>JARCFY010000016.1:25981518-35981518 GCA_029233225.1 Lepidodactylus listeri | reverse complement strand
TTCGCACTGAGGGTTCCCCGTGGAATATGTGATGCACATGTGTTATGTGCATACTGCTAAGTGAGGGGGAAAAATCAGCATGGAGTCAGGATGGAATGAGCAGACCATCCTGATGGCATGAGGGCATGCTTGAGCGATCAGACAGGGGAAAATCCATCCATAGCCCACCGGCAAGCATTAGGACCAGACTTTCCCTGCTGTCTTTTAACTCTGCTTCCGTGGCACAGTAGCATGGGGTGCTGACGACTGCGGGACCTTTCCCAGATGTTGCAGTTTGATCATGCCCTCTAGATCTGTCAGGCATTCACAGCTGAGTCTGATCTAATGGCACAGCTGACCGTGGCCAAAAACCTCCGCTGGGACCCCTTAGGCACTGGATTTGAGGGACACAAAGCACCCACCCACCATCAATTTGTAAAATAAATGGCATCATGGTTTTGGCTGTCTTGATATAGTTTTACTTGACTGACCTGTGTGGATAGTCAGGAGGCTGAATGTGGTGCCACAGAAGAGGCAGAGAAATAGTGGGTGGCCAGCTTGAAAATTTAGGCTGAGAGAGACTCAGAGAAAGATTAATCTTTAGCTGGTTGTTGCTGCTATTTTGGTTTAAATGCTATTTGATTATTTTGGTGCTTTCTGTTCATTTTACGGTTACTGTTCATGGTACTAGACGCCTCGATGACCACTGAGAAAATCATTTAGCAACCTATCATGCGCTTAACAAGCTCCCTTCCTCTGCTGGTTACTCCCTCTCTGCACAAAGGTAAGCTTTCGTTACTCTGAAAGGGCGAGATGGGACTGGCAGGAAGAACTGGGTATTTGGAGGATTGGAACTGATCCAAACCCCATTTAGGATCAGACTCAGATTTGGTGATGCCCACTTCAAAAAAGGGAGTAAGGCATGTTGAGCCTGAAGTTTCCCTTTATGTGCTCACTTGCAATTCATCCATATCTCTGCATCTAACAAAAATAAATAAATAAATCAGTGCCCTCACTAAACTACACTTCCCAGGATTCTTTCAAGGATGCCATGGTTGTATTATAGTATTAACAGAAATTCACCATGTAGCTAAGCTCTTTGTTTTCTGTAATAGTAAGTACAGATTGCCTTAAATGTTTAGGCTTTGTGATAGGGTTGTTTTTTTTTTTGTTACAGCCAATGAAAAGGTATATAGAATGCATTCTTTTTTTTGCTACTATTACTACAACTATCAGTAGCGACAGTTCTGCTATTAATACTACTACCGATAGTAGTACAATATCTTTATTGCTTTTTAGGTTTGATATCTTGTTGAATAATATTGTAGGGAAACCTAGCTGTGATCATTTCCTTATTCTGTTAGGCCATGTATTGTGATGGATCTTTTAGGTTCAGATGACAGTAAATGATTGTTGAGCTGTAAAAAAACACACACACGCAAAACCCCAGAGGTGACTTTGTAAACTTGGTGTGGTGTTACTTCATCACTTTGTAGATCATTGATTCACTTAAACCTGAGCCTGTTTGCTTTTCCCACATGGCTAGTGACAGAGCTCAAGGTTCCAGCAAGCCAGGTAAACATAGAAGCACCTTCGCTTTTCCCTTCTACACCAGACCACTCGCTTTAAAAAAATACTGCTATTCTGTTTTAATTTTGGTACACTTCAGTCATCATCAGAAAAACAGGGTTTGTGTTCTGCTCTTGAGGATTTAAATGACTGCAGATAGTGAGCTTGAACAATTATTTTAAGTTCACAGGCAGTATCAAGCAAATAGTTTTAAAATACTTACAAGGATATTTTCTGTTGTAAATATTAAGGTCGTAAAATCTATTTGATCAGCTGCATCTTTTCCAGTTGTCCTATGTCCAAAGACTCCCTAGAGTAACTATGTATAAGAAATTTCCTAAGAAGAAATTGAGTTAATAAATGATAAACTGGGCCTTGACCATTTTTCTTTGGCCCTAGGTGGCAGCCCAAAAAAGTTAAAAAGCATCAGACCCAGTACTGATCCCTGCAGTACCCCTCTGCTTACCACCCTCCACTGTGAAAATTGCCCATTTATAGTCACTCTCCATTTCCTATTAATTAGCCAGTTTTTGATCCACAAGAGGACTTGACCTTTTATCCCATGACTATTGAGCTTACTTAGGAGCCTTTGATGAGGAATTTTATCAAAAGCTTTCTGGAAGTCAAGGTAAACAACATCTAATGAGTCCCCCTTGTCCACATATTTGTTCACCCCCTCAAAGAACACTAATAGGTTAGTGAGACAAGACCTTCCCTTACAGAACCCATGCTGAGTCTTCCTCATTAGTTTTTGTGACAGTGTCCACAGGTCAGACCTGTAGATGCCGCCATGTCAAGTTTGACCCTTAGGTAGGATGTATGTTTGTTTGATAAGCAGTTGCAATAGAACTTGGAGATCTATGTGTGTGTGTGTGTGTTATTTGTGATGGTGTTTTTAACTGCTTTTATGACCTTAAGCATTTTTACTTAAAGTCAAACTGTACTCTCTAAATATATAAGGGAACTGCAAAGGCAACAGTAAAGGCTGTAGGATGTATCCAAAGGTGTTCCATTCATTTTCCCTCCACCCAGTGTAACACCAGGCTTTAGTTTACTGCCAGGGTGATCCTTCCCCAATGCTTCTGGATCTGCTTGTTGGAAAGGTTTGCCCCACTAAATAAGTTGTGAATTGGCCTTTGTCTGATTTTAGAAAGGGAGAAATTCCTCAATTCTTCCCCCAACCCTGTTAGATGCAAGCAGTTTTACATAATTGCATATTTTCTCTCATTTGCATCCCAGTTTTCTACAATCATAATAAAAACACATTTGAAGAGCGGCAAGCCAAGTAGGAGAATTTCTTGTGAGATGCTCCAGGATATTAAACGACAATTTGGGAAGTCAATGTGCTTCCTATTGCATATAGTCAATTACAAGACGTTGTTAGTATTCTAGGCACAATTTCTTGTTATTTGAATAATGCAAAACCTTCAGAAGAAGCTGAGTGTAAATCATTCATGAATAGAGCCTTTCCTGTTTCCCCTCTACTTTAAGCTATTTACTGTAAATAGGATAGTATAATCTCTCATGTAATGTGATCAGCGCCTAATTGCAACACAAAACAGCAGTGCTGGAGCATAATGTAGTTGGTGTGATGTTAACACAAGATCTCAAAGTAAATTGTTTTACATAAAAGATCTGCTTTTAAATAATTTTGCTGCTTAATGCTCTTGTTAAAGTTTGCTTCGAGCAGCAGTCTAGTTATTAGAATAAAATTTGGAAAGATATTCAACTTTCGCAGGGGGAAGCAAATCTACTCTCATGATCTGCAGAAAAACTTAGCAGATAGGGTATCATTATTGTGTATGAGTGGACAGTTCTGGGATGTTTTCTGGGGGTGGATCTGTGATAGAGTGTGAGAACCAGTGTTGTATAGTGGTTAGAGTGTTGGGATTGCAGTCTAGAAGACCCAGGTGCGAATCCCCACTCTGTCGTGGAAGCTTGCTGGGTGACTTTGGGCCAGCCACACACTCTCAACCTAACCTACTTCATAGGGTTGTTGTGAGGATAAAATGGGGGAGTGGAGAATGATGTAAGCAGCTTTGGGTTCCCACTGAGGAGAAAGGCAAATGAAGCAAATAAATCTATATTGATAATATAGTGGCACCTTGAGAATGCTGATTCTCTATAATGAAAATTGTCTTTATTAGTACCTTGTGATCAAAGGAATAGTGGCACAGTAATGTAGAAAAGATGTTGGACCTGCAGCATTGGATACAAGACCATTTTTGTGGTAGTATGGGAAACATGTTCCAGGAATTCAACCATGCAGGATAGAAATCCTAGCCCCCTCTGGTCTGGGTGGGGGACCCTCTGATTTAGAGTGGGCTTCCCTGCCACCAGCCAGCTGGCCAGCAGTGGTGGTGGGGGGAATCCTGCCCCTAAATGACATTTTTCGGGCCACTTTCAGTCAAATCGGAAGTGGCCTGAAAAACTGGAAGTGATGCCCCCAATGCAGTCATTTGAGTGGTCCCTTTTGCTGAAGTGGAAGGAACCACTCAAATGGCTGCCAGCCATTTCAAGGCCAGGTTTGCCCCCCCCTTTTAATGAGGGGGGAGTGAAACTGATAGCTGAAAAGGTTTGCAGCCACTTTAGACTGTTAGCCTAAACTTGCTCCAAATCTTCTCAGAGAAATACCTTCCGTGATCGCTGAAGGCTTGCAGCCATTTGAGTGGTCCCTTTCACTTCCCCCTAGTGTTTCACTCCTCCCCCCTTCTAATCGGGAGTGCAGCAAAACTGAACACTGAAAAGGCTTGCAGCTGATTAGAAGCGGGGGGAAGGGGGTTGAGCGAAACTGGCTGTCAAATGGCTGTGTAGGGGGCAGAACTTCTGGTTTTACCAGAAGTGGCTCAAAACATCGGTGGGGATGGGACATCCCCACCCATCTCCTGGAACACTCCCCAAAAGCCCTCACCGACAAGGTAAGGGGACCTGGCAACCCTAATGCAGGATTACATAGAAGCACTGGTACCACAATCAGAGCTGCAGCGTGAGTTTGTCACCCTAAGAAGGTACTTCTACAAGGACATAATGCATTGGATACACATTCAACCCCAATGCGATCCAGTCAGTTTGGGATAGAGGATACTATGGTGGATAGAGGAGACTGGCGTTTGATCCCCCACTCTGCCATGAAGCTCACAAGGAACCCTTGGGCTAGCCAATATTTCTCAGTCTTACCTATAATGTTGCTGTGAGGATAAAATGGGCTGACTTCATTACAGCACCTTGAACTCACTGGAGGAAGAGTATGAAACAACTTGTGATGTGTAACTTCACCTCACATTGCACATGCTCTGAACATCAGCTTAACAGTAGGGTGCAGTCTGCTGGTATACACCCAAGATGTCTGCGCTTCCAAAGGCTTTTTTGGGGATTTCTTTGGATTATTTGGTGGTGGGGAGTGTGATAGCTCCGCACATTTTCAGTTCAGTCTAAAGGAACAGAGAATGCCTGATGCTGCGGTGTCAACCCCAATGATGGCTGTTGTTGGGGAAAACGTGATTCTTAACCCCCATGGTTCCCTTATAAGATTAATGTGGGAGAAGAGGAGAATATGCCTTTTCAGGAGAAAGCAACAGAATTTTGGCATGTCATCAGCTTGGGGATTCTATCTATATCTATAGCTATATATAATCTGCAGCAATATACAGTCTGGAAATCCATCCAATTTATTAAATTAGTCAGCTGGCTCCTCTTAAGGGTTTTATGTATTGATACTGTATTATGATTGTTTTTATGAACTGTATCCTTTTAATTTCTTTTGCATGTTTAGGAATGTTGTAACCTACCCTGAGCTTGCTGTGTGGGGGAGGGAGGGCTAAAATTCCAACAAAATAAATAATTATCTGTCAAAGCCTATGGCACCCCAAGTTGGGGGTGGGGAGCAAAGGAGCAACCCTAAGAGAAGCAGTAGCTCAACTGCAGAGGAATGGGTCAAATCAGATGCTTAGTGTCTGGTTGTTGTTAGGGAGGCTGGAGATGAGGTCCCTAATGAGGTCCCTGATGAAGGTGATGCGATCCCTAACTAGGGTTGGGCCTGAACTGGCTCACAAATGTAAGTTCATGATGAATTTTAGGCTGTTCATGGTTTGTCAACCAAAGTTCGCAAACTGAAGAACCACCACGAACTTCCATGAATTTTAAGGCAATTCATGGTGGTCCATGAAGAGCAGAAAGCAGGGGGTTAAATGGCTCAAAACCATTTAAACCCCTGCTTTCTTCTCACCACCACTCAGCTGTTTTTTGCAGGGAGCAGAAGACAGGGGTTTAAATGGCTTGGAGCCATTTAACCCCTTGCTTTCTTCTCCACACTACTTTTCACAGGGACAACCCCTGCTTTCTGCTCCCTGCAAAAAGTGGTGGGGAGCAGAAAGCATGGGTCATAAACTGCTATGAACTGGTTGGGTTTGCAAGCCAATCTCCTGGTTCATATTGGTTCATGTTTTGGTTTGTGGTTTGGCTACAAACTATGAACTGAACCGCAAAAATATATTTCATGACCGTCCCTGCTCCTGATGCAGGGAGCTTCTGTATATGCTAGATATGTTTTCTCCTTTTGGGTTTCAAAATAAGTTCTACTTATCAGATCTATTAATATGTAAGAATTACAAGTCATTCTTTCTTGGCTCTTCCGTTATAGTTGCCAACAATAATAACACTAGAGAGAATAATGTTAGTTTGTGTGAATGCTTACTCCAGTCCTAGTGTTATACTGTGGTCCCTTTGCATCCTCTCATACAGCACTAGTGATATTTTCACTAGCTACAACCCAATCCCAAAAGAGAGGACAGGGACTGGGATATGAAGAGGGGGAATAAATTGTGGTATTGACAATCAAATTCCTCCTTGCTTGTCAGCTGACCATTTCTCACCAGCTTCCTGTTCACCACTTATGGAGTGTTTGCATCCAACTGGGTGGTATCTGTTAGTTTAATTATAATGTTTGCAATTCTCAGTGATGTAAATACACTTACAACCTGTTGCTAATAAGTAGTGGCAGCACAGTGACCGTACAACGGGCTGCTTCAGGAGGGCAAAACTCACAAGCCAGGTTGGAGGAAAGCAAAGCAAAAAATTCAGGCTGATATTAAGACATAGAGTTGGTAGGCCAACTTGTTCTACTTGGTAAATTCTTGCTGGAGATCTTCATGCAAGAGGCCAGCCTAGAGAGTTTTGTTATAAGATATGCTGCCAAATTCTGTGCAGGAATTGTAGCCCTAAACAAGGACCACTGGTTCAATTGGAGAACATAGAATAGGTGTGTATGGCATTTGTTGGAAGTTCCAGATGCGATGTCCCTTGTCTCAGACCTCCAGCCTGAGTGGCAAGAGACACTAGATAGCTAGACAGGCACATTGAGCTTTCTTCCTGTATCTACTCTTCTGCCACTGTCCTCTTGGAGATGCAGACTGTGTTCTCAGGGATCAATTTCCCCTTCCTCTTTGTCTCTCTCACTGGATGAAGATGTGCTCTCTACCTGCCCGCTCCAAGAGAGGGACATGCGGTCCTCTCTTGGCACCATGAGGCAGATGCGCCTCTTGCCATCTGTCTTCCATCCTTTAGCTAGTAATTTAGTAGTCTATCAATCTCTGCTCTTTCCCATCCAAAGTGTACTTCTCAAACAGAGAAGTATTTCTCTTCTAAACTTGCAGTGTGGCTCTGTGTAGCTTTGTAAGCTGAGTAACCTGGTAAAGTGACGCTCCTGCATTTGTAGCTTTATTTAAGCACTCTGCTAACGAATGATGACTGGACTAACCACACCAGTTAACCTCAATAACATTTTAGCCTTTAAAAAGTGTTATTTTCTGTTTTGCCAGCAGAAACTGGTGTTTAGCTACAGGAATTAGCAGTTTCTCTGTGATCTTAACATTTCTTACAGGTAATCTTCAGACACTCTGTGACTCTGATAAGAGATTCCATTATCTGGCTGGCTAGAAAAATCTATAATCAGTCCTATTTAAACCCTGTCACATTATTTTTTTCCTTTAAATGATCAAATTCTCATTCCTGTTGGAAAGATCCACTCTCCTGGATCTTTAAACAGTTCTACTCCCCCCTCCCCCGAACAGAAACTACGTGTAACCTTCAGGTGCATAATTCTTCCTGTTTCCTATCACTGTATAAGCTTATGGGTTCTACCCAAAAAAACAACAACAAAAACCTTGGCTGAAATAATATAACCATCACACAGCAATCAACAATACATTCTCTTGGAGAACCATTATTTTCTTTTCTTTTTTGGACAAGTTTATTTATCACATTTTTCATACACAATGGTATTTTACATATACCCGTATTTTTCGCTCCATAAGACGCACCTGACCATAAGCCAGTTTGGTGTCGTGGTTAAGTGCGCGGACTCTAATCTGGGAGAACCGGGTTTGATTCCCCACTCCTCCACTTGCACCGGCTGGATGACCTTGGGCAAGCCATAGCTCTGTACCAGCTGTTCCCTCAAGGACAGCTTGGGAAAGAGCTCTCTCAGCCCCACCTACCTCACAGGGTGTCTGTTGTGGGGCAGGGAAGAGAAAGGAGTTTGTAAGCCACTCTGAGACTCCAAGAGAGTGGAGGGCAGGGTATAAATCCAATCTCTTCTTCTTCTTCTTCTTCTTCTTCTTCTTAAGACGCACCTAGCTCTGCTCGGTGCCGTGGCTTGGGAAAGGTGAGGGGGGTTTAAGACGCACACACTTCCCCCCCCACACTTTTTTTGGGAGAAAAAGTGAGTCTTATGGAGCAAAAAATACGGTACATCATTGAGTACATATCATTTTGAGTCTACTTTTCCTTTTTCCGATCTAACCATATATACATTCTAGTCCATCTTTTGTATATATTTCTAGATCTTTCCCCGGCAATATTATTTTCTTTCTAATGGGATGGAATGGATGGAGGTTTTAAATAAAATAACTTAAGCAATCCATTTCATGGGGCTGTTTTGCGTTTTTCCACCAATCATCCGCAGAAGCTGCCCTGTCCTGTTTTAGTTTTTCACTGCTCAGGCCACCCATCCTGCTTCCATGAAGGGATCTCCAAGAACAATATCTATTTCAGAAAATGTTTGAAATCACCAGGTGATCTGTCAGTACTGAGCCTTTGCTTGCTGTGCTATGTAAATCAGTGTTTTACATTGGCTGTATCATTTTTTGTACAGGATGATACATTGTTTTTTCTTGTGTGATGTTGGTTAACCAAGATGCTTAGGTAGTAATTCAATTGTGGAGCCAGGGCCAAAAGGGGAGGGGAGAGGGCAAGGCAAACCAACGGACAGGGGTCATTTCATAGAAAAAGAGGTGCAGGAGCTCATTAGCATAACCCATTGGCATAACTTATTTGCATATGCCGCACCCCCTGACATCACCAGAAGTGTGTCAGAAGGCAACCACTGCTCAGGCTCCACCCCAAAAGTCTCCAGGTATTTCCCAACTCACAGCTGGTGAGCCAGCTTTACACTTTGATTAAAGACACTTTAGGTTTCCTTTGCACTTGCAGGGAAGCTACCCTACAACAAGCATAAAAATACAGATCAAGTTAGTATGCTTTTGCTTTTTTCCACATCACATCACCATATGTGCCCGCTCCTGGGCTTGTTACTTCTGGAACGGCATTCCTGTGTGTTCCTGCTTGAAATGACCCCTGCCAATGGAACAAGCAAGTCACCACAGACACATTGTTGGAATGGAAATGGCCACAACTTTATTGGTTACAGCTGACAAAAATGTGGCACATCATAGGGTACTGGAGCCAGGCCTCGGCATGGAAGTGTGCTAAGCAGAGTCCTAACCCACTCCCCAAGGGATACCTCTCCACTTACCATGTGGCCTGCAGAGTGGCAAGCAACCCTGGGACCTGTGAGGCTGCAACTAGCTATGTCTTGGGACATCTCTAGACTGCTACGCTCCAACTTCCCATGGCCGCCATGTGTAAAGAAGCTTACCTGCCCTAGGCCTCTTCTCATATACCCAGAATCTACTCTGGAACAGAACCGATCCATCACCAACTGATTCTGCTGATCCCTAGCTTTTATGAAATCAAGCTGCTATCAAGTGTCACTGGAATTACAAGCCTCAGCATTCTGTTCCTCCTTCATCTAGCCCAGAGTGAAACTTCCCTCTTCATAAATCTGCATCCTTCCCTCCAGTTCAGGATGTAGCCATGTCTCTAACCTCAGTTATTCCTCTACCTTCCCTCACCTACTTTCCTACTCCAGCCCCATTTTATGCCTAAGCCGGGTACAAGAGGAGCTCAGTCTTTTGTTTGGGCTCTGACTGTTACATTCTCAGGATGTTGATTTCTCTTGCTAGTTGCTAGAGTTTTTCCTTATTTGTGAGGATTAAAGGCACAGAAGCCATGCCCATATTGATTCTGGCAACTCCAGTCCACATGACTGGGTCCAGATATTTTAGTTCCAACCTATGGATAGATCAAGGGCGGTGGCAGAAGTAAAGACATTCAGCAGTTCCCAAAGTGATATATTTTCAGTTCACTTAATTCAATCCATAGCGCTATTCAGCGTGCCGACTAGAGGAAAATAAACCCTTTATTGCCTTCTGCAGATGTATGGAAAGAAAAGGATGAGGGAAAAAAAATCTATCTAGCAAAGAATTTAGGTCAATCGATTTTTTACAGTCTTTTCTTCAGCCAGTAGGAGTTTAACCACAAATGAGGCCAGTAAACACACTGGTTTTTTATTGCAATAAATGGAAAACCTTGTATTTGTGTGTAAATCTATCTGTTGATATTCATTGGTCAGTTCAGTATTTTACAACAGTCCCTATTTAAGAAGTGAAGTGATGGATTAAAAGGAGATACAGAAAGAAACAGATGTTTTTAAACTGCAGCTTAAGTTGTTCTTTAGTGCAGGGGGATACTTAGCTCTTCTGAAGCAAGATTCTTACAGGTCCTCCTGGCAAAAAGCTCTTGATGGCAAATTGTTGCTGATTGGTTTATCATCTGATATGATTAGTGAACTCAGGAATTTGGAGACCTTTACTGCAATTAAAAAAAACATTGAAAAGATTGATTCAGGTGGGTAGCTATGATGGCCTAAAGCAATAGAACAAAGTTTGAATCCAGCGGCACCTTTAAGACCAACAAGTTTAATTCTGCACACTTCTTCAGATACAAAAGCATATACCCAGAATCAGTGTTCTCTCTAAGCTGAGTTAGTGTGAGCTAGCTCACAGTTTTTTAGCCTCCGGTCACATATTTTTGTCCACGCTCAGGCAGGATGGCTCCAGAGCAAACCAATTTATACAGTAGCCAAATCACTTGCTCACAGCTTTAATGGCAGTAGCTCACAAAGTAGAATTTTTGCTCACAAGGCTCCAGAGCTTAGAGGGAGCATTGCCAGAATTAAACTTTGTTGGCCTTAAAGGTGCCACTGGATTCAAATTTTGTTCTAAGACTGATTATGCTAGCATGATGACTTGAGCTTCTTGCGCTTGCTTATCTCAGTCTTTTGGTATTCTTCCCCAAGACATTTTCCATCATATACTTATTTTTTGATAAACCCCTGCCTTTTAAGCAGGGTTGCCATTTCCCCGGTGGAGCCCCCTCCCAGTACCGGCAGCACTGGTGCAATGACATCACCTAGAAGCAGGCCTGTAGCCAGAATTTTTTAATTTGTGGGGCCTTTTAAAAAGTCCGGGGGCACTGAAAACAAAACAAAACAAAAAACTCACAGTAGGCTGGCCGGCCCCATCCCCGCTGCTCTTCCCATGTGGTGGCTGGAGGGAAGGGTATGCCAGGCTCCAGTGGGACAAAGCAGTGCTCGCCCTTCCTCTTCCCCACCATGACCACCATACACCCAGACTGAAGCAAGGAGCTGCGGAAGGGGGTGGTGATTGCCTCTGGAAAGTCCCTAAACGCCGCTGCAGGCAGGCAGTGTCAGCCCACCCAATGCCTCACCTCAGCGTGCGTGGGGCACAGAGGTGGGAAAGAAGGGAAGAGTATGCACCAGCAAAGGATATTGCCCCTTCCTCCTCCTCTTCCTCCCCCTCATGACGGCTTGGGAATTAGGAAAGGGGCGAAGCAGGTATAGGTTGCACAACTCCTGTTTCCTTTCCAAGGTGTTTTCTAGGAGAGGGATTAGGCGGGACTTGCTCAGCTGTGAAGAGAACCACTGCTGGCTTTTCCCCAAGGAAGGAGAGTCCTGCCTCTTTCTTCCGCTCAGGAGCCCCGCACTGCCGCCATCTCCATCTCCAGAGAGTCAGGGGGCCTGGAGTGGATAGGAGGTCATGGGGCCTTGGCAGGAAGTTGGGGGACTGAGCCCCAGGAGGCCCCACTGTAGCTACAGGCCTGCCAGGGACTGATGTCATTGTGTTTCCAATGTCGGGGGTGACACTTTAGGTTTTGGGCAAAACTCTTATCACTTTGAGGCCCAAAACCTCATAGAATTTGGCCCCAAACCTAGAGCATCATCTCCAGCATCGGAAACACAATGATGTCACTTCTGGGTGATGTCATCGTGGCGCACATGCTTCACACGCACACCAGAAGAACTCAAGAAAAGATCAGGAGTCCCCCCACCAGCAGCCAGGTAGGACCTGGTAACCCTACTCTTGAGACCTTTTTTTTAGCCCAATTAAATTCATATTGTTGTGACAATAATTTACCCTTTTCAGAAAGGATCTATTTGTGTTCCTCTTGTTCAACTGATTCTCCAGCACATAAGTTATTGGAATGTCCTGTTTATGAGGTTTTTAGACTGTGTTACATTGCCCATCTTTTAATTGATTGGCCTGGATTATCTGTGTCTTGAGATCATACCCTTTTTATTGAGTAACAGGGACCCTAAAGTTACATTGGCAGTTGCAAAATTTATTTCAGTACTTATGTCCCTTAAGCAACAGGTCTGTACAACTTGCTGCTCAAGGTCTATGCATTAAGGAGCTTCTAAAGGATAAAGGAAAGGAAAGAAAGAAGCAGAGAGAGAGAGAGAGAGAGAGTTTAAACTGCCCATGTTCTGTCCAGCCCACCACTGTAATCCTGTGAATTGTTTCCAGGGGTGGATTGTAAAGCCTGTTTTGGATATGAAGGACAAAATGGTCCAGTATGTCAAAAATGAGGTTCTAGACTTCAATTCAGATGGGCAGTGAAGAGAGTAGAGAAAGCAATCCTATCTCTGTTAGTACAGCGGGGTGAATCCTACACCTATCCTCCCACTCCACTGAGCAAGGTCTGCAGCCGTCCACCATCCTTTGGAGGAAGAGCCACTTAGCTGGAGGAAGGATATGTAGGCTGGATGAAGGCTCCTTGGACTCGTAGGGCTGCCAAGTCCCCCGGAAGAGCGGGGGAAACACCGATTTTGAAAGCTTTCCCCCGCTTTTCCAAGATTGGCCACCGGGGGGACAAAATGGCTGCCAGCAGGGGAACCTCGGAGCCTGCCCTGGTCAGCCTCTTGAACTTCTTAAAAGGGAAATTTCCCCTTTAAGAGCTGAGCCAGCTAGAGAGCCCCGCCCAGAGATTAAGGAGGGACTAAGCTCTTTCTACTGCGTGCAAGGTTGCTGCTAAGTAAACTGCTCCGGTAAGCTGGCGTCTGCGAGCTCTTTTCCTTCTCTGTCTCTCCCCCTCCCCCTCTTTCTTTTTTCTGTCTGTCTGCCCACTGTGGTTTTGTCAAAGGAATAAACTGTCAATTCCAAAGAGGTAAACATCACAAGGAGAGGTTGCCTGTAGAAGGTCTGGGAGTGGGATTGTTTAAAATGTCTTGTCGTGGCTGCTTGGGTCCCCCCCATCCTCATTTCCCTTCTGCAAATAAAAGTTGGGATTCCTCATTTTTATGCCAATTTTCTGTTTCTTTCAACCGTGTCCCCCCCTCCAGCAGTAAAAATCTGCATTTTTAAAAGCATTTGTACATCAAGTAACCGGTATTTTAAATTAGGGATGGATCCAACTAGCTTTTCTGCTGGCGAAAAGGGGAGGACAAAGGTCCTCTTTAGCCACCAAAAAGCCTATGCTGGGGGGGGGGGGGAGAAGTTATGGGACTTACATGGACAACAGCTGGGTGAAACAAGGGCCAGAAATAAAACCTGGGAATTGGGCAAGAGTAAGTGAAAAAGCTGTCTGTCTGTCTCTCTCTCTCTCTCTGTCCCCATCCAGCAGAGGTCTATCAGTGGCTATTATGAGCCACAAGGTCTAAATGGAACCCTTTGTCTGGGGCAGTGATGCTCTGAATTCTTGGTGCTTGGGGGGCAACAGTGGGAGGGCTTCTGGAGTTCTGGCCCCGCTGCTGGACCTCCTGAGGGCACCTGGTATTTTTGGCCACTGTTGTGACACAGAGTGTTGTACTGGATGGGCTGTACTGGATGGGCCGATCCACTGTGGCTTCTCTCCTGTTCTTATGATATGAAAATCATATTTAGCACTTGTGTAGCACTTAGGGCTTCATATTCTGCCGAGATGAGGAAGGATTCAGTAGGGCCGTTGCTCAGTGATAAGAGCATCTGCTTGACATGCAGGAGGTATCAGCCTCTTCAGCTAAAAAAGGATCAGGTAATAGGTGACATTAAAGATCTCAGCCTGAGACCCTGGAGAGCCACTACCAGTCTGAGTAGTCAATACTGACCTTGATGGACCAATGGCCTGATTCAGTATTAGGAAACTTCATGAGTTCATGTGGAAGCATGTGGAAGCAACATCACAGGATGTGACTTCACAAAATGATGTCACTTCCTTTCTCCTGGCTCCACCCCCAAAGTCTCCTGGCTCCACCCCCAAAGTCCCCAGATATTTCCCAAGTTGGACTTGGCAGCCCTACCTTGGAGGGTAGTTGGGTCCACTCCTATGTTAGCAAGCTCCTTCTCATTCTGACAGGGTGGACATGGAAAAGCTCTTATATTGCAGAAATCTTTGGAGGAACACAGTGCATCTCAGTACACAGTAACACAATGTACCCTTCCACAAGGTCCCTCCCAGTGGTAGGGATGCTGAGATCCACCATGGGCCCCCAGACAAAGTTTCCATCTGGGCCCCGCTGATCCTGATCCAAACCAAATAACATGGAAAACAAATCACTTGGTTGGCTTTTACCACACATCTAGAATAATGAAAGGATCCACATGTCCATTTGTCTGTCCATTTGTGGCAGGCATAACTCATCAGAAAATCAAACTAAAAATCTCAGAATTGATCACCAGCTTCAGCATGATCATGGGAGTTCCAGGGCGAAAAATGAAAAAGAGATCCTGGCCCAGGTTATCTCAACCCAGTGCTGTTTGCAATGCTAAACTTGTATAGTCGTTAAAGTGTTGGACCAGGATCTGCGGGACCCGGGTTCAAATCCCCACTCTGCCATGGAAGCTTGCTGGTGGACCTCAGGCCTGTCACACACTCTCAGGGTAACCTGCCTCATAGGGTTGTTGTGAGGATAAAATGGAGGAGAGGAAAATGATGTAACTCACTTTGGGTAGGGAGAGAAATTAGAAGTAGGGAGAGATGAATGGCAGATTACGGAAGAAAGGGAGCAAAATGAAGGAGGAGAAAAGTGTGGGAAAGTGTTTGAGAAATGTAGTAAAAGACAAAGGAAGATCTGGCTTGGCAGGACCTGGCTGTGCAGGAGCTGGGTAGAATTACTTAAAGAAATCTCCACCCTGCCATGGAAGCTTGCTGGGTAACCTTGGGCTTGTTACATTCTCTCAATTTAACCTGCCTCACAGGGTTGTTGTGAGGATAAAATAGAGGCGAGGAGAACAGCGTAAGCCGCTTTGGGTCCCTTGTGTGGAGAAATTCAGGATATAAAGTAAATAAATGAGTTCTAACTTCTTTTCCTCATTTTTTTTTTTACCACTGAGGAAGACTGACATTTATTACCATGCATGTAAAGGTTGGCGGGTGGGAAGCAGACTACTTTGATGGGTTATGGGGAAATATTAACTCCCCCTTTCTATTCGTAATATTAACAAAGGTTTGCTGATATACTAGTATGTTCTAAGTTGCTAGTCATGAGATAGGGTTTCCAGGTCTTCCCCTGACCACTGGCAGATAATGGAGGGGAGGTAGGGTGGCTAGATCCAGGTTGGAAAACTCCTGGAGATTTGGGGATGGAACAGTACAGACAAGAGACCACTCAACTAAGACCGATACAGAAAAGAAAGCGGCTGAGACAAAAAAGACGCTAAATAGAACAATATTTAAAGTAAAAGAATTTGTGTGATACAACTCAATGAAAGGTAAGTATACATTGACAACGATAACAGGTAAGCATACAAAACATTAGGTCCACTGCATTACAATAAAGAGGTACAATAAAGAGGTACAAAGATGCTCAGAGAAATGCAAGAAACAATGGTTCCGCAGGAGCACAAAGCCCCAAACACAGAAGCCCAAACGAAGACTTCCGGAATTATATATTCTTCGTTTCATATATCTGCTTCTTCAAAGGCATAATGTAAATACTATTTCCATTTTCATGAACATTTTCATAAGAATCTCAGCCACAGCGCTTTGATAACCATAAATATTGACGGGCACCAGTCCACCAGTTCAAGTAATTTAATACGTATGTTGTTTATACTGGAATGCCTCTGCCCCGTTGCAAGATCTGGCTGTGCAGGAGCTTGCTTGGTGGAACTAAAGGGAAAAGGAAACAATAGACCTTGTTAGGATGCTGCATTCCGGCACTGACTGTAGCTTGTCCTGGCTGGTCTTGCCTTGCTCCAATGCTGGCTAGCTTAGCTGATGAGTTTAGCAAGATCTGAGATACAGCGTAGGGTTACCATCAGCCTTGTAGTAAACTTTGCAAAAAGGCTGAGCCTCAAAGTCAGAGATAACAAGAAGGGGGGGACCCGTGATACTCGCGGGAGGGGGAGAAGTTGACAGCCGCTCCTCCGCCCCCACCTTTCTCCCGAACCCGAGCGGCTATTAGCCAATCGGGCTGATGTTCCTCTGTGCACCCCCCTTCCTCACATCCTGTGCTCGGCGGCACAGCAAGGCCCGATGCCTGCCATGCCGCCTCCCACCTCCCCTGTCCTCCACACGGCGGCACGGCGAGATCCGAGGCCTGCCGTGCTGTCTCCAACCCCCCTGACCCCTCCCCCATTCTGTGCTCGGCGGTGTGGCGAGGCCCAAAGCCTGCCGCGCCATCTCCCCCCCTCCCCCAAATTGCCCCGGTGAGGCCCGGAGATGCCAGGCCTTGCCGTTCCCCCCCACTGCCCCCGCGTTGCCCCGGCGAGGCCCGCGCAGCACACAGCCACCAGGCCTCACTGCTCTCCCCCTCCTCTGGCTCCGGGGACAAGGCGTAGATACCTCTCAACTGCCGGGCCATCCCAGTCCCCTGAGTGTTCCCTGCGCATGCTTAGGGAACGCTTTCACTTTTTTTGGGATTTAAATATCCCCCCCCCCCCAAAATTAAACTTTTTGGATTTTTCTGCACACAAGGGGAGTGCCCCCTGTGTGTAGGAAAACCTCCCTCCCCCCCAAGTGCCCCCCTGCGTGGATTTAGGTATCCGCACACGGGGGGGGGGGCACTTGGGAATTAGATATATAGATACTCTTTACTATACTCTGCCTTCCCTGCCCCCCTAGTGGCTGTATTCAGAACTGCATTAGAATTTTTTAATGCATTCCTTGAATACACCAGGAGTCTGGCTCCATGGGCCCTCCAGCTGACTCGCCCCCCTGAATTTTGTCCCCCTCCCCTTTACAGTGGCCTTGCCTAGTGCAGGTTAGGCAAGGTTGAAGGTAGCTTCAGTGTCTGAGATGCTGGTGAATTTCCTCTTGTTGTATGAATAGTTTCAGGCTGATCTCAATGTTGGATGCTGACAGGATTTGGGTATTGTGAAAGCCACCTACTGTTCTCTGAGTCCTTGTCTTTCCAGATTTATAAAATTTTGGAGGGGAAAATGGTTTTGGACCCTTCACCAAACACAGGGGTTGCCTTTCTGAAAACTTTGGTGGAAGCAGTTTTGTTCCTTTTTTTAAAAAGTCTTCTTTAGCTACCAGGCCTATAGCTAGCCAGGGGTAAGGAGGGGCCATACCGCCACAGATGTGCCAAGCCTCCCCCCCCCGGTGGATGCCAGACCCTTCCGGTGAGCAGGGCCCCTTCAAAGGTTGGGAGAAGCACAGTGGAGCAGCGGCTGCTGGGGCAGCTTTGCCGGCTAGGCCTCATACCGTGAACTGGACAAGCCAGCCAGGACTTCTACAGCTGACCACCCAGCTGCAAGCACCCTTCCTTGAGGACCACTAGCAGCTGGAGCCTCTTTTCCGAGGTGAGTGGCACACTATGGAGAGTGGCTCTAGTTCATGCCCCATGGCAACTGCTGGGCGCAAAGGAAGGGGATTTCATGGGGCATGACAATGATCTCTTTGGTCCAGAGAAACAGCCCCTGCTGTGATGGTCAGCTGGCCCGATGTGAGTGCCTGGTAGTGGTTCCCAGCTTGTGGAGTGGACTCCCTGAGGAGGTAAGGGTGGGGCTGTCCTTAGAAGATACTGAAAGGTATTTAAATGGAGGGCTTTAAATGGAGGGCTTTAAATAGAGGGCTTTAAATGGAGTTTAAGCTGCAGGCATTTTCTTGGAGAGGGCTATGGAACTGGATTGTCTAAATGTGAATGGCTCATTTCCATGGTTTCAGTCTCAGAAGAACTGGTGATCATCAGGTCTTTATGATGATTACAGTCTGTGTTTAAACACCCCCCCCCCATTTGAAGTCATTTAAGCTCTATCCATCTCCAATAAACAATGGCTACCTTTTATAGATTTTTGTTCGTCTGTGTCAGCAGTAAAGTGTTTTAGATGGATTTTGCTTGGGCTCATCAATGCTCATATTTGGACTTGGGAAGGGATTTTCTTCCAGATGATCAAATCGATCTGCTTGGAGGGATGGTTGCCTTTTCCTGGTATGTGTAGCCTGGTTCATTAGATTGCATTTTCTGCATCTATTAGCACGGCAGGCACCTTTGGCAGTGAGCCTTGGCAGTGAGCTTGTGGCATGCTGAACATGATATTATGAAGCCATCATTTGTGCACATTTGTTGGCATTAGAAATAAACTATAATGATACAGGAAGAAGAAATTAGAGTTCTAAAAGATATTCCATTTGAAATAAGAAAGAGAAGGAAAGCGTATAGGAATTTGGCTCTATGGTTGCAGTCTGAGACTATTTCCTATAAATGGAACATTCCAGAGGGACTGCTCTTCAGCTACAAAGATAAGAAATTTAAAATTGACTCCGTTGAACAAGCAAGAACATTTTTGGAAAAGCACAACAAGAAGAAAACAAAGACTGAACCAGATGATTCACTGGCAGAGCAGGAGAGTATGTATGGATTTGAAAACTCAAGAGATTGAAGATGGAGAAGACTCAGACTCTAAGAAAGGGGCGGCTGCCCCTAGGAAGAAGAAAGACAAGAAGAAAGGAAGAGAATCAAAGGAGAAATAGTTTTATAACTGTTTTTTGCTTTGCTGTAACAACACACCAAGCCTTGTAATCTTAAAATTTAGTATAGATTGTTTACTCTGCTGTATGTAGTCCAGGGATCCAACGTTATATTTTTATTTGTAAACAGCAAGAATGAATTAGTAATGTATGCCAAGAAATAATATGCTTTTCAGTAACTAAAGATGTTAGTATTATTAGCATTACGAACGCATTTTCTGTATACCTTAGGGTAGGATAGTGTGTAGATTTTAGTATAGGTGTAGGGATTAAAATGCAATTAAAAAATCTTTAAAAAAAAAAAGAAATAAACTATAATGAAAGCTAAGGGTCAGGGAAGGTGTGATCAGTCTCCTCCCTGATACCCCAACAGCTTAGCCTAAGATTAGTTCCAAGCTCAGGAGCAGAGAAAAGGACGAGACAGGACTCCAGCATGTTTTGCAAACAAAGCTGCAACTTTGATTAATTATAGAATTCCCCTGCCCACGAGCTTGCATACACTTGCCCTTCACTGGATGGCCAAGCTGAGTACCATGGCTGGTTGATCAGGAGAAATCTGCAAAAGGAGATTTCTGCTCCACCCTGGGTGAGCCCTGCTTTTGTAGTGCTAGCCTGGACCCAATGCCTGTGCATGGTGTTGGAGAAAAATAGTCAAAATACTTAAATATTCAGAAGTTTCAGTGGATCTTTGCTTCACTGGAGAGGAGACATTTCTTTCTGTTTAAAAATGCTTTATTTCTAAGAGTAAGGGTTCACAGGAGACCTACAAAATAACAACATATCTAAGAGCTACATTTTTGCATCCTACTCTTTAGAAAGAATGGTCAGACAACAATGGAGAATCCTCCTTCTTCTTGACCCCTAGAAGGAAGTCACCGGAATACAGTAGCCAATCAATACATCAATACACCTTTATATTTGCAGGCTTTTCTTACATTGGCTGTCTGCCAGGTTTCCCTTCCAGATCAGTCTAAACAATAGCACTGACAGTAAACAAGTTAACCCTATAATGACTGGAAAGTGAGATCTTGCAAACACATACATTTTCAACATATGGCATCTTGTGTACCTTAAGATATTGTTAGCACTTACTATGACACTGCTGAGGACAAAACTACTCAGTCCACACATTCTAGGGACTTTTCTGGATCTATTTCAATTTGTACCTATGGTTGTGGCTTTTGTCTATGTGACTTCCCCCTCCTCGTCTTATGGAATCCTACGGCCCTTTGTATTCTAAGAAGTCATGGCCTTGGCCAGCTTCTATCTTGTGTCCCCTTTGTTCCCACATTCGCCTGCCAGTACATATATAGATGTTTTCATTCATATCTCCTTGATCCACCTACTTGCCTACATATGGGATAGGAACAAATTTTTTCTTAAGTACAAGGTTCTATATAGTCAAACTTTTAATCATTAAGCTGCAATAACTGTGCAAGAGCTTTGGACTTGAAACTTGACAGGGAACAGCCATTTCCAGGCAACAGAACTTCTGGCATCTTGGAAAGATGGAAAACAAGGTGCAGAACAGATTGCTGGGTCCACCGATGGTGTTGCTAGGATCTCTGTGAGAGCAAAATTGACATCTTGGTTTGTTGCAGGCCTTGGTACCAGAGTCCAAGTTACTGCTAAGTAGTTTATCAATACTGTTAAGTAGTTTATCATTATCATCTCAGTTTCATACTCCTGCTTGTCTTCTAATGTGATTTATGCCATCATGTGTCAGCAATGCCCTTCCACCCTCTACACTGGACAAACAGGCCAGTCCCTTCGACAAAGAATTAATGGACATAAGTCTGACATTAGAAACCACAACATTAAAAAACCAATGGGGGAACAATTTAACCTTCCAGGACATTCAGTTGCTGACCTAAGAATAGCAGTACTCTTACAAAAGAATGTCAAAGGGAGATTAGAAAGAGAGACTGCTGAATTGCAACTGACAATGAAGCTCAAGACAATGCATCCTCCTGGACTGAACTGAGACCTAAGATTCCTGTCTCATTTCCAATGCTGATTTCTCTACGCCCACTACCCCTCTGCATATCACAGCTAATCCAATCATACTTGCTATGGTCATTCACCTGATATTGTCATTTGCCTGCCAATGTCATCTGGCATCTGAAATCACTCCACTTTCCAATATATAGCACAGATGGACTCATTTTCTAGCTGTTTCTGAAGAAGTGAACAGTGACTCACGAAAGCTCATTCCCTGCCACAGATTTTGTTAGTCTTTAAGGTGCTACTGGACTCTTGCTCTTTTCTACTGTCACAGACAGACTAACATGGCTACCCATTAGAATATATGGGAGTCTACGTACTGACTGTTGTGAGCTATACAAGCCATTAGAAAGGCCTGTATACTAGACCAGTATACCAAATATACACATCCCTTTGATGCAGAATGCTGAAAAAACTTTTTCTTTTTTTTTAAAAAAGGAACACTGTGTATCCAGTTTGGTGTAGTGGTTAAGTGCGCAGACTCTAATCTGGGAGAACCGGGTTTGATTCCCCACTCCTCCACTTGCACCTGGCTGGATGACCTTGGGCAAGCCATAGCTCTGTACCAGCTGTTCCCTCAAGGACAGCTTGGGAAAGAGCTCTCTCAGCCCCACCCACCTCCCAGGGTGTCTGTTGTGGGGAGAGGAAGGGAAAAGGAGTTTGTAAGCCGCTCTGAGACTCCCTTGGGGAGTGGAGGGCGGGGTATAAATCCAATCTCTTATCTTCTTCTTCTATCCTGTACTGGTAACACTGCAATTTTTTCTGTGAGATTGGGGAAAAAATTAAACTACTTAAAAGCACACTTTTTGCCACATAATTTTGAATTTACGTAAGAACATGCACTTGGACATTGCAGAATCATTCTCCCTCACCATGAAATCTCTTTGTTCCCTTTAATGAAACTTAAAACAGTGCCCTTTTCATGCAGGGGTGGTTTTGGTAATCCCTGGTATATGGTCCCCCCCCCCCGCCCCCACATTTATTTACAATATTTCAGGCGTATTTCCGTCACAGGCTTTAGGGGCAGCTTACAATTTATTTTAAAATGCCTCACGAGAATAAAACAGTAAGATTCCTTAACGACCATTAGAAGCCTAGAAAAAGAAAATAAGGCTGTGTGTGTAACAGTCTTCGTGAAAGCAGAAGTGCAAAAATTACTTCTCGCTTTCTGCTTGCACTTAAGTGACAGCAATTGTATCCCTACTTTGTCAGGTACACAAGACACAGCATAAGGCGTTTCTTCTGATGTAGTTTCAAAACAAAATTAAATGAAATCATATTAACCATCTGTTTTACATTCCATTGTACCACATACACATTTTGTCTTGTTAAAAATTGTATTAGAACACTGTGGTATTGCAGTCATTGCACTGTGCAAGTGGAACTGCACTGAGTGCATTTTCCTTTCCTCTCACATATAATTGAATTTGGCCTATTGGCTAGCTCTGGCATCTAAAAGACATCAGTGTAAGCCCAGGGTGAATGTATTTGATTGTGTACCTTTTCTCACAACTGCTTCACTATTGCCACTGAGGCCGCGGTCACATGGCCCAAAGCGGGCTCAAATGTGGGTTCCTCCCGCATTTCCCGACCCCTGGAAAATCAAGTGTTTTTCCGGGAGTTGTGTGAGGAGCCCACATTTGAGCCATCTGGACAGCCCTCTCTCGCAATCATTGTGAGAGCAGGGCTGTCCAGATGGTCCTGTCCTCCATTTTTTTCCCCTTTTACACTTGGGCGCTTGGCCACTCAAGCACCCAAGTGTAAAAAGGGGTGGGGAACCCAAGCCACCGCCACCAGCCACCGCCACCAAAGACAAGCTGCCGCCAGCTTCCTCCTCTGCCGCAAAATGCCCGAGAACACCGCCGCTGCCCACTGCTGCCTGCTGCTGTCACTTCTTCCGCCTCTGCTGACTCTGCTGCCCACCGCCATTGCCCGCCGCCACCTCCTCCTCTGCCTGCTGCAGCCCACCACCACAGGGGTTGGGATGTGTGTACATTCCAACCCGAGGTAAAAAAATGTGGCCCCTTTAATCCGGGAGGGCTCCTGGATTTAAAGGGGCCATGTGAACACAGCCTGAGTCTGATGTCACTGACACCTACAATTGTTAAAAGGTGCTTTGTTAAAAGGAAAAAAAAACATTTGACATTTTGAGATGAAACTTGCTACTTAGATGCCTCTGTGTGCCTTATGGCCATGTCAGTGTCTAATACTGGCTGCCAAACTGTCTAGATTACTGCAATGTGTCCATTATCAGGCTGACTTTGAAGATAGTTGGAAATTTCAGTTCAATCAAAGATGCAGCAGTGAGATTGCTGAAGTTGAGAAAACACATCTCACCAGGTTTTGAAGTGCTACACTGACTGCCAATTTGTTCCAGAGCACAGTGTTGAGGTTGTTGTTTTTAAAAAGCCCTAAACACTAAACAGCTTGGAATCAGGGTATTTGAAGAACCACCAGCTTCCATAAACTTCACTAATATTTGCAAAGAAGATTGAGCAAAAAGGAGCTGTATTTGAAGCTGGTTCACTTTATATCTTCTGTGGCCAACCTCTTTTTAAAAAAGTGTTCATTAGCTTTCAAAGGAGCTTCTTTTGACCTTAAAGTTCACAACAGTTGTACGCACATACTTGTGTGCACCTGCACATACACACAAATACTAGACTTTGTGATTGTGGGGAACTACGGGACATTGATAGTTCTTTGAATATGGGTTACATAAAGCTGTGTTCTTTCCTCATCTCACTGAATCAAATGGGTCTTGATTTATCAATCTCTTGTTTTCTTGGCAAAAGTGTTGGGGAATTAAATGTTACATTGAATGGAAATGTTTTAAAGCAAATCCAGATTGAGTGACCATCTGAGGAAAGAGATCAGTCTCATGGGAGTTCAGACAGAGCTCTCTGTTATTCTCTGTCTGGACTGACAACATTTCAGTGTCAGAATCCTCCGAAACAGAAAGAACAATAGATGAACTACAGAGACAGTGACCGTAAGCGGACCCAAATCACAAAATGAATTTTAGAACATAACCCACCACTAACAGCTCCTGCATCATTCATTCCAGGGGCATATACTGAAGAATTTGCTGGCGGATGGTGCCCTAAACCTACGGAGGAGATCAGAGTCTGCTGGCATTCATTTTTCAAGCAGAAAAAAACAGCCAAGGATTCGTCAAGTATATTACTCACAGTGAATTATTCATTTGGCAATGTTCATGCGGTTAGAGCAGTATGACATACTTTCATATTATTTATTATCATTATTGGGGGGGGGATATTCATTATGGCTTCACTGCAAATAGCACTTTATTTTTCAGAGCATGCCTTTCTGATGTGCTAGAAAATGGTATTCATAAGTACATCAATGTTGATTTAATATTCAGTGTGTTTATGGCATCAGTGTTAATGGTGCTGTTGCATAAGTGCAGGCTGGTCCTTTGTATCAGAGGGGCAATCAGCATTCCACGGCTGCTTGTGATTTCCATACTAATGGCAACCCAGAACCTGACTTAATGAATGCGCCATAAAAATTCTGCCCACTCCTATTTTGCCACTTCTTTGCCATTACCATGAACAGCAGCAACAACAAGAAGAGAAGTATTGTTTCAGAAATGGAAGTCCTGTGAGCTGCAAGAAAAGTATTTCCCGAGAATATTGATCAGTGCGTTTGTGTGCTTAAAACTGTTTTTAAAGCCCATGCCAAGATTGCAATACAGACTTTTCCAATTAATTCCAGTTTTTTCCCCATTACATATTTTTGTAACTGCATAATAACCTTTCTTCGGTTGATCAGTTAGCTTAATCTTCAATAATGAAAGACTAGCCAGCCAGACGTAATACAAACAGCATAGGAAACAAACACAAAAAGGCAATTTACCTAACAGTGTGGTATTAAAAACTTTGAATCTTTTCTAACTGAAAAACAAACATAATATTGGTGTTTAGTTGTACATATGAGCTAGTACAGGATAGTGGCTAAGAAGACAGGGTCCAAGAGTTCCCTTGTGCAAATCTTGCTTTGCCACAAATGACTCAATTGCGTGGGAGAAATACGAAGCACCTTTAAAACCAACAAAGTTTTGTTCAAGGTATGAGCTTTTGTGTGCCTTGCTACAGTGTGTGTGTGTGTTTTGTTGGGCTCTTTATGCCATGGCTCTCCTGGGTGCAACTGGGTGCCCTCCCCCTTTTTACTGTATTCATGCCCTCATGATCCAGTCTTTCTCAGTAAGAAAGCAATGTGAACTATTTTAGAGGAGGAATAAATAACAAGCCAGTGAGGTGGGTTAGGCTGAGAGTGTGTGTCCAGACCAAGGTCACCCAGCACATTTCCTTTGTAGGAAGTTGTAGTTATTTCTCTGTGTCAGGATGCCTTCTCATGTTCTTGACCAGCACGTGAAGCAACTTATGTACAAAAGGTTGCAATGCCAACCATTTCATATTTTCCCCTGGGTCCTAGGCTCAGAACACTGAGCATGAGATTTCTGTAATGAATGTCAGTAAATCAAAAGTAGGTTTGCAGCTTACAGGTACACACTTGAACAGCGTACTCAAGACTGCTACAGCACAGACATTTTGATGCAATCATTCAGAGCAAGACGTGTCAGTTATCAGAGACTGTTAAATAGACAAAATATTGCAAGAGTGCTAGTGTTTTAAGCATGTTTTATTAAAAGTTTTTTAAAAACTTTGTGTTTGTCTGTGTCCTTTGTAAAGTTTATATCTCTGCTAACTGGCATTACATTTTATGACACACATGGCCCAACCCAACAAGGTCTCATTTACGTCAGATCCGGCCTTCATAATATTTTTTTTTGAAATTTTTTATTGAAGGGTTAAAAGGGTACAGAATAAAATTAATGCAGAGAAAAACCACAAAGCATGTTAAACATTGCTAACTTGTCAACATATATATCATCATGAAATTCAGTCGTTTTACATTTGAAAAGTAGCATATAACTCAACCTTGTTTATCTTATTTAAACAGTAACTATTGTGTTCATAACACCGTTTACAACCATAAGTATAACGTAGAATTTTTTATCCAATTTTTTGGAAGATGTTTATTGCTTGGATTAGGGTTACTATCTAAAATCGGTTCCCATTTAAGCATTTGGCTTTTGGTGCTTTCCCCCTTGTATCTATTCTCAAACTTATCCGCTATTTTATCTAAGATAAAATAGTCCCATATTTTGGCATGCCATGTGCTCAATGAAGGCTTAGAGGTTTCTTTCCAATTTACCCCAATTGTATACTTTGCTGCTGTAATGAGTATCTCAATTAGTTCTCTTTGGTCTTTATTAATTTTCGTTAGGGTCTTTGGCCAGAGATTGAGCAAAATTAAAGTAGGGTCATAAGGTACAGAGACTTTTAACATAGAGTTGATTTCTGTTATGATTTGCTTCCAGAATAAGGTGATGACTGGACAGGCCCACCATAAGTGAATGTAAGTCTCAACTTCTGACTGACATTTCCAGCATTTGGGTGACTGAGTTTGACACCCCTGCCATAGAGTCCACCTTACAAAGCAGCCTCTTTCTCCAGGTGAATTGATCTCTGTCACCTGGAGATCAGTTGCTATCCCAGGAGATCTCCAACCATCACCTGGAGACTGGCAATCCTATATACCAGGCTTCATCTTTTCTTACAGGCTGATATGGAGGCAAATTGTGCCTGGTACAGCACAATGGCCATACCATTTTTTCTGTGTAGTATTGGGTGAGAAAAGAGATGTAGGGTTGATGTTCTGAGCATCAGCCATGCATTTCACTTGAACTGCTCTGCCTGGTATACTCCCATGTGCCAGTTTCCATTCTCAGGCTGAAGACAGACTGGTAATCTGGAGCAGGATGAATCCGGAGGCAAAAGCTGCGGGGGAAAAATCCCCCGGGGCTGGGCGTTCACATTCGCCAGCGTATTGTGCATGTCTGCTGTTACAGAGCATTCAGACTGCCACGGAGGCTGCTCCGCGGCTCGCGCAGCAGCACGGTGCTGGATGCCTATGAGCGCATGAGCGCAAGTGCGGTTGACATAGGAGAGTAGGCAGGGTCAGCTGGGCACCTCAGCACCCTCTGGCAGAGCAGCACACCAGCACAGCTCCCTAGGAAAAGGGCACCGTCCTGTAGGCACCGTGCAGCAGGCGTCACTGGCTATGGTTGAGTGCATGAGCGCAAGAGCAGCAACATATATGCACTCATGCACAAACCTCAGTGACGGCGCGTTCACACTGCCGCCTCCGGATGCCTCCCACTTCTTTCGGTTCACACTGCCTGGAAACGGAAGGCATGCGGAAGACGGCCCCTGAACACCGGTTTCTCCCGGTGTCCCGCTAAAGCGAAAGGAAAACTGCTTCAAGACGCGTAAGTATGGAAGGGAGCTGAGGGACAGCTGTGCATGTCTGAACTGGCTCCCTTCCCCTGCTTCCCATGCGGACCTCTCCCGGGGCAGATTGCCAGTTTGTCCTCAGCCTCAGACAGCCTTCTCCTGATAGTACCCTCTCCTAGGACTGTTTGGCAACTGGTCACCCCACCCCTTTCCTGTAGCTGATCGACACCTCTGGAACAGCCTACCAGAGAAGGTGTAGATGGAGTCTACCTACACTTGCTGCATTGAAGAAGGCATGAAAGATGGTTTTGTTTCAGAGGGTGTTTGGTGGAAGATAAGCTAGTTAGGCAGATTTGGCTGCACTTTCAACCAACCTGCATGTTTTAATTGTGAATTGTTTTTAATGGTGCATTTTAAATGTGGGTTGTGGGTTGTTTTTAATGGATTGTTGGAGGTTTGTGATTTTTGTGTGTGTATTCTTGCAGCTTTGTTAGCTGCCTTGAGTCTAAGAAGATGAGGCAGGGTATAAATAATTAAATTTAAATAAATCATGTGCAGTTCAACCATGAGCCTAAGCACTCTAGATGTGCAACTCTTCAAGCACTTTAAATGTACAAGGATAAGCATGGCTTGGCTTTGGTTTAATTGCCAACATTTTGTGCTATTGCAAACATCTAGGAAAATCTTTTAGACAGTTCAGAATCTCAGGAGAGGAGGTGAGGAGGGTAAAATGTTGAGACAGTACCCTGTTGACCTACAGACCCAAATGATAAAGCAAATATATTGTAAATTTGAGGAAATAATTCTGTAGACCATAACTTAGCATTTCAGGTAGTTTCTGAATATCAAGTCAGGCAATTACTGAGTAAAACAATGTAAATTATTAGCTTCTTCAATCCCAGAATTCAAGATAAATAATTTATTTTCTTCCTGCTGTGGTTTAGGTTTTTTTTAAGGGGGAGGGGAACTCATCTTAGTTATCATTTTATTTTATTCCCATGCTGTTTCATCCAGTGGTTGGATGACTGGAGCAGAGCCAACTGAAACTAAATCCATCAAAGAATGGGTCGAGGTAATGCTGGGACAGGATGCCAACTTCTCCCTCTTGATGGAGTGCCTTTAACATTGGCACCAACCATCAAGAGTTTAGGGGTGATCCTTAATGCCTCCCTGTCAGTGGAGGTACAGGTCACCAACTTAACTAGAATGGTGTTTCTCCATCTTCGCCAGGCTAAACAATTGGCTCCCTACCTGTCCCACCAAGACCTATCTACAGTGATCCATGCAAAGGTCACCTCCAGACTACACTACTGCAACTTGCTCTACACAGGGCTACCCTTGAGGCTGACCCAGAAACTCCATTTGGTTCAGAATGCAGTGGCGTGGGTCCTTACAGGGGCACCAATGAGAGCACATACTTAATCTGTGTTCCACCAGCTGCACTGGCTCCCAGTTGAATTCTGGATCAGGTTCAAGGTTATAGTATTGACCTTCAGTGCCTTAAATGGCCTGGAACCAATGTATCTGAGGGACCGCCACTCTTGGTATGTCCCCCAAGGGGTGCTTTGCTCAGCTGATAACAACTTGCTGGTGTTCCCCTGCCCAAAGGCTGTACAGCTATCCACCACCTGGTGGAATACTCTGTCCAATGAGACCCGTGCCCTGTGAGACTTGAAACAATTTTGCAGGGCATGTGAGATGGAGCTGGTCCACCAGGCACATGGTCAAGGATGAGTAATGGCTTCCCACCTTGGACTATCTCCTGAACTGCCCAATACTGTGCCATCCAGTGAGGAATAAATGTGGCAGAGATCAGTTCCACTGAAGAAAATGGTGAGCAGCACTGTGTCATTATATCCTGCTCAGGCACCTCCCCCCCAATGACAGCCGGTGTGACTTAGCAGATAGCGCTTCAGACCAAGGTCTGCCAGACCCAGGTTCTTGCTGTGGAAGCTGAGCGGGTGATTTCGGACCAGTCACAGACTTTCAGCCTAACCCACCCCATGGGGTTGTTGTGCAGATCAAAAGGGGGAGAGGAGAATGATGTGAGCTGCTTTGGTCCCCACTCCGGAGAAAGACTGTACTCTTCCTAGGTAGAGGATGCAGGGAGGGGGACGGAGATGGAAAGCTGAAGTCAGAAGGAAAGATAAAAGTAGGTTGATGGTTGGCTGGGAAGGAGATAGGATTGCCACCTCCAGGTTGGGAAAGTTTTGGCAGGAAAAAATCTGGCTGCGATTTGACAAGCAACAAGGGTCCATCATAGCGGGCTATAAATCCAATTTAATAAATAAGAAATAAATTTCCCCACCTACCTGACATTCTCCAGGAGGCCAAGTGATTAGCGCACCATTACCAGTAGGTTGGTCAGATAAGAAGGCTGCATCCAGCCTGCTCATGGGTATTTTGTGTGAAGATAAAGATCATAATGGGAAAGAGACACATTTCAGCACACACACAAACATTTTAGATTTTCACTGGGTTTGAGAGCTTCATGCCTATAGTCTGCATTCTCACTTGAGCTTACTGACATCTGTTAAAGTTGCATTCAAGTATTACTGAATAGACAGACAGATAAAGCATAGCACATACTAGCCCATTTTCACAGGCCTTGGTCACTGAGAATTATAGGACCTAATCCTGGCTAATCTATCGATGCTGGTGTTACAGGAGGCTACAGATGGCACGCTGCAAGAAGCCATTCTGCTGATAGCTTACAAATGAGGTTAGAAATATGTTGCTTCCTTCCCTCCTAACCCACTCTCTCTTTTTTTCATAGCACCAGGCAGTCAATCATAATATTGGTAATTTTACTGACAAGGCACCACACATAACTGGCATTAAATACGTATTAATATTTCCCCCCAAATTACATTTTCTCCCTTTGTTCCCTCTGTGCGAGTTATCTGAGGCCAATTCATGTGACATTTACGAAAGCCGTTTGCACAACAATAATCCTGTGTGAGTTGTTGGTCTCTGATAGAGTCAAAGCATGTTGAAATTTCATTCACGTAGAGAGCTACCACGAGAAGAAAAGTTCAAACAATCAGGTTGGCATCTGATAACCGTGGTGCTCAGAACACTAGTAGTCTCGATGGACACCATTTTCTATATTATCTCTAAAGTAACAGGAAAATAATGAAAGAAATTACAATTCTGGCAACCAACCTGCCATTTTGTTTTTAGGTAATATAATGATAATTAAACCTGAGGTGCAAGTTTTCTCTCCCCTACCCCAGTGAATAGTTTAAGCCATGCTGAGTCTGTATAGGTCAAGTATAGTGTGTATGCTTATAAATCAAGACTGGTTAATTTTAACATAACTTTCAGTGGACACCAAGAAAGGTTTCTGTCCAAAACTTCAAAGTGCAGGGTGTTTTGAAAAGGATTGTGGGCCTCCCTCATGTAAAACCACAGGCAAGGCAGCTAGTAAGTCATAAATGCTAGCAAGTGGAAAATGCATATTTGATTGGCACAGCTGGTCCATTAAGGCAAAGGGGGCAGTGCCCCACCAACATCGGCTCCTTGCTGGTTGTCTCCTTTACAGTAAAAGTAATATAGTCTTACTGAACTTGCTACCAGTACAAGGATTGCAGGCTCTTTAATCAGGAGTGGTCTTCTTGCCTTCTTCTCTGTCTGGAACTCAGCCAAGTTCTTCTGTACCCTTATAGCAAGAGGGGCCCTTTCATTCGTCCTATTCTTCTTAAAGGTAGAGGCTCTTATCTGGGGCCTAGCCAATGGCTGTCCATGGGAAAATTTAGAAAGTAAAGGCAAAGCATATTAAAATAAGGAAAGATTGACAGCTTGTGAATAAACATAGCTTGTATGCAAATGTAAGATGGTCCCTCTTTTATTTGATGGCATACCTGGGAGAAAACCGAGCATTTGAGTTCATATTGTACTATTAATTTAAAAAAAGTCAAAAGCTTTGGTTTTGGTTTTTGAATGGGTAAAAATACAATATTTTAGTTTTCTCTCATGCACACACTGAAATCTGAACTCTTTTCCATGCCCTCCTCTTGTTTCTGTTTAAGTCTCCCTATTTCTGAAGGCAAAGCTCTACTTAGGGTGGCAAAGAACGGGCACAAAGTTTCCATTTCATCAGCGGCAGTAGAGGAAACTCAGTAAGGTCAGCATTTGTCTTCTTTTCCACAGGTTCCTAGGTAGTGATGACAACTGCAGTGCAATGTATCCTGTCTTGATGATTTATGTCTGACCTGCAACACACACACACACACACACACAATTATTATGCATTACTTGTTATTTCAAAATTAGCTTTGAAGTTCAAATACGTGATAGATATTTCCATGATATGTACTATAGGTATAATTATGTGCATTACATGAATTCTGCACCCTCAGTTGCAATCTTTTCTTAATAAAGTTATTTCAAAACACCCTGCCCTCCTGACTTTTAGGGACAGACACTGGCCTTGGTGTAAGCTGAAAGTTAGTTCAGGATCATAATAATCACTATTGATTTATAAGCATACAAACATATTGTTTTACCTATACAGATTCAATGTGGCTCGTAGAATGGGTGGGGAAAAAAGGTCACTTTTTTGGATTCTCTTACTACCATATTAAATGAAAACCACCTCGAGCCAAGAGGAGAGGCATGTACATATTATACTAAAGAATAAAGTAATAAACAAACTAGAGGGCATGTACATTTCCAGAAGTGATATTTTAATGTTTCTCTACCCCACCTTAAGCAAAGAAGTTCACCTCCATCTCAGCCCAAAGATCAATGACAAATCACAGCGCCATCTAGTGATGAAACTACAAAATAGCACTTGCCCGCCACAAAATATATGCCATGCAATCCTAAATAGATCAAGATGGGCAGCTGTGTTGGTCTGTCTGTAGCAGTTGAAAAGAGCAAGATTCCAGTAGCACCTTAAAGACTAAGAAAATCTGTGGCAGGTTATGAGCTTTCGTGAGTCACTGCTCACTACCTGAAGAAGTGAGCAGTGACTCACGAAAGCTCATACCCTGCCACAGATTTTGTTAGTCTTCAGAGTGCCACAGAACTCTTGCTTTTTTCTGATCCTAAACAGGGTTATACCCTGCTAAGCTCATTGACCTCGATGGATTTAAAAGGGTAGGGCTTTGCTTAAGATTGCACTGTTTCATGCTTAGCTTTCTTTTTTAACATATTCTGAACAATCAACAATTAATGTATTCTGAATAACAAATTCTGAACAATCAGCTAGGACAGGTTACATCTCTCTGTAAGTATCTTTCCATTTTTAGACTCGCTTGATCTTATCAGAGCTTGGAAGCTAAGCAGGGTTGAACATGGTCAGTACTTGGATGGGAGACCATCTAGAACAGGGGTGTCAAATATGCAGCCTGGGGGCCAGATCAGGCCCCCAGCGGGCTTCTATCAGGCCCTCAAGGGACTGGCTGTCTCCTGCTTCTTTCTCCTCCTCCTCCTGCTGCATCATAGCTTGCTTTCCCAGACTCAGTCGCTCAGGAGAGATAGAGAGGTAAGCTTCTGCTCCCTGCACTGGGCTGAGGCTCCTCCCCCTCCCAGATTGCAACAGCACAGACATTTTGATGCAATAATTCAGAGCAAGAAGTGTCAGTTATCAGAGACTGTTGAATAAACAAAATATTGCAAGAACGCTAATGTTTCAAGCATGTTTTTAAGTTTTAAAAAATCTTTGGTTTCTGTCCTTTATAAAGTTTATACCTTTGCTGCTTGGCATTACATTTTATGAAACACATAGCCCGGCTCAACAAAGTCCGATTTATGTCAAATCCGGCCCTCCATGACAAATGAGTTTGACATCCCTGATCTAGGAAGATGGGGCTGCTATGCCAAGGGAGGCAATGGCACCCCAACTCGGCTAATCTCTTGCCTTGAAAACCCCATGAGATAGAGCTTCACGGATAGAGTCATGAGTCAGCTGCAAGTTGACAGCACGCTTTACCTTGCCTCAAGGCGCATCTCTCAGTAAACATGCTTCCATTTTTCATCATCGATGACTTTGATATCGCTCATTTCAAGTTTTAGTTCACCGTTTTAGACTGCAGACACTGCAACGTTGAATGGAAACGAGGCATTTGTGTTTTTCCCGACGACGTTGCAATGCAGGCTCTGGACCTTTCCATGCTAAGATCTTTCAGTGCTATTGTTGCATAGCTCTCCTGCTATCAGCTGGAAGCAGCACTTAGAGCTGTAGCACTGTGTTCCCATTACAGTCCAGCAATGACTGTCCTCAAGGACATGACCCCCCTGTTGGGCAGACCTGGCCCCCTGCCTGCAGTAACTTGAAACTAGCTCTGTTTGAATCTACTCTCTCTGCCAATGACTCATACCATATGCCGGCCTGATGAGGTCTTAAAAATCTGACCTGAAAAATCTGTGTTATTGCCCTACTTTCAATTTTTATTTTTTAAATAACACCCGGCCCATTGAAGAGTTCTGATGAGTTTGAAAGCTTACACTTTGTTATGTGTCACTGTGCTGGTCCTAGTAAAAGGTATTAACATGGGTCAAGCTTTTTCAGATTTGCACCAGGCAGGCAGGCAGGCAGGCAAGGAAGCTGTTTCTTCTGCCACTCTTCCCCCCCCCCAGATGTGGTAAGGGCAGTGTTTTATTCAGGGCTATTTTTGGGCAGGAACCCACAGGAATGGAGTTCCACCTGGCTCCTGAGTTGGCCACACCCAGCAGGAACTCATTAGAATAATAGGCCGCACCCAACAGCAGAAACTCATTAGGATTGGCTACATTAGGGGTATGTGGCCTAACATGCAAATTAATTCAGGCTACAAAAAAAGCCCTGGGTTTTGACAACAAACAAGGTAAACAGAATAAGAAGCAAAAGGTGGGTGTGGCTGGATGACCACTCTTCTGGTAACATGGGGGTGTGGCCTAATATGCTAATAAGCTGTGCTGTCAGTGGTGTGGCCTAATATGCTAATGAGTTTCTGCTGCTGGGTGTGGCCTATTATGCTAATGAGTTCCGGCAGGGCTTTTTCTACAAAGAAAGCCCTGGTTTTATTCAGTTTCAAGCAGTTTCCTCCAGCCATGTTCTTTTTTGTGACATTCTAGCCAGTTCAGTTCCAGGTAGTTCCCTGGAGTTCCCTGGAGTTCAATCAAGTTTTGTGCTATTTCTCCATTGCACAGCTTCTGACCTACAAGAACAAGCAAGGTTTTACAAACAGAACAAAAATTGTCCTCATGCTTCCCTCGTACAGTATTAAATAATTTTTGCATTTTATGTGAATCAGTAGTGGTGTTATTTCACTATTGGGCACCAGTAAAAATTATTAACCCCCCCCCCCACTTCCACACTTGCAAGCAAAATGGGATCTTATGTGTTCTCTACCCATTCAGTTGAAAAATTTTCTGAAGATCCTTCATCTTTGTTGTCATAATTGTTTTGAAATAATGGATTAAGGGATTATGTTACAGGCTATTTCAAAATGGCAGTGCATCCACAGAATGGAGGGCTGGTGCAAACCACATCACCGAACCAACCATTCCTCCGGGCAGGTGCATCGATGCAGTCCAAATTCGACTGGGCAGCACTGTTTATTCTAGTCAAAGCCAAAAATATTGTCGCAAAGTGTTTAAGGGGGGGGGGGCGAAAACAGGTGGGGAAGAAACAACACAGAAAACAAAGGCTGGGAACAGCTTGGCAGGGACCCCCAAATCACATGAACGAATGATCACGGTTTCCTCAAAATGTGGGAAGCTATCCCTGTGCAGTCAAGAGTTCCAGACCCCACCTCCAGTTGTGTCACCATGGACAACTGTCTCAGATTTTGTTAGAACAATCTATAAAATTGCTAAATGAGCATGTGTTCTGAGAGGGAACCATCCTGGATTTTTTAAAAAGGTAGAGTGCAAATACCTCTTTGGAAATACATGCTGTCCATGGGATGAAACAAACTTGACCCATAGGTTCCTATGCATAAGTTTGGCTTATACACCAGTACATGCATCAATACCCACATATACAGAGTATGTTTCAGAATCTGGAACAGTCAAGTACTCTGAGAGGGTCACTGTTTCAGGCTGTGAGCTTTGCTAGATGCACTGATTATTTCCCCAAGCAACAAATAACAGTAATAATTGGTGCCTCAGTCCTGAATTCCTCCTTGTGTCCAGGGGTCAATTGGCACTGGAGCACTGCTCCAGGAGCTCAGGAGCCAGCACAAATGGCGGTGGCAGCAAGCCCCGCCCCCGTGTTCCTTCTCTCTAGAGTTGCGCCACCACTGTGGTGCGACTCTAGAGAGAAGGAAGGAGCCCTGCAGAGCCCCCCTCCGGCACCGTTCCTCGTTCGCTCACCAAGGCTGGCTGGGGAAGGGGAGGGGAGGCTTTTGAATATGCCTGCCCCCCTTTTTGCTTTCCCTTCTGACACACTTCCGGTGATGTCAGGGGGCATGGCATATGCAAATGAGTTATGCTAATGACAGGTATGCTAGTGAGTTCCTGCACTTCTTTTTCTACGAAATGACCCCTGCTCGTGTTACACTCCTTTCTACAACTTCACTGCATCGAAAAACATTTTGAGGTTCCTGGACTTTAGAACTTAGAATGTTCTCTTGCTCTGTACGCACAGTCTTTTCCCCCAATTATCATTACTTTCCTTAGAATAATAATATCTCACAGTGACCTTATTCCATCTTATCTCACAGTTTTTGCCAACACATTTTTCTTTTAAATAGGTAGTGGCACTGGCAAGTTGGCAGTGCTGCAAGTTGGAACACTACTGCTTCTTTCCAGGAGCCCCCCATTTTACTTTGTTAGCGGTTGGCCCCGTAGGTGGTGTTCTTGCTCAGAAGCCAGTTTTTTTTTCTCTTTCTCTTTCAGGGAAGAAGATGCTTTTAATCATTGCTAATTTCAGTTCTCCTCAAAATCCACTTCCAAGGATATGTTTCCTGGAAGCAGTCTTATATAATGAATGTTCGTTGTGCGCTTCTGATATATATCGAGCACTAGGCGGAGGTGGAGAGACTGCAAAGGGTACATGCATAATAAACACTAATTGCTAAAAATACAATCTGTAATTTGGTGTTGGTTTAAATGTTGCAGTGTTAGGAATCACTAAACAAATGGGCTGCTCTTGAATACATTATTACAGAGTAGTGTGATTTTTTTTTCCAGGTGGGAGGGCAGTGAGGCACATCTGGTGGTTTCTAGAGCCATATGTTTTGATCTGGATAACATTTCATTTTCTTGAGAGCCAGTGACTGATGTAGCTTTATCTATCCTATTGCCCCACCCCGTCGGAATAGAGACAGACACCAAGAAGTTGGATAAATCTAAAGGACCACTTTATTTAACATTCGAATCCTTAAACAGCAAGGGCTAAACCAATTGCAGCTCAGAAAGGGCCAGGGGTCTCACCAGACCCCTCCCCTGCAATGCTAAGGATGAGCCATCCTGCCCCTGGCTCAAACCAGGCCATCACAAATGGACAAAATCCTGAAGGTCTGTCCACAAGCCGTACAACTTAATGGCTGAAACCCTCAAGGTAGCCCCAAAAGACAGTCCGAATTCCTCCATCCCGGGTCGCACAACCCAAAGGCAGCTCCTGCCAAACCCGCTAACCCCCCAAACTGGGGTGCTAAGCGGTGCTCCCCTAGCTGCATATTGTTAACCATAAAATAATCCTACCATAACTAAGCCAAGCCTCAGCTTAGGCCTTAGCACCCATCAGGAGGCCTAAAGCCACCCAAAGCCCTTGCCGAAGATCTTCCAAGAAGATATCATTACCCTTTTTGCACAGATGGACCCCATCACCACTATAGAGATCTGTGCACTCAGTTTGATTGCGCAGGTGGGGAAGATAGTGGCCCAACCCTCCCCATCCAGAGCCTTCCTGACCTCCCTGTCAGCTTTACGGCAGGCTTTATCAATCCCCATTGGATCCCACGCATCCTGCCAAACAATGCGGGGAATCATGGCTGACCAAACTAATAAAATACCAGGCCATTTCCTTTTAATAGCCCGCAAATCTTCCTTGGCATGTAATGCAAAGGCCTTGCCTTTAACCAACCCAAAACCATTACCCCTCAAATGAATAACCACTAACTGAGGAGGGGGACCTTGCTCCCCATGAAATAACAAGGGCATAAGGCCTGTCCAATGCAGACCCTGCTGTCTACACCACTCAATTGTAACCCACTGGCTAAGTCCCAGCTGAGAGCTGAAAGCAGTTCTCCAAGCCCAATGAGCTGCCCCAAACACAAAACTGTGCCTGCAGGTGAGAACTCGGCTCCTCTCACTAGGAACAACAGCACCTAAAAGGAGAAAACAGTTAAATAGGCACTTAACCAAAGAATAGTCACCCACAACTCTGAAACTCAAGGGCCAAGGAAAGGCTGAATGTAGGATTTATAAGCCACTAAACATCTGCCCATGCATTGAATATCAGTGGCAGAATAGCCCATGGCAGTGGCTGTACAGGCTGCCCCGATCCAGAATGAATGGGTACCAAATTTTACCACCGACAAATCCAGCCTAGCTAAAGCCCGGGATGTCACGGCCCAAAGTTGATGCTCAGTTAGTGGGCCGCCATCCACATGATGATACAAGAAACCCTTCCCAGGACCCTGGGCCTTCAAATAGCTAACCAGCACAACAACAGGGCACAACTCTTTATCTGAATAGGGGCCCAGTGTAATCACAGTGCCTCGATGACGTTGGTCCATCTTAGAATGCCGCACCATGATGAAAACCTTTCCTCCATCCAGTCTCAAATCCAAAGCTAACAATGCATGGCCAGACACGTTGCCAATTCACTAACTTTGAGTGCCCCCCCAAAAGGCAACCAGAACAGCGGCATGAAACAAGCTGGCTTCAAAGTAGGATGCACAAACCTCTCTCCAAGTTCCAAGTAGGCCTTTAAGAACTAATGGGGAAATAGGCTTTCTATTACCCTTTTGAGTACCTAACTCTCTTGCCCACCCCTCCAGCATCTTCCGTATATGGAAGTCACCGGTGTTTTCCATAAAACCCAAGGCCTTACTAGCAAAAGCTAATGCCAAAAGACGACCCTGAATAAATCTCATGGCCAGTCCCTTACCCCTCCGGGCAACACTGTAATGGAGCTAGCGCTCCATTGGATGGGGCCAGGTCACATGATACCCTACTTCTGACCTAAATTCTTTGAATTGCCACTCATCACGTTCATATGACTTCCTGGTGCTAAGGGCTATGGCTCGTCCTATTGCTCTGCAGGCCTCGGCTCTAAATCCATAGCTCCTGGGGCATTCCTGCTGGATGATGATCGGCTTCTGGGGCCAGCTGATGGAACCTCTTGGGTATGCTGTTCAGGTGTGTATCTGTAAGCTGCAAACCTACTTTTGATTTATGGACACTCACCACAGAAATCTCATGCTCAGAGTTCTGAGTCTGGGACCCAGGGGGAAACATGAAATGGCTGAGCGATTGAGAGAGTCTGGCAAAGCAAGCCATGATGCAGCGACAGAACTGGAAGAAGGAGATGACCAGTTCCAGTGTGGGCCTGAGAGAAGCCCTCTGGGGGCCTCATCCAGCCCCTGGGCAGCATGTTTGACACCCCTGGTGTACAGAGACATCAGACTGCAGCTGTACATCTTCTTAATGTGCACAATAACCCTGAATAAGGGCCATCTGTGGCCCCAAATACATCAAGCGCTTTCGTTTTGGATTTGTTTCTACATCTGTCCATGGACAGTGCTTGTGCTGAAATCAGAGATCTAAAAGAATGCTTATTAATGTATTGAAAGAGCTGTGCACTGCCTTTCTCCACACCGTTTGGTTAAGACTTAAGGAATGAAAGGAAGAGGAAGCAGGCTGTTGTGGGGGGGGGGAATGAAGCCAATGGGGAGGGATAGCTAGAGAATCTCCCCAGAGGGAGGCCTAGGGAGAGAAGCCGAGGCTTGTTCTTGGTATAAGGATGAGGAAGTTAAAAACAATACAAAAAAAGGGTTTGAGGTACCTGGAGAAACAGGCGAGGAAAAAGAAGGAAGTCCTACATTTTATACATTGATTTCAAATAACCAGCCGCATCTTTGGCCGAGTTATCTCATTTCCAAATAACAGTACAGCTGCTATCACAAAATGCATATCCCACTGTATAATGGATTCAGTATGACAGTTTGTTCTCTCCCAACTAACAGTGTACAACAATATTCTGAGCCATTCTGAAAGGAAATTACCCATGTTATATTTTCATCTTTTGGTTTTGTGTTCAGGCACCCAGGACTGAGTCCTCATTTTCATAGTAAATTGTCTGTCTTTTGATATTTTTGATATAACACTCCTGTTGCCTAAAGAAATGAGGCTGATTTTTATATATAAAATAAGATAAAATCGTTTGATTTTTATATATAATTTCCCTGGCAAAAAACCCCAAAAAACAAAAAACCTCCTAGAAACTGTAAATATTCAAGAGCAAGATAGTATGTTGTTACATTGAGTGCATCCACAATTATTTCTTCGTGTAAATTTTCTAGAAATTAAATGGCTGTTTGTATCATGAAGATTAGATGGTTTCTTCTTTCTCTTTTTAAAAAAGGTTGTTTTTTTATCAGCTTAAGCAAGGGAACTTAATGAGTGTACCATATGTCAACTGTGGAGTCAGATTAAAAACAAATAATTAATCTGGATCCTTTTTCTATCAAAACAGATTGTGATATGTTTGTGGAAAGGAACCTAATCTAACTTATCATGTTTTGATCATTTTTTGGGGGGGAAATCAGTTAGACTTGAATATCAGATTTAGAGAGTGCGTATAGAATACATGTTTCAATCCACCACAAATTCATGCTTCCATAAAAGCCATCTGCCAGTTAATCAATCATAATCACATATCTAGACGTAGGACATGCTATTTACACACACTTACCCACATGCATACACACTCCATTCCTTAATTCTCATCTTAAAGATAAACTGCTACCAGCTGAGGATGTTCTACTGATTTCTTACCAATAGCATGCCAGTGTCTTATTTCACCATGTAGCATGCTGGCTTTTGGGAAGTTCAACTTGTGTTTTGGCAGCCTGCCATATGCTAGACACCATGTGGATATGTTTTTAGATCAGTGCATTGGGAACAAGGTGCTGAGCAAGTAAATAATGAGTTGTCTCTGTCATTCCCAGTGGATAACAGTGAAAATTTACCTTGGCCTGCTGGCTCTCTGTTTACCACTTCCGACACACGAATACTTTGTACCTGAGGGAAATATCACATTACCTTGGATACCTTGGCACAAAGGAAAGGATTTGTGTGAGTGATGCAATGGATGTTGTTCTGAGGTGCAAGAAAAGGTTGAAAAGGTATGCCCTAACTTTTTAAGAAAAATGCTCGAATGTCATGTAGTGAAATCCTCTCTTTGTTGAAACATGTTACTTTGTTTTAAGTGGGTTTCATTTTACCATATTCCTAAATGGAAAGATATATATATTTTTTAAAATTAACAGTGCTGGGTTGGTTGTCATCTCCATGCACAGCGCATTCTCAGTTTCTCCATCTGTGAGTATGCATGTCTCAGAAATCAACCCAACGATTTGAGAGTGGGCTAATTGTTGTGAGATCAGCCTCATGATCATAGGTGAGAAGGACATCAGAAAATCTGCTTGGGTCAGTAAAATTTATCAAGCAAGTCTAAAGGTCACACTGGGGCGTACCTCCCACCTCCTTTTACAGTGTTGTAGAGAATTAGAGATGGCTGCATTTTAGCACAACAGAACAGGCAGATGTAGAATGTTTGTCTCTCCCCCCCCTTCCCTTCCCCAAAGCTGCCTCTTTCTTGCTCCACAGCACATACTAAATAATGCACTTTCAGTCCACTTTTGATGCAATTTAACGGCCATTTGCAAGTGGCTTTTGAGTTTTCACACAGTAAAATTCAATTGCCACATGCTTCAAAAGTGGATTCAAAGTGCATTATTCAGTGTGTGTGAAAGTGCTCAGTTGTTAAACATTCTTGTTAGGGCTGGCTGCAGAGTCAACTTGAATGTTTTTACTTGTCTTTCACCATTCATTTAAGTAATCTATTTTCTGCCTTCCCAGGTTGAGAAGAGTCCAAGGTGGTTCAGTTCCATGACTTGGACCTTATACCTTGCTTCTGCTTGTGTTCCTCTTTATCTGCTGTGGAGGTGATCCTCCACTGTGGAGTGCACATCCCTTGGGAGCTGGGCACTTCTGCTCATGCAAGACCCATGTCTTTCAAGCAGGGGTTATTTCATAGAAAAAGAGGTGCAAGAGCTCATTCGCATAACTCATTAGCATAACTTATTTGCATATGCTGCACCACCTGACATCACCGGAAGTCTGTCAGAAGGCAAGAAAGAAAGAAGGGAGAGAGGGAAAGGAAGGAAGGAAGGAAGGAAGGAAGGAAGGAAGGAAGGAAGGAAGGAAGAAAGAAAGAAAGAAAGAAAGAAAGAAAGAAAGAAGAAGAGAAGAAGAGATTGGATTTATACCCCGCCCTCCACTCCCCAAGGGAGTCTCAGAGCGGCTTACAAACTCCTTTTCCCTTCCTCTCCCCACAACAGACACCCTGGGAGGTGGGTGGGGCTGAGAGAGCTCTTTCCCAAGCTGTCCTTGAGGGAACAGCTGGTACAGAGCTATGGCTTGCCCAAGGTCATCCAGCCAGGTGCAAGTGGAGGAGTGGGAAATCAAACCCGGTTCTCCCAGATTAGAGTCCGTGCACTTAACCACTACACCAAACTGGCACTACACCAAACTGAAAGAAAGAAAGAAAGAAAGAAAGAAAGAAAGAAAGAAAGAAAGAAAGAAAGAAAGAAAGAAAGAAAGAGCTGGCAGAGGGGGGACAGCTACTAATCCAAGCCTCAGAAATACCACTATTCTGGGAGGATAGCTTCAGTGGTGGCTGAAGCCTTCAGAAGGCTGATCGGAGGAACAAGGACCTTTCCAGGGGACGGGGTCATTTTGCTGCAGCCATGACACAAGCAGGCATTCCCCCGGGGGGGGGGGGGGGGCTGGCACCAACTCCCAGAGCTGAGCTCCCCTGAGCTCCTGCTTGAAATGGCCCCTGCTTTCAAGTATGAGAGGAATGCGTTCTGCTGTGGAGGACGGTCTCTGCAATAGGTATAGGATCGAGACCCATAGAAATAAAAACAAGAAATTAAAAACGAATACATTTAGGTTGCCGTCACATGTGCAAGATAAAGCAGGGGGGAAGAGAAACTATTTCCTCCAGAGGAATTTGACCCACAGTTGCACAATCACACCTCTCTTTGAAGCTGCAGGCACAGTCCGTCAGTGATCAGATGCAACTGTGGCTCTGTGGATGAGTCATTTTTTTTGCCCAGTCCCCCCCCCCCATGCGCTTAAATGAGGGAGTGATGAATCGCACCTCTGCACTGAAGACTCCCTATGGAGTGTGCGATGATGCACATATTGCGAAGGGGGAAAAACAACAGCACAGAGTCGGGATGGCCTGATCAGACCATCCTGACACCATCGCACTGGAGCAATCAGACGGGAAAGTCCGCCCATGGCCCGTCACAACCCGTTTACTACTGGATTTTTCTTGGCGTCTTTTAAGTCCGCTTCTGCAACGGAGCAAAACAGGTTGCCGACAGCTGTGGGGTGCTTCCCAGATGTTGTTGTTTGATCGCTCCCATTAAATCCACCTGACATTCACACCTTTGTTGGGTCTAATTGAGCGTATGATCACAGCCTTAGAATTCAAAACCAGAGTAAGGAACAGTCATCCAAAGTGAACATGCTTTTAACTTGCTTTGGAAGTCCTGTGGTGTGGGGGCCAGGGGTGGGGAGATATGGGACCACTATTGAGCAGGCCTGCATGAGATTCTTCCTCACCATATACACCTCTGCCTTCATGGGTCTCTGCAGCACAGCCTTCTTATATGAGCCTGAGAGTGGGGGGAAGGAATCCCTGGACACAAATGCTTCTGTCTTTAAAAACCTTGAACAGCACTTTCTATTGGGTCTGCAAACACATAGGGAGCCAGTATATGGAAGACTTTGGGGGGCGGGGACTGGTTCAGGAGGGGCGGTGTCTGGCAAGCAGCCCCTGAGTGTAATCCCTACCTGATTCAGAATACCTGAAGACATTAAGGGCTTCACACTGGAAGAAGTGCTTTAATTTGTGAATGGAGCGGACCGGCTACTGATGGGCACAGGACTTTCCACTGTTCTTCTGTAGGGACCATTATTTAATATTAATAGAAGAAAACAGGCTATTTTTGATTGTGGTCTTTAAATACTGTGCTTAATGCAGAAAAAAAATCAGCATTTTTGCTAAAAATAATATATTTTCTCAACTAAATCCAGGTATCGTCTCTTTTACCTGGTTTGTTTTGCTCTTCAAAGTAATCAACAGAAGTTGCAGTATTGTGTTTTCCTGAGTGTCATTATGTTCTCTTTAAAAATACCTCCAAAGCCATTAGTAGCTCAGATGGCTGACGCAGGCCATGCAGTGCAATACAGAAATTGTAAGTCGGGTAGGTGGGTCAGACATGTCTTAGCTAACGAATGCTATCATCACAGGAACAACTCCTCGACACTCCTATAATTTATTTTGTGTTTCCCTTTCTGCAACGCCTGAAGTAGCCAACGATAACAGAATGTAGAAGCAAAACTGGACAGCAAAATGATCAAATACATTTGTGCAGAATACAAATGTAATGTTTTCCTTGACAAAAGAAGAACTGTCTTTGGCATTTCACTGATCAAAGCTGAATGCAGGGGAATGAATGTTGAAAACTGAAAGGGAGTTTTTAAAAGAAAAGTTGAGGGAGTGAAAACGAGTCAGTGTTCTAGTGCCAAAAGCGATTTGAAGTAAACAGTCTGTTTTATTTGCTCTAGTATGAATGATTTAAAAAAGGAAAAATCTCCCTACTTCCCTCTTTTCTTTTCAGTGGGGCTTACTCTCAGAAATGTCTCCTTAGGACTGCATCTATAGTTTCTGCTTTTACCAGAGTTGGGTTTTTTTGTAAACTTTTGACACAGCACAACTTCTAGGCCCAGGTTATGGATTAACTTGGATCAGTATAGTGTCTGCTTACCTGAATTTGACCTGGTATGTTTTTGACCATAGCCTTACAAACGTAGTGTCAAATTTGTGGCTGACCACCCAGTGTGGCTTGGGCTCAACAGTTAAAACCAGCCCTGTCTGCTCCTACAGCATATGTCAGAGAAGTCTTCTGAAGCACAACAGCTAGCCAGAGCGGGAAAATATTCTATGGCTTTGGGGAAACCATACCTGCATGTTCATGACTTCAGCGTGAGAGGTCATTGATTCATTGAGTTGAATTTTAAAAAACTTTAACTTTCAGTCACATCTTTGCTCTTAGTTTAAACAAAATGGGTATCTTATTTCCTCCCCTGTATCCTTCTCCCCATTCTATGTCCTCTTACTAGGGCTGCCAAGTCCAACTTGGGAAATATCTGGGGACTTTGGGGGTGGAGCCAGGAGACTTTGGGGGTGGAGCCAGGAGAAAGGAAGTGACATCATTTTGTGAAGTCACATCCTGTGATGTTGCTTCCACATGCTTCCACATGAACTCATGAAGTTTCCTAATACTGAATCAGGCCATTGGTCCATCAAGGTCAGTACTGACTACTCAGACTGGTAGTGGCTCTCCAGGGTCTCAGGCTGAGATCTTTAATATCACCTATTACCTGATCCTTTTTTAGCTGAAGAGGCTGATACCTCCTGCATGTCAAGCAGATGCTCTATCACTGAGCAACGGCCCTACTGAATCCTTCCTCATCTCGGCAGAATATGATTTTCATATCATAAGAACAGGAGAGAAGCCACAGTGGATCGGCCCATCCAGTACAGCCCATCCAGTACAACACTCTGTGTCACAACAGTGGCCAAAAATACCAGGTGCCCTCAGGAGGTCCAGCAGCGGGGCCAGAACTCCAGAAGCCCTCCCACTGTTGCCTCCCCAAGCACCAAGAATGCAGAGCATCACTGCCCCAGACAAAGTGTTCCATTTAGACCTTGTGGCTAATAATAGCCACTGACAGACCTCTGCTGGATGGGGACAGAGAGAGAGAGACAGACAGACAGACAGAAAAAAGAAAGAAGGAGAGAGAGAGAAGGAAAAGAGCTGGCACAGGCACTTACTTCCATTTAGACCTTGTGGCTAATAATAGCCACTGATAGACCTCTGCTGGATGGGGACAGAGAGAGAGAGAGAGAGAGAGAGAGAAAAGAAAGAAAGGGGGAGGGGGAGAGAGAGAGAAGGAAAAGAGCTGGCACAGGCACTTACCCCAGGCCCAGCAGCAGCAACCTTTCAATCTTACACCAGCCGCATGGAAAAGCAGGCCCTTCAGTAAGAGCTTAGTCCCTCGTTAATCTCTGGGCGGGGCTCTCTTGCTAACTCTTAAAGGGGAAATGTCTGGTGAGGCTTTTCACTGCAGGCTCTTCAGACATTTCCCTTTAAGAGGCCTGGAAGGGAGAGGGCCCGGCAGGCTCCGATGTTCCCCTCCTGTTGGCAGCCATTGCCTCCCCCCGGTGGCCAGTTTTGAAAAAGCGGGGGGGGGGGGGGGAAGCATGAAAAATCGGTGTTTCCCCCGCCCTACCGGGGGACTTGGCAGCCCTACCTCTTACCTTCTTCCTAGCAGCCCTCACAGATTCCCCCTTTTCTCTGCTTCCTTCTCTTCCTTCCACCCACATACTGACCCACCTTTGTATGTCTCCCAACACCATCAGCTCTCTCTCCCACTGGCAGCCCATTCAGCCTCTCCCCTTTTCTTCCCTCCCACCCTCTGACATACTAAACTTTTCTGTCTCCCCATTCAGCCTACTTGTTTCTTATCTCCTTCCTTCTCCTCTCCTCTTTACGTTTTTCAGCCTTTTCCCTTTTCAGTGACAGTAATTGAGATCTCACAGCATAGCCTCATTTCAATCAGCATTCATTTCCTAAAACGATGGACAATGTGTGTTATGTATTGACCATGTGGTCGCCATGTGCTCCCTTAATTGTGACTGCATGGCCAGAGCACATGGCCAGAGCATGGCCAGAGCACATGGCCAAGAAACTACCTGAGCTTCAGCCAGGTAGAACAAAGGCCAGGTGGATTCAAACCGGCCACCAATCCTGTACCTAGGTTTCTCCCAGGGAACCTATGAGATGTAAATAGACTTCTAATAGCCTATCAGGCCAGTTGGGTGAGGTCAGGGGATTGTCCCTGACCAGCATAAAAGGAGGGCTTCGAGCCCTGGGTTGTATGCTTCATCCGGACCAGCAATAAAGATCATGCTGTTTCACTGTTCCACGGACTCCCGACTCCAATACTTATCAATGTGTCTGTTATTTGGATTTTTTAATCTCCTCTGTTTTTTAATCTCAGATTTTTCTACTTCTCCCAGGTTTGTAGAAATCCCCCCATTTGTCCCTGACCCCACTGTATGGATTTTTTGATCTGCTCTCTAGCACCAGGTTTAGTGTTGGATACAGGATATGATAAATAATGTTGTAAAATTTAAAGAAAAGCCAGGAAAGATTCTTTCCTTTGGCAAGGAGCTACTCTTCTGAGTGCAACATTTATAAAATAGTTATAAGAGAGGAGCCAGTATTCCCTAATTTCATTTTTTTTTTAATATTTATCCACAGTTTCTCACTGGTTTTGGTTCTCAGCTTTTGCTGTTGGCTTTGCAGATTTGTTTGTATTATGGATACATCTTGTATGGTTTTGATACACAATTTATGTGGCATTTATATGTAAAATATATTTTTGGTCAGGGCTAGCAAAAGGGTTTTGAATGTTTGGCCAGCTGCAGCCTGGACGTGCAACCCCCCACTACGTGTGCACATAGAGTTGCTATGAGGAATGGCAGGCAGACTAGAGAACTCCTGTCTAAGCTGTAGCTCCAGACATACCTGCCTAGTCTGCCTGGCTGGGAGGTGACTTGGGAGCATGCCCACCCTGTGCCCAGGCCAGCTGTTCAGTGGGCAGTCCAGTGAGCAGCCCTGCCCCATGCTCCAGCTGACTGTTGGAGGACGTGCCTTGATCAGCTGACCTAGGGTGCCAAAAGTCCATGGCCTGGCCTGGTGCACCTCTCATGTGTGCGCTTGAAAACACATGTGTATATTAGACACATGTCCGTATGAATGTTTCTTACTTGGATTCGGATTCATTCTGAGGAAGCCGAGCATAAGATGAAAGCCCCTCTTGTGCCACCTCTAGGGATGGGCATGAACTGCCTGAACCACATGGCTGAACCACAAATGGACTGGGTGGCTGGTTTGTGAACTGAACCTGTTTGTATGGGTTTGTGAGCCATTTAAAGTTTAAATCCCTGCTTTCTGCTCCCTGAGAAAAGTGGTGGGAAGCAGAAAGCAGGGGTTTGAATGGCTCTGAGCTATTTAATCCAAACATCAGAGTGGTGGGGAGCTGTTTGGTTTAAATGATACGGAGTCATTTAAACCCCTGCTTCCTGCTCCCTGCAAAAAGCTGTGGGGAGTAGAAAGAATGGAATTAAATGGCTCCAAGCCATTTCACCCCCAGCTTTCTGCTCACTGTGGCTTTTGTTGGCAAACAAAAAGCAGGGGGTGGAATGGCTGGGAGGCATTTCACCCTCTGCTTTCTGCTGGCCTTGGCTTTTCCCAGCCCACAGAAAGCAGGGGTGAAATGCCTCCCAGCCATTTCACCCCGTTTTGTTTAATCAAACCCAATGGTCCATCTAGTTCAGATTGCTGTTTCACAAAGTGGCCAACCCATTCCTCTGTACAACCAACAACTGGGCATAGAGGCCGAGGCCTTCCCCTGATGTTGTCTCCTGGCCCTGGGATTCAGAGGATTAGTGCCTCTGAATGTGGCGGCTCCCCTCAATCAATATGGCTCATAGCCACTGATAGACTTATCCTCCATGAATCTATCTAATCTCCTTATAAAGCTGTTTGTTCCTGTGGCCATCACTACATCCTCTGGCAGCGAATTCCACATTTTAATCACTTTCTGTGTAAATTAGTATTTCTACTAGCTGGCCACTGCACTGCTGCAGACTACTAGTTCTGATTACAACTCGGCCATGCGAAGTAGTGTGTTCCTGCCTATTTTCCCTCTCAACTCACCTACTTTTTGTCCTTTAAAAGGCTTCCCACAACCGTTCCCAGACAATGGTTTGCCAGATTTCCATGAGTTTTGCAGGGCAGGTGGGGTGGTTACAAACCAAAGGGATAGGGGACTAATGCTAACAAGGAGGAGGCAACAAGTTCCCTTTGGTTTGCAGAAACCTCCCTTGTCTTTGTTGGCGTTTCCCTTGTGTTCTTTCGGTGACTGGCATGTAGCCACCAAAGCTCCTTGTCATACCAGTGGTGCAGTCTGTAGCACATTCTGAGATAGGATGTGACTGAAAGAAGAATGTCAAAGTCAAAAGCCCTCCCCCCCCCCCGCCCTGGTATTCCTTTCCATGGTAAACCTTCTGTCACAAACTTTCACACACCCCCAATTCCCCTCCCCCTTTTTGTTCTCTGCTGGACATTCTGGGATTCATATATAACATCAATGGGTAACAAGCTTCCAACAGGTTGTATGATTTCCATCTTTTAAGAGCTCTGTAGAAGAACAGCATTCCATATGCACAATTTCTTTCATCCCAGCCGCTGAATACTGTACAGCTGCAGGCTACTCTTTATCTGTGTTCATTTTATATATTATATATATATATATATATACACACACACACATACATACATACACACACACACCAGTTCAGTGGCCTAGATCAGGCCCCTGGAAACATATAGCAACCTGAAAGCTAGTTCGATTCCAATATCATATATGATGAATTGTGCAAAAATTATGCAAAACCCAAATCCCATCACAACACAAATCCAGAACATTTGTTAATTCATCTGGTTGTCAAGGATGAGTTAGAAGAGTGATGGGTCTGGATTCTGAGTGATATTTTGCACACTGTTTACTAAAGTGAGGAAATATGGCTGTCAGATTTGTGAAAGACATGTCATCAAAAGGTGCGTACAGCAGGAAGGGAAGTAATAGCCCAAGCGGGGTGTGAACAGGCCCGCGTGCAGTCAGGTTACAGGACAGTGGAATGAATAATTCATAGTGAATAATTTAGCCTGTGAAATTTCAGACTTGGATGCCTGAATTTGTTGCAGAGATACACATGCAAATATAGTTATTTTTAAAAAAAACTAAATTGTTTTGTGACAGAATAATGATAAGATGAATGCTTTCAGTATCAGTTCTTCTTACTACCTACTTGTGGCTCACTTTTTGCTTGCTGTTAAGTAGTACTCTTCCGCTGTAGAATCATGTCAGGATGTTTACTTGAAGACTCTTAATATTCCCCTGTGAATGACAGGAGTTAGGACTTATAAGAGCCCTAATTAAACATAGATTATAAACTGTATCCAGTTCTCTTTCTGGCTGGTTCATGGCTGGTTGATATGACATACCACACACCGTCCCCCCACCCCGGTATGCTCATTCCCTTGTCTTCAATACCGCCCCTCCCCCCTGTAAATGACAGGTCAGTTCTATGAACATGCAAAAGTTGTTTGATGACTTTATACCTTTAGTGGCCCTTCTCCATGGACGCACCCAAACATCTGCAACAGAACCCCAGGGAGATAGTAGTTGAGTGCTAGATTAGGAGCTGGGAGAACCCTACTCGTCCATGGATGCTTGCAAGATGATCTTGGGCCATTCACACACTCTCAGCCCAACCTAACTCACAGGATGTGGATGGATCACAGGAGAATTATGTCAGCTGCTTTGGGTCCCCACTGGGGAGAGAGATGGGGTAAAAATAATAAAATAAATACAGAGGATTCTGGGCTATGTTCTAGGATGCACAATCACTCTGCATTGGCTAATGGGCAGGTTGATTAGTAGGCCTCTGGATAGCCCATTGTGAACTAAGAACACACTCTTGTGCTCGTGTATGGCTGTAACTACAGGGAGAAACTAGCAGCATCAACAAGCTGCCATTTAAGGGAGGTTTTCTTCCATTCCTTCCCTTCTAACTGAGAAAATGAACACATTTCTAAGTCCCATAGTCCACACACACTCCGAAGTCCCATAAACACTTGTTCTATGACATGCTTTTTTTAAAAAAAGTCTTGTCACATCTATGAATGAGAAATTAAGCAAATAATTGGAGAGGAACTATAGTAGGAAGGTGCTGGATTTTTTAGATACCGATGTTTCTGTAGCTGCAGCCAAAGCAATCATTGACCTACTTGTAATGAAACACAGTGTCGGTCTCATAGGGTGAGATGGGTTGCCATCTGGGCCCAGGTGCAGAAATAAGACTGCTTTTCTTCTTTTTTGGATGCAGAAGCTAAGTAACCAGCTCACATCCCCTTTACACACACACACACATTCGCTCTCTCCCTCCCTCTTCTGTTTGCAACTTTTTAAAAAATGTGAAAACACATGCAAAATGTGAATATGTATTTCTGACATTACAGTGTAATTTCATTCTCAGTGTATGTTGTACATGTTTGTTTCTCTGTATGCAGAAACCCAGTTCTCTCTAGGGTTGCCAAGTCTGGATTGGAAAATACCTGGGGACTTTGGGGGTGGAGTCAGGAGAAGGCGGGGTTTGAGGAGGGGAGGGGCCTCAGCATCATACAATGCCATAGAGTCCACCCTTCAAAGCAGCCATTTTCTCCAGGGGAGCTGATCTCTGTCAGCTGGAGATCAGTTGTAAAAATGGGAGATCCCCAGGCCCCACCTGGAGGCTGGCAACCCTAGTTCTCTCTGAAACTTTTAGCGAGGCAAAGACATCGACTGTTCTCCTGATGCAGAAATGCTGTTGGTAGTGCTGAGAACTGTCATCTGAAGTAAGCAAAGCTGACGAGCCCGATACTGCTTTAATTAAAAAAAACCCACAGGGTTGTAATTTTTTCACAGCCTGCTATTGCTGGCTTTATAGGATCTCTTTTTGCAGTTTTCTCGCTCTGTTTTTTTTTTCCGGTGGAATCCCTCCCTTTTAGATAATCAAATACATTATTTTATTGGCTGGCACTGGCTGTACTTTTTATCCCATTGAATGAATGGATTGACCTGTATGCTGACCATGAGTCTGCTTGAGTGCAGTGGGTACCAACCACTGCAAATGCCGTATATGTGAACACATCCCAGTTGAACACAGTTGTCCTCCATTACTTCTCTTCCCACTGAGAAACTGGGCAACTTTCATAAGAACCCCAAGGACCCATAAACACTTTATCTATGATATCTAAAAAAAAGGTGTCACCCATTTTGGGTGGGATTGCATTTCCCTTGAAGGAGCAGGTCTGTAGTCTGGGTGTGCTCTTGGACCCAAGCCGACTGCTCGATAAGCAGGTGGCAGCTGTGGCCAGGAGTGCCTTTTACTAGCTTCAACTGGTGAGCCAGCTGCAGCCTTTTCAGGGCAGAGAAGATCTGGCCACTGTGGTGCATGCCATGCTTACATCTAGAGTACATGAGAAGTATTTGGAAACTTCAGTTGGTATAGAATGTTGCAACCAGATTGAAGTAGGTAGTAGGGACTGTATCACTCCAGTCTTGGCCCATCTACATTGGTTCCCAATATGTTTTTTTGGGATCACTTCAAGGTGCTAGTGTTGCCCTTCAGAGCCTTATATGGTAAGGGACCACCCAATCCCTTAGGAAACCCGCCCAACCGTTACAGTCATCTTTGGAGTCCCTGTTTGGAGTTCCCCCACCTCATGAGATTAGGCAGGAAGCAACCTGAGAGAGGGCCTTCTCAGTCATGGCACCAAAGCTCTGGAACTCTCTCCCCAGGGAGATTGGTCTGCCCCTTCCGTTGCCATCTCCCACCAGCAGGTGAAGACATTTTGTTTCATTTGGCATTCCCTCAGTGATGTCTCCTTCCTAATCGCAATTTCAATCTTTTGCACGTATTTTAACTGTATTTTTACAGTGTCTTAATGATACATCTTTGGGAGAGGGGTTGATTTTAATGGTTTTAAAATGTAATTTCTTTCGAGTATGTTTTAAATTGTGAGCCTCCTTTGGCAGCCTTTGTAAACGCAGAAAGGTAGGATACAAGTTCTGCAAATGAATGAATGAATGAATAAATAAATAAATGCCAGTGGAGAAACAGCCGCAAACAAGGCAGGTTTCTCATGAAGTGCCGATCAATTACCTTGTTCACTAAGGTTGAGTCAAAGTTCCTCCTGGATAAGTTATTCTCCCGGCAATACGCCTTCTCTTCTGAGCTGTCCATGTCATGCCATGAAACGGAATATATGTTTATTCATCCTCTTTTCGGTTGCTGCATTTTTATGCATGTTGGGAGGGAAGGAGGGCACACATTTGTGTATATATGTATTGATTAATATGACAGTGCTATGGAAGTATGGATTGCAAAACATATCACATGTATTCTGTATAATCAGCTGAAAGGTGAATAATGTTTTGAAAAAAGGCAAAAAGAAATTACAGACAGCAGCTTAATGATGACCATGTTTCAAAATTTCTTCTTGTTTGTAGTTCATAAAATTTGTAGAGTAAAACTTTATCAAGTGATTCCTGAAAATTAACCCCCTCCCCACTCCTTGGGTATCTTTGTTTCTAGACTAGGAGACATGTCTGTGGAAGGGTGTGTGAAAACTCCCTCAGAAAAATTGCTTGTCCTTATCAAAACTTTTCAGGCTTCCTTCAGACTTCTCCAGATGTTTTCCTTAAGAAGAAGCCTTCTCTAGATTTCACCTCTGGCAGAAGTAGGTGACAACCTAGGGCTGGGCCAAATTCCCCTGAAGAATTGGATTAATATTATCATCGCTTTTGGCTTCCCTTATAAATTCTTTAGATGTTTTGCTTGATGAAAAAAGCTTCCCTCCTTGTTAGCTTTCCTTGATATGTGAGGCTTCAAAGAAATGAGTAAAAAATCTGTCATTGCCTTCTAACTAACAGAAATGTATAGAACCCTATCACCAAGCCCAAATTTCTGTGTGAACTGCAGAAACTCTGACTTGTTGGTGTCAGAAATGTACAAGGTGAATTCAGAAGCAATTATCTCCTTATAACAAATACCTGTCTTAAATCAATAATAATTTCCTTAAGCTACCGTTTACTCAACTCCCCCCATTCCAACTCATAGTAGCTGAACTTTTTCCATCAAAGCATGACAAGAATCATGATTCTGAAAAATACACTGACTGGAGCCATGATGAATCTTGGGAAGAAAGAGCTAGGTGGATCAGGTGGGTGAAGTCTGGAAACTGCTACTGGCACAAATTAAAAAGCTGGGGTTTTTTTTAAAGGGGAGGTGAATCAGCACTCATTGTCCCTCTCCACCCCTACCTACAGCACAAGTACCCCACCATATATTCTGAATTTAATTTTAAGCATAACTAAGTTGGCCATTCTAAGTGTGCATCCCTAATTCAAAGTTTTTCAGTGCTCTGATATGATTGTCAGAGGCCTGCTGGGGTAATGGATCTGCCACTGGAGTACCAGGAGGACAAATGGGGAGCATTGCACAAAAAGCTAGGAAACTGGAAGTGACATTGCCACCAGCATCTATGGTTTTTACTGTACAGTTTCAGGGAAATCCAAGTGTTGCAAGACACAGTGACATCACTTCCATTTACACAGTCGGAAGCGATGTTGCAGTGTTGCACCACTCCCTCTGGCCTTTCTAGCCCCTCCCCAAACTTAGTGGCGCCAGCCCTTAGCAATCACACTCTCCCCAGTCAGTGCCCTTCTAGTAGGGTTGCCAAGTCTGGGTTGGAAAATACTTGGGGACTTTGGGGGTGGAGCCAGGAGAAGGTGGGGTTTGGGGAGGGGAGGGGCCTCAGCATGGTTCAATACCATAGAGTCCACCCTTCAAAGCAGCCATTTACTCCAGGGGAGCCGATCTCTGTCAGCTGGGGATCAGTTGTAAAAGCGGGAGATCCCCAGGCCCCACCTGGAGGCTGGCAACCCTACCTTCTAGTCATATGTGAGCCTCAGGCTACCTCTTAAAGGTACCTCACCCCTTTCCAGCTCTCCAATGCCACAGTATCCTCATGCAAGGAGGTGTGGGTTTGTTGGTTAGATTCAGGGTCTGCCCCAAGGCAATATAGGTGAACTAGAGACCAGATCAAGGTAGTTGTGTTAAGGACTTTGTTGTTGTTTTCTTGCCTGGCTTCCCTTTATTCTGTTAGCTCAGAGGGATATATTTTAGTACTAAAGTTAGGCTAACTGCTCATTGTTTTGAAAACTGCAAGTTATTAACAACTACTGGAGCATTTTTGTTTTTCTATTAAATGTAATCCTTTAATGAATATTTCAAAAACCCTGCCAGGGTTTTCATATCTCAGGCTTCATCATACATGTGGCCAGCTTCCCGCTTGTTCAGGAAGGCACTGCCTGGGAAAGGGAGTAACCTGGCCTTCCCCTGCTTACAGGAAACTCCCCAACCCAGTTTGGTGTCATGTAGGACCTGGTCTGCTCCAAGGGTTAACTGAGGCAGGTAGAAGAGAGGGTATTTGCATGAAGCTCTTTCCCATATAGGGTACCTTGTGCTCATAACTAGAGGCACATGTAAGAGCAATCATATGTGTGAGGAGCTGTAGGGTCAGGGCTTCCAGCTTTACAAGCAAATAATAAAGTAATATTTTTTGTAACTATTGTATCAACCTTTTTGACTACCATACCACTGGAATCTGAAGAAAGATTCTAGTGGTATGGTAGTCAAAACGGTTGATTTTAAACTTTGGTTTCTTAACTTATACAGTTAGGACAATGATTTTGATTCTCCCAAGTGTTACAAGCCTATATTTACCTTTTAAAATAAGACTAATATACTGTGTTGCTCCTAAATGAGAGGGCAATATTCTGCCTTCTGTCTTATGTTGAACATACTTCGCACTAAGACATTGAGATAGAAGGAAATGTATTCTTCATTTTCTTCTTTGCTGATGCCTAGGGAACACTCCTTGATTCATTTTTTTTTTAAAAAGCTTGCAAAATCCATGGAAAGACTTGGTGTTTGCATAGCAAAATCTGCAGAACCAAAATATAATCCTTCAATTTATAGGAACTGCCAGGTCAGCTAAAACTCTTGCAGTCTCCATCAGTTTCTGCATTGCAACAAATATAACCTTTCATGCTGATTTAGATTTAAGGAAGAGAGAAGGTATCTCAAGTCTTGGTTTATCTCTCCCTTCCTCCCCTCCCCAAAGCAGAAAGCAGGTAACACAGGGCTCCACTAATGTTTTAGCTGTTAAGAAATATTTAAATAGAGTAGACATTCCACTAACTCTCTGGTCCAATCTGCATTGGTATTTCACACTGTTGTGCAAACAATCTCATGTTGTCTCACAAATTTCTGTCTGCATTTCATGCCGTATCCACACTCCTATGGTTTCATCTCAGCATCGTCTGTCTGCATCATTTTATTGCCATTTAGTGGTGACTCTGAGGTCACTACGGTGTCTCATTGCCTTATCTGGATTTGGTTTTAAGGTGCTACAATTGCTCCTCCCCACCCTCGAGTCGCTGTGAGCAAAAAGCAGACAACTGAAGCTGAATTCTCCCCCCCCCCCAACTTTTCTAAGGAGATTCGCAAATTGTCACAAAGGAAACAAGTTAGCTGAAAATCCAATCATCTGCGTTTAAAAACAGCCAGGGAACATTTTTCTGCAATCAATTTTTTTTTTGGGGGGGGGGTGGAAGCATACCCACCCCTGACCCATTTGTTATTTCCTGGGGCAGTCCCCAGCATGCTCTGCCTGGCAACCGCCAGGTGTTTCGTGTTTTTTAACCCAGCTCCATCTTTCCTGCCCTCCTCCCCCTTTACCAGGTCACCCCCCTTTACTTTCCATGCGGGGGTGTCGGGTCCCAGGTGCCATTTCCTCCCCACAGCACAGTGCCCTGCTGGTGCCCCCGGAAGGCCGCTCCCCCCCCTTTGCATGGTCTCCCTAAACAACTTGTGTCCTGATGCAGACAGAGAAGAGCTTTATACTGAGCCAAATGGGAAACCGGTGCCATAGCAGCACGGAACAGCTTTACGTAGCGAATGCAGATTGGGCCTCTGAGTTTCATCATCCCTCCTCCTTCCCCAAATTAAGACATTTTGTTTTTTTTCTTCACAGAATTTTCCAGATTGTTTGAATAAGAGAATAAGAAAAGCTTGAGCCAGTTTGCCAGACAAACTGAATTGAAATGAATGAATGAATGGTTTTGGAGGGATCATTGTTACCCCACTATAGTCTCTGCACAAATTGTATTTGCCGGCTTTTTAGTACTTAACTCACAGAGGCATGACTAATGCTATATCAATAACTATTTGGTACAGCCGGTACAAGTTCCTATTGAACACTGTCCATCGTGCCCATGTCTTGAGAGCTCTTGGAACAGCTTTTCAAAGTTTTAACAAGCATCCTCCAAATGAAAACATTTTAAATGGATTCATTCCAAATCAAATATAGAAACAGGATGAGCATGAACACATTTTCCAATGGCATCATATTCATTTCATCTATGTGTATATTGTGCAGTGTAGTAATGGGCTGGATGAGGGTGAACAAACTGAAACTTAATCCTGACAAGATAGAGGTTCTTTGGTTAAGTTAGGGCTGCCAAGTCCCGGCGACTTACCGGCGGGGGGGAGTTGTTCTCCCCCCGGGAGCTCTTCTGGTGCGTGCGCTTTGTGCGTGCGCCATGGCGATGTAATGACGTCACCTCCGGGTGACGTCATTACACAGGGGAAGTCGACCTCACTGGACGACTTCTGGGGTGGGGTTCCCCCCGCCGGCCGAATGCTGGCGGGCGGATCGGGAACCCCTATAGTGGGGGATCCCCCACCCCCGGGCTGACTTGGCAGCCCTAGGTTAAGTGGAAAGGCAGACCAGAGACCTGAGATCTCCCCTATCTTGGATGGGATTATATTCCCCTTGAAAAACAGAGTTTGCCGCTTGTGATTACTACTTGACAGCAGGGACCGAAGACAACCAGACAGCTGCAGTGGCCCAGAATGTTTTAGCCCAGCATCAGTGGGCGCATCAGCTGTGCCTGTTCTTTGGTTAGTCAGCTCTCGCCACAATGATCAATGCCTTAGTTAGATCTAGAATGGACTCTTTCAATGTGCTCTCCTTGGGGCTACCCACTTTGAAGACTGTTTGGAGGCTGCAACTAGTGCAGAATGCTGCTGTTAGACTGCGGGTCAGGACCAGCTATGGGGAGCATGTAACCCCAGTACTACAGCAATCACACTGGCTACCAATCCATTCCTGAGCCCAATTCAAGGTGTTGTTTGCCACCCCAGCAGGAATAACGAGACAGACAACAGATTGGAATTAAACAAGGGCCCCTTTATTAACTATTTAAACAGAACATGCAGCAACAGGCAAAACTAAGCAAGCTCTGGAACAGGCAAGGCAGGCGTCGTTCCCAGACACAACCTCCTTGCCCTTGTAATGGGCGGGTAACCTAGCCCCAGTCTTGAGCCAGTCAGATTCTGGCTCGTAACCGGCGGCCCGGCATACTGGCACCCCCTCCCAGGGGCGCCTACCCCTGAGGCTGCACAGACCTTCAGGGAGGAGCCTAGTCTGAGAGGGTCCCATAGGCGATCACCGTTCACCTCCCCAGACCGCAAGGCCCTAGGGTGGTTCCTGATGACCTTAAGGCCCTACATGGCTTGGAACTGGGATATTTGAAGGATTCTCTTCTCCCATATGTCCCTGACTGGGAATTAGGATTACAGACTGAGGCCCTCCTGATTGTCCCACCAATCAATGAAGGTCATCTGGTGGGTACATGAAAGAGGGCCTTTTTGGTGGCAGCTCTACAATTATAGAACAACCTAGCCTCCTCACTTTTGATCTTTAGCACGCAGCTGGAAACAATTTTATTCAAGACTGTATTTGATTAAAGGAGTTCTAAACAATTATCTTACATTTTGGTTTATGTATTTTCATGTATGCTATTTTTGTATTGTATTTCTATCGTAAGCCCCCATGAGCTCTGTAAGGAAGAAAGGCAGCTAATAAATGTTTTAAGTAATAATAAATGAATGAATAATAATAAATAGTAGTGAAAGACTGATATTATTCCAGTATTCATGGGGGGGGGGGGGATGTGGTACAATCCTGTCATGGATAAGTAGATAAAATAGCACTTGTTTGAAAGTGTTGAAGTTTCTCCACATGTGGGAAAGTATCAGACTGCTAGAAAACTTCTCTCTGACATGTAGGTTTTCTCATGCTCAGAGATTTTGGCATGGAATTGCATTTATACAAGCAACTCCACATGTGCATTTTGAGGCTGTAGAGTCGTATGAATGTACTGTCATAACATGTTCCCCCTGTATATCCTGCACTGGCTCTGAAACATGTGGCATAGTCCCAGATAACTCTTGCAAAGGATTGTGTAAACTAGGGGCTTTTCTGCATGTACTTTTAACATTGGTTCTTGTCAAACCTGGTTTTGCTCAAGTTTGCCATGGATACTGGGGGGGGGGGGGGAATTCCGTAGGTGGGGTGTGTGGGGGCAGAGTATGTGTGGTACTATCGTAGCAGTGCAGCTTTCTTGAAGCAGCCTTCCTCTTCTTCCCAGAGGAATGTCCTTGAGAACTCTTGGTGCCAGCTTGCTCATAAGGCAGGTCTGGCATGAAGCCACATATTTAGATATGTCCCTCCACATTCGAGGCCACCAAGATGCATATTTGGTTATCTCCTGACCAGGCCGGCACCAAGCTGCTTCAAGGACACCCTTCTGTGAGAACGAAGAAGGAGGAGCGCTTAAAAGAAAGTTATGGCTGCTAAAATGAAAGGTCGCATCCATTCACACTCATTCACACACACCCCTCCCCACAGGAATTCCCTCCCCCCTAAATCATGGTAACCTGATTCAAGCAAAGTGAGCAAGGTTTGACAGCATCAATATAAGAATTCTGAATATGCAAAAAGGATGGTACTGTGACACCATTGATGCCACCACTGATGATGACAGCGCATTCCCTTGAAAATCTTCATGACTGAAGGCACGTGTGGAAGAAAACAAAATGACTCCACAACTGTGAAAATGTAAAGGGAGGGCAGACGTGTGGAATAACCAGGCCCAAATCCATCACAATGCTTGTGGATCAGCTCCCAAGAAAATCAGCATGAGGAAAAGCCCAAGGATAACCTTCCCTTAATCTGTTGCTCTAAAGTTGTATTCAGGGTGATTTCTTTTCAATATTCTCCAAGGAGAACCCAAGTTGGCATTTAAAAAATCAAATACAAAATACAGTTAAAGTTATGCATGAAAGCCGTAATTACTGTGTAGATAGATCTAGGTGGGTAGTCGTGTTGGTCTGAAGCAGCAGAACAAAGTTTGAGTCCCGTGGCACCTTTAAGACCCACAAAGTTTTATTCAAATTATAAGCTTTCATGTGCATGCATGCTTCTTCAGAAACATTGAAATGGAAGCTACCAGTCCATACACAGAGGTAGAGGATGAGCAGCAAATTAGCATAAGCATAATAAATAGTGTTTATCTGGAGGAAAACTGTCCCTGACTGATCCTCTGCTTAAGTCTGCTGTTTGTTTTTGTATCTAAAAAACAATCTATCTATCTATCTATCTATCTATCTATCGAGAGAGATTGCAACTAGGATGCTTGCTCTGCACGAGGAGAATAGCTAATCTGTAAATAGTCACAAGAAATCTAAATGTTGCTGTGTAACTGTGCATGCTGAAGCAGTTCATCCCAAGGATGAATTTTATATGGCAGAGGGAACTGGTAGTGATTTTATGCTAAATGAGTATAGTAGGTCTGCTTTTCTGAGATGAAGTCTGATTTAAACAATATTGTTGGAAATAATTTTGGTGTTTGTTATGGCTGAAATGACAGAAGCAGAGAGGTTTGTATTTTCCACTTCAGTCCATTTTTGGAGCTTCAGTTGAACAGATTGAACTGAAAATGCAAAGATCGCCCCTCAAGTCATTTCTCCTGTTATTTCAGCCGTAGCAACATCAGAACCCGTTCAAATTGTTTCCAATATTGCCTTTTAAAATTGGGTTTCAATTTTCTAGTCTGTCTGAGCACACCTGTGCACCCAGAAATAAGATTTCTTTTCCTCCTTCTTTGAAAACTAAACCCATGTAATGTTAAAAATGATCTGTTTTTCTGGTGTTTAGTCTCCAGGAGTTAGTTAGTTAGTCCCTGCAGTGCAAGAACAGACATGAAGCATAACATTAAAGTTAGGAACAATGTGTATAGGGCAGCTTATTTATTTTTTTAAAAAAAATGGTCTAGTAGGTTTTGCAAGCATAGTTCTTAAACCAAAGCAAGTGTATAAACTTTGAGTTCCTTCTTTTGCAAATGGTCTGGATAAGGGATGATTGTTAACATTCAGGCAATATTCGGGGCAATCCTAGGAACACGTTCCTTAAAGTAAGCCCCATTGAATAGACCTGAATTTTCTGAACAGTTCTGAGCATCAATTATTCGGCTTACTGTAGAATTCCTGTATAAAAAGATTTTGTTTATAATGTATGTTTCCAATCGGAGAGATGAGAGTCCCACTCCACTAAACCAACTGTCCATATTATCCTTGGGAATGTAATCTAATTTTGTTGGAAATTTTCAATAGATTCCTCAGAAATCTTCCTTTCAAAGTTTTGGCTGTTGAATATTTCAGAGAAATCAATATGTTGCTTATCCCTATTTTGTACACAAATTACTCTCTGGCATGAGGTGGCATAAATAATTTCCCAGGGGATGTAGCCAGTCAGAGCTGGCAAAGTGAATTTATGACTTTGGGCAACACCAAGGTTACAGGTGTCCTGGTAAGGGTGGCAGGTAGACTTTCCAATTTCCCGGGGGGGGAGGGGCTGGAGCTGGGCCAGAGACATTACAGGCCATTGTCTCTGGGGGAGGCTCAGCATGTCCTGGAAAAGTTCCGTGGGGGGGGGCGCTCCAGCTCCCCAGCCCCCCTGAAGTTGACGCCTATGGGTAAAAGGCCATTGCTTCTGGCTTCAGACCCTTTCTTCAGGTTTTCAAAGATCTGCGGGGTTTGCTCTAATGAGAAAATGGAATGTTCTGTATATTGAAGAAAACTGTCATTCTGATCAGTGAAATTACAGTTTGAGGGCAAAGAAAAATATTAATTAGGCATGAATCTATTATGTCAGTACTGATGTAATGACTTTGCCAATTTTTTTTACCGGATTCTTATGAGATGTCAACTGACTCAGCGTAGTAATGATCTGTTTCACGGCCCACATCACTGCTACTTTTTAGAGTGACTCTGCAGAGCCTGGTTCTTTGGTGGTTGTGGTGACAGGTGTGACTCTGTAGCTGTTCTTCTCCTTGGTATTTTACACACCTTCCTGTCACTTCCTGCGTTATATGAAAATCAAGAAATAAGGTTTGGAAAACCCAAAGGAAAGTCCTGCAGTTATGAGCTAGTGGAAGGAAGCCAGAGACTTTGAATCATGAGGTGAAGCTGGCTATGTGTTTTGAATGGTTCAGAGGTTGAAGGATTTGGCTGGATCTTTTGGCAAACAGGCCAGCGGGGTGGAGATGGCAGAGCACTGTGGATGTTTCAGGGAATAACAGTGCAAGCCTAAGCACAGTTACTCTTTTCTGCATATAAGTGTATAGCTGTGCTAAAGGCTGCACTGTAAAACATTTTTTTTGTGATTGATGATGCAAAATTGTGCCAGATCTGGTTCTTGGGAGATCCACAAAGTTGTGACAAACTGTGCCGTTTGCTTTTCACAGAGCCAGACTACATGTTACAGAAGACACAGACAATGCTCCCTCTAAGCTGTGAGCAAAAATTCTACTTTGTGAGCTACTGACATTAAAGTTGTGAGCGAGCAATTTGGGTACTGTGTAAATTAGCTTGCTCTGGAGCAGTCCTTCCGGAGCTGAGACAAAAATGTGTGAGCTGGAGTCTAAAAAACTGTGAGCTAGCTCACACTAACTCAGCTTAGAGGGGGCACTGGGCATGGGGCCAGCCCATGGCTGCCGACATCATTTCAGAGGAAAATTTAGCTGTTTAAAAAATGTTGCAAGGGCCCAGTCCTGATCAGGCCTATGGCACAGTGGTGACAAGCAAACTCCCCTCATTTGCCAGGGCTGCCTTAGGACTTTCGTAGGCCCTAGATATTTTTGCCTTTGCGAGCCCCTGCCACCATAATATCATCAATATTAAAAACTATTTTTGACTTAACTTTAAATACTTCAACATTTTTTTCTGTTTAGGCAAAATTTAATAAAGTTTCATGGGTCCTGAACATTTTATTTTTTCCCTGACGCAAGAAAAAAATTAAAACATTTTCTTCAACCCTAAAAGTTTATTTTTTTCCTGCTGATTTTAAAAGAAATTAAAACATTTCCATACCCACCTAAAAGTAGGGCTGCCAAGTCAGCCTGGGGGGCGCGGGGGATCCCCCACTAAAGGGGTTCTCACCGCCGGCCAGCATTTGGCCGGCGGTGGGAACCCCACCCCCGACGTCGTCCAGCGAGGATGACGTAATGACGTCACCGGAAGTGACGTCAGAACGTTGGGGGCGTTGCCAGGGCGACACTCTAGCAATTGCCCTGGGGCGACTGCCAGAGCGTCGCCCTGGCAACGCCCCCCAACGTGGTGACGTCACTGGGCACGCTCGCTTTGCGCGTGCCCCGGGAGAAACTCCTGGCCGGAGGAGGACTCCCCCCCGCCGGTGAGTTTTGAAGACTTGGCAACCCTACCTAAAAGTATTGAGGGCCCTAGGCACTGTGCCTAATGGATAAGTCAGCCCTGCCCTTTGTGCCTTTTAAAATGCCTGAATGGCATCCCCTGAGGTTGTTGTGGCACTTGAAAAGGTACAGGAGGGACTGAGATCTCCTGGTGCTGCTGCAAAATGGGCCTGAGTAGGACTGAGCCCCCACAGCCATTTTTAAATGGCTAATTTCCCTCTAAAATGGTGTTAACAGCCACAGATTGTCCTCCCTACTGTGTATTTCAGCCCTCAGAGAAGGGATCTTCTTGTTCTAAATATTGCTTTTCTCATTGATCATGAGCGAGGTCAGTGGGTTAAGAACCTCACAACGGTTACATAAAAGCTGGGCTCATTTCCTAGCAGGAGCTCCTTTGCATATTAGGCCACACACCCCTAATGTAACCAATCCTCCAAGAGCTTACAGAGCTCTTCTTTCAGGGGCTACTGTAAGCTCTTGGAGGATTGGCTACATCAGGGGGTGTGGCCTAATATGCAGAGGCGCTCCTGCTACGAAATGAGCCCTGCTTAAAAGAACAGTGATATCATATATTCCTCATTTGTACAACACCTGCCTGCTTCATATGTGTGAAGAGATCATGCCATCCTTCTCCACCCTCCAGGAAAGCTCATCCAGCTGACCTTTCTACTGTCAATCACTACATGGTAGAGACCTTTAGATTTGGCAGTGAGACTAGCAAATGAATCATATGAAAAGGAGGGGAGTGAGTTGAAGCCAGCAGCTGAAAAATGTAAGGAGTGAACAGAAGAGAAACAGAAAGAGGGACAAAGACACTGGGATGTTTTCCGCAGGAACGACTCTCCCCGCACCTGCACCTGTATTCCTCCCCCACTTTCCCTCATTGCTGCAAATGTTTTTGCAGTCCCAGGAGTGAAAACACAGTTTGCCCCCTCTTGTGGCACAGCATGGGAATTCCAGGAAACAGAGAAGGCCAACACTGTGGAGCAAGAAAGGACAAAATGCATGTTTGCTCCTGGGACTGCAAAAACATTTGCAGAAATGAGGGAAAGTGGCAGAGGCATACAGGTGCAGGCACGAGGAGAGCTGTCCCCGGGGAAAAGTCTGAGACTCCCAAGTCACAGAATAGACAATAAGTAGGATATTGGGGAGGTGGACTTTGTGCAGAGTTGAAAGCAAGGGATTGTCAGGCAGAAGGTATTTCACAGTACAAAGCCTGAGCCAAAGCACTTCTTGGTGAAGAAAAGATCCAGAAAGTTCCCATAGTTGTGTACTTAAGAAACAGGGAGTGATTAAAGGGGACGTTAGAAAAAGGAGACAGGAAGCAAACTGGTCAGAGGGATTATCAACATGAACACTGCTTTCATCAAGGAACAAGGTAGATGTGTTATTAGAAAGGAATGAAGTGATTTGCATACATATTTAACAGAAAATACATTGACCTGTATTGGTAAGATTACAAGGACATGTGTACTTGAAGTCACCCTTCCAACTGGAATTTAAGCTGCTCCTTGCACTGAAAACTCAAGAGCTTTTGGAAAGGGTCAAGGATTGTCTTCTCTCAGTGGCTAATCTTACATTAGCCATGTAACATGGAACTGCACCAAAAAGAACTTGGCTACTAAAACAGTAAAAAAAAACCCATGGGTACTTTTTACTAAGCCAAGTAGGTATGCTCAAGTTATTCTGGTTTTGAAGCAATTGCACTAGCGACTGCAATGCTCTTGTGTCCCATTCAAGGTGCCGATTATTTCCTTTCAAGCCGTTCATGACCCAGGGCCTGCTCAGTCTTTTACCATTTAGGCAAGTGCTAATTTTAATCGGAGTATGTATTTAATAGTGAACTATAATTTTATATAGAGTTCTCATTCTCTTCAGTATTTATTACTGGGTCGCTGTTAATTAGTTGTATAGATTTATTTTAGGATGATATTTGATGATTAATTTGTCAGCTGTGTAAGGTAAGGTCGGATCTAATTATTTTGCATAAATAGATAAATTAGCAGTTAATTGTCTTTGCCCTAGGGTTGCCAGTCCCCCAGAAAAATAAAATTAAAAAATGGTCAGCAGGTCAGTGCCATAATGTCACTTTCATGAAAAATCTGGGAGTGATGTCAGTTTCCAGTGATTCCTGGAGAGGTCTGATGTCACTTCTGAGGTTTCCTTGACAGTCATACCCATATCCTTCTCTCCCCCCCAGGTCTCCTGCTGGTTACCAGGCTAGGCGTGGACCTGGCAACACTACTTTGCCTGCAGGTCTAAACGGGATCCAATGAGGACTGAGCCTAGGTTTGCCAGTCCCCAGTTGGGGGCAGGGAATCCCCCAGTTTGGAGCCTCTTCCCCCGGTTCAGGGCTATCAGCAAGGCTGTAGCTAGTGCAGGGCCCACAGGGCCCCCTTCCAAATTCTCATGTGAGGTTCTGTCTATGTTGTCTGGTAAGATTCCCACTAACATAGTCTCTGATTTTATCGGGAATTTGGTTTTTTAAATATTTTGAATTTCTTAATGCCTATTTTCCCAATATCTTTTGGTTTTGATACAAGTCCACCACATATGATAAAAAGTACCATCTTCTTTTTTATATTACCAGCAAGCCCCTTTGTAATTTTTCTCCATCTTTGCAATATCTACTGGCGGATGTACCGTCGGTAAAACATCTTATACCAGTCTTCCCTTAGTGAATCTACAAGTGAATCTAATACCTTTAGTCCATATATTTTCCCAACATTGAAACTGTATTTCATATCCAAAATTTTGTATCCATTTAACCACAGAATGAATTTCTTGATTCAACCTCCCCATTTGCTATAACAATGTTACATTTGGGCACAAGAAGGATCCTGGGAGGGTTTCTGTGTGGCAGGCAGAACAATAGATATTCTCTTGTTTTCTATGTGACATAAGACCTGGGAAGCTACATATGTGGTATAGTGTTCTGTATTTGGAGGATAAATACTGAATCAGAACCCTCTGCCACTTACAGTGACAAAGATCTTTCTTCAAAGAGTTTGGAAAGTACAGTATCTTGCAGTAGTACAGTTAATGAAACACCTTTTTGGCTGATAGCCAGACCATCATTTCCTACCTGTTTTATAGACTATGGATGTAGATTATGGCTATTGACTTTTCCCCTTCCCTGGTATTCTGAAGAGCTCTGGAGTATCTTTCTTTAGGAGTTGTTTGATATATTTATGTTGGACACCAAGTCACAGAGATGTCTCAGATGCAGTAACTTCAAGTTCTTCATGCTGATGCTATTTCACATACATAGCTTCTAACATCAAAGCAAGATGGTCAAGGATCAAGCCAGGTGGTACATTGTTTGGTCAATATGACCAGTACCAGCGATCTCCAGATGCATACTCGCGTGCAGTCATAATGTATGAACTGGTGAATTGGTGTAGAGCCAATTCATACTTTTCTGGAGTGGAAGGGAGCTGTTTCTTTGGAGTACTCAGCATCCGTTCACATAATCAGAGTGGCAGTTTTGTTGTAGAAATTGCTGTCATTAGCAGGACTTGCACACTGAAATATCCTTAATCTTCAAGACCCAATTGAGAACACTAGCAACTGTTTATACCTTAGCAACAATGTGTTGTGTGAACCAGACCATCACGATCTCCAAAATTCAACCATCCTATGTTTTTATCAAGCTTTAGTATACCCAGTACAAAAGAAATGGCATTTATTGTACAACTGCAAAATAATACTCATGCAGAATGGCATGTTAAAGATGGTGCTGACGAGCTGGAAATACTGATTAAGAGAGTGGGTTGTTTAGAATGTGGAGGGGCCACTTTTGCCATGGTTGGAACCCACTACAAAGATATATACTTTTTTTCTTGCTCCTTGTGTTCTCCTGCCCTTGTTTGGCTACTTATATTTGGAGTGCTAGCTGTACAGAACCTAGCGCAAACAGGGCACTAATAATCTCTGCCGCCCTCTAGATGGCACTCTTATTGCATAATGTGGCAATTTCTTGTTCTAGTCCATTTACCAGCTGTTCACAACTGTGTGTCCTGCCCCACACAGAGATGCCTTTTTAATTTGGCCTTATCCAGTATGCTGATCAACCTCCTGAATATTTTGGCCAGCTGCACAGGCAACATCAGTTATTTCTAGGCCTGGCACAGCCAGAGAGACCACAGATTTTTCAAGTTGGGAAAGAGGCCAGTAACTTTTGGCTATGAATAGTAACTTAGTCACTCAGCACTTGATTTTGATTTTCCTTATACTCCCTTAGTTGCAAGGAGTTACTCCCAGGTGGAGGAATACTCATTGAATAACCCCTTCAGAACAAAGCGTTCTACAGCTGAGCAGTTTTTAAATCCACAAAGCCACAAGTAGTTGAGACCATGTATACTGGTTGCAAATATCATAGCCCAAATTAAGAGAGAAGTAGTTCTGCAGAAATCAGTGGCTCAAATATATTTATTTTCTCAACTTTTATTTCCTGCAATGATGCAAAAGTGATCAAAGCAGTTAAGAGCCTCAGATCATGAACAAAAACAATCATAAAATCAAAGTATAGCTTTGGATAAATGGTAACTTTTTTGCCTCCCACTTCTCTACACCCCAAATTATACTCCAGGGCTCAGCCAACTCCAGAACATAATGTGGGAAGTGAAGGGGAATTAATAAAGACCACCTTCCCCCCTTCCTTGAGTGGAAGTGCTTATTATGAGCAAAAGGGCACTTCAGATCCAAGCCTAAATGACCAGTTATGTCATTTGAGGTTGACAGCTCAAGGTTGAGAAATACCTGGAGATTTTGAGGGTGGAGCCTCAGAAGCGCTGGGTTTGGAGAGGGGAGGGACTTCAGTGGGGTATAATGCTATTTTCTCCATTGGGTTGCCATCCCCATCGATGGGGGTGGATTTCCCCTGATTTCAGGGGCCCCATCTCCCACTGGCCAGTTAGCCGGTGGGGGAGTCCTGCCCCCAAAGAGCCCCACTGTGCCTTATGTGCCCAGTGCGATGACGTCAAAGTGCCGGGTATGTTGTGGGGTGGGGTGGGGTGCTCTAGCATTTGGCTCAAAACTCTATGGTGACCATAGAGTTTTGGCCAAATGCTAGTGCCCCCCATGATGTGCCTGGCATGATGACATAACTTCTGGGTGATGTCACTGCAATCTGCGCACTTTGCACACATGCCAGAACATCCAGGGGAGTGGGCTGAAGCCACCTGTCAGCAAAAAGTAGGGACCTGGTAACCCTATTTCTCCAGGTGAACTGATTTGTCACCTGGAGATCACTCATAAAAGCAGGAGATCTCCAGCCACCACCTGGAGGTTGGCAACCCTAGTTACGATGGCCCTAAAAACAACCTACCTTTAAAGTGATCATTAAAATAGCAGAAGAGCCAAAAGATTAAACGGATTGCATACCAAATCCTTGGTGAAACAAAAACTGACTGCAATTAACCTATTTGATAATAAACAAGGTATTATCCTCCTTATATATAATTCTGTTTTCACCATGGACTCTCCTGAACATTCCACATGCTCCCAAATCAGTTGGCTCCCTGATGTGTCACTTGGAAGCTGTCCCTATCCACTGGCTTCAAGTACTCGCGTGCCATTGGCTGGGAGCTGGGTCTATGCCTCTTCCCTGCCCTCTCCTTCAGCCACTGTGCCCTATCAGAATTTTTGGCAAATGGCTTTCTCTCTTGATGAAGACACTTCTCCTGTTTGCCTCCTGTGTGGGACTAACTGTACCCTCAGTGGCTGTTGGTAGGTGTAATGAAATGGCATTTACCTGTGTTTGTAAGATGGCGGCTGTCTGTAGTTGTTTGTTAAAATGTTCCCCCATAAGGTCCAATTGAACTGTAGGTCCAGAGAGGGGCCTGCAGGGATATCACTCACTAGGTTGAATGGGGCTTCCTCATCTGCTGGACTACAGTTCCCAGCTGCTCCAAGGCCAAAAAGTGCGTGAAAAGAGGGACCCTACCAAGGGGTGGGGCACCATCAATATAGACTCCAGCCTACCCATTCGTCCAACTGGAGGTTAGGTAAGGCTCCTGCTGCCTGTGCTGACCCAGACTACATGCCAGAGACATGGGGGGAGGGAACCCTGGGAGGCAGCAGAGATTCAGCCACTCCTCAGTTGGCTGGTTTGGGGAATGAATGGAAGTCTCCCTGCTCTCTTGGGCAAGAGACAGGCTGAAGCAGAGCCAGAGGCCGGTCCAAGGAGAGATCCTATCCTGAGCCCACAACCTCCAGAGGCAGAGAGAGTAGTGTGTGTAGGGAAAGAGGATTGTGTTTAACCCCTGTTGATTTATGTCCTGTTATTTCATATCATGTGCTTACTCCTACAGTTGTGCATTTATTCATTTAGTGTGTGTGTTCTCCATAATTGTGTAAATAGTTAAATTCTTTTATTTGGGCTAATAACCTGTGTTGTGCTCTGACCACATAGTCTCCCTGCTCTGCACAATACCAAAGGGAGGGGTTAGCCCAGAGAACCAAGGAAAGGCCAGACCCTTGGGTTGCCAAGTTTCCAGGGATCCCCCAAAGACTGGGGATTCCATCTCCAAATAGGGAGATTTGCCCACAGGGGTCTCACTGTCCCTCCAAAAAGGCAGTGACAATTCAGTGAGTGGTGGCAGTGAACTTAAGGAGTGAGATACGCCCATGGGACGAGGGTGGGAGGTGAACAGCTGAGTTGTAAACTGGAGCCCATTTTGCCACAGTAGGCTTGGTTCAGACAAGCTTGGTTCAGACAAAGGAAGGAAACCATTTGCAGGCCTTTGTGTGGAACTCACTGGGGCCCATCCTGACTAGGGTTGTCAGCTCCAGTAGGGAGATTCCTGGAGATTTTCTTGTAGCGTCTATGGAAGTCAGGGTTTGGGGAGGAGAGAGGCCTCAGCTGAAAAGAATGCCATAAAGCCCACCTTCCAAAGCAGTTATTTTCTCCAGGGGGGAGAGATCTGTTGTCTGGAGTTCAGTTGTGATACCTGGTGATCTTCAGGCTCCACCTGGAGGTTGGATACCCTAGGTGTAGCAGTCAGTGCTTCAGAGCAAGGTCTGTTAGAATCAGGTTCTTGCTGTAGAAGCTGAGTGGGTGATTTTGGACCAGTCACAGACTTTTAGCCTAACCTACCGCACAGGGTTGTTGTGCAAGTCAAGGGGGAGAGGAGAATAATGTAAGCTGCTTTGGTCCCCATTGCAGAGAAAGATTACTTTTCCTCCAGGAAAATTTATTTATTTATTTAAATTTTTATCTTGCCCTCTTGGCCAAGGAAACTATTGTTACCAATCTCGAAGTGACGACTGGAGATCACTCAGAATTACAACTGCTCTCCTGATGGCAGAGATCAGTTTCCCTGGAGAAAATGGTGGACTCTGTGTCCTTATACCCTGCTGAGATGCCCCCTCCCATGACAGCCAATGTGACGTGGCAGTCTGGACTTCAGAGCACAGTAGAGGCTGCAGGTGAGGGGGTAGATGGAAAGCTGAAGAGTGAGGGGGAAATAAAGGTAGGTTGATGATTGGCTGGGGAGGAGATAGGTTTGCCAACTCCAGGTGGGGAATTCCTGGAGATTTGAGGAATGGAACCTGGAGAGGGTGAGGTATGAGGAGGGGTGGGACCTCAGACAGGTACAATGCCATAGACTCCACCCTCCCAACCAGCCATTCCCTCCTGGGGAATCACTGTTGCCAGTCTCCAGGTAGGTGAGGAGTGGAGTTCACTCAGAATTACAACTGATCTCCAGGAGGAAGGGAGGAAGAGATGGAAAGTTGAAATCAGAGGGGCATATAATGGCAGGTTGATGCTTGGCTGGGAAGGAGATTGGTTGCCAACTCCAGGTTGGGAAATTCCTGTGGATTTGGGGGTTGGAGCTTGGAGAGGGTAAGGTTTGAGAAGGGATGGGACCCCAGACCGGTACAATGCCATAGACGCCACCCTCCAAACCAGCCATTTCCTCCTGGGTAACAATTGTTGCCAATCTCCAGGAGAGGGCTGGAGTTCACTTAAAATCACAACTGCCTTTCAAGTAGCAGAGATCAGTTCCTCTGGAGAAAATGGTGGACTGTGTCATTATATCCTGCTGAGGTCATCACAGCAAATTGAGGCTGAGTGCCCAAGGCCGGAGCACTCTCCCAGAGCTCGTTGTATTTATTTCCACAATGGGCCTTATTCCTAGTCATATAATAATTTTAAAAGATCATAGTAACTCTAGTTTACAGGTTTTGAATACCTGCAAATTAAAGATTATCGCTGTGTTACAGAATTGGTTTGTGTTACAGCCTATGTCAAAACTTGAGGAAATGTTTAACTGTGTGTGAAGAACATGCTTTTTTTCAATATGTGTCCACTGTGGTAACCTGTGCTTGCCTCTAAGCTTTTTCAATTATTTTATAAATATTATCTCTTCAGTTTTTCTAATGACTAATATTCTCTGATTAGGGCCTAACCCATTGCCTGTAAAAGGGTTTTATAGTAGATTTTAAGTGGACAATATTTTACAACGTCACTTCTAAGAACATATAGAATGTGAATAGAGAAATATAAGTTGAGAATACAAACCAGCTCACAGTTCAAATCCATGGGCAGATTCCTGATATTTTGAGTACAAGGTGCTGAAAACATCTTGGCATTGCAAAATAAGATATGACTATTTACGTGGAGAGCAGTGGGAGGCATGTTATGAGGTAAAAGAGGCATATTGATTGCTAAACATGGGTTCCTCTAAATTCCCCTTGATAAAGCAAACATCAATTTGTTAATTTTTAATACATGTTAAAATATTCTACACTTTAGGTCTAAGCAAAAAAAAATTATACACTCTTATACATCAAATGTCAGTGTCATCACAGTCTACAAAAAACAACAACAACACTTCCTAAACTTATTGGAAAGGCAAGGGGCCACTTTCTTGATGTTTGCAGAGAGTAACTGTTTGATGAATGTGTGAGCCTATAATGATAGCACAATTTCATCTTGAAACTCCACATCCTAAAACCATAACCTGCATGTCAGCTCATGACTTTAGCAGGATTAAGAACATAAGAGAAGCCAATATTGGATCAGGCCAATGACCCATCTAGTCCAACACTCTGTCACACAATAGCCAATAATATCAGGTGCCATCAGGAGGTCCAGTGGTGGCATCAGGATACTAGAAGCCCTCCCACTGTTGCCCCCTACCAAGCACCAAGAATACAGTGCATCACTTGCCTCAGACTGACAGTTCCTATCTATACCTTGTGGCTAATAGCCACTGATGGATCTCTGCTCCATATGTTTATCTAATTCCCTCTTGAAGCCATCCATGCTTGTAGCCGCCACCACCTCCTTTGGCAGTGAATTCCATGTGTTAATCGCTCTTTGGGTGAAGAAGTACTTCCTTTTATCTGTTCTAACCCGACATGTTGATAAATGAACACATGCATGCTTTATATTTTTCTGCTCCACACCTTGCTATGTAAAATTGTCAGAGTCCCATTAGATTGAAATTGTGTAATTTACAATCATTTATTTATCCCGCTTTTCTCCCCAGTGGGGAGACTCAAAGTGGTTTACAATATTCACCACTCCTCCATTTTATCCTGGCAACTACCCTGTGGTTAGATGGACAGCGTGTGGGAAGTCTGAGATCACTCAGTGAATTTCCAGGGCAGAGTGGGGATTCTAAACTGGGCTTCCCAGATCCTAGTCCGACAATCTAACCAACCACTACATTGCAATGGCTGTTTACAATCTCAGAATGCAACTTGTTAAAATTATTTTTTACTAAAATTTGTAAAAAAAAGTTTAAACACATAATTGCCGATCTACTTTTTACTCGTTTGATTTAAAATCTCCAGAAAAAAATACACCCCTCCAAGTGCCTTCATCTAAATTCTCATAGGCATGTGGAACTTGTACCAACATGTAAAAAAACTCCAAAAATATATTTCCTTGCAACTATTCAGTGCTTGTTTCCTTCCTTAAATCTGATTATTTTTTTTTCATATTCACCTTAGAGCTTGCGTTTTATTCTGAACTGGGTTTGGGTTCCTGTTTACTTGTCTCCTCTGGGGTGGGAGAAAACAAACTTTACCAGGATGACTCTGAGGCAGGATGTTTATGGGAATACTGTCTTAATCTTTTCCCAGAATTTTTTTCTTCACTGCCAAATAATTAGGGTGCCAAAGCTAGCAGACCATCTGAAATGGTAACTCTGTCCCTTTCCAGATTACAGCCCTGGATCATTAACTCTTTTGCATAAATAGGCTCCTCTATGCAGAAGGCCCTGATCAAAGACAAAGGTGTCACTGAAGAGGAATTGGGATCCTAAGTTTTTCTGGGTTCTGACAGCTTTTGGCCCTTTGATCAGACACCTATCAGCTCAGACAGGCACCTGTCTCCCCCTCCTTTGTCTGAGCCAGGAAATGAGAGTTGATAGCAGCTTTTTGGCCATAATCCACGCCACTATACTTGACAGGAGATGAAAGGATCCCTGCTTATTTACCAGTAATAGCCGACTAGTGCATGCCTTCATTATCATAACAAATTATATGGTAAGCCTATCTTACCTGTGATTTATAGAAGTAGGACACACTAAAACAAAAACAAAATTGATAGCATTACTTACTCAGAGGTGTGGAAAATCTTGGAATGGTAATGCTTTCAGCTAGGGATTCATAATAACAGTACAATCAAATGAGCAGTGTGTCCCCAGAGTGTTTGGAATCTAATAACGATGTTAAGAGGTAAGGTTTAAAATCTTGATACATAAAACCTTACGTTTTATTCCAAGGTCTTGTAAAATATTGCTGGAAGGCTGTTACGATAACTCGGCAGTCTTACAAAGAAGAAGAAGAAGAAGAAGAAGAAGAAGAAGAAATTGGATTTATACCCCGCCCTCCACTCCCCAAGGGAGTCTCAGAGCGGCTTACAAACTCCTTTTCCCTTCCCCTCCCCACAACAGACACCCTGTGAGGTAGGTGGGGCTGAGAGAGCTCTTTCCCAAGCTGTCCTTGAGGGAACAGCTGGTACAGAGCTATGGCTTGCCCAAGGTCATCCAGCCAGGTGCAAGTGGAGGAGTGGGGAATCAAACCCGGTTCTCCCAGATTAGAGTCTGCGCACTTAACCACTACACCAAACTGGCTCTACCATGGCCTACCATGAAGGAAAATTATCTTGCTGAAATGAGTGTTGAGTAGGGATAGGTGGAGCTAGGCTTGCCAACTCTGGGCTGGGGAGGTCCTGGAGGTTTTGGGGAATAGAGCATGGGGAAGGCAGGGGTTCAGAGGGAAAAGACCTCAGTGGGGGATAATGCCATAGAGTTCAGCATCCAAAGCAGCCTCTTTCTAGGGAAACTGATCCCTGTAGTATAGAGGTCAGTTTTTAACTCCTGGAGATCTCTAGCCACACCTGTAGGTTGGTAATCCTACTTGGACAATTTCTGGAGCTTTTTGAGGGGAAAGTGGAGTTCTGACAGTCAGGGAGCTCAGGATGAGATGCCATGGAGTCTACCCACCAAGGTTAACATATCCCCCTGTGGAACTGATCTGTGTAGTATGGAGATAGCTCCAGGCCCCACCTGAAGGCTGGGAAAATGAGGTAGAATGTAGCTACAAATGGGGCAGAATTTTTAAGGCCATACCTTGCTAGATCATTATGGGATCTCTTATTTCCTTAAAAAAAAAAAAACCCACAGCCCCCAAAGGAGCTTAGTATGGCATACATGTTTTCTCCCTCCTCCATTTATATGCTCATGACAATTCTGTGATGCAGGTGGCGTGTCAGGTCTCATGTTATGGTGACAGACCTCCCTCTAACAGCCCACTCTTCCCACTGCTGCTCAGAGCAATTATATATATATATATATATATATATATATATATATATATATATATATATATATATATATATATATATTTAACAAAATCAGCATCAGGCCAACAGCACGACATCACTTCTGGGGAAAACCCATACATTATATCAGTCTTCTTTAGGAATCAACAGAAATGCTGCAGTTTTGCCGTAGAGTTTTCAGGGATTCCTAGGGAGGATGGATCTCAATTTTGGGTTCTCCCCAGAAGTGAAGTCACACCATTGCCAGTGTTGCCTAGCATATCTCCAGCCCCCAGGAGTCCCACCAGTTGCCAGGCATGGTCTGAAAAAAACCCCCAAACTGTTGTTGTTGCTGCTGTTGTTGCAGCACCTGATCAGGGTCTCCAAGGAAGCACACATAAAAACATTAAGACATTTGAACAATTAAAAACATTTTCAAATTATAAAATAAGTAAAAACAATAGAACCAGGGAAGAGGGCCAGTAACCATTATTAGGGGTATGCCAAACAAAAAAGTCTTCACCCACTGGTGGGTGAGAAAGAGACAGAGAGATCTCTCTCCCAGGGCCTCCAAAGCTGACTGAAATGAAGAAGTAGTTTAATATGGAAGCAGGCAGTCCTTAATGTTAAATGCTGGTGCCAGGGCACACAGGGCTTTAAATTAGGGCTTTAAACCTTGAATTGACCCCGAAAGCAAATTGGGAGCCAGTTTAGATAGAACAAGATTGGAGTGATATGACCCTATGATGCACTGCAAGCAATCAACACTCTGGCCTCAGCATTTTATGCCAACTGCAACTTCTGGACAGTCTTCAAAGGCAGCCACACATAGAGAGCATTGCGGTAATCTAATTTCAATGCAGGGCATGCACCACAATGGCAAGATAGGTTTCCCATGCCTAGTTGTAGGTTATGTTCTTCCCAGCTGACCATACTACAGTTCAGGCTGCGATCACACATGCCAGAAGATATGACATAGGCATAAATGCCTGATGGATCAAAAGGGCACGATCAGACAGCAACATTTGGGAAGCGTCCTGCAGCCATCAGCAACCTGTGCTGCTCCACTGCAGAAGCAGAGTTAAAAGACACTGCAGGAAATCCGGTAGTAAACAGGTTGCAACGGGCCATGGATGGACTTTCCCCTGTCTGATCGTGCAAGCACACATCCAAAGTATTGGGATTTTCTGATCAGGCCATCCCGGCTTGGGGCCATTCCCCCCCTTTGCAGTATGCACATCACTGCATGCCCATAGGGGGCCCTTGGTGTGGAGTTGCGATTCCTCATTTATGCGCATGGGAAACAAACAGCAACCCCCCCCCCAGACTCACCCACAATTGCATCTGATCACACAGTGATGGGCTGGGCCCACAGCAACAAAGGGCTGTGTGATCTCACAACTGTGGACCAGTTCCTCCAGGGAATAGCCTCGCTTCCCCTCTACTTCAACTGGCACATGTGACCGCAACCTTCAGTCTCTTATCAATAGCAGCTATACTTTCACATTTTAGCTTGTTTGGCTTTTGTTAGCAGCTGATTCAATTCAGGATTTCCTCCAGATGAATCCTCATGGTTAGATTTTTAATTCTACTTGTTATGAACTTTCTGTGTGCCCTCTTCTTTAAGATACATAACAGGTTGGCTTGACCTTAAACTGTCATACTCACCAGGTTGGAGACAAGTCCCAGGCTACAATGAGTCTCTCAGCAAGAGTTCTAGTCCAAAGTTAAAGTCCAGGGCTCAGTAGCACATTCCAAAGGCAGAGAGTAAGGTTCTAAGAACTAAGTAAGGCAATAGGCAGGATCACTTGTAAGACTGCAGACAAGCTGATCTTATACTGGCTGCAGCCTTATATAGGGAGTTTCCCTACAGGTGTTGCATGATAGGCTTCTCTTCACAAGCTAAGTCAGCTCCTGTACTCATGAGGAGTACTGGGGTCCAGATCCTGAGCTGACTTAATCTGTTTCTCCTGCATTTCTTTAGCAGAGGAGAGGCCTCAAGCCACCAGATGTGCATTCCGGCTCCATGCCTCAGCCCTAGCCTTTTGACTCTGCTCCTGGGGTGCTTCAGGAGATCATGGTAGGTCTGAACATTGGTGGGCCCATTTCGGGGCTTCTAGGCATGGAGGCCCTGCTGTCTCAGAGGGTGGTGCTGGGGCTGGTGCATTGGAAAGTCCATCTCAATGGAAGGGTCTGCCCAGGTGAGGTTGTCCTTTTCCTCTGAAGACTCAAAATCTGGAACAAGATCACCCAGTGAATTTTATGGCTGCATGAGACTAGAACTTGCATTTTAGTCTGAAATTCTGCTGCATTGGATGCAGATCCCCAGAACATTATCCTATGATGGCCCAGTAAAATTATTACTCTTTGTTAAATTGCAGTAGGGCATTGGGGATCAAAGGTGCTAGACTGCCATCCAGGGTTAGAAACCTCAATGTGGGGCATAGTTGAATTCTGGGATTCTAAGTGATTCCCAGACTAGAGGTATCAGTTCCCTTGGAGGAAATTGCAGCTTTTGAGAGTGGATTCTGAGGCATCATATCCCCAGTGAGCTCCCTTCCCTCCAAGAATTCAGTATGACCAAGATGGCAACTGTATGGCCATGCATTTGAGGGCCTGTCAAATCAGCAAGGAGGCAGTGGCTTTACCAGCCTTCATTACCTTGTAGATGCTGAGGGCTCTCCATATCCAGGGCAATGCCTGGGATATAGTGAGGGTTCACTAGAAACACTGGCCTTACGTTTCCATGATTACATTTAGAGTCTTTGCCCCCCTCCCCCAACTCTGTAGAGTGCAAATGGGTAGACAGGGATTTTTTTTCAAGTTTCTTTTTATTTAGATTGGAAAAGGCCACATTCTTCTGTGAGGTTTTAGCACTCCTTCACCCATTTTAGATAGAGCAATATGAATGCAGTACTATCTTGGTTCAAGTGACCACTTAACCCAGTCAGATACACAGTCATCCAAGATGGCGGTACCCATAATGTGGGCACTCTAGGGGACAACTTGAATGCTTCCATTGCATGTCCTTACTTTGTAGACAATGGTGACATATGGCCACTGATGCAAAAAGTAAGAACACTGCTCATGGCCATAGAAGCAGCAGAGTAGCCCCCACAGTGTGGAAACCCAGTAGAGCACAATATGGGCACAACCATTCGGTATGCGTATGCAAAAACATTTCTGCCTATGTGTCTAGATTCATGGTACCTTCTCTGAGATAAAAATCTGCTGGGGTATATAGTTATATTTTTTATATATTTGTATAGTGTTTTACTTTGTTTATAGTCTGCCTTTCTCACTGAGCCTCAAGGTGGATTACAGAACATAAGAAACAATTCAATCAAGCAGCATAAGATATCCAGTAAACAATGAAGCAGTACTAGGATTACTGAACTAGAAAACAGTGCAAGCAAAAAGCTGATGAAGATATCTGATGAAGGGAGCTTAGACTCTCGAAAGCTTATTACCCCCCCCCCCCCCCCAAAAATCTTGTTGGTCTCTTAGGTGTTAGTGGACCCATAACCTTTTTCAAAATGTGTACTTTTGGAAGCAATATTGGGCTTCCATAAAGCTTTGTTTCTTGTGTACCTGTCTGGCATTGCCTAGCATTCTATGGCCTTTTGAAGATTCCTGCCAACATCGGCTTTGTGTTCAGTGTTCTGCCCACCTTTTCCAGAAAGCCTTTCATTTAACAACTTAGTCATTATTCTCATTTAAATAAACTGAATGTGCTGACATTCATAGTATTGTGTTGTGAGAATAGCACAATCAAAATAAGACACTTCTGTATTTAACTTGGAACTATTTCTTTTAAAAGCTGTATGAGTGATCCAAATGGAAAATGATGCAAACAAATCACATATACACAAAAAATCTGTCTGTTTCCACCTTTTCATTTTGGGGCTACCTTTTCCTCAGTTGGATCCAACCAGCTTTTCTGCTGCTGAAAAAGGGAGCAGAAAGTCCTGTTTATCCATCAAAAGACTATGCTGAGCATTGTGGGATCAGCATGGACAAAAACCATGGGTGATGAGGGCTGTAATAAGGAGGGAAACTGGGAAACATAAGAGTAAAAAGAGTAAACCTTTTTATGATAAAACAAACAAACAAGCCAACAAACCATCAAAAATAAAGTCTGGCTTCTAATGACACTCAAAGCTGCAAAACTATTGTTTTGTAAAAGGCGCTGCTGGTAAATGCAATGAAAAGCCTTGGCATATGTCCTCTGCCAAAAAAGAGAATCCACACAATCCATTGATTAGAGCCAATAAAGATGACACAAAATATTGTGCAAACTTTTGAGTTCATACAAACGCTTTATCGCGTAGATAGTAATGTTAAGGAGGAAAAAGGCAGACTTTCATGCCCACTCTAGGGGTGTTGCATGCTTACAGGCACACAAAACACTTTCCCTATGAAGAAAGGTTAAAGCGCTTGGGGCTCTTTAGCTTGGAGAACGACGGCTGAGGGATGACATGATCAAGGTTTATAAGATTATGCATGGGATAGAGCAGTTCTGTAGAGAAGGAGGTACTTTCTCACAACACAAGAACTCGTGGCCACTCCATGAAATTGCTGAGCAGTCAGGTTAGAACAGATAAAAGGAAGTACTTCTTCATTCAAAGAGTGATTAACACATGGAATTCACTGCCACAGGAGGTGGTGGCGGCTACAAGCATGGACGGCTTCAAGAGGGAATTAGCGAAACATATGGAGCAGAGGTCCATCAGTGGCTATTAGCCACAAAGTATAGATAGGAACTCTCAGTCTGGGGCAAGTGATGCTCTGTATTCTTGGTGCTGGGGGGGGCAAGAGTGGGAGGGCTTCTGGTGTCCTGGCCCCACTGCTGGACCTCCTGATGGCACCTAGTATTTTTGGCCACTTGTGACAGAGTGTTGGACTGGATGGGCCACTGGCCTGATCCAACATTGGCTTCTCTTATGTTTTAAATGGTTTAACTGTTGGAAGTGTTAGTTGCCAGCATCTGCATTCTTGGAAGAAGGAAACAATGGAGGCATGTCTCAGTTGAGAAAATGAAGTCCAGCTAGAGCCAAATATACCCCAATATATATCCTATGGTCCACTTCCATAAGCATAATTGCCCAGTGTATGCTAGCACAAGTGTTCATCATTATACAAAGTTATACTCTTCATTGTATCCAAAAAGCTCAGTGCAAAATGTAGCACTATTAATGCCATCCTCAGAAGAGTTACAACCTTCTAAGTCCACTGAAGTCAATTAGTTTAAAAGGGTATAGCCCTGTTTAGGACTGCAATGTTAGGCTGCCTCATGTTGGCAATGAATGGAAGAGACAGAGAGAGAGAGACAGGAACATGATCCTGCAAATGGTGAAGGGATACTATTCACAGAGGAGGAACAGCACAAAGCAACATAAGGAAGTGAAAGGGAAGAAGAATCACAAGGGTATGGCATAATTGATGTACATTAAATCTGGGCTCATTTTGTAGCAGGAGCTCCTTTGCATGTTAGGCCACACACCCCTAATGTAGCCAATCCTCCAAGAGCTTACAGAGCTCTTCTTACAGGGGCTACTGTAAGCTCTTGGAGGATTGGCTACATCAGGGGTGTGTGGCCTAATATGCAGAGGCGCTCCTGCTATGAAATGAGCCCTGCATTAAACTAATAGCAAAATATTTACTAAATATTTATTATATAGATTTATACAATGGATTGTTTAGAATGCATTCGTACAATGTCATTCTGATTGCCTAAGATCATGGCACTGATCTTTGCACAAATGAAACAGTGCTAAATTACCGTTGTGCTGCACACATTTTGTTGGCTACATACCAAGATGTCACTTTTCAAATTTGCTTCTTCCGTTCCTCCCGTTTGCTTTGTTGTCTTTCCCACTGCTGCAAGTCTGTGCTTGGGGAAGGTACCTTTTTTTCTTTTTCTTTTGATAGCATTACACACATGACATAATTCTGAAGTGCTTCTATTTCAATTTGGAATAGTTACAAATTTTAAAATGTGCTTGAAGTCTGAGGATAAATAGAGAGGTATCTGTGATGACTAGACACTGATTTGCATTGATTTGGATTCCAAAGGCATGAAAGCAACCTCAAAATCAAGCTTTTCCGCTTGAAAACATCATGTGCTTCTTTTGTGGCATGCTGTTTTATGTGAAGCAGGTTTGGTTAAGCCCCCTGGGTTCGATTTGGACTGGCAAGTACCTTGGCCCCATTTGGAGCTCGGAGTGGCTTGGAATGGCCCTTCCTCTTATTTTATCTCTTCTGGCAGTGGTGCTGACTAAGTGGCCAATCCACTAGCCCTGCATCTGATAGGCAGGTGGGAACAAACAAGCTTTCTTTCCCTTCCCCTCCTCTTTTACTAACATCCAAGGTACCTTCAGACACCTTGAGAAATGCAATCCATAGGATATCTGACATCCCATGTAGGGTTCCCTGTGCACCTTGGGTACTGCCAGTGAAGGGAGGGGGGAAGGAGGGGAGGGGAGGGGAGGGGGAGGGGGAGAGAGAGAGAGAGAGAGACTTTCTTCCTGCCTGTCTGTCATTACTGCCAATAAACGTGTAGGAGGCAAGGAGGGAGAGAGAAAGCAGAGGAAGAGGGAATTCATATATGACTTGGACAGGCAATCCAAGCCACAGAAAAAGTTGAGAACTGTAATGCTCGACTCTATATCGTAAGTAAGCACTACAAAGGTGGTTATCTCTAATTCTACTGTACTTTCACTCCCATTAATTTCCATGATTGTGCTCCAAAACATCAACAAAGTCTGGTCAATATAATTGGAGCTATTTGGGGATCCAGGAAGTTCTACAACCAGGAAGGTCCACACTAGATTTGACAGCATATGCCTTTGCCCTGGACTCAGCAGATTCCACATATAGCCTTATGGAGACAATGGTCCATGAGAAGAAAGGCAAGGTCTTGGATGGGGAGGTGCCAGGCCACTCAGAGATGTTTGATGTCTGCGCAGAAAGTCTGCTGGCTTCTCTCCAGAGTTGCTAGACTCTGCAGAGTGCAGGGCAATTAAAGGTACAAGAGTCCTGTTCTCTATTGAGTCTGGCAAACCCTACCTCATTCCCAGTAATTGCTGTCAGGTATTTATGTATAATTTATTGGTCCCTTGGAGAGAACATCCTGGTAAACAACCCTGGAACTGATTGATTAATTCTTTCAGATAAGTGTCAAGATTGATTAACTAATTCCATAATAATTTATTCCCCTATGAATAAAAGATGGACCAAGAGACAAGAGGCAGAACAGCAGGGTGTAAGTGATTATGGCAAGAGCAGCATCTGCAATAACAAGAACTGCAGTTCATCATTACATCATCACACTATATTGCAGAGAGGTAAAAGGTCTTTTAAGTTGAGATTGCTTGGGAATGGGGAATGAGTGTGTGAGTGAGTGAGTGTGTGTGTGGAGTGTTCACATGGTATTTTAATGGTCCATGGAGATAGAGACTACTGGAAGCTTATTCTATGAATTTATCATTTCTCTGTTTTATTTATCTGATTTTGATGTTTTTGAAACTACTTTATTTTGTATGTCTGGATTAGATGCACCCACTGGTCTGATCCAGCAGGACTCATCTTACAAGCACATGGGCGAAGTCATTGAGTTCCTCTGGAAAAATGTGATTGGTAACAACGGCACTACAGGTATCACTTGGTATTGATAAGAAAATGCATCATTGTGTCTAATGTGTATTCAGAATTACTCGGACGTAAGGACACCTTGCTATTGAGGAGTCCTGATAATAACTCCTGGGGTGAATAGGTGATTGATTGTCCATTTGGGATTCACAAAAAAATAGTTCAAATATTTGTAATACTTTTAATAATCCATTAATTATTAATTAATTAATTAATAGGGAATCATTTTGCATCCCACACCTGCAATCCTAAAAACACTTTCCTGGGAGTATGCCCTATTGAATAAAATGATACTTACTTCTGAGCAGATCTACTTAGGCTTGCTCCCTATCTCTTTTTTTGTTTCTTTCATTCCTTTTATCTGAACTACAGTGTTTTCCTGTCCTGTGCTGTATTTAAATGGTTTGTATTATGCGATATGCTTCTAGTTCTGTAACCTGTTTCAGTTTGATAAAAAGAAAAGAGTCAGGCTTGCCAGATGGTTCTTCTACATGTGTGAACTGTTGCTTCAAAATCTGGCTCGTTCTGCTAGGCACATGGTGATGATGATGTCATCAGGGGGATGTCCCCAGCACCTGCAGTAGCCTTCAAAGGGCAGACTGGGTCCTTGACCATTAGGGCCGTGCAAGTGGAGTGACAGAGAGGACTCCATGTGTGGGCTTTAAAGGCAAATGATATGCAATAGTGCCTAGAAGTCCTGTTCAAGACCAAGGATACATTTGCACCTTGGTGGATGCTACTCCAGAACAATAATTTGCAATTGAGTTTTCCTGTATGGACAAGCCAGTGCAATTGTGAATTGCTGCTGTAGCATAACAAAAGTGGAAAATCCAACCAGGTGTGGACTAGTTATCCACACATTGTTGACTCCTTTGCTGCCATTGTTCTACAGCAATCATTAGTACTGAATTGTCTTAGGCATACTAGGAAAGTCCAGTTGTCAACGGCTTTTAAAGCACAGTAGTAACACAATATCCAACAATGTGTGAACGAAACCTTAACTGTCATGCAGAGACTTTAGGGCAAAAGTAATTCTTATAGTATTCTGATCCTTGAACGTTTAGAATCTTTAAGGTAATGACTGGCATCTTCAATTGGCCCTTAAAGCAAATAGGCAGCCAGTGTAGTTCTTTCCAGATTGGTGTGATATGAATTCTGTAGCCAGAGCAAGGCACTAATTTGGCTGAAGCAATTTGTGCCAGTTGAAGCTTCTAAGCAATTTTCAAGGGCAGTCCCATGTATAATACACTGAAGTACTCCAGTTGGGAGATGATCGGAGCATGAATAACTGTGGCTATATCATCCCTGCTTAAGAAAGGCTGCAGCTGGTATATCAGCCTAAGCTAAGCTAAGGCAGTATATGTGCCACCAAGGAGATCTGTGCATCTACACTTAATGCTCTGAAAGTAACTCTGAGTGACACAGATAAGTGGGAGGCACCATGGCCCCAGTGGTAGAGCATTAACTTGGCATGTTCAGTCCCTGGCATTTCCAATTGAAAGGATCAAGTGATGTGCAAGACCTCTGCCTGAGACTGTGGAGAGACACTGAGATACCAATAGTATGATTCAGACCAAGAGTTTAATTTGGTATAAGGTACCTTCATATGTTCAAGTAGACTGAGCATTCCAATACTAGCCCAGTATTGGTGATAGCCTATTATTTATTTATTTAATTTATTTCGATAAAGAAGGGAGACAGAGAGCTACCCCATAGGTCCCTCTTCTGAAGATCAGCATAAATTTTCTCTGGCAGAAGCAGCAACAAGCAATGCTGAAGGAAGGAGGTACCTGAGATGCAGGATCTTGGCTTGTTGCCCATGTTCGACTGAAAGGGACTGGAACCAGTACAGAGTTGCTTTTGTTACCTGGTAGATGGCAATACAACTGCCACTGTTGTGAAGCAAGAAGGCCAGGAAGTGTTTTCTTCTGTCAGAGGGAGACCGGCTGCTGGTATTTCAAGCCATAGGCATAGAGTACGGGGGGGGCTCAAGGGCTTGAGCCACCCCCGAAACGGAGCGCCTGCCACCGCACCTCCCCGGGTCCTTCTGAGGCCTGGCGGCTGCTGCTGGAAAGAGAGAGGGAAGGGGTGGCGGGGGGGGGGGGGAGAGGCACCGGCAGCAGTGGCTGGCGGGCCTCGGAAAGGCCTGGGGAGGCGGGGCGGTTTCCCGGAGGGGGGGGAGAACATCATTCCAGCGAGCCCCCGTCCCCCCCGGAATTTCCAAAACTCTACGCTCCTGTTTCAAGCCTAGACTGCTTTACTGGTGGCCTAGGATGGCAAGGGCCTGATTCTTGCTCAGCCTCTTCCCTACTTATGGGTGCTGAGCGAATGAAGTAATAAATATCTTAGGGGTTCATGGCAAAGACCACACGCTGGAGGACAGCATTGGAATTCAGAAGTCAGTCTTTCAAAATAAGGACTGCATGACTAAGTCTTTCCCTGATATCGGAATGGAGAGCTTGCAGATCCCTCAAATAGTCCACAGAGGTATGACCATCCCATTGCAGGAATGAATTGCTCAGTCAGTGGCTTTATCAGCAAAGGAACGGATTTGTGCCAGAATGATGCCCGTAAAACCATGAATCAGAATACTGCTGTTGGGAAATGCCGAAGGCCAAGGAAGTTGTTCCTGTCAATGGTTTATGTGCAATGACTGTGCAAAAGAGAATCTGACACAGCGGTTGCACTTGAAGATCTTTCATTTGGCCTGCTATGCAGTATTATACTGTCTGTCAAGGAGCAAAGGAGTTTGGGGAAAACACAAAATACACCATTTAAGCAGAAGTCTAACAGTGATGTTGTTGTCATCTGCCCTATTTTGGTACCATCATGCACCAGGTGCCAAGTCTTTGCTCCTGTTGTTGTATGTCTTCAGTTTTCCCTGAAACTGTGGAAATGGCAGGTGATGTTATTCTATTTGGAGGGAAACGATTCGTATAGGAGCCTACAGATTTACTAGTTAAAAGGACTATTTCCTCTCTTCAAGTTCTTCAGGCTTTCACTACAAAGGAAGATTTGGGCATGTCTTGCAATAGGATGTGGGTCTCTTGATAGGTTCTGTGAGACCTGAGTTGGCATTTAAGATCAATAACATATATCCTATCAATACTTTTCTAAGGTTGTGGTCACACACGCGAGATAAAGCGTGGAGGGGAGAGGCTATTTCCTCCGGCGGAAGTTGACCCACAGTTGCACAATCACATGGTCTTTTGAAGCTGCGGGCACAGCCCGCCACTGCATAATCACATGCAACCGTGAGTAAGTTGGGTTTTGTTTTGCCGTTTGTCTCTGATGTGCTTAAACAAGGGATCGATGATTTTGCACCTCAGCCCTGAGGGCTCCCTATGGACTGTGCCATGATGTGCAATGCCATGAGAGCACCCTGGAGTGGTCAGGCATGGGAAAGTCCATCTGTGGCCCGCAGCAACCTGTTTGCTACCAGACTTTCTGAGGTGTCTTTTGAATTCGCTTGTGTGGCAGAGCAAAATGGGTCGCCAACAGCTGTGGGTCGCTTCCCAGATGATGATGTGTGATCGCGCTCCTTTAATCCGCCCAGCATTCGCGCCTATGCCGGGGTGAATTGTGTGTGTGATCACAACCTAAGTTTACTCAGCCAATGATTCATACACACTTTCCCTCCTTATCCATAGGCCTTTAGATCTTTGTGGTAGAACCCACACAGTAGAAACATTTCTCTGTAACACTTTGGTGTGGCCAATTATCATTTAAGGCCCTGCTTGCTTAGCCCTTTTGGGGCTCTTCTGCGGCTCTGATCTGGCTTTTTGTCCGATTCCCTGTTTTCATAATAAATTCAGGTCGGTCACGAAGTTTGTCCAAACCTACCATAGGTAACAAAGGAATGATACACGTATAAGTCATTTTGCTTGTGGCTATTCCTTTATTCTTAGATGATTAATTATGCTGGCTTTTAAAAATGATTTTATTGTGTTGTATTTACTGTAGGAGCTACCCTGAGACGGTCACTGGAAAAGTAGTATATAAATGGATGAATAGGTGCTGAAGTTAATCCTGAAGCTGCTAACACTATAGCAGCTTCTCATGGTGAAGAAGAAACATTACAAACCCAACAAAAAGCACAGAAATTGACTTCTGGAAGTATACCTTCATTGCTACTTCCCTATGCTCAATACATTATACCAATGACATTCATTGCAGGCTACTCCAGCTTGCCAACAGATCAATAATTTAGCTCAGACCAGTGAAACAATCTTTGCTCAGTCACTGCGATCATTCTAACGCTGAGCAAAGTCCAAGTCAATGACTGTGAAAAACATTCTGTGAAACAGAAATCTGCAGTGGGGAATGAAAGTACTATAAAAATGATTACAATGATATTTGCTTGGTTGCTCCATGATTGCACAAACATTGAAGTCTGAAGATCATTTATGTCTGAAAAACTCTCCTTTTTGATGACTTTTGTGACTGTATAACTAGGGCTGAGGACAGACTGGCAATCTAAAGCGGGGCAGGGACGCTTCGCAAACAGAGGAAAGGAGCACGTTCAGACATGCGCATCTGCCCGTCGGCTCCGTTGCGTACTTACCCGTCTCCCAGTCGCTTTCCTTCCGCTTTACCCGGACACCGGTTTTTCCCGGTGTTCAGGGGCCTTCCTCTGCATGCCTCCCGCTTCCAAACAGTGTGAACTGGAAGAAGCAGGAGGCATCCGGAGGAAGTGTGAACGCACCGGCAAAAAGTTTTGCACATATGCGCATGTGCGCATGTGCGCACATGCGAAAAACATCAAAGGAAAACAAAAAAAGTGCAGCGGCGTGCGCAAGCCGCGCGCGCTGGCTATGCGGCAGTCTGAACGCTCCGTGGCAGTCTGAACGCTCCGTATCGCCACTGATCCGCATTGCTCTGGCCAGTGTGAACGGCCAGCTCCGTGGGTTTTTTCCCCCGCTCCAGTTCCCTCCGCTTTGCCTCCGCTTCAGATTGCCAGACTGTCCTCAGCCTAGGTATCAAATAATGAAACTTAAGTACATGGCAAGGAAAAAATGCAGTGTTTTACTGTGATCTTAAATAGTAAAAGCATCTTCTCCAATATTTTCATATTCTTGGTAGAGAGCCAGCATGGCTTAGTGGTTAAGAGCGACGGACTCTAACCGGGTTAGATTCTGCACTCCTCCGCATGAAGCCTGCTGGGTGACCATGGGTCAGTCACAGCTCTTCCAGAGCTCCCTCAGCTGAAAAATTAAGTCTAGCTCACCACTTTAGTGGTACATATAACACCAAAAGGGCTTGATCTTAAGGCTGCCAGACAATCTTTGAACTTAAGGCTCCTGGCTATATTTATTTTATTTATTTTTGATATTTTTATTCCACCCTCCTCAAAGCGGGCTCAAGGCGGATCACAAAAGCCGAGTCTAAGACTTGTAGGGTTTCCAGGTCTGGGTTGGAAAATACTTTGGGGGTGGATTCAAGAGAGGGCGGGGTTTGGGGAGGGGAGGGGCCTCAGCATGGTACAATGCCATACAGTCCACCTTTCAATGCAGCCATTTTCTCCAAAGGAGCTGATCTCTGTCAGCTGGAGATCAGCTGTAAAAGCGGGAGATCCCCAGGCCCCACCTGGAGGCTGGAAACCCTGTAGACTCATTACAATAAAAATCACATTAAAAACAGTTAAAACACTGACAATAAAAATCCATACAGGTAGCAAGAATTTCATATCTGTTAGAGCCACAGGTGGAATCAGTGGGCCCTTTCAGCAGATTAGGAGCCAGACTGAGAGCAGGGAGGCCAACTGTGATGGACGCCCACCACCTCAACCAAAGGCCTGGTGGAACTGCTCCATTTTGCAGGCCCGGCAGAATGATAAAAGGTCCCACAGGGCCCTGATCTACACACATTGCCATGCAATAATAACAATTGTTATATTTCTTGGTTTCAAACTTGAAATCAATGGGACTTAATATGTAGCATCTTTCACAGTACATACTTACAACTCAGTAATTTCAACAGAACTGAAACATGATTACTTGTTTTCTGGTTTGGGCTCTTATGTTTTGTGCTCCTTTGGGCCCACTTCATTTAGCTGCGGTGTGGAAGTTGCTTAGAATTGCTCTTTGAAAAGGCAAACTGAATTTACGGAAACAACTCCCATGTTGCATCTTCCACCATACAATGCCAAGCCATCTCCCAGAGATGGGTGTTACTTTTCAGAGCCTGGAGGATATGGTCACTTGACCACTGGAGGTGAATTGAAACTGTCTCAGGAAAAGCAAGCCTAATCCTACTTTCTTTATCTGCTTCAGTAGCAACTAGGGTTGCCAACTCCATCTTGAAAAATCCCTGGAGATTTAGGGGCTGGTTCCTGGGGGAGGGCAGAGTTTAAGGAGAGGAATGAGCTCAGAGGATGTGACACCAGAGAATTTGCCCCCCAGAGGAGCCGTTTCCTCTAGGAGCTCTTGGGCACTGAGACGATCTGTGGATTTCGATCACTTTTTATTGTCAGGTAAGATGTTAAGGAGGCCCCTTTGGATGTGTACAGTTATGTCTAGCTGGATTCTTTTACAAAAACTATGGGATAATTCTTCACTAGCAAAAACGGGCCAAGTTTCATTCCTTGTCAGGAGGTCAACTTTTCTTCCCCTGCAGTATTTAGATATTTGTTTCTGTAAGTATTCTAGCTTGTGTGATTTTGAAAGATTCTCTTGATAATGAGCCTGCACCTCAGTGGGAAGCTCTCCTAACCGAAGTTCCCTACTTCTTTAAACACCAGGTCTGCGTTTAGAAATGGGACATTTTAAAAAGTGTCACACTCCAGTCAACAAAGTGCCTCTACATTCATAATTCCTTTTCACATTCCTTTCCCCCCTTTCATTCTGAGTTAGCAATGGGCCAACTGACCCCGAGTTTAATAAATTGGAACCAGCTCTTTGAACTGTGACCAGAAGTCAATGGGGAATGGTGCTGATGCTCAAGTGCCATTCCCTTGAAAAAAGGCAGGGGGGCAGACCACATCTTTGTTTCACCCCCAGTCAAGAAATCAACACAATGCTGATTCCAATCAGTAGCTACCACACCACAGGCAACTGTGCTCGGGGACTACCTCACGACTCAGTCCATTTAGTCTACAAGAGGTTATAATTACTATTGTGGAGCTCTCTAAATGCACAATTTGGAGAATATCTCACCAGGAATTGCTCACTCTGTGCATTCTGCTGCCAGAAATAATACCCATGCCTCCTGATTCCCAGTCCTGTGCTTAAGCAGCACACCAGCCTCCGTGTCTATCAATGATTATGCTAGCCTGTGACTAGTAGCTCTCATCTCCTGATAAAATTGCTAATGGGAAAGCTATGAAAAAAGTCCCATCAGGCTAATCAAACTCTCCAAGCGCACAAGCCTCATTAAAACAGAGTAAACGGCTTTGGGAGGAAAGTTCCTTAGTCTATCAAGTGTAGGCTCTGCTCCTCAAGCCTTGAAGGAATTTGTGTAATAAGCTTAATAGGCTTTACATGGGAAGGAAAGTAATATGGCTTGTTTCTAATTGTCCCCCTGGAATTATCTAATTTAGTGCCGTGTTTATGAAATAAATAAAAAATGACCATATTCCCCAGTTTACTGTTCGTTGATTGGAAATTTGCAACTGGGAATTAGGGCCTAATTTTCCATGTTTGGGGGGGGGACCCTGTTGTGACTTGTGCTGGCTCCATTATGGATGGGCCGGTTCTTTTAAAAAGCTCATGCTGGCATAGCAGCAAAAATGGAGGCTATTCCATTTCTTTAAACTTTTCTGGCTTTGTTACCAAGAAAATGGTACCTTTTCTCCATCCATACATTCATAGTAATTGAGCACAGCTTGTTGGAGTGCTTGAAAACACCAGCTGGGATAGATCCAAAGAACTGGGTAGGTTCATGCGGGAAGCTTGAACAATCCCTGGATAATTTGTGACTATTTTTTTGTCTGTGAACACTGGCCGTCTCTTGTTCTAGTTTAGTTTTTTTTTAATGTTCCCAACTGGAGGAACCTCCCACTCCTGCCAGTGCATCCCTGCTCTTGACCATTCTTGTAGTGGGAAAAAACAGAGAGGGAGATGAAATGGCAGATGCATCAGCACCACTTCTGAATGCCACATCCACAGTACTCTAGGAATTTCTCCAATCTCTATAGTCTTTAGACTCTTTACCATAGAGATTGGGGGTATTCCTAAAGCATTATGGTGATATCACTTCCTGGTCTGCATCTAGAAGTGATATCACCACATCACATGATGCTCCCCCTCCCCCCTCCCCAAAGTTCTGCTAGGCACAGGCCTGGCAAACCTATTCTACTTTGACCCTTTCAGAAGTGACTTTTCATGTGTTCCAGGAGATGTCCAAAGTACACTTGGACTAACAGAACTAATTCACAGTTCATTGCCTTAGATGCAATGAGGGTCACTCAGGGGGCTCAGAAGTCAGGCACTGGTTTGTTGCTCCCTGTGCCACTAGCAATGCCATGGACCTAGGCTGATTAGGTATGTTGGGTTTGCAACAGAAAACTTTCTGCTGCATTGTGCCTCAAAAGAGGGTGTGTGTGTATGGGGGTGATGCACATTTAATTTCTTTGGTGGAAGTCCTGGTGTCTACAGCTGAAAAGCCAGGTTCCCTTAAGTGCTGCTTAACACAGAAGTCACCTTAAAAAAACAGGTTCAGTTTTTGATACCTTCAATCTGCTCTCTGCTGCTGATGTTGACAGAATTCTGAGTGCTATCAGACCAGCCATGTGCCCCCTTGATCTGTGCCCCTTGTGGCTGGTACAAGCTGGAGATCGAGGATATGAGGCCCATTGATGGGTATTGTCAACATGTCCCCGGCAACAGGGACCTACCCGGAAGGTCTTAAGGAGGCTGTGGTTGTACCGCTCTTGAAAAAACCAACTTTGGACCCTTCTGATCCTGTCAATTACCACCCAGTTTTGAATTTATAATTCCTGGGTAAGGTAATTGAGAGAGTGAACAGCTTCAGGGTTTCTGTATGACACATCGGCATTAGATCCATTCCAATCTGGTTTCTGCCCCAGCCATGGGAAGGAGATGGTGCTGGTCGCCTTCACAGACAATCTCCACAGACAGTTGGATTGAGGTGGGTCGGCGCTGCTATTGTTATTAGATCTTATGGCAGCGTTCAACATGGTTGATTATGATCTTCTGACCCACCACCTCGCCGATGTAGGAGTTCTGGGCCTAGAGGGTGGCACTGGGTGAGAATGTGTCATCTAGATATCCCTTAACATGTGGGGTCCCTCAGGGGGCACTTCTCTCCCCACTGTGGTTCAACATCTATACGCACCCCCTCGCCCAACTGGTGTGGAGTTTTGGACTTGGGTGTCACCAGTACACTGATGACACCCGGCTATATCTGTAATTGGATGGCCACCTGGATTCCACCTGCATAACCTGGCCCCAGGTTTGGAAGCTGTGGTTGGGTGGTTGAAACAGAGCAGGTTGAAACTGAATCCAGTTAAGACAGAGGTTCTGTAGTTGGGAAAGGGGGCTTCAGGGCCAGGGTACAGTTTACCCATCCTTGATGGAGTGCCACTAACACCAGTGCAGTCCATCAGGAGTTTGGGAGTGATCTTGAATGCCTCCTTGAATATGGAGGCATTCAAGATCCCCAGGTCACTCAGATCGCCAAACTGGTGTTTTTTCATCTATGCCAGGTTTGGCATCTGCCCCCTTTCCTATCACACCCAGACCTAGCCACAGTACTCTATGCAATGGTCACCTCCAGGCTAGACTACTGTAATTCGCTTTATGCTGGCCTGCCCTTGAGATTGATCTGGAAGCTCCAACTGATCCAGAATGCTGTGGCATGAATCCTGATAGGAACATCACAGATGGCACATATACATCTGGTGCTGCGCCAGCTACACTGGCTCCCAGTGGAATACCAAATCAAGTTCATGGTTTTGGTCTTGACTTGAGCGGCCTTGAGCGGTCAGGAACCAACATATCTACAGGACCATCTCCTCCATTATGTCCCTGGAAGGGCATTGCACTCCTTGGATAACAACACACTGGTAATCCCCAGCCCTAAGGATATCCAGCTGTTGTCTACCAGGGCAAAAGGCCAAAAAGGCCCTGGAGCCAACCTGGTGGAACTCTCTGCCAATTCCATCAGAGAACAGGGGGGAATAACTCTAAGATAGGGCCATAAGGAACAAACATTTCAGAGCAGATGTTAGAAATGTACAATTAGGGTGTGCCGTACTAAAGACACACATGATGGATTTAGGACCTAAGCAGGACACTTCTTTTATGCTCTGGACCAGTGTTCCCTCTAAACTGGGCATGTGAGCAGCCACTCTTTAACACAGGAAGCCCCTCTCAGCAGCAATCTGCCTGTTGTGCATTTTGTGATTACTGTAGTTATATTCTGCTGAGGATGAACATTGCTCTGGACATCAATCAAGGTTCCATCATTATTAATGTGGTATAGCAGGGACAAGCTGGCAAAGCCGTCTTTTCACGTCTAAGTGCATCTCCAAGAGATTTTGCTCATATTGCCGCCTGTAATGTCTGTTAAGTGCATTTGTACACTGTAAGATCGGGGGAGAGATTGAACTGCTGCAAGTGCTGCCAAGAGAAAGCATCAGCTACAAGCAGCCTGCTCCGTCTCAAACAACATCATGTCTTTTCAGCTTCTCTCACGTTTATCTGACTTATGCAGCTGTTGCCTCCACTGGAGGAAGTGCCAACTAGACATAATGAGATTACATTGAACTCCAAACAGTGGCTTTCTTAAGGAAAGAAAAAGGCGGGGGAAAGAGGGACTTTCAAAGGAAATTACAGAGTACTGGAGCTGAAACTGCAGTTGGACTTACTGCTTATTTACATAACATACGTTCAATGATTTGCTTTAGGGTTTTACTTTGAAAACTGGCCTTCACTATAAGCCTAAACACTCTAGTTATTCACCCAGCAAAATTTAATCTGAAGACAGGTTTTGCTGATTTAAGATGTTGAGGATCGGTCTTTTCCTCCCCCTCCCCAAGACTACAGTAATAAGATTTTGAACCTAGTTATACAACTATCAGGGTTTTCATTCTAAAGTAGAAGTCGTGAAATGGTGGCATGACCCAGGGAAAGTTAAGACACTTTTAAGATTGATTGCTTTCAAAGGGACAATAACAGTGCAATCCTAAACAGAGTTATACCCTTTTAAAACCCATGGACTTTAGTGGACCTAGAAGAGGGTAACTTTGCTCAGGCATGCACTGCAAAGCAGCTGCTCAGATATTTCACACTGAAGTTAATGGGCCTTGAAATTGCTTAATTTTGCCCAAAATTTTTGTTGGCATTAAAAATTGAATGACATATAGAGAAAACGTCTTCAGCCAATAAGTAAAAGGACTGCATTATAAGACAGTACTCCCTGTCTAGTAACATCAGGAAAACAAAACCCTTGTAAGGTAAAGAGCTGATAATGTGAAACAGACTAGGCATTAGATTAGCACTGCTTCAGGCCAGATGTAAGAGAGCCAGACCTGAGTGTCAAAATGTTTTATTGATTGTTCCATATGTTACTATAGTCTGACAATACATTAACCTTGACACCAAAAAGAAAAGGAATGATTTTGATTTGTTTTTAACATGTTTTACACTCTGTGAATTTTGCCAGTTTTTGGAGATATAGAAAACAATGATACATAGTGATATTTTATAAATATATTATTCTACATTTTCCCTGCATAAACACTGCACAGCTTCTGAAAATACTCTACTTTTTCTTCTTGGATTTCTTTAACTTCTGTCGTGTGGAATTCATCTTGTCCTTCTCTTTTTCATTCGGCCTACTTCGGGTCATCTTTTTTAGTTTCTCAACCAAAATGGGGGGTGGGGGTGGGGAGGGTTGAAACAACACGATGATGAATTTTTCAAGGTAGGCCTAACCTGGACAACCCAGGCTAGCTTGATCTCGTTAAATCTTGGTAGCTAAGCAGGGTCAGCCCTGGTCAGTATTTGGATGGGAGACCACCAAGGAATACCAGAGCTGCTACAAAGCAATGTAAGCAAACTGCATCCAGCTGAGGAAGAAGTTCTGATAAGATCAGGGCCAACTAGAGTTGTGGGGAGTGGGGACTGCTGCATCATGCTGACATACTGATGTCACTTCCATTAAAATTTAGCGGCAACATCATAGGATGCTTTGGGTTTTACAAGAACCCTATGGTTAAAACATAGAGTTGGAACATTCAAATCAAACTGCAGGCTCATGAGCTCCCCTCTCCTGTTGCTCCTGGCTTTCTTTCAGCACCTTGGTTAACATTAACCATAACTTGCTACGACATCCAAATGAGCAAACTATGGTTTATGCCAGGGGTGGCCAAACTGTGGCTCAGGAGCCGAATGCGGCTCCTTCACACATATTATGTGGCTCTCGGCAGGGCAGCTGGGGAAGCTAAATATCATTAGCAAACAAATATCATTGGAAAAATAAATATCATTATCAGTACCTGCCTCTACCCCTTTTTTATTATTTTTGGCAGTCTCATTTAACGTTAATAAAAAGCAAATTTGCATATTTCCCAGTAAAAAACATGTAATACTTGTTCATGTCTTGTGGCTTTCAAACATCTGATGTTTATTCTATGTGGCTCTTACACAAAGCAAGTTTGGCCACCCCTGGTTTATGCTGTCCCTAAAAGCCAGAATCAGAAACCCACTTCAAAGCATTGTTTCTAATTCTGGATTGGAGGGGAAGTACATGCTGATATGGACATCCCAGCTAACTATGATTGCACTAAATAGGACATTAAAAAGAAGCTTTGTTCACAAGGAAAGAAGGGGAGGGGAGCATGTGAGTCTGTGGTTCATTTCCAATACAGTAAATTATTTCCTATATCTGGGTGTATTTAGTGGTGCACACATTTTCCCTACCACAGTCTGATACTGCATGCACTTATGATGAGTTGGCAGTTTTGCTGTGCTATTGGATGCAGGTGTGACATAATTTTTTCTCCCCTCTCAGTGAAAAAGTTGCTGGTATCCAAGGCAGAGACTAAGGACAGTAACAGTCATTCAGTAGTCAAAAGAGACTTAAGAGCAGAGGTAATGCTGCTGCTAGCAATACATCCTGATAAGATGGAGTCGACGCTGACTGGGAAGGCTGAGATTCTGCAGGGCGTTCTGTTGCCCACCTTGGATAATGTGTGTGTAGCGTTAACATAGTTATCATTAACAAACTTGAATAGGAGCTTGGGGGTGTTTGATCAAGCCTTTTTGCTGGAGAAGTAGATAAACCAAGTGTCAAAATGCACCTTTCCTCAACTTTGTATGGCCCAGGAACTGTCTCCCTTTATCAACTCAGTCAACCTAGCCATGCTAATCCACACTATGGTAACCTCTGAACTTGACTGTTGAAACATGTTTTGTGTGGGGCTGCCCTTGAACAAAACATGGACACTACCGTTGGTGCAGAAACTAACAACTGAGCATATAACCCCAAGATTTAAGATTGTGATATCGTCTTGCTTTTGTTTTCAGTTCCAGGTGCTGGTGCTAATCTCAAAGCTCTTTATGCCCTGAGATGGTCATATCTGAAGGGTCACTTCTACCCGTATGCGCCCATGAGGCAGCTGCAACAACCAGAGCAGTGATGCGTGGCAATCCCTCCTCTCACGTCAATAACAGCAGTCATTACTTGTGCTTGTGATTTCTTGGTGGCTTCTCCTGTGCTGTGCTTCTGTACAGATTTTGGAGGCTCTCTAAAGCAGGGCTTTTCTAACTTACTTTTGATCACTGATGAGCCGAAGTTCTGGCCAGCTTCTTTTGAACTGTATTTCTGTGATTTGAGATTGTATTTGTTTTTAATTGATACAAGCTGCTTGGTGTCCCTGTAATCAGGAGAAAGGCAGGATATAACTATTTTAAATAAATGAATTGATGACTTTTGTAACCAGTGTTAATACATGTTAGGGCAGCCAAACACAGGTGTTCTTTTCATTCAGTGAGTTGTGTAGGGTTTTCTTTGAAAGCACCACTGAAAAAAAATGGTGTGTAACAGCAGTGTCTGCTGGATTATGCTCAGTAAAAGCAAAACCCACCCAATCAAGAGACAAATTGTTCAAACCAGTTTTATGAATCCTTGCTGATTATTGTGTTTCTCGCAACATTTTGAAGTAATGCTGGATTTCATTATTTTGTTCTTTTGGATTCAAGAAGGATTTGTATGCTCACTGAGGTCCTTTCCACACGAGCAAGATAATCTGGAGGGGAATCGAAGCTTTTTTGCTCCAGAGCAATTTGCCCCACAGTTGCGGGATCACACAGCTCCGCGAAGCTGCCGGCGCAAATTGCCGCTGCGTGATCACACACAAACATGGGTGAGTTGTTTTTTTTTTGTGTGGTGGGTTTCTGAGGCACTTAAACGGGGGAGTGATGAATTGCTTCCCCACCCTTAAGGGCTTTCGATGATGCACACATGGAGAAGGGGGGGGGGGGAAAGTGTCGCATCGGGATAACATGTGATCGTGCTATCTGCGACGCCACACTTCTGCACTGGTGCAATCACACAGGGAAACTCCGGCTGTGAGCCACAGCAAACCGTTTGATACTGGAGTTTCACTAGTAGATTTTTTACTACGATTCCCCACCGGGTCAAAACGGTTTGCAACAGCTTGATGACGGTTGCGGGACGCTTCCCAGATGTCCTAGTGTGATCGCGCCAGTTTGATCTGTCAGTGAATCATCCCTCTCGCGTGGCTAATGGGTGCGTATGGTCCCGCCCTGAGAGTCACATTTTAGACTAAATAAAAACACTTTATTGCGTTATTCCAAAGAGCATTGTGGAAACTATAAGGGTTTTTTTTAAGATCAGAATTTCCATTCTTGTGTTCAGAGCTCTCTCAGACCTTGTGGTAGTCTGCTGTGTTAGGATTTTAATAGAAAAAAGCAGTTCCATGAATATACGTTGCATTGTACCTGTTTACAGATTCTATTACAAAGCATTTTTCATATGGAGTTGGTCATAAGGCAGGCTGGTCAGCCAAGAATCAGAGGTTTCAAATATTTTTCTCCAATGTAACTTTGAGAATCATGGTGCATATAGGGTATATAATGCGTACTCAAATTTCATCAAAGTCTATATTTAGAAACTATGCCATCTGTAAAATGAAGAAGCAAATTATGTTCAAATTAGCATCTCCTGGCGTTTGTATTTAGGGAAATTAGGGAATTGCATAAGTCAAAAGTTGAGTCAGAACCATTTTTTAAAAATCCTTCTGTTAACTTAAGATTTCGTTTTTCCCATCTGATGCTGGCTGGAAACCTGAAACCTTTTAAATATCACTAATAGCATACAGATTTAGAATGTGAGCTTCAGGCATGAATGACTTGTGTCTCCTATGTTCAGAGTAGCTGACCTGAAGGCACTCTTAAATTTATACAGGTCACTGGAGTTACTAATTTGTAGTGTGAAGTCCTGAATTTGAAATGTTGGGGACAAAAGCGGGTACTGCCTTGTAAGATTAACTACTGCACTCCTGGCATCATTTGAAATTCTTTAGAAGGAAGTTCTGAGAATCACACTCCATGTACTTGGGCACTGAAAGCTTCCTTTGCTTCAGAAGGAGATTTCAAAATCATCATAGGTAGAATGGCTGAAGACAGTCAAGTGGCCATCCCATATTTAAAATCCTAGGCATGATTCTCAGGTCACAGTTAATGCTGCTTATGCTGACACACTGACACACAGAGACACATGGATATACACACAAAGATAGCCAAGACATTATCAGTCCTTCGACTGCTCATTTTGAAAGCTTTTGGCAGCAATGTTTCTACCTTATAGATATGCTCCAGTGTCAAGTTAACTCTCTCGTCAAAGATGAACTTTGCTCTTCTATGAGATAATTACCTAGAGGAAGAGATTTTTCTTAAAGCTCATGTGAGGGCATCATGGAGAGATGGCAGTTTGTGCATCATCTCACTTGTGATTCAGACTACATGCCAGGATTCATCAGAAGCATATAAATCTCTGCTAGTGCAAAGAGTCTAAATACCAGGTGAGTATTGTTATAAGGAATTACTGGCTTACTTACTAGCTATGTGTGTTGATGGCACAAACCTCCTTACTTAGAGGGCAACTTTTTGAACTCTGTTGGTGACACTTTAGTACTGGAGTACTAAAAACGTAACTGCAACAAATAGATTGCCTCTTTGTTTTGTTTGCAGTTCGATCTTCAATACCTTTATGAACAGGCCTTGGAAACTAGCCAAGAATCCTGTCCTTTGCCTTACTAAAACATCTCAAGTTCCCCATACTTTGGAACATGGGATAAGGTCCCTGCTGTGAACACCCTAAAGTCTAACGGAATAGCTTTTCATTACAAAATACAGGTTGGGACAATACGCTGACAATTTTGGAAATGTACAAATAGGTAACTAGTAATTATTCCAACATACAGTTCAAATTCGTCGCAACTCTTAGACCACCCTGATATACATATATGCTTCTGGAAAGGATGTCACATTGTATTAAATAGTATACTCTTTTTTAAAAAAGATTATTTAATAGCACTTTTGTTGCATTCTTATACTTATTGATTTCAATGGATTTCATTCATGCCATTTGCCTTATTTTTGACAACTTAATTTCCTTTTTTCAATGTACTGTACAGGGAATGGGAGTTTAAATTGTAATTTTGAATGGCATTCCTAAAGGAATGTAAAGAAAGTTCTATTGATATGTTTCCTGTAAGCCTCGGGCCTTTACTTTAGCATGGCAACTATTAAAAACCACAAGAAGTTTAGTATGTCACTGCTGTAGGGTGACGGTATTTCTTTGTAAATGAATATGGGTTGTGATTGAGACATAAAAGCTGTGGCTATTAATGAGTTCCCCAGCAGACAAATGTGGACTATGTTGCTTTTCCCTTGATACATTTTGGACTGAAAGTGCTTTTTCATATTTAATGAATGAAAAAAGTGGACCGGATCCAAAGAACCATCAAACCAGTGAGAGGCACTTAAGCAGACTTTAGGATTCTGTTTCTCAAAGGGCAGGTTTCTTACCTCAAAGCATAGGCATAGAGTACGGGGGGGCTCGAGCCACCCCTGAAATTTCCTGGGGGGGGCTCAGCCACCCCCGGCAAAATGGAGCGCCTGCCGCCGTGCCTCCCCGGGTGCTTCTGAGGCCCAGCCGCCGCTGCTGGAGAGGGAGAGGGAAGGGGTGGCCGGGGGGGAGAGAGAGGCACCGGCAGCAGCGGCTGGCGGGCCTCGGAAGGGCCCAGGGAGTTGCGGCGGTTTCTGGGGGGGAGAACATCGCCCCAGGGAGGGTGCGCGCTTTGCGCACGCGCTAAGGAGCCCCCCTCCCCAGAATTTCCTAAAGTATACACCCCTGCCTCAAAGGGCAGGTTTCTTAGATGTTGGTTTTTTCAAATAGGATTATTTAGGATTAAGAAGACACCTGGTATGTTTCCTCACAATTCAGAATTCTTAGTTGTTTCCTCACAATTCAGAATTCTTAGTTGTTGGTGCCTGGAGTATTTATGTTCACACCTGAAAAAAATCTTACTGTGCATGGCTAAACCTTTGGTGACACCTAAAACAACACTTTAGGCCCTAAAATAATAGATTGGATCTACAGGCATTATTAACAAGGTTAGAATTTAGCAGTATATATATTTTTTTTTTAAAAAAAATAAGGCAATTGGTGTGTGTGGGGGGAAAGATTAAGGTGTCTTATGTTTGGGTTTTGTTTTAGAGACGTATTTTTTCTATCAGTCTAAACATCTTTGTGAACAACAAGTTCTGGATAAACAAACAAATTGTGAACCATGTAAATAACATAATCGACACTGTTGTACGGTTCCATTCCCATATAATGCTGTTCAGTCACTTCAATGACCCGAAGGTATGGTAATGCTATAATTACGTATCTCATGATCACTGAAATCAATGGGTAGGATCCCCCAGGTCATTTCTGTGTACCAGGGAAGGTGATGTTGGTCATTTTTTTTCCTTTGCCCAACACTTAATGCTTTTCCTGGGGGAATCCTGGTCTAAAACTAATTTCAGTTACCCATAATATGTGAATCCAAGAGTATGGAGGGATTCTTCCCCGACACCCCCTCCATACCTAAATTCTAAACCTCAATTAAATCCTGGTTTGGTATCCCAGTTTGTGGGGAACCTAATTCTTGTTGCCATACACCTGCACTGGTACATAGCGAGTGACCAAGTTTTAAACCAGGACCCCTTCATTGCACCTTGCACAGGAGGAGGAGAAGCAAAGCACATCTAAATGCAGCTGGAACGTCTCTCGCAGCATCTAGCTAGATGTTATGGTTTCTTACTGCAACCCTTATGCTAAGACTAGGGAAGGAGGAGACCAGGCACCTACTGAGCTATTTGACACCAGTTGCAAATATAGAGGGCAGCTCTCCAAAATGTTTCTCACCAACTGTTTGTTATGAGATGCAGTATGATGCATATCTCATCGCAATCATCACTGAACATATCTTGAAGTTGCATTTTTATCCCGGATATCTATTCCACTGTACCTGAATCTGACAAAGAACATAATACATTGAACAGTAATTGTGTTATGACCTGAGATTACAAGAGAGCATTTGTTTTAAAATGTGTGCTTTTCGGTATCACATGTGCCGACAAGCTGTGCATCTTTGAAGTGGACTGAAAATTCAGCAAAAGCCATTAAACTGCTTTTACTTGCAGACGGAGGAAACTAAATACAATTTTAAAAAATCCATAAGGGACTGTAAAATTGCTCAGCATCGAAGCCAGCCTTCAGTTTCTTTAGTATGAGGAGCACAAACATTGATAGTTTCTGGCCATGTTAAAAATAATTAAACCGATATAGATGCAGAGATCAAGGCAGTAGTTAACGCTGTGACTTCATTTCAGCAGAATACACCAGGCGGGGAAGCCCAGGCTCACCTGTCACCACCTTTAATGGATGGAGGGGGGTTACAAATGTTCTAAGCCCCTCCACTTTAATAGTAGCCAAAGGGATAGCTCCCATTCATCCCTCCACGTGGGCCCTGCCCAGGGGCTCTTTGTCCAAAGGGGATGATGGGGCTCAGTCCCCAATTCTGGCAGCTAATCCAGAAAACCCATTTCTACAGTCTCCATCACCTCAGGGTGAAGCAGCCGTATGAGGAAATGCTCAGTGTCATCCAAACTGAGCAGCTGCAGGCTCTGCTCATAATCCTTGTACAGATGCATATATCTCGGACTTAATATGGTGAGTTTAAGTATGGTGATCACCTTTGCAAGACAAAGTGATGGATTGTGCACACTTAGTTCCAAGTAGGGTTGGGAAAATACCTGGGGACTTTGGGGGTGGAGCCAGGAGAGGGCAGGGTTTGGGGAGGGGAGGGGCCTCAGAAGGGTACAATGCCACAGAGCCCACCCTTCAAAGCAGCCATTTTCTCCAGGGGAGCTGATCTCTGTCAGCTGGAGATCAGTTGTAAAAGTGGGAGATCCCCAGGCCCCACCTGGAGGCTGACAGCCCTAGTTCCAAGCTCCAGAAGGGCCTCGTTTGGGAGCAGCAATGCATGTAATCTGCCCTTAGCATGAGCGAATTGCAGAAATACTGTATATTTTAGAGACTAAAGCACAGCTACATCAGCTGTGGTTAAGGGCTTGACTTGCAATCCAGGAACCACAATAAAGCCCACTTCCTTCTATCTGATGTGATGATTAATATGTGGTAGGCCGGAGCTTCAGGCCCTCCCCCCCAGTCTTTTAACTGATCAGGAGCCAAAGCTTGTGGCTATATAATTACATTAGCTGGAAAATTAATGCAGGAAATGGCTTGTTGATTCTACTGGGTTAAACAACAAAACACACTTTGTACTTTTAAACCCCTTTCTTCCAATTTAACTCGGTGCCAAAAAATTAGGTTTAACTACATCTTTGCAACTTTCTGACCTTGGGGCACTTTTCTTCTTCAGTCCTTGCCATGTGTGATGTTTATACCCAAAGACAGTAAGCTCAGGGTAGCCAGTGAAAGAGCTTTTCATAGCTGGTGAAGTCTAATAGGCTTTAGGCACATAAATGTTTTGGTCTGGTGATGTGTCTGCATGGAAAAGTGCCAGCAAATGGTGGCATATGTGTATACGCCTGTGGAGAATGCTGTTGGGATACAGAAATAGCTAAATGGGGGGACATAAGAGCATTGCTTTCTGCTGGGAAATGTGACTCAAGACTTAGTACTTGAGTTACTTAGGTAGTTAATTAGATGTATATTCTTCCCAATGGAGACTCAAAGACAGCTTACAACATCACTCTCCTGTCCTCACACATCTCATCTCTGCAGCAGCAAGACTGCCCCTGTCAAAATCAAATGTCCTTTTCTGCTTGACTAAAGGTAAAGGCTGCAGTGGCTCAGAGGTTAAGATGCTGAGCTGGAAGGTCTGTAGTTCAGCAGTTCGAGACCCGAGTGCCGCATGACGGAGTGAGCTCCCGTCTCTGGCCCCAGCTCCTGCCAACTTAGCAGTTCGGAAGCAAGAAATTGCAAGTAGATAAATTGGTAACACTTCAGTGGGAAGGTAATAGTGTTTCGTGTGCCTTGACGTTTAGTTATGCCAGCCATATGACCACAGAAAAAGTCTTCGGAGAGCACTGGCTCTTTGGCTTGGAAACTGAGATGAACACTGCCCCCTAGAGTTGGATTCGACTGGCTTTCAAGCAAGGGAAACCTTTACCTTTAAAGGCAAAGGAACCCTTTCCTCTGTTGTATGTGCATCACCGTTACCCTTTTGAATGCCCAGCTCCTTATAAAATAGGCATATTACTTGTAACTTTTTCCACATTTGAACCTGGGATACAGTACTTGTCCTTCTCATCCCTCCACTCAGGTGTCGGTGGGGAGCTGCTATGCACAGCTGCAGCGGAACATCTAAGATTGATGTACCATCACTGGGCCATATAGTTGCCACATCTTACCTTCATAACAGCGGGGCAGTCCCGATCCCTCTCCAGGAGTCCTGCATGTGCACTTTGTGCGCACGCGCCGCAGTGATGTCACCCAGAAGTGATGTCATTACGCTGGGCACATTGCCGGGGCAACGCTCTGGTAATCGCCCTAAAACTCAATGGTACCATAGAGTTTTCAGGGCGATTGCTAGGGTGTTGCCCAGTGACGTGCCCAGCATTATGATGTCGCTTATGGGTGATGTAATTATGCCGGGCACATTGGCCTGATTGGGCAACTTCGGGGGTGGCCAGATCCTGACCGGCAGATTGGGGACCCATCACGCCCCGGGGAGACTTAGCAGCCCTGTTGGGCCATAGTGCCTCAGGCAGGCCAGTCCGTGAAAAGCAATGCAGGTAAAATTTGCCTTGTACACAGTTTTTCTGGATCACTTAGCAAGCCGCCCAGCAGCACTCCCCTTTCCTCCCATGGACTGCAGTATGGGCCTAGCCCAGCTAGGACTATCGACCCTTATAACTTAAATTAGTCAGTGGTTTGGGTGGGGAAGTTATCTATTTGCTTCCTGACAAGGAATTAGGGGGATACAGTAAGAGCCGAGTGTTTCACATGAAATAGATAACGGTTAACTAGTTCACAAAGAAGAAGAGCTGTGCTGGGCAGACGGTGAAACAAAAAGAAAGTCATGTTGGGATGTTCCTGGAGGTGGGTGAAGGACAGGGAGAACTCCCCCCCCAGCTCTACCTGCTGTTACTCACCTGGGTGGCAGGGAAAGCCTCAGGGAGAAAGGGGGAAATGGGAGGGGGGGAAATCAATGTTGCCGGGATGCCATGACATCACTTCAAGCAGAAAAAACAAATAATTCACAGTGTGAATTATATCTTAAATACAAAAACAATGACTGTGATATATAGGCTGCTGTACTTTATTTTGGTGAAACTACATACAAATTTCACAATTATCTAACATGGAAAAACAACAATAGCAACTGTTAAAATATATCACCATTTTCAAAAGGGCTCGTCCTTGTGTTATTATAAAACAAGACCAGTAACTAGTTGCAAACTCATTTCGTGTTACAACTTTTTCAGAAGTTTTCATTCTTCATTCATGATCTTCCTCCTGTTGCTCTGTGGTTATCCTTCTTTTGAATGAAAAAAAGTTCCAGTTAATTCATGGTCATTCATGAGGTTGGACTACTGCAACGCTCTCTACATGGGGCTGCCTTTGGTGCAAATCCGGAAGCTGCAGCTGGTGCAGAATGCCGCGGCCAGGCTGCTGATGGGACTCGCAAAGCGGGATCACATCGGGCCTGTACTGGCGGCGCTGCACTTGCTGCCTATAGCATACCGAGTTCGCTTCAAAGTGCTGGTTCTTACCTATAAAGCCCTATATGGCCAGGGTCCAACATACCTTAGGGACCGCCTTTCTCCGTATCAACCCCAGAGAGCACTACGGTCAGGGTCGGAACACAGATTATGTGTGCCCGGCCCCAGAGACGCCAGGCTGGCCAGAACTAGGACCAGGGCTTTCTCGGTGGCGGCTCCTGTCTGGTGGAATGAGCTCCCGGAGAAGATCAGGGCCCTGCGGGACCTGATGCAGTTCCGCAGGGCCTGCAAGACGGAGCTCTTCCGCCAGGCTTATCAATAGGAGCCGCTGCCGATGATATTGGGGATACCATCCGGCAATGTAACCATCATGCTGTACCCTGGTCCAACACAACCTCGGCCATGGCCGAGGGGATGGAGCCCAAACCTGCCACATGGTTGCCATCCGACGCTGTATATGGAAGCTTTTATGAATATTTATATGTTTTAATGATATTTATTATAATGTTTTAATTGATTTTATAGGTTATTGTAACAATTAGGCCACAGGCCCATGTAAGCCGCCCTGAGCCCGCTTGCGGGGAGGGCGGGATATAAATGTGAAAAATAAATAAATAAATAAATATAAATAAATTCATGGTCATTCATTTGCACAATATCAGTTCAATAACGACCTTCTTGATGTACTGTTATCTGTATTTTTAAGGTAGTTCTTTCATGAAAGCTCAGTTACTTGTACCTTTGGAGAACATTTTTCCAGCAATAGAACAGAAGATTTTGCACTTGCTTATCAAAAGGGACTGACTTGCTCCTTTGATAAAAGCTGTATTGCAACAAGAGGAAGATCACATCTTGGACCCTGAAGTGACTTGAAATTAGGCATCAGCTTCAGGGGGGCTGGGGAACTTTTCCAGGAGGTGCTGAGCCTCCACCGGAGACAATGGACTGTGATGTCTCTGGCCCAGCCCCAGCCCCAGCCCCCCCCTGGGAAATTGGAAAGTCTACACCCTTGTCAGGCCCGGGTAATAGTGACTTAGAAAGACCTCCCTGTGCACACTGAGGTGGGCATGAAAAGCCAGGAACAGTTACACAACTGCTACTGTTCTCTGAGCAACTTAAATTGCCCAGATATGAGTCACTGTGGGAAGATAATTGTGTTTTAATAGCTGTATGTCATTTCAATGGTGGTGTTGTGAAGTTTATCATATTAGAGGGTTCTATAGTCTCTACTGAAAGAGAGTGCAGAGCAGGGACAAGAAATAAAGATATAATATATATATCTTTTAAAGTGGATGGTTTTGTTGTTGATGATGTTGATGTCGGGCTTGTGCACCAGTGCAGGAATACAAAAAGGATCTGCTGGGTTTGCTCCCATTGTGCCCCTGCAATGGAAACCATACTGTACATTTATTTGGTAGAGGAGCCCAGCCTGGTTGCTTAGTGGAGGCATGCTAAACTGGCTAGCACATCACTTCACTGATTAGACAGTGATTAGTAATGTGGAATGAATTGGGAAACAAAAAATACCCTGAGATAATTACAGGGGTGAACTTGAGTGTAGTGTAGAATGTAAGTTCGGGGACAGGGCTGAACCAGAATTTAAGGTCTAGTGTGGAATCACCCTCAGAGCGGCTTACAATCCCTTTCCCTTCCCCTCCCCACAACAGACATCCTGTGAGATAGGTGGGGATGAGAGAGCTCTCTCGATAACTGCCCTATAGAGAACAGCTCTGAAAGAATTTATGACTGACCCAAGGTCACACCAGTGGCTGCATGTGGAGGAGTGGGGAATCAAACCCGGTTCTCCCAGATTAGAGTCCTCACTCCTAACCACTACACCAAAGTGGCTCTCAGTGGAACAGAGGACCAAACTGCTATGTGCAAGATAAGATTTCATTGAAGGACAGCTCTGGGTAGAATTTTTTTTTTAGAGACATCTGTGTGGGAACTCTCACACGAGTACGATCCCTGGCAATTTATCCCTCTCACTGCAGCTCCTGCAACACAGCCCAGTCATCAGGAGCAACTTCTGTGGGTCACAGGGTGCTGCAATGGGAAGGAGGAAAGAATTAGGAAATCCCCATTCGTACAGATTTCAGTGAACAAACTAGCCTCAAATTGTAATTTAAAATCCCAGTGCAGCACCTACCAAAAAAAACCCTGGTTTCTTCAATGATCTGCATTTAGATATAACAATAGCCGAGATTTAATTTTTGTTTTAAAAATGTGATGTCTGAATGCTGCCTTGGTCTGATCTGGAAGGGCTTTTCTTACGTTCATAAATGCTATAGTGAAAACATGTATGAATTTGAAGGAGGCTTGCTGGTATTATCTGTGTGGTAGTGTAAAATCACAGCAACCTGGCTGCCTTTTGAGCCCCTGGATGTGCAGTTATGCATTAACAATGCATCAATAGTCTAAGAAGAGCCCCCTCCCCCAATTAAACCTAGGGTTTAACAAAATGTCCTTCTGATAGCAGGGTGATCTACAAAATGTAGACCGTGCTGTTTTTTTCCATGATAAATAATGGGGCTACATAAGAGGGTGGTGATAGTTTGCATAAATAAAACAAACTCCAAACCTCCCAATGTCCTGGAAAGTTAAGAAGAAAAAGACCTCCGGCCCAAAAAATGCTCCCTCCATAAAAACTAGAATGAAGTGTTAAATCAGCAGCCAAGCTGTTATATAAAAGTGTCATTGCCTTATTTAGTCACAGACGCCTATTTCGAACCTCTCTAAGTGGCTTTTCATTAAAATAAAAATCTGGTTATCAGTTTTCACATCACAGTGTGCTCCAGGCAAAGACTGAAGTTTGTATATTGTTGTTCTTTATACCCCTCAGTGTATCTTTCCCCTTCTACCTCTATCCCCCCCCTCCCCTCCATCCTCCCACCCTGGCCCCAGGCTGGCTTCCTTTGCTTCCATACAAAGTCTACAGATGATCTGAAGGCAGGATCGTGAAGGATGCAGTGGAGCTAATTTACAAAACCTCTGCCTTTTTAGAGATTATGCTGCTGAAATTAGTGTAAGCATCGGTGATCCAAGATAAGAAGAAGGAGGGTTAGCCTGCTTATAAGTTTCTTCTGTAGCTTGAAAATCCAATTTAGAGACCAAATTTAACATGATTGAGTGGTGTTATTGGAAACTTCGTAACTAAGGACTGAAGTATCAAGACAGGCTGTAAGTCAGTACTCGTTTTTTTCTTTGGTGTTTGGAATCTCAAGACTGAAGGTGGTTTTCAAAGATTAAAATTAAAAAAAGATTGGTGGTTTGCAAAAATTAAAATAAAAAGATCGAAGGTGGTTTGTGACTATGGGCTTCGTTAGCTGTAGTTTGTGTGGGCAGCGAAGAGGTAGGAGACGGTAACACCATAATTTTAAAAGTATATTTTGTTCTATAGTCTTCCTGTACCAGCCCAGCAGATATACATTTAAACATCACAGCCCCCATGTGGAGACTGCTAAAAAGTGAATCCATGTAGTAGTATTCCATGGTACTTAAAAAGTCTCCTTAATATGCCACATAAAACTCCCTGTACAGCATCATTGTATCTTTGATAGCAGCTGGTACCATAGGCGTCAACTACGGGGGGGCTTGAGCCACCCCTGAAATTTCCCGGGGGGGACTCAGCCCCCCCCCCCGGAAAATGGTGCACCCTCCGGCGTGCCTCCCTTGGCCCTTCCTAGGGCTGCTGCCATCTCTCCCCCCCCCCCCCCGCCTGGCCACTCCGACCCTCCCTCCGTCCATTCAGGGGACAACTAAACAAATGCCCAGCTGGCCCCTGGATGGACGGAGGGATGGAAGCAGGAGTGGTCAGGCGGGGGGGAGTGTGAGAGTTCTGCTCAAAGTAGTCAAGGATCAGATCTTGGTTGGTTAACCACAGTTCTTTATTACCTATTCCTACATTAGTACAGCATCTCGGATTATTGTCAGAGATGAGACAAATAATACAAGCGGGTCTATTATACCATTCCAAGGAGTTTGAATTACCCATAGATAGCCAATCCCCTTAAGGGAAAATTGGCGGGCTAAAAGGTGTCCTGACCGTTTGGTTCTCACAGGAAAAAAGTGAGGTGTTAAGCAGTAAATTTCCTTTCCCAAACCAGACCCCTCAGATGTTTCGAGTTCACATAACAATCAATGGCTCCAAGGTTCTTTTGCATTTGATAAGAGATGAGAAGCATCCTCCCCTTGAAGTTACTGCCGGAGCAGCTGGAATGCGGAGGCAGGGATGTGAGGCCTCCTTGTTCTCGCAAATCAGGGTTGTCACCCTCCCGGCCAAGACAGAAACAATGCATTATGGTTACATAGGTTCAAATATACTTTAGATACATAGGATAGTTAAAGACATGCATGCAAGAAGTTAACTCTATATCTGGCTAATACATTGGCTGAATTTGCAGATTCTGACACCCTGCCCTCCTCATAATTCACTTCACCTAGCCTTATCAGGAAACATTTTATGAAACAATTTGGTCAGTTTAGGAGCATGAACATGTTCTGAGCGAATCCACTCGTTGTGTTCCGGGCCGAAATCTAACCATCTAACTAAGTAATATAACCGGCCTCTTCGCATCTTGGAATCAAGGATTTCAGTTATCTCGAAGTGAGGGGCCCCCTCCTTCATCAGTGGAGGAGGAACTGGAGGAGCTGGATGCCAAGCATTCGGCCCAGGATCTTTCTTCAGTAGGCTGAAATGAAACACAGGGTGCACAGAACTCAGTGATTTAGGCAGTTCCAGTTCAAAAGACACATCCGATATTTTGCGTAGTACTTTATAGGGTCCAACATATTTCCATCCTAGTTTTCTGCTGGGCTGCAACCCATGAATATTTTTGGTGGAGAGATAGACAGAATCCCCGGGTTGGAGATCCCATCCTGGTGCTCGCCCTCGATCAGCATATTTTTTGTAGTCCTCTTTGGCATGGTCCAATGCTTTGCCTATTAATGGCCATGAGTCCTGGAGACTAGACCACCAACTCTTAAAATCCGATGGGGAAGCATTGGGGACATTCTCAATGGTAGGCAATGGTTTCCCCTCAAAACCCCCTACTGCCATGAAGGGAGAGACTGTGAGAGTTCTGCTCAAAGTAGTCAAGGATCAGATCTTGGTTGGTTAACCACAGTTCTTTATTACCTATTCCTACATTAGTACAGCATCTCGGATTATTGTCAGAGATGAGACAAATAATACAAGCGGGTCTATTATACCATTCCAAGGAGTTTGAATTACCCATAGGTAGCCAATCCCCTGGAGGGAAAATTGGCGGGCTAAAAGGTGTCTTGACCGTTTGGTTCTCACAGGAAAAAAGTGAGGTGTTAAGCAGTAAATTTCCTTTCCCAAACCCGACCCCTCAGATGTTTTTGAGTTCACATAACAATCAATGGCTCCAAGGTTCTTTAGCATTTGATAAGAGATGAGAAGCATCCTCCCCTTGAAGTTACTGCCGGAGCAGCTGGAATGCGGAGGCAGGGATGTGAGGCCTCCTTGTTCTCGCAAATCATGGTTGTCACCTCCCGGTCAAGACAGACACAATGCATTATGGTTACATAGGTTCGAATACACTTTAGATACACAAGATAGTTAAAGACATGCAGGCAAGAAGTTAACTCTATAGCTGGCTAATACATTGGCTGAATTTGCAGATTCTGACACCCTGCCCTCCTCATAATTCACTTCACCTAGCTTTGTCAGGAAACATTTTATGAAACAGTTTAGTCAGTTTAGGAGCATGCACATGTTCTGAACGGATCCACTCGTTGTGTTCCGGGCCGAAATCTAACCATCTAACTAAGTAATATAAACGGCCTCTTCGCATCTTGGAATCGAGGATTTCAGTTATCTCGAAGTGAGGGGCCCCCTCCTTCATCAGTGGAGGAGGAACTGGAGGAGCTGGATGCCAAGCATTCGGCCCAGGATCTTTCTTCAGTAGGCTGAAATGAAACACAGGGTGCACAGAACTCAGTGATTTAGGTAATTCCAATTCAAAAGACACATCCGATATTTTGCGCAGCACTTTATAAGGTCCAACAAATTTCCATCCTAGTTTTCTGCTGGGCTGCAACCCATGAATGTTTTTGGTGGAGAGATAGACAGAGTCCCCCGGTTGGAGATCCCATCCTGGTGCTCTCCCTCGATCAGCATATTTTTTGTAATCCTCTTTGGCATGGTCCAATGCTTTGCCTATTAATGGCCATGAGTCCTGGAGACTAGACCACCAACTCTTAAAGTCCGATGGGGAAGCATTGGGGGCATTTTCAATGGTAGGCAACGGTTTCCCCTCAAATCCCCCTACTGCCATAAAGGGAGAGACTCCCGTGGAGGAGTGCACTGCATTGTTGTAACTATATTCTGCAAACGGCAACAATTCCACCCAATTGTCTTGGTGGTAGTTAGTGTAACATCTCAAAAACTGTTCCAATATTTGATTAGTTCGTTCGGATTGGCCATCGGTCTCTGGGTGGTAACCCGAACTCAGGGCTGGTTCTATGTCCATCATTTTTAGGAGCTCCCGCCAGAAGCTGGCAACGAACTGACTTCCTCTGTCGGATACCACTCTCTTCGGAAAAGCGTGTAATTTAATCACGTGATTGAAAAAAGCCTTGGCCATCCCTTTAGCGGTGGGCAATTGCTTAAAAGGGGTGAAATGCGCTTGCTTCGAGAAGGTGTCCACCACCACCCAAATAACCGTTTTTCCCTTAGAGGGGGGCAGATTGGTAATAAAGTCCATGGCGATGGCCTCCCAGGGTCTTGAGGGGGTGGGTAGGGGGTGCAACAAGCCCGGAACTTTCCCCCCCCCCGCTTTTTGCACATTAGACAAGTCTGGCAAGCCGAGACGAAGTCGGAAACGTCTCGGCGCATGCGCGGCCACCAGAATTGACGCTGGATCAAATTGAGTGTTTTCAGGAAGCCAAAGTGCCCGGCGAGCTTAGACGAATGGCAGGTTAACAATATCTCTTTACGTTTAACTTTTGGCACCACCAGTTTATCTCCATGTAGCCAGCATTGATCCTCCCTCTTGGAGCATTCCTCCAGAGTTTCCAACTCCTCAACCTCTTCCGGAGCATAATCCCCCCCCCAATCACACTTCCCAATGTCTAACTGAGTTCTTTTTGCTTGGCTCCGGGTGATCACCGCCCCTCCCAACTGCTGGGGGGAGAACATTGAGTCAAACACTTCTTCCTTGACACTTTCATGCTGGGGCAATCTGGACAATGCGTCTGCCAAGGAGTTAGCTTTCCCAGGAAAATGCTTGAGCACGAAATTAAACTTAGAGAAGAAATCGGCCCATCGCAGCTGTTTGGCGTTGAGGGATCTCTGAGTGCGCAGCGCCTCCAGATTCTTGTGATCAGTCCATATTTCAAACGGAGTCTGCGCGCCCTCCAACCAATGCCGCCACGTAGTGAGCGCCAATCTAATGGCCGCGGCTTCTTTGTCCCAGACCGACCAATTTCTTTCCGTTTCGTTAAATTTCTTCGAAATATAAGCCAGCGGGTGCAATTTCCCTTCCGGACCACTTTGTAATATGGCCCCCCCCATGGCTACATCTGACGCGTCCACATGGATTACAAATTCTTTGGTTTCGTCAGGGTGCGCCAGAATGGGCTCCGAAGTAAAGAGAGTCTTTAAAGTCTCAAACGCCCTCTGACACTCCCCGATCCAAGCTATTTTTTCTCCCGGCTTCCCTGCCTCGGGCCCTCTCCCCTTGGTTTTTAGTAAGTCTGTTAAGGGGAGAGTAACCTTAGCAAAGTCTTTGATGAAGGTTCGGTAAAAGTTACAAAACCCTAAGAGGCTCTGCAATTGTTTTCTTGTTCGCGGAGCCTCCCATTGCACTACCGCCTCCACCTTCCCCGGGTCCATTTCCAACCCCTTCTGAGAGATGCGATAGCCCAGGAAGTCCACGGACTCACGGTGGAATTCACACTTGGACAGTTTTACAAATAGCTGATTTTTTAGCAAGGTAGCGAGGACCTCCCTGACTAATTGCACATGTGCTTTCTTATCAGTAGAATAGATCAAGATATCATCTATGTAACATAACACGCCTTTAAATAGGTGCTTGTGCAACACTTCGTTGATTAAGCTCATAAAGACCCCGGGCGCGCCACTTAAGCCGAACGGCATCACTAGATATTCGAATTGTCCCAGGGGGGTATTAAACGCAGTCTTAGATTCATCCCCTTCCCTGATGCGCACCCTGAAATAGGCATCTCGTAAATCCAGTTTGGTAAAAATCCTCCCCTTAGCAGCTTCCGCCAAGAGGTCTTTTATTAAAGGGAGGGGGTAAGCGTTGGTAGTGGAGACCGCATTCAGTCCTCTATAGTCAGTGCATAATCGCAAACCCCCATCCTTTTTTTTCCTGAAGAGCACCGGCGCTGCAAAAGGGGATTTGGCTGGGCGGATGAATCCGCGCGCTAGATTTTTGTCCAAGAACTTTCGCAACTCTTCCCGCTCCAACGGGCTCATGGAGTATAATTTCCCTTTTGGGAGTTTTTCTCCAGGGAGCAGTTCTATGGCACAGTCTGACAGTCGGTGGGGGGGCAACTCGTCCGCCTCAGTCTCGCTGAACACTTCCAGCAAATCTCTGTACTCCTTGGGCACCATGGTGGGGGTGAGCGCGAGCGCTGGGGCCGGGGAAGGAGGGGTCGGGGGCCCGGGTCCCCATGCCGGGTCCCATTTATGGGTGAGGCAGCGGTCATCCACCCACGAGATCTTCCCTTCGCTCCATTTAATATAAGGGTCGTGCGCCCCTAGCCACGGGCTGCCCAACACCATAGGGAATTGGGCGTTTGGGGTGATGACAAAAGCACGCTTCTCCCAGTGTTCCCCCGTCCCCAAAATCAGGCTCTCAGTCTCGGCTATACATTCCTCTTTCATCTCCGACCCATCCATTTGAGTGAACTTTAAGGGTTCTACTAATGGGGTGACGTTTGGACCGAGCCCTTCCACTACCAGGGGGCTGATCAGGTCTCGCGCACACCCAGAGTCAATTAGCGCTCGTACCCTCATGTGGGTACCCGAACCAGGGGTCACCACCGTCACTACCATATATAACAAGGGGCCGGGGATGCTCACCGGAGATGGCGCTTCTTGGCGGGGGACCTGCAGCTCTGCGCCGCTCACTGCAGGCCGTTGGAGTTTCCCGACATCTGTGTCTCCATCAGCTCCAGCTCCCCCTGGTCGCTGGCCGTTCCCTCCAGCTGCAGCGCCCGGGGCTTCATTGGCGTCTTTCCCCGGCTAGGGGTGCCTCCCCCTACGGGTGTTGAGGTCTTCGGGCCTTTCCCCCCCCCTCTTGGGCAGGCGGAGGCGAAATGGCCACTCTCCCCGCATTTCATGCACAGCCCTTGCCGAAACCTAGCATCCCGGACGTCTTGCACGTTGGATCGGGGCTTCGCTCGGGGGGCTGCTTTGCTGGAGGCCGTCACCGAAGCTCCCATCTTGATCAGGGCGAATCGCTCTTCCATGTCGATGGCAGCTCTCATCCAGGTGGCCAAGGTGCCCGGGCGGCCCCCCAACAACACGGTTTCGTAAATCTCCGGATTCAGGCCCTCCCAATACTTCTCCATGAACAACTCCTCCGGCCATCCGTGGATCTTGGCCGCGATGCGACGGAACTTGTCGGTGTAATCTCGCACCGTCGACCTCCCCTGGAACAGCTTCCTTAGCTGGTTACGGGCCTTTTCTTCCCCCAGGGGGTCTTCGAACTGATGGCGGAGGGCCCACATGAAGTTATTCAGGGAACGCAACTCAGGTCCTGGGTTGTCGTGCAGGCTCACATACCAATCGCTGGCAGTGTCTTTCAGCTTGGACCCTATGTAACCAATCCGTTCCCTCTCGGTGGGATATAGGTGGCCCCAGCTGTCCAGGAATCTCCCTATTTCCAGCATAAAGAAACGCAGCTTCTCCGGGTCCCCATCGAAAGTGGTCGTCAAAGGGTCGGAGGGGGCTGGGCGGGCGGCCGGAGCGGCGGGGGCCGGGGCGGGTGCTGGAACGGGCCCTGGTACCGGAACCGGAACGACCGGCTGGACTGGTTGTGCCGGCTGAGCGGGCACCTGCGGCTGAACCGGAACCCCTCTGGGGGCCGCCGGCTGTTGTGGGGCTCCTACCCCCTGACCAGGGAGAGCTCCTTGCACTGCCCTCATGGCATCTCGAAATTGGTGCTGGAGATCGAGGGCCAACTCGCGGAGCTCGGCGGTGAGTTGAAGCCGCAACTCTCCCATCATCTGCTCCAAGGGGACCGTCTGCTCCTCGCGGTACGGATCGGGCCCATACGGACCCGTCCCCTCTCCTTCGAAAGGCGGGCGACGCGGCTCTCCACGGTAGATCGGCTCGCGGTCGTCTCCGAGGTAACTCGGTCTCCCTCGATCGAGCTGGTCCCCGTTGAGCGAAACCCTCACCCCTTTCCGGTCGTGCACCCACGAATCCACGGTCCGACGACCGAAATGGCTCCAGGCGTACTTGGGGGTCACGCTCTGGTGAGGAATCAGGCGCGGGATGTAGTGAGCCCCTTTGCTCGTGGTCACCGGCACTTCGGGACCTCCTCCGCCACCACCACCCCCGTTCCCCGGATCCTTCGGGGTAACGGGAGTCTCTTCGGGAGTAGTAGGTCTGAGGGGGACTGCGTCGTCGTCTGACATGGTCAGGAACGGCTGAGTCCCAATTACAGATCTCTGACAATCTGTGAGAGTTCTGCTCAAAGTAGTCAAGGATCAGATCTTGGTTGGTTAACCACAGTTCTTTATTACCTATTCCTACATTAGTACAGCATCTCGGATTATTGTCAGAGATGAGACAAATAATACAAGCGGGTCTATTATACCATTCCAAGGAGTTTGAATTACCCATAGGTAGCCAATCCCCTGGAGGGAAAATTGGCGGGCTAAAAGGTGTCTTGACCGTTTGGTTCTCACAGGAAAAAAGTGAGGTGTTAAGCAGTAAATTTCCTTTCCCAAACCCGACCCCTCAGATGTTTTTGAGTTCACATAACAATCAATGGCTCCAAGGTTCTTTAGCATTTGATAAGAGATGAGAAGCATCCTCCCCTTGAAGTTACTGCCGGAGCAGCTGGAATGCGGAGGCAGGGATGTGAGGCCTCCTTGTTCTCGCAAATCATGGTTGTCACCTCCCGGTCAAGACAGACACAATGCATTATGGTTACATAGGTTCGAATACACTTTAGATACACAAGATAGTTAAAGACATGCAGGCAAGAAGTTAACTCTATAGCTGGCTAATACATTGGCTGAATTTGCAGATTCTGACAGAGACTCCCGTGGAAGAGTGCACTGCATTGTTGTAACTATATTCTGCAAACGGCAGCAGTTCCACCCAATTGTCTTGGTGATAATTAGTGTAACATCTCAGAAACTGCTCCAATATTTGATTAGTTCGTTCGGATTGGCCATCGGTCTCTGGGTGGTAACCCGAACTCAGGGCTGGTTCTATGTCCATCATTTTCAGGAGCTCCCGCCAGAAGCTGGCAACGAACTGACTTCCCCTGTCGGATACCACTCTCTTCGGAAAAGCGTGTAATTTAATCACGTGATTGAAAAAGGCTTTGGCCATCCCTTTAGTGGTGGGCAATTGCTTGAAAGGGGTGAAATGCGCTTGCTTCGAAAATGTGTCTACCACCACCCAAATAACCGTTTTTCCCTTAGAAGGGGGCAAATTGGTGATAAAGTCCATGGCTATGGCCTCCCAGGGTCTTGAGGGGGTGGGTAGGGGGTGCAACAATCCCGGAACTTTCCCCCCCCCCCCCGCTTTTTGCACATTAAACAGGTCTGGCAAGCCGAGACGAAGTCGGAGACGTCTTGGCGCATGCGCGGCCACCAGAATTGACGCTGGATCAAATTAAGTGTTTTTAGGAAGCCAAAGTGCCCGGCAAGCTTAGACGAGTGGCAGGTTAACAATATCTCTTTACGTTTGACCTTCGGTACCACTAGTTTGTCTCCATGCAGCCAACATTGATCATCTCTCTTAGAACATTCCTCCAGAGCTTCCAATCCCTCTACCTCCTCCGGAGCATAATCCCCCCCCCAATCACATTTCCCAATGTCCAACTGGGCTTTCTTAGCTTGGCTCCTGGTGACCACTGCCCCCCCTAACTGCTGGGGGGAGAACATGGAGTCAAACACCTCTTCCTTGACACTTTCATGTTGGGGCAACCTGGACAGTGCGTCTGCCAAGGAGTTAGCTTTCCCAGGAAAATGCTTAAGCACAAAGTTAAACTTGGAGAAGAAATCGGCCCATCGCAGCTGTTTGGCGTTGAGGGATCTCTGAGTGCGCAGCGCCTCCAGATTCTTATGATCAGTCCATATTTCAAACGGAGTCTGCGCACCCTCCAACCAATGCCGCCACGTAGTGAGCGCCAACCTAATGGCTGCGGCTTCTTTGTCCCAGACTGACCAATTCCTTTCCGTTTCGTTAAATTTTTTCGAAATATAGGCCAGTGGGTGCAATTTCCCTTCCGGACCACTTTGTAATATGGCCCCCCCCATGGCTACATCAGACGCATCTACATGGATTACGAATTCTTTGGTTTCGTCAGGGTGCGCCAGGATGGGCTCCGAAGTAAAAAGAGTCTTTAAAGTCTCAAACGCCCTCTGACACTCCCCGTTCCAAGCTATTTTTTCTCCTGGCTTCCCTGCCTCGGGTCCTCTCCCCTTAGTTTTTAGTAAGTCCGTTAAGGGGAGAGTAACCTTAGCAAAGTCCTTGATGAAGGTTCGGTAAAAATTACAAAATCCTAAAAGGCTCTGCAATTGTTTTCTCGTTCGCGGAGCCTCCCATTGCACCACCGCCTCCACCTTCCCCGGGTCCATTTCCAAACCCTTCTGAGAGATGCGGTAGCCCAGGAAGTCCACGGACTCACGGTGGAATTCACACTTGGATAGCTTCACATATAGCTGGTTTTTTAGTAAGGTAGCGAGGACTTCCCTGACCAATTTCACGTGTGCTTTCTTATCAGTAGAATAGATCAAGATATCATCTATGTAACATAACACGCCTTTAAATAGGTGCTTGTGCAACACTTCATTGATTAAACTCATAAAGACCCCGGGCGCGCCACTTAAGCCGAACGGCATCACTAGATATTCGAATTGTCCCAGGGGGGTATTAAAGGCAGTCTTGGATTCATCCCCTTCCCTGATGCGCACCCTGAAATAGGCATCTCGTAAATCCAGCTTGGTAAAAATCTTCCCCTTAGCAGCTTCCGCCAAGAGGTCTTTTATTAAAGGGAGGGGGTAAGCGTTGGTAGTGGAGACCGCATTCAGTCCCCTATAGTCAGTGCATAATCGCAAACCCCCATCCTTTTTTTTCCTGAACAGCACCGGCGCGGCAAAGGGGGACTTGGCTGGGCGGATGAAACCGCGCGCTAGATTTTTGTCCAAGAACTTTCGCAACTCTTCCCGCTCCAACGGGCTCATGGAGTACAATTTCCTTTTTGGGAGTTTCTCTCCTGGGAGTAGTTCTATGGCACAATCCGACAGTCGGTGGGGGGGCAGCTCGTCCGCCTCAGTCTCGCTGAACACTTCCAGCAAATCTCTATACTCCTTGGGCACCATGGTGGGGGTGAGAGCGAGCGCGGGGACCGGGGGAGGAGGGGTCGGGGGTCCGGATCCCCACTCCGGGTCCCATCTATGGGTAAGGCAGCGTTCGTCCACCCACGAGATCTTCCCTTCGCTCCATTTAATATAAGGGTCGTGCGCCCCGAGCCAAGGGCTGCCCAATACCATAGGGAACTGGGCGTTTGGGGTGATGACAAAAGCCCGCTTCTCCCAGTGTTCCCCCGTCCCCAAAATCAGGCTCTCAGTCTCTGCTATGCACTCCTCTTTCATCTCCGACCCATCCATTTGAGTGAACTTTAGGGGTTCCACCAATGGGGTGACTTTTGGTCCTAGCCCTTCCACTACCAAGGGGCTGATCAGGTCTCGCGCACACCCAGAGTCAATTAACGCGCGTACCCTCATGTGGGTACCTGATCCAGGGGTCACCACAGTCACTACCATATATAATAGGGGGCCAGGGATGCTCACCGGAGATGGCGCTTCTTGGCGGGGGACCTGCAGCTCTGCGCCGCTCACTGCAGGCCGTTGGAGTTTCCCGACATCTGCGTCTCCATCAGCTCTAGCTCCCCCTGGTCACTGGCAGCTCCCTCCCGCTGCAACGCCCGGGGTTTCATTGGTGTTTTTCCCCGGCTAGGGGTGCTCCCCACTACGGGTGTCGAGGTCTTCGGGCCTTTCCCCCCCCTTCTTGGGCAGGCGGAGGCGAAATGGCCACTCTCCCCACACTTCATGCACAGCCCTTGCCGAAACCTAGCATCTCGGACGTCTTGCACGCTGGATCGGGGCTTCGCTCTGGGGGCTGCTTTGCTGGCCGCCGTCACCGAAGCTCCCATCTTGATCAAGGCGAATCGCTCCTCCATGTCGATGGCGGCTCTCATCCAGGTGGCCAAGGTGCCCGGACGGCCCCCCAACAGCACGGTTTCGTAGATCTCCGGATTCAGGCCCTCCCAATACTTCTCCATGAATAACTCCTCCGGCCATCCGTGGATCTTGGCCGCGATGCGTCTGAACTTGTCAGTGTAATCCCTCACCGTCGATCTCCCCTGGAACAGCTTTCTCAGTTGATTACGGGCCTTTTCCTCACCCAGGGGGTCTTCGAACTGATGGCGGAGGGCCCACATGAAGTTGTTCAGGGAACGCAACTCAGGTCCTGGGGTGTCGTGCAGGCTCACATACCAGTCGCTGGCGGTGTCTTTCAGCTTGGATCCGATGTAACCAATCCGTTCTTTCTCGGTGGGATAGAGGTGGCCCCAGCTGTCCAGGAATCGCTCTATCTCCAGCATAAAGAAACACAGCTTCTCCGGGTCCCCATCGAAGGTGGTCGTCAAAGGGTCGGAGGGGGCTGGGCGAGCGACCGGAGCGGCCGGGGCCGGGGCGGGTGCTGGAACGGGCCCTGGCACCGGAACCGGAACGACCGGCTGGACTGGTTGTGCCGGCAGAGCGGGCGCCTGTGGCTGAACCGGGACCCCTCCGGGCGCCGCTGGCTGTTGTGGGGCTCCTACCCCCTGACCGGGGAGAGCTCCTTGCACTGCCCTCATAGCGTCTCGAAATTGGTGCTGGAGATTGAGGGCCAACTCGCGGAGCTCGGCAGTGAGTTGAAGTCGCAACTCTCCCATCATCTGCTCCAAGGGGACTATCGGCTCTTCTCCATACGGATCGGGCCCATACGGACCTGTCCCCTCTCCTTCGAAAGGCGGGCGACGCGGCTCTCCACGGTAGATCGGCTCGCGGTCGTCCCCAAGGTAGCTCGGTCTCCCTCGATCGAGCTGGTCTCCGGTCAGCGAAACCCATACCCCTTTCCGATCGTGTACCCACGAATCCACGGTCCGACGACCGAATTTGCTCCAGGCGTACTTGGGGGTCACGCTCTGATGAGGAATCAGGTGCGGGATGTAATGAGCCCCCTGGCTCGTGGTCACCGGCACTTCGGGACCTCCTCCGCCGCCACCACCCCCGTTCCCCGGATCCTTCGGGGTAACGGGAGTATCTTCGGGAGTAGTAGGGTTGAGGGGGACCGCGTCGTCGTCTGACATGGTCAGGAACGGCTGAGTCCCAATCACAGATCTCTGACAATCTGTGAGAGTTCTGCTCAAAGTAGTCAAGGATCAGATCTTGGTTGGTTAACCACAGTTCTTTATTACCTATTCCTACATTAGTACAGCATCTCGGATTATTGTCAGAGATGAGACAAATAATACAAGCGGGTCTATTATACCATTCCAAGGAGTTTGAATTACCCATAGATAGCCAATCCCCTTAAGGGAAAATTGGCGGGCTAAAAGGTGTCCTGACCGTTTGGTTCTCACAGGAAAAAAGTGAGGTGTTAAGCAGTAAATTTCCTTTCCCAAACCAGACCCCTCAGATGTTTCGAGTTCACATAACAATCAATGGCTCCAAGGTTCTTTTGCATTTGATAAGAGATGAGAAGCATCCTCCCCTTGAAGTTACTGCCGGAGCAGCTGGAATGCGGAGGCAGGGATGTGAGGCCTCCTTGTTCTCGCAAATCAGGGTTGTCACCCTCCCGGCCAAGACAGAAACAATGCATTATGGTTACATAGGTTCAAATATACTTTAGATACATAGGATAGTTAAAGACATGCATGCAAGAAGTTAACTCTATATCTGGCTAATACATTGGCTGAATTTGCAGATTCTGACAGGGAGGCGGCAGCAGCGGGGACATGGTCCTGGCGGGTGTGCGCACTTCACACGTGCGCACGGAAGAGCCCCCCCCCCCCCGGGAGTTTTTAAACTCTACACTCCTGGCTGGTACTGGTATGTAGACATCATACATAAGTGGACCTGATGCACACGGTAATGAAATTTTCAGACACGATGGGACCCCATTAAGTGCTGCTGAACAGAAATTACTTTTAGCAGGCTAATGTTGGAAGTAGCCCTGAGCCAAAGCCAAACTGAGTTGAAGCCCCAACTTCGAACAATCCAACAAAATCAAAACTGTGCTAGAGAAGAACCAGTAAACCAGTGCAGAATCCAGACAAAACAGAAATGCTCTTAAGTCAATTCTGAACCAAATCAGGATCTGAGGAGTAAGCCTGTTCAGGGTGGGCTTCACATCATGGGGGTGTATTTGATCTGTGTTTACACTGAAGGTTCAGATCTTCTCTCCGGCACATTGCACCTTTGACCAGCTTCAGTTGGTTCATCATCTATGGCCCTTTCCCAAGAAAGGTGATTTGAACACAGTTATGCCATGATCTAATCACATCCAATGCCTGCATAGGGTTTTTTTAAATTTCTTTATTAAAATATTTATACCCCACCTTTCCTCTTGGCTTAAGAGGTATCCTACTACCTTCAACTTCCTTAGACACCTTGGTCTGTCTGAGGCCCAAGATTATTCTAATTCAGGTTTCAGAAAAGTGTATATTCCTATTGCTACACAGGTTAGCTATTTTTATTTCAGTTGTATTGCAGACTAAGGATGCGATTCTAAACAGAGTTACAGGCTTCTAAGCACACTGATTTAAACAGATTTAGAAGGATATAACTCCATTTGGGACTGCATTACAATTGCATTGTACTGGCAAGTTGGCAACAGTTGATGCACTGCATTAAACTGTTAAAACAACAGAGAGTCTTGCGGCGTCTTAAAAATGAATAGATTTATTGCTACTCTAATTACATAATGATGTAAGTATACCACTTGTAACTATTAAGTGTTAAGTGTTCTTGTACTTAGAGCAAAACATTTATTTATTTAGCAATTTCTGCCCCAGTTTATTGGTGTGTGCAAAGGCACGTGCAATATTTGAGGACATTTGTATCTAAAATGCCGTATCGTGGAAAAGCAGGACACAAGTATTCAAACTGGAATCCTTATTCAGGTATAACATTCCCCCTTGAATTAAATGTATCATGTAAAAATTGACTGCGTGGATTACGGTAATACAAAGCTAAGAGAAAATTAAGGTTTCGGCTGCACCACTGATTTGAAATTATTTCATAAACAAATTCCGTTTAGAACCTGTAGCATCATTCCACAGTCCACATTTTTCCTTCATTACCGCAGGGGGAAAAATAATGTAAGTATGAAAGCCACACAAAAATCTATTTTGCCGTGATTACATGTATTCAGAAGTTGTAGTACTTAGTTGCTGTCTTCAGGCAACACAAGCATTATATACAAACAGGCATATAATGTGTTCTTTCTCATCTTCCTCCCCTTCCCTTTTTTCTGGAGACAAATATTTATTATACTACCTTCAGGGTTTTTTTTTTTAAAAAAAATATAACACTGTCTATCTTCAGCCAAACAAGGATTCTAATTCGAGTTTCAAAAAAGCATATATTTCCATCATTATATCTTACATTCTAATAGGCCAATCTGCAGATTTTTTAAACTGCAGACCAGGCCCACATTGAATAAAAACAAGATGTGTTATGTATCAATATCGCGGTCGCCATGCGCTCGCGTAATGGAGACCGCCATGTGGACTGCGCACATGGTCTGAATCTACCTGAGCTTCGGACAGGTAGAACAATAGCCGGTCGGATCCTAAATGATCACCAATCATGAGCCTAGGATTCCCCCCGGGGACCTATGAACTGTAACCACCTCTTAAGGTCCTATCAGGACATTTGGGGGAGGTTGGAGGATTATCTCTGACCGGCATAAAAGAGGACTCTGAGCCCAGGGTTTGTTATGTTCCATCTTGACCCGCAATAAACTACAATGCTGATTTCACTATTACCGGTCTCCCGACTCCAGTACTTTTCAAGATGGTTCTGCAACCTTGGGGGCTCCCCAGGTTTGCAGAAAAAATGCATTCAGGGAAGCTCCCAGTGGCAAGCCGTGTGCTGCCAGAACCCAGGCTGCCTGCCCCATCTTTGCCAAGGGAGCTGGTGAGTGCAGTGCTGTCCAGGGGCAAAGACACCTCCACCCCTCATATTTACCCTGTCTGGCAGATCCTGTGGGGCCAGCTGCAGTGATGTTAGGTTCAGGAGGCACTTCCTGGATGCTGCTGCTTTCAGGCCTGCTGTGGCTTCCAGCATCCTCACCAAAGCAGGGCCCAGTTTCCTCCTGCCTTTGCTAGAGCCAAAGCCCGGCAACCCTCTGTGGCTGTCACTGCTGCCAGGCCCACTGTGGTTCTTGGCACACTCACCTCAGCCAGGCCAGCTGCGGCTCCCAGGCTGCGGTCACATGGCCCTTTAAAGTGGGAGGAACTGCTGTTTCCTCCCACATTTAAAGGGACCGTTCACAATGGGTGGGACAATTCCCACTCTGAAGCCGGCTCAATCGCGGGTTCCTCCTGCATTTTTGGACCCCAGGAAAATCAAGTATTTTCCCAGTGGTTACGCGAAGAACCCATGATTGACCTGATCTGGACAATGATTGCGAGAGAGGGCTGTCCAGATCATCCCTCCAGTTCCCCCCCTTTTTGCACTTGGTCGCTTGGGCACTCAAGCGCCCTAGTGCAAAAAGGGGGGGGACTTACCAGGCAGTCAGTGGGGCTCAGGGAAGGGCGCCCTGGCTGCCACCTCTGCCTCCTCTGCCTGCCTCCTCCGCCACCTCTGCTTGCCAAAAATGGGCCCACCCACTCATCGCTGAAGCCACAGCTGAAGCCAGGAGGCCCTTCATGGCTGCTGCTGGGCGCACTGTGGCTACCAGCATTCTCACTGCCAAGCCTGCCCCCCCATTGCTAGAGCCACTGCCAAAGCCAGGTAGCCCTCTGTAGCTGCTGCTGCTGCTGGGCCTGCCTCTCCCACTAACATCACCTCCACTCTCCCTGCCTCTCTACTGCAGCCCCCCCCAGCCCCACAAGTTCCTTGAGGGTCTCACTTATCAATATATCTATTTTTCCAATGTGGTTCCAATGATCAAGGTGATGGGCAGATGAGATATTCTTCAGAACTGAAAAAAGCCCCAGGTTTGCAAAAAATCTGAAATCCTAAGAAAAAATACACTGGGGGGTGTATGCTAAACCCTCCAATTATAAAAGGACCACCTGTAGCTTTAAGAAATGAATGTCCTCAGTGACCATTGCTAGGCAAGTGCAACAGTATTGCCAATATGGTTGCCAGCTCCAGGTTGGGAAATACCTGAAGATTTTGGGAGGTGGAGCTTGAGGAGGGCAGAGTTTGGGGATGGGAGGGACTTCAGTTGGGTATAAAGCCATAGAATCCACCTTCCAAAGTGGCCATTTTCTCGAGGTGAACTGGTCTCTGTTGCCTGGAGATCAGTTGTGATCCCAGGAGATATCCAGCCACCACCTGGAGGTTAGCAACCCTAATTGCCTTGCCTTGATTTGGATCAGAAAAAGGCAGTGGGTGGCAAGAACCTTTCCAGGGCTATTTTGGCTGTTGAAGAAGGACTCACTGGGCCAGGCCCAGGAGCAACCACAAGGCAAGTTGGTACTACACAACTTCCACGTCTCACCCAGGCCTTCTTGCTACTACTGAACAGAAGCCAGCTCATGAAAGCCAGCAAGGTGCAGTGGGGTTAGAGATCTGGGAGACCCAGTTTCAAATCCCTGCTCTGCTGTGAAAACTCACTGGGTAACCTTGGGCTAGTCACACACTGTCAGCCTAACCTAACCTTCCTCACAGAGCAGGATTACCAGGCCCCAGGTCTGGGCAGGGGTTAATCTGCTTTCGGGGGCTCCAGTCCACAGGGGAAGCTCCACCCCAAGCCCCACCCCCAAGAGCAACCACCCCCATCAACTCTCTCCCTCCTCTCCTGCCCAATTTAAAGGGCTTCAGCTGATCAACAGGGACTGCCGACCAGCTGGAAAGCCCTTTAAATCTAGCAGGAGGGAGAAAGCGGGGTGGTTGGGCTGCACACTTAGCTTGCAAAGAGACCTTTTAAAGCAGGGATGTCGAACTCATTTGTTATGGGGGGCCGGATTTGACGTAAATTGGACTTTGTTGGGCCGGGCCACATGTGTCATAAAATGTAACACCAGGTACCGCGGAGATGTAAACTTTATAAAGGACACAAACATTTTTTTAACTTAAAATAAAAATATGTCTGAAACATTCGCATTCTTGCAATATTTTGTTTATTTAAAATAGTCTCTGATAACTGACACTTCTTGCTCTGAATTATTGCATCAAAATGTCTGTGCTGTAGCAATGGGGGAGGGGGAGGAGCCTCCGCCCAGTGCAGGGAGCAGAGGCTTGCCTATTTATCTCTCCTGAATGATTGAGAGAGTCTAGGAAAGCAAGCTATGACACAACAGCAGCAGCAGAACTGGAGGAAGAAGCAAGAGACAGCCAGTCCCTTGCGGGCCTGATAGAAGCCCTCTAGGGGCCTGAACGCACGCCAGCTGGGGGAGCCACGCGGAGTTCGCACGCCGCCACCGGAAGCCACCCGCAGTCTGAACGCTGCGGGTGGCTTCCTTGCGGCGGCGTGCGAACACCGCGCAGCGGGGGCAATTCCCCTGCCTTGTTCTGCCGCACCGTGGAGGCGCAGCAGAACATGAGTCTATCCTCAGACTATGGTTTGTTTGAGATGTCTGAATGCAGCCAACTTGCTTCCAAGTATGCTCAGTTGTGGCAAAACAGGTCCATGTACATTTCCCCCCATATACTCATGTAAGAAAAAGATGTATGGCATCAAGTGGCTTTTCAAGGTAATTTGACAAGTGAGGCTGAGAAGGACTTCTAAGCATGAGGGTTTTCTTGTGAATTGTTTTGATGCAGGACAGAGAACCAGTCTTAACTCACATGCACGTTATAGCTGGTGTCAGGTTTACATATGAATTATTAATATGAAACGTTAAAAGTCATGAATTATGAACAGATGTCAGTTAAATATAATGACTGGGTTCCATTGATCCCAAAGCCTCTGGCCTTTAACTAACAACCAGTAAAAGGTAAAAATATGCAGCTAAAAAATCTCTTTCTGCTACCTGTCTCTACATCTCCACTCACCAGATTTTTTTTGGAGCTTTTGTTTCTCAAATAGGGTAATTAAGGGGATAAATGGGATAAATACTACAAAGAAGTTCTTATGTGGAACGTGCTATAAAATAAAATGGTGAAGTTACTCATTATTTATTTACTTCATTTGTACTCTGCCTTTCCCACCAAAGGCATCCCAGAATAGCTTACCACATCGTCTCCTGTTTCATTTTATCCTCACCTTCAGTAAAAACAGTTGGTTGAAATAGTTTCTTTTCTTTTTTTTTCTTTTGGGGGCAGAAAGAATACCCAGGAGGGGGAAAAAAGTTCCTTACTGAGATCTTGGGACCTGATATTTTCCTCACCCAGGTCAAATGTGGAGCCCATATATCTTGTTTGACCACAGATAACAATCTTATGTTTTATAATTGCCAGGCTTTGGTACATTATGAGAGCAATCCTAAACAGATCTGTTCAGGAGTAAGTTTTATTTCACTGGACTTCTTCCCAGAAAAGCATTCTTAGGATTGCAGTTTATGAGGGGGTCTTCAGACGCAGTATTAATAGTAAAGATAAAATAAGATTAAACCTTTAAATTCCATATAAAGTTTGAAAGCTTGCAACTTTAAGCCAAATATTTGGTCTAATAAAAGACATCATTTTTGCCCTTTCTTTTCTTCTTATTCTCAAAAAATGTCACTTCAGTGGAAGATGAGATTAATGGAGTCTGTGGGGGGCGAGGAAAAGACCAGAGGCATTGACATTAAGAGTATAAGAAGAGTCCTGCTGGATCAGACCAATGGTCTATCTAGTCCAGCATCCTGTCTTAGTGGCCAACCAGTTCCTCTGAGTGGCCAACAACAGGGTCTGATTTTGCCTTCTGGCTCTGGGATTTAGAGGTTTACAAGTGGAGACCTGCAAGAAACTTGCAGGATAGTTATCCCATTCCTCACACCTTTGCTTCCTCCCTTCTCCCCCTAACTCTCTCACACTCTTTCTCCCTTCTGCCCCCCTTTCTTACTCTCTCGCTCTCCTCCATGTATGTTACTTCCTCTCTCTTTCTGACCTGTCATCATTCCCTTTGTTTTTCTGCCTCCCCACCTCATCACTCTTTCTCTCTCTTTCTGCCTCCCACCTCAAATCCCACCCTCCCCAGGCTCCACCTCTCAAATGTCTGGGAATTTCCCAACCTGGAGTTGGCAACCCTATTTCCTTCCCACCCAACAGCCAACCTACCTTTATCTGTCTTCAGCTTTCTATCTCCACCCCCCTCCCCTGCAGCCTCTACCCAGGAAAATTACAGTCTTTCTCCACAATGGGGACTAAAGCAGCTTACATTATTATTTCCTCTTTGTTATCTGCACAACAACCCTGTGAGGTTGGTTAGGCTGAAAGTATGTGACTGGTCCAAAATCTCCCAGTCAGCTTCCACTGCAAGATGGGGATCTGAACCTGGGTCTCGCAGATCCCAGTCTGAAGCTCGAACTGTTGCACCACAATGGCTTTCATACGGTGGCTGCTGATGAACTGTAGCAAAACAGCTGGGCCTAATTAAGTCATGCAAATCAGGTGGTATCAAGTCACACAGAGGGTGCTGCCTAGGGATGCCAGCCTCCAGATGGGACCTGGGGATCCCCTGGAGTTACTGCTCATCTCCAGACTACAGAGATAACTTTCCATGGAGAAAATGGATGCTTTGGAGGGGGGAGTTTATGGCATTGTACCTCACTGAGGTCCCTGTCCTCCCCAGGTTCCACCCCCAAATATCCAGGAGTTTCCCAGCCTGGATCTGGATCTGCTGCTGGTGGCCAGGGGGGGTACTTGGCAACCCTAGACTGCTGCCAGTAAAAACCCTGCTTTTTACTGACAAAAACAGTTAGAGCCTACCCCCCCCTCCCCCGAACATTCCAATCTCCTCACAGTTGATGTCTGGAGTTGGTGCCATTTCAAAAGGTATTTTGGGGGATTCTACAGTCACTGAAGGTTTTTTTAAAACTTTTCGGATTTTTCTGCACATGGGGGGAGTGCCCCCCATGTGTAGGAAAACCTCCCTGCCTCCCAGATGCCCCTCCTGTGCGGATTTAGGTATCCTCACACAGGGGGCGCCTTCGGAATTAGATATATAGATTCTTCAGATTAACAGCTGAAATGCTGGAAGATTGTTTCAAATTACCCATTTATGTAATTAAGTTAATGTCTGCCAAGATCTGAGCTGGCCAGTGATTGGTCTTTCAGCCCCCCCCCCCTTCTGTTATGACAGTTTAGAGATGAACTGAATCTCCTGTGGTGAATTGCCTAGCAGTAGTGTGAAAATTTTGATTCATTGGTGAAGCAGAAGTTATTTGAGATCTATTAACAAGAGGAACATAGGTCACCGTAAATATCTGATATTTATGGTTGCCTCTCCTCCCCACCCTTGCCATTTTTTATCATCTCTTTCCTAATACATTCACTGATATAACTAGAATGTCCAATGCATTGTATTTGATGGAATTATTTGTAATAATGAAACAAAGTGAGATTTGGTTGTTGTTTATGTTTTAGTAAGAGACTGAAGTGGTTTGGTGTAGTGGTTAAGAGTGGCAGACTCTAATCCAGAGAACTGGGTTTGAATCCCCACTCCTCCACACACAGCCAGCTGGGTGACCTTGGGTCAGTCACAGTTCTCTCAAAGCTGTTCTCTCAATGGCAGTTCTCTTAGAGCTTTCTCAGCCCCACCTACTTCACAGGGTGTCTGTTGTGGGGACAGGAAAGGAAGGAGATTGTAAGCTGCTTTGAGACTCTGAGTGAAGGGCAGGGTATAAATCCAATCTCCTCTTCTCTTCTTCTTCTCTCTCTCCCAAATTAAAAAGAAAACCTATGATACATCCTACTAAAGAACTTGGATATCATCCAATGGAAGATAGATTTGCTTAAAGAGTGGGTTAAATCATTCAGGCTCACTGCTGAATAATTAAGAAACTGGGCAAAGGTGGGAATGTCTGAATGCATCTATTAATTTCTAGCATTAATTCATTTTTACCTATTTTCTCCCTAAAATCCAACAACCCATTTCTTTCTCTCTTTTTAGGAATTTGGAGTCTGTTTCAAAACAATTGCATTTTCATCAAAGAGAATTTTGAAGACAGGAGAGGCAGAAAGGGAGGTTCTGCAAAATTTCAGAATTTCGCTTTGTAGGTGCTCAAATTCAGGCCGTCTCTCCCCAAACCTCTCTGTCTCCCCGATAGAATACCGTTCTGTGCAGTGTCACATAAAACAACTGCGAGGGATGAAATTACAAAAGGGCGCATGGATTTATCTGTGAAGAAAGATCAAATGAAAAAGAAATCCGTTTTTTCAAAGAGGGGGAAAAAAAACAGAATAAGAAGAATCAGTGGATATATCTCCAGAAGTGAATTTTGGAAAAAGAAATTCCCATTCCCAAACCTACTCTGTTAATTTCACTGGAGAAACCCATTTTGAGACTACCTAAAGAATGTGTGCATGTCAATGGGGATGTCTATTACTGCACCACTTGGCTGGGGGCGGGGGCGTAACTGAAATGGAAATAAAACACTGGGTTGGATCCAGCCACCTTTTCCACACAGTCTTACCCAATTCTTCTCCTTGCTACAGCCCTCATCCAACACAGCTTTTGTACATGCTTCTCCCATGATCCCCAGCACAACCTTTCTGGGTGGTCAAAAGGGATCTACCTCTCATTTACACTAGAAGAAAAGCTGGTTGGACCCATCCCATTTCCAGCTAATCTACATTTCCACAGTCAAGTGTGCTATATTTCTACTGAAGTCTCTAGTGCTATCTTTGGTCTTATTCTATGCCAAAGCTACAATCTCCTTTCCCTCCAGGTCTTCAGCAGATCTGCATCCCGCTGTTTCATCATGAAAAGAAACCTCATTGAAAGAATTCATGAGGTGGCAATGGCCAACCCATCGTGTACTGTAGAAATTAGCTATATTGCTCAGTCGCAAGACAAAGTGATGCTGCATCCCTTTCCCCTATAGAGCTGAATGCAGACAAGACAGAGGCAATGCTGGTCAGGAAGGCTGATGTTTTAGAGGCATTGGAACCACAGGTAGTGGACTGAGTGGAGTTGGCACTTACAGAGAATGTTAAGAGACCGGAGGTGCTCGTGGACTCAGTCTTGCTGATCCATGCTTTTGTAACCTCATGGCTGGATTACTATAATGCACTCTATCCATGATGACAACCCAGAAATCGCAGCCGATTCAGAATGTTTAGTCTGATTATTATTAGGCAACAAGGACATATCTTACCTACCTTAAAAGAGCTACATTCGTCGCCAGCTTGTTTCCAAATTCAGTTCAAGGTGCTAATTATGACCTTTAAAGCCCTTCATGTCCCAGGACCTACATATCTAAAGGACCGTCTCTTCTCTTATGTCCCTGTGTGCCAGTTTTGTTCTTCAGGCTGCCACCTGCTAGTTGTTCCCCCACTTAAGGTAACCCATCTCAAATCAGCCAGACCATGGATTCGACTTTGTGGAATGGCCTCCCTGAGATGGTGGGAGAGGGGGGCGCTATCATTAGAAATCTTTAGGAGGTGCTGCAGGGCCATGTTATTTGCCAGGGCTTTTAAGGGAGATTTGACGGCCAGTATCTTTGGGGCGATTAGGTTTTTTGGGGGGTTTATTTTATTCTGCATGCTTTAAATCATGATTTGTGATCTGTCTTGAGCCATGAGAAAAGGTGAGATATAAATATCTTTTAAAAAAAAAATAAACAAAAACACTTTGTTTCTGTATAGTTTTACTGCAAAGCATGTCAGGTACATTGTACATCTTCTTTGCCAGTTTACTTAAAAGCAGAAAACTGGTCAGTCTTCCACAAAAAGAGATCAAACTATGTAGTGAGAGTTTTAATATAACATTTATTTGCCACTCAAGTACTTTGGTTTTTTCATAACACACATTAAATTGGCATGCAATTAAAGAGTACACACACATTTCCCACCACCTGGTAGACTAATAGGCCAGTCCTATACATGTTTCAGGAGCCGCGGTGGCTCAGAGGTTAAGATGCTGAGCTGCAGACTGGAAAGTCGGTAGCTTGGCAGTTCGAGACCTGAGTGCCGTGGGACGGAGTGAGCTCTGTCTCTGGCCCCAGTTCCTGACAACCTAGCAGTTCGAAAGTAAGAAATTACAAGTAGACAAATAGGTACCACTTCAATGGGAAGGTAACAGCATTCTATGCACCTTGGTGTCTAGTCATGCCGGCCACATGACCATGGAAAAGTCTTCAGACAGTGCTGTCACTTTGGCTTGGAAACGGAGATGAGCACCACCCCCTAGAGTTGGATTCGACTGGCTTTCGCGCAAGGGAAACCTTTACCTATACATGTTTACTCAGACATGTTCCATCTTTTTCAGCTGAGTTACTCCCAGGTGAATGTGCATAGTGCTGCCGTCTCACAGTGCATTCCTATGGGTTCAGAGTAACTTTGTACAGGATTACACCGCAAGGTGTATTATTATTATTGTATTTCATTGAGGTTTTTTTTTTAGTGTGTCATCAGGTTGAAGTTATTCCATAGTTTTAAAAAGCCAACATTAAACCCGACTTTCTGTCAACTCCATCTGAGCATGTACTAATGAAATTAGCTTCCCAATTTTCCCATTAGCCTCACATAAGAAAGACAAAGGAAGGGCAAAGAGTGCTTTCCCCCTCCTTCATGCATGACTGGACATTTGGTAGAATGGTGCACAAAACCTTCCCAGAATGCACCCACTTCCTGTCATGCTAATTACTACCATTTTTTCTAATCACCAGAGAAGCATTCAGGGCTATTATCAAAGGCTTAGATCGAACGTAAAAATTATTCCTATTAAACTGCATGTGCATGAATGGTGGCGTTTTTTCTCTTTTGCATAACTGGCTGGATTCTGACAGATGCTGTATGCTCCCCACTATCTTCCCCAACCACCTTCCCATTTCATGTGTGTATGATGCATTAGTTTAGGCCATCTGAGTATATTTTAATTGCATACATTCTTTGTCATGCTGCATGCAAAGCCTTCTGGACACGGGTCATCTTGCTTTCTGTTTCCCTCTGCTCTCCGCGTGTACTATACTACCATTAGCCAGTTTGGTGTAGTGGTTAAGTGCGCGGACTCTAATCTGGGAGAACCGGGTTTGATTCCCCACACCTTCACTTGCACCTGGCTGGATGACCTTGGGCAAGCCATAGCTCTGTACCAGCTGTTCCCTCAAGGACAGCTTGGGAAAAAGCTCTCTCAGCCCCACCCACCTCACAGGGTGTCTGTTGTGGGGAGGGGAAGGGAAAGGAGTTTGTAAACCGCTCTGAGATTCCCTTGGGGAGTGGAGGGCGGGGTATAAATCCAATCTCTTCTTCTTCTTCTTCTTCTTCTTCATTCGTAGTGAATTATTTTGGATTAATTGTGAAGGGGCCCTGACCTGGATACCCCAGACCAGCCTGATCTCATCAGATCTCAGAAACTAAGCAGTGTTGGCCCTGGTCAGTATGTGGATGGGAGGCCTCCCAGGAATACTCGGGTTGCTATGCAGAGGCAGGCAATGGCAAACCACCTCTGAACATTTCTTGCCTTGATAATCCTATGGGGTTGCCATAAATTGGCTGTGACTGGATGGCAAAAACAAAACGTGAAGGGAGGATCCGGTGTCTCCGGGATCAAATGCCATGGGTAGTGAAGGGAATAGCATCACATCCTTTTCCTTATTGTTCATGGATACTCTTCTGGGAAAATTACATTGCTGATGAACATTGTGCCAATAACAGGACAGATGTTGTATTACATGTATTGAATGCACATAACCAGATGCTGTAGGAATTAAGAGAGTTATCATTCCCTTGCAAATTGCAATGCATATATGGAATACCATATAAAAGGGGTGGGCGAACTGTGGCTCGGGAGCCGCATGCGGCTCTTTCACATATATTATGTGACTCCCGGCAGGACAGCTGGGGAAGCTAAATATCATTAGCAAACAAATATCACTGGACAAATTAATATCATTATCAATATCTGCTTTTACCCCTTTTGTTATTATTTTTGGCAGTCTCATTTAATGTTAATAAAAAGCAAATGTGCTTATTTTCCAATAAAAGCAGGTAATGTTTGTTCATGTCTTGTGGCTCTCAAACATCTGATGTTTATTCTATGTGGCTCTTACGTTAAGCAAGTTTGGCCACCCCTGTCCTAGGTGGCTCTTAACGCTGAGCAAGTTTGCCCACCCCTGCCATATAACACCAGTGGTAATCAAAAGCATATTCTCTTACTGGGGTGAAGAGCATATATCATGTGACATCACAAATATTTATTATGAAGCGCTATTTGCACAGACTGCTTGCACAGATATGTCCTCCCATGTGATGTAGCAGGGGTAGTCAGCTTGTGACTATGGGTTGGATCCAAACTAGGGATACTGCGATCTTTGCTTGCATGAGTTTGTCAGGTAAACTTACCATATGAAATGGGAAACAAGTATGGTGAGCTGATTCCAGGGTTACTTTTCTGGCCTAGCAAATGTTGCTTTTTATGCTACCAGTGATATTATTTACTTGATCTCCAGGCATAATTAACAGACATAGCCACAAACTAACCAAAAGAGGGCCTCAGAAAAAGTGGAGATCAAACTCCTGGAGAGCAGGAAAGGTGTAGACTTTGTGCTTCATAGCTACTGTAAAGTTTCTCCATGATTATGCACTGAGAGAGATTATCAACCATTCCCTCTTGTAGGGGTGGTTCCCAAGTGCACTCAAGGAAGCGATGGTCCGCCCTCTCCTGAAAAAAACCATCTTTGGATCTGGCCGAATTGGCCAACTATTGGCCGGTTTCCAATTTGCCCTATTTGGGCAAACTAATTGAGAGGGCGGTGGCGATACAGTTGCGGGGCTTTCTGGATGACTCTTCCATACTAGACCCCTTCCAGTCTGGCTTCTGCCCGGGGTACAGGATGGAGACTATGCTGGTTGCCCTTACTGATGATCTCCAGAGGCATCTGGATTGAGGCGGTGTGGTGGTGCTGTTGCTGTTAGATCTGTCAGCCGCATTTGGCATGGTCGACCACCAGGTACTGACCCACCGCCTCACTGACATGGGGATACAGGGGCTTGCCTTACAGTGGCTCGCGTCCTTCCTCCAGGGTCGGGGACAAAGGGTGATGCTAGAGGAACAGCAGTCCCGGAGGCACCTGCTTGAATGCGGAGTGCCTCAGGGGGCAGTCTTGTCCCCAATGCTTTTCAAAATCTACATGTGCCCCCTTGCCCAGATTGCCCGGAAGGCTGGGCTGGGGTGTCACCAGTATGCTGATGATACCCAGCTCTATTTGATGTTGGGTGACCAATCGAGCTCTGGACCAGATGATCTGGACCAGGCATTGCACACTGTGGCTGGATGGGTCAGGCTAAGTAGGCTGAAGCTGAACCCGGTGAAGATGGAGATCCTGTGCCTGGGTCGGGGCGGTACAGGGTTGGGGCTCCCACTCCCAACCTTCGATGGCGATGACCAGGCCACAGTGATCCATGCAATGGTCACCTTGAGGCTAGACTATTATAACACTCTGTACATGTGGGGCTGCCCTTGTTCCAAATCCAGAAGTTGCAGCTGGTGCAGAATGCCACAGCAGGCTATTGATGTGTCTCCCTAGATGGGAGCACATCTGGCCAACACTAAAGGTGCTGCACTGGCTGCCTATAGCATACCAGATTCGTTTCAAGGTGCTGGTTCTTGCCTTTAAAGCCCTAAATGGCCAGGGTCCAACATACCTGAGGGACCGCCTTTCCCCAAATATACCCTCTCTCCCCCCCACTGCCTAACTTTGATTTAAGCTCCTTGGTGTGTAGACCTCGCTTTAAGCTTTTTCTGCTGACTTTTTCATGGCAAGGCACTGGCATTTTGGGGTGCAGTCTGCGGACCTGTCTGTGATACATGACTTGATAGTAAGTTCCGGGCGACCTTGAGTAAAAATCATGAGAATCCATCTGAAATCATCTGCTCAGTTATATAGCATCATGAATAAAATCCAGCATTTTTGATCATCTGAAAGAACCGAGTTCCCTCTATGGTGCGTGCTGGCGCACAGCAATAATTTCCCCTGCGGCCAGCGCTGCTCCAGCACACCCAGGTCTCCAGCTCTGAGTCTGAGGAATGCTGGGTTCAAGCAGCAGCCCCACCCCCTCATTAGTAGCTTCCTGGCTATATGGGCACCCCACTCCCAGCAGCCCTCACTTGTGAGGACACATGGGGTCTGCTGCTTGTTCTTGCTGTCATCTGCGTCGTCCCTCCATGCCTATTTTCTTTGAGCTTTTGAAGCCATTTTTCTCCAGGTAGGCTCGCCAGCTCTGAGTTGGGAAATACCTGGAGATTTTTGGGGTGGAGCCTGAGCAGTGGGTCTTGCCTTCTGACACACTTCCGGTGATGTTGGGGGGGGGGGATATGCAAATAAGTTATGCTAATGTTATGCTAATGAGCTCCTGCACCTATTTTTCTATGAAATGATGCCTGCCCCTGCTGACAGCCATTTAGATTTTTCATCCCACTGCTGCTCCAAGCAGCAGCAGCAGGGAGGATTGGTAACCCTGAGGCAAGAGCAGCTTCTGGTGGGTGGGGGGCAGATTTGGAGCAGAATGCAACTGGTGGCAAAAGGGTCTGATTACCCCTCTGTTTCTGAATTTTCTGGTCTCACAGCTTTCTTCAATTAAAAAAAAGAACATAAAATCTTGAACAAGTTACTTTCACAAGCGTATAATGTTGTGACAGACCCTCAGTATGACTGAGTGGAAATTAAGGTGTTTTTTGTTTAAATGCCTTTCAGGAGAAATTGCACTAGCAGTGTCACATTCTCCATTTAACCCGATACACTTAAATGAAACATTTCACAAATACTTCTGACCTCCAGCATGTTAATCTTCTTCCACTGAATGTATAACTATAATTATTCCTGCCAGCTTTCCCTGAAAGCATAAAACAAATGAAAGTGAAAATCACTTTTTACATGTCTTCTGTGTCAATACATTTTTTTTTAGTTTAACTGTGACATCTGAGTACCTCCTCAGCCATTGATATATTTAAAAAGTAAGAGACAAATTTTGGGAGAATGTGTGGATGTTTGTGAATGTGTGTGGGCGTGTGAGTGTATGAAAGAGATCGCAGTTCAAATTGATTCTTATATCAGACTGAATGTGAGTGTGAACTTCTTGGAAAGCTAGAAAAATTCTCCTAATTAATCCCTGGGAGAATAATTAGCACAGCTGAAAATATAAAATTTAAACCTCCCAGGTGGATTTCTTTATCACAGCCTCGCAGAACACCAATACGACTACTGTACTTTTCCTAAGAGCTAATGTACTTGTAAAATGACTAGCGCATAAAATATTTGTGTAATAATCCAGAGAATGGTGCATGAAGCAAGAAGTGCATTCCAATAAACACAGTTACTATTGAGAAGAACAGAACACTGATATATTCTTTTTTTGTTAGTGATTGCATTGGAGAGACTCTCTTTATTTCTCCCTTCTCAGTGATAATGGGTTATGCATTTTATGAAAACAACTCATTTATTTAAAAGTAGTGGAAGATTAGTAGATTTGTAGATGTCAAACCTTGCTTGCTTTGCTCACTTTGGGTTGCCATAGGTATGGGGGGAGGGAATTCCTGCAGTGGGGGGTGTGAGTGAATGAGTGAGAGAGTGGGACCTTTTGCTTTTAGTAGCCATAACTTTCCTTGCAAGTTGTGCCTCCTTTCTCATGCAAAAGGTGTCCTTGAAGCTTTCTGGTGCCAGCTCGAGCAGTAGATAACCAAACTATATATTTTCCCTTCCTTGTTAGATGGCAACGCTAGGCATGGTGTGTGAATTGTGCTTGGGGAAGGAAGGGGCTTTTGTTCGAATTACCAATATTAAGCATGTACCTGCCAAAATGTTTTAGTTCTATCACAAGTGATGTTCTGGATCATGCATACATCTAAATAAACTTATCACTGCCAAAGAGAGAGCTGTTGAGAGTAACTTGTCCGGGGGTCTGACAGTGGATTTATTTAAGGTTAGTAGATTTATTTAAGACTAATGATCCAACCTTGGAAGTTCTATGGAAAACTGTATGGTTTCACAGACACACCTGTTGCTCCACTGTTCTAATAAATACAATATAAAGAAGACAGGATAGTTCTTGGGTCCCCACCTTGTGTAACAGATGAAATTATGGGGTCTTTTCACAAGGAGGTTTCCCCATGGCTTGGCTGCCAAACTGCAGTGGTTTTTCCTCTGAGCTTCCTCACATACTTTCCATTTGTTGTCTTTCCATGTTTTCCTTATCATTCCTCCATGCTTTCTCAACCTACCTTTGATCCAGTGTGAGAAATTATAGAGGATCAGCAAAGAAACAATGGAAAAACAACAAACTTAAAATGACATTGCGAGGAAGCTGTGAGAAAACCCAACTGTGGGAAACCCTCCATGTGAAAAGACTCACAGACTGTTAGTGGGGATAGAATAGTTAAACAAAAGGTGGCAACTAAAAAACAGTCTTCATGTTCATGTTTGAATGACCCTTCTAAGACTTTCAACATTTCAGAATGCAAGTTTGAGTGCTCATGTTTTAAAGCTTGCCCTATGTGACTCTGTGGTAGAAGATCCGCTTTGCATGCAGAAGGCTCCAGGTTCTGGCTGCGATCATATGCACAATTAGACGCAACATAGGTGTGAATGCCGGGCAGATTTAAAGGGTGCAATCAGACAACAACATCTGGGAAGCACCCTGTAGACGTCGGCAACCCATTCTGATTCACCACAGAAGTGGAGTTAAAAGACACCAGGGAAAATCCAGTAGTAAATGGGTTGCGATGGGCCATGGACAGACTTTTCCGTGTCTGATTGCTCCAGCATGCCCTCTTGGCATTGGGATGGTCTGATCAGGCCATCCCCACTCTATGCTGTTGTCCCCCCCTTTGCAGTATGTGCACAATCACAAACTCCATAGGGTGCAGAGGTGCGATTCATCGATCCCTCATTTAAGTGCATGGGGGGATGCATGACTCACCCACAGCTGCATCTGATCACATACTGACGGACTGTGCCCACAGCTTCAAAGGGAGGTGTGATTGTGCAACTGTGGGTCAAATTCCTCCAGAGGAAATAGCCTCGCCCCCCCCCCCCCATTTTTTCTGGTGTGTGTGACCACAACCTTTAACTGTCATCTCCAGTTAAAAGGACCAAGTAGTAAGTGATGTAAAAGACCCCTGTACCTGAAGCCCTGGAAAGCTGCTGCTGGTCAGTGTAGACAATACTAACGTTGATAGATCAATATTCATTATAAGGCAGCTTTATGGGTTCATGAAAGAACCAGAAAATCAGAGAGCAGTCTCAGCCTAAATTTTCCTCTCTCCCCTTCTGTCTTCTGTTATCAAGGGGTGTGCAGTTCGAGGAAGCATTCCAACTTGGACTAATTCCTCACATTCCACAAAGGTTGTACCATAGGCATCAACTACGGGAGGGCTCGAGCCACCCCCGAAATTTCCTGGGGGGGGACTGCGCCCCCCGGCAAAACAGAGTGCCTTGCCACCACGCCTCCCTGGGCCCTTCCTAGGCCCGCCTACTGCCCACCACCATTGCCGCCACCTCTCCCCCCGCCTGGCCACTCCTGCCTCCTTCCCTCCCTCCCTCCATCCGAGGGCCAGCTGGGCAAATGCCCAGAATGGTGGCATCACCCAGAAGTGACACCATCATGCTGGACACGTTGCAAAGGCAACACTCTAGCAATTGCCCCGAAACTCTAAGGCACCATATATGTGCGCGCGCATTCAAGAGCCCCCCCCCCCCCAGGATTTTAAAACTCAACGCCCCTGGGTTGTACTACCTCCTCTTCTCTGAACGTGTGGAGTTGTTCTTATCCACGTGAAGGCAATGGATGCAGACTGGAAAAGAACCACATAGGATTACACTCTTTGGGTCTCATGAAACAGACCTGAGCTGTGATCACACACACTAAATAATCCACTTTCAATGCCCTTTCCAACTGGATTTTGCCAGTTCACACAGTAAAATCCAGTTGGAAAGTGCACTGAAAGTGGACTAAAAGTGAAGTCTTTAGTGTGTGTAATCACAGCCATAAAGAATGGTTTGAACGCTTCACTAACTTCATTTGTAATGAGGATAAAGAGGACAAAACCTGAGTAATTATTTTAATATTTGTGTTGGTGCAGATATGCTTAGAGATACAATGAAAGGAAATGTTTTCGGTGTGTATCGTATTGTGAAGCTTAGACTTGTTTTTGTCTGTATATAAATGACTGAGACAGCTCCTACTTAATTTTCTGGTCATGGAGTTAACTGGGTAGCTAACAAAGAGATAAATAAGAAACTGTGCTAAATCTTTAGGTAGACTGTTCAGATCTGGACTGAAGGTCTGATAGCAACAAATAGATCTGAGCTGTCTGACTGCTGAGATTAGTAAGGTAACCATAATAGGAACACAAGATTCAGTTCCACTGTCTCCATGGGTAAAGTACTTTAACCAATTTTGATGTTGCCCCTGCGCAAATTAAGCTGACTGGACTAATGCCAGAGTTAGAATACTACTTTTGTCTCTTGCCTACAGCTTGAACATTTGTAAGCAGTGAAGAGATTTCTTTTCTGACATCCTTATTCAGCCATGGAACACAGATGATTGCTTTCTGGAGAATGAGGCTGTAGTAATTTAGACACATGCCCTTAGACAGAGTGCTAAGGAAATGGAAATTGTGGACCTGTCCTAAGGTCACATGCCCTTAGTTCTAGAAGGAGGCTTAAAGACTGCTGTACAAGTTGTTTTGCCTTATGCCTTTTAAGTTGGGGTTGTTTGGACCTCTTCAGCCCCTGTAGTTTTGGAGAGTGGCTGAAGAGAGTGGAGTTCAGTGTTGGTGTTGGCTGTGTTCTGAGACAATAAACCTAGTTATGATTGAGGCCTATTGAACCTCATTTCTTACTATTATCAGATTCAGCAAGTTGCTCTTTATATTAAAGTTGTTTTAAGCTGTCCTTACTCTGGTGGCCTCTGTCCCAGGATCAAGTAATATTATATAGGGCATCTCCAATCTTGCCACCGTTTGTCTGAGCACAGTGCTGAGTTTTAGTACATTTTCATGGGGGGGCCGGCTTGGCTTGGCTTGGCAAAGCACTGGTATGGAGGGTATAAAATGTTCATGGAAAATCTTACTCTGCTCTCACTTTTTCTGCATGATCTTTGCAGGGCACAATGAATTCCCGCAGACCTCTAAAAACTGGGAAACTATGTCAGTGACCTTTCTTACCAACTGGAAACAGAAGGAGACGTCCTAGAACTGGAGAGCATTACCTTTTGAGCCTGTGAAAGGAAGAGCAGTTTTTTAAACAAAATATTGTTTGAGCACAAAATTCCTTTAAAACACGTAGCTAGAGAGGACAAGTCATCTAGATATAGCTTTTTATTTCTTTAAAACCATCAACTCAACCAAGTCCCCATGGAGCTTCACTTAACTAAGCGAGGTGCATAGGAAAGGAATTTAAATCAAGAGGCTAGTATTGACATGAAGTAATGCTTATATGGTTGCCATTAAATCAGTGACCCCTTTGCCTAACCTCTGCTTGCTCAGCTGCAACTGTAATCAGAGCCACAAAATTCAAGATCGGAACAAGGGTCTGACCAAAAACAAAAGGCTTTTTTTCCTCCTGCAAAGCAAAAAAGGGAAGTGGCGATAGTAAAATTAATAGAGTAACTTTCATCCGAGTGACAAACATTTACCTGAGTGATACTCAAAAGCACACAAGACACTCTCAACAGTGACATCAACAGGCAATTATGGCCCAGTAAATCTTAGCTGGAAAGCGTAAACTGACCTTCAACTCTTGCTCATTCCTCAGCTTAAGTGGACATATTTACCTATGACGCAAGGTGGCTCTGAGCTTTGTTTAACCCATTTTCACTCAAACATGTTATGCCATCCATCTCAACAGGCTGTGGAAAATACTTCTTGAACTGGAAATGGAGATTAATCCTCACCCTTCATGTCCACTTAAAGAAAAAAAAGTGTTTTCGAAAAAAGAGTATAAAATGTCACGTGTATCCAGCATATCAGTTTAACTTTTCAGTGCTGTATGTAATTGACTTGTTTCTGAGTTTTCTTTTTTCTTGTGTAATTACTTTTTGAGCCTTTGTCTCCAAATAAACAAAAGTTAAACATGAGTCAAATAATAATATTAAAAGAAAATTATTTTAAATTATTTAAAAAATACTGTTAATAATAAGTAACTACATCAATCAGTGAGAGAAGTGATGATTTAGTATCTCATCATCTTATCGAAGCAAAATGAAATAAAACATATCTAAATATCTTAATATTCTAACAACGCTTTAAAAAGGAATTGTAGGACAGTTTCCTAAAGAATCACTTGAATATTCTATATTAATGCACCCACTGTTATGAACTTTATTATGAATAAGTAACCCTTTTCTTCAACCTGATCTGCATTTTTTCATAGTTAATTGAAGCCATATCTTTTTGTGGTCGGCTTCTCCGTGACAGTTGTGGTTTCCACTGAGCTGCTACATTTACTCCATCGGTATCTAATAATTGGTCTATGAATCCTGTTATGTCTGTCTAGTTCTCATTTTTATCATGGAAAATAAATAAATCTGCTAATACCACAAATTTATGAACTTTTAGCTCCTTAATTAAACCTACAAATTCAAAAACTTCAGAGTGGCACATAGAAGTGGCATTATCTACCCCCAAGCCCTCTCCAGCATTTCCCCCACTTTTAGATAGTCTTTTGCTGTGCAAATGCCACCTTAGCACTATATGTCAACTCATCATTTCCTCATAAAGACAGTGTTCCAATTTTTATCATTTCTTTTAATTCCCAACTATATCTCACAATCTCACACCATTCCCTTAATCCGTTTAATCCCAGATTTGTTATCTACCATCTGATATATTACTTATATATTTTTTCTTTAGATTCCTTTGAACAACATCTAATATCAGTTTTTGAGAAACAGTTGATGGCCTTTCTATTATAAAAAGTAAATGATTACTTTCACAAATGGTGAAAATCTGAAGTATTAGTTCTAGGCTTGCCAGGAGACCTGGGAAAAAATGTCCTGTCCCTTTAGTAGACACTTAGGCCGAGGACAGACTGGCAATGTAAAGCGGCAGGAATGTGGAGGGAACTGGTGCGGGGGGAAAACTCCATGGAGCTGGCCATTCATACTGGCCAGAGCAGTGCGCAGTGGTGCCGATACGGAGCGTTCAGACTGCCGCGGAGCCGGCTCCGCGGCTCGCACGGCCCCATTGCACTGGTGGCGCATAATTTAGTGCCGGCGTGTTCACACTGCCGCCTCCGGATGCCTCCTGCTTCTTCCGGTTCACACTGTTTGGAACCAGGAGGCATGCGGAGGACGGCCCCTGAACACCGGTTTCGCCCGGTGTCCTGTTAAAGCGGATGGAAAGCGACTGGGAGACGGGTAAGTGCAAAATGGAGCCAATGGACAGATGCGCATGTCTGAACAGGCGCCCTTCTTCCACTTTCGACGCGGGGCTGTCCCGCTTTACATTGCCAGTCTGTCCTCGGCCTTAATGTGTGGGAATGGGTAACTGGCATGGAGGTAAATAACATCACCTAGTAAATAACATCCCATTAAACATCGATTAAATAGACAGAACCTTTTTTCCTCTATACAATTCTTAACTCTAAACAGTATCGTTCTATCTTCAGGTTTCGTGTTATATTCTCTGTTACATTTAAACAGACTCAGATAACAAAATGATACACACTTTTATTTTTCCACCCATAGTAAGTAACAAAAGCATTTCAAACTTTGGAAATTCAGAGTGGTTACAAGCCTGGTGCCAGTTTTGGTGCTATTTTACCCAAACTGCTAATAGTACTATTTGAAAGGATTTTTTCCTCCAACAATTAACATCTAAAAGTACTGAATTTGATATCTTTTAATTTTTTAAATCATATTTATCAAATATGAGTTTTTAAAAAAGAGATCACTCACAGTGCTATCCCACCATTTCCCAGAAGCAAGCTCTCTTGACCTGAGCAGAACCACTTAGAAGTGCTCTTTTACAAGGCAACCCTAAGAAGACTCTTCTGAGAGTAAGTCCCACTGAACAGACCTGAGCAGGATTCTAAGTAGACCTCTTTCAGATGGTACTGTTGGTAGCTCATCCTGAACACATCTTACATGTTAACCCTGGTGAATAACAGATTTCTTAAACATTTTTAAAAATTGACTCAAACACTTCATAATCATCTGTATATCTAATCCCCAACTATGCTCCCTATCTGTGAATATAGGCCACACTTACCCCAGACAGGGTTTTCTGCAAACTAAAAAATATTGTCTGCACATGCATGACATGGTTTTCTGCAAACTAGGGTAGCCTTCTAGATTTGCAGAAAAATTTGACAAGTTTTTTAAAAAATACATTGGGAGTTGCACTGTCAGGGTTGTGGCCTAATATGCTAATGAGCTTCTGCAGTTGGGTGTGGCCTATTATGCTAATGAGTTCCTGCTGGGCTTTTTCTACAAAAAAAGCCCTGGAAAAAATAATAGCCAGATAAAGAAAGGAAGCACAATACATTCATACAACCCTATGCTGAATCTCTCCATGTTTCAACTGTGGTGGGGGATGTATGAATGCAAGGTAGAGAAGTAGTTGGTACAGAGAAGAATATAAAAAGCTATATTCCCAGTGGATGTCATTGTTTGCATTTCTCTTGTCTGATGAAATTGCTGATGCAGGATACTGTGCAGCAAGGAAATGCTGACTTAGAGGGAGATATTATTGTCCATTTGTTAATTAGGGATCTATTTCTTGTTTACGAAGGAAGGCAAAGAAAAAAACAACAATAACAGTTTTACTAGGGAGCAAATGCCAAAGTTGCCTGATAGAGATTTTCTCTAGAGATTTCACATTTCATGTCCACTGATCTCCTAACCTTACATCATAATGTCTAACGCCTCTGGGAGTTTGCTTACCCCTCCGACACTGCAGTTCCAGTGTGAGTAGGAATGGGATGGTAGAAAGGAAGAAACAAGGAAAATGGATGGCAGGCAGTGTTCCCTCTAAGCTGAGTCAGTGTGAGCAAGCTCAGTTTTTTAGCCTCTGGCTCACACATTTTTGTCTTAGCTCAGGAAGGATGGCTCCAGAGCAAACTAATTTATGCAGTAGCCAAATCGCTCACTCACAACTTTAATGCCAGTAGCTCACAAAGTGGAATCTTTGCTCACAAGACTCCACAGCTTAGATGGAGCATTGGGCTTTAAAAGTGGATTGGGCAGATTCATGGAAGAATGGTCCACCAATGGACCATCAGTGGGCCAAGATGAATAAAGGTAACCTCGACATCCAGAGTTGGTAAAACTATGCATAGCTGCTACGCCCTGTTTGTTGGCCCCCAGTAGTTTTCCATGAGTTAGGACAGTTGAACAAATGGTTGTGGCAACGAAGTCCCTGTCACTGGGGGGAAAGCCATTCAGCTTTCACTTTGCTCATGTGTGTTATTCCTGTCTAAAAAAGCAGAGTGGAGTTTTTAATCCAGTGTACATTCTTGTCAACGCACTTTTAACTTCAATTCCCAGTTGGAGAAAAATGGAAACTACAGCTGAAGCATTAATAGGGAACAGTGGTCGCAATCGGGAAAGATATATATTTTTATGTCACACATCACTATAAAATGATTATTTGATAAAAGATGTGTTGTATGGAAGATTAGAAATGTTTGAAAGGCTGTCATTGTTATAACCTGCCATCAGCAAGAGGTTGAAAATGGACAGTTTCCACAGTCCGTAAAGACAAGCTGATCTTTCACAAAGAGCCAAGTCTACTTAAACTGTTCCTCAGAATGCATAATTTCATCAATTAGAAGTCTTCTAAATTGCATGTTTGTGATGTTTACAATGTAGCTTAATTGTGACAAATGCTTTAATTGTTTCCTAGTGATAGTACACATCCTTATGTTCCACAGAGAAATGTCTGTCTAAATTTTCAAAGGTAATGTGAGTCAGCAGAGAATTCTCTCCCTCTGTGGCAGAACCTGTCAATCTGCTTCTTGAAAAGGTTAGTTGTCTGGTTGCTTGACTAAATTATAAGTCAGTCAGTCAGTCAGTCAGTCAGTCAAAACCTTTATTGGCATAGATTGAAACAGAAAACAACAAAAACATAGGAAATTATAAGTCGACACATCTGCATTCACCACTTCATGAATGAAGGCTCCAATACTATTAGCTTATCAATCAGTACTGGTGCTTGTCTGGGAGAAGGGAGGGGTCCCTATTCTGTGGTTAAAGAAAAAAAAAGAAAAAAATGGGGGTAGGGGTGGAAATTAAACACTGCTTGCTTTATAGCCTTCACAGTTTCACTAATTCTCTTCTTTGGCAGTTGGCAGTGACCAATTTGATTTTAAAAGCTTCTCAGCATTACTGCCATGACATTCAACCAGAAGCTATGATTGCATAATCTATTTTCTTAACTATTGTGCTGGTCAGTAACTGTTATTTTAGATTCTTGGGGTTGGTAGGTGGACAGTCCCACCCCTTCTTTTCCAACTTCAAAAAGCTACTGTAGAACTGTATTTGCTGTAGCCAAAAGCCAATAAGATGTAATTGGGGGAAAGGAGGATAGGTAGCTAAAGGCCCCGTCCACACTGTCACTTTTGTCGCTCATTTTCTCCCTATTGCTTTGGGTTCCTCCCCCTTTTCCACATGTGTTTTGCTCCCTCTGGGACTACTAGAGAGAACAAAACATATGGGGGGTGGGGGAACCTGAAGCAATAGGGAGAAATGAGCGACAAAAGTGACAGTGTGGATGGGGCCTTTGTTTCTCTGTCAAAGAAGGGAAGTACCAGGGGTCCTTTTGAGCAGGAGCTCGGGGGAGCGCAGCTCCGGGAGTTGGTGCCAGCCCCCCCCCCCGGTGGGGGAATGCCTGCTTGTGTCATGGCTGTAGCAAAATGACCCCGTCCCCTGGAAAGGTCCTTGTTCCTCCGACCAGCCTTCTGAAGGCTTCAGCCACCACTGAAGCTATCCTCCCGGAATAGTGGTATTTCTGAGGCTTGGATCAGTAGCTGTCCCCTCTCTGCCAGCTATTTCTTTCTTTCTTTCTTTCTTTTTCTCTCTTCTTTCTTTCTTGCCTTCTGGTGATGTCAGGGGGTGTGGCGTATGCAAATAAGTTATGCTAATGAGCTCCTGCACCTCTTTTTCTACGAAATGACCCCTGGGAAGTACAGAAATCTTCCTACTGACTCGCTTTAGAAGGAGGATCTCAAATTCTTGGCCATCGGCCATAGGAAATCTCTCTGGACTGAATTTAAGGAATTGACACATGGACTGTTGCACTATGAGGGTCAACCACAAAAGATAGTCTCCAGGTGCGTTCTGTCTTCAAGTAAAAATACAAATTGAATGTGTATTTTGAACAGGTTCAAAATTTCACTTTTGGAAGTTTACTCAGGGATATTTAAGCTGTTGATAAGGCAATAAGTTCAGTGTCAGCATGCCAGATTCAGTACTTTTATTTATTCAACACGATACGTAGCTGATAATACTGGAATCAGGAGCCATCAAGCTGTACATTTTGAGGGCACCAGTCCGTACAGTCATTCTTCTTCCTTATGCCGACATAGCCCTAAAACACCTTTAAAACACCATGTGACCCTAGGGGATTTGTCACTAAGGGCCACTTCATGTGTTACATTTTTGTCGATCTCACTTATACTCATAAAACTGAAGTGTGTGTAGGGAGTAGGGAGTACATGTGTATCTATGACAACTTGTATCTTGTAGACAAAAGCAATTGCATATTTACATATGCATATAAAGGCACCCACTGATAGAAGCATGTTTGTGGATACATAGCATTTGGGGCAGGCCTCAAGCTGATGCCCTTTAAAAATTCTGGTGCATCCTATTGAGCCGGAAGGTTTGACATTACAGAAAAGCAGATCAGACTTTTGCATAAGCTTCAGTATTAATACTCCAATAGAAGAGAGATAATGTCTTCCAGATGATGACTTTCTACACAGGAGTCTAAAGCCTTAAGCGAGATGAAATTTTCATTACCATTCAGATTATGTGTCATTTTGATTCACGCTCTGTAAGGAAGCCCATTTGGACTACAGCCAGCCTTACAGTGTGATGACAATGCAGTGTGTCGCTCCACCTCTTCTTCATTGCTAACACCTTGAATGGCAGCCATGATTGATCTCTGAGGTGACCATGACACTTTGGAACAGAGCTGCTGTGTCCACCTTACCTTCTGTCTTCCCACTTCCAGTTGCTCTGCATTGCCTCCTGCAGGCCATGTGCTTTAAAAATTTTTTAAAAACTTTTAAAAAAAACCTTACAGTCATTACTGAATGCCTGAACAGACTCTGTCAAATAGCATTTTTATCTAAGGTTATGAGAGACAAAATAAATGCACAAACACATCACAGATACTTTCAGATTACCTGCTTCTTGCCATATCACATGCCACATATTGTAGCGTTTTATAATACATTGGCCTGGGTCCGGACTAGTTTTTCTATAGACACAAGGATTTCTGTCTGAGGACCATGATTTTCGGCCTCACCCCTCCCACAGGATCCTCTTCTAGGCTGTGGTCCCACTGGAGGATTGGTGCGATCTGGCTGCGCCTCTGTTTGCAGCAGTTTAAATAGTTGTGGGAAGTTTTGATCAGACATCCCACTCTGAACCGGCTTCACCATGTGCTTGCCCCATGTTTGATCATTCAGATTGTTGTGGCATCGTTTTTTACTTTTGGTATTTCACCCATGCACATAAGTGTGTATCCAAAGTACTGGCTCCTTTTTGACAGCTCCACAATCCCTCTGGGTTTGGGATGTGGACGGACCTCAGCAGGGTATAATGCCATAGAGTCCATTGCCCAAAGCAGCCATTATCTCCAGGAGAACTGATCTTGGAGATCTCCAGGAGCTGCCTGGAGGCTGGCAATACTATTTGGAGGGCCAGTCCTGTAGATTTGAGGGGCAGAGTCTGGGGAGGGCAGGGTGTGGGGTGCAGAGGGACCTCAGCAGGGATGTGCTGTGGGTGTGGAACACTGTGATTTCTGGGAGATCTCTAGGCCCCACAGGAAGACTGGCAACTCCAGTGATCGTTTAAGGGAAGATTGGGATATGTATTTTAGCAACTCCAGTGACCGTTTAAGCGAAGACTGGGAAGATGTATTTTACCTCAGGACCACATTCAATGACCCAATAGCAAACTGATTAAAATGTTAGAGGCAAAAGTCAATCAGGCCACATATGCAAATGACCTCTGTGTTCCTCTGTGGCTCTTGGGGGGGAGTAGAACAGCAAACTGTTTAGAATATTGGTGGTGAGACTCAGGCAAGGCAGCCAGTGGATAGGAACAGCTTGAGTGACACATCAGGCAGCCAACTGATTTTGGCAAGCATAGAATGTTGTCAGACGAAAATGAAATTCTATAATAAGGACAGATAATTTAACATGGACAGAGGCTGCTGCTGATTTTGATCTGACAGCTCCAACATTCCAAGCTGCAAGTGAAGATTTTCTGTAGCCTCTCAAAGACAACAGTTTGTAACTCTTCAGGAATCTTAGTCTGTTTTCCTAGGTCCTTTATGCCCTATTAATATTTAAGAGTTGGTTTAATTTTGCTGATCCTCTCATGCTCTTTTTTGATGTAAATGTACACATAAGCCCTTTTTTTCGCTGTGTGAACAAGAATTTTAGCATAACAAAAGTACTGGGGTGAATCTGTGGTTACTGGCACAGAGCAGAAAATCCATTCATTTTATATCAGGATTTAATTTTAAAGTCCGGATGACTTAAAATGCAACTGACCTACTTTTTAAATCTTTAATATTCCAATTTGATTTCTCTGCAACATGGCACTTCAAATACCCCTGCTCTAGCCAGCACCTTGCTAGTAATGCAGCATTTGTGTGCAAAAAAAAATAGGGGGGTGGGTTTTGATCTATAATAGCATAGCACATGAGACCATACATCGTGAACTCCTGATTATAGTCCTGATACGATCTCACATTCTGGCAGAAAGAAAGAAAGAAAGAAAGAAAGAAAGAAAGAAAGAAAGAAAGAAAGAAAGAAAGAGGGGGAAGCCTGGCTTCCATGGACATTTTAACTGAAGAGGAGCAATCTCCAAAGTTGCTAAAAATTTCATATCAGGCAACATTTTAGTAGCAACTGTGCAAACAATGGAAGCAGAATTATATACTGCTCAGGCTGTCAAAAGTAATAGAACAGAATTCTGTTCAAGCTGTATTTATTTTCATTTGTGTCCCTCACTGTTAAGTGAATATTTTCATTCATTCTGGTTCCTTACTCTAAAATGTTCATTTACATCCTGAAATTGTGGGTTGGAAAAAAAAATGTAAAATTTGGAATAATGACGTTTTAGCTTTCTGTTAAAGCAATGGATGTGTCTGAGCAATGGGGCTAGTCAGGAACAAATGTGTGAAGGATGAAGGAAGTCCGTGAAACAAGTTTCAAGACATTTTGTGCTAATGTTCATGCTTTCTTAATATGGAATGACATTTTGTGGTCCTCACTATGATGGCAATTTTGTCTGGAAATGTTGCTGGTATCTAGGATTCCAGGCATAACATTCAGCAGCAAGATAATGCTTCATTTGACTCATATTCTAAACTTTAATTTTTAAAAAGATTAATGTCTATCCCTCACTGTCTTTAAGCAAAACAAGAAATTGGAAGATCTTTTAATGAATATGAAAGTAATGATACGGCTCTCCCCACCTTCTCTTTGATCTCGTTAATGGGAGCCAAGCATCAGTTGTGATTAACAATCAAAAGAAGCGAAGAAGACAAGTCGGTTTTTAAACCTTGCTTTTCACTACCCTATGGAGTTTCAAAGTGGCTTATAAATTGCCTTCCCCTCTTCTCCCCACAACAGTAGGTGTGGCTGAGAGAGTTCTGAGAGAACTTTGACTGGCCCAAGGTCAGCCATCAGGCTTCATGCGGAGGAGTGAGGAATGAAACCCCATTCTCCAGGTTAGAGTCTGAAGCTTTTAACCACTAAACCATGCTGGCTCTCAAGAAAGCCTCATCTGAAGAGGCTCATCCTATTCCCTACCTTGGCCAATGAAGAAAATCCAGTCTTCTTGGTATTCCAAAACCAATCTGACAGGAAGGCTGTACAGCCATGATTTTATTTATCTTTAAAAATATATCTATCCCACTTTTTCCACTGGGGACTCAAATTGCTTATAAAGAAACACAAATGTAATTTTGACTAAATCAAACAACAAAAAATATCCAGTGCAACTCCAACTCTGGGATGGTCCAGGATCTACTGCGCCCACTCACTCAGGGCTACAGGCTGTGAGCCAGGGGCTACAGGCCAATACCCCTTTGGTTCTTGCCCTTCAGCTTTTGTGAAAAGGCCTCTGGCAAGGCCCATAGCCAGGATTTTTTTGGGGGGGGGGGTTGTCTGGTGGGGCCAGGGGTGGACTCCTGTACCGGGGTGGTTTCCTGTCCTGTTGTTGATCCTGCCACTCTCTCCAGAGCAGACTAACCCCCTCCATCGTAGTTTCTGTTATTTAAGAAAGTCAGAGAGATTGGTAAAATAGACAGGACACCCCCTTACCCCCGAGTATATATATTTTAAAAAAACCTGTGTTACTTAATTGATAACTGAAAACGGGGGGGGGGGGGGAATTACAGATGTAAGGCTCTTGGATGCCTCTGTGGTGGCCCTGAGTTGATAAATCACTAAGTTCAAAATGGCAGGGGGGGGGGATTCCACTGCTCTCTCCAGAGCAGAAAAACCACCCCCCATAATTGTTTCTGTTATTTAAGAAAGCCAAAGATTGCAAAAATAGACGGGAAAACATGTTACTAACATCCCTTCTTGAGTCTGATGTGCCTACCAGGGTTCAATTCAGGTGGATCTGCTGCACTTTTAAAAGAAGTCAGATTCAGAATTTTAAGCTCTTCCCACCTCCAATGAGTTTGACAAATGCCTCCCCCCCCCCCCCCCGGGCTGATGTGCTCACCAGGGTTCAATGATCAACCACACTTTTAACAGAAGTGATGAAGAAGGTGAAGAGTCATGGTGGACTACCATGGGAAATACACAGGGAGGGAGGGAGGAGAGGGAGAGAGGAGAGCTGGCAAAATCATGTGCAGGAATATCAGCTAATCAGGAAAAGGCAGCAAATCAGGAAGCAGGCAGGGTGCAGCACAACATGACTTGTTGGAATGAATTAAAATAATTAAAATAATTAAAAATTATCTCTACTAGCAAGGCCTTGGGGGGCCTGGCTGATGTGTGATGGAGCCGGGTCCAGAGGGGCCCCACTCTAGCTATGGGCCTTCTTCTGGCCATACCTAAGCTCTAATCCTCACAATAGAAAGAGGAAATAGAATAGGGTTGCCAGGTTTTACCCGGCTGTCAGGGGGGGTCCCTCTCCATGTCCTGGAGTTTTTTGGTGCACGTACAAAGTGCGTGCACCGCAATGACATCACCCAGAACTGACATCATCACACAGGGCATGTTGCAGGGGACTCTCTAGCATTTGAAGAAAAACTCTATGGTAACCATAGAGTTTTTCTCAAATGTTAGAGTGTCGTCGTCCCCAATGTGCCCTGCACAGTGATGTCACCTCCGGGTGACATCACTGGGCTGGACATGTTGGCGTGGATGGGGCTCTTTGGGGGTGGGGTTTCCCCCACCAACTGGATCAGTGGTGATGGATCAGGGCTCCCAAAAGTGGGTAAACCCCTGCCCCCGTTGGGAGAATGGCAACCCTAAAACAGAAGCTGAGCCCACATATTACACCAGTGTAGCCATATTCCCAGTTCTCCTCCCCTCCTGTCTCTTGATTATTCGATTAGTATTTGATTTCTCAGTTAGTTGAACTGAACCAATAATATAGAATGTGTTGAGGAAGTTTAGTTTTTTGTACCTCACCCTGCTGGACTAGCATAATCAGAGGCCACTTAATGCATTAAGCTTCAGTGGTTCCTTGTTAGATAAAAGTAAAGGTCTCCCTTGCTCAAAAGCCAGTCAAATACGACTCTAGGGATGCAGTGCTCATCTCCGTTTCCAAACCGAAGAGCCAGCGCTGTCTGAAGATGTTTCCATGATCATGTGGCCGGCATGACTAGATGCCAAGGCGCATGGAACACTTTTACCTTCCCACCAAAGCGGTACCTATTTATCTACTTGCAATTTCTTGCTTTCGAACTGCTAGGTTGGCAGGAGCTGGGGCCAGAGACGGGAGCTCACTCTGTCATGCGGCACTCAGGTCTTGACCTGCTGAACTACTGACCTTCTGGTCTGCAGTTCAACGTCTTAACCCTTGAGCCACTGCAGCCCCCGGTTCCTTGTTACAGAGACCCATATTGTATGTACTGAAACTGTAACATGTAATGACCTGCTCATGTGGGAACTGATTACCGGCATTTCCTGCTGCACATACCCTTAGTATACACATCCCTAACAGGAAAATATGTAGCTACTTTATTTCTGGTATGTCATACAGTCCTATAACTCCCCCCCCCCCCCCACCACCAGCATGTTGTAATGGAGATAGTAAAGCTGCTGTTGGCTCCCTCTCTTTTGAATTCCGGATCCCAACAGTAATTGAAAACAGCCCTCTTTCATCCCTTGCTGCATAAGTGTAAGAAAGAAGCTTTTCCAATATATTTTGTACATCCAATGAGATCTGTCTTGCAACTTTTGATGAGCATTTGGAGACTCGTGGATTAGAAGTAATGGTAGATATTTGTTAAGCATATGTCTGCTTGACTGAGAGCTACTCACAGTTTGCCACTGTGCGTGCCTGTTCTAATGGGGCAAGCCAAGCCATAAAGATGCCTTGGGGAGCTTTCTGTTTATAAATATACATGCTCCTGTTCTTAACTTGATATATTTTCAACAATTGCTCTGTGATCGCAAGGTATAATATCAGACCTTAGTGCTAAAATGAAGCCTGAAAAATATAGCCCATGGCTCAGGGTCCCACTGCACCAAAAGTTTTGCTCGCATATGTTCTTCTAGTTATGTGCCTTTTCTTTGTATGTTTCATAGGGAAGCAGTCCTTGTACTACTATGCTTAGTTAGGTTGGCTGGGCAATAGTGGATGTCCTTCCAACATACTCTAGGCCAGGGGTCATTTCGTAGAAAAAGAGGTGCAGGAGCTCATTTGCATAACTCATTTGCATATGCCACATCCCCTAATATACCGGAAGTATGTCAGAAGGCAACACCCACCCCTCAGGCTCCACTCCACAGGTGAGTGAAACTGACCTGCTCTTCCTCCATTCCCTTCCCCATCCAATACTTTGTGCAATAAAAATAAGCGTAAAGAACACACCCTCATTCTCTTCCTGCTCCCTTGAAACCACCGGACTTCAAGTAGACTTGAGATACCCAGGACATGTGCACCAACCCATCCCTTCCCCTTCCCCTCCCCACAACAAGACACCCTGTGAGGTAGGTGGGGCTGAGAGAGGTCTTTTGAGAACTGCTCATGAGAGAACAGCTCTGAGAGAACTTGTGACTGGCCCAAGGTCACACCAGCAGCTGCATGTGGAGGAGTGGGGAATCAAACCCGGTTCTCTCAGATTAGAGTCCAACTCCTGACCACTACACCAAACTGATGGGGTGGAAGCTGCTGAAGGGTTGGTGAAATTTCTCCAGTACTTATGTGCCATGTGCCCAGATAAAAAATGGTATACTTAGAAAATGTATATGCCACCTTGAGCAAGTCTCTGGAAAAGCAGCACACAGTCATAAAAAGGAACAATGATAAAATTATCAATATTAAAACAAAACATTAAAAATAATAAAGACCCTAGCAGGGCTTTCCCCGGGGGGCTGTGCCTCTGCACTGCTCGGGGAAGCCGAGGAGGGGGCGGGGCTTGGTCATGTGCCCGCCCCCTGGGCTTCTCACACCCGGAGCTGCGCTCCTGTGCACTCTCGCTCCAACGGACCCCTGCTCTAGACCTATTCATATGCTGGCAAAACTAGTAGAAATGGCATGTGGTAGGGCAGTCGATTGTGCCCATCTCCTTTTTGCCCACGTATACCTGATCCAGTTTTGGACCCAGCACAGCTCTTGGCATCATATGTAACTTATATCTAATGCATATGCCTTTAGAGCTCAATTGGCATAGGCTTAGTCATCTCCTTTGCCTCCCTGGTAAACCCAGCATAGGGTTGTGGTGCTATGTGTGCTGGGCTCCGCATATATAAAGATTACGTGCCTGTTATTTTGCCTGCCCACGCCTCAAATGGAACACGACACAGGTTATGGGTTAAACTGGGAACTTTATTTGCAAACAAGCTGATCTGCATGATGAAGCTAACATGTTAAAGCACGGGTTGAATCGGGCTCCCGAGGCAAGCTGCCGAACGGGGCAAAACCACCCCAGCTCAGAGCCAGATCTGGAACCCTTCTGAACCTTTCTCCTCATGGCACACATGGAAGTGCATAGAGGGGATGGAGGGGCGTAGTCCTGCCCATGACCGCTAAGCCTTAAGGTTCATTGTCTGTCCCCCCCCAACCCTGAAGAGGCCCCTACTGAGCCACCCAAACTGTCAAACTGATAGGTACGCAGTTTGAGGACTCCCCCATCACTGATACCTTGGGGTGCTTACCAACTCTAAGCCCCCTCAACCAGGGCTCATTGCGTAGCAGGAGCTCCTTTGCATATTAGGCCACACCCCCTAATGTAGCCAGTCCTCCAAGAGCTTACACAGCTCTTCTTACAGGGGCTACTATAAGCTCTTGGAGGATTGGCTACATTAGGGGTGTGTGGCCTAATATGCAGAGGAGCTCTTGCTACGAAATGAGCCCTGCCCTCAATCCATGCTTTTCTTGCTTTCCCGGTTAGAGCCTAATCAGCGTTACCATGCCTATTTATACCTCACCCCTTTGGGCCATGCAGAGCAGGTGAAAAAAGGCCCCCCTCTCAGTCAGTTTGAGTGAGGCCCAAGAAATTCCTGCCCGGCCTTGAAACCAGCAACCAGCTAATCCCCCAGGGTCACCAAAGAGGGAGGGATGGAGGTTGGGAAACTTGTGTGGCACTGAACTGTGGAGGGAGGCAGCTGCTGCCAAACCTGGCCAGCAAGCCAGCCTCCCATTGGCCAGGATTCCTGCGCTGAGCCATAATTGACTCCCCTACCCTCGTGGTTCATTCCAAGGAAGTGGGCAAACTCTGGCACCTGCTTTACTCAGCAGACACCAGTCATGTCGAGTTTGTGGGTGCAGTGTGACCTTGAGGAAAGGGTGAGTGGGGAAGATGCTTGCAGAACATTGATTTTATGCGCTTCTGAAGAGCTATGGATAGGGCTTCTCTGTAGCGCTGGGACTGTTGTATAAGGAAAGCAAGAATGCAGCAGAAGGGGTAGAGAAATACCTGCAAAACCACAGCAAATGAATTCTTGCAATATCAGAAACAGAAGGGAGTTTGAACATGAAACTAGCCACTTAGCCAATTTCATGGGCAATTTTACTTTACACCCAAGACAGAAGTCAGTAGCTTCTTTAGGAGAGAGAATTCTTCCAGCCTAACTTATTAATAGTGCCATTCTATGCAGAGTTAATACAGTAAGGCTTACGATTCCAGTGGATTTGGACTGGAGTAACTTTGCATAGGATTGCACGATCAGGGCCCTGCAAGCTTAGGTAACCTTTCAAGGTCATGTCACATTCTGAATTTGAAACAGACGGGTGCACTTCCAGGAGAAGTAGCAATGCCTTAAATGTATGAAAATACAAAGATAGGTCTATAGTACATGTTGCTGTTGCAGAAATGATAAATGGCAGGAAATACTGAAGAAGTCATTTTATTCAGTGTTTCGATATCTTGTATGCGGGGTAGATTTAATATTATATTTCCACACGTATTAAGTGTGCTTGCTAAAGAATGCCCTTGCACCTTTTGAAAAGAACACGGGCCTAACAGAACACTCAGTGGCAGACTGAAAAATAAACAAACATGGATCAAACGTCAAATCATAACAAGCAAACAAACAAAAGCCCTCTAACTGGAGAATGCCAGCTGTCTGAATAATCCTATGACTTTTGTCCTGGAAGAATAAAGTTTCTGGCACATTGAGCTGCAAATGAGTTCAGCTGCAGAAAAAGACGGACATTGAGTGTGAGATTTGTAAGATCTGGGAATATGTCCAGGGCCCTATGTGGCTCCCTAACCCACACCTGCCACTAGTCCAATTTAAAGGCACTTTGTTACATGTCAAAAAGAAAAACTGGCATTTTTAAACTGAGACTTAGGGTGCTTGCACATGGGTTTGTTGCCCCAAGTTCAATGCTGTTGGAATGCTGCTTTCCCACACCATTGTGGCACATTCATGCACTTCCTGGGGTTTCCCTAGGTTTCCTCCAGTCTTTCTCAAACCTGCTTTGTTTCAAAGTTGTACATTCATCGGAATGTAAGTATTTATATATTTATTACATTTCCCCCCCTCACCCTTCCTCCAAGGAGCTCAGGTCATGCTCTAGGTTTCCTCTTTTTTACATAACAGGCAATTGAGATAAAGTTAGGCTGGAAGAGGGCGACTGACCCAAGATAACCCAGTGACCATCATGACACAGTAGGGGTCTAGGTCCCAGTCAGACATTTGAACCACTATAATAGCTCCGAAAACATGTATACAAGTATATGACTCTCTCCATGTAATGGGGAATCCTGCTTTTTGTGGGTTCCTAAGTGTGAGCCCTACATATGTATATGTATATTTTTATTTTTTATTTTTATTTTTGGAATTTGTATCCCGCCCTCCTCGCCATATGGCGGGCTCAGGGCGGCTAACAGCAGCCATTATGGCATAATACATTATTTGGTTAAAAATTAAAACAACCATAAAAACATCCTGTCACATACCACATAGATGGCGTTGCTTAAGTACAATTATCAAACAGCAATCCAGCATATCCCCATATCTGCTCATACACTGGCAGCCAGAGATCAGGCCAGGGCCAGATGTAAATACCGTGGGCGGCCCCTATTTAAAAGCCTGGTGGAAGAGCTCCATCTTGCAGGCCCTGTGGAATTGTAATAGATCCCGCAGGGCCTTGATGTTATCCGGGAGCTCATTCCACCAGTAAGGGGCCACCACAGAAAATGCCCTGGCCCTTGTAGCTGCCAAGCGGGCCTCCCTCGGCCCTGGGACAGTTAGGCGGTTCTGGGATCCGGATCAAAGTGCTCTCTGGGGAATATATGGTGAGAGGCGGTCCTTCAAGTATACTCTGTAGTATGTTTCAGACACATGTAGGTTGTACGGTGGAGATGTACACCATAATCCCACTTCCCACAGTGTGTGTGCTCATCCTACCTGAACTGAATATCTAGGAGTCTCAAAAAATGTAATCTAGGATTTGGGTACTGAACGTGAAAGGATGGGAATATGCAGATAGATACAAGCTTAATTCTCAGCGGTTGAGGTCACTAGGGTCAGGAAAAAGGTTTAGCGTCCACCCTAGAACTGCATCTCTTTATTTTTTCTGATTGTTGTCATTTAATACAAAGGAAAAATACGGCATATGAGGATAATTGCATTTCAAACAACACCTGATGTCCGACGGTGGGCAACCCAGCCAACACTGAGCAGGATGCCGCATAAACATAGACGTCTGCCTCTAATTCTTTAGTGATTCATGTCCAATCTCCCCATTCAAGCCAACTGTCATAACAATGGGCCTTTTGCTAGCAGTAATAACAGTAGCTAGTCATATAGCACTGAATAAATGTTCAGAATGCTTTACACACATCACATCCCTAGTTCTTACAAGAAGTACTGTGTGTTTTTATCTCTCACAGCCTCTGTGCATTTGGGAACAGTGGACTGTGTATCCAGAGCACCATGTGTGACTCCTAAAGGGCCAGACCCCCAGCATTTCTCTTTTATACCAATTAAGTATTGGTTGCACACAAACACCATGTTATTTGTGAGCTCAGAAATCATTCCAACAATGACATAATGGTAACTGAGACAACCAGATGGGGGCAGGATGAGATAACAATAATTTAAGCATGTTTTTCCTGGTCTGTCTCACCAGAGAGACAGGTAATCGCAGTGGGTAAAGTTTAGGCCTAATTAGAGCAGTATCAGTGGAACAGTTATTGTCACAATCAGGGGCACCAGCAGACACATGGTGGGTAAGAACATGTTTTAAAGGATGTGCCTCACATAATAAAGTCACTAGGGAATAGGATGCTATTGGTGCTCGTTCAAAAATTGCCCTTTTCATTGACAATCCGATCCCAAATCTATTTTCTTTTTAAACCAGACATGCAAAATAATTTTAGTCTATATAGGCCAACATGTTCCACTCTGTCCCTTAATGCTGGGAGAATGTCAAATTTATTTTGCTTCGTTTACAGTATGTTTTGTCACTTGCTCTATTGCATCAATATGGTTTTGATGTGTGGGATGCACACTTGAAAGAGGCTGTTCAATTCGGCAGGAGCAATAAAGTCAGATATAGTCCTGGACAACGGTGCTTCGGTCCCTTTGTCACATTCTTGTTGCAAAATGGATGGAAACGTACCATCTGGTCCCATAATGGACTGTATCCACCTAGCTACAGAAAAAATCATGTCAACATCCAGAAGAGGCCCTCAGGTCACTAGCTGCCCACTTCTGCAAAAGCTGAACCCGCACAAAGCTGTGGTTAATGCTAAGCGGTTAACCTCGTGTATTGTGGTGTAGCTTCTTATGTTTAAATCCAACTTGTACTTGTACTGCATCTTTAAAAAATAGTTAAGAAGATTTTTTTTTCGTAATTTCAAATAGAATTTTGAGTGTATTCCTTCATTACAGGGTTTTCCAGACTTAGTAGACTTATTTTTAAGGCAAGAGACATTTCAGAGGTGGTTTGCCATTGCCTGCCTCTGTGTCACGACCGGGGCTTTTTTTGTAGAAAAATCCCAGCAGGAACTCATTAGCATAATAGGCCACACCCAACAGCAGAGACTCATTAGCATATTAGGCCACACCCCATGACAGCACAGTCCATTAGAATATTAGGCGGGGGGCTGGAAAAGCTGATCTGAAAGATCCCAGGCACTTCAGCATTGCCTTTCTAGTCTCCCCCCCCCCGAAAGATCGGGAAGGGAAGCAGGCATATTTGCCTGGCTGCCGGTCTCCCCAGCCAGCCTGCCAAGGTGCACAGGCTGGGCAGACTGAGGGCAGCCAGGCAAACATGTCCCCTTCCTTCCCTGAGCCTCTCTGCTTTTGTGGAGAGACTCGGGGAAGTGTGGGGGGGGGGCATGGGGAAGGATTGGGGAGGGAAAGAAAGGCATTTTCAACATGCCTGGGTCCCCTGCCTGCCCTTTTCCAGCTGCAACATGTCAGCTAGAGAAGGGAAGGCAGAGAGAGGCTTCTCCTTGTCAGTTTAACTCTCAGCTGACTGATGGAGAGTGAAATTGACAAGGAAATCAGGATGGGCTCCCCAGAGGGAAAGAGGCATTTTAACATGCCACCTTTCCCTCTTGTGTGTAACGTGGGGAGGGCAGCGTGCTCTGTAGCCACACATGCCAGAGGTTTTAGTTTTAGGCGTGGCCAACTCAGGAGCCAGCCGGAACTCAGTTCCTGTGCATTCCTGCCCAAAAATAGCCCTGGTCATAACCCTGGTATTCCTTGGAGGTTGCCCTTCCAAATACTAGCCAAGGCCAAGCCTGCTTAGCTTCCGAGATCAGATGGGATCAAACTAGCCTGAACTATCCAGTCAGGGCACCAAAAGCAGAGTTTTCCAAGGACACTGAGTGTAGCTGTTGTCTGGTGCAAATCAGAAATCTAGCAAATTATTTAATGATGATATTACGAGGTCTCAGGTCTGTGCTTCTGGACTACAATTCTGGTCCAATTTGTAAATCTCTGCAGTTGAGCCTAAAATGTGTCTAGACAGAAAAAGCTGGAAAGGAAGGAAGAAGTCAACTAGGAGACCCCATTTTGTGCAAATAATACAGCTGCTATTTGTTTAGCTTTGAAAAAAAATCACAGTAATTTATTGAACCATTTCAATTTTTTTCTTCTGGAGTAAGAATCTCAGTATTATCAAAAGAGTGTGCACTGTACCCAATAGGAAGCAAGGATCCACGTTTCTTTTCATGCCATTTCATTGTTTTGTCATCTCACATAAGAGATTGCTGGTCTTTCCTCTTCCACAAGCACAGCTCTACTGAGGAAAGAGGTCAGTTCAAGATCAAGGAAGGGGAGGAATTCATTAACAGAAGCCTTGATGTCCTGCATACGGAAGAAGAGACCAGTCAAAGGGACAACAGTGTGGTTGACTGTCCTAATGAGACTCCTCAAAGCACCACCACACGACCCCAAAGGCATTGAGCGAGACGGCACTCAGTGCCATTAGAACTAAGGAATCAATTCCAGGACCTTGCTGTGGAGGCAGAGATGAATACATTGACAGTGGAAGTGTCACAAGCACAAGGAAGACAGAGGGAGCAGGACAGGGAGATATGAAGAAATGGCACAGGAAGGAAAAGGAAGGTGTTGGTCATAGGTGACTCCCTGCTAAGGGGTATGGAATGTCATATCTCCAGGCCTGACCCCCTGGCCTGAGAGGTGTGTTGCTTGCCAGGGGTGAAAATTAAAGATATTACAGACAGGATCCCTAAACTCATCAAACCTAGAGAGCATCACCCATTTGTGACAGTCCATGTTGGAACCAACTACACGGCCGTGAACAACATCAAAAGCATTAAGGCTGACTATGGAGCTCTTGGGAGGATGATGAAGGGAATGGGAGCACAGGTGGTGTTCTTTTCAATCCTTCCTGTCTTAGGAAGGAGAATATGACAGGAACAGATGACAATGGAGGTGAACCACTGGCTGTGTTGGTGGTGCTGGAAGGAACAACTTGGATTCTGGGACCACAGGCTAGGTGTTCTGGACGACAACCTACTGGCACGCAATGGATTTCACCTGTCAAGGTTAAGGAAGAATGTGTTTGGTGGAAACCTGGGGAGATTCATCAAGAGGTCTTAAAACTGACGCCACAAGGGAAAGGAGACAACCAACACAGGGATTTAAATGAAGGAGACCAAATAACAAAGGCCCGCCTAGAAGGGCCGGGTTTAATGGAGCCAAAGGTTTGGGGCTTCAGGTGTCTATGTAGCAATGCCCAAAGCTTTGGCAATAAGAAGGAAAAGTTGGAGATTCTAATGCAGATGGAGGGGTATTATTTAATAGGCATTACAGAGACTTGGTGGGATTCCCTGGACTGGAATGTAATAGTGGATGGATATGAGTTGTTCAAGAAAAAACTGAAAGGATTGAAGAGGAGGCAGATTGGCACTGTATGTGAAGAGAGGGTTTGTTTGTCAGGAAATACTGGAGGGGGAAGGTGATAGCCCAGTGGAAAGTATCTGGGTGAGGATAAGGGAAGGAAGGACAAACAGTGTTGTGGTTAAAGTCTGCTACGGAACTCCTGACCAGGATGAGGAGGTGGATGCTGCCCTCATTGAACAGCTTGACAGGGTATCCAAACAACATGACCTGGTAGTTATGGCCAGTGACTTCAACTTCTTTGATGTGTGCTGGGAGACAAAAAGGCCCAGTCTGCATCTAGTATTTGCTCTGCTGTCTTACCAAACCCACACTGGAACAGAAATCAGGGGTGCATCAGGGGTGTAGACTTTTGCAAAAAAAATTTGGGGGGGCGGGGGCTTGTTTCCCACCGGGAAACCTCCGCGCCTCCCCTGGCCCTTCTGAGGCCCACTAGCCGCTGCTGCAGGGGCCTCTCTTCCCCCCGCCACTCCTTCCCTCTCCCTTTGCTGGGAAAAGAGGGAGGGAGAGGGAAGGATGGAAGAGTGGCCAGGTGGGGGGGGGAGAGGCACTTGCAGCAGTAGCTGCCAGCCTCGGAAGGGCCCTGAGAGGCGCGGCGGCAGGTGCTACATTTCCCCGGGGGGGGGGGCTCAGTCCCCCCCGGGAAATTTCGGGGGAGGCTCGAGCTTCCCCCCACCCCCGTAGTCTACGCCTATGATCTGCATTGCAGGCCACTTTCACTTTGATTGATTGTCGAATTTTATGGCAGTGTCCAGACTGCATGCTGCTTTCACTTTGTTTGATCTCTTGGTTTTATGGTGGCTGTCTGCATAGATTTATGGCTAAGGAGGGCTCCCAGATACAAGGGAAATCCAATGTGGAGAGTAGTAGGATGCTGTATACCCTCCCTCCCCGTCTGAGGCCACAGGAAAGCAAAGAGTCTTGAGGGCATTAAGAGGGGCAGTGAGACCCAACAGCTCCCTCCTTTTCCTTTTCAGCTCCCCAGACTTCCAGGGAACCTCCACCATCACCACTAGGAAGATGACCCTTCCCAGTCACCATGGAACAGAAAGGTAGGGCACCTAGTTGTGAGTTGAGTGTCCCAGCCTATGGGAGCCTTCCTTTCAGGGATGGTTGAATCCATGCCACAGTCCAATATTGTCCAGTGCAGTATTAATTAATTTTTGGTCTTCTCCAGGGGTCATACTAGCCTAGTGGATGGAGTGGTGATCTTAGACTGGGGAGATGCAGATTCAAATCCACACATACTGAGAGACCTTGGACCAGCTACTGTCAGCCTGATGTCCCTCATAGGGTCATGTTCGTATTCCCAACCCCTTTGAGGCTGAGTGGGATAATAACAAGAACTCTATGTACAGTAATTCCACAGAGCAAGGGTGCTGCTTCTCTGGACTTAGTATGTGGCTCCACACATCCCAGCTGCTCTTCTGCATGGCATTCCAATAATGCTTGAAACTGAGGATGTGAATTATTGAATGAATCAAAGTGTGTACTGGGATTATTTTTGAAACCACTTTTAAAAAATGTGGCATGGGGGGGGTGGATGTTTTCAGCTTGACATGTTCAATAAAAAGCTACTTGAAAGGATTAGAGAACAAAAGCTACATTTGTAAACTGACTGAGTTTGGATGCCTGTCAAGTATGTTCTCTATCATAAAATGGTTCTATTTGATTATATGTATTGCTGTTTCTCTTACTGGATATTATAGGCTGTTTCAAGCATATTGTTTTATCATGTGTGTCCTTTGAGAGCTGCCTTTGGCACTCTTATGAGAGAAAAAGTAGGAGCTATATTACACCAAAAAATTAATGAAGAGTTAAAATAGATTTTGTTTGCTGAATGGAAATATATAGGGAAGGTGTAAGTTTCAATATAACTTTAAGATCTGTATTCTAACATGTGAATGCCATTCTCCTTTTTGGAGAACATACAGTGCAGAACCAGCATTTCAGATCTGGTAACAGTTTAGATCTTGTGTTTTCAAATTACACTTTTGGAATTTGACTTTGAGAAAGACTTATTGCTGAATTTTAACTTCATGTATTAAGTTTTCATATTGATACTCTGACACCTTGCTTTTCAGATAAAATCAAAATCCCACAATGGGAAATGTCAGAGGGAAAAGTCAAATTAGGAATGAGAATTGAGCCAGAAGTAGCAGTGGTCAGACTGGCTGGTAGTCATCCAGGAATCTGGTTGTGCCTCCTCTTCTCTCCAATTTACTGGTGGGGTTTTACCAGTACGGCATCATGGCAACATTGTACAACATGGTGCTGGGATATTCCTGTGGCTGCCCTTTTTTGCATAGTGCAGACTTAGCCCTGTGCTTCCTGTGTTATAGACAGTGCATTGTCCTTACATCTGCAGTTGCAGGAATGGAGGCTCCCAATCACTGTTTGTGTCATGAGGTTGAGTACCAGAAAGGGTTTGGAGCAGAACACGTTTTAGCAACATTTTGATATAATATTTGTTCTCTTCCTTGTCTTCTTGTGCAAAGTGCTTTTTCTCAAGAGCCATAGTTCTGAGTAGGGATGAGCATGAACTGGGAAAATGGAGGTTCGTTTCAGTTCGCGGGGCCACACGAACTTTACGTTAACTGAACTGGTTCATTCCATAAGGGTTGCGATGCGGTAGAACGCCCCCCTTGTGGGCTAGAGATGCCAAACTCATAGTGAATCTCCAGCTGATTCTCCTGCCTGCACCAAAGCAAAACAAACTTACCTGCCTATGTGCTGGCTCTGCCCACCCAACCTCTGGCTGCAGCTGGTTTCCCTCCCTTTGTTCAAAGTTGGAGCTCTCTCCCCACAAACAGTTGCCCAGCAGCCCTCTGGCCCTTTCCCCACTATTTTTTCTCTGTTTGAGGCACTTGTGCTCACAATTTCTTTCCCCCCTTTTGGACTTCAGACCCTAGGCTCTTCGACTTCTGCAGCTCTGAGCGTCTGTTCCCCCCTCCCCCACTTGGCATCATCAGCTGGCCTTGCTCTGCCTGTCTCTCATCTTGCTTTCCCAACTTTTCACCCTCTTTTGTACTAGAAGATTTTCCTTTTGCACTTTGGGACCTAAGATCCTAGACTTCCGCACCTCTGAGTGCCCCCCCCCCCCCCACACACCTGGCTTAGCATCATCGGCGGGCCTTGCTCTACCAGTTCCTCACCTTGGTTTTCCAAGTTTCCACCCCCCTCCAGTACTAGAGGCTCCCCCTTTTGCACTTTGACCCTACCATCCTCAACTTCTGTGCCTCCTGGCACCCACCTGTCAGGCTTAATACTGTCAGCTGTTCATGCTGCATCTCCCCTCATCTTGGTTTTCCAAATGTCCCCCCTCCTGTGCTATAAGACTCCATTTAGCACTTCAAACCATAGGATTCTCAACTTCCGTGCCTCTGAGCACCCACCCCTCTGGCTTGGCAACATCAGCTGGCCTTGCTGTGCCTGTCCCTCATCTTGGTTTTCCAACTTTTCACCCCCTCGTGTGCTAGGCGGTCCCCCCTTTGTACTTTGGACCCTAGGATCCTTGACTTCGATGCCTCTGAACACCTACCTCCCTGGCCTGGCATCATCTTCAGACCTAACCAGGATGCCCTTGTACATACCCCCACCCCCCATAGGGCAGAATGGGAACTCTCTTATTGGCAGCAAGCACTGCCTGTTGAGCTTTGGAAGACCACTATTGGTGTTTCCAGGGCTGCAGAAGGACTGCAAAAGTCTATCCCCCTGTTGCTCTGATGATCAATTGATTGGTGCCAGTATGTCTGCCGACATAAACCTCCCATGGGTGGCATGAACCTCCAAAAAACACATGGAGGGTCGTGGGAGGTTTGTTGCAGGCAAGATCACATGAACCTCAGCTCATGAACCATGAACCAGGTGATTTTCGCAACAAATTTAGGTTCATGATGAGGCTCTCTAGTTCTAGAGAACCATCTCTAGTTCTGAGCGTATGTGCTGTAAGTATGCCCAATGTGAAGTCAGAAAGATGTGGTGCCCTGCTGGAAATATGGGTATCCTGGCTGTAGGTTATGTAGTACTATATAGTATATAGAGAACCATGATTGGTTGCAGACTTATTTATGTATTTATACATTCATTTTCTAATCCGCCCTTCCCTGCACAGCATCATAAGCTGAAGTGTGGTTGTGTGGTCATGATGGGATGCGCAGGGTCATTCCCTTCCCCTCCACTTACATTCACCAAGGGTGTGTTCATATTTACTAGAATAACATTATTACATTCCACAGCAGGCCACAAGATGGAGTGGCTTTAGGATGCCAGCTAATCCCTACTTTGTCTTCAGAATCCCCCCAACACTGTCTATTTCTAATGCAGCATTGGTTGTACACCAGAATGGCATTGGCACAACCTAGTATCTGTGTCACCCCAAATATTCCAGAGTATCTTGAAGGTATTCCATCCTATGGGCTACCTTAAGCAGTTCCCAGACTGGCATTAGGATTAATATGAAATCAATATGATTCATATTTTCATTTACCGAAGCAAGAACTTTTCTATGTACATTTGCATAGCACTCTTAAAAATATTATAAAGAGCTTTCCTATACTTTGAACTTGTTGGTTTTTCTTGCCCAGGGGAAAATGATATACGTTAACTGCAAGGTTTCAAAGAAATTAAGACATTCCCCTCTAAAGGTCACTCACTCCCGTTCTCAGACTCTCCAGGACCACATGATCAGAGACATGACGAGAAATATTCAGCTCTGACTCACACGGGGTTGATTCTGTTTCGAGCATGTGGCTGCTTAAGTACTGAAGTCATTTTATTGTATGGAATTCCCGTTGGGCATATTCTGAAATTCTGTTTGCTCACTGTGGTGAATAAGTGGTCACTCACTCTTTACGGTATGGAAAGCTGACAAGATCTACCTTCAGCTTCAATGAGGAGATGTTCTCAAAGAGTTCTCATTTCCTTTCTCTAGCAGTTACTCTATCTGGACAGCTATACTGGTCAGGATCCCTCTATCATCACTCCAGGATAAGCCTCCCAGAAAGTCAGTGGTGGGGTGTTTCCACACGCCACTTCAACTCTAGAGAGGCAATTGAGGAGAGGGAAATGATATCTGTCAGGTCAGGTATCATTTGGGGACTGCTACTGCTAGCAGACGAAAAAAAAGTTCCATGTTGGGCTGCTGTAGAACAGCTGGATATGAGTCCAGTAGCAGTTTAGAGACCAACAAGATTTTCAGGGTATGAGCTTTCAAGAGTCAAAGCTCCCTTTGTTAGGTCTCTCATTAGTCTATAAGGTTTTACTGGACTTGTATCTTGACTGAAAAAAGCAAGCCTAGAGTGAATACGCTTTGTGGGAGCATAAAAGCCCATAAAAAGGGCTATAACAGGATACAATCTATGGAAAACCTCACCCACAAAACCCTTGGGGGTTGTGCAAGAATGTACTTGCATATTCCATTCATTCCATTCCACATTTATAGGGCAGAGGATCATATCCACTGTGAGTCAAAATGGTACTTTGAGATGTGCTAATGTGTGGTATGTTGGTTAAGGTGATGGACTAGACCCCAGGAACCCAACATTAAATTCCTGCTCAGTCATGAAGGTTGCTGGGTGAACTTGAATCGGTCACACTGTCTCTCTTCCTAACCTACCTCATAGGGTTGTTGTGAGGATAAAATGGAGGAAAGGAGAACAATGTATGCTGCCTTGACCTTTTTGGAAAGCGGGATAAATATATATATACGTAGTTAATGGCATATATCCCATCACTCCACTTTCTAGAGCTACTTACCTTGGACAAGTTTCCAGGGTACATACCACTATGATCCATATTACTTTAAATTCTATCAAATGGTGGGAGTGGGGGAATCACAAGCTCTTGACACGTTCCAGAACACAAACTGGATTCACAGAGCAGTTGTACACGTTCTGTTTTGGTTCCTTTTCCTTTTAAATATTACTAGCACACAATGACAATCTGCAATATTCTTGAAATCTTGGGCTAAATGCATGTTATCTCCCTTTTCCATTGGAATTAATGGAGCTTTAAAGTGCTTTGGATTTCCATTATTCCCCAGAAGCTATAGCCATAGCAACAAAAGAGATCCCAGTCCAGCAACTGCTGTTTTGGTTCATAGTTTTTTGTTTTTAAATATCATTTTGTAAATGAGGCAAGCTTCATGGAGGGAACAAAAACCCAACAAGCCACTTCACAATTTCTTCTTCACTTTGCTTTGGCACTGAGAAAACGGCACACGTGAATCCAAGAACAATGGTCATGGGCTGAGGACAGACTGGCAATCTGAAGCGGAGGCAAAGCGGAGGGAACTGGAGCGGGGGAAAAAACCCACGGAGCTGGCCGTTCACACTGGCCAGAGCAATGCGGATCAGCGGCGATACGGAGCGTTCAGACTGCCACGGAGCGTTCAGACTGCCGCATAGCCAGCGCGCGCGGCTTGCGCGCGCCGCTGCACTTTTTTTTTGTTTTCCTTTGATGTTTTTCGCATGTGCGCACATGCGCACATGCGCAAAACTTTTTGCTGGTGCGTTCACACTTCCTCCGGATGCCTCCTGCTTCTTCCAGTTCACACTGTTTGGAAGCGGGAGGCATGCGGAGGAAGGCCCCTGAACACCGGGAAAAACCGGTGTCCGGGTAAAGCGGAAGGAAAGCGACTGGGAGACGGGTAAGTACGCAACGGAGCCGACGGGCAGATGCGCATGTCTGAATGTGCTCCTTTCCTCCGTTTGCGAAGCGTGCCTGCCCCGCTTTAGATTGCCAGTCTGTCCTCAGCCATGGTTTCTCATCAAAATATGCCAAGTTGTGGCTTTGTCAGTGTGTTGTACACCACTCAGAGAGAGTGCCAGCAACCTTTCAAAAAGAATTACGGCAACAGTTGTACTTCATAGAACTCCAGCTGGGAGTTAGTTATTTAAGCCTCAGACACAGAATAAAAGATGACACTCTGAGATACATTATTCTGTGAGGTCAAGTATCAGGAACATGGTAAGACGGATGACAGGAAAGCTATCAGTCAGGATGGGAAAGTGATTTGGAGTTGCAGGGTAATAAAAGCTCTGGGAAATAGGATGCATCAGAGAGCTCTTGTACTTCTGCCCCTGAGTCTGCTAGTGTTCCTTTCAAGTACTCAGTGTGTGTGTGTGTGTGTGTGTGTGTGTGTGTTTTGTGTTTGAATCTGTAATTATTTTATTTAGTCTTGAATAGAGTAATACTATTTAGCAATTGTATAACATGTTGTCAAAGGACACTTCTCAAGAGTTCAGAATGCTATGCAAGTAATTGCTTGTGTAAATGATCTACTTATGTAAGTGGTGCAACATTGAGGCTGCAAACACCCAGGAGACCGTGGTTCCTCCTTTTACAGGAGAGGATTGTGGTTGTTGTGTGTTCCCAGCTCCAGCATGTCAACTGAATAAGCTGCTTGCATAAAAAAATATATTTTTGTGCCAGTCTCACAGTCTCTAGCACCAAATAATCCTTAAAGAGGGTCTGAAATGCAAGTCAGTGTCACTGATGTGGCCAAGTGGCCATGTGGCCAGTGGCCAAGACTGGGAGAGTAACAGGTTGTCCAAGGCCACCAAAGCTGTGGAGGGATTTGGAGTCATACCAGTTCACAACCCCTGAAATACACTGGTTCTTTCACAGTTTTAGCCTACACTTCTTCCAAGAAGCTGGGATGATTCTTCACTTCTTCATTGTACCCTCATGAGAACCCTGTTGAGAAAGTGACTAGCCCAAAAAGTCTACACTGTAATCCTGTGACTTCAAAATCTGAACAGGAGAGTTCAGTTTCAATGAACTTCATGGTAGAGTGGGGATTTGAACCTGGGCATCCCCAACCCTAGCCCATTGCTCTTTAACACACCCAACAAGCATATGGAAATAATTTTAAAAGAATATACATAAAATAATGCATTTGAAGCCAGGAAACTGGATAGTAAAGAGTTTGCTGTTTACCTGTTTGTAAGACTGGCATAATTTATTCCTTGATGACTGCCAAGTATGCTATCAAGGCCTTTGATGTGGGGATATTGGCCTCAGAATACTCCAAACCCTTTTCAGGTTTAATTTTCAAGAAATGTTGTAAGATGATCAGAGGGGATGAGTCTTATAGTATACTAGGAATAAGGCCCGTTGTGAAAATAAATACAACGGGCTCTAGAAAGGCTCTGCGAGAGTGCCAAGGCCTTGGGCACTCAACATCAATTTGGTGTGGCAACCTCAGCTGGGTATAAGGACACAGAGTCCACCATTTTCTCCATGGGAACTGATCAATGCCATCTGGAGAGCAATTGTAATTCTGAGTGATCTCCAGCCATCACCTGGAGATTGACAACAGTGGTTCCCCAACAGGGAATAGCTGGTTTGGAGGGCAGAGTCTATGGCATTCTACCTGTCTGAGGCCCCACCCCTCCTCAAACCTCACCCTCTTCAGGTTCCATCCCTCAAATCTCCAGGAATTCCCCACTTGGAGTTGGCAACCCTATCTCCCTCCCAGCCAAGCATCAACCTACCTTAATTTCCCCCTCACTGTTCAGCTTTCCATCTCCCCCCCTACCTGCAGCCTCTACCGTGCTCTGAAGCCCTGTCTGCCACGTCACATTGGCTGTCATGGGGGGCATCTCAGCAGGGTATAAGGACACAGAGTCCACCATTTTCTCCATGGGAAGTGATCAATGCCATCTGGAGAGCAGTGGTAATTCTGAGTGATATTCAGCCCTCATCTGGAGATTGGCAACAATGGTTTCCTCGGCCAAGAGGGCGGGATAGAAATTTAAATAAATAAATTTTTCAGGAGGAAAAGTAGTCTTTCTCTGCAATGGGGACCAAAGCAGCTTACGTCATTCTCCTCTCCACCTTTTGACTTGCACAACAATCCTGTGAGGTAGGTTAGGCTGAAAGTCTGTGACTGGTTCAAAATCACCCTCTCAACTTCTACAGCAAGAACATGGATCTAGCAGATCCTGCTCTGAAGCACTGATTGCCACGCCTAGGGTACCCAACCTCCAGATAGAGCCTGAAGATCGCCAGGTATCACAACTGAACTCCAGACAACAGGTCTTTCCTGTCCAGTGAAAATAACTACTTTGGAAGGTGGACTTGATGGCATCCTGTTCAGCTGAGGCTTCTTCCCTCCCCAAACCCTGGCTTCCATAGACTCTACCAGAAAATCTTTAGGAATCTCCCTACCTTGAGCTGGCAACCCTAGTCAGAACTGGTCCCAATGAGTTCTTTACAAAGGCCTGCAGAGGGTTTCCTTCCTTTGTCTGAACCAAGCTTGGTTGCTTACTGTGGAAAAAAGGGCTCCAGTTTGCAACTCAGCTGTTTGCCTCCCACCCTCGTCCTGTGGGCATATCTCACTCCTTAAGTTCCCTGCCATCAGTCACTGAACTGTCACTGCCTTTTTAGAGGGCCCCTGTGGCCAAATCTCCCTATTTGGAGATGGAATCCTCAGTCTTTGGGGGATTCCTGGAAAGTTGGCAACCAAAGGGTCTGGCCTTTCTTTGCTTCCTTGGGCTACCCCCTCCCTTTGGTATTGTGCAGAGCAGGGGAGACTATGCACAACACAGATTATTAGCCCAAATAAAATAATTTTTTTTTACTATTTACACAATTATGGAGCGCATACACACACACAACTGTTGAAGTATATAAGACACAACTGTTGGAGTAAGCACATACTATGAACCAACAGGGCATAAATCAACAGGGGTTAAACACAATCCTCCCTGGATGGGCTGGAGTCTATATTGATGGTGCCCCACCCCTTGGGACATTCCCTCTTTTCCTGCACTTTTTGGCCTTGGGGCCGCTGGGAACTGTAGTCCAACAGATGAGGAAGCCCCATTCAACCCAGTGGGTGATACCCCTGTAGGCCCCTCTCTGAAACTACAGCTCAATTGAACCTTATGAGGGAAGATTTTAAACAAACCACAGTCAGCAGCCATCTTATAGACACAGGTAACTGCCATTTCCTTACACCTACCACCTGGAGTTCGGCAATCCTAGGGGGAAAGTCAGCCGCACAGCAAGGGGTTGAAGGGAATGGTTTGATGGTTGCTGGCCCACCTTGTTAGCCAGCCAGCCAGCCAGCCATGGTGGAGCTTAGGAGGAGAGAGATACGTTTTCTGACAGTTTATTCTGACAGGAAAGTCAGTGGGCAGGGGTGAGGGGGTTATGCTGATAGTCCCTTGTCTTTTCACTGACAGAAGCAGGCCACTGAGGGGACAGTTAGACCCACCTGGCAGTGGGCGGAGGAGAAGAGTGGACCGAGCTCCCAGTCCATCCTTCCCCTTCGCTGGCTCCCTCCAGACTGAGGCCGAGATGCTGGCTGGTGGCTCTGTGGGCGGGACTGAGGCAAAATAGGGAGAGAATGCAGCCAGTGGCCAGGGTCCCCCTTTTGAGAGGCAGTCCGTCCAGCCTACTGATTTTGGCGCCCCATGGAATCTTGCCCCTTGGAATCTTAAAACAGCTTTATATAATAGGAAAGATGGTTCTCTTGCAAACACATCTTCCTGAGTTATGTAATTGTTCCAGGTCCCATAATGCCTTTCTATTTTTGACTTGCTCTGCAAGAGGATGATGGTTACCCTTCTTTAGGTCTCAGAAGCTAGGCAGTGAGTACATTCACCACCTTGATTGTTCCATTTATTTAGGTGCCTGATTGGACACTGTCTTCCTCCCCCCCAACTCATTCAGTTGCCAAGTTTTCCACACCCCACCCTATCCTACAAAATGCCTTATTTACTCTCCCCTCCCCAACCCACCCTATTGTTTGGTTTCCTCTCTCTTCCCTCTGCCAACCCCTACCTTCCCACACCTTTTAAACAGCAATATTTTCACATGCATGGAAGTTGGAGGCTATTTTGGGGGTTTTATTGTACTCTGGAATATTTTTTTCGCTCCAGGTTGACTTGTCGTTTTTTGAGCAGTTTGGGGGTGCCACCCATCACTATAAATGTGTGATATAATAGCTTTATCATGCAGCTGTATCCATTTTGGCATGGTGCTTTATATTTAAAATCTAAGCATACATCCTGATTAGACTGATGGAATACCAGCTTCCTTGATTTTTAACTGTACGTGCCCATCCTGCTATTCATTGAACACAGGAAGTATGAAAGCCATTGCAGTTTATATCTTTGATTCCAGGGCTTATAAATGTGATCCCGTGTCTTTTAGAGATACAAATACATGGTTGTCAGGAGAGGGATCCAGATGACCTGTTAAAAACTCATTGATGCAGTGATAATTTCATCCTGCATTAGCATTCTTCCCAGTGATGCCGACTGGGAGATGAAAAACAAAAACTATCTAGAGGTGAACTATGATGTGATAAAAGCATCAAATAGCTGAGCTATTGTGCGATAATTGCTGTCATTATATTAATAATATGGTGGTCGGATTCCTTCCTGGGTGGTAAGAAAATGTGTGCTTAAACCTACCTTGTTTTCATTGCTTCCCTTGTTATCATGATGTGAAATGTCCACTTAATTTCAACTGTCAAATATCACAGGTTATATAAAACACCAAAACTGTTTAGTATAAGCTGCTGAAAGAACATATCCATCCCTTAACCATGCAGCTAACAGTTGTAAGCAAAGGATGTAGAATTAAGTATCAGTGACTTCAGACAGCATTGTGTCCAATACATGAGACTCATCTACCTACATGGTAGCCAACATGGCAGTAGATCATAGCACAGAAGCAGAGGAAAACATCTCTCTTGCATCAGAAAACATTCTCGCAAAGGAACATCTATAGCTCAGCTGCAAAATTTACCAAAAGGCACAGCAATATAAGTCATGTATGCAAAGAATCTACATAACGAATTTTAAAAAGTGTCCATATGTTGCAGTGCTGTCAATTCAATCAATCAATCCCATATGCCACTGACAGTCATTTCTACAGGCACTTGATATAGCTTGTATAGACTGAGAGTCTATGGTAGATGCAGGGCAAAAAACCATTTCTAGACTCCCCCTCCCACGGAGCAAGGCTCTTCTACTAGTCCACAAGGATGCTGCATTATTTTATTTAATCTGATTCATATCCATTAGACTCAATGTGGAATTGACAGTCTCATCCTAGCTGCTAGCCCCTTTCCTGTGCCCTCCCCCAACCTAGCCACAGTATTTCGTGCAACAGTCCCCTTCAGGCTGGACTACTGTAACTCGCTTTACGCTGGCCTGCCCTTGAGACTGACCCAGAACAAACGGAGAATCACAGAAACCCATCCATCAAAAAAGAACAACCATGATAACCTAACTAATTAACAATTCTTTTTATATCTAAATGAACAGTGCATTACATATAACATGTGTAAAATTGTATGAGAGACTTGTTGCTTCTTATCTACAGGTCAAAAACTTTAAAGGATTCAATAATAGGAACTTCAGTCCTTTTGTGTAGAGAGTTCAACAAAACAGGAAGCGTCTTCTTAGAGAGGAAAACGTTTCACATCTCATTAGTGTATCCTAATTAAAGGAACATTCAGTCCTGCTGACATGGAAGCCAGCATGAAGACCATGTTTCATGACTTTTTTCAAAGCAGGAAAAAAGCGCATTCCAAAGATTTTTTCAAGGATTTTTCAAAGCAAGATGCAAACCCATACATATTAAGATGTTAACAGAGGCTACATTTCAAAACATTAGGCTATACAATGTTTTATAGAGTTTTATTTACAATTATTAGCCTAAATTGAAACATGAAGACTGCTCTGACATGCAGGCTGGACTACTGTAACTTACTGTACGCTGGCCTGCCCTTGGGACTGACCTAGAGGCTCCAACTGGTCCAGAATGTGTGGGAATGAGTCCTGGTGGGAACGCCACTGACCGCACATAAGAACATAAGAGAAGCCAATGCTGGATCAGGCCAGTGGCCCATCCAGTCCAACACTCTGTCACACAGTGGCCAAAAACACCAGGTGCCCTCAGAACGTCCAGCAGTGGGGGCAGGACACCAGAAGCCCTCCCACTGTTGCCCCCCCCCCCCCCCGTCAAGCACCAAGAATACAGAGCATCACTTGCCCCAGACTGAGAGTTCCTATCTATACTTTGTGGCTAATAGCCACTGATGGACCTCTGCTCCATATGTTTATCTAATTCCCTCTTGAAGCTGTCCATGCTTGTAGCCTCCACCTCCTCCTGTGGCAGAGAATTCCATGTGTTAATCACTCTTTGGGTGAAGAAGTACTTCCTTTTATCTGTTCTAAATTCTTATCTGTTCACATACACAATCTGTTCTTATCTGTTCACGTACACAACCAGCTACACTGGTTACCAGTGGAGTACTGAGTCAGGTTTCAGGTGTTAGTGTTGACTTTCAAGGCCTTCAGTGGTCAGGGACCCATGTCCCTTTGGGACTGTCTCCTCCAATATGTCCCCAGAAGAATGCTGAGATCAGCTGACAACAAATTGCTGGTGGTCCCCAGCCCTAGGGGATCCCCAGTCTGGCTGTCTTCAACTAGGGCCAGGGACTTTTTTGGTCCTGGCCCTGACCTGGTTGAATTCTCTGCTGAACGACATCAGGGCTCTGTGGGATCTGATGCAATTCTGCAGGGCCTGTAAGGCAGAGATGTTCTGCCAGGCTTTTGGTTGAGAGCAGCAATAGGAGGTTAAGACTGGCACCATCTCTCTTTTCTTTTATCCCCCCCCCCACATACCCTTTCCTTCACTGCCATGCAGGATAGTGGTGTAGCCAGCAAAGGAGGACTATTTTCTTGCCATCTTGATTGGTTTTAACTTTCTGTTTATTGTCAGTAATTTTGATTATATATTACTTGTATTTTTAATCTCTATTGTAAATTGCCCAGAGCCTGTTTGCAGGATGGATGATTCATAAGTTTAATAAAATGAATGAATGAATGAACAAATGAATGAATGAATCTTATTCATGGGTATGAAGAAAATCCAAAAAGCACCCCAAAATATGTGTAGGAAAATACCCTAAAGTATCTATAGAAGGAAGAGATACTATTTCACCTGGACTCTCCTTTCTTAGACACGATCAACAGTACCCAAAAAGGAGAGTAAGACCCTTTCCATTGGTTGTCCTGCCCCTCCTCAGTAACATAGAGGAGTCTGCAAAAGGCCCTTCCATTGGTTTGTTTTCATTCATTTGTGCAATGTCTTTGTAAGACATTTTGGAGTTTGTCTTATTTTCCAAAAGGAGGAAGGCAGGATATAAATATTATCAACAAATATTCAGTAGTAACTCAATCATATTGGTCTTTCCTCCAGAGTACCAGACACATGGCAATCATTCATATGGTAATCTACCAAATATGGTAATACTGACTAATCAAAGAAATTATGTATTTTTTCATGATTCAGGACTAGAAATAGAGTTCTCTCTTGACATCTTCAGAAAGATTCACAGGAGCAATACTATCCATTTATGCTACCATACTGATTACCCCAATCTAGTAAATTGCACATTTATAGATTTGGATTGGGACCTGTATGCATAACTGTTAGCAAATTTAGCCTAAAACAAAATTCTAAGATAAAATGGAGGCTCCAGGTTAGGCAAAACTAGATTTGATATATTTTTTTAAAATTAATTTTTATTGAATTTTCAAGATATTATTCTCACATCATACAATAAAGTATAATTCAAGCTTTTTTCGAGCCTCTCAATTATGTTTTATCTAACCATTTATACAGCTTAGACCAAGTGTCCGTTTCTTTAAACATTACTCCTTCTTCATCTTTTCTTTGATTTTGATTTGATATTTTTAATGAGCGGTGTGTGTGCGTGTGTGTGTGTGTTTAACATGGCTGATTCCCCTCAGTTAGATGACAGTCTGGGAAATAACTGTCCAGGCATTTCAGGGGCCCAGTTTGGATTATGGCTGTAACATGGGGAAGAGGCTTCAGGGGGAAGAGTCTTCAGGGGAAGGGAAAGGAGTTTGTAAGCCGCTCTGAGACTCCAAGTGAGTGAAGGGTGGGATATAAATCCAACCTCCTCTTCTTCTTCTTCTTCTTCTTCTTCTTCTTCTTCTTCTTCTTCTTCCTTCCATCCCATTTTCTGAAGCCAAAATAGCCTTGGGGAGCATTACTTGCCCTGTTGGGGTGCTCCATGTGACTCTTTGGAGCCGGGAAGTAGAAGCAGTATCAAGACTAGCAAAATTCCTCCTTGTGGATAGCGGTGTTCTCACAGCCCTAATTTTGTGAATTCTTTGCATACATAGCATAATATGTCTTTTGATCAATTTCAGCATCCTTAGAAACCTGCATCATCTGGTTTTTACACAGAAACTTACATGAACCTGCTTCTTTTTCAGATAAGTAGTACATCCTCTGCCCTCTACCCCCAGTGCCTGTCCCCAAATAGACACATGGCAGCAAAACTTAGTTTTAAGTAGTTCATTTCAATGGCTCATCTATGTCTTAAGCTTATTAAAACACTTGAAGATTGGATGTGATGGGCAGTCCAGCAGGATGCCACCATTTGTACAACTCTGCCATTACTCTAAACACAGTCCAAAGTTAGTTCAAACCCAGTCATCAATTATTGCTGGCCTTGTTTATCCTTGCCCGCCATGAACTCTGCCAAGAGGAGCCAAGATTCATCCCCTTCCCATAACGTGCTGCACAGATCACTAAGGGTTTTGTTGATGTTGCCCAGTTTCCTCCCAGCCCACCATACAATGAATGGTAGGCTTTTGCAGGAATTGCCCTTCACTGTATTGAGACCACTACCCCAAGGGTGATCCCCGGTTTGCCCTCCCTATTATAAGCAACTGCCTTATTCCTGCCTTCTCTAATTACGGGCTAACCAGTTCAAAGACTAGACCCATTCATGACAACATGAAATGAGTGAAAATATGGTTCCCTGAACTGCCAGTCACAGGAGACCCTGAGACAACTAGCTAATCTTGTGTCGCCCTTAAGAAAAACAGAAGAAGACAAAGAAGAAGAAGAGGTTGGATTTATATCCCACCCTTCACTTGGAGTCTCAGAGCGGCTTACAAACTCCTTTCCCTTCCCCTCCCCACAACAGACACCCTGTGAGGTAGGTGGGGCTGAGAGAGCTCTTTTCAGAGCAGTCCTGGAGAGAACAGCTGGTACAGAGCTATGGCTTGCCCAAGTTCATCCAGTAGCTGCAAGTGGAGGAGTGGGGAATCAAACCTGGTTCTCCCAGATTAGAGTCCATGCACTTAAGCACTACACCAAACTGGCTCAAGCGGTTGGGTGGGTCAAAAACACCCAGCAAATGCCTGCATGGGAAAGATAGGAAGCCTTTTTAAATAGCTTTTCCCACACCCTATAGTCACCACAAATAACTGCCCTCAGCCACTCAACCCCTATGCCTCATTCAAACTTGTAGAAGGGGCTGGGATGACAGAATCCCAGTTGCCAGTGGCCAGGAATGAATTCGATGTGTAGTTGGATGAAACAAAGTAATAAATGTTTAAAGTTATGCGTAAATGTAAAATAGCATCCAGATTGTGACTTGAGGTGTTGCCTGCAGGCATGTTTAAGATAATTGCTCAGATTTGTCTTCCATTGTAACAAAAGCAGCCCTTTTTGGTTTTGCTGGTTGACACCGAGGTACTTTTTCATACCTCTCAGAGGACATCAGTTAGGATGGGATTACTTTAATTCTCTCAGATGTCTCTGCAGAATTTGTGAACTGAAGCCAGTGACCTCACTGCACATGGCTGGGCACTTGGAATGTGCAGTGAGCTTCCTGCCAGTCAGTAGTACCAAGTACTCTCCGATGCTTGAAGAAAATACTGTGTCAGCTGATGGTGCGTAATGGAAGAAATACTGTGCTGGTGGAAGAATACTTCTGGTTCTGAGAAACTGCAGTGCTTTCAGGGTGATTTCATTCTGTCTGGACGGCATGCTGTGATTCATTCTCATTTCTAAAGGCAAAAATATGAGAATCGTTTTAAGGCAAGGTGATACAAACTCTGAACAATTAAAAGATGGAAGAGAGCTCTTTCTAAGATCAAGGGATTCATGTAGCAGAGTTAGAGCCTTTAAAATTCAGGACGTCTCTGCACAGGTGTTTTCAAAGGCTAGCTGCTTCTGGTGCGCATGATGGTTCTCACCACATATACTGGTATATGTGCAATGTATGTAATGCAATGAAAAATGGAACACAGAGTTTGATACAGGTAATAAAAAGTCACAGCTTCACTGGAGAATGTGACTGTCAAGGCAATAAAGATCTCTCCTCCCCCCCTTTCCATTCCGCTGGCCTCCGGAGCCACGGCCAGCAGAAAGGAGGGAGGGAAGATCTCCCCCCCTTCCACTCTGCTGGCCTTGGGGAGAGTTCTCCCCACAGGATTGGCTCCTTGGAGGGCTCTGTTGGATAGTCTGGTTTGAAACAGGCTGCCCAGCAGAGCCCCTGCTGAGGCTGTGGGGAGAGTTCTCTCTGCAGGATCACTCCTTTGCAGACTTTGTTGGGCAGTCAGGTTTAAACTAGGTTGCCCAGCAGAGCCCCAAACCAAGCTGCAAGAGGAGCCAGCCCACCCCAGCTGATCCTCTCTGGTAGCTCAGAGTGGCAAAAGAGGATCAGCTGGGGCAGCGTGGAGCTGACATCTCCGTGCTCTGGCTGGGGCTGCCTTGCCCGAATAAAAGCCCCCCCCCAATTGGCTTTTTTCAGGCTGAGCCATATCGGGCTTAATAAATACCCCCAAAATAACGATAAGGTATTTTGGGGGTATTTATTCGGTTTGGTTTATACTGAACACACATCCCTACTTGAGACTTACAGGCTGCTCACTATTCAGCCGTGGGCCCAGGATTAAGACAATGCCTCCGAAGCCAAGGTCTGGAATCTCCCAGTCTGAAACTTACACAGTGTGTCTTCTGCTTTGCGGTCCAGCGGTGATTCAAGCCTAACTATGAACACTATGTTAAACTTCAAATGTACAAGCACAAATTGTTGCATTAAGAGCATTATTCTGAATGTGAAGTGACTATATACAAAATGGCTGTATTTCATACCAGATATTGATTTCTTTGCTGAATTGAAATCCCTCAAATGGGGAAAATTCAAGAAAAGTGAGTTCTTGAGTTCACCCAGTTCTGGGGCCATCCTGGCGTACCATTTGCCTCTCCTCAAACAATGTCCAAATCTACTTTCTTTAGACGTTGAAGTTCATCCTGCAGGCACACTGGTGCCTTCCGTACAAATACGCCTTTGGAGTGGCCCTTTCCCCATCCTTCCAGTCTAGTCTCTTGGATTATCCTGGTGGTCTGGTAAGTGGTCCTTATACCTATTACAGGTATTCATATAAAAGTAATGGCACCTTACAGACATTGTTAGCTGTAACTTCAGCTAGATACCTCCTGCATCTCCAATCACCTTTGTTTTAAAGCCAAGCGATTTTTTTCTAGTGGTACCTAAAATCTACCTAATTTACTATGATTGCCAGCTGGGCCTTAAGTTTCCTCCTGGCCTCTGACTCATCATCTTGTTCCTAGAATGTCACCAAAATGTCAGGACACCTGGATGATCTTTTCCCTTTTTGTGCAAATAGGAAGCAATCCAAATAATGAGTATTCCCAGGCTGGACTATCAAATACCACCTCCTAAAATTATTCAATGTCTTGAATGTTGAACAAGAATTGTAGCAACCAATGGAGTGTTTTGTTCCAAAATCAAACACTTTCAAATGGAAACTAAAAGTCTTCTGGGAGTGCTGCCAAAAGGCAGTTACATAGTGTGCTTGGCTTGAGGGCCACCTCATCCCAATCATTTCGGTATGGTGACTTCAATATCCAAGCATATTTGACTGAACACAACCCTAGACCAGGGGTGGGCAAATTGCGGCCCGGGGGCCACATGCGGCCCGCCACGGAGTTTTTTGCGCCAAATTGCGGCCCGGGGGCCACATGCGGCCCGCCAAGACAGTCGGCCACGTGGTGTGATAGGGTACATTTGTCTCATTAAACTGATTCTAAAATTAAATATGCTTGCAGCTATAGATGATATGAAATTAGCACAATGAATACATTGAATAAAACTACCACTATTTTATTTAATTCATATTTATTGATTTTTATGATACAATTTATACCTTTTCTGAAATGCAGAGTTAACTAATGAATGCAATCATTTTAAAAGGTACGGCCCTCCGCTAACCTCCGCTCCCACAAAGTGGCCCCCGAGCCAAAACAATTGCCCACCCCTGCCCTAGACCAGTTGCATCACCAACAATGCCATCTAGAAGTGTGCATTTAGATATTTCCAAGCCAAAGTTATACAAGAATTTTGCTGTTTTATTTCACTGCAGATGGCAAAGTGCTCTCCTGACATTTTGCATTCCCCAAATTTATATCCTGAAATTTTGGGATTTTTTTTCCTGGTTATTTCAGCTTCGGGGTTGATTTGGTATCTGAGCTTGGAGATAGTACTTTTGGTTCTACCAATACCAGATATTCCCAGAACCAAAAAAAATATTATATCAGATGGAATCCCAAAACAATATCAATATTCCTGAAATTTCAGAATCATGAAAAATTATGCCCTTTCTGAAATATCTGAAATGAAATTGAAAAATGTTAAAGTACACACTCCAATTGGCACCCTAAGCAGAATTACACCTTCTGAGTCCACTATGATGGACTGCACTTTTTAAAAACTTAGAAGTGCTGTACAAATAGTGTTGTTGTTGTTCAGTCACACAGTTGAGTCCAATTCTTCACAACCCGATGGACCACATCACACCAGGCACTCCTGTCCTCTGGTGCCTGCTGAACTTTATGTTTGCTGCATTGATAACACTGTCTAACCATCTCATCCTTTGCCATCCCCTTCTTCTTTTACCTTCAACCTTTCCCAGCATCAGGGCCTTCTCCAGTGAGTGCTCCCTTCTCATTTGGGGGCCAAAGTATTTGAGCTTCAGCTTCAGTATCTGTAAACAGAGTAAAGGACAGTAAAAGGTTAATTCTTCACAGAGCCAGAGAGCCTTGAGTGACAGGCTGCTTCAAGCAATCTGATTGGTTAGCATCAGCTGAGGAGAGAAAGTCTGGAGAAAGCTGGATGCTGAGGAGAAGTCAGTCAGATTTCTGCCCTGATTGACAGAGAACTGGGAGAAAAATTGACAAGAAAGTTTGGGAAGCAGACAAAGACTCCCATTCAGGCCAAGGAAAGGGGATAGATCTTCTAGAGAGAGAAGAAAATTCCCTACCCAGTCAAACAGGGAGTGATCTCTGAAGAGTACAGAGATCCCAGGGCTTTTGGGATTAGAAACTATCTTTAGAGACCTTAAGAGTCAATTAAAAACTCAAGATGAGTACTAGCATTTCAAGGGATGGGCTTTGGGTACTGGAAAGAGGGTACCACCCTTCTGGAAACAAAAAGAGTCAGAGATTACTCACAGAAAGTGTGCTGGAGTGTTTGGGAAAACACTGGAACAAAAGCCTCTCAACATAAAGATTTAAGTAACTGTGAATAGCTTAAGAACCTCTCATTAGCCTGATATATAGGAACTAAAGGCTGTGCATGTACTGGTTTTCCTCAGAAATCTCAACCCCTGATTTCATCTGACCTTTCCTCTGTATGTTAAATAAAATATATTGTTATTTTTAAATTTTAAAATGTCTCCAGTGCCATTTTCAGTGGTTTAAGATAATCCTGACTTTTCCCTCAGGTTCCTGGGCTGAGCCAGCAGTAAGATATCATACAGCCACAGGGTGAGGCAGCCAAAGTTCTTCAGGAAAGAAGAAAACAGACCACTAGGGCTGCTCAGTCAGAATGGGAAAGAAAAGCAGAGGGAAAATCTTGCCTCTGAGAAAGGAAGGGAACAGGGATTGTCATACCCACTGACCTGGAAGGACTCTGCAATAGACTGTGCTTAGGATGGTACTGTAACTGACTCAGGGTGATTCTGCATTGGCTTTTCCCTCCATTGTTTTACTAAGCAGCAAGTCACCTGCATAACCAGCAAAAAAAAGAAGTAGCTATATAGGAGCTCATAACCCAGCAGGTAGGGCTCTGTACCCATATCATGGTCCTGATACATTAGTTGAAGACCACTCAATTGAGTGGGCACCTCTGAATTCCTACTATTTCCCCAGTTGTTCTTATCTAGGCATTAACTCCAAGACATCCCAGCTTAGTTTTTCTCAATTTCTAAAATGAACATTATGCAGTTTCCTGAAGGTAAAGATAAAGAAAGGTCTCACTGGCACATAATGTAGTTCAGTACAACTGAAAATAGAGATCTTAATTACATTTGCCATTTCTTAACCCAGCACTGAGCCTGCTGCAGAGTGAAAGTTAAACACAGTGATTGAAAAGTTAAACATTCAAGTTCTCTCTCTCTTTGTTAAAGGTTATTCAGCAAGAGAGAAATAGGTTTCAAGTCCCTCATGTTAGGTCTTCTCATCCGCTTGGTGTCACCATTTTTTGTCACGTGTACAGTCCTTCTTCTGGGAGAATGCACCAGAATAGAGTTCTGGAACCTCTTCGACAAAACATGTTTTAAAAATGTTTAAAAGTTCATGTGTTTTCATTATACAGCCTGAAAACTTCATTTCCCTTTTGAGAGTTTCGGCAACTCTTTAAAAAAAAAAAAAAAAGCCTTGCCTTTAATCAAGTCATTTTGAAACATACTTCATATGAGTCAGATTTTTTTAAAAGAAGTGCCTTCTAGCGTAGACATCTATAACAAATTCATTCTGGCACTGAGCTGATTTTCTTATATAATTATCAATTCTCCCCCCCCCCCACCCTACAACATTGAATGGGTTATTTATTAACTATAGCCCAGGCCAGGTAAACACAACAAATCAGAACAGAACAATCTGGATGTTTGTAATACAGTTTGAACAGTGTAATAAGTTTAAATGGGCTCTGCAGACTTTCCATATGTAAACAAGGCAACCTCCCCCCTCCACAACAAAGTGCCAATGTGCTAAATGTAATTTTGAGATGTATCAATGAAGACACCTAGCCCTATGGGAAGGGGAGACTGGTTTCCAATGGCATCTTCCCACACTGTTGTGGTAAATTGGGTCTAGAAACCATATGGTGAGGATAACAGTGTGGTTCTAGGACTGAAGCCAGTCTTTTTCTCACAAGATGGGGCTGCAACATTTCCAAATAGGAACAAACTCTGCAACAAATTTGCAGGGTCATGAAGAAGCAAGTGCCGTGACAACTGAGACAGTCTGGTCCCCAAAGGTTCAGTCCTGAGGCTGAAGAAACTGCCTATCCTTGCTTTAATTTATCCCATAGTCTTTTAAATAACCAGCCTCATTCACAAAGTAGCTTTAGGAGAAATTTTTGTTACCAGGAATCTACTGGAAAACAAGTTCTCAGTCTTTGAATGGCAATCATAAAGTAAAACTTTCTAAACATATGTAAGTGGTCTAACCTGTACTTTAGGTGGGGAAGAAGACCCACACTGGATTACCAACCTATGTGTCTCCTTCCTATGTGCATATTGCTCAGCTGGGAGGACGCATCGGTCTTTGTCCCTGTGATTGTTGGTTGGTTGGTTATTTATTTATTTGACTTATATCCCACCCTCCCTGCAAGCGGGCTCAGGGCGGCTCACATAAATTGGTACGCAATGACTATTACAACCACGTAAGAACATTTAAAACAATTCAATACCATAAAATCATAAAAGCATAAGGTGCTAACAATAGTTCTTAGTTACTCACAATGGTGTGCAAAAATGCTTATACAACAGACAGTTTCCAAATTCAAAGATCTTCCTGAGTCTGGTGATGGCACAAGCCAGAGGTTAAACTAGGCCAGGACCCATATCCAGGATTGTTGTTGGTAGTCGTGGGGGTGGCTCCTTAGTTGAAAGCCTTGTGGAAGAGCTCCATCTTGCAGGCCCTGCGGAACTGTACTAGATCCTGCCGGGCCCTGATCTCTTCTGGGAGCTCATTCCACCAGTATGGAGCCACCACTGAAAATGCCCTGGCCCTGGTGGTGGCAAGCCTGGCCTCCTTGGGGCCCAGGAGGATCACGTGATTCTGAGATCCTGACCGCAGTGCTCTCTGGGGTATATATGGATGCATGCAAACAGTACTGATGCTATGTGGAAAGAAATTATGGGGAAGTAGCTACCATGCTCTAATGCCAGCAGGCAGTACTCCACCATTGAAGGAAGAGCTACTTTAGTTGAAGGAAGGCTCCTTAATTAATTTATTAATTTATTTATTTATTCCGATTTGTATCCTGCCTTGCCAGCGAACCGGCTCTAGGCAGCTAACAACATAAAATCATAGACATACAAAGTTAAAAACACAGCATATAAAATTTTAACTCCTATTAAAGTACAATTAAACAATCAAATCACAGATGGCAGCAAACAAACCAGCACCAAATACCAGTCACTTACTTATACCCTGCCAGGAGGCTTCCACCGTAGATGTTCTAGAGATGGCTCACCACGCCATCTACTAAGGGCCATTCCCTCCAGTGGCGGCCCCAAAAGCCTGGCGGAAGAGCTCCACTTTACAGGCCCTGTGGAACTGCAAAAGGTCCCGCAGGGCCCTGATGTTCTCTGGGAGCTCGTTCCACCAGTAGGGAGCCGCCACCGAGAAGGCCCTGTTCCTGGTGGTTGTCAGGCCCGGAAGGGTCAGGCGATGTTGGGTGCCTGACCGCAGTGCTCTCTGGGGTATATGCAGGGAAAGGCGGTCCCTTAGGTAGGCAGGCCCCAGGCCATATAGGGCTTTAAAAGTTAAAACAAGCACCTTGAACTGGATCCGGTATGCTATAGGCAGCCAGTGCAGCGCCCTCAGCACAGGCCGGACGTGGTCCCTCACTGAGAGGCCCATCAGCAGCCTGGCCGCGGCATTCTGCACTAGCTGCAGCCTTCGGAGCTGGGTGGGACAAGGCCTTAAGTTGGTCAAGGCCTTCGAACTTTGCTTAGTGGAGTTGTAGGCAAATGTTAGTCCTGATACTATATCCATGATGTTTTTCTGAGATGATTTCTGTGACATAAAGACCTAATGCACAAATGGCTTCTTAACTGTGGTGTAGTGGTTAAAATGTCAGATTAGGATCCAGGGAAAATGAGTTTTGAATTCCCAGTCTGCCATGGAAGCTTGCTGGGTAACCTTAGGTCAGTCACATACTAACCTACTCCACAGTAGTGTTGTGAGGATAAAATGGAAGAGAGGGGAACCATGTAAACCTTTTTAGGCCCACATTAGGAAGAAAGGTGGGGTATAAATAACTGTTCACACCACTGATACATGTTTCCCTCTCAAGAAAGCACTGTTAAGCCCCTCTGATTTCAAAATCAATTGGACCTAAATATTCTTCACTCTGGACAGATTGTGTTCTGTGTTTGATAGGAAAAGTTATAACTCTAAAGGTTTTTGCTGCCCTTGGAGAATTGAAAACATTGCCTACATTACAAGAATGTACTGAAAGATGAAAAATTGACCAGGGTACTTTGTATGTGCAATGTCTGCCACTTTACTACTTCTCCTTTAAGCTATGCCCTTGGTATCTGATACCAATTGGAAGACTCTCAATCATGTCTGGTAGACTGCATGGGATATTGACCAGGTAATAAGGTGTTTTCCACGTCTAGAAGTCCTGGCTGTGGCTCTCTTTCCAACACATTTAGACATCTGCCTAGTTTGGTTCTAAGTATATCTTTGTCATTGTTGAACAGAAGGACAAGAACAACAGTCCCTCCAGTCTCTTCAATAAATCACCTAGGAAGCTATCGATGTGCTACTTGATAATGAAAAACTGTCAAGTTTGGTGAAAATGTGATCATTCACTCCTTGTGATGTGAATCAATCATTATCTCAGATATCATAGAGACAGCAAGGGTGTGGATTTTGCAAAAGTCAATCAGGAACAATCAGATGTAATTTTCTGTGCTAATGAAAGTTGATTTGAATTAAGCCCTTTGTGCATTGAACCATAGTTAAGGAAGAATAGAATAGCTGTCATTTCTCTCTCGGACAGCATGGCAAGGAATTTGGAAATTTTCCTAGGACACATTTGCAAACATTTAAGTGTTTGGGGCAATAGATGAAAAGAGAGAGCTAGGCTGAGGACAGACTGGGGATCTGGAGCGCTCTGCCTCCGCTTTAGAAGCAGAGGCAGAGAGGGCGTCCAGACAGCCGCAGCTGTCCCCCGTTGGCTGGCTGCACTCACCCATCGGCGAGGCACTGTCCGTGCGCTGCAGCCGGAGACCCCTTGGATCTGGTCTCCAGCCGTCCGGGTGCGCGTCCCTGCCGCTTCCTGGCAGTGTGGACGCATTGACAGCACTCTGGAAGTGGCGCCGGAAGTGTGGATAGGCCAGCAGCCGTGCGCCTCCTCCCCGGTACGTTGCAGCCAGTGTGCACGGGACACCCCGGGCTGCTTTTCCTGCACGCCTTCCAGTCCTGCGGCTGTTCCAGGACAGATCTTCAGTTTGTCCTCGGCCCTAGTCTCTACTTTGATAGTAACTGTCAAAGATATTTACCAGACAGGACTTGAAAATTTTGCAAGCTCCTAAAGTGAACTTTGGAGTCCTGTACAATGGCTATGGCTGTATCAGTCTGGCTTGGATCATCCCATTTGCTACAGGAATCCTGCCTGTCGTGTTGTAACGATATGCCTTTAAACATTACCTAACCAAAAAAACCCAACAACCCTGAAATAAATCCCTTCTATATCCTGCATCTATTACAAGAAATAGTGACAATTGGTAATCTCCAGAAATGATCTGATCATTGCCTTTCCATTAAGACTGAATGATGCAACATTTATTATTTCTTCTGTCTACATTCCTCCGTCTACCTATACTTTAATGACTCAGAGCTGGGATTTTCTGGGGAAAACTGCTGATGACTTGCAGACTCCTTTTCCGGAAACCCCTTTAGTACTAGTGGGTAATTTCAATGCAAGGATTGGCAGTGACAATTATACTCTCTTCTCCAAATTATTAGGCCCAGAAAATGATGAATTTCTTAGCCTTGCTTGGCATAACAGAAAATCCAAGGATGTTGTAATAAACAGAGGTGGTTTGAAGCTGGCTAAATTTGCGGTTCAGAGAAACTTTATCCCATTGAATGGCTACTAAGAGGTCGATGCAGCTGGTGACTTCACTTATGTGAGTCCCAGAAGAGCCAGTGTAATTGATTATATGCTGGCCCTACTTGATTATCTCTCCCACTCTGAGTTTCTAAAAGTTGTGAGAAGGGACCATCTCCCAGTCTTCTTTTCTATAGACTTTAGAATATTATCATACTCCAGAACAGATTTCTTAAAATCAAAATAAAGTCTTTCGATTATACTGAAGTTCTAACTCTAGTGACAAAGCTCAAACCATAATGGGCTCCACCCTCTGTAATACTTTAGTCAACAGGGTTCTAAAATCAGATTCAGCGCTTAGTTGTTTGCAGAACTTGGATGACGTATTAGAACTGTTCAGACTGCTTTACATGAAAAAGAACCTTGACGGGACACCTTTTGAAGTTAAGAGGCATAGCTGGTTTAACAGAGAATGAAAAGGCATATTCAACAGAAGCATTGTGAGTTTAAAAGTAAATGCACAATGTCAGTCCTTCAAGAGCTGATAAAATTTTTAAAAATGTACAGAGAACTGATCAAGATGAGGAAACGGATGGCCCTTTGTAAGGACTAGGGACTTCTTATCTCAGCTATTAATAGCAATGATAATAAGGCCTTCTGGTCTATCATCAATACCACTATAAATCCAATCTCTAAAATTCCATGCTGTATAGCCCAGCCCAGTAGCCACAAGTTACCACTAATTAGATTGGTGACTAATCTAATTAAGAGAGAGAAAGACTTGGGAGCCAGCCCTGCTAGGAGTCTAACTCCCTGGGAAGCGTGCCCAGCATTGAAGCTCCAGCCCCTTCCTAGAACAGCTTATGGGGGGAGAAAGGCCAGCTCACTTCCCAGCAGCTTTGCATGGACTCCATGACCCCCATGCCACTCACCTTGGCATTGCTGATGTAGCAGAGCTGCAGGGCATGCCACGCTTGGCTGGCCCCCTTCATACAAAAGGCAAATAGGTCACATGTGGGAGCAGCCATCTTGCCCCACTCTGACCCAGCTGGGAGGAGCAACCCCTGATCGCCACAGCTTACTCCTCCCCTTCTTCTGCACTGTGCGAAGGAGGCTCCTGAGGAACCCAGCCAAGTGGCTCTCCCCCCACCCCCGCTTGGCTGCAGTAGCAGCTCCTTACCCCCATGGGCAGTCACTGCGCATCCTTGCCAGGTCTTCCAGCTTCCAGCTGCAGCCAAGCAGGAGGAAAGGGGGAGGGGCTCTGAGAAGCCAGCTGCGGAAGCGGGAAGACCCGTGAGGCTGCACAGAGGCTGCCCCTCTCCCTCCCCTCCTGCTTGGCTGCAGCTTCAAACTTTGCCCATGTGAAACCAAGAGTCCCCTGCCTGCTCTGGGGGTGGTGTCTGGAGCCCTCCAGAAGGGGCTGGGCACATCTGTGGGGGCATAGTCCCCCTTGTCCCCAGGTAGCTACTATAGCCCCTCTGACATGGGAAAGTTATTTCAAGAAGATTTTCCCCGGATGCTAATGTGCCTACTATATCTTTTATATCTGATTTATAGAAACATCCAGGGCTATTTTTGGGCAGGAATGCACAAGAACGGAGTTCCGGCTGGCTCCTGAGTTGGCCACACCCAGCAGGAACTCATTAGCATAATAGGCCACACCCAACATCAGAAACTCATTAGGATTGGCTACATTAGGGGTATGTGGCCTAACATGCAAATTAATTCCTGCTGCAAAAAAAAGCCCTGGGTTTTGATAACAAGCGAGGTAAACAGAATAAGAAGCAAAAGATGAGTTTGGCTGGATGACCACTCTTCTGGTAACACAGGGGTGTGGCCTAATATGCTAATAAGCTGTGCTGTCAGTGGTTGGCCTGATATGCTAATGAGTTTCTGCTGCTGGGTGTGGCCTATAATGCTAATGAGTTCCTGCTGGGCTTTTTCTACAAAAAAAGCCCTGGAAACATCCCATTATTGTTCCAATATTTTAAAGGGGTTCTAGATGTAAGTCATCCTGTTATCGACCAATCAGCCTTCTTTCCTCTCTAGGAAAACTGTATTCTGTTTACCTACTGGATAATATCTTGGATTGGATGGAATCAGAAACCTTATTGGGGCACAAACAAGATTTAGGTGGGGTTCTTCAAGGTATGACCATTGCCTAGTTCTTTACCACTTTATTTATTGATTTGATTTGTACCCCACCCTCCAGGCGGAGCAGACTCAGGGTGGCTTACACAAAATTGCAACAAGTAAATAACAGATAAAAACATCAATATAAATAGCCTCATAAAACACAACATAATTACTAAAAACAATTTATAAGACAATGGCAGTACGTTTGTTACAAGACAATAAACGTTGATTTTATATTGTAAACCTTATGGTGTTTTATGACTGTTAGCCGCCTTGAGCCAGTTCGCTGGCAAGGCGGGATATAAATGTAATAAATAAATAAATGGCAGTACAATAGTAGCGATAAACATAGAAATTACAGTCAGCAACTGATTTTTCTGCCAGCTGGCTCAGGCTGGGTGGTGGTGTTGGGCACAGGGTCTTAGATTATTAGGTGCTGCTCCTTTCCTAAAGGCCTGGTGGAAGAGCTCCATTTTACAGGCCCTGTGGAAATGTAAAAGTTCCCACAGGGCCCTGATCTCATTCCACCAAGTTGAAGCCACCACTAAAAAGGCCCTGGCCCTAGTTGATGCCAGCCTGGCGTCCTTGGTGCCAGGGAGGGCCAAGTGATTTTGAGACCCTGACCGTAGTGCTCTCTGGGGAACATGTGAGGAAAGGTGGTCCCTCAGGTAAGTACGTCCCTGACCATAAAGGGTTTTAAAGGTAAGCACCAGAACCTTGAAGCAAATTTGGTATGCTATAGGTAGCCAGTGCAGTGCTTTTAGCATATGCTTTTAGCATAGACTGGATGTACTCCCGCATGGGGAGGCCCAGCAGCAGCCTGGCTGCTGCATTATGCACCAGCTGAAGCTTCCGGATTTGGGTCAAGGGCAGCCCCATGTAGGGAGCATTACAGTAGTCCAATCTTGAGATGACCATTACGTGGATCACTGTCGCCAAGTTTCTGCATTCGAGGAAGAGAACCAACAGCCTAATCAGCCAAAGCTTTTAAAAGGCCAATTTAGCAGTGGCTGCTACCTGGGCCTCCATCATTAGGGAGGCATCCAGGAGCACTCCCAAATGCCTAACCTTTGATGCTGGCACCAATGGTGCCCCATCGAAGGACGGGAGTGGGATCCCTAGCTCTGGGCCACCCTGACAGGCATCTGTCAGACCTCCATCTTTGTCGACAAAGACCTCCATCCTTGTCGGATTCAATTTCAGTTGGCTCAGTCTAGATCTTCCGGACTAGAGTCAGACTGGCCGCCCAACAGCAGATAGAGCTGGGTGTCATCACCATACTGGTAACAGCCCAGCCCATGCCTCCGAGCAATCTGGGCAAGGGTGCCCATGTAGATGTTAAATAGCATTGGGGAAAGTACCGCCCCTTGGGGCACTCCGCAGACTAGCGGGTGCCTTCAGGACAGCTGTTCCCCTAATGCCACCCTTTGTCCCCAACCCTAAAGGAACAGGGAGAGCCATTGCAAGGCAGGCCCCTGAATCTCAGTGTCGGCGAGGTGGTGGATCAGTAGTTGATGGTAGACCATGTTGAATGTCGCCGACAGGTCCAACAACAACAACAACAACACTGTTGAACTGCCCTGATGCAGATGTCTCCGGAGGTCGTCTGTGAGGGCAACCACTCCTGTGCCATATCTGTCCCATGTCCGAGTTGGAAGCCGGACTGGTAAGGATCTAGTGTGGAAGTGTCATCCAAACCCCACTGCAACTTGGCTGATAAATGTTCATATGTTAAGGGAGGATGATTATACGTGGCTTTTACTGACCTTGAGGGGTCTTCAATAAATCATCCTAGACTGTGGAACAAACTCAATCAAACTAATATGGACAAAAGACTTCTAAGACTTATTCAGCAATTATATTCAGATTTGACTGCCCATGCCCTGTTTGACAGGGTATGGGAGGAACTTAAATCCATTTAATTCAGAAAAGGTGTACATTAGGAATGTCTGTTGGCACCTTTTCGGTTCCACTTATACTTAAATGATGTAGCGCCAATTTTTGATGATTGCTGCCATCCACCAAAATTAGCTGAGATTTGTGTACCTATTCTACTTTATATGGATGATGCCATTATCGTCTCTCGAACTAGGGTTAGGCTGCAAAGGGCCCTGCAATCTTTCTCCAACTATTGCTCTCGAGAAAGCTTGGTGATCAACTACTTGAAATCTAGGATTTTAATTTTCTCAAGACTAAGAAATGGAACCAGGGGTCATTTGGGGCCGGAGCGAGGTGGAGCAGAGCTCTCCCAGCCCAGGAGTGGGCACTAGGGCAGCCACAGGCTGAATCAGATCCTCTGATCTGATTTGGCCTGCCGCCAAATTGCCACTGAAATTCAGTGGTGGCTTTAAAAGCGGCTGGAGGGGAGGGGGTTTGAGGGAGAGGCTCCAAACTTGAAGGGTAGCTGCTGGAGCCTCTCCCCCAAATACCCACCAAGTTTCAAGACAATTGGACCAGGGGGCCCAATTCTACAGGCCCCCAAATGGGTTGCCCCCATTCCCTCCATTGTTTTCTATGGTGGGGAAAAAGTAATGTTTTTTCCCACCATAGAGAAAATTGAAGTGATGGGGCAACCTGTTTTGGGGCCCGTAGAATTGAACTCTGTGGTCCAATCTTCTTGAAACTTGGTGGGTATTTTGGGGAGAGGCCCCAGCAGGTACCCTGCAAGTTTAGAGCTTCTCCCTCAAACCCTCTCTCCTCCAGCCCCTCATATACCCTATGATTTTTTGTCGTTGACTTCAATGGCCCATAGGATATAATGGGGCTGAAACTGACATTCGGCTGGTGATGTCAGGGGGCGTGGCATATGCTAATGAGTTATGCTAATAGGCATGCTAATGAGCTCCTGCACCTCTTTTTCTACGAAATGACCCCTGAATGGAACCCATCTCAATGGTCAATCAATGGGTCCAATATTGAGAAAGTCAAGACCTTCTCCTATCTGAGGATTTTGTTTTCAGCAGATCTCTCCTGGAACCCCCCCCCCTTTAGAACAGCACTTAATAAAGCAAAACCATGCACAAATGCTATAAATAGGTTTTTCTACAATAAGGGGGGGGTATATTCCTGGAACAGTGCAAGCTTTTACTCTGAAAATGTCTCCCATCATTCTTTATGGCTCAGCTATTTGGATTAAGGCTGTCTCTGACAGTATCGACAAACCCTTAGCACAAGTTCTTAGGGAAATATTGAATATCTCCTGTTGTGTGTCTAATGTGTATTGTGGGCAGAATTTGGACAGCCATCCTTGGAAGCAAGAGCATGGCTACATTCCTTTAAACTGAGATTAAAACTGCTCTATGCTGAAGATGGTCTGTTAGATGCTCTAAACTGGGATACCCAATCAACTTGGATGAAAGACCTAGATGAGAAACTGATTGTAGTTGGAGTGTTGATTGATGATCTTTTTGAGATAGGCAAACCCAAAGCATTTTCTCTGATCAAAAAATCTATCCTAGAAATCAACCATAGCAGCTTGATTCTGACAGTCTGTTCACCCCTGTCGTCTGGTCTTTCCCAAAACCAATACCCTCCCATATGTACTATCTTACTACCCCACGATATTGCAGAGCTTCCTGGGGAGAGGACTGAACCTTCACACCACTAATGCTTGTCCTGCTTGTCCTGTAGTGGCGAAGGAACAGTCTGGGATGGAGACCTGAACTCAATATACTTATGCCAGACTGCAATCATGATTTTGCCAAATCTTACTGAACTTTAATAGCACAGTCCTGGGGGAACATTGGTGGGGCTCTGTATAATTTTGTACAAGATTTTCCTTAAAGCCTTAGCTTTGTATAGGTTTGATTGTCATCCCCCCCCCCCCCCCCAGTTGTGGTGCCTGGTTCTCAGCTTTTGCCTCAACTCCCTTAGGCCAAAATTTCTCCATTAATCATTTGTTTCTTGCCTTCTAAGTGTGACAAGAGGGACTAAATCAGAAGTTACACGATGACTCATTCCACTTTATTACCTTACTAAATATAGGCCTGGTGGTTTTGTTTACTTTAGCTTCTTCTAAGGTCCCCTCTCCTTCTCTTAATCCTGCAGACAGAATTCTTGGTAGAACAGGAAATTGAGAGGAGGCAGAATGTTTGCTTGTTCTATAAGAGCCAAAAAGAGGGTGAGCAGGAGAGCATATCAAGGGCGTGAGAGACAAGAGACAAGAAAGAGGTGAACAACCACAATCAGATAATGAGTAACAGGAAATTTGAGCAGAGAGATAGTAGGAAAGGTAGCTGTTATCAACAGGTGGCTGTTGAGCACTGCTTTACTGCTCTGGATTGTTCAACAGCACAAAGTGCACTGAGGTAGTGCTAAAATATGTGAAACTGGGAGAGAATTTTCTCATGCATTTGGAATGAAGGATGAATCTTTCTTTCCCTCCACTGGCAATAGCAAATATGAAGCAAGGGCATGACGACACTCCAAACTAGCAGTTATGACCTGCCTAAAATCCTACTGTGGACTCAGTTTTTTTTTTTTTAAAAAAACCCCAACAGTCTGAGGCTGTGGTCACACGTGCCAGTTGAAGTGGAGGGGAAGAGAGGCTATTTCCTTTGGAGGAGTTTGACATGCAGTTGTGAGATCACACAGTCCTTTGAAGCTGCAGGCATAGTCCGTCACTGTGTGATCAGACACAACTGTGGGTGAGTTGTCTTTTCTTGTTTTGCCGTTTGTTTCCCTTGTGCATAAATGAAGAATCGAGGAATTGTATCTCTGCACTGAGGGCCCCCTATGAAGTATGTGATGATGCGCATACTGTGAAGGGGTGGGGGAAATCATGGCACGGAGTCAGGATGGCATGATCAAACCATCCTGACAGAATGAGAGCATGCTTGAGTGATCAGACAGGGGAAAGTCCATTTGTGGTCCATTCAGCAGGCATTAGGATCAGACTTTCCCCAGAGTCTTTTAATCCTGCTTTTGTGGCAGAGCAGCATGGGTTGCCAACGACTGTGGGACACTTCCTAGATGTTGCTATCTGATCGCACCCTTTAGATCCATCAGGCATTCACACCTATGTTGGCTCTAAATGAGCATGGGATCACAGCCTGAGTGAGCCTTCTCTTCTGCAGTTATGTGCTAACACAGTCTTTGTTTGCTGAGCAATGTTATAATGATGTTATAAGCATCCAATTCATTTAAAAGGTTTCAGAGGTGGCTTTCTTCGTACTGAGGACAACCAAGTTCCCAAAATCTGCTGGACTGCTGGATTCTCTCATTATTGCCAGTTATTGTTAATGATATATATCATGGATTGGAGTCTGAACATCTACTACCCTAATGTTAAGAGAGATGAATAGTTGCTGCTAACTGGTATCTAACTGACTGACATGGTTCTCTATTAATGTGTAGTAAAAGAAATGTGTGGCATGACAATTTTATTTATACTTTTACTTACGTATTCATATCCTGCTTTTCTCCCAACTAGGGACTCGAAGACGCTTATGAAAAACAGAAGAACAAAATTTAGAAAAACAGTAAAAGAAAAATAAATATATACAACTTCTGGGTTGGTCCTGGTTTCTCTGCACCAGCTCGCTTAGAGCCACAGGCTATTAATCATGGACTAAGAGCCAAGAACTCTTTGGCTTGCACAAAGGGCTTGTGGTTCTGGCCCATACAGGCTTCAATACCTGCAAAAGAGGAGGAACAGAATCTCAGCCCATGTCAAGTTCTGTACTAGACATTACAAGGGAAATGTGTGAGGGAGATGCAGGTTGCTGGCAGAAAGGCAGCTTCTGTAACTTATTAACTGTGAATGAGGGAAAGAAATTAAACATGAATTTTGGGCACTGGCCCTTTTGGGAAACATATGTTCTATAGCAGGGGTGTCAAACATGCAGCCCGGGGGCCGGATGAGGCCCCCGGAGGGCTTCTATCAGGCCTTCACTGGAACTGGCCATCCCCTGCTTCCAGTTCTGTTGCTGCTGCTACATCATAGCTTGCTTTGTCAGTCAATCGCTCAGCCATTTCATGTTTTCCCCTGGGTCCTAGACTCAGAACTCTGAGCATGAGATTTCTGTGGTGAATGTCAATAGATCAAAAGCAGGTTTGCAGTTTACAGATACACACTTGAACAGCATACTCAAGACTGCAACAGCACAGAGATTTTGATGCAATAATTCAGAGCAAGAAGAGTCAGTTATTGGAGACTGTTAAATAAACAAAATATTGCAAGAGTGCTAATGTTTTAAGCATGTTTTCATTTTAAGTAAAAAGAAAACTTTGTGTTTGTGTCCTTTATAAAATTTATATCTCTGCTACCTGGCATTACATTTTATGACACACATGGTCCGGCCCAACAAGGTCTCATTTGTGTCAGATCCGGCCCACATAACAAATGAGTTTAACACCCTTGCTCTATAGCCTTTTCTTCTACCTATATAGATATGTATCTTCTGCTTCAATACAATCAGCTTGCATTAATCAAGTTCAGAAAAGTGGCACTGGAACTTTCCTGCTTTGTGTGATGGTTGAAAGCTGGGTCTCACCACTTTGCTACTTGTGTGCACCAAATTTTGAAATATTTTTGAAAGTTGAGAGCAAGATATTATTTGGCAGGGAAATGTCTTCTGGAAAATATTTAGAGATGAGAAAAGCCACCTTGAAGATTTTCCTGCGGTTGTAATCATCCTGGGATTTTGTCACATCTATGCCTGGCGTTTGAATGACTGTGAATTCAGTGGTAAATGGCTAGATTCTTCCTTTCATTTTTTTAAAAAGTACAGCTAACCGCTTCCTCCCGATTAATGTCTTCTCTGTGTTGGGTTGCTCCTTTACTATTCCTGGCAACTGATGTCATCAAGACCATTTGAAGGGATTCATGTTGGAGCCTGTTGCAAACACTGACTGCCTTGTCCTCTGCCCTTCTCTTAAGTTACTGGCAAATGTTGATGACACAAAAGTCTATGTTGTTTCCTCAGCTCTTGCTCTCTCTCTTTTCTCTTCCCCCCCAAAAAACGATCAACTTTCTGAGGATATAATAATTCTACAGTCCAAAGAAAATGAAAATTAGGGAAATTGATTGTATATTTCTAAATTTATATTAACATTGAGAACCAAAGAGGCATGACCAAATGAATCACTAATGAAGGATTTTAAATTTTTCAAATGAAGGATTTTGAATTTTTCAAATTTACAGGTCATCCTTTCTACTTATGGGCCAAAAGTGGGATAATACTGCGTCTGGTCCTTTTGCTTCCTTTTTTTCATCATACTTCTGCTTAGTCATTCGGGAGTCTTTCCAGTGCTATCCAGATGAAGGATAACTCACTTGCAGCTGGATTTCTCTGTCATTCAGATACAGTGGGATGAGATTTCCCTAAAACACCTTAAGATGTCAAATGGATTCATACACAGCTTTCTTATTTTTCCATATTACATACCACTGTAGCTTCTTCAACTGAGGGAAATGCATTGAAGATATTTATTTATAGATCAGTTGATCCAGTACAGCATCTATGGTGTGCTCAGGGATTGTCCCACCCAAACACCGACCTGACCCAGACCTGCTTGGCTTCAGCAAAGTCGCTTCCTCCCACGACTTCAGGCTGTGCCCCCATGCTATGGTATAGGAGCCATAGTAGGACATAAGCTGGAGAAACATACCTGCTGCTTGCTCTTAAAAGTTGCAATCCTAAATATCCTGCTGAAATCCAAAATCCTGCTAGAAATAAACAGGATTGGCTTGTGTTGTAGCATTTTTTAGCAGGTGAGATTGGTGGACCGGTTCTGTATTCTGAAGCTGAGCTGCTACTTGTGGCTGGTGAGCTGTGCTTGACTCTGTGGATGGCGCATTATGGAAGCTTGATCCCTCACATACTTTAAAATATGCCATTGTGCCAAGTGATCCTCCTCTCTCATATGAAATCGGACATCACCAGCTCATCTGCCTTTCTTTATTTTGTCAAGCAAGGGGAACCTTGAACCAATTTCCTGTCTCAAGGGCATCCTACAAGTTTTGAGAACCTCTGTTCTAATACTCTTAGTCGGGGGCAATAATCATTCCCACTCCATAACTTTACTTCCTTCAAGTATTTATAGGCTCAGTTCTCTTTGTAGGTCCTGTCTTGCCTATCTAGCCATCTACTCAATTTCCTTTAAGCCTTTCTTGTATATTACAGGCAATCTCAGTCTGCTATAAATAAGCCTGCTGTGGGAGAGTACGGATGTCTGATGATCCATGCCAGGAGGGTCATCCACCAGACAGATACCACCTGCACATTCCTGACTGCTATGTGAACCTGGAATGCCAGTGATTTACTTCGGGACCATCCCTTCTCTTGTGTTCATGTTCAAATATCTGTGTCACAGAGGATTCTTTCTGAAGTAAATGAAAACTGACCTAAGTTTAATTTTTCAATTAAAAAGATACCAGTGAGACCCCCAGTTCCTCCTTTAGGTTTTCCTACTTTCCCCTTTACTATATTTCAGTATTTCTTAACCCAGGATGTCTCTTTTTGGTTTTTCCAAATAAGTTGCTGTGAAAGTTAAAGCTGCTGACTTGCCTGTCATCCAGAATCCTGCTTAGGCCTGTTCAGTGAGGCTCCCAGGAAAGTGTTCCTTGGACTGCCCGGTCACAGCGAAATAGACAGTGGATTATTTTTGGAGACTGGAATACTTTCTTAGCTCATGGAAGAGGCTCGGGCAAGTCCATGTCTTGTGGCTGGCCTGAAGCGGCTCCGCCGAGCTTTTATCAGTGTAAATCAGATAGGGATATTCTGAGCCACCTTGGGCCCCTTCTTGAGGTAAAAGAAGGCGGGAGGCTGAATTTTTAAAATCAATTAATAAACGTATTGTGACTAAAAAGGAACATGAAATACATATTTTGCTAAAATCAGGGCTATTTTTGGGCAGGAACGCACAGGAACGGAGTTCCTGCTGGCTCCTGAGCTGGCCACACCCAGCAGGAACTCATTAGCATAATAGGCCACACCCAACAGCAGAAACTCATTAGGATTGGCTACATTAGGGGTATGTGGCCTAACATGCAAATTAATTCCTGCTACAAAGAAAGCCCTGAGTTTTGACAACAAACAAGGTAAACAGAATAAGAAGCAAAAGGTGGGTGTGGCTGGATGACCACTCTTCGGGTAACATGGAGGTGTGGCCTAATATGCTAATAAGCTGTGCTGTCAGTGGTGTGGCCTAATGTGCTAATGAGTTTCTGCTGTTGGGTGTGGCCTACTATGCTAATGAGTTCCTGCTGGGCTTTTTCTACAAAAAAAGCCCTGGCTAAAATCATGCAGAATCAAAATCAACTCTCTCATCCCATCCTAGCTCCTGCACCACTGATAGCTGCTCAGATGGTTTTCAGCTGGCACAGTTGTCCCTGTTATGAGCATGCACTGATCGGGACAGTTCTACCTGTGACTCTGTGGTCTGCCAGTACAGCTTGCAAAAGCACTGGTATATTTTTCAGATGAAGGAGTTGCTGCCAATCCTGTTCATCCAATTTGGTTCCAGTTCCCCAGTGCTATTCAACAAATGTGGGGATTGCTCCGCAGCCCTGTCCCTTTTTTTTACTGGGATTTGGCAGATTAGGCTCAGTTCATACCCCTGGATTATTCTTTACCTCAGCTGTCTTCAGCATGCAGTTCATGCTAGGAGGAGGCTAGGGGAGTGGCCCCCAAAGGAATGCTCTTGCAAGGGGAATGGGAAGGGTGTGCCGGTAGAAACCTCTCCCACATCATGACTAGCATCTGGTAAGACATGGCATTTGCATAAGGAGGCCAGCTGGGGATGGACAAAATGCCGAGGTTGCTGGGGGTTGAATGGGATTGGGCAGTGGTAATGAGCCCCCTAAGTGCCGTGGGAAGATCGTGCATCAGGGTTTGCTAGCCAAAATGATAGACATGTGGGGTAATAGATCAGAATGAGTGTCCCATCCCCCCATGATGATGTTTGAGGGGGATATGATGACCTCATCCACTTCCGTCCCTCAGAGGCAAGATTTCCCCTCCATTTTTCTCTCCTTTCTGACTGAGCAGATTTCCTTCTTTTCTGAAGGAATATGGCTGTCCCACCTTGTCACTGTATGAAATCTTGCTGCTGGCTCAGCCCAGGAACCTGAGGGAAGGATCAAGATCCCCCTTTAACTTAAATCACTGAAATGGCACTCAAGGCTTTTTAAAGTTCAAAAATAACAAAATATTTTTCAATGTAGAGGGGAAAGGTCAGATGAAATCAGGGGTAAAATTTCTGAGGAAAATCAATAGAGGCACGTACTATAGTTCATATGTTTCAAGCAACTGAGAGTTTCTTTTCTTTTTTTGAATAGATACAGATATACACACATAGATACTAGGAGCAAGGCCCGTTGTGGGAAGAAATACAATGGGCTCTAGAAAGAGGCTACAAGTGAGTGTCCTGGCTGTGGCTGGTGGGGTGGTGGAGGGAGGTGAGCCATGTTTATTTCCTTTGGCTTAGCTATAAGGCAGGGCTGTCTCAAGTCATTTTGCTGCCCCACATAAATAGTATGGGAAGAGAGCCATATGGTAACAGGTATAGTTCCCTCCAACCCTGACTTATGTTGATACTTTATTTACATACCAGGAGGAGGACAATACACTTTTCCCTGTGTAATTTGGATTGTATATCTTTCCCTGTCTTTGACAACAACCAAATTGTGAAGGTAAGCTGAGAAGAACTAGGTTTTGTAATCCATATTGTACAATCAGAAGTCCCAGGACATTATTTTCTCATTGTCTTTCTTGCTTCATGGCTGAACAAAAATTCAAGAGTTCGTCTCATTTCATTGCTTTGCCAAACTTATACATCATATAGTATTAAATCAAGATGGTAGTTCGGTCATCCCCTTGAATAATTCGTACAGTTAAAATGCTATTCCTCTCTTTTGTGGCATAATTAATATGACTATCTTCTCCCCTCCCCACAATTGTCAACAGTTCATAACAGCAAGGAAGAATGATTGGAGGGTAATGCATTTGGCATGCATAGTTTCAGAGTGTCAGGATGAGTATTTGGTGTAATCTCTGCCTTCACACTCCAAGAACCTGCCAGCTGGCAGAGCAGGCAAGTAGTCTGTTGCTCATTCTGTTACACCTTCTGCAGTCTGCCACCTAATTTCCTGCAGTCATGCCTTCAGCAAGAGTTTTTTTTTTTTCAGCTCAATAGTTTGTTCCCTAAAAATGATCATGACTCCCCATGGAAACGCTCCAGAGAAGCCGCCTGCACTGTGCAGCACTAATGCTAGTTTTTCTCACTGTCTCGGTTATAAGCATACTGAGTGACTTTAAAAACATTGTTCTAGAAAGCTACTGCCAAGTATGGAGTTAAGCTTACACTACTGTAATGTGACAATACAACGTTTCCCATTTCCATCAGGTTGCAACTCTGCACCCAAAGGCATCACGCAGCAGTGATATATCTGTGGCTTCATAATTTTTGCTTCTGTACATCTTGGTTTTTTTGAGCAATCACTTTCAGACCGATTTCCCACTAGTGCTGCCCTGGCATCGGGTCCTCCATTTGCCCCGATTGCCTGCTTGAATTTCCTACTATTTGCTGCGGGGCACATTTTGACCTGGGGCTTCGTACGATTTCTCCGCGGCTTCAGTGATCCTCAAAAAACAGAATCACCGAAGCCGTGGAGGAAATCGTGCGAAGCCCCGGGTCAAAATGTGCCCTGCGGCAAATAGTGGGAAATTCAAGCAGGCAATCAGGGTAAACGGAGGACCTGACGCTGGGGCAGCACTAGTGGGAATCAGTCTCAGGCACGGTTTTGATCTTCATAAGAGCCATCTGTATAAAATACCATCAAATTCTTGTTTAGCACCATTCATGTCAGCAAATTTGTCATTGTTTCAGTGAGGGTCGAACTATATGTGAGGATAGCAAATCCCTGTCTTGAAATCTGAGTCAAACCTCTACCTTACAAGGTTGTTGGGAGGACAAAATGAGGAAGGGAAAATGCTCTGAACTCCTCAGAGGAAGTGCAAGACAAAAAATATGACCAGTACATATACAAGCTGTTGTCGATGTGAACGTTGGTCTGCATTCTTTTTCTGTAAATGCAGATGTACTTTACAGGGAATATAGATTCAGCTGGGTAGCCGTGTCAGTCTGAAGCAGCAGAGCAAAGTCTGAGTCCAGTGGCACCTTTAACACCAACAAAGTTTTATTCTGGGAATAAGCTTTCATGTGCATGCACACTTCTTCAGATATGGAAATGTTCTGGCAACCCAGCAAACAAACTAAATGTTGTGTGTGTGCATGAGTGTAGGGTGACTGGTGCTATACCAGAATGCTCTCTGCTGCATTGTGGCTCAAAATGACACTGAAAAAAGAAAGGGGGGAGGGAAGGGCATTATTTCTTTAAGAGCAAAAGTGAATGTCTGTGTCTACTAATTTGGCTGCCACTAATGTGAGATGGCTTTGAGGTTCTGGCCAAGTTTTGGATGGGTTGCAGAGTGAGGAAACAATGAGCACTGAAACAGAGATACTAGGGTTGCACACACTGCTTGATTCTCAACTGGATTTGCAAAGTCCTTCAAGCTGCATGATCAGCCTGGGAAAAAATGCTGGACGTAACGTGGTGGCCATGATTGGAGGCACAGGCTGTAAACTTGGCAGTGTATGGGCATTGGCAAGAGGGATTTCATTATGAAATGAGGTCTGCAGCGTAATTCTAGTTAATTCTAACTAGAGAGTCACTTAACGTCCAATAATCAGTTGTGTTTTAATCAAATGCTTTATTTTAAACTGTTTGGAGAATCGTTTTGTTAACATAGTTAACATAATGTATGTATTTGACTTGTGTATATATTTGAAATCAAATATAAACACAAATCATCAAATGTATATAAATTACAAAACTATGGGCCCGTCCACACGAGTGCGATAAAGCGGACGGGGAGCGTACCTGCGTTGTGTCGCTGCATAAAAAGGCGCGTTAATGCGATCCCACGGTACGTCACAGAATCGGACGGCAAACGTCGGTGCGCGATCACACAGCGGCGTAGGTGCGCTGCTGCGATCCCACGCACGCCTGCTTCCGGCTTTTCCGGAAAATACTTCTGTTTTAGTGGTCTCTTTTTGAAGCGCATCAACGGGCGTTCGCGACGTTGTTATGCCGGGTACACGACGCTTCGCAGATGTGCTTGTCTGATCCCGCCGGTTTGCGCCGTCGCTTCATCGCACCGCTTTCGTCGTAAATGGGTGCGTATGATCGCGCCCTATATTTTCAAAATTATATTTAACAGTATTTAATATAAATGGTATTTGACAAGGCATGCCAACAAGTCTAAAGCACTTGTATTTTGTATTGCAATGTTAAATTCAGAAATTCACATCCAAAATGAACTTTGACATATTTTTTCCCATTGGTTTCAGCTCTAAAAATCATACATTACGCAATGCCTGGATCAGCCTGAAGTTGCTCTGTCTGTATTCAAGTCAGTGACCAGAGTAGTTGAACAACAAACAATGATCAATATTTCCATGATACAATCAATTAAGATCCCATAAAAATCAATAAAAGGAAAAAAAAGGAAAAATGCAAATACATTTTCAAATACTAAAAGCCTTCTATATGAAATTAACATTGTTTATTAGAATACAAGATAACTACTTCTTCAATGAATCACAGATTTTGCTATTGAGCAAAACTTGGCTACCTTCCCTGTAATCTGATGGTATTTATCTGCTAGGAGGATAGTAAGAAAAGATGTCATTCGACATCTGAAATCACTCTCCAAGATATAAGGACAGATAGACTCCCATTCTAGCTGTATCTGAAGAAGTGAGCAGTGACTCATGAAAACTCCGACCCTGACAGAAACTTTGTTAGTCTTTAAGGTGCTGCTGGACTCTTCAGGAGTTTCCCATCTGGATATGACAACCCTAGTCCCCTATCCCCTGCCAGTGGCCGCGGGGGGGGGGGGGGGGGGTCCTAGCTAACCCTATTTTAGTCCAACTTTCTATTGCCAAGTACCTGAAGATCCCCTGCTCTCTTAAACAATTCTATTTGTCCACCTTTGATGCTTCTGCCTACAATTCTCTCTCAGAAACCTGCACAATACCTCTTGTTTCTCTGCCTTCCAACCTGCCTCTTCTGTGAAACCTTGGGCCTAATGGCTATTAAAACTAAACCCAAATACGCCTAGCTACATTCGTACGTAGTATTCATATATACCAGCTAGATTCTTAAGTCTCCAAGTCCACCTGTCTCTCAGCACATTTGAAGCCCTAACTCACAGCAAATTGAAGCTAATGGTAAAACTAACAGTAAAGATTCTTACTGGGCACAGCGGTGAGTACTGTAACAAGAACGAGGGTTGCCAGCCTTCATGTGGGGTGGACTCTATTGTATTATACTTTGTCTTGTCTTTCCACCCTGTTTGAATAAGGGCTCATAGTAATGCTTTGGCACTTTCAATCAGTGAATTAACTATCTGAATGGGCTTAAACTGAGTTAGCTCACGTGTCTTGGCTGACAAGATTTAATTAATTATCCTAGTGGAGAAAAAGAAAGCCCCCATATCTAAACAAACTCCTGACAACTTTCCACCTTCCCCCCCCCCAAGAGCTGCTCCTGCCACCATACAAGATTCTCTCTCTCTCTCACACACACACACACAACTTCTCCCCTCCCCCCCCCGTAATTTACACCTATGGAAGACAGGGATGAGGATTGGGACAGTGTGGGTGGAGGCTATCTCTGCATGCCTCTACCTCATGTGCTCCTGCTTTCACAGCAGGGGCCACTTTTCCCACCCTACCCATCATGTGGAACCAGTCTATGTTTCTTTAATCAAACAAGACATCCTTAGCAGAAAAAGGAATAAAACCAAGTCCTCCTGATTTCTTTGTCCCTGAGATTCTGTTTTTTGAACCAACAGTCTGGCAAGCCAAACTACATTTTAATACTAAGCTAGAGTTGCCAAGTGGCCATTGGATAAGATCATCCTGGCCTATTCATATCCCTTTATCAGGGCTTTGATGTGCAGAAAACCAGCAGGTGCGGCTTTTCATGGTATGGAGCACAACGTTATCACCTTCGTATAGCTGCAAATCAAATGGCTTTTGAGGGGAGGGTTACAGGAGCCAGTTCAAAAACTGGCATCCCAAGATGAAGGTGCACAGCATTTCAGAGAATATAAATCAGCATTTTCTAGCATTATAACAATTTCACTGCTTGTGTGTGCCACTTAAAAAAAATCGGGACAAATTCATGAAATGCCTTTTACAAGGGTTGTAATGGTAAAAGATAAAGCCTGTTAGGTGTGCTGCTTTGCTTGAAGAACTTGGCTGGAAATACTTAGGCATTTTGCCTGGGCAGATGGACAATGTGGCCATTTTAAAAATGGCAACACATATATGAACTTAACCAAAAAATGATTTGACAAACACTTGTTCCATTGTTCATGTTATCCTGCATGAGTAAGACAATTATTTGTTTCAGAAATAATGTTATGGGGAGTGGCTGCAACCTAGTTCCAGGTCAGCAGCCAGTACCCAGAGCTCGCCATCTCTCTGCTCAAATTTGAATATTTTTACCCTTTCCAATACAAAAAAAATCTCATTTTGAATGATGGCGCCTAAAGGTGGAAAGAAGGGAAGACAAAAAAGGAGAATGTGGGCTGCGTTTAACAGAATTTTTTCCAGCTTCCTTCCACTTCATCTGCAATGCTGGGGAACAAGCGGCTGAAGAGAGCCCACTTACTGCAAATTTTCTGATGCAGGCGCTAACCAAACAACGTCAGGAACTGAGAAATGATATTACAGAAATGCTGAAACCAGCATTTCAACGCACGGAAGAGTTAGAAGAGCTTCAGAAACAAACAAGTCAAAAGGCAGAGAAAGCTCTTCAGAAAGTTACTGAGCTTGAAAGCCAGTTACCTGTGAGAACCTCAGATACTTGGGCTTGGGAACGCATTTTGTCTCTGGATCATCACAGTCATGAGCTTTCCGTAAAGTTTAGGGGGTTCAAAGCAAACGCTGAAGCTGGAACAGAGCTAAATATATTTCTGGCAAATTGGTTAGTGGGCACTTTAAGCCTGGAAGCTGGAGTTACAGCCCTCCTTCAGAGAGCCTACCATGTGGGTAAGGTATGTGAAGAATCCACTTCCTCATTATACACCAGAGATATACTGGCAGAATTTAAGAACTTCTGAACACGACAGAGAATTCTTTCAGAGGCCAGAGCGAGGGGAGGTCTTGACTTTCAGGGAGTGGAGATCCAAGTATTTCCAGATCTCCCTCCTGAATTTTTAAAGATAAGAAGAGATCTTAAAAAAACCATGGCTAAACTGCGGGAATTAGGAATTAAATATCGATGGTGCCACATGGGCAAGTTATGTGTTCAACAAGGTTCAACTTCTTATACTGCTTATGACTCTGTCTCAGGTGAACTAATGCTGGCTGCCTCAAATCCTTCCTCTTCTGAATCCCAAGAAAACAGAGCTGGCAAAAGGAAAGAATGCTCTCCTCTCACGTCAGCTAAAAAAAGTCGAGTTTGTACTTTTGAAGATCATCTAGATTTTGAAGAGAGCTTGGACTTAGATTAAAATTTAGGATTTGGGTAATATAAAATAATTTTTGTTTTATGCTAAAGAGTGGTGGGACTGTGGCGAGTGTCTGGGTCTGTTCCCCCCAGGACCAATTGGTCCCCGGAATGAGGGGTTTCCCCCCCCTCCTGACCCCTGAGGCCTCTGAGGACTGAGTTTAATTATAATTTAGTTCAAGATTAATAATATATTGTACATTTATTATAATGAGCTAATATTTTGAAAATCTTATAAAGTTTATTTTGTAATAAGTCTGGGAGAAGAAAGAAGACAAAGAAGACAAGAAGATAAAGCATGCATGTGAAGTTCTGTTTTTTAAATTATTAATGATTTTGGTGGTGTTAAATTGTAAAATTCTTTCTTCTATAAAACTGCTTTAAAATTTAATGGAAAAAAAAGAAAAAAAAAGAAATAATGTTATAAGGTGTCTTTCTGCACAAGGTAATGTTTGTGTAATTTGACACTGACAGTAATACAAGGAGCTGGGGCAATATGTACTCCTGAATCTGATTTTGTCTTTGATTTGTTTAGTGAGAGTTAGCGCCTCAGTGAATAGCAGCTAACGTTCTGACATCAGTTTGAACAGATAGATCTGAACAAATAGATTTGTAGTGTCCTTTTCGCCTGGCCATTGCCCTTCGTCTTCCTCTTTTATAATTGGAACTTACTTTCTTAAAAATGTTAAAGATGATTTTGTGCATTGTGTTTGTGATGGAACACGTGGATTCATTTCTCCATTCTTGCCAGCGATCCAGGCTTTCTACTGAAATAATAAACTAGAGTGCACTCTAGGGATGCATTCCCATATATTTCTGTGCACAGAGACACAACAGACACAGATACAGTTTTCAAGAACTAGCAAGTACTTTTGTTTAATGATCACCCCTCCCCCAAATCTTATCAAAGGAAACTAGTAAGTCCAGAGTAAGCCTTTCAATAAGCAAGTGAGGTGTAGTGGTTAGTGCATGGGACCAGGGTCAGGGAGATTCAGGTTCAGATCCCCCCTCTGCTGTGGAAGCTTGCTGGGTGACCTTGGGACAGTCACAAACTCTCAACCCACCTGTGAGGATAAAATGAAGGAGGGGAGAACAATTATAAGCCATCTATCTGTCTGTCTGTCTAATCAGTTTATTTGTTGATTCTGTAATATTGATAATCTCATTTTTCAACAATCATCTTGCAAACCAGCTTACATTATCAGACAAAGTTCCGACACATTTTGGTAAATTTTAAATGTTTTTGGCTAATCCTCAAATGACTTCAGTTATTTATCTTAAGTGTTAACCATTCCGAAAATGTCTGAAATCAGTTTATTACATAACCTGATATTTACCAGAAAAATATCTATTGCATGTGAAGAAATTCTTCTGGATATTGGCTGAACAAAATGACTGAAGAATCCCATTCAGCCACTGTCCAACCTTGTCTACTGAGGCTCAACACAGGAAACTTGGACCAAATTTTATTTCTTCATTTGAGTATTTATTAGCTGCCTTTCCACCATGTAAAATCCAAGGCAGCTTACAATGTAAATAAAATGATAATAAAAATACACAGCACAATTAGGACTGCCAACAAATTTTTAAACACCTGAATAAGTCAAATGCAGTCCTAAATAAAACTGTCTTCAACTGCCTCCTAAAGATCAAAAGTAAGGGGGGCAGGCAGATTTGCTTGGGGAGATTGTTCCATAATTGTGGGGATGCCATCAAAAAGGCCCTTTCTTGTACACCATCAGATGAGCTTCTTTGGCTGATGGACAGTCAGGAGGGCCTCTCTCTGTGCTCTCAATTCCTAAGCAGGAACATTTGGGAGAAAACAATCCTTCAGTTAACCTGGTTCCAAACCATGTAAAGAACAAAACTAGAACCATGACCTGAACTCAAGACTGGGATGCCAACCTCCAGGCAGTGGCTGGAGATCTCCTACTATTGCAAGTGATCTCCAGGCAGCAAACATCAATTCACCAGGAGAAAATGGCCCTTTTGGAAGTTGGACTCTGTAGCATTATACCCAACTAAGGTCTCTCCCCTCCTCAAACTCCACTGTCCTCAAACTCCACCCCCCAAATTTCCAGGTTGTTCTCAACACAGAGCTGGCAACCCTATCTCAGGAGCTGATTGGATGGCAGGGTAATGGCTGTAGTATCAGGGTCCCATGCACCCAGTAGCTGGCCCCATGCAGCAATCTAGCTGCAGCTTCTAAACAGTCTTCAAGGGCAGCCCCAAGTAGAACTCACTGCAATAGGTATAATTATGGCACGGATCCCTGTGGCTATATCTGACTGAATCAGGAACGGACACAGCTAATGCAACAGCTGAAGCTGGGCAAAACCATTCCAAGTCAACACAGCCACCTGGTTTTCTAAGGTGACTGCTGTATCAAGCAGTACTCCCAAAAAATGCTCTCTCTAAGCTGTGGAGACTTGTGAGCAAAAATTCTACTTTGTGAGCTACTGGCATTCAAGTTGTGAGTGAGCAATTTGGTTACTACATAAATTAATTTGCTCTGTAGCCATCCTTCCTGAGCTAAGACAAAAATGTGTGAGCCAGAGGCTAAAAACTGTGAGCTAGCTGACACTAACTCAGCTTAGAAGGAACACTGCTCCCAAGCTGCAAACCTGGCTTTTCAAGGGGAGTATAACCCTATCCGTGATCTCAGGTCCCTGTTATGCCTTTCAGCTAACTCAGAGAACTTCTATCTTGTCAGCATTAAGTTTCAGTTTGTTCACCCATATCCAGACAGATGTGACACTTGGGAGTGTGTGGTAGAATGAGCTTGCTCTGGCCTGCAGTCCCTGTTCCACCCTGCCCTCTGAGGTTTTCCCAACACCGGGAGAGGCTTTTCTTCCACTCTTGAATAATCACTGCCACCACCAGAGCTCTGTAAGGAATTGCTTGCTGGGAGAGTCAGGACTCGCAGCTTCCTTTCCAAGTTATGAGGCCTTGCCTCTGTGTCTCCCACTGCCCAGTGCCTGGTCACTATGGGGACCATTTACTGTCTGGAGGAATAGCCACTTGCCAACTGGCTGCCTTCCCCCTGGCACTCCTTTTAAAATAGCATGTCCAAGATGATGGAGGTCTATGTGGTACAGAGAACCACTACCAGCATCAAAAGTTATAAAGTATTTATTAAAGAGAAAATGTTCACATGCATACTTTTAGCACAACACCAGATTGAGCAAGGGATTCAAAAGAAATGGGTAAAATGCAATTCCTCTGTTCCTCTCTATATACATGTTAAAATATAGGACATGCTCCTTAGCTTAGGATGTTATAGATCTCTACAGAGTCCATTACCCTGCAGCTTCCTCCAGCTCTCCAGGCCAGCACATGGTTAATGGCTGCCTCTTCCAGACCTCAGTTAAGAGTTCTGTCTGCTCTGATGGACTCTTCCTGAAGTCTCTCTAGCATTTACCACCTCCAAATCTCTATTCTCTGCTTAGAGAAGGGGGAGGGACTGGACCTTCCTATTGTTTCTAGCTAGACCTATTAGCATTGCTTAAGCGGTAGCTCAGGTGAGCCTGGAAAGTAATTGAACTGACTTCCTCCTCCCTGCCTGTTCCCTGCCCAGAAAGAGAGAGAGAGAGAGAGAGAGAGAGAGAATTTTTTAAAACACAAAGTGAAGGTTTTGCTCATTTCAACCCCCAAAGAAAAAATGCATTTCTTCACAGAGTAAATTGAATCTCTTGATATTTTCAATTTTCTCTTTAAAGCAGCTAGGGAGGACTTCAAATGAGATCAGAGAATTGGTGTGTGTGTGGGGGATTGAATTTTTTCCAGTGCTATTTTTGCTAACCTCCCCTTTCCCTGGCTGCTAGTATCTGTGCAGTGGAAAAATAAAATAAAATAAATGTACTCTGCTGTTAATGGGGTTATGTTATACTCTCTTCAGTTATTTCTTTCTTTAATCCTAGTTCAATGCAACCCAAAGTATGCTGTTGGACTAACACAGGAAAACAAATGTTCAAATTCCCAAGTGTCATGAAACTTTCTTTGGGCAGGCCTCCCTCTTATCCTAGCCTACCTTACATGGTTGTTGTGAGAATAAAATGGAGGAGATTAGAACCATGATTTCCTCTGAGCAACTTGTTGGAAGGGCACTAAATAAATAATGTTTCTGCAGTTATATTCTACATGCCTATCATACTTTCATCCAGTCCTTCTTCAAAAAGCTTCAAAGGTTTTCTCTTGGCTCTCACCTCTTCCATTGTGCCATCACAACAACCCTGTGGGGTAGGTTAGCTAGAGAAAAATGAGTGGTCTGTGGACACTCTGAGAGCTTTGCTGCTAAGTGGAGATTTCAACCAAGGTCTAATTCAAAACATTATTATATAATCATTCAACAACAGAATGTAAAAAAGCAGTCATGTCAGTATAAATACCACTCTAGGCCAGGGGTGGGCAAACTGTGGCTCGGGAGCCGCATGCAGCTCTTTTACCTACATTATGTGGCTCCCGGCAGGGCGGCTGGGGAAGCTAAATATCATTAGCAAACAAATATCATTGGACAAATTAATATCATTATCAATATCTGCTTTTACCCCTTTTGTTATTATTTTTGGCAGTCTCATTTAATGTTAATAAAAAGCAAATTTGCTTATTTTCCAATAAAAGCAGGTAATATTTGTTCATGTCTTGTGGCTGTCAAACATCTGATGTTTATTCTATGCGGCTCTTACGTTAAGCAAGTTTGGCCACCCCTGTTCTAGATGGCTCTTACGCTGGAGCAAGTTTGCCCACCCCTGCTCTAGGCTATCAAGAATAGGAGTGACTATGCCAGCAGTCATGCCATTTGACAGTGCAGATTGTATAGATCAGCTGGTCATCAAAAGTGCAATGATATCATCCCACAGTAGAATACGGATTGGTGTGTGCGGGCTCAAGCATGCAGTCAACCTCTAGGTTTGTGCTAACAAAGATCCAGTAAAAACCACCACAGACAAACTTTAATAAAAATGCTTGCACAGATAAATTTTTCTCAGAGGCATTTAATTTCCACTGTTCATCTTTGCCCTGATCATGTTAGAACAAGGGCCAGATGGTCATGCATAGATTTGCTACAAAAAAGAGCTGTGACTCAAATTTTAATTAGGCAATTGCGTTTGTTTGTTTGTTTTCTGTCCCTCTGAACAACAAAAACTTCGGCAGGTTTATTTTTTTAAAAATTAAATGATAAAAAGAACCTTTAAACAATTACAAATAACAGATCTCTGTGCTCATCACAAAATAATAGATTGTGTCCGATGAGTCATATAATTTTAGATTTATTAAACAGAGGTTCTTGGAACTGGAATTCCACAAACTCTCCTTCTCAGCCTTATATATGCTCTCCTACTTTTTAAAGTTTAGATATGCAGCCTAGGATAATGTCCCATTACTTATACGATCTTGAGATCCCTGCCCAACGTAGGCTAGAATGAACACATCCCCTTCTAATGTTGTCTGTGAGAGATATCACCAAACCTCTTTTTATGAGAGACTTTGTCCTTGTGGCGCGAATCTTCTGGAATCAATCCAGCATATAATGCTTGAGTGTCAGTTTAATGACAATTTACATTGGGAATTGTTTGGAAATTTATCCCAGGTAATTGATCTTAAGAATGTTGCGATCAATTGTTGGTTCTTATTGAATGACTTGGTAGCGGAAATTACTAGAGCATTTGCAAAATTTCTGGAAGAAATTCTTAAAGACAAATCTAATGCTATTATAAATTGATTCTTATATAATCTTATGTATCTGTGTTTTAACTTATGTATGGATTTTAATTTTATATATTGATCCTAAATATCATGTTACATTTACTATGCCAGTAAAGGAATACTATGGCAATAGATCGTGTTTGTCAGTTTTCTTCATTGCAGAGCAGACAGGTCTGGCCACGGATCCCACAATATCAAGAACTCACCCATGCCAAAATATCCATCCATGTGGAAGAAAAACATATTAAGGAAACAATCTCCCTGATGTCCTGGGGACTAAGTACTCCTAGGATACAATGAATGGAATTCTATCTTGCTTGCGTTTAATAACTGAAATTCAGCCTGTCCCAATATATACCTTGACTGAGAACGTCTTGAGGTTTATGAGCATAAAGTGGTATTTCCCACTTAAGTTCATGTATATAATTTGCATTCTAAGCAAGCAAACAGAATGACTGTATAAATCACACACACACACACACACACACATACAGGATGTCAATTAATTAAAGGATTTTTTAAAAAATAAGGCTGAGGTCAGACATGCAGTTTGATCCAGTGTGGTCCCGCTTCTAATTGATCCAGGGTTTTTTTTGTAACTAAGAATTTTGACCAGACCCTCTCCCCCCTTAACCCACTTCAATGCACTTTTACCCCATGGTTGTTTGATCAGACATGGTAGCCACAGAGTGGGGCAGTTGGGCAGATTTTTTTAACCATTTGTCGTTTGAGCATGTGCATAAGCACCTATGGGAAGCAGCACTTCAAACTCTGGGCAGAATGGTAGCAGCTGGTTGCCAATGGGATTGCTAGAAAAGGTTGCTGGAATATGTAGTTCAGTGTGAAGAAAGTGTTTTTGAAACTGCTGTTAATAAATTGAGTGTTACAAACGTTTCAAAGCCAGGGGGGAGAGAATAGAGAAGCCTCATCCAGTGGCTTGTGTACTGCTGGCATTTTTATGTAAAAGTTTAGAGCAAATCTGGAGTCACAGGCATTGTTCTCAAACTGCCCACTCCCTCCCTCCCTCTCTGAAAAAAAAAATCATCTTTTCAATTAACCCCTTCTCCACCCCATGGCTGGAAAGCACAGAAAAAGGAAGTTTTAACAAAAGAAAAGACAGTTTTGAGAAGCACCTCTGTGTGTGTGTGTGTGTGTGAGAGAGAGACAGACAGACAGACACCAGACTGAGTGAAAGCAGGCACTGGTTTTTCTGCTCCGGTCCATTCCCAATGCCTTCAGGAAAATTTCCCACTGCAAACAGAGAGGTAAAGGTTTCCCTTGCTCGAAAGCCAGTCGAATCTGACTCTAGGGGGCAGTGCTCATTTCCGTTTCCAAGCTGAAGAGCCAGCGCTGTCTGAAGACATTTCCATGGTCATGTGGCCGGCATGACTAGATGCTGAGGCGCACAGAACGCTGTTACCTTCCCACCACAGCAATACCTATTTATCTACTTGCAATTTCTTGCTTTGGAACTGCTAGGTTGGCAGGAGCTGGGGCCAGAGACGGGAGCTCACTCCATCACACAGCACTCAGGTCTCAAACTGCCGAACTACCAATCTTCTGGTCTGCAGAAAGATTCCTGTAAACATTGGTAGCCCATCTCGCTCAATACTCCCCTCTCTCAAGCCTTTGCCTCCTCGCTAATCCCCCCCCCCTTTATATAGCAGACCATTTGGGAAATCAAGAAACGTTCAGAGGTGGCTTGCACTACTTTGGTGGTTTCCCATCCAAGTACTACCCAAGTACTCTACTTAGCTTCAAAGATCTACCTAGATCAGGGTAGCCTGGGCCTTCCACGTCAGGGCACGGTTTATATTTAGCATACAGTTAATTTCCCTATTGTTCCTCCTCTGCTGAATCGCACAATTCTTTAAAAACACATCGTTGTGACTATGCACAGATACCATGCCTGGAAGTGATGTCTGGAAGGGCTACAGAGAGGCAGCATGGTGCAGTCATTAAAGTGATGGAATAGGATCTGGGAAATCCAAGTTTAAATCCCCGCCCTGCCATGGAAGCTTGCTGGGTAACCTTGGGCCAGCAGAACAGCACAAGCCAATTAGGGTCCCTGTTGAGGAGAAAGGTAGGACATAAATAAAGTAAATAAATAAATGAAAAGTAAATAATATCAGGGGTCCGTTGGGGCTGGAGCGAGGCGGAGCGAAGCTCCGCCAGCTCAGGACTGGCCAGTAGGGCAGCCACTGGCTGAATCAGATTCTCTAATCTGATTCAGCTTGCCGCTGAATTGCCGCCGAAATTCAGCGGCAGCTTTAAAAGCCACTGGAGGGGAGGGGGTTTGAGGGAGAGGCTCCAAACTTGCAGGGTAGCTGTTGGGGCCTCTCCTCGAAATGCCCACCAAGTTTCAAGAAGATTGGACCAGGGGGTCCAATTCTACAGGCCCCCAAACAGGTTGCCCCCATTCCCCTCCATTGTTCTCTATGGCAGGAAAAAAGTTAACATTTTTTCCCTCCATAGAGAACAATGGAGGGGATGGGACAATCTGTTTGGGGACCCATAGAATTGGACCCCGTGGTCCAATCTTCTTGAAACTTGGTGGGTATTTCGAGGAGAGGCCCCAGCAGCTACCCTGCAAGTTTGGAGCCTCTCCCTCAAACCCCCTTTTCTCCAGTCCCTCATATACCCTATGAGTTTTTGCCGTTGACTTCAATGGCCCATAGGATATAATGGGGCTGAAACTGACATTCCCTTTCTGACACACTTCTGGTGATGTCAGGGGGCGTGGCATATGCTAATGAGTTATGCTAATGAGTTATGCTAATGAGTTCCTGCACCTCTTTTTCTATGAAAGGACCCCTGAATAATACTAATAATATTCAGTTTGGTATCAACAGGTCCTCTCTCATGACATCACTGTAACCAACAATGACATCACCAGGCCCTGTCCAGTGGATCTCAAGGCAACACTAGCCCCTTCAGTGTGCTCACGCTTTCTTCATATGACTATGGTACTTGGTGTCTTCTGGAAACTCTTGGTGGACTTCTACATAAAAGAAGCGGTGTATTTCTCATTTGCGAGGCATAGTTCTCCAAAGCTTCGAAAAAAATTCTGAATAATTTTTCCTTCTGCTTCAGAAGTATTGGCTTCCTTTTCTCTTTGTACCACTAAAGTAGCCTGAGTTTACTCAGTTTAGCATTCAGTGGCTGATTAAGAGTTGAATGATTTGAAAGCGGAGGACAGAAAATAAGATATGACTGATTTGGGTTCACCCATTCTAAGGCCTTTAACACAGTGCAATAGGGCTGTGTGTATGTGAGATAAGAACTCACTTCTACAGCTGTCTGAGGGTGTGCTTCAGGTTATTTCTAATAATATATTTTTTGTAGTTTAGAACTTGCTTGTATAATTGCCTGATCAAACTGAATGGTTGTTCATGCAATTGCCATGCAAACCTCCCCCCCACCCCTGCACTTCACCTATCACTGCAAGAGTCTAACACCACTTAATGTATATCGCCTCCAACCCTCAGTTCTTTTTGAAAAAGAAGCTTTTTAAGTTGGCTGGAGGCTCACCTGTGTGTGGGAGAGATTCTATCAGCAAGGCCGCATATATGTGAGAACTCTGGGATGTATTAAGTTAGCCAGACTGAAAAAAGAGAAGCTTTCAGACATAAAAACTCATTCTGGAGATGTGGGCTTCTGCCATTGTTTGAGAGGAAAGCCTTTCAGTACAGAGCTCTCTCTTATGACTGATATTCTGAAAACAGCAGGTTGAATGTTAAAACCACACTGTCTGGTTGGCAAATTATTCCTCTGCCCTCCCAGTCTAGAAACAACATTGTAGAGCAGGACATGGATTCCAAAGAGCACCTATAGAATCATAGATTTGGAAGGGACCTCCAGGGTTACCTAGTCCAACCCCCTGCACAATGCAGGAAATGTACAAATACACTGGTACTCCCATTGACCGACTACTTGTGCCACAAGTAAAATCCAAAGTGGCTCTCAGGGAGCAAGTTCAGTCCCTTGAGACTAGGTTTGCTGACCTTGAGAAGCTGAGGGATAAAAAGAGGTCTGTTGAGGAAACTTTCAGGGGCCTACTAGAACAGTCCTACTCCTGTGCTGACAGCTCTTCTGCTGTTTGGGAGGATGTGAGTCTCAACGTTGGAGGGCATCAGGTTGAGAAGGGACTCCCTCCTGGATGACAAACCAATATCCTCTCATATTGAGGATACCGCTCTGGTGTCAGGAGGAAGTAGGCTTTTTTTTGGTGGGTGATTTGATTATTAGGAATATAGAGAGAGGGGTCTGTGATAGTCATTTTGACCACATGGTGATTTGCTTGCCTGTCGTGAGGGCTGTGGACCTCATGCATTGTCCAGATAGGTTGGTAGTGCTGGGGAGAAGTCAGCAGTCCTGGTGCACATTAGTGACTCTGGGAAATGTAGTTGTGTGGTGCTAGAAGAAAGAATTAGGCTACAGCAGAAAGTTAAAAGCCAGGACTTCAAAGGTAACTTTCTCAGAATTGCTATTGATTCCATACACAGGACCAGTTATTTATTTATTTATTTATTGGATTTATATCCTGCCCTCCCCACCTTACGACAGGCTCAGGGCAGCTACCAACATTTCAATCACAATAAAATAAACAGTAAAACATTAAAAACATTAGATATATAGTATTACAATACCCCCATTCACGATGGCGTAACTTCATTTCTGTATCGGGGTGGCATCACAGGTGGTAGACAGTTAGTCATCCAGGCTGGCGGGTTCTAATAGTAGGACCAGGGCTGTAGATGTTAGCCGGCCCTACTTAAAAGCCTGGTGGAAGAGCTCCATCTTGCAGGCCCTGCGGAACTGCAATAAATCCCGCAGGGGATTTATTGTCTGCAAGGTTAAAAATGCAAGCCAAGGAAGCCATAAAAAGCAAAAGGTGTTTTTTTTTAAATGGAAGGTCTGCCCCAGTGAAGTAAACAGGGTTTTGCAAAAGAAGTACGAGTTAATAATTATGCAAGCAAAAAGAGAATTTGAGGATTGGATAGCCAGAAGAATGAAGACAACAATAAACATTCATTTAAATATATCCTGGGCAGGAAACAGGCAGAGAAGCAGTTGGGCCTTTGAATGAGGAATAAAAGGATTGCTAAAGGAAAATGGGGAGATGGTAGAGAAGCTCAGTGACTTCTTTGCCTCTGTGTTCATTGTGGAAAGTGTGAGGCATGTACCCTTGCCACAGCAACTATTTTCAGGAAGGGAGTCTAAAGAACTGAGTCAAATTGAGGTGACAAGAAATGAAGTTCTAGTCATATTGGGAAAATTAAAAACTTATGAATCTCCAGGCCTGGAGAGTTCTTAGGGAACTCAAATATGAGATTGTTGATCTAGTAACTCAGAGGTGGCCAAACTTCATGTAAGAGTCACATAGACTAAATGTCAGATGCTCGAGAGCCTCAAGATGACGTCTGAGAAAGAGGCGGTTTTGGGGGAGTGGCCTGAAAGTGACATTACAGGAAGGGGTGGAGTTTTGGTGCAGGATCTGACATTATCAGAAGGGGTGCAGTTTAGGAAGTGAATGGGATAGTGTCAGTTCTTCAAGCAGAATGCTCTGCAGGGGCAAGGAAAAGGTACAAAATTAAGTTTGTGGTTATTCTGTTGGCATAAGCCCTTTTTTGTCTTTGAAAAACCAAGATGAAGGGGGGAGACTGTGGTGTAGAAATTGTTATTGTGTAAGGAGACACAAGAGACTAATGAAACGTATACACTTCCATAGCCTAAGAGGGCCCTAAAACACATGGCCAGTTAAAGCTAACATAAAAGTTAATATATAGTGTGTCAAAATGGCTTCACAAGAAATGAAAACTATGCTAAACGCATGTGCAGAGTCCTGGCTAAGGAACAACCCCCCCAAATTCTACAAAAGCTGGGAGAGGCAGATTTAATAGCAACTCCAGACAAGTACTTCATTCGTTCATTCATTCATTTGATTTATACCCCTCCCTCCCCACCAAGGCAGGCTCTGCCCTTCTGGAACCTCATTGGTCACACCTAGGTCTGGCCTTTCCTAATGCCACTCCCCCGGGACCAATGCTTTCTCTAAGCTGTGGAGTCTTGTGAGCAAAAATTCTACTTTGTGAGCTAGTGGCATTATAGTTGTGAGCGAGCAATTTGGCTCCTGCATACATTCGTTTGCTCTGGAGCGATCCTTTCAGAGCTAAGACAAAAATGTGTGAGATGGAGGCTAAAAAACTGTGAGCTAGCTCACACTAACTCAGCTTAGAGGGAACACTGCCTGGAACCCCTGATTGGTCTAGGTAACCTTTTGTCTTTACCTGGGACAAACCCCTCAAGACCTCCCATTAGTCAGCATGGTATTCCAAGGTCTATATCCATCCACGCACTGACCATCCAAGTGTCACTCTGTTGGTGCTATTCTCTTCAAGGACCTCTGTATGTCTGGACAGGTAGTATTACCCCATACAGAACTAAGAAAGCAGAGCTTACAGGGGGAAAAAAAGCCCACATGGAAAGAAGCCGACACAGAAAAAAGTCCACACAGGAAAAAGCCCATACATTAAACATATTGTTCTCCATGTTCAGATATTGTTTTTTGCATATGGAGGAGCATTCAGTCAAATAAACTCCCATCTGCACTCTGAAGTGCTACAACCGGACAATAGCTTTATTACTTCAATCAGAATGAGGCCCTAGATGAGGCAGAACAGAAGTGTGTTCAGTACTATTATTCTGAATAATGAGCACAGTGTTAAAAGACACAGCCATGGGGAAATCACACTACGTGAAGCTGCACATATTAATAAGCAAGGAAGTCTGACACTGGGCAAATAACAATATTAGTTAGAATTTTGGGGCACTGTCACATGGCAGCAAATTAGCACCCAATTTGTGTTTGCAAAATAATGGTAATCTTGGGTCAGCATTTTTGCAATTGGAATCTATGCATCTTGGGAAACTGTGTTAAGTAGGGATGCCCAAACTCCGTAGGTTCAGATTGTACCTTGATTGCCCATTGTGATTATGCCATCGATTTCTCAATGATTGGATCAATTATTTGCTGATCCACTTGTAGGATTTTACTGGGTGGCTTCACAACCACCTACAACAGATTGGCTTTCGCACATATGCAGTATCTCTCATACTTGCTGGCACTGCTGCATAGGCAGGCTTTTTTTGTTCTGCAGCCAAATTTAGATCTACGTGAAAATGAATTAGTTTTAAAGTACAGCCCACTTTTTACTGCTCCCATTATTTTTTTTTATTATAGCCACTATGTGCATGGTTTTGCAAAGGACCATGAGAGTTGTTGCTCTGCCCCTAGGTCAATGCAGAATTCACAACTATAGAAGGACTCGGTGAGGGAAATGGCCCTGAGGTAGTCTTTGGCATTAATGCCCCAAGTCACCAGGGTTTTGCAATGTAACACCCAGGTCAGCCTAACCCTTTTATCCTTTTAAGAAAGAATGATAGGGAAGCAATGACATAAAAACAGCCCACTGCTGCCTTGGATGCAACTGAAAATTTCCTCCCCACTTCTGGCTCAGCGTACATCCTTGTTTACATACCGTATTTTCCGGCGTATAAGACGACTGGGTGTATAAGACGACCCCCAACTTTTCCAGTCAAAATACAGAGTTTGGGATATACTCGCCGTATAAGACTACCCCTTTTCCAATGCACACCAAATACAGCGCCAGACCTTCAGTTAGTCCTTCTTTTGGAAGGTGCCCTTTGGCTGGAGGTCTGCACAGTGCCCTTCCCTTTGGTTGCCCCCTCGTTCTCCTCCGTCGGCTGAGCTGTGGACATGGTAGAGATGGGGTAACCGCAGATTCTCCAGTTCGGCTTGGAAGTTTCATCACCCTCCCTATAAGACAACACCCGACTTTTGAGAAGATTTTCCTGGGTTAAAAAGTAGTCTTATACGCCAGAAAATACAGTACCCATATTGCTCCAGGATTCATTCCACACACTCTCCCTCCTAGATCCAGAACAACTTGGTTCACTAGAATGCCAGATCTATCTGTTAATAAGGTCCGGAGATCAAGTAACTAGTATGGCTAGTAAGCACAAAAGCTACTGGGCAGGTGGCAACCAGTTCACCCCATTCACTAACATTGATTATGGTAAATTAATCTGGCAAAGTCAGTGAAGATTGCACCATCCCTAATGTTAACTGACGCTCTTGCGTAATATTTGTTCCGATTAAAATCAAGTTCTGAAATGTTTACATTTAGATTTTACTGAGCAATTTTATAATAAGCCTGACTATCAAATTCAGAGACACTGGCCATCACTTTGGCATCCACAAAGAAATACACGAGTAAGTCTCATTATTCATTGGTAGATTCTTTACTAACAGATTTGAAGCAGTAATAGAATAAAGGATATCCTGATTTGGATAGCCCAGGTTAGCCTGATCTAGTCAGATCTCGGAAGCTAAGCAGAGATGGCCCTGGCTAATATTTGGATGGGAGACCTCCAAGGAATTCCAGGGGTGATGTGGAGGCAGGCAATGGCAAACTGCCTCTGAACGTCTCTTGCCTTGAAAACCCTGCATGGTCACCATAAGTCAGCTGTGACTTTACGGCACTTTCCACCACCTCCAGTAGGACAAAGATTTTGCTGGCTGCTGCAGTGCAGGCTATGCTACCAGTTTTGTTGGTGCTGTCATTGCTGGGGAGTGGTTGAGAGTAGTTTGACTGATTTCCTGCTCAGTGAATGCAAAACAGGTGGCCAGAAGAAGCAAGGCTGTAGCTGTGGTGGATCTAGGGTTGCCAGCTCTGGGTTGAGAAATACCTGGAGACTTTGGGGATGGATCTGGGAGAGGGCAGGGTTTAGGGAAGGGAGAGACTTCAGCATGGTACAATGTCATAGACTCCACCCTTCAAAGCAGCCATTTTCTCCAGGAGAGCTGATCTCTGTCAGCTGGAGATCAGTTGTAAAAGTAGGAGATCTCCAGGCCCCACCTGGAGGCTGGTAACCCTAGGTGGATCCCCCAGTCCTCATACCAAACCCAGCCAATGGTTGGCTTGCTACCTAGGATTGGCTTTGAACATCTTGCCATATCCCTTTCCTGCCCAGTTCAACCATGTCTAGAATCATCTCTATAAATGCCAAGAGCCAGTTCACTTGTTTAAAAACCAAGAACTAGCAAAACAACATCTCATAGTTTGTCCTTTTGTGGAGACAGCATGCTGGGTAGTATTTCTTTTATGGCTCAGGGGGAATCCAGTGTAGTTTTTAAATGCGCTTTATCTTGAAACAGTGATTAAAACGCTGAAATCCTGTAGAAAGCTATAATTGCTCTGGACCTTTGTGTCATCAGCAGAAATATTTTTTAATGATCAACAGAGCATAAAGCACTGCACTTTCATTTGATGTCCCTCATCAACAAATTGATTCTATATTTCCATATGATTAAAGAAACATGGCCTTTCCCTCAAAAGAATTGTTTGAAATCCTAGGGAAAAAATGAGCCACTGAAAGAGCTCACAGCAGTTATGGAAAACCAGCCCAAACTGGAGGTGCAAGGAGAATGTAAACATCTTGTTTGATCTATGCATTCTGTCCCATTGACGCCTAAGATAGTAGGCCTCATAAAGGCAGAAGCAGTGCACTATTTTAGGAGATTTCTTTTTAAAGGGATGAAAGGAAGTGATGAAGGCTGTGATCCCATTGTGCAACCCGTGCACACAAGGTAAACGTGGTTTGCACAATATACTGCTTTCGGATTCCTCTTGAAATCAATGGGTCTTAAAAGTGCTTACGTTTGACTAGCTTGTGCCTGGATTGTATATAGACGGGCGCGATCATACGCACCCATTTGTGACACAAGAAGGACGATTCCCCGCCGGCTCAAAGTGGTGTGATCACACAAGCACATCTGGGAAGCGTCCTGCAGCCAGTGTCAAAGTGTCGCAAACCACTTTGAGCCAGTGGGGAACCGGCTTATTTAGCTACCAGTGAAAAGGCAATCTCAAATGGTTTGTGACGGCCCAGAACTGACCTTTCCTGGTGTGATCGCGCCAGCACAAACAAGTGGCGTTGGGGAGTGGGCTTTTTGTTTTTGTTTTCCCTCCCATCCCGGTATGCGCATCATCAGATGACCCTGAGGGTGGAGAGGCAAGTCATAGATCCCTTGTAGAAGCAGATAAGTGCACTGAAAACGGCCGGGGAAAAAAAAAACAACTCGCCTGAGGCTGTGTGTGATCACGCAGCGGCAGTTCGCCCTCACAGGTCCATGGACCTGTGTGATCCTGCAAAAGCGGCACAAATTGCGCCGGCACAAATTTGTGCCACTTTCCGTCTGGCTTATCTCGCTCATGTGGACGGGGCCGACGTGTATAATATATATGCAAGAGAGTAATTTAGTGTTATCCAAAAAAGCTAAAGCAAATGACTAAAACTGATATGCACCCATATTTGTCTACTCCCTCCTCTTCATACTGCTGCCGCTATGCCTTTTCCATCTATCAAAAGTACACAAAAACAAGCATTTTGATTGCTGTTCACCCAAATTTTCTAACACTGGAGATATGGCTTATATGATTATTAGGGTTTTTTGGGGGGGGCGATGAACATTTCTTTTTATTTAATATTTTATTTATAAGTTTCAAATTTTAACAGAAAACAGATTAGTATTTGCTTAAATACGAAGCGTCATCACAAAATGTACAAGGAAATATGGCAACATAACGTTTTAACTATTTTACAGATATATTCAACCAACCTTACAGTTTATTCCAACTAGCATAAAAAACCTCATCCTTTTTGTCCTTAAGTCTCATTGTCATCAAATCCATTTCTGCAACAATAAAAAGTTTTGAAATAAATTCCTGTCTGCCTGGTATTTTGTCCATTTTCCAATATTTGGCGTAAAGAATTCTGGCAGCAGTTAGCCACGTATCATAAAATATCGATCTTGTTTTACGTACACATCAGGAATAATATTAAGGAGAAACAGTTTAGGCTTGAAAGGGATCTCAATTACCATGATTTCTTGTAATATTTTCTTAATCATTGACCAGTATTTATATACAGAGCTACAAACCCACCACAGGTGATAATAGGTGCCCACATTTTTCTTACATTTCCAACAGGTACGAGAAATTGTAGGGGAGAACTTAGACAACCTATCAAGCGAAAGGTGCCACCTAACGAACATTTTATAGATGTTTTCCTTATACCTTACCGCTCTAGTTATTTTAATATTTGTCATCCAGACTTTTGACCAAGAGTCCAAATCTATATTATATCCCAAATCATGCATCCAAGCTATCACCTTCTGTTGTTCTGACATTATTTTGCTTTTTAGATTTTCTCCCTTATCCAACAGGTCTCCATAGCTAAGCATCTTTTCCTTAAGAAGAAGAGAAGGTCTTATAAATGCCTCAAGAGGGGATACCCACAACAGAATTTTAACATAGAAGGCCTGTTTAAGTTCTGTCCAAACTTTGTAGAGAAAGCTCCTAATACTATGTTGCTTAAAGTGTACTCTATCCTGGCCGTACCACAGGTAGGCATGCCAACCCATTGCAAGGTCATGTCCTTCCAATACCATGGTTCTCACATCCCTTAAAAGGAGCCAATTCTTCAACCACACCATAACTGAAGCCGTATAGTACAAATGCCAGTTTGGCAAACCAAAACCACCCCGATCACTTCTGTCTTGTAGATCTTTTAACCTTATTCGTGGTTTTTTTGGATCGCCAGATAAAATAGGAAACAATCTTCTCTAACTCTCTAAAGTACTTCTGATTTTTCAGTATAGGTATGGTATGGAATAAAAAATTGACCCGAGGGAGGATAGACATTTTAACAGTTGCAATCCTTCCATATAACTAAAGCTGTAAGTTCTCCCACTTAGAAAGATAGTCTTTTATTTCTGCTAAGATTTTCCTATAATTAGCATTATAAAGTGAGCTACACCTGTTAGTTAACAAAATGCCTAAATATTTGATTCTCTTAGAAACAATAAAACCTGTAGTATCTTGAAGTAGACTTATCACCTCATTAGGACAGTTTTTGGTAAGAATATTAGTTTTCTTTTTATTTACTTTAAAACCGGCTGCCTGACCAAAGATGTTCAATATTGAGAGCAAATGATTAATCGAACTAAGAGGGTCTTCAAGTATAAAAACAATATCATCGGCAAATGCCTGGTTTGAATTTCTCTTTTTTAATGTTTAACCCCTTAATCTCATCATTTCTAATTAACTCATTTAGCACTTCTAAAATAAAAATAAAGAGAAGCGGAGATAGAGGACATCCCTGCCTCGTGCCTTTATGTATTGAAATTTTGGAAGTCAGGATGATACAGATGGCACTGAGGACAGTTATTCCTTGCTGAAGACTTCCCTTGATGCCTCAGACTAAGTTGAGAGGTAGGTAGATGATTATAGATAATTTTACCGAAGCTGCAAATAAGTATTTTTTCAGGGCATTCAAGACAGTATGAAAGCTGAATTGTATAGAGATGACAAGATTTAAAAGAAAATGCACAGCAAAGGCAGCAATGTCTTCATCATGCCACTTTTAACTCTCTTTCAAAGTGTAGTTGGTATTTTTGAAAGTCATTGTAGGTATAGGTAAAGGAGATCCCGTGGACTGTTCCTGGCACTTAAATGTTACCCCTGGAAATAAGTACCAATTAAGTGGATCATGAGAAAACACTTAACTAGGATATTTATACCCCCTGCACACACACACTGGTGCCAGTTTGACTTAGGTATGTCTGTCCTTATAATTTGTATCTGGAAATCAAATGAAACAGCCTTGGATACCCTTGTTTGGTCTCTTCCCCAGTAGCAATTTGATGGTGTGCTTGCTCAAAAACTTTTAGAAAAACATTAAGGTGGTGCCCTATGGGAAAAGTGAGCCATAATTATTTGGTTAAATACTCAAGAGTGGCAGAAACAGATTTGAAATAAGTGATTAGAATTTCCACTACCTCTTTACTCTCTTATACGTTGTAATTACGGTATTGATTACTACTTTAAGATTAGTCCATTACCAAATGAATGCAATTTTGACTGGTTAAATCAGCAAATGAGAACACCATATTGATTGCTACCATTTTGTACCAGTTAGTAATTAGGAACTAACCTAAATCCATTAGTGGCATTTATGAGAGCTGCAGACCATGCTGGGATTTGTGTGTACTTTGGGCGCTCCCTAGGTATACAGAATGTTACTAGTTTGCGAAAGTTTCTGAAAACTGACACCCACCCAAATGTGAACTGATAATGGGGTGGATCCAACTATCTTCCCAGGAGCCTTCCTTCAGCCTGCCTAAGGAAATTTCCTCAAACTTAAGTGGCCCTTCCTTCAGCAGATAGCCCAGGCAAGTCCAGTCTCATCAGATCTCAGGAGCTAAGCAGGACCAACCCTGGCAAGTATTTGGATGGGAGACCTCCAAAGAATACCAGGGCCAGGAGGCCAGAGGCAGGCTATCAAGCCAGTTCTCTGAATGTCCTCCGTGCCCCAATAGGAGTTGTCAGAGGTCACCATGACTTCCAGGCATGGGCACACACACACACAAATGCAAAAAATACCAAAAAATAAAATAAACAAAAGGAAGTGTAAGGTTGCCAGCCCCTGCTGGAGGAGGGGGGTCCTCTGCCCCTGAGGACCACCCCCACCACTGATTAGCTGCCTGATGGGGGGACTTACCAGAAGCAAAAAGGAGGCCGAGGCTACGTTGCCTACAATATGTCAGCGTCACTTCCGGCATGTATTGGAAATTATATAATCACATTGGGGACATCCAGGTGACAGTTTAGTATCTGGTACATCCCAGCATGATGATGTCTCTTCTGGTACACACCAGAAGTGACAATTCTGCTTTGGTGGCAACTAGGATTGCCAGGTTTCTACTGTTTGCCGGTGGGGGACTCTAGGCTCCTTTCCTTGATCTTTTTGTGCATGCATGCACGAAGCAATAACATCACCTGGAAGTGACATCATCATGCTAGGCACGTCACAGGGGGATGCTCTAGAATTTGGCCAAAACCTCTATGGTCACCTTTGGTGATATCATTGTGCTGGGCACATCGGAGCTGTGGAGATCTTCAGGGTCAGGGCTCCCCCCGTTGACCAGCTGGCTGGCAGGCAGTTTGGGGGGACCAAAATTGGGGAAACCCACACCTCCATTGGGGGAACGGCAACCCTACTGGCAACGTGGCCGGGGCCTCCCTCCTGCTCCTGGTAAGTTCCTCCCCACCCCCTGTCAGTTGCCAAGAGGCAACCCTAAGGAAGAGGGATAGGAGGAAAAGGTAAGATCTACCCAAGTGACTGAGCATGCTCATTGGCCTCAGAATTGTGAGCCATTGAGAGTTGGATTGCCAGCTCTACTTTGGGAAATTCCTGTTGGTTTTGCAAGTGAAACCTAGGGAGGGAGGGAGTTAGGGAAGGGAAAAACTTCAGCATGATATAATGCCATAGAGTCTCCCCCAAAGCAGCCTTTCTCTCTAGGGAAACTGGTCTCTGTAGTCTGGAGCTCAGTTGTAATTCCAGGAGCTCTCCAGGCCCCCCTGGAGGTTGGCAGCCCTAAAAGGAGGAAAAACATGAGATAGGAAAGTTGGTCTGCTCAAACCACTAGAAAAGTATGATATCCGGGAGGGATTATTTGAATCTCATTGAGGTACTGTAATTGTTTACACCCGGCAATTCTTTACAGGCCCCAGTTTGAGTTTTCTGATCATCAGTTATCATAAAGTGAGTATACACTATGACAGTTCCTTGGCTTTAGATGAATAGTAGAGAACATGGCACCTTCAGGGAAGCAGTGTGGATGCCTCTGAATCCATAGGGACACAGCCAAAGAACTCAGTGAATTATTGGATTCCTGCTTGCATCCCATGACCGGGATGTGAACTGAGCTAGCTCATGATTGTTTATACCATTATATCCTGCCTTTCTTCCAGATAGGATGACCATGAGGTTTCCTGTGAAGGTTGCTGTATTCCAACCTGGAGTATCCTGGAACCCTGAACACAGAAAACCAGCATGTCAAGCAAAAAGAGTTGTCATAGGGAAATGTTGCTCTGTAACAATCAGTAGTTTTAATAACCATATGATACTGTGTTGATCCAAAGTTATGTCAGCACAGCAAGATCTTGGAAGTAAGTTTTCATTGCCTTCCCCTTCCCCAAGCAGCCTCTGCACCCCCTCAATTGCCATAGCTGTGTTTCAAGGGACCCTCTAGGGTGGGATGCTATGTTGCATTGGGGGAGGTGCAGTGGTGGGATTTGGCAGGAATTGCCCTCCTTCCCGCTTTTGTGAACAAAACCTCTACTAGCACAATGCAGTGTCACTGGCAAAATAAGAGGGAGGGTGATTCCTGTTGAATGCTCCTCCTTACTACATCTTCACATGCTGCGCCGGATTCTATGTTGGAGGGTAGCCAGGCCCTTAGCACAGGTTTTTTAAGGCTGCCGCAGGACAGGGTAGCTGGAAAAAGAATCCATGAACTGACATGACTTAGAAGTTTAGTCAGTAAAGCCTAAGCCACATTTCCTGTGTGGAGCTTGGACAGGGATGAGTGTAACAACACACAACCTTCCGACTGGCATTCTGAAGTGGGAGAGCCCCAGGACTCTGCAACCCCTGAGTCTTAAGGATGGGCCAGTTGTGATGTGCATGCAAATGTTTTTTTTCTTGAAATAAGTGATTTCTTGCTGTGGAAAATACTGCTTCACCTGGGAGCTCTATTTCTGAATTTCTGCTTCAGCGATCTCAGCCAACACAAATTTCATATTGGCTGGATATTTCATTTATCATTTTTATGGCTTTTAGAAGTTGTTTGGAAGAAGAAGTGGGATCCAGATCTTGGCTGTTAAGTCCTCCTGCATTATAAATAACAACAATAAAAACATAAAACAAATAGATTGAGGAGAACACAGACTCAGAGCTCCCATCCCATCATTTACAGAGGGATAGACCAATTCTAGCGAAGCAGCAACACACAACATGTTCTTTCCCGCCCATCAAACAGAAGATTCTGGTTCTGTGAATTCATACAGAAAATATCATTGTGTCTCTATACATCACGCAAAGAAAAATGCTGGGTATGAAAATGAGGTTTTTATGGGTTGGCAATAGACAACTGTTTACGACAACATAACTGATGCTTATGGATTTTCTCTGGAGAAAATGTAACCTCGTGAGAAGCTTGCCATGTAAGGCACCATTAGGGACAGCCTATGTTTCAGACCATGGGAGACTATTCCTCAGGTTCATCTTTATTTTCGGTCAACTCTCAGTTTCTAGACATTGAATGACTATTATAAATAATGGGTTGGATCTAGAGGACAAGCTTACAGGAAGAGCTAGTGGAACAAATCTTTCCCCACCTTTCCCTTCCCCAAACAACCTGCTGTTTGTCCCAAAACTGCTCCCTGAGGATCCGGAGAAGTGAGTGAAATCACCGCTTCCTCCCTCTTCATAGGTTGCAATTTTACCTGATCCTCCAGTGCTAGTGCATCCTGTTCCGTCTTGTGGTACATTTTCTTACAAGTCTCTCCAGATCTTCAGAGAGGAATTTTGATGATAAACAGCAAGCAGCTTTGCGAGGGGGAAAGTGGGGAAATAGCCATTCCATCAACACCTTCCATGAATTTTTCCACTGGTTCCAAGCCAGTAAACAATGAAGAATATGCATGATTTTCAAACACAAAGTTATTTACGCACATGCAAATGGATGTAAATTTAATTGGTTAGGTAATCAATCAGTTGACTAGAAACTCAGAGACGATGAGTGTTAATTGGGTGGCATCCCTAATACAGATGTGTGATGGGAAAATATTGGGGCTGATTTGTGTTTAGTTCAAGATTATATATATCTTGGTTTCTATTGATATACCTCAAATGGTCAGTAGACGTTGGATTTTTTTTGTTAACTGGTTTAACTGCTTGTTAAAAAATTCTGTTTCTGCTGACCAAAGGGCATCCTTTGTGGGTTTCCAGGGATTGATACCAGCATAACACTCATGGTGGTTCTTGAATGTTTCCAATGCTGGTGCCAGTGGATTTCCATTGTAATACAAGTTTGCACCAGGGGGTGCACTGGAAAAAATCCATTTTAATTTTGGGTCTGAGATTCAGGGGTCATTTTTGTTATCCTGGATTTCTGGGTGTTTTGTTATCATTATGGGGTTCTGCTCTTTTAAAAAAAATATTCTGGACTTTCAAGACCATTGTTTCCTCTAGGGAATCAACACAGCTATCTGGGGCTGTTGTTTTTAAGCTAGCAGCAACGAATGGGCACAGATGATAGTCCCTCTACACTAAAGATCCCCTCCCTTCCATGTTTGAAGGGAATTTGACACAGTGGTCAATGTTTTATGTAGCCTTGATGGAAATGTTCTTCCCACCACCCTTCTGCATTTCCCTTTGAGGAAAATACTTATACTATGCTTCCAAGTTTATACCTAGCAAATCACACCCTCTCAAAGAACTTCAGAAAGGTGAGACAGGACCACAGAAGCCATGTTAATTTTCTGTTGACAGACATTGTTCTATGTGTGCAATAATCTTGTGTTTAATACCAGCATCTTTATCCAGAACAGAAGTAGGCTATATGTCCTGTAATATCCTGAATCTCCTCTGGAACCCCCCCCCCCCCTTTAAAAAACAAAACAAAGTAAAACAAAACAAAACCCCATACATATAACCCAGGTATTTTGCAAACTACATAATATTGCATAATGTTACATAAAACAATGTGTTACAGTGTTGCTCATTTTGATAGTTTTTTCCTGACGTAGCTTTACAGCTGATTGTAAAAACATGGCTACCTTCGCTGATATTTCAGTAACTGAGTCATTAAGGAGACGGTGCACTTTTAAAGCATCAGGAAGGTCCATCATGTTGGCTAAAGTAGGGTTTAAATGTCTAAAACGTATCTCTGCATAAAACTGGCAATGCAAACAGACATGTGAAACTGTCTCAGTGCATCCAGAGTTACAATGGCAAAGTCTAGCTGTGTATGCTATATTATTATATCTCCCATGCAAGATTGCTGATGGTAGTGCATTGAATCTTGCTAGTGAAAAGGCTCTGCACTGTTGTGGAGCTTGTATATCAGATAAGTACGGGGCCACTTGGCCTACCATGAGGGGAATCTCAAAGTTCAGAGGGGAGCAAGATTTTTGGACTAAGCTGCATAGCCTTTGTATTTCAGTGTCAAGGACTCTGTGCTTAATCATCTGAAAAGCACCCATAAAAGGGAGCAAACCCCTTTTAAAAAATTGGCGTTAAGTTTTCTACTTTCTAGTCTTTTGGTAGGGAGGCTGATTTGAGCAAAAAGTTACACATACAATTTCTTATTTAAATGATTTAAAAACCCTTGGGTATATGTCATAGGACTTGGATCTGTATTAGTTTTTAATTTGTCCATTAATCCTAGAACTTTATCTCATCACCTCTATTTGACTCAGTTTTTCAGATATCCTTCCTGAAAACAGCATGCCTCACATTTTCCATGTGAAAGCAGATGCAAAGAATTCATTCAGCTTCCCTGGCATCTCTGCATCTTCTTTAAACAATCATTTCACTCTAGTGGCCTAACCATCTCCATGGCTGGTTTCCTGATTCTGATATATTTGAGGAAATACTCACTGTTTGTCGTAATGTTTCTTAACAATTTGCTTCTCCGATGCTAATTTTGCTCACCTTTTTGCAAGTTTACATTTGTTTTGCCAGCACATGTGTTCCTTTCTGTTTTCCTTATTCAGGTAAACCTTCCGCTTTTGTAGGTAAATCATCATGCTTTTAATGGTGTCCCTAACTTGGATCATTAACCGTGCTGCATTCTTTTAGTTTCCGTATCGGTACCTTTCCTAACCTGGTTCTCTCTGGGCTTCAGTTAATGTGTCTTTATATTGTTTCCAAGTATTCTAGAAGGATTTGAAGTACTTGATTCTCTCTTTCAGCTTCCTTCTTACTCGTCTCTTCATTTTTGTAGCTCTCTCTTTTGGATTTTGGAACTACTTTCCATGACTTAAATGCTGAATTTAATAGTACAGAGATTACTTTTCCCAGTTGGTACAGCAACATCATTTGATACCAGGCCTTGAGCTCCACTCAGAACTCAGTCCAGGCAGGGTCACTTCCCATCAAGTCATCTTCACAGACAACTGACCCAATATACAGTCATTTACAGGGGTCCTTTCATAAAAAAAGAGGTGCAGGAGCTAATTAGCATAACTTATTTGCATATGCCACACCCCCTGACGTCACCGGAAGTGTCATAAGGCCACACATCCCTGACCTCAGGTGTGTCAGAAGGCAAGAAGGGAGGGAGGGGGAAGGAAGGAAAAGAACAGGAAGGAAAGGAACAGGAAGGAAGGTAGGTAGGTGGGGGAGAGAGAGAGAAGAAAGAAAAAGGAATGAAGGAAGGAAGGAGGGAGGAAGAAAGAACGGAGGAAGGGGGGAAGGAAGAAAGAAAGAAAGGAACAGTAAGGTAGGTAGGTAGGTGGGGGGAGAGAGAAGGAAGGAAGGAAGGGGGGAGAGAGGGAGGAAGGAAGGGAGAGGGGAAGGACAGGGAAAGGAAGGAACAGGAAGGTAGGTAGATGGGGGAGAGAAAGAGAAGAAAGGAAGGAAGGGAGAGGGGAAGGAACAGGAAGATAGGTAGGTAGGTGGGGAGAGAGAGAGAAGGAAGGAAAGAAGGAAGGAAGGGAGAGGGGAAGGAAGGGGGAAAGGAAGGAACAGGAAGGTAGGTAGGTAGGTGGGGGGGAGAGAGAAGGAAGGAAGGAAGGGGGGAGAGAGGAAGGAAGGAAGGGAGAGGAAAGGACGGGGAAAGGAAGGAACAGGAAGGTAGGTAGGTAGGTGGGAGAGAGAGAGAGAAGAAAGGAAGGAAGGGAGAGGGGAAGGAACAGGAAGGTAGGTAGGTAGGTGGAGAGAGAGAGAAGGAAGGAAGGAAGGAAGGAAGGAAGGAAGGAAGGAAGGAAGGAAGGAAGGGAGAGGGGAAGGAAGGGGGAAAGGAAGGCACAGGAAGGTAAGTAGGTGGGGGGGAGAGAAAGAAGGAAGGAAGGAAGGAAGGGGGGAGAGGGAGGAAGGAAGGAAGGGAGAGGGGAAGGACGGGGAAAGGAAGGAGCAGTGGGAGGAGGAAGGGAGCAGTGGGAGGGGGGAAGCTTCTCCTTCCCGGGGCCGGTGGAGCGCCGCCAGCCCCGGGACTATTGATGGGGGGGGGAAGAAAGGGGCTTCCCGGGGCCTGCAGCGCTCTGCAACGGCCCCGGGAGCAGGGGAGGGGGGGGGGACAGGCTTCTCCCCGGGGCGGCGTCACCTAAGGACATCCCCCCTCCCCTTTCAAGGCTCCACACAGGTACTTGGCGGGGGGGAAGGAGCTTTGCTAGTGTGGAGCCCCCCACCTGACCCCACCTCCCCCACCGCGCCACCCACCCCCAGCAGTTTTTGGTCTGGGCTCCCAGGACACTCGGTTTCCTCCCGGGGCTTCCCTGTCCTCCAACACTCTCTGCCCCCCTCCCCTGGTTTAGTTCCTCCGGTGAGGCTCTGCGGGGAGACGGCCCCCTGAAAAATCCCTCCAGAATTGGGGGGGGCGAGAGGGGCTGGGCGGCAGCGGCAGATCCTCGCTGTCTGCCAGAGCGGGGGGAAGAAGAGTTGGGGGGGCGGTGTGTGGACAGGGCTTCCTCCTTGGGGCGGGGGACGCCAGTCAAGCGCAAGAAGGCTGGCCGGGGGCCGGTTCCCAGGCGGGGTCTCCGGGCTTTGGAAGCCGGTCCTTCTGCCCCGCTTCTCCCAGGCTGGAGCCGGGAGCGGAGCGTGCCTTGGGCGGCCGAAGCGCCAGGTGGGCCGGTGCCGATGGGGCGGGCGGGGTGGGGCGTGTGTGTGTGTCCGCGCACAGCTTCGAGGTGTCCCCCCCCCCCCCAGGAGCCTTTCTCCGCCGGGCTGATCCGAGGGCGGCCGGATCGTGCTGCTGTCTGACGAGGCTGCTTGGCCCTGCAGACTTAATCCGGTCCCCTCTTGGGAGAGAGCGAGGAGCGGAGCCAGCGAAGGGTTAGGCGAGCTCAGCCCCCACCCCCTCGGAGGGCTGTGTCATGGCTCGCTGCTCCGGGCCAGTCGAGCGTCCGGGGCTGGCTGGAGGCGCGGCCGGTTCCCAGTGGGGGCCTCTGCGGTTGGAGCGCCGCACGGCGAGCCCCTCTTCGCTCTCCCTGCTCCAGCCCGGCGGCGGCGGCAGAGATGCAGGAAGGCGCCGCTCTCTGCCCAGAGGCGCCTGCCATCAGGACAGGGGGAGGCCGTCGCTTGGCGAGGGGGCTCCCCCCCGGATCAGTCTCCCCCCCAGCACCTGGACAGGGGAGGCCGGACTCCTGGGCCACCCGAGGGGGTTGCCTTGCTTGGGCCCCCCGCGGTCCAGCTCCTGGAAGGCGGCGCCCTCCTCCCTCTTGCGCGGGTCGAGCCCAGGGCGCTCCGCCGCGGCCCCGAGACTACTGACGGGGGTAGGGGGGTGGAAAGGGGCTTCCCAGGGCCCGCAGCGCTCTGCCGCGGCCCCAGAGCAGGAGCAGTGGGAGGGGGGAGGGGAGAGCTTCTCCTTTCCGGGGCCGGCGGAGCACCGCCGGCCCCGGGAAGCATTGAGGGGGGGGAGGCCGGGGGGGGCGGCCCCCCCGCCTCCTCTCTCCCGGAGCGGCACTCCGGCGCGCCCCGGCCCCAACGGAGCCCTGGTCATTTATAATGTGTAGAAACTTTGTATCTGTGGCATGACTAGAGCAAACTTTTGCTAAGTCAATGTGAGGATGGTAGAGTTATCCATTTTCTGCTTTAGTCACTTTATTTCCTTCTCCAGCTCAATATTTGCCCCATGGTTTTGACCAGGCAAAAGTTCACCCCCACCTTTAAGTAACCTGTAGCTCCATGGGGGAGTTTATTCCACTGATATTTTCTAGCTCATCTGACTTTGTGCCATCTTTGATATACAAAGCAAGCAACACTGTCATCCAAACATTCTTCTCTGTTCTGTCAATACAGTTTACATCTAAGGATAAATGTATCCCATTGATTTCTCCTATTCTGCCAGGTTTCTGAATTGCTCACTATAATCTATGTTGTCATTTAGCACCAAGCAGTATAGCAATCATTTGTAAGTGGACTGGCTTGTCCACACCGGAAAATTCAAGCGCAAATGATTGCTATAACACAACTATAGCACAGTATCAGACAATGCAGCCTAAAATGAATAGCAAAGGATATCACAATTTTTAATGGAAGTTTATATTTCTACATGATTATACCCCCCCCCCCATCAGAAGAAAGAGACAGACACCAAGTTGGGTTTAACTATGGGCCACTTTATTAACTACCGTATTTTTCGCTCCATAAGATGCACTTTTCCTCCCCAAAAAAGTGTGTGGGGGGGAAGTGTGTGCGTCTTATGGAGTGAATATGGAGCTTTTCTTACCTGTAACAGGGCTCTTTCTTCAGCAGGAATGCAGGGGAACGCCATTCAGGCTGGCATCCCAGCCTTCCCCGCCCCTCCCTGCTGGGCCTGAGCTGTTAAGACTTAAAAGGGAAACGGCAGGAAAAACCCCACCAGGCTAAGTACTCTTTCCCTTTAAGTGCTTTTCCCCTTTAAGACAGCCAGCAGCAGAAAGCCCCGCCCACAGATTAAGCTCCGTGGCTACTTTGCATAGAAAGGCCTGGCTTTGCATGGCATGCCGACGTCTCTCTTCTTTCCTTTCTCTATCTTTCTTCCTTCCTTCCTTCCTTTTTTCTGTCTGTCTGTCTGTCTTTCTGTCTCTCTCTCTGTCCCCACCTTTCTTTCTTCCTTTCTCTTTCTCTCTCTCTCTCCTCCTCCTTCCTTCCTTTATCTCTCTCTCTCTCTCTCTTTCTGTCTTTCTGTTTCATTTTTTCCTGTTTTCCTCCTCTAAAAACAAGGTGCGTCTTATGATCAGGTGCGTGTTATGGAGCGAAAAATACGGTATATACACATTTGCAGCAAGGGTAAAACATGAGTGCAGAAAGAGGTCAAGGCCAGGGGTCGCTCCTGACCACTTCCTTGCAATAGTTGGGCAAGTCACCATTGCCCTGGTCATGAGCCATCCTTTTGGCTTGCCATTGGCCAGCCTAGCCAATGGGGTGCCACCCTTGAACTCCCCCCAAGCCACAAAACTTAAAGGGAAGGTGCCTAGCCAGGGCAGTCCTTCCAAGACAGTCCTCATTCCCATCCCTGGGCCAGAAAACCCAAAGGCTGAGCCTGGAGGACCCCTTGACCCTAACAGGGAAGATACTATTTGGTGCTCATTGGATCCACTCTCCCTTTTCCCCACACTAACCTGCCACTGCCAAGGCCAAGTCTCTGCATAGGATCTTGCACCCACTGGGCGGCCCAGAGCTGCCAGCAACCCTTGCCAAACCTCCTCCAAAAATATATTGTTGCCCTTCTTTGATAAATGCACCTCATCACCTTTCTACAAAGCCAGTGCAGCCTGTATCCCAGGGTGTGGCAAATAGTGACCCAGTCCACCAGCCATCACCTTCTGCAGCTCTCTGTTCACCTTCTTGTGAGTCCTCTCCATGCATCTAGGGTCGCCCATACCTCACCACACCTGGCATGGCAGTATAGCAGACCACACAATCTGTACACTCAGCCACTTGCTCTTGATGATGGGCCTTACCCTTCACCAGATGAAGACCATTTCCACTCAAGTGGATCAACAGTACATGAGGCAGAGAGCTCTGGCTCCCCTAAGACAGCAGTGGGATAAGGCCAGGCCACTTCAAGCCCATCATCCCAGCCATTCCACTGAGGCAAACTTGCTGAGCTTCAATTGTGTACTGATGGGCCTCCTCCTGACCCAGTGGGCTACCCAAAACACCATACAGTGGCTGCAAATGGTGACTCTTTGTCTCTCACTGCAGCCCATCCAATCTAGAAAGAAAGTAGGGCCTTGACACAGGATGCAGAAACATACATAAAATCCTCCAACAAATACAGGCTATCCTCATGCCTAGGGTACAAACACAGCCAGTGCTCCAGCACCTTCAGCTTAATCAGGCTGGGCCCCTTTTTTAGGAGTTGGGTTGGTGGGAGCGGGGGCTCTGCCCTCATGCTGTTCCAGTGCTACCAACCTGTCCAGGATGGCCTGTGTTCCCTGGTCCTTCTCCTTGTCATCCAAAGAGAGGGAGGCCACCACCCGCTCTGGAGCAGCCTTCTTAAAGGGCAGCATGACCTTTGAGTGCCCCTGCCCCTTCCTTGGTCCCCATACCAAGCCCTGAGGAGCACCTGTTCCATGGAACCAGGCAGGCACAGCACCCCCTGCTGGACACTGTGTCCTGGGGGCCTGAGCCCTTCACAGCCTTCCCCTGTCTAGGATATGACTGGGTCCTGCTGGCCCCCAGGCCAGAAGAGAGGAGGGAGAGAAGAGATTGGATTTATACCCTGTCCTTCACTACCCAAAGGAATCTCAGAGCAGCTAACAAACTCCTTTCCCTTCCCCTCCCCACAACAGACACCCTGGGAGATAGGTGCAGCTGAGAGAGCTCCGACAGAAACTGCTCTTTTTCAGGAACAGCTGTGCCAGAACTATGGCTTGCCCAAAGTCATCCAGCAGGTGAAAGTGGAAGAGTGGGGAATCAAACCCGGTTCTCCCAGATTAGAGTCCGCACACTTAACCACGACACCAAACAGGAAGCCTCAAGTCACCCAGGAGGCCAATCTGCCCCATGTGCCAAGTCGGTTGTGTCCCTGCCCTGGCTGCAAGACCACCAGGCCTAACAGGCAGCCACCAGGCCTAATGAGCCTGGTCTGCCATCCAACTGTTGCACAGGCCCCCTCTCTGCCACCATGCAGGTCTCATTCCTAGACTGCCACAGGGCCCCCGGGTTTATGAAGGCATTCCCCAGTCAGCCCATGGTTGGTTCCTCCTCTCACTCACCTAGGCTTCAGCAGGTGGCTGCCAGACCCACCACAGTGTCCCACATCACCCCACCAAACATTCCCAACTTACTCTTCCTTTGGGGACCCTGAGCCTCTGCAGGCTGCTGCTGGGCAGCTGTGAAGACTGGTGCTGCTGCTGAAGGGACTGCAGCCTAACAACTGTCTTCCCCCAAGGCACCAGTCAGGTGGTTACTGGACTCTCTCAGGGGCTGCCACCACTGCACAGGCTGTGGCTTCAACTCTCCATCACCCCACCTCAGGAGATGGCCATTGAACTCCCCTTGAGGCCAGTGCTGCCATGTCCGCCAAGCAGGCCACATGCTGAACAAGCAGCCACCTGGCTCCTGGCTGTGTTTGACACCCCCTAAGCCTGTCAGCTTCCCTCAAGGCATGAGCCATCACCTTTGCTGTCATAGCTGGCCACGTAGCTGCAGCCCAACATCCTCTCCAGGCTGACAGAGCTCCTGCCCTCGCCGATCATGCAGGTGAAAGAGGTGGGTGCTGGGGGTGGAGTAGCTTTAAGACCCCACTGCTCCACCCCTCCATCATGATGACATGACCCCCAGTGTCATGTGTTGTTCCTGCCTTCTCCTCCTTCTGGGGAGGCAAAATGACACGTGCCCGCAATTTCCCTTTGGTGCTCCATGGCGGAGAGGAGCCGAATTCTTTCTTTAAACAATTGCAGGTAATGTGTGGTTCATGGTAACCGGGGGGGGGGGGGGGGGGACACAGAAAGCAACCCTGTAGATAGATGAGCTCAATTGATGAGCTCTGTGATCACCCATAACAAAAGCTGAAGCAAGTGTTTCTTGAAGATGCCTTGTATGGATGCAAAGAGAGGGCAGAACGGAGTATTTTCTCTGATTGTGCCACAACTATCAAATGCTGTCTCTAAAGAAGCTTACCATGTACCACCAGTGCTTAGAAGTTTTATTAAAATCTTACCTGTTCTGCCAGGTTTTTGATAATGTCTAAGAAGATTTGAAGGAAACTGTGACTTGTGATTTTTCGTCGATTTTTACAAGTTTTATTTAATCGTTTTCATTTTGATAATCGGTTGCTATTTTATTATTTTGTCATTTGAAACATAGTTAGTTAATTCTTCAGTTATTAGTGGAGTAGTGCTATTTTTTGCCTGCTGGGGCAGGAGATCACCTGCCCACTGGCACTTCGGAAGCTATTATTTTTTCAAAAAAGCCATTGGCAGCAGTGTGGAGTCGCTTCTTAGGAAAACTCCCCACCCCAAAAGCGACACCATGCCTTTCTAGGAATTTCTGGGAACTGTATGATAAAACTGTGGTGTCTAGCAATTCCTAGGGAGGCCTGATGTCACTTCCAGATTTTCTGGGAACTAACATGTCCTCTCCTCCTTGGTCTCCTCCTTGTCAGGCTGAGCCTGGCAACCTTATAATGGAGAAATGATAAACATAAATACAAAAAAAAATCTGTTGATCTTGGTGGTACGGCTCTCTATGGATTGGTTCCATGTGGGAGGGAAGAAGGGAATGGGCAAGAATGAGTGAAAAAGCTTTCTGGACCTAACCATATGTGTTCAGTGTATAGTGATATGAATAGGAGAGTTAATTACAAAGCCCTTTAGGAGAGTTAATTACAAAGAGAGTTAATTACAAAGCCATTTTAAACAAACAGTGAAATGCAATGTCCAAAATGAGGTGTGGCTAAATATTTGCTTTTTGATCCTTGACTTTGAAGATGGCCTGGCAAGTAGAGACCACAAGGTGATGGCCAGGTGGTAGGGATACCATTTAGAAAACAAATAGCTGCCAGAAGTGAATTTAGAATGAAGAAAGATAGAGACCAGGGATGGTGTCTCTCTGCTACAGCCAATGTAGCCCAAGGGGCTTGTGAAAGAGGTAGGACTAAACTTGTCCCACACTGGGGAGCAAATCAAATTGTGTTGCATTTTCATCAGCTGTCAAAAGCAGACGGATATTTCTACAGGGCCTGGCAGGAAATTAGGCTATTAAATTACAACCTCTCTCTCTCTCTCTCTCTCTCTCTCACACACACACACACACACATACAGAGCTCTTGTCATTCCTTCTTCTTTACTACAGATGTCCTATCAAAGCAAGTCATTGTAATCATTTATCTTTCCAAACTTAAAATACCTTCTCCAGAACTAACCCCCCCCCCCAGCACTTGAGATCTTTGTACCCTGTGTCTTGCTTCCCTGATCTTGTATGGATCTGAGATTAATTTGCACCAGCTAGGAGTTCAACAACAAAATCAATTTCAATTGGGTCAGCTGGGGTCACCAGCAGCTCAGTAGTGTGAAGAGAGAAATAGATTATTATCATTCTGGGAACATACTACCATGCTTTGGTGTATACACACACAAAGGGCGACCGGGGGGGGGGGGGCGGGGGGAGAGAGAAAATGCTCATAACAGGACATATTATTATTTGATAAAACAGGAATTTGGGTTTTGTTATATTTAACATGAATGGAGCCAGTAATGTTTATATACTCTCCTCTAGTTAGACCGTATACCTCTAGAAAATGATGGAACAGGCTTTGTTGTTGGACTGGTAGCATTTCACTAGCAAAAACATGGCACTGTCAAAGTGATATTGCAGTACCTTTGATAGATCTTTTTTATACTCCTAGCACGTAGTAGGTGTAAATTAAACAGCATTCTGTCTGTTAGATATTCCATGCCACAGAAGGGTGGCTAGAGGTGGAATTAAAGGGGCAGTACCCCTAGAAATACATTTCACTTTGAACATTTTAGAATTAAAATGTTCAGTTAGGAGAAATGCCAGGGCAGAAGAAATGTCAGAACTATGCTCCAGGCCTCTGCATATGCATTATTTGGGAAGCGCAAGCAAAAAAAAAGAAAAAAAGAGGCATATTTTATTTGTTTGCCAACAATGTTGATTTATCCAGAATACTTAGTTATTAGTACATTGGTTTTGTTTGTTTTTCATTTACACATCTGCCTAATGCTATGGCACAGGAATAACCTTGACATGGGGAGGAAGGATTAATGTGGTGCTTATGCTTAGTGCAATGCTTATTAATATCACGCACACCCATTCAGGTGATGAAAACTAATTGTCGATCCTTTTCACTCCGAATGCTGCCTGTTGATTTATGCTCCAGAAATCCTTCCCATAATCACTGATTGCTGTATGATTACTCAGCTAAGATTGTCTGGTGGAGTCCTCCCTTGAAACTTCAGACAGCTCAAATTTTCAGGCAATTGGATAGCAGAGTTATTCTGTACAAGAGGCTCTCTGTTGTTTAAGTCAGAGACTTTAGGTCTGTTGTCTACGGATACCTTGGAATTTAGATGTGCAGGTTCTTTAATGCACAAAGAAATTAGCTAAATGAATTTTCTTGGACATAAATATGCTTGCAAAAAAAGAAAATAAAATTGGCTACATCTGCTCCCTAGCATTACATAGGGGAGTGAATCAGTTAGCAGTGGCTGATGTATCCATCAGCACAATCACAGGATGTTAAAATATTCTGGGCCAATTTAAATCCTTAACTGTGCACTCCTATGCAGAGTTACTATACTGTAAACCTATTAACATCAATGGGTTCAGACTAGAGTACCTCTGCATAGGACTGCATCATTAATCATCTTTCTGAGAGCTACAGAAATGATTGATTTGGCCCAGTGAACTTCCATTACTCCTTAGATAATCCTGACTGCAGGATTCAAACGTGTTAAATTAGATAATCCTCACAGTCATTTCTCATACCTTGGAAAATGCATTTTATTTATTCTGAAATATGTATATATAAAAATTTAATTAAATATTTAGAAAAGGTCCATTACCTTAAGTACACACAGGGTTTTGTTTCTCATTACCTGGTTTCTGCTTTCGCCCCCCATGAGGGTCTTTAAAAATATGTTTCTGAACAGCAATCACAACTCCAATACGGTAATTTTTATGAAACTGCTACTATGGAACAACTAATCCCTTGAATCCTTTAGTAAAACCTTCTCTTGCTGCATAATATTAAATAAATCTCTCGTCCCTGTTGGAGCTGGACTTTTCATGGCATAAAGTTCAAATGCTTAACCCTTTGAAGCTAGGCTTCTTGTCACTGAGGAAAATTTTCAACATGATGAACAAAAGAGTCAAAGTAATCATATATTATTAATATAACTAATATCCCAAAGAGAAGGAATCCTGTGGAAATTCTGTACACATGGTAGACGTGTATCATTATGCTTAGAAACCCAACTGCACTTCCAGTGAGAGACTCTGAGTGCTGGCCAACTCTTCTTTTTGAAGTATATATTGGACATATGGCCTGTTTCATCATGCAAACAGGATTTCCACAATGTAAATTAATGAACATGCCCATACCAACTTATATCAGGAGTAAATAAGGCTGTGGTGGCTCAGTGCTTAAGATGCTGAACTGTAGACCGGAAGATTGGTAGTTCAGCAGTTCGAGACCCAAGTGCCGTGTGATGGAGTGAGCTCCCATCTCTGGCCCCAGCTCCTGCCAACCTAGCAGTTCAAAAGTAAGAAATTGCAAGTAGATAAATAGGTGTTGCTGCAGTAGGAAGGTAACAGCATTCTTTGCCCTTCAGTTTTAAGTCATGCCGGCCACATGACCATGGAAACGTCTTTGGACAGCGCTGGCTCTTTGGCTTAGAAACGGAGATGAGCACCACCCCCTAGGGTTGGATTCGACTGGCTTTCGAGCAAGGGAAAGCTTTACCTTTACCTGTCAGGAGTAAACTTCATTTTTTGGTCCAAGTAACAAACGAAACGTAATAACCACCAGTGAAGTGGTTAGTGTGCTGACAAAGGGGAAAGCTGCAAAGAGGTGGTTCCACCAAAGAAGCTTCTGTTCTTAGAGAGTCAGCTGCATCACATGTGCAGATGGCAGCCTCCTATGCCTGTTTCACAGTCTGGGCATAATGAGTAGCAACGCTGCATGTAGATGCATTCTAGTGCCCGTAATTGGGGCAAACTGCTGGCACTGGCTGGGGAAGGGGCCAGAAGGAACTTTGGTTGATGGTATCACCACTCCAGGCCCACCAGTAGTCCAGTGGCTGTGCTCTAGCCCTGTCTGGCTTGACTGCATTCCTGCTTTGGGAATAGAGCAAGGGAGCGACCATGCCAAACAATATGGTGTGACTATTTGGCAAGTGAAATAATACCAAAGGGGTAATGCAGAATGCACCTGTGTGGGCATCCAGCATCACACATAAGATGACACATTACTGAGGTTGTGGGAAGTGGACAAATACATATTCAAATGTATGCGTGCTGCTTAAGGCACACATGATGTGAGACATGTAATGAAGGGGGTGAGTATGTAGCATTTGGGCAACTGGGACTACATGAACTGCAGTGTATCTTGGTTTTCTGAGCTTGTAGAAGTCTACAGGTTCTATAATCAGTAAAATTAAATTCAGACATTTGAGTAGATGTCAGTCAGTTTCAGACTGAACATGAGATTTGGTAAATATCTAGGATTAAATTCAAATGTTTTTCAGCCAGTTCTTCTAACATGATATCAGTTACAGTGTCAGAGATAACATTTGAGGATCATAACCTTGTTACAAACTTTTTTTTATGTATACAAAACATGACAAGAGTTTTCCAAAAGACTTGGTGGCATGCTCAATGTAACATTTCACTTCTGAAATTATTTGCAATATGTGCTTTCTCATTAATCTCATAGAAATGTAATCACTTTTTAAAAGTTATCAAGATGTCACGGTTGCCACTTAAAAGGGTGCTCTCCAGAGGATTTGCTTTTTTTCCCTTTCTTTTTTAAAGGTTTCTCCCCGCGGTTTTGAGTTTCTTCTACATTTACACCACATCTTTTTAAACATATCTTTCTACTAGTTTACTTGAGAAAGCTTGATTTATAGCTCAGATCAAAGGCAGGGCCATTGTGTTTCTCCATGGAACAAATTATCTAAGGGGCAGATCCTCGACTGGGGTAAATCAGTTTAGCTTAACTGGATCCTGTAACTGAGATATTTGATTCCTAATATATTAAGTGCTCCTTGTTTACACAAGAAGAAAGAACCCTCCAATTAATGTAGCTGTTTGATCTGACTCTTGAATTTATTTAGACAGCATTAATATTTTAAGGTGATATACTGTTTCCTCCTTTGTTTGTCTTCTGTTCGCTACTTTGGACTTCTGTTTAAAGCCACATCTGTATAGCAGCCATTGATGTTAACAGCTGAAAGAAGAAAATAGGAAGGCATTTGTTGAACAAGAGGTCCACTCCACAGCGAAACAGCAAGCCAAAAGGGCAAGCCTTTTCCATACAATCTTGCAGCATTGGCGGGATGTAAAAAATGACAATAGAATTCACTGGAACTGTAATTTTATAACTGAAGTTGTTGCAAGAATCAGTGGGATCTCTAAGGTCAAACATGTCTCTGGCCAGTACATTAGGAATGAGAAATCCAGTGCCATCTTAATCTGAGCAAAGCCTTTCCTGCAAATAGGTAACATCAGCAGCTGCCTATACATATAAATTTTCTGCCGGGGCTCCAGTTTTGTGGAATGGCCTGCCTGAAGTGGTCAGGAAGTCTCTCTCACTTGAGTTGTTCTGCAAATTGTGTAAAACAGTATTGGTCAGGATGATAGTTCCTCTTCCTTCTCCCTGCCTAGCCATGGCCGACTCCTTTCCCCTTTCACAAGAGCTGTTGCTGCCTTTGCCAGCTCTCCCACAGTGCCTCCAAGGCTGATGAGGAGAGGCAGAGATGGTGGGGCTGCTGGATGTGGTAAGGATGGTAGATGCTGCCAAACAAGCAGAAGTGCATTGTGGATACAAGAACAGATGATGCTCCTCCAGTTGGAGGGTATTTAAACTCCCCCATCCATTTTTTTAAAGGTTTCAGATTTTTCTGCAAGTATTGGTGGTTTTCCAAGTTTGCAGGAAAATCTGCCTTCAGTCAGTGTGGCCCCAATCCATGTATCTAAGTATCTGCAGATCAATGCACAGTTGGCTATTAGAATATAAGGTTCTCAAAGCTAGGAAGAATCCACTTTCAAGGGCTTATGCCTTTGGGCAATAAACATTCAACCAAAAGATATTACAGAGGGTAGAAGCCAACCATCTTTTCTGCTTTTGAAAAAAGGGAGGGAAACCACCAAAAAAGTTATGCTGGTCATCATGAGATGTGCTTAGACAAAAGGCATGTTTGTCAGGGGCTGGAGTAAGGAGGAACATTAGGTGAGACTGAGTGAAAAAGTTGGCTGGATCCAATGTAGAATGCTGAGGGTCTGCCCATGTATAGTACATATGATATCACATGTGAATTGGGGCACATAGGTGAGTAGTAAAAAAATCATGGGAATTAACATTGTATATATAAAAAGATACAGGCTTACTGCTCAACCTACAAGCGATAACATATGGGTACTGGAAAGTACATGTGAGGACTCGTACCCAATAATGTATTTTAGATTATTGTATGGTGCATCCTTAAGAACCATCCCTAAAAATGCATCTTTAATCAATGAAATAGCAATATGTTTACTTAAATGAAGCTTTTTCTACTGTATGTACAGGAAATGGATCACAGCGTGAACCTCAAGCCAATGACACAGTTGGCTTTGGTCAGAATACCTCTAATCTCTTCCACTATTTCATTACCCTGCACAGAGGCCTTTTGACATGAAGTGTGTACCAATTTCTCTTCTGTTTTGTCATGCCCTTAATTTTAGCCTTTGTAATATGAAAGCTTTGGAAGGTTTTTACTGCCTTATTAGAGAGATACATACAATGTGTAAATACAGTTGAAGGGGAGACATTTGGCAAAAGTTTCTTTTTTCCATTCATTCCAGCTTTCTACAGCAGCAGCTGTCACTGGGTTGCAAGTGGGATCTGCTGGCCAATTACTGGCTGGAAGCCAGATTGAAAGAAATCCTTGCTGGGAATCATTACCTTGCATCTCAATTTATGATGTCCTCTGTGTTGAGAAAGAAGACCCACATTCCTCATATGTTCTGCTATGTACTAAAAAAAGCAGGGTGGTGATTACAAGATGCCCCTTTCCTACTCTGCATTGTTCAGTTTTAATTTAAAGCAAACCTGGGGGGTTGTTTGGGACCACAGCCTGAGGTCCATGCTGGCTTGTTAAGTTTTCCAACTAGCTTATCAGTCCATGCCAAAAAAAATGTATCTCTTTTCAGTCTCAGGCACCGGCTACCATGTGGCTGTGCTCACATTTTCCCTTGCCTTCATTAAAGAGATTGAGCAGCAGCCAAGAAATGGTCTATTTTAGAACTATGCTATACTTGAGGAAATAGGAACATCATAAGAAAACGAATCCTCTCATCCCTGAAGAATGTTAAACTTTGGTTCCCTTCAGCTACTTATTGGGACCACCACTGTAAGACAGAGGTTTGGTTCTGGTCACTACAGTTTGCGTCAGTCTTTTCCAGACACCTTGTCTTTCCCTTAACCACCTCACAAGTTCCCTCGGAGAAGTGGGTGTGTAGCTTTGTTTCTCCTTTCATGTCTGAAGAGTACTGGACTCGGGAGACCAGGAACAGTGAAATCATGAAGCCTTTATTGAGTGATTCAGCATGCCCAGTAGATGGTCAGAACAAGCATGCTTCCAGGGCTCCAGGGCCCTCATTATATGTGGCCAGAGCCACACCTCCGGCCGCACCCGAAAGACCTGATAGGGGCTAAACATATGTGCATGTTTGTCATAGGTTCCCTGGAGGAGGCTTTGGCCGCATTGGCTCCCCAGGGAGAACCTAGGGCCCACATTGGTGGAGGCTTAGAATCCGGACGTCTATTGTTCCTCCAGATTCAAGCTCCCCTCTCTACCTGACCATGTGCTCTGGCCATGCGGCGGGTGCCATTACCTAGGAGCACATGGCAGGCCGGTTGTTACACAGAACATACTACATTACAATGTCACTACCCTCTCTCTCTAGAGGGGACCAATAGGGAGCGTTCTCTAGCCCCAATTGTCCTCAAAACTGGTGGCTTGCTTTTGCACTCGGCTTCATGGGCTCACTCCCTAACTGTCAACAGCCAACCCTCTTTTTTTCAAACTCCCTGAGAATTCTGAACGACCTGCCTCCCACCATTCCTAGTCATGGGACCTAGCAGTTCTCTTGTTTCCCTGCCGCTGACTGGGAGGGTGGAGTATGAGCCAGGAAGGGAGATCAGCAGGGGTGTAATGCCATTGAGACTGTGCTCCAAAGCTATTTTCTGCGGGGAATTAATCTTTGTAGCCTGGAGCAATGTTGTAATTCTAGGAGAACTACAGGCCACACCTGGTGGTTGGTAACTTTAATTTTTACCCAACTTGAAAGTTTTATTCTTCATTACTGCTTCTTCCAATTTTCTTTCTCAGAGGTAAGCAGGGCTTTTTTTTGTAGAACAAGCCCAGCAGGAACTCCTTAGCATAATAGGCCACACCCAACAGTAGAAACTCATTAGCATATTAGGCCATACCCCTGACAACGCAGCTTGCTCCCTGGGTCAGCTTGACTTCCCCAGGTGCCCTGCGGTTTGCAAGGTGCCTGGAGAACCTGAGGGGGCTGTAGGCGTGCCCAACTTGGAAGCCAGCCAGAACTCTGTTCCTGTACATTCCTGCCCAAAAATAGCCCTGGAGGTAAAAGTCAAACAAGTGATTGTACAGCTTCAAAATATAGCTGTTTTATGCCATGAGCAATAAAATCAAGTTATTTATGAATCAGGAGAATGTGCAGGCCAGACCCTAATTTTTGTGTAGTTCCCTTCCTGAGTAACTGCAAAGCAGCTGCTTTGTCTAGAGTCCTTCAGTCTTGTAGTGGCTGCTGGGTGACTTCCATGTTTCCCTGACTTCTCTTTCACTGCCAGTGTCTCACCCTTAATGTGTGCCCTACAAAAGGGTTGTCATTTGATAGACTTTCAGCCCCAATTTACTAGTGACCAGTGATAACATAGGACAACAGTGCTAGGAACTCAGGCTGGGGTTATCTTGAGGAAGATAAACACTCTAAGCAGCACACTTTTAGAACGGGGATAAAGAACAACTGGATTGCATTAAAAGTATCATCCTAAACAGAATTACACCCTTCTGAGTCTAGTGACTCCAATGGACAGAAGAGTGTCACTCTGCTAAAGATGGGGCACTGTAAATCTTTCAGGATTCAGGCTGGCTACTGGATCGAACCAGGATTATGATGTAGAACTGTTCTCAGGATGGGTTCCACTACAGTAGCTGTAAACACATGGGATTGTAAACTCCCACGGTAACTGTAAGCATATAGACTGATGTCTTCTCAGCATAAGTAATTGTCAGTCTGTGGATATTGACCCTGACAGATGACCTAGTGACTTTGACCAGGGTCAGAAGACTAGAGCTGGGCTGCAAAGGTTCAGAGTTTTATAAGCATGTTTCTGTGACAAGCCCCTATTATATTTGCCATTTCCTGTGTCTTCAGCTTGGTGATAGACAACAGTTTAAGTAATACCTTGTAAAACAAAGTAAATTGGCAGTTGCCCAGAGAAGAATGTGTGCGTATCCTATTAATGCAATAAATGCTGGAGTAGCAAATATCTCAACAATCCCCCTCCACTGGTTACAAAAAGAATCTGTTTCTTTGCAGTGTCAAAAAATGGCTAACTACCTGCACCTTTATCCATTTTTAAAAGGTTCTAGGAAGGCTGTTTGTACTCCAAGAACAGATTTACTAATGGTAAGCCTGTATATACATTTTCCTCCCATCTTAAAACATTCAGCCTCTTAGGTAGTACATCTGTATACATATGAATTCAGTTTTCATAAACAGGAAACTCCCCACCCCCCTTTTGCTATAGCATGAATCTTCCAAGGGAGCTTATGTAGTGTAAGAGTTCAACTGAAGGCCAATAATACAATATATATGTTTTGGAGGGGAGGGGAGGAGGGGGACAATAGAAATCCTGCCTTTCACAGGATGCAAAATAAAAATAGCTCTGAATGTTATCAGTTTGAAATGATTCCTAGGCCTGGGGAGACGTGATCCAAATAGCAAGCAACAAGCCACATGCATACAATGGTGGTAGATAAAGGCCCCTCATTGGAATTTGATTAAACATTATCAAGAACCGTATAAAATATGGCAAGCGGCCAACTAAGCGTTCCATTTTCTGTCCATCTGCATGCTTCCAGCTAGTTGTTTATGCAACTTGTCATAAAAACCAATCTGCAGGCCATACTGAGTACCAGGTAGCAGAGTGAACATTTTCTCCATAAAGTGTGACTTAAATGTGATTTTCATTATCACTGTGGAAAGAGCCAGGCTGCTTATTTCAGTGGCATCACTTGCTGACTTTGGAATTGCATGCTATCCAGAAATATCAATTTCTGTTTATGGTGGCTAAAATATAAGTTTGCATTTGTTCATGTGTTCACCATGCAAAATTGGCAAGAATAGGAAAGGGGGAAGCCCATTACATGTGTTCCAGTTGTGTACAATGAGCATGTGTAAGGAAGGGTGGGATTGTTGCAGCAAGCCCTGTGCCCAGTCTACACATGGTCTTTAGATCTAATGTGTGTGTACCAGGCCTGCCAAGCTGTCAGTTAGGGCAGGGAATCACCCACCTTATGCTTCTTTTGCCCACTGCTGTTCCAAGCTGCAGTGTGTGTGTATGTATGGGGAATTTATCAGCATATCAAGTATGATGATGTCACTTCCAGGGAAAACCTGGAAGCAAGAGCAATAGCTCTAAGACTGCTGCAGCAGCTATTGTTTTACCATAGAGTTTCCAGTGATTCCTTGAGCTACCACTGTTGCTTCTGTGGCCGAGGACAGACTGGCAATGTAAAGCGGGGGCAAAGTGGAGGGAACTGGTGCGGGGGAAAAACTCCACAGAGCTGGCCGTTCATACTGGCCAGAGCAATGCGCAGTGGTGCCAATACGGAGCGTTCACACTGCTGCAGAGCCGGCACGGCGGCGCGCGCGCGCCATTGCGCTTTTTGTGCCGGCGCGTTCATACTGCCGCCTCCAGATGCCTCCCGCTTCTTCCGGTTCACACTATTTGGAAGCGGGAGGCATGCGGAGGACGGCCCCTGAACACCGGTTTTACCCGGTGTCCTGTTAAAGTGGATGGAAAGCGACTGGGAGACGGGTAAGTGCGAAATGGAGCCGAGGGACAGATGCGCATGTCTGAACGGGCTCTTTTCTTCCACTTCCGACGTGGGGCTGCCCCGCTTTACATTGCCAGTCTTTCCTCGGCCTTTGTTTCCCCCTGAAGAGACATCATCAGGCTTGTGCTCCTCCCCCATGTCCCTGCTCCCAATTCTCCTGCCAATTTCTAGGCTCTGCCTAGCAACCCTAGTGTGTACACATGTGGTTCTCTCCATACCATTATTAAACATGCTATTTCAGAGGTCCAGTTTGCATGATGTGTGTACAAAATAAGAACAAATTGGGGGGCTGGAGCTTGAGCTGTGGTCCCACTCTTCTTTATGTACATTGATTGTGCAAAGTGAGCGCATTGCTCTGTTTTATATCACAGTGTATAAAACATGTTATGAAGTTTACTGCTCAGTGAAAGGCTGATGCAGTGAAATGATTTGGCTTTTACAGGTTGAGCTGTCACTCTCAGAGGGCAAAGTTATAGAATTGTAAGATTGCTTAAAGATATCAATGGACTGTTCAAGCAAGGTTAAAAGTTCAACAGAATCAGATGGTAAAGCTATCCCCAGCCTATATCACTTCAGAATACAGGTACCATGATAGTTTGGGTTATGGCTGCCTCTCCATGGTTAAATCTAGAAAAATATCATTTCAGAGTGAAGAACGGGCTGTCTTTCAGCTTTCTTAGTTTTATGTATGCAGATGCTGGAGAAGTGACAACATGTGAGCAGTTGAGTCAACATAAAATACAGGTGGGTAGAGGTGTTGGTCTGAAGCAGCAGAAGAAAGTTTGAGTCCAGTGGCAATCAAACTCAGTCGAGTTCAATACTGGTTGGATCAACTAAGCTTGGACTAGAGAAAGACACTAACTTTTTAAAAGAATTGAACGTAGCTTGGAAAAGGCTTTACTACAAATGCATTTTGTTTTGTTCTGCTGTTGCATTGGATCAAACAGCTTGTGCTGGTTTTTGAAGAACTACAAAACCTATGAAACTGGTCTATCAGAGGCCAAAGTGGGATAGGGTGCAAAGAACCCCACTATAAGCAACAATTCCATCTCTCTGGAGAAAATAACCCCCAAACAACCATCTGCCTTCAGTCTTACTTCTTTCCAGTACAGCAGTATAGCCATTTCTGCATTTATTCTTCCTAATGTTGACCTCTGTTGCTAAGTAATGTGGGTTAACAACAACAAAAAATGCTGTACTGCTAATGGTTTTTTGAAATTCCTTAACATCTGCCACCATTCTTCATGATATGAAACATTTAACAAATCTGAAAGAATGTAATAATGTCGGGAGCCTTTTTACCTCAGCTGATTGGAGATTATATTTGACTTTGCAGTAAGAGCAATTTACTTGGTTTTCCTGCTACATAAAGTTGAAAAAAATAATGAAGTAGGATTCATTAAATGATATCCAACATGTGGCAGTAGGGATTTCTGACCCATCAGTAGCATTTCTATTATGGCAGACTGCTAAGTAATAATTGCCACCATCTATTTGACTGTCCTTTTAAAACGACATACTAAAATATGAATTTTGTTTTAATTTAAAGGGTTGATCTCCTGCCTTTTAGATTTCTGCTCATCCAAATGCTAATTGTTAAGACACCACAACATTAGTTAACAGTGAACAAAAAGTTTCTGGCCCCACTGGGGACTCCTTGACTATGTCGGATGAGTTGGGGTATGTTGTTGGGACTTCATTAATCACAATCCAATCCAATACGTGGAACTGACTCCCTGAAAAGGTGAGGGGAGACCTTCACTGGAGACCTTCAGAAGGGACTGCAAGGCATACTTATTTACCTTTTGATGAGGTATAAACAGCAGGCATCTTGGGTGGGAGGAGGAAGGCATTTGGGTTTTTTAAATTCTATTTGTTTTTATTTTGTAATGTTTTCACTGGATTTTTTTTGTAAGCTGCCTGGAGGCAAAAGAGAAGATTGAATATTAATTAATTAGTGCAGCACATTATTAGGAAATACTGGAAATGCTCCAAATCAGAACAACTTCCAAATGAAGGAAGTGGGCGGAAGTCTTGATGGATGTTTATTCTGGAGCCTCACAGCCTGGTTTCAGTTTTCTAGGAAGCACTGTATGGAAGGGGATGGGGTGGTATATGTGTGACAAGGACGAAATTCAACTGCTGTTCCTGCTGAACAGAATCATCCCAGTTGCTGTTTTTCTGCTCAACGTTTTACCCTTTCACTAATGGTTGTATAATACAATTGACTTTGGAAGGCTTTTTGATTCTATATAACAATAGATCTGAGCTGCCTGAGCCACTCTGTTAACTGAGACTGCACACGTGCTAAGTAGTCATAGACAGTATGGGGTAGTGGTTAGAACGGTGGATTAGAGGAAGTCCCTGAATTCAAATCCTCAGTTGGCCATGAAGATCTTTTGTAGTGAGAATAAAACAGAAGCATAGAGAATCATGTACATTTGGGGTGTTAAATGTGCGGCCCGTGGGCTGGATCTGGCCTGCACAGGGCTCAAACCCCCCCCCCCCCCAGCAACTTCCTTCTCCTGCTTCCTTTCCCAGGGCTGCCCCTGAAGCCACAACCTAGCTTGCTTTTTCCTCAGCTCTCTCAGTGGCTCTTTGCCTCCTACTTCCTGTTTCTAGGGGATTTTTTTAAGAAAAGAAGATGTTGAAAGGAAAGGAATTCAGTGAGTTGAGTCGTGGAATGGCATAGTTTCCCCAGCCCACATATGCCATCTTTATTATTTTTTAAACAGGAGATCCGTCCTCTCATGTCACAATAGATGATTCCAGGAATGGAGGTTACTGCTCACTCCATGCCAATCCCTATCTTCCTGTACCTGCTCTGCAAATGAGAATTTTCACAACCAATAGAATGAAGCTTTCTCATACCTAATGGAAATTTGGTAGGGAGGCTTCATTAGGTAGTCCTATTGAAACTTGTGGCATCTGATCATCGGATGGATTTGCTAAGCACCTAGTTTTACTCACATTTTTAAAATGACTTATGACTTCCCTCCCAATTTGACTGGGGCTTTTTTTCATACCTGCAATGATTGGCACTTTGGTAGTGATGAAATCTTGGTGCTCCTCCCATTCCAAAGAGATCAGCACTATGACTGTGTTGCCCCCATGGCAACAGATACTACAGCCAGGACTGCATTGGAAGGGCAGTCTGATCTGGACTGCTCCTTATGATATAGATTTTTTAGAGAGTGGGGTGGCAATACAATGGTTTATCATCACACCAAAGAGACACCAGCTCTTCCAGAAAGCTGGACAATCAAACACTTGTTGAAACTAGTTGAGACTGATTCCAATGAGCGTCAGTTAAAGAGACAGAAGTCAACATAATCCAGTCTTCCCATCCTGACAGATGACTGTACTGTGCCAGTTCTAGGATGTACAGTACATCTGTCACTGGTTTTTATGTTCCTAGAGCATTCTCAACATTAAAAAAATCCGGAATGGTAAAAAAAAATTGAGTAACCACTAAAAAAGAAGAGCTGAAGTAAACATTTCACTGATGACACACAGAAGTTTTAAGGCTGTGTGCCAGCTGGCAAAGGAAACTGGAGGGGATCCCAATCAAGCACATGAGGAAGGAGGATGTGCTGTTGAGCTTTCTGTGCTGTTGGTTTCTGATTGCATTGTTTTTATATTTTGTAATCTGCCTTGTGGCTCAGTGAAAAAGGTCGGCTATACAGTAAGTGTAGCCCATCTCTCTCCATCTTGCCTGTTGTTGATAGCAGGTATTCAGCGGACTGCATGCTAGATATAATAGGGAGCTCAGCTCTAACCCCTGGATAATCCTTGATCATGCCTACCTGTGGCTATGCTATTTCTGCTGCAGTGACAGCTGCTGGAAAATTTTCTGTTTCTAGGGGATTTTTTTTAAGAAAAGAAAGAAAACAAATTAACATTTAAAGATTTACTGGCCTATAATATGGTAGTAATGTGTGAATTATTGTGCGTATACTTTTGCACTAAGTAACATCTGGTTTACAGCTGTGTGTATATGCCATGTTTAAAACGTTTCTGAAGTTAAGGTCTGAGACATGAAAACACCTTATCAGCAGTGACATATGGTATCAAAAACAGAGCTGCTAAACATGGACAAGTATATTTTCAGTCTGCATGCCTCAGTGCTTTTGGGATATGTACTGTGTTCCTGTGTGGGACCCAAGCAACCTTTTGCTAAGCTTGGAACAAATGTGTAACATACCACCAACCCTATCCCATACATTCTCATGAATTGAGAAAGAAAAACATTCCCTTTAATTCTGAAATGAAATAAATCCCTCTGGACTTCCAGGCCACAGAGAAGCATACCCATCCACACACACATACACCCTGGTGCAGCTTAGTTTCTTTTATTTGCTTAGCTTATATCGTTTAGCCTATATAAACTGTTGGCCCCAGTCCTGTTAAATTTACTTTTGTGACTAAGTCCCAGTTGTAGCAGGTTTAACCATGAAATCCTAGGCAGAGTTACACCCTTTATTGTTCATATGTTAAACTGGAACAAACTTACAATTAGGGGTCATTTTGAGCAGGAGCTCGGGGGAGCTCAGCTCCGGGAGTTGGTGCCAGTCCCCCCCCCCCCCCCCGGCGGGGGAATGCCTGCTTGTATCATGGCTGCAGCAAAATGACCCCGTCCCCTGGAAAGGTCCTTGTTCCTCCGACCAGCCTTCTGAAGGCTTCAGCCACCACTGAAGCTATCCTCCCAGAATAGTGGTATTTCTGAGGCTTGGATTAGTAACTGTCCCCTCTCTGCCATCTCTTTCTTTCTTTCTTTCTTTCTTTCTTTCTTTCTTTCTTTCTTTCTTTCTTTCTTTCTTTCTTTCTTTCTTTCTTTCTTTCTTTCTTTCTTGCCTTCTGACATACTTCTGGTGATGTCAGGTGGTTTAGCATATGCAAATAAGTTATGTGAATGAGTTATGCTAATGAGTTATGCTAATGAGCTTCTGCACCTCTTTTTCTACGAAATGACCCCTGCTTACAATGGTATAACTCTGTTTAGGATTGCACTGTTAGTGCTATTGCTTTCTATCAGACTAAGATATGACCAGTTTTTGTATGATTTAACTGCTTGTTTACTTGTTTGGTTTACCAGTTCACTGAATTTTAGTAATCAAAATTAATCCCTTCTGTAAGTGAAGTTTGTAGCTTTATTACTTTAGCTCTTTTGACCATCCTACTTGCTTTATTTGCACACTGTATTAATTAAGGGAGTTTTCATGTGTGCCAAAGCACATTCATTGATGGGGATGGGCACAAACCAGAAAAATGTGGTTTGTGTTTCAGTTCGTGGCTGAACCACAAACTGAACTGGGAGGTTCATTCATGAACCAAACCAATTCATAGTTTGTGGCCCCACAAACCCCATTGAAAGGGGCTGCAGTCCCTTTAAACGAGGCCTGCAGAAAGCCCAAAAAACAGCTGAGCTATGGGGAGCAAACTGCCATGAACCACCATGAACTGCTTTAAAAGTGTGTGGAAATTCGTGACAGTAGACCTGACACAAATTTTGGTTTGCAAACCATGAACAGGGCAAAACTTGTGACGAATTTTGCTTTGTGGTTTGGTTCATTGACAGAAGCTATTCACTGACAGAAGTTAACCAACTCTGTTTATTACAATTATCCTTACAGTATGAAATTTGGTAGTAATGGAAGAATTCAGCTATCAGATAAGAATCCCACTAGAAACAGTATACACCTTGTAGTTCACTCTCATGAATATGACATGCAAAGGGGGAAGAAATTTTTAAACTGAAACATAAGAACATAAGAGAAGCCAATGTTGGATCAGGCCGGTGGCCCATCCAGTCCAACACTGTCACACAGTGGCCAAAAACACCAGGTGCCCTCAGAAGGTCCAGCAGTGGGGGGGGGCAGGGGGGGGCAGGAAGCCCTCCCCCTGTTGCCCCCGAAAGATCTACAATGTGTGGAGGACTTGGATGCAATAGATATAAATACTAATAGTGTGTATCCACATCAAGATTAAAACAAAAACTTCAATTTTTTTCTGTTCTATATTAGGTTTTAATTGTATTATGATGCTGTAAGTTGAGTTGTTGAAAAGAAAAAAAATATGAAAAGTAGTATGATCTAGCTATGACATAAACTTACTTTAGTCCAGATTTCAATGGGAGAGAGTTTACTTCTTGCTTGACTTTTCCAATTAAATGAATGTGGTTTAAACATGATTATTTTTGATTGTATTGTACCCAAAGTGATTTTTTTTAAAAAAAATGTTGACACCAGTCTGGTACTTCAGCAGTTTTAGTCACGGTTTCAAAACTTTGATATAAACTAGGGTAAGTAAAAACGTTAAATGAAGTATGTATGGCTCAAAGCACAGCACCTGCAAATCTGGGATTGTTGCCAGGTGAATGTAGTACTATCCACATCAGAGTTCTACTGGGTTTCTTTCAATCAGCAAGTGACAACAGCTAAAACATACCTAATAAGATTTTTAGCTGTTAAGAGTATTTTCGTGGAATGCCTCTCCAGTCTTAACAAAGTGGGAGAGAATTCTCTAACAAGCTGTTGCCTGTCCATTTCAACAAATAGTTCTCACTGTAATATAATCTTGATGGCTGAATAAGTGAGGGAAGTTACTTATTTTTAGGGGAAGGCAACTTGGCATAGTCACCAGCCAATTGGCCCTGTACAACAGTTTTTCTATCCCTGATATGATTGTCAGGGATGCCGCTTCAGATCTCTGAAGTCATGGTGGTATTAGTAGAAGAGGCAGGATTCACAGTAAAATTAAAAGCCCTAGTATTTAATATATTTGATATTAAATTGCCAAAATGTTGTCTATTTTAAGCCCATTTGTTAATAATGACACGTTTAGGGGTTCCTGAGGTCACACCTCATCTGAAATTTACAGTTTAGCCAGTATGATTTGATAACTGATGGGGTGTGATTTGTGATGTGGATACTGGATGGGCCATTGGCCTGATACAACATTGGCTTCTCTTATGTTCTCTTAAGATATTGTTTCATCGGTGTTAACTGTCTGATGGTGAAGCAAAAAATTACATATGATTATCTTTTTACACCTGAAGCTCTTTTTCTCTTTTACAAAATACAGTTTCAAGGAGGAAATCTGGCATTTATTTATTTTAGTATTTTTGTTGCTTTTCCTCCTAAATTGGGACCCAAAGCGGCTTATAAAAGGCAAAACGTTGTTTACAAAAGGCAATTTAAATAAGCAAACAGGAAAAAAGGAAAAACAAGCAAGCAAGCAAATGAAAGCAATACAGCACACCACATCCTGGGATAGTCCTTGGCAGGGGTCATTTCGTAGAAAAAGAGGTGCAGGAGCTAATTTGCATAACTCATTTGCATAACTCATTTGCATATACCACACCCCCTAACATGCCAGAAGTGTGTCAGAAGGCACCACTAGCAGCTGCATGTGGAGGAGTGGGGAATCAAACCTGGTTCTCCCAGATTAGAGTCCAACTCCTGACCACTACACCAAACTGATGGGGTGGAAGCTGCTGAAGGGTTGGTGAAATTTCTCCAGTACTTATGTGCCATGTGCCCAGATAAAAAATGGTATACTTAGAAAATTTATATGCCACCTTGAGCAAGTCTCTGGAAAAGCAGCACACAGTCATAAAAGGAACAATGATGAAATTATCAATATTAAAACAAAACATTAAAAACAATAAAGACCCTAGCAGGGCTTTCTCCGGGGCGCTGCGCCTCTGCACTGCTCGGGGAAGCCAAGGAGGGGGTGGGGCTTGGTCATGTGCCCGCCCCCTGGGCTCCTCACTCCCGGAGCTGCGCTCCTGTGCGTTCCTGCTCCAACGCACCCCTGGTCCTTGGAACTTCTATCCTGATTCACTTAAGGTCTCAGGCTGCAAGACAAGTCATGCACAAGCAGAATGGAGGGTAGATGTTGATATTTAATTTCTTCTCCTCATGCTATTTCCCTACCAAAAATTGCTACCTCCAGTTAGTTTTAACTCCACTAGGAGCAACTTATGAACACACACGGGCTGGACACACACTTGATTTGATCTTCACGGTGGGGGTAACATTGTAAACTTTCTCCAATGGGAGTTAATTTCAGCAGGAAAGTAAGTGGGAAAAGGTAAATATTCCCTCCCTTTATGCCAAATTCCACTCCACGGACATTGTTTTCTGTAAAAAGTTCAACTCCCCCCTCCCCAAATCATAGAACCACACATAATGCATAGTGTTGTCCTGACTCTTGTCTATCAGGAAAATAACTTTTTTCGTTTGACAAAGTGCTCATTTTTTGTGAAAAAGTAGTTCAAGGCAATAGAGAAGTTGTTTCCACAGCAATAATTTTCAACTTTTTGGTAAACTGTTGTGTGAAATGAGGCCAAGAATGTTCTGGAAATAGTTTGTTTTCTTAAAACATTTTATAATGATCCAAACTGTTATAAAACACGAGTTACAAAGCCTGTAACCTCCTTTATTCCAATTTCTCTGTCTTTGGCTTTGCATTTATGTTATTCTCCATCTACCTAACTACCCATTTGAGAGGCCTACTCCTTCAGGGTGCTCCCACCACTAAAGATCACAGGCATAGAGTGTGCCAGCCTAGAGTGGGAAGCCGGGGAGAGTTTGATGATTTGGTTGGTGTACCAACCACCTAATGCACCAGCCAATAGCCTGCCATCCCTTATAGAGGCCATGTCAGACTGGGCACTGGAACACCCTGGACTGATAGTCTTGGGTGATTTCAGTGTTCATGCCGACGATGCAACCTCCACTCAGGCAACGGACCTAGTGTCGTCCATGGTGGCAATGGGACTCTCCCAATATGCAACAACTCCCACTCACCAGGCTGGACACACACTTGATTTGATCTTCACAGTGGGGGATACATTGTACCAGATCACTGCCTTGGTGCTGCCATGGTCGGACCATCTTGTCCTGAGGGCCCATTTGAATGTTTCACCTCGACCCTGTTTTGGTGGTGAGCATATTTTAGCTTGCCTGCAGAACCAAATGGACCCTCTACAGCTTCAGAAGGCCCTGCGGGATCCGATGCCCCCCTGGCAGCTTGTTAGATGAGCTTGTAGAGGATTGGCACAGCCAACTCTCCACAGCCATCGATGAGATCGCTCCCCATTGCCCTCTGCACCCTTGCTCTAGGCTCACACCTTGGTACACCCATGAGTTGCGGCTAATGAAGTGATGTCTAAGACGGCTAGAGAGACAGTGGCAACACGCCTGAGATGAGGCTACAAGAACATTCTATATGGCATTTATAAGATGGTAGTCAAAGATGAGATGGTAGTCAAAGCTGCAAAGAGGGAGTACTATGCAGCTTGGATTGTGTCTGCAAGCTCATGCCCAGCCCAGTTATTTAGAATGATTCATTTTATGACTACCCTGCCACAAGGCAGGTTAAGTGCAAGGGAATTCAACATTGGCTGTGAGGCTTTTGTGAGATATTTCACAGATAGTCTTGTCACTCCGCCACGACCTCCCTATCACAGTTAAGACAGTGAGCAAACTCAAGGCCCCATGCACATCTTCTAGTCAGGTTATGGATTATTTCAGTCCACTCAGCCTAGAGGAAGTTGACAAATTTCTCTTAACTGTACGCTGCACCACGTGCCTCCTTGATCCTTGCCCATCATAGCTCATTAAAGCGGGTCACGATGGGTTTCGAGGTGCCTTAAGGGTTATTATCAGCAAGTCCCTCTTGGAGGGTCTGTTCCCTGGGGCACTTAAGGAGGCCATGGTTCGCCCCATCTTGAAAAACCATCTCTGGATCTGGCCAAATTGGCTAACTACCTGCTGGTTTCCAACTTGCCCTATTTGGGCAAGTTAATCAAGAGGGCCATGGCAGTCCAGTTGCAGAGCTTTTAGGATGACACTTTAGATCTCTTCCAGTCTGGCTTTCGCCCAGGACAGGGGATGGAGATGGCCCTGGTTGCCCTCACGGAGGACCTCCAGAGGCATCTGGATTGAGGCAGATCGGCAGTGCTGTTGTTATTGGACCTGACAGCAGTGTTCAACATGGTCAATTATCAGCTACTGATCGACCACCACACTGACACTGGAGTCCAGGGGCTTGTCTTACAATGGCTTGCATCCTTTCTTCAGGGTCAGGGACAAAGGGTTGCACTAGGGGAACAGCTATCCCATAGGCACCCACTAGATTGTAGAGTGCCTCAAGGGGTGGTGCTTTCCCTGATGCTATTTAACATCTATATGCACCCCCTTGCCCAGATTGCCCGGAGGCTGGGGTGTCACCAGTATGCAGATGATACCCAGCTCTATCTGTTATTGGGCAGCCAGTCTGACTTGACACCAGAAGGTCTGGACCAGGCGTGACAAGCTGTACCTGGTTGGTTTAGACTGAAATTCAATCCAACAAAGATGGAGGTCCTCTGCCTGAGCGGTCTAAGGGTAGGGATCCCACTGCTGACCTTCAGTGGGGCACAGTTGGTGCCAGTGCCAGAGGTTAGGAGTCTGGGAGTGCTCCTTAACAATGGAGGCCCAAGTAACAGCCACTACCAAGACAGCCTTTTATCATTTTTGGCTGATTAGGCAGTTGGTTCCCTTCCTCGAACACAACAACTTGACAACAGTGATCCATGCGATGGTCATCTTGAGATTGGACTACTGTAATGCTCTCTACATGAGGTTGCCCTTGCCCCAGATCTGGAAGCTGCATCTAGTGAAAAATGCTGTGGCCAGGCTAGGTCTCTCTATGCGGAAGCACAGCCAGCCTGTGCTGAAAGCACTGCACTGGCTGCCAATAGCATACCGAATTTGCTTCAAGGTGCTGGTTCTTACCTTTAAAGCCCTTTATGGTCAGGGTCCAGCATACCTAAGGGACCACCTTTCCCCACATGTTCCCCAGAGAGCACTGCATTCAGGGTCCCAAAATTGACTGGCCCTCCTGGACCAGGGCCAGCGCTCTGCACCAACTATGGTTTCAAAACTGATTTTGAGGAGAGATCAATATACATTGCATTACAGTAGCCTAGTCTCAGTGTGACCATGGCATGGATCCAGTTGGCCATATCAGCCATATCAAGGTAAGGGGCCATCTTATGTGCTAGCCTTTTTTTTCAGTTTGGTGTAGTGGTTAAGTTTGGTTTGAGAGCCAGTTTGGTGTAGTGGTTAAGTGCACAGACTCTAATCTGGGAGAACCAGGTTTGATTCCCCACTCCTCCACTTGCACCTGGCTGGATGACCTTGGGCAAGCCATAGCTCTGTACCAGCTGTTCTCTCAAGGACAGCTTGGGAATAGAGCTCTCTCAGCCCCACCTACCTCACAGGGTGTCTGTTGTGGGGAGGGGAAGGGAAAGGAGTTTGTAAGCCGCTCTGAGACTCCAAGTGAAGGGCGGGGTATAAATCCAATCTCTTCTTCTTCTTCAGTTGCATTAACTTGCTTCTCCAGTAATAACATTGGTCCAGTATAACCCCAAGGCTCTTAACAGAGTCAGCAAGGGTCAGCTGAACTCCATCAAAAGTGGGGAGTACAATGTCCTTCAAGATCTCCACCTTCCCAACCAGCATTTACCTCCACCTTTTCAGGGTTTAGCTCACGTATAGTCAATTTACCATAGGCAGTAATTTAAGGCGTCTACTGTATCACTAGGAGATCCGGATAAGGATATGCAGATCTGGGTATCATTCACATATTGATGACAGCCAACCCCAAAGCTACAAATGATTTGCTCTATGGGCTTTACATAGAGATTAAAAAGCATGGGGGATAGAATTGTGGAGCCCCACAGGATAGGTCCCACACCAGCGATAACTGGTTTCCTTTGAGTCCAGTCCATGAGGAATGATTTGAACCAGTTCAACACACATCTCCTGATACCTACTTCAGATGCCTCCACAAGATGGGATGACGTCCAACAAGAGCAACAAGTGGCATGGCCTTTGTGTACACTCAGACATCCAGTGGGATTTATAAGCCTCTGTGTTAATCAGCCCTCCTCTCTTGCAAGGTGTTGGAGCCATGTTCACCTTGGCTTTAAGTAGGTAGTGGTCAGACCATGCTTCAAGGCGAATCTCTAACCCTGAAACCAGGCCTTCCTTCAATTGCTCAGGGCAAAAAAATTAAATCCAGTGTGTGACCTCTTTCAAGCATTGGTCCCATCACAATTGGATAAAGGCCCGAGGCAGTCAAAGAAACTATAAAATCCTGGGCTGGTCCTGACAAAGTATCCTTGGTATAGACACTGGAGTCCCCCAGAATGGTCAGTCTAAGATTCTCCATTCTCCAGGTCTGACAGCACCTCTGCCAAGTCACAGAGGTTGGCCACCAGGGAACTGGATGGCTGGTAGACCGATCTGTCTTTAGTCCCTAGTGTAAGGAGCATAGAGTCAGTGCCAGTGCACTGGAAGTCTGTGGAAGTTGAAGAACTCATGGAGGATAATAGCCACACCTCCCTCTCAGCCAGTTCTGTAGAGCTGATGGAGGGGAGCATAACCAGGGAGAAAAGGTGGATGACAAATGAAAAGAAAGAAGATTTATATGGCATTTTCAGTAGTCAAAGTGTTTTACATCCATTAAGTATATAACACTGAAAGCCAAATCTTCCTTCCTTCCATGCCTTACAGAGAACTGCTAGTTTGGTCATAGGGATTTGAATAAAAGAGATTGCCTCCACTTCCAGGACTTGTCATATGCAATGCAATAGTAAAACAGTGACAGAAAGGAAATGGGATTCTCCGCAACATATTTCCCTGCCACCAGTTGTTTGTGATCTTTTTAAAGATCTGAGACTGAAACTTTTTTTTTTTGCAAATTACGCAAACCCAGCCCTTAATTCAGCAACAGGTGTGTTTTTTTTGGTGAAAATTTAGTACAGTTTGATTCCCCTAACTTTTCTATCATTCATACAGTTGAGCTACCCTAAAATCCCACTGAACTGCATTAATCCTGTGTCCTCTTTCAGGAGAATAAAATGATTTAAATCTACCATTTGAGGGTGTAGCAATAGTTTAAAATCACATTTGCAGTTATCTAAATCCTTCAAGCAATTAATGCAGAAAGTTGACTTTGGAGGGTACCTCACAAGGGACGAGGGGATTGGAGCACAATTGCCAACATCAGAAACAAACACATGCAACATAGAAGTCTGACCACTTTGAACATGCTGCTTTTATGTCCAAACAATTCTAATCCAGGAAATCCCCCCCTTCAGTCCTGTTTGGATCTTCCCAGATGTGATAAATCAAAACTCTGTTCACAAGTTACGATGAACACACACACACGATACATGTTATCATTCAATGCATGTACAGTTTATTTAAAACATTTAGGATTCTCAAGGCACCAAACAATCAAAAACATTAGAACAAACAATTAAAATACATGGTAAACAAACAGAACACTGACACAACTAAAACACATACAGAAAAAGGAGGGTCCATAAAGGAATGCCGGACAAAACAGATAAGTCTTGATCTACCAGCAGATGATAGAGAGGGACAAACAGGTCTCCGTGGGGAGAGGGGGACATACAGATCTCCCCGGGTAGGGGATTCCATAATACTGAACCTGTGATTTAAACCTTAGTTTCATTTGTATATTGAATGCCGGTTGGGTCTTACAAAGAGGTCTATGTATGTCCTTGCAGGTTCTGTGTACTGTAATGTCAACAGGGCTTCTAATGTAAGAAGGGCTCGTGTTGGGGACTATTGGTGTATAACCCAAATTGATGAGGATTTTACAACAAATTCTACCATATATCAACACTTGTTGTGAGAATCCTCCTTTCATGGTACTCTAGATTCTCAGCCCAGGGTAGTTTGATTATCTGTGTAGGCTCATATCCTAAACCAGATGTGATATCTGCATCAAAATGATTGTATTTAGTACTTCTGGAAATGGCCCTGCTATTGATAGTTTGTATGTTTCTCCAGTGCCAAGTTATATCAGGGTTAGGGATGGCTGAAGCATGCCACAGCGTTGTTTTACAATGCAAGGCAATGCTATCTGGGGGAGGACAAAATGTTATTTATTTATGTTATTGATAGTCTGCCTTTTTCACTAAGACTCAAGACTAATTACCTCAATTCTAAACAGAAATATCAGGGTAAAATGATGTTAAATATAGGCTCTTTAAAATGTACTTATTCATTGCAAGGATTATGGGATACTCTCAGCACTATTTTGGACATGGAGGTAAATCCAGGGAAAGCAAAACGGCAGCAAAATTGAATGTATGTAATTGAATCTTACAGATTCTGAAATAAACTGAGTAGTAATACCATTATTTTATAGCACCTTCAGTTTTCAATGTACTTTACATTCTTTAATGCACTTATCTGCACAACAACTTCTCAGAGTAATCATATTTCTCCTAACTTTTCAGATGAGGAATTGAGGGTAGGAATTGATTGCTCGTAAAATTCCACCTTACACCTCAGGAAGAGAACTCAATGGGAATTTTTCAAGGTGCATGCACTACTGCTTTATGTGCATATGATTTAAAAATAGCTAATGATATTTTTATATCAGAATGTAAGCCACTTGGCAGAAAAACAATGCAGGTTTTGAGCAAAGGCAGCAAAGAAGGAATACAAACGTGGACGTCAATGCAATAATCGATCCAGGAAAGCAGACTCGATTCCAGATAGTAATAGATTGACCCATTTGTTGACCTGACTTCAAAAAGAAATATAGAAAGGGTGTCAGATGCCTACAAAGCAGGCAGCAGTTGGCCATTCCCATACTAAACAGGAAGCAGAAGTTATATCCATCTGAATAATGTCAACAGAGCAAAGAAAATTAAAGCAGGGAAGTAGCAGGTGATGAAATTTATCAGTGAGACCTCAAAATAACATATCCTCTTAGAAGAGGAGGTAACAACTTGAACAATCATGTGACACTTAATTGGGCACTTCTCAGCAAACAGCAGTGAGGTATTCTAAAAAAGAGAGGAGGTTGTGTTGGAAAAAGGTCTCTGAACTGGAAACAGTGAGTGGCAAGATAGGAGGGGATGGAAAGGAGAAATGATACTCTTGCCTATAGAAGGGCAGAGATATCTGGAGCTCTGGTTGCAAGCTGATGGTTAAAAGATGAAGGGACATTTCAGAACTCATTCTAGAGTTGAAATAACTTATTCCATAGATCACTGTGTAATACTTTTATCTGATCAAAATGGGCAGCCGGGTTGGTCTGAAGCAATAGAAGAAAGTTAAGAGTCCAGTGGCACCTTTAAGACCAACAAAGTTTTATTCAAGGTGTGAGCTTTCGTGTACATGCACACTTTGTCAGACAATGAAATAGAATTTCATTTCTTTCCCTTTCAGTGTCTGACCAAGTGTGCGTACACACAAATAAAACTTTGTTGGTCATAGTGCCACTGGACTCTTGCTTTTATCTGATAAAGTGGTCTCTGGCTCACAAAAAATTGTGCCACAATACATTTGTCTACTGTTAAATAGCACTAGAATTCTTTTTGTTTTATTCATAAGTTACATTTTGAGTTTATTTTATGGTTGTATGCATGCTCATGACAAATGTGTGTTTTCAAATTTATGTATCACACATCCTATCCCGCTACTCTAACCACTACTCTAACCATACAGGCTCTTTTAAGTCTGAATTGTTATCTCCATATTGATCGGCTCGCCACCAGTCATCTTTATATTTATTTATTTCATTTCATTTCATTTTATTTCATATTTATACCCCGCCCTCCCCGCGAATTGATAGAATGCATCTTGTCAAGTTATAGACACTCTGATACTTTATCTCTTATGTTTGGCTTCTTATCATTATTTTCATATAAACGTTATTAAATATAGAATTGCATTAAATATAGAAATGTAAAACTGGTTGTTAAAGAAAATGAATAGAAAAACAAAATTAATATTATGTAATATTAATTGTCATGACTAGGGATGGGCATGAACTGGTTAAATGGAGGTTCATCTTGGTTTGTGATTTGTTCGGTCTCATAAAACATGAACCTTCATGAACCTTCTCATTTAAAATTTGTGACACGGTAGAGCAGCCCCCCACAGGATAGAGATGCCAAATTTGCAGCAAGTCTCTAGATGACACTCCTCTACCTGCCCTCCAGGTCTGGTGAAGATCGGAGGTGGCCAACCCTTCCTCTCGAGCCCGGGAGGCAGTCACCCGCCTGTCTCCTCCTGGTCACTTAGTTTTGGGAAGGTGGCCTGCCATACTCCCTCTTGTACCTGGGAGGCAGTCTCCTTGACCTTGATTCGTGGTGAGGTTCATGCCCATCACTAGTCACGACATCTGACTGGTTTAGAATTGAAGGATGTAGGAAGGAGAGGAAAGAGAAGAGAAGGTGGGGTGAACAATGAAAATCTGAATTTAAATGGTTTCATTAATGAAAATAACAAAAACAGACAGTATTCTCATTAGGTGAGAAGCAGAGGAAGAAAGTATACTCACTTTGCTACCTCAAGAAGCCTTTTGAAGGCTCTTTGTTACCTCAAGAAACCTTTTGAAAGAAAAGGTCTTCTTGCCCTTTACAAGAAAAGGTCTTCTTTCTTTTTGGGGGGTGTTTTTGAATTTTATATGTGTGCCCATGTCAGGAATTCATGGTGACCTCTGGTGACTCCTACTGGGGCATGGAGGATGTTCAGAAAAGTGGCTTGATAGCCTGCCTCTGCCTCCCAGCCCTGGTATTCTTTGGAGATCTCCCATCCAAATACTTGCCAGGGTTGGCTATGTTTAACTTCCAAGATCTGATGAGACTGGGCTTACCTAGGTTGACCAGGTCAGGGCTCAAAAAAAGGTCTCCTTGAGGTAACAAAGGGCAATACATGTTTTGAAACTGAATGCAGACCTGACTGAAATTGGTTTTGACACCACAAATATATAGAACACCATTCCATAATAATTTCTTATTATTGTGGATGGAACTCCTGTATCAAATAAAAATATATAAATGAGCATAAATACAAATCGTGCATAAAATTATGAGAGGGTGTAAAACTCTACAGATAAGGGCTAGTGGAATGGCTGCTTGCCTTCAGCTCCTTAGTGGGTGTGTAGCTGAGGCAAAATTTGATCTAGGGTTTTGGTGAATAACAGTTCAGTTTTCTGGGCCCTGTAGTTTTAATGTTCTCTAAAGAGCCCAGGAAAAGTATGTAGGCGCAGGAAAGACAAGAGCTACTGCTCAAATGACAAAACTAAAAACCATGCAAGTGAAAATCATCAAAGCAGATAAGTGATTCTAAGCCAGGGCATGTGTTGAAGAGCCCTGATGTGCCAGACATGGAATCACATTAATATTCAACTGCTCTAGCTAGCCGTCTGTGGTGGGGGGAGTGTTTTTTAGTCAGTGCAGGCCTACCTCCAAATGTACCAACAGACTAAAAATGAATGTCTTACATCAGCTTTAATTTTCTAATGCAGTGACCCATCCTACTGCGGTGTAAGAAGAGGTGCTAGCGAGGCAATTAAAACAGATCACCTTACAGAACCTACTGCTGGGTGCGGTCATGCCTCATCAGGATCTGAATTCTTAGATATCTTAGGGGAAGTTTTATAATGTTTGCTAGCAAACTTTAACATAAATGAATTGATTTCGTTGTATATTCTATGATATCAGAATACAAAACACGGCATACCAAATTCAATATTTTCCAGCTAGCAAAATGGGAATGAGAGCTAGGCCATCTAGTGCCAGGAACATGTATTTACTGGTGGAGAGTAGGGCATTTGGAAAGAGTAATCAGCAAGTAGAAGGGATTGCTTAACCCCTTCCCGACTTTCTGCATCTACTCCATTACCTTTTCTCCCAGACCTTTGGTCTCCTGTTTGCTTTATTTGGAGTCAGCTCAGGGCAGATTGTGGGGATGAATCTGTGAATAAGGGAAGGGGGAAGAGTGTTTCTCCTCAACTGCTCACCCAACATACCCCTTATCTTGAGTTAGCATTATGAGGCAGACACAGGGTTGGGAAATCCCTTTTGTTATAAGGTAGTTTTACTAAAATCCATGCCTTCATAAACATTATAATCTTGCTATAGGCACATATCTCTCCTATGTTATTTAAAATCAACATGCACCCCCTTGCCCAGATGGTCTGGGAGTTTGGGCTGGGTTGTCATCAGTATGATGATGACACCCAGCTGTATCTGCTGATGGATGGACGGCCAGATGCCGCCCCTGATATTTTGGCCAGGGGCTTGGAGGCCATTGTTGGTTGGCTGAAGCAGAGTTGACTGAAACTGAACTGAAAGATGGAGCTCTTCCACCAGGCATTTGATTGAAGAGCCACACTTAACATCAGAACCTTGCCCTGGAATCTATCAAAGGTTATTGTACTGTGCTGTTCTTAACATACTGTGGGCTGGATGGTAGCCATTTAAGCTAATGCTGACTGGATACCTGCTATGGATAACATCTAAAACATGCAGCCCGTGGGCCGGATCATGCCCCTGGAGGGCTTCTACCAGGCCTGCCCTGGAACTGGCCATCTCCTGTTTCCAGTTCTGTTGCTGTTGCTGCATCATAGCTTGCTTCACCAGACTCTCTCAATCACTCATCCATTTCATTTCCCTTCCTGGATCCTAGACTCAGAATTCTGAGCATGAGATTTCTGTGGTGAATGTCAATAAATCAAAAGTAGGTTTGCAGCTTACAGAACAGCATACTCAAGATTGCAACAGCACAGACATTTTGATGCAATAATTCAGAGCAAGAGGTGTCAGTTATCAGATACTTTTAAATAAACAAAATATTTTAAGAGTGCTAATGTTTTAAGCATGTTTTTATTTTAAGTAAATAAAAATCTTTGTGTTTGTGTTCTCTATAAAAGTTTATCTCTCCGCTACCTGGCATTACATTTTATGACACACATGGTCCGGCCCAAAAAGATCTCATTTATGTCTGATCTGGCCCTCATAACAAATGAGTTCGACACCCCGATCTAAAATCTATATGTTGTTGCCACATATGCAATATCTATATGTAATATTTATATAGCACCTTAGAATTGTTTTTATGGTTTTAACTTGTTTTTAACTTGTTCAAATTTTATTGGAAGCCACCTGGAGCCTGCCTCAGTGGGGAGGGTGGGATATAAATCAAATCAAATCCCTTCTAGCTTTGGGGTGGTGATGCATCCGAATCAAGAGCATGATGAGGAAACACACAGAAGCAGGGATGTATGGTCAGATCTCTGTCACCAAGTACATACAGAATTGACCAAGACTAAATATTATCTGAGAGTAGATGAACCACTTCGTGATTGTTAATCCAGTTTTTTCTTATTATCATTCCATAATAATAATAATAATAATAATAATAATAATAATAACAGTAACAATAACAACAACAACATCAAACATCATCATGGGCATGCTGCCACTGTCTCTCTAGCCATCTTAGCCTCTGCTTCATCAGCTGTAACTCCAGGCAGCACATTACAATGAGTAATCATATATGAATGCCTCAATTTTGGAACTGCCAGCATATTGAGATAGTGAGACAGATCAAATTGGGTAGAGTATTTAATTCCTAGATGGACTGGGGAGCATTTCCGTGTAGCTTCTTTTTGGAGAGAGTCTCAGTCCTTTTAAAGCAGTTTCTCTATAAGTAATGCTTATCTTCTTCCAGTTAGATTTCTCAATTTTCATAAACCTAATCGGTTTATTTCCATATCCACAGTTCTATTCCATTTTAACCAACAGTGCTCCTGGGCTGCTGATATGGTGAAAGCTGGGAGATCTTTGGTATTTAACAGTCTGTACTTAAAACTGACTATAGCTTTCCAGATCAATGTTGAAATATTTGGAAGGCCCAGTTTGAGTCCTATGACTGCAGAATCTATACATGTTGGTAAACCAAGTATTTTGCTAAAGAACGTTAGCTGAAGTTTATCGAATTGCTCTATAGAACCCAGGAACTAGATCTGGGAACCATACAGTATGTGCGGTATCCCAAGTAATTGTATGATTTCAGAAGTGCTGGCACATATTGAGCTCCTTGGATAAAGAAAAACTTTCTTAGAGCCAGCAGAGCTAAGCTGATTTTCTGTTTGAGATATTGAACAGTGCATAAGGACAAAATTTATAGACTCCACATATATAACTGATGGGGTCTGAACTAGCAGAAACTCACCAGAAATGAGATCTTGGGGTTTTGGTGCATAAGTTTTTGAAAACATCTCAGTTTCCCACAGCAGTGAAAAATGCAGGATTTGTGCAGCAGCTTATTTTAAAAGGGAAGATAAACATCTCTTATTGTGATGTTCTTGTACTGACTGTTGTGCAGCCATATTTGAAATACTCAGTACAGTTTATGGTGAATGCTTATCTAAAAGGAGGAACTCACTATAAAATAAATGCCCAGGCCAAACCCCTGGACCTAGAAACATGAAATTCAGAGGGAGCACTCCTACCATGACATAGATGCTCACTAAGAAGGGATTTTTAGAAATTCGACCCTTAGGGAATTCAAAAGGGGTAAATTGTCCTCCACCATTGCTTCCTATGTGGCTGTCAGGCTGCTGCCTCCTTGCACCCCCCACTCTCTGATTGGTCAGCTGCAGGGCTCAGTGTTCTCAATTAAAAATACAGTTACAGGAGTCTGCAGAGAGCTAATGACAGTTGAGGAAATCAAGAATGGCCAACCATGTGAGCTGCAGCAATACTGCTGACCTAGCCTCCCCGATGGCTTCAAGCACACTCCCCCCACCTCATACACCTGACAGGTGGCTGTCTGTCAGGTGCAGCAGTGTGTACAGGGTGCTCAAAGCCATCAGGGAGCCCATCCCAGCAGGAATCCACCCCTTAGTAATCCTGCCAACCCAGCCACCATAGTGGCTGCCTGCCTGGTGTAGGATGGGATGCTTACAGCCATCAAAAAGGCTTGCTCAGCAGGATTGACTTAGCACTGCTGCTGGCCCAGCCTCCCTGATACCTTTAAACACATTTCCCCCTTACACCAGACAGGCAGGTGTCTGTCAGTTGTAAAAGCAGGGCCAGGGTACTTTAATCCATCAGGATGAGCAGAAACACCTTAGCAGAGCTGCTGGGACAGCCTCCCAAATGGCTTTAGACACACTCCCACCCACCCCTCCCACAACTGACAAGCAGTTGTCTGTCAGGTGCAGGAGCAGAGCATTGAAAGCCTTTGGGGAGGCTGACCAAGCAACATCGCCTTAGCAGTCCTGCTGGTCCAGCCTTTCCGATGCCTTCGGACACACTATCCCTCCTACACTTGACAGACAACTGCCTGTCAAGGGTTGGAAGGGGTGTAGAGTCCTTAAAGCCATCAGGGAGGCCTGTTCGGCAGGATTGCCTTAGTGCTGCTGCTGGCCCAGCCTCCCTGATGCATTTAAATTTTTATTTTTTAAATTTTTATTCGATTTATACCCCGCCCTCCCTGCCAAGGCAGGCTCAGGGCAGCTACACAACTCTCCCCCCTTACACAAGACAGGCAGGTGTTTGTCAGTTGTAGGAGCAGGACCAGGGTACTTTAATGCTGCTGTGGAACTGCAACTCACCCAAACTCTGCAATGATACCAGACTGCAAGTGAGGACCCTGCACAGGAACATCATTGAGGCCACAATGCTCACTGACAGTGCTCAGAGAGAGTCAGTGTTCATACTATGCATACCACTCATACCATCAGAAAATCCCTTCAAGTTCAAGAGGCTGCAGTTTCCCCTCAAGGTCTGCTTTGCTATGACCATCAACAAGTCCCAATGCCAGACATGAAAAGCAGCAGGAATTGACTTAACAGATGACTGGTTCTCACATGAATAGTTCTATGTGGCCTGCTCCAGAGTGAGCTCACCAAGCAGCTTGGTGATCCTAGCACCTGAGGGCAGAACCACCAATGTGGTCTACCAAGAGGTCCTTCAGTAGAGAGAAAAAACAAAACATATGTCTCACTTTGTTTTTTATACTACAATATTCTCCATTAGAATTTCTGCAACAAATGTTACATTTCAAACTTCACATCATCAGTATTATAACTAGATTCACGGAACTTAAATACCATAGCAAAGTATGGGTATCAGGCTAGTCTTTCATAATACTAGGACACAGGCAGTGAAATCATAAGCAGAATTACACCATTCTAAGCACCTTGGTTTCAAGGGACTTGAAAGAATATAACTGTCCTAAAGACTGCAGTGAGGTCACCCACTTTTGGTCATGGGCAGTAGATACAAGCGAGCGTGATGCACTCTAAACATGGGAATTAAGGGCAGAAGAGGGCACCATCCTGTCTGTGGCTGGCCTGACCCTGCGGAAAAAGGAGACAACATTCATTAATGTGGTAGGCAGCCAGAGCCACAGTCATCTGTGTGGACAGTGTCCGTCCTCCCGGCACAATCTATCTCCTCTGGGGGGGGTGATGGTCATGGTGGTTGATGGCCATGGTGGGAGCATGGGAGCCATGGCAGAAGCATGGGGGCAAGGCAGGGTGAGGGGATTGGTGTTTTCCCATGGTGGGACAGCCCACCTCCACATCCCCCTGTGTAGGGGTGGCATGGCTGCTGAAACATCTGGTAGCAACGATGGCCATCACCAGCCAAAGTGGACTGAGGCTGAGAAGGCACTGCTGTACAGGTTGGTGTTGGAGCATGTGAGAGTTGCCCTTGCCACTGCCAGGAGCAGCTCCACAACTTCCAGCTGCTGTGCCTTCTGGTACATGGCCATGAAATGAGTGTCTGCCTTTGGACATGCCATCTGGATGGAGATGTCCACTCTGAAGTGCTGGAATGATTCCTTTAGTCCCACTAAGAAGCGTGCCTGAGCCCTCATAGCCAAAAGTGTTTTTTACTAGCAGGTGGTGGAGGAGGGTCTGCCAAGTACAGAGGCTGTCATGTGGGTAGTGATACCCCCGCTGGGCGTGGGTGCCTGTGATGTTGATGTCTTGTGTGGTGAGAATCATGGTAACTACTACCACCTGGCCTCAGCTGTGGGGGCTAGGTCCTGCCACCCACTGCCTACAACTGCCCCCCATCATCCTGATCGATGCCCCTCCACCCTGCAGGCAATTTACAAGGTGAGAATTATTTTAGAAGCCCATCCTCTGAGGTCAGCAAGGAGTGCCAAGGATGCAGTAGTAGCCAGAGCAGCCGGGTACCACCCCCACCCCCATGGAGGAAAGCGATTCTGCCATCATCATGCCCCCACCTCTACAGCTAGGTGCCCCTATAACACCCTGGAATCTCTTGCCAAGGACCCTACCCCCACATGTCTAGCAATGAGGAGATGGACCTGAGCAATGGGGGGTACTACCAAGGCAGACAGGCTCCAAGTCTGAGCGGGGAGGAGGTGAGGCATCTCTGGGAGGAGCCTGGGTGCAACAGCTCAGCACCCGCTTTGGAGCTTCTGTGGACTGACTGCTGTGTTTTCCCCCTGTGCCCAGGTCCCTGTTCCCTGATATTTGCTGCTGATGTCATGGACCAACTACACACCCTGATCCCAAGGAAATGCATGGCAACATCAGCCTCTGTGGTCCTACAAGTCTCTAGGCATTGCGAGGTCCCCAGCCCTGGCTCCTGAAAAGGAGGTGACCCAGAGGGCAGACTTGAGGTCTTCAGATGTCAGTGGCCCTGCCCTGGCAGATAGAGGGGGCAGTGGGCATTGGCAGGGCAGCTGCCTCTGGGCCAGGTGTCATGGCTGTGGTGGCCCAGAGGAGAGAGGAGATTCTGGCCCCTTGTTGGGTCCTTGGGCACAGGGCCCATGTCCAGCACAGCCTATCCCACCCACACATTCCTCCATATGGAAAGTAATAGAGTGGGAGTGGCTGAAGGGCTGTCACAAGTGGCAGGAAGCCCTTTCAAGGGGGCAGGAATGGATGGAGGAAAGGGTAGGTGGGGGTGGATAGAGAGGCTGGCAGCATCTGTAAGAGTTGCTGCTGGGCACCTGGAGGGGCTTCTTGCCATAGAGAGGGACATGGGTGAGGGACAGGGGCTCATTGAGAGGCTGCTAGGGGAATTGTCTGAAACTTACGGAGGCCAATACCCCCTGCACCCCCTACCCTTCATTCTGCTGTGCCTCCTGTGGGGGTGGCACATGGGTTGGCACAGGGATGCCCTCGATAGTGTGGGTACCCTGCTGGATGCTGCAGCTGGTGGTGAACAGGTACACCCTCACTTCCACATACTTGTACGTCATCACCCTCTGGGGCCCTGTGCTCTCTGTGAGCTGAGTGCCACTGTGGGGTGCCTGCGGGGTTGACAGGTGATGCCTCCCACTCCACTGACAGGGGGCCAAGGCTTGTAATGGGAGCTAGTCTCTTTGGGGGGGGCAGCATAGGAGGAGGGTCACTTCTGTGGCTTGCCCCACTCTGCCCTCTGCCAGTGACAGACACTTGGCTTGGCCTCCCCAATTCATGACTCCCCTTGATCCTGTCACATTGCCTCTGCCTCACAACAATGCCAGAACAGAACACTGCTGTGGGATAGCCACGGACACCACCATGACAGTGCCTGGCACACTTTTGGGGCACCTTTTCCCCTTTTGGCCACTATCCCCTTAAGGAGGCAACTAGTGGTGCTGCATCTGTGCTGCGGCTAGCTTCTGCAGCACTGGCGTAACATAGGATTGCTCTGCCCATGTGCTGTCAGTCTAAAGCAGCAGAGGTCATGTTTTTTTGAGTCATCCATGACACAGATTATGCATTATAAGAAACCACCAGATTTTACTAATTCCTTTGTAGGATCCATGCATCCTGGATACCACCACTGTAAGAGGTGAAAATTTCCCTTTTTTATTCCGGAGCAAACCAATCTCTAGGTACATTTGCAAGTTTAGCTTCCCGTGCATTTATGGGTGCTTGCCAGCAATTAGACGTGTGAGACTATTATGACCCTTTTTGTCTCATGAGGATCTGGTGACCTTTGTTTACGCCTTTGTCTTTTCACAGCTACATCATAGTAATGTGCTCTATGTAGGCTGACCTTGAAAACAGTTCAGCTGGTGCAAAATGCCGTGGCCCAGCTCCTAACAGATGGGCCAGGGAGAGTACATTACATCATTGTTGTAGTATCTGCACTGGCTCTCTGTTATAATAGTTATAAAAATCCGTAAATCCATAAAGTGCTCTCTTGGCTACAGGTTTGTTTCCAGGCACTATTCAAAGTCCCAGTTCTTACCTGTAAAGTCCTAAATTTTCTGGGATTGGGGTATCTGAAACACCACCTACACCCATACAAATCTGTCTGATGGCTAGATCTTTGGGCTCTCTTTTTGGGTGACTATAGGGTAGGGCATTTTTTCTTGTGGTGCTTCACCTATGAAACTGTCAACTTGAGGACAATTTGCCTGGTGTCCAAATTGTTGAATTCTAGGCACTGGGTGCAAATTATTTTTAAAATACTTATCCAGACTTCTAGTAAGATTAAAATGGGCGTGTATGTTTTCTTCTACTGATTTTAGAAGACATCTGGTTTGTTGATTTGGTTGTTCATATTACTTTCTTTTGATTTTGTGTTAGTCTATTTTATGGGTCTATCTTATATTTTAGATGTTGATTTTGAGCCACAGTGAGATCCCCCACGGAACTGCTGGTGAGGTAAACTTTCTTTAATGAACTAGATAAATAAATCACTCAGACCCCAACAGCCCTTAAAGAAACCTTCTCCCATCAGGTTCTGGCTGTGCTGACATGAAGAGATGTGTTTTCAGTGGTAGTCCCTTGCCATATGATAAATGCATAATAATAACGGCAGTCCCCAATTATGGAACTTTATCTCATTGTAGACTTGCGAACATTCAAAACTTTCAAAAGACTTGCCCTTTAGGTCTGCCTCTTGGTAGTTAGGACCAAACATGGGTAATGCAGATGATGACATTCTATTAACCCCCCAACCCCACCCCCCGGATATTCTCTTTTTTGTGTGGGGTGGGGGGCAGGTTTGGCTAACCACATTGGACCTTCAGTATAAGGTGGGGTATAAATCTGAAGAAATAAATAATGCTTAGCTGGACTATTGAGTCAAGAAAAATATTACAGGAAACGCAACAGCCTTTTCATAACCAATTCCTGAGCTCTCTGTTCTTGTTCAGCATGTAAAAGCTGCCAATAATACAGTCTGAAGGTGGTTTGGCTGCAGACAAAGAGAAATGCTGTTCTGTTGTGCAGCAGTAACAAGGTTATAAGCAATGGGGGAATATACCTGATCCTCCCATGGGGCTCCCACTAAATACTACAATGGCTCTTCACAACTCCCTTGGTTAAAACCCCCAAAGCTTCACTACCATAGAGAGGCAAGATATAATTAAAGTCAGAAAAGGAGAGGAGGGAGAAGGACTTCACATTGGTACTTGAATATTTGTAAACACATCCCTGAGGTAATTGTATTAACTTGTGATCTTCCCTACTCATCAGTAGTTCAGTAAAATGAAAAAAGTGACCCCTTTTTTCTTCTCCTTAAAATTAGACTAGAGGCGAGATTTAAAATCTAACCAGCAAACAGTTTTGCTTTCAGTTTTGTCAAGATTTGGCAAAGGGATTTCAGTGTATTATGTCTCACATCATTGTCTGACTTTTCTTTTAAACACAGACATTGTATTATCCTAAGATTAAAATTGGTCAAGTTTCACTATTCAGTAGGTTCCAATCCTCCACGTTTATATTAATATCTCATTCTAACTGTACTCTTCCTCATTTTGTGAAGTGGGTTTTCATTTTCTAAAGAATGAAACGATGTTGAAAAAGAATTACTTCAGTAAGGCCAGTTTGGATCTGAATAGAGGTCTCTTGAATTCTGAGTAACCTTCCATTTCTGTGTGGAATACATTAGGAATTCTTGGAGGAATCATAAGAATGGGTGTCCACTTTTTTAAAAAGTTATTAATTTTTAATCGGATTTCAGGGAGGGCACTGGGTCCATTATCCCAAGTTTTTAGAGTGCCCCTACTGGTTCGGGATTCCATTTTGGAATGGGAGGGTTTTAAAGAACGGTGGATTCATCTTTATTCTACCCCCCCCCCCATAATCCTCCCCGCCCCCAAAGCAGCAGGAAGGAAAGCAGCAAAGCTGGCCATGGCAAAGAGCTCTTACTTGGTATCTCTCTTTCTTTTAAATTTTAAAGGGCTATTGTGCTCTATGGAAAAATCTGGCTTCCCCCCCTTTTATCTCCACAATAAAAGTGGCTAGAGCTTTGCTTTTGAAAAAAAATGAAAGCTGAGAATTCAGATAACCAGCTGCACTCATTATTATAACATTATATTTATATAACAATATTCATTTACTGATTTTTTTAATGAGCCCCCAGTGGCTATGGAAGAAATGGCGTCCATTAGGACAGTGTCAGGGAAGATGGTTGCCACTCATCATTTTATTTTAAACATTAAAGGAATGGAGGGGTCAGTCCTGGCCACTCTACCCCCTATCTCTCTATATAATCATTGTGTTTTGGTTGTGGACTCTTCTGAACATTCCATACACTCCTAAATCAGTTGGCTCCATGATGTGTCACTCAAACTGTCCCTATCCACTGGCTGCATTGCCTGAGTCTTGCCTCCAACAACATATGGGAGAGTGGTTCCATCCAGGAAAATGCAATAATTATTTTGACTGTTATTTAAAAAATGTTAGCATGACATTTCACCAGATTTGGTGAATAGACTCAAGTATGCGACTCTCTAGAGTGGGGAGAGTGTTGTTAGCTATCCAGCTGCTCCTCCTCACACTTCCAAACTACATGTCCAGGCTTGTCTCTGGCTGGCTGGCATCCATTTTGTGTCATTTTGGGCCAGGCAGTGTCTTGCACATGATTTTTGAGATAATATTTTAGAAAGGGTGTTTAGGGTTTCTAGCTATAAACTGCCCCACGATGAGAGGAAGGGTCTGACTGTTAAGAGAAAAGCCAAAAGGAAAAACTCGAAAGGCTTTGAACAACTTGCTTGAAAGCTGAATAAATCCAATAGATTATAAAAGAGGAAGCAGGTGCTGCTCCAAAGAATTATTAGAAGATCTACAAAGTACTCATGCCAAACTTTCATTAGCACCAGTAATAACATACTTAATGAAATATGGTAGATTATAAAGGATCAATATGAAGAATCCCAGATTCCTAGTTTTAATTAAATGTGGCATCACTGTTGATTCCAATACAGAGAAATATTTCTTGGATTGTTTTTAAAAATAGAAAACCTCCAACATAGGTGTGAGCAAAGTGGTGTCTATTTCTAAGCAGAAACAAAGCATCCAGTCAAGGTGAGGTTTTCAATGCATCATGCCTTGGCTTACTCTGATATCAGAAGCCAATCTTATCCAAACATGGGGAGGTAAGGTGAGGAAGAAGCATTTAGTTCCCTTCATCTCTCCCACCCAATTCTTGTCTAAAAATAGAGCCACCTCATTTTCTATTTAAGGATCCTATGTAAGGAGGAAAAACCCACATCAATTAATGACTTGTCTGCTTTTTAAGAGAGAATTGTCATTGCCTCAAAAATGAATCTATCTGCTTGAAATTTGCCATGTAGGGTCCCTTGTGTGGGTCCCTCAGAATTTCACTTCAATTAGCAAAATTTAAAGTTATAGGCAAAGATGCGTTCCACTGAAACCACTGCAAGGTAAAAAATGTATTTAGAATGGACATAGCCCATTCCAAAATTGTAAAGTCCCCTGATATGTGTATGCCTAACTTCCTCTTCACTGTACTCAGTCCCACTCAACAATTGCTGAACTTGGACTGGATCTTAGCCCACTTCCTTAAACCAGTGTAGTGTAGGGGCTAGAGTGTCCATCTAGGATCTGGGAAGATCATGGGAAACCACTGCTAAGCAGAAAATGTGTTTTTCTAAAATATCATTTCAAATATCATAAGTGCAAGACACTGCCTGGCCCAAAATGACACAAAATGGATGCCAGCTAGAGACAAGCCTGGACGTGTAGTTTAGAAGTGTGAGCATGAGCAGCTGGATAGCCAACAACCCCCTCCCCACTCTAGAGAGTCGCATACTTTAGAACAATGGGTCTCCCAAGAACCTATTGACTAATCTCAACAACACCCAGCCTCACTTCCCCGCACCCATTTACCTTAATTAAGCAACACTTAATTCTATTCACCAAACCTGGTAGCTTTTCCCATCCAGTACTTACAGGGTCATCAAGCACATTTAGACCAAGTCCACCTCAGGAAATCCCATCAAGCATCTCCCAAGTGATAGTTTTTGAGGCAAATGTGTCAGTTTGCCCCAGGGAGCGTTTTGTCCTATAAATTATGGCATCCTGCTCCATAGCAGTGTATGTATTCTCGGATCCATACATGTATCCTCAAATCTGTTTGGGCCTGCTATTCTTATCTCTGTGAAATTCTGGTCATTTTACTGCTGCCTCTGTGGACTTCTTTCTTCAAGACTGGTAATTATAGCTCTTCCCTGAAATTGCTTTCTCCTCTTTCCTCCCTGATTTCCTCTAAGCTATCCCACTATGTGTTTTCAGTGTGTTTGTATGCGTGTTTTATTCTTTTATTCTCCTTTTAAAAAAACTTTCAAGTTGAACATCTGCCTGATTTATTTTGAGAGTTCTCTTAAGGGAAGAATCCCCATAAACATTGGTGGAGAATCCCAGTTACCCCCTCTCACATTGTATCCTTTAAAGATAATTTCTTCCAACTAATTAGGAGACCACCTCTTTAGGTAACACTTCTAACTATGGTAATGCTAGAAAGAAATCACACAGCTATTTTTCCTACATGCGATTTTATACTTCTCCAAATCCACTGATCAGAAACTTCCCTGGCAGATTATATAAAACTAAACTTGACTATCTTTTGTCTGATATAAACCATGAAACAACCCGAACAGTTGCTAAATTTTGTGCACAGGTGTACAAAGATCGGAAAATGCATACAGTAGCTTGTTTGTAACTTTTAAAAGATGTGAAATATAATGGTTTGATTTTATGTAAACCTCGCATATTCAGGTTGCTGACTGTAATTGTGGTTGGGGCAAAATTAAAAGCTGACTAGGGTGGCTGTCAAATTTGCATAATGAACTAGGAAAGGGAAAATATAGACAGATGTATCTCTACCTATTGACTGTTATAAAAAATTTTTACCTTGTACAATTTAAACCTCCGACATTTAAAATTTTTAGAATCCTTTTATAATCTTAGATGCTATTATGCTTTATCATTTTAATTGCTCTTTTATCTGTTACTTACTTGTTTTTATTGCGCCACTTGCCGGTCTAGGACCGTAATAAATAGATAGATTGATTGATACTTCTCCAAATTCTATATTCAAAGAGTTTTTTAATCTCACAGTTTCAGGATCAGTTTCCATAGAACTACTGAAGTTCATTTTACACATTCTCCTTCATCAATGGCTTAACTCCTTTTATATAGTAAAGTGTTTTTAGAAATTCTGTTTCACATGTAATAATATGGTTGAAACCACCACATATCTCTGCTTTTGCCTCAGGGTACTTTTTTAGGGCCCTTTCCTAGATGGCTCAGGCCAGCCTGATCTCATCAGATCTTGAAAGCTAAGCAAGGTCAGCCCTGGTTAGTACATGGATAAGAGACCACCAAGGGAGTCCAGGGTGGCTATGCAGAGACAGGCAGTAGCAACCCACCTCAGTTCACCTCATGCCTTGAAAACCTTGTGGGTCACCATAAGTCAGCTGTAACTTCAAATCTTTGCCACTGGACTCAAATCTTAAGTCAGCTGTAACTTGATGGCACTTTCCACCACCACCTTTATCGGATAGGACACATGGGAGGATTTGAATCTATTGTGTTTTCTTACTTACCAGAGTTTCTGTTGAAGCTTTAGAACATTACTTCCCTACATTCATGAGAACATAAGAAGAAGATAAGAAAAGCACTGCTGTATCAGATCAATGGTCCATCAAGTCCAGCATTCTGTCTCACACAGTGGCCAACCAGTTCCTCTGGAGGGCCAACAACAGGACATGGAGGCCAAGACCTTCCCCTGATGTTGCCTCCTATCTCTGGGATTCAGAGGTTTAGTGCCTCTGAATGTGGAGATTTCCTTCAGTCACCATGGCTAGTAGCCACTGATAGACCTATCTTCCATGAATCTATTGAATCTCTTTTTAAACTGTCTATTCTTCGGACCATCACTACATCCTCTGGCAGTGAATTCCACATTTTAACCACTCTCTGTGTATAGTGGTATTTCCTTTTGTCTGACCTGAACCTACTGCTCACCAGCTTCATTGGATGCCCTTGAGTTCTAGAATTTTGGGAGAGGGAGAAAAAGTTGTCTTTGTCAACTTTCTGCGCCACATGCATAATTTTATAAACCTCTATCATGTTCTTCCTTAGTCATCTCTTGTCTAAACTGAAAAGTCCCAGACTCTTCATCCTTTCCTCGCAGGGAACCTCCTAACCATCTTGCTTGCTTTCCTTTATACTTTTTCCAGCTCTGCAATATTCTTTTGAAATATGGTGACCATAACTGTACACAGTATTTCAAATGAGGCCACACCATAGGTCTACACAGTGGCATTACAATATTGGTCATTTTATTCTCAATCTCTTCCTAATAATCCCTAACATAGAGTTCACCTTTTTCACTGCTGCAGCACACTGGGCTGGCACTTTCATTGAGCTGTCCACTACAACCCCAAGATCTTTCCCCCTCTCAGTCTCAGCAAGGTCAGACCCTATTAGCCTGTACTTGAAGTTGGGACTTTTGTCCGATATACACCACCTTACACTTATCAACATTGAACTTCATTTGCCACACCCAATTTTGTGGAGGTCCACTTGGAGCCCTTCACAGTCAGCCTTGGTTTTCACCATCCTGAATAATTTGGTGTCATCTGCAAACTTGGCCCCTACACTACTCACCCTTAGACCCAGTTCTTTTATGAATAAATTAAATTAAATTGAATAAATTAAATAGTACCACTTCCAATACTTACTTGCTTCCATTGTGAGAACTGTCCATTCATTCCTAGTCTTTGCTTGCTGTCATTTAACCATTTTTAAAAATCCATAGGAGAACCCATCCTCTTATCCCATGACTACTAAGTTTACTCAGGAGTCTTCAGTGAGGTACCTTGTCCAAAGCTTTTTGAAAGTCCGTATATAATGTCTACTGAATCATCATTCTCTACATGCTTGTCCACTGTCTCAAAGAACTCCAAAAAGTTGGTGATGCAGGGCTTCCATTTGTACAAGCCATGCTGATTTTCTCTCATCAGGCTTTGTTCTTCTATTTGCCTAACAAGTCTATATTTGATTACAGTTTCTTCTAATTTGCCTGGGACAGCTGTTAGGCTGACTGGCGTGTAATTTCCTGGTTCCCTTCTGGATCCCTTTTTAAAAATTGGCATCACATTTGCTATTCTCCAGTCTTCTGGTATAGCAGCTGAATTTAGTGATAGGTTACATATATAAGTTAGTAGATCAACTATTGATTGATTGATTTACTAAATTAGATTTTTATCTCACATTTGAGTTCCCTAAAAAGTCTCAGGTGTATGCCATCATAACCTGGAGAATTATCAGTAGGTCTAGAACTTCATCTCTGGTCACCTCAGTTTGGCTCAGTTCTTCAGACTCCCTTCCTGACAATAGTGGCTGTGGCATGGGCACATGCCCCACACTTTCCACAGTGAACACAGAAGCAAAAAAAAAAAATCATTGAGCTTCTCTGCCACCTCCCCATCTTCAGTGCGTTTAAACTGGCACAGAATCTTTAAATAAAATAAAATAAAATAAATCAGAGAATGTAGAAAATCTGAATTGAAACAAGGGTCCAAACATACAGAAATACTGAAAGATAAAGTGGGAACAGATCATGATTGACAGGAAAAAAGGATGGAGCAAAACAGCATGCGAAAAAGAGTGGAAACATTTGAAGAAACCACTGCATCAGAGAGATGCCCAGGGAACTGATAGAAATCACTATGTAACACGAACATGTAAAGTGACTCTTAAAGGTTCTAATATTCTGAGAAGGGAAACTGTCTCAGTGATAAAGCACATGTTTCAGAAGTTCCTATACTCAGATTTTGATAGGAATACTTCAGGAATTCTCTTTATTTCAATTTATCCCCAGATCTGGAGTTTTCAGTCTTCTGGTTTATGGAGTATAACTGATACTTTAGAGATTCTCCATTTCAATTTTTCATATCCAGCTTTCTTTTACTAACCAGCATGGTGTAGTGGTTTAGAGTGGAGGACTCTAATCTGGAGAACCAGGTTTGATTCCCCACTTCTCCTCCACATTAAGCCTGCTGGGTGAACTTGGGCCAGCCACAGTTCGCTCTCAGAACTCTCTCAGCCCTACCTACCTCACAAGGTGCCTGCTGTGGGGAGAGGAAGGGAAGGTGATTGTATAAAACCAAATCTTCTCCTCCTCCTCCTGTGTCTTGTAAATGAACAAACACTGGGAAATGTGTCATTTTGTCTGTGGAATAAAAATCAATTTCTTCAGGTAAAGATTTACTTTAATGCTTCCTCGTGACTTTATGGAAACACATATGATTGAAATGCTGTAGTAACTCTGTCAAAATGTATCTCAGAGCCATCATTCTTCCCTTTCTCTGTAAGGTTAATATACTTCTATCAATATTTGCCATTGTTTTCCATATTTCTATCAGTGACATTACCTTGCTACCAAATTAATATTTTCTACGTGTCCACACAGCAATGTTCTAAGATACATACATGTATTGAAATTATTCCTGACAATAAACAAGAGTTAAATATTCTGATCTTTCCTTTAAATAATGCATTGTTATTTAATTCCTTATGTACGTCCTCTTATTTAGACAGCATGACCGTGATCATTTGAAATCCATGGCTGTTAAAGTCCCACCCATATATATTCCAGTACATATTTCATAAATATTGTTTTTAGTTGTTTCATTAGCTTATTTGACAGGAACATTTTTTCTTCTGCTTGGATTTGCTATAATCCATATGATTGTGGGCTATATTTTTCTGTTATAGGAGCTAGCTTGTTAGAAATGCCTGGTTATATTGCTCTGGGACTGAAAGTGCTTTTCAGAGATTTCAGTTGCTGAGGTCACCATAGTGGGCTTCACAGCCCTGTCTGGTGCTGGTTTAGTGGAGAGCTGTGTGGTCGGCATGTAAATCTATACAGTTGAATGTCACATTTCTGTTGAATGGAAGCCTTGCAAGTTTGAAACTGGACAGACCCTTTTAAAATCACAAACAGCTGGATACTGTGCTTCCTATTGTTGTTCTATGGCAATTGTTTGCAATCGGATTGTCTTGTACCTAGTTGCAAACAATTGCCATAATGCAACAATAGCACACTATCCAACCATGTATGGATGCAACCACTTTTACCATTTCCCCCCACAATGATAAGCAGTGGACAATTTATTACTGACATAGATATAAATAAATGACCCTATGCTAATCAGCTTTCCTTGTGGCTGCCATCAAGACCAGGCTAGCTTGACCTCTGACTAACCCCAGCTCAGTGAGAAGATAGCCATCTTTTCCCCACTGCTAACCTCAGTTAGACATGGATATTGTCAAGAGGCAAACTCATAACCATCTGCTAGCCACAAAGATATGTGCAAGTACATAATATGCAAACTCTATGTTAAAAATACACCCATAAATTAGGAATATTTTGCCTCCAGGTTCTTATTTAACAACCTTTAAGTATTTATAACCTCAAGCAATTAAATCTGATAGCTCATCCATATTTAAATCTAGAGCAATGTCTTAATTATCCTCTTGTATGTGCAGTACTTGCATGATGTGCAACATTGTATCTGTGTTTGATATCTTCAACTCCCTTGTGTAACATAGGGTGTCCATCTGTTCTTTGATTTATGGTGGAGCTGTAGATCACCTTTATATAACTATTCACATTCAAAACTAAGGCCCTAGAGAGCTAAGCTTTCTTGACTTTTCACAAGGAGGCAGAGAACACACATGCCCCCTTCCCACCATTGCCAAGAGGTAAAATCTGTTGAAAGACTTGAAGAAAGAGACATTTAGGGGAGAATTAGGGAGAGCACTCTAGAGTAAACTAAAGGTAGAAGTTCAGAATCACAGAAAAAATGAATGCTATTATGTAGTAGTGGTGGGTTTGTTGATTGCACTATTTCATTTAGGGTACATCTGATATCGTTTTGTCCTAGAGTAGGAAAGATCATATTAAGATCCAACCAGTCAAGATGAAAGAAGATAGTCTTATGTCGCGATCAGACGGCTCTTTAGATCCTATCCAGGCACGAGTGCCTGCCAAATTTAAAGGGCATGTCCAGACAGCAACATCTGGGGAACGTGCCACTTCCATGATATGCCTGTTCATCCCCGCCAGGGAGCTGTACTTTAAAGATACTGCTGAAAGTCTGGTCTAAAGCTTGGTGACGGGCCAATAGCAGACTTTCCCCTGTCTGGTCATTTGAGCACACAATCAGCCTGTCGGGATGGTCTGACTCCAGATGAACGGCCACCATTTTAAACAAATTCTTAGTGATATGTGCATAAACGCGTAAATGTGCGACAGCTGCAGAGCTCTGCTCAAACGTTCCAGACAATTTCATGTTTCTGAAGGGCCCATGAAACTTATGAACTTTGTTAACTGAAATGGTACCTAGAGGAAGGTACTACTGGTGATGCTTTTAACATTCAAGTCTGCACATGCGCGGAAAAACAAGTAGCTGGTGAGGCACATATGCGCATGCACAAACAGAATTTTTTTTAAAAAAAAAACTGGCCGCACGGCTCCTTCAGGTGGGCACCATCTAGACAATCCACCATGGAGTCCACGCACAGTAAGGGATTCACGGGGGAGCTGTCTGGTCGTGCAACACTGGCTAAAAAAGATCGGGATCAAATTACAGCCAGGGCACTGGCGGAATTAGCTGCCCATCTGAATGCACCCATAGATAACAAGGTGCTGAGAATTTACACACATGGTTAAAAGAGGTCAGTGTTTCAATAGGTTAATGTGAATGTGAAGCCTATACTGACCGAAATGTTCATTCACATTACAAGAATGTCTCCTCTACTTTCCTTCTCTCATTAACAGTGATTAGCCATTAGCATAAAATCTGGTTTACTACAATACCCATTGTGGGCACCTGATCATACCAGAGTTTGTTTCCTCCACACAGACTGCAACTCAAAACCACCAATTAATCCTCATTTAGAATCCCAGCTATGTGATGGGGAAATGAACTCCAATTTGACTGGACACCAATATTCAGATGTCACAGAAAACTGGAGTTTAAATCAAGGCTTCTGAAACCAGAGAGCTTTCAGCTGCCCTCTGTGCAGGGAGGAGCATGTGAGCATAGCAACTAGCTAAATTCAATGCAAACAGAGGTTGATCGTAATATCTGAAGGCCGCCAGAAAGTCAAGATAATGCCGTAATTAAAAACATGTTGCTAGATACTCTTGCTTTGAAAGCCAATGTGAAAGTCTTAATTATAAAAAATAACGTGTTTCCCTTGAACTATGAGTATTTGACAGGTTCCTTTTTAAAAATATTGAGTGATTTTGAAAGCTCAGGTCATCATTCTCCTGAAATGCTTACTGATAGTACAGTCCTGAACTGAGTTACACCCTTCTAGGTCAATTGAAGTCAATGGGCTTAGAAGTTTATAACTCTGTTTAAAATCATACTCTATAAACTTTAGGGTCAATTTCAGCGATGCTGGTGAGCTTTTTCAAATTACTTGTAGACTCCAAATATATTGGAAACAGGAAACGAACATAAAAGAAGATGAAGGCATTAACTGGAAATTTCAGTGTGGTGAGAGCCAATGTGGTGTAGTGGCGGACTCTACTCTGGAGAATTGGGTTTGATTCCCCACTCCTCCAGATGAAGCCTGCTGGGTGACCTTGGATCAGTCCCAGTTCTTTCAAAGCTCTCTCAGCTCCACCTACCTCACAGGGTGTCTGTTGTGGGGAGAGGAAGGGAAGGCAATTGTAAGCTGCGCTGAGATTCCTTCAGGTAGTGAAGAAGAGAAGAGAGAGAAGCGATTGGATTTATACCCTGCCCTTCATTACCCGAAAGGCAGAGCAGTTTACAGTCCCTTCCCCTCTCCACAACAGACACACTGTGAGGTAGGTGGGATTGAGAGAGCTCTCTCAAGAACTGCCCTTGAAGGAATAGCTCTGAAAGAACTTATGACTGACCCAAGGTCACACCAGGAGCTGCATGTGGAGGAGTGGGGAATCAAACCCGGTTCTCCCAGATTAGAGTCTGCATTCTTAACCACTTCACCAAACTGGCTCTGAAGAGTGGGGTATAAAAAGCAACTCCTCTTCTTCCTCTCCTCCTCCTCCTCTGCCTCTGCTTCTTCTTCTTCAATGAACAGCTAACTCTTACATAATTGGGAGATCAATTAGTTTTTCTGTTGAAATGGAACGGAGCAAAGAAGTTTTTTGAGCCTCTCTTTGGTGAGGCATGTAGGTGGCAGATGCTTATGGGTGTGATTTTGTGATGCTGTTTGAAATCAAACTCAAAGGCATGCACTTGCGTTGCATAGTTGCAGTTTTGATATTATTCTGTCTTTGATAAGTGTGAAATGAGCTTCCAAAGATAAGATGCAGCTCACATTAAAAAAACAACAATCCAGAGATTACCAAATAAGACTAAGAGATGATTAGAAAACTCTAAACCTTATTGTGTAGTAGGGTCCTTACCATCTTCTAAGTAACGACAATCCGTATTTCAGTTAGGTTTCTGGTTTACTCTTTGTTTCTGCATTTGAATTTCTAGCCTTCCTGTCATAATAAAAATATCTGTAAATATCAGATCACAGTGAAAGTTCCTAATAGAACTAGTCTGTCAGTTTTTCTGTGTATCCATTTATTCTGCCCTTTCTTTAAGGAACTCAGAGTGGTGGTGGTTCTGTAACTGTTGACAGATCATGCCCAAGGAGTGCTTGTGAATCCTCAGCTTCTTGGAGAGGAGTGACAAATGGAGTGCCTCAAGGATCTGTCCTGGCACCTGTTTTGTTCAACATCTTTATCAGTGATTTGGATGAAAGGATAGAGGGAATGCTTATTAAATTTGCAGATGATACTAAACTGGGAGGGGTAGCAAATACGGAGGAAGACTGAGTCAGGATACAGGATGATCTTGACAGGCTGGAAAACTGGGCTAAACTGGGCTAAAACAAATAAAACTAATTTCAGTGGGGAATTCAGTGTTCCCTCTAAGCTGAGTTAGTGTGAGCTAGCTCACAGTATTTTAGCCTCTAGCTCACAGATTTTTGTCTTGGCTCAGGAAGGACAGATCCAGAGCAAACTAAAATATGCAGTAGCCAAATTGTTAGCTCACAACTTTAATGTCAATAGCTCACAAAGTAGAATTTTTGTTCCCAAGACTCCACAGCGTAGAGGGAGCATTGGTGGGGATAAATGTAAAGTTCTGCATTTAGGTAGGAAAAATCAAATGCATAATTATAGGTTGGGGGAGACTTGTCTTGGCAGTAGTATGTGCAAAAAGGATCTAGGGGTCTTAGTAGACCATACACTGAACATGTGTCAGCAGTGTGATGCAGTAGCTAAAAACGCAAATGAGATTTTAGATTGTATCAACAGAAGTATAGTGTCCAGATCATGTGAAGTGATGGTACCACTTTAGGTCAAATCTACATCTGACTTTCCCGCTGGAATCATTATAGTTTCAAAAAAAAAAATGTCTATACCTGTTTCTAGTTTCAAACCATACTTGTTCTAGTTTAAAAATTACTGTTTACATTCGTTAATTGCCCTCCTGTGGTCAAGCTAGCATTATACTATTTTAAACAGATCCTGTTGCTTAGTACTCTTCAGACCAAGGGAGTGACATTTGAAATCAGCGTGAAATGAGCTTAGGAAAAGACAGCAGTCAAACTACTTCAGAGGGGAAGTGTAAATTGGGCCTTACTCTGCTCTGGTTAGACCTCACCTAGAGTATTGTGTTCAGTTTTGGGCACCAAAATTTAAGAAAGATATAGACAAGCTGAAACATGTCCAGAGTAGGGCAATGAAGATGATGGTCTGGAGACCATCCTATGAGGGAAGGTTGAAGGAGCTGGGTATGTTTAGCCTGGAGAGGAGAGAACTGAGAGGTGATATGATCACCATCTTCAAGTACTTGAAGGGCTGTCATATAGAGAATGATACGGAGTTATTTTCTGTTGCCCCAGAAGGTCAGACCAAAAGCAATGGGTTGAAATTCAATCAGAAGAGTTTTCAGCTAAACATTAGGAAGAACTTCATCTTAGAGCGGTCTCTCAGTGGAACAGGCTTTCTTGGGAGGTGGTGGGCTCTCCTTCTTTGGAGGTTTTCAAACAAGCTAGATGGCCATCTGACAGCAATGCTGATTCTGGGAACTTAGGCAGATCATGAGAGGGGGGACAGGAAGGGCTGCCTCAGTGCTTAGTTCTTGTGGCCCTTTCTTACATGCCCAGGGAAATGCTGATTGCCACTTTGGGTTCAGGAAGCAATTTTTCTCCAGGCCAGTTTGGCTGGAGATCCTGGAGGTTCTTTGTCATCTTCTGGGCATGGAAAAGCGGTCATTGTGGGTATGGAGGGGGAAGTATTAGTGAATTCCCTGCATTGTGCAGGGGTTTGGACTAGATAACCCTGGAGGTCCCTTCCAACTCTATGATTCTATGAATGATGTAATAATTAAGCTGAGAAATACAAAATATGTAGATATAGGCTGTACAAATGATTACTGGGGGGAGGGGACTTGATCTTCCATAAAGCTTTACAGGCTGTTATTTGTCACTTAGTTCACTTCTAACTGGTATTTGACTTCTGTCCTTGAGGTATGGGTTAACAACTAGGAGAATGTGTTTACAAGTAGAATTCAGTTTTTACTAGCATAATTAAGTATGCCTCATGAGCCATATAAATATTACAGAATTTATTTCCAAGTAAAATGCAACTAGGTCCTGCAGCAACTAATTCCACAGATTAATTGTGCATGATACTAAAATGTGTTTCCATTTAGTAGGTTTGCTATCAAATAGTGCCACTGATTAAACCTTGCGCTTATTGCTTGCATACAGCAGCAAGGTGAGACTGCATAGGAGAGGCACATGGTTACTGCCTTGTAACTCATAAACTCAGGTAGTAACTATTAGAAATGAGTCTTCCCATGACTGAAAAAGAGCTGAATGGGATTTTTGGACCAACTGGCTGTCAGGACTGGAATTAGAGTATGCCTGTTGCTTAGCCAGAGCCCTTTGCCCCCCAAGCCAGAATAAAGAGGCAGACACCAGAGTTGGGATAACTAAAGGGCCACTTTATTAACTATTAACAATAATACAGAAAAAACGGCAAGGGCTAATAGGTTGTGGCATGGTTAAGGGCAGAAGTCACCTAGACCCCACCCTTGCCATATAGAACAGGGCGAGTTATTCTGCCCTGGGCAGGAGCCAACCGAATGTGACTCCTGTCCAACCGGCACAGCAATCGGATAACTGCCCAGGAACTCCATCCCCTGAGCTGCAAGGCTCAAAGGGAGGATAAATCCAAGGCAATCCCGTAGGTGGTCTGACTTCCCCGTCCCGGGCTGCAGGGCCCAAGGACTGTACTCACAAAATCCCTATACCCCCCCAGAGGGGGCCGTCAGCTGGTGCTCACCATGCTGCAATTTATATTCAAATAAAACCCTGCCATCACGAAGGTTAAGCCTCTGCTTAGGCTCTTGCACCCACCGAGAGACCCAAGCCTCCCCCCCCCAAAGCCCTTGCCATAAGTCCTCCAAAAAGAGGTCTAATCCGATTTCCAACAGGTATATGCCATCGTTCCTGTACAGATTGGCGATACCTGTTTTAATCCTAGGATGGGGCAGAAATAGACTCAAATCTCCCTCTAGCACCCTCTGTAATTCCTGATTAGCCTTGCGGCAGGCTTTGTCGATAGCCAGGGGGTCAATAACACCCTGTCAAACCAAACATGGCACCATGGCGGACCAAATGATAAAGTTGCCTGGCCACTGTCACTTAATAAGGTGAAAATTGGCTTGGGCCTGAAGGATCAACGCCTTCCTTTTAGTCAGGCCCAAAGCATTGCCTCCCAAATGAATAACAAGAACATGAGGAGGAGGACCGACCCTCCATTCAAACAGCAACTGCAAAAGACTGAGCCACTGCAAACCCCAGCACCCTAGCCACTCCACCATGGCAAACTGACCAAGCCCCAGCTGCGAGCCCATGGGCGGTTGCTTTGCTCTGTGTGCTCCCACTGGCCAACAGGGTCTGAAATGAAAAAAACAGTGAGCAATGGAATAAACAACTCAACAGAACCAGACATACCAAAGCCATTCAAGGTCCCGCCATGGGGCAAATGCAGGACTTATAGGCTGAAGAACGCCACCTGCCCAAATGCTGGATATCTTGGGCCAGGTAACCCATTGCTGCCACTGTGGATGCAGTGCCAATCTGAAAGGAATGAATGTATAAACACACCCCTGAAAGTCCCAGGCTCCCTAGAGCAGTGGAGGTGACAGCTTAAAACTGATGTTTGGTTAAAGGGATTCCATCGTGATGGTGAAACAATACACCACCCTCTAGCTCTCTAACACCTAAGTAAACAGCTAGTGCCGAAACCAAGTATATGCCGAGTGTGACTACATATCCCTCCTGTCTTTGGTCTGTTTTGGAACAAGTAACACTTTTCCCACCATAGAGAACAATTGGAGGGGATTGGGACAACCTGTTTGGGGGCTCGTAGAATTGGACATCCTGGTCCAATCTTCTTGAAACTTGGTGGGTATTTCGAGGAGAGGCCCCAGCAGCTACCCTGCAAGGTTGGAGCCTCTCCCTCAAACCCCCTTTCCTCCAGCCCCTCATACACCCTATGAGTTTTTGCCATTGATTTCAATGGCCCATAGGGTATAATGGGGCTGAAACTGACATTCCCTTTCTGACACACTTCTGGTGATGTCAGGGGACGTGGCATATGCTAATGAGTTATGCTAATGAGTTATGCTAATGAGCTCCTGCACCTCTTTTTCTACGAAAGGACCCCTGCTTATATCTAGGGGTACATTTGTACAGGGCTTTCTCTTGCTCCTAATTTATATAGCCTTTGATAGCAATGAAGCTATATTCCTACCACCTAATAAAAAGAGCCTTCAAACCAGTCCTCACCGTGCTTCTGTGTTTCTGCAAGCCTCGCAAAAAGTCTTTCTTGGAACCAGCCGAGTTGGTTTAGGATGAGCAGAGCGATTGCAATAGCCGTGAGTCCAAGAACAACTGGCTGGGAAGCAACTCAGTAATTTTAATTTACTATTGACATTTCTGCTGCATGTTTTAAATGCCAGGTGATTTTCTTTGTGTAGATATATATATGTGTGTGTATGTGTGTGTATGTGTATACATATACACACACACACACTTCATACAGACTACTTTCAGCCTATTTCCCTCCATTGCTTTGTTATACAGCAATAAACATCATACCCTTTTGCAAGCTGCATGTTACATTTTTCCTTCCATTACTGGAAAAGGAGTTTTTAAAAAGATGTCATGCTAATGTGATGGCTACTTGGTGGCTGAACTGAGCTCATCATACTTTATGCAAATTGAACACTGCCTGATAGTGAACTAAAAACCATATTGTGTGTGCGCGCACACACACACACAAAATCCCACATGTAATGTGCTGATAATTAAACTCCTCTGACAATTACATCATGCACTATCAGGCTTAGCCAGATCCATTACTCATGATCGGTGCCTTGGACAAAACAAAGCTGATTCACTGGGGACCGTCAGCTGAGCAGATGCTCCTATAGAAGAAAGCAGCCAAGCAATGTTTATGTAATATGAGAGACCCAGTATGGGAAGGAAAGATACAGCTTCAGCTTGTAGAAGACTTTAGCAGGATATAAAACGACAGGAAAATGATAGGAAGGCACCATACTGACTACACTGCATGTGAATGCCATTCGGCATACGTGTTTGTTTGCCTGCTGCTACCAAATATCTTCTGCACTATCCCGCTGAATGTCTTTAAAACAAATTTATAACTCCATCTTGCAAGCCACCAGCATATATATATTTTAAAGAAAATTGCTAGTGGTTTAAAGGCACTGAAGAAAAACTGATGCAGCACAAAGTAGATGAGATTTTCTAAAATGGCCTTTGATGGTCCATGAGCTGTTTCATTCTGACTGCAAATTGCAGTGCGTGATTTAAATTGCCGTGCGTAGTTTGTCACCTTTCCATAACTCTGTACAAAATCTGAAGCACCAGAAGATTAGATTGCTGGACACTCACATACACCCGAACCATCCAGTTCTGTTTTAAATATCCAGGATTCATATTCATCTTCCATTTTAGAGGTCTCTGCTACATACACAGTCAATAATAACAAGGGAACTGTGGGCTAGTTTACTCTTTTCCCCAACACATTGACTGTACGTGCTGTGGAGCATGGGATCCTAATCCATATAATGTGAAGAACATTTAGCACAAATGGAGTGTATTTGATCAGTCCGCTGCCTCTCCCCCCTCCCTTCTCTTTTACAGTGAATGTATCACCTGAATGGGAAAATTTATGAGCATACTCAGCATGAAATGTTCTGTTTATTTATTTGTTTCATTTATAGTCTGCCTTTCTAACAGAGAATCAAGTCAGATTACAAAAACGGAAAAGAAACAATGTATTCAATGAAAATCATTTACAAACTAGAATACCCCTTTCTTAGCTATGTCCTCCTGAAAAGTTCCCACATCAGTGCGGCGGCCATCCTGACTTTAACAGGCAGGCTATTCCACCAGTAAGAGAGAAGAGGTCCCTTGGAAAAAGATTGGGGGGGGGGAGGCATTTGAGACCGCTGTGCAGGGGAAACAATCAACTTTATTAACTGAAATGGTACCTAGAGGAAGGTACAGCTGGCAGTGCTTTTACCATTTAAGTCCGTGCATGTGTGGAAAAACAAGTATACAGTGAGGCACATATGCACATGTGCAAACAGGATTTTTTTACAGCTCTAAGGAGTACAGCTCTAAAAGAACTTATGATTGACCCAAGATCACACCAGCAGCTGCATGCAGAGGAGTGGGGGATCAAACCGACCACACTGCTCCTTAAGGTGGATGCCATCTAAGCAATTCATGCACAGTAAAGCGCTTCACAGGGGAGCTGTCTGGTCGTGCAACGCTGGATAAAAAAGATCTAGATCAAATTTGAGCCAGGCCAATGGCGGGATTAGCTGCCCGTCTGAACGCACCCTTGCTGTAGTAACAGCAAATGCTGCAAATGGGATGTAAAGACTACTGATCCTTCACAACTTCATAAAAGATAAACCAGCAGGTTTGGGAGGGAAATATGACAATATCTAGGTCCCAGGGAATTAGTGTGTTAATCTATCCTTCAAGAAAAGTATATCAATCTGAAGAAAGGAATAGAAACGGAAGAACAATTTAATGTAATTAAATATAACATATGAAGTCTCACTCGCTCGAAAGGTATATCCCCTGCCTGCTTGTATGAGATTTATATTATAATAATGAAATCCCCATCATTATGATTGATGGGACATTTGTGGAAAGAAGGCCTATATATTGCAGTGGCACCTCAGGGAATCCAGACATCTTTGTCATGTCTGAGATGTACTACATCTCTTTCATCCCGTGAACTGGGCCCAGAGCAGCCACTGTTGCATACATGTTGTTTGTCATGAACAGATGATTTCTAGTGCCAAGACAAAAGGAAAGGGGTATGTGACAGTTCTTAAGTGATAAAGAAGTAGACACAAAAAGAAGCAAGCCACATGAAGACTCACAGCACTTATTTTATTAGCCACTATAAGAGTTGATATTATACAGACTTCCTTTCTGTTTCATAGCAAAATTGGGCATTGCAACCTTTTGCATGCAATATATAGATGAAAATTTCAGCAGTAGAAAGTGGGAGGTTAGCATTGGCTTGTAAATCATTTTTGCAACTGGATCTACATCATTTCTTTAGAGACTTTCATATTAGGAAAGATTTTCTTGAAAGGCTAGTATAAAACCTAAGTGAGTGGAACTTCTATAGAATTTCCCAAGACATCTAAACAGGGCTTCTGTGTTATGGTTTCATCTACTGTGATTGAGGTAGGTAGGTAGGTAGATGATAGACAGATAGACAGACAGACAGACAGACAGACAGACAGACAGATATATATCTTAATATAATAATTCCCTTATGTGTTGGCCATTTCCAGCTCTCCCATTGGCCCATCAACCACCACTCAAGAGCACCCGTGTGCCATTGGCTGGGGGCTGGGTCCACTCCCCTTCCCCACCCACTGCCACCTCAGCCACAGTTCCCTGTCAGAATAACTGCCAAACCGGCTGTCTCTCCTGACAAAGACACTTCTTCTGCTTGGCTCCTGTGAGATTAACTTTTCCCTCAGTGGCTATTGCCAGGCAACCAAGCTTGGTTCTGACAGTAAAAAGGCAAAGAAATGAAGTCCTTTCCAGGCCTCTGTGGGGAACTCATTGGGTCCAGTCCTGACTAGGGTTGCCAGCTCCAGGTTGGGAAATTCCTGGAGATTTGTGCTAAAGTCTATGGAAGCCAGGGTTTGAGGAGGGGAGAGACTTCAGCTGAATAGAATGCCATAGAGTCCACCCTCCAAAGCAGTTATTTTCTCCAGGAGGAGAGAGATCTGTTGTCTACAGTCCAGTTTTGATACCAGGTGATACCACAGTCAGAGAGGCAAATAAAGGTAGGTCAATTATTGGCTGGGAAGGCAATAGAGTTGCCAACTCCAGGTTGGGAAATTCCTGGATATTTGAGGGATGGAGTCTGGAGAGGGTGGGGTTTGAGGAGGGTGTGGGACCTCAGACAGGTACAATGCCATAGACTCCACCCTCCAAACCAGCCATTTCCTCATGGGGAATCATTGTTGCCAATCTCCAGGTGAGTGCTGGAGATCACTCAGAATTACAGCTGTACTTCAGATGGCAGAGATCAGTTCCCCTGGAGAAAACAGTGGACTCTGTGTCATTATACACTGCTGAGGTCACCACAGCAAATTGACACTGAGTGCCCAAGGACAGAGCATCTGCCCACAGCCTCTTTCTAGAGCCTGTTTATTTATTTCCACAACGGGCCTTATTTCTGGTGTGTGTGGGTGTGGGTGTGTGTATACATATTTCCCAAGTGTGCCCCCTAGCTGCAGATATCAAAATCGAGGCCATGCTTACCACAAAAAGGGTTTTCTGCAAACTTGGGTAACCCCCTAGGTTTGCAGAAAAATCTGAAAAGTAAAATAAAAAAATTACCCTGGAGTGTTTAAATCCCCCCCCCCAATAAAAATCATTGTCTATGCATGTGCAGACAATGCACTTACCTTTACCTTTAAAGCTGCTGGTGGCTCTCTGGGCCTTGCTACCATGAGGCTGGTATCCAGGAGGATCACTGGGCCTGGCCATGGCTGCGCTGGCAACTGGGAGGCTCTCCTGGCCTGGAGTAGTTCCCAGACGCTGCAGGAAATCGTTGCTTAGGGGAGGAGAGACTTGGAGTTCGGGAACTGTGCAGCTGTCAACCTCTGATTCCTCTGTGTCTGTGTGTGTCTGTGTGTGTGTATGTAGAGAAGCCTTGGAGACTGAGAGCCACACAGCTCCCAATCTCTGAGGCCACTGTGTAGGGGGGTAGGCTGGGAAGTCGAGAGCTCTGCAGCTCTTGACCTCTGAGGCCAAGTTTGTGTGTGTGTGAAAAGCCTCAGAGATCAAGAGCCTCATAGCTCCTGCCCTCCAAGGTCATTGTGGGGGTGGGAGGCTTGGAGGTCAAGAGCTCTGCAGCTCTTGACCTCAGAGGCCTCTCTGTGTGAGAAGCCTCAGAGACAGAGAGCCATGTAGCTCCCAACCTCTGAGGCCATTGTGCATGGGGGAGGGGGAGGCTTGGAGGTCAGGAGCTCAGCAAAAGGAGAGCTGCTCTGGGTATGGAGCAGCTTCCTACCCTGCAGCTGTTGTGACTGGTAAAGTTAGGAGGGGGAAGAAAGAGAGATCTGACAGTTTGATAGGTCAAAATATGAAGGGATTGTGGAGAAAATGGGGGGAATAGGGGTTAGGCTGACAGACCAGGGGAGAGGTAGATTGATGGAGAATGGGGCAAAAGAGATGATAGTAGGTTGACAGTCAAGGGGTGGGGTAGTGCAATGTAGTATGCAGGTAGACTGATGGAGAAGGGTGGGGGGGAAAGTTAGGTAGGTTGAAAGATGAGGGGAGGAACAGATTGATGGAGAAGGGTTTGGGGGCAAAAGAGACTGGGGTAGGTTGACAGATAAGGGAAGGGGTAGACTGATGGAGAATGGTGGAGGCAAAAGAGATGAGGGTAAGTTGACAAATCAGGGGAGCAGTAAATTAATGGAGAAGGATTGAGGGGGCAAAAAGATGGGGGTAGATTGACTGATTAGGGAAGAGGGTGAGAAAGAGGGGAAAGATTGTTAGAGAAGGCAAAGGCGGGAGGGATGCATCCTTGCTGCACGTTTCTTGTGTATCCCCACTTGTTATGTTGTCTGATTGTAGAACCAAGTGGCTTTAATAAGATTTTGTTCAGCCAAAAGCTGCTGAAATAAATCAGTATCATGTTATTGGATATGATATACTGGTTACAGAATTTACAGTGCAACCCTAAAGTAAATTATACCCTTCTAAGTCCATAGACTTAAAAGGGTTTAACTTTGTTTTGGATTGCACTGTTAGATATTGGAAAACTTAGACCCATTTTTCTATCCAGTGTGGTGTAGTGGTTAAGTGCACATACTCTAATCTGGGAGAACCGGGTTTGATTCTCCACTTCTCCACTTGCACCTGGCTGGATGACCTTGGGCAAGCCATAGCTCTGTACCAGCTGTTCTCTCAAGGACAGCTTGGGAAAGAGCTCTCTCAGCCCCACCTACCTCACAGGGTGTCTGTTGTGGGGAAAGGAAGGGAAAGGAGTTTGTAAACTGCTCTGAGACTCCAAGTGAGTGAAGGGCGGGATATAAATCCAATCTCTTCTTCTTCTTCTTCTCTTCTTCTAGCAAGAGATCTTGGGCTCTGCTTTTCCATCTATAAAATGGCAATAATAGTAGCCTTGCACAGAACTATGAAATGTAAATGATTTGTAATATATCTGGACACTTTACCAATATTTATTAATTTATTTTTTTTAAAAAACCCTACCTAGTTATTTGAATTTATCATAGGCATGTGCCCTTTCACTCTTTCCCCTTTTTAAAGGAATACAGGTATGCCTATGTTGACATAGCTGTTAACCATTCACATACTTAAATAAAAGTTTTAAGCTGTTCCCAAAGCATTCAGGGAATTGATTGGTGGTATTTTACTCAATGTGACCACTATCCAACAGGTTCCAGCTACAGCAGAATGAAAATGAGCTATTTTGGCTTCTCAAAGTTGGGGGGGGGGGCAGGGAATGAGGAAACTTCTAAATTGTTACAAAGAAGCAAAAAGATAATCTTTTGGATATAACATTATACAGGTTCTCCAGTACTAATTGTATTGTCCCCACAATGCATCATGTTGTTCAGCTAAACCACAATACATAAGGTTAATCACGTAGCATTAACCACGAACGGATGTCCCAGGTAAATCTCTGTTTTGAGCTCCCGGGTGAGAGTTTTTCTGATTTTGATGCTTAATTTTTGTTGAAGCTTTACCATATGATCATGGCCTGTATTCAATATGAATGTTTAGCATGCTCAATTTCTGTAATGTTTGTTGCAGCTTTACCATATAATTACGGCCTAATGAAGGGTTGAAATGGAGATTTACCTGGGGCATCCGTTCATGGTTAATGCTACGTGGTTAACCTTATGTATTGTGGTGTAGCTTTACATGTTTAAATTCAACTTGCACTGCATCTTTAAAAATAGTTAATAAGAGGGTTTTTGCAATTATGTTTAAATTCAGCTTGTACTTGCACTGCATCTTTAAAGAATAGTCAAAAAGAGATTTTTTAAAAAATTTCAAATAGAATTTTTGTGTGTATTCCTTCATTACATAGTTTTTCAGATTTAGTACACTTGTCAGTAGAGTAGCTGAGGGAAAATGCTGGAAAAATTTCTGTCAGCCAGATGATGGGACATCTCTTCCAGCACAATGCTGAAAATTTCAGGATTCCACTGAAACTCTATGGTAAAACTACAGAGTTTCAGTAAAACCATCCTAGAACAGCACCCCAATACAATGACATCATAGCGTTTCAGTGGAATCCTAGAGCAGCGCCCAGACACAATTACATCACTTCTTGAGTTGTACCAGAAGTGATGCCATGCCGGGGGAGGGATAGCAATTTGAATCCTCGCTGTTGCCAGTACTTGGCTAGCAACCCTAGACTCTAGCTGTTATAGAAATTTTAAAATGATGACACATGACACACGTAAAAAACAAGTTCCATAAATCTAAGGCCTTCTTGAAGCTTGAGGCCCTGATTTAGGGTTGCCAAGTAGGGTATACTTACCAGCAGGGGGAGTTGTTCTCCCCCCGGGAGCTCTCCCCGGGAGCCCATAGAGTTTTGGGGCGATTGCCAGAGCGTCACCCTGGCAATGCCCCCAACGTAATGACGTCACCTCCGGGTGGAAGTCGTCCTCACCGGACGACTTCTGGGGCAGGGTTCCCCCCACCGGCCGAATGCCGGTCAGCGGATTGGGAACCCCTATAGCAGGGAATCCCCCACCCCCCGGGCTGACTTGGCAGCCCTATCCTGATTAGATCACCCACTGCCATGGGGAAACTTCAACTGGCTGCCTCTTTTGTGCTGCAGCTGGAGGCTGCACTAAGGAGGGGAAATCACTTTCCTCTTTCAATCACTAGAATTACTGGGGGGATTTTATTTTGCCTGTCCACCTCTATCCCATGAGAGTTCTCACTGTGGCTGCTGCTCCAGCGAGTAAGCCCAAGAATATTGCCTGTGCAACTTCATCCCCCCCCCCCCCGCTGCCCCGGATAAAAAGGCCTTGCAGGGAAAAAAGGCCTTGGTAATAAAAAAAGAAAAGAAATTAAAACCAGTATTTGTGTACATGCACAGGACCAGCCTGCATATACTGTGCATGACTCCAGCATTATGACATTCTTCTAAAAATCACCACAGAACAAAGCTTCAAAATCTGAAATGACACTTAGGAAATAACAGTTAGTCAAATGCCTCCCCCCCCCCCCCCCCAATCTGTTGTGACGGCAGAAGTTCGTGCGTTTCGGAACTCCCAGCGTCTCTTTCAAACATTCAAAGCCTAGGTAACAGAATTTCCCATCAGATTCTCAGGGAAAAAAAAGAACGAGTGACAGGCTAGTGTGAATATTGAAGAGGAAGATGGTGAGGAAGCCCTTTTCTTTACCTGACGGCTTGCGCTCTCAGAGAACGTCACACGCAGCACTGGCTGTACTGTGTCTTCGGTATCCCACAGCTACGAGTATCACAACAGCAGATTCAGGTCTGTGTGTATTTCAACAGGAGCCTCAGCGCTACACAGGGCACAGAGCAGCTGTTTCATCATCTTGCTGTTAATCCCCGCTCTCTTATTTCTCAGTACGTTACTTTCACCTGACACTCAATTTACATAACTGGCGGAGCAGAGCCAGAGGCCTCCATGGGATTTGCACCTAGATCTACCACAGCTGATTTGGTTCCCTGGTGTCCATCTGCTCGAGAACAGTGCTGGCCATGATGTCACTTACCCCTGTGTTAATCACGAATCCCTCCAATGATGTTCAGCTCTTTGGGGCAATTTTCTTTTTATTGTTGTTCCTTAATTAAACAGAGAATGATAAATTGTTTGTGTCAATTGTGCAGTCTACAAATGGGCACTTCCTGGTTCATTATCATTATCATATGACACATGAAAAGAATAAGAAGGGATAGATTAATGAAGCCACGCACCTCTCACAGGCTGCTGCAAAGCTCCAGATATCAGTAATCTGGAAGCCATTCATAGGCGGTATGTGTCTGAGCTAATCATATGAGCTGAAGCTACTGAGCTATGACCGGAATACCAAAGGGGGTTCACATCATCACATCTTTCAACATCACACGTTAAAGAGATTATTGGTTATTGTCATGTAAAATGATTAACAGGATCAGAATGCACAAAAGGGTTTTTTTAGAATACAGGGGGGCGGGGTAACAGAGGGGAAACAAACCCTCCAAAGGCCTCCGAATGAAACTAAAGAGCATACTGAAGACCCTCGGAAAAATTAAATGCAGCAGTTCTTTTAATGGTGGAGTTTAAATTGCTGGCAGAAGGCATGGTGAAAGAGATCCAAAGACTTGGGGGTCAAGAAGGAGAAGAAGAAGAAAGTGAATGCTGCCTAGAAAGTGTTTCTTATTTTGTAAAAAAAATAAAATAATGCACAATTGTATTTGGAGTATATGGAGTACCCTAGTCCAGATTCCAAAGTAACTCAGGATAATCAAGTGTCCCGCACAAAAACATCCGGTATTAGTGGCAGAAAGTGTTTTACAACTCCTAGAACAAATTTCAAACACTCTAATCCTAGATACTGACTGTAAGACGACGTAGGGTGGTTCTTGTCTTTAGATTCCCCCCTTCCACCACTGCATATGTAATAACCCAACAAGCTACCAGTCCCTGGGAAATTCCTGATTTAGGGTAGGGGGCACAGGTCTCCTCCATGACATGCAGTGCCTTTTATCACTTTAGGCTGATATGACAAGTATTGTCCTTCCCCCAAAAGCAAGATCTGGCCAGGGAGAATCATGCTCTGATAATATGCAGGTTAGATTACTGTGATGTGTTCCATGACAGGTTGATAATTTAAAATGATTTGATTTAGGGTTGCCAAGTACTCACCTTCTACCAGCGGGGGGGGGGAGTCCTCTTCATTCCGGGAGTTCCCAGGCACCATGATGATGTCACCGGAAGTGACATCATCACATTGGGCATATTGCCAGGGTGACACTCTGGCAATCACCCAAAAACTGTATGGTACCATAGAGTTTTGGGGGCGATTGCTAGAGCATCGCCCCGGCAATATGCCCAGTGTGATGATGTCACTTCTGGTGACATCATCACGCTAGGTAGTTGTCCTGACCGGACGACTTCGGGGGTGGGGTTCCCCCCGCTGGCCGAATCTGGGCCAGCAGATTGGGGACCCCTGTAGCAGGGGTCCTACACTCATTTCACACTGGTTTAAAATTTCACTTTGTTTTTTTCCCCCGGGGGGGAGCTCTGAAGAGCAGTAAGCAACTGGATCTGTTTAAAGCAGTGTAATGCTAGCTTGACCACAAGAGGGCAATTAACAAATGTAGACGGTGATTTTTAAACTAGAACAAGTATGGTTTGAAACTAGAAACAGGTATAGATGGTTTTTTTGAAACTAGAATGATTCCAGCAGGAAAGTCAGATGTAGATTTGACCTTAGAGTGACAGTGAGACCCCTGTGGCCAAATCTCTGTATTTGGAGATGAAGTCCCTAGTCTTTGGGGGATTCCTGGAAAGTTGGCAACCCTGGGTCTGGCTTTTCCTTGCTTCCCTGGGCTACCCCTCCCTTTGGTATTGTGCAGAGTGGGGGAGACTATGTGGTCAAAGCACAAAACAGATTATTAGCCCAAATAAAAGAATTTATTTAACTATTTACATAGTTATGGAGCACACACATATTAAATGAATAAAGGCACAACTGTGGGAGTAAGCACACACTATGAACCAACAGGGCATAAATCAGCAGGGGTTAAACACAATCCTCTTTCCCTACACACAATACTCTCTCTACCTCTGGAGGCTGTGGGCTCAGGATAGGATCTCTCCTTGGGCCGGCTTCTGGCTCTGCTTCAGTCTCTCTCTCCTGCCCAAGAGAGCAGGGAAACTTCCATTCATTTCCCAAACCAGCTGACTGTGGAGAGTCTGAGTCTCTGCTGCCTCCCAGGGTTCTCCCCCGCCCCCCATCTCTGACATGTAGTCTGGGTCAGCACAGGCAGCAGGACTTTCCTAACCTCCTGTAGGACTAATGGATGGGCTGGAGTCTATATCAATTGTGCCCCACCCCTTTGGATGGTCCCTCTTTTCCCATACATTTTGGCCTTGGAGCAGCTGGGAACTGCAGGCCAGCAGATGAGGAAGTCTCATTCAACCTAGTGAGTGATACCCCTGCAGGCCCCTCTCTGGAACTACAGCTCAAAAGAACCTTTTGGGGGAACATTTTGAACAAACAACCATGGACAGCAGCCATCTTACAAACACAGGTAATTGCCATTTCATTACACCTACCAACAGCCACTGAGGGAATAGTTAGTCCCACACAGGAGGCAAGCAGGAGAAGCATCTTCATCAAGAGTGAAAGCCATTTGCCAGTAATTCTGATAGGGCACAGTGGCTGAAGGAGAGGGCGGGGAAGAGGAGCAGACACAGCCAATGGCACACAAGTACTCAGAGCCAGTGGATAGGGACAGCTTCTGAGTCACACATCAGGGATCCAACTGATTTGGGAGCATGTGGAATGTTCAGAGAGTCCATGGTGAAAACAGAATTATATATAAGGAGAATAAACCAACATCTCATGGATGCATCAGTAACTTTCTTGATCGCTGACATTTTGAAAAGTATCTAAACATTTTAGAAGAAAAAAACCCAGCTTTGGATTCAGAGTAAAGTGGAACTGCTTACAGATTCACCCATGCTCTGGAAAGCTTGTAAAATTTAAGTTAAGAGATGCAATAAGCATAAGTCTCTGAGAAGATGCTATCTTACAAATTACAATCCATACTTCCATATTTTTCCTTTGTCTTTTCAACTTGATATGCACAGGGAATGGTCAGCAGGATCACTTTCCCAAAACTGTTGTTATACACACTTAATGAATTTCTACCTGGCTCATCAGTGATGACACAGTGCTTGTCCACCACAGCAACAACTGTACTGGATGTCCACAGCAAATAGTCTATAGGTTCAGGTTTGGGTTACATCATGAAAATACAAGACTCACTGGAAAAGATAATAATGATAGGAAAAGATGAAGGCAGCAGGAAAAAAGGAAGACTCAAAGGAGATGGCCTCACTCAATAGAGGAAGCCACAGCCCTCAGTTTGCAAGACCTGAGCAAGGCTGATGATGATAGCCCATTTGAGAGGCCATTAAGTCATAAGGTTGTCATAGGTTGGAAGAGACTTGGCAGCACATAACACATGCCAGCTTCCCCAGTCACTTACTACATGCACACATGAAGATCTGAATCTAAATCCTCAGTATTTCAGTTTTTGTTAATCTCAATAAATTATGTGGATCACTACATCAGGCAGGAGAGTTGGCTGTATAGCACTTGTGTTCCATCCAGCTATGGATCCATGAGGTGGCTCTACACTGCAACTATCCTCTACAGTCAAGTTATCATCATTCTACTATGAACAATATGCACAATTACAATGGAGGATTCACAAATCAGTGGATATTGCATTTTGAAATCACTTACCTTTTGGATTTTTGCATCCACACTGGGATTTTCTTCTGTCACCATCATGAAACCAGATCTCCTTTTGTTTATTGACATCACTCAAGTAAGCCTCTGTAATTTGAGCTAATTCATGGTCTTTTGATAGTACACCAGCAATATTGTCTAATGCTAGAAAAAGAAATGATGCTGATTCATAATCATGTAATGGTCTGCCTTCGTGTAGTGAATCTGGTATTTCTCTTGTGCTGTTCCATCCAAATGCCAACCACACTTCTGTTCCATCCAAATGCCAACCACACTTCTGAGATCTGATGAGAACAGGCTATCCTGGGCTAGGTCAGGTGTAAGAGTGCCAGTTAAATGATGATTGTGGCAAGTCACATGGAGGATGGCAGCCAGAAGTGTGCTTTCCCACATATGCCCAAACTTAAACCATCCTACAGACATTCTGAAACAATAGCACAAAGACAGTACATTCAACTGAACATTTGCACTTCTGTTCTGCTCAGGTGTGTGTGTGTGTGGGGGGGATCTCAGCAAAACAGCAGTTAGGGAAAAATAACTATAGTAAGAAAACACTGGATTGATGACAACTTCATTTAGAACCACCATTATAACTGCATGCAAAATGCTAGTAAGCTGTGGCCTTCAAACTTACCTGGGGCCTCTCAATGGTTGGCTCTTGGTTCAGCAGCATGAAGATTGACCTATGATGAGGAGCAGCACTGAGGGGTCTGTGAGCAGATAGGGAGATTGGCAGTGGCAGTAAGTTGCAGACAAGAGAAGCACAATATGGGAAGAGGCTTGGCAGTGGAAGATTTGCGGAGGCATGAGGGGTGACAGTGGACTAACAGTGGTGTGAGGCTTGATCGAGGCAGGCAGGCACAGCAGCAGCAAATGTGACAGTGGCTCCAGGGCTGGATTTGCAACAGTGGTGCTCACAGCATGGGCACCCTCCCAGAGCAGCTGTTACTTTATGAGCATTCCACACACACACACGCACACACCCATTCACTGGCTGAATTCACTGTTCCTCTCTGGGCTGAAATCGCTTTCTTTTTGGCCTAAAATTGCTGGGGTCACTCGCTTTTCCTTGTGACCTCCCCTCCCACCCATCAGGCTGAACTCATTTTCCCCACAAGTGACCTCTCTCTCTCTTTCTCTCTTGGGGCTTGTATCCCGCCCTACCCCACAAGCAGGCTCAGGGTGGCTCACATCATATTATAAAACAACAAACAATTCTAAAAACATTAAATAATCAACACAGTACAAATAACATTAAGATTTAAAATAATGCTCTAAGTTTCCCAGCCGAGAATTCAGCAGTTGGTGTCATTCAAAGTACTCTAGCCTCATGCTAGAAGGGTGATGGATTAGAATGAATTAGGTCCGTCGCTCCTTGTGCCAATAATATGAAAGTGCCATGGGTGGCCAGAGCAGGGGAAGCTGCTGTTAGAATAATAGAATCATAGAGTTGGAAGGGACCTCCAGGGTCATCTAGTCCCACCCCCTGCACACTGCAGGAAATTCTCAAATACTCCCACCACCCACAGTGACTGCTATTCCACACCCAGAAGATGACAAAAACCCTCCAGGATTTCCAGCCAAACTGGCTTGGAGAAAAATTGCTTCCTGACCCCAAAGTGGCAATCAGCATTTCCCTGGGCGTGTAAGAAAGGGTCACAAGAACTAAGCACTGCGGCAATGCTTCCTGTCCTCCCTCTCATGAGCTGCCTAAGTTCCCAGAATCAGCATTGCCTCTGTTTGAAAACCTCCAAAGAAGGAGAGCCAAATAACCTCCCAAGGAAACCTGTTCCACTGAGGAACTGTCAGGAAGTTCTTCCTAATGTTTAGCCGAAAACTCTTCTGGTTGAATATCAACCTATTCGTTCTGGTCCAACGTTCTGGGGCAACAGAAAACAACTCCATACCATCCTCTATATGACAGCCCTTCAAGTACATGAATATGGTTACCATATCACCTCTCAGTCATCACCTCTCCAGGCTAAACAGCTCCTTCAACCTTTTCTTATAAGACTTGGTCTTCAGACCCCTCACCATCTTCGTTACCCTCCACTGGATATGTTCCAGCTTGTCTATATCCTTCTTAAATTGTGGTGCCCAAAACTGAACACAGTACTCTAGATGAGGTCTAACCAAAGCAGAGTAAAACGATACCATTACTTTGCCTGATCTGGACACTATACTTCTGTTGACACAGCCCAAAATCGCATTTGCCTTTTTAGCTGCCACACCACACTGCTGACTCATGCTCATGTAGTATGGTCTACTAAGACCCCTAGATCCTTTTCACACATAGTACTGCCAAGACTCATCCTATAATTATGCATTTGATTTTCTCCTACCTAAATGCAGAACTTTACATTAATCCCCACTGAAATTCATGTTATTTGTTTTCGCTATTTTCCAGCCTGTCAGGATCATCCTGTATCCTGACTCTGTCTTCTACCATATTTGCTACCCCTCCCAATTTTGTATCATCTTCAGGTTCCCTCTATTCCTTCATCTAAATTATTTCTGAAGATGCTGAACAAAACAGATCCTTGAGGCTCTCCACTTGTCACTCCTCTCCAAGAGGATGAGGAACCATTAACAAGCACTTTTTGGGTGCGATCTGTCAACCATGTTATTCAACATCCACTGCCTCAACCAAAGGCCTGGTGGAACAGCTCCATGTTACAAGACCTGTGGAATTGCAACAAATTCTGCAGGGCCCTGATCTCACTTGTGTAGACTTTTTTCAGGGTCCCAACAAGAGCAAACAATGCCAAAGTTGGGGCACAACATTTCTAATGAGTCCCTTGCCTCAACAAGTCTAGGCCCAAAAGAAATGTCTAGTTGACTATCCTTGTCCTATTGCCATGAAAATGACAATGATTCCATATGGTTCTCTATAAGAGGGCCTCTCACAGCCAGGAAGCCAGGTGGGACCTGATAAATGATAAATGATGGTTATGAATCAGAGGGCCCCACATTATGGGGAGGCCTGAGCTGGCCAAGGCAAAAGAGGCAGTCAGACAGGAGCCAGCCCAGTGCAAACACTGGGAATGTAACCAAGGCAAATGCCACAGTGCTTGTTGAATATTTGAGCACAACTGCAACAGCTGTTTTGGTTTAAACCCCAGGCCCTCCTGCTTTCAGGCCTTGACAAATCCCAGACCTCTCAGGGCAGCTGACCATCTCAGCCAGCAGCAGCAAAAGATGTGGGGGATTCAGAATCCCCTCTGCCCCTATCGCTGGCTCTTCAAAGTAAGACGGAGACAAGGCCAATCTTGGGCTTCTTTGGACCCCCATCTGTCTGCAGTCCCTGTGCATGTTGCTAGAACATTACCCTAACCGGGTTGCTATTTGCTTCTTCTGGGATGGGTTTACCAATCCCTTCTGCGAGACCCAGGGTGACTTTGGACTCAGGCAACTTAAAGTCTGCCCCTGAGGTGCTGCATGTCATCACCACTAAGGTTGTCAAGAAGTGCACAGTCTGCCAGGTCATGGGTCCATTTGGCTTCCCTCCTCTTCCAAATCTGTGGCTTTTTGAGGGTAGTTTCCAAGAAGACCCCCGGGTGAATTTCAGATTGACCCACCCTCTATCCTACCCAAAGGGGTAATCTGTCAGTGAGGCCATCCCTCAGGAGTTTTGTCCAGTGCGTTAAGCCTCTTTGGTCATACCATCAGCCAATGACTTTTGCCTGCTGGGCTTTAAACGGAATGGTGTGTAGATAATGCCATGCCCATGGGCTGCTCAGTTGCTTGCATGGCCTTCGAGACACTGAGCACAATTTTGGAGTGGGTGCTCAAGCACTGCATCCAGGCCCCTGATATCATGCACCATTGACTTCTTATTTGCTGGCCCAGCCTGAAGTCTCCCTTTTGTCTCCTGTCTGGCTGCTTTCCAGGCCCTGGCAGCAGAGTCTGAGGTGTCATTCAAGGGACATCCTGCCCGACAGATGACAAGCAGTTCACCTTGAAAACCCATATCGCTCATAACTGCAGGAGCTCCAGGAGCTCCTAGGCTATCTTAATTTCACCTGTAAAATGGTGTCACCTGGTCAGGTGTCTCCCTTGTAAAGTCTTCTGCAGGAGTGACCTCTCCGCACCATCACATCAGGATCACACAGGGCATGGAGTTTCCGGTCGGAGGAATGGAGGTCTGACACGCTTTGCAAATGCGCAAGGCGGACAGCGGCTCTTCTTGACAGCTTGGGTGGACAAATCCACCCGACACAACCTCACACAGGTAGTGTGAGGACCAGCAAGCAATATAATCCAGGTTTGAGCAAGCTTGGTGAAGGAAAAGTCTCGGAGGAGACTTTTACAACACCTTGAGCACTGCAGCCGAAGAAGATTTCTGCAAGTATCTCTAAGGAGCCGAGCTGAGCTGATTAAATCATCATAAAATCTCCAATTTCCCTGATTCCTTAACAAAGAAGACAAAGTTTAAACGTTGGGACCACATCTGAAGAGAAGTAACAACATAAGGTAACAGAAAAAAACTTTTTGCCTTACCATTACCGTGTTTTGAAAGACGAAAAGCAGATCTGGTGAAGCAATAGACTGTTGCAGATTGGATGAGTGCAGTTTTGAAACGTTAAAAAGCTGAATTTGAACTTAAAAAGCCAAAAAAACAAGTTGTTTAACATTCCTGCGGTTAAGAAGAGTCGGGAGGGGGAGCCAAGCATCGCGAGACAAAGAGGGGAGGAGGGAACCAAGCACCGTGAGACCAAGCTGTGAGGATTGAGACAGGAAGTGACGGCTTGAGGAGCAGACAAGAAGGGAAGCGGAGAAGAACCGGAAAAGAGCAAAGGGGACTGTAAAAACTGCCGGACCAAAAGGACCACAACAGGAAGTGACGTGCGGAGAGCAGACAAATAAGCAAGAGGAAGGGACAAAAGGAAACTACGGCAAGCCAGAAGCAAGGTAAAAAGATTATAACCTTTGACACAAACCATAGAGAAGTTGCGCCCGCCATTTTGGATTTAAAATTTTTTAAAATAGTAATATCTCATAAACTATATAACTTAGAAGGCTGAAACCAACGAAATTTGACTTGGCAAGACTAGCTTGTGTGATCACATTAAACGGTGTTTGATTTGGAAAATAAAATAAAATCGATCTTTTTTAAAGAGACAAGATGGACCGCGGGCTAAGATCGAGAGCAGCTACATGGTCCTCTCCTACAATGGCAGCAAAAAAAGAAAAAGAACTACTAGCTGTTATGGAAGCAATGGGGAAAAAAATGTTAGACGCTATAGGAGAGGTAAATATTAAAATGAATGGCATAGCTGCACAAGCAGACAAAAATTTTATAGATTTAAAAGCTGAATTACAAAAGTTAACCACTAGAACACAAGACATAGAAATTAAAGTAAAAGAACTGGAAGAAAATACTCAAAAAACAATGAAGGAAAATGACAGAATGGAAAAGATGATGCACTATAGAGACATGCAAAACCATCTGAGATTTAGAGGTATAGAGGAAAAATCAGGGGAAGATATTTTTACAAGAATGCAAGAAGCATTAGCAGATTTTTTACAAGAAGAAGAGGAAGCTGTTAAAGAACATATGGATCTTGTTTACAGAGTCAATTCTACATACGCAAGAGACAAAAACATACCAAGGGACGTTGTAGTTCAATTTACAATGAAGAGAACAAAAGAACAAATCTACAAGAAATGTTTTACAGAACCTTTTGAAATAGGTGGAAAAAAATTATCGTAATGAAAGAACTGCCCAGAGCAATTTTGCAAGACAGGAAAAAATTCAAGCGTCTGACAGACAAACTGAAAGAGAAAAAAATAAGATTTCGTTGGGAAATACCACAAGGACTGAGTTTTTATTATGGTAATAACAGAATGGTGATTAAAAATTCAGCAGAAATGTACGCCTTTGTTGGTGAGAACAAGGAAGAATTTGGTGATATTTAAGACTACAACAAGATGGATTACAAAGCACTTTCATGGAATGTAAATGGACTTAATTCACCCCAAAAACGTAGAATGGTAGGTCACTGGCTGGAGAAACAAAAATGTAGTATAATTTGTATACAAGAGGCCCATCTTAAGAAACAAGACTATAAATATTTAATAAGAAAAAAGTTGGGAGAAGAATTTTTTTCATTGGCAAGTAATAAAAAGAATGGAGCTGTAACATATGCCAAAAAAGACTTGGAACCTAAACTAATATTTAAAGATAAAGAAGGAAGATACTTAGCTATTGAAATTTTGTTACACGGACAGAAGACTTTGATTGTGAATATTTACGCCCCCAACGGAGCTAAAGAAATTTTTTTTAAAGAACTACAAATGGAACTGGACAGTGTAAACTATGAACAAATCATAATGATGGGAGACTTTAATGGGACTGTGAATAATAAAATAGATAGGCGCTCAAAGAGAAAAGACGATACACTAGGGAAACTTCCAAAAAATTTTTTTGAACTGATAAAACAGGAAAAGCTGGAGGATATTGGGAGGAAGGTTAACCCACAAGGGAAAGACTATACTTTTTACTCTAACAGACATGATTCACATTCAAGAATTGATATGATCTGGATGTCTACTAATTTAACATTTAAGACAAAAAAAGTTGAAATTCTACCTAGAATAATCTCAGACCACAATCCTTGTCTATGGATTTCTGGGCAAACAAAAAGGCAAAGGAGATGGAGAATAAATGAGGACTTACTAGACAACCAAGAAATAGTTAAAAAATTACATGAAGAGACAGATTTGTATTTTCAAGCGAACATACAAAAAGAAGTAAAAATTCAAACTGTGTGGGATGCGTACAAAGCAGTGATGAGAGGATTATTGATATCACTGAACGCTAAAGACAATAAAAAGAAAAGAGAACAATATGAAAACATTGTACAAGCCATTAAAACAAAAGAAAAGGAACTGAAGAATAGACCAGGAAAAAAGAAACTACAAAAGGAAATTTGGATGTTACAAGACCAAGCAAAAGCTATTTTGAATCAAGAGACTTACTGGAACCTGAAAAAATTGCAACAAAAAACATTTGAAGGTGCAAATAAACCTGGAAAGTACTTAGCATGGCAATTAAAGAAAAAACGTGAAAATAAATTTATTACTAAAGTGATACGGGACAATATTGAGATAATAGACATTAAGGGAATAAAAAGAGAATTTTTAAAATATTATGCAAAGCTTTTTAAGAAGGAAAACAAAGACAGAAGAAGGATTAAAGAATACCTACAATTATTAAAATTACCAAAACCAACAGAGAAAATCAAAGAACTACTTAACTGCCCAATATCACTACAAGAGATTAAAAATGCAATAAATGACTCAAAATTAGGGAAAGCACCTGGATCAGATGGATTTACAGCTAAGTTTTATAAATCACTACAGGAATCGATCTCACCAGTGTTATTGCTATTAATGAATGACATAGGAGTGACAGGTGAGGTCCCGGAGACTTGGAAAGAAGCAACCATCTCACTCATTCCGAAAGAAAGTCAAGATTTAACCAATGTTAAAAATTATAGACCAATTTCTTTGTTAAACAATGACTATAAGATTTTTGCCAAGATTATAGCTGATAGGCTTAAGGAACATCTTAAAGAGACTATACAGACAGAACAAGCAGGATTTTTACCTAATCGCCAAATAAGAGACAATTTAAGAGTAGTAGTGGATGCTATAGAGTACTACGATAAACATCCGGAGAAGGAAGTGGGCTTTCTTTTTTTAGACACGGAGAAAGCGTTTGACAATTTAAATTGGGATTTTATGTTTGAAGTGCTGGAACATCTTGAAATTGGAGACTATATGCTTAATCTTATTAAGTCAATATATAGAGAACAGAAATCCTCTTTAATAATTAATACTGAAAAAACGGATTACTTTAAAGTGGAAAAAGGAACACGACAAGGATGCCCACTTTCACTGTTGCTATTTATTTGGATTTTGGAAGTCTTGTTACTAAATTTGAAAGAAGATAAAGAAATTAAAGGCTTAACAATAAAAGGTTTCTCTTTTAAATATAGAGCCTTTGCAGACGACGTGATGTTTATAGCCGAAGACCCTATGACTACACTACCATATTTGTTGCAGAGAGTAAGAGAGTTTGGTGATTTGGCTGGGTTTTATGTAAATAAGAACAAATCGAAAGTGATGTGTAAAAATATGCCAAATAATAAGCAAATTGAATTACAAAATCTTATAGAATGTGAAGTGGTGAAAAAGACAAAATATCTAGGTGTAAACCTAACAATGAAAAACATTGATTTGTATAAGAATAATTATGAGAAATTATGGCAGCAAGTTATGCAAGATATTAAAAGGTGGAATGTATTAAATTTGTCACTGTTGGGTAGAATTGCAGTGGTTAAAATGAATGTGTTACCAAGAATAATGTTTCTGTTTCAAACTATTCCAATTGTGAAAGATGTAAAAACATTCAAATGCTGGCAGAAGGAATTGACTAAGTTTGTGTGGGGAGGGAAAAAACCAAGAATTAAGATGAAAATAATGTGTGATGCTAAAGAGAGAGGTGGGTTTCAGTTACCAAATTTAAGGCTATACCATGATGCAGTATGTTTGACTTGGGTAGGGACATGGACTATGTTACAAGATAGAAAGTTATTGTCCCTGGAAGGTCATGACTGTAGGTTTGGGTGGCACGCATATCTGTATTATGGTAAAACAAAAATGGACAATATGTTTAAACATCATTATTTGAGAAGAACATTAATCGATACGTGGACAAGATATAAAAACTTTTTTCCAGAAGAAATACCTATGTGGATTGTACCTGCAGAAGTTTTAAATCCATCATCACACTACAAAGGACAAGACTGGTTGAAATATAGAGACCTGTTAACAAGACATGGTAAAGACTTTAAATTGAAGGAGCAGCAGCAGATGGACTTTGATTATGGCTGGTTAAGGTACAGACAAATATATGATATGTACAGAAGTGATAAAAAATCTGGTTTTAGAGAAAAAAACAATGAAATAGAACAAATTTGGGAGGAAGATGGGAAAAAATGATTTCTAAAATGTATAAAGTATTGTTAAAATGGTTTAATGCTGATGAAATGGTAAAGGAACAAATGATAAAATGGGCGATAAACTTAAACAAAGACATTAAAATGGAATCTTGGGAATTTTTATGGAAAAATGCTATGAGTATTTCTACATGTTATAATTTAAAAGAGAACTGTTTTAAAATGATGTACAGATGGTATATGACACCAAAAAAATTGCAAATATTAATCAAAATATGTCTAACAAATGTTGGAAATGTAAAAAGAAAGAAGGTTCTTTTTATCATATGTGGTGGACTTGTGATAAAGCGAAGACTTATTGGTCTATAATACATGCAGAAATGGAAATTTTTTTGAAATGTACATTTAAGAAGTTACCTGAAATGTTACTGCTTAGACTTAAACTAGAAGAGATAAATGTAAAGAAAAGGACAATAATATGGTATATGATTACAACAGCAAGAATGATGTATGCACAAAATTGGAAAAATGAAAAAATACCAGAAGTGTGGGAATGGTTGAAAAAATTGTTATATATGGCTGAAATGGATAAATGGACTAGAAAGTTGAATAATCTGTACTCAGAGACTTTTTTAGAAGATTGGAAGAATTTGAAAGAATATGTTGAAAAATATTGGGACATGAAAAACTACATTTATACATGGTTATAATAGCATAAAGGAATAGAAATTGAGTATATGAATGTACTAAGGATAATTAGACAATGAAGTTGTTTTTTAGAATTATATAAGAATATAGAAAATAAGAATTGGTATATAAGTATTTTAAAGATATATAACCGTTACCAGAAATGTAAACATAGATATAAGTATTACTATTTTGGATAAAGTGGAAAATGTGTTATGCTTCAGATGTGGTGGGAAACCACCAATACAAGATAAAAGCAAGACTATACAAATAGAACAAAATGTTATATAATATGGAAAAAAGGATTTGTATAAAACAAATGTATTAATTTTAATGTTTTGAAAAATAAAAATTTTCTTACAACAGGATCACACAGGGCATGAAGGCTGAACTCCAGATCTGGCTCCCCTTCCTTTCACGATTTGGCGATCACCCTCTGGAATGGGTTGTTCTCTGCTGACTCACTCTGATGTTACAGGCCGTAGGGTTTGGGGGTGTCCCTCAAAGGTCACTGGTGCAATCACCATTTGCTCTCTCACTGCATAGGGACCAGCCTCTTGAGGGACCTTACTTTATTTTATTTTAAATTTTCTTTTATTGCAATACATGAAAAGAGTTAAAATATAGTTCAATGATACAAAGTTCAATTAATCAGAACATACTGAACTTAACATGCGATATAAAATACGTTAAGCAAGTGTATATTTTGTTATTAAACCCCGGAACTTCCTTTTATCTTAGGACTCTCGTAGTCTGAAACTTACTATCTCTCTTACTTGTTTTCTTCCCTTGTATCCTTATCTAATTTCTCCTATTGCTTATCTTAGTTTTAGTGAAACAGTAACAATGAGGACTGATCTATCCAACTAAATTGTTTAATTTTATTATCTGGTGCATTTTGTGATTTGGCAAGTCCTTTCAGGAACAGCCAGGTGCTCTTTTGGTGTGACAACCAGGTTTGGACAGGGATATTAACCATCAGACTTCAGGCTCTGAGTGGAACATGTGTCTGGTAGGCAGTTTTGTTCTTGGGGCACAATTCGATAATACAACACCCCCAGAAACAACCTGTGGGCACCACAGCCATTTTACTTTGGGGATTTCCTTTCTCTACAAATGCCATGGCAGCACAATCCTGTTTAGGACTATGGCATGGGAGGAGGAGTGGCTCTTGTCTCCTGCCCGCACCCTGTTTTTCAAGAGCCTGCTGAATGGAGGTACTTTGGATTCTTTTAGGGGAGAAAAGTGGAGTATAAATGAAGAGCATAAATAAAAATAAAACTGATGCACGGATGCCTGCTTCTCTGTGTGTATAGTCCCTGGATGGATGAAGGTGTTTGTGGACGAGGTTGGAGAACTATCAGCTCACATTATTCATGTGAGTATAAGCTGGCCCAAGTAGCACAGGAACAGGCTGTTAGCATGATGAGTTCTCCTCATAGCCCAAGGTCAATATCTCTGCTGTTTGTCTAAATGACATTCATGTCCCCAGGTCCTTCAAATAAATGAGATTGCTCTCGGTTGGCAGTTACACTCATAGCAGCCATTATGCCTTGGATGACCTTTTTCTCAAACGTATAAAGGTTATCATTTATTTTGGAGGGGAGAAAAACAGATCCCTCCAATAGATTTTTCTTTTGTCTTTGCCCCTGCTTCCCACCTCCTTCCAGAAGAGAAGCTGGTGAGTTTCATTGTGATGCTGCCAGCCCTCTCTGTAACCTACCATTGCACATGACAGTCAATGGAACATAAAAGAAACATTCTCAACACTTAGAGGGGAAAATATTGTACATATGCGTTTGAATGGGGGAATGACAGTCAAGCTTCGCTGCGGTCGCTCCTCCTTTTGTCAGATGTAAGTTATTCATTATAGCACATCGTGTCTTAAACGTATTCATTATGTCAATAATTTTAAAGGGAATGTAAGTGAATTGGACTATGATTGGATGGACCCTGGAGAACTAGAACTATCACTGTAGCAATTTGTCTACATCTGCATGTATTTTAAGATAATACTGTCAGTACAAGATTCATTCTCTTGTGGTTATCTAACAATGCGGGTTTACTCTGATATATTTATTTGAGTGTCTGTATTAGTTCCACATTAGCATTTTGCTAAATCATATTGACATGCAAAATGTTTATTACAGAAACATAGCCCTGGTAAGGTTGCCAAAAGACTTGGCACAGCCCTGCACTATGCTCTGCTACAGCCTGTCTGTCTCTCTCTGTATGTGTGTATAGGCATTGCGTTGGATCCAGACTAAATTTTCCACTCATCCACGGCACCTCTGTCAGTGCGACAGAATTGCTTCCTCTCCCTCTCCCACTGCAGCCCACTGATCTTCCCCAGATGCTGCTCCTGGGGGACAAGGGGGCCCTCAGGAACAGTACAAAGGTAAGTTGGGGGTCTGCAGCAGAAGGAGGAACTGGTAGAAATTACCCCATGCCTTCTCTTAGTGGAAAATTTAGTCTGGATCTGATCCATTGTCTGTTATTCTGTTCCTCTCATGTGGGACAGAATTAGGTAAATTCATTCTTCTTGCTTTAGCAAGCACAAGAGAGCCAGTTTGGTGTCGTGGTTAAGTGCGCGGACTCTAATCTGGGAGAACCGGGTTTGATTCCCCACTCCTCCACTTGCACCTGGCTGGATGACCTTGGGTAAGCCATAGCTCTGTACCAGCTGTTCCCTCAAGGACAGCTTGGGAAAGAGCTCTCTTAGCCCCACCTACCTCACAGGGTGTCTGTTGTGGGGAGGGGAAGGGAAAGGAGTTTGGAAGCCGCTCTGAGACTCCCTTGGGGAGTGGAGGGCGGGGTATAAATCCAATCTCTTCTTCTCTTCTTCTTCTTCTTAACTTCCATAGCCCCATGTCTTTTTCTCATCCTCTCTCACAGCCCGGGGAGTGGTTAGTGTGTTGGATTAATATCTGGGAGACCCAGGTTTAAATCCTCGCTCTGCTTGCTGAAGCTTGCTGAGTGACTTTGGCCCAGTCATTTTCTCCTTTGTCTGTCTGACCTACTGCACCGGAAGATTGTTGGTTAAAACGAGGCACCCTGGGATTAAACTGGATAGAGGGATGTGTCCTTACAGATTCCTGCTCTGTAGTTTTGGAGACAGGATTCACTGCTAGTGGAATAACATCAAAACTAAAAGAGAAGTAAAGTGATTCCCCACCAAACTGACACTCATGTTATTATTAAAGAAGCATCACCTCCAAGGCTTGCCAAAAATACAGGAGAACAAAGAACCTCTTTAATTCTCTTCCAAATGCCTCCATATGCCTGGACCTTAGCAAACATTGCCTCTCTCCCTTTGATTGCACCCCACCAACGATCACTGTGCAAAAATGATTCTACTCCAATTACAGTCCACGAATATACTTCTTTTTTTTGGTCTGTTTCTTTATTTTACATCATGCAGTGCTGCTGCTGCTTCCAAACAATTACCTTGCAACTACAGATTTCCTGGGTAAACAATCTGTTTCCCCCTCAGCTTCGTCAGGTCACTTTATACTTGGATCCAATGCGCTATGTCTGCTGTCTCTCCCTTTGATGGCTACCTTTCTTTTTAACTATTAATGAGTTTCATGTAGGGCTGAAGTCATTTTGCAAAAATACCCAAATATTTTATTAATTTTCTCAATTTGAAATCGTGGTATTTGTATGTAGACTTTTTAATAAACTGTAGATGCTAGAAGGCAAATGCCAAAGTCAAACTTTGTACCTTTCAAGTCAGAACTGATTTTCTGTTTCTTTCCTTTACAGCTTTTCTCCAAAATCCTTTTACCAGCTCACTGAACATTGTGAAAGACTAGGCCATGAGGTACAATGTTGGAATTATTATTAAAGGTTTATCATTAAAGGCACTGACAGCTGGCAGGAGAGGAACCAGGGAATATCCTGCTAGTTAGCAATAGCTGAGTACCATCTCACTAAGTTTGCTCTTCTCTCAGCACACAGCTATTTAAGGGCTGCATGTGCCCAGAGATGTGGTGAGCCAAAGAGCAAGAGCCAATGGGCTCCTGTCCTTTTGCTCTTAGCCTGAGGGAGTGAGGGTCAAACCTAGAGTTCAGCAGAATATGATCTACTGGGGAGAGATAATTCCTGTTTTGGCAATCAGAAGTCTCCCCTCTAGGGATTTACCTTCAGATGTTACCGAGATTAATATATATCTGAAAAAACCTTATCTTTTTTATCTATTCAGGTCTCCAAATGGTATTTGGGATTTTCTGGGGTACCAGTAAATGGGTCCTGAAAAATCCCAGGAATATTCAGGATTAACTGGGAGTATCAGGAGGCTCTCAGGACAGTTTTTTCCCCCTTCTTTTTCCAGAGTATCTGTGTCTTCTTGGGTTTGGTATTGGATTGCTAGGTTGATTTGTGTTAGATTATGCCCTTTTAAATTGTTTTCATTGACTTTTAAAATTTGTGTTCTTTGCTTGAGTGTCTTCATGTCAGGTCTGCTTTTTGCAGCAAATTCTCAGGTTTTACATTGTTATATATTCTTGGGTGGTACATTGGCTGGATTCTCTGATTTTACATCTGCTAGGTTTACAACAGAATTCCTCTATGGCAGTGGTGGCAAACCTATGGCACGCGTGCCAGAGGTGGCACTCAGAGCCCTCTCTGTGGGCACGCATGCAGTTTGGGCACTCAGTCTCTAAAAGGAAAAAGACGACAGAGACTCGAGGCTGGGCTGCTCTCAAACTTACAAAGTATGAGCCAAGGTTAGACAAATTATCAGCATGCATACAACAGCAAAAATCACATTAATTGTTCAAAAGCATGCCAAATGCAAACTTTGACCTTTCAATAAAAAGTTGTTTTTATAATTGAAAGCTCTGTTATTGTGTTTTTCTTTTAAGACAAAAGATGTTAATGAGTTCTTTTTTCTAAACTAAAACCTCAGTATTCAGGTTAAATTGTCGTGCTGGCACTTTGCGATAAATAAGTGGGGTTTGGGTTGCAGTTTGGGCACTTGGTCTCTAAAAGGTTCGCCATCACTGCTCTATGGTTTGGCTTGGGCGATTCTCAGGTTGGACACTGGGTCAGATTATTGGGTTTTACATTTTAAAAGAAACATTTCCCCCTCTATAGGAATCAAGAGAGCAAGTTCAGGCTGTTTTATCCAGCAAAAGGAAGAGCTGCGTGTCAGCATACTGGTGGCACCCAACCCCAAACGTCCTGATGAGCTCCGCTAGACAAAGGATCTAGATCTTAAGTAACATCAGAGACAAGATGGAACTCTGCAGAACCCGGTAATCCAGAGGCTGCCTGGTCAAGTTTTGTCACCAATAACAACCCTCTGACTGCATGCTTAGATGAATGAGGCAAACCAAGATAAGGCATCCCCCCCCCCCCCGGTGAGGCTAGGTGGCTGGCCAGAGTTGAATGATTCACTGCGTCCAATACAATATCAAAATATCAGAATCCTGAAAAGAAACCTGAATCCAAATTTGAAACATATGTACACATACATATACATGTATGTATGTATTTTGTTTTCTTGGGGTGGTGTTAGCTGCATTTGGTCACCACTGGGGAGAAAAGTGGGATATCTATATACTAAATAAATAAATAAAATTGACATTGCATTTGGTGAACTCTTCTGGCTTGAATATGATTATCCTTGAAGGACAACGTCTGTGACTAACGTCTCAGAGATGCAGGTTTGGATGACTGCAGTCCAGAAATAACAACTCTGTGTTTACAATAAGTAAGTTGGAAACCTCTGTGCAAAAGGCGACAGCAGCCCGGGGGGGGGGGGGGAATGACAGCATGCAAATGAATTCACTGACAGTTGGAGATGCGAGCTCTTGCCCTACCTGCCCGCCCAGCCATGCGGCCATCCATCATTATTCAACTGGCTGGAAATAAGGGAGTTGTGGGTGTTAGAAAAATGAACAAAGCTTGAGATTTGGCTTCCTGAATCCAAACAGGAAAGCAAGGCATTGATGCTCATGAATCTAATGGCTACAACCACTGCAGCTGATCTTGACTGACAGTGAGAAGAGCCATCCTTGCAGTATGTTTAATTATACATGGGGCTGATGAACAAAGTCTGGAGAAAGAGATTATTAAGTGTGTTTTTTTTAAGGAAAAAAGAAAGGCGCCTGCTGTTCCTTTCTGCTACAGTTCACAATGTTATAGCATTGAATGTTTAATCTTTTGGACGCACCACTTCATACTGTGACCTGGCAATTGCCCGGAGGGCCTCGAGGTAACAAAGCAAATTCAAATGAAACACAGAATTAGTCATGAGCTGTTATGATCCCAGGCACAAAAATGAGCCTCATGTCCTTCCTTTGGTGAGGACCAGGGGGTGACTCAGTGATGCCAGTTTCCACATGTTGGCAGCTGCTTTCTCCTTGCTCTTAATTGCTGCAGTCGAGAGGCAGCTGTCCTAGTGCCACTGAAACGGAGGGGCATCTCTTCAGTGGCAACCTCTATAAGTCTGCCTCAATCAATTGCCATCTCTCTGCAGCAGCGACAGGAAAGGGACCTCTAGTGCTTTGTCTAAATATGTGGAAAGGAACCAGCAGAGTGTAATCTGCTCTACGGTTTTATATAGGATGCATCCGATAGGAGTCGAGAATCTGGTTCTTCCTCTCTCTTTTCTTAAGTGAAATGCGTTTAGGTATCTCACTAAAAGCATTGATTCAGACTTGAAAATCAAGTTAGGGAGCTGCTGGCTTTATTGACTGTTTAGAAAATGAACTCAGCTGAGAACCGAACCGCCCTATTAGGCTCTCACTGCTATGGGAAAGCAATGTCAGCACAGGGTTTCAGGGTCTCCCAAAAAGAAGGGATGGACTAGATCCTCTGAGTTGGAGATGGAGCCAGTCATGATGCCAAGGTCCCAGGGTACAATCCAAAGACACCTGTATCAACAACTTTCATGAAGCTAAGCAAGTCAGACTTCCCCAGTGGAAGAAACACAGCATATTAGTATAACAGATAAATAAGGTATAATCTTACAGGATTTTCATCATCTGCTGACTCCTAAATCTAAGCTTTTACTGAATTAACTGTGGCAGCTTTGAGAGGTTATTTTACTGGTAAGATAACATGAATACACAATCATAAACCAGTCACCAACTCAGAGGATCTTCCCTCAACAACTCAACCAGGCAGTTAGCCATCCACTACTTAAAAACAAACAAACATGCCTTGACAAAAGTCATGTCGCTAATTATCACCCAGTCGCTAGTCTACCCTTTTTAGGCAAATTCAGGCGGGCAGCCGTCAGGGTCTGAAACAGCAGAACAAAGTTTGAGTCCGGTAACACCTTCGAGACCAACAAAGTTTAATTCTGGACATGAGCTTTCATGTACACAAAAGCTTATACCCAGAATAAAACTTGGTTGGTCTTAAAGGCACCACAGGACACAAACTAGGCAAAGTAATAGGAAAGAGTCAGAGTTCAGTAGCACCTTAAAGACTAACAAGATGTGAACAAGATGCAATTTAACAAGGACAAGTGCTGAGTTCTACATCTGGGTAACAAAAATGAGGACCACACATACTGGATGGGGGGTACACTTCTGGGTAGCAGTGTGTGTGAACAAGAGCTTGGGGTGCGGGTGGACCAAAAGTTAAATATGAGCGGCCAGTGTGATACGGTGACCAAAAAAGGCTAATGCAATCCTGGGCTGTAGCAACAGAGGCGTAATATCCAAATTGCAAGTTGTCATAGTTCAACTGTACACTGCATTGGTCAGGCCACACCTGGAGTATTGTGTGCAGTTTGGAGGCCTCACTTCAAAAAGGATGTGGGCAGAATGGAGAAAGTACAGAGAAGAGCAATGAGGATGATCAGGGGCCTGGAGACCAAGCCCTAGGAGGAAAGGCTGAGGGACTTGGGAATGTTTAGTCTGGAGAAGAAGAGGTTGACGGGGGACATGATTGCTTTCTTTAAGTATTTGAAGGGCTGTCACCAATGCTTCCTCTAAGCTATGGGGTCTTATAAGCAAAAATTCTACTTTTTGAGCTACTGGCATTAAAGTTGTGAGAGAGTGATTTGGCTACTGCATGAATTAGTTTGCTCTGGAGACCTCCTTCCTGAGCTAAGATGAAAATGTGTGAGCTGGAGGCTAAAAAACCGTGAGCTAACTCACACTAACTCAGCTTAGAGGGAACACTGGCTGTCACTTGGAGGAGGGCAGGGAGCTGTTCCTGTTGGCAGCAGAGGATAGGACTCAGAATCATGGGTTTAAATTAAGGGTGGGAAAGCACCGGATGGATCTTAGGAAACCCCTTTTTACAGTTAGAGTTGTGCAACAGTGGAATCAGCTGCCTAGGGAGGTGGTGAGCTCCCCCTCACTGGCAATCTTTAAGCAACATCTGGACAAACACTTGTCAAGGATACTCTAGGCTGATCTTGCACCGAGTAGGGATTTGATTTGTATGGCCCCTTCCAACTCTGTGATTCTATGACTCTAAGATCCTAGGGACCAATGTGCAAAAGTGGAAGGAGTCTGTGAAAGCCCCCCCCCCGCACACACACACAAACACCACACACACACACACACAGAGGTTCGTGACAAAATTAGCTCTGTGGTCCGGCCTGCGCCAATCCGTATATGTAAGTAAAGCTGATAACTAATATTTTAAGTGCATTCAAAAGAAATCTTAGGTATACACATTAAAATATCCTACATGTAAAAGATCTGCAGTAAGCACTAAAATTGGGGTTGTTTTGCTCCTCTTATGCTCTATTTATTCTGTCGGTGCAGCCCTGCTATTTAGTTAGGCGAAATCTCTCTTTTCCCCCTCAGTATTCTATACAGCTTGGAACCTGATGGTGAACAATAAGGAATTCAATAATGGCTTTTGAAGGGCAGTGGGCGCAAACTGGGATTTCTGTCAATGCCATCTGCTTGGTGTGGCCTGGAAGGAGTTTGCCAAGCAGTAAATTAATTCATAAATTTAGAGTTGGCTGGGAGAGATCACTATGAGGTCTCTTGCTAGCAGAAACCATTTCTGGGATACTAGAGTGAGGTTGTTCTAAGATTAATATCAGTGTGTGTGCTACCTTCCCATCTGCTCAACCTGCATATTTGCAATGTAAAAGATGGAACATCATCACAAGCAGACATTTTCATATCAGTAAAAGTACCACATGCAACATAAGTCGAGCATTGTACCAGTCCTTCAAGCAGGCCCTTCCTTATTTAAATGAAACAAATCCTCTCCCCACCCCCCGGAGAAAGCCAAATATTTAAGCAGAAGGCAGAATGTTTCTAAATTATTTGGCATGAGGTAAACCCTCCTTGACATAGAAATGCTTCAGACACCCAAACCAGCTAGTTTATATAACATTTTAATTAAAATCTGTTTTAGCAAAGGTTCTAACCAGGAAGGGAAAAGAAAAATCTTTACAAACCTCATCTAGAGATTAGTGATTTATATTGCTTTGAGCATCTCACACGGGTATTTTATGAGGAAATCTATTGTTTGTTTTTTATTCCCTTTGAAATGCAGCTTTGATAATCATTATTAAAGCACTGTACAGCTTAATGGCTTAGCAGTAAAAATAACAGTACAGTGGAGAGGAAAAAAGAGCTTCATTGGAATTGTAATACAAATAAACAGATAATTACAATATTTAGACTATTGTAAATGTGATCACAGTCTCAGGATAAATGGACCCAATCCTTCAGATAAAGAGAATTATTCAATTCTTAATCTAACTGTGGCACAATATGAATTTCAGGACAGTTTACAAATTATCCACCAGAAGTGAAAGAGAGAATTTAAGATAAAACAGAGCTCCATCAAATTTCAGTGCAAAACAAAGTAGGCTTCAGTGCTGGCATATATTAGGGCTTCACATTCTTGTAACAGGAAGGGTCTTTAGAAAGCCGCATGCATGTCAAATGCTTTGCTATAATCTATTAAAAAGCTGATTTTCTTCTGAAATTCTCTCATATGCTCCAGTATCCAATGAACATTTGCAATATGGTCTCCAGCGTCTTTTCCTTTTCTGAATCCAGCTTGAACATCTGGAATTTCTCATTCCATTTATGGTAATAGTCTTTGTTGTAAGATTGTAAGCATCACTTTACTAGCATGAGAAAATAAAGCAATGGTTTACTAGCATGAGAAAATAAAGCAATGCTGTAGTCTTTGACATCCCCTGTTTTTGGAATTAGAATGTTGAGTATTTCTAGTCTGTGGACCATTGTTTTATTTTCTATAATTGTTGAAATAGTCTTGTTAAGATTTTGGACTCTGTTTCTGTGGCTTGAAATATCTCCACTGGTATCCCATCTTGTACTGTTGATTTCTTTCTTTCAATTGCTTTGAGTTCAGCTTTCAGTTCACTTTCTAAAACTGCAGGTTCTTCTTCAAAAGATTTTTCTTTGAAGGAATCTGTCATCATTTCACCTATTCTGAATAGTTCCCATCTTTTATTTATTTTCTTCTGTCCAGTTAATATATTTTCATGTTGATATTCGAGCATGCCTAATCATGCTTTAAATTTCCATTTGATTTCTTGGATCTTGTGGAACAGATCTCTTGTTGTTTCTTTCTTACTGTTCTCCTCTATTTCTTATGCTGCTTATTATGATAGTTCTCTTTGTAATTATGTGCCAGTCACTGGAACACGTCATTTAGACTTCAAATTCTTTTTCTCTCCCTTTGACTTTTCTTTTCTCATCTGATTTAGCAATGTTAAGAGTTTCATTAATCATCCATCAAGTCTTTTCATTTATTTTGGCTACAGGAATAGTTTTTGCATATTCTTTCTTGATAATAATTCTAGTTTCAATTAGGGGTGTGCCCTCAGCATAAGCAACAACAACAAAAAAGCCTCACACCCAATCCTGGAGAATACATTATTGGTACTTTGTGATATTATTTAAGCCAAATACAGATCAAAGATCTGTATTTGGCAACAAGTACAACTGAGCCCCAAAAAGCCATTTTTTCCTGGCTCTTATTCAGGTGTATATAGCTATACCACCTCATATATATATAGCTATATATATATATCAGCTCCTGCTGCCCCAGCTGATCCTCTTTTGTGGCTCCCAGCTGCAAGAGGGGATCACCTGGGGCAGTCAGAGCTTTCAGCTCCACACCACCTTGGCTGGGGCTGGCTGGCTCCTCTTGCAGCTTGGTTTAAACCAAGCTGCAAGAGAAGTCAGCTGAGGATCAGCTAAGGCGGCAGGAGCTGACAGCTCTGTGCTGCCCCAGCTGATCCTCACTTGCAGCTCTGAGCTGCAAGAGAGGATCAGCTGGGGCAGCGGGAGCTGACAGCCCCACACCCCCTTGGCTGGAGCTGGCTGGCTCAGTTTAAACTGAGCAGCAAGAAGAGCTAGCCCAAGATCACCTGGGTTGGTGGGAGCTCAGAGTTCCACGCTGCCCCAGGTAGGGCTCTTTGCTGCCACCACCCTGGCTGATCCTAAGCTGGCAAGTTCATCCAGAAGGCATTTAAGGCATCCAGAAGGCGAGCCACTTAAACGCCTTCAGAGTGCTCCAAGCCATGGAGTTGAGTAGCTTGGAGAAGGCATTTAAGGGGACTGTGATCCCTTTAAATGACTTTTCTCCTCCATTGTTTTCAGTGCAGGATGGGGACACCTTCTTTGGGGCCCCCAGAATTGGACCCCGTGCTCCAATCTTTTTGAGACTTGGGAAAGGTTGAGGAGAACCACCAGTAGCTATGCTGCAAATTTGGTGCCTCTACCTAAAAAAAAGCCCCCCCTTCTGAGCCCCAGATACCCCTGAATTGATTCTCCATTATACCTTATGGGGACCATTGACTATAATGGTCCCCATAGGGTATGACAAAGCAAAAAAAAAAATTGGGTTTTCCAAATATTATCTGAATACCATATCAGTATTGGGATTCGGGACTATCAGGAAATACCAATATTTTTCGTGTTCAATATACCCAACCCCAAAAAATGCCGAGGTTTGTTTTTTTTTTGCACACCCCTTGTTTCAACCCATAGTTGTTCCAGTTCACATTCACTTGAACTTAATAATGCAAATCTGTTCTTTACACGGTCTTTAAATTTTTCAGGAATGTTTAGATTGTATTTTGGCACTATGAATGTTTGAATTTTTTTTCTTCAGCTTCATGTAGTGGTTAAGAGCAGCAGACTCTAATCGGGAGAACTGGGTTTGATTCCCCACTCCTCCACTTGAAGCCAACTGGGTGACCTTGAGTCATTCACGGTTCTCTCAGAACTCTCTCTGCCCTACCTACCCCACAGGGTGTCTGTTGTGGAGAAAGGAAGGGAAGGAAAGACAATTGTAAACTGCTCCAAGACTCCTTTGGGTAGTGAAGAGCAGGATATAAAACCAACTCTTCTTCTTCTTCTTCCTATTGTTATATATTAACAATTCATGGTCTGTATAACCATCAGCTTGTTTTAGCAAAGAGAATAAAGCTTCTCCATCTTCTGCTTCCAGTTTTGTAATGTATGTAATGCAAGTACTTAAAACAAGGTGTAAATCAAATATCTAACAATTCTATAAAAACATATAGACATGCAAACACATCAGGAGGAGGGTCAATAAGAGTTATTTGGGGATGCCAAACAAAACTGAAAAGTCTTCCACTAGTGAAAGACTATGAAATACTGGTAAAAGAAGGGAACAAATATACAAACTACATAAATATACATTTATGTATACAATCAGGATAGAAAAAAAACAATGTAAAGACTATAAACATTGTTAAGCACAAGGTAAAATCTCTTGTGGAACACTAATTAGTTTATGCACTTGATCCCAGCAATTAAGGAATGGAGGCCACCATTCTGTAAACCTTTCTTTCCTTCTCCCTTAATATCTGTTATTTTATTCATAATCATCACCTACTTTTGTTTCTGAAGTTGAATAAATAAATTTGCAGTTCTCTCTCTTATTCCAAAAATACAAAATCTTACAATAACAGCTAAATTACAGTTTCGAATATACAAGATTAGGCTTGCCAACTTCCAGGTGGGCATGAACTGGGGAATCACTAAATCACATTAGCTAGCGATATTATTTTGGGGGGTGGTACCTAAAAGACCAAACTTTCTGAAGAAGACCAGTCCCCTTTAGTCCTGTTTGGTGTGTAAGGATGGTCACAAACTGGGAAAATGCAGTTCAGTTTGTGGTTTGTGGCATGCTCAGTTCATGAACCACAAACTGTCACTATATATATGTGTGTGTGAGAGAGTGTGTGTGTATGTATGTATGTATGTTCTTGTGGCCCCTACTGGGGACTTGGGCTTTTTTCAGAGAGGTGGCTTGTTTAGGCTGCCTCTGATACCACTTCTGGTATTCCTTGGAGGTCACCCTTCCAAGTACTTGCAAGAGTCACCCCACTTAGCTTCTGAGATCTGACAAGATCACAAACTTTTAAGGGCTAAATAAACCTGTTTGGTTTGTGAGGTTCATGATGGAGTAGAATGCCCCCCTGGCATGCTAGAGACACTAAACACAGAGGATCTCCATCTGACTCTCTTCTACCTTCCCACCAGGTTTAGTGGCGATTGGATTTACGGGGTCTGAGTTATGCCTGATGGTGTGATAAAATGATGTCCTGCGCACACCCAAGCTTTGTGCAGAGATATTTACAGTTTTATTTACAAATATATACACAGTCCATCCAGGTAAAGCATTTCTCATTCAGACTGACAAAATGCTTCGCAAGGCAACCGATGCACACACTGGCATACACAGCTAGGTACAGAACATATTATATACAGTACATTGTCCAATCAGTAGAAGATGCTGAGTCATTATGCTCCTCCTCTAGGCTGATGCAATATGTCCAGTCATGTGATCTCTAGCTGTCACTTTAGATCACAGTGATCTGTCTGACATGCTGTCATCTTGCTGGCGTCCTCAGTTATACATGCCGACAATGACTCCCCTGAAGGTGCTCCATCCTCCATTGTTTCCAATGGGGGGAACAGCAAGAAAAGCGAGGGCAATAGAAACCCAGCAGAACAGAATCAAAGTCCAAGAGAATCTCTGCAGTAGAAACTGAAGGTGAGGGCATTTTTGCAAGCTCAGAAGAATTAGTGGGGTCCCACAAGTATCGGTATTGGGGGTGGTACTATTTAATTTATTAATAAATGATTTGGGAACAGGGCTGAGTAGTACAGTGGTCAAGTTTGCAGATGACATCAAATTATTTAGGATGCTGAAAATCAAGACTAACTGTGAAGAGCTTGAAGAGGACCTCCACAAACTGGGTGAGTGGGTAACAATGTGGCAAATGAAATTCAGTGTTGGTAAGTGAAGGAGATTCACACTGGGACAAAAAATCCCAACTTCAAGTATAGCCTAATGGGGTCTGAACTTGCTGAGTCTGAGAGGGGAAAAGATCTTGGGGTCATTATGGATAGCTCAATGAGAGTGTCAACCCAGTTTGCTGCAGCAGTGTGTGGGGGGGGAAACAAACTCAGTGTTAGGGATTATTAATAAAGGGACTGAGAATAAAATGGCCAGGGATCATTTCAAGCAGGAACTCGGGGGAGCGCAGCTCCTGGAGTTGGTGCCAGCCCCCCCCCCCCCCCCGGTGGGGGAATGCCTGCTTGTGTCATGGCTGCAGCAAAATGACCCCATCCCCTGGAAAGGTCCTTGTTCCTCCGACCAGCCTTTTGAAGGCTTCAGCCACCACTGAAGCTATCCTCCCAGAATAGTGGTATTTCTGAGGCTTGGATTCATAGCTGTCCCCTCTCTGCCAGCTCTTTCTCTCTCTCTCTCTTCTTTCTTTCTTGCCTTCTAATATACTTCTAGTGATGTCAGGTGGTGTAGCATATGCAAATAAGTTATGCTAATGAGCTCCTGCACCTCTTTTTCTACCCCTGAAAATGGCCAATACTGTAATGCCCCGTATAGAGCTATGGTGTGGCTTCATTTGGAATACTGTGTATAGTTCTGGTCACTGTATTTCAAAAAGGACATTGCAGAACTGGAAAAAGTACAGAAGAGGGCAACCAAGATGATTAGGAGTTGGAACACATTCCCTATGAGGAAAGGTTGAAGAATCTGGTCATAGATCCAGAGGAGTTAGCTATGTTAGGCTGAGGACAGACTGGCAATGTGGGGCAGGAGAGCCCCACTTTAGAAGCGGGGGAAGGGAGCCAGTTCAAACAGCCGCAGCTGTTCCCCGGCTCCCTTCTGTACTCACCCACTTGGGAGCCGCTTCTCGTCTGCCTCAGAGGGACACTGGCAGAAAGCGGTGTCTGGGGGCCGTCTCCCACTTGGATCCTGCTTCCCGGCTGTTTGGATGAGAGAAGGCGGGATTCAAGCGGATGCAGCGGTGTGAAAGTGCCACCATGGAGAGATGCGCATGAGCGCTCATGCAGTCATGTGCACAAGCAGCTCCAATACAGGAGGTAGAGGGATTTTAAATTTTTAGACTGCTGCTGCGGCCATGCACCTATGCGCATAGGCACCCATGTGCCTATTGCCGAAATGGCCCCACCACAAGCCACGGAGGCCAGCCCACCTGGGGCCACTCCGCAGCAGTCTGAACACTCCATTCCAGCATGCTAACGCAGGAGTCTGGCCAATGTGAACGGCCAGCCCCGGGCCAGTTTTTCCCCGTGGTTTTTGGCCCCACTTCCCTTCCACTTCAGAATCCCATTCTGTCTTTGGCCTTAGAATCTGGGACTTTTCAGTTTAGAAAAGGGATGACTAAGGGAGAACATGATAGAGATTTATAAAATTATGCTTGGGATGGAGAGAGTCAACAAAGACAACTTTTTCTCCCTCTCTCAAAATACTAGAACTCAGGGGCATCCAATGAAGCTGATGTAGGTTCAAGGCAGACAGAAGAATATACTACTTTACACAGAGAGTGATTAAAATGTGGAATTCACTGCCAGAGGCTGTAGTGATGGCTACAGGAATAAACAGCTTTAAAAGGGGATTAGATAGACTCATGGAAGATAAGTCTATCAATAGCTACTAGTCATGGTGACTGAGGGGAACCTTCACATTCGGAAGCACTAAGTCTCTGAATCCCAGAGCCAGGAGGCAACATCTGGGGAAGCCTTCAGTCTCTATGACCTGTTGGCCATCCAAATGATTGGGTTGGCCACTGTGTGAGACAGGATGCTGGACTAGATGGACCACTGACTAGTGGGTCTCTTATGTTCTCACATTCTTAATACTTGGTAGATTGACCAATATGAAAGCAGGTCCACTTGCTGAGAATATGTTATATTGAATATGCAGTAATGATGAAACTAGTGTTGTAGTAAAAACAGATTAGTTACGAAGTTTGAAACTTAAACTTAAATGATGAATACAGTTATACCCCAACAGAAATCAGAACTATTGTATTTTATAGATAATATCTTAAAATTATAATGAAGGGGATATAAGGAAAAATATTCTCTGTCCTATATATTTTGTACTACGTGATTGTCTTCAGCAAACACAATTATATTGTAGAACTCCTTTTTTTATTTCCCTTTTCTGTACCACCACTGTTTTCATAATTTTTTTAAAAAAAGATTAAAAAGCAGGTCCAAGTGCTTCAACAAGGTACTTCTTTAGAAACAAATGGTGGGTATGGGATAGGGTTTGGTAGACCTTCATCTCTCACAGAGCCCACCACTATGATTGTACCAGTGAGCTTTCTCATTTGCAGACTGCATTTTACAGGTTAACGTATGATATGCCATTGCCTTGATGTTTACTGATGAAAGGGATTCAGCCACATAGCTAGGCCATGATCCAACTAAGAGACAGGGAGCAATTCTAAGCAGATGGTAAGTCTCTTTTTTTTTTTACTCCCAGAAAAGGTTTTAGCCATGTTTTGGCCCACTGACATCAAGTCTTTGTTGGCTTGTGGTTCTAATACCTAAGTAGATACATAGAAAGAAGTGTATGGTAGTACGTAAATATGTAGAGTGAAGCAGAGAAATACAAAGAACTGCATGATGGAGATACTATACTGTAAACTTGAACTTGCACTTTCTAAACACTTCCTACTTGTAGTATTTTCTAGCGTTTTGAAATGTGATGTGATATTTTATGCAGCTGCTCAACATTTTAGACCATTTCCTTTGAGAGGCCCCACATTTGCTTGGGCAAAAGTCCCATAGAATTAAACAACATTTCTCAATAAGCATGCCAAGAACTGAGATGTTAGGTTGCAGCCCTAAATGTACTGATCGCTTTGATATGTGGGTGTGTAAAATGTGGCTGGTTCAATGAGGCGCCCTGAACATGTCAAAAGGTGGTATAAAAGGTGTGCTGAATCAGGTAGGTTCAAGTGAGGACAAAGTTGCACGCCATAGGATGTTGCATGGAAGCCTTGCAAAATTTAGATGAACTTTGTATGAACAACATAGAAATGCTTCTTCTACACCAAACAACTGGAATTATCTTGTACCCCTTCAGTAATATCTTTTCCCTTTTCTGTCAGAAATTAACTTCTAGATCATAATGTTTTAAGTAACTACTGATCATAATTACTTTAGGCAATGAAAGATATTTATACCTTTTAAAGATCTAATCCTAAATTAGCATATTTTCACTAATGAAGAAAAATGAATAATTTAAAGATAGGGTGACAGCTGATTTCTCTCTCATGGATTGCTGCCTTGATGTGGTGAGGGAGCTTGCATGGTTCAATGAGGCTGCGGGCTATGCCGTGGAGGGCCACCCAGGATGGACAGGCCATAGCAGAGAACTCAGACAAAGTGTGATCCACTGGAGAAGGAAATGGCAACCCACTCCAGTATCTTTGCCAAGAAAACCCCATGGACAGTAAAAAAAGGCTAAAAGATGTGACGCCAAAAGATGAGCCCCTCACTGAGAAGAGCAGAGGGCAAGTACAAGTAACCCCAGAAAGAATGAAGCGGCTGGGCCAAAGCTGAAAGGATGCTCAGTTGTGGATGTGTCGATGGTGAAAGGAAAGTCCGATGCTGCAAAGAACTATACTGCATAGGAACCTGGAATGTAAGATCTATGAATCAAGGTAAACTGGACGTGGTCAAAAATGAGATGGCAAAACTGAGCATCGACATCTTGGGAATCAGTGAACTACAGTGGACAGGAATGGGTGAATTTAACTCAGAGGGCCATTATGTCTACTACTGTGGCCATGAACCCCGTAGAAAAAAATGGTGTGGATACAGGTCTCCCCCCTAACATACTGGTCATCCACCTGGGTGGCAATGACCTGGGTCTTATTAAGCAGAAGGCCTTGGTACTGCAGACCAAGAAGGACTTGCAGGTCATTTGGAACAAATGGCCTGGGGTTCTGATAGTGTGGTCTGCTATTATACCATGGCTAGTTTGACAAAATGGTGTTTCTGACCCCAGGGGTATTGACAGAGCCTAATGTAAGGCAAACAGGGAAATCAGAAAAGCTCTGGAGGGGGGTTAGGGCCACTACCTGCCACACTGTAGCATATGGACCGAATGTATGGATCTGTATTGGGGCAATGGCATCCATCTTTCTGAGAAGGGAAATGATGTCTTCTTGGAGGATCTATGGCAAGGGCTGCAGGAGGTTTTAGGCCTACTGCTGGGTGCAAAGACCTAAGCAGAGGCTTAGCTTTGGCAGTGGCTTGATTGCATTTGGGGAATGAGATGTGGCTCAGTGAGTACCAGCTAGCACCCCTATTCTGGGAGCTAGAAATCTTGCAGGATCAGCCCTTGGGTTGTGTGACCTGGGGAAAGGAATATGAGCTGCCTTTTGGGACTGCTTTGGACAGATCCTCCCCTTAAGCTGTTCAGCTTGGGGGTTGGACATCGCAAGATAGCTCTAGCCAGGGGCAGGGTGGCTCACCCATTTTACTGCAAGGGAGGGGTTGGGAGTGACCCCTGGCCTTGACCGTGCTGCAAGTCAGTTTGGGCTGTTGCCATTTATTCATCTTAAAGTTAAAATAAAGTTGCCCTTAGTTTACCCAGTCTTTCATGTCTGACTCTTTCTTCTGACAAACCAAAGGCTGTGGATAAAAATGATCTTTGAAACCATGATGGACATGCAGTTTTTAATTGTTAACATTGTTCAAATAGAGTGCTGACAAATTAGACAGCTCCAGGCACAGATTTCAAATTATACCAAGGGCTATTGGGATACCTTACAGTCACTAGATTGTCACAGTATACAAAGCAGATTTTATTTGACCCCCCCCCCCCCCCCCCCCGGTAATTATCAGCTTTCGTCACATACGGATGCATAAACAACAGAATATTCACCACATGGCATTGTTACAATGTGGAAAGGGTTCTACTCATATTGAAATCTTGAGGAAGGACTGATTAAAGATGATCTAAAGTATTGAAATCCTATCTGCTTACAATCTCAACGTATGCTGCTGAACTGTGAGTCAATTTCTGAGGAAGTATTTAGGTTTGTTTACATGTAATGATGGCTAGGATAAGTTCCATATGAATCCCCCTTTCTGCTTTTAATATGTAACTGGAATTTCTGGCGTTCATTTTTATGGAAATTGAGCGAGGCCCGGCAGATTCTGAAAGGAGTCCTTACTTTAGTGTTTGGGGCTGACCTATTCTCAGAATGAGCAAAGTATGGCATGACACAATAGGGACTATTTTGGAATATCAGTGGTTCGATAGATGTAATTTGTGCTTTTCCTCTCCAAATTCAAATTGGCTTAGCAGGACCCCCAAATCTACTGCTGAATTCTTGCCTTTCCAGAACTTGGTGGTGGCATAGACAATCGGTTGCTTCCGGTGAAGCGAAGACTCTCCATGCAATGAAGTGACCGTAATAAAGTTAACAAATAAATTCTCAACTATCTTGCTGAGTAAGAATTGCTGTAAGGGTTATGTGATTTTCCTTGAAGTTGCATGAGTCTGCAGTTATTTGGGGTCTGTCTGACCACACAGTGGTGGACTCCTAAGCAACATTCCATCCAGATTATGAAGTCACCTGACCCAGGGCCAGCTCCAGGTTTTTGGGGGGGGAGGCAGAGGGTTCCTAGGTGCCCTTCCCCTTCTCTATCCACTACTTATGCCCTCCTTTCCTCCCACCCACCTACCTTCCATCTGCCTCTGCTCATGAATCCTCCCACGGTCCATGCTCACAGCTGCCTGCACTGCCCACAACCCTTTCCCTGGTGGCACTGGGCAGTGCATGTTGCTGGAAGCAGATGTGGTAGGTTATTAGCAAGTGAGTGGGCTGGGGGAGGTCAACAGCAGTGGTCCTTGCCAGAAGGCCTGGGCCCTGGCAGCTGCTCTACCTTAGAGTACATGGACATCAGCCCTGACCCAAGAAGAACATTGTTTATATTTTATTTCCCCTCTGTATTTTATGTTTCTACCACCCATTTAAAACAAAACATAGTGTTTACCAGGAGTGTAGAAAATGTACAGCAAAGGAAAGATAGGCTCATCCACACCGTCCATGAGGAATCTGCAGAGTATCCCTTAAAACTAGTTAATTTTAAAGTTATAAGGAAAGACTCTCTCTTCATTCTCCTCTCTAGGAGACCTACAGATCTCTCATTGAGTAGCACAGTGGGGAACAGGGTGAGTTATCAGGAAGGGCAGGGGATAAATATAGCACGCCATATAGGATGTAGCAAAAGAGTGCAACTATTTTTAGAGAAGTGATTTCCTGTACATTCTACATATGTTATTCTGGTTGCATATGGAACCTAGTTCAAGCCAGCAAATCGAAATGCATTTTATCATAAATACAGTACTTGGGTTCCTTTCCATTTTCACGTAATAAATCTGTAAAACAAAGATGCTGGAAGAGAAAATGGCTTTAATTTTCCCCCCACTGTTTTAAAAATAGAGCACAAGATGTACAACACTGGAAATGCGTTTCTGTCTATGTGTGTACTCTGTAAGCAAAAAGATTAGCAAGCTTCAAAAGGCTCTGCATTATTAACAAGGTTTGTTGCAGAAATAGTATTTTTAAATGAACTCAATGTTACTGTTATGTTATAGATCATGAGTTATGGAAATGGTTTCAGATCATGCTGAGGACTTTAATTTTTGGTGGACTAGCCCCCCAAATTGCCCCTTTTTTTGGAGGGGGTGATAATTATAATAAAAGGAATGCAAGGGCAATATAACTATTATTATTGCTTGGGGGTAAATTAAAAAGAGTGTAAGACAAAGAAAGACCATTTGTGACATATAATTATGGTATGCAGAGTAATTACCTCTATTAGACAGTAGAAATCAATATTGGTACAAATAGCGTTTACTGTGCATAGCCAAAGGCCATTACAATCAATACATCTAATTGTCAACATTGCCAAAACTATGGATACTTAAATCCAGAAACTGCAACCATGAACAGATAGGACAAATCTTTCTATAAACCTAAGAAAAGTTCCAGATTTTTAGAGAAATCTGAAATAAGACAAAAAAATGCACTGGGGAGTTTAAAAACCCAAAATAATGGAAATGTTGCCTGCAGCTATAAGATACAAGTGCATTTAGTGGCCATTGCTACACAACCACAACATTATTGCCAGCTTTTGAGCCTTGGTATCCACCAGTAAAAGGCAGTGGGAGGGAGCAGGTTGGTGGGTGGGAAGAAGAGAATATAGCAGGGAAATATTACAGCATTGGGGGTGGGTTTTTCCCCAGGAGTAAGCAAAGAGGAAATAGCAGGTCCGCGCTAGCCAGCATCATGCAACTTGGCCTCAGCTTTCTCAGTGAGAGGTTGTAAGGAGGAGGGAAGGATGGAAAACTGAAGACTGGGAGCAGATAAAGCTAGGTTGGCTGGTGAATGGGAAAGAGAGAAGGAAGCAGGCTATGGGGGCTTGCAAGGAAGGGAAATATCTGTGCTTGCCCTTGAGCAAGTGCAGGCTTTTGCCCACTCATCCCCCACATCCTCAAATGTGATCATGGGGATGGGGGAGCCTTTCAAGGGCCAGTGCAGGAACACTGGCCTATTGGGAAGGACTGCTTGGATAGAGCAGGGGGCAGCAGCCATTCCTGCACCATCCCAGCATAGGATGAGCTCCCCACTTGCCCTCTGTTGCAGACCGTGTGGGATTAGCCAGTTTCTGGTTTATGGGGCTGAGCAGGAATTTTTTGGGCCTCACTCACATTGTCCGGGAGGGGGGCCTTTTTTCACCGGCTTCACACAGTGGGGGGGGGGGGCATAAATAGGCCTGGTAGCCTGGTTAGGCCCTAACTGGGAAGGTGGGAAAGCATGGGTTGAATGGGTTTATTTGTGCTGGCAAGCACCCTGAGATAGCAGTGGTAGGAGGGGTCCTCAAACTGGGTACCTAGCAGCTTAGCAGTCCAGGAGTCCCAGGTAGGGGACTCTTCGGGGTTGGGGGAGTGGATGACGAGCTTTAAGGCTTAGCAGTCATGGAGTGGAATCTGCTCTCACATCTCCTATATGTATTGGAAGTATGGGCTGTGATGAGTGGGGTACAGAAGGATTTGAGACCAGGCTCGGAGCTGGGGTGGTTTTTTCCCAAAGGAAGCCTGCTTGCAGGAGTTATGTAACCCATGCTTAATGGATGTAATAGATGCAGATCAGCTTGTGTGTAAATAATTTCCCAGTTTAACCCACAACTTGTTTTGTGTCTCATTTGAAGGGTGGGTGGGCAAGAAGAAGTAGTCGGGGAAGGGCAACTATGAGATGTGCCCTGCAAGTCCTTGAAGGTATTTTACTTGTTCCATCTCTGGAAGAGTACCAAAAAAAAAGTGAACTCAGAATGCTTTACTGATAGTGAAACTTACTCATTTATTAAAATTTAAGCATGGGGCACAAAGATGTATCTCTTTATGCATACTTGATAGACATGTTGTTTTGGGAACAGAAGAAACAGTCAAAATGTGTTAAGGTATACCTATTCTTATTGCAGTTTTGAAGTTTTCCAAGTTGTTTGTAACAGTAACGTGGTAATGCTGTGCATTTATTGCTTAATTCATTTGGTTTAATATGTTACTTCTAAAATAAGCATTAGAATGTAATCCCCCCTTGCCTCATTTCTATTATGTATTAATGGCAAACTTATAAATACTTAGTCTGGAGGTGCCACAGTACAGTTGGGCTACATCTTGGAGCCATGTTGAATAAAGAGAGACTGATGCCATAGACCTCAAGCTTCACTTCAAACCACAGGTGGAGGGTATCGCATTTGGTACACTCCTACATATGAAAAACTAGCATGAAACTTATGAAAAACTTATGAAAAGAAGGTTTAATGTACTGTGTTCACTATATGCACAGAACACAAGTATCTGGGCTCCCGGGCGCCCGGCCACGCCAATGGCGCCCGGGTGCTGCTTTGCCGCCCCGCAGGAGGGCGGGGCAACAACAGGAAGGACACAACGCGTCCTGGAGTCAGCGAGGCGGGGCCAGCCTGTTTAAAGGGCTGAGCCCCGCTCTCGCTCTCCTGTCCTTCCGGGAGGGGGTTGGCCTGCAGCAAATCTGGCCCATACCAGTGGCACATTTGATGCAGTTTTGTATAGCAATGAGAAGGGAGGGTCTGGCAGCGCACACCATCAGGGGCAAGCTGTCTGCACTGGCCTATGCCAGTAAGGCGGCTGGGTTTGATGATGCAACAGGCGATTTCCGTATTTGGCAGATGCTTGAGGGCTGGTCACGGGAACATGGCAGGGTTGCAGACACCAGGATGCCCCTGACCCCAGATGTGCTGCGGGGGCTCGGGGCACAGTGGATTACCTACTGCAGTGATGGCTATGAGGCCGCCCTGTTTCAGGCAGCATCTTTGGTTGCCTTTTTTGGGGCACTGCGAGTCAGCGAGCTGGTGGCCGGCTCTCGCCGGGACGCCTCTGGCACTGCCCTGGAGAGGCAGGACATCTCTTTCCCGGACTCGAAAGTTAGAATTCGGCTGCACCGATCCAAAACCGATCAGCGGGGTAGGGGTTTCAAGATCGAGTTGGACCGCTGTTCTGAGGCAGAGTTATACCCAGTGCTGGCTTTACGCCACTTTTTAGCACTGCGGGGGGATGGCCACGGGTACCTATTCCGGCATGCGTATGGTACCCCTCTCACCAAATTCCAATTTTGGAGTGTGACAAGGAAGGCACTGGAGCGGTTAGGATTGGGTGGAGTGAGGGTGGAACCCACTCATTTTGAATTGGGGTGGCATCCACAGCGGCAGCAATGGGGTACCCCAACGGTGAGGTTCAGAGGATTGGGCGATGGAGGTCCCGCTGTTATAAAGGCTATGTTCGGGCTTGCAAGATGTAGGATTGACTTTAGGGATAGGTAGGGATAGGTAGATGACGTTGCCTACTTAATCCAGTTCCTTTTGCAGAGGCTGCTGACGGTGGGACGAGACGGCGTGTTCTAGTTTGCGGCCATAGCATGATCTTTTGGGCGGCTCATCAGGCCTGGAGGACACCCATCGGGTCTCAACTGGGCCTTAGTGACCGGGCAGTGGTCGAGTGGCTGGGATGGAGAGGCATGGGGTGGCCGGCGCTCCTTCCCCTGCTATTTGATGAACGGAGAGGGCTTCCGCCTCAGGTCTTGGTGATACACCTGGGGGGTAATGATTTGGGGCTGATGAAGGGTAAGGCCCTTGTGGTGCAGGCGGAGACTGACCTTGTGAGGATAAGAGCAAGGTGGCCACATGTGCAGATTGTTTGGTCAGCCATCCTACCTCGCAAGGAGTGGAGGAACTTGGGCGACTCCAGGTGTATTGACCGTGCTAAGCGAAAGGTCAACAGGCAAATGCGGAAGGCCATGGAATCTGGGTTGGGTGTCTTTTTACAGCACCCCGGGATACGGGTGGAATTGTCAGATCTGTATAGGCCGGATGGGGTGCATTTGTCAGACAAGGGCAATGAATTATTTTTACGGGATTTGCAGCACGGGATACAGTTGGTGCTTGGTCACTGAATGGGGAGCGAAGGCCAAAGCAGAGGCTTGGCCTTGGCTATGGCAGGATTGTGCAAGCAAATAAACGGAACTGGTGAGCACCTCATGGCATATCCCGTTAGGGAACAGGAGGTCATCAGGAACTGCCCTCGGGTTTTAAGGCCTAGGGCAGGGAATGGCGATCGCCTCTGGGAACCTCTTAGGTCAGGCGCCTCCCTGCAAGTTGTAAGGCTTCAGGGGTAGGCGCTCCTAGGTGGCAACCAGCTTGCCAGGCTGCCGGTCACGAGCCAGATCGGTGGCTCAAGACCGGAGCTGGGGTGACCCGCCCTACAAGGGCAAGGAGGCAGGTCAGGGAATGACGCCTGCCTTGCCTGTTCCAGGCTTGCTTAGGTTTTTTCCCGTTGCTGCAATGTTTGTAATTCAATAAAGTGGCCCTTGTTTAATTCCAAGACTGTTGTCTGTCTCGTTATTCCTGCTGGGGTGGCAAAAACACTCATGCAGTTTGGTGGTATAATCTAGAACCCATCATTTCAGTCTGTCACTTAATTTTGTGTTGAAAAGAGTTTGTACTATTGACATGATTCAGGCTGAGACCTTTTCCTAACAGAAATTGAATGGACTACAACCCTTTTTAAGAAATGGCCCAAAAGAGGCTAGGTTGGCCACAATGAGGGCCAGGGCCTTTTCTGTGGCAGCCCCTCACTGGTGGGACTAGCTCCCAGATGACATCAGGGCCCTGTGGGACCTTTTATAGTTCCGCAGGGCTTATAAAATGGAGCTCTTCCACCAGGCTTTCAAGTGGGGTGCCGTCTTAACATCATGGCCCTGGCCCTAATACCAACATCACCACTAACCAGAGCATTCACAGCTTAGCAGAAGCCTGGAGGCAGTTTGGTGTAGTGGTTAAGTGCACGGACTCTAATCTGGGAGAACTGGGTTTGATTCCCCACTCCTCCACTTGCACCTGGCTGGATGACCTTGGGCAAGCCATAGCTCTGTACCAGCTGTTCCCTCAAGGAAAGCTTGGGAAAGAGCTCTCTCAGCCCCACTTACCTCACAGGGTGTCTGTTGTGGGGAGGGGAAGGGAAAAGGAGTTTGTAAGCCGCTCTGAGACTCCCTTGGGGAGTGGAGGGTGGGGTATAAATCCAATCTCTTCTTCTTCTTCTTCTTCTTCTTCTTCAAAGGATGACAGAAGATCACCATCTTTTAGTATAGCTATGTGCAGTATATTATGGGGTTATATTGTAATTTTAATCTGATGTTGTTTTAGTGTATTGAAGTTTTAATGTATATACCTATAAATATGTTGGTAGCCGCCCTGAGCCTGCCAAGAGGCAGGGAAGGTGGGATATAAATTTGACAATAAACAAACAAGAATGTAAGAAAAATTAGTACGAAAAGATTTGTGAAATATTTTTAATGGACAAGGTAGCTCATTTTATAGTTAACTCAGAGACACATTCAGGCTTCTCCAGTCTATTAGATAAATGGTTTCCATTTTGGGAATATACAGCAGATAATATCATCTCCAGAAGCTACTGGACCAGTTCTTGATACTATGATATTATGACTCTTCTGTAGTTCTATTTCAGACTTCCAGCCAGCAGGCTCATAGTTCACGGCGATTCAAATTTATTTTCATAAGGTATTGTTAGTTCTATTTATTGGTAGAGTTTTTGAATATATTGGATCATTTAGTATTCTTGGCTGATGATAATTTTTCATGGTTCAATAGGCCTAAAGATTCTTGAATAATTTTGTTATATTATGCATTGATGTAACTATCTGCGTATCCATGTTTAAGTTTGTATATTGATTATTTCTGTTTCAATACAATTCAGTTTTTAAAAAAGAATGCAAGAACTTGATCATACTAAGGGCCTGTCTGGCTCAGCAGCACTCTGCCTCCCACAGCAGCCAGCCAATGGCAGTAGATGAGTATGTTATGAAGAAAAGACTTTGGGGTATGAGGCAAGGTAGCAATTGAGAAGGCTTGCAGTTACAGAGAGGACTAGTAACAGGTGTGTAGCCATGGTGGGGCACTGAAAGGCATGTGTCCTCCAGGATTTCCCAATGCCCCACCAACCAAAATTTTCTGGCTATGCCCCTGACTGGTAATAACAGTCTGGGTGAGGAGGAGAGGTTCTGGAAACTCTTATTTGTGACTCCCAGCAGTATTTTTTTCATAATCAGCACCTTGTTTAGGGTGCAGCAACATGGTTGATGCAGAGCTCTGAACCGAAGATTCCTGAGGTAGGGTCATTTCCAAATGGGGTGGTTCTGATCTTACCAGTATTTTGATGCTAAATTGCTTGGGGACTCCTTGTAAGTGTCCCAAAAACTCCTTGGCAAGGGGATACATGATAATGTAATTAATAAACATTGTGCTTATTGAATGTATGTAAATTTCATTTCATATATGAACTTTTTTTTTGAAGACTTCTAAGAACATTTAGCTGTATTCAAGTGAAAATATTTAAATCTTCTGTCTATCTGCAGTGGGATATCATGCACTCTTTGAGAGACCCCACCACCTCAAGTTAAACGATATCTTGCTTCCAGTTTTATCCTTTTTAATGTTTAAAAATAGAGAACACACAGCTGAGCCTCAGTGCTGTGCCAAATGTCTGGATCACCAGTTGCTTGCTGGTGGTCTATGCAACATTCTTTTCTTGTATTGTATTGCTGGGGCAGTACATTTTCACCCTGAGTCTGGAAGCCTTTTGAGATTCATAAACAAGCAGTGTCCCAGTGGACAGGAATGTGAGGCATGCAGACTTCTCTCTAGGAGGTATCAGCCACATAACATACATCCCAAAAGTCAGGTTGCCATTGCTGAGGCAGAATAGTGACATTTTTGAGGCATTGCTGCTGACATTGCATGCTGCTAATGAATGACAGTGCCAAAATACCAGCACTTACCTTGTCACCGCCAAAGAGTTACAATTAAATTGCCCCTTAAAAAACTGACAAGTGACGAAAAAGGTTTCAATGAAGGTCATGGGGCTCTAGGATTTCTATTCCCTTTGAGCACGGCCGTAATTTCTGGTTTCCCACGAAAGGAATCACAAGAAAAATGTCCTCTCATATCCTAGAAGGTTTCCAAGAGAAATATGAGATTACAGAGGCAGAGTTTAGTAGTAAAAGTGCAGCATGAAGACATGCTGTACTGTGAGGTACATACCAATCCGGTTCCTATTCTGTATTTTAAAATCATGCTCCACCTGTGTGGCACTATCTGTCAAAGTTTGCAGTTGTATTTTGTTTTTTAAAATGGAAACTATCTGGCTTTGGTGAGAGCCAGTTTAGTGTAGCGGTTAAGAGTGTGGACTCTAATCTGGGAGAACTGGGTTTGATTCTCCACTCCTCCACAAGCAGCTGCTCGTGAGACCTTGGGTCAGTCATAAGTTCTTTCAGAGCTGTTCTCTCAAGAGCAGTTTTCAAGAGAGCTCTCTCAGCCCCACCTACCTCACAGGGTGTCTGTTGTGGGGAGGGGAAGGGAAAGGAGATTGTAAGCTGCTCTGAGGCCGAAGACAAACTGGCATTCTGCCGTGCCTCTGCAGTGCAGCAGAATGTGGCGGGGAAATTTCCCCTGCCCCGCAGCGTTCCCACGCCGCCGGAAGGAAGCCACCTGCAGCATTTAGACTGTGGGCGGCTTCCTGCAGCGGCAGGTGGATGTCACGCGGCCGCCCCTGCCGTGCGCCCCAGCCCGCGCGCGTTCACACCCACTCTGGCGGGTGGAACGCGCGCGCGGGGCGCACCGCACCAGCCAAGCACCACTTTAAAGTGGTGCTCGGCTGGTGCGGAAGGAGCGCGGCACCGAACGCGATGCGTCCGGGCCGCCTCCTGGGGGCAGATGCAGCCGAGACGGCCAATCTGTCTTCGGCCTGAGACTCCTTTAGGTAGTGAAGGGCGGGATATAAATCCAATCTCTCTTCCTCTTCTTTTTCTCTGTTAGGAAAGGCAGCCATTTGTGAAGCCCTTCAGGAATGTGCATCCTTGCCCAATACCAAAGTTTCACACAAGTACTTTCAAAATGAGCCAATCTCTCTAAAATTCACTTCACAGAAAGTCCTTGTACATCTGACTTATTATTGCCTACTCTGACTGGCAGCAGCTTTCTAGGCAAAGAAAGGTCTTTCTTAAGGCCTTACACCTTTTAAAACTGGAAATGCCCAGGACTGAAATTGGGTCCATCCCTGGGCAAGATGAATGCTCTATCAGTGAAACAGCCAGTTCCCAAGCCACAATGAATATAATTGTATATTTCTGTTCAAATGGTTCAGTCTTAAATGCTTTTTGGCATCCTAATAAAGGCAACCCCACCTTATTTATGTATTCCAAATATTTGTATCATGTGCTTTTAGCAAATAGGCTCCCAAATCAATAGTTAAAGCAACGAAACTTTGTTCAGTAATTAATAGGGTCAGTGCTAAAACAATCATCACCAACCAGCAGTAACTAAACCCCTCAACATGCGCTTGTCAACTGACATTAAACTATACTGGACAATGAAATTTCTTCTACTTTACCTCTAGCAATATTAGCATAAACAGGTTGCAATTCTTTTAAGAAAATTATGGTTTATTGATTTTGATTTCTTCAGTTTTTCATATGTGCCTTCCCACAGTGTATCCCAAGTGATCTGATTATTTTTTGGGGGGTATTAGATAATAGTTTTTTTTCTTTCATAACTATAGAGTAAGTGTTAAGTTTGTAATTTTACTTGTATTTGTTGTAGAGAAACTTGGAAGCCACTTCTTTATATTTCTTTATATTTTCTTATGGTTTTAAAAATTATATATATATTTTTTAAAATGCATGTAACTATGGACTTGCAGGCACAATTCGCACAAAGGAGAAGCAAAACTGAAATAATGGCTTTTTAGTTGTACCATCAGGGATGAGAAATTTGAAATTGTCCTTAATATGTAAAGCAAGTGTGCCATCCACAGTTATCACTATGGGATGCAGCAGCTTAATGCCAAGGTGCCCATGGGAACCCTGTCATGCTGCCCTCAGCTACAGTTAGTAATTGGACTTATCATGGTCAGGCCTACTCCTCATAACTACTCTCCCTTTAACTTCACTAGGCATTAGAGTCAGTTCTTTATTCTGCATAAATCAGTGCAGAACCAGATTCCTTTCTTTCCAGTCTATCAAACAATTTACCATAACATCCTGACGGCTACCTCAGTATTGAACGAAGACTTTTCTCCGGAGTCATTTACTCTGAAAGCTTAGTATGTGTGAAAAGTGATGCATGTCTCCAAATGTGACTACCCTTAATTCTAAAAATCTTACTCATTAAGTTACAATAATGAGATGTAATGAATATTTATAGAAGATTTTATCTATACCTATTAATTTGCCAAGATATGCTACTGATATCCTTACTCTCTCTGAATTAATGACATGGTGGGGGGGGGGGGGGTAGGGAGAGAGAGAGAACGGAAAGCTGATTAAAATAAAGACCTATATTTTCTCTCTAAAAGAGTAATATGATCTGTACAAATGGAGGTTTACTAGAAACTCATTGAACCTTCCAAAGGGAGCTCAATGGTTCTCTGTGCATGTATCTGTGTTTGCTTTCATGGGCCGTCATTCCTACCCTTCCTATCCCTTCTGTACCCTCTTCCCCACATTCCCTGGACTGTCTTTCTTCACTTTCCAGGAACCAAATGTCTTCGCTTTGTTCTGTTACTGCGAGACACTTATTTGGATTAAAGATCAAAGGGAGAACTGAATGGCAGCTTATTTGTATACAGTTTGTACGTGCAACAAAGAATCAAATCCAGGAATCACTCAGAAGTGGATGTGACTATAGAATGTGGAGTCTGATTCCCAAGCTACTTTCTGATGTGTTAAAGCCTTGACCAAATATTTTTCCATGTCCATTTCTTCCAGTGTGTGAAAAATTGCTGGAACACAGGTTTACATGATGATGTAGGATTTTGCCATTTAATAGTGATAAAAACCATTGTTAGCTCTACTAAACTTGAACCTTGAGATAAAAAAACAGATTAAAAACTTGTTTATCTTCACAGGTGGCATATTGTCCTACAAAGCAATAATTTTGGATTAAAGAAAGTAATTAATTTACTCAAAGTCTTATAGATTTCAATGGATGAGTTAAGCAAGAACCATGTTCTTATTTATTTTTTTTTTGCTTGAAAGATGAAGACAGAAAATAACGTATATTTCTGCATGGTTAGGAACTTTCTGCTATGTTTCTCAGAAGTGAAATGAAATGTAATGTTTCACGATAGCTGGCTATAAAGGTAGCTGCTTTTTGAGCATAAACAAATTATGCTTTCCAAGCAGAAAGATATATAGAATTTAAAGCTTTCAGCTGCAACTACAGCTGAGCTGGACAAATGTTACCGCACAAGAGTTCACGGACATCTATCTGCTTGAATGCTAAACAGCTCTTTGCTGTGCTTCAATCCTTACTTCTTTGTTTCCTAAATTTATGTGAAAGAGAAACTGTTCATGAAATGAGAGGAGCAATGGATGCCTACAGTGCAGTCCTATGCATGTGTACTCATAAGTAACTCACTGTGCTCAGTGGACCTTCTTTCCAGGTAACAGTATGAAGCATTGAAGCCCCAGTCACCTGCAAATAGATAGTCATGCACCAAGGCCTTCCTGGTTTGTACAGTTTTATTTAGAGTGTGAGTAATATGAATCACAGGGAGCGGTTATGTTCAAATGGCTCAGATTCTCATCCATGTAGTATGTAACTGAAGTCATAGGAAGAAACAAGCTAGATAGATTCTTAGTTCTGGGCAGTGTAAAAATGTGGTGAAAAGGGAACATACATACATTGCTGGTGGGAATGTGTCGTAATACGAAATTTTTGGAAACAAGTGCTGATCAAATAAAAACCCTTACAGGTATATCTGTACCTGAGAAGCCGGAGGTCATATTGTTAAATCACTGGCAAGATGTTAATATTTTACCCTCTAGGAAAGCACTGATTGATTGATTGATTGATTGATTGATTATTTCGATTTATATCCTGCCTAGCCAGCAGACCTTACTCATATCTGCTGCTAAAACAGCAATAGTGCATAAATGGAAGGATAAAGGACCCCCACTGATTGATCAAAGGTATGCAAGGGTGTGGGACCATTTAATAATGGACAAAATTTCAACCAGCATCACACAATTAGACCCTTATTTGGCATATCAAGACTTTATCGGCAAGTAGTGGCCTGTATTAGAACGATTGGACTGTACTAATTGTGTGAGTTCTTTTAACTCACACAACAGTTACAAATTTATGAGATTATAGTATGATCTAAATATTCTAATTTTGATTCTGGAAAATACTTGGAACTATTGTTGCTATTCATTATCATTATTTGTTATTATTGTTCTTGAAAAATAATACAATTGTAAAAAAAAAAGAGAGAGAGGGGAAACAATCATGAACCCACAAGGAATTTGCAGGGTCAGGGGGCTGATGGGGGAAGCAGAAGTGAGCCTGCCAGAGGGTATAGGCAGCTGCACCCAGCTGGCAGTGGGAACAGGGGATATCATCTTCCTCTCACTCCGTGGCTCCCCCTACTTGCCTGCAAGTCACCACCACCCAGTGAGGCAGGGAGCAGTGATGGGCCCAGTGGCAAAGAGCCAGGGAGCTTGGTATAAGGCAGCTTCATGTGTTCATGTTTTGACAATAGGGCTGCCAAGTCCCCCCAGGGGGGTGGGGATTCCCCCGCTGAATGGGTCCCTAATCCTCCGGTCCAGATTCATCTGGCGGGGAGGACCCCACCCCTGAAATGGCCACATCAGGCTGACATGCCCAGCATGATGAAGTTGCCCAGAAGTGATGTCATGACGCTGGGCATGTCGCAGGGTGACACTCTAGCAATCGCCCTGAAAACTCTATGGTACCATAGAGTTTTTAGGGTGATTACCAGAGCATCGCCCAGTGGTGTGCCTGGCGTAATGACATCACTTCCAGGCAATGTCAGCACACGCTTTGCACGTACACGAAGATCCTGGACCAGGAGCGGGACTCCCCCACTCGGACGCATAAGTGACTTGGCAGCCCTATTTGACAACTAAATTATGACCTGATTCACACATTGAAAACATCAGGTATAGGTGGAATCCTCCACATTTTGCTTTGGGACCCTGTGGAAGGAAGCTCAGCTGCTTTCATTGCATAAATGGTGGGAAGGAAGGAAAGTCTGCCAGGGAAAGAATATGTAAGCATGACATCAAGTTGGTGGAGAAAAAGACAAGCTGTACTTGATCAACAAGTGGCTCCTCTCCTCCAGTAAGAAAACACGGGTGCTCCAGGGTAAGCAAGCCTGGACACAGCAAAGGCAAGGACTGGGTACTGTATGGCATATTGGTTTCGAATGTTCAAATCTCAAGCTGCTCATCTGACCGAGAACCAGTCCATTAGTCTAATATCTTGACTCTTTTGTGTGGACAGAATAAGATATGCTACCTTTATTGTTTTAAGCCCCCCCCCCCATGCTTTCAATAAAATTCTTCTGCAAAAGCTGCCATCTGGAACCAGTTTTAGACTCTTATTTATAAAAAGCTAAAGGATAGACTAACATTCAGAACAAAACAGGAGCAGCCCATCTAAATAGTAACTCAATCCTTAGGGACAACCATTCTGATAGCTTGATGAATGAGTGGAAGACTCATTATTTGGTTGATTCTGCTGATAGGAATATCAAGTTGCTTGAGTTGCCGCCCTTGATTTAGTCTGCTTGCTGGTGGGATGCTTCATCTTGTTGCGTTTTCTGTTTTGTTTTCTATTGTTATTTAAAATGTTTTGCTGGTTCATGTCATTAGCCACTTTGAATGCTGATTTGTTCAGCAGAAACGTGGGATACAAATGTTCTTAGATAAATAAAAGCCACTCACCCAGAAGTACTAATAGAAGAGTGTAACCATGAAATACGTAAGAAGCCTACTTTAGAAATCTCACGGCTCCATATGTACTATCGATATATGAAAACATCTGCATCATTTCTGTGCAGTATTATGGCATCAGCTTGTCTCTTTATGGTTATTTTTGCTTTGATCACTCATGGGAATATCCATACGGCTAATTTCCAAGCATCATTGCAAAATGTCTTTCCTCAACTGGACACCAGATTTTATGTTAGTTCCCTGCCCTCAAATCTTTTGATTTCCCTCTCTTGAGTTATTTCTGTTGATAGTTGGCATAACATGGTGCTCCTCTCTCCTCAGTACTGATTGGCTCTAAAAGGCATTGAGGATAGTTTGCTTATGTTATTCAGATTTCCTTGCCAAGTCCTATAGTGATTGTTTCAGTGTGGTAACATACAGGTAGGTGTCTTAGTGGCAGTTGGTTTAAATCCAGTTGGAAGCAGTTTTACATTTAAATATTTACATTATCTACAAATATGAATAAAGAGAGGTTTCTTAAAAGATGAGCAATAAAACCAAGATATTTTAACTAACTTAATTCATATAAATTTGTACATTCGAATGATAGTTGAGAGGGAATTTAAGCTTGCATGGTTACCATTGTGAAATGTATTCTTCAGCCAAGGCATCCATGTTCTCTTTCTCTGGGTCGCATAGTAGCTGGAACTGCAAAGAACAGAGTAGGAATTTGTTGGAATCTTCTTTCCACTTTTTAAACTGCAACTTTGCTAAGAATATGATCTTTTGACATCATGGCCTTGGCCTCTGTCATACCATTAGCTTGCAACCCACTGAGAAGTGTTTCCTTGCTAGACAACACACAGGTTTGAGTTCACTTGCACTTCAGCAGTGCAGGCAATTCACAGTTTGGCCAAGGGAAGCCTTCCTGAAGTGAGCTTGCCCGCAAACCGAGATGGACTGATTTTGAGTACACTTACGTACCTTGGCCTCTCTGGGGTTCCACTGTCTTAGCAGAAGTATAAGGAAAATGTTCCAGAAGGATTATGGCATTGCCAGTTCTGATATACTTGATTTACCAGAGGAATTAGGAGAAGCTAGGAAGCAGATACTGTAGTGATTGGTCCAGGAAACCAAAACCAAGGCTCTCTTTTGAAGATCTGAGGGAAAAGGAAACAATGACAGCTCATCAGACACCATGAGATAACCACCCTAGCTATCCTAAGGTCTCTGTCACATGACCAGGAGTATTGCAGGTGAGAACATGGTGATGAGGAACCTGAGCCAAGCAGAGATAATGGACCATCTATTGGAAGGAGGGACTTGACTGCTCAGAATTTATGGCTATGTCCTCTGAGGGCTGCCCCTCCATCCTGCTTCTCCCACCGATGATTATCAGCCTCTAATACCAGCTGTCTTTAAAGTAAATTGATCCATAGAGTCATAGAATCACAGAGTTGGAAGGGGCCATACAGGCCATCTAGTCCAACCCCCTGCTCAATGCAGGATCAGCCTACAGTATCCCCGACAAGTGTTTGTCCAGCCACTGCTTAAAGATTGCCAGTGAGGGGAGCTCACCACCTCCCTAGGCCGCTGATTCCACTGTTGAACAACTCTTTCTATAAAGAAGTTTTTCCTAATATCCAGCTGGTACCTTCCCACCCTTAATTTAAACCCATTATTGTGAGTCCTATCCTCTGCTGCCAACAGGAACAGCTCCCTGCCCTCCTCTAAGTGACAACCCTTTAAATACTTAAAGAGAGCAATCATGTCCCCCATCTCAACCTCCTCTTCTCCGGACTGAACATTCCCAAGTCCCTCAACTTTTCCCCACAGGGCTGGTCTCCAGGCTCCTGCTCATCCTCATCATCATCCACTGCCCCTGCTCCATTCTGTCCACATCCTTTTTGAAGTGAGGCCTCCAGAACTGCATACAATAATCCAGTGTGGCCTGACCAATGCAGTGTACAGTGGGACTATGACATCTTGCAATTTGGATGTAATGCCTCCGTTGATACACCCCAAGATTGCATCAGCCTTTTTTGTTGCTGCATCCCAGTGGCTGCTCATATTTAATTTATGGTCCACCCGTACCCTAAGATCTTGTTCACACACACTGCTACCCAAAAGTGTATCCCCCATCCTCATTTTTGATACCCAGATGTAGAGCTCGGCACTTATCCTTGTTAAATTGCATCTTGTTCACATCCCTTCACTTTTCCAGGGTGTTAAGATCTTGTTGAATTCTATCTCTATCTTCTGGTGTGTTCACTGCTCCTCCCAATTTGGAGTCATCTGAAAATGTAATGAGTAGCCCCTCCACACTCTCATCCAGATCATTTATACAAATATTGAAAAGTACTGTGCCCAGAACTGAGCCCTGTGGCACCCCACTGGACACCTCCCTCCATTCAGATGAAATGCCATTGACAACTACTCTTCGAGTGTGGTTCTCCAACCAGCTCCCTATCCACCTAACTATCCTACAGTCCAGTCTGTTGGGAAAATGCATGTACTGGACAAGACCTGACCATTCAGTCATTATGGGGTTAATCTTGTGTATCTCAGTGTTTTCAGACGGACCTGGAAGAAGTACCTGGCAGCTGGCCAATTGAAAGAACATCAGGAAATCTACAGGGGTATTGTTTTACTGATTGGTCACTGATCTCAGGTGTTTCCTTTCAGGGGTCAAGAAGAAGGAGGGATTCTCCATTGTAATCTGCCCAGTCTATAGTAGAATGTCTTAGAGTGTAGACTGGAGCTATGTTGCTCCTTAGGAAGCATGTTTTGTTTATTTCATAGCTAATCCCCTGTTTCTCTTCCCTTTAGAAAATAAAGCATTTTTAAACTACAAAGGAAGTTGTCTCTACTTTCCAGAAGCAAGATTCATCAATCTGATTTATTTTATTTTTCTCTAACCAAGAACAAAAAGTTCTAACACAGTCCACAGTCTTTTAGTTTACCCACCAGAACATCATGAGGAACCCTGTCAAAAGCTTTACTGAAATCCAGGTAAACAACATCAACAGCATTCCCTCGACCCAATAAGCTTGTCACTCAATCAAAGAAGGAAATGAGGTTGGTCTGGCAGGATCTGTTGGGGACAAATCTGTACTGACTTCCCTGGATCACCAAGTTATCCTTTAGATGCTCGCAGACTGATCCCTTCAAAATCTGCTCTAGTATTGTCCCTGGGACAGAGGTCAGACTGATTGGCCTGTAGTTTCCTGGATCATCCCTCCTCCCTTTTTTGAAAATTGGGATAACATCTGCTCTCCTCCAGACTTGTGGCATGTCTCCCATCCTCCAAAAGGTCTGGGAGTTGATAGACAAAGGCTCTGCAAGCTCTCTAGAAAGTTCTTTGAGCACCTGGGTGCTCTTGGGTGCATACCATCTGGTCTGGGGGATTTGTACTCATTCAGTGGTGCCAAGTACTTCTCAACTACCTCTCTATCCAGATAAGTTTTCCAGATAAATTTTCTATGAAATCGCTAAGTTTTCCATGAAGCTTACATGATCAGGTAGCTTCCAATGATTTCATCACCATTTCAACATGGGGAAGCAGGAGTTAATAGTGGAGTTAATAGTGAACCCACATGGCATGAAACCCAATGACAGGGCATATGGGGAATTATAAGCACACATTCACTATGGCCTCAGTTAACAATCTCTCAAAGATTGATTTGAAAATTAGAATCAAGTAATGAATGGAAGTGGGGGAGGGATATCCTGTTGCTCATGGAATGAGGGCTGGAAGAATTTCCGGCTTCAGCCCTGAAATGAAATGATTCACGAAAAAAGCAGCAGCACTGTAGTGAGTCATACATGCTATTCAAAATAATGCCTCTGTAAATAATACTCTAATGAATGCTGCTAGTAGAGAGGAGGGGGGAACATAATGACACAGCTGCAGGAAAGTAATGTAGTTAAAGGGAGCCCTCTCTAAATAGACTCCTTGAAGCAATGCACTACAGCAGCAATTTTTATGCTTTCTCTCTGCTAATCTCCCATCGCCAACATCCCCTCTGTCATATTGATTTCTCGCAGGGAGGGGGAAAGAGGAGAGGGGAAATGGTAAGGTGTCTTGCCTTTGTCAATCCAGACCCCAGTTGCCAAGCAACATGATGACCTGACTCAGTGGAGATCGTTTTAGTGGCCTGACTCAATGCCCCAGTGGTCACCTGAGAATTTTTAAAGAAAAGCATGGCCAGTGTTGAATTATTAATGCAATAAACCAAGTGTTATGCTGCTTATTTGTTACTGACAAAAGGACAAGTCAGAATGAATTGATGGTTTAATGTAAAAGGCGAGGTGCGTGTCTTCATGCCAATTAAAAATAGCACAATTGTTCCGATGATGGACAGAAGGCACTTTCTCCCTTAATGAAATCTTGTGAAATGTGTGCGCTCTCTGGTAGAAGAGGCAGGCCCTGAAATATGTTCCACAGCAAGGCATGGTGTCCTCTCTTATGTGGTCTCCCAGTGCAGCAGTAGACAATGCTAACACAAGGTCTCTTTGGGCGATGATTACAAGCTACATCCACTTGAACGTAAGTATATAAAGAGACCCACTGTTGTATAAAACATAACAGTAGCTTGAATTTATTTGGAATATGCCAAGCACTGAAATGATTGTCTAATGTTATCACTTCATTGTGTACTGTAAACTAGCAGTATGCTGGTCCAGGCAGTGAAGCAAAACAGTCCTCATGCAGAGCAATTGCCTCAACATTTCATGAAAGAAAACGACAAATTACATGAATGGCAAGTGGATGGTAGCTGTGGATCAGTTTTAAGCTTAATGAGAGGCTTGCTTTGAGACAGATGCTGGGATACAAGAGGCATCCAGGCCCCACTGCTGGACCTCCTGATGGCACCTGGTATTTTTGGCCACTGTGTGATAGACTGTTGGACTGAATGGCCCATTTGCCTGATCCAACATTCACTTCTCTTATGTTCTTATGTTCTTGAGCAGTTTTTGGCATACTGGCAAAGTACCTCAGGATGTGCATCCCCACCAGAACTGCCAATCTGCTATGTTCCTACAATTGGCTGGATGCATGTTGTTTCACGAGGAACACCACCGATGTTTTTTTGTGACTCACTACCTGAAACAACAATAGGATCAGAGCTAATACCATTTTGCATGCATGTTTTCATTATCTACCCTGTCTCTTTATGGAAGCTAATGGGTTGGATCCAGCCAGCTTTTTTGCTCAGTCTTGGCCATTCCCCTCTCCTCATTACAGCCTCATTCTAAATGACTTTTTCCCCATGCAGGTGCATTGCCTTTTTGATAGTCTAAGAAGATTCCTTCCACCCTTTTTCAGAAGTGGAAAAACTGGTAGGATCTAGCTGACTAATCCTGAGCTGGATAATTTTGCCTCACAACACCAAATAATTTTACTAATTTTATTGAGAGTGAGGACAGTATATTGATACATTGTGTGGTTATATCCCATCCTACGGGCTCAGTCCAGCCAAGGACTTTGAAATCCTACTAATTTTAGAGCCAGAATTCGAAGCACATGCTTAATATAGCAACTAGGGGTGTGCGCTTATGGGGACATTCCCATAGAGTATAATGGAGCTGAATAAATTCAAGTTTTCCAAATTTTACTTGAATACCAATACAATACCAATACTGGGATTCAGGAATAATGAGGAATTCCAATATTTCTAGGTCCAATAGACCCAAATTGGGGGGGGGGGGGGGATTTGAATTTTATTTTGCACACTCCTAGTAACAACTTCCATTGGAATAAAGAAGACTTAGTATTTGCCCTCTGTACATTTTATGGGAAAGCAAATCCTATGAACAGAACATAAGGAGTTCAATAGTTCATTTCTTATTTTCTTTAAAGTATGCAGGGCTCCGTTTGAGGGGGAGCGAGGCGGAGCGACACTCCGGCAGTGAAGAGGGCAGGGGGCGGGTACATAAGCCCCGCCCCCTTCACCCAGCGGCCCAAAGTCAGTGTGGAAAGGAGGAGGTAAGGGCTGGCTTTTGGGTTGTTTTCCCCTTCCTGGCCGCCCGTTTTTGGGGCAGCCGGGCGGGGCGGCGGGGGTGGGGAGGGCTTTTTGTTTCCCCTTCCCAGCCGCCCGTTTGTGGAGCGGCCAGGGCGGCGAGCGTGGGGAGGGCTTTTTTTTCTCCTTTTCCCGACCGCCCGTTTGTGGAGCGGCCGGGGCAGAGGGGTGGGGAGAGCTTTTTGTTTCTCCTTCCCGGCCGCCTGTTTCTGGAACGGCCGGGGCGGCGAGGGGGGGGAGAGCTTTTTTTCCCCCTTTTCCCGGCCGCCCGTTTCTGGAGCAGCCGGGGCGGCGAGGGTGGGGAGAGCTTTTTTTCCCCTTTTCCCGGCCGCCCGTTTCTGGAGCGGCCGGGGCGGTGAGCGTGGGGAGAGCTTTTTTTTCCCTTTTCCCGGCCGCCCGTTTCTGGAGCAGCCGGGGCGGCGAGCGTGGGGAGAGCTTTTTTTCCCCTTTTCCCGGCCGCCCGTTTCTGGAGCGGCCGGGGCGGCGAGCGTGGGGAGGGCTTTCTTTTTCCTTTTCCCGGCTGCCCGTTTGTGGAGCGGCCGGGGCAGAGAAGTGGGGAGAGCTTTTTGTTTCCCCTTCCCAGCCGCCCGTTTGTGGAACAGCCGGGCGGCGAGGGTGGGGAGAGCTTTTTGTTTCTCTTTCCTGGCTGCCCGTTTCTGGAGCGGCCGGGGCAGAGGGGGGGGGGAGCAATGCTCCCTCTAAGCCTTGGAGTCTTGTGAGCAAAAATCCTACTTTGTGAGCTACCGGCATTAGAGTTACGAGCGAGCAATTTGGCTATGGCATCAATTAGTTTCCTCTGGAGCCCTCCTTCCTGAGCTGAGACACAAATGTGTGAGCCGGAGGCTAAGAAACTGTGAGCTGGGCTGGCTCACACTAACTCAGCTTAGAGGGAACACTGGTGGGGAGGGCTTTTTGTTTCCCCCTTCCTGGCTGCCCGTTTGTGTAGCGGCCGGGGCGGGGGGGGGGGAGCAATGCTCCCTCTAAGCCTTGGAGTCTTGTGAGCAAAAATCCTTCTTTGTGAGCTACCGGCCTTAGAGTTACGAGCGAGCAATTTGGCTATGGCATCAATTAGTTTCCTCTGGAGCCCTCCTTCCTGAGCTGAGACACAAATGTGTGAGCCGGAGGCTAAGAAACTGTGAGCTGGGCTGGCTCACACTAACTCAGCTTAGAGGGAACACTGGTGGGGAGGGCTTTTTGTTTCCCCTTCCCGGCTGCCCGTTTGTGGAGTGGCCGGGGCAGGGGGGGGGGAGCAATGCTCCCTCTAAGCCTTGGAGTCTTGTGAGCAAAAATCCTACTTTGTGAGCTACCGGCATTAGAGTTACGAGCGAGCGATCTTTAACAGAGCCACAAAGAGGAGGAAAGTGTGGAGAGATGTTGCTGCTTCAAGTCGATCGTTCATCGCTGGATGCCCAGGACCCCAAGGGTGATAGAAGAAGAAGTTGGGACAGCCCTGTGCTGCTGAGGTCAGTTCTTCTCCATGTGCACTCTGTTCCAGGGCAAAGTATGCTCTCTTTCCCTTTTGGTACTGATCGTTGGATCTTCTTCTTTAACAGAGCTACAAAGACGAGGAAAGTGCGCAGAGATGTTGCTGCTTCAAGTCGATCGTTCATCGCTGGATGCCCAAGACCACAAGGATGACAGAGGAAATTGGGGACGTTTCCAAAGTCTGGCAGTTCCAGCTCCCTCAAAGATGAGTAAAAGTTTGAAGTCAAAATTCACTATGTGAACTTTTAACTACAATTTATTTTATTTATTATTATATATAATTTTGTATTGATTTAACATTTGAGACTTTCTTGTCTTCTTTCCAATGATGTGGTTGCTAAAACTGCCTTTGGTCTGAGGGCCTATCCTGAGGAGCACTGAAGATCCTGTCTCATCATTAATTGTAGCATTATTTATTGTTATATTGAAACCAATTCACAACTTATTCTTAACTATTTTCTTTCTGCTTTTGAAGCAGTTTTTCTCCAGGTACGGGGAAGTGGTTTGCAGCCTTTCAGAGGACTTAAAGGGAAGGGAGGAAAGAAGCACAAACCAAGAGGCATGGAATTCAGCTTGAACCATATAAAATCTGCTGGTGTATGGCATTCACACACATGAGTTTTTCATGCTGCAAGAAATGATGTATAGAGAACCTGGGACTGAATGAGTTGGAACAGACGTTTCTGCTGGGGCTGTTCTTTATCAGTCTCTCAAAATCAGTAGTCTTGGTGTAGTAGTTAGGAGCGTGGACTCTAATCTGGGAGAACCGGGTTTGATTCCCCACTCCTCCACTTGCACCTGCTGGATGACTTTGGACAAGCCATAGCTCTGTACCAGCTGTTCTTGAAAAAGAGCAGTTTCTGTCAGAGCTCTCTCAGCCCCAGCTACCTCACAGGGTGGCTGTTGTGGGGAGGGGAAGGGAAAGGAGTTTGTAAGCTGCTCTGAGACTCCTTTGGGTAGTGAAGGGTGGGCTATAAATCCAATCTCTTTTCCTTCTCTTTCTAGAACCAGGATCCTGTGAGCTGCAAGGATGTGATATCAGAGTCATGTGACAGGAAGAGGGGGAGCTGGACCGTAACCAACAGACCGAAGGGGCCAAGGGCAAGAAACAAAAACCAGTCATCACTGAACCAATGGTTGGCCCCCTGAAGGTGACCTCACCCTGCCACCCTGCTCTTCTTCGTGTGCATCCAAAGAGAAGTAAGATCTATGGCACCCTTGCTGTGTCTATACATGTGTGGGGACTTCCAAATGGCTTGGGGGGAGTGGCTCTGTCTGCCAACTCCTAGTTGAAGACCACAACTCTAGATCATTGGGTTTTGTTTAGGCAAAAATTAGTGGCTGTGATTTTGTTGTTCTGGATCCAGACTTGGCAACATTATTTATTTAAAAATGGATAACCTGCTTTCCCTCTCTGAAAGTAACCTTGTTGCGGCTGACAAAAATGACACTAAATGGCAGAGATATAAAATCAACTGTAACTGTAACAGTGAGGAAGGCTGCCAGTCAAACAGAAAAGGAACACTAAAAGCACCTCAGCCGTCAATGCCAAGGAGAATAAAAATATATTGGCCTGGTATCCTGGTATTCCCCCCTCTTTACCTGACATGGGTGGTTTGTTTCCCCCCACATGTGCCATCGGATAGGCTCGCCAGCTCTGAGTTGGGAAACACCTTGGAGAATTTTGGGGTGGACTGGTGGGTGTGGCCTTCTGACACACTTCCGGTGATGTCAGGGGGTGTGGCATATGCTAATGAGTTATGCTAATGAGCTCCTGCAGCTCTTTTTCTACGAAAGGACCCCTGAAAGTATGCAAACACATGCTAAAATGAAATAATGTTAATAAAGGAACCTTTACTACTTGTTGCCTATTGTCTCACATTCCATGATCTTCCAGTTCCTTTTAAATCTAACTGGTCCCTCTATGTGGCTAAACACAAGCACCATCACCTCATATTTCAAGAGTTTATGTTGTATTATATATAAAGTAATTGTGACAGTCATTCATGCACAGTTCTCTCAGCATGTGTCTGCTGTATACACCTGTTAATTCACTGCACAATGCAAAATCTTATTAATCCAGTACATTTGTCAATCAATGGAATCTTCTTTCACTCAACAAGGTCCCTGTATTTCCATTACAGCAGTGGCCTAGGAGAGAACCAGAGAATGAAGGTTAACTGAAACAAGAATGTTCATTTACAGGTATAAAATTATGCAGCCTGATTTTTTTCAAAAAAGTAAAATCATGGTACCAAAAACCAAAATGGGAATTTGTCTTGACTCTGTTGGTCTGTAATTGAGCACAAAACTAAAACATTTGCAACTAGTACTATTGCATAATTCTAAGATGGTGCTAGATATTTCTGGCAGCCAATTTGTATTAAAATACCTATTCAGTGACATAACTCACTTGTGGAAGCAGTCTAACACTGAAGCCACAAAATCAGGCAAGACTTCAGTTTCCCCTTCATGAAAAGGGAAACCTATTTCATGGTTCAACTTGTGCAAAGTCACAGGTTTCTTCTGACCATGGTCATATGACTTGATTTGATTTCTTGCATGAACAATATTTTCCCTGCAAAACTGTTTCAACATATTGTTAGAACAGAGTCCCTGTCTAGGCCCGAGGAACTCTCTTTCCTCGGGCCAGTTTGAGAGAGCCAGTTTGGTGTAGTGGTTAAGTGCGTGAACTCTAATCTGGGAGAACCGGGTTTGATTCCCCACTCCTCCACTCGCACCTGGCTGGATGACCTTGGGCAAGCCATAGCTCTGTACCAGCTGTTCCCTCAAGGACAGCTTGGGAAAGAGCTCTCTCAGCCCCACCTACCTCATAGGGTGCCTGTTGTGGGGAGGGGAAGGGAAAGGAGTTTGTAAGCCGCTCTGAGAATCCAAGTGAGTGAAGGGCGGGGTATAAATCCAACCTCTTCTTTCTGCATTACATTACCTCCCTTCAGTGGTCAGCCCAGTTTCAGCCTACTGTCGCCCCCAGGTTATTTGGATGCTGTTTTGCTGTGGAGTTAAATTGCCTCAACTGGAACAATGAGTAAATCCGGAGTGGCAGGCAAATGTGGAAAGCACCTCGGTCATAACCTTGTATATCTCTCTAGTGATATCAGAGGCAGAAAAAGGAGAGAAGCATGAACCTTTTCTAAGATCACAGTAAATGACTTTGGTAACAAGAAATTGCCACTCACTGCTAGACTGAAGAGGAGATGGCTGGGTACTTAAAATGGATACCTCAGTGCAAAACTGGCAGGGGGAACTCGATTGCTGCCTAATGCACGCCTGAATGCATTTTGGATATGATAGTTATTTCGCATGCAAAATGTGCTGACTGAAAATGCTTGTTTATGCTAATAACATCGTGTAGAAGATTCAATGCTGAAATCATGAAATAACCAGTGCTTCTCAAACGTACACTTTGATGCTAATACGTTGGAAGCCCCTCATACTTCAGCAGCTTAGAAGGCTTTGAATGCGATTGGTTTATGCTTTTGAAAGTTCTCGCATAAAAATATTTCCCCGTGTTGCAGCAAAGCAACCAACTGGTAAAACTGTAATCATATTGACAGAGGTGGCAATGAACGCAGTAATGGTGAGCCAATGGCATTTGGGCTCAAATGATGTCCCGCTGAAATTTTAAGGTGGATTCTAATCATGTTTATTTATTCACTTAGGGGACATGTCAAATTAATCAATGTGATGAGTTTACTGGGGCTTACTGTGCACAGGAGAACTCAGACATAGGATTGCGTAGGGGTAACTGTGCTGAGAACTGATGCTTGAGCAGTGACAAGCCACTGCAGAATGAAAGAAGGCTGAAGAGCAACACTGCCTCAGTCTCCTATCTTTGTATACCAGTGCACAGTGCAGTTGTAAACAGAGCTACACCTTTCTAAATCCACTGACCAGTAGTGTTTTGCTTAGGAGACGATGGTTTTACAACAGACAGCCACATTTTCTTTCCAATAGCAGAATCCCTGTAGGATCGAATCAAGGGATTGCTGTATGACCCAGGTTCACTGGGGGTCTGCTGTAGTAGGTTGGATGCTGCAGGACTGGGGTGCCAGCTGTTACTGTAGTATGATTATTAATGCAACCTCTTCCTGGACTGAACCAGAAGCAGCTTGGCGGCATGTCTCACAGGGTTGTTGTCAGGATAAAATGGAAGAGAAGGGAACAATGTAAGCCTCACCAATGCTTCCTCTAAGCTGTGGAGTCTTGTGAGCAAAAATTCTACTTTGTGAGCTACTGGCATTAAAGCTGGGAGCAAGTGATTTGGCAGCTGCATAAATGTTTGCTCTGGAGCCCTCCTTCCTGAGCTGAGACAAAAAGGTGTGAGCCGGAGGCTAAAAACTGTGAGCTAGCTCACACTAACTCACCTTAGAGGGAACACTGGCTCCTCACTGGGGAAAAAACAAAGGACAAATGAAGTGAATAAATAAATGACTAAATAAATGTTTGTTTCCCTGATCAGTGTGATCCTTAATAGGGATTCTGATACTGCCTGGGCTGGGGTATCTCAGAGAACAGGTTTAACTCAGGTTTCCGTCAGCTTTTTCCTCTCACACTCTTATAACACTCTGACAATATTAGATTTTGACTGTCTCTAGTCACTAATTTGCCCCCTAAAGTATTTTACTTTCTCCTTTAGAATCTTAATGCCTTTCACAGCACTAATACGGGATTCTAATTAGAAGAGTGCTTCTCAGACTCTGTAGACTGACCACAACTGACGGTTGCTGACTGAACACACTGTGTTCTCTCTCTCCATATACACACTTCTTAGCTCTGCCCATACACTCTCTGTCACCAACCAATCACCTCACTCACTCATCTCCCTCTTTCACCCTCCTTGCTCTTCTGAAACTTACCAACCATTTAAAGAAACTCACACTTATAACGTGAAATCCTTACCGGTGGTATATAAATTGAAATGATAAATATATAAATAAAATAAATAATGAAAAATGTCTCATCTTATTAGACACGTGGTAAGGTGGCCAAATATTACTTTCTGTGACTTATCCAAATAGTCACTGCACTTTCCACAGTAGTGGATGAACTCGGTGAATTTGTATCTTTTAAACTGCCTAAAGAAAGAAAGTTGTCTACATGCGGTGTGATAGGATCTGGTATTAGTAGCATGAATATTGATAACATACATGTGAATGCTGATCTTGCCATAAGCTGCAGGAGTGCTGAACACCCTTTTTTTTTATTACAGCAAGGGAACTATCATGTTTTCTGTCATTAAAAATAAATATCAGTCCCCATCAATATTAGTGTCGAGACACACTCCAGAGTTCAACATAATATCAGCTGTAGATCTCTCTTGTAGCTTATGAAGCTGGAAGCCCCCAAAGGATGAGCTGTGCAAAAAATGTATGCTATTTTGAGCGAATAAGGGAAGGGTTAGGGATGGGTAGTTCTACTGGTCCTACGAAATCACATACAGCTAAGATAGTTCTTAGAAATGGAAGAAAAGAAATCCAGCCTTAGCATGCATGCATAACCTCATTTTAAAAATGCAAATTAAAACTCTCCACGGGCTAACTGGGAATCTGAGCAAAAACAAGAAACTAGCTGCAAGGCAGAAAATGCAACTTACAAATGAAAACAGGACTTAGCTTGCCCCTCCATAACAAGGCAGGGAGAAAACTGAACTTTTTTCATCCCATGAAATAGGTTATCGTAAAACAGGCAATCAAAAAAGTTTCCATAAATTCTGTTAGCTCATCTGTTTTTCCTCTTGTTCTCCCCAATTTTTAAATTTATTCATATTGTTTATAGTCTGCCTTTCTCACCGGGACTCAGGACATATTACCAAGTGTGAATTAATGCAATCAACAGGATGGGACATATATAAACAATAGGACTGTAGAAATCCAGAACCAATCAGAAATCTGAAAACTGAAACTGAAGCAAAGCACAAGTATTAACCCAACACATTAAATGATGGAAAAATTACATAGCAGGATCCTCCTTACAGCATGCTATGCACGGTACTACAGGCCACCATCCCTAATCATTTATCCAAGTAACTTTGTGAACCATTTTGCACGGTGCAACCCAATTACCTGTGCAAAAAAATCTCTCTTGAATAATTTAATTTTGCATAGTTTTTTTAAATTTATTTTTTGTGGAAAGCCAGTTTGTGGAAAGCCAGGAGCCATTTGGTCTTCCCAGGGTTTTTCCCTATGGTTCTAACTATAGCTTGTAATCTGTCCCATGTACCTTCTGATGCAATCTTGTATACTTCAGGATGTGCTGTCAGAAGTGCAGATATAACCCACCCACACATGGCATGGAGAAAAAAAAAACACGTTGCTTGCAAGCTGAAGAGTGAGTACCATAGGGTTGCCAGTTGCAACTGGTGACCCATTCAGGAGGTTGGGGAAATTAGGACAGGCTGCAGCATCACTTCTGGCAAAAGTGGTTAAACTATAGAGTTTGGGGTGAATCCTGGACCGTTGCTCCCCAAAGATGGGACTTCTATTGCATGCAGGCACAATGCTGAAGCAACCCCCCCCCAAAAAAATTTTCTACATTTTTTCTCCTGCTGGCCTTGGAAGCATCACAGGGAACAAAGAGTGGGTTCAGATGGCTCTTTTGAGCTGTGCCAGGCACGAGTGCCAGGTGGATTTAAAGTGCACATCCAGACCTCAGCATTTGGGAATCGTGCCACTTTCGTTAGTAGTCCATCGATCCCCGTTGGGGATCCAAAAAGATAGTGGTTAAAGTCTAGTCTAAAGCTGGCCGATGGGCCAATGCCGGACTTTCCATCATCAGGTCATTCCACCAGCACACATTCAGCCCATAGCGATGGACTTCAGACCATCCCAAATGGCCGCCATTTTAAAAAACTCTTGGCAATGCATGCATAACTGCTTAAATATGTGACATCCCACAGATGGTGAGGCACATAAGCAGATATGCACATAAGCAGATATGCACATGCACAAACAGGATTTTTTAAAGAAAAGCCGACTGCATGGCTCCTTAAGGTGGATGCCGTCTAGACAATCCACCTCAGAGTCATGCGCAGTAAAGCGATTCACGAGGGAGCTGTCTGGTCATGCAATGCTGGATTAAAAAGATCTAGATCAAATTACAGCCAGGCCAATGGCCGGATTAGCTGCCCAAAGAAAGCAGAGAGAAGTCTCCTGCAATAGCTATATAGTGGGCTATATACCTGGGCTAGCTAGGGTACTAATACCATAGAATTTTCAACATTGCCAAGGGCTAAACATCACTTTTTGGAGGCCAGTACAAATTTGTAACATTGGTTCCTTCCCACACATACTATGATCCCAAGCCCATATATACATAAAACCTTATGAGTCTTGAAAGAAAAGTTTCCATGTTTGTGCGCCCTGGCTTTTATATAGATGATGGCTCAAATGTGAGTTGCTGCAAGGATTCTGCCTCTTTGTCACCTTATGCTGCACTAACAATGAGCCCTTCATCTCCCTGAACCATATGTCCAAGCAGCGTGAAACCTGGTGTGAAGTTATCTTATAGGATGGATACAGAAGCAGCAAAGATATACAGAACGTGCAAGCGAATCATAAGGGTCTACTAGGAAGACTTCAAAAGCAACAGTAGTATAATGTATTTTATTAGGACCAACTGAAAATTCTCAGTTGGGAGCAAACTTTTTGAATTCCTGCTGTATCCTAATTAGTCTTAATCGACAAGTATGCTTTCTTCATTTTTTGTCTCATTCAGAAGATACTGAGAGGAGACAGAACTGTGTATTTCAGTGAATGGTGAACTGGAGAGAGTTCCAAATTACTGCTGGAATTTAGGCTTTCAAAGTGAGAGCAGACAGCTCTTGATTCTCTTTCCCTGAAGTCCTTGTTGAAGCCTGAAGTCTATTTTGCACCAGCACTATCTAATTAATGTAAACTTTGGAGCTTTTACATCAAGCCAGAGACAACTTTTTCCTCCCTCTCTTTTTCTTCCTTTTAAAAACATGTAGCCCAAAGAAGAGTCTCAGGGAACTTGAAAGCTTGTTGTGATATTTTAGTGGTCCTAATACAGAAAATATGTAAATGATCAAAGACGACAAATTTCTTTTGAATTCTAAGAGGAAATTAGCCACAAAAATCTCAGTTGCTCTTAAGGCACAATTTTGTCTAGTACGTTTTTTTTGTAACTGCTCGGGATGCCAAGCTCTCATTTCTGCTTTTGGGAACAGGACGCATGAACTTGGCACATCTTTTAAATATGGCTATACAAGTTTCCATATAGGCCAGGAGGATGTCCAGCTCAAAAATCATAGAAGAAATAAGGCATGAACCTTAGCTGAGGTGGTGTCTGGTGGGCTCAGGGCTCTGACCCACCAGCCCCTCTGCCACAGCCAGAAGAGGGGCTCAATCAGACAGTGGGTTCCTCAGCTGAGTCCACACAGCCCCCCTCTGTGAGGTTTTTGGACGCCTGTCCCCAGCTGGGGCAGTGTTTGGTAGGCTCAGGGCTCTGACCCACTGGTCCCTCTGCCACAGCTAGGCAGAGGGGCTCAGTCAAACAGTAGGTTCCTCAGCTGAGTCCACACAGTCCCCCTCTGTGGGGTTTTTGGACGCCTGTCCCCAGCTGGGGCAGTGTTTGGTAGGCTCAGGGCTCTGACCCACTGGTCCCTCTGCCACAGCTAGGCAGAGGGGCTCAGTAAGACAGTAGGTTCCTCAGCTGAGCCCACACAGTCCCCCTCTGTGGGGTTTTTGGGCACTGGCTGGGACGGTGTCTGTTGGGCTCAAGCATTTGACCACCGGCCTCTCCACTAGTTTTACTTGGGGTAGTTTTATTTCATTGTTTGTGTTTGTGTTCCCGAGTCCTTCCTGTCTACCAGCCTAGCCCAATGTGGCCTGTCCCATGTAGCAAATTTTGACCTAGCCATGTGTGACCCCCTGCCACAACCAGGCTGAGGGGCTTTGATACAGAGTAGTAGTTTAATTTTCATTGCATATGTTTGCTTTCCCAAGTCATTCCTGTCTTCTAACCTAGCCCAATGTGGCCTGCCCAAGTGGCAAATTTTGAGCTAGCTGTGTGTGTCCCTCTGCCACAGCCAGGCCAAAAGGCTCAAATGCTGAGGAGTTGTATTTTCATTGTGTGTGTTTGTTTTCCTCAGCCCTTCCTGTCCACCAGCCCAACCCCAACATGGCCTGCCCCAGGTGGCAAATTTTATCCTAGCTTTGTCCCTCTGCTGCAACCAAGCTGAGGGGCTCAGATACTGAGTTGTTGTATTTTTTCCCTCAGTCCTTCCTGTCCACCAGCCCAGCTCAGCCCAATGTGGCTTGCCCCAGGTGGTAAATTTCAGCCTAGCCCACTGGCAGCAACCAGAGGACCTCTGGACTGCTGTGGCAACACCAGGGCCCTAGGAGGAAGTAACAGTCCTGCTGCTGGGCTACAAAGTGGTTCTGCTCCATGGGCAGGGAATGGATGCAGACCACATGGGAAAGAACATCACCGCTGCAATCCATGTGGCCTGCCCAATGTTGTAAACTTAATGACAGCCCAATGTGGCCTGTCCTATGTGGCAAATTTCAACCTAGTCCAATGTGGTCTGACCAAGGTGGCAAATTTTAAACCAGCCCAATGTGGTTTGCCCAAGGTGGCAAATTTCCTAGCCCAATTTGGCCTGCCTTATGTGGCATATTTTAACCACTGTCACTAAGGGCTGTTGTCAAGGGCCTTTCTCATCTCCAGCCTCCCCTCACCCTCCCCGAGTCCATCCCTCCATCAGTCCTCCTAGGCCAGCTGATCCACACTTGCTCGAGGGAGTAGATGCCCATGGGTGATGTTGTCTGTGGCTACATGGTCATGGATGCCAGTGCCAACAGCCAGGCAGAGGGGCTCTGACACTTGGTAGTGTGTTTTCAAAGCATGAGCCTTTTTTTCCTTCCTGCCTGCCAACCAAGCCCAATGTGGCCTGCTCAGTGTGGCAAATTTTAACCCAGCCCAGTGTGGGAAATAACCTGCTTTGGGGAGCTGTAACTCACCCCTCCCCCAATCCAATCCTCACCAAATGTGGAGGGCAGGTAGAGGAGAGTGAGCTGGAGACTCACTGCAAGTTTGGTGTCTCTAGCTCACGGGGGAGGAGGCATTCTACTGCATCCCTAAATCACAAACCTCATGAACCAGTCTGTTAAACTGAAAGGTTCGTGGTGGTTCATGGTTCGTGAACCCCCACAAATCATGAACCTCCACAAAACACCATTTTCCCAGGTTGTACCCATCCCCACTCAGGACCACTGACTTAACACGTTACAATTTATTATACTGAGGTAAAATAGCCACCATGTAGGAAATATGGGTTGCCATAATATGTGGCAGTGATTTACAATGCAGCAACGATCAGGAAGGCAGCAAGTATACTTCTCATATTACACTGAATAGATATTCTGTGACATAGATTCTGGGGGAGAATACTGTCATGGATGTGGTGGCCACAGCAGTCCGAAGTGATATTTCACAGAAGTGCTGGGTGTGAATTATTCTGTGCAGAAGTTTTTATTATGGGTAGTCTTTATGATGGATGGCAACTTGGCAATTTCTTTTGCTTTCCTATGTTATCATGTGTTCATGTTTGCCTCATTCTCATAGCAGCTGTTGACAGTTCTTTGCTTCTGATGCTCCATTTTGCACTGTTTTGGTTCCATTTCACACAGCAGTACTAGGCAGTTACACCCTTGAAGTAAATGGATCTAGAAGGGTGTCACTCTGCTTAGAACTGCACAATTATCTACCATGTATATAGAGTTGCCAGCCTCCAGGTGGGACCTGGAGGTCTCCCAGAATTGTAACTGATTGCCAGACAACAGAGAGCAATTCCTTTGGAGAAAATGGCTGCTTTGGAGGGTGGACTTATGGCATTATACCCCACTGAGGTCCCTCCCCTCCCCAAACCCCACCCTCTCCTCAGGCTCCACCCCCCAATATCCAGGAATTTCCATCTAGAGCTGGCAGTCCCAATATGTCTATACCCATCTTATGCCATTTACACTCCATTTGTGTTATTATATACCACCCAAACATGCTGAAAAACACATTCATTTTAAACTAGAAATATTCAGCACCAGGCAATGGCTGCAAAAATTAAAACAAACAAACAAGCAAGCAAATAAAGCCATCATGAGGTTCTTCTTTCTTACAAGGGAAAAACAAATGAAAATGGAAGTTTTCAGACTGATCCAGCCAGCTTTCAAAATTGGATTTCATCCCTAGTTTTTATTCTTTTCTCTGTTCATGTGAAAACATGTTTTGAACAAGATTAGTGTATTAAGCTTGTAACAGTAAGAGAGCCTTGTAAACTCCTTTCTCATAGCCCATGTTCTTATACTTATCACCTTATCCTGAAGGACATCCTTTGCTTTGGTATGAGGGAACCGGAGAGGGATTTGATTTATGTTTACAAAGTGTGCTTTGCTCGGGCTGCTTGCAATTTTCAAAACATTGTATCTGAAGGAAGAAATGTTTGCCGTGTACAGGATAAAATTAGTTGGAATTCAGTCTCTGACAATGAGAGTTCAAGTCCCTAGAGTGACCTCAACTTGTATCTATTAGGGAGAACTGATGGCTTCATTTGAAGCATTTTGGATTCTGTATGTAGCTAAAAAGCGATACACTACTTAAATGGAACTGTGGTCACCTTGGTCACTAAGCAAGCCTGGCTTGTGCTTGGGATTTAAGAAGCCATAAAAAGTGATGGGGCTTTGCTGACATGTCCAGAGGGCTTGCATGATTGACTTTGAAATCCGTAAGATACCTGCCATGAGAAATTGTATTACATGTGCCATACAGGAAGCAAGGAGCAAATAGCAAGTATTCCCCCTAAGGAAGTAGCACATTTCAATTGTCCCATCAAAAGCTGAACATAACTTCTATCATCCCTGCCATCGGCTGGGGAAAGTCAATATTACATTAGTGTGAGTCTCTTTGCTCAATTCCTACTGTCCTCTAAGCCCTACTCTTGATGGTGGTTTAAGATCTATAAAGCCCAAATGGTCTCAGCATAGCCCAACATGCCTAAAGGCCAAACCACACACTACAATTTTCCAGGGAAGGGAAGGTTAATTCTTCCCTGCTCCATTTTCCTGATTGTTTTTACAGATGCACACTGGGAATTTCAATCATAAAACATCAGATTCAGCCTTTTGCAGCTGAAATATGCCTTTCTGGGTTGGATCTAGGGGTGTGCAAAAAACTGTATTTCTCAGGTTTGGATATATTGAATACAAAAATATCAGTATTTTCCAAAATTCCTGAATCCCAATACCAGTATGGTATTTGGTTTTGGTAAATATTCAGAATTCCTGAATTGTTTCAACTCCATTATACCCTATGGGGACCATTCTAGTCAATTGCTCCCATAGAGCATAATGGAGAATCAATCTGGGGGTATCTGGGGTTCTGGGGGGGTGTTTTTTGAGGTAGATGCACCAAATTTTCAGCTGCTAGTGCCTCTCCTTAACCCCCCCCCCTTTCAAAAAGATTGGAGCAGGAGGTCCAATTCTATGGGCCCCCAAGGAAGGTGCCCTCATCTGTCATTAGTTTCAATGGAGGGGAGAAAGGACATTTAAAAGGATCATGGTCCCTTTAAATGCCTTCTTCGAGTCACAGGAGCAGCACAACTGTGAGTGAATGTAAAAGGAATTTAAAGGGCTTGCAGTCCCTTTAAATACCTTCTCCAAGCAGTGAATTCACCTGGATGGTGTTTAAAGGGACTGGAAGCCTTTTAAACACCCTTTAACTATGACTATCCAGTAGCCCTGAAAATCCTGAATATTTTGGGGATTTTTCAGGCTTGGCCATTTCAAATAGCTGAAAAATGCCCAAAGATATATCTGGCTGAGAGAATATCCAGAAAATACAGATACGGTATTTTCTGGATATTTTTCCAGCTCGGATTTAGTCAAATGCTAGTTGAATCACTGATCTCCATGAGAATGTGAGGTTTGGTACTTGGGCTTTAGAGATATAAAATATGATCTTCAAAAGCAGGAACTGAGCAAAGACACTCTAATCCTCACCCCTTCTGTTATTTCCTTTTCTTTAATTTTTTCTTGCATCTTCCGCTTTTTCACCTGCCTTTTCTCCCTCATTTGATTTGTTCAGGTGTTCATCTAGGGACCCATGGATACAGGGGAGTGGGATGAGTCCGGATTTCACCTGCCAGCAATATCCCCAACCTCCATATGATCATGGGTTCTGTGTACAGCACAGTTCGGACCTTCTACCTTTCCAGGATACAGAGAGATCCAACAACAGCCGAACGGCTGCGTTCTGTACCAGCTGCAGCTTCCGAATTTGGGACTAGGGCAGCCCCATGTAGAGAGTGTTACAGCAGTCTAATCTTGAGGTGACCATTGTGTGGATTACTGTTGCCAAGTCACTACATTTGAAGAAGGGAACCAACTGCCTAATCAGCTGGAGATGGTAAAAGGCTGACTCAGGTGTGGCTGCTACCTGGGCCTTCATCATTAAGGAACTCATAACTGAGTTCCCTTGAAATCTGATATTACTCAAAAGATGCAATGATATTACTTTGATATTTTCCAAAAGCAATTTTCCAAGTGGGTTGGCTTTGCTCACAGGTTCAGTTTTTAAGGGGAGTCTCTTATGGAAGCACAATGAGGGTCATATTTTAAATGGCATATATTTGACATATGTGCTAAAAGAGATAGGTTGTTGACATTTGGTTGTAAAGGTTTGACCACACCACTTTTCTTTCTAACAGACAATCTCTGCTGAAGTTCCATGTAGATATTCAGAATGTCTAACCTGCAAGGTGTTCAGCAGAGGGAAATGATATATTCCCCAGAAAGTAATGACTGATAAAACAGAAGACTTCTGAAGATTATTCAAAGGAAGCCACGCAAAAGTCAGAATCCTTGAGCAGGATTTTAAAGCCAGGGATGGGAGCAGTTCTACACCAATAGCAGCAAATAAAGGGTACTTTAAAGGTATAGGATTAAAAACAAGACATAAAAGGGCAGCCATGGCCCCTTTTCAAGTACTAGAACAACCTACATTATGAACAGCATTTTGAAGTACACATCAAACTGATTCCTCCCTCCTTTATCCTTTTTAATCTCTACCAGATGCACTTTCTTAAATTCAGGTTTTACATTCCTAACCACAACTTGTCTGAACACACAGGGAAGAGCATTGAGGGAGACATTAGTGCTGTTTTCCCTTTTATTTTAAAAATTGCCTATTGAAGGCTTAACTTCTTAAATGTCTCAGCTTTGCAGGATTTCATTCATTTATTTTGATCCTTACTTCAGACAATTCTCTAGTCACCTTTCTAAGGGAAATAAAAATAATACTGAACTACTGTGATAAAAAAAATCACGGGGCACAATTCAGTCAGTGCGAAGCACATTTAAGCAGTGTTCCCTCTAAGCTGAGTTAGTGTGAGCTCGCTCACAGTTTTTTTAGCCTCTGCCTCACACATTGTTGTCTTAGCTCAGGAAGGATGGCTCCAGAGCAAACTAATTTATGTGGCAGCCAAATGGCTTGCTCACAACTTTAATGCTAGGAGCTCACAAAGTGGAATTTTTGCTCACCAGACTCCACAAATTAGAGGGGGTATTGCTTTTAAATCCCACTGGTTTTAATGGAAGAGAGAATGGCCATCCAGATTAAACCTGGATTATGCCAGTGGTCTTTGACCCTTCCAGTGTCAGTATGCATATTGATCCCTCACAAGTTATGGAAAACTATGGTTTGATATTACACAAGTGAGCTCCAGGCTTGAGTGCACTTTCTTCCCTTTTTTTGCAGCAAAGCATATTTCGCCATTACTAGCCAAATTGGTGAATTATGGGTCGTATGTTCATAGAACTGGAAACTGAGGTTTGAATATAACGACAAACTGGTTTGCCACTAAACAGATCGTCCAGGGACAAATCATCATGCCAAAGACTCAAGGCCAAGACCTAATGGCCCAAACTAATGGCGAATCCATTATACCCTAACCAAGGTGTACTGAAATTTCAGAAGAAATTCTTTATGCTAAAAGCTAAGCATTCTTTGCCACCGTGCACTCAGTTTTTTTAAAAAAAATTCTATCATCACAGATGATTTTCGCAGAAAAGGAAATCAGAGATTAAAGGAGCATGACACTCCCCCCCACACACATAAAAGCTTTGTGATACTGCTTATCAGGACCAACTAAAATATCACAAAATGGTATCTATAACTCTTCCTCAGGATGAATATTTAAGAGAAAAAGAAATTAAGTTCCAGGTCCTCAACTGAAGGCCTCTGGTCTGTATCCTGCAAAGGAGGTGGGGCAGATATGTTTCAAATAGTGAAATCCAGTTGTTCTTTTGAAAATAACGGTTGTTGTATTTATTCTTTTGCAACAGAGTCTCCGTGAAGAGTCCCAGTCCCTCCCATTCTCTTCCAAAGGTACCCGGGGGGGGGGGGGTGTTTGCTGTTCTCAAAGTTTGGCTTAATCAGAGCTGCTGGGTCTAGTTGTTTACAAACCCCTCTGCTTTGTCCTCACATGGAGGGTAGTTTGTGCCTCCCTTCTGACTGATGCTGGGTCTCCCAAGTCATTATTTATTTATTATTTGGCTTTATATCCCGCCTTGCCAGCATTTGCCGGCTCAAGGCGGCTCACAGAAGTTTTAAAGCACAACAAAATAAATGATCATAAAATTACAGCATAAAACATACATACACAGCAGAAAACCACAAGAGGTTGGCAGCCAACACTACTGCCAATGCAAAGCACAGCATATTACCAGGCCCGAGGCCAGGAGGTTGTCCCAATTGATTACCCGGCCAAGGACTTATCTTGGGACTTTCCAGGGGCCCCTTCCCCTAGTGGCGGCTTCTAATTAAAGGCCTGGTGGAACAGCTCTGCTTTACAGGCTTTGCAGAACTGCAAAAGATCCTGCAGGGCCCTGATGTCATCTGGGAACTCATTCCACCAGTGAGGAGCCACCACTGAGAAGGCCCTGGTCCTGGTGGCCATCAGCCTGGCCTCTCTAGGGCTGGGGAGGGTCAAGTGATGTTGGATGCCTGACCGCAGTGCTCTCTGGGGTATATACAGGGAAAGGAAGGTAGGCGGGCCACTGACCATACAGGGCTTTAAAAGTTAAAACCAGCACCTTGAACTGGATCCGGTACGCTACAGGCAGCCAGTGCAGTGTCCTCAGCACAGGCTGGATGTGGTCTCGCACCAAGAGACCCATCAACAGCCTGGCCGCAGCATTCTGCACTAGCTGCAGCCTCCGGAGCTGAGACAAGGGCAGTCCCATGTAGAGAGAGGGTATTTTTATTCATTATGGCAGCACAGCATGTTTTAGTGATGTTTAACAGACTCTGCAAAACAACCCAGCAAGCCCCTGACTGCCAACGCCTTGTGAGTGAAGCGAGGTGAGGTATTCCTTCACCTAGAGTATTTCTTTTTCTTTTTTATGGAAATGGAAATTTATCTGTGCATGTATATTTGAAGAAAATTAAAACAACAGCATATTGCTTTGTGGTTTCTGTATGAACTCCACAGATGTGATTTTTTAATTGCCAAATCATCCACATTCAAGAGGTAAAATAAATTTCATAAAGCTCACAATAAGACTTCCTCCTTGCTTTCTTTTTTCTCGATCTTGACAATTCCACTCTGTTGTTCTCCCCCCCCCCCCCCAATTTCCCCCTCCTTGTTTCTAATTCATGGGCAAAGTGCATTTGCCTTTTCCCAGAATGCATCTCTGCAGTATACCAGGGAGTTTGCCTGAGGCCATACCTATATATCTGATCCCTGCATAATGAAGCATGAAGCTGCCAATTGTCGAGAGTGTCTGCTGTGTCAGAGACTGATAGGCATTTCATTTGCTGAACTCCCGAGGGCCCACCACACATCTCAGGGTTCATGTAGTATTTATTTTAGGCCCTCACATTTCTCATCAGTGAACTTCACACCATGCGTATGATGAGCAACACGCACTCTCCGGCATGAAAAAGCTCTCCATGTAGTTTTAAATGAAACTCGTGTGAGAGTAGGGATACCGCAAGAATTGTGAAATAAGGCTTGCATGGGAAATGAAGGCACATCAAGCCTCTTGCACACAACAGCTGTGTGTGGTTTTCAGAGCCTGACAATGTGAGATCTTGCCTCCTATTCTGATCGGGGCTGGCTTCTAATATGAGCCTCTATTTAATAAGGTGTCTGCTTTGCATACGGGGCCATAAGGACTGTGTTATGCTGGCCACTGGGCACTTGCGTATTTTGCAAAGATTATGACAGTTCTGTTGTATTTTCCAGGGGGAGGAGAGGAAGTCTGTGCTTGCTTGGCAGAGGGGCCGACTCTTCTGATGAACAGCAGGCCCAAATTCTGTGCTCCTTTGAAATCTAAGCAGAGAGTAATGATGCTGAAGTAATCACTTATCTGCCGAAAATGTGATCCTACTGCTCCAGCCAACCAAATGCAATATTTGTTACACAAATATACATATGGGCATGGTGGGGTACATAAAAAGAAGTAATGGACTCGTGCATTTAAAATATACACGTGATTGTGAAATAAGTCTTTTGCCATATCGCCCAAAATATTGGAAAACTGAATGATCTGTTCAACCCCCCTGTCTTGGATTTCAACAGCAAGAGACTCCAAAAGGTAAAAAGTCACAGACTAGCACACATTTGAAGTATTTGAGAAAATGGTCAGAGACTGCAAATATTTTATTTTTTTTTCCTTTATAGGGTTCTGTGGGCACAGTGCACTTTCCAGTTATTGTTTGTGTGTCCAAATCACCACCAAAACCGTCACAAACAAAAGGTTACACTTGAAAGCTGATGGTTAGAAGACTGGGAAACTTAAGTCTATAAAAAGTCCCACACCCCAGATAAAAGAGTATTCATTTTACCTTTAAGACAATTTAGTCCTACGGTTCAATTGGGCATAAGTACCTCCCTCCCATTGTGAATTTTATATCTGAATATTCTATATCTGAATACTGCAAATATGTATATGGAGAATTAAATCTAAAAGTAGCAATGCTTCTGTGCACATTCTACAGTAGAGTATTTATTTACTTCATTTATACCCCACTTTTTCCAAGTGGGCTTTCAACCGTCATCCTTCCCTCATTTCATAGGGCTCTAGATAGACAACGGTCCCTTCCATATAAACAAGATAATCCAGAGGGGAATCGAGGCTTTTTTGCTCCAGAGCAATTTGCCCCGCAGTTGCGTGATCACACAGCTCCATGGACCTGCCGGGGCAAACCACCGCTGCGTGATCAGATGCAACCGCGGGCGAGTGGGGTTTTTTGTGTGGTAGGTTTCCGAGGCGCTTAAACAGGGGATTGATGAATTGCTGCAAGGGGGAAGGGGGAATCAATGCTTTGCTTCCCCCCCAAGGGCTTTTGATGATGCGCACACAGAGAAGGGGGGGAATCCGCGCTGGCGTGATACCACAGGGAAACTTCGGCTGTGAGCCGCAGCAAACCATTTGATACTGGAGTTTCACTAGTAGTTTTTTACTATGATTCCCCTCTGGATCAAAATGGTTTGCAATGGCTTGACGACGGTTGCAGGACGCTTCCCAGATGTGCTGGTGTGATTGTGCCAGTTTGATCTGTCGATGAAGCATCCCTCTAGTGTGGCAAATAGGTGCGTGTCAAAGGGACCAACATATTGTGTGCTCAAATGTATACATGCTTGAGTGTGCATACACTGTGGAGGATCTAGCCTGTATCTCATTTTTGTACTTTTGCCATGTGTTTCTATAGACACATTCTTTCCCTCTGTGAATCCATGACTATTACTTGCATGTATTTTGTCATTTTGATGTGGTTTCTGATTTTGAAGGCACAGTCTAAAGCTCTTGCTTGATTTGTACGTCCAAATACAGCACAAGTGCCAGCAACGTAGGCCTTCTCACTTTGCTAATGGAATTCAGCCATGATAAGGAGGGACCACCCTCTAATGGAGACAGGCAGTAGTTCGGCTCTGGCAATCATGTTAACATTGGCTGCCTTTACAGCAGGATGCTGTGAAGCTGAGACCCAAATGCTGCATTGATAAAGAAGCAACCAGCTGGCCAGTGGATGATTTACATGCTGCCCTCAAAAATGAAACATGTGTCACATCTTCCCTTTAGCCTCCATTTGCAATGCAGAAAGCAAATACTGTCTGCTACAGAACATGAAATAGTGCTGATTTCAATGGAGGATACCAAAGTCAAAGAAATCTTGCAGGCTGTGGCAATTCAGATACATTCACCTCAAAAGAGATTGACCTGTAAATGGAAAATGTCAAGAAAAATGTTCTCTTTCTTAATGGGTCCATTCATTTTAATATACAGAACTCCTGGCATCATTAAGAATTTTTTTCCATAAGAATGGGCAGTCAAAAACATTCTGCTCACTCCAGTGTGTTTAATTTCTGTTGAAATGTTTTATTTTTGAAAAGCCTGTATACACTGTGAGAAAGCAGGATACTGTAGAATTACTGACAGCTCAAGACATCCCAACAGCTGCTTTGGTTGTTTTTCAGAAAACATTAGGAAAAGACCAGAATATGCATATATTTAATTATCAGAAGCTTTGCTAATCCCTCTAGGAGGAATTGAAACTTTATTTCCAAAAGTCGATGAAGCTATTTGAGCTATTCACGGGTCTTTCATTCTGTGAAGAGAAAGCCTCACAGGAGATACTGAAGCCTTATACATTCATTTATTTTAGTGTTCAGCATGTATGCATGTTTTAAAAGGTTAAAGACTATTGCTCTGATGCCAGTGTGGGAGCCGAATCTCTGCACCTGCCGAGACCTGCTGTGCTGGTTAAAATGGGAATCATTTTCAGTGCAAGATCAATAAATGCCTGATTATCCTCATCTGAATAGGTAATTATTCATATTCTACCTTGTTAAAATTTGTCTGCTTAAGACCCAGTGATACTTCCCTCAATTTGCCACGTGGTGTTGCTGTATTCTGTTCAAAGGAAAAGAGGTATTTTTGCTTTAACCCACGGTTTCATTAAAAACTTAACCATTGCATTCAGAATATAATTTCTACCTCAAGCCAAATCCCAGTGTATTGTGGGGTAGAAAATGCCCTTCAAAGCCAATAATGTCTGTGATGGAAGAGGGCATTGAGTTTGACAATAACAAAACATCCAGAGCTTGACAACACATTTTCACATGAGGCAGAATTTCCCCTCCCCTCCCCTTTTGCATATTGAATAACTCACACCAGTTTTGCTCCTTTATAAAGCTGTGGTTTTATTTTCAGTTTGAACAAACAAAAATGTTTTAAACCTAAGATACTAGAAAACTAACTCAAACCATCATGATTTTGTTAAACATCCAATATTAGTAAACTCTAAAGTTGATTGTATTAGGGGTATTTTTTCCCCACCCCAATAATGTACCTTTCTTTCATAACAGATATGCAAGCCCTCTGGTCGTGCCAACCTACAAGCAATGCTGACACTTCACTCTGCTGCTTCTGTTAGCCTTGCAAGCAACTTTCCCCCGGCTCACAGACTTTCTGATTTTTTAAAAAATCTGCTTTTTATACTTGTGAAAAAAATTATCCCCCACTACATTCCTCCCACTGTGATTCCAAGGCAGCTCAAAAACTTCCAACTATGGCTGCAGACAGATTGCCATTCTGCCACGCCTCCGCGGCGTGGCAGAATGGGGCGGGGGGAATTTTCCCCATGGCGTGCCGTTTGCACGCCACCGGGAGGAAGCCGCCCGCAGCGTTCAGACTGCGGGCAGCTTCCTGGAGCAGCGGGCGGATGCTGCACAGCTGCCCCTGCCCGCGCGCGTTCACACCCGCTCCGGCGGGTGGAATGCGCGCGCGGGGCGTGCCGCAGAAGCCAAGCACCACTTTGAAGTGGTGCTCGGCTGGTGCGGAAGGAGCGCGGCGCCGGACGCAATGCGTCCGGGCTGCCTCCTGGGGGCAGATGCGGCCGTCTGAACGGCTGCTCTGCCTCCACTTCTGAAGCAGAGGCGGAGGCGGAGCGGCCGAGACAGCCAATCTGTCCTCAGCCTATGTATGTGCATTCGATATTTCTGGTCTTAATATATATCTGAAAAATACCTTCTCAGTATGTTCCAGATATATTTGGGCATCTGGATAGTATACAGGATTTTCTGGAATACCAGTACACAAGTCCTGAAAATTCCAGAAAACATTCTGGAGTAAACAGAAATACATGAAGCCAATGTTTTAAGGCTTTTAAGACTGTTTTTTCTTTAATTGTGCTGTGTGTCTGTGTCAGTGTCTTTATTTATTTCTTTATTCAATTTATACCCCACCCGCCCCACGAGCAGGCTCAGGGCGTCTTCTTGCCAGGGCTTGGTATAGGCTTCCCAGGTTGGTTTGGCTTGGATTCTGTGCTTTAAAATTAGTTCTGTTGGTCTTGCAAGTTGCAAAACTGTATATTTGCTCAAGGTGTTGTGCATCAGACTCTTGGGTTTGACATTGGCTTGGATTCTCCATTCAAGATTGTCTTGCATTCTTTGATTCGATACATGCTGGGCGTGAATCAGCATTCCTTGTTCAACTAGTTTGGCTTGGATTCTCTGCTTTATCATTGGCTTGGATTCTTTGGTTTGACATTTGTTGTGTTAGACTTGCCACAGTGTCTTGTGCTTGCCACTGGGATTCCTGTGTTCTGGATTGGTTCTTTGGAACTGTCAGTTCTGTTTGCATTGGGGGGTTTTTAGTTAGTGATTGCTTTTTCAGATGACACTGAGCTCTAACTGTGAACAGCTACCTGGAAGCAGCTTTGGGATGGATGAGGGCTGAAGGACCAGGTTTGTAGCTTTGGGTGTGCTTCCAGACCCAGGCATCTTTTTTGGATAAACAGGTGGCAGTGGTAGATAGGGGTGCCTTATGCCTGCTTGGCTGGTGAGCTGGCTGTGGCCCTTAAGAACATAAGAGAAGCCAATGTTGGATCAGGCCAGTGGCCCATCCAGTCCAACACTCTGTCACACAGTGGCCAAAAACACCAGATGCCCTCAGGAGGTCCACCAGTGGGGCCAGGACACTAGAAGCCCTCCCACTGTTGCCCCCCCCCCAAGAATACAGAATTTGCCAATTCAAAGAAATGCTATCTATTCTGAACATATTTGATGAATGTCCAGAATTATGGTATTAAACTAAGGAATGTGGACAATAGCCATTAGGTGACTTCCTTCATCCATCGGTGTGTCTTTATGTTTTCAGGCATTCAGCAGATGTGTGTCAACATTCCCTCATTGACCATCTCTGTGCTCTGGACATTTGGTGTATATGTTAATGACTATTATTCATACCCCTTAGTTTATGTGGTAGATCATCAGATGTCTGACTTACTTGGGCCATTCTTAGGTCTGATTTAATGCTAGCAGGCATTGGCCTTTGCGTGGACCCAGCAGCTCATTTAAATGGAATTGCTCTCTGTGCAAAGCAATTGCACATATGATGCTACCAAACCAGTGCAAGGCCCATCTAGGCATTGGCTCTGTGGCATGATAATGCTTCATGTGTAGGCTACTTTGGATGGTTAGCAGCACAGCTTATCTGTGATGGTATGTCGAAAAATAAGTAGTTCTTGCCACACTGTCACATTTAAATTGGATATAACTACAAAGATGATCAGGGCTCTATATACTTAATAGCTGTGTAAAAGAGGGGATTCTGTACTGCCATTAAACACACAGTAGCCAGTCTCCCTTTTGCATGTGGTCACCCTTCCAGTAATAATAATAATAAAAAACCCATGATCCCCTGATTTCCTACGACAACTAATTTGGAGGGATAAACTAGACCAGAGGTCACCAACCTCTTCTGGGAAAGGAAGATTTGTGTGAGAAACCACAGTGGATATCAGGAAAAGAGCAGAGTGAAACGAGAACACCATTAGTAACGAAGTGCAGAGATGTGGAAAGCACACACATCTGGATAGGGTACATTTCTAATCAATAATCACTTTCTGAAGTGACTATTCTGCTTGTCTGCCACTTTGAAAAAGAGATACTTATTTTCACTTTGATTTCCTTGAACCCCACTATTTCAAAAAGAGAGAGAGAGTGTGTGTATATATATGATTTAATAATTTACTTTAAAATATCATGACGAGACATTCTTTGCAAATTTGAGTTTGATGTCAACAATTGGCCTCAAACGCAACAAGGACCTCTTGGTATAGAAATCTGCTATCATAATTCAAAAAAGTTATTGTTTGGGGAGGTTGAAAAAGAGAGAGAGCATTCACTTAATTCTGTTGCAAGCCATGTCCTTGGTTTTTTTTTTTTACAAATTGTTTCTAGTATGGTGTAAGAATTAAAGAGCTAAATTAAGGTTTGGAGATGGTCAGGTTTGAATTCCCATTCTGCCATGAAGCTCACAGGGTGACCTTGGGTGAGTCATTCTCATTCCGCCTAACCTCCCTCCTAAGGTTATTGAGGGGACAGAATGGAGGTCTGGTGAATATGTACGCTGTTTGGAGCTCCTTAGAGAAAGGATAGGATTAAAATGTTATAGAAATAGACAGAATCGAATGAAATAAAATGCTGACTGCTACCTCATTCCCTCATTGAACCGGGTTTGATTCCCCACTCCTCCACTTGCACCTGCTGGATGACCTTGGGCAAGCCATAGTTCTGGCACAGCAGTTCTGAAAAGAGCTCTCTCAGCCCCACCTACCTCACAGGGTGTCTGTTGTGGGGAGGGGAAGGGAAAAGGAGTTTGTAAGCCGCTCTGAGACTCCCTTGGGGAGTGGAGGGCGGGGTATAAATCCAATCTCTTCTTCTCTTCTTCTTCTTCTCATGCTATAAGGTATTAAATATCTGGAAATATTAAATATCTGGAAAAAATCATTATTAGATTCACAGAAAAAAAATTAAGGTGAACTTCAGAGAACGTTCGTAGCTGTTTGAATCTCTGTCCTTAAAGAAACTATCAGTTACACTTTCTGACCTGCTCTCCTCCGAGTTTTAATAAAATGCAGTCATATTACTTGGTGCATCTTCTTTCTTAATGTTCCTGATGGATTTTTTGGATTGCTCTCTATACATTTATGCCACGAGCAAAAGACCTTTAAAATGAAGTTGGCCTTACAGGTGAATAAGGCCAAATACATTTAGGCTGATAATAACATGCACCTATCAGACAATCTTCTTTCTTCTTCTTTTTAATCTCTTTTTATGACTGTACCAAAAAGAATGTACTCTAAGTCTTACCTCAGTTCAATATGTTACTGCAAGCAGACCTCCACTCTATCGTTATCTGAAAGTTTTCAATGAACTAAGAGCTCATTCAAGTCTTGTTTTAGGATTAATAACATTGCTATCATAAAAAAGTCAAAACTTTATTTGCAAGCACTTTGCTTTTAAACTGCTTTTATTAATTAAGCCTGTGGATGAAATACAGCATTCAAATAATCTCCCTCATCCCTTTGTCCTCTCATCTCACCCCTTCCAGTGTTTTACAAATTTGTAATTGTCTAGCCTGGCGCCAGCCAAGACACACATGAAGCTACTTTATGCAGAATCAGAACATCAGTCCATCAAGGTCAGTATTGTCTACTCAGACCAGCAGCATCTCTCCAAGGTCTCCAGAAGAGGATTTTCACATCACACAGTGCCTGGTCCTTTAAACCAGAGATGCCGAGGATTGAACCTGGGGCATTCTGGATGCAAAGCAGAGGCTCTTTCACTGAGCCACAGCCCTTTCCTGTAATAGAACTCATACTGGAATCTTCCATCTTGTAACATGACTATAGAAAATGATATTGTAATGATAATATACGGGCACATTTGTATAGGAAAACATGTATATTGGAGACTGCACACACTGGCTGCAATTTAATAGCGCAATCCAAAGCAGACTTAAAGGTAAAGGTTTCCCTTGCTCGAAAGCCAGTTGAATACAGCCAGTCGTTCCCAAGCTGAAGAACCAGTGCTGTCCAAAGACATTTCCGTGGTCATGTAGCCAGCATGACTAGACACTGAAGCACATGGAACACTGCTACCTTCCCACTGAAGCGGTACCTGTTTACCTACTTGCAATTCCTTGCTTTCGAACTGCTAGGTTGGCAGGAGCTGGGGCCAGAGATGGGAGCTCACTCCATCATGCAGCACTCGAGTCTCAAACTGCGGAACTACCAACCTCCTGGTCTGCAGTTCAACGTCTTGACCACTTGAGCCACCACAGCCCCTAAGGCAGACTTATCCGCTTCTAAGTGCATTGAAGGGTATAACTCAGGTTTTGTAACATGCTGCTAAGTATTTTTAAATTCAGCCATATTTAAATGACATATCCAAGAGGAGTTTATGGGGAAAGGGAGCAGAATTTGGTGTCCTTGGCCCCATTTTAGACTTTCTCTGATTGTGAATATGGCTCTCATAACCAACATTTGTCACTCACAAGATGACATTCTGAAGTGTATTTGTAGCACACTAAACATTCATGTAACATTTTACAAGGATATTCCCATAAAGTTAGGTTCCAGATAGCCACTGGGCCTTGATTAGAGATTCCTCCCTTAGTCCTGGAAGAATAGCTGCTTTCAGTGTATGTTTTCACATGCTGATGTGCTCACGCTACTCACTTCAGAAAGTTATCCCGTGACTTCAGGAACTCCCCCACACACACACACACACACACACACCGTTTAATTTACTGTCATTTAAACCCCACAAGCCTGAAAACTTTGAGGGGGAAATGTAAAGCAGAGATTTAAAATGTCAAAACTAGGTGTGTGTGCAATTTTTTTTCTTGGTATTTTTCAGTTCAGGTTTATTGGACCCAATTTTTTTTTTTTTTAGATTCCAGGGGACCGGGGGGGGGGGGGGGGGGGATGGACATCTCAATACTAGCAAGGTATTTGGGTCCAGGTTTTTTTTTTTTTGAAAACTCAGTTTTGTTGGGGGGTACAATAGACCCAAACCAAAAAAACACTGAGGGAAAAAAAGCAGCAGCAAAGCCATTAAAAACAGTTGAGAGGTGGCTCAGCTGGGGCTCTTTTGGGCGGTCCCTTTAAACCAAATTGCAAAAGAGCTCACCAAGTGGCCAGTCCTGTGAGGGAGAACTCTTCCTACAGGTTCTGCTGGGGCTTTGCTGGGCAACCTGGTTTAGATCAGACTCCCCAACAGAACCCACCCAGGAGCCAATCTCCCCACAGGAGATTGATGGCTATGATGTATAGATAAAAGAAATTCTGAAATGACAGCCCAGTTGAGGGTAATTTTATTGGTCATAGCTGTCAGTAAAAATGTTACAATTTAAAATCTTGATTCTTCATTGTAAGAAAAATACTGTGTCTGTAAAGGAACTATGATCTTGTAAAACAAGCCAGTAATAATCACTGTTTATACCCTTCAAAACAAATATCTCAAACTTAGTCTACTATTATTCTTTCCATGAACTAAGGAAAATAATATTATATCTCCTCTTGATAGCTCTACTTAGTATTTATAGTGGATTATAAACAGACAAGACAAATATCGTCCATTACGAATGGTTCCAGCATTACTTGTTTCAAATTTTTTAATCAAGAGAAGAAGAAAAACCTGCATTCCTGGATAGGGATGGGCACAAATTGGGAAAATGTGGTTCAGTTCATGGTTCATGATGTGTCCAGTTTGTGAACCACGAACCATCATGGTCTTTTAAGGGCTAAATGAACCTGTTCAGTTTGTGAGGTTTCTGATGGGGTAGAATGGCTCCTGGTGTGCTAGAGATACCAGACTCACAAGAGATCTTTGGCTTACTGTCCTCTATATGGCCTCCAAGTTTGGTGAGGATTGAATTTACGTGGTCTGAGATATGGTCCCCCAAAGAAGGGGGGCCAATCTTCTATTGGTTCCAAATGGAGGGGGGGAACGGCAAAAAAAGCAAGGGAAATAGAAGATCAGCAGAACAGAAGCAAAATCCCAGAGAATCTTTGCAGTAGAAACTGAAGGTAAGGGCATTTTTGCAAGCCCATCAAAACCAGAGCAATGTGCCCAGCAGAACCAGTTCCACTGTGGCAGAACAAACCCAACAGGACTAAGGTTGAACCTTAGTGATTACTAGTGCAATTACAGAGTGTCCACCAGAATCCAGTACCAATGTGGCAATGCCAGTGCAACAGGCCTGATGTCAAGCACAGAATCATAATGCAAGTAAGGGAGGGGGTTTGGAAGCCCAGCAGAACCAGTGCAATGTAGAAGTTCCCAGCAGAATCCAGTGCCAAAGTGGCAATGCCAGGTCAATCATAATCTAAGCAAGCAGGAGCATTTTTGCAAGCCCAGCAGAATCAGTACAATGTACAAGGTGCCCAGGAGTACCAGTGCAATCACAGAGTGCCCAGCAGAACCCAGTGCAATCGGCATTGCAAGCTTAAAATGACTGATCTCAAAGCACAGAGTCAGGCCAGGGGGTGGGGTGGGATTTTGCAAGCTCTGTGCATGAAAGGAATGCTGGCAAAGGAGGGGGGGCTCTTGAAACTGACATGACTAGTTTGAAACTGACAGCAGTGTTTTCAAGACTGGAGATTCCCCCCCCCCCCTTGCTTTGAAGTTTGGTATCCAGGGTTACAATTTTTATTTTTGTAATAATCTGTCATTTATATTTCTGCAATCTTTAAACTTTTGAGAGGAATGTAAAGCAAAGTTTTGGAATCTAAAAACATTTTTTTGACATTAAAAACAGTGATTTAAATTAGCAAATCACAAAAGCAAAATACATTTGTTCATCTTTCATCTAGAAACAGAAGTACAGGGAATTGGGTTAGTGTCTAAATTAAAGTAGCTTTATGCGAGAGGACTGTTGTTGTTCAGTCGCACAGTCGAGTCCGACTCTTCGCAACCCCATGGACCACATCACGCCAGGCCCTCCTGTCTTCCGTCGTGCTCTGAAGTTTGCTTAAATTAATGTTTGTTGCATCGATGACAATGTCTAACCATCTCATCCTTTGCCGCCCCCTTCTTCTTTGACCTTCAATCTTTCCCAGCATCAGGGTCTTCTCCAGTGAGTGCTCCCTTCTCATTTGGTGACCAAAGTACTGAGCTTCAGCTTCAGGATCTGGCCTTCCAGGGAACAGTCAGGGTTGATTTCTTTTAGGACTGACTGATTTGATCTCCTTGCAGTCCAAGGGACTCTCAAGAGTGTTCTCCAGCACCATAATTCTTCAGCACTTGGCCTTCCTTATAGTCCAACTCTCACAGCCATACATTACCACTGCTTTGACCATGCAGACTTTTGTTGGCAGGGTGATGTCTCTACTTTTTGTTATGCTGTCTAGGTTTGCCATTGCTTTTCTTCCAAGGAGCAGGTGTCTTTTAATTTCATGGCTGCAGTCACCATCTGCAGTGATCTTGGATTCCAGGAAGGTGAAGTCTGTCACTGCTTCCATGACTTCCCCTTCTATTTTCCAAGGAGTGATGGGGCTGGATGCCATGATCTTAGTTTTTTTGATACTGAGTGAGAGGACTAGCCACAGCTACAAGGGAGGGAGAAAAGACAGACAAATAGCATTCCACGTGCATTCACACAGTTTGTTCCACAAGACACAAGAATTGCTTATAGGGTTGCCAGCTTCCAGGTGTGGTCTCAAGATTTCACCAAATTACAACTTAAATCCAGACCACACAGATCACTTATCCTAGAGGAAATGATGGCTTTGTAGGCTGGACTCTGTGGTATTACACCCCACTGGAGTCCTTCCACTCCCTAAACTTTGTCCTACCTGGCTCTACTCCAAAATATCCAGGAATTTCCCAACCCAGAGTTGGCAACCCTAGTTTCTTACTATGGTGTATTCAGTTGCATTAAGCATGTTACAGGTTTCCAATTTGGCTCCCTCAGCTGAAGACTTCTGATGGTATCCTAGGTAGTGCTACATTCTATTTTCCTGAAAAATGCTCAACAAACCAGTATTTTATTATGCATTTGGCATAACTTGGGTTGGTTAATGTAAGGGGGGAGGGTAAGAATGGTGTCTTCACCTCACTGGGTTCCACTGCTCCTAACCAATGTGGGAATTATCAGTTGAGCAAAAGAAAGGAAAACAACTTTTAAAACAACTCCCAACACCCTCTAATAATCTTTCATCATTCACAAGTAAAACTAGAAATGCAAACAGGGTTTATTCAGCAAGGAGGGATGGGAAATCAAAGCAGACACACAGATATAAAAACTCAAGTTACATAACACAAATTAAAGATGGAACTGAGGTGGTAAGATCTTTCACCATCTCTCTGAGGCCTTTTGGGAGTCTCATAGAGTCTGTCCTGCAACTTGGTTAGCTCTCTGAGGAGCTGCTATAAATCCTCAGAAGCTAAAGCTCTCTTTCAGGTTTCTCACTAGACTATTCTGTTATCCTTGCAGGAAACTCCTTCTATTGCGATAACATTTTTCTTTACGTCCTCTTAGAAATCCCTCCCTTGTTGTTGTTTTCTCCACAGCCACCTCCTACAGGTCTCCTTCAGGGGAAAAAAAAATAAATGCTTCCCCTCACAGATACAACCTGGGCACCAAATCCATAGGGTTGTGCGTGCGTGCACACACACACGCACACACACTGCTCCCACTTGAGGAATATATAGTGTAGGTTGGCTGCTTGTATGGAAATGCCTCTTGTATGGACATGGCTTGTATGGAAATGCCACTCAAATGTTTAATTAATAAGCATGGCCATTTCTTTTTATGCAACCATCATGCAAGAAGGGGTTGTTCAGAATCACACACCCCGACCACCAAAAAATGTCCTCTGCAAAATCCAGGAAAAATGAGTACCAGTACATCTATCAGAAATAAAATGTGTTTGAGAGATGTTTCAAAGGAAATGCACAATTTTCTGTAGCACAGGGAGTGGGGGAGAAGATGTTTATGAATGGCACAGATTGTGAACTATCAAGCTGAACCTGTAGTTTGACAGATGTCCATTGTTTGATGGTACTTTAGTTTTCATATTATTTTCAGATTATCCAGCATATCTCCTGCAATAAAGCTGAGCAGTGATTGGAGTGATGTTATTTATTCATTTTACACTCAGTCCGAAAGCCGTAAAACATTGCTCTGATTGATGTAAATAGTCTCAGGCAATTAGCCCTGACGGTATGATAGAAAACACCAGGTCTCTGCAGTTTAATAATCAAGATGCTGCGGATTCCCTATCAACATTTCAAAACAAACACACAAAACAAAGGAAATGGCTTATATGGGGCAGGCAGATGTATAATGTCTGGGGTGTGACTGGGAAGCATTGCTGGGGACATAAATCTGTGGCTCAGGACATTTTGCCCCATACAAATGCTTCTAATCCACAGAATAAGAGCACATCCATTGTAGGTGATTGGCTGCAGAACCATTTTAAACTGAACTGTGAATGGCATTGTCTTGTACTTATAGCGTATCTAATTTTCCCCCTCACATCTATAATGCCTACCATAAGTGTAATGGATAGAGTGCTGGGTTCAGTTTGTATAAGCCCAGGAGTCCTACAGCTTCCCATGAGGGAAGCAAATTATGTCTCTCCTGCTTGCACTAAGGCCTTCTGGATTAGCCTCTTAAAGTGTGCCACCCTGGGTTATGTTCAGTGGGAAGGCACTGAGGTCTAAGGGCAAACTGGGAGTCTGACCTCAATGTATCAGTTATAAAGGATAATTGGTGGCCTAGGAGGAACACAAGAGGGCAACTCCTGGTGGGTGACACAGTGAGACCCCTGACTGAGGCCATGGTGGGGAGTCACAATATATATGTGAAAAATGTGTATATCCAGGTACACTTTCAAGCATGAAGATCGTTTGTCTATTTTGCCAAAGGCATAGCTGTTGATAATCCTACTCCTAGTTGAGGTATGTGCTTGTATATATAGAAACACAAACATTTGTTCAGTCTTCACTTAGAGTGGAACACGCCAACCACTTAGGGTTGCCAGTCCCCTGGTCCTGGTGGGGGTTTCCCCAGTTTTTGGGGCTTCAGCCCACCACCACCCAGCTGGCTGGTGGAAAAAAACCCACTCCCAAAGAGCCACATCCCTGCACAATGTTCCTGACATGATGGCGTCACCTGGAAGTGATGTCATCATGTCAGGGATGTCACATGGGACCCTCTGGTTTGAGGACAAAACTCTATGGTAAATTTGGCCTAAAACTATAGTTTTGCCCTCAAACCAGAGTCTCGCAACACAACATCGCCAACAAAATGATGTCACTTCCAGATGATGTCATTGTGTCAGAGATGTCCCGGAATGCTCCCCAAATCCCCCTGCCAGCATGGTGAGGGGACCTGGCAACCCTAGGATCACTCTTGTTTTTGACAGTGTTGCATTTGCAAGTTTTGAATTTTCTCTGTGTCACTAACTAAAGTCTACCAGCCAGTTTCTAAATACAGCTCAGGACCAAAATCTTCAGCTGAGAAATGTCAGCATGTTGCCCCCTCACTGAGAAGAGGGATTCTGCTGTTGTAACACAACTGGAAATCCTGTTGATGTGTGAGGCAGAATGGAATCCAAGAGCACGAACAGCTGCTCAAAGTAGATTATTTTAAAACCAACCACCAAGTAATGCTTCCAAGACACAGAGGTCACCGATATGGTGATGAGTAACACTGTGCAGTATTTACAAAGGATCGTGTTACAGCCTCTCTCTGTCTCAAACATCTGGGAAAAACCCAGCAGAGCTGACAAACTTGGCTTTTCACCACATTTCCCAAAATGTTTAACGGATCCAAACAGAAGATGAAAGTCACGCTTTTATCTGCATGCTGCTAGCATTCAGGCATCTGAAGCTGAAATCAGCATCACAACACATGGCCAAGAAATGAAAAGATATAAATAGATGCCTTTTAGCTATGTGTTATGATGTGTATACCTAATCCACTTCTCTTGTTGCTTGACCCTTCTTGAAATACCTATGCTGTCCCCTCCCAAGGACAGAAAAACTCTTTATCTTACCTGTTGTAGGATTTATCCCACTGTGCAAAGTGAGGCGGGAGGTCATTTGGAGGCCAAGGCTGGAATGGGGTTCCTCTCTCACTGCTTTCCCTATATAACTAGATTGGTTTTATCCAGACAGGGTTCCCGTGTTCATGGAAATATGGACAGAAGTTGACAGGGAAGAAGATTGAGAAAAGCAACATCATGCTGTGCTGCTTCTGCCTCCTGCTTTCCCACTGTAATTTCCAGCACCACCATCTTGCATCTCCACAGTTAACTTGGGACTGAAAAATCCTAAATTTAATTTTTGAACATCATTGCTGTTCAAAGGCGTCCTGCCAAATTTTGCATTAGAAGAGTTCACGTTCATGTGAATACAAATTTTTTGGGGGGGAGATCTTGCTTTCAAAATATTGGGAGTGCCTCCTCATAAACATCCTCCCATTTAAAAAAAAATTCATTGGAAGAATTTATTTATTTATTTATTTATTTATTGGGATTTATATTCCGCCCTCCCCGCCAAATGGCAGGCTCAGGGCGGCTCACAACACAGGTTAAAATTGCAATAATTTTAAAATAAACATTCCACATAAAACATTAAAATTGCATTCCCCATAATGGAAGAAAGGTTAGTAAGCAGCGTTGTATCACTGTTCTATCTTCCATGCAAGCTAAACATGGGAAATCTGAGACTCTGAAATTTTACATTTTGAATCTAAGTGGCTATAAATATTAGCAAATGCTACTCTGGAACATAATTCTGAAAAAAAATATGGGTGACACACTGTAGATACGGGGAAATTGTGTTAAATTTTCACCAATTATGTCCTATAGGGAAGAATTTCACTGAATTCGAATCAGAAAGAAAAATTCACAAATACTGAGATACTTCAGTGAGAAATCTTAGCTGTTTGGAAAGACTGCACTATTTCCCCTTAATATTAATTAACATCCATGGTGGGAGTTTTTGATGAACTAGCAGGCCCAATTGCCTGACTGCCATCCCATCAGGAACACAGCATTTGCTGCACAAATAGGGTGTAATATAAAATAAAAGGTAACGGTTTCCCCTGCTCAAAAGCCAGTCGAATCCGACTGTAGGGGGTGGTGCTTATCTCCATTTTCAAGCTGAAAAGCCAGCATTGTCCAAAGATGTTTCCGTGGTCATGTAGCTGGCATGACTAAATGCCAAGGTGCATGGAATGCTGTTACCTTCCTACCAAAGCGGCACCTTTGAGAATGGAAGAAAGGTTAGTAAGCAGCGTTGTATCACTGTTCTATCTTCCATGCAAGAGCCAGTTTGGTGTAGTGGTTAAGTGTGCGGACTCTAATCTGGGAGATCTGGGTTTGATTCCCCACTCCTCCACTTGCACCTGGCTGGGTGACCTTGGGCAAGCCATAGCTCTGTACCAGCTGTTCCCTCAAGGACAGCTTGGGAAAGAGCTCTCTCAGCCCCACCTACCTCACAGGGTGTCTGTTGTGGAGAGGGGAAGGGAAAAGGAGTTTGTAAGCCGCTCTGAGACTCCCTTGGGGAGTGGAGGGCCGGGTATAAATCCAATCTCTTCTTCTTCTTCTTCTACCTGTTTATCTACTTGCAATTTCTTGCTTTCAAACTGCTAGGCTGGCAGGAGCTGGGGCCAGAGATGGGAGTTCACTCTGACATGCAGCACTCAGGTCTTGAACTGCTGAGCTACCAACCTTCTGGTCTGTAACTCAGCATCTTAACCTCTGAGCCACCACAGCCCCGGGCGTAATATACCTACTGTGATATTTATTTATTAAAAGATTTATACCTCACTTTTCTCTTTGGCACAAGGTGGCTTGTGGCATTATCACAATGAATGGAGAATGATTTTTTAAAAAACCATTCCACGTCTGAAGGCAAAAGGTCTGATCAATAAAGTTCTGAGCCCTGATCTTGATAGCCCTGGTTAGTGCAATCTCATCAGATCTCGGAAGCTAAGCAGAGTTGGCCCTGGCTAGTATTTGGATGGGAGACCTCCAAGGAATACCAGGGTCATGACTGGAGGCAGGCAATGGCAAACTGCCTCTGAACGTCTCTTGCCTTGAAAACCCTATGGGGTCAGCCATAAGTCAGCTGTGACTTGACGGCACTTTCCACCAACACCACAGAATTCTGAAAAGAAGGAAGAATAAAATAAGAGAAATAAAAGGCCATTTGGTAGCAATTTAACTTGGCAAAATCACTACAAGCAAGAGGGACTTTGTGCTATTTGCATAAAGTGTGAATAGGGGTGAGGTGCAAGCAGAGACTTGGGAAGTTACATGGGAAGTAAGTGACCTCAGGGTCTCAAGGCAAGTAGGTTAAAGGAACAGGTAGAGCAGTGCTGTACCACCAGGTTCCTAAGACAAAGATTTCCTCTGGCTTCCCTCCCTGATATCACCCAGAAGCCCCAAGCATGTCATATCAAAACAATATGCCTAGCCACATGAGCCCTCAGGATGATCAGTGTCCCCAGAATTTGTCAGTGGCTCTTGCACAGAGGGCTGAGAGAAGCAGAGACAGAAGTAGGAGGGAAATTCAGTCACAGACTTAATGGAACAGATGTAAGTCACGCTGTCATGGAGAGAGTCCAAAGGGGAAACCAGGGAAACAACAGTGGGGTTGTTGGTAGGGAACAGAGAAGCCAAGGAATTGGGGTGCAAGGGGGAATATGTGTCACAATCCAACAGGTTAGAGAAGTCAAGGCAGTGCTTGAGACAGGAGCTCATCTCTATTGATCAAATCAATCTATTTCGCATATTAATTTCAGCAAGCCAGCTAAACCTTCCGCTGCAGGTCTCTCGTGTGTTATTCAATTAATGAAGCGAGTTCATCCAGAAAGTGCATGTTACTAATCACTTAAGTATCCTGGCACTTGAGTTACAAATTGATATTTGGTTATTATCTTATAATTGTGATATCAATAGGCTCAACAGTACATCTCCCCCATCTTCTATTTTAGGGTACTACCAACTGGAAAGTTTTCACATGCAAATAATTAAGGGCTGCATAAAGACAACTGGGCACGTTTCCCTTATTACAACAGACCTTGCATACAAGATCGTTGATACCATTATCTTAGATAATTTCCTTGCCGATTGTCATCATAGTTACTTAAAAAAACCCTTAACTGATCACATCTGTTTCAAACTCCTATTATAGGGTTTGTTTGTTTTTTTAAAAAAAATAAGTAATAGAAAAACACTGACCTGTCTGCCCAGTCTGTAATGCATACCATGTGATGTCAAAGTTGTAATTAAATACAGTGCGATGCAAATCAGGTCCTCCAAATGTTAATCTCATTATCACCTTTTCAGAGCTGCTTTGCCAGAGAAAGTAACAGCTATTGCAGCTTTACTGCTCATCCAATCAGAATATTAAATTAATCAGTATGTTCCTGACACAACAATTGCCAATGCACTTGATCTTGCTTTGCACATTGAACATGGAATGGGAATGTGGGGGTGGGTGGGTGGGTGAATGAAGAGACAACACAATGGTGCATACAGCTAGATATATTTTCATTAATATTTTTGGTGATGTATTGTAGGTTGTTTATATGTGGGAATGTATTCTGCATATAGGGAGAGTTTGTCAAAGGCTCAGTAACAGGTTCTAAATTTCCTGCCATCTGCCTTGCCTTCCATTTTATTTTTTCCTCTTCTCAACAAAGGATATTCTTTATTTGTTTGTTTTCCAAAATCATATGATTTTCTGATGAGAAAAGTCAGATTTTATTAGGTGGTGACTCACTGTCACCAAGTGGAATTCAGGAGGGGCTGATCTCTTCTACCTGAAGAGCACCTGGACATTGGCAACAATGGTTCTCCAGGAGGAAATGGCTGGTTTGGAGGGTGGAGTCTATGGCATTGTCTGAGGTCCCACCCCTCCTCAAACCCCACTCTCTCCAGATTCCACCCCTCAAATCTCTAGGAATTTCCCAACCCAAAGTTGGCAACCCCATTTCCTTCCCAGCTAACCAGCAACCTACCATTATCTGCCACTCTGACTTCAGCTTTCCATCTCCTCCCCCTCCCTCCTGGAGAGCAGTTGTAATTCTGAGTGATCTCCAGCCCTCACCTGGAGATTGGCAAAATGGTTCTCCATGAGGAAATGGCTAGTTTGGGGGGTGGAGTCTATGGCATTGTACCTGTCTGAGGTCCCCCCCCCAAAAAAAAACTTCACCATCTCCAGGCTCCACTCCTCAAATCTCTAAGAATTTCCCAACCTGGAGTTGGCAACCCTATCTCCTTCTCAGCCAACCATCAACCAACCTTTATTTGCCCCTCTGATTTCAGCTTTCCATCTCCCCACCACCGCCTGCAGCCTCTACCATGCTCTGAAGCCCTAACTGCTATGTCACACTGGCTGACATAGGGAGAACATCTCAGCAGGATATAATGACACAGTCCACCATTTTCTCCAAGGGAATTGTTTTCTGCCATCTGGAGAGCAGTTGTAATTCTGAGTGATCTCCAGCCCTCACCTGGAGACTGGCAGAAAACAGTTCCCCAGGAGGAAAAGTGCAGTCTTCCTCTGCAGTGGGGACCAAAACAGCTTATATCATTCTCCTCTCCCCCTTTTGACTTATGCAACAACCCTCTGAGGTAGGTTATGATGGAAAGTCTGTGATTGGTCCAAAATCACCCACTCAGCTTTCACAGCAAGAATCTGGGTCTGGCAGACCCTGCTCTGAAGCACTAACTGCTATGCCACACTGGCTATGATATCACTTGGTATCATAACTGAACTCCAGACAACAGATCTCTCTCCCCCTGGAGAAAATAACTACTTTGGAGGGTGGCCTCTATGACATTCTGTTCAACTGAGGCCACTACCCTACCTAAACTCTGGCTTCTGTAGACTTCATCATAAAATCTCCAGGAAGTTCCCAACCTGGAACTGGCAACCCTAGTCAGGACTGACCATCAATGAGTACTTTTATAGTCCACCCTTCCTCAAAGGAACTCAGAGTACTGTACATCATTCTCCTCCCCTCCATTTCATCATCACAGCAACCCTGTGAGGTAGGTTAGACTGCAGGAGAGTGACCGGGCCAAGGTCACACAGCAAGCTTCACAACAGAGTAGGGATTTGAACCCGAGTCTCACAGATCCTGGTCCAGCACCCTACACCATGCTGGCTCTCATCTATTCTGAGTGGCAGTGGCTGTCCAGGGTCTGAGGCAGAAATGATTCACATCAACATGGACCAACATGGTTAGCTAGAAATGCTGGGGAATGAACCTGGGATCCCCTGCATGCAAAATAGATGCTCTAAGCCTATTGAAATAAAACATATTGAGATGAAAACTTTACATCACTGTTCTTGGGGACCATGAGAAAACAATCACTGAAGCTTTATCTCCTTCTTGCAAGCCTTCCTTAAAGTAAGATTCTGTGTTCCAGGATAATAAAGATACCTCAACAGAATTCTCTGTCCTGGTTTGCTGATGATACAGCTCCTCAGCATTTCGCTCTGTCTCAGTCGTGGAGTAGGAAAAATGAGCATGAAGTACCCACAAGAGCTATGCCTTGAGTATGTGTAGAATTTATAAATAATAAAATGAGAGACCTCTGTGTGAACTCCTTTGCAGAATGGCAGGTGTCTGCATGAGGGGCACAGAGTGCAGTCTTCAGATTGTTTAAAACTAGAATAGTCCCACTGAATAGTAGTGCTTTCTGAATAAGTGGTGAAAACATTATAGCCGTGTGCGGATTATTCATGCCCAAACCCCCACACAGAGGCCATTGTGTAGCAATAATAATCAATATTCATGTGATCCTTTTAATAATTTATCATAATAAATATTTATACAACATACATGATGAGGCAATATAAATGTTTTAGTGGCACACGTCAGAGATCACTGCATTATTTAGGAGTGATGAAGCCACAAGTAAGTTGTGTGTGTCATCCCAAATGTGTCCAGTAAAAACTTGGACACCACGGTGTCTTTTGCATAGGCCTCATGTGTTGTAAAAATACTGTTTTGAGAACCTTCTGAGGTGCCGACACCAATTTTATCCTCAAAGCACTCCTTAAATGAAAGCCACTCTCTCCTCTCTGCCCCCCTCCAATAGCTTCTTGCTTGGAAAGCGCTTAAATGGATTTCTTTATTTTAACAATAGTATGGCTGACTTTAAAAACAAAACAAAACACAAATTCATTATTTTCAGCATTAATCAGTTTAAGCACATACACAAGCAGAGGACCTAACCAATGCAGAAGAAACCTTAATAACTTGGGAAATCCTCCTGAAATCCTTAATGAATCACCAGACAAGATTATTTACAATAATGTATTAGCCATTAGCATTCTCAGCTGGGCTCTGAGAAGGGGCAGGAGAGGGAGCTGCTGCTGGAGTGCAGCATGGCTGGTGAGGGAGCTGAGGCAGTGATGTGCAAAGTCTTGGAATGTATGTATTCTTACCTGAGGTAACAGCAACTACACTTGCAGCAAGTGTAAGTTGGTAGCCCTACTGGAGGAGAAGATACAGAGACTTGAGGCACACTTGTCCTCAACAGTTTATAAGGGAAAGTAAAGTGTTCATGGACAGAACACATGAAACACTCCTGAGAGGGCAACAGGAGGAGGAGAAAAAGGTATCTTAGCAACTGGAGGAGCACCTGACACAGGAGGAGGGCACATGGAAGAATGTAACTCACAGGAGCGGGAAGATCAAGAGACATTCTGAACCTCTGTTACTAAGCATTCAGTTCCTGAATCTCCCCACAGATAGTGATTCTGAACCATTGGAACAAGGGCTCCTCCTCCAGCATCCATGAAGCTTGAAGAAAATTTCTTAGACCCCTATAGATGAGAGGACTTGAGCCTCTGCCCCCCAAAATAGGAGAAGATGTGTGTTGGTAATTGGGGTAGAAGCTAAAGTGCGCCAACAAGACTTGTCGTCTCAAGAGGTATGCTGCCTACCAGGAGCATGCATCCAGGATGTGATGGAAAGGGTAGGAAGACTCATCAAGCCCACAGATTATTATTCCTTCTTGCTAACCCACGTGGAACAAACCCGGCACAGCCCAGAACATATTAAAAGACTATGCGGCTCTGGGTAAAAAGGTGAAGGAATTGGGAGCACATGTTGTATTTTCATCAGTTCTTCCTGTCAAAGGCTGTGGCTTAGGAAGGGAAAGAAGAATACTGCAGATCAATGACTGGCTATGTAGATTATGTCTTCAGGAAAGGTTTGGGTTTTTGGACCATGGCTTACACTTTTGAGATGAAGCTCTTCTATTGGGAGATGGTTTGCACCTCACAAGGGTAGGAAAACTGTGTTTGGAAACAGCCTTGCAAACCTAATAAGGAGAGCTTTAAACTAAATCCTGAGGGGAATGAGACAAAAATGCAAAGCCCAGCATGATGCCAGTAACTGGAGATAAGAACTCTAAAATTTTGTGGAGAATGACACGTATGCTAGATAACATTAAGTACAGAAACAAAAACCTCAGGGTGCATAAAACATGGATTCCAATGTCTCTACACTAATGTGCAGAGCATGGGAAACAAACAGGAGGAACTTGATGTCCTAATACAGAAAGGAGACTATGTCCTAATAGGCATTACTGAAACTTGGTGGGATGACACGCACAATTGGAATATTAGGACTGAGGGGTATAACTTATTTAAAAGGGACAGACAAATAAGGAAGGACAGAGGAGTCACATTATATGTAAAGGAGGTATATACTTGTGAAGAAATATGTGAATCTGATCATGAAAGTCCGGTTTAGAGCCTCTGGGTAAAAATACAAGGAGTAATAAATGATACTAATATCATGGTGGGAGTCTGCTATAGACCACCAAGCCAGGCAGAGAATTTGGATGAGACACTCCTAGAACAGATTACAAAGCTCTCAAAGAGACGGGACATGGTGGTCATGGGAGATTTCAATTACCCAGATATCTGTTGGAAATCCAACTCTGTTAAAAGTGAAAGGTCCAATAAATTCCTGACTTGTCTTGATGATAACTTCATTTTCCAAAAAGTGGAGAGGGAAACAAGGGGATCTGCTATCTTGGACTGGATTGTTACCAACAGGGAAGAATTGGTTGACAAGGTGAAAGTAGTGGGCACCCTGGGTGGTAGTGACCATGTAATTTTGGAATTTACAGTCTTGGGGAAGGTAAAAGCCTTATATAGTCAGACATATAGGTTGGACTTCAGGAAAGCAAATTTTGACAAACTTAAAGATACTGGGTAGAATCCCATGGTCAGAAATACTAAAGGAGAAGGGAGTTCAAGAGGGATGGGAGTTTCTTAAATGAAATACTGAAGGCACAATCACAAACAATTCCTATGAGAAGGAAAAATAGGAGGAGCCTAAAGAAGCCAAGGTGGCTCCATAAACAGCTTTCTAAAGACTTGAGAAATAAAAAAGACTCATTCAGAAAGTGGAAGGAGGGCCTTATAACCAAGGATGGATATAAACAGATTACCAGTGCTTGTAGAGAGAGAGTTAGGAAAGCTAAAGCTTAGTATGAACTTAGGCTAGCGAGAGAGGCTAAAAACAGCAAAAAAGCCTTCTTTTCTTATGTTCAAAGTAAGAAAAAGAGCAAGGACATGGTAGGCCCATTGCAGGGACAGGAAAGTGAAATTGTAACAGGTGATGAAGAGAGGGCAGAACCACTCAATTTCTACTTTTACTCAGTCTTCTCTTGCAAGGGAACTGTGCTCAATATGGCAAAAACAGAACACACATGAGTGAAGAGAGTTGAAGCCTAGGATCAGCATAGGGGTAGTACATAAACACCTAGTTTCTTTAAATGAAATTAAGTCCTCAGGGTCAGATGAACTACATCCAAGGGTACTAAAAGAAGCTGCAGATCTAATTTCTGAGCCTCTGACCATTATTTTTGAGAATTCTTGGAGAACAGGGGAGGTGCCAGAAGATTGGAGGCAGGCAAATGTTGTTCTCATCTTCAAGAAGGGAAAATGGAGGATATGGGTAATTAATGACCCGTCAGCTTAACAGCTATATCTGGGAAAGTTTCAGAAGAAATAATCAAACAGACAGTCCTTGAGCATTTAGCAAGGACAGCTGTGATTACTAAGAGCCAGCATGGGTTTCTCAAGGACAAGTCATGTCAGACTAACCTTATCTCTTTTTTTGAGAAAGTTACTAACTTGCTGGATCAGGGAAATGCTGTAGACATAGTTTATCTTAATTTCAGTAAGGCTTTTGATAAGGTTCCACATAATATTCTTGTTGACAAATTGGCAAAAATGTGGTTTGGATTCTATGACTATTAGGTGGATCTGAAACTGGCTGACAGATTGTACCCAAAGAGTGCTTGTGAATGGTTCCTCATCTTCTTGGAGAGGAGTGACAGACAAGTGGATTGCCTCAAGGATCTGTTCTTGGACCCTTTTTGTTCAACATCTTTATCAATAATTTGGATGAAGGGATAGAGGGGATACTTATTAAATTTGCAGATGATATTAAATTGGGAAGGGTAGTAAATATGGTCAAAGACAGTCAGGATACAGGATGATCTTGACAGGCTGGAAAACTGGGCTGAAACAAATAAAAATGAATTTCAATGGGGATAAATGTAAAATTCTGCATTTAGGTTGGAAAAATCAAATGCATACTTTTAGGTTGGGGAAAACTTGTCTTGGCAGTAGTATGTGCAAAAAGGATCTAGGAGTCTTAGCAGACCATACACTGAACACGAGACAGTAGCATGATGCAGCTGCTAAAAAGGCAAATTCTAGGCTTTATCAACAATAGTATAGTGTCCAGATCATATGAAGTGATGGTACCAATTTACTCTGCTCTGGGTAGACCTCACTTAGAGTATTGTGTTCAGTTTTGGGCACCAACATTTAAGAAGTATATAGACAAGCTGGAACGTGTCCAAAGGAGGGCAATGAAGATGGTGAGGGGTCTGGAGACCAAGCCCTATGAGGAAAGGTTAAAGGATCTGGGTATGTTTAGGCTGGAGAAGAGATAACTGAGAGGTGATATGATCATCATCATCAAGTACTTGAAGGGCTGTCATATAGAGGATGGTACAGAGTAGTTTTCTTTTGCCCCAGAGGATCAGACCAGAACCAATGGGTTGAATTTAAATCAAAAGAGTTTTTGGCTAAACATTAGGAAGAACTTCCTGACAGAGCAGTTCCTCAGTGGAACAGGCTTCCTTGGGTGGTGGTGGGCTCTCCATCTTTGGAGGTTTTCAAACAGAGGCTAGATGGCCATCTGACAGCAATGCAGATTCTGTGAACTCAGGCAGATCATGAGGCAGGAAGGGTTGCCCCAGTGCTTAGTTCTTCTGTCCCTTCCTTACATGCCCAGGGAAATGCTGATTGCCACTTTGGGGTCAGGAAGCAATTTTTCTCCAGGCCAGTTTGGCCAGGGATCCTGGAGGTTTTTTGTCATCTTCTGGGCATGGAACAGTGGTCACTGCAGGTGTGGAGGGGGGTATTTGTGAATTTCCTGCATTGGTCAGGGAGTTGGACTAGATGACCTTGGAGGTCCCTTCCAACTCTGTGATTCTATGATTTTATTTTTGAGTGCAGTTACCAGGAAATATGGTCCATTGAAATCAATGAAAGTTTCAAATAATGGTGGGAATTCGCCTTGGGCAACCAACCATGATGTGGTATCTACATTCACAGAATGCAAGATAATTTAATGGAAGACACAGGGTTGGTTCCAGACTAATGTTTCTGCAGGTGCAAGGACTTTTGAAGAGCCAGTTTGGTGTAGTGGTTAAGTGCACGGACTCTAATCTGGGAGAACCGGGTTTGATTCCCCACTCCTCCACTTGCACCTGGCTGGATGACTTTGGGCAAGCCATAGCTCTGTACCAGCTGTTCCCTCAAGGACAGCTTGGGAAAAAGCTCTCTCAGCCCCACCTACCTCACAGGGTGTCTGTTGTGAGGAGGGGAGGGGAAAGGAGTTTGTAAGCCGCTCTGAGACTCCCTTGGGGAGTGAAGGGCGGGGTATAAATCCAATCTCTTCTTCTCTTCTTCTTCTTCTTCTTTTGCTCCCAGGAAAATGATTTCAAGGTGTTCAGGACTGCTGTAGGACTGGGACACAGGGACACAGTCCTTGTGTCTGTGGAAATGTTAGTCTGTATCCAAAGCATGTTTTCCTTCACATCAGGAATGCAGACTCCATTTTCTGTAGACTGCATTTGTCCATCTTACCATTATAATAGTGAGGACATTATTTATGAACTTAATCTCTTTATTTAAAATATTTATATTCCATCTTTTGTCTAGTCAAGGAGGCTAACAAAGCAACAGCAGGTTGCAAACAGGTAAAAACAATATAATAGCCCATAAAACAAGAAAAAATATAAAATACATACCCAAACCAGGGAGGCCCACCAGCTCTACCTGTCACCACTCAGCTGGGCATTCCCAGGCATGCCATGATGTTACTTCCAGTGTGACCCAGGAGTGACTTCTTCATGCTCTAGTATTTGCCCAAAACTTTACAGTTAAACCACAGAACTCCAGCATGTCATCAGTAAAGCAATGATTCCACTTCTGGATTACACCGAAAATGACTTCAGCACCTTGCCAGCAATGTCAAAATGCTTCCAACAATGCCCCTCCACAGGAGAGTCTCCTGCCTAATAAACACTCAACCCTAATAAATACACAAAGTAAACACACAGCTCAGTCTGCCAAGAATATTTACCTCTACAAAATGTCCTTTGAGATAAAAAATATTTTACACCCCTGAATGCAGGAAGTGAAACCACCCTCTCCACCCATCCTGGTAAAGCCCTTCCAAAGACCTGGATCTACCAACATTAAAAGCCTACAACCTGATTGTTGTAAGATGGACAGTACTAATGGGAAGGGGCACAGGTACCCATCGGAAGAAAACATCATTAGAATGATCATTAGCAGGGCTATTTTTGGGCAGGAACGCACAGGAACGGAGTTCCGGCTGGCTCCTGAGTTGGCCACACCCAGCAGGAACTCATTAGCAGAATAGGCCACGCCCAACAGCAGAAACTCATTAGGATTGGCTACATTAGGGGTATGTGGCCTAACATGCAAATTAATTCCTGCTGCCAAAAAAGCCCTGGTTTTTTACAACAAAACAAGGTAAACAGAATAAGAAGCAAAAGGTGGGTGTGGCTGGATGACCACTCTTCTGGTAACAGGGGGTGTGGCCTAATATGCTAATAAGCTGAGCCGTCAGTGGTATGGCCTAATATGCTAATGAGTTTCCGCTGTTGGGTGTGGCCTATAATGCTAATGAGCTCCTGCTGGGCTTTTTCTACAAAAAAAGCCCTGATCATTAGCATTCTCTCAAAACAAAAACTCAGGTCCAAAGCAAAGATGGCCATAGCAGGCAGTGGACATTCTTTTTTAAAAAATCTGAAGTGGTGTTTTGTCTATACAGCATTCCTTTCTCTTTCCCAGAAAATAAATTCTTTTAAAATGCCCCCCAAACCCTCCCATGGAAAGTATTTATGCATTAAGGCTCGGCAGTGTGGCTCATTTGTTTTCTCTCTTCTTTTTCTGCTTTTACAACTGCACGACAGCCAAGGGAACACACTAGCTACACGACGAAGCAGTATTTAAACTATCACATGGGCAAATAACTGCTGATGCCAATATTTTGTAAAAAGGCTCAGAAACATAATTCCAATATCTCTGCCTCCAAGCCCCCGAGCCTCACTGTGTGCATTTTTTATAATTATAACGTCGAGGTTATGCAGAGTTTCTTTGAGGTGACAGGCGAACAGCATGATTCCATGAATATGTATAGCATGGTTGGGAAAAAAATAAATTAACAGGGACCAGCTACTCCAGTGACCCACTTACTAAGGCTGCCATTGATGAGTGTGACAGCCATGTTCGGCAAGACTGGAAGCGCCGCAACAGGCTTTTCTCCCAATCCGCACATCCAGATTACTCAGTGCACCGCATGGCAGCTAGATAATTAATCACTAATTCATCAATACTGACATAAAACCGTACGTTATAACGGATCGACTCCTTGCATTTCGTAAGGCAGACTGTACAATTTCAAAAAATGGAAATCACTAGGAACAGCACAAATGCCAGAGATCACAGGTCATAAAGCGCTCTGGTGTGTTTGGAAAGGAAGTGGAGAGAGGGGTCAGGGGGGAAAGTCAGGTAATTTTTTTTCTCTGTCCATGATCCCTTGCCATATGTCACATTGTCCGTGCATGTTCAAGGAGTGTGTGTGTGTATTTATCAGGGCTCCGTTGGGGCCGGGGCGCGCCGGAGCGCCGCTCCGGGAGAGAGGACGCCGGGGGGTGGACACATGACAAAGCCCCGCCCCCCAGCTCGCTTTCCCAGCCCGCGCTTTGGCGCGGAGCCGGAAGAAAGCCTCCTCTCCCGCTCACCCTTCCCGGGCCCCGCAGCTGGCCTGGAGAGAATGTCCTTTCCTCCCTCCCCAGTAGACCGTTCCGGCCGCGCGCCCCTTGCCTCCCCCCCAGCAGATCTTCCCGGGCTGGCGACCCTTGCCGCGCGGCCCGGGAGAAGCCCTTGCCTCCCCCCCCAGCAAATCCATCCTGGGCCGGCGGCGCTTGCCCCGCGGCCCGGGAGAAGCCCTTGCCTCCCCCCCAGCAGATCCTCCCCGGGCCACGCGGCAAGCACCGCCGGCCCGGGAGCATCCCCTTGCCTCCCCCCCAGCAGATCCTCCTGGGCCGGCGGCCCTTGCCGTGTGGCCCGTGAAAAGCCCCCTGCCTCCCCCCCCAGCAGATCCTCCCGGGCGGGCACTTGCTGCGCCGCCCGGGAGAAGCCCTTGCCTCCCCCCCAGCAGATGCATTCCGGGCCGCGCGGCAAGCGCCGCCGGCCCGGGAAAAACCCCTTGCCTCCCCCCCCAGCAGATCCTTCTCGGGCGGCACTCACCTGTTCCCAGGGCGCAAGGGAGGGAGAAGCCGGGCCTAAGTGGCTTAATGCCACTCAGGCCCAAGCAAGGGAGGGGGAGGGAGGTAAACGGCAGCCCCAGTGAGGGGAGAAGCGCTCCCCTCCCTCCCTCCCTTCCTTCCTTCTCTCTCTCTCCCCCACCTACCTACCTACCTTCCTGTTCCTTCCTTTCCTTCTTCCTTCCCCTTTCCCTTCCTCCTTCCCCCCTTCCTTCCTTTCTTCTCTCTCTCTCCCCCCACCTACCTACCTACCTTCCTGTTCCTTCCTTCCCCCCTTCCTCCCTCTCTCCCCCTTCCTTCCTTCCTTTCTTCTCTCTCTCTCCCCCCAACTACCTACCTACCTTACTGTTCCTTTCTTTCTTTCTTCCTTCCCCCCTTCCTTCCTCCCTCCCTCCTTCCTTCCTTTCTCCCTCCCTTTCTTTCTCTTTCTTTCTTTCTTTCTTTCTTTTTCTTTCTTTCTTTCTTCTCTCTCTCTCTCCCACCTACCTACCTACCTTCCTTCCTTCCTGTTCCTTTCCTTCCTTCCTTCCCCCTCCCTCACTTCCTCCCTTCTTGCCTTCTGACACACTGCCCATGACGTCAGGGATATGTGGCCTTTTGACACTTCCGGTGACGTCAGGGGGTGTGGCATATGCAAATAAGTTATGCTAATGAGCTCCTGCACCTCTTTTTTTAGGAAAGGACCCCTGGTATTTATTATTACTTACTCATTTTAAAGTATTTATATACTACACTCGGGTGCTCCGGGTAGTTCTCAAGGGAATAGTAAATGATGAAATAATACAAAAATGATCTCTGATAAAACAATTGAGAATAGGGCTGTGAGGTTTCCTGCTCTGGTGGGAAACCTTCAACCCAGCAGCCTATGGCTCCTGCTGATACTTGTTAGGGCAGTGGGGGGGGGGAATTGGCATCCGTCCAATGCTGCAATACCATTTCTAGCATGAACTCAGAAGTGAAGTCATTGTATCGTGGCAATGCTTTAAAGGTAAAGGTTTCCCTTGCTCGAAAGCTAGTCAAATCCGACTCATCTTCATTTCCAAGCCGAAGGGCCAACGCTGTCTGAAGACTTTTCCGTGGTCATGTGGCCAGCATGACTAAATGCTGAGGTGCACAGAATGCTGTTACCTTCCCACCGAAGCGGTATTTATTTATCTACTTGCAATGTCTTGCTTTCATAAAAACATAAGAACATAAGAGAAGCCAATGTGGAATCAAGCCAATAGCCCATCCAGTCCAACACTCTGTCACACAGTGACCAAAAATACCAGGTACCATCAGGAGGTCCACCAGTGGGGCCAGGACACTAGAAGCCCTCCCACTGTTGCCCCCCCAGCACCAAGAATACAGAGCATCACTTGCCCCAGACTGAGAGTTGCTAGGTTGGCAGGAGCTGGAGCCCGAGACAGGAGCTCACTCTGTCATGCAACACTAGGGTCTCGAACTGCCAAGCTACTGACCTTCTGGTCTGCAGCTCAGTGTCTTAACCTCTGAGCCACTGTGGCCTCGTGACAATGCTTTAAGATTCCACTAAAACTATGTGGTAAAAGCACAGAGTTCTGGGGAATCCTAGAGCATCACCCTGACACAATGACATCACTTCTAGGTTAGCACCAAGAGCGACATCGCATCATTGGAGCAATGCCAATTTACATGTCCTGGCCCCCCAAGGCTCCTACTGGTTGCCAACACTGGACTAGCAATCCTAATTGTGAAAGACAATAAAACAGCTGGCTGATATGGATTAGAGCAGATATTTGGCATAAATGGTAGTATATTGAGAGAGAGAAATCAGAAGGAAAACCACACTCAAGCCACAATCAAAATTCTGGAAGAAATAAAAATATTTGGGGCTGGGGCTGGAAATCTGACAGACTCAGCACCAGGCAAAAATACAAGAAATGCATGTCACAACTGAAAAGGTCCTACACTTGTGGCCACACACCTCAACTCCAAAGTTGAAGGGCACAAAACACGTGCTGTGATGCTGAATGTAAATGCTCAGGCAGAATTACACAGGTCCTTAAGGTGCCCCAGTCCCAAACAGTCTCAGACTTCAATGATCCAAAACATGACCTCAAACTGAGCATGGAAAATGCTAGTCATCCAGTGAAGTTCTTTAAGCAATGAGTGTTCTTTGAGCACTGAAGGATGATTCAATATTCACAAAATGAGTGTTCGGTAATCAAACTTGCCTCAGCTACATTCATTCATCATCAACTATTGAGCTATCATCGAATCATAGCACTCATTCATGACTGGATTATCTTGTATGGACAAGCCAGTCTAGCACAGGCAGATTGCTATAACATGATGACAGTGCAATATCCATGGATTTGTGGATTCAGCCCTGGTCTGTAAAGCCTGTTTGCTGTTGTGTCACACATACGATGATCGCCTTGATTATTTGCTCATCATTCCAAACAAACAGCAGCTCAGGTAAGTTTGTATCCCTGCAGTGGTTGCATTCAGCATGCTTGTATGCCAAGTCGCATGCTCACTATTTACTGACTTGCTTTGGATTGCTTGTGTCTCCATTGTTGGGCAGGTGGTCATACAGGATTTCTAATCAACTGTGCTGGAGTGCATGTGCTGCCTTTGAACCTCCGCATTCGGGGTCATTCATCAGTCATCAGCAGTCATCCTATAGATGCATGCTTGTCATGTACTGGGTGGAGCTACAGTTCCGATGCTGCAGTGTCAGAATCACACAGGAAAATCCAGTTGCAAATGATTGCCATAGTGCATTGAGATGGCATTATCCAATGATGTGTGAAAGCCATAGAATGTGATACTTCCCAAGTCAGGGCCGTAGCCAGCGGTGGGGATTTAGGGGCTGAGCCTCCTATTGGATTTTCAGAACCCCCTTCCCCAATCTTCCCCTTTTATATAAAAAAAAATAGTTCCATTTTGCGATGCTGCACTGCCACCACACCGCCAGCATCATGAATTCCTTCCTCAGGCTTCCTGGCTTCCTTCCTCCTCCTTTGATTGGCTGGCACAGCCTGTAAGAGAGGCATCACGCTGGGGCCCGGGCTGCCCATGAACTTGTCCCTCCAGAGATCATGGGGAAGGAGTGGCAATAGCCTTAATGAGGTGGGAAGGTGGGTCCTCAAAGGGTTCCCCACAGGCAGCGGGTCTCTTTTGCTCTCTGTCAGGGAGGGGCCATACTGGGGGCCAGGCTGCCCATGTAGCCGCTGAGCTCCCCCTCACTGGAGGTTGCTGGGGGAAGGGGTGGCAGGCATGTGGGGGGAGGGAGAACTCAGGTGAGCAGAGCCAGTACAGAGGACCCACCTGGTGAAGAGAGGATTTTTCCACCCCCAGGGCTGGGGCAGACTGTAGAAAGGTAGAAAGGCAGTGCAGATGTTCCTGTTCTGCCTCTAATCAGGTCACTTTCAGATGGTGGGGCAGGCCCTCCCGCCCCTGCTCTGTCGATTTAAGTTTAATTTAATTTAATTTACTCAGTGCCCCCAGTGCCCCCAGTGCCCCCCCCCCCACGAAGAAATTCCTGGCTACGGGCCTGTCCTGATTTCTTCAGAAGAACTTCCAGCTCCACTGAGGTAAAGGAAAGCCAGTGGCTTTGAGAAAGAGATGCTTTTGTCCAAGAAGTAAATGGGCCCCAGCAAACCCATCAGCAGGTATCACGATGGGGATCACTACAACATAGCAATCAGTTGTAAACGGATTTTCATGTGTGGACAAGTCAACCTAGCTGTGAATAATCACCACAGTGATCAGCTTGTCAATCCCTGCCAGGGAGCTGTACTTTAAATATACTGCTGAAAGTCTGGTCTAAAGCTTGCTGATGGGCCAATGGCAGACTTTCCCCCATCTAATCGTTCCAGCATGCAATCAGCCCGTCAGGATGGTCTGACTCCAGACCATCCCAAACCACCACCATTTAAACAAATTCTTAGCGATATGTACATAAACGCATAAACGTATGATGGCCGCAGAGCTCCGCTCAAATGTTCCGGACAATTTCATGTTTCTGAATGGCCCGTGAAATTTGTTAACTTTGTTAACTGAAATGGTACCTAGAGGAAGGTACCACTGGCGGTGCTTTTACCATTCAAGTCTGTGCATGCGTGGAAAAACAAGTAGACAGTGAGGCACATATGCATATGAGCAAAAAGAATTAAAAAAAAAACTACAACCGCATGGCTCCTTTAAGTGGATGCCATCTAGACAATCCACTGCAGAGTCTGCGCGCAGTAAGGCGATTCTCAGAGGAGCTGTCTGGTCATGCAACACTGGATTAAAAAAGATCAGGATCAAATTACAGCCGGGCCAATGGCGGGATTAGCTGCCCCATCTGAATGCACCCTGAGAGAGCCTGAGCAGAGCCTGCTCTTCTGTGTGAACTGAAATTTAATTCAAGCCACCATTAGCCAGTCCACTTAAGGACATGGAGATTCCACACCACTGAATACTTGAGGACACAGAGAGGTATAACTCGGCTTATGAACATACTGTCAGATTGCTAAATTGAAAGGGGGGTAGCAATACTCTAAATAAATACATAAAAACAACTCAGCTGGAAGTTATGGAGAGACCAGATGATTTTAATTCATCCTACAGATTACCTGGGTTTTTTTAAAGGCCTGGAATATAATAACTGTTTGTACTGCCCTGTGAAGAGACCTCCAGTAGTTATGTTTCCTCTTCTCTCTCCTGGTTAGCAGTGGCTGCAGCATCACAGCCATACACACTTAAACATCAGCTGTCCCAGCAGAAGGCAGAGCTGCGGAGTCCATGGGGATGACAGGCAGGAGGAGGGCCACAGAATGCTACACAAGAGAGAGGCAGCTGTTGAAGATACACTGCAGAGAGTGGGACTGCCAAAATGGACATGGAGAACATTAAGTCAGTGCAATTAACACTGAAGAAATGTGAACCTCGTGGCTGCTGGGGCACATGAAGTCATATGGTTCAGTTGAGGGGTGAGATCAAACGTCCCCTTCTAGAAAGGGAGAGTCCCCATTTCACTTTGGCTTCTCCTGTGCACAGATCTGACCCTGTGGCCTTTCATTTTTGTGCCATTTCCTGTTTCCTCACAACAAATGATTTCCGTAAAATGTAAGCATTTTCCAATGACAGCTGGGCATGATTAGCGTTCTACACGCTACGTATAAAATGACATACATCAGATATATAGATGCCATATAAAAGGCGTATAAAAATCATGCGACATGAGTCTACAACCGCTGACGAGTCTAGAAAGCCAGCAGCGAAAAGAAGGGAACTGAAACCACTGACACAAATATAAATAAATATTTAAAAGGAACACAATAGGAAACATTTGCTCCTTGTGTTCAGATGGGGCTGGTTCACACATGGAAGCCAGCTGCTTACTTCCTCCCAGAGAGTCCTCCAGACTATGGGATGGTGAAGAGTAAGAACCCACAGTGAGAAGCTGGATGTCTGCGAGTACAGACAGCAGTAGCCACCAGTCGCTGCCCTGACAGAAGCACTTTTTGCATCAAGAGTTGCAGTATCTGTAACAAGAGACAGCACATGGGTTTGAATGTGTAAAAGTGCTATGCAAATAGCATTAGTATGGGGAGGGGAATTTCTTTTCCCCAAAAATCACTTCTGTAGATACAGCCATTGATTCCACTTATTTTCCTTTTTTCTATTTTAAAAGAGAGATTTATCTTCTATCTATCTATCTGTCTAAAGAAACTGACGGGCCCTTTGGTAACTTTAGCCCTTGCAGTTGTTTTACACGCTACACCACGGGGGAAGAGGTGCTCCAGAAGGAAGACAAGAAAGCTTTGGGGAACACGGCTGGCCTCTGAGCTTCTACAAAGTGACATTCTGAATTTTTTCAGAACCTCCCTTTCTGCCCCTCTTCCCTTTGATTGAAATGGAAAAGACTCTAACGTCCTAAAAAGAGGAAAAGAAGCAGATTTTGGGGATTTCATGGAGAAATTGGGTAAAGAGGGAATAAAAGATTTTGCTACATACAAAAACTAAGTTGTTATGGAAGTTGTGATCGTTGTAGCCAATATGTTCAGCAGGCAAAACATACCATTCTTGACAGCTGCAGTCGTTCCTGAGCTGAGTCTTGGCTTTCCTCACTGTTTCACAGTCTGACTTGAGCAATGTGCCAAACAGCTTGGTAGCAGTGCGGTAGCTCTGGTGGTGCCCTTTCTGCCTTGCAGCCACTTTTGCATCAGTACAACAAGGGAAATTTACCCCCCACCCTCCACAGATTTATAGATGGTTTGATCAGGTAATTAAATAATGCTTGTGTGAAATGGTGCCAATCCAAACAAACAACATGGACTTCAGTGAACATCAACTGTTAACATTTAAAAAAACCTCACAGGGTTTATAAATCATTGATTGATGGAATAGTTTGCTCACACTTTGCGCACAGCAACAAAATGTCTATTCTTGGAGAAACTGAGACTGCAATTGGCTGTTTGAGAATGAGCATGTGTGAAACAATGCCAGTTCCACTATACTGAATTGTGCTTGAATATGTGGAAAGTAACCCACTGAACACACTTGAGCTGCTCATGAATAGGGTTGCAAGCTCTGGCCTGGGAAATTCCTGATGATCTTGGAACACTGCCTGTGGAGGATGGAGTTTGGTTGGGAACTAGGCTCAGCTGGCATGTGATATCTGTTTCTCCTAGATTCTTGATTATATCATACTATCCATGCTTCAAAGCTTCCATTTCTTCCAAGGGAACTGATCCCTGTTGTCTGGAGATCAGTTGTAATTCTGGGAGAACTCTAAGCCCATATGGATGTCATGAGCAACCAAACTGCCTGATGAAAAATCAGCTTCCTTCTTGCAGCTGGTGAGCACAGGGAGACCAGGTCTCCAAGCTGTTCATATTTGTTGCCTGGAAGTGGTCAAGTCAATGGCATGTTATTGGAGCACTCTAGGCTTTGAGCAAAAGTCTAGTTTTACTATAGAGTTTTGCCGAAATCCTAGAGTCTCACATCAGTGCCAGCCATGTGACACCACTTCTGGTATTTATCAGAAGTGACATTGTGCTGCAAGCATGAGTTTATTTTCCTATCTTTGCACCATTCCCTTCCCACCAGTTGCAGCTTTTGGTGGGCAGCCTGTGAACCAAGCCAGTGGGTTACTCAAGCATTTCTAATTACTATTATTTATCATTTATTCCATGGGTAATTATTTTCAGCTATGAATTGTTTCATTCTACAGGTTTCCTCATGTGATTCTTTGGATTTGGTTGGTATGTCTGAAGTAACATTTGGGCTATTATTATGCTCTTCCACAACTTCTGTTCCACCCACTGGGTCTTGTACTAGAGACAGAGTGTTTACTGCCTTAGAAATATGCAAGGTAAGTTCTGGCACAATGCTTATTAAATAGGGTTGCCAGAACTCCTGGTGGAGGTGAAGGTCCCCCGCCACCAGGCCTCACTGCCCCACCGCCAATCAGCTGGCTGGCTAGGTGGAATTACTTAGAAAAAGAGTGAGGCCCAGTCAATATTGCAGCAACATGTCTATCTTACTTCCAATGTAACCCGGAAGTGACGTCATCACACTGGCAACATCGAGGTGATGCACTGGTATTTGGGCAAAAACACTATGGTAGAAGCCAAACTTACCATAGTTTTTGCCCAGATACCACTGTGTTTCGCCCCAACTTTGCTGTGTGATGACATCACTTCCAGGTCACATTGGAAGGGATGAAGACATTTCACTGCAATATCAGCTGAGCCTCCCTCCGGCTCCTGGCAAGTCCCCTCCATCCCATGCCAGTTGCCAGGAGGGACCTGGCAACCCATTTGTTAAATCACATCTTTCCCATAACCAATAACCAATCACAAATGGTTAACAGTTTTTAAAGAACCGTCTCGGTAGATTATATCAGATTTTCCTGTTTTGTTTTGAGCCAGCGACTGAAAGCTTATGAGTTTTACCTTTCAGTAGTCTGGGGCTTTTATCTGTCATGGGCTGGGCTTGGGCTGAGAGGTGGGAGTCAAGTCTGGTCCGAGGTCATTGTCAGGAGAGTCAGAGTGAGAGCCAAATCATGAAAGAGGGGTCATCCGAAGCAGGGGTCAGGAAACCAGGAATCCAAGCCAGAGTAGGGGTCCAGGAACAGGAGCTGAGGCTGGATGCGAGACATGCAAGGAGGCGACTTGTTGCTTCCACGAGAGCCCAGTCCAGAGTAGGAGTTATATAGGCCTCCGGCTGGGTTTCCAGTGGTGGTGGCAGTGCTCCTGCTAATACTCAGGACTCAGCACTCACCTTCCCTGCTGGTGTGCATCTCTACAGCGGGTGGCTATATCTCTGCAGAACCTCTCCCTCAGCTGAACCACCCACAGAGGTAAGTCAGGCGGGCTCCCCGACTGCACCTGTGCCTCATCGGCTGCTACAGGACCAGGTGCTGGGTTCACAGGCTCAGGTGCTGGCAAGCTATCAACTTGTGAGGAGTCAGAGGGGCTGGCTTCTGGTTCTGGCAAGGCCGGTGCCTCTGGCTGCGATGCCAACTCAAGCAGGGACTCAGCACTGTCGTTGCTGCTCATGACAGCATCACAGATCCGGCGATGCCAGGGGTCCATTGGAGCGGGAGCGCACAGGAGCGTAGCTCCGGGAGTGAGGAGCCCAGGGGGCAGGCACATGACCAAGCCCCGCCCCCTCCTCGGCTTCCTCGAGCAGTGCAGAGGCGCAGCGCCCCGGGGAAAGCCCTGCTAGGGTCTTTATTGTTTTTAATGTTTTGTTTTAATATTGATAATTTTATCTTTGTTCCTTTTATGACTGTGTGCTGCTTTTCCAGAGACTTGCTCAAGGTGGCATATAAATTTTCTAAGTATACCATTTTTTTATCTGGGTACATGGCACATAAGTACTGGAGAAATTTCACCAACCCTTCAGCAGCATCCACCCCATCAGTTTGGTGTAGTGCTCAGGAGTTGGACCCTAATCTGGGAGGATTGGGTTTGATTCCCCACTCCTCCTCATGCAGCTGCTGGTGTGACCTTGGGCCAGTCACAAGTTTTCTCAGAGCTGTTCTCTCAAGAGCAGTTCTCAAAAGACCTCTCTCAGCCCCACCTACCTCACAGGTGTCTTCTTGTGGGGAGGGGAAGGGGAAGGGATGGGTGGTGCACATGTCCTGGGTATCTCAAGTCTACTTGAAACCTGGAGGTTTCAAGGGAGCAGGAAGAGAATGAGGGTGTGTTCTTTACGCTTATTTTTATTGCACAAAGTATTGGATGGGGAAGGGAATGGAGGAAGAGCAGGTCAGTTTCACTCACCTATGGAGTGGAGCCTGAGGGGTGGGTGTTGCCTTCTGACACACTTCCGGTATGTTAGGGGGGATGGCATATGCAAATGAGTTATGCTAATGAGCTCCTGCACCTCTTTTTCTACGAAATGACCCCTGGGCGATGCTATCTGTATTCATGGGTGGCTGAGGCAGGGACTTCCCATTTGCTCAGAATCACTCAAACTTCTTAGTACTTTGAAATGTGTGTTTCTGTTTATGAAACGAGGGGGAGACAACAGATAGTTCTACTGAGTGGACAGCATTCAAGATTTAAACAGAAACATTTTGAAAGTATAAATGGTACTTGAATGCTTAAACATATTTCTCCTAATAATCAAGCTATTTGTAACTATTCAGCTAGGGACACAAAACACAGTTATATCCATCTACTGGGGGAAAGGGGGTGTTGGTATGGCTGTTTGTTAATTCATATAATTCATAACTCGTTTTTGTATTTCAGAATGAAATGTCCAAGGCATCTTACAAGAACAAAATAAAATCCTAAGAAATAAAAAAGTTAATATCAAAATAGAAAAATTCACTTAATAAATAAATATACAGCCGTATGAGCAATAAAAATCACAGTTTCATTAATCTGGGTAAAAACCTTGGCGAGCACTGATGACCACCAATCAGGAAAGAGATTTTCCCCAAACTAGAGAAGTAATAAGACCTTTAACCTCTGATTCAGTGACTGGTGGACAATCAGGTAATATAGCAGTTTCTAAAGGGAAAACTGCCTCTGCGAGCCATCAGTCCTAAGTAAGGACGGAGATACTCCAAAGTTGTTACTAAAATGTGTAAACCAATCTTTTCCTGAAATTTGGGCTTCAAGCTGAGGAGGGGGTTTACCAAATCCAAAAGAAACAAGTTCCCAAGAACGCATTTCTCTCAGCTCTGTAACTGCCAGGTCTAATTTGTGCCACAAACATTTGGCATGATCAAGGGGTTTTTTTGTTTTTTTGTTTGTTTAAGGAGGTTTTTTATTTAGATCTAAGAAGTATGAGTTGTGCAACAGATGTTTCATCTTTACAGTAACGCGGTAGATGCATGCATTTACTTAACTCTTTCTTGGCTGATTTACACTCCTGGTTGAACTACCTACTACTATAAAGGGTTTTAGATTTTAAAGATCTATTATTTGAGATCACAGGTTTTAGGTAACTAACAATTTCTTCAAAAAGTTTGATAGAATCACTACTAGACTCTGAAAGTAACTGATGCCGAGACCACAGAATGTCATTTGTCAAAGTCTGAGCCAAGATTCAATATAATTGGTTAGACCACTTGATCCTCCTGGCCCCAGGGAAGGTATCAGCTAAATAGTCTGGGGCAGGGCTTAAGCAGAGGTCCTGTTTAAAATTAAATAGAAGACAAGGGACAATGATCACTCTCAATTCCATTGACTACTTGACAAGATATAATAAAGTGGGAGACACGGCTATATAATCAAGTGTACTGGCCCAATATGAAGACAGATAAGTAAAGGTACCACCAGAAATATCAAATATAGTGCCACACAGAATAAACAGATTGTAAAGCGAAAGCAACTCCAAAAGGCATAGGCCAGACTTATTAATGACTGAATCTTGTGAAAATTGGTCAAGAAAACAAGCTGTTCAGAGTTTTGACGTCAACCGACGGATCACAAGGGCAAGAGCCAATCCTAGCATTAAAATCACCTCAAAGAACAAGCTGGGCATTCGGACAGCGATAAATCAAAGTTTCAAGAGTGGCAGAAAAAAGGTCCCTTAATCCTTTATTTTGATGGCCTTTGGCTACCTACAATAAAATTTGCATCTAGAAAATAAAAATCACAAGGACTGGGCCAAGGTAATCTAAGGAATTTATAAATGAGTGGAGGTCTTTCAGGCACTTTAATCCCATGCCATATAGAGTTTTAAAAGTCAACAAGCTTGTAGTGATAGAATTTATAATCTAAAGAAAGTATCTTATACTTGACAGTGTTAAGCAATCAGTCATTTTGAGGCCTTGCCTTAAGATCATATGAAATTTAATTCTAGGACATGGCTTAGAGACCACTGTATAAGACATTTTAGTTGCTGTTCACATTAAAGTTGTTTCATTCTTATTCTCTTAGTCTGTGGACCCAAAAACATTACAATGCTGGTGTCTGAATCGGGCCCAGGAACAAAGTGAAGTTTGATAAATGCTGCCTTTGGACACATGAAGCTGCCGTAACTTCACCCTGTTGGTCAGTACTCTGACTGACAAAGGCTCTCAGGGAACAGCAAGTCTTCACAGCAAGCCCGATTTAGGCTACCAGCACCCCATTTTGTGATTATCAGAGTTCCCAGACACTCTTCAAAGAGAGCCCTATGTTGTGTACCTTCATCTATGATATCCAAGAGCAGCGCCCCTGTTTTGCCTAGTCTTATTCTTCAGAGGGGACTCATAGGCAGACATCTGAACGGTCAAGGCACCTGCATAAATTCAGGAATGGATATGATCCAAGAACATGACTGTTTGCTTCTGAATGTCCTCTTCTGTGGTTCTGTGCTTCTTTCCAGGTGGCTGATCAGTTATCTTGGCTCACTTTTCTATTGCTAATGTGCTGATTTGGCCTTTGACCTTAGGTCACAGAATACAATAAGTGGGTCCTATTAGAGGGTCTTGTGTATTTTGTTCTTTCATCAGTTTTGTTTTACAGCCTAATTTAGAAGAACGCAGTACGTATTCTCCTGTAAAAGCTGTGAATGACTTCTGCCTAAACCAAGGCTACATTATCCAACAAAACTGAACCACTTTGTGATCTGGTTCATGGTCTACAACTGCTTCCTACTACCAAGGCGTTAGGATTTAACCGTGGAACTTCACTGCAATGCCAGTAACCTACCCAGAAATTGTGAAGTAATAAAATGATAATGGTGCTTTAGATCATATACAGAGTGCCTTTCTTTAATCCCTACCTGCTATTTCACTGTAAATGCTCCCTTGAGCATTCTGCACAGGCACACCATTGATTCCCTTGAAACTGATTTCTTCCAGGTTTGGAACCCAACTGAGAAAACAACTATGAAATACTTTGTGGGAGCATTTACAGGGGACAATCAGCAGACCTTCTTCCTTTTGATCCTGCACTGCATATGTTTCTGCAGCTTGTATTTTATTGTGTTTAGAAAATGTCCCATTCCCTCCGTAATCTACAGTTTCACTTAAAGAGTTTAACTACACTTTATACAGTTTCTAGTTCTGCTTTGAGTACTGTCAAACCAGATAAGCACTGAGGGTTCCATGCTGAAACTAAATTCTCAGGCAAGCAGGGGCCTGATTTGGGTTAGGACCATGTTGCTCAAGGAGAGTGGGTTTCATTCCCTGAACAGTCCTAGGGAGCGGCTATGTGCCTTATTGGGGAAACTTATGTGTAGCTATCAGTATATGCAATTTTCCCCAGCAGGGAAGATAGCCTGGGCCTGTTCCAGTACAGGAAAACCATACAGGGAGAGCCTTGAACCCTTGTTCTGCATGCACCAGGGTCCAAAACAGGCCCCAATTATCTGCCTGATAATTTAGTTTCACCATGGAACTCCCAGTGAGTATCTGTTCTACAAAGACCTAGCGCAAGGTTTGTCAGTCCCAATTGGTGGTGCCTGGGAAGTAGGATTGCCAAGTCTGGGTTGGAAAATACCTGGGGACTTTGGGGGTGGAGCCAGGAGAAGGTGGGGTTTGGGGAGGGGAGGGGCCTCAGCATGGTGCAATGCCATAGAGTCTACCCTTCAAAGCAGCCATTTTCTCCAGGGGAGCTGATCTCTATCAGCTGGAGATCAGTTGTAAAAGTGGGAGATCCCCAGGCCCCACCTGGAGGCTGGCAACCCTACTGGGAAGGGTGTAATTTGGGGAGACGAGGGAGCTCAGTGCTGATGAGATGGCATAGACTCCACACTGTGAAGCTGCCATTTTCTCTAGGAGAACCAATCTGTATACCGTGGAGATCAGCTGCAGTTCTGTGGCAGCTCCAGTCTCCACTTTGAGGTTGGTAATCCTACACAGGGCCTACCTAAAAACAGTGTGACAAGTACTTAATCCCTCAGTGGACCATTCAAAAAGTGCATATTCCAGGTGGACTGTAGTTAAAAATGACTTAAAATTAAATATGAATGAGAAGGTATGCCCATAAAGAGATTAAAAAATGTGTAGAAAGACAAAAGGAGGTTCAGCAGCTGAGGACCAGGAGCTGGTCATGAACATAAATGACACTGTGGAAATATCTGCTCAAGTTCTTTTCTCCCATCTATAATGAATCCTGGAAATGGAAGCACTAATGAAAAACAGAACATGTCTAGAAGTGTGGACTTGAGAAGCACGCCTGATGGGTAGGAACACATTGTTACCAATTAGCAGTTAGTTGATGCACTGGCCATATTCAGTAAATTTTCATTCTTTTGGAACTCCAAGATTTTGGGTTTCAGCACAGAACCTTGTGCACTTCTCAGTGCTGGAACATACTGGGAATGAAAGTTAATGACCACTCTGAGACGTCTGAAATTCTAAGATGCTCTTCTCTCAAGATCCCCCTATTAATTTCCCTCAAACTTGTGCAATCAAATCCTTAGGAAAAAGGCCAAGGCCAAGCTCCACACACAGGCATCAACACCTCCCCACCCCCCACACTGAAGAAGAACTAGAGTTGCCACCTCTAGGTTGGGAAATTCTTAGAGATTTGGGGGTGGACACTGAGGAGGGCTGTTTGGGGAAGGGAGGAGCCTCGGTGGAGTATAATGCTACAAAGTCCACTCTCCAAAGCAGCCACTTTCTCCAAAGGAACTGATCTCAGGGAGATTCACTGTAATTCCAGGAGATCTCCAGGCCCGCCCAGGGGGTGGCAACCCTAGCAGCTACAGTGCAGCGAGACAGTGAGGTATTGTGGTTAGGATGTCAGATAAGGACTGGGGTGTTCCAGTCCTCACTCAGCCATGAAACTCACTGGGTGAGCTTGAGCCGTTCACTCAGTCCCAGAATAACACAACCTACAGGATTGTTGTGAGAATAAAATGGAGGAGGGAGAACTACTTACATTTCACTGAGCTCCTTCCAATTAGGAGGACATACCCAGGACCACTGAAAGCCACCATCAGTCTCCAGACCAAGATTTCTCCTGATCTCCCACTCAGAACCCACCTAAGTATCATATGAAAACCGGTCGCATGACTGGCTGTTAGCATGACTGGGCTAATAAATGGTCATCTCTCTTTACACCAGACATTTTGCTTTCATCTCATTCTTTCTTGGTAGCCCTACACGAGCCTTGATCAGTGACTTGTTCAGAAACATGTGGGTAGACTCCTTTAAGGGTGGAGAATTCTTTCTTACAATGTAGAGGTAAACCTTCCTGGGTGAAAGTGTGAGTGTGTCTCTGGTATCAGAAGAGTGGAAAATGCCAGTGCCATCACAGCTGTATGCTTCCAAGGCTGCATTCAAGAAAATATGCAGAATATCTCTAAATTCAGATCTGTGTCTACTGGGCATACTTGGCCCTTCTCATCATCGTTATTCATTTTCAGGGATTTGATGAATTTGAAGTTCCCACTGTTTCAACTTGGAGATCTCTTTTTCAGACAAATAGCATTGTCCTGCCTATTTTATTGAATGCATAAATGGTGTACGATGGCTAAATTGTGTAAAAAGGGTGTGGAAGAGGCATCCAAATGCCATAAAAGAAACAAACTAATCAGGAGCACATGGAACAGAGAAAGCAAAACATACAAAAAAAGAAAAGGAATTAAAAGGCCATTTTGTTACAACATACTTCGACATCAGCACCTGGCTGTTCTCTGCCTGGGTGTTATGATGAAATGTAGCCTGCCCATCCCTGTTATAGGTCTCCTGTGATCTTCCCTACTGTTCCCATCTGGACCCCCTTTGTCATCAAAAGGTCCCCAGAAGCCAGGAACCTCAGGCATTGGCTTTCTGGCTTATGACTGTGAATTATTCTAAAAAAACCCCAGGCCTATAAATTTGGTTGCACACAATGCGATGTATGCACGTGATATAGCTTTGAATCTAGAGGTTTATATTTGTGCATGTCATAAAACACTCACCAGGCTCTTAAATAAAATCAGAACAATATCTGCCATAATGAAGTATAGTTCCAGTGGGCACCAAATTACATCTTAGATATTTCGTTAGTCATCCTTTATGAAGCAAATGTAAAATTGTAGTGTGGGGTACTGACAGACTATAATTCAGCTGTCTGGTGCTTTATCACTGCTCTCAGTAGGTCTCTAATGAATAATTCTGTATGCATGTTTCTGACTGATAATCAAACTCAGAACAATTCCTAATTGGGTTTTTCGGGTTGCGGAGAAGTGCCTATATTAGCTTGGCAGATGTCCCAACCAATGTTAAATGAAAAGCACAAACATAACAGATTTCTTTTAATTTTATTCTGTTGGAAATCTGTAAGTGCTTTGTACTGAGTTCTAGGAATATAAAAAGATGAAGCAAGTTGCACAAACGAGCATTGTTGCATAGAGTATTCACAAGGGCCAAGAATAAAGGAAGAGCGGAATTAAATGGAAGCATGAGACAGTTGCTACAGGCTTGGTTATTTTCTTGTTTACGTCAGTCAGAAATTATATTACCAGTCAGAAATTATACTACCAGAGTCAGGTTAGCATAGGCCACAAAAGTTCTGGCAGGATGTTGCTTGTTAACGGCTTAGGTAGTTCTATTGCAAATAGACTGGGAGCAACGTTTTCGCCTTAATCCCTTCCTAAACAAGATATGTAGATTAAGAGAAATCATTCTGATTCCTTTAATATGTCATCATTCCATAAGGGATTCTCTAAACCATTTTCTTTTTGTCAGCCACAAAGAATATACAGGGACTAGATAAGCTATGAAGAGCTTCTGGGAAGCCACTTTCACGCACACTAACTAATGCCGTTTCAATCCACTTCAGTAAACGTTTGCAAGTCGATTTTGCCATTTCGCACAGTAAAATCCAGATGCAAAGTGCATTGAAAGTGGATTGAAGGTGTGTTATTTAGGCCAAACCTACACCTCCCCTCTTTGACTGCTGTTCTTTTCCTACAATCATTTCACACTGGTTTCAAATTGCACCTTGGTTTTTTCCTCCTGGGTCTGAAGAGCAGTAAGCAACAGGATCTGTTTAAAGCAGTGTAATGCTAGCTTGACCACAAGAGGGCAATTAACGAATGTAGGCAGTGATTTTTAAACTAGAACAAGTATGGTTTGAAACTAGAAACAGGTATAGACGGGGTTTTTTAAAACTAGAATGATTCCAGTGGAAAAGTCAGATGTAGATTTGACCTTGTGTGTGAAAGCCAAATTTATGAGCTACATATGATCTACAGAATGAATGGCTTCACTTCAGCAGTCTGAGGTGCTCCAAGCTTGCTGTCTTCTGGGCCCACAGCAATTGTGCCTTATGGCCACCACCACTTCTTTTGATTATTCAAATCTTTTGCATATCATTCCTATGTTCCCAAACCACGTTACACAATTAGGTACCTTTTTCAGTGAACATGAACCACTGGATTATCATGATTTATAGAATGAATACTGGGCTTGCTGAACAAGGTTGTATGATGTGTTACCCGGAGCCTGCATAGGGTAATGCATCTCATCCCCTCCATGAAGATAACGTCATGTATGATGGACTGGCTATATGGCAGACCTCTTTGTGCCATTTTCTGAAAGAGGGAAATTGTGTGAACAATTGGGTATTTGCAGGAATGTACAGCTCATAGGTATGGTGGAGGGTAGGGAGACACACCACTCCTTTATACATATGAACTAGGGCTTGGATTCTTTTTAGGAAGCAGCATTAGTACATATGTAGAATAACTGAATCAAATTCATTAGAATTGTTTGTTACTGTTACTAAATGTGCAATAACTGAAATTTACGTAATTGACAGACATTTACTTGAATTAAAAATATTTATGCTGTTATTAAGTAGTTCATCAAATGGTGAGCACTTACCCTGGAGTTCTTAGGACTTCCTTTTCATAAAAGAGCTCTTTTTAAGCCACTGTTTTGTTAATGCACAAGATGACATTTTTCATTTTCATCTTACATGTAAGGCTGCCAGTTTGCTCACTATGGCAGACAACATCTATATATCTAATTCTCAACAGTCCTCTCTGCATATGAATGCTTATTTCCTCAAACAGAGGGCACATGCTCCCCCAACAGGTTTTTCTACAGACTCAGGGACTTTGTGGTCTGCAGAAGAATCCAAAAAGTAAAATAAAACAGAAAACTCAGGGAGGGTTGAATCCCCCCTCCAATACCTTTTGAAATGGCTGCCGCAGGGATCTACTCCAGCTCTCATTGCATTGACAGTGAGAGACAGAGTGGCTGAAAGTGAGACACACACAGAGAGATGATGAGTGGGGGGAAGAGGGCAGGAAGCAAAAGCCAAACTGGTGCTGGGATTGGGGAGGATTCCTCCTGCAGTACGAATGGCTAAGTAGCAGGGAGGTTGGGTTGAAAAGGCAGGGGGAGGGAGCAGGGCAGTTTCTAGGCCTATTTTGGAGCCAGGCCTGAGACTACGATTGCCTGCTCCAGGTTGGGAAATTCCTGGAGATTCTGTGGTAAAGTCTGAGGAGTGCAGGGTTTGGGGAGGGGAGAGGCCTCAGCTGGATATAAAGCCACAGAGTCTTCTTTGCAGTTGGTCTTCCTTGGCAATAGGCTCACATCGTGGGGAGGCAGGCTCTCACTTTTTCCTCTCTTGCTGCTCCCCCCTCCCCCAGCCAGGCCCAGCCGTTCCCTCCCCTCCCCTTCTCTTTGCCCCATTTGGAGGTGATGGGAAGGGAGAGAGGGAAGAAAATGGATCCCTGGCAGTTCTGTCTGTCAGAGGGAAGGTGCTCTGTTCTCTCTGTCAGACAGAAGCTCCTGGATTCCCTCCCCCCCTCTTTTTGCTCTGTTTGGAGGCCATGGGAAGGGAAGGCAAATGGCATCCTCTCTCCTGAGGTGAAGCCACATTGTGAGGTGAATTTTGGCGGGCAGAGCTTTGGTGGGCGGGCTGCAGGGAACCCAGCCTGGTGCACCCTTTCCCTTCCCCCCTTCTCTTTGACTGTTTCACAGTGTCTTCTGAGAGGAAATTTGGCAGTTTGGCAGTGTGCGGGGGAGGGGTTATGCTGATAGTCCATTGTGTTTTCACTGACAGAAGCAGGCCCCTGAGGGGACAGTTAGGGAAGGGAGAGAATGGATCCCGGGCAGTTTTGCCTGTCAGAAGGAAGGCGCTCTGGTCTCTCTGTCAGGCAGAAGTGCCTGGATTCCCTTTCTCTCTCTCCCCCCCCCCCCCATTCTCTTTGTTTCATTTGGACAGTTAGACCCACCTGGCAGTGGGCGGAGGAGAAGCGTGGACCCAGCTCCCAGTTGGTTCTTCCCCTTCGCTGGCTCCCTCCAGATTGAGGTCGAGACGCTGGCTGGTGGTTCTGTGGGTGGGACTGAGGCAAAGCAGGGAGAGAATGCAGCCAATGGCCAGGGTCCCCCTTTTGAGAGGCAGTCCGTCCAGCCTACTGATTCTGGCGCCCCATGGAATCTTGCCCCTTGGAATGTTAAAACGGCTTTATATAATAGGAAATATTTGGTGGATAGACTTTCTTCAGAGCGTTGCTATCAGTCAGTACACTTAACCTAGCTCAAGCTGAAGATTTTATTTCATAGGTTTTTCTCTTTTTCTGCATTCTTCTTGGAAACATTACACATTTCACTGCTATGTTTTATTGTTTTGGAACTGTTTCTTTAGGTCCCTTCTCATTATTGCGCTGGCTGATAGAAAGTGTTCTTGTGATTTGGTAGTTGAAATGTAATTCTTCTGGGAGATTCTTTAGAAAACCTCTCTGAATGCTTGTGGCGTGTCAGCAAAGCAGACTTAAGAGCCAGAAGAATAAGAATCATATAGTGTTCGTGTTCTCTTTATGAATAATGTGGGCCATTGCACACTATGTTCCATACACTACCAGGCCAAAAAACTGTTTCAACTTCTCTGCATACAGCGCCGTGCTCTTGCATTGCCAGTTTCTTTCATGATTTTAAGGATATTCTTTTTAAAAAGATTATGAATATTGGATCCAGTTTTTGAGATCATTGGTTTCATGCTGCTTGAAATATCTCACAGATTATTAACTGAAGTCCAATTAGTCTATGCCCTGACCTGGATAGGCCAGGCTAGCCCAATCTCATCAGATCTTTAGGTTAAATAGGATCAGCCCTTGTCAGTAGTTGGATGGGAGACCACCAAGGAATACCAGGTCATTTACACAATGGCAAATCTTTTTTCTTGATTACTCAGCACTGGAGCTTTTAACACTTGAACTCTGAAAGAAATCTTGGCTGGGATCAATAATTTGAAACGGTGAGTGGTCAAAGTGCTTCTACTTTTTCTTTCCAATTTAGCAGTTTGCAATGCATCCAGTCCCACTCTGCATAGTTCTCCAAACTTTGGGAGCAGATTGGTGGACAGGGGGCTTCAGAGATAAGAGTTTGTGACCCTTTAACCCGTGTGTAACTTTGCTCATAGCCTTTTGGATCCAGCCCTTTGTAACCCAGCTCCTACTGTTGGGTCTCATCTTTTGCTACACTGATAATCTTTCCCATTTACTGGGCTAACCCAAGTGAGGCATAATTTTCCTACTGTGAAATCTCCTCACAAAAAAAATGGTTTGAACAGCCTAGCCCAAGCGCTGCATTTTCCCTCTGTCATTTGATCCATATGTTGAGCCTCCTCAGAAAAACTCTTCAAAGCTCCAAGCCTCTCCTGATCCCATGTTCCTCACAAAAAGTTTATTTGAGAAGATGACATTAGCCAGTTTGGTGTAGTGGTTAAGTGCACGGACTCTAATCTGGGAGAACTGGGTTTGATTCCCCACTCCTCCACTTGCACCTGCTGGATGACCTTGGGCAAGCCATAGCTCTGGCACAGCTGTTCTCTCAAGGACAGTTGTCTCAGAGCTCTCTCAGCTCCACCTACCTCACAGGGTGTCTGTTGCGGGGAGGGGAAGGGAAAAGAGTTTGTAAGCCACTCTGAGACTCCGAGTGAAGGGCGGGATATAAATCCAGTCTCTTCTTCTTCTCTTCTAGTTTCTAATATCTGGATCTATGGTCAAGACTTCAGACATCCCAAAGCAAATTCTATCAGTAGCCTATCTACCTCCTGAATTTCCTGCTGCCATTTGTCTCCAGCATAGCCATTTTGACATGCATGCAATGAACAATCCCCAGGCTGGGCAAGGAGCTGTGGCAGAAGCTGCGGAAATAAAGAGGAAGGGACAGATGCACAGAGGCAGCCTTCCTTGCTGGCCTCCCATATTTGCAGATGGAAAAAGAAACCAATTCAATTACTTCCTTGCAACCAACTTCTAGAACTGTGTTGCAAAAAAAAGTCATATATTACAGCATACATTTACAGAGATACCACTAAATTGTTTATGTTTCAAAAAATCGTATGAATATATCAAATAATACTATGACTTCAACATTTCAGACCAGCACTGCCAAAGATATATGACCACTGTTTTATTAGCCAAAAAGAGAATGCAGCAACAGATACAGATAGGAAAGAGATATTACTGAATAGGTACCCCTAAGGGTATATGTTTGTGGCCAATCAACACATGCAGGGATTAGGTGGAATCATGCTTATTGTCCATGCACTTCCTAACACATTGACAGAGTCTTTTGTGCAAAGCTTTAAGTGCCTCCAAGATGAATGCAAGTAGAGTCTCTCCCAGGCATGTGGCCACGGGGAGCTGACGGGGGCCACACCTCCTCACAGATGTGCCCTGCCTTTCCAAGGATCCCTTTTATAGTTCATCTCCTTAGGATCCCTGTAATGTAGTATGTTCTGTGTAGCAACCAGCCTGCCATGTGCTCCCAGGTAATGGTGCCCGCCGCATGGCCAGAGCACATGGTCAGGCAGAGAGGGGAGCTTGAATCTGGAGGAACAATAGACCTCCAGATTCTAAGCCTCCACCAATGTAGGACCTAGATTCTCCCTGGGGAGCCAATGCAATCAAAGTCTCCTCCAGGGAACCTATGACAAACATGTGCATATGTTAAGCCCCTATCAGGTCTTTTGGGTGCGGCCAGAGGTGTGGCTCCGGCCAGCATATAATGAGGGCCCTGGAACCCTGGAAGCATGCTTGATCTGACCATCTACTGGACGTGCTGAATCACTCAGTAAAGGCTTCATGATTTCACCGTTCCTGGTCTCCCAAGTCCAGTATGCTTCAATCCAATAAAAGAGATTCCAACTCACTGTGTCTGTTCTCTTCTGTTTGGCAGCCTCACTGCCAGATATATTGATAATACAATCTTCCTACAAGGTGACACACATTAGGCAGAAACACACAGCTTTCTCAAATCCACCTTGTGGACTTCGTGGCTAAGCAGGGATTTGAATCTAAGTAGAACACTGTATCAGCCATGTGATACTGTCCAAGGGTTGCCAGATCCCTGGTTGGGTCAGGGGTTCCCCCGATTTTCAGGGCTTCAGCCCACTGCTGGCCAGCAGGGAAAGCCCTGCCCCCAAGCCCGACCACCTGCAGCCTCCCTTCTCTCCTGAGAGATTTAAAGGGCCCTCCAGCTGACTGGGGGAGCACATGGCATGCCAATCAGCTGGAGGGCCCTTTAAATCTTGCAGAGGGAAGGAAGAGGGGCAGCCATGAGCTGCACACCTCAACTCAAAGCAGCAATTTGCCTCTTGGATTTCAGGTGTGTTGGGCCTTGCTGGCTAGAAGCATTTAAAGGGACCAGTGGGGACCAAGCCTCACACACCTGAATTCCAAGTGGCATCACATTTGGAGTTCAGGCATGCAGCCAGTGGCCACCCCTCTCCCTCCCCTACAGCAAGATTTAAGGCCCCCCCCCACCTGATCAGCGGGTCCTTTAAATCTTGCAGGAAGGGAAGGGGTGGCCATGAGTGATCATTCTTAAGGGTGGGGCTTGGGGGCAGGGACATCCCCAATGTGATGTCACTGCATTGGGGACACCCCACCCCCTCTGGGAATGCCCCCCAAAGTCCCCTTCTAGGGGCAAAAGTGGACCTGGGAACCCTGTACTGTCTCTTTCATTTGCCTGTCCTATGCATTATTCCAGTCTAATTTTAAAAACACCCCTTAGATTGTTCATCTATTTTGGTGTAAATGAAAGAAGTGCTACAAAATGTTCTTCCCTGCTCCCTTTCTTCCTCCCTCTGCTATGTAGCCTGTGATATCTTATTTGCATTACGCTGGATAATAGCCACTTCAGTGTCTTTATCTACTGCCAATGAAAGCCATAAAGTTAGTGTCAGAGAAGTCTCATCTAAAATCTTTACCGACTGCTTCCCACTGCTGCAAGGCTTTAAAACAACACTTCAAAGTGGAGGATACAGGAACAGATAGAAAGACATATGACGGATTATATATAGCTGCTCAGGCTCACTTATAACAAAACGCATGGTTTCATTCTTACACATGAAAGATGAAGAGCCCCAATCACTGGTAGATTTCTCTAATTAAAATGCCAACAACAACTTGGTTGGAATTGGTTCAATTAGGAGACAAGCATATTGGAAGTTCCCACAGAACGAAGATTCAGCATAAAGTGTCTTCGGGGCTGAACGTCCTGTTAACTCACGTTTGAAGTAAGCAGCAAATAAAATCTCTGCTTCGAAAAACAAAACTAAACTGAGCATGAATAGAGTACAGATAAATGACCCCTTTGCAACTGCAGTGCTTCCCTCTATACATTGTCACTAATTGACAAGTATGTAGACTTCCTTATTTTATTTTATTTTGGGGGGGTAGCGAAGGGGAATAAAAGGATTCGAGTTGGCTCGGGTCCCATTACCACAACGTTGCTGGAGCGCAGCCATCTGTCGCAGCTGCTGCTCGCTTTAACTGCCACTCTAATTGACAATGAACCCGGAGACCTGTAATAATTGTGGCTGCTCTGTGACTTCAGCAGGTAATGCCTCCCTTTTAGCATCCATCAGGCCCCATCTGTGCCCCAGCTCTGCCTTTCTCCCAAGACGCTGAGTCCCACTAGTGTTATCTCTGATTCTAGACTGGGGGGGGGGGGATTGTTTCATTAGGGAGACTTTAGGAAAGGCAAGCCCAGGGGAAGAAGAACCAGTGGTACAAGCCAAGCAGCTCCCAGACTTGTTGTCCGATTCTATTCCCAGGGGCCAGGCTTCCCCCGCTTGCCAGGCAGCCGGCATGTGTATCAACTGCTGAGTCACTGGAAGGCCCTTTCAAATGATATCAGCTTTCAACATCAGGCTTAGTCTCTCTTGCCAATGATTTCACTCTGTAATCATCCCCAATCAATTGCCCTTGCTGCGTCCCTAAGACAAGAGCGATGCGGATGCTAAAACATTAAGATACGAAATAAAATAATAATGAGATCGATAGGAGAGTGTTTGCAGCGGACAGTTCAGGGGCTTCGCATTTTAAAGCAGGAGATCTGGGGTACAAGGGGGGTGGGGAGGGAATAAGCCGTGTGAATGGTTTATTTTCTAATGTCTACCGCGGGGTAAATTTGGAACCTCCAAAATGCATGGACTGTACAGACAGCATCTCCTTATAACGAGACATCATTCCTTCTTAGATACTTTATCATTCTTTCTTAGTCCATACTTCACTATCACAATACCTAGTACTTTCTACCATTCCTTGGAACAGAGTAGTGGAATTGCTCCTGGAGTCTGCTGAAGACAATAGTCAATGGCAGAGAGCAAGAACAGGTCTGCTGCTTGCTATGACTAGTGAGCCAGCCTCGCCCAGAAATATTGGACAGTACCACCTGGTGCACACTGACTACTTGGTGCAAGAAGGCTTCCTTGACTGCTGTCCCTGCACTTCCATTCTTTGGGGGTCAGTGCTGGATTGTGGCAGACAAGATGCATCTTCAACTGCCATCCCTCAGGACAACTAGTCGAGTCTCACTATAGGTTCCTATCCTGACTCTTGCTCAGAAAAGCACTTCAAGCTATGCAGGAGTCCCTTCACAAACAAACACTGCAGGAGTGACTCCCCTATGGTACTAGTCCATGCTGCTGGGGACCACGTGCGCATTACCATCGCAAAGGTTTTCCTGTCCAATCAATACTCCTCTGGGAGGGAGTTTGTCAGCTAGGTGGGAAGGACAAGGCTGCAATATTTGTATGCATTCCACAGCAACAGAGACCACAACATAGGGAAGTGATTCCTACACAGTACACATGTAGGGAGGACAGAGCTAGTGCTATACAAAACAAAGAAGCTTCTTTGTCAAATAATCAGTGAAATCTTCATTAGTCTGTAGATGAATGATGCTATTTTCTTTTAAAATTTTTAAGTAATGCATTTATTGGCTGGAGTAACTTCATTAATGGACAGAAGTGGCTTGGCTGTACAAGCTTTGGTCCCATCAAGATTTGCTTGCTGGCCTTTGAAGATCCTTGGAAATTGTAATTGACCTAAAATGCTACTATATCGGTATTATTGGGGATAACCTACAGCAGTAAGATTAGGTAAAGGTAAAGGTTTCCCTTGCTTGAAAGCCAGTCAAATCTGACGCTAGGGATGTGGTGCTCATCTCCGTTTCCAAGCCGAAGAGCCAGCACTGTCCAAAAACATGTGGTCATGTGGCCAGCATGACTAGATGCCAAGGTGCACAGAATACTGTTACCTTCCCACCAAAGAGATACCTATTTATCTACTTGCAATGCCTTGCTTTCGATCTGCTTGGGCGGCAGGAGCTGGGACCAGAGACAGGCGCTCACTCCATCATGCAGCACTTGGGTCTTGAACTGCTGAACTACCGACCTTCCAGTCTGCAGTTCAGCGTCTTAACCACTTGAGCCACCGCAGCAGTAAGATTACTGAACTACATCAAAAGAACTACATTGACTGCCGGTTTGTTTTTTGCACAATTTGAAATGTTGGCTTTGATCTTTAAAACATTCTCTGGGCCCAGAGTACCTGAAAACTGCCTCCTCCTGTATAAACCTGCCATTCATTGCACTCCTTTGTGAAAGCTGTTCTCTGGGTGCTCCCACTCACTGAGGTGGGGCAGCCAGTGACCAAAGCAAGGGATTTCTCTGTGGAAGCACCATATCTATAGAACTCCCACCCACCCCCCTGATGTTCATCTAATTTCTTCTCTATCTGTACTCAGGCACCATGTGAAGACCTACAGTTTCATTCAACGTTAATTGATTTTTTAAAAATGGTGGCCTTGTTTCCTTCTGGGCAGCTCACTGTCCCTCATATTGGGTTTTGGTCTGTAATTGCCGCTGTATGCCTGGATTTCAAGACTGAGACGCTGCTGTGTACTTTAAGTGTTTTTTTTTTTTTAATGCAGTGATTGATTCTTCTAAGTGGAATAGTGCAATATTGTTTTAGTGTGTGTGTGTGTAAATGAAATATGTATCATTCTGAAATTGGAACGAGATGTGCCACAATGTTGTTTTTTAATTAAAATGTCTGTGTCATGAGTCATTATATGCTTTCCGTTTTATAAAAAGTAAGCATTTGAATGGCATAAAAGAAATATGAAATACGGCTCATTTGAAGATATTCAGGTTTTTTACTATTTGCTTTTATCCCACCCTTATAATACTGGGTGTGAGATTAACATGCCCATATTGGGGGAGGGGGATAAACACATGAATCTGTCTCACATGGAATCAGTCCATTGGGACAGCATTGGCCTGTCAAGGTCATCATTGCCTCCTCTGACAATCAGCAGCTCTCCAGGATCTCAGGCTGAGTTCTTCACATTACTTATTCCCTGATCCTTTGAGCTGAGAATGGAAGCTGGGGACCTTTCTGTATACAACACAATCACAGCCCCTCCCAAATAGACTTGTCCTATGAGGAAAATTGGTAAGATTTACCAATGGTAAATGTTTAGTGTCTTATTTAAATAATCGTATTCAACCGAAATCAAATCCTCCAAATTATGGTTTCTGTTAGGTTTGAAGGATTCAGACGGACACTGAATATCAAACTGTACGCATGAATGATTACAGGAAAAAAAAAACCCAAATGGCTGAATTCCACTTGCAAATTACAGAGCCCTTTGCACAAGGATTAATTTTTTTTTAAATAAATCAAAGCAATTTTGAATATCAGATGTGCCTGCCAGCCAAATGCCAACTCTCATTTGAGATCAGAATCTCAATAGGATTAGCAGAAAATCTCAATAATATTGATTTAGAAATCTGAACACAGTCCTGTAAAAGAGAGACCTCAAAAGGTCAAGTGCAGTGACACATATATTATCATCATTTCAAACTCATTCATAGAAGCTGTGTAATTCTTCAGTTTTTGTGTAATTGAAGACCTTTTCATGATATTTGGACAATATTTATATTCCATAGTTCTTGCAACATCATGGTGGCACTTGCAGTGCAATCCTGAGAAGAACTGTGCCTTTCTAATTTCATCAATGTCAATAAGCCTAGAAGTATGAAATTCTGTTTAGGATTGCAACAGTGAAATGGTAGCCCTGTTGTCTGTCCATTTTTTACAAAATGGTTCTGGGATTCTGGTTGTGATATAACCATTTGTTTTATTGGGTACACATGTGTAATAAAAACAGACACCCATCCTGGGGTTCTAACTTCATTTTTAAACTTTTTGATTTATAAAAAGTCTAGCAGTGATAAGGGAAGATTACTGTCTGCACTAAGTAGATTCGGTGATCAGTATCTTAAGAACACTTAATGTCTTTCCGGCATTCCAGATACAGCTTTGAATGCAATTAGAATAATGTAAATAGGCAAGCAGTCACATTTCCGCAGTCAAAACAATTTGATGGTATCTTTTTTACACAGACTTAAGGGTACTCCCAGTGTCTGCAAGCCAATCCAAAGGAAGCCATTTAAGTAGAAACAAATTTCTTGGTGCAAAATGCATTGCAGATAGTTTTTCAGGAAGAAATAAAATCTATTAACATTCAGTTCAATAGTAATAATTACCCATGACAACATATAAAGTAAGGAAACGTAGAATAAACAGAGCCAGGAAACAAAGAGGTACAGAAAAGGTGTGTGACAGATTCTCGTAATTACATTTTGTCCTATCCAGGGGTCATTTCAAGCAGGAGCTTGGGGGAGCACAGCTCCAGGAGTTGGTGCCAGTCCCCCCCACTCAGGGAAATGCCTGCTTGTGTCATGGCTGCAGTAAAATGACCCTTCCCCTGGAAAGGTCCTTGTTCCTCCGACCAGCCTTCTGAAGGCTTCAGCCACCACTGAAGGTATCCTCCCAGAACAGGGGTATTTCTGAGGCTTGGATTAGTAGCTGTCCCCTCTCTGCCAGCCCGCCAGCCCTTCCTTCCTTCCTTTTCCTTCCTTCCTTCCTTCTTCCTTCCTTCCTTCCTTCCTTCCTTCCTTCCTTCCTTCCTTCCTTCCTTCCTTCCTCTCTCTCTCTCTCTCTCTCCTGTCTTTCTTGCCTTCTGCCATACTTCCAGTGATGTCAGGTGGTGTACCATATGCAAATAAGTTATGCTAATGAGTTATGCTAATGAGCTCCTGCACTTTTTTTTTCTATGAAATGACCCCTGGTCCTATCCCTCATCCAGGAGTTCAGTATAGTGCTCATGGTTCTCACCTCCATCATTTTTTTAAAAAATCACAACAGCTGTGAGGTCGGCTAGGCTGAGATGAATGGTTAGACCCAGGTCACCCGGTTAGCTTCATCTAGGGCTGCCAAGTCCCCCGGTAGGGCAGGGGAAACACCGGTTTTTACTGCTTACCCCCGCTTTTTCAAAATTGGCCCCCAGGGGACAAAATGGCTGCCAGCAGGAGCGCAGGGGAACGTTGGAGTCTGCCCTGCCCTGCCTTAAAAGGGAAATGTCTGCAGAGAGCCTGCCCTGCAGTAAAAAGCCTCACCAGACATTTCCCCTTTAAGAAGTCAGCAAGAGAGCTTTCACAGCTCTGGTCCGCCCAGACATTAAGGAGGGACTGAAGGGGCTGCTTTTGCATGTGGCTTGCAAGGTAAGTTTCTCTTCCAGCTCTTTTCCTTCTCTCTCTCTCCCTCGTTCTTTCTTTTTTCTGTCCGTCTGTCTGTCTGTCTGTCTCTCTCTCTGTCCCCATCCAGCAGAGGTCTATCAGTGGCTATTATTAACCACAAGGTCTAAATGGAAGTAAGTGCCTCTGCCAGTTTTTTTCCTTCTCTCTCTCTCCCTCTTTCTTTCTTTTTTCTGTCTGTCTGTCTTTCTCTCTCTCTCTGTCCCCATCCAGCAGAGGTCTATCAGTGGCTATTATTAGCCACAAGGTCTAAATGGAACCCTTTGTCTGGGGCAGTGATGCTCCGAATTCTTGGTGCTTGGGGGGCAACAGTGGGAGGGCTTCTGGAGTTCTGGCCCCACTGCTGGACCTCCTGAGGGCACCTGGTATTTTTGGCCACTGTTGTGACACAGAGTGTTGTACTGGATGGGCTGTACTGGATGGGCCGATCCACTGTGGCTTCTCTCCTGTTCTTATGATATGAAAATCATATTAAGCACTTGTGTAGCATTTAGTGCTTCATATTCTGCCGAGATGAGGAAGGATTCAGTAGGGCTGTTGATCAGTGATAGAGCATCTGCTTGACATGCAGGAGGTATCAGCTTCTTCAGCTAAAAAAGGATCAGGTAATAGGTGACATTAAAGATCTCAGCCTGAGACCCTGGAGAGCCACTACCAGTCTGAGTAGTCAATACTGACCTTGATGGACCAATGGCCTGATTCAGTATTAGGAAACTTCATGAGTTCATGTGTCAGCATGTGGCAGCAACATCACAGGATGTGACATCACAAAATGATGTCACTTCCTTTCTCCTGGCTCCACCCTCAAAGTCTCCTGGCTCCACCCCCAAAGTCCCCAGATATTTCCCAAGTTGGACTTGGCAGCCCTAGCTTCATCCCTCAGTGGGAATTTGAATCCAGGTCTCCTCAGTCCAAGTATGGCACTCTAATCATTACACCACCCTGGGTTCACAAACTATGCCCTGAGAAAGCATTACACCGCTATATGACAGAGGTTTTAGTTCTCCAATTAAGTGTATACTGAAGGGTGAGGAGCAGATTTTGATGAGGCTGAGATGCTTTGGCAAAATAATGTTTCAGAATCTGTAAGGCAGGAGCATCTAAGCATTTTGGTAATTCCTCCTGAGTTCAAATATGCAGAATTACCACTCCCCCTCTCAGTACAAATATAATGGGCTAATATTTCTTCTTACCTGATGGCATGTTGTGTCTGAAAATAGGGGATGTGATAAGAAAGGAGGACCTTTAACCCAGGAACATAACAAAATTCAGGGAGAGATTTCTAGGAGAAAGTTGGTTCACTCACTAAGCTTCCCCTAGAACAGTCAACAGAAGAGAAGCAAGGATAGGAAATGTTACAGCAATTGGCTGGAGCTTACAGACCCAAATTACTCAGATAAGAGAGACTTCTGGGCTAGTCTGCAGTAGATAAAGGATGTTAGCTGAGACTCATATAGCTGAAAACAATACTGAGGCTTGTTGGACAACATCAGAAGAGGTAGAAGACTGATCACAGAATAAGGCAGTACAACATGGATGCTATTAGAAGAGACAAGATAAATGGAGGGTTGTCACTTAGGCTCAGGGCTCATTTCGGAGCAGGAGCTCCTCTGCATATTAGACCACACACCCCTGATGTAGCCAATCCTCCAAGAGCTTACAGTAGCCCCTGTAAGAAGAAGAGCTCTGTAAGCTCTTGAAGGATTGGCTACATTAGAGAGGTGTGTGGCCTAATATGCAAAGGAGCTCCTGCTACGAAATGAGCCCTGTTTAGGCTTAAAATGAGGATGAAGTAAAGCTGGAGATGCATGGAGGGTGAGATACAGCATCTCTTACAGGAACTAAAGAAGGCCAAGGAGTGGTTAAATAGCTTATCCCAGGTCTATAGGGAGTGTCCAAAGAATTCTCCTTTAACATATACAAACATACATGGCTAAAATCCTGAGTTCCCCCTGGGGAAAAAAGAGCATAGAAATACTCCCAGGTTGGGAAAACCAGTTCTCTTTCCCCAGTCCATTGCCAGTCCTAGTAATAGACTCACTTTACTGAAACATGCAGTTTTTTTATTTTTAAAAAGTCTGCTTTGAATTCAGTGAAACAGCAGTGTTAGTCTGTTAAACAGGAGTCCAGTGGGAACTTAAAGACTAACAAAAACTATTCCAGAATAAGCTTTGGTGAGTTACAGCTCACCTCTTCTGATGCATGAAGCATAATCCAAATATTTTCCCACACTTGCCCATCGGTTGCTTGTAACTTTGAATGTAAATATATCACTCTGGATATACACTTGATGTAGTGAGTAGGGATGGACACGAACTGAACTATGAAGCAAAATCTGTGACTATTTTGCCTTCAGGAACTGAAGTCTATGATGTCTACCATTGTGGACTTTCACGAACTTTTAAGGCAGTTTGTGGGGCTTGGGCCAGTTTCTGGCCACAGCAGAAAGCCACAAAAACAGCTGAGCTGCTGAGCTCCTCACAGCTCAGCTGTTTTGGGCTTTCTTGTGTGGTCCCTTTAAAGTTCAAACTGCTTTGTGTGGCTCAGCTTGTGTGGCTTGCTGCCCAAGAAATCCCCTTTAAACAGCTGAGCAGCATGGAGCAAACTGGGGCTTGCTACCCAAGAAAGTCCCTTTAAACATCTGAGAGGCATGGGGCAAACTGTGGCCGAGGACAGACTGCCAATCTAAAGCGGAGGCAAAGCAGAGGGAACTGGAGCGGGGGGAAAACCCCACGGAGCTGGCCGTTCACACTGGCCAGAGCAATGCGGATCAGCAGCAATACGGAGCGTTCAGACTGCCACGGAGCGTTCAGACTGCCGCATAGCCAGCGCGCGCGGCTTGCGCATATGCGCATAACTTTTTGCCGGTGCGTTTACACTTCCTCCGGATGCCTCCCGCTTCTTCCAGTTCACACTGTTTGGAAGCGGGAGGCTTGCGGAGGAAGGCCCCTGAACACCGGGTAAAACCGGTGTCCTGTTAAAGCGAAAGGAAAGCGACTGGGAGACGGGTAAGTACGCAACGGAGCCGACGGACAGATGCGCATGTCTGAACGTGCTCCTTTCTTCCGTTTGCGAACCGTGCCTGCCTTGCTTTATATTGCCAGTCTGTCCTCGGCCTGTTCCATGCTTCTCAGATGTTTAAAGGGGCTTTCTTTGGCAGCCAGCCCCTAGGGTTTACTGCCCAAGAAAGTCCATTTAAACAGCTGAGAGGCACAGAGCAAAGTTCTCTATGTAGCTCAGCTATTGAAAGGGACTTTCTCAGGTTCAGCTCTGATCCATTTAAACCACTGCCTACTGCTGTCCATGGCTTTCCACAGGGAGCAGAAAGCAGTGGTTTAAATGGCTCAGAGCTATTTAAACTACTTCTTCCTGCTCCCTGAGGAAAGCAATGGGGAGCAGAAAGCACAGGTCACAAACCCATTTGAACCGATTTGGTTCATGAACCAACCTTCTGTTTTCTATAGTTTGTGGTTTGTTTTTGGTTCAGCCTTGCAACACAAACTGAACCGCAAAAATGAGGTTTGTGCCCATATCTAGTAGTGAGCTCTGACTCTGATTAACTGAACTCAAGTCTAACACTGAGATCTAACCATCTGACTGTTTAACAAAGCTACCTCACCTGAAAAAATGATCTGTGACTCATGAAAGCGTATGCTAGAATAAATGTTGTTAGTCATTATGGTGTTATGGACTCCTATTTAAATTACTGTTTTAAGTGGAAGTCTCTGTCATTTGCCATAAGTTAGCTTTGGTTGTTTTATATTCACATTGTAAATACAGGAAATATAAGAGGCTCTCTTAGTGATATGTATGAAAATTCCTTCTGCTGATTTGGGAACGGAGGAGTAAAATATGGGCAGAGCTGTAAACCAATCTGCTGCTTGGGATCAAGTGTTCAGTAAAGCGCACTCAGTATTCCATTAATCTCCTCAGCTACCCATCTCCACTTTTATACCAACTGGTGTTTTTTTAAACTACAACAACAACAACTATTCTATCCTTTTGTGCTCAGGGCTGCCTCAAAACACAATTTAGCAAGTGGAAGACCCACAAGGGCTTGCAGGAGGGCATCATTTTCTCCTCTACCACTATTTCCTCATTCCTTCCTCCTGATAGCCTTCAGTTTTTCCTGCTTCCTTCTCTTCTTCCCACCACCCATCAAACTTTAATTCCCCCCCACCTTTAGCTATATTATTTATTTACTTCATTTATACCCCACCATTTCCCCCAATGGGACCCAAAGCAGCTTAAATCATACACCTTTCCTCCATTTTATCCTCACAAAAATGCTGTGAGGTAGGTTAAGCTGAGAGTCTGTGACTGGTTGGCCCAAGGTCACTCTACATGCTTCCATGGCAGAGTGGACATTTGAGCCTGGGTCTCCAGATCCCCATCTGAAAATCTAACCACTACACCACACTGGCTATTGTGGGGTAGGCTGCTGTTGAACAGTAGCAAGGAGCTAGGCCTGAGAGAGTCACACAAGTATCATGGTAGCAAGTTGCTTGGTGGTTGCTACTGTCCCTGGCCCTGATGAATCCTCTTGCAAAGCAGCCCTGGAAATTATCCTGCTCCTCCCTCTGCCTTTTATTGACAGAAACCAAGGCTTGAAGGCTAGCAATTCTGTAGTGGTTGCTTAGTAATGGCCACTGAGAGCTTTCTTTTCTCAAAACTGCAGGTACTGCTTCTATCAGTTTGAGAGTTTTAACCCCCCCCCCCCCCCCGATTTCAGAATGTTCAGCAAACCTGTGGCTTTTCTCAGGTTTATAGAAAGATTTGTCTTATCTATCCCTGACTCCAATATATGGATCCACAGATGTTGAGTCTTAGATATATATTGATATTCAAGTTCCCTGAATTTGGAGCTGCCTAGAAGATTGATAAATTCCATTTTAAAGGCCTTAGGTAACGAGTTTAAGTGTTACTACGAAATAGTTCTTTTAAGGCTGCGTACACACAGTGTTGAATATTGTGCTGTTGTTGGGCTGTAGTAATAATTTGCAACTGGATTTTCTTATGTGGGCAAGAAAATTCAAAAGGTGAATGATGGCTATATAGTACAGCAAAAGCACAATATCCAACAATGTAAAGATCCAACTGAAAAGTAAAATGCAAACAAGCAAATGATGGAGAAAACTGGGCAGCTATAATTTGTAACACAGGAATGCATGACTACATATCAGTTACCACTGAGTGCCACATCATTGGCCCAAGATGCTAACTGCACTTATTTCGAATCTTTGGAAGATGCATGAAGGGAGTTATCAGTCATGTGTACAATTTTTATCTACAATAAAGTTTATGTCAAAATGACATGATTCTATCAGATTGTATCCCACACTTCTACTAGGGAGCTCAAGAAGGGGGCAGAATACCTGATACCCCCTGTGAGATCAGCTGATCTGAGAGATGGGATCCAATCCAAGGCCATCCAGATAGCTTCAAAGCTGATAGGCATTTGAGCTCAGGACTACCTGGTTAAAGTGTTGCAATCTGGCCACTCCATCGTGCTGATTCAGTCTCCAACAACATGGTGGCTCACATAGCCTTTGCTATGAGAGCCAGTTTGGTGTAGTGGTTAAGTGCACGGACTGTAATCTGGGAGAACTGGGTTTGATTCCCCACTCCTCCACTTGCACCTGGCTGGATGACCTTGGGCAAGCCATAGCTCTGTGCCAGCTGTTCCCTCAAGGACAGCTTGGGAAAGAGCTCTCTCAGCCCCACGTACCTCACAGGATTTCTGTTGTGGGGAGGGGAAGGGAAAGGAGTTTGTAAGCCGCTCTGAGACTCCAAGTGAGTGAAGGGCGGGGTATAAATCCAATCTCTTCTTCTTCTTCTATTGGTAGACATTCTATTTGCAATATTTTAGTTCTGAAGAATATGCCCTCTTTTTATAAAGCAAACTGAGTTGTCTTTTTTTTTCTTGCAGGGGTATTCATAGGCCTGTACAATTTGTAGTACTTCCATATAATGTAGCACATCAGCCATGTAAGCTCAGTTAAATTCTAATTTCTGCTTTCTACCAAAAAAAAACCCTTAAAAGGAGTGGGTGTTTTGTCAAGACCAGCAGGGAGGGGACAAGGGCATTGTAAGCTCTAAGTGGAGCCTAGGCTGACGCCTGCATCTTCTTCACCACTTCATTTACTTCCCCTACATTTTGCTAGAAAAGAATACATCCTATTAAAGGAAGTCAACAAAACCTGAAGGACTCTTCCCTAATCTTGTACTTATTTTCCTTTCCTTCAGGAATGTCCTGCCTTTTCTTTGTTTACCTCTCAGTGCAATGTTTGTAGAGAACATCTAGAAAGAGCTTAATGGCTGGGGGGAGGCACAAGTGGAACCTCCATCAGGTATGACAAATTAAGGGTCATGTGTTTGCTTGAAGCTTAATCAGAGAGTTGATACTACTTGATATAGAATTTCTTCTGTTTAGTGGAGATCCTTGCTTTGTTATGCCTTGGGCCCCCCGAAACTAAACCTAGAGATAGGTAGATCTTGTTCAGTGGGACAACACTCTGTGCATCTGCAGCCACCTGAGAACACAAGGAGGCTAGTCAACATTTCCAGGTTAACAAACCCAGACAACTCATTAATATTTTTGCCAAATAAATGTCCAGATACAAACCCTTGGCTGCATGCAACTTCCAGGAAGTTCAAATATGGGGAAATTCACAAAAGGGAAGGCAATGATTTTTTTTAAACTAAACTTTAAAGAAACAGTCTGAGACTGGTTCATGCAACCATCTTCACGATGGAAGAGTCACCACAATGTGCCTTTCTCTTTCACTTGAAAGCATTTGCAGGTAGTGGTTCGAAAAGTGTTTTCTTGTGGTTTTCAGACCATGGGTACTTATTATCTTGATACATCTGCAAAGATCTGCATCAGTTTGACAAGAGAAGCAGGGATTAATGAGAGAACTAGGTTTCACAACTTCTTTGTCTATCAAAGGCTGAAATCTTCAATGTAAGCGGAATGCTGCTATTTTTAAAACAAATATGATTCATGAGTCATTGTATCAAAAATGTATTAGTTATGAGAAGTGTTTAGCCCTAAGTCAGAGCCTGGAGTGGACTGCACAATCATTTGCAGATTCACAATCCATTGTACAGCCCAAAGCAATTATGCAGCATCTGCTAAGTCACACTATGCCTCACCAATAGGGTTTATTATAGGGTTGCACTGGCCACCAGCAGGTGATGGGGGAGCAGGGTTGCCAGATACAGGCTAGCAAATTCCTGGAGATTTGGGGGTGGAGTCTGGGGCGGACAGGGACTTAAAGGGGTACAATGCCACAGAGTTCTTCCTCCAAAGCATCCATTTTCTCCAGGGCAACTGATCTCTGTTATCTGGTGATGAGCTGTAATTCTGGGGATCCCCAGGTCCCACCTGAAGGCTGGCATCCCTAGCTGATGATGTCATTGACATGACAGAAACTGTTTGCTTTGAGTATGCTAGGGGGAACCTAGCATGTTCTAGGAATATATTTGGGCTGTGGTGAGCCTCACTATGGACTCTACAAGGCCTCCATGATGAGGCCTAGAGCAACTCAGGATATTCTTCCATTTTAAGGTATAGAAGAATACATTTTCTTTCTAAATGAAGCAATAATTTTCTAATTAACATGGACATTAGCAAACAGAACAATGATGAACATTGTTTACAATCAGAATTGGGCAGAATGCAGTATCTAATCAATAAAAATCCAGTGGCTCTGCCACAGGAGTCTTATCTTTATGCATTGTTAGCCGAATTGCTTTAATTTAAGATTAGCAATTGGCAAAATACCGGGTTCTTGCCAGCTATACCAAGGTCCCGCCCCCTCCAGGAGTTCCAGAAAATAGGCAATGAGGCTGAGTGGTTCCGTTGAATGATGTTTACTATAAAATGTTGTTCAAGCATATAGAACTGAACCATACACACATACACACAAGATCTAGGAAATTTAGGTAGAAAAATAGCACTGTTGCATGAGCAGGAGTTTCGCTGAGGGGTAATACGTTACCTGTCCTGGAGATAGGTGGTCCGATTCCAAAAGAAGATTGAGGGGAGGTAGAAAGGAAAAATGGGGAGCATGATCTAAACCTGCAGATACACGCTTCTTCCTGGCTGTGCAAACCAGGGATTAAAGATGGAGGCAAGGTAATGGGATAGAAAGCTGGACATGAGAGGATGGTAAAGAAGATAGGGGTCGAGATGGCTAGCAATGGTTGTCTGTTGTGCAAGATCTTTTATCAGGTGGCATTGGGGTGGGCTGCGCTGACCACATCCCATTGACACACCTACTAGTTGGTCCGTCCCCACTAACCCTACCATTGGTCAGTGTAACAAGGAGGAGGAGATGGGAAGGAGTGGTCAATATTGCAAATCTAGGTGCTAAGCAGGAACTGACACCTAGGCAAGCTGCTAGGATTCATGGCACCATTCCATTGTCTCGTGATGGCTCTGGCCAGGTCACTCGATGGCCGGACGATTAGTTGCCAGGTAACATCACTTAACATAATCTCTGCAGGAACTTTGGGGGAAGGTGTGAATTGACCAGCGTGAGGAGACAGGAGGACTCTTTGAAATGGAGTCCTGGTCTCCATGTAAGTGTGAACTATAAAAGGTGTCTCCTGCTGTGGGCGGGAGCCTCTCACTGCAATAGAGAGTGCATTTCACCCTTTGCAGAATAACCCAAAGTTCAAACTTATGATTATAACAGTTCATAAGAGCATATAGTATGCCTTGCTGGCTTACAGCATGACTGCAGATACAGAACTAGGCAATGTTCATGAACTCAGTAATGCTATGAGACTGATTACCTGACTGGAAACTATGACTGGAAACAGTTGAACTATGGGACTTCTTTGGTGCCAGTCCTTTGCTTCTATATCTCATTAAATTTCAGCTATCTGATTTTGCACCTTTCCTGCTTTCACCTTGGACTTTGATTCATTTCTGACATTAATTTCTTCTCCTCCTCTCGCAACCAAGCTATGAATCTTGGCTCACCTTTAACAGTGTCTTAGGGCTTAATATGGAGGTCACATACACACAACACCTTACCTGCATCACCATGCTTTGCAATAGCACAAAAGGTTTTTCTTGTGTATACTTCTAAATATCTAAAAATAAGTCCATATGCAATTGCCGTTTATATGCCATGAGTTCAAATATTGATAGATTTCTAAGGTCTTCAATCCATTGATTCACCAGAGGTGGGCTGTTGTCTTCCCAGTGTTGTAATACAAGCCTTTTAGTCGTAATAAGAGTCCATTTTTGTTGATCATTGGTTAGCCTCCAAGAGACAGGCAGATAGTTTAAAATCATTCCTGAGGAACATCCTTCAATTCAAAACCAAAAAGCAAATGATCACCTCTGAGAAATCGTTTGTCTGGTCCTTTCTGATAAGAATAATCAAAATGATCTTGACCTATTTTGTGCTGTTTTGGTTTCAGAAGTATGCTTTAGGGCAACTTTACAGCAGCTTTATGAGTCAACAATATAAACTTTCATGCAACCCCTAACCAGGGATGGACATAAATTGGCTCACGAACTAAAGTTTATCATGAATTTTGGCTGGTTTGTGGTTCGCAAAGCAATATTCACAAACTCAAGAACTGCCACAAATTTCCATGAATTTTAATGCAGTTCGTGTTGGTTCATGGAGGTTTATGAAGAGCAGAAAGCAGGGGTTTAAATGGCTCAGATCTATTTAAACCCCTGCTTTCTGCTCTTCACAAAAAAAGGCAGAGTAGCAGGAAGCTTCCCCACTGTTCAGATGTTTGGTTTAAATGACACAGATCTATTTCATCCCCTGCTTTTTGCTTGCCACCAAAAGCTCAGCTGTTTGGTTTAAAGGGCTCAGAGCAGAAAGCAGGGGTTTAAACTTTAAATAGCTCACAAACTGATGTGAACTGGTTTGGTTCACAAAGCAGCGTATTGGTTCATGGTTTGGTTTGTGGTTCAGCCAAAAACCATCCCTACCTCTGACTAGGGTTTGCACGATCTCCTGCCTCCAGCAGCCAATGCATACTAGCACTCCAGCAGCCAGCAGGAGAATTAAATAAAAACAAAAACCGACCATCAGTGGCAGCATGAAGGTAAAAACCATGCAGTTTTCAACGATTCCTGGAGAACCAAGACACCACTTCTGCCTGCCTGCCAATTTGGTGTAGTGGTTAGGAGTGTGGACTCTAATCTGGGAGAACCAGGTTTGATTCCCCACTCCTTCACATGCACCTGCTGGTGTGATCTTGGGTCAGTCACAGTTCTCTCAGAGCTGTTCTAGAAAGAGCAGTTCTCAAAAGTGCTCTCTCAGCCTCTGTTGTGGGGAGGGGAAGGGAAAGGAGATTGTAAACTGATTCATGTACTGAAGGGCAGGGCGGGATATAAATCCAATATCTTCTCTTCTTCTCTGCCCCTTCCATTTCCTGCTGGTTGTCAGGGTAAGCCTGGCAATGCTACACCTGATGCTGTTTTCATGTAAATGTTTTCATCTAAATGACATTGGAGGTGCTAGGGTAAGAAGACAGTGTGAATTACAAGATACATTTACATTTTGTCACTTGATCGTACCAGTCCAAGTTTTGCTCTGGATAGTCCACACTGGTTTTTCATATGGAAAGTTCCTAGTTAAACACATCAAATGGTTGGTGCTCCCATAGCACGATACCCGTTTACCAGCTTTTTGCAGAAAATATACTTTGAGACTGCCTTTGGAACCATCTCCCGGCCAGTACATACAACTTGTGACCCATCAAATACAGTGTTCCCCTCCCCATGCCTTCCCATGTACTGTGGCCTGCATATACTTGACAGACCTTATGTTTTTACCATCACAGTCAGGCAGCAAAAAATAGACAGTTTTTGGCTTGGCCCAGGCCTGTACTGGTGTCTTAGAGCAATACCTGGCTCCCCTCAGAAAGATTGCCTCGTATTTCTCACCACAGGTCTGTTGCCTTATATGCTGCTGTCGCTGCCTGATTACTTGGTATTTTTTTTTATTTGGGGCAACCAAAAGCAATAAATTGCTAGTTAGGTACTCATTCTAGAAAAATCAGAACAAGATAGAGGGCTATATGTATTTTCTGTTCTACAAATTGTGTGGGAGTGTGTGTGTGTATAGGTTATATATATATATATATATATATATATATATATATATATGTAACACACAAACACACATACACACACACATAGATCCAGATTTCAGAACAAAGTTAACTGCACAGTTGGCAAAACATTGGCCTTTCATCATTTTTTATTTATGGAATGCATTAAAATGTGAGATGCTAATATAACATGCAGTAAAAAGAAATCCTATAAACAATCCCCTTCTGTGTCACCAAAACTATTAACCATACGGTAAGAGAGAGGCTGGAGGAACAATCCTATTTCTATGTTCAATCCCCCACGTCTTAACAGACCACAAGAGCACCTTGGCAGTTATTTTTCACATAAGGTACATTTAATTTCACTGGCTTGTTGGGATCAGCCACATAAAACTAGAAGGAAGCAGGAGAGAAAAAGGGAGAGGATGAGAATACAACCTCATACATTTAGGTTATAGCCGGCTAGAGGAAATGTTTATTTTTAAAAGCCCCCCAGAGTAAGAACTTTCCCAGGCACACAATATATGCATAATCACCCAATTTCAAGGAAGATTAAATATACACATCAGGATTCTTGAATTGTGATAATGTCTCTTCTGGGATCTTGTGGCCTTGGAAACCTGCCATTAGCGGTTACTCTTTAAAACCATCTTGATCCCTCTCATCTCTCCCTTTCCCCCAACATTCCGCCCAGTGGCCAACAGTGGTCAGTTTTCTTTCCCGATCTCAACTTTGCTTCTGTTCTTCTGCATAAAATGGGGTGTGTGTTCGCTGTAAGAATTCATCTCCCACCCCCTATTAAGATACTTAGGTGTTTTGTGAATGCAGCAGGTTTTAGAACCAACATCAAATCTTGTTTCTCCAATTATTTTTCCTGTCCCCACAGTTTGGACAGATGTGGTTAAAGGAAAAACGGGTGACAGTGATTTGCTAATCTATAAAAGAGTTCCAGACTTACCCATTCCTTTAAAGCAAGGGTGTCAAACGTAAGGCCCATGGACTGGAAGTGGCCCACCCATGGCTTTAATCAGGCTCCTGGTTCTTTTCTTCAACCCCTCCTACCCCTCCGGTCCTCACCTTTGGAAGCCTGAGGATACTGAAGTTCCCAGCTCCCTCCCTCTTGTCTTTGCCTGCTTTGGCAGGAAGCTCTTCTGGGCTTGCAAAGTTACAAAGAAAATACAGAATGGATTTTTCCATTAACATTGGCCTCTGCACCCAGATAGGCTACTCTGGGATTGTTTCCAGCAATAGAAACAGTGCTCTGGATTGGAATGACAGCCCCCAAGCAGAATGACAGTCCCTAGCAATAGAATGGTGTCAGTTTTCAATACTGTTAAATAAACACAATATCACAAGAGTTTTAAGTATATTTGTATTTTAAGTAAAAAAAATAATATCTTTAATTTATATAAATTTAAGTTTATATCTCTGCTACCTGGCATTACATTTTATGACATGCATGGCCTGGCCCCACAAAGTCCCATTTATGTTAGATCTGGCCCTTGTAGCAAATGAGTTTGACACCCCTGCTTTAAAGTATATTCACCCTTAATCAGCCATTAAGAATATACATGAGAAAGAAAGCTTCTGTGTGTAATATGGTTCTCTGCTGGATGGAGAACCATGGGCACTTGTGGTGTGCCCTTTGATTTGCCTGCTAGAGAGGAACCAAGTGTTCTTGGCAAGTATGCTTGAATTAAATATTTGTTTATTTAAAACATTTCTACCCAATTCAGGGTCCCCATGCCAGTGAACATTAAAACATTTTACACATTAAAAGGCATTTAAAATATAAATATATAAAAATATTTAAAGCCAATAAAACACATAAAAACACACAAACAGGGAGGAGGGATAATGAGAGACACGGACAGAATGCCAAACATAACAAAAAAAAAGTCTTCACCTGCTTGTGGAAGACAACAATAGAGGAATGTAGATGAATCTCCCTGGGGAGGAAGTTTGACCATTTTGGTGCCATGACTGAGAAAGCCCTTTCTCTGGTTGCCGCCCATCTAACCTCAGATGATGGGGGCACCTGAAGGAAGACCTCAGAAGATTATCAGAGTGGCCAGGTTACTATTTCTTATATATACTGCCTCACATTTTGCATTCTGTAGATTTGAGCTGGTGTCATGGATTTATATTTGATTTACTCTGTTAATTATTTAATATGCAGAACACAGCTAATAAAAATCTCTACACACAGTACTTACTTACAGTTGAAAAATCCATAAATAATTTCAAGTTGTATCAATAAGTAACACTCATTAAGTGTTACCATAAATAGCTTTATACCTTCTTTCTCGAGTCCAATATCATAAAAAGTTATCAAGCAATTCCAGCTTCTTCATATCTTTCACCTTCCCTTCCCAGAATATTAATGTATACACCAATTTTAAAGAACTGAAATGTCTGACTTTTCTGCTGTCAGTGACCAACAGCTGGAACTTCATTCCTTTTCCAGCACTGGCCAACTAAAATCCTAGCTGCTATAAGTAATAAATATCTTCATTCTGCCACTCTGAGCGTAAGACTTTTAAACACTAAAGAAGAATAACTGTAGAGTCCACAGGGACAACTGCTTTAGTCAATATCTTAACATTTCCAATTTTTAATTCCCAAAACTCCTGAGTCAAAAGACATGTCTATTAACTATGAAATGAATAGGCTTTCAGATGCCCACACTAAAAATCCCTATTTTTTAAAAAAATCCTCTATTAGTAATTTACAAGATGACAACCTCATGCCACCTTGATTTACCTTTTTTTTTAGATTATGCTAAACTGCATAGCAGCCCTGACCTAGATGGCCCAGAGTGGCCCAATCTTGTCAGATCTCAGAAGCTAAGCCGGGTTGCCCTGGTTAGTAAATGGATGGGAGACCACCAAGGAAGTCCAGGGACACTATTCTTGTGCAATGAGAACAAATAGAAATAATCCAGGGTAATATTACATTCAGCTTATTTTAAAATAAGTGCCACTGTCTTATTGTGGTTTGGTAAGTAGAAATTAGTTGCTCCTGTAATACGTGTGTGTGTGTGTGTTCAGAGCCTAGTGCTGAATTTAGAATACCTGTAATCAAGTAGGTTACTAAAAATGAGGAGAAATGACCTCATTATTCTTCTGTTTCTAGGTACTGACTGTTCCAAATGTATTCCAATGTCTTGTTATGATGCTAGTTATAAAATGCTCCCAACTGGAAAAGAACAAGAGTTCTTTTAAAGTTAATGTTACGGTTAACTATTTGGAGGGGAAATGGCAATCTAAACTGACTAATAGTCTTGTCTCTAATAGCAGAGAAGCAACTACCATGTTACCTTGCTCCAAAAAGAAAAGACTAAATGGCTACCCAGGGCCCCCTCAATATCATTATGAATTCAGGGCAAAACTGTAATGTTTTCAATAAAAACTGCTCTGTTAAAGAAACTGAATGGCTTTCAAACGGTTTAGAACTGACTTAATTTACACTAAGGTAAAATTACGGTAAGGTAATGTACATATATCAGTCAATCAATCAATCATTCGTTCTTTGCATATGGGTGTACTGGAAGACTTGTAATGCAACCTGCAGAACATTTTTCTGGGACTCAGCCCCACTGAAAAGACCTGAGTAGGATTCTAAGTAAACCTGTTTAGGATTGCTCTCTGAATGGGAATAGGGCAAAGGTGTAGGTCACTAAGGATGGTAGAAACCACCCACCCTTGAATAAAAATATTAGGGATTGGAAAATTATGCTTTCCCCAGCTTCTGACTATGGCCAGCACATTCCTCCACCCTAATGGTGTCTCTGCTTTTGACCTGAACTTGAATTGGTTTGTGTTGGACTATCTGCTGGGTCAATGATTCATGGCTGGTTTTGTTTCCATTGAACCCCTAAGGTGCTGTCCTTCAGCACTATGAGACTAAATGCAAGTAATTTTATTCTGTGTTGATTCTAGCTCTAGTATAGTGTTATGGTACCTTTACTGATTTTATGGTTAATGTATTTTATGATACTTATTTCCCTTCCTTCCTTTTGAATCCAATTGAAATTACTGTTTTCTAATATGACTAGCAGCCCAAATTTTGTTGTTCAGTTCAGACATCAAGTCTGTCTCTTTGCGGCCCCATGGACCACATCACGCCAGTCCCTCCTGTCTTCTGCCATCCTCCAGAGTTTGCTCAATTCCATCACTAACACTAACCATCTCATCCTTTGCCATCCCCTTCTTCTGTTACCTTCAATCTCTCCCAGCATCAGGGTCTTCTCCAGTGAGTGCTCCCTTCTCATTTGGTGGCCAAAGTATTTGAGCTTCAGCATCTGTTCTTCAAAGGGAAAAGTCAGGTTTGATTTCCTTTAGGATTGACTGCTTTGATCTCCTTGCAGTCCAAGAGACTCTCAAGAGTCTTCGCCAGCACCATAATTCAAAAGTATATATTCTTCAGCACTCGGCCAAATAGCCCAGTTTAATTCAAGCTCATGTGGGTTTGGGAGCTAAGCAGGGTTGGCCACAGTCAGTACTTTGGTGGGTGACCACCAAGGAAGACACAAGTTGCTGTGCAGAGGAAGGCAATGACAAATTACCACTGCTCATCTCTTGCTAGGAATGTCCGTGGATGGGGTCACCATGAATCTGTTACAACTCAACAGCACATTCTTCTGAATATAATTAGATTTAGAATTCCAGTCAAGTTTTAACATGCTAAGACATACAATGCCAGATCTGACTCCCCCTACCTTTTCACATTCTGAATGATAGTTCTCTGTGGTTGTTTCAAGCTCCCACCCTCAGCAGCACCATGGTATTATTCAGCTCTGATTAAGCAAGGCAGATGCACATGTTGCTAACCTGAGCTCACATAGCCTTCTTTGCATTCAGATGTTTGAGGAGCAAACAACAGACCAGATGGAGTTAGGCTGCTTAGTTGAAACTGATTATGCCTCCACATCTGAATATGAACGCAAACCACTCATCTGTGTCAGCACAAATGTAATCCACCTACCACATAATGGATGACATTGACTTCTTTTTGAAACGACTTTGCTCAAACCTTGCCTAAACGTGGCTTTACTAATGAAAATTACCACTTCCGAATGCTTTGAAAACACATACAAAATAACATCATAAAAATAATAAGTCCATGGGGGGGGGGGGAATACATGAGCAAAAAGATTGAAGTCCAGCAGAATGAGTGGGGTGAGTGGTAACACTCCCTCCTCCCAAGTGAGTATACTGTCACTCACTATGCGAAAACGCTAATCGATCTCTCTTGCTTATACACTTTTCACCAGGTCATCCCAACTTCATATGTAGTCAGTTGTGTATTTTGGTATGAGTCAGGCTAAAAAGAGAACCCTATGTTCTCCTATGCTCCTAACCCCAAATCTTGGCAGTCCTGGGCACGTTTTAGTTCAATCACTGTAGGGAGAAAAAAACCTTTTTTGCGTTGTTTCTACTGTCAAGTTGTGAAACAGAAAGCAATAAGAGAACATTTCCAGATGGATCTCTATTTGCATTTCCTTTACACTGGAAACTAAAATAATGTCATGACAAAAATCTAGTGATGGTTTTATTTACACTACATACTGCTGGTGCTAAGAATGCATATGGACCTAGAGTGCCATGCCTCCTACTTCCCTCTAGGCCACACGACATGTTCATGATTTTAATAAGTTGGGACCAAGTTCCCTAGATCCAGTTTGCATTCCCCGTAGCCATACAGCTACAGCTACTGTTTGTAAGCAGTTTCTATACTGCTGGTTCACAGAGCTGCAGAATACAATCAAATTGTTTATGTAAAATCCGAATGCCTTCTCCAGCTCATTAAGCCAGTGCAATGACAGGCAGTAAAGGGAAAGGCTGTACACAAAAATGGAGCAATCCCACTTGCAGGACTCAAGGAGGATATGGGGTGAAGCACTGGGAGGAGGGGAGAACACAGAGAGACGTGAGTTTTTGGTGAAAACATGGCCACGGCTTTCTTGAATACAGCTGAAGGAACATTGGCACTGCATGGTGACATATCCAACATCAGGCAACCTTCCTGCCTCCCGGTAACTGCAGACCTAGCCTGCCTGCTGGGGGATAAGACCGAGGAGCAGCAAGATCTGGAACCATGTGGGTGCCAGTCATTGTGGGGTCTCCTCCATTGTGGGGTCCCCTTGCCACCTGGTGGTGGAAGCCAGCCGGCAGTGCCTGGCTTCACTCCCAAAACCACTTAAGGGAGTCCTCAGAACCAGGGGAGACAGGCACATAGGCATGACCTCCCCCCACAAAGGATCCATCCCAATGCCCATAACTGCTTACATTGTGGCATGAAGAGCTAAAATTTTAAACAAAAAAACCCAGCCCATAACAATAGAAGAACAAGTCATGTCAGACTAACCTTATCTCTTTTTTCAAGAAAGTTACTACCTTGCTGGATCAGGGGAATGCTGTAGACATAGTTTATCTTGATTTCAGTAACACTTTCGATAAGGTTCCATACAATATTGACAAATTGGAAAAATGTGGTTTGGATCCTATGATCGTTAGGTGGATCTGTAACTGTTTGACAGATCACATCCAAAGAGTTCTTGTGAATGGTTCCTCATCTTCTTGGAGAGGAATGACAAGTGGAGTGCCTCAAGGATCTGTCCTGGGACCTGTTTTGTTGAACATCTTTATCAGTGATTTGGATGAAGGGATAGAGGGAGTGATTATTAAATTTGCAGATGATTCTAAATTGGAAGGGGTAGCAAATATGGTAGAAGACAGAGTCAGGGTACAAGATAATCTTTATAGGCTGGAAAACTGGACTAAAAGAAATAAAATGAATTTCAGTGGGGATAAATGTAAAGTTCTGCATTTTGGTAGGAAAAATCAAATGCATAATTATAGGTTGGGGGAGACTTAACTTGGCAGTAGTATGTCCAAAAAGGACCTAGAGGTCCTAGTAGACCATACACTGAACAGCAGTGTGATGTGGTAGCTAAAAAGGCACATGGGATTTTGGGCTGTATCAACAGAAGTATAGTGCCCAGATCTGTCCTGATTAGACCTCACTTAGAGTACTGTGTTCAGTTTTGGGCACCACAATTTAAGAAACATATAAAGAAGCTGGAACGTGTCCAGAGGAGGGCAATGAAGATGGTGAGGGGTCTGGAGACCGAGTCTGATGAGCAAAGGTTGAAGGAACTGGATATGTTTAGCCTGGAGAGGAGACGACTGAGAGGTGATATGATCACTGCCTTCAAGTACTTGAAGGGCTGTCATACAGAGGATGGTATGGAGTTTTTTTCTGTTGCCCCAGAAGGCCAGACCAGAACCAACGAGTTGAAATTATATCAAAATAGTTTTCGGCTAAACTTTAGGAAGAACTTCCTGACAGTTAGAGCAGTTCCTCAGTGGAACAGGCTTCCTCGGGAGTTGGTGGGCTCTCCATCTTTGGAGGTTTTCAAACAGAGGCTAGATGGCCATCTGACAGCAATGCGGATTCTATGAACTTAGGCAGATCATGAGAGGGAGGGCAGGAAGGGCTGCCTCAGGGCTTATTTCTTGTGGCCCTTTCTTACATGCCCAGGGAAATGTTGATTGCCACTTTGGGGTCAGGAAGCAATTTTTCTCCAGGCCGGTTTGGCCAGGAATCCTGGAGGGATTTTTTGTCATCTTCTAGGTGTGGAACAGGGGTCACTGCAGGTGTGGAGAGGGGTATTTGTGAATTCCCTGCATTGGTCAGGGAATTGGACAAGATGACCCTGGAAGTCCCTTCCAGCTCTATGATTCTATAACAGAAGCCCAAATTCAATGGGGGAGGGGGGTAAGCCAGCGAGGAAAGAGCAGGGGTGACCCAGTTGCAGCAAGCCACTTCAGTAGCCACTGGGGCACCCCGGACCAATGGGTCAGCTCAGCTGATGTAGCTGGCTGACCCAGCTGCAACCAATCCCACCCCCTCCTGAGCGTGCAGGCAGCATGAGGCTGCCCAACTGCCCTCCTTTCTGCCTCTCCCCCTCCTGATCCACAAAGGATTGTCCAGGGAAGTCTTGGCCATGCTTGGCAGGACCTTTTCTGGCTGGTGATTCCCAGATTCTGGGTTGTTGCATCTCAGATCCAGGGGTTCTTGGAAGAGATTAATTTTCTGGACCCATTCAATCTAGTTTTAGGTCAGAATTTGAAACAGAGATTGCTTTGGTCACCATGGCTGATATTGTCGACAGAGAACTAGATGAAGGGGTGTGACCCTGCTAGTTCTACCAGATTTCTCAGTGGCCATTAATACCATTGACTATGTTATCTTACTGAGCTGTCTCTCAGCACTGAGACTAAGGGGAACCATGTCTGATCTGGGAAGCAGGTCCCAGAAGGTGATATGAGGGGATTCATGCTCTGCCCCATGGCTGCTAGTCTGTGGGGTTCCACAGGGTTTGACCTCATTCCCCCATGCTATTTAATATCTATGTGAAGCCACTGGGAGAGTTTATCAGGGGGTTTAGGCTGTGGTGTCGCCAATATGCAGATGAAACCCATATCTAACTTTCTTTCCCACCTAATTCCAAGGAAGTTGATGATTTTCTAAACTGGTGCTTGGAGGCAGTAATGGGCTAGAAAAGGGTGAACAAGCCAAAACTGATTAGTCTTAGTCTCTGCACATTGCCCATTTCATAAAATTGAGTAACAGCACCAATCAGTTATTCAAACGCCCCCCGTGATTCCCGAACCTTCTGACTGGTGTTGCCAATGATTGATTATCCAAGAGAGACAATTTGCTACTGCACGGTGGGACTGAAATGATGATGTCTAAATACTGCTATACATGTTTTCAATCATATTTCCACATGAAAACATATTTCTAGATCTTCCATCTACCTACTTCTCCTTTGCTATTACTGTTACTGAGGTATTGCTTTTATAAAACATTTGGTTCCCAGTAGTACCATTGAATGGTCAGTAATTGATGCTGTGTTGATTGTTCACTGTTCATTCTTCTGCTTGCTGGTATTATTCTTTTGCTGCCCCTGCTTTTGATTATTTTGATGTGGGTTTGATGCTTTTACTGTTTCTGCTGAGGTCTCACTATGTCATTACTGCTTAGATTGTTCTATTTTGTTTTTCTCTGCTTTCAAAAAAATGTGGTATTTTTTAGTTTTAGTTTAACTTTATTCTAAGCTACTGCAAACATAGGTTGTGGAATCGTATAGTATAGACCAATCTTGTCAGATCTCAGAAGCTAAGCAAGGTCTGTAATCGTATGGGAGACCTCCAAAGAAGACTTTGCAGAAGAAAGCGGTGGCAAACCACTGCTGCTGAATTGCTTGCCTTGAAAACCCTATGATGTCACCATAAGTTGGCTGAGACTCAATGGCACTTTACATGAACACACATTGGAAGCATACTATTTTATTAACAGAGGGATTGTAGAAATTTTTGCCATAAAATAAATCAATTAAAAATCATTTCACGTCTCTATTTAATAAAGGGTTTCCCATCTCACAGAGTGCATCCATCAGTGTGAAATGAAAGCAGTCAGCAGCTATTTTCAAAGTAGAGAATTGTTCCCTAATTTGACATCATCAAATACTGCCTTGCCTTGCCAGTTTGACACAAATGGAGCCTTAGCAGATGGTCAGTAGAATGTCAAGTGAGCTCCCTTGCTTGACAGACAGTGTCACTTGCTGATTGTTGAGATACGTTAGGGATATTAGCACATCTCTTCTTCGTGTGCTGCATGCCTGGAGATGGAGGAGCCATGGGAAAGTGGCAGCAACAAGGTAAATGATAGGTGGGAATTCTGTTTTTTTTTTTAAAAAAATCCTGCAGTGAAACTTCTGTCTCTTATAGATCTGCTATACACATCATCTTGAAAGTACTTTCTTCACTGTGATAAAACGAAGTGTAGAAGGGTACACTCCAGGGTTGTCAGGGGCAACCATAGAATCTTCTCTTCAAGGGGAAAATCTTCAGGCAGTGGGCAGAGATCATCTCATTATGAAGAGGGGACTTGGGGTGTGTGCAGTGTACTGTGAGAAAGGAGGGTGCCATTTGTGTCCAGTTTCTGTAATAAAGGCAATGGCTTATGTGTTTTTTTAACTATCCGGTGCAGTCATAAGTCATTTAGGGGGATATCTAAAATGTTGATTTATTTAATAGCTTGAATTGAGAAACTGAAGAAGCCACCTTTTTAAATAGAATGAATTCAGAAGTTACCTGCACATCTGTAAACATGGTTACCTGCACATCTGTAAACAGCGTAAACTTACCAGTTAGTTGTTGTTTTCCTGCTGAATGAAAAAAGCAACCCCAGGGTGACTGGTTTGCTACTGAGGTTTTTGTTACTTCAGCCTACAAATCTATTAGGGTAAAAAAAAAAGGCCCCATGAGTATTTCCCTCCTAACGAGGTGGCCTTGAAGGTGCCCAAATTTTGCACCTCAGCATGTTTAACAAAGACGTAGATAGTTAAGTCTTTTCATTAATTATGTCTGTACTATTGAAATCAGCCTATTATGTGGCTTTGAAATGTTCTTGCATAGAGATGTGCTGGTGACTTGTGTGTCAGTCCTTGTTGATCTATGATCAAAATGTATGAAACCAAGAAAATATAGAAAACACTCATGCAGAGAAGCATTTTTAAGTGGTGTGGAGAGATACAGCCCCTCCTGATAATCTCTCTCGATAAATTGGAGAATATTTACCTCACTGCAGAAAGCTATGGCCCTTTCTGCACTGACAGCTTGCTCTGGAGAATCCGAGGAATCAAGCCTTAAGGGCTGTCTTTGCAGTCACATGCATTCCCTCTGCAATAGTTTCCCCCCCTCCGGTTTATTTATTTGTGTATTCTGTATGCATTCTGCATCTACAAACAGTTGGGGAGGCTGCTGCCAGAAAGCTGAGACCATGAGGAGCAGGAGAAAACAGCTTCAGTTACTGGGGCATCACCAGCACACAGTCCCTTGGCTGCACAGGAGATCTTGGCAGGACACCCCCCCCCCCAACCCACTCGTGGCTTTGGGAGACAGCAGGGGAATGGTGACGAGTATGGGGCCAGCCAACTGTGCACGTAGAGCATTAAAAAACCTACCAATAAAACTATTGATGGGAGGGGAGAGCTGAAGAGGATCCTAGTTGAATGTTACTGCCATTTGCCTCTGATGGGGCATGAGAACCCCATGAATAGGACACTGTACCTGTAAGAGAAAAGGAAAGGAGGAAGTCATGTGGATGCCCTAAGAACGTACACAATTACATCTCACAGTTCAGTAATTTTTTCACCAGTGATCAAAGTTTACTGATAAACTCATCACTAAGTTAAAACCTTGTTAAACTTGTCAGTGAGTTTAAAAAATACAATACAAGACTTTGGGGGGCAAAATGTACCTGCTCCCCACAGGGCCTGAACTCAAAACCCTTGTATAATGAGCACAGTTCTTAATTCACTGAGTTAACTAGCCGCTTTGTGTAAGGTGAAGAGAAAGGCAGATCCAACACCACCCTTCCTCCCTCTGTGATTCTGCAAAGAGAAAGGGAAGAGAGGGGGAAATCCAAGCCCACACAGAAACATTTGGAATCAGTGAATCCCCTAGTCCTTTATAGTTACTATACTATAAGAAGATTCATCCTTATGCTCTCTCTGGCTTTTTAGAAGTTTGCCTGAATGGGAGGACACATCTTCTTTTCTCTTTGAAGAAGGAAGGAAAAAAAACAGAATGAAAATAGGGGTGGGGGGGAATGGACAGAGATCAGTGAAGCTGCGTCAAGTAGTCTGCTTATTGTTCAACATGGATCAGCAGCGGAGAGAGCAAAAGGTTCAGCACAAAACTGCATCCAGATAGCCTGGGGCAATGCCATGGTGACTGCGGAGTCAGCCCTGAATGGCCATAAAACAATGCAGAAGGTCCAAAGTAAACCGATGCGCAAGGAGCATGGGAGCGGCATGCAGTGCAGAGGGATATTTCCATTCTGATGTGGCTGTGGTAAAACTGCGAGGGAAAAAAGACGCTCCGTGTGTGTGTGTGTGTGTGTGTGTGTGTGTGTGTGTGTGTAAAGTGCTGTCAAGTCACAGCTGACTTAAGGTGACCCCAGCAAGGGGCTTTCAAGATAAGTGAGAAGCAGAAGTGGTTTGTCATTGCCTTCGTTGGCAGAATCTTCCTTGGTTGTCTTCTTTCCAAGTAAGGTAATAGAGAGGGCAGTGGCAATGCAGCTTCAGGCTTTCTTGGAGGATGCTAAGCTCCTGGACCCCTTCCAATCCAGCTTTTGCCCCGCCCATGGGATGGAGACGGTGTTTGTCGCCCTGGTGGATGATCTCCGGAGACATCTGGATCGAGACAGTTTGGTGCTGCTGATACTTCTTGATCTGTCAGCAGCATTCAGTATGGTTGACCATAACGTGTTAGCCCACCGCCTTGCCGATGCGGGGATACGGGGGCTTGCCTTGCAGTGGCTGACCTCCTTCCTTCAAGGTTGGGGACAGAGAGTGATGCTTGGGGGGGAGCTATCCCAGGGACACTCACTGGAATGTGGTGTGCTGCAGGGAGCACTCCTCTCTCCTTTGCTATTTAATAACTATATGTGCCCCTCTCTCCCAGATTATCCGTAGGTATGGGCTGGGTTGTCACCAGTATGCAGAAGACACCCAGCTCTATCTACTGATGGGCGGCCACCCAGATACACCCTCTGGAAATCTGGATGAGGTATTACAGGCTATGGCTGGATGGTTGCGACAGAGGCAACTTAACCTTATCCCGGCTAAGACGGAGGTCCTGTACCTGGATTGTAGGGGATTGGGACAGGGAATCAGGCTCCCAGCCTTTGACTGGGTTGGTCCCAATGTCAAGGGTGAAGAGCCTGGGGGTGCTCCTAGATGCCTCCCTCTCTATGGAGGCCCAGGTCACCACCACTGCCAGGTCTGCCCTTTTCCATCTGAGGCAAGTCAGGCAGTTGGCCCCATATTTCACTCCCCAAGACCTAGCAACAGTGATCCATGCAATGGTCACTTCCGGACTGGATTATTGTAACTTTCTCTACATGGGGCTGGTCTTGTCTCTGCTCTGGAAGTTGCAGCTAGTCCAGAACATGGCAGTGTGGGTGTTGACGATGACACCTGTGCGGGTTCACATCCACCCAGTGCTACATGAACTGCACTGGCTGCCTATTGAATTCCGGATCCATTTCAAGATGCTGGCACTTGCCTTTAAAGCCCTACATGGCCAGGGGCCAGCATACCTTTGAAACCTCCTCTCCCCATATGAGCCCAGTAGAGCACTAAGGTTGACTAATAAACATCTTTTGGTAGTCCCCGGCCCCAGGGACATCTGACTTGCCTCGACCTGATGGAATGAGCTCTTGAGCAAGATCAGGGCCCTGCAGGATCTGTGACAGTTCTGCAGGGCCTGTAAGATGGAGCTCTCCCACCGGGCTTTTGACTGAGGTGGTGGGTGCCCTCTCTCTGCTCCTGACCCCACCAGCAGCCTGGATCCTAAAATCTTAAAATCTTTAACATCTTAATGTCACCTTACCCACTGAGATGTCTTGCTTCCACTACTGTTGATATGGTTCTATCAGAGCTGACATAGTACTTAGGAGAATGGTATTTTATACTGTTGTTTTAATCTGGTTTTAACTATATTGTATTTTATACTGTTGCTACCCACCATGAGCCTGCTCGCAGGGAGGGTGGGATACAAATCCAATTTTTTAAAAAAAGTATAGACCTGGCTTAGGTTCTGAAATCTAACAATATTGGGCTACACTATGCTGCCTTCTCCTCCAGATACGTTCTTGAGTTAGCAAAAATATCCTAGATGCAAACAGTCTTAGTAATTACTAATGTTAGATGCTTTCTGCCTCATTTGACAATGTGCTTTCAAGCTCTGGATGTTTGTGTATTGCACAACACAATATATTCCACTACCACAAAGAGGTTTGTGTGAGTCTGTGTTGGTGGGAAGGTGTTTTCCTTGGGATTTAGCGTGGGATACAAATATACCCCAGGGTATTGTTTTTGAACATTTTTCTTTTGAGCATGGGAGCAGTGATAAGAGAGCTACTTTTTGATTTTGTGACCCTTAAATAAGTAGTTTTGATGAATTCTTACTTTGTGCAAACTCCATTCATAGGATCAGATCAGAGGTAAATTATAGAGAAGTTGAGACTGACCATCGTACTTGGCAGTAGGAGTACTCAAGGTAGCTGAATATATTCATGTTCGGTTTTCTTAAGCATTTTACTTTTTTTCAAAGAATTCTCTGTCATGTGGAGCTTGATATGATGTTTAAAGTTACCAGGCCTGTAGCTATAGTGGCTTTCAGCCCTTTTCTTAAAGGCACAGCCCACACAAATTTCTCCTGTAAATGCTTTTTTCAATCATTCGAAAACATTTTTTTAAAGGTGTGCACTCCTTTAAGTAGAGTGGGGTGCTGTAGTTGACCAATTCCTGCACTGAGCAAGGGGGTTAGAGTAGCTGACATCTAGGATCCCTTCTAACTTGGTGTCAAGAAACTTGTCTCCCTTAAGAGAGTTTTTCTGCCCAAGTGTTAGCTTGTATATTCAGTCATCAGAACTGCTGTGTGATTCACCATCTTGATAGAATGTTTGATGTCTCTGTATTTATGCTTTCATTGGAAAGGCAATTACCCCCTCTGTCAGCATTTTGCTCTAGAGCCTTATTAGGATGTATGTTGTATACCCGCCTTGTACAATGCTCAGACACCTGTTGACAAACATAATATAAATATCTAAACTTGAAGCTTGAGGCTTTCTTTAACTTGAAATAATGCCATAACTGTGCATTGCAATAGCGTAGCTGATTTCAGATCGAAGCAGAAAGCAAAAATACAGTGGAAGAGACCCTCACATGACACTGAATCAGTAATTTTAAAAAAGAAAAGGACTTCTACTGTAATGGAGGGGAATAAATTGACAGCAGCATCCGTTATCTCTGGCATGGGGGAAAATGTCATTTAGTACCAGTTTCTTCTGTGTATTAGTGTGATAGTTTAACTGGGCCTCCATGTAAAGAGGTAGTCTATTTCTGTACACCAGTTGCTAGGGTCAAATAGCAGGGTAACGTTACCACCTTATGTGTGTCCAGAGGTTGTAAACACAATGATGCTGCCTATAAGCCCTGGTCTCATCCAGCAAGGCAATTGTGTTCTTAGTCTCTCTGAACAAGTGGAATGAGGAAGAAAAAAATGGCAACCTGTCATTCTCACTCAAGCCTGCTGTAATCTTGAGTTTTCTTCACTAGTGGGTCTGCATGGTGTAGGTGGACTCTTCTGGCTAGACCCAGGAATATAATTTAGTAAACTGGAGCAGCCTGCAGATGCTGCCCAAGAAGTGCTTATTAGTTAACAAGTGGTTTTCTGCCCGCACTTTCAAATGTCAGTCAACACACTAAACTATCATTGTCAAGGGTTATCAGTGGGAAGCTGAGCCTCCTTCCTGCAGCACACACCATCTTTTTCATTGACTTCAGTTGCTACACATGTTCTCTACACAGTAGGCTAGTACGTTGCTTCTCAGAAGGATGTGGCTGCTTTAGAGCAAAACTCCAAGACACCCGAAGTCGTTTCCAGCAAAATGGCAACATACGGCATTGCTAACTCTTAGAGATGTTGAAAATGTAACTCACCCATCCATATATGTCATTGAGAACCCATAGAGTTGGGGAGGGGCTCACCAGGAGCTGGGAGTTTCATTGTATGTTTCAGTGACATGCCCATGTGACTTCCAACGTGATCTGGAAGTGATGTAGGCATGTTGGGGACAACGGGCTGATGCTCTGGTTTTTGGCAAAAACTCCATGGTAGAATTGGCTTCTACCATAAATGTTTTTGCCCCAAAACCAGAGCATCACCCAGTGTCCCCACGTCACTTCCAGGTTATGTTGGAAGTCACATAGCCACGTCATTAAAATGTTGGGTGTACCTCCCGTGCTTTGGGGTAATTCCGCCCCCCCCCCCCCACTTGCCAGCTGATCAGCAATGGAGAGGTGGGGCCTGGCAGCGGGGAACCCCTGCCACCCAATGGGGAGGGGGTCTGGCATCCCTAAGAACACAGTTTAGAGATAAGCTAAGTAAACCATAGCTGAGGGCCTCAGAATATGATGGGACTCTAAATAATAGACAAAGTTAAATCAGTACCAGCCTAAGCCTGTGGCAGTTGCCTGCCCATGCTTGGACCATCCTTGCTGCCTACTGAAGCTGAGACAGACAGTAGAGAGAAAACTAAGAGGAAGGGCTGAACTGGCTCCACTGCTACCCTGCTGGTAAATTGCTTTAAAAAGTATGGGTGCACTTGTTGCTGTGTAACTGTGATGATTGATCCTACATTGCTTGATTTATATTATGTAAAATTATATATATACGGGGAGGCTATTTTTATTTGCCTTGAAATATGGATAAACATTAACCCAGTCCCAAAGCTTGCATCAGAAGACTTCAAAGAAGGAGTGGGGCCAGGCTGCTGGTTAATGTTTTTTTATTATTATTATTTATAGTTTTATTTCATTTTTGAAAAAATATACAGTTCTACATCCGGTGCTTTCAAACAGTTACTACAATTAGGAACAACACACTTGTGTAACAGGTACATTAGAAAAATCTTCTGCATTTTCTTATTTCTTGCTTTATTTCATGTAGACTGTCATGCCGTGACATAGACCTCTATAAATGTCTGGTAGGGAGGGGACCGCACGGAACCTCCACATACCATACCATACTACAACTTATTTTGGTCTACGTATTTCTTCTTCAGGTCTTCCCCTTTTAATCTTGTACTCTTCACATCTCCTATCTTTAAGTTTGTTCCTTTGTAGTTTCTTGTTCCTTTCTCTACTATCTAGACACCTTGAATTCATATATTTTAAGTTTTCCCTCCACAAACAACCTTATTGTCGGCATAAATAGAAAGACATCAATATAACCATTACCAATACCCGTAACATAAATTTACCCTTTTTATGACGACAAATCATTTTGAGTCTTAACTACTATTTTTACATTTAACCATTTGTATACTTTCTTCCAATTTCTCCAGAATCTTTCCTCCGATTTATCACACCAAATCGTACTTAACCTATCCATCTCAGCTATTTCCAGAAATGTATATTTAAATTCACTTTCAGTCGGGGTTGCCTCTGTTTTCCATTTTTTTTGTTTTTGAGGGGAAGCAAAGAAGAAAAAAAAGCTCTGGTCAGCAATCTGAATATTTATTTATTTAATTAATTGGATTTACTAGGCTGCCCTTCCCTACAAGTAGAGCTCAGGGCAGCTTACAACAGGATAATAATCTGAAATTAAAATTATTAAAATAAATCACTAAGTTATTAATTTAGTAATAAATTAAAATTATTGTTGCATGCCTTCCCTGAACTCCAAGCTTGCAGCCGGCAACCACCCCTCTCCCTCACCTCCTGCAAGGGAGAGGGGCAGCCATAGGCTTTTATCTAATCTCCAAGTGGTAATTTTGCCGCTTGGAGATCATGGAAAGCATGCCCCCCCCTTGAAAAACAGCATTTAAAGGGTTCCCTTGAATGAATGAATGAATGAATGAATGAATGAATGAATGAATGAATGAGTGAATGAATGAGTGAATGAATGAATGAATGAATGAGTGAATGAATGAATGAATGAATCTAAGCCCGACACTCTCACCATGACACCACACCAGCTCTCCAAGGTTGGGATAAGATTGTAGCTAAAGTCTGTACAATTTAAGACAGTTTTTATTGTATATTTTGTATTGTTTTTATGGCATTATTCTCCAATTTTGTGATTTAGCTTTACTTCCTTGTTTATGGTATGTGCTGTAATATGGTTCACTGCATAAACCATGCATAATCCTCCTACAATAATGCTGTATTACATTGTTTTTAGTGTGTTGTCCTCTAATTTTGTTCGTTGTATCTATTATACTGCTTTTACTGCATTGTTTTTTTTATTACAATGCACCTTGAATTTCAGTGAGAAAGGTGTACTATAAATAAGGTGCATTAAATATATAGCTGGTAGTATTATGATTTTATGGTTGGTTAAGTACCACTTGTCACTTAACACAATACAGAATATAAAACAGGCATTGGACCAGCCTTTCGACTTACAGATGAAGAAAAAGAGGAGGAGAAGGCATAAGGAATACATGGTTGGGAGCAAATATTATACAGTAATAAGGAACAGAACTTTGAATGGTATCATGCTCATGCAGCACGACCCAATTTAAATACCTAATTTTTCTGAGATCCAGGAAACAGAAAGCATTTTAAAGCAAGCGCAAGCGACAGAACAGCTTTATTTTCTCGTGCTTGAAATGGACATTGAAATGCCTTCCCATTTACTCAAGCCTCCTCTTTCAGGGTTTCGATTCGTCACGCGGCACATAGTAAATATGCGTAGGAGGAAATTAGCATTCTAAGCCATGGTACAGTGCTGAATTTTCTTTTGAGAAAAAGCAAACTACTCTTGTCTTCAGAAGACTCCCTCCCTACCTCTTCACAGGTAATCCTTCCAGGAACTCAAGTGCTGCTGTGTGGCTGCCATCAGATAAGCAAGCTACAGAGCTTCGATTCTCTGACTCATATATCTAAAGGGAGGTTTTATGCAGCTCATGAATAAATTCTACCATCTTTATCAAATGCTGAGTAGTAATACAAAACCACATTTCAAAAACACCTCGGCTATGTACCAAAACAAAGGATGCAGTTTTTGTGTGCTCCAAGTACACCATCCAGTATTTCCTTCAGAGATTGTTTGTTTTGTTTTTAATGCATAGCACAGTTGTGGGAAGTACAAGGCCTGCCTTGGGGGAACATGCTGTATCACTGGCAAAACATATCCTCGTATTGCAAGTTATTCTCAGTCATATAAACTGGACATCTTCCCATATTAGTACATTTGTAGTTGCGTGTTACAGAGATTAAAAAATAATCCTCAGGGTAGAAACAGATAATATTCTGAATCCTCCTTCAAAACTCTTCTGTGGTCATTCAGAAATCCAGCCAGTTACTGACAAATTGGCCAATACAAAGTTCTAAGCCTTTCCATACAAATATTTGTTTGTTTAGACTAACAACTAGTTTCCGATCATATAATGCAGTGCACAAGTTAAAATCAGATAAAACCATACAGCTGCATTTATAAAAACTTAAAACCATTTGCACTCGTTTGACCTTTTCACTGTTCCCTTTTAACTCACCCATTTCAATACCAGCACATCATGTGACAATTGTGTGTGACCAAGGCTGTGTATTACAGCAATCTGCAGCTTTAAAACTACAAGCCCCATGATACATTGTGCCTGTGAACATCCATGAAAACGTTCTGGGCCTTAAATTGATTTCAGTAAATGGATAAGGCAGCCTGTCCATTATATATAATTGTATTTTAGGGTGGCAACATTCTATGCTTGCCAAAATCAGTTGGCTGCCTGATGTGTCACTCAAGCGGTCCCTAGCCACTGGCTGCATTGCCTGAGTCTTGCCTCCAATATTCTAAACAGTTTGCTATTCCTCTCCCCCCAATAGCCAGTCAGAACACAGAGGTTATTTGAATATGTGGCCTGATTGGCCTTTGCCTCTAACATTCTAAACAGTTTACTGTTGCTGTTGGGTCACTGAATGTGTCCTACAGTAAAATTCATCTCCCAATCTTCCCTTAAACGGTCACTGGAGTTGCCAAAATTCATATCCCAATCTTACCTTAAATGGTAACTGGAGCTGCCAATCTCCCTGTGGGGCCTAGAGATCTCCCAGAAATCACCCCAACCGCAGAACATCATTTCTCCTACAGAAAATTCCCCAGCTATTACAATGGCTACTATGGGCAGTGGACTCTATGGCATTATACCCTGCTGAATCCCTCCGCACCCCAAACCCTGCTCTCCCCAGGCTCTACCCCTCAGATCTACAGGTCTAGCCCTCCCCTTAGTACTGCTAGCCTCCAAGCAGCACCTGGAGATCTCCAAGATCAGTTCTCCTGGAGAGAATGGCTGCTTTGGACAATGGACTCTATGGAATTACCCTGCTGAGGTCCCTCCCTACCCCTTCCCTCCCCAGGCTCTACCTTTCAAATCTACAGGTATTTCCCAACCCAGAGTTGGCAATCCTGTAACTGGCTATGAAACTGCTTTCCAGACCCCTGGAACCCAGAAGACATGGCATAGGAGGAGGTGCTTTTCTACCTTAGCTGCCACTGCATAACCCCAAATCAACATAAGTCAGGGGTGCAGGAAACCATACCTGTTACCATGAAGCTGTCCTCCCATACTAACCACTTGGGGCAGAAAAATGACTTGAGACCAGTGTTCCTTCTAAGCTGAGTTGGTGTGAGCTAGCTCACAGTTTTTTAGCCTCTGGCTCACACATTTTTGTCTTAGCTCAGGAAGGATGGCTCCAGAGCAAACTAATTTATGCAGTACCCAAATCGCTCACTCACAACTTTAATGCCAGTAGCTCATAAAGTAGAATTTTTGCTTACAAGACTCCACGGCTTAGAGAGAGCATTGCTTGAGACAGCTCTGCTTTATAACTAACCAGAAGGAAATAGACGTGGCTTGCCTCCCTCCATTTTCCCCTTCCCTCTGCCACCCCACCAGCCACAGCCGGGACACTCACCTGGAGCTTCCTTCTAGAGCCTGTTGTATTTCTTTCCACAATGGGCCTTACTCCTAGTTCAAGAATATAAGCATGAATCAGAACCAAATAAAAGTCCATTCAAGTGATGGGTTTTCCATGAAAATGCAATACAAGGCTACAAAATCAGAATTAGGATTCCTCCTTCTGACCTCACACTTTATTTTCAAAAGCATGCCACATGGAAGCTCTGAAAGATGCAGGTTCAGCTTGAAATGCTACAGCTTAAAAAGGCTTGCTCTCGACAAAGCTAGAGCCTCCACATGGGATTTTTATGTGCATCTCTTTGGCTACAGAAAATATATGACATCAAACATCTTAGAAGAGAGCTGAGACTACAGGTTCTGCTGTTGCCATGCCTAATGTGCTAAGGAGCTATTGGTTTCATGCCCTTCTAGGAGTGTCAGATCACATACTAACTCTTGGAGGTAATCAATCTCAGTGGGTTTGAATAACGGAAGACCTGTGAGAAAAGATGCAAATGCTGCCATTGTATAAAGGAGTGCAAGCAGCAAGAACCATGATCCCATCTCTAACCTAAGGTAATTTATTTGAAAAGGCCAGATCACCAAACCAGAAGTAAGTCCAGGGTAAGGCTATAGAATGTCATGAAGCTTAATAAAACAAAGATGTGTCATTAGGAGACCGGTTTTCCTTCTGCTTCCCAGAACAACTAATAGAGTTTATGATTTTTCTTTTAAAAGATGACTGCATGCAGCTCTAATGATGCTGATTCACTGAGACGGTGAGGTAATGTGTAAAAGATAAGGGTAGGATTGTATCACCTCAGTAGATCTCAGCAATAAAAATATTCCACTGAATTTCACTATGGCATCAGCTTTTACTGTAACCAGAGACTATAAGGTCTGACTACAGTTGAGCAAGTCAGACACTGAAACACTGACAGGAATATGAGTCTTATGTACAGCATAGCATAAGGCAAGAGAAAGAGGCCTTATTTTATTGTGTAGTGTCACATAAATGTAATATCTGTTCTTTTTTAAAAATGATACTTTTACAGGTTATGGAAAGTCAGGTAAAAAATAACTTGATAGGCAAATACCCTGAGTGTGACAGGAGGAGAGAGTAATTAGATTACAAAAATTCCAGGTGTCTAGAAAAAAAAGGAAAATGAAATATGCATCTCAAGGTGATTTTGCACATAACACTAAAAGTGCATTTATTCTGCTATCTAGGCACACATGTGAATGTGAGTGCATGACAGAACTCAAAAGAAGGATGAATATATATTCTGGCCGATACAGGTATAATATTCATATTAAAGACTATATCTGATTCCTGCCCCTTCTTGATACTCACTGGCAAACTGCTGCCTAACAGGTGAACTTTGCCTTATTCCCTAATTCCCTCTTGGTGGGATTCAACCCCTCCTGTAACCCTCCTGAGTGCTTTTCCTTTGTGAGATTGCAGGGAAGTCTTTCATGAATGCTCTGCCATGTGTTCTCTGGTTGTTTTTGTAGTGCCCATGTTCCCTTTCAGGGCTCTTTTTCAGCAGGAACGCACCGGAACGCCATTCCGGCTGGCGTCCGAGCCTGCCCCGCCCCCTCCCTGCCGGGCCTGAGCTGTTTACACCTAAAGGAAAAGTTCCTGCAGACACCCGGCGCTTTCCCTTTAAGTACAGAGAGCCAGCAGGAGAAAGCCCCGCCCAGAGATTAAGCAGGGGGCTAGGCTGTTTGCACTGCAAGGCCTGGCTCTGCATTTGGCTTGCCGTGGCGTCACTCTCTCTGCTCCAGTAAGTGCCTCTCCCATCTCTTTTCCTTCTCTCTCTCTCTCTCTCTCTCCCCCACCTTTCTTTCTGTCTTTCTGTCTGTCTTTCTCTCTCTCTCTCTTTCCCCACCTTTCTTTCGTTCTTTCTTTTTCTCTCTCTCCCTCCCCCTTCCTTTCTCTCTCTCTCCTCTACCTTCCTTCCTTCCTTCCTCTCATCTATCTATCTATCTATCTATCTATCTGTCTGTCTGTCTGTCTATCCATCCATCCATCCATCCATCTAATCCATCTAATCTATCTTTTTCCTTCTTTCCTTCTTTTTCTCTCTCTCCCCTACATTTCTTTCTTTCTTTCTTTCTTTCTTTCTTTCTTTCTTTCTTTCTCTCTCTCTCTCTCTCTCTCTCTCTCTCTCTCTCCCACCGCTCTCTCTCTCTCTTTCTTTCTTTCTGTTTCATTTTGTTATTTGTGTCTTTATAAAAAATATTGCAAAGGGAGGGGATGTAAAAAAGCAGAGAGCCCAGGAAATGCTGCTTTTGACAATATCTTTAATTTTTGAGCATCTCTTTAGTTTTCTCATGGCATCCTCTGCTTAAGAAAAGTAAGTTTGAAGCCTGAGTTCATTGTTGTGTCTTATTGGGAATGGCTTGCAAATATATGTGTGTCTAAAGTCTGTATTAAAGTGGTTTGGTGCTTACTGCCATGCAAGAGGAAACATCTGAAAAAGTAGCTTCATTGTTGTGTGTGTTGGCAGAACATTTGACTGTTGCATGGGGGACTTTGGGGGACATCTGCAGAGAAACAGAGATGTAACTAAAAATGAGCATGGTCAGCAGCACTTTGGAGATTGCCTGTTTTGTGAAATTTAAAAAGTAGGCAGAGTCTCTGATGAAGATGATTGTCCCTCTTCTCCTGCCACTGGGCTGACATCTGCCTTTAATGGGCCAGCAAAATTGATGTTCTTAAACCTCCTAATAAGAGAGATTTCTGCTTCTGAGGAGATGACTGCCAACGATTGGTGATCTTGTGATGGTAGTGATACTTGGATGTGGTAAAGACCACCTGTTCACAGGATCATTTTACCTGTGGGACAGACTCTGCATGGTAACCACTCCACTGGTACATACTTGATTGTAAAAAGTATTATAGTGTAATAATTCAGGTGGGTAGCCGTGTTGGTCTGAAGCAGCAGAACAAAGTTTGTTTGTTTTTTTTGAATAATTTTTATTTGTTTTACAAAGTTGTTCAAAACTACATATACTTATTTCTTTTCATTTCCGTAGTGCAAGAACCATACATTTAGTCCAATTAATTCATCCAGTCATAAAACTTAGACCACACTGCTATAATATCAGTTTTAGCATGAGGGTTTAAGAGATACCCTAACTTGTCCATTTCCGCCCATTTCAGTAGCCTACTAATAAGTTCTACTTGCGTTGGCATTAACGATGATTTCCACACCTTAGCTCTTAATATGCGTGCTGCTGTGACTAGGTAGGATAGTAGTCGTTGGTTATTCTTAGACATTTCTTCTGGCATTATATTTAACAAAAAGAGGGCCGGATCCCACGGAATCTCAATTTCCCTAATCTTATCTGCCATATTTTTAACCATCCCCCAATATTTTTTAACTTTCTTACACATCCACCACATATGCCAGTAAGTCCCTCTGTCTTCCCCGCACGCCCAACATTTATCTGACACTTTATAACATTTATACAGCTTTTCCGGACAAAGTTGGAGTCCAAAGTTTCATCCAAGGTATAAGCTTTTGTGTGCATGCACACTTCTTCCATCTGAAGATTTCATGTGCCACCCACACTTCTTCCATCTGAAGAAGTGTGGGTGGCACATGGAATCTTATACCTTGAATAAAATTTTGTGCCTTGAATAAAATAGTCCTCAAACGACTCTCATCCAGTGCATCCACAAACCTAGAGGAAGAAGAGATTGGATTTATACCCCGACCTTCACTACCCAAGGGAGTCTCAGAGCATCTTACAAACTCCTTTCCCTTCCCCTCCCCACAACAGACACCCTGTCAGGTAGGTGGGGCCGAGAGAGCACTGAGACAACAGCTGGTACAGAGCTATGGCTTGCCCAAGGTCATCCAGCAGGTGCAAAGGGGGGAGTGAGGAATCAGACCCGGTTCTCCCAGATTAGAGTTTGCGCACTTAACCACTACACCAAACTGGCTCCTAGCATTGTTCTGCCAGTGAACTAGGGTTGCCAACTCCAGGTTGAGGAAATCCCTGGAGATTTGGGAGTGGAGGGTGGGGTTTAGGGGAAGGAGGGTTTAGGGGAAGGAGGGACCGAAGCAAGGCATAATGCCATGGACTCCACTTTCCAAAGCAGCCATTGACCTGATCTCTGTAGTTTGGAGCTCAGTTGTAATTCCAGGAGATCTCCAGACCCCACCTGTAGGTTGGCAACCCTAAAAAATCATATTTAGCGTACTAGTTTTGCAGGAAGGCAAGCTGATTTCCATGGGAACCTAACCTTTAGGAACTGATTCCAATCCAGTGTGGGGATAATTGTTGGACATAAGGTATTGGTTCAGGCAAGATTTTGTATAGATGGGACAGTAAATAATGTTTTTATTGGTTTTGTCAAAACTGTTTTGACAACAAGGTAAACAGAATAAGAAGCAAAAGGTGGATGTGGCTGGATGGCCACACTTCTGGTAACATCAGGTGTGGCCTAATATGTTAATGAGCTGTGCTGTCAGGGGTGTGGCCTAATATGCTAATGAGTTCCTGCTGGGCTTTTTCTACAAAAAGAGCCCTATGTTTGCCATACAAAAGCTGCTCCTTAGGCGATTTCCCACAACTCTCACTCAGATATTGAACTCTTGCCCAGGAGAGAGCGAGAGATTTCTGTGGAGTTCTCCATTTCTGCGTGAGTTGTGGAGGTGTTTGGGCGATATGACATAGTGGCCCCATTTCCTTTTCTGTGTCCACCTTTCCAAAGTGTTTGCAGAAGAGAATTTTCTCCCCACCTGAGTATGGTGGTAGTTATAGGACTCTCAATGGGCACACCAAAATCCTCCTGCAGTGAAGGTTGCAGTGTTGACTATGTTCTGTTCTGTGGGTGAATGGGAGCAGGATGATATCAGAAAGGCATGCCAGCATCACTGTGTTTTGATTGGTTGCTTGAATATATGGCTGGCATGGATTATGTCATCATCTTGCAGCTTCATAATTGGTGGGTGTGAGCAGTGTTGCTATGCTTTATACTAAATTTCTTTTCTCTGCTTAGAAATGAAAGGACTAGTAAATGAGTGCTGTGACTACGATTGAGTTGTAAATATCTTTAAATTCCTGTTTAGCTCCTAGTTCTTGGTACAGAACAGTATTATCCCAAAATAAACTCCTCTCAAACACATGGCTGATTATTCCCCTAAATAGCACAACAAACATAAAATTAAGGAAGCATTAAAATAAAATTACTAACATACAGTTTTTTATAATGCCAACGTAGGCATGAAGGGTTTTTTTACATGCACAAAGATGAAGAGTTTTATGTAGCACCATGCAAAGTATACATAGACATCTTGTTTACTGTAATTCCATATAAAAACTCATTTTAAAAGTGTGAATCCAAAACAATAAAAAATATGCTCCCTAAAAATATAGAAACAGTATACATCGTGTGGCTTCCTGCCAGTTCAGATCCTTATTGAGTCACCTCAGGGCCGTTGAAGCCTTTAAAAATTTTTTTACCCTTACTTTCTCTAAGTACCTAAGGCAGTTGTTTTTGATAATGGTGATATTACCCCCCTCCAAAAAAAAGCCTGATCAATGGTGCTTGACCTTTCTGTTTCTAATATCATTTTTATTCTCAAATATGTGAGTCTTGAGAGTTCTAATAGTCATCTCAATATACATCAGCAAGCAAAATGCTGTTATAGAATCATAGAATCATAGAGTTCAGAGGGACTTCCAGGATCATCTAGTCCAACCCCTGCACAATGCAGGAAATTCACAAATACCCCCCTCCTGCACATTCACAGTGACCACTGTTCAATGCCCAGAAGATGACAAAAAACCTCCAGGATCCCTGGTCAAACCGGCCTGGAGAAAAATTGTTTCCTGACCCCGAAGTGGTAATCAGCACATAAGAAAGGGCCACAAGAACTAAGCACTGAGGCAACCCTTCCTGCCCTCCCTCTCATGATCTGCCTAAGTTCACACAATCCACATTGCTGTCAGATGGCCATCTAGCCTTCTTGAAGATGATGTGCCTGCCTCCAATCTTCTGGCACCTCACCTGTTCTCCAAGAATTCTCAAAAATAATGGACAGAGGCTCATAAATTACATCTGAGAATTCTTTTAGTACCTTTGGATGCAGCTCATCTGGCCCCGAGGACTTAGTTTCATTTAAAGAAACTAGGTGTTTATGTACTACCCCTATGCTGATCCTAGGCTGAAACTCCCTTCACTCATCATGTGTTCTGCTTTTGCCATGTTGAGCACCGTTTCCCTTGCAAGAGAAGACTGATGAAATGTAGGACTTGAGCAGTTCTGCCCTCTCTTCATCACCTGTTACAATTTCACCTTCCTGTCCCTGCAATGGGCCTACCCATTTGGGTTGATATTGAGTACCAGTACAAGAATGGATAAAGTGGTGCTTCTCATCTTCTGAGACAATCCCTCCCCCAAACAGATGGTACAAATAAGAATTGTAAGAATTTTTTTTCCTGTATTTTTGTATTTTTGCATTTGTGTGTATGTGTGTGTCTGCCTGTGCCTGGAAGTCATGGTAACCCCTGGCAACTCCCACTGGGGCATGGAGGACATTCAAATAAGTGGCTTGATAACTTGCCTCTGACTCCCAGCCCTGGTATTCTTTGGAGGTCTCCCCATCCAAATACTTACCAAGATTGGCTCTGCTTAGCTTCCAAGGTCTGGCAAGATTGAGCTTGCCTGGACTATCCAGGTCAGGGCACAATTGGTTAATAGTTTTTGATAAATATATCCACCATGATTCCCTGTTAAAATCAGTTGTTGTCCTAATGACCATCACACAATCAAATTATGATCTAATCAGACATTCTTGTGTTACAACAGACACATTTTTGAATTTGACTGGTTCTAATTTTAAGTCAAGGCACTGGAGCGTGTGTTGCTTACCTTATATTACCTGTGTAAAAAAAAGCTTGTTCTTTTCATTTGTCCTCCAAGATTACTAGGCAGATATGTCTGTTTTTATGTAATGCCTGCAGTACAAATAATTACGCATAAACAAATTATGCGTAAGGCTGCAGTACTATGCATACTTCCTGGGAAGTAAATTCCATTGGGCTGCTCAGTAGGACATACTCCTGAGTAAACAAGAGTCCAGCCAAAAGTGAAGTACTTTTAAGCCCTGTTGGTTTCCATGCTAGAGTTGGGTACATGCTTAAATCAACTTAAATCAAAGAGCTTAAGGTCAGCTGAATCATTCCCTTTGTGATAACTGCAGTGCAAGTTGTCTTGTTTCAAGGAGGGTAGCTAACTAGCCCCTCCTGGAAATCCATTGCCATCAAAATCAGCGGAAGAATTTGCTTAAGATATGCAATGAGATATGAAGCACTGCTACATTTTTCTGGAAGTTGTCAGAACACACAGGCAGCCTAGTTACCCTCACCCCACCCCCACCCCCGGTACGGTAAATGTATACGAAACGAGAGCTTTTATTGTATCTCGTTACATATAGAGGGCAGAGGCAGCTAGATAAGTGACATTTTGGTATCTACATTCATTCATTCCATCATAGTATTTAATTGCCTATTCATGTGAGACAATAATCCTTCTGTATTCCTTGGGCATTGTTTAGAAGGCTATTTTCTCATGCTTTTGTACCCACAGCATATTTCCCAAGCACAGGTAAATATTTTAACCTTTCATTTTATTATGCTAAGTTCCAATCCGTATTCAGACAAGAGTAATTTCATACCAATGTCTGTCTTTTACAACTACGTCCTAGTGCTGTGATTTGCAGTGTGTGTGTGATGTGTGTGCACATGGACAGACATACACTGTATTCTACAATAAATTTAAGACTTGCAGTCATAGCCTAACATCTGTCTCTTAATGTGAACTCTGATCAGCGTATGATGCTGTCTTCAAAAGAAATAATATATTTGGAGGTTCAAAAAAATTGGCACGAGTCGTCACTAGGTGTTATACAACTGACAAAGTGTGGTACGTTCCTGGAGTGTAAATATAGATGTGTCCTATAATAGAGTGCATGATAATTCAGCTTCCTGAAAGTGATAGCTCTAGAATGTGAGGCGCTATGTCCTTCTAATTCAGCACAGGGGAACTAGTTTTCCTCAGACTTTAACACACATTTAAAATATGTCCTTACCAGCACTATATATAAATATATATATTTATATATAAATATAAATGTAAATCTTCATTTAATAGTTGTGAGCCTGATATAGAAGCCCCACATGGACCAGTGGTGTTTATTGCATCCTAAGTAATGCTTCTTAAGTAGAAAACCATGATTCCCCCCCCAAAAAAAACTTAAGTGTAAATTGATGAAATCAATTGAGTTATATTACATTACTGCAGTTCCTGATCTGACTTTCTGGCTTGTATCTCTTTTTGCTTTGTCTTGAAGAGAAATGCATGTTTTAAACTGGCTGTGTCTTTTTGGTCTGCATTAACTAGGCACCCCCTACTGGAAGAAGAGGTTTTGCTCAGGGGCACAAATGCAACAGTTGCCAACATAAGCACTGATAATGTTTTACAATATTCTTAAATGTTTTCAAACTGTTGCACTTCTAATGCACAAACAAGCTCTCACACTGCAGAGTGTGCTTGCAACATGAAAACAGTCTATAGCCAGTGAAATAAGTATGTGTTCGAACTGCATTTATATGATGTACATTTAATATTTGCAGATTAGGTTTATGTCTGTTCGCTGTGATAATCTCGTGATATACCATCTCACATTAAGCAATGATTGGATGCCTGGAGGAAGATTAATGTAGCTGATGGCAACTTCTTAAACAACAACCCAAGAGGCGGGCAAAATAATTTCCCTACTAATGAGAATGGCAATCCCATAGCTCCTTAACAGATAACAAATTTAACAAAGTACACTCTTCTGTGGGAGAGCCCACTTCACTAGATGCTGTGTCTGACAAAGTGGGCTTGAACCTATGAAAATCTTATGTCACAATCAATCTGTGAAGAGATTTCTCCTATTGTGACAAACACAGCTACTCTTATGGTGCTCATCCCCAGACAGGAAGATATTAAAGTACATAAACGGGTTGTAGTGTAACTAACTATGGCAACAATTAAAGTGTTTTGAATTGATTAATCATCTGCCTTTAAATTGTTCTGACAATTCTTTTTTTTTTGTTTGCATTTAAGTATGAATAAATATTGGTAAACCTCAATACTGCTGCCTTTTTGAGATGTTGAAAGAAAAGAGACGTAACTTACAGTTTCATAAATCACAGTGCTGTACTAAGTAGGTCTACTCACAATCCCACTCAAGTCTGTATAATGGGGTTTACTCTCAGTTAGTGTTCTTTGGATTGCATTGACCAGTTATTCTTCCCCATTAGAAAGGAAGTCCATCCTTCATATGTACTTTCAATTTTTTTAATTATAGGAACACACTTGTAATAAAATAGCCTCCACAAACAAGCAAGTATATACTCGATCTTCAGCCCCTTCAATTAAAAAAATATATATTCCCATCAATTAAAACTGCCAAAAGTGAGTTAATTCGTTGACTAGTCACACTAATTAAAAATTATAGTCTCTGTGTTTAAAATGACCAACTTGAATGTGTGGTTGTTTTCTCCTGTTTATAATTTGTGTCAGATTTATAATCTCATTTCCCCCTTCACATTTTTATTGGCATCATGTCAGTGTATTTTAATAACACATTTTGGAGATACTGTCAAGCTAGCCTCTTCGTTGAAAAGAACTATCAGCCCAGTGTGGCAGCAAAAGGATTAGCTCAACAGAAGTCAGATGTGAACTGGCTGGTACAGAGGATTAGAGCAATGTTCTTACATGTCATAAGACATTTTACTGGTAAAATTAAGTCTACTTTGGAGCAGAATCCAGCGAATCACCTGGTCCTTGTAATGATAGTAATGGTATGTCCAAAGAGAAAGAAAGCTAGCTTGTTCTCTGCAGATTAAGATTTACTTTAAACCAGAAACCCTAAAGAAACAAAAAAACCTCTCTCTTTTTCACTGCTCTAACTTTCATTGGATCCTAAAAAATGCCAGTAAGATTTTCTTTGGGCATGCATTTCGTACAAATGCTCTTTTAATCCTCTTGGTATGAGACAGCTAAAATGCATATTTCCCCCTGTAATTTCATTGAAAATCCTTTTAAGCTTTCAAGAAATTTAATTTGTTATATTTAAATGGTAGCAATTTGGCTGTCATTCATAGGTGAACTTACCTAGCTGTTGATAACATACAATTCCAAAAGAAAAAAAACCATCAACACCCCCTTGTGACTATTTATTCCTGTGTCTAGAGGAGCCTTTAAAACATGAAGAATCTCTGCTTGTAGGCAGTACACAAATTTACTATAACAATATGTTACCCCAAACAGTCTCTTTATCAAGGCATGTGTTACACTCCAATCTGGGGGGAAGGCAGGAAATATAGTAAACATCAACTTTTACTCTTTAAAATACACCAGACTACAACATCTGCAGAACTAAAATCACTTCAGTAATGGAATCCGCTTCTCTCCTGTTTTCCCCCAAAAGCGACACTTGGTTAGGTCTTAAAGAGGCAGCAGCATATAAACAATAAAACATAAACCTTAAAACAACTATAAGTGCTTTTCACACATATGTGTGAACAGTGGCTGAGGACAGACTGGCAATCTGCCCTGGGACAGTTCTGCTTGGGAAACGGGGGAAGGGAGCCCGTTCAGACACGCGCAGCTGTCCCTCGGCTCCCTTCCGCACTTACTCGCTTTGAAGCCGGGTTTCTTGAGCTTTAGAAGGACACCAGGAGAAACCGGTGTCTGGAGGCCATCTTGCACTTGCCTCCCGCTTCCAGGCAGTGTGAACCGAAAGAAGGCGGGAGGCAAGCGGAGGCGGCAGTGCGAATGCGGTGTTTTGCCAGTTTGCGCATGAGCGCTCATGCGCACATAAGCGCATGCGCACATGCGCAAATTGCCGAAACAGCCCTATCATGAGCTGCAGAGGCTGGCCCACCTGGGGCCACTCCGCAGCAGTCTGAATGCTCCGTAACGGCATCCTTGTGCAATACACTTGCCAGTGTGAACGGCAAGCCCCGGGGAGTTTTCCCCCCGCAGCAGTTGCCTCCGCTTTCATCCTGCTCCTGATTGCCAGTCTGTCCTCAGCCAGTGTCCCCTACATGTAAAATCATAGGGTGTGATCACACTGGGGGCTTGGCGCGATATGGCACCAGCTGTAATTGTACCGGTTTAAAATGTTGCGGGACTCCAGACAGCACACCCTGCTGTGGGTTACCCATATGACCATCCTGTGGTCAAGCATCCACATTACCGCAGCACCTCAACCACAGAGCGTGCTGCTTGATTGTTTTTTTAAAAAAAAATGGAGGTGGGGGGGTGTGCACATGCGTATATAGGCAAAAACTCCCAAAAAAAAATATACCCCAGTGGCAAAAACAGATCTGCAGGTTCAGACTGCCAGTTCATTCTGCATGCTCTCCCTGGTTTCAGACATCCAGCCATGTGCAATGAATGTGCAGGGAACCAAAAACATCACTTGTGATGTGGAGCCTTTTTAACCCAGCTCCAAGTCATCGTATGATGGGGTGAGTATGTCTTGGGAATGCCTGACTGATGTGGTTGTGTGACTGCACCCATTTAATCCAGAGGAGGGGGTGGCTATGATGGGCCAAACTGCTTGAGAGCCAGTTTGGTGTAGTGGTGAAGTGCGCGGACTCTAATCTGGGAGAACCGGGTTTGATTCCCCACTCCTCCACTTGCACCTGGCTGGATGACCTTGGGCAAGCCATAGCTCTGGACCAGCTGTTCCCTCAAGGACAGCTTGGGAAAGAGCTCTCTCGGCCCCACCTACCTCACAGGGTGTCTGTTGTGGGGAGGGGAAGGGAAAAGGAGTTTGTAAGCCGCTCTGAGATTCCCTTGGGGAGTGGAGGGTGGGGTATAAATCCAATCTCTTCTTCTTCTTCTTCTTCTTCTTCTTCTTCTTCTTCTTGTGTGATCACACCCACAGAATCACAGAGTTGGAAGGGGCCATACAGGCCATCTAGTTCAACTCCCTGCTCAATGCAGGATCAGCCTAGAGCATAGGTTCCCAAACTTATTTGGCCTACCACCCCCTTTTCAGAAAAAAAAAATTACTCAGTGCCCCCCTGGACATCTACCTTCAAGAAATGGACAAAAGCAGTTTGTGGATCTGCACCTGGATCATCCCAGCACCCCCAAGGGGGTGGTATTGCTTACTTTGGGAACCAGTGGCCTAGAGTATCCTGGGCAAGTGTTTGTCCAGCCGCTGCTTAAAGACTGCCAGTGAGGGGGAGCTCACCACCTCCCTAGGCAGCTGATTCCACTGTTGCACAGCTCTTACTGCAAAAAAGTGTTTCCTAATATCCAGCCAGTACCTTCCTGTCCTTAATTTAAACCCATTATTGTGACTGCTGCCAACCGGAACAACTCTCTGCCCTCCTGTAAGTGACAAATACTTAAAGAGAGCAATCATGTCTCAGCTCAACCTCCTCTTCTCTAGACTAAACATTCCCAAGTCCCTCAGCCTTTCCTCATAGGGCTTTGTCTCCAGGCCCCCAATCATCCTCATCGCTTTCCTCTGCACTGGCTCCTTTCTGTCCACATCCTATTTGAAGTGTGGATATGTAGAACTAGAATGTGGCTCTGGGGTAAAAAGGATTTTTTTGAGTCCGTTGCATACACAGTTCCCAGTCTCATGCAATAAATCTCCCAGGGAAGGAAAGATGAAAGGGAAACAGACACCTAAGCAGAAAGTAACTTTATTGATGTAACCAAGATACCGAATAGAAAAAGGAGATACAGAATAAGATCAGTACCAAAGAAGCATGACTAACTATTCAGTGACAACAATGCAGTCGTAATAAGGTCATCCAATAAGAGCTATTTACTTTTAAACAATCCTAGTTTTCAGTTCTGTTCCTTCAAGCTGGTGCCCAGTTAAAGTTACTGTTAAATTCTGTTCCTTCCTCATGGCTGGTCCAGAAAACCAACCTGAAGAGAAGATAGATGACAGGTTGCTCCCAAAGGGGCCAAGGATGCTGTGGAATAAACAGGGAAGGGAAAGATTGTGAAGTAGATAGAAAGGAATCCCTACCTAGGTGGGGATTCTTTGGTGAAGGGCTGGCTGGCAGTGACAGACTGTCTACACATGGAAAAGGGAGAACGGGAGAAGCTAAAGGCCAGGAGCAGATAGGAAGATGTGGAGAGTAGACTCCTTAAAGGGAAGTAAAACAGAAGAAGAGAAATCCATACTGTGGCTGGCCTTGATGAGGAAGGATCACTGATTCCAGTGTTAAAGTGATTTCAGCACTGGAAGAAGGTTCGGGAGCAGAACCAACTATCAGATGAGGGGGAGATCATGTCATTTCAGCAGTAGAAGAAGGTGTGGAAATCAATGATCAAGGTGGGGGGGGGGGTTTCCTGTTCTTGTCACCAGGGGGAAAAAATTGGAGCAGAAGCAACTACAGAAAAGAAGAGCTTCACATTTTCTGCTTATGCACCGGGATTTACTTGGCTGCATATAGGTGGACTACTATCATTGGCTGAATTTGGTGCAGAATTAGGAACCATAATGGCTTTGGACCAAAACTGCCAGATCCAGCTGCTCAGTGGTAGAATTGGGGATGCACTGTAATTGGTGCAACTCTAAGATCTGAGACTCCAGGATCTCAGATACTCCAGATCTCAGATACCCTTTAGAATAGAAAGTTTGGACTATCTGGGGTATCAGTAAATAATACCAGGGGACCAGAAGATGTGTCTGATTACAGATGATTAAATTAGCATGGGTGGCAGGCATAAGAAACCTGCTGCTGATGGTCAAAGATGGGTTGATGGTCATCAGTGATGTACCTAGCCTATTTGGTACCTGGGGCAGATAATTTTTAACAGCGCCTCCTTTTTCTTCCTTTCTTTTTTTCCTTTTTTTTCTTTTGCTGTTGTCACATCGACGTCATAGGATTTCAAGACAAGAGACATTCAGAGTTTGCCATTGCCTGCCTCCACATCAGCCCTGCTCAGCTTCTGAGATCTGACAAGATCAGGCTAGGTTGGGGCCATCAAGTTCAGGGCATCTCCTCTACAGGGCAACTCCCTATTTATACAAATGTTGAACTCAATAACATTTTGGTCAGTGTTCCCAAACACTGCAATCACTTTTACATCTCTCATCAGGTCTTGGGCATTACTTAGAACCAAATCCAGTATCACTTCTCCCCTGGTAGGTTCTGTGACCATCTGCTCCATAGCACAGTCATTGAGAGTGTCTAAAAACTCAATCTTTTTTTCCCAACTTGAACACATATTGACCCAATCAATGTGTGGGTAGTTAAAATCACCAATTATGACACAGTTATTTCATCTAGCCCCTATCTTTAATTCATTCATCATTTTATAATCCTCCTCTATACTTTTGATCTGCTGGGCGATAACAAACTCCTAGTACTACGCTTCCTTTTGGGCCCACTATTTTGACCCATAGCATTTCCAGAAGCAAATCCAATTCTCTTAACTTCTCAGTCTTACTGGACTATATACCCTTTCTTATAGAGCTACCCCACCTACAAACCTTCCCCCCATCCTTCTGATATAATTTATAACCAGGAATCGCCGTATCTCATTGATTTTCCTCATCCCACCAAGTTTCTGAAATACCCACAATGTCTATCCCCCCCCCAGCACCAAGCATTCCAACTCCCCAATTTTACCTTGGACACTTCTAGCATTTATATATAAACATCTATAATTCCCCAGGCATGTTAGGCCAACAACCTTCTTCCTGCTACCTCGAGACCTTGCCAAGCAGTCCATATTGTTTGTCACAGTCTCAGTCATAGGCGTAGAGTACGGGGGGGCTCGAGGGCTTGAGCCACCCCCGAAATTTCCCAGGGGGGGCTCAGCCAACCCCGGGAAAATGGAGCGCCTGCTGCTGTGCCTCCCCGGGTCCTTCTGAGGCCGGCGGCCGCTGCTGGAGAGGGAGAGGGAAGGGGTGGCGGGGGGGAGAGGCACCGGCAGCAGTGGCTGGCAGGCCTCAGAAGGGCCCGGGGAGGCGGGGCGGTTCCCCCCCCCCCCCCCGGGATTTCCAAAACTCTATGCCCCTGGTCTCAGTGGACAATTCTAATCCATTTCCCTGTAGAAAAGCAACAGCTACCCCTTCATCTCTTTGAGATGAGCCATCCCGGACCAGAGACTTTTCATCTCCTGTCGGCTTCCCCCCAATATTCAGTTTAAAAACTGCTCTGCCACCTTTTTGATTTTAAGTGCCAGCAGCCTGTTTTCTTCTCGAGACAAGTGGAGATAATCTCTTTTGTACAGCTCCCTCTTGTTCAAAAAAGCATCCCAGTGTCTAACAAACCTGAACACTTTTTCTCTACACCATCATCTCATCCATGCATTGAGACTCCTAATTTGTGTCTGTCTCTTCGGCCCTGCATGTGGAACAGGTAGCACTTCTGCGAAGGCTACCTTGGAGGTCCTGGCCTTGAGATTCCTGCCTAGCAGCCTAAATTTTTCCTCCAGGACCTCACAACTGCATTTCCCCACATCATTGGTGCCAACATGTACTATGACCACTTGCTCCTCCCCAGCTCTGTCTACCAGCTTATCTAGAACACAAGTAATGTCCGCTACCTTTGCACCAAGCAGGCAAGTCACCATGCAGTCAGTACACAGGTTTGCCACCCAGCTGTCTACTGCCTAAGGATCAAATCACCACCTACCAAGATTCTTCCTCTCTCCCTGCCCAGGGATGTTTCCTTGGTGCAAAAGAATACCCATTCACCACCTGAAGAAGAGGTCCCTTCTAAGGGCACCCCCCTTATCCTCAGCACAGTGCCCTGTTTCCTCTCAACCCTCATGCTCCCTGACAGCAGCTGGGCTGCCATTTTCAGAGTGGGACAAGTCCCCAAGAGTCTTCTCCATGTACCTGACTGTCTCTGCTTCTCCAGGTCAGCCACCTTGGTTTCAAGGGTGCAAACTCGTTCCCTGAGAACCAGGAGCTCCTTGCACCAAACACAGAACCACCGGGCACACACAGCGGGCACACAACCTAGACTTCTGTCCAGTGGGCAGATAGTCATACATGTGACACTCCGTACAAAATATTGGATAGCCCCTAACCCCCTGCTGAAAGAAGTTTGGCTGGACGCAGCATGACGCTGGCTACAATTTATTTATTTATTTGCTTTTATTTGTATTCCACCCTCCCTGCCGAGGCAAGGCTCCCAGTCAAGGGCCTTCCTCAAGCTGTACCCAGGGCAGAATGTGCTCCCTACCCCACCCTTGGTATTCCACTAATGGTCATTCCTGCGCTTATGGTTGAAGTGCCAGAGGAGTTTGTACTGTGAGGGGGATTCTGATAGCTGGGTCATGGCCATGGGGGTGAGCAGGGCTCACTTCGTAGCAGGAACTCCTTTGCATATTAGGCCACACACCCCTAATATCGCCAATCCTCCAAGAGCTTACAGAGCTCTTCTTACAGGGGCTACTGTAAGCTCTTGGAGGATTGGCTACATCAGGGGTGTGTGGCCTAATATGCAAAGGAGCTCCTGCTACGAAATGAGCCCTGGGTGTGAGTAGCTTTGGTGGGTCAAACAAAAGATCCTTGATTGATGTACCTCTGGAGTATTCGGGCAGTAAAGCTACTTTCTCTCGAAACTACTTAGATAATTTCTTAACTGAGAGACCCTGCCTTGAGATCAAAATAGATGGATTAATCAGTGCCTCTGATTTCAGAAGACCAATGGATCTCAGGGTACAAAATGACATGGTCTCAGTGGGGAGGGGGGGAAACAAATAGCTTAAAAAAACTTGCATTATTTTCCAGCCTCCTTCACTAAGTGAGAATTTCAAAGTCATGAATGGGAAATCGGCGCTTTCCTTATAACAAAGTTCAACAGTCTCTCTTTAACTGTTATAATTATATTATAATCCCTTCTCTTGTTTCATTCTGTACTAGATTGCTCACGAAACCTTATGCTAGAATAAACTCTGTTAGTCTCCGACATGCCACAGTCCTCCTGTTTTATTTCGCTTGCAACCCAGAGACACTTTTATAACTTTTCAAAAAAAATTATATGCATATTTTAAGTATCTATGATTTATTGCCATCAGGGATGTAGAAATTAAATAACTAAAGTTGTAAAGTGCAGAAGCTCCTGCTGCGTCACTTGAAACCTTTCTGTAAGACATGAAATGGAGCTTGACAGTGGAAGGAGCTAAGTAAGGGAGGAAGCAGGGGTCAGGAGAGGAGGAAGGAAGTAGAAACCATAATGCAAGGAGGGAGGAGAGTTGATGATGGGAAGTGAAGTAAGTGGTGAGTTATGGGGGGCTGAAAGGAAGCTGAGAAGGGGTGGGTGGAGAGTAGCCAACTGAAGCCGGAAGAGGAGGAATTCTCAGTTTGCTCTGTTATCTAAAGATTTTATGACTGCACTTTAAAGGAGAGGATAGACTACATTCCTTTTTTTTCCCAAAAACAAATTTTTATTATTTTTCCAGTTACAAAACTTTACATAGTTACTTTTGAAATATTATCATCACTATCCGTTTTTCTATATAGCTATGTATTCCGCTTATAATTCAAAAACGTTGGGACTTCCTGCCTCACCTATACCATTATATATATAATAGCAATTATAAAAGTTAAAAATTATTAGCTCTTACAGGTAACAAATTTGGTTACAACAATAAAAAAGGTAATTTTTAAACATTTAAACGTAATATCTAGATATCTGTAATATGTACTCTAGTTTCGATTTTTGTCATTTCAATCATTCAATATATTTCTCTTAAAAATAATTGTTTCTTCTTTTAAACTTCAAAGATCAATAATTAGACAATGTAAAAATATTATTTTTCATATCCCAATGTTGTTCTAGATATTCTTTCAGGTCTTTCCATTCTTCTAGAAATCTTTCTGAGTCTTGATTATTCAGTTTTCTTGTCCATTTGTCCATTTCTCCATAGGATAGACTACATTCCTGGTCTCCTGTATCAGATAAGAATCTTCACTAAGGAGGTAGGCATGGTGACACTTTAAAAAAAAACTGGCTTTTCCTCTCTTTTAGGCTAGAAATAGCAACAGAGGTATGTATGAGCACATGGACTAGTGAACAATGTGTATTTGTGTTTTAGTCCTTTTTGAGGAATTCTTTGTGAGCCGGTGTCAAAGAATCCACAACACAGCGTTTTCAAGTTGTATGCCTCTAATATGCATCACAAAGATTATCGCCATATTTCTAGGAAGCTCATCACTCTCATCTCCACAGTAAAACATAAAGTTTAGCCCATTACTCTCAACTACAATGCGACTCTCTATTGGTAGAATCACTGAAATGCTTTACTACCCGGGGCGGGGAGAACCCTGTAAATGGGAAAACAACAAGGATTTTGTCCATGCAGGTGTTGCAGCTGCTTGATTCTTTACTCTGGGATTGTTCATTATTGCAGAACTCTACTTCATTTTAAGATGAATTCAGATAGGAGAACAAAATTATCCCTGTTGCAGCAGATGACATTAAGAGAGGTGTGCAAGGGTTGCATTTGACTCACCATGAACCAAATCTTTTTAAATGCCACATCGGAAGAACAGTTCTGGTTTAAATTAACCTGTTCACTTTTCTAACAGATGGGTTTTGAGAGAAGGAAACTCACAGTACTGTGAATAGATATGAAATGTGCAGACTCCCAGCTCTGACGAAGATCAGATTATAGAACACGGGAATTTCAGAAGGAAAAACCCACTGATCCACCACATCAAGGCAAGAGAGGCAGCGTCTCCAATCCACAGTTGGCACACATTATGCTCCTTATACTGCAGCAGATGCAACTCTGATAAACATTTTAACAGTTAAAAACCTAGTTCTGGTCACATAATGAGGAAACAGCTGTTTTTCTCCACAAGGAATGTTATGTGAGTCCTTCAGGGGCGTCAGAATGGAAGTGTTTTCCACACTGAGGTGCTTTCAGATAATTACACTATAATGGATACCTGTTGGTTAGAAACCCCAAATCTCATTGTACTGGGTACCGTACTAAAGCTAATCCTGTTGCCCAGTCCCCCAAAATACCAAAATACCTATAAATATGTTCATCCCACAACACAGCCCTACAGTGCTGCAGGACATGAGACCTGAACCCTTGTTTGAGAGGGAGGGACCATGAGTTATCCTTGGGAGTTTTTCTTCCTGGTAAATTATGTGTTTAGATTGCCCACCCTTCCCAGTCTTCTGCCAGTAAGAAAGGAAGGTTTAAAAAAGGATTCAAACCTGCACTTGTAAGGATTCTTGAAGTCTTGTTCTCGGAGCTCATTTTGTAGCAGGAGCTCCTTTGCATATTAGGCCACACACCCCTGATGTAGCCAATCCTCCAAGAGCTTACAGAGCTCTTCTTACAGGGGCTACTGTAAGCTCTTGGAAGATTGGCTACATCAGGGGTGTGTGGCCTAATATGCAGAGGAGCTCCTGCTACGAAAGGAGCCCTGCTTGTTCTTATAGTGCTCCAAAGGGTACACCGCAATCCTTCATACAACTATGCTGCCTTTGTTCTTTCCTTTCCATGTTCCTGTTTATATGTGGGGTGTTTGTGCATGCGTGGAGGTGATGAAGTATGGTGACATCATGGAACTGTGTCAGCATCACTGTGGATTGGCTCTTTCCATGTATGGCTGACTTGAGCACATCATTAACATGTTGCTCCATGATTGTTGCCATGGATTCCAGTGCTGCTGCTTTGCTCTTAGTTGCTTAAAGTGATAACTTCTTTATTTATTTATAACTTTGTTATTTCTCAGCTGTTTCTCAGAGAGTATTGTTGAGGTCTTAGGTTTGCATGGGTGTCAGCAGTACACGTATTTGGCAGGACTTTAGGATTAGGCTGCCAGAGGGACCCCTTTACTCGTCGTATGAACATCCACACACAATCCTTCTAATATGGGCAGTTGCTATTTCTTTTGAAAGGGAAAATACATGGATTTTTTTTTCATTTTGGTGTCCATAACTTAGAATATATTTGTGTTGCCCCTCCCAGAAGAAATAGTGATTGTGTGTATTGGGTGGATTGTGTGTAGTGTGTTTGTCCCATGAGTGTGGTCAAATGTAACAACTGAAAAGTGCTGAAGAGATTGAACAAGAAATCAGTAACCCCCTGGTCTGAATCTCAACTCTGCCATACAAGCTACATTCTGCCACAACCCCCCATCTGTCATACAGGAATAATAATATTGATCTACTTGGAAGGTTTGTTACAAGCATTACAATAAAATGTATGCTAGGTGCTTTGCAATATTTTTATTCTGGTAGAAACCTGAGTAACCTTTTCACTGTTTGTGTGGTTTGTGTGTGTGTGTGTGTTTATGTATAAATGGGTTTGTAAATGTGTTAGAATGAACATTTAAAAACTGCTGAAACATGTAAATGGACAGTGGTTAGTATCTGATTTGGTTTTATGTAAGACCGATTTCCCTCAAGCAGCTGCTCTGGGCTGGCTCTTTTCTTTCCCCTGATTGCATTAGTCAGTTTCTCACTACTTGCTGCACAGCCGTGTTTCGACCTGCAGCACTTCCCAATTTCCCCCGCGTCTTCACAATCTCAAAAAACAAAGATCGCGAAGACACGGGGGAAATCGGGAGATGCTGCAGGTCAAAATGCGGTCGCACAGCAAGTAGTGAGAAATTGACTAATACAGTTGGGGGAAAGAGAAGGGCCAGCCCAGAGCAGCTGCTTGTGGGAAATCGGGCTAAGTATTTAGCCTAGTTTCAGCGTGACCTCCAGCAAAACCAGAGGTTGGTCTTTCTGAAACTGAAGAACATGAGAAAGATCTCAGTTCGAGACAGTGAAATCAGAGTACCTTGAGATATGTCTCAGCCTTTTGAAACTAGGCAGCAGCAGGACCAGTTCTCTGGCTAAGCCACACAAGCTATGGCTGCCAGCTCTGGGTGGGGAAACACCTGGAGATTTGGAGGAGGTGGAACCTGGAGACAGCAGGGTTTGGGAAAGGGATGGAGCTTAGTGGGGCATAATGCTATAGAGCAGAGCACATGAGAAAGCAACACCTGGCTCTAATGAAAATCTTTTTTCATATATTTATTTCTGGATGTGTGTTGTTTTACAACAGTAATATTGTAAAAGGGTGAAATGCGTATGGTCTACTGGCCATAAGATATACCCATCAATTGTATATGTAAAACTATCAGCTCTGTGTGTCGAAAGTTTGAAGAGTCTGATATTTGGACCGTTTCTTTCAACCTATTTTATCTTTTATTAATGTGTTCACCATAATAAATATTTGTGTTTTTATAATAACTTATTTTGTTAGCTTGACCCTCTGATATCCAGCCCCCCCCCCCCGCCCGAAGGTTGGTGACTTTAGGGGTAGCTGTGGCCTGGGTGGTGATGTGTCTATACCTTACAGACACAGAATATTCCTTGAACTAGTTCTAGACAGCAGCTCCACAGTTCTCCTTTTTACATTGTGAAGGAAATGAAAACCAGATTAATTGGAGGGGATGATTTACTTCCAGAGCCATTTCCCTCTCCCTATTTCTGTTTGAAAAGTCGAAACAGAAATGACAGAGGCTCACCTACCTCCTCCTCCCCTCCCCCCAATATCACCTTAGCCCCCATCTCCATTTTAGCCATGTTCTCTTATGATAAAAAAGGAGGATGCCAAGCAGAGTAAATTCAGTCAGATTGTCAATGTATCCATCCACATTCTCAGTCTCTGTTCTATGTTCCCTGACAACAAGGTGAGATGGCAGAGGTTATGCGAACAGCTGCTTCCTAAGCTAGAAATTCCAGGCATTGAAAACCATCTGTCTATACATTCACAAATGTATATAAGGGCAATCTATCAGGCTGCAGTCCTGCAGCTGCCACTCGACTAGGCCTGCTTCCTTTCTAGACGAGGAACAATAAGGGCTAGTTCTTCACTTTGTGTCACACAGAATGGCTGATTTGATTAAGTCCCCGACTCTCATTATGCTAGGTAGGGGTGTAGAATTTCAATGATAATCCATAATGCATGACCAGTTTGTCGCCATGGCAACATAAATTCAAGGTTACTAGCTCAGACGCATAATTGGGTGCGCATTGAGTGCTGAAGAAGGGCTGTTAAAATTCTTGTCATAGAAGACTCGCATCCATCATACTGTCTAAAAATTGCAAAGTGCTCATAATCAGAAGGGGGGGAATCCTTGGAGAATAATGTTAATAAAATAACGATTATATCTAATAGAATTGTTTAAGTTTGAGCACTTTGGGGTTTGCAGCATTTTAGGCAATGACAGTCAACTCCTTAAACCTTAGGTAGCTCTCATTCAGCATTCGCGAGCTCCCCAAATATTTGCACTGGAAGATGGACCTAACATGCTTGTGCTCTGATTATGATGGATTTAAAGAGAATCTCATCCAGCGCAATGAAATAGATGGAGCTTCTCGAGCCCAGATGGCTTTGGAAGCCACATTGGCCAAGATTAGACATTTTGTAAGTGAATATGTCCCCAAGAGTATTTGCCGCTAGTCAAAGAAAAATGTGCAGAAATGAGGATTGTGACTTGGGGGGGGGGGAGGGGGTAATTGACACTGGCAGCCATTTTAAATCTCTGAGATAAAAACAGGCAAAGTCCAAGTGCTGGTGAAAAGCAGATATTTAAAATAAGGCAGATTTTTTAAAAAAATTCTATAACAGAGAACTGGTGCAGAGGGCTCCCCCCCCCCCCCCCCCCACAGTGTATGTGTACAAATCGGGAGTGTTATTGTATAAGACTTAAAAGAAAAATTGCACTGAGGGCGGGTGTGGGTGTGTATGTGTGGGTGGGTGGGTGTGTTCTTTCACTTTAAAATATATTTGGGTGAAAATATCTTTTCAAAAATCGCAACCATAGCTTATCAATACACCACAAATCAATAAAGCATTTTTATTTTTATCATAGTACATGTAACATAATTTTTGATGCACATGAGTTTCCAATGTGGCAGATTAGCCAGTTTACTGTATAGCATTATTCTTATAGCATCATAATAGAGCATGTCATTATATGAGAAGGAGACTATTTTATCTTATTGTAAGAGAGAAGCAAACTGGATTCTTAACAGAAATAAGGTTGTGATCTCCAGATTATTTGCGTAGTCACCCTGAAGAAGAAGAAGAAAAAGAAGAAGAAGAGGAGGAGACTGGATTTATACCCCGCCCTTCACCACCCGAAGGAATCTCAGAGCGGCTTCCAAACTCCTGTCCCTTCCCTCCCCACAACAGACCCCCTGTGAGGCAGGTGGGGCTGAGAGAGCTCTGTCAGAAACTGCTCTTTTTCAAGAACAGCTGTGCCAGAACTACGGCTTGCCCAAGGTCATCCAGCCAGGTACAAGTGGAGGAGTGGGGAATCAAACCCAGTTCTCCCAGATTAGAGTCCGCACACTTAACCACTACACCAAACTGGCACTCGCCAGTTCAAGCCAAGGGCATGATCCAGACACACTGAAAAACTTGTTTGGGTGTGAAAGTCACCCCACATTTATTTAAAAAGCTGATGGTGTTCTAATGTCTCACATTTAATATCCACGTGTTTTCAGACTGATTTTGTTTGCATTGTGCCACACTATGAGTATTTTAAAGTAAACAATTAATAAGTTTGGTTTAAGAACTTTTTCCAGTGGTTATTTCTAAGAGCTTCAATCAACAGTATTGTACAGCTTCTTCACCTTAAGTTCATGTACCCCTTTGGTGGATCTGAGTGTTATCACCACACTTGTTTCCCCTGTGAGTATGTATTTTTTGTTTTCGCTACAAAAAATGGCTGTCTGTGGGGAAAGTGGGGGTGACTGTGGGAGAGTTCACTAGTATTACAGCAGAACACCATTCTGTGTAGAAAAACTATTTCAGAAAATCCAGATAATTAGTGAAAGTATGTGAAGCAGGGGTCTGCAGTGGCTCAAGTGGTTAAGGTCAAATTTACATCTGACTTTCCCGCTAGAATCATTCTAGTTTCAAAAAAAAAACCCATCTATACCTGTTTCTAGTTTCAAACCATACTTGTTCTAGTTTATAAATTACTGTTTACATTCGTTAATTGCCCTCCTGTGGTCAAACTAGCATTATACTGCTTTAAACAGATGCTGTTGTTTAGTACTCTTCAGACCCCCTGGAGTGAAATTTGAAACCGGCGTGAAATGAGCTTGGGGAAAGACAGCAGTCAAACTACTTCAGAGGGGAGGTGTAAATTGGGCCTAAGATGCTGAACTGCAGACTGGAAGGTCAGTAGTTTGGCAGTTCGAGACCCTAGAGCCGTGTGATGGAGTGAGCTCCCATCTTTGGTCCCAGCTCCTGCCAACCTAGCAGTTCGAAAGCAAGAAATTGCAAGTAGATAAGTAGGTGTCACTGTGGTAAGAAGGCAACAGCATTCTGTGTGCCTCGGCATCTAGTCATGCCAGCCAGAGGACCACGTAAAAAGTCTTTGGACAGTGCTGGCTCTTTGGCTTGGAAACAGAGATGAGCACTGCATCCCTAGAGTTATATTCGACCAGCTTTCAAGCAACGAAAACCTTTACCTTTACTATGTGAAGCTAGGTTTGAGAAAGGCAGGAGATCAGTCAGAAAAGTAATGATTTTATTATTTATTTGTGCCCCAATTTTTCCCCAGCATGGACCCAAAGCAGTTTACAGCATTCTCTCCTCTTCCATTTTAACCTCACAACAAACCTGTGAAGCAGGTTAGGCTGGGCATGTCTCAAGTTCACATAGCAAGCTTCCATAGAAGCATGAGGATTTGAACTTGGTCCCAGCTCTTAGTCCGACATGTTAACTGCTATGCTGCACTGGCATTAGCATAACTAAATGCTTGGTGAAGGTTTATGGTCTTAGCCTGGTACTCCGGTAGGAACACTAGGTTTTTACAAATTATCATAATTATAACTAATTATGCAAAGACCTTGATATCACTATAGATGTTCCTTAATCTATTGTTCACTCCAAATAGTCAAACTATAAAAGAGGACATGATAATGACCTGGTAGACTAAAATTTGGGGCCTATCTTCTGTTATGTCTGTTGCAGAATAATATTATTACTGTATTGCTGGGTTATAGGGTTGCCAAGTCCTACTTACCTAATGGCGGAGGGGAGTCCTCCTTGGCCCGGGAGCTCCCTCGGAGTGCGCACCCAGTGACGTCACCCAGAAGTGACGTCACCACTTTGGGGGCATTGCCAGGGCAACGTTCTGGCAACACCCCCAACATGATGATGTCACTTCCGGGCAACGTCATTACATTGGGGAAAGTTGTCCTGACAGGACGACTTCGGGGGTGGGGATCCCCCCGCCGGCCGAATGCTGGCCGGCAGATCGGGAACCCCTGTAGCAGGGGATCCCCCGCCCCCCGGGCTGACTTGGCAGCCCTACTGGTTTACCACACAAGCAGACATATAGTATGTGAAAGGCGCATTGGTATTATATCAGAATATTGGTGGGCTACCATGAAAGAAGGGGGAGACACCAGAGTGTGTGTGAAATTGAAGCACATGGCTGACACGGGATGGGAGGGACTGGGTTAAGTGCTTCCAAATAGAGTTGGGAGGTTACTACAGCTCTGAGGTGGTTTAATTTAGTGTTGTTCTGGGAAGTGGAATTTCTTTTTCCAAATTTCATTTTTTAGTTATAATCGTATTCATCTTCTCTTTTTTCTCTTTCAAAAGTATATTTTTTCTTTGATTTCTCTGTGCAGTTCTTTGTTACACCTCTGTTCACTCTTTGGTCATTACAGCCCTTGCTGGGGGGGGGGGGGGGGGCGGGTTGGGTTGATTTTACACATCACAGGGTGAAGCTCTAGCTGTAGAATGGGAATGCCTGCCTCTGAGCATCTGCAAAGTGAAATTCCGAAATTTTGCAGGACCCCCCTTCCAGACCTTCCTGTGTTTGAATTTCTGTTTTGATCAAAAAGGAAGGTATTGAAAACATACTTCAGTCTCCTAAAAAAATGAACAGAAATGGATCGGGGAGAAAGTGGGAAAAGAAACTTTCTCTTAACAAAGAAGAAGAAGAAGAAGAAGAAGAGATTGGATTTATACCCCGCCCTCCACTCCCCAAGGGAGTCTCAGAGCGGCTTACAAACTCCTTTTCCCTTCCCCTCCCCACAACAGACACCCTGTGAGGTAGGTGGGGCTGAGAGAGCTCTTTCCCAAGCTGTCCTTGAGGGAACAGCTGGTCCAGAGCTATGGCTTGCCCAAGGTCATCCAGCCAGGTGCAAGTGGAGGAGTGGGGAATCAAACCCGGTTCTCCCAGAATAGAGTCCGCGCACTTAACCACTACACCAAACAAAGATGGTTTAATACAACTGAAGTGTATGGGTTTATTTATATAATAAGATATTTTTGTCCTGCTTTTCTTGTCATGTAGGCTTCTCAAGGTGGCTAACAGATCATCAAAGAAAAGCCAGCATATTATCATTAATTCCAAACCAACAAGCAGAACAAGAAATCCCCTTTTCAAAGAGGCTTACTTCTTGGTAACTTTCCTTAGGATTTCAGTCTTGGAGTCTGACACAGAGCAGTGAGAAGGCCACTGGAACATCCTGTGGCTGAGAATTCTAGAGGGGGGTTCCAACAGCTGAGACCACCCTGCCCTATGAAGCCACTACTGCAATTCAGATGGAAATGGAAACACAGAGCTGGTCTCTGAACAATCCGGAAAGATGCAGGTAGCTTCCTATGGGTGGAGGTGCTCCTGAATCCTATGTAAGGGTTTAAAGGCCAAAGCTAGCATTTTGGAGTGGTCTCAGAAATAGATCAGGATCCAGTGAAAATTGTATAAGACAATCAGGGGCCCCCAAGGTATTCATGGGGGGATTTCCCCTTATGACTCAGTGGGGGGGAGACTTGTGGGGTGGGGGGTGAGCCTGGCATTCTCCTCTGCTGCTGCTCAGCCTGGCACAGTTACCAGCATCCTCTTCTGCTGCAGCTGGGCTGGCATGGCTGCAAGGTGTCCTCTATCACTGTGGTCAGACTGCAGTGGCTGCTGGGAATCCTCCTCCACCACAGCTGGGTCATAGCACCTCTTGGGCATCCTTCTCCTTTGTGGCTGGGCCCAGTGTGGCTGCCAGAGATCCTTCGTGGCCAGGCCGCTGCAGCTGACAGACATCCTCCTCCACCATGGCCCAGCCGCTGAGACTCCCAGGTGTCCTCCAAAACCACGGCCAGTCTGGTGTGGCTACCTGTGTCCTTTGACACTGATGCTGTCGCTGGTGCAGCTGCCAGCATCCACTACCAGCTGTAGCAACTCCATTCTGAACAGATAAGAGTGTCGTCTGTGCATGTGCAAGCGATGCAGATGTTTTTTGGGAGATTTAACCCTCCTATATATTTTAATGTTAATTTCAGATGGAAGTGTCCCAGGCTTGCAGAAAAATCTGTTTAGCCTCTACATGGTGCCAATCCTCAGATTTAGCTATCCGTAGATCGGGGCCATGGGTCTCTAATAATATCTAGATACGGGTAACTTCACTCGAAAGCTTGGCCCCTTTGACTGCTCCAGCTATCATGATGCTTTACACCAGCTGCACTTTCTGAGCACTCTGCAAAGGCTTCCCCACAAACAGCATGTTATGGTGGTCTGCTTTGGATGCAACAAAATTATGTGTGTGAAAACAACTGGAACTGCTTTTTCCAGGTAAGCGCAGAGCTGACACACCAACTTTAGCTGGGAGACACTAACTCAGGCAGCACATGACATTTGATTTATCTGATCTGTAGTGATGCTGGGTCCAGGATAACTTTGAGGATACATGCTTAATTTTTAAGGGAAGAGTGCAATCAATAAATAGCAGTAAAAAATCAACCCAAACTAAAACAGGCTGTATGCCTACAACCAGGTCAGTCAGACCATTGGCCACTCCCTCTTTTGAATGGAGCATCAGTTTGTTAGCCCTGTCATGTGTTTTGACTAAAAGACCATCTTGTCTACCTTTCCCCACACTTTGTTCCAGGTCTATCCTTGGCAGAACTGCTGGATTATTTGGAAGTCCTGGGCTTGGTTCACACTCTGTGGTTTCAGTCCTAGAAATCACAATGACCTTACCTTGTGTAGCTGTCATTCAACATGATGGCTTTGTTGAATTCATTTCCTTGAATCAATAGACAAGAGTGGGCCTAAATCTTCACATGAAAACATGTAGCACAGCCAGACCTGAGGCCAGGATTTTGTGGCTTGGGGGACAATTTTTTTTCTGGTGGGGCTGAGGTTCTCAGTGCAGAAAGAAAAAACATTTTGCCAATAGAAAGCTGTTACCAGGATTGATCTCTAAATTGCAAGCTGTCAGTCACTTGAGATGACAGTTCTCAGCTGCTGCAAGTTAATCACTTCTGCCAGCCTAAGCAACAGTTCTGACAACAAGCTGACAGGTGGGGCTGATCAGGGGTCCTTTCGTAAAAAAAGAGGTGCAGGAGCTCATTAGCATAACTCATTTGCATATGCCACACCCCCTGACGTCACCGGAAGTGTCAAAAGGCCACACATCCCTGACGTCATGGGCAGTGTGTCAGAAGGCAAGACGGGAGGGAGGGAGTGGAAAGGAAGGAAGGAAGGAAGGGGGGAGAGAAGGAGGAAGGGGGGAAGGAAGGAACAGGAAGGTAGGTAGGTAGTTGGGGGGGAGAGAGAGAAGGAAGGAAGGAAGGAAGGAAGGAAGGAAGGGGGGAGAGAGGGAGGAAGGGGGGAAGGAAGGAACAGGAAGGTAGGTAGGTAGTTGGGGGGAGAGAGAGAAGGAAGGGAGGAAGGGGAGAGGGAGGGAGGAAGGGAGAGGGGAAGGAAGAAACAGGTAGGTAGGTGGGGGGAGAGAGGGAAGGAAGGGAGGGGCGCTTCTCCCCCCCACTGGGGCTGGCATTTCCCCCCCCCCTTGCTTGGGCCTGAGTGGCCTTAAGCCACTCAGGCCCGGCTTCTCCCTCCCTTGGGCCTGGGGAACTGTTGAGTGCAGGAGGGAGGGGGGGTTCTGGGGGTGACTGGGGGAGGGAGAGTTTTTTTCCCCGGGGCCAGCGGCCAGCTGCGGCCCCGGGGAAGGCGACTGGGGGCAGGAGGGGTTTTTTCCGGGGCCGGCGGCCAGCCGCGGCCCCGCGAAAGCGACTGGGGCCGGGACGGGGCTCCTCGGCGGGGCCGGCGGCGGCCAGCCGCTGCCCCGCGAAGAAGACTGGGGCCGGGACGGGGCTCCTCGGCGGGGCCGGCGGCGGCCAGCCGCGGCCCCGCGGAGAAGACTGGAGGCGGGACGGGGCTCCTCGGCGGGGCCGGCGGCGGCCAGCCGCGGCCCCGCGGAGAAGACTGGAGGCGCGGCGGGGCTCCTCGGCGGGGCCGGCGGCGGCCAGCCGCAGCCCCGCGAAGAAGACTGGGGCCGGGACGGGGCTCCTCGGCGGGGCCGGCCGCGGCCAGCCGCGGCCCCGCGAAGAAGACTGGAGGCGGGGCGGGGCTCCTCGGCGGGGCCGGCCGCGGCCCCGCGAAGAAGACTGGGGCCGGGACGGGGCTCCTCGGCGGGGCCGGCGGCGGCCAGCCGCGGCCCCGCGGAGAAGACTGGAGGCGCGGCGGGGCTCCTCGGCGAGGCCGGCGGCGGCCAGCCGCGGCCCCGCGAAGAAGACTGGAGGTGCGGCGGGGCTCCTCGGCGGGGCCGGCGGCGGCCAGCCACGGCCCCGCGAAGAAGACTGGAGGCACGGCGGGGCTCCTCGGCGGGGCCGGCGGCGGCCAGCCGCGGCCCCGCGAAGAAGACTGGAGGCGCGGCGGGGCTCCTCGGCGGGGCCGGCGGCGGCCAGCCGCAGCCCCGCGAAGAAGACTGGGGCCGGGACGGGGCTCCTCGGCGGGGCCGGCGGCGGCCAGCCGCGGCCCCGCGAAGAAGACTGGAGGCGCGGCGGGGCTCCTCGGCGGGGCCGGCCGCGGCCCCGCGAAGAAGACTGGAGGCGGGGCGGGGCTCCTCGGCAGGGCCGGCGGCGGCCAGCCGCGGCCCCGCGAAGAAGACTGGAGGCGCGGCGGGGCTCCTCGGCGGGGCCGGCCGCGGCCCCGCGAAGAAGACTGGAGGCGGGGCGGGGCTCCTCGGCGGGGCCGGCGGCGGCCAGCCGCGGCCCCGCGAAGAAGACTGGGGCCGGGACGGGGCTCCTCGGCGGGGCCGGCGGCGGCGAGCCGCGGCCCCAGAGAAGGCGACGGGGCGGGACGGGGCTCCTCAGCGGGGGCGGGACGGGGCCCACCCGGCCCCGCCCCCCGGCCCCCTCTCTCCCGGAGCGACGCTCCGGCTCGCTCCGGCCCCAACGGAGCCCTGGGGCTGATGGTATCTATAGTCAAGAAACCTAACACTTAGGCAGAAAAAACTCTCTTAAAGGAGAACAGTTTCTTGACACAGAGTTAGAAGGGATCCTACAGATCATCTACTCCAACTCCCTTGCTCAGTGTAGGACTTAGTCAACTACAGCATCCCATTCCACTTAAAGGAGTGCATGCCTTTAAAAAATGTTTTAGAAAGATTGAAAAAAGCATTTACAGGAGAAATTTGTGTGGGACTGTGCCTTTAAGAAAGAGGGCAGAGCCTCCAAAAGCCTGAGCACAGCCTTGTTGGGACCAGTGTTCCCTCTAAGCTGAATTAGTGTGAGCTAGCTCACAGGTTTTTTTAGCCTCCAGCTCACACATTTTTGTCTCAGCTCAGGAAGGATGGCTCCAGAGCAAACTAATTTATGCAGTAGCCAAATCACATGCTTAAAACTTTAATGCCAGTAGCTCACAAATCAGAATCTTTGCTCACAAGATTCCACAACTTAGAGGGAGCATTCGTTGGGACCATTCTACACTAGCTGGCTAATGGGGAATTGCATGATCAAACACGCTGACAGCACACCAAGAAGACTGGAACCTACCCCACCAAGATTTATTTGTGTCCTAGATATATTTATTTATTTTACATGAGGGAATATTCAAACATTAACCCCTGCAAAATCTGAACTGGTACAATCTTAGCGCACACTTATTCCAGATAAGTAGATGAACTCTTATAGGTTGAACAATGGTACTTGGTCTTGCTTATTTTCCAGAATGAGTGAGCAATGGGATGGATGATGCAGCGGGCAAGGGCAAGTATGGAAATGAATTGTGTAGAGGAAGTATTTGTGATCAGTTTTTGAATATTTCTAAAAACAGAACTTTTCCCTGAACGTTTGATAGTGCTGACTGCAATTTGTGAGGCTCATGTTGATCCAAACAAAGAGGTGATTGTGCATCCTTGATATTAATCCTCCAAACAGTGGAGTGCCCAGATCCAGGAACTGTTTGGGATACATCTTATTCCAATGAACTCCTCTATGATGTCCTCCCCCTTACTTTAAAATAGAAGAAATTAATCTGCCTTTGTTTCTTTCTATCAGTGGATTTTCACAATTAAAATCAGAAGGCTTTATGGAACTGTGGAACAAAATACTGGTTCTGCTCTTGTTTTGTTATAACATCGAACCATCTCAATCAGCTACACACAGCTCGATGGATCTGAGAAAATTCTGTGCTCTTGTACCACTCCCATTCATATACATACATACATAGAACTCTACTTATTTTTCGTGCGTATTGTGTGTGTGTGTACATGTGTATGCCTGGAAGTCATGGTTGACTTCTGGCGACCCCTAGTGGGACTTGGACATTTCAGAGAGGTGGCTTACTATTGCCTGCCCAGCTTTGTCATTCCTTGGAGGTCTCCCTTCCAAGTACTTTCCAGGGTCAGCTCTGCTTAGCTTCCGAGATCTGATGAGACTGGGCTTGCCTGGGCTATCCAGGTCAGGGCTATAAATAGGATTCGACTGAGCTGGAGACCTTCCTAGTGAATTTTGCTGGGGAAGCATGGACAATTTCTTAAATGTGCATAATTTGCTTTTTTCTGGAATGCGAGTGCAATCCTAAAAAGAGTTACACCCTTTTAAATCAATTGAAGTCAATGGGCTAAAAAGAGTGTAATTCCGATTAAGAAGGCACTGTGTGTCACTTATCCTTACAGTATCTGGGAACTCTATTTGGGGGAAAGGTGGCCCAGAAACAGAAATGTTTAAAATAAATAAATATATATTTTGAGTGTCATCTACATCCCGTTGAGATGAGTGACAAAATTCCCTTAGAATGTGGTGGCTCTGGATTGTGGAATGATGTTTCTGTTTTTCAAAAAGTGTTACAACCTTTTCCTGAACAACTGAGACAGGGCAACAGCCCTATAGATTTCTCAACACCGCTATGGTGTTTGCTTTGCCATATAAATAGGTAAGTTGGTTGTTCAATGGGGGGGGGGGAATGGTATACAACTTTAACAAGATCTGGCAATGGGATGTGGTTTTTATTTGAATGCAAATCTGCTTTAATACAAAGCTTGCAAATATCACATCACTTCTTGATGTGCACATGTAATTCTAATTAGCATTATGTAAATGAGGCTATGGCTCTGTGGGGCTGTTGAGGGGAGGGGAGAAGTGCAGGAGTAGGTTTCCAGCTCTGATTTAAATAACAAGTGACTTTTGTGAAGGCTGCCAGCATGGGGTCCCATGCGCTCACATTGTAGGAATACAGCCGCTTGGGAACAAGCATCAAAGAGTTTTAGTGGGGGGGGAGGAATGGCTTTGTGAACAAGAGAAAAGAAGGGTGGTTGAACTCAAAGAGCTGGATGGATTGTGTGTGGTGTGTGCCTATGTGCCAAGGGCATATTCTGGAGGTAAAATGTGTTAGGCAGAATTAGTATTGAAGCCTGACATTATTGTGCCCCTAGTATTGACTGGCTACTTGACTCTTGTTGAGCAGAGCAACCAGATTTGTAACCACGTTTTTAAACCCACCCAACTGAGTCCCATTCCTTCTGAGTTGTTTTTCTTGTATGGTGAATCATTCTACCTCCTTACAGCAAGTAAATACAGCAAGCCATCTACTCTGTTCCTATTTCATCTTAATATAAAGGAATGGATATACTTTAAAATGCACGCAGGTATCCAGTAACCTGACAGTCTGTTAACCAGAGATGTGGTACTTCAGCCCTGTTGCTTTGTAGAAAGAAGCCAGGGAGTGAAACGGTCCTGTAGTTTTGAGCTACCATTGCGCTTGGTATTTTTCCTTAACAATTCTGTGCCAGACACACATTTGACTACTGTTTGCTGTGACTCACTGTCTTCCAGTGGCTGCAATATCATGCACATCTGGAGCCATGTACTTAGAGTGTAGTTTTAGTTCCAGTTTTCTCTTTGTGTCATTTATGAGTCTGGATTGAGTTACTGTCTGTCAGCTCATGTTGCTGTGTGACTAGAGTGAAATGAAATTTATGTGTATTTAGCCATAGGCCATTACAAACCAAAGATAACAACAGAAAGGAATGCTATAAATATGAATATTGGTACAAAGTAGAGTAAAAAATAAGATATAATAAAACCATAAAATCAGAATAAAATAAACAGAAAATATAGGCAATAAGTTGAATCAAAAGGTGTCCACTAAAATCAATAATTAGTTCCCATAAGAACTGTGTTGGCCTGTATTTTCTTTGCAGCCAAGGCATATAAAGCCATTCTATAAGATATATTAGCATTGGGGGTGCCAGGTCTGGGTTGGAAAATACCTGGAGACTTTGGGGGTGGAGCCAGGAGAGGGCGGGGTTTGGGGAGGGGAGTGGCCTCAGCATGGTACAATGCCATAGAGTCCACCCTTCAAAGCAGCCATTTTCTTCAGGAGAGCTGATCTCTGTCAGCTGGAGATCAGTTGGAAAAGCAGGAGATCTCCAGGCCCCACCTGGAGTCTGGGAACCCTAGTTGGCATCAGAATCAGCTAACAAAAATACAATCTTTTCAGAATATGAATAGAAATGTAAGACCAATAAAGTCCCAGAGAGAAATTTTAACCTAGGTTGGGCATACATCGAGCATTCAAGAATATAATGGGTAAGATCCTTGATAACCGAAGAAACACAAATACAAAAGTGTTGTTTCTTAGGTGTTCTACTGTCGTGGCTGGCTAATATGGCTGTTGGCATGGATTCAAAATGCAAGGATGTGAAGGCTGCTCTGAGGTTATGATTATCTAGACTTAACTAGGTAGGAAGATCTAAGATGGTCATTCTTAAACAATTTGAACCAAGGAGCAGACTGTGATTTTAAGATTAACTGTCTGTCTAACAGAGCATCACACTTAAATACCCAGTTTCTAAGATATGAACTGTTTGCTGAAGGACTGAGAAGGTCATCAGGAATGAAGTATCTTGATAACAGATTATTAAGAAAATAAGAATGCTCCAAGACTTTGAATGGTCTTTAGGAAAAGGGCTCAAATATCCTCCCGTAGCATACTTGGCAACTCAATAAATCAGTGTAGTTCCTTTAAGCATTTAGGAATTACATTTAGAAGAAGAAGAAGAAGAAGAAGAAGAGATTAGATTTATACCCCGCCCTTCACTCACTTGGAGTCTCAGAGCGGCTTACAAGCTCCTTTCCCTTCCCCTCCCCACAACAGACACCCTGTGAGGTAGGTGGGGCTGAGAGAGCTTTTTCCCAAGCTGTCCTTGAGAGAACAGCTGGCACAGAGCTATGGCTTGCCCAAGGTCATCCAGCCAGGTGCAAGTGGAGGAGTGGGGAATCAAACCCGGTTCTCCCAGATTAGAGTCCGCGCACTTAACTACTACACCAAACCAGTACACTAAACAACTCACTGAGTATCATCACACGTCTTGTGCAGCTTCCTCTCTCACATTTCTGGCTGAGCTACCTTGCTGAGGAACCTTAATTCCATCTGCACTGTGTTCAGTTTCTGGCTGAGAAACCCTCTCAGTCGCCATGTCCCCCACTGTGATGAGAGCAATGTGCTGAAGGCCTGCAGCACTGTAGGTAGTTGGAAGTAAATCCTATTGAAATGAATGGGACCGTTTTTGAGAGAGAGAGAGAGAGAGAGAGAACCTGGCTAGAACTGGAATCCCTTGCATACTTTTCTTGGGAGCAAATCCCAATTAAATGAATGAAACTTAATTGTAAAGAGGTGAGCCTAGAAATGCACTGAAATCTGCTGACTCCAAAGACTGCTTGCTGTAGTGGTCAGAGGGATCTGCAAGACCCGGATGTAAATGTGCACTCAGCAGCACATTTTCTGGGTCAGCAGCATTTTGTCTCTCTCTCTGTGTAGCTCTCTCTAGCCCAGCATAGTCTACTTAACAGGATTGTTGTGCAGATGAAATGAAGAACAGAAAACCATCTATATGACTCTGAGCTCCTAGGAGTACAGGCAGAATAAAAATATACTGGACAGATTTTTAAAAAGTACTGAAAGACATCATGCTACCTTCCTTCTAACCTAAACAAAAGAATGCTTTGTTTTCACTATGCAAGGGGCTGCCCTGGGAGCCCCAGGAGGAGAGTGAGGATCTTCCCCTAATATATGGAAATTCAATTTATGCTTAGATAATGGTAGCACAGAGACCAAGGCTGTTAATTTTTCTACATTCTTCATATGGGTGGAAGTGGGAGTGAAAGAAGCTTCCGCTTTCCCAAACCCTGTTGGATGATGGACTTCCACTTGGAGGGTGTTTGTAAGCAACAAAATCACAATCTTTGATGGGGGGGGGGGGGTGATGCCCTAGCAGGGTGTATAGAAAAGCATAGAAAGCAATATGTATTAGTGCAGGAAAAATAAGTCCTTTACCTTTAAAGTAATGCATGACGGGAATCATAGTTCATTAACCCCTTTGGTCAGATGTTCTGAGATAGCCTTTCTTATTGGTTGTATATAGGTTCCCTTCCAGTAGCTAGGGAACCCACCAAACCTTTTTATTAGCCTTTTCCATTCATTGTTGGAGATCACTAGCAGCTAGGGCTGCCAAGTCAGCCCGGGGGGTGGGGGATCCCCCGCTAAAGGGGTTCCCGATCTGCCGGCCAGCATTTGGCCGGCGGGGGGAGCTCCACCCCCAACATCGTCCAGCGAGGACGACGTAATGACGTCAGCACGTTGGGGGCGTTGCCAGGGTGACGCTCTGGCAATCACCCCAAAATTCTATGATACCATAGAGTTTTGGGGCGATTGCCAGAGCGTCGCCCTGGCAACGCCCCCAGGAACTCCTGGACGGAGGAGGACTCCCCCCCCGCCGGTGAGTTCCGAAGACTTGGCAACCCTACTAGCAGCAACAAGACTCACAGAATCGTCTCTTTCTCACCAAGGTCACGCAAACAGATGATTCTCTAAAGATGAACTCTGTCATTCTATCAGCAGCTAGATTGTCAGTTAAATGATCTTTTGAAAGCATGAGGAGCTAATAAAATTATTTGAGTCTAGTAGACTGGCATTGATCACTTACTTGCAATGGGACTCAGCTTCCGGCTAGCCTCAGAGCAGGAACTGGGGTGGCGGCGATGAAGAAAGATTCTTCCTCTAAGCAAAACAAATACTAAAACTGCAAGCCACAATAAAATCAGGAGAGACAGCAACCCTGCTAGATCTTTAAGTGCAGCAAATATTGGAATTGGGAGATGTAGTGCGTTTTGCACACATGCAGAGCCAAACCTAGGTTTGCCATTGGGTATATACTCTACTGGGGGCTGCAGTCAGTCTTGGCTCCCTCAGAGTGCCTGTATGTGTTTGCAAGCATAGTTGGTTCGTGTGAATCTTACACAATTTTAGGTGTGCACTTAAAACATACAGGTCACAGCCAGTGCTCCCTCTAAGCTGTGGAGTCCTGTAAGCAAAAATTCTACTTTGCAAGCTACTGGCATTAAAGTTGTGAGCGAGCAATTTGGCTACTGCATTAATCAGTTTGCTCTGGAGCCATCCTTCCTGAGCTAAGGCAAAAATGTGAGCCGGAGGCTAAAAAACTGTGAGCTAGCTCACACTAACTCAGCTTAGAGGGAGCACTGGTCACAGCCCAATGAAGAGTTAGGCATGACATCAGTGGGTTCATGTGCACATAACTGTATTGGATTGTGGCCCTTAGACATATGCTAGACAAGTGGGTCTTCTCCATGGCATTCTAAACACTTGAAGTCCATCCCCTCCCCAAACTTCTAGAAATTTCCTAAACTAGAGGTGGCAACCCTAGTTTCTGCCCATTTGTAGGGGAACCATTACTTTTTTCACACCACTCTTTTAAAAGGGGGGCACTAGTCATTGGCTATCCTTGGCTGAAAGCATCCTGGACCACGGGAAAGGCTGAACCGAGGGCTATTTAAAGCCTTCCTGCCCACTCAGCTCAGCCTTTTGCTAGCAAAAATTTCCAAATCTCTTTCCCTCTGAGAGGTTCTTGGAGGGGGTCTCAAACTGGCTGGGAGAAGAGTAAGGGGATGCAGGGGAGGTAGGCCTGGCAGGATTAGTGCAGGTTTGATGTTTAAAATGTTAGATCAGTAAGCATTCTGAGCTATCCACTGATGGAGAGGTATAATCAAATCAGGCACTGTGGCCTGGCCAAACCAAGGACCTGAGGAGCAAACACTCCTAGTGCTGTGCATTATTGCCTGAACACACATGCTTCCTGGCACCGAGGGATTATGCTGATGGTCAGCCTCTCTTGCCACTAGGGCTGCCAAGTCCCACTGGGGGTGGGGATTCCCTTGCTAAAAGGGTCCCCAATCCACTGGTCCAGATCTGGCCGGCAGGGGGAACCCCCACACCAGAGTGGCCAGGTGAGGTCATTGCAGCACATGCACACTTTGTACACATGCATGGACTCCCAGAGAGGGCCCAGGACTCCCGCACTATTACTATGGTAAGACTTGGCAACCCTATTTGCCACACTTTGGTGTTGAGTGTTGCTGAGCATGAAGCCAGGGTTCAGTTGTCCAAATGCTAGTAAATTCTTTGGGTAGCTTCTTAGAGAATCTGCATTAAAACGAAAGCAAGGGTGCAACACATGGTTCAAGTGAACTGATGATGATTATATGAAGAACAGCTAGGGTTGCCAGGTCTAGATTGGAAAATACCTGGGGACTTTGGGGGTGGAGCCTGGAGAGGGCGGGTTTGGGGAGGGAAGGGGCCTCAGCATGGTACAGTGCCATAGAGTCCACCCTCCAGAGCAGCCATTTTCTCCAGGGGAGCTGATCTCTGTCAGCTGGAGATCAGTTGTAAAAGTGGGAGATCCCCAGGCCCCACCTGGAGGCTGGCAGCCCTAAGAACAGCAAACTCTGATCACGGTGTTGTGGTGTTAAATGACCATGGAACAGCTTTGGTTTTTTAATATTTTTTTTGTGTTACTCAAATGGGAAAAGATTAACAGCAGCACTACCTTCTAACAAGAAGCAGCACTTCTGGCTGTTAAACTGTGATAACTTATTCTTCCTTCCACATTTTCATAAAGGCATCCCTCTCAAGGTTTTGTGATATGCAAATGTATTTAAATTTAATCAATTTATCAATTAAGACACATGATTAATCAACTGAAAATTCTTTAATCAACTGCTGTAGTTTCAATACAAACATATTCATTCAAATATACAGCATAATGTCATAATTTATCAATTAATAAGGTCTCATTAACCTTCTAAAATGATTATTTTAGAAAATGTACAAATATACTTGGAACACGAAGACTTCCCTTGATTAGTTTTTAAATATTATGTCTAGGCAGCAGCTATATGACAGAAAATGGCTTCCTTCTTGACTGTTAGCAAATAGATGGGAAGATCATTAAATCCCACAGAAAATGCCAGAGTGCAGGAGTCCATTTAAAGGTTTTTCTCCTTCTATACTATTCCAACAATATCTGAGCATCGTTTTATATCAGGTTGAAACCGAACTATCCTTTCCTTAGTATTTGTTTAATTCTGTAAGGCTTCATATTTTGCTTCCATTCACAATAGATACTGCTGGTATAATAAAGGATATATTCTTTCTGTTTTCTTTTCAGTTATGCCAACATTCAGTTACTGGTTTCTAGGAAGAATATGTGAATAGTATTGTCATTATCATTGTTATTATTTCTCTTTGGCAAAAAAAGAGACATTTACTAGTGGCAAGAAGTTGCCGTCAGATTGTCGAGACAGCAATATTTAGGAAAGGAATCGCCTCACTGATGGTATTAGGAGTTAGTCAGCATCAATATTTATCATTTATGTAGCACTGCTACATGTGTTTAAGACCTTCAACAACAGGGACATGAATTTAGAATTTAATCAGAATATAATATTAAATATTCAGAAGGGTAACTAATCTGAATGGAAGCACTTCTGATTTTTTTTGTACGGAACCAAGGAAGACACATCCACACAAACATCTGTGACTGTACTGTCATTTCAGTTTTCTTGCATTGCCTTTAATTTGCCATTTTCTTGGAGCCACAAGTGTGAAAGACAAAGAGTATGATAGCAGATATATGCTTGATAGGGTCCTCATCCAACCAGAACACTTTGCCTATGTTTACACCAAATGGTATTGTCCTAAATGACACTGCCGCATACAGTAAGTATTTTCCCCCAGTTGTTATACTGGCTGATAGAATTGAGAGAGCCATAGAATCACTACTTCCTGGCGATGTGTTGAATAAACTCTGAAGTGGAACTCATGCAGGAAAGCAGATTTGAGAAGGACTGAAGGAAAGGTGTGGAAAACCTGGAAGGTGCAGAGAAGAGTCATGATGCTGTGGTGATGCAAGAGGGGGAAAAAAACTCCTGTTTCCCAATATGCCAAGGCAAACAGCCTGTGTATAAGTGACCAGAATGAAAAACACTTTATGACAGAGCACAAAAATATCTCTATATATAATAATTGTGTTTTGATCGTGGGCTCTTCTGAACATTCCACAAGCTCCTAAATCAGTTGGCTCCATGATGTATCACTCAAGCTGTCCCTGTCCACTGGCTGCATTGCCCGAGTACCACCTCCAACATTCTAAACAGTTTGCTGTTCCCCTCCCCTCCATAGCAAGTCAGAAACACAGCAGTCATTTGCATATGTGGCCTGATTGGCCTTTGCTTCCAACATTCTAAACAGTTTGCTGTCCCCCCCCCCCCCCGCCGCCAGTCAGAACACAGAAGTTGTTTGCATATGTGGCCTGATTGGCCTTTGCCTCTAACATTCTAAACAGTTTGCTGTTGTTGGGAGTCATTGAATGTGTTCTGAGGTAAAATACATCTCCCAGTCCTCCCTTCAATGGTCACTGGAGTTGTCTATCACTGTGTTCCCCAGCCACAGCACATCATTCCCCCTACAGAAAATTTCCCAGCTATTACAACTGATCTCCAGATGACCAAGATCAGTTCTCCTGGCGACAATGGCTGCTTTGGGCAGTGGACTCTATGGCATTATACCCTGCTGAGGTAGCTCCATGCCCCAAACTCAGCCCTCTTCATGCTCTACCCCTCAAATCTACAGGTATTTCCCAACCCAGAGTTGGTAACCCTGTAACTGGCTATGGAACCACTTTCCAGACCGTTGGAACCCAGAAGACATGGCATAGGAGGAGGTGCTTTTCTACCTTAGCTGCCACTGCATAGCCCCAAATCAACATAAGTCAGGGGTTGAGGGAACCATACCTGTTGCCAGGGCTATTTTTGGGCAGGAATGCACAGAAACAGAGTTCCAGCTGGCTTCTGAGTTGGCCACACCTACAGCCTCGCCCCCCCCCTTGGGTTCCCCAGGCACCCTGCAAGCCGATCCTGGGGAAGCCGATCCTGAGGGGAAGCTGCGCTGGCAAGGGTGTGGCCTAATATGCTAATGCAATTCTGCTGATGGGTGTGGCCTATTATGCTAATGAGTTCCTGCTGGGCTTTTTCTATATAAAAAAGCCCTGCCTGTTACCATGAGGCTGTCCTCCCATACCACCCACTTAGGGCAGCAAAAGGACTTGAGAAAGCCCTGCCTTAAAGCTCAGCAGAAGGAAATAAACATGGCTTGCCTCCCTCTATTTTCCCCTTCCCTCTGCTGCCCCACCAGCCACAGCCAGGACACTCACCTGGAGCTCCCTTCTAGAGCCTGTTGTATTTTTCCCCACAACAGGCCTTACTCCTAGTACCACAATAAAACAGGCTCCAATCAGAATGGCACTCTGAACCAGCCAATAAGAACTGTGTACTGGAAAAGGTTAAAATCTGTCAGGTGGAGGTTTAGTCAGGGTTTTGAGGGTTAGTGGTAGAAAACTGTGAGCGAGAGAGAAAGGATAGTTTAGTAGAAGTGTGAATTAAATATCCATGGAGATATCAGGTTTTTGGTTAATTTCCCCTGGGAACCTGGGGTGGTAAAAATATGCCAGCAGGGTTCTTTGGCTCTGGTGTATAACTTAATTGCAGCAGAGTGCTGTGTGGATATGTTATAAATTTGCCTGACTGTTTAAAGCCTACATCTCTTGGATGATTGTTAATATTTTCCTCAGTTGTGTGGTTCTTCCTGAATCAACTCCCTAAAAAGCAAACCATCTTGTGCCTGGCTCAGACTGTATCCCCTTTAACCCTTTAAAAATTTCCACTGGGAGCTCAGATGGGAGGCAAGCGATCATGAGGAGGGACAGTATCTAGCCTCCAGAATATCCATCACACCCCACCTTATGGGTAGAGAGCTGGACCCAAACTGTGTGACTTAAGTCTCACTTCCAGCACAAACTCCATGTGTCAGCCTTGGCAAATGACCGTATTCAGATTCAGTTCTCTGTGTATAGGAAGTCAAAGAAATTGCTCAACAATAATCGCACTACCTAGGTTTCTGTTCATCAGAGAATTACAAGGACAAGGCAGAATGCAGACTGCACTTCAGGAGTCTGTTGGCTACAGTCAGCCCTCCGGGCACACTTAGCCTTCTCCTATAAAACACACAGATCCAGTTTGCTGGGGGGGGGGGAATTATTGTATTTCCTGAAGTGCTCAAGGAGGGTTTCAGGACAAGTTTCAGCATCTTTACTACTCGACAGCTTACTGAATAAAGAATAGAGCTTTCACTGAATAAAGAGTAGTGATTCTATGGCTGTTATGATTTTGCTTTAAATGTTGACCTTGAAGCTGGGGAAAAAATAAATAACAGATGTCAAATAGTGACATTTTTATGGTGAAATTGAAAGTCAGGATCAAATATAAACTATAAGAAGAATTAGACGTAGTAATGGTATTATGTTTTCCATACATTAACGATATTAACCATAAATCTCCTGCTTCCTGTTATGAGGTAAAGGAACATCTCGTTTCCTTTATTATGTTTTTTTCTTGACATAATACGTTGTAGAAAAAATACATTTATTTATCTCTCTGTGTATCGGAATTTTACAGTGCAATCCTAAGGCCAGTCTTTCAAATGTTTAGGATAGCAACTAAGCCCATGCCAGTGCATCTCTCAGTGATATGCTGGTGGAGTGCCCCACTGACACAAAGCAAGGGTAAACACTTTGGTGATGGGGATTCTAGAAAAGGGGCACTGCAAAAGTGAGCCGAGGTTGGATATGGTGGAGCAGTCATGCTTCCTTCCCTGTGGCGGTCAAAGCTCAAGGCAATAGACTCTGCCCGCACTCCAGCCAGCCAAGCTCACAGGCTTTCTCTCCCTCCTGGTGCTCAAAAGACCTGCCTTCCTGACCACAGCTCAGCCTTGTCAGCATCTTCTCCACCTGGAACAGCAAAAGCAGTGAAATAACACCCTGTCCCCACCATGTTTTTTTGCCAGGAGAAGTTGCTGAGGAGAGGGGAAGTAGAACCCCACCCACCTCTTTCCTGCCAGGCTGTTTGCCACACCCCTCCCCCCCACACAAGCACTTCCCTGCAGCTGCTGTGCAATTCCTTGGAGGGGGGGGGGGAAAGAGTGCAAATGAGGGTGCTTCATCATCCTCATCCGAGGAGGAGTATGATGCTGAAACCCTCTTAGGGAGCAGATTGGAGGCTGATTGCTTCCCATTAGCTGGGCCTTGCCCTTCCCTGACACCATGACTAGAATCAATCTAAAATGGCCGCCCATGCCAAAACACACGTGACACTCAGTGGGTATCAACCCTCATGAACAGAAATAAAAAGGGTGGGGATGAAGATGCATTGTTGGTTATAGGGTGCCCGCCCGAGGGCGGCACCCCCTGCCCCTTACTAAGTGATACTCAATACCCTCTCCCTCCAGATAATGATGTTAACTAGAAGAGAGGATATATCAAACCATGTCCTTGTAATGTGCAGAGAAAGAGAATCCCATTCATGGGGTTTGATCCTACAGGCCACAACCCATGCGGGAGAGCTGAAAAGCACCTTCTCACTGTTTAGTTGAAGTGTGAAGACTGCCCAGTAGAGGGGGAGGCAGAACAAAGTAAACCAAAGGCTTTGCCCCCCCCCCCCCATGTGGGTGGGAATTGCCCGACCAGTCTCTTCTGCCTTCCATGGAAACAAATGAGGCCCACCATTCTAAAGCAACCGCAAGGGCTGCAGCCTGGTAAGGCCCTATTCCCTACATGAAAAATAGCCAGGTTGTCATTCAAAAGAGGGCATTTCATACATTATTTGTATATCTGCATACATTCATGCTCTGTTCATATAGTTATTTCTATGAATATCTGAACATGTGTTGATTCCTATTTTACACCTGGGAACAGGTATCCTTGAAAGTCAGACTCTAGATTACGTGTATTGAATTAATTAATTAATTAATTGCATTTTTGAATCACCTAATCCCTATAACTGTGGGGCTCTAGGTAATGTACAGAGTTAAATCAATAAAACCCATTTTTCCACATATATAGTTCATTAATTAAAATCAAGTGGCAAAATTTTAAGATTTCCTCCCATTTCCGGCCTGTGGGTGCCTCATGGGTGTGGGGGGGTTAAATTGTTCAGGGGACAGAGGTCCAGGAAGGGTACCAGTCATGATGTAAGCCATCACTGTCCTCAACCAAATGCCTGGCAGAACATCTCTGCCTTACTGGCCCTGCAGAATTACACAAGATCCTGCGGGCCCCCAGTGTTATTTGGCAGAGAGCCAGTTTGGTGTAGTGGTTAAGTGTGCGCGGACTCTAATCTGGGAGAACCGGGTTTGATTCCCCACTCCTCCACTTGCACCTGGCTGGATGACCTTGGGCAAGCCATAGCTCTGTACCAGCTGTTCCCTCAAGGACAGCTTGGGAAAGAGCTCTCTCAGCCCCACCCCCCTCACAGGGTGTCTGTTGTGGGGAGGGGAAGGGAAAGGAGTTTGTAAGCCGCTCTGAGACTCTTAAGTGAGTGAAGGGCGGGGTATAAATCCAATCTCTTCTTCTTCTTCTTCTTCTTCTTCAGAGAGTTCCACCATGTCAGGCCAGAGCCAAGAAAGCCCTAGCCCTGGTTGAGGGCAGTCAAATGTCTCTAGGGCCGGGGACCACCAGCAAGTTGTTCTGTGCAGAGCGTAAAGCTCTCCCAAGGGTGTACTAGAGGAGTCCAAAACCAAAACCTTGTACTTGACTCAGTGCTCTACTGGAAGCCAGTGCAGCTGGCGCAACACAAATCTAATATGTGCAGTCCGCAGTGTTCCTGACAAGACTTGTGCTGCCTCATTCTGGATCAGTTGGAGTTTCTGGGTTAGTCTCAAGAGCAGGCCACCATAAAGCAAGTTACAGTAGTCTAGCCTGGAGGTGACTGTCACATGAATTACTGTGGCTATGTCGGAGCATGACAGAAAAGGGGCCAGCTGCTGGTCCTGGCATAGATTGGAAAATGCAAGCCTGGCTGTATGTGTGACCTGGGCTTCCATATTTAGAGAGGCATCCAGGATCACACCCAAGCTCTTGACAGACTGTGCTGGTACCACTGGTGCCCTGTCAAGAGCAGGTAAGCTGAACCCAAACCCTGAAGCCCCCCTCACCAGCCACAGAACGTCCATCTTTGTCAGATTCAGTTTCAACCTGCTCTTCTTTAAGCATCCCACCATGGCCTCCAAACCCATAGCCAGATTTTCTGGGGTGACACATCTGGGTGGCCATCCAAAAACAGATACAGCTAGGTGTCATCAGCACACTGATGACATCCTAGCCTGAAACTCTATGCCAGCTGGGTGAGGGGGCACATATAGATGTTGAATACCATCCTGAGGAACTCCACACTCCAGGGGATGTCTAGAGGACACATTCTCTCCTATGCCATCCTCTGTCCCTGACAATGGAAAAATGAGGTAAACCACTGAAGGGCTACCCCACAAACTCCCACATCGGCGAGGTCAAAAGGTCATAATCAACTGTGTTGAACGCTGCTATAAGATCTAATAGCAATAGCAGTGCCGACCCACCTCGATGCCTACAGAGATTGTCTCCCAAGGCAACAAACACTGTCTCCATCCCATGGCCAGGGCAAAAGCCAGACTGGAACAGATCCAATGCTGGTGTCTCATCTATGCATGCATGGGGAACGTGGATTGAATGCATGTTACCTTGAATGGAGGAAAACATTTATGTCAACCACACTGCACACATAGGTTGCAGTCACACATGTGAGATAAAGCGGGGGGCGGAGGCTATGTCCTCCTGTGGAAGTTGGCCTACAGTTGTGCAATCACAGTCTTTTGAAGCTGCGGGTACAGCCTGTCACTGCATGATCAGGCGCAACCGTGGGTGAGTCAGGGCTTCTTTTGTTGTTTTTTTCCCGTTTGTTTGTGATGCACTTTAATGAGGGATCAATGATTCGCACCTTAACCCTGAGGGCTCCCTATGGAGTGTGCGATGATGTGCATACTGAGAAGGGGAAAAAACAATGGCACGGAGTCAGGGTGGCCTAATCAGACTATCCCAGTGTCGTGAGAGCACACTGGAGTGATCAGACAGGGCAAAGTCTGCCCCTGGCCCATAGCAACCCGTTTGCTACCAGACTTTCCCTGGTGCCTGTTTACTCCGCTTCTGTGGTGGAGCAACACGGGTTGCTGCTGGCTGTGGGATGCTTCCCTGATGTTCATGTCTGATTACGCACTTTAAATCCACCCGGTATTTGCACCCAGAGGCATCGACTTTTAAAATCCGGGGGGGGGGGCGGGGCGGGGGCTCTTGTGCGTGCGCATGAAGCGCGCGCGTACGCACTGGGACCATGTCCCCACCGCCCCCCCAGACTGGCCTAGCCTGGCCACTCCTGCCTCTGTGGGGCCAGCTGGGCAACTGCCCAGCTGGCCAGGTCAGTCCCGGGGGGGAGGTGGCGGCGGCAGCAGCCGGCGGGCGGGCAAACAAGGCGGCAGCCCGTGCCTGCCCCGCTGCCTCCCCCTGCCTGCTCCTGCCTCCATTCCTCCATCCAGCACGCTGGGCATTTGCCCAGCTGGTTCCTGGATGGAGGGAGGGAGGAACGGAGCAGGGGGAGAGGCGGTGGCGGCGGCAGCCGGCCAGCCAGCCGGCCTGGCGCTCTATTTTCCCGGGGGTGGCTAAGCCCCCCCCAGAAATTTTGGGGGTGGCTCGAGCCCCCTCCCCCCCCCGTAGTTTACGCCTATGTTTGCACCTACATCAGGGCAGCCATAGATACAGGTAACAGTTATTTCAGAGTGGCTGTAATCATGAGAATTACTGTGTCCAGCCCTGTAGCCAGAATTTTTTTGTTGGGGGGTAAAATTGGGGGAAGCTCCATTCATGCAGCTGCTTGCTCATGCCAATGGCAGCCTCAAGTCCCCCCATGGATCAGGCTCCCATCAGAGGAAAGGGAGAGGAGCGACTACCACGTGGCCTTCCCAGGTCTTCCTGCTTCTGCAGCTGGCTTCTCAAACTTTGAGAAGCTGGCTGCAGAAGCAGGAAGACCTGGTGAGGCCACACCTCTCCCTCCCCTCCTGCTCGGATGCAGCTGGAAGCAGGAAGACCCAGCAAGGCTGCCCCCTCCCTTCCCTGAGAGGGCTGGGCATATTTGTGGGGGTGTTGCCCTCATCAGCCCCTCCCTCCCATGGCTACGGACCTGACTGTGTTCTTGTCCAGGCCCTGTCACCTATATGTGTGTCTCTGTGTGAATGTACACTGGGACATGCTTATGTGCAGGGAAAAAATAGCTCTGAAGTGTTGTCATTTGGGGATTATATAAAGGAGCAATACACAGATTGGGTACTTTTGTTGATTTCTGGGAAAGACAGAAAGCCCAGATATCCCAACCAGTGTTCCCTCTAAGCTGAGTCAGTGGGAGCTGGCTCACGTTTTTTTAGCCTCTGGCTCACACATTTTTGTCTTCACTCAGGAATGATGGCTCCAGAGCAGACTAATTTATGAAGTAGCCAAATTGCTTGCTCACAACTTTAATGCCAGTAGCTCACAAAGTGGAATTTTTGCTCACAAGACTTCATAGCTTAGAGGGAGCATTGATCCCAACATAGCATGTATTTGCTTGATAACATTCACATAATAATTTCACATACAATCTCAGTTCTCTTCAAAGCTCTTAAAATAAAACCAAGTGCCAGGAACATGCCTTTTAATGTGTGTGTGTGTGCCCCCTCTCCCGCACTGGTCCTTTTTCCTTTTTGGAATGAAAATGATATTATTAAGGCCATCCTTATTAAAAGGGGGAGAAAAGGAAAAAGACAGAAGGGGGGAAAGCCCTTCTACCTTTCTCACTTGATTCAGAATGCATTACCTCATACCTCACAAACCAGGAACATTGAGAATGGGAGAAGGGGGGGGCGCGGCAGGGGAGGGGTTGCTGACAGAGCATCAGAGCAAAACAGATCATCAGGCAGACTTTTAAAGACACAGCTGATCCCCTCTGCTCAATTCTCACCTCACAAAGGCCGCATTTGCACTTAGAGCAAACATGGTGCTTGAAAAATTACCCAGGCCTGTTTCTGGGTTTTTGTTTTGTCTGCTTGGCAAATGTATGTTGCTGGTGGCTCCTTCCATGGCTAAGCAGCTGCACACACTCGACACCAATGAGGAATACACCTTGCATCTGCTGTGCCCTGACATGCATCTGACACCAGCAGGGAGGAATGGTGACAGAAACAAAAACAGACCACCACATGCCCTGAGCCTCTGCCAGCACCCTTCACACACACACACACACACACACACACCATTCATTTGAGCAATGCTTTCTCCTTGGTCACTCCCTGAATCTGCCTTTCTCACTTGTATCATTTGCTGAGCCAGTGGAGTGGCTATAATTAATCTTCTTTTGTGCACTATTGTGATGTAGCAATTGATCTTGCAGACTGCAGAGGGCTTTTGACAAGTGCTGTATAATCTGAACACCACTGAAAAACACCTTCATTGGAGCATCTGTGTTTCTCTCTCCTGATCAGCCTTCCTATTAGATTTCTGTGGTTCTGTCTTTTTAAATTCGTTGTAAAACTGATACAGTGTGATGATGGTCTGAGCTCACTAGATGCTATGAGGTGAGAAATCCCTGGCTCAGATCTTGCCTCCAACACAAACTCACTAGCAGGCTTTAGGGAAGTCATTGTCTCTCAGTGTTGTTCCTTTCCCACCCAGGGAACTAAACCTGGACGACCAAGCAGGCATTTTGTATGAAATATTCCGTGTACACAGGACATTCTAAAGTGTGAATGTGAGGTATTATCTGAGGAGCAAATTTCAGTTTGCAATTACAAGTAGCAATTTTGGTATGTTTAATGAGGGTTCCTTCTTAAGCAGTAGCCCATTTAAGATGTACCAAATGGGGGGAGAAAGAAGGTTCATTATGTGGACTGTAATGGCTTGAATGTAATGAAAATTTGATCAGATTGATTTCTGAGTTTCTGATGTGTTTAGGAACATATGGAAAGGTTCTGTACAAACACAGGTTTTCCTGCTGACTTTAATGAGGAAGACAGCTCTATATACGCAATGGGCTGAATGTGTGGGGAATGGTTCCCAGTGCTGAAGTTAACAGAGAAGCCAGCTTCCACAGGAGTTTTGTGTGTACCACATGCTTTTGGATTGAGACCTGGAGCTGGTTCACAAGGTCCTGTTTGCACCATAGGTTTTGCCACCTGCCCACCTGACCCTAGGCATGTACAGTGTGCAAAAAGCAGGCTTCCAGATAACATAGATGAGCCTATGCACATACAACTTGCATGCGTGAACAATCTGTTCATAAGGTCTATTGTGTATGCCAGGAGTGAAGCCAGCAGCTATGCTACTAACTCTCTCTTCATGCATTTTCTATGCACTCTGTGTTACTTGAATAGGGCTATTGTTTCATTTTTCCATGTGATCAGTGTTGGAATATACGAAATCTTCATGAAGCAAGAAGAATAAGAAGAATATCCTATAGGGGGCATCAGAGGGGTTAAGTAGCTAGCATAGTCAGATTAAGGGTTTCCTGGTATTTTCAAATTATCCCCTCCTATCCCCTTGGCTCTTCTGGACACTTCCTGCTCCTGCAGAGCTTCCTTCTTGTTGTTGTTCTTCTCACAGCAGTTAGTTAGACAGTTAAGGCTCTCTCTCTTCTACGTTCTATCAAAGTTTGTTCTTCTTTAATAAATCTATTTATTTTTCTTTAAACAGTTGGTGTTCCACTTCCTTGCATATCTAAACTCTGCCAACAGGTTTATAAGCCCAGTATGAGTTCCGCTGTAAAAAGGTAAAGTTTAGGTATTGGTAGACAAAAGAAGAAACGGCAAAATGGCTGCTTCCTTCACAGATCAGCAAAGCTACCTATTAGATAGGCTGACAGATGGCAATTATGTCATTTGGAAGGAGAGAATGAAGAGCCATTTACTTGAGATGGGACTCTTATATTACATACTTCTGGCCAGAAGAAGAGAACTCAGCAAAGCAGAAATCCTGGGACAATGAGAAAGCAAGAAGTACTCAAGTAAGAGGTCTGTCTGATAGAGATGTTCTAAAGTTATTCAGATGCAGACAGCAAAGGCAGACTGGAATACACTTGAAAAATTGTGTGTAAATTCTCTAAAGAGCCAATCATATATTCAAAAGAAACTGCTTAGCAAAAGGATGTCTGAGGAGGGCAATTTGAGAATTTGAAACAACCACCCCCTAAAGAAGTGCTTCATATTAACTGAAGTTGTATTGTTGAATAGTTCTTAGATAATGTGTGCTCAATGCACATGCATGGACACAGATAATTCTTTGAAACAATAAATCAAGAGAGACAGGAAACACTGAGTGTGGCTGATGGAAGGTCTGTTGTGGCAGAAGGGGTAGGATCTGGAACTATAAAATGCAGGCTCCCAAATGGTGAGATCAGAAAGATACTTCTTGAGAACTGTTAATGTGTACCACAACTAGCAAATAATTTAATTTGCCTGATCAAACAAAATGGAGAGCTGATTGCAACAGGGAGCGTGCATGATGTTTACACTTTAGAGACCTGCACACAAAGTGCAAACTTGACCAAAAGTTGCAACCATAAGAAATGCTCCTGGATGAGGCACAGAAGATTAGGCCATAGAGACAATTATGCTATTGCCCAGCTTGAGAACCAGAATTTAAGGGCATGCAAATAAATAAATGTACAATTGAAAGGAACTGCATGCATTTTGTCCAAGCAAAAGGAACAAGACCAAGTTTCAGTAGAAGCCATGAGACCAGCCAGACACAGCACCCCCTAGTTAATCCATAGTGATGTGTGGGAGCCAATAAAAACTGAAAACCAAGGCATATGTTGCAATGGTAAGCAACAGATTCCAAAGAAAGCCATTGGCTATATGGACAGACAATGGAGGAGAATATATTGGACATGACATTAAGGACTACTTAACCAAAGAAGGAATAGACCATCAACTCACGGTTCCATACACTTCAAAGCAGAATAGAGTAGCTGAAAGAAAGAATTGCTCCCTAACAGAGATGTGTAGATGCCTGCTCCTAGAAGCACAGCTACCAAAGAAATACTGGGGAGAGTCAATCAATACAGCTAAGTACCTGCAGAACAGACTGTCCACTTCTTCTTCTTCTTCAAAAGTGCCAAAAGCACACCCGATCCTTACTTATGTTAATGATTTAACCATTTGATACGAAGATGGAAGACTATAATGAAATAATCCAGCACCTAAATAAAGAAGTGGAAGTGAAGGAACTAGGAAACATCAGTTACGATCTAGGAATACAAATGGAAAGGGAGGATTATGGAAGCTACCTCCTCAACCAAAAACAGAAAATTCCGGAGCTCTTAGACTACATGCAAATGAAATAATCCAAGCAGGTAGGTATTCACATGGAGGTAAACTATTTAAAACAACAAGGAAATGAAGAACTACTAACTGACAATGAACAGTACAGAGAAGCAATAGGAAGACTACTATATATAAGCACACTTACATGACCTGACATTACAGCAGCTGTAGGCATACTATGCCTAAAGGCAGAGTCACAGAGAAAAAGAGACTGGAATGCAATAAAAAAGACTTCCCAGATACCTTCAAGGCACTACTCATTTGCAACTCAAACTGCCAGCAAATAATAATGCAAAACCAATAAGCTACATGGATGCAGACTGGGCAGGAGATACCATGGACAGAAAACCAACCAGTGGACATTTGTTTTTATATGGGAATGGAGCAATCAGGGATGTATAAAGCTTGCACGGACTGAAAGGGTCAATTTGAGGACCCAGCATATAAATATGAAACATTTCTTAGCTAAGGACATGCAAAAGGAAGGGTTTATTGAATTAGAATACTGTCCAACTAAGGAAATTGTTCCAGATGCACTTACAAAGCCACTTCCGTGTGAAAAGTTTGAAATCTTATGAAAGAAAATGAACCTGATAGAAAATGCACACTAGATTTTGAGAAGGGGTGTTGGAATATACAAGATCTGCTGTCTGCATGAAGCAATAAGAATAAGATAAATATCCTACAGGGGGCATCAGAGGGGTTAAATAGCTAGCACAATCAGATTAAGGACTTTCTGGTATTTTCAGATTATCCCTCCTGTCTCCTGATTGGCTCTTCTGGAGACTTCCTGCTCCTGCAGAGCTTCCTTCTTGTTAGTGTTCCTGTCACAGCAGTTGCTTAGACAGTTAAGGCTCTTCCTCTCTTCTATGCTCTATCAAAGTTTGTTCTTCTATAATAAACCTGCTTATTTTTCTTTAAACAGCTGGTGCTCCACTTCCTTACATATTTAAACTCTGCCAACAATCAGGACACAATTGTAAGAGGAAAGGCTAGTCCAACCCATCCTATACATACTGGCTGTGCAGTTACTGCAAATAGGATTAACTTTTTCTGGTTGCCGTAATTCCTTGTGGAGTGACAAAATGAGTCTTTCTTTAGGCACCTGGGGCAGCAAGGTTCAGCTCTTACATCAATCCTGGTTACATTGTTATCTTTCAGGATATAGATACTCTTGAGTCTTTCCACCTCCACATTGACCATCTGCTGGAATTTATATACAGAACCATAAGGAGTGTCCCTAAAACACACAAGTAGCTTTTCTCCTTGGATGTCTCAGTGTTGAAAGAGGAAAGCCAGTTCTGCAGACTGTAAAACCACCTTCACCTCATTACCGTGCCCTTCAGTTGTATGTGTGACACTTGGGAGGTGCAACATGTGTTGACGCAGTTGAGTACAAATACATGAAGTCACCACATACTACTGGGTGAAACCCTTGATCTATCAAAGTCAATACTGTCTATTCTGACTGGCAGTGACTTTCCACGCTCTCAGGTCTTTCATATCACCTGTTATCTGACTTCACTAGAATTGCTGGGGATGGAACCTGGGACCATTTGCATGCCATGCTGATTCCCTGCTCCTGAGCCACAATCCTATCCCTATACTGATCATCTGCTGGGCTTTACATCTAGGAGTACACTAGTGTGTACACAAGTGTACTGTGGGAACAGGATGAGCCAGAAGAGGATATCCAACTCCCTAATAAAACAGCCACGTAGAAGTTTACACAGTTGCTGTATATTATTACAATAGATAAACTAGGCTCCTCCTTCTCCTAGTAATTTCCTTGGCAATTCCATAAGATGTAGCTCTTTCCCACCATGTGATCATGTGGATACCAGGATCTGTACCTGCCCCCCCCCCCCCAAAGTCCATCCAACTACAGGATTCAAGTCATTTTCTGTAAGAGGCGAAAATGAGATTGGGCCCCTGCCAACGAAGTACATGGGATTTCCATTTATCCACTTACAGCCATTATAAGCAGCTTCACAACAGCTCATAATATTCCTATGTCAATGAAAATAAAATGACTCAGTTATAGGTGGAAAGAGCAATCGTTTTAATGGGCAGAAAATGAGTGTCAAATTTTCCTTCCCTGCAGACTGTCAGATTTTGTAGGGGTTTTTTTCTTGCTTGTTCCTTTCTCTAGGTATTTAGTTTCTCATGCTCCAACATAGACTTCTTTTCAAATGCCCACCTCTTTCTCGTTTCTCTGCATAATGTCACTTAATAATTCCCAAAGGGGAAATGTCACACTTCCTGCTCTTGCTTTCCAGTTGGAGCCCAGAATCCAATTATAAATCCATTAAACAGTGGTAAAACACTCTCAGTTGGGAGTATTTTTTTTCCCAGAGCTACATTTGCAGTATCTGTTTACAGCACTCCTGGAAGGTACATTGCACCTAGCAGTGTAGACTAAATTTATATAAAGAACAGCTGCCACCAAGACATTCTGAGATGTCCCCTCCTCTCCTGCCCAAGAAGAAGAGCAAAATGATCCCCAGCCCCTTTTAAATTTGACATATATTACTAAATTGGTGCTATTTGGGTCTTTAAAAAGAAAATCCTGAACTTAATGAAATCCTTAATAACTGTCGAACTGCCAACATCACCCCAATAAAAGTTGATTTACCACTTTGGAAGTCACACTTAACAGTTCAAAGTCTGTGTTCTAGTCAGTTTTAGTTAGTCTAAGATAAACCAATTAAGCCATGAGCTGGAAATTTCTGGTTCAAAATATTGCATTGACAACACACACTGCTGTGTACCTGCGTAAATGAGGCCTGAGGCAAATGCTGAAGGTAAGCACTTCTACATCAGTATTTTCCACCATGTGGGTTGTGACCCAAAAGTGGGTTGTGAAGCCTGTGAAAATGGGTCCCACACTTTTGCAGATTTATCAATTTGTGCATACTGCGCGTTCAAGTGGGTTGCCATACCAAGTAAATATGGACTTATGGGTCACCAGCATTAGGGTTTGCCAACCTCCAGGTGGGCCTGGAGTTCTCCAAGGGTTGTAACTGATCTCCAGGCCACAGACACCAGTTCCCATGGAGAAAATGGCTGCTTTGGCATTATATCCTTCCCTCCCCCAGGCTTCACCCTCAAATCTCCAGGGATTTTGCTACCCAGAGTTGGCAAGCCTACCATACTGAAAAGTATGGGAACCACCATTCTATATCAATGCTGGAGGGTAGGGTTGCCAGCTGGCAACCAACAGGAGCCTTTTGGGGATGAAGAGTGACTTTATACAATGATGCATGACATTGTGATTTCACTTCCAGTTGCACCCAGAAGTGACTTCACAACAATGTAGGTAGTCTTCCACTTCTATGGTTTTTAACATAGAGATGGATGTTTCTAGAGTGTAATGACATCACTTCTTGGTACAAACCCTCATCATGAGGTTTGACAGATGGTTTCAACAAAAATATTGGGCATAACTTGATAAAAATGTATCAACCTGTTATGTTCGGGCCGAGGAACCGCACACGTGGTCAGCCAAACACATGGACAGGAGAAACCATCGAGCTTCGCTTCCAGAGACAATAGATCCCCCAGTTCCTAAAAGGGACAAATGAGTGAGTCTGCACCCTGGGATAGACAAATAGGGTGAAGAACACCGTAAATAGCAAATCACAGGTGTTGGGTGTGGGCATGGGAGCGGTCGAGAATGGAGATAAAAAGTGGACCTGCGAGTCCAGCAGGGTAGTCTCGTTCAGACCTATCAATAAACTATGAGCTTTTTTCACTAAATGCATCTCTGACCTCAGTGCTTTTCACTGGTGATGAAGGTGGGATCTTGATGAGCAACTCTCCAGCTGACTCCAAGCATGCACCACACCACACTGCACGCCAGCATCACCTCCAGGGTCTCCGCTCCGTGCTCCAGCACCACCTCCAGGGCATTGCTCTCTGCACCACATCACTCAAACAGCATGAGTCATGGCTGCCACTCCAGGACAGATCACAGCATACAACCCAGCCCGCCCTGAGCTCTGGGAAGCATGGTTGCAACAACTCGGATACTTCGTTGAAGTACAAGAGGTCACCCACGTGGGTAAGAAGAAGGCTTGGCTCCTAAGCATGTGTGGGGTCAACGTGCTGTGCTTAGTGCAGAGCCTTGTCTCGTTGTAAACACTGGACGAGTCTTCTGACGTGGAACATCCAAGCATTAAATGGCTACTTTGTGCCCAAACCATCTAAAATGACGAGGTGCATGGACTTTTGTGCATGCGCACAGAAGTCCAGAGAAATGGCTGTGGACTTCTTGGCAGACCTATGCCGCATAGTGGTAGGGTGCAAGTTCCCATCAGTCAAGGACACCCTCTTGACCCAATTCATCTGGGGTGTCTGGGAGTCGAAGCTCTGCCGCAAACTGGTGGCCGTCGAGGACCTCAAACCACGTTCACAAAATGTGAGGAACACAGGTGAGGATGGGAGGGAAAACCAGGCAATCTGCTAAGCCCACCCTATGCAGAAGGAATAGGGAAGGGACAGGGCCTGCAGGAATGTCCCCCATGGGGCAAGGGAGCCCTCACTCACTTTCTTTGCTTTAAGGGAACCCGGGATTGGTGGATTCTGGCGGAAGGCAGGACCTAGAGTCTGATTTAAAGCTGTGGGGAGAGAGGAAGAGCACAAGACTTTCACAGGGATATGTGGAAAGTCAGAGAGACCTTGGGAGAAAGCTCGTGGGCAGGAGAAAGGGGCTAAGGTGCTGTTTAACCTTCCTTCTCCTGCCACATCTGAGGCTTGTCTACCCAGCTTGAACTAGGGTAGCCAGGTCTGGGTTGGAAAATACCTGAAGACTTTGGGGGTGGATCCGGGAGAGGGAGGGGTTTGGGAAGGGGAGGGGCCTCAGCATGGTACAATGCCATAGACTTCACCCTTCAAAGCAGCCATTTTCTCCAGGGGAGCTGACCATTATCAGCTGGAAATCAGCTGTAAAAATGGAAGATCTCCAGGCCCCATCTGGAGGCTGGCAACCCTAGCTTGAACTGGCTAGACATCGAGGCTGTTGTATTGATTCTCATATAATTTATGTTAAGGGCGTTGGACACTTAAAGTCCTGTGAAAAGGCTATGTGTTATCATCTATCCATCGTCATCATATTCTTAGCAATCCTTCCAGCCACTGAGTCTGCATGTTCTATCAAGACACTGTAAACCAGAAGTGTAGGATAAGCCTTTGAAAGCTCTGCACCAGCATATACATGCATATGACTGAATGGTGCTTGCAGTAGTGGAAAAAGCCAGTTGCCAGGTGTCTCCCACCTGTCTAGAAGCCTAATACCCTAAGGTTCTATGTTCCTACTTCACTCAGATTTCATTTCCTTCCCTTTCCTGTTGCTGCTTTAGGCTTTAAATCCACATCTGGCAGCAGCCTGACCACAAATTTACATTGATCTTCTGCAGCAAGAAGTTTTCATTACTGCTATGCATGGCCTTTGCAAGGAGTGGTTCTAATAAACTAGCCTGGTCCTCTAAAATCCCTTTCTGCATGACTAAAATCCCTTTCTGCATTCTCAGCTTTTTATGCGACAAAGAATCACTTGCTTCTCTTTTGCTGTATATAGTGGTTTCACTTAATTTTCCACAGTACATTAAAAGGATACTAGGAATAAGGCCTGTTGTGGAAATAAATACAACGGGCTCCAAAAAGAGACTCTGGGTGGATGCCCTGGTCTTGGGCACTCAGCATCAATTTGCTGTGGTGACCTCAGCAGTCTATAATGACACAGAGTCCACTGTTTTCTCCAGGGGAACTGGTCTCTGCCATCTGAAGAGCAGTTGTAATTCTGAGTGATCTCCAGCACTCACCTGGAGATTGGTAGCAGTGATTCTCCAGGAGGAAATGGTTGGTTTGGAGGGTGGAGTCTATTGCATTGCACCTGTCTGAGGTCCCACCCCTCCACAAACATTACCCTCTCTAGGCTCCACACCTCAAATCTCCAGGAATTTCCCAACCTGGAGCTGGCAGCCCTATTTTTTTCCCAGCCAACCATCAACCTACCGTTATATGCCCCCTGAATTCAGCTTTCCATCTCTTCCCCCTTCCTCCTGGAGAGCAGCTGTAATTCTGTGGTCTCCAGCCCTCACCTGGAGATTGGCAACATTGGTTCCAAACTACATGGATTATTTTCTTTTTAGGTCATTACATGTATTTAATGCAGAAATAGATAACTAAACATAAGAAATAACTTTAGTGATATGACTAGATGTATTACCCTCCGTCTTTTTTATGTGTATTTGTTAGTGTGTTTGTATGTTATTCATGTTTTGTGTGTTTGAAAAACAAAAATTATTCACACACACACACACACACACACACACACACACACACACACACACACACAAAGACTGGTCCCAAGGAGTTCCCCACAAAGGCCTGGAAAGGGCTTCAATCCTTTGGGGGTTTTTTACTGACAGAACCAAGCTTGGTTGCCTAGCAACAGCCACTGAGGGAAAAGTTAGTTCCACAGAGCCAAGCAGGAGAAGTGTCTTCGTCAGGAGAGACAGCCATTTGGCAGATATTCTGACAGGGAACAGTGGCTGAGGTGGCAGTGGGCAAGAAAGAGGAGTGGACCCAGCCCCCAGCCAATGGCACGCGAGTACTCTTGAGTAGCGGTTAATAGGCCAATGGCTGATGGAGCACACTCCACAGCCAGTGGGAGAGCTGGAAATGGCCAATGCGTCAAGAGAATTATATTAAGATAATCGATTCCCTACTTGTATGTTTATATATTCTATTCAGAAGTTCTGATGAGTGGAATAAGGAGATGTGGGAGGTGGGGATTTCTGAATTACAGAGTTCACCCTTCACCCCTGCAAGGGTCGTAGATGGGGTGGGGTTTGGTTCTTCACCATGGTGTACAGGAGTTGGGAGGCCGGTAACAGTGAAATCAGCATGGTAGTTTATTGCGGGTTCATATGGTACATGGAAAACTCCGGTCACAGAGCCCACTTTTATGCTGGTCGGAGATAATCCCCCGACCCTGCCCAAATGTCCTGATAAGACCTTAAGTCAGTGGTTGCAGTTCATAGATTCCCTGCAGGAGACCTAGGCTCGTGATTGGTGGTTATTTAGGATCCGACCAGCTATTGTTCTACCTGGCTGAAGCTCAGGTAGATTCTGGCCATGTGCGATGACCACGTGGTGGTCACCATTACAAGAGTCCCTGGTGACCACGGTCTTGATACACAACACTTCCGTTTGGAGTTTATTTCAACGGAAGCCACCTTCCTAGCCTCATCTTTCACTCTTGCGATTTTCTTTTATTTTTTGATCCTCCACTGCTATTGTCTGGAGATGCTCAGACTTGGTGGACTAGTGTTACAATGGGTTGGTTAAACGGAGAGACTTTGGCCCAGGCCATGAATGGGTGCAAGCTCAGCATATGCACGCCCCCAAACTAGTCTAAGCTTTCCACCAATTTAATCCTCTCAAGCTGGAAGGGTGAGATGTTGCTTGAGGGGGGCAGAATGTCAAGCCTTGCTAGGTTTTTCTTTCGCTTCAGTTTGCCATGGTTTAGGGGGGAGGGAAATTCCTGCTGGGAGGAGTGTGAGTGAGTGTCTGAATGAATGAGTGGGACTTTTCTCTTAGCCACTGTACTGGGATTGTTTGGTGCCAGACATCTGGAAGATAGCAAACCCTGTAGCTTTCCTCCCTGGTTGGGATGGCAATGCTTGGCATGTGTTTTCCGTATGTGTGGGGAGGGGGCTTTATTTCAGTTTTACCTATACCCACCAAAATGCTTCAGTTCTAACACAGAGATGCCTGGATCTTGTATACTTACCAATAAAACTTATCACTGCTAAAGAGAGAGCTGTTGAGAGTAACTTGACCAGAGTCTGACACAGATCTAGGCAGGGCAAGGGGAGACCAATACAGGTGGAATTGCTGTTGCCTCAACTGTAGTCCTGGCGGAACATCTCCATTTTGCAGGACCTGCAGAACTGCATCAGGTGTTGTTGTTTTTTTTATGCCTAGTCCACAAAGCACAACTCTGCTGTTAACAACAACTCCCCCCCAAACACATAGATTAGCAGTCCAAAATGTATCTATATTCACAAAACAATTATCATAATGTTCAGTAGGACTTCAGTAATGTCCAGCAGTATTTTTTTTGTCGACCTGACTGAATGTGAAGGTGGCTGGCTAAGCAATTACCTTGAGTGCTTTACTAGGGGCCCAGACCTGATTTGGGACATTTAAAACAAACCTTGGGCCACTGCAGAATTAGCATCTGGGTATGTGGTGAAGAACACAGATAACAATGTTGCCACCCCCACATTCATTGCAAATCAACAATAGGGAAAAATAGCCATTGTACACTGAAATAGATATTCTCATATATGTTCAGTTTTGGCCAAGATTTCTGCTCAGATTTTATATTAGCAATTTTGAAATGACAGTGAAAGTTTTGAATGTCTAATTTTCACTTCAAAATCCGGAGGCTTCAGATTTGGTAGCATCTTCCAATTGTTTAAATTATAGTAAACATTAATATCAAGAATCGTATGTTGCCAGCTGTCAGATTTAAATTACTTTTGTAGGTTATCTATCAGCTTGTCAAGTGCTACAAACCATTGGTTATGTATCATGCAAGTTGAATTCTAAAAGTATCTAAAAGTGATCTGTCGCTATCAAATCTGAAATGCCATTGCATGGTCACTACCAATTTCTATATAGCTCTATTTCTGATCCACTAATACATACAATTTTGAACAATTTATCCCTCAATACCTGTTCCGTCACTCTCTTCTGTAATTTCTGTTTCTCATGCAATACAAATTAGCTGTATTCTTGATAAATTTAGTAGGATGATGCCCAACTTAAGCACTTTTATGGGCTGTTCATGTCAATGGAAGAATTAAGCCTCTGTGCAACTCTCTCCCTTCAAAATGAATGGGGCATAATGGAACAAGGCAAAACTGAGCATACAGAAAGGACAGCCAAAAACAGCTGTTGTGGGGAACATAAACTGTACACTAGAAAGTTTGACATACATATATCTTTGTTATGCTTAAGATAAGTCAAGCTGTAGATGTGACAGCATTAATGTAGCCATTTTATGTGTCCAGTTTATTTTCAGGTATAAAGCCTTTCCAAAACTCAATTACTGAAGCTTTAAAGTTTAGTATTCACTTAGATAAATAATTTTGTGGGGAACATATACTTGATGCTGGAAGGTTCATTGATCCAGCATGGTAAAGCCAATGAAATGCTCAAGCATAACTGATTCAAATCTTTTCCAGCAGAGAGGGTTATAAACCATTTTAATGGGCAGTAGAGAAGGATTACTTCCATCCAATGTAGGGAGTGAGAGAAATATATACATTTGTGTGCATGGGCATTGCTACAATTCATCAACAGGTGTTTGAGGGCAAAAAGACCAAGATGGCCCCAACTTTTCAACAGAAAACATATTTGTCTTATTCTCCACCACAAAAGAGTTATCGTTGAACTCATGTTGTCTTGATGAATAAGTAATGACAACATAGTGTAAAAAAACCTCTAATTTCTGCCATATAGTAGCAATTTTCCATTGTGCATAGGTATCATAGCTGCTGTAGCATTCTGCTGTCTCTCTGTGCGTGTTGTCAGTTTCTTATTGCTGGTGTCAGCCGCTAGAGATGCTTCAAAAATCTAGAGATAGATATATTTGGGGCTTTATTTATTTTGATGTGTTGTACAGCATCCATCTGCAACTAAGAATGAAAAGATAAATATCTTTGCAAAGAAAGTGAACCTGGAAAAATCATTAAAAAAATCGTAAAACAGTGATTGACGATCTCTGTTAGCAAAACAAAGTTCTTTATTCAATTCACAAGATCCCTGGGGATCCCATTCATGTAACAAAGTGTCTGTCAATGACTATTCAAAATGCTTCAGTCATATGATCGGGGTAGGGTGGGGGGGGGAGAGAAGTGAATAGAATCATCTGACTTCATTAAAGTAGCTAGTATTCACCACACCAGTGTAATATATCTTGACATAATCAAGTATTTCATATAGTTCCACATGACATACTTAGGAACAAACAGGCAACATAAAACTGGCCTTCTTGTCTCAGGCCGTTTGTCAATATAGCCCAATATCCTGTCTCCAATGGAGACCAATTAAGGATGTTTAAAGGAAACGTGTAACAGCAATCTATTCCAGGCTCTGGCAATTGCTCCCATCCAATGATTTCTAGTGCTTCTTTGTATTTTGTGTTTGTCAGCTTTGATCACGGTTCAGGTTTGAGGGTCATCACTAGTTTTCATACAGTCATTTTGATATTGCCTCTTTTATTATTTTATATCTATCTCCTATTTGTATTTCTGTTTTCTAGCTCATGACGCATATTGACATTTAGCTAACCTCTTCAGGTGCTCTCGCTATTTAGAATGTTGCTTGCAACTAAGGCTGCAGTCTGATTCTACACATTTATTGACTGCATTTTCTTATTTTAGTAAGCATCATTTAAATTTGTTTATATCACAGAAGAAAACAACATAGTTTATATTACAACCTCAAGGAAATACAGATGACTGAGATATTAAAAAATAGAATTATAACCAGGGGTCCGTTGGAGCGGGAGCGCACAGGAGCACAGCTCCGGGAGTGAGGAGCCCAGGGGGCGGGCACATGACCAAGCCCCGCCCCCTCCTCGGCTTCCCCAAGCAGTGCAGAGGCGCAGCGCCCCGGGGAAAGCCCTGCTAGGGTCTTTATTGTTTTTAATGTTTTGTTTTAATATTGATAATTTTATCATTGTTCCTTTTATGACTGTGTGCTGCTTTTCCAGAGACTTGCTCAAGGTGGCATATAAATTTTCTAAGTATACCATATTTTATCTGGGCACATGGCACATAAGTACTGGAGAAATTTCACCAACCCTTCAGCAGCTTCCACCCCATCAGCTTGGTGTAGTGGTCAGGAGTTGGACTCTAATCTGGGAGAACCGGGTTTGATTCCCCACTCCTCCACATGCAGCTGCTGGTGTGATCTTGGGTGAGTCACAAGTTCTCTCAGAGCTGTTCTCTCATGAGCAGTTCTCAAAAGACCTCTCTCAGCCCCACCTACCTCACAGGGTGTCTTGTTGTGGGGAGGGGAAGGGAAAGGCTGGGTGGTGCACATGTCCTGGGTATCTCAGGTCTACTTGAAACCTGGTGGTTTCAAGGGAGCAGGAAGAGAATGAGGGTGTGTTCTTTATGCTTATTTTTATTGCACAAAGTATTGGATGGGGAAGGGAATGGAGGAAGAGCAGGTCAGTTTCACTCACCTGTGGAGTGGAGCCTGAAGGGTGGGTGTTGCCTTCTGACACACTTCCGGTATGTTAGGGGGTGTGGCATATGCAAATGAGTTATGCAAATGAGTTATGCTAATGATCTCCTGCACCTCTTTTTCTATGAAATGACCCCTGATTATAACACTTCAGAATACTGAAGTGTGCTTATACTGACTATGTGTTCCAAATCTTAAAATAATTTTCTGATCAGCAAGCCCTGTTTCAACCATCACAAAAATTCAGTAGAGACTTAAATTACACCACAGGCAATGTAGTCTAGAACCTCCTTTGCAAAGATTTGTTGTCTGCCTCTCCAGAGGTCAATACTAGATCTAATGGGCTTAAGCTACTGGAGGATAGATTTTGGATGAAAATTAGGAGAAGCTTCCTAACTCTGAAAGCAGTTTGGCAATGGAATCAATTACCTAGGGGGTGGGTATAGAGATGTGATCGCATAGAAAAAATAGTAGCATTTGGGGGAAATCTTTTCTGTCCATTTTTTTCTGAGGCATGTTTTGGGGAAGTACTGAAAAAAAACTATGAAATATATTGTCATTTAGGATGAGTTAAATGCTTTTAAAGACAAAGTGGGCATGCTGTAGACATATACAGCTCTTAAATTCAAGATGCATTTCTGCACCTAGAGGGATACGGAATCTTCATGAGGGGAGCATGAAGGGCTTTCATTGCTTCTCAACAGTTATATGCCTCCTGTATGCCTGATATGGTTGACCTTTTCACCTCTCTCTTAAGCCACTGTGACACATTTACCCACAGACTGGGTAAAAAGTAGCTTATTGCCCTACCTTGCAGTAGGAGATGAAAGATCAGAAGGAGGTAGAAAGAAACTGCATCAGATCCTCAGAGACAATCTCCGGAAGTTTTATTGAGAATTGAGTTCTCTTTGACCAGATAGCAAAAGTTAAGGTGCATGTGGTAAGAGAGCACAGTGTGCATCAACTTGCAGTATTCTCTCAAGTATTGGGTATATTTGCAATTTTGCATGTACAAAACTAGGCATTTATAACTCCTCTCTCTCATCCCCCCCATCTACTAAGTGGACTTAATAAGACTGTTTGGTGTAGTGGCTTAGTGTAAGAGCCAGTTTGGTGTAGTGGGTAAAAGCGGAGGACAGTGATCTGGAGAACCAGGTTTGACTCCCCACTCCTCCACGTGAGGCCTGCTGGGTGACAGTCACAGTTCTCTCAGAGCTCTCTCAGCCCCACCTACCTCACAAGGTATCTGTTGTGGGGAAAGCAAAGGATAGGAGATTGTAAGCCACTCTGAGATTCTGTGTGAAGGGCAGGGTAGAAATCCAATATTTTCTTCTTCTTCTTCTTAATTCCATAAATATGTAAAATATTATGGTTCATATGTTCAGTTATAAATAATACATTTTATGTTGTTAAAGCAGTAAAATTAGTTTATGTTTGATAGGATAGTAAGTATTGCATATATTTCAGTTTTTCCCAAAATGTCTGGGTCCCCTCCCCCCAAAAAACCATACCCAAGGAAAAATGTTCCCCCCATTCCTTCAAAATTTCCAGAAATTTTACATCTCTAAGTGGGTGATCTCTCCCTTACTGCACATTTTCAAGCAGACACTGGACAACCATCTGTTAGGAGTGTTCTAGCTTTGAGTTTTCTACATTGAGCAGGAGATAGGACTGGTTGGCCTACAAGGTCCTTGAGACTCTTTGATTCAGCCAGTCTTTGTTTAAGAACTTTTCAGATCAGCATCCTAAGGTACTTGCAAGCATCGTTAAACCTAATTGATTTGTATGGGACTGGACACATGTATGCTATGAGACTACGTGTGTTCACTTGGTCCACTGAACTCAGTGGAGCGTTTCAGCACTTAAGGGGACATTGGACTGCAGCCTTCAGCTGTTTTAAGTACCACAGCCACTCACTGCATAATAAGAGGTACTCCCAACAGTTGTGAAAATATAATCTGAATCCTTCCTCTGTGGCACATGAGGACTATTCACAAGTGACAATAACAGAAAGCAACATGTGTGGAGTGTCACAAAAGATTGCAGACTTTCAGTATACTTTATGAAGAAGAACCAGAGATACACACAGAGAGAGAGAGAGAGAGAGAGACCCTTTGCTTAAGTGATGAGGAATGTAGGTAAATGCAATGTCCCCAACCACACTTCATATGGAGACATGTGGGTGAGTAGGGAGCAAGCCCATTTGTCAGGGGCAGGGACAGAGCCAGTGCACATGATACTGCCTCCCTTATATGTATTCACTCTCCATCAGTCCCATGGTGTTCTGTGATTCCTAGTAGGTCACATGTGTGGTCTACATCAGGGGTGGGCAATTGTTTTGGCTCGGGGGCCGCTTTGTGGGAGCGGAGGTTGGCGGAGGGCCGAACCTTTTAAAACGATTGCATTCATTAGTTAACTTTGCAATTCAGAAAAGGTATAAATTGTATCATAAAAACCAATAAATCTAAATTAAATAAAATAGTGGTGGTTTTATCCAATTTATTTATTGTGCTAATTTCATATCATCTATAGCTGCAAGCACATTTAATTTTAGAATCAGTTTAATGAGACAAATGTACCCTATCACGCTTTTCTACAATTTTTTTAAAAATCAGGAGTGAGATTGCTTGTTGAGATTCTCATCACAGCCTGCAAGTTAATGTCTGTTAAAGAGCATCTATATTTACTCTTGCTGATCTTCATGCAAGAAAAACTTTGCTCACAAATATAGGTAGACCCAAATATAGAGAACATTTTCCCAGCAAATTTCTTCTTACATGGAATTTTTTTCAGCAGACAAAGATTTGTAAAAGTCAACTAATGTCACAGCATTAAACATTTCTTTCACAGTGTGATCTGACTGCATGTCAATAAGTTCAAGCTGCAGCACCTCAGGTGCTGTATCAATATCAGCAATGATGGGATAAGAGAGCAAATTGAGTTTAGGCTCAGTTTTCTTGAAGTCCTGAAATCTTCTTGGCGGGCCGCAAAAAACTCTGTGGCGGGCCGCATGTGGCCCCCGGGCCGCCATTTGCCCACCCCTGGTCTACATCATATGTTTGATTAGGGCAGGGGTGGGCAAATGGTGGCCCACGGGCCACATGCGGCCCGCCACAGAGTTTTTTGCAGCCCGCCAAGACATGAAGATTAACAAGAGTAAATATAGATGCTGTTTGACAGACATTAACTTGCATGTTGTGATGAGAATCTCAACAAGCAATCTCACTCCTGATTTCAAAAAAATTGTAGAAAAGTGTGATAGGGTACATTTGTCTCATTAAACTGATTCTAAAATTAAATGTGCTTGCAGCTATAGATGATATGAAATTAGCACAATAAATAAATTGAATAAAACTACCACTATTTTAATTTATATTTATTGATTTTTATGATACAATTTATACCTTTTCTGAAATGCAAAGTTAACTAATGAATGCATTTTAAAAGGTGCGGCCCTCCGCTAACCTCCGCTCCCACAAAGTGGCCCCCGAGCCAAAACAATTGCCCACCCCTGGATTAGGGTAAAACAAAATTGGGGCCTCAGTGCCTTTGGATGGTGCAAAATCCTGGAATGAATAATTATTTTAACAAAGAATGATGAAACTGCTCCTCAGATTGTTGCAGACTTCTTATATTTTTAAACCATAATAATAAAGTCCATAATCTTACTGTGAACTGTGCATGGAACTCCCAAGAAGATTAGTTGAGTTCCATTCATAGAGTTGTAGCGCCTGTTCCAGTAATATAAACTGACCTCTGAAGCAAAAAGGTTCAGTCTCATTAAGAAAGCTCTTCCTCCCTCCCAAGAGAGAGATGTAGCTTTCCATTCTCTGTTCATCTGGGAAGGGGCAATGGAGAGGGGAATACAGAATACACTGTCGTCTGCAATCTGCAGATATGAGTGTATCAAATAATTAACCTTTTCCCGTTATTCACTGTGTTTGTCAAGAAAACACTGTGAGTTAATATTGGTGCTGTTTAAATATTCATCTACCCAACGTTCAGTTTGCTATCAGTCCTCTAAAGTACGTATTGGATTTGTTGTGCCGTTCCTGGGCCAGATCCATAGAAAATGAACAATAATCATAGTAGGCGCTGTACTGGTATTTTATACCAATACAAGAAGGCACACAGTTTGCATTTTGTGCGTGGAATTGTAACGTCCCACTAATGAAAGCAGAGATGATGTTTGGCTCAGTGTGGATGAACTCCATCAGTCTCTGAGGTGGCCTTTCGTTAATTCACTGCTACAGTTTTGGTTTGCAGCATAAGCAGTTTCACAAATGCATTGTAACTGATGACCAGCTGTTTGGTTAACTGTATAGCAGTAAGGAGGAGGAAGAGGAGATTGGATTTATACCCCAGCCTTCACTCAGAGTCTCAGAGCGGCTTACAAACTCCTTTCCCTTCCCCTCCCCACAACAGACACCCTGTGAGGTAGGTGGGGCTGAGAGAGCTCTGACAGAACTGTCCTTGAGAGCAAAGCTCTGACAGAACTCTGAGTCCATTCACTTAACCACTACACCAAACAGGGTGGGAAGTGATTAGGAAGATATTTTGTAGAGCAATCCAAAGATTTCCTGTTAACATCAGCAAAGGGAAGATCAGTTTGGCCATATATATATGGCCATATATATATTCTGCTTCTCCATAAAAGTGTGCCTGAGGTGGTTCACAATGTAATAAAACTCTTCATAACAATAGAACTATTCAAAAATCAGATAACCAGAATAAATCTAAAACTCTGTCATGCAAACCAACTCAAACAGCAGCCGTATCTCAAGAATAGACATAACTGTTAAACCAAAACAAATAACAACAAATCAAATAGATCCAGGTGGTCAGCCACGTTGGTCTGAAGCAGTAGAACAAATTCAGAGTGAAGTGGCACCTTTAGGACCAACAAAGTTTTATTCAAGGTATGAGCTTTTGTGTGCATGCACACTTTTTCAAATACATTGGAATGGTAGGTAAGGTTCAAACTTATAGACAGGGGCTGAACAGTAAATTAACATGTAACATGATGAAGATGAGCAAAGACAAAATGGAATAACAAGCTAAGGTTATAAGGTCAACAGTCGTAAAGCAATAAAGATGTCAGAATAGCAGATATATGTGTGAAGGTATCGCTTCTAATTGTGGGAAGTAAACTGGTACTCTCCATTCTCTCTTCTCAGGCATGGAGGTCACTTAACAGCATTTCTTTTTTCTTTCTTTTTTTGAGGTGGATGCAGCAAAACATCCCAATATTCTTTGCGTTACAAACCAAATAACAACAAAAGGGAACAAACAATGTACCAAAAAGCAAACAAGCTAGCTGAAATAAAAGTCTTGGCCTGGCACCAAAGGATATTCAAAGATGGTGCCAGGCACAGGGAGAGGGAAAAGGCAGCCTGTTGCTGCAGTATAAGTTGTGTAGCAACAAAAAATGCCTGTTCTTCATGATCACTAGCTGTTCCTCTGAAGGTGAGGGAATGGGAGTATGAGATGATGAAGGCAGGCTTTGCCTAGGACAATAGGACGTTTTTTTTTCTTGTTTTTGTGGAAAGAACTCGGCTGCCGCCATCCAGTCCGCTGCTTTGTGGTTACAGAGGTGAGGGGCAGAACACACAAGCCAAGGATTGCTGGGTAGCTTCAGGGAAATTGCCATGAAGGAAAGATCAGCCTGGACCCAGCTCTCTCCTGTCCTGTCCTGCTATTGTCAAATTGAGCTGCTCCAATCTTTCCTCCTCCCCTTTGTTCGTATGCCTAATTTTTGAGGTTATAAGCCTGGGGGTAGAACATGTGTCTTTATTTCAGTTTATGTACAGTGACTGAGAATAATATTAATTTATTTTAAAGCTTGAGTTTCCTTTCCTCACTAGAAGCGGCAAGGTTCCATTATAAGACTGAACATTAAAGCATATATTTGGAAGGAAGGAAACTGCCTGAAGGATCACCTACTCCCATACAAACCTACAATGAAACGTTACAAAAAATGTTAAACTGTACCATACCTTTTACACCTGAACTATTTTTATTAAATGTAAGACCAGAAAACTGCAAAAAAAAATCAGATTTTTATCTTATTATACATATATTGACTACTGCGAGAATATTGCATGCTAAGTATTGGAGAAAGGACGAAATACCTTCAAGAGAAGAAATTATAATAAAAACTCTTGAAACTGTGAACAAATTGACTTTATTTTTGAGAGGACAACAAGAAGAAAAATTTCAGAATACATTATCAAGATTTTACACATGCTTGGAAGAATACAGTAAATGAACTATACATGCTTTCAATAAAATTAGAGATACCGTAGAACCTACGGTATATTGGTTTTACTATATTGGTTTTACTATATTGACAAACTATATTGGTTTTACATATAATAAAACATAAATAGATTTTGTAAGAAGTAACATAAAAGATATTGTAAAGATGTAAAGTTCCTCCCCAAGTTGTATGTCTTTCTGTGTATGCTTTGTCTTTTATATGTTTGTATCTTTGTGTGATGTATAATAAGCCAAAAATTTAATGTGAAAAAAACCAAACAAATCTACCCAACCTTTATGATCAACACCTGTCATGTGAAGCTAGACCTTCTTAGTGATGGCACCAAAATTATGGAATTGATTATTCCCTCAATCATTGTCTTCTGGCAGTGGGTGAAGATTTTTCTGTTTTATCTGGTGTTCCTCTACTGACGCTCCCTTATTTCTGTCTCTCTCTTTCTCTCTCTCTCTCACACACACACAGAGTTTTACAAGTTGGTTTCTATTGTCTTTTTAAATTGTTATTCACCACCTTGAGGGTCCTAATTTGGTGGGGAGGCAGGACATGAATGTTTTGAATACATACATTTGTATCATCAGTATTGTTCAGTGTGTGAATTCACAATGGTGATTCTTAGTTCAAACAGATGAGCAGCCCCCACCGTCCAAGATAACATCAAGCAATATCTTGAGAGGCTGAGGGGGATTTTCCATTTGCCTTCCTGCCCTATTGTCAGATGTCACCTGCCTCAAGCAAACAGAAGACAAGCAGGCCAGCATGACATTTCAAGCTACACTGTGTGGCTCCGCAGGGCCAGAAAGTAAAGCTTTAGTTTCAGCAAAGATGGTAGCTTTTTGCATTTCAAGAGTCACAGATCATGAAAGTGAACCATGAAAATGGTCATTTTTTTCCCTTGTAGTGCAAGAATTTTTACCTAAGAGGAGTCACGTGCATTGCTTACAGGATATCCAGATCCAGTATCCTACTCTTGCAGTTGAAAGGGCTGAAAAAGATCTTTACCTGAGATGCTGCCCGGCAAAATAGATTATATTAGATTTAGTGGGCAATCTGCCAACTGGCTGTATTCCAAATATTAATATGTGTTGCCCTTTGGAGTAGTTGTAATTGTCAAGATCACACTGTTAAGATAATAAAATGTACCAATCATACCACAACATAATTTCTGTGGTTTTCTTTTTTCCAGAATCATTTGCCAATTTGCATTTCTGAAGATGCATCATTCTGAATGCCAGCCATTATCATGTAAATGTCTTTCTGGGCTAATTCACTGCTACAAAGGAGAGCAAAGATAAATGAGTGAGAACTGGCTCGGAATGGTTGAAACAAGCAAGATGCTGTCATGAAGGTTCTTGGTTCCGAGTGGTCCTATATGGATATGCTGGTAAAATCCTGCATTTGTGCAAAGTTATGTAAAAATTATTGGGAAATGTGAAACTGGGTATTGGGAAATGTGAAACTAGTACTGAAGCTTTCCAATCACCAAAGACGAATTGATATTGCAACGGAACAGTTGACAGAGCTTTCTTCCCATAAGGTTTCCACCAACCATTGCTGGCTCAGTGGCTTCGGAAGAGTTTCTTTATCAGCATCAATAGTTTCTCCCAGATTTTCTCAGAGGTTGTTCTCTTTGATGATGGTCTATTTTATTTTTACTTTTGGTGTTTTCCTATTTTGTGAGTGTGCAAGTTTTCTTTCCATTCCCCTTCAGCAGTTGGTTAGTTGAACTCTGTCTCTATGTATACATTATTTACTGCTGTGCATACAAATTAGTGAGTTTGTCTGTCTTGTGTGTAACAGTGACTAAAATGCACAACCTCCTCTATCCTGCTCAGGGTCGCCAAGCTGCCAGGTCTCCCACAATGGCAAGAGACCTCCTGCCAACAACAGCCAGTTTGGTGTAGTGGTTAAGTGTGCGGACTCTAATCTGCGAGAACCAGGTTTGATTCCCCATTCCTCCACTTGCACCTGCTTGGGCAAGCCATAGTTCTGGCACAGCTGTTCTTGAAAAAGACCAGCCCCACCCACCTCACAAGGTGTCTGTTGTGGGGAGGGGGAAGGGAAAGGAGTTTGTAAGCTGCTCTGAGACTCCTTCGGGTAGTGATAAATCCAATCTCTTCTTCTTCTCTAACTCTTCCCACTGCTCCTTCTTCAAATAGTGGGAGATTTTTTTAAAAAAATTGTCAGTGTTGCATGAAATATGATATCACTTCTGGGGAAAACATGGAAGTGACTTCATGTCACCCTAGGAATTGCTGAAACTCTATGGCTCCCCTCAAATCCCCACTGCCTTGTCTCCTGCTGAGTGCCAGCAGTCAGCTGGCAACCTTAGTCGTGCATGATGTCTTTCTGGATGTATGGGCATAACATCTGCTTCTGTGCCCCCCCCCCCCACAATGTAACAAAATATCTTCTTTACAGGCCTCACTGGAAGGGAAATGAAATTACAGATTCATGAAGGAAAGATAAAAATGCATAAATAGCTAGGGTGTTCTCTACTGAAACCAATGAAAACAACTTAAATAATGAAAACAACCACATTAATAAAAATATTTTTTTTAAAAAAGACAGATGTATACAAAAAAAATATTAAGCCACCATTAGTCTATATTTTGTTTTTGGTTCCCCACCCCCATTGAATTGCAGCTGACTTGTGGCAACGCCGTAGGCTTTTCAAGGCAAGAGATGTTCAGAGGTGGCTAGCTATTGCCAGGGGTCATTTCGAGCAGGAATGCGCAGGAACGCTGTTCCGGGAGTAAGAAGCCCAGGAGTGGGCCCATATGGTGAAGTGCTGTGGGAAAAAGCAAAAGCATACTAACTTGATCTGTATTTTCGTGCTCATTGTAGGGTAGCTTCCCTGAAAGAGCAAAGGAACCCTAAAGTGGGTTTAGTCAAAGTGTAAAGCTGGCTTGCCACCTCTAAGCTGGGAAATACCTGGAGATTTTTTGGGCGGAGCCTGAGCAGTGGGTGTTGCCTTCTGACACACTTCTGGTGATGTCAGGGGGTGTGGTGTATGCAAATAAGTTATGCTAATGAGCAGGGGTCCGTTGGGGCCGGAGCGAGGCGTAGCGAGGCGGAGCAAAGCTCCGCCAGCTCAGGAGTGGCCACTAGGGCAGCCACGGGCCAAATCAGATTCTCTAATCTGATTCAGCCCGCTGCCGAATTGCTGCCGAAATTCGGCGGCAATTTTAAAAGCAACTGGAGGGGAGGGGGTTTGAGGGAGAGGCTCCAAACATGCCGGGTAGCTGCTGGGGCCTCTTCTCGAAATACCCACCAAGTTTCAAGAAGATTGGACCAGGGGGTCCAATTCTACGGGCCCCGAAACAGGTTGCCCCCATTCCCTCCATTGTTCTCTATGGGAGGAAAAAAGTTAACATTTTTGGTTTGGGGAAAGCGGGGGCGTGCCCATGTGGCACTCCATCCCCAATGCAATGATGTCACTCTGCATGATATCATTGCATTGGGGATGGCCCCTCCTCCTCCTCCTGGACCTGCCTCCAAATCCCCCTACCGGGGTGAAGATGGAACCTGGCAATTTCATGCACAGCGACCCCAAGTTCAGGTTGGAGATCCACGATTGCCTCCAGTTTTACCTTGTATCTGTGGATAAAATACAAGTTAAACTGTGGGCTTCATGCTTGATCATTTCACTACATTAGCTCTCAAGAAGAGTTTGTCAGTCCATGAAGCGTTATTTTATCAACAGTTCATCGCTAAAATGTGCAGTTTGTCACAGTACACTGGAAGATTAAGTCTCAGAAACAAACTTCAAAATCAGTCTGATCCTGAATTTTAACTCGCCATGGCAGATTTGAATGCTGAGATTTTGCTGAAGTTTTGAATCGGTGTGAACTTTCACAGAGTCAGCAATTAGACTTCCCTTAGTGACTTGATGAGGCTGAATACAAAAGATCAGGGCTTTTTTTGTAGAAAAAGCCCAGCAGGAACTCATTAGCATAACAGGCCACACCCAACAGCAGAAATTCTTTAGCATATTAGGCCACACCTCTGACAGCACAGCTTATTAGCATACTAGGCCACACACCCATGTTAACAGAAGAGTGGTCATCCAGCCACACCCACCTTTTGCTCCTTATTCTGTTTACCTTGTTTGTTGTCAAAACCCAGGGCTTTTTTTGTAGCAGGAATTGATTTGCATGTTAGGCCACATACCCCTAATGTAACCCATCCTAATGAGTTTCTGCTGTTGGGTGAGGCCTATTATGCTAATGAGTTCCTGCTGGGTGTAGCCAACTCAGGAGCCAGCCGGAACTCCGTTCCTGTGCGTTCCTGCCCTAAAATAGCCCTGCAAAAGACTCAACCATCCAACTTGGCAGCACCCCAAGATCACACTTTATTGCGAAGATCTAATAGGGCAACAACCTTCTGTGTAAAAATGGGATCTGTTGGTACAGATTTAAATAAAGCCAGTTGGAAGGTTTTTGCTTTAATCACACTCTGGAGGAGGTATATCAAAAGGAAAATCCCATGTGAAGTTAAGAACTTATTTTATCTTGCTTGTTTGAAATGCATTGTGGATGAATCAGAAGACCTTTATAAACAGATGCCGCAGCTCAGGAGAGGAACAATTCTAGCCATCAGCAGACAAGAATGCAGCTTTTCTAAAGGGTACAGGCTATAGTTTCACCTTTCAAATGCCAATATAGTCTTCCTAACCCCAGTGAACTTTGATAAAGGGCTTTCTATTGAAAGCTCAGCAAAGTTCCTAATTGCAATATTTAAAAAAAAAATGCTCTAAAGACTCTTTGTTTGTGACATTTGATACAAAGCTTAAAATATAGACTGGGAAACCCCTGGAAGGGCAACTGTATGTAGACTAATGCAGTAAAGAATATTATAGATCTTTCAAATCTGTAGAATTTTTTTAAAGCCGGCTCATAACAGTGTTGCCCTACGAGAACACCTATGGAATAAGGTTGTGCGTATACTGACTGCACTAGAGTTTTAAGGCATTAAGGCACTGCAAATTATGACGTTACTTATGACGTATGCTGCACCAAGCCGATTCTAGCTTGGGAGCTTGCATGGTGGCCCCACCACAGTTAAATTTTGGTTGCCTACCTGGACTGGCAAAACTGTGGAGGGACGGGGATATTAACAATGTGTACAATGTTTTTATTATATTTGGTTTTTTATCTGTCAGCCACCCTCCTGGCTCTGATGAGGCCAGGAAGGCAGGGTATAAATTATGTAAATAAATGAATAAATAAAAATACTTCTGCCACTATCACATCAGAACAAAGTTATCCAGCTAGATTTTCCAAGGGATTCCTCTTCCTCCAAACCCTCACAATGAAGATTTTCACATTACCATTCTAAACCGGATGTTATTTGTTGTTGGCCAGATTTCGGTTAAAGCAATACAGGGATGGGGGTTTTAAACCGTGCTGCTCCCCCCCCCCACCTTTATTTCACTGCATGATCTTCCTCGGAGTTTGTTTTTAATGTTCTAAGTTGAGCATTATAGTGCTAAACCAATATAGCACTGAAGCAGCACCATTGAGATGCCTTGATTCCATTGATTCCATGGAGCTATAGCACTCAGCTTGGAATGTTAAAAAAAAGTGAAAGGTCATGCAGTTAAAAAGGGCAGGGGGAAGCAGCTTTGTAGGAAGCACTATGGACATATTAAACTGTGCACCACAGCAATTCAGAAGTGCAATGAAAAGGTAGAAAACAGAAGAAAGCAGTTTCCCTCAAAAGTGGCTCAGCCACGCTTTGCTAACCCAACACAAGCAGGTTTGTATGAACAGGTAAATACATTTCACTAGCAAATGGTTACAAAAATGTGTTTGTCTGAAATGACAGAAAAAAACCATTAGCAACCAGTCACTTAAATGGAAAACAAAGGCAGTTTGAAAATGGCCAATGTAGAATTGGAAGGGGGTATCGTCACTCAGAACTTTGTTTGCCATGATTTTGTGTTTCTTGTGCTCCTTGTTTATCCAGCTATGTATAAACAAGGGGGGGGGGGATTGGCATGAATGTGTGTTTGTGTGTGTGTGTGTGTGTGTGTGTGTGTGTGAAACTGCTTCACTTACTCAGCTCAGCAACTGTTTCCCTAAGAAGCCTCCCAAAGTGGGAAGAATGTAAATGACCTTGGACGCTTGTCTCTGCTAGCTTGGCTGTTGTAGTTAAAATAATGGTAGACTTGCAGGTGGGAGGAAGAAGGGCCTGCAAGGAGCATTAGATTTAAGTGGGCTGTGTGAATGGATTGATAGGATGGGTCTCTGGGGGGGGGGGGGCTTGCTTGAACCATGTATAATTTCAGGACTGGTGCCAAAAGCGTTAGTTCTGACACAGAAGGTTTTAGCTTGGAACGTACTATTGCTTCAATAAACATATCACTGCCAAGAGAGTGTTGTTGAGAGCACGTTTGTCCAAGAGTCTGAAGAGGATTTGGCTTTGTCCAATCCACCCACTCCAAACCTCCCAGGAAAGGGACAAAGGGCATTTCCCCTGTCCTCTAAAAGCTGGCTGGTTGGCTTAGACAGAGCCGATTGAAGCTGAATTTGGTGAAGATGGAGGTCCTGTGCCTGAGTCAGGGCAGTTTGGAGGCAGGGATCCCACTCTCGACCTGTGGTTAGGAGTCTGGGAGTGCTCCTGGATACCTCCTTAATAATGGAGGCCCAGGACCATTGCTAAGTTGGCCTTTTACCATCTTCAGCTGATTCGGCAGTTGGTTCCCTTCCTCAGCCGCGATGACCTGGCTACAGTGATCCATGTAATGGTCACCTCGAGACTAGACTACTGTAACTCTCTCTACATGGGGCTTCCCTTATCACAAATCCAGAAGCTGCAGTTTTCCCCATATATACCCCAGAGAGCACTATGGTCAGGGTCACAGCATCGATTGACCCTCTCGGGTCCCAAGGACACCAGGCTCACTACCACCAGAGCCAGGGCCTTTTCAGTGGTAGCTCCATACTGGTGGAACGAGCTCCTGGAGGAGATCAGGGCCCTGCGGGATCTTTTACAGTTCCACAGGGCCTGCAAGACGGAGCTCTTCTGAAGATCACTGAGTCGAAATTTGTTTGCTGTTATAACATATAGTTCGCCATATTAATTAATGATGGAGTTATTACCATCACTAGCACTTTATGACTTAAATTAATGTTTTGAAACGTTTTATGTGGTTTTTGGTACTGTTACCAATGTATTTAAGCTGTCCTGAGCCTGTTTGTGGGGAGGGCGGGATATAAATGGAATAAATAAATAAATAAATTCTAAAAGTAAGTTTTTAGTGCCAGATTACTGCTTCCTAATTTGTATGTGTACCAGTTACCACAAGCAAACATACAAAGGAGTCTTTTTTAAAAAGAAAAAAAGTCATCAAGTTTCTTGAGCCGTTGACAGCCCTGTGATTTGAATCTACTGTCCTCAGGCCCTCAGAATCAGCCCTAAGACCTCAGGTACAAAGAGGGACCTCACAATCCCACCCCAGACTAAGGATGTGAAACCTGTTCTCCACTCATTTGTTTAAAGCATCCCTGGGAGATCCTGATTGTGCTCAAGTAAAAGGAAGGAAGGGGTGTTTTTTTAAACAAAACTTAAACAGTGACATGCAAAGGGAAGGTAAGCCTTGATTCCCTCTCCTCCTTCCTTTCATTGCTGCTCTCAGCTTTTGGCTCTTTGAAGCGATTCTTTTTCCTTTCAACATTTTCCCCCCTCCCACCTTAGTCTTCAACTTTTAATCACTTCTAGAATGAGAGGCCTTTTCCAGCTTGCACAAAAAAAGAGTTAGAAGTACCCCATAAAAACAAACTGTGTTGTGTTTCTTTCCTGTCTGTAAATTTAGGCCTGCTTTACAGATTAACTAAGTGGCAGCATTGCTTATGTGGTTTCTCACACGTCACTCCAGTACTGTGTAAGCCGTCTAATCATACAGTTAGGCCTAGTTGCTTGCTTAAAACCATACCATCAGTTCCCACTGAGGTCAGGTTGCAGGTGTGGTATGTGAACACATAGTCCACACTATCTGTATGTTCAAAAGTTGTTCATTATACTGGAAAGACTAAGTGTGGCATCACATAACTCAGATAATGTATAATGCTATGGCTGCCAACCTCCAGGTGAAGCTTGGTGATCTTCCAGGACTACATCTGATCTTCAGATGACAGAAATCTGCTCCCCCCCCCCCAGGAGAAAATAGCTAATCTGGAAGGTGGACTCTATGGTATTATACACCTCCGAGGTCCCTGCAGGGACGTAGACTTTTGGAAATTCCCGGGGGGGAGCGGGGGCTCCTTAGCATGCGCACAAAGCGTGTGCACTTGCTGGGGCGATATTCTCCCCCCCGGGAAACTGCCACGCCTCCCCGGGCCCTTCTGAGGCCCACCAGCCACTGCTGCTGGTGCCTCTCCCCCCCGGCCACCCCTTCCCTCTCCCTCTCCAGCAGCGACGGCTGGGCCTCAGAAGGACCCGGGGAGGCACGGCGGCAGGCACTCCATTTTTCCGGGGGTAGTTGAGCCCCCCTGGGAAATTTAAGGGGTGGCTCGAGCCCCCCCATACTCTGTGCCTATGGGTCCCTGCCTTTCCCATACCCTGATCTCTACTGGCTCCACCCCCAAATCTCCAGGAATTTCCCAACCTGGCATTGGCAACCTTATGCAATGCACATCTTAGTGATCTGTGAAGATGCCTTCCTAGATCATTCGTGCAGTTTGTTGAAATCTATGGCTCTGCCTTTAGAGGAAGCTCATGTAGAAACACACAAAAGCTTTCTTCACTCTCAATTTAATTTTCAGACTATGGAAAAAAAAATGTCCTAATCAAATAATTTAAAGACATCTGATCAATAGTATAACATCAGAGCAAGCAAAATATCGTACAGATCTCCACAACTGTCCAAGCTAATGACTTCATTACCTCGATGATTAGAAATATTGGTAGATTCCCTTGCGTTTCCTTGCTTTAATAATGAGAAAATAATAAAGACTTTGCATTCATGTAGCACTTTCCATCTAGACAAGGCTTTTCGGTTAAGCCTTTGAGTAACTCCCTAGGGAAGATAAAAAATATCCTAATTAAGCAGATGGCATGGTAAAGTGCAGGCAGGTTAGTGGCATCACAAACTCAGACTACAAAAGAACCATTGTTCAATTGCCAGGGTTATCTGACCTTTCTTGTTTTAAAGGATTTTCCCTTATTCCTGAACATCACAACTTTAAAGGATGTGCCAGATCTCTGTAGTATCCTTTATTAAAAATTGATCTAGAAATCCTAGAGACTTCACTGCTTCTTTATTGTGGAGCAGTTAGAAAGTTGCCAGTGGCAGTACCAGCATGGACTTGAGGCATGAAGAACCTTTAGAAATTATACAATGCTGTTTCTGTCGGTAATAACAGTGGTCTTTCATGACAAGACCCCCATTCTCTCCTTAGGCCTTGAGTTCTGTTATTCAAAAGAATGGGACGTGGTAAAATTCTCCATCATGTACTTCCATACAGCTTGCTTTTAAATCAGCACAAAATCTCCTCTTCCATCCCTTCCTCTTCCCTTCTCTCTAGCCACATAATTTTTCTTCTCCATCCTCTCTCACACACAATCCCTCTCATAACTAGGCAGGATCTTAGTGCTTCTGTTCCCGTCCCCCAAGCCACCCAGAATATACACTGGCTGAGGACAGACTGGCAAAATGAAGTACAAGGGAAGTGGGGCAGAAAGACCTGGGCTGAGTTGTCGCGGGGCTTTCCATTCGCACTGCATAGACTGATGCGGGACCATACCAGGGAGGAGGCGGAACAGAGCGTTCACACTGTGGGGAGGCCCCTGGCAGCACCATGGTGGTGGCGCACGGCTTTGGTTCATTTTGCCAACCTGTGCATGGGTGCATAGGCGCATGGGCACAGCAGCCAGATCTGTGGATTCACATTACCAGCACCGCTTGATGTGCAGCTTATTTGCGTCCACATTGCCAGGAAACGGGATGAATGCGCACCCAGACGGCTTGACAGTGGTTTCACCAGGTGCCTTTTAAACATGGGATGAAAGCGCTTCAGGACGGGGTGAGTGCGGCACGGCAATGCCAGACAGCTGTGGCTGTGTGAATGGGCTCTCTTAATCCACTTGCAAAGTGGGCCTATATTGGGCCAAACTGCCAGTCTGAACTCAGCCACTATCTATCTTTCCAACCTATCTGCAGTACTCAGTCCAATTTGTCCTTAGGTCCTATTCAAAGTTTTCCCCACAGCCAACCTAGTGGTGTGAGTTTTGCCAGCCTGGACATGGGGAGTACAATATCACCAGTGTCACTATGTCACTTCGGGATACAACCTGGAAAGTTAAGTAAAGATGTTGGCAATGTCGCTTGCCAGTGGCAAGCCTATGTATATTGTACCACTCCCTCTAGCCTAAAGAGAGCCAGTTTGGTGTAGTGGTTAAGTGCGCGGACTCTAATCTGGGAGAACCGGGTTTGATTCCCCACTCCTCCACTTGCACCTGGCTGGATGACCTTGGGCAAGCCATAGCTCTGGACCAGCTGTTCCCTCAAGGACAGCTTGGGAAAGAGCTCTCTCAGCCCCACCTACCTCACAGGGTGTCTGTTGTGGGGAGGGGAAGGGAAAGGGTTTGTAAGCCGCTCTGAGACTCCCTTGGGGAGTGGAGGGCGGGGTATAAATCCAATCTCTTCGTCTTCTTCTTCTTCTAAAGTAGAATATCAGCCAGAAGCTGCAATTACTTATATCTCAGGACTGGTCTGTTGCCTCGACAAGACAATTAGCATGTTTACGAACATTCCATGAAATCCCTAAATCTAACTAATATCCAAGGTAGGTGGACTCTAGAAGACAACACTGATATTTTTACTCACTTTAAGAACTAATTTCTGGATTCCTGCTCACATAGTGGTCTCTGATATCATGGATGGAAAGTTGGCGATGGACAATGGAAGTGGGGGCAATCAAACCTTCATCCCATCAAGAATGGTGAGGTTGGAATGGCTGGGGCAGATTTACTTTTCAAGAGCTGTAATGGCAGATTACATGGGGGAGCATATCTCCAAGTATCCCACCACCCATTACCTTGATGAGCAGATTGCCTACAAATTGTATATGTTCATACTTTCATGTATGCACTATTTAAATATGTGTTGAAATTCTATGATCCCTGAGAGCTGTATTGTTTCATAAATTAAATTATTAGCATCTGAAAAAGCAATAGGAACCTCCCACTGGCTGGACTAAAAATATCTTGAAATTGCTGTTCACTTGCTAGAGGCGCCAAGGAAGATCTGTTGATTATTTGGAGAGGTGAAACCTTTTCTCTAGCCCTAATTTCTGATACATTCTAAACTGAATGATGAGTTGGAAAGCTAGTTTCTTTTTTTTCAAAATTGTGTCTATGTTGTTTTCTGCTTCTGAAAAGCAGGTGTTCTCAAGCCAATTGGAACAAATCCTTGTTTTGAAATGCAAATGATTCTCACAGAGTCTGCATAGTTTGAGATAAAGCAGTTAACAATGAATTAATCCTTTTTCAGTGCAGTTCATTATCTGGAGACTCTGACCAGGACAATTTTACATTTGAAACAGTGTTTTCCTTCATTATTCCAGTGGATTTCCTGGGGGGGGGGGGGAATGGAGATTTAGAAATAGTTGCAGTTCCTCTTGCCTATGTCTTATGTTCCTGATAAAAATGTTTTGCAAAAATATGAACATGAGATCAGAACAGATAAAAGGAAGTACTTCTTCACCCAAACAGTAATTAACATGTGGAATTCAGTGCCTCAGGAAGTGGTGGTGGCTACAAGCATTGATAGCTTTAAGAAAGGATTGGATAAATACATGGAGCTGAAGTCCATCAGTGGCTGTTAGCCACAATGTATAGATGGAACACTGTCTGGGGTAGTGATGCTCTGTATTCTTGGTGCTTGGGGGATAACAGTGGGAGGGCTTCTGGAGTTCCGGCACCACTGGTGGACCTCCTGATGGCACCTGGGTTTTGACATAGAGCGTTGGATTGGAGGGGCCATTGGCCTGATCCAACATGGCTTCTCTGATGTTCTTACTCAGCATAAGGGATATGGAAAACAGAGATGTCCTAAAACTTTGGAAAGGACCATTTATTTATTTAGTCCATTTTTACCCCACTTCCTCTAAAGAGCTCAGAGAGGTACACACTGTTCTCACCCTTCTATTTTATCCTCACAACAACCCTGTGTAGGTTAGGCTGTGAGAAAGGGACTGGCCCAAGGTCATTCAGTGAGCCTCCATGACAGAGTGGAGATATGAACCAAAGCCTCCCAGAACGTAATCCAATACTCTAACCCAGGGGTATCAAACATACAGCCTGCGGGCCGGAACCAGCCCATTCAGGGCTTTTATCTGGCCCACAAGCAACTGGTCATTATCTTTATTGCCAGATGACAGAGGATGTGCATTATGTCCCTGTATACTATCCCAGTGCTAATGAGTAATGGGTGGTGGAAGTAAGAGGGTGGGCATTAGGGAGATACTGCAAGGAAATATTGTAGGAGTGTTAATGTTTAAAGCATGTTTGTATTTTGAGCAAAAAATAATATTGTTAATTGGGTTTCCCTGTGTCCTTTATAAAGTTCATATCACTGGTACCCAGTGCTTTTTTTGTAGAAAAAGCCCAGCAGGAACTTGTTAGCATAATAGGCCACACCCAACAGCAGAAACTCATTAGCATATTAGGCCACACCACTGACAGCACAGCATATTAGCATATTAGGCCACTCCCCCACGTTTCCAGAGGAGTGGTCATCCAGCCACACCCACCTTTTTCTTCTTATTCTGTTTACCTTGTTTGTTGTCAAAACCCAGGGCTTTTTTTGTAGCAGGAATTAATTTGCATGTTAGGCCACAAACCCCTAACGTAGCCAATCCTAAGGAGTTTCTGCTGTTGGGTGTGGCCTATTATGCTAATGAGTTCTTGCTGGGTGTGGCCGACTCAGGAGCCAGCCAGAACTCCGTTCCTGTGTGTTCCTGCCCAAAAATAGCCCTACTCATACCTGGCATTACATTCAGTGGTACACATGACCTGGCCCAACAAAGTGACTTTTATGTCCAATCTAGCCCTCGTAACAAATGAAATTGACACCTCTGCTCTAATGACTATACTACACTGGCTCCTTGATACTCTCATTAAGCATGTTTTCATAATATGAAAGAGGTTTCTAAGACCAGACTCCTTGAGAGTTTGATTAAGACAACACATCTGGAGAAGTTTAGTAACAAGAATATGAACCATGAGTAGGGAACATCGACCAGTTTCGATTTTCTATTAAAGAGTAGTGTTTTCATGGAGACAAATATTTCCTTAAAAGCCACTTAATTTTGAGAATCTTTGCCTTTTTTCCAGCCTTGCTCTGCCACAGTTTCCTTATCTGCTCCCCTCTAGCAAACAGTAATACTTCCTAGAAGCTTTCAAGCCCTGTGTGAATTAAAAACCAAAACCCACCAAAACAGAGCTCTTTCAAATGCTGCCAAATTAGTTCTCAAAAAGTGGCCTCTTGCCTTGAGCCCTGATCAACCTCAAATATCTTTTAGGCTGTGGTAACATGGCAGCTGGCCTCTCTCTCCGCTGCCTGCTTGCCTGCCAGCCCACCTGGCACTTCCTTCCCCACCCGCCAGCTTCCCCCCCAAGCAACTTTCCACACCACCGGCCCGATGCTGCTGGCAAGCTGGGTGCACTCCCCAGGGCCGGGGACTCCCTCCCTCCCTCCTAATGCCACATCAGGGACTCCTGGGGCAGGAAGGCCAGGAGCTCTGCACTGGATGTGTGCTTGAATGTTTAAATATAGAATTTATTCAGTGCGGGATTGCTCATGCGCTCAAAGGTGGAGGCTGGGGGGGAAAACCTCATCGCACAAAGAGCGGTCAGACAACCCTAATCGCAATCATTACAAGAGATGGCTGTCCAGATTGGCGGATTCAAAGCACAAGTACCCGGAAAGTACTTGATTTTCTCGGTGCAGGAAAACATGGTAGAGAACTGGGAGGATTATGCAAGTGAGCCTGCTTTAGCACGGGAGGCGGATCGGCCCATCTGATCAGCAAATTAAAATGCAAGAGGGAACAGCAGTGAAACCCGATAAAAACAACCATGTGACTGCAGCCTTAGTAACTAAGGATGGCTTTCATTTGTGTATTCATGATTCTTTTCCACTGATAGGTCACTTGCAGCCAGGAGGCTTACCTCAGCTGCTAGGGGCTTCCCACCAGGCTCCCAGAATCTCTCTGAACCCCAAGGAAACCCCATCCCTTGCTAGGAACATCAACCACTTCCTAAGAAGTCTTTGTTTCAATGAACACATGAGATATACAATAAGGGAAAGACTCTACCCAAACTTTGGCTGCTATTCGTGCAGGTAAGGAAGGGATTATTTAATTTCACATGAAAGAGGATCAGTGGCTGGAGTAAATGTTGCTGACCTTTCAGTACTTGCTTGATACTGTTCTGATGTACAGTTGGTAGCCCCCCAAATGAATAAGATTTAGTGGTATTGTAAATATAGAAAATGAATTCTCACATTTTGGTATAGACATCATAATCTGAACATTCCTTTGGCAACATTTTGGGGTTTTTTGCTATCAAGTCACAGCTGATGCATGGTGACCCCTGGTGGGGTTTTCAAGGCAAGAGATGTTCAGAGGTAGTTTGCCATTTTCTCCCTCTGCATAGCAGCCCTGGACTTCTCCGGTGGTCTCCCATCCATGAGAACATAAGAGAAGCCAATATTGGATCAGGCCAATGGCTCATTCAGTCCAAAATAGGACCACAGAATGCCCCGGATATGCTTCAGTCCCAGCTTCCCTCCCTGTCCAGCTCCCATTCCCTATCAGATACAGGGACTCTGACCTTTGCCCCCCCAACCCCCCCCCCCCCACTTTTCATCATACACCATTCTCTGGCCCTTGTTTAGCTGCTTTCGTGTTCTAATTATCTTAATGTTCTTTTTTTCAGTCTTCAAGAATGAGGCTTATGTATCCCAAAAGAGATTCCTCTCAGACATGTTTAAAAATTAATAAGGCAAAATTAAGTCACCTCATGAAGGTACATTTTCAAAGCCTCCTCTTGGGTGTCAGCAACACTAAAACCAATTATTTTTTAGTTGAATATATTTTCATCTTGTGAGATGTGAGGGGAAAATACTAGTGTGAATGGAAGAGCGAACTTCAGCCAGGCTCAGCAAATTCCTTAGAAGATGGTGGAACAAAGTGTCATCTGGGGGCAGGTAGTGGGACGGCCTCTCTAGCTACAAAACAAAGAAGGATAAATAAGATGATAAATGATTAAACACCATCAATAGTCATATGTGAAGCTTGTATGATAGCACGATTAACGTGTGTCCAGCCATAGTGAAGATTTCCCTTGCTCGAAAGCCAGTTGAATCTGACTCTAGGGGGTGGTGCTCATCTCTGTTTCCAAGCTGAAGACATTTCTGTGGTCATGTGGCAGCCATGCAACCCCCCTGTTTCCAAAAGACAGGGTGCTGTTTTCAACCAATTTTCCCTTCCCACTGCAGACACTCATTTTGTCCCCAGTGCTGCTTATCAGGATCTACTGGACAGTAGGAACAAAATTTGGGGAGACAAATCAGGCTGCAGCAGCAAGAGAAAGTGGGAGAGTCCTGGGCCCCTTTCACATTAATGTTCTAAACGGATGCTATCCATTGTTGGCCCAGTTCTGAGTAAAGTGATACAAGGATGGACATTTCATACAGTGAATGTCATTTTGTTAATGAGCTGTCTCTGAAGAAATCTGGCCATCTCAAACAGTGCCATGCTTTTTCCTGCCCTTTTTTGCCATGTGATCTTCCTTGAATTAAAAAAAAAAATGTTCTAAGTTGATCACTATAGAGCTAGACCAATATAGCACTTCTCAATGTATCCCAATGGTGCCAAGGCATCTTAATGATGTTGCTGTAGCACTGAAAAGCTATATTGGTCTAGCGCTGTAACGTTCAACTTAGAACATTCAAAAAAAGTTCAAGAAAGATCATGTGGCGAAAAGGGCAGGAGAAAAGGTGCTATTGGAAGTGCTGCAGACATTTTAAACAGCACACTTCAGTGATTCAGAAGTGCAAAGATGAGGTGAACACAGAAGAATACCTCAAAAATGGCTCAACCATGCTTTGCTAATTTGCTAAGCAACAACAAAACTAGAATAGAGTATTAAGTATTTGATTTCTATAACGGCTTCAGTGTATATCAGGGGTGTCAAACATGCAGCTTGGGGACTGGATCAGGCCCCCAGATGGCTTCTATCAGGTCCACACTGGAACTGGCCATCTCCTGCTTCCAGTTTTGTAGCTTGCTTGGCCAGACTCTCTCACTCGCTCAGCCATTTCACATTTCCCCCTGGGTCCTAGACTCAGAACTCCGAGCATGAGATTTCTGTGGTGAATGTCAATCAATCAAAAGTAGATTTGCATCTTACAGATACACACCTGAACAGCATACTCAAGATTGCAACAGCACAGATATTTTGATGCAATAATTCAGAGTAAGAGGTGTTAGTTATAGATACTGTTAAATAAACAAAATATTGCAAGAGCTCTAATGTTTTAAGCATGTTTTTATTTTTTAAAAATGTGTTTGTGTCCTTTATAAAGTTTATATCTCTGCAACCTGGCATTACATTTTATGACACACATGGTCCGGCCCAACAAGGTCACATTTATGTCAGATCCAGCCCTCATAACAAATGAGTTTGACACCCCTGGTGTATGTCTACTTTAAAAGGTAGAGAGAGAATGCATATACCTTCTGGCAATCCCTAAGGTCATACCATCTCCAGGAATATAGGGGGTGGTTCCCTTCTGAATTCAACTGGAGTTGCCAAGAGGGGTCCTGCAGTGCTGGTCACATCTGAAAGTCTGTATCACTGCCCAGTCTTTTGTAATATGGAAAAAATCACTTTGTGATTGATATGCTTTTACCTGTATCAATGTATGCAGACAGGCATGGAGCCAAGCACTTGGTCAGGCTGCTGGCTGGATAATGGAGCTAGAAACTGTCCCTTTTTCAGGGCTGCTCACTGTTTGCCACTTGTTGCATAAGAAGTAGGGTTGCAAACTTCCAGGTGGCAGCTGGAGATTTCCTGGCATTACAACTGACCTCCAGCCAACAGAGATCAGTTCCCCTGGAGAAAATGGCTGCTCTGGAAGGTGGACTCTATGGCATTATACCCTGCTGAGGTGCTTCTCCTCCCCAACCCCCCACCCCTCCCAGGCTCCAACCCCAAAACCTTCAGGAATTTCCCAACCCAGAGCTGGCAACCTTAGTAAAGAAGCAATGAATGGAGAACCTTTGGACTGCTTCTAGAAAGTATCCCTAGGCCAGGGGTGGGCAAACTTGCTCAGCGTGAGAGCCACCTAGAACAGGGGTGACCAAACTTGCTTAACCTAAGAGCCGCATAGAATAAACATCAGATGTTTGAGAGCCACATGAACAAATATTACCTGTTTTTATTGGAAAATAAGCAAATTTGCCTTTTATTAACATTAAATGAGACTGCCAAAAATAATAACTAAAGGGGTAAAAGCAGATATTGATAATGATATTAATTTGTCCAATGATATTTGTTTGCTAATGATATTTAGCTTCCCCAGCCGCCCTGCTGGGAGCCACATAATATATATGAAAGAGCCGCATGCGGCTCCCGAGCCACAGTTTGCCCACCCCTGCCCTAGGCCATCAGTTTCTCACAAATACATGACCACAGAAAATACTTTCTGTTCTGCAGCTAGTTAATCTATTTATTTATAAACCTGCTTTTCTCCCTAATGGGGACCCAAAACAGCATATACATTTGTTCTCCATGCCTCCATTTTGTCCTCACAAGAACAACTCTGTGAGGTAGGTTGGGCTGAGAATAATGGGTCCAAGATCACCCAGTGAGCTTCCCTAGCAGGGTGGGGGTTGGAACTTGGGTTGCCCAGATACTAGTCTAGCACTATACCACACTATCTCTCTTGCTGTGTACGTCTACATGCTTGTTACACATTATAAATAGGAATCTTCTGTAACGATCTGTAGATTTTGTTTCTCCTCCACTTCTCAGAACTCACTACTAATGTTCCAGGAAGTGACTACAGGGGTGACACAATCCCTGCCCAGAAGCTTATAAAGTGAGTTTTGATGACTGGAGACACTTCTCGGTGTCAGTCTGTTGCAGCAAAATCAAAGTGGAGTCCAGTGGCACTTAAAGACAAAACGTATTCAAGCACGAGCTTTTGTGAGTCAGAGCTCACTTCATCAGATGCAGGAAACATGTATTCATTAGGCAGCAGACACATTTATACTAAAAACAACATGTGGTGAGTGGGAGGAGAAAGAGAGATGTTACAAAATGAGGCCTGTTTATAATTGGATCCAACCAAAAGAGTGATCGATTCACTCAGGGTGGGTCAAATGTCTTTTCTCAAATTTATTCCAAGGAAATTATGTAGCAAAATGGCGTTTATGGGTGCCTGAATGCATGGCCTTACTTCCCTTACTGGATTATCTCAGTGTTAAGGTTCCTTTGGTGACATTTGTTCATATGAGAACAAATTATCCCAACAGCGCAGTCTTAAATCTCAAAGAGACTATTCTGGGAATACTTTATAGGCCAAATCCTATGATTTATTCCAGAAATGTAGCAGCTTGATAATCACGTCTTACAAAAAGTCCCTATGGTGCAGTCACATCTTCTCCACTAATTCCACACTTGGGTTTTCAGAGGCTCTGCAGGCAGAAGATGGAGGAGAGTGAGGTTGCTCAGTTCCTTTGCATGGGTTTTTGGGATGTGCAAGAAAGAAACACTTGGTATTTTTCAAATTTGGGGGGTTTGGACCCTTAAAAATTTGGTATTGCCTTGAAAACCCAATTTCCAGTACAGATATTGTATTGGAATTCAGGTAAGATTTGGGAATCTTGAAATTTTTGGCTCCATTATACCCTATATGGCCATTATAGTCAATGGCAAATCACCTAGGGAATATTCAGTGTGCTGGGGGGAGGCGGTTTGAGGTAGAGGCACCATATTTGCAGTGTAGCTGCTGGAGTCTCTCCTCAAAAGACCACCAAAGTTTCAAAAAAATGGACCAGGGGGCCAATTCTATGCCCCCCTGAAAAGGGTGCCCCCATCCTCCATTGTTTCCAGTGGTGGGAAAAAAGCAAGGCAGGCATACAACAAGCCCAGCAGGTTCTCCCAAAGAGTCTCTGCAGTAAAAAGTGAGGTGTGGGGAGGAGGCATGTTTGCAAGGCCAGCAGCAGAACCAGTGCAATGTGCCCAGGAGATTTGCCATTGACTATAATGGCCCCATGGGGTATACTGGAGCTGAAAAATTCGGGATTCCCGAATTAATCCAGGATTCTCTTATCAGGAAGCTGAATCAGATCAAAGAATCTGATTTGGCTATTAATTCAACTCAAAAACACCAAATGCACATCCCTCCTGCTAGCATTAGCTCTTTTGGAGTCAATGGCAGCTGCTGTGGGAGAATGAGAATGCAATGAAGATCCACCTAGGATACAATCTTTTAAACCCCTTGAGCAGCACAGGGCTCTCCCCCTCACACCACCATGGATATATTTGAAACCCTACCATGTTGACTTTCCTTTCTTTTCTCATTGTAGTCTTCTGTGGGGATTCCCCCCCAAAAAACAAATAAAAATGAACCAAGAGTCCCATTCAAGAGGGAAATGAAAATCAATGGGAGTAACAATGGATGGATAAATGTTTTCCTGTCATGTGTTTGTTTCCTGGTGCTTTGCATGTAAATGCCTGTAAAGCAGGGAGCCATTCTCATGTGGGCCTGAAATTTGGCAGAAAGGATTCACTGGGTGAGAGGTACAGTGCCTGACCATTTCATCCAAACTGGATGGAAAACAAAGAAGTTCCAGCTGGAAATGTTTCTCCTCCAAATGAATAGAAAGGAAAATGAATTTAATAGCAAAAACAAACAGGAATAATAATGAATATAACAAAAATGAACAAAGCTTTTGAAATGAGATGGAAGAAAACTATTTTTTAATATTGAACCTGTGTCCATGTGTTATGCTGTCTCTCTCTCTCTCCCTCCCTCCCCCCACTCTTACAGTGCCATTCTAAGCAGTTACAACCTTCTAAACCCATAGACTTCAGTGAACAGACACTTGTAGCTTTGCTTAGGATGGCACTGTTATTCTCTCTCTGAATCTTCTGAGGTTGATGCTCACATCTCTCTGCCAACCTAATTTTTCTCATTCTCTCAATTTTTGGAATGTTTTGGATGCTATCATAATTAATTTCCAAAGTCACGCCTTTCCTGAACGATATTATTACACTGACTGAGGGCAACAGGAAATAACTAGAAACCATTTTCCAGCTTATTGCATAGAAACACCTAAGCCATTACTCTGTCTACCTACTCATCTCCACTTGGCAGAGAGGAGGAGAGTTAAGCCCAGAAATATTTTTGCTCTTGAAACCGCAAAAATGACCAGCAGGGTGATTTCCTAATATGATTAGATTTCATTCCTGAATCAAAGAACCCAGCTCTAGATTTAAACTGATGAGCAACCTGAATCTAACATTGACCTCTTATGGAACCACCATAGATTTCTCCGAACTTCCATGAGAATATTGAGCGTTGTGGAGGCATAGCCCTCTTTGAAAGCAATTTTGTGAATTGAATTCTCTGAGACTTGTTTTTCAGTTATATCCTTCAAGTTATTGGTTCCAAACTGATAAAGCCATATTGGTGAAAGGTGGAGCATATTGAGGAAGCTGGCAATTCCATAGTTCTTCTTTTTGGAACCGTTCCAGTGTTCCTCTTTTGGAGTTGTTGGAATAGGTATCTTCTGGAAGCTCATTTTTCCCCTTTACACTGTGAAGAATACTGTTCATTAGGAAGGACTTAGCAGTTTGCAGTTTTTTGGACTTTGAGAGCCACATACAGGACTTACGTTATATCATTTACGCCCTGATTATGAATTGTGTGTTGTATTAATGATTTTGCTAAGGATTTGGAAATTGTATAAATGGTTTATTTATTTACCCATAAATGAATTATTTATTAATTATTACTATTTATTATTTTTTGAAATTGGTATTGATGCCATGCACAGTTAATCTTTTGCCACCACAGAACTCTGCATCAAAGTGGAAGAGCAGCCATACTGTACAGATGTACTGTATTTTAGGGCATTTTCTCTTCATGGTCTTTGGGCAAGGTTTAAGCTTTACATTGGATATGTGGGAGTAACTTTATTATAGATCTTTCCTACATGGACAGAGATGTTTCATGTAGCACTTCCAAAGAATGCAGCAGTACCCTTTCTGGAAACTGCCCAAGGGTTGGCTTTTCTCACCTTGCCTAGGGCTTCACACATTACCCTGACAGCTCCCAAACTATGTAAAAAGGGTGTCTTGGATTACCCAAAAAGAGGTAGGAAAAGGTTGTATGAAGTTTCTCCAAGGGCCTCTGGTGATCAAGGTGGGGGGGTCTTAACCTGTGCAGGTCTGGATTAACAGTCACACTGTGGCATGTTTTTTTTTGTTGGCCCAGGTGGGTTACATTATAATGTTGCTGGGTCAACAGTAATTGAGGGAAAGAAGAATTCTTCCCTGTCTGAATACTTGCTACTCTACCAATGTAGGCTATCAAATAAAAAATATCCAGTTGGCTCCCACCAGGTTTCCCATTGATGAAAAGGGGAAGCCCCCACCACCACCACCAGAAAAGTTTTGCTGGGAATCACAGGACTTGCATGAATAAAATCCATGTGGAATGGGTGAATGGGGAGTGGGGACTCACTTTAATGGCATCCCTCAATGGCACAACATCACTTCCTGCTATGGAACTGGAAGTGATATCCCCACATCAGAGGATTCTGTAGGATTTACCTGAAACTCTATCGTTTTTACCATAGAGGTTCAGGTGAATTCTAGAGCGCCTCATGGTGTGTTGACTGACTTCTGGTTATGCAGCCAGAAGTAACATTGCCAGACACCATTTCAGCTCACTCATTTCCCAACCACCACCCTATCAAATGGCAGCAAGGGGACTAAGCTGGAGGTCTCTAGGAATGGGAGATGTAGTAAGGAGAGAAATTGGTCAAGACTGACAGATATGGCCAGATCCAACCAATCTAATTTGGATTTGGATTGTAATTTAATGTTGTAAGCATGTTTTATCTCTATTTATAGCTTGTTTTACTGAATGTTGTGAGCCACCCCGAGCCCCATGACCTAGGGGACGGGTATAAATCTATAAAAAAAATAATTCTTGTTGAGATCTTATTTCTCAGCTCTAAAAGTTCAGTTTCAAAATATTCTAACCATTCCAACCCTAGTTCAAAATAGTCACTTGATGCAAGCATAATGAGAAGTTACCCCAGTTCATCCATTCTCAGCATTTGTTGAATCCCTGCACTATGCAAATGCACAGCTAACATCTTCCATTTCCCCTGACTACTGTGTACCTGCTTCATTGTAAGTGATGATCAGGTTGAATAAGTGATATTATGAGCCAGTTTCTCAGGTGGCAAGAACTGATGAATCCAAATATTATAATCTGATTGTGCCAGTCAACACAATAAGAGAGCTACTGGATTGAAAGAGTGGACTTATAATGAGAAGCACACCTTTCTGATGGCAATAGATGTGTCATTACTTTTATAGTTCCTTCATACTTATACTCGATTTAGAACAGCTGTCTGTCTGTACTTCGCATAAACGTATCACTTAGATCGCACAACTCTTAATTTTATGCAGAAAATCTTCCAGTTGTGCTTCTGTTTTGTAATGGCGTATGTTAATTTAAAATGTCTGCAGATAAAGGAGATCAAATGATGGCAGCCAGTGATTCCCTATCACGCTGGTAAATGAGAAAAGCAATAACAAGATAGGATATTTTTTCAACAATAAGCAGTCACTACGGTAACAACTACACGAAACAAAAAAAACTGCCACTGCAGATGGCATTCCTGTGTCCAGATAATATTTCACATTTATATTAGCCTCCAAGGAGCTCAGTGCTCTACACAGCCTCCCTAATTTTAATCTCTGGGGTGGGGAAAATTTGGTAGGTCAGGCTGAGAAATACTGACTGGCCCAAGGTCTCTCAGTGAGCAGGGATTTAAACCTGGATCTCACTAGTACTATCCTGACACTCCAGCAGCTATATCACACCAGCTCTCATCTTCTTCCTCTTCTCCTCTGTAGCTTGTAGCACAATGTTCCCATGTCCAACACAGCCATATTTTATGTTTCCATTAGTTCACTGGGTGGAGTTAATGATTTGGGGTAGCACTGGGGAAATGTGTAATGTGATGATATGATGCCCCAGTCCACTTCCCTCCCTCAGAGGCAAGATTTTCCCTCCATTTTTCTTTCCCTTTACTGACTGAGCTGCCCTAGTAATGTTTTCTTCTTTGCTGAAGAACTCTGGCTGTCCCACCCTGACACAGTACAATATTTTGTCTGTTGGTTCAGCCCACGAATCTGAAGGAAGAATCAGGAGCCCACTTTAACTTAAACAACTTAAATGGCACTCAAGGCATTTTTAAATTCAAAAATAAAATATTTTATTTAACTTAGAGGGGAAATGTCAGATGAAATTAGGGGTTGAAATTTCTGAGGCAAAACCAGTACATGCACAGACTTTAGTTCCTATATATCAGGCAAATGTGAGTTTCTTAAGCTTCTCACAGTGTTTTAAATCTAATTCCCAAACTTCCTTGCCAACTTTCCCCCAGTTCTTCTATCTGTGTTAAAGTGCTCACAGTCAGTACTTGACTCTTCTCAGCTAGGGCTGAAATCAGACTGAATTCTCCTCAGCATCCAGTTCAGAAGTCTTTCTCTGCTCAGCTGATGCTAACCAGTCAGATCTCTTGGAACAACCTGTCACTCAAGGCTCTCTGGGTCTGTGAGGAATTAACTCTTCACAGTCCTTTATCTTTTTACACAGCACTTCTTTTAAGCTGTTATGGAGGGGAAGAACTTGAGAAAGTCATTCTTAATGGCATCCCTGTATTTTTAATTTTATGTAATTTTGCAAAGCATGCACACCTACATTATCAATAGGTTTAATCCGAGACTGGAGTTTAGATTTTTTTCTCCAAATAGTTTTGAAATCCCGTTATCAGTAACAAAAACTGAATCTACTGTGGCTTTCACCTTGCTGTGTGAAATGCAGTTGAGAGGGTTCAAAAGGCTTTGACACACGAGTCACCTTTCTTCTGAAATGTAAGAGATAGCCCTGATCGTCAACTACTTGAATGTTGATTTAAGATCCAGAGATACAGTTAAGAGAAAAAGGAGAAGGTCCCAGATGTCAGGTGATACTTTACTGCTCATAAAAGCACTTGAACCAAAAGGGTCACTCTACAAATATCAAACACTCTAAATCCAAAAGCATCTTATTTTAACCCTACATACTGTGAAACAATTCATCTTTTAGACCACCAAACTGAAACACAACAGAGAAAGACGATACTTTCTCTGATGCAGAAAAGTGTTTGTTTACTTTACTATCTAGGTTTCCCAGATCAAAATGAATCCTGATTCAGGAATGAACCCATTCAAAAAATGCTATACCAAAATTGACCCTTGAGTTGGCAATTGCCTTTCTCCTCTCTAATATGATTAAGAAAGCAGTGAGTTAAACATTCCATGTGTTCCCAAGTCAACAGTACCTATTCATAATGTCAGATGTTGTCTTCTGTACTTGACATGGCCTTCAAGTAAGCATGTGCAAATTTTGTTTTGTTTCGTTTGAATTGGGGACAACATTTTAATGTAATTCATTTTAGTATTCAATTATTTTTGTTGTTATTTGCCCTGGTTGTCCCTGCCCTACACCTCTCCCTTTCCCTCTTCATTTGTCCTCCTCTCTGTGGATGATTTTGGATTTATGATTCCAACCCTTCCTTTCCAAAAATCCCTGTTTTGATTTCACATTTCCCTTATGTGAGTGCAAGACATGATCCTTCTTCTTTTTTTTTCTCTATATTTGCACTGATATTTTTCCTGTAAAAAATGTTATCTCCCTTACCAAAGCATGACCAAACTGTAACCCTGTAGCACACACCAGGGAGAGGGAAGGAATCAGGAAAATAATATAATTGTGTGTGGGGGGGGGAGCTTTGGGGATGGGGAAAGAGGTGAACATGATGCTGCACTATGAGCCAGCATCACATCTTGGTCAAAACATTGACGTGATATCAGAAGTTGGCCAATGCTCTAGGTATTACCATAGAGTGACATCATGTCTGCTTTTTGCTGTTTCTCCTGTCAGCTCCAAAGGTGAGGACAGGTAGGAGAGTCATTGGTGGCAGAATGCCCACTCTGAAGCAGGCACTTGGCACCCCTTACTCTAGTGCAGAGCCCAGATCTTGCAAGGCTTTGCACTATTTCATGGAAAAGCTCCACTGGCCAACACTGCACTGCTAATAATGGCAGAGAAGATGATCACAATCACAATTCATCTCTAACATGAACTCTGTTCCATGTTTGGCTGGATTTAATCTATCTGCCTTGTACATTTTTTTTCTCCTGCCCTTCCTTTGAGGAGTTCAGGGTGACATACATGAGTCTCTCTTCCCTATTTTATCATTACAACAATCCTGTAAGGTAAATTTTGAGTTTGACTGGCTCAAGGTTTTGCTACCTGACAAAATAGGGGTTTGAAACTGAGCTTTCTAGATCGTAGTCCTATACTCTAACCACTATACCCCATAGACTAGAAATCATATGGTTCCCCAGGGGAACTACTGAGATAGAACAGAAATCTGTTATCCCTTTTGGTTCATCCCAACAGCACTGTGCTATACCAGGGAACTGAATCAGATCTGCTCCATAGGGAAGAGAGCCTTAGTGTTCTACCCACTCAGTCCCCTATAGCTGTGTACACCCAAGATTCCTCAGGGTACATTTTTCAAAAACTGTGAACACCAAAGTATCTTGGGAGGCCCGCACACAAGGGTGCAGCTTGCCTAGCAATTTCAAATGCTCACACACTGGAATATCATTTTCCCTCCACCCACGAGTTAATCATTTTAGGAAGGAGACATACCATTTCAGCAGGGTGGAGGGGCAGCCAGGAACAAGAATGGGGCCAGAGTTAAAGAGAAGATAAAAATACCCTTTTCAAGACACCAAAAGCAACTGCACCTCCTCCCCTCCCTTTGAAACCTAATTCCTGAGATGGTTCAGATGCTCGGTGCCCTTTGTGTAGGTGCGATCTCAGTTATCTCGTTCAAGTCAGTAATAGAGGCTTGTGCAGCTATGAACTCTGGCCACAAACCTGCTTCCAGTTGGACATGGTTTTAAGGCTGTAGTCCTCAGCACATTTATGCTGGAGTTCATCTAGTTGAACTCAGTGGGCCTTCCTTCTAAGTAAACATTGCAAATCTTCATGGACTTAGAGAGAGCAAGAACGGAAGTCTTCTTGCTTTTTAAGGCAGCAGAATTTTTCACTGAGAACAACAAAAGTTTGCTTGTTTTAAATGGAGGAACAAGCATGAAAAAGAAAACTGTTAATTGTCGACTGAGTGTTTCATGTGGCCTAGGGTTGCCAGTTCCAGTTTGGGACATTTCTGGAGGTTTTGAGGTGGTGCTTGTGAAGGGTAGAGCTCAGCAGATGTGTGATGCCATATAGTCCATTTCCTCTCCAAAAGCGGCCGTTTTCCCTGGGGAAACTGATCTTTGTTGTCTTGACTGAAGACAGGAACGGAATGGGAAGACAAATGACTCTGGAAAGGGCACTGTCCCTTTCGCCCGCCCACACCCCCACCTCCATTTGAGTGGGGAAAGGAGGAAGAACAGGCTCCTGTGGGGCTTGCTTGTAGCAGCAACTTCTGCCTGCCTCATACAGTGCAAGGGTTGTTCCATGGGGCCTGGTGTTGGGGTGGCCATGGCACGAAGGCAGCCCTTCAAGCCATCAGCCTATTAGGACTTTTCCTGGTGGCTTGTTGGCCTATCTGCCCCTGTCTGAAGATCAGTTGTAATTCCAGGGGAATTCTAGGCTAAACCTGAAAGGTGGCAACTCTAGTTGTGCCACACATAACCACTCACAACTGGAGGTCTAGATGTGAGGCCCTTGATCAGGAGCTTGTAATTAAATGGGGTTGGCTGGGGTTTGAGAAGGGCCTGCTCCACAGTGGCCCCTCCTTACAGAATCCATTCACCAAGAGATCTGTCAATGCTCAGCCTTCAAAACGTCTCGCAATAAAATGTTTTAGGAAGCTGACCATTTAATCTGGTCTAAATCGTATGAGAATTTTATTTTGGTAATAAAATTATATTTTATTGATCATTATGCTCAGGGCTCATTACTTAGCAGGAGCTCCTCTGCATATTAGGCCACACACCCTTGATGTAGCCAATCCTCCAAGAGTTTACAGTAGCCCCTGTAAGAAGAGCTCTGTAAGCTCTTGGAGGATTGGCTATATTAGGGGTGTGTGGCCCAGGGCTATTTTGGGGCAGGAACGCACAGGAACGGAATTCCAGATGGCTCCTGAGTTGGCCACACCCAGCAATAACTCATTAGCATAACAGGCCACACCCAACAGCAGAAACTCATTAGGACTGGCTACATTAGGGGTATGTGGCCTAACATGCAAATTAATTCCTGCTACAAAAAAAGCCCTGGGTTTTGACAACAAACAAGGTAAACAGAATAAGAAGCAAACGGTGGGTGTGGCTGACCACTCTTCTGGTAACATGGGGGTGTGGCCTAATATGCAAATAAGCTGTGCTGTCAGTGGTGTGGCCTAATATGCTAATGAGTTTCTGCTGTTGGGTGTGGCCTATTATGCTAACGAGTCCCTGCTGGGCTTTTCCCACAAAAAAAGCCCTGGTGTGGCCTAATATGCAAAGGAGCTCCTGCTACGAAATGAGCTCTGATTATGCTATTGTTCATTGACTTGGCTGGATTTACCAGGATTTACAACTGGCTCTTGTCTGGTTTCTCTCATGACTATAGCCATCATCTTGTGTGGCTTTTGTCTGCTCAGGTCCCACCATCCCCTGCATAGCCTTTGCAGGGGGCAAAAGGGGGCCATCCTCAACCCACTTTTTTACTGTATGCTATTTGTTGCTGCCTTTCTCTCTCTCTCTTTCTAGCAGGTGACGAGAATCTGCTAGCTGAGTAAGATTTGGGTTGAGTTTCTGTTCCCTTCCCTGTTACAGGTGTTTAACACTGAGTACGTCTAGAGGTACAAGCCTTTTGGCCAGAACCCAAAAGGCTCTTTGTCCTTGGCCCATGATTTGCAGTCTATAAGCTAGCCCAATGAATCTAGCCTGAGCACAGGAGTTGGAGTTAAATACAACTGGCTTGTCTGCTGGTGAAAACAGGAGGAGCTATGCTAAGAATCATGGCACCTGTATGGACACAAGTCATGTGGGATGCAGGATGTGGGAAGGAGAGAATTAAACGCGGTTGGGTGAAAAATCTGTCTGGATCCAACCCTATGTTTGTTGTTGGTAGTTTGTCTAAATTTACTTACAGTGTATTTTCGTGTTTCTTTGTAAGCCACTCTTTCTCCCAGTAGGAAGAAAAACGGGATAGAAACATTTAAAGAAATAAACTCCCTTCCTCTGATGCTACTCAGCCACTTGGTCGCCATCGAATGCTGTTTTATGGAAGCTTTTAGGAGTATTTATTGTTGAATGTTATTTATTGTTATTTATTATACTGTTTTTAAGCGATTTTATAGGTCAATGTACCGAACCGGCCTCTGGCCCATGTAAGCCGCCCTGAGCCCGCTTGCGGGGAGGGCGGGATATAAATACGAAAAATAAATAAATAAATAAATACTGCTAAAGTGACCAGAGCACTCTGTTCAGAGCCATTTTAATTTGAACTAGCAAAGTCATTTGCTTCAAACTGCATAGCAGGCTTCAAAACAAACTGAGTAACCTGTGTTGCCAGACTGGAAAGATTCTGAGTTGCTCGTAGGAATTTCAGAATCCCACATTGGCTGGCTGCAGTTCAGCAGTGCTGTGAAGGTTAAAATCTCAGCCTTTCAGAAAACTGCAGCTCATTATAGTCTGCTCTGAGCAGCTGCCAGTAGCCAACCTTGGCTGCATGCATGAGCTACAGATGTTCTTGTGTATTGGAGGAAAGCTGGACTACACAATCTGGAAAGGATAATAGAAAACCTTCTGCCTTCTGAACTGAGTCCCGGTTTTGGTTTTGGGTTTGGTTTTTTTTTGCATCCTCATTATTTCAACCAACTAGGAAAAGGGCTCTGTGCTCAAGACAACTGAAATCTTGATACACTCCCGTCCACTGGATGCATGCCCATGCAAAAACCTTTGGAATCTGGTACTCCTCATTTAGATACTGAATGCAAAAGGCCATCATGTTAATTTCAACAGTGAATGGAGCCAGGGAGAAACATTTTGAATGGATTTCGAAGTAACCCCCATGCGGCTGGTGAATGCTTCTTATTGCAGGAGCCATCATTCAAATACCAACAAACTCACAGCACAAATTTCAGACATCTGCGCACAATGTACTTATTTAAACCGTTTATATCCCACCATGCTGGAGGAGGCTCACAACAATAATTACAGCAATGTTGCAAGATTCTGGTGGGTAGCCGTGTTGGTCTGAAGCAGCAGAAGAAAGTCTGAGTCAAGCGGCACATTTCAGATGAACGAAGTTTTATTCAAGGTATAAGCTTTCGTGTGCAATAACTAAAAAAAAAAATAAAAAGGGGGGGGGAGTGAATTTAGATTGCTAAAAACAACTCAGACAGGCAGCATTCGCATCATCTGACTTCAGGGACCAAAGACCATCTTGCATAATGAGGTCTTGCAGTCCAGTTCTAAAGGTTATCAGAGACGCGCTTTGGCATATCTCCTCTGGGCTACTCCAGGTTTATTACGCTCCTTGCTGAGGTCATCTTGACTTTGGGCAATGATGGAATGGGGATGAAGCATCCAGTGCAGATCTCAGTTGGTGCACACAAGGGGATCGCATGGGGACAGCCCCACTCCTCACAGGACAGGGCTGTGGCTCAGTGGTGGCAGAGCATCTGCTTGGCATGAGGAGGGACCTAGGCTGGCATGAGGAAGGTCCCATTTTCAATCCCAGCATCTCCATTTAAAATGAGCAGCTAGCAAGTGATGTAAAAGGCTTGTACTTGAGGCGCTGGAAAGCTTCTGCCAGTCAGAATAGATAATACTGGTTTTTATGGAGCAGTGGTCCTGAGTCATGTGTCTTGTGTCCGTGTTTTGTTCACCGTTTCATAGGCAGGTAGGGCCAAACCATGAAAGTCTTTACAGGTTCAACTGAGCCTGTCTGCCGACTGCAGCTGCTACCCTGGCTTACTCGTCTGCCATGCCACATCATTCAGGTGCATTTACTGAACCAAGTTAAAAGAGCAATCAACAATGAAAAAGGCAATGCAGTCTCAAAAGGGTAGGCAGGGGTAGAACTTTTTCTGACTCACCCATGTCTTTCTCCATTTTATCAGCCATACTTCGCAGACTTGGAAACTCTGATGCACGCATGCAGATGTCCTCCCCATGTACACCCTATTTAGCCATTATGATTTTGGGCACTCCAACCTTGTATAATGGGAGAACATGCTACCCATGATCCTCCCAGTACAGATAGTTGCAATTTTGTGTAAATAGGGCAACCACATGTTTTCCAGCTGTGGTATGCAAAAATCATTATGCACACTCAAAAATCTGGGCTTCCAGCTGCGCAGACCAGTGCTGGAAGATATATGTGTTGTCCTATGGTGTTTGAAAGGATAGCATGTAGCACCAGCACCCTGACATGCAGTTGGACGGCCAAAACAACAGAACAAGGCACAAAGGCCTTCTTCCACCTTGGTGAAACTGTGCATGTAAAGAATTCATAGGTAGTGAATGGAAAAACCTACCTAAGGTCTGTGGAGCTCTGTGTACACACAGAGCAGCAGATATACTCCCATAGGGCAGGGTGGGCTGGTAGATTATCAGAGTGTTTCCTGAGAGCCAATATGGTGTAGTGGTTAAGAGCAGTGGACTCTAATCTGGAGAATTGGGTTTGATTCCTCACTCTTCCTCCACATGAAGCCTGCTGGGTGGTTCTCTCAGAACTCTCTCAGCCCCACCTAGGGTTGCCAGGTCCTTCCTAGTTCCCAGTGGGGGACTTTGGGGGGCACTTCTGAAGGGGGTGGAGATGTCTCCAATGTGATTATGTCACACAAAAGTGACATCATCACATTGGGGACTGGTGCCCTGTGCACTTGTACTGTTCGCCAAATTCCCCTATTCCTTAATAAAAGTGGGGAATATGAATATTAAATTGCAATGGCTATAATTAACCTGTGTATAAGAAAGTCCAATTTATCTAGATCCCAGAAACAGATGCTGAGACTAGATGTTCAAAGCAGTGGTTTCTTCACTAAAGGATTCTCACCCGTACAATATAAAAATCAAACATACACACAAACACTACAGATCTAGGAATTCAGGTAGAAAGATATAGCAACAGTTGCATTAGCAAGAGGTATCACTGATGGGGTGATAACGTTACCTGTCCTACATGGTGAGGCGATCCTACAGCGAAAAAAGGATAAACACTAAGGAAAAGGGATCATGGGTTGACCAGCAACACACATGGAAGGCTCCAAACAGCGCTAAGAATGGAACTAGCAAGGTAGGGTGGGGTTAGGAAGGTAAGAAGTGAGAGAGAGGGCAATGGGATGATGCTTTCCTTTTATACCCTAGAATGACTTGAAGCTGATGCTTCACTAGTCACGTAGTCCCCAAGAAATACTAGAAAAATCCAGTTGCTAGTGGGTCAGGAGAATAGGATCGTTGGGCAATTGCAATAATGGTTGGCTAATAGTGACACCTCTTAGAGAGACAAAAGAGAGAAAGGAATAGTAATGTCCCAGCTCCATTGCTGGTAGTTGGTCTTCACGATCTGACGATCAACAGCTGTGTTATCAGGATGGTCAGCTGGATGACGTGACTGCCGGTTAATCCCATCATGGAGTAAGTTCTTGTGTTTCAGATGAAGAGGGGTATGTGCAACATCTGGTCACATGACTAGGTGAAGTTGGGGGGGAATGTGCCTGTGTGATGGAGGAGAGATCTTTGCATGACGTCTGATCAGGAATGTTTTTGGTTCCCTTTTCAGAGCATGGCTTCTTCCATGAACTGCTGTTGGTATTGCTTAGTTGCAGGGTCAGGGAGGGTGGCTTGCCATTTGGCACATGTCTTGCAGGGGCTGCAGAGAGGCATCAGGCATTCCATAGGTCCATATCTGGCTGGCACACTGCTTCAGAACAAGGTTTCCCTCTACTGGGCACATGCCTTCAGTCCAGTAGAGTGGCACTGTCTCATGGCTACTGTACAGTCCTTTACCCTGGGAAACTTGTTTCACAGTCCAGCTTTGCAACCATAGTTCATAGCCTTAGTGAATGTTGTATAAGGCACTGGCATGGCAACACTACGCCATTTGGACTTCAGCCTTTCCTCCCACTTCTTACTCAAAGCATTTAAAGAGTCCCTTTATATGCTTTGGAACAAGCAGGGGCCATGCACACCTGCCCTCCCAGCGGCGAATTTGGGCAAGAAGCAGGGGTGGGTGCACACCTGCACTCCAAGTGGTGAATTTCCCACTTGGAGTTCAGTTGTGCAGCTGTCAGCCATCCCTCTCCATTCCCTCCTGCAAGATTTAAGGGGCCCTTCAGCTGGTCAGTGGGCCACATACTCCCACTGATCAGCTGGAGAGCCCACTGTTGGGGGTGGGGCTTAGGGGTCAGGCTTCCCCCGCCAGCCAGCTGGCCAGTGGCAGGAAGAAGCCCACCAAACTGGAGTATCCTCTGCCCCTCCCTGGAGACTGGCATCCCTAGTCCCACCTACCTCACAAGGCCTTTTCGGTCCTGGCCCTGACCTGGTGGAACTCTCTGCCAAATAACAGCAGAGCCCTGCAGGATCTGATGCAATTCTGCAGGGCCAGTAAGGCAGAGATGTTCCACCAGGCTTTTGGTTGAGGACAGCAATGGTTAAAACTGGCACTCACCCTTTTTTTACTTTTGGCCCCGTGTTCCCTTGCCTACCTTGTTGCACAGAGAGCATGGCAGCTGGCAAAAAGGGAAGGGATCGCTATCTGGATTGGTTATTTTATTAGTGCATTGTCATAATTTTATAATGTTGATTGTTTTATCTGTTTTAATGCTGTAAATTGCCCAGAGCCCACTTGCAGGGTTGGTGATTTAGAAATCTAATAAATAATAATAATAAAAAGGGGCCCGTTGTTGGGACAGGAAGGAAAGACAATCATAAGCCACTTTGAGACTCCTTAGGGGTAGAGAAAAGCGGAATATAAAAACCACTTCTTCTTCTCTTCTATTTTCTTTCAGTATTTCTTCCTTCTTAAGCCCTCATGTGCTATTACTTTTAAGAAGAAGAAGAGATTGGATTTATACCCCGCCCTCCACTCCCCAAGGGAGTCTCAGAGCGGCTTACAAACTCCTTTTCCCTTCCCCTCCCCACAACAGACACCCTGTGAGGTAGGTGGGGCTGAGAGAGCTTTTTCCCAAGCTGTCCTTGAGGGAACAGCTGGTACAGAGCTATGGCTTGCCCAAGGTCATCCAGCCAGGTGCAAGTGGAGGAGTGGGGAATCAAACCCGGTTCTCCCAGATTAGAGTCCGCACACTTTAGTCACTGGCCATTTTCATTGGAGGTGCTAGAAATCCTCCTCTTCTGTGTAATGCCTCTTACCAACCTGCGTTATGTCTCATTTGCACCTGTGCAGCTCCTTTGCACGTTCATTTACGTGCCCATTCTAAGCTGCGCAAAAGTTCAGCTGCAACGTAAGATGAGAGTACACATTCACAAAAACAAAAAGGCCTTTCAATATATGTATGGCGATATAAATTCTCTCAGCATTTATGCTTTGCTTACTGGTTTCTGAATGAGACCATTTTGGTAATATTTGAATAGCTCATTATTTTATACTAGCCTTTAATGCACCAACAAGATATCTTTATATTTTTCTGTGCACACTGAAAATAGACCGATAGCTTGGCCCAAGGCTAGGTGAAAGCAAGTGCCAGAAGGCAAAATCTGTTAAATGCCAGAAGTCCAATGAAATTGCTGCTGCACATGTGTTGTATTTATTAATGTAGCTCACTCTGTGCTCAGGATGTATTAAAGCAAATTCTTATTCTTTCTACCTTCCCAACAAGTCAAGGTCACTTAATGTCTGGGCCAAATTTTGGCCCTGGTTCTCCCATCTCAAAACCAAATAACTGGTTCACTGTGTTTAGCAGACTCATCTCCAAACCCTAAGTGCGTGTTTTGTGGCTGTTTTCATGTGCCAGGAGGATATGGATGATTTACAGCCCAGGTTTTAACTACTGGTCAGCATCTCTCTTCACTCGCTGCACCTGGCCAAGCATTCATGAAACGGAACAGTAGACTGAACTCTGCATGCCCACATTTGACTTGACCTGCTTTAAAAAAAAACTCTCTGCTTTTGCTGACTACACCTCTTTGCACCGCTCTGTCTCCTTAGTCCTTGTTAGTTGTTACCATTTTGACACTTCTGCCTTACCTACCAGGAGAGTGTGTTATGCACAATCCTCTCAATACTTGCATTCACCCTTTGGTGCAAACAGGGCAACATGCATATTTTTCACAAGTTAGAATCTCAGACTTTTGTAATTCTCTTAATTTCTCTTTACCCTATTTCTCCCAGAAATCCAAAAATCCATTTATTTTCCTTTTTTTTAAAGATTCCATTTTGATCAAAGGAGATATTTGAAGAGAGAAGGGACAGGAAGGGAGGTTCTGCAAAATTGCAACATTTCACTCTGCAGATGCTCAGAGACAGGCAATGGCTTCCCAACACTTCCTGGTTTCCCTCCAGAGCACCACTAGTGTGCAACATCAAAAATAAAAACAAAACAAAAATGGCAAGGGCTGAAATTACAACAAGATGCACAGAGGTGCTAACAGAAAACTACCAAGAGAAATCGAAGGGAAATTCCTCGTTTGAAAGAGACAAGGGGGAATCAGTAACTATATCTAAACAAGTGAATTTCAGAAAAAGAAAGTCCATTGCCCATAGCCATGTTAACACCAAAGCTGGAAAATACACAAAAAAGGAGTGAGTTTTCCTATGGCTGAGGACAGACTGGCAATCTGGAGTGGGATGAATGCGGAGGCAACTGCTGCGGGGGGAAAACTCCCCAGGGCTGGCCGTTCACACTGGCCAGTGTATTGCGCAAGGATGCTGTTACGGAGCGTTCAGTCTGCTGCGGATGGACCCCACGTGGGCCGGCCTCCGCAGCTCGTGATAGGGCTGTTTCGGCAATTTGCGCATGTGTGCATGTGCGCATGTGCACATGCGCGCTCATGCACAAACTGGCAAAACACCATGTTCGCACTGCCGCCTCCGCTTGCCTCCCGCCTTCTTCCGGTTCACACTTCCTGGAAGCGGGAAGCAAGCGCAAGACGGCCTCCGGACACCGGTTTCTCCCGGTGTCCTTCTAAAGCGCAAGAAACCCGACTTCAAAGCGAGTAAGTGTGGAAGGGAGCCGAGGGACAGCTGCGCATGTCTGAACGGGCTCCCTTCCCCCGCTTCCCAAGCGGAACTGTCCCGGGGCAGATTGCCAGTCTGTCCTCAGCCTGTATGTCCCCATGCATCATTTGTGGTCCTGCTAGCTGTCCCCCTTGTTAAGCTGCTGTCTGCTAGTTGTCCTTGGGTCATCTGCTTGGCATCAGCTAGAGCCTGTGCCTTTTTTCGGTTGTAGCTCTCACCCTGTGGAATGGGATCCATGAGAAGGTGAGTGTGTGTGTGAGGTCCCATCTGCTGGAGGCAGGGACTCAGCATGCCTGGACACTGCACACTATGTGTGTATAGGGGTTATCTCCTTGAATGGGACACCTCTCTTTGTCTTCGGCTGGGAGCTGCACTCTGACCCCTCCTCTGTCTCTCAGTCCTTTGTTCTTCCCATTTCTCTACATGGTTTCTCATGGAGTCCCACATCTATACAGGTCCGTCCTGTAGAAACAATGCCCTCATACTCCCATACATGTAATGCCAGATTAGCTGGCCATTTGTGATAGGGAAAGCGCTCTTTAGATAAGGTGTCTCTCTTTTCGACGGTAACCTGAATGTGAACTGAATCTACTTGAGTAAATGTACATTTTTACCTTTTGTAATATATTTCTTAGGAGACTGATTGACTGCATTCATTATCACACAGCCTGGGCAGCCTCTGCTATAGTAACAATCCCAATACCATCTCTAGAATTTTTTTAGGAATCACATAGAAGGCCATTCTATTTGCTAGGGCTTTTGCTAGGGTTTAGAATGCAACTATCTTTTAGTGGGGAGGAGAGTTATTTGGGGTTTTATTTTACTCTGCATGTTTTAAAATACGATTGGTAACCCGCCTTGAGTCATAGTGAAAGGTGGGATATAAGCATTTCAATAAATAAATAAGCGGCCAGTGTGCATATTTAGAGGACTGCATGTAGAGCATTCTTCCAGTACACAAAGTAAAAGTACCATGATCCTAACAACTGAAAAGGGCTTATGAAGTTCTTTAGCAGTACTGATTATTGACTACACGTCTGTTGTTTTCCTCATTGTATGCAGCCTCAGGAAACTTATGGCTAAGAGGGGCACAGAAATAATTGAAATAAATAAGCGGGGCACCACCAGCGACGGTGCTAAGAAAAGGCGATAGGAACTCTCTGCATAAAGCCGCAGATGCCAGTTTTACTAGCCCAGTCGGAATCAATACTGTAAGATGTCCCAGTGTTAACATTCAGAAAGGCAAGTCTTTGATAAACGATTTGCCACAGTATTTACCAAAGCATATGAATGGAAATAAATCACGGGGCTGGAGGGGAACGTCTGGCGTGTTGCTGTTTAATGTACAGGGCACCTTGCATTTGTTGGTCTGCACAAAGTCAGGCCATCAAGTAGTTAAATCATTTCTCTTCCCCTCATTTAGTGCCTCTTGCACACAAGAGATCCTGTGCTCCTTCACCTTTTCCCCATGCAGAACCTATTACACACACATAGGCCTTTCATTTGCTCCATATGCGCCATCGTGCTTTCCAAGAGAATTATAATAACGCGGCTCCTACTGCCATGCCTGTATAATTAACCTCTGGTCTCTCAACTGTAGTTTGATACACTTGAAACGCTACCTCAGATTTCCAATCCCCCCTGCACATTAAGCAGGCCAATCCAGCGAAAGGATTTTGGCTCCTTTCTGAGGAGTTTGTTTCGCCGTCATTGTTGACTTATCAATCTGCTCGGTTTTACAGGGCTAATGAAATTTCCCAGGATGCTGAAGGATCATCTCTGCCTTATTTTCTGTGAACGAAATAAATCAAGGAAGGAGGCTTTCCAGTACCTGTCTAGAGTTTTCCGTGCGGAGGAATAGAGAGAGAGGCAAGCTTCCTACACCGCAGCCCTGCACTTTTCAGAAGCGTTGGCCTGGCTTTCTCTGGGCAACACTGCTCATCACTCTACTCAGTGACCTTCTTGGCACTGCCTGCAGCCTGCAGCTTCCCCACACAATGCATTTTCAATGTGCCACGAACATCGCCCGTTCGGAAGCCCAGTATCAGCTTTCTCACTCTCTTCCTGCATCACACTCTCCCAGGTACTTTGCATGTGCACTTTTTCTTTCCTGTATGTATGGCAGTGATGGATGTGAGCACCAAAACTGGGCACACCCCACAAAGCCTATGGCTTTCATACAGACACAGTCCATTTAACCCGCTAGTCAGCTGACACATAACAAGCACAGAGCCAAGATGCTGAAGGATATTTCATGAACGTTTTCATTGCCTCCCCCACTCCCCGCCCTGCAATGTTCTTCTGTTTCAGACCATTTTTCTTGGTGAGCAAAGAGAGTCTGTGGATGGGGAAAGGGGAGTGTAAATAGTAGAAAATGTAAAACCTGAGGGCATGAAGAACATTGTTTTCCCCACCACAACTAAGAATGATTTCAAATTTCTCTGGATTTACTTTGCTTCTACCTAGTGAGCATTAAATCAACCTTCCTTCCTTCCTTCCCAACATTTTCTCTATTGTCTGATGCCAGATTTTTCCTTAAAAGAATCAAATTTTTCAACATTATTTGGGTATCAATACACCAGGATGATACGTTGTGTTTATTTTATGGATGGCAGCACACCATGAGTTGGCTTCCCATGAACCTCAAGTGCTGAGATGGGTCTCCCCCACCCCTTTCCCCAACAGCCCTGGAGATCTTCCCCCAAACCTCTGATGGGGAGTCAAAGGAACAAAGGAGAGGAAATTGGGCAAAATCGTCCCTCTCTCTTCCACTAGTGGAAGAATATTGATGGAGCAAGCTCTCCACTCACATAAGAGTCACTCCAGAATCACTGTGGTCCCCACTCCCACCCCCCAAAAAAAGAGGAAGGGAAGGAGAAAGAGCCAGTGGCTGGATGCTTCATGTTCAGGCCATGGAGGTAACTGAGGGGCTTGCCTGGCTTTCTGGGTACCTCCGCACTGTGTGGGCAGGTGTGGGTTTTTCCAGCTGGGGGCCTCCTCCTCATACAAGTGGCCTCCTCCTCATGTCCTGTGGGCAGCTCTTGGGCTTCAGAGCAGCTGGTTGTACAGGCAGTGTCCCCTCAGTGTGGGGACAGGCAGTTGCCTCAGATGTTGTTGTTGTTTGCCATTAAGTCATGTTCAACTCTTGATGATTCTATGGGCCAGCTCTCTTCACATTTTCCAATGTTGTACTGCTTCTTTGAGTTGTTCCATGCTCAGGCTGGTGTTGACTTTTATGGTGGCCACTGTGTTCTTTGGCAGCCAGGTTTCCTTTTGCCGCTAACCAACCCAAGCATGGTTGCTTTTTCCTGGGAGTTCTTCCGCATGACATGGCTGAAATAAAGTCAGTTGCAATTTTGTGATTTTTCTTTCCAGTGGCATGTCTGGCCCCAGATGCCCCATTCCTACGACCATCTCTGCCCCTTTTTCATAGCAGCATTCTCCCTGTACAATTTGGTATTTTGTCAGTGAGTCTCCCAACTCTCAGCACCAGCTTTTTAGAAGCAATAGGAGGCTTATAGTGGAGGCACAAAGATGGGGAAGAAATGCCTCTACGAGCATTCCTGTGATACAAACCACTGACTGTATACATGGCATAGAAATGACATAAAACATCTGTACAACATGCAGACACAATACAAAGCAGTCTACAAAACCTGATGAAAAACCAGAGTACTGCAACAACTGACAATATTATAAATGACTGTTAAAAAGTAACAAAATAGAGAACCGCCACTGATCCCTTGCCCAAATCCCCAGTTTTGTGTTGAAAATCTTTCCTAGCGAACATTTGCAGCTGCATTACACTTTGTTCCTCTTTTGGCAGCAGCCGCACTTCCTTTACCAATACAGCCTGAGAAATGAGGATGGCTGTAAAATGGAATGGGTCCGTGAAGAGTTCAGGTAACAGACATCAGTACATTGAAATAGGAAGCATTGTAGACATGCACAAAAGTAATTGTTGTATGAGTGTCATATAACAGTCATGCATAATATCTCACAGTATTATAACCATATCTCTGTATAGAACATGTGAAATATATAATAACAAGGAGAGACCCGCAGGAAACATGCAGGGAGGGGGCATTTCCCCCATCTTTGCTTCTCTCTCCCCCCCTCCTCTGTCAAAGTTCCCGCCTGTCTTTCTGCACTCACCCCTTAGCTATCAATCTTCCCTCACCTCCCTGTCTCCTCTCACTCCTTCTACGTTAGCTTTCCTCCCTATCCCCTTCTCTAGGAACCCTTTCTCACCCCCTTTCTCTTCTCACCTCTTGTCTGTCTCTTAACTGCTCAGAAAATGTCTTCTCCCCCCACCCCTTCTCAGTCTGCCCCTCTCTTTCTCCCCTCCCCCACAAATCTCTACCTCTTCTGCGGCTTCGTCATTTTTCTGGCAGTGGGGATCCAGTGGTGGCGTCCCCTGCCCCGCGGCCCCGCGGCTCCAGTGCTGTGTTGCTGGCTGTGGGGAGGCTTGGCTGGGAAGGACCCAGAGGTGGTGGCAACCGGCAAGGCTTCCTCCTGCTGCCACCACCCACAACTGCAACAGCAGCCAGCCCTGTGCAGCTCCGAGCTGCCAGGCCCGCCAGGCTTCTCTCCCTACCGCCAGCAGCAACAATGGTTGCAGCTCTTCGCTGCGGGGCCTCCCAGGCTTCTCCCCCCCTTAGCAGCAATGGCCATGGCTCCGAGCTCCGAGCTGCCAGCCCGCTAAGGCTTCTCCACCTCCACCACCACCAGCTACAGATCCCAGAGGAAAGTGCATTCCCTGTGCATGCGCAGGGGATGCTTTTTTTTTTTTACTTTTGGAGGGATTTAAATATACCCCATATAGTTTTTTAAACTTTTCAGATTTTCCTGCACATCTGGGGAGGAAAACCTCTCTGCCCCCAAGTGCCCTTGAGGTGCAGATTTAGATATCCGCATGGAGGGGGCAAATTGGCTATTAGTATATAGATGTATGCAGGGCTATTTTGGGGCAGGAATGCACAGGAACGGAGTTCCAGCCGGCTTCAGGGTTGGCCACATCTACAGCATCCCCACCCAGATTCTCCAGGCGCCTCACAAGCTGTAGCGCGCCTGGGGAAGAAAAGCTGATCCACGGAGGGAAAGCCAGTTTAAACTGTCTCCCCTTGGGGCACCTAGGGAAGCGAATCCAGAAACTTCCTTCCTTCCCTTGGGTTCCCCATGCGCCCCACAAGCCGTGGGGCACCTGGAGAAGTTGAACCTGGGAGGGAGCTGTGCTGTTAGGGGTGTGGCCTAATATGCTAATGAGTTTCTGCTGTTGGGTGTGGCCTATTATGTTAATGAGTTCCTGCTGGGCTTTTTCTACAAAAAAAGCCCTGGATGTATGCAAATAAGAATGCAATCCTAATCAGAGTTATGCCCTTTTTTTTTCTTTTTTTTTTACAGTCAATGGGTTTAGAAGGGAGTAACTGTGTTTAAGATTACATTGTAGATGTATTTTTAAAAATCAACATTAAAAACCTTTCCTAAGATATAAAAGCTTTACATTTAAGGATCTTGTGGTGCAAAAGGTTTGCTTTGTTTAACTTGGCTGAGATTTTGTTTATCTTTTGACGATCAGATAGATGATGCGTGCTAATTAATTGTCAGGTCTTGAACAGAACTCACTCTCAGTAACACTCTCTTGGCAGTGATTTGTTTATTGAGAAGTAAGGTTTCAAGTGTAGACATTTCTGTGTCAGAACTGGCTCCCTTGGCGCCAGTTCCTATATTATACCTGATTCGAATAAGCCCCCCACCCCATGTCCAATCCAATCACACCCGGACATCCAGCATGCCAAAATCTACTATGCAACCCTTCAGCCCCCCTCCAACACCTGCAAGTGTCTAGTTACATTATCTACCGGTGTCTGGTACTCAAGGCCAAGCACACGTACTTCCCACAATGCAGAGGCCCCACTTAGACGAAGTTACAAGCCAGCGAGACTCTCAGCAAAGCAGCTCCATGCACGCATTCACCCACTCCTCTCCAGTTCCCAGCAAGAATGAAATACGGCACTGTTACAGAGATCAGAGCAAACAGAGGAAAATACATGGCAAACAAGACCCAAGTTTGACATTAATAACTGAATGATGCTCTCTCCTTGCATTTAATAATCCAGAGTGGCCTCTCTATATGTCCTTTTAGGTTTTCCTAAGACATTTCTGTTTGTGATTGGTATTACAACACATATGGAGATAAAAGGTAAATATTTAAAATGATACATTATTTGTAATTTATTTATTTACTTCAGCTCTGACTTGGATGGCCCAGGCTAGCATGATCTCATCAGGTCTCAGAAGCGAGTTAGAAATTCCTTTCTGATCACAGGATAATAGTAGTTCTGATCTCGATCACAGTTTTTAGGGATCAGGATAATATCCATCACAGATATCTCTTAGCATATTCCCCTGCGCCTTTTATGTTCTTCGGGAAGCCTCCTCTTTAAGGACGGTCTGTACAGCCCTGGCAAGGTCACAGGCTCTCTCTAGAGTGCCCAGTTCTTTGGAAAGACTTATCAGAGTGGGTGAGGGCCACCTTCCACTGCTGCATTTAGGAAGGCATTTAAAGCAATCCTTTTCCAGAGAGCATTTGTTGGTGGATGAACTTTTCCAGCCGATTTAGCTACGAGTTTGCTCATCCTGTGTGTTTTAACTCTTGAGAATGGCAAGTCTGAGTGCTTTTAAATTGCTAAACTGTGAATTTTAATCTGTTTTATTTTTGCTAATTTATACCTTTTCAGTTTTGTTGCTACATTGTTTTCTGCCTTGAGTCCAAGGGTTCCAAGGGATAGAAATGTTTGAAATATATGATGAATGTGGACACCTCTGTTTTCATAGCAAAGAAGAGGTTTCTGGTTGATTTGTTTCTTTGTTTTTAACCACACTGAGGCGTTGGTCACACACACTAAATCCACTTTCAGTGCACTCTCCAACTGGATTTTTACTGTGTGAAGTGGCCAAAATTCGTTGAAAAGTGGATTGAGAGTGGATTGAAAGTGGATTATTTAGTGTGTGTGACCACACTCTGACCAATTTCCCACTAGTGCTGCCCTGGCGTTCTTCCTCCGTTTGCCCCGGTGCTGTGCTTGAATTTCACACTATTTGCCACAGGGCACATTTTGACCCGCGGCTTCGTGTGGCTTCGCGTGATTACCCCCGCGGCTTCAGTGATCCTGTTTTTTGGATCATGGGGCAGCACTAGTGGGAAATCAGTCTCTGAGTCACCTTATACAAACCTGATAGAATCCATTTGGAAGTAAGAAACTGAAAGCAATCCTGTTGCAGCTTCTCCCTTGACATTCACAAGGATCTGCCCTCCTCATTCAACTTCTTAATCAAATGTGCTCAGAGCTCCACAAACAGCAATGGCACTCAAATCTACAGTCCCCCAGTGTAGGGCAGCCAGATCATCTACAACAGTAGGACACGTCTCGCCACCTGGCTTTGGGCTCCCACAGCTGCTCTATGGTGCAGCAAGAGCAAGAATGAAGAAGAAAGCAGTGTCACGATGATTCAGCAATGTCACTTCTGGTTCCATATCAGGAAGTTACATCACAGTGTCACAGTTGCTAGAGTGTTACTGCAGTGCTGGGATGTCACTTCCAGGTGCACAACAGGAAGTGATAGTGTGGTATTATGTGCCACAACTTCACCCCTGCTCTGCCTCCAAAAGCTCATGAATGGCTGGCAGATGGCTGGCAACCCTTCCCCCATGCCATCAGTCAGTGCCAGCTGTCCAGTTGTTTTTCCTCAAACTCAGCTCTCTCCAAGGCTGTGTGCTACCATCAGCTATTGTTTTGATTGGCTAGAGATCCCACTTGAGACCATTAGCCACACCAGCCTCTCTTCCACCTCAAGATTTCACTGTTAAATGGCAATTTCTATTATTCCTCTATGGCAAGAACGAGGGAGGAAAGCTAGACTCTTCCACCTACACTGGAGCAGGCATTTTCAGAGAGCCGTAGCAATTCTCTAGAGTCTTTTGTTCTCTAACACTGAAGCTCTCCATTAATTGTGTTCTTCTTGAGTTGGAAGATCAAGCTTCTCCCTTTCCCTCATCTCTTTCCCCAGGCTCATTTGTTAGGCAATTCATGATCATCCATCATTTTCCACCCCCTTTTCCACCACCATCAGCTTTCCTTTTCTCCCCTTCGTGTTTCAGCTGCCATTTCATTTGTTACGTGCCACCTTTGTAACAGAGTTTTCCTTCACCGTTCCATTGACTTTCAGTGTTTTCTTTTTTTGCCTCACCCAAACGACATGTGAAAACGTGAGTCATCTGTCACTCTTCAAAACAGGCACAATATGGCCAGCGCGGTTAAAATTATTCTCGTGAGTCATGTTCCAGCAACTGAAACAGCCACCATACTCCTACTTGGAAGGGAGAGGCAATCAGGACAGCCAGAAATGCACTAGATAAAGATCTTACAACAGTTTCATAGTGGAAGGTCAATCCATAAATACTAAAGATCCGTTCAGGAGAGAAGCAAAGGGCATGACAGATGATTAATCTACAGCCCAAAGAAAATCTTTCCACTACCAGTTTACAAAAGAACAAGCTAAACATGTAAGTGTTGGGAATACCTGTGACACAGAAGGCCTAGTTTGGCTCTCAGAGTCTGCTTCTCTGAGGCTGTGCAAGCACTGTGGTCCACAGAGAAAGGGCTGAGCATAGGCTGTGATTTGGCAGGAATGCAAAAAGGACTCTTGGATGGAGAATCCAGAACCGTAAGATGTTTTCTCCTTGCACTGGCGAATTTCTGGTCCTTGTGGATCGGAAAAGATGCTTCAGAGTCTGCGGGCAACACTTGCTGAAACTTCTAAAACTCACAACCTAGCAAGGTAGCGTTTCCAGTGGACACCTTCAATCCCCTCTATAGTTCCCTGTTGCTTCTAAGACTAAATTATGCAGCACAAATGATGCGAACATAAGACAAATTGTAGATACCAGCTAAATTTAATAGATTATTCAGACTGCATGATACATTTTTTTCCTGGCACTGGGTTATGAGAAATTGCACTACTATGCTATGACTATCCCCCCCCCCAAAAAAAATTATCTTGCTTCAGTCTCACAAACAGGGGTCCGTTGGGGCCGGAGCGAGGCAGAGCAAAGCTCCGCCAGCTCAGGAGTGGCCACTAGGGCAGCCAGGGGCCGAAACAGATTCTCTGATCTGATTCGGCCCGCTGCCAAATTGCTGCCGAAATTCAGCGGCAACTTTAAAAGCAACCAGAGGGGAGGGGGGTTGAGGGAGAGGCTCCAAACTTGCAGGGTAGCTGATGGGGCCTCTCCTTGAAATACCCACCAAGTTTCAAGAAGATTGGACCAGGGAGTCCAATTCTATGGGCCCCCAAACAGGTTGCCCCCATTCTCTCCATTGTTCTCTATGGGAGGAAAAAAGGTAACACTTTTTCCCAGCATAGAGAACAATGGAGGGGATGGGACAACCTGTTTGGGGGCCCGTAGAATTGGACTCCGTGGTCCAATCTTCTTGAAACTTGGTGGGTATTTCGAGGAGATGCCCCAGCAGCTATCCTGCAAGTTTGGAGCCTCTCCCTCAAACCCCCTTTCCTCCAGCCCCTCATATACCCTATGAGTTTTTGCCTTTGATTTCAATGGCCCATAGGGTATAATGGGGCTGAAAGTGACATTCCCTTTCTGACACACTTCTGGTGATGTCAGGGGGCGTGGCATATGCTAATGAGTTATGCTAATGAGTTATGCTAATGAGCTCCTGCACCTCTTTTTCTACGAAAGGACCCCTGCTCACAAATATACTTTTATCAAATATACTTTTTGCCATCCTAAGTGTATTTGATAAAGTGTGCATGCGCACAAAAGCTCATGCCGTGAATAAACCTTTGTTGGTCTTTTTTTTAAAAAAAAAGAAAAAAAGATTTGTTTCAGGCAGTAGCTTCACATAGGGCATTTCTCAGCATCCTTTATAGAAGGATTCCGTTTGAATTATGTAATTAATGTTTCTCTCTTGCTAGGCATCATTTACTTGGTGATAAAACCTGTGGGGTAAATAAGAACGTAGATATAAAACAACAGATACTGGTACTTGTGTTTCATTCTCCTCTGGGAAATCATCAGTCTCACAAATTACAGTAAAACTTCTTGTCAGATAATTATGCTTTAGATCCATTCCTGCATAACTGTATTGGAATATCTGCCCTCAGTGCCAGCACAATATCACTGCAACATCATCTTTTTAAAGTCATAGTTGTATGGTCCATTCTTGACTCTGTAAATCCTAGGATCAGTCAGTAATGGTTCTAATTGGTCTGTATACTCTTGTCAGCTTCTAATTGTCTCTGTCTTCTCTTTGGTCATAAGGATATGAGAAAAGCTCTGCTGGATCAAACCAGTAGCCCATCTAGTCCAGCAGCCTGCTTCTCACAGTGACCAGGCCAACCAGTTGACCTGAAGGGCCAACAAAGAGGGCATAGAGGTAGTGAGGCCTTCACACAATGTTACCTCCTAGCACTAGGGTTGCCAAGTTACTTACGAGTTTGAGCGGGGGAATCCCGCTCTTGGTCTGGGACTCTTTTTTTTTTTTTTATAAATTTTTATTGATTTTTCCCTATAACTACAACTATAACGCTACAATCTAAGCTACATATACCTTATACAGAGAGTACTTTATCATTTGCTTAATACTACCTTATTACATAATATAATTATGAAGCATTTAGAGCCTTGGATAAATTTCAATTACTTTGTTACTGCTACTATAAAAAATATCAAAACTATTTGGCAGGCATGCCCACCTAGAGAAATACAGTTAATTAAACAATTTATAATACATAAGTGCAATGCTTAATAAAACAGTTTAATCACTATTTCTTCTTTCGTCCTCTTCTTGTCTTAACAGTCTCAACTACTTTTGGAGCTGCAGCTCCTTTTTCCGAGTCAGACACTTCTTCTTCACTCTTTGAGCTATCAAATCCATACATGCTTTCTTGCGAGGCCAGTGAACCATCTGAGTCTCTCCCAGTTTTCTGCTCTTTGCTTTTTTCCAGAAATTTTTTCGCTTGTTGAACAGAGTCAATCTTATATTTCTTATCTTTGATGCTGAAGCATAGTCCTTCTGGAGTATTCCAACGATAGATGATAGACTCAGACTGGAGCCAAGATGTCAATTTTCCATAGGCTTTCCTTCTTTTCCTTATTTCAAATGGGATATCCTTCATCACTTTTACTTCTTCTCCCAGGATCTTCAGAGCTGCTTTGTTTGTGGTCCTAAGCACCACGTCTCTTGTAGATTTTTTGGAGAACCTTATCATAATTTCACCAGGCAGGCTTTTCTTTTTAGTATAATCTGGATAGGTTCTGTAAACCATATCCATATCGCTTTTTTTGGTCTGGGACTCTTGTGTGTGCACTTCACGCGCGCGCAGCACGATGACGTTACCCATAAGTGACGTCATCATGCCGGGCACATCACTGGGCGACACTCTGGTAATCACCCTAAAAACTCTATGGTACCTTAGAGTTTTCAGGATGATTACTAGAGTGTTGCCCTGCGACATGCTCGGTGTGATGACATCACTTCTGGGCAACGTCATTGTGCCGGGCACATTGGCCTGATGTGGCCATTTCAGGGGTGGGATTCCCCCTGCTGGCCAAATCCAGACCAGTGAATTGGGGACCTATTTAGTGGGGGAATCCCTGCCCCCCGGTGGGACTTGGCAGCCCTACCTAGCACTGGCATTCAAAGGTTTACTGCCTCTGACTACAGATATTCTCTATCATGTCCCCCCCCCACTTCAGGCATCTTTTTTCTAAACCAGAGCCTCAATTCTTTAGTCTTTCTAATTTGTTAATCATCTTTGCCACCCTCTTCTGTACTTTTACCAGCTCTGCAATAGCTTTTTTGAGACAGGATTATTGGATATCAGACTACTCCAAATAATGCCTCACCAAATGGATCAATACAGGGCATTACAATATTGGCCATTTAATTTTCAGTTCCTTTCCTAATAATCTCAGCATGAAGTTTGCCTTCTTCACTGCTACCTGCACAGTGAATTGACATTATCATCAAATTATTTACTACAGTCCCAAGATTTCTTTCCCTCTTAGTCTCTGCTATTGCAGACCCCATCAGTATACATGTAAAGTTGGGATTTTGTGTTTCAGGATACTCATAGGAAGACACATGAAATTTATTCATACTGAATCAGACCATTGGTCCATTAATGTCAATATTGTCTATTCAGAGTGGTAGCAGCTCTCCAGGGTCTCAGGTGGAGATCTACTGCCTGATCCTTTTAACTGGAGATGCCAGGGACCAAGGGCATGGACTTTCCAATTTCAGGGGGGGGGGGCTGGGGCTGGGCCAGAGAAATCATAGTCCATTGTCTCCGGTGGAGGCTCAGCACCTCCTGGAAAAGTTCAGGGGGGGCTCCAGCTCCCCAGCCCCCCTGAAGTTGACGCCTATGTCAGGGACTGAAACTGGGACCTTCTGTATGTAAAGCAGAGACACTTCTACTGAGCCACAGCCCCTCTCTAAAACTCAACTAAAAGCATTTCTGGCTTTTGTGATAAAATGGAATCTATAGATATTGATTCATTAGTAAACTCATGGTTAAGCAAGAAATCCATCATCCCAAATAATCTTCCACTTAGAATCTTTTTAACAATCTAGGAAGAGGTGCAGAGTACCAAAGGGGATATGACAACTAAGGGAAATTATCAAATAGATAACACTAATTTGTGAAAATTAGTGCCCCAATCTACAAGTAAGGATGACTACCCCATTGGATATTTATTCATGCCTCCCTGAAACAGATCAGTTCTATCTTTTGATATCCCTATGAAAGGCCACTATGTAGATGACTAGAGCTGGATAATGGCCAGTTGGTTTCACCCTTAATTCACTGTTCATTGCTGCCCTGTAGGAAATTCTGTAAAATGAATCCTGTGAACTGAAGGATCTTATGGAACAGATCTTTCCTACGTCCTGCATCTTTCTGTAACCTTTTGCACTCCCCTGCAAGCTGTTCCAGAGGGCCAGGGGGACCATGAGGAACAGAGTGGGGGGTGCAGTTTCCTTGAATGCAGCTTGAGAGGAAGTCAATAGAAATCAGTTCTCCTCCTCTTTTCTACTAATGGAGAAGGCATTTATCCAAGAGATGGGTGATTTCTGACCGTTCCCGCTTCTCTCCATGTTGTATCCCATTGTATCCCACAAGGTCCCTTGATCTTCAGGGACAGCTTTTCAGGAGGTGTCAAAGGCAGCAGGAAGAAAGGGAGTTCCATTCAGTGAGTTTCTACCATTCATGGTTTAACCCTATGTGTGCATGCAGAATTCCTTGCTATGAGTTATGAGATATGGAGCTCCACATATGAATGGCCATTTTTCAGCTTCTATTACTGAAGATCATCCTATGTACATTTGGAGCCTGGAACAACAGGAAGTAGTATGTCCCATTGCTGGCAGTCAAGATATTTCTGTGGGGGCTGGATGCTGGACCCCTTCCATATCTCGCAGTAGCAAAGCTCTACTACATGTGTGGATCCAGTTGGCTGCATGATGGCACATACATTTAAACAGGCTCTGCTAGCTTCCCTCATTCACTGTGATTTTAAAAGAATGCCCAGAAGACTTCATTTTTTAAAAAAGAATTTGGAGTTAAATGTGCCCTTTATTGGTATTTCTGCCATCATTACAGGTTAATAGAAAGAATTCAAAGGGAGGAGCTCTATGTTCTGACTATTAATCAATGTTTCACTTGTCTAAGGAAGTACAGTTCTTTGTAGATGTAGTAAATCTGAAATTCCTGGAGATTTGGGGGTGGTACCTGGGAAGAGTGGGGTTTGGGTAGGGGTAGGACCACAGCAGGGTAAAATGCCATAGACTGTACTCTCCAAAGTGGCCATTGTCTTTAGGGGAACTGCTCTCTGTTGCCTGGAGAACAGTTGTAACTCTGGGAGCCCTCCAGGCCCCACCTGGAGGCTGGCAACTCTAAGCAGTTGTACAGGAAGCTAAGGAGCCCCTTTCTCTTCCTACGAAAATATAGTTTGCTATGCATTCAGTACAATGATAGTTTGTTTGCCAAAGGAAAACCAGAAACTCTTCTTTAGCCTAAGTGGCATAACTTTGGGTGAGCTTGCATAGGAAGAAAAAAAAAAGACCCTTACCTTGAAAGATTAATTCAAGTTCTTGTCTGAGAACATGATCATTCTTGGTGGGAAATGGGATTAAAATGCTCCAGTTCGGTATTTCTCTCTGTTCTTTGTTGTGAAGTTTTCATTTGTTGGCCAAAACGATTCCATGTGCAGTCATCCTTCAATTAATCTTGAATTAATTTTTGAATCTGCTGTCCTCTCATATATAATTTACCATATGAAAACTCACGGCAGTCAATCTTTCATTAGACATGGGGTGAGAGAGGGTCAGCAGACACTCCTGCCGTACTAAAAATAAAGGCACCACATCTGGTATGGAACGATGTCTGGAATTGTAATGCACATGCATCCACTTACTGATCCGGCTAAAAACACAAACTAGAGGCCGGTTGCCGGCTGAAACCTGAACCCCTGTAATAGGAACCCCAAGCCCTGAAACAGATTGTTTGTGTATGTATGTAACCAGTTTATTAGCAAAATGTGCAGACCTGAAGAGTACAAGGACCTTCATTTCGAGCAGATCTGTCGCACGCTTAACAAGCTGTTTGTAATACAGTCCATTTCAGGTTTAAAAGGGTGGGAAATACTGTTCCCACAGTATAAGTACGGCATGATGCATTTAACATATGGTTAAGTTCTTGGTTCACCAGAGAAACTGTTAAGACATGTAGAAAGCACTGGTTTTGGGTTTTGGTTTAAATTATCTTCATTGTGTTGTCTGCCACAAGGCCTGAACAAACCCCAGAGAGCAGCAGCATTCTGAAATGACACCAATGTTTACATTAACAGTCGAGCCAGTTCTGATATAGAGAGGTGATATCTAAAACACACACTTGAGTCAATAGTCTGCTCAGAATGCAAAGTGGAGCGCAGCATAAACACCAGGAGAAGCTGCCAAACAAGGGTCACCTAAGCTCCATTGATGTTACCCACTGCAGTGTGATGGCCACCAGCCATAGTTGCTACCACATGGCCTTGGATCTGCGCTCGTGTTGTTACAGGCAGGCTGCAGGGTTAATACAACAGTAACATACTCTTCAGCATTTCCCAGATGAAAATAGAAGCTACTCTCATGCTAAGGATCTCTTCACCCACTTCCCTATTAAAGACTGTAAAATGTATTTATTTTAATTAGTTTTTATCCAGCCCTTCTTCCAAAGAGATCAGGGCAGTGTACATCATTTTCCTCTCCTGCTTTATAGACTCATTGCAACCCTGTGGGGTAGATTAGGCTAAGGAAGAATGACTGGCCCAAGATTATTCCGCAAGTTGTATGGCAGACAGGGGTTTTCCAGATGCTAAACCAACACACACACACACACACCAGATTACCAAACTGAATCAATACATCAGATATGAATCAACATAAACTAACCCAATTACTTTCACTAAATGGAGGAAAGAACGGTGGCCAAGGAAGGTGAAGAAGCGGCCCACTCCCTCTCAGCAGGGAGAAGCAGAGGGGGAGCAGAAGGTGCCTCCGAGAAAGGCTCACTGCATTTGGGCTGCTGTGGGTGGGACAACCAAGAGGTCAAAAGGGCTACGTGGAGGACCCAGGAAGCAGTCGCTCACCTCGTTGATGAGATGATTGCTGTGGATAGCCTCGTGGAGGATGTAACCTTTTGCTGGCTGCAGCGGCAATGGTCAAGTCTCAGGTCTTCCAAGCGCAAGACAAAACCGTGCACTTCACAGCAGACCTCTGGAGCAGCCAACAGGACTGTTGGGGCGTGTTCCAGGCCCCAGGAAGGGACAGTCCTGCCACCAGACTATGACGTGATTCTACTCCATGTGCAAGGGATGAATGCAGACATCACCGCCATATGATACAGAGTAGTCTGAGGGACTGGGTAGGTGGTGGCAACATCATCCGTGGTGACATGGCCATTGAGGCCAGCACCAACATGCTGGCAGAGGTGAAGCATGTGTGCCCCAAGGGCATCGTCTGCCTTGCACACATGCTTCAGCTGGTGATGAAGGATGCTCTGGGGCTGGGGAGCACTGTCAAGGCCACCAGGGATGCCGACCCCTCAAGATGTGGTCCTTGCTCAAGACCTGCTGGTGCCTGGCTGCCCACTTCTCACACAGCATCAACTCTGCCCATCTGCTGTGTGAGAGGCGGTGGGGGGGGATGAAGAACTCCACCTATGCCATGATTGCACATTTCGTGGATCAGAAGGTGCAGGATATCATCCCCTCCATGACCATCCTGTATGGGGAAGAGGTGATCAGCATCAGCTCCAACAACTGGTTGACCTTCTCTCAAATGGTGTGTGTCCTCAAAACCTTCAAGGACTCCACCAGTGTGCTGCACACCCATACAGCCAGCCTGGGGTAAGTCATCCCCCTGATTCAAGGGCTGGACTGGGCATGGGCCTCTGCACTGTTCTCCCATGGATCAGCACCTTGGCAGAGAAGTTGCAGGTGGGCATCATCACCAGGTTGCATCCTCTCTGCAGTAAATGGGAGTACAAGCTGGACTGTATCTGTGTACTCTGGATAAAAGGTAGCATTGCTCTCCTAAATGCAGAGCTCTTGCAGTGGAAGTGTGAGCTCTGCAAAATGCGGAGGCTATGGTCCAACAGATGTGGCCAGAGGAAACAGTGGGTGAAAGAAGCTGGGAAGGGGGAGGAGCCACAGCCCAGCCCCTCTGCTTCAAAAAGCCCAATCAGAGAGAAGCCCCACTACTGGTTGTCAATAGTGAACTGGGAGGTCAGCAGTGGCAGGGATGCTAGATGTACAATGGTAGAGTATTCAGCAGAGGTGCTGGTGAGGGAGTACCTCACCAAGTCCCCTGAGCCCGTTGATGCCAAAGCCCAGGAGTGGTCATGCAAGGCTGTCATCTGGCCTGACCTCTCTTGCATGGCCATGAGCCCTGAGTCCACCTAACACCCAAACCGCAGCAGGGGAGAGGAGTTCACAATCAGGAGGGTATAAAATATGAGTCCTTAGCTGAGGCACTCGGCATAAACAAAGTGATGGGATGACTCAGAGCCCTAAGTCCATCTAATACCCAAACTGCAGCAGGGGAGAGAAGTTTATAATCAGGAGGGCTAAAATGTGGGTCTTCACTCAGCCAAGACAACCAGTTGCTAAGTTCCTCTGCTCGGCATGAGCCCTGAGTCCACTTAACACCCAAACCCTAGCAGGGGGGAGATGTTCACAATCAGAAATAAATGATTAATATTCTCTGCTTTTAACAAGTCCTCTGCCTCTCTGTCTACCTGCCAATAACCAACAGGAGGTGAGGGCTGTGGAGCTGAGCTGATATATAGCCTTCTGATCCCATAGAGCAGAATGGGAACTCTTATTGGAAGCCTGCAGTGCCAGTTACACTTTGGAGGGCTCCTGTTGGTATTTTCAAGGCTGGAGAATTCCACCCTTCCTGTCACTTTGAAGTTTTGTAAGCAGTTTAACTGAGTGGAGACAGTGTCTGGAAGTGTATCCATTCACAAACTGCCATGAACATCATCAGAATTCATGGAATGTTTGTGCTGGTCACTCTTCCACAAACATCACTTCACAAACCACAACCTGGCCAAAAGTTATGATGAACTTTAGTTCTTGAGCTGGTTCATGACCATCACTAGTGGGGAGGAGGAATGGAGGGATTTGGAATTGCCACCTGGCATGAAACCAAAAGTGATGTAATTGTGTCAGCACAAAGAGTTGGGGTGAACCTTAGAACATTGCCCTTGGCAGTTTTACTCTGGAAATTACGTGTTTTGAGACAACATTGAATCTAGGGTTGCCAGCTCTGAGTTGGGAAATACCTGGAGATTTTTGGGGTGGAGCCTGGGAAGGGCTGGGTTTGGGGAGGGGAGGGGAGGGACTTCAGCAGGGGATCAGGCCATAGAGCCCACCCTCTAAAGTAGCCATTTTTCCCCAGGAAAACTGATATTGGTCATCTGGAGAAACTGTAAGAGTGGAAGATCTCCAGGTAACACCTGAAAGTTGGCAACCCTCTCCCCTCCCACAATTTCTTCTGCTGGGGTGCCAGCTAGGGCTGGCAACCCTATTTCCATGGAGATTTCCCCAAACTTTGTCCTCCCCAGGCACTGCCCCAATTCTTCAGGAAATTTGCAAGATGGAGTTGACAACCCTAGCTCACTGTTCCAATCACTGTACCCCAAACTTATATCCATGTGAATGTCCATTTAACTCACTTAAGCATAACCTGTGTGAAAGCCTGGGGCCTTTTGACTTTTTATTTAACAAAAGAAACTATTCTTGCGGTATTTGCACTTACTGCCTCAACATCACTTTATTAAAAATAAAACTGCTGCAGCAAAAAAAAGAGAAAAAAAGCACATCTAATCATTCTAATCTTGTTACATGGGAATTCATGTATAAAAAAAGAAGACAGCCCCTCAGGAGTTTTTCCTTAATCAGAGTAGAGGGAGAGGTGAAGAGCAGGGTGGGTGACCAGAAGGTGATGGATCTGACCAAAAACAAAGGCCATTTTGTTGTTGCTTTGAGGATCCTCCCATTAAACCATGGTGAAACAACAACTTAACTGCAGCCAGTTCATTTGCTGTCCAGTTTTAATTTATGAAGGTGACAGTTTAGTGAATGGAGCTATCCCAAACCTTTTGGTTGCTTGTAGAATTTCATTTCCTTCTTCCATTCAAGCTTCAGTTTACATTAATTCCTTAAGGTCTGTTCCGTGGTTGTTCCCTAAAGCCAGCAGCATTTTGTCTCTGTACCATTTGCCCTCAATGAATACTTGTTTTCTTCCCCCTCCCCTAGAGGTCCTGTTTCCATATAATGCAATGATAGTCACATGCCTCCCTTCTGAGAGATAAGGTTTTAAAAAACTCCTTGTTTTCAAATGAAGGTTACAGATATCAGCAGGGGACCAAATCTGCTGCTGCATTTAGCAACTGTAGTTAGGGCTGCCAAGTCTGCCCGGGGGGCGGGGGATCCCCCGCTACAGGGGTCCCCAATCCACCGGCCCGGATTCAGCCAGTGGGGGGAACCCCATCCCTGAAGTCGTCCGGTCAGGATGACATCCCCAGAGTGATGATGTCACCGGAAGTGACATCATCACGTTGTGTACTTTGCCAGGGCGACGCTCTAGCAACCGCCCCCAAAACTCTATGGTACCATAGAGTTTTGGGGCGGTTGCCAGAGCATCACCCTGGCAACATGCACAATGTGATGATGTCACTTCCGGTGGTATCATCACAGCAAGAAGAGGACTCCCCCCGCTGGCCTGTGGTGAGTACTTGGCAACCCTAACTGTAGTGCCCAGTTCAGTGTTGTGTTTCAGAATATTTGCAACAGTGCTGAGAATACTGGTGTGTGCTTTTCTGCTATTACCTTGATGGTGTTGGGGCCACAAGATACACATGACCTTTCCAAGCAGATCTGTAAGATTAGGAGTTTGAGACTACCTGAAAGAGCTGGTGATGCAACTGTTTCTCATGCTGGCTTCTGGAATTTACAAAGCCATTTTTTTATGTACACCCGGGGGAATTCCCTGAGCAGGTGGCGATGTCTACTCTGTCTCCAGGTATCTTTGTTTTGTGGGTTTTGTGCTTGATTGATATGGGGCAGGCCAGTTTGCTATAAGATATCATGGCAAAGGTGGTCTCCCAGTCTTCACAATGCCTTAAGTATATAGGCACTTGATAGGCTGTGTTGATTTCCAGATGTGAAGCCAACACCACGTCAAAGTCTCGGCTTTTACCATGTGTTGGGAAAGACCTTCTCCCCACTGCTACAGCATAATGAAAGGGGTGTGAGATTAGGCTCATGTCTCCTGCCAGGGCTCAACTCCTGCTCCAGGCTATCTCATTGCAACACCACTGCAAGTGGGCCTTAGTACAGAGAGAGTCTCTGGATTACAACCAGGCCACCCGGTTAAGTCAGAGCTCCCAGCAGTTTCAGCCTCTCTCACCCAATTTCTCTGCAGTTTTGTTATCCTTCATCCTTTCTCAGGTGTTCTAAGCAGCAAGACAAGTAGTGTAGTACCTCGACATTGTCAACATGACTCGATAGGAATGGGCATGTGAAGCCATAGCGGCCTCCATCTGTGATTCAGACATAGCTTTAAAGGTACAGAAGGAATTTCTGGACTGCAACCTGGCAACCCTTGCATGTGTGATTATTCAAAACATACCACATGGACATTTTAGATACTGAGTGATAATTCTCACATGTGATCCCCCCCAGTGGTACTAATATAGAATGGTACATACCAACTGCAGTGGCAGTTCAACATAATAAAATGCATTGCAAGGAGAGACTTCTCTAGAAAGACAAGTTCAGAGGCTCATGATCGCCAGTAAAGTTGACCTTTGAAGCCCTTTTCTTAGTTTCAGATGGGTGGCTATAGCTATTCTAAAGATATACCAGGTCCCCTGTGCATATTCACAGGCAGTCAGCTTTATTAGCATTTTATATACTCCAGGGCTCAGCTTGAGGGTATATGGCTCAAATGAAAAACAAAGTTAACAATAGAGAAAACACCAACTGCAGGTCATAAATAACAAAGAGAACCACAGCTGTGGAAATGACGAGGTCCTCCGGATTTGTCCTTCGTTTCGCGTTGCTACCACGTCTTCAGTAGCTGTTATACAATATACATCAATCATTTAATATCATTCTTACATGTACCAACCTTTTCTAATAAAATATTATTTGTTATGGTTATTTACCTAACCTCCTTTGTGCTTATTTCATATCCTTATTCAATGGGTGTAGCTAGTCCCCCATTCTAAAATACAAAATATTTTTTCATTATTTAAACATTTGTTCAATAATTTTCCTATTGCCCCATTCTGGCTAGGAGTGCCCACTCACCATTCATCATTAATATGGTCCTATTCCTCAGTTATTTTAGTGGGCATCCAAGCTCCAATGCTGCTTTCCTGTGTGCCTTACTACAGCCTCTCCTAATGTGACTTAAATGCACAAAACACCAGGGCCGAGGACAGACTGGCAATCTAAAGCGGGGCAGGCACGGTTCGCAAATGGAAGAAAGGAGCACATTCAGACATGCGCATCTGTCCATCAGCTCCGTTGCATACTTACCCGTCTCCCAGTCGCTTTCCTTTCGCTTTAACAGGACACCGGTTTTACCCGGTGTTCTGGGGCCTTCCTCCGCATGCCTCCCGCTTCCAAACAGTGTGAACTGGAAGAAGCGGGAGGCATCCGGAGGAAGTGTGAACGCACCGGCAAAAAGTTATGCGCATATGCGCATGTGAGCACATGCAAAACACATCAACGAAAAAAGAAAAAAAAGCAGCGGCACGCGCAAGCCGTGCGCGCTGGCTACGCGGCAGTCTGAACGCTCCGTGGCAGTCTGAACGCTCCGTATTGCTGCTGATCCACATTGCTCTGGCCAGTGTGAACGGCCAGCTCCGTGGGGTTTTTCCCCCGCTCCAGTTCCCTCCGCTTTGCCTCCGCTTTAGATTGGCAGTTTGTCCTCGGCCCAGTACTCACTCCCAAGTCTTAAAGGACCCATGTCTACAGATAACAGGAGAAGTCCAACTCCATATTTAATCCTTCAGGATGCATAGTTTTCAGTTTATGTATCCAAAACGTTTCCCGTTGATACAATAATTTTTGTAAATCCACATTATTATACTTGTGTGGGCAAATCATTTCTAATGCCACAAACTTGAAATTACATGAGTGGCCCACTTCAGTAAAGTGAAGAACAAGGGGAGAATCTGCTCAAATGAAAAACAACCACATTTTGGAACAATAAATGTGCATCCATTTTGGGGGGTATTGTGAAGAGTCTGTACTTCTTTCACTAAGTCTGAACTTTTGCTGTTGGCATATTTCATGTGTCATGTAAATAGTGAAATACTTTGTATTTGGGAAAATGCGATACTTTTAGATATCTACATTCTCTGACGCCATGTTTAGAGGTCAGTGACAACCACTGGATATTACCTGTGCTCCAGCTATCAGTAAGAAGCATAATTGCCCCCATTCTCTTGTCACTGTGCATTATTGTCTTGGGCATCATTTTATTTTATTGCATTATTCAGAAACAGCACTTCTCTGTTAAATAACTCCAGGGTGGGAGCATTAGCAATTTCTTCAAACAGTGAAGAGCTTGGACACTGATCTCTGAAATAACGCTTCTGTATTCTGCAAAAATGTAATTTTCATTCATTGAGACTGCACATTCTTTCTCTCCCCTACATTTTGAGCACTTGCCAAATCAGATTCTTGTTTGTTTGTTTGTTTGTTTGTTTCAAAAGATTCTTGTAGATATTTTAGTCTTACTACTGGGCCTGTCATTCAGCATGATTTGAAAATGTGTCCAAAAATATATATGTAACACTCCCACAACCACCCCCATGTTTGTATATTGCAAGATAACATAGCGTGCAAGGGAAATCCAAAATGCAGCTGCATGGAATCAATCAGAATACTTTTTAGAGAGTTTAAGTTCCAGCTTGAGAGGTGGAGAGCATTTGTAAGTCTATTTAAAAAGAAGGCTTCTAGCCGGGAGAAAAGAGGACTGATGTATGCTTCTGCCAGGTATAACTAGAGAGCAATTGAGCCAGCAACTTGAGATAGAGAGCATTGACCAGCCTATAAAAAAAGAAGAAGGCTTTAAGCCAGATATTAAAGAAAGGACTGGTTGCTACTTTCAGAAATAAATTAACTGGCTTGCTCCTAATTTACGTACTTCAAATGGAACTAAAAGTAAGTTAAAGGTTAAAAAGTATTAATTATTTCAAAAATTATAACATAACAACATTCTATTCAGCTTCATGTTCCTCTCAATTCTAAATAACCATGTTTGTTCTAGGATAATTTGATGAAAGCTGAAAAGAAGCTAATTTGAAAATGAATCCAGAAGATATGAAGAAAGCTAAAAAGAACGTAAGCTGTAAAAATTTGTAGAAAGTATAATAGAAGCTAAGCTGTATCTAGAGGCTGACACCTTTTACTCAGTATAAGATTACTCCTGAGGAAGATTGGTGAAATAAGTGTATAACCGGGTGCTCACTGAGGATGTTGGACTTTTGTTGCAAAATATTTGATGTTAATCAGAGTTATTAAAGTTATTGTCATTTTATCACAGGGTTTGTTTGTTTGTTTAATATATTTCCGGTAACTGTGCTCCCTGCTTTGGTTTACTCAGTGTCAGACTCTTGGACAAATGTGTTCCCAACAACACTCTCTTGACAATGATATGTTTATTGAGGCATTCAGATGATCCAAGCTAAGCATTACTGTGTCAGAACTGGTTTCTTTGGCTCCAGTTCTGAAATTATACATGGTTCAAGCAAGCCCCCCCCCCCCCCCGGTAGCCCAGCCAATCAAACTGGCCATCCAGCCTACCGGAAACTAACTGCCCTGCAAGCCCTCCATCTCCCACCTGCAAATCTACTGTTAGTTTATCTATGACAGCTAAGCCGGATGAAACAAGCATTCAAGGTCATTTGTATTCTTCCCAGCCAGGAGGCTCCTTATAGAAACTGTTGCTGAGTTGACTGCGTGCAGCGTACACACATACACACACACATTCACACAGATGCACTCCCCTCCAAAGTCCACGTACATAGCAGGAAATAAAAATCATGGCAAACGAAGGTCTGAGTTTGACAGTTAGTCGCTTACCGATGAGATGTCATGTAGAATCTTCCTGCCAGAAAAGGGGATGTACTATTCCTAATGAGACAAGCTTTAGATTGACTATTTGGCTAATAGATATATTGAGTGATGATACATGCTGTTTTGTATGTACACATGGGGTGGGCTTTGGGGGGAACTTCCTTTGCTTTGTTCCACACACCACATGAGTTTGAGCAAACAAACAAACAAGATGTAGAACTAGTTAGGATGTTGTTGTTTTTTCCTCCATGTAACCCTTCCCTAATTTTGTGTAGTAAACTTCCTTTTTCTTATAAGCTAAACACGGACATGTCTCAGCCCAGTTTATTTCTGCTGCTCTACATCGCTCTGCCAAATGTATCCAACACAAGTCCCTCAATGGCAGCCATTTCACAGTGGCACTGTCCTTAGGATTCTTAATGTGCCCACAAGCCCAGTGAAGTTGTGACCCCAGCCTGTTACATTTCTAGGAGCCACAAAGTTCTCTGGAACGCAACTTGAAAACCACCATCCTAAGAAAAAAGATTTTGGTTCTGGTGGCATCAACAGGAATTCTGTTCCTTGTGGCTGTTAAATGAATTCCAGAATATGTTCCAGCACCCTTGCAGATCTGAATCTATTCAGTGCTTGTATGGGAGTCCTCCTTGGAACTCCATCTATGCTGCCTTGAATTCCATCATGGTAGGACGATTAGCAATAACTATAGTAATGGCAGAGTGCAAGACTTCAAACCTACTGAATTTTAAACTGTTTAGCTAGCATAACCATATAAACTCGGCCATAAAATATATCAGCAGTTTCAAATACAATTTCTGTAAGCTGTTGTGAAAGTGGGAATTTCTTCCTCTGCTATATCATTCAGCAGGTCACCTGAAGCTGATTAAAGAGCTGATCTCCATGAGTCAAGGGCAAAGCTGAGCAAGAGGTGTCGAATTCTAATAAGCCAACATTGTCTTTGTCTACAAGCAAATGGGAATCTGTTGCCCTCATGCCAGCTTCTCAGACTGCCTGCTCCATTGGATAGCTGATCTACACGATGACTGAAATGAATCCATGGAAGGTAATGAATTAAAGCGAGTCTGTGTATTTTAGAATACCCGGTTTGTATACTGAGCTGTAAGCTGTTTCACAATTGTAACCTTAAAAGAAGAATTGGTTTTTATAACCCTGCTTTTCTCTACCCTGAGGGCATCTCAAAGTGGCTTGCAATCCTCTTCCCTTTCTCTCCCCACAACAGGCACATTGTGAGGTAGGTGGGGCTAAGGGAGTTCTGAGAGAACTGTGGCTGGCCCAAAATCACCAGCAGGCTTCATGTGAAGGAGAAGTGGGGAATCAAACCCAGTTCTCCAGATTAGAGGCCGCCACTCTTAACCACTACACCATGCTGGCTCTCTTAACCACTACACCAAGCAGTAATGGGAAGTCAGAGGGACTGACACACTACTTGGAACATTGTTTTATTAACATTGTTACTGTAATGTATTCAATGGCAACCGCCGCGCGGTCAGGGCAACCACATGGCTGGGCTAGCTACCAGAGCTTTGGTCCAGTAGACAATAGCCCATCTGGATCGTAATTCCATCCAATAAGGCGCCTAGGATCCATGAGGGGACCTATGGCGCATGTAATGTAGTATGCTCTGTGTAGCAACCAGCCTGCCATGTGCTCCCAGGTAATGGCGCCCGCTGCATGGCCAGAGCACATGGTCAGGCAGAGAGGGGAGCTTGAATCTGGAGGAACAATAGACATCCAGATTGAAAGCCTCCACCAATGTGGGACCTAGGTTCTCCCTGGGGAGCCAATGTGGCCAAAGGCTCCTCCAGGGAACCTATGACAAACATACGCATATGTTAAGCCCCTATCAGGTCTTTTGGGTGCCTGAGTCCAGTACTCTTCAGCGCACAACCACGCAAAACTGACCCTATCAGGTATTTTGGGTGAGGCCGGGGGTATGGCTAAAGTGTGTGTATAAGCAGGCCCCAAAGCCTCCATCCAGCATGTTCATCTTTACCACCTAATAAACTATGAGCTGATTTCACTTCTATGTGTCTCTGACTCCAGTACTTTACAGTTACCCCACCATTTCTCAGAGTAACTGAACTACAAAGCGACCAGAAATGATTTGCGCATCTAAGTTTGTAGCTTCTAAAACTCAAGACAAATGCTGACACTCTTGCTTTAAAAAAAAAAAAGCAACTTGCACCCACACATTCCATTGTGAATGCTTGTTACCATGCAATGATAGTACAGTACCCAGGGATGTGTCGATGCAGCCTAAATCTTGAAGAAGTCAATTCTCTGAATTTATTTACTTATTTTTTTAAAAAAAACCCTTCTCTTTGGGAAGCATAGTTCTAGAGAATGGGACTGTTCATACATTTTTAATGTGGACGGTTCAAAGCTGCTACCATTTGGCATATGAGTTTCCCATAGGCTGCCCGTAAAATACTCTGTTTGTACAACACGACCAATATAAATTGCCTTGCACGGGATGGAGAGAAAGTAGTCATTTATTTAACATTGTCCAGGGAAGCTATAAAACAACAACAAACAAGGACATGCATGTTTATAACAAACTGTACTGTAGAATGAAAGCATTCGCCTGACAGGGAGGCCAGGATTGGGTGTGAAAGGCGGGATATATTCTGAGAGATATATTCATCCCCCAGAGTTGCCTCTGGCCCCATACATTTCAGCTGCTCTTTCTCTCTTTCCTGTACAGTAACAGAGAGTAAGCTTTCTTTTGTATGTGGGAATGGGGAAGAGGAGAGGGGGGAGGTCTGAGGTTGCCATCAGATCACATGGCTAGGCAGGAAGGCTCCATCAGCTGGAGGGAGAAGCAAAGGAAGACAGAGAAAACTACTGAAGGGGAAGAGGACAATTTCACTAAAAACCTACCAAGGATATGGGTGTTGTTCCCACCCTCGAATCTCTATTTTTGTCAAATTGGACTTCCTATTGGCTAACAGAGCCTGCCATGCTGCGTGTCACTGCATACTATTTACAGCAGAGAGCATATTTCTCAGCTGCTTGGGAAGTGTCTCTGGAGGAGGTTGTGGTCACACGCACAAGATAAAGTAGGGGGGAAGAGAGGCTATTTCCTCTGGTGGAAGTTGACCCACAGTTTCATGATCACACAAACTTTTGAAGCTGCAGACATGATCAGACACAACCACGGGTGAGTCGGGGGGGGGGTTGCCGTTTGTTTCCGATGCGCTTAAACGAGGGAACGATGATTCGCACCTAGTCCTGAGGGCTCCCTATGGAGTGTGTGATGATGCACATACTGAGAAGGGGGGGGAATCCAATAGCATGGAGTCAAGATGGCCTGATCAAACCATCGTGCACGTTAAATCCACCTGGCATTTGGGCCTATGTCAGGGCTACATGACATACCCCCTGACATCACCAGAAGTATGTCAGAAGGCAAGAAAGAAAGAAGAGAGAGAGAGAGAAGGAAGGGAAGGGGAAGGGGAAGGGGAAGGGGAAGGGAAAGGGAAAGGGAAAGGGGAAGGGAAAGGGAAAGGGAAAGGGAAAGGGAAAGGGAAAGGGAAAGGGAAGGAAAGGAAAGGAAAGGAAAGGAAAGGAAAGGAAAGGCTGGCAGAGAGGGGACAGCTACTAATCCAAGCCTAAGAAATACCACTATTCTGGGAGGATAGCTTCAGTGGTGGCTGAAGCCTTCAGAAGGCTGGTCGGAGGAACAAGGACCTTTCCAGGGGACAGGGTCATTTTGCTGTAGCCATGACACAAGCAGGCATTCCCCCACGGGGGGGCTGGCACCAACTCCCAGAGTGGCGCTCCCCCGAGCTCCTGCTTGAAAGGACCCCTGCTGAAGAGCTTCTGCCAATCAGAGTAAAGAATACTGGGCAAGATGGCTCAGTGGTCTAATTCAGTATCAGAAGGCTTTACATGGTGGGAGAATCCCATAGCCAATTAAAAATTCAAGTAAAAATTAGTAATATGACCAACCCCTGCCAAATGACAGCTTGCAGTTTACCTTGAGGCCAGAGAAGAGGACCTCATTGATTGTCATTTCTCCATTTCTCCAAGGTCAGGAACAGGAGATAGTGCTAGGAGAGAGGATGTCAAATAGATACCCTTTAGTGTGTGGGGTCCCTCAGGGGGTAATCCTCTCTCCAATGTTGTTTAACATCTATATGTCTCCCTTCGCCCAGCTGGTGCAAAGATTCAGGCTGGGATGTCACCAGTATGTTGATGATAGCCAGCTGTATCTGTTGATGGGCAGGCAGCTGGATACCGCCCCAACTAATCTGGCTGAGGGGCTGGACACCATGGTGGGGTGGTTGAAACAGAGCTGGTGGAGACTGAATCCTGCTAAAATGGAATTTCTGTGCCTGGGTGGGGGAGATTGAGAATTGGGGTGCCAACTTCCGGCTCTTTTTTAAAAAAATTTTTTTATTGTGTTTTAACAGTAAAATTAAACAACCAAAAACAATACTCATATTAAATTTAAATGAACCGTCATAACATCTGTTCTAATACAACCATTTGAAAAACTTGGACCAAATAAAAGTAGGGTCTACATTATACTCCGAATTTAACAGAAAACTCAAATTATCTAGTTCAGCCCATTCCAATAGTTTGCCGACGATGTCTTCTCTTCCTGGTAAAGAAGGTGATTTCCATGCTTTTGCCCGTGTTATTTGCGCCGCCGTAAGAATATAAGTTATTAGTTTTGTATCTGCAATCGACAAATTATCTACCAACATATTTAGCAAAAATGATTCTGGTTCCAACTCCATGTCTATACCCACAATTTCGAAAATCAACTTTTTAACCATAGCCCCAAATTTCTTCATTTCCATACATGCCCACCACATATGATATAGTGTCCCTCGGATCCGCCAACTTCCGGCTCTTGACAATGTGCTCCTAATACCAGCACCAACTGTCAAGTGCCTGGGTGTGGTTCTGGATGCCCCCCTATCAATGGAGGTGCAGATCACAAATTTTCCCAGAAAGGCATTTTCCAGCTACTCCAGATCAGGCAACTGGCCCCCTTCCTGTCTCACCCCAACATAGCCACAGTAATCCATGCAATGGTCACCTCCAGACTAGACTACTGTAACTCAATCTACACAGTGCTACCCTTGAAACTGACACGGAAACTGCAACTGGTCCAGAATGCAGTGGCGCAGGTCCTTACTGGAACCCCAAGAATGGCACATATTCAACCAGTGCTGAGGTAGCTGCACTGGCTCCAGGTTGAGTACTGGATCAGGTTCAAGGTTCTGGTATTAACCTTTAAAGCCCTAAATGGTCTGGGACCCACTTACACCACCCCTCAAAAGCATTGCGCTCTGCAGAGAAGAACTTACCAGTGATCCCCAGCCTGAAAGACATCCAGGTGTCCTCTACCAGAGCCAGGGCCTTTTCAGCCCTGGCTCCAACCTGGTAGAACTCTCTGCTGAATGACATCCATGCCCTGCGGGACCTAATGCAGTTCTGAAGAGTCTGTAAGACAGAGATGTTCTGCCAGGCTTTTGGTTGAGGAGAACAATGGTTTCCATCTTGTCTGGCACCTCTAAGACTTGCCTCCCACCCCCATGAAGCAATGGCACACTTGGCATTTTTAGTGCCATCTAGAAAACTAAGGGACTGCAGTGGCTCAAGGGGTTAAGATGCTGAACTGCTGACCAGAAGGTCGGTAGTTCGGCAGTTCGAGACCCAAGTGCTGCATGACAGAGTGAGTTCCCGTCTCTGGTCCCAGCTCCTGCCAACCTAGCAGTCGAAAGCAACTAATTGCAAGTAGATAAATAAGTACCACTTTGGTGAGGAGGTAACTGCGTTCTGTGCACCTCGGCATCTAGTCATGCCGGCCATATGACCACAGAAACATCTTTGGACAGTGCTGGCTCTTTGGCTTGGAAATGGAGATGAGCACCACATCCCAAGAGTCATATTCGACTGGCTTTCAAGCAAGGGAAACCTTTACCTAGAAATGTCTAACTGTTGTATTTTCCTATTCATTTAAATTGTTTATTAATTTATGAATGTTTTTATTTTTGTTCAGCACCCTGAGCCTTGCTTGCACTGGGGAGGGTGGTCTAATTTATAAATAAATAAATAATTGCTCAGTCCTTGCAGAGTTATTTAGAGACCTTTTAAACTCCAGAGTCCCATAGATTCCAGCAAAAAATCTTGGCTATGCCAAAAAAAGAGAGAGGGCTTTATTAGGTGGCTAATTTTTGAAGCTATTTTTGATGTTGACGTGTTACACAACTGGAATGAAAAGAAAGAAATATTAAACATGGACTTCTGGCAAAGAAAGATAGTTAGGTTTATTAAACCTTAAGTCATTTTACAGTTCCTCTAACATCTTTAAAAGGCTTCTAAGGTTTTGGTCACATGCAAATGGATGTTCAAAGGTAGGTAATTAATCAGCTGAAAATCTTGTAAGCCCTAGGGCAAATACGTGTATATTCTACTCTGTGACATAAAGTGTGAATGAGATGGGGGTGGGGGGAGTGGAGGGGATACATCTAACTGCAAAAAAAGTACTATAGGGAATGGTAGCTGAATTCCCTGGTGAGAAGCATTCTGCCTGAGATAATATTTATGGATAGACACAGTAGGGGTAACATTTAGGTTTGCCTACACTATACAGCAGCATCATATCTGCATGCAGATACCCTTTTACTAAGCCATAGCTAACTATAGTGTGCACAACCCCTCCAACACAAATCAGTCCAAACTACACATGATATTGAAGATCTGTATTTAGAATCTCAAATGCGTATTTTAGCTGCAAAACAGCAGCTGGGAAGGGGGAGCATTATATGGACTGAGATTGTGGCACTAGGGAACTTTTTAAACTCTTTTCCAATACAGTATTTCCTGATCAAGCCTGCCCCATCCCTGACTGCTTTAAGCCCCAGGTAGGGGGAAAGACAGGTACAGAATGGGTGCTGAGAGGCCAGCAACCACACAGAGATCCTCCCAATATTCAGGGCCGCCATGCTGTCTAAATGGTGCTATGCACACATCTTCAGATTTGCTACAGCTGAATTGGAACTCTGAAAAACCAGGGTCTCCTGTGCCATGTACAGAGGCTGCACACACATGCAAAATCTATGTGTTGCCCCATTTGGACAACATGGCAATCACATGTACCAGGAGGATCGTGGATAGCACACACTCCTGATGCTCATGGTTGGCATGCTTGCAATGTCTGAAAAGGGCTTTTTGACATGTCCCCCCCCCCCCCGATCACAGCCCATTCTCCTAGCTAGTACATGCCACACCCCCTCCCTTCAATGCTTAGTGGACGTGGAAATACAATGACTCGCTGTGCTTCACTTACCAGTGATACGCAGACCATCTCAGGAGTCACCCCCTGCAACGTGTAGCTAATTCAGCGGAATGTTTGAAGATGTCTCAAGTCGTGAGCTGCCGAGTTCACTTTTGGCATTTGGGAAGTCAGATTAGAGATGATGTTGAGATAAAACTCAACAGACTGCTGAAAATTTGCTAAGCAGATTATCTCATGCCTGAGGTTTGTTTTGCTTCGTTAGCAAATTTTGTTTTTTACCCCTTTGCAAAGTATTTTCCTTGGACGATTCCCTACAAATTCACTGCTGGCCTCAGCATGCACGAAGCAAGCCAGCCTAGACAAACACAGCCAATTGGACGTACTCTATAAATCATCACCCACATCCTTCAAGCAGCAAAAATAAAAAGAGGGCAGGGAGGGGAGGGGAGAACAACTGCTTAAGTGTTCCCCAGCAGGAAATGGAGTCTATTCACAGTGTCACCAACTGGAAATATTCAGAGTGCTGAAATATCCACATGAGCTAACTCAGTCCCAGATAAAGCATTAGACATGCACTCGGTCTTGCCGTATTGTACTGTTTTTTCTCTTGTATAGATAGAAAACAAATTAAAAACAGGAGTCCCTCAGGAAAAAAAAGAAGAAGGCCGTTTCTCATGTAAATATCCTGAGTGGTAAGATACGCAACTGATGACCTAACATTTCAAAAGTTAAGTTTTTTTCTCCACCGTTTTTATTTATTTCATTTATTACAATAAAGATCAGCCAACACAATGGCACAAGCGGAATACAAATAAAATATATAAAATCAACAAACATTCTTAACTGAGTTAAGCAAGAATTTTAGTAATTCCTCTGGGGTGCTGGGCAGCAGCTCAGCTGATTAAGCCTAGTAGTATGGGTGAAAGTCGTTCCAAGTCCTGGCATCATTCCTAGGGCTGCACATGTTCCCTTCCGCTATGTGGCATAGACATGCACCCTTAAAGAGTGTGTTTGGGTCAGGGACTGGGCTGTAACCAGATACGGCTCCATGTGTCTGTGTCTGCGATCATACGCACAATTAGACCTGACATAGGCGCGAATACCAGGCGGATTTAAAGGGCATGATTAGACAACAACATCTGGGACGCACCGCACAGCCATTGGCAACCTGTTCTGTTCCTACACAGAAGCGGAGTTAAAAGACACTGGGGAAAATCTGGTAGGAAATGGGTTGCGATGGGCCACGGACAGACTTTCCCTTGACTGATCACTCCAGCACGCTCTCATGGCATCAGGACTGACTGATCAGGCCATCCTGACTTCGTGTCATTGTTTTTCCCCCTTCACAGTATGTGCATCATCGCAAACTTTATAGGGTGTGGAGGTGTGATTCAACAGTCCCTCCTTTAAGCACGTGGGAAACAAACAGCACACACCAAAAAGACTCACCCACAGTTGTGTTTGATCACACACTGATGGACTGCGCCCGCAGCTTCAAAAGGAAGTGTGATCATGCAACTGTGGGTCAATTTCCTCTGGAGGAAATAGCCTTGCTCCCCCCCCCCATTTTATCTGATGCATGTGACCGCACCCTGTGTGTGCCTGTGTGTTTGTGTAAAGTGCCATCAAGTCACAGCTGACTTATGGTGACCCTAAAGGGTTTTCAAAGCACATTGGCATTCAGAGGTGCTTTGCTATAGCCTTCCTCTACATAACAACCCCGTACTTTCTTGGTGGTCTGCCATTCAAATACTGACCAAGGTGGACCCTGCTTAGCTACTGAGATCTGATAGACAGGACCATCCAGGTGAGGGCTATGATCCATCACAGGAACCGATAAACCATTCTGAGGGACAGAAAGTAGCAGTACATCTCTACATCATATTTCCCTGTAAAGGGAGAGTAGGGTATCTGCAAGATATTACTTTAAACTGTGAGCTGGTGAATGAGCCAAGATGGGAGAAGGACTACAAACAAATTGCGCAGCAGTTTGCAAAGGAATCTGAAGCAACTGAAAAGAAGAGGCTGGATTATCAGCAAGCTGTACAAGAGGAGGTAAGGGCCCAGTTGTTTTAACCTTGACAAGGGGGCAAAGCTTATCTGGAAGCTCAGCTAGGCCTGATGAAGAGAAGAATGAGATTAATGGCTTTCATTGCACAGTAGCTAAAAGCCAAAGGATTTAGGTTGCATACAGACGTACAATATTTTAGCCTGTGCTAGGAGTACATGTACTGCTGTTGCAATACACATAGACCTTCTACCCAGGATAAGACCAGCTGGTGGAAACAATTTTTCTGCTTCTAGAAGAAGCCAGATTTGTGCAGGACTGATTGGCTAGCCTTTACATCAGTCATGAAATAAACCTCAACTTCTCAAAGCAGGGCTGTGCGCAGTGCTGACTGGCTGGCCCTCGCATCAGTCATAAAGCTACTACCCCTCACACTTTTGGGGAGATGATTCTTGGAAACTTTGATGGGGGGATTAAGCAGGGAACATCATGAGTGCTTTATTTTGCGAGAATATACAACACTTAATAAAATTCAAAATGTTCTTTGTGGTAGAGTGTTATTTATTTTTGGACATTTGAAGACTACCTCCCAGCACACACACTCATCACACAATTAATTCAAGTGGCCAAATAATTGTTTAGGGATTGGTCTAAAAGTGCTTGGTAAAATTCTTCATAGGTTAACCACCTGCGAGGTAAATTATACTAATGTTTAAAAGTGCACTTCCATCTTCCTCAAGCATACTATGAAGGCCTACTTCAATTCTCCCATGCCTTGGTAATTAAGATGGAATGACCTTTTCTGCCTCTGAGAAACAAAGGTGGAGACCAGAGAAAACAAAACCAAAAACTTTATTTAATTCCTTTGAAGAAGAAAGAATGGTTCTGGTGTTAAGGATTAAAATACATACATTTGTAATAGTGTGTAAGACTAGAGTGAAGAGACAGCTTCACTTCAGGATACATTGTTTCAGAAAGAAAGAGATTGACAGAAATTGTCGGTTTACTGTTCAAGAGTGAAAAAGCTTACTTCAAGTTTCCAAAACTTAGAATTTTACTGGTGCTAATAACACATAGCGCTTAGTCTGTCCCTTAGCGTCCCACTGCCTAGGACACTGGTTTCCAACCTTTTTGGTATGGTGATCCACAAATTCAAATTTACTTGGTGTAGTGACTTATTAATTTATTGTCATATGGATTTTGGACTATAGGCTTTTGTCTGCCACCGTTTTTATGTATTTTAACTGCATATTTGCCTATTTTATAATTGTTTATTCAAGCAACAATTTACACAATGGGCCTATTAATTTGGAATTGGTTGAAATATTTATTGTTCTTGCAAAGTTATTATACACACACATACAAATACAGGAACACAATCCTCCAACTGCAGGTTATACCTTCTTGAGCTATAAAAATTATAGACAAAGCAAAAGGATCTCAAACCTTGAAGGCTACCAGATCTATTTTATTCTTTGACTGTTTAAATTTTTTAAAAAAAAACAACACTAAGAATTAATGCATCTTTTCCACACCTGTCAGAATGCACAGTCCTATGCATGTCTACTCAGAAGTAAGTCACTGCATTCAACAGGCCTTACTCCCAGGTAAGTGGGCATAGGATTGCCTTGTAAGTAAGCCCCATTGAATTAAATAGGATTTACTTCAGAGAGAATACACAGAAAGCGGGGAGGGAATTCCTCACCTGGGCATGTAGAACTAGGTCCCAGCTCTTGTCACCCCATTTACTTCATCTCTAAAGCAGAGACTGAGAACGGTTGGGGTTTGATGGGTTGCTCCCAAAGTAGTTGAAAGCTTCAGATTCTATACTTGAAATTCCTTTATCTTACAATACTGTTTTAGAACAGAAGGACTTCCCCCTCACCCCCACTCCTAGATATACTATTTGACTTCAGTGGAACATTTCCTCTTTTGGGAAACCCATCTTAGATTCTAATACTGAGATTGGCAAGTCTTTGGATCCTTAAATCTGGTGACTGGGACTGTGAATGGGCAAGACAGATCTTTCTACAAACTTGAAAAGGGGCCCAGGTTTGCAGAAAAATGTGAAATCTAAAAACAAAACATTGGGGCAGTTTAAAAAACCTGGAAAGGATCAAAGGAGTGCCTGTAGCTTTAAACAACTAATTCCCTCAGTTGCTGGCCAACCACAGTTATGCCAGGCTGGGATTCTTTGAGTAAGGCCCAATTTACACCTTCCCTCTGAAGTAGTTTGACTGCTGTCTTTTCCCAAGCTCATTTCACGCTAGTTTCAAATTTCACTCCAGGGGGTCTGAAGAGTACTAAGCAACAGCATTTGTTTAAAGCAGTATAATGCTAGCTTGACCACAGGAGGGCAATTAACAAATGTAAACAATAATTTATAAACTAGAACAAGTATGGTTTGAAACTAGAAACAGGTATAGACAGTTTTTTTAAAAAAACTAGAATGATTCTAGCTGGAAAGTCAGATGTAAATTTGACATTAAAAAAAACAGGGGGAGAAGGCAGGGTCCTCTCCAGGTTTATTTTAGCCTTTTCGGGAAGACTCCTTGGGACAAGCTTGACTAATATCTGGGTTGGGATATTCCTGAAGATTTTGTGGTGGAGTCTGAGGAGGGCAGGGCTTGGGGTAGTGGAGAGGCCTCCGCTGAATACACAGAGTCTACACTCCAAAGCAGTCATTTTCTCAGGGAGGGGGGGCAGATCTCTGTTGTCTGGAGTTCAGTTGTAATTCTGGGAGATCTCCATCTCCTGTCTAGAGGCTGGCAACTCCAGGTCTGGCACCAACCTCTGTACCAGTCACATACTTTCAGCCCAGTCTACCTCACAGGGTCATTGTGTGCAGATAAAAAGGAGGATAAGGGAATAATGTAAGCTGCTTTGGTCCCCACTGTGGAGAAAGGTGGGGTATAAATGGAGTAAATAAATAATAACTATAGCTGAAGGTGGGAGGCAGATAAGAGGTCAATTGGTGAATGGCTGAGAAGGAGGAAATGGGACGGGGAAAGTGAAGAGGATATGGGGTTGCCTGGAGGAGGGAAAGAGCAAACCGTGTGGGGAGGGGAATACAGGGGAAGCAAGACACCTCCCCACAAGTCCTTGAGGGTTCCCTACCACATGAGTGGGCCTGGCCCAGTGGTCAGCATCACACCACAAGGCCATAGTTTTCCTAAGCAGAGGCTGCTGGGGCGTGGAACTTAAGACAGAGGGGCAGATAAAGGTAGGTTGGCTGTTGAGTGGGAAGGGGTTAGGGTTGTCAACTCTAGAGATTTGGGGGTTGGATTGTGGGAAGAGTGGGGTTTGAGTAAGGGAGGGACCTCAGAAGGTAATAAGAACATAGACTCCATCCTCCAAAGCAGCCATTTCCTTCAGGGGAACCAGGATTGCCAACCTCTAGGTGGGGGCTGGAGATCACCTGAAATTACAACTGCTCTACAGATGACAGAGATCAGTTCCCATAGAGAACATGACTGCTTTCAAAGGTGGGCTTTATGGAATTGTACCCTGCTGAAGTCACTTCCCTCCCCCAAACTTTGCTTTTCCAAGGCTCCACCGTCAAATCTCCAGGAGTTTCCTATCTTGGAACTGGTAACCCTCATGGGAACAGATCTAGGTAGTTAGGGGATCTGTTGAGACTCCAGGAGATCTCCAGGCCACACTTGGAGGCTGGCAACCCTAGAAGGAGAGAAGGAAGCTGGAAAAGGGGAGGTGCTATGGGGGCTTTCAGGAAAGAGAAAGAGGAAATAGTGGGGGAAGGAGAAATTAGATGCCTACCACAAGTCCCTGTGAGTTCCCACTTGTCTGTTTCTAAAAACTGAGCATCTTCTGATTTCTTCTGATCATCTGCTCAGATCATCTGCTCAGACCAGTACATTGGATCCAGATTCTCAGACACATTCTGTCAGTGCAGGGTTGCCAGGTCTTACCTGGCTGCTGGCAGGAGGGTTCCAGTCCTTCTCCGGGACTTCTCTGGCATGTGCGCTTTGCATGTGCACCATGATGACATCACCCGGAAATGATATCATTGTGCAGGACATGTTGCAAGGGACGCTCTATCATTCAAGGAAAAACTCTATGGTAGAGTTTTTTCTTGAGTAATAGAGCATCCCTCCCGCAACATACCTTGTGTGATGACGTCACCTCCAGGTGATGTCATTGTTCTGGGTTCATTGGCATGAAGAGGGTGCTTTGGGGGTGGGGTTCCCCCCACTGGCTGGATCAGGGCTGGCAGATCTGGGAACCCGAAAGTGGGCAAACCCCCATCCCCGTTGGGGGAATGGCAGCCCTATGTCAATGGCTAGAGCAAGAGAAGGAATTCAGGTGGCATTCTAAGTTTGTGAGATAACAGGTTTGAGGAGCATATCGGAAAGATTTTTTCTTGGCTTGAAAAGTAGCATATACTTATATGAGAAGAAAGTATATGATAATTCTGTCCCTCCATCAGTACTACCACACTGACTACAAACCTCATCCAGTGAACGGGCAACTTTAAGAAGCTAATGATGCCAGTCTGTAGAGTATGAATCCACAGAGCAGACACAGTTACCTTTAAAAACGAAACAGATTGTTGGTATCATGTCCAGTGCTCAAAGCTGTTCAGAAGGCTGCAGCAAAGCACTCTCCATCAGGAAAATTAAGGGAGGGGCCTCAAAGTGACAGTTTAAGTTGCCTAATCTAATTGCGGGAGGTAAAGTCCAAGCAGCTAGGATGTGTTAAAATGGGTGATGAGAATGCCCACTGGCACAAGGAGAGATGCCTGAAGGCCCATTGGATATAATGAGAGCCAGGAATGGCAGTTGACTTGCACGAGCGCCATTGGAATGCATTACAGGAAACAAAAGTTGCAACAAAAATGCAGAACAGATTAAGAGAGAGACCTGTCCTGGGCCTAGAATAGGGATGCCAGCCTCCTTGTGGGACTTGAAGATCCCTGGAATTATAGCTCATCTCCAGACTACAGAGATCAGTTTCCTGGGGGAAAAAATGGATGGTTTGGAAGGTGGACTGTATGACATTGTACCCTGCTGAAGTCCCTGTCCTCTCCAGGGACATCCTCAAATCTCCAGGAGTTTCCCAGTCTGGAGCTGGCAAAACCCCCACCCTTACCCCCCCGGTGAATGATTCCGGAAGAATCTCTGAGTGGGAATGTTGGTTTTTATAAGGAAGTTACTGTAGCAAGGCGGGAATGTTTAGATGGAGGATGATTACAGTATACTCTTTTGTATACTGAATATTTTTAAAGGTACATTCAACATGTACAGTTAGAAGTAACTTGTCCTGTGATAAAAGACTCTTGCAATGAAAAAAATCTCTGACTCAGGGTACTATTTCTTTATAGCATTTTTTTTTGTTGGTTGGTTGGTTTGGCCTAGCAAATCTATTCATACTTGGAACTGTGAGGATGAAAGATCCCCTGTTTCTATGGGAGTGTGGGTCAGCAGGCTGACAGCTGGAACATGCATACTTCATTAAACAGTCAAATAGCTGCAGCCTATCTAGTAATGTAATTTCATACAGACAGAATCTCATTGCTTTACAAACGAATATATATGGAAGGAAGCACAGCAACAATATTTGATTAAGAATCCACACAGAAATATATCTTGAGAAGGAGAAAAGGGTTGGATATGGCTATCCCTTTCCTTCTCCTAAATACTTAGTACAGTATTTTAATTCCTCTTTGAGTTCCTGGAGAAGGAAGCCAACACAGATAGAGTCTGAAAGATGAACATCTGGGGGTGACTGTGAGATGAGAGCTGGTATGGTATAGTGGGCGATGTGTTGGGCAGGTGAGAGCTGGGTCTTTACGCAGTCATAAACTTGGGCCAGTCACCCTCTCATAATCTAACCTCATTCACATTGGCTTCTGCTTTCATTCCTGTGCCACAGCTACATTACAACAATTTCAAAGCACTGTAATCGGCTTACTAGTCATTCTTTAGGAACAGAAAACTATAAGCATTGTAGAATTAGTCCCTAAATAATCTTGGAAACCACAGTTTACTGAAGTACTCAGAATTCTCTGGTACAGATATGATACTTCTCAGTTATAGACCTAAAAATCTATGTATCTAATAGCCAAGGCGTCCCCTGAGTGCAGATATCTAAATCCGCACATTGGGGACACCTCGGGGGCAAAGAGATTTTCCTGTCCACTTGGGGGACTCCTCAGGTGTGCAGAAAAATCCAAAAAGTTTTAAAAATGATATGGGGGATATTTAAACCTTCCAAAAAGTAAAAGAGTGTTCCCTGCACATGCTCAGAGAATGCTCTGGGAACTCTGTGGCTGGCTGATGGTTGGGAGACACCCAGGCCTCACCACCGGTGCCTGTGTGTGTGTGGAGTTCGATGGGCCTGGGCTTTGCCGCCAGGGCCCATGGTGGTGTTGGCAGTGGGCCCAGCAGCTGAGAGCTGCTCAGGCCTCACCACCAGTACCTGTGGGGGGAGATTGGTGGGCCTGGGCCTCGCTATCAGTGCCCGGGGGGGGGGGGGAAGGATTGGTGGGGCTGGGCCTCACTATCAGTTCTGGGAGGGGAAAAGCTTGCATGTGGGTGCTTCCTCCTCCTCAATGTTGAGCTCCTTCTCCCCCACCCATGAGTATTGTGGGTCCTCCTGCTTGTTCTATTATAAACCTTTTGTCATGGGCTGGGTGCCAATAGGCCAGGAGTCAAGCAGAAGTCCGGGACAGTCCGAGGTCAAACCAAAACAGGAACCAATTGCCAAGTCCAAAACACTGAGCCAGAAACAGAGTCAGTCCAAGCCAGGGTCAAAGCAGGAAAACTCACAAATAAACCAGTCCAAGAAGTCAACAGAGCCGAAGTCAAGCAGGTCCAGAGTCAAAAGCCAGAGGTTCCAGAAACAGGTCAAGTCAGAAGCCGAATGGGTGCAGAGCTTAGCCAAGAAGACTTGTTGCTACCACAAGTTGGTAGTCTCTATGCTGTGCCTAAATACCCAGCCACTTCCTGAGCTAGTTAGCAGCTGGCAGTGAGGTCCCAGCTCCTACTAAAACTCAGGGCTTAGTGATCTGCGACCACACATGCGTGCCTCTTTCCTTCTCACAGCTAAGTCTTTCCTGCATCGTGACCTTAGACGTTCTACCCGAGGAGGTGAATCAGGTGGGCTTGAACTTAGCTGTGGCTCAGCTGATGCAGGGGCAAAAGCCTAGGAGGTGCTTGCTTGGGCCTCACCTGGCTCAGGTGGAGGCTCCTCTGGAGCTGGGAGCTGATCCTCCACCTCACTTAGATCTGCAGGAGGCAGATCCCCAGAGGCACTCATGACACCTTTAGCCTGATCCCTACTCTTTATGTATAGTAGTATAGTGTGTGTATGCTTTTAAAAGTTAGGTACCAAGTTACTTCTATTATATTTCCTTCATTTATATCCTGCCTTTCTTCCCAGTGGTGACCCAGAGCTACTTATATTGTTCTCCTCTGTTTTATCCTCACAATAACTCTGTGAGGTAGGTTAAGCTGAGAATTTGTCACTGGCTCAGGGACACCCAATAAGCTTCCATGGCGAGGAGTTGAATCTGGGTCTTCCAAATCTTAGTCTGACACTCTAACCACTACATCACACTGGCTCTCTGTTTGAATGCAACTGTGCACCCAGCCCAGCAGGTAAAAATAATTTGTCCCACAGAACTCCAGCTACACTAATAACCAACTGGATATGCTATATAGTGTTGAAAAGTTAGTAGACTGCACGAGCTGCAGCAGAATAATGCATCACAAAACACATGTGTGTTTAGCTTCTAAGAAAAAATAGTTTACTAGAAAACATAAGGAAGGCTTACATGGAAAAAAATAACAACAGAATCACAGAGTCATCTTTCTAGTTCAGACTACATACTGCAAACACGCAGAGGAGACTGACCCCAAGAACAAAGCAGTGGAAGATTTCCCCAAAAGCTCCACCACTTGTGGAGCATGTACTGGAGCCAGTTTGGTGTAGTGGTTAAGTGCACGGACTCTAATCTGGGAGAACCGGGTTTGATTCTCCACTCCTCCACTTGCACCTGGCTGGATGACCTTGGGCAAGCCATAGCTCTGTACCAGCTGTTCTCTCAAGGACACCTTGGGAAAGAGCTCTCTCAGCCCCACCTACCTCACAGGGTGTCTGTTGTGGGGAGGGGAAGGGAAAGGAGTTTGTAAGCCGCTCTGAGACTCCGAGTGAGTGAAGGGCGGGGTATAAATCTAATCTCTTCTTCTTCTACTATCTTCCAATATATTGATTAGCAAATAGTCAATCTTAAGGTCACCTTATTAAGAATAAGACCCCCCCCTTGTAGGTGGGAAGTTTCTACTCAATGCCTAATTGGTCCTATGCTATCTAGCTAGGATCAGCTCACAGAAACTTCAGCTTAACTCTTTCACAACTGAAGGGATGACACTTCCAAAAACCCAACGTATCATCATGAAGGTTAGTTTTCTTATGCTTCCATGAGCCTTCCAGAGCGGCTACTTTGAAAGAAGAAAGCGTTGTCCTCAGTGAGGGAAATGAAGAGAAGGAGCCAGGCAACTGTCTTTCAAACTAATAATTGGCTTTTGGTATAAATAATTAACACCTCCAAATATATTCCTGACTGAAAAGGTACCCTGTGTGGAGATTTGAGAATCAATATTATGTGCCCACAGTTGTCTCCTTAGTTGTAAAAACCCTAATGGCCAAAACCAACAGTCGGCTGAACATCTGGTGCTCTGGTCCCATATCAATGCTATATCGACACTGCCAAGCATCACTCCTGAATAATGAATGCAGAGGAATTCTCTCTCTAATTAATAGCCATCAGGATGCTAAACCTGTCATAATACAGCGCATGTTCAATTAGGGTGGAAGAGAACATGTTACAAAATTTAAATACTTGGTTACGAGAAAACGTGCAGCTATTAACTTGGTATTGTTTTAATTGTGCTCTGTATCTCAATGAGACCATGATATCATTACTACAGCCCCATTTTTACAGTGAGATCATCCATGGGGGCACAAGTCCCACTGAAATAAATGTGACCAGGAAGCATGCCAAGAGTTTTATTCCCTTTTCAGTGGGAGTAGTGCAAGTACCAAAACAGACGTGACCAAGATCATGAAGTATGGCAAAAGAAAGGCACCCTCACAACTATGATTGTGCAGGTTGTGCAGGAAAGAGGTCTAACCCCTTCAACATCTACTAATTGAAAGCAGGCTTCCCATGTTGCTATTAGTATTTTAAAGGGGGAAAGACAGGTTTTTAAAGGGCATGTCTTTTTTTTTCCTTTAAGACTGCTAATAATAGGGTCAGGGAGGTCAGTTTTGCTTAGCAAAAGCAATCAGAGTATTAAATCTGCTCTCTTTCCAACATGGCCTTGATTCAATTGCAGCTGTGGGGGGGGGGGGTAGAAACTTACTTTTATAGAGGTGGAGATCTCTGAACACCATCACATCAGTTTAGGCCCTGAGGTAAGTAATGAATATTCCCATTTTATTGATGGAGAGATTAGGGTGAGAGTTTATGACCGCTCAGGTGAATCCCATGAATTCATGGCTGAATAGATATTTCACCCCAGCTCCTTCTGGGCCATACTAATGGTATAAGAAACATGAATGGACAACCTCAAGCATATCACTGATAACCAGGAGCTGCAAGGGACCCCAGTTTGGGTTGTGCTGAAGCAAGATGGAGGAGGGAGTTAGATCTTTGTGGTGCAATGCTTTAAACTTCAGGATAAATGTCAAAGTGTATACCCCCAAGGATAATTCCTGGGCATTAAACAGGCTCAGAGCTGATAAAGTACATTTGTTGGCTGGTGGGGGAAGAGGAGAGGTAAATGAGTATGAGTCGCCTCCCAAACATAAAGCCATTCTTTGCCATATAAATGCAGATGACCCTAGCCAAAGGAGGACCATGGGCAACCAGAGTCAAACCTTATCAATAGTCAAAGGTCAAAGGGAAGAATGGATATCCCTGCAGACAGGAAGAGAAAGAGGGTCTGCCAGGGCTGGGAGGAAGAGGGGACATAATGAAACTACCGAGCAAGTGAGCCTGCTTCAGGGCGGGAGCTTTAAAGGGCCATGTGCCTGCACCCTGAATGGAATTTTACAGGCTTCTTTCACATCATGGTTTTGCTCTGGTTTTGAGTCTAAACTAAAGTGAGTTTGTGGCAGGTTGGAGGTCCAGGGTGTGACGTGAGGTCGAGGGAGCAGGGGAGGTAAGGTAGAAGGAAGGAGGCTCACCAGTGTAGAGGTAGGTTGCAGCCCTGACAGGAAGGTGTGTCTGGGGACACCAGCAGCTGGAAGATGAAGGCTGATCCATGTGGCAGCAGTTAGAGAAGGGCTACCGCTGGGATTAAGAAGATCAGGGGTGTGATGACTGCACTTTGAGAAGAGGGGCAGTACAGAGGAGGGCAACCAAGATGATGAGGGGGTTGGAGCACCTTTCCTATGAGGAAAGGCTGAAGAGCAGAGTTCCCTCTAAACTGAGTTAGTGTGAGCTAGCTCATAGTTCTTTAGCCTTCGGCTCGCACATTTTTGTCTTAGCTCAAGAAGAATGGCTCCAGAGCAAACTAATTTATGCAGCAGTCAAATTGCTCACTCACAACTTTAATGCCAGTAGCTCACATAGCAGAAGTTTTACTCAAGAGACTACACAGCTTAGAGCATTGCTGAAGAGTCTGGAACTTTGGTGGAAGTTTATAAAATGATGCATGAGATGAAGAGAGCTGACAAAGGGTGTGTTCAGACAAGCAGCTAATCCCGCCATTGGCCCAGCTCTAATTTGATCCTGATCTATTTTATTCAGTGTTGCATGACCAGAGAGCTCCCCCGTGAATCACTTTACCGTGTGCAGACTCTGCAGTGGATTGTATAGACGGCATCCACCTGAAGGAGCCATGCAGTCAGGGTTTTTTAAAATTCTGTTTGTGCATGTGCAGACGTGCCTCACTGTGTACTTGTTTTTCCATGCATGCGTGGACTTGAATGGTAAAAGCACTGTGATAAGTATTGGAGTTGGGAGTCCATGGAATAGTGAAACAGCTAGATCTTTATTGCTGGTCCGGATGAAGCATGCAACCCAGGGCTCCGAGCCCTCCTTTTATGCTGGTCAGGGATAATCCCCTGACCTCACCCAACTGGCCTGATAGGCTATTAGTCTATTTACATCTCATAGGTTCCCTGGGAGAAACCTAGGTACATGATTGGTGGCCGGTTTGAATCCACCTGGCCTTTGTTCTACCTGGCTGAAGCTCAGGTAGTTTCTTGGCCATGTGCTCTGGCCACATGGCAGTCGCCATTACTGGAGCACATGGCGACCGCATGGTCAATACATAACACACTGCCACTGGTATCTTTCTCTAGGTACAATTAACGAAGTTCATAAATTTCATGGGCCATCCAGAATGTTTGAGCGAAGCTCTGCAGCCGTTGCTTGTTTATGTGTTGATGCACATCTCACTAAGAATTTTTTTAAATTGCAGGCATTCGGGATGGTCTGGAGTCAGACCATCCCAATGAGCTGATTGCGTACTGGAATGATCAGATGGGGGAAAGTCCACCATAGGCTCATCAGCCTGGACTTTTACTGGTATGTTTAAAGTACAGCTCTTTGGCGGGGCTCAACGCGCTGATCACAGAAGCCGTATCTTTCCCAGATGTCGCTGTCTGGACATTTCCTTTAAACCCACCAGGCGCTCATGCCTGAGTCAGATCTAAAGATCCGTCTGATTGCGACCAAAGAGAACTTTTTCTCCCTATCCCAAAAAACTAGAACTCAAGGGCATCCAGAGAAGCTGATGGGCAGTAGGTCCAGGATGGACAAAAGGAAATACTGCTTTACACAGAGAGGGATTACAGTGTGGAATTTGTTGCCATATGTAGTGATGGCCACAGGAATAAACAGCTTTAAAAGGGGATTAGTTCATGGAGGATAACTCTTATCAATGGCTACTAGCTGTGTTGGCTGAGGGGACCCTCCACATTCAGAGGCACTAATCCTCTGAATCCCAAGGCCAGGAGGCAACATCAGGGGAAGGCCTAAGCCACTATGCCCGGTTGTTGGCTGTCCAGAGGAACATCGCTTCCTTACCCTCTGTTAGGTCACTGGGCCTCTTGGCCCTTATGTATCCCAGGCAACACAGTGGTTTCCCCAAACACTGCCCCTGGTCCTGATCCTAATTGGACAGGAACTGATGAGAGCCCACAACTCCCATATGAATGTGTTATGTGGCACAGGGTGGAGATGCAGACCCAACATAACATAAGGAAGAGACCTCTCATTCAGGGGGCTCAATCCAAACTCCCGACTGGACTGTCTGGGGGGAGAGAGTATGAAGCACACCCAAACGCATGCAACTCTACCTGTGGCTCAAGCCACAGTTAGAAAGAGGAAGGGCACTGCTTGAGTAGTGACAGCAGCCAAAGGAAAGCAAAAGAGGGGAGGGCTGGGGGCAAGTCAATGCTTTTCTTTCACACACCGCAGGATTTCCCCCGTTTCCTTTGCAAAGATAGTCGGAAGGATGTGGATCAGCACCATTTTCCTTGGCTTAACATCACTCTGCAACTGCCACCCCACTTCACAATTTTAAAAAATTGATAATTGACCCATTGCTATAGCAATTATACTGATTACACTTCTACTATAGGCCCAACAAGTCGTGAGCTATCTGGTTCCCACTATAGATGGGCTAGCCCTGCAATGGATAACCATAGTAATATTGGCTACTTTTGAAATCTGGGAGATTCCCGCTTCATCCAAAATGAGACCACACATCCTTCAAAGATGCTAAATATACTAGAAGGAGATGCATGGAATAATCCGGGGTAAGGGAGGAGCCTTGGCCATGTCACCCCATTTTTAAAGAGCTATTTAAGTACTCATGAGATTGAATGATACAGCAGGGGAGCCCTCGGTCTCCACAAAATAAATGCACAGGAATGAAACACTTTATAAGTTCAAAATAGGGAGCTGACATGGGAGGAAGTTATGCTATTAATCACTACTGGTGTCACAGGAATTATTCCGTGGGTGCCCATGACACTCCGGCAAGCACATTCCATAGACCACTCCCAGGAGCTAACACATTGCTGGGGTGGGGCGAAGGATACATTTTCTCCGTGCAAAGGATACCATTGAGCCCTGTCGATTTCAATGGCTGATGCTTAATTCTAATCCAAAGGTATCAGTGAGTCCAAAACATGTTTAACTTTGGCCAGAACATGCTTGCTTGGAAAATGGGGATATCCTTGTGACAGATATGAAGAAGAAGAAGAAGAGAAGAAGAGATTGGATTTATACCCCGCCCTTCACTCACTTGGAGTCTCAGAGCGGCTTACAAACTCCTATCCCTTCCCCACCCCACAACAGACACCCTGTGAGGTAGGTGGGGCTGAGAGAGCTCTTTCCCAAGCTGTCCTTGAGGGAACAGCTGTTACAGAGTTATGGCTTGCCCAAGGTCATCCAGCCAGGTGCAAGTGGAGGAGTGGGGAATCAAACCCGGTTCTCCCAGATTAGAGTCTGTGCACTTAACCACTACACCAAACTGGCTCTCATATGTGACCCAGAAGAAAAATGTTTGGATCTCTTATAAGAAATGTACATCTATTACACTTTTAAAAGGGAGTCCCTAGCCTTTTTGGCCCTGTGGGCACTTTTGGACTTTTGAGAGAGGGTGGTGAGTGCACGCCACAAAATGGCTGCCACAAGAGGTGGGGCCAAACCCAAAATGGCTTTGTCAGGAGCAGAGCTGAAAGGAATACCTTATTCCTCACACCTCCTGGGAAGAAGGAGACCCTGACTGGGGAATGGAACCACACACTAACTAAGAAAAACCCAGATGCCTACCAGTCCTTCTCATCCTCCAGTGGAAAACATTTTTATTTGAATGAGGGGAGCCAATAACAAGCTCTGCCTTACAGTGGTCCTGCCCACTTTCTGAAATGCTCAGTAGGCTTTAAGGGGAGTACTGGCAGGTGCCATGGCACCCTCAGGCACCACACTGGGGACCCCTCCTTTAAACTAACAGTGTAATCCTAAACAGAGTTAGACCCTCCCAAGTCTATTAAAATCAGGGGCCTAAAAAGAATGTAAGTCTGGCTGGGACTGCACCATAAAGCTCTGAAAAGACCTTCTGTGAAACTTAGGTGTCAAGGTGTTGGTTATCTGGATTGCACATGACCCCGTCTCTTCCCCCTGAAACCCAGTATTTTTCCTGTTATCAGATTGCAGATACGTGAAACTGCCTCTTTTTGCGGTCTTTGATTTTTCTCATAGCCTTTTTGACTTTTCTCAGAGGACTTCATGAACTCTGAAAACTCATATGCCCTGCGCAACAGAAATCTCCTCCTCCTGTGAAATACGACCGCATCTACTAGAAGAGCCTTGATTACATAATCCAGCCTCTGACCACTTGACAACTTTTTGTAAATAATTTATTATGTTTGCCTGTGAAAAAGCACTTCAGGTCCCCACCATTTCTATAAATATTATAAGTTGGGAGAACTCCCTTTGCAGATATGCCCTTTGAATAACCAGAATGCCAAAACTGTTTCAAATGATACTGAACAGAGTCCAGGATCCAAAGAGTTACTCAATGCATCCTTCAAAAATCCCCATGCTATATTTATTTATGTATTTATTTCCACTGTTAAAAATAGACAAAGGATACCGTCCAAGGCAGGTCAGACATTAATTAGCAGCAATACAGAAAGCACCTCCTGAGTTAGAAGACGCCAGATCCATGTCAGCAATTTGAATGGCAAAGTTTAAGAAATTGGGAAATGTTGAATTGAAAAATGGTAGGATTTTGGAGTGTATTGCCTTAGGCTTAGAACAAATATATACTGAGGAGGGGGCAGATTTATATATGCAGAAGAATGAGCTAAGAACAATGTTGTAGACTGATAAGATAGTAGAATGGCCTGTACCACTTATTTATTTCATTTTTACCCTAGTGGGGACCCAAAGCCACTTACACTGCTCTCTCTCCTCTGTTTTAATCTCACAACAAATCTGTGAGTTAGGCTAGGATGAGAGTCTGTTACTGGCCCAGCATGGCAAAGCGAGTCTCTCAGGTTCTAGTCATACACTATAACACACTGCCTATGAGACTGCTGGTGTGGGTTCCCATTTTGGAATACTCCTGTGGATTAAAAACTCCCTGCAAACAGAAGCTCAGCAAAGCTAGAAAAGGTCAATACTTTTCCCCCTGCAGTGCTGGTTTTCTAGTTGCATAGAGATTTTTTATGAGAAGAACCATTCAAAGCTAGAATCCCCTGGCAAGCTAAAAGAACTCATCCATGAGAGTTTGTGTTCACATGGGGTCTCATGTAACCTGGGCTGCTACCCCAGCTACCCAGGTGCTCAGCCCGGGGGGGGGGGGGTCGTATTCTGCCAGCATGCTAAGCCCATGTAGCTTCTACTAGACAGCAATCCTATTTATGCAAGATATCGTGAGAGTGCAAGTCCAACGAGTGAGTGTTTTTGCCATGCCAACCTGCTATGTAAAATAGCTTGTCACATTCAATGAAATTAGAAAAAAACGTGTTTATTATAACCCCGTCCCTGATGTTTGCAGGGAGCTTTCTATATGGGGGAGCATTCGAAAATATGAAACTGCCATCTGAAAAGGTATGTTTAGAATTCTGCAACCCTGATCTGTCAACCTTGATCTCCAAGTAACGTGCAGAATGCCTCTAAAAGGCAAGGTAAGGCTTACCCCTGGAGACAGCATTAATTTATGAGGAAAGGGTCCCCCCTTTAAATTCATCTCACTGGGACAGACTCCTGCTAAACAATGGATTTCATGGAGGTGAAGAACTTCATTTTCTGGATTCAAAGTAAATGAATCTGCTGCCTGTATTTTAAGATTGTCTTGACTGGTTAATTTTCATGTTGCTCTCTTTAAGTAAGGTGATAGAACTATCATATGAAAAGGACGCTGGATAATAAGACATGCGTAGGAAAACATCTGTGATTGGAAAGGTCTATGAGCTCTGGAGAACAAAATTCACTGGAGGAATTTAAGAATGAAAGGAGTTTAAGCATAACATGCCAGCATGTGTCAATCAGCTAGGAACATATGCTCTTCTCAAAAATAGAAAGTATTTATGAAATGATCTGTAAATAGTTGGGGATTATAGTGAGCAACCACTTAAAAAAAAACAGAAGCACTGAAGAAAGAGAGAAGGATCGTTTTGGGAACGATTCCCCTCTCCCACACATACACACCCAAACACTCATCTAGTGACAATGAAAACTCTTCCAAGTCAGCCTTTCGGAAAGCCCCACGGAAGTGACAGGAACCAACTCTAGAAACAGTCAGCATTTGACATAGTTATGATTTTTATTGGTAGAATGTATTAATAAGACCTGAGTAATCAAATCTGAACTGGATAGCCCAGGCTAGCCTGATCTTGTCAGATCTTGGAAACTAAACAGGGTCAGCCCTGGTTAGTACTTGGATGGGAGACCACCCAGGAAGTCAAGGGTTGCTACAGAGAGGCAGGCAGTGGTAAACCATCTCTGAATGTCTCTTGCCTTGAAAACACTATGGGGTCCACCATAAATCAGCTACAAGTTGATGGTACTTTCTACCAACAAGTAAGCAAAGTTATCCCATATTATCAAGTGCACAAATTGGGTTAGCATCCCGCCCCTCCCCTCTGTTAGGTCACTGGGCCTCTTGGGCAAACCCTTATATATCCCAGGAAACAGCGGTTTTCCCAAATACTGCCCCTGGTCCTGATGCTAATTGGACAGGAATTGATGAGAACCCACAACTCCCATGTGAATGTGTTATGTCTGGCACAGGGTGGAGATGCAGACCCAACATAACATAAGGAAGGGAGCCCCACTGAACTCAGGGGGACCTTTTTCAGGGGAAGAGGGCAGGTAATCTGATCAGTTGGATTGCTCCATGCAGACCTTTCAAGCAGATCTGCATACCTTGTGAGTTCCAAGCTGGGGTGGGTTAGGTCATTAAAAACAGCTCAGGATCATGTGAAACTCTGTGGTTACCTCAGAGGTCAGTCACTCAGTTGGCACAGATCTGGTCAGAAGCAATGATGCAATCTTGTTCATCACTTCATCCCAGGCCATCTCAGGTGAGGCCCAAGCCTAGCAGGGACTGCCTGGCTCAAACATGGCTGGTGGCAGAGCAGGAGTAGGCAATGAATGAGGCTCTGTCCAGAATTGTCTCCCATGGCCAGGTCCTCTGGGGCATGGCCTGGCTCACTCCTGCTTGCCACCCACCCACTAGGAACTTTCTTTAGTAATTTAAACGGCCAAATCACCTTAGCGAGCAAGCTTTGGCTTGTTGGTAGTAGGATAAGCAACAATGAACAACTATGTTATTGTATGGTATGCAACTCATCTGGGAAGGTGGTCTTTCTTTCCTGTTGTACTGGTGCCATGACAAAAGAATCCTTTCCATGACAGAAGTCAAAGGCACTACGGTTGTACCCAGGATACTGATTTCCCCAAGGAAGAACATTTGAAAAAAAAAAAGACTTTTAAAATGGTGGCATTTACATTTAAAGAAGGAGAACTTTTCAGAATAGGACAATTTGGTGCCCACTTCCAACATGGTAGTATTCCAAACCCTGCCCATTTGAGCAGCGATCCAGCTCTGCCCATACAAGATTATCCCTATGGGGTTTTTTTTTCAAAATCATTATCGATCTTATAAGAGATGCTGAGAAAATCTGCGACTATGAGAATGGTAGAGTACTTAAAGGGATCATAGGTAGTATGAAGAATTGTTTATAAATGGGAAGTGTCTGGGGGAAGGAATCTTCTGAAGTTAAAAAAAAAAACCTTCTGATTCAAGTTGTGCTTTTCTGTGATTCTAGCAATTTATAGACACTAAAATATACTTAGATTCTTGGGCTTGGCAAGAAGGCTATGGAAGTTTCTCTTGGGTATGATGAAAGAAGGAAAGCAAAAGGCAAAGGTGAAAAGGAAAGATTTACCCAAGATTTTTTATTGCAGTCCCACACTGTCTCGACTCCAAGATCTCTCTCTTGGTCAGTCTCTGCCAATTCGGACCCTATCGACGTGTATTTATAGTTAGGATTTTTGGCTCCAATGTGCATCACCTTTCACTTGGCCACATTGAACCCCATTTGCCATGTTGATGCCCACTTGCCCATCTTTGACAGATCCCTTTGGAGTGCCTCGCAATCCTCTCTGCTTTTCATCACCCTGAACAACTTCATGTCATCTACAAATTTAGCCACTTCACTGCTTACTCCCAACTCCAAATCATTAATGAACAAGTTAAAAAGCATCGGACCGAGTACTGATCCCTGTGGTACCCCACTGCTTACCACCCTCCACTGAGAATATTGCCCATTTATGCTCACTCTCTGTTTCCTATTAATTAGCCAGTTTTTGATCCACAAAAGGACTTGTCCTTTTATCCCGTGACTATTGAACTTACTTAGGAGCCTTTGATGAGGAATTTTATCAAAAGCTTTCTGGAAGTCAAGGTAAACAACATCTATTATGTCCCCCTTGTCCACATGTTTGTTCACCCCCTCAAAGAACACTAACAGGTTATAGAGACAAGATTTTCCCTTACAGAACCCATACTGAGTCTGCCTCTATAGTTTATTGACACTCTAGGAATAGTGTTGTGACATTCTAGGAATTTCCTTAGTCTCTCTAGAATAGGGGAGGCTGTCTACCCAGAAGTGATATCACATGTTCTCCAAATTTTGCCCTTACCAGGCACTGCCCCCCCCCCCCAAATCTTCCAGCATTTGGTGAGACAATGTTCGGAACTCTGCACCCATAATGGAGGCTTGCTGTTAGTGTCTGGAAAGCATGAAGAAGTCAAAGCAAGACAAAACAAGCTACCAGTTACTGCTGATGAATTGCAACCCCAAGCCTAACTTGAAAAGGTGATAGCTCAGCCCTTTTAGCCAACTATTCTCCCTCCTCTCTATACACTTCCTGTAACTCTCACCATTCTGTTTCCTACTTCCCCCTAGAGGGATTCTTGTACACTCCAAATCTGTTCTTAATTAAGGACAGGAAAAGAATGGAAAGAGGTTGCTGCTATTTGTTGTAGATGTCAGTTCCATGAAAGATCACAAGGAGTTTGTCTACATTTTTACAATGTGGTTCTGTATTTCCAGTGTTTTCTGTCTGTCTTAGTTCCTGCTCCAAATCCCCAGGTTGCAAACCAGGTTCATAATTATTAGACCTTTACATTGCTCACAGAACTTTGAAAACACATTAAGAGCCCGATGCTCTCTGCAGCTACCCTGAAATGAGATATAGTTTCTCTAAACTTCATATTTAAAATAACCTTACAGTTTGTTCGTATTTCTTAGCATTACATAATGTGTAGGGAGATCTGGCATCTAGCAAAGTATATATATTCTTTCCAAGTGACTTGTAATACAGTCATATGCCAGAATTTACAGTATCTCAGCTGTACAAAAATAGTTGAGAAACCATATACCTTTTTTTTACAGTGTGAACATTCAGGCATTAATCTAGAGTCACATACACACAAATGAATGCATCAAAGCCAAGATCATTTGTTCATGTCTTACGACTTAAAAATAGTCTGTACTAAAATAGGATGTGGGTCTGGCAACCTAGTTAATGTATATTTAAGCGACAAAGCATTTAGTCTGGAAAACTCTTTTAAAATGGGGAAATATGTCATCTGTGAGAAGAAATTAACTGTACTTTAAAAAACATGTATAGGCAATGTGATGTCTTTGATGAATGAGTTTTTCTCCTAACTAGGCTTTGCAAGGCAACATTTGAAAAAGTGAGTGACAGAGCTATATTTTCCAAGGGTTTATCCATCAGTCCCTCTCAGCATTATATCCAATTTGCATGTGAGTGCTGGCTATGTACTGGACAGGGGAATACAGTTTTCAAGGAAGAAAGGTGTTCCCTAAACAGAGCTGGGTGTGGTCCCCTAAAATTACAGCAGTCATTCATAGGTCTGACACATCATTGCAATCACATTCCACATAGGACTGACCAGAGTAAAAGTTAGTCCCGAGTGCTCAACAGTCTCCTTGATTTTACACAATGAATGACTGGTGAGCCGCATTCATCTTGGTGAATCACAAATTATATAGACTGGTTTTATTGGGGGGGGGGGGCATGAGAAAATCTAATTTCTCCATAACAGCAGTGCGTCCTCAAGGGATTGCACCTGGGTCACCTTCAGTAACTAAGAATCCACTTCCATTATCAATGGGGGAAACCCTGGATTGTCTGAGTAAAATTGGTGTTAATGAGTTACCTAATCTTACAATTCAATAGGGAAATTAGTGACATGTTTGCAACTGCTGCATAACAAGATTCTTGGCAAACACTTCCCAGGAACCTACCTGTAGTCAATGTTCCCTCTAAGCTGAGTTAGTGTGAGCTAGCTCACAGTTTTTCAGCCTCCGGCTCACACATTATTGTCTTAGCTCCAGAGCAAACTCCAGAGCAAACTTAATCTATGCAGTAGCCAAATCGCTCACTCACAACTTTAATGCAGGAGCTCACAAAGTAGAATCTCTGCTCACAAGACCCCCACAGCTTAGAGGGAACATTGCCTGCAGTGATTGTTGTAATTTAGAGACACATTCTTATAGGAACATAGAGGATGGGAGTTTCCAGAGGATCCCTGCTTGCTAGGAGGGAGGAGCTGCAGGTAGTAGGGATTGGAGAGCATTCAAGGAAGCTAGGAGAATGCGTGTTTGGCAATAGACTATTAACACTTTTACCTTGGGGTGTCCTTCATGTGATTGAACCCTAATTTATAGCACTATAATCCCACACTTGTCTCTTAGATTTGGCCAGCACAGGCTTAAATCAGCATACCAAAGGTCTTGCACCCTCCCTGATCTCAGAGCAGCCTCAGTCCTAGGGTTGCCAGATACTCCCCCCCCCCAGTGGAGGCCGGGTTCCCCGCTGCCAGGCCCTGCCCCCCAGCCGCTGATCAGTTGGCTGGCAGGGGGACTCACCAGGAGGAAGAAGAAGGTCCAGGCCAATCACCAGTGTCATACAGGAAGTGAAATCATCACATCAGCAATGGCTGGGTGATGCTCTGGTATTTGAGCAAAAACTCTATGATAGAAGTCATTTTTACAACAGAGTTTTTAACCAAATACCAGAGTGTCACAGCAGCATCGCAGCATGATGGTGTCACTTCCTGTGTGACACCAGCAGTGTGGCCTGGACCTTTCTCTTCCTCCTGGCAAGTCCCCCTTCCCATCCCCTGCTGGTTGCCAGCCCAGGAGGGACCTGGCACCCCGACTGTGCACAGCTCAGCTTGATTGCACAGTGGTCAGAGAAGGGAAGAAAGACAGAGGGCACTTGCTGTTGCACCATATGTGGGCTGAATGATCCTAGGACTAGGAATCTTAGAATGAATTGTCTAAGGCAGGGTTTCTCAAGGACAACATGCAGAAACCCAAAAACCAGGGGATCCCCCGCTCCCAACTGGGGAATGGCAATCCTGTCCATGAGCATCCTTAACAGAGACACTCATTCTTTGCATCAGCTGTGTTGGGGGAACAGCTTACAACAGGGGTCCACTGTTCCCTCTGAGCTCAGTGTCAGCTAGCTCACAGTTTTTTAGCCTCCGGCTCACCCATTTTTGTCTTAGCTCCAAAAGGAGGGCTCCAGAGCAAACTAACTTATTCAGCAGCCAAATTGCTCGCTCACAACTTTAATGCCAGTAGCTCACCAAGTAGAATTTTTGCTCACAAGATTCCACAGCTTAGAGGGAGCATTGCAGGGGTCCCCAACTTTTCAAAGCCTATGAGCACCTTTGGAATGTTGAGGTGTCAGTAGTTAGTGCCACCTCAAAATAGCTGACACACGAGGTGGAGCCGAACCCACAGTGGCAGCCACAGGAGGTGGAGAGAGAAAGGTGAATAAAAAGGAATGGAGGAAAGCCCACAAGGGGGGGTGGGAAGGGAGAAAGGCACTGGAAAATAAAAAGAAAGAAAGCCTGAAGGGGGAATGGAACCACATACTGACTAAGGAAAGCCTGGGTTCTTGTCAGTCCTCCTGATCCACCACCAGTGTTCCCCCTAAGCTGAGCTGCCATGAGCCCACTCACAGATTTGGCCCCTTGGTGCACTACAGCAGGCAGCGGGAGAGCCAGGCATGGGGTAAGCAAAGGCAGTGAGCTTGCATCTCTCCTTCTTGGCCTTCTGGTGAGCAATTGCCGGCAGGTGGGGAGGGCCAGAGAGGAAAGGGGATGACTCAGCCGGGCTGCAAGTGAGGCAGGGCAGGAGGAGGAGTCTTCTTCTTGTGCTCTGTTGTGCACTCGCTTGCCTCTGACACTGCCAGCTCTGGAGGGAGGGGATGGGAATGCCTTGGGGAAGGGGGGAGAGACAGCCTTCAGCAAGGTTTGGCCCCTGCTGTGTACTGAGCATGAGTCATCCCTGAGCCAGCAGGATTGAGCTTGTTACCCCAGAACAATAGCTTACCTGGATTCAGGAGTGGGCCGATAGAGATGTAGTATTATGTAAATAGTCTATCGTTGGGAGTGGGGTGTGTTAAGGTGTGGTCTTTGCATGCTTTATAAACAGGGCAGCCCCCCCTGGATTCAGTCCTTGTAGTGTTCCTGAAATCACTAAATAAACTAGAGCTGATCACTGCAATGTGTCCAGAACCCAGTATTGAACAGCCCTGATGCCTGTTGGTGGCAGCTCCAAAGGAAGACTGCCATCTCTCCCCTGGCCAGCCTCCTGACTCCATTCCCAAGGCAAAAGGAGAAAAAATGGTGGTGGGTGGGAGAGAACTGGGGGTTGTTGAACTGGAGGTTGTAGCCTCAAGGGTGCTTATGGCCAGTTCAGCAGATTTTTTTTTTTATTATTTTGGAATTTATATCACGCCCTCCTCACCATACGGCGGGCTCAGGGCGGCTCACAGCAGCCATTATGGCATAATGCATTATTTGGTTAAAAATTAAAACAACCATAAAAACATCCTGTCACATATCACTCAGATGGCGTTGCTTCAGTACAGTTATAAAACAGCAATCCAGCATATCCCCATATCTGCTCATACATTGGCAGTCGGAGATCAGGCCAGGGCCAGATGTAAACACCATGGGCAGCCCCTATTTGAAAGCCTGGCGGAAGAGCTCCGTCTTGCAGGCCCTGTGGAATTGTAATAGATCCCACAGGGCCTTGATGTTATCCGGGAGCTCATTCCACCAGTAAGGGGCCGCCACAGAAAATGCCCTGGCCCTTGTAGCTGCCAAGCGGCCTCCCTCAGCCCTGGGATGGTTAGGCGGTTCTGGGATCCGGATCAAAGTGCTCTCTGGGGAATATATGGTGAGAGGCGGTCCTTCAAGTAAGCAGGTCCTCGGCCATATAGGGCTTTATAGGTAAGTACCAGCACCTTGAACCTTATTCGGTATGCTATAGGCAGCCAGTGCAGTGCTTTTAAGGCGGGCTGGACATGTTCCCGAACCAGGAGACCTGTCACCAGCCGCGCCGCTGCATTCTGCACCAGCTGCAGCTTCCAGATTTGGCACAAGGGCAGCCCCATGTAGAGGGCGTTACAGTAGTCCAATCTTGAGGTGACCAAAGCATGGATCACTGTGGCCAGATCGTCGCGCTCGAGAAAGGGGACCAACTGCCTGACCAGCCGTAGGTGATAAAAAGCTGACCTTGCAGTGGCTGCCACCTGGGCCCCCATCGTTAGTGAAGGGTCCAGTAGCCCTCCCAAACTCCTAACCTCCGACGCTGGCACCAACGGTACCCCATCGAAGGTCGGGAGTGGGATCCCCGCCCCCAGATTTGCACCCTAAATCCTCCAGAGCAAAACTCCTCTGATGTAAAACTCCTCTGATATAAAAAGCGAGCTGGGCATCAAAGCTTTAAAAAAAATTAATAACATCAGGAGCTGCCCAAAAGTGAGCTGGGCTCAAGCATGGCTTGCCATCTCCAAGACAAAGTACAGCTGCCCAGGGGTCCAGGCCAGACAGCAGTGGCTCCTGAGGTGAGAGTGCAGCTGTGTGTGTGTGTGTGTGTGTGTGTGAATCCCCCCCCCCGCCCGAAGCCCTTGAAGCCCTAATGAACAAAGATGGAGAAAGGGGGGATGTCTGCTGCTGCAGCTGATGCCTGGGAGGAAGAAGAAGAAGAGAAGAAGAGATTGGATTTATACCCTGCCCTTCACTCAAAGTCTCAGATCAGCTTACAAACTCTTTTCCCTTCCCCTCCTCACAACAGGCACCCTGTGAGGTAGATGGGGCTGAGAGCGCTCTGACAGAAACTGTTCTTTTCAAGAACAGCTGTGGCAGAGCTATGGCTTGCCCAAGGTCATCCAGCAGGTACAAGTGGAGAAGTGGGGAATCAAACCCGGTTCTCCCAGATTAGAGTCCACGCACTTAACCACTTCGACAAACTGGCTCCCAAGGGAAGGGGAGGACAGGGCAGGGATGTCGACTCCTCCAGCCAAGGAGGCCTCCACTGTGCTCGGCTTTTTGCAGAGGCGGCTGGAGCCGCACAAGCCTCTCCCACTCCCACCAAGTTTCCGGGGTGCTCCTCTTTCCTGCAGAGGGGGGCGGTGCATGTGTTTATATGTTTGTAGGTGATTGGGGCCTGGGGTTTGGCTCTTTCTTTCTCTCTCCCTCTCTCCTACCCACTGAATGCTGACTTTTAAAATCATATTTAGTAATCCAAAGAAATGGGGAACCACAGAAACCTGGAGGCCCAGGTGGCTCCACACTGCATGAAAGGGCTCATTCCAAGGTCCCAGACAAGTCATGGTTCACGATGCAATCCTGTGAGTACAAATTATATCAGAGGTTAAGACCCTGAACTGCAGATCGGAAGGTCGGCAGTTCGAGACCCAAGTGCCACATGACAGAGTGAGCTCCCATCTCTGGTCCCAGCTCCTGCCAATCTAGCAGTTCGAAAGCAAGAAATTGCAAGTAGATAAATAGGTACCACTGTGGTGGGAAGGTGACAGTGTTCCATGTACCTTGGCATCTAGTCATGCCGGCCACATGACCACGGAGACATCTTCCAACAGCACTGGCTCTTCAGCTTGGAAACGGAGATGAGCACTGCCCCCTAGAGTTGAATTCTAGGGAAACCTTTACCTTAGGACTACATTCCATCCTTCCTTGCTTTGGCAATGGGATCCCCCAGGTGCGCATACAAGCACCTCTGGTTTGTAGCTATACCATCACGCCTACAAAAGCAGATGCCATAAATAGGTACCATCATACTCCCTGTTCACTATCTGCAAAACAGAAAAAAATAATCACAAACCCCGCCCGACCTCATTGTGTGAATGAGTGAGACAAGACTATAGTGTGAATAAACTGCAGGAAACACCTTAAAAATATCTCCATGGTTCTATTTCTTGGATAGGAACCTAAGAGAGGCCATGATGGATCAGGCCAATGGCCCATCTAGTTCAAAACTCTGCATCACACAGTGGCCAAAAACCCAGGCGCCATCAGGAGGGCCAGAGCTCCAGAAGCCCTCCCACTGTCGCCCCCACCAAGCACCAAGAATACAAAGCATCACTGCGCCAGACATAGTGTTCCATCCAGCCCAGCAGGAACTCATTAGCATATTAGGCCACACCCCTGACATTGCAGCTCATTAGCATATTAGGTGGGGGGCTGACAAAGCACAGGGCAGGCATGGGGAGGGAAAGAAAGGCATTTTCAACATGCAGGGGTTCCCTGCCTGCCCTTTTCCAGCTTGGACATGTCAGCTAGAGAAGGGAAGGCAGAGAGAGGCTTTTCCTTGTCAATTTCACTCTCAGCTGACTGGCAGGGGGTGAAATTGACAAGGAAATCCCATGGGCTCCCCAGAGGGAAAGAGGGCATTTTAACATGCCTCCTTTTTCCCTCTTGTGTGTAACGTGGGGAGGGCAGCATGCTCTGTAGCCACTCATGCCAGAGGTTTTGGTTGTAGCTGTGGCCAACTCAGGAGCCAGCCGGAACTCCGTTCCTGTGTGTTCCTGCCCCAAAATAGCCCTGGTTCCATCTATACCTTGTGGCTAATAGCCACTGATGGACCTCTTGTAATTCTTAATGTCAGATTTGTGTCCATTTATCCTTTGCCGCAGGGTATGACCTGTTCACCATATGTAGAGAATGGAAGGGCATTGTTGGCATTTAATGGCATATTGTATATGTCATATTTTATCTATCATTAAATGGTTCACCAGAAAGCTGGCATAACCGTGTAGGGATTCGAACCCAGCTCTCCCAGATCCTAGTGTGACACTCTAACCCAGGGTGTCAAACATGTGGCCCACAGGCCAGATCAGGCCCTTGGCGGGCCCCAATTAGGCCTGCAAGGCCCTGGCTGTTTCTTACTTCCATTCTGCTGCTGCTGCCATGTTGCAGCTTGCTTTACCAGTCTCTCTCAGTCGCACAGGAGAGATTGATAGGCAAGGCTCTCCTGTGCAATTGAGAGAGTCTGGTAAAGAACTGGCTCAGGCTCCTTCCCCTCCTAGGGTTGCCAAGTCTCACATTCTGTTTAGCGCGGGGGGGGGGAGTCTTTGCTGGCATGGGAGTCTTCTGGTGTGTGCACACAAAGCATGCATGCTGCAATGACATCATCTGGAAGTGATGTCATTGCGTTGGGTATGTTGGGGCGGGACCTCTGTAAATCGAGGGAAAACCATAGAGTTTTCCTTCAAATTATAGAGCGTCCCCCCCAAAAAAAAGTGCCTAATGCAATGACGTCACCTCCGGATGACATCACCATGCCGGGCATGTCACCGCAGCCCGGCAATTTGGGGGCGGGGTTCCCCTCAGGAGCCCAATCCGGGCTGGTGGAGAACAAACCAATCGAGCGGGGATTTCCCCGCCCCCTGGGGGACTTGACAACCCTATCCCCTCCTTCTCCCAGGGGAGGGAGGGAACAGCCTGAGCTCACTTCCTGGCCAGGCTGCAGGAGACAAAGGGCAGCCTTTCATATATCTCCACTACCTGGCATTACATTTTATGACATGCATGGTCCGGCCCAACAATGTCTCATTTATGTCAGTTCCGGACCTTATAACAAATGAGTTCTATACCCCTGCTCTAACCACTGGCTGCCTGCAATGAGGACACCTCCACATACTGCAGCTGTTAGCCCAATGTTTATCTGAGTTTGCTGCAGCAGACAAATAGGCTGTACATATGTCTATACATTTTTAAACACCTGTGCACATATATCTGGGAACTCACATTCCCCCACATTTTAAAATTGGATATTTGGTACATTTTAATCCTGCCCATTCCCCCAAGTTGCACAGAGCGCTGTCCATTGCTTTTTCATCCTCTGTGTTATTTTCACAACAACCTTGTGCAATGCTCCCTCTAAGCTACGAAGTCTTGTGAACAAAAATTCTACTTTGTGAGCTACTGGCATTAAAGTTGTGAGCTAGTGATTCGGCTGCTGCATAGATTAGTTTGCTCTGGAGCCATCCTTCCTGAGCTAAGACAAAAATGTGTAAGCCGGAGGCTAAAAAAACTTTGAGCTAGCTCATGGTAACTCAACTTAGAGGGAACACTGCTTTTGAGGCAGGTTTAGGCTTATGTGATAGTCAAATGTAGGCTCACTCACAGCTTTAATGCTAGTAGCTCACAAAGTATAATTTTTCCTCACAAGTCTCCAGAGCTTAGGGCGAACATAGTCCACCACTGGTGGTAGTTGCTATTGCAGCCATGGCAAATCCTTTCATTTGAACGAGGGCAGCCAATAACATGCCTTGCCTTAATTTCTGAAAAGCTCAGCAGGCACCAGGGGAAGCTATAGCGCTTACTGATACCACATTATGGAACACTGATTTACCTATTAGGAATAAGCATCTGCTACCTCAGCGAAATGGCAGAATTTATTTTTTAAAAAAGACAGGTTGTGACAATGCACATTGGAATTTGACCTGATTGCCTGTAGATCCTTCTGTTTTGGAAAGTACTGTGGGATCTTCCTTTTTTCCAGATTAGGACATGGATATGTGATGGGTTTGAGGAAAGAAAAGCAATCTTGTGGGGGGAAGGGACAGATGATAGGGAGGGGTAGAATTCTGCAAATCAAAACAGGCTACCCCAATGCAAATGTGTAAAAACTGTTGAAGAAGTGTCAGATGAATAAAATTACAGTCTACTTGGCATTAATTTGTATTCAACATTAAGGCCTCACATGCTTTCCATCTTGAACTTATGTTTTTGCCATAAGCTAATCACATACTTACACTCACAGAAAAGAAATATTCAATAATTAGTGGAAATTACAAGTAATAGCTTCATGGGTTTTTTTTTTTAAACCCCAAGATTCTAATTAAAGCATTTTGACTCTTATTACACAGATTACAATCCTGTCAAGTGTATTTGGAGGAAATCCAACCCATGCAGAAAAAGGAATGGCATACTCAAAATTCCTTCAGTTTTTATATGACAACAATGAAGACAAAGAAGACAAAAATGAAGAAGTATTGTCACAGTATTTGGTGTTCTGCAGTTCAAGAGCTAACCAATTTACAGAATTCTTGCTGTTCCAAGCTACACTGTCTTCTGGAGCTGAGCTGGTGGTATTTGTTCAATGCCCAGAATGTCCAGGTGTTTCTTGAGACTTCTAGGTACTGCTCCAATGACAACTGGCACAATGGTAATCTTCTTCTCCCAGTGGTGCTGTAAGTCTATTTGTAGGTCTTGGTATTTTGTGATCTTCTCCTGTTCTTTCTTTTCTATTCTGCTGTCTCCTGGGACTGCAACGCCAATGATCCAAACCCAATTTCTCATTTTTTTCATTTTCTCATTTTTGAGATATCAAAGGCTTCAATACAGTCCTTATCGAACCACGGCTTTGAGAGTCTGACCGCTCTCCGACCATGATTTTCTGGCTACTGGTAAGCCATACTTCTTGCAAAGATTCCAGTGCAATATAGTTGCAACTCTATCATGATGTTCTTTATAGCCAGTCTGAGCAATTTTACTGCCAGCACTGACCATGTGGTCGACTGTTTCATCCTTTGTCTTGAAGGTTGATGTTTGCGGTCCTCACTGGTCTTCTAAATCTTGGCTTTCATACTATTTGTTTCGAGTGCAACTAGTATGAGTCCTTCCATTTCTTTCTTCAAGTGCCCATTTTGGAGCCACTTCCAGGTATTTTATTTATTTATTTATTTTTGTTTTTATACCCCGCCCTCCCCGCAAGCGGGCTCAGGGCGGCTAACAAGGGCATAAATGCCATACATCATAAACATTTTAAAATCAGTTTAAAAACATCAAAACACAACAATAAAACTCCATTACATATCAACATAAACTGCATCAGTAAAACTACAATACCCCCTTAAGGTGCTTCCAATCTCGTTAAGATGGCATCTTATCTAGTGAGAGACCTACCAGCCAGAGCTATCGGGCCTGGACTGCATTCAGGGCCAGTTTTCATTGTAGCTGTCATTACAATGCTGGTGGCGGCTCCTAGCCAAAAGCCTGGCGGAAGAGCTCCGTCTTACAGGCCCTGCAGAACTGCATCAGGTCCCGCAGGGCCCTGATCTCTTCCGGGAGCTCGTTCCACCAGGTTGGAGCCACCACCGAAAATGCTATCAACTTTATTGCTTCACTATCAACTTTATTGCTTCAAATTCCGCTTGTCTCCAATTGATAATCTTAAAATTCTTTAATTCTTCACTGTTTTTTTTCAAACTGGAAAGTACTGGAGTCGGGAGACGGGTGGTAGTAATTTCAGCATAGCAAGGTTTATTTTGTGGTCAGATGAGGCATACATATGGGGCTTCAACCCCTGTTTTTGTGCTGGCCAGAAACACACCTCTGGCTGCACCCAAATGACGTGATAGGGTCTTACATTTACATGAATTGTCATAGGTCCCCCTGGGAGAACCTAGGTTCCTTATTGGTGGTCACTTAGGATCCAGGTGACTATTGTTTCCCCAGACTGAAGCTCAGGTCACTGCCTGACCATGTACTCAGGCCACATGGCGGTCGCCATTACAGGAGCACATGGCAGGTGACATTGTATACTAAGGCATGGTACATTACACAAACAGAGTCATAAACAGCAAATTTTAAGAAATCTATTTTAAGATTTTTCATATCTAAAGTACAGGAAACACGCCTGCAAGTTAATGAACGATGTCACATTTCAAATGACTTTGTGCTATCTAGTTACTTTGACTGCTGTTATAAGAACACCTTCCTGGCTGTAAGTCCAGCTGAATAAAATGGGGCTTACTTCCAGGTAAGTAATTGGTTGGGATTGCTCTCTGTTCCAGCAGCTTTTCATTAAAATATATATCTAACTGCTTATGGAGCTCACTTGCAAATTTATACAGACATTTCCATTACTGAGTAAGTAGAGGGCTGAGCCATTTGAAGGAAGATCTTCATGCTCCAGACAATTGTTTCTCCTCCCCCTCTAAACCACATCCCATGGGTGACCTCTGAGGCACATGATGAAGCAGGATAAGGAGTCCAGTTAAATAGTTTACTATAATACACAGAGATGAGGGGAAGAAGAAAACAGTTTTAAAAACTATACTTATTAAAAAGAAAAACAGAGTGTCAAGCTGTCTATGAACTTGAAAGCAAGGCAGGTTTTATTCTTCACACAGAAGTCCAAGAGAGGACTGTTGCTTGAAAGAACTGGCATGTTTTCTAGACTTAGGCTGAAGACAGACTGGTAGTCTGCCACGCCTCCATGGCACGGCAGACTAAGGTGGGAGAAATTTCCCCCGTGGCGCAGCGTTTGCACGCCACCAGAAGGAAGCCGCCAGCAGCGTTCAGACTGCGGGCGGCTTCCTACGGTGGCATGTAGACACCGTGCGGCTCCCCCTCCCAGTGCGCGTTCACACCCGCTCCGGCGGGTGGAACGTGTACCGCAGCAGCTGAGCACCACTTTGAAGTGGTGCTCGGCTGCTGCGAGAGGAGCGTGGCGCCGGACGCAATGTGTCCGGGCCGCCTCCTCGGGGCAGATGCGGCTGTCTGAATGGCCGCTCTGCCTCCACTTTTGAAGCGGAGGCAGAGCGGCCGAGACTGCCAGTCTGTCCTCAGCCTTAGGCAGGCAGTTTTCAAGGTTGGAGCCTCAAGAGAAAGGAAATCTGAGGAGGGTCACTAGACCAATCAGGTTCTAGTAAGCAAGCAGAAGGTTCTGCCTTTCTGTTGAGATTAACCAGTGGCAGAAGTTTTTCCCTAGTCAAACAGTAGAAACTGGCAGGGCACAGATCCTGTGTATATTGAAGAACACCTCTGGGGGACCAGGATTATACCCCATGGTCTATTACTCAGGAGTACTAGGTCAGGCATTGGACAGATCAGTGGTATTCTGGCAGGAAAGAGGATGTGTGATCTCCCTATGCTTGACAGGTTGCTTAGGAGCAAAGCACCTCCCCCCATCAGACAGTTGTTGTTAATAAAACAAAGGAGAAGAGGAATAGACTTATACATTCTTCTATTGTCTAGGGAGGAAACGTCATATTTCTATATTAACTGGGACATTTCTAGAGACTTGGGGTTGTCCAGGGTGAAAAGTACTGGAAGTAGAGTCCAGTTGAAGTGATTTCAGCAAGCATTTTATTTAGCTGGTTCAGATGAGGCATGGAGACGGAGGTCAGGGGGCCTGCTTATATACACAGGTAAGACGCACCCCTGACCTCGCCCAAACAAGGCAACTGGATAAGTTTCCTGTCAGAGGCTATCATAGGACTATTTGACTATCCTAAGCCTCTGATAGGGGGACAATTAGGTTCCTAGTGTACTATTGTTCTCTGGCCCCAAGCGCAGGGCTTAACTGGGCCATGTGCTCTGCGGGGGCCATGTGGCTTTCGCCATTACACAGGGGTTGCCTGTAAGCATACAGGCTATATCCATGACAGGTTTGCAGGCTTTTGGTAGTATCAGAGGGGCACTTTAGATCTGCCACAGTAAACAGACTGAGAGAGGAAAAATGATACAAATGAAAAAGGAAACCTATAGCTGAGAATGTTACCATTACACAGTAATTGGATAGTGATGGTATCACAGAATCCCCCTTCCGAAAGCCATGTCCATGCAAATGTATTTTGTTAGTTCTAAATTTTAACTTTGATCCTTTTTTTTTTCTTTTTTTGGGGGAATTAAAAACGTTCTTTCCAGTTTAGTGTTAAGTCCTGAAAAGAAAAATAAATGGGGCAAACAAAACAAGGCAAAGTTGTGCCACTTACCTGATAAGGGCTTCAGAATGAGAGAGAGGAAAAACCTAAGAAGAGAAATGAAATGCTTTATGTAGTTTTGCAGTAATACAGTCCTTTTAAGAATGTTGTTGGATATATTCTGGTATTACTCCCCCAATCATTACAGGGGCACCATCATGTGACTTGTCAAAAAAAGAAATCCCCAAGTTGTAGAATGATTTCTTTTTTTCATCTTTGAAGCTTCAGCGACTGTTCTATAGAGAGCAGCAGTGGAGTCTGTGAAGAATGCCTTTGGCTTGAAGAAGAGAAATTGGTACACTTGATAAGGGTTTGGGATTCTAAAGAAGCCTGGACTCCTTAATATAGTATCAGGCCCACAGAACCTGGTTCCAACCCAAATGGCATCAAACTTAACCAAATGGTCTGGAACTTGATTTTCTCAGTCCCTATTTACAGTTTGGGCACTTGTTGTAAAATGGCATCTGGCTGTATATACAGAGCTCCCAATATCTTGTATGAGTTGGCCTCTTTTTCTGACACACAGAGGGAGTTGGAATAGAGAACATAGCCTCCATTCTGAAATCTGCGTATCTTGCTCGTAGTCTTAGCCCTCACTGAGTGCTACTTTTTTCCTAAGTGGTTTTCTGCAGAAGCCTTTCTGGCTCCCTCAGAATGTTCACAAAGAGAGGTTCCTTAGTAAACATGACAGGATTCTGAATAAGTCTTAAAGGTATGGGTCAATCATTTGTTTTCATACTGATTTTTTCCCCCAGAATATAACAAGTGGGAGCTCCGGTTTTCTTTCACTTCCAATAGAGGCCATTACATTCTGAGCCACTCTGGCACAGCAAAGGTGTGAGACCTGAAAAGTGATGAGTGGGACAGACAGCACAGGGGAACATGATTCTGCATTAATAAGATTGGTGGTGCATGGCTGACAAGCATCACCTTCCTGAGAGCAGGAAGGAGATGAAACCGGGTGCACATGGAGCTAAGTGGCTCATTTGAATGCCAAGAACTGAGCCCACCTGTCCTCACATTCTCAGCATGTGCAACCTCCTCCTCCCTTATGGCCTTGACAACATGAAAAGGTAGGCACACAGTGAGCTAGAATTGGGTGGGCACAGAAGACTACACTGCTCAGTCTTAATTTTATTTCTGGCTGCATTTTTTTTCCTGCACATGTGTGTCTATCGTATCTCTGTGCCAAAAAAACAAAAACAAAAAAAAACCCCTCACTCAAGGCTTAGATTTCCCTTATAGTTTCAGTTGGATGAACCTGATATATACCATGCAACAGGATGTCTGGGGTTCACCTGCATTCCTCGTGAACAAAGAGTCTATTCTTCTCATTTTCTCCCTCGTCTTCCCCCCCCACCCACCCGGATGCTCAAGGGCTTTGAGGTGGCAATACAAAGACTTTTAAGGCTCACAAATTAGACTAAAGCCAAGGAATTGATCCTCCAGGTATAATTAGCCTGGAATTATACTGTGCTGGCTTTACAGGCTTTCTGGAAACAGCAACTTCTGCTGATAATAAGCTCTTGCTTACAAAGAGACCATGCATTCCTCCTAGTTTTGCCCTGCTGGATAGCCAGGCTGCTGCTGCTGCCGCCGTCACCGCCTAGGATTCCAAAAGGGCTCTACAAGAGTGTGCACAACAAAAGGAGTTATCCATTAGGGATAAATAATCAATATTATAATGTACAAGTCTTAGTTTAACAATACCAATATACAAGGCACCAAGCCAAAGTTAGGTCCTATTTATTGTGGTGGCAAAAGAAGACATTTAACTTTCCTTTTGAAATGAGAGGGAGTAAAACTGTAAACTTTGGGCAAAAATGAATCCTCAAATACACATTTATATACAAAATATACCTGATCTTACTGTTGTGTCTGGAATTCAAGTTTTCCAAAGGCTTTTGGTCTAATCTCTCTATAATAATGGTCAAGGAGACATGCAATGCATTTGGCCCGGAGCACAAGCTCAAAGAGGGGCTCAGATTTATATGCTTGTTACTTTTTTGGCACTGTATACATTTTTCATCTTGTTTTTAGGAACATTATATGTTGCCTTTTAAAAAATTTTTATTGTGGATAGACTCTTCAAAACTGAGAAGTTGCCTGGGCTTCTCATGAGGCCCTGGGAGGGAAGGCAGAGTATAAATTTGAGAAGTTTTGCTAATTGTTTTTAGGTGCATTATGTGTTGTCATTTTCCATTTTTATTATGGTAAGGGGATGGATGGATGGATGGATGATGGATGGATGGATGGATGGATGAGCGGATGGGTAGAGCAAGCAGACCTTAGAACACAAGATCAAGCAACAAGTTAGGAACACAAAAATCAAAGACTATAATATTTGAAGTTTTTGTTATGGGAAACATCAGGCCTCACAAGTTTAGCTGAACTAAATTTGAACTTTATACAGAGTGGTTCTTTGGAATTATACACTGAAAACATTCAGTCATATTTACAAGGTATTTGAAGTGTTGGCAACCCATGTAAACCTGTGTGATTATGGTAATTACCTATGTGCTCCCTTATCTAAAACAAGGTGCAGGGCCAAGAATTTACCTTCTTGTGGGAGTGAAGGGAGATCCTAAGTTTCCTTTGGCTATCAGGCTTTCAACACATTATTTATCCATGAGCTGTTATGACAGACTGCTCTTTTAAGAAGGTTAGAAGTGCTGTACAAACAACTAAAGGACTGTAAAGTGTTAATTCTTCAATGAAACAGGGAGCCTTGAGTGACAGGCTGCTCCAAACAATCTGATTGGTTAGCATCACCTGAGCAAAGAGAGACTTTAAAGCTGAATGAGTGATGAGGAGAATTCATTGGAAATTCAGCCCTGACTGAGTAGTTTAACCCAGACAGGAGAACTGGGGAAAGTTGGCAAGAACAAGTGGGTAGTTAGACGGAGACTCCCATTCAGGCTAAGGAAAGGGGATAGATCTTCTAGAGAGAGAAGGAATTTCCCTTACCCAGTCTAAACAGGGTGAAAGCTCTCAAAAGTACAGAGATCCCTGGTTTGGTGCAGTCAGAAACTGCCTTTAGAGACCTTGTCAGTTAAAAACTCAAAACAAGTACTGGTGTTTCAAGAGAAGGGGTTTGGGTACTGGAAAGTGTGTACCAGCCTTCTGGAAACCAAAAGTGTTTGAGATTACTCAAAGAAAATGTACTGAAGTGTTTGGGGAAAACACTGGAACAAAAGCCACTCAACATCAAGATTTAAGGCCCAATTTACACCTCCCCTCTGAAGAGTACTAAAAATTACTGCTTACATTCATTAATTGCCCTCCTATGGTCAAGCTAGCATTATACTGCTTTAAACAGATCCTGTTGCTTAGTGCTCTTCAGACCCAGGGAGTGAAATTTGAAACCAGCGTGAAATGAGAGTAGGAAAAGACAGTAGTCAAACTACTTCAGAGGGGAGGTGTAAACTGGGCCTAAGATGGAGTTTAGCAGACCCTTGCTGACTCAGTTAAGAGTCCAGGGGTTATACTGGTTGATTATACCACCTAGATCCATGACATCAAAAGCAGCATTTATGTTTTTTTAGATGCTGAAAAAGCAATTGATAATCTTTCCTGAACTTTTCTTCAAAAAGTATTGCAATATCTAAATTGCGGACCTAAATGTGCAAACTGGATACAAGGAATCTACATGAAACAGAATGCCAACATTTTATTTAATGGGGTATTAACAGATGGATTTCAGATTGAAAAGAGGACCAGACAAGGGTACCCATTATCACCACTGCTATTTATTCTTGCAATGAAAATTTTTGCCTCTAAAATAAGACAAAATCTCAAAATCAAAAGATTGAGATGGAGAGGAATTCAAATGGAAAAGTTATGCTGATGACATCATCCTGACAATCTTCAACCCACATAAGATGCTTCAGCATGTTATAGAACAAATTGTAAGATTTGGATCTTTTTCAGGATTTAAAATTAATAAGAAAAAAACCAAAATAATCTCTAAATTTTTAACAAAGCAAGAAGAGGAAAGTGTTAAGAAAACTACAGAATGCAAACTAGCAACGAATCCAAGCCCTTTCTGCACCCATATTTTGCCTCAGTCTCTGAGTGCATCCTATCCTTCCATTCTGCATTCCCTCCCGCTGTCACTTTCACTCTGTTTCAGGGCTTCCTCTTGTTTTTGCATTTGTTTTAAGGAGTCTGCTCTCAGACCACATCCAGAACACTGATGGCTGTCAGCTACCAAAACTCCTTTCGCAGCGATTCTTTGTTCTCATCCACTTTCAAATTGCTAATCCTTTCTAAAGTAGAATTGTTTCTGCAGATATTTAAGTGTTGCCCACTGTCCCTCCCCAATTCCCACCTCTCTCTGTTTAGGTTGATGTTCCCTCCCTGTTCAGTTTTCTTTCTCTCCTTCTCCAAAGACAAAAGAGGATGTGTCCTCCCACTCAGGCAAACTTTTAAATAGCCAGAGAGAGCATAAGAAGGAATAAGTAGATAAAAAGGACTAGGGGATTCCCTGCTCCCAAATCTGTCAGTCTTGCATGTGTGGGTCTGGATTTCCCCCTCCCTTCCCTTTCTTTTTTGTAGAATCACGGAGGGAGGGAGGGAGGAGGGAGGGAGGGAGGGAGGGGTTAGCAGCCAGTTAGCTCAAAAAATGTGGCTTTTGTGAATCCAAGAATCCAATTCATGAAATCTTACAAAAATTGCTAGAATGTACTGTACCATTCACTCCTGAACTATTTCTATTGAACATAATGCCAGAAAATTGTAAAATACAAGATTTTCATCTTCTGATACATGTAGTGACTACGGCAAGAATCTTATATGCTAAATATTGGAGGAAAAACAAGCTACGTTCTAAAGAAGAACTTATATATAAAACTCTTGAAATGGGTGAGATGAATGAATTGACTTTAATCTTGAGAGGACAAGAAGAAGGAAGATTTCATAATACATGGTCAAGATTTTATAAATGGAAGACTATTACAAATGAACAATATAGATATATGAATATTCTAGGAGAAAACATAATTTATTTTCTTGTACTAATATGTTAAATACTTATGCAAAACTATTTGGTGATAATAATTGTTGTGGTCCCCACCTTATAGAATGGCCAGCTAATGAAGAGAGGAAGGCTCACTCTTTTGGCATTCTGCAAATTTACACTGTGTAAGTCTGGCCTGAGTCTCAATGAGAAAGGCGGACTATAAATAACATGAATAAAATAAATAAATACAAGCAGCAAAACCACAGAGCTCTAGCACAGGCATTATAAATTAGGCTAAACTAGAAGCTATAGGAAATGTGGCTGCTGGCCATAGAAAAAAACCTTCTTTGCCTCTGTTCCCAACCGTTAATACAGAACATGGTTTGACAGTAATGCACTGGGGGTTTTGCCATCCGCAAGCAGCAGCCAGCAAAGTGGAGTGAGGGAAACTTCAACATGATGACATGTCTTGGCTTATATTACTGTGTAAAGCAGCATGTACTATATGGCACTATATAAATACTAATAATTTATAGCTAAACAATAATTTAAAACATACATCATTTTTAATTTAAAAAAAAAAAACCTCTTGAATTTAACAATGTTTATTTTGCAGCAGCAGTTTTAATAGCAAATACAAAGTTCCAGAGAGTTGTGCTGATGCCCTATAGTTTTGAAAGAATTTCTGTAATGACACCTTCAGGCAAACCAAAATTTCCTGCTGGAAAGTACTGATTCCAGCGACAGACACTCAAATAAGGCTTTGTGAGATTTCAAAAGGAACAGATAATGGCCAGTCATGCAATGCACATGTCCATAGAAAAGGCATATCTCAGTAATGGCAGCAAATAACATTTGGTTGAGTATCAGTGAAGATTCCATTTCCCTTCCAAATCTATTGTTGTTATGATTTTCTTAAGAAAGGACATGAATATGTCTTTTTCATGGCAAGGATACAACTTTTGTTTTTTAAAAAAGACTTTAAAATCAGTCTGAATTCAAAGGGTATTGTCCAGAAAAAAGTCATTTTGTAAGTGATTTCCCATTGAAATGGAACTTGCTTGCAGCTAACTTAAATCCCTCTCCTCTCTCTGGTCTCTCCTGCCTACAGGGAGTACATTTCCTCTTTTGGTATCTGTGTCAAGGAGGGGACTTTCTGTTTATCAGGGTACATCTTCATCCCCCACCCCATAGTGGAGGGCTTGGTTTCACACCATTCCTATGTGAAGTCATCATGTACAAACTGAACTGTGTCTTGTTGTAAAAAACAGGTTTTACCTGATTTGCATATGGTTTCCGGATCATACAGGAAACTTCCTATATTCCATGGCCGACACTATCTTAAAAAAACCCCTAACCTACAGTGATTTTGAAACAAAGGACCACCTGATTATTGTAGCATTTTAACTGGAGCTAAATGATTGTATGCACATGCACATTCAGTGAGTGTCTGGAGGGCAAACCGTGGGGTGTCTGATCTTGTCACTGCAGAATAAATAAACACAATAATCATGCCATCTGACCACAACCTAGGACTTTATCCACTTTTCCTATCATTAAGACTCAATGGACACATGGTTAGGGTATTGGATTAGGACGTGGGAAACGCAGGTTCAAACCCCACTATGCATGGAAGCTTGCTGGGTGATCTTGGGCCACTCACAAACTCTCAGCCATAGGCGACAACTTCAGGGGGGTTGGGGAGCTGGAGCCCCCCTCCCCGAACTTTTCCAGGAGGTGCTGAGCCTCCACCAGAGACAATGGACTGCAATGTCTCTGGCCCAGCCCCAGTCCCGCCCCCCCGGGAAATTGGAAAGTCTACGCCCTTGCTCTCAGCCTACCTCACAGGGTAGTGAGGAATAGAGGAAAGGATAACTATAAGTTGTGTGGATTTTGTGATAACACCACATTTCCAGATCTAGAAACTAGGGACCTAAATTTCATGGCCTACAAACTTCTTATTTGGTGGGTTTTAATTTTTTAATTTAAAAACTCAGGCTTTAGGGATGGCTTTTCTCCAGCCCTCTCAGTATTACAATAACAAAATTACTGGAGGGCAGGGCCTGAAAAAGCATAACAGTTATATAACAGGTTTCTTGTTTGATTGATTCAGACTTATAACATGGAACAAAAAGGCTTTTAACTGTTTTTGACAGGAAGAGCACTCAATCCTTAAGCTCCCTAATGGACTCCTTGCCTAACCAGCAGACCTCCAAGCCCTTTCCCCACCCAAATCCAACAATCCTCAACTGTCAGCTGGCTAGCAGTTAAACTATCAGAGGATTTTGGGGCTTTTAAAAAAAATATTTCACTCCACCATTTTTTGACATTCCAATCCAACATTGGATGAGGCTCCGGGAGACCAGAATTTGAAATGACATCATAACGTCTTTCTTTCTCTCTCATTACATGTACAAGTAAGCAGCCTCATTTGTGAGTGATCATCTGGTCAAAAATACTCCACCGGAAAGTAATTTCAGGGGACAGCTGTGTTGGTCTGCAGTAGAACAGATTCAAATCCAATAGCACCTTAGAGACCAACAAGATTTTCTGAGTATAAGCTTTTGGGAGTCAAAGCTCCCTTGCCAAATGGATGTGTCTGTGTGTGTGTTCTGTCCCTTTAACAAATGTTTAATGAGTGGAGATAGGCAGCTGAAGCTTTTTCATGGAATAAGAGCTAAATAACACCAGATAACTTCTTGTACAGCAAACTAATACTGAAGGAGAAACTCAATGGACCACTTTAAAAAGGAGGGCTGAACAAGCTGTTTTCCCATTTCTAGTCTTTTACGTTTCAGCAATAGCATACTCAAAATTCTGACTTTCTCCTCACGCTTAGGGATAGGTATGAACTGTCTGATGAACTAGACTTCGTCATGAATTTTGGCCATTTCGTGGTTCACGAAGTAATGTTCAGGAACTGAACTTTCATGAACTTTGATGTGGTTTCATGAAAAACAGCTGATGAGCAGGGAGCTCCCTCACTGTTCAGCTGTTTGGTTTAAATGGCTTTTTGCCCCCTGCTTTCTATTCCCTGTGGCTCTTCACGGGGAGCAGAAAGCAGGGATTTAAACTTTAAATAGCTCACGAACCCATATGAACTGGGTTGGTTTGCAAACCTACCTACCAGTTCGTATCGGTTCATGGGTCAGCCTTGAACCATGAACCGAACAACAAAAATGTGATTTGTGCCCATTCCTACTGACAAATATTCATTTCTTAGAAAAAAAGGGATTGATGAAGAACTGGTGTGAAAAGGCTTACGTTGTTGAGCATATAACTTGGGCTGTTGGCAGATGGAAACACAAATAGACAACTGAGTGAAAAAACAAGCTTTTGAATTAGGCCTCAAGAGAAGAAGGGGGGGAAGGCTTTAATCCATGCACATGGTAAATATCCCTACCTTCTTCAGCCATTATGTGCAGTGAACAAATTCCGTGGATTCATACAATGACTGAGCAAGACTATAAGTGAGACTTGACAGACCCTGCTTTTTGTGTTTGTTCAGAGACATTTTGTGAAGAGAAAGGTTTCTCGTCTTCAGCCTTTTTTGTGGCCCTGTTTAGTGTCATGAACTTTGTGATGTAAATACCCCTACCTCAGCCTTGTTGGGGGCCCTGCACACTCACTAGTATCCTAATAAAATACTTTTTATGTTTACTCAAGAGTTAGCAACTAGAATGTCTACACTAAACTGAGTCAATCTTCTACTAACCACCAGAGGAGAGAAAACAGAAGGTCCAAGAAATACGATTAAAAAATAAACTTCCAGTAAAAAAAAGGGCAACCAATTTTATTCTCTTAACTTATCTCAGGCGCAGGTGGAAGAGAACTAATAGCACTATCTTATCAGCTTCTGTTGCTGCTTGTAATATTTTTCTCGGAATATCCTCAGCATAATTCTTTTCGTGATTTTTATCTCTCTCTCTCTCCAAACATTTTCTTTCTCCAAATGTGTCATTTGCTTTTCATTTCCTTTCTGAAAGTTGCTTTTTAAACCAATCACCTATTGCCTTGAGGATCACAAAACATACATATAAAGGAAAAGCAAGGCACTCTCAAACGTATACTGGAGTGCTCTGTTCAGTAAGTGCAGTGTCTGTTCTTCTTTCTTACATTAGAAGGATATAGTCAGTTGCTTACATGTAAACAATTTAGGAACAGTTCTGGCTGGCCAAACATATTAAGGGGTTTTCACACAGGACACTATACTTTGGTCAGGATCCTAGCCTATTCATCCCTTCACATTCCTCTTTTGTACTGATAGGGGAGGAAGAGAGGAAGACCTTGCTAGCTAATTAGTTAGAAGCAGCTGAGCAAAATCTGGCTTTTTTGTTTTATTTCTGCTCACAAGTACTTAAAACCTGGGTGTGGCCTGGGGCATAAGCTCAGGGACTTCTGCTGTTTGGTTTTTAGCCTGAAGGTCATGGTTTAGAGCTGTAAAGATGATCTGTTGGTGCTGGGGGGCTGTTCTGTATTCAAAATCCCCCTTTCTCCTTCTTCTGTTTGTTTCTGGGGTTTTTTTTTATTGTAAGCTGCTTTGTGGTCTCCACTGGGAGAAAAAAACCCAGGATATAGTTAATTAAACTGTTTTGTAAGGCACCATTGAAATCTTCAGGATAGTATATGCAGCATACTCAGTAATATGTTGGACTATTCAAACCACTTTGCCCAATGCCAAATGCTCAGTGCTATTAATATTCATCATAAACCAATCCATTAAATGTTATGGCTTTTCAACCAGTGGGTGGCATTTGGGCATTTTCTGGACCTGGGTCAAAACTCCTAATTTCCATATATTTTGAGGCAACTCACTGTACTACAAATAACCTGTAGATGAACTCTGCAGTGGCTGAGAAGTTTCAGACCTATCCACCAGCCCCTTAATGTTGCTTTAGACAAGCCACTATTTTAACCCTTCGTCCCCCAAATGCAATACGAGATGGGCCAGATGTAATTTATTTAGAAATAAAAAATGGTTTGAGAGCAACTTCACTGATTTCAGTACAAATCTATCTGCCTCTCCTCTGGCAAGCTCCGCAAAACTGGCTCTACTAAACTGGAACATGCTTTCATTTGAGCAAAACAACAAGAAGAAGAAAGTTATGATGAGGGAGCCAAGATGGTGACAGACTGAAAGCACATATATTACTATTATGCTTTCATGCTTCTTCTACATCAGGGACATAAACTGCCCAGCAGGGCTGAAAATAACCCCAGCCGGCTTCTTTGGTGTTAAGAAGGGCTCCAGCGACTTGTATGTGGGAAGATCACAGGCTTTTGAGTCCTCTTAGATTAGAGGATTTTAAGTCTTCTGTCTCCTGAAATGCAGAAACCATCTAAGCTGATGTGGAGGAATGCCAGTAAGCCACAGTTCTCACCTGTGAAGCAAAACTCATGCAAGGTCTGACTACGTAAGAGGCACTCAGGATCCCTGGGGGCTTGCTTCTAGTGCTTTCAAACAGGATTCCTAACGGGGGTGCTGAACTTGGGAGCTCAGTGAGGGAGGTTGATGGGAAGCAGGAGAGAATCTCTCTTTTCTGAGTTTCCTGAAAACGGACATAAAAGCTCCTCATCAGCAAGAAGGATGATGTGCCACTGTATCCTTTCTGCTATGGAGAGATGCACAGATTCACCCTAAAACACCTCTGAATGATTAAAACAGTTATGGAGGTAGAAAGCCAACAGGGTTATTCAATGTTTTGCAGAGAGTGCCACATGTGTAATTATCCGCCCACTGAGCAGAAAACGTGGATGTGTACTCAATGCATGGAGTGCTTAGCTCTCAGGGGGCAAGTCTGTTCCCTCAAGACTAGGGTTGCTGAACTAAAGAAGCTGAGGGAGAGAGAGAGAGATTTGTGGACAAGACCTCTAGGGACCTATTAGAACAGTGCCACTCTTGTGCTGACAGCTCTTCTGTTGTTGTAGAGCAGGAGTGGCCAAACTGCAGTTTGGGAGCCACATGTGGCTCTTTCAGGCATATTGTGCAGCTCCCAGCAGGGCAGCTGGGGAAGTGAAGGGGAGGCATGCCTCCCTGATTGGTCTTCCCTTCCCCAGCCAGTGTTCCCCTCCCTGGGTAGGCTTGAGGTATGTGTGTGGGGGGGGGGGGTAGAGAAAGAAAGCAACTTCAACTTTAAATGTGTTCTCCAAGCCCCACCCCAGCCAGCTTGGAGAAGGTATTTGTCTCTTTAAATCCCTTTGCCAAGCCAGCTGGCATGGAGTGGCTTGGAGGATGCATTTAAAGTTAAAGCTGCTTTCTTTTCACCTCCCTCTCATCTATTTGTTCTCTCTCTCTCTCCATCCCTCCCCATCTCAAGTTAAATGTGTTCTCCAAGCCCTGCCCCACCACCACACCGGCCAGCTGGCTTGGCTCAGAGAAGGCATTTGTCTCTTTAAATCCCTTCTCTAAACCATGCTGGTGTGGCAGTGGGGGCAGGGGGCTTGGAGAACACATTTAAAGTTAAAGGTGTTCTCCAAGATCCCATCCCACAGCCCCACCCACCAGCTTGAAGAAGGCATTTGTCTCTTTAAATCTCTTTTCCCAGCCAAGCCCACTGGCATGGGAATGTGTGTCAGGGTGGTGGTGGTGGTGGAGAACACATATAAAGTTAAAGCAGTTTTCTTTCCACCTCTTCCTTCCTCCCTCCTTCCCCCCAATTTATTTGCTTTCTTTCCACCTTTCTCTCTCTTTTCCCCTCCCTCCCTCACCCATCTATTTTCTTTCTTTCTTTCTTTCTTTCTCTCTCTCTCTTTCGTTCTCTCTCTCCTCCCTCCCTCCTCCTCCCTCATCTATTTGCTTTCTTTCTTTGTTTCTCTCTCTCCTTCTTCCTTTCCACCTTTTTCAGTCTTTCTACCTTTCTCTCTTCCTCCCTTCTTCCCTCCACATCTGTGTGGAGAAGCTCAGATTATTTAGCCATTCATACTGCAGGAGGAATCCTCCCCAATTCCAGCTCCAGTTCTGCTTTTGCTTCCACCCCTCCCTGTCTGTCTGTCTGTCTGTCTCTCTGGCTATCAGCAAGTCTGTCTCTCACTGTTGATGTGGCAGGGCCAGGAGTGGATCCCTGCAGCAACCATTTCAAAAGGCATCAGGAGGGGGGAATTCAACCCTCCCCAAGGTTTGTTTTTCTTTTGGGATTTTTCTGCAGACCTTGGAGTTGCTTTAGTCTGTAAAAAAAAAAAAAAACCTTTTGGGGGAGAGTGTGCCCTCTGTTTGCAGAAATAAGTATCTGCATGCAGAGGGGACTGTTGAGAACTAGATACACAGATCTGAACATTAAAACAGCATTTAAAATAATATATAAAATTGTCATGCTACCTCTCTTTTAATTTGTGGGATAAAAGGACTGAAACAAATTTTGCTACCACCATTATCCCTAAGTAAATAAAACAAAGTTTCCGAAGTTTAGGGGGATAACTGGCCAATAATATATGTCTTGATATAGTAATCCCTGCTATTTTAGACTGAGGACTTGCTAGTTTTTAGGGAAACCACATGCTTGTAATATTACCCAACCCCCTCAATATATAATGCTCCCATGCTGTCCCTCAGAGTCCCTTCATGGCCAGAAATAGCATTTGTGGGGAGTGGTATGTGACAGACAGTTTCAAGTTCCACCCTCCAGAAGCCTCAGCCAATCATTTTCGAATGGTAGAATAAAATGCTGAAAAAGTGGAAAGGAGGAGTTTGGCAGTTTGCTGGTCAACTGACACAGTTGAGTTAGGAACTGGCCTTGCTTTAAAGCTAGCAGTGTGTTGCCTAAATCCCTTCCTTGAGATCTGGATTATGATGGGAGAAGGGTTAGGAGATCTGCTGGATAGTCAGGGAGTCCATTAGGGATTTTGAAGATAGGTAAGATTTGGGTGCTGTTCCTTGTCAAAAACAGTTGAAAAGGAGGAATCCTGTCTGCTCTGTGTTGTAAAGGTTTGGGTGTTGTTCCTGTCAAAAATAATGAAAAGATAAAAGCCTTTTTATTCCATGTTATGTTTGAATCAGTCAAACAAACACCCCCCACACACTTTCTAACTGCTTTCTCAAACCCCAGCTCTCTAGTTACTTTGTTGCTGTAGTGCTGAGAGTGCTGGAGAAAAGGAAAACAAAGAAAAAAACTAAGCCATGCATACCACTGCAATAAATTTGTTTCTTGGTTGTTTTTTTGAAGTCTACTCTGTGATTCCTTCAAGCCTATAATCCCCTCACAATAGGCCAAGTGAATGCCCTATAGAATCCTAAATCCAGGCATTGCCCTCATTGAGGACTAGAATGCTAAGTGCTTTCTTTCTCTATTCCCTCCCCCACCTTCCCTTATAGAATGGAGTATGGACAAGTGTGCCTCAAGTCCCTGTATCTTCTCCAGTAGGGCTACCAATTTACACTTGCTGCAATTGTAATCACTGTTACCCTCAGGTAAGAATACGCATAGGCGTCAACTACGGGGGGGGGGGGCTCGAGGGCCCGAGCCACCCCCGAAATTTCCCAGGGGGGACTGAGCCCCCCCCCGGGAAAATGGAGCACCCGCCACTGCACATCCCCGGGCCCTTCCTAGGGCCACCGCCTCCGCCTCTCTCTCTCCCCACCCTGGCTGCCTCCTTCTCTTCCTCCCTCCGTCCATCCAGGGGCCAGCTAAGCAAATGCCCAGTTGGCCCCTGGACGGATGGAGGGAGGGACGGAAGCAGGAGTGGCCAGGCAGAGGGGGGGAGGCAGCGGCAGTGGGGACATGGTCCTGGCGTGCGTGCACGCTTTGCACACATGCACGAGCCCCCGTCCCCTCAGGGATTTTAAAACTCGACACCCCTGAGAATACGAACACGACACAAACTTTGCACATTACTGCCTCAGTTCCCTCACCAGCCACGCAGTTGCAATCCATTTCAAAATTAGCTCAGCTTAACTGACACTTCTTTGATAACTTCCCTGCCAAACTGCCTCTCAAGACTACTTATGAAAGATTTGAAGAAGCAAAAAACTAACTTAACAAATATAGAATAAACAAGCTCCCAGGCACTGGTGAATGGGTCTTTCTGTATCTTTCTCCCCACAATTTGTGCCTCATTTTATCGCTCCACCCAAGTGGTTGTAAGACTGAGGAAACCTGAACTGGATTGCTGCTAAGGAGGGTTTTTTTGGGAGTTAGTCTAATAAAGGGCAAAGTAAGATTTGTCCAACAAAGCTCCTTTTTTTAAAAAAAAACCTCCCAAAGAAAATTTTTTCAATATTTTCTCTTCCTCCTAATCATTTAGCACACATGTCCCTTATAATAACAGGGGTTTAGGCTCTTAGTGTTGCCTGAGAAGGAATTAGGAACTGGCCTTGCTTTAAAGCTAGCAGTGCTTCGCCTAAATCCCTTCCTTGAGATCCTTTGAACAATTTTATAAGTCAAGATTAAACATGTCATGTACTTTCCCTGGGTGTGAGAGGCCTTGTCTGCACAAAAGGAAGCAGTACTGGTATTTTTTTTAAAATCATCTTCAGTTCCAGTTTCTCAGAACTTTCTTCTGCATTAATAAAATTTCAGACTGCAGTCCCAAGAGCACAAGATAGGATAACACAGAGCAGGGGGAAATACTCTGCTATGAACCGGACGTGAAGACCACTGGGCTAGGCTCAGATATAATGACCCATCTAAAGTACATCCAGATTATTCCAAATGTTCACTGTCCAAACTGGTGTTCTAGTAGGGATGCCAGCCTCCAGGTGGGACCTGAGGATCTCACAAAATTACATCTCATCTCCAGCATAGGCGTCAACTAAGGGGGGCTTGAGGGCTCGAGCCTCCCCCGAAATTTCCCGGGGGGGCTCAGCCACCCCCGGCAAAATGGAGCGCCCGCCGGTGGGGGAGGCGGGGAGGGCCACCGGGAGCCCGGGGGGTGCCGGGCGTGGCAGAAGGCAGCCGCCAAGGAGGGGGGGTGGAGGGGGGGCCAGAGCCGGTGCAATGGGCGGGCACAGGGACTCCGCCACGCCGACCGGCCCCCCAACCCAGCCAGCAAGTGGGCTCTGGGGCAGCAGCCGGGCGGCCTGGCATTGGCTCTGGGCGGTGGGCAGCTGCAGTGTTGGGGGGAAGTGCACCGCCATGACTTCAAGGACCCCTACGGGGCAGCAGCCCCCGCCACCGTCCCCCGCTCGCCCTGCCGGGTCTGCCTCCCTGGGGCTGAGAGGTGGGGGGAAAAGTGGCGGGGACATGGTCCCGTGCACGCGCACGCTTTGTGTGTGCGCACGAAAGAGCCCCCCCCCTCCCCGGGGATTTACAAAGTCTACGCCCCTGATCTCCAGAGATCAGTTCCTTTGGAGAAAATGGATGCTTTGGAGGGTGGATTTTTATGGCATGGTACTGCACAGAGGTCCCGGTCCTGCCCAGGCTCCACTTCCAAATGTCCAGGAGTTTCCCAACCCGGATCTGATAACCCTACTCTCCCATTGCCCATCCGTGGCCAGAGGGGACTAGCAACCCTATGTTCTAGCCATTATGTGCATTGAAAGCATAAGGTTTCTAGACTGGGATGGCAAGTTTAAGATCCAGGCACTGGATCACTCCACAATTGGGTTCAACTGGGGGGGGGGGGGAGGCAAGGAGTAAAATGCCATTGCATTCTTTAAGGCACCTAAAGCAAATGCTGTAGTTAAGCAAGAAGACTCAACACAGAGAAGGTTGCTTTCTGTACAAGACTGGAAAATATCATTAATATGGTTAATATGGCTTGTGCTGGGGCACTATGAATTTGGACTAGTCCTCTTGGCCCAACAGTGACACAGAAGTAATAAGTTGGCAGGCCCCCTCACAGTCTTGCCCTGCCTGTATAAGCAGAGTCATTCCGTTTGGCTGTTTTTCTCCCTGGCCCTAAATCACAGCTAACTTTGCTATGGCTCATGTCAAGGTGAAGTGTTTGTTTTTCTCCCTTGCTCAAAGACCAGGTAAAATGCTATTTGAAGTTCATGCCACAAATATATTCTCTCCTTATCTTTAGTCAACATTTAGTAATACATTGCCAGTGGCAGTGAAACTCCCATTATCAACAGGAACTGCTTACCTAAATCTCTCCCCCCTCTAATGTCATTAACTCCCAAGCTGATAAAGTGTTTTCAATTACAGCTCCCCCGTCACAAGAGAAGACACGTGCGTATGAAAAAATTGTGTTTTGATTGCTTCGCAGAGAAGCTGAACATTACATTGCATTACATGGCTCGTAATAAAATTGAATATGAACGATGTGAACACCAAAATGAGGACAATGTAAAAGATGAGTGTTCATTATTGCAGCATCTGCTGGTGCAGCTATAAATAAAGGCCTTTCTCCATTTGCCTATTATGAACCACTAATTTCATGAATTTATAACATGAGCAAGAAAACTCCTTCATGGCTGACGCTCAGATTATATGTCTTGTAAATGGTGAAACAAACAGCCTTGAGAAATTAAGAGGCAGCTGTACTTATGAATGCTGGCAAGTGCGATGGTTGCAGAAGGCCACCTTAAAGCAGAGGAAGAATCACATGGAACTGAAGCAGAAAGGAGGATGGGACTTTTTGCAGAATGTTTTGATGTAGCATAGATTAAAAGGTGACATTTTCTGGTGACTTCTCTGAGGACACTGAAGGAGGAACGAAGAGCCACTGAGAGGTGAGGAGGTTGCTCCAATGATGTGATACCACCTGCTTCCCCTCTTGTTGCTTTGCAAAGGTGATCACATGAACATACATGAAGCTGCCTGATACTGAATCAGACCCTTGGTCCCTCAAAGTCAGTATTGTCTACTCAGACTGGCAGCAGCTCTCTAAAGTCTCAGGCGGAGGTCTTTCACATCACCACAGAATCCCTCCCCTCCCCTCCCCTCTAAGGATGGGCGTGAACTGGAAAAATGAAGCTCATGTCAGTTTGTGGTTTGTGGCTGAACCATGAACCAAATTGAACTGGGAGGTTTGTGGCCCCACAACCCCCATTGAAAGGGACGACAGTCCCTTTCAACAGGCTTTCTTGTGCAGTCCCTTTAAACATCACAGAATTTCTCATCTTCCTTCTAGGGATGGACACAAACTGGAAAAATCTGAACTGGTTCTTGGCCTTGCAAACCCCATTGAAAGGGACCATAGTCCCTTTAAACAAGGGTTGCAGAAAGTCCAGAAAACAGCTGAGAGGCAGGGAGTAGGTTGCTCCCTGCCAATCAGCTGTTTTTGTGGCTTTCATGGGGAACAGAAAGCAGGGGTTCAAAGGGAGTTGTGTAGGGTTGCCAATCTCCAAGTGGAGCCTGGAGACCTCCCAGACAGAGATCAGTTTCCTTGGAGAAAATGTTTGATTTGGATTTTGTAGCATTATACTATGCTGAGGTCCCTCCCCTCTCTAACGCCCTCCCTCCTCAGGCTGTAAAAGGTAAATGTAAAGGTTTCCCTTGCTCAAAAGCCAGTTGAATCCAACTCTATGGGGCAGTGCTCATCTCCATTTCCAAGCCAAAGAGACAGCAGTGTCCAAAGACGTTTCCATGGTCATGGGCTCAGCATGACTAGACACTGAGGCACACGGAATGCTGTTACCTTCCCACCGAAGCAATACCTATTTATCTGCTTGCAATTGGAATTTCCCAACCTGGAGCTGAGTACCCTACAGTTGTAGGTCTGTAGCAGAAGAGACACAATATAGTCCTGATTAGTTAGGGTCCCACATGTGCCCAGTTCACTAACTCAGCTATAATATGTGCATACAGTGATGTTCTCACACTCATGACATGTCTGCCTAATTGGCTAAGAGAGGTTCAGGCAGAAAACCAGAGGTCAGGTGGCAATAAAACAGCAGCATCTCAGGGAAACAGCCAAGTGCAAAAGGTGGAGAGTAAGCAATGAAAACGGTTTCATCCCTTTGAAGGTACAGTATTCAACTGGAAGATGTTTAAGACTAAACATCTGGTGCTGCTGGAAAGTATTGGAGTCGGGAGGTGAGTGGTAGTGATTTCATAGTAAAGCTCTTTATTGAGGGTCAGATGGAACATGGGGAACCCCAGGCTCAGAGCCCTCTTTTATGCCGGCCGGAGACAATGCCCCGACCTCGCCCCCAGGTCCTGATAGGACAAGTCCGTGGTTGTAGTTCATAGGTCCCCCAGCGGGAGACCTAGGCTCGTAATTGGTGGTCACTCAGGATCCAACTGGCTATTGTTCTACCTGGCTGAAGCTCAGGTAGATTCTGACCATGTGCGCTGACCCCGTGGTGGTCACCATTGCGGGAGACCATGCGATCATGGTCTTAGTACACAACAGCTGCCTTCCATTTGTCATATGATTCTGAAGAATACAAATCTGTATCAAAGAATAGATGTCTCTGCCCAATAGCAATTTGGATCTAAAAAGTCACCACAGCGGCTACTGGAGAGGCTACTGTTTTACATCTTTTATTTATATATTAAATAATTCCTGATTCAAGAGCATTTACTTCTTTTCAGGGCCTGATGAAAAAAATCTATATTCTATAACTTAGCTCAGTGCCATTTTTCCTCCTTGAATTAGGCACCACAAAGGCTGAGCATAAACAATATAAAATAAATTAAACAAAACAAAACAAAGCAATTTATTATACAGCACACTTAAAATTTAAAAAAAATTAAAATACGGGCCTTGAATTTAGCCTCAAGGTGAAAACCACTGGATAAAATAGTATGAATAGTAGTATGAATATGAATATTCCAAAACTGATAATATACAAACAAATCCACAGTCACGATGAACAAGACCAAATGTGTTTCAGCCCTATGGGCCTTTTTCAGTGGTCACAAATACATACATACACATACACACCAAGAGCATATGTTGATATACTAAGCCAAACCAGGTGTTGATTGATTCCTGAAACAGGTAAACAGTATTTAAAAAACAAACAAACAGAAAATACCAAATGAGGTTAAAAATACTTGGTAGGGGGGAAAATGTAAATAATTGCTTATGTACATGTTTTACTCTGTGTGGCCAAATGGTGAAATTATGTAGCTCGTGGCTGTTGTTCAATGATTTTCATGCTCACACATAAAAAATGTATGATTGTAAACAAAATAAATAAATAATAGCAATAATATTATTATATGCGTATGTATTGTGGTTGTACCAACAAAATGATCTTAATGAAAAATTATAATAAATAAATGAAAAGTCCTACCAACATAATTTTGGAATGAAATCCATACTCCGTTCACTCTAGTGAATAGCAGCTTGGCACAAGTTCAGCTTCACAGTCTGCATGCTCAGAGCCCTGACTAGGAAATCACACATGTTGGGTTGGATCCTGCACAAAATTCCAGCTTGTGCAAGCAAAAATACAAGGAAAAGATGGCGAGAGCTGTTTGCAGCAAGTCAAACTTATTGTATTCCCATTCGCATTTCCCACTTGCACTAAACCTTCTGCAACCAATTTCTGAGCACTATATTGGGAGGAAAGCACTGAATGTTATACAAGATCTTACACAAGCAGAACTTCATTAAGTCCATTTATACTTCCACTTGCCATTTCCACTGTTTATATTCCCACTGGATCCAAGCCATTGCCTCTATTTTGTGTGTGCGTCCCCATCCAGAAGGAGACCTATATGCAGAAACCTATTGCCCACCCACCCCCTTGAATGAAGACACATACACCTTGCTGGGTTAAACTGGGTATTTATTTATATAAGGCTGATCTGCATTCCATTAGCAAATAAGCACGGGTTACATCATGTCTGTGAATTAGATCCCTTAGGGCAATTCCACCCCTGGCTCGGCAACCAGGCCAGGCTCATTCCATTCCGGGCCGTCACAGCCTGTATGTTACATGCCAATAGGAGATAGGAGAACACTCCCCACCCCCCGGACTGCTAAGCCACATAAAGTATGAGGCATGCTCTCCTCTCTCCGAAGAGGCCCTTAGGCCGGGCGCCCCCGACTGCTAAGCCAGGAGGCGGTCAACCCAAGGCCCTCTCCTCTAATAGATACCCAGGGGTGCTTGCCAGCTGAAATGAAATCCCTCCTCAAACCCGTGCATTCCCGCATACCCAGAATGGGCCTAACCAGATGACCAGGCCTATGTAATCACTGCCACTCCCCTGGGACAAGTGATGCAGGCGAAAAAAGGTTCCCTCATGGCCAATCAGAGAGAGCCCAAAAAATTCCTGCATAGCCCCGCAATCGGCGACTGGCAAAACCCACTTATCCATATAAAGAGGGTGGGCGGGTGGGAAGCTCTTCTCCCTCGGGAATGGCCGCTGCCTCGTGGCAGCCCCCACCTTTTAAGCCGGGGGTCAGCCCCACCTGGTCAGCGCTCACGTGCTGACCTTTTCTGGGCTTCGCCCCTCCCCATCCTTTGTCTCCATTCAAGAAAGGTGGGGTGGGGGGGCAAAAGCCGGTGCTCACGTAAGGGCTAGCACGGGTCTTTCTATACAGGTATGGTTCCTAATGGGATGTGTGGATATTATCTACATGTATGTGATAGAATCACCCAATATTACCTAGACATAGTTGTCACAAGCAGCGGATGTGAAGGTAAACATTTGTCTCTTCCATTTCATTTCAAAGTTCAAGTGATGTGAGGCTGTACTATGTGGTACATATTCCTCTGCATGGAAAATCGACATGTCCAGAAGGAAGCAAGGCTAGAACTAGTTTTCTAGGTGCCACACATATTTTGCTATTGAGCAGTATTCAGTGATGAGATCTCAGGTCTAAAATAGTTGAGTTTAAATATGGGTATAACTCCTCATGTGCTTGAGTGGTGTCGTGGTTACGCAGTTTAAATCCCCACTCTGCCATGGAAGCTCATGGGGACCAGTCTCCCTCTCAATTTAACTTGTCTCAAAAGGTGATTGCTGTGAGATGAAAATGAAATACAAGAATAATGTTGTAAGCCATTTTGGGTCTCCATTGGGGAGGAAAGCAAGGTATATCAATATATATATATATATATTTTAATGGATGTTTGTGGAGCTTTAGAGACACTGGGTTTGATCCATCAGAAAAGTTCATGGAAGATATTGGCAGAATTCCACCTTCCCTGAGCAGCTTGCCATTTGTCCCCAGACTCCTCCTTGAAGGCCATGGGATGCTTGCAAACAAATTGTATCAGAGGATGGGAGAGGTCTGTAGCGATGAAGAGGAATAAGGTTAAAATCTAGGGATGGGCACAAACTGGCTCATGAACTGAAGTTCATGATGAATTTTGGTGGTTCATGGTTCACTAAGTGAAATTCATGGCAGGTTAACCAGAAGTTCATGGAAGTTTCAAACAGTTTGTGGTGGCTTCTGAATGGATACATTTCCAGACAGACTCTCTCTGCTCTAACAAAATGTTTACCAAACTTCAAAATAACCTAACATTTCAAGCTTGCACAGTGTCCATTCTATACACTCCTGAACCACCTGCACCTGTCATTTCCCCAGAAAGCACTTTCCTGGGGGGGCACCTTCTTTTTGGGGAGGCTTCACTTGGACCCCAAAAATCCAATCCTCAACAAACATTGAGGGCAGGTAGAGGAGAGTTAGCTGGAGATCCTTGGTGTCTCTAAAATGCCGGGGAAGGCATTCTACCACATCACAAACATAAAGTTCATGACAATTTGTGGTTTGCAAACCGGGCACACCATGAACCAAACCACATTTTCCCAGTTTGTGCCCATCCCTAGTAAAATCACATCTTTCTCCCTCTTCTACTGATGTAACCCACAAGTGAAAGAAGGAGCAAGAGGTGATTTTGCTGGATTTCCCATGCGCCGTGGCATGGCACAGCACTTGCTTTTTTGCAGTGATACATGAAAGCACCTGTGTTTAGCATATGTCAGAAAGGCCTAAACTTCAAACGCTTTGCCAGCATTACTGTGTGCAAGCCGATGGCTCTTGTGTTCAAAGTGAAAGAAATTTTTCAGTCAGAGGCCAGAAAGCAGCGCGTTTTATAGTTGGTGACCGAAAATAAGCAAATGAGAAGGCATCCAGGATGGAACGATCCCTTTATATTTGAATGTTCTGTTTTAAATATGCAGTGCCATTAATGGCATTTAAAGACAATGCAATAACATTGTGTCAGAAAGATATATGATAGTAGATAAAAACAAGTCAGAAGGATTCCTCCGTTTAATACATATTTTTTTTTGTTTGCTTGCTTTGGAGATGATGGATTATTTACCCATTAGACTTTTACAGCTTCTCTATAATGTTTATGGTTTGCCTGTATTCTTAGGTGAGCACCTTGTAAAAACCAGCGGTGGCCATCTGAGAAGTAAGCTGTTCTTTCTCATGGCTGCGTTGGGGTGTTTCCCCGCCCCATCTACCTCTGTTGCTATGCAGCATCACCAAAAGCCAATTTTGCAAACCATCTGAATATCTCTAACAGAGATTTTACAATGGACCACAGTTTATTCTTAAATGATTGCTTGTTAGAAGACTGTAGTTGATAGTCCCTATGCTGACAATTCATGTTTACACTGCACCCATTGTCAAACCACTTCCCAGCCTGGTGTGGTGGCCAGAGTGTCCACCACACTCTGGGTAGAGACCCAGGTTTGGGAGACCCAGGTTCAAATCCTCACTCTGCTTTGAAAGCTGACAGTCACCCTCTGTCAGCCTAACCAATCTCACAGAGTTGTTGTGAGGATAAAATGTAGAAGGGGAGAATATTCGGTTTGCGTTGGGTTTCCACAAAGGAGAAAAACAGGATATAAATCCATATATATTTTTTTAAAAAGTAAAAACTCATTTATATGAAAAGTTTTTATTATTTTTTTCCAAAAAAGAAATACAAAACATCACAAAGAAAGACATAAAAAACATACACACTAAACACTCAACATTAAACAGTGGAGCATATACTATGATCTATATATAAGTTTGTGACTATATATTTGAAAACTTATTTAGTCATTGTACATATTGGGCTCCCTCATTTGCTTTCTGTAGGACTTACTGCTGCTGGATTGTTGCCATTGTGTTTTTTTAACCATCAAGTCACAGCTGACTTACGGCAACCCCTGTAGGGTTTTCGAGGGAAGAGACTTGCAGAGGTGGTTGGCCACTGCCTGCCTCCGCAGAGCAAACTTGGACTTTCTTGGTGGTCTCCCATCCAAATACTCACCATGGCTGACCCTTCTTAGTTTCAGAGATCTGATGAGATTAGGCTAGCCTGGACTATCCAGATCAGGGCATATAACTCATTTATTTAGTGTATCTCAGGACTGTGAGCACCTCCACTATTCAGTGTGTGGTATAGTGGATAGAACATCAAATGTAGTTGGAAGAGGCCTGACTGCAAGTCCCTGCCTAGCTATAAAGTTCACTGGTTGAACATCATATGGTTTCTCTTCTTTTTCAATGCAATTTTAAAAATTATTATTATTTGTTTAGTCTGTTACATCGAATATTTATAGTTATTTACAATTATACCCCTTCAATTCCCTCCCTCCCTCCCTCCCTCTCTTTTAATCATAGTCTTTTCACCCCAGCCATGGGCACAAAGTCTTAATCTTCCACTGAATGTCTTTCCTTCTTTCTTTCAGTATCCAATCTAGGTAGGTCTTCCATCTGGTCTTGATTTCCGTGGATTTTTCTTCCCATGATATTCCCTTGTTGATTGACGCCACAATATCTGACTGTATAAAGTCAAACAAATAGTTGTGCCAGATTTCTATCGTCCATTTACTTTTGTCTTTCCAACCCAGAGCAATAACCACCTTTCCCGCCAGTATCATAGCCTTAACTAGATTTTGAATAGTCCTATCCAATAACGGGCTTCCTATTATACTTAACAACATTAGATTGAAGTCTATAGTTAGTGTTATATTGCGTACTTTTCTAATAATTTTAATAATTTCCCCCCAAAAGGTCTTTACTTCTACACATTCCCATCACATGTGTGCATACCATCCCTTAGAATGGTTACAGTGCCAGCACAGGGAACTCAATCCTGGAATCATATTAGCTAGCTGTGCTGGTGTCTTGTACCCGAACATCATATGGTTTCTCAAGCCAGACTCCTTATGCCAGATCAGGATGCTACAAATCCTGTTGCTGCTGTGTATAGCAACCACCCCATGAAAGCTGCTTCAAGCAGTTTCCAGGTGGCTGCCATAACGTGTAGCTCAAACTTAAGGGTTATACATTAGGTGTGTGTCAGACTCCTTGTTTTCAAGCTCGATTTACCTGCCTGGATGCGTGGAAGGTCCATAGTTAATATTAACCTTAACAAGCCTCTGATGTGTATGGATTATAAGTCAACAGCATGCAAAGAATCCCTGTATTTAACAAGAAGACAGGGAAATTGTTCCTGTCTTGTAAATTACAGACTTTAATTCCCTGGAAAAAGCCATTAAAGGAGACACTGTTTATTGTCACTTACCTGTAGTATATAGTACAAAGGCAGTGTTATAAAAGGGTTGGTTACAGACCCTTTAGAGATACTATACAATGTAGCTATAAACTCAATTGTAAATTTTGATGGAAACAGCAAAAGGTGACTATGAATCTTGCACACAAACATGACAGTTAATATGAAATGCATTTCTGGCTTACCAGACCTGCCCCTGTACCTTTAAGCTGTTCAGAAATAAAATAAGACACTCAGAAAATCCATAGATATAGTCATAGTGGATGCAATCATGTTGCCTTTAATTACATTTATGGAAAGCTTATCCATTAATTGAACAACAGCCCCCACCCCAACTCTTTACAAAAACTGTTAGCAACAGCACTTTCTCTCTCCAGTATATTAAACTCTATTCAATTTTCAGGATACATATATATATTCATGTACTTCAGGTATCGCAGTTAAATATGAAATTGCTTTTCACAGAACTGGTAGTGAAACAATCTACACTTATTCCAAAAATAATAAAAGCAGTGAGATAGAAATGTAAGATTTTTACAATCTTTTGGTATGTGTGCTTATTTTGTTTGAGTCCTTCAAAGGACCCCCCCTTCGTTGCCATGAATAAAGGGGTAAATGATTAAATTGAACTTACTCACTGAACTGAACTTACACTGCTTCCTGCTGGGTGCTGGTTAGCATTTATGGAACACCACCTGGAGACCAGCTGCTCTTTTCTTCCAGTCTTGCATATCATTACATTTCAACAGCTACATGGCACGCTGGAGTAAATTTGGGCTTATAAGGCTGTCCTGCTCAGCTTTACCAAATGTAGAAACGCAGGAAAAGGAGGGATCAACTCAAAGACTGGCAGCACTGGATGTCTTATTCCCCTCTGTCCTGTTCGCCTCCCACAGCAAACAATGGTGAAAACAAAACAGGAACATCCTTTTTATCACAAACCAATCCTAGGCTAGGAGCCATTTCTAAATACTAACCAATTCAAGGCCTACTTTTAATTATTGAGCTTCTCATGTAAAAGAACACCTGAGCCTCAAATACTGATGCCAGTGGGAACCCCTCCAACTTTGACTATGTCCCAATTGGTAGGATAACTTCTGAACAGCATTGCATGGTGCAGAGGCGTCGACTTTTCAAATCCCTGGGGGGGGGGGGGGCTCTTGTGCGCGCGTGCGAAGCACGCACGCAAATGCTGGGACCATGTCCCCACCGCCCCCCCCCCGGACTGGCCTAGCCTGGCCACTCCTGCCTCCGTGGGGCCAGCTGGGCAACTGCCCAGCCGGCCAGGTCAGTCCTGGGGGGGAGGCGGCGGCGGCAGCCGCCGGCGGGCAGGCGGGCAAACGAGGCGGCAGCCCGCGCCTGCCCCACCACCTCCCCCCCACCTGCTCCTGCCTCCGTTCCTTTGTCCAGCATGCTGGGCATTTGCCCAGCTGGTACATGGATGGAGGGAGGGAGGAATGGAACAGGGGGAGAGGCGGTGGCGGTGGTAGCCAGCCAGCCAGCCGGCCTGGATGCTCCATTTTCCCGGGTGTGGCTGAACCCCCCCCCCCGGGAAATTTCGGGAGTGGCTCGAGCCCCCTTGTAGTTTACGCCTATGGCATGGTGTCCTTTTGTGTAGCTTGAACAGTTAAGTAGCTATGTAGCTATTCAGTGTAGCTATGACGGACCCCTGCTTCTTCTTTACTGTGAGGCAGATTTTCCTGCCCAAACACTGTTCCCTACTCTGACTGAGCAGCCCCTTAGTAGCATATTATACTAATAGAATTATAACTGTATGCATGCCTCACCCTGTGATAACAGAAGTTATTTGGCTTTTGCTCAGCTCAGAGATTTATTGTAGCTAAGCAGGAGTCCTCTTATAATTCTCTTTGTAAATGGCACTTGACACAAAGTAAAGTTCAAACAAGAATGTTGAGTTTATTGAACAGGCACAGTTGGGTTAGGAATAGGCAGGGGACAAGAAGCTGAGGTAAATTTTGTTGTTTATACAAATTATAATAATGTTTTGAACAGACAACAGAGTACAATTGAAGCTAATTTTCTTAGAGACTCAGTTCTTAACTGTGAGAGGTTTGTTTGCCTTGGAGATTTCTTTCAGCAGCAATGTGTCTTGGTTTCCCAGAAGTTAGTACTTTCTTCCTGTATTTAAATACCTCCCTTGTGGGATTACAACTCTCCTTTTGACTCTTGAGGAGTCTAAGACTATTTTCCTTTTCACACAAATCAGGGGGCCCTTCTGAGTTGAACCCCCTGAATAACTGGGTTAGAAATATCCTCCTCTTTTAGGAAAAATAATCCTTTTCTGTTTGGCTAGATTGGCAGTTTTCAACCTACTGTCCAGTCTCTTCTGTCAAACCTAAACCCCAATTCTGGAGGTACTGTGAATAAACAGAATTCAGATAAGGCTGACACTCAGACTTTAAGTTCTATTTTCTGAACTTTTCCTCAAATGTGTTGGTACACAGTAAAGGCAAGGAGCTGAGTCCCTTCACTTCCCAAGTGAACTTGTCTGTTTCCCTCAGACCAACTCACACACTCCTCCTGACTGGCAACTGCCAAGCCAAAGTCCAAATGACCACTGACTTCCTCTGACAAGACTGACAAGACTTTTTAAAGCTCTCCTCAGCTGGCTATGCATCCTGGTTTTCGGAGGTCAGTTCATCACAGTAACCTCTCCTTATTTGCACACTGTCTCTGTTTAAAAGAAGGGAAATTATCACTATTCTTATCTTGTGTACTTGCAGGGCTCCGTTGGGGCCGGGGCGCGCCGGAGCGCCGCTCCGGGAGAGAAGGGACTGGGGGGCGGGCACATAACAAAGCCCCGCCCCCTGGCAGAAAGCCTTCCCCCCATTTACTGGGGCCGTGGCTGACCGCTGGCCCCAGGGAAAAAACCCCTCCCTCCCCCAGTCACCATTCCTGGGCCGCAATCCAACGGAAGGTGGGAAGGCCTGCGGCGTCATGTGATGCGGCGCAGGGCAGGTGGCGGGAAGCGGAAGTCGGGATGGGCGTAGTCCTGCGAGTCGGGGCTTGGGGCCCGCCTCGGCGGTGGTGATGGGGGTACTCGGGGCTGCATTGGCGCAGGCGGGGCTCGGCCATGGTGTCGCCAGCAGGAGCGTGGGCGGCGTGGGCGGTGTGCGTGGTGCTGGCTCTCGCCGTGTTTGCCGGGCGGGGAGCAGAGGCGGCCAAGGTGAGCGGTGGCGGCGCTGAGATCTCCCCCCACCCTCGGGGGCCACTCCATTGGGCGAGACCGGCCCTTGCAGCGCCTGGCGGCTCCCTCCTTCTCCCCTTCCCTCCCCTGGGGGAGGGTGTCTCTGAAGGCAGACGGGAACGGTTTTGTGTTTTCGGGCCCTGGGTGGCCACCGAACCGGAGCAGGTCTTGAGAGGTGGAGGCTGGGTGGTCAGAGCCATTGGCAGCATCGGCGGGGCTCTTGTCGGATGCCTGGGTGCGCGCGCATGCACAGATTCTCACAAGCTGCATCCTGCCCTGTTTTTATCTGACCCTTCCTCTGAGGAGCTCTCGGTGGGAAGCGCGTCTCTTCCCTCCCTCAGTAGATTTCTAACCACCCCGGGAGGAAGCCTCGGCCGATATGTGGCTAGCCCCGGGGAAAACCCCTCCTCCCTCCCCCAGTCACCATTCCCGGGGCTATGGCTGGCCGCCGGCCCCGGGGGGAAAACCCCTCCTCCCTCCCCCACTCAACAGTTCCCGGGGCGCAAGGGAGGGAGAAGCCAGCTTAAGGCCACTCAGGCCCAAGCAAGGGGGGGAGGGAAACGCCAGCCCCAGTGGGGGGAGAAGCGCCCCTTTCTTCCTTCCTTCCTTCCTTCCCTCTCTCCCCACCTACTTACCTACCTACCTTCCTGTTCCTTCCTTTCCCCCTTCCTTCCCCTCTCCCTTCCTCCCTCCCCCTTCCTTCCTTCCTTCTCTCTCTCCCCCCACCTACCCACCTACCTTCCTGTTCGTTTCTTCCCCCCTTCCTCCCTCTCCCCCCTTCCTTCCTTTCTTCTCTCTCTCTCCCCCCAACTACCTACCTACCTTACTGTTCCTTTCTTTCTTCCTTCCTTCCCCCCTTTCTTCCTCCCTCCCTCCTTCCTTTCTTTCTTTCTTCCTTCCCCCCTCCCTCCCTCCCTCCCTCCCTCCCTCCCTTCCTCCCTCTCTTTCTTTCTTTCTTTCTTTCTTTCTTTCTTTCTTTCTTTCTTTCTTCTCTCTCTCTCCCCCACCTACCTACCTACCTTCCTTCCTGTTCCTTTCCTTCCTTCCTTCCCCCTCCCTCACTCCCTCCCTTCTTGCCTTCTGACACACTGCCCATGACGTCAGGGATGTGTGGCCTTTTGACACTTCCGGTGACGTCAGGGGGTGTGGCATATGCAAATAAGTTATGCTAATGAGCTCCTGCACCTCTTTTTTTACGAAAGGACCCCTGTGTACTTGGATGACACTGGAGCCTTTTGAATGCCCTCCAAGTCTGTTTTCTTCACGAGTGTTTCCCTAGATCCTGTCACTGGTAGATTACCATTGCACATTGCTTTGAGAAGTGGGTTTCCCAGATGTTGTCATGATAGCCTCCCACAGCCTTGTAAAAATTTAATGTTTAAGAGGGTTTTGTTTTTGTTTTTTAAAAAAAGAGATGAGAAAAATATTAGGATGGAACAGTCCTTTATAATGGGACAGGATAGTAGTCTGCTACAATGATTACTGTCAGTATCGCCTGCTTTTACTGCATCGTCTTACACCTTGTATAGTATAACTAGCTTAAATAGTTTGTTTCCATTATTCTCCGAGTCTAGAACTCTTAGTCCTATTGCATTGTTCCTTGGTTGTTTTATGCTGTCTGACTGCACCATTTTATCCTGTAATCAACCTTGAGTTACAGGAACTATAAATATAAAGGTGGACTATAAATTAAGTAAATAAATAAATAAGCACAGTCCATTCAGTGAATAGAGATTTTTTTTTTCTTTGACACAAGATGAAATCATCACGACGGGCACCTTGGCCAACCAGAGATGCCTTGTACCACTGGAACATGCTTTGTGGACATGCAATTCTGTACTCTTAGCTGAATGGTATGATACTACCAATTATTTTGTTATAACTTATACAACAGCCTTACAAATTAGGTAAACATTATTATCCAGGGGTTTTTTTGTAGAAAAAGCCCAGCAAGAACTCATTAGCATAATAGGCCACACCCAACAGCAAAATCATTAGCATATTAGGCCACACCCCTGACAGCACAGCTGCCTCCCAGGATTGGCTTCCCCAGGTGCCCCGTAGCTTGCGAGAGGCGCATGGGGAACCCAAAGGAAGGAAGGCAGTTTCTGGATCGGCTTCCCCAGGCACCCCACAGCATGGTGAACCCGAGGGGGGAGGCAGTTTAAACTGCCTTCCCTCCCTGGATCAGCTTGGCTTCCCCAGGCGCCCTGCTGTAGGTGTGGCCAACTTAGAAACCTCTAAGTGTAGGTGTGGCCAACTCAGAAGCCAGCCAGAACTCCATTCCTGTGCGTTCCTGCCCCAAAATAGCCCTGTTATTATCTTTGTATTACAAATTGGGGAGGGGCTGAGGCTGAGAGTATTTTACACAAGGACACCTAATGGCTTAACAGATGAGACAAGATTCCATTTGGGGGCTTCCAGATTTGTAGCTCCTGGGAATAGTTGCATGAAATATTCCAGCTAATCAGGGATCCTGTGGCCATCAGGATGACATCACAATAATATGTAGCCAATCAGAGTTGGTTATGTGCCGGTGTTACTAAAGGCAAAGGAAGCAGCAATCCGGGACAAAATATTTTCTTCTTCTTTGCATGTGATGCTGTGCCCCTAAAACACTAAGGAAGTGGTGATGCTTTTGATGCTGCTGAAAATGTTTCATGAAAAGCACACCTCCTTTGGCTCCATCTTACTAAAGTTTCCTCAACTAATTATTAAAGGTACAGAAGTCTGAAGGATTGGCTGCCTTGTTCTATACAGTGGGATTGGTGTTCACTCAGACAGCGATACTCAGAAACTTCCAGTAAGAGTGACTCATCAATGTGCTTGCTTTGTCAGAGACAGTGCAATGCATTAAATGGTATTTCAGTCTTGCTGCCTATGGTGCAGAACAGAACCAAAATAAATCTGAGTATAAAAGTCATGCTAGGAAAGTTGAAGGCATCAGGAAAAGAAGAAGACCCAACCTAACATGGATTGACTCAATAAAAGAAGCCACTGCATTCAGCTTGCCTGCCTGAGCAGCGGTGTTCATGATAGGTCACTGGGAAGTCATTTACCCATAAGGTCACCATATGTCGGAAGTAACCTGACAGCACACCACACACACACACCCATAAAATTCAGAAACAAACTAATCTACCTTAAATGTGCCCACAAGAATTTGAAATTACAATCTCAATCAGACTCTCTTCCACCTTCCCAGTTGAAAATCTGGTTGTAGTTACCATTTTTAAGGAGAAATAAAATCAGTTGTGAGTTATGAATGAAAGTTATTCCTCAAGACCGAAATGCAAAATTAAAATGTTAACATTTTGAACAATGAAACTTTAAATTCTGAAATCTTCTGTGTTCCAAATGGTGTGCTATCATTTCACTGTTAAGAGTGGAACTAGAAGAGCCACCGAGCCACCGAATTACAACAGCAGTTCACCAAGGAAGAATGGGTTCCTACTAGGAGGCTGGAAAACACAACGTGCTGCTTTCCTTTCTATCACGTCAAGCAAAGCATCAGGCCTACTAAGTAACAACAACAACAACAGAAGTTGAAACTGACTACTGAATTTGTATGAAGCAAGGGGAGCTCAGGTTGAGATCCCTCCAATATTTGGGGCCAGTTCTGCTTTTGGAAGGCAGTAGAGCTGTTGGTTCAATACCATTGGACATATGGGGATTAATACTCATTCCTGAAGTCCAACAAAGTTCTCTGTGTGGTTAATTACGCATGGAAAGCAAAGAGGCAAAGGGCAGTTGATGTGCTTCAGTCAAGGAATTAACGGCCTGTCATTTATTTGGAAAATGGGAGCATGGAGAAAGGGGAAGAAAATATCAGGAGCAACCGTTCTAAGCAGAAAACTCTTGCAGGGACTGTGTGCTTTACAATGCTGCACTTATACATTAATACTTGCGGTTTGTTTCTTTATCCCAGCTGCATCCTCGGAAATTCTCACAGAGTTCAGCTATGGGACAAGCAGTCTGCAACAGTACCGTTAGTGCCCCGCTCGTGCTGCCAGGGCTGGGTTGCACAACGTCAAGAACATAATATCAGAGCCATTGAATGTGTCTTTCTGAAATTAACTGGGCTGTGGATTGCCCTCTTGATCACTGAGCCCTGAGATAGCTCTATAGAGCTAAATCCTCGCCAGTTCTAAAGATCAAGTGAAGAATTTCCTATTGCTCTTTCAAAAGCACCAGCTATTCTTCCCAGTTTTTGAACAAACCGGGGGGGTATATATCCAACCAACTTCGTTAGATCTTGCAAGCTAATACAACACTGGTTTGCATTTGGATGGCAGACAACCAAGGAATACCAGTGTTGCTACGCCGATGCAAAGTTGCTACACAGATCAGGGTCACTATAAGGCTGTAATCTGGTGGCAAAGAAGGGTATACAAACACAACATAACTTACAATGTAGTCCTTTTCAGGATACCCTGAGAACTGTCCTTTGTTGGGGGGGGGGGTGTTCAGCTCTCCAACCTTACCAAACTATAAATCTCAGGACTCTTTCAGGGAAGCCAGGATAATTCGATTGTTTTCTAAAAAAACAAAATAGAAGTGTTGTTTAATAGATATATGACTGTTCAAGCAGTAGTTCTATGAAAGGGGAACAGTGATACTGCTACTGTTTCATGGTGCTTTTATGTACATCCTTGCTCAATTGGGGTGCTGCTTGCAGGACAACAGGGCACATGAGGAGGCACTGGCAAGATAAGGTGGGGCTGGAAATATGGCCTTCCCAAATTAACAGTGCAATCCTGTGCAGAGTTACTCAAGTCGAAGGGTCTTGGGAGGTGTACTGTCAGCATTGCTTGCTTGTTTTTTTGTTTTTTATTACGGTCTTTCGACCAGCACACAGTTTAAACAGACATAAAATACAATAATAAAAAACTTGAGGAAGAGTTTTTAAGGTGCAATTCCTATAATTTGAAAATTAATGCACAAAATTTACTGTGCTGTCAGCATGCCTTCAGCTGAGGACTTCTCGCAGGCCTCTTGTTGTAGACCGTCACCTCCTCCCAAGAGCTGTAAGTGGAAAGTTTATTTTAGTTTGGCAAACTCAGCATTTCTTTATAGAATGCCATCACTCCAAACCCTGGTAAGAGGTCTGGAGACACCTCAGGTTCTTCTGGGTCCCTAGCTTTTGCCCATCCTGTCAACTCTAAACAGTTGCTGGTACCCCACAGGGATTGGTCTCTAAATGTTTTCTGTAAAAGATCTTCTGCATTGGGAATGACAACAGATGACAGCCGTTATGAACATCCATGAACTCCAAATCCTACACAAATAGAATACAAACAACAACACAGGAATGCTGGACAATCTGTTCTCAAGAACTCGCTGTTCTCCACATTCAGTGTAGTTTGAGCCCTGGTATTCAGATAGATGGTTAATAGTGTGGCTTATCGATATATCTCACCTGACAAAGTCAGACAATTTCTCCATATTTTTGGAGTCACAGCAATCCTGCTGAAAATGAAAACTTGTCTGTGCTGAACAGCAACTAATAGCTTTTTGAACTAGCAATGATGTGAAAAAAGATATTCCTGTGTAAGAAGTCTCTCCAGATGAATGTAAATGTCATCTTTTCACAAAGTGAATCAGGGTAATCAAAATATATAAGGTCACTAAAATGGTGCATGAATATACGAAATGGAGGCCAATATTTTTATTCTGTTTCTTCAAGGCAGTGTTTGGTGAATATCCAGTTAATTAGCACTTTCAGAACAATGAAGTTATAATACACTGCTGTAGGTGTAACAAGGGTTTACTACATAGAATGATAGAATCACACAGTTAGAAGGGGCCATACAGGTAGGGTTTCCAACCTCCAGGTGGGACCTGGGGATCTCCCGCTCTTACAACTGATCCCCAGCTGACAGAGATCAGCTCCCCTGGAGAAAACGGCTGCTCTGAAGGGTGGACTCTATGGCATTGTACCATGCTGAGGCCCCTCCCCTCCCCAAACCCCACCTTCTCCTGGCTCCACCCCCAAAGTCCCCAGGTATTTTTCAACCCGGACTTGGCAATCCTACATACAGGCCATCTGGTCCAACCCCCTGTTCAATGCAGGATCAGCCTATAGCATCCCTGAGAAGTGTCTTAAAGGTGCCACTGGACTCATTTTTGTTACCCAGATGTAGAACTCGTCACTTATCCTTGTTAAATTGCATCTTGTTCACATCCCCTTGATCAGGCCCTTGGCTGTGACTCCCACCAGGCTGTATGCTTGGAGATGAGCTGCTGTCCCTTCAGCCTTGCCCCCTCCCCATTCCCAATCTGATCCATAGTTTCAAGTTTGGCTACCAGCCACTGAGTGAGATGCTTCCAGTTCCTGATCGGAGGCAATAAACTTGTTAACTGAAGTTGGTTTCACCACACAGTTGTCTCTTCATGTTCGCTGCACTTGGCCTTCTTTGCAGGGCTGCTATAAGAAAGCAGTAGGGTTGCCAGGTCCCTCAAAGTCCCCAGCGGGGGACTTTAGGAGGCATTCCTGGAGGGGGTGGGGACGTTCCTGACATGATGACACCACACAAGTGATATCATTATGTTGGGGAGCAGTGGCCCCTGCACCTCTCGAGCAGCACTTAAAGGGTCTCCTTAAAAACTGCTGGGAAGAGGGGGGACATCGCACAGGCCTGCTGCACTCCACGCCTTGAATTTGGGGCTTGGAGCACAGCCACATGGCCCTGCCTCTCCCCAGCAGTGTTTAAAGGCTTTTAAACACTGCTGGGAAGAGGGGGGGAGGCTGCGTGAGTCTGCTGTGCTCCAAGTCCCAAATTTGGGGCTTGGTGCACAGCTGCGTGGCCCCCACCTCTCCCCAGCATCATTTAAATGGTCTCTTTAGCACTGCTGGGAAGAGGTGGGAGGAGGCTGGGTGGTCCCTCTTGGGGACCGGGGGGGGGCAGTCTGGCAACCCTAGGAAGCATCCTTCTCTCAGGTCCATTAAGATGCTAGGAGCAAACTAGCAGGCTGTAAGGTGGCTCCCAGAGAAGAACAACCGATCCAGTGGAAATGCAAATGGCCTCTGCCAGTATGAAGCAAAGGTGGGAGATATCCCACCCCTACTGGGGGGGGGGGACAGGATAGCTAGGTCACTTTCCTTTCTCCGACATGAAGAAACAGTCATCTTGACTGGAAGAGGACACACGAAAGAAAAGCTATCTCTTCCCAGGTGTTCTTGCACTGCTTTCATCTCTGGGTTCAAGCTGGTTGGCACGAAGGACTTAATTTTGATCACATGTAGCCATACAATGGGAAGAAGCACAAACCTCTAACTCAAGGCAATGGAACTTATCTGAAAGCTTGTACCTCCAAGGATTAAGTGTCTGTTCCTTCAAAGATATGTATTAAGGCTGTCTAGTCAGCATGAGATAGATTGCAGTTTGCTATTTTATCTTCCATCTTTTGTTCAGTCCTGCTGTCTATAAATAATCTGGACAGTGTGCACGATTCTTTTATTAAACCTTTGTAGACTGAATGAAAGAACTCCAATTTCTGTACCCTGCCAATTACCCCATGGTACTCTCAACCATGTTACCAAAACAGAGAGGGCAAGAGGATTCCTTTGTTTGTAAGGGTGCAAAAGGGCCTCCGCTTGTTCCTGCAGGAGTTTGGCCAAGTGAGGAGTCAGAGCCAACATGAGGCTCCAGAGGCACAGAGCTAGAGGCCTGCTCCTTTGGCCATTTACACTCTACAAATTCAGTATGCAGTGGCAGTGACCAAGGAAAGGGTTACCCCGGGAATAGAGGGAAGTCGGCGCATTGCCAAGTGGAGACCTGGGGCAGCCTGGGAGCTTCTGACTGGGAGCCTGGCGCCATGTGAGGACCAGGTGACCCTTCCACAGGGATGAATATTAGGCAGAGATATGGCATAAATTAAACTGATCAATAAATAGTATGTTCAGACTTATGAACCAATGTTGAGACACGGGTTGAGGCTAAGGATGACAGCTATCAGGTGGGACCTGGAGAGCCCCTGGCATTATAGCTCATCTCCCGACTACAGGAATCAGTTCTCCTGGAGAGAAAAAGGATGCTTTGGAGACTGGACTGCATGGTATTGTATCCCACCGAGGTTCCCCTGTCCTCTCCAGGAACTATTCCCAAATCTTCAGGAGTTTCCCAGCCTGGATCTGGCAACCCTAGTTGAGGCACAGAGGCTATTTTGAGCAACAAGGCAATTTTTAGGCAAGGCAGTCTTGGAATCAGGAAACTGTCACCAATTGCCCGATAATCCTATCTTTGAGCAAAGTGGTTCTTAGTGCAGGAATCAACACAAACCCAAACTCCTCCCTAGAAACGTTTTGCAATGCAATCCTGAGCACAGCAAGACCCTTCTAAGATTATGGACTTCAGCGGATTCAGATATAAGGCATAACTCCGCTTAGGGTTGCACTCCTACTTAGCCAAATGCATAAAGCAGACATGAAAACTAAAACGGATTAGAAGTTTTAATGCATTTGATGCCCTGCAAACTAACCAAGCTGCCGTTAATTCTGATGGCTTCTGACTTAAGTTGCTATTTGGCTGCCTGATTCATCTCTCTAACGACAGGCCAGCTTTAACAAGCAGATTCCGTTTTGCCTCTTCTTTGATTGACTTGCAGTTTGTTACGCAAGGAAAATGAAAATTGGATTGGATCTCTGCTGACTTATAAAAATCATTAGTAACTAGGTCTTGGAAATCAGAGCAGGGGCCAGCCCATGCTGACACAACATGATCTGAGGGGGGGTTTTTAGTGCATACAGTTGCTGTTGCATGATAAAGATGAAATTCTGGGGCCTGATGAGGTTTGTCATGTTGTTATGTTGTCATCGCAGCTTGATAGAGCATCAGGAAAATCTCAAATCTAATGAGTCATCAAAGAGCCTATTGGCATCAGCTTTTTGCAGGTTTAACGGCAATAGGAAGGAAGACAAAAGATGTTTTACTGTCAGTTTCTTTCAGCTGAACAGCATTATTGTGTCTCTGCCCAGGTTCAGCACAATCATTAAATGCTTTGCATAGTTTAGATGTGCCATGCATCTACAGTTCTGTATCAAAATATGAAAAAGGAATAAAGTATGGTGTTATGTACTAAGACCGCGGTCGCCTGGTCTCTCGTAACGGCGACCGCCACATGGTCAGTGCACATGGTCAGAATCTACCTGAGCTTCGGCCAGGTAGAACAATAGCCAGTCGGATCCTGAGCGACCACCAATTACGAGCCTAGGTCTCCCGCTGGGGGACCTATGAACTGCAACCACGGACTTAAGGTCCTATCAGGACTTGTGGGCAAGGTCGGGGCATTGTCTCCGGCCGGCATAAAAGAGGGCTCTGAGCCCGGGGTTTCTCATGTTCCATCTGACCCTCAATAAAGAGCTTTGCTACGAAATCACTACCACTTGCCTCCTGACTCCAATACTTTCCATATGGGATGGGGGGGGGGGGAAATCCCATTATTCTCATTCCATAAGTAAAGGTTAGTTGAAGTGGTTTTCTGTTCCTTTATCCTAAACTTTTTGAGGGCAAAGGAACTCAAGGTAATTTCATGTGCAGTGCGCAGTCCTATGCAGAGGTACTCCAGTCTAAGCACAGTGATCTTAGACTGATGTAACTCTGCATCGGATTCCTCTCTCTCTCTCTCTCTCTCTCTCTCCCCCACACACACACACACTTTTCTCCTCCCCTCTATATTTGTCTACAAGTGGAATCCTACACTCTACCATTTCTTCACTCTACCATTGTGGACCTAGAGCATCTGACAACATCATTGTCCTCTCCTCCATTTTATCCTCACAACAATAAAAGCCCTGCGAGGTAGGTCAGGATGAGAAAGAGCGAGTGGCCCACAATCACCCAGTGAGCTTCCCTGGCAGAGCGGGGATTCGAACCTGGGTCTTCCAGATCCTATTTCAGCATTCTAACCACTGCATTCCTTGGATGAATAATTGTAAATGAAGCTGGCCAAAGCATTTTGCAAATCTTGCCATGTTAAAAAAACTGTCTACTATGAAGCATTTGGGATTGGAAATCAGTTTGCTATTAAGATCATCTGCTTCCCAAAACCTGCTTCTGCCTTTTCCCAAAGGTTCATTATTCATTCCGCTACTCATGTTGATTGCTCAGTTTCCATGAAACCAATTAAGAGATTTGGGGGAAGGACACTGTTCAGAAAGCAGCATGTGTCTTCCAGTTACCATGTTTTCAAATAAAAATAAAGCAATGTGTAGATTTAAAAAAAAAATCTATAAGGAAAGGAACGTTAGGAATGTTTATATCCTCACCAATAATTTCCCCAAACACAGAAGCAGTAGAAATGTCTATCTCATAGGGTTCTAGTGCACTGAAGCATCCCCATTTTAAATGCTGTAAATGCTTTCCAACAGATTGATGATTTTGGCGGTGTTGTTTAAGATTATGACTGTACTGGATAAGACCCTGCAAATGGCCTTATATGAGACCAATAGTTTTATGGAGCAATACAATAGAATAACATTGTTACTAGGAGTAAGGCCTGTTGTGGGAAGAAATACAACAGGCTCTAAAAGGAAGCTCCAGGTGAGTATCCCGGCTGTGGCTGGTGGGGCGGCAGAGGGAGGGGGAAAATAGAGGGAGGCAAGCCATGTTTATTTCCTTCTGCTGAGCTTTAAGGCAGGGCTATCTCAAGTCATTTTGCTGCCCCAAGTGGGCAGTATGGGAGGACAGCCTCATGGTAGCAGGTATGGTTCCCTTCCCCCTGACTTATGTTGATTTGGGGCTATGCAGTGGCAGCTAAGGTAGAAAACTATCTCCTCCTGTGCCATGTCTTCTGGGTTCCAAGGGTCTGGAAAGCGGTTCCATAGCCAGTTACAGGGTTGCCAACTCGGGGTTGGGAAAGACCTATAGATTTGAGGGGTAGAGCCTACAGAGGGCAGGGTTTGGGGTGCAGAGGGACTTCAGCAGGGTGTAGTGCCATAAAGTCCACTGTGCAAAGCAGCCATTGTTTACAGGAGAACTGATCTTGGTCACCTGGAGATCCGTTGTAATAGCTGGGAAATGACGTGCTGTGGTTGGGGAACATGGTGATCATTTCTGGGAGACTTCCAGGCCCCACAGGGAGATTGGCAACTCCAGTCAGACCCGTAGCTAACATGGGGCCCACAGGGCCCAGCCCCCTAGCATTTCTTTTGGGCCCCTCCCTCCCAGGCTAGCACCAAAGTACCTCAACTTGCTGCCTGTGTCGTGCTGCCTCTGACCTGGCTGCCAAACAACTGAACACCTTGGATGCTTCCCCACCAGCCTCACTCCACTCCCATCCAGTGACATCCAGAATAGCAGAGGTGGCAGCAGTTCCAGCAGCAGGAGGTGCCCGGCTTGCTCGGTGGTGTGGTGGGTGGGCAGGTGGGCTTGCTGGGCTAGCCCGAGTGAGTGGGCTGGGGAGAGTGTCCTGCTGCCTCTTTCCACTCCCACCATCAGATCTCTTTCTTCCCCCCACTTCCCTGCCAATCCTCCTCCTGGATGCTGCTGCTGCCCACTGCCTGCTTCTCCCTGCCTAGCTTCACAACTTGAGCAGGTATGCAGTGCTTCAAGGGAGAGAGGAAGCTACGGCTGCTGGGCATTGCCCCCCTCACTTGCCTTGGAGTCTGGCGGGGGCGCAGGGCTGCCTTAGAAGAAGGCTGGATTCTAAGAAGTTTTACTAATTAACTTTAATTTAATTAGCTGGTGCCCCCCCCCAATATCCCTAGCTATGGGGCTGACTCCAGTGACCATTTAAGGGAAGATTAGGATATGTATTTTACCTCGGGTCTCATTTAATGACTCCCAACAGCAACAGCAAACTGTTTAGAATGTTAGAGGCAAAGGCCAATCAGGCCATATACGCAAATGACCTCTGTGTTCTGACTGGCTATTGGGGGGGGGGGGGAAGAGGAACAGCAAACTGCTTAGGTGGGATAAAAATGAAATGAATGAATGAATGAATGAATTAGAATGCGGGAGGCAAGACTTAGGCAACACAGTCAGTGGATAGGGACAGCTTGAGTGACACATCAGGGAGCCAACTGATTTGGGAGTGCATGGAATGTTCAGCAAAGTGCCACCCGGAAACACAATTATGTATAAGAGAGATAAGAGATTTTTCTTCTTCCACTCTCTTATACATGGCTTGTTGGGTGGAACATCATATAGAAGTAAATGTCGCTGGAAGTGGAAATGAAGGGTAAAGTACCAGTAGTGGACAGTGGTTACTGTATTGGTCTTGGTCCTCAAAATGGGGAGGGGGGGTTCTGAGGAAAAACAGGATAAAGAGGGCAAGAGAAGCAGCTTCCCTGATAAGTCAAACAGTAGCAGCCCTCAGAGCAAAATTACTTCTCGCCAGAAAGGAGCTACAACAGAACAGATAGAATAGCCAGCAGGAGTTGCTTATCTAGATCTTCCATTGCCAGAAGAAACAACTTTTAAAGATGAGGCAGGGTCTTTACCTGTTGTGAACAGATAAACCCTGGGGACTGTAGAACTCTAGAGTTGATGAGGGAACTAATTCTCATCGGAATTGGTGTTGGCACAGGCAAGTGCACAGTGCGGTACCGGCAGGCCTTGCCCTTCATAGGAGCCCTGTCCATCTGGGAGAAGACTATGGGCTCTTTCAGCTTCTGCACCTTTGCCCCCAGTCCCGTAATGATTGCAGGGCTTATTAAATCTCTGGTGCACCCCCAGTCTATGAGGGCCGTAACTCAAATATGCGTGCCTGCTTCTGGGTTTATTATGGTAACAGTCAAATAGAACAGGGGGGATGTGCGTCTCCCCAATTCATGCACTGGAGTTGGTCAGACCTGCTGGCTGGCACCTTTCACAGCAGGTCCCAACCTCTTCCCACTGACGGAAGTGCCTCACTATAAGCAAGATGCAGTAAAGCTTGTCATGGCAAGCCTATCTACAAATTCCATAGATGAACCGCACAGCATAAATGATCATGTATTACTACATTCCACCACAAGCAAAATAGTGAGCGAAATCTGGGGTCTGAAGTGAGAGGGCGAATGGGTAGAAATCATTACCCCCTCTTTTGTAAAAGGCATGGTTAAACACACTTCATTATGAGGATGACTTACAATCATTTTGAACCTGCACCACCAAGCCCTGACCTAGGTAGCTAGCCTGATCGCGTCAGATCTCAAAAGCCAAGCAGTGCTGGCTCTGGTCAGTATTTCAATGGGATACCACCAAGGAAGTCCAGGATTGTGATGCGGAGGCAGGCAATGGCCAACCACCTCCAAACATCTCTTGCCTTGAAAACCCCACAGGGTCACCAAAAGTCAGCGGTGACTTGACAAGAAAAACAACAACAAAAACATCAAGCAATTTCAATTTAACCAGCTCTCAACCAGAACACTGAGAGGAAGGCAATGTGGAGGACTGTCACAGTTTTTCATTTCACTGCTGGACCTCTAAGAACATAAGACAGTGACCAAGATTATCGCGAGAGGTCATGTCTGAAGGGAGATTTGTATGAGAAATCTTGGGATTCATAGCTCAGTTTCTTAGCTGCGACTTCTGTCTCCTAATATCAATTCACACCACAACGTTCTGCAAGCCAAGGTAAGGGGCACTGCAAAGCGTAGGCGTAGAGTATGGGGGGGCTCGAGGGCTTGAGCCACCCCCGAAATTTTCCGGGGGGGGGGCTCAGCCACCCCCGGGAAAACGGAGTAGCTGCCTCCGTGCCTCCCCGGGTCCTTCCGAGGCCCGGCGGCCGCTGCTGGAGAGGGAGAGGGAAGGAGTGGCTGGGGGGGAGAGGCACCACCAGCAGCAACTGGCGGGCCTCGGAAGGGCCTGGGGAGGCGAGGTGGTTTCCCAGAAGGGGGGGGGGGAGAACATCATTCCATCTCATTTAAAAAAATGTGTAGAAATGGGCAGCTTGAAGCTTTTCATGGCATGGAGATAAATAATAAGACCTGGTAAATAACACCCCTTTAAAACTAAGGAGCCCCCCCCCAGATTTCCAAAAGTCTACGCCCCTGGGGCACTGCAAAGCATATAGTTCTGGATGAATCAAGCAAGAGAATCCACCTGCATGCTTGAGAGAAAGGCAAATCTGCCTCAAACTGCTAGAAAAGGCAACCACTATACTTTTCTTGTTCAATAACCAAGACATCTCTTTCTAAATAGACATAGACAGGTATAGATATTGGTACCAGCTAAGCATGTTGTGATTTTTACACTGCTTCATTCAAGTCTGCAATGCAAACGATCCCCTCTGTAAATCAAGGACCCGCCCTTTTCATAATGTGTTTCCCTGCCTTTGCAAAACTGGCATGGCAAGGGTCCAGATTTATTATCTCATTTATTTCTATATACAATGAGCTCAGTTTGAGAGTAAATTACTAAACTTCCAGCTGCATAAACTCTGCCCGAGCTTTCATGGTCACACTGGATTCCTTCCATCTCATGCATCACTCCCGGTAATAAATACTCTGCAGGCCAAATTAGGACCTGAGTCACATATTCCTGGGCAACCCTGTGACCATCAATAGGTTTTGAATGGTGCACCCAGTAGACTAACACAGGTGAAATGAGGGAAGTATTTGGCCTGTGGAGCCCCTTGTTACTGGGAATGATGTATAGAATGGAAAGAAATCAGCTTAACTTCAAAACTCAGACTGAGCACATAAAGTTTGTCTGATAGAACTGAATTTTTCACATCCTTATTGTTGGGGTTTCTTTGTATGCTGGGATCTAAAGGATTTTTTTGCGGGGCAGAGGGGACCAAACGGGGATGTGGAATGGTATAGTATAGCTTGACCTTCTCAGATCTTGGAAGCTAAGTAGGGTCAGGACATGGATGGGTGACCACCAAGGAAGTCTTTGCAGACAGAAGCAATGCCAAACTACCTCTGCTTAATCACTTGCCGTGAAAACCCTGTGGGATCACTATAAATTGGCGGCGACTTAACAACACTTTACACACACAGAGAGGGGACCAGACCCCTCACCTTTAGGAACAATTACAGATTTTATACTATCCTGAAACTAAGTTGCAAATAAAGAAATCAGAGTACTTTCACTGCAGTGATACTGACGCCCCTTTATGAAGTATCCACTCCAATTGCCCACGCAGCAGAGGATGGAGGCAAAGTCATCCTTTAATGTCAAATCCCACAGAAGATGTACAAACAGGGCTTTTCTTTGGCAATTCTCCTGGGACATCCTGGTACTGTGTACCAGAATAGACTAGCCTTTCAGTAACCAGCAGCACAATCAACCTTTCCTGGGCTGCTCAGATTTACTGTCCTCCAGCCCAACCCGTCCCATGAGTTGTCTGTGTTGATGGGAATGAAAAGCTCCACAGGTGCCATAAAATGGGTTTTGTTCTGCTTTTAGTCCTTGTGTAAATATGACATAGAGTTGAGGACCAGGCTGCCTACCAGAGAAGAGGCTGAAGTGCCATTCTTTTTAAAGTTACCATAATATCCAACATTCCTTAGTGGCTCAGAGCGTTCAAAGCACTTCTTACAGTAATCCTTACCATAATCCCATAACACAGGTCAGTATTGCCATCATCCCCATGATGTAAATAGGGAGCTGTGACCCTTTAATGGAGGCTTAATGTATGGGAACAGGCAGCTGGAGCTTTTTACGGTACTGAGGTAAAAACATCACCTGGTAAATAGCATCTCCTATTAAAGGGACAGGACATTTTTTTTCTCTAGGCAGTTAGCAACGCTAGATGAGTATCTTGTCCAAGGTGACTTGCTGAGCTCATAACAGAGGTGAGATTCAAACTGCATTCATCCAGCTGATCCATAGCTTAGGCATCGTGCATAGGAGCCACTATCTGTCTACTATATTTCCAACCCACCTGTCTACTTTTATGAGGACCCAAGACAACCCATAGCAACAAGATAACGATAACCATACTAGCTACAGTAAAATCAGTATGATGTAAAACGCAAAGACAACACAATCAGGAATAAGAGAAATGCAGCACAATAATGACAATCGAAAGGACAATAGCAATTAGGGTTGCCTATAGAAAAACTCCCACCTCATTAAAAAAATGTGTAGAAATGGGCAGCTTGAAGCTACATAAAAAAATGTGTAGAAATGGGCAGCTTGAAGAGGGTCCAATTCTACAGGCCCCCAAACAGGTTGCCCCCATTCCCTCCATTGTTCTCTATGGTGAAAAAAAAGTTAACATTTTTTCTCACCATAGAGAACAATGGAGGAGATGGGACAATCTGTTTGGGGGCCCACAGAATTGGACCCCGTGATTCAATCTTCTTGAAACTTAGTGGGTATTTCGAGGAGAGGCCCCAGCAGCTACCCTGCAAGTTTGGAGCCTCTTCCTCAAACACCCTTTCCTCCAGCCCCTCATATACCCTATGAGTTTTTGCCATTGATTTCAATGGCCCATAGGGTATAATGGGGCTGAAACTGACATTCCCTTTCTGACACACTTCTGGTGATGTCAGGGGATGTGGCATATGCTAATGAGTTATGCTAATGAGTTATGCTAATGAGCTCCTGCACCTCTTTTTCTACGAAAGGACCCCTGGCTATTGCTGATAGTATATCATCCTTCTATATTATGCTGGAGGTAGCTGCTGTTAACACAGAGCTAGGATACACTTTAACCCATTGGTCCCAATCTAGAAGAGTCCCCTGAAATTAACAGGGCTTAAGTTAATCATGACTAACATATAATTAATTTCAACGGGACATATGTGACTGAACATCTCTGGATCAGAGCCAGTGATTTAATAGGATTAAGCACATCTTATTCTGTGCTGTTCTGTAGCTAGTAAACTTTTCTTGTCTGTCCAGGATGAGTTAGCGACAGTCAAAGATAAGATTCTTCCATCGTTACAAATTATATCTATATCTATATCTATAGATATAGATATAGATATATAATGTATGTACTTTTGACAATTCTGCTATATGGTCTACTTTTTTGTTCATTTTTATCCACAAATGTAATACAATGGATTGAAATGCATTTCACACGTCACAAGAAGAAGCAAGCGCTTCCCTTCAAAATAAACCCTTCACACAATCACAGAGGATTTTTAAAAAGCCGACATTTTTGCTACAAACTCAACAGAATCCTGCAGCACATGAAAGCCCAGTTCTTACCTCTTTCTTCTGGTTCTTACTCTTCTTACCAAACTTACCTCTGCTCTGGAAAATGGTCCCTGCTTTAACACCATCGCTTCTCTCTGTCCCCTATGCTAGCAGGCAGTTTGAAAGGTTATCACATCCAGCCTTCCTTTTCCCTTGAAAATGATGTGTGATGAATGGATGAAACAGCAGGAAGTCTGCTTAAAACTTCTCCAGGAAGAGGAGAAATGAAGTCGAATGAGACCATGGCCATTAAAATTGCCCTGCCAGAACAGACCAACGGTCTGTCTAAGTTGAGCATGAGCAATGAGCCAAATGAGCCTCTAGAAACCAAGAAGCGGATTATGTATGTGGTGGGCATCTCATACTGTTTGTATCTGGTCCTCAGAGGTACATTGTATAAGAACATAGCTGGTCAGGATGAGGGACGAAGCTGAGATGAGGGATCCTGAAACACTGTCTGAAATTAATGAGAAAACTATTGTTAACATTTTAATGAGATACTGATTTCATGCTAAGAAAACAAGAAATTATCATCATGGATGAGCAGGGTCAAGATGGAACCAGGATGAAATGGAGACTGTGCCAACTCCTCATCTTATTCCCAGGGGATAACAAGTTTCTCCAAAATGAACTAGTGCAGGAAGTGCACAGAAACGTCAAACCCAACGGCCCTACGTGTCTAAGAATGGCTATAAATCTGCAAGTGAAGGTTCCCAAAGCTGGACTCTCCCCATCACGTCACTTGAAATGAGTATATTAATGTTAATTACACCTTGTGCCTATATTATGCGGGCATTCCATTAGAACTACTAATAAATATTAACAAACTGATAAGTATGAAACAAAGGAATATTAGTTTGCAAATCAACACCAAAGAATCATTTAGATTTTACAGTAAGTACTTGGTTCATATCTATCAGGCACTTTGTGACCCCGTAAACCGTGATAAGACTGGGCATCATTGAAGCCAAATTGATAAGGGTCTTGTCAATTTCAGCAAAGCACATAAAAGGAATTCTAACTGCAGATTTTGGCTGTTTCCATTTTAGCTTCTGCCCCCTGCCCCCCACATTGACATTCATTCCATTTTCGTTATGACATTCCGAAATAACGCCATTCCTGCTTTTTTCTTGTATATCACCCTTTAAAACTGAGATGATTTTTAAATTGCCGATGAAATTAAATCAGCTTTTCAAATTGCTGATTTTTAAAAGCAATTTCTCAAGCGGTCATTGCAAGTGTAGCACAGCCCTGTTTCTCTCTGCTGCTTTGGAGGTGTCACTGCACTGCTCTCCATGAGTTCTTCCCTCCAGCACCCTTCCGCCATAACCTGTTCTACAGTGCAGTCCCTCTCTGATCAAGTTCCTGGATGTGAAACCGTAGCAGGTCCAACCACAGCTCCAATCAAAGCCCCCCCTTTTTTTCCTTTAAAGGATGGTATAAGATTGACACATGACTTCCACCCACCCTTCAGTGTTTGTGTTCACCGTGTTTTTCATGAACAAAATAAGTGACACCGTTTCCCTCTCTTGACCTTTGCATCCAGTTCCTTCCAAATCCTGTATCAGTTTGGACTCACTGTGAGGGTCCATGGCCCAGCAATGTCAGTAGCGGGAGGCTGTTGCTAACTAGAAAGGAGACAGGAGAATTGTAGTTCCCGAGCACTTTGGAAGCAGCAGGAAAGTTGTTCAAATGGCAGCAAGTGCTCGAGTTGAAAGGCAGTGTGTATGTCTGTGAGCGCGTGTTGGCAGCCGGGGGTGTCTGTGTATGTGTGACGTGTCCCCAGCATAAAAAGCACTCAACCAGGCTAATGTTTGGATAGTATTAGCCAAAATAATCAGGGGGGTTTTGTTGTGGGGTTTTTGTTGTGGGCTGAAAGCATATATTGTGAGTTTGTCTCCTCGCCTTGGAAAAGGTGATCAGTTGTCATTTATTTATCTATTCAGCTACTTACAGGCCACCTTTCTGGAGACCTGCTTCAGGTGGCTAACAAACGGACAGATTTTGTGATGGGCTGATGTGTCTGCGTGAATATATCCAATGCAATCAACAGTGCCATCCTAAGAACATTTTTACTAGGAGTAAGCCCCACCATATATCTGAGTAGGATTCTGTGTAGGCCTATTTAGGATTGTTGTTTAAAACACATAGGCACTCATGCAGAAAGTTCTTAAGATCAGATCACGTGTCTTAACTTTCAAAAGTGAAATTGTTGCCACATCTTTGAGTATGATTTGCGCTATTTGTGGACTTGTGTGGACATTGCTCACACAGAGAAGTTTAAATCTGAATGTATATTATAATGTACATTTTGCGTTTGAATTAGATGGTAAATACTGATTTAAGTGTCCCATGCAGAAATAGCTTTCATTAACTCTGCATGACAGCATTATAGCTTGTATGGTTACACTGACAAAGCCATTGGTATGTTCTACCCTCTTCTAAGTATGTTTTCGTTGGCACTGCAAGTCTTATCCAAATACCTACACAGAGATCAGGAAAGTGTTCTTTGCAAATGCTGTGTCACCACAGTTCGCATTTGCTAAAAGGCAGGTTTTAAAATCTAATTACACAGCACTTCAGCTTGCTATGATTTTTTTTTTTAAATGAAGGTGGGAGGAATCGCCAGAAGAAGGCATTAAAATACCAAATATAGGCACTTCTGATAAAAGTGTAAATTTTTAGTATTTGACTGCCTTCACACACGGAGAAACAAATAGTTACAGCTTGTGGTGATTAGCTTGCCTAATAAAAGCAAACAATGTATGAAAGAAAGTCTCAGCGTCCCCGTCCCCCCCCCCGTCCCCCAACACAAGTGTGTGTAGTTCCTTTGGAGCCATAAATTCCCACTGTGCAGCTTTCAAATGGGTACCACATTGATACTAACCTAGGAAAGGCACAGCCACTAGATCTGCTATTGGTTGTTGAAGAGCTTGCCGGAAGGAGCACAGTGTAGTTCACATGTGGGTTTTCTGGTAAGATGGGAGGTCCAAGGAGGGGAGCGGGGGACAGAGAACGCTAAAGGGAGGGAGGAAATCAAACAACATGCAAACCGAAGGATGTATATAATCATTTCTGTTTCACCAAAAATGAAATGTCATGAAACAAAACGATGCCTCGTTTCCCTAAGCCGGCGGTGCTAAAGCGCCACCTACAGCAGCCGGATGCAAACAGCCCCGATGCCCTCAGGACGCGATTCTATTCCTCCAAGTATGAGCTCACCCAGTGTGACACCAGGCGGTGTGGGAATAATCTCACCAGATTCACCTCCACTCTTTCACAGATTTCCCCCCCCCCCCCTCTCTTTTTGACATTATAAACGATGTCCAAGGAGGAGCGGGTGCAATCATTAATCGATCTCCGTTTTCGAGATCCCTGCGCGCTCGTCTCCCGAACGCGGACCTCAAACTCCAAGCTCAGCCCAGCCCACTTCCCCGCGCCCCCTCCCCATTTCCAAGAGCCGCGGCGAAGGGGGTGTGTACGCAGCCATGTGGGGAGGAGGGGGGGCTTAATCAAGGCAAGCGAGGCGGAGCCAAGGGGAGGAGTTCGAGCCTCGCCATTGGCCGGCCGGAGGAGTGATGTCATCCATATGAAACCCTGATAACTAGTTGGGAGAGGACCCGCAACTTTTGCAGAAGGGGGAGTGTGATCCAGCGACATCTCTGGGTCTGGGCGGCTGCTGCTGCTGCTGCTGCTGCTGCAGGGGGAGGGGAAAGAGCCGGAGCGAGTCCTGCCGCTGCTGCTGGAAGGGCCGCCAGCAGCGCGCGAGCAGGAGGGAGAAACGAAAGGCGCTTGCGACTTGCACACCGCTCGCCGAGCCAGCCAAGGTGTGCAAACAGCCGGTGGGAGCAAAGGGGGGGGGGGGAGATAAAAGACCAAAAAGAAAAGAGAAAAAAAAGGCTACCAAGAAACTCAGCCGAAGCAGTCAACCCCCACCATGGTCCAGCAAGCGGAAAGTCCAGAGACGGAGAGCAACCTGCCCAGGGAAGCGATGGATACCGAAGAGGGGGAGTTCATGGCTTGCAGCCCGGTGGCGCTGGACGAGAGCGATCCGGACTGGTGCAAAACTGCCTCGGGCCACATCAAGAGGCCGATGAACGCCTTCATGGTCTGGTCGAAGATCGAGCGGAGAAAAATCATGGAGCAGTCGCCGGACATGCACAACGCGGAGATCTCCAAGCGCCTGGGCAAGCGGTGGAAAATGCTGAAAGACAGCGAGAAGATCCCGTTCATCCGGGAGGCGGAGAGGCTGCGCCTCAAACACATGGCCGATTATCCCGATTACAAATACCGGCCGAGGAAAAAGCCCAAAATAGACCCCTCGGCCAAGCCCAGTGCCAACCACAGCCCGGAGAAAAACACACCCACCAGCACCGGCGGCAGCAAGAGCGCCAAAAGCGCCAGCAAGAAGTGCAGCAAAGGGAAGTCGTCGTCGTCCGCCTCCTCCTCGTCCTCCTCGGCGTCTCCCCCCAAGGCCGGGACCAAGCTGGCCCCCCACCCGGGCGACTACGGCGGCGAGGACTACCCCGCCTTCGGGCCGCTGAAAGTGAGCAGCAAGGCGGTCAAGTGCGTCTTCCTGGACGACGACGAGGAGGAGGAGGACGACGAGGACGAGCTGCAGCTCCGCATCAAGCACGAGGAGGAGGAGGAGGAGGAAGACGACGAGCACCCCCACCCGCAGGGCCAGCCGCTGCGGCGCTACAACGTCGCCAAAGTCCCGGCCAGCCCCACCTTGAGCTCCTCGGCCGAGTCCACCGAAGGGGCCAGCCTGTACGAGGAGGTGAGGGGCGGCGCTCTCTCGCACGCGGCCGGCGGGCCCCGGCTCTACTACGGCTTCAAGAGCATGCCCAAGAGCGGCCAGCAGGCCAGCCTGTCCCCGGCTTCCTCCCGGTCCATCTCCACCTCCTCCTCCTCTTCTTCCAGCAGCAGCAGCAGCAGCGGCGAAGAGGCGGACGACCTGATGTTCGATCTGAGCTTGAATTTCTCGCAGCACACTCACGCCGCCTCGGAGCTGGGCGTCAGCTCGGCTGCGGGGAACCTGTCCCTCTCGCTGGTGGATAAGGATTTGGATTCGTTCAGCGAGGGCAGCCTGGGCTCGCACTTCGAGTTCCCCGATTACTGCACCCCGGAGCTGAGCGAGATGATCGCGGGCGACTGGCTGGAGGCGAACTTTTCCGACTTGGTCTTCACTTACTGAGAGAGAGGGAGGGAGAGAGAGAGGCGACGAGCCGGCAGAAGGGGGAACAAACCGCGGGCAGGCGAACAAGCGGAGAGAGAGAGAGCGAGATCAAAAAGGACGGTGACAAAAAAAAGAACAAATCGGTAAAGGAAAGATGATGATGCTAGTGATACACACGCTGAAAAGTGGTGGAGTTTTGAAGTGAAGTCAAATGTCTTGGGTTTTTCTTTTTTTTCTTTTTCTTTTTTCTTTTAAAAAAAGTCGAAGTTAGTCCCAAACCGATTCTGGAGTTGTGATTTTTTTCCCCTTCTGATTCCCCCCCCCCTTTATTTTTAAACTGGGGATCACAACATGAGCAGCAAAGGAGTAAAGGCAAATTGGACTGGGTGTTCAAAGATACAGAAAGCGCTGTTTGAAGCTTGTCGGTCTTGTGATTGAAGTCTGGAAGATGGTCTGCAAAAAAAAAAGTCTTTTGGCAGCACAACTGTTACTCAAGGGGGTTCGTGGATTTTTGTTTCCCGGACAGAGATATTTTAAAGGACCGTTCTGAATTATTATTTTTTTTGACGTTATTAAAGGGACCATTGCAACTTTTTCGTTCGTTTGGAGGGAGAAAACTGATGTCTTCTATGCATCCAATTCTTAACAAAGCTGCAGGGAGCTTGAAAAAAAATGCAGACTGTACAAACGCTTACAAAAAAACAAAAACTGTGAACTGACTTAAGATCAGAGTTTACTTTTCAGATCAAATTGTTTATGGTTTTACAAATGTGATTTCTACTTGCCAACTTTTTTTTTTGTAACTTGTTCCCCTTATACCTCCTTGAATACCAGACAGCCTAGACCTCAGTACACAAAGGTATTGAAACATTTTTGATACATAACAGACCTCAGTCTTTTTTAAAAATTAATATATTTTCAGGCGTATTTTTGTACAGTGAAAGGGAACATTCTTGCTGTGTTTTTTCAGTAAGACTTTTCAGGCACTTCTTCCCTTTTATTATTTTTTATTTTTTTCCTCTGTTTTTAGCATGCAAGTTATATGGGTACGTTTATGTCCTGGTTTTAAAAGGATTAAGAAAAAATCCTTGCATCTAAAGGCCTTGTGGTTTAAAAAAAAAAGAAACAAACACTTTTTTTGTACAGCTATAGTTCAGATTTGTTCAATATTTGTAGGTAAAGATTTATTGGAAATGGTGATATAGACCTCAGAGCTGTTATCTTAGTTTAAAAGATTGTATATGTACTGTACTATAGTAGGAATTTATGTATCTCATATGCTGTGATATGTGGATGGGGCCCAGATGGAAGGTATGAAACTGGATTCTTGACTCTTTTTAGCAAAAAAAAAATGAAATGGAGGGGAAAGAAAGGCACATTGAAAAAGGAAAAAAAAAGGTTTCTCATTTTGTGCAATATGATTCTTAAAAGTACAGCCCATCTGCATATTTTGTAGCAAAGGATGGCAAAAAAAGCAGACGTGTGCACTGTCAACACCATTGCCTGTTTTTTTTCTCTCTTAAATGCTAAAAGTCTGTATGTTGACAATTTTAATAAATCAGCTGGAACTGATAGCAACTCGATTCGCGATGAGTGTCTCCGGAAAGGAACGCTGGTAGAAAGCGGCGGTGTATCCAACCCCTCTCTTCCTCACCCATGGAGGAGTTTCAGCTGAGCCTCGGGCCTGTGAATAACGGGGGAGGCGGTGGAAGGTGGGGCAGGCCTTTGGGCCCCTTTGCCTTTCTCCCTCGCCTTCCAACGGGGCCTCCCCCCTAGCGAGTTGGAAACGGAGGGATGCGGGCAGCGTCCCCCCGCAAAGGGCTCTTGGGAGCGGGGGGAAGAATGGCGGGGCGAGGCGTGAGAGGTCTGTGTTCAGGGCGGCGCCGACGCTTCCGTCGAGGGCAGGTAGGCGAGCGAGGAAGGATGCTGTTGCTGCGCTTGGCAGGGGGAGGGCATTCGGGCGGCGCTGGGGGGATTCGGGCAGCCTCGGTCTGGGCTGGGGGAGCGGGATCTCGGTCTGCCATGATGGGTTCACCTCCAGGCCTCCTTTGTGTGCGTGCGTGAGCGCGAGAGACTGGGCGCGCGTGGGGCCGAGGCGAGGCGCTTCTCTGGGAAGGCCTGCCAAGGTTGGGCCTCGGGACTGGCTTGCCTCTGCCCCGTCCTCGTCCCCGTCCCCCGCGCGCGGCCTTCTCTGGGTGGGGGAGGGTGGACGTCTGTCTCTGGGGAAGGGGCGTCTCCCCTCCCCCTTCGGTGTCGAGCGAGTGTCGCGCTCTCCTTGGCGGCGGGCGGGCGGGCCGCCCTCGCCGGCAGGGTTAGCCTGTGCGGAGGAGGGGGTGTGTCTGGACCATGTGCGGCGGGCGCGGTTGCAGCTTCTGGCCCGTGGCCGCCTCAGGAGCGCGCGGTGCGAGGGGAGGGGGCTGAGGCGGCGGACGGGAGAAGGGGCTCGGAGACGGTTCCTTGTGCATTGCGGGAGGAGAGCGCGCTTGTGTGGGGCGAGGAAGGAAAGGTGTTTTTCCCAAGTGTGTGTGTGCGCGTGTTTCTTTTTGTTGGTGATGCGACAGAGCGCGCCGCTGGCTCTCGGCTCCCCGTCCTCCACAGCCACCCTCTCCGCGCCAGCCGGAGCAGTGAGCACGTTGCGAAGGCTCCCCCCGCCCGCCCCTTTCGTACGGTTTCCAGAGAGGGACGAGCGCGCGCGCCAAGGCGAGGGGGTGTGTCTGCGCGCGCGCCTCTGTGTGTGCGGGGGGGGGGGGAGTGAGATAGTAGCGCGAGCATCCTTCCAGCCGCCGCTTCCTCCCGCCTTCCCTCCAGCCTGCCGTTCAGCGGGCCTGGGCGGAGGGAGGTACCTGGCGGCTTGTCTCATTTGTCAGGCAGCCAGCTCTGCCCTCTTCCCCTCCCCCACCTTTCCCAGCTCCATTTCATCCAGGAGCCTTCCTCTTAGTTACGATACGGAGAGGGGTGTGTGTGTCTCTCGCTCTCTCTCTCTGTGTTTCTGTCGTTTCAAGCCGCTTGCTTTGTTTCCTGCGCGTTTGTTTGAATGCAGTTTTATTGCGCCTGCGGGCCGCGACTTGGCCGTCCGAGCGCCGTGCTTTCCTCTCCTCTTTCTGGCCTGAGCAGGACCAGTCTCGGGCAGCCAGCTCTGGAGGGGGAAGGAAGGAGGGATCCGTTCCACAGCCACAGCAGCCCCAGAACAGCAGGGGGGTGCTTTGCAAATGAGCCATGCTCCAGTGCCTTTTTCCTCCCTAAGACTCTCCCCCCTCCCCGACTGTGCCACAGGCAGGGGGTCTGTGAGCTCCTGCAACAGGGGTTTTTTCCATGCCATATTTTTTTTTGTTTTGTTTTGCAAGATGGGTAGCCATGTTAGTCTGTCCCTAGCGGTAGAAAAGAGCTAGAGTCCAGTAGCACCTTAAAGACTAACAAAATGTGTGGCAGATAGGTGGCAGGATCACATATTTTGTTAGTCTTTAAGGTGCCACTGGACTCTTGATATTTTGGTTTTGTGTCTTTAAGCCTTCATATATCAATCCTGTTGCCTTGGGAAATGTGGATTGTAGTATTTGATAGACTGAAGGATAGAAATGTAAATTTATTTGTGATACCCTGTGACCAGCATTATTCCATCCATATTTTTTTTTAAATAAAACCCCATGGCTTCCAGGATAGTGAACTGTCTTAAACCACACAACCTAAATACGGTTGTTCAGCTTAAGTGGTACAATTTGGTCCCTAGTAAGAGAGGGCATAATAACTTGGGAGGAAGTCCCGTTAAAATTCTCTGTAGGACTTGCTTTTGAATAAAACAGGATGGGACTGGGCTATTAATACTATACAAAGGCCCTGGGTCACTTTGGGAATCTCTGCTGTAGGCTTTCTGATTGGCTTGCATACACATTCAAATGACATAAACAAAGTGAAGCATTTATATGCATTGTGTTTCATCAGATAATGATAGGTGACTTGAGTGGGAAGAGATCTGTTTTTAAAGTAGTTGATTCAAATGGTGGTCAAATGTTTAAAATCTAGTCTTTCATAATAAAGTTCTGCTCTAAATGTACAAAAAGTTTGGCCTGCCTTTATGTTGGATTAAAAGAGTATGGTATAGTTAGGGTCTTTGATATGTGTCTTTCATTGTATGAAGCCTTTATAGGAAACTTTTTAAAGCCTAAATATACAAAAAATGCTTGAATTTTTAAGTATTTGGACTTTTAAATTAGTATGTTAATGGCTTTAAATTGGAATTTTTAGATTGGGGGTTGTTAGAAAGAGAACTTTAGCCCTCAAACTGGTCTGCAGTTGAACACTACCAAATTCGTGATGATCAAATTCTAGTCTTTGAAAAATTGAGCCAAAATGGGAGCAATCCTAAGCAAATCTATTACTATTCCCAGGGAGGTGTTCTTAGGATTGCAGCCAATGTTTTCATTCTTGAAGTGATCATTAATGTGTTGGTAGAACCCCCCCCCCCCCAATTCCCTTCTTTCTTATATGAATGCTTGTGTATGAAAGTGATTGGTAGGCAGTAGAAATGAATATTTGTATGTTGCAGGTGTTTGCTAAGCTATATAATGATGGTGTTCAAACTTAGTATAGGCTTGGTTGGTAGCTGCAGCTGTGTTTCAAGGTTTCCTCACTCCTTATGTGTGAATGTTTGTGAAGGTGAGCATTTTATCCAGGTATAAAACATGACTGAATGATGTACCTATGCTAATCAGGAGATGGGGGAGGGATTGGCAATAACTCTCCTTGCAAATGAGACTGAAACGTGTTTTTAATTGTTTTGAGGGGAGATAGACATCACATTACTATGTAAGGTCTGATCGAGTGTGCAATATACAAGGAAGAAGAACATTTCGCCTGAAAGGTCTTTAAACTTATCCATTTGCTAACTAGTTTGTTCCTTTGCTGGAATCTATGCCAAAAGTTCTGCTCTCAGTGGACCCAAAGCAATTCTGTCGTCAGTAAAACTTAACAAGGAACACATTGACTTTTCAGTTCTAGGTTTCTCATCATGTAATAAACATGTTTGTGTTTCTTCCTTGTATGTGCACATTTCCGCAGACTATCCTGAAAAAAATGTACATACATCAGGCATTTGTGCACTTGAGTAAATCATACCCATTTTTTTTAGTTCCTCAGCACTTTACTTATCTATGGGTGAGGAGATACACCACTGAAAGGCATAAAACAAAAGAGTCTAATGATTGCCAAGTTTTTATCTATGGATACGTCTTGACCTATATTGGGTATTGTTTCAAGAAGCAACCTAAGAGGGTTTTTTTAAAAAAAAAATTACACTTTTTGGAAGAAGAAATCCAGTTTATATCTTTCCTTCTGGCTACTTCCTCTCTAATGTTAGAAGATCTAATTCACAAAAATGTTTAATTCTTTAAGGGCAATATATATGACAGATTAAATAGAAAGATTGATTAAAATGTCTTTTTAAAATTGTATTTACTCTAATTATAGATGTCCATACATGCAAAAGGTAACTTTTTCCTAGTGTAGTGTCTACAGAAAGTGATTTGAACCTATGAGGCCTTAATGGCCATTCATGGCAATGTAAATTGGTTATAAATCTATAGTTAGACCAATCTCTATTGAATGTGAAGTCAGAATCAGACACTAGACTTATTTTGGTCTTTGGTTGTCTATTCTACAGAGCTCTCTTTGTTCTATATCTCCACCTTTGCCACACATTCCTATTCTATGGCCTGGTAAGATCCTGATCCTGCACTTCTTAGAAAAAAAAAACTTTTGAGCTTATTTGTATTTTGCAAAGTCCTTAAAATTTGGGCCTTGATTCTTCAGTAGGTTTAAAGCTTTCATTTTCACAGCCCCCACCCCTCCCCAAGTCTTTGGTAGCTGCAAGAGCTAGGGAGAAATTCCATACATTAATCTGCCTTTGTGTTTCAGCAACCTTTTGACTCCCAATCTTGCTCTCCCCCCCCCCCCCCACATAATAAGCTGTGGGGATTTCTTTTATTCCCTTTCTTTCCACACACTACCTATAGCAATCAACTGCCTAATTGATTTCTACCCTCCCTTCATGGATGTAGTGGATTTTTAAGAGAATTTCACAAGCAAGTAGTTTTTTAGTGAGTTTACAAGTAAACAGAGTTTAAAGAACCTATTTTTATATTCAGTATAAAGCACAAATGTGCAGAAATTGTAGAATGACTTACAAAAAGGGAAGCAAAAGTCCATAAAATTTCATTTATGAAAGAATACCTTTAATTGGGTATTATCCTCCTAGATAAACCTGATATTTATGCTAGTGCAAAGTTAGGATTATTGCAACATCTCTTAGGAAATGATGATGGACAGCAATTTCGCAGTGATGACTTCTATGAATAGAAGCAACCCCCTGAAAGCACTATGGCCAAGAAGGGGTTGGTGGTTCTCAAGGATGCATAGACAACCTGGAAGTTTGGAAATCGAGTTCCCTGGCTTTATTAAAGTCATCACAGCTCTTTGTGTTCGTAGATTTCATGTCCAGATTTTTCCTGGTGTAAAATAAAAAGGACATATCCAAATGGGGGAGTTTCTAGTGAATTGTGTTTACAACAACAATAGAAAATGAATTGATGCATATCACTTGTTTGATAGCATGTCCCATCGATTTCAACAATGGGAGTGATCCCACCATTTTCATTGCAACAGGGTTAGGGCGACATCTGTAATGTCTTATCTTCTGGGGGGAAGTGAACAAACACTAACCTGGGAACTCCCATTCTCACAATTTCGTTTACTTCCATTTTCCTGTTTATCTTCAAAACCAGCTTGCTTCAACTCCTGGTTACACCAGGGATAAAAGTTAGCATACTATTGTCATTTTGTTTGTAATTTTGATCATGTACATACATTGGAAGTTTGGAGTCTCTACATAATACTATGATCCTTCATTTTCTTTCTTACTTTCTGGTGGGCTGTTTTAGTTTGGAGGCCTATTGTACTAGTGTGGGACTTTGATGGTTACAACATTAGTGAGATGTTGTGTGATGGCCACAGGTGGAGTAAACTGAATGTCTTTAGAGGAGGTTTTTGTTTCAGCATGACACTTTTAAAGATGTGTAATGTCAAGACAAGGGTTTTGATGGCCATGTGAAAAAAGGTGGTGTTTTTTTTTTTTTTCATAGCCACTCCAGATATGGGGAGGGGAAGAAAGCTGAAAAGTACTTTTGTTTAGAAGTCTGAATGACAGTATGGGGGGGAAAGACCTTCTTAAAAGTTTTTGCATGCCAGTGCAGGGGCCTATTGCTGTGAGAAGGAAAAAAAAAATTAAGACAGTTTGGTTTGCTTGAGGCAATGCACTGGAGGACAAGAGTGTTTTTCTAGCACTAGGAAAAAAAAGAAAATGCATGGCAGAGTTTTGTCTTCTGGTAGACTATATAGCATGCTGAGTTTAGTATGTGTCAAAACAGTGTATGACATTGCTGTATCAAAGTTGTAAAGTTAAGCATTATTTATTGAAAACTGTATTTTTTTTTGTAAAAACCTGATCACCTAGAGGATTAATATCATTCACTTGTACTAGTGCTACGTTCTTAACCAGCTTCTTTACTACAGTACTTGATATGCAGTGTTAAACGCTCAGGGTTGAAAAACAGTCCACTCCAATGTCTCTTCTCACTCTTTCTTCTTTTCTCCTTTGGGGAAGAATTTCAAATAAAGGAACAACTTGATACTATTGTTCAAAGACACTAATAAAATCGTGTGATCAATCTTTATATGTGTTTTTATGTGGATTTTTTCCCCCTTCTCTCAGTTTTGTATTTTGTAAAAAAAAACAAAAAAAGATGACTCTTTAAGGGCTCTGCTCTTCATTTTGTGGAGCAACCAAAATTTTCAGTCATTAATTATTCTTTCTTTCCAAGCAAACATGGCTTATAGCCCTGACTAGGATAGTTTGGGCAAAAAGCTATTGTCTGCCCATCTGTGAAGCTCGGGAAGGGGGGCAAATATGGTTTCTTTTTTCATCCTTAATGCTTTGGGAAAAGCCAGAGCAAAGTACGTTAGACATTATTTCAGACAATGTTTTAAAACTGAACATGAAATAAAGAAATAAGAGAAGTTTCTACTCTTGGATTAAATACCAGCAAACTCCATTTCTCTGTATCTTTTTCTACAGACAATTTACACTGTAAATGTATTTTGACATAGAAATAAATCATTCTGTATTAAGATTCTTGATATGAAAATGTTTTTATGAAAATCTGTAATTGGAACTATAATATGTTTATAAAATGTGTTTATGTGGTGGAAGTTTGTTGTATATTAAATATGGTTTTATATAAATGATTGTGTTATATTGTAGACATTTCAAAATACACAATTAACACAACCCATTTACGCTGTTCAGAGCTTCGTTCAGAGCTGTTCAGAAACTATTTTTAAAGTTGGCTTCACTGTGTATTCCCCCATGTAGCCCCCATGGTGATGTAACCCAATGTAAATAGTATTCCTATTTATCAAAAATGCTTGTTTAAGTTTTAGATGTTAACAAGTCACAAGGATAAATAGCCACTAAGAACCCCACTTCCCTAATGATGTGAATATGCAGGGGTCCGTTGGAGCAGGAGCACACAGGAGCGCAGCTCCGGGAGTGAGGAGCCCAGGGGGCGGGCACATGACCAAGCCCCACCCCCTCCTCGGCTTCCCTGAGCAGTGCAGAGGCGCAGCGCCCCGGGGAAAGCCCTGCTAGGGTCTTTATTGTTTTTAATGTTTTGTTTTAATATTGATAATTTTATCCTTGTTCCTTTTATGACTGTGTGCTGCTTTTCCAGAGACTTGCTCAAGGTGGCATATAGATTGTCTAAGTATACCATTTTTTATCTGGGCACATGGCACATAAGTACTGGAGAAATTTCACCAACCCTTCAGCAGCTTCCACCCCATCAGTTTGGTGTAGTGGTCAGGAGTTGGACTCTAATCTGGGAGAACCGGGTTTGATTCCCCACTTCTCTACATGCAGCTGCTGGTGTGACCTTGGGCCAGTCACAAGTTCTCTCAGAGCTGTTCTCTCATGAGCAGTTCTCAAAAGACCTCTCTCAGCCCCACCTACCTCACAGGGTGTCTTGTTGTGGGGAGGGGAAGGGATGGGTGGTGCACATGTCCTGGGTATCTCAAGTCTACTTGAAACCTGGTGGTTTCAAGGGAGCAGGAAGAGAATGAGGGTGTGTTCTTTACGCTTATTTTTATTGCACAAAGTATTGGCTGGGGAAGGGAATGGAGGAAGAGCAGGTCAGTTTCACTCACCTGTGGAGTGGAGCCTGAGGGGTGGGTGTTGCCTTCTGACACACTTCCGGTATGTTAGGGGGTGTGGCATATGCAAATGAGTTTATGCTAATGAGCTCCTGCACCTCTTTTTCTACAAAATGACCCCTGTGAATATGCCATCTGCCCAGTCAACACAAGTTATGTCAGTCTTGAACAGTCTTACTTGTAGACCACAGCAGTATTTCTCCTATATGGCAGCTTGTCAGGTCCCATGTTAAACCAGAAAGATCTCTAGATATGGAGGGACAGCAGTGTCCATAGAGCTATCAAGTAGCAAGAAAATATAACTGGAGATAACTAATTTTGACCTTGCCAGCCACCCATACTGATATTTGTAAAAGGATCAGTTACCACAGAGATTGGCAGGATTCATATATGGCTTGCAGCAGTCAGGTATGCTGATTATGCCTATCAGTGGAAACGCTAACGTCTCAAATTGACACCTCCAAAGGTTTATGCTACATTCTGTGTTGGTGTAAAATTCAGAACACAGAGATCTAAATCTCTCAGAATGTACCATATTTTAAGCATTCTTAGCTACTTGGCGGTATGTGGTGAAAATTATTCTGGATTTAAACTTCTTTAAAGTCTGTGCTACACATATAACAACCCTGATATCTCTTTTTTAGTTCAGTCTAAACTGCTTTGGGGGTATAAATTAAGAGAAGATAAGAATGTAGCTTTTTTGCTCATCTGCTTGGAAGTCAATCCCAAACATCTGCTCTTCTTGAGCTGGGAAAACATATTTGGAATTTCATGTTTTGAAGGGAGAAGGAAGCAGCAGAGAGGATTTGATGGGGGAGAAATAGTAGGAAAAGGATTGGCCCCACCCATAGCTTCTCTGTTCAAAGTTAAATCATTCCAGTATCTTTTCCTTTTTTAAAAAAAGTTGTTACGCACCTGTAATGTGTAGTGAGCACCTAAGAATGTGTTAACAGTGTAGCTACATTCACATCATTCATATCCCACTGAAAGACTACCTGGAAGAAATAATTGGGCACAGGTGATCCCAAGCAAAAATAAGGACATGAAATTATAAATGAATAGTAAATTGCATACCCAACACTGATGTGATCTGATATTTTAATCACAACATATATGAGATGTGGTCATTACTTGTGAAAGACCCTTGTAAGTAAATGACATGTTATTTATTTTTATATCCCGCCATTTGGCCTTTGACAAAACCTCCAAATACATAAGAATTTCCCAAAGACGTAGAACACCATAATGTACTCCATAATACTGTGATTATTTTATAATACATGTTCAAGAGAAGGGGGGAAACGTTTTACAGTAATGTTGTGGAAACCTGTATGAATCGTTATACAGATACTCATCCTGTTGTATATAATTTGGGGGGCAGGGAGCTCTAGGATCATCTTTAAAATGCTCAAGAAAGTGTTCATAACTTTAACATTTTATTATTATTGAAGTTTAATAACTTGAGATCTTCCAGACATAGGGATTTCCTTTTTCTAATTTTGAAGCTGCTCTTTGCTTGCCTCAGGACTATCTAATATTAGAAAGCTTTAAATCTATCATTCCTCCAAGACCACACACTTCCATCTCCCGGCCTCCAACTGTTGTAATTTCTTGATCATTGAGCAAGAGAAAAAAAAAGCCAATTCAGATTGCTGGAGCTGAATTCCATTTTATGAGACCCAAGTTTTCCACGTGTGGCCTTTCCAAAACAATTTGCACTATTCTGGTGCTGATTTCCAAACATATTTGACATGCTTGAGACGTAATGACACCCCAGTGAGTCTATGTTGGTGCTGCTTTTTGAAGTATGGAAACTAGCCATGTGAACATTTTGGCAACCACACACATTTCGTGAGCAAGGAAACTGTGAACGGCAATATTTAGGAGAAATTACAAGATTAGACAACACCACACACAGACTGAATTTCCTCCTCTTTTTTTCTCTTATTGCCAAGTTAACATTCCCCCTGACTCCTTCAAACAGGTTGGTTCATTGAGTTCAATTGGAATAGATTTTGAGTGCTCAAGTGATCTGTTTTCCATGCGAGGGGAGGCCTTTGAGTAATTCATCAGAAACAGTAACGTTTTCTGTAAGGCTACAGGATGGAGTGTCCTTTGGAAAGAATAATCACTACTAGATGTGTTGGCAACCATTCAGAAATTGTGATGGCAGAGGACATATTGTAGCACTCCTCTTTGTGGTGGGAAAAGAAGGCAGGCTGTCAGGCTTCTCTCATCAACAGGGTTAGAAGACTCACTTCTTCAGATATCTGACAGTGTGCTATGGCTCATGAAAACTCATACTGGAATAAATGTTAGTCTGGAAGGTGCCACTCTGCATGTTGCAGAGGTCAGTAAACTAAGTTGTCAAGGCTATATAACTTCTGCAGACGTAATGGAAAAGATACTGCTGGAAAAAACGCAGTAAGATCCACAATCCAAACCTCAAGCTGCATTTTCTGAAACAGTTTACTACTAGGAATAAGGCCCGTTGTGGAAATAAATACAACTGGCTCTAGAAAGAGGCTCTGGGAGAGTACCCCGGCCTTGGGCATTTTGCTGTGGCTACCTCAGCAGGGTATAATGACACAAGAGTCCACCATTTTCTCCAGGGGAACTGATCTCTGCCATCTGGAGAGCACTTGTAATTCTGATTTCCAGCCCTCGCCTGGAGATTGGCAACCATACTTCCCCTGGTGGAAAAGTAGTCTCTCTGCAATGGGGACCGAAGTAGCTGACATCATTCTCCTCTCCCCCTTTTTGACCTGCACAACAACCCTGTGAGGTAGGTTAGGCTTAAAGTCTGTGACTGGCCCGAAATCACCCACTCAGCAAGAACCTGGGTCTAGCAGATCCTGCTCTGAAGCACTGACTGCTACGCCTAGGGTAGCCAACCTCCAGGTGGGGCCTGAAGATCACCAGGTATTACAATTCAACTCCAGACAACAGATCTTCCCCCCTCCCTTGGAGAAAATGACTGCTTTGGATGGTGGTCTCTATGGCATTCTGTTCAGCTGGCCCCAATGAATTTTCTCCCAAAGGCCAACATAGGTGTGGAATGGGGCTTTCAGAGAAACAAGTTTGGTTGCCTAGCAACGGGCACTGAGGGGAAAGTTGCCGGCTCTGATGATGGAATAGGGTTCCCAACCTCCAGGTGGGGCCTGGGAATCTCCCACTTTTACAATGGATCTCTAGCTGACAGAGATCAGCTCCCTTGGAGAAAATGGCTGCTTTGGAGGGTGGACTCTATGGCATTGTACTATGCTGAAGCCCCTCCCCTCCCCAAACCCCACCCTCTCCTGGATCCACCCCCAAAGTCTCCAGGGATTTTCCAACCCAGACCTGGCAACCCTATGATGAAAATTCCTGAAGATTTGGAGGGTGGATCCTGTGGAGGGCAGCATTTTTTGGGGGTGGGGGGAATGGAAGGACTCAGCAAGCTATAATGCCATAAGGTCTACCCTCCAAAGCAGCCATTTTCTCCAGGGGAACTGATCTCAGTCATCTGGAAATCTATTGTAACAGTGAGAGATCTCCAGGTCCCACCTGGAGACTGGCAACCCTAGGGGGAAGTCAGCCACCCAGCAGGGGGTTGAAGGGAATGGTTTAATGGTTGCTGGCCCACCTCATTAGCCAGCCAACCGTGGTGGAGCTAAGCAGGAGAAAGAGCCTGAGGAATTTCACACAGCCAATATGTTCCATTTCAGGAACTCTTCAGTAATGGTTTCTGTCAGGCATTTTACACAGAACCATATTAGTACTGGTTCCCTAATGGAACATATTGGCCCTTTCACACAGAAACGTGCCTCTCCCATTGGGGTTGCATTCCTGAGCCGGTTTACCTTGAAACCTCTTCCCAAGCGTTCTTCAGTTCTTGTACCGGTCCTGAAGCGCTACGGTGTGCTGTTTGAAATGCCCCCTGTTTCTGACAGTTTATTCTGAGAGTTTATTTTGGGCACTCTAGCAGTGTGCGGGGGACAGGGTTATGCTGTAAGTCCATTGTCTTTTCACTGACAGAAGCAGGCCACTGAGGAGACAGTTAAACCTACCTGGCAGTGGGCGGAGGAGAAGAGTGGACCCAGCACCCAGCTAGACCTTCCCCTTCGCTGGCTCCCTCCAGACTGAGGCCAAGACGCTGGCTGGTGGCTCTGTGGGCAGGACTGAGGCAAAGCAGGGAGAGAATGCAGCCAGTGGCCAGGGACCCCCTTTTGAGCGGCAGTCCATCCAGCCAACTGATTTTGGCGCTCCATGGAATCTTGCCCCATGGAATCTTGAAAACGGCTTTATATAATAGGAAAGATTGTATAGTACCGCTTGACTGAAGTTAAGGGCAGATATGATAAACGTAATCCATCCTTGCATCACCTACATGAGCAGGGTTTTCCATAGATCTTAATACAGCCCATTTTCTTACAGTACTATGGGCTCAATGGAACTGCAATTTTGGCTACAGACGGATCATGTCCATAGATGCTACACTAGGGTGGAGGACAGACTGGCAGAATGAAGCGCAAGAGAAGCTGGGCAAAAAGACCCGGGCCAAGTTGTTGCGGGGCTTTCTGGTTGCACTGCATGGACTGATGTGGGACCATACCGGGAAGGAGGCGGAATGGAGCGTTCACACTGCAGGGCGGCCCCTGGTGGCACCGCCCTGGTTGCATACAACTTTGGTCCGTTTTGCCAACCTGCATGTAGGCGCATGAGCACATAGGTGCAGCAGCAATTGGGGCAGGATCCCATGGCTGGGAGCTTTAACTCCACAAGCCAGAAGTGTCCCCGCGGGTGATCATGCGCTCAAGAGCACAGCACACATGGGCAGTTATGCCGGATCAGCAGGTTCACATTACTGGCGCCGCTTGATTGCAGCTTATTTGTGTCCACACTTCCAGGAAGTGGGATCAATGCGCACCCAAACAGCTTACCACAGGTTTCACCTGGTACTTTTTAAAAGCGGGATCAAAACGCTTCAGGACAGGGTGAGTACAGCACAGGAACGCCAGACAGCTGTGGCTGTGTGAACCGGCCCACTTAATCCGCTTGAGAAACGTGCCTGTATTGGGCCAAACTGCCAGTCTGAACTCAGCCTAGGCTGGGAAGTCATAGGTTTTTTTTTTAATGACATATTTCAGAAGGAAGTTTCTGTGCAGCCACAAAAACATTAAAATGGACATCCGACATAATGCAGGATCTGCAAGCTGTGATTGATACAGCTCAGTTTTCTTCATTATAGTTAAATACTGATAGTGTAATCAGTCTTTAATATCAAGGAATACGGCTCATTCTCTCCTACAGAAAACACAGTTCATGTGAAAACAGCTATGCGTTCATCAACAAAGTCATTTTAGAAGAAACTGAATAGAAATCTATTAGATGATCATCATTCAATGAAGAGACCTAAGTTTAGTTGGAATGGTTGACTTGTACATTAGCAAACTGCACAAAATGCTACTAAAATCTTTATTTGGCTATTGTTTTTTCTTGAGCTATCAGTTGAGTTCACAAAGAGGTTCACCATTCCCAGATAGAAAATTATGCAATTATGGAAAGGGTCACTGAACAATTCTTACCCACTTAGATTAACAAACTACACCTGCTTGGTAAATACTAGAGTAAAAACTACACAACAGTGAAACATCTGCAGTGAAATTACAAAACATCAAACTTAGAAATGCCAGCTGGGTAAATCTTAGAGCCAAAAAGGCAAGGTGTAGTGCAACCCTGTTGGACCATGCTACTTGCATGCTTGGAGGCCTTCAGTGCAGCAGGCGGTATCAATATCATTTCTCACCTGTCATGGCGGAGGCATTGGAACACACAAGTCTAACATGGTGTCCTGCAAATATTGCTATCAATTCAGCATGCAAGAACCATATCCTAGCATTTTTCAGAGTGTTATATGCTGGTCCCCTGATCCTTAAGCAGGCTGTTATCACCAATAGTATGATACAACACAAGAAGAGAATGATTAGGGATCAACATACACTAATTTAGAATTACCTATAAAATCAAGTATATGACAATCATCACAAACCATGTTTCTTACTCTGATGTAATCTGACTGTATCACAAGACACATGGATCACTAGTCATTCGAAAAAGTTGTTACATGCATTGTGTGGGTGAAAATAAGCAGGGCTGTAGTGGCTGTAGTCCACCATAAGCTTTCATGTAGTAGAGCCCACTTCTCAGATGCAATGCAGTGGCTTCTCACGAGGCAGAATTTTTACATATGAGGCAAGGGGGGAAAGAGCAGGTTCGAGAGGTGATGAACTACAAACTCAATGCACTTGCTGGTTAACCCCTACAGTGGGTAGAGAGGCCTAGGCTTTGCTATAGTTAACACCAGTGTTTTTTAGCCTACGGCTCACACATTTTTGTCTTAGCTCAGAAAGGACGGCTACAGAGCAAACTAATTGATGCAGCAGCCAAATCGCTTGCTCCCAACTTTCATGCCAGTAGCTCACAAAGTAGAATTTTTATTCACAAGACTCCACAGTTTAGAGGGAACATTGGTTATAACACCTATGGCTTGCAATCCTAAGAACGCTGTTCTGAGAGTAAGCCTCACTGAATGAAACCAGAATTAATTTTGGATATGCCTGTTTAGGATTGCTCCATTGGTGACTAAGAAATGGGTGAACAGTCCTAAAAAAAAGAACCTTGTTCCTAAACCATGAAATACTAGCTTATCAACACTCTTCAAACCACTATACATCACTGTCCCTTCCTTGCATAATTTTTACTTCCTCCCCCTTCCTAAAGGTTCCTCTCAACGGGAGCTCACTAAATGTATATTTGAGATACCCAGGTGCACAGTGGCAAGGAGAGGACTCCTGAACCCTCTTCAAAGAGTGCGCTGAAGCACGGCTAAATGTAGCAAGCATGCAAAGAGCATCACCGACTTTCCTCCCACTCCACCCCCCTGGAGTATCGCATGTGTAATAAATGAGGAGAATGACATCATCTCCAAAAGGGACTGGATTCACAGACATGCCATAAATAAATCATTCAGCAAAATAAAGAAACCAGTAACAGGCAGCTGGAGTCGTGCTCTTAAGCCTATACATTATTTACCTCGATGGTCTCCTCTAGCGTCTCCAAAGTCTTTTCAGTCTCTCAGGTACGCCATGCAAGGTTTCTCATTCAGGAAAAAGAAAATACAAAAATTATTATTTTTTACAAAATTAGGAGGATGATTATTTTTATTAGACTTATAGGATGATGATATGAAAAATAAGCTCTATCTATGGATGCTTAAAGGTGTACCTGCAACCAATGCTCCCTCTAAGCTGTGGAGTCTTGTGAGCAAAAATTCTACTTTGTGAGCTACTGGCATTGAAGATGTGAGCGAGCAATTTGGCTGCTGCATAAATTAGTTTGTCCTGGAGCCATCCTTCCTGAGCCAAGACAGAAATGTGTGAGCCAGAGGCTAAAAAACTGTGAGCTAGCTCACACTAACACAGCTTAGAGGGAACACTGCCCGCAACCCCTCCCCCCCATCTTTGGTGTTCACAGGGCACTTATGTAGCCGCGAGACTGAATGAGGGCACTTATGTAGCTGCGAGACTGAATGCAGACAGATTCTTCTTCCTCACCTCTTCCCCAAGCCTCAGGCATTCTGTTTGCTTCCTCAGAGTGTCTTGCATGTTCAGCTTTGTCCAGTGTTTTGCTTTGTTTTTTTTTTAACAAAACAAAACAAAACAAACCCTTGAGCAACTGGTCTGAGATGGTGAGGCTTTGCAGATGACACAAGGGTCAGCCAGTCACTGCTAGGCGTAGTTCTTCCTGATGCAGACTCGAAGAAAAGGTATTTCTGAGACTGAGCTGGTGGGAAAGTCTGACCAAAAGTTTATTTCTACAACAGACTCCCTGCTCAGATCATGTACATCTGCATACTCAGTATTGATGAGACTTACTCCCAGGAAATTGCCATTTAATTGTCTTTCTGTCTTTCTGTCTTTCTTTCTTTCTTTCTTTCTTTCTTTCTTTCTTTCTTTCTTTCTTTCTTATTTATTTATTTATTTATTTATTTGGGATTTTTAGCCCACCCTACCCCGCAAGTGGGCTCAGGGTAGCTCACAATATGGCATCCATGGCATACAACAGAATGTACATTAATTAAAACAATTCATGAAAACATTATTACCAATAATTAAAATTGAAATATTACTGATCCCAATGCCTTTCACACCTTGCCCACCCTAATGCCGCACACAAAACGCGTCTCATTTTTAATGAGAACAGTGACCCCCAGAATGATGATAATTCAGTGCATGTGGTGCAAACTGTGGCCCTTTCTCGCGCGATCGCCATCAGCAGATCTCATGGAAAGTGTTGCCCATGAGCTATGAATCTGGGAACACCAGGATTAACACACTTCCGGTCAGAGTCAACCCTCTTGTAATTTGTTTACACGATCTGTGAATCCAGATGATAACCAGACAAGCTTATTCATATACTTTTAACAACAACCTGATAATAAAGGAATTAACAGGTAAAGCATTTCCACTCACGAAGATAGGCTCTATCATCTGCTAATGGACGACGAAGCAGCTTTAAAAGCACAAGAACACACCAGGCAAGTACCTTATTTAGCAAGGCCATTCTAGAGCATCGTCTGTGGATCCCTGGGGGCTTATGAGGAAGGTTTGCAGTAGATATCAGTGGCATTAGAGGTTCAAGAAGCAATATAAAATCAAAATGAGGGGGGGTGTCCTTGGTTGTTAAATGTTGAGAACCAGGATTACAGAGCACACACATTCCTTACAACATTAAATTCCTGTTGAATTTCCTTGCAACTGGATGACGTTAGCTGCTGATCTTGTCTTCCCTTCTCTAGTGATATATCAATTTGTTACGCTCCCACCTAAAGTACAGGTGTCCACTCATTCTAAAAGAAGTTTTATGATCTGGACATTGTTACTGCATCTGTTAGATTTCCTGGTACTTTGGATCCAGCACAAAATTTCTGCTTGCACTAAAGATCTTGGGCAACTGGAAATGCAAAAAAAAAAAAAAAAAAAGACCACAGTACCCACTTAAGCTTTTCAAACTTATTGTACCATGACTTGGTTTCCCCTTGAGCAAGATACTGTGCCATTCATTTCTGGCCACTATAATGTGTAGGGAGGAAAGTGCTAGGTGTTGCACAAGATTTTACACAGTTCCTATCTATACCTTGTGGCTAATAGCCACTGATGGACCTCTGCTCCATATGTTTATCTGATTCCCTCTCGAAGCTGTCCATGCTTGTAGCCACCACCACCTCCTGTGGCAGTGAATTCCACATGTTGATCACTGTGGTTTTCCCAGACTTGCCCCAATGTAGCCGCCTTGAGCCAGCTTGTCCAGCAAGGTGGGATATAAATGGAAATAATAAATACATAAAATAAATGTTTCCCAATGCTGCTACGCTCCAATCAGAGTCACAGCAGGTCTGCCCACAGCAAGGACAGGAAGGTGCATATTCAGAAATATGCACATCCTGCATCACTTCCCCTCCCTGTCTCTTCACGCCTCAAGCAGAACTGTGCTATGCATGTTAATGTTTCTGCATGTGCATCTCCGGATTCAAGCCACTGCCCTTTTCCTTTATGGCTGCTTCTGTCTGTGTACTGATAATGCTCCATTATAGAATCATTGCTGCTGTGAATGCAGAGGCTGTAACAGTAGCTATGGAGTACCCATATGGGATGATTGTCAGCCATTTTTTCTCCCTACCCCCTTACAACCACCATCCCTCCACACCGTGCTTCCAGAGGGCTTTCTGCCATTTAAAAAAAAAATCGGTAATAGGCATGCTGCTATTCCCTGCCCTTGGATGGCCTAGGCTAGTCTGATCTCATCAGATCTTGGAAGCTAAGCAGGGTCAGCCCTAGAAGTCCAGGGTTGCTACACAGAGACAGGCAATGGCAAACCACCTCAAAATGTTTGTTGCCTTCAAAAACCCATGGGGTCACTATACATCAGTTGTGACTTGATGGCACCTTCTACCGCTGTGTTGCTATAATGTTATATGAGGGCAAGAGGCTGCTGGGACAGCACATTTGACCCATGCTGCTACCAACCTAACAGACATAAACACAGCTGGGGCAGAAATGGTTTCAAGCCAACGTAGTCTTCCCTACCACCGAGCCAGGACCCAATAAAAGCTCTGGAATTATGTGGAAAGGGGAAGAGAAGGGAGAGAGAGAGAGAGAGAGAGAGAGAGAGAGAGATCAGGAGCCACTTATCACTGGGGAATGAGAGCTGGCATCAGTGTAGCTCTTAAGAGGAAATTTAGGATTGCCAACTCAAGGCTGGGAAATTACTGGATATTTGGGAGTACAGTCTGGGGAGAGTAAGGTTTAGGGAGGGGAGGGTCCTCAGCAGAGTGTAATGCCACAGAGTCCACCTTCCAGAGCAGCAATTTCCTCCAATAGGACTGGTCTTTGGAGTTCAGTTATAATTCTGTGAGAACTCCAGCCCCCACCTGAAGGTCAGCAATCCTGAGGATGACTGAAGGCTCTGGAATGGAAAGAGCACCCATCTCTGAAGATCCCAGTGGCTGGCCAGGCCTCTCCCAGGTGAGGTGGACCCATGGGGGGCAGGCTCCAACACTAGGTAAGAAGGCATAGAGGCTGTGTTTAAAGTAACAGGACACTTTAATGCCCAGCAGTCATAGAATGCAATAAATACTTAATATGAGCCAGTGATGAGGGTGGGACAGGGGACAACTCTCAAAGCTACCCCACTTCATGAGGCTTGGCCAGGAAGAACTCCGGTGCAATCATGGCATGCTATTATAACTTTATAGGGATATTTGTGTATTATGTGCCCTCAAGTACCAAATAAAAACCAAAACAGCTAATAGCCTGCCAGACTGGCAGGCGTGAAGAGACAGGGAGGGGAAGTGATGCAGGATGTGCATATTTCTGAATATGCATCTTCCTGTCCATGCTGTGGGCAGACCTGCTGTGACTCTGATCTTCCCAGGAAGACTGGAGCATAGCAGCACTGGGAAACATTTATTTTATGTATTTATTATTTCCATTTATATCCCACCTTGCTGGACAAGCTGCCTCAAGGCGGCTACATTGGGGCAAGTCTGGGAAAACCACAGTGATCAGCACATGGAATTCACTACTACAGGTGGTGGTGGCGGCTACAAGCATGGGCAGCTTCAAGAGGGAATCAGATAAACATATGGAGCAGAGGTCCATCAGTGGCTATTAGCCACAAGGTATAGATAGGATCTCTCAGTCTGGGGCAAGTGATGCTTGGTGCTTGGGGGGGCAACAGTGGGAGGGCTTCTAGTGTCCTGGCCCCACTGCTGGACCTCCTGAGGGGACCTGGTGTTTTTGGCCACTGTGTGACAGAGTGTTGGACTGGATGGACCATTGGCCTGATCCAACACTGGCTTCTCTTATGTTCTTATGAAAGAGCATGATTGGAAGACAATGTCATATGGATGCTCCAAAAAGCACCGTTCTATTTTGAGAGCTGAGGTGGATCGAATCCTCCATGTGGAAGCAGCAGCCTGTGATAAATTATGAGACACTGTAAAGGCTGTCATTGATTTTCCTTAGATTCTCAGAATTTAACTATGTGTTATGCTGTAGCTGTGCATAATGCTGACTTGACAGCCCCCTTCTCCAGGGTTTTTCAAGCTGAGGGAAACTGAAGAACATAATCCTTTCCTTGTGAACTACTGTCCCCCTAAAACTCCCTCCAGCAGCCTTCTCCCCTGCCAGCATTTTAGAGCAAGAGAAAACAACTACAGGAAAACTAGCTAGCGGTTTGTCAGCTGACAAATTTAAGAATATATGTTGTACATACTTTATAGATCTCTGCTTTTCCATACTGGCCATCTATTATCCAGGGTGTGCAGACTTCATAGTCTGGTCTGACCAAGTCCGTGGGTTTGATAAAAAAATGGAGACAAAATGAGTTTAACTATTCTTCATCACCCATCAACCTTTCCACCAGGTTTCATGTGAAGTAGGAGACTGTGCTTTCTCTAAACATTTTCACCACAAAAAAAGGAGGGCACATTGATTGGCTGTGGAAAAGGATGGAACGCTAAAGCGCTGGAGGTGTTTTCCCCCTTATTCTCCAAAGTGAGTTTTTGAGACTGTGATGTCAGATTTACAGCACAGGAGACCATGCAGCGGGTACAGCAATAGTGCAATATTCCCCATATGAACTGATGGGAGAACCAGCAGTTGTAAAATGAGAAGTTTGCTACTTAATCCTTTCTACTGACTAGGGAGCATATTGATTCAGGACTAGTAGCTTCTCACTGGGCACTTACTGGTTGATTCATAGGCTGAGGGTCAACATGGCCCTTGGCATACTGTAGAACAATCCAAATGGAAACAATCTCAGTCAACTCAGTCCTTTCTTGGTTCAAGGAGATGCTTTGATTTCAATCTGGATTTGAATCAGGGCCCTAGAAGCTGCCACACCCTTTAAGGAATTTCGAAGAGAACCAAATTTAAGAATACATACCCCATCAACAGTTCATTATTATGCTCTAATATACTTTATTCTCTCACAGATCTTTATACCTCACACAATCCTACCTATCCAACCTAGGGCTGCCACCTCTTACCCTAGACATATCTTTAAATCTTCTGATGCAGTAGAAGAAAAGGCATCCTCTTCTCCCCCCACCTCCGGTTCTTTTCATTTGTCCCTCTTTTACCTGCTCTGCAGTTCACCTGGAAACCAATATGATCAATCCAAATACAGAAACACTTGGAATATGGGAAGTGAAAGATCAGAAATCACCAGTAAGAGTCTGAATTATGCCCTCCATCCTTCAGCTGCCTAGTGAAACATCTGGCTGGCACATAAGTTTTGCCAAAAATATTGTAAGCTGCCTTGAGTTCCACAAGGGAGAAAGGCACCTAATAAATGTTTTAAATAAATAAATATGTACCATTGAGTTTAATACAAAAAAACCCCTTATTTCATGAAAAAGCCCCATTCTATTAGATGTTCTCATGAACTCAGTAACATGTGCCCACAGCTGTAGAATCAAGCTCTATAAAATGTTGCCTTTTAAAGCATGAAATATTGTTGTCTTTTGTGACAGCATCTTTCCAAATGAACAGCTTGCCCCCAAAAGAACGTCTCATAAAGCACAATATGTGAACATTTAAACAATGAAGTGTAAGCACTCTTGTTTTTCCCCAAACACTGTAGACTCAATCAAATGAATATGCATTATGAAAACATACATTTAATGAAGATGGCATGCTTTATATCCAAAGCACACCCATCAGGGAGAGTTTTGAGTCATCAAGAGTTTTCAAGAGCATGCCAGACAACATAATCATTTGAGTATGTTGGCAAGAGTTGTCCTCTTCATTTTCTATATGGATAGGGAGGCATTTATTGGTGTAATGTTCTCAATGGATCAGCGTGAGAATGTTATATAAGGAGGGGATGATCAGTGTCAAGGATCCTGCCAGGTATTTTGGTTTATAGATAAACCAAAATGGAATCCAATTGAGGTTTTTAATAGGATTATGCAAAAGACAATGCACATTAGGTGTAGGAAAAATAATTCAGGGCCAGAAATTTAACACAGGTGATGCACCCAGGCAAAAGCATGTAAAGGATGTATGGTAGAGGTCCTCAGCCTTGTTGAGCTTGTAGGCACTTTTGTAATTTTGAGGAAGGGTGATGAGTGCTATCATAACATGGTTGTCACAGGGGCAATCACAAAGCATTGGGAGGTTCCACAAAAATATGAGAAGGTTTTAAGCCAAGTGGATACAAGAAAATACACCAGCAGGTGCCATGATACCCATGGGCATCACATGGGGGGTCAATGGTAGAAGGCAAGAAGAAATAGAGGTCAAATATATAGATTAGATGTTTCATTGAGATGGAATCTATAAGATCCAGTCAAGCTATTCTGCAGAAGTCAACCACCAGGCCCGTAGCCACAATGGTGGAAAAGGGGGCTGTGCCCCGTCAATCATTTGTCATGACCCTCCAGTCAGCATAAGGGGTTGGTATGAAATCTGTCACACATCTTTCAGGTGTACATTTTCTATGTAAAAAAAAAGGAATTGAGGTAAAAAGTGTGAATCCTGTCATAAATCTTCCAGTTCCTGATCTTTCCCATATGTTGTGTGGCAAGTTAGAAGCCTTGAGTTGGTGATTTACAGAGGAAATAAGGTTGTATTTACAGTTTGAGGGTTGAGTACCTGGAAGAAGGCTCTCACACTTCTTTAATTCTGCAAACCAAGTAAAACAGTTGCTTGGGAGGACATTTTTATAATGCTTATACAGAACAGGACTGCAGTCTATGCCCCAGTGTATGCTACATCTTATTGATTTGTTGCATGTTCTATCACGCTCTTACAGCGTTGTTTTCATTTTTTTTGTAATTCAATTTTCTGCATTACTTGACATAGCATGTTTGATACTTTTTTTGCATTCGGTAATTTTTGTAAGCCTAGTCCTATTGCATTGTTTATTAGATCTCTCATGCTGGTTGATTACAGAGTTCTATACTGTGTAATCCACCTTGTGTTTCAAGTAGAAAATTGGTAAATAACTAATAAAATATAAATAAATAAATAAGAAAGTAAATAAATAATGATGGGCTGACCACTACTGAACTCATTTGCCCCCCTCCCCATAAAATTTTTCTAGCTACGGGCCTGTGACAACCACCCTGGCAATAGCTTTCTTTAGCTTCCTTTTGCTGGAATGATGGGTCCCAATGAGTCCCACTTCCATTCCAGGTGCAACAGGTGTCACTGAGGGCCGAAAGAGTCCAGTGATGTCTTCTCTCATGTTTTGCATCCAACATTATTTAATTGTTATTGAGGGCAGCAACTGTTTGTCAGATCATCTGTGTTGTCAGGGCTCATTTCGTAGCAGGAGCTCCTTTGCATATTAGGCCACACCCTCCTGATATAGCCAATCCTCCAAGAGCTCTGTAAACTCTTGGAGGATTGGCTACATTAGGGGTGTGTGGCCTAATATGCAAAGGAGCCCCTGCTGCGAAATGAACCCTGTGTGTTGTTGATTGTTAAATAGGTTGTTGTATTTTAAACATTTAATTGTAATCTGCTTTGAGTCCTTGACGGGAGAAAGGCAGATCAGAAGTGGCCTAAATAAAGAAACAGATTAACGGTGCAATCCTAAAACAGGATTACCCTTCTAAACCCATTGACTGGATTTAGAAGAGAATAAATTGTTTTAGGATGGCACTGTAAATCCACAGCACCATCTTTATTCTAGGCTGCACTGCCAAGTGTTCTTTTTTTAAAAAAAAAGGCACTTTTAACTTGCTTTTCTCCACAGAATGCAGATCCAAAGCAGCTTAAAAAAAATAAAAACAACAAAACAGAAAACAATCAAATTTTACAAAAATTACTTGCCAGCATCAAAGCAGATCAAAAGGAGATGAATACAGCTTTGCCCTTGATAAAAAAAAAGTTTTATACAAGTTTTATTTCAAATAATCTGATGACCTAATGTCTTGGATAATATAAATCACACAAATACTGCCCTCTATTTCCACCCTCATGTTGAAGCCAAAAATTCTGCCACAGCCAGCATTATTAGCTAGCAAAAAACTCAGGAAAGTGGGAAAAGCACCAGAAACAGTCAGTGGCTGAATCAAAAAAATCTTTCAAAGGGACCACCAGCAAAGAAGATACGAGCCAACATTTTAAATTACACCAGGTCCATAAGGACACAGTCTATCCGAATAAGCTACTCCTTGGAATCTATTCAGCAAAACAGTGGAGGGAAAAGCATTTAACCTAGCCAAAAAGAAAAGCCATCCAATATTTAGGGAAGGTCAATTAATAAAAATAAGGTGGAAGTGCAGAAGGAGGCACAATACCAAAAAATAACATACAACACACTCCACAAACCCTACTGAGGGCTGACTGATGATCGAAGAAATCCAATGTTCTGTCAAGAGAGAGTCTGGCAGCCTGCCAATAGATAACAAAAATAAAGGGACAGCCTTCAAATATGGAGTTTAGATTTAAGATTGATCCTCCATTGCAATCAGAATATGTAAAATAAAGAAAAACAGAAACATCCCTAGAAAACAGAACCTTCAAGTAAAAGTGGAAAACCGAATCCCAGACTTGGCATTCCACTGATCTAAGACCCAATTCCAATTGAAGGACCTCAGTGGCTCAGTAGAGGTATCAACTCCAGTAATCCAAATGGTCACCCCGTGTAAAAACTGCAACAACACTTTGGCCCTAAAAACTTGAATTGCTGCAGCAACAAACTGGCTCCCAGAAAAGAAAGAGAGAGAGAGAGAGAGAACAAATAGCCACCGAAGGACTAACTGCAGAGAGGAGGGCTCACTGCTTATGAGCCCTCCACGATACAGAATGCTTAGACAGAGAAACTAGGATACCTGCTCAAATGGGTATCACCTGGTGTTTGAGGCCACTGTGTGACAGAGTGTTGGACTGGATGGGTCACTGACCTGATCCAACACTGGCTTCTCTTATGTTCTTGTGGCAGATAGTTTAGTTTCCGAGTCAGCAGCTTAATCCGAAGGGATCTTGAAACACCATGACTTTAAATTCTGTGCAGTTGATAACCAAACTCTCACCAATACAACAATTCTGAAAAACCTTCAACTGCCTATGCACACACAGACACACACACACACAGACACACACACACACAACAGGAAATTGTATAAAATAATATCATCTGCATAAAGTAATACTGGAATCTGACAGGTACCTAGAACAGAGGCATAAGAATTCACCACCGATACTGACCTCATGAGGTCATTAATTTACAGATTGACTAGGAGGGGGTCAACAGGTATCCCTGCTTCACTCCCCTGAAAAAAAAAAAGAATGTTCTTGTCAGTTGCCCCTCAAGGCCACAATAAACACAGGCAGTAGGATTGCTACATAGTTATTATATTAAATATAAAAGACTGCAATCAATGAAAAATACACACATACATACAGTTTTGCCCACATTTATTTACGTATTCATTAAATTAGATTTTTAGACTGCTTTTCCTTGTGGAACAAGGCTCAGGGCAGTGTACATCAGCAAAAACATTCTAATACTAAAATCACAACTAAAATAAATACAGTGGTTAACCAATTAACCTAATAAGATGGCGTTAAAACTACCAATGTGTCACTGTGTCGTGGGGGGGAGGGCAGGAAAAACAGGAGTGCCAGACAGATGGTAATCATCACTGTCCTCAGCTAAATGCCTGGCGGAACATCTCTGCCTTACATGCCCTGTGAAACTGCATTATGTCCTGCAGGGCATGGATATTATTTGGCAGAGAGTTCCAGCAGGTTGGGACCTGGGCAGAAAATGCCCTGGCAATGGTAAAGGACAACTGGATGTCTGTCGGGCTGGGGGCCACCAGTAGGTTCTTTTCTGCTAAGTGTAATGCTCTTCAGGTATACCAGGAGAGGCAGTCCTGAAGATACATGGATCCCAGACTGTTAAGTGCCTTGAAGGTTAGTACCAGAACCTTGAACCTGATCTGGTGCTCCACCTGGAGCCAGTGTAGCTCATACAGTACAGGTTGGATATGTGCCATAAACAGGGTCCCTCTAAAGACCCACGCCACTGCATTCCAGACCAGTTGGAGTTTCCAGGCCAGTCTGGAATTAGTTTAGATGAAAAATATAGACAATTAAAGGGGGAACTAGGTAAGGCCTTCACCTTTAGCAAGTCAACTGGTGACTCTGGAATGCCTAACAACTGGATTAAATGAAAAATCCCAGCTTTCTTGGTACCCCAGAAAGGCATATCTCCTTCAAAAGGCTGAACAGATAGAAAATAACCTTTTCCCTAAGCAGGCTGGCACTCACTTCCTTCACTACTCCTAGAAGGCGGCTTCCTTTGTAGTTACAGGAGCTGGAGGGGCGGGACAGAGCAAGTGGCAACCGCTCTGCTCTTGCTGAGAACAGTCTCTCTCCAGGCAAAAAGTTATAACCCCCCACCTCACACACTTCGCTTTCCCCAAGCTACAATTATCAAGTAGTACAAATGTTTGCTTTTAAATGTTCTAATTACTAAATAAATTACTTATCATCAGTGTTTCCTTTTTTATACTTTGGGTGGGGAGCAAGTAGAAGAGGTCATTAGGGCTCCACAGGGTATCCCATCATAGAGCGCTTTCATACGTGTCTTTTGTTCTTTCGGTGTGAACGTTCTCTTTTTTATTGCTTTTGTGTATTACACTATTCTTACTGCCTTGTTTTTAGTTGTGCTGTGCCTTGAATTTCAGTGTGAAAGGCGGGCAAAAAATAAAATAAAGAAGCAGGCAAACAAACACAATGCAGGGGTTCTTCAACCCCTGGTAAAACCACTGAACTAAATCAACACAGACAACACGGTGGAAGCATCAAGAATCATTAAAAAAAAAAGTCCACATGATAATGATTAGTCAAATAGCTGTACCATTATAGACATTGACTTGAGTTGGGTTGAACCAATTTGGACCCAAAAAATTCAGATTAACTTGGCTCTGAACTAGGTTCTCTTTATGCTTCCTTAGTTAATATAATTTCTACAGGATTGTTATATTTTCATCTCCCTCCCTCCCTCCCCCCCCCCCCCCCCCGGCTCTCTCACACACACTTGCTCATTTTCATTGTTATCCTTATGGGTGCTGGGAAAGTGTGAAGTACTGAAGTCAAGTGTCCATTGAGGCCTTCAGGATTAAATAAACTGTCCTATGGTAACTGAAAATCTGAAGTTTTTCCTACATTTCTAGACCGGGATGGGGGTGGGAGGAGAAGCTTACAATCACAGTCTTTGGAAAAGTCATTGTATCTTCCAAACAACAACAAAAACACAGTAGTGTATGCCATGGTCCAGCAGTCCTCAGACATTTTGAAATTGGCCTTCTTTTCTTTTTTTAAAAAAATATTTTTATTCATTTTTTCAGGTTAATATTACATAACAGCAAGTTTACACAGTAATGCAGTAAAATACATTAGAAAACTCCATAATTTATACATTGGTTGAGGATTACATCAGCTAGCAGGAAGCTGTTTTGATCTTAGTTGGTGTTAGTTTGGTGTCTTATGAGCTTATTTGTGTTAGTAGCGTTTGATGACCTTGGTATGATGTCTTTTGTAGAGGTTTAAGAGTTTTATGTAGATTCTTAGTGTAGTGTTGTGTTTTATTAGGCTGATTTGGTTGTGTACAAACTTATAGGGTTAGCCACTTGTGGTATAAAGTTGGCCTTTCTTCTAAACATACTAGACTTTTTAGCACCCATTTCTAAATTTACTGTAGTTTTCAGGAATCACTTCCATGCTACTTTCCCACTTCTCAACATAAAATGCAAAAAATCTCACATCAGTTAACACTGAGTAGTATTAAGGCTGTATTTCATGACCATTTTGAACACGGCCTTTGAGCCTAGTTTCTTGCCTAGTTTCACATTATTTCTTCTCTTCCTTCCTGGCCTTGTGGTCCATGTGCGAGAGAGTCACAACCCACTTTTGGGTTGTGAACCACAGTTTGAGAATTGCTGTCATAGTCAATAAAGTATCAATTTGTTTTGTCCTTTGTTTTACCCAGTTTGGTGCTTTCAGTCATATAACTAATTATAGTAACCATGCATTTGAGGTTGGAAAGGAAGTTGTTACTCTATTGAGTAATAGGCTGCTAAGCCTTACTACTGAACCACAAAATATCAGTTTTATCTTGCTGATGCAAATCTGCTGGAGCTGCAGTTGGCCAACTTTGCTGCTAAATCATGTCAGTTAATACCCCATCTTTCTATAACAACCAAATAGTTTGGATTCCTTGGCTCTTCACTTTGCCTTGAACACCACCTAAAAACAAAAAGTGGCTGCATCTTTACTGAAGGGAAACTAATTCAACAGAGATGATTGTAAAGGCATCTCCTAAATTTAAGCTATTTCATTCAGTAGCAGTTGTTGCAAAGGCATCTTTGCAAGGGTCAAGAGCAACTTTGCGTTTTATCTTTAGTTCAGTGTTTCCCTTTATCCTTAACCAGTTTCCTCTTCAGTCTTCCTAGCTGAGGGGTTTATTAGTAGGAATGTCCTTTTCAAATGATGATTTATGAATGAATTATGCTGTCTGAGAATATGTATTGATTTGGAATGTGGTTGCAGACCCTGAAACAAAAACACGCTGGGGAGAGATGGGAAAGATTGGCCTTCCGTTTAGTTGAAACTCATCAGATGGTGCTTCCACACTTCTGATTTCTTGATTTTTTTCTTGGATTTCACAGCAAAGAAAGGAGCAACATTAACTTTCTGCAAAGGAGGCTTGTGATCTGCATTCTTCAACATCACAATTACTGTGATGATTCTCTGTTGACTCCCTTCATCCATTCAAAGTGGAATGACATTTACTCTAGTAGCATTTTAAATGAACTAATCAATAGCTAGATATTTGCTATTAGGACTGATGAGGAAAGGTCAAGTAGGAGACAAATGAGGTTGGCTTAATATCTCCTTTTGCTGCCTTGCAAAGCTCTTCCCTATACGACACAGAAGATCAGCTTCTTTTTAAGAGGGTATCATTCCAGTGTACACGCTTAACATTTTCCTGACTTTTAATGGTTAGCTATTCATTTGTATAGTTGAAGGAGATATAAAGTACCTTGTTACTCGTCATTAGCATTGTGTTTGTTTTATGTGTGTAGGAATTGGGGAGTTAATGGGATTAAAAGATGTGCTGCAGGGAAGCCAAATTCACCTGTGGCCAAGGGGGCAATTGCTCAACAGTGGTGTAATCTGAGAACATTTTACCAGCTAGAACCATTGTAAATACCTCCTTCCCTCCCACATTTTTAATTATTTATGCATCAAAGGGATGTTTACCCAGGCTTTAAAAAAAATCTAAGGTAGTCGTATAATAAAAATACAGTAAAGCAATATTATACGTATTCAACTCTGTCATACATTAAAATAAAAACAGCAGAACAGTCATTAAAATACCATATCTTAAGTAGTAATCACAGAAACAAAACAACTATTAAACACAACAAAGAACCATAACACGACTCAGTTTAACCCCTTCCCCAACAAAACACAGAAAATATTAAATCGAAAACCATAGTTTATCAGCCCCAAATTCTCCAGTATAATCCAGGGGCAAAAACAAATCAATTGAAATAAAAAAAACATCTTCAGCTAGCACTGAAAAGACTGCCAAGATGGCAGAAGACAAATCTCCTTAGAGATGGTTGTTTCAAAATCACAGTGCTATCATGGAGAAGGCCACCTAGTTTCACTGGATTGATGGATACACCTGGGACAAGATCTCTGGTGAAGACCTTAAAAGACTGTCCGGGCTATATGAAAGCAAGTCGTCCTTCAGATACCATTATTTCCAACCATTTAGGGCTTTAAAATTTAAAACCAGAGCCTTGAAGTGCTCCTGATAATACACTGGAAGGCAATGAAGAAGATCTTTTAAAACAGATATTATATGACTGCTGCAGGGTGTACCTGTCAATACCCTACCCACAGTGTTGTCATGTGAAGATTCCAAAAGGTCTTCAAAGACAGATACACATAATCTAAACTCATAGTGAAAATTGTGGCATCTCTCTGTTTTGGGAGAAATTTTGTCCTTATTTCATGACTCTGTTTATTTTTAACAATGGGTATTTTCCCATGATATGGTAACAACACTTTTGGGTTTTGCTGTCAAGTCGCAGCTGACTTACGGTGACCCCAATAATAAACTTAAAAGTATCCCAGACAATTGACCAAGCTGGCACCCGGGCATCTGACCCTGCCACTGCTAACACAGAGTCCAAGTTGGAACAGATGCGAGAGATATTTCTCTGCAGAGTGCTGAGCAAAATGGTCACTGACCAGTCTACCTCCTTCTGTAGGCCTGATCCCCGTGGGCCTCTGACCACCCAGAACAGCTCCGCTGGCCTAAAATTTGCAGATGAAATGGTGATGGAAAAGGGATGCTTCTTTTCCACCATCACCTTCATGGGGTACACATTAAAATGAGTAATCGCACATGTCTTATCAGATTTGTCCCAAGTCTTCCTCCACTGTTGCTGTAACCACCTGGGTCATTTCCTCATTCCAGAGATGAACCAGAGCATCAACAGAAGCACTGGCCATCTCGACAGGAAAATCACAGTGGATTTCCTCCTTCACATATTTTCATTTTTGTTCATCTTGGAAAAAAACATAGAACTGTATGTTAGGAAGCATGCACCATGTACAATCAGTGGCCAGTTTAGATTCAGTAAACCTAATTCATGGAACTTTCCAAACTCATGTTACTGCATCAACTCTTTTCAGTACCCAAGCAAATCTTCATGTACCTAAGGCAATTAAAGGACATATTGTTGAAAATAGGTGTATGGATCCAGATGTGACTTGGATTAAAATCTATGCATGATTATTTAGAAATAAGACCCCCTCAAACAAAATAAAATTTAGTTCTGAGTAAACATATTTAGATGTATAGATAAATCCATAGCCAGATTTTAAAATTCACCCTGCTATCAAAAGAACTTAAATAAACAGATCCTGCATTTGCTTCTAATTAATATATCATTATTTTGTTGGGTTAAAACTGGCCTGAAACTCTGCTAGAACTTGTAGTGTTCGATGTTCTCTGCAGTGCTAATTGTTTTTCAGCCATTTCTTTTATTAACATTTGAAAAATGATCAATATTGCCATACAAGCTGATGTCCTAGACACATTGACATGGGAGTAAGCATAAATAGCTTTGCAGCCTAAACTTTCTTTTACACACATCTCAGCAACATACTTAAGTACAGCAAGGGATGGGTTAAGGAGGTTTCATCTACCTTTTCCCTCTCCTCTTCTCACCTCCCTACAATGCTCATACATTGCCAGGAGCATGGAGACATCTATATTCTGGACAGACACTCAACACATTTTTCAGCATTCAGAATCAAGGTCATAAATGACAGTGAGTGTACACACACACGCACACATTGTGTGTGTGTGTGTGTGCAAAGAGAGAGGTTGGATGCAGTCATAACTTTGGTCCAATCTGCAGCATGAGCTGTTGTTCATTTTTAAGGCAATATCTGTACTTTTGGCTTTACAGTATCTACAGCTTAATAGCCACAACTGATGACAGTCCATCCAGATGGTGGGATTAAAGCATACCAGTTTCTGCCCACGGGATACAAAGGAAAAAGGATGGCATTGTGTTATCTGCCTTTGATCTCTTCAGCTCAGTGTATCAAATGCCCATTCACTGATGGGTTGCCAATCACTTTCAAAACTTAGAGTTTACGAAGACTATTTTTTTTCTCTTTAAAATGGAGGCGCAGTAATCATGGACTGCAGGGGAAACAGATGTCTTCACAGTAGAATGTGACTCAACTGATAGGGAACCCGACGTTTGAAAAACGCAGGTCTATAGCCCAGTACAGACAACAACCCAAACAATAACTAAACACATGGGGACAAGAAACGCTAGTGTGCTGGCCCTGGCCCTGCATACATATGATCATCTGGTCATCTGTAAAGTGCAACTAGAGTTGTCAACTCTGGTTTGGGAAATTCCTGGTGACTTGTGGGTGCAGCCTGGAGAGGCCACCATTTATTTGTACCCCAAAATCTATACTGAGATCTCAGTGTGTGTGTGTGGGGGGGGGGGGGTTCTTTCCCTGAGATAGCCAGCTCATAGGGTTAAACAAAGAAGTTCACTTTTATTTATGGTTTGAACACAACACTAAAGAAAGTGAGGTAAATGTTACCAAGCTTCTTTTCCATTGAACTTTTGAACTGTTTCCCTATTCCAGCATTTGGGATTTTTTGTTACAAACTGACTTTTCTTTCCAGTTAGCTTTAAGCTGCTCTTCGCCACAGCTTCACTCAGCCAGACTCATTCTCCACTCCCCAACTTCCTTCTAACTGCTATTTTCCAAATGTCTCTCACTAACATTCTGTCAGCTCCCATTGGCCACTCTTAGGAAGAGGCAGAACCCAACCTGTCTGTCACAGTTGTAATGCCAGGAGACCTCCAGGCCCCACCAGGAGTAGGGTTGTCAGCCTCCAGGTGGGGCCTGGAGATCTCCCGCTTTTACAACTGACCTCCAGCTGACAAAGATCAGTTCCCCTGGAGAAAATGGCTGCTTCGAAGGATGGACTCTTGTACCATGCTGAAGTCCCTTGCCTCCCCAAGCCCCGGCATCTCCCAGATCCACCCCCAAAGCCTCCAGGTATTTTCCATCCCAGAGCTGGCCACCCTAACCAGGAGGCTGGAAGCCCTAGGTGCAAATTTGTGGACGAAGATTCCAGGTATATACCCCTCTCCATGATGCTTTCCAAATGTCACTGATTATGGGGAGGAAGTGTTAATGTGGCCACTTCCTTTGCCTGATTGCCCCTACATGGTTGTGCAGCAATGGGGTGGTGTTCACACCTGCCCTTCCTCCCTTTGTGTTCAGTGAACACTCAGGGGTGTCATCTGTAATAGGCTAGTGTTATGGGTGAAATGCTGTTCTCACTCCAGCTAGCTAGCATCAATGTGAATGTACTACTTTTACAGGCGCCTATTGGCTAGTACTTGTAACACAATTCCACTCTGATCATCACAACATACATTTTGGCACTTAAAAATTGTTTTAGGGTTGTCAGAGTTTCTTTGGCATAATGCATGACTGCTGATGTAGGTCCTTAAAAGAAAAAAAATGGCTAACTTGAGCAAGTCATCAGCTCTGTTTAAATACAACAAGTCCACACTATTTCAGAAATTTCACTTCTTTGTACAACTCTGGGTACTTTTGTAGTATTCAAGGAACCACATAGCTACAACCAGTAAGAAATGACTGTTAATATGTTAGAAGATCAAGAAGAATGAAAGAGGGAATTGCCTCTAGGGCCCTGGTGTGGCCAGGTATGGTCATGCATGTCAGATATGAAGAAAAAAATGTCAAAAATGCCAGTGGACAGATAGAAGCAAAAAAAAAAAAAAGTACAGCTAGTAGCTGGATATTCAAATGAGTGAAAATAGAAGACTTGACAAGGAAGGCTTGCATTTTACAGGGGTTTCATAAATGACCAGAAAGACAGCAAAGCAAGTGCTGTTTATATAAGGACTCCCCTAGTGCAGGGGTGGGCAAACTGTGGCTCGGGAGCCGCATGCGGCTCTTTCACATATATTATGTGGCTCCTGGCAGGGTGGCTGGGGAAGCTAAATATCGTTAGCAAACAAATATCATTGGCTAAATTAATATCATTATCAATATCTGCTTTTACCCCTTTTGTTATTATTTTTGGCAGTCTCATTTAATGTTAATAAAAAGCAAATTTACTTATTTTCCAATAAAAGCAGGTAATATTTGTTCATGTCTTGTGGTTCTCAAACATCTGACGTTTATTCTATGCAGCTCTTACGCTAAGCAAGTTTGGCCACCCCTGTTCTAGGTGGCTCTTACGCTGAGCAAGTTTGCCCACCCCTGCCCTAGTGTATTCCTTCTAACAGCAGCAAGTAACAAAACAGAGCCAGAAGGATGTGCCACAGCTGAGGCACAGTTCTCTGGACTCATTCCACCCCCCAACCCACACAGCAGCAGGCAGGAATCCCCCCCCCCCCCCATTTTCCCCAGCCTAGGGAAATAAATTCATCTGGACCAGGGAAAGGAAGTTTGATTTCATCCATCCACTCAACTATAATCCATCTTTTTGGCCATCCTTCTACATACCTTTCCAACATTATGTGGCTATTTCCATCTATTTTGGATTGAATCTATAGCAGTGAAGCCTCTAACACCAATTGGCTGATCTGTAAACACTCCAATGACCAGACATTTGAAACATTCCAAGGAATAATGCTGTCAAAATAGTCAAAGATGAAACCATGAATGGAAGGGGCTCCAAAAAAAACCCTGACTGGACTGAACCCCAGGAGGGGTTGTATACTTTGGATGGTAGGGCACGGCACAAGGAGACTAATAATGTAGTGAATTTGGTCAAACAGCAGGTTAGCTAAAGGAAGTACAAAACAGTGATCTGCTGGGAAGGTAACTATGCATGGTGGAGAACTGGAACTCAAATAAGGATCAACCAAACAGAAAGGAGGCCTCACAGGCAGCCTATGAACAGGACAAACTAGGTATAATTGGCAGGAATGAAGTGGAAAGCAAAGGTAGATTGGAAGACTGCAAAGCAAAGGGGACATAGGGGTGCTAAATTTTAAGTCTGAATTAAGACAAGACTTGTTTGCTTGAAAGAGCTGGCTAGAATTTTGAAGTTGTGGCTTTTTCTGTTGCACAGAAAATCAGTGGCCGAGGACAGATTTGTATTCTGCCGCACCTCCGTGGCACGGCAGGATAAGGCGGAGGGAATTGCCCCTGCCGTGTGGCATTCGCATGCCGCCGGAAGGAAGCCGCCCACAGCGTTCAGACTGCAGGCGGCTTCCTATGGCGGCGTGCAAATGCCGCGCGGCTCCCCCTCCCAGCGCGCATTCCCACCCGCCAGAGGCGGGTGGAACGCGCACCGCAGCAGCTGGGGTACCACTTTTAAGTGGTGCCCGGCTGCTGCAGGAGAAGCGCGGCGCCTGATGCGATGTGTCCGGCCTGCCTCCTCGGGGAAGATGCAGCCGTCTGAACGGCCGCTCTGCCTCTGCTTTTGAAGCGGAGGCAGAGCGGCCCAGACTGCCAGTCTCTCCTCGGCCAGTATTTCTGTGGGGATGAGGTTAAGGTCCGAGCAGCAGCGACATAGGGGGTGGGTAGCAGTAACTCAGTTTTCCATACCAATTGACCTAACCAATTAATTCCTCAGCTACAGACTTCCTGAAGAATAGAAAGTGCTGCCATATGGACATTTGACACCCACCCTAAATTCTTTTCTTTTGCCATAGCTTACACAAAAGTGTAAGCCCAATTTTCAGCAGCCAGCCTCTTGGAAGATAATGGGCTATGGGACACTCTTTTGGTTATACACTCTTCAAATTATTTTCTATGCATACAGTTTTTCATACATGGAAGCCAGTATGGTATATTTATTAGATTGTTGGACTAGGATATGACAGCGTTGGGTTCAAAGGCCTCCTCAGCCATGGAAGCTCACAGGTGATCTTGTGTCAGTCACTTTCTCTCAGCCTAACAGGATTTTTGTGAGAATAAAATGAAGAAAGGCAGAACAATGGACACCATCCTTGGAGGAAGGGGTAGAATAAAAATGTACTAAACAATAACGGAGCTAAGACGGAAACACTATGGACGAAACCAACTTGTTCTGAAAACATTACGACGACCAAACCTTAACTTGCCAATTAAATAGATCAGCTGATGAATACAAACACAAAGCATATACTATTATTTTAGTCATTCAGAAGGTATATAAGTACTTCTGCCAATAAAATAAATTCATTTTGGAAAAATATTGACAGTTTTATGCATTATCAGTTTGTTTGCTTGGTTCAAAACGTCCTTTAATACATTGGTGTCTGAGGTAAAGGAAGCTATTAAAGGGCCAAATATTTAATAAGGCCCTTGGGCCTAATGGCCACTTAATTAATTCCTAAAAGACCGTGCAACTGGAAGTTGCTCCCTGCTGGCCAAAGTGTTTGTAAACAGTCTGATTCCTTATAGTCTACCAGCTATTTGGTAAAAGGCCATTATTTTAGATTTGTTAATAGAAACCAGCTCATGAATACTTCTCCTCAGGAGGCAAAGGTGACTCATATGGTGCAGTTTTACCTCCAAATGCCAGACACGGACATTTCCTTCTTCTTTTTCTTCATTTTTATATGGATTCAGAAAAGGAAGGTGTGGATCTTATAGTATAGCATACTAAGATCCAGACAGTAGGTGGCTTTTTTTTAGAAATACACATCTGTCTATGACTCAGTATTGAATCCCTGTTATACATATTGACTTCATGTGATTATTTGCGGAGGAATATTTGCTTATGGATCTTTGGTGCAGTTCTCCAATTTTATGTGTCAAAAACAGGGTTTTCAATAGACCTGTTTTCCACTGACATTTTAGGTTTTCCTTCTTCTGGACCGTCACTTTGATAACGGTGAGAACAGGAGAAACTTTCTCTCTCTCTCTCTCTCTCTCTCTCTCTCTCTCTGTTTGGAACAGCTGAGATTGCTTCAGATGAGATTGACAGTCCTATCTGAGGCTGAGGACAGACTGGCAATCTGGAGTGGGAGGAATCCGGAGGCAAAAGCTGCGGGGGGAAAATTCCCCGGGGCTGGCCGTTCACACTGGCCACTGTATTGCGCAAGGATGCTGTTACAGAGCGTTCAGACTGCTGAGGAGTGGTCCCGGGTGGGCCAGCCTCCGCAGCTTGTGGCAGGGCTGTTTTCGGCAATGTGCGTATGTGCGCATGAGCACTCATGCACAAATTGCCGAAACGGCACGTTCACACAGCCGCCTCCGCTTGAATCCCGCCTTCTTTCAGTTCACACTGCTGAAAGCGGGAGGCATGCGGAAGACAGCCCCTGGACACCGGTTTCTCCCGGTGTCCTCCTAAAGCGAAAGGAAACTGGCTGCAAAACGTGTAAGTGCGGAAGGGAGCCGAGGGACAGCTGCGGATGTCTGAACGGGCTCCCTTCCCCCGTTTCCCAAGCGGAGCTCTCCCGCTCCAGCTTGCCAGTCTGTCCTCAGCCTGATTTTACCTGAAGTTATCTGACACATGCCAGTTCACCCACTATGGAAAACCCTGGTTGGGTTTGAAGGTTTCACCCTCTGTAACAGTTAAACATAAGTTGCCAGTTCTCATCAACAGTGCCTGATTTGGATTAAGACTGATCTTCCCCCTTGCACTGTTTTCTTGACTTGAAATGGTCCTGGGGGTGCTGTTTGGCCCACTGTGTGTGTGTGTGTCTGAGTGCAGATTTAACAGCTCTGTCTCGGATACATTCTTAATTACGCTGCAAAACTTTTAAGAGCACTTTTGTGGTTGTGTTTAAAACTCATCATAACTTCAGTGGGGGAGTAGGAGGCATGGTATAGCCCTGTCTCATCAGATCTGAGAAGCTAAGCGGCATCAGTACTTGTATGGCAGACCACTGAGGAAGACTCTGCAGAGGAAGGCAATGGCAAATCACCTATGCCTCTCCCTTGTCATGAAATCCCCTTGCCGGGGGCAGCCATAAGTCAGTTGCAACTTGATGGCACTTACATACATAACAACTTCGGCAAACTAGTTACTTTTGAAACAAAATGGTTTGTGCACTGGCATGGATAGTAACTGTGCAAAAGTCTAGGTTCTCTTGACCAGTAATTGCAGATACTCTGAAGCATTTGTGTATGTGCCACTGGCAGACCATTGCTCATCCTGAAGTAGAATCCTTCCAGTCTGAAAAGATGTGAATCAACGAATATTTGGTACATCAGTCAGCTTAATAAATAATTTCCACATCTCTCAAATGTTCTTCTCTGCCTCCCTCCTTTACCCATTTCATCCACGCAAGAAATATCTAGCTACTGGTGGGGATCACTAATTTTTATTGCTACTGAATCAAAATGTGGGAGCGGGAAGGGTACACGTCACTAACCTGTTGGTCCTTGCAAAGAATGCACTGCTTTTTGGAAATATTTTAACCTCTTTGCAAAAGGGAGAAAAGGGAACCGCTGCTGGAAAATAATGTCCACATTGCTAATAATATGTTCACGTATTTTCCATCCGATCCTGGTTAGTGGGTTAGTTGATACAGAATGTAGAAGGGAACACATATCTGTATGCACATTATCTTGGAAATAATAGAGTGTGGATAGATAACACTGGCATGAGCATCTTGTCCATCTGCACAGAAGTATGCAAAACACTTTCAATGATAAACATCTAATTCATATCCCATGAGAAGTCTTTTCAGTCGTAATATAATACTGCAAATGTATTCATAAATTCAAGGGGAATACCTGTGGTTTCATATCTTAACACATACAATGTTTGATATATCTGCTGATTATTTCCAGGCCAACACCATTTATGAATAGATGAGCTTCCTCTTATAATAAACTGTGAGATGCAGGTGACCCTCCACTTAACATGGTTCTGTTAGGTACGGAATTAAACATGAGCTACTTTTCACGTTTCTGTGTGTCAGGCAGCATGCAAACTAGAGTGAGAGGGCTGATTTCATTTTCCTTCTTTTTCTTTACTTCTCTTTTGCTCACCACTGTAAAGAAATTTAAACCACTGTAAAGAAATTTAAATTCACTCGCCAGCCTAAAACATGTTACAAAATATTTCTTCAACAATGCACTTGAGTTTGAAGTGCGTTTTTGAAATTCTTTGACAGCTATCAAGAAACTCATCCAAACACAAGGTACCAAATATTGACTTAAGTCATAAAATGACTAATCACCTTCCTGGTGATAGCAGAAATCCATGTCAGATGGGGCTATAGAAGGAAGGGTCAGAGTACTGGGATGTTCAAATATGAAGCCTATATTTGCAATGGAATGTCTTCTAGCAAATCTGCTCACTAAACACATGTGATATGTATGTTTAATTTCTGAATCCTGTGCATACACTATAATTTATGTTTAGTTTCTGAAACCTGAGCCTACAATGCAACGTATCTGCTCACTGAAAATTCCAGTGGGCATGTTAGCCAAAACAGCAAAGAGACATACAGCAAAAGAGAGGAAACCTTGCATTTTAATTCAGGGTGCAGGGTTTTGAAAGAAGTCATTAGCAGCTGTGTGGGTCCAAAACTAAACTCCAAAACAAACAAACAAACCCCAAACAAATAAAAACAGAGCACAATCCATATAATCCATTTTATTTAGGACCAACCAAATGATACAGTGTGCAAGCTTTTGAGATCACCATGCTGGATGTTATATCACAAGTACTTTAAAACAGAAATGCAAATTCTTCAGGACATGATGGTGAAGTCCCCATAGTGTATAAGTTGCAGAGTTGCTTCAAACTGTGCTGGTTTTGTCACACCCTGGGGTCATTTCGAGCAGGAATGCGCAGGAACGCCATTCTGGGAGTAACAAGCCCAGGAGGGCACATATGATAATGCGCTATGGAAAAAAGCAAAAGCATACTAACTTGATCTGTATTTTCATGCTTATTGTAGGGTGGCTTCCCTGAGCAAAGGAAACCTAAAGTGTCTTTAGTCAAAGTGTAAAGCTGGCTTGCCAGCTCTGAGTTGAGAAATACCTGGAGATTTTTAGGGTGGAGCCTGAGTAGTGGGTGTTGCCTTCTGATGCACTTCCGATGATGTAAGGGCATGTGGCATATGCAAATAAGTTATGCTAATGAACTTCTGCACCTCTTTTTCTATGAAATGACCCCTGGTTCACACCCAACTCTTTTTGGGCAAGAGGCAATAAGTAAACTGACTCCATAGACATTAAAAGAGTCCAGATGTCTCTAATTTCTCTCAAAATCCCTTTTTGGAAGAGAGCACAGAAAATACTTGGGAGTCATTGGCTGCAGTCACACACACTAAATAATCCACTTTCAATCTACCTTCAGTGCATTTTCCAACTGGATTTTACTGTGTGAACTGGCAAAATCAAGTTGGAAAGTGAATTGAAAGTGGATTATTTAGAGTGTGGCCACAGCCATTGTATTAACACAGAAGATAAATGGAAGATGTTGCATCAGGTCCTGAGGCCAACTGAGGCCAAATTTCTGTAGTTTACCTCATGTTGCATTCTCTTGCTAATCACCTTATCTTGGCTGAATTCAAGTTTTTGAGTAATGCAGGACTCTTTCTTAGGTTCAGAAAAAAGAAACTTCAGTCCTGGACATGACATCTTTTCTGGGCCTCGGGTAATACAGATTTCCAGATTTCCAGCTAACTCCAATCAGTATATGGTTTGGATCTAGTTTCCCTCTTCTCTATTACTTCTTTTAACTCAAAACATAGTCAGAGATCTAATTGCAGATCTCTTGCTGTCTCATTTGGTTTGGTCCTTATACTACAAGCCAATGGTTCATTTTCTTAGAATGGAGGCTGTGATGGACAGATCAAAGTTAGGCCCATTTCTTGAAACTACCAATCCCCTTTAAACCTGATTGGAATGTTCAGTGACTCAGTAACAGCTGACCAAGGCCCTTGTGATCTTAATAGCACAGATGGGAGTGGGGAGTTTGAGCAAAAAACAGTTCAACAGCCATTCCCCTTCAGACAGGGTTTCACTGTCAGTGTGGCAGGTTAGAGAATCTTTGGTGTCAGAAGACAGCATTTGGGGAGCAGGCAAGTAAAGCATTGTGTCTAGGAGAGATCCAGTCTCAACAGAGCATGTGATCTGCAAGTTGTGAACTAGAAACTTAATTCTCAGATATCCACAGACCCAATTAAGACCAGGACCAGGGAGAGGGTGTGTAAACCCTCTCCCCCAGGACACCATTTTCATTGCTTGAAATGCCCCCAGGGAGCTGTTATTCACCCACTGGGCAAACTTCTGCATAGTCCATCAGTACACATGGTTTCCCCAGCAAACCAAAAACAGGCCACCAGAGGAGTTTCAGAACAGAAAAGAGTTTGGTGAGCTTAAGTACTTTCTCCCCACATGCCATAGTCCTGCTCTGAATCAGCTAGCACATACCTGGGAATTAAGTTCCCAGCATGGAATTTGCAATGTGTGTCTGATCATGTAGCCCTGGGGGAGATGTGACCAAAACATCACTGGCAGTCTTTAAGCAGCGTCTGGACAAACACTTGTCAGGGATACTCTAGACTGATCCTGTATTGAGCAGGGGGTTGGACTAGATGCCCTGCATGACCCCTTCCAACTCTGTGATTCTATGGTTCTATGATTATGTGTATTCAGGCCCTCTGAGAGTGTATGGAGACAACATTTGCATCTTGGTTTGTTGCAGGGTCTTGTCTTTGGGTATGTTCCTCTATTGGATGCTCCATTGCTGTTGATAAGGAGCTGGGATATGGTTAAGTCTTTTCCCCTATGCCATTTCCCTGATTTGTTTACCCTTAGTAGGAGAAAAAATGGCATGCAGATGGGAGCCCCTTCCCCAGTAATTTAGCCACAGTCCCTATCTCCTCTCTGTTCTTCCAACACGCTACTTTTTAGGACTAAACATCAGAGAACTAAACCCACTGATTTTGTATCACATTCATTCTAAGAAATGTGGAGGCAGCACTATCCTTCGCGGCTGAAGACCATCAGCAACAAGCACTCTAAAGATCATTTAAAGAAGAAGCAGAAGAAGAAGAAGAAGAAGAAAAAGAAGAAAGGATGGTATTAAAAGAAAAGGAGAGGGGAAACTGTAGGGAGTCTAGCTCCAGTATCACAGTTGGAAACTGAAGAATGTGGTTTGCAATTTGTTAACTCTAGCCACATCGTCATTGTGTATGATTTTACTGCTCTAACAAATGGCTAAACTGTAATTATATCCTCTCTCCTGCTTAAAGCCTTGGTATGTAGCTGCATCAGGAGGGTGGATGAAACCAGAAAAAATCCATTGCTATTTGACACCTTCTTGAATTTGCTGCCTACTTGGTCAAGGAATGAAAACTAGCTGTAGCGAGAAACTATTGCAACATCTTCAAATTAGTCAGCTCCACTGACTAGAGTTGGCTGCAAGGATCAGTTAACAGGCACGGGGACATGGTCCAACCCTTCAACATCTGACAACATGGAAATAATGGGACACCACTGCTTTACTTTCCAACTGCTGAACCATATAGCTGTTATATATATATATATCCATCCTGAGAATGGTTCCTTAGGCTGGAGAAGGCTTCAGACTTTGCTCAGAAGAGTGGGAGGATAGGAGTAAGATCCACCCCACTACATTTATTTGTTTGAGAAATGAGATACTGGGAATTCAAGTTTCCTTAGACGTCATGCCCTCTCCCTGAATTCTGCAAGTAAATCAGATGGATTTTGTTTACATACCTTGTAGAATATTATGGTTATACTTCTATCTTTGGAATGGAACTCATGATGCATGCTTGAGGTTAAATGAGCAGTACTCATGTGGCATACCTGTTTTTACATGTATCTTCCCTACTGATTTTCAATGCCAAGCATCCTCATGCTTCCCACTGGTGTGTTCTATTCACCAGCACATATATTGTAGAGCAGTACTATTCTACAGTCTTCTCACAGGTTTTGCACCCTGTGCTGACAGGCATACTGTTTTTCAGAAGCCGCACCTATAATTTGCGTGATAGCCAGTCTTCACTCCAAACCACTCCCACATTCCACAAATGAGTGACATACAGGGAGAAAGGAGAAAGACGCAGGCCAAAGAAACTGATATTTAGAGAAATATTCCATATAAACAGCTATGCCATTCAAAGAGACAGCATGTGTGTTTCCCATGTAATTTACACCACAAAAAATACCAAATGTGAGCATGAAGCCTTAATGATGAATATGGGTGAAATGTTGTACTGGGACTCCATCATGTCTTTTCCAGCAGTATACAGCAGTCTGTTCTTGCGTACTTTCACTGCTGAGCCTTGCTTCTTAATCGGAATGGTTTTTGTTTGAATGATGTGTAAATTGCCTGTTCTAAGTTGGTGGTCAAGTATTCCAATCAGCACTCTTTTGTCCAGCCAAATTACATTTTTTAAAAGAATATTCAATGACTTTGTTGAGATTCTTCCTTCATTGTACCTAATCAGGACTGGAGACACTAAAATTTTGGATTTGACGGCTCAGTGTCCCGGAGCAGGCGAGGGGGCAGAGTGGAGTCTCACGGCCAAAGTGTAATGTAGCCAAGGTGCAGGCACAATCCGGTGTAGCGTGGTTAGAGCCCTGTCCCTAAGTCATACACAGAACTAGAACAAGAGCAGGTTCAGGGCAAATCCAAGAGTCAAAGTCCGGCCACAATCCAGGAATCAGAATCATGGTCCAAAGGCAGAGTCAGGGCAGCAAGGTCAGGAGTAATTAGACTCGTTGCTTCCACAGCCTGTCTCTCCCTCTCTCTATCCTTTATAAGAGAGATGCCCAGGGCTTTTTTTTTTTTTGTAGAAAAAGCCCAGCAGGAACTCATTAGCATAATAGGCCACACACAACAGCAGAAACTCATTAGCATATTAGGCCACACCCCTGACAGCACAGCTCATTAGCATATTAGCTCGTATTCGCACAGCTCATTTCCCAGATCTGGGAGGGAAAGAAAGGCCTTTTCAATGTGCCTGGGTTCCTTGCCCGCCCTTTTCCAGCTGCGACATGTCAGCTAGAGAAGGGAAGGCAGAGAAAGTCTCAGCTGACTGGCGGGGAGTGAAATTGACAAGGAAATCCCCATGGGCTCCCCAGAGGGAAAGATGGCATTTTAACATGCCATCTTTCCCTCTTGTGTGTAATGTGGGGAGGGCAGCATGCTCTGTAGCCACTCATGCCAGAGGTTTTGGTTGTAGGCATGGCCAACTCAGGAGCCAACCAGAACTCTGTCCCTGTGCATTCCTGCCCACCAGGGCTATTTTGGGGCAGGAACACACAGGAATGGAGTTCCAGCTGGCTTCCAAGTTGGCCACACCTACAGCCTCCCCACCCCTCAGGCTCTCCAGGTGCCTCACAAGCCACAGGGCACCTGGGGAAGCCAATCCAATCCTCAAGTTCCCAGGGCGCCCTGCAGCTGCAGGGCACCTGGGAAAGCCGCTCCAGAAACTGCCTTCCTTCCCTTGGGTTCCCATGCACCCTGCAAGCCGTGGGCCACCTGGGGAAGCCGATTGTGGGAGGGAGCTGTACTGTCAAGGGTGTGGCCTAATATGCTAATGTGTTTCTGCTGTTGGGGGTGGCCTATTATGCTAATGAGTTCCCACTGGGCTTTTTCTACAAAAATAGCCCTGGGTTACACTATGCAGGTGTGTCTAGGTCTTTACGAAATGTGTGTCTAGGTCTTTACGAGCCTTTCACAAATATGTATCTACCTTTGCAATCAATTTTTGATGCTTTGTGTTGGAAGGATGTTGTTTTTGAAAGCAAAATAGCAACCCCTCTAGCTTTAGAGAAACCAGGAGCGTGGTATTGACATTGAAACCAGCTGGACTTCAAAAGTGATCTGGGGGAGAGACGAATATGGATTTCTTGAGGAAAAACTACATCCACCTTCAATTTGGATAAGTTCATGAGGATATGTTTTCTTTTGATGACATTGTTAAGTCCTCTCACATTAAGAGAAATGACATTCAGCTACATATTAGACTGAGAGGCAAGAGCCAGTGAGCTAAGTGTGTAATTCAGTGGTCTTCTAAATAGATGCTACTAGAGTGGACCCAGATACTGGCTTGTCAGGTAAGTACCTTATAAGACTGAAAGTAGAAAAAAGTAATAATAGATCTAAAATGGGAAAAAACCTCTGAACTCAAGATCCAAGTTAGTGTTGGCAGTGAGATAGAACGTTAAATTTTTGGAGCTTAAATAGTTTCCACAAGTTTTGTATATTTGCACGCTATTGCACTTTAAGAGAAACCCAGCTATTAATATAAAAATACAGTTAATTAGATTTAAAAAACAGGTAATCTCTAAAAAAAAACCCAAGATAATCAACTAGAATTAATATTGACAATTAATTGATCTATACAATAACAATTAATTAGAGAGAATCAAAGAGAATATCAGCAGTCAAGAAAGATAACAACAATTGACAGTTTCATGCAACAATCAATTTCATGCAGTGTGCTGAAGTTCTTGCAATTAATTCTTGAATAACAATCAGAATAAACTTAGATAATTGATTTTGTTAATGGACCTATGAGAATGTGCAATTATACTCCCCCACACAAGTATTCAATTTATCCATAGGATGATTCACCTCTGGGGTTGCAAATACATTTTATGTGTTCTAATGTTCAGCAGCAAGAAACAACAGTGCTAGAAATCCAGGAGATATAAAAAATAAATCAATGAGGAATGTGTAACTAGTCTGTCTGTGTCATGCTACAAATTTTAGGAGGGGGGGGAGAAAAAAGATACAGAACTGGCGCTGTGCACTACTATGCGAAAGATCAGCATATCAGCAGACTCCCAATTGCTGTTCTAAATGTAGCACAACATATGTAAAATGGGGGATTGCATTTAGAAAAGTTTTTTAAAAAACAATGTGCACAGAGCAACAACCCTTTACAATCTGGGGGAAAATGAAACGTAACCTGAATAGAAGCAAAAGAAGAACTTCTGCAGAGGATGGGGTGTAACATAAGAGGCTGAGTACAGCAAACCTCCCGCCCGCACCCTGATGCATGTAGTAAGAACAAGTGGCTGTCATGACACTGTACCCCACAAGAATAAACAATGGTTGTGATAAATAGCAGAAGGCATCTATATTTTAAAAAACTTAAAAGAAAGGCAGTTGAGAGACTCGGCAGTACATGTCGGCATTTTACTATTCTTGGATGGTGAAGGTGGCTGATCATATTTCCTCTTCTGCAGTGCCTTGCTGGGCACAACAACAACAACTACTACTACTACTACCATCATCATCGTCATCATCATCATCATCATCATTATTTCAATTTATGAATTGCTCCATACCTGTAAAAACATGGCTCTGGGCAATATACATCAATGATAAAACAACAGATAAAATCATACAACAATCCAAATATACAGTTACACATGTAATTAAGAACCCAAAAACCTAAAATCCAAGATGGTGTCCTAATAAACCTTGTTCCCATATTTGACTGTGCCACCACCCCATGGGTAGGGCAGGAGGAGATAAACAGATGAAACAAGGAGAAAGAGGGAGGGTGCGAGCGATGGTCATACCATTGTTGTTCTCAATCAAAAGCCCAGTGGAACACCTCTGCCTTACAGGCCCTGCAGAATTGCATTAAGTACTTCAAGGCCCTGATGCTGTTCAGCAGAGAGTTCCACCAGGTTGGGGCCAGGACTGAGAAGGCCCTGGCCCTAGTTGAGGACAGCTGGACATCTTTGGGGCCAAGGATCACCAGCAAATTATTCTCCACCAGTTGGAGTGCTCTCCTGGGGTCATAATGAAGGAAGTGGTCCCAAAGGTACGTGGGTCCCTGACCATTCACCAAGGCCTCAAAAACCAATACTAAAACTTTGAACCTGATTCAGTACTTCACTGGGAGCCAGTGTAGCTGGCGCAGCACAGGTTGTACATGTGCTGCCTATGGAGTTTCCACCAGGACACACGCTGCTGCATTCTGGACCAGTTGGAGCTTCTGAATCAGTCTCAAGGGCAGACCAGCACAGAGTGAGTTACAGTAGTCTAGCCTGGAGGTGACCATTGCATGGATTACAGTGGCTAGGTCAGGACACGACAAGAAGGAGACTGATTGCCATGCTTGGCATAGATGAAAAAAATGCGAGCCTGGCAATATTTGTGACCTGGGCCTCCACGGACAGGGAGGCATCCAGAGTCATGCCCAAGCTCCTGATAGATTGCGCCAGTGTTAGTGGTCCCTATCAAGAGTGGGAAGCTGAGTCCCAACCCTGAATCCCCCCCAGCCACGGAACTTCCATCTTTGTTGGATTCAGTCTCAGCCTACTCTTCTTTAACTACCCCACCACAGCCTCCAAGCCTATAGCCAGAATTTGCAGGGCGGTATCTGGGCAGACGTCCAGTAGCAGATATAGCTGGATGTCATCCACATATGGATAGCACCCCAGCCCCATAGCCAGGAATGTTTTGGGGGGAGGGGGTGCCGGGGGTGTAACTAATTAAATTAAACTCTTCAGAAGTGGCAAAGGGGTTCAAAACAGCCCAGTGGAAAAGAGGTTGGTGGATTTCTGCCTCCACCCTCCCCAGCAACTTTCCCAGTTAAAAAAACACAGTGGGGACCTCGAGTTATGTTTTGCCGGTTTTGCTGCTCTGGGTGGAGCAGATGCTGACAAGGCTGAGCTGTGGTTGGGTAGGCAGGTCTTCTGACCACGAGGAGGGAGAGGAAGCCTGTGATCTTGGCTGGCTGGAGGGTGGGCAGGGGTCTGTCTGTTGCCTTGGTGGTTGCTAGGAGCAGAGGGCAGCTGCCAGGGACTCCTGCCCTTCACCAATTTGTCCCAGAGTTCAGCAGAAGCCCTGCCCTCCAGGCCTTGGAGCAACAGGGTAGAGGAGGAGGAGGAGAAGCAGGGAGGAGGAGGAGGAGGGCAGATTTGAGAGCCGAGAGCTCCCAACTTCTCTCTAGCCTGCAAAAGTAGCACTTCCATACAGGAAGTAACATGTGAGCCTGGCTGAGACTTTAAAGGGGAGAGGGAGCAGAAGTGGAGCGAGAAGCAGCGGGGGCACACAAGGTAGGGAAAGCAAGGGGGGAAGGCTAGCTTTGGCATGCACTTCAGGCTCTTAAAGTGGTAGAGCACATGCACAGTCTCTCTGCCTGCCATCTAGAGGTGTAGCAAAAGAGAGGGGGCGCACACTTTAAAGGCTGGTGATACAACCTCTCTTTGATGCACAGAGGCTGCTTTCAACATAATATTTTTCAAATAGCTCGGTACTTGTTGGCGCTGGGGCTCACCCCTAATTGATAGGGGGCTGAGCCCCTAAAGCCCCACCACTGGCTACAGCACTGTGGCTCCCAAGCCCGAAACTCCATGCCATCTGGGTGAGGGGGTATATATAAATGTCAAATAATGACAGGGAAAAGATTGCCCCCTGAGAAATCCCCCCAAAAATAAGGGATACTTGGTGGAGATATCCCCCCCAGCGCTTCTTAGGCCAAAAAACCCATAAAGTTTTGCTGAAAATGCAGAGCATCACTGTGCGACAACCCTAATGTGATGATGTCACTTTCATGTGATGTCATCACATTGGGGACATCATGTGATGTCCCTGCCCACCCCCAGAATGCTCCCAAAGCTCCCAGCTGTCAAGCTGAGGGGACCTGGCAACTCTACTCGAAGCAAGAGAAGGAATGGACTGGGAAGTGAAAATGGCCCGGCAGCAAGCACAGCTGAATGGCCCTAACATGCCAGTGCCACAGGAGTCACTCAGCTCAGTTGTGTAAACAGTGGGTGTTAGAAGAAGAAGAAGAAGAAGAAGAAGAAGAGATTGGATTTATATCCCGCCCTTCACTCACTTAAGAGTCTCAGAGCGGCTTACAAACTCCTTTCCCCTCCCCTCCTCACAACAGACACCCTGTGAGGTAGGTGGGGCTGAGAGAACTCTTTCCCAAGCTGTCCTTGAGGGAACAGCTGGTACAGAGCTATGGCTTGCCCAAGGTCATTCAGCCAGGTGCAAGTGGAGGAGTGGGGAATCAAACCCGGTTCTCCCAGATTAGAGTCCGCACACTTAACAACTACACCAGACTGGCTCTCAACTAGCAACTAGCACACTCTCAGACTAGCACACCCATTGGCTCCTTCCTCAAAACTGGCAGCCGTATGAGGAAAGAACTGACACCAGTTTTCATTGCTGATGAAGGGACTGAGCCAAGTGGCCCCTGAGGCTCTAGCAGAGTTGCTAGAGCTTGGTTATTTTCACTCCTAGCCACCAGTGGCCATCTAGGGCAGTGGCCCACCAGGAAATGTCCCTGTAAGTTCAGTGGCCTGTCTACCCTTGGAAAGAGCCATTTAATTTGGATGAAGTCTCCTTAAGCTGGAGGAGGCTCCTTCAAGGATGGTGGGACCCACCCCAAAGTCAGCATACACAAGAATGAGCAAAAGTTGCTGTCCTACCTCCAGTGTGGACACATTTGGCCTGTCAAGGTAGTATATGTGTTTATATGAATGTTTCTGTCTGTCTGGTGTCATTTCGGGTGGTATTTTTGCACTGCAGGAAAATACACACCCTCCCTTGTAGATGGTATGCTAATGTGCTTGGGCTGCATTATTTCGACAACAATCAGATTTAAAAAGAGGATACTGGAGATAGGGAAAACATGCAAACAAGAATTATAATATGTTGTTACGTGAAAGCTTCTCACTAAAAGCAATCTAGCTTGGAAGCCAAGGCACTTAAGAAACTCTGTGTGGAAGCGAACTGATAATAAGAGGGGTGGCTTCTTAATCAGAATGATGAAGGAGTCAACAAAAAGACCCCTGCGTTCTCTCAGTGGACACTGGATGCCTACATCAACTCTGAACAGTATTTATCATTCTAAAGCTTGTACCCACCCAGGAACCCTGGCAATGAAGGATTCTCAGGGACTGATATTTTAAAGGTTAACAACATGAAGACTTTCCATCTCAAAGATGCTGCTGGCATGCAGGAGAGGCTTATGTAGCTCATGCCACTGACAGTGAGGAGAGGTGCCTAATGTCACTTCAAGATGAGAGGCCACCAAGGCACAAATCCCAGGACACTGCTTAACAACCTCAACAGCTCTGACTGAATGATGACTAAATAAAAGGACAATTGCTGCATACACTGGCAAATTGTTTCTTTTCTTCCCCCAAGAGACCTGTGTGTTTTGACTCAGCCTATGCCAATTAGCTGCCATTTTCCCTCGAAAAGAAATCATAATTATGACAGTGCTAGAAGCGGAGACAATTAAATCATTAGATGTAAACAGCCATTGGAGGAAAACGAACAGGGATTTCAGTGAGGTTCAAGGTTATCCTAGTAAAGGCTATGAATATGTAATAGTATATCAGTGGAGGCAGCTTTTGCCAAAGCAACATTTTGGAAAATTCGCACAGCCAATCAAATCACCATCGGTCAATCAGAAGCCTTGCTGGGCATAAATCACATCTGGCCCTGCCCACTTCCTACAAACACTTGGTGGGCACCAGGAAGAGGCAACACGCTGGGGACACCTGGCCTAGTCACATACAACTTACCTGAGCTAGTGTTGCCAACTCAAGTGAATGAGTGAGAGAACGGGACCTTTTGCTTTTAGCAGCCATAACTTTCCTTGCAAGTCGTGCCTCCTTTCTTTTTCCTAAAGAAAGGTATCCTTGAAGCTTTCTGGTGCCAGCTTGAGCAGTAGATAACCAAACCATATATTTCCCCCCCCTGGTTGAGATGGCAATGCTAGGCGTGGTGTGTGAATGACATGTGCTTGGGGAAGGAAGGGGCTTTTGTTCAAATTACCTATAATCAGCATGTACCTGCCAAAATGCTTTAGTTCTGACACAAGTTATGTTCTGGATCATGCATACTCTTCAATAAAGAATATATATTAGAATATACGTTATACTTAGCACGTTCTGGTTTATCAGTTTCTTTTGTGAAAGTCTATTTGGCATAAGTCCCAATGTGCCCAGTCCCAATGTGTGTCTGCACATAAGACGTTGATGAATGACAGCTAAAGGTAAGCGCAACCCTGTTTTCCTTGTCACTGTTCTAACATTCCGTCAACTGCAACTGCAAGAATGGGATCAACTAATATTACTGCATTGATAGCCCAAGGTACATTTCACAATCCAAAGCTGGTGCAACAGAAGTGAAATATATGATTAGTGAGCACAGACTTCATCTTCTTAAGAATCTCAGCTCTCATTTTTTAGGGGAAAAAAATAAGTTGCTAGCCCTTAGGGTTGGAAAGACAGATTTGAAAATCTGGTAAACTCAGAAGTTTGGTACTTGTACATCCTGATGGTTGGCACAAACAGAACAAGAAGGGGCTCAATTTGTACCAGCCACAGAATTTAATATCTCCTGATGTAGAATGTTCACCTTTCTAGCACAAAGCGCACACACTTGGACAAAGGCTAGAATGTTCACCAGTCTGTCTGATCTAATCAGTAGTTCTAAATAGTGAATACTTACATTTGTAGTATAACCACCTGTTTTTTTATCAAATATATAGACCTATCATCAACCATAGGCTGAAGAATATCTCACCTAGCAGAAATGGGAGAGAGTCTGGAGTTCTGGGACTTACACCTGCAACCTGCTAGCATAAGCAATACATGCTCAGGTATACCATTTGTCTGACTCAACATAAACCATCACTTTATACACTTCATGCACATATGCAATTACCCATGCACGAAGTATATGGATTTAAATGCAACTGGCATAAATTTGAACTTTATTCCAGAGCAGGCCCATTTTACTCCATCAGGCCAACACTGTGCCTAATAAACTCCACACACACAAAATCAAGCCAAGCAGTGAAACACATCCTCAAATACACTGTTACCACGATGAAGTGCTGGGACCCTATTTCCATTTTGTGAAGCAATATGTCTCCTTAAATGGCTCAGTTGTGGCTCAGTTGTATCTCAGTGCAGATCTCCCTCTCTTCCCTGGGACCGTTTGTCTTGCTCAGGTTCACAGAAAGGATTGAGACTGACATAATGAGAAGGAGTGGACTGAGGTCTAGCAGGCGCTCCGGTCCCTTCTAATGTATGTGCTCTTTTGCATTACCACCAGCATGAGGGACAAAACTGAGGGTGGGGGGAGGAGACCGAGTGGGATGTTAGCATCTCAGCCCTCAGAATTCCTGACCACTGCAGGCTTTCCCCTTTTATCTTCTCCTCCATAAGCTGTTTCACTTGGCTGCTCCTGTGAAATGCATGGATTGTGGCTTCCAAGTTCTTTGTCATGGTTTCTTTTGTAACTGCATCTGGTGATATAAGCTGCAAAAACCCCTCTTTTCCATTTTCCTTCCAGAGATGTTTTTTTTTTCTTTTAAAGTTGGCACCTTGCAGAAAGGTTATGTGCCTGAATTCTCCCTAGGCTTGTTTGATGAAACATTCTTTAAACTAAGATGATAGCATACAAGGCCGGAGATTGCTTCAGGAACAAGAAAAAGCCACTGATCTTATAAATATTCGTGAGGTAGGTTGAGTCAACCATTTTAAGTAGGCAAAGAATCTGAAATTACATCGATTCTCCCAAAGTTAGGAAGGATATCGGGGAAATAGCCAAAGGGATTTTAAAATATTTAACTGCAGTTCTTACAGACTTTTAAGACAGAAATAAACCATTCATTAGGTCATTGATCTGGAACTCATTTTAAAATAGTTGGACTTTTCTTTAAATTCCAGCGAGTAAAAAAGAACACACATATTTAGTACTTACCCTGTTGACTGTATGCTTTTGGGAACTGTGAGTGGTCTTCACAGTAATATGTGTGGTGAAAACCCCTGAAAACGCTCTGGGCCAGAACACTGGCCCAAGCCAGGCCTAATATTAAACACTGTTCCTAACCACCTGTATTTGACAATGCCCACATCATAAATACCAGAGGTAAATGAAGCAAACACTGAAAGCTAAAATGGAAGGGAGTGTGTGTACCAGACTTTCTTAAATTACCTTTCTGTCTCATCACAAGTACCTTGCCATGTGCACAGCCAGAGTAGCTGAAGGGAAACTTTTTCCATGATCACAAGCTTCATAAGAATGTGAGCCATCTTGAAAAATCTCTGCAGTAGGCTGAGTCACATGTTCTTATGTGCAAGGAAAATACAAAAACCTTTCTAGAGTACTACCACTCTGGGTAAGGTCTCATACCCAGGTGGTTTGCCCTGGCTTGGATATTACTAGGGAACATTTTTTCCCCTCCTGCTTCCCTGCAGCATTATGGCATGTCTATGCACCCTCCTGGGTTTGCTGCAGGGTTTTGGAAAATATTGCAGGAAATCCAGGGTGGTGCCCAGGTGGACAGGAAAGTTTGGGTCTTCCTGGATCTGCACCATTTTTCTTGCCCCAATCCCCCGTGGTGGTTCCCCCCCCTCTCCTCAGCAGCATCTAGAGGGTCTTTTTAAACCTTGCTGAGGAGAGGTGGGGGGGGGGGAGGCTGGGTGGTTGCTCTTGGGGGCCGGGCTCCCCAAACTGAAATTTGTGAGACTTCTATGCACAGATGCACCTAGTATATGCACTCAGAAAAGCAGGGGGGAAAACAGGACGTAAAGCAGACCTCTGCATTTATGAGGCTCCATGCAGAAAACCATGTAACACATTGCATGTTCATGACTGCATAACCACAGGGGTCACATAGTGAGTGAGATTACATCACATATTTAGAAATAGTAGGAATAAATTGTAAATGGCCAAAGTGTGTTGCAATCTTAGGTAAAAATTCAGCTTACATAAAATGAAGAAATTGATACGAAATACAATAAAAATACAATAAAAACAAATTACCCTTCCTTTTATGGCATACCTGAGAAAAATTGAGTAAATACTCAAATGCAAGATGAGGGTTTTTCTCAGGTATGCCATAAAAAAGAGGGGGCTCTGTATGTTAGAGATGGTATACAGTCCAGTAAGACTGAGAATGCAAAAGAAGTATATTCACTTACAGAAACGCTATAGGTGGAAATAGTATGCCCAAAGGAAGTTTAACTCTGGGAGTTTGTTATCGCCCACCAGATCAAAGGTTAGAAGGGGATTTAAAAATAGCAAAAAGAATTAAGGAAAGCAGCTAGTTGAAATAACTGTGTGATAAGAGGTAATTTTAACTACCCACACATTAATAACAATATGTGCTCAAGTCAGGAGAAAGAGACTAGGTTTCTAGATACTCTCAATTACTGTGCCATAGAGCAGATGGTCACAGAACCTACCAGGGGAGAGGTGATCCTAGACTTGGTCCTAAGCAGGGGTCCGTTGGGGCCGGAGCTCAGGACTGGGTCCAGTAGGGCAGCCACGGGCTGAATCAGATTCTCTAATCTGATTCAGCTCGCCGCCGAATTTTTAACTTTTAAAAAGTTAAAAAATTTTCCCTCCATAGAGAACAATGGAGGGGATGGGACAATCTGTTTGGGGGCCCATAGAATTGGACCCCGTGGTCCAATCTTCTTGAAACTTGGTGGGTATTTTGAGGAGAGGCCCCAGCAGCTGCCCTGCAAGTTTGGAGCCTCTCCCTCAAACCCCCTTTCCTCCAGCCTCTCATATAACCTATGAGTTTTTGCCATTTATTTCAATGGCCCATAGGATATAATGGGGCTGAAACTGACATTCCCTTTCTGACACACTTCTGGTGATGTCAGGGGACATGGCATATGTTAATGAGTTATGCTAATGAGCTCCTGCACCTCTTTTTCTACAAAAGGACCCCTGGTCCTAAGTAATGTCCAAGACTTGGTAAGAGATGTAAATGTGATAGGACCAGTTGGGAACAGTGACTATAATGTTATTAAGTTCAACATTTATGTAATTAGGGTGTTGCCTCAAAAGACCAACACAACCTAGGGCTGCTATTCCCCAGCTGGGAATGGGGGATTTCCTGGTTTTGCAGGCTTCTGCCTGCTGCTGGCCAGCTGGCTGGCAGGAGGAAATCCCCCCCCAAACAGTGATGTCACCAGAAATAAATGTGATGGGCCTATGTTGCCCAGATAAAAAATTGTGGGTTAAAAATTTGTGGATTAAAAACTGGTTAATTAACAGGAAACAAAAAGTATAAATTGGCAGTTTTCACAGTGGAAGGTGGTAAGCAGTGGGGTACCACAGGGCGCAGTACTAGGCCTGGTGCTTTTTAATTTGTTCATTAATTATTTGGAGTTGGGAGTAAGCAGTGAAGTGACTAAATTTGTAGATGACACTAAATTGTTCAGGGTGGTGAGAACCAGGGAGGATTGTAAGGCACTCCAAAGGGATCTGTTGACTGAGCACCAACATGGCAAATGAGGTTCAACAAGGGCAAGTGCAAAGTAATGCAAATTGGAGCCAAAAATACTAACTATAAATACAAATTGATGGGGTCTGAACTGGCAGAGACCTATCAGGAGAGAGATCTCAGAGTTGTGGTAGATATCTCACTGAAAATGTCAACTCAGTGTGAGACTGCAATAAAAGGGGTGAATGCTATGCTGGGGATTGTTAGAAAGAGAACTGAAAACAAATCAACCAGTATCATAATGCCCCTGTATAAATCTATGGTGCGGCCTCATTTGGAATACTGTGTACCGTTCTGGTCTCTACATCTCAAAAAAGATATTATAGCATTGGGAAAAGTGCAGAAAAGGGCAACTAAAATGATTAAGGGGATGGAATATTTTCCCTATGAAGAAATGTTAAAGCTTGGAGAAATGCTCTTTAGCTTGGAGAAATGACAACATGATAGAGGTTTAAAAAATTATGCATGTGATAGAGAAAGTAGAGAAAAAAGTACTTTTCTCCCTTTCTCACAATACGAGAACTCATGAGCACTCAATGAAATTAATAAGCAGTAGGTTTAAAACAGATAAAAGGAAGTAGTTCTTCATCCAAAGTATAATTAACATGTGGAATTCACTGCTACAGGAAGTAGTGGTGGCTACAAGCATAGACATCTTCAAGAGGGGATTGGATAAACATATGGAGCGGAGGTCCATCAGTGGCTATCAACCACAAGATATAGATGGGACAGTATGTTTTTATATGCATTGTAACCCACCCTGAGCCTGCTGTGTAGGGGAGAGAGGACAAGAAAATAAATAAATATGTCAGGGAGTGATGCTCTGTATTTTCAGTGCTTAGGAGACAACAATGGGAGGGCTTCTGAAGTTCTGGCCCCACTGGTGGACCTCCTGATGGCACCTGGGTTTGGTCCACTCTGTCACAGAGTGCTGGACTGGATGAGCCATTGGCCTGCTCCAACATGGCTTCTCTTATGTTCTTACTCACAGGGTAGTTGTAAGAACAGAAAATGGAAGGAAAACCATGGATGGCTTCCTGAGCACTTTGGAAGAAAGATGGACTAATATGAAGCACCAAGGTGAAATCCTTACAATTATTTAACTCCCGTTATTCTGTATGTCAATTTTTCCATCCCAAAGTCATGGAATAAAATTGTTTGTTCAGTATACTGAATAGTTAAGAATAAATGATACATGAGTAAGTATGGTGAAATTTTTTTTGCATACTTAATTTTTGGCAAGATACAAAACAAGTGTGTGCTCTCACTTGATACATTATACTTACCAGTTCTATTTGTAAAAATGAAAACTTTACACTGATGTGGCTGGCCTCAAAAGAACTGCTTTGATGTTCATTAGGAATCTGGTTTGAAGTAGGAAAAACAAATTATCTTCAGAGACAGGGCAGAAAAGCCACCAACTTTAAAGAGTTTGAGAGAGAGAGAGAGGCATGAAGCATGTTATGGTTTGTTTTAGCTAGTTGGATGTTATCCATAAAGTTTTCTTGGAACATCAATGCCTTGATAAAACTGATTTTTTTAAAAAAAAATCAAATGGGAGTCAAAGACATGAATCATCAGGTAAGGCTCAGCAACATGTAGTCCTATAAATATATTTTTTTCTGACTGTGGGGCACACTTGATACTACATAGGAAATGTAAATCTAACACCATTCCTGTTTTCAAGAGCCCCTTTCAGGCATTTGAAATTGCATATGCACGTACATTGGAGCAGGATTTTACTAATGGGCTTGCCCCACCCCCAAATCCATGTATGTAGCTGAATGCCTGCAGTGAGCTTCTTTGAAGGTCAGAGTCTTAAACTATGTAGAAACAGAAGTAGCATGAGATAAAGTTTGAGTGGTAAGGTCTCTACCCCCAACCCCCTACCTGACAGACTTAAACCAAGTGGTTTCTGAATGTAAAAAGTGTAATACCCATGAGGGAAACAGCAGAAGAACAGTAACTTTTATTTTGCCTCAGGGACAGGGGAATAAGGAGGTTCAGAAAAGACAACAGGAAATATTTACAGGCATAACACAGTCTTGCTGGGCACAGCTGTATATATAAGAGAAAGTCCCCTCACCATAAAATCAATGCCCAGGCCAAACCCCTGTACCTAGAAACACAAAATTCGGGGAGAGCACTCCTACCATAATGTAGATGCTCACTAAGAAGCACACTCCCCCCCAACTCCTATGCCTGACAGGCAGCTATCTGTTAGGTGCAGCAGCAGGTGCAGGGTGCTTAAAGCCACCAGGGAGCCTGCCCTAGCAGGAACCCACCCCTTAGTGATCCTGCTAGCCCAGCCTCCACAATGGCTGCCTGCCTGGTGTAGGAGAGGGGGTGGGATGCTTACAGCCATCGGGGAGGCTTGCTCAGCAGGACTGCTTTAGCACTGCTGCTGGCCCAGCCTCCCTGATGCCTTTAAACACACTCCCCCCAACATCAGACAGGTGGGTTTCTATCAGGTGTAGGAGCAGGGCCAGAGTACTTTAATCCATCAGGGAGGCTGCCCAAGCAGAAACACCTTAACAGAGCTGCTGGGCCAGCCTCCCCAATGACTTTAGACACCCTCCCACCCACCCCTCCTCCACCTGACAGGCAGTTGTCTGTCAGGTGCAGGAGCAGAGCATTGAAAACCCTCGAGGAGGCTGCCTAAGCAGCATCGCCTTAGCAATTCTGCTGGCCCAACCTCCCTGATGCCTTCAGACATGCTATTCCTCCTACACCTGATAGACAGCCACCTGTTAAGGGTTGGAAGGGGTGTGGAGTCCTTAAAACCATCAGGGAGGCCTGCTCAGCAGGACAGCCTTAGTGCTGCTGCTGGCCCAGTCTCCCTGATGCCTTTAAACACAATCCCCCCCTTACACCAGACAGGCGGGTGTTTGTCAGTTGTAGGAGCAGGGCCAGAGTACTTTAATGCTGATGTGGAACATCAACCCACCCAAACTCTGCAATGAAACCAGACTGCAAGTGAAGGCCCTGCATAGGAACATAACTGAGGCCACAATGCTCACTGGCAGTGCTCAGGGAGTCAGTGTTCATACCACGCATACCACTCATACCATCAGAAAAACCCTTCAAGTTCAAGAGGCTGCAGTTCCCCCTCAAAGTCCGCTTTGCTATGACCATCAACAAGTCCCAAGGTCAGACACTGAAGGTGGCAGGAACTGACTTAACAGATGACTGCTTCTCACATGGACATCTATGTGGTGTGCTCAGAGTAAGCTCATCAAGAAGCCTGGTGATAATAATAATAATAATAATAATAATAATAATAATAATATACTTTATTGTCATTGTACATAGTACAATGAAATTAAAAAGTGCCATCATTCAGTGACTCACAACATATAATCATGCGCACTCACACAGACATTCACGACTGCTTCTCCCTTGTGATTTACATAACAACCAAACCACTGTTTCCCCCAGATTTCGGTCTCATGCAGCATTCAGGGCAATAATAGCTCTCAAGTAAAAACTCTTTTTTAGTCTATTTGTCCTTGTTTTGATTGTCCTATATCTTCTGCCCGAAGGCAGCAGTTCAAACAATGAATATGCAGGATGTGACAAATCCTGTAGAATGTTCTTCACTTTTTTCAGACATCGAGAACTGTACAGTTCCTCCAGAAGTGGGAGAGGACAGCCAATTATCTTCTGGGCTGTGGTGATGACTCTCTGGAGTGCTCTGGAGTGATCCTAGCACCTGAGGGCACAACCACTAATGTGGTCTACAGAGAGGTCCTTCAGTAGGAAAAAAAGTATATATGTCTCACTTCATTTTTTACTCAGTCTTCTCCATTAGAATTCCTACAACAAATGTTACATTTCAAACTTTACATCATCAGTATTATAACTGGATTTATGGAACTTAGATCAAATCTACATCTGACTTTCCTGCTGGAATCATTCTAGTTTCAAAAAAACCTGTCTATACCTGTTTCTAGTTTCAAACCATACTTGTTCTAGTTTTTTAAAAAACTGTTTACATTCGTTAATTGCCCTCCTGTGGTCAAGCTAGCATTTTACTGCTTTAAATAGATTTTGTTGCTTTGTACTCTTCAGACCAGGGAGTGAAATTTGAAACCAGCGTGAAATGAGCGCAGGAAAAGACAGCAGTCAAACTACTTCAGAGGGAAGGTGTAAATTGGGCCTTAAATACTGTAGCAAAGCATGGGTATCAGGCAAGTTCATTCATGAGGCTACAGTTGATAATCTGAGAGTACAGAGAGCAGTTAGCAACCAAGTTCTCACAGAGACTAGATGCTAAGACACCAGTCTTCTAGCAAAGGATTTCTTTCAGCCACCCCCCAGGTTAAATCTATCTCTACCCCCTTTACGGCAGACCCTTAGACCTTTGAAGACTCCTGAGACAGGACCTCTCCTACATAACACTCTGGAGACACAAACCCTATCAAACTGAAATTGAGAGAGTTTCCGCTTTTTCTCCCCTTTCCCATGTGGCTGCTTGAGCCCTTCCATGGACTAAAGGGGATTTGGTGTTTCTCAGAAAGGGGCAGGACCTTTGCCTGTCTGTCACAGCTTCTATGTGTATATGCTTAACTCCATGCCTTAACACCAACATGTGATCAGGACCCTACTTTTTGCAGCATTCACAAGGACATAGAGGAACCTACATGAGTACACAAATGTATGTATGTAGGCAGTTATTCTGCATGTTCGTTTTAGGGTTGGCAGTTTGAGAGGCAAACAACACAATATGCTTTGTAACCAGTTTACAGTAGTTTACACTCTGCCAGGAGCCCTTCCTCCCCCCACAGTTCCATTCCAAGCCCATTTGGGTGCTCTTTCTTTTCAGAAACAGTTCCCTGCTGCTGCTGTGTGGCTACAGGGAACATGGGCAAACTAGTGTAACCAAATCTTTTCGTTTGCCTCTGAGGGGTGCAAGTGGCGGGATACTCCTCACCCTCTCTGGAAAGTCCTGATGTTTCCAGTGTTGCAGCGACATCACTTTCAAGTTGAGCCTGAAGTGATGTCATTGTGTCACTAGCAATTTCCCCAATCATTTTCCCCATCACCCTCACAAGCAGCAGCTGCTGGCAGGAGGCCTTCCGCTAATCCAAGAGACCTGGCTGCCCTCGTTCAGTTGTATGTGTAGACCTCTATTAGGAGGGGACAGCAGGTGAGAGCTTATACTCTTCTATTTGCATATGGATATGTTTATTTATTTGTATTTATTTATATCCCACTTTTCAGCCCAGCGTGACCCATATAGCTTACAACTTAGTTCTCCTCCATTTTGCCCTCAGAACTCAGTACTGTTCTCCCTCGGGGGGGGGGGGGGGTTTGGGCTGAAAACAGGAGATTACCAAAGCCGTGTAGAGGGTTCAAGGTTAGTCAGGGCCCACTCTTTAGCCACTATGTCAGCTCTCAAGCAAGTGAATTTAGCACATCCTCTTTGGCATGTTCAGAGTCAGGATGCCAACAGCAGACAACAATAATAATGATATTTGTAACATACAATTGTTTTGTTTCTTTAAACGTTTATTTTTCCGGGATGTCAATGTCGCCTTTGTCTACCTGTTTTTACCATCACCTAAGGACTAACTTTGTCTCTCAAGCCTGGCAGTGCATGTGTGAGGGGGTGGGGGTTGGTTGCAGTACTTCCTTGGATTGTGGTTATTCTTGTACCAGCCATCTTAGAGCTGCAAAGCTGATTGCAGTCTTGAGGTTCAGAGAGACAGACATCCTGGACTTTATCCTTCCCCCTTTTCACTACATATGTGTTCTGAAGTCTTCCAGGAAAACCCCTGCTGGCCATCTGCGCCCCCACCCCCCACCCCACTCCCTGGCAGACATTTGTTTCTTTCTTTTACTGGTCGGTTAAAAACAACAACACAATAACAATAAAAAGCCACCCTAATGATGGTGCAATTGAGAGATTCTGATTGTGCTCTTCAGTTGCCTAGGAAACAGTTGTGTGGATATCTAGGTTTATTCCTTCATTACTGGAAATGCCATTTACTGCTGATATCTCCCCCCACCCAATGCTTTTCTTAATGTGGATGAGCCACAAAAAGGCTGGAATATAGCAGCTTTCTAAAAACACATCCTATGATAAGAGTTCCATGTGGCTCAAGCACAGTCAGAGATTTGAGGCTTTGTTAATCATGCATACTAGAGCATTTGGTGTGTGTGTGTGTGAGAGAGAGAGAGAGAGAGAAGAAGAAGAAGAAGAAGAAGAAGAGATATTATGAAGCAACGTAAATAGCATTCTTTGGAACTAAGTCGGCCAGGTTACTTCCACAGAGCTCTAAAGAGTTTGGCATGGCTTCCAGGAACACCTATCAGAACTCAGATGCTTTTCACAACAAAGTTTAAATCTTCTAGGTATATAGATAACTGTTCATCAAGTGGAAACGTCATGTCTTGTGAAAAACATTGCAAGCTGGGTAGTGCTGCAAGTGGTGAAGAGAATGTTATCATCATACCCCCCAAATTTCTCATCAGGGCAGAAGTATGGTAAAATTTCCTCACTGTTTAACTGGGTTTGAAACAGGGTTTTGACAAAGGACGGTTTCACTTTTCACCATAGACGAGCATTTGATAATGCAAGACAGTATCAATTATGGTCAAACTACTTTCTGGTGAATAACTTCTGAGGGGCACTTTAGTCAAGTATATGGGCTCAGAATGGTTTTTATATCTTTAAACTATACCATTTTTATGCTGTTTGCTGCTTCTTTTGTTTTATATTGTTTTAACATTTAATTATATTTGATGTTTTTTACTGGAAACCACCTTGGGTGACTTTCTGGCAAGCCAGCCCCAGAAGCCCCAAATGCTGCAGGACAAATGCAGAGAAGAGAGAATGGTGGGGCTGGAACTGAGATGCTGCCAGCACTGAGAGAGCAGGACATGGCTGGCCAGCCAGGGATTTGAAGGCTGGCTGCCTGAGAAACTAGGGTTGCCAAGTCCTACCTTTAGAACAGCGGGGGAATCCTGTCCCCAGTCTGGGAGCTCAGTGTGTGCATGAAGCTATGTACCATATGGTACCATGGAGTTTTGGGGCGATCGCTAGAGCATCACCCCGGCAACGTGCCCAGAGTGATGACGTCACTTCCGGGTGATGTCATCACACTTGGGCAGTAGGCCGGAGCAGGCCAGTTTGGGGGTGAGGTTCCCCCCGCCGGCCGAATCTGGGCCGGTGGATTGGGGACCCCTATAACAGGGGATATCCCATCCCCGGGGGGGACTTGGCAGCCCTATGAGAAACCCAGGGGGCTGGGGCGGGGCGGGGGCACTGGCAAACTCAATGACTGGGAAGTGTGCTGAGGAGGCAGACAGCAGCAGGAAGGCCTGGGAAGTCACAGACATCACTGAGGGTGGGAAGAACTCAAGAAGCACACCAAAAGCATGGGTGAGGTCAGAGATGATGTCAGGAGGCCCAGCAGGGACACTGGTGACACAAGCCCAGACCGAGAAGCAGCAGCAGGACTGGGAAGGAGGGAATAAGGGGGGAGGCTTCAGGGTAGCAAGCAAGCACTGGCCCCAAAGGACCAAAGGGAGGACTTGTTGGAGGGCCCATGCAAGCTAGGAGCTGAAGGTCTAGGCCCAGCCAGGACTGTGGGTGGTGGTGGTGCTGGACTCAGTGGACTAGCACGGACAAGTTGCTGGAGCAATGGAAAGGACTACTCCCTCTTGGGAAGGCATGGAGGTCTAATGGTGGGTGTGGGAAACAAGCACTGCAAGGACTATATAGGCAATCAGATGTAAAGCAAGTGGCCAAGGAGGAACCTGGAGGGCCGCCCCTGCCCCCTGCACACCAGAGCAGAGAGTGTCACGGCAGAGCCCGGGAGCCTGGCTGAGTAGACAGGCTGGCAAGCATGCCCTGGGTGTGACTTGGCTGGGGACAGTCAGCAGAGCTTGGCAGCAAGTCCCAATCTCAAGGCAGAGGCATAGTCAGAACGTACCAGAGGTCAGAGTCCATAAATCAAGCCGAGATCAGTCAGGAGCAGAGCTGAAGCCGGAGTCAAGGAATGCCAAGGGTCGAAAGCCGGGGTCCAGGATCAGGAAGTAGAGAGCAGAAGTCCAAGAAGCAAGCCGGGTCGAAAGCCAGGGAATCAATCAGGATCAGAGGCAAGGTAAACAGGAACGAAGGGCTCTGACAACGATGTTGCCAGCACAGATTGTTGGGCGTTGACAGGCTGCTGATAACGTGTGCCGGCTCATTAACCAATTAGCAGTCGCCGGCCACGGCCCAGCGTCTGCTAGTACTCTGGACTGATAGATCTCCTGGCCCTCATGCGTGCCTCACTCCTTCTGTCTCTTAATTCCTGGCGTCTCCTTTCACGGAGCCTGCTGACAGGTGGAGGCGAGTCTGGTGGAGAATTGTCAGCCCCAGGTGGGTTTGATTGAGGACTTGGCTGTGGATCCTCTGCAGGACTTACGTCTTCTGCAGTTAACTGAGCCAAATCCTCCTGTCCATGGCTGTCAGGCACTGGGTCTAAGGCTAAGGCATGACAGAGAGTCCCTGGCGTGTGGCCACAGTTCTAAATATATAAAATAAGTTAATATGTATATTGAATGGGTTGAAGGGTTCTTGACTCCCCTGACTTTCTCCTGCTAAAGATGAGTCGCTCTACACATTCGATAACATTGGGGTTAGTGTCTCATGTGCATCCACTTTTGTTGAATTTGTCTGATGGAATTTTGGGGTAGGGTTTTTTAGACATTTTGTGCACACCCTCTTTTCACATTGGGCTCTGTTGTTTTGTTCCCTCCTCTTTTTCTGTCTGTTCGCACTTCAGCCTTTCTTTTAATTTCTAACTTAAAAAAAAATTCATATGCTCCCTTTTCTCTCTCTCTCTGATTTAAGGAGGTCTGTACCACCTAGGATTGCCCACCTCCAGGTGGAGTCTAGATTTCTCCCAGAATTACACATGATCGTCAGACCAGAACATCAGTTCCCCTGGAGAAAACAGCAGCTTTGGAGGCAAATGCTATGGCAGGGGTGGCCAACCTGTGGCTCGGGAGCCACACGCGGCTCTTTCACACATATTGTGCGGCTCCTGGCAGGGCGGCTGGGGAAGCAAAGGGGAGGCATGCTTTTTCTCTCTTTCTCCCTTCCTTCCTTCCCTCCTCCCTCCCATCTATTTGCTTTCCTAGTTTCTCTCTCTCTCTTTCTTTCTTCTTCTTTAATTCTTTCTTTCCATCTCTCTCTTTTTTTCTCTCTCTCTCAGTATCATTAGCAAACAAGTAATATCATTATCAATAACCGGTTTTCCTTGTTTGTTTTTATTTTTGGCAGTCCCATTTAACGTTAATAAAAAGCAAATTTGCATATTTTTAAAAATAAAAACGTGTGTGTGATATTTGTTCCTGTCTTGCGGCTCTCAGACATCTGACGTTTATTCTATGTGGCTCTTACGTTAAGCAAGGTTGGCCACCCCTGCGCTATGGTATTACATCCCTGCTGAGCTTCCTGCTCTCCTCAGACTCTGTCCTTCCCAGGTACCGTCCCCAAATCTCCAGGTATTTCCCAAGTCAGAGCTGGTAATCCTAAACAACTTTAAGACCAATGATGGAAGGAAACCATTTTTCTACATTTCAGAAGAAGCCCTGGTTGGTTAAAAAAAATCAACAACCCCAAACTATAAAACATATCTAGGGATCCAACCTTTCTTACACTTCTTGTTCCAGAGAGGGTTCCCAGAGGGAGAAACAGAGATCTGTAGATATATGGGAAATCCAAAAGCCACCCCTTCAACATGTCCTTTAGCCACCAGCTGCCTTGTATGAGTAAACAGGGGTAGAGCACTGAAATTCAAAGAGAAGTAAAGGCCTTGGCTTCTTTTCATATTTGCAGAAGTAAGCTGAAGAAACCTGTGCTCATATCTCAGTTTATACTTGCTATGCTGACGCACAGTAAGATGGGATTCCCTGTGATTCTGAGACTAAAAAAAACCCTCCTCTAAAATCAGCACTGCTCTGGGCAGCTGCCTCACACTAGTCTCCTGAGACGGGACCCCACCACAACCAAGGGTCCTGATCCACTGCTCCCAGTGCAAGGTAGGTGAAAACACATCCACCCAAAGGTCAATCATGGGTGGGAGTGAAAAATTCCTACCTGGACCCAAGAGGCGACCAGCCGCAGCCTGCACTAAGAACAGGGCGGGAGGGTGGGCTGAGGACAAGGTGATGACTGGTTGGGCAGAGGCTCCTTTAGCAGGGTCGGCTCCACCCCGGCCCATGACACAATGCACAGCATCGCAATGCTGATGCTCTCCTGTCCTCCTGCTCTGGAATGGCAAAGCAGCCCCCAGCCTCCAGAGGCTTTGCCGCGGCGGGTCAGGAGCCCAAGCCCCTGCTTGTTATGCTAGAGAAACTCAGAGGGTATTTTCAAGCGGCAAAAAGAAAAATCTGTGCAGAAAAAAACACTTAGCTTGTTTCCAAAGCCATCTTTCTGTTAGCTGCTGCTTAGCAAGGATGGCCACAATACAAAGAAGTTCCCCTTTAAAAGGAACCAATAGGAATGAGGTTTTAAAAAGATTACTGTTTCCTTGAGGCAACTCAAAACGCACTGGAGTCTCTGGAATGGGAGCTGAAAAAAGAAACCAGCATCACTATTATTATTGGTACAGGACTGGACATGAGGAAGAATCCTCACAGCTCCCACTAAACCAAATTATGTGACTGGGATTGAGATCTTCTAATAAAAGCTTTTAAGATCTAAAGCTAAAAGGAGATGGTCATTCTGAGGCCACCTCCTGGAAATAAAAGTGGTCTCACTTTGGATCAGCTATACCTTTAAGAGTCATAGAAAACATCACGTTTTAAAGGAAGTTTTTTTTTTTTTTTGTAAAGAAATTTTTATTTTTCAAAAAAAAAACATCGAAAATAATACATTTAACCTTATACAAATCCCTTTTTCCATATTAAATAACATTTTGTTCTATTTGTACATTCTATTTTTATCTTGTTTTGGTGGTTTCCCACCACCTCTGAAGCATAACACATTTTCCATTTTATTCAAAATAGTAATACTTATATCTATGTTTCATTTCTGGTAACGGTTATATAGCTTTAAAATACTAAAGGAAGTTTTTCTACAGTGTTTCAACAGGGTAGAGTATAGACTTTTGTAAATTGGGATTGTTAGAGAATTGTGCTCCTCTGAAGTTTTCTGTATGCCATCACAATATGGTATTTACAGTGTTGTACCTTCTAGAACAGGGTCGCGATGGCTCAGTGGTTAAGACACTGAACTGCAGACCAGAAGCTCGGTAGTTCAGCAGTTCAAGACCCTAGTGCCACATGACAGAGTGAGCTCCCGTCTCTGGTCCCAGCTCCTGTCATCCTAGCTGTTTGAAAGCAAGAAATTGCAAGTAGATAAATAGGTACCACTTTGGTGGGAAGGTAACAGTGTTCTGTGCACCTTGGCATCCAGTCACGCTGGCCACATGACAATGGAAACATCTTCAGACAGTCCTGGCTATTTGGCTTGGTAACAGAGATAAGCACCACAACCCTAGAGTCGGATTCAACTGGCTTTTGAGCAAGGGAAACCTTTACCTTCCAGAAGCCCTGACGTGGATGGCCCAGATCTCAGAAGCAAAGCAGTCAGCCTTGGTTGGTACTTGGATGGGAGACTGCCAAGGAAGTCCACGGTTGCTATGTGGAGGCAGGCAATGGCAAACCGCCTCTATTAGTCCCTTGCCTTGAAAACCTGATGGGGTTGCCATAAGTCAGATGCTACTCGGCAACACTTTACACACACATGCACACACCCCTTCTAGAGGTTTGCAAAAGATATTCAACAGTTTAATTTGTATTTATATCTCACTTTTCACCCCAATGTGGACCCAAAGCAGCTTAGATCATTCTCCCTTCTTTCTTTTTATCTTCACGTTAGCCTTCTGAGGTTGGGTTAGGCTGACGGATAAATTGTCCCAAAGTCTCCCCGTGAACTTCTATGGCTGGGCGAGGAGTCAGACCTGCCTCTAGCCTAGCACTCTAACTACTACCCGACTCTGATTGGTGAATCAACACTTTCAAATGGAATGTTCTGAAAGACATTTTATTTGAATAGCAAGATCGAGGAGATAGAGGGGGAACGGCTGATAAATTTACTGGGCACATCTGAAAGGACCGCTGAAAACAGAAAGGATGAATGTAAATGACCATAAATATGAACAGGCTTTGAAGAGATGCATAATATCTGCACCAGGGGGTGGGGGGAGCTAACTGGGCCATGTACTATTTCCATATGATTCACGGTATCAGCAGGATGATCAAAGGGAAGAATATAGACAGCCTGACATCATGAAGCTTTTCAGTTTTGGAAAACTGCACAGAATTTGTTTTCATTAAAATTTATTAGGCTGACCAAGACAGATAATCTAGCTGGGGCTAGAACTGGCCTGGAGGTCACCATGACCGTCCATGGCTTGGACTGTAAAACCTCGTGCATTTGGTACTAGCTAATCTCAGGAGTTCTTCTCACACACAGCTGCAGGGCCTGGACATATATGCAAGTGGCCCAGAGGTCACTTGGTCAGGCAGTGCTTTCAGAGGTGCCAATAAAGCAGTAGCCTGTCCAGATTAAAGATGAGGATCCTCATCTGTCCTGGGGGTGAAATTGAGCTCCAGGCCCATACTTCTCAGGGTCATATGGTGGAGCTGGTTGGGCAGCACAGCTTGTTGGACTAGTTCTCTGCAAGTCATGGTCTCATACAGGGCTCATTTCGTAGCAGGAGCTCCTTTGTATATTAGGCCACACACCGCTGATGTAGCCAATCCTCCAAGAGCTTACAGTAGCCCCAGTAAGAAGAGCTCTGTAAGCTCTTGGAGGATTGGCTACATTAGGGGTGTGTGGCCTAATATGCAAAGGAGCTCCTGCTATGAAATGATCCCTGGTCTCATATGATGATCTGCATATTATAAAAAGAACAACTGGGTCAGTATTTTGGGGGCCACCTCTTTTACGAGACACAGTGGCCTGGGTCCTGAGAAGCATGACTGGAGCTCTCTTTAGAACAGATGTTTTCTGCCTCCCCTTGCTGCTGTAACCCATTGAGCCTTCTCAAAAGCCACTTCTGAGAGTCAGGGGGACTCTTGGGAAGAGCCCAGGATAAGCCATGAGAAGGAGCAGTTAGCAGAATTACAGCCTTCCTTTGTGTGAGCAGAAGAACCCTTTGCTCACACAAAGGTAGGGTGACTGGATCCAAGCTGATGATTTTAAGACATAGGTAAGAAAAAAAATGGTCCTCAAGTTACATCACTCAGATTCATGATGGATCTATACGAGCAAGGTACATGTTGATTTAAACTGTATGCCTGCAGTCCACCCTCATTAGGTTAATTCTGCACAAACTCAGGGCTACTGATATACTCAAGAGAGGGTGTGTGTGCATATGTGAGGGGGGGTGTGGACAAACAGCCAAGTAATAGAATCTCATACTGGGAAGATTAAGGAAGCGCAGATTATGGTCCGTTCTTCAGCAATGTTACTATAATTTGGAATAGTTACTTGAGTACAAGGTGCTTCCACTGCGTTGGATCCAGCACAAAATTTCTGCTTCTGCTAGTGTGATTGTGCAAGCAGAAGTGCAAGAAAAAGATCATGGTAGCCGTTTGCACTGTCAAATGTATTGTATCCCCACCTGCATTTCTAGAGAGCCAGTGTGGTATAGTGGTTAAGAGTGACGGACTCTAATCTGGAGAACCGGGTTCGATTCCGCACTGCTCAACATGAAGCCAGCTGGGTGACCTTGGGTCAGTCACAGCTCTTGCAGAGCTCTCTCAGCCCAAACAAATAAGTCTAGCTTGCCACCTAGTGATGCATAATGCTAAAGAGTTAGAACTTAAGGCTGCCAGGCAATCTTCAGATCTCCTGGCTAAACTACACACAATGCCATATGATAATTATTAATTATACTTGAATTTCTGCTCACACCAAGATCTTATGCAACTAGTTTCCAGGCACTATAATCTATTTTTAATTGTATTTAAAATGCTTCTAATTGTTTTTGAAATGATGTACATCACCTAGAGCCTATTTGTCCTACAGGGATTAGTTGATTAAAAATTCAATTAAATAATTAAATAATTAAATTGAAGTTGCTCTTCCTCCAATGGGAGAGCCACTCAGGCTGGAGGAAGGCTCCTCAGTGTGAAAGAACTCCCTGCAGCTCAAGGTAGGATTTGTTTTATTTACTATATGTATAGCTTGCCTTTCTCACTGAGACTTACGTAAGAGGTAGATAGATAGATAGATAGACAGACAGACAGACAGACAGACAATTCAGTCCAATAACATAAAGCATCTAGAAGCAATGCAATGAACTAGAATTACAGAAATTAGGATATAAAGAGGGGCTGTGGCTCAGTAGAAGAACATCTGCTTGGCATGCAGAAGGTCCCAGGTTCAATCCCTAGCTTGCCTTTCTCACTGAGACTTACGTAAGAGATAGATAGATAGATAGATAGATAGATAGATAGATAGATAGATAGATAGTGATAAGTATTGGAGTCGGGAGTCCATGGAGTAGTGAAACAGCTAGATCTTTATTGCTGGTCTGGATGAAGCATACAACCCAGGGCTCCAAGCCCTCCTTTTATGCTGGTCAGGGACAATCCCCTGACCTCACCCAACTGGCCTGATAGGCTATTAGAAGTCTATTTACATTTCATAGGTTCCCTGGGAGAAACCTAGGTACAGGATTGGTGGCCGGTTTGAATCCACCTGGCCTTTGTTCTACCTGGCTGAAGCTCAGGTAGTTTCTTGGCCATGTGCTCTGGCCATGCTCTGGCCATGTGCTCTGGCCATGCGGTCGCAATGAAGAGAGCACATGGCGACCGCATGGTCAATACATAACACCCCTCCCCCCATAGTCCAGAACCCCTCTGCACACATAGTCTTTGAGATAGTCCGGGCGTCTGCGCTCACGTCCAGAGCGCCGGGGGGTTGTAAGGCGGGGTGTGTTGCTAGTGTCGGCAGGTTGCGGTGTGGGTAGTTGTTCTGCTGGCGGGGCCTGTCTGCTCGGGGGTTGTTCAGGTGTGGATGGTGCGACTGCTTCGTCCGCGGGCAGGAGCGGCATCTCCGCAGTCTCCGGATCAGGGTCTGGCGCTGCTTCTGGAGTCGTGTCGATGTCACGGTCTGTTGGTGCAGGGAGTTCGGGGGCCTGGGTATCATCGTGGTTCTGGGTACGGCGTCGAATCTGGTCAATGTGCCGTTTCCAGACTACGCCATCTTCCGTAAGGACCTCATAGGAATAAGGCCCTGTGACTCGGACGATCCTCGCGGGGAGCCATGTTGGACCCCGCGCGAAGTTCTTTGCGTATACGGGGTCTTCGGGAGCAAATCCTCGGGCAGCTGGCCGGTCCTCCATTGTCGGGTTCCCCTCGATTGCTCGGTCGGGATGTAGGCGGTCCAAGACGGTTCCCAGTCGTCTTCCCATCAGAAGTTCGGCTGGCCGGCGCCCGGTCCCTGAGTGGGGTGTGTTCCGTTGGCAGAACAGGAACTTGTACAGCTGCTCTTCCCAGTCGCCATGCTCCATCTTCTTTAACGCGTCCTTCGTTGTCCTCACCATGCGCTCGGCCTGGCCATTGGTTGCGGGGTGGAACGGAGCGGAGCGGATGTGGCGCAGACCGCAGGCTTCCACAAACCGTTGAAACTCGCCGGAGGTGAAGGCGGTCCCGTTGTCGGTCACGAGAGTTTCTGGCATTCCGTGTGTCGCGAAGATCGGCCAGAGACTTCTTAAGGCAGCGTTGGTGGAGGTCGAAGCTACCGGCACTACCTCAAGCCACTTGCTGTAGCTGTCAACAACGATAAGAAACAACCGGCCCTGGACTGGTCCCGCGAAGTCTAGGTGCAGGTGGGACCAGGGCTTGTTAGTAGATTCCCAGGATCGGACAGGAGCGTGTGGCGGATCTGGCCGTGACTCCTGGCATTTGGTACACTTCTGGACCCGCCCCTCAATGTCTTTGTCCAGGCCTGGCCACCATACGTAACTCCGGGCCAGAGCTTTCATGCGCACAATTCCCGGGTGAGCCTCGTGGAGGGCCTCTAGCACTCGGGGCCGCAGGGGCCCGGGGATCACCACTCGAGATCCCCATAGCAGGCATCCCTTGTGGGCCGATAGTTCGTGCCTGCGTGCCGTGAAAGCGGCAAAATCTGGTCCCGGTTTTTCCGGCCACCCCCTTCCCACCCAGTCCGAGACACGGGAAAGGATGCGGTCCCGCCGCGTGCGACGGGCCACATCTGATACCTGTACGGGGCGCTCCGGTAGATCCTCTAGGAGCGCGACGTGGAAAGCGGGAGCCGGATCAGGGTCGCAGGACGGGAGGGGAAGACGGCTGAGGGCGTCTGCATGACCCATCGCCTTCCCCGGGCGATGTACCAATTCGTAGGAGTAGCCTGACAAAAAAATTGACCACCGCAGGACTCGCGGGGACAGCATGTGAGGGGTCTGCCTGTGGGGGGCAAGGAGACCCAGCAGCGGCTTGTGATCTGTGGCCACGGTGAACGACCGTCCGTAGAGATAGTCGTGAAATTTCCTGACGCCAGCTACGATTGCTAGGGCCTCCTTGTCGATCTGGGCGTAGTTCCGTTCTGCCGACAACAGGGTCCTGGAGTAGTAGGCAACCGGTACCTCCTTTCCGTTGGGTAGCCGGTGTCCCAAGACCGCCCCAACGCCGTAGGGGGATGCGTCGCAGGCCAGGATGACAGGGAGCCTCTCATCGAAATGCGCTAAGACCGCATTTGAAATTAATAAGTCTTTGACGGCCCGGAAGGCTGCATCATGCTTGGGACCCCAGGCCCAAGCCGCTCCCTTGTCCAGGAGACGATGCAGGGGTTCAGCGACCGCCGCCTTGTGCGGAAGGAAGGCGTGGTAGAAGTTCACAAGTCCCAAGAACGCCTGGAGTTCCGCCTTTGAGGACGGGCGGGGTGCACCTGTAATTGCCACTACCTTCTCCTTTGTAGGGTGAATGCCGTCTGCGGTGACTTGGAACCCCAAGAAGGTCACCGAGGAGACTCCCAGGGTGCACTTGTCTTTTCGAACCTTGAGACCCGCGTCCTGGAACCTTTGCAGCACCATCCGGAGGCGAGCTGCGAACGTGTCGGCGTCCGGGGCAGCGATGAGGACGTCGTCGAAGAACGGCTTCACTCCTGGAACATCTTTTAGGAGAGAATCCATTAGATTTTGAAAGATTCCGGGTGCTACGCTGACCCCAAATTGGAGGCGTTTTACCTTGAACGCTCCCTTGTGAGTCACAATCGTTTGTGCCTCGGCCGTTGCTTCGTCTACGGGAAGCTGCTGATAGGCTTGGGCCAAGTCTAATTTTCCAAATATTTTGGCACCCGCGAGGGAGGCCAGAACATGGCTGACCACCGGTACCGGGTACGCGTGGTCCTGTAATGCCTTATTAATTGTACATTTGTAATCCGCGCAGATGCGGACTTCCCCGTTAGCTTTGAGGGGGGTCACAATGGGAGTCTCCCACTTGGCGTGGGAGACCGGCTCGAGCACCCCTTGTGCCACGAGCTTTTCCAACTCTGCCTCCACTTTGGGCTGGAAGGCGAGTGGTGGCCGGCGGACGGCCACGCGGATGGGCCGGACTGCCGGGTCCAGGTCGAAGGAAACCGGGGGTCCTTTGTAGCAGCCCAATGAGCCATCGAAAACGGCGGGAAATTCCTCGCAGATGGATGAGAAGTCAGTAGAGCCCATGCGGTGTATTCCGGTCCACTGCACTCCGAGCGGCTTGAACCAGGCGCGACCTAGGAGACTGGTTAGATTGCGCTCCACCACGAGAAGGTCCAGCAGGCCATTAAAGGCATGGTACTGGACCCGGACCCTGGCTAGCCCCTTAATAGCCACTGGGTTTTTCTGGAAGTCCCGGAGGACCAACCCAGCCGGCAGCCGCAGCCAGCGTGCCCCCTTCGGGCAGAGGCGGCGGAACGTAGCTGCGGACACAATTGAATATGCTGACCCTGAGTCCAGTTCCATGGAGCAAGGAACTCCCTCTATTCGGAGAGACACGGAAATTGCGCCCGGGATGGGCTGAGGCAAGTTCATTACCGTGGCCGTGGGAACGACACTACCCACTTCTTCGAAGTTCACTGCTGGGGCACGGTGGCTGTTCCTCAGGCGGCAGGCCCGGGCGAGATGTCCTGCTTTCCCGCAGGTGCGGCAGATGGCATCACGGAAGCGGCATGTCCGTCTGTCGTGGGGGTCCCCACAGCTGGCGCACGTTGGGGCCTGCCTGTTGAGGGAAGCAGGAGAGGGAACAGAGACAGATGCTGGGCGCCGGCCCTTGGGCCTGGGGACGCCGGGCTCACCCTTCTTCGAGCGTGGTTGCATCCGGTGGACGTCCTCTTCTTCGCTTGAGTCGGGTTCGGGAGGAGCCGCCTGGTGGACTTTGGTGGCTGCCTTGTCCTTTTGCGTTGTCTCGAAGGCTGCCGCAGTTTCGAGCATCTTCTCCAAGGTTGGCTCCGGCATTGCAATGAGGCGCCGGCGGAGCTTGGCTTCCCGGACCCCTCCCATGAAGGCGGTCTCCACGTGGTCATCCATGTGGCGGAATTCGCAGCCCACGGCTAGTCGACGGAGTTCAGCCAGGAAAGTGGCGGCTGACTCCCCCGGCTGCTGCTGGCGCTGTATGAACTCCCAGCGCCTGGCCAGTTTTGATGGCTTCGGGGCGAAGTAATCGCCGAGGGTCTTGGTGAGCACGTCGTAAGACACCTCGGTGGGGTCTTGCGGGGCTAGTAGGTTCTGGGCCACCCGCATGACCTCCACCCCTCCGGAACTCAAGAGCCAGGCACTCTTCAGGTCCGCATCTGTGATTCCGCGGACCTTAAAGGCACAACCCAGCGTCTTGAGCCAGGACTCCCACGTCTCGGGGCGAGACGTATTGAAAGGGGTAATTGGTCCCGGAGCGTTTGCCATATTTACCAGAGCAGGAGCGGCGGCGGCTGTTTGAGCGATGTCCTCGTGTCTTGCGGCGGTGCCGGGGAGCGCTGAGGCTTGGCGCTGGCTAGTGCCGGAGGATTGGGCTCAGAGCGGCTTGCGGCGAGGCGTTGGAGCGCTGGAGCTCGGAGATGCCTGCGGCCGGCGGGACGGAGCTCGCTGTGCTGCTGTGGTCTGCTGGAGAGTCGCTCATCGGGATCCCACCTTCGTCGCCACTGATAAGTATTGGAGTCGGGAGTCCATGGAGTAGTGAAACAGCTAGATCTTTATTGCTGGTCTGGATGAAGCATACAACCCAGGGCTCCAAGCCCTCCTTTTATGCTGGTCAGGGACAATCCCCTGACCTCACCCAACTGGCCTGATAGGCTATTAGAAGTCTATTTACATTTCATAGGTTCCCTGGGAGAAACCTAGGTACAGGATTGGTGGCCGGTTTGAATCCACCTGGCCTTTGTTCTACCTGGCTGAAGCTCAGGTAGTTTCTTGGCCATGTGCTCTGGCCATGCTCTGGCCATGTGCTCTGGCCATGCGGTCGCAATGAAGAGAGCACATGGCGACCGCATGGTCAATACATAACACATAGATAGATAGATAGATAGATAGACAGACAATTTAGTCCAATAACATAAAGCATCCAGAAGCAATGCAGAAATGACAGAAATTAGGATATGATGAGGGGCTGTGGCTCAGTAGAAGAACATCTGCTTGGCATGCAGAAGGTCCCAGGCTCAATCCCTGGTATCTCCAGTTAAAAGATCTGGCAGTAGGTGATGTGAAAGACTTCTGCCCGAGACCCTGGAGAGCTGCTGCCATTCTGAGTAGACAATACTGACTTTGATGGACCAAAGGTCTGATTCAGCATGCGGCAGTTTCATGAGTTCAATGCAAACAGAAAATATCCTAAGGTAAAACCTATCATAAACAATGCAGAGAGTGGACGACAGCGGTAGAAGACACTCACTGTCATCAATAGGAATAGCCCATGTATATTTAACCTCTGTTCCATTTTAAAATACATGAACCCAAATCAACTAAGAACCAGTTTTTAGAACAAAGAGAGATAGTGTGTTGTACAAGCTATATTAGCTACTAAGAACTTGAGATGTACATGTCCTTTTGTGTCCCATTTATTTACTCCTTAGTTAATCTATGGTTGCAGTCACACATGTGAGATAAAGCGGGGGGGGGGGGGTGTGACAGGGCTTGAAGATATGAGTTCCAGATGGTGCTGATCTAAGTGACAGCTAGGTGACAGCTAAGAGCTCCATAGCCAGCAGTTTTAGTTGGAGCAAACAGGTTCTGACTGGCACATTTGTACTATTAAAGCATATGCATCAAAATTTTCAAAAATATACAAAAATATTGCAAAATATGATTAATTTAATATAGTAGGTGATGGGGGTCCAAAGTAATCAACAATTAAACATCCGGTAGATACATTCGTTTCCAAAAGTCTTCATCAGGTGTGGACCAACAATTAGAATATCTTCAAATGTAATAAAAGTACCTCTACTATATCTGGTTGATTCAACAATAGCATTTTTTCAACTCACAGCATATCTGGAACACTCCTAAGCTACTGCATCTTGCTCAAAGGTTTTAAGTGTAATGCATCATACACCTAACGCACCCCCTGACGGGGAAGAGAGGCTATTTCCTCTGGCAGAAGTTGACCCACAGTTACGCGATCACACAGTCTTTTGAAGCTGCGGGCACAGCCCGCCACTGTGTAATCAGACACAACCACGGATGAGTCAGGGTTGGGGGGTTTTTTTGCTGTTTGTTTTCGATGCACTTAAACGAGGGATCGATATTTCGCACCTCAGCCTTGAGGGCTCCCTATGGAGTGTGTGATGATCCGCAGGCTGAGAAGGGGAAAAAAACAACAGCACAGAGTCAGCATGGCCTGATCAGACTTTCCTGATGCCGTGAGAGCATGCTGGAGCGATTAGACAAGGGAAAGTCTGCCCCTGGCCCGTAGCAACACGTTTGCTACCGGACTTTCCCTGGTGCTTGTTTACTCCGCTTCTGCAACAGAGCAACACGGGCTGCTGCCAGCTGCAGGACGCTTCCCAGATGTTCATGTCTGATCGTGCACTTTAAATCTGCCTGGCATCTGCACTTATGTCGGGGCTAATTGTATGTATGATCTCAGCCTATGGATTGTGTCCATCTCCTATAACAGGGGTGGGCAATTGTTTTGGCTCAGGGGCCACTTTGTGGGAGCGGAGGTTAGCGGAGGGCCGCACCTTTTAAAATGATTGCATTCATTAGTTAACTTTGCATTTCAGAAAAGGTATAAATTGTATAATAAAAATCAATAAATATAAATTAAATAAAATAGTGGTAGTTTTATTCAATTTATTTATTGTGCTAATTTTATATCATCTATAGCTGCAAGCACATTTAATTTTAGAATCAGTTTAAATGAGACAAATGTACCCTATCACACTTTTCTACAATTTTTTTGATTCAGGAGTGAGATTGCTTTTTGAGAAACCATGTGGCCGACTGTCTTGGTGGGCTGCAAAAAACTCTGTGGCGGGCTGCATGTGGCCCGCGGGCCACAATTTGCCCACCCCTGTCCTATAAGACAAGCTCAGAGAGAGGACTAAATGGCCAGGGGCACTCACTTATGCAATAGACTGTGACTCACCTTTTTTAAAAGTTATTTTATAAATAAATTGGGAACAAGCTGAGGAATCATTCACACAAGATAGAGGGTTTTTTTTTTTGACAGCTATGTATTACACACTCCTGTTTGCTATAATAACCTCTGTTGCAGCTGAAAGGTTCATAAAGCACGTTCTGTGGAATGCCTATGAATTTCTCAGAAGAACAATATTTTTATTTTTATTTAACCAGGAAAAAATATATAATTTAATAACATGGAATAGCTTGTAGAAAATGGGTTGGAATAATTTTGTTTCTCAAGAAATCTGACAAGTTACCTGAAGATTTATGTGTTTGCTGGGCATGTTTCTGACAAACGACAAAAAAAAAAAAAAAAAAAAGAGGGTCAGAAGAAATTATCCCTGATAAAAGGGAATAATAGAAAGGTAAATGTGTTGTTTGCTTTGATGAACACTGCAGGGAGCAGGCCTCTGTTCTCAGAAAACACAAGAGGCCTGGATCAGTTTCTTGAATAAGCATAACAAGAACAACATTCATTTTTGTTCACATTTTTACATTGCATGGGGGTGGCTTCTTCCATGCTAACACATTTTTTTTTAGTTTAATCATTTCTACAATTAACTAGGACATCTAACTTAAAAAAAACCTGAAGTGTTCTTACTTCAACTGTGACAACATTTAGCTCTTGTTTGGGTATCTACTTTTGTGCTGGTCTTGGGTAATAATAATTTGCTTCACTTATTCAGACTTGTGTGGTTTAAAAGAGATTTTGTGATAGCATCGTTGAAATCCCCACAGTCATCTTGGGGAGCCTTCTTACCAACAGCTTCCTACGTGGAGCGATCACCTGGCAGAGTCTCTCCCAAAAGCATGGGGGCCTTCATGGGTCATTTCGAGCAGGAGCTCGGGGGAGCGCAGCTCCGGGAGTTGGTGCCAGCCCCCCCCCACACACGGGGGAATGCCTGCTTGTGTCATGGCTGCAGCAAAATGACCCCGTCCCCTGGAAAGGTCCTTGTTCCTCCGACCAGCCTTCTGAAGGCTACAGCCATCACTGAAGCTATCCTCCCAGAATAGTGGTATATCTGAGGCTTGGATTAGTAGCTGTCCCCTTTCTGCCAGCTTTCTTTCTTTCTTTCTTTCTTTCTTTCTTTCTTTCTTTCTTTCTTTCTTTCTTTCTTTCTTTCTTTCTTTCTTTCTTTCTTTCTTTCTTTCTTTCTTTCTTTCTTTCTCTCTCTCTCTCTCTCTCTCTCTCCTTTCTTTCTTGCCTTCTGACATACTTCCAGTGATGTCAGGAGGTGTAGCATATGCAAATAAGTAATGCTAATGAGTAATGCTAATGAGCTCCAGCACCTTTTATTCTACTAAATGATCCCTGGGGGCCTTTATAGTGTGCATCTTTCCTGTGCTCTACCAGTACCATCATAAGTTAAAGTCATGAGGGAAGAACACATGACAGGGCTGCTTCCCCTGCAAACACTGGCTTTCTGAGGAACTGTTATAGGAAGAAGCTAAGCCATGGGCTACACCTACCTGAAGCTGAAAATTTGCAATGTTAGGTTAAGTGGCACATGAGTGTCACCAACACTGTAATCCTAAAGAGAGTGAAACTCTTCTAAGCCCATTGACTTCTATGAATTTAGAAGGATATAACTCTGCTAGAGACTGCACTGTAAATGGTGTGTAGTTAAATGGTGGGTAGCCATGGTCTGAAGCAACAGAGCAAAGTTTGATTACATGACCAACAGCTCCCAGCTTTTTTACATGTTTTCCCAGTTGTTTTAATCCAAAGATGTCGAGGTAAGCCAGGAGTGGCCAACTTGCTTAACGTTAAGAGCCACATAGAATAAAGGGTGTCAGATACATTCTAGCCTTTTGTACCTCTAGATCTCTGTGTTACTAAGATGTAAGGCTGTCCATTTCATTGTCTCTAGCCAGGATGACCATTAGCCTTTCCAAGCCTCTAATGGTTGGTACTTAGTGGTGCTTAAAAGGAGTTGATTACTTCCCCCCTCCTGCCTGCCTTCTGCTGGGAGAAAACCCCCCCCAAAAAATTTAAAACTATACATGGTGGGGGGTTGTTTAGCACAAATCCACAAGTAAAAAGCATATTTCTTCCCACCCTTGTTAGGTCGATTATAGAGGGTTTTTCTTTTGATTAGTTTGCAGTCATATTTTCCCTCATATCTCTTCTGAGGACACAGAGTCACCCATCCCATCTTGTCTGCTCAAAGCAACATTGTGCCACTTTTGTTATCTGCATGGGGGGGGGGACTTAGCTATTAGTTAAGTTACAGTGAACATAACAATTCATGCACTTGATTGTTCTATGTATGTGCTTTTATCCAGGTACTGATAACTCAGTTTCATTTGTTAAGGGAACACACATTAGCTCTTTCTTACAAACAGATACAGGCAGGATGTACATATATGAACTGTAACATGTGAACAAGTCTGTTGTCACAGTGCTATCAAGTGTCAATGAGTTTCATAAGAAAAAACAGTAGGCCTGAGAGATACAATAGCATTTTTAAACTACCTTAAAATATGTACCTGGGAAAGAACAAAAACACAGTTCTTAAGATGTAGTGTAAAATGGTAGAGAGGGTGCCTTTTTTAAGGCTGAGCAGACCAATGAAGGATCTACTGATCACCCTGCCTAATTTTCATCATCTAGAAAACTCATGGATAAACACACCTCCCACAAATCCCACACCAGGTGAATAAGCCATGTCTGACACAGCAGTCAGAGAAGGACTAGAACTGCAACCAGGGATAGTCCCTCACAAAACTTCTCATTGAGCCATTGCCTCGGTTCCCTAATGCTGAGGAAAGAGTCTCTAACTCCCATGAAATTTCATGAGTCTCCTTTTGTTGAGCAGAGCAGTTTGTATGGCCTTGGTTCCTCTTCCCACAGGGAAATTTTAAAAAGCTTCTCTTTGGTTTGTTAGCTCTTGAGAGGCAGTGTGTTCAGGCTTACCCCCCCCCCCCCCCCCATCTTCACCAGGGAATGAGTTTTAAGGTGAACCACCCTTTCCCCCTTAAAAATTCAGGCAACAACTAAAATGGTTCATCTAGCCACGTAGTATGGGGTTCTTTTGATCGGTCAATGAACAGTTAATAGGTTTTTTCCCCAGTTTATGAGCCCTGAAATGAGTTTCAATTAGTTTAGCAGTGCAAAGGGGGGGGGGGGAATGTTAGTTATGCTAAGCTTTGTTTTCATTTTTTTTTCCACTGGAAAAGTCTTTCCTGGGATGGTTTGCTTGGGCTTTCTTTCTTTTTTCTTTTTAAAATGTGATTCAACATGGGAAGGAGTAAGATCCTTGGAGGGAAGTATTCATTATTAAAATAACGTGACATTCAGTTGGAAAGCAAACATCGGTTTTATCTAGGAGCAGTCGTTACAGTTCAAGGAGCTCCTTTTATGTTATCTCCAGTTTAAGCAGAACAGTTTTCAGAGAGGGGAAGGAACAGGGGGAGAGGAACGGGCGTCCAAATGCTCTTTATTTATGGTAGGGATTTGTTCTTGATCTTCCTGCACCCAAGTAAAATAAGGACAGGGCTTGAAAAAACGATCAAGTGCAACTTTTCCTTGGAAAGTTCCAGGGAGTGCTGTGATTTCAAAAAGAACAGGCTGACAGCTCCGGCATCGCATTTATGCTTCATTATAATTAGAAGCTGCTTGTACCCTATTAACACCACACTTTGTAATTTGAACATACTTGTCTTTAGACAATTACGGTCATGCACTCCTTTCCTTCATTCCCTGTTTCCTAGGAGATTATTAAAACATGAATAATAATAATGTGCCATGTATTCCCAACATCTGAAGATGCATGCCACACCTGCCAGGGGAAATAAATCACATTTTCACAGGCATTTTCCAGCAGTCTCCTGTTCTGTCCCTGCCAGTCTATCTGTCATGGCCATAGCCCTCCATTAGAATGGGCTTTCGGTGGGGAAACTCCAGATGACACTCTCAGAACTGCAGCTGACACTCTGCATAATCATCTCTGGGAATGGAAAAACGAAGCCATTTTATTTAACCCGGAGTCAGTTACAGGAGCTTTGGTAGACAGCTGACTTTAAGAACTCCTCTGAACAGCCTTGAACCTTTGGGGATGGCAGGGGAGTCTCCTGAATGCATTCCATAAGGTCGCAGCAGCTCTGGCATACTTTTTTGACTGAGGCCACTGAGGCACTCTCCAGGATCCAATAGTAAATGGCTGAGCCTCATCTACCTTATGGGTTAAATGTCTTGATGCAACAATGCAATGGTCTAAATGGTTGTCAACACAGAGACTGAGGACAGACTGGCAAAATGAAGTGCAAGGAAAGCGGGGCAAAAAGACCCGGGCCGAGTTGTCGCAGGGCTTTCCATTTGCACTGATGTGGGACCATACCGGGGAGGAGGCAGAACAGAGCATTCGCACTGTGGGGTGGCCCCTGGCAGCACTGCTACAGTGGTGTGCAGCTTTGGTCCATTTTGCTGACCTGCACATAGGCGCTTGGGCACACAGACGCATAGGCTCATGGGCACAGCAGCCGGATCAGTGGGTTCACATTACCGGCACCGCTTGATTGTGTGGCTTATTTGCGTCCACACTGCCAGGAAACGGGATGAACGCGCGCCCAGACAGCTTGACACCAGTTTTACCAGGTACCTTTTTAAAGTGGTATGAAAGCGCTTCAGGACGGGGTGAGTGCGGCATGGCAACGCCAGGCTGTGTGAACGGGCTCTCTTAATCCACTTGCAAAACGGGCCTATATCGGGCCAAACTGCCAGTCTGAACTCAGCCACAAATTTGGACACGTGGACTCCCTATCTTTTCCCCTGCAGGAGTGTAGCAGCTGGGGGTGATTTGGGGTCCTATACTATCCACTACAGTACATTGACCTTCTGATGATATTTGACAGTTTTCAAGCTTTCAAATATCGTCATATAAGACTATAGCAGGAGAGAGAGCAGTCAGATGCTAGGTGGGCTGCTTCTAGTACCATGAGCCCCACAAGCGCTGTCTCAGTCCTGTTGCTGGCCTCTGCTAGGCCAGATGCCAGACTTGGATTGGCTTGTGTGGCCCAGTCCAAATGGCTGACTTGTATACCTTGTCTGCATGATTCATGAAATATTTTGCCCATTATACTGCGATTGGGCAGAAAGGGCAATGGAAACACAATGATTTGTTGTTACGCATAGAAAACCAACAGACGACTAGCTTAAAACAGTGCGCCCCTTCACCCCAAAAGTACAATGAAAGCTTTGATGTACTAAAATATATATCCCAAACCAAGTCGTACCACTGTACTGGTATAGTCAGCACATGGGCTGAGGAAAGAGATTTGCTTTTAGTCCTGGAGCCCCTCTCAGATTTCTAGGTCCATCCTCAGAACTGCAGTGTGGGTTGATCTGTATTCCTTGGGACAAACATAGCTGTAGCTGCATTCGTAACAAATATTAGATAATGCATACCTCATATCACCTCAAAACCAAATATAAATGTTTTGCTTATGCATATAACTTAAGAATGATCTTTTAAATGACATCCACCAAACAAAGCTGTGGTAACCTTATGTAATTCATTTTTTTTTAACCAAAGTGATAGGTTGCAGACTTGAACAATGCTATTTTTGCTTCCACTTGTTTATTGCACATTGGAGGTTTTTCTAACTACAGATGGAGCTGCAGACCTGAATCACTAGCATATGGGGTAATTTGAGGTGAAAAAGCAGAATCCTGGCCTGAACTTCATGAGTCAAGAATCATTAAGTCTGAATCATTAAGTGCAGATCAGGATAAAAAAAAAATGCACCTCATATTAGTTCAAAAACTCCAACTGTGACCTTAGCTGAGATTTATGCAATTTTGGTGAAAACATCTAAGGTTCAGGTCCTAAGACTCACTTCTGTTTGTACCAGACCCTTTTGCATTGATGAGAAAGTCCTCCACTGTGTAGCATTTTGCTCTGGTTCTAGGAGCTTCTGCTCATGGAAAATGAGTGTTTTTCAAGGAGCTGAGAAGTCCCACAGGAAGATGCTGGACAGAGGAGGGGTACAAATGAAAGCAATACTTAGGATGGAAGCCTTGGGCTGTATAGGGGTTCAGAAATATATGTGCCATAGCCAAACAGAAAGGAGCAAAAAGCAGGACTCCCAACTGCACCAATATGCTATGGTTATTGTTATTGTTGTTAATACTGTTATAACTGTTATTGTTATTACTATTATTGATTTAATTTATAACTCTCCCATTCCCTATGATGTAAGGCCCTAGGCAATGTACAACCATTAAAAACAATTTAAAAAACAAACAAATAAAAAGATTACATGATATCAGGTGATGTCTGACAATTTCATCACTACCCCATTCTGGATTGTGTCACTAACTTGCAGGTAGGGCTGAAGCAAAGATGGAGGAGAAAGAAGAGAGAGAAAAAGAGAAGGGTGCCAGCTATGATGGAACTGTTGCTGTCCTGAACCAAAGGCCTGGTAGAACATATCTGCCTTATGGTGGAGGGGAGGCTTCTGGGCGGCCCAAAGAGTCAGGAGTCCTCTGGGTGGCCCAGAGAGCCGGGGGCCTGGGGGGTGAATGGAAGTTGGGGGCTCTTGGCAGGAAGTCAGGGGGCCAGGCCTCAAAATGCCCCACTGTAGCTACGGGCCTGATTGTCTAGCAGAGGGGCCCATATCCTCTCATCACCAGCTTTAATTAGCCATGAGGGACATGGATCCAGGATGCATATGGTTGGCCTAACAGCATCCAGGATCCTGTCAACATCAGCAGTGGAAAACTGGCTGAAGCTGTCAAGAACTGACTCCAACATTGGTGGGTAGGTGGTGGAGGAGCGACAAGACTTCGTCTGCGAAAAAGTTTGCAAATGCCTCACAGCTAATATCAAAATTTCTAGGTTTTTTGGGTCCTCTCAGTGAGGGACATGAAAAATCTAACTACCCTAAGTAATTGTGCTGAGTGTGAGCTAGTGGATGCAATGGAGGCTGAATAGAATTCTCTTTTCACAGCCTTCACTGTCACCTTGTAGCATCCTATAAGATGCTCTTGAGGCCTCATCGCAAGTATGCCACCAAACTCGCTGGAGTCGTCTGAGCTCCCGTTTCATCCCCGAGTTCCACAGTATACCAGAGAAATGTTCTTTGACAGAAGTAAAGAGGACATCGGGAAGCAACTACATTGATAGCTTCAGAAAGTTGGGGCTTCCAGTCTTCTATCAGGGAGGGAGACTGTAAGCCACTTTGAGACTCCCTAACACTAAAAAACCCAGGGTATTAAAACCAGCACTACTACTTCTACCCACCACGCTGCACCATAAGGGAAAGGGCATGCAAGCAGTGTGGGCAGCTGTGAGTGCAGGTGGTGGGAGAGCTTGCCAGTGGGCAGAGAAGGCATGGACAAGCCAGTGGGGGCATGCAGGTGGGCAGGCAAGAAGAGAGGCTATAGAGGGCATGGGGCCTTCTGAGCACTCTTTGCCCAGGGCCCCCAAAATCTAGAATTGGCCCTGCCTAGTTCACATCAGTATTTGGGGAGGTAGTGGTGAGGGAGTATCACAATATGTGGTACCTCTCCTAATGTTATGTTCTCTGCTGGGTACTTTCAGGGACTCATAGCAAAGAAAAAGAGAGGCAATTACAGGAACATATAGAATCATAGAATGGAGGATTTCGGCCATAACGTGGAGACTAATAGATGGTTAAAGGTTTGGAAATCAACTAAATTCTTAAAGGCGGTAAGCTATAAAGAAAACATATATATACTGTTTTATAGATGGCATTGGTCACCTGACAAGTTGAACAGATGTTTTGGAACGACATCAAATCTATGTTGGACCTGTGGGAAGATTCGGGGGACACTATATCATATGTGGTGGGCATGCGTGGAAATGAGAAAATTTTGGACTATGGTTAAAGAGTTGATTTTCGAAATTGTGGGTATTGATATGGAGTTGGAGCCAGAATCATTTTTATTAAATATGTTTGTAGATAACTTGTCAATTGCAGATACAAAATTAATAGCTTATATTCTTACGGCGGCGCGTATAATACGGGCAAAAGCATGGAAATCATCTTCTTTACCGGGAAGAGAGGACATTATTGGCAAACTATCGGAATGGGCTGAACTGGATAGACTGAGTTATCTGTTAAACCCGGAGTTTAACGCCGACCCTACTTCTATCTGGTCCAAGTTTCTCAATTGGTTGTATTAGAGTAGATGCTATGATGTTTCATTCAAATTTAATATGAATATTGTTTTTGGTTGTTTAATTTTATATACTGTTAAAAACTTAATAAAAATCGTTATATAAAAAAAAGAATCATAGAATCATATATCTCCTTATATAAAATATATGATCTAGGGTACAGTCATATAACATGGGAGTTCATTCTTTTTACAGTCCCCAGCCTGTGCTGTTTGCTGAGGGAGAACTGAGGTGAAACTTGGACACTGCAAGCCTAAAGAACACTTTACTGGAAGAGAATCCCACTGGATAAAGTGGGTCTGATTTCTATGTAGACCTTCTTTGGACTGCTCTGGTGTTTTGTTTTGTTTTGTTTTTAATTAAGATTTTTATTGTTTTCACACAAAAAAGTTAACATAGCAAACCAGCCTCATATAGACCACCTCCTCTTCCCTAATGTGCCCTATGGACTGTTCTGTTAATGTGGGTGGTTCCGCCTTCTAGGACCAATCTAAAATCCTGATACAGAACACACATTCAACCACAATATAATCGCTACAGAATTAAACTTGGAAAACCCCTCCTTATACCACACTGATCTGTATCAAGGAGTACAGACCCAATAAAATATTCTAAGAGCTCCCTGCCAGCTGCTTCAAAAGTCTCCCCAAGTCCTCAGCAGAAGCGGGAATCTCCGAAGCAGCTGCAGATCCATTCCATCTATTCCCCTCTCCCATCCTGTAGTCTTAAGGGGGGGGGAACACTCTTTTGTTTGCTGATACTGGGTTACACTGGTAGTGGCAAGAATTTGTCAGGATATGCATACAGTTTTCAGAGACAGAAGGGCCATAATTCAGTTCAAATTAGGACATTTTGGGGGGATAAAATTGAAGGCATTTTTAATTCTCTCATTTAAACCAGTGAATGTGTCTAACTTTTACAGCATTTGGCTGCAGATTTGTGGCCTACCAACTTTATTAACTCTTGTCGGACATATTTAAAACAATCTGTTCAGACAATGGGATAAACTATATGGCAACAGTGGGATGTTTTCATGGTCCAGCATTCATAGTAGTGCTTAGCAGTTATATGGTGCCTTCACTGTTCAAAGAACTTTACGCATAGTATCTCGTAACCCTTACCACACCCCTGCAAAGTCAGTCTATATATTGAACATGGAAGTCTGAGGCTAAGAGAGACTGGCTTGTGTAATGCCATGAAGCAAACGTTCATGGCAGAGCTGAGATTTGAAACAGGGAGGGACTTCCTAGATCCCTACTTATTCTTCACTAATATACAGGGGTCCGTTGGGGCCGGAGCGAGGCGGAGCGAAGCTCCACCAGCTCAGAAGTGGCCATTAGGGCAGCCAGGGGCCGAATCAGATAAGAATTTCAGTGGCAATTTTAAAAGCAACTGGAGGGGAGGGGGTTTGAAGGAGAGGCTCCAAACTTGCAGGGCAGGTGCTGAGGCCTCTCCTCAAAATATCCACCAAGTTTCAAGAAGATTGGACCAGGGGGTCCAATTCTACAGGCCCCCAAACAGGTTGCCCCCATTCCCTCCATTGTTCTCTATGGCAGGAAAAAAGTAACACTTTTTCCCACCATAGAGAACAATGGAGGGGATGGGACAATCTGTTTGGGGGCCGGTAGAATCTTCTTGAAACTTAGTGGGTATTTCGAGGAGAGGCCCCAGCAGCTACCCAGCAAGTTTGGAGCCTCTCCCTCAAACCCCCTTTCCTCCAGCCCCTCATATACCCTATGAGTTTTTGCTATTGATTTCAATGGCCCATAGGGTATAATGGGGCTAAAACTGACATTCCCTTTCTGACACACTTCTGGTGATGTCAGGGGACGTGGCATATGCGAATGAGTTATGCTAATGAGCTCCTGCACCTCTTTTTCTACAAAAGGACCCCTGCTAATATATGAAGGCAATCAAAATGCCTCAGGCTGTCAAGAAACTCCCATAGCCTCTCAGAAAAAAAAGCCCACCCCCATGTGAAGAAAAGAGGAATATAAAGTAGGGAGGGGTAGAACTTATCAATAATAGAAGAAAAGGCCACTCTAGGAAGCATGAGCTCTGAATTTAACCCTTTAATTTAAACATATTTCAGGTCAAGTGTTAAAATCAGAAATTAATAATTCCAAGAATGCTTCTAGCTCTTGCTGATATTACAGGCAGTGTACCCAGTGAGAGTCTGAGGCAGGTGGACTTCTAGGGCCCACAAGCTTGGCTTTGTGAACTTTGTATCTCCAGTGTGTGCGCATGCGTGCACATGCACGCATGCACACACACACAGGTCTGCTTAAGGCTTGCTTATTTTATAAGAAAAGACATCTGCTAGTTTGGGTTGTGGAAGCAGACACTAGCTGGTGCAACTATTTTTGCCACTACTACATTTGAGCAGGAGTAAACACCAGTGAAGGAATAAACATTAAAATTAAGCCTTGATGGTTGCACGGACACTTATTTCTAGGCCTGATAGCTTTAATCAGATAATTTAGCTGACCTATCAATCACATATTTATTCTGTCCATAGAGAAATGCCCTCCATCCTAGAATCCACCCTGATATTTTATTAAGTGGGGCAGCACTCTACACGTGTTCCAGAGGCTGTGGTGATGGTATTTGACTGGCAATAGGAAAACTGTAGAAGATGAGTCATGTCTTTCCCAAGTACAGAGCACTCCAGAGCTTTGTTATGCAAATGTATCAAGCCAAAGAAAGAACAAAAGGTTTAACATCTCACACCTTGCTGGAATATCACACCTAAAAGGTGTTGGAGAAGCGACAGCCTGCTAAGAGTCTAGTTACTGTAAACATTACTGAAAGAGTGATTTAGTCCACTTGTACCCTAGGAGGAACTGTGGAGCATTCTCTAGTGTTTTGGGTTTATTGAATGTTTCCTCTTGCAGTTCAGCCTAACTCTTGTTGTTCTTTTCTCTGCTGTGTATTAGTATGTGTTAATGCATGTGCTCTGAAGGCCTCTCTGTTGCATTAATGGTTTACTGTCAGTTATTTTCTTTTTGCAAAATCCCGTTGCAGCACATTTATTGAAAGCAACCCCCAAAGCATGGATTGGATTATTTCCTGAACTCTGCCAACAAAATGGACAGCAACTGGGACAGACAAGAGGCTAGATAGTATTTTCTTCCTCTTGAGGCAGGGAGATCCAAACAACCCAAAAGGGGAGATAATAAATTCTCAGGACATGAGGAAGAAGCTCTCTTTCTTCTAGTCTCTTCTGTACACAAGCCATAACGGTCTAACAGATTCTACCTTGACCATGTGTTGAGGAGAAATGAAAGAAGTCCCAAATCTGAGAACTAAATTAATGATGATCTTAAATGCAGCATATTCAAGAACTAGATTATCCCAATCCAACATTGTTTAGGACAAGTAGGGTAAAAAGGTTGCATGTTTTCACCTTTTCTTTGTGTCCTTGCTTGGTCTAAAGCTTGAACAGACAACATGCCCTTTTAAAATGTTCATTTATTAAACTTCCTTATATTCTGAATGTTTGAAGCCTGAAACTGCATAAGGCTCCCTGACATTCCAAGCAAATCAAATGGCATTGCTTCTTTGGTTGGGTCTAAGTAGCTATCACTGCTATCCTAAGAATGCTTTCCTGGGAGTAAGCCCCATTGAATAAAACAAGCCTTCTGAGTCAACTTGCATCAGTTTGCTCCCTGTGCATAAATGGTTGGAAATTACCTACTGAAAGAACACTGATAGTTCACCAAATACATGAGAACTGAGGTAAAACTGAGGCTTAGGTTTAGGGATGGAGATTCACTTTAATGGATTTAGACTGGTCTAACCCTGCATAAGATTACACTGTTAATTAGGTTACATGGTGCATTGAAGTTTAAGATTCCTCAGAGGCTCCTGGCATGAAGCAGCAAAAACCAAGTCTCTCCCTTTGAAGACATAAAACTGGCGGTTCATCAGAACCTTCCAGAGCTGTTTGAAACATGAGTTCCATGTCAGGCAGACAGCTGCAAAAAAGACCCTGTCAGTCCTTAAATTAACAAAGTTGGGGAGTAGTTTCAATTGCTGCACTACTAGATAGCAAGTCAATAGTAGCATGACCTAATGGTGCCCTTAGAATGTCACAGCTAGCTTCACTAAAATATGATAAGGTACTTTGAAAATGTAAAAAATGGCTATTTAAATGGAACAGCAGTAATAATAGAGGAGAGTAAAAAGAATTGAAGGATGGATACTTAGGATATTAATCTTGTCTTCTTAAGTGGTAGAATGTATGCAAAAGAGCAGACACAACATTTCAGGAGTCCAATTTTGTTCTTGTGGTATACAGATATGTACGCAGTAGGTGTTTGATTGGTTAAAGTGTGTACTTCGGAAGAATATTAGTGATGCATTTCAGTTGTCTGGTAGAGATTTATGAAATTATGAACAGCATGAAGAGAGTAACTACAGAGACATTTTGCTTTCTCTCCCAGATCATCCAGTAAATTGTATTGAAAGTAGGTACGTGTCCAACAAAAGAAAGGGCTGATGAAATTCATTACCACAGGATAAAATGATAGCCGGTTGCATAGGTGGCTGTTAATGTATTCATGAACCCAAGTGAGCAGTTGGAAAGATTCAGCAGGCATCACCTGACAAAATACTATTTTTAATCTACATGTGAAATCATTGTTCTTTTAGTTGGTATTTTTGCATTTTGTGTGTGTGTGTGTCTGTGTGTGTGTGTGTGTTCCAATGCCTGGAAGTCATGAGGACCTCTGGGAACTCCTACTGGGGCATGGTGGATATTCAGAGAAGTGGCTTGATAGCCTGACTCTGGCCTTCCAGCCCTGGTATTCTCTGGAGGTCTCCCATCCCAATACTTGCCAGGGTCATTCCTGCTCAGCTTCCAAGATCTGATGAGACTGGGTTTGCCTGGGCTGTCCAGATCACGGTGTCTGAGGTCATTGTTCTGATGAAAATGGTCCAGCAATGGTAGACATTTATATTGATTTTTGTCAGTGAGTTGAGAAATTTGATCCTGGATTTCTACTTCGCTAAACTCTTAAGCTTGAAACAGCTCTTCAAATGGAAAATGAACTTTTGGGTGCAATTCTGCATGCATAAACTACTCCACTGGCACTAATTCCAAAGAACTATCTTCAGATTAACAACACCCTGTTTTCCAGCGACCTAAACATTCAGACATCCCAGCCATTTTTCACACATTACAAAATAAACATAATTAATCTTGAGGGAGGAGAAAGAGGGATAGAAATTGTTTAAATAAATTCAGATAAATCTTTGGTGTTTCAAGAAATGATTTCAAGACACATATTGGAGTGTCAGACTAAGGGATATTCAGATTCATATCCCCTGATCTTCTGTGAAACTCCCTGGGTAAACTTGGACCAGTTAGTATCTCTTAGCCCAATCTACCTCACAGTGCTGTGATTAGGGATGGGCATTGTTGTGTATTAGGACCGCGGTCGCCTGGTCTTTCGTAATGGCGACCACCACATGGTCAGTGCACATGGTCATAATCTACCTGAGCTTCGTCCAGGTAGAACAATAGCCAGTCGGATCCTAAGCAACCACCAATTACGAGCCTAGGTCTCCCGCTGAGGGACCTATGAATTCCAACCATGGACTTAAGGTCCTATCAGGTCTTGGGGGCGAGGTCGGGGCATTGTCTTCAGCCAGCATAAAAGCTCTGAGCCTGGGGTTTCTCATGCTCCATCTGACCCTCAATAAAGAGCTTTGCTATGAAATCACTACGACTCGCCTCCCGACTCCAATACTTTTTAGGCATGAACCACAAAAATGCAATTTGGTTCGTGGTTCATGGGCGAATCACTGTGACAGATTGCACATGAAAAGCAGGTTTTAAAATGCTGCCAATTCAGAGAGCCCGGGAGGTAAGGAGTTAATCTTCCCTGGAGTGGAAAGCTTGTTTAATAAGCTGCTCTACACGCTCTCTGATTGGCTAGCATCAGCTGAGAGAAAGTATATGATTAGCTGTGTACTAGAGGGAAAAGGCTTTTTGTCTGAAGTCAGCAAGCCAGTGAGTTGGCTTCTTCCTCTTTTTATTGTAAACTTTTATTATTTTCTCTTAAAAGGGGGAAGGATACAGAAACAAAAAAGGGGTAAGGGAGAAATATAGATTCATCAAATTTGTAAAGTTGTATGTAACAATTCATAATACAAGTAAAATCAGGTGTATTACCAAATGTGTTACATATTTCAAATATAAAAGCAAACAATAAAACTTGCATACTACAGAATTAGGGATAGATTCTCTCTTTAAAGAATAGACAAGAACTTTCCTAAGGTGAACAATAATCTATTAACAATAGAGGAAATTATATCTTTGACAATTGAACAGACTTCTACACTAAAATTAAATCATTATAAAAACCTTGATATTGCCTTGTTTGTCTAAATCTAAATTTCATTCTTAATTATTTAATTACTATTATTGATTGATTTGATTTGTATCCCGCCCACCCCGCAAGCGGGCTTAGGGCAGTTTACATAAATTGATACACACCAATAAAACTACGTAAGAACATTTAAAACAATTCAAGTACAGATAAAACCATAAAATATAAGGTCCTAGCAGTAATTCTTAAATTACTCAAAATGGCATGCAAAGAATGCTTATACAACAGTTTTCCAGTTTGATGATCTTCCTGAGTTGCATGATGGCATAGGCCAGATGTTAAAGCTACAGGGCCATGACCCATAACCACGGTTGTTGGTGAAAGTAGTGGGGGCAGCTCCCTAGTTGAAAGCCTGGTGGAAGAACTCCATCTTGCAAGCCCTGCAGAACTGTAATAGATCCCGCAGGGCCCTGATCCCTTCTGGGAGCTCATTCCACCAGTATGGAGCTGCCACTGAAAACATCCTAGCCCTGGTAGTGGCGGGCCTGACATCCTTGGGGCCCGGAAGGGCCAGATGATTCTGAGATCCTGACCACAGCGCTCTCTGGAGTATATACAGGGAAAAGCGGTCCCTCAGGTATGTCAGACCCTGGCCGTATAGAGCTTTAAAGGTAAGTACCAGCACCTTGAAGCAAACTAGTGGAGTACATAGTAACGTATTAGGACTATAATCAATATTTTAATCACCTTTAATATGATATTCAGTTAATTCCAAAACTTTTTAAAAGTTAGTTATTTCCATGGTATGAGTAATAAGCTTGCCATTTCTGCTGAAATTCTTCCAATGGTCTTTTGTTTATATAATTGGTTAGTTTTGCCAATGTGCATACATAGCCAGTTTTTCTTTCCAGATCTCAATTGTAGGACAGACTTCTGTCTTCCATTTCATTGCAAATATTACTTTGGCAGCTGTTAACATATATTTAAATAGGACTTGTGAGGTTCTGTCTATGTTGTCTGGTAAGATTCCTAGTAATATAATCTCTGGTTTCAACTGGGAATTTGGTTTTTAAAATATTTTGAATTTCTTCACATATATTTCCCAGTATCTTTTAGTTTTGGTACAAGTCCACCACATATGATAAAAGGTACCATATTCTTTTTTACATTTCCAGCAAGCCCCTTTGTAATTCTTATCCATCTTTGCAATATCTACTGGCATGACGTACCACTGGTAAAACATAACAGTTTTCCCTTAGTGCTTGACTACAAGTAAATGTAATACCTTTAGGCCATAGATTTTCCCAACATTGAAACTGTATTGCCTCTCCAAAATTTTGCATCCATTTAATCATGCAGGGTTTAGCCTTTTCTTCATCAGAATCGTACTGAAGTAATAACTTGTAAATTCATCCTAATAAATGGTCTTTCAATTATGAGACAATCTTTTCAAAATCAGTCAGTTCATTAATAACTCCTCTCTTAGTGAGGATATCCTTTTTTAATCTAGAAGCAATTTGAAAGTATATCCACCATTGTGTCTCCTTTCCTTCTTCTTTAATCTCTTGCCACATCTTGATATCACCTTGGGAATTTATCATATCCAGAATGCCCCGCAGAACCCAATTCCACTGCAGCACTGTGAGCTAAAAAGGACTGATCTCAAAGCACAGTGTCACAACAAATCCAAGTGGGGGGGATTTTGCAAACCCAACACAACCAGTTACAATGTGCAGGATGCCCAGCAGAACCCAGTGCTGCTGGCATTGCAAGCTTAAAATGACTGCTCTCAAAGCACAGAGTCACAACAAATCCAAGCAAGGGAGGATTTTGCAAGCTCTGTGCAAGAGAATGGGAAGGGAACACAAGAGAATGGGAATGGGAACACAAAGAAATGCTGGCAAACTGGGGGGTGGGCATTTCCAAGAGCATTTCCAAGCCTGGAGTATTCCCCTTCCCCTTGCTTTGCAGTTTGGTAAATATTTTGTTTGAGCGGAGACAGTCTGTCTGGAAATGTATCCATTCACAAACTGCCACAAACCTCCAGGAACTGCTTGAAAGTTCATGGAAAGTTTGTGCCAGTAGATCTTCCAGGAACTTTAGTTCACAAACCCTGAACAAGCCAAAATTCATCACATGCCCATCCCTATTACTATTCCTACATGTCAGTTTGGCGTGGGGGGTGTTAAAGTCAAGAGGGCATTGTTTGCCTTGTAGTTTGGACTACCTAAGAGTGTTTACTTCCTGGTTTGCAGCTTGATCTCTTAGCCAGAATGCCATGCCAGTTCACCACAGAACTGGTGCTTTTACACTAACCTAGAAATATGGGAAGAAAGCCAAATTACAATCTCCTGGTAAAAAAGGTCACATGAACACATGAAGCTGCCTTATACCAAATCAGAGCATTGGTCACTCAATGTCAATATTGTCTACTCAGACTGGCAGTGCCTCTCCAGGGTCTCAGGTGGAGGTCTTTCATATCACCTGCTCCCTGATGCTTTTTAAAAAAAACCTGGAGATGCTAGGGATTGAAACTAGGACCTTCTACATGCCAAGCAGATATTCTACCACTGAGCCATGGCCTCTTCTCCATAAAATAGTCACACATAAACTTGCTTTATACTGAATTGGACCCTTGGTCCATCAAGATCAGTACTGTTTAGTCAGACTGTCAGCAGCTATCTAGGGTCTCAGATGGAGATCTTTCATGTCACCTCCTAACTGATCCTTTTACCTGGAGATGTGGGGGATGAAACTTGGAACATTCTGTATGCAAAGCAGATGCTCTGTCACTGAGCCAAAGCCCCTCCTTCAGATACCCTTTTACTGCAGCCTGAAGCCGCACCACTTCCACTGCATGTACAGTCATGCCAAGAAGTCAGCAGGGGACTGATAGACCCTAAAACTGAGCTTGCGGGAATCCACGGAATCTGAATGCATGTCAGTCACTCTGCAAAACAGTTCTCCAAATATACTCTGTCTCCAAGTGCCTGGATGCAAAGAAGCTGCCCTTTACTATTTATATGAAGTGCTGATTTCAGCCAGAGCATCTTTTTTCTCACCTGTGCCTGACAAGTTATACCTGGGAGGAACAAAAGAGATCACTTTCCCCTCAGTCAACTTGTATGGCAAACCTGGTCCTCTTCAGCAGTATCTTTCCCCTGTCCCTTCTTGCACACCAGTCCAAACATCAGCTGCCTTTTTGTGGTCTTTCCTGCATTGTTGTGTTCTTTGCGACCCTTACACTTCAGCATTGTTTTCCAAAAGTGAGAGGAACCCTTCTTCCCATCTAGCATTCAGACAAGATTGTAAACACCAGCTTTTTTAAAAAAAGGTATTTGGGGTCTTTGACGGTTTAATAGCATCATCCACAACAGAGTTACATCCTTCTAAGTCCATTGATTTCATTGAGTTTAGAGTGCAACTCTGCTTAGGACTGCAATGCCATCTCTGAAGACACAGTTTCATAGCACAAGCATTAGGTTTTCTTGCCTTAAGTTATATTGTTTTTATGTTGCCTATTGTAGAACTACAGTTTTAATTTCTTATTACCCGCCTTGGCCCCTGTATAAGAGAGGAAGACAAAGGACAGAAAGAGCTTCTGTCTCCACATCTGGGCATCTTTTCTTCTCTGTCTTTCTTATGTGTCTGTCCTTGTAGCCACTGCAGAAATGCTCGACGTATCTGGTCTCTGTAAGACAATGCACTCGTTCTAAATAAAGCGGCACTGCCGGGACGCAGCTGACATGGCATGTCCTGACACTTACTTCCCAAAGGAATGAGGTGGGGAGGAGCAGAAGGCAACTGCATTCCTAGATTACAACTAAAGCACAAAGAATAGTTCCTGCAATAAACGGAGAGCACTTGCTCTGCAGACTCGAGGATGGACAGAAGTCGTTTAAAAAAAAAGAAGAAGTGAAAAGATCTTTTCTTGTCAGAGGCTCCAGCTTTTTCAGCAGAGCCATTTGGAGCTTAGTCATGCCTTCTGGGCACCAGGTTTGTAGCTAGAGAGGAGTGAGGCTGGCTGCTTCGGAGGCAGCTCACGGAAACCTTCTGCCCCAGGCAAACAGAGCACACACCTGCTCTTCCCACCTGCACTTCTGGCTGGGAGACAAAGGCAGGGGGTGGGGAGCAGGGCATCGCAGAGCCGCATAACTTCACCTGCCTCAGACTTGCTGCTCCAGAAAGACCAGAGATTTAACAGGAGGGAGCTGTGCTTTTTGAGCTTCTGGGAGCGCAAGGACATCCATTCTGCAGCCAACTGCATTGGGAAAGAAGTGCCCACGGCAACTGTAATATTGTGGTATTTCTCAGTAGAGGCACAGGAGAGACAGAGGCCATGGTCACATGGCCCTTTATTGTGGGAGGAAGAGCTGTTTCCTCCTGCATTTAAAGGGACTGTTCAGAATGGCCGGTACAACTCCCATGCCGAAGCGGGCTCAAATGTGGGTTCCTCCCTCATTTTCCGACCCCGGGAAAATCAAGTGTTTTCCCGGGAGTCACGCAAGGAACCCGAATTTGAGCCATCTGGACAGCCCTCTCGCAATCATTGCGAGAGCAGGGCTGTCCAGATGGTCCCGTCTGCCATCCCCCCCCCCCTTTTACACTTGGGCACTTGGCCACTCAAGCACCCAAGTGTAAAAGGGGGGAAAAAAACCCAAACTTACCAGGTGGCCAGTGGGGCTCGGGGAAAGGTGCCTCCCCTGGCCGCTGCTGCCAGCCGCCACCACCAAAGAAAAGCCACCTCCAGCCACATCCTCCGCCGCTGCAAAACGCCCCAGAACGCCGCCACCACTGCCCACCGCCTGCTGCTTCTTCTGCCTCTGCTGCCAACTCCGCTAACTCCTCCGCCCACCGCCACCCACCGCCGCCGCAGGGTTTGGGATGTGTGTACATCCCAACCCGAGGTAAAAAAACACAGCCCCCTTAATCTGGGAGGGCTCCCGGATTTAAAGGGGCCATGTGACCACAGCCAGATACAGAGCAGGGCAGAAAGCAAGGCATTTTATTAGACTGACTGGTGACATGACCCAGGATTTTCCAAAGTGTGGTCCGTGAGGCTAGTCAGATCAGCTGGAAGGGAGAGATGGGGCTGTGGGGTCCTGGGGGCTGCCTGCAGTGAAGAAGTCAACAACAAATTGCATGCAGACACCATGATGGTGAAGGAATATTGCCTTTTGGCTACCACTGCCACAGAACAGGTTCTAATGTACGCTGTGTTCTCTTAGTCTCACTCTGAGTTTCCCACTAGTGGCACTTGTCCCTCCCATTTTGTTGTCATCAGCTCCCCAGTGAACCAGAGAGACTGCTTAGCTTTGTCTGGGGAGCAGGGAGCAGATTCTTGGGGGTAACTGTGTTGACAGTTTGGGCCATCTCTCTGTGCCAGAGAGTGGTCAGAGCCTTGACAGAGCCTAACAACCAAAGTGGGGAAATCTCCAGATGCCAACAGGAACCCATCAGGGTCCATCTGGAACCTGGGGTGGACCATTTTAGTGGGTTCAACACCCTGCAGTGCCAAGTGTATAAAATTATCAGTTCACACTCAAAGCAAGAGAGTGAGGATAATTTTTTAAAACAGAATCAGAGTGCTGGAGCAAGGGAAGACAAATACTACCCCCTCTCATGTCTTACTTAGCATGTTGTGCCTGGGTTCTTGAAGCCTCTCCTCCCCTGGCTCAGTTCTGATGCGAAAAGGAAGCTTCTGCAGTGTGGGGGGCTTGCTCCACTTTTGCTCTTTCCTTTTCCCCCACTGTACGTGTCAATTTCCCACTATTTGCTGCATGGCTGCATTTTGACCCACAGCTTCGCCCGATTTCCCCCATGTCTTCTCAATCCTGTTTTTTTTAGGATCAAGAAGATGCGGCAGAAATCGGGTGAAGTTGTGGGTCAAAAAGTGGCTGTGCAGCAAACAGTGGGGAATTGACACGTACAGTCGGGGGAAAGGGAAGAGCAAGGGTAGAGCAGCGGCTTGTGGGAAATCAGTCAGTCTTATTATCCCAGTTCTCTCTGGAATCAAGATTTGGGTGTAGATTAGGCAGCAGATGAGTCAGCATCCCTGTCGTTTACATATCTGCTGAGTCATTCCTCCCCGTGCTTTTGACTTCCTGAACTCTGAACCAGACAATGGAGCACCAGAATAATAGACAGATCTAGATGTTTCCTAATATTGTTGCTAATTTTTCCAATCTGGATTAGTTATAATAAGAATATTTTTAAAAGGATTATTACTTTTGGGTTATGACTAGTTAAACTTTGCCTAGGTATCCTTGGTAGAAAAGTGAGGGGAAAATCCAGGTGTGCTCTTGGAGAAGACACATATAAACCAAGGGATCATGGAATTTGACATCATGAAAGTTTTTGCAATTGTCAACATATCTGTTCCTTCACCAAGCCAAACATACAAGTAGTAATGAGGTATTAGCATAACATAGAGCAAATGAATTCTTTGCTCTTAAGATATCAGTCAAGAAAACATCTTTGCACTAGAACATCACAACGGGTACAAGACCCACCTAACCCAATTGATGTGTTAAACCCATACTTGACTCTCCTATGGAAATCAATAGGGATTATAAGTATTTGACTATTTAGAGGGGTCACGCCTGGTCTCATTTGCTGAATTCAGAATGACATGCTTGTATTTTTATTAAGGCATTTTATGCCACTTTTCTCCCCAAGGACCCAGAATAGCTTAGAGAAATTTCCAAAACAACCCAAATTAAGCATTATAAATCAAATAAGCAAGACCATAAACAAAACAAAAACATCATTTGCTGGGCTGGCCATCATAGGTTCTGGCCAAGGACCAAGACACCTCTGGCCACTTGCCCTTCAGTTTGCACTTCTGGCCACTCCTGGAGCCTGGACTTAAAGACCTTCTGATAGGAAGGAGACAGAAACTCAGCTAGCTGTTATGCAGCAGGCAAAATGTTTCCCAAAGCTCCCTCCCTCCCTCCCTCTGCTCAAAGTGACTCTGGCCAAGCCCGGACTTTTGTGAGTGTACATCCATGTGCGCATACATACTTAATAGAAATTTGTGAGAACATGCCAGTAGACATATTTCTTCATCCTGCTTTACAGATATTTCAGGCGTTTTCCCACTTCTGTTTGTAGCTTCTCCAAACCAAATTTTCACATTTTAATAAGCAAGATTAGGCTTACATAGTCATCTAAATATTTGATATCCTCATACCTGTATCTTTCAAGATTACCGCTGGAACAGATGCTGTTGCCAAGAAAAGCCAGTGGAGTGAAAATAGTTCATAGGCTATTATTACACTTGCGCAGTCTTAGTATAAACAATATCCAAATGAGTTCTGAAAGTGAAACAATTATTCTGGGCTCCTCGGTTGGCTATGAAACATTAATTCTTCCTATGCCGTGGAGCAAAAATGACTTATGAGGATAAATCTGTCAGTCCTTTGGTTTGTAGCTTGTGCATTGGTGGAGACTTGGCAGAGGAAGTAAATTATGGTTCAGAAGGATTAGCGTTTATGTTTTTCTTCTGGATTTTTTTTTAGTGCCTTGTGGTTTTTCAAATGCAGCAAAACAGAGGACTGCTTCAAGGACTCCATTACAAATTGGGTCCATGCAAGGAAAGCACAGCTTGACGTTCTCCAATAGCTTTCCTGCCAGGTCTTATGAAGAAGTTTATAAGGGAGGACTTGCCTGAGGAGCCGAGCTGCTTTCTGTTCCACCTCAGTAGAATTAAAATATGGTGGCAAGTTATCCAGATGGAGATGCACAGGTGGTACCAGTCCAGTCCAGTCTCACATGAACTGACTCAGGCCCACTGTTTTAAATGTTTCTGCTGTGAGGAGGGGGGGGGGAATTTCACCCACAGTGGAAAAGTTATTTCCCTTCAAAGACTCCACACTGGGGTGAAAATGTGCAAGCGCTTAGAGTAGGGGAAGTCGCTATGCATCTGTGATACCATTACTGACATAAAGTATTCATATCTGCATGAGCCAACAAGATCAGAGTTCCATGGCAGAGCAGGGCAGTTTGGCTGAGAAAGGAGTACATGAAGATTGCACAGTTATCAATGCTCAGGTGATTGTTTTCATTTTTTTTTTTAAAAAAAAAAGGTTTCCCTCAAATTCCCATTTTGGTCTCATTGCTCTCTCTACTCCTTTCTGGCACCATATCCAATGCCCTTTCACTTGCCATTCCACCCCCAGCAGCTTTTCACCAGTTATTTTTAAAATTACCAGTTGTAGAGATATCTCTACAATGTTTAGACAGTAACTGTATTACTATTGTGTTAAAACGTTATAGTGATATACCTGGCAAAAGCCCACTGGAAGCAAGGGGAGAAAATGGTGGGTGTGAAGGGACAGAACAGGAACTCACCCTATGTAGAAACTCTGTGCCACTGCCTGAAAGGTCTGAAAGAAACTTCCTAGTCCCCATAGGCGTCAACTATGGGGGGGGGGCTCGAGCCACCCCCGAAACTATGGGGGGACTGAGCCCCCCCGGGAAAATGGAGCACCCGCCACCGTGAGTCCCTGGGCCCTTCCTAGGGCTGCCGCCGCCTCTCTCTCTCTCTTCCCCCCCCCCCGCTGGCCTGGCTGCCTCCGTCTCTCCCTCCCTCAGTCCATCCAGGGCCAGCTAAGCAAATGCCCAGCTGGCCCCTGGACAGATGGAGGAAGGGACGGAAGCAGGAGTGGCCAGGCCAGGGGGGGAGGCAGTGGCGGTGGGGACATGGTCCCGGCGTGTGTGCATGCAAAGCATGCACACACGAGCCTCTGCCCCCCCCCCCCGGGAATTTAAAACTTGACACCCCTGCTAGTCCCTGAGTTCGTTCCTCTGAGGGGTGAACAAATTCAGGGATACCCCTCCCTCCTGGTACATCACAGCATCGTTCACATAATACACCCTTCATTAGGCACATCAAAGAATCTACACAAGGGAAAATACCAAGGACTGCAGCCAAAGCTCAAAACTTAATTCTCATTGAGGAATCCACAGAGAGGAGAAACCATTTAGACCTCCATATGGTGGAAAGAGCTTCAGCAAAGACTTCAGAGTTTACATCCAAGACAAATCCTATCAGCGCTCAATCTTTGGAAAGGGCCTCTTTCACATAGTTTTTCTTTTTATATGCATTGAGTCATTCTCATGTTACATTCAATGTATGTACAGCCCAAACATGATTCAAACCTTGCATTTATCCTGGTGCCGGTTCCCAATTTCATTTGTTAAGTGAATGTGCATTGGCTCTTTCTTACAAACAGATGTATGCACATATATGTAGGTTACACATGCATTCACTATAACATGTGAACATGGCCAGTATGGGCACTGTTTCCTGCCTCTCTGTGGAATGCCCCTAAAGGTAAAGGTTTCCCTTGCTCGAAAGCCAGTCGAATACGACTCTAGGGATGCGGTGCTCATCTCTGTTTCTGATAAGTATTGGAGTCAGGAGTCCATGGAACAGTGAAACAGCTAGATCTTTATTGCTGGTCCGGATGAAGCATTCAACCCAGGGCTCGAAGCCCTCCTTTTATGCTGGTCAGGGACAATCCCCTGACCTCACCCAACTGGCCTGATAGGCTATTAGAAGTCTATTTACATTTCATAGGTTCCCTGGGAGAAACCTAGGTACATGATTGGTGGCTGGTTTGAATCCACCTGGCCTTTGTTCTACCTGACAGAAGCTCAGGTAGTTTCTTGACCATGTGCTCTGGCCACATGGCGGTCGCCATTATGGGAGCACATGGCGACCGCATGGTCAATACATAACAGTTTCCAAGCCGAAGAGCCAGCACTGTTCAAAGACATTTCCGTGATCATGTGGCCGACATTACTAGATGCCGAGGCGCACGGAACACTGTTACCTTCCCACTGAAGCGGTACCTATTTATCTACTTGCAATTTCTTGCTTTTGAACTGCTAGGTTGGCAGGAGCTGGGACCAAAGACTGGAGCTCACTCCATCATGCAGCACTTGGGTCTCGAACTGCTGAACTACTGGTCTGCAGTTCAGCGTCTTAACCACTTGAGCCACTGCAGCCCCATGGAATGCCCCTAGGACAGTTCAAATGTCCATTCAGCCTTGTGGCCAGTCATTCCCTCAGCTTAACTTACTTCATAGTGCTCTTGAGTGGAGAACATGAAATCATGTATGCTTAGGGGATTACCAACAGGCCTGGAGAAAAAGAAATACTGTCCTTTACTGTGATGAGATGTGCAAGATAAGCTTTTCATGGAACGGAGGTAAACAACAACACCCAGTTAAATAACAGTCCATTCCACCTCTATTCCCCACCCACCCCTTTCCAGGCAGTTGGTAACCTTCTGTAAGCTGCCCTGAACTCTGTGTAACCATTAGATAGCTTTACTAATTATAGACATTAGATGTCAGTGGATTAAATGTCCATAATTCTAGACAAAACATTGCAACAGGGTAATGCAGAACACAGGGAGAAGTTACACAGGAAAGGAAGATATACCGAAAGCTGGTCAATAATAAGAAAATACATTTTAGTGGCCAGTAATTGTTGGGTTTGGCATGTAAAGAAGGGCAGCTAAGGGATGTGGTTTGCCTTTAGAGTGGGCTTCATTAAATAGGATAAAGGCCACTTCTGCATGCGTGTGTCAAAGCCAGCCTGATTTAATCAGCACATTGATTTGCTTAACATCTCCAGGTATCCCAGGCTCTTGCTGTTTGGCAATGAATACTTAGCACCATTTGAAGATGCATTTCCTGCCAATTAGTGTTTCAGAGAAGTGGTTTTGTTGCTTTGAAGTGTACCCATAAAAGCATCAAGGCTTATTGCTGGCTTCCATCTGGGTATGTGGGTGAGTAAGAGAAATTTATTTCTCTTAATGTCTGCACATTCCTCCTCTAGAAGGACCGTGGTGATTTTAGAGAGCAATAGTAATAGCATATTTGAAGCTCCCAAGTGTTTTCATGGGCAGTATCTCAGGAAATTAATTAATGATTGTAAGGCATTGTGTGTAGAATAGCCAGGAGATCCTAAGATTGTCCGGCAGCCAAAAGTTCTAGCTCTTTTAGCGTTATGCACCACTAGGCGGTGAGCTAGTCTTGCTTTTTAAGGCAAGAGGTGTTTCAGAGGTGGTTTGCCATTGCCTGCCTTTATGTCATGACCCTGGTATTCTTTGGAGGTCGCCCTTCCAAATACTAGCCAGGTCTGACACTTCTTAGCTTGTGAGATCTGATGGGATCAGGCTAGCCTCAGCACTATCTCAGGAAACATACAACAACCCTGTTAGGAAAATCAGCCTTATTGACTCCATATTGCAGATGGGGGGAAAAAAAACAGAGTTACAGAATAGTAGCTTGCCTTGTACCACAGAGTGAGTTCATGGCTGAGATGAAGTTTGAACTAAGGCACGCACTCTTTTAAAGCACTGCTTAGTAGTTAGAGTGTTGGACAAGGAGCTGGGAGACTCAGGTCTGAATCCCCACCCTGCCATGGAAGCATCACTGGGTGATGCTGGGCGAATCACTCAGCCTAACCAACCCCTCACATGGTTGTTGGAGGTGTAGAGAACAGTGTTGTAAACCACTTTGGGGAGAAAAGCAGAGTATTAATTAATTAATTAATTAATTAATTAATCAGTGTAGTTTAATACTACACTGCTGCTGCAGTCCTAAGAATATCTTCCTGGAAGAAAGTAACATGGGCCTTACTATTGGGTAGACTGTAGACCTGCTTAGGGTTTCTTCCCACAGCTTTAAAGGAACCTACAGCAGTTCCAGACTTTCCCACAGCAGTGTGTTATTTCTATGGCCTTTATGGATTGTGAGGAACTTGATATGGACACGTGCATCCTCAGAACCTCCCTACCTCTATTCTTTCCATTCCATATATAGAGACTGGAAGGTGAAGACCAACGGCCGTGCGCATACGTGCTTCATGTGTACGAAGGAGAGCAAGAGAGAAGATTATTAATCACCTCCCCGCTCCCACTGAGCAACAACAAGCTGCCAGGGATGGTGCTAATTGGTCTGTAGCCCCAAGGAGGAGGCGGTACATCCTGGAGATAATGCTCACTCCTGTGTGCTCCCACTGGCTCCAGTCAGCAGTGGAATGGCCCAGGAGAGAACCCACACTCCCTTTCCACTCATGCCACCCCAGTTCCACTGTCCATCTCTGCAGCCCACTGAAGCCAGGCAGGCTGGAAGCAATTATAGACTCGAGCCATGGGTAGTGTCTTCTCCACTGCGGCTCCTCTAATGGCTGGGATGCTTTGCTGTGAATCAGCCCAGACCCTGAGTGCTAGAGGGCCAGTGCCATGTACTCATTGTACTAGAAGGTCGGCTCAAAGTGGGGAGACCTGGGTTCAAATCTCCATTCCACCATGAAGCTCACTGGGTGACCTCGGACTCTGAGTCGTCACTGCCCAACCAACTCACAGCACTGCTGTAAGGCTAAAAAGGACAGAGGGAGAACTGTGCCTGCTGCCCTGTGTTCCATGGAGGAGAGGAGGGATAATAATCTCAGGAAGATTAATTTAACTTAATAAACAGATAAGCTAATATAGGTTGCATTCAGACAGCTCTTTTTAGCCGTGCCAGGCACGAGTGCCTGCTGGATTTAAAGTGCACGTCCAGACCTCAACATCTGGGAATCGTGCCGCTTTCGTTAGTAGCCCGTCGATCCCTGTTGGGGATCCGTACTTAAAAGACAGTGCTTAAAGTCCGGTCTAAAGCTGGCCAACAGGCCAGTGCCGGACTTTCCACCATCAGGTCATTCCACCAGCACGCAATCTCCAGACCATCCCGAATGGCTGCCATTTTTTTAAAAAAACTGTTAGCAATGCATGCATAACTGCTTAAACATGCGATATTCACAGACAGTGAGGCACATATGCAGATAAGCACATATGCAGATATGCACATGCATGAAAAGGATTAAAAAAAAAAAAGCAGATTGCAGACAATCCACTGCGGAGTCATGCGTGGTAAAGCAATTCACGGGGGAGCTGTCTGGTCGTGCAATGCTGGATTAAAAAGATCTAGATCAAATTACAGCCGGGCCACTCTCTCACAACTTGAATGCCAGTAGCTCACAAAGCAGAATTTTTGCTCACAAGACTTTACAGCTTAGAGGGAGCATTGTGTGACCTGTTCAGAACTGTGCATTGTGAACTGCTACCTTTTCTAGACACAGGCACACCGATTTTTCAAAGCCCAAATGTGTGAATATTGATTACTTTCACTGGGATTAATTTCTAGTCAGCATATTGTGGAGGGACCCCATGGATTCAGGAAAGAAAAGGAGGCCCATCGTTTTCTTTCAGTGAGCCGAGACTTCAGCTGCCTCGCCGAGCACACTGCTGTTAATGTGTGTGGGGTTTGTGCTGGCACCAGAAGCCGCAACATGCCACAGTGCTGGGGAATAGAACATCATAGTTTGCATTCATTGGCAGAAGATCAAAGAGCACGGTGAAATTCCATCCAAAACTCAACTGGCTAGCTCCTGACAACTGTAAGATCATTTCTGATAAACACTCAAATGTTTAATTGTGCAGGAGAATCTTCGTCTCTGAGCCAGAAAGGTATCTCGTTCATTTCACCAATGTGAGCAGAACAGACCAAGCTGTAGCCTTGACCCCCCCCCCCCCAGACTAGAAGAGGAGGCATGCTGCACACAGTGAAAGTCAAACCGCCTGGGGTGTCCTTCCCCTCCACCAAGAGAAGGAAGTTTCATGTTTCATTTCATTTTTTTAAACAATAAGCCCATTTCTCACTCTTCAGCTTGATGAAACTCACGGCGCTATCCAAAACAGAGCTATACTCTTCTAATCCCATGGACTTCAATTAATTTCGAAAGGAGTCATTCTGTGTGGGATGCAGGGCTGCTGAGAGCCACCAGGGCCCCCCAGATAAAGATTCCATCTGCCCCCCCATATGACCCTGATCCAAACCAAATATCGTAACAAAATGAACAAATCACTTGGTTTGCTGTGACTACGAATTTACAGAAATAAAAGAATTGGCCTATCTGCTTACATTTTATTATTTACACCCCACCTTTCTCCCCAGTCTCCTCTCCTCTATTTTAAAACATCAGTCTCCTCTCCTCTATTTTATCCTAACAACAACCCTGAGAGGTAGGTTGGGCTGTGAGTGTGTGACAGGACCAAGGTCACCCAGCAAGCTTCCATGGCGGAGTAGGGATTTGAACCTGGGTTCCCCACATCCTAGTCTGACACCACACCACACCGGCAGGCATAACTCATCAAAATAATAAAGCTAAGAGATTCAAAACTGGCCACCAGCTTCGGGATGATTGCAAGAGTTCCATGGCCAAAATTGAAAGGCATGGGAAAATCCTAGCCCAGGGGAGACAAACCACCACCGTACCATGCTATTTGCAACTGAAGCTAAGGGTCTCTGTCAATGCTCCCTCTAAGCTGTGGAGTCTTGTGAGCAAAAATTCTGCTTTGTGGGCTACTGGCATTAAAGCTGTGAGCGAGCGATTTGGCTGCTGCATGAATCAGTGTGCTCTGGAGTCATCTTTCCTGAGCTAAGACAAAAATGTGTGAGATGGAGGCTAAAAAGCTGTGAGCTAGCTCACACTACCTCAGCTTAGAGGGAACACTGGTCTCTGTGGCAGGCGCAACTCAGAAAATAATGCTACATGTTTGAAAACTGGCCACTAACCCAGAACAATGATGGAAGCTGTAGTGCCAAAAGTGAAGGGAACTGGAACACCCTGAACCAAGTTATCTTCATGACAGACAACATCTAATAAGAGAGCTTTTAAGCAACCTGTCACCTGTCTCTAATATTCAGATACCCAACCCGCCATGGAAGGTTGCTGGGTGATATACTATCAGCCAGACCTACCTCACAAGGCTGTTGTGAGGATAAAATGGAGGACAGGAAAAAAATGCAGCTTTGGGTCCCCACTGGGAAAAAAGACTAGATGTGATATTTGTTATAAATCTAATTTTAATGATGTTAAAAAGATCACATCATCGATTGTATAGCAAAGTAGCCTTTACAAAGGGCTATTAGATCTTCCACCAGCAAATAATGATTAACAACCCACTACCTGAAATGGGAGTTGTAGCTTTTGGAAAATTGACATGGCATTATAAGATCACACATCCTTTGTAGCTGCAGGCTCAGCCCGTCATTGCCTGATCAGACAGCATGTTTGGGCAAGTGGGGGGAGGGGTTGCCTTTTGTTTCCCATGCGCATAAACGAGGAATCGCACCTCCGCAGTGAGGGTTCTCCATGGAATATGCAGTCGGGATGGAAGGAGCAGACCATTCCGATGGCACAACAGAGTGCTTGAGCAATCAGACAGGGAAAAGTCCATCTGTGGCTCGTCAGCAAGCATTAGGACTGGCCTTCCCCAGAGTCTTTTAACTCTGCTTCCGTGGTGGGGCAGCACAGGGTGCTGATGGCTGCGGGATCTTTCCCCCATGTTGCTGTCTCATCATGCCCTTTAGATCCATCAGGCATTCCCAGCTAAGTTTCATTTAAAGGCTATGACTATGGCCATAGACTGTGCTTCTTGCATATTTTTTTGCACCCAAAGCCTAGATAGATAGATAGATAGATAGATAGATAGATAGATAGATAGACAGACAGACAGACAGACAGACAGACAGACAGACAAACCTTCAAGAGTCCTTCATGGCAGAGTGGGGATCTGAACCCCCAGATCCTAGTCAATACTCTTAACTACTAGCCCACACTGGTTCTCCTGAATACACACAGGGTAGGGACAAAGTCAGCTGGTGCTATCTGAGTCCAGCACATTCAGAAATCACACATTGATTCTTTAGAAAGGCTGCAGATTTGCCTCAAATGTACAGGGTAAGACCAGGACCGATTTCGCACAGGCCACTTGCCTCTCATTCTCTCCGGAGTTTCCCCTCCAAGTTTCCTCTGGAGCATTTTTGTCAATTTCACACATGGAGCCGCAGCTCCTAATCTGCCCCGCATGTTCTATTTCTCATTACTGGCTATTTGGGTGCTGCCGCGAGGCTTCCTGCTGCTGCCCCCTCCCACTCTCCTCCCATTGCCCTCCTAGCCCCTCCCTCTTTCCCTCCCCGTTTTTTGCATTATTTTGTCATAATGCAGTAACAGAAATCACATGTCACACTGGGGCATCCTGACTGGACCCTCTTCCTCTTCCTATGCACCGGGTAATTCGAAACTGTTTTCAAGAACGCACACGGAATCTCCATTTTCCCAACTGCAGTCTTTTGGCAATGATGGAGGATCTTTGGAGGAGAGCGCTTGCTACTTTGAGTTCACTTATGGAGTTGGTGCTGGTGGTTCTAAATACGACCAGCAATCTCCTGAAATAATACTTTAACAAATCCAGAAGGAGAGGAGGGCATCTTTGTGCTCTTTTTCCCTCCTCAACCTCAGTGGCAAGTTTTCAGAAGCCATACACCATTATTCCTTTGCATAAATGAGAAGGTTTACACTGTTTGTACTTCAATTAAAAAGTTTTCCTGTGTGTTGATTAACTCAGCTTATCCTTCTTTCCATAAAACCCGGCAGCCAAGAACAGGCACTAAAGCCAATGGGGTGGGGGTTAAGGTCATGCGGGTCGTAGAGGGAACACTATTTGTTAATGAAATTTAAACTAGTTTACTGTTGTGAGCCGATATGCACCTAATGGTGTCTGGATTGAGATGTCCATAGTAGTCTCCTGTCTCCATCCCGCATGCTCTGGCCGCTGTCCTCCATCCACCATGCCACCGACAGCAGGAGCAGCAGCAGCAGCACTCTGGGCGCTGGATGTGAGTGTGAGCCAGGGGGGTGGGGAGGGGGGAATTGCAGTTCCACACTGGCTTCTCTTATGTTCTTACACATCTGGAGCAGAGGTCCATCAGTGACTATCAGCTACAAGGCAGAGATAGGGACTCTCGGTCTGGGGCAAGGGATGCTCTGTATTCTTGGTGCTGGGGGGGGGGGAACAGTGGAAGGGCTTCTAGTGTCCTGGCCCCACTGCTGGACCTTCTGATGGCCCCTGGTGTTTTGACCACTTTGTGTGACAGAGTGTTGGACTGGATGGCCCACTCGCCTGATCACACATTGGCTTCTCTCATATCCTCCCCCTCCCCTGGTCCGCCCGTCCATCCCCTGGCATCCACTCCTCCTCAGATGATGTCAGCCTGGCTGGGCTGGCAGCTCCTCCAGTCTTCTCCTCCTCCACCACCCTCCCTGGGGAGGTGGCAGGGGGCAGCATGGGCCAGCTCAGCCCAGCCGGAGGAGGCCTGCTCTCCCTACACCTGGGGGTGCCTGTCGCCCTGCCCCACTGGCTGGCCCTCCTGGTGGTCCTCCTGCCAGAGGGCAACCAAGATGAAGATGGCAGTGAGGAAGAAGAAGAGCGGCAGCAGCAGTGACCTGGGCAGCGGAGGTGGTGGTGGCACAGCGGGAGACGTGGAGGTGGAGGTGGGGCACCTGCTGTCTGGCCTTGCCTCCACCATGGCTGTTGACCCTCACCACCACCTCCTCCTCTTGCTGCTCCTACCTGCTGCCCCCTGCCCTCCCCAGGTAAGCACCCCCCACCCCTGCATCCACCACGATCGCCGCACCCGCCTCTCCCATGCAGTGATCTGCAGGTGCCCGCCTCTCCCGCACGGGCACTTGGTTCACCTTGCCTGGCCCCGACCTCACCAGCCCCACTTGCCACCACCACCACTCCTCCTCCACCCCCCTCTTCCCCTCCCCTCCCCCTCCCCATGACTCACCAAGCACCCACCCCACCCCACTGCCGCCTCCCCACTTGTTGTCACCCCCGACACCTCCCGGCTGCCTGCTTGCAGTTCCTTCTGGGTTTCTTCTCCAGTGGCAGCACCTGGTGGCGGCAGCCAAGGTGGAGCGGCAGCAACGGCAGCCCGGTCACCTCACTCCGCACCTGGCTGCAGCATGCTGAATCGGAACCCAGAAGAAAAAGTTTCCCCCACCACAAAAATACATAATAAATAAATGTGAACATGTGTATTATACAAGGAAAACAATGGTGTGGTCTTCCTTTGCTCTCGGGCCAATGACGCCCGGCTCTTGCTCCTGAAAAGCTCAGCAAATCCTCCTCGCTGACTCACTTCGCTGCCTCACCATTTCAATCTAATGTAACGAGGGGTTCTTTTTTTTAAAAAAATGGAAGGAACTCCCACCACGAGGCAGGCCAGATGGAAGGCGGGCGAGTGGGCGTGTTTTCATTTCAGCTTCTCCCCAGAGCAAACAGGAAAATCCTCTAAAAACGGGATTTGTTTGCTCCAGATAAACTCCGGTGCAGCACGACGATACTCCAGAGCAAAACTTGAGTCCGGAGCAACTGGTGTGAAATCGACCAGAAGCTCCGGTGCAAGCAAGAGGGCAAACCTGGGACAAACACTAGTGCGAAATCGGTCCAGGTGTTTGTAGAGTGGGCGGTGTTCTTGCACCCCCAACATACATTCAGTTTTGGTACCTGCTGGCTCGGCTCGGAGCGGCGTTTGTGTGAGACACCCACCTTCCCATGGCCAAATGTGAAGTTACCACATCAAGAGCCAAACCCTTGAAAGCTATATGTAATCACAGCAGTCTCTTAATTCAATTGCAAAAGTCGCCTTTGCCACTTCCTTTCATCTTCCTGAGCAAGCACATTAATCTTTCCCTTTCTGCCTCTGCATTTTGCTGCATGTAATCTTAGCCCAGCTTTGTGCATTGGAGATCACAGTCAGATTTCTACTAGGCTCCCCTTTATTGCGAGGCCGGCAAATGAACGAGAGCCCCAGCTACTCGCACACACACTCACACACACACCGCTGCATTCCAAATTAGCTGTAACTGCACAGGGAGGAAGGCTTTCATGTCACCATAGACAGCTTAATGAAAACCTCCTGTCTACATGCCGCAGAAAGAAAGCAAACAGAATGATAGGATGCAGGAAGGGAGAAATAGAAAAATTGCTAGAAATATCCTAATGTCATGTAAATCAACAATGCATACCCATTTCAAATACTGCATATTTTGCTTTGAACCCTTCATCTGGAAGGACATAAATATATATATATATACAAATAAGAGAACGCTCTTGAGATAGGTGATGAAAAGGGAAAAAAAAATAATGGGAAGGGAAGTTTAAAAGGTTAAGTCTGTTTAGAAAAGAAACAGAGGAGTTGCCGAGAGGGGGAAAGAAACCATCAGCGGCAGTGATAGAGCAGGTAAACTGCAATGTGCCATGAGCGATGGCTTAGCATCACAGTTCTAGCCCTTTCAGTGCGCTCCACCCTTCCTCTCCTGTATTTGAGCGCTTCCATATTGGAATGTACTGGAGTCGGGAGGCCATTGGAGTGATTTCAAGAATAGCTCTTTTTATTAGCAGGTCCAAAACAAGCATGGCCACCTGAACTTGGGGGCCCGCTTTTATTTCAGTCGGGGCCACACCCCCGACCTCACCTAGTGGTCGGATAGGACCTAACGAGAGTGGTCCCCATTCATAGGTCCCCTGGGGAAACCTAGGCATGCAATTGGTGTTCCATTACGATCCAGCCAGCTATTGTTCAGCTGGATCCAAGCTCTGGGCACTGGCCAGGCCATGTGCTCGGACGACGTGGCGGTCGCCATTACCAGAGCACATGGCAAGTGTCCTGGTGCAAGCAAAGCACATTACACATATACAACATCATTCCCAATGAAGGCATGACTCATGGGGCTCCCGTACTTTCACCTGAGGAGCCAGATTGAGGGGAAAAACACTTTTCATCCTAATCAGGGAAACCATGGGGTGGCTGTGGGTGGAGCACCCACTTGGATGCACCCTCTGCTGCAGCCCATATGAAGAAGGGGTAGGACTAATCACCATTCCCCCCCCCCCTTTCGTCCATAATGGGGCTTCTTAATTTTCTTAATCAATAGCCAGTGTGCCATAGTGGTGACAGTATTGAACTAGAATACGGGAGACCCTGGTTTAAATCCCGACTCTGCAGTAGAAGCTTGCTGGATGACTTTGGGCCAGTCATGTCCTCTAGGTCTCGCTTATCTCATCGGAGTGTTATGAGGATAAAATGGAGGAGAGGAGACTGATCTAGGATGCTTTGGGGTCCTATTGAGGAAAAAGGCAGGGTACAAATGAGATCGATTTCCTAGCTGGACCATGGAGGACTAGGGTTGCCAGCCGGAACCTGGCAACCAGGAGAAGGGTTCGGGGAATGAGGACATGGTGGTGGTGGGGTTGGTGTCGGCAGTGTTGCCAGCATCACCACATCACTTCTGCATACAACCAGAGATTCCTAGAGCTACCCATTGTCACTTCAGGAGACTGTTACACAGTGTTAAATAAACACTTCAGTGATTGTGTTGACTCACTCTGTGTAATCCACCTTGAGTCTAAGTGAGAAAGGTGCACTATAAAAAACCATCTCAGGCTGAGATCTTCTACATCACCTACTACCTGATCCTTGCGAATACCTGGGAACCTCAGGAGCCCTGGTTGGGGTCAGCATCTGCTGTTTGCCTTGAACAGCAGATGCCATGCTGGACTCCCTGCAAGCAGCCCTCATTGCTGCCTCCCCCTCTGGCAGCTGCCTGGTCCCGCAGGTCTGCAGATGCACCCCTCCCTTTTCTGGGACTCTGCTGGTGGGCACTGGCTCCTCCTTGCCCTGGTGACAGGGTGCCTCTCTTCAAGCCCACTGCAGCTGCAACCCTGTGGGCCCCCAACCGGCCAGACATCAACCCTGCTGCTGATCCACTCCAACATGGAGCCAGCAGCATTGGAGGCCTCTGGCTCCATGGCCCTTCGGGATGCCATCGACCCATCCTCAGCCAGGACCTTATCCCGCTCCTCAGGCCATCCCGCTGGCCAGGTAAGTCTGGACCCGATCACAACAGGATGCAACATTCAATAAACGATGCAATAGGATTAGGGTTGTAGAACCAACCAGAAATCTAAAAATGGAATGGAAACCAAACCTAAATAGTAGCATGACACATTAAATGATGTATAAATTACACAGTACAATCCTACCTGCAGCAAGTTATAACACAGTCGTATAGACCACAGTCCTTAATAGTTTATCAAAGTAATTTTGGGACTCATCTTAAACAGTGCTACCATATTGCTTGCGCAGAAAAGTCCTCTTGAATAATTCAGTTTTGCATAGATTGTGGAAAGCCAGGAGACTGGGAGCCTCTCTGACCTCCTCAGGCAGACCATTCCACAAGGTGGGGGCCACAACAGAGAAGGCACTGTATGGGAAGCTCTTGATGATGCGCCTTTGCAGGTTGGCACCTGCAGAAGGCCTTGCTCAGATGAGTGAAGCTGTTCTGGCAGAATGTAGGAGGAGAGGCGGTTTCACAGGGATGAGGGCCCAAGGCCATGAAGGGCTTTGTATACGATAGCCAGTACCTTAAACTGAGCCCGGTAACTGATGAGCAGCCAGTGGAGTGCCTGCATGGTCCCAGTAATAGCCCAGCAGTGGCTTGCTACACTGGCTGGAGTTTCTGAACTGATTTTGAGGGGAGACCAATATACAGTGCATTTCAGCAGTCTAGTCTTGATGTCACTCACCATGACATGGATCCAGGTGGCCAGATCAGCCATATCTAGTTAAGGGGCCATTTTAAGAGCTAGGGTGAGTTGGAAGAAAGCATTTTTTTTTACAGCTGCATTAATTTACTTCACCAGCAATAAAACTGGGTCTAGTGTAATCCTAAGGCTCAGTATAAGGGAGCTTCATGGGAAGATGCAAGAGACCATGGTTAGCAAGGGACCAATGTGTTACACAAGAGCGCATTCATCCATGTGCTCCTTGCTGGGTGCAGTCTGAGTGAGTGCAGTGGAAGGTGGACATTGTTTGCAATACAATTGCGGTGACACATTTCTCCAGGCACCCTGCTCCCATGCTTATATTATTTTGTATTCCTTACTTTGTTTTTTAAAATAAATTGTTCCAGACCTCCCTAGGCTGTACTTCCCATAAAAATTTGGAAGGGAGATAATGTAATTGCATTTCATTGGATCATGTGGAACTTGCAGCATGTTCTGACTGAGAGCACTCTTGGTTTGGGATTTTTTTAAGAGACAGGAATGCTCTTGGGGATTTAGTTGTACCAGTCATCCATCTCTTTGCAGGACCAAACATAGTGGTTTCATCAATCAAAAGTGAATGTGGTTGCATCGATCATTTAAAATATTTCACCCCATTTCCCCTGATTGGTCAAAGCAGCTTGTAATATAGTCGACAGAGAATAAAATAAGAAGCAACCTTGGCTTGTATTCTCAACCAGTCAGCAAAGCCTGACATTTTCTTGTGATCTTAGGAGCCTTCTTAAGTAGCTCTCCCATGGGAGGAAGGCTTCAGATTTTGCTGAACAGAGTGGGAGCTTCCAGGCCGTTTGAACGTCAAACAGAAACAGGAGCGTCAAGAGCAGCCGCTAATTTAGCAGTTTAAAACATGGCTCCAGAAGGTACAATCCAATCTCAATCAAAACAAATCAGCAATAACTGAACCAAAAGCAAGACGAAACAATCACGTCTGCACCTAGTATCTATGCAGAGAAAGGAAAAAAGGGGGAGTTCCCAAGGTTCCTAAAAGTCACCATGGACCCCCAGAAAAAGCTTTTCTTTAGGCTCGCTGAATAGCTTGCAGACTCAAGCCAAACATCATACCAAAACAAACCTCATATAGACTCCAGGATGACCAGAAACCCTAGAATTAGCCTCCTCATCTTAGAAGCACTGAGAGTGCCAAATGTCAGTTTCTCAGGCTCCTGTGCAGTTTGGCTCTGAGAATCACAACTTAGAAGTAACCCAAGAAGCTTCACATCCCAGATAGGATTTGAACCCAGATCTCAGGACCCAAACCCAATCTTGTCCTTGGAGGGATTGTTTTCTTTCATGTTGAATTCATTCCTATTCAGTTTGCCGTATAAGCCACTTGCTGAACTGCAGACTTGTGTCCAAAATCTGAATGCCTCCACAAATCCTTACCTAATGGAGGGCGGAAAGTTCTCCAACCATGGCGGCGTTACCAAGAAGGTCCTAGTTCTGGCCACTACCCTCCTCCCTTCAGAATCAAGTTCTTCTACATCATGAACATCTGTTCTTTTACGACTTCTTAGCGCAGCCTTCTCAATCAATGCTGCCTCCCAGCGATTCTTTGTACTTTTGTGAGGAAAATCTCAGGATTTCAACAATGCCTGCTTCTGTGCTTTGTGCTGGAAATCAGGATGTTGTGTTGATTGTATGTCATTGACTGCTAGACGTTCAGTGATCCTTTAGTGCTGAAAAAGTTGTTAACTCTTCAGCTAAAGGTAAACTGATTGCCTTACTTTTTCCTTCCACAAGAACATCTGCTTCTAGTTAAGTGTGTCCACATTTGCAAGTTACAGTTAGTTTTTTTGGCATTGCGAACCATGTCTTACAATTATGCTAAGTCTAGAAAGGAAGATTTGCTTTTACAGCAGAATTCATAAAACTGAAAGGGGGGAGGGAGTTTGAGCCCAATTTATTAGCTGCAACCAGTCTTCCAGAATGCAGACGTCTGGTCTAGTGGAATTCGACAGATTTCTGTTCCTCGCTTGCAGACATGTGTGCATGCACAAATGACCACTTTGTGAAGGGACTGCATGCATCAAATTGCAAAACACTTTTATATTCAGAAGGAATATGATTCTTATTTGTCAAGACAAAAAAGTAATACGTGCCGCCGATATGATAGTTACCCTCCCCTCCCTGTCTTGTCTCAACATGCAGTGGTCTATCTAGTTAATGCTAATCTTTCACACAGCCAAGATTTTTTCCCCCCAAATCATTGCTGGCATGAATGATTTTGCTTAATAAGGCTTAAAAGTCACACAAACAACAGAGGAGGTTGGTAGGATTGCAGTAGCAGGAATTGCTTGGTCAAATATTTACACATGGGAAAAAGAATTCACTGCACTGACAAAACGAGCAAAGAAGTTTTCTTCGTGTCATTTTTTTTTAATGCAGGGAGATTGACTTTTTGTTATACCAGAGAATTCAGTCAAATGATACATCACTTTTTTTCACATGAGTTATTTCCCCCTAGTATGCTGCTGCTGGGAAGGAGTTGTTTCCTCCCTTCACAGCATTGTGGTTAGGGTTGCCATTTACTTGGTTTCGGTGGGAATTCTCCTGCATTGCTGTAGACCTCCCACTGCTTCCTCCCCCAACTGCATGCACTGTGATGTTACTTCTTGTGAAACCCAGTATTAACATCACTGCTGCATCTCAGTGCTCTAGGAATGCCTCAAATCTCTATGGTCTTTATCATTGATTTGAGAATTCCTAGAGCATCCCATTATGGCCTTTATCCCCCAACTGCATGCACTGTGATGTTACTTCTTGTGAAACCCAGTATTAACATCACTGCTGCATCTCAGTGCTCTAGGAATGCCTCAAATCTCTATGGTCTTTATCATTGATTTGAGAATTCCTAGAGCATCCCATTATGGCTATGACATGATGTCTGGGTTTTCACAGGACGTATCATCACAATACGCAAGACTGTTTTTGAAGAGATCGCCCCACCCCCATCCCAGGCTCTTGCTATTTGAGGAAACTGGGCTGGCAAACCTAATTGTGGTCTATTTGTGCACCTAGGGTTTTTTTCCTGGTCCCCCCCAGTCCTTCCCAAGGCTGCTTTACTGCTCAGTTGTGGGAAAGATCGCAACCAAGCCTGGATGGCTCCCTACCGATGTGAAAGCTCAGATTTTCCCACATGGTAGTGTTCCCTTTAAGCTGAGTTAGTGTGAGCTAGCTCACAGTTTTTTAGCCTCTGGCGCACACATTTTTGTCTTAGCTCAGAAAGGATGGCTCCAGAGCAAACTAATGAATGCAGTAGCCAGGTTGCTTGCTCACAACTTGAATGCCAGTAGCTCACAAAGTAGAATTTTTGCTCACAAGACTCCACAACTTAGAGTTGGTAACCAATTTCACTGCCTGTCGTCAGGGCAGCCATCTCCCCCTCACCACTGGAAGGTTTTTGGGGTTTTTTTGCTTTCTGAATCAGCAATTGAATATCATCATATCATTGTAACATTATAACAATCTATATATTAAGTTCTCTGTATTTGCAGCTATTAATGTCTTTTAAAATCTCCAGCCCCTTTTGTTGCAGAGATATGCCTTTCCTTTTATATTTCTGCAAAGCAAGTTGCTAGAGATTTACGTTAAAAAAAAAAAAATCTGGGATGCAAAAAACCCTGATATGCCAATTGTTATAACAATATAATGTTATTAAACCGCTGATTAAAACTAATCCTGAAAACTCCCTTGAGGTACATAAAAGTGGACACTGATGTGGAACTGGGGCAGGAAAACTCTGGGGAAATCTGTCATGTGGAAGCCCCGCTGCCACTGCATTGCGTTGACAGTCACAGCGACTACAGGGAAACCACAGAAGGGCAGCCCCGTATGGAAAACATCACAGTGTGTAGTCCAGCAGCCATTTTACCTGCTCTTAAGCTGTTTATGACTGTGTACTGCGACAGACTCCTTTTGTTGCAGTCTCCAATCAACAAACCCTAAAATAGAGAGAATAAAGTCTCAGAAAAGAATGTTTCAAACAGAAACAATAGTTTACCAGCTCTCTGAGAGAATGCATATGCTGGAATGAAGTGTTATGAGGGAAAAAATCATGACTAGAGACCACCAGTGAATTATCTTTTTTTTTCTTTTTTTTGCTGAATCCATAGTATTATCTACTTTTTTCTTCACACAATTTTAAACCAGGACATTCATTTTAAAAAGAAATAAAACACAGCTGAATTTACTTGGTACTGTTTTGAGTCTAAAACAGCTCAAGCCCTGGGATGCTGCCATTAAGTATAGCAAAGGAAAACATGACCAGGTGAGGGAAACATGATCGAGGCACACTGACGTATTGAGACATTGTCCCTACTGATCGGTAGCCCTTTTTATAATGATAAACAGGCATGAGGAATATTTCCTGTTCCAATCTTTCTGCAGTTTCGCTTTATGAGAAATAATATTCAGTTCACTAATGAAGTTTCAGCGAAACGAAGGACTCCAGCCGGCAGCTTCGTCTTCGGTTTCACTGCTTTGATATTTCTTACTCAGCTCAGGTCTTATGACCGCCTTTGGAACGTCTGTATTAATTACTCTTTTGCGACTTATTGCTCTGTCCCCATTTGATCAATATTTAGGTATTTGGCCCTTCATATGTTATTATATTATACATAGTGTGGCAATTTGCCTATTATTGAACCTAGAATGTATTAATAATAGCGTATTAAAAGTTGTGTATTTTACTTTAAGCAGTAATTGTCACACTTATTATTGGTGAGTTTCTGTGTGTTTGTACTTCAGGTTGCTGACTGTAATTGTGGTTGGGGCAAAATTAAAAGCTGACTAGGGTGGCCGTCAAACTTGCATAATGAACTAGGAAAGGGAAAATACAGACAGATGTATCTCTATCTATTGACTGTTATAAAATTTTTTACCTTGTACAATTTAAACCTCCGACATTTAAAATTTTTAGAATCCTTTTTATAATCTTAGATGCTATTATGTTTTATAATTTTAATTGCTCTTTTACCTGTTACTTACTTGTTTTTATTGTGCCACTTGCTGGTCTAGGACCGTAATAAATAGATTGATTGATTGTGTGTTTGTACAGTGGGGTTTTTTTGGCCATACTGCTTTGATTACAGGTGAGGGTAGTTGACATGGTCCCTCCCCTCCCATTTTATTTTCACAACTACCCTAAAATCTTCCTGATTGTAGTCTGACCACAGGACCACACTGGGCAGGCCTGGCAGCTAGCAGAACAGATTGACCCAGCCAAGGTTCAATGAACCACCTATTTTTGCTGCCTGCTGAAAACAATATGAACACACACACATGCACACACAGCTGCCTTATACTGAATCAGACTATCGGTCCATCCGAGTCCTTATTGTCCACTCAGACTGGCAACAGAGTCTCAGACTGAGGTCCTTCACATCACCTACAACCTAATCATTACCGGAGATGCCGGGGACTGAATCTTCTGAACACCAAGCAGAGGCTCCACTCCTGAGCTACAATATGAGGGCAGCAAATCACCTGGCAGCAGGCCCATAACCAGGATTTTTTCCTTCATAAAGCATTTAAATTTTTAAGGGGGGGAGTTGTTTAAATTAAAGTTAATTAAATTAGCTACCTGGGGAAATTAAATTGGGGGGGGGGGAGAGAGACTGGCTACTTGAACGGCATTCCGCAATCTTGCAAGCGCAGAGGCTGCCTCCAAGCCATGCTTCGCATCTCTTCCCCTCAAAACAATTTTCTTTCATTTCCTTGTGAAAAGCAGCATGTGTGGGAGTGGGGTGGTGGTGGTGGAGGAGGCCTCTTCCTCCCTGCCTGTCCTCCTCAAAAAAGAGTAAAGGAAGAGGAGACCCTTTCCATGCAGAGCAGGAAGAAGTTAAAGCTTTTTGGTGGTGAGGGAGAGGGTTGGCTGCTGGTTGCAGGCCTTCCCTGAACTCCAAGCAGCAATTTTGCTCCTGCTAGAAAAATAGGAAGCCCCTGCAAGAAAAACTGTATTTAAATCTCCAAGCAAAGAAATCACTGCTTGGAGCACAAGGAAGGCCTGCGGCTCCCCTTTTGGAGCAAGGGGAGAGGGGCAACTGCTGGCTGCGCACCTTCCCTGACCTCTGAGCAGTGCTGCTTGGAGCTCAGGGAAGGTGTGCAGCTGGCACCCGCCCCTCTTTCGCACCTAGTGCAAGGGAGAGGGGTGGCCGCATTTTTTCTGCTTGGAGATCAGGTGCGGACAGCTGCTTTTCTTGTGGGGGCTGCCCACGCCTGATCCCCAAGCAGCAAAATTGCCGCTTGGAGTTCAGGGAAGGCATGCGGCCACCCCTCTACCTCCCCCTCCCTCCTCCCCCTCCCCTGTTGCCCCACAAAATTTTCCTATGCCCCACCGACCCAAAGTTTCTGGTTACGGGGCTGTTGTTTCACCAACAGCGTAGGTGAAGTGGGCAAGGCTAGCTCCTCGTTGGCTGCTTGGCTCGTCAGTGGGTTTCTGGTTTAGCTGCTGGCAGCCACTAATCATCAGAGCTCCTCCTCTTTCCCCTCCTTTCTGATTTACACAGCGGATTCACAGAGAGACAGGGAGGGAGGGAGGGAGGGAGGGAGGGAGGGTGAGGGGTGGCAGTCCCAGGAGAGAAAGCAGCATCCCTTTTTCTTCCACCTACAGCCTACAAAACTTCTCACAAGGACTTTCCTCCCATGGGGAGCTAATCAGGCTAACAGAAAAAAAGAAAGAAAGGGGGTGGGGAACAACATGAGGGAAGAGGGTGCTGTAGTGCTCTGGCCTAGAAAGGAGAACAGCACACATAACTACCCGGCTTCTCTTTTCCCTCGAGTAGATAGATGCAGCTGCCCATTGCCTTGCACCCGTGAGCGGGCCTCCTCCATTCTCCCAGCCCCAGCATTTTTCTCCTCTCCTTCTATGTGCCCTCCATCCCCTAGCATGTGGGGCCTGCTGCTCCCCAAAGTGCAGGTGGAAACCGCAATGCTGCCACCCACAATTTCATCACTTGGCACCTTGCACTTGGGTGGGACTAGGCTACAGTAGGCTATAGGCCCATCCCTGGGCTGGCTTAGCAACCCAGTGTAGGCCAGCAGTGGCAACCAGCTCCATGGGGCAGGGTGAGGCATGGGGCAGGGGTGGTGGGGCATGACTTGTAAATGAGGGGCATGGCACCAAACTGCCCCACCGTAGCTACAGGCCAGCATGGCAGGCCTCAATGCTTGGCTGATAGGCTACATTTGGCCTGGTGGGTCACAAGCAGTCTAGCCAACCGAACTGGGGGGAGGGGCACCCAATCTGACCCATTCCTGTGCCTTGAAGAAATGCTTGGTATGCAGAAATCAGAAGTAACTTGTCATGGCACAGAGACAAAACCTCATTTCTTGCTAACATCAGCACAAGAAGCTGTTGTAGCTGGGGGAGAAGGTGGCAACCTTAGATGTCAGTTGTGTGTGTAAGCAGTCAAGAAACTTGGGCTTAGACATGAAATGCAGGCGGGACACTCTTTGTTAAGGGCAAAAATCTCTGATGAAACCAGCTTAAAACCATAGTGTTTTGCCCTCAAACCAGAGCATTCCTGCGCAACATCCCTGGTGTGATGGTGTTACTTCTGCATAATGTTATCACGTTGGGGAAGTCATGCGGGGATGTGGAAGTTTGGGAGTGGAGCGTCGAACTCAGTATCTCATTTGTCATGGAACACAGTATTATGGGATCTCTAGAGTTGGAATTCCTAAGGGGTGTGTATGTGAATGTGGCTGTGCACGAGAACAGCTTTGTTGTAATGGCTGGGCAACTATTTCCTGTGAAGCCCCCCTTCCCTGGGACAATGAGCAACAACCTTGGACACTGTCTCTGTTTGCTCCGCAGTTATAGATAATGTAACAGTCGTTTCACAGGTGGGGGCTGGAGCAAACAAAATCTAGGCAGGCAGATTGTTGGGTGTGATTGGACTGAACCTGGGTTGGGGGTGGGACTTGTTTGAACTTTTTATATCTTTGGGTCTTGGTGCCAGAATGTTAGTTCTGACACAGAGAAGTCTTAGCTTGAATCATCTTTGCTACAAAATAAACAAATCACTGCCAAGAGAGTGTCGCTGAGAGTAACTTTGTTCAAGAGTCTGACATGGACTTTCCCCCTCCAGCCAGCTGGCCTTCAGGAGGCAGAAGTCCCCAAAACCAGGGAAGCCCCTGCCCCAACCTGGGACTGGCAAGCCTACCTTCCTCTCCCCACCTTGTGGAGTAGGTGAGAGAGCTCTGAGAGAACTGTGACTGACCCAAGATCACCCAGCAGACTTCACGTGGAGGAGTGAGGGAATCAAACCCGGTTCTCTAGATTAGAGTCCTCCAGTCTTAACCACTACACCACAGGAAGGATCTACCTGCAGCTGTGAAGAAAAGGGTGTGGGGAAATGCATGGGAAGAACAGAGGGAAAGGGAGAAGATGGGTCCTCCATCGCCACCAGACCAAAGAAGCCTTTCACTCCTGGATGCAGCATCTCCTTCCCAAAAGGTCCCACTGCTTCTCTGTCTCATCTAGGGGCAAGCAGAGCATAGCTGTTTGCTAAGGAGGGTTCGGGCAGACTGAGGATGAGTGAAGGTGTTGAGTGAAGACGAGCGAAGAAGTCCCAGAATGCCCCCCAAATCCCCCTGCTGGAGTGACAAAGAGACCTAGCAACCCTAGAGGAAGGGAAAGTGATTGTAAGCTGCTTTGAGACTCCTTAGCGTAGAGAAAAGCAGGGTATAAACACTGACTCTTCTTTTCCTTCTTCTTCGTTTGTGATTTCTAGTGATGATGAATGTGACTCCCCACCCCGTCTGGTACCAGCTCTTGCCAGCAGGATGACTCCTTGCTCTGTCTCCCAGCTGCCAAATTTAAAAGGGGTGCATGCCAAAACCTGACCTACATAACCCCCTTTGCAAACACACGTGTCGGGTTTAGTAATGGAAGCATCCACACGGGCAGCATCTTCCAAATATGGAGAATGGGGGAGGGGCAGAAGAGGCACACATAAACATGACCAGCTTTTTATTAAAAAAATGGAGGGAGAACGGAAACTGCTCAGAAGACAAGGAAACAGGGGAGGGTAGCCAGTAAAAAGGATTGTGCTACATGGGCATGAGGGGCCACAGTGGCTCATTGGTTAAGATGCTGAACTGCAGATCAGAAGATCGATAGTTTGGCAGTTTGAGACCTGAGTGCCACGTGACGGAGTGAGCTCCCGTCTCTGGCCCCAGCTCCTGCTAACCTAGCAGTTCAAAAGCAAGTAGATAAATAGGAACCGCTTTGGTGGGAAGGTAACAGCGTTCCGTGTCTAGTCATGCCGGCCACATGACCATGGAAACTTTCAGTGCAGGCCCTTCAGCTTAGAAATGGAGATGAGCACCGCCCCCTAGAGTCAGATTTGATTGGCTTTCAAGCAAGGGAAACCTTTGCCTTTACCTTACATGGGCATGACTTTAGGGAATGAAGCTAACTGCCCACACTTCGCTAAAACCAATCTGGATACTCTTTCTTTGGAAACATCAGTGCAAAGGTGGTCTGAGAAAACACACGCACGCACACACACACACATGCATGCACACACACACAAATCTGGCTTGAAACCTGAACAACAGTCAGAAGCAGACAATGCTGTGTGTATGGTCAGGGAAAACCAATGTATTTAACGAGCCAAGCTGGAGCAATATACGTGTGCAGAAATGCCAACAGTAGAAGATCAGATCTCTCTCTTTGAAACACGGAGCAGGTATAGTATAAGTGGAGTAACAGGATTTAGGATACGCCTCTGTCACTTTCTTTGGTCTCATTTTCTCTGTGCTTTTGACTGTTTCACAAAAGGCAGAAATGCAACAGATTCGGCAGCTCTATCACTGACTCTGTGCAATGCAGCTTTTGGATTTAGGCCTGGCAAGAAACTTGTTAGAAAGCACAGAGCCTCTCTTGGGGAGCCAAAAAGTAGCAGGCTTTTGTTGGAGAGAACTTTACAAGAAGTAAAAGATGCACCACGAGGGACTTACATTGCTTCCATGGAGCGATGCCCACGTCTGCTCAGAAAGATGGGAAGGAGAAAGAGAGAGCAGCATGGCAAGCTTTCAAAGACAAACTGAACTAACAAATGGCTCACACACGGATTGATGTTACAGAGAATTAGAGGGTGAGTAATAAGATTTGAGGTTTACAGCCATCTTCCTACCTCTATCAGATGAGATTTCAAGGTTTCTGTAGGCTAGGGGAATCTGCAAGTACATTGAGACAATTACATTAGTACACTGTAAATCCAGAACCAAGTGTGGACATGCAGTTTAATTGGCTGTGCTTTGTCTACCAGATCACACTTTAATACTACAAGGCATCTCTGGACCATTTTAAAAAAAAGGCTGGCAATCAAGCCGGCGGCAAATGGGTCGTCAGCCATTTCACCAGCACTGCTCCACCACCAGTAGCAACAGCTGACTGCAGGAAAAGGTCACTTTTCTTTGCCATGGAGATGGAAATGATGGCTGTAGTTTGGCCTGCTTGATTCTCAGTCTGTTGTTAAGGGCAGAGGAGCAGCACCATGGGGGAAAGGTGGCAATCCAGACATAAGCAAAAGGCGACTCTCTAGTTAAGTGACATATCCCATTGTGATCTGATCTTCTGACGTGTATTTTAAAAGCAATGGGATTGGGGCTCTGGCACTGGAGCAGAAAGAGCTTGGACATTCCCCATGTCGTTTTCCAAACTTATACACACACACACACACACACACAGCCCATGCTAGGAATATTGTGAAGAGAAGCATCAGTGTTGTGCTTTCTTTTTCCCTATCAGGAGCTAAATAAAATAGATAATAGCAGCATGGGTGAAGGGCCTTTCTAGGAAGAGAACCAGCACAGAGTCGATCCTTTCTGTCCCAGCACTGCAGCCCAGTTCCGAAGCACTCCCCTGTTTTTATTTCCTTAATCAAAATACACACTGGGAGATTTGATTGGCTCACCAGTACAATATGCAGTTTGGCTTTGAACTGTTTAGGGAGATGGGTGGGTGCGTATTTTTTTCCTTCCACAGAGAAACAGGAAAAAGGGGATGACAGGCAACACAGAAACTCTTTGCCTCTGGAGGTTTGATTAGCTGTCTCCCAGCTTGCTTTTCGATGCCTGGTTGAGGCACTATTATTTTGGTGTCCTTTCAGCCCGGGTGGAAACTGACAACTTTTGGCTACTTTACATGCTTCTGTTTAGGACTGTGACTGGTTCCAGATGTTGTTCTGTTTGTGGTTACTTGCTGTATTATTTGGGAAGGTTTAATTTCTATGAGCTTTTTGTTAGTTTAATTATTTTATCATTGATCATTGTCTTAGAGGTCCTTTAAACAGGGCAGAAGCATATTAAAGATCTATGAAATTAGCCAGGAACTGAATCAATGCAGCCTTTCCAGCAATTTCTCCTCTACTTCATCAATTCTGTTTGGTTTTTTTTTTAATTTCAGCATGTAGGGCCTGTCCTTTATTAAGAAGAAGGCTTTCATGGAAGAAAACAGAAGATACCTTCCATGTACATGGAAACCTAACATGTTAGGCAGAACAATAGATGAGAACCAATGCTCCTTCTGAGCTGTGGAGTCCTGTGAGCAGAAATTCTACTTTGTGAGCAGCTGGCATTAAAGTTGTGAGCGAGCGATTTGGCTGCTGCATAAATTAGTTTGCTCCGGAGCCATCCTTCCTGAGCTAAGGCAAAAATGTGTGAGCCAGAGGCTAAAAAACTGTGAGCTCGCTCACACTAACTCAGCTTAGAGGAAACACTGATGAGAGCCCTCCTCCCTGTGGAACAAACTTTATGAGGGGTATTTCTACCGGCATTCAAATTGGGTTGCCAACTGCTTGGGGGAGAAAAAATGTCCTGACTCTTTAATAGAGGCTTAATAGGATATTAGTTATCAGGTGGTGTTATTTATTTGCCTCTGTGCCATGAAAAGCCTCAGCCATCCATTCCCAGGCATTAAGCCTCTATTAAAGAGACAGGCGCCCCCCCCCCCCCAGTTCTGTTAAAAACCTTAGACTCAAACCCGCAATGCTGCATCTGAACTGTCACATTCCTAAAATAAAGGGGTACTTATAATACATGTCTTTTTTCCCTGAACATTCTAGTCACAGAGTGCAATTTGTAAAAATAAATTGAGACAAAGACATATTTTATCTATCTTGAAACTTTAAGGTAGACTTGGAGAGAAATCTGAATAAACAAGAGCGCAAAGCCAGACAGCCAGGTGTTGACAGCTACAATGAGGCTGGCCCAGCCTTACTTTCCCTTTGCTCTTCCCAGTCCTTAATGATCGCACATGTCTGTGAAGCCTCTAACACTGATGGGCTGAGCTGAGGTCCCCAGCTGCTTTGCAATCTAGCACCTGTAAGAGAAGGGAAAGTGGTCAGTGTGGCTGGAATTTTCAGAAGCTTTGCGCAGGTAGTCAAGGAAGAAGATCATAGATTCTACAATATGGACAAGTAGCAGCCAGGCAACAGAGGAGAGGAGAGGAGAGGAGAGGAGGAGGGGAGAGGAGAGGAGGAGGGGAGGGGAGAGGAGAGGAGGAGGGGAGGGGAGGGGAGGGGAGGGGAGGGGAGAAGAGTAAAAAATAATCAAAAATGAGCTCGTACACCGATGAAGGGGAGAAAATGGTGGAAAGTGCAGAGTGGGCAGAATGACCTCAGTGTGGGCGGAGAGTGACCTTCGAGGGGTGGCAAAAGGGCAGCAGTGGGGAAACCTGAGGGAATCTGTACGCTTTTGAATTACCTTTGGCTTGGAAATGAAACAAGGGGGAAATTGGCACAAAAGCACTCTCAGAAACCCCAGGGAAACAGCAACCAGAAAGCGAAGTGAGGGAGGAAAATCAAGGCAGAATGACAAAGAAAACCCAGTGGACATGTATGATGAAAGAGAGGGGAAGCACCTGTGTATAATAGGCCAGTATTAAGGATGAGGTAAAAACATATGTTTGTAGGTGGGGAATGAAAGAGGAGTACCAGAGACACTGGTCAAGACATAGGGTAGTTAAAAAGAGGGGGGTAAAGTAACTCAAAAAGTGGTGTCCTGAGGAAACAATGGATTGTGGAAACATGTAGGGGGTTTTATGTGGGACTGGGGCAGAGGTATATATAAGACCTAGAGTCTGGAGAGGCTGTGCACTGTTGGAGGGGGGGAGGGAGGGAAGGAAGGAAGGAAGGAAGGAAGGAAGGAAGGAAGGAACCCGAAGGAAAGCAGGACAGTTCAGTCTACAGGGTCGGTCGCCTTAGGTGAGTCCTTCTGGTTGTGACTGATGCTGTGCCTCGGCAATCTTCAGAGGGCGATGAAGGCTAACAGACTGCAGGGGTTGGGAAGTGGTGGGGCTAAACTACTGAGTCAATTCTTCAGCGACCTGCTGCTAATGAACATTTTTTTAATGTTCCAGCAAGACCCGAAAAAGAGTCTTGCCTTTCTCCCAGAGTATCTAGAGCAAGCAGCCTCTGGCCAAAGCTGTTCTTCAAGCACAGCTCTTGAATTTGTATCCTGTGCCTCAGCCACAGAAAGAGGCATGCAGCTCCCTTAGAGTCCTTGGTCGCAAGCCCACATTTCTGGAATACATTTGCTGCAGAAGAGCAATTAAGCCTCCTCTTGGTTATCTTGTAATAGCATTGCAAAACACACTTCTTCCAACAGAAAAACTGTAATTTGTTAACAGGGTACGGCTGCTGGTCTTTCTCTCCTCCCCCCTCAAGATGTAGGACTCCTGCCACAAGGCAGGCAGACATTCAGTAGGTGAGGCTTAAAGACTGCATTTTCATGATGACCTAACCTGTTGAGTTTCTGTCTAACTATGCAACACTGAAGCTCCATTTGGGGCTGCTCTCAGCTGCCTGCATCAAGGGACTGCTGATTGGCCTTTCAAACTGCAGTTGGGTCTCATTTGCTTTCTGAAATGCTGCCATGTATCTTTTGCACTTAGGAAGCAAATAATATTTTGACAAACACCAGAAATTCTTAAACTGTATTGCCGTCTGCCACATCTGCACTGATGGAAAAAGCCTGAAGGCAAACAACTTTCCTCTTTTAAAACAGCTCTGGCTGGCTCCTTGCTCATTGATATCTGTTCACTCATTTAAATACATTCAGATTTAAAACTATCCATTACCTAACTCTTGAGCGGGGGGCTGCGTGCCTCAGCTAGGCTGGTTTAAAAAACAAACACAGAAGACTGCTGCTTTTGCAGCCAGTAGGGTCACAGTGTTAAGACTCTGGCTGCGGTCACACTGGAGGCTTGGCGTGATCTGGCTGCACCTCTATTTGCAGTGGTTTAAATAGTTGCAGGAAGTTTTGATGAGACATCCCACCCTGAACCGGCAAAGCTGCACACTCGCTCCATGTTCAATTGTTCAGATTATTGCAGCATTTTTCCCCACCTTTTACCCATGCACATAAGGGTGTATCTGGAGTGCCAGCTCCTTTTTGACAGCCCCGTAATCCCTCTGGTAGCAAGAAGTAGTTATTTTCATTTGGCACTGAAGTTGGCCCCTTACCGGGGCTCATTCAATCTGTCCTCATTCAATCCCTGCAGATGTCCTTCCCCAAACCCACCACCCCCAGGCTCCAACCCCAGAAATCTCCAGGTATTTCCAAAGCTGGAGTTGACAACCCACTATCACTGGGTAAAACCCGCCATGCATAGGATGGTAGTACTACTCAACAGCTGTTTGCTCAAAACCACTTAGCACTGATCCCCTTTAGCTGCCTTCATCAATGCCTATACTGTGATAAAGGAAAGATTTAACATGCATATTACTGATTGTCTGAGTATTGAAATTAAGAGGTCTCTGTTACAGTGGACCAACCAAGTCCATCCATAGAACATGTCACTCATGGGGAGAAGGAGTTACAACAAAGTGTTTTCTCTGCTTCTGAGTGAAGAATTCACAAGGCTCCCCAGAGGTCAAGTACCTGAGCGTGAGGGCCTTCCTCTTTTGTCTAATCCTTTTCTGCCAGCTGGCCTGAGACCCACTTCCAGAGGCTTCAGAACCCACTTTTTGAAGGGAAACACTGTTCTAAAATGTCTTTAGGGTTTAAAGTGCCTGTGGAACTCTTACTAGCTTTCCTCTGAACGAAGTTTAAGGGAGAAATTGTGTTTTGTTAGGTGTTCATATTGTTTTTAATTGAATTGTTTAAATATTTTATACATACTCAATTTTAATGCTATTTTAATGTCAAGTTTTTTAATGTTGAAATGTTTTAATGTTTTGATGTTTGCCACCTTGGAGACCCTACTTGGGTAGAAAAGTGACACAGAAATGTTTTAAATAAGTTACTAGAGCAGATATTTTTATATGAAGAGTGTTGATCTGTCTGTTGAATTTTCAAGTGTTGCTTTAGGTTTGGGGGAGGAGGAGGAGGAGGAGGAAGAAGAAGAAGAAGAATTCAATTTATACCCCACCCTTCCCTCAGAGTGGCTAACAATCTCCTTCCTTTCCTATCCCCGTGACAGACACCCTGTGAGAGCTCTGAGATAACTGCTCTTGATAGAACTTATGACTGACCCCAGATCATACCAGCAGCTGCGTGTGGAGGAGTGGAGAATCAAACCCAGTTCTCCATGTTACGGTCCACCGCTCTTAACCACTACACCAAACTGGATGTTTTGTTCATCTTCAGTCGTAATACAGTCATTATGTCGCAACAGAGATATCACTGATTTGTTTTGGAAGGTATGATCCAGATGGTAAATTTATAGTAGAACAAATGTGGTTACTTTTTGCAAAATCTAGAACATTTCCCTCAACAAAGGGCTTTCCTTGTTCAAGAATATTATGCTGTCCCTTGGTACATTTTTTTTAGTTTCCAGGGAAAATGCAATTCTTTCTCAGCTCCTGTGAATGGGCAGTGCTATCAGAAATATGCTCTATCATTATGGCTTTGTAACAGCTCCCAGAGAAATGGAGGGGGCGGGCTATGACAAAAGATACCGGTTATTCCTGAACAGCCAATTCATCTGTAAGTGAAGCACTTTGGGGGGCAGGATTTTTCTCTCTGGGAGTCTGATGTGGGGTAGTGGTTGTGCTGTCTTGCAAAAATGTCTGTTTTGTCTTCACAGGAAAAGGCAAACATGGCAAATGCACGCTAAAACTGTGGGCTGTGAGCCAAAGATGGGTCATCATGACTGCCTTGTAGGTAGGCCGTATGAGGCAGGAAGAGGAACAGTGTGAGCCGAGAGAGGAGATTTTACCTCTGCATAGTGTGTGAGTCTCTGAGTAACTGTGTTATATTGCTAAATGCTAAATATGAAAAATAAAATGTAAATTTGTTCCAGTGTTAATCGAAGTGGGATTCCTTCGGGAGAAGAAAGCAGAGTGGAATCACTTTGCAAGAGGGTGCTGAAAAGTACAATACATTCAGAGGTGGGGCAAATACCAAAACAGCATGAGAACCACTGAAGTAGACCGTGCCACACATTTTAGGTTGAACGAATGCCTCCGTCTATTTTGTGAAGTAATGCTGCAAAACATTATGATTCCCTGGGATGAAATCAACATTTGTCTGGTTCTTACTCCTTGGAGGAATCCCACAAAATGTCTTCTCCGGTTTGGAATGTACAAGGAGATTCTCCACACATACCATCGGCGTTCAGGAGGCCAGAGGCTCAAAGTGAGTCATTGATGTATTTATTTAATTTCTGTTCTGCTTTTCTTCATTGCTCAAAGTACTGTATACTCATCCAAGCAACCTTTAATTTGACAAATATCTTCTATATCTGGGCCCATTCTATTGATCGATTCATGCAGATATTAATATGGCAGCCCAAGCCAAATGTGAAACGGTCAATGTCAAACTAAAGGTGAGGGGTTGGGGGGGGGGGGGGTTGCTGGGGAGGAAAAGAGATGAATTTCTAAGAATCTCTCTGCCCCAGCTCATGCCAGGATCTACCATTTGCTGGGGAGCAGTGCTGTCAGGTACCTTATTGGACCCAGCAGACACGACCACCAGAACTCATACAACAAGCCAAGAGACAACTCTCAGAAAATAACCCAGGGGTTTCCCTCCACCCTAGCGCTCCTTAAGAAAGCTCAGAGTTCCCAAGCCAGTATTTCTCCTTTGCTGATTTTGTGTGAACTAGATCTCATCTGCTATCTGCTTGAACGACAGAACTGAACAGCCATCCCCAAGACTAAAATGTGTGAGGAACACACACTGATGTGCATAAATTGTAACCTGTCATTTTCCCTTCCTTCTCTGCTTGTAAATAAATGTGAACATGCACATTCAGTGCAGTGTCATGAAAGTGTAGCTATCTTTCCACAAAGGAAAGAAACCCCAGAAAGGCCCCCTCAACTTCCCATGGCTCCAGAGGGGAGAGGGAGTTACATTTTGGCTGAGGAAAGCAAGTGTATACATGCCCTAATGCATTCCATTTGTGATCCAAGAAGCACACATTTACACACAGTAAAATATGTGCGCGCACACTTTCATGCCGTCTTTGCAACACACCTGCATTCTATAAAAAGAAAGAGGAGGCACTGCAGACCAAAAATAACATAATATTTATTGTTCCTTTGTACAGAAATATAATTAATGTTTCCATTTGAGAAGAATTGGGGGGGGGGCATAAAGTAACTTGAAGGAAAGATCACATATCTGCCTGGTTGAAGCAATTAGTTTTGCTTTGCCTGAAATCTGAAACATAAAGGACGTGGGATCGTTGTTGACTGGCTGTGTCAATCTATAAAGTTACTTTGATCCCTTTCAGCACAGCAAATGACTAACAGAGACTGGAAAAGTGACCTCACAGTACTAGAGAGCAGTTCTCTTCACACAAGTGAACACAGTCGTAAAGTATTATTGATCTGAGGCAGCCTCATAAAGATCAAGAGATAGCTGGCCTTCTCAGAGAGGTCTGATTCAGCAGGCCTTGTTGGGGCAACAGGCCCAAGTCCTCTGGATCTCAACGTCTTGTCTTTGACCCCTCTGTAGCATCAAACCCAGAATTAATGTTAGCAACATTCCTGTACTGCAAGCCTCTCTTGGATGCTGCTGAGAGAATTCGTGGCAGTGTCATTCATGCTGTCCAACAAAAAGAAACGATCAGCATTTTGAGAACTGGATCTAGAACTGTACGGCTCGGGTGACCGAGCTGTTTAATTCCTGTGTGTATGGAATTTATATCCTGCCTTTGTGTACGTGAACTCAAAGGTGGCTCAAATCAAATAGGAAAGCAATGAAAGGAAATAGGAACAATTTGCAGCTGAGGCAACCTAAAAAAATAAATAAATCAGGAACTTTGAAACAAAACAGCATCAGTCCTGATAACAGCATCGGTAACAGGTTGCCCCCATTCCCTCCATTGTTCTCTATGGGAGGAAAAAAGTTAACATTTTTTCCCTCCATAGAGAACAATGGAGGGGATGGGACAATCTGTTTGGGGGCCCATAGAATTGGACCCCGTGGTCCAATCTTCTTGAAACTTAGTGGATATTTCGAGGAGAGGCCCCAGCAGCTACCCTGCAAGTTTGGAGCCTCTCCCTCAAACCCCCTTTCCTCCAGCCCCTCATATACCCTATGAGTTTTTGCCATTGATTTCAATGGCCCATAGGGTATAATGGGGCTGAAACTGACATTCCCTTTCTGACACACTTCTGGTGATGTCAGGGGACGTGGCATATGCTAATGAGTTATGCTAATGAGCTCCTGCACCTTTTTTTCTACGAAAGGACCCCTGCTTCCAGTATCCCATCTGATACCCCTGTCACATTCAGAAAAAGAGTCTTGTGGCACCTTGAAAAACTGGCAATTTTATTGTGGCATGTTTCACCAGCCTGAGCCTACCTCTTTGGATGCATGGAAGAGGAACACTAGGAAAATAAACATCTTTTAAAACATCCCCAGTGGAAACCTTTATTAAAAATGGGGAAAGCATTGCCAACAGTAATGCAGTGCATGAGTAATTAAAGGTTCATGCAGAGAGCTGATTACAAAAAGGTAACATTGTTTTCCCAAGATATTGCATCTTAAAATTAAGAATCAAAGGATAAAATATGAAATTGCACATTGCAGTGCAAAATGGAATCATCTCCTGTACTGAATAAGTTCCCTCGTTCTTTTTTTATGGGCCATAAGGGGAAAGGAAGGGAATATCAGTGCTTCATAGATTACTTCCATTTTCTCAACTCCTTTTGCTTACTTACGCAGAGATCAAGCTTAGCACAGCAGAAGTCTACCTTGGTGATACATATCTGTCACCCTAATATTGATTACCTATATCAGCTAATATGCGGCCCTGCACAAGGAATGTAATATGTAAGGCATACCATTTGAGCAGAGGTTTCTGCAGTTTGTGCCTATCATGCATCTTCTTTAGGTAAAATTAATAGTAAATGAACAGACTTTAATCTGGACTCGATCTCAGCTATAGCAGAGGTTGGACTTTTAGGAATATGGAATCAAGATGCAAATGAACTGGCCCATCTCCCCCATCTCAGTGATCATAGACTTTACTGAAGTGAGTCATTTGCACACTCTCCCTGTAAGATTCTTAATGAGGAACAAATATAATATTGACCAGTGGAGACATTACCAGACCATGGGAGAAGAGGCCATTGCTGTGAGGCCGGGTCCCGTATGGCTCCACTCTCATTTTCAGTTTTATGTCTGTTTTGTGTCTTTATAGCACACACACACAAATTTCTCTTAAAGAAGAGAAGAGAGAAGAGATTGGATTTATACCCCGCCCTTCACTCACTTGTAGTCTCAGAGCATCTTACAAACTCCTTTTCCCTTCCCCTCCCCACAACAGATACCCTGTGAGGTAGGTGGGGCTGAGAGAGCTCTTTCCCAAGCTGTCCTTGAGAGAACAGCTGGTACAGAGCTATGGCTTGCCCAAGGTCATCCAGCCAGGTGCAAGTGGAGGAGTGGGGAATCAAACCCGGTTCTCCCAGATTAGAGTCCGCGCACTTAACCACTACACCAAACTGGCTCTTAGTTATAGATGCAACAGAAAGAAGGAATACCTTGGGTTGCGTGACCTCCCATGCCAGGTTTCCAATTCAAAAAAGAAAAAGGGCTGTCCTAACGCTACCCTTGTAGAGCACTTGAACCCACCATTGTCATTAATGTGACTTTTTATCCCACCTATCCCCCAAGCACCCCAGGGTAGCTATATGGGTAGCCCTTTCCCCCTTTTAATCTCTCAACAACTCTAGAAGAAGGTTAAGCTGCGTTTTAGTTTAGTTTATTATTATGGTTTTAAGACCAACATACAGAGTAAGCATAATAGGTTAAGCCGAGAAATAGTGGCTAGCCCAAGGTCACCCAGTGAGTTTCATAGCTAAACTCCCCTGTCCAGATCAAACACTCTAATTGCTTTGCCATATTTGTTCGCTATGCAGAGGCTTCTCCCTGAAGTGGTCTTATTTAAACATTTTTATCCAGCAGCTAAAAGTAGTTCTCAGGCATGCTAACAAAAAAAAAAAATCTAAAACATTAAAACATAATACATACAAAGTCCTCATCAAACCCCCCCCCCCCCAAGCCAGAATGCAGCAGAAATGCCTTCAAAGAACCAAAAAAGGCAACATTTCTTTAGGGCTAGGGAATAGGAAGGGTTTATAGGGAGAGAAAGGTTGTTTGATAGAAAGTACTGTACATTATATATTAAGCCTGGACTTGGATGGGCCAGTCCAGCCGGAACTTGTTAGATTTCAGAAGCTAAGCCGAGTCAGCCCTGGTTAGTACTGGGATGGGGGAGACCACCAAGATTACGTCCAGGATTGCTAAGAAAAGGCAGGCAGTGGCAAAACCACCTAGGTTTGTCTCTTGCCTTGAAAATCCTATGGGGTCACCATAAGTCAGCTGGGACTTGGCAGCTCTTACCACCACGATATATTAAAAACTATTTTTAAAAGGCAGCATTTCACAAACCATTAAAATATACAAAAAAAGTGAGAATAAAAATGACCTATCATACCCTCCTTCCTTCCAAGGTACGCCAAAGCAACATATATGGTTCTCTGTCCTCCTCTATTTTATCATTAGAACAACAGTATGAGAGAGAGTAAGTGGCCCAACATCATCCAGTGAGGTTAATGGATGAGTTGAGATTTGAACCCAGGCCCAAGCAGCAGATCTCAAAAAGGTACATATGGGCTGGCGGTGGCCTCCAGTGATCTTAACTGGGAAGCGGGTGCACATAGAACAAGGTGGTCGCTTAGATATCCTGGTCCCAGGACACTGAAGAGTTGCGGGGTCATACTCAGTTCTTTGAACTGAGCCCAGAAGCAGATAAGTAGCCAGTGCAATTATTTCAAGACAGGCAATATGTATTCTCTATAGTTGGTGCCAGTCAGCAATCTAGGTACTCGATCTGAAGCTTCTGAACGGTCTTCAAGGGCATCCCCACAGAGAATGTATTACAGTGATATAACCCGGAGGTGCTCAGAGCATGAGTAACTGTGGGGAAATCCCATGCTGCTCTGGCAATATTATTAACAAGGACTGTGACATCCTGAAACTTAGAACAGGCAGAGCAGTGCAGCTTGTGCCCCCCCCCCAAAGCCATTGCATAGCTCCTGTGGGAATAGGACTCCTCATCACGTTGGTTGCATCTTACAGAGATGATTCCCCCCCCCCCCCCGTGGCTGCTCTGAAGCCCAGAAAGATTGAGCCACTCAGAGTTCAGCAGTGGCATCACGCCTAGCAAAGGGGAAGCAGCGTGCCAGAAATCCACTGGTAATATTACCTATTCAGCACATTGGAATGTCTAGCTAAGTTGGAAAGTCTGGCATAAAGCCTAAGTCTCCCAGTTCATTACGTAGGTGGGGCTTTCCACCAAAAGTAAGCAGAGGCCAATTTGAGATGCTAATAGGCAACTTTGTCTCAGTAGCTAAAAATGTTGTCCTGCTTCCAGGAGACACTCCCCTTTCCCAGTGTTTGATAATGTGTCTGTTTGAAGGAAGGCGTCTTTTCTCAAGATAGGATTCGAAATGATCCGGAGAGTTCCCCTCCCCTTTGGGTGGCCTAACTGTGTGGGATGAGTTGTTGGGATGGTCAGAACATAGCTTTTGAAGGATATAACTTGTTCTGAAGGAAGAGATGAGGCAGAAAGGGAAGAGAAGTTGCATTCCATGTCAAATAATATGTATACCTGCACAGAAATCCAAGACAACATAGCAGTCCCGTGAAGAACATCTTGTTAAAAAAAGAAATCAGCATCTGTCTTTTAAGCAGAGGCTGTGTGCCCATCTTTTGGGGATCCTTTAGTAGATTATTTCCCAAATTTATGATCTATACTAGCAGGATAGCAAATCTTTACTAAATTCATGGGGCTGCCTTCAAAGATAGTTTGGAAGTTTCGACTGGTGCAGCTAGATTGTTAATTGGCAATGGCCATTTACTACCTGAGTCCTACTAGGAGAAAAGATTGAGCCCCTCAAATGCTTACCAAGTTACCAATCTGTCACATCCATTTTTAATAGTTTTTGTCATGCTGTGTTGAGAACAGTTTGGAAAAAAAGGTACCCGTGTGTGCTCCCTTTGCAGAGTTGATGTTGGAACAGCAGCTTCCCAGTTGTATTATCGTGATAAGTATGATAATGTATTGTCCTTAAAATATTCCTCCCCATTTTTCCAAGAGTAAAATATAAGAAGCTGCCTTCTGCTAAGTCACACTGCTAGCCCAGAAAGCCAGCATGGTGGCACTGCTGGAAGATCTGGGGGCCTTTAGGCAAGTTAATTTTGCTCAGCCTGACTTACCTTACAGGTGGTTATGAGGTTATAATGAGGGATGGTGAGCACCATTCTGAGCTCCTTGGAGAAAAGTGTGAGATGCTAAATAATAATAATAATAATAATAATAGTAATAATAATAATAATAATATACTTTATTGTCATTGTACATAGTACAATGAAATTAAAAAGTACCATCCTTCAGTGACTCACAACATATAATCATGCGCACTCACACAGACATTCACGACTGCTTCTCCCTTGTGATTTACATAGCAACCAAACCACTGTTTCCCCCAGATTTCAGTCTCATACAGCATTCAGGGCAATAATAGCTCTCGAGTAAAAACTGTTTTTTAGTCTATTTGTCCTTGTTTTGATTGTCCTATATCTTCTGCCCGAAGGCAGCAGTTCAAACAAGGAATATGCAGGATGTGACAAATCCTGTAGGATGTTCTTCACTTTTTTCAAACATCGAGAACTATACAGTTCCTCCAGAAGTGGGAGAGGACAGCCAATTATCTTCTGGGCTGTGGTGATGACTCTCTGGAGTGCTTTCCTATCTGCAACCGTACAACTAGCAAACCAGGCACAGATACAGTATATTAAAATGCTCTCTATTGAGCAACGATAGAAAGACATCAATATTTTCTCATTCAATTGTCGCACGAGCTGTCGGTGTCGCTTTCACTCGACTCACCGGGCGCCTCCCGTGCCGCCACTGCGTCCTCCCTTCTCTCCCCAGCAGCTGGAGCCTCAGATGTGATTGCCGGGGGTGGGTTACGTCACCACGCCCCCCTGAGCCACCCCCTGGCGGGATTTTCTGCCCTTTTCTCTCTGCACCTACAGGAATCCACGACCAGGCTTCTCCTCCCCGGCTCCTTCATGCTGCCTCCCTTTTATGCTTCCTCCGTCCCAAGGCTCTCCATTCCAGGCTTCCTCCCCCTCTCGCCCCGCCCTTCCTCTTAAGGTCGGATGCCGAGGCTCCCTTGGGGCTTCTGGACCCACCCTTCCTGTTTCCCCCGTCCCGGGGCGACACGCTCGGGAGCGCTGTCTGGCTCACGCGGCCCGCCCTGGCCCCCGCGCTTTCCCCGCCTCCCCTTGGCTGTCGGAGCCTTGCATCGGGTGCCCCCCCCGGGAGCCCGTTGGAGAGATCCCATCCCTCTCGTCCCGTCTGGCTGCCCGTGCTACTCTGCTGCAGCGTAGGAGCAGCCCTGCTTGTTGCGGCGGGCCCGACTGCTGCTTTCGGGGTTCGCTGGGGGATCGGCTGCCGCCCGCTCTCCCTCTCCCTCCCTGCGTCCCGGCCACATGTGCCGGACTCGGCAGATTCCGGCCCTCCTGAGGCCCTCCCCACCCCCCTGGTAAGTCTTGGCTGCCGGCTGGTGGTCGTCCTGGCGATGGCGTGGGGGTCGTTAGGGCGCTGGGAGCCCGGGAGAGTCCCGTGATCGGGACACTAATATACTACAGAGTCTAACTCGAGACTGGCAGTGGCTCTAGGGTTTCAGGTAGAAAAGCCCCAAGATCTATTGCTTGTTATCCTTCAGTTAATACAAGTGGGAACCCACAAGGACTTGCGGGAGGCATCTCATTTCCCCTTCCCCAACTATTTCCTCTTTCCCTTTCCTGAAAGCTCCCATAGCTTCTCCCCTTTTCCTGCTTCCTTCTCTCTTTCTAGGGTTGCCAGCCTGGAGATCTCTTGGAATCACAATCCCAACTACAGAGATCAGTTCCTTTTCAGGTTGCCAGCTCCAAGTTGGGAAATTCCTGGACATTTGGGGGTGGAGCCTTGGGAAGGGAAGGTTTGGGGAGGGAAGCAACCTCAGCAAGGTATAATTTCTATAGAATTCACCCTCCAAAGCAACTGTTTTCTCCAGGGGAACTGATATTTGTCATAGGGAGAGCAGTCGTAATTCTGGGTGATCTCCAGTTCTCACACAGAGGTTGGCAACCCTACTTTCCCTAGAGAAAATGGCTGCTTTGGAGGGTGGAGTCTATGACATTATACCTGTCTGAGGTCCTGCCCCTCTTCAAAGCCCAAACCCCTAATCTCTAGGAATTTCCTAACCTGAAGTTGGCAACCCTATTTCCTTCCCAGCCTAATTTTATCTGCTCTTATGTCTTAAGCTGCAACCGCCCCCACACCCGGCAGCCTCTGCCTAAGAAAACTATGTCCCATTTGTTTGGTGCCAGCCACTGGGCAAGGACCTCTTGTGTGGTAGGGAACCCTCCAGGATTTATTTGTGGGGGTGCCTCCCTTTCCCATGTATCCCCCTCCTCATTTCACCTTTCCCTCCCTTGGCAACCCCCATATCCTCTGCCCTTTACCCGCCTCATTTTCTCCTTCTCTGCCATTCACCAACCTACCTTTTATTTGCCTCCCATCTTCAGCTATGGTTATTATTTATTTATCTCATTTATACCCCACCTTTCTCCACAGTGGGAACCAAAGCAGCTCACATTATTCTCCTCTCCTCCTTTTTATCTGCACAACAACCCTGTAAAGTAGATTAGGCTAACTGGTCAATAATCACCCGGTAAGCTTCCACAGCAAGATGAGGATTCAAACCTGGGTCTTCCGGACCTTACTCTGAAGCTCTAACCACTGCACCACACTGGCTTTCATAGGGTGGCTGCTGTTGAACAGTAGCAAGCAGCCAGGCCTAGTTGAGTCATGCAAATCAGGTGGTATCAGTTACTCAGAGGTTGCTTCCAGGCCTAGTGTTGCAAACCTCCAGGTGGAACCTGGAGGTCTTCCAGAATTACACTGTCCCCCTGAAGAAAACAGCAGGTTTGGCAGGCAGACTCTATGGTGGGTAGCATTATATTCTCTTGAGACCTCTCCCCTTCCCAAACCCTGCCCCCCACAGACTCCACCACAAAATCTCCAGGAACTTCCCAGCCTGGAGCTGGCAACGCTAGCAGGACTGGTCCTAATGAGTCCTCCCTCAAAGACCAAAATAGGCTTGGAAAGGGCTCTGACTTTTACTGACAAAACCCAGCCTAGAATACTGTAGTTGCCTAGCAACAGCCACTGAGGGGATCTGTTACTTAAAGCAACAAGTGCTCCTTTTATCATTTTCAGATATTTAAAGCTCCCAATTTTTATTTTTAGACTTCACATTTTCCTGCAAACCCTTTTCAGGTTTGTCGAAAGATCTGTCTTGCCTGTCCACAGCTCCAAGCACTGGATTTAAGTATCCAAAGATTTTCCAACTTTGCTGTTAGAATATAAGACTGGGGAATGAAACAGGGACTTTTGGCGTGTAAAGCATATGCTTTACCATTGAGCCTCTGTAAAAGCATTAATAATTATATCTCACATATGGTTCCCAATAGTGTCCAATCAGGAAGACTGGCCAATACACACTTAACTTGAGCAAAGAAACTGTATCAAGAATTCCTAGACTGTTCAATGAACCCAAATATTTTCAGAGGCATCAGGGCAATCTCCCAAAGACAGACTTGAAGCTGGGATCAGACTCAGGGCATTTTCAGACTGGCTTTTTCCCGGGGCTCACACCTGAGCTAGCACCGGAGCTTCTGGTCAGTTTTGCACCAGTTGCTCCGTGCTCACAAACTCCTCCGGAGTTTCACCGCACTGCTCAGGAGTATCCCTGGAGCAAGAAAAACAGGTTTCTAGCGGTGTTTACTTGCTCCAGGGATACTCCTGAGCAGTGGAGCAACTGGTGCGAAACTGACCAGAAGCTCCGGTGCTAGCTCCGGTGTGAGCCCCGGGAAAAAGCCAGTCTGAAAACGCCCTCAGTGTCAACATGGAAGTGAGTCCTTGCCACAATGGCTTATCATCCAACTGATATGATGCAAAAAGAAGACAAGGTGGGAAGAAAAATATCAGAAGTTTCAGTTACTGACTGTTAGAACTGAAGTCATATAATGCCCAAGTCAAATGAAGTTCTAAGAACCAAGCATTGGTCCCTCTCAGCAGGCTGCTTTCATGTAGCCACCAATGAAACTGTGACCCAGTTGATCTTCCTGCCCAGAAGCAGCCTAAGGAGGCAGCATGCTGTGACCCAGCATAAGGCAAGGCATCCCCCCAGTTGTCCAAAATCTGGAAATATGGGTCTACTGTTTTTCTTAATTATGGGCATTTTAGAATGTACTCCTTATTTTGATTTGATTTTTTTTTTAATTCTGAACAGCTTGGTTATTTATTTATCTGTGCATTTACCTCATTTCCCCACAGGGGACCTAAAGAAGTTTCCACCATTCTCCTCTCCTCCATTTTATCCTCACAACAAGCCAGTGATGGCCAAGGTCACCCAGCATGCTTCCATGGCAGAATGGGGATTCAAACGTGGGACTCCCAGATCCTAGCCTGTCATTCTAACCACTGGCTTCCTATTTGATTTGAAACATTTCTGTCTTGCCTTACCTCCTCATTCTCAAAGAGGTTAACAATCCAACAACCAGATTATCTCTCGTTAATTTATATGCCACCGCTTCAGAAATCCCTCTGAGGACATATCATCTGTACAAATGTAGCTGTCAGCCAATGCCATGCTCTGGACTGCTGCATTTCTTCCAGTATCTCCGCTACCCATTTGTTGAAAATCGGCAGCTGGAGACCTCATAGTGGGTGATGTCAGCTTCAGCTTTTGTCACTCGCTCATTTGGAACTGAATGCTGGAGCTACAGTGGAAGTAAAAATGCAGAGAATGCCTGGGCTCCCCACTAGTCTGTCAGAGGCAGAAAATCCCTTCTGCAGCTGCAGTAGGAAAACAATTTGTCCAATCATCAGCTCAAGCGGGAGGTCACCACTGATTGGAGCTGCACCTATTATTATGCACTTACCAGGCTTCTGCAGCAACAAAGAGCGGTCTATGAGAACACAGGGAAGCCAACCGAGGGGAAGGCAGCTGCTGTCCTCACCTTCACTCACTGGGATCTCATTGATTGGATTACTATCCACATCTCCACTCTGAAAATTGGGGAGCTGGGCTGTCGTGAACAAGAGGTACTATTTTCTGGATAATCTCTATGATATCCAAAGCAGCATGTTTTATCTAAAAATACACCGACTCAAGGCAGTCAGCCAAACACTGAAAATTTCCACACACAAAAACGTACACATCTCTAAGATGCACTAGTAGGCATTGGCAGTGGATAAGGGACCATCTCCATATAGATGTCTGCACAACCTTGAGAGACAGTTTCCATAAAGCTGGAAACTAGAGCACCTCTGTGGCGGCTTTTGCTAAGGCTCTTCTAAAAGGAAGGACCCTCCTGTGGTGAAAATCCAGAGACCTGAATCCTTTGCGGCCTTCCGTGCTAGTGGAATCTTTAGGACCAGGCAAGCATAATATCTTAATAACCCAGCATGAATCAGTTAAGTGTTTCTCTGTATTCAGAAAAAAACAGTAGAGAGAGCAGGAATCCTTCCAGCTGGAATGATGTTTCTCTAGCTGTTAAGGTGATAAACTTGCATTCTGTGAATACACAGTGTGTGCCAATGAACAGGAGTTTTCTGTGGATTGTGTCCAAAGTTAATTATGTTGGCAGTTTTTGCCATAAAAGTTTAATTAAGATTTTTCCTAGTATGTATAGTTTTGCTTAGTTCCAAATATCTGGGGCCCATGTAATTCTATGGCATTGTCATATTCCTTCGTGCCCTTTGCAGGTCTCTTATATTGCGGACACTGGTTCTCCCCCCCCCCCCCGCCCCCTGCCCCACATATTGACTGTGAAGCATAGGGGCTATTTCACACAATTAATAACAAACTTTGGGGTTCTGTCAAGTCTATACACAGAAGACAGTCCGATCTCTCTGGTAGCCGTTCCTCAAGAACTCAGGCAGAGGTCTTCCCTTGTCTTGTGACACCATGATTCTTTTTAACTGGGAGGAGCAGGAACTGTTCTTGGAGCCTGCTTCATGCAGAAGAAGGAGTTCTGAATTTCTCCTCTATATGGAGTGCAGAGTGGTGGTTAGAGTGTCATGTAGGGCTGCTAGCCTCCAGGTGGGGCCTGGGGATCTCCCGCTTTTACAACTGATCCCTAGCTGACAGAGATCAGCTCCCCTGGAGAAAATGGCTGCTTTGAAGGGTGGACTCTATGGCATTGTACCATGCTGAGGCCTCTCCCCTCCCCAAACCCCGCCCTCTCCTGGCTCCACCCCCAAAGTCCCCAGGTATTTTCCAACCCAGACATGGCAACCCTAGTGTCATGCTAGGATCCAGGAGACCCAGGCCTGAATCCCCACTCTGCCACAAAAGCTTGTGAGTGATCTCAGGTCAGTCACGCTCTCTCCACCCCACATCCTTCACAGGATTGTCCTCAGGATAAAATGGAGAGGAGAACGATGCAAGCTGCTTTGGGTTCCCCACCTGGGAAAAGGCAGAGTATACTTGAAGTAAATAAATAATAGATTGTAGCAACGTAACTACCGGTGAGAGATGGCTTCTCTTCTGTAGATTGTAGCAGCCAGTGTTCCCTCTGAGTTAGTGTGAGCTAGCTCACAGTTTTTTAGCCTCCGGCTCACACATTTTTGTCTTAGCTCAGGAAGGATGGCTCCAGGGCAAACGAATTTATGCAGTAGCCAAATCGCTCACTCACAACTTTAATGCCAGCAGCTCACAAAGAGGAATTTTTGCTCACAGGACTCCACAGCTAAGAGGGAGCATTAATAGCAGCCTATTACAACTTTCGGACATGTGTACCTGTAACTGTGTTACTTAGCCATTCTTTGTCACTGAAATACACATCTGGAATGATTAGTTTACACAACAGTGCATCATATTTCCTTTATTAAAAAAGCTTGTGAAAATCTATGATGTTGTGCTGATGACCTCAAAGAATTCATCTCAACCTTGAGAACACAGCCTGTAAAGAGACTTTTTTCCCCTTTAAAAAGTGACACAAAAGGTTCAAGAAAGTTCTTAAGGCAGTCTCTTGGGTTCTGACAAAGATTAATATATTACATTCTCAAGCATCAGTACAGAGGTAGATCTTCAGACTAGAAAACTTTATTTCCCACCAGCTTCGTGGTGAAGTACAGTAATGAGGTATCTGATTTTAGAGTATGGCCTGTAAATTTATTATTCTGACCATGCCTCTATTTCAAAATACTTTATAGCTTTACTTGAAACTGGAATCCCCAATTACTCTGAATTGCAAAGTCTGCGTGCTAATTGACAATAGAAAGTCACAAAAGAAGTGCTTAGTGTTTAAACCTTTGTTTAAAGGCCACTGGGGGGGGGGGGGGGACTTAAAGAATACTATGAAAAGAGACCTAGCAAATTCTTTAATCCTTTCCAGGTCACACAGTTGGGTAGAGTGAATAATAGTGAGGGGACTTTTTCCACCTTTTGGCTCTGCTAAACTGGGAACATAACTTGCAATAAGCTTAAATACAAAGCTCAGAAAGAGGGGACTCCTTCCCCCCCCCTCCTGTTTTACGTTAAGCAGTGAATTTTTCACTTGTTTGCTCTGCAGTTACATACAATCCCATTTGTCTCATTGCCACAAGCCATTTGAGGGGGAAAAAATTGAAATTTGTGCCAATTGTGTGTTGAGAGTAAAATATATTATATATAGTTTTTCCTCCTTCAAGTAAACATTGAATGTTGGAAATCTCCTTCCCCTGCCCTCCATAGCCCCATTACCTAATGGTCCTCTTCCTTTGTAGGTATCAGTGTGGAAATCTTTCTATCATGCTACAGTCCCTTTTTCCTTTTCAACACTAGACTGCACACGATAATTAAGCCTTGGGGGCTTTGTGGACGAAAGCATAAAGAAAAGCAACACGCAGGCCTCTTCCCTCCATTGTCAGCTTCTTGCTATACGGATTTTCTTTCTTTACACATGACTTACCAGGTAAACCTGTTTGGAAAAATGTTAGTAGAGAGCACTGAATTAACACCTCAGCTGTTACCTGTAGCAGGCCATTTTGTCTAATGACAGGGAAATTATGACTTCCCAAAGGCTGGTGGCCTTACTAAGGGTGGCAGGAATTCCTATGGATCTGAAAAGACATATTTGTTCTCAGATGACATGACCCATAATTACAGAGACCACATTCACAAACTTTGAAAGCTTGGTATTGCGGTAGATTCCTTTCTTTTATGTGATGAGTCATATATTTTAAAAACAATTCAACTAAGGCTTATGGATCATGAATTCCAAAAAGTGTTCCCTTCGTCCCTCATCCCCCCGTTTGTTCTGCAGCTAATTTAGGTATATATCAAAGGCATGGAATGATGCCCCGCTATTTCTCCATTTTGGATTCCCCATTCCAGCACTGAGCCTTTACTTTGGCCTGTTTAAATGTTTTTTCCATCAGTAGTCCTTTTTGGTAGATTTAGGCAAATACCTTCTCAGAATAGGTTTTGTCCATGTGAATTAGGTACTCTTGATTCATTTCCCCATATCATTTTAGTGTTCCCTCCTTGCTTTACAGAATAAACAGTTCTTGCCTAAATACCTCCAGGATAGTATCTTCAATAAGGAAAGCATTTTAATTTATTTTTAGAAGATGTCAAACCCTCAGATCACTATATGTGTTGCCAAATTTTTAGCTGAAGCTTATAAAATTAAGTCCAAAGACATCACTGTATCTTGTTGGGTGCCTATTTTTCCTCTTTGTTTCTGATGTTTCATTGATTTAAATACATACTTCATCTGTATTATTGTATTGTATTATTGGTCACTATCTTAATTGTTTTATGTCTCTGTTCTTATTTATTCTTGATTCTAACTTATCAGCATCTTTTATGCCAATAAAGGTCAAAATGAAATGAAATGAAATTACAGAGACCAAACAGTAATATTTTAGCCTAAACCATCCTCTTTCAACCACTGGGACATGCCACATTGTAAGCTGAGTCCCAACAACAGCACAACCTCCATATTTTGTCTGTGAATTTGAGGTGACAGTGTAGTGTAACACAAGTGGAATTTCCTATGCAGCACAAGTGGAGTTGTGTTTGCAGAAGGCAATTCCACCCCACCTCACCTGGAGTCTTCTTTGCCCCCTGGAATTGTGCTCTTGCAGAAGCACAGTGTGGGGAACAAACTGGGGGTCAATCACAGGAGGGGGAATTGGCAAAAGAAGTCTCCTCTTCCAAGACTGGAAGAGTCTTCCAAGACTGGAAGACTCTGAGGAGCTGCTGCTATGCTGATAGAATGGTATCTTAGAATCAAAGCCATAGCATCCAGAGACGGACTCTTTATTCAGTGACTGGTGGGAGTAACCGAATGGTTCATATGCTGCAGATGCAAAACGTGGTGTTTCCTCTTCTGTAAGTTTTCCTTCATAACAGCGCTTTGGTTATGGTTTATTTCTATTTCTATTCCAGTTTTCTTCCAACAGGCACTCTAGGCAGTTAAAACCCAAAAATTACGCCATCAAGAACTTTGGTACTCTAAATTCAAGTTATTACTATAGGGAATTTCAGTTCCTTAGGAATGATCAGTAATCCGTGCTTTGCATACAGAATATCTCAGTTTCAGTCCCTGACATATCCAGTTGAAAGCTGGACTATTTTCATACATGCTGAATGATGTACTTTCAATCTATTTGCAATGCACTATAGCAATCGTTTGCAAGTAAATTTTCCCATTTCACACAGTAAAGTCCAGTTTCAAAGTGCTTTGGCAGTGGATTGAAAGTGCATCATTCAATGCGTGGCTGAAGACAGACTGGCAATCTGGAGTGGGATGAATCCGGAGGCATAAGCTGCGGGGGGGAAAATCCCCCAGGGCTGGCCATCCATACTGGCCAGTGTATTGCGCAAGGATGCCGTTATGGAGCATTCAGACTGCTGTGGAGCCTGCTCCGCGGCTCACATGGCAGCATTGCACTGGTGGCGTATGTGCGTATGAATGACATATGCACACATGCGCAAAACTCCGTGCCAGCACGTTCACAATGCCGCCTCCGGATGCCTCCCGCTTCTTCTGGTTTACACTACCCGGAAGCGGGAGGCATGTGGAAGACGGCCCCTGGACACCAGTTTCTCCCGGTGTCCTGCTAAAGCGAAACGAAAACGTCTTCAAAACGCGTAAACGCGGAAGGGAGCCAAGAGACAGTTGCGGATGTCTGAATGGGCTCCCTTCCCCCACTTCCCAAGCGGAGCTCTCCTGGGGCAGATTGCCAGTCTGTCCTTGGCCCATGTGAAAGCATGGGAGAGGCATCTGTGAGAATACCAGAACAGATAATACTACTGGACTAATAGGCTGCTGCTACTACAGGTGACATTCCTTTACACAGGTGTCTGAATCAAATGGAAGTATTTGTTTTTTCCTCTGATGCTCCAATTCCAGACCTCCTTCACAATTCCTTACGGGACCTGCCACCACCTAACCCTTTTTTTGCTTCTAGGGAGCTCCTGTCAGAGGCCCGACATTCAAAAATACTCACTGTTCTCTTTTCTGCTGGAAAAAAGGAACCTCTTCAGTCAACTGAGTTGTTGTTCTGGACATAAATGTTTTCCTTCTCACTTGTCTACTTTCTCTGCATTTACATCCAACATGGGCATTCTATTTTTAGAATGATCATCACTTGGTGAGAGATGGAGAACTCATAGCATGAACTGGGCTGTTGTGTGCTAAGTCTCCCCAGTTCTGTTGGTAAATGCCAATGTGCCTCAGAGATGTGGACATTCATTACATAATGGTCACGAGGTGACTTGTGTTATATGATAAGGCTGGCGATGGAGAGCTGAATGTGAAAGAAAGATGCTGATTTGTAAAAGGATTCTAACGTAAAAGTCAGCGAGGACGCATGAAGAACAAGAATTCCAGGGCCAAAACAGAACTTGTCAGACTATGTGAGTGACCATGAATGCACGTTGATAGGTATATCAACTGGACGTCAACTTGAGATGACAACATCAAGGAAGGACTCACACGTGTGATACACCATTTTGGACAAAACACCCCAGACAGTGCCTTCAGAACATGATATCACCTCAACCAAATTACAGAGGCAGCTCACACATTCACCTGTGAGTCATCGGGTACAGTTCGGTCCTGAGAGAGTCTAGATGGCTGGATCCAAAAAAACAAGATTTCTATTTTTAGCAAGCTAGCAAGCCAGTAATCAGTGAATCACACTGAGATGGTATTACATTTTCTCTCACAGGTGTTCTGTCCTTCGCTGCTTGCAGTATCACTTTGGGGGAGGGGTTAAACTGCTAAACTCTGTCTCCACCAAGGAACTGCAGCTATATTTTTTATTGCTAACATCACCCCAAAGCCTTGCTGTAAGTCCATACCCAACCAAAATCTAAGACATTTCTGCTTCTGAGTTCAGCCACAAAGCAGCGTTAAACGGCCAGTATGAACATATTGATGGCAAAAGGAAGTCTCACTGAGTTTTTGCAGAGTCTTAGTGCACTGGAAAGTGCAGGCTCTAAAGAGCTCCATGAATCCTCCTGAACACAGAAGCCAGCATCACACAATTTCTATGAAAGTGTACAAAGAATATCAGTTTTAGGACACAATCCTGTGCACCTCATTTAGGAAAAAGCTGCCTTGAAATTAATGGTACTGGTAAATAAACACACGTAGGATCACAAAGAGACACTCATTCAAAGGATTTTAAAAAATACATTTTTATCCTATTTCTCCTTCAAAGAGCTCTGGGAGCTCTTCTTCTTCTCATTTTACCCTCACAATAACATTATGTGGGAGATAGGTTCAGGTGAGCAGCCATGTTGGCCAGAAGCAGCAGAACAAAGCTTGAGTCCAGGGGCACCTTTAAGACCAACAAAAGTTTTATTCTGGGTATAAGCTTTCGTGTGCATGCACACTTCTTCAGATATCTGAAGACGTGTGCATGCAAACAAAAGCTTATACCCAGAATAAACTTTGTTGTTCTTAAAAGTGCCACTGGATTGAAACTTTGGTTGTGGTCACACACACGAGATAAAGCAAGGGAAAAGAGAGGCTATTTTGTCTGGCAAAAGTTGACCTGCAGTTGTGCGATCACACAATCTTTTGAAGCTGTGGGCGCAGCCTGCCACTGCATGATCAAATGCAAACATGGGTGAGTCGGGGGCGGGGGTTTGCCATTTGTTTCTGAGGCACTTAAACAGGGGATCGATTATTCGCACCTCCACCCTGAGGGCTCCCTATGTAGTGCGCAATGATGTGCATATTGAGAAGGGAAGGAAAACCAATGGCATGGCGTCAGGATGGTCTGATCAGACTATCCCAATGCCATGAGAGAGTGCTGGAGCGATCAGATAGGAGAAAGTCCGCCCATAGCCCGTAGCAACCCATTTGCTACTGGACTTTCCCCAGTGCCTGTTTACGCCACTTCTGTGGCAGAGCAACATGGATTGCTGCCAGCTGCAGGATGTTTCCCAGATGTTCGTGTCTGATCACGCACCTTAAATCCACCTGGCATTCACATCTATGCTGAGGCTAACTGTGAGTGTGATTGCAGCCTTTGATCTACTATGTGGAAGAGTAACTGGTCCAAGGACATGCAGTAAATTCATGGCAGAATGGGGATTTGAACCCAAATCTCCCCAGCCCTCATCTGACACTCTAACCACTACAGCACACTGATAGTCCAGTGGAGTTGTGGTTTTTAAAGCACTTCAACAGCCACCCTCAATGTCTCTGTGCTGTCAAAGCAACTTGTCATGTTGCATCTGTGGGTGGGGAGAGTTGATATCCAAAGGCCCAAGTCTAACAGTGTGATCCCATGCAGAGTTACTGCAGTCTAAACTCTTGGGTTTAGACTAGAGCAGAAAACAATGAAGACTTTAAATGACTCCTGATGAAGCTTAAAGCAGAAAGTGCTTACTGCTGAACATCAAGAAGACAAAAGTAATGGCTACTGGGGAATTACACGACTCTAAGGTCGAAAGCAAGAAACTGCAAGTAGATAAATAGGTACCGCTTTGGTGGGAAGGTAACAGCATTCCGTGCACCTCAGCATTTAGTCATGCTGGCCACATGACCATGGAAGTCTTTGGACAGCGGTGGCTCTTTGGCTTGGAAACAGAGATGAGTATTACAACCCTAGAGTCAGATTAGGCTGGCTTTCGAGCAAGGGAAACCTTTACCTAAGGTTGATGATGAAGAAACTGAAATTATTTTTAAAATTTTATTCCTTGGCTCCATCATCAACCAAAAGGGAGACTGCACCCAAGAAATCAGAAGGAAGTTGAAACTGGGACAGAAAGCCATGAAGAACCTTAACTGTAAGGCTGTATTGCTGGAGGCCAAGATTTAGATTATACTTCCAGAGGGCCTGTAAAACAGAGCTGTTCCACCAAGCCTTTGGTTGAGGAGGCAGATGTCAAATAACATTGGTTTCCCTGTTCAAGCAGCCTATGGCATGGTTGCTTGATCCATCAGACTGACCCACCACCCTCCTGGCATAAGCCCGGCATACACTGAAATGGAACTGAATTGGAATTGCCGAGCCACAGATATATTCAAATTTAACTAGTTGGAAATTTTTCATTGTTTTGAACTAACATTTTAATGTGTTTTTAATCTATGAATTTGTTTGTTTTATTATATGTTGTGAGCCACCCTCAGCCCGCTAGTAGGGTAGGGCAGGATAAAAATTGCATAAATAAATTGCTTAATTGCATAAATAAATAAATACTATGGTATTTCCCATTACTATGTATGGTGAGTATATACTATGTATGCATGGGTATGAAAGTCGGACGATGAAGAAAGCTGACAGGAAGCAAGTAGATTCCTTTAAAATGTGGTGTTGGAGGAGAGTTTTATGGATACCATGGACCACCAAAACGACAAACAAGTAGGTTCTAGATCAAATCAAGCCTGAACTGTCCTGAGAAGCTAAAATGACTAACCTGAGACTTTCGTACTTTGGTCACATTATGAGAAGACAAAAATGACTAGAAAATACAATAATGCTTCGAAAAGTAGAAGGCAGCAGGAAAAGAGGACAACCCAACATGAGATGGATCGGCTCAGTCAAGGAAGCCACAGCCACGGTTTGCAAGATCTGAGAACGCCTGTTAACAATAGGATTTTTTAGGAGGACGTTAATTCATTGGGTCACCATAAGTCGGATGTGACTTGATGGCAGTTAACACACACACACACAAACAGAGAGAGAGAGCGCTCTGCATCAGATTTAGGGTTGCCAACTTTTGGTTGGGAAATTCCTGAAGATTTGGGGATGGAGCCTGGGTAGGGTTGCCAAGTCTTGCTTGGAAAATACCTGGGGACTTTGGGGGTGGAGCCAGGAGAGGGTGGGGTTTGGGGAGGGGAAGGGTTTCAGCATGGTACAATGCCATAGAATCGACCCTTCAAAGCAGCCATTTTCTCCAGGGGAGCTGATTTCTGTCAGCTGGGGATCAGTTGTAAAAGCAGGAGATCCCCAGGCCCCACCTGGAGGCTGGCAACCCTAAGCCTGGGAACAGTGGGGTTTAGGGAAGGGAGGGACTTCAGAGGGGTAGAATGCCATAATTCACCCTCCAAAGCAGCCACTTTCTCCAGGGGAACTGATATCTGTAACCTGGAGGTCAGCTATAATTTCATGAAATCCTAGGGTTGTCAAGTCTGGGTTGGAAAATACCTGGAGACTTTGGGGGTGGAGCCAGGAGAGGGCGTGGTTTGGGGAGGGGAGGGACCTCAGCATGGTACAATGCCATAGAGTCCACCCTTCAAAGCAGCCATTTTCTCCAGGAGAGCTGATCTCTCTCAGCTGGAGATCAGCTGTAAAAGTGGGGGATCCCCAGGCCCCACCTGGAGGCTGGCAACCCTATGAAATCCCCAGGTCCCACCTGGAGGCTGGCAACCCCAGTAGGATTGCCCTGTAAACCTGCCTCTGGCTTGACTCACATTGTGTATGCTGCCCTTCCTGTGTGTTTATAAGTGTGCTGGTGTGTGTGTGTGTGTGTGTGTGTGTGCACGCGTGCATATTCTAGCCTCTTATCACCCAAGAGGTTTGTATTTAGTACATACTGTTGACTGAAGTCATTGTTCACCAGAAGAATTCCAGAACACCAAATGGTTGCATTAAGTAGGTGTCAATGTTGGTTGCTGATTGGGCAATTGACAGTCAGCTTAAAGGGAGGGGAGAGGCAGTACAGTTGTTTTAGCAGAACTTCCTTTGAACCCCCCCCCCCCCCCCACTTTTATCAGGACTGGCTAATTTACCTCTCTCCACCTTCTCTTCCATCCCAAGTACTTTCTTATCTTAGGTAATCAGGATGCAGGAATTCCTCGTCCATCCCTCTTTACAGCCCCCTTTCAGTTGTGTTACTATTTGAAATACTTACCACTAGATAAAAGGGCTCCCATCCCAGCTACAGGAAGTCACTTTAAGCATGAAGCAAATAGTCGAGCGACTTAACAGCCCATATATGAACTCAATTACATCCTTCATCTCTCAAGATATGAATGAAAGAAGGCTAGGCTTTGATCTAGAATTAACCAAACTGTTCTTTAAAGCAGCCTTCCATGGGATTTTATTAGGAGCAGTAATTAGCGGTTAACATAGCCAAAAATATGGAGCTGCAGAGCTTTAAAGGGCTGTGCTGGGTTGGGAGACATATTTCTCACATACTTGACATTGAATTAAAGAGCCGTTTCTGATCCACCAGGAAGGGAATACAGAAAAAGCATTTCACCAAATGGCTTTATGGGGAAAACACTACACCTTAAGTCTCCATCAATTTAAATGTTGCTGATTTAGTTTAATAGATCCTAAAGACAAATTACAACAAAGGTTACAGTGCTTGTATACTCAAAATCTTAAAACAGATGTGTGTCCTTTAAAAAAAACACATGCACCAAGAAATCCAAGTAGGCCTCAGAAGTCTTTCTCCCCCCCCATCTTGAGCTCTTCATATGTTGCCATGTAGAATGTAACGTCTGTATAACAACTTCTCAAATGTCCAGATTCCCTCTTACACTCGTACTGTGGAACAGATGTTGTCCTGCTTTTTATTACTTTAATTTATGAACCTTGCATATGCTGAGTTTTGAAACCAAAGCCATAGAGAGTTTAACTTCGACTTGGAATCTTTCTATATAAGCTTATTTTTTTCTCTAAACCACCCCCCCCCCCCCCCAACTTTTGTTGGATGGATCAGTTTGGGTTATTTTCTTCCTCTCTCCGCAGCTATAAAGATCACATTTCTTATTAGTGCGTTAAAATATAGCAGATCCAAAATAGTTCTGTTATGGAAAAGGCCAAGTTGGACTCAAAATAGCACAGTTGCAGGAATATATGAAATCCACACTGGGAAAGGGGTTTCTTGTTCCAATGATCTAATGAAACAGAATGCAATTAAAACTAACAAGGCAACAAAGTGCCCCCTCTTGGAGTTCGTAAACACACCCGTGGGAGCGCTGAATTAAGGATAAGGGACCAACGTGTCTCTAATTGTGTCTTGTTTAACTTGACCATTTAAACAGCCAATTTTTTTTCAGGGCAGATTCGTCTAGGGGCCAACTCCTGTTTAACTTACAGATGCACAGTCGCTGCTTCAGTCCATGAGAGTTTCCCCAAAACATGGCAAACTGTGCAAATTAACAGATGTACAGTATTTTGGGTTTCTGCTTTAAAAAAAACGATAGGTCAGTTTTTCACAATATATATCAAAACCTCTGGCAGTCTATATGAAATAAATGACTCTGTATGGAGATCCCTGACCAGGACAGCCCAGGCTAGCCTGCTCTTATCAGAGCTCTATAGCTAAGCAGGGTTAGGCCTGGCTAGTATCTGGACGGGAGACCTCCAAGGAGTACCCGAGGTGTGACGTGGAAGTAGGCAATGGCAAACCATCTCTGAATGGGGTTGCCATAAGTCAGCTGTGACTTGATGGCAGTTTCTACCACCATCTACCATATGGAGAGAAAGGGATGCTGCAGTCTATTTTGAACATTGGATCCTGTTTCTCAGTGCAGCCTGTCTTCACACAGTTTGGCCCTACCTGCAGTCGCCAATGGCATCCTGCAGGAGGGCCACCTTTGCCTCTACCCTGGCTGCAGCTTGCAGCTGGGTCTTCGTAGGGGGGTGGAGCAAGTGCCGTCTTAACAGCTGGTCGCGCCCCGCCTTCCCAGGCTTCGCCTTGTTATTATGTAAGTTAAAGTGACCCTTAGTTTCCCAACCTATGATTGTCTGACTCCTTCTTCTGTTGGTGGGGGGGGGGGGGGGGGCGCAATGTCATTTATGAATGGGGCACACATATGATATTGGTACACTACCACCATATGTTGTTAGTATGAGGGAATAGTGAACATGCATGTTAATTGTTCTGTAACTGTCTTTATGTCATCATATTTGTATTCCTCTTCTTCTAAAAAGATTGGCCTGGTATACATGAAATTTATCCCATCTTGCTTTCACGCCTTGCTTGCAAGGTAGGTCAGGCAGAGGGAGAGCAACTGGTTTTGAGTGACCCGGTACCTGTGGTGGAATAGGGACTCCAAGCTGGATCTCTCCACTCTGCATTCAACATTCTAGCTCCAAACCACACCAACAGGGAACTGGGCCTACAAACACAGCAGGATGAGATGGGACTGTGATGGTAGAATGGGCTGTACCACTTCAGACTAAGGTGGGGATTACATGACTGAATACTCTCCAGTCCAAAAGGGTAGCTCTGGAAAGAGAAAGCTGGCACATCAGGAGAGAGCTAGGCTAGAACCTTTATGCATGTTTTCTACCTGTGAAAAATTTATTATGTGGTGGAAGAAAGAGAATTGTTTTTTATACACCCCCTTTCTCTACCCTAAGGAGTCTCAAAGCGGCTTACAATCACCTTCCCTGCCTCTCCCCCCAGCAGGCACCTTGTGAGGTAGGTGGGGCTGAGAGAGTTCTGGAAGAACTGTAAGTGGCCCAAGGTCATCTAGAAAGCTTCATGTGGAGGAGTAGGGAATCACTCGGTTCTTCAGATTAGAGTCCACTGCTCTTAACCACTACACTATGCTTGTTCCATAGGCGTAGAGTACGGGGGGGGGGCTCGAGCCACCCCCAAAATTTCCTGGGGGGGGCTCAGCCACCCCCGGCAAAATGGAGTGCCTGTCGCCGTGCCTCCCCGGGTCCTTCTGAGGCCCGGCCACCGCTGCTGGAGTGGGAGAGGGAAGGGGTGGCCGGGGGGGGGGGAGAGAGAGGCACCGGCAGCAGCGGCTGGCGGGCCTTGGAAGGGCCCGGGGATGCGCGGCGGTTTCCCGGGGGGGGGGAAGAACATTGCCCCAGCAAGCCCCCGCCCCCCCGAAGCCCACCCCCCAGAATTTCCAAAAGTCTACGCCCCTGGCTTGTTCTCACTCAAAATGTTCTCTCTTGCCAGCAATCTGTAGTATTCTACCATGGAGCAAAGAACAAGAGACAGTTGGTGCAGCAGGAGAATTAATTTTAGCTCAACTAGGAGACCACTATGGGTTTCACATATGCCCAGGGGAGTCTGAAATAAATACAAGAACAAATAAAAACCCTAAAAGCATTAATTAAAAGGCACTTTTAAAAGAAGGGGGGGGGAACCCTGAGCATATAAAATTAATAAATACAGTAGCATTTCATGAGCTAAACATTCAAGGGTATAATATTAAGCTCAGGGAATTCTCCCACCTCATTCTTCTGCATTTTGTAGACCAAACCTTAAGTATGATATAAAGATAAGCTGATGAGGCAAACAGCACCCCCCTATGACTTTGCACAGGCTCTGGCATGGGGTTGCCAACTTCCAGACAAGGCCTGGGGAGCTCCCAGAACTACAACTGATCGCCAGGCTACAGAGATCAGTTCTCTTCGAGAAAATGGCTGCCTTGGAGGATAAACTCTGTCAAGAGAGAAGCCATCTTAGAGGAATTTTCCAATGAGTTCCAGCTAAATATCCTGGTCTCTGATTCTCTGCAGGTGTTAGTCACACCCATACTGCGGGTTATTCATCTAGGCCGTCCAAGTAGGCCTGTTAGTTAGCTCACACAGTTCGGTTGTGAATCTGGTATGGGAGGGGGAACTCACTTTCTCCCTGGAAAGCTCACTGAGATACAGTCCAGAGATTGGTTGAGGAGGTCAGGACATTATGGCCAGTGTCTTTCTATAAGTAGGGTTAGATAGAAGAATCCTTATCCCTTTATGCCCTTTTACCCTTTCCGTTCTTACTGCCAAGAAGATGTTTGTATTAAGTTCTTGAACTCTTTGCTTTGAGAACGAACTGCACTGCGTAAGACTCCAGTGAGTTCGTGTAGCTAGTCAGTCTTATTATTTTTGGTGCATTTCACTGCCGCTGAACTATGTGCTTGTTTTAATCCTCACCAGACTTGGAGGGCAGGTAGAGGAGAGTCAGCCGGAGATCTTTTGCAAGTTTGGTGTCTCTAGCACACCGGGGGGGGGGGGGGGAGGGCGTTCTACCATGTCACAAATCTCATTAACTGAACTGGTTCATTTGGTGGCTAAAAGTTCGTGATAGTTTGTGGTTCGCAAACCAGGCATGCCACGAACCATGAACAAAGCTGAATTGTAAGTCCCAGGTTCATGCCCATCCCTAAACTCTACTCCCAAACCTTCAGGATTTTTCCGACCTAGAGCTGTCAACCATAGCTCTGGATCTTGTTTAAACTGTGCAAGCCCGCTAGGCCAGCTTAAAGTGCACTCCAGAGATCGATGGCCCTTCCAGAGATTGTTCCATTATGAGAACGTAGCTGCTTTGCTTGGATTGACACATAGTTTACCCGAGACTCAGAGCCCATGTGCAAAGCTGCACAGGGAATCTCTTTGGTCAACTTTGTGTTTAAATCAAGTTTCAGTTTGGCTCGGATAAATTTGAGTTCAGATTCTGCAGTGGGTCATGGACTACTTGTGTGGCCTCTTGGGCAAGTCACTCTCTGCCTCCCAGTACCCTATCTCTAAAACAGAGATAGCAAGAGACATACATCACAGAGGGGGGGTTTTGGCCTGGGTGCTCCCTTGGCAACATTCCAGAGCAATGATATGTAGTAGCAATTGCTAACAAAGCATCTTTTAAGGCGACCATGTGTGAACTGCTGTCCTTGTGCTCAGTGCTTTGAGAAACACCCACATGCTTGTGTCAATGTCATAGCCATATGGCAAGGCAAATGGGAAATGCTGCACTCCACATGTTGCCTCTAGAAGCTCATGGAGGAGCAGAGCTGCTGAAAACTGGCCCCCTCTTGCTCCTTTGAAATGCAGCGGTGCTGCTGCTACTCTGGTTGCTGTGGACCCTTGTAGAGGCCCCCCTTCAGGGTGCAATCGATAGCAGAAAGCAGACATTCTATACATTTATGAGGGAACTAAACTTGCTCCCCAAAGGGTTAAAGCAAGAAAATGCTCGCTTGACAGGAGGGGATGTGTTGACTCCAATACCTTTGCAGCTCTGCTGGCAGCCAAAGTTGCATTGGAACACGCCAGGTGGGATTACAGCTGAGTTCCTCTGCCAATGATAGTTCAGATGGAGGTAAGGAAGTTTTACCACAACCTGTCCTATGTCAGTAGACACTCCCTTGGACAAAAGGAGATAGATATTATGACTTTGGGAACTAGGGGTTGTCTGTCCTCTTTGATGAATCTAGAGCCAACGTGTGTAGTAGAGATTACTTTAGGGTTGGGAGACTCAGGTTGGAATCCCCCTCTACTCTGGTGACTTAAAAGGGAGGCTTTCTTACTATTTCAGACTAACTTCCTTCATCTGGTTCTTGTTGTGAAGATAAAAGGGAGGCGGGTAGAATGATGCTGTAAAATGCTTTGGGCTCCTATTAGGGAGAAAATCAGGGTATAAATAAAGGGTGTGGTCACATGGCAAGCTTATCCCGATATTTTCCCACTATAGATTTGATCAGGAATATTTTGTTTCGGGTTGGGATGATCACACATTCCTCCCCGAACCGCTTGCATTGTGCAATGAGGCTCTGGCTCATGGCCGAATCACCACTCCCACTGGGACTCGCCATACCGCCCCTTGTTTTTGCAGGTTCCCCCCCCCCCCAACAGTGAACAACATTAACTGGCAACATACGACCGAGCACTGGAGTCTAGATGTGCCCTTGAACGTTTATACATTGAATTTATTCAGCGCAGGATCACTCATGCACACAACAACGGAAACTTGGGGGGAGGAGGAACCATCGCAAGAAGGACATTTAGATGACCTAATCACAATCATTGCGAGATATGGCTGTCCAGATTGGCAAAATGATGGATTCAAAGTGCAAACACCTGAAAAGTACTCAATTTTCCGGGTGTAGGAAAACTCACTAGGGAACCGGGAGGATTGCGCGAGTGAGCCCACTTTGGTGTGGGAGAAGGAAGGGGGGGTTGTGATTAGCAATTTTAAATGTGAGACAGAACAGTGGTGAAGCCCAATCAAAATGATCGTGTGACCACATCCAAAGTCTCATTCATATAGTTTCAACAGTTCAGTCATGTCCCCTCCTATCATTTCCAGGCAGTTATCTCTTCTGTGATATCACAGATGAGAACACCCATGGTGTCTGTGCTTCTGAATGCTGCAGTTTTTTTATGGCTGCCCACTGTGCAGACCCTGGTTGCTGCACCCAGGGCCAAACTAGACCTTGCAGTGGCACAGGCTGTGTGTTACAGTGTAGCTTGTGCTGATTTTCTCTCAAGCAAGGAAATAGGGCCACTGAAAGCAAGTTATCACTAGGTGCGCAAGAGCACTGAGTGATATTTTGGCCCCAAACTGCTGTTCCATGTCTGTTATACACTTGAGAGGGATTACTTGCAGCCTTAGAGCTCCATGGAAAGAGCATCTACAGGAGCAAAGCACAGAGGAGGGAAGGTTTCGTATGCACACACATGTTGCCCTTTCATCCTGCTTCATGGGAAATCAATGGAGCACCAAGTACAGCACACAAATCTGCGACTTGTTTGAGCTTAAGCTACAGAAGGCACTAGATGGCTCTGAACACATTACGATCTTCCAACCTACCAGACATGGTCATTGTGTCAATAGGTTGAATCCAGTGCAAAATTTCCACTTCACAGGAGCCCTTGAACAAGAAGAAACAAGAGGTGGGGAAACGATAGTAGTTGCTTTTGCTTACTGTATCCCCACGTGTTTTTTGCCTGCACAAGATCCTGTGCAGCCTATTTCTGGGAGGAGAAAGTGCTAGGTCTTGTACAAGATCTTGCACAAGTGGAACTGTGCAAAGTCAGTTTATGTTTCCACTTGTGCATGGCTGGACCCATACAGATAAGGCAATAAGAGGAGTTGCAAGGCCTTGCATAGTGAAATATGCTTTCAGAAACTATCTCAAAAATCATGTACCTCCTGGAAATACATTTTCCCAAAGTGACATGAACATAGTTCAATTTTTTCCCTGCACTTTTCTTTCTCTTGTCTTTAATTCATGAGGAGAGCAGGGTTGCCAGGTCCCCTTGTCACTCTGGTGGGGAGGGTTGGGGGCATTCCGGGGGTGGGCGGGGATGTCCCAAGCTCCGCCCCAAGAGCAACCACCCACCCCTCTCCCTCCCCTCCTGCCCAGTTTAAAGGGCTTCAGCTGATTGGCGGGGACCATGTGGCCCGTCGATCAGCTGGAGGGCTCTTGAAATATAGCAGAAGGGAGGGAGAGGGGCAGTCATGGACAACAAGCTCAGCTCGCAAAAAGATCCATGGCATGCGGGGCTGGGGGAAATCAGATCTCAAAAGCTAAGCAGGGCTGACCCTGGCAAGTATTTTGGAAGGGAGACCTCCAAGGAATACCAGGTCACAGAGGCAGGTAGTAGCAAGCCCACCTCTCTGAAACACCCTAGCCGCATTAGGGGTCAGCAGAAGTCACCATGACTTCCAGGTTCGCAAGCACACACACAAAAACATGCACGCACACACAAAATACAAAAAAACAAACAAACCCAAAGCAGAGACACGCGGGCTAAGGCCAGCACCCAAAGTCAAGGCTACATACGATTAACATGCCTGCCAGCATCTTGCCATCGGTCACCTGCCTTCTCCCCACACCCCCTTGAACTACATTACTACAAACTACATTAAAACCAGTGGGATTCAGAACAGCAGAATTACTTCACTGCAAGCTCTGTTACAGCGGCTCTGTCTCTTTCCGTTCCCACTCAGCCTTTCCGCTATTTCTTTCTTTTTGCCGTTTGTTCAGATTTCCAGGGAGGGAGGCCCATTTCCTGCCCTGGGATTCTGAGTTGTCTCTGATGATTCTGTACCTTTGTCTATGGAGGTGCCCTACCCTTGGGTCTTCTTCCCTGCTTGGTGTTATCTTTTCTGAAGCACAGTGTGGTTTGTTTGGAGACATTCACTCAACTGGCTCCAGGCTTTGAAATGTTGTTGCTGGAAGACTCTTTTTTTTTTACAGCATTTGTTTAGAGGCATCCAGCCTCTCTCTTTTTTAATGTTTCTGTAGCATGTCACACACGACTCTTGTGAAGCCCCTGTCACCAAAGGATGTTATGTGAAGTCTGTTTGAAGTTTGTTTTCTCCCGCTGAACTCTCTAAGGGAATCTAGTTTCATACCAGCCGGCGTACAGAGAGGAACTCCACTTTGTTTGGGTAAGATTTCTGTTGTTTAAAATAGCTCAGTTGGTGTTTAAAAAGTTCCCTTCCTTGGCTAGTCTCTTAGTAAATGGTGTGCTGTTTTTCAGGGGGGGGAGGTAATCTGGAATACAAAGTGTGCAGGAATTGGACTATATTATTAATGTTGTTATTGTTGTTATTGTTGTTATTGTACAGAGAGGTCATTTCGTAGAAAAAGAGGTGCAGGAGCTCATTAGCACAACTCATTTGCATAACTCATTTGCATACGCCACACCCCCTAACGTACTGGAAGTGTGTCAGAAGGCAACACCCACCCCTCAGGCTCCACTCCACGGGTGAGTGAAACTGACCTGCTCTTCCTCCATTCCCTTCCCCATCTAATACTTTGTGCAATAAAAATAAGCGTAAAGAACACACCCTCATTCTCTTCCTGCTCCCTTGAAACCACCAGGTTTCAAGTAGACTTGAGATACCCAGGACAGGTGCACCACCCATCCCTTCCCATTCCCCTCCCCACAGCAAGACACCCTGTGAGGTAGGTGGGGCTGAGAGAGGTCTTTTGAGAACTGCTCATGAGAGAACAGCTCTGAGAGAACTTGTGACTGGCCCAAGGTCACACCAGCAGCTGCATGTGGAGGAGTGGGGAATCAAACCCGGTTCTCCCAGATTAGAGTCCAACTCCTGACCACTACACCAAACTGATGGGGTGGAAGCTGCTGAAGGGTTGGTGGAATTTCTCCAGTACTTATGTGCCATGTGCCCAGATAAAAAATGGTATACTTAGAAAATTTATACGCCACCTTGAGCAAGTCTCTGGAAAAGCAGCACACAGTCATAAAAGGAACAATGATAAAATTATCAATATTAAAACAAAACATTAAAAACAATAAAGACCCTAGCAGGGCTTTCCCCGGGGCGCTGCGCCTCTGCACTGCTCGGGGAAGCTGAGGAGGGGGCGGGGTTTGGTCATGTGCCCGCCCCCTGGGCTCCTCACTCCCGGAGCTGCGCTCCTGTGCGCTCCCGCTCCAACGGACCCCTGATTATACATGTTCCCCAGGGCCACCCTCACTGGCACCAGCAAGAAACTTTAATTAGACAGCTCAGGTGATCTGTGATGAGTGTGGAGAATCTGTAACTGTCAACTTCATATGCCAAAAAGCCCTGTCCAGCAAGAAAGCAGCTCTCAGTATACAGAATGATCAGCAATTGTGACTTCACCAGCCAATAAACCAATCAACTTCTTTTGTTTTATATGCATCTTTGGTATTTGTGGCAACACCAGCAGACAGTGCACCAGCCCTCCTCTATAGCTGTTCACACAGTTGTTGCCTGTTAGTGGACACAGAGGAGAAACAGGGTCTGTCCCCAGCATCAACTTCCTGCAAAGTATGCACAGAACTTCTCTGTGCACAAACATACACAGATGTAGGCTTCGTATGCATGACCCAGGAAGCCCTCTTTTTCAGTGATCATGATTGCTCAGAGAGAGCCTAGACACATACAATGCACATGTGCCTAGACTCTTTCTCTCCTCTGAATGTGAGCCGTTCAGGAGAGGTGTCAGAATCCCACTCCCCACTCCACTTGGGCACCGAGTGTGTGACAAGGACTTCTGCACAAAAAAACGGAATGACTCAAGAAAAGAAACAGAGGTCAGGAAGGAGATTTCAAATGTATCAGATAGCCATATATGATGCCTTTTCATACAGGAGCTATCCAGATTGTGGTGACTTGAACACAAAGACCGCTTTCACACCAGGCGCTGCTTTGCCATTGGTCTTCCCTTTGCCCCAATTGTGTGCTTCAGATTCTCACTATTTGCCGCGGGGTGCATTTTGACCCACGGCTTCGGCCGATTTCTTCCGCGGCTTCAGTGATCCTCAAAAAACAGGATCACTGAAGCCACGGGGGAAGTCGTGCAAAGCTGCAGGCCAAAATACGCCCCGCGGCAAATGGTGAGAAATTGAAGCACGCAATCGGGGCAAAGGGAAGACCAACGGCAAAGCAGCGCCTGGTGTGAAATCGGTCAAAGGGGTGGGCTGTGGCGGCAGAGGAATTTTGGGAAGGGAGTTAGGAGGCAGAGGCTGAAAGTCTGGGTACTGGAAGATGTGAACATCCAAGCAATGGGGATGGCCTGCAGCTCAACAGGAGTGAAGAAGGGAAGCAGCAAGGGGCCTGCTGTATGGGAAAAGATGAACATGAGAAGAACACAGCTGCTGTGCATTATTATGGCCACATATGTACAGGGGCAGGCATCAGTCTAGTTCAGTGGCATTCACTATGCAGCTCATGGATAGCCGCATGCACAATTGCCAGCAACCAAAAGAGTCATACGAAGACTGTATGCCTTGTGCGCCATCCCTGCCAAACACACACATACAATAATAAGAGAGAACTATTAGTATTGTATGCAACTAAACATGTTTACATCAGTGGAGTCCCTCTGTACATGCAGGGCTCTCTCTCTCCACCACTGAACCTTAGCCAGCAATTGTGCATCTGAAGAGAGAGTGCCTTCCCACCCTCTCCTCACCATGAACACAGCAGCTCGGGCAAGAAAGAGCGAGACTGTCGGTGTGGCCAAAGGAGAACCAACTGCCTGTGGAGAAAAGGGAGTAAAACCACCACTACCCTGCTGCTATGGCCAGCTTGCTCTTTTCTTAGGAGGCTACTGTGGTTGGTCATTTTACTTTCTCTTCTCTGCTGTCAGCTTGCTCTCCGACTGGCAGTTGCCCTGGTACTGGGCAGGGACGTAGAGTTTAAAAACTCCCAAGGGGAGCGGGGGATCTTCTGTGCGTGCGCGTGAAGTGCGCGCGCCAACCGGGACCATGTCCTCGCTGCCGCTGCCTCCCCCCCGCCTGACCGCTCCTGCTTCCATCCCTCCCTCCGTCCATCCAGGGGCCAGCTGGGCATTTGCTTAGCTGGCCCCTGGATGGACGGAGGGAGGGTCGGAGTGGCCAGGCCGGGGGGGGGGAGAGAGACGGCGGCAGCGGCCCTAAGAAGGGCCGAGGGAGGCGCAGCAGGGGGCGCATCGTTTTCCGGGGGGGGGCTCAGTCCCCCCCAGGAAATTTTGGGAGTGGCTCGAGCCCTCGAGCCCCCCCCCCCCCCCGTAGTTGATGCCTATGGTACTGGGATGAGAACATGGAGGCTACATAGAAGTGGGATGGGGTGGGAGAGGATAGGCTGTACTTCCATCCCCAGAACAAGGCCCACCACTCAGGGAGACTCACAGCTTACCTATCTCCCAGTTCCTCCAGCAGCAGCTCTTTCCAGGTGGGGACATCATACCAAATAGAAGACCTACTAGGCTTGCTCACTTTACTGGAACATGGGCTGGGTGCCACACTGGGGGAGAGCCACTGGTAGCATGTCTAGGGTAGCCAGCTCCAGGCTGGAAAATTTGTGGAGATTTGGGGTTAGATCTTGGGGAGGGTGTGGTTTGGGGTGGGGCTTCAGTGAGTTATTAATGTCTTAGGGGTCACTCTCCAAAGCAGCTTTCTTCTTCAGGGAAACTGATCTCTGTAGTCGGGAGATCATTTGTAATTCCAGAAAGTCTCCAGGCCCCGGCTGGAGGATGTCAAAGAGCCATGTGTGGCTGCCGAATTGTGAATTTCACTGATCTAGTTATTTTAGGCACTATCCAAATAACAAACATTCTAGTGCTGACCTTGGGTGCAAACAACGGATTTCACAAGCAATTTGAAGAAGAAAAAGAAGAAGAGATTGGATTTATACCCCTTTATATACCTTCACTCGGAGTCTCAGAGTGGCTTACAAACTCCTTTCCCTCCTCCTCCCCACAACAGACACCCTGTGAGGTAGGTGGGGCTGAGAGAGCTCTGAGAGAAACTGCTCTTTTCAAGAACAGCTCTGACAGCTTGCCCAAGGTCATCTAGCAGCTGCGAGTGGAAGAGTGGGGAATCAAACCCAGTTCTCCCAGATTAGAGTCCGTACACTTAGCCATTACACCAAACTGGTGCAACACCAAATTTGTGCAACAAAGCACTGACTGCTTTTGTCAAATGAGGAAAAGCAGCTTCCAGAAGCTGAAATTTTGAGCAGAGAGACAAGCAAGTGTGCATGTGAATTTGCCTGTATGCATGTGTACATGCATGCTTAACCATCTCTGCTAGCCATTCATCATGTTAGCCATTTTTTCCACTCCAAACCATTCCACAGCTGCTTTCCCCCTACAGAATTTCAGATTTGTATTGTATTCAGAGTCAGAATTATAAACCTCACTCTAGAACAGTGTAGAGAAAAAAAGCCACTGCAGGAAGTGGTGGTAATTCTGAACAGAAGAATTGGTCAAGCTTACATGTCCCGCTCTTTGCCTTCACTTGAAATTGCAGCCACCCAAGGTTCAGGCCTGTAGCCGGGGGGGGGGGGGGGGGCTAGGGAAAATACCCCCTCACAAACTTTTCCTGCTCTCTCCCTGCCCCCTCCCCTGTGCGGAGGAGGGAGCCTGGGGCTGCTGGTTGGGAGGGGAGCAGCGAGAGTGGCGGTTGCCTCTCCCCTTTCATTTTGCAGCTGGAGGAAGACTCCATGAAAGTGGTGGACAGTGAGTGCGGGCTCCTGTCCCATCCTGTGCTGGGCTCTCCCAGCTCACCCTCAAGATAGGAGCTGCAGAGAGGAGCCATGGTGGGAGGCGAAATGGGCTTGGTGCAGCTCCCTTCAGCTCCCTCGTTGGGTCTGTTACTCCCTCGTTGGGTCTTCTCTGCAGCTGTGGAGAGGGGGCAGCCAGAAAACACCCACCACTTCCCCGCCCCACACTCCTCACTCAGATGCTCCAACACAGCATGCTCCACACGAGCCTCCGAGATGGGGCAGGGAAGGGAGTCTGAACTGTCTGTGACTGGCTTGAAGACTGCCTTGAAGACATTTGAAGACTGGCAATTAAATTAGCTCCACTAATTGAATTAGCTCCATTAACTAAATTAGCCACAGTGCTGAACTGCCCCCTCTTCCCCGCTCCATTTTTTTTTCTGGCTATGGGGCTTCCAAGGCTACTTTTTCCTTTTTAAAAATAAAGGCATCATTTACATGCATTTCTTTGTAACTTGCTGTCTTTTCCCATATAGTAATAGACAGATATTCCCTGACAAGGGTCAAATAAAAGCAAAAGTAAGGGAAGGAAAGGAAAGGAAAGGAAAGGAAAGGAAAGGAAAGGAAAGGAAAGGAAAGGAAAGGAAAGGCTAATGTCATCTGCCCAGAAATTTTTAAGGAGAAGTCACTCACAGATTAATTCCCAATTTTGAACAATGAACATTAATATGTAGTTGAAGCTTTGCACCCAGACAGTGTGGTACATATAAAATATGCCCACATTGGAGCTCTATTTGGTTTATAGCTGCAGATAAGATTCTATTAAAATTTAATTTCACAAACCTATAAAATTGGCCGGATTTCAAAAATGTTTTATCCACTCTTGAACTCAGAATTGCCTTTCCCTTTGGGAGATGAGGAGTCTCCCGCTCATGCTCTCCAGTAAAGCAGACAGCCACGGACTAAGGCTAGCACTGTGTGAGTAACAGTGTTTTCTTGTTCCTCACTGTCAGGCTGGGACTTGCCCCCTTCCTGTCCCTCAGTTTTACCCTCCACCCTCTTGGATTGTCTTCCGGCCTCAGAGCAGCCTTCTTGGAAGGGAGGGGGTTTACTGCACCCTCAGCCTCCTCTTCTCCAGGTTACACACTCACCTGCTGCCAGCCAAGCCAAGAGCCCGGGTACATCTCTCCTCCTTGGCCATCCTCAGAGGTCCCTGTTTTATTGCCCTCTCTCCATTCCCATTGGTGTCCACTCCCCTCCATTACCCCAGCTGTCTCTCCATTGGCTTCTCCTGGTCCTTTCCCTCCTCCCTCATACCCTGTCCTTACCCTTCCCAGCATACCCTGTCCTTACCCTTCCCAGCATTCTCCACACACTCCCACATTTCACCAGTCGGCCATCCCCTACCACCAATGCCTCCATCGTCATGCTCCCGTATGGCCTGATCAGCCTCTGCTGCCAGGTTCAGAGCCTCCAACAGGCCGTCCATCAGTGTGCTGCTTCCAGGCCCACCTCTCAGCGTGACCAGCTTGGGGGCTTGACCAAATATCGCCTTGTTGGCTGTGCGGGTTGGCATTCCCCCTGCCTCCTGGGCCTCTGTTGTCACCCCTTGTTCAGCCTCCTTCAGAGCCTCATGGCTGGCTTGTAGGCTCCTCTTCCCTTCTGCGTCCGTCATTGCTCCCCCCCTTTCTTCCCGAGTTGGGTATGTTCTTGGGACCCTTTTCCTTGGGTGTTTCCTTCCCCTGGGTGGGGTTGCTGGAGTAGTCTGGGGCTGCTGCAGGCAGGCCTTGACACCCACATTTTAATATAGGGGCCCCAATACAGAGTTCCTATCACCGTTAGTGTAACAGCCAATTCAAGTGTTAAGTGAAAGTACAAAGCTTCATGTTCTACCTTTCCATTTGAGGGAGATTTTGAACTGGGATAACCCTCCGCCATGTAAATCCCCAACACTGCCATGTACAGTATAAGGGGCGCCATTCTGTGGAATCTTGGTCAAGTGATTTTTATTATTTCTTCTCTTTGATATGCCCCGGACAAGCAGTGGAAATGTAAGAGGTTAAAAAAAACAGACTGTTATATCTATAGCTGCAGAACAGAATAACCTGTGTGTCCTTCTCACCAGAAGAATCAGGCAACCCACCCCAGGAGATGCTACACATATTTTGTCTGCGCCCACTCAGCTCCAACTGTGGCTTCCTTTGACAGAATACACCTGGGAAAATTAATATTACATGCATCAAACTGGGTTTTCAATGTAATTTTTGGAGACATTATGGGGGGGAAAAGAGAGGAAGGCTAGCTACAGGATCCGGTAATTACAATTCCGACACATTGTAGAGATACGACACTCTTGGGTTCTGTCTTTTGCATAAGACTGTTCCAGATCCTTCATCATGTGAAAGAAACCCACAAATCTTAAAGATTAACTTTGCCAGAGTCTTCCTGTTTGTTTTTACCAAGCAGAAAGAAGGGAGTGCATCAAGCAGGACATCTGGGGTGTCTGAGACTACATTTGGCTTACTGGTAGGGACCTAGGGTTGCCAAGTCCAGGTTGGAAAAGTCCAGGTTGGTGCCAGGAGAAGGTGGGGTTTGGGGAGGGGAGGGGCCTCAGCATGGTCCAGTGCCATAGAGTCCACCCTTCAAAGCAGCCATTTTCTCCAGGGGAGCTGATCTCTCTCAGCTGGAGATCAGTTGTAAAAGCGGGAGATCCCCAGGCCCCACCTGGAGGATGACAACCCTATAGGGACCATGCATGGGCTGTGGAATGGTTACATTTTTTACCGGGGCCAAGGGATCCTGGTCTGCAATGACAGTCTGTAACTATTTATATATGTCATTTCAGAAATAAAAAAATTAGAAATGTTTCTTTCATTGGAGAAATGCTGTTTGGGCTTTGCTTTGGGCATCAAAAATGTCAGGCCTGGCTTACATTCATTGACAAACTGGTTTGGCAAAGCGTCTGTCCCCCCCCCCCCCCCCAATAAACTACCTCTGCCCTTTAACAAGCAAGGAAGCCAAATTTGAACTTCTTCCCTTTCTACCAGGGATGTAGCTTTTCACTGTAAATAGGGAGGCTTTAAGCTGGCCTTAAAGTAACGTTAGAGCTGAGTTCAAAGAAATGCAGCTGCTTCCTGGAAAGCTGGTGAGGAGAGAGGTTGGCCAGGATGAAGCCATAGATTTACTTTGAAGTTGTGCTGTCAAAGTCTTGCTGCAAGATGGATGCTGCTGCTGGGTTCAGATTACTGTGTCATTAAACTTAAAAGAACACACACACACACACCCCACACACAAACACAGCACCTATATGCAGTAGGCTGTAAAATTAAGGCTGGTTGGAAAATTCCAATATTTATGCATTTCCCCCCCTCAAATAGAAACATTTTCTATCAGGAAAAGCTTTGGAGAGGAAGGGGAAATGAAACTTCTCAGGCAGGAAAGAAATATTTTGTCACCAAATGAGAAAAAACAACAACCTTGCAATGACCTAGCAGGGTTAGCTGGAAATATTCTTAGCCTAAACGAAGGATTAGCTTATTAAAAGTTAGTTGGGTTAGTTTATTAACAAAAGATCCAAATTATTAAATCCTCATGTAATGTCCCAGTATACACAGATATCATTCCCAGGTAATAAGAGGTGTCCTTTCTTTCTTTCTTTCTTTCTTTCTTTCTTTCTTTCTTTCTTTCTTTCTTTCTTTCTTTCTTTCTTTCTTTCTTTCTCTCTCTCTCTCTCTCTCTCTCCCTCCCTCCCTCCCTCCCTCCCTCCCTCCCTCCCTCCCTCTCTCTCTCTCTCTCAGCTGTACAACTGAGGTGAAGACCTCTTTTAGTACATGATTTAAGTACATGAGTGCTTTTGGATCAGGCCAAAAGTCTATCTATTCCAGCATTCAGGCAGTGGCCAGTTAGATCCTGCTGGGAAGCTTGCAAAAAGCGGGCAATAAGGCCCTCAATTGTCTGTATCCAGAATCTGGTGTTTGGAAATACTGAGCTGCTTCTGCCCCTAGCTTAGCTAACTTGAATAACAGTTGATACCGCTCTGTATCAGGTTCTCTATATCTGATCCACCACACAGGCTTCAAAGAATATATTTGAATCAGATCAGACACAAATCAAGCCTCTATATCAGCCCTCTGCAGGTGTAACATTATATCCTGTTCATTCAAACAGAAAAGCCTGCATGTGCTTTCTACTGGGAGAGCGTGGCTCCTCACAGTGCACCTGATCTGCACGGTCGCTGTCATGTGTGAATTGGGCAGTGCATGGATTTGGCTACAGCTTCAGGTACAGCTTCCATTCCTTTGAACCAGGGACAATCCATGCAGTGCCCAGTTCACATGAGACAGTGACTATACGGATCATGCTTCTAATACACGCAGCTGGTGGCCTCCCAGTTCATGGAATGTCTCCAACGGTGCTGTTATGCTATCCTTATCCCTTTGGGGTGAATTAATGATGCCTTAACTGTTCAATTCAATTTCTTACAAAAAGAGAGATAAAACAGCAAGGCACCAGTTTCAATAAATGGCACCCTTGTGACTAGCCACTAGCCACTGGGGGGGGGGGGATTCTTGAAAGGCTTAGAATTGGTTAAATACGTTATAGCCTCTAATCCCTTCCCAACATGTTCAAACTGCCAAGGGCCACATACCTTACTAGCCACAAAACATCTTTGCTTACTTTTAAGGAAAGGCATGGACGTCTCAAATTCTGTCCATCTGATACTGAAACCACTAACTGCCAAATTTTTATAGTGTTATTTCCCTCTAAAAATGATCTGGTGCTTTAGGGCCTTCTACACACTTGGGGGTGGGCATAAGGATAGCCTTTTTTAAAAAATAAAGGGAGGCAATCAAGAATTCTTCCAGAACAAGGCCACTTCTTTCTCTTCACACTGGGCATGATCCATGAAAGCACTCCCCTGATGCATTATTCCTACTTTGCTCCTTAATATTTTCTTGTGAACCACAAATTACATTGTTCACTGGCTGTGCAGTTACTGTTGGCACAGACTGTGAAGAAACAGGCTCATAAGCAGGCCCATAGATACAGTGGGGGCCCCCCAGGGCATGCACCCCTGACTTCCCGGCAAGACCCCACAACTTGGTATCCACCCCAGGTCCCCCCCCCAACTCTCTGGGCCACCTGGAGGACTCCCTGCTGGAGCTGGCAGGGACATGGGGCTCCTAGGTGAGGCCATCAGTGCACTTGGAACAGAATCGGGTTGCTGGCCGGCAACATGAGGCTGGTGGGAACTTGCACTCAGAGAAGAAGCCAGGGGCAGCATAGGTCATGGAGGCAGCAGGAGCCAGGCCGCAGGGGGCTGGAGCTGAGGAGCCGCTCACCTTGCCTCCTCGGCTGGGACCCCACGTGGATGGCAGCCATCCAATCCAGCGCTGGGCCTATGCAGCTCCCACCACTCTCCCACTGATGGCTCTCGGGCAGCCTCAGCAGGTCATTTTATTTATTTTATTTATTCTTTCAATTTATACCCCGCCCTCCCCGCAAACGGGCTTGTCATGGGGCAAGTGGAGGGCCTTGGGGCTGAGCCAAGGCTGAGGTCCCTCCTCCTCCACCATTGCCAGGGTCTCGCTGGTGGCACTCACCCCTCTGGCATGCTGCTTTTCACTTTGGGGTACTTTCCAAGGGCTGCTCCCCAGCAGGACTTATTTAAGCCAGGCCAGCTTTGTTTGTTTTGGTGCCCCCTCCTCCCTTGGTGGTGGACTGGAGAGGCTTGGCTGGGGATTGAACCTGGATCTCCGGTGCTCATCTTGGTAGCCTCATCTTTTGGCCACTGATGTTTTTATTTCTGATCTCCCTCCTCACATGAATGCACCCCCAAACCCTGCTGTGTTAAAAGAGCAATTCTAAGCAATACAACTCAGAATCCTCTTCCAGTCTTTTCAGTGGGGCTGCCTGCCTTATTATTTTAATTTTATTTTTTATTTCAGTGCCCCCCAACTTTTTACAAGGCCCCCTGATTTAAAAAAAATCCTGGCTATGGGCCTGCTCATAAGCCCCATTCCAGGACTGATTTCCCATGAGGCGCTGCTCCAGCATCGTTCTTCCCTTTGCCCCGATTGCATACTTGAATTTCCCACTATTTGTCCCGTGCCACATTTTGACCCCCAGCTTTGCCCGAATTCCCCTGCGGCTTCAGTGATCCTCAAAAAAACAGGATCACTGAAGCCGCAGGGGAATTCGGGCGAAGCCTCAGGTCAAAATGTGGTACGGGGCAAATAGCGGGAAGTTCAAGCATGTAATCAGGGAAAAGGGAAGAACAACGCCAGAGCAGCACCTCGTGGGAAATCGGTCCAGGAGTTTGGAAATGCCCCTGCTGCCAGGTCTCTGCCTGGTAAGGCAACCCTTCCCCTTCCTCCTAGGATTTATCAGCTTCTCTTTGGGTAGTAAGCACTGCCACCAACAAATGTGAAAGACCATCTTCTGCTAGATGGATCTGTGCACTTAGCATTCTGTATCTGTGTACTAGCTAGTACAGGGATTATCTATTGTACGTTCATGTTTCTGAGCTATTGAACTCAAGGGATGGTGAGCTCAGTGGTTTAACTGCTCCCCCTCCCCTTTACCACTCTTTGGAAAGTGGGACCAGATAGGCATAGTGGATTTACAGAGCTATGGCTTCAAGTATCCAAAATATAAGAAAATGTAACAAATAATTAGAAAGAGTACATATTGTTTGTAAATAGGGTTGCCAAGTCCTACCTTGGCCAGGAGCGGGGGGAGTCTATCTGTTGCCGGGATACTTCTTGCACGGACGTGAAGTGCACGCACTGCGATTGTGTCACCCAGAAGTGATGTAATCGCGTCAGGCACGCTGGGGGCGGGACTTCCCAAATTTGAGGGAAAACCATAGAGTTTTCTCTCGAATTGTAGAGCGCCCCCCTGAAACGTGCCCAACGCGATTACGTCACCTCCGGGTGACGCAATCACGCCGGGCACATCCTTGGAGCCCGGCAATTTGGGGGTAGGGTTCCCCCCGGCAGCCCAATCCAGGCTGGCGGAAAATGGGGTGCTGAAGCGGGGGATTCCCCACTTCCCGGGGGGACTTGGGAACCCTATTTGTAAAAGCATCAGGCTAAGCAATGATAGAAATGGTGTAAAAATGCTTTTCTTATAATCCACCACAATACTTTTCCTAAACAATGTTTAATTAGGATAGGCTGGTAATTTTTTGAAGTGGCAGGATTTAAAGGGACTTCGTTAGTTTCGTTCTCAGAGTTGTTACTTTTTTCCCATTGTGCCTCGACATGTGGTCACAATGTAGTCCCAGTGTAAAGATTAGCCCTTCATGACTTGAAGATGCTCCCAGTAAGAGTCCAACAGAGGAGAGCTTCCTTTTTACGTCCTGAAAATGTATAACCTCCCCCCCCCCTTGGGAGTCAATCCACATTTGGGGTAATTCACAATTTTCCTGACCCAAGAGGAATAAATACTGTTGCATAAATTAACAGAGTAATGTAAGCAAAAGCATACATGTGTACGTTTAGCCTTGAAAGGCTAAACTTTACTAGAGAAAATTAGGGAAGGGTTGCATGGGAAGAAAACAAGAAATAACCTATCTCGTTATTATATGGCAAAATGGGCACAGAATGTCGGTCATAATATTCACTTAGACCAAAGGACTCAAGTATGGAAAACAAATGTCAAAATTACAAAAGCAGTTTCGTATAAATAAAATATGTATGATTTATAGATGGTATATGACCCCAGATATGTTAGCAAAGTTTTACCCTAATCTATCAAATGCTTGTTGGAAATGTAAAAAGGTTCCTGGGTCCTTTTACCATTTGTGGTGGATGTGTGATAAAGTTAAAAAAAATTAGGCCTGGAAAATTTTGCAAAAAATCTTGAAAGTTAATATACCTCTGAGTTATTTTTATTGAATATAAGACAAGAAAACTGTAGAAATGAAGATTTTTATTTGATTATTCATGTTTTAACTTCCACCAGAATAGTGTATGCAAAATATTGGAGAAAAGATGAAATACCATCAAAAGAAGAAATTATAAATAAAATACTAGAAACTGCGGACATGGACAAACTGACTTTACTTCTAAAAGGACTACAGGAAGAAAAATTTTACAATACATAGTCTAGATTTTATACATGGCTAGATTACATGAACTATATTACTATATATTACTATTTACTATATATTACTATATATTCTCTTTCTATTCTTACTATATATTCTCTAGATACAATTTGAGTTGCTCAAGTACTTTAAAAGAACTGCAGAATACACAGATCCTTTACACAGCAAGGAAGGATGGTGAATGCAGAGTATTCAGCAGAAAGGTTAAAAAAAAGTATGACAGTTACTGTAAAAATATGTTCAAAACCTGTATACAGCCAGGCTGCTGCAATTCCCCCATAAGAAATGGTGGAGAGAAGTGTTCCAAGGGGCTTCTACTTTACTCTGTAAAATCAAACCCCTTTGTTCATTCTGCTCGAAATTTAGGGGTCTTTAGATTCGGGAGAGGGCTATGTTCTGCACAAATGTGGTGCCCTTATCTTTAAAAACAGGTGCACCAGTCCTTCAAATTTGTTCCTCCATTGAATTTCGAACTGGTATGGTCCTACCCCAAAATCAGGAATTCACAGTAAAGGTGTCCCCCTGAACCCTAAATCCAAAATTATAGCATTTTTGTTTCTTAGAGCACCCCCCATCTGCTACCACTCTCACCATCTCCTTCCCCAACAAAACTAGATTTGAAAGAAGATGATAGTTACCCGCTTTTTTATTTTTCAAAAATGTTTATTGAAAAACTGGCAGATAATTGTCTCCTTTAATGACCCTGAACATGATTGTAGTTTATTCCTATTATTCTGCCACTTGCCAACCAAGCATCTCCCCTCCCTAATTTTTGTAAAATCAGCAAGATGCATTGCTTTTTTTTCTCTGTCTCCCTAATATGGACACCAGTGCACACACTGAACTCCCATACCCTGCTTGATTCATTTAAACGAAAGAAGCAAGTGCATCTTCAGGGTGATTGAAAGCCTTAGACCATTCAGTCCATGATTCAGTTGGCAGGACATGAAGCAAACAGAAGTGATGACAGGCAAAAAGGTGACAGGGCATGAGGAAAGAGAGATTTCTGAAGCCCACCATCGAATTATAGTGCCACAGCTTTAATTAATTTAGCCTGAATCATTCTAGACTAAGATAGGCTGGATGAAAAAAATTGCCTCTTCTTCTTTCCATAATGCTAAATTTAGGATGGCATTGTATGGATTCAGTAGGCCAACTTTCTGATTCGTAGAGATTATTTACCATTCAACGGAAACTGATCTGCCCCTAAACTGGAGTGCATTTATGTAACAGTGTCTGGCTAGGGAAGAAATTAAATTAATTGATTAAAGCTTTTGATCCCCCACCCCACCCCCAGTCAAATATTACCTCCCATGGAAATGAAACCGTCTGTGGACATGCTTGATTGCAATCATGGCCCATTAACAAAAGGATAAACTGACTTAAGCTCATGAATGCATTTGCAAGATATACTGAGTGGTGCTAAAATAAAGGATGTCGTAAACTGTACGCTGCAGCACTTCGCAAGCAGTCATTTGCCTCTCCTGTGAACCTTACAGTATTTTAATTGCCAGAGCTGTTCTGTTATCACAGGCTCATTCTTGGAAAGCAAAGCCAGGTTCACCCACAGGTTATGAACAGAGCTGATAATTTTTCAACACACCACCATTATTAGATTAGATAACCCACAATGTGACTACCCACTGAAATGGCAGTAACTATGACAAATTAATGTCTCCCCCCTCAGCATAGCATTTCATTGCTAAAATACATTTTTTTCCGTACTAGACAGAACTAAATAGATGGCAAAGGGCAGAAAGACTAATTAAGTATTATTGTTATTTAGTACTACAACACAATAAATTTACATCACACTTTATAAAACAACGCCAAGAAGACAGCTCTGTGGCTTGGGAATCCTGGAAAGCAACAGCATGGGAGGGGGAGTGAAGACAACAGGGCAGAACAGATAAGAAGTTTCGGGCCTCTCTGGTGAAAATGGCTCTCTCAGGTAGCAGGGCTAGGAAGACATCTGCCATGTCCTGGGGAAGCTGCAGGGGTCCCCAGCTTTGTTCCTGTGGACATTATTTGAATTTCCAGAATAAGTCACGTGTGCTACCACAGAGTGGCCCCTGGAGTGCAGGCATCACAAAATGGCTGCCATGGGGACAGGGCCAATCACAAAAGGCTGGTTCCAAGCCAAGCAACCTTGGAACCAAGGTTCCAAGCCAAGCAACCTCCTACAATGGATGTAGTTGTTTCAGAATTGGTGTCCCCTTCCCCAACAGACACAAAGGTAACACCCCCTTCGGTCTTCCTCCTTCTCCCCCAGTGAAATGGAAGAGAGAGGCTACTTGCTTTGGAGTAGGTGGGACCAGAAAACACATTGGTGGATGCTATGTGAATGCAGGGATAATTGAAAAAGTGCAAAGCTAGAGGAACCAATAGTCTGACTCAGCATTAGACAGCTCTTTAGTAAATGCACCATGAGTTACAGCCCAATGAAAGCCCATCCACCAGTAGCACCACCAGTATCATTTACCACTTGCTTCTATGAGAAATGATCAGTCCAGGATCAATACATCCCAGAAGCTGTAAAGCAATAAAAATAGGATACGATGCTGATAGTAAAATGAGACACAGATTTTTGCTTTATGTCTCCCCACCCTGGCTCCAGCAAAGAATTAGCATTACAAAACCATTATTTTTTTATTTGCATCTCATCTGTGAGAAAAATGTGTATCACTCTCCTTTCACTTCCCCATGACATAAGTACATAAAAAACAGGACTATCATAGACATGTTCAGGCCACACAGTCTGCTTGCATGATGTGGTAATCTGGGGAAGCAAAGTTGGGCTTCCTGCCAAGGGAACTGCAGAGAACATAAGGTGCAATCTTCATCCATCAAAATCAGTGAAGTTTTGCTCTTAGGGGCACCAGATCACATTTCAGCAAGGAAGGAGGTGACATTCCACAAAGATTCAAGAGCCAGTTCAGATCTTTAGATTCTAAAAATTCAAATTGTTTTGGGAACATTTTATACTATTGATTTTTATTTTATTTTATTTTTCTAATTAGAGTCTGTTAGGAGAAACTGGTGTGATTTTTTTTAAATTTTGTTTTTCCGGGAAAAAGGTAAAAAATCTGAAATAACTAGTGCAGTCAAAGGGCCAGTACAGGACAGCAGACATTTATGGAAAAAAGCATTTCATATATGCAACAAGGCTCAAAAGAAATCACATGCAGGCAAACGGATCAACCAATAAATTCAGGATTACAACAGCACAGTTTACAGGACACAGACTATGTACAATATTTGTGCAACAGCAAAACGTTGGTAGCAGTAACCACAGAGCTGAAAAGTCTTCAAATGTTTTGATTAAGGAAAGCAAGTAATTATGGACACAGTCCAGTCAGAGATAAATAACATTTGCATCCCACTGATTTGAACATGAAATTTAAGCGCGTTTCCCCCTTGAAATCAACGGGGCTTAAAATGTTTCATGTTGGCTGTATCATGTCCATATGTGTGTTGAAACTGAATGTCATTTTTTCTCTTATACACCATGTATTTTATGCTGAAATAGGAACACAATTGGTCAAGGTCTAAGCACTCTGAACTCCCATTTCTTTCCATGGAAGAGTCAAGTGCATGCTTGCTTCTTCCTGATTGCTAGGCAATGGGACATCAAAACGCATGGCTTTGGCTGAACTGTGACCCAGCATTTTGGGCTGTATCCTATGGGTCTGTTCTACTGATAGTGGAATTTTTCAAGAATACAGGGAGTCTTCTCCTGCATAAAATCTCTTCCAACACCAGAAGAAACTGGGTTTGATTCCCCACTCCTCCACTTGCACCTGCTGGATGACCTTGGGCAAGCCATAGCTCTGTACCAGCTGTTCTCTCAAGGACAAATTGTCTCAGAGCTTTCTCAGCCCCACCTACCTCACAGGGTGTCTGTTGTGGGGAGGGGAAGGGAAAGGAGTTTGTAAGCCGCTCTGAGACTCTTAAGTGAGTGAAGGGCGGGATATAAATCCAATCTCCTCCTCCTCCTCCTCTTCTTCTTCTCATCAGGGACAAAACTCCTTTTATGCTAGAAGCACATGCAACCATTAGTGGAATGGATTTGCTGGATCCAAGCCATTAACTATTCCATGTAAACCTGTTGAATGTGGTCAAATGATCTGTTGATTATGATTCCTCATTGCTTACCTCATACATGTATACCAATGAATCAGTTCTCCCCCGTTCCCTACTTGAATGGGCTAGCATTAAGTTTTATTAATTTTTCCACTGGTTTTTATAGATCTCTTGACACTCTGCAATTTTCAGTATACTGAACATTCTTGCACACATCCTTCAGATATAACATCGAAATTAAGTGGAGCAACTACACTGTATTGCAATTTAGTATAAAATGTTTTCATTTAATATGAAACAGATTTTCCTTAATGTTTTTGTACCATAAACAGTCATCTTAAATCCCTTAACAAGATAGATTTTAAAAAAATAAAGAAGAAGGAAAATTTGAGAGGAGAGCAAAGACAGGCGTTTTGTCTTGCACCTCCCAAAGCTGCTCAGGCACCACAATTGCACCAGCAAGAAGCCGAATGCGGACTGAGATGCACTTCCGCTCCCCTGGTAAGCCAGGCGGGCGCTTCACAGAGAAGGCAAAGACAGGAAGCACAGCAGTTTGGGGAGGGTTCTGGGCATTCATAGGCACCCCTGCACATACGGGCCTGGCTCCCACTATACTCAAAGACCAACCCCCTCCCATAGCACTCTAATAAATTCTAATATAACCCTCTAAATTATCATAACAAATACAATAAACAACAAATAGGCCCTCTAATTAATGCTAATGTTCTAGGGGGTGGAATCCTATTACTAATGCATCTCTGTCCCAGATCAACAGGAGGCAACTGTGCCCATCTGGAGTCTCTTAATGGAACCTCCAGATTCTAGTCATGGATGATTGTAAAATTATGAATGGCTTGTCTTAGAAACCGCCCCAAATCTATGGATGTGTAAATTATTTGGATTTTTTTCCTAAATAGGCTCTTCATCCAGCTGTTTGAAAAGTTAAGAAAATATCTAAACCACCATAATACAGGTGCGCTTTTCAAGAGACCAAGATTGGCTGCACCTGCCTGATGAATGTATTGCTGGTGGCAAGCCTGCTTGCTGGTTTGTGACCTGTAAACTAGACCCCTCTCTTGTCGGCGTCTAGAGGGGAACCTCTTGGAAGATCCCATGCAGGGGTCCGTTGGGGCTGGAGCGAGGCGGAGCAAAGCTCTGCCAGCTCAGGACTGGCCAGTAGGGCAGCCACGGGCTGAATCAGATTCTCTAATCTGATTCAGCTTGCCGCCGAATTGCCGCCGAAATTCGGTGGCAATTTTAAAAGCAACTGGAGGGGAGGGGGTTTGAGGGAGAGGCTCCAAACTTGCAGGGTAGCTGCTGGGGCCTCTCATCGAAATGCCCACCAAGTTTCAAGAAGATTGGACCAGGGGGTCCAATTCTACAGGCCCCCAAACAGGTTGCCCCCATTCCCTCCATTGTTCTCTATGGTAGGAAAAAAGTTAACATTCCCCCCCCCCCATAGAGAACAATGGAGGGGATGGGACAATCTGTTTGGGGGCCTGTAGAATTGGACCCTATGAGTTTTTGCCATTGATTTCAATGGCCCATAGGATATAATGGGGCTGAAACTGACATTCCCTTTTTGACACACTTCTGGTGATGTCAGGGGGCGTGGCATATGCTAATGAGTTATGCTAATGAGCTCCTGCACCTCTTTTTCTACGAAAGGACCCCTGATCCCATGTATGTTGCAAAGAACAGAATACAAATATAATCAATGGACAAACATTAGGAACCCTATTGTTCTGGTAACGCAACTTAATAAAATCTAAAGCATCCTGTAAAATGCCTATTTTTTTCTTTTATTTTACATATGTGAATCAGCAAACCTAGAAAATCTGTGATATCACATTCACTATTTTTATCTGGAAGTTTTAGTCTTTGTTCTGATTCTAAAAAAAAATATTCTGCATAATGCTCTGAAATCTGATGACCAGCAGTATTAAATGAAATAGATGTCTCAGTCCAAGCAATGATGTGTGCGTATGTGTGTTTTTATTACCGAGCTTCTGGATATGACATTTGGATTAGATCCAATGATTGTCTTCCACTAATGGAGGAATCTTATAATGAGGGAAGCCTTCTTCTCTTCCTTGAATCCAACTGGTTGTTTCGACATTATTACGGAATCAGTTCTTTATTACAAGAAAACCTACATGTTAATAAGGTTTGTTAATAATTATTAGGGATATACCCAACACTGTAACATCAAAAAGCAAAAGATTGTAGCTTGCCTATGAATTTGCCTAGCATATGTTTAAAATGGCATAGAAAGTGATGGAAAGAGGAAGTAGTGTGGTTTATGACAGGGAGAGGGAAGACAAAGTGGAAAAGGTGATACCTTTTATAGGAATAGGGAATGTGTTCAATCTTTGGGCTAACCTGATCCAATAAATATATAACCTTTCCAGCGTATCTCATTCCCCAGAAACACCCCAGTAGCTGCATGCCAAATAAGCCTGAGCTTCCCCAACATAAATGTCTCCTGAGCTTTGGCTTCCAGACTCTCTGTTGCGGTGATCAAGCAGCAGTTTCAAAAGAACTTAGAAGTTTCTTAGACTTAGCCGTGACAGGCTTCTCCAAAGCATAACATGATCATCCTTAAGTTAAGGTATTATTTAAGGGAGCTATTGAAATTCAAACTAGAGGAGATGCAATCAGTCTACAAGGGGGGGGAGGGGATTCTCCACCGTCTAGAGCTGTTTCTAACATTTACAGAACCCAGCTTCTGAATCAAAACGAGGAGATTTGGTCATTTTGAAAATTACTAGCCACTGCCTACCTTCTTTATCAAAATGCATAGCTCTGTTCATAAACTACGTGTGAGCATTTCTCTCTTTAGAAGCAGTAAAGACAGCAAATGCGGCCTGTGTGCTGGAGAAGCTTTTCACCAGTCCTGCTGGTTTCCCCCTTCATTATGTGCCCATCTGTTTTTTTCCTTGTGAGCTGAGGCACCAGCAAAGGGCTCTTTAACCTCTTCCTCACCAGTCTGAGCAACAACAGATGCTTATAATACTGATCTCTCGTTCCTGTGTAACTCGGCAGCTGACTACAGGTCATAGGAAAAGGCCTCTTTAATATTAATGTTAATGAATAGAGGTTTTGTCAGCTAAGGTACGTATGAACAACTTCCTCCTTCCTGCCCCCCAGAATCGACACTGTTTGTTCACATGCTCACCATGCAGAAACCAGACAATATAGCAACTAAAAGTGTTACACTCCAGTTCCCGCCCCCCCCCCCCCCCCTCTCTGTCTTTGCTAAAGAGCTGGGCCAGATTGCTCACAAGGGACCGGCAAAGTGCTGTTGATTCCCCTGGTGAAAGAAATGGTCCATTAGGCAGTTGGAGAAGTCCCAGTCTTCTCCACTGTCCTGTTCCCTAGTCTCACATCTGTCCTAGTCTCTGAATTGTCCGTTCTAATTAAGATAGGAACAGTACTGATGTGCCTAAACCTACCAATTTAAAAATAAGAATACTCCAAGTCCCCCTTGTCTCAGAGGAGCGAAAATGGCACAGATGGTGGGAAATGGTGTTATCTAGGAGTGAAAGCAAGTTTGCAGTGGACCAACTTGGCATGAGCCATTGGCTAGAGAATAAGAACTCCCTGCCAGAAACAACTCCAAAATTAGAGGAAGGATACTCTGGCTACTGCCACAGACCAGAAGTGCATGGCTGTGGAGACACTGCACCTTCCCCTTTCTCTGGGAAGAAGAACATGTCAAGGGAAAGACCAATCTGGTCTCAGCCACCAGCTAGAGAATGAATAGATGCAAAGAGCTTCTTTCCCTCCATCTTGCTAGAAGGAACATTGCTAATTGCACTGAGGCTGCAAAATTAAGGGGATGGACAATTCACTGTCGGCCATAACACCAGTGCTTGACCTGTGCCCAAGCAAGAACACCTGCGATGGAAGATCAGCCTGTCCTCAGTTGGATATCCACTTTAATTTCCTTCTGACACTGTCAAACTGATCCCATGAACTTACTTCTGAGACTGGTCCCTGAGAATATTATCAGATCAGTCTCTCTCATTCTCATCTAGATAACAGGGCTAAGCAGACCTACAGAAGAGAGAGAGAAACTGAATCTAGCTGCCTACATTGCATGATTCTGAAGGCGGGAGGATGTACTGAAGTCAGTGGGCTTAGAAATGTATTAACTGCTTAGGACTGCACTGTAAGTATCATCAGAGTCTACACATGTTGTCTACTGTCTAGAGCTAGTTTGGTGTAGTGGTTAAGTGCGCGGACTCTAGTCTGGGAGAACCGGGTTTGATTCCCCACTCCTCCACTTGCACCTGGCTGGATGACCTTGGGCAAGCCATAGCTCTGTACCAGCTGTTCCCTCAAGGACAGCTTGGGAAAGAGCTCTCTCAGCCCCACCTACCTCACAGGGTGACTGTTGTGGGGAGGGGAAGGGAAAAGGAGTTTGTAAGCCACTCTGAGACTCCCTTGGGGAGTGGAGGCCGGGGTATAAATCCAATCTCTTCTTCTTCTTCTTACTTACTTTTTAAAAACCAATCTAGCATTAGTATTCAGTACTACGTAATTTTAAATATACGGACACTTAAGTCAGTGGCTGAAATAAAGCAGAATGGGGTAGGATGCCGTCCCATTTCTTTTCAGATGGGCAGAAACTGTCCTCCTTCCATTTCAATGGATGATAGATCACACCAGTACTGCAAAGTCACTATGAAAACGCTTGATGTCCACACATGTCCAGGCACAGCCTAGCTGGAAAGAAACTGCAGATCTTTGGGATTCAGTAGTTGGAAGAATATGACGCTGTCTCTGAGCCAGGCTAGATGGGAACATGGAAGAAGTGGGCTGTGAACCATGAAATCTCATACTGAAATAAATGTCATTAGTCTTTAAGGTGCCATTAGATTTTTGGTTTTGTGTAGAAGAGAATAGCTTTGGTTCTAGTCCACCTAGGCTTGCCCAAGCTAAAGCCGTTTCTGCAACTGAGCTTGGAAGAGACCGGAAATGCAGAGGAAACTACTCAGAGATGCTAGAAGGAACATTGCTAATTGCACTGAGGCTGCAAAATTATGGGGATGGACAATTCATTGTGGGCCATAACACCAGTGCTTGACCTGTGCCCAAGCAAGAACACCTGCGATGGAAGATCAGCCTGTCCTCAGTTGGATATCCACTGTAATTTCTTCTTTCACCAACTGAAGCTCGAAAACATACTGTCTATAAGCACCTACCTCTGCAGTACATATCTGCTTCTCCAGACTCCACAAATAGTTCTGGCAAGGCAAGATGGTGGATATTGGCTCTGCTGCAGTTATATACCTGCAGGACAGTTGGCATGAAGAAAACAATGGATTGTGTCAATGGAGCCTGAACTACAGCACTTCAGGAAACAATCCATTTACACAAGTTCAGCTGAAAAAATGTTTCTCTGATAACGTACTGATACTACTGCTTCAGGTATGTGAATGACCAACAGTTCTTCACAGGGAAAAGTGGTTCCAGTTACAGTGACTTTGTTATTCTCTTATGTTAAGTACACTCCTTATTATCACATTCCAGAACGTCTTTCACCAAGTCTAAATTTCTGTACAGCAGATCAAGTCCCGCTGATTTCAGTGGAATTTCCTCCCAACTAAGGGTGCTTGTGACAATAACCCAAGCACAAAAGTGTGTTTTTCTTCAAGGCATGAACATAGTGATCAACCATACTGGACCACTACCAGTCCCATGGCAACTGATTTGATACCCACACGGATCCTTACTAGCACCCACAGCAGACCAAAAGAACTGAAGTTAGTGTAAAGGGTATGCTCAAGATGGAAGAAGATGGAAGTCTCTCATCGTATTGCATGGTGAAAGGTGCTGATTCCCTCCTTTCTGGTTTAGCATTAAGACAGCATTAGGCATGTTTTAGAGACATTTTAGCCATCAATGTGTTTTAGGCATTTGGCATGTAGAATAATTGTTAATACTTAGGAAATGCTATTTTTACAGCCTGGAATATCAGTCTCAACTATAGCAACTGTTGGCTTATGGAATCTCCGGATTATGTTGACCCATGTTGCTGGAGCTCTCATAGATGTGCTGTGAGAAAATAAAGACTACACTCTGAGCCAAATCTACACTCTGAGCCAAACATACCAAGGAATCCAAAGGCTGCCATATGAGTCAGATAGGACTTGATGTACTGCTGTGGTGCCCTCTAGAGGCAGGGGGATATCATGACCTGGGGTCCAGGGGTTCTTAAAAGCACTAGCCCAGTCACTGCTTTCTTGCACAGGTTGTTTATTGGAAGTTGACCAGTCCAAGCACCTAAAGGTGTACTTAGCTTCACCCATCTCAAGGTTACAATGCATTACAAGGGAGAAGAACCATGATGCTGTAACCTGTCTCCTTGCTTGGGAACCTCCCTGAGTCCACTCCCCTACCTTGCTTTGGGTTGACTCTGCCTTTTCCCGGCTGGCTTACTTTCCGCATTCTGCCTCTGCTCCTGTATCCTTTCCCTCCAGACAGCCTTTTCCCATTTATACTTCCCCCCCCCCTTCTCGCTTTTACCCTGCCCTCCCCACCAAGGCAGGCTCAGGGTGGCTTACATGAAACCAGTGAAACCAATATACATTTCAATATACAATCTGTACAAACAATTCAAAACAGTTGATATATTTGTTGATATAATTATGGCGGTGCAATATAATAAAGTGCATTCAAGAAGACATTCAGTGATGCTACCACTCTGGTGGCTTCTGACTTGAGGTCGACACAGGGTGTGGCAGATAGAATGCAGCTCCTATTGGAATGCCTACCAGAAAAGCTCCGTTTTCACGGCCCTGCGGAACTGTGAGAGGTCCTGCAGGGCCCTGATCTCACCAGGGAGCTTGTTCCAATAGGTCGGAGCTGCCAAAGACAATGCACTGGTCCTTGTCGATGTCAACCCAGGTCCACACCTGGTCCTTGTGCTAAGCTCCACTCCTTTCGTTTTTGTTCCCTGCTCCTTAGCCAGCTTTCCCTCTCCGTAGCCATGCCCTGTCTTAAAACACCTGGGCCTGGATGTCCACTGCTGCCTCTATGCCTTCTGGGCTTCCCTGCAAGAGCCTGCCAAAGCTGCCCTGTTGCTGAGGCTACCCTTGCTGCGTCCTCCTGCCCCTGATCTAATCCTGCTCCACCCAGGTGAGACTTGCTGCTGGGATCAGGGATGTGATCTGCCTCGCCAGGCAGGGCATTGCCAGGTAGCCTGCCACAGCTACCTGTATTCTACTGCACAAAAGGGGAAGGAGTCATGTTGCCCTGGCAGGCCACAATGGTGTAATAGTAAGATCTGGAAGACCCAGTTTCAAGTCCCCACTTCGCCGTGGAAGCTCACTGCTGGAGTGAGCAACTCAGCATGCCTCAACGTTTTGGGGGTGCTACATTGCTTTAAGTGTATAGGTACCATCTCCTTGAATTAGATGTCTCCCTTTGTCTTAACCTGGGAGCTGCCCTTTGACCCCTCCTCTTCTTTGTCCTCTCACTCACTTCACATGACCTTCCATAGGGACACACGTCTTTGCAGGTATCTCTTGTAGAAACAGTGCCCTCGTGCTCACACAGATATGATGTTGGACAAGCTGGCCATTTGTGATAGGGAAAGTACTCTATAGAATAGGCTTCTTTCTCACCTTTCGACTGCAACCTGACTGTGAACTGGATCTACTTGAATAAATGTAAGTTTTAAGGTGTTGGGTTTTTTGTTTTTTGCAATATACTTCTTGGGAAATTTATTTATTGCACTCAGTATCACACTGCTATGACTGGGCAAAACTCTGTTATATTAACTGAATGTCCCCGTACTCAGTGGGTGATGATCGCTCAGTCACTCTCTCAGCTTTACCTATTTCACATGGTAGTTGCTGAAAGGATAGAATAAAGGAGGAGAGAATGTTATACTAAGTGGCTTTGGATACCCACTGGGGTAGGGCTGCCAAGTCAGCCCGGGGGGCGGGGGATCCCCCGCTATAGGGGTTCCCAAGCCGCCGGCCGGCATTCGGCCGGCGGGGGGAACCCCATCCCCGAAGTCGTCCAGGCTGGACTGCTTCCCCAGCGTAGTGACATCACCCGGAAGTGACATCACCACATTGGAGACATTGCCAGGGCGACACCCCCAACGTGGTGACGTCACTTCCGGGTGACGTCACCGGGCGCACGCGCAAAGGACGCATGCCAGAGAGGCTCCCGGGCAGCTCCCAGACGACGAAGGACTCCCCCCGCCAGTGCATGAGTACGACTTGGCAGCCCTACACTGGGGAGAGAAGTGGGATAGATCTGAATAAATAAGCAAATACACGGCTCTGTTTGTGGAGTGGGAACCTTTGCTTTGTGCTCTCCAAGTTCTGGAGGAGCAAAGATTGCCTATCTTTTGCAAACATTTTCTATGTTTTCAATAGCTTTCCAAAAGATTCTGCTGGAAGCATCTTTAAGCTCACAACCGCACACATCAGACTGAATTTAATCCTTTTTTGGAATATTTTTGGAACTTACATCCTGGTTTGGGATGTAAAGTGAGTTAAAACGTCTTCTTCTTTTTTTTTTTTTTTTAAGCGAAGGACATGATTCTTTGCTGAGAGAACAAAATCTCTCTCTCTCTCCTCTTCCTTCTCTCAGTGTCTGTAAACTGGAGTCCTGGCTACAACCCAGCAAGCTGTACTTAACAACATGCTGCAGTTTGAATATGGCATGCAAAATCCTTAAGAACAAGCTTTTTTTATAGCCAATAAAGCAAAAACCCTGACTGCACTTGCACTACTGAGCCAGTAATTTGTGCCTTTGATATCACGAAAGCTGATACTACATTACGGCTTATCAGATAATACGGAAGTTATCCCCCAAATAAGAAAAAAGTGTCCACCACTGTTCCCCAAAAAGTGTCCACCAGTGTTCCCTCTAAGCTGAGTTAGTGTGAGCTAGCTCACAGCTTTTTAGCCTCCGGCTCACACATTTTTGTCATAGCTCAGAAAGGATGGCTCCAGAGCAAACTAATTTATGCAGCAGCCAAATTGCTCGCTCACAACTTTAATGCCAGTAGCTCACAAAGTAGAATTTTTGCTCACAAGACTTTATAGCTTAGAGGGAACATTGGTGTCCACCTTTGCACAAAGTCAAGCATGGCTTAGCTATATAGGACAAATGGATCCCAAATAAAATGTGAAATGCAGCAAAAGAAATCATCCAAGATTCATAATCACCAATAAGTAGCATAACATAAGTAGCCCGCTTGTGGGGAGGGAGGTATAGAAGCCTAATGAAATAAAGAAAGAAAAAATAATAGAGATAGTCATCATTAATTATCCTTATGCTCAGGAATAACAAAAAAAAACACCTTTTCTTTTCAATGTAGTAAAATGCTACTGGGGGGAGGGGGATAATCAGTAGTTTTGTTGGTTTGTTGTGCTTTTGTCCCCTTATTCAGCCAAAAAATTACCTGTAGAAATTTAGAACAGATACAGACAATGAAAACGTAATTTAAAACGGTATTCCAAGGTAGGGTCTCACTCAATAAGCTTTAGATCCAGCCAGGGCTATTTTTGGGCAGGAACGCACAGGAACGGAGTTCCGGCTGGCTTTTGAGTTGGCCACGCCTACAGCCTTTTCCCCCCCCCTCGGATTCCCCAGGTGCCCCACAAGCCACGGGGCACCTGTGAAAGCCAATCCTGGGAGGGAGTTGCACTGTCAGGGGTGTGGCCTAATATGCTAATGTGTTTCTGCTGTTGGGTGTGGCCTGTTATGCTAATGAGTTCCTGCTGGGCTTTTTCTACAAAAAAAGCCCTAGATCCAGCCATAGTGGAAGGGTGCCTGGTTGCTTCGTCCCATTGGCCTCCCTTATAAGGAGGGGGGCTTTGAGCTGGCGCTAATGAAAAAACAACCCTCCCCCCCCCAAAGCCCATTTGTTTTGCTTTTAAGTAATGAAAATGAAATTGAATAAACTACAAGTAAATATATGTATACATTTCATTTGGTTTTGTGTGTGTGTGTGTGTGTGTGTTTTGCCTTTACCGAGCACATGTTTTGCATTTAATTGCCTATAAAAGTGAGACTCTTTCTCCTATCTTTCTGACTCTGGACAGGGTGTGGAATACGATTCATAACTGTTTCCTCCAAACTGGAGGGAGAGCAAAGAATTAAAGCTAGAAATGTTTCCCATGGAACCAAACGGGATCAAATAGTAATAGTAGTGTCCTCATGTGACAAATCAATGTGATAGAAATAAATCAAGCTTTTGAAATAAACATGAATATAAAAAAAGGAAAAACAATGGAATTGTGTGGACTTGGTCCTATATGTTCTTGTTTACCCAAAAGTAAATTCTATTGATTTAACTCAGATTTTTGTCCAAGTAAACGTGTACAGGATTTCAGCTTTTCTCTAGACATGAAACAGAGCTAGATTAAAATGGAAACAATAATCTTGTTTCTTCTGCCAGGAAAGGAAAAAAGGCCTGAAGATTACCAACTTTTATCTGACCAGTTAAACAAATGCAAAGAGCTGTAAAGCACGGAGCATTTTCTTTCTGTTGGAGCAGCCTGCTATAATTCCTACAGCTAAGAAGTTTTGATGTTGGTCAATAGAAATGTTTTCTGATGATAAACCCAATTAAAATATTTGTGCCTCGCAATAAGGATTTAACAGCCCTTGGTCTCCATAAGGAACTTGTTTATAAGAAGCAGTTTCTGCTAATCTGAAAGGACTCTGGGGGTCCGAAATGTGTCACCTTATACCGCACTGCCCTCTCTGGTTTTTTTCTGCAGAGAAAGAACTAACAGCATGTCTAAACTCAGCAGAGATAACTGACCTGGAGGGACTTTTGGAGGAGCTGCAAAGCTCAATGGAAATCCAAAAAGACTGTTGCAAAATGTTTAGACTTTGTGTGTCTTTGTTTTTTGCACTCTCTGGGCTGTTAGTGGCCCTGTAAAGGAAGAAAAAACAAAAGAAAAACTCAAAACAGTATTGTAGAAAATTGGGTTTAACTGTAGCAGGTTTTAACTATAGCATCGCCACCAGACTCAGAGTGGTTTTATGGGAGTACCAGCACTTTATTTCAACTACAATTTTGAATTAGTAACCAATGCACAGTTGTAAATAACCTTGACATAGTGGGGGCTGTGGAGTGCTTTCAAAATGATTTAAAAAGCTGAAATATTGCTGAATTAGTGAAGACATCTGGCAAGAATGTCGGAGGATGGGATAGAATGTCTTCTCATGTCTTCCATATAAACTGTCAACTGGGATCATCTGGAAATATCCAAAAATGTTTCTGTCAGAGGAGTGGGAACCCCACTTCTCCTGCACTTTTGCAGCCCCAGCTTCCCTCTGAAATGCTGCTTCTGGTGGATGGGGCCCTCTCTGGAACAGCCGGGGGGGGGGGAGCCTGCAGTGGCTGAGGGAAATCAACAAAACTTGGGGCCCCTTCTTTCCACAGAAATCCTTCATCGGAACCAAGCCAACAACTGTTTTGGTAACTATAGATAAAGGTAAAGGTTTCCCTTGCTCAAAAGCCAGTCGAATATGACTGTAGGGATGCGGTGTTCATCTCCCTTTCCAAGCCGAAAAGCCAGCACTGTCCAAAGACATATCCATGGTCATGTGGCTGGCATGTAATTGGATACCACAACATTTCTTTGAGATTTATCTGTTCTTTGTGTTCTTGCCTTCTCCTCACATGAACTTCCTATGTAGTATGTCAATGGTTTGCCCCCAAAACAGCCTGATACTTAATTGCCAGAAAGATCATTAGCTGTGGAAATGTAAATGTAAAAGTAGTCCATTGTATGGAAAGAAAGTAGTCCATTATATGAATGTATACCAATTTGTCACGTGTATACCCAGGGGTCCTTTTGTAGAAAAAGAGCTGCAGGAGCACATTAGCATAACTCATTAGCATAACTCATTAGCATATGCCATGTCCCCTGACATCACCAGAAGTGTGTCAGAAAGGGAATGTCAGTTTCAGCCCCATTATACCCTATGGGCCATTGAAATCAATGGCAAAAACTCATAGGGTATATGAGGGGCTGGAGGAAAGGGGGTTTGAGGGAGAGGCTCCAAACTTGCCGGGTAGCTGCTGGGGCCTCTCCTCAAAATATCCACCAAGTTTCAAGAAGATTGGACCACGGGGTCCAATTCTATGGGCCCCCAAACAGGTTGTCCCATCCCCTCCATTGTTCTCTATGGTGGGAAAAAATGTTACTTTTTTCCTACCATAGAGAACAATGGAGGAAATGGGGTCAACCTGTTTGGGGGGGCCGTAGAATTGGACCCCCGGGTCCAATCTTCTTGAAACTTGGTGGATATTTCGAGGAGAGGCCCCAGCAGCTACCCGGCAAGTTTGGAGCCTCTCCCTCAAACCCCCTCCCCTCCAGTGTCTTTTAAAGTTGCTGCCGAATTTCAGCAGCAATTCGGCGGCAGGCCGAATCAGATCAGAGAATCTGATTCGACCTGTGGCTGCCCTAGTGGCCACTTCTAAGCTGGCGGAGGCCTCGCTCCGGCCCCAAAGGACCCCTGTGTATACCAATTTTTAGAAAGCACAGCATGGTTTCAGCTTCTTTTGGCCATTTGAAATGTTACTGAACCCATGTGAAAGGCTTGCATCAAGTTGGTTATAACCAATGCTCCCTCTAAGCTGTGAAGTCTTGTGAGCAAAAATTCTGCTTTGTGAGCTACTGGCATTAAAGTTGTGAGCGAGCTCTTTGGCTTCTGCATGAATTAGTTTGCTCTGGAGCGAAGACAAAAATGTGTGAGCCGGAGGCTAAAAAACTGTGAGGTAGCTCACACTAACTCAGCTTAGAGGGAACACTGGTTATAACAAAAAAAGATTGTCGTGCATTCTGGCTATGTACATTCAGCTTGTGTGTAGCCAACCGAGATCTATAGCTCTGCCGTGCTATAAACATTCTTTATTTGGGGCGGGGGGGGGGGATATATTTCTTTGGTCTCCAGCAATCCAACAGTGCATGATGTCTGATGTGCAGAGTCTATACACAATGGCTTGTGCACTGTACACATAACTATTTAACGGCACACAATATATACCTGCTGAGGAATCACAATCTGAATCCGTTACACAGCGCACACACAGAGAAGTAGACACATGTACAGTCATCATTCACAGTGATGCATGCATAGGTTTCATGATTTTTCTCACACAGCAGTGGCTTTCTGTGGAGAAAATGTGTAACATCTGAAGCATAGCCTTTTGGTGAATTCAAACGAGCTGAAGTCAATCGCAACACTTTTTAAAATGGACTTACTCCAAATTTACAACACTGTCACTTGACTCCAGTATGTAGCTCTTGGATTTTAATGGGATTTGCTTCATGCCTTGAGCAAATCGGCACTCGTAGTGGTCTGAAACATGCCCATTCATAATTCACCATTGGCGGAGGCAATTTACATCCAAATTATTTTCCTACTAATCTGCATTAAAGTACATGGGAATAAAAGCAAAGCAGCAAAACAGCTGTAATCATGGGAAAGATCTACGGCCCTTTTGATTCACTTATGGCCATGTTTTTTTTGTTGCTATTTTTTTTTTGCTTTAAGGCTTCCATTGCAGGTGCTGCTGGCAATATATTTTGCTGGCTTACAATAAATATATTACTTAGATATGATCTTAGAAGAGGGAGAGGGAGATCTACTTAATGCTTACTATTGTGCCTACTAAATATAGCTCTGGTATGTGGCATGCTAGCAGAGTGGCAAACAAAGGATAGTTGTGTTACCAGTCTTGAAGCATAAACTAAAATTAAAAAAAACTGGTCCTGGCTGCAGAGGCTGGCACACCCAGGGTAAGAGCCCACAGCCCAGTCAAAACACTGGTTCTGGTACCACAAGCTTCTACTGGGAGTGCCACCAAGAAGCCTGTATTGCAGGGGTGGCCAACCTGTGGCTCGGGAGCCACATGCGGCTCTTTCACACATATTGTGCGGCTCCTGGCAGGGCGGCTGGGGAAGCAAAGGGGAGGCATGCTTTTTCTCTCTTTCTCCCTTCCTTCCTTCCTTCCTCCCTCCCATCTATTTGCTTTCCTAGTTTCTCTCTCTCTCTTTCTTATAACTGGTTTTCCTCGTTTGTTTTTATTTTTGGCAGTCCCATTTAACGTTAATAAAAAGCAAATTTGCATATTTTTAAAAATAAAAACGTGTGTGTGATATTTGTTCCTGTCTTGCGGCTCTCAGACATCTCTATGTGGCTCTTACGTTTATTCTATGTGGCTCTTACGTTAAGCAAGGTTGGCCACCCCTGCTGTATTGCAAAGAAGATTTGAATAAGCAACTGGACCGCATGCCCTCTGCACCCCCAAATAAGGTTTGGACCTTCACACATCATACACCCGCATGTTCAAGGGACTCTGCCCTTTGAGAGGATATATTCTGATTCCTGGTCCACAGCTAAGTGCCAGCTGCTCCAAAGTGGAGTGTCATGAGACAAACAGACATGCAGGAACTGGGGCAAAGCTACCCTCAGATCACACATCGCCACACTCCAGAGACTGTCCCCGGAAAGAAGGCATGCAGTGGCATCACATGCTTCCCAAGACCAGTTCTTGTGCCACTGCTCTAAAGTGGTGTGCCCCAGGACACATGCTGCTTCTGGGTCCAAAGCCCAGTTCTTGTGCTAACTGCTCCAAAGTGGGGGGCCTCCAGCACCAATATGCATGAAATTGTGTGTGGGCTGAATACGGCTTCTGGTACCAAAAACTTCTATTAGAACCACCAAGATCCCTACCTTCCCTTGCCCTAGGTTTCCTAGGTCCAGCCTCTCAGTCATAATTATTTAGAAGTTATTTATCGTGCTGTTCAAAACCCTCTGTCACCTGGAAAGTTATTTATTATTTTCAATTTTCTATGTTCCCTTACCGATCTGGCTAAAATTTTGAACAAAGTGGTATAAAACGACATATAAAATAAATTCATCCAAAACTGATGTTTGCTGTGGCCTCTGTAGGCTCATAACCGTCCTTCTCCTTGCATGCTGCCTGGCCTGATAGTGGCTCCTATGGTAGCAGTGGCTTTTCTATTCTTGTCACCAAGGTATGCCAAAGCTCTTCGGGCTGGGACCAGTGCTCCCTCTAAGCTGTGGAGTCTTGTGAGCAAAAATTCTACTTTGTGAGCTCCTGGCATTAAAGTTGTGAGCAGGTAATTTGGGTACTGCATGAATTAGTTTACTTCAGAGCCATACTTCCTGAGCTAAGACAAAAAACATTCGTTATGTTCAGGGCCAAAGTCTTTCCAATGAATAAGATAGTATAGGTGGCCCCATTTAAGTTTGGAGTCAAGGATTTGATCTATCTCATAGTGAGGTTCCCCCCCCAATCAGAGGAGGAGGAGCTGGATGATGAGGTCACCACAAATTCGATCCAGGGTCTTTCTTCAGTAAGCTGAAATGGAAAACAGGGGGCTTTTTCCCACTCACATTGTGCCGGCGTTCTGCCTCCGTTTGTCCCGGCGCTGGGTGTCAATTTCACACCCTTTCCTGCGGCGCGTGTGTTAATACGGGGCTTTGCGTCATTTTCTCCGCGCCTTCGATAAACCTTTTTTTTTAGGTTTACTGAAGGTGCGGAGAAAATGGCGCAAAGCCCCATATTAACACACGCGCCGCAGCAAAGGGTGTGAAATTGACACCCAGCGCCAGGACAAACAGAGGCAGAACGCTGGCACAATGTGAGTGGGAAAAAGCCCTGGGTGAACATTTTTGAGAGACTTAGGAAGTTCAAGTTCAAATGTGACAGCATTAATCTTTTTTTTCACTTTAAAAGGTCCTATATATTTCCAACCCAATTTATGGCTGGGTTGCAATCCTTTGATGTTTTTGGTGGATAAATAAACAGACTCTCCTTCTCCCAGAGTCCAAACCGGGTCTTTGCATTTGTCTGCATATTTTTTATAGTCAGTTTTGGCCACTTCTAAAGTTTTGGCAATAAGCGGCCAGGACTCACGCAGGGAGTTCCACCAGTCACTGAGGCGGCTGGGGCTTAGCGAGGTGGCATCTAGTGTTGGTAACGGGACACTGTCATATCCAGCAGTAGTCATGAATGGGGACACCCCCGTAGAGGAATGTATAGCGTTGTTATAACTATACTCAGCAAAAGGCAACAATTCTACCCAATCGTCCTGCTGGTAATTGGCATAGCAGCGGAGGAATTGTTCTAAGATTTGATTAACTCTTTCAGTTTGGCCATCAGTTTCAGGGTGGTAAGCGCTGCTCAAAGCTAATTCGACTCCCAGATGATTAGGAGCTTCTGCCAGAAGTTGGCAATGAACTGAGTCCCCCATCGGAGATAATTTTCTTTGGAATTCCATGTAAATGGATAATATTGCTCATGAAACTTTTGGCCATAACTTTAGCTGTGGGAAGTTGTTTGAAGGGGATGAAATGGGCTTGCTTAGAGAACAGATCTACAACCACCCAGATGACCGTTTTGCCTTTACTCGGGGAGAGATCGGTGATAAAATCCATGGAAATGGTTTCCCAGGGCTCTGAGGGGGTCTCGAGCAGTTGTAATAGTCCCGGGGTCCCCCCCCCCCCGCCTTTTGCACATTAGACAGGTTTGGCAAGTGGAAACATAGTGAGAAATGTCTTGTCACATGTGGGGCCACCAGAATTGTCTTTGTAAAAGGTTTAAAGTTTTTAAGTAGCCAAAATGCCCTGCTAGCTTGGACTCGTGTGCTGAGTGCATGATTTCTCCCCTTAGGGTTTTGGGGATGAACAGTTTTGTACCATGATACCAGCAACCATTAGGATTCTTTGTAATGTTGTCAAGGTTGACCAAGGAGGCTTCCTCCTCCTGGCTGTAAGCTTTTGCGCATTTCAAAATCCAGTCTGATTGGGTAGGTTCTATGTGACTACGTGCTTGGCTACGGGTGACCACTACCCCCCCCAACTGTTCAGAAGTAAACATGGAGTCTATAATGGGTTCTTTTCAACAGTCATATTGAGGAAGGCGTGAGAGGGCATCCACCAGTGAATTAGACTTCCCCAAGAAATGTCGGAGGGTGAAGTTAAATTTGGAAAAGAAATCAGCCCAGCGTAATTGTTTGGCATTCAACGTGTGCTGAGTGCAGAGGGCTTCGAGGTTTTTATGATCAGTCCAGACTTCAAAAGGAACCCTCGCCCCCTCCAACCAGTGTCACCAAGTAGTGAGGACAAGGCAGATAGCCGCAGCTTTCTTTTCTCACACTGCCCAATTTTTCTCCGTGTCACCAAATTTCTTGGAGACATAGGCTAATGGGTATAACTTCCCATCTGTCCCCTCTTGCAGGATAGCCCCCCCATTTCCACATCTGAGGCATCCACCTGTACTATAAATTGTTTAAGTTCATTCGGGTGTGCTAGGATGGGCTCAGAGGTGAATAGGGACTTCAGTGTTTTGAATGCAATTTAACATTCAGCTGTCCAATGCAGTTTCACCCCCGGTCTAACTGCATTTCCCCCCTTCCCCTTGGTTTTTAAGAGCTCCATGAGGGGGAGACCACATTTGGCAAAGTTGTTGATGAATGAGCGATAAAAATTCACTAATCCTAAAAAACGTTGAAGCTGTCGCCGGGTGCGGGGTACTTCCCAGTCATTGACAGCTTTCACTTTCGCAGGATCCATTTCTAATCCACGGGGGGGGGGGGGGGGAGATGTGGTAGCCAAAAAAAATCAATCTCTGTTCTATGAAAGTCACATTTAGATAGTTTAGCCAAAAGTTTGTGCTCCTTGAGGGTGGTTAGCACCTCCCACACTAGCTGTATATGGGATTACTCGTCTGGGGAGTACAACAAGATATCATCTAGATAACATAAGACCCCACTGAAGAGGTGCTTGTGCAACATTTCGTTAATTAGGTTCATAAAAACACCCGGGCTACCATGAAGTCCGAATGGCATGACTAAGCATTCGAATTGGCCCAGGAGGTGTTAAAAGCAGTCTTATATTCATCCCCCTCATGAATGTGAACCTGAAGTAGGCATCTCTAAGATACAATTTGGAGAATATTTTCCCCTTCGCGGCCTCTGCTAGCAAGTCTTTGATGGGGGTAGGGGGTAAGCTTTCAATGCTGACACAGCGTTTAAGCCTCTATAATCCATGCTCATATGCAACCCTCCATCTTTTTTCTTTTGAAATAACACTGGTGCTGCGAACGGGGATTGGGCCGGTCGAACGAACCCTCTTTGCAAGTTTTTGTCGATAAATTTGCGGAGCTCCTTTTCGGAGTGGCTCATCGAATACAATTTCCCCTTGGGTAGTTTTACCCCGGGCAACAGTTCAATGGCACAGTCGGTATTCCGATGGGGGAAAGCTCATCAGCTTCGGTCTCGCTGAAAACCTCCGCTAAATGCCCCGCTTTGCCACACCACATACACAACGCCTTCTTCAGTTGTGGTTCACAGATGTCTTTGAGGGGCCCCTTTGACTTCTGTGCTGAGGGTCCTGATCCCCTGGGACTCTCCATCTCAGCTCACATCTTTATCAGAGTGAAGCGTGATTCAGCTTCTTCGGCGGCCCGAATCCAGGCCACCAGAGTGGTAGGGTTGACATTACGTAACACAGTCTTGTACAAGTCCCGATTCAACCCTTGTCGGTAATTTTCTACCAACACTTCCTCAGGCCACCGCCTTATTCTGGCTGCAATTCATTAGAAGGCTGCCGTGTACTCATGTACCAAGCCTCATCCTTGGGTGAGCCTCCTCATCTGATTCCAGGCTTTTTCTTTGCTCATCAGGTCCTCATACTGCCTCCAGAGAGCCCACATGAAGTCTTCAACCCGATCTAGTTCAGGCCCCGGGGGGTTGTGGAGGCTCATGTACTAGTCAGCGGCTTCTTCTCACAATTGGGAACTGATATACCCCACCCAGTCACCCTCATTCGGGAAAAGGTGGCCCCAGGTTTGCAGGAACCGTCCAGCTTTGATGATAAAAAATTGTAGTTTTGCTGGGTCCCCATCAAACGTCACGGCCAGCAGTTCTTATGGGACCGGCCGACAATCTACTGGCACAAGAGGTCCTGCCGACACCGGTTGCACAGGCACAGGTGCCGGTGGAACCGGCTGACTCACAGGGACCTGAGCCAGAGGAGCCGGGCTGCTGGCCCCCCCCAGCGCTGCCCACCTGAATGTCAACTACCCTCTGGACAATTCTGGGTAATCCCTTCAGCAAGGCAGTCATCTCTCTCTGCAGCAGGTTCTCCATCGCTTCCATGCAACGATCCACATGGGACCACAAGTCTCCAAACTCGGGTCTCTTGGGACGACGGGAGTCCCGGGATTGCGCACCCTCTCCCAATTCTCGGCCCAGCTCCATCCCCATGGATGCTCCCTGTCGAGAGGGGGTCCAGGTCTTGATCGGTTCAGTTCCGAATTGAGTCCACGAGTACCTGGAACCCCTGGGCTGGCAATCCACCCACGGGGTGGTGCAAGGAGGTACGGCATCCTCCTCCATAGATACAGGGACCACTGTGTTCCCCGGGGTTGCCAGGGGTTCACCACCATCTTCCAACATCATCAGGAATGGCAGGCCTCCCCAGAGTGAAACGGGATTACTAACTCTCTGTGAGACCTCCTGGATGAACTCACCCCAAGCAAAGGATCTTAAACAAAACTTTCTTTATTGGGGGAATTTCTTCAGGGTACACTTGCTGAGTTAGTAATGGACTGGAACAATAGTGTTAGGATAGATATAGTGATTTCAAACATGTATTGTCACACAGGTTCCCCAGTCCCCGCCCCAGGATGAATCCCGCCTAAAAGCTTTCCCAGGCTAAAGAGTGGGAAGGCAGTAATAGATGACACCTGCAAAAGAAGCTAAAAACACTAAACATGTTACCAGTAGCCTTGAATAGAGATAACAACCTGTGAAGCCAGGAAGCACATGGAAAGTACATTCCAGGATGGTGAGAGCGCCAGTGATTAAATTAGCTCAAGGAGTTGGATTAGTTCTGTTAATTAAATTAGACATCATGCTAAACTACCCCCTATTTAGCCCCCACCAAAAAACTTCAGACTACAGTAAAGGTTCCCTTGCAGGACAGAGTCCCCTGAACATGAGGATGTATGGTGTATGGCACGACTGTATATCTTCTTGCAGGGGGATAATGTGCAGTGGTCCAAATAGTATTTTGGGGGTGCAGAGGGCATGCAGTTGTTCCAGTTTCTTATTCAAATCTTCTTTGAAATACAGGCCTCTTGGAGGCATTCCAGTTCGCTGGCAAGGCGGGATATAAATGTAATAAATAAATAAATAAATAAATTCCCAGTAGAAGATTGTTATGTATTAGGGCTGGAACATCCAAGGACCGTCAACCAGAGACTGGGTGAGCTTGAAGCTCTAGAACAATGGCTCACCAAGACTCTAGAGGTGACCAGTGAGGAATCAATGTTATGTAAATAGCCTATCCTTGGGAGTTGGATGTGGTTGGGTGTGGTTTTGCATGCTATTTAAACAGGGCTCTTGCCCTGGGGTTTTGTCCTTGTTCTTGCCGAATCACAAATAAAGCTGAGCTGATCACTAGACTTGGGGTCTGCTCATCCATGGAACCCAGTATTTAACAAAGCTCATGGTGCCAGAACCGTGTTTGGACTGGACACCACCGTGCATACTCTTGCAAGGGACAATCATCAGAGTGTGGAGGGGGGAGGTGATTTGGGGTGGTCCAAAGATTCTTTTGGGGTGCAGTTTGGCCCCAGTGTTTGCCTGTGTGATTGTCCTGGGGGTGTCCCACTTTAGAGCAGCTGGCAAAAGAACCTGGCTTCGGACCAGGAAACAGCATCTGTCATCTCAAGGGGGAGAGTCATGGTCCAAACCTTATTTTGTGGCTCAGAACTTTTTAACTATCCTCAGTGTGTTTGGTCGGATGCACAAATAGGGCTGCCAGCCTCCAGGTGGGGCCTGGGGATCCCCTGTTTTTACAACTGATCTCCAGCTGAGAGAGATCAGCTCCCCTGGAGAAAATGGCTGCTTTGAAGGGTGGACTCTATGGCATTGTACCATGCTGAGGCCTCTCTCCTCCCCAAACCCCACCCTCTCCTGGCTCCACCCCCAAAGTCTCCAGGTATTTTCCAAGCAAGACTTGGCAACCCTATGCACAAATAAGTCACGAATAAGGAAGCGAGTTCAGCCTTGTATATAAAATCCTGTCTTCAAGGAAATGCTAGCACTGAAGGCGTCCCTTCACACACACCCCTGAGGAGCAGTTCATCCCTGCAAGTTTCAGAGGTCCCCAAAAGCCGGGGATGGTGTAAGAGTTCGCTTCACTCAGACTCCACTGTCCGTCATCAACTGCAGCCGCAGGCCAAACCGCTTGAAGCGGGTTTTCTCCTCCAGGACGGAGCCTTTCATTCTCCCACTCCCGTCCAAGGGCTCCCAGGGCAGCTAGCATCAAGCCCGGGAACGGCCGGGTGAAGGCGCGCGGGGGGAGAGAAGTTTGTCCTGCTTGTGGTGGAGATACACGCTGCCCACTTCAGCCTGCATCAGGCGTCAAGCGAGGGTTTTACTGTCTGATTGACGGTCCCGATGGCAGGAGGCTGAGAAACAGGGCGTCTGCTTGCAACCATGTCTCTTTTGCAAACATCGAGACCGGCAGAAAGCCTTAACCCGGGCTTGCTCTCTCTTTGACGGAACAGCCTCTGTCAGACATCCAACGATCACAGCCCAGAGGCAGGCAGCGAAGGAGTTAACGGCTGTAGCAGCAGCAGCAGCCCTACCCGCCGGATCAAATTCTTGCAAGAGGTCACTCGCCGCCGTTTGTTTCTTTAGCATTAGGATGCTTCCGGGAATGGAAGAGGAGAGCCTCGGCTATTGTATGGGGCCGTGATCATATTTTCCATGCCAAGACTCCCGCCCCTTGCTGCCTGGACGGGGGGTGCGGGGGTCTCCGCTGTTTGTTTGAAGGAGCCCTGAACAATGATCTCCCTCATTCGGCCCGGCCAGTCAAAGCAACCTGGAGGCAGAGGAGTCTGCCCCTGGCGGGCCCCTCTGCTCCTGGGCAGCCGCGGCCTTTGTTGAGGTCGGGAGGGCCAGGGTGCGCGCCGTGGTGATGTCACCAGGGGGAAAGGCCGCGGCCCAGATTCCAGGCGGATGCCGCAGAGCAGGTTCAGGGAAGGTGTTCTGCAGGCGCCGCCGCCGCCGCCGTTTTGTCATCCCTTTTCAAAGGAGTCAAAACAGGGCGTCCTCCGCCAAGCCGAAAAGACAGATGGGTGTGTGTGTGTGGACATAAAAGAGAGGACAAACATGAGATCACAGGCCTTTACGCTGTGCTGATTCACACTTGCTCTTCTGTATTTTCTCGAGCCCTGTTCACAAGTTATAGCAAGTTATAGCAAACACAGGCTATATAAATATATATAGCCCTGTTCTCATGTTACACGTGTGCATCTGTTTGGAAGAAGGAGGCAACTTGCATGTACAAATGCGACTAGGGAACACTGAGGTTTAAGCCACATGTTCGTACACGTGTTGAATGTGATATCAGCAGTACTCAGTGTGTGTATAGGGAAGAATCAAGTGTACGTGGTATTCAGGCTGTACATGAATTTACTGTGATCGGGTCATTTCGTAGAAAAAGAGGTGCAGGAGCTCATTAGCATAACTCATTAGCATAACTTATTTGCACATGCCACACCCCCTGACATCACTAGAAGTATGCCAGAAGGCAAGAAAAAGAAGACAGAGAGAGAGAGAGAGAGAGAAAGAAAGAAAAAGAAAGAAAGAAAGAAAGAAAGAAAGAAGCTGGCAGAGAGGGGGCAGCTACTAATCCAAGCCTCAGAAATACCACTATTCTGGGAGGATAGCTTCAGTGGTGGCTGAAGCCTTCAGAAGGCTGGTCGGAGGAACAAGGACCTTTCCAGGGGACGGGGTCATTTTGCTGCAGCCATGACACAAGCAGGCATCCCCCCTGCGGGGGGGGGGGGGCTGGCACCAACTACCGGAGCTGCGCTCCCCCGAGCTCCTGCTCGAAATGACCCCTGACTGTGATGTGAACATGGCACTGCAGTGCATGCTTGATTTTTCTGATACATATGCTGAGTAATTCTTACATAACCTTAAATGCATGTACAGCTGCATGTGTGATTTAAATTCCACATTTATCTAATTGCTGGCTCCTGGTTTCATTTGTAGAATGAACTCATGGCCTTTTCTTACAAACAGATGTGCTTGTGTTAGGGAGGCCTGCTGGCCTCTCTCTGTCGCCTGCTGCCCCTTGGTGTGCAGTGGGGGAACAAAATCACGGGAAAGCTGGCATCACACCAACACCATGACATTGCTTGCAGTGAATGCCTAGAAGTGACAGCACATCATCGAATGGACACTCTAGGATTTGGACAAAACCAAGTCCAAGTCCTAGAGTATCACAAGAGCCCCAGCAGCATCACATTTGCGGTGGCAGCACATTATTGTCACAACATCATTACCCCCTCTGTATCCTGCTTGTTGCCAGCTCATGCAGCCAGTCTGCATAGACAATGCTTACCTTGATGGACCAATTGTCTGATTCAGTATAAGGCAGTTTCATGTGTTTGTATACAAACCAGCCCTGAAGAAGGAAAGCCTCTCCGGGTAAAGGTGAAGGTTTCCCTTGCTCGAAAGCCAGTCGAATATGACTCTAGGGATGCAGTGCTCATCTCCATTTCCAAGCCAAAGAGCCAGTGCTGACCAAAGACGTTTCCACGGTCATGTGGCCAGCATGACTAGACACTGAGGTGCACGGAACGCTGTTACCTTCCCACCAAGGTGGTACCTATTTATCTACTTGCAATTTCTTGCTTTCAAACCGCTAGGTTGGCCGGAGCTGGGACCAGAGACGAGAGCTCACTCCATCATGCAGCACTCAGGTCTTGAACTGCTGAACTACCAACCTTCCAATCTGCAGTTCAGTGTCTTAACCACTTGAGCCACTGCAGCACCTCTCTACTCAACCTTCTAAAGAAGGGCTAAACTGCTCTTCTCACTGCAGATGCTTTGAGGAGACAGAAAGCAGAAGGAGTGTCGTCACTCAGGAAAATTACAGTATAATCCTTAAAAAAATCTACTCAGAATCTTACTCAGGTCAATTCAACGGGGCTTACTCCCAGGAAAGTGTTTTTAGGATTGCACTATTAATATTGTAGTACTGTTGCAAACTAATCTCCTGTTCTAAGGCCTTGTAGCCATATCCTTTTGCATTTAGATCTTTAATAATTACTTATACAACGTTTTTCTATCCTGCATGCATCCTACCATTTTCCCACTATCAGTTCTGCCTTGTGGGCACCATTTTCCTAGAAGTTTTTCCTGCTGTTCTTCCGAAGAGTTTCTTGAGGGATTTTCTAAAAAACTGGTAACTGCTACAGCACTATAACAATCTACTGCCAGTTATCTGTTAGAGTTGTTCTAGTGCTATGGGGCATATGTGAAGAAAATATTTTTTAAAGAAAGTGAGTTGCCATGCTAGCCATGATAACCCTGACAGCCTATGTAGAGTTGCTGAAGAGCACATGGGGATGGGGAAACATAGACAGAGGAAAATATGCCAAAAAAAAAAAAACCCTCTCACATGTGGAAGTGCCATGTCCAGTGCAATGCTCCCTCTAAGCTGTGGGGTCTTGTGAGCAAAAATTCTGCTTTGTGAGCTACTGGCGTTAAAGTTGTGGGTGAGGGATTTGGCTGCTGCATAAATTAGATTGCTCTGGAGCCATCCTTCCTGAGCTAAGACAAAAATGTGTGAGCCGGAGGCTAAAAAACTGTGAGCTAGCTCGCATGAACTCAGCTTAGAGGGAACACCGGTCCAGTGTACATGCCTCTGTGTTCCATGTGAAAGCAACATGGAGAATCTTTGCCGTGTAGAAGAAGTTCCAAGCTTCAATGTGCAGCTCTTCAAGCACAACTTCAGCTCTAATGCAGATCTCCCTGAGATTGCTGACCAGGTACTAGAGGTCGCCCGAAACAGTTGTTTGCTCTTTCATACCCTTGAGAAGTTTGCAATAGGCTTGTGCTGAGTGGAAGTTTCTTCTTTTTCTGGTTTTATATTAGAAATAGTGATGATGATACACAACATTTAAAAAAAAAAACCAGTGAGTTTATAATGCTTATTTCCTCCTTATCATTCACAGTTTTATCCCTCTGGCCCTCAAATTTTTACTCAATTAGCTATTAAAATTAGATGTATTTTTGAGCTCACTGGTGGCTTTAGAACGTGCATGACTGGCATTCATCAGCCTAGGTGGATGAAACCATCGTGGAAACTATATTTACACTGCAAAGGGCAATACAAATATTTTAATAAATAAAAAAAAAATAAATTTGCTACTTTGCACACGTGCTCTGCAGCTGAGTACTTTAATTCCTTACTTAAGCTGCTTCAACATAGGAGTGGGGAAAAGTGACCCCAACAATAGCAAGAAGTACAGAAGCAGGTAGGAAGTGTATCTGCAGGCCCCATCTCTGCGACATGGTGTCAAGCAAGGTGGCCAAGTTCCCCCTGGCCATTAGCAGGGCATGTTGGGAAACTACTGGGTATTTGGGGATGGAGCCTGGGGAGGATAGGGACCTCCATGGGCGTCAACTACGGGGGGGCTCGAGGGCTCGAGCCCCCCCCTGAAATTTCCCGGGGGGGCTCAGCCACCCCCGGCAAAATGAACGCCCGCCGGTGGCCAGTCAGCCGGCTGTCGCCGCCTCTCCTTCCCCCCCACCCCCGGCCTGCCCTCCTGCCTCCCTGGGGCGGGGCGGGGGGGGAGAGAGGCTGCGACGGCCAGCTGACTGGCCACCGGTGGGCGTTCATTTTGCCGGGGGTGGCTGAGCCCCCCCCGGGAAATGCAAGGCGGAGCGGGAGCCGGGGGCCCGCAAGGGCGACGCGCCGGCCCCCGGCTGCAGGCAGCAGCAGCAGCAGTGATCCTACGCCGCCTGAGGTGAGCGGGGAGAGGGAGGGAGGGAGGGGGCGGGGAGCGCGATGGGGAGCGCAGCGGGCGGGCGGGCACGGCCCGGGGGAGGGAAGCAGCGGCGGCGGCTCCCTGGGGGGGGAGAGCGGCGGGGACATGGTCCCACACGCGCGCACGAGAGAGCCCCCGCCCCCCCCCCCCCGGGGATTGAAAAAGTCTACGCCCTTGGGGACCTCAGTGGGGTTCAATGCTACACAGTCAAAATCATCCATTTTCTCCGGGGGAACTGATTTCTGTGGACTGGAGACGAGTTGTGATTCCAGGGGATCCCCAGGTCCCACCTGGAGGCTGGCATTCCTAAGCTACATCACAGCTCAGTTGCAAAACAAAAAAAGTCCACTAAAGGGTTAAAAAGGGGATGAAATGTAGAGCTGATCTTCAAGGCCTCCCCTGTACAGTGCCCATAGGGATGCTCTGCTCGCTGCCACCCCACACTTTCCCCAATGAGCAAGATCAAATCAGGTTTTCCTTTGATTCTGCTCAAAAGGGAAAGCCCTAGGAGGCCCATGGGTTGTGTGGACATTGCCAGATCAACAGGGGAGTCCTGCAGTCCACACAGGGAAAAGTGGCAATACAAGGGTAAAGGTAAAGGTTTCCCTTGCTCGAAAGCCAGTTGAATCTGACTCTAGGGGGCAGTGCTCATCTCTGTTTCCAAGCCGAAGAGCCAGCGCTGTCCAAAGACTTTTTACGTGGTCCTGTGGCTGGCATGACTAGACGCCGAGGCACACAGAACGCTGTTACCTTCCCACCAAAGGGGTACCTATTTATCTACTTGCAATTTCTTGTTTTCAAACTGCTTGGCTGGCAGGAGCTGGGGCCAGAGATGGGAGGTCACTCTGTCACACTACACTAGGGTCTTGAACTGCCAAGCTACTGACCGTCCAGTCTGCAGCTCAGCGTCTTAGCTTCTGAGCCAGCCACCATGGCCCTAATACATGGGTGCAGCGAGCTAAGCAAAATAAATAAGTAATAACCAAAAAAAAACCCCACAACGTTTGAGTCCAGGGGCACCTTTTAAGACCAGCGAAATTTAATTCTGAATATAAAGTGTGCATGCACACAAAGGTTTATAGCCAGAATTAAACTTCGTTGGTCTTAAAAGGTGCCTCTGGACTCAAACTTCGTTCTGTTGCTTCAGACCAACGTGGCTACCCACCTGAACAAAAACAACTGTAAACCCACATTAGAAATGCTGACAGAAGCAAACGTTTTACTAGGTGCTTGCAGATGCCATTCATAAATTGGTGACCTGGTTATGCGTTGAAGCATGGGGAGTAGACCCATCCGTAATTGTAAACTAGATGAAGAAAACAGTGCAATACACAATAAATCCAACAACCTGGAAGAGACCCCATTTAGCAGCACCTCAGTTTGTCTGGCACATTGATGGCAGGGCATGTCATACCCCAAGATATTTGGTATACATTTCAAATGAGCAAATATTGCTTTGGTCTTATATAAATGCCGTGCAGACCAACTGGATTTACCCAGGGGTCATTTCGTAGAAAAAGAGGTGCAGGAGCTCATTAGCATAACTCATTTGCATAACTCATTTGCATATGCCCCACCCCCTACCATGCCGGAAGTATGTCAGAAGGCAACACCCACCCCTCAGGCTCCACTCCACAGGTGAGTGAAACTGACCTGCTCTTCCTCCATTCCCTTCCCCAGCCAATACTTTGTGCAATAAAAATAAGCGTAAAGAACACACCCTCATTCTCTTCCTGCTCCCTTGAAACCACCAGGTTTCAAGTAGACTTGAGATACCCAGGACATGTGCACCACCCATCCCTTCCCCTTCCCCTCCCCACAACAAGACACCCTGTGAGGTAGGTGGGGCTGAGAGAGGTCTTTTGAGAACTGCTCATGAGAGAACAGCTCTGAGAGAACTTGTGACTGGCCCAAGGTCACACCAGCAGCTGCATGTGGAGGAGTGGGGAATCAAACCCGGTTCTCCCAGATTAGAGTCCAACTCCTGACCACTACACCAAACTGATGGGGTGGAAGCTGCTGAAGGGTTGGTGAAATTTCTCCAGTACTTATGTGCCATGTGCCCAGATAAAAAGTGGTATACTTAGAAAATTTATATGCCACCTTGAGCAAGTCTCTGGAAAAGCAGCACACAGTCATAAAAGGAACAATGATAAAATTATCAATATTAAAACAAAACATTAAAAACAATAACGACCCTAGCAGGGCTTTCCCCGGGGCGCTGCGCCTCTGCACTGCTCGGGGAAGCCGAGGAGGGGGTGGGGCTTGGTCATGTGCCCGCCCCCTGGGCTCCTCCCTCCCGGAGCTGTGCTCCTGTGCGCTCCTGCTCCAACGGACCCCTGGATTTACCCATTCATAAACAATGGTATGATTGCGCCCTTTGAATGCTATTAAATCAGTAGGCATTTGTGAATGTGTAATGGTGTACAACACATACACACAAAAAGCTCACTGTTTGCATTTACAATGATTTTTCATTTATTTACATGAATAAGCTCAAGAGCACGGATGCAAGGGAGAATTTGAAAGAAAAGACAGCCAATTTCCATCCAAACAGGCAAATTCTGATTTTAGCCCACCAAAGGATTTGCATTGGAATTATAGGCCCTCTGTTCTTCTGGCCACCAAAAAGGATTTAGAGCAGGCAGAAACCTGTGATTGATGCAAGCAGCAGGAATTGCAAATATTTTTACAGTTGCAAACGAATGGCTTCTGAAGAGCACCAAGAAATAACTGTGGAATTATCTCCTGGCACATAACCTTACAGAAAAAAATAAATCTCAGAAGATCTTCTCCCACTGAGGCTGCATTTTGATTCGAATTTAAATTTTAATGCAAGCCACATCTGAAAACGGGAGATCTATTTATTCATATTTTTTTCCCTTTAACACTGTGAAGATTTAGACTTTTCTTAAGCACCAGCCTGCTGAATGCATCTTGCAGCCTTGCAGATGATCAATTACCCACTACAAAAGCAGGTTCCAGAAGCTCCAAATCAATATGCACCACGCACTCCCTCTGTTTTGTTATATTTCCCCCCCCCCTCCCCGCCTTCGTTGATCTGGCACTTAGAGTCTAGCAACCTGGCAGCATTTTCAACACCTTTTTCATCAGTAGCTCTTGATGAATTTAAGATTAGCTATCATACAGACTACAGATTTAGAACAAATAACCCTTTCATTTAGTTAATAATAGCAGCACGGCTGTAAAGCTGTACTGGTTTATGACTTTTCAGGGGCCTAACCTGCAACCACAGACAATATAAATTATGTTACAATATGCTTTATTGCTATTCAAGGCCCACTATGCGACTCACACCAGGGAAGGAGAGTCGCTGTCTTTATCAGGCTTCCTAGTTCTGGAAAATGCTTCCATTCAATGGCCCGCATTAGCAAACCAGAAGAACCAAACAGCTCCATATCCAGCTATTCCTCAGTGCAAACAGGTACAAAACAGACAAACAATTTACTGCCTTGGAAAGGTTTGGCTCTTGGGTCGCTCATTTTCAAAAGGTAACTTTTCATGTATTTTCAGAAGGTGTCATTCACTAATAATCCCCCCACCTAGCCAGTACTATTTAGTGGGAGTTTTGCACTTCTTGTACAGCAAATATATACAGCTTTTCAGTGTTAGGATAGTGCTTTGCATGAAAGTGGCAAAATACTATCTTGTCTGCTAACAGAGCTGCGCAGTCCACTCTCTCTCTCTTTTTGTCATGGCCTAAGGTTATGGGATAGAAGGGGGCATAAAAGATTATCCGTGTGCGTACTTGGCATGGAAGACTGAGATTTAAAAAAAACCAAACCCTGAAGATAGTATAGTGTCAGGAAATGAGGGGGGAGGAGAGGAACTAAAGGGAACCTAGAGGGTGCTCTGGACCAATTTTGGTTTTGAAAATGTGGGGGAAGACCTGTGCCCTTCCCTGCTGCACCTGCTACGCAAGCAGTGCCGTCTTCTGGAAGCGGTTCTGCCGCTGTGCAATCTGCATATCAAATGGCTGGTTTAGTGATGAGGTCATTCATTTTGTGGCCCTCTGTTTGCTGTGGTGGGGATGAGTGGTTGCCTAGCAGTAGGCCACAAAATCCCAGCAGCCGGTCTCTCGAGGCAGCACTCCTTCTTTGCATCCCTCCCAAGCCAGGCTCTTTGGAATTCAAATCCATTTTTAACCCCCCCCCCCCATTTAAAAACGAACTAACTCAAATGAGCTCCTGTATAACTTCCAGGCATCTTGAAATCCGAATTTGCGAATAAGTAATGAATAAGGATTGAATAAGGAAATGCGAATAAGGCACCAACTTCAGCCTCCTTTGAAATCCAGAGCACAAGTGACACATCCAGAGGGCAATGTCTTTGGAAGGCTATTCTGTTTAAACAGGCAGAAATATTCATCCAGAGGTGTAAGACTATATTTCGTGCTTGCGTGTATGTATTAATTCACTTCATTTATACCCTGCCTTTCTCCCCAATGGGGACCCACTATTCTTCGACATTTTATCCTCACAACAACCCTGTGAGGTAGGTTAGGCTTAGAGTATGTAGCTGGCCCAAGGTCACCCCATAAGCTTCCATGGCAGAGTGGGGAATCAGAACCTGGCTCCTCCCAGCTCCTCGTCCTGCACTCCAAACACTACAACGTGGAAGAGTCGATTAATAGATCCATAGCCTGTTTACTTATAAAAATGTATCAGAAACATTTTGGACAAGCTGATTCTGGATTTTAAGAACGATTTTCAGCCGTTCAGTTTGTCATTGCATCTAATTCTGGGAATATGCGAGTAGATCCGATACTAACAATGAATCTCAACCCTGCTATGGAAAGGTGGTACATACTGCATTTATGTGCATGTCTGTATGCATGCATGCAAAGGCCCACTGAACTCAGACTCAGTTGACAGCACCAAAATAGCCATTGGCTTACACCTTCTCTCCTACCAGCAGCAGTGTAGCAGGTGGGATTGGCAAGCTGACCCCGCTGATTGCTGCTGACAAAGAGTCTGCGCCAGTCATCCCTCACACAGCTGGCAGAGCTACTGGGCATGGATCTGCTTGCTTCTGGATGCCAGCAGTCCTCCAGGTCTGTGGCCCACCGAGTGGTTCCCAGTAAGCTGAATGCCTGGTGGGCCCGTGTGTGTCTGGGTCTCTGAAATACTAAGCAAGGAAGATTACAGTTGCAGTCCCGTAAAAGTGAAACATAAGTTGCATTGGTTTTTATGGGGCTCAGCGAAACTCGACAGCGCTGCAGGTTAATTTCATTCACTGGAAAGTGGACAAGAGGGAACAACAGAACTATTTTAACCATTGTGCATGTGTAGATCTTTCCATTTGTATGTAGGCTCTGTAACACTTATTACATGTTTGTCCCCTCCTTCCAAGGAGCCCTGGATGGCACACCAAATCAGCAACCCTATGACGTGGACCAGGCTGAGAAAGGAGGAGTGGCCCAATGTAATCTATTACATGAATGGAAGGAGACATTTAGCATGAAGGTATCTTGGATGCCCACTGGGCGGACAGGGGGCACAGTACACTTTTGTAATTAATTAATAAGACTTAAATTCAAATCACTTTAGCTGAGTCAGATCCATTTCAGAGGCAGAATATAAATGAAAATTGATCCGACTGGCCTAAACTAAGGTGCATTTAAGTCCCATTGACTTTAGTGAGGTTTAAATTAGGCATGACTTACTTGCCGCGCTGATTTCGATGGAAATTAAGCACATTTCATGTTATTCGGATCTGAGCAAATATGCGAGCCGTTCTTGACTACGTGCTCAGTCCTCTTTTATTTCTGCTTACGTTCCTTAAAGTGTTCCAGAAAGGAACCGAGACATAGCTTAAACCCTCTTCCTGCCTCCCCACTCCAATCCCAAACAAAACCGGCTATTTCAAGACAAATTGGAGCCTCCCCATAGCTCAAAGGGAGAAAAAAACAAATTGCAAACATCTATTAGAAGCAGGAAACATCTAATGGAAAGCTTGCGAACATCTGATAGATGAAAGGGAAGGCACAAATCAGGAAAGCAAACAGAGGAATGAACAGCTAATTGAGTAGATTCTACACAACTAACGCTTAAAACAGCAGGACAACACCAGCAAGTCCAGAGGCATATTAACCAGCAGTAACGCAAAACCGGAACAACTGACAGTGGGCGATTTCTTTAAAAATAAAAATGAAAGCATTAATTTTAACCTAAACCAGCGCATGAAGTTCCTCCCTGTGACTAAGAGAAGGGTTTTGGCTGTAGCTGCAGGCATGCCGATCCAAGCCAGTCTCTATTATGTGTATGCTCTGGCAGAATGATTTAAGCATGTGTGTATAATGCATTTTAAAGCTTTTAAATGACTTCCAGGTTTGAAATAAAATTTACCCAGATACTGTAAAGATACCAATGTGTTTTAAGCACATACAGATTGAGTAGCATTTTTTGTAACAAAAACTTCACTGGCACCAGTTAGGGTTGCCACGTCCTGTTTCCTCCCCGGCAGTGGGATTTGGTGGGGGAGCGTGCTGGGAGGGGCTGCTCCTGATGCAATGACATCATACAGAGTGATGTCATTACATCAGGGACACAGCGCCATGTGTGCATGTCCCCTCCTGCTTTCCCCCAACTCTTTAAAGGGAACCTTCCCTTTAAATGGTTGGGGGGAAGTGGGACCGCCCATGCCTGCCCTGCAAGCGGCAAACTCACTGCTTGCAGGGCAAGTGCAAGTGGCTCCCACTTTAAAAGAGCAGGTGTCATGTGTGCCTGCCTTGCAAATGGCAAGCTCGCCACTTGTAGGGCAGGTGTGCCCCCCCCCCCCAATTCTTTTAAAGCAGGAGCCACTCACCCTCGCCCTGCAAGTGGTGAGCTCACTGCTTGCAGGGCAGGTGCACATCACCCGCCTCTTTTAAAGCAGGGCAACAGACAACGGTTGGGGGTGGGGCTTCCCCCCACCGGCTAGCTGACCAGCATCTGGGAGCAACCCCCAAAATCAAGGGATTTCCCTGCCCCCACCTGGGGACTGACATCCCTAGCACCAGTTTCCCAAACCATCATTGTTGATCATTCCAGAGAGGTAGTCATTTTAGTCTGTTGTAGCAAAATAAAATTGAAATCTAGTGGCACCTTGAAGACTAACTATATTTATTCCTGTATAAAGATTCATACATCAGACCCTCCTTCTTCAAATGTATGCATTGCTAGTGACCTTGCTTGGATAGGTTTGGCAAAACAAACAGATTCTTCTACAGTGTCCACTTTTTGTGTCCACTTCGGAATGGCTGTCATGTTGATGGAGCTTTGGGGCCCTAAAGAAGGGACAAACATGACAAAGCCAGCATACGAAGCATCATTGGTTTGCATTGTTGTTGATGGCCTGCTGCTTGTAGAACCCATAATGTTTGATTACACCTCTGTCACTCTCCTTGAACATATAGAGAGTCAAAATTCATAGCTCAAGGAGAATTTTTAATATGCTGGGAGGCATGAATATAGCAAGAGTGTTGGAACTACAGCAAACAAAGCAACACAGCTGAACCTAAAATATTCAAAATAATTTGTCATAAGATGTATTCAATGATTTTTCTATCAAAATATATCATACACTGCAGAGACATGTAAACTAGGTTAGGCCCAATTCAGAGACCTACTATTATTGCATCATGCTGACCTGGACTGTGGTCACACGGTCATTTTGATCGGGTTTCACCACTGTTCCCCATCACATTTAAAAGGGCTTATCAGATGGCCGCTTCTGTCTCCCGTATCAAAGCGGACTCACTCCCGTAATCCTCTTGGTTTCCTAGCGATTTTTCCGACACCAGGATAATCAAGTACTTTCCGAATATTTGTGCTGGGAATCCACAATTTCACCAATCTGGACAGCCATCTCTCACTATGAATGTGATTAGGTCATCTGAACGTGCTGAATTCTCTCCCCCCCCCCCCAGCTTTTGCCATTGTGCTCATGAGCAATCCTGCACTGAATATATTAAATACATGAATGTTGAAGCGCACACATATAGACTCCAGCACTCGGTTGTACGTTGGTGGTTCATTTTGTTCGCTGTTCAGGGGGGGAAAAACACTGCAAAAACAAGGGAGTACAGCATGTCCAAGTGGGAGCGGTGATTTGGCCATGCGCATATGCAGATGCTCAAATAAATATTTTTTAAAACTTGCACTGCACTGGTGCTGGGGTGGCATGGCTATTTGGACAGTGTCTGGAGTCTCATCATGCGATGCAAGCAGTTTGGGGAGAGATGTGTGATAATCTCAACCCACAAAAAATTAACCCCGATCAAATATACAGTGGGAACAAATCACGATAAGCTTGCCGTGTGACCACAACCCTGGATAGTCCAGGATAGCCTGATCTTGCCAGGTCTTGGAAGCTAAGCATGGTCAGCTCTGGCTACTACTTGGGTGGGAGACCACAAAGGAATCCAAAATGGTGCCGCAGAGGCAGGCAACTGGCAACCCAGCGCTGAAGTCTCTTTCCTTGAAAACCCTACAGGGTTGCTATAAGTCAGCTGTGACTTGCAGCACTTTCCATCACCCTTATTGCATAATGTTTGTGAGAAATAGCCACCATTTGAAAGGCTCAGGGTGGAATTAGGCTCAATATCCAATGATAATAAAGCATGCAGTGACATCACTGTGTTTGATGCTTTCCCCCATTCCCTTTATACATCATTGGTTGGTGCCAGGGAGGGAAGGTATAGAAACGCACAGTACATTTTAATATTATTCTTTATGGAGAACAGGGAATTAGACACAGGACTGCTGTTTTCAGTGAAAGGGATGTAATTTTGATAACCTCTAGTTTTGCCTCAAACATTATCATGCAGAGGAAGCTCAATTTTAAGGATTTTTCCCTCTTACACTATAGCTTCAGAGGCTTCCACACAAGAGCCATTTTACATAAATGTCACCTTCTTCAGAAATTACATCATACACACATTGGATTGGATCCAGTGAAAGATTTCTGCTGACAGAAGAAGGGGAAATTTTCACTAGTTCCCCCCTTGGCGTTTCTTGGGGATTCCTTCTTCCCCAGAAGGAGGGTTTTTTGGGAGGCATGCTGAGCTGCAACAGTAGTGGGTAGGCAAGGGACAGCTCAGCCTCTGTTGGTGGAGATCTCCTGCAGGATCCAAGCTATTGTGTGAGGACTTCAGTATAATTTAAAAGAAACCATGGGATAACTCTAACATCTGTGGAGTGAACCAACGAAAAGTGATTGTGGCTATTCCCATTACGCATAAATATTTCTTAGAAAATTATGCAGATTTTGACTATGTGAAAATAATCATGGTTATATTACAATCCCTCCGACACAATCACCTGCATGTTGTTCCAAAAGCTCAGTGTATTGGCACTTTCTGGCTCTCCCATTGGTTGTGCTGAGCTCTCCATCAGTCATTGGTCCATCAACTGCCACTCAAGAGTACTCACGCACCATTGGCTGGGTGCTGGGTCCACTCCTTTCCCTCACCCACTGCCAGCTTGGCCATTGCCTGTCTAAATAAACTGCCTTTGGGGAGGGGAGAGGCCTCGGCTGAATAGAATGCCATAGATTCCACTCTACAAAGCAGTTATTTTCTCCAGGGGAAAACCCAGGTTCTTCCTGTGGAAGCTGAGTGGGTGATTTCGGACCAGTCACAGACCTTCAACCTAACCTACTTCACAGGGTTGTTGTCAGGGGTCATTTCATAGAAAAAGAGGTGCAGGAGCTCATTAGCATAACTCATTAGCATAACTTATTTGCATATGCTAAGCCACCTGACAACACCAGAAGTATGTCAGAAGGCAAGAAAGAGAGAGAGAGATGAAAGAAAGAAAGAAAGAGAGAGAGAGAGAGAGAGAGCTGGCACAGAGGGGACAGCTACTAATTCAAGCCTCAGAAATGCCACTATTCTGGGAGGATAGCTTCAGTGGTGGCTGAAGCCTTCAGAAGGCTGGTCGGAGGAACAAGGACCTTTCCAGGGGATGGGGTCATTTTGCTGCAGCCATGACACAAGCAGTCATTCCCCCGCGGGGGGGGGGGGGCTGGTACCAACTCCCGGAGCTGCTCTCCCCCGAGCTCCTGCTCGAAAGGACCCCTGGTTCTTGTGCAGATCAAAAGGGGGAGAGGAGAATGGTGTGAGCTGCTTTGGTCCCCATTGCAGAGAAACACTGTATTTTTCCTAGGTAGAGGCTGCAGGGAGTGGGGAGGAGATGGAAACCTGAAGTCAGAGGGGCAGATAACGGTGTGGCTGGGAAGGAGATAAGGTCGCCAACTCCAGGTTGGGAAATTCCTGGAGATTTGAGGGGTGGAGCCTAGAGAGGGTGGGGTTTGAGGAGGGGTGGGGCCTCAGACAGGTACAATGCCATCAACTCCTCCCTCCAAACCAGCCATTTCCTCCTGGGGAACCATTGTTTCCAATCTCCAGGTGAGGGCTGGAGATCATGCAGAATTACAACTGCTCTTCAAGTGGCAGAGATCAGTTCCCTGGAGAAAATGGTGGACATGCTGAAGTCGCCACAGTCATTAAAACATGCTGAAGTCGCCACAGCAAATTGATGCTGATTGCCCAAGGCCAGAGCACTTGCCCAGAGCCTCTTTCTAGAGCCCGTATTTATTTCCACAATGAGCCTTATTCCTAATCAATAATAAACGTGTACTGGGCTAAATTGATGTTAGTCACTTATCCTCCACTCTAGCCAAATGTAAATAACCCATGAAATTTTGAGTGAATCCAAACCTTTGGGTCAGTAGGTATGCAGCATCATAGTTCTCAGTTGAGGCCCCAGTAATTCCATCACCTCATAATGCTCTCCTATAATGACACCGCATCCTTTCCTCCTTCAACAATGTTCAGTGGGATGAAGCCTGATTGGCATTGGGCTGGATCCTGAAGTCCCAGGTTTGAATCCCCACTCTGCCACGGGAACTCACTGGGTGATCTTGGGGCAGTCAATCATTCTCAGCCTATCCTACCTCACTTGTTTGTTGTGAAGATAAAATCGAGGAGAGGGGGACAATTGTAAGCTGCTTTGGGTCCCCACTGGGGAGACCGGCAGGGTATAAATAAATTTAATTAATGTATTAATTCAGTGGTGGACTTGGGAATCCTCCCATTAATTGAAAGCTATATGTATGCTTGGGCTGGTCAGGGATTATGAAGCTGGATGCCCAGTTTAGGGGAACTCCAGCTGGTACCTTAGGTGTGGCCGGAGCACATTTTAAAAGAGTGACCCCCTGCTATTTGGCTCCAGGTCTCCAGGATACATTGACCAACCCTACGGTTCATGCATGTTTATATGTGCAATGGTCTCTGGCCTCCACCTCCCATATTGACTGGAGCTTGCCCAGTATAAAGAAATACATGAATAGATAGATCATTCATTAAATAACTTATGAAGCTGATCTTGCTTGTGGAATTTAAGCAGAGTTCTTCTAACAGGAAAATATGCTACTTAACTTTATTTTGGGGTTTCAATAAAAGGCCACAAAGTTATCCTATAACACAAGAGTACAAAAACTCATGTAAACCCAAGAGTAAAGTAGAGGGTAGTCTGGTTGATGTCAATGGAAAACTTTTCGCTGTAGTCATGATTTATTCCTTAGAGTCTCACCTATGAACATGTGTCACATGCATGCAAAATAACTGAGAGGGCAATTTGAAACATGTGTTAAGAATCTATTAATCAAGTCTGGTACAAGGCTCCACATATGGTAGAAATGGTTAATTCACTTGAATGAAAAGAAAATCCAAATAATGATTTTTTTTGTACTTTTACAAACACAGGCACGCTACACAATTCGCTTTCCCAATAGAATGTACTTCAAACAATATTTAGAACTGGGACATTATTTTTATTGTATGTACTAGAATGTTAACATTTTTAATGTTGGACAACTTTGTATTTCTCCTTTGGGAATCATTTGTTAGGATAGCAAGGGAAGAAAATCTCTTTTCAGTCTGCTTAACCCCAGTTCTAAGCTTGACCATCACAGAATAAAATATCTATTTTTAATTATATTGCAGAATACTCTTAAATTAATGTTCAGAGTGTTACTAAGCAATAAAAGTAGGATTCAGTCCATTTATCGTAATGTTAAAGTTATATACATTTTGACCAAATTAGAATTCAAAGCTGTCATTGCATTTAAATAACCCACTTCTTTAAATGTGTTATTTAAACAATTTAATATTGCTCCGAAATACCAAAATCTTGACTGACCATCTTTAACTTTACATTTGGCATTTATGTTGTGTAGTTGTTTACATTCTTTGTTGCATAAATGCAATCTTATTTTATCTGTAAAGAAATGAGCCCTATTCCAAAATTCATTCATCTCCCTCACAATTAAAAAAACCCAAACCAACCAGATTCAGAGCAAGAACTAATTGCATATTTTTTTATTTTTGGTAAAAGGTAAGGCAGTGTGCTATCATTTTCCAAATTTAAAAAAAATGTAAGATGTGAAATACATTTGAAAATCTCATTTCCTTCACTGCCAAATCTTTTTTTTCCTGCCCCAGAAATGGTCTCTCTCATAAAAAATGGCAAAAATGATGAAAAGAAATCTTTATGGGTATTCAGAAATTCTACCACAAGGAGCATTAATAGAAACAGCAAGGGATGCACGTTTAAGAGATGTATTGCTGGCAAGTCTTGAGAGATACTGGAGCTGTGTATCATTGTGGGTTGTAAAAACCACCCATCTCTGCTTCCATGCATTCACTAGCATATAAATGTCAGCCATTTTGAAGCACAGACATATCAAGTGCAGACCGGAGCTGTATGTCCACCATGACAGTCACAGTGATTTTTAGTCCTTCTTATTTCTTCTTATAAACCCCCCTGTCTCTGCTAAAGCAGAGCGGGGAGGGAGGAAATAAAACAGAGGTGATTTATCAGTAAAATCTACAGAGAAACCATCACCCTTCTCCAAGGAGGTGGGGGATGGGTGAGTGAAAGGTTCCTTCTCTTTGCATCTCTTTAGAAAGCGTCTCTGCATTCAGGCATGGGAGGATGATGCTGTTGTCACACAAAGGACTCGTGTTGAGCTGAATCTTTGATTGCAGGACAAGTGCCTACATTAGGCCCCCTAAGAAGCCTTGCATTTGGCACATGCAATTTGAACAACATTTCTGAGCAACTTCTTTGTTAATATGGACCCCAATTGAATCAAAGGCAACCTTTTTTTAAAAAAAACCCTCCCTTTCTTTTCCTTCTTCTCCTTCAGTCTCTGCCCCCATACAGTCTGAGACGGGGCAGATAACAGACAATGTGTCTCCAAAAAAAATCATCTAATGAACTGAAACTCTTAAGAAGATGTTAAATCCAATTTTTCTTTTTTTTAAAATCTTCCATCTCTGTAATTTGGTGGCATTGCTTACATGGATGGTAGCTAGTCTTGTGCCTTTTCCTTAATTGGATTTATCCTTGTCAGCTTTCTCGATGGGCTGCCACATTAGATAAAAAAAGCCCCCTGAGTTCCTCTTGTAACCATGGTCACTCTTAAATCTCAATTGTTGGCAAATTTCTTGTGGCACACAAGGCGGAAGATAAGCAGACAGACTGCCAGATATCCAACAGGATGGGCAAAGCAGTCTTCCGTGGGGGTCTTTCTCTACACCTCTGCAACTGACAGTGTGTAGGTATTGTGCATTTAACAGCAAACATCTAAATCTTGACATCAACCTAAATAAATAAATAGCAACTTTATAAACATCTGCAACCAGATCCTGAGCCCTTGACTAAGAAGTGAGTTCCAACTGAATTTAATGAGACCTACTCCCCAGGTAAACATGCATATAATTTCAGTCTCTTTTTAAAAAGCCACTGAAATGTCACAAACGAAGACTTCTCAGCCTGCCTCTGAATGAAGAATTCTTTATGCATCTGCCCAAATTGAAAAGGTTATTTTTGCTGTCTTCAAGAGATGACTCTTGAGCTGATGGCAGAGCAAAAGGGGGTTTGCTGTCCTGAAAGAAGGGGGGAGTTGCTAGGAGATAAGTCCAAGATTTCAGAAAAGCATTGCTTGGAGTTATCTCTAATTGACAGCTGCTTACCCTAAGGGTCTAATTCTAACCTTGAGACCCAAACTATAATGAGAGGGCAGCTTTCCCTCACCCCTGTTTTCTGGCTAGGGCAAGGGGATTACTGAAGGCCTATTTCTCTCTCTCTCTCAGCTCTCCCCCCCCCCTCCCCCAGTTAGGCAGCAATGTGAGAGCTATTCTTGTTGAGACGAGAGAGTTTGTTTCGGTGAATCTTGTCTGATTCATACCACCTGAATAAACTTTCAGCTACAGTTAAGATGGTCTTTGGTGGATTTTTTTTAAGTGAGAGGAAGGGATAAAAAAAACTCCTTTAAACAAAAATGATTAAAGGGAATGTGTATTTTATGCTTACATACATGCACACCGTTATGTGCAGTATTATATGTTCTTCTGCTCAGTCTTTTTTTCTGGGTCCTGAACAGTTTTAAATCAAGCCCTTTCTGTTAGCAAGTTGCTATCCCTTAAGACTTTAAGGCAAATAAATAGGAACTTTCAAAGAAAAGAGATAAGCAGACGCTAGTAAATAAAGTATCTCTGTGTGTCTAGACTTACTAGTATGCTGATTTATGTAGAAAGTCGCTTAGAGGGGTTCAGCTTCTACTTTGAACAGAAGTTCACTATAAACATTTCAACAGCATAATATAAACTTAACTGGATTGAATTTGACTCACCAAAAAAAAAAAAATCAAAACCCCAACCCCCTTAGAGACCAATGGATTTACCTCACATACAACTATTTAACTATAAGGATGATGAAGCAGGGCCAGGAAAATAGTCATGTTTATTTTTTTTCTTCTTAATAATAATAATCTTCCAAGATTGGAAATTTTAAAAGCTATGAATACAATGTATTTTAAAACTTCAGCGATTGATTTGGTGTTATCTATAACATGAGGAATCTGGTTTCTTTGAAGCTGTAATTCACAAAACACATATTTCTAGGATGAAATAGAGCGATAGATAGATCACAGATTTTTTTTTTAAGTGCATCTGTGCGCGATTTACATAAGGGGAGATTTACATATTCATGATGTACATATGGGGAGATGATTACAGTTGCCAGAGCTGACAAACATTTCCTAAAAATGGTGAAATCAAAAGCTGATGATGCTATCCTTATCATATTTCAAACCAAATGATTTTACATAGTGATTATTATACAAATTCCTCAGTCTCCCTAGATATAAAAATCCTTGATGTCCTAAACCAATATAGTAAAACGGAAAGAGTTACACTGCTAAAATCAGAGCTGCTCTGGAGTATAAGTGCATAGGAGCAGATTGTCAATGAGCAAAGGTGATATGAAATAGGGGAGACCCAGCATACTCCTGGACTTTCAATAAATAAAGCAATGCCCTTTAAGGAGGGAATATTTTTATTTGTTTATTCTCCACCTTCCTCACTGGGACTCAAGGCAGATTATACAGAGACAATACAGTCAACAAAATGGGGACATTCAATAAACAATGAAACCGGATGTGGGTTGTCAGGTAAAGGTTTCTCTTGTTTGAAAGCCAGTTGAATCCGACTCCAGGATTGCGGTGCTCATCTCCGTTTCCAAGCCAAAGAGCCAGCGCTGTCCGAAAACATCTCCGTGGTCATATGGCTGGCATGACTAGACACCGAGGCGCATGGAATGCTGTTACCTTCCCACCAAAGCGGTACCTATTTATCTACTTGCAATTTCTTGCTTTTGAACTGCTAGGCTGGTAGGAGCTGGGGCCAGAGACGGGAACTCACTCCATCACACGGCACTCAGGTCTTGAACCACCGAACTACTGATCTTCTGGTCTGCAGTTCAGTGTTGTAACCACTGAGTCTAAAAACAGAACTGAAGCAAAGCATAAGTGCTACCAAAGTAGTAGGTATCTGGGAGGGCTTCATTTGATCCAGGGATCAATAGAACTCCACCCTTGAACCTTTTTCCAGGGGTAGAACTCACCCTGGATACAAATGAGGTGCCTCTGACCATGTGAAAAGTACATTTTCCTCACCCTTGAATAATCAGCCTCTGCAGAATTGGAAAGAGGTACTCCTTGGGGAGACTTCTGAGTCCGCTTAATGCCTAAACCTAGCCCATGTTGACTTGAGGATAAGGCTGTGGTCACTCGGCAAGGTAATTGCGTTTTATTCCCGCAATAGATTTGATCAGGAATTTTTTTTTTTACACTGGGATGTTCACACAGTCCCCCCCCCAACCCCTTGCATCACACGATGAGGCTCCGTGCACCGCCCAGATAGCTGCGCTGCCCCAAGCAGCGGTGGTGGAGAGCAGGGCACTCTGTGCAGAATCTTACCCTAGGCTTGCAGCTGAAAGCAAGCCTCGAGGGAGCAGCGCTGCCGTCCAGGACCTTTCCCCCCTGCCTCTGCTCCCCCCCACTGCTTCTGATGCTGCGATCCCAGCTGGGTCTGGGAGAAGCACATGGCGTCTCTCAGGCAACCAGCAGCCACCTGGATGTGGGCACCTTTGGGGGGGGAGTCAGATCGGGACCTCCAGGTGAGGCTCTTCTCCCTGCTGCTGAGTCCTCCAACGAGTCCTCCCTGCTGCCGAGTCCTCCCTGGCTGCCGGGATGACACACTGCTTCCAGGCAGGGGGAAAGCTGGGTGAAGACCAACGGCCCCAAGCAGGGTCTGCTCCACAGAAGCCCTTTCCCTGCCACAGCTGCTGCTGAACCCATCGGCGCACAAACCACTGCCATCTCCTCGTGCTCCTTGTGCCATCCCCGCCTCCTCTTCCCCCTTCAGCCGGTCCCTCCGTGCACTTCAGTGTTGAATTGCTCATGCGCTCAAAGGCAGAAGCTTGGGGGGGGGGGAACCTCATCACGTGGAAGAACGATCAGACAGCCCTAATCACAATCATTGCGAGAGAGGGCTGTCCAGATTGGGGAAATCGCAGATTTAAAGCGGAATTACCCAGATAGTACTTGATTTTCCCGGTGCAGGAAAATGCGGTGGAGAACCGGGAGGATTGCGCGAGTGAGCCCACTTCGGCACAGGAGGCGGATCAGCCCGTCTGATCAGCAAATTAAAATGCAAGAGGGAACAGCAGTGAAACCCGATTAAAACAACCGTGTGACCGCACCCTAGTCTCATTCATTTCCGTGAGAACCACGGATAGGTATGCTTAGGACTTTTGTTGCAGGCAGATTCAGTGCTCCTGCTAATCTGTAAAGTAGCTATAAAACTCCCTCAGTGCTGGCAACATTACCAATACGATTGTCAGAGCACAGTAGAAGGTTGTGTGGGATGTGTTGAGTATGCGTATATGACAAATAGGGTATGAAATGAGGCACAGGGTTAACCCAAAATTTGCTGAGAAATTTTTGGAAGCAATATCAGTCATCACCCTCATCTTCTCTGTGACAAAGTGTGGTACGCCCTAGAGGCCACTGAGGTTCCAGGGATCTGTTCTTCCTTATTCATTTAGCAGTCAGGCTGAAAATGATGCACAAAATATTCATGTTCCATCTGATTTCATCTCTGCTCACTGAAAACAGGTCTTTAGACACTCTGCATGACTAGGCCTCTTGAGGATTACATGCTCTTCTCCTCAGCCCCACGCTAGTAACCGCTTCCAGGTGTAATCCTTAACTGCCACATGGTTCTTTTTCTTAGCTTCCCTTCCAAACAGCAGACCAGGAGCTAGAACAGCCCCGTAGCTAGGATTATTTTTGGGAGGGGGCCTGGGGGGGGCACCAACTAATTAAATCAAAATTAATTAGTGAAACTCCTTAGAAGCCAGCCTTCTTCTAAGGCAGCCCTGCACCCCCGCCAGACTCCAAGGCAAGTGAGGGGGGCAATGCCCAGCAGCCGTAGCTTCCTCTCTCCCTTGAAGCACTGCATACCTGCTCAAGTTGTGAAGCTAGGCAGGGAGAAGCAGGCAGTGGGCAGCAGCAGCATCCAGGAGGAGGATTGGCAGGGAAGGGGGGGGAGAAAGAGATCTGACAATGAGAGTGGGAAGAGGCAGCAGGACACTCTCCCCAGCCCACTCACTCGGGCTAGCCCAGCAAGCCCACCTGCCCACCCACCACACCAGTAAGCAAGCCGGGAACCTCCTGCTGCTGGAACTACCGCCACCTCTGCCACTGCTGTTCTGGATGTCGCTGGCTGGAAGTGGAGTGAGGCTGGTGGGGAAGCAGCCAAGGCTAGGGTTGCCAAGTCCAGGTTGGAAAATACCTGGGGACTTTGGGGGTGGAGCCGGGAGAGGGCGGGGTTTGGGGAGGGGAGGGGCCTAAGCATGGTACAATGCCATAGAGTCCACCCTTCAAAGCAGCCACTTTCTCCAGGGGAACTGATCTCTGTCAGCTGGAGGTAAGTTGTAAAAGCAGGGGATCCCCACGCCCCACCTGGAGGCTGGCGACCCTAGCCAAGGCGCTCAGTTGTCTGGCAGCCAGGTTGGAGGCCGCGCGGCACAGGCAGCAAGTTGAGGTACTTTGGTGCTAGCCTGGGAGGGAGGGGCCCAGAAGAAATGCTAGGGGGCTGGCCCCTGTGGGCCTCATGTTAACTACAGACCTGAGCTAGAAAGATTGATGGTGTAGCTGAAAGGGCACAAAATCCACTGCACAAAATCCTTCATCAGCCTTTTCCAGTTTCCTACCTTTAGCTCTACAACGAAGAAGCAGGGCACAGAGACTCAGACCTCCGCCTGTTCTTGCCCCCAGTGGCTGTTATTCAGAGGTATACTGCTTCTGAACATGGAAGGTCCATCTCATGACCGTGGCTGTTCCCCACTGATGGACCTGTCCTCCATGAATGTTAAGCCTATCTAAGGTATTTATCACTGCATCTTATAGCAGTGAATTCCATGAAGGGATTATGCTGTATATGAAAATTGACTTGATCAGAAGGACAAAGGTCTGATGTTCCATAAGGGAGCTTTGTAAGAGACAAGTCAAGTGCTGAAATACGCATGCTTAGCATATAGAATCGCAAACATTCCCTCGTATCATCTCTTTGGAGCTTCTCACAGTGGATGTGGTTTGCTACGGGAAGTTCTGCTTTCCTTTCCACAATATTTCTGTGAAACTCAGCATGCAGTCATTATCCCTCAGTGCCAGCTACTTTTATCTGTTCTTAAAAGCAATTTTTTTTAATGCCAGGAAAAAAAATGCTGACTTTAGATCTTGGGCCCTGAGAGAAAGCCTTAGTGGGTGAATGAGGGCTGCTTTCAAATCTCTACTCTCTCTCTCTCTCTTTTGCAGTAGGAGACCTTCACAATTGGTAATGAGGACAGATTCTGAATTGTTTGCGAGCAGCTGCTTAGTAGGTAAGAGGGTGTTTGAATTCAATTGAACAGTGTTTTTAGAAGCAGTTACTGACCCCTGACCCTTCCTACAGACTGGGTTGATGGGATTAGGGAAAGCTAACGTTTGGTTTACACTCTGGGTATAATGAGCTGGCAAGAGATAACATACTTTTTAATTATCAAGTTGCACCTCTGCCAAAATTAGCTGGTGGCGAATTTACCAAACGGTTGAATGAACTACAACAAAATAGGAAAGAAAGAAAGAAAAAAGAAAGGGCGGGGGGGGGGGGGAAGGCTCCAAGCAGGTCTGGCTACTCGATAACAGTTCTGTATTCAAAAAGGTTTTGAACAATATGCAGTGATGATTATAATTGTATGATGTGCCATGTTTATTTTTCTTTTAAAACTTTATTCTTGGTGTGGTACACGTGAGGTGGGCAGAATCAGATAGCTACTAAAATGGCAATATACGAGTTTGTCTCTGTATGTACAATAAAACTGAAATGTATCAAGTCTGATTCCCCACTCCTCCACATGCAACTGCTGGGTGACCTTGGGTAAGTCACAGTTCTCTGAGAGCTGTTCTTTGGGCAGAAAAGAACTACCCATCTTATTGCAACTAGGGAAGCTTCTTGTTCTTTTTAAATGACTTGCATTAATTCAATAGGCCGTGCTCGCTCTGGCAGCACATATACTAAATTGAAACTATGGAATTCAACAGGTGCAGAGAAGGCATATGTTTTCTCTTGGTAGTGTGGAACTCTGTGTGTGTGTGAGAGAGAGAGAAAGAGAGAGAGAGAGAGCAACTACAAAATCTCACAAAATGCATTTTCCCCCAAAGGACTTTAGATCCTATCCAGGAAATGATAAATGGGAGACAGCTGACCTCTGCTGCTAAAAATCTGGTTCTCACTCTTTTGTTTTAATGTAGTAATACAGCAGAGATGTGTATAATTCAGTGATTGCTTGAAACATACAACTAGATGATATCTATGATCCTTTTAAAACTTTTTTTCCAGATATTTTGAGGGGAAACAAGAAGGGGACCCACAGGGACTTATACAGGAAGTAAACACCCTCCCCCCCCCAGTAGTCTCTGCTTCCCTCTCTTTATTTCTCCCTATCTCCCTGGAAATAGGGCTGCTAGATCCCCCCCTGGTGACTGGTGGGGGCGATCCAGGTTGAGGAACTCCTGGAAATTTGGATGTGGAGCCTGGGGAGGACAGGGACCTCAGTGGGGTACAATGCCATAGAGCCCACCCTCCAAAGCATCCATTTTCTTTAGGGAAACTGATCTCTGTAGGCTGGAGATGAGGTATAATTCTGGGGAATCCCCAGGTCCCACCTGGAGGCTGGCATCCCTACCTGGAGGAGATCTGGTGGGGGACAGAGGGGTTGGAGATAAAAGCTGAAATAAATCAAATGTGCTGGATGCTTTCACCTTTGGGCCTCACCCAATTAGCTGCCAGTTACCAACCTCCAGGTGGTGCCTGAAGTTCTCCCGGAATCACAACTGATTTCCAGTCTGCAGGGATCAGTTCCTGTGGAGACAGTGGCTGCTTTGGAGGGTGGACTCCCCAAACCCTTCCCTTCTAGTATCCACCCCCAAAATCTCTAGCAATTTCCCATCCCACAGTTAGCAACTGTACTATCCAATGATGGCTTGTGGAGAGGGGCTCAGATCTCAAAGCATGTCCAAGTTCATGAAGAGTAAAGCCCCTTCTCCTGCTGGCCACCTGATATACACACTTTCAGCCCCAAGCATGTTCAGTTGGCTGGGGAGGGCTTATAGCAGAAATTGGCCAGTGTGGGATTCCCTTCCAAGCCTACTCCCTTCCCCACCGTGAGCCAGCAGATCATTGGCAAGGACATCGTAATCCTTTCTCTGAAGCTATGTTTAGCATTAAAGAGGCTTGTCCCGATCCAGCTTCCAAGAATGCTCAAGGAGTCTGTTCTGGGGGTATAACACCTGTGTTGAAAACAGCAGCTAGTGGGGACTACTCTGAAAAAGAGATGTTACATAGTCAAGGAGTTGTTCTGCTTGTCCGTTTTATTATCTGGAGCCAGCATATCCACAGCTTTCCATGTCTTGCTCTCTAGCCCGTGTCTTGCTCTCTATCCATCAGTGTTCTCTTCTAACCAGGGGTCATTTCATAGAAAAAGAGGTGCAGGGGCTCATTAGCATAACTCATTAGCATAACTTATTTGCATATGCCACACCACCTGACATCACCGGAAGCATGTCAGAAGGCAAGAAAGAAAGAAGAGAGAGAGAGAGAGAGAGAGAGAGAGAGAGAGAGAGCTGGCAGAGAGGGGATAGCTACGAATCCAAGCCTCAGAAATACCCCTATTCTGGGAGGATAGCTTCAGTGGTGGCTGAAGCCTTCAGAAGGCTGGTCGGAGGAACAAGGACCTTTCCAGGGGATGGGGTCATTTTGCTGCAGCCATGACACAAGCAGGCATTCCCCTGCGGTGGGGGGGGGCTGGCACCAACTCCCGGAGTTGCTCTCCCCCGAGCTCGTGCTCGAAAGGACCCCTGCTTCTAACGGCGCTTGTTCTCTGTTGGGTGTATACCGTTACCTGCACTGCATAAGTAGATCAGTCGGGGAATGGTGATGGATGTTCCTGCCTATAGGGTGTGCGGGGTTAAACTACTTGACTAGAATACAAATATTTGTTGTGATCCAGGTGGGACACTCATTCTGTGAGACAAAAATCATTCTAATGGAGAGTGGCAACTGTGTGCATCCTTGTGCAGTGTTATTGCAAGTCTTCGATGTGGCGAAGCAGTGCAGATAGAAGACCTTTCACTGTCTTTCAAGCAGTGGATCCAGAAAGATGAAAATGCAGGGAATCTTTTGCTGATTTGCACTATTTTGCACTTGCCCCAATCTAATAGATGGGACGGGTACGCGCTATTATTAATGAGAGCAGAAAGCTTTTAGCCCAGCACCCTTGTGCACTAACAGGCATTGTTTATCATAGTTATTGAACACTCTGCTTCAGTATAAGTAATGGATAGAGGTGCAGTTGGATTTGATCAGAGAGAGTAGCTGTTACGACATTTCTGGTCCACATCAAAAACTACTTAAACATGGAAAGGTAGCATGTCAGGAAAAAGGACTTTAATTTATCCTTCTTTCTTATATGCTAGAGTCATACAGTTTGTGCATGCACTTGAGGGACGGACAACAGGAAGTATACAGATACGAAGGATATTGTGGTTCTCCGTGCATCTGTAAAAGGCAAATTGCAAACGTGTGTGGCTCACTTTGGATCAGGGCCACAAAGGGAGAGGAGAATGGTTTAACCTTTCAATCTCCATAGAGTTTCCTTAATTGAAGCCAGTTCCCTTTGTGCTACTTAGGCTGTTTTTACATCTGACTTTCCTGCTGGAATCATTCTAGTTCCAAAAAACCCTGCCCATACTTCTGTGCGGTGTGAAACCGTGCTGCTACTGAAATGTCCACATCTACTAATTGCCCTCCTGTGGTCAAGCTAGTGTTCAACCGGCTTCATTCTGCTTTAAACAATTGCTGTTGATTAGTGCACTTAGACCCCCTGGAGTGAAATTTCACACCACTGTGAAATCAGCACAGGAAAAGACAGCAGTCAAACTACTTTAGAGGGGAGGTGTAAAATGACCCTTAGACGAGAAGAAGAAGAGATTGGATTTATACCCCTCCCTTCACTCACTTGGAGTCTCAGAGCGGCTTACAAACTCCTTTCCCTTCCCCTCCCCACAACAGACACCCTGTGAGGTAGGTGGGGCTGAGAGAGCTCTTTCCCAAGCTGTCCTTGAGAGAACAGCTGGTACAGAGCTATGGCTTGCCCAAGGTCACCCAGCAGGTGCAAGTGGAGGAGTGGGGAATCAAACCCGGTTCTCCCAGATTAGAGTCTGCACACTTAACCACTACACCAAACTGGCTCTCTTCTTCCTCTTCTTCTTCTTAACCTTTCAACCTCCATACAGTTTCACTAATTGAAGCCAGTTCCCTTTGTGCTAATTAGCACTTTAAAGTGGAAAAAGACAGATTCTTTAACAAACCTGTCTTTTTTCCCCTTATACAATACCAATTATTGTGTTTCAAACAGCACAACTGAGCAAGGTTTGAATGCTTAGCCTCAGGGCTTTTTCCTTGGGGAAATGTACCAGAAGAGTTCTGGAACCTCTTTAACAAAATTATTTTTAAAATGTTTAAAAGTTCATGAGTTTGCAGTATACAGATTGAAAACTTCATTTTCCTCTTGAGAGTTCTGGCACCTCCCCCCCCCCCCCCCTTAAAGCCCTGATTAGCCCCCTCTCTTCTCCTCATAGCTCCAGTCTGAAACCGGACTGTGTGCACTGACAGACTCTCTGTGATGTCCAACACATCTGTTTTGCCCCTGAGTTTGTGTGTGTGTTGAGGGTTCTGACTCAAACAGTACTGTTGTCAGAGAGGGAAGGGTTCCATCCTCTAACATTATTGGGGAGAGGAATCATTTGGATGTTCCACTTAACGTAATGCCATCCCAGTCTATGTTTTAATTGTTTAGGTAGGAAGCTGAGAATGGGTGGGAAGAATGATCTCCCTTTTGAACAGCTGTCACAACTTTTGTATGTCCTTGAGTTTTTAAGAGACTGAATACAAACCATGTTTTACATAATAACCTAAAAGACAGCAAAAGCAGTGAAAGTTAATGAAAAAATATAACTTTGTAAGATGTGTGTGTGTGTGTGTGTGTAGTGTACTTAGTATATTCCTTGGAAACCTTCAATTATAAAAATGTCTCTATAAAGCTCAGTGCAGCAATTCTATTCACAGCCAGGCTGCTTAAATCCTATTGAAACCAACAAGATTGAAGCAGCCTGATTTTGCACAAGTTTGCAGCCCAGATCTGTTGTAACCAAATGCTATCTCAGTTAACATTTGAATTTCAGCAAGTCAGTTTATAATAGCTTTTCATGCTGCATATCTTCTGGCCAATCACAATACATTCTGACAATGTATACAATTCACAGTATACCGTTAATAAAACTTTGTTGGTCTTTGTTGTTAAGTGCGTGGACTCTAATCTGGGAGAACCGGGTTTTGATTCCCCACTTCTCCACTTGCAGCTGCTGGATGACCTTGGGCAAGCCATAGTTCTGTCAAAGCTGTTCTTGAAAGAGCAGTTCTTGAAAGAGCTTTCTCAGCCCCACCTACCTCACAGGGTGTCTGTTGTAGGGAGGGGAAGGGAAAGGAGTTTATAAACCGCTCTGAGACTCCGAGTGAAGGGTGGGGTATAAATCCAATCCAATCCCCTCCCCCTCCTCCTCCCCCTCCTCCTCTTCTTCTTCCTGGACTCAAACTTTGTTCTGCTGCTTCAGACCAACACAGCTACCCCACCTGATTCTGACCATTTGTTTCTGAAGATCATTTATTGCAGGGGTGTCAAACATGCAGCCCGGGGGCCAGATGAGGCCCCTGAAGGGTTTCTATCAGGCCCGCACTGGAACTGGCCATCTCCTGCTTCCAGTTCTGTTGCTGCTGCTGCATCATAGCTTGCTTCGCCAGACTCTCTCAGTTGCTCAGCCATTTCATGTTTTCCCCTGGGTCCTAGACTCAGAACTGGTGAATGTCAATAAATCAAAAGTAGGTTTGCAGCTTACAGATACACACTTGAACAGCATACTCAAGATTGCAACAGCACAGACATTTTGATGCAATAATTCAGAGGTGTCAGTTATCAGAGACTGTTAAATAAACAAAATATTGCAAGAGTGCTAATGTTTTAAGCATTTTTATTTTAAGTTAAAAAAAAACCCTTTGTGTTTGTGTCCTTTATAAAGTTTATATCTCCACTACCTGGCATTACATTTTATGACACACATGGCCCGGCCCAACAAGGTCTCATTTTTGTCAGATCCGGCCCTCATAACAAATGAGTTATGACATAACACCCCTGATCTATTGTTTATTGACTAAAAAAGTTACCACTATTTCTCATGATGCCTGTGAATCCCAACAGTCAATCCATACACAGTAGCGTGTGTGTGTGTGGGGGGGGGAGCAGCCATATCTGAGTCTCTGTCATACCTACACAAACCTAGCAAGGGCAATGAAAATCCCCTTCACAAAGTGGCAGTTCGGATAACCCATAAACTGTGGAAAGTTTGCTCACGTCTTTAATTTTGTCCAGAAAATGTAACACCCCGCCACCCTTGCTGTCTTTTAAAATCAGAGACTTGCCTAATACAAAATTTACCCTTTCTACCTGAGAAAAAGTTTCTGCTGGCCCAAAATTCCCAAAATGTGGTTGTAGTTTAGCCTAAGATTTATAAGCACAGTTGTGCGAAAAAGAGTTGCTAGGTCTGAAGTCTGAACCAGATGTCTTCCCTGTGGCTTGAGAAGAGTTGGGTCAACTTTAGCTGTTCTTCTTATGGTCAGAGGCGCCCACGCAGTTCTTCAAGGCAGAAGAAAAAGGCTTATGATTACGGGCAGGGCACTCAGAGTCATGATACATAAATCCCAGGTCTGAAAGCTTGAGATGTCATAATTCACCGGCAGAAAGTACGATCTGGTCAAGTATAGAGATGCTGCAAAGTTCAGCTTGGCACTTAACGACTCAAATGTCTGCCGAACAGGTTTGCATCAAGTTTTTGCAAAACTGCTCACGTGCTAAAGTGCCACTGAGCAAATCAGACTGGCAGCCATTAATGTCACTAAGGACTACTTGGGGAACACAGAAAAGTGAGCTTTTAAGTTTTTTATTTATGATTGATTTATATGATTTGTGAATGGTAGCTGAGGCAGTGCTAGCACACCAGCAAAAAAAAAATCTCTCACTGCTCATGGCACTGCATGGGGAAAGAGACTGGATGGAGCCTCCCAAGCCCCCACTGGATAGCAGCAGCTCTGTGCTTGCCACCCAGGGGAGTCAAACATTAGGGACCCCAAGCGTATGCAATGTACAGAGAAGAAAAACGCAAGGGGAGACCATCAAGACATTCATAAATTTAACAAGTTACCATTAGCCAATAGTTTACTGCAACATAACCACAATAAAACAATCAATAGAGTAGAATTAGTGGTCACAATTCCAAAACTCTTGTAACGATTCAAGGAAAGGAAGACAAAATTTGACAAGAGAAGGTCTAACAATTCAATAGTGAAGGAAGAATCCAACAGGCGACTTCTCTATATCCTTTCGGTATAATAGTGTTCTCAACCAGATTCCATTTGAGAGATGAGCTGTGCCGAGATTATTGTGGAAATCAGGTTCCACTTTTCAGCCATACAACTGAGGAAGGATGCTTCAAAACATCTGGCATACCTAGGAAGGACGTTTTTGCCTGCAGATTTATCTTTGGGACATCCTCTGTCTTTTTTGTGGACTTTGAGGTCTTTAGGACACTGTTATACCATGACCTAGGTGGTAATGGCCTAGCAGAAAGGGGGAGATGTATTGAAGGTGCCCTTCCAAACTTTCTTGCCCTGTAGAAGGAAACTCAGAAAGCATTTATGCCTTCTGAAGGCAATTGAATGCCCTCTGAGCTGGTTTTTCCTAGGAACAGATATGCTTGTTGCCCTGTCCCTTGAAAGGAAGGGCTAGAAACAGGCCTCCCCTTTTAAAGACAGGCATTCAGGTGAATTTAATTAACTGTAGTTTAACTGCCCTCTTAACAATTTAAATGCCCCTCTTCAAACAAAAAAAATCTTGGCTACGGGCCTGCTAAGGCATATCTTTACCAAGTTTGCTTCTCCACTATGCGAATACCAGGTGATCATTCACTTCTCCACAAAGTGAATGATTACTTCTTGGTTTTCAAAATCAGTTCTTTCTGGGATTCAGTTCTTCCAATTATAGGAACAACTAGGAATAAGGCCCGTTGTGGAAATAAATACAACAGGCTCTCTAAAGAGGCTCTGGGAGAGTGCCCCAGCCTTGGGCACTCAGTGTCAATTTGCTGTGGCGACCTCAGCTGGGTATAATGACACAGAGTCCACCATTTTCTCCAGGGGAAGATCTCTGCCTAGGGCTGCCAAGTCCCCCGATAGGGCGGGGGAAACACTGATTTTTAGTCCTTCCTCCCGCTTTTCCAAAGTTGCCCACCGGGGGGACAAAATGGCTGCCTTAAAAGGGAAATGTCTGCAGAGAGCCTGCCCTGCAGTAAAAAGCCTCGCCAGACATTTCCCCTTTAAGAAGTCAGCAAGAGAGCTTCCACAGCAAGAGAGGTCCGCCCAGAGGGACTGAAGGAGCTGCTTTTGCATGTGGCTGGGAAGGTGAGTTTCTCTTCCAGCTCTTTTCATTCTCTCTCCCTTTCTTTTTTCTGTCTGTCTGTCTGTCTGTCTCTCTCTCTCTCTGTCCCCATCCAGCAGAGGTCTATCAGTGGCTATTATAGCCACAAGGTCTAAATGGAAGTGCCTCTGCCAGTTTTTTTTCCCTTCTCTCTCTCCCTCTTTCTTTTTTCTGTCTGTCTGTCTCTCTCTCTCTCTCTGTCCCCATCCAGCAGAGGTCTATCAGTGGCTATTATTAGCCACAAGGTCTAAATGGAACCCTTTGTCTGGGGCAGTGATGCTCTGAATTCTTGGTGCTTGGGGGGCAACAGTGGGAGGGCTTCCTGAGTTCTGGCCCCGCTGCTGGACCTCCTGAGGGCACCTGGTATTTTTGGCCACTGTGTGACACAGAGTGTTGTACTGCATGGGCTGTTGGCCCGATCCACTGTGGCTTCTCTCCTGTTTTTATGATCTGAAAATCATATTTAGCACTTGTGTAGCACTTAGTGCTTCATATTCTGCCGAGATGAGGAAGGATTCAGTAGGGCCGTTGCTCAGTGATAGAGCATATGCTTGACATGCAGGAGGTATCAGCCTCTTCAGCTAAAAAAGGATCAGGTAATAGGTGACATTAAAGATCTCAGCCTGAGACCCTGGAGAGCCACTACCAGTCTGAGTAGTCAATACTGACCTTGATGGACCAATGGCCTGATTCAGTATTAGGAAACTTCATGAGTTCATGTGTCAGCATGTGGAAGCAACATCACAGGATGTGACATCACAAAATGATGTCACTTCCTTTCTCCTGGCTCCACCCCCAAAGTCTCCTGGCTCCACCCCCAAAGTCCCCAGATATTTCCCAAGTTGGACTTGGCAGCCCTATCTCTGCCATCTGAAGAGCAGTTGTAATTCAGCGTGATCTCCATTCCTCCCCTGGAGATTGGCAGCAATGGTTCCCCATGAGGGAACGGGTGGTTTGAAGGGTGGGGTCGATGGCACTGAACCTGTCTGAGGTCCCACCCCTGCTAAAACCTCACCCTCTCCAGGGTCCACTCCTCAAATCTCCAGGAATGTCCCCACCTGGAGTTGGCAACTCTACCTCCCAGCCAACCATCAATGTATCATTATCCGTTGTCCAATCTTCTTGAAACTTGGTGGGCATTTTGGGAGAGGCCCTAGCAGCTACCTTGCAAGTTTGGAGCCTCTCCCTCAAACCCCCTTTCCTCCAGCCCCTCATATACCCTATGAGTTTTTGCCATTGACTTCAATGGCCCGTAGGGTATAATGGGGCTGAAACTGACATTCGGCCGGTGATGTCAGGGAGCATGGTATATGCTAATGAGTTATGCTAATGAGCTCCTGCACCTCTTTTTCTACAAAATGACCCCCGCTGCTAAGAGTATGGGCTATGTGAAGGCGCTAGAAGTCCCCTGTTCCAAACTGTGCCTGAGCCATGTATACACCCGATGCCCTTAAGGTATTGTTTCTCTGCTTTAACCCTCTTTCCCCTTAACATCTGCAAAATGGGAGCAATACTAGGTGCTTTACAAGTTTGTTGTAAGTGTAATTGAGATGTTGTATATGACACATTCTGAGTACTCAGACATGCTCTACAAATGATAAACATTAATAATTTTCAGACCTCATACTTGTCTGTGATGAGACTGGATTGATAGTATAATTAACAAGGAACAGGAAAATATGACCCCATTTCATTATATTGCAAACGACAATTATTATTAGAGTGTATGCAGTAATGTTGAGGTTTGTAAATGTTTTGGGAACAGCTGCACCTCATATATAAGCTGGTTATACATCGCCTCTCTCCCAGGAACTCTGGGAACTGTAGTTCTTTGAGAAGAGCTGCAACATATTTTTTTACATATACAGCTGGTATTTCATAGCAATAAATTTAATAAAACAATAATCACTCTACATGCAACTAACAAAATCAGTGTGAAATCTTAATAATTCTAGTTTTTCATTAACACATAACCATAACCAAATACAGTTATAATAATATTGTCAGCATCTTAAAAACCACAATAAACAGCACACTTCTGTTTAGAAATATTTGCCAGCCTAAATATAATATCGATCCCAAAGACATACCCATACTCAGAGTAGGACAATGAGCACACACATGAACACATCTCATACTGTATCAGACCATTGGTCCATCAACCCTGGGTTGGGAAATTGCTGGACCTTTTGATGGAGCCTGGGTAGGGCAAGGTTTGTGACAGGGAAGGACCTCATTGGGGTTTAATGACACAAAGTCCACCTTCCAAAGCAGTCATTTTCTCCAGGGGAACTGACCTCTGTAACCTGGAGACCATTTATAATTCTGGGAGATCTCCAGCCACTGCCTGGAGACTGGGAATCCTATTTCAAGGTCAGCACAGGGCCGGTGCTCCCATTAAGGCCAGGTCAGGTGACTGCCTAGGGGCACAGACCCCTGACAGGTGCAGAAGCCAGCAAGTGGGGTGAGGACAACAGCGAGAGCAGCACTGACAATGAGCAGGAATCCTTGTATCCAGCTGCCTCGGGGCTCACCTGATGGGGAGAAGAAAGCAGCACCGTGCCAGTGCTGCAGGTATCCCTCCCCAGTCACCCTCACTACCCCTCCAGGCACCCCCGGGCCCGGTACGCAAAGCAGGGCTGGCCACAAGGGCACCACCACCATGCTTTCTGCCCCACCCTCTTGCTGTCCCTTGCCAAAAGCCCTGGCCCGGCCGGGCTCCTCCTTTCAGATCTGAGACAGTGAAAGCAGCGACTTTCTCCTAGCCATGGGGTGGGGGCGAGGGGAGAGCTGACAGGTGCTGGTTCAGTAGGCACATGGGGGGGGGCGCCAGAAGGTAGTCTCACCTAGTGTGGAAAAAAAGCTGGCACCGGCCCTGGGTCAGCATTATCTACTTAGACTGGCAGTGGCGCACCAGGGTTTCACGTAGAGGCCTTTCACATCACCTGTAGCCTGACCCTAATTAGAGATGCCAGGGATTGAACCTGGAATGCTCTGCATCACAAGCAAATGGACTACCCCTGAGCTACAGTCCTTCCCAATAACCTTTAACTAATTAACAATAAGCAGTTAACCTAATAGGGAGCCATTAGGACAGTTAGGGAAAAAAATTAAACCGGTATTAAAACCTATGCACCTCAGTGTTTTCTCTTTGTCTTTAGGTGAATGTACAGGTGAATGTTTATCATGCATTGCATCACACACTTTGCCAAACATCTGTACCTAATTTGTGGTAAAAATTGTACCTGACAAAGTCAACTCCAAGTCACAAATCTTATGCCACAATACATTTGTTAGTCTTTAAGGTGCAAAAAGATGCATTGTTATATGGACTCAAAGAACACTGTAAGAATATTTAACAACATTCACATATGAGCTAAGAAGCACAGGGCACTGGAAAGAAAAAAAGCTAAATTTCCAGGCAAAACATCCCATATATAATGGAATTGAGACGTTCACCCTATCTTTTTTTTTTTTGCTTAGGACAGAAACAAAGATCTGAAGTGGGAAAGTGGAGGTGACATTTTACAATCAGGGTGATGAAAGTCACCATCTGTATCTCTCAAAGCTGATAAAATGTCTTCATGTATTGCTGTTACTGCTGAACCTCAGGATCATTGACTTTGTTTCTTACCCATCTTTCACCAATCCCTTTCCCCTAATTTATTTTATGCATATTCTACATATCACAAATGCACACACAATTTTAAACTAAGTAAATGAGAATGTAGGCAAGAACCTTAATCAGTCAATGACTACAGCTTATCTTTCTGTTTCTCACTGTGCTTGCCATTCATCACTGAACTTTAAAATAGTTTCTCTATATTTACATTGATGGATTTAAAATGTCCTCAGTTGTAACTGTTTCTGAAAAACTTCCTTGTGCCTTCAGGCATTTCTCTCTCTCTCTCTCTCTGTGTGTGCACACGCACACGCGCACCATGTGGGAGATTTTGTTTTAACTGGCACATTGCCTGCTCTCCTATGTTAACTGCATGCATTAGCTGGGGGAAGAGGGTAAAAATCCTGTTACACTCTTCAGTGAACTGCCAGAGTTCTTACCGGGAAAGACTAAGAACCATTTCACACATTAAACTACAACAAACTTGGGCTTGCCACAAAGTGTAGGCTCAGCCAACTCTCTGAAGGGGTTACCTTTGTGATATAAATAGGTCCAAATATCTGTTTCTCAGTGCATCTTTGCACTATAATGTCTATGCTTAAAATGTAAACATTGCTTGAAGAGCTCCTCAGATTCCCAAGGAATTAGAGATCATTTGACAGATAGCTTTCATAGGGAAAAATATGTAATATGCAATATGACTATTAATTATTTAGCCTTGGAACAGCTTGTAGCAGGCACTGCAGTGAAGACAAAACTGCAAAAGTTAACTCACCATCAAATGTGCCAACATCATTAATTTTAATAACAGAGGAGGGGGAGGGGCAAAGACCCTTTGGGAGGAGCTGAGTATATCCACTTCTCCCAAACCTGAGTGCTATAAGTTTGGAGGATCTGATTATCACTCCTAATCAATAATAGAGACTGCAGTCAATATTAGCAGAGCTTATAATCATTATTAATTGAAAGTTTTCAGTCTCCAGCCTGCATAACAAAACACTCTGCTTCTTAGCAGAGGAAGATATTTTCAGAAGCGTAACTGCTTCTTGGCCTCCCACAAAGTTCTTCTAGACCAGGGGTAGCCAAATGTAAGAGCCACACAGAATAAACATCAGATGTTTGAGAGCCGCAGGACATGAACAAATATCACACACACATTTTTAATGGAAAAATATGCAGTTTTGCTTTTTATTAACATTAAATGAGACTGCTAAAAATAAAAACAAAAGGGGTAAAAACAGATATTGATAATGATATTTATTTGTCCAATGATATTTATTTGCTAATATTTATTTGTCTAAGAGAGAAAGAGAGAGAGAGGTGGAAGAAAAGAATGAAAGAGGTAGAAAGAAAGAGAGAGAAAAAGAGAAAGAAAGAATGCAAATAGATGGGGGAGGGAGGGAGGGAGAAAAAGAAAGGTGGAAAGAAATCTAATAGATGGGAAAGGGAGGGAGGGGGAGGAGAGAGAGAAACAAAGAAAGCAAATAGATGGGGAGGGAGGTGTAAGATTGTGCCAATAGACATAGTCCACAACAGGTCTCCTTAAACAGAAAGTCCTTTATTTGCAGAAAACATCTGGTTGGTCAAATATACTTCTTCTGTTAGTAATGCCCAAGCATAGTAATACAACTACAATTATACCTGATATGAATAAGCCCCCCTCGACTCCCACCAATCAGTTGGGAGAATTATTGGTGCCCAAATATACTGGCCCACTGTTCCCAAGGAAAGCACGGCAAAGTAGGTTCCCAAGAAAAGACATTGTCAGGATTTGTGGGGCGGATGTTCCCAAGGGTAAACTCAAGCAAAGGAGCAGTTTGCACCTGTGAATAAAATAACATGTAGCAGAAGGATTCCAGCTCAAGGCCGTGAGCTAACTAGGAGCGAAAGAGAGATAAGAGCAAAGAAAAGCTAATAAGCAGCGAGCATGCGCAAAGCGAGCAAGAAGCACATTCCTGCGGTGGGAGTCACTCTACCAATGCTATCTCCCGTCCGGGACCTAGAATAGCACTCAAAACTAAGGTAATGTTAAATGACCATAAGAAAAGGCAATAGACATCATTGGCAGTGGTAACTGACATTCTTGCAACAACCCATTGGCAGGGTTACCTGACAGGACTGCAACAGAACATTGGCAGCAACAGAACATTGGCAGTGCTAACTGACAGGAGGAAAGAAGGAAGGGGGGAGAGAGATGCAAAGAAAGGTGGAAAGAAAGCAAATAGATGGGGGTGGGAAAGAGGAAGGGGAAGAGAGAGAGAGAGAGGGGTGAAAAGAAAGCAAATAAATGTGGAGGGAGGGAGGGAGGAAAGGAGAAGTTGAAAGAAAACTAACTTTAAATGTGTTCTCTATCCCCCCCCCCCCAATGCCCCCATGCCAACTGGCTTGGCTTGGAGAAGGGATTAAAAGAGACAAATGCCTTCTCCAAGCCGGCTGGTGGGGCCGCGGAGCGGGGGCTTGTTGAACTTTAAATGTGTTCTCCAAGCCCCCCAGCCCTGCTGCCATGCCAGCTTGACTTGGAGAAGGGATTTAAAGAGACAAATGCCTTCTCCGAGCCAAGCTGGCCAGCCGGTGTGGCAATATGGCAGGGCTTGGAGAACACATTTAACTTTAAATGGGGAGGGAGGGGAGAGAGAGAGAGAGAGAGAGAGAGAGAGAGAGAAAGAAAGAAAGAAAGAAAGAAGGAAAGAAAGAAAGAAAGAAAGAAAGAAAGAAAGAAAGAAAGAAAGAAAGAAAGAAAGAAAGCAAATAGATGGGGGGGAGGGAGAGGTGGAAAGAAAACAACTATAACTTTCCTCCAAGCCCCCCCACCCCACTGGCTGGCTTTGCTTGGAGAGGAAAATGCCTTCTCCAAGTCACTGGGGGAGGGGGTGAGAACACATTTAAAGTTGCTTTCTTTCTCTCCCCCCCCCCCCCCCAGCCTTCCCAGGGAGAAGAACACTGGCTGGGGAAGGGAGGACCGATTGGGGAGGCATGCCTCCTTTTCACATACTGGGGTTTCTGTAATTTCCCTATTCTTTCTGCCATCCTAGGTCTCCTAAAATCAGGGGCAGATTAGCCATTAAGGCCACTGGGAAAAGCGTCTGCCCTTTAATTGTGGAACAGATAGTCTGAATCAGTGTACCTGGCATCCATTTTGTTGGCCTTCCTTTCATAAAGCCTGTATGACCAGGCTTTTTCAGAGAGCTTTTTATTAAGGTCAGACTACACTTTTGGTCAACCAAATGCTGGCCAGTCAATGCCTTGGATCATTTTGTAGGCATTACCAATTAGTGTGGTTTTGAGTTTGTGATAAAATTGGGTTTTCATTTCTATAGGTACATTTTAAAATATTATTATATTAGCTTTTTTAACCAGCCTGTTAGTCTGCCTTTGGAAAGTGCAGGATCAAAATATTCTAAATAAATACATTCACAAATTCAAGTATGACACACACAGGGCCCATATTGTGCCTTGTTTGATAACCGGCAGGTCTTCCAATAGAGATGAATCTTTGCAAATTAGTAGAACCTAAGTCTACTTTCTAAAAAATACAACTGAACAGAGGGGTACTCCTTAGGCGGTTATAACTCCTTCTAAAATAAAGAGATTGAGTATAGTGTTTCAATTAGGGTCAGGGCTGCCAAGTCAGCCCAAGGGGCGGGGGATCCCCAGCTACAGGGGTTCCCGATCCACCGGCCAGCATTTGGCCAGCGGGGGAAACCCCACCCCCAAAGTTGTCCAGCCTGGACGACTTCCCCCGCGCCGGGCGACGTCACCGGAAGTGACGCCATCACGTCGGGGGCGTTGCCAGTGTGACGCCCTGGCAACGCACCCAACATGCTGATGTCACTTCCGGTGATGTCGCCCGGCCAGCAGAGGACTCCCCCCCCCCCCCCCGCTGGTAAGGTGAAGAGACTTGGCAACCCTAATTAGGGTTGCCAGATCCCCTGATGGAGGCTGGAGTCACCTACTGCCAGGCTCCACTGTCCCACCGCCGATCAGCTGGCCAATGGGGGGGGACTTACTCGGGGGAAAAGCAAGGCCCTGTCAATGTTGCAGTGACATGATAACATCACTTCCAACATGATCTGGAAGTGACATCATCACATCAGTGACATTGGGGCAACATTCTGGTATTTCGGAGAAAAACTCTATGGTAGAAGCCAAATTTACCATAAGAGTTTTTTCCCCAGCATGATGATGTAACTGCCAGGTCACATCAGAAGTAATGTAGACATGTTACTGCAACATGGGCTGGGCCTCCCTTCTGTTCCCGATAAATCCCCCCCAACCCCGACTGGTTCCTCAGAGGGACCTAGTTTCAATTCCTGCTTCAGCTGATGCTTTTCATTCATGTTTAGGGTTTCTTTAAAATGGCATGGGAATCAGAAGTTAACACTGGGGCAAGAGAATGAGTTGTAGAAATCACTGCCTGCCTGTGGGAGTATAAATGTCCCCAGCAGTACTCGCTACTTTACTGTAATGTAGCAGTTAAGATAAAAAGATATCATCCATTCAATACTTTTTAAAAAATGTCTAGGATATTTTACTATAGGAGTTTCTGAGGGAAAGTCTGGTGTCTGTAAGATTCTGAAATTAACACTGGATGTTATAACATCCATACATAGTTCTACACCTGTGCTAAAAACAATTACGCTTGACATAATTTCATATTCTACATTAATATAGTCATTATGAAATGTAAGTCATTTTTTTCTAAATCAGAGGTTTTTTATACTAGTATCTGATTACTGAAGTGGTTTTTTTTTTACAAGTACACAAAGGTTAATTTGCAGTGGATGTGGATGTCGTTATTATGGAACACCTGCAAGTCCAACATACATATCTAGATAAAATGTAGTTATGTGACACAAAAGTGAAGGAATGCTCTGGTATTTTATAACATTGCCATGCATTTACAATCATGTGTTTTAGAATCAAGACTGTTTTATCCCTCACTCAGAGATTTCTAGTGCAATTCTAAACAGCAGTACATCCTTCTATGTCCATTGAAGTCAGTTGGTTTAGAAAGGAGTAACTCGATTGAGGACTGCACTATTAATTTTCAGAGGTTTGTTCTCTCTCTCTCTCTGGAAACTCTAGCTATTTGCATAACCAACGTTTTTTAGAAGCACTCCAGATTCTGTCCAAAACACAAATCAGATACTTTCAACTGTCAGGGGCAGATATCAGACTGCTGGGCAAAAACAGCACCTTCCTAGGTATTGCAAAGATTATTGCTTCAAAAATAAGCAGTTTTTATTTTACCCTTAGGCAAAAGAGAGCACAAGAAAACAGAAAGTCATGGCGCTGCTGACATGGAATTAATTTAAGTAATACAAATTCTAAAGTACTGCAAACATTCCAGCTTGATAGTGCAAATCAGAAAGTAAATTTGTTATGAAATACAGGAAGTTCAGAAGTTTCTATAATGCAAAGTCTGTCCTTTTAAAAAAGAAAACTTTAGGAGGGAAGCTTTTTCCCTTCTTGTCCAACGCTGGTTAAAAAGAAATGCAATAAATGCGTCCGGATATTTGTGGGCTTAAAAGCCAAAATGACTGAAGCTTACAATTGTTCTGTCTTGCAAGATGATACCAAATCTGCAGAAAAGGATCTGATGAGGTCCATGAGATAACAATTTTGGGGCTATAATGAGCAAAGTCACTAGGAAATTGCTGAGAAAATGGTGGGATTAAGGTCCATTTACCGCAGAAAATTGTGAGGAAATGGCAGGCAGATATTTGGCAAGATATTTATTGTTTCTACAAATTAGCTTTTAAAAAAAAAATCTAGAAAGAAGTCGATTTTTCTTATTCTCGTCCTTTGGTCTTTAAACAGTTTCAGTGAACATTCTTAAAGACCTCTTTTAAATTTAAATCTCCACATTCTGCTTAAAATGTAAGCAAAGGTTGACAATTGTGGGTGAACTGGGTCACCTCAATCCCTGTAGAGGCATTCGTGCATAAAAGTGGGTTTTTGCATGCATGTCACTGCATGGAAGAAGAACCACAGGTGCTACTGAAGCAATTTCCTCCCAGCCCAGAAGTATATGTGCATATGCAGATATATATTTTGTGATACAATTGATGAGCACTTTAAAGAAAGGAATTCTCCAGCTTTCCCACCAAACAGCTGATTGTCAGTTATACTTAGATTCACCCATCACCCATCATTATCTGTCATTGCTATCCTCTTGAGAAGTTTTGTGAGTAGCTAGTAGAAACTGTTGGAAGTTCCAGATGCGGTGTCCCCTGTCACAGGCCTCCAGACTGAGTGACAAGAAGGTCTAGATAGCTAGATAGGCACTGACCTTTCTTCCTGTAGCTACTTTTATGCCATTATCCTCTTTGAAATGAAGATTGTGTTCTCAGAGATCAATTTACCCTTCCTCCTTCTCTCTCACTCTGGATGAAGTTGTGCTGTCTACCTGCACACACCAAGAGAGGGCCATGGGGTCCTCTCTTGGAACCATGAGGCAGATGGACCTCTCGCTATCTGCTTCCATCCTTTAGCTAGTAAGTTAGTAATCTATCAGTCTCTGCTCTTTTCTACCCAAAGTGTAGTTCTCAAATAAAGAGAGAAGTATTTCTCTTCTAAACTTGCAATGTGGCTCTCTGTAGCTTTGTAAGCTGAGTAACCTTGTAAAATGACGCTGCTGTGTTTGTACCTTTAACCACTCTGCTAACTAATGGTAACTGGATTAACCACACCAGTTAACCGCAATAGAAACTGGGCTTTCTCAAGTGCTGCCCTTTAATTGTGGAACAGATTGTCTGAATCAGTGTACCTGGCATCCATTCTGTTGGCCTTCCTTTCATAAAGCCTGTATGACCAGGCTTTTTCAGAGAGCTTTTTATTAAGGTCAGACTACACTTTTGGTCAACCAAATGCTGGCCAGTCAATGCCTTGGATCATTTTGTAGGCATTACCAGTTAGTGTGGTTTTGAGTTTGTGATAAAATTGGGTTTTCATGTCTATAGGTACATTTTTAAATATTATTATATTGGCTTTTTTAACCAGCCTGTTAGTCTGCCTTTGGAAAGTGCAGGATCAAAATATTCTAAATAAATACATTCACAAATTCAAGTATGACACACACAGGGCCCATATTGTGCCTTGTTTGATAACCGGCAGGTCTTCCAATAGAGATGAGCCTTTGCAAATTAGTAGAACCTAAGTCTACTTTCTAAAAAATACAATTGCAGTTTCATTTTCTTCCATCAGTCACAGTGTTGGGAAGACATTATGGGACTTGGATTGATTAATGGAAGGAGCTAAAGGATTCCCCACCTTGGCCTCTCAGTACCTGCAACTGCTGTGAGAAGCAGCGGGAGAACAGTTTTTAAAAAGGCCATTGGAAACCTGGAAGTGACATTGTTTCCTCTCTGAGAATCACCCACGTTCCTAGCAATTCCTGCTAGGGATGGAAGCCTCCTGGTGGGATCTGGGGATCCCCTGGAATTACAACTCATCTCCAGAGTACATGGATCAGTTACCCTGGGGGAAAATGGATGCTTTGGAGGGTGGACTCTGTGGCATTGTACCCCACTGAGATCCCTCCCCAGGCTCCACCTCCAAATCTTCAGGGATTTCCCAACCTGGATCTGGCAATCCTACCCGTCATCTCCCTGTAGTGGCCAGAGATGGCAATCCTAATTCCTGCCCAAATCTCCCACTGTTTGCTAGGCTGGGCCTAGCAACCCTAAGCAGGGGGTTGAACAGGAGAACACAGTAGTGCCTCCAGCCCACTGGCTTCCCTTATCCTAGCGAGGAAAACAAATTCAATTTCAAAACAAATCCACAGACCCTCTCTTGAACCTTTACTCCTTTACAAAGCGCCCCTTAAATATAAACATGGTTTATTTTAAAAGAGAGGTAAAAAATATATCATAACAATAGGGATACTATCTCAAAACTATACGACACAATTAAATCTAAAACCAGTAAAGAGGTAGAGTCTTTTCTTTTTTCTCTCTCAGGCTTTTCATAAGTCTTTCACAGTCTTTCCTGTAGGCTGGCTGGCTTTCTATGGTGGTGCTTCTGTAGGTCACTGGGGGCTACAGCTTTCCTTTACACTGGTCGCAAGGCTGTGCTGATTTCTACACAAAGAAAACCTCCTTTTCCTCAGACATCTCTTGCCTTTCGCTTCAAAACTCTGTCTCTCTCCTTCTCAGAACCCCGCCCCCAGCTAACAGTTCCCCCAAAGAGACACACAAACTTTCCCTGGGCCTTGAGAACTTGGGGGTCAGTTGGCTGCCTCTGGATCCTCAGCCTATGTACCTACCACAGACAGGTCGAGTACACACACACCTATGCAATAGGGTGGCTGGGAATGGGGGATGGGTCAAGCCCTGTCCCAGGCAGGGTGGGGGTGTATGGGCTCCCCCCTCCAGCCACAGACAGGGAACTGGCCAGGATGGGGTCATGCCAACCCATGGGGGATTGCAAAATATGATTAATTTAATATAATAGGTGATGGGGGTCCAAAGTCATCAACAACGAAACATCCGGTAGATACATTCGTTTCCAAAAGTCTTCATCAGGTGTGGACCAACAATTAGCTATTAAAAGACAATATACAAAATGCAAGATTACAAGACCAATACAGGTTACAGTTTACAAAAATATATAATATTCATAAAGCTTAAAGAGGACTTACAATATCTTCAAACACAATAAAGGTACTTCTACCATATCTGGCTGATTCAACAATGGCAACTTTCTGCAGACAAACAATTTTTAAAAATTCAAAAACATGGATCAAACAACTTTGATAGTATATTAATACTAGACAAACAGTACAATTCACCAACTCATAACATATCTGGAATACTCCTAAGGATATGGTAGAAGTACCTTTATTGTGTTTGAAGATATTGTAAGTCCTCTTTAAGCTTTATGAATATTATATATTTTTGTAAACTGTAACCTGTATTGGTCTTGTAATCTTGCATTTTGTATATTGTCTTTTAATAGCTAATTGTTGGTCCACACCTGATGAAGACTTTTGGAAACGAATGTATCTACCGGATGTTTCGTTGTTGATGACTTTGGACCCCCATCACCTATTATATTAAATTAATCATATTTTGCAATATTGTCGTATGTTTTTGAAATTTTTGATGCATATGCTTTAATAGGAGAGTGTGTTGTCACAGCTGTATGATTCTCTGCTCTTAACCCATGGGGGATGACATATGAGATGGTCCCTGTGAAAGTCTTGCCATTTGGGAACCAAACTATGCCCCTAGGGGACCATTTGTCTATGGCTACGCAGGACAAGATTGCTAGGGATGAATATGTGGACATACTCACAGTGTTATTTCGGGAATTGAAGAAGAAAGACAAAAAGGATTTGGAAGAGTGTGATAAGGAAAGATTAAAATAGCGTAGTCTGGACAGGACTTGGACCAAGTGGTACCTGGTTTTCTTGATTTATGAGGGGGGTTGTAGTGAAGTCCCAACCCTGATGGGCTTTTCCCATGTTTCAGTACATGGATGTAATCTACTGGGGGTACACAGATTTTGTGGGATCTGCCTGGTTGCAGTATGACGAAGAATTTCACACGTGGGCAGCCATGAATCCAGCCTTAAGGTGGGATCAGATACACCCTCAGTTATAGACGGGATCAGATACACCCTCAGTTATATACGGTCAGTGACCACTCAGATAGTAGGTACCAGTGCAGGTACCCATGCCCAGGCAGAGCAGGTGGTTCTATGATGCCCACTTTGCTGGAAGTTCACCTCCCATGGGTTGTGCAGTTAGGAAGCCATGCAATTTGTGTGGGACCTCATGCGTTCTCCACATTCCCCAAGGTGAATTTTTGGCATGGACTGAAGGATTTCAAGGGAGGTAAGTGGCAAGGTGGCAAGGGGCCAACCCTCCACCTGAAAGAGGGTCCTAGTCCAATTAGACTGCATGAACTTGAACATTGGTTGCATAATTATCCCAAGTTAGAGAAACATTTATATCCATTTGAGGGAGTTACTTTTGGTCTTAGGATTCCTTATGAGGGTGAAAGGAAGCTGTACTGGGCTCCTAATTGACACTCAGTTCAAGGTATGGAGCTAGGGTTGCCAAGTCCGTTGAACTTACCGGCGGGGGGGAGTCCTCCGCCGACTGACATCACCAGAAGTGATGTCAGCATATTGGGGGGGCGTTGCCAGGGCGATGCTCTGGCAGTCGCCCCAAAACTCTATGGTATCATAGAGTTTTGGGGCGATTGCCAGAGCATCGCCCTGGCAATGCCCCCAACATGATGGCGTCACTTCCGGGTGACATCATTACATGGGGGAAGTTGTCCAGGCTGGACGACTTTGGGGGTGGGGTTTCCCCCACTGGCCGAATGCTGGTCGGCGGATTGGGAACCCCTGTAGCGGGGGATCCCCCGCCCCCCGGGCTGACTTGGCAGCCCTATATAGAGCAGGCAGTAAAAGCAAAAAATGAGGAGTGTATTGAGGGCAGGATTTGGGGCCCTTTCCCTTCACCTCCGGTTCCTATCCTGCGTGTGTCTCCCTTAGGTGTGGTCCCAGAAAAGGCCCCAGTGTAATATCACCTCCTTCACCACTTGACTTACCCACAAGGGAAATAGGTGAATGATGTGATACTGGAAGCTTTATGTTCCTTTGACCAAGCCATATGCATGGTGCTCAGTTGTGGGCAAGGGGTGGAGCTGGCAAAATGCGACATTAAGTCTGCCTTTCATCTCCTTCCTGTTCACCCTTCAGATTTCAAACGACTAGGTTTTGCCTTTAAGAGCCAATTCTAAATGGACCGGGCCCTCCTTACGGGATGCTCAGTTTCATGTGCTTCATTCAAGCAGTTCAGTTCTTTTCAGGAATGGGCCCTTCAGACCAGTACATATTTAAATACCACAGCCCACTATCTTGATGATTGTTTGTTTTGTTTGCTGGCTGATTGGGTTCAGTCAGTGTGTTCTTTTGCTTGCTGGCTTCATGAGGCTGGCCCTGGAGCTGGGGTTCCCCTTGCCCATGAAACAACGGAGGGACCTACCCTAGTTTTGATGTTCCTGGGTGTGGAATTAGACATGGAGTGACAGCCCTCTGATAAATTGGTAAACCTGCAGGTTGTGATCACTTTCACCTGTGTTAAAAATAAAATTTTGTTGCTAGACTTGCAGAAACTTGTGGGCCACCTCAACTTTGCATGCAAGGTGGTGGCCCCCAGTTGGGCATTCTTAAGGAGGTTATGCGACGCAATGAAGGGGCTTCACCTTCTCCACCACAGGACCAGGGTAACCAGTGGTATTAGGACGATCTTCAAGTCTGGGAGGAATTCCTGGATTCCTTTAATGGGGTGTCCTTCTGGAAAGAGGTCTTGCATATTGAAGCAGAACTGCAGGTTATATCCATTTTGTTCCTGTGCCCACCATGTTGTGTCAGAATTCCAAATGGACCCGCAGGCTCAAAGAGGTTGAGGATCCCTGCTGTATCTCATATGCCTATAATTCCAAAAATACTGGTGTTGTAGCTCTTTTTCTCCTTTGCTTTCTTTCTTCCTAAATCCACTGTCCTCTCTCCTCTTTGATACGAACAGTGTATGCTGCTTTTGGAGACACAACATAGGTAAAAGTTATATGTTTTTATTTCACGGACTTCTTTTTTGAGATACAGACTTTGGAGTCACAAAGAAAGATGACTAATCTCTAACTCTGAGTCCACCAAGTTGTTTACCAATCAATATTTTTTAAAATCCTAAAGTCTGTAAACTGCTTTGAATGGCAGCAAAGCCAGGGCTGGTGTACTTCAGGGATATGCTGGTGTAGTGCCCTACAATCACCACACCCATATTTCTCACAACATAGAAACAAAAATGGGCTTCTTACAAGTGAAACTATTTGAAAACTTTCTTCCAGATCTTGAATAACATTTGGTATGCCCACCTAGAGTTTGCATACCGGTCAATTGAGCAGTCAGATATTGTCAGTTGACTGTCTATTTAGTTGACAGAGGTCAAATATTGTCAAATATTCTGCAAGAGTGTCATTGTGTAGGAAACAGTTTACTCATTAGGGTTTCATTTGCTAGCAAGGGCAGGAATGAGGGCTGCTTAGCCCCTAGGCTACAGCAGTCCCGGGTAACTTAACAGCATAACAAAATATCTGCTGTCCGACTGTTATAATTGTAGGTCACTCTGAATAGGAAAAATTGGCCTGCTGTCTGTTTAGCAGAAGAGCCTGTAAACATGAATTTTGTTCTTTGATCATTCCTCCAGGGCCAGCCTCATGAAGCTGTTACTTGGCTTCATTAGTTTTAATTTTAATTTACTTTGTTTAATGTCTATAGGCTGATGTGGTACCAGATTTAACAATATTCTAGAATAAAAGTCAAAGAGAAGAACTATTCAGTTATATCCACCATTCTGAAATGTTACCTAATACTGTTAAAGGTGGGTGATAATAATTACTTATAATATTAAGTCATGGTTTCACAGAAACCATTAAACAATCTGTTTTTATAACCAGTGTCAGTGCTTTGGATAATAATTAAAGTTGTTTGAATAAAACTAACACTTGGTCAGTCAACTGGTCAGTCAACTGACCAAGGCTTGAATTCTAATCCCCCTTTAAAAAGGTTTCCCTTGCTCAAAAGCCAGTCGAATCCAACTCTAGAGGGCGGTGCTCATCTCCATTTCCAAGCCGAAGGGCCAACGCCATCCAAAGACTTTTCCGTGGTCATGTGGCCAGCATGACTAAGCGCTGAGGTGCACGGAACGCTGTTACCTTCCCACCGAAGTGGTACCTGTTTATCTACTCGTGATTTCTTGCTTTCGAACTGCTAGGTTAGCAGGAGCTGGGGCCAGAGACGGGAGCTCACGCAGCACTAGGGTCTCGAACTGCCAAGCTACTGACCTTCCGGTGTGCAGCTCAGCATCTTAACCTCTGAGCCACCGTGGCACCTTTAATCCCCCTTTAAGTTTACGCTATTTACTTTCAGCTACACTAGGGTGATTTTTAGCAATTCTCGCTCTTACTGTGGCCCCCTCATTTCAACCCCCAATATGTTCCTAGGGTTCCTGTGACTTATGGGGGGCTGATTTTGAAGGTCAAAGAGGTCTTGTGGGAGGATGAGGCAGGAAACTTGCTGTTTATGCTGCTCACATAAACAACTCTTTTTCAGTTTTCTAGATGTCCAAATTTCAGTCCACCAGGGGCCCAATAATGCAGCCTTGTAGTCAGATGTGGTTTGAGGAGCATTAACTGGTCATTCCTGATTTATAGGTAAAACACCCAAATAGCAAAGTAATTCATTTTTTTTTCAGATGACTAGTTCGGGGATGGGAAGGTTGGCCCCCTGATACCACCAAAGGAGTACAAATTGATGTGAATCTGCCTCTTCGCTCCCAGATATTATCAGTTCTTTAAGCCAACTACTAAAAGAAGACAATGAAAAACAAAAGTCTGTCAATAGAGTGTCAATTTTCCATTTATTTCTTCTTGTAGTTCTTGACATTGCTATGGGCTGTATTTATCATGCCCTTTCCATTTAAGCTAACATATATCAAAAGATCTGCAAGCCCTGTCTTGTCATAAGTTGAAGTTGAAGTTGAAGTGGATCTGCAATTAAATAAATGCAAGCATTTCAGATTGCTGAAAAGGAACAGTCACATTCTTAACCATTTCAACTCAAGCATACATGAAGCAGGTAAGCTAACAAGTAGGCCTTTTGGAAAGCTGCTCTTTCGGTGGTGTATTTATTATAAATATTACAGTGGAACAGCCTGTTTCCCCTCTCTGATATCTGTGTGAGTCGGTTTAGTCTCATGGGATAGAGTCCTGGCTAGGTTCTTTTTGTTAGTTAGAATTGTCAACTGCATGAACTCCCTTGTCCTGAGACCATAGGGTTGCCAAGTCTGGTTTGGAAAATACCTGGGGACTTTGGGGGTGGATCCAGGAGAGGGCGGGGTTTGGGGAGGGGAGAGGCCTCAGCATGGTACAATGCCATAAGTTTCCCCTTCAAAGCAGCCATTTTCTCCAGGGGAGCTGATCTCTGTCAGCTGGAGATCAGTTGTAAAAGCAGGAGATCCCCAGGCCTCACCTGGAGGCTGGCAGCCCTATGAGACCAGTTTCTCCGTCCCTGTATCTCCTTGCTAAGGAATGGATGTTGTTTGGAATACACCCTCATTTCTGCTGTGTGAACCAAAGAGCAGGAACTTGAGTGTGTACCCTGACCTGCAAGCAAAAGGGACCATGACATGGTGTCAGAAGTAGTTCCTGTTACTTCTTTGGGTCTCCACCACTGTGTAAGAAGACAATGGATTATATCCTCTGTACATGAGCAGCAAAAAGCCTTGGGAAAGCATAAACAGGTCGTCACAGCTGAAATGTTGATCCAAAAGAACAGCTGGAAATGCAGGCAGACACATCCAAAGATGGTGCAGGAGAATATCTGTTTCAGCAGAAACAACCTACTGTTCATGCTGCTAAGAGCACTGACAAAGGCTGAGCAGAACTGCACACAAATCAAAAAGGAATGTATGGCAATGGTGTTTGCTATGACTAAATTCCATCAGTAACCCAAGAGTTAGTCCAGTCGTGCTCTAAACCCTTAGTGCATGCCTACAAAGGATGCTCCTGCAGCTTCAAAAATATGACATCCAGGCTGTGTACACTAAGGGCAAGGACATGCTAGTGGCAGGCACACTTCCCAGAACTACTGTAATCCCTCCACCGGATCCTGTCCATGAAGAGAAAGTGGATTACAGGCTGGCGGACACTGATCTTCTGAGTGACTCATTGTTAAAATAGCTGCAAGAGCATACACAGGGAAACCATAAATTGCAGACCCTCAGAGCCCTTCATGTCCAAGGATGGCCATGCAGAAGGAAGCAGGTTAAACCATATTTTAGGCCTTACAGGCCCCTTAGAGACTAAATTAAGACTGAAAACATGCTTATGAGAGGTTCTAAAATAATTATTCTTAAGGGGGCAGTCTCACATGCAAACCCTGCTTCATTCCCCCCGTCAAGGCCTCCAGAGATTAAAACCACAGGCTCATCAAATCGTGTATTGGCTCAACATGAATGCCCACATAGAACAGTGGGTTGAACGTTGTGCACCATGCCATGAATGTCAATCTGGCAACTGTAGCGAGTCGCTGATCTCATGTGAGATCCCAGACTTCCCATGGTTTAGACTGGCAGCTGGTATTTTTTTAGCTCAGTGGCCAATCCTATATTATGGTTGTTATTCAAAATATCCTGAAGTTATATTATTCCAGAATAAGACAGCAGACACGGTTGTAGTCAAGACGAAGGCATTGTTTGCATGTCACAGTATTTATAAAGAACACATTTACGACCATGTTCTTTTTTGTTACTACAGTGATGATGCCGACATCACTTCTGGGTCATGTGGGCGTGTCACATTCCTTTCCGGCATTCTTTCCTGTTTGGGGAGCAAATTAACCCCCCACACACACACACTGGCCAGTGGAACGGTGGGGCCCAAAAGTGGGGGACCCCCACTCCCACTGGGTGTGTGTGTCTGGTGTCCTTACAAAGAATGCACGGGTGGATAGCACTGCGCAAATAGGAGTTACTGTTCCTAATACCTTGCTGTTTCAGAGCTGTTCAGGAAAAAGCAGGCAGTATTTCTGATTCAGGAGCTGGCAGTGTTACTGTAAATAAGACAAAAGTTGCAATCCGAGACCCAGTGCAGAGTAAAATCCTATAGGACACTTATTGGGCAGCAGTGTTGTTTTTCAAGTGGTGTGCTGGGCGGTGTACAAGTATAGATTTTAGAGTGACTTTTTCATTACTGCTGCTGAAGATCTAGCCACAGCCAAGTTCTATAGCTGGATATAGTGACGTGCATTCATCTTCATTACACATGCATACACACACAAAACTACAAAAACAGTGGCAAAATATTACTAGGAAATTGGGGAGGGGAGTGGGTTTCTTTGCACTGGTGATTTCACCATTACCAGTCAATAGGCATGTACGCTAGCCATGCAGACATCTGTCGAGCATTTACTTTTGAGGAGAGGAATTTCGTTTCCCCAGGCTCAGCTTGAAAAATACTGAAAATCTGGGAAATCATTTTGTCCAAAGCTCAGAAGGGGGGGGGGGGTATGTATAAGAGGCAGTAATGGTGATACAGTGCCCCCACCAGTCTGAAAATGTTACATCCATGAAAAGCCTTACTTTAAAGTGTTACTAAACATGAACTATGAATATGCACCTTTATGGATGTGGGGCGCACCATACATTCCAAAAACTAGCATGTTCACTGTGGGAAGTGGCAAATGAGAAGTGCCTTTCTGTGTGTCTGTTTCAAGTGACCTGCCAATTAGAATAAAGGCCTGCTTCAAGCGCTGTTCACACTATCTTCTATTGATTTCAGCAGACCTCCTGGTATAAGGTATTCTGCCCGAGTTGCTGAGAGACTGCATGATTATAGGTCGTGCAGGCATCAGACACTTAAATCTTACAGGTTGGTTTATTGACTTTATTCAAAAACATTTTTATGCCCCAGTTCCACACAAATAGGGTACCCAAGACCGCAAGAATGAAAATTTTAAAATGTCTGAACATTACGAACAGTATTTAAAATGACATGTAAAGTAATTCAGTAGAAATATATAAACACAAACTACTGCGTAACTGTATATTCAGGTGAGTAGCCATGTTGGTCTGAAGCAGCAGAATAAAGTTTGGGTCCAAAGTTTGTGCACCTTTAAGACCAACAAAGTTTCTGAGGAAGTGTGAAAGCTTATCCTTTGAATAAAACGTCATTGGTCATCGTGCCACTGGACACAACCTTTGTTCAGCTGTATGAATAGTGAGCCCACTGCAGATTCAAAAGTCTAAACAGAAACACAGACTTTGAACTGAGTCTAGCTGAGCACTAACAGCTTCTTCCAGTTTATACGAGAACTCACGTCTGCAGAGTTCTGATTGGCTTGCCCTTGTGGCAATCACAAAGCCACCTCTGTCCCACTTCCCTATCAAACGGCATAAAAAGGGGAATGGGTTACCTTTATGACTGTCATTTGTGACTTTGTGATCATGCTCTTTTCGTCCTTTAGTAGAAAAGTAAATGAGGGGAGAAGCAGAGCTTTGCCCATGGAAAGTAAACAAGTTTCAGTTCTGGAAGGTACATCTGCATGTATCTATATATCTAATAGCCAAGTGGCCCACCCCTGTGCGGATACCTAAATCTGTGCGGGGGGGGCACTTGGAGGGCAGAGGGGGGGTTCTGCAGGTGGGGGGTGACCCCCCCGCCTGCAGAAAAATCCCAAAACTTTAAAAAACTTTTCGGGGGATATGCGCATGTGCAGGGAACGCTCTACGAACTGCCGCAACCGGGGGAGAGGGGGCGAGCGGCGGGCCCAGCGAGGCCCGCCGGGACTCTTTGGGGGGGAGAGGGGGCGAGCGGCGGGCCCGGCGAGGCCCGCCGGGACTCTTTGGGGGGGAAGGGGGCGAGCGGCGGGCCCGGCGAGGCCCACCGGGACTCTTTGGGGGGGAAGGGGGCGAGCGGCGGGCCCGGCGAGGCCCGCCGGGACTCTTGGGGGGGGAAGGGGGCGAGCGGCAGGCCCGGCGAGGCCCGCCGGGACTCTTTGGGGGGGTGGGGGAAGGGGGCGAGCTCCTTCTCTCCCCCCCGCGAGTACCGCGGGTCCCCACCTTGTACTGCACTAATTTTTAAGATATGAAAGACCTCAGTCCCTGCAGAGCCATTGCCTGTCAGAGTAGACCAGGGGCCGCCAAACTTGCTTAATGTTAAGAGCCACATAGAATAAATGTCAGGTGTTTGTGAGCCACAACACAGGAAAAAAATATTACACGCTTTTATTGAAAAGTATGCAGATTTGCTTTTTTATCAACATTAAATGAGACTGCCAAAAATGAAAACAAGGGGGGTAAAATTGGTTATTGATAATGATATTTATTTATCCAATGATATTTATTTGTTTGCTAATGATTTTTTTTTTTGCCTAAGAGAGAGAGAGAGAGGTAGAAAGAAAGAATGAAAGACATGGAAAGGAAAAAAAGTGAAAGAGAGAGAGAGAAACAAAGAAAGCAAATAGATGGGGAGGGAGTGCCCAGCCCAATTATTTAGAACCATTCGGTTGTCAACTACACTGCCACAAGGCAGACAAAATAGGGAATTGGCCAGTTTGGTTTAGTGGTTAAGTGCGGTTAATCTACGAGAACCGGGTTTGATTCCCCACTCCTCCACATGCAGCTGCTGGCGTGACCTTGGGTCAGTCATAAGTTGTTTCAGAGCTGTTCTCTCAAGGGCAGTTCTCGAGAGAGCTCTCTCAACCCCACCTACCTCACAGGGTGTCTGTTGTGGGGAGAGGAAGGAGACTGTGAGCCGCTCTGTGACTCCTTCAGGTAGCAAAGGGTGGGATATAAATCCAATCTCCTCCTCCTCCTCTTCTATTGGCTGTGAGGCTTTTGTGAGCTATTTCACAGATACAGTCTTGTCGCTTCGCCAGGATCTTCCAACCACAATTGATACAGTAAAGGAACTGGATGTCCCTTGTCTGTCTTCGGGTCCAACTCTGGACCACCTCAGCTGGCTCTCTCAAGAAGCTGACAAGTTCCTGCTAGCTGTGAGGCCTGCCACTTGCCCCCTTCCCATCCTGGCTGGTCAAAGCCTGTGGGGATGGTATTTGGGTCCCCTTGGGAGAAATTATTGACTTGTCCTTTTCTTCGGGGACACTCCCAGTGGGACTGAAGGAGGAAGTGGTACGTCCGCTCCTTAAAAAACCATCACTAGACCTTACAGTCTTAGCCAATTACAGCCCAGTTTCAAATCTACGCTTTCTGGATAAGGTAGTTGAGAAGGCAGTGGCAAAGCAGATTTAGGTTTTCTTGGGTGACACTTCCATTGTTTATCCATTCCAGTCTGGTTTCCACCCTGGCCACGGGATGGAGACAGTGCTGGTGATATCTGGACCGAAGTGGGTCAGTGCTGCTGTTGCTATTAGATCTAACGGCAGCCTTCAACATGGTCAGTTACAACCTTATGACCCATTGCTTCACTGAAATAGGAGTTCTGGAAACTGCCCTACAATGGTTTTCCTCCTTTCTCCATGTTTGGGGACAGAGGGTGGTGCTACGTGAGAGGGTCTCCCTGTGACACCCACTAGAATGTGGAGAGCCACTGGGGGTGATCCTCTCACTGATGTTGTTTAACATCTATATGTACCCCCTCACCCAGCTGGGCTGGGGATTTGGGCTGGGCTGCCAGCAGTATGCTGTTGACACTCAGCTCTACCTGATGTTAGATGGTCACGTGGACTCTGCCCGAGAGCTTGGACAAGGCTTTAGGGGCTGTCGCTGGGTGGCTATGCAGAAGCTATATCCTACAAAGATGGGGGTTCTGTATCTGAGCCAGGGTGGAGTGGATTTGGGAATTAGGCTCCCTACCCTGGACAGAGCACTATTGGTGCCAGCCCAGAAGGTGAGGCGCCTTGGGGTGATCTTGGATGCATCACTTTCTATGGAGGCCCAGGCCACTGCAGTCACTGGGTCTGCCTTTGATTATCTTTGGCAGATCAGCCAGCTGGCTGCCTCTTCCCCCAGGACATGGCTACAGTAACCCATGCAATGGTCCCTTCAAGGCTTGATTACTGTAACTCATTCTATGTGGGCTTAGCCTTGAGGCTGATCCGGAAACTCCAGCTGGTGCAACATGTGATAATGCGCCTGCTGGCTGTGATGTCTGTGTGGGGGCTCATTCTGCCAGTGTTCCGTCAACTGCACTGATTATCAGTCAAGTACTGGATCCATTTCAAGGTGCTGGGATTGAGCTTTAAAGCCTTATGCAGCCTGGGACCAACATATCTACAGGACTACCTCTCCCCATATGTGCACTGAAGAGCCTTGTGCTCTGTAGACAGTCATCTGCTGGTTGTCCCTGGCCCAAAAGATGCCTGCCGAGCCTCAACCAGGGCCAGGGCTTTTTCGACCCTGGCCCCAGCCTGGTGGAACATGCTTCTGATTGAGATCAGGGCCCTGCGAGACCTGTTACAGTTTCATAGGGCCTGAAAAATGGAGCTGTTCCGCCAGGCCTTTGGATGAGGCAGTGGGCATCTACCAGCTAGCCTCCCTATTGCTGCTGCATGAGATCATTACGGCTCAGCGCCGGAACATCTATTTTGGCTGTAAGAATTGAAGCTAATATACTGCGCTGCCCACTTTAAATGTTTCAAATTAATTTTATTGTGCTATTTTAATATTGTTATTCATAATTTCTTGACCTATTTTAAGATTGTATTGTGTTTGTTGTTGTGACCCGCCCTGAGCCTGCTTGCAGGAAGGGTGGGGTATCCATCAAAATAACAAATAATTAAATAAAAGAGACAAATGCCTTCTCCAAGCTGGCAAGTGGGGCCGCAGGGCAGGGGTTTTGAGAATGCCTTTAACTTTAAATGTGTTTTCCAAGCCCCCCCCCCCCCCCCCAACTGCCACACCAGCTTAGCTTGGGGAAGGGATGTAAAGAGACAAATGCCTTCTCCAAGCCGAGGCAGCCAGCTGGTGTGGCAGTGGGGTGGGGCTTGGAGAACACATTTAGCTTTAGATGGGGAGGGAGGGGAGAGAGAGAGAGAGAAGAAAAGTGGAAAGAAAGAAAGTGGAAAGAAAGCAAATAGATGGGGGAGGGAAGGAGGGGTGGAAAGAAAGCATCCTCAGAGGGTCCTCTAAGCCCCCCACGCTGGCTGTCTTGGGCTGGAGAAGGGATTTAAAGAGACAAATGCCTTCTCCAAACTGGCGGTGGGGGGCACTTTGAGAACACATCTAAAGTTAAAATTGCTTTCTTTCTCTACCCCACCTCAAGCTTACCCAGGGAGGGGAGCACTGGCTGGGGAAGAAAAGACTGATCGAGGAGGACACTCTGCCGGGAGCTGCACAATATATGTGAAAGAGCCGCATGCAGCTCCCAAGCTGCAGTTTGGCCATTCCTGGAGTAGACCATACTGACCTTATAGACCAATAGTCTGACTCAGTATAAGACAGCTTCATGAAGAAAATTGAGATGGAAAGATGTACTTCATGAAGCAATGAGACAGAGGTGTGCACAGATTTTCATGTGGAGATTCCTCTGACATGGATGCAATGGCCCCGATATTCAGTTGCTTTCTACAAACAAATACAGAACTCCTGCAGGAAGAAGACAAGCATACCATTAGAAGTGGAAACCTTTGCCTGCCTCATACAGCAGGGCGTCAGCTATTTATATTCCTTGATGACTGAATTAGTTGGCTAACAAGTTGCAGCTGTCTATATTAATTAGTTCGCCAAGGAGTCTGCAGGTGGCTTGATTGCATCCCTTTGGTGCTTTACGGGGTTGGTTCAGGTCCCCCATAGCAAGCAGGGAATGAAAATGCTTTCATCTACCAAAAAGTTTTCAGATCAGATCAAAGAGGTCACTTGCCCTGTTTACAGGAGGAGACAGTGGTTGGGGCTGGCTTTTGAGAATCCAGGTTGTGGCATGTGAGGATTCATTCTGATTTTATCTCCATACTGCCTTCTTTTTGAAGAGATTCATGTGACATGAACCTATATATCTCTGGTTCTAACTACTGTTTATGAAGATGTTGCTCCATCTAGAGCTACAATAACCACCGGAAAACTGAAATATGCCAATGAACATGGCACCAACAAGCATCCCAGGTGACATGAAGTATTTATTCTTCACTAAAATCCTATCTAGCTCTAAAGTGGTTTCATAAATGACACCAAAGTAGACACCCAAGGCATCCACCATAAGGTTGCCCTTGAAGATTGCCTGGAAATTTCAGCTTATATAAAATGTGACTGCTGGAACCCCGATCGTGACTCACCACTATCTATATATCTAATAGCCAAGGCGCCCCCTGTGTGCAGATATCTAAATCTGCACATCAAGGGCACCTAGGGGGCAAAGAGATTTTCCTGCACACTTGGGGGACTCCCCAGGTGTGCAGAAAAATCCAAAAAGTTAAAAAAATTATTTGAGGTATACTTAAATCCCCCAAAAGAGTGTTCCCTGTGCATGCACAGAGAATGCTCTGAGAACTGTTCATTGCTGTGGCCACCGCTGTGGGAGGGGGAGAAGGCTTGGCAGGCTGACTGCACTGCCGCCACTGGGGGGAGAAAGAAGGCTTGGCAGGCCGGCCTCACCACTGCTGCTGCCACTGGGGGGGGGGAGGAAGAAGGGCTCACCTGCTGCTGCTTCCTCCTCCTCCGGAGCTCCTCCGGCTTCAGCAGGCCCTGAGCTGTGGGGAATACTCCCCCCCTACAAATATTGCGGGTCCTGCTTCTTGTGAACATATAAAAGCAATGCTTTCCATACAGTACTTGTTTCCAGTTTGTTTTTAGGCCTAGGTTAAAGTGTTGGTTTCGATATTTAAAGCCCTAAATGGTTGGGTCCAAAGTTTCTGGAGGACTACCTCCATCATTATTAGCCTGCCCAACCATTAATATTAGTGGATGAGGCCTTCTGGTGGAAACCTGCATCATATGACATAAGGCTGATGAGAGCTCCTGAAGGAGCCTTCCACATTGCCACCTCCAACGTGTGAGACTGCCTAACTAGGGAGTGAAATTTACAGGGCTATCCTATGCAAAGTTACACCTTTCTATGCCCAGTTACCTTTGCTTAGGATGACAGTGCCATATCTTTTGGTCTTCTAGAGCAGGCTTTGACTAATTTCATTAGAAATTGTTTTATTGCATTCCTGTGATTATTTGATGGTAGTTTTATGGTATTTTATTCAATCTATCATTTGATTTTTTTTTGTTTTCTTTTTATTGTTATCTGGTTGAGTCCCTGAAGAAGGCAGTAAAATGGCATACAAATTATTCAAATACCAGTAGAAGGGCAGGATCTTTGTCTATCCTTGTATAATTTTCACATTGTGGAGAAATGGAGTGAAAACTGGAAACAACCCAGACCCACATTTTATCTACGGAAATTGGAAGCATTGTATGTCGTTGTCAGTTTTTGACTTGTAAAACCAAACAGAAGTTGAGGTCACACACACTAAATAATTCACTTTCAATGCACTTTCCAACTGGATTTTGTCAGTTCACACAGTAAAATCCAGTCGGAAAGTGCACTGAAAGTGGATTATTTAGAGTGTGTGACCATAACCGTAGTTTACCAGATATGTGGCTTGCTATATGCCTAGCAACCCATCTTCCATTTTCATGGTCACGTCAGGCTGGCAGCAATAGCTGGGATTCAATGTATTCCTGATGGGCTGTGTTTCATATCACAAATTGGGGTTATTTCTTGGAAGCTTTGATAGAATTGGGTTTAATATCCTACATTCAAAAATGGTAATGGAATATAGATACATTTTGGAATGTTCTCAGGTAGCATATTGTTATGCATTCGGGCCATCTTGATTAGTGTGAATGAGTTTGTCACTATGGCTTTGCCTAAAGTGTTACCTGATGGGAGTTAAGGGTTTAACAAAAGTATATTGTTGTTCCTAGGCAGCCACTAGAGCCAGCCAGACAGGAATCATGTAGCAAGTGTGATAACATCATGGGATTCTGCAGCCAATCAGATTGAGCTTTATGAAAGTACTACAAAGCCAAATCAGAGCAATGCTTTCTACCCTTAATCTAAATGGTATGTACCACAAAAATGAAGGATGGGTTTTTCATTATGTCATTTTCTTTTTCATGAAGCCTGTCCAGTTTAATCCTAATAATATCCATGAGTGACTGCTTACATCAGGGACAGTTTGGAATCAGTTCTGGAGCCAGCCTTGCCTTGGAGGGTGGGGTATAAATCTGATAATAAATAAAAATATAAAATTAAGGGAATGTGAGCTTTGGGGTTGCAACTGTGGTACAGCAGAAGTAGCTTTCTAAAAACCTTAAGCAATGTTAGCAGATTTGTTTCATGCCATGGGAGTGTCTGTTTACGTCCAGTATGTTCTATTAATAAATTTGTAAATACAGTAAAACAATTTTTACAAAAATGCCAGAGTTTCTTTTAATGTACTCTTATTAAAAGAAAAGAAAAAAAATACTGCAGCACTAACAACTTTTCTTCTTTTGAGGATATGCATAACAACATATTGCATACTGACAGTTAATTTTTTTGTTTTATCAAAGTAATGCCTAATGCTATAGTTGACAAGGATATGCTGATGTGAGCTCAGCTGCCAATTAGCAGGAATAGACCAATGGCTACGGTTTGGCATGAAAAATCATTCGGTGATCTGTTCAGGGCATTAAAAGGCTTTAATGGTCTTCAGCGTTTTAACTACCTTGATAGCCTCGGCCTTTGGAATGTGACTGGCGATGCTCAAACACCAGCTGGTTCAATTCACCAGCTGTTCACTGGTTGCAGATAGGAAGCTGATGGTACGATTAACGGTTTGCTGTTCATGCAGAATTCGTTAATTCTGTTTTTTTCTATTTATGTTCCCTGTTCATCAGGTAACTTTTCAACTATTCAGGGCAGTCAGTGGAGTTGCATGCTTGTGCCTTTTCACAGTACCTAATGGCAATCCTACAGTCTCCTCTACCCCGCAGATTAGTTATCACTGCATGCTTTTCAACAGCCAATAGAATAAATAAACAGGGAGCAAATCCATCAGCCAGCCAGGTTATAAACAAACACTCAATATTCTTAGAAGTCTTACCATTTGGTGTTTAAGTTACTTTTATCAATGCTATTTACACATGCACCTTTTCTCACAGTCTGATAGCAGTCATAGCAGTTACATCGTTTAATGACCTGACCATTCATGACCCCAGGGAGAATCAGTGCAAAAGCCCTCACAAGGCACGGAAATGGTCCACCACTGCAACAAACCAAAATTCCACCATCAAAGCTACTGTGCAGCTGCAAAGCTGTTTGATGGCCATTCAAGGTAGCTGATGGACAGGTGAACAGATCAGTCATATGGCTCACAAGTGATCACAGCTGTATAACAAGGTATATTCAACTACTGAATATGCTCTCTCAAAAATTTGCAGCACCTGTAAATGTGACACCCATTGGTTTGTAAAACAGATAGGCAGAAGTATTTGCATTTAGATACAGGATTTGCAACTACTTGCAGGCGTGATCTCATTTTACCCTACCCCACTATTTTCTCTTTCTATTCCCTGAGAAATCCCCAGAGCCTCTCCTCTTTCCTTGATTCTTTTGCTCCTTCCCACCACTAGCCAACCTATCTATCTGCCCCCAGTCTTCATCTTTCACTCTCCCGGCAGCCTGTACTGGAAAACTATAGCCCAGTTGTGTGGTTGCACAATGTCGAACTCACAAAGACTTGTGGGGGACATCTTATTTTCCCTATATCCTCTTCCCCACAGTATTTCCTCTTTCCAGCCTCCTGGCAACTCCCATATCCTCACCTTTCCCTGCTTCCTTCTTTTTTTTTTTCACTCATCAAACAACCTACCCTTTATCTGCCCCCTATCTTCAGCTATATTTATTATTTGTTTCTCCTTATTGGGGACTAGGGTTGCCAAGTCCGGGTTGGAAAATACCTGGGGACTTTGGGGGTGGAGCCAGGAGAAGGTGGGGTTTGGGGAGGGGAGGGGCCTCAGCATGGTAAAATGCCATAGAGTCCCCCTTCAAAGCAGCCATTTTCTCCAGGGGAGCTGATCTCTGTCAGCTGGAGATCAGTTGTAAAAGTGGGAGATCCCCAGGCCCCACCTGGAGGCTGGCAACCCTATTGGGGACCCAAAGTAGCTTCCTTTTTTTCTCTTCTCTTCCATTTTGTTCTCACAAGAATCCTGTGAAATAAGTTAGGCTGAGAATGTTTAACTTGCCCAGGGTCATCTAGTGAGCTTCAATGTCAGAATGGTGATTTGAACCAGGATCTCCCAGATCCTAGTCTGAAACACTAACAATTCCCCACACTGGCTTTCGTAGGGTGGTTGCTACCCTATGAAAGCTCAAACGGAGTGATGTATGCAGGTTGGGTGGTAACAAGGAGCCTGATAGTTACTGCCAGGCCTGTCCCTGATGAGTGCTTTCCTAAAGGCCAAAACAGCCCTGGAAACCGGCCTATAGCCAGAAATTTCCCCGGGGGGGGGGCATGTGCATATGTCACTTCTGACATCACTGCTGAATCCCTCCAGCCCCACCTTACAGATGCTGCCCCTTCCAAGTGGAAGACCCCCCCCCCTTTTAAGCTCATCTGAGTCCATTCCCACAAGCACTTCCCCAGATGGAAAGTTGCCAGTTGAGACACCCTTTGTCCTTCTCCCCCCCCCCCCATCTCCAGTGTGCCACATGCCTCACAATTCTCCCAGGCCAGATTTGGCTGAGGTAGGGGAACCCAGAGGAGACACTCCCTCCCCCCCCCCACACGTCTGCATGTACCAAGCCATTGGGATAACTGCGCCTGCAGTGAGGTGCTGGGGTGAGGGTGAGCCATTCTCCTCAACTCTTGCCACACATGCTAGCAGCCATGCCTAGCCAAGGACTCCCGGCCTCACCTGGTTCTTCCCTTGCATGATGTGCCCTGCAGTTATTCCAGTTGCATCTTCCCTCCCTGGACTCTTGACTCCGAAAGGCCAGGCATGGCTGCTGGGTTGCGTGGCAAGAGCTGAGGAAAATGGTCTCTCTGGTGCCTCACTGCACCTGTGCCAGCCACCCCAGTGGGGGAGGAGCTCATTGCGGGTGCAGGCCCAGTGAAGTGCAGGGGTGGGCCATTCTCCTTGGCTGTTGCCACATGCCCCAGTAGCCATGCCTGGCCAAGGATTCCTGGTCCAACCTGGTTTTGTGGCCTTCGGGGGAGAGTAGTATAGGGAGGGCTGGAGGCCAGGAGGGGGCAGGGGAAATTTGGGGGTGTTGCCTCCATCAGGGCCCCCCCAAGGCCTGTGGGCCTGCCTGGAAAGGTCATTTTTTAAAGACTTTTAAAGACAACCTATGAGTCCCAATGGGCAATACTCTTGGGTTTGTTTTTCAGTTTATTACGGTATCCTTATTATGGAATTAATTCTCAGTATTTTTTTCAAAATAATTTTTTTAAGAGTATATCATCTCACCTTCTCTTTGGTGTGGGGATAAAAAATCCATAGCCAGATGCAGTCCTCCCACTTAGTATTTTTGCGCCGCAGTAAATACTTGGCAATGTAAGTTTATTTTTAATCATCAGTTTCATCTTGTGTGTGTGTCACTCTAATTTTGAAAATTATCAATATATTAATTTGATTTTGTATTAATTTCTAGGCACCCACATGACCTACAAATCTTCACTGCAATACAGATCCCTTCATATAGGGTGTATGTGATATTAAATTGAGACCACTGAAGAAGGCCTTTGTGGCTGAAATGTGTCTGGTCCAGTTTAATAGGTCTATTGTTTCCAATCAGTGACACCAGTATTATGCTACATTGTATGTAATGCATAGTGCTCAGATTGTGACTTTTGTGGCCTAAAGGCCTATTGTGTTTTGAATGTGCACTGTAACCTAAAAGGTATGTTTTGTTTAATCCTTTTAATACATGTTTGTGCCCTCAACCTTTAAGGTATCCAGTTCCATTTTGGGGTTGGGATTTGGCCCCTTCTTTTGTGTTGCTTGGATTCTAAAGCAGCATCAGTGGGTTTATTGTCTGTGAGAAGTCTGCTTGCTTCCAATAGACACTTTTATTATTTTTCTTCCATATGATTATACAAATATACAAATATAAACCAGAGTTTTTGTATCTAAATGAAACCCTGTAGAATTGTCCCTGGCCTTCTCACTACTCAGAGAGCTAAGAAATACCGTATTTTTTGCTCCATAAGACTCACTTTTTATCCCAAAAAAAGTGGGGGGGGGGGAAGTGTGTGCGTCTTAAACCCCCCTCACCTTTCCCAAGCCACGGCACCAAGCAGAGCTAGGTGTGTCTTATGGTCATGTGCATCTTATGGAGCGAAAAATACGGCACTTAAGACTTGCTGCAGTTCTCCCAGGAACCCCAGAAACTGAATTCAGAACTCCTAAATTCCCATACAAGAATCAGAACGTGGTCTTATTCCTGTAACTTTCAGATGTTGAGGGATCTACCTGTATGTATGCAATATATATTAAACTGAAGATTTGTTCTTTAGTGCCCTCTAAGTAATTTTTATGCTTAATAATTTAGCATTCAACAGCAGTTAGTTACTTAAAGGTATTTGGATTTTAAAGTGTGGGAAATGGAACTTCAAGAGGCTTGTTTAGTTTTCCTCATGATCTCACAGTAATAAAACCCTGTGGACATTTATCCCATAAATATATATTGAATTACTCTGCTGCATTGCACCCTCTTAATGAAATCTTAGCTCCATTGAGAGTTGACAAGTTTTAGCCACGATTATTTCAGCTATGGTACTATGAGGAAAAGCTAACTGGAAGAAGCAGAAATGTGTTTTGATATTTATTTTAATCGTGGAATAACATGTCTGTTCTAATTAGAGATGCGCCTTCCAGGCAGATGTTCAAATCAAGAGGGAATTCATATGCCAACTATGAGATTAATGGGTTTACATGTTAATGAAGCGCTCGTTCGGTGATGAGGACTAAGAGCACCATCCAGTGATGGGTGAAGCACATGCTTTCCAACTTGAAAAATTCTATACTTCAAGCCACATTTTGGGGCTCATTTTACTCTTTCCTATTCTAGCCTGTTTCCTTTTCTTCTTACTGTTATGATGAAGCTATTATCCTATCCTCATAACTTATGCAGAGTATTGTATGAGTTCTGTGTACTGAATGTCAAAATAGGTATATGGCATTTTTGAGAAAACTCTCAGCTCACAGGAAGCAGCCAGTGGCTCTTTGGGTTTCAGGTTGGTTTGGTACTTTTGAACCTTCAGATTGCCTAGTAGATACTGCATTGGCATAAAGAAACAAGAGCCAGCACGGTGTAGAGGTTAGAGTGTCAGATTAGGATCTGGGGGGACCACGTTTGAATCCCAATTCTGCCAGGGAAGCTCACAGGGTGACCTTGGGCCAGGTACACACCCTCAGCCTAACCTACCTCAGATAACAGGAAAAAGGAGGAAGGGAGAAGGTTATAAGCTGCTTTGGAAACTAATCAGGGATAACAGTGGAATATCTAAATAGATGACAACATCTGTTGAGCCTATTCATGGCACTGCTGTCTAAAATGGTTCGGTTGTTCTCTGCAAAAAAAAAAAAAAGGAAATAAATCCAAGAGGGGTGTCCTTGCAAGAGCAGAAATAATCCACCACAAAAAGGGGGAAAAAACTGCTTGTGCGGTAAGTGACTTTTTTGAACTCTGGTGTCCTCTACATTTAGAGTTATGGTTTGAAGTAATAGCTCAAAACATGTAGGATACGCTTGCAAGAAAAAATATGTCTTGACTGAAAGGGTAGGATTATATAGAAATTGCCCCTGAGGAAAATGATAAGTCAAAACGTATATGTCACTGGATTGTGGAATAAATAACTGACAACATGTACAGCTTCTTCTGTCTGTGTGTGTGTGTGTGTGTGGTAAGTTTCAGCTATACTCTTGACACAGCAGCCAAAGGAAAGAAGGAACTTCCCACAAATCAGGCTTCAGTAGACAGTGTCAAAAAGGCTGGCGCTTTTTCCATTCTTCAGTTTTCTACAACTAACAAATCTGTTATTAATTAATATAAGCTACTCTTTGTTGTACTTTCCATGTGAAAAGTCATTTTGTATTCAAAATGAAATATTAATACACCTAATTCATTTTCTGGTGAACAGTGGTAGGGCCGCATGTGGCAGTCAGCCATGCAGAATTTATTTCATTCAGTAAATACCCATTAGGGCTTCCCCACTTTTATAAATCAAGTTGCAAAAATTTCATCCATTGATCATTCTCGTCTGAATGCTACTACTAGCACCTTAGATTTGCAAAATGGTTTTAAATGTTTATTGTGGTCCCCCCCCCTATTTTTAATGTCAGTTTCTACTGTTCATATTTTATAGATAAGGAATTAATGGTGGGAGGGATGTAGTCTAGCTTTCCAGCCACCAGTTGACAAGTATTCATATCTTGACTGAAAGGGTCCATAGGTAAATTTCTGCCATGGGAGTTCTGGATGAGCCCCCAAGTATGGCTCTTACCATTTAACAAAATGGATAACCTGGTTAGAATATAGAACAGGTGGGCAGCCATGTTGGTCTGAAGCAGCAGAACAAAATTTGAGGCCAGCGACACCTCTAAGACCAACAAAATTTAATTCTGGGTACACATTTTCATGTGCATGCAAACAAGAACTGACCCAGCTGAGCTCTGAGAAGCAGCAGGAGACAGAGCTGTTAGAGGGGTGAGTGTTTTTTATTTGCTTTCAGCTGAGGAGATTTAGCTGATGGTACTGTGTGGGAGGACTGTGTTTGGGAGTGTGTGGGTGAGTTTTAAGTTGTTGCAGAGTCCTGGCTGCTTGAGAATAGGAGAGAAAGGGTGATTTGTTTGACTGTAATTGGATTGGATTGCCTGGGTGTAATTTGAATAGCTGCTGGCCCTGCCCTCTGCTGGGTGAGGCTTCTATTTAAGGCTGCACCTTGCCAGAGGTACGAGCCTCTGGCATGAACCGAAGGGCTCTTGGCCTGTGGCTCATAGCCTAGTGACTCTGTAAGAAGCCCAGGAAGGACTAGAAAGCCTGGGCCCTAGTCTCGTGTTCCCAGTAAGGTAAGTAGACTTCTATAAGGACAACCACATAAATATGAAGGGTTTTAAAAGGGGGGTTATTTATAATTATTTTAAAAAAGCAATTGTGAAGGTAGAATGCCAGCAGGAGGTTTGGGGCTATCCAGTGTTTTGCACAGAGGGTCACATGTATGACTATCTGCCCACTGGACAGAAGTCTTGGGTGTGTGCCCAGTGCAAGGAGCTCCTGGTTTTCAGGGATCGAGTTTGCACCCTTGAGGCCAAGGTGGCTGACCTGGAGAAGCAGAGACAGTCAGTTAGGCACTCTGAAAATGGCAGCCCTGCCGCTGTCAGGGAGCATGAGGGCCGAGAAAGAACAGGGCACCATGCTGAGGATAAGGCGGGGGGGTGCCCTCAGAAGGGACCTCTTCTTCAGCTGGTGAACGGGTATCCTTTTGCACCAAGGAACCATCCCTGGGCAGGGAGGGAGGGGGCTCTTGGTAGCAGGTGATTCGATCCTTAGGCAGGTAGACAGCTGGGTGGCAAACCTGCATGCAGACTGTATGGTGACTTGCCTGTCTGGTGTGAAGCTGTTCTAGATAGGCTGGTAGTTCTGGGGAGGAGCCAGTGGCCATGGTACACGTTGGTACCAGCAATGTGAGAAAGTGCAGTTGTAAGGTCCTGGAGGAAAAATTTAGGCTGCTAGGCAGGAAACTCAAGACCAGGACCTCCAAGATAGCCTTCTCAGAAGTGCTACCTGTTTCACGTGCAGGGCTGGAGAAACAGGCACAAATCAAGAGTCTCAAAGCATGGGTGAGACAATGGTGTAGGGGGGAAGGGTTCAAGTTTGTTAGGCACTGGGATGCTTTTTGGAACAAGAGGGAGCTGTACAAAAGAGATGGTCTCCACTTGTCCCTGGCGCTTAAAATCAAAAGGGTGGTAGAGCAGTTTTTAAACTAAATATTGGGGGAAAGCCGACAGGAGATTAAAAGTCTCTGGTTCGGGATGGCTCATCTCAAAGAGATGAAGGGGTAGCTGTTACTTTTCTACAGGGAAATGGATTAGAATTGCCCACTAAGACTGTGGTAAACAATATGGACTGTCTGTTAAGGTCTCAAGGCAGCAGGGGGAAGGTTGCGGGCCTAACATGTATGGGAAATTGTAGGTGTTTATATACAAATGCTAAAAGTGTCCAAGGTAAAATCGGGGAGTTGGAATGCTTGGTGTTCTGGGGAAAAATAGACATTGTGGGTATTTTAGAAACTTGGTGGAATGAGGAAAATTAGTGGGATACGGTGATTCCTGGTTATAAATTATATTGAAAGGATGGGGGGAAGGATTGGAGGTGGGGTGGCTCTGTATGTCAGAGAGTTATTTTGTCTAGCCACTATCTTTAATTCAGTCATCATTTTATGATGATAAATCATATCATTGGATGATAAACTCCCAGTGTTAAGCTTCCTTTTGGGCCCACTGTTTTGACCCATAGCATTTCCAGAAGTGAATCCAATTCTCTAACCTTCTCAGTCTTACTGAACTATATACCCTCTCTGACATACAGAGCCACCCCACCTCCAACCCTTCCCCCCCTCTTTTCGATATAATTTATAGCCAGGAATCCCTCTTGTAGCTGTCCATGCTTGTGGCCGCCACCACATCCTGTGGCAGTGATTTTCATGTGTTAATCACTCTTTGGGTGAAGAAGTACTTCCTTTTATCCGTTCTAACATGACTTTTCAGCAGTTTCATTGAGTCCCCATGAGTTCTTGTATTGTGAGAAAGGGAGAAAAGTACTTCCTTCTCTACTTGCTCTATCCTATGCATAACCTTGTAAACCTCTGTCATGTCATCTTTCAGTCATTGTTTCTCCAAGTTAAAGAGCCACAAGCTCTTTACACTTTCTTCATAGGGAAAATGTCCCAACCCTTTTATTGTTCTAGTTGCCCTTTTCTGCCCTTTTTTCAATGCTATAATATCCTTTCTGAGGTGTAGTGACCAGAATTGCACATAGTATTCCAAATGGGGTCTCACCATCGATTTATACAGGGGCATTATGATACTGGCTGATTTGTTTTCAATTCTCTTCCTAATAATCCTCAGCATAGTGATGGCCCTTTTTATTGCAGTGACACAGTGTCTTGACATTTTCAGTGAGTTATCTACTATGACTCCATAATCTTTCTCTTGGTCATTATCTGCCAGTTTGGACCCCATCAACATGTATTTACAGTTGGGATTTTTGGCCCCAGTGTGCACCACTTTGCACTTGGCCACATTGAACCCCATTTGCCAAGTTGATGCCCACTCGCCCATCCTCAACAGATCCCCTTGGAGTGCCTCACAATCCTCCCTGGTTTTCACCACTTTGAACAATCCTTGTTTTTTGAGATCAAGAAGACGCGGGGGAAATTGGGGGGAGCTGCTGGTCAAAATGCAGCCATGCAGCGAATAGTGTGAAATTGACCAATGCAACCAGGGCATATGGAAGAGCAATGGTGGCACAGCTGCTTGTGGGAAACTGGTCTTTGTCTGTCCTGAACCTACTGCCCATCAGCTTCATTGGATGCCTTTGAGTTCTATTAATTGGGAGAGAGGAGGAAAAGTTTATCTTTGTCAACTCTTTCTACCCCATGCATCATTTTATAAACCTCTATCATGTCCCCCCTTAGTTGTCTCTTTTGTAAACTGAAAAGCCCCAGACTCTTCAGCCTTTCCTCATAGGGAAGGTGTTCCACCCCTAATTATCTTGGTTGCCCTCCTCTGCACTTTTTTGAGCTCTGCAATGTCCTTTTTGAGATACACTAACCAGAATTGTACACAGTTTTCCAAATAACACCACACCATAGATCTATACGGGGACATTACAATAGCAGCCATTTTATTCTCTATCCCTTTTCATAATAATCCCTAACATAGAATTTGCCTTTTTCAGTGCTGCAGCACACTGGGATCACACTTTCATTGAGCTATCCAATACAACCACAGTGTCTTTTTCCTTCTCAGTCTCAGCAAGTTCACACCCCATTAGCCTAGGTTTGAAGTTGGGATATTGTCCCAGTGTGCATCACCTTACACTTACCAACACTGAACTTCACTGGCAGTCTTTAAGAAGCGGCTGGACAAGCACTTGTCAGGGATGCTCTAGGCTGATCCTGCATTGAGCAGGGGGTTGGACTAAATGGCCTGTATGGCCCCTTCCAGCTCTGTGATTCTGTGATTCTATTTTTTTCATTTGCCACATTGTCACCCACTCCCTCAGTTTGTGGAGCGCCTTTTGGAGCTGCTCACAGTCAGCCTTGGTTTTCACGATCCTGAATAATTTTGTGTCATCTGCAAACTTGGTCACTGTAGTACTCACCCCTAGTTCCTGGTCACTGATGAATTAAACAGTACCAGTACCATTACTGATCCTTGTGGGACCCCACTGCTTACTTCCCTCCATTGTGAGAACTGTCCATTGTTTCCTGTTCTTTACTTCCTGTCATTTAACCAGTTTCTGATCAATAAGAGAACCCATCCTCTTATCTATGACTGCTAAGTTTACTCAGGAATCTTTGGTGAGGTACCTTGTCAAAATGTCTGCCGAGTCGCTGTTGTCTACATGCTCAGTCACTCTCTTTGAAAAATAGCAATAAGCCATCAGTCATTTCAGATCTGTAGAAGTCAAAGTTCACAAATCCCAGGATTTGGGCTGATTATGTGGTCCATGAGGTTGTGAAGAGTCGGACTCGACTGTGCGAATGAACAGCAACAAAAATTGCTCTGAATGTCCACCATGCTTTGACAAAGATATACCCTCCCTTTTGCATTTTCTCCTCATTTGCAAGCACATTGTTTTAACAGAGCCTAAATTACCATTATTTTCACTGGATCTTATGGAAGAGGAAATAAAATGCAATAAATTATTGTTCCCAGTAGGGTGGTTACATGGCATAATCTGCATTTCTGTTCTATTTCAGGCTGCCTCAAGGGGCCAGTGTGTTGCCAAGGTTATACAGCTATAATCATGATGTATTTATGCAAAATAAGAGCCATGTAATAGTACAACATTAAATATGATGAGATTTACAGGGCAAAAAAGAAAAGAAAAGAAAAGAACAAAAAGCATCTTCATCTAATGTTGCCTTTTAAAGAAAAATTCAGCCAAAGCTTTCCCTCCAAACACCTGTGAGTACCTAAAACAAATCCTACCTCTCTCCATAGACTGTGAATGTTTCTGATGTGCTTTTAGACCATGGAACAATTCTTCTTGAACGTATTTCTTTAACACAAGCAATAAAAGAGGCTTTGTCTGAAAGCTTTGAAGTCTGGATCTTGCAGTGTTTGTGGCCTATCACCCAAGCACGCTTGCAGCTGATAGTAATCCCCAGGTCAACCTCCTGCCCCTGGGTTTGATTGCCCAAATAAGGGTATCACTTCAGTCAGCCTCTCATCAAAAATGCCCAAATCTGACTGTTTGGGTTAGAGAGGATTGATGCTGGATTCCAAAAAAGTGTTTCCATGGAAGAAATAATTTATGCCTATGGAGCACAACTTTCCTGTCCTCCACCCCCTATTGCAGGCCCAAATGCTCCCCAATGCTGCTTGGGGGGGGGGGGCAGAGCACTATTTCAGGGAGAATTCTGGGCTGCAGTAAGGGGGGAGTGAGGAAATTGCATTCTGTGGGTGGAAATCATTTTATCTGTGAAGAGTTTGTCCTGGGCTTCAGCATGTTGAAATTTCAGGATTATCAGCTAACCTGTACCCTTAATGGCTTCTTTTAAGATGCGTATGTGCTGTATTCCCACTATGTATTGAATGGAAATGGGAGACAATGATCTGGCACTAACTTCTCAACGACATTTTGAATTTAGGCATGCTTAATTTCCATATGCACGTGTGAGATTTGAATAGGCCACCTCTTCAAAGTCACATGATTGTGACTTCAGACATTCTCAGAGCCCATATGATACAAAAAGGGTTGCCAACTCTGACTTGGGAAATTCCGGGAGATTTGGCTGTGGTGCCTGGGAAGGTGAGTTTGGGGGTGAGTTTGGGGGTGAGAGGTAGCTCAGCAAGGATGTGATTAGGAATGGGCATGGATGTAAAAAATCCAGTTCAATTTGGTTTGGGGTGTCCTCTGAACCAAACCTGGAACCAAACTGAGCCAGTCTAGCAAGATCGGTTCCCCCTTTCTCCCATGGATGGCAGGATCACCGGGAAAGGATTAAATGGCTGGCAGCCATTTAACCCATCCATTTTGCTTCCCTCTGCTTCAGATGTGGGGGGAGCTAAACTGAAAGGCTTAATGGCTCGCAGTCATTTAAACATAACAGCTGATGGGCAGACTTACCTCACTGTTAGGTTTAAATGGCAGGCAGCCATTTCACCAGCCAGTTTTGCTTCCCCCTGCTTTGAAGTGGGGGGGAGTGAAACTGAAGGGTTTAATGGCTCACAGCCATTTCAGGCTAAAAGCTGAACCCATCAACTGTTAGGTTGTAATGACTGAACTGGGGGGAGTTAAACCGACTGGTGAAATGGCTGGCAGCCATCTCAACCTAACAACAGGGCGGGTGCACCCATCAGCTGTTAGGCTGAAATGGCTGCCAGCCATCCCACCAGTCTATTTTGCTTCCCCCTGCTTTGACACAGGGGAAGTGAAACCAACCAGTGATATGGCTGGCAGCCATTTCAACCTTACAGTGGGGCCCACTGGTTAGGTTGAAATAGCTCTGAATAACCAAGCTGAACAAAAGACTGGTGAATGTTTGTGGAAGGCACTTTTCCTGAACATCAGCTTGAGAGCTCCAAACTGGACCAAGTTTGTGCTTGGGTGTAATGTCACTCTAGGACTTCTTTTTGTCCTAGAATCTATGGTATATCATAGGTACTATCCTCTAAAGCTGCAATTTCCACCAGGGAATCTAATCTCTGTTATCTGGAGATCTGTTGTAATTCCAAGAGAATGCCAGCTCCCACCTTGAGGTTTGTAACTCTAGACAGAGTTCTTAGTTGAGTATGGAAATACTACCAATAGTATTGGTGTTCAACATGCTACCATCTGTCCTAGCCACATGACATCAGTAGGCCTCATCCTGCAAGTCTCAAGGTTGTGGGAATCTGGTAATCCTAATAATCATGAAGTAAGTATTTTATAGTATTACTGTGTTAGCTGTAATGATGAACTTTAAAGCCCTTCATGGCCCTACGACCAACATAGCCAAAGGACCATTTCCTCCCTGTGCAACAACTATGGTCTTCAGGCTACTGTTTACTGCCTGCTCCCCAATTTATGGTGGTCCTCATGGTATCAACCAGAAAGACTGTTCTTTTTTCCATTGTAGTTCCTGCTTTCTGAAGCAGGTTCCCTAAGCAGGTGAGGAGAGCGACATTGTTAGAAATCTTCAGGAGGTGATACGCAGTCATTTTGTTTGCCAGAGCTTTTACTGGGGTTTAAATTGCAGTCATCTTTAGGGTTTTGATCTATCGATTTTAAATTGTAACATTTTAAATGGTAACATTTTTACTGGGATGTGTAAGCCGCCTGGAGTCACAAGAAAAAGTGGGAGATAGATAAAATTTCTTGAAAGTGAATGGCTGAACTGCTCTTATTGTAAGAACTCTTGACTTCCATTGGCTGAACTGCCACTGCTGGTATACTAGAGAAGAAAAGTCCTGACAGAAAGGCCCAGGGGTAAAAAAGGATTAAAAAGGCCTGAGCTTTAAAAAAAAGAAATAGTTTGAGAAAGCAAAAGACTAAGGGAAGCATAGATGGAAAGACAGGTAAGTTAGGAAATGAGATCTAAGACATAAATAAAAGACTGGTGAAGACAGGGCATAAAAATATGCAGTAAAATAATTTAAAACACATACACACACACAAATAAAGAATATGTAAGACATTTGTATTTGGTCCTCAGCCTGAGAGTGAATGTACAGAGAGCTTTTTCTTGCCCCTCTCTAAAGTTATGATTTGATGTAATTTATGCCACTAATCCTCACATTCCACACATTCCACTCAGGCCTCTTAAAGAGACATTACAGAACCTTATTTTGTATAATTAGCTACCCTGCTAGCAGAGCAAGGAGAATGCACTTCCTAAACGTACTTCTCTGCCAAATGATTGAAACCCTGTTCTTAATTAAGTACTAGTCAACCAGATCCTCTTTCACAGATTAGAAAAAGTTACTCTGAAGTAGGTCGAGACACAGCAGAGCAGTAATCCGACCAAATACTTACAGACGGTCTGAAAAGAAAACATAAAATCTGTGGCGACTGGTGCTTTAAAGTTTTTTTTTTTAAATTAGGGCCTTGCTTTTGGACTAATTAATTAGGTGTATAAAATAAACATTGTAGTGTTATATTTGGGGGGTGGGGTAGATTAGAACTGAGTAAAAGTTGTGTCTGCAAATTTATTCAGTCATCAAAACCGGAGCACTATTTTGAGGGGGCACCTAAATGTTTGTGAAATTCCTTCCTCTCATTCAGCTTAGCTCCAATTTAATTAAAGTATATATTTCCCTACACTATACAGACAACTACCTTATGGTAGACTTTTCTGCTATGTGGTTGCTTTGTCATCTGTATTATGAAAGCATGATTATTATTTTTTTCTGCCTGGCAGTCTTATGTGTGATGAAGAGTAGAGTCTTTACCAAGAAGTGATGCTTAGTTGCATGGCTATTATCACCAAATAGGGATGTTGTTGCCCTGAGGAGTAAAATTTGGTGGTTTTAAAAAAGGAACCGTTTTTCTTCCCATTCCCACTATCTAATTTGTTGATGTGTTTTGAATGATTTAGAGAGCAATCATAACCAGCTCTACTTAGAAGTAAGTCCTGTTTTATTCAATGGGACCTACATCCAGGAAAGTGCTTCTTTAAATAGCCAGTTTTATGAGATGTTTCTGTTCTCCCCCCACCATTTTCATCTATGTATTGGTGTATCTGAGAATTTTCCCCCTTTGCTGAGAAACAATACCAAAGCTATCTGTATGACAAAGTGGTTGTGTGGGGTATACATATATACAGCTTTGGTTTTAACTTGTTAAATCAACCGTTTCTAATGGGACTTTCCCCTCCATTTTTTGTCATTTCATGGTTAGGGTTACAAGATGCCCTCTTTTTGGAGGACATGTCTTCTTTTTTTGGTGTTCATCCTCTTTTGGGTTCTTTTGAAAAAAGTGATGAAAATGTTCTTTCTTTGGGTTGGAAGGTTAGGAATATTTCTAATTAGTAGCAATTATCACAGTTTAAATAGCAGGGGTATTTAAAAGGAGATTTGCCATAGTGACCACTTGTTTGAAGTAGTCAACCAGGAAATATGCCCACTTTTTTGCTTTTAAAAATATGGTAATCCTATTCGTGGTGCTTGTGTGTATGTGTACATGTTTACAGAATGGAGACCCCATTTAAAAAAAAGCAACATCTATTAAATTCTCTAGGCATAGCAATGTTAATCTCTTGCAGCCAAAGCAACAAAGAGTCTTCTGGAATGTAAAAACTGACAAATTTGTACAAGCCTTGGCTAACTGTATTTCAGCCTCCCATCCAGTAATCTGTATCTGTAAACAGAACCAGGAGGTAATGACAAAATGCTGTAGCAATACATTTTATTTTAAGATTTATACCCCACCCTACCCCGCTGAAGCAGGCTCAGGGTGGCTTACATAAGATAAAATACCAATCACAATCAAAGCTTCATAAAATATTTCAAAACAATTCATTAAAACAATACAGTATTAAAGTGCTAGCAATATCATTATGATGTCGTACAATGGTGTTACTGCATGAGTGCATAACATAGTTGTTTCAGTACATGGAAATATAGAGACAGTTAATATCTTCATTCTGTAACAAGACAACTAGATAGTGGAACAACAGCAATGACTTACTATGATAACTATCCTCGGTCATCTGTATTGCAGCAGGAGTGATCAGACTTCATGTTTTCCATACTGTAAATGAACTCCTGAATTCATCACCCTTTGAGACCTCACAGATTAGGGTTGCCAGATCCCTTGGACCTGCCGGTGGGAGATGGGGGTAAACTCACCAGGAGCAGGGAGGAATGCTGAAAATAAACTTGACATGCCTACACAACCCAGAAGTGATGTAGGCATGTCAGGGGTGACTCTGGTTTTTCGGCTAAACTCTATGGTAGAATTAGCTTCTACCATAGAGTTTTGCCCAAAAAACAGAGTGTCCTCCCGACATCACTGATGTACCTGCATCACTTCCAGGTCACGTAGGCACATCATGTTTACTTCTGGCTTCTTGCCTGTTTGGGGGCAGTAATGAAGGGGATGGAGAAGAGTGTCTGAAACCAGGGGAACACTGCCTATACTGGGGGGAGTCTGGCATCCCTATCACAGATGCTAGCCAGTGGGCTCCCATCATAGCTGGCTTGTCCCCAACATTGCAAACTTGAGTTTTCAAGACACTAAAGATGCCTTCAAACTAGGGTTGCCAACTAGTCTGGTGAAAAATGTCAAGATATTATTTATTTGTTGTTGTTCACTTCCATTTCATGGAAAGTTTTCAACTGTCCATTTCCACTCATCAAGGTTCTATTCAAAGGACATTTTTCTCCAGCCCAGTTGGCAACCTTACTTCACACCATCTCTACCATATGTTAACTGTTATGCCTCTGCTCATCCTTAAATACCACAATTGAATCTAGAGTTGTATAGCAGACCTGCTGCCCTGTGCCCCTGTTGAGTAGATCTGGGCAAATCCTACAGTATTGCCCTGGCATGATGACATCACTTCTGGCTTCACACCAGAAGTCACAGTTGGTCAGCAGGACTCCACTCCCCACATCTCACAAGGGTTGCCAGCGCTGGGCTGGCAACCCCACCTGTCACAATATAGATGGAGATATTTTCCAATTGCTGTTGCCATTAGCACTGAGCAGCTTTTCTTAAGTAACAATGCAGCAGGGAAGAACAGACTGAAATCTGTTTAAAAAGCCATGTTTCAATCAGCATTTAATGAACTGATTAATCACACTTTTATCAAATAAAGCTTGATGACCCATGAATTTTCCCCAGCAACTGTCATATCACTTGCATGACATGTTTATGCAGGAAGACATAAAGTCTCCAAATGTTTGTTTGCTATCTATCTATCTATCTATCTGTCTGTCTGTCTGTCTGTCTGTCTGTCTATCTATCTATCTATCTATCTATCTATCTATCTATCTATCTATCTATAGGAGGGGGGAGAGAGAGAATAAATAAAATGTTATTTTAGGCATATTTAATGACAACTTAAATCATCCCCTTGAAAAAGTGTGGGATTTAGCATAATTTATTATACCGTACTAATGTTGAGCATGTTCCAGCAAAGATATAAAACACATTTAAGCCAGTGTATTCTAGTAAGACATGGTTCAGTTTCTGGCATGGTTCAGTTTCTGCCATTAAAAGCAGTGAAAGCATAGCATAGTAAAGGTATGTCTATTGTCTTTTATTCAAAATCCAACTATGTATCTACTATGAAGGCATTTCTAAAGATGCTTGTAAGATCCAAGATGAGATCCACTCTCAAGCGTAATACTCCTTTGAAGGAATATATTATGTTCCATCCATTTATGTTGGCATGGAGGATCTGTTGGCATGAAGAATAATGCTGGGAAGAGATTCTTGTATAGTGGGAGAGCACCTCCAAGACATGGATTCCAAGGGCTCTTTTGAGCCTGTTTCAACTTGGAGCCACCCCCATGATTACCAATGAGCTCAGCCTGTGGCCTTAACCTTTGGTGTCCACCATCGTGCCCAGGAAGATCACTGAATGGCAAATCGTTTAGCAATAGGGAAACTCCAGCATACCATTTTATGCAATCATTGGAGCAGCACTGGCACTTTGCTGTTATTGTATTCTGAAATTTTATTGTAGTTAGTGTATTTGATCATTTTAAACTGATTTTATGTATATTGATGGTCATTGTAGACCAACTGCGTAAGCCGCTCTGAGCCTGCTCGTAAGGAAGACGGGGTATAAATTAAATAAATAAATATGTACAGCTTGGGCAGGGCTGGTTCCAGGTTCTGGCACACACACACACACGGGCGCCCACCAGTTTTCAAACATAAATGCATTGTAGGAAGAATGAAAAAACATAAGACAGCCAATTGCCTCGCCTAATCCGAATAGGCTGGTAGAATTCTGAGGGAGTAGAATGGGCTGTATCCCTAGGGGAACATTAACTAGGGCTGCCAACTCCATGTTGGGAAATACCTGGAGATTTGTGCAATGCCTGAGGAGGGAAAGGACTTCATTGGGGTATAATGCCATAGAGTCCACCTTCTGAAGTGGCCATTTTCTACGTGAAGATGGGGTGTGACATTTTTTTAAAGTGGCGCTCTATAAATATGTACAGCTTGGGCAGGGCTGGTTCCAGGTTCTGGCGCACACACACACGGGCGCCCACCAGTTTTCAAACATAAATGCATTGTAGGAAGAATGAAAAAACATAAGACAGCCAATTGCCTCGCCTAATCTGAATAGGCTGGTAGAATTCTGAGGGAGTAGAATGGGCTGTATCCCTAGGGGAACATTCACTAGGGCTGCCAACTCCATGTTGGGAAATACCTGGAGATTTGTGCAATGCCTGAGGAGGGAAAGGACTTCATTGGGGTATAATGCCATAGAGTCCACCTTCTGAAGTGGCCATTTTCTACGTGAAGATGGGGTGTGACATTTTTTTAAAGTGGCGCTCTAGGCAACTGCCTAACCTGCCTCTATGAATGCTCTGGTCCTGAGCTTAGGCTTAGCAGAAATAAACCTCCCAAGAAAGTAAAGATCATCTCCCAGGAAGGACACAGACGCTTACGCTGGAAGTAACTTTATTGATCTAACCAAGATACAGAATAGCAGTGTTCAGTTGTAAACCCAATTAAAGTTACATTTAGCCGGAACTGTGTTCCCCCCACATGGCTAGTTCAAAGAAACACCAACCCAGAGACAAGAGAGGGGTGGACTTGCCTAAAATAGGGTGGTGCCCTATTTAAGGAACTTCCTTCCCAGTTCATCTGGTGTCCTTGTGGTTGAGTTTAAGGCACTGGTGTGAAGACATTTGCATTTCCTCAGCCACTCCTCCAAATGTACAGTTTTCATTTATTGTTATTCTGGCCGTACTATGCAAAAGCAACATGCCATTTACACATTATTCCAAACTATATTTTAAAGCAGTTGAAGGAGAGCAAGGTAGCAGTGACCAAAGAGTATAGGAGTGGGGAGTAGTTAAAGTGAGACAGCATCTTACAGCTCACTAATTAGGGTTGATTTAACACTCCCTGAAGCATTCTGGTCCTGTTTCTATTTTCTCGGAATCAGGAAACAGATTTCCATCAGGAGATTTGGATTCGTGACAAATTTTGTTGGATACTATGCACACTTCCTAGTAACTCTTCACAGAAGCCTTGGGGATGTCTTCAAGTTACCATGCACATCCACTGTAAGCCACATTACAGTCTTGGGTGTAAAATTTAAACATAGCATGCAACCTGCGCACATTCAAAATTTAAATAGATCTTGTTTTGAAGGCCGCTATCACAGACACATGACATTCAAAAGGCTGTGAGGCTATAACGATCGTAAAAACACAAGAGATAATATGTTTTAAATAAAATGTGTACCATTCATTCAAAGTTAGGTATTCTTAAAAACTCTGTATTTAAGATGTAGCAAATTAAGCATATGCTTAACTTTGCCATGGAACCCATGGACCTTAACTTTGCCATGGAACCTCCAAGTTGCTCATAACAGAATTTAAGCAAGATATTTCTCCCTAGTAAAATAGGCTGAGAGAAAGTAGATTTAACACTACCCATTGATAAGGACTTGGGATTCTTCTGGGATTTAACTAATCTCTAGACTACAAAACTCGGATCCCCTGAAGAAAATGGCAGTTTTGGACTCTATGGTTTATGCCCTGCTGAGGTCTCTCCCTTCCCCAATTACTTCCTCACCAGGCTCCACCCCCAAATCTCCAGAAATTTCCAATCTGGAGTTAGAGACCTTAGGTGTCGTCCTATGGCTTTCAGAGTGGGTTTTTCTCCTTGGTGGTGGTGGTGGAGAGTGCTGTCAAGTCATAGTTGACTTATGGTGACTCTGTAAGGTTTTCAAGGCAAGGGACAAACAGAGGTGGCTTGCAATTGTCTGCCTCTGTATAGCTGCCCGGGACTTCCTTGGTAATCTCCTATCCAAGTGCTAACCAGGGTCAACCTTACTTAGCTTCTGAGATCTGACAAGACTGAGCTAGCCTGGGCCATCCAGGTCAAGGCAGTGGCCTGAACAGTGAGAAAAATCTGAAGAGAGATTTTAGATGGCCAGCACCCATATCATTCTGGAAAATCTGGCTCCCATCCATCACAACCACTAGAAGGGGAGAGAACAAGGGTACAGAAGAAAAATGGAGGGATAGTGCAGAATTTTCCTTCCCCTTGAATGCCTCCTGTCACTATAACGCTCTCCCAAACAGGAGGACAGGTAGATTAGTGTTGGATAGAAAAGGAGAATTCTTGTACCCAGAACCCCATGGTTCCCATGATTACATCATAAGGGACATCATAGTGTTCCAAGTGTTCTGAGGGCTCAGATAGCAGCTCGAATTATTTTTTTGACAATTTATTCTCACAAAGTATGCCTTGTCTGATCACTAATCTAAAGTGAACTCAAAGAAGCCCACCCACCTGTAACTCTGATGCTGCAACCTGAGGAAAACATTAAAGGTAAAGGTTTCCCTTGCTCAAAAGCCAGTCGAATCCAACTCTAGGAGGTGGTGCTCATCTCCGTTTCCAAGCTGAAGACGTTTCTGTGGTCATGTGGCTGGCATGACTAAATGCCAGGGCACATGAAATGCTGTTACCTTCTCACCAAAGCAATACCTATTTATCTACTTGCAATTTCTTGCTTTCAGACTGCTAGGTTGGCAGGAGCTGGGGCCAGGGACGGGAACTCACTCCATCATGCAGCACTTGGGTTTCGAACTGTTGAACTACTGATCTTCTAGTCTGCAGTTCAGTGTCTTAACCACTGAGCCACCACGGCCCGAGAAAAACATTGGCCCTTCCCAAATATATGTGCTCGTTTGGTTTAACATGAAGCATTGTGAATTCCTCTAAGTATGTCCTGAATTGAGGAGTGAATTCTTAGAATCTTTGCATTTTCTATAAATACCTCTCTTCAAAAATATAAGCAGCAGCACCACACTCAAAAACCTTCCTATCATTTCTTAAATGTGAAGTTTCTAATCCAGCTATTCATATTCTTGAAGATAAATGTGAAATTATGCTGGCAAAAAAATGATAAAGGATTAGAAAGGCATATGAAAAACAAGCCCAATTACTCAGGGGGCTTGATCCACTGAATTTCGAATCCTTTCCACTTGGGCAAAGAACTGTCTGTGCCACTCACAAATGTTTGAGGATTTGTGTATAAAGGGAGCTTATGTTAAGCAGTGTAGAAAGATTGTGAAGAATATTCAATGTTTCTGTGCAAAACAATGTCTTACATCCAGAACATTTCTGCATAAACTATTGGCTGTTCAGGAGATGAAAAACCAGTTAACACTGATGTGTTTTGTTGGTGTGGGGAGAAAAGAATCAAATTCAAAATGAAGTTAGAAATCATAGAACTGGAAGACATAGTAAGTTTCAAAGCAGTGTATCAAACAGAAGAGACAAAAATAAAATGATATTATTTTGTTGAGCCCTGTGAAAAAAATGTCCTGTCAAGGGTGACGCATTTAACATGTTAACTTTATCCAGTGTTATCGAAGAGGCTGAAGCATAATTTTAATTGGTGCACATTAACTTTTTCAAAACCTGCCTGTGGCTTTGATTTAGAGTCATTATCATTTACACAGTTTCTGGCTGGGAACAAGGATTCTCTCCAGTGCAACATACGGTACACAATGTGTACATGTGACCATGGGCAATGTAGCCAAGAGGAAACCCATAAAAATGTATCAGGAGTGTTCTAAGATCAGACACAGGGAACAATTGACCCTCATTTGTAAAATTATGTAATTACAAATAATAACCTGGAACACAGATGGAGAAAGTATATCCTTTATGTAATTTCCTTCCATTCATGATACTGCAAGATCAAAAACCCTAAATAATGTCCAAACAGGAAGTTGCTTCCAAATTATAGCTCTTCCTCTAAACCTGACATCCTGGGTTACCAGATCACTTTGAACAGGAATTAATTGGAAAGGCTCGGGTTACAGAGGCCAATTTCTTTGAAAGCAGAGCTGTCTAGGTGGGTGACTTTTAGCTCAGGGGTTAATCACGGACCAAGATTTCCATGTATATATTATTGCTGGAAGGAGATGGGGAATGGCAGGGAAAGAGAAAGACTTACTTTGATAAGTACATTAGGATTCAAGTGTCCATTGTTAATTGTCACTATCACAATTCCCCTCAGTTTTCCTTGTTTGTTACTTTTTTATATGGAATCAGGCATCCTTTCTGTGCTGTTCTGCTAGAAAATCTGGATATAAACTCACAATACTTAAGTACTTAGCACTGATATAGTGAATTCAAAGCACTTGGGCAATTCTCAATAATCCTTACAACAATTCTGCAAAACAGGTTAATAAAATTATCCCCCTATTGCAGATGAAAAGGCTAAAAACAAAAAGCCATGGTTTTCCTAGTGAGTTTGTTGCCAAGGATGGGAGAATTTCTGGTTCATCACCTCAGTCATGTGCTTTTTTAAAAAGCAATACATTTTTTTTAAAAAAATGATAATTTTAAGTGGTTTTTATTGAACACTGTACCACCCTTGGGATGCATTCATATATGGGTTGGGGAGGGACTGTGGCTCAGTGACAGAGCCTCTGCTTTGCTGGAAAAGCCTCCAGGTTCAATCCCTGGCTAGCCCAGTTAAAAGGTCAGATAGTAGTAATGTGAAAGATCTCTGCCTGAGACCATGGAGAGCCATGGCCACTCAGAGTAGACTGTGCTGACCTTGAAGAATCCATGGTCTGACATGAGAGATCTGTGTAGATGATTCATCCATACGTTGACTCACTGCAGCAAAGGGAGAAAGCATGAACTGCTGGCACTGCCCCAACATGATCACTGAGTTGTCTGCAAATGTTGGATCACAGGGAGGGGGCATACATACAAGAACTTCCGGCATGTGTTTGCACCATGAAGATGACTTGGTGATCATGTGAAGGTGCAGAGGGAGCCAGTGCACCCATGCCCACTCTTCCTCCCCATCCATTGAGTAAATGCATGAATTGGTCACCTGCACTGGGCTCTTATAAGGTAGTTTCATGTATTCACACTTAGGTCGTCAGCCCAACAATCTCTGCTGTTCATCCCTTCTCATCAGGCAGAACAACTGGCTATGGAGAGGGACTGGGCACCTTATGTGGTCAAACTGCCATTGCAGCATGTACCTCCTCCACACAAGAATAGGTCACAAAACCAAATCCACAAGAACATTTTCTATGTGGGTCTATCATCACCACACAGTTGGTGAGTGTGCCCCATGTTTCAAAGTATTCCCTTAAACTATCATTCATAGTTTCAGAGCTTAGGCCACCATTAAACAGTTTCCTCAACTGTTCTGGTTCTTTAGGATCCTGGCCCTGTGAAGAACTTCTTCTCCTCCTCTGGTAATCTTCAGCTGTTTTTAATTGTTATTTTAAAGTTTGTTTTAATTATATTATATTAAGATTGATGCAAACCACCCTGAGCCCACTTGTGGGGAGGGCGGTATATAAATCAAATAAATAAATAAGCTCCTCTCTTCTCTTTACACACCATTTTAGGGAAGGGTTCAGACTCAGTTGCTCCTTTTAACAGCCCTCTTGCCTCTCCTTCCATGCAGTGCCAACCATTACCTCCATTTTGACTTCCTGCCATCAAAGTGCATGTTCAGCCAAATCACTGCCTACAAACTTAGCCACAGGAGTGTGTTCATACACAGCAATCTTCCACTTTCCACTCCACCCCTCCTATTGGATAGGTATCCTGGACACCCAGAGAGTAATTCCTTTGACTTCCTGGAGGCGCTGCACCCACCTTTCTTCTCCCAGAATGAGATACTTGGGATCAGTTGCAGAGTGGTGGATGGTGGTCAACAGGGAACTTGTGTCTTGCCACACTGTAACACCATGTCCATTGACAGTGACTTCCTTACAGTGGCACCAAAGGATATATTCCTTGTTGAACTCAGGAAGAGTGGGTTGGGGGCCCACCAAAATCATATGGTGTGAGCTAGTGCTTGACTTTGGGCATCGACTTTCAATGTGTCCCAACTCATTGCAGGCGTAACATCAGGGTGCCTTCCAATCTCCTATTGGCAATTGCACACCAGTACGTAGTGAATCAGGATGCTGTTGCCAGGACAGTACTACCCTTGCTTCTGGCTGCTCCCCAGACCATGGTGGGAGCTTCAGGGGTTCCCTGGGATGCCAGTCCTGATAGGTGTTGGGTCTCTGCCCTCTATATGCCTCAGCCAGATACTCTGCCCACTGTACAGTTTCCTGAAGGGTAGAAGGGCTCTTGTCTATAAGAGGGCACCTAATATGCTCAGGAATGAGAATCAAGAACTGATCAATACACATTAGAGCCTTTTCATCAGCCAGTGTCTTCACTGCAGCTACTTCAGTCCATAGATCATAGGCCTTCCCCAGTCTATACTGTGGGTAGGACTCCGTTTTCATGTTTTACTTCCTTGAATCTCTTGCAGGCTCCTTCTCTGGAAAACCCCACCCCCTCATACCCTCTCTGTTTAAGCAGCTTGTAGTCTGTCCTCTCTTCCCCTTCCATTTGGCCAGAGTAGAGTGCGTGCTCTGGGCCCTCCCGAGGGGGACATCAAAGTGTTCTTGCAAAACTGTGAGCAAGTTTGCATTGACTACAAAGTCCCCCCCCCCCCCACCCCGAATCATATATAGAGAAGCTGAGACCTCAGCTGAGTGGAGTTCTGGCCTCTATAAACTCCTTTTCCTAGTAGGTTTCCCCTTATACGTGACAGAATGAGGTGAGAGAACTCAAGCAGAGTAACAAAACTATTTTTATTAAAGAGATTTAACAGCAACTATAATTCAATAACATGTAAGAAAATGAGCACAGTAAAGGTAGGTAAATCAGCAAAATAAGAAATCCTAATGCATCTGACTATACTGTCCTAGCCTTCTCTGGATATTTGCCCCAAACCGTCTCACCCATTTTGGGTGAGGGATCCCTCCATCCGTAGCAGCTTTACACTAACTCTACTTCCTAGGAGTGAACCGCCCACACACTTTGGAGCAAGGCCTTTTATTCCTTCTTCCCAGGCACCACCCTCTATTCCTCTGCTGGTGTAAGTTTTTCCTCCAAATTCCCTGTTAGCCAATCACAGGGTCCAGGGAGTGACCTGGGAAATGCAGGCCCTGTAGTCACTCTAATACAAGCTTCCCTGGGGCCAGTAGGCCTCCCTAGAGCTTGTAGGCTGCACTGCTATAGGCCTAAGATCATGACAAGAAGCATCAGCTTATAGGTGCAGAGGAAGTGTCCTGTCCAGTGGAACTTTTAAAAGCATAGGCCAGGGGTGGCCAACCTGTGGCTCGGGAGCCACATGCGGCTCTTTCACACATATTGTGCGGCTCCTGGCAGGGCGGCTGGGGAAGCAAAGGGGAGGCATGCTTTTTCTCTCCTTCTCCCTTCCTTCCTTCCTTCCTTCCTTCCCTCCTCCCTCCCATCTATTTGCTTTCCTAGTTTCTCTCTCTCTCTCTCTTTCCACTTCTTTAATTCTTTCCATCTCTCTCTTTTTCTCTCTCTCTCTCAATATCATTAGCAAACAAGTATTATCATTATCAATAACCGGTTTTCCTCGTTTGTTTTTATTTTTGGCAGTCCCATTTAACGTTAATAAAAAGCAAATTTGCATATTTTTAAAAATAAAAACGTGTGTGTGATATTTGTTCCTGTCTTGCGGCTCTCAGACATCTGACGTTTATTCTATGTGGCTCTTACGTTAAGCAAGGTTGGCCAACCCTGGCATAGGCTGCATCCCTGAGTGATGACCTGGCTACTCTGTAGCTGAAGAGTGCCCCATGAATTGAAGCCATTATGGAAACTCAGATGCAAATGACCAGTGTTTTCCATTTTCATTATTCAGTACAGACAAATGGAAAAATGATATATGGAAATGGCATCCCAAGCTAAGAGCACATCACAGCTGGAAAATCTTTTCAGCTGTAATATCATAGGTGGTGCTGACAAACACAGATAGCTTGTGTTTAAAATGCTTATTAAGCTGTAGTTCCCTTAAGTCAGTGTTTCCCAAATTGCTGAAGCACACATTTTTCTTACTTAATACAAATTGAAGGCATACTTCATTTGAGCCCCAAACGATTTACTTTTTGAGTGCAAGCAAAAAGATGTGCATTCTGTTTTAGCTAATTAAACAAAGCACAACTGTACACAATCCAAACCTAGCCCAAAATAACAGAAACAGAACCTGTCCGGAAGGAAGAATGTCCAGTGCCTCACCCAAGCTTTGTTGAATGTTTTCTTTTTTCACATGAGAATTTTCTTAAGTCACAATAGTGTGTGTCCTCCTGGCCCCTTAGGGATGAGCAGATTTTCCCCACCGCATCTATTTGTTCTGGAAATTCCGCCTGTAGTTGCATTCTACTCCTTTGTAGTTCCTGTTTGACTAGCAGAACTCATAAAATTACTTCTGGAATTGGGGGATGTGCAGTTTGTGACAGCGTATCAATTTATTTCTACTAATTATAGGATCATAGAATTATAGAGTTGGAAGGGACCTCCGGAGTCATCTAGTTCAACCACCTGCACAATGCAAGAAATTCACAACTACCGCCCCCTCCATACCCACAGTGACCGCTGTTCTACACCCAGAAGATGACCAAAAAAAAAAAAAAAAACCCTCCAGGATCCCTGGCCAAACTGAAGATGGTTATCATATCAGCTCTCAGTCATCTCCTCTCCCAGCTCCTTCAACCTTTCCTTATTGGACTTGGTCTCCAGACCCCTCACCATCTTTGTTGCCCTCCTCTGGACACATTCCAGCTTGTCTATATCCTTCTTAAATTGTGGTGCTCAAAACTTGGTATGTCCTGTGCTTAATTCTTTGTCTGCAGCCAGGGAACATGTCTGGGCATGTTGCCTGTAATGGGATGTGATAACAACAGAGCTTCCTTCCCCATAGAACAATGGGCCTATGGATCCTGCCGGTCCCCCCTATCAGAGCCTGAGGATATTCAAATGGACCTATGATAGCCCTAGCGGGAGAATAATCCCTGTTGAACCAATCCCCCGGGGGGGTGGGGACAGTCAAGGTGTGGTTACCTGTAATATAAGTGGCTCCCCATCCCTTTGTCCCCATGTTCCATCTTGACCCGCAATAAACCACTATGCTGATTTCACTATTACCGGCCTCCTGACTCCAGTACTTTTCAAAACTCAACACAATATTCATGTGATCTAGACACTATACTTCTGTTGATACAGCCCCAAATCACATTTGCCTTTTTAGCAACCGCAGCACACTGCTGACTCATGCTCAGTGTATGGTCTACTAAGACCCCTAGATCCTTTTCACACATACTACTGCCAAGACAAGTCTCCCCCCAACCTATAATTATGCATTTGATTTTTCCTACCTAAATGCAGAACTTTACATTTATCCCCATTGAAATTCATTACATTTGTTTTAGCCCGGTTTTCCAGCCTGCCAAGATCATCCTGTATCCTGACTCTGTCTTCTACCGTATTTACTACCCCTCCCAATTTAGTATCATCTGCAAATTTAATAAGCATGTTGCAGTCTGTATAACATTTAGAAACAATGCACCTAATGTACAGGGTTGGCAGCCTCCAGGTGATGCCTGGAAACCTCCCAGCATTATGGCTGATCTCCAGACTCCAGAGATAAATTCCCCTAAAGCAGGGGCATCAAGTTTGGAAAATCCAGGGGGGGGGGCTCTTCCGTGCATGTGCACAAAGCGTGCACACCCACTGGGACCATGTCCCTGCCGCCGCCGCCTCCCCCCCGCCTGACCACTCCTGCTTCCGTCCCTCCCTCTGTCCACCAGGGTGGCCCCTGGACAGACGGAGGGAGGACGGAGTGGCCAGGCCGGGGGGGAGAGAGAGAGAGACGGCAGCGTCGGCCCTAGGTAGGGCCCAGGGAGGTGTGGCAGAGGGCGTTCCGTTTTCCCGTGGGGGGCTCAGTCAGGAAATTTCGGGGGCGGCTCAAGCCCTTAACCCCCCCCCCCCCCCGTAGTTGATGCCTATGCCCTAAAGGTAATGGCTGCTTTGGAGGGCAGACTATGTAGCATGATACCCCACTGAAGTCTCTCCTTTGTCCTGAACCTTGCACTCCCTAGGCTCCACCCTCAAACCACTAAGAATTTCCCACCAGGAGCTGGCAACCCTACTAATGCATCAGTTTCACTCCTGAAGGAAGCCTAAGGCCAAATTAGACATGATGTATCCTCATAGCTGCCACAGGGACACTTCCACCATTTAAAACTGGTTTTAAAAGTCCCTGAAGGAATAATCCTAATTAGCATGGCAGGCTGAGGTGCTCTTGTTACCCCCACACACACACCTTATCACGTGCCAAAAATGGTTATACGCACACATGCACTCACAGCTGTTTTGAAACTTGAAAGGAAATGGGCGGGAAACAAGAGCTCCACACTGTAAGTCCAATCAGGATCAGGACCTCTCACATTTAAATCACTTTACTATGGCAGCAGTGTCCCTGTGGTGTCCATGAGGATGCTGACATTTCTAGTTTGGCCCTAAGGCTGCAATCCTAAGAACACTGTCCTGACAATAAGCATAAAATTGGACTTTCTTCTGAGTAGGTCTGTTTAGAATTACTCCCTTAGACCATTTGGAAAATCCAAAATCTGGAGGCATTTTTGGTGAAGAGAACTTTGAAGCACCCCACCTTAGCACATAGTTTGGAAATGATTGTTTTAGGTTGATAAATATATGTTGGGTCTACTCTATAGCATTTCATGTCATGGTACTTCTGAGGCAAGAGATGGAGCAAAACAGGATGTAAACAGGATGTAAACAGGATGTTACAAGAAAGAAAGAAAGCAAATCTACAGCATCAGTCTTAACTTTCAGTGCAACAAATGTGTATTTCCTAAAATGGAAACATGCTTGTGAGGAATTCATCCAGTTCAATACTTCAGAGAATTGCTTTTCAATAGTACTAATCATGTATTGTGGCACTTCTAATTTACAGTGTGAATTCTGTGCTACTTGGTATTTGCTCTCAGAACAGCCCTGTCAGATGCTACGATGAATTTCCTTTTACACAAGAGAAACTGAGGCTATGTATTGACTTACCCAAGACTGCACAATAAATCGATCACAAAGTAGGATGAGCCCCAGTGTTTTAGACCACACAAACCATAAAACAAAGGCTCTTAAGCTGCAGTCCCTTAGAGTTTCTAGAATGTTGTGATGTGAATAGGGTTGTTAAGAGAAATTCTCTTAAGTCATCTTTACCCAATTTGTCCCTGAAATCTATTTCTTTTCCTCTTGGGGGAATTTGGAGTCAGTTTCTAATCGATTCCATTATGATCAAAGAAGTCTGGAGAGAGAAGAACAGGAAGAGAGACTCTGCAGGATTTCACTCTGCAGATGTTCTAAAGCAGGCGATCTCTTGCCAAACCTTCCTATCCTCCTCCTAGTAGAGCACCACTCAATAACATGTAACATGAAACAACTGCAAAGGCTGAAGTTCCAAAAGGGCGCATTGATTTGGAGAATGATGGTATCCTCATCACTAGCTGCACACTTTTATCTGTTTCACTAGTTGTATCAGTTTTTAAGAAACTGATCATAAGTCAAATACATATTCTCAGGCATCTTATCTTTATGTCACTTGTATGTTTTGGAGCTTTGTGGCATGATCTTCATGGGCTGGAGGGGATGTAATTTCCTTAGTGTTGCTAACTCCGGGAAACTCTTGGAGATTGGGGGGGGGGGCCTGGGAAAGGCTGGGATGGGGAGGAAACTTAACAGGGATGTGATGCCCTCTAAAGCTGCTGTTTCCTCCAGGGCAACTGATCTCTGTAGTTCAGAGATACATTGCAATTCCAGGAGAAGTCCAGACCCAACCTTGAAGTTGGTAGCCCTAAATCTCCCTTGTGTAGGATGGGAGACAGTTGTCTGATAAAAACTGGGCTGTAGAGGACACTTCCTATATCAAAAACTTAGCTACTTGCTCCATGCATGTGGATTTAGTAACCTTCTCCTAGAAAGATTGAGGCTGCAGTCACACAAGTAGTTCACGCCAATATAGTTGAAAAGTACTGGAGTCGGAGACACATTGTAGTGATTTCAGCAAGCATAGTTTATTAGCTGGTCAGATGAAGCATACTAACCCAGGCTTAGGGGCCCTCTTTTATTCTGGCCAAAGCCACACCTCCGACCACCCAAATGTCCCAATAGGACCTTACGATCGTGGTTACATATTATAGGTCCCCTTGAGGATCCTAGGCACAGGATAGGTGGCAGTTACAATCCAGCCAGCTATTGTTATTCCTGACCCAAGCTCAGGTAGCTGGCCTGGCCATGTGCGTTTGGCCATGTGGCAGTCGCTATTGTAGGGAGCACATGGTGATCGCCATTACATACATTACAATTACCTTTGTGGATTTAAAGAGCATGATCAGACAACAACATCTGCCTTCCATACCCCAGTCGTTGGCACCCCACTTTGCCTCGCTTTGGAAGCGAAGTAATCAGGCACCAGGGAAAGTTCAGTATTTAGGGATGCCAGAGCTTCCATTCTGCGTTTCTGACTGTCTGAACTCCCCTCTTGCAAAGCCAAGCCAATTGGGAAGTCTGAACCTTCTCTTCCATTTCCAGCTCCTTTTTTTAAAAAAATCAGGTAGTGATGTTCGCATAAGCACATAATAGCCCCTGTCATTGTCACAGTCAAGTAGTCATTCTGGATCAGGAGTCCCCGGGGGAGTTGTTTTTGAGTGACAAATTCCCCTTCCCCCCCCAAAAAAAACCCCTCTCTCCTGTTTCTGTGTCAGAGTCTGAGAGCATCCCATGATTGACATAAGGGTAAATGCACTGAAGTCAATGGAAATACTCTCAAATAAACCTGCACCCTCCCATTTATTCCATGGAAGAGAGGTGAAGGGAAGGAGACTGAGAGGGGCCAGAGTACTTGGCAGAAAAATTGTTGGATATGTGTTTATGCGCATGGGTGAAAGACAAAAAAAGAAAAAGAATGCCACAACAATTTGAACAATGGACCATGGGGCGAGTACACAGTGAAGCTGATTTAGGGTGGAATGTCTGATCAAAACTTCCCACTATTTAAACTGCCACAAATAGAAATGCAGCCAGATCACACCAAGCCTTCAGTGTGACCACAGCCTGAGAGAACCTTTCCTCATGTTTTGTCAATGTAAGGGCCTTTTGGTATGACTTTTCCTTGGTGAGCTTGGGATATTTTTTCATCAAGTAGAAAGGCCTTTTCTTTTTGTTGCTGGATCAACATTTTCAATGAAAAATTATGGGTGTTCTCCACCCAGGTATCTGGAGCTCTTTAGGTTATAGAATTTTGGTAGTCTGATCCTGATTGTGACTTATATTTCCACAGATGTTGCTGGTCATAGAACATTCTGATGAGCGACTAACCCGTGACACTCCCTGAGAAGGATGGTTGACAATATCAAGGCCCTCACTAGATTCCCAGAAGCTCATGCTCATCAATGAGTTTTAGGCTGTTCCCAGCTAAACATTAAACTTTGGAGAGACTGGCAGGGATTCAGACAGTAACAGCATCTCTCAAATCTCCAACCAGCCATAGCAGCAGCTTCAGGGTTTCTGAGCACAGAGCTAAACCAAGCTAATTTGTGTTTTACCCCAAGCCACATTTACAGTCCTAGTGCACATATCATATAAATTATCTGGTGAAATACAAGAGGATGTTTAAAGTCTTGTGGCTTGGATACACATGCATAGCTACTGTTCCATAATTTTAGGCTGCTAAACTAGTAAATTATAATTACGGTAGAAATTCCCAACAGACAACGCAAGACAAGCTTTGTGCTCGACATTAAAACTGGGTCAGAATACAAATTTGGGTGAGGATCCATTTCTAGAGTGAGATTCATCCATTATTCTCTAGAAATGATCCATAACACACAAATTTACCATTTGTGCAGCCACAAACCTAGGCATGCCTACCGAGATGCAAGTCCTACTGAGTTTAATAGAGCTGGTTCCCAAGTAAGTATGCATGTCATAATACTGGTTCCCAAGTAATACTGGTTCCCAAGTAATGTCATAATACTGGCTCCCATATAAGTAGTCATAGTCATAATATATTTAATTCAGTGGCATTTACTCCATAGTAAATTTTTTTACTAAGCTTCCCTTAATGTCGTCTTTCCCCATAAATGTCTAAAATGTCTTCTTAAAGTCTTCTTTTCCCATAAATGTCTAAAATCTATGAATGCTACCAAATATTTCTAGAATCAACAAATGTTACCAAATATTTTGAAAATCTACAAATGCTACCAAGTATTTCAGAGTGATTTTGTGGAACATTCTTTTCTTTTCTCTCATTATTTCTTCTTCAGTCTCTAGTCTTTTCATAAACAAATCAGATGTGATGGTTTACAAAAACCTGGGAAAGTTCAGAGGGAGGGGAGTTTTTCCCTAAGAATTTTTTTTTTTTTTAGTTTTCCAATAGGAAAAAGATGTGGAAATGAGATGGGGCTGGGATTAGGGGAGTAAATGAAAAGAATTCAATTGGAATAGTTTCTCTTTTGGAATAAGTGAAACACATTTTAAGGGCAGCCATACAGGAGCACTTGGCATGTGGAGTGATGAGCTCGGAGAGTATTATCATGACTATCGACTCAACACTGGAAGAAATAGCACACAGAGTTCAGGTTCACTTATAAATCTGGCAACACTGATTTTAACCCTATTTATCAGTCCACCCAATCTCGGTACACCGTTCAGTTTCTTCTTCAGTGCCTTCTTAAATTTAAGAAGCTTCTATAAGCTTTTCTCCATTTTATCCTCAGAATATCCCTGTAAAGTAGGTTATGGTGTGATTGGCCCACAGGCACCCAGCAATCTTCTGTGGCGGGGATGTGATCTGAATGTGCGTCTTCTAGATCCTAGTCAGACAGTCTAATCAGAACACCACACTGGTTCCGATAAGTCGAGCAATTTGTTAAGCCCACTTTGTTTTGCAATGGAGGGGATTTCTCCCAACTTCCCTGTCTGCTGCCTCTCTATTCCGGTCTTCTCATGAATAAACCTGTGCTTCTATTGCAAATAGCATAGGGGTGTTCTGCAGCTGATTTGTGCCAGGATGTTCCAGTTCTCTTCACCTTATTGCTATGATGAGGATAAATAAAGCCCCAGATGAAAATTTTATCCTTCCTGATTTGCTTAAGGCTTTTCAAGACTGATGGGCACCTGTTTTTGCCACCCTGTTCACTCATGTAGATAGGTTCCCTCAAGAATGGACCTCCTCTATTGCAGTCCCAATTTATAAGAAGGAGGAGCATACCAACCCTGCTAACTATAGACCAATAAGCCTATTGGATGCAGTAGGAAAGCTATATGCAAGACATCTCCTATCTAAGCTGGAGACATGGTTAATGCAAGACATGGAGACATGGGTAACTGAAAATAACTTGTTAGTACCACAGCAATTTAGGCAGGGTCATTCCACTCTGGATCACTGTCTCCTACTGCAACATCTTATTAATTAATACCCAGATGGTTCATCTAAACAATTATATGTGGCATTTATCAATCTTAAAGCCGCATTTGATTCCACATCAAGATATCATTTATGGAGAAAACTAAGTAATATGAATGAAGATAACAGGTTGCTAGAGCATATAAAAGGCCTTTATACAGAGACCAGTTTAAAGATCAGACTAAGTGGACATGGCCAATTGTCTAGCCAAGTTAAATCCACAGTAGGGATCTGCCAAGGTTGCATTTTGACACTATTGCCTTTTAATCTATACACAAATGGTATAGTAGATTTCCTGTCCTGTCCTCATTTCTTCCCAGTCAAAGTAGGTGGGAAAAACATTTCAATCCAACTCTGTGCAGATGATATACTAATTTCCCATGCCCAAATTGGTCTCAGAAGGCTTCTGGGGCCATTCAGCTCTTACTGTAAAAATTATCTACTTCATGATAATTATGATAAAACCAAGGTCATGGTTTTTGCTAGAAGACCGTATTATTATAAATAGACACTGGATGACAAACCATTAGAATAGGTTTCCAGCTTTAAATGTTTAGGGGTGATGTTTCATCAGTCAGGCTCTTGGACAACTCATATTGACTATGCTAAGCATAACCTTGAAAAAGCCATCCTTGGTCTTCTTAGGTATTAGGAGAAGAGGCTGTCTGATTCCTCCAACTATAGAAATTTTCAAAATGAAGTTACTGCCCCAATTTCTGTATGGAGCACTAATATGGGGCTTTGGAAATCTCCAGTCTTTAGAGATTTCTCAAAACAAATCTGTGCACCACTTGTACGCTGTTCTACCATCAACACCTTCAGCTGTGGTTAAAGAAGACTTACTCCACCTTCAATAACAACTCTAATTTATAAAACAACCATTAATTACTGGCTGAAGATCATCTTCTGTACACCTCCAGGCCTTTTGACCTTGGTGTATGGAGCAATGAAGGATAACTCATGGCAGTTCTGTGTTGAGACCGGTGGCTAGTCTTGGCTTCTCAGTAGAATACTTGAGGACTCTTGGATTCCATGCAGCCAAACTACTCATAAAACAAAGATTGCTAGACCAAATTGCTCAAACCAATGTAGTTCTTGTCGGCAACTTGAGAACATCTATACTTTATAAACAACTGTCTCCCTCTCTCCTGACTCTTTCAGCATACTTTACCAGTTTGAGAAACTGCAAATACAGAAAGGCCTTTACCATTTTAATGGGATACCAAATAGGAAAAAGAGTCTGCTCCTGTGATCAAAAGTCTATTGAGGATCTATCCCACATCACATTTCAATGTACAAGATATGAGGTTGAACGTAATAGATTTTTGTGAACCATAATATCCCATTTCCCAGGAAGGTCAGATCTGGAGAAATTAGTTACATTATTGACAGAGACAAATTCATTACTCTCCAAATGGCAAGATTTGTACCACCATTATGAAGGATAAAGATGATGGGGCATGCTGACCATAATATGCCTGACTCGTGACTGCTTCACTCTGGGTCAATTGTTATTTATCATCTTTTATTTGTCTCTGGATTGTAAGGTCTTTTCCTCTTATTTTTAAATGCACAATTTTTAGAATATTGTGACTTTAATATATTGAATGTTCTGAGATATAACTATGTAATAAGGCAGCTTCATTATATCCCAGCACCATTTTCCAAGTAAAGATGCTGGGCAACCATACTTTAGGTTCAACTAGTTTATTAATAATTAAAGGAAACCTTTCATAGCTACCAATATTTGGACATCTATGCCCTGGTTTGTAGGGATGGAAATGAACCAGAAAAATGCAGTTCATGTCACTTCATGGTTTGTGGCCAAATCACAAACTGAACCGGGAGGTTCATTTGCTAACCAAACCGCTTTGTGGTTCATGGCTTTGCAAACCCCATTGAAAGGGACTGCACTCCCTTTAAATGGGGTTTGCAGAAAGACTGAAAAACAGCTGAGCAACCGGGAGCAGCCTGCTCCCCACCACTCAGCTGTTTTGGCAGCTTTCTTGGGGAACAGAAAGCAGGGGTTTAAAAGTACTCTGAGTCCCTTTAAACCCCTGCTTTCTGCTGTATCTGTGAACCACCATGAACTGCCATGAACAGCTTTAAAAGTTCGTGGAACTTCATGGTGTAGACCTGTTATGAACTTCGGTTTGCAAACCACAAACAGGGCAAAATTAATGGTGAATTCTGCTTTATGCTTCAGTTCATGCCCATCACTAATAGTTAGCAATAACTAGTATGACAAACTGACCTCCAAAACCAGGATGTTTAGTGCATCAGAGAGCTGGGAGATGAGGGGTTAATGCCTTATTGTAAAGCACAGTTTGATTGACAGGGTGCTCCCTGCAAGTGTACCCCCTTCTCTCTGATTGGTCAGTAAGGGTCTTTCACTCCACCATATCATTTAAATTGGAGCTGTCAGTCAGAGATATTTTTGTGTGCAAAGCACACAGAGCTATAGCCTCTCCCTTAAAGCTTATATATGCACATATAGACAACATATATACACCAAATAAGCTTCTAACTCTGCAGAAGCCTTCTGTGATCATGGGTAATGTTCTGTCAGCAATTCTAGAATAAACATCATTTTGGGGATTTCATCTGCAGCCACAGGATTAAAGCCCCCATCTAAATTTGGCAGAGGACTTGGCATGCATAGCCAAGGCTTCTTTCTGCCGATTTCCCCCCACCCCTGAATTAACTTTTAACATATACAGACACAAATAGGAACAGCAGTTTGCCAAACTTTACTTGTCCATCCTAAAGAAGGACATGCAAAATACATACACAGATACAGGCGGAGGACAGACTGGCAGAATGAAGCGCAAGGGAAGCGGGGCAAAAAGACCCGGGCTGAGTTGTCACGGGGCTTTCCAGTCGCACTGTGTGGACTGATGAGGGACCATACCAGGGAGGAGGCGGAATGGAGCGTTTGCATTGTGGGGCAAACCCCGGCGATGCCGCTGCAATGGCACACAGCTCTGGCCCATTTTGCCAACCTGCGCATGGGCGCATAGGCACATCAGTGCAGCAGCCGGATCAACGGGTTCACATTACCGGCGCCGCTTGATGTGTGGCTTATTTGTGTCCACACTTCCAGGAAGTGGGATCAACATGCACCCAGATGGCTTGACACCGGTTTCACCAGGTATCTTCTTAAAGAGGGATCAAAACTTTTCAGGACAGGGTGAGTATGGCATGGGAATGCCAGACAACTGTGGCTGTGTGAACTGGCCCACTTAATCCGCTTGAGAAACCCATCTATATCAGGCCAAACTGCCAGTCTGAACTCAGCCACAATTTACCATTCTGCTACACTCTGATATCTATGGTTGGGGGCAGGGGATCAAGACTTCTACGATACCTTTCAGAATTTATTTAATAAATGACCCTCTATTATAACAATCAAATCAAAGGTCTGCCTGGGTGAGATGGAAAATATTGTCAGGGAATTGCAGCTTGTGGAACCTACAGTTTTGTTGTCACTTGCACAGCTCCACTTGCACAGCTCCATTTGTCTGGTTGACACAACTGGTCGGCTGCTTGCCAGGAAACCATGAGGTCAGTGGCAAATGCACAGCTGTGAGGGTGAGGCAAGCTCAACAAGTTAGGCACAGGATTTTCAGCCTTGTGTGACTGGGGTGTGGGGGAGAGCCTCCATATTTTCTTTGGCTGTATGGGTGGGAGGAGTGTTTGGGGGAGTAGAGTCTGGGGATGCTTAAACACCTGCCAGTTTGGTTCATATTCTGTTTGCCCGTTGCAAACAAGGAGCTGATGTTTCAATGATCGGTTTGATTTGGCAGGTTGCTCCCCTATATTTCTTCTTAACTATGGACTACAGATGAACTGACTTTTCACACTTAACACATTCTCACACAGCCCAGCTGAGTTTACTATTGTCCCTGCCCTTGCTGTATAACTACTCCACCCAGCAGGCAGTTGTTTGAAGGGACAATTAAATCAGTTACAAATCATATAAATCAGTTCTAAATAAATGGTGTGTTTCAATAAACCCTTTAGTGGCCATGGAAGTAATCCGTAGTGGCGCTAATGGCTGTGGATCGATTTGAACTGGCCATGCCTTTGTGCACACATAGTTTTGCACATACTCAATAGAAAACTGTTCAGCAGGTTTCACAGTTGATCAGCATGAACAGAACAGGCAGAGTGATCAACTCATGTCTGACTGACACACTAAGTTCAGCTATTAAACATATTTAAGGTGTAATTTGCATCATTCCTAGTAGGGTCCACCAAAACCTGATCTTGTGTAAGCCATCAGTGGACGTATTTCTTTATTTAATTGTATTTTTGTGAATGGCAGCAGGTTCAAACTGTGGAAGATGAGACCATGGAAGATCTATGAATGGCTGTCTAATGTGGCTTTTAAATTGGTAAACAGCAGCTGTTGGAGGCCCCAATTCAGATCACAAGCACAAAGCAAACACATGCTCAGGGGGTTGCTGCCTTCAGTTTCTACTGTAGAGATTCTCTGGCTTGACCTTAGTCCTGTTGGTCAACCTGCGGGTTTGGATGGATATTGTTTATGGAATGTGTGGACTAACTTAGGGGCCTTAGCATGCTCTTTGCACGCCCATTCATTATGGCTGGGGTCAAAGTCTTTCCACTTGATAAGGTAGTATAGGCATCCACACTTCAGTTTAGAGTCTAACATTTCTTCCACCTCCTGGTGAAGCTCCCCACTCATGATCAGGGGAGGGGGAGCTACAGGACAAGGTCTCCACTCTGAGGGTCCCAGATGCTTCTCCAGTAGACTGAAATGGAAAACAGGGTGGATGTGCCATGAGCTCTTTGGTAAGTCAGCTCAACAGCCACCTTATTTATGAATCTCACTACTTTGAATGGGCCCATGTATTTCCACCCCAGTTTTTTTCAAGGCTGCAAGCCCTTCAGATTCTTGGTGGAAATGTAGACAGAGTCCCCAGGATGCAGATTCCATTCTGGGGCTCATCCCTTGTCAGTGTGTTTTTTAGAGTCCTCTTTAGTTTTAGCAAAAGTTTGTTGAATTAGGGACCACCATTGGTTCAAATCAGCCCACCAGGTTTGTAAGTTCACTGGCCCTGTCACCTCTGTGGGCACTGTGGACAAAGGAGCCCCCTTGTATCTATGTACCACTTTGAAGAGGGAGGCCCCCATAGAACTATGGCCTGAGCTGTTGTAACTGTATTCCACATAGGGAAGCAATTTGAACCAGTCATCCTGCTGGTAATTAATGAAGCATCTCAAGAACTGTTCCAAAATCTGATTAGTTCTTTCTGTTTGCCCATCAGTCTCTGGGTGGTAGGTGCTACGCAACCCGTGCTCCACCCCCAATAATTTTAACAGTTCTTTCTAAAACCTCACCACAAACTGGGGCCCTCAATCAGATATGATCATTTGGGGTATAGTTTATCTATAACAGCCAAGCTGGCAGAAACGTTCAAGGTCATTTGCGTTCTCCCCAGTCAGGAGGCTCCTTATGGAAAATGTTGCTGAGCAGAATGAACAAAGCAATGTCTCACACACACACACATTCACACAGATGTACCCCCCCCAAAAAAAGCCCACATACATAGCCAAAATAATGAGTGAAAGGAACACAAAATCATGGCAAACACGGTGCTGAGTTTGACAGCTGGGTTTGTACTGCCACAATGGTACTGGTTCTGCTGGGCTTGCAACCCCCCCCCCCCCCCCGCTAACCTTCAGTTTCTACTGCAGATATTTTCTGGGACTTTGATTCTGTTCTGCTGGACTTCTATTGCCTCTCTCTCTCTTTTTTGCTGCTTTCCCTCTCCATTCTTTTTTGGGGGGCGTAACTCAAAGCCCGTAAATACAGTCCTCACCAAATTTGGAGGGCAGGTAGAGGAGAGTCAGCCCGAGATCCCCTGTGAGTTTTGTGTCTTTAGCATATCAGGTGGTGCATTCTACTGCATCATGAAACTCACAGACTGAAATGGTTCATTTAGCCTCTAAAAGTTCATGATGGTTCGAGAACTGGGGAAGCCACAAACCATGAACCAAACTGAACCACATTTCATGCCCATTTCTTTTGGTAAGTGTGAGGTGTTGTACAGCGTGACAAAGAGTCCTAACTTCAAGTACATGCTAATAGGGTCTGAACTTGCTGACACTGAGAGGGAAAAAGATTTTGGGTTTGTAATAGATAGTTCAGTGAAAGTGTCAACCCAGTGTACTGCAGTGGTGAAAAAGGCAAACTCTGTTTTAGGGATTATGAGGAAAGTGACTGAAAACAAAGCAGCTGATATTATAAAGCATCTGTGTAGATCTATAGAGCTGCCTCCTTTAAAACATTTTGTACAATTCTGGTCACTGTATCTCAAAAAGGACACCACAGAGCTGGAAAAAAGCACAGAAGTTGGCAACCAAGATGATTAGGGGATTAGAGTACCTTACTTATGAAGAAAGGCTGATGAGTCTGGGACTTTTCAGTTCTGAAAAGAGATGACTAAGGTGGAGATATGATAGAGGTTTATAAAATTATGCATGGGGTGGAGAGAGTTGACAAAGAGATCTTTTTCTCCCTCTCCCGAAGTACTAGAACTTGAGGGTATCCAATGAATCTGATGGGCAGTAAATTCAGGATGGACCAAAGGAAATACTCCTTTATACAGAGAGTGATTAAATGTGGAATTAGCTGCCAGAGGGTGTAGTGATGGCCACAGACATAGACAGTTTAAAAGGGGATTAGATAGATCCATGGGAGATAAGCTCTATATGGTCAGGGGCCAGCCTACTTGAGGGACCGCCTTTCCCCATATCAGCCCCAGAGGTCACTGAGGTCAGGCACTCAAAATCGCCTGACTTGCCCCGGTCCAAAAGACGCCCATCTGACTTGTACCAGGGCCAGGGCTTTCTCGGTGGTGGCTCCTTACTGGTGGAATGAGCTCCCGAATAACATCAGGGCCCTGCAGGACTTATTACAGTTCCGCAGGGCCTGTAAGACGGAGCTCTTCCGCCAGGCTTTCAAATAGGAGCCACCATCGGACGGAGAGCTGACTGAGATCTTTTTCTCCCTCTCCCTAAGTACTAGAACTTGAGGGTATCCAATGAATCTGATGGGCAGTAGTTTCAGGATGGACCAAAGGAAATACTCCTTTATACAGAGAGTGATTAAATGTGGAATTAGCTGCCAGAGGGTGTAGTGATGGCCACAGACATAGACACTTTAAAAGGAGATTAGATAGATTCATGGGAGATAAGCTCTTTATGGTCAGGGGCCAGCCTACTTGAGGGACCGCCTTTCCCCATATCAGCCCCAGAGGTCACTGAGGTCAGGCACTCAAAATCGCCTGACTTGCCCCGGTCCAAAAGACGCCCATCTGACTTGTACCAGGGCCAGGGCTTTCTCGGTGGCGGCTCCTTACTGGTAGAACGAGCTCCCGAATAACATCAGGGCCCTGCGGGACTTATTACAGTTCCGCAGGGCCTGTAAGACGGAGCTCTTCTGCCAGGCTTTCAAATAGGAGCCGCCATCGGACGGAGAGCTGATTTTACCATCGCCCTGGTCCTGTTGGTGCTCCCCTGCAGCCTAGTCTCTGGGAAACTCTGAAGTCGCCATCTGTCGTAATTTGTAAAACTGTAATTGTATTTTAATGTTTTAACGGTTTTATGTTGTAAACCTTTATGGTAAATTATGTATGTTAGCCGCCTTGAGCCGGTTCGCTGGTAAGGCGGGATACAAATGAAATAAATAAATAAATAAATAAAATAAATAAGTCTCTCAGTGGCTATTAGCCATGGTGACTAAAGGGAACCTTCATGTTAGGAGGTGGTAGGTATCTGAACCCCAGTTCCAGGAGACAGCTTCAGGGGAAGGCCTTAGCCTCTCTGCCCAACTGTTGACCCTCCAGGGGAACTGACCGGCCACTGTGTGAGACAGGATGCTGGACTAATTGGACCACTGGTCTGGTCCATAGGGCTCTTATGTTACACCTTTAGGAGACTAACAGTAAACATACAGGGAACCCATCTATCTCCCTCAGGAGGGCATATACCAGTTCAGGGGAAGCATTACAGATCGATAAGGTGTCGCCAGAAGGGAAAGAGTTGGCACCTATCTCCACAGCCCGAATCTGAGTCACTCTCAGTGAGGCTTTGTACCATTTTAAAAATTTCCCTGGCCTACTAGCATTCTGTCTGTTTTGACATTCAGACTAATTGTTGTGCAATGAAAAGCATTTGTAAAGATATGGCACACTGACATAGTAAAAGGCTGGGAAATATATGGAGGGAAAGGATTCAGGGAGGTGACAAATGAAATACTATAAAATGAAAGGAGGAGAGGAAGCAGACCCCAGAGAGGGGATTTTCAGCAAGAAAAGGCATAAATGCAGATCAGAAGCAATTTGGACATTGTAAGTGAAGCCCAAGAGCTAATGATGAGCAGGTAAACAAACACAGTGATTAACTAACAAAGCTTATTATTCCAGGGGAAATGTAAAATTTACTTTTTTCATCAAAACTGATGGGATGGTCAGCCATGGTATCTGAGAAACGTTCTTAGAATGCATGCTAAGGTGCAGCTGAGCTCTTCAGGTTGGAAACGAAAGGTCAGCAGCAGCCCTGTTTGTGGCTATGAAGTATAGATGGAAATGAACATTTTTGCTGCAGGCACAATGCTGATTTCTGTCATTTCCATTGAGCTGGAACCATGGATTTGCCAAGCTCATTCATCAAGAACTGCTGAGCTAGGGAAGGGGAACTAAAATTTGAAAGGGAAGGTTTCCATCGCAGGTGACCCCAGAATTATATTTTTTTTATTGGGGGGAGGGACCCGGAACATGCATTGTGGAAGCATTATTTATCGAAATAATATATGAAGGTTATACACACCTCAAGCCTGTAGCCAGACATTTTTTGTTAGGGAGGCAACGAAGGGGCAATTTGGCACAGTGGAGCTGACTCCCGAGGAAGCCGGCTCAGACCCCTTTCCCCTGGCGGCACTGACCTTGGAGCAGCCTGGGATGGTAGAGAATAAAAGAGGCCAACAGAGAGGAGGAGAGTTTGCAACAGAGGCAGTAGGAGTGTGTGTGTGTGTGTGTGTGTGTGATAGATAGATAGATACAGAGAGAGAGAGAGAGATCCCCAAGATCTCTTGTAGAGCTGCAAAAAGTGCGGCTCAGATGATTGGCTGGAGTACCTCCCTGACCAGGGAAGTTGTACCACCTCCCGATGGCTGTGGCTGCTGCCCACCTCCCTTTCCCCCTAAATGAGCGGGCAGAATGCAGTTTTGCCTGATGATGGGATGTGCTGGCTGGTCCACCCTCCTGAGGAACCTGCTGTTGCACTGCCAGGAGGAGGTTGCTCACTCACTTGGAGCTCTTTCTTTCTGGCTGCAAATGATACAGCTCTGGGCTGCCGGAGACCCAGCCAGTGGAGGGAAGGGCACACACTACCTATCACCCATGCCCCCCAGGGCTGTGGTCAGCCAGCAGCAAGCGGAGCACGGGATGAGGCGTGCTTTCCCTCCATGGGCAAGCCATGTGGGCCGTTCGTCAAGCGCCTTCGACTTGTGCAGGCAACCCAGGCCAGCCTTTGTCCTCTCTCCATGGTGGCTGAACCTGAACCAGCATGTGGCAGCTAGTGCCTGCCTCCAGCCTGCCTCCCCTGCACACACAAGGCTCCAGCTTGGCTTGCACCTTGCTGAGAAGTGTCGGGGGGGGGGGAGCATGGCTGGTTAGTGAGGAAGCAGGGCATATTCACAAGGGGGCATCAGCCAGTTTGGTGTCGTGGTTAAGTGTGCAGTCTCTAATCTGGGAGAACTGGGTTTGATTCCCCATCCCTCGCACCTGCTGGGTGACCTTGGGCAAGCCGTAGTTCTGGCACAGCTGTTCTTGAAAAAACAGCAGTTTCTGTCCGAGCTTTCTCAGCCCCACCTACCTCACAGTGTTATGGAGAGGGGAAGGGAAAGGAGTTCGTAAGCCGCTCTTGGGTAGTGAAGGGCAGGGTACTGAAGGGCAGACTCCCTTGGGTAATGAAGGGCAGGGTATAAATCCAATCTCTTCTTCTTCTTCTTCATTATACCCTGCTGAAGTTGCCACAGTCAATTGACACTGAGTGCCCAAGGCCAGGGCACCCGCCCAGAGCCTCTTTCTAGAGCCCGTAGTATTTATTTCCACAACGGGCCTTATTCCGAGACCAATAGAAAGGGAAAGAAGCCATTCAATCTCACATCTACAAATATCCTTTTCCCCATGGATACCTAAATGGACCATACCTAAATGGGCCCTGCCTTTTCTTATCCTTCTTAAAGGAGACTTCCAAAACAGCTTCCAGAACTCTCTTTTTTTTAATGCCCCAGTGGTACTGAGATGTGATTTGGCTTCTGAAATGTTACTCCAAGACCCATTTTGTAACACTGTGTGTCAGAAATGAGAAATGTAGTGGGGTTGTTTAAAAAAAAAAAAATCCTTGTACAGCAAATTTCACAAACATATGGTATAATGTAGAAATGGGGCAGACAGAACAGTTAGCAGTTGCTGCCGTACCGCTGGCTTATTTCCACTTTACAAATTCATACGAAGCTAAAATATCATGCTGCCGACATATGCTTACCAGCTCTCCATTTACTGCCTGCAGCGATGGGCTCCTGTATTCTAATGGTAATTCGACAATCTGTTCCTTGACAGCTCAGGGGGCCAAGATGATATGCACACTACTGACAGGGACACCACTTTCATGAAACATTTACTTCTCTGCACCTGAATATTGGAGCAATCATATAGGGAGTCGACACACCATGAAATAGAGTTAGACTGAAAATTTGGGGGAGAAAATAGCAGATTGTCACTCAAAATAAAGTTCATTTGATACCCAGCAGAGCTATGTGAAAAGACATTTCAATGTATGCGGAATTCAAGTTCAAACTCCAAGGTTGCCATTGCAGAAATGTATATGATTTTTCTGCTTCTATTTTCCTTTGATGGCCCTTGGGATAATTACATCCAGCATGCACTTGAGAAAAGTCATGTATTTTGCTTGCCTTGTATTGTCTGAATCTCAAAATTGATGTTAAATGGTGTCTTTCATAGCTGTGCAGCACTGAGTATCCCAGCTTCTCAGCAGAAGCCCCAAATATTGGAACATGCTTGGGATGATCTTAATTTTTTTTCAGCTCCCATATAAGAGGTTTAACTTTCCATCATACAAATATTCGTTTGCGAGCGGCTGCCTCTGCTTCATCAGTTTGCATTATTCATGCAGCACCAGTCGGGTGCGCTTGTCATAAAAAGAGTTCTTTCTCCATATTTTTATAGGTGCTAAGTTGCTACAGCGCTGTAGTGTTTAGTAATTTTTTTAATGTTATGTTCTTTTCACAACACTCTTGTGAGATGGGAAGCTTTGCTCGTTTCACAAGTTACAAGGGGAAATCTGAGTGCAGAAAAAGAAAGGAAAGGAACAAAAGAATGAAGCTGAAGTGATACAATATGGAATTTGATGCCTTCTCTGCTTGCTCCACAATTCTCTAAACCTGCATTTCATAGAATCATAAAGTTGGAAGGGACCCCCAGGATCATCTAGTCCAGGGATGGGCAAACTTGCTCAGCGTAAGAGCCACCTAGAACAGGGGTGGCCAAACTTGCTTAACGTAAGAGCCACATAGAATAAACATCAGATGTTTGAGAGCCACAAGACATGAACAAATATTACCTGCTTTTATTGGAAAATAAGCAAATTTGCTTTTCATTAACATTAAACGAGACTGCCAAAAATAATAACAAAAGGGGTAAAAGCAGATATTGATGATATCAATTTGTCCAATGATATTTGTTTGCTAAAGATATTTAGCTTCCCCAACCGCCCTGCCGGGAGCCACATAATATATGTGAAAGAGCCGCATGCGGCTCCCGAGCCACAGTTTGCCCACCCCTGATCTAGTCCAACCCTGGAGGTCCCTCCCAACTCTATGATTCTATATCCACGGACTGGAGACCGTGGGACAGACCAAAGGCATAGGAATTATCGCATACATGCTGAACAATATCATTTCAAATGCTTGGGGGAGAGGGAATATGCTTTCTTATGGCACATGAACATCCACACCATTGTTTTTCATTTGGTTGTGAGTATTCTAATGTGGGTGACACTGATGGAAATGCAAAAAGCAAAAAAGAGAAAAGGAGAGAGAAGGAGAAAGGGGCTGTGGCTCAGCGGATGAGCCTCTGCTTTGCATGCAGAAGGTCCCAGATTCAATTGTACATCTCCAGATAAAAGATTCAGGTAGCAGGTGATGTGAAATACCTCCACCTGAGACCCTGGAGACCTGCTGCTGGTCTGAGTAGACAATATTAACCTTGATGGTTTGATTCAGCATAAGGCAACTTCGCCTCTGTTCATCCGTGAAAGACAGAAGGAGAAGAGTGGGGATGGGCCTGAAGGAGCAGATGAAAAGGCAGATCTGCACACAGAGATAAAGGCTGGGAACCAGAGATCCCCATGATTATTCCTAAAGCCCTTGAAGTCCCTTGCATGTCAGATGCTGCCCCAGATGGTTTCACAGTCTTCAAGAGTGATATTTCAGAGGGCTAGGGGTTGTGGGGATAAAGTGGAGCTTCATAGACTTTTACATTCTGGCCACAGTAAGGGTAAATATTATGTGATTAAAACATTAAAAGAGGATCCCACGTTAGAACTTGAGCCTAAAAAGTTGAAGGGCACACGTACACAACATAGCTATACTACATAGATGGATGACAAGATATGATTCAACAAGAGAAGCTGCATGCCAGTCCTTTGTTAGTCAGACTGAGGGATATAAACCAATAGCCTCATCTGCCTGTCATCTGAAATCCATGGAAATTCATCTGCAACCCCTGCCCCCATACATATCACCAAAGGCGTAGACTTTCCCATTTCCGGGGGGGGGGGGCTGGGGCTGGGCCAGAGACATCACAGGCCATTGTCTCCGGGGGAGGCTCAGCACTTCCTGAAAAAGTTCAGGGGGGGGGGGGCTCCAGCTCCCCAGCCTCCCTGAAGTTGACACCTATGTGTATCACTAGTCCTTCCATCAGCTCCAATGGGAGCTAACTGCAGAGCTTTCAAAGAAAGCAAAGCCACTTCATAGAGGTATGTTTTGCCCCACTTTCCGTACTTCTGGTGTCGAAAACAAAACAATACCTGCCATATTGCTATATGGTGCCCAAAATGTATGTGGCCCCCCTCAAGCTAATTGTCACTTGTGATGAGGAATGCTCCCAAAGTTCATACCCCACTGTTCTGACTCAAAAAAATTCCTGCTTTATTTTCCTCATGTAAAACAAACCGGGGGGGGGGGGGGGGAGGTAGAATTGTTCTTTTACCTAATTTTTCCTGTTAAACATATACAATGTCTAATGTGATTTTTGCAATGGTTATATACAAGCAGGAACCCGCAATTATTTGTGAGAAGCATTTCATTTTCCCCTCCCCCACTATTTCCTCTTTCACTTTCCTGAAAGTCCCATATCCTTTTCCTGTTTCCGTCTCTCTGTATAGGGTTACAAACCTTCAGGTGGGACCTAGAGGTCTCCTGGAATCACAACAGATCTCCCAACTACAAAGATCAGTTACTCCTTAGAGTTGCCAGCTCTAGGTTGGGAAATTCTTAGAGATTTGGGGGTAGGGTTGCCAGGTCCCTACCTTCTGCCAGCATGCGACTCCTGGCTCCTCTTCAGGATCTTCTGGTGCATGTGCACTGTGATGACATCACCCAGAAATGACATCATCATGCTAGGCATGTTGTGGGGGGGGGATGTTCTAGCATTCGGCCAGAAACGCTATGGTATGATGACATCACCTCCAGGTAGCGTCATTGTGCCAGGCACATTGGCATGACCAGGACTTTGGGGGTGGCATTCCCCCTGCCAGCTGAATCTGTGCCAGTGGATTGGGGGCACTAAAAGTGGGCAACCCCCCACCGGGGGAACGGTAAGCCTGTTTGGGGGTGGAGTCTTTAGAGGGCAAGTTTTGGGAAGGGAAACAATCTCAGCAGGGTATAATGTCATAGAGTCCACCCTCCAAAGCAGCCATTTTCTCCAGGAGAATTGATGTCTGTCATCTGGAGATCAGCTGTAATTCTCCAAACCCCACCTGCAATCCCCCCCAGCCCCCCCCCAAATTTCTAGGAATTTCCTAACCTCTTTCCCTCCTCTTAGCAATCTTGAGTCATGCAAGTCAGGTGGCATCAAGTCAACCAGAAGCTGCTGCCATTCCCAGGGTTACCAACCTTTAGTTGGGATCTAGAGACCCCCCCAGAATTACAACTGAACTCCAGATATTGTTCCCCTTGGAGAAAATGGCTACGTTGGAGGGTGGACTCTGCGGCATTATACCATGCTGAGCCTCTCCCCTCCCCAAACCCTGCCCTCCTCAGACATCGTCACAGAATCTCCAGGAATTTCCCAACCTGGAGGTGGCAACCCTAGCAGGCCTGGACCCAAGGAGTTCTCTGTGAAAGCCCAAAATAGGGCTGGAAAGGGACCTCCCGCCTCCCCATGCCTTTTACTGACAGAGCCAAGATTGGAATGCTGTGGTTGCCTAGCAACAGCCTTAAAGCTGCAAGAACTCCTTTTATCATTTTCAGAGTTTTTAAGCTGCTCAGTATTTATTTTTTAGATTTCACATTTTTTCCTGCAAACCTGGGGCCCTTTACAGGTTTATAGAAAGATTTGTCTTGCCTGTTCACAGCTCCAATCACTGGATTTAAGTATCCAAAGATACCTGGACTTTGCTATTAGAATATAAGATATATAAGTGGCATATAAATGGTATAAAATTGCATAAAAGGAATGCACAAATTGGGAACACTAACAATGGAAATGGGTAAAATTAAAAGGCTCACAAGGACGCGTAGCTGAATCAAAGAAAAAGGGGCATATCTGTATGTCCTGATTTAAGAGCATCCGAGATATTTGTGGACAGGACACAGTAGACAAATCTAAGACAGAATTTATCTGACCCTTACTTTGCTCAGTACTCTTGGGGAAAGCCCTCTGTTTCATCTCAAGTATTTTCTTTCCCATTTATACGTTTTCCTGCACTTCAAGTTCCCTCGCAAATCTTTGGAGATCACTGAGAAGATGGACAAATAATGAATTGTATTACTGCTTTCAAAGTTATATTACCTTTTTCAAAGCAACAGGATATTGAAGCAAAGGGAAGCCAGACAATTGTTTAATCAATAGTAATAATACTAACAATGCTTAATTCTCTTGTATCACTTTCCAAGTATTTGTTTCAGGTTTGTAACAATTCTGCAGTTTAGATCTGATTGATTTAATCCACCTGAGAAATGCACAGCCTCAAATGCTCCCCCCACCCCACCCCTTGTGTCATTGAAATTATTTATGTGTTTAGTCTATGCATGTCGGATTCTCTGCAGACAACTCTTGGAGAAGAAGATGGGAGAATACCAAAAAAAAAAAAAGTGCAGAGATTAAAATATGTTGTGGGGAGCAGAATCACAGTCACAATGGTAAAGATTATTGGTGGTGGATCCTGGGTCTCCGTAAGTTAAGAACAAGCCCATAAGAGAAAGCTGTTTGTAGTCCTGTATGGGGAAGGGGAGTAAGATGGGGTGGGGGGGGGGAATCAATGCCTCACAAATCCAGAGACAAATAGCATTACATACATCCAAAGGGCAGTATGGATTGGTGCAACTGACTTCCTCTGAATGCCTAAACAATATGGCATTTATTGAAAATGGAAACTGCATCGTAGGGATGTTTAGTCCGAAATGTACCAATCAAGATCCAACTCAAGCAACACTCAGCTGGAATTTTGGAAACGCTTGTTAGCAGGGCTCATTTTGTAGAAGGAGCTCCTTTGCATATTAGGCCACATACCCCTAATGTAGCCAATCCTCCAAGAGCTTACAGAGCTCTTCTTACAGGGGCTACTGTAAGCTCTTGGAGGATTGGCTACATTAGGGGTGTGTGGCCTAATATGCAGAGGAGCTCCTGCTACGAAATGAGCCCTGCTTGTTAGCCATAACACCAGGCCTCAGTTTGAAATATGACGAGGGAATTTAGCTAAGAGACCATTTGCTTAATAGGTGCGCAAGCTAGGGATCACCCTCCAACTATACCAGAGTCAGAACCCTCTCGGAGCGGCACAGGCAACAGACAGGTTTTTTTTTTTTTTTTGGAAATTTATTAAGAAAAATTCCTTAATATACTCAGCTAATTCAATAAAAAAATACCACACTCACACACATACAAGAGCTAAGAAATAAAGGGTTGAGGAGATAAGAGATCAGAAAGAGGGCGAAGCATTGATGGGGTAATATCTACCTTCCAAAAAGGAGAGTCCGCGATGAAGAGCAGACGGCTTGGATGGCAAGCACGCCTGTGAAGACCCAAGAGAGATGGGGGATCCAGCCACTACATGTCCCAGGAGACTGAATCAAATATGGCTGTGTGGGGAGCCCAGATGTAGGGAGATTGTGCCTGCAGGGCAGTGAGGCACAATAGGGAAATGGTCCTGAATGGACCAGAATGGCCAGTAATGGCTCAAAAGGGGTTTTAGACAAAGAAAGTCCAGGTTTGGGAAGAGAAACCTTTGTTAGTAAGGCATGGGGCAATTGTATAGTCTTGGCTGTATTAATGGCTGGGCTATCACAGGAACAAGGATGACAACAGACCATGGCCGGGGTGGTCCCAGTATCAGGGGCAAAGTCCGAAGGTGCAACTGTAAGGTGTAATGCTGGAATGCAGGTATGCTGGCACCCTTTGAAACGGTGAAACTCCTTTTATGATGGCAGCTATATGCTGGCTGTATCTGAGCTTGATAGCTGAAGGAGTCAGAGAGATAGTCCTGAGCAAACGTCTGGGCTTGTTGGCTTCGCACACACTTGCCCTATGCCAACTTTGGCTCTAACTTAACTGGGATACCATCCTTTAGGTTGCGAGGGAAGGCTTTTGCTAACACACTTTGAATCAAGACAACAATTGTTTCTTACATTCAGGAATGAGTGAAAGCCTTCCCTTCTGATGGTTATTCTGCCCCCTTGCTGTCTGTTTGTGATGTTCTGGTCATCTAGAGCAGGGGTGTCAAACATGTGGCCCAGGGGCCGGATGAGGCCCCCTGGAGGGCTTCTATCAGGCCCGCACTGGAGCTGGCCATCTCCTGCCTCCAGTTCTATTCCTGTTGCTGCATCATAGCTTGCTTCGCTAGACTCTCTCAACTGCTCAGCTATTTCGTGTTTTCCCCTGGGTCCTAGACTCAGAACTCTGAGCGTGAGATTTCCATGGTGAATGTCCATAGATCAAAAGCAGGTTTGCAGCTTACAGATACACACCTGAACAGCAGACTCAAGATTGCAACAGCACAGACATTTTGATGCAATCATTCAGAGCAAGAGGTGTCAGTTATCAGAGACTGTTAAATAAATAAAATATTGCAAGAGTTCTAATGTGTTAAGTATGTTTTTATTTTAAGTACAAAGGAAATCTTTGTGTTTGTGTCCTCTATAAAGTTTATATCTCCGCTACCTGGCATTACATTTTATGACACACATGGGTCTGGCCCAACAAAGTCTCATTTATGTCAGATCCAGCCCTCATAACAAATGAGTTCAACACCACTGATCTAGAGGAATGTGGTCTAAGGCAGTAAAAGGGTAAATTGACTCAGCATCAGTAGAGGACCACCCTATAGGAGAGAATTCTAATTGCTTGGAAAATAGGATTCCCCCCCACACACACACACACACCTGCCTGAAAATTGGACAGGATGCTTTCTTGGCTGAAGGAAACAACCCATAAGAATTTTGTTCCCTTGAGTTCAGAGGCAAGGACTTATTTACAGGGAAATATGCTTCACCCAGTGAAATCAGTAGAAAAGACTATCAGGATGAATTAGTAGTATGACCAGCTTTAATTCTGATAGTAAATGACTCAAATGACAAATGAGCCACTTTCAAATTTCTCTTTTTATCTAACTGGATAATACTACTTGATTGCATGTGCACAAGTTCTGTTCACTGTGAATAGACCACCATTGTTTTGATTATGAGAAAAAAAAGCATAACTCAGGCTGCCTGCTGTTTAGAATTGCAAGGAACTGGGCATGTTGAAAACGTCACAAAAATTGCAATTGACATTAAGGATGTGCCATTTTTCCTCAATATTTTTCAGTTTGGATCTATTGGACCCCCCCCCCCCCCGTTGGGATTCCCTCCAAAAAAACCCAGATCCCCACACCAGTAAAGTATTTGGACCCAGGATTTTTCAGAAATCCTGGATTGGGGGGGGGGGGGGGGGAACAGACCCAAACTGAAAAATGCGGGGGGGGGGGGGGGGGAAGCAGTAGCAAAGCTGCAAACACCAGTGGAGAGGTGGCTCAGCTGGGGTTCTTTTGGGCAGTCCCTTTAAACTGGACTGCCCAAAAGAGCTTGCAAAGGAGCTGATCCTGGGAGGAGAACTCAGGGGTTCCGCTGAGCAGCCTAGTTTAAACTTCCTGAATATACCCAGGATTTTTTTTCTTGGATTTTTGTTCCAGTTCTCGCAAAAAAATCCCGGATACATTTGGGATACCGAAATATACCCCGGGTACAGTGTTCCCTCTAAGCTGAGTTAGTGTGAGCTAGCTCATGGTTTTTTAGCCTCCGGCTCACACATTTTTCTCTTAGCTCAGGAACGATGGCTGCAGAGCAAACTAATTTATGCAGCAGCCAAATTGCTCTCACACAACTTTAATGCCAGTAGCTCACAAAATAGAAATTTTTGCTCACAGGACCCCACAGCTTAGAGGGAGCGTTGCCTGGGTAATACCTGAATATACACCCCTAATCAATATTCAGAGTTACTTTGTTCAACATGTCCTTTTTTGTCAAGACAAGCCCTTTCTGGGATCACTTAAAAACTTGTTTGCAAGAAACATTGCAAGCAGTGTTTCACCTGGGCAGTGGCAGCATTTGGCATATTGGCTGGGTAATGTCTAGTTAGACATGCTTGATCACTATGATCCAGGGCATTTTGGGATGTCTCTTTTTAAAGCATCTGAGTCCAATTGCACATCCCACTTTTGCTCCCGTGCAGTTGCCACTACGCATTACGCTAGGTTGTGTTTCTTGGAATGATTTACACATTTTTCTTCCACTTACAGTGCAGAAGTCCAATCCTTTAGAGAAACAACATCTGATCAGGTTCGACTTTGTCGAAAATCTCAGGGAAGAACATCTGAAAAAGGGCAACTCTGTATCAAGTTTCCCACCACCTCTCCTGCAGTTTATCCTGTATCTTGGTAATGCTGGGTAGTGTGCTCCTCTGCTCCCACAATGGCAGCCAATTTCGTAGTGAAGAGCCAGGAAATGCTTAGTGTGATAGGACTGGAAGATGGGCTACTGGAATACTGCCAACCTCTAGGTGGGACCTGGAGTTCTCCCAGGATTACAACTGTCCACACTACAAAGATCTGTTCCCCTGGAGAAAATGGCAGCTTTGGAGAGCAGACTCTATGGCACCGCAGACCTGCTTAGCTCCCTCCCCAAACAGCCCTCCCACGGCTCTTCCACCAAATCTCCAGGAATTTCCCAACCTAGAGTTGGCAGCTTTCGATACTGGTCTTTAACCTTACCAAACCTGGGAAGCACCGTTAGCCACTATGACATCATAGGATTCACTAAGCTGCAAGCATGTGACATTAGTCATGTGACAGGACAGGAGAGCCAGAGTTATGATCTCAGCAGTGTCAAGATGCTGAGCAGCAGATTGCTGGAAGCCTATTCCCCTATTTTGTTCTCCGTGCTGCTGCAGAGGCACTCCCAGTAGCAGTCGAGCTTCTGCGTGGGGCTTGCCCCATGTTATCCCCTTATCCTTTGTCTTACATGGGCTGTTTGCTTTGTTCTTTAATTGACAGTAGGAATGTTGCTATAGTGTGAGGACACTAGTGATATATCTAAAGCAACCATAAACAAAATACATCTGGAAAAAAGCCCACTGGCAGTGCTAGGGGGAGTGGCAGACAGAGGGGATATATCACCAGATGTGGTACTGCATGTTTATTCTTTATTTATTTTTTGGGGGGAAATTATGCTGCCTTTCCAGGAACTTGCTTGAGGCAGCTTACAAACTATAAATCATAAAAAACAGAACATTAAAAGATATTCATTGAAATCCAGCATAAGAATCCAGCCTAGCGTAAAACCACAGATCATAAAACAGACCATGAACTGCTTAAAATAGTTTTTGCCAAACTAAAATAGTGTTACAAGATCAACCCCTTAGTTAAAAGCCTAGGTGAACAGTAATGTTAGGACTGGCACCTAAAAGAAAGCAATGTAAGCACCAGATCTTCTGGAATTACAACTGATCTCTAGGCAACAGAGATCAGTTCCCCTGAAGAAAATGGCTGCTTTGGAGGGTGGGCTCTATGGCAGTGTACCCTACTGAGGGCCCTCCCCTTCCAAACCCCCACCCCCAGGCTTCACCCCCAAAATCTCCAGGCATTTCTCCACCCAGAGCTGGCAACCCTAGGGCCTCCATCTGGAAGGCCAGGATCCCCAAGCTACAGACCTTTTCCTTCAGGGAAGAGCAACACCTTCCAGCACAGGTTGTCTTCTTAGCCATGTGCATGGGAGGTGTGAAATCAACAACCTCCTGTCTTTGTCGACACTTGTTGGAGGTACATTTTTTCAGACAGAATTGTTCCAAAGCAGGTTTAGGGAAATCCACAATGGCTGTGGGGACGATCCAGAGGGGGCAACTTGGGTTGCCAGGTCTACTTACCTGGCTGGCGGAGTGGAAGGGAGCCTTGTGGGAGTGGGGAAGGGGGGGGGCGGCATCACTGTGTGTGACAACTTCAGCATGATGGTGTCACATGGAAGTGACATCATCACATTGGGCAGGTCATGTGGTGATGCTCTAGCATTTTGGTCAAAACTCTATGGTTACGATAGAATTTTGGCCAAAATGCTAGAATTTTGCCACGTGACATGCCTGACTTGATGATGACACTTTCGTGTGCCAATAACGTTGATGTGGGAGGGGACTATTCGGCATGGGGCTTCCCCCCACCGGCCAGCTGGCCAGTGGTGGATTGAAACCCCAAAATTGGGGGAACCCCAACCCCAATCGGGGGTCTGGCAACCCTAGCAACTACACATACAGTGTTGTATGGGATTTTCCAAAGGAACCACTGCAGTTGAGGGGGGGGAACGTTTAAGATTGTAGCCCCCCAAGAAAGTCAGGAACAGGAAATGCAAGCCAAGCATCAGAAGATAAACTGTAGTGTGAAACAAGTTAAAGCAGGGCTCTGCAACCCGTCCATGGTCCCAACCCATGGTTTAAAGATCACTTTGCTAGATGTTAAACAACAAAAGGTAATTCAACACAATTCTGCCATTTCGGTGGCAGCCTGTTTTCTATGAAATACTTACAAATGATGGAGGTTTGGAGGATGCCAATTCTAATTCACAGTTAGTTGCTTTTTAAAACACTGGCTACGAATGCTAGGCACTGTACAGTGATCACACAGAAGAGGAAACTGTGATTTCTGAACGGCCTGCCATACTTCAAGGAAAGATGCACAAAGGAGCCAGAGCCCTACCCTTTTCTGCATTTGGTTGCCCCCTTAGCAGAACAATTCTTGATGGCCCTTGTTTAGATAAGATCTAGTACGTATTACATTTCAAAAGTTCAGAGAGCGATTTGAAATTCCCCTCCCACTCCGTAAACCATAACATCTGCAGTGGGCTCTCTAGCTCCATGATAGGACTGTAAGCCACATTGTCCATCACACTTCAGTGATAATTAGTGGAACAAATACAGCCACCCCCCTCCACCCCTGAAAAAAAGATGAAGAATGTGCATGCAAGGGTATAATATAAAACAGATTTTGAAATTCCCATTTTATTTATTTCTTCTTATTTAATAAATAGAAGACAACTGGGCCTAATGTTTATGCCAACCAAGCCTCTTTTAAAGGGGCCAGTCAGGGCAGTTAAATCATCTCAGGAGTCACCAGAACACCATATGTTCTGCAAAGAGGGAATCTTGCCTGGATGAAATTTTTGAGGAAGTATATTTTACACAGCCTTCTCGGCAAACACTTTACAATTTACCACGGCATTCCTAGACTCAATTTTATGCATGTAAATCCTGCGGATGTCAACAGGATGCGATACGACTAGATGGGGCAGATAATGGCAGCAAACAGGCTTAAACTTTTTTCCCCCGCTGATGGAGGCTTTGCACCCTTTACAGCTGTCTGACAGGTGGATATTCACCAGCAGAAGCTCCTCGACTTCGCAGTTTCATTCCAGCAAAAGATCGTCCCAAAGGTTACTCTTAATAGGTGGTGAGCAAATAGCCATCTTGTGCAAAACGCCTTAGGGCATTTGAGGGAAGGAGCAGCATGATGACCCCAGAGCAGGGGTGGGCAAACTGGCTCAGCGTAAGAGCCACCTAGAACAGGGGTGGCCAAACTTGCTTAATGTAAGAGCCGCATAGAATAAACATCAGATGTTTGACAGCCACAAGACATGAACAAATATTACCTGCTTTTATTGGAAAATAAGCACATTTGCTTTTTATTAACATTAAATGGGACTGCCAAAAATAATAACAAAAGGGGTAAAAGCAGATATTGATAATGATATTAATTTGTCCAATGATATTTGTTTGCTAATGATATTTAGCTTCCCCAGCCGCCCTGCCGGGAGCCACATAATATATGTGAAAGAGCCGCATGCGGCTCCCGAGCCACAGTTTGCCCACCCCTGCCCCAGAGCATGCACTAAATGTTACTCGAGACAAGAAGATTCTAAACAGCAGAGGGAATAAAGCCCAGCTCCCTGCTCCACCCTCTGTTTTCCCTAACAGAAGAAAGGATGCAAGAAAACAGCTTATGCTGGAAGAAATGAACTATCTATCTATCTGTCTGTCTGTCTGTCTGTTTGAACTTGTACCCCGCCTATCCAGCACAGGCCGGCTCTAGGCGGCTAACAACATATAAAACAGAAACATGCACAATTAAAAATCACATCCATGTATAAATATAGCAGAACAATAAAACAGAAAAGATGACGGCAGAAGATGGCAGCAAAAATAAAGTCTGACACCAGGAACAGCATCCTACATATTCCCGGCCAGGAGGCTTCCACCGCAGATGTATCAGGCCAATGAGATGTGCCAGGCCATTCCCTCCAGTGGCGGCTCCAAAGGCCTGGCGGAAGAGCTCCGCTTTATAGGCCTTGTGGAACTGCAAAAGGACCCGCGGGGCCCTGATGTTCTCCGGGAGCTTGTTCCACCAGTAGGGAGCTGCTAGCATGAACTAGAGCAGGGATCCCCAATGTGGAGCCCCTGGAGCCCTCACACGCTTTCTCTGGTGCCCACCAAGTATTTTTAGGAAGTAGGCAGGGCCAGGGAGGGCTTTTGCCCAGCATGGACTACTGGAGATTTGCTTGGCTGTGTAGATATGTTTTAGATGTTGCTTTGACAACAGCTACCTCCACAGCACAAGGATCTGCATTGTGTTGCTGAGATTAAGGGGGTGGCGATCATTTTGTGTCTGGCTCTGCCCCCTGCAGCAGCCATTTTGTGGCAGCCATTTTGTTCCAGAGGAGTCCACACAGGCTCAAAAAGGATGAGGACCCCTGAACCAGAGAGGCTCAAGTTCTGTTGCATTGGGTCCTCAGTAAAAAAAAATCCAGCGCAGCATGCTCCTGTGTCTTCCTACAAGGAAAGACAAAAGTGGGTGTAATAATTTCACAAGCACACCATGCCAGAACAATTGCAGGGTTATTAGAACAGAGCAGGGGCCTTCCTGGTCTATGCTGGAACAGCCAACAACCGGCATAGGAAAATGAAACTAAAACTGCAGCACATGTTTTCCTTGGCCCTAAGGGACCAGGGGAAGATAACTATACAGTTCAGTTAGGGAACATCACCAAATTCACAACTTCCCATGATATAACAGTGGAGAAACCACATGCTCTTCACTTCCCCAGCATGACAGGAGCTTCGCTGTCCTCCCTTTTCTTCTGTTTCCATCCAAAGAGAAGACTGTGTAGCTGAAAGAACTGAAGGAGTGCCAGGAAGCTCTGTTTGGCTTTAGAGTTTGTCTGCAGCATCTCTAAGTTCCCCCATCCCTGCTTCCTCACCCAAACACCGGGCTTTGCATGCGCACATGCGCCTCCATGAAGGAGGACCACAGGCAGCTGATGGGGGTGCTGAAGCGCACCTCAGAATGGGGTTGGAGGGGAAAAGGGATGTGCCGGAAACAGAGAGGAATGATCGCACTGCTCATGCATTTCCATGGTGCACCCGGGCAATCAGACGCCTGGAAACCCACCATGGAAGCTCCTCACCAAGGTGGCCATCAGAATTTGCTGGTGGCTATTTAACCCACGTGGGAGTCATTTTAGCTCGAGTTAGGGATGACTGGGGCACGGGAGCAGTATAGGACAGAATCTTGAGTGTGTGGTGGTGGTGGAGACAATCATACCAATCATGTAACCTATAATCATGGCCCCAGTGTGAACAATATGGTAATTAGAAATTACAGTGAGGAGGCATGCAATATTCATGGAAGATATAAATCCCATTTACCACCTTTCACCAATTTTTTGCTTCTCTTTTCATTTCTCCTCCTCCCCCCACCCCAGTGGGCACCTTTTCTACCTTCTAACACCCCCCCAAACACCCCCAGTTCAGCTTCAGTCTTCCTCTGTCCCCTCTTGATGCCTAGCTGATATGAGGGCAGCTGTTGCTACCATTTCACCCCTCTTCCCCACCCCTGCTCCTGCCATCTCATCCTCCTTCCCCCTAACCCTCTGGCCATTCCTGTGGTCCTCTTGGCCCTGCTGCTCCTTTTTCTGTTCAGCAGAAAAATCCCCTTTCTTTGTACAACCTCATTGTGTAGATTTTTTGATCCACATTCTGGGACTACGTTCATAACAAGATATTTAATTAACATGTATTCGTCACACTGAAGCAATTGTTGGTAAGGACATAGGCTTGGAACTGTCTCCACATGATATGTGTGATGCCCTGCAAAGTCCAAAACGAATGGATAGATAGCATAAGAACATAAGAACATGAGAAGAGCCCTGCTGGATCAGACCAATGGTCAATCTAGTCCAGCATCCTGTTTTACACAGTGGCCAACCAGTTCCTCTGGACTGCCAACAACAGGGCACAGAGGCTGAGGCCTTCCCCTGATGTTGCCACTTTGCTCTGGGATTCAGAGGTTTAGTGCCTCTAACTTTGGAGGTTACCCTCAATCACCATGCCTAGTAGCCATTGACAGACTTACCCTCCATTAATCGATCTAATCCCCCTTTAAAGCTCTTTATTCCTGTGACCATCACTACACCCTCCAGCAGCAAATTCATCATTCTGAGCACTCTCTGGGTAAAGCAGTATTTCCTTTTTTCTTTCCTGAACCGACTGCCCATCAACTTCATTGGATGCCCTCAAGTTGAAGTATTTCGGAAGAGGGAGAAAAAAGTTCTCCTTGTCAACTCTCTCCACCCGGAGCCTAATTTTATAAACCTCTATCATGTGTCCCCCCACCTTTCCTCATAGGGAAGGTGCTCCAACCCCCTGATCATGTTGGCTGCCCTCTTCTGCACTTCTTTCCAACTCTGCAATGTCTATGGATTCTTGCACACAAAATAAGATGTCCCTGTTCTCCCCACCACCACCAATTAACCACCAAAAAGTATTTAGTGTTGTTTATTTATGTTTACGTGAGCACAGCATGTACAAGCCTCCATTTGGAATCTCCAAAACCAGATAAATTAAGTACATGATTGAGAGGATGTACCTGCTCCATCATCCTACCAGCATCTGAACCAAGCCTAAGCCCTCTCTCCTGTGAGTTCTGTTTTCCACTATTTGTACCATACATTGAGCTTAGTGTCAGGGATAAAGAGAATTAATAGTAGTAGCAACAGTGGAGTTCTTTAAAAGCCTGCTATAGATCACTTGCTTTCAGTCCACAGATTTTATTTTAGAGTACATTTAAGATGTATCTCTGGAAATGGGATGGGGAACGAATGAGTAGCCCAAATATTCTGCTGAAAATATAAACACTTCATTATGAAAAGCTGTAAGGAGGAGGAGGAAAGGAATGTAATTCAATTACAGGCATATTAAATGATAGGATTAAGTCTGTTCAAATGGTTCTGGTCAACCTTACATAGAAAAAATTATTAAAAGGAAAAAAGACCCTATTTTATGTCAAGGACATGAGCTTTATAAAAGTGAGTAAAACACTTCTGAAAAGGAGTTATTCATTTTAAAAGTGCTAAAGATGTGAAATCTGCCATGTTCCATTCTATTTTCCAGGCCTTGAGCAACGAATTTCCATGGAAGAGCCATCTGCCTCTTCAGATTTCAGCTGGTTCTGTTTGCATTGACGTTCAAGTACTTCCCTTAGAGACTATTGATGTTTTACTTAAAGAGACATTACATCAGGGGTTCCACAGTGCTAAAAGCTGTATAAGCAGCTGTTTTCATGCATCAAAGAGTTAAAACGTTTCAAGAATAATACAAATGGCTTCTCTTTTGCAAATCTTTGATTCACGCATAAAAACCAGAACTTCCGTTTTTCAAGGCAGCACCCTCAAAGTTCTCTTTTTTGAATGCGGTAAATGGTTCTCAATTGTAGTGCAAATGTTTTGTGGACTTATCTTCTGTCACTGCCTTCCCTTGGCTGTCTCTGTTCCTTTCTGCCATTGGTCATCTAGCCAACCCACAGAACTGATAAAGCTTAACTTTTTTAAAAAATATGCTTTCCTAGGCTGCCTGGAGGCTGCTGGCACATGTGAGTGGGGGCCGGAAGAGTATTATTCCAGCCTTGCCCTGTTTGTCTACCTGACTTCCAACCCCACTGTGTTCATGTTACTGGGGTATTTTAAATTAGATCACAAACATGGCCGCCTGGGAACTGTAATCAATCCAGTAAATTCTGATCATGCACCAATACAATGAATATAGATTAATTCTGTTGACCACAGTGCTGCAAAAGCAACACACTCTGTCGAATGCAGCTGAATTTAAATGATGCATGATCCACCTATAATGACACTTGAGCATACACATGCCCAGAATGCCGGTATATAGTTAGCATGAACCATCCACCTTAGAAAGCCACCATGTTCTTCCAGACAAAGATCCTACATCACAGCAATCATCTATTCTGGGCTTCATCCTTAGAAAATCTATGGCACACTGAAGCAAATCAGTTTTGGCCTAGTTAGTGAATGCCTTCCCCAAAGAGTCCTGCACAGCTCTCCCCCAGCCCTGCTGCCCTTCTGCCCCAGGCTGGACAGGGCCCAGGGCCCAGATGGTCTCCGGGGGCCAAGCACAGATCTCTCTTTAACCCCTGGCTTTGTGGCATACCAGATGTAAGGAGGGGAAAGGGGAGTGACTCTTTCCACCCCACAAGACTTCCCTCACTGACCCCCCCACCCCCGGCACTGTTTTCATAGGCAATGAGATTAGGACCCCTCTCTTCCCCCCCCCCCACGCCACACATCTGTGCTTTGGATCAGGGACCCCAATTTGTGTGCCTGACGTCCAACAGCTGATTATCTTCCGGGGGATCTTACGGCAGCCTGTGGAGACTGGGTCGGCTCGGGCCCCTCTTGGGGGCGAGGGGCTCTATGGAGCTCAAGAATGTCAGCCAATGGCTGAGGGGGCACTCTAATCTCCTCTCTCCAAAAGCTGCCTGGACCCACAAGCAATGTTCCCTCTAAGCTGAGTTAGTGTGTGCTAGTTCAGTTTCTTAGTCTCCAGCTCACACATTTTTGTCTTAGCTCAGGAAGGAGGGCTTCAGAGGTTTTTTCCATGGCTGTTTGGAGGTTAGCCAAAACCTTATTTATTCCATCAGGCCTTTGGGGTACTGCTGAATTTACTGTTTATTTAGTGTTATAGTTTATGTTTATTAAGATATTACTTTCCACTTCTGCGCTGTGCTGGAAATACATAAATATGTATGTAAGGTTTATTTCTAGTTTGCAGTAGTGTCAATAGAAATTTCTTCTGGTTGACTATGTACAGGATCATATCATGAAAGAAACATTTACCTGAAATCCAGTGTGTGCTCTTGTAACAGTAAACAGTTCGTACCGATTATAAAGATAAAACATTCTTTAGATACTTTGAGAGCTGCAGTAGTTCTTTCCGCATCTTTCCAAATTTCTCCTCGGTAAATTCCCTTGAGCTGTATGAGAGTGAGAAAGTATGCCAAACTCTGGTTGTGTTGCTCTGCTTTCAACCATGACTTTGGCATTTCCTGACATTTCAAAAGGCAAACACACTGTTGCCATGACTCCACCGACTTCAGTGTCGTGGCACCAGCTAGTTTTTAGGCCTCAGTTGCAAAAACTGCTAAGCTGATGTAGAGCGGTAAATTTGATTTCTTGAGTTTTTGAGAATAAAGGAATGTTTTGTGGAAACACTATGAGTAATCACTCCATCTGACATTAGCTGAATACTTCTGCTGCTTCCTGAGACAAAGGGCACCAATTCATCAAAGTCTTCCTCAGTGGTAAAATTCAAACTCCATAAATTTAACAAAAATATACATAAAACTCATCATACACAGAATGGACCTACTTAGGCCCAATCTGCAATGCTCAAAGCTCCAATGGAGTGCTCAGGTACAAACAGAAAAGAATCAGCCAAGAATCAGGCTTTTTTCCCTCTATCCAAGCTTTGAGCCAAAACATGTTTGGTATTGGTTCTTGTATGTGGATATAATTTGTACCTTTTAAACTGGATTTATATGAATGGACATTTGTCTTTATATTAGGACTAGGAGCAAGGCCCGTTGTGGAAGGAAGACAACGGGCTCTAGGAAGATAGCTGTGTGGCTGGGCTGCCTCCATGGCACCGACCTGTTGTCAGGAGTACCTCTGAGGATTTGCCTCCTGCGGACCTAAGTGAGGTGGAGGATCAGCTCCCAGCTCCAGAGGAGCCTCCACCTGAGCCAGTTGAAGCTCAAGCAAGCACCTCCCAGGGTTTTACCCCAGCACCAGCAGCAGCTGAGCCACAGTTAAGCTCAAGCCCACCTGATTCACCTTCTCTAGTGGAACATCTAAGGTCCCGATGCAGGCAAGACTTAGCTGCAAGAAGGAAAGAGGCATGCATGCGTGGTCGCAGATCACTAAGTCCTGAGTTCTAGAAGGAGCCGGGACCTCACTGCCAGCTGCTAACAAGCACATGAAATGGCTGGGTATTTAAGCACAGCACAGAGACTACCAACTTGTGCTAGCAACATCTTCTTGGCTAAGCTCTGCACCCGTCTGGCTCATGATAGCTGACTTAATTCTGGAACCTCTGGCTTGTGACTCCAGCTTTGTTTGACTTCAGCTCTGTTGACTCCCTGGACTGGGTTACTCATGAGTTTCCCTCTTGGACCCTGGCTTGGACTGACTCTGCTTTTGGCTTAGTGTTTTGGACTTGGCAACTTGTTCCTGATTTGGCTTAACCTCGGACTGTCCCGGACTTCTGCTTGGCTCCTGTTCTATTGGCACTCAGCCCGTGACACCTGTCCCAGCTGCCTCCAGGCTGCAGACAGGGCCCCCGGCACCCCTTGTCCTTCCCTCCCAGACCTCTCAGTGCGGCAGGCCCCGGGGTGGCGCTGCAGCCCAGCACCTCCACAGTGGCCATTTTCAGCAGCCTCTGCACTGCAGACAGGGCTCCTGGCAGCCCTCTTCCTCCCCGCCCAGACTCTGCCATTGCCGGAGCAGGCCCTGAGCCGGCTCTGCAGCCCAGCTCCTCTGTGGTGCCCATCTCCAGCAGCCTCCGGGCTGCAGACAGGGCTCCCATCACCCCCTGCCCCCCTGTTCGAGACCTGGCTGTCGCTGTGGTACAGTGCACCTCCTCCAGCGGGCTGCTGGCTGGCTGCGCAAGCCTCCTCCTCCAGTGGCCTCCCGGATGGCCACACACTCCACCTCCTCCAGCAGCTGCCCGGGCAGGCCACGGCCAACCAGTATCACAACCCAGCTCCTCTGGCACACTCCTGGGCAGCCCCACCGGCCACCTCTTCCGGCGCCCTCCCGGGCTCTTCCAGAACCCACCTCCTCCAGCAGCCATGCGGGCGCCTCCACAGGCCATTTCCTGTTTCAGCCTCTGCGTCCTAACAGTCTGCCCGGCAGAGCATCCATCCCCATTCCCAGCTCCCTCTAGAGTGAGGCAGAGACACTGGCCGCTAGTTGTGTGGGCGGGACTGCAGCAACACAGCCAGCCAATGCAGCCAGTGGATTGGCAGACCTTCCAAGTCCCCAGTCTGCATGGCAGCTCATTCATCCTACGGCTGAGGGAGCGCATCGTGTGGCCACCCCAAAATGGCCTTATTATATAGAGAGATTAGGTACTCATATGCAGAACCATAGGAACTCATATGCAGAACCATAGAAATGATTTTTAGCACATTTGAATGTATAATGATATGATATTTTGTACATTAGCACTATGTATGTAGCTACATTTTAGTTTCTTTTTCTTTGTCTCCACCTGGAGTATGCCAACGTTGTTGTTGTTGTTGTTATCTTTACTGTTTTTGCAACCAGAGTCATAAACAGCAAACCGTCATCTCACAATAAATCTCGTTCCACAGGAAAACATGGAAGAATTTAAGGGTTGCTACTGCAAAAGTTGTCATGTGATTTGACAACAGCTGCTAGAAATTTTGCAACATGCATAGTAGGATGATTTTGCTTCTGTGGAGAGAAGTCCTGATTAAATAAAGAAGAGATCAGTTCATCCCTCAGAGCTGAAAAAATTGGGGGCAATCATGCAAAATATGATCTACAGAGTCGATCTGAGTATGAAATCCCATTAAATCTTCCTAACAGGTAGGGCATTCAGGTACACTAGCATGAATGCCCTTCTAGACTTTGGAAGAATTATCTCAGATAAGTAGTTTGGCATCGTTGTTGGAGGCTGAATGCCTACTGAAAAGGTTGAACACACTCTGCGAGTTCTAATCGACGTGGTCTCATAGTCAGTTTTCCAAACGTCTTCTAATGGGCTGTGACAGTTCTTGTCTACTTGTGACTTCTATCACATCCAGCCATAATAGTCTACGGTCCAGTAATCTCTCCCAGTCACTTGTGTGGTGGTCCAGTTTGACTAGTCCAAGGAGGTTTAGATCTGGGTTTGATTTTAGAATCCTAATTTTCAAATTGAATGCTCTTCCCCAGGCCTTTGCTTCATAAGACATATCTCCAACTTTGGCTCTCAGGGCTATTTCAGACACACACTGAGGTGTTTCCAGAATATTGTGTAGGAATCTTAATAGAGGTCTGTCGATATTGTCTGTTACTGCACTGATCCAGACTCCAGCGGCATATAGCATCCGCCCAGCAACTTTAGTGTTGAATACTTTGACTGCCACAGGAACATACTGGCCACCTGTGGAATAATAAAATCTTGAGATGGCCTTCCCAGTACTCATAGCAACTCTAACAGCAGAGTTCAAATGTAGCCTCCTGGGAAGATTTGCTTGAAAGAGTATTCCTAAATATTTAAAATGCTCTACTTGCTCCATAGGTTGACCTGCTACCAACCACTTATACTCCTTTATCTTCCGTTGTTTACTAAAAAGAAGAACCTCAGACTTAGCAATGGAACAATCTTCCATTCTGCAGAATTAGAAATTCCACCTGGTGCAGTTTTTCTCATGCATGACAAGCTGAGTTTTTCAAATTCTTCTTGTACATTACTCTTAAGGAGACCAAGTATACCATATGTGATCACTGCATGTGATTACTCTTGTAACAGCCATCCCAAGACCAGAATATGTTTATTTATCTAGATATTTGTACTTGATGTTTCTCCCCAATGGGGACCCAAAACAATTACAGCATCCTTCTTTCCACCTCCAGTTTAAACTACTGTGAGTTTTCCTTCCCTTATCAAAGAGTAACATTGTCTTTATTTGAGAACTGAACATCCACAGAGAAATATGAAGCTTTCGATTTTTTAAAAAAATCCAGTGGTATTACACAGCAAATAGGAGAGTTTACATCTCATTTTGGGCCTCTGGTTTCTCAGCCTGTACGCCTTAGCTAAGTGAAGGATACCAGATTAAAACATTGTGTTTTTTTCTCCAGGCTCCAGGCATTAAAATGGCATTCATTAGTAACAGCACTAACACATATGTCAGGGCAAAAAAAGGAGGAAAGAGCAGGTAAATTGAATGCCCGTAACTACAAAGCCAAAATTGAGCAATTTGTTGTAATCCAGAGATGGATGGCTGAATGCTTGTCCCACACAAAATTATATCCCTTGTGTGAAAGCAAGATTGCGTGGCTCTAATCAAGGCACACAACCTAAACAAGGAGAAATTGGGCCATAATTGTTTTCTCAGAAGAGAACAAAGAACTTACAGGAGCAGCTAATACGTCTCTTTGAAGATTTTGAGAAACCTGAAATGAAGAAGTGCTACTTGTTAGCTGTGGAAATTGGCTCTTATCATTTATTCGGTCTGGTGACAATGTTACATTCACTTACTTGCTCATTCAACATTTTTGTTCCTTCAGGGGAGGGAGAGAAACCCAGCGCTCTGCACAAGGCACAGAGAATTCTGCCTTCTGCAATGTGTGTGAGCCTGGGCGTTCGAGGAAAGTAAAGGGAGGGTCTCAGATTTGCGAGGCGTCTCCTCACTCATTTTGGTTTTCTTTGAAAAAAAATAGATTCGGGTGAGTAGCCATGTTGGTTTGAAGCAAAAGAACAAATTCGAGTCCAGTGGCACCTTTAAGACCAACAAAGTTTCATTCAAAGTATGAGCTTTCGTGTGGGCACACACTTCCTCAGATACATTGAAATGGAAGTTAACCGTCCCTACATATAGCAGCAAATTAGCATACAGCATAATGAAGATGTTTAACAGATGCAAGGACCAAACAGGAATAGCAAGCTTAGTTTATATGGTCACCATTTGGATTTAATTACAGGGGGAAACGTGGTGAAACAAATAAATATATAAAAATTGGAGATTGATGTGCAAATGTACCCTTCTTAATTATGGAATGCTGAGAGTAATTAACTGAGACCCTGTTGTTATGCTCCATCTAATCTCCTCTCAAGCATGGAGGTAAGTAATTTCCCTTTCCAGTCTGTTCCTTAAGTCCCTTTGCAATAAAACAGCTGCTTTGAGGTCACCCACTGAATGTCTTGGAAGGCTGAAATGTTCTTCTACAGGTTTCTCAGTCGTGTGGCTCTTAAATGTCAGATTTGTGTCCATTTATCCTCTGGCACAGGGTTTGACTTGTTTGCCCTATATAGAGAATGGAAGGGCATTGTTGGCATTTAATGGCATCTACAGTGTTAGAAAATGAGCAAGTGAGTGAGCTTGAGATGGCATAGTTGATGTTGTTAGTGAAGGAATATTTGGGTAGCAGAGTGTTCAAGGCACATAGTGCAGCAAAGCCAATCTGGTTTGTGTGTGCTGACAAGAAACAAAGTTACACACAGAACCTCTTTATCTTTGCAAAACTAATATGTGTCCTTTATTGTGAGGAACTCCATTCTAGACAGGATAGGGTAGAGATAGGATTCTAATCTAGTCTAAATAGCTAGGATGGATAGAGATGCAGAAAAGCATGTCCTGCACTCATAGTGCCAAAATGGAGATGAGGTGGCACAGTATGGAGAGTAGGTGTCAGACAGGAAGGAAGGAAGGTTCCCTGAGAGTAGCAATCTACACATCAAAGGGATAGCATCAGAGTAGTAGAAGAGAAGGATCATAGAGTCCTAGCCTATCTATCTCTCTGACTCTCTTACATACCCTCTCTGAAGTCTGAGGCTAAGACACAGTGCAAAGTCCTTTACTTCCAACAGTTAGGTCCAATGATTGTGTTGCTTGGGTGTATGTGGCAGCAATGTTGGCATCTGGGTTTATTGCAAGCTCTGGTACCAGTGTCCATGTCCAAGTTTGATGTTGTATTATTGCGGGTGAGGAGTTGTTTAGGATTGGGTGTCTGTCTTTGTGCAAGAAAAGGTCCCCCCCCCCCAAGTGCTTGTGAAAGAGAACTGTCATTATTCAGTAGAGGTGGTAAGTCCCTGATGATGTGTTGAACTGTTTTGAGTTGGGAGCGGGATGTGACCACTAGTGGTGTCCTGTTATTGTCTCTTTTGGGCCTGTCTTCTAATAGGCTTTCTCTGAGTATCATTCTGGCTTTGTTAATCTGTTTCTTGACTTAATCAGGGGGATATTTTCATTCCAAAAAGGTTTATTGTAGATCCCTCGGGTGAGAATCTCTGCTCCAGTCCTACAGACATCATGCGTGTGTCAGCATCACCGACATTCTAGGATTTCGCCAGTATCTATGATAAACCACAGAGATCAGTGAAATTCTAGAACACCAAGAATGTTACTTCAGAAGTGTAGCCAGAAGTGATGCCAACATGCATACAACATCCCCCTCCCCCCAATACACACTGCTTATTTAAGAAGCAGCAGGGGCCTGTGGCAGTGGCAGGAGAACTTCTGTCACAGTGGGTGAGTTGACAAGCCTCAGTGTACCAGGTGGCCTATACCAACACTGCATTCTTTTCTGACCACCATGGAAGAAGTAGGTTTGTTTTCTCCCAAAAGGGCTTCCCTTTACATTTTGATGGTTGCTGTCAGAATCTGCTGATTCAGACAAGGATTTTGGGGATCTCATGCTATATATTATAACCTGTTTCTGTACCCATTTTGTAATCATGCCTATTGCTATTAGTTGTTCCTATTGCCATTTGCCATTTGCTTGACCATTGTGAATGTATGCTATGTGACCCCAGGTTTATGGCTTTGACCAGGCCTGGTGCATGTATCTGGTTGCCCGGGAGAATGACAACTTCAAAGCCTGGGAACAATGGGCCTCTCACACTCCTGCCTCCGCATTCCATTCATCCCGGCTGGGAGAACAGGGGAGGACAGGGACCGTTTCTTATCAACGTGCGAAAGCCTTGGGGAAAGCATTTGTTATGTGAATATGGTTACATCTGAGGGGTCTGGTTTGGGAAGGGAAATTTACAGCTTCACACCTAGCTTTCTTTCCTGTGGGAAGCAAACGGCCAGAGAACCTTTTGCCCGCGGTTTTCCCCCCTTGTTGATTGGTTACCTATGGGCAATTCAAATTGTGCTGGAGACTATATTAGACCTGCTTCTATTGTATGCGTTATCTCTGACAATAATCCGAGGACCTGTACCAAAGTAGAAATTGGAAATAAAGAACTGTGTTTCATCAACAAAGATCTGATCCTTGACTACTTTGAGCAAAAGCCTCACAGTTGCCTGTCTGAAGGAAATAAGGGAGGGGAAGGTTGGAAAAAGTAGATTACCTGGATGCTCTCAATGCTGCAAAGCGAAATAATATAGAATCAGCTATGACTCTGTAAGTCCAGTTTTGGGGGACTGAAGCGGGATTTTTACAAAAAGTAGAAACAGACATCCAAATGAAACGCAACGCACAGGAAGATTTCATCCACCGACAAACGCAGCACACCTGACAAATAATATTAATTGGAAAAATACGTATGTCAAAATGTTCGTGGTGGATTTATTCAAACCCTAGCCTTCCCCCCCCCCCCGGGATTCTCGGATCTTTATCTGAGCAGTTATGTTCCTTTGGTTTTAATGAGGCTGTCATTTAAAGTACGGCAAGCTCTCTTTGTTTTTAGTGGGGCTACAGAAAGCAAGCAACTAGCCCCTTGTGCACTAGTCACAATAAATGTAGAGTTGGCTCTTTAGCTGTCTTTGTGACTATAAACCTGCAGTTCTCTGAAACATACAGTACTCTTTTGTGGCATGCATACCCACAGTAGAATAGCAGGAGGAAAGACCAGGACTTAAAGCCATATTTTGGATTCCCTCTACTTCATGCTCCTTCCCTGTCTGACAGACACAGCATTGACCAGCACTCTTGTGCCTTTTGTAGATGGCTCAATTATATCCATGAATCTAAGGACCTTTGATTCAATGGAAGGATAGTTGCACATGCTAACACCAGAGAAACAGCAACATCAGAAACTGTACATCCACATTTCTTTAGCTGTCTTGCATTACTTAAGCATCTCATTACTTAAGCATTGCATTGATACAGTGCAGTAGGCACTGAAACTGTGCCTGGCTTCAATGAAACAAGGAAGAACTAGTTATCACATTTCTACCCCCTCCCCCACTTTTTGCAATGTGGAACACCAGGCAGTGTTTACAGAGTTCCCAGGTGGTCCTCCATCCCAGCACTGACCAGACTGAGACTGTTTGTTTTCAGCTAGATTGCCACATCATGCACCTTCCAACCATTCTTTCCTATCTGGGGTGAAGGGAACAAGGGCTTTCTTTCAGTATTCAGGATATGCTGTTGGGCCCAGATTTCATGTCATCACAGGAGCTGCACACACAGATCTTAACTCCCCTGTCTGACTCAGAAATGTGTGGGGGTGCCCTGACCTGGACAGACCAGGCTAGCCCAATCTCGTCAGATCTTCGAAGCTAACCAGGGTCGACCCTGGCAAGTACTTGGATGGGAGACCACCTTGGAATACCAGCAGCAGGGGTCATTTTGTAGAAAAAGAGGTGCAGGAGCTCATTAGCATAACTCATTTGCATATGCCACACCCCCTAACATACCAGAAGTGTGTCAGAAGGCAACACCCACCCCTCAGGCTCCACTCCACAGGTGAGTGAAACTGACCTGCTCTTCCTCCATTCCCTTCCCCATCCAATACTTTGTGCAATAAAAATAAGCATAAAGAACACACCCTCATTCTCTTCCTGCTCCCTTGAAACCACCAGGTTTCAAGTAGACTTGAGATACCCAGGACATGTGCACCACCCATCCCTTTCCCTTCCCCTCCCCACAGCAAGACACCCTGTGAGGTAGGTGGGGCTGAGAGAGGTCTTTTGAGAACTGCTCATGAGAGAACAGCTCTGAGAGAACTTGTGACTGGCCCAAGGTCACACCAGCAGCTGCATGTGGAGGAGTGGGGTATCAAACCCGGTTCTCCCAGATTAGAGTCCAACTCCTGACCACTACACCAAACTGATAAGGTGGAAGCTGCCTGAAGGGTTGGTGAAATTTCTCCAGTACTTATGTGCCATGTGCCCAGATAAAAAATGGTATACTTAGAAAATTTATATGCCACCTTGAGCAAGTCTCTGGAAAAGCAGCACACAGTCATAAAAGGAACAATGATAAAATTATCAATATTAAAACAAAACATTGAAAACAATAAAGACCCTAGCAGGGCTTTCCCCGGGGCGCTGCGCCTCTGCACTGTTTGGGGAAGCCGAGGAGGGGGCGGGGCTTGTTCATGTGCCCACCCCCTGGGCTCCTCACTCCCGGAGCTGCGCTCCTGTGCGCTCCCGCTCCAACGGACCCCTGACCAGCAGTAAGGAGATGGGGGCAGGCTTGATTCAGCCACTTCTCTGAATATCCTCCAGGGATCAGTCACCAGGGGTCACCATGACCTCCAGGTGCACACACACACACACACACACACTCACACATATGAAAAATACGAAAGACAGACAGACAGACAGACAGACAAGAAAGAAAGAAAGAAAGAAAGAAAGAAAGAAAGAAAGAAAGAAAGAAAGAAAGAAAGAAAGAAATGGATGGTGGTGGCTGATCCAAAGAGAGAGCAGCTTGCCACCTAGTTCAGTTGGGGCAGCAGCAAGAAATCGAGAGTTTCTGGTTCACAGTGAAGAAGCTACATCTCAGTTAACTGAGCATGTACTTGAAACACATCCTAGGTTTTATTCCTGGCCTTTTCAGATAAATAATTTCAGCCAATATGACTAAGAACTGAAAAACCCACTGCCCATCAGAGCAAGATTGCATTAGCTGCTTCTGAGGTTATATGGAACTAAACCCACGTCTCTGCCCTTTGAATTCTCTTTGTGGACACTTCTGTCCTGAATGGCTCTGGAAGACCCAAATATTTCCATGTATCTCCCCTTCTCACTATAAAAACAAAAACAAAAAAGCAAAGCATTTTAATTAAAGAAGGGACATCTGTACAAATGATTTGCACAGGGGTATGTACATTAGGGAAACGTAACAGGCTTGGGTAGCACTGCATTATATTTTGGCAATGGAGCCCTTTTGATGACATTCCACAAACTCTCTAACCACATTTAGTCGTGAATTAAGTCAAGGAAACTCCCAGTGGCACCATTGTGCAAGGACAGCTTTAAATGGGGCTGCCCTGGGTATGCTGTGCTACACTGGTAGTCAATTTTTGAGCGTATAAAGATCCAACTCTCTAAAGTATTTTTAAATTTAAAATCCTATCACAGTAGCCTGCATGCCAGTTAACATTATTTACAGTAGTAGAACTGACAATGCATGTTGAGTAGGACTTTATGTAAACCAACCCTTTCCCAACACAAATGAAGAATCTTGGTCTACATGAAATGGAGAAACCTGGATCCTAAGTAGAGTTGCACCCTTCTAAGTCCATTGAAGTCAATGGACTTTAGAGGGTGACACTTTGAGCGATTTGGGGCTGGCTTTTAGCCTAACTTATCATATATGGTGGTTGTGGTGGAGGAGGAAGGAGGAGGAAGAGAAACTTCATTCCTTGCCTTGAGTTCCTTGGAGAAAGAATGGGGAAATGTTGCATAGCATTACAACACAAAGTGAGTTCTATGAGATATTACATGGAAGAGACTTGACTCAATGCGCTGTGCTGTTTTCAGCTCCTTTGAAGGCCATGACGGGTGTTAAAACAGTCCAGCAAAATGAGAGAGACTGCACTATGACCAAATTGCTGCCATTGTGAAGGATCATTGTACTTTTCTTGGTTACATGTGAATCTGGTCACCCTGTACTGTCTCCATTTCATGGTTCTTGGACTCTGCTGTTTGCAACTCCCCCCTCCCCACCTTGTACAAATGTCTGCCTAGTGAGGAAGCGCAACATGCATCTGGTAAATTGGCTCTAGTTCATGAAATCTTATACTAGATAGGGGTAGGCAACCTTTTTGGCCTGAATGTCAAAAGAAACACAACATCTGCCTGTGAAAGTGTTAATGTGCCAGCAAAAAAAGTGAAGGAAGAGGGCTGGGCCTGCCATAGAGAAGTCTCCTCCTGGGGGGAGGCAGTGGCATGGGGGAGGGGTCTGTTCTTCAGACAGATGGTGGTCCCACACTTTCCTCAAGGTCTGAGCAAACTGTGCAACAAGGGTACCCTTGTGCAGAAAAGCACTAACCCATTGGGACAGGACTGGTTTCACTTTCTGGGAGTAATGTCCAGATGGTGCCATTACTGATCCAGGTCCTCCCACCTGCAAAGAATTATGCTCCATCCCCAGAATTATGCTTTATCCTTGCCTGACTCAACTACAACCCCACTTTTGGAGATGGCAGCCATTGTGCCAAGCACTGTTCCACTGTGAAAGGCAGCCACTCTGCCAAGCAACATGGTGCAGTGTGGAACTATTCAGCATATGTTTCAGAGTTTGCCTACCCGCATGCTAGGATAAAGAATTGAAGCGGTCCTGATTTTTTTTGCTGCAATGGGATAACACAGCTGCTCCTCTGGTTTTATCACTTAGGTACACAGGGTTTGTTTTTAGTGTAAGATGGGACTATTTGAGCATTTGGAGGCAGAAAAGCAATTTGAATTAGGTACGGTTAGTTAATGGTTCTGGAAGACCTTACCAATCTGAAGAAAAGTACGTCTCCTCACATTTGATCCTGGGTTATTTTTATTCAATTTACTCTTTGCACAGTGTAATCAGTAGCTTGTAAACTAATCTGTTAGGAATGTTCATGTATCAAGAACCTGGATGTTTGAATTAAATGCCAATTTATAAATATAATTTATAGGAAGTTAATGACAGTAATACTTTACATTGCTATGGTGCATCTCCAGTTGCCAAAAACCACTCTGAATATATCATTCTACGAGCCCATAGGATATGCCTGCATTATTCTCCCCTATTCTGTAAACAGGGTGCGGGAGTACAGAACAAATAGCTTGCAGTGGGCTACCTGATGAGATGTGGCAGAGGTGAAATTTGATCTAGGGACTTCCTAGTCTGTTTATTATTTATTGTATTGACTTTATTTACACCCTGTCTCCCCAGTGGGGGGAGGCTCACAGCAGCTTACATTGTTCTCTCCTCCATTTTATCCTCACAACAACCCTGTAAGATGGGTGAGGCTCAGAGAATGTGACTGGACCATGGCCACACTGCAGGCGCCTGTGGCAGAGTAAGAATCTGAATCAGGGTCTCTCAGATCCTAGTTTAAAATCCTGACAAGTACACGGTAACGTCTTTCTATACTTCATTGAGATGGGCACCAATATATCCATATTGCCTCTCTTTAAAATGCCAAGGGCATGTTCCTCTTTCCTCTGAAAAAGAAGAAGAGGAAGACATTTTCTCCAGCTCCATCTTGAAAAGCTGAATTAGGGCTGGGGTGTGCATATCAAAGTGAATTGCTAATGCTCAAACTATCAATGTTTAAGATAGCTTTATACATGCACTTCAAAAATTCTGATTCCACACACCCATTACCTTCCTTGTTCTCGGCAGTTTCATTTCAACAAAATGTTTAAAGCTCCTTTGGCGGCAGCATGAGAGACCTCCCATGCAAATTACTGAAAAGATGGACAAAGAAAGCACATGGTGAGAGCTCCGTCCCAGCTAGAATCACAAACAGAATACGAATGGTAATCGTTTGGTAGCGGCTTTCTGAAGCCCATCCAGCTAACCTGCTGAAGAAACTGTAATAACAGCTGGACCTGATATACAATCTTGCCCTTGGTGTATTAAATCATTCTGATGTAATGTCTGGCAAATCACATGAGCTGCCTGTTAAAGCCTTTCCAGAGCCTGTATTCCAGCAGCAGGACAGACCGTGTAATGAGCCCAGGCTCACAGCAGATAAGGAGAAAGCGTTATTATGAAAACAAATCTTGAGGAAGTTCACATTTCATTTGAAAGACTGTGCTTGGGAAGGGGAGTTTGTCTCTGTGTGTATCACACACACAGGTTGCCTCCAGAAAATATTCCCATCCCTTATTTCACATTGCAAAGCTATTAGAGACAGCAGTTTGCCACTCGGCATTCCAGGTGGTGTGATATAGCTCCTCACGCTCTAAATAAAAAAAAGGCATTAATATGCTAAATACATTGTCGCCCATTGGCTCCCATGGTGACAGCTCCACAAGCTTCATGAATAATCCATAGAGCACCTGGAGGCATGAAATTTTCATGTGCCGTTTCTCGAAATTTTGCAATAAAGTGCCTTATAGGGACAAATAAGTGACGGATCTGCTTTGCACACCGAATATCATCAATTGGGGGGGGGGGGGGGGGAGTCTCTGTGTTAACACACAACGGAAGCCTCCATATTCAGTGGTAGGAAGAAATGTGCCCAAATTGCCCCCTTGGAACCACAAGGACAAGCAGCCATTACTTGAAGATAAAATAGCCAATTTTTATTTGTACAATATGGTACCGATCTGTATTCTGTGTGCATTTCCCACCTGGCTGTATGCTGGGTGACAGGTTTTTTCCTGGGATCCAGACTAGAAATTTAGGCTGGAAGATGCTGAGCTCTTAATTACTGAAAGATGAGGGCACGTCCAACCGCACAATAAGACTAACATACTCAGCGTGATATAGCCCCTAACAAAACACAATTAGTGTGTCACAAGTCCTGCACAACTAGTGACCGTCCCTGTCAGCTACATACAGCCCACCACCACAGGTTGCTGTATTTGCCATTGCTCCAGGGAGTGGAGGAGGCACACAGGCGCTAGACAATCAGTGCTGCCCACAGCTAGCTTTCACCCATTCCAATCCGTCACTCTGAAAAAGCAACACAACAGTGCTCTTCCTGGGAGAGGAAAAGGTACCTTGATTGAAATGGTGCTTCCAACCCACCTCTATCATCTTTCAATGACCTAACTGCCTTTATCCCAAAATGTATTATGAGATTTATTTCCATGTGTTGTCTACTTATGCAGGGGCAGAAAAGAGGGGGAAAGAGTTTTAGTGCTTGTGCCTTTCACAAAAATATCCTTAAAGTTATTTTTTTCTGATATGAGTTGACTTAGGCCCAAGGTGCTCAGCTACTGTAGCCCTGTGACAGACAAATTCCAGTGCAACAGATGGACTGATTCATCACCTTATATGGCACCTGAGGTCTCTGTAGGGCCACTGGTGACACAGCATTTTTATCGCTAGTATTTACAATCCTATAAATGAATGTTCACAAGTACAGGGGCAGAGAAGGCTCCCTGGATCCTAGCTGTTAGTGTTATTTGTGTGCAGAGGACTGCTGTCATTTTTGCAAAAAGGTGACTCAGATGGCTCTTGACTATCATCTGACAATTTTCAGAAGGCACCTCCAGATGGCCTAGGCATAATACAAAGGAATGAGATGGACCTGGACAAGGAGGAGCCAGAAAATAGTCGAGAGAACAGAGTGCACACTCTCCTCCTTAAAACAACATCAGGCTTATTCTTGGTTGTATAAACATTATTTATGTCTGGTCAATTATTTTTAAGGGGACACAATGGAAACCTGGTTTGTATTCTGCGTATTTTAGGAGAATAGTGTGACCGATCTCACACAAGCCACTGCTCCACCCCCGCTCTTCCCTTTCCCCCGATTGCACAAGTCAGTTTCCCATGATGTGTTCCGCAGCTGCATTTTGACCCGCAGCTTCACCTGATCGCCTCCGTGTCTTGATCCTCAAAAAATAGGATGTGATGTATTCCATGGGTTTGGAGCCAGTGCTTCCCTTCTGCTAAGCTAACATTCTTCCATTGCAAGGAGGATTCCTTCTTCCAACAGACTTAATCATTAGACCTTTCTCCAGGAATGCCAATTCTGGCTTAGTAAATTCTTGAAAATCGGGCAGTGGTGACTGGGATGGGGAAATTTGGGGAGGGTGCTCAGCAGGGATGTGATCCCACAGAGACTTCTCTCTGAATCTGCCATTTCCTCCGGGGTGAAGTGACCTCTATAGTCTAGAGATCAGTTGTAATTCTGGAAAAACTGAGGAACTTCATATATAGCCATTACAATAGTTTATACATTTGTTATCAGAATTCAGTAGTTAGTAGTCTGTATTTTATGATGCTGTTTGAAAGCAGAGTTGACTGGATGTGGCTGGAAAGTCACCAGATCAGAGCCAATCTGGCTCTGATAATAATATTGTAATCAACTATGAAAAATCAAAAATATTAATTTTTTCAATGAGCTGGCACTTATTTAAGTGGCGCATTGGCACCATGGAAATTGAGCAAGTGAAGACCTTTAAGTCCCTTGACATTACTTTTAATTACAACCTGAGATGGCCAAAGCATTGTAACAGAACTATAAACTTGGTGGAATGCTCTCTGGCACAAATTTAAAAGTTTTACTTTTTAGGAGGAAATCAGTTCATCCCAGCAGCCTTGAAAATCTATAATGCAAAAATTCTCCCTCAGCTGTTATATGGAATTCTCTTAAGGATTAAAGCCTTTAATTCATGCATGGAGGATGTACTATCATCCTTCTTTTGGCAGATTTTGGGAGTTCCCAAATGTGTTCCCTGTTCATCTATATGTGTGGAGTTGGGTCTTTCACCTTTTGGAAACTAAAATGGCTTTCATGGCTTTCAAATACTGGTTAAAAATCAAAGGTATTTTATAATTCATGCAGTAACAGCAGCTAGAATCTTATTTGCAACCTTTTGGAAACTTCCAACAATACCTTCCGAACAAGAACTAGTAGGGAAGACTATGGAAATGCTGGAAATGGATAAACTGCCTTTGATGCTAAAAGGGTAAATGGAAGATGATTTTTTTCAGACTATGGACTCCTTTTTATGGCTGGATAAGAAAGAAACATAAAGATATGAACTTTCTGACAGTATAATATGAAGAAGACTTTATGAACTTTTAAAACTTCACCGTCTATCTTTTTTGTAATCTGAAATGATAAGTGGAGAAGATTTATATGCCGAAGACTTATTTTTGTTTCATTTCATTTCCCTACCCCTGTATACCCCCAAAACTTAAATAAAGTGTACTATAAAAAAATGACAGGTTGTACTGGAGGACATTAATTCATTGGGTCACCATAAGTCAGAAGCAACTTGATGGCACTTCACACACACACACACACACACATACACACCCTGGTACCAAGCAGGACAGATTTCCTTCCAGTACGTCAGCTTGTGATATTTGTAGTGCCAAAAATCATTCAAGTGGAAGTTTTATTTAGTTTTGTTACCACCTCTAGAATATGGCACTTGGTACAGCAGACACTGATTGCCTGCTTAAGGAATGAAATGCCATGCTGTGCGTGTAAATAACTTTCCATTTGGAGATGCTGGGTGCATCTCTAAATGGGGACAATCAATATCTACCGTGACTGATGGGGAAATTAGCAAAGTGATAAAATTCAAGCATGAACTGCTGCTGGGGAGGGGGGCACATCTAAAGGCACAGAAATGTTACCTGGAAGAGCATCTCCAAGCAATGCATGCACTCCACCTGTCTATTCTGATCATCTGGAAGGATTTTTCCATGAGCCTGTTAAAAAGCAGTGAGCTATTACTGTTAACAAGCAAAACAGTTCTCTGACTTGTTTGGAACCTGGGTCTCCCAGACCCTACTCTGAAGCCCTGACTGCTACACCACACTGGCTTTCATAGGATGGCTGCTGTTTAGGCAGTGGCTGGCCTAGCTGAGACATGCAACTAGCCAGGACTAGCTGAGACATGCAAATTGGGTAGTATCAAGTCGCCAGAGGTTGATCCAGCCTTACAGTTTCCAACCTTGAGGTGGAACTTGAAGGTCTCCCAGAATTACATCTAAACTCTAGACGCAGAGATCTGTCCCCCTGGAGAAAATGACTGCTTTGGAGGGTAGACTCTAGGTATAATATCTGGCTGATGTCTCTCTGCTCCCAAACCTCCCCTCCTCAGACTCCACCACAAAATCTCCCAACTTGAACCTGGCAACCTTTGCTGGGCTTTGCCCTGATTAGTCCGCCCTCAAAGGCCAAAATATGCCCAGAAAGGGCCGTGCCCCCCCCTCCGCCCCTCTCCTGCCTTAGGGTTGCCAAGTTCTACCATGGAGAAAACGGGGGAGTCCTGTCCCTTTTCCAGGAGCCCTGCGTGCATGCAAAGCGTGTGCACGCTGTGATGACGTCACCTGGAAGTGACATCATCACGCTGGGCATGTTGTTGGGTGAAGCTCTGGCAATCACCCTGAAACTCTATGGTGCCATAGAGTTTTCAGGGCAATTGCTAGAGCGTCACCCCGGCAACATGCCCCACATGATGACGTCACTTCCGGGTGACATCATCACACTGGGCAGTCAGTCGGATCGGGCCACTTTGAAGGTGGGGATTCCCCCGCTGGCCGAATCTGGACCAGTGGATTGGGGGCCCCTTTAGTGGGGGAATTCCCACCCCCCTGGGGGACTTGGCAGCCCTACCCTGCCTTTTACATCATATAAACCCAGTCTGGAATACTGTGGCAGCTGAGCAACAGCCATGGAGTGAGCTGTTGCTTAAAGCTACTGTTGCTCCTTTTAGGGCCCTTACTCTTTTTTTAATAAATAATTTTATTTTATAAAGACAAACAAAAACAGACAAACATACAAACATACAAAAAGTTGGGGATTCCATTTACATCATTATTTGATCTGTCAGGTTACCTCATACTATATTATATTTTTATTTTCCCCACCATGTTTTTTAAAGTAAATTCTTGCTTATAGTTGAAAGTGTAGTTCATATTCTCTTCTGGTTCAGCTATATGTCCGTATAGTTTATTTAATATATTCTTCCATCCATTTGTTAAACCTTGACCATGTATTCTCTAAGCTTTCTTCATTTTGTCTTCTCAAAATTAAAGAGTTTGTCCATCTCTGCAGTTTCAAGTATTTTTTCTCGCCAGTATTTGGCATATAATACTCTTGCTGTTGTTGCTTTAACCTCAATTCTAACACAGTCTGTGTCCAGTCTGGATCCTATCAATGTCTCGATAAATCTATCATTCTTCACAGTTAATGTTGTTGGCAACTAATTTATCCGGGAGTCTGACAGTTGCCCCCCCCCCCAGCACCCAGAATACAGAGCATCACTTGCCCCAAACTGATGGTCGTTTCAGACAGCCCTTCCCCTACCGTTTTGGAGCCGTCTTTGAAGCGGTTTGCCATTTCAGACTGCCGCTTTCTTTTCAAGCCTCTTTTTGCCACAGAGAGAGAGAGAGAGAGAGAGATGGTGTTTTAAGACTCAGCCTGGACCTTGATCTCTCTCTCTCTCACCCCCCCCCCCCCCCCCCGCATTTTAAGACTCAGCCTGGATCGGCTCTTTTTTAAAAAAATCACGGAGATTGCCTGCACAGTGAAAAGAGGCACGAAAACACTCATCAGAGGAGGAAGCGCTTTGGGGGCATTTCACACAGCACCCTATAGTGCTTCAGGACCGGTACAAGAACTGAAGAACGCTTGGGAGGAGGTTTCAAGGTAAACCAGCTCAGGAATGCTTCCCCAATGGGAGAGGCACATTTCTGTGTGAAAGAGCCAATATGTTCCATTAGGGAACTGGTACTAATACGGTTCTGTGTGAAATGCCATATAGAAACCGTTATTGAAGAGTTCCTGAAACGGAACATATTGGCTGTGTGAAATTCCTCTGAGTGTTCCTATCTATACCTTGTGGCTAATAGCCACTGATGGACCTCTGCTCCATATGTTTATCCAATTCTCTCTTGAAACCATCCATGCTTGTAGCCACCACCACCTCCTGTGGCAGTGAATTCCATGTGCTAATCACACTTTGGGTGAAGTACTTTCTTTTATCTGTTCTAACCTGACTGCTCAGCAATTTCATTGAGTGCCCACAAGTTCTTGAATTGTGAGAAGGGGGGGGGGAGTACTTCTTTCTCTACCGGCTCTATCCCATGCATAATCTTGTAAACCTCTATCATGTCACCCCTCAGTCATCATTTCTCCAAGCTAAAGAGCCCCAAGCGCTTTAATCTTTCTTCATAGGAAAACTGTGCCAACCCTTCTAATCATTCTAGTTGCCCTTTTCTGCATTTTTCCAATGATCTTCTCCCCCCCCCCAGCTCTTTGAGAAATAAATTAATTTCACCTTTACTAAATATGTTTTTCTGTGCACCATTCTATGTCTTAAAGCTAGAGAACATATTATATGGCTAAGCTCGCAATCAGACGAGTCTTTAGATCTGAACCAGGCACGAGTGCCTGGTGGATTTAAAGGGGATGTCCAGACGGTGACATCTGGGAAAGATGCAGCTTCCATGATCAGTCCATTCAGCTCCTCCAGGGAGCCGTACTTTAAAGATACCAGTGAAAGTCTGGGGCTAATGCTTGCCAATGGGCCAATGGCGGACTTTCTCCCGTCTGATTGTTCCACTGCATGGTAAGGCGATTCACGGGGGAGCTGTCTGGTCATGTGACATTGGATAAAAAAGATCGGGATCAAATTAGAGCCAGGCCAATGGTGGGATTAGCTACCCATCTGAACGCACCCTAAGAATGAACTTTAGATCACAATGGAACATGATGACGGTGTATGTCTTGTGAAAAATGTGTATTATTTTGTTATTAATACTGCTTGAGTCCAGTGGCACCTTTAAGAACAACAAAGTTTAATTCTGCATGCACACGAAAGCTTATACCCCAAATTAAACTTTATTGGTCTTAAGGGTGCCACTGGACTCAAACTTTGTTCTGTTGCTTCAGGCCAACATGGCCACCCACCTTAATCTATTAATATTGTTATTATTGTTGCTGTTATACTAGCCAACAGCCCTTCAGGTTGACATAGAAGAGGGCAGAAGGGCTCATCCAAGTGTTTCCTCAATCCTATGGAGATGACAGAATGTGTTTTTAATCCTAGCCACCACCTGTATATTCAATAGAAAGCTAGACTGCAGACGAATGCCAGGTTGCATATTTGATTCACCAGTAGAGTGCACAGCCCATTTGTGATAAGATGATTGCTCATTGTGGAAGATGTTATGGGCTCCCTGGATGATGCTTACTTCAAATGATTCCATTCATTTCTGTATCTTGACATTGTTACATTTATTATTTTGTTAATTTATTTCTGAAAGACAATGAGCAAATGAGATTTTTATATATCCATTTTTTAAATATAAATAAGATATTCATGCTAATCAGGCATGCAAGGCTGCATTCCATACTAGAAAAGTTTTTTCTGAATGCGTGACTGATGATTCAGCTAACATATTATCTCACTAGGTAAGGTTTCTCTTCATGTTAAGCCATAATTTTTGGGGATGCTGTGGATTTAGGAGATATAAAAATCTTGTGTGACCATAGCCAATTGGACCATTTTTTGTTCGGTCAGGCTGTGAATGTCAGTAATGATTTCTTAGCAATGTTTTCAGCTGATCCATGTTTATACAGCATTTTAGAAAGTGCCAAGCATTTCCCCCCGCAACTGCAAACAGCAATACATGACAAAACTGATAACCCCCCAGCTGCTTCCTTCTCTTTCTAGTTAACCAAATGCTATTGATTTTTTACACAGTTCATTTCAGCATCAACCTTGTGCTCCTTAAAACAAAATTTCTCTGCTTAAACTTTGGTAGCAAAATCAGAGCTGGTACAGCCCAGTGAGCAGAGAGTTCAGCAAGCCCACTTTTCAGCAAATTCTATTGAACAAGCCTACTGCGTATCATGTGGAAAGTCGTTATCATTTAAACCCCTCCCCAACTGAAGTTACTACCTTTAGTCTACATGGAAACTTCTTAATATAATAATTCCCTTATAATTATATAATTGCCCTAAGTATTGGCCATTTCCAGCTCTCCCATTGGCTGTGCAGTGCACTCCATCAGCCACTGACCCATCAACTACCACTCAAGAGTACTTGCATGCCATTGGCTGGGTGCTGGGTCCACTCCTCTTCCCCGCCCACTGCCACCTCAGCCACAGTTCTCTGTCAGAATAACTGCCAAATGGCTGTCTCTCCTGACGAAGACAGTTCTCTTACTTGCCTCCTGTGGGACTAACTTTTCCCTCAGTGGCTGTTGCCAGGCAACCAAGCTTGGTTCTGTCAGTAAAAAAAAGGAATGAAGCCCTTTCCGTGCCTTTCTGGGGAACTCATTGGGGCCAGTCTTGACTAGGGTTGCCAGCTCCAGATTGGGAAATTCCTGGAGATTTTGTGCTAAATTCTATGGAAGCCAGGGTTTGGGGAGAGGAGAGGTCTCAGCTGAATAGAATGCCATAAAGCCCACCCTCTAAACCTGCTGTTTCCTCCTGGGGAACTATTTTTGCCAATTTCCAGGTGAGGGCTGGAGATCACTCAGAATTACAGCTGCTCTTCAGGAGGGAGGAGGAGAAGATGGAAAGCTGATGTCAGGGGGCAGATAAAGGTAGGTTGATGGTTGTCTGGGAAGGAGATAGGGTTGCCAACTCCAGGTTGGGAAATTCCTGGAGATTTGAAGGGTGGAGCCTGAAGAGGGTGGGGTTTGAGGAGGGGTGGGACCTCAGACAGGTACAATGCCATAGACTCCACTTTCTAAACCAGCCAGTTCCTCATGGGGAACCACTGTTGCCAGTTTCCAGGTGGGTGCTGGAGATCACTCAGAATTACAACTGCTCTCCAGGAGGGAGGGCAGAAGTCAGCTGCAGTCAGAGGGGCAGATAACGGTAGGTTGATGGTTAGCTGGTAAGGAGACTCTTTCTAGAGCCTGTTGTATTTATTTCCACAATAAACCTTATTCCTAGTATTAGAATAAACTCCTCCAATCTAACTGTGCTTCCATGAGATTTCCATGGGTCTGTGGTTATGAATCACATTCTAAGGTGATTGCCAGTGACACAGAGCAGTGTATTGCATCTAGTTCTCCAAAAGGAATAAACAGACCTTGGTCTTGTCACTCACTATGATCATTACCATCTCCCTGGAGCGTGCCCCTGAGCACATGAAAGTCAAACATTCCTTTTACACTTTCCATTAACCACAGAGAGCACTACAATGAAGCCAACAGTATTGCTTCATAAATTGCCAACCAGCCTTCACTTCCCTCTGAACTGACCAACACATGTTGTGATTGGCCAAGCTGAACGCAGGCCAACAGTCATTGTATGTCAATGGTAAAAGGGTCAGTTTATTCATAGGATTTGCATAGGATTTGTAAAACTGGAAAGACAGTATGGAGAACTTAGGACCAACTACTACCTGGAGGTTTCCAACCCCAAGGATAATATAAAGGGTGAGGCACTTAAATTTGGTTACTCCGGTTCTAAGGGTCTTTTGCAGGCCATTTCAAAAGCACAGAAAAACAAATATGTTGCCTACATGTTTGCTAGGTAGGGCTGCCAAGTCCCCCAGGAGGGTGGGGGAAACACCGATTTTTAATGCTTACCCCCGCTTTTTTGAAATTGGCCACCGGGGGAGGCAATGGCTGCCAGCAGGAATGCAGGGGAACGTTGGAGCCTGCCCTGCCCTCTCCCTGCCAGGCCTGAACTCTTAAAAGGGAAATGTCTGCAGAGAGCCTGCCCTGCAGTAAAAAGCCTCACCAGACATTTCCCCTTTAAGAGCAGAGCCAATAAGAGAAACCCTTGCCCAGAGATTAAGGAGGGACTAGGCTCTTTGTACTGAAGGGCGTGCTTTTGCATGTGGCTTGCAAGGTTGCTGGGGTAAGTGCCTCTGCTAGCTCTTTTCCTTCTCTCTCTCTCTCCCCCTCCCCCTTTCTTTCTTTCTTTCTTTCTTTCTTTCTTTCTTTCTTTCTTTCTTTCTTTCTTTCTTTCTTTCTTTTTTTTTTCTGTCTGTCTGTCTGTCTGTCTCTCTCTCTCTCTGTCCCCATTCAGCAGAGGTCTATCAGTGGCTATTATTAGCCACAAGGTCTAAATGGAACACTTTGTCTGGGGCAGTGATGCTCTGCATTCTTGGTGCTTGGGGGGCAACAGTGGGAGGGCTTCTGGAGTTCTGGCCCCGCTGCTGGACCTCCTGAGGGCACCTGGTATTTTTGGCCACTGTGTGACACAGAGTGTTGTACTGGATGGGCTGTTGGCCCGATCCACTGTGGCTTCTCTCCTGTTCTTATGATATGAAAATCATATTTAGCACTTGTGTAGCACTTAGTGCTTCATATTCTGCCGAGATGAGGAAGGATTCAGTAGGGTCGTTGCTCAGTGATAGAGCATCTGCTTGACATGCAGGAGGTATCAGCCTCTTCAGCTAAAAAAGGATCAGGTAATAGGTGGCATTAAAGATGTCAGCCTGAGACCCTGGAGAGCCACTACCAGTCTGAGTAGTCAATACTGACCTTGATGGACCAATGGCCTGATTCAGTATTAGGAAACTTCATGAGTTCATGTGTCAGCATGTGGAAGCAACATCACAGGATGTGACATCACAAAATGATGTCACTTCCTTTCTCCTGGTTCCACCCCCAAAGTCTCCTGGCTCCACCCCCAAAGTCCTCAGATATTTCCCAAGTTGGACTTGGCAACCCTATTGCTAGGCCACCCCTGACTTGGGCAAGGTCCAACCAGACAATGTGTGCTTCATATGGGCCTATAGCTACGGCAGGGCATTTCAGGGCCCCTCCCCCTTGCTTACAGGCCCCACCCCACAAGTTTCAATCATGAAATTCCCTTTTTAAAATTTTAGTTGTATTTTATTACAGCCTCCCGTGCTCTCCATGCCCAGCCCCAGGCCATGATTTGCCTAGCCAGCCAGCAGTCCTGCAACTGAATCTGTCTCGTTGCAGCTGTGCCCTGCCTGGCCGATCCTGTGCGCCATCTGCTGGTGCACCCCATGACCTTGCCAGCAGCTCTTCCCTCTCTGGCTGTTCCCTGGCTGTTCTCATTCCTATGCCGGGGAACAGCCAGCTCGGTTTGGTGGTGACACCCTCACCCCCACTTTACTTGGTTTTGCAGAGTCCCAGTTTCGCCAGCAAGAAGATCCAACAGTGGCTCAAGCCTTCCCCATGGCTCCAATCTGGACTTTGCTCTCTTGAGCAGGTTTCATCTTTCACGGCAAATGGCAAGGGAAAGAGAAACCCGTGGGGAGGAGCTTTTCCCAGCTGTGAAACAGAGATCAAGCACCTCATTGCATCTCTCAGTATCAGCTGGTAAAGGAAGCCAGGCAGACAGAACTTCTGCATGAAATTCTGAAGAGTTTGTATTAGAGTTATGCAGGTTGGGGAGAAGGTTGCTAAAGTAGGGGTTGCTGGAGGACTTGAAGTCCTGTCAAGTGAGAGAGTGATCCCTTTTATTTTAATCTCTGCTGGAGTGTATTTATTGTATTTTTAATTTTTTTTGTTTAAATTTTGTGATGTCTAAAGTGACATAACACCCAGCCAGTTCCCCCAGTGCCCTCCACTGAAATTTTTTTGGCTACGGGCCTGGCTTCATACAGACATCTGCTAGATTGGTACGTGTGTGTGTGAGAGAGAGAGAGAGAGAGAGAGGCTGAGGACAGACTGGCATTTCGCCCCGGGACAGCTGTGGGGGCAGATGCTGCGCGGGGAAACGAGTGCGGGGCATCCCATTCGCACTGGTTACAGTGCTGCGGGACCCTACTGGAGAGGAGGCGGAGCGGCGCGTCCACACCGCCGGCCGTCCTCTGGAACCTCCTCTGCTGCTGGCTGGTCCGGCGCGCGGCTTCTGGCTGGTCCGGCGAGGCGCGCCACTTCGCCGCGTGTCCAGACTTCCGCCCCCGCTTCCGGTGCGCCGAGAGAGCTGTCCAGACCGGCAGGAAGCGGCGGCACCGTGTGCCCAGGCAGCCGGAGACCAGTTCCAAGAGGTCTCTGGCTGCAGCGCATGGAGAGCGGCCCGCATGCGGGTAAGTGCAGGCTGCCCACGGGGGACAGATGCGGCAATCTGTACGCCCTCTCTGCCTCCGCTTTACAAGCGGAGGCAGAGCGGGGCAGATTGCCAGTCTGTCCTCGGCCAGAGAGAGAGAGAGAGAGAGAGTTCAGCCTACTTGTCAAGATTGGCAAAGAGTGGTCCAGACAGTACTGTACAAGAGGGAACAAGGTTTATGAAAGGCTGAAGGAAATAGTACGAAGCTTGTATTCCTAATGAAAGTTAAGTCAGGTAACTTGTTTCTACTTAGTAATAAACATGTTGGAATTTAAATAAAGAAAACATGAAGAAGGGAGGTAGACAAGCAGTACCTAAAGACCTGGTTAGAGAAAAAGGTACAATAACCCCCCGTGCATAACAAACTGGTAGAGAATATCAATATAAGAGACTGCTTTGATTTTTGTTTGTTTAATGATGTACTGAATAGCAAAATGCCTCAACCTTAGAAATCATAATGAACACTGGCCAGGTTAATCCCAGACGATGGCTTGTACCCATCATGGAGCAGACCTTGTGGAGCAGAATGTTCCCATTTCATCTCCCAAATGCAGCCCATGGTTCCACCCTCCATTTTGTTTCTTGACATCAGCAGACTATAAGGGAGAGCATAGGAACCAGAGTGGGAGTCTGCAATGGGAAAGGCCACTAGCAAAGGCAAAAATGTAATCAAGACCTCAGAACACTATAGTTGGATAAATCCAGTAATGCAGGCAAATATGTAACAGATATATCTGTAGATATATAGATATAGATATTAGACATTTCTACTGTCTAGATTTTGAGCCTGTCTAGAATCTACATTTTCAGGCCACTTAAATATAATACAGCCAGTACTGATTATATCATGATTGCTGACACACAGCGACTGTCGGTGAGAAATTACATTCCTTCTTCGGTATAATTTCCCTCTAAGAAGCGAATGCATCCTCAGTGATTTTCCATGAAGCTCTTTTCCAGTGACACTTGCCTATGTGCTTCAATAAATCCTTCACGGTCAAGCATGATTGGCTGCCAGCTTCCAGGCACTTCCCCTCCCCTGTCCTCCAACAACTTTGCCTCACCGCTTGGTCTTCCTCACGCCTCTTACTTTTTTGATTGACAAACATGAAAAAGTGGGAAGTACAAAAGAGTGTGGTTTTCTTCTTTTTAAAGGAAACTGAAAAGGGGGGCATATTAATATTTTATTAGCGTTTCTTTTCTTCCTGAGATTGATTGGCAGCTTGCTGCAGATAGGGAGAAAGAGCTGGTTTTTTAATTATTCCCCTAAACCTGCATCACTACCGTCACTGTCTCTTCCTTCAGTAAGCCAGTCAGATTTTTTTTTCTGTGTTATTACCATAAGGCTAGAACAGCCTATAATTACTCTGAAGAATTTCTTATCTTTTCTTTCTAAGGACCGGGCTTTTTTATAAAAGAAAAGAACCCACACTGTACATGCTTACATATCCATGACCTACGATTCCTCTCAGCAAATACAGCAGAGTCACATTATGGCTGCCATATGGAAGCCATTTTAAATCATTCCTCAGAGGAAGCCGTTTGCATTCTCCCAGGCAATTCAGGCCATTTTCTCCATTCTACAGCTAATGGCTCTTCTCAGGATGTGTGAGGTGCTGGGAAGAAAATCTACATGTTGAGCTTATGCACTCAGAGGAGGAAACAGTGTGACTATTTAAAATGGCCACTGTGTTGACCACAGTATAAACAGCTGTCAGTCTGCAATAATCTTTGCTTTCATTTTGTTAAAAAAATGCAAGTCACAAGATAGGTGCATACTTTAGAGAGAAGAAGGGCAGAAACAAGAGTTCCCACTGAATCCTTCAGCAGCTGAGCGAACTCAGGCTTTACACGGCAGACAGGCATACTGGCAAATCACCTCACTTTCTCAACAATCAGTCTTACCTAGGGTTGCCAACCTCCAGGTGGGGCCTGGTGTTTGCCTGGAATTACAACTGATCTTCTGACTGGCTATATCAGTTTCCCCTGGAAGAAATGACAGCTTTGGGGGGTGGATTGTATGGAATTACATCTCTGCTGAAGTTCTTCCCTTCTACAAACTCTGCCCTTCTGAGGCTCCACCCCCAATTCTGCAGGAACTGCGTAAACCGCAGGTGGCCACCCTAGCCTTACCAGTTCTGCAGGGTTGCTAAGTCCTATTTTAGCTGCAGCAAGCGGAGTCCTAGCCATCTCCAGGAGTCTATTGGTGCATGTGCTGTGATGACATCATTCAGAAGTGACATCATCATGTTGGGCACATATGGGGGCGGGCCCACTATCATTTGAGGGAAAAACATAGAGTTTTCACTCAAATGATAGAGTGTCCCCCGTAACATGCCCAAAGCAATGACGTCACCTCTGGGTGATGTCATCATGCTGGGCATGTCTCCGCAATCCCGGCAGTTTGGGGGTGGGGTTCCCCCCCGGTGGCCTGATCCGGGCCATCGGGTAACGGACCCATCGAGCAGGGGTCTCCCCCCCCCCCCAGGGGACCTGACAACCCTGCAGTTCTGCCTTATTTCAGGAAGGCAGTTCATTTATGTTTAAAAGCATGGCATGTCCCCTTGGCTGCAGTCACAAACACTAAATAACCCACTTTCAATCCACTTTCAGTGCACTTTCCAACTGGATTTTACTGTGTGAACTGACAAAATCCAGTTGGAAAGTGCATTGAAAGTGGATTGAAAGTGTATTATTTAGTGTGTGTGATTGCAGCCCTTGCTAATTAAAAAAAGAAACTATTTTTAAAGATGTCAAAAATGATGTCAGGGTGCTATGCATAACCAACTCTCCTTTAAACTTGCAGAACCATTTTTTCCAGCTCCCTCCTGACAACTGGTAGGGGATGGGGGGACTTATTGGGAGCAGCAGGAAGGCCCATCTGATGTGCAGCAACATGTCTACGTCACTGACCACATGACATCATCACTTCCAGGATGTCAGGGCAACGCTCTGGAATTTGGGCAAAAACTCTACGGTGAATTTGATTTTTACCATACAATTTTTGCCCAAATACCAGAGCATCACCCTGATGACTTGGACATGATGTCACTTCCAGGTCATGTGGGCAGTGACATAGACATGTCACTGCACATTGGATGGATCTCCCTCTTTTTCGGGGTAATTTTCCCTCTCCTGGCCAGCAGATTAGTGGTGGGGCGATCAGGTCTGGCAGCAGTTGACCCTTGCCTCCACCGGAAGGTCTGGCAACCCTATCAAGACCCTATCAAGACCAAAGGGTCTCAATTGAATGCACCAGGAAACTGTTCATTAGATGAGAGGAGTAAATAATATTTATGGGGAAATAACTCTAGATATTAGTCAAAGCTTTCTTTTATAGATTTATAATTTTATCAAATAACCTGCACCTCATTTTTACGACTAATCAACAAGAATAGACAGAAGTAGATATTTGACTGCGAAAAAACAAAAACCATCTTGATAAGAACCTAGTTGCAGGGTTCTACATCTGCAGACCTGTATTAGTATAATACATGTCACAATTTAAACCACAGGATCCTCTGACAAGTCTCCCAAATATATAAAGATAAAATACCATCATGTTGTTTCTGGTGTGTCTTTACAGAGATTGCTCTTTCCTCCATTTCCATTTCCCCTTATTTACAAGTATAACTTTATTTCTGTGTAAAACTTTCTCCTTCTGGCCAGGGCTGATATCTCATATTTCCTACACCTCTCAACTCTGAGGTTTTTAATCAGTGAGATTACGTAGCTGCTACTAGCAACCACTAGAAGCATTTAAGGGGTGAGGGCAGGCACAGTAGTGTCACTCTGACATGCTAACATAACTTCTGGTGAAAACTGGAAATCATGTGAGTTTCTGCCAATTCTGTGCCAGAAACCAGGCAGTCACTGGTTCCCAGGAAATGTAGAAGGAAAAAAAAACACAATACCTTAGATGGACAGACAAAAGAAACGATGGCTGGACAACTTAGGGTTGATGTTTTGCAGGAAGTGATACCTCTTGGGGAAGGGGTATGACAAGGGAAGGGGGGAAGAGGGTGCAATCACTTTGACGATTCAGTGCTTATCATGGGCGTCTTCTGGAATGGTGGCAAGAGGGTTCAATGTCATCTTTTGTTTCTGGCTGGCAACAGCCTTTGGCTTCCCTCTGGTCTGCTGCTGTTTCTGTGTTCATGGAGACCAGGACTGTTCTGTGTTCATGGAGACAAGGACTGTTGGTCTGCATCATGGTGCATGTACAGATACAGAGTGGCATGGACAGAAGTCTTCTGTAGTCTTGGGTCCAGATCTGGCTTGGCATGCCCCTGTGGCACAAGGCTGCCTTGGCCACAGTATACAGTCCATAGTCCAGCATGGGGCACTCAGTTTAGGGCCACAGCTCTGTCCATTGCCCTGGCACCCACTTCACAGTCCAGCAAGGCATTGAGAGCAAAAGAGTCACTTTAACAGTGCAGTCTGGAATGGCTTCTTGGCAGCACTCTCACTGGCTTCTGTTATATGTCCTTTTAATTTCTTTGAGCTCATAAGAGATTAAGAGTTTGGACTGTCGCAGATTATTGCAGATTATCTGTGTTGTATTGCTTAGTTGGACTTGAAATGGAATACCTGTGAATGTGAGATGAACAGAGCATTTTCTATTGGGTCCACTCTTTTGCCCCTCTGCTGTGGCCCTAAGCACAGAAACTCTATTCCTTGATCACTACTTGGCTTGATCTTGACCCAGTTAGCTGGGCAGACCCCATCCCTTGCCAGATTAGTGCTTTCTAAGACCTGGCAACCCTTTGAATAAATTAGGATTTCTCAGATATACCTATCTAGATTATAGCAGAAAATGAGGTTGCCAAATGCCATTTCTAGGCTGGGTGATACCATTTGTGTAGTATACAAGCCCCAGAAAGCTAGCTAATCTGCATACAATACTTAAGGGAAAGAAAATGAAATCTCTAAGCAAATAGTTCAGAAATGCCGCTAACCTCACCTAAAGCAAATTTCTGTGTGAGAACACATCTCAATTCTGCAGGGATTGTGAGCAATGCTCCCTCTAAACTGTGCAGTCTTGTCAGCAAAAATTCTGCTTGGTGAGCTACTGGCATTAAGGTTGTGATTAAGCGATTTGGTTACTGCATAAATTAGTTTGCTCTGGAGCCACCCTTCCTCTGCCAAGACAAAAAATGTGTGAGCCAGAGGCTAAAAAACGGTGAGCTAGTTCACACTAATTCATCTTAGAGGGAACACTGCTTGTGAGAGAAGCAAAAAGAATTTCAAGATGTTCAGTAACATTTTTAGGAGAGGTTTAAACTCCTTTGGTTTGGCCTCTCTACTAACATTCCTAAGACACAAATCCCACTGGTGGTTTTTGTGGTATGAAAACCAGAAGCTGAACTGAAACCACAGTTTCGCTTCATATGAAACACTGTATCCTTCATTTTCAATATTTGTGTAATACACACACACACCTTATCTCTCCTCCCCCAAATTCTGCTATGATTGACAAGAACTATTGAGAGAGGAGAAACATAAAGAATATTTAGTATGTTTTATGCATACGAACAAGTGTTCTTTGACAAGAATATAATACTTCAATAATCTCCTGGACAGGAGTTAAATTCTGAAGCTTAAGATGAGGAAAAGATGTTGGCACAGAAAGTATGGCCCTTAATGCCTGCACAGCTGACTTCTGATTTTCACTGAAGTCAAGTTGATTGGGGTTTACTTCGAATGCTGTACCTGCATTCTGCACCTCTCCCCCCCCCCCCACTCCAGTTTTCTGTTGGGAACTGAGGAGTGTATATTCTACATACCAATGAGAAAACCCAGTGTTGCAGGGTTGGTCTCTCCTGATTGGCCAGTTTTGCACTGGGTGTGTCTTTTGAAATAGGAGATTCTTCAAGCTGAATTTATTGTAGGGTCACCATTCATGGTCCCCCCCCCCTCCAATCAGTATACAAGCTCCATCATTGGTTAAGCTTTCCATCTGTACAATTTTGGGTTGTTTTTTTTTTAAGAGAATTTACTCTACCATTGATCTGGAATGGTTGGAGAGAAAAAAAAATCATTGGCAGGGAATGCTTTAAAAGTTTGGCGAGAGGTGGTGCGTGTTTGCAGTTAAATGTTTTCAAAGATGCCTGCCCCCAAGAGGAGCTGCTGACCACTGGGCCAGAGGAGCTGCTGTGTGGCAGCTTGGTGGAGGAGGTTCACAAGGGGGTGTGTGGAGACATCAATGCTTCGCAGCCTGGGCTCCCTCCACACCAAGTGTTATTTGGAAATGAGATGACAGGCAAAGGGAGAAAACCAGATGTTGAGATGGACCAGAATTTTTTTAGAAGTAAAAATAATGTGAGGAAATTATAACATCTCTTAAACTGAATGTTATCAGAAGAGTTGGCAAGGAAAATGAGCTATACAAAGCAATATTGGTTTGATAATGTGAATAAGCCTACCAGATGGCTAGCCTATAAAATAAAAAAAGACAAGACTGATAGGTTCATAAAAACATTGAGAGATGAAAAGGGTAAAGATTGCACAACAATTTTGACCTGGGGCTTTGCACAATTTCCTCCACGGCTTTGGTGATCCTGTTTTTTGAGGATCACCAAAGCCGCAGAGAAATCACGTGAAGCCCTGGGTCAAAATGCACCCCGTGGCAAATAGTGGGAAATTCAAGCAGGCAATTGAGGCAAATGGAGGACCCGACGCCAGGGCAGTGCTAGTGGGAAATCGGTCTTGGGGATGGCATCCTACACTGGACCAGCAAGAAGCAGAACAGAAGACAAAAAAAAAATGCTCTTTTTTTCTTGACACTTTTTGGGTGCTCCACAGGTGAGCTGAGGCTCTCTAGGAATTGAGGATCCTTTGTCAGGTTTCAGCCTCAGCAAATTGCCAAACTTTGCCACCGTTTGATGTTGGGCTGATTGTATGGGGTGAAATTGTTATGTGATTTCTCTGCAAGACAGCTGAATCCCCCATTTTTTCCCCTTGTCACACAGCCATATACGCTCCATTCCCAAACATGATGACAACTACTGAATTAGGATCTTAGTGCAATATTTTCAACCTGTCAACCATTCAGAATCACAAGACTAAGACAGATCTGAAGTTTGGGAGGCACCCAGACAAGAAACTCTCAGGCTGCGATCATACGCACAGTTAGACCTGACATAGGTGTGAGTGCTGGGTGGATTTGAAGGACGTGATCAGACAACGATATCTGGGAAGCACGCCACAGCTGTTGGCAACCTGTTCTGCTCTGCGGCAGAAGTGGAGTTAAAAGACACCGGAGAAAATCCAGTAGTAAACGGATTGCAACGGGCCACGGGTGGACTTTCCCATATCTGATTGCTCCAGCGTGCTCTCATGGCATTATGATGGTCTGATCTGGCCATCCGAACTCCATGCCATTGTCCCCCCCTTCACAGTATGAGCATCATCACAAACTGCATAGGGAGCCCTCGGTGCGGAGGTGCGATTCATTGATCCCTCGTTTAAGCACATGGGGGGGGAGGAATGGGACAAAAACCTGACTCACCCACAGTTGTGTCTGATCACACACTGACGGACTGCGCCCGTAGCTTCAAAGGGAGGTGTGATCATGCAACTGCAGGTCAAATTCCTCCGGAGGAAACAGCCTCGCTCCCCCTCCCATTTTTTCTGGCGCGTGTGACCGCAACCTCAGTGAGGCATCTTAGTTATCAAGGGGCAGGGCAGGCAACCTGAAAGAATAACCCAAGATGCTCTGGGGGCAGGGGTGGGCAATTGTTTTGGCTCGGGGGCCACTTTGTGGGAGCGGAGGTTAGCGGAGGGCCGCACCTTTTAAAATGATTGCATTCATTAGTTAACTTTGCATTTCAGAAAAGGTATAAATTGTATCATAAAAATAAATAAATATAAATAAAATAAAATAGTGGTAGTTTAGTGGTAAAATAGTGGTAAGCCAGGAGAGAGCGGGAGCCTTCCTGACCTTCTCAGGTGGAGGCCTGACTGAAACCACATGGCCGACTGTCTTGGCGGGCCGCAAAAAACTCTGTGGCAGGCCGCATGTGGCCCCCGGGCCGCAATTTGCCCACCCCTGCTCTGGGGCACTCTCTGACTTTCCTTGAACTGTATCCCCTTCAAATAGATATCTCTTCCTCTACTGTTGCATCTCTGCAGAGTTCTCTATGTGCCACGAACAACTTGGAAGGGAGGGAAGCAACACTGGCCATTTCTCCCAAGTGCCCAGGAAAACTGAAGGCAGCAAAAGAGACCCACGCTGCTCCTAGACATTCTGTGCACTCTGTACTGCGAGGGAAATAACTGAATATTCCATTTTATTTACGCTCCACTTTTCCCATATTAATTGCGGTGGTGCTGTCATCTTGGCATGCCCTTTTGTAAGTTTCTGGTCCTCAGCAATGCCAATTGCTAAGGCTAGTCATGATATTATATCGGTTGACCTTGAGACTTTACAATTATTAGACTGGGAGCAAAAGAAATTCTTTTCATCCAAGCAAATCCAGGCACATATCATGTGGGATATTTCACATTATTTGCTTTTATCCTGCTTCTTTCTGCTGTTATTCAGCTATTCATTTCTTATTCCACGCAGTCATGGACTAACACTGATGGATCTGTTTTCATCTGCTGTAAGCACGCTGAATGCATCCAGAACTAAAGCCTGCAAACAAATCTGTTGAAAACCATCAAGACCAGGCATTCGTACTGAACAAAAGTTGGGGGGTGGGGGGGGGGAGACTAGCAGATGTAGAACTAGCTCCATTTCTCTTTTGAATTAAACTCATATGGCTTTTAATTTTTTATTTAAAAAAAAAATCACATCTGCACTTTGCAATAAATCTTCTGGCACCATCCCAAAGTACTTCTTGTCTGGAAGTCTGGACATGGTTTGTACTACCCACAAAAACCTACACATGATTTATGTATACGATCTGGCCTGCTCCTTATGTTCTGTTAAGTTCATTGAGCTGCTGGTCAGATAATGTTCTAGCGCACACTAAAGTTGCAACGCGGCCACTGACGGTAAGCATTACTATTTGTGTTCTGACTCCCAACATGCAGCTGTTTGAAACGTTGCCATCTTGATCGCTTCTCTTCTGCTATCAGCTTGAGGGGAAAACCAGTGAAACACTTGAAGAAAGAGAAGGGAGTGAGCCTGTGAACCTCAGAAGCACACATTAATAAAACAGTGCATAGGACTGATAGTAGTAAGTAAGTGGGTTACTGCTACTTCTTACAGAAGCCTACAGGTACAACCTTGGTCTCTATGGCTGTGATCACACACACTAAATAATCTACGTTCAATCCACTTTCAATGCACTTTACAACAGGATTTTACTGTGTGAACTGGCAAAATCCAGTTGTAAAGTGCATTGAAAGTGGATTGAACGTGGATTATTTAGTGTGTGTGATCGCGGCCTATGTGTTACAGTTTCCACATCCAGCTTGGAAGATTCCTGAAGTTTTGTGGGTGGGCAGGATTTGAGAACAGAAGGGAGCTCAGCATGGATCTGACGCTATAGGCTGCCTTCCAGAGCTGCCACTTCTTCTGGGAATTGTAGTCCAGAGATCAGTTATAATTCTGGGAGAACTCCAGGCCTCACCTTGACATGAGTTACCCTACAACATGTGCTGAACAAGGGAGTTAGGGGCTTTAGGTGGTTGCAGAAGTGGTGGAATGGCAGATTCTGCCTCCTCACTTGAGAACCCTGATCACCTCCTAGCCTCAAGGACAGCGGGAAGCACTGTCCTCTTCCTGTAGGACAGTGGTGGCAAACCTATGGCACGCATGCCAGAGGTGGCACTCAGAGCCCTTTCTGTGGGCACGCACGGCATCGCCCCAGCACAGAGTTCGCAAGATTGGACAGCAAAACTCACATTAATTGTTCAAAAGCATGCCAAATGCAAACTTTTACCTTTCAATAAAAAGTTGTTTGTATCATTGAAAGCTCTGTTATTGTCTTTTTCTTTTAAGACAAAAGATGTTAATGTATGAGTTGTTTTTTTCTAAAACGAAAACCTCAGTATTCAGGTTAAATTGCCGTGTTGGCACTTTGCGATAAATAAGTGGGTTTTGGGTTGCAGTTTGGGCACTTGGTCTCTAAAAGGTTCACCATCACTGCTGTAGGAGCACACAACACAATCTTCCTCAGACTGAACACTGACCTGAGTCAACAGGAGATGGTTCCCTGGTGACCAACATTTATAGAGGACCTAGCCCTGCATGGGATTCACTGGTTAAATGTATCTGTTGACTGAGAAATGACAGGTTTATAGAGTGAAGGATTAGGACTGGGCATGACCGTGGAGGACTACTCCGGCCTGTTACTTTCCCTTAGTATTAGTTTGGCTCAGCAAATTCTGTTCCCGGAGTTCCCACCATTTTTTCAATTTCACCCAATTGTCTTACTTATTGCAGTCCCCATCCCACATGGCTTTTGCTCATTTAGTTCTCACAATCCCCAGCATAAACTTTTTTGGTGGTCTCCCTTCTTCACCAGCAGAAAAGGTGGTTGAAGCCAACCTGCTGATGAGGGATAATTCGTTCACTTTTATGGGCTGCCCATAATATCAGCTGTGGCAGGTTGCTCATCATGCTCTGCAATGGTAGTGACAATGCATTTTAAACATTTTTTTTAGTGCATTCAAAACATGAGTGCTTTCAAGAATTCATGGGGACAGATTGCTGTTCAATGCTCCTGTGGCTGGCTGAATGACCCTGCAGGGCCCAGGAGCTGTCGGGGCATGCCAACCAACTAGGCCAAAAGTAAATATGCCTGGACTGAGGGAAGCACCGAGATTTGGCCCAAAGGCCAAGGCTCGCTCTGGCTGCCCATGGAATTAAAAGACAGTATAGAAGGAGGAGGGAGCAATGCTGAGGAGATCGCCGAGGGGTGGTGCAGGCTGGGAGGAAGCAGTGCTGACCCAGGCAAGAGTGCACTGGGCACAGACAAGGCTGCGCTCCTACCTCCTCCTGGCGACACATGGCAGGAACCAAAGAGGGCTCCAGGAAAGAGGGCAGCTGGAAGACATGAGCTGAAAGCCTCAGAAGCGGGCTGGGAGGTGGCTCAGAAACAGCCAGCAAGAAGTCAGGACAGCCACAGCTCTGAAAAATCCTCCAGCCACTCACACAAAAGCAAACTGAGAGAAGTGACAGTGTCTGGAGACCCCTAGCGGCCATCTAGCAACAGGACAAGTGGGGCACAGAGGTGTGAGGGGGAGCACACTGTACTACTAAGCAGGTGATGGACACAGAGGCCGGGGAGGAACCTGGGAAGGAGCCCAGCTGCTCTTTGAGCAAGGTCTGAGGTGTCAGTGTGGTCGCTCCAAACCTCTTTTCTCCTACTGTACCAGTTTTTGCTATTTTTTTTATAGTTCTCTACAATGTACCTGGGAAAGGAGTGTGAAACCTGGAGGCTCTAAGCTCTTGTAAAAGGGTTTTCATTGAGGCCTAGTGATCCACTAATGCAGCAAGACAGTATTTCAGTTTCAGGGCATGTACGGTTCCTAATTATTCATTTGCCACCCCTGGCGGCAACCAGAAAGAGACTTTCTTATGTACTGGTAGTTGCCAACATGTGATAAAAGTGTAAGTCAATACTGTAAAACTGTATGATGCTTCTTGTGGACAGGCTGCCCATTTACCTGCCCAGGGCCAGGTATTCCTTGCCCCCAGCCCCAAGGAACTGAGCAGAGGGAGGAAAAATGGCCTCCACATCAGAACACTCCTAATCTCCTAATCTCCTCTAACCTCTATAGTAGCTTCTATCCATCACTTCAGCTGTCAATAATAATCTGATAAAGTGGTCATTGTCAAAGTATGCGATGTTTCAGGGTGTCCTGATATTTGACTATAAGTAAGACAGTCTGTGTGGTGCAGTGTCAAACTATATTTGGAAGGTAAAGGTTTCCCTTGCTCAAAAGCCAGTCAAATCTGGCTCTAGGGGGCGGTGCTCATCTCCGTTTCCAGGCCGAAGAGCCAGCGCTGTCTGAAGACTTTTCCCGTGGTCATGTGGTCGGCATGACTAGATACCGAGGCACATGGAATGCTGTTACCTTCCCACCAAAGCGGTACCTATTTATCTACTTGCAATTTCTTGCTTTTGAACTGCTAGGTTGGCAGGAGCTGGGGCCAGAGACGGGCGCTCACTTTGTCACGCGGCACTAGGGTCTCAAACTGCCGAACTACAGACCCTCTGGTCTGCAGCTCAGTGTCTTTAACCTTTGAGCCACCACAGCCCCTATATCTGGAAGACCCAGGTTTTAATCTCCACTCTGCTACGGAAACCTGCTGGTTGACACTGGATTACAGTCTTGGCCTAACCTACCTCACAGGGTTGTTATGAGCATAAAATTGAGGAGAGGAGAATGGTATGAGCTGCTCTGTTCCCCTATTGGGGAGAAACATGGGGTATAAATGAAGCAACCAATAATTGCATTATAATATAATAGAAGATAGGGAGGACAGACAGAGATGCAGAAGCAGAATAATAGCTAGGAGAGTTCCTTCCCTGGAACTGCTTATGATGAGCTTATATTTGATATGAGGTACAAACAGCAGAGCATCTGATCTGGCATGAGACATGTGTTTTCATGTATTTGCAATTGTCTAGCAGTGCAAGGAACATTTCCTACAACACTTATGAAGGAATCCCGCTGGAAATAAACAATTGAAATCAGAGCAAATTTTGAACTGAATTCCTTTGTGACACTTTCAGCATCACCGTGCCAGGAATGATAACTTATCTTTGTCTTAAACATACAATAAAACTCTCTCCACTCTACCCATTTTTTTTAAAAAGCCAGCTTCTGGCAAGACAAAAGAGTTAAGTTCTGCCTAGAACACCTGGGCAGCATCTGTAGATGCTCCACTGTGCAATGATTATTCATTCACTGACTGTTTGAACCAACAGCTGTTGAACTATGGAGCCGCATAATCTCAGGATTCATAACAGTAAGTCCAATTAAGAAGCATCTTTGTATTTATGATTTAGCAACCTGCATGTGAGTGGTAATGGTAAATCTTTAGAATTATTTTGGGTTTGAAATCCCAGTTGGAATCTTCGGGAAGAAATGTCATACAGTTTCCAAAAGAACATTTAAAATGTTCGCTGGGGCTTATTTAGTATTTTTTTTACACTTTGTGTAACTAACGTATCTGTTAGCAATTTGTCTTTTGTGGAAGTGCCGCCCTTAATGTGGTGGAGCAAGAACAACCATAATTCTATGCATTCCTGCTCAGATGTGGGTTTTAGAGACCACATCACTCCAGTTTTTGTCTGCCTTCACTGCCTCCCAGTTTGCTTCCAGGCCAAAATCAAGGTATGTATGTATGTATGTATGTATGTATGTATGTATTTATTTGGACTTATATCCCACCTAGCCAGCACAGGCCGGCTCTAGGCGGCTAACAGCATAAAATCAACAACATACAAAGGTTAAAATCACATCAAATATACAGCTAAACAATAAAACCATAATGGATGGCGGCAATACAAAACCGACACCAGGAACAGCATCCTACATATTTCTGGCCATGGGGGCTTCCACCACAGATGTACCAGACAAGCGACTCACCAGCCACCTGCTAAAGGCCATTTCCCCCGGTGGCGGCTCCAAAAGCCTGGCGGAAGAGCTCCGCTTTGCAGGCCCTGCGGAACTGCAAAAGGTCCCGCAGGGCCCTGATGTTCTCGGGGAGCTCGTACCACCAGTGGGGAGCCGCCACCAAGAAGTCCCTGTTCCTGGTGGTTGCCAACCTCGCCTCCCTTGGGCCAGGGAGGGTCAGGCGGTGTTGGGTGCCTGACAGCAGTGCTCTCTGGGGTGTATATGAGGAAAGGCGGTCCCTTAGGTAGGCAGGCCCCAGACCATATAGGGCTTTAAAGGTACTGGCCCGATGCAGACTTTTAAAGTTTAGGACTAGCATACCCCCATACAAACCTAACCTGACCATTATGATAATCTTCTGAAGTTAGATGGATGGAAACCTGGGAGAGGGCTTTTTCATCCATGGTGCTCCCTCCCCAGGGACATTCATCTCTTCTGCCAGCAGGTAAGGAACTTTTTGGGTCATCTGGCATTTCCTGTCCGTCCTCCCCTATGTTTTAGCTGATGGATTTGTATTTTCATATATGCATTTTACTTTTGCTTTCATGATGTGTTTTAATTGCTGGCTGTCTTGGTGTTCCTGATGGGACAGGTGGGTGGGATATACATTTTATACATAAAGAAATGAAGAACATATGCATAGGGTCAGGTGAGACAGTAGTCTCAAGCCCATAAGGAATAGCCTCAGCCATCCCATTTTGACTTTCAATATGTCACTGCATGGCCATTCAGGTTCTCAGGCTTGGCTTGCATTGAAAACCTGCTGCCTGCCCTGCTCATTAGCTCAAAGTTGTGTAAAAACATCCTGTATCGATGGGACTCTTTGTACACTCCTTTTCCCTTTAAGAAGCATAATCTCTATATCAACTATACAAGTGCTCTTCAACCTTTCCAGGGATGGGACATTTCCATTTTCTCAACCTCTGCTTCCAGGATCAGAAAAAATAATGAAATACAGAGGCCTCCCCTTGTGTTGGGAGATACAAACCTAGACTGGTGACCTACTATTGGGATTTTCCGCTGCTTCATGTTTGAGCAGATAGTGGGTTGATACAGAGATGCAGCGAGTTCCTATCCTGTTTGCCACACGCTGGAGTGTTTCTTATGAATCTGATGAAGATGTAAACATGCAGTGTTCCCTCTAAGCTGAGTTCGTGTGAGCTAGCTCACAGTTATTTAGCCTCCGGCTCACACATTTTCATCTTCGCTCAGGGAGGATGGCTCCAGAGCAAACTAATTGACGCAGCAGTCAAATCGCTCGCTCACTGCTTTAATGCTAGTCGCTCACCAAGCAGAATTTTTGCTCAGAAGACTCCACAGCTTAGAGGGAGCATTGATTGATTGATACTGTTATTAGTTTATATTCATAATTTTCCATGCTGCATTCTTTTGGCAATTATCGACTGATACTTTCTTATGGTCCTTCGTCTTGTTTTGTTCTGTCATTCACGCGGTGCCCAATGGACCAGTCTTGGTATTCACTACAGGGACTTCATTATTCTCCAGACCCTTTTTAAAATCACCCCTATGGAGTTTTAATAGAGTATTTTAAATCTGAGTCCCTCTCTTTAACAAAGATATTATTAACTTATGCCAAGAATGGCTGCTTTTGATTTTAAATGCAGTTGTTTTATTTGCTATTTTTATCTAATGGTTTCATTTTAGCATTGGTTTAGCTGGTGGCTCTTGTTTTTAGCTTGCTTTTAGGGGTGAAAATTTTAACGGTGTTGACTTTTGATTTGAACCTGGGGTGATTGTTGTACGGTATTATATTATTATCTTTGCTAACAGCGTTATAATCTGCCTTGGATGTTCCAGTAGGACATAAACGTTTCCTTCAATACATACAAACATTCATAATGGTCCTAAATGCTGCATCTATGGCCTGGATCCAGCAATCAGCCAGTGGCTATGCACTGTGAGGGAGTTGTGAGAAAATCTGCCACCATTTTCCTTCTCCTTGCAACACACTGAACCACAGGCTATCCCCCCAGGAGCAGCAGCCCTAGAAATCCATGTTCCTATGGTTGGCAGGGTAAGCTGCAGGGAAAAGAAACCAGGGGAGATCTGCAGCCCTTGCACCGGTGGATTGCTGGATCCAACCCTTTGTTACAGGTGCTGGGCTCTACCTGACACTGTTCCCCTTCCTGTATTCAGTGCCTCTTTGTCATTCCCTGTTTCTCTTGCCTTTGCACAATGGACTACCTTTCTTGGACACCAGCTCTTACCTGGCCGGCTGGGCTATGATTGTTCTGAGCCCACTGTGGACTCTCCAGGCATTAACATTCAGCCTCTGCATGCATGCATTCCTGACTGATGGCCGGTCTCTTGAGAATTTATGAGATTTGGCCAATCTGTGGTAAATTGGAACATAAATCCTCACTGGGGAAGCACTTAGGCGAGCTTAAGCCTGTGTTGTAGGGAAGACACTGCTTGACAAGCCTGAGCTTCCTTGCCGAAATCCCAGTCACCCTCCCCTGAATTGTATTTTGTGTCTCCCACTCCCGTTTTCCCAATGAATAGCTTTCAGTTGCAATTTTAATGCTTTTAGTGGGCTTCTGGAAATCAGTATCTGAACATTATTTACATCTTAAAGCCAAGCTGCATCTGGAGAATTTCAATTGCCTCTTTTTATGAGATTCTACATGCCGCAGGCTGGAGGAGACTTCTCCGATACCGCCCTTTAAATAAAGGGGGGGGGGGAACCCGGCCACTGGAAAAAAAAGGCTATGTTTCAGTTTCCAGCATTAATAACTGTGCAGTGCATGTGTAATGACACGATCTAGATTTGATTTAGGATGGCTTTCTGGTAGAGTCTGCGCTGTGTTACTTGGTTTTATTTTACAAAATCCACATCTCACCTGCCAGTCATAAAAATAAAATGTGTAGGAAGTGAATGGGGAAAGCAGGATGGGGAAAGGCTTTTCCTCCAAAGCTGTGAAAAAAGGAAGGCTTCGGGCATCCAGTGCTGGAAGCAGAGCCCTTGAACACAAACTGTGCCAGCGTGTAAATCATTAATCTGTGCCACAAAAGAGGCAAAACAGTTTGGTTGTTGAAGGGACCATTAAGTGCATTGTGTTGATGAGTCAGAAAGAAATTTGGAGGGAGCACCTGTTACATCTGACAGAAAAGTGTCTCTGGCGCACCCCTTATCTGTAAAGTGTGAGGGAGTCCTGTTCATAATGGAGTCTGCAGAAGCCATCATGTACCATGCATGGGAGGTTATCTGTCAAGGGCAGTGAGAGAGGGGTGCTGAAGCATTTTAAAAGAACAGTCAAGGAAACAATTAAGCCTTTTGGATGTGGCTCTCTGTCATCTATCTATAACGTTTTTATTCCATTCTTCCTTAGGACAGCATATATATTTTTTCGCCTCTGTTTTAATTCTCACAACCACCCTATGATGTATGTTAGACTGACACAGAGAGAATTACTCTCCCAAGGCTGTTTGAGAGGCCAGTATGGAGTGGAGTTTCCGGTTGGGAGAATGGAGGTCTGACACGCTTTGCAAATGCGCAAGGCGGACAGCGGCTCTTCCTGACAGCTTGGGTGGGTTAATCCACCCGACGCAACCTCACACAGGTAGTGTGAGGACCAGCAAGCAATATAATCCAGGTTTGAGCAACCTCGGTGAAGGGAAAGTCTCGGAGGAGACTTTTCCGACACCTTGAGCACTGCAGCCGAAGAGGATTCTTGCAAGTATCTCTAAGGAGCCGAGCTGAGCTGAAAAATTCAGCATAAAACCTCCAATTCCCCTGATTCCTTAACAAAGAAGACAAAGTTTAAACGTTGGGACCACATCTGAAGCGAAGTAACAACAAAAGGTAACGGAAAAAAGTTTTTTGCCTTACCATTGCCGCGTTTTGAAAGATGAAAAACAGATCGGGTGAAGCAATAGACTGATGTTGATTGGATGAGAGCAGTTTTGAAGTGCTAAAAAACCGAATTTGAACTTAAAAAGCCAAAAAAAACAAGTTGTTTAACATTCCTGCAGTTAAAAGGAGTCGGGAGGGGAAGCCAAGCATCGCGAGACAAAGAGGGAGAAGGGAACCAAGCATCGCGAGATTAAGACGTGAGGACTGAATCAGGAAGTGACGGCTAGAAGAGCAGACAAGAAGGAAAAAGGAGAAGAACCGGAAGAAGGTAAAGGGGACTCTAAATACTGCCGGACCAGAAAGGGGACTCTAAATACTGCCGGACCAGAAAGGGGACTCTAAATACTGCCGGACCAGAAAGACCATAACAGGAAGTGATGTGCAGAGAGCAGACAAGTAAAGAAAAGGAAGGGACAAAAGGAAACTACGGCAAGCCAGAAGCAAGGTAAAAAGACTATAACCTTTGACATTAACCATAGAGAAGTCGCGGCCGCCATTTTGGATTTATAAAATTTTTAAACTGCAATATCTCAAAGATTATATAACGTAGAAGGCTGAAACCAACATAATTTGACTTGGCAAGATTAGCTTGTTTGAATGCACTAATTGGTGTTTGATTTGGAAGACAAGATAAAATCGATCTTTTTAAAGAGGCAAAACGGACCGCGGACTAAGATCAAGAGCAGCCACATGGTCCTCTCCTACAATGGCAGCAAAAAAAGAAAAAGAGCTACTAGCCGTTATGGAAGCAATGGAAAAGAAAATGTTAGACGCTATAGGAGAGGTAAATGTTAAAATGAATAATATAGTGGCTCAAGCAGATAAAAATTGCATGGAATTAAAAGCAGAATTTCAAAAATTATCCACAAGAACACAAGATATAGAAACTAAAATAAAAGAACTGGAAGAAAACACCCATAAGACAATGAGAGAAAACGAGAAGATGGAAAAGATGATGCATTATAAAGATATGCAAAACCACTTGAGATTTCGAGGGATTGAGGAAAAATTGAATGAGGATATTTTTACAAGAATGCAAGAAGCAATAGCAGATTTTTTACAAGAACAGGAAGAAGTTGTTAAAGAACACATGGATCTTGTTTATAGAGTTAATTCTACATATGCAAGAGACAAAAACATACCAAGAGACATGGTTGTCCAATTTACAATGAAAAGAACAAAAGAACAAATCTACAGGAAGTGCTTTACTGACCCCTTTGTAATAGATGGAAAGAAAATCATAGTAATGAAAGAATTGCCTAGAGCAATACTGCAAGAAAGGAAAAAATTCAAGCGTCTGACGGATAAACTGAAGGAGAAAAAAATCAGATTTCGTTGGGAAATACCTCAAGGACTAAGTTTTCATTATGGCAAATCCAGAGTAGTGATTAAAAGCACAGAAGAAATGTATGCATTCCTGGGAGAGAATAAAGATGATTTTGGAGATATTTAAGAATATATCAAAATGGATTACAAAATACTTACATGGAATGTAAATGGACTAAATTCACCCCAAAAACGTAGAATGGTAGGTCATTGGTTGGAAAAACAAAAATGTAATATAATTTGCTTGCAAGAAGCTCATCTTAAAAACCAAGACCATAAATATTTAATAAGGAAAAAATTGGGAGAAGAATTTTATTCTTTAGCAAGCAACAAAAAAAATGGTGTTGTAACATATGTCAAAAAAGATTTGGAACCCAAAGTAATATTCAAAGACAAAGATGGAAGATATTTAGCTATTGAAATTTTACTGCAAGGAGTGAAAACTTTGATTGTGAACATTTATGCTCCGAATGGAGCTAAAGAAATTTTTTTTAAAGAACTTCAAATGGAATTGGACAATGTAAACTATGATCAAATTATGATGTTAGGAGATTTCAACGGAACTGTAGATAATAAACTAGACAGGCGCTCTAAAAGAAAGGATGAGACGTTAGGGAAGCTTCCAAAAAACTTTTTTGAACTGATAAAACAAGAAAAGTTGGAAGATATTTGGAGGAAAGCTAACCCACAAGGAAAAGACTTTACCTTTTACTCTAACAGACATGACTCACATTCAAGAATTGACATGATTTGGATGACTACTAACCTAACCTTCAAGACAAGAAAAGTGGAAATTTTACCCAGAATAATCTCAGATCACAATCCGTGTTTATGGACAGCTGGGCAGATTAAAAAACAAAAGAGATGGAGAATAAACGAGGACTTATTAGATAATCAAGAAATAATTAAAAAATTACTTGAAGAAACAGACCTATACTTCCAAGTAAACACGCAGAAAGAAGTTAAAATTCAAACCGTATGGGATGCATATAAAGCAGTGATGAGAGGACTATTGATATCGTTAAATGCTAAAGATAATAAAAAGAAAAAAGAGCAATATGAAAATATTTTACAAGCCATTAAAACAAAGGAAGAAGAACTGAAGAAGAAACCAGGGAAAAAGAAACTGCAAAAGGAAATTTGGATGCTACAAGACCAAGCAAAAGCCATTTTGAACCAGGAGATGTACTGGAACTTAAAAAAACTTCAACAAAAAGCATTTGAAGGTGCAAATAAACCCGGAAAATACTTAGCATGGCAATTAAAGAAAAAACGTGAAAATAAATTTATCACTAAAGTGATAAGAGATAATATTGAGATAATAGATAACAAAGGAATAAAAAGAGAATTTTTTAAATACTACGCAAAACTTTTTAAGAAGGAAAACAAAGACAGAAGAAAGATTAAAGAATACCTGCAAACATTAAAGCTACCAAAACCAACAGAGAAAATTAAAGAACTATTTAATAATCCAGTATCATTACAAGAGATCAAAAATGCAATAAATGACTCAAAATTAGGTAAAGCACCTGGACCGGATGGATTTACAGCGAAGTTCTACAAAACGTTACAGGAGTCAGTTTCACCGGTGTTACTGCTATTGATGAACGATATAAGAGTTACTGGAGAGGTACCAGAAACCTGGAAAGATGCATCCATCTCACTGATCCCGAAAGAAAATCAGGATTTGACCAATGTTAAGAATTATAGACCGATCTCTTTACTGAATAATGATTATAAGATTTTTGCTAAGATTATAGCGGATAGACTAAAAGAGCACCTTAAAGAGACTATACAAACAGAACAAGCAGGGTTCTTACCTAATCGACAAATAAGGGACAATCTAAGAGTAGTAGTGGACGCTATAGAATACTACGACAAACATCCTGAAAAGGAAGTGGGCTTTTTCTTTTTAGATGCGGAGAAAGCGTTTGATAATTTAAACTGGGATTTTATGTTTGAAGTTTTAGAACATCTTGAGATCGGTGAATATATGCTTAACTTCATTAAAGCAATATATAAAGAACAGAAATCCTCAATAATAATTAATACTGAAAAGACAGACGATTTTAAAGTTGAAAAAGGAACAAGACAAGGATGCCCGCTTTCGCCGCTGCTATTTATTTGGATTTTAGAAGTTCTACTGTTAAATGTGAAGGAAGACAAAGATATTAAAGGCTTAACAACTAAAGGGTTTTCTTTCAAATATAGGGCCTTTGCAGATGATGTGATGTTTATAGTGGAAGACCCCTTATCCACATTACCACATTTGTTACAGAGAGTAAAAGAGTTTGGTGACTTAGCAGGATTTTATGTAAATAAAAACAAATCGAAAGTAATGTGCAAAAATATGTCAAATAAGAAACAAAACGAGTTACAAAAACTTACAGAATGTGAGGTGGTGAAAAAGACAAAATATCTGGGTGTAAACCTAACTATGAAAAATATTGATCTTTATAAAAATAATTATGAAAAATTATGGTTGCAAATTATGCAGGATATTAAAAAGTGGAATGTATTGAATTTGTCATTGCTGGGTAGAATTGCGGTGGTCAAGATGAATGTGTTACCACGATTAATGTTTTTGTTTCAAACTATTCCAATTGTGAAAGATGTAAAAACATTCAAATGTTGGCAGAAGGAGCTGTCTAAATTTGTGTGGGGAGGGAAAAAACCAAGAATTAAGATGAAAATAATGTGTGAGGCCAAAGAAAGAGGAGGGTTTCAACTACCAAATCTAAGGTTATACCATGATGCAATATGTTTGACCTGGGTAGGGGCATGGACTATGTTACAAGATAGAATGTTATTGTCCCTGGAAGGTCATGATTGTAGATTTGGGTGGCATGCATATTTGTATTATGGCAAAACAAAAATGGACAATATGTTTAAACATCATTATTTGAGAAGAACACTAATGGATACGTGGACAAGATATAAAAACTTTTTTTCAGAAGAGATACCCATGTGGATTGTACCCGCAGAAGTCTTACATCCAACATCAAGATATAAAGGACAAGATTGGCTGAAGTATAGAGACTTATTAATAAGACATGGCAAGGATTTCAAACTGAAGGAGCAGCATCAGATTGATTTTGATTATGGTTGGTTAAGATATAGACAAATATATGACTTGTATAGAAGTGATAAAAAACACGGTTTCAGGGAAAAAAATAATGAAATAGAACAAGTTTGGGAGGAAGGTGGGGAAAAAATGATTTCTAAAATGTATAAAGTCTTGCTAAAATGGTTTAATGCTGATGAAATGGTAAAAGAACAAATGGTAAAATGGGCGATAAACTTTAACAAAGACATTGAAATGGAATCTTGGGAATTTTTATGGAAAAATGCTATGAGTATATCTACGTGTTATAACTTAAAAGAAAATTGTTTTAAAATGATGTATAGATGATATATGACACCAAAAAAAATTGCAAATATTGGTCAAAATATGTCTAACAAATGTTGGAAGTGTAAAAAGAAAGAAGGGTCTTTTTATCATATGTGGTGGACTTGTGATAAAGCAAAGACTTATTGGTCAAAAATACATGCAGAAATGGAAAAAATCTTGAAATGTACATTTAAGAAGTTGCCTGAAATGTTATTGCTAGGACTTAAACTAGAAGAGATAAATGTAAAGAAAAGGACAATAATATGGTATATGATTACAGCAGCAAGAATGGTGTATGCACAAAACTGGAAAAATGAAAAAATACCAGAAGTGTGGGAATGGTTGAAAAAACTGTTATATATGGCTGAAATGGATAAGTGGACTAGAAAATTGAATAATCTTTACTCAGAGACCTTTCTGGAAGACTGGAAAGATTTGAAAGAATATGTTGAAAAGTATTGGGATATGAAAAACTATATCTATACATGGTTATAATAGCATAAAGGAATAGAAATATATTATATGAATGTTTTAGTTAAAATTAGACAATGAAACTGTTTTTATTTAGAAATACATAAGAGTATAGAAAATAAGAATTGGTGTATAAGTATAAGTATTTTAAAGCTATATAACCGTCACCAGAAACGAAACATAGATATAAGTATTACTATTTTGAATAAAATGGAAAATGTGTTATGCTTCAGATGTGGTGGGAAACCACCAAAACAAGATAAAAATAGAATGTACAAATAGAACAAAATGTTATTTAATATGGAAAAAGGGATTTGTATAAGGTTAAATGTATTATTTTCGATGTTTTTTTTTTGAAAAATAAAAATTTCTTTACAAAAAAAAAAGAGAGGCCAGTATGCAATTGGCTTATCTCCACAAATTTGAAACATGCGATTCTAATATAGAACAGTCAGGCAAGAAAAGTATTAAAATGGAGTCACAGCTCAGAAAGCATTGTCTTCCACTGAAGTTATGCAGCATGCCCATGGTTTTTGCATGATTGCTCATGTGAGATCCTTGCATTCCCAACAGTTACCTTGTTTTCGAGCAACTCCCTCTATTTCCCACCAAAGATCCCTGACAGTTTGTATAGACATTATTTGTTTCGCTACTAAATGTAGGCAGAGGGAGGCATACGATGGGGTCTACTAACACCACCCTCTACACACCCACACAGAAGATTCCCAGAGTCCTAAATAGGTTTACACTCTTCTAAGTCCGTTGAAGTTCATTGAAGTACTTAGGGTGGCACTGTTGATCACATGGAGCCTATGCATCTACTTCATTTGCATGCTGGCTCTTTCTGCAGGTATCCTAAATTAATATAGGGGTACCTACAGTGCATATGATGCTATTCCTCTCTCTATGCAATGTAGCAACAACGTGCATCACCAAATTAGAGGCTCATGGACATCTATACCATCCAGAGCACCTCTGGCTGACTGGTAAGTTAGTAAATCTGGAGGTCAGCAGTAATATAACCTGTAAATAAGTGTCATACAGTGGTTGGCAGCATAAAATGTGAACTGGAAGCACCTGGCTCAAATCTCAACTCAGCCAGGAATTTAAGTCCCACCCTTCATCTCAAACATCCTTAGCTGTCATGTGGTACTGACGATAACATCAGTCTACTATCTCTTTGAGCAGTTGACATGAACACGTGAAGCTGCCTTACCCTGAGTCAGACTATTGGTCTAATCAAGAAGCATTTTTTGCATAGCATTTATTTTATATTCTTTGGAAACTCCTGAGCAGCATCTGATCTTACAGGTGAGGTGGCAAGCTAAGGGGGGTGTCAGAGAGGAGAGAGATTAAATAAGGTTATGTGGAACCCACTTCCACCTGTCTTCCTTTCCCAGCTTCTCCAGGTCTGAGGGGGATGCCTGGCTTGAAGCTTTTAAATGCAGTAATGTTGTACAGGTTGACACTGGCAGGCACAGAATTCTGTCACTGTGCTGCCACTACTGCATTCAATGCACTGGTTCTGCTGCCCTTTCAGAAAGCCCCCCCGCCCAGTTTGTAAGACAGAGATTCTCTGGTTTGATATTGGTCCTGTTGGGTTTTTGTGTGGCACTTGCACTGCCACTGTGGCTCTTGTTCTGCACTCTCCTGACAAACAAGCAACAGCCCAACAGTTCACTTTCCCTTAGATTCTCTGGGAGAATCTGGCTGCTGGGTGCCTGCCTGCTTGCCTGCCTTGCTGTGAGTCTGCTGGCTGGGTTAGGCTTTTTTATCCACATTGGAAACAATGGAATGGGGGGTGACCCATTGGGTGCCTATAAAATTGGACCCACTGGTCCAATGTCTTTAGGACTTGGGGGTTCATGTGTGGAGAGGCTCCAGCAGCCGTACTATGAATGTGGTGCCTCTCCCTCAAACTCCCTTCCCCCAACCCACTAAAAGCACCATGGGAAAATTTAGATTTTCTCCCCACCATAAAGAACAATGGAGGGGATGGGGGCAACAAGTTTGGGGGCCCATAGAATTGAACCCCTTGTCCAATCTTTTGGGAACTTGGTAGTTCTTTTGAGGAAAGGCTCCAGCAGCTACCCTGCGAATTTGGAGCCTCTCCCTCAAACCCCCTTCCCCAACCCCCAGATTGTACCCTATGAGATTTCACCATTGACTTAAATGACCCATAGAGTATAATGGGGCTGAATATTCGGGCTTCCCGAATACCTTCTGAATGGACTAGCATTGCTGAATGTGGTATTCAGGGGATATTTGGGAGTCCCGAATATGATGCCCCCAAATACCTCCAAATCCGAACATTACCATTTTTTTCCCCTGTTCTGAATGCACAGAGGGAGATAGTGGATGTCCTCTGATATACATAAAACTGTCAAAGGAAATCAATAGCGTGAACAAGTTCTACTAAGATCCATGTGCTGGATGCCACAAGCAGTTAGAAGTATGCACACCATCTCTGTTCCTATTTTTATATTGTCTGTGAAGTGAGAGCATTTACAGTGTCATCCTAAACAGTACTACTCAAAATCCAACTTAGCCACTGTTGTGGGCAATCTCCTGTCACCCCCTCCTGCCCCCCAGTGCTGCTGTCCATGCCTCACCCTCCTAAAGTTTCCCAGGGGTTCCAGACATGTCCAGTGAAACCCTAGGTCTATTCAGCATCGTCTGTTTCCAGGAAAGAGTTCTTAGGATTGCATTGCTAGCCAAAGGACAGAATAGGCAGTGATGTATTCTCTGTTAACCCCGCTGGATACACACACCCCAGAAAACATACACTCCAAGAAGAAGTTAACTGTCTAGCCCTGGCTGTATCAAAAGACGTAAATCATATCTCCAGTCTATGGAAAATGAAAAGTAATATCCATTCTTCCTGCCTTGCCCTCCAGGCTTTGAACTTAGGAGGACACAATGCAGTTCTAAGACAAGCTCAGATCCAAATGCTTGCTTTGCTTCCAACCCTTAAATGGACTCAAAGGACTGACAAAGGTCTCCATGGAATGCAGACATCTCAGAACTCTTGAAAAATGGAAAGGGCAGGATTTATGTCATGGCAAGGGCAATGTAAAGGCAGGGGAAATAAAACCACTTCCTTGGTTGGTCATCAGAGGGGACTGTTGGCCCTTCTGCATTCCTTGTATGAAGTGACAATTGAAGTTGTATGAGCACTCTTCATCCCCAGCATGGATATCTGGGGACACCTACAGAGTCCTCCTCTCAAGGCTAAGTATGCAGTGCACTGAATTTTCTGAATTCTGCACAAACCAATCTGGATTCAGTGGCCTAAATCCATTATGATAAGTTAGCAAATTTCTGTTACTGTACTTAGATTTTTTTTCTTGATACTTTTGGTAGATATTGGAAAGAGAAAGGTATTTTCAGAAGTCACTGCCCCAGAAGCCTTGTTTAATTACTTGTGACTGAACCATTTCGGAGATTTCATCAAATGTTGCCAAAGCAGTCTTAAGCCTGTTTTAAAACCTTAAAGTCTAGAAACTTATCTTTAAAAAAAAAATGAAAAGAAAAAAGCTGACAATCTCAAGAAGCTTACAGTTAACTGTTATTTGTTGTTTCTTTGTGTTTGATTGTTATATGCATATTTAAAACTGAGTGAACATAAAGAATTGCCTGGCTGAATCGGGGCTAAAATCACTTTGCCTTTGGATAAGTGGCCTTGGATTTCTCAAGAAAAAAAAATAGTGGAGTAAGAGGGTGAAACACTTATCTAAAACTTGGTAGCTAGGCTTAATACTCAATGCTGACATTACCAGCTTGTCTGACAGTGGTATCAAACCAAACCATAGCTTCAAAGTTCTCTGGATTCTGTTGAAATTTGATACAAACTCTCCAGTTATACTTTCAAAGATCTACATAAATTTAAGAAGCCTTTCCCTTTCAGCAGCTTCTTATGAGTCATTCTATCTTTCCACAATTGACTTCTTCCTTTTAGTTAAGTTGAATATGAATCTCCTTATCTGAACCTATTCTCATATTCTGGAATCCAGATATCCTGGAGGTCAGTTCCAGGTCTTCAAGCCCAGTGCTCAGCTCTTGTGTTCTAAAATGTCTGCCAATGAGGTAGAATCTTAATACCACTGAAAAGCACTAAAATATCAGCAGTAGTTGTTAGGAAATCTTGACAGACTGACCAGATTTCAACCCATATGTGGTCTTCTCCTTTCCAGGATACTGTAACTATCATGCCAGCCCTTTTAGTGGAAGAATCAGATGTTCCTGGATCTGACCCAGAACGATTCCAACTTCACATCGCAAGACTCTATGACTGAATCCATAAATTATTGGGTATCATGCTACCTTATTAACTCACCTCTTGGATTTTAATGTCCGCCCAGAAAAATCCAAGAAGTAAATGATTATGATAGCACAATATCCAGCGATACATGGATCCAGGCTCTGAATCCTGGGTGCTTCCCGGGCATGGCCATGGACCAAGGCATAAGGAAATGAAGAGGGTTGTTTTCCAAATCTCACTTCATAGAAGAAGAAGAGATTGGATTTATACCCCGCCCTTCACTCACTTGGAGTCTCAGAGCGGCTTACAAACTCCTTTTCCCTTCCCCTCCCCACAACAGACACCCTGTGAGGTAGGTGGGGCTGAGAGAGATCTTTCCCAAGCTGTCCTTGAGGGAACAGCTGGTACAGAACTATGGCTTGCCCAAGGTCATCCAGCCAGGTGCAAGTGGAGGAGTGGGGAATCAAACCCGGTTCTCCCAGATTAGAGTTCGCGCACTTAACCACTACACCAAACTGGCTCTCATACTTGTGGGCTAGACCCACTGCACTGACCTTTTTAGAAATGTGTTGAAGATCTATTTGTTCTGCCGTACTTTCTGAGATCTCTGAATTATGGGGTATATCTGTAAGTTCCCTTTGCTTTTCAAAAATATGTATCCATTGATCTTTTTTTGTGACACTACTGATGTTTTAAACAATAAGCCACTCCAGAGTGGAGGAAGTAACAAGAGAAAGTCTCAGGTGTTACTTACACAGCCACAATATTTGCATATCCCTTCCTTTCAGCCATGCAAGTAACATGAGCTAAGCAGCAGATTCTCCTCATGGCTGCCGGATTGTTCCTCCTTGGGGGCGGGGGGAGACAGTCTAGCAAGTTCTCACCCTCATGTGGCTGTGCTTGCGTGTGAGAATGGAAGGGACATACCTATGCTTTCCACCATATTGTATCATTTTTAAAAAAAGGTTTGGCCTTTGTCATTTTTTTTTCTCCTGAGAAGCAGCCTATGAGTTGTGTAAATAAATAAAAACTCTTCCCCCCTGCATGAGCATCTGACCCTTAGTCTTTTCATTTCCTGGTTCTCCAGAATCACAACATTTTCATCTTCCGCTTGGATCTTATACCTTCCTTCCACTTGTGCCCCTCTTTTGATCCTCTGAAAAATACTCCCTCAAAGACATTGGTCTGGCGTGAGATGAAGTGCTTAATGGCAAAGGGACATACCCTACAGCTGAGGACTATCTCCACAATGAGAAAGAGCACTGCACAGGCAGAAACAAGGCTTAGAATCTTAACCATGCTGTACTGGAGGCACCTATATATCCATATCTGCTTAGCAAGTGTTTGGAAAATAACACATGGAGATAGTAGATTGTGGAGAAATGCCCTCCACCCAAGAATTCAACACACTATCTCCATTATTGTAACTGTTCTCTGTTCATGTACAGGAGCCTATCTGCTGTCTTGTAGTTGGCAGAAAGTCGTGGAAGGAAGAAGTCATCAAACTCCCAGCAGAAAGCACTCAAGCTCTTGGTTGTGCAAATAGCACTGGCCAAAGCAGGACAGTGGCTTTCTACCTCACACCCTTCTGCAAGGAATTACCCCAAAGGGACAGAGACTGAACTTTTCCGACAGGAAGTCCCAGATGATTTCTAGGTGGGACAGACTCCTCAGGATAAAAGATAAATTCTCAGGCTATGAGGAAGAAGCTCTCTTACTGTTGCATCTTGCTCTTGACTCAGGAGTGCAAGCCATGATGGACTAAGCTCATACTTTGGGACTCCATCTTGCCCAGTAGGCAAAGGACAATGGAGAGAAGACCCAACCATAAGAACTGAGGTAATGTTGAACTTTAAACTACCGCAAGTTCAAGTAAAATAAGCCTGTTCTATTTAAGCATCACTAGGATAAGAACCATGCAGGGAAAGAGGACTGTGTGTTCATCTTTTCTTTGTGCCCTTGCCCAGCCTGAAATGTTTGAACATAACATGTGTATTATTTTATCCATTAATTAAACTTTTTTTTATATTTTAAATGCTCTAAGCCTGATCTCTGGAAAAACACCACACCTAATCAGTCTTGCTATCTGGTAATAGGAAATGGAAGTGTAGAAGTGTACTATCCCCAGGGCTGTAGCCAGTGGTGGGGCGCATGGGGCTCTGCCCCCTTTCGATTCTGCAACACACACACCCCAGCAGTGGCAAACATGCCTTTCAGGCATGTGCATCTGAAGGTGCTGCGGTGCCACCAGCTCCCCTGACTGCAGTGGGGAGTGAGATGAGAGGGCGGCTCCTCTCCCAGCTGACCACCAAAGCCTGGACCTCCCTCTCCATGGTGCCACCTACAGCCTAGCCCGCCCTGCTTTTGTCCCTCACTGCCGTGGGCCTGCTGCAATCAACCCCTCAGCACTCACTACTCCAGTCCCAGTCGGTGGCTGCCTTCTGCCTTAACAACAAGAGATATCAGCAGTGACCATGTCTATAAACCAGGGGCCTGGCCTAACAGTGCTGCAGGACTCACGACTGGCTGACAGGCACTTCCCAGGGAGGGCTTGTCAGGGCTGCCAGCCGGGCAGGCACAAGCAGTGGAGGCAGGGACAGAGGTTTGAGGCAATCTCATCTCCTCCCTTCAGGTGGGTCCAGGTGATGGTACACCCAAAGAAGGAACCCAGCCCCTGCAGCGCCCTCTGTGTAGAGCCACCCTGAGCAGCCCCAGGACCGTAGGTGGGAGGACATCTGGCCCAGCGCTTCACTGCCTCACCAGCACCGAGGACTCCTCCACATAGGTGGGTGAAAAGCCGGAGGCAGCCTCAGTCTCCATGAGAGCTCAGAGCCCCTCAGCCAGTGCTGCAGGGCTTCTCGGTGTACATGAGGCTTGCTTGGAAAGAAGTATGTCATTGTCAGCAACTAAATTTGAGCATATAGTTGTCAGCAACTAAGTTTAATTAGCACCCCTCAGCACTCCCCCAAAACTTTCTGCCTACAGGGCTGACTATCTGTGGCACTCAATCGCTCTAAATTGTAAAGTTGTGATCAGTGGTCCCCATGCTTTTTTGCAGGAGCTTTGTGGGAGGCACAGCAACTAGAAGCTGCCTCTAAATGGTGACTCGGGTACCCGACTGTTAGACATATGACTCTATTTGGCAGGAGAGCCTCTCAGAGTCATTGATGGCAGAAGATTGATACTCACTTGGAGCACAGGGAAGGGACAGTATCACCAGACAAAGATTTGGGACAGCTATGGGTTTTTTCTTAATGTTGTGGAGTTCAACGGATGGCTTCAAGAGGGAATTAGATAAATATATGGAGCAGAGGTCCACCAGTGGCTATTAGCCACAAGGTATAGATAGGAACACTCAGTCTGGGGCAAGTGATGCTCTGTATTCTTGGTGCTTTGGGGGGGCAACAGTGGGAGGGCTTCTAGTGTCCTGGCCGCACTGGTGGACCTCCTGAGGGCACCTGCTGTTTTTGGCCACTGTGTCACAGAGTGTTGGACTGGATGGGCCACTGGCCTGATCCAACATGGTCTTCTCTTATGTTTGTATGTTCTTAACCAGGAGAAACGGGGGAAAGCTTACAAGTCTGTTCCTTTACACGAGTGAAACCATTTTGTTTACTCTCTGTGTCCTTCTTTTCTTGTAATTCTAAATTTAGGGAGTTTGCTACAAAGATAGTTTGAAAGAGTCTTTCACTAGAAATCTGTTCTCAGCAGATGGTGCCTCTTGTGTGCATGCCAACACAATGTGAAGACCTTCCATCCTCATCTGCATGATTGACAATTTCATTCCTCTTAGTCGTCTGGAACAACTGATCTATCATAGTGGGAGGAACTGCTGTCTTTCCGATACCAGCAATTTACCAAAAGAACTGTGTTTATGTTCCTTTGCTAAACTTGACAGAGAACAAAAGTTTAAAATTACATAAATTGCCTTCAAATGACTTCTGAAGCTTTCACCTGTACTATGTTTTCCCTTGTGGCAAAAGTAAGGTGTGGAATGTTATACCTAGGGGTGAACAATTGCATTGGCTTTGGGCACTCTTTTAATCAGACCATGCTAAACAACTAACAGGAAAGACCTAACACAGTGTTTTGCATACAGAATGTTCTCTGTTCAATCCCTGACATCTTTAGTTACAATCCTTATTTTTAAAAGGGATCTGATAACTCTATGGAGGATCATCTATCAATGGCTGTTAGCCATGAGGGTAATGAAATCAATTACCTTAGAGGGAAGCTCTCCTTCTTTGGAGGTCTTCAAGAATAATTTGGAGAGCCATCTGTTGGGATCCTGCACTGATCAGAAGGCTAGATCTGTTGGCAATAGGATCCTTTTAAATCTCTGATTCTGTGACTGTATGAACAGAGACTACATCCCTAATCTCATTGGTAAATTTACACATGTGTGTGTTTATACAATCATCCCTCCCACCGGTACCTTGCTTGTTTGTGAATCACCCCATATTTGTATTCTGGAAAAGCCTAGGATGTCAGACTAGGGCTGCGGTAACACACATATTAAATAATCCACTTTCAATCCATTTTCAGTGCACTTTCCAACTGGATTTTACTGTGTGAACTGGCAGAATCCAGTTGGAAAGTGCATTGAAAGTGGATTATTTAGTGCATGTGACCACAGCCTAGATGGGCCTTCAGTCTGATCCAACAGCCTGAAGCTCTTATGTTCTGAGCTTCAAGAGGACCAAGAGATATTATCTATCTTCTCTGTACAAATGAGCTGTCATCTACCATGGAGCAGCAGAAGTTATATGCTGTGAGCAATGGGTGAACCACCTCTCATTGTTTTTGAGCAAATACAACTGCAGTTCTCGGTACTAAATGCCTAGGGACCAGTTTCCCTGTATGTGCCAACTCATAGGTGAATGTGTGATCTAAGACACTGAGCTAATTGTTACTCCCTGGGCGGTGGATTTCAGAGCAGCAGTCAACAAATCCTTTGCATGGATCCTGGCTAGTCACACTCTGCAAGAGTTCCCACAGGAATCTGCCCCTCAATGATCTTGACTGGTTGATACAGGTGTGATGTACTTTGGATCCAAGCTCTTTAGATCTTTAAAGGTCAAACCTGGCATTCAGAAATAAACTGGGAATCAGCACAGCTGGGATTATACTGGTTGACTGTGTCCACAGCAGCATTTCTGGCCTGTACCTGCCTAGGCAATATCGCAAGCTCACACTGCCTGGGCCACTTTTTCTGCTCCTGCTGTAGGACAATTGCCCCCTTTCTATGCAAAGTTTTCCCTTCGCTAGAAAGAGGCCATTTACACATGAACCTACAAATGTTAGATACCTTGAAAACGACACAATCCCAAATAAATCAAAGCCCTTTTCAATTCTCTTTGATTTCAACTGGAGAGCGAAGTCCACTGTGAAACATTGGCGGTTAACTCAGGACTGGGTTGTGATCCAAATGCAGGCAATACACATTACAAAGATGAAGGCTGGATCTGTTTCTCACACAAACAATGCTCTCTGTGGACTTGCTTGCTGTGTCAGAGTTAAGAAGGGATGGCAACCAAATATATGGACTTCTCTAGAATCTATTCCCAGTCTGATCGATATGTACAGCAGTGCTTTTTAAGGCCAGAAGAAGGAAATCCCTGTGATTGGCACCATAAATACTTGTGATGCTGTAACTGCCTGCAAAGATAGCACAATGTGTCTGCAACACCAGTCTAACGATGCTCATTATGGCACAGTGGTGGAAACACTTTTGTTTGGCTTGCTTTTGTAGTAGTTATTTATTGTTCAGGAGAGCCATTGTAACGTTCCAATTGAAAAGGTTATGAGATGGTCCCTAATTTTCTAATAAAAAAATAAATCACCTTGTTCATTCTATTTATTTCTTGAGCTCAGTTGTGATCTCAAACAGCTGGAATGAAATTAGTGTTGCCTTTTATCTGTCCGTTTCCCTCATCTGAAGTCAGCAATATGCTACAAAAGCATGACAATATTTAAAACATGGTAGCAAATATGATCCCCTAACATTGCACAATTGCCACAAACCATATATCTGGCAGGGTTCATGTCCCCCCCCCCCCCACAAGCTTTTCTTTTCAGGTGTTGGTTTCTGCCTTACCAGCATCCACTACATGATCTTTCCAGTACTTAATACATCACAAGCACACGCCTCACAGCTAACTCTGTTTTCACAGTCACAAAAATGAGCAGTTGTCTCTTGGTATACGGTCAGTTAAAAAGGCACACAGCAGAGCACTGTGCAACAAGACATCTGGCATGCAATAAATGCATTTAGGAAGTAATAGATAGCCCATTTTGAATGACTTCTGAAATTGGTTGCAACACAAGCAGTTGGTAGGAAAACAAGCTTTTAGGAAGGACATTTAGAGACATCTACAGACCCGTCTCTTCCAGTTAAACCATTTAGCAGTGCGCAAACCAAATCCCAACCCAATTCTGATCTAATAATTAATGGAGCCTTCTGGTCTAGTTCTTTGAAGTTCACAGAGTGTGCACTGCTCTTGTTCCCAAGGGGGAAAACATTATAATACTCCACTCTGAACTAGCACAGCAGAATGCTGAAATAAAAATGAAATCCATATGTCTTAAGCTTCATTATGTCTTAAGCTTCATTATGACAATGACAGACAGTTGCCCCAATGCAGTGAATGAGTACATTTATTTATTTATTATTATTATTATTTATTAATTTCAATTTATATCCCGCCTAGCCAGCAGGACCGGCTCTAGGCGGCTTACAGCATAAAATCACTCCATTACAAAGTTAAAACATAACGTAAAATAATTCACTTTAAAATTACAACAGACACTCAAAACAATAGCAGCATCATACCAGCACCGATACCTGCCTCTAGCTTACACCAACCAGGAGGCTACCACCATAGGAGTTTTAGAGATGGCTATCGTGCCATCTCCTAAGGGCCATTCCCCCCGGTGGCGGCCCCAAAAGCCTGGCGGAAGAGCTCCGCTTTGCAGGCCCTGCAGAACTGCAAAAGGTCCCGCAGGGCCCTGATGTTCTCTGGGAGCTCGTTCCACCAGTGGGGAGCCGCCACCGAGAAGGCCCTGTTTCTGGTGGCTGCTAGCCTTGCCTCCTTCAGGCCCGGAAGGGTCAGGCGATGTTGGCTGCCTGACCGCAGTGCTCTTTGGGGTATATATGGGGAAAGGCGGTCCCTTAGGTAGGCAGGCCCCAGGCCATATAGGGCTTTAAAGGTTAAAACCAGAACCTTGAACCGGACCCGGTACGCTATAGGCAGCCAGTGCAGCACCCTCAGCACAGGCTGGACGTGGTCCCTCGCTGAGAGACCCATCAACAGCCTGGCTGCGGCATTCTGCACTAGCTGCAGCCTCCGGAGCTGAGTCAAGGGCTTTCTGCCAATAGATCTGCTGTTGTAAATATACAGAGTTCTGCTGGAAGTGGGAGGGGATGCTTCCATTTGCTAATACATAACAACTGCTTATTAATTATCCAACTGATGTATGGCATAGAATCATAGAATAGAATCATAGAGTTTGAAGGAGCCATACAGACCATCTAGCCCCATGCAGGACCAGCCTAGAGCATCTCTGACAAATATTCGTCCAGCCTCTTCTTGAAAGCTGCCAGTGAAGGGGAGCTAACCACCTCCCTAGGCAGCTGATTCCACCTTTGAACCACTCTGACTCTGAAAAAGTTTTTCATTCTATAGTGGATAGAATATGAGACTAGGATCTGGGAGATCCCGGTTCGAATCCCCTCTCTGCCATGGCAACTCTACCTTGGGCTGGTCGCTCACTCTGAGCCTAACCCGGCTCACAGAGTTCTTGTGAGGATAAAATGGAGAAGAATGATGTTGTAAGCTGCTGTGGTTATCCAGTGAGGGAAAAGGTGCGGGATGAATAATAAGTGAGGAATTAATAATACATAAATAATTTTACTAGGCATTGCATTTGGAACTGACCAAGGATTAAAATACCAACATTATCTCTGCCCATTGTGTCATCCCCTAAGAAAACCGTGACCCAAGGGGTTCATTGCCAATGGGCTGATGCCAATTTTGCAAAAGCATGCTCTATAATACTGAAGACCAGAGCAACAAACCTAGAGAGCAAGGGACTCCTGAACCCATCTCCCACAGCTCCAGAGTAAACATCATCGGAGACTCTGCTAGAGGTCTCATCTTGTATATCACTTCCAGGGCACCAGACATTGAAAATGAGCTATTCGGTACATAAGGGGATAATTCCATTAAACCTCTATTGCTCATTATAGAGGAAAGGAGATTGCATTGGGGATCATATGGAAACTCCTTGTGACTTGTAGGCCACCATCTGCTTTCACTGGTTATCTGCGGATGCTTGCAGGACCCTGACTACTGCCATTACTTTGTGGATCAAAACCACAGTTACACTGTAGTACTGTTCTTCATACACACACACACACACACACACACACACACACAGAATGGATAAGAATGCTGCATCCCTGTGTCACATTTCAGAAAAATGCCGAGAGTTGAGCAATGCTTTCCTTGTACCTCAGAAAAAAACATGGATGTTTCAGGTCTTTGGGTCACATGGAAAAATGAGTATGTAACACAAGGCCTGAGAAATTCAGTCATTATAGGGTTAACCTATGCAACTTGTTTGTTTACCTAGATTTAGCCTGGAAGTGATACCTGGCAGCTGGCCAATTAACTCTAAGCCCGGGAAAACTAAAGGTGTACTGTTTTGCTAATTGGTCAACGATATCAGGTGTTTCCTTTCAGGGGTCAAGAAGAAGGAGAGATCCTCCATTGCAATCTCTCACTCTCTATCAGGATGTCTTAGTGTGCAGATGCAGCACAATGCCGCTTAGTAAGCATGTTTTGTTTATTTGTAGCTAATCCCGTTTACCTTTTTCCTTTAGTAATAAACTTCTTTTAAACTAAAAGAAGCAATCTCTTCTTTCCAGAAAAGCAAGATTCATTACTCTGAATTTTCTTGATTATTGGATAAAAGTCCTAACAGCTTGCAGGACACACACACAGAGAGAGAGAGAGAGAGAGAGAGAGAGAGAGAATGGATGGATAAGAATGCTGCATCCCTGTGTCACATTTCAGAAAAATGCTGAGAGTTGAGCAATGCTTTCCTTGTACCTCAGAAAAAAGCATGGATGTTTCCAGGTCTTTGGGTCACATGGAATGCACAGTTGCAGTTTTCACACATAAAGACTACTTGATATACACATCTGGTCGGCACTGTGCCACAGCTAGAGAAGAGTTAGAAGAACACATTCCTCCAGGCACAAAAAATAGGTTAAAGGGATATTTTCCGCTCTTGTGTGATGTTTCCATTAAAGTAACATCAAAGTTCATTATGAATAATAATAAACATTAACAACCTTGCTAAGGAATCTGTTGAGAGGATTTGTCATGTGAATTCTTAAAAACTATAGTTTCAAATATCATGTTGTCATGATCTGTGCCAGCTGGAAGACAGGTCTAGTGCCCAGGAGAGACCTGTGCTGGGGGTAGAGAGCGGTCAGCATACAATTGCCATGATGCTTGGCGGTGGTGTTAGCCAATGAGAGCCCAGGGAATGTATGACGCAACGGAACTTTAGGTGTGTAACTGACAAACGGTTCTTTTTCTCGCTACTGCGGCCTTTCCTCAGACAGAGAGTTAAGCTGAGGGGAAAATCTGGGCTGGGAGAGAAATCCCTCAGTGGGATGGAGTGAGAACAGGCAGGAGGCCTGGTATAAGAGGCTGTAGGCCTTAAGTAGTACCAGTTAAGGAAAAACAGTTGTGTTAGATTCATTTCAGTTTACCTTTAAAACACTGTTACTGATTTTACTGCACCTCATCTTGTTTTCCCTGCCCCGGTATTGTTTAAATAAACCCTGTTGTTTAAGTGTTCTGCCTGGTCATCACGCCTTATGTTTCTTGGTTAAAAGAGGGCATTTGTTTGGGCTTCAGGGGGGGGGTACCCTGGGCCTTCTCAAGAGACCCTAAGGCCAGGGTGGTGGCGGCAGAAGGTGGCAACCTGCAAGGGGTTATAACATATGTAAAAATCAACAACTGCATGTGATGGACAGGAGACTGTCCTAGCCCAGAAGGGAAAAAACAGCCACTCAGCTGAGCCTATGGTACTAAGTACTGCTCCCACATCCAGCCACCTTGCAGGAGGGGAGTGGAATGTTGGAGGGGAGTTCAGCAGGAGTTCAGATCTCCCTCAGGGAGAGAGCTGTGAGACCTCAGGTCTGGCTCAGAACAAGAGCAGACAGAGTGAAGGGTAGCTCTGCCTGTTAGAGCTCTACCTCTAGGAGATCATAGGTTACTTGATTGATTGCTGGCTGAGGGGGAGGCGCTTGGTTGCAAACATTTTGCTTCCCAGTGAAGGCCTATCTCTTCTGTTCATTGAACTAAGGAGCCAGGTGGGTCTATCCCTGGCACCTCCAATTAAAAGGACTAGGCTGTGGCTTATCATGAGAAAGACTTCAACCTGAGACCCTTGAGAGCCACTGCCACTCTGAGCAGACCGGGTGTGGGGGGGGGGGGAGATCTTGCAATGCCCAGCCATTTCATGTTTTCCCATGGGTTGTAGGCTCAGATTATTGACCATGAGAGAAGGTTGGGGAAAGGGTTTGCTCCCCACTCCAGGCAGTATGGGTGCATCAGCCCAGTGCTACACTGCATGTTTAATTGTGTTTATCTGTGTCCTTTTATCTCCGCTACGTAGTATTATAGTTTATGACAAACATGGCCTGGCCTGACATTATGTAAGATCTGGCCCTTATAACAAATGACTTCAACATCCCTGCTGTAAATGAAGAAAAAGAGAGACTAAATGTAGCTGATGGGAGATCTGTTGTGGCAGAAGAGGTAGGATCGGGAACTATAAAATACAGACTCCAGATGGACAGGTCAGAGAAATCCTTATTGAGAACTGTTTGTATGTGCCACAACTAGCAAATAACTTGCTTTCAGTAAGAGTTCTTGCAAAAAGAGGAATGGTGACCTCATTTGGGGAAAGATGTCTTAACAAACAAGATGGTGAGCCAACTGCAACAGGGAGAGTGCATGAAGATTTATATGATCTGGACACACACACACAAAGCGCAAATTTGACCAAAAGTTGCAATCATAAGAGATGTTCCAGGTTATGGCACCGAAGATTTGGGCAAAGAGATGCAATTGCCCAACTTGAGAACCAAATTTGACCAAAGGCATACAAATACATAAATGTCTAATTGAAAGGAATCATATGCATTGCATCCAAGCAAAGGAAACAAGTCCAAGTTTCAGCAACAATCATGAACCAAATCAAACAAGGCACCTTCTAGAGCTCATTCACAGTGATTTGTGGTCCACTGAAAACAGAGACCCCTAATAGGAACAGATATATTTTTACTTTTGTTGTCAGTTTCTCTAAATATACAGTTACCTACCTGATCAGGGAGAAGAGGGAAGTATTTGAAAAAATCCAGGTATGTGTTGCAATGGTTAGCAACAGGTTCCAGTGGAAACTGCTGGCAATCCAAACTGACAACGAATTTACATCGTAGTCTACATAGACCAAAAGGGAAAATCTAAAACTACAGAAAAAATGAATTCTATAGAATCCAAACTGATGGAATAAAATAGAATGCATCAGCCAGAAGCAATGCTTCAACCACCTTGGAACCTACAGATGACACATTAGAAAAGTCCCAGGAATCAGAGGTCAGACAATTGGCTAGATTCAAGAAGGGAATAGCACCAAGAAAACTCTCCTACCTGGCCAAAATAGAGACTGCAACAGAACCTTCCACATGCAAAGACATAAAGAGAATCCTCACTGATAAGGCAGAAAGATGGAGAAATGCCACAGAGGAAGGAATGCAATCTCCACTCAAGAAATAGACATTCACAGAAGCACCTCCAGGAAGTAGGGTAGAATACAAATGGATTTTCTAAATGTACAGTTGTTAAACTCGAACACTGTCCTGCAAAGCTGAGATTCTACAAAGAAAAATGAATCTTGTGGACTTGCACAATAGACCTTGAGAAGGGATGTTGGAATATACAAGGTCTATAGTTGATGTCGATAAAGGTTTATTGTATTTAGTCACTGGCCATTACGAATTTACAAAACCAAATAGTACCTTAACAAATAAAAGTTAAAGAACAGATATTAAAAATAATTTAAATTCGTAAGATAAAATAGACTGATCCAACCAAAAAATCATGAAACTACCCTGTTCAATACCACCCTAGATCTAATCTTCTTGGCTGCAAGGGTAAGCAAAGAAACTGTAAGATACATAAGTATCATTGTCTGATAAGAGAAACACAATCTTCTCATTTTCAGAGTAAGCCTTTATAGCAGATAAAATTCCAGCCAAAATTTATCTCTGGGTGCACTACATAATGGACAAGATATAAAATAATGAAGAAGGTTCTCAACTGCGAGTGATCCACAAATGCAGACACAATGCTCTGTTGGTGTAAGAATAATGACCCGCCAAAAGAGCTGTTTGCATAGTTTGAAAGCACAAAGCACAAAGTAAAAGACACTCTGAGGTTGTGATTGGAAATATTGGCTAAGTAAGTAGATCTAGAATGGTCAGATTTAAATGATTTATACTGAGGAGCTGCCTTAGATTTTAAGATTGAAGATTGATTAATCAGAAGAAGAAGAAGAAGAAGAAGAGATTGGATTTATATCCCGCCCTTCACTCACTTAAGAGTCTCAGAGCGGCTTACAAACTCCTTTCCCCTCCCCTCCCCACAACAGACACCCTGTGAGGTAGGTGGGGCTGAGAGAACTCTTTCCCAAGCTGTCCTTGAGGGAACAGCTGGTACAGAGCTGTGGCTTGCCCAAGGTCATCCAGCCAGGTGCAAGTGGAGGAGTGGGGAATCAAACCCGGTTCTCCCAGATTAGAGTCCACGCACTTAACCACTACACCAGACTGGCTCTCTGTGTTTCAGTGTTTCTGAATTGTAAATCCAGTCCCTAAACTGAGAATTACTGCCTCAAGTCCCTAAGAGATTGTCAGGGATAGAGTATATTTGAAAGATGATATTAAAAAAACCCAGAGTGTGTGGAATCTTTTGATGACAGAAGATTAACTGATTGATGACCAAGGAATTAGAACTAGAGAATTTAATCCTTTTCTGCTATTTTATGATTGCAAGGTGTACCCACACCCTGAGAGAGAGGAATCCTGTTTCAGCTCTCATCATAGCTGTGGAGGAGCCCCTATGAAGATCCAGAATTCACCTTAGAAATCGGTTTGGAATTACCTCAAGACTAGATAAGGTGTCCTCCTTCCAACCCCACACTTCAGCTCCATATAGAAGGTGAGGTACAACCTTGCTCTTGAATAATTTCAATGCTGGATCTATCAGACATCCACCCTTTGTGTAAAAAAAGTGTAGAATTAACCCTACGAACTTTAGCACTGAAGATTTAACCATAACTAGGTGGGTTTTCCAATTCAATGTCTCCTTAAAAGTTACTTCAAGATATTTAAAAGAATATCTTTTAAATTTAAAATTAAAATGTTTAATTAAATTGCCCAGAATGCTCCAATGGGAAATTTTATGCTTTCTCCTAAAATCATTACTTTTGTCTGCGAGTAGTTAACACTGAGACCTTCTTCATTACAGTAGTGCCCTAGCTGATGTAAAAGCTACAAGATCTATAGTGCTCATACTCAAAGAAGATCAGAACAGCCTACAGGGGACAGCTGAAGGACTGCTAGTTAACATAGCTAGATTAGAGACTTCCCATAATTTCAAATTATGTTCTTCCTGTCACCTGATTGGCTCTTTGGAGACTTCCTGCTCCAACTGAGCCCTCCCCCTTAGTTCAAGTCTCTCACAGCAGTTAGTTAGTTAAGCCTCTCTCCATCTCCTCTGTTCTATCAGAGTTTGTTTCTTCTTTAATAAACGGAATTATTGTCTTTAAACAGTTGGTGCTTTGTTCCTCTGTATGTTTAAACTCTGCTAACAAGAACATCTGGTAACTGAGGGGAAGGGTTACAGTTTAAAACAAACCTGGTTTCCCCAAATCATAAGAGGATGTATGGGTCTCCTTCGTTGGTAGAAAAGGCCTGTCACACTGCTATATCAGTTGGCTGCTGTTCAAATATTCTGAGCAATCTATAAAAGCTAACATTATAATGTCAAAATCAAATAAAGAAGAGATGGAGGATACCTATTATTAACTCTTTAATGAGGGCTCTTTTAAAAGCTCTGCTGAAAGAATTAAGTAGATTATTGAAATAAAACTACGGAATAAGCTATGTATGTAATGTAATTGCAGAATTCCAGGTTCTTATGGTCTCAAAAAAATTTATTATCAGCTATGGAACAAATTATACTCTGTTAATAGTCAAATACATGATATGAAACTAGCAATTAGTTAATGAGAGACAACTTTCCTGTTCCTGCAACAGTCATGTGGGCATGGAAATAGGCAGGGGAAAAGATGTTATGCCAGCATGCTAGAGGCTGATGTGAGGAAAAGGAAAGGGAAATGCATTCAAAAACATGCCTCAATATCTGTAGCTGCAAATTTTAGTAAGTGATGCTGCAGGGAAGTGGAATGATAGAATAGCCTTTGCCTAACAGTGTGTAACTGTAATGCTAAGAACACTTCACACTGCTTAATCAAACTTTTTTTATCTTTATCTGTGATGTCTGACAAGTATTCAATGCCTCTAGTACATCTTTACTTGCCATATACAGAAGTAGTGTATACTGGAATGTTTGGTATTTCTTACTGTCTCCACTTCTGATACAGAATAATTCAAACTAAGTTCTCTATACCATTTTTTCTAATATTAATTTATTTGGAGACTAGGCTGTCAACACTTGGAAGCTTCTGGGGGCAGGGCTGGTTGTTGTGCGGCATCAACATGGTGGTGCACAACACTGTGGCATCACTGGAACGTGTCAGCAATCCCACAACACTCTATAGTGTTACCCTAGAATTTGAGAGATTTCTAGAGTGTCCCAGCAATGTGTGACATCCATTCCAATTACACAACTGGAAGTGACATCACAACATTGCTGCTGTGGCCAGGAATGCCTTTACCAGCTTCAACTGATTGATAGCAGTGGCCAATGTTCCCTCTAAATTGTGTAGTCTTGTGAGCAAAAAGTTTACTTTGTGAGCTACTGGCATTAAAGTTGTGAGTGAGCTATTTGGCTACTGCATCAATTAGATGGCTCTGGAGCCATCATTCCTGAGCTAAGACAAAAATGTGTGAGCTGGAGGCGAAAAAACTGTGGGCTAGCTCACACTAACTCAGCTTAGAGGGAACACTGGCAGTGGCCTTCCCTGGACAGAAAAGATCTGGTGCATGCCCTGGTTACATCTAAATTAGATTACTGCAATGCACTGTGCATGCTGCCTTCCAAAGAGTATTTGGAAACTTCAATTGGTGCAGAATGCTGCAGCTATGATGTTGACTGGAGTGGGTCGTAGGGACAATATCACAGGATCCAAAGATGGCTTCTTTAAGTGAGGCCTCACCTCTGTATGGGAGCATGAGGGCATTGTCTCTATGAGAGAGACCTGCAGAGTCTCCATGGAAGGCCATGTGAAGAGAGTGAGAGAACAAAAAGAGGGGTCAGAAGGCAGATCCCAGGTTAAGATAAAGAGAGGCATCCATTCAAGGAGATAACATCTGTACACCCTTAGGGTGATGTAGCGCGTGTGCACACACACACAAACACACACCCCAATGTCCAGGAATGCCGAGCTGCTCACTCCAACAGAATGACCCATTGAATAGGATTCTGAGTCCTGCTCAGAATGGCACTCCAGTTTGTTACACATATAGCACATCTCTGAAAGTTTGTTACTAATACTATGGTGTTGGATGTTGTGAATATAACAGCATCTGATCTGACATTGGGGGTGCAATAAGAAGGGAATTTGATGAGATCTTCCTCCTGCCCTCTTGCACAAATGAATTAAGCTCTATTAACTTGCATTCTACCTGTGCAGGAATGCGGGAAGGTGATTCCTGCTGAGTCCTGCTTCAGACCTTCCACCCATGTCACATGATGTACTGTTTGGACACAGGTCACCTGATGGTTTTTGGTGGGCACAGGGGAAGAAAGAGAAGAAGTCTTTGGCCCAATTTACACCTCCCCTCTGAAATAGTTTGACTGCTGTCTTTTCCAAGGCTCATTTCACACTGGTTTCAAATTTCACTCCCTGGGTCTGAAGAGAACTAAGCAACAGGATCTGTTTAAAGCAGTAAAATGCTAGCTTGACCACAGCAGGGCAATTAATGAATGTAAACAGTAATTTTTAAACTGGAACAAGTATAGTTTGAAACTAGAAACAGGTATAGATGGGGTTTTTTGAAGCTAGAATGATTCCAGCGGAAAAGTCAGATGTAGACTAGCTTGTTTCTGTAGACTAGCTTTTTTCTTGCAGAAGCATTGGATGCAGCCCATGGCCAGTAATAAAAGAACAAGAAATAAGAGAGGTTTTTTAAAAAAGAGTTAAACACATGAAACAAGGTAAGGATAGGCCAGGAACTACTTATTATAATCTCCAAAACACTCCAAGTCAGATTTTAACAGAACTTCTGCATTCTCTTTGCCCCAGGCTTGTAAGCTAGTTGTGAGCACCAGAAATGTTGTTGTTCAGATTTATTTTAAGATTGCTGGGGCTCTTTTGTGCCAGTTAAGGATGGGAGCCCGCTGCAAATTAACATAACATGAAAAAATCCCATGTTCACAGCAGTATGTATTTGACAGTCACTGCAGGGTGCTACTCTCTTTAAGGTCTTGTTTCTTTGTCAGTGCTTTCACTGAGCACATAGGAACCTGTGCACTTTATCTGGGCTTGATAAGACAAAGCAAAGCAGCAGTATTGCCAATTCTGGCTTGGGAAATTCCTGGAGATTAGGCAGAGGTGCCAGATGAAGGTGGAATTTGGGGATGCCGTGGAGACTACCCTCCAGAACTACCATTTCCACCATGGGAGCAGATTTCTGAAGTCTGGAGGTCAGTAATTCCTGGACAATTCTAGGTCCCACCTGGAAAATGGCAGCCTTACAAAGCAGCCAAGGCAACCCATGCTACGGCAAAAGGACAGCCCTGCTGATACTGAAGAAACGTCTGAGGTCTCCCTTTTTGTCAGAGGTCCTTACAGTATTCTCAGGTAGGCTAAGATTAGGCTGCAGTGAAGTTCTAGTCTGTTTAATGGAACAAAAGAAAGTTTAACATTGTTATGTATAAGAACATGTGTTAAGTGAATTTCAGATACAGAAAAGGAAGAGTGGGTGGGAATTTAGTCTATACAGAATATAAATCAAGTTAGTAGCTAAGAGACATCCTTCCACAGCTGTGTTCACATTTGAATCATCAAGGGCACCATTAAAAAGCCTCAAATTTCATTTCTCCCCTGTAGCTCTTAATGGGACCTTGGAGTATTTAACATTCTTTTGATATATAAATGCCGGCCCCAAGTTGGAGCCCTTGATCAAAATTTGTAGTTAAATGTAAAGCAAAAGCACTTTGAAAGGTGCGTTTAGGAGTTATATGAGTCTGAAAGGTGCATATGATAATGAGTTATATCTAAGGGCTGCTGTACATGATAACATGTTCTCTTGCGTGATGCACTAAATTTGCTCTAACTCCAACCTGGGGTTCACTGCAGTGTATCAGTGTCCCACAAAATGGAAAGGGGAGAATACACTATATTTTATGCTGCTTTTAATGTGTGTGTTTTAAATGTTGAATTGAAATAGTTGTTGGTGTTTCATGCTATGTTGTAGTCTGATGGAAGCAGTGAGTTCCACCAGTGGAAATCTTCTTGCACCAGCAAAAGGTTCCTTGTGTTGGAGGAAAGTCCATCATTAGAAGAATGGAATTTTTGGGTTCACCCTGTCAGAATCTGTCTTTATTTGTTTAGTATTTTTAGCCCACTTTTCTCCCATGTGGAGACCCAAAGCGGCTTACAAAATTACAATTTAAACAGAGACCCTGAGAAACAAAACATGGTGGAACGTGCCATCAAGTCACAGCTGAATTATAGTGACTCCAGAGGGTTTTCAAGGCAAGAGACATTCAGAGGTGGTTAACCATTGCCAGCCTCTGCATCACAACCCTGCTATTCCTTAGATGTCTTCCATCCAATAATAGCTAGGACTGATCCTGCTTAGCTTCCAAGATCTGACAATATCAAGCTAGCCTGGGCTAGCCTGGTCAGGGCAAACAAAGCATACAATAAGCTGGTCCTGGATCCACACAGCTGGTTACACATTGTGAACTGAGAGCCCTTTGGCTGTTGTCTTTGGAAGACCCCTTTAGCCACACCCAAGCCTAAATACCTGTCAACAGAAAGGGAATCAGAAACCCAGCTTAGGTGTTGTACAACTGGATAGACATGTTCCCCGGAATTCTCCTTCCGTCCTAGTATAGAATGACTTGCTTAACGTATTTATAACACCACAAAAAAAGGAGAAATTACCAAACCAAAAGAGATAGGGTGAACCAAAAAGGCTTAAAACACAAAGAACTGGGGGAAACAGTAGTATGGTGCAATATTTAAAAGAACAAATTCAATTGGGTGCACAAAATATAACACCATATAAATATATAACACCATATATATAATTTCATATATAAACAGACAAAAACAGGAAACAATTGTGGACATACAACAGAGATAACACGCACTGCCAAACAGGGGTCCTTTCGAGCAGGAGCTTGGGGGAGCGCAGCTCCGGGAGTTGGTGCCAGCCCCCCCCCCGGTGGGGGAATGCCTGCTTGTGTCATGGCTGCAGCAAAATGACACCATCCCCTAGAAAGGTCCTTGTTCATCCGACCAGCCTTCTGAAGGCTTCAGCCACTACTGAAGCTATCCTCCCAGAATAGTGATATTTCTTAGGTTTGGATTAGTAGCTGTCCCCTCTCTGCCAGCTCTTTCTTTCTTTCTTTCTTTCTTTCTTTCTTTCTTTCTTTCTTTCTTTCTTTCTTTCTTTCTTTCTTTCTTTCTTTCTTTGTCTCTCTTCTTTCTTTCTTGCCTTCTGACATACTTCTGGTGATGTCAGGGGGTGTGGCATATGCAAATAAGTTATGCTAATGAGTTCCTGCACCTCTTTTTCTACGAAATGACCCCTTCTGCCGAATACAACAAAACAGAATGTCACATGCATTTCAGCACAAAGCCTTCATCATAGGCTTAACCATAATTAGCGTAATCTTATCTAACCCACACCGTAAAGACAATAAATCAAAAGAACCAGAGAGTCAGCCAAATTAATTACCTGCAAAAATAATAAAGAACATTAAAACCAAACATTAAAAACCATGATTTTATATATATATATATATATATACACACACACACACACACACACACACACACACACATACACATACACACACACACATGTACTTGAAGTGAATTATATACACCTTATATAAAATCAAGCTTCAAATATTTCCTCATCTAGGTATCTCTTTAAAAATTGATCAATAAAAGTAAAATTACAGAGTGTATATATACATCATACCCATTATAAAATAAAAACATTCCCTCAGTCCAAAACTATACAGCCAACATCTGGGAGAAGCCGCTAGACAAATCTTCCCTCACTGAGTCATTCACAAGCTCTTAAAACAAACCTCACAGCAAAAAACCAATTTCAGCATACAAAGGCACACAAAGCCAACTTTCAAGCTGCTGACAGCCAAGCAATTTCCTCATTCAAGCCTTGAGGCACCAAAGTTTGCAAGGTAAAGATCCAAGACATTTCCCTTTTTCATAGGACCTGGTCCAGGTGGAGTTCTTCAGGGGCAAGAAATGTTTCACTGGAGGAGCACGGAGTCTTCCTGTTGAATTTAGCTCTTATGTTCCAAGATTATCTCTGTTGTACTTCAGGGTATATATGTGTGTACATCCACATAGGTACACCCCCCCACACACACACACACGCTTAGTGCTTTCATACATGCCAACTGATGCAGTTTCAATCCATTTCAGTGAATGTTTGCAAGTGGATTTTGCCTTTTCACACAGTAAAATCCAGTTGAAAAGTGCATTGAAAGTGTATTAGGCTGCGGTCACACAGCCCCTTTAAATCCGGGAGCCCTCCCAGATTAAAGGGGCCGCATTTTTTTACCTCGGGTTGGGATGTTTACATCCCAGCCTCTATGGCGGCAGGTGACAGTGGCCGACGGAGGCGGCGGCGGCGGAAGTGGCAGCGGCGGCAGAAGCGGCGGGCGGCCTTGAAGTGGGCGGCAGCGGCTTTTTCGGTAGCAGCAGCTTTTTTGGTGGTGGCTGGCGGAGGCACCCTTCCCTGAGCCCCGCCGGCCACCTGGTAAGTTTGGAGGGTTTTTTCCCCCTTTTACACTTGGGCGCTTGAGTGGCCAAGCACCCAAGTGTAAAAGGGGGCAGGGGAAATGGCGGGCACGATCCAGAACATCACTGTGTTAGAACTAAAGCATTTTGGCGGGTACATACTTCATATAGGTAACTCAGACATAAGCCCCATCCCCAAGCACACGTCACTCATATGCCTAGCGTTGCCATCCCAACCAGGGAGTGAAGATGCATATTTGGTTATCTCCTGACCAGGCTGGCACCAAGCTGCTCCAAGGATACCCTTCCATGAGAACGGGAAAGGTGGTGTGCTTAAAAGAAAGTTATGGCTGCTAAAGCAAAAGGTCTCATTCCTTCATACTCATTCACACACACACCCTTCCCACAGGAATTCCCTCCCCCCTAATTCATAGCAACCCAATGCAAGCAAAGTGAGCAAGGCTTGACAGTTATGTATCATAGAGAACTGAAGGATTCCTAGTATGACATTAGCCCTCTGCCTGCTGCAAGGTGGGGAGAGCGGGATATAAATCCCCCAAAATAAAATAAATAAAACAAAATAGATGCAATCGCCTCTGACTTTCTCCTGCAGCAGCAACAATTTGGCCTGGGAACCTTAGTTTATTTGCTATAGACCAATTTGAATTTGCAACTGATTATCACTGAATTCACAAAGCACTTAAAAGTATCCAGATTCCAGAGCAATAAAGGCAAATTAGTTGATCAGGTTTTTAAATGACACAGCTTTGGGTGAACGCTATTCTCAAAATGTTTTTCACTGCTTTACATTATTCTGTACACTTGCAAGTAGAGTGTGTGGAAATGTGGATGTAGAAAATATGACAAATGCACCCGCTGGCCCCATATACAGTTGCCCCAACTTCAACCCAGGAAACCATCATTGATCCTGCAACTGCACTGACAGACAGAATCCACTAGGTGGCCTACAGAAATTAATCACCACACTGTGGAACATTTGACGTTTGTTTAAGTTGTTGTTGTTGTTTTTTAAATATCAGTAATAAATTAAAATAATATCATGGGCATGTGTGTTATTCTGTGACTCTATAAGCCATTTTCAAGTCTGTGTCTACCCTATTCTGCAAAGCCCATTTGCAATACTGAATTTGCATGAAGTGTATATGCATTTCCCCAAGCCTGCAACATCAGAGTGAGCATAAACAAGTCATATTTATCAACATGGGAGTGATGAAGATTTATAGCTGCACTCTGTGCATTATTTATCATCCTAATCAGCTGCCATTATGCAGGCTTTCAGTGCTTTAATGGCTTTTTATAGTGGACAGAATCAGATAACCAGCTGCGACAAAGGATGTGCAAATACCACGGTGTTATTCCCAGTACAGAAATTGTCTGAGGCGGTGAAGCTGCCACAGAGGTCTAGGAAAGGGGAGTTCTCTGACTTATCTATGGCTTCTCTCATCTCCAGAAAATCCTTTGAGCGTCTTTTTCTGTAACTACTTCATCATGTGGTAGCTTTCACACTGTATGTGTTTCATTGGTTGTGTGACTGCTTGACCATGGGAAGAACCCACATTTCCACCCCTAGTTATGACATGGCTGAAGAAACATGATTGATCAGTGGTGTACCAAGCTTGACTGACTTTATTCACGTGCCAGTTTGGCCATATGAACTCTAGGAGGAGCAACCTGAAGCAAAGGCATGAGAGGGTAAAGCAAAGCAAAGGTAAAAAGGGTAAATTTGGCCTTGCTGTTCTTGATAATAGTAGTATTTTATAGAAATTCCAATACGATTGTGAGATAATGTGGAGCATTCTGACTATCAACTGCCTGCTAGCATATTTAATTATACTGATGGGAAGGAAAATTACTGTGAACACCACATGCAGAAGACTAGAAGGATTTCTGTTTCAGAGTGTCCTCGAAATACAACCCGCATCACCCAAGTTGCCAAACCTTTACAAGTACAAATACAAAATCATGCTAGCCTGTGTTGAAGTGCTGCTCTGTTCTATTAAATGTGTGATGATTTTCTTTGGGATTTGAGATAACAATTGTTATGCCTGTCATTTAAGGTATGAGCTGGGGCAAGTTGTTTTCTCCCACACTGTTCCAGTCTTCAGTCTTCCCTGGGCTGTCATTGGCTGAGGACAGACTGGCAGTCTGACCCGCTCTGCCTCCGCTTCAAAAGCAGAGGCAGAGCGGCTGTTCAGACTGCCGCATCTGCCCCGAGGAGGCGGCCCGGACGCATCGCGTCCGGCGCCGCGCTCCTCCCGTAGCAGCCGGGCACCACTTAAAAGTGGTGTCCCGGCTGCTGTGGCACACATTCCACCCGCCGCTGGCAGGTGTAAACGCATGCCGGGAGGGGGAGCCGTGCGGCGTTTGCACGCTGCCGTAGGAAGCTGCCCGCAGTCTGAACGCTGCGGGCAGCTTCCTTCTGGCGGCGTGCGAACGCTGCGCGGTGGGGGCAATTCCCCCTGCCTTATCCTGCCGTGCCGCAGAGGCGCAGCAGAATACGAGTCTGTCCTTGGCCATTCTTAAACAAATGGGATGACCACACCATCACTTAGCATAGTATGTGAAGAAGTGATTTTATTTATTTATTTATTTATTTGTACACTTAGATATTTATACCCTCTTTTTCCCCCAGTGTGGATCCAAAGTGTTATAACATCATTCCCCTTCCTCTGTTTTATCGTCACAACAATCCTGTGGAGTAGGGTCAGGCTGAGAGAGAGTAACTGGCCCAGGGTCACCCAGAGAGCTTGCATGGCAGAGTGGGGACTCAAACCTGGGACTCTCACATTTTGGCACAACCATCTAACTGGATTATACATGCATATTGCAATGTATCTGCAATGGCCTGATGTAGACATGTGTTTGTATCGTACATACTGAAGCAGTCGTATGAATTAGCCCTGAAATAAGGCGTAAAGAACCAGGAAGTGGTAAGTTATGATTTCATTGATTTTCTATTGTGGTGCATACACAAAGTTAGCCTGTTGGTCTAGAGACGGGGAGCCCCAGATTCAAATCCTGTCAGTATTAAACCCATTGAATAACCTTGGGCCAGTCACCTGCCGGAGAGGATTGGTATGAAAGCAAAACGTACACCACCTGCTTGGAGGAAGGGCAAAATAAAAGCATAATGTTTGTTTCTTTAAAACATTGTGATGCTGCCTTTCTGTTGTGTTTTGTGTGTTGGATTATTGTTGCAGCAATAGCTTGAAAGGGCTCCGGTATCCTGAAGCTCCATGTCCTATTGGCTGATGAATAAAGACTCCCATTGGTTCTAAAGACAATCCAGATACCCAATCGCTGAGCCCTGCTTAGGTCCAATAGTATTGCTTGTATATAGTTACTTTGTTGAAAGTTATGTGTTGGAACAGTATAAATTAAGGCGCCGCTCTCATAGAGCTGACTTTGGAGCTGAGCAATATCACTGAATAAAAGTCTGTTGTTTGAATTCATCGCCTCCCGCTCAATACTTAAAACTTTCCACCCAATGTATAGTTCCCAAGGCAGAAAATAATCAAAACCATTTAAATGAGCTTTTTAAAATTCATATTATAAAATCAATTGAAAACAGCATTTAAACAAAACAAATAAACTGTTAAGCCACATAAAACAGGAAGGAAGGTCAGTGAGGGAACGCCACGCAAAACAGCTAAGCCTTCACCTGCTGGCGGAAGACAGTGATTGAAAGGAACAGACAAATCCCCCCTGGGGAGGGAGTTCCATATTTTATCTCATATCTCATCTAGGAGTTCATTTCCCCCACAGCCACCATCAGCTTCCCATCCAGGTCCTGAACACTTCATCCCATTTGCCTGCCTAATGTGAATTGTTCCGTGCTTTAGTTTCCAGGAATATAACATTTCAGGACTGGTGGTGTTTTCTGTCTCTTAGTAAACTGGAAACAGGGGATGGAGGAAACATCAGCAAATTAGCATGCATGCAGCATAGCAATTTGTATCAATTGCAGGCGGTTCTGATTAATGTTATTTGTATAAAAGTATTTAACCAACACTGAGTGCTGGAGCGGAGCAAATGTGTTCTTGCTGGGTTATCCTGACTCGCAGCAAAAAGATACTGGACCAGCCGTATAATTTATGGATGGAAATAGTGGGGAACGAAAAGGTGAAAAAACTTAGCCCCGAGAAAGATGCTTTAAGCTACAGCTAAAATTACCTAGTTCCTCAGAGAATGTTCAGGGTTTAAATAACCAACAAAAACACTCGGCAAAAGTAGTGTTATCTTGCAGCCAAAACTCTGTGACTAGTACACCTACAGTCATAATGTTGGATCCGAAGGCCCACCAGCAGTGACTTCCCCCCTCTGCCTTCCTTGTTCAGAGGACTGAGGGTCTGATGAGACAGTGTGTTAAATGTGAGTTGGGTTGGGGGGAAATGTGTGACCCAGCACTTGCCTGAATTATAGTGTATGGGGGCCAGGTCGTCTCCTGAGTGCAAGGGTATGAGGGACTGTATTCCCTCCCTTCCACCCCACACACTTTTGCTAGCAGGAAATGGCCATGGGGGGGAATGTCTCCTGGGCAGACTCATGGAACCAGCAGCAGGACACACAGCTGCCCCTCCCCACAGCCATTGTCTTCTAGCAAAAGTGTGTGGGGTGGAAGGGGGGAATGATGAAGCCTTTCCTGTTGCTGCCAGGAGATGATTTGCCCCCCCCAATTTATTTATTTATTTATTTAATTTCTAAGCCGCTCTCCCCACGTTTGCAGGCTCAGAGCGGCGTACAAGACTTGGTACACCAGGGTTCCGTAAACAAAATATTAAAACAATATAAAACATTTCATTAAAACAATTTAACAATTTAAAGTGCTCAACAGTCAATACAAACTCAGATGGCGACAGTCTAATCACACCGGTGCCCTTTTCCTAGCGGCCACTGACACAGTTGGCGGTCAGGTATTAATAGATATACAGCGGAGATGGGGGGGGGAGGCAGGAGTGGCGGCCCTTACTCATATGCCTGGCGGAAGAGCTCCGTCTTGCAGGCCCTGCGGAACAGCATCAAGTCCCGCCGGGCCCTGATCTAAACTAGATGTTACCAGGGCATGTACAACAATGGTAAGAGCTTCTCTGTCCAGGAAGGGCTGCAGCTGGCTCACAAGCCAAAGCTAGTGAAAGGCACAGCTGGCCACTGCTGCCACCTATTTATCCAATAGGAAGTCTGGGTCCCAGAGCACCCCCAGACTATGGAAGTTCTCCTTTAAGGGGAATGCAAAGATCCCCAAAGAGTCCCAGGTAAGATTTTTCCTCCTATCAGTAGCACCTCTGTTTTGAAAGCATCAATGTTCAGCTTGTTAGCCCTCATCCATTCAAAACTGCCTCCAGGCACAGCCTTCCTGGGATCTGCTGATATAATTAGATAGAGCTGAGTGTCATCGGCATATTGGTGGCAGCTCAGCCCAAATCTCTGGATGACTTCTCCCAGCAGCTTTACACAGATGTTGAAAAGCATGGGGGACAAGATGGAACACTGGGGAGCCCCACAGATCAAAGGCCAAGAGGAAGAGCAGCAGTACCCCAGCACCACACTCTGAAACCTAACCTCGATGTAGGACTAGAACCACCACAGAACAGTGCCACTCATTCCTAGTCTTGAAAGGCAATCCAGAAGGATACCATGACTGATGGTGTCAAAAGCCACTGAGAGGTCCAGAAGAATTAACAGGGTCGCACACTTCCTATCCATCTCCCAGTTCATGTTATCCTCAAATACAACCAAGGCCTCTCAGTCCCATCACCAGACCTGGATCTAAACAATCCACTTCATTCAGGAATCTCTGAAGTAGTCTGGCCCCCACTTATTCAATCGCCTTGCTCAAGAATGGTACATTTGAGACTTGGAGCGTAGGCTTTTTTAGGCATGGGTACACCATGGTCTGCTTCAAGGCAGGAGTGACCACCCCATCTCTCAGGGAGACATTTACTGTCTCTCAGATCAGTCTCTCTCTCCCCTCCCTCCCCCCCCCCCCCCCCCCAGATTTAAGCAGCCAGGAGGAACAAGGGTCGTACAAAACAGGTGGTAGGGCTCAAACTTCCCAGAATCCTGTCCACATCCTCAGGCTGCACAAGCTGAAATGTATCCCACACAAGTGGGAAAATCAACATGATCGTGCTGGGGTGCAGAGCAATCCACCTCCTCCTGCTGGCCAAAGTCAATTGGCCCCTGGCCACCCAGAACCGTTCTACAGCTCTATACTGCACGGATGCAATGGTGGTGGAAAAATAATGCTTCTTTGCTGCCATCACCACCATAGAATAGGTTTTCAAATGAGCTGTAGCCTATGCCTTGTCAGATTTGTCCAGAGTCTTTTCCCACCATCATTCTAGCTGTCTCCTCTGTCTTTTCATCATCCACAGTAAACCAAGTGACTGCCCAGGCTCTTTGACCTGAGAAAGGGTATCTAGGTGTAATCATGTCAATTGCCCAGGTCACTTTCCCATTCCAGAGGTCAATCAGGCCATTAACAGGGGTGCCAGCCATATCAGCAGGAAAATACCCCAATGCTGTCTGAAAACCTATTGGATTCATCAGGCCATGGCACCTGGGGATTGCAAAGTTTGGAGAAGGGAGGGTCTCAACAGGTTACACTGCCATACAGTCCACCCTCCAAAGGAGCCATTTTTTCCAGGCCCCACCTGGGGGTTGGGAATCCTTGGTAAACTGGTAATTGAAGGTTCATTCTAGATAGATTTTTGCAGTTCTTTGGCATGTATTCCGCTGTACTGAAAGACAGATGAGATAACTAAAGGATGATTTCAAGCTGTTTTTCAATAGCTGGCAAAGAATGCACCCCAATACTATCTGAAACTATAAAAACACATGTTTGTGAAAGACAGACAATCTCTCTTTTTTTGCTACTGTGTTATTTTCCCTTTCTGGAACTAACACAAAAGCACATCTTTTAAACTAGCGTCATTAACTTATCTTTCCCTAGCACTTCCATTTACTTTAAAGTTGACAAGACTCATTCTTTCCCTTTTCAATTGGTTGCCAGCTGTCTTGAATTTTTTCCCTCCCCACACTGAACTTTGCAAGTACCCCTTCCAGCAGTCTCAGTAAATGGCGTGAAGTGAAACAGGGCAAGCTGCAGAGGGAAAAAGGGGGGGGGGGGAGAGGTAATGTAGAGTTAGTGTTATTCCATGTATAAAGCTCCAGGCGTATGAGTCTGTCACTGAAGAATACTGGGTACCTGCAGGTACATAATCACATTGAGTCCTTTCATTACTTGGTTTTACAGCTAGTTCTTTCAAACCGGCAATTCTTGATGTCTTGACAAGAGTGAACACTTTTCCCTTCTAACCAAATACAAGGGAGGGAAAGTATCCCTTTTCAAAAGGGATATGTTTTGTTTTGTTTTTTAAGAGAGAGAAGAAGGGAGAGATGGCTTTGTTTTAGAACTTGCAAAGACTAGCTAGTAGCTTGATGTAGCAAAATACCGAAATAGATTTGAAACAGGCATTTGTGTCAGCCTGTTGGTAAGGTGAAGTATGGGTCAGAAGGGAGGGAGGGAGGGAGGAGGGAGGGAGGGAGGGAGGGAAGGAAGGAAGGAAGGAAGGAAGGAAGGAAGGAAGGAAGGAAGGAAGGAAGGAAGGAAGGAAGGAAACATATGGAAAAAGTTATCTTATTAGCCAAACAAGGGCAAGCCTTTAATTTAACTCACCCATTGAGCACTCCATTTGTCATTTTTTTTTCACTTAGCTCCGCTGACCTCTGAGATATTCAAATCAAATTGGTCACACATAGTCACAGTACAATTCTATGTTTCCGGTTCAAAGAACCTAGTAGCACCCTATTTCACTCTAAAATACCTTTGAAGAGCTAACCAGTTATGAAGGTGGAAAGCCAGCAGGGTAGCAGGTGCTACCAATGTGTTCTGCAGAGAGTGCCACATGTACAATTATCTACCTACTTGGTGGAAATTGTGAATGTGTGTTCGCTGGAGCAAGTTTGTTCCCTTGAGGTTAGGGTTGCTAGCTTGGAGAAGTTCAGGCAAAGAGAGGCTTGGGGAAGAGACTCTCAGGGACTGACCAGAACGGTCCCACACCTGTGCTGACAGCTCTTCTGCTGTGGTGCAGAATGAGAGTCTCGAGGCTGGAGGCCATCAGTCTGAGGAGGAGAGATGTGATCACTTAGATGGGACCCCTTCCTTGGGCAATGGACCAATACCCTCTTGTATCAAGGATACCTCTCTGGGGTTGGGAGAAGGTGGGCTTTTGGTAGAGGATGGTTCAGTCATTAGGAACAGAGCGAGTGTGGTCTGTAACAGGCATTTTGACCACATGGTGACTTGCCTGCCTGGTGTGAAGGTTGCAGACATCACACTCAGTCTATATAGGTCAATAGATAGGGCTGGGGAGGAGTCAGCATTTATACTGCATGTTGGCACTAATGACATTGGGAAATGTAGTTGTGTGGTCCTGGAGGAAAATTTAAGTTACTAGGCAGAAAGTTAAGGGCCAGGACCTTAAATGTAGCATGAAATGTTCCACACACAGGGCCAGTTAGACAGGGACATATCAGGGGTCTCAATCTGTGAATGAGAAAGTAGTGCTAGGTGGAAGGGTTTAGATTTGTTAGGCACTAGGGAACTTTCTGGGACAAGCCAAATTTGTAAAAAAAAGAGATGGGTTTCACTTGAACCAAAAGGGAACCAGGCTGCTGGAGATTAATATCAAAAAGGTGGCAGAGCAGCTTTTGAACAAATCCCAGGGGGGGAAAGCTGACAGGAGCTGGGGAGCTTTTGGTTCAGGACAAGTCAGTCCAAAGAGATGATTGCATAGGAGTGTAATTGAACTTGGGAGTGAGGATGTAAGCTGCAAGGTGCTGTTTTAGAAGAAGAAGAGATTGGATTTATATCCCGCCCTTCACTCACTTGGAGTCTCAGAGCGGCTTACAAACTCCTTTCCCTTCCCCTCCCCACAACAGACACCCTGTGAGGTAGGTGAGGCTGAGAGAGCTCTGAGACAATTGTCCTTGAGAGAACAGCTGGGACACAGCTATGGCTTACCCAAGGTCATCCAGCCAGGTGCAAGTGGAGGAGTGGGGAATCAAACCCGGTTCTCCCAGATTAGAGTCCGCACACTTAACCACTACACCAAACTGGCTCTTCTGTCTCTAAATTTTAGCAGACTTATGAATGATAATTTCATAAGCGTAAGATCATAGACAATAATGATAAGTGTATGAGAAGACTTGTGTTGCTGAGTGTACAACAACAGATGCCAACTGCAGACAAATGCCATCCTATGCCAGGAGACGACAGTCCAGCAGAAACCATTGTTCCAGTTCCCAGAAGCCTCTCTGAAGTGCAGAAGCCAGTTTGTGACTCTGGTTCATCCCTGTGTGCAGAGATGTCCAAACACTGTCAAATCCAAGTCTCTGCATATCATGCCCCCCCCCAACAGACATTGTTTCAGTTAAATAAAGGCTTAATTTCCCACTTCACACGGACTATGGAAGCAGTTAACCGACAATTGACTTGGCCAGGCCAAGTGGTTAATCCCTCTTGGGGTAGAACAATGGCCTCGCCTATGAGTCATCTTTCCTCCAAACCAGGTATCTCTAGATGTGATTAGGTCATCCTTAAACATTGTCCACTCCCATCCTATACCCTATTGGTTAGAACTTTAGAGGCGAATCAGCACAGAGGTGGTTGCTTGGCAAGCCAGCCCCCAGCGACGCCCTCCCTTAAGAGCAGTCTCCCAAGCTCCAGACAGTCAGATCTCACTTCTCTTGCTATCTCCTTCCCAAACCCTCTCCTGGACCTTTGTGTGCATGCTAGGGCCCGCCATGTGCTTCTGCTGGTTCAGACCATGTGATCTGTAGAAATGAGATTCCTAGACATCAGAAATGACTGTGCACTGAAACAGTCACAGAGCTGACCAGAGGGGTAGTGATCCTGGACTTGGTTCTGGGGGGTCTCAAGACCTGGTGAGAGATGTAGAGTTGTTACACCATTTAGGAACAGTGCCCGCAATGCTACTAAGTTCAGCATTCAAGTCAGTGGAAAATTACTCCAAACGTCCAAAACTGTCACATTTGATTTCAAAAGAAAAATGAAGAGAATAGTAAAAAAAAAAAAAAAAAAAAGGAAGCTGAAGGGAAAACACAAGAGAGTCAAATCCCTAGAGGATGCTTGGAAGCTATTTAAAACCACACGAATTAAAGCCCAAATAGAATGCATTCCACAGGTTTGGAAAGTCACTGCAAAGCCTGGAAAGGAGACAACTGAGAGGTGATATGATGACCATCTTCAAGTACTTGAAGAGCTGTCATATAGAGGATGGTGCGCAGTTGTTTTCTGTTGCCCCAGAAGGTCGGACCAGAACCAACGGGTTGAAATTAGATCAAAAGAGTTTTTAGCTAAACATTAGGAAGAACTTCCTGATAGTTAGAGGGCTTCCTCAGTGGAACAGGCTTCCTCAGGAGGTGGTGGGCTTTCCTTCTTTGGAGGTTTTCAAACAGAGGTTAGATGGCCATCTGACAGCAATGCAGATTGCATGAACTTAGGCAGATCATGAGAGGGAGGGCAGGAAGAGTTGCCTCAGTGCTTAGTTCTTGTGGCCCTTTCTTACATGCCCAGGGAAATGCTGATTGCCACTTAGAGGTCAGGAAGCCATTTTTCTCCAGGCCAGTTTGTCTGAGGATCCTGGAGGTCTTTTGTCATCTTCTGGGTTTGGAACAGGGGTCACTGGGGTTGTGGGGGGAGGTATTTCTGAATTTCCTGCATTGTGCAGGGGGCTGGACTAGATGACCCTGGAGGTCCCTTCCAACTCTATGGTTTTTTTATTCTAATCCAAACCCACAGGAGCCCATAAATGAAGACTGAGTCTGCCAGCCAAAAGAAGAATAGCCATGCAGCTCCCTCCCCCAAGCAGGATCAAGACACTTCTATTTATTTATTTTTAATGTATGACAAAGATGAGGGACAACAGCTGGGGAAAGCAGCATGAGAATTTGTATATGCTAAATGTTTGCAATCTAATTTTAAACTTTTGAAAAATGCAAACCACTTTTTAAACACTCTCTTGGCAGATGATTAGGGGCCCAACTTGGAGAGGGATTGTGAGGCTTTCAAGCCTCCCCTGTGTTGTTTTCCTGATCAAAAATGGTGCTAGGGTACCACTATTTACCAAATGTGAAAGAAGAAGAAGAAGAGATTGGATTTATACCCCGCCCTCCACTCCCCAAGGGAGTCTCAGAGCAGCTTGCAAACTCCTTTCCCTTCCCCTCCCCACAACAGACACCCTGTGAGGTAGGTGGGGCTGAGAGAGCTCTTTCCCAAGCTGTCCTTGAGGGAACTGCTGGTACAGAGCTATGGCTTGCCCAAGGTCATCCAGCCAGGTGCAAGTGGAGGAGTGGGGAATCAAACCCGGTTCTCCCAGACGAGAGTCCACACACTTAACCACTACACCAAACTGGCTCTCCTGCACATGTGTCCAATACAAATACCCATGAAGTTCCACAATAGACAAAGAGTGTTCCCCCTAGGGCCATTTTTGGTCAAGGATCAAAAGCTCTGTCCCATTACACCATGGTCTGCATCCAAACTGGGCTAAGAGGGTTTAATGATCGCAGTGTGCTCATTACATGGGACTGCCATCATACTGTGCAATCGCACCCTTTCAGTGAAAGTAGAGAATAGGGCAGAATTAAAGCAAAAGCTTATACGATCACCTAGAAATGCAGACTTAGCCCTGGACAATAACCAAGACCCCGTTTTGACCTCCAGTTTTATTTGAAATGGCTATGAAAACCTGGAGACCTGAGCAGATGCTCCTGGGAAAATATAACTGCAGCCGTGGATACGGGCAAAATAAGTTATATTGCACCTTGGAAAGGACTGCTTGACTTGACCTGTATTTATTGCTTGGGTAATGTACAGAAACAGTAAAACGGTAACGCATCTTGCCATCTGTGCAGCGTTATGTTCTATATAGAAGAGTTATTTTTCACCTGAAATGGTAGCAGCCCTGTAGGCCTCCTTGTTTGGACATGGTACAGTACTATACATGAGATGATAGAGTATGAACATACTGATGATAAATCTGGCTCTTAGGCTTCTGAAAGCCAGAATGATCCCGCTCTCATTTCCCACCAATCTCGTCTGCTGTGCAAGGTCAGGTATTTTTGGCTGTTTCCGTCAAATGGAAATATATCTCAAAAACAAAACGATACATTGCAGAGCTGGAAAAAGTACCGAGGAGGGCAACCAAGATGATTATGGGACTGGAGCACCTTCTCTATGAAGGCGTTTTCTCACTAGCTTTCCCCCGCGGTTTACACCGAAGCTAGCACCGGAGCTTCTGGTCAGTGCTCACAATTTCCTCCAGAGTATCACTGCACTGCTCCGGAGCTTCCTTGGAGCAAGAAAATCCTGTTCCTAGCAGGATTTTCTTGCTCCAGGGAAGCTCCGGAGCAGTGCAGTGATACTCTGGAGGAAATTGTGAGCACGGAGCAAATGGTGGGAAACTGACCAGAAGCTCCGGTGCTAGCTTCGGTGTAAACCGTGGGGGAAAGCTAGTGAGAAAACGCCCTGAGTAAAGGCTGAAGACTCTGGGACTTTTCAGTTTAGAAAAGAAACAACTAAGGGGGGGGGGGCAACATGATAGAGGCTTATAAAATGATGCATGGAGTGGAGAGAGTTGACAAGGAGAACTTTTTCTCCCTCTTCCAAAATACTAGAACTCACGGGCATCCAATGAAGCGAATGGGCAGTAGGTTCCGGATGGACAAAAGGAAACACTGCTTTACAGAGAGAGAGATATTAGAATGTGGAATTTGCTGCCAGAGGATATATTGATGGCCACAGGAATAAACAGCTTTAAAAGAGGTTTAGATAGATTCATGGAGGATAAATCTATCGGTGGCTACTAGCCATGATGACTGAGGGGAACCTTCATATTTAGAGGCACTAATCCTCTGAATCCAGAGCAAGGAGGCAACCTCAGGGGAAGGCTTCAGCCTCTATGCCCTGTGGTTGGCCATCCAGAGGAACTGATTGGCCATTGTGTGAGACAGAATTCTAGACTAGATGGACTATCAGACTGATCCAGCAGGGCTATTGTTAGCTGAATTGCCTTATTTCTTTTCACGCTTGGGGGGGAATTATGATATTACATGTGTACCAGACTTGGAATTTCCAGAGCCCGTGAATAGATGAGGAGACCAGGTTTATGTGATAACTGATCTTTTACTTAATAATTATCAATCATACAAAAATGATTAGCACACATACACACTCGATACAGATCTAGGAAGGATTAGGCAGGAAAAGACAGTGACTTTCGCATTAGCAGAAATATCACTGATGGGTACTACGTTACCTGTCTGGTGAGATGAGTAGACTGTGCAGCGAAAAGGGAAGAAAACGAGAGGGAGTGAATTGTGAGCCAGCCAGCGACACATGTGGAGTGGGCCCAAATTGATCAGGGATGGAACCTGACTGGTGGGGTAGGGTGGGAGCTCCAGTGCATGTGCAGAGAGTTCCCCTTAAGTAGTCAGTTTTGTGACCTGAGGCAGGAGCCAGGTGGTTGCTGGTTCCCAGGAAATGTAGAAGAAGAAAAAAATACCTTAGGATGCATAGGACAATGGAAACAATGGTTGGACAATTTAGGGTTGATGTGCTTAAGGGAGGGATACCCATAGGCGTCAACTACGGGAGGGGTTCGGGGGCTCAGGCTACCCCTAAAGTTTCCCAGGGGGGTCTGAGCCTCCCAGGGAGATGGGGCGCCCGCCCCCTGCCACCGCCGCACATCCCATGTTAGGCAGGCAGGCCCACCCGCCGCTGCCGCAACAGCCGCCCCCCCTGCCCAGCCGGCTGGCTGGCTGGCTGGCTCCCTTCCCCTGAACCCACTGGCTTCCTCCCTTCTGATGCTCTAGCAATCACCCAGAAACTCTATGGCACCATAGAGTTTTGGGGTGATTGCCAGAGTGTCACCCTGGCAATGTGCCCAAAATGATGATGTCACTTCCGAGTGACATTATCACACTGGGGGCCCCAGGAGGGAGCCAGTGGGTTCAGGGAAGCCGGCTAGCTGGCCGGCTGGCCAGCCGGGCTGGGGGAGAGGCTCTTGCTATGGCGGCAGCAGGGACACTGTCACAGTGTGCACGTGTGCTTCACACACGTGCATGCACAAGAGCCCCCACCCCTCAGTAAGTACAAAACTCTACACTCCTGGTGACACCTCTTAGGGAAAGTGTGAGACAAGGGAAGGGGGAAAGGTACAATCACTTTAACAATTCGATGCTGTCATGGGCATTGTCTGGATTGGTGGCAGGAAGGCTCAACTGCATCTTTTGTTTCTAACTGGGCAACACTCTTTGTTTGAGGATGACTCAGGGAGGAAAGGAATGTGCTGCATGCTGGAGAAGCGATCCCTTCATGGCTTCTTTGCAGGAACATCTCGCCTCTTTCAGAACATGGCCCCTCCCTGGTCTGCCACTGTTTCTGTGTTCATGGAGACCGGGGCTGCTGGTCTGCATCATGGTGCTTGTGCAGATGCAGAGTGGAGCATGGGCAGAAGTCCTCTGTAGTCTCTGGTCCAGATCTGGCTTGGCATGTGTCTTTGGCACAAGGCTGCCCTGGCCACAGTCAAGCACCTGATATGACCACACCAATGATCCACTCATGTTTTTTGATCCACTCATGCACACTAGCAAATGGATCTCAGATGTACAGATTATTATGGGCAAGCTGCCCATCAGCTTAATTGTATGAACTGCAGCCTTTTGACCATGCAAACAAGTTGCAAAGTTTCTTACCTAATCCCAACTTGTCATTTTCAGATTTAGCTCTTCCTGATGTGTTTTTTTTCCCCCGGAAACACACCTGATGAAAGGAAATGAAAAGTCTCTTTCCTGTAATTGGGTTTCCCAACACTTCTCAGCAGCAGGTACATTGAAATTGCAGCGTGTGTCCATCCTAATGTCTAAAACTGTCAAATTTATAAGTAAATCTTCATACCCAGACTCAGAAGGAAGATACATATTCTTAAATGGTTTACTCAATGAACAACCAACCACTCTGGCCTCCATTTATGCCCCCAATATAGGGCAACTGGACTTTCTTACAGTCACTCTTACCAAACTTAAAAGCTTTAGCTCAGACCCTGTAATACTAGGTGAAGATTTTAATTTTGTGATGGACCAGGCTCTAGACCAGTGGTTGCCGCGACCCTTTAATATAGTTCCTCATGTTGTGGTAACCCCCAACCATAAAATTCTGCCAACGCACACAACAATGAAGCTACTTTTTCAGATGTTTTCTCTTGCATGGCAGTTAGCACCAAACAACTTTAATACAGACTTTAGACACACATATATTTGCAAGCTATTCCCAACAAGACACAACAAACACTCAGGCTTCAGACTTACTTTTCTTCAACAGAAGATACCATGAGAAAACGAAGGTAGGTGGGGGGGAGAGGCTGTTGCAGGTAGGGGGGAGAGAGAGAGAGAGAGAGAAAGGTAAGGGAGAGAGAGAGAGAAAGGGGAAAGAGAGGGGAAGAGAGAGAAAGAGGGAAGAGAGAGAGAGAAAGGGGGAAGAGAAAGAAGGGGAGAGAGAGAGAGAGAGAGAGAGAGAAAGGTGGGGGAGAGAGAGAGGAGGGAAGGAAGGTAGGTAGGTGGGGGGCAGCTTTTGCGGCCTTTCCTGGGCTCTGCACTTTGGCGCGGAGCCTAGGGAAGGCGGCGGGGGGGGCGGCTTTTGCTGCCTTTCCTGGGCTTTGCGCTTCAGTGTGGAGCCCAGGGAAGGTGATGGTGGAGTGCCCTAAAGATGGCGGTGGGGAGGGGGAAGTGGCCATTGACTTACCTGCTGGCTTCTTCCTCCTCGTGGCCCCTGCTGGAAGGGCTGCTGGAAGCAGGGGGTGGGGCTCTGGCCCCAACCAACCCCTGCTCTTTGCCCTTAAACGGAAAGCTCCTTTTGAGGGCAAAGAGCCAGGAGGCCAGACCTTGCACTCGATCAAGCGCGGGGCCCTTTCCTGCTGGTGGGGAGGGGCGGGGTGGGCTTGGACACCAGCCGGCGACCCATGTGAAATGGTTGTTTGACCCCAAAAGGGGCCACGACCCACAGGTTGAGAACCGCTGCTCTAGACTGTTCACATAACAAACTGTTCTGCCAGCATTCAGCCAGTTATCCCAACAGAAGGCTTCTCTTAAAGACCTCATTTGTTCCTTAGGTTTCATTGATACCTGGAGTTCAGTCCAATGCCTCAGATAGACTATAGAGACTATATATTTTATTCCTCACAATATAACTGTTATTCTAGACTTCACTACATTCTAATCACAGAAGACTGACAACCAGAGTAATTTCGTCTTCCATCAGAATTGGTCAATGGTCAGACCATGCGCCAGTAGAGTGTGTTATGTATGAACCCAACAAACATCTTAGACAATATAGCTGGATGCTAGGCAAACCTTTATTATTGAATCACATGATAAAAGTTTATATTGAATTAAATTTTAGATGTGATTAGAAATATAAAAAACAATCAGTCACCAGGACCCTGTGGTTATCCTGCAGAATATTATAAAATGGTGTCACACCCAAGTCATGGACACCGGCAAAGCTTATTGTATTATGTAAATCAGGCAGAGACAAATCTCACCCCAAATCTTATCATCCAATACCATTATTTAACTGTGACTATAAAATCTTTTCAGCTGTACTCATGTCAAGGCTTAGTCGCATTATGCCATCCTATATTTATAGGGATCAGATGGGATTTATCCCGAATAGTGATCTGACAGACAATGTGTACAGAACAGTTGACATCATACACTATTGTAAACACCATAAAATTAAACCTGCCTTTATCTAGTCATTAGACATAGTGAAGGCTTTCGATACCCTGGAATTTAGCTACCTTACAAATCTGCTGGACAGAATGTGTTTTGGTACCATCTTCCAAAGAGCTGTTCAGACAATCTATTCATCGCCAGCTGCTTCCCTACACATCAATCATCTTCGGTCACCAGAATTTCCATTATGTGGGGGTACAGGACAAGGATGTCCTCTCTCCCTATTGCTTTTCACCCTTGCTATTGAACCACTGGCACAAGAAATGTGGCACAATCCACAAATATTGGGTATTCAAATTGGCCAAACACATGTCAAAACAAGTCTTTTCACAGATGACATGACAATTTATGTTATGCATACTTCTACCACTCTTCCTGCACTACAAAAAAGGTTAGAGGAATCTGGTGACTTAGCAGGATTAAAGATTAATCAATAAAAAATGGTTCTATACCCCATCAAGATTCCACCAGAGACTGAGGGTTCAGTCAAATCCAACTATACTTTTCAATGGACTAAGCACTACTGGTCTTACCTTGGTGTAAAGATTCCCCTTAACTTATCAGACTTGGTTAAATTAAATCACATGGATGCTAACAAATCTATTTTAAATCTTCTCAATCATTGGATGACAAAGTTATTATCATGGCCTGAAAGAATAAACATGGTAAAATCATTTATACTTCCAAAATTTCTTTTCTTCTTTGGAGCTCTTCCTATGTACCTCCCTGCTGCCCTAATATGAAGCTGGCAAAGAAGCCTAAATAGCTTTATATGGACTTTTAAGAAACCGAGAGCTGGGTTTCAGACCATGTGTTGTCCAACTAAGGACAGCGGTCTGACAATTCCTGATCTACAGACATATTATGAGGCAGTCAACCTAGCTAACTTAACCAGGCAATACAATATTGTCTGTGTAAGCTGCCCTGAGCTTGCTCTGCTGGGAGGGCGGGGTAAAAATCTAAATAAATAAATAAATTCTTTCAAGCAGACTGGAAAATAATTGAAGAAGACTAACCTCTCATTCTTTTCAACATTTGTTATGGACACATCATAACTGCAGATTCTCAAATAATATTATACACCCCTTTCTGGAAGCAACCTTTTGAATATGGGACAAATCTAAAGGTAAAATGGCTCCTGCAATGTCTGTTTTGGATACCTTTATGGGGCAGTCATGGCTCCACCAAAATTCTCACCCCATGCTTACCTTCTCTGGTGCTCCACTAATCTGACTTGTTTTATAGATATCTCTTCTAATGGATGTCTTAAAGAGAAAGCAGCTTTGGAACAACCATGTGATTCCAGTCTACCTTGGTTTGAATATCTTCAAATTTCCCATTTGTTTTACTCTCCTACTTTACGGAAAAGTTTGAATAGACCTCTTATGAGTTTGGAACGTGGTCTGAACTCTAAATCTCTTTGCTTAAAAGGCCTAATTTTGACACTTTATAAAGCTTTATTACTGGATACAAAACTCCCTTTAACATCATACCAGGTGGCATGGCAAAAAGATCCGGGTATAAATCCTACTACTTATCAATGGGAAAAGATTTGGACCTCATCGAGTTATACTTCACATTCCTTACTTACTGAAGGTGATAAAATTTTTGCTTTGTTGGCATCTCACCCCATCTCTCATATATTATCCCTATCTCTCATATATTAATCTGCACATGTTGTCATCATGCTGGAAACTATGTGGGGCAAAAGACTCTTTTTTCCATTGTTGGTGGTCGTGTAGTAAGGTTAATAGATTTTGGAGTGAAATCATATACAAATTCATTTGATAACAGGTCATTAACACTACACCATGCTGGCCTTGCCCCTTCTTTGCCATACTTGCTCCTGATGGAGGGAGGCCTGACCCAACCTGATGCCTGGTGCTTGGCTTGGCTGTGGCATTGCTGCTGCGCTGGCTAATCAAGCAGGCAAGGTGCAAAGAACTGTACTGTGTAGACAAATTTATGACCACAATGAAGTCAGTATAAAGACTTCTGAAATAAGGACTACAACTTTAACTTCCAAGCAAATTGCCAAGGGTCTTCCTTGCTTGAATATGGGCTTTGAGACTTTGAAGGAGAATTAAAATCTTCATTTTTATGGATGCAATTAACTTGCTTTTGCAATCAATGGGCAGTGGCTCCGCATCAGTGTGACTTCCTTTCCCGCAAAGAATAAACCTATATGCCAGATAACTAGCAAAACAGTATCACAGCAATAATCACCATTGTCCAAATGTGTTGGTTTGTTCCAAACGATAAGGAAAATACAATAAAATGCCTTTGTGAATAAATAAAACCATAGCATTGCCTTGTAAATGAGGGTGCTTTACACTTCATTCCTAAATCTATAATGCAGGAAGTGCATTGCTCCCTGCTTCAGAGAGTTATTAATTTAAATTAAACATAATAATTATGAACCAATGGGTGATTTATGACTTTCCATTATGAGCAAGAAAAATAGAGCAATATATTCAGGGTCTACATATTTCACCATCATGGAACATGTGGATTCTATTCCCTTTAACCCTGACTTAAGTTACTTAACTTTCAGTGATTTCAGGGAGTCACAGTATTAACTCAGAAGCCCAGTGTGCTGCCATATGGAGAACTTTCTCTTTTCAGAGCAGATGGGGAATGAGCATGTCACAGACGAAATGTGTGTCTGGTCTCTCAGGGGAGGATTGTGGCTGCCTTGTTCTCAAGCTACTCATGGTTGCCAGGCTCTCTGCTCAGGTTGGATGCCTTTTTGGTACCTGTTTTCTACATTAGCATCTCTCAGGTGGACCTGCAAAAGCCTGATAAAAGCAAGCCCGTAAATGGCTTTATGCTGCAGCATGATAATATTCATATTACCCAGTGAGATGGTAAACTACACCATTCCTGTCAGTTGCAATAGAATCATAGATCACTTCCACAAGTGGCATTTTTATTTTTGGTTTAGTGTCTATGCAATGATGCCACACATTTCTACTTTATTTATGAAAACACATTATTCAGAGTTCGTCACCCACTGTCAGCTAGTACCAGAGAGGCCAAGTATTTAGAAGAGCGGGAAAGAAGGTTGTCCTACATATCGTCCTTAGAAGTATCTGAGAGCCAGTTTGGTGTAGTGGTTAAGTGCGTGGACGCTAATCTGGGAGAACAGGGTTTGATTCTCCACTCCTCTACATGCAGCTGCTGGATAACCTTGGGCAAGCCATAGTTCTGTCAAAGCTGTTCTTGAAAGAGCAGTTCTTGAAAGAGCTCTCTCAGCCCCACCTACCTCACAGGGTGTCTGTTGTGGGGAGGGGAAGAGAAAGGAATTTTATGAGATTCATGGGACACGTTGCAATGGCTGCCCTCCAGTCAAAACACATGAAAACCAGCAATAAACTCAAAAATGTCATCGCTACATTGTTATGTGCCAGTTGACCCAAATTACTCTACCAATATAACACAGAAGTATGGTGACAAATATGTGTTCCCAGCTGCTAAATGGAAGATTGCTGAAATCTGGAACAGTCCTTAACATTGGAATATTAGGTCCTGGTGTTGTCAGTTACGGCAAGTAGTGAAATTTATCTGAATTAACAGAATTTGTTCATTTGAGAGACTGGAAAAAAAAACACATTTCTTTTTCTAATGTTGAAAACTCCTTATGACTTTTGAAGCAAAAAAAAATACAACTTATCCCATTTAATATTGTGCTATTGTTACACTGTAGCAGTCATTCAGAACTGGAATTTCTTGAGAGGACAAAACCCTCCAGGTGATGAATGATGACTACATATCTACATATATATAGATATGATTTATGTGGCCTCAGTGAGAGTTGGGGTATTGTGAGATCTGGCTACCAGTGTTTATGGAGATCTGTCCCTTTAAACCCTTTTATTTGGAGCCTAGAACCTGGCAAATATTAAAAGGAAATAAGTTTATTGTAGAAAAATATATACAGAATTTAAATATATACACACAGATTGAAGAGCACAAGATAGTGGGGGGGGGGGAAGGAGGTAGTGGACAAACAGGAGGGAATGGAGAGTTTTGGGGGTGCTATGTTACCGATCTTTGAGAGCTGGATAATGCCTGAGGTTCTGGGAAAGGAGGAATGTGCCAGCAACCAGCATGCCATGCACAAAGATCTGATATGTATCAGAATGATAGCTTCTCTGGGTGCCCAAGCTCAATCACACTGGGTTTGTGGCAGACTAGGTATATGACATAGATGAGCTAGTGTGACAATGGTTTGATGGGATTCATGTTGCTGGACAAAAGGAGTGTCTGGAGTTTCCCAAGTACTCTCACAAAAGGTGAGATGTTTCCTCATAGGCTAGATGGTGATTATTCAGTTGAACCTAAAAATTAATGTTTTCCTTAATAGCCTGGAATAAAGAAAGGGAAATGCCGATGCAGGACAAGCAACTGGAAGAGTCTGACAGGAATGACATGATTTGTCAGAAGGGAGAAATGCCATTGAATCCATAGAGCCACAGGATTTGAGACAGGAAGTTGCTCACAAAAATAATCCATTCATACCAGAGGAGGTGGACTAGAGATGTTTTGTCCTTCTGTCTGCATCCTGGCAGACAATAGTCAGTGTTTTAGCCATTAGTTGTGAAACCTTGGGGCCAGAGGCAGTGATTGTCCTTTGCTTATGTTCCATCGAGAAGTAGAGAGGAAGGAGGGGGGGGGGATACTTGGAGGAATTTTGGTAACAGTGTTAACCCTTGTATGAGCCTGTGTCTCTTGACAAGACAATGTCTCAGTCTCCTAAGCAAGTCCTCTCTCATGCCAAGCCTGGCTATTGGGATGCAATGCTGTTAGAAGGTTCAGAGGTTTTCCTAGGTGTTGGGGTGTCTTTTCTCCTGTGGAAAGACTACCCCTGTTGGAAGGCTGTTGCCACTGTTACGAGTCCTCCCCCCCCCAAAAAAAAGATGCTGAGCTGTCCCAGTGAAGCAGCTTTTCCACATCTGTACAAAACAGTCATAACACATAAAAAGCAAGGATACCAGGCGAGCCAGTTTGGTGTAGTGGTTAAGAGTGCGGACTCTAATCTGGGAGATCCGGGTTTGATTCCCCACTCCTCCACTTGCACCTGGCTGGATGACCTTGGGCAAGCCATAGCTCTGTACCAGCTGTTCCCTCAAGGACAGCTTGGGAAAGAGTTCTCTCAGCCCCACCTACCTCACAGGGTGCCTGTTGTGGGGAGGGGAAGGGAAAGGAGTTTGTAAGCCACTGTGAGACTCCAAGTGAGTGAAGGGCGGGGTATAAATCCAATCTCTTCTTCTTCTCTTCTTCTTCTAATGCAAGTTAAAAAAAATGCACATTGGGAAACTTAATCTAAAAGCCAATTTAAAAACTATGTGTAAATGTAGTTGACTGTGACCTGTGGGGATGTAAGGCTGATGCATGTGAAGATGGAAATCACTAAGTGTAACTTAATTTCAAAGCACAAACATTCCACTTTACTTAAAGATGTAATATCTTTCATAACTAAAATGCAGAGGGTCAGGCACACTATGAATCAATTCAAAACTATTGATCAATCACACTAGTAACTTAAAATTTTTACCTTACTGTAAAATCAAATGGCTAGCTAAAAACAATTGAATTATTTACAAAAGAAATCATAGAAAGAACTAACTGAATGAGATGTGGGCAATAATATCAGTGAAACCTGAGTAAACTTAGGCAATAAATCTTCAGTGCTTTGGATACACATACACACTTATCCACATGGGTAAAAGACAAAAGAAAAAAGGATGTGACAACAATCAGAATGATCGACCATGGGGCGAGCATGCGGTGAAGCCAGTTCAGGATGGGATGTCTGATCAAAACTTCCTGCAACCAGGGCTATTTTTGGGCAGGAACACACAGGAACAGAGTTCCGGCTGGCTGCCGAGTTGGCCACACCCAGCAGGAACTCATTAGCATAATAGGCCACACCCAACGGCAGAAACTCATTAGGACTGGCTACAGTAGGGGTATGTGGCCTAACATGCAAATTAATTCCTGCTACAAAAAAAGCCCTGGGTTTTGACAACAAATAAAGTAAACAGAATAAGAAGCAAAAGGTGGGTGCGGCTGGATGACCAGTCTTCTGGAAACATAGGGGTGTGGCCTAATATGCTAATAAGCTGTGCTGTCAGTGGTGTGACCTAATATGCTAATGAGTTTCTGCTGCTGGGTGTGGCCTATTATGCTAACGAGTTCCTGCTGGGCTTTTTCTACAAAAAAAGCCCTGCCTGCAACTATTTAAACCACTGCAAATAGAGGTGTGGCCAGATCATGCCAAGCCTTCAGTGTGACCGCAGCCATAGTTTATGGCCTTGGCATGTCTTATTCCAGCCCTGCTTGGGCAGCTCACCAATCTGCAATCAAGGATAAAAATAATAACCTGCTTTATAGGCCTGTTATAGGGATGATTGTAATTATATATGTGAAATGCTTTCAACATTCTAAAAACCTACAAAAAAATGAGGTATGATTTATCATTTTCCCCCCATGAGCAGAAATGATCTCTCAGAGCTCTGGACACCTTTTGCCACATGTTGATACAGAAACCCTCCTGGCAACCAGTGGGGGATGGAGGGCACACCAGAAGAAAGAATAAGGCCCAAGTGATGTCAGCGGCAATGTAGCAGTGTCACTTCCAGCGTGCACAGGAAGGGATACCATCACACTGTGATGTCATGATGACACTCTGGTATTTGGACAAAAACTGTATGGTAAAAATGGCTTCTACCATAGAGCTTGTGCCCAAATATCAGAGCAATGCCCGAATGTCACCGCTGTGGTGATATCACATCCTGTGTGCGCCAGAAGTGACATTACCATATTACCAGCAATGTTGCCTGCGCCTTCCTCTGACTCCTGGTAAGTCCCCCCGCCAGCCAGCTGATCTGTGGTGGGGCAGGTCCTGGCAGCAGGTGACTTCCGCCTCCACCAATGGAGCTGGCAACCCTATACAGAAACACTACTTGCTATGTCATATAGAATTAAATACATGTCTCATTTTGCACACCAGCAGGTCTGTAATAGAATATCTGGTTTGTGTTTAAACAATGGTCCTAGGCACACTGCCCAGGATTTTTTTTTTTTAAAAATCAGCACATTGGTTGTGATGTTCTAGCAAATGGCCATGGTATCCTTATGGAGAAGCTGGCTGGGCTGGGCATAAGGGGCACTGTGCTTTGGTGTTTCCACTCTTACTTGCTTCAGTGGATTACAGAAGGTGGTGCTGAGGACTGCTGCTCAGGTCCACAGCATTTATGCTACGGGGTCCTATAAGGTTTAATCTTGTCCTCCATGCTTCTTAACATCTACAGAGGGAGAGGTCATCTTGGGATTTAGAGTGAGGTTTCACCAATATGTGGGGTGGAAAGGGGCCAGTAAACTGAAGCTTAATCCAGACAAGTTGAGGTGCTGCTGGTCAATGAAGAAGTTGCTCAAGGACTGCAGTCAGTCTGTCCTGGAGAGAGTTGCACTCCCCCTGAAGTAGCAGGTTCATAGCTTTGGGGTGCCATTAGATACTGGCTTGTGGTTGGAAGGCTGGAGACTTAGGTCTCCTCTGTAGCATGTAGTGTCTTCTCTCAGCTCTGGCTGCTTTGCCAGCTATGGTTGTTCCTCTGAAAGCATGGTTTGGCCACAGTGATCCATGCTCTGATCACACCCAGGTTAGTTATTCTAATGTGCTCTGTGTAGGGCTGCCATTGAAAATTCAGAAACTTTAACTGGGCCAATATGTGGTGATCAAGCTATTGTCAGTAGTTGGTTACAGGGATCGTATTGCCCCTGTGCTAAAAGATCTGCACTAGTTACTCAGCTGTTTCCAGGCACAATTCAAAGTACTTGTTCTTAACTTTAAGACCCTGAACGGCTTGCTGCAGAATGCTGGAGCAGCCAGGATGTTAACCAGAGTAGTGGGTCATATGGACCATGTAGCTCCAGTTTTGGCCTATCTGTACTGGATGCCAGTTTGTTTCCAGGCACAATTTAAGGTTCTGGTGTTGACCTTTAAAACCCTATATGGCTTGGGATCAACACACTCGAAGGACTACCTACTCCTTTATGAACCTATCAAACCACTACAGTCATCTTCCTAAGCCTTGCTTTGGTCGCTCCCACCTTCTGAGATTAGGCAGGTGGCAACAGGGGAGAGGGCCTTCTCAATTATTGGCACCAAAACTCCAAAATGCTCTCCCCAGGGACACTCATGTGTTCCCTTCCATGGGCGTCAACTACGGGGGGGCTCGAGCCCCCCCCCCGAAATTTCCCGGGAGGGGGCTCAGCCACCCCCGGCAAAATGGAGCGCCCAGTGGCCAGTCAGCCGGCCGTCGCCGCCTCTCCTTCCCCCCCACCCCCGGCCTGCCCTCCTGCCTCCCTGGGGCGGGGGTGGGGAGAGAGGCAGCGCTCATCTGCGCCACCTTCGCACGCCCCGAGCGCGAGGCGGAGCGGGAGCCGGGGGCCCACAAGGGCGACGCGCCGGCCGCCGGCGCCCGAGGTGAGCGGGGAGAGGGAGGGAGGGGGCGGGGAGCGCGGCGGCTGGGCGGGCGGCCGGGCGGGCACGGCCCGGGGGAGGGAAGCGGCGGCGGCAGCTCCCTGGGGCGGGGGGGAGAGCGGCGGGGACATGGTCCTGAGCGCGCGCACACACTTCGCGCACGCGCACGAGAGAGCCCCCCCCCGGATTTAAAAAGTCTACGCCCCTGTTCCCTTCAGTTGCCATCTTCTGGCAGTAGGTGAAGACTTTTCTGTTTCACATGGTGTTCCCTCAGTGATCCCTCCTTCCTGCCTTACATTTTAATTGTTGTTTTGTGTTAATGTATATTTTACGTCGGTTTTAATGACTGGGGAGTTGTTTGTTTTAATGGTTTGTAAGACTTTTTATTATGTGTTTGTTCTCTGTTAGCTGCCTTGCTGGCTCTGGTGAGGACAGAGAGACAGAGTGTAAATTCTGCAAATAAGTAAAAAGAACATTAAATGTGAAAAAGTTCCTAGTAGGCAGACTGATTTTACACTTGTGAAACATGGACCAGGATCTGTTTACATATTTTAAAAACTTCTATCCCACCCTTTCCAAAGCTCAAGGCAGCATACAATGGACAATTATATATATTCTATATATTAATCTATATATATGCCATCCCCTTTGAAATTCTAAAATTAGACCTGGACTGGTGGGCCTATCTCCTTGCATCTCTATTTACAATAGTAAATAGAACTGGCATAATCCCTTTGGCATGGTTGAATGCAATAGTGGTTCCCCTATATAAAAAAGGTGATCAAACTAACCCTGCCAGTTATAGGCCGATTAGCCTACTATCTATTATTTTATTTCATTTCATTTTACTTTTTATTTCCATTTATTCCCCGCCCTTCCCGCAAGCAGGATCAGGGCAAGTTATGTCCTAAACATCTATTGGTCAAGCTTAATCTTTGGATGACACAAGAAAAAATTCTTGGTCCTGAACACCTGTGTTTTTTGTGAAGGAAAGAGCACTTTAGATTACTGCATTACCCTATCCCACTTAGTTGACAAGCACACTATGTGGAACAATCAGATATTATTTGTAGCTCTCCTGGATTTGAAAGGTGCATTCAGTTGACAGGGACCTTCTTTGGATTCAATTAGATCAGCTGAATATGGATAAGAGACTTCTTTTGTTCACTGAGTAACTTTACACTCTTTATACTTGCTAGATTAAATGCTTTCTAGCAGGCAGCCTGACACCAAAGATTGCTGCAAACAAGGGTGTTAAACAGGGTTGCAGTCTAGCTCCCTTTTTATTTAACATCTTCCTCAGTGACCTTGCTGCTCTGCTGTCTGGTGCTGACTGTCATAGTCCAAAACTTGGCGCAACACATGTACCTCTACTACTATCTGCCCATTACACAGTGCTGCTGTCTTGCTCCAGAGTCAGTATAAAACGTCTGCTGTCTCACTGCATTGCTTTCTTTACCACCAACAAGCTCCAGCTGAACTATGAAAAGTCCAAAATCCTAGTGTTTTCCAAAAAGTGGAGATCATACAAATGGGCCATTGATGACAAAGAGATAGAACAAGTTAAACACTACAAATATCTAAGTATTCACTTTCAGTACAATGCAACCTGGTCTATCCACTGCAAACACGCAGCAAAGGCAGCTAGTGCATCGGTTATAGCACAATTCTTTTACTGTAGAGGCAACCAATTTGTGCCGGCTGCAATAAAAAATTGTTTAAGATCAAAGTGATTTCACAATTACTGTATGGTATCCTAGTTTGGATCAGGTCCTTTGACTGTGCCATTTAGTGTGTCCAGTCCAAATCCTTGAGGAAAATTCTGGGCTTGCCAAAATGTGTCTCAAATGCAGTTATATATCTAGAAACCGGCTCGTCCTTAATGGAAATTTGTGCATGGTTTATGACATACACTGACTATGACTATACTATAACTTTGAATCTGGGAGTCTCATATATCACATGCTCTCTGAGCTCAATGTTTCAAATTGGGCAGCTTACATTGCGGGGAAAAATCAAAGTATTGGGTCTATCATAGAATCACTGTCTATGGTGCTCTCTGTCGTGGCATTTCATCAGATTAAAAACAGGATGCTAGATACTGAGTGCCAGAAGTTATACATTTTACCCAATAAAACCTGCTCCCCTTTGAGTTTCGAGATCCTTCTTACCACAGGGAAGATGGCCTCATATTTATCTTCCCTGCAGGTTCCACGACAACACAGAACATTTACTCTGGCCAGATGCAATGCTATGCCTTCTGCCATTTTATATGGCAGATTTAACTAGATATCTCAGTCAGCCAGATACTGCCCCTGCAAACAAAAATGTGTTGAGTCATGTCCTTCTGCATTGTTGAGTCATGTCCTTCTGCAATTACACATGTCCTTCTGCATTGTCACTTGTATGTGGATCTAAGGTATATATATTTACATTCTGCTTTGAGCAGCATGATGGATTGCCCTGATGCACTTAGGGTACCCAGACTTCTGAATGACTTCTGTTCTGACATCACAGAGAAAGTGGCCAAGTTTCTCCACTCTGCTTTAAAGCTGCGCCAAAGGATCCTAGAGACATAGTATTTTTATAGGTGTGTTTTTAATCTGCTCTTAAATTGTATAATCTAGAGACATGACATTTTTATAGGTGTGCTCTTAATCTACTCTTAAATTGTATAATCTGTATTGACAATTTATGCCAATAAAGGCTAACTTGAACTATGAATATATATAATGTAATCCCAGAAACAATCAACAATGTATTCATATGAACAGTCAACACTGGCTAGTCTTCCAAATGAATGAAAACAGTCTATGGAACAGGACAGTCTTAGAAGGGTGCTTTATAATTATGCATGTGATGAACTTCAACATCAACTTGATTCCCGGGCAAACACACCTTGTTCCAACTCCCTCAATTACATATGAGGTAAGCCCCAATCACTTTTTCTTGATGTTGGGTGGTGCTGAGCTGCTGTGCTGAGCAGTTTTGCACCAGCACAGTAGCTACTCGGTTGTTGCAGCTTGCAACAGTTTTTGCCCAGTTGAAGGAATAAATAATCCTGTTTATCAAAAACCGAGACAGTATCATGGTTTCATGGTCATTCCAGTCATTGAACTGCCTGCCTGCTATTAATTACATGATTTAGACAAACATTAATTACAGAAATACATACATAGTCGTAGTATGAATCCAACTAATGGACAGGTTGCTTTGGACGCAGTAGAATGGGTCCACTCAAAGCCACAGGCTAAATCCTAGGGGCCAAGGACCCTCAGGCTCTAGCCCTTCAGCCCTTCACACCAAAAGCTCAGCCATTGGCATGCCCAGGCTTAAATACCTGTAATATGAAGGGAAAACAAATGCCCAGCCAATATCATATGCCCCTGGCAGATATGTTACCAAATCTCCTCTTTCCTGTACCACCAGTAAAAGTTTAGAATGGTGTCAACCAATGCCCCCTCTAAGCTGTGGAGTCTTGTGAGCAAAAATTCTACTTTGTGAGCTCCTGGCATTAAAGTAGTGAGCGATCAATTTGGCCACTGCAGAAATGAGTTTGCTCTGGAGCCATCCTTCCTGAGCGAAGACAAAAATGTGTGAGCTGGAGGCTAAAAAACTGTGAGCTAGCTCACACTAACTCAGTTTAGAGGGAACACTGGTGTCAACTGAGGCATAAGACAACCTTACAAAACATGAGGCACTTCAAAGCTTCAGGAAAATAAAATAAATCTATTGGTTTATTTAGCACATTTTTTTTTATCCTGCCTGGTTCATGAAGCTCAGGACAGTGGTTCTCCCCCTCCTACATTTTATCCTATAAGGCAGGTTAGGCTGAGAGAAAATGACTGGCTTAAGACCATCCCACAGGTTTCATGGCTAGCAAGATTTGAACTCGGGTCTCCCCGGTTCCAGTACAACACTCTAATTAATATACCACACTGGTAGAAGAAGAGTAAATTCACTATATTTATCAAAAATAATTCACAACCCCCTTTTAAGATTTATCAAGGCAATTTAGGTTAGCAATTCTATAATACCACAGGTCTGTCATATGTGGCTTGCCACCTATTATGTTCTTGCAAACTATATGCATTGGCCAAAGTCCTCACGCTGACGCTATGCTTCAGTTAGCTTCAACCTTTTTTTTTACAAGCAGTGCTCAAAACTGGCTTTTGCACTTTCCGCTTCTGTAATTTGAATGTAAAACCTACATTAGCTTGAAGGCATATTTGATTTTTAAACAGATCTCATATATTTTACGTTCCACATCAACAGCATTCAGAATTGACTCATTCCAAACTAAAAGGTATTCTTACGGCTGCATGCTAAACCATGTTTACAATTTGGAAATAAATTCCGTTGAGTTGAGTGGGATTAACTTCCACATAAGGAGCCTTTTAAATATCCCACCCCTGCTGCCTGCTTCCAGTGAATTTTATCACTCACATTCCCTCTGGTGGCAGCAGTAGGTCATCAGACTGATAACTGCTTGTCGCTGAACTCAGGCCAAGAGTATTGCTGGGGGAGGGGGGCTGCCAATGTTCAAACTGCAAGAAGAAAACATGTGAGTGTTTGGAAAACAATCAGTACATTAAACCAGCAGGTAAGCTAGTCAAATGGAGCAGAAACATTTCAACAATGTTAGACAGATGGCAACCTGTGCTGCGCCAACTACACTGGCTCCCAGTGGAGTACCGAGTCAGGAGCAAAGTTTGGGTGTTGACCTTCAAGGCCTTGAGTGGTCTGGGACCAACGTATCTGCAGGACCACCTCCCATAGTATGTCCTCGAGAGAGCATTCCACTGAAAACAATCTACTGGTGATCCCTGCCCTTAAGATATCTGGCTCTCCTCGAGCACAGCCAGGGCTTTTTCAGCCCTGGTTCCAACCTGGTGGAATTCTCTGCCAAATACCACCAGGGCCCTGCGGGACAGGGCTTGTGAGGCAGAGATGTTCTGCCAGGCTGAGGACAGCAATGGTTGAGGACAGCAATGGTTTCCATCATGGCTGGCACACCTGTGGTCACACACACTAAGTAATCCACATTCAATCCACTTTCTTTTTTTTTTTGTAAAGAAATTTTTATTTTTCAAAAAGAAAACATCGAAAATAATACATTTAACCTTATACAAATCCCTTTTTCCATATTATATAACATTTTGTTCTATTTGTACATTCTATTTTTATCTTGTTTTGGTGGTTTCCCACCACCTCTGAAGCATAACACATTTTCCATTTTATTAAAAATAGTAATACTATATCTATGTTTCATTTCTGGTAACGGTTATATTTCTTATTTTCTATACTCTTATGTATTTCTAAATAAAAACAGTTTCATTGTCTAATTTTAACTAAAACATTCATATAATATATTTCTATTTCTTTATGCTATTATAACCATGTATAAATATAGTTTTTCATATCCCAATATTTTTCAACATATTCTTTCAAATCTTTCCAGTCTTCCAGAAAGGTCTCTGAGTAGAGATTATTCAATTTTCTAGTCCATTTATCCATTTCAGCCATATATAACAGTTTTTTCAATCATTCCCACACCTCTGGTATTTTTTCATTTTTCCAGTTTTGTGCATACACCATTCTTGCTGTTGTAATCATATACCATATTATTGTCCTTTTCTTTACATTTATCTCTTCTAGTTTAAGTCCTAGCAATAACATTTCAGGCAACTTCTTAAATGTACATTTCAAGATTTTTCCCATTTCTGCATGTATTTTTGACACATTCAATCCACTTTCAATGCACTTTCCAACTGGATTTCGCCAGTTCACACAGTTAAAATCCAGTTGTAAAGTGCACTGAAAGTGGATCAAAAGTGGATTATTTCGTGTGTGTGACCACAGCCAAAGTGTCAAAAATGCCAAAGTGACACGGGAAAAATGTATTACATTGCTATTAAACCAGGAACAAACTGATCACAGAATAGAGGAGAGAAAGCACACTAGAAAGTTTGATGCGAAAGATTAACCTCTAGAAAGTTACTCCTCCCCATGCATGTCCTATGCGGCCATCTGTCTGGGGACAAATCAGAGTGTTCTGGAAACTAAAGTCTGGATTATGACATTTAAATTTTGGCTCAGGTTACATTTTAGAGCTAATTTCAATCCTTTTGTTTCACAAATGCTTACTGAGTTCGATCTTCATATAAAGAGTAAGATTGCAAGTATAGGAATTACTTTTGAAGCGCTTCTTCATTTGTCAGAAAGTTCAGCCTTTCGCTTGATAAAACAAAGACTCCTCGACATAGAGCGCCAAGAGCTGAATAGCCTGGCTTCAGGTAGATGCTCCCCCTTGAAGGTAGGGTTCCCTCCCCAAGGGTTTATAGCAGAATATTTTTTTCTGTTTAACCACTCCTCGCTATCGGAGAGCTTTTATGTTAGGCCGTCTTAATGTGCTGCCTTCAGCTGTACTGAGTGGTAGGTTCTCTAAGACTCACGATGTGGATAGATTATGTCCTTGTGGTGTTAATGGAATCGAGAGTCTGAATCATATCCTTCTGCACTGGATCTTCTATCGTGATGTTCGATCATTATATCTTGAGCCTTTGTTGAGAAACCTAGTAAATCATTCTGATGAATAGAAGAATCGTATTTACTCTCTACTCCAGGGGTGGCCAACCTTGCTTAACATAAGAGCCACATAGAATAAACATCAGATGTCTGAGAGCCGCAAGACAGAAACAAATATCACACACACATTTTTATTTTTAAAAATATGCAAATTTGCTTTTTATTAACGTTAAATGGGACTGCCAAAAATAAAAACAAACAAGGAAAATCAGTTATTGATAATGATATTACTTGTTTGCTAATGATATTGAGAGAGATGGAAAGAAAGAATTAAAGAAGTGGAAAGAAAGAGAGAGAGAGAAACTAGGAAAGCAAATAGATAGGAGGGAGGAGGGAAGGAAGGAAGGGAGAAAGAGAGAAAAAGCATGCCTCCCCTTTGCTTCCCCAGCCGCCCTGCCAGGAGCCGCACAATATATGTGAAAGAGCCGCATGTGGCTCCCGAGCCACAGGTTGGCCACCCCTGCTCTACTCGCTTTTTAGTGATCATGGAAATGGTGGCCAAATATCTATTTTTGGCTTCTAAGAGGAGGGAATGTATAATTAAGTGCATATGGCTTGTATTTCCTTGCCTGTGAGTTCCAATATGATATGCCAATAAAGATTTGATTGATTGACTGATTGACTGATTGATTGAAAGTTACTTCTCAAATGCAAAGAAAAGGATTTACAGTGCAAGCCTGGGCAGAGTTGTTCAGTCTAAGCCATGATTTCCATGACCTTAGATTGAAGGACCTCTGCACAGGATTGCCCTGCCGGAATCATACCCAAATCTGCCATCGGGGCCCACATACTTGAACTAAGTCCTACTGAACATTGTTGAATTTATTCCTTTGGGCTGTTACTGAAATGCTCCAGTCTTCTGCTCAATAGCCGGGAAGATGGTTTGACAAATGGCTGCACCAAGTCTGCCATTTCATTTGCTACTCTATTCCCATCCACGGTTATTCTCTTCTTTCTTTCTGCTTCCTGTGCTGTCTCTTGAGTTCTTCTCACAGGTCCCTTTTCTTGCAGCTTGTGAGGTATTTAGGTCAGGATCGGCCACACACACTTCCTGCAAGCCAGCAATGCGCTTCAGACGCTGCCCGAGAGAGGAGAATTTTCCGCGCTTCTAGTTAATTTTCAGGAAAGTAGCAAAGGAGGGGGAGGGGAGGGCTTGGCACAGGACCAAATACGTATTTAAAGAATGTGCCAGAAGATTACAGAGCAGCCAGAATTTGCTATATCTGCAATTTTATATTCCGCCACAATGTTCCAGAGGTCCTGATTACCATCCTGAGTTCAGTCCTTTACAGGAACTGCAATAGGTTGCATTTACAGTGAGTTTTAAATGACCTAGAAAATGAGAGCAAATGGATTTAATTCATTACAAGATTAACTACTTAATTCAGCCCAAATTAAGAAGCCACAATAGCTGTAAAAGGCTCTTGCGTAGAATGCCATGAGCGTATGCTTAAAAGAACACATCGTTTGCATTAAGATCATGCTTGTAGTCTGATTCCAGCAGCTGAAATGCAAGATCAGAAAAGTTACATGACACCACCTCGTGCCAGAATATTTCAGGTGCAGGTGGCCTGCCTGTTCAAAAGCTACCCAGTACACATCCTGCCTATATACATATCCTTACAGTGCAATCCTTAACAGAATTGCAGTATTTTAAGTCCATTAAAGTCAGTTGGCTCTGAAAGGAGTATCTCTGCTTAGAACTGCACTGTTGAAGAAAAGTTTTTACCTTTCTCCCAGCGTGACTTGCTAGTTTTCTATGTGTAAAGCACTCTATTTGGATTCTTCCAGCATGAAATCTTATCAGGCTGACACATAATATACAACAATGTGAAATATGGTACTACATCAGTTCCACAAGGACCTTGAGCAACAGTTGTGGGCAAACCAAATAACACAATTAAAATGCCAGTGTGCCTCAGAAATTTGTGTCTTTAAGTTGTTATGGGCCTTACTACAGTAAAATTTAGTATACAGTAAAATCTAACCCTTCTTAGCTTCTGATGAGATCTGGTTAGCCTGGGCTATCCAGATCTCATCAAAAGCTAAGAAGGGTTAGCCATGGCTAGCATTTGGATGGGAGTCCTTCAAGGAATACCAGGGTTGTGACAATGACAAACCACCTCTGAATGTCTCTTGCCTTGAAAACCCTAAAGGCAGGGCTCATTTTGTAGCAGGAGCTCCTCTGCATATTAGGCCACACCCCCTGGTGTAGCCAATCCTCCGAGAACTTACAGTAGCCCCTGTAAGAAGAGCTCTGTAAGCTCTTGAAGGATTGGCTACATTAGGGGTGTGTGGCCTAATATGCAAAGAAGCTCCTGCTACAAAATGAGCCCTGCCTACAGGGTCGTCATAAGTCAGCTGTGACTTGATGGCGCTTTCCACTGCCACCAAAATCTAGCAATGGAAGAGAGGTGAGGTCAGGACATGGGGGGGGGGGGGGTGGCCAGCAGTGATGATGTGATAACATTTCTGGGAAATCCAAAGTGATATCACTCCTCTCTGGGAATTACGGAGACAACTTTAGAGCCGCCTTAAGCCAGTTCACTGGATAGGCGGGATAAAAATGAAATAAATAAAAATAAATAAAATAAATTACTAGGGAGGTGTGATGTCACTTTCAGATTTTCATGGAAGTGATGTCATGACAATGGCAGTTTCTAAACATTTTTCTTCTGTCAGGTTCTGGGGTACTGGAGGGCAAGGCCTGCTGGGGATGGGAGATCTCCCACCCCCAGCAGGACATGGCAACCCTAGTTAAAGCTGAGTCAATGGGGGTGCAAACTTGTTTGGCAGCTGCAAAAATCACTTCTTTGTGGGTGACCTGGTGAAGTCAGTGAAGGGAAAATGAAAGTGTTCAGGCAGCAGCTATAAAATGAGGACAATAAGTGGATCCAGTGGGCTAGGCTTATCTATGTGTCCCACCAGTATTGCCCCAGTATTCAGTGGCCAGTAGTAATGCCATCATATTGCCAGATCTGATTGACTCTCTACTATCAGCCAGATTGTGTAGAGTATGGAATAGAAATGTTTTAAACACATCATTTAAATTAAACACATCATTTAAATTAAGATTGCCAAGAAGCCATCACAGAATGCTGGCAATTGTTGTTGTGGTTGTTGCTGTTGTTGTTTTTAATAGAGGTGGATTACTTTTAGTGGGATGTTTCAAAAGCTGCCTTTGTGATGCAATAGACAGATTTTGAAGTTTTGGATGAATGGAGTAGCATTTCTAGACTGAGTGGAAGTGGACAACAATACAGGAAGAAACAGCGGACCAAATGAGTCTTTTCCTTTGCAACTCATTTCTAAAAGAGCAGAAATATTAAAAGAAGCCAGCATCCCTGACAAGTGTTTGTCCAGCTGCTGCTTAAAGACTGCCAGTGAGGGGGAGCTCACCACCTCCCTAGGCAGCTGATTCCACTGCTCCACAAATCTTACGGTAAAAAATGTTTTCCCTAATATCCAGCCAGTACCCTTGTCATTTCTTATATCAATTTTTTGGTAAGTACATGAAGCTGCTTTCCCCCCTTAATTTTAGTAATTTGGAGTAGCTATGGGCTATAAGACCTGGGGGTAGGGGATCCTCTGCCCCCACTGGAGTCTCAGCAACCCTGTTCTCAAATGTGTTGGTACACAGTAAAGGCAAGAAGTTGCGTCCCTTTACTTCCCAAGTGACTTGTCTGTTTCCCACAGACCAACGAACATACTCCTCCTGAATGGCAACTGCCAAACTAAAGTCCACACAATGACTGATTCCTACTGACCAGACTGACAAGCTTTTCAAAGTCTCTTCAGTGAGCACTGACCAATCAGAGAGAAGGGGCTGCACACAGGCAGCGGCCTGTCAATCAAACTGTGCTTTACAGTGAGTCATTAACCCCTAATCTTCCAGCTCTTTTGGAGGTCAGTTTGTCACATAAGCCTAGATGGCTCTCTTCCAGTGTTAAAGAAAAAGGGGGGAAACAAAGGGGGAAAGGGAAAAGTGGGCTCCAACTGCCACTCCCTTTCCATCACAGAAGGCTTTCACAGCCTTAAGAGGGCACTGCTCAGAACAATTGAAAGAATCTCTGCCTTATTTGTCAGAAACAGCAATCCCTCATTAGTACCATACAGAACAATACAATGCCAAAAGTACTTTATGAAAAAGGACACCATGCCAAAGTGAGAAAATCCAAAAACCGAACAAATCAGTTATGGCAAGAAAACCATTTAAACAGTAACCACCTATACTATGAAAAAGACATTAATAATACACAACATTGTGTTGCAGGTCCCCACTTGTTCCATTTTAATAGTGTGAGATACACATGGCTTGTAAGATTCTAGCTCTGACATCATATTGCTGTGCTGTAGCTGTACCAGAATCCAATACTGTCATGTGGGAAAAATATTAATTTTAAAAGTATAATATTATACTTTTATACAGTCATTTCCCCAGTGATGCATGCAGCAAGGAGCCCCACTGCTGGGGGTATCACTGTCATCCATCTGCTGCACACCCTTCCCCACACAGGGCTGGGAAGGGTGTGCAGGTGGGAGGGCTCAGAAGAAAGCAAATGGACAGCAGAGGAGACAGGTGGGTATGGGGTCAGTGATTGTGGGTCCCACCAGAAGTCCTGGGCCTTGTTAGCTGCCCCAGCTCAAGTTACGGTGATGCTGGCTCAAGGGGCTCAAGTAGGCTGATCCCCCCTCTCCCCATGCCTTTGTTCTGACCTCAGGCTTCAGATGGTCTCCCCAAAACCCAGGATTTAACCCTGTAGGTAGTCACTGAGCAAGGTCTGGGCCTCAGGAGAAGGAAAGAACTGGAGCAGTCAAGGTCTAGAACCAGATCTTGCAGGAAATGATTGTGGCCTGCCCTTGCAATTCTGTTAGGGTTGCCAAATCCCCCGGTCCCACAGGGGCTCCCCAGTTTGGGATCCTCCTTCCTGCTGCCAGTCAGCTAGCCATTGGGGGGGAAGCCCCACCCCTGCCCTGCAAGCAGCAATCTCATGGCTTGCAGGGCAGGCACCAGCAGCATCTGGTCTTCTAGAGCAGGTGCTGCCTGTGCTTGCCCTACAAGTGGCGAGATTGCAGCTTGCAGGGCAAGCACGAGCAGTTCCCACTTCAAAAAAGTTGGTGCCATGCTTGTCATACAAGTGGTGATCTCATGATTTGTAGGGCAAGCACATGTGGTGCCCACTCTTTTGAAGCAGGAGCCACTGGCGCTTGCCCTGCCAGCTGCGATCTCATGGTTTGCAGGGCAGGCAGAAGCAGTACCCACTCTTTTAAAGCAGGGGGAGGGAAAACATTGTCAGTTTCCTGCATTGTGCAGAGGGTTGAACTAGATGACTCTGTAGGTCCCTTCCAACTCTATGATTTTGAAGCTCCTGCTTCAAAAGAGTGGGCACCGCATGTGCTTGCCCTACAAGCAGCAATCTCGTGGCTTGCGGGGCAAGCACGCATGGCGCCGGCTTTTTTGAAGCAGGGGCCACTCGTGCTTGCTCTGCCAGCTGGATCCCTTTAAATGGTTGGGGGGAAAGCGAGGGGGGCATACACACATAGCGCTGTGTCCCTGCTGTAACAAATCACTCTGTGTAATGTCATCATGTTGGGGCTGGCCCCTCCCCCCCGCACCCCACTGAAATCACCCTGCTGGGGGGAAATAGGACCTGGCAACCCTAAGTTCTCTTGATCCAGCAGTGTTCTTTTTCCAGTCCCCAGCTTAAGTAGGCGGGGATGTATCCAGCTGTATTGCTGACAGGTGCTGGAGTTTCTGAGGTGGCTTTGCACACTGGCTAGGATCCCATAAGGACTTACCCTCATTGTACTGCTGTACTCTGGTGTTGCGTGAAGCCAGCCTGGTACTTGGCCTCCTTCATGCCACTTTCAGCTGGGCCCTCTGCTGCCATCATTTTTGTGTACTGGAAGAGAGTCCTTGGGGGACTACAGGGCTGGCCTCAAGTCCTGCATGGCAGAGGCCTGGAGACTATCCTCAAGGCTAGTGGACTGGTTTCCCTTGAAGGATCTGGCAAGGTGGCCTCTGATGCTGAGATGTCTTTTGCAGGTGCCTGGTCCTTCTGGTCCTCCTCAGACATGGGCCTTGTCTTCTCCTCTGGGGACTCTGAGTCAGCATCACTGAATGGGCTGGAGAAGGTCATGACAGTTTTCTTTAAATGCTTGTCAACTGTTCTCCAAGCTGCCCAATCTGGACCATATTGATTCCTCCCCCCTTTTTTCCCTAGTTAAAATGCAAAGTAATTTCTCAGTGATATTTTTCTGTATACTTTTGGAGTCTCTGGAGTATGTAGAAACCAGTCTTACCTGTGATTGGCTATTGCTCTGCATTCAGTATCCATACCTGGGCTAGCCAGATATGGGGGTTGCCACAGGACCAATGATGAAAATGGATAACATGTTGCTGAAGAATTCAAGCAGTAAATATGCCAGTACCACAAGCTTGAATGTCCTTGTGGGTAAAATGATATTAGGTTCTTCAGTGTTCTTCAGGTACTTTATCTTCTCGCTCACTTTCATCAGTACTTGAAGACTGGTTCTCCTGTGACTGCAATATCACATATGAAAATGGCCCAACACAGGTACCACAGTGATTTCGTATCACTCTAGCTACTATGGCAATTCACACAATATATGCCAGTAAACATGTGAACAAATGAAGCTACCTTATATCATGGCCACTGTTCCATTTCGCTCTTTCCAGAGTCTCATTTCCCTAACATCACTTGACAAGGTTCTATGCCTGGCAATGTCAGGGATTGAACAGCTGGGCCTTCTGCATTCAAAGCAAGGGCTTTACAACTGAATCAGAGCCCCTCCCATCTGGTGACTGGTAATTAGGTGTTACAGATTCATGTGTGAATCAGTCTTCCTGCCCCACACTTCCAAGATTTTTTTTTTAATAAACTAGAAAGAAAAATAGATTCGGAAGGGCACAGAGCAGGAGATGATAAAATAGAAGCATTCCCACATAGGAAATTCAGATGCAGCCTCAATATTCTGATTCTGTTCTTTGATTTCCCATCATGCCTCATCCACGCTGTTCTGTGAAAAATGATGAAAACACAGTGTGGTGGCTTCTTTTAGGATGTCACTGTCATTTTGTGATTTAATTGGGCCCATTGGGCTACTTGACTATTTCTCTTCAAACGTAAGAATATTCCCTCCTTTCTGCCAGATACTGATGGAGGCATTAATTATGTGATTGCCATGTAAGCAAACAACAGTCATTTTTTTTCAGCCACACTAAAACATTATTGAAGCCCGTCATATAATGAGGAAAAATGGAAAAGTCCAAACCAAGAAAACAGCTTTTGAATTTTACTTCTTTAAAAAAGAAAGAAAGAAAGAAAGAGCCTACATCCAAGGTTCGATTTCTATAGTTTTGCACTAAGGATTAACTATTTCACCAGCATATATTGTGAAATGCACTCACTTCTCCACATCTTCAACATATTAAAACCCCAAAATATAAAGATGGTACATTTTTAAGTACTGGGGGGGCGGGGGGGACAGAAAACAAAGGTTCTTTTGTTAAATAGGATCACAATTTGTCTTTTATCTTAAAAATGCTTTCCTTTATCTTTAAAAAAAACCCACCAAGTGATGGAATAATAGCCTGCAACTGAAAAAAAAAGGTGGCTGATATATCGCAGGAGACAGGGCATCAGCTGTTAAATTTCTGAATCAAAGAAACCTTTGGATGTAAGCACTTAATATCACAGTAGTGAAATAAAGAGGGAAAAATAAAAGCTGGTCTCCCTTTTGATTTCCCAGCTGCACAAAATCTGTCAAAGTTTGCTTATTCATGAAGAAAAATAAAGAAAAGTAAATTAAGGGTTTGCTAATGGCTCTTTTAGAACACTTAGATGGGATTTATTTGTCTATCAGCTGGCATGAGCCAGTGTATATTGCAGTTAGAGTGCTGGACTCAGACTGGGGACGTCTGAGCTGAAAGCCCCACCAAACTGTGAAGCTCTCTGACTGACACCGAGGTGAGGTAGTCATTCTCTGAGTCTGACCAGTAGTGAAGTGTCCTTCAAATTCAGTTCAAATTGGGTAAGATCTGTTTGTCAAAAAGATAGGACTCAGCTGAGATCTAGCTTCTCACATCCAGGTACTTCTCACATTCAGTGACTTCCCTTCCCCTTGGAAAAATAAAGTTTTAGGTTGGAAAGGGAAAGGAATAACTGGAAAGAAGGGACTGAGCATGGACCTGCGAAGAGATGCTTATTATGTCTTCAACCCATTCAGCTAGCCTGACCTGGCTAGATATTGTCAGTCACAAAGATCAGGGACTGAGCCAAGTCATCAGGGGTTGCACATTTCTAAGCAGCTTGTCACCTTCATTAAGCTCTTCAACTGGAAGTCACCATGCAACTAGGAGCCAAGTGAGATTGAGACGTTTTCCACAGGGATGGCTCTCCCCGTGCTTGCATCTGTATTCCTCCACCACTTTCTTTCATTTCTGCAAATATTTTTGCAGAAATGAGGGGAAGTGGCAGAGGAATACAGGTGCAGGTGCAGGGAAAGCCATTTCTGTCAGAAATGTCTGAATTGAACTAGTCATGGCATCTAAATCATAGCAGATACAAGAAATTTTATCAACAAAAGAAGGGACAAAAGAAGAAGAGAGGAGATTGGATTTATACCCCGCCCTTCACTTGCAGTTTTGGTGATCTAGATTTTGCTGCTTCTAAGGGGAGAGCACACTATGCACAGTCCTCTTAATATGCATGGTTTCCATTTTGTGAGAATAGGGCAACATGCATACAAGCCCAAGCAACCTCCCATGATTATTTTGAAGTAGGCTTGCCAGGTCCTCTATGGCCACCAGCAGGGGGATGGGGGTATGGCTGCCAGTACCAGGCTAGGAAGCTTCTGGAGATTTGGGGGTGGAACTGTGCAACAAGACGCTATAAGCATAATTTACTACAGCGTAGTATACAAAATCCAAAACTGCATAAGCAGTATCTACAATGAAAGGAAACTTATCAAAAATGTTAAGTATAAATAATCCAGCAATTAATGTGCATAAACAGGTAAGTAGCCAGTAAGATATTAATTCCAATACATGAGTTTACTATAAGACCAATGGTCTAAGAAAGACACCAGTCCTACAAAAATAATTGCAGAGGACCAATAGGTCTACAAAAGCAGTATGTCTGAAAAACAGGTAAGTCCAGAAGAAAGGAGCAGGTAAGTCCAATTGAATGGAACAGCAAGTCCAGATGAGATGAAGATACGAAGAATCTGGATATTAGGACTTTGTTTCAATCATTCTTCCTCAGTTGAGGCTGACAAGAACCTTCTGTCTAGACTCATCAATTTCAGTAAACACTGGCAACAGCTTTCCATAATATTTAATAGGGCGACCAGTCAAAACCCCATGGGGAAACCTCCACAGCCTTATGATGCTGGAATGGCCTGTGGGGCTAATGTGAGCCTCTCTAGAATGAGATCCATCAAGCCGAAGACAGCCCCCATTACAGTCTCCATCTTTATGCTGAGCACTTCTCAGATGAAACAGAGAGACTGCTGCCCTGGAGACACTCTCCAGAACTGAATTTATTGATAGACATAACAGAACGACATAACTCAGCCCCCATTTGGCTCAACTAAAGGAGTTCAGCCCACCACATAGCTCCTTAAACTGTAGTAGGATATCTCCCCCTAAGGACTGTGGAGTGGAGAGGAACTGACTTTTGTAAACATGCACCCCTCCCCTCTGGACCAATTCTATCCACTACAGCTCCACCCCTCCCCTATACAACCATATTTTCCCCCTTTTGTCCTTACTGATATCTTCTTGAGGGAAGTTGCCAAAGGAAACACATTTTAAAGAGAAATGCTAGCAATCAGTCTCCATTGCATGACAAAGGCAAGTAATTTATGATTCAGTTTTATTCAGTGGTGGGATGTTGTGTAGAATACATGGTGCTTTATCTAGTTTATTATTTCACTGACTGGGATTCCTGAGGAAAGTCTAGATGTACGTGTCTTCATTTTGCATTTTAGCTACATCATTAATACATTTTCAATGAAAAGGGATTTAAAAATAATGATGATGATGACTTATAATGAAAAGCTGTAAGACCACAGGCGATAAAGGGTAATGGAATATATTTGTCGTGAATCATTCTACTCAAATCACATCATGTTTCATATATTAAGCCACACCATAATCATAAATTTAAATGGGATAAATTACACTTTAGGATATGAGGAAAACGAACCAATTTACACTGTTGCTTTTTCCCCCTTTTTAATAATAATAATAATAAGATATTGTTCCCAAGTAGTGGTCACTTTTCTAAGTGACAGAAACAGTGGATAGAATCTGGCCAAAGGTAAGCATGTTTCTTTTCCATTGGTTCCAGTGAGAGAGTTAAGCATTTCAAATCAATCGCTAATATTTCCTGGATCGTATCAATATACTGCAAGCCAGAACTGACCACCTGGAACCTGTGATAGTTCTAATAAGTCTTAGTATGGCCTGAAAAAGTAAGAAGGATAACACATAAAGCTTCATTGTGTATCACATGAATTTAAACCATGTTTTAGGTTATCAGCTACCTCTTTTTATTTATTTATTTATTTACTTCATTTATATGCAATCTTTCTGCCCAGTGGGAACCCTAAGTGGCTTATTATGACTGACCCCTGATGCTTCTCCACTCCCAGGCAGATTTTCCCATCAAAACTATTTTTTAGTTCCCCTCAGTGACTGAGCTGCCCTTCAATAGTGTGTATTTCTTCTATTTTATTAGCTTTAACTGTCCCACTCTGACACAGGTGTTAGTTTAGGCTTATGACTCAGCGCAGGAACTAGAGGAAATACAGGAGCTGTCTTGTTGTCAAAACCCAGGGCTTTTTTTGTAGCAGGAATTAATTTGCATGTTAGGCCATATACCCCTATTGTAGCCAATCCTAATGAGTTTCTGCTGTTGGGTGTGGCTTATTATGCTAATGAGTTCCTGCTGGGTGTGTCCAACTCAGGAGCCATCCAGAACTCCATTCCTGTGCTTTCCTGCCCAAAAATAGCCCTGCTTTACACACATTTTAATTAGCCTAGTTATTTCAGTGGTCTCTGTCGTCGTCTTTACCATACCATTTGTAATTTCTAAAAAATTCATTTTCTTTTCCAATAGATGATTCCAATGGCTAATATGTGCATCTGCCTATATAAGTCCGAGTAGGACCGCCCTCAGATTTTATGATTTTAACCTTCAAGAGGAATGCTCTTGTCCATGCCTTAGCCTCCACTGACTGTTCACCAAGTTCAGCTCTCAATGCTCTGCCCCCAAAACTTCTAGGAGTAGCCAATAAGCATCAAAAGAAATCATACTGAATATAGTCCATTCTCTCAGAAACAGCATCAATCCGAATTTCTGCACCATATAAAAACTGGTTTGTGACTTTAGCATTATATACCTTTAAAGCCGAGGAGACAAATTCACCTCCTGCTGTATAAAAATATTTTACAATTGTCCTCCCAACTTTCAAGGCAGCATTTCTCACTAGGTTCAAGTGTGGTTTCCATGTAAGAAGTGCATTGAAATAAATTCCCAGCGCAATTATGTCACTTCTGGTTTTGTGCCAGATGTGATATATTGCTGCCAGTGCAATGGTTACATTCTCCCCACTCCCAGATTCTCCTGCCAGTTGCCAGCACTCAGCTGGTAACTCAAAATGCAGCTGATGAGAATATAAGTATTCTTCTTGTAATTCCGGTGCCATGTTTGTCTATTGCTGTGAGGAAAACAAAAGAAAACCAGAAGTCTAGTAGCATCATAAAGGCTAATAACGTTTTTGGTAAATATCTTCTTGTAACTTGTATATAGACTTAGATATAAAAACTGTGGTATGTGGGTGGGAGTCCTTATTTTTCTTCCGCAAGTCACAGGAGACCTCTGGAACTTGTGGTCGCTCTAACGTAATTTGGCATGACCCAAGATAGGAAGGCCGAGAGCCTTACTGTGTCACATTAACTTGTGTCACTACTAGGGGTGTACGCTTGGTATATACCAAGCCAAATAAATACTTGAAAAACACCTTACTTGGGGGGTATTTATTCCGCCAAAGCAGATACTCTAATCTGATTCAGCTACCAACCTAGCTGAGTCAGAATAAAAGCTGATATTATTTGGCTTTTATTTGGGCTCAGTTTTACTTGCCAAAGCAGTACGAGTTCATCCACCTTCCGAGTGAACCCATGCCACTTCTGGGTTCCTCGTACGCTGCTTGGCTTTGCAAAAGCCAAGGGAAAGTTACCTTTAAATGCATATGTGCCTCCCCTCCCCTCCCCGAGTCATGCCTTCCCTTCAATTGCTGAGGCGTGCTGCCACCATGGCGTGACTCAGGGAGGGAAGAGAAGGTATTTAATGTCAGGAAGGGAAGGTATTAAAAGTATCCCTTCCTTCTCTGAGTCGCACCATGGTGGCAGCATGCCTCAGTGAATGAAGGGAAGGTATTTAAAGAGACATACCTTCCCTTCATTTGCTGAGGTTTGCCATCATTGTCAATACCACTACTGGGATTCATGAATATCAGTATATACTGATATTTTTCGGGTTTGGTGTACCGGAACCCCCTAAAATACCTTTTGTGTGTGTGTTTACTCCCCTAGTCACTACCAGTTTTCCATGGTAACAGGAAGCAATTTGAAAACCAGATAACCCAGAGCTCCCCAGAACTCCAGGAAGATGTGATCAGCCTTTCCAGCATAAGTAATTCAGGCAATAGAAATCGGTGCATACATTTTTTTCTAAACTCACAATAGTTCAGCTGATATACTTTGATGAATTATCATTAACATCTATCCAAGAATACTTCAGCCTTACCAGACAGAGGCCGCAGTCAGACGTGCCCTTAGATCTGACTCAGCTTGGAATGCCTGACAGATCTAAAGGGCATGATCAGACAGCAACATGTGGGAAAGGTCCCGCAGCCGTCAGCACCCTGTGCTGCCCCACCACAGAAGCAGAGTTAAAAGGCACTGGGGAAAGTCCAGTCCGAATGCTTGCCAACGGGCTATGAATGGACTTCCCCCTGTCTAGCTTAAGTACGCTCTGTTGCCATCGGGATGGTCTGCTCATTCCATCCTGACCCAGTGCCTTTGCCCCCCCTTCCCACTTAGCAGTATGCACATAACTGTATACTCCATGGGGAACCCTCATTGTGGAGGTGCGATTCCTCATTTATGTGCATGGGAAACAAAAGGCAAAAAAAAACCCCACTCAGCCAAACATGCTGTCTGATCAGGCAGCGACGGGCTGAGCCTGCAGCTCCAAAGCTGTGTGATTGTGCAGCGCCGTGTCAATTTCAGCCGGGGAAAATAGGCTTGTTTCCCCTCTACACTAAATGGCATGTCTGACCATGGCCAGAGACTGCTTTCATTGGAAAGCAAAAGTCTGTACCAATCACTCCCAAGGATGAGTGAAAGCATATAGTGCTAGCTAACTACATATTTATGACAACATGAACTCAGGCATATTTGAGCAAGTGCTTTCCTTCAGGGAAACATAAACATGTTCCTATGTGCCTTTTCAGAGCATATCCATTCTCCTCATAGAAGTTTTCAGTCTTTAAAAAAATATTTTAAATCAAAATCTATTCTTGGCCTTCTAATGCAACCAGTAATCCAAAGCAATAAATACTTTGCAAAATACAATAAATGTTCTTTTTCCCATGAAGAGAAAAGCTTGAAACACAACTGATCTTGCCTTGAAACCGTCCTCCATTTTTTCTGCCTGCTTTCACATCCTGTGGTGACTTTTCCTGCTAAAAAGGAAGTAGGAGTAGATTAAAATAATGACAAGTTGAAATGCTGACCTAGGTTGACTTCCAGTCATCTATCCTTGCTGTTCTGAAACATTACAGTTACCTTTTTCTGTTATGTTTTATAGAATCTCTGAATGAGAATTTGCCATTCCTGTTTATCAGAATCTCATTGTTTTCGACTCATTCTTTCACCTACTGCCAGCCCTTCTTCTATAGCACCTAAATCTCAACTGCTTTACAATCTGCTGTCAAGAATTTAGTACCTTAAGGCTGACTTCAACACCTTTCTTTCATGTTTTATGCTTCAGCTCAGGTTTTATAGTCATTACACAGCTGTGATAAATGGCAACAAATCAGGGAGAATGACTTGGAACACCACAGGAGGGGTGGGGTGGGAATATGTCGCCTGCCCATGCTGGTCTCCGCAAAAGAGCTAAAAGCTTATTAAAATGGTAAGTAATATTTTGACCTGCACCACAGCACATTATCCTCTGTTCCTTGTTTGTTATCAACCTAATCATTATGTACAAGTATAGATGGTTGTTAGATTTCCCTCCTTCAGTTCAGAAGCAGCCCTGCTTGCAGATTGAAATGTTCACTATTTCACAGAGCAGGGCCAATTCCTTCCCCCAATATAAAGGAACAAGTTGCTCATGCGATAAAACTAGTAAGCTTTATTAGAAGGATGTAGGGATACTGATTCAGAGCCAAAATTAGTAGTGGAACTGCCATCTAGTACCAATGGGAGCATATCCGATTGCTTCCATATATAAACTGGTTTGCAGTCAGACAATCTGCACCAGAAGTTTTGTCATTTGTCAGTTTCCCTTAATCATGCAGCAATGGGCATGCTTGTTGAAAGTTTGGTGCACTAATCGTGGCAAAGGATCTGAGCTTACCTCAGCAATGAATTAACTGGGTAGACAGGGGATTTGTCCAACCACTGCATCTAAGCAAACATAAGGGAACCTGAATGTTTCTTGAGTCTCTACTCTCTTTATGTTTTAGGGTTTCAGTACTAACTTAAGAGTGCATATATGGCCTGACTGTCTTTTCTCTAGTGCAGGGGTGGCCAACCTGTGGCTCGGGAGCCGCATGCGGCTCTTTCACACAAATTTTGCGGGTCCCGGCAGGGTGGCTGGGGAAGCTGAATATCATTAGCAAACAAATATAATTGGACAAATAAATATCATTACCAATATCTGCTTTTACCACTTTTGTTATTATTTTTGGCAGTCTCATTTAATGTTAATAAAAAGCAAGTATGCATGTTTCCCAGTAAAAATGTGTAATATTTGTTCATGTCATGCGGCTCTCAAACATCTGACGTTTATTCTGTGTGGCTCCTACGTTAAGCAAGTTTGGCCACCCCTGCTCTAGTGCTTTTCCTCTCTAACATCTCTCTCCATATTTCTTGATCATCTAGGCTTAGTTAACCTTAGTTAACTTGTTCCTCATGGCACCGCACAGCTTTTCCATGATCTCAAGACCATTAGCCTTGCCCCTGCCATTTTCTGCTGTTCCTTCTCCTATCCCTTAACATTTCTTTTTCTTGCCATCTCTTAATTACATATTGTGTTCATTGTGCTTCTGGTTTTATGATACTGGAACTTTGTTAAGTTGATAGGACAGCGCCTCAAGCAGCAGAGAATGTGGAGATAAAGCAGGGGAGGAATGTTTAGTTCCGATAATTTTACAAATTACTCGTATTTGAGGTGGGGATAGTGAACCTTCATACTATCAAACTGCCCATGTTGTACACTTGTTGGGGCTTCTAACCTCACACAGGCATCTTGGGCTTGGAAGCAGACCAAGTTCTCAGAGACAGCTGTGCCTAATCATTAGAGCATAGTAGAGAGAAGTCATCTAAAAACACAGAAGCCCATGAAAATGTATTTTAGCAGATTGGGGTGGGAAGCTGGGTTGCTTTTGTACCTTTTGGAGTTTCGCTATGTGTTTGTGTGCCAGCCTCCTTTTCACTGGATTCCTCTCAAGATGGGGGTCTGCACAGACATGCTTCAGTAAACAGCCCTGGAGTTCACCACTACAAAATAGGGGAGAGTTTCCAGCTCCAGGTTGGAAAACACCCAGAGATTTTGGTGGTGGAGCCTGAGGAAGGCAGGATTTGGGAAGGTGAGGGACTTTAATGGGGTATAATGCCAGACAGTCCATCTTCCAGTGTGGCCATTTCCGACAGGTGAACTGATCTCTGTCGCCTGGAGATCAGTTGTAATAGCAGGAGAGCTCCAGTTACCATCTTGTTTGCAACCCTAGAGTAGGGGTCCCCTAATAGCTGTAAGTGTGCTGTAAGTTTTTATTTACTTTGTTTTTATTATCTACCACCTTCCTGTAACACCTTCCTGTAACACCTGTTAATCATCCAATAAACATCACTATAATCACAACAAGCAATTTGTCTCTTTTTGGCCACCCTTCGAGCCTGAAAGCAGAGTCTGGCTGGCTGGGCCTCTGAAAGTAAGACAGTTGTGTGCCTGTGCAAATGAAATCTGAGGCAATTGCTGAAGGCACTTCAAGGGTGGCTCTTCTATATCAGCCCTGGAGAGTTCCAACACAGTTTGCCTGTCTATCTCACTGACTTTTTTGCAACCCACCCCACCCCCCACCCCCGGAGGCTGAGGCTGAGGCTTGAGACAGCAGCTAGGCCTTCCCTTCCAACAACAGCAGCACCAGCTGAATGAAGTTCTGAAAGATTCACCAGTCTGCTTTCCTTCCCCTCATCCTTCAGGTCCCTGAAAAAGTTTTATCTCATTGACAAAGTTAATGCCATCCTAATTTCACATCATCATTTCCCATTGCTCCCTTTCATGATGTCTATGAGGCTATCTAGCATGCTGGTCAGCAACATTCCTGTACCCTGGATTTCTGTTGGGGGTGAACCCACCCTGAAGATGAACTCTCTCACACTCTGAGACATTTTTTTATCAGTAGCTGGCAAGAAGAAGGGGTACACAATAGAACTTGTGAGAAATTATTGTTTGTAAACACACACGCAACCAGTTTTCCCAGTGATGCCAGAAACTGTGCTGTTTGGTAAATCATCGGCTGCAGTCCCACACACTAAATAATCCACTTTCAATGCACTTTCCAACTGGATTTTGCTAATTCACACAGTAAAATCAATCTGGAAAGTGCACGGAAAGTGGATTGAAAGTGGATTATTTAGTGTGTGTGACCTCAGCCAAGATCTGCAATCACCAAAACACTTTTGACCTCTTTCCTAATCTTGTCTATTTGATATGTATATTTTAATTCTTCTGTTCAGGAATAGTGTTTGTCCTTTACAGTGCCAAATATACCACTGACACCAAATTAATGTTTAGTGGCAAGCTAAATTTGTTCTCAAGAGAGTGGGCTTTAATTCTACAAACAGAATAAGGTCCCCATAAAACATTATGGATGTGGCATTGGAGCACGGTACATCTAGTATAATGTTTAAAGACACATGGTTATGTGAGCAGCGCTAGTTGCAATGATCTTTTTAATGGAATTGGCACAACATGTATCATTTCTGGAGCTCAGGCCGGCATGATTGGCCACGTAGGATGAACTCACAAAAATGCTTCCCATGGTGCTCTTAAAATGTTGAAAGAATGCCTAAAACAACTAGCATTGTGGTTATTGATTTTTAATCCTTATGCACAATTATACCATATGAAGTGGGATCCATTAGAAGTGGAGACAGAATATCTCAAGTCATCTACTTACGTTTAGCCAGACAGCAACCAATTTGAGAAGTTTGTTTGGGAATCAAGCAGTGTGTGGGTGGGGAAAGCATCAAACCTGAAAGGCTCCATAGCCAGAGGCAGTCGTCTTAATACTCATTTTACCTCTAAGCTGCTTTCTAACCGAAAAAGGCTTGACTTTTTTTCTTTTTGCCTTTCCCACAGGCAAAAATCAAAGCTTTCTGTGTTATTTTAAGAAGGGATTTAACTTGACTCAAGCTCTTTCATACCGTGTCTTTCAAGACAGCTACTACACACGTGGGGTGGGGGGGGGGGGGAATGGTAGTGTTCTGCAACATGTAAAAAGAATGAGGGTGGGGAAATCTCTAGAGAGAACTATTTCAACATATTACTTCATGTTGTCGAGGCCTGGAGCTGAAATTGCTCAGCTGACTGAAGGGGACAAATAATTATGCACGTCTTTCAATGCAAGAACTCCAAAATAAGGAGCAACAACACCCAAAATATGGACTAAGAAAAAAAAATACCTTGAAGGATGGGATGCAATGAGCACCATAGATGGTTTCTAAACTATATAAGCAAAAAAAAATGCATACAATTTCTATTGTATAAAAATCCTCCAGTGTTTGCACCTTTGTAGACATCCAACTTCTTTCCCCATAAATGCTTGTGGGGAGGGCGGGATATAAATCTCAAAATAAATAAATAAAATAAAATAAAACAGCAATACCCAAGCATAGTAATGCTACACAGATTTCCACTCCCCAGTACTCCAATCTTGTCTCTTTGCTCAATGACCAGCTCATATCTAGACAGTGAGCCCATCCCAGCAGTAAGTCAGTTGAATGTTAGCCAAATTGCCTGGTTTTATTAATAATTGTGGGGAATTATGAATATTAAATGGCAATAGGCATTAATTATAGCACCATAACCCGTGTGTACCAGAGTTTGAGTTTCCAGTCCCCAGAAATAGATGCTGAGGCTAGATTACTAAAGCAGTGATTTCTTTACTAAAGATTCTCAAGCATACAAATCAAACACATGCACAAGTCATACAGATCTAGGAATTCAGATAGAAAAATACAGAGATGTTTGCATTAGCAGGTAGTATTATTGGTGGGGTGATACCTTTACCTGTCCGGTGAGATGAGTTGACTCTGCAATGAAAAAGGGATAACAGTAAGAAAAAGGGATTGTGTGTTGACCAGCAACACACATGGTAGGTCCCAAGCAGAGCTAAGAATGGAACCAGCAAAATAGGGTGGGGTTAGGAAAGGTTAAAGCAAGAGAGAGAGCAATGGTGTGATGCTCTCTTTTTATACCTAAAATGTGACCTGAGGCATATGCCTATGGTCACATGGTCCCCAGGAAGTATTAACTAAAAACTTAAACTATGAATAGGGCAGAAAAAGGGATTACTGATTGGGCAATTGAAAGTAATGGCTTGGCTAGGATTGACACTTCTTCAGGAAAGAGGGTGGACAAAAGAAAAAAGGAGGAGAACCAATCAGGTTGCAGGACTGGTACTTTGGAATAACAACCAGATGGTTGACAGCTGCATTATCTTGATGGGTGGCTGGAAGACTTGATGGCTTGCCACTGTCGTCATCAGGCACATCCTTTTGTTTTAGGCTGGAGAAGAATGCTTGCTTCTTATGGTGATGTTAATATATGAGGGGGGGAATGCCTGTGTGATGGAGAAGAGAGTTTCTCATGGCATCTGTGCAGGAACTTCGTGTCCTTTTTGCAGGGCATGGCTTCCTTCTGTGATCTGCTGCTGTTTCTGTGTACTTGGTGGTCAGGGTTGCTGGTCTGCATAGCTGGTGCCGGCATGGCTGCGAAGATGCAGGAGCAAAAAGCTTCTTGTAGTCCATGGGTCCACATCAGTGCTCCCTCTAAGCTGAGTTAGTGTGAGCTAGCTCACAGTTTTTTAGCCTCTGGCACACACATTTTTGTCTTAGCTCAGGAAGAATGGCTCCAGAGCAAACTAATTTATGCAGTAGCCAAATTGCTCACTCACAACTTTAATGCCAGTCACTCACAAAGTAGAATTTTTGCTCACAAGACTCTACAGCTTAGAGGGAGCATTGGTCCACATCTGGCTGGGCATGCTGTTTGGGCACAAGGTTCCCCTTGGCCAAAGCACTTTCCTTTAGTCCAGTATAAGGGCACTGCTTTTAGACTACAGTACTGTCCATTGCCTTGACACATTGTTTCCACAGTTCAGCAAAGCAGTCATATTTAAAAGTCTTAACAATCCTGTCTTATGTGGCTGCATGGCAACAAGTCACATAACAGAAAACCATGGTTCAGTTGAAGGAACTACTGTGAGTATTGTTGTCTGAATGCAAGCCACACCACTAACTATGCATCTGTCAAACCAGGCCCTGAAACCAGAATTTGTAATTGGTTTATTAATCCTGTTTATTAGGCTTAACTGTATTTTCATGTGATATACTAATGCAGACATCTTGGCGTAGTGGTATCTTGCTCCCCAGCAACACCTTCAGGCAACTACAGACAGGGCTCCATTGGGGCCGGGGCGCGCCGGAGCGTCGCTCCGGGAGAGCAGAGGGCGGGGGCAGGGACTTAACAAAGCCCCGCCCCCCGCTCACTCCTCCCGGCAGTGGCAGGCCGCCACCGACCGGGACAAGCCTCCCCTCGCCCTCCCCCCCTTCAAACAGCCTCCTCCTTCCCTCCCCCAGCCCTCAAAAGACCTGGGCTGCGGCGAGCACCGCCGGCCCCGGCGAGTGCCGCCGGCCCCGGCGAGTGCCGCCGGCCCCGGCAGCAGCCTCCCCTCGCCCCGCCCTCAAAAGCCCGGGGCCGCGGCAAGCGCCGCCAGCCCCAGCAGCAGCCTCCCCTCGCCCTCCCCCTGCCCTCAAATGCCCGGGGCCGCAGCGAGCGCCACTGGCCCCGGGACCAGCCTCCCTGCCGCCCTCCCCCTGCCCTCAAACTCCCGGGGCCGCGGCGAGCGCCGCCGGCCCCAGCACCAGCCCCCTCCTCCCCCCCCTCACTGCTCCCGGGGCGGCGGCAAGCACCGCCGCCCCTGGAGAAGCCTCCTCCTCCCCTCCCTCCCCCATTCACTGCTCCGGGCCCCAGGGGGGCGCAAGAGAGGGAGAAGCCGGGCCCCAGAGGCGTAAGGCCCCTGGGGCCCAAGCAAGAGGGGGGAGGAAGGGAAACTCTGGCCCCAGTGGGGGGGGAGAAGCGCCCCCCTTCCTTCTCTCTCTCTCTCTCCCCCCCACCTACCTACCTACCTTCCTGTTCCTTCCTTTCCCCCTTCCTTCCTGTCTCCCTTCCTTTCTTCTCTCTCTCTCTCCCCCACCTACCTACCTTCCTGTTCCTTCCTTTCCTTCCTTCCTTCTCTCTCTCTCCCCCCACCTACCTACCTTCCTGTCCCTTCCTTCCTCTCTCCCTTCCTTTCTTCTCTCTCTCTCCCCCACCTACCTACCTTCCTGTTCCTTCCTTCCTTCTCTCTCTCCCCCACCTACCTACCTACCTTCCTGTCCCTTCCTTCCTTCTCTCTCTCTCCCCCACCTACTTACCTACCTTACTGTTCCTTTCTTTCTTCCTTCCTTCCCCCCTTCCTCCCTCCTTCCTTCCTTTCTTCTCTCTCTCTCCCCCACCTACCTACCTTCCTTCCTTCCTGTTCCTTTCCTTCCTTCCCCCTTCCTCACTCCCTCCCTTCTTGCCTTCTGACACACCTGACGTCAGGGATGTGTGGTCTTCTGACACTTCCGGTGACATCAGGGGGTGTGGCATATGCAAATAAGTTATGCTAATGAGCTCCTGCACCTCTTTTTTTACGAAAGGACCCCTGACTACAGACACCTGGTCAAAGCAAAGTGATGAAACCGGCATAAGCAAACAAAGATGAGTGATTGTCTGCAAGCCAAATCCTGGTTTCAGAAGGAGCCATGGTTAACAGTACTATTTATTTATTTAAAACATTTCCACTCAGCAGAGAGTCCCCAAAGTAACAAATGATCAAAAATGTTAAAATGAGCTTCTGAAATTCATAGAATAAAAATAACAATTAATCAACACACATACACAGTTAAAACACATACACAGGAAGAAGGGTCAGTGAGGGAATGCCTGATGAAAAAGATGTCTTCACATGCTGGCAGAAGACAATGATAAATAGAGATGGATGGATCTCCCTAGGGAGAGAATTCCATAATTTTGTGCTATAACCAAGAAGGCCCTTTCTTGAATTGTCACCCATCTAGCCTCAGATGGTGAGGGCTCCCAAAGAAGTTTCCCCAAAGATGACTGCAGGAGTCAGATAGAAATATATGTAAGTAGGTGGCCCTTAAAGTATGTTTTGATCCCAATTTTCCATTGGGTCTGAGTTGAGCTGCTATATACTGTTTTGAACTGTGGCAGCTTGGCTGTCTGAATCTTCCTGCCAACTTTTGTGTAATTATATGGTTGGTTGTATTTACACACCAAATCTCCCTGAAGATTTCAAAAACCCTGAATGTGTGGGTTTCCAGAGTCAGTGTGCAGATTCAGAAAAAGGTAAGCCATCCTCTGAGATTCTACCACTTCACACAACACAGAGGAACAAGTAAGTAATTGACTGCAACCCACATCAAAAACTTCCTCCTTGCATACCAGAGGGAAGGGCTCTACCCTTCTCCCTGACGTTCTACATTTTCTAAAAACATGGAGTTGTTGTTGTTTTATACTGGGAATGATGACATACGCAAATATATTCCCAAATGGTCCATTCTCAGCTGTGATCTACTACATGATATTCCTCATCATGTGGATTGACTCCGCTTTAATTCAGCAAGGAGTGCTCCCTGCCTTTTGTAACTGCAATTACAAAGGAATACAAACCTAACCCTCCTTAAATTAGACTCAATTAGTCTGATATAAACAATACTGAGACAGGGTACAGTGTTGCTGGATACTGTGGTGTATTTCAAGAATGACAGAATACAGAAGAAAAAGCAAGTATTCCTGTGGAACAGATGAAAAGTAACATCAGGTGATAAATTTATGACCTACCTGCTCTCCCATCAAGAGATGTGTTCACATGAAGGGCTTGTCTGACAGATGATCTGGGATAACTATTTGATTCAGATCATTCTATAATGGCTGCCGTTTGCATATTATCCCCATAAATATTTGCATGTTATCCCCATAACACCATTACATTTTCTCAGAGATTACAACTGTTCACCTAATCCAAATTTTAAAAGGTCAGCATAACTACCATTTCATCCAACACTTTTATTATTTACGGGCTGCATTTACAAGGCCAAAAAAAAAAAAACCCCTAATCTTTTTCTTTAACCAAATCAGAATTATTAATAAGAGACCTGTCTTTATGCTTTGCTTCCCAACTTCAGGTTCACACTGAATTGCCATCAGTAAGTAGTCCTTTAATACTGTATCTCATGTCACAGGGTTGGTGGTAGTAAACTGAGTAACCAATGCTGAGTGAGAATTGAGACTGAGGAAGGGTTTCCGGCCGGAGGAATGGAGGTCTGACACGCTTTGCAAATGCGCAAGGCGGACAGCGGCTCTTCCTGACAGCTTGGGTGGATTAATCCACCTGATGCAACCTCACACAGGTAGTGTGAGGACCAGCAAGCAATATAATCCAGGTTTGAGCAACCTCGGTGAAGGGAAAGTCTCGGAGGAGACTTTTCCGACACCTTGAGCACTGCAGCCGAAGAGGATTCTTGCGAGTATCTCTAAGGAGCCGAGCTGAGCTGAAAAATTCAACATAAAACCTCCAATTCCCCTGATTCCTTAACAAAGAAGACAAAGTTTAAACGTTGGGACCACATCTGAAGCGAAGTAACAACAAAAGGTAACGGAAAAAAGTTTTTTGCCTTACCACCACCGCGTTTTGAAAGACGAAAAGCAGATCGGGTGAAGCAATAGACTGTTGTTGATTGGATGAGAGCAGTTTTGAAGCGCTAAAAAACCGAATTTGAACTTAAAAAGCCAAAAAAAACAAGTTGTTTAACATTCCTGCAGTTAAGAAGAGTCGGAAGGGGAAGCCAAGCATTGCGAGACAAAGAGGGAGAAGGGAACCAAGCATCGCGAGATTAAGACGTGAGGACTGAACCAGGAAGTGACGGCTAGCAGAGCAGACAAGAAGGGAAAAGGAGAAGAACCGGAAGAAGGTAAAGGGGACCCTAAATACTGCCGGACCAGAAAGGGGACTCTAAATACTGCCGGACCAGAAAGACCATAACAGGAAGTGATGTGCAGAGAGCAGACAAGTAAATAAAAGGAAGGGACAAAAGGAAACTACGGCAAGCCAGAAGCAAGGTAAAAAGACTATAACCTTTGACATTAACCATAGAGAAGTCGCGCCCGCCATTTTGGATTTATAAAATTTTTAAACTGCAATATCTCAAAGATTATATGACTTAGAAGGCTGAAACCAACATAATTTGACTTGGCAAGATTAGCTTGTTTGAATGCACTAATTGGTGTTTGATTTGGAAAACAAGATAAAATCGATCTTTTTTAAAGAGGCAAAACGGACCGCGGACTAAGATCGATAGCAGCTACATGGTCCTCTCCTACAATGGCAGCAAAAAAAGAAAAAGAGCTACTAGCCGTTATGGAAGCAATGGAAAAGAAAATGTTAGACGCTATAGGAGAGGTAAATGTTAAAATGAATAATATAGCGGCTCAAGCAGATAAAAATTTCATGGAATTAAAAGCAGAATTTCAAAAATTATCCACAAGAACACAAGATATAGAAACTAAAGTAAAAGAACTGGAAAAAAGCACCCATAAGACAATGAGAGAGAACGAGAGGATGGAAAAGATGATGCACTATAAAGATATGCAAAATCATTTGAGATTTCGAGGGATCGAGGAAAAATTGAATGAGGACATTTTTACAAGAATGCAAGAAGCAATAGCAGATTTTTCACAAGAACAGGAAGAAGTTGTTAAAGAACACATGGATCTTGTTTATAGAGTTAATTCTACATATGCAAGAGACAAAAACATACCAAGAGATGTGGTTGTCCAATTTACAATGAAAAGAACAAAAGAACAAATCTACAGGAAGTGCTTTACTGACCCTTTTGTAATAGATGGAAAGAAAATCATAGTAATGAAAGAATTGCCTAGAGCAATACTGCAAGAAAGGAAAAAATTCAAGCGTCTGACGGATAAACTGAAGGAGAAAAAAATCAGATTTCGTTGGGAAATACCTCAAGGACTAAGCTTTTATTATGGCAACTCCAGAGTAGTGATTAAAAGCACAGAAGAAATGTATGCATTCCTGGGAGAGAATAAAGATGATTTTGGAGATATTTAAGAATATATCAAAATGGATTACAAAATACTTACATGGAATGTAAATGGACTAAATTCACCCCAAAAACGTAGAATGGTAGGTCATTGGTTGGAAAAACAAAAATGTAATATAATTTGTTTGCAAGAAGCTCATCTTAAAAAACAAGACCATAAATATTTAATAAGGAAAAAATTGGGAGAAGAATTTTATTCTTTAGCAAGCAACAAAAAAAATGGTGTTGTAACATATGTCAAAAAAGATTTGGAACCTAAAGTAATATTTAAAGACAAAGATGGAAGATATTTAGCTATTGAAATTTTACTGCAAGGATTGAAAACTTTGATTGTGAACATTTATGCTCCGAATGGAGCTAAGGAAATTTTTTTTAAAGAACTTCAAATGGAATTGGACAATGTAAACTATGATCAAATTATGATGTTAGGGAACTTCAATGGAACTGTAGATAATAAACTAGACAGGCGCTCTAAAAGAAAGAATGAGACGTTAGGGAAGCTTCCAAAAAATTTTTTTGAACTGATAAAACAAGAAAAGTTGGAAGATATTTGGAGGAAAGCTAACCCACAAGGAAAAGATTTTACCTTTTACTCTAACAGACATGACTCACATTCAAGAATTGACATGATTTGGATGACTACTAACCTAACCTTTAAGACAAGAAAAGTGGAAATTTTACCCAGAATAATCTCAGATCACAATCCGTGTTTATGGACAGCTGGGCAGATTAAAAAACAAAAGAGATGGAGAATAAACGAGGATTTATTAGATAATCAAGAAATAATTAAAAAATTACTTGAAGAAACAGACCTATACTTCCAAGTAAACATGCAGAAAGAAGTTAAAATTCAAACCATATGGGATGCATACAAAGCAGTGATGAGAGGACTATTGATATCGCTAAATGCTAAAGATAATAAAAAGAAAAAAGAGCAATATGAAAATATTCTACAAGCCATTAAAACAAAGGAAGAAGAACTGAAGAAAAAACCAGGGAAAAAGAAACTGCAAAAGGAAATTTGGATGCTACAAGACCAAGCAAAAGCCATTTTGAACCAAGAGATGTACTGGAACTTAAAAAAACTTCAACAAAAAGCATTTGAAGGTGCAAATAAACCCGGAAAATACTTAGCATGGCAATTAAAGAAAAAACGTGAAAATAAATTTATCACTAAAGTGATAAGAGATAATATTGAGATAATAGATAACAAAGGAATAAAAAGAGATTTTTTTAAATACTATGCAAAACTTTTTAAGAAGGAAAACAAAGACAGAAGAAAGATTAAAGAATACCTGCAAACATTAAAGTTACCAAAACCAACAGAGAAAATTAAAGAACTATTTAATAATCCAGTATCATTACAAGAGATCAAAAATGCAATAAATGACTCAAAATTAGGTAAAGCACCTGGACCGGATGGATTTACAGCGAAGTTCTACAAAACGTTACAGGAGTCAGTTTCACCGGTGTTACTGCTATTGATGAACGATATAAGAGTTACTGGAGAGGTACCAGAAACCTGGAAAGATGCATCCATCTCACTGATCCCGAAAGAAAATCAAGATTTGACCAATGTTAAGAATTATAGACCGATTTCTTTACTGAATAATGATTATAAGATTTTTGCTAAGATTATAGCGGATAGACTAAAAGAGCACCTTAAAGAGACTATACAAACAGAACAAGCAGGGTTCTTACCTAATCGACAAATAAGGGACAATCTAAGAGTAGTAGTGGATGCTATAGAATACTACGACAAACATCCTGAAAAAGAAGTGGGCTTTTTCTTTTTAGATGCGGAGAAAGCATTTGATAATTTAAACTGGGATTTTATGTTTGAAGTTTTAGAACATCTTGAGATTGGTGAATATATGCTTAACTTCATTAAAGCAATATATAAAGAACAGAAATCCTCATTAATAATTAATACCGAAAAGACAGACGATTTTAAAGTTGAAAAAGGAACAAGACAAGGATGCCCACTTTCGCCGCTGCTATTTATTTGGATTTTAGAAGTTCTACTGTTAAATGTGAAGGAAGACAAAGATATTAAAGGCTTAACAACTAAAGGTTTTTCTTTCAAATATAGGGCCTTTGCAGATGATGTGATGTTTATAGTGGAAGACCCCTTATCCACATTACCACATTTGTTACAGAGAGTAAAAGAGTTTGGTGACTTAGCAGGATTTTATGTAAATAAGAACAAATCGAAAGTAATGTGCAAAAATATGTCAAATAAGAAACAAAACGAGTTACAAAAACTTACAGAATGTGAGGTGGTGAAAAAGACAAAATATCTGGGTGTAAACCTAACTATGAAAAATATTGATCTTTATAAAAATAATTATGAAAAATTATGGTTGCAAATTATGCAGGATATTAAAAAGTGGAATGTATTGAATTTGTCATTGCTGGGTAGAATTGCGGTGGTCAAGATGAATGTGTTACCACGATTAATGTTTTTGTTTCAAACTATTCCAATTGTGAAAGATGTAAAAACATTCAAATGTTGGCAGAAGGAGCTGTCTAAATTTGTGTGGGGAGGGAAAAAACCAAGAATTAAGATGAAAATAATGTGTGATGCCAAAGAAAGAGGAGGGTTTCAACTACCAAATCTAAGGTTATACCATGATGCAATATGTTTGACCTGGGTAGGGACATGGACTATGTTACAAGATAGAATGTTATTGTCCCTGGAAGGTCATGATTGTAGATTTGGGTGGCATGCATATTTGTATTATGGCAAAACAAAAATGGACAATATGTTTAAACATCACTATTTGAGAAGAACACTAATGGATACGTGAACAAGATATAAAAACTTTTTTTCAGAAGAGATACCCATGTGGATTGTACCCGCAGAAGTCTTACATCCAACATCAAGATATAAAGGACAAGATTGGCTGAAGTATAGAGACTTATTACTAAGACATGGTAAAGATTTCAAACTGAAGGAGCAGCATCAGATTGACTTTGATTATGGTTGGTTAAGATATAGACAAATATATGATTTGTATAGAAGTGATAAAAATCACGGTTTCAGGGAAAAAAATAATGAAATAGAACAAGTTTGGGAGGAAGGCGGAAAAAAAATGATTTCTAAAATGTATAAAGTCTTGCTAAAATGGTTTAATGCAGATGAAATGGTAAAAGAACAAATGGTAAAATGGGCGATAAACTTTAACAAAGACATTGAAATGGAATCTTGGGAATTTTTATGGAAAAATGCTATGAGTATATCTACGTGTTATAACTTAAAAGAAAATTGTTTTAAAATGATGTATAGATGGTATATGACACCAAAAAAAATTGCAAATATTGGTCAGAATATGTCTAACAAATGTTGGAAGTGTAAAAAGAAAGAAGGTTCTTTTTATCATATGTGGTGGACTTGTGATAAAGCAAAGACTTATTGGTCCAAAATACATGCAGAAATGGAAAAAATCTTGAAATGTACATTTAAGAAGTTGCCTGAAATGTTATTGCTAGGACTTAAACTAGAAGAGATAAATGTAAAGAAAAGGACAATAATATGGTATATGATTACAACAGCAAGAATGGTGTATGCACAAAATTGGAAAAATGAAAAAATACCAGAGGTGTGGGAATGGTTGAAAAAACTGTTATATATGGCTGAAATGGATAAATGGACTAGAAAATTGAATAATCTCTACTCAGAGACTTTTCTAGAAGACTGGAAAGATTTGAAAGAATATGTTGAAAAATACTGGGATATGAAAAACTACATTTATACATGGTTATAATAGCATAAAGGAATAGAAATATATTATATGAAGGTTTTAGTTAAAATTAGACAATGAAGCTGTTTTTATTTAGAAATATATAAGAATATAGAAAATAAGAATTGGTGTATAAGTATTTTAAAGATATATAACCGTTACCAGAAATGAAACATAGATATAGTATTACTATTTTGAATAAAATGGAAAATGTGTTATGCTTCAGAGGTGGTGGGAAACCACCAAAACAAGATAAAAATAGAATGTACAAATAGAACAAAATGTTATATAATATGGAAAAAGGGATTTGTATAAGGTAAATGTATTATTTTTGATGGGGTTTTTTTGAAAAATAAAAATTTCTTTACAAAAAAAAAAAAGAATTGAGACTGAGGAAGAAGAGGTCTCAAGTCCTTAGCAGTAGGTTTATGGACTCCTCTGGCCACCCAATAGCCATGTGCTGGAATGGTGGATCTGCTAGCTTCTACTGTCGATTCTCAGGCCCTCCCTGTCTCCACCAGGTCCAAGGCACATTTGCAACCTACATTGGTGGCTTGAATTTACTTATTTGTACATACACTTTACAATGCCTTTATCACCACATCATTTTTCATGGTGCAAAAAATGTCAGGAAATGTGTGGCCTGGGACAAATCCAGCCATTCTCATCCATTCTTCTTTGGGAGGGCAGCCTCTTTTGTTATCTACCAATTCAAGCCCAGAGAAGATCTTATTCAAAGCCAACACAACTGAAGCTGGGCCACAGGCTAAGACTCTGGGTTTTTCAAAGTACCTGAAAAGGAAGAGACAAATGGGCCTCTACCAGTTGGCCCAAATACCTGTCCCAGTTTGCCCTGCTTCCACTCTGTAACAATGCACAGCTGCACAGGTGGAGAGGAGAGTGTTTGCAAGCTATATATGAACGGGTTTTTTCTTTCTTTCTACATGTAGAGCAATAAAAGAGGTGGCAAAATCCAAGGATGATGATGATGGCCTTAAACTGATGAATGAAGCTGTCCCCCCCCCCCCCCCAAAGGCAATCTGGGTTAGGATTAATGAAGATTGTCAGTGGCAAGGACCTGCTGATTCTGGTAGCTATTTGCCTTTCTCTGATGGGAGAACTATGATTAACTCGTAAGAGAACTATTCCTAAAGTTGTTGTTTTTTTTATCACCACAATGTTCAGAAATACTGTCATAAGTATTAGTAATGGCATGTGTAGAAAACAAGCTGTTTAGTGTAACCCAAGCGCAGAAGAGATGTAGAATGTTTTTAGACAATAATGACATACTTGGATGCAGGAAATGCAAAGTGGTTGCACTTCTTGTGTTCATATTATTAATGTTCATAATAAAAGCTATAGCATCTCTCACAAGTGGATATGCATGAACTGTCCCCACATCTTTCCTTGGGGAAAATGAATGAGCCCCTCTTTGAATGTTAATGATATTCATTAATACAGGGAGTGTCACTCTTTTGTGCTTCTGGCATCTGTGCATGGGATTATCGTCCTCAATCATTCTCTGCTGCTACCTAGAAAGCCTGGAGCCTACACTATACAACCAGAGATGTGGGTGGACTGGAAGAAAAGGTCAAAGCCTGAGAATGAAGAGTGGCCTATGGAAGAGTCGGATGGCAAAGGAGAAGCAATTCACATGTGAGGCTAGGGTGGGAAGACATTGTCAAAGAGTATCTAAAGAATGAATTGTAATTTGGAAAGGTGGCGGAGGGCAACAGAGGCATAAAGCATGAGCTTCCTGGACCTAATAAACTTCTCAGTTGAGGGTTGTTCATGTTTCTAAAGGCTTCACGGAATAATGATGTTGTCAGAATAGTCTCTTCTAAAATATATTCTATTATATGTGATATTCAATAATTGCACACCAGCAGATAAATACATGGTATACATTAAAACTTGGCATGAACATCCCCCACAAATCCAATATATTCCATAATACAAAGCAAATTCAGTAACGTCAACTTTACACTTCATCCATTCTGTGAAGTCAAAACAAATGAAAATTGTTCTTTACTTGATAGTTATCCTAATCTTAATGATAAATAAGTCCCTGTTTTGATGTAACAATAATATTGATTACTTCATCTAGACTGCACATGGCTCTGTGATTTCAGATACAAACTGTTGAGGCTTTTGAGAAACATCATGCTAGTATTAGCACGGTTGTGAGTGAATAGAATTTATTTATTTATTTATTTATTTATGACATAATGCTTAGAGTACGTATTAGTGTTGTAAAGAGTGTTCAAAATGCTTTGCATCTATGTTCTTATCAGTCCCATTCCTTACAAACTCTGTTAGGGTAGACCAAAATTATTAGACCAATATTTTTATTTTCACAGATAGGGCATGAAAATAAGAGAACAGTGGTGAGTTTGTGGTTACAGTGAGATTGGAAGCAATGACTACCCAATAGGATTGCCAGCTGAATGCTGTGCAACCAGTAGGAGGCGGAGCCTTGGGTATGTGGGGAGCAATATTGTTCAGCATCATGATGTCACTTCTGTTTGTACCCATGATATCATGATGCTTTAGGAATCCAATCATCCCCATGGTGTTTTTATTGTTTTCTGGTACAAACAGGAAGTGACATCACAACAGCATGTGTCATTGTACAACATCATTTCCTGCCCCTCACCTCTTGGTCCCTCTGGAGCTAATCCTGGGGCAGGGAGCCTGTTTGCTGCCCCTGGGAGGATGGCAGTCCTACTACTCAAGACTCACACAAGGCCGGGTTCTTGATTAAGCATGTAATATTCAGTAATAAACACAGTAAGTAAAACTAATAGATACAACAGAACCATAGATTCAACATAAACAGCTAACAAGTGAAACATAATAGCAGGTTCACACCATCATATCATATCATATCACATATTATCATATCATATCAATCTGTATGCTATTTCCCAAGTGTGGCCCCCATATGCGGATATCTAAATCCATAGATCGGGACCAAACTTTTACTGAACAGATGTTTTTGCAAACTTGGCAGACCTCATAGATTTTCAGAAACATTTGACATTAAAAACAACAACAACATTGGGGGCTAAATATAAAATACAAGAGGGGACCCGCAACAAAATGTTGCATAATGTGTTGTGGCCCTACCACAGTCTTCGTTGCAGGCAGTCCTCACAAGGAACTTGTGGGGAGAGGGATTCCCCACCTTTCCCCCCTACCCCCCTTTACTGTCAAAGTACCCTACTCTTTCTTTCTGCACACACCACTTATTTACTAATCTTCCCTCATGTCCCCTTCTCCTCTAACCCCTTCTATGTCAGCTATCTCTTTAAGAAATAAGCTAAATAAATCTTAAGCAAATAATGTTACCTTTGTCCCTCACTTTCTGATGCCTGTGGCTTGATTTTAACATTCCATCAATGACCTTATCAGTTGATCTTTGAAACCACTCCCCCGACCCCATCAAATTGACTTCAGATCATGAACTCCATTTCAGGATAGGTAAGGGTGAAAAACGAAGATCATAAGATCTTCCAAAACAGGAACTTATCACCTGAGGTGATTTTAATTTAATGTAATAAGAGGCTGAAACACAAATTTATATTTAATTTACCTTTACAAAGAAACAGGATCCATGTGCTAACTGACAAACTGGCAAAGGTCTGCTGCATCTTTTGACTGATGCTTATAGTTGTTACCCTATCCCATTCAATTCAATAATTGTATAGGTTGTACTTGATGGCTGTGCCTTGCTCCAAGAAGTCAGTACTAAGCAGGTCTACTCAGAATCCTACTGAAGTCTACTCAGTGGGACTTACTCCTTAGGATCGCACTGTAAATGTATGAAACAGCTATGTGCTAAAAATAATGGAAAGGATGTATCAGAAGCAGGGATGATTGGCCCACACCTGCATTTCCCAGGAGCTGTTTGGGGGGGTTGAGCCTAAGAGAGGAAAGCATCACTGATTCTTTGATATCAATCCCTTGTGAATATCTAGGAACTGCCAAAACTCTATGGTAAATATTTTTCACCCCCTGGATGCTCTAGGAACTAACCAAATCCCTATGGTATTTACCATAGCGTTTTGGCGATTCCTAGATAATCACAGAAGGGGATTGATGTCACAGAAGGGGATTGATTGCCTTACATCAAGATGTCAGCAATGATGTCCCCCCGCCGCCGCCATTTTCCTTCCACTGCTCACCAGAACGGGAGTTGGCAATGGCGGAGTTCTACTTTCCTCAGCAGGTACCTAGCAACCCTAACCATAAAACAGGAACAGAGGTACAATGTACGCCTGAGGTTATTGTAATTCCCAAATACCAGGTTTGGCTTGACCCCACTAGCCTTTCATAGGACTTTAGAGCCATTCAGTCTTTTTAAAAATTTACATAGACTCCCACAATGGAGAATATAAATTTTAATAGACATTCCTGAGGATATACATATATGTGTGTAAAACCCCCAAGTATTATGGCATCAGAAATAGTGTACCTTTTACATTAACCATGTCTTTTCTTTCTATCCTGAGAAGGTGTTCTAACAGAAGCTGTAGAGTTGCAAGGTTTAAATACTGGAGCTTGTTCTACATGCAAACACATTCTGATTAAAACTCTTGTATGCTAAGGCTGCAATTTTGCAAATAATAGGATTTCTGAAACATAGTTATTTACAGGACTCTCGCCTAAATAGTTAGCTGTATGCGTATTGTGCTCATTAAATTGTAGCATGGATTATTTCTTGTTGGTCTTACTTATGAGCACAGCCTCTTTCCCAACCCCCCACCCCTGCCTCACTGCCGTGTCTCTTTGCCACTGAGAAGTGCGTATTGATTGAAATTCATAACCTACAAGAGTGTGAGAGTGTGGATGTTACCGCTGTCCCAGGCTTCATCCACCATTTGGCTGGACTCCCCAGGAGATCTGAAAAGGAAGCTTCAAGCCCCTCGGAGTGGGATGCGGCATTCTGACTTCACAGCTGTCACTGTATGCTCTGATTGTCACAGAAACTTAAGCCAGCTTTGAGGGAGTCGCTTTTGACTGGCTTATTAAAACAAAATCAGTTGTCATTAGCATACTCAGCTAGATAGGCCTAAACCATGCCAGTCCCCCAGTGGTTCCTCTAAGCATGGCTTGCCTTTGTTTGATTAATGAATGGTGTTAGCAATTAAGAGCACATAGCACATGACGGGCCTTGTGCATCCTTTTCCAGGCAATTTTGTCTTTTGCTTGGAGCTAATGAAGAGTAAACATGAAGCTAAGATTAAACTGGGCTGATAAGCAACAGAGCTCCTCACAACCCCCCACTTTGTACAAGTACCTAAAAACTCTCTGTGGGCAAGCCAGCTGAAAAGAGATTTATTTGTTTGCACAATTTGATTAATAATTTTGCACTTTTGACTGAGTCCAGTGTTTTCTTTACATTTGTCCCAGGTATTTGAACCAGATAAGTAGGAAATGACAGTTTAAAAGGCCCTAAGTAGATAAATACACAAACACACCCTGCTGGTATCTGATTTAGATTTTCATGTGAATGGCCGATATCACCCTGATCAAGGCAGAAGGGGATGGAATGATTTACAGCTCTGGACAATCTTGTTTGTATGTGAGTGGTTTAAATAAATGAGTTTGTCATCCCCCCCCCCCTGAAAAAGTTGCTTTAAGTGTTAAATGGACAGCCGGGTTCAGTCAGCCTTTGTCCATTTCCATCAGCTCTCATCTCAGGGTCAGGAGATCAGAGTCCACTTCCAGTAGTAAATCAGAGAACTCCCCCTGGTGGTTTCATATTTTCATCTCACATGCTCCTCCATCATGTTTCTGAAAAACTGTCACTTGCTACCTAGCGTCCCATCCCCATAATCTCTTGTATTCAATTGTTCTGATAGAAGAAATTTGTGCTGTGAATTCTTTGTTTTGATTGACTACATAAAGTTCCATGATGAACAAAATGCCTGCCTTCACAGGAGAGATATTTGGACAGCCAACCCTGATCAGGAAGAGGGTATACCCGTTGATAGAAACTATCCATCATCTGTTGAAGAGAGTAGTTGATGCAGAACCTAAACATTCCTAATCCTGTTATATATACAGATAATCCATTTGCACTGCAGCACTCCACAAAAGTATAAAAATCCTAACATTTCTTCCCCCAAGATACACACTAAAATTGTTAGAATAAATCAGTGCAAATATAGAGACTATAATTGGTAGATGTTACTGTCAGCCAATGTTTTAAGAGTTTAGTTTGTGTGGCATATGCAGTCAAGAGCTCCCCCCCTCAAAAAAAAAAGAAATATAATGAGCATAGGTATGCAAATTGGGGCAAAATAAATTATTTGTTATAAAATTATAAAATAAATTTTATAATAAATTATAAAATAAATTGGGGCAAAATAAATTATACTATTCAAAGAGCACGGCCCAAGACAGCTGCAGCAACCACATCTGGCTTACCAAAACCCTAATCACACCAAAGCAGTATCTTTTGCATGTTTGGACAAAACATTCTGTTCCTAAGAATAGAGAGAGGAGGCTATAGACTGAAAGGAATTACATTCCTTTGAGATTTCAGATGCCTCCTCCATTCTGTGCTGGCTACTGTTGCTAGGGGCAGACTGACTGTAAGAAAATGGAGAGCAGATTCAGGCATTACGGAGGTCACATGAACACTGCTGGAAACACTTCCACATGGTAGCCGGTCCCTTTAAAGGTCAAAACATTTGAAAACTGTTCATTGTGTGGATGCCCACAACCAGCTGGCACACAGTCCCAAAATGCAGACTGAGAATCACTAATAGGTTTCGAAGGATTCCCTCTCCAGCTCCAAACCAAATCAGTATTCCATTTAAGTGATTAGAAATCAAAGTCGTGTATGACCCAAAGCATTCTCTTTCCATGTAAAGAAAGTGTTGCCACCTACTTAAAGGACAGCCCCATTGGAACAGCTTTTCCTTCAGATTGTGTCCCTTCACCCTCCAGCTGTGCTTTGTTATTTTGTTTGTGTCAAATACACAAGTGTCTTTTTAAAGGTTCAAGTATAAATAATGGTAGTGGAATAGTGGAAATAATTGTTCATGCAGCCGCCGAATTCAAGGGGGGATCATTAAAAAAAGTCTCTTTGGAAACTAAAGCTAGCACTACTGTGGGGTGTTGCCCTCTGTCAGCACTGAAGCTGCCTCTAATGCACGGCATACTTAGCAAAGCAAGAATGCTTCAGGCCAAACTTGGAGAGAAGATAGTTTTGTCTCTCAGCGGGCTTTATCTGCAACTGCCGAAGCAAACATTCCCACCTCTCCTTTGCTCCACTCAATAGGAAGATTGTATTTCAGGTCATTGTTTTGTGTAGGCACTTATTAACCCGGGTGAATTTAGAGCCTAGGGTTGCACTCAATAGCTATTGATTAGCAGTCAGAGGTGTAGTAATCCTCCGGCCTTCATCAATCCAGGCAGTTGACTAGGCCTCGGTACCCAGCAGTGTCCTTTTTAGCAGTCATTGATATGCAAACAACAATATGCAGAAGATAGGCAGGAAGGTTAGCATGAAGTCAAATGTTCATACATTACAGACATTTCCCGGTGAGGTGATGGCAGTTTTTATCATAGCTGAACTCAAATGCTACTGCAATCACGCATGTTTACATCACATTATAACAGAAAGAGACACGAATCACCAATCACGCATGTTTACATCACATTATAACAGAAAGAGACACGAATTCAAACCGTGCTGGAATAACTGTAACTGTGTTTGTTATGTAAATAGCCATAAGCTTTTTTTGGTATCAAGATGGGTTAGACTGTCCGTGGTAGGCTCACACCCTGCCACAAATTTTGTGAGTCTTTAAGGTGCTACTGGACTCTTCTCTACTTTGTATGGAAGCAACACAAAATCAAGCATTCACATCGCTAGGTTCAGGAAAAAGGCACTTGGTGTATCTTGGGTTCAAAACACACTGTGACGGGCTGCGGTGACTAACTCATATAGAAAAGGGGCTGTCCTAAAATAAGAAGTCCATTACTCCCAAAGCAACGAGGTTTGTGGATGCTGCCAGACCTCACAACATGGTGTCTGCAAAAGAAGGATGCTCTTCTAAGGACTCCTCTTCTTCTTTTGTATTATGAAATGTTATGGTTCTGTTGTATCACGGGGCTGTAAAAAAAGATCTTCTTTCAATATTAAGAGCATTCTTTCCCATTTTGTCTCTCATCCTTTGAAATTACAAAGTGTATACCCAGTCTTCTTATTTGATGCCCTATTCCGACATGTGCCGAGCAGCTCTTTGCAATTTTCACTCTGAGAAGGATGCATTTTCAACGGCCTGCTGTCAGCATGTTAAACGCCGTGTTCAGTGGTGTGTTCATCTGCTGTGTGTAGCGCACAGTAAACAGTTCATTCATTCATTCATTCATTCATTCATTCATTCATTTATTTTTGTTTTTATATCCCGCCCTCCCCACAAGCGGGCTCAGGGTGGCTAACAAGTGCTTAAAAGCCATACACATCATAACAGTTTAAAACAATTTAAAACTCTACAGCAATAAAACTCCATTACTCAACAGCATAGACTGCATCAGTAAAACTACAATACCCACTAAAATGCTTCCAGTCTCGTTAAGATGGCATCCTCTTTAGTGAGGGACCCTCCAGCCATAGCCATCGGCCTGGACTGCATTCGGGCCAGTTTTCATTGTAGATGTTCTTACAGTGCTGTTACAATGCTGGTGGCGGCTCCTAGCCAAAGGCCTGGCGGAAGAGCTCCGTCTTGCAGGCCCTGCGGAACTGCATCAGAGCACACATGAGCACACATTTGACAACTGTGCACACATTTGACAACTGGCTCCATCTTACAGTAAGAGGATCTGGGAGATGCTGGTTCGAGGTGCCACTATGCCATGGAGACTTGCTGGGTGATCTTGGGCCAGTCACTCTCTTGTCCTAACTTACCTCACAGGATTGGGGAGAATGGCGGGGTATAAACAAAGTAAATATATACCTAGATGGTTTCCATGAATTAATCTGGTAGTGAACTATTATGCACACCATGGAGAAATAAACATCTAGGTAAGTGCTGGTGTTGTGGGACGACAAGGCAGATATGTTACATACATAGTAGTCCTGGACACATATAAAGAAATGTTGGAAGCAATGATGGAAGCAGCCTCGATCCATCAAACCTCAGTACCATCTATTCTGACTGGCAGCATTTTCCAGAGGCAGAGAACATTCCCAAAACCTATAATCTAAGCTTCTTTAACTAGAGGCAACAGGGTTTACACCAGGGACACTCTGCATGCAAAGCATGGACCCCACCACAGAGCCACAACTCCTCCCTGAAAAGCATTCCACTGGATGACAGTCAGTGTTCCCTCTAAACTGAGTTAGTGTGAGCTAGCTCATAGTTTTTTAGCCTCTGGCTCACACATTTTTGTCTTCGCTCAGGAAGGATGGCTCCAGAACAAACTAATTTATGCAATAGCCAAATTGCATGCTCACAGCTTTCGTGCCAGTAGCTCACAAAATAGGATTTTTGCTCACAAGACTCCACAGCTTAGAGGAGCATTGATTACAGTGTTGGGCTCCTGAGAAAAATATTGAAACAAAGAATAAGTTATTTTTTAAAAAATCAACCATATATATCTTTCTTTCAAATAATAATGCAGGAAAGCTGGTTTTGAATAGAGAAATATAGTGCAAGTTGAAGGGAATACCCTTTCCTTTCCTTCCCTGACCCCAAGGCAAATTGAGGCATGAGGCTGCAATTTGCATTTTATGGATGGCATGAAATGTGTGATCTTCGTCTTTTCTGTTTTGAGCCCCATTAGTTTCTGTGGGGAATGGGAAGAAAAGGTATTGTACCAGAAGTTTAATCAAAAATGGGTTTTTTAAAAAGGAGTTGAAAGAAGTAAGTAGCATCACACAGGTATTCTGGGAATCCCCTGGCAGCAAAGGAGAAAGGGTGCATAGGCGTAGACCATGGGGGGCTCGAGCCACCCCCAAAATTTCCCGGGGGGGACTGAGCCCCCCGGGAAAACGTAGCGCCTGCTGCCGCGTCTCGCTGCCGCACCTCCCCAAGCCCTTCTGAGGCCCGGCAGCTGCTGCTGCCAGTTCCTCTCTCTCCCCCCCCCCAGCCTGGCCACTCCACCATCCTTCCATCTCCCTCTCCCTCCCTCTTTTCTGGGCGAAATGCCCAGCGTGGTGACGTCACCCGGAAGTGACGCCATCATGCTGGGCACATTGCTAGGCAACACTCTAGCAATGCCCTGAAACTCTATGGCACCATAGAGTTTCAGGGCGATTGCCAGAGCATCGGCCTGGCAACATGCCCAATGTGATGGCGTCACTTCCGGGTGACGTCACCATGCTCGGCATCTCACCCGGAAAAGAGGGAGGGAGAGGGAAGGAGTGGCCAGGGCAGGGGGGGAGAGAGGCACCGGTAGCAGCGGAATTTACAAAACTCTACGCCCCAGAAAGAGTGGATATGTTTGTGAGAGAAGGAGCTCTGAAAGTGGTGAAACTGGAAGAATATAGAGTAGTTTCAAGTCAACCAGAGTATTCTGATTCATTTGGAGCAAATTTGTTCCCGGCACAGCTTTTGGAAGCAATAAGAAGAGGCTGCAATCCTTACAAATAACATGCTCAGATTTACTCTGCATGTAACGTCCATTTTTCTCCCCCATGATCCCCTCTTAAATTGCTGATATATTTACATTTTAAAGCTTCTTTATATCAAGTTTATGTGCTGGTTTTCTGCCCAGTAAGTGGCTAGCAAGTGCTCTTGATGAACACTCAAAGCTTACTGGATTGCAATATCCAACATGCCTAAACATCAGGAGCAGGGAATGCATCATGTAAATGTTCTTTGGAAAATATGCCTGCAGAATACTGATAAGAATAAATGATAATAGTAAGTAGTAGCACATGCCACCAGCCAACGGGGCAAGGCAACATGATGCATGGCGCACATGGAGCATCATAGTTGTTTCAGGTACACAAAGAGCAGCTCCCAAATGGCAGGGCAAGAATGTGCATGTGCAAAGTATTTGTGGCCCAGATTAGAACAACTTCAGATACCAGGGAGGCAACCCTTTTTTTCTAGTTGGGGACCGATTAGCCACTGAGGCCACCGAACACAGTCCTGGAACATAGATGACCTACAGGCTGCCCCTCCAGAGCCACCACAGCTCCAAGTGTGCCTCTGAATCTGTGTGCCAGCAGCCTGAACCCCACACAGGGCAGGGAAGGAGGTGCCCTGCCAAGAGTGGGTCTGGCAGGGCAGGCTATTTCTTTTCCTCTTCCTCCCTCCTTTAGGGGGTGGGGCCAGGGCAGGCTGAGTGGCAGGGCCTGTTCCAAGGCCATTTTTGCCTCCCAGTCTGCCCCTGTTTCTAATGCTTGAGGATGCTGTTTGCCCTTTGTGTGCCCTTTGTGTGCCCTTTGTATCACATTATGACTTGAGTGGAGGACATTTGAAACAACATTAAAAACAATGAGCTGGTGCTGAATATCTTTTCAAGGTATTCACTGAGGGTTACCACTCATCATAGTTGTAGCTGGTAGATGTGATTGTGCGCATGTTCTTTTATTCAATAACTTAAAAATGATACATGGAGTTTCTGTACCACATGGAAGCATATGACTACCTGTCACATATATATGTGGTACAAAAGGGACATTTTTACTGAGGGCGCTTCGGCCAAACAATCATTGGAAAATTTCTGGACCAGAATTTTTTATCAGTGGAATATCATTTGCCATGTGATTGCATCTTTGGAGGCCTCGTTCATACTTTTATTCTGTGCCTAGTGGTTTCACTTTGGAACAATTCCTTTTTGGTCCATCTTTTTATCTATGTTGCATAATTGTATGACTGTATTGTATTATGATATAAGCCAATTTGTTCCTCATGTTTGACCTCTGAAGAAGGCCTATACAGGCCGAAACGTGTCAGTTCAAGTCCATTGGCCCTTGTGAAGAGAAGAAGAAGAAGAGATTGGATTTATATCCCGCCCTTCACTCACTTAAGAGTCTCAGAGCGGCTTACAAACTCCTTCCCCTTCCCCTCCCCACAACAGACACCCTGTGAGGTAGGTGGGGGCTGAGAGAACTCTTTCCCAAGCTGTCCTTGAGGGAACAGCTGGTACAGAGCTATGGCTTGCCCAAGGTCATCCAGCCAGGTGCAAGTGGAGGAGTGGGGAATCAAACCCGGTTCTCCCAGATTAGAATCCGCACACTTAACCACTACACCAGACTGGCTTTGTGTGTAAGATGTTGGCATTATATTGTTTGTGATTTATTCTGCATTAAACAGTGACTCTCCCTTTGAAAGATTTAAAGGGCCATCCAGCTGATTGGTGGGCCACATGCTCCCCCCAACAGCTGAAGCCCTTTAAATCTCTGCAGGAAGGGAGTAAGAGGGGTGGCTGCAGGTGGCCGCTCTTGGGGGTGGGGCTTGGGGCATCCCCCCACCCTGGAATGCCCCTCCAAATCCCCCCACCAGAGCAACGAGGGACCTGGCAACCGTACTCACTTCCATCCATTCAGAAAAAGAATTAAATTTTCATATTGTTAGTTTATTGTAAAGCTCATCCCCCCCCCTTCTCTGGACTGTACTTTATAGAAAACTGAACCACACACTAATAGAGGAAACCAGTGGAACTGTTAAAATAGCCCTATGTGAAGCATCAATTTGTGACTGCTTCCAATGCTCTGGTGACCAAGCATAAGTCCCTTGAAGAGAACTGTAATCATTAAGCTTACGTCACCACCCGACCTACCAAAACCTCACCTTTCCCTGGTTTTTCTTTCTATGGGGTGGATTCAACCGGCTTTTTTCATTCAAGCTCACCCAATTACAGGCCCCATACCCATTCCACATGGATTTTGTTCTCATGCATGGATCTTATTCTCATGCAGGTCCTACAGTCCCAAGCATAGTCTTTTTGATGGTCAAAGGAAACCCTTCTCCCTCCCTCCCTTCTCCATTTTTCACCAATGGAAATGAAGGTAGGATCTAACTCTTTGAGTCAATCAGGTGGCCGCAATCCCAAAGTTCTCCTGTTTTATCAAGACAGATCAAGGTGGGTAGCTGTGTTAGTCCATCTGTAGCAGTAGAAAAGAGCATGAGGCCAGTAGCACCTTAAAGACTAACAAAATCTGCAGCAGGATATGAGCGCTAGTGGACTCTCGCTCCTTTCTACTGTTTTCTTGCTCTTTTCCACTGCTCTTTTCAAACTCTCCCCCCCCCATCTTCTTGGTACAGTGATTTTGAATTATGCTAATTCAGTGGTACTTCTCGAGAAATAATTATAATTCTCATTCGTCTCATCCAAAATGAAATCCTGTTGATAATCTCGGGTAATTCTATATTGTTTTAAGAACGTAATATTCATGATAGAATACTGCCTGCAGTCGTTTTACTATGTTGTAATGTGTGATAGAGATTATTGCTGTGCTTTTTTAAAAACCCCATTTTTATCACTGTCAAGAGCTGCATTCAATATCGGCTAGAGTGCAGCTGCAAAGTGTTGGTGCAACACCAGTAATTTAGACAAGGCTCTTGATTCTGTTTGACAAATGAATAGATTTCTCTGGCACAGATCGCTAACCCCTCTACCAACCACACCCAAGCACACATACACCAAAGGATTTTAATATTCAGCATAGGCTTTAATCAATAAAACTCAACTGTCTTAAATCATAGTCTTTGATCGTTGTTACTTTGACCTTTAAAAAGAATGTATCTGTTTAACCTGATCTAGTTCTGCAAGAAACATTATGAGTATTTCTTGAAGAAATACTTCTGTAGACCTTGTAGCTGCAGAAGCAAAATTCTAAGCCTTTGTACCTGCATGCACAGGGCTATTTTTGGGCAGGAACGCACAGGAACGGAGTTCCGGCTGGCTCCTGAGTTGGCCACACCCACCAGGAACTTATTAGCATAATAGGCCACACCCAACAGCTGAAACTCATTAGAATTGGCTACATTAGGGGTATATGGCCTAACATGCAAATTAATTCCTGCTACAAAAAAGCCCTGGCTTTTGACAACAAACAAGGTAAACAGAATAAGAAGCAAAAGGTGGGTGTGGCTGGATGACCACTCTTCTGGTAACATGGGGGTGTGGCCTAATGTGCTAATAAGCTGTGCTGTCAGTGGTGTGGCCTAATATGCTAATGAGTTTCTGCTGTTGGGTGTGGCCTATTATGCTAATGAGTTCCTGCTGGGCTTTTTCTGCAAAAAAAAAGCCCTGTGCATGCATAATGCAACCCAAAACTAAGATTTTATTCAAAAGGCTTAGATTTTTTGTTTGTTCGGAAGTGAAAATTGGGGGAGAAAATACATTTTAAAGACCCCTAACTGAAACTCCTTTATGCCTCTTGAAAAACTGTCCCTGCTAGCCTTTTCTTTCTTCTTACTTACAGTCTGTACAAACAGCCTCTTCATACTGTTGGAAATGCTACAATACTATGCTTTCCTACTTTGATATGCAGTGGAGCTGTGAAAACATAAATACCTTTTTTAGCAATTGATAGATGATGATAACAAAATATTAAAAACTAATTTAACACCTGGTTCTAAATTCATGTACTAAGGAAAATAATACTTGAAAATGAGCCTTTAATGACATTGCTTTTATTAGCAGCATGGTCCACTATATGTCAGCATTGGAAATCAGGTAATCACAAATGAAGAGACAGAAATGCAGATGTTATCTAATTTCACCAGTAATATTAAGGGCACAGCTACATGGTACAGTGCCCCTGAGGACCACCTGGGGATGTTGCAGCCCAAATAGAATTTTGTTGCTTGAGAAATGCCACTGGGCATTTGGACTCTTAAAAAATGGTAGTGGGAGGGGAATGCTGCAGGAGCCCCTCCTACCTGAGCCATGGCCCCCACTTGGATTGGGCCCCTGCAGCATTTTTTTAACCAGAGAATTCCTGAGGTAAAATGGCTGCAGGGTCTTCAGGTCGTCCCTGAAGATAGTGTATCATTGAATGGGAGGGGGAAATTATGCCTGGTCTACACAGGGAATAGGGTTGCCATCTCTTGGCTGGAAAATTCCTGGAGATCTGGGGGTGGAGTTTGGGGAAAGATGGAGCTCAGGAGAGAAGCACTGACAGAGAGTGCACCTTCTAAAACTGCCGTTTTCTCAATGGGAACTGACCTCTGTTGTCTGGATGTAATTCATGGAGAACTGAGGCCCCACCTTGAGGTCGGCAACCCCAAGAAAGAGATGAAAGTAACAGTGGAACAGTAGAAAGCTGAGGTGGCAGAATGGAATCCATCACTTCTGACTACACACGGTGAAGTCTAGCTTTGAAGGCTGCATTGCGGGGGGGGGGGGGGGGAACCTACCTGGAAAGTACAAACTAGCACAACAGGAAAAAGGCTTCCAGCTTGGGTTTTTGACTGATCTTCTATTTGCTATGAGATCTTTTTTTAAAAAAAGAAAGAAAGATGTGGAGCACTCAGAAATGTGATCACTCCCCTGCAGTCTGAAATGGTAAGAATATCCCTCGCATCGGAGCTATAGCAAAGCATCAATAACAGCCTGATAATAGTCTAAAAAATAACAGAACTAATTCAGGCAAAGAAATGGTCTCTGGGGCTATGCTTGTTATGCAGAATCTAGAAAGTCCTCCCTTTGCCAGTGAACCGAGCAGCATGATTGCAATAGAAACACTGTGGAAAGAAAATTCTGTCAACAGGATTCCTTTCTGTTTCAAGTTGTGTTTACAGTGACAATGGAGTATGCTTACGGCTGCAAGCCTCCCACCAGCAACCTTTGCTGCCCACCACTAGTCCAAGCAGAAGCAAGAGAAAAAGTCTTTTTAAAAACTCCAGCATTGCCCTGACCTGGATAGCCCAGGCAAGCCTGATTTCGTCACCCTTGGAAGCTAAGTAGGGCCGACCTTGGCAAGTATTTGGATGGGAGACCTCCAAAGAATACTAGGGCTGAGAGGCCAGAGGCAGGCTATCAAGCCACTTCTCCGAATATCCTCCATGCCCCTGTAGGAGTTGCCAGAGGTGGGCATGGGCCCATATACATGCGAAAATGCAAAAACAAAAAAACCTACCTCCAGCATTAAGCATGGCATGACTTCACCGCTAGAGAAAATCAATTTTATCATAGAGTTTCTAGCAATTCCTAAAGCAACATGATGTCACTTCCACTTTTCCCAAGAAGTAACATCATCGTGTATACAATGCCAATGCCCCCCATGTCCCCACCCGCCCCTCATGATCTCCCCAGTTGGCCTAGAAACCCTAATCATAGTTCATTCCATCTCTTATTACCATCACCCACTTTGTGTCTGCTTAAACTCTCTAAAGCACACTGCCAGGCCCAACAGGGCCAAATTAGAAGAGTGAACTCATTCATTCATCCATTGGTTTTCCCATTTGATTTTGTTGTCCAAATTGCAGAAGCAAATGGTGGGATTTTTTTTTCATTTTGCCAGTGTTTTTTTTAATGTGCATCCTTAATTACCAGGAAGTTCCTGTAACATACTTCACTTGTTTTAATTAAATAAGCCGGAGCCAGGCTGGGAACCCTATTTTAGCAGGGTTCCTATTCCATACATGCAATCATGAGTTTGGCTTTCTGCCAACGAGATCCATTTTTGAGGTTTTCCCTCAACTATTTCTGTCAGTCAAGTGTGAGCAAATGCTGCCTCATTAAAAAGTACCCTAAAGTGGTTTCAGTTTGAAAAAAAAAACCCCTCCAAATGCCTCCATGAAATGAGCAGTATTGAAGAGACTGGCTCACTGTTTTTAGGTTAAAAAAAAATAAGTGAATTAGAAAGCTTGCAATAGAGCAATTTCAGGGTGGATTTAAAAAAAATGAACTATGACACGCCTCAGTTTTGTAACAGTCACCTGTATTAGTGGCACAAGACAAATTAGCTTTTAAAAACTGTGGTGTGTGCAAGCTCTGATACACAAGTATAAAATCAATTAGCTGTCAGCTATTGGTTAATGATGACTCTGTGACCCTGCCTTACTCCTGCTGGGAATTCTGCGCAGAAGTTTATAATGGGGAAGGCTCAGTGTTTCTCCTCAGTTAATAATGCATTAGATGCTGAAGTCATTTTATCAGACAGAGTCTCCTGGAAGGGGAAGATAATCTTCCTGAAATGCTGAATCGGGCAGTGATTGGAACTGTCGTAATAGTTAGGATTAAATCCAAGTCAGCTCTATATATGTGTATATTACATGTATTTTTTTTCCTCCTAACGTTATCCATCAGTTGCAGACCCTTTAGTGAAGGATACTAAAAGTTCACCCCCTAAAGACTTAAGAGGTCAATCTTGTCCTTGGTGTAGTTTCATAATCCAGGTTCACTCCATGAACTGGAGAGTGGAATTCAGCTGAAAATACCAGCAGCTAGAGTTGGGCACACTAGATAAGCTCAAAGAAGAGAAGGAGAGGAACATATGTGGGCTTCTGAGATGCACCAGTGCCACCCCCAGGGTTTCTCTGGGGTTTCTCTCACACCATAAAACAATTAAGGACATATTTTAGGGGAATATCCTTTCTAAAAAGAGATTAAAAGGTAAAGGTTTCCCTAGCTCAAAGGAAAGAGATACGTCAGTTCAAATGAGGATGGAGAATTGAGGCCTGAAATAGATTAACCATCTTAATGGTACCATTATTTTTCTTTTGAGAACTGAATAAGAATACCAGTGCTTTCTCTCCTTCCCTTAGGGGTCCATTTCGGGAGCAAACGTAAGTAGGCTTCTCAAAAGCAAGAACCATTTTATCCAATAGTGCCTACTTCCAGGAAGTTTTCACTTTTGTTAACCGGATATTCAAGATGTATTAATATGCAGTTGTTGTTGTGACCCCTTTCTCAATCTTGGTGAAACAGATGAAATGGGAGATTGCTCACAAAAGTTCATGATAAAATAAATTGTTTAGACTATAATGTTTGCTTAGTCCAAATTGTTTAGACCATAACTCAGATATATATAAAAGACTACCTGTGTTCCCGACAACTCACCTTCTACCTGATTGGGCCAGCCTTTCAAGGTCATTCGCATATGTGGGCTGATTGGGCCTTGCTCCATTCCGCACGTCATCCTCCCCCCCCCCCCGCCCCATAGCCAGTCAGAACACAGAGGTTGTTTGCATATGTGGCCTGATTGGCCTTTGCCTCTAACATTCTAAATAGCTTGCTGTTGATGTTGGGAGTCACTGAATGTGTCCTGAAGTAAAATGCATCTCCCAATCTTCAGCTAAATGTTCACTGGGGTTGCCAGTCTCCCTGTGGGACCTGGAGATCTCCCAGAAATCACTGTGTTCCCCAGTGTTCCCCAGCACATCATTTCCCTTACAGAAAATTTTCCAGCTATTACAGCTGATCTCCAGATGGCCAAGATCAGTTCTCCTGGAGAAAATGGCTGCTTTGGGCAGTGGACTCTGTGGCATTATATCCTGCTGAGGTGGCAGGGGGCAATTGTTGTCCCTCAACATGGTGATGTCACTTCCAAGCAGAGATGTGAAAGTGATACCAGTGCATCAAGCAACACTCTACAAGTCCTTCCAAATTTCTATGATGTTTACCAAAAAGACTGAGGAAATCCCTACAGCATTGTATAATACCGATTTCATTCCTCTCCTCCCTAGCCCTCCCAGTGTTTGCCAGGGAAGGACTGGCAACTCTACACCAAGGTAAAAATAATGTGTGTTCCCCCCCCCCCCCCGTATGTTCCTATGGTGCTATGAGGAGCATTGCCCGATTCACATAGCAAGTTCATGCACAAAAGTGGCTCAGCCTGTTGTTGACTGATAGTCATTCAGGATTTCACTGCACAGTAGCAGATTATATGAATCACTGAAGTAAGTCCTAGTTAAAATGTTAAAGGTAAAGGTTTCCCTTGCTCGAAAGCCAGTTGAATCCAACTCTAGGGATGTGGTGTTCATCTCTGTTTCCAAGCTGAAGAGCCAATGTTGTCCAAAGACTTTTCCGCGGTCATGTAGCCGGCATGACTAAACGCTGAGGTGCACGGAATGCTGTTACCTTCCCACCAAAAGTGGTACCTATTTATCTACTTGCAATGTCTTGCTTTCGAAATGCTAGGTTGGCAGGAGCTGGGACTAGAGACGGGACCTCACTCCGTCATGTGGCACTTGGGTCTCGAACTGCTGACCTATCGACCTTCCGGTCTGCAGCTCAGCATCTTAACCTCTGACCCACCGCAGCCCTGTTAAAATGTTACACACTAGTATAATTCATGAGTGATCCACATTCGTTTGTTGCATGGTGACTGCAATCGCAAGTTATGGCTTACATGTATGATTGAACTACAGATACAATAACAGTGCAACTCATATCTGTTTTGTTTCTGATGTGCATGTGTGCATTGACAAAACACTGCAAAAGCCCTTGATGTGATCATACTATGGTTCTATCTTCATATTCCTCTACAGTGTTTTCCTTATGTGCATATGTGTAAGGACAGAAGGCAAGACCTTCCAGGGTCATCTGGCTAACAAGAAATAAGAGCCCTTCCAGTTCTCAGAATTGGATCAGGGATTTTCTACCCAGGGGACGGAGGATGGCATTGTCTTTCCCCACTTTCAGCTGCCACTTCTCATAGTTACCAAACTTACAGATCATCTCAGAGTGCCAAAAAGGAAGTGTGCACATTGGTCATGGGAACCAACAGGAACTCTGGTTAGGAGCACTGGTTGAGTGACACCAAGAACCAGACACCAGAGAGCCAGTTTGGTGTAGTGGTTAAGTGCGCGGACTCTAATCTTCATGGTTCCTTATGGTACAAGACTGAACCAGTTTTCACTCTATTTTCCAGTGCAAAAGATCTCAACATTGAAGACCGAAAGGGAGATGCCACTATACATCCACAGAGAAGAATAGCCAATAGCAGTTTTTAAATCAAATCCCAGAGCTTCAGATTTTGTGTGACACTGGTCTTTCTCGTATTTCTATACCACCTCTAAATATTTTTCTAGATTGCTTCGCATCCATATTCAGCTAGCCTCTAGCTAGAAAATATTAAGGAAATACTTTACTGTCTCCAGTGCAAAATCTCCCCTTGGTTGAGACTGATCAGAACTTGGGTCAAGGCCTTTTGAGTTGTGGCACTATGGAATAAGCTGCATTCTGAAACCTGACATTGTAGGCTGTGTACAGGCAATAACAACCTCCCCTCCACACACTTACTGTTTAATTTAGTATGTAGCTGATGTAGTTTTCACTGTATTATTTTGAGTATGGGGGTGAGCAATTGGCCAGAATGTAGTGTGTGCCAGCGAGAGACAAAAGGTGGACCTGGAATTCTGAAAAAAAAATATATATATTGGTTGCTAGGTTACTAAATTTTGAGGACCTCTGATTTAGAAAATATGCAAGTTCACATGAGTACATGAACTAGTGTGGTTAGGTGCCAGACTAGAAACTGGGAGACTGCAGTTCAAATCCCCACTTTACCATGAAGTTCACTGTGAGTGACCTTGAACCAGTCACTCTCTGTCAGCCTAGTCTTCCTGAGAGCCAGTTTGGTGTAGTGGTTAAGTGCGCGGACTCTAATCTGGGAGAACCGGGTTTGATTTCCCACTCCTCCACTTGCACCTGGCTAGATGACCTTGGGCAAGCCATAGCTCTGTACCAGCTGTTCCCTCAAGGACAGCTTGGGAAAGAGCTCTCCCAGCCCCACCTACCTCACAGGGTGTCTGTTGTGGGGAGGGGAAGAGAAAAGGAGTTTGTAAGCCGCTCTGAGACTCCCTTGGGGAGTGGAGGGCGGGGTATAAATCCAATCTCTTCTTCTTCCTTGCATGGCTGTTGTGTTGATAAAATGGAGGAGGCAGAACAATATATGCCACCCTCAGCTCCTTGGAGGAGGTGCAGGGAAAAAATGCACTAAATAAATAAATTCCACTGTGACAGCTGTAATATGTGGACTAGTCCTAGCACATCACTTTTTCCGGGGGGGGGGGGGGGATCAATATTTTATGGATTTTTAGCAGCACCTGTTTTCATGAATTACATAAAGCAAAAAATAATTCATTAAGAGATAGTGCAAAAAGCAGTGTCTGAACATTTAAAGTACATGTTTGCAATGTGGAGTTTTGGCAGCAGCAAATACCTCCCCCCCCCAAATCCATAATACTTTGGCAGGGCTGACATAGATTTTGCACCTATCCGTCCTGCTTCTTGATGGCAGTGATACTTGAACTGTTAAACTGAGTGTAATGATGTTCTTTCCTCCCAGCTACAAAGGAACAAATTTCACTCCTGCTGAAGCTAGGAGCTAAACACCTTTGAACCCAATGTATATCACTATTACTGTTTTGGCAATTATCTTTCCTCACGGCCAAAGAGGGCATCTGCTGTTATTTCTGCACTTAGTAAGGGAGCAGACACTCATTATTGATGCCACATTTCAGTAAAAGGCCTTTTACAGTATTAGGACCTGAGCTTGACATAATAACATTAACGCTCAGCTTTCTTTTTTCCTTCAAGGACGTTTGCGCTGGTAGGATTGCCAGGTCCTGTGCTCTCACCGGCGGTGGGTGGGAAGGAGCTTTTTGGGAGCGGGGGGAGGGCGACATCACTGCCCACAACTCCTTTGAAGTGATGTCATCACCCCCAGGGACATCGCATGGCAACGCTCTGTTATTTTGGGCAATACTCTATGGTTACCATAGAGCAGAGGTGTCGAACTCATTTGTTACAGGGGCCAGATCTGACATAAATATCACTTTGTCATGAAATGTAACACAAGGTACCAGAGATATAAAATTTATAAAGATGATTTCCGATGCCAAATGGCAATAGCAGCCTTGATTGGATTAGGTGTGATATGCAGAGGGGTTGAGATATCAGCATCGGTGTGATGTACAGAGGCGTGGAGGTATCAGCATTGGTAATGAGACCAGAAACTTAGGTCTCAATTTGATACAGGAAGATTCAGTCCAGAGGGATGCAAAGGATAAATGGAAATAAGTCTGAAGAAGTGAGCAGTGATTCACAAAAGCACATACCCTACCACAATTTTCTTAGTCTTTAAAGCTGCTACTGGACTTCTCTTTCTACCACTATTAGAAACCACAACATTCAAAAACCGGTGGGGGAACATTTTAACCTTCCAGGGCATTCAGTTGCTGACCTAAGAGTAGCAGTTCTCTGTCATGGGATGGACTCTTTCTCTTATACCTGGAATAAAACGTTTTTGGGTATAAACACAGGACTCTCCCCCCCAATACCTGGAATAAAATGTTTTTGGGTCTTAACAGAGGACTCTTTCTCCCCATCATACCTGGAAAAAAGATTTTTGGGTCTAAACACAGGACTCGTCCCCCCATACCTGGAAAAATAATTGGGTCTAAAAATGAAGAAATCTCTCCCTACTCTATCTCAACTGACATGATCCATGTTAAATCATTGTTCCTTTTATGACTGTGTGCTGCTTTTCCAGAGACTTGCTCACGGTGGCATATACATTTTCTAAGTATACCATTTTTTATCTGGGCACATGGCACATAAGGACTGGAGAAATTTCACCAACCCTTCAGCAGCTTCCACCCCATCAGTTTGGTGTAGTGGTCAGGAGTTGGACTCTAATCTGGGAGAACCGGGTTTGATTCCCCACTCCTCCACATGCAGCTGCTGCTGTGACCTTGGGCCAGTCACAAGTTCTCTCAGAGCTGTTCTCTCATGAGCAGTTCTCAAAAGACCTCTCTCAGCCCCACCTACCTCACAGGGTGTCTTGTTGTGGGGAAGGGAAGGGAAAGGGATGGGTGGTGCACATGTCCTGGGCATCTCAAGTCTACTTGAAACCTGGTGGTTTCAAGGGAGCAGGAAGAGAATGAGGGTGTGTTCTTTACGCTTATTTTTATTGCACAAAGTATTGGATGGGGAAGGGAATGGAGGAAGAGCAGGTCAGTTTCACTCACCTGTGGAATGGAGCCTGAGGGGTGGGTGTTGCCTTCTGACACACTTCCGATATGTTAGGGGGTGTGGCATATGCAAATGAGTTATGCTAATGAATTATGCTAATGAACTCCTGCACCTCTTTTTCTACGAAATGACACCTGGCGCTCACTAACAGCTTTTCTGGTGCCCACCAAGTGCTTTTAGAAAGTGGGTGGGATCAGGTGGGGCTTTTGCCCTGCAAGGCTTCTGATGGGCCACTGGAGATCTGATTGACTGACTGTTCAGGTTTTCTTTTTAAATGTTTTTAAATGTTACAGCACAAAGATCTTCAATGTGTGACTGATGGTAAGCTGCAACAGCTAGTACTCTTATGGCATTCATTTTGTAACAGCCATGTTTTGGCTACACCCATAATGCTATGTCAGAATTCCAAAGGCGCCCACAGGCTCATAAAGGTTGGGAAATTGTGCAACAGACTATACCACTTCCACTGAAGTAGGCTTGCCATTCCCCCTTAGGGGCCAGGGGGTTGCCCACTTTAGGGGGCCCCAATCTGCCGGCCAGGTATTTTCTAAGCAAGACCTGGCAACCCTACCTGGCTGGGCCCATCACATGCCTGCAAAGAAACCACCAGTTTCCCTCAGTCAGGCTCTGGGTCTAGGGTTGCCAGGTCTGGGCTGGAAAATACCTGGAGACTTTGGGGGTGGATCCATGAGAGGGCGGGGTTTGGGGAGGGGAAGGGCCTCAGCATGGTACAATGCCATAGAGTCACCCTTCAAAGTAGCCATTTTCTCCAGGGAAGCTGGTCTCTGTCAGCTGGAGATCCGCTGTAAAAGTGGGAGATCCCTAGGTCCCACCTGGAGGTTGGCATCCCGATCTGGGTCTTCTCTGTCCTGCTTCAGGCTAGACTGAATCAAGGGGTGGAGCTCTTGCAGTTGATAATATATGAGCAACTTTATTGACTGTCCATGCTTTGTGACCTTTTGCTCCCTAGGCCTTACATTGAAAACTTTTAATAGAGATAAAATGTTGAAGTGAAAATGACATGGGTTACACTTACATCGGGGAAAGTGTTCTTAGGATTGCACTGTGAGTGAACCACTTTCCCCGATACTGTTGGATAGGGTTAGACTTTGGTGTAGAGCCAGTTTGGTGTAGTGGTTAAGAGCGTGGACTCTAATCTGTGAGAACCGGGTTTGATTCCCCACTCCTCCTCATGCAGCTGCTGATGTGACCTTGGGTCAGTTACAAGTTCTTTTGGAGCTGTTCTCTTGTGAGCAGTTCTCGAGAGAGCTCTCTCAGCCCCACCTTCATCATAGAGTGTCTGTTGTAGGGAGAGGAGGGGAAAGGGATTGTAAGCTGCTCTGAGACTCCTTTGGGTCGCAAAGGGTGGGTTATAAATCCAATCTCTTCTTCCTTTCCACATTTGCCTGCCACTTCAGATTTCTCAGTGTTCGAGTTGAGGCAATTTAACTTCACAGCAAAACAGCATCCAAATAACCCAGGGCAACAGCAGGCTGAAACCTGGCTGACCACTGAAGGGAGGTAATGTAATGCAGAATGGGGGGCAAACCTGGAATCAAAAGAAGGTTGAACCTGATGTTAGTAGAGAATGGAGGAAAGACTTGGATTAAAAAGAAGGTTGGATTTGATTTTAGCGCAGAATTGCTTGGAGGACACTGCGGTGAACATGGATTAAAAGGAGAGTGCAGACAGGGCCTTTGATTGCCCTGGATCTGTGTGGAACTGGAATGGGGTTATTAAGCAAAGTGTACCTAGCTGAACTGTCCTACACACAAGTTTCTCCGTTTTGTTTTGTTTGAAGTGCATGCTCAGCGGGAGTCCCATTCTCCTCAAATTACGGACAGAGCCAACCCTAAGAACATGCCTCAACGGTCAAACTGCTTAGTTTCCCAAATCCCCTTTATCCTTTCTGGGAGGGTGGAGGCCATTGACTCTCTGCCCGGCCCCAGCTGCCCAGGTTTTGCATAATTAATTATTTATACCTCTGCAGCCACAGTAATTATCTTCCAGACGAAGGCGAGATTCTGATCAGAAACATTTTGCATTTCAGCCATCCCTCTAGCAAGCAACTGTCAATGCTGGATGGGTTGATCGAGTGGGTTCTGCCAAAGACTCCCTCCCAGACATCTGCTCTGAAACACACAAACCAAAAAAAGAGAAAAAAAATGTCCCTCTGAAGAGCTTCCATACACATTAATTCATTTGGGGAGGAGGAAACACCAGTAATTTCTCACCACCACCACCACCAATGGGTGTTTACTGCTTATTATTGTAATCTTGCAGTACCTAAGGGTGACTCCACACTATGTGGCAAGAACAACAGCTGCAGATACACTGAAGTTTTCTAACAGCAAACCCGGACAATGTGCTTCTTATATACATATGTACACATACCTAGGAGCCCTGATTTAGTGTTTTGACTGTATCTATGTTGGTGTTTAAATGACATATGCCCATCTTTACACTTTAAACATTTTCAGAGAGAAATATCAGCATAATAACACCCATCACAAACATAATTGCCACAATACAGAGCAAAATCAGTCTAACCAGGTGTCACCTACCATTCCCCTTCGGAGAAGAACGTGTGCAGTTCCTGTGCTGTCCAGTGTTCCTTCTAAGCTGAGTTAGTGTGAGCTAGCTCACGGTTTTTTAGCCTCCAGATCACACATTTTTGTCTTAGCTCAGGAAGGATGGCTCCAGAGCAAACTAATTTATGCAGTAGCCAAATCGCTTGCTCAGAACTTTAATACCAGTAGCTCACAAAGTAGAATTTTTGCTCACAAGACTCCACAGCTTGGAGGGAGCATGAGGTCTCCCAATCACTGAAATGCTTAGCTTTTACAAGGTGGGTATTTCATGTGCCCTAAAACTATGTTCTGGGACCCAGCACTGGAATGCGACTTATTCCAATAAATGTGGAAATTTGTTCCCCAAAGCTGGGAGATGCAACCGATGTAAAGAGAATAAAATCCGTTTGAATAGCTATGAAAATTTTTGTGTCATATATTTGTCAAATCTGTATCCCGCCTTACTCTCAAGGAGCTTAGATATGTTTCTATACACTGTCCCATGCAAGAAGTGGAAATAAACAGAGAGAACCACAGCCTGAGAGACTATGAAACAATAGACAGGAGAAGGCTGTGCAACACGCTTAAATATAATGTGGTAAGAATTTAAAGATACATTTACAAAAATACAAAGATACAAAAATACAATATGCAGCTGTGTGTAAAGAAAATGGGTTAGACAGGGGTCATTTCATAGAAAAAGAGGTGCAGGAGCTCGTTGGCATAACTCATTAGCAAAACTTATTTGCATATGCTACACCACCTGACATCACCGGAAACATGTCAGAAGGCAAGAAAGAAAGGAGAGAGAGAGAGGAAGGAAGGAAGGAAGGAAGGAAGGAAGGAAGAGCTGACAGAGAAGGGACAGCTACTAATCCAAGCCTCAGAAATACCACTATTCTGGGAGGATAGCTTCAGTGGTGGCTGAAGCCTTCAGAAGGCTGGTTGGAGGAACAAGGACCTTTCCAGGGGATGGGGTCATTTTGCTGCAGCCACAACACAAGCAGGTATTCCCCCGTGGAGGGGGGAGGGCTGGCACCAACTCCCGGAGCTGAGCTCCCCCGAGCTCCTGCTCAAAATGACCCCTGGGGTTAGATACCTTTAAATCATCCATACAGAAGGGCAGGCATCTGCTATTTATAGGACCAAATACTAACACCTGGCAAGGCTACTTAGGAATTCCACATGGTGGTCAGCCTTCACATACAATAGGTCTCTTAAATGAGTGGTGAGTTTTATGTCCTTTGGACTTTACGCCCTTAGGTAGCATTTGCAGTAGAGATTCTTTTTGACTCTTTATATTGATATTGAATTGCAGATTCTAATTGCTAATGCTTCAGAAATTTGAAAGTCTGGCCTACAGAAGGAGAAGGATGAGGTGGCAGAGCGGGTTGTATACCTCAGGGCTGCAGGCGGAGGGACATATCTTCTGTACTCCCTCATGTAAAGCCTCTTGCAAACAAACAAAATCAGCAGACCGGAAAGAGAGATTCTAAATTAGCCCTTCATACCTTGCACTAGCCTGAAGTGCTTCAGCCCATCAGGACCTCACTCTGCTGCACGTTGTAATATTCAAAAGGGTGCTCCATGTTTTATTATAGTTCCAGGGTGCCAGAATTTGAAGTAGTTCCAGGCTGAGTTTTACTTATGGCAGTATATAGGCTGAATCTAGGCAAAGCTCATATGAAGGACTCTTAGTGGCCACATTCTTCTTTCTTTATTTTATACTGCTTGTTCTGAATACAAGTGTGCTCCAAGAAACCTCCCAGCATGTTCCTGAGTGACAGCATTTTACACCAGATGTCTAGATGACGAGATCTCAGATCCTTCCACTGGTGATGCTGAGGTCTGAGTCTTGGACTTTCTGCATGCAGACAGCGTACTTTGCTACTTAGCAATATGACCTTGCGGTCCAAACTCTGAGCTCTCCTCAGAGAAGGGAAATAAAGGTAAGACACAGAAAAATAAGTATTATATCTTAATTAGGCAATTAACTGTGGGTGCAACTGTAGGGCCAAGTCATGTGGCCAATTAATGTGACAGGGCTAAATATGTGACGTTAAATTCTGAAAAACTGCAGCCATCACATGACCGTTTGTGCTACTGATTAACTAGTATGGATTCATGTGGCCTAATGCATAACTTATCAAGGGGTATCAGGCTGAGATGTGATAACAATGCATAGATTACAGATAACAATGTTAACAGAAACAAGCAGTAATGTGAAAAAGGAGACATCATATATTTGTTTTTAAAAGTAAGTTCGATTCCACAGAAGACTTCCACATGCACAGCAGTTTTTGCACAAATAGAAATGGTGAGATCACTCCTTGCTATTTGCTTGAGCTAACTGAAAGCGATTGTGTCTCCACTGTCTTTTCTATGTGCATAAAAGAGTTTCAGTGCTAAACTGAACATGGCTTCATGTACAGATTGTTACTTTGTTAAAAGTTATATTAAATGCTATAAGTTGCTGCAGCCATTGCACTACTGCTTGCAAAAATGGAACTGCACTAAGTGCACTTTTCTTTCTATTTATTCACAGATCGCTGGATCCAACCCCCAGCAGCATACCATGTTACTTAATCCTTGGTTCAGCCCATGTTTATTTCATACCAGCCACCCCTTTCCATTGATTAATAATACAGATAAGTTATAAGTATGAATTCATTACTTAGATTTTGTCTTGCTTCCACGTTTGAGCAGTAACCTCATCTAGCACTGGTGGAAAAGTGTGGAAAACCAATTACAATTCAGAGTTCCTTGGGTGAATAATTGCACTGCAACAGAGGATGAGGTCATTTGCTGCTCATTAACAGAGTTTACCAGGGAACAGAGGGTTAATTTATCTATATGCTGTCACTACTGTGATCCTAATACAAATGTGCTCAGAGTGTATGTGGGTGGGTGTGCACAAACATATTTCTTAATCTTATTATCACTATATTATTTTATGTATTTTGCCACTCAATTCACTAAACAGGTGGGAGAAATAGATGCTTAATGGGATTATAAACATCCTTTTCAGTAATAGTTGGAGTACAGAGGGGTTTTGAATAGCTGGTTGAGATGTTAAGCAGGACGGATTCTACTTTAAGGGTGTTAATTAGGTCTTCAAGAGTTAAGATTCTTCTGGAAACCAGAGAAGGGAAAGGGAGGTCTTGGGGGTGTTTACAAGAGGAAAACAGAGTGCCAGGATAGGTTAAGCTCACTTCTGATATTTCTTCTCCACTACAAATCTCTCCTCCTGAAGATGATTTCCTGTATGCAGCTGTTGAGATATTGTAAATGTATTGGTATATAATGGCTGAGGACAGGCTGGCAGGTTGCTGCGATGTTGGCCAGCAAGGCACTGCTAGTGCTCTTATGGATTGTAATATTCATAAGCTTGAACTTGGTTTGCTATGCTGTAAGGGCTACAGGCATTCTCCATTGCTGGGAGGAGCTCCAGTCCAGTCCAGTCCAGGGGGCTGGCAACCTCTATAGTTCACAAAGACAGAGACAAAGACTCCTTCTGCCATGAGGTTTCTTTCTGTCACACCACGCTGGTCAACCCCTGCCCCCTCCAACATACCTGCATGGATTATGCTAATGAGGTTACCTGGCAACTAATGGTCGGGCCATCAGCCAGCTGGCTAGGGCCATCAACAGACAATAGAGGCGATCCAGGGACTCATCGCAGGAGTGCCCAGGTGTCAAGTTCCTGTTTAGTTTCAGTTTCACAATATTGACCACTCCCCGGCCTCTCCTCCTTTGTTTACCTTTAACCTATTGTAGGGTCAGAAAGGGACGGACCGCCTAGTAGGTGTGTTAGTGGGATGTGGTTTGCGCAGCCCGCCCCTCAAGACCACCTAATAAAAGACCTTGCACAGTAGGCAATCGGTCTCTTGAGCCATCGCCCTCTATCTGCTTTACCCCCCCTTATGTCCAGCTTGCTATCCCGCTACCTTGCCTCCATCTTTAATCCCTGGTTTGCGCAGCCAGGAAGAAGCGTGTATCTGCAGGTTTAGATCATGCTCCCCCATTTTTCCTTTCCAATCCCTCTAATCTTCTGTTGGAACAAGGATCCATCTCCAGGATAGGTAAAGTATCACCCATCAACGAAATCCTGCTCATGCAAACGTGCTACTTTCTAGCTTTATTTCCTAGGCCTGCGTGTATGTGTGTGTGAGTCTGTTTTTGGTGTGCTTGAACAACATTACCCAGTAAACGGCATTGAACTTGCTATCTGCCTCACGTGCCTCTTTCCTTGAGAACTCCCGGGAGGGGTGGGACCCTGGTATAGTTGGCAAGAACCCGTGTATTTCGCCAATTGCTAAACGTAAATTAAAGCAATTTGGCTAACAGCGATATGGTGCCGCCTCTAATTGACCCAGTTTACAATGTTGCGGGACATATCAGCCACACAGCACACTCTACTGTGGGTTACCCACGGAGACATCCCATGGGAAAGCATCCACATCATTGTAGCACATCAGCCACGGAGTGCACTGCAAAAACGGCACATGCGCACATGGGCAATTTTTTTTGAAAAAGCCGCTACCCTAGTGGCAGAATGGATCTGCAGGTTCAGACTGCCAAATCCATTCTGTGTGTGCTCCCCCATGTTCAGACAGCTGCCAGGCGCGATGAATGCGTGAGAAAACAAAACCACCACTTTTGAGAGGGTGGCTTTTTAACTCGGCTCCAAGTCGTCCTCTGACAGGGTGAGTATGCCCGGAGCTGACAGCTGTGGCTGTGTGAACGGACCCATTTAATCTGTTTGTGAAAGGTGCCTATATCGGGCCAAAGTGCCAGTCTGAATGCAGCCAATGTGTAGCACGACCATCAGTGGGTGAGAAGGGTAGTTCAGTAATGGAGTGGAAGGGAAATGTTCAGATAAAGAGTTTTCTGAGTTGCCTTTCAAAATGCCACAAGAAAGCTCACATTGCCCATCTCACCCCTCCCAAAATTATCCTACCAAGCCATGAGGAGACTTTCATGTACCAGGTAAATATGTGTGTGGGGGGGAATGCGTAGTGCAATGGTTGTAACTGGCAGTATTTCTGTGAGTCTAAAAGGTGATGTGGAAGCAGCCGCAGAATAATCCCGCAGTTAGACTACGGGGAATTAGCTTATCTTTATTTATGAATTTGCTTTTATTAGCATCACTGTATCCTGTCTTTCTCCCCTCCCCTCCCCAGGGGTTCAATTATTATCCTAATAAAAGGCAGGGTAAGTCAGTATTGCTGAGAGGGGCCTTGGCACACCAATTCATACTGGGAGAGACGGTCTGTCAATGAACTAGTGAGCTGTACACAAACCTGGACTATGTACTGGGAGGCGTCTTCTTTCATTCTGTTTATTTAAACATTTGTACCTTGTCTTTCCTTTGTGGTTTAAGGCACCTTAGAATTTCAAATACAAAAACATCCAAACTCCATTATAATCCTAAATAACCCTCCCCCCCCCAAATGCCTGGAGCCTACACCCCAGTAAAAGACCTAGCAGATACAGTGGCCTTGTAGCACATCCTAAAAATTTCTAAAGACAGCACTTTCCCTCCTCTGGATTGGCTACATTTAATGCAGTGGGTAATGATTCTCCAGTTGGGCTAATACTCACAAATAGGGCTGCCAAGTCTAATGGACTCACCGGCAGGGGGGAGTCCTTCTGTGGCTGGGAGTTTCTTCTGGCGCGTGCGCTTTGCGCGCACGCCTGGTGGCGTCACCGGAAGTGATGTCAGCACATTGGGGGTGTTGCCAGGGCAACGCTCTGGCAACGCCCACAATGTGCCGATGTCACTTCCAGTGACGTCATTACATTGTCCTCGCCAGACGACTTCGGGGGTGGGGTTCCCCCCGCCGGCCGAATGCTGGCCGGTGGATCGGGAACCCCTTTAGCGGGGGATCCCCCGCCCCCCGGGCTGACTTGGCAGCCCTACTCACAAAGCAAGGATGGGGGGGGGGAGTCTTGATACTATGAGATCCTCTGAGTCAGTGTCATTTTATTATTCATTTGTTTTTGTTCATTCATAGACTACTTTTTCATCAATGGGGATCTGGAGCAGCTTACAGAAGACACTTTCACATGTTCATTGTAACCGTTTTTTCCCCCATTACTGCCCTGAACTGGAGTAAAGTTTTTAAAACCGCATGAATCGTATGTGAATTGCTGTTTCCATTACAAATTGCACTGCTTTTCTGATGCTGCCCTTTTTTTTAATGGTTCCAACTTTGCAAGATATCAATATACTGATATAGTAAAACAGCGAGATATTGAAAATCTGTATCTTTTTAATTTAAAAAATGGAAACTGCTGAGTAAGGGTAACACAGGAAATGGGCGGGAAAATAAAAAGTCAGTGCTTTCAAAAGTGGCACATGAATGCAAGCATTAGTCTGCAGTGGTTCAGAAATATCCTGGACACTTAAGAATAGGAGAAACAGGTTTTCAGAATAAAAGGCTCAGTCTTGCATCTCAAATGGTAAAAAAAAAAATCTGTTAGCAACTGGCGGCGAAAACAGTTGACATAGGTAGTGTGAAAGCTCCTAAATACAAAAATAAAGTTCAAAAATTCAGCAGAAACAGACAAAACAGGAGAAGGGGAGAGGCTTCAGGGGAAATTCTCCTATAACAATTGTTTTCAAGTTCAGAATTCTGTACTTAACTTTCCTAAAAATATCCTTAAGCTATTCTTTATGATTTTTAAGCGCAGTCATTTTTCAGAATGACCTAAACAGTATAAAAATTGACCCTGAAGGGGAGGGAGTCCAGAGACTCCAGGTGGAGTCTGGAGGGCTATTCCTTTGAGGGAAAGAACCAGCTGCCTGCCACTACTGTTGTATTCAAAAAAGAAATTCACATTCTTTCCACGGACGCTCTCATGCCTAAATTAAAAATCCTGATTTTCAAAAGTGGGGGGCCAAATAGAAAAGGAAGAGGAGGAGGAGGAGATTTATACCCCACGCTTTACTCGGAGTCTCAGAGCGGTTTACAAACTCCTTTCCCTTCCCCTCCCCACAACAGACACCCTGTGAGGTAGGTGGGGCTGAGAGAACTCTTTCCCAAGCTGTCCTTGAGAGAACAGCTGGTACAGAGCTATGGCTTGCCCAAGGTCATCCAGCAGCTGCAAGTGGAGGAGTGGGGAATCAAACCTGGTTCTCCCAGATTAGAGTCCGCACACTTAACCACAACACCAAACTGGCTACAAGGGTTCCTACTGGTTCCCGCCTGACTCTAGCTCTCCCATCATATATACTGGTGGTTTGTTTCAGTTCATAAGTATATGATTGTTCCAGCAAAGTTCCTATCTCTTTCTTTATGAGTTAACTTAAAATTTGTGGATATTAAATTGGAAACAAGAACCATCAAGCTGTTCTCAGACTGGACTGTTGGCAAGAATCTGGTTCCAAATTTATGAGGCTAGGGTTCATCTTTGTGATTGCCAGCCCCAGTTTTGAAAGAGGCACAAGGGCCTTGTTGGAACATTTGTTTTGCCCCATGGGAGCTGCTATTTAACTGTTTCCCCACACTCTTTTGCAGGCTTTTGCTGGGACCTTATCCACTCAAATAATATGGGATTTTCTGGCTGCTTGTGGGGCCAAGCAGGAATTTTCTGGGTCCCCTTCTAACTGGCTTGGAAATAGGTCTGCCAACCCCAGGTGGGAGGGGAGGTTCCACCAGCTGGCCAGCGGGGGAAGCCCCACCCCCAACTGCCACAACCCGAAACGACATCCCCAGCATGATGACATAACACAGAAGTGATGTCATCATGCTGGGGACGTCATGCAGCAACACTCTGGTATTTGGGGGAAAACTCTGGTAACCGGAGCGTCACCGTGATGACATAACTTCTGCGCGATGTGACCAAGTCAGGGATGTCATGCGCAGCGACGTTGCCCCATCCCCTACTCCCAGAAAGCTCCCTCTGACCTCCCAACCAGCCAGAGTGCAGGACCTGGCAACTCTACTTGGAAAGGGCCTTTTTTTTAGCCTGCTTCACATTATTTCGAGGAGTAGTGGTATAGTTGTGATTCAGCCTGGACTTTGAACTGCTTAGGGCATTATTAGGAATAATATGAGTTACGACAATACAGGTACAGCTAATTGGCAAACACTCTGAGGACCCTTAAGGATGAAGCGTCATTCCCAAGCTAGCCCATCATTGGCCTGAACCGCTGGGTGGGCTGGGGAAGGAACACCCTTGGTCTCCAGCAGCATCAACCAAGTCCTTAGCTGTCGGAGCAGTACACTGTGGGAGGGAGCTTAATGCCTCTTGGCACTGTTTTGTGTGCAGGGGGAGAAGGAATCCTTGCCAGGTCTGGAGCCAGGGTGGGTTTGCCCTAAACACTGTAACCATGGCAGGCTTCTTGCTAACAGCAACTTGTATCTGACATAGACCAGTCATGGATAAAAGCTAGTTTTACAAACAATGGACTTCCATATCAGTTTGTCAGCTTTGCCATTGAATCTGGGTGGGGATATGGACCAGTTATTTTGCTATTGTACATGTACTACTTCGATAGCACCTGGATCTGAAACTGGCATTTCTTTTCTCTGTTAATTCTATTGGTTAATTTTTACAGGCATATCAAAGACAGTAATAAGAGAAAACACAAACCAATCACTTCAAAATGTATCCCCCCCCCGGAAAGCTTGACTAAAGCAATCCCAAAGAGCATGTCTGCAGTATGATAAGCAGTCTGTATGCTATTTTTCTTGATCAGTCTTGAGTGCTGCAGGACTTATTGCCAAGCTTCTTGGCAGCTCATACTTCTTCTGCATTAGCAAGCACATCTGTCAGGCGTGGGACAAAGCTCAGCTCCCCTTCCTGAACCCATATCTTTTCAAGCAGAACCCTTTGCAGAAGACCAAAAAAAAAAAATATGCCTCTGACGATCCACCTTAAAATGGCACTGGAAGCGAATGTGCTGCTTTTCATACAAGCCTCTCTTGTGAGGGTCCTTGGTCCCTGTATTCTCTGAACAGCAGGAGGAAGAATATATGAATATGAATGAGGACGCATGGCTGTGCTCAGAGAAGGGAACTAGAAGAGTTAATGAGATGAGGTCCCGCTGCTGGCCCTTGCATGCTAAATACCGGCAGGATTTTATAGGAACAGGAGCCTGCTTTGATCCGCCGTGAAGCTGCTATCAGCAAACATCAGCACCAGCAAAATGGGGCACGTGCTGGCACTTCCTACTGCAAGCAAAGAGCACTTTGTGATTGATAAGTATTGGAGTCGGGAGTCCATGGAGTAGTGAAACAGCTAGATCTTTATTGCTGGTCTGGATGAAGCATACAACCCAGGGCTCCAAGCCCTCCTTTTATGCTGGTCAGGGACAATCCCCTGACCTCACCCAACTGGCCTGATAGGCTATTAGAAGTCTATTTACATTTCATAGGTTCCCTGGGAGAAACCTAGGTACAGGATTGGTGGCCGGTTTGAATCCACCTGGCCTTTGTTCTACCTGGCTGAAGCTCAGGTAGTTTCTTGGCCATGTGCTGTGGCCATGCTCTGGCCATGTGCTCTGGCCATGCGGTCGCAATGAAGAGAGCACATGGCGACCGCATGGTCAATACATAACACCCCTCCCCCCATAGTCCAGAACCCCTCTGCACACATAGTCTTTGAGATAGTCCGGGCGTCTGCGCTCACGTCCAGAGCGCCGGGGGGTTGTAAGGCGGGGTGTGTTGCTAGTGTCGGCAGGTTGCGGTGTGGGTAGTTGTTCTGCTGGCGGGGCCTGTCTGCTCGGGGGTTGTTCAGGTGTGGATGGTGCGACTGCTTCGTCCGCGGGCAGGAGCGGCATCTCCGCAGTCTCCGGATCAGGGTCTGGCGCTGCTTCTGGAGTCGTGTCGATGTCACGGTCTGTTGGTGCCGGGAGTTCGGGGGCCTGGGTATCATCGTGGTTCTGGGTACGGCGTCGAATCTGGTCAATGTGCCGTTTCCAGACTACGCCATCTTCCGTAAGGACCTCATAGGAATAAGGCCCTGTGACTCGGACGATCCTCGCGGGGAGCCATGTTGGACCCCGCGCGAAGTTCTTTGTGTATACGGGGTCTTCGGGAGCAAATCCTCGGGCAGCTGGCCGGTCCTCCATTGTCGGGTTCCCCTCGATTGCTCGGTCGGGATGTAGGCGGTCCAAGACGGTTCCCAGTCGTCTTCCCATCAGAAGTTCGGCTGGCCGGCGCCCGGTCCCTGAGTGGGGTGTGTTCCGTTGGCAGAACAGGAACGTGTACAGCTGCTCTTCCCAGTCGCCATGCTCCATCTTCTTTAACGCGTCCTTCGTTGTCCTCACCATGCGCTCGGCCTGGCCATTGGTTGCGGGGTGGAACGGAGCGGAGCGGATGTGGCGCAGACCGCAGGCTTCCACAAACCGTTGAAACTCGCCGGAGGTGAAGGCGGTCCCGTTGTCGGTCACGAGAGTTTCTGGCATTCCGTGTGTTGCGAAGATCGGCCAGAGACTTCTTAAGGCAGCGTTGGTGGAGGTCGAAGCTACCGGCACTACCTCAAGCCACTTGCTGTAGCTGTCAACAACGATAAGAAACAACCGGCCCTGGACTGGTCCCGCGAAGTCTAGGTGCAGGCGGGACCAGGGCTTGTTAGTAGATTCCCAGGATCGGACAGGAGCATGTGGCGGATCTGGCCGTGACTCCTGGCATTTGGTACACTTCTGGACCCGCCCCTCAATGTCTTTGTCCAGGCCTGGCCACCATACGTAACTCCGGGCCAGAGCTTTCATGCGCACAATTCCCGGGTGAGCCTCGTGGAGGGCCTCTAGCACTCGGGGCCGCAGGGGCCCGGGGATCACCACTCGAGATCCCCATAGCAGGCATCCCTTGTGGGCCGATAGTTCGTGCCTGCGTGCCGTGAAAGCGGCAAAATCGGGTCCCGGTTTTTCCGGCCACCCCCTTCCCACCCAGTCCGAGACACGGGAAAGGATGCGGTCCCGCCGCGTGCGATGGGCCACATCTGATACCTGTACGGGGCGCTCCGGTAGATCCTCTAGGAGCGCGACGTGGAAAGCGGGAGCCGGATCAGGGTCGCAGGACGGGAGGGGAAGACGGCTGAGGGCGTCTGCATGACCCATCGCCTTCCCCGGGCGATGTACCAATTCGTAGGAGTAGCCTGACAAAAAAATTGACCACCGCAGGACCCGCGGGGACAGCATGTGAGGGGTCTGCCTGTGGGGGGCAAGGAGACCCAGCAGCGGCTTGTGATCTGTGGCCACGGTGAACGACCGTCCGTAGAGATAGTCGTGAAATTTCCTGACGCCAGCTACGATTGCTAGGGCCTCCTTGTCGATCTGGGCGTAGTTCCGTTCTGCAGACGACAGGGTCCTGGAGTAGTAGGCAACCGGTACCTCCTTTCCGTTGGGTAGCCGGTGTCCCAAGACCGCCCCAACGCCGTAGGGGGATGCGTCGCAGGCCAGGATGACAGGGAGCCTCTCATCAAAATGCGCTAAGACCGCATTTGAAATTAATAAGTCTTTGACGGCCCGGAAGGCTGCATCATGCTTGGGACCCCAGGCCCAAGCCGCTCCCTTGTCCAGGAGACGATGCAGGGGTTCAGCGACCGCCGCCTTGTGCGGAAGGAAGGCGTGGTAGAAGTTCACAAGTCCCAAGAACGCCTGGAGTTCCGCCTTTGAGGACGGGCGGGGTGCACCTGTAATTGCCACTACCTTCTCCTTTGTAGGGTGAATGCCGTCTGCGGTGACTTGGAACCCCAAGAAGGTCACCGAGGAGACTCCCAGGGTGCACTTGTCTTTTCGAACCTTGAGACCCGCGTCCTGGAACCTTTGCAGCACCATCCGGAGGCGAGCTGCGAACGTGTCGGCGTCCGGGGCGGCGATGAGGACGTCGTCGAAGAACGGCTTCACTCCTGGAACATCTTTTAGGAGAGAATCCATTAGATTTTGAAAGATTCCGGGTGCCACGCTGACCCCAAATTGGAGGCGTTTTACCTTGAACGCTCCCTTGTGAGTCACAATCGTTTGTGCCTCGGCCGTTGCTTCGTCTACGGGAAGCTGCTGATAGGCTTGGGCCAAGTCTAATTTTCCAAATATTTTGGCACCCGCGAGGGAGGCCAGAACATGGCTGACCACCGGTACCGGGTACGCGTGGTCCTGTAATGCCTTATTAATTGTACATTTGTAATCCGCGCAGATGCGGACTTCCCCGTTAGCTTTGAGGGGGGTCACAATGGGAGTCTCCCACTTGGCATGGGAGACCGGCTCGAGCACCCCTTGTGCCACGAGCTTTTCCAACTCTGCCTCCACTTTGGGCTGGAAGGCGAGTGGTGGCCGGCGGACGGCCACGCGGATGGGCCGGACTGCCGGGTCCAGGTCGAAGGAAACCGGGGGTCCTTTGTAGCAGCCCAATGAGCCATCGAAAACGGCGGGAAATTCCTCGCAGATGGATGAGAAGTCAGTAGAGCCCATGCGGTGTATTCCGGTCCACTGCACTCCGAGCGGCTTGAACCAGGCGCGACCTAGGAGACTGGTTAGATTGCGCTCCACGACGAGAAGGTCCAGCAGGCCATTAAAGGCATGGTACTGGACCCGGACCCTGGCTAGCCCCTTAATAGCCACTGGGTTTTTCTGGAAGTCCCGGAGGACCAACCCAGCCGGCAGCCGCAGCCAGCGTGCCCCCTTCGGGCAGAGGCGGCGGAATGTAGCTGCGGACACAATTGAATATGCTGACCCTGAGTCCAGTTCCATGGAGCAAGGAACTCCCTCTATTCGGAGAGACACGGAAATTGCGCCCGGGATGGGCTGAGGCAAGTTCATTACCGTGGCCGTGGGAACGACACTACCCACTTCTTCGAAGTTCACTGCTGGGGCACGGTGGCTGTTCCTCAGGCGACAGGCCCGGGCGAGATGTCCTGCTTTCCTGCAGGCGCGGCAGATGGCATCACGGAAGCGGCATGTCCGTCTGTCGTGGGGGTCCCCACAGCTGGCGCACGTTGGGGCCTGCCTGTTGAGGGAAGCAGGAGAGGGAACAGAGACAGATGCTGGGCGCCGGCCCTTGGGCCTGGGGACGCCGGGCTCACCCTTCTTCGAGCGTGGTTGCATCCGGTGGACGTCCTCTTCTTCGCTTGAGTCGGGTTCGGGAGGAGCCGCCTGGTGGACTTTGGTGGCTGCCTTGTCCTTTTGCGTTGTCTCGAAGGCTGCCGCAGTTTCGAGCATCTTCTCCAAGGTTGGCTCCGGCATTGCAATGAGGCGCCGGCGGAGCTTGGCTTCCCGGACCCCTCCCATGAAGGCGGTCTCCACGTGGTCATCCATGTGGCGGAATTCGCAGCCCACGGCTAGTCGACGGAGTTCAGCCAGGAAAGTGGCGGCTGACTCCCCCGGCTGCTGCTGGCGCTGTATGAACTCCCAGCGCCTGGCCAGTTTTGATGGCTTCGGGGCGAAGTAATTGCCGAGGGTCTTGGTGAGCACGTCGTAAGACACCTCGGTGGGGTCTTGCGGGGCTAGTAGGTTCTGGGCCACCCGCATGACCTCCACCCCTCCGGAACTCAAGAGCCAGGCACTCTTCAGGTCCGCATCTGTGATTCCGCGGACCTTAAAGGCACAACCCAGCGTCTTGAGCCAGGACTCCCACGTCTCGGGGCGAGACGTATTGAAAGGGGTAATTGGTCCCGGAGCGTTTGCCATATTTACCAGAGCAGGAGCGGCGGCGGCTGTTTGAGCGATGTCCTCGTGTCTTGCGGCGGTGCCGGGGAGCGCTGAGGCTTGGCGCTGGCTAGTGCCGGAGGATTGGGCTCAGAGTGGCTTGCGGCGAGGCGTTGGAGCGCTGGAGCTCGGAGATGCCTGCGGCCGGCGGGACGGAGCTCGCTGTGCTGCTGTGGTCTGCTGGAGAGTCGCTCATCGGGATCCCACCTTCGTCGCCACTGATAAGTATTGGAGTCGGGAGTCCATGGAGTAGTGAAACAGCTAGATCTTTATTGCTGGTCTGGATGAAGCATACAACCCAGGGCTCCAAGCCCTCCTTTTATGCTGGTCAGGGACAATCCCCTGACCTCACCCAACTGGCCTGATAGGCTATTAGAAGTCTATTTACATTTCATAGGTTCCCTGGGAGAAACCTAGGTACAGGATTGGTGGCCGGTTTGAATCCACCTGGCCTTTGTTCTACCTGGCTGAAGCTCAGGTAGTTTCTTGGCCATGTGCTGTGGCCATGCTCTGGCCATGTGCTCTGGCCATGCGGTCGCAATGAAGAGAGCACATGGCGACCGCATGGTCAATACATAACAGTGATTATTATTTTTTGCTTAAAAAATTTAGAAACCCAGAACAGCGCAATTCATCTATTCTGATGGTACAATTATATGTAGAAGGAAATATCTCTATCCAAAGGCACGGGGATAAATGAGTCCATTCCAACAGGGAGTTCTTTTGGACTTGTACATACAGATCAGGCCTCAGTTCTCATTGCATTCTTTAGGTAGGGGCATTGAGGTGTTTGGTTCAATCAAGGAAGCCATGGCCTTCAGTTTTCAAGACCTGGGTGAGGCTGTTCATGGCAGGGTGTTTTGGAGGTCATTAATTCATAGGATCATTGTGACATCCTCGCTTATTAGGGAGACCATTTCTCCTTCAATTCACACTCTGTGTACATGAATTTAGTAGATTTCTGCTGCCACCAGGAATTAAAGGTTCCAGCTCTCTCTATTATGGTAGAATGACCCAGTGTCTGGGCACTTCAGAGGACTATGTGGCCCTAAGGATTTATTTACACAAGAACAAAATAGGTTTCTGGGTAATTTTGAACTGTTGTTGAAGAAAGAAAATATAACTGAGAGAGCTTGGTGGCACACACAATCACTCAAACACCAAAACCTAACTCTGACAGGCTTAGACACACAGTCTAAACTCTCTTTCTCATATAGCCACACAGGCTGAACTGTCTGTCTCTCTTACCCACACAGGCTGAACTGTTTGTCTCTCTATGGGTGCTTTCAGATGGCTCTTTTGAGCCATGCCAGGCACGAGTGCCTGGTGGATTTAAAGTGCATGTCCAGACCTCAACATCTGGGAATCATGCCGATTTCGTTAGTAGCCCGATGAGATCTGTACATAAAAGATTGTGGTTAAAGTCCAGTCTAAAGCTGGCCGATGGGCCAATGCTGGACTTTCCGCCCTCAAGTTGTTCCACCAATGCACAATCAGCCCATAGGGATGGTCTCCAGACAATCCCGAATGGCCGCCATTTTAAAAAACTCTTCGTGATGCACACATAACTGCTTAAACGTGGGACGTTCTCGCTGATGGTGAAGCACATAGGCACATATGCACATAAGCAGATATGCACATAAGCAGATAAGCACATATGCACATATGTATGTGCACAAATAGGATTTTTTTTTTTGTAAAAAAAAAAAGCTGACTGCATGGTCTAGACAATCCACCATGGAATCATGCACGGTAAAGCGATTCATAGGGAAGCTGTCTAGTCATGCAATGCTGGATTAAAAAGATCTAGATCAAATTACAGCTAGGCCAATGGCAGGATTAGCTGCCCATCTGAACGCACCCGTAGCCACACAGGCTAAACTCTTTTGTTCAGATATAGCCACACAGGCTGAACTTTCTTGCTCATAGCTAAACAGGCTAAACTCTCTCATATAGCCACACAGGCGAAACTCTTCACAACTCTCCACATTCATCTCTTCTTGAAAACTCGGAACATTGAATCTCCTCAGAGACATCTCTCCTTCCACATCTGTCTTCACACTTGTCTCCCCATCATCATCTCTCCTCCCACATCTGTCTTCACACTTGTCTCCCCTATCATTCTCCTTACATTACTGAAGTCACACTAAACATTTAAAGAAACACACACACCAAAACATAAAATCATTACAATCACCATAAGTCAGAAGAGACTTGATGGCACTTAACATGCACATACACACACAGACACTGCAGAAGATATATCATTCCTGGACTAAGGTCCATTATCTGGATATACAAATGTAACCTTTATTCACTTTAATCCAGACTACAGGCAGGTTTTAATGGGACACAAATTTCTGGGTGTAATTTCTTCTCCACACACACCCAGTAGGAATGGCATTCTCAGGGATTGCAGCCCTCACAAAATGGGTCCTCCATGCCAGATTTCAGCAAGATAGGAGAAAGTGTCCATGTACTACAGCAAAGGGCAGCACAGTTCTGAATCCCGTGATGCCAGCATGACATTGATGCTGAGCTCATTGGTATCATGTGGTCTCTTAAAAGAAATGTCAAGTGAGACCCAACTCCACGGAGCAAAGATAAGAAAAATACACTGGAGCATATAGCAGTACTGCCAACATCAGTCATGAAGTATTATGCTGCCAATTCGTCAATGTCAGCCAGGTATGGATGCAGCTCACCAACAGATGGTGATGCCAGCACGCCTCCCTGATGTCATTGTGCACCCACCCATCCACAGAACACAATAAGGGAAGGAACAAAAGAAGCATGGAGGGCTGCAGCATGCCCAGTAGGAGCCCAGTGTTCACCACACTCCTGGAATCTCTGCACATGGGGGGGGGGTGTCAACTGCCCAACAGCTGCATTACATATAAGTTCTTTCCCACAGAGGGGTATTTGTTGTTGTTGTTGTTATTATTATTTAATGTGGGGAGGGCAGGCTGGAGGTTTTCCCACTGAAAATTGCACAGCCAAGAGAGAAAAGCAGACGTGACTCAGCATCGTGAAGTGGAGAGAGAGAGAGCAACTGTCCCTTTTTGCTCCAGGCCAAATTGTGCCTGAGCAGAAGCTGCCACACAGGGATGGACCTTTTCTGCTAAAGCAGACATGAGTTCCTTTTAGGAAAAATACAACAACAAAACCCAAACGTACAATCAGAATGGGCTGAGCTTGACACTGGGTGTTTTCTTAGGAAGGCAACTGTCTCTCCGTTTCTGTGGACAATGGAAGAGGCCCTTTGTCGTCCTTAGTTATCGCTCCTGCTGTGTAACAAATTGCTGCTGTTTAAATCTGTTAGAAACAAGCACAGAGAGAGTTTGATAGGAATAATGAAAAGGGTTTTGACAGGAGCATATTAAAATGCAAGAAGCCCTTTCAGGAACCTCTAAATGTTAAATGGTAGGAAGGTTACTGTCTTAAAACATTGTCTTTATAAGGAATCACTTTTACTTACCCCTCCCTTTCAGTGGCATCCTAAGCAGTTATGCCCTTAAGTCAGTGGCCTTAGAAAGCTGTAAGTCTACTTAGGATGGCATTGGTAGTCCATAAAGTTTTCCCCACCTTGCTCTCACCTAAGTCTGCTATTTTAATGTCCCACCTTTTGCCCAATGAGTTCTGGATGCTGTGCAGAGAAGTTATTCCACTGCATACTCACAGCAACTCTGTAAGGAGGGATATGTAGATTAGGTCAAATCTACATCTGACTTTCCCGCTGGAATCATTCTAGTTTAAAAAAAACAAACAAAAAAAACCCAACCCATCTATACCTGTTTCTAGTTTCAAACCATACTTGTTCTAGTTTAAAAATTACTGTTTACATTCGTTAATTGCCCTCCTGTGGTCAAGCTAGCATTATACTGCTTTAAACAGATCCTGTTGCTTAGTACTCTCCAGACCCAGGGAGTGAAATTTGAAACCAGTGTGAAATGAACGTAGGAAAAGACAGCAATCAAACTACTTCAGAGGGGAGGTGTAAATTGGGCCTAAAGTCATTCAAGTGAGCTTGCTGGATAAGTGAGAATTGGTGACCATGTTCTCCTTTTCTGGCTATCCACTACAGCTCCTGGTTCTTATCTAGTTTTCTATGCTAATCATATTTCTCTGTTTTTTGTATGTATTGCTGACAATTAACAGGTCATTATTGTGACCCCCCCATAGGGTTTTCAAGCCCAGAGAGGGTCAGAGGTGGTTTGCCATTGCCTGCCTCTGTATAGTGACCCTAGACTTTCTTGGTGGTCTCCCATCCAAATACTGACTTGGGGCGACCCTGCTTAGCTTTCGAGATCTGATGAGATTGGGCTAGTTACACATATTACATGCTCAGAATTGCAGAACGCCACTGTTTGAAATCAACATTACTTAGGAACAGGGGTCCTTTCCTAGAAAAAGAGGTGCAGGAGCTCATTAGTATAACTCATTAGCATAACTCATTAGCAGGGCTTTTTTTGTAGAAAAAGCCCAGCAGGAACTCGTTAGCATAATAGGCCACACCCAACAGCAGAAACTCATTGGCACAATAGGCCACACCACTGACAGCACAGCTTATTAGCATATTAGACCACACCCACACATTACCAGAAGAGTGGTCATCCAGCCACACCCACCTTTTGCTTCTTATTCTGTTTACCTTGTTTGTTGTCAAAACCCAGGGCTTTTTTTTTGTAGCAGGAACTTCTTTGCATGTTAGGCCACATACCCCTAATGTAGCCAATCCTAATGAGTTTCTGCTATTGGGTGTGGCCTAATATGCTAATGAGTTCCTGCTGGGTGTGGCCAACTCAGGAGCCAGCTGGAACTCTGTTCCTGTGCGTTCCTGCCCCAAAATAGCCCTGCTCATTAGCATATGCCACGTCTCCTGACATCACTGGAAGTGTGTCAGAAAGGGAATGTCAGTTTCAGCCCCATTATACCCTATGGGCCATTGAAATCAATGGCAAAAACTAATAAGGTATATGAGGGGCTGGAGGAAAGGGGGTTTGAGGGAGAGGCTCCATATTTGCAGGATAGCTGCTGGGGCCTCTCCTTGAAATACCCACCAAATTTCAAGAAGATTGGATCACGGGGTCCAATTCTACGGGCCCCCAAACAGTTTGCCCCATCCCCTCCATTGTTCTCTATGCTGGGAAAAATGTTACTTTTTTCCCACCATAGAGAACAATGGAGGGAATTGAGGCAACCTGTTTGGAGGCCCGTAGAATTGGACCCCCTGGTCCAATCTTCTTGAAACTTGGTGGGCATTTGGGGGAGAGGTCCTAGAAGCTACCCTGCAAGTTTGGAGCCTTTGCCTCAAACTCCGTCCCCTACAGCCACTTTTAAATTTGCTGCCAAATTTCAGCAGCAATTCCGTGGCGGGCCAAATCAGATCAGAGAATCTGATTCAGCCCGTGGCTGCCCTACTGCCCCTCCTGAGCTGGCAGAGCTGCACTCCACCTCGCTCTGGCCCCAAGGGACCCCTACTTAGGAATATTGTTATTCTACATGCTAATACCCCACAGTCTTTATTTTGTCATAAAGCCAAACTGATATTCTAACAGCTGTGGGGAAAAAGACACTATCAGCCTGCTGGCAAGAAGTAAAGTTTCTGTGTTGCTGTCAGCAGACAGATTGTGCCTAGATGTAGCCTTTAATAAAGTGAAGATAAAATGGCAAGAGTTTGCCTACAATGAAAGGATGCACATCTCTCTTTGTACCATTAAAATCTCATCCCACAGGACAACTGGCAAATGTTCAATGGTGGAAAGGAATTTTTTTTTTATTTTTTGTAAAATCTTCCCTACCGATTGATGACAAGTGATGGAAGCTTGCCATCTTGATAGATTTGGTTACTCATTTAAACATAGCTGCTTCTGCTCTCCAAGGGTCTCTTGGGCTTCATTCGGTGCAGCAGGCAGATGGCAATGACCAGACACAGATTCTGTTGCCTGATGAAGTTTGGCGATTCTTTTAAAATGTGATTCATAGAGGTTTGGTGGGTTGGTCCCCCCCCCCCCCCCCAGTAAGTCTAAGTCCTCTTATAAATCTTGCTTTTAGGTACTCTGGTGTTAATGCCACATAATTGATCCTTTGTCAGTAATAACATCTCAGGACTTAATGGTATCACTTTTTTTTTTTTCTTCCACGTTGGTTTTAGTAGGTACAGCTAAAGTTCAACTGCTGGAGTTAGCAAATCGATATTACTACTGAATTCTCACATAAACATATTCTGAAGACAGTCATATACGAATCTGGACCATGAGCTGTACATCTCATTCTAGCAATCGCTTGTAGGATTCTTTGGATCGAAGTAGCCATGAGGTACAGTACATATTTACTCAAAAGTAAGTCCCACTTTGTTTAGTGGGGCTTATGATCAGGGAAACATCCATAGGATTGCCACCTTAAGGTTTTAGATTGGCGACTTCCCCTGTCAATCTCCTGCCAGTTGCCAACCTGAGTGAAGCCAATTACAAAATCCTGCCATGGGGGGCAGAGACAACCACAAAACATCAGGGAGTGAGGGTATGCACAACTCTAATAGTGACTTTCTTGATATTTCAGGCAGAAGCTCTGCTGAACAGGATGTCTTTTAAAATAAGCATGACTTATGAAGCTGCCTTATACAGAATCAGACTGTTGGTCCATCAGGGTCAGTATAGTTTACTCAGGCTGGTAGTGGCTCTCCAGGGGCTCAAAGCAGAAGTCTTTCATATCACCTGTGGCCTGGTCCTTTTTAGATGAAGATGGCTGCAATCAGATGGCTCTTCAGATCTGACCCAGGCACGAGTGCTTGGCGGATTTAAAGGGAACATCCAGACAGCGACATCTGGGAAAGGTGCCGCTTCCATGATCAGCCCGTCAATCCCTGCCAGGGAGCCGTATAAAGTTACTGCTGAAAGTCTTGTCCAAAGCTTGCCGACAGGCTAGTGGCAGATATTCCCCCATCTGGTCATTCCAGCACGCAATCAGCCTGTCGGGATAGTCTGACTGCAGACCATCCCAAACAGCCACCATTTAAAAAAAATTCTTAGCGGTATGCACATAAATGCGTAAACATGCGACGGCCGCAGAGCTCCACTCAAATGTTCCGGACAATGTCCTGTTTCTGAAGGGCCCGTGAAAGTTATGAACTTTGTTAACTGAAATGGTACCTAGAGGGAGGTACCACTGGGGGTGCTTTTAACATTCAAGTCCGTGCATGCGCAGAAAAAACAAGAACACAATGAGGCACATTTGTGCATGTGCAACCAGAATTTTTTTTTAAACCCAACTACACGGCTCCTTCAGGTGGATGCAGAGTCTGCACGCAGTAAGGAATTCACAGGGGAGCTGTCTGGTCATGCGACACTGGATAAAAAAAGATCGGGATCATATTAGAGCCGGGCCAATGGCGGGATTAGCTGCCCATCTGAATGCACCTGATGACAGGGACTGAACCTTGGACCTTCTACGTGCCAAGCAAACTCTCTACCACTGAGCCACAGCCCCTCCCCTTAAACATATTGTTAAAATGCAGGGCTATTTTTGGGCAGGAATGCACAGGAACGGAGTTCCGGCTGGCTTCTGAGTTGGCCATGCCTACAGCCTCCACCCACCCCCGTGTTCCCCAGGTGCCTCACAAGCCGTGGGGTGCCTGGGGAAGCCAAGCTGATCCAGGGAGGGAAGGCAGTTTAAACTGCCTCCCCTCCTCAGGTTCCACAGGTGCCCCGCAGCTTGTGATCCAGAAACTGCCTTCCTTCCCTCAGGTTCCCCATGTGCCCTGCAAGCCATGGGGAACCTGGGGAAGCTGATCCTGGGAGGGAGCTGCGCTGTCAGGGGTGTGGCCTAATATGCTAATGAGTTCCTGCTGGGCTTTTTCTGTAGAAAATGTATTTTCTTGCTTACACGCAGCATGCCTTCAGTCACACAGCAGCTGCTGCTGAAGCAATGTGGTGGCAGCTGCTGCTGAAGCAATGTTTGTTTGTTTGTTTGTTGAATCGGCACAGCCAATCATATCTCAAATAGCTAATCAGAAGCCCTGCCTGGCAAAAGGCTTACCTGTCCTGCCAACCTCCAGGTGGGGCCTGGAGATCTCCTAGAATTACAACTCATCCCCAGACTACAGTGATCAGTTCCCCTGGGGGGAAAAAAAACCTGCTTGGAAGGTGGACTCTTGCTGAGATCCCTGCCTTCCGCTAACCTCTCCAAATTCCAGCCCCAGATCGCCAGGAATGTCCCAATCCAGACTTGGCAACCCTAACTCCACCTGACCCCACTCACTTGCCAGTTTGGTGTAATGATTAAGTGTGCAGACTCTAATCTGGGAGAACCGGGTTTGATTCCCCACTCCTCCACTTGCACCTGCTGGATGACCTTGGGCAAGCCATAGCTCGGTACCAGCTGTAGACTCAAGGACGGTTGTCTCAGACCTACTTCACAGGGTGTCTGTTGTGGGGAGGGGAAGGGAAAGGGGTTTGTAAGCCACTCTGAGACTCCAAGTGAGTGAAGGGTGGGATATAAATCCAATCAGGTCTCCCAAGTTCATGGAAACCAGAAGTTTAAACCATGCCCTTTTATTCTAAGTGCCCTCGTTTTATCATTTCCGTTTAAATTTCTATTCCAATACACAGTCAGCATTTTTGGCCATTTTTTCTCTAAACAGACAGTGTCTGTCTTTCAGAATTCTCTTTACTCATTCTGATACTTCTCTTGCTTATTGCAGTAAATTCCTGAAGTCGGTATATTTGCTAACAAGAATACACAGAGAGAGAGACATTCCTGTTATTAGCATAAAATGCAGAAATAATTGCAACTCTTTGAGTATATTTGGTAGTGCTTGATAAGGATTGGTGAGCTGCGAAATTAAAGGAGCAGCATCTGAAACTGCATATTTATTAGGAAATTTCCTCTTTTCATTGATTCCCATATTACAAAGCAGAATGTTCTCTGAGATCTACTCTGGAAAAAAATACACGCAGTATTTTAATGAGTCAGATATGTTATGGGCCTGGTGCCATGTAATTTCCAACATAATTCCACTGTCTGTTTATCTAGCCTTCCACCCATTCGTATGTATATAGAGTAGCCAGAAAATCTGGTGGCTGTTGATAGATCATACATCAGTGTCTGCTGTCAACAGCATCTGAATACAAATGTGATTACATTTGATACCTTGTCCATTCCCACATTCATCAGGCTGTCGAATGCTCATGCTTGGGTGGTGTCCTGCCTTGATAATAGAGCGCCTTAATTCCTTGGGCAGATTGTAGTGCTGCCCCAAATTTTCTCGGGGTATAATTTTGGTATGACAAAGAGAATTTTAGTAGATGGAAAGTCCCTCCCCCCAAAGGTACACATACACCTCTCCTTCTTATCTTTTCTATGCAGATGTGCTGCTGTTTGCAACTGTACTCAGCTACACTTGCATGTAGGGATGCCACAGATTCCATGGTGAATGTGACTGGCAATCAAACTAAATGTGTTCAGCTGTAATGATCAGGTGAGAGCCAATCATCAGGTATGTTCAGTTTGGCACTGAATGACTTCACTGCCTGCTTGAACAGGTTTGCACTGATTTGTTTGTAAAACAGCCCATATGTGAAAACACTCCTAATCCAAACAGGTCATCAGCCATTAACATCACAAACACCAAATGGTAGGAAGTTTTAAAAACACAATGCTCAGGATCGCTCTGAAGTCTCTCCAGATTGAGCCTCAAGGAGCAGGGTTGCCCTCAGAGGATCTCCTCCATATCGTCCTCCCTCATCATCAGCTCAGATATGACATATGAAACTGCCTGACACTGAATCAGACCCTGGGTCCTTCAGTGTCAGTATTGTCTACTCAGACTGGCAGCCCCTCTCCAGTGTCTCAGGCAGAAGTCTTTCACATAAGAACATAATAGAAGCCAATGTCGGATCAGGCCGTTGGCCCATCCAGTCCAACACTCTGTCACACAGTGGCCAACAATACCAGGTGCCCTCAGGAGATCCAGCAGTGGGGCCAGGACACTACAAGCCCTCCCACTGTTGCCCCCCCGTCAAGCACCAAGAATACAGAGCATCGCCCCAGACTGAGAGTTCCTATCTATACCCTGTGGCTAATAGCCACTGATGGACCTCTGCTCCAGATGTTTATCTAATTCCCTCTAGAAGCCGTCCATGCTTGTAGCCGCCACCTCCTGTGGCAGTGAATTCCATGTGTTTATCCAGAGGTTCCCAAACTTATTTGGCCTACCACCCCCTTTTCAGAAAAAAATTACTCAGCACGCTCCCCCCTCCCCCCCTCCCCCCCGGGAAATCTACCTTCAAGAAGTGGACAACAAGATGGAGGTAGAGTCTGCCACGATACACGCAGCCAGGCAGGCCAAGGCAGGCACAGAGCAGCAGCAGCTGAAGGCCTGAAGCAAGAGCCCAGCAGCAACACCGGCCTTACAAGGGTGCACACGCATTTGCAATTTGCAAATACATGGCTGTGATTGGCTGTGGGGACCCTCTTCACCTCTCCCTCCCTCCCTCCCTGATCCCAGGGAAGACCAAGAGAAGGCAGGAAAAAGCTGCTTTAGATAGGTTCTGTACTCTTCTTTCTTTATGCTTCCACCCCCCCTATTTTTATTCATTGCCCCCCAATTGCACCCAAGGCTCCTACCTCCCACCTGGATCATTCCAGCACCCCCCACTTTGTTGCCCACTTTGGGAACCAGTGTGTTAATCACTCTTTGCATCACCTACTGCTTAACAAGATAAGTGGGCTAAGCTTCATTGCCTTGCAATGGGGTTATACAATTAAAAGCAACCTGTACTTTCCATTGCAATCCCTTGTACTGCACCCAAAACACAAAAGACATTTGACTAAAATACACAAAACAAAGAGACACCTCCCTGCATTAAAACATTAAATTTACAGTAAAAGCCTATTTCCAGTTGGTGTTGGGGCATCTTAGGGAGAAGGAAGCACATACAAACATGGATTTGGGGTCTGGAATAGAGTTTTCATAGATAAAGAGAAACATAACAATATACTGGATTAGTTGCCTGGTTACTCGCAAAGGCATTTAAAAGGTTCTGTGCATTAACAATCTCCGTTTTTTTTCTGGGGGGTTTTCAACACTGCCTTGAAGAGAAATCTCTGTCCATATGTCACAATTATTTGGTTTAGTTTCAAGCGCCAGATGATCCGGTGTATTGTTGCCGACATGCTCGGGGAGGACAGATGGCAAGCTAACACTTCTTGTTATCCTATACCTTGGTTCTTGTTGCGTTTGTTTGCTATTGGTAACTAGGAAGATTCCCCGCCAGCGACTCTGATGAAGTGCTTAATCATATTTCCCATGTACTGCAAATTGGGTCATTATATTAATAGAGTCTGAGCATAATAAGAAGCATGCAGATTCTTTTACACTTCTTTTTATTTGTAGGTGCAGAACTGAATATCTTACTCCCCTGCATGAAAATAGGAGTTTCAAATCATAGGAAATTCTAGGGCTGCCAGCCTCCAGGTGGGGCCTGGGGATCTCCCGCTTTTACAACTGATCTCCAGCTGACAGAGATCAGCTCCCCTGGAGAAAATGGCTGCTTTGAAGGGTGGACTCTACGGCATTGGACCATGCTGAGGCCCCTCTCCTCCCCAAACCCCACCTTCTCTTTGTTCCACCCCCAAAGTCCCCAGGTATTTTCCAACCCGGACTTGGCAACCCTAGAAAATTCTCTCTTCAGAGGGCTGCTGCTTCTTTACCTCCCCCTAGGGCTGCCAAGTCAGCCCGGGGGGCGGGGTATCCCCCGCTACAGGGGTTCCTGATCCGCCGGCCAGCATTTGGCTGGCGGGGGGAACCCCACCCCCCCTTCCCCAACATAATGATGTCACCCGGAAGTGATGTCATCACGTTGGGGGCGTTGCCAGGGCACTGCTCTGGCAATCACCCCAAAACTCTATGACACCATAGAGTTTTGGGCGATTGCCAGAGCGTCGCCTTGGCAACGCCCCCAACGTGCTGATGTCACTTCTGGGCAACGTCGCCAGGCGCGCGCGCGAATGACGGAGGACTCCCCCCCACCAGTGAATAAGGAAGACTTGGCAACCCTACCTCCCCCCCCCCCCAAAAAGGCAGAAAAGACATAAGAAAAAAGGCTTAGGGGAGTAACTTTCTGCTTTGCATCCTCCACTCAGGAATGTATTTAGTAGAATAGTAGTGAAGAAGCTAAGCTACAGGTCTCTAGTTCAAATCTTGTCAGTCGCTGTCAGAATGTTACAGGGTGGCCTTGGGCTCACCTTTTAGGGTCAAAACATGCAAGGCTTTGAAGGATCTAAAATTGCCATTTTCCTCAGTGGGGAACAAATATCATAACTTATGTTTCCCCAGTGGGGGGGGGGGGGGGGTTGAGGACAAGAAAGCATTTCTGGGAAAAAGTCCCCCCCCCTTTTCCTCATCCAAACTGGAGTCCTCTGCAGCTGCTACTGCAGGAGAGGGAGAGGGGTGGCTGCAAGGTTTAAAGGGCCCTCCAGCTGGTTGGCAGGCCATGTGTTCCCGCCAATCAGCTGAAGGGCCCTTTTAATGCCACAGAAAAGAAGGGAAAGGAGGAGTGGGAGGGGCAGCAGCTATTGTGGGGCATGCCTCTCGTTTGAGGGGGCGGAGCCCCCAAATTCCCCACTGCCGCTATGGGCCAGCCTCTTTGCCTTACCATGTAGGGTTCTTGCCAGTGCCCTCCTAAAGTCATTCCTTAACAGACAATAGGAAGTAGAGTAAGTATTACCTCCCTGAAACTTGATTCCTAGTGACTTTTTTTTGACCATCAAGTTTGACCTTTATTTCCTTATCCTCAGATGTTCGTGTATAAAGTGGGAATGATGAAAGCTGGCATACATATTCAGGATACAGTTCTGTGTTTCACACTCATGAACACATGAAGCTGCCTTATACTGAATCAGACCCTCGGTCCATCAAGGTCAGTATTATCGATTCAGACTGGCAGTGGTTCTCCACGGTCTCAGGCAGAGGTCTTTCACATCACCTACTGCCTGGTCCTTTTAACTGGAGATGCTGGGACTGGACCTGGGACCTTCTGCGTGCCAAGCAGATGCTCTACCACTGAGTCATGCCCCCCAATTCTAAATGTTTACAAGAAAAATTCCGGGTGAGCAAATTGCAGGGGTGGGCAAATTGCAGCCCGGGGGCCACATGCAGCCCGCCACAGAGTTTTTTGCGGCCCGCCAAGACAGTTGGCTACGTGGTGTGATAGGGTACATTTATCTCATTAAAGTGATTCTAAAATTAATTGTGCTTGCAGCTATAGATGATATGAAATCAGCACAATAAATAAATTGAATAAAACTACCACTATTTTATTTAATTTATATTTATTGATTTTTATGATACAATTTAGACCTTTTCTGAAATGCAAAGTTAACTAATGAATGCAATCATTTTAAAAGGTGTGGCCCTCCGCTAACCTCCGCTCCCACAAAGTGGCCCCCGAGCCAAAACAATTGCCCACCCCTGCCCATCCAAAATCAAAATCAAACCAAAATTGGTTGCTGGCATCCAAAATCAAACCAAGCCCATCCCAGCAGCTTTTATTAGCACTTGCAGGGGACGCCTGGCTTCAGCAGCATTGATGGTCAGTGTCAGCTCTCCAATGGTCTTCTTCCTCCTGCATCACTGCCAGTTTGCAGGACAAGGGGATGGATAGGACAGTGCCCATTGTTGGCACTGCTGGTTGGGTCTGAGCTGAGTGGTCTCTGCAGTGCTGGCTTGTAGAGTCACAGGGGCCGCTCAGCCTGGCTTTCTCTGGAGCCACTTCAACTTCTCAGTCCACCCTGGCATACTTCTATGAGTCAAGCATCTGATCAGTTGATGTCCAAGATCATGTCAAGATCTTGGGCAGGGGAAGCAGGTTCCAATCAGGTTCAGATGGTGCAGCCATCTCTACATACCATGTGGCTCACAGCCCTCTTGCAGAATGTCAGTCTCCTTGATCCTCTGTCTTGCAATCATGACGGTGGCCTATAGGGGATAAAAACAAAATCTGAGGTGGGCAGGGAAAGTGGTCCCTGCAGTTCTCTTTTCTCATCCCTTGCTCGCTGCCAAGATGTCTTCTACTATTGCCTCCAATTTGTGTGTGTGTGTGTGTGTGAGAGAGAGAGAGAGAGAGAGAGAGAACTGCATTTCTTACCTTCCCACAAGGAGAACATTCTGGGCATTTGCTGGTTTGTAGCTGTTAATGCCTAGTTTGAGGAATGTTCTGAACAGACACTATTATGACCATGTCTATTACTCTCTAATAGAAGAGCCATTAGAAACCTATTCTGGTGGTAATTGATCATTTAAAAAGAAATGTTGGCCAGCCCTGCATGCACTATAATGCCAGCGGCGGCGCCTAACCAACAGCATTCTTGTGCCAAACTGAAAAGTGACTTTGTGGTTCAGAACTTGATATAAAAGTCACTGGACAGATCAGCATGTAAGCACATAAGATTATAATTAAGTAATACAGTATAATAGGGAGAGAGTCTAGAAAGAAAATGAGCAATGGTTATGGTACATTAATGTGCTCATAAGTGGTGATCAAGCTGGAACCAAATATTGGGAGAAATACTCAATAGAAGAGAAGATGGCTAGGACTTCCAGACTCCCCCCCCTTAAAGTTTCTCAGTTTTGATACGTTTCCAGATTTGAGATGAGGAGTTACCAGAAGGCCTTCTTCCCCCATTCCTGTGGGGAAAGAGCTGAAAAATCCGATTGATGAAGACTGGCAATGTGCACAGTTAAGAGAACATTAGGAAGTTATTTTAGAAAAAAATGAATACAGTGTTTTGTCAAAGTGGGAGGAGAGGAACTACACGGCAGAAAGAAAATAAGGGTGGAAAAAATAAAGATGATTAACTATGGGTTTGGGTGTGGACAGTATCCAAAAATATATATCTGTGAGCAACAACAAAAAAATTACAGCTTTCCTATGGGTACACAGAAATGTTTTCAGTAAATGGAGGGATATGAGAATAGCTGTTAAATTGCTAGCCAATGTTTGCAGCTTCAGCATCTCGTGTTGGAAAGAGGCGTGTGGCAGGGAGAAAACAGGTAAAAGGCAGAGGCAGGAGGCACTACAGAAGAGGAAAGGGTGTGCCTGACGAAAAACTTGAGAGAAGAACAAGAAGCAAGACCTGGAGTCTCCACAGCAGAAGGAGATGTGGGCAGGGACATTCACATTTGCATTCCTAGCCAGGAGGAAGGGAAAGGTTTAGGGGGCTCCAGCAGGGGCCTTGGAAGCGCAGCTGCCTCAACACAAGCCTAACCTTTTACAGCAAGGGTGCAGAGTCAGACTATGACTGCCAGCTGATGACTGGCAACTGGCAGGACATAGGGCGACAATGGGAGGGTGCCAGTGTTGCACATGGCATGATGTCGCTTTTGGGGGAAATTGTCACATTGCTCTAGCAATCACCAAAACCTCTAGTTTTACTGCTGATTCCTAGGATGCCATGACATTATTTTCAGGTTTTCCCTGGAACTGACGTTATGTTTCACACAATGCAAATACATTTTTTAAAAAAAAAATAGCAAGCCTCATGCAGACTGAGGCTGGAGGCCGCAGCAAAAAGGCTCGGGAAGGGATTGCTTCCCCAATGAAGCTGCTACACAGCACTGGCTTTTTTCAAGCGTTCTTTGGGAATAAAAAAAGGAAGAGGATTTGCTACTGTTGCCCTGTCACCAAATAATTTGGAGGAAAGAAGGGAAAAGTGGGCTGTGGGGAAGAGAAGCAGGGAAGTAGGGCTGGTGTTGTTGGGGATTGGCCAGACGTGATATTTCCCTCCTTCCCTGTGAGCAGAGGCCCACCTTCAGATAGGTCTGGATTAACTGGCACTGGGGTGAGCACTTTTGAGGAGAGGCAACTAACACTTCAAGTGTTGCTAACTATTTTCTGGCCCTGCTGGTAAGCCTCCTGATGGCACCTGGGTTTTGGCCACTGTGTGACACAGAGTATTGGACTGAATGTAGGGTTGTCTGGGGTGGGGGGAGCTCCCAATGCTTCCTGGATTTCTTCCGGCACGTGTGCTTTGTGTGTGCTCTGCAATGATGTCACCTGGAAGTGCAGTCATCACGTTTCTGATGTTGGGGGCGACACGGTAGGTTTGGGGCATAACTCTATGGTTTTGGGGGCCTCAAAACCATAGAGTTTTGCCCAAAACCTAGAGCATTGCCTCCAACATCAGAAACACGATGATGTCACTCTCGGGTGATGTCATCGCACAGGCACCAGTGGTGCCAGGTGGGGGCTTCTCAGGGTGGGGCTTCCCCCAGTGGCCTGCTGGGCCACAGCGGATTGGGTGCCCTGAAATCAGGGGATTCCCTGGCCCCCCTGCAGGAATGGCAATCCTAACTGAATGGTCCATTGGCCCGATCCAACACGGCTTCTCTTATGTTCTTATATAGCTTTTTAAGAGTGATTGGTTTCTTTGGGGATAGAGGCTATTACAAAGAGAATGCTGAAGGAAGTTTCTTTTTTGGTATTTTTGCATTTGTGTGTGTGTGCCTGCTCCTAGATGTCATGGCGACCTCTGGTGACCCCTACTGGGGCACAGAGGCCATTCAGAGAAGCGGCCTGATAGCCTGCCTCTCACCTTGAAGATGGTATTCTCTGGAGGTCTCCCATCCAAATACTTGCCAGGGTCGGTCCTGCTTAGCTTCCAGGATCTGACAAGGTTGGGCTTGCTTGGGCTATGCAGGTCAGGGCCAAGGTTTCTTTCCTTTGAGTGAGTTTAGTGCTTCACTGACCAAGTCAGACAGCATTAAAATGCATATGATTATGTTTTATATTTATTCATATGCATGTGTGTGTGTGTTTGTATTTGAAGTTTGCACTGCAAGTAATTTAAATTATATCTGAAAGACCCATAGAAAAAATTATTTTCTGGCTGCGTTTAGTATTTCTTATGTTTCCCCTGAAATTCAAGCCATCTTCTTGCTTATATTACTTAAGAGACAAGCAGTGAAATTCAGAAAGGCTGGCAATCAAAAAGGCATTCAACCAGTTTATGCTCACCCAAGCTTGTGGGAAAGTTCTTTGTGCATGAAGACCTGTAGCCATGGGGGGAGGTGTGTTTGTGCACATGGGTCAAGGGCTACAGGGTTGTTCCAGAGCCCTTAGTTTTCATTTTTTTTTAAGTGAGCCTCTAGCCTCATATAAGCAAAACTGTGCAGACAACTTGCCAGTAAGAAACAGGACTTTCTTAGTTAAGAGCGCCCTCATCCTTGTCAAAGAAAGGAAGGAAAATGCAGTTTAAGAGAACCCAGTCACCTTGTTTGTTTTGGTTCATTTAATCATTACCAACACCAAACGAATTTTCAGCTGCTTGGTCTTTGTTAATTAATCATCATGTATTCTTTACTCAGCTGGTTTGTGTGAGTGTTTCGAGGGTGGGGGACTGCAGTTTGAATTTCTCTTATTCATGGTGGGAATAATATCTCCAATGAATGAAGCATTAGAAAAATACAACAAAAATGAGCAGGGAGGTAGTAAGACCACCATCCCTTTACATATATGGACAACATATGGGATGCATGACGGAGCATGTGGGAGCAGAACAATTTCAGACATTTATGATGGATACATCATTCCTTGACCCTCTTAAATCTGACTTCAAGCATTAAAAAACAGAGATAACTTCAGCTGCACTAGCCTGTGGTCTATGTTTGTAGAACCTGGGTGCTTTTGAAGTAGGGCTGCCAGACCCCTGGGCCGGGGGGGAGGGGGTTACCTGTTTTTTAAGGGGTTCAACCCACCCACCAGCCAGGAAGGCCGAGTGCAGAAGAATATATGCTTTTGAATTATGGTGCTGGAGAAGACTCTTGAGAGTCCCTTGGAGATCAAATCTGACTGCTCCCTGGAAGGCCAGATACTGAAGCTGAAGCTCAAATACTTTGGCCACCAAATGAGAAGGGAGCGCTCACTGGAGAAAACCCTGATGCTGGGAAAGATTGAAGGTCACAGAAGAAGGGGATGGCAAAGGATGAGATGGTTAGACAGTGTTATCGACAGGGGTCCGTTGGAGCGGGAGCGCACAGGAGCGCAGCTCCGGGAGTGAGGAGCCCAGGGGGCAGGCACATGACCAAGCCCCGCCCCCTCCACGGCTTCCCCGAGCAGTGCAGAGGCGCAGCGCCCCGGGGAAAGCCTTGCTAGGGTCTTTATTGTTTTTAATGTTTTGTTTTAATATTGATAATTTTATCATTGTTCCTTTTATGACTGTGTGCTGCTTTTCCAGAGAGTTGCTCAAGGTGGCATATAAATTTTCTAAGTATACCATTTTTTTATCTGGGCACGTGGCACATAAGTACTGGAGAAATTTCACCAACCCTTCAGCAGCTTCCACCCCATCAGTTTGGTGTAGTGGTCAGGAGTTGGACTCTAATCTGGGAGAACCGGGTTTGACTCCCCACTCCTCCACATGCAGCTGCTGGTGTGACCTTGGGCCAGTCACAAGTTCTCTCAGAGCTGTTCTCTCATGAACAGTTCTCAAAAGACCTCTCTCAGCCCCACCCACCTCACAGGGTGTCTTGTTGTGGGGAGGGGAAGGGGAAGGGATGGGTGATGCACATGTCCTGGGTATCTCAGGTCTACTTGAAACCTGGTGGTTTCAAGGGAGCAGGAAGAGAACGAGGGTGTGTTCTTGATGCTTATTTTTATTGCACAAAGTATTGGCTGGGGAAGGGAATGGAGGAAGAGCAGGTCAGTTTCACTCACCTGTGGAGTGGAGCCTGAGGGGTGGGTGTTGCCTTCCGACACACTTCCGGTATGTTAGGGGTGTGGCATATGCAAATGAGTTTGCAAATGAGTTATGCAAATGAGCTCCTGCACCTCTTTTTCTACGAAATGACCCCTGGTTATCGATGTGACAAGCATGGGGTTGAGTGAGCTCCAGTGGGCGGCGGAGGACAGAAGGGCCTGGCGTGATGTTGTCCATGGGGTCATGAAGAGCTGGACTCAACTGTGTGACTGAACAACTTCAACAAATTATAAGGAGGCTCATTTGGAGGTCAACGTTCCATTGCTGGATAAGATTCTTCGTTGCACCAACAAAGTCAGGCTTGACGGCCTTTTATCTGATAAGAAATCTAAGATCACTTATCAAGTAGCTAGATTTTGTGCACTGATATTGAGGTTACGGAAACTGTATTTTAATTAGGATTTAATTTCTAATCTTTTATTTTTGTATATTTTGTATTCTGTATGTTCATACAAACTTTTATTATAACTATATGTATGTTGCTGATCTAGCGACCGTAATAAATTCTGAATTCTGCTTTGGGGATTGTGGCCTTTGTTTACAGGGGGGGGGGCAGTTGTCAGAGCCAGTCTGGTGTAGTGGTTAAGTGCACAGACTCTAATCTGGGAGAACCGGGTTCAATTCCCCACTCCTCCACTTGTACCTGCTGAATGAACTTGGGCAAGCCATAGCTCTGGCACAGCTGTTCTTGAAAAAGAAGCAGTTTCTGTCAGAGCTCTCTCAGCCCCACCTACCTCACAGGGTGTCTGTTGTGGGGAGGGGAAGGGAAAGGAGATTGTAAGCCACTCTGAGACTCATTTGGGTAGTGATGAGTGGGGTATAAATCCAATCTCTTCCTCCTCCTCTTCTTCTTCTTCAGTACAGTAGCTCACCCCCACAATGCCTGTGTTCCCATTGCGGCATGCCCGCAGCCTGCTACAGCTCCATCATCTTAGAGTGGTGGATTATCTGTCTAGTTTCTCTGGGGCTCCCCCACCTAAGCCTCCAGACTTGCCATGAAGTCACATTCTATTCTCTTAAACTTGAAGCAGTTGGAAGAAGAGCCTCTTCAGTCGGAGGAAGGTCTATACTGAGTTCCTAATAGGCAACCCCATTAATTATCTGTTAAACTATGAAAGACCTCAATATGCATTAAATGACCCAGGGACATCAGGCTCGCCAGAACTAGGGCTAGGGCTTTTTCGGTGGCAGCTCCTGTCTGGTGGAATGAGCTCCCGGAGGAGATTAGGGCCCTGCGGGACTTAATGCAGTTCCACAGGGTCTGCAACATGGAGCTCTTCCGCCAGGCCTTTGACTAGGAGCTGCCACCAATGATACCACCCACCACAAATGATATCTGTGATGTAGCTGGCCCTAGTGTAACTCAGGCCTGGTGGCAAGGGGGGGCCCGGACCTACCATTGGGTAGCCATCTGAATCTGGAAGCATTTTTATAGTAAACTATGTTATTTATTGGTGCTGTTTTTAGGTTGATTCTGTCTGTTTTAGTGTACTGAATTGGCCTTGTGCCCGCGTAAACCGCCCTGAGCCTGCTCACGGGGAGGGCGGGATATAAATCTGAAAAATAAATAAATAAATAAGTACATGGTGGTGGACGATAATATTGTCGTGTTCCTGAATCAATGTGCTTTTAGCACCATAATGAAACTTCTAGCTGTCTTGTACAAATAACCAGTTTAATCAACTCTATTGCATATAATCCAGGTTTAGGCGCAGGCAGCTAGTCATGCCTGACAACTGGTAGTCCTTGATGCATCTCAGTTTGTATCGAAGCCAGGACTCAGAGGAGCATCCCAGTGCAGGTGGGGCTGGACATCCGGATGTCCATCCCCACCTTTGCATCAGCAGTGTGCACGCCGGAAGTTACTTGCACTGATGTCTCTGGCTCAGTTGGGATGAGAGTAAAACGGTTTAGCTCTTGAATTCTACCAAATGTTAGGAGCTATAGGAGTCCTCATAACTTCAAGACAGGCAACAGTAAAATGGTTTGGAGAGGGGGCGGGAAGGCATCATGACAATTCCAGAATTAGCTGAGCACTTAGAGTTTTCACATTAATGGCTCTCTCGATTTAAATTACTAACAGTAAATTGCTAGGAATAAATAATGTTCCTGCTAATAAATGACTGTAAGGTGGAATCTGTTTTGCATTCCCCCTGTGTAGTTACATTTTCATATTGACTAGACAGAGATTATAAGCGACATGTCAACTGTTTACGGTTAGGGTTGGTTCTGTATTCAACTAATGTGTACTATAAAAGTCATGGGTTTTAAAATGCAATCTGTGTTTCTTCTCATGTGGGGGGGGGGTGACAGACACCATTAATTTGTACGCATTAGCAAAATAAGATGCAGTTGCAGAAACTGTAATTGGATCATCTTTGTATTTTATGTCAGCGTGTCTAAGGAATGTTAAAGGAAGCACAGCCACATGACTTTTGGCAGCCATACAGTAGCCTGTTGGAGGCAGGAGAAATAATAGCTGACTTCGCTTGCCATTGTCAGCTTAGCTTCCCACCTTTTCTAGACGCCATTCATTAGGCAAGAAGGGCGGCAGGACTCAGTGTAGCACCTTAATGGACTTAAACCTTTTGTAATATTAATATGTTCCATAATCACAATTCCATTAGGAAAATGCAGAAGGCTGCCTTTGCTATACACTAAGGGAAAATCATATGTTTTAATCACCACGTCCCCATCTTTTCTCATTCTGCTGTAGCTTTTTTGTCCTCCTACCTGGCCCCCCAAAAAATATCCAAGGCATTTAACTACACATAATATATGGGAAGTACTCAGCAGCCAAGCTAACACCTGCAGAACACATCATGAATGACAGGGTTTTTTTTAAAAAAAATTTGCATTTCGAAGCACGCAGCGCCTGGGAACATTAATCACATTACGCCGGTGGTGGCGCAGAATTGCAGTGCTCCTTTTTAATGCATGTCCACTGTTTACTTACACGTGGGTTGAGAGTGTGATATAATTCCTGGAACATCTTGCTGGAGTTTTTGTGAAGCTCAGCTAGTCGAGAATCATTTGCCAGGGAAGATGCCCGGCCTTGTCCCACTTCATTTTGCTTTTATCCCTCACAGTCAACTACTATCCTGATCTTCATGTGTTTCCCATTCCCATTTACTTCTGCCTCCAGGGATGGCTGGCTTTATGGGGATTTTTGTCAAAATATCTACATTCATACATGCGATCTGTAAACTAGACAAGAGTTTCATCTAGGTACTATGATTCCGGGTTGCAAAGAGACCAGATTTTGGCTTTTACTTAAAAAAATAGGCAAAGAAATTAAAATAAATGGGAGCACTAGGACAAAATCCAGATTTTTTTAAAGAAAAAGATAATGCAAGAAGAGAAGGACAACCGTTAGGGAATTATTTTTGCTTAGAAGCCACTGCAGGGAAGGGTGGGTTGAACTGGACTGGGGCAGAAGGGTTGTGGGGGGAGAAGTAACCTTTTACCCCATGTAATTTTCTCAATCTAAATTCCACCACCATCTCCTCTGTAAGCCACTATTAGTCCCACAGTGGGGGGGGGGGGGGGGAGAAACATACCTCTTTTTTCCCTTCCTGCTGGGTCTAATAGGAGCCAAGGGAGGAAATTTAGATCCGGAAACCAGTGTGGGCAAAAATGCTTTCAATGCCCCCTCTCACAGTGATCGTGTTCCAGTCTACTATCCATCAGGTGCTTTTGAATAAAAATGTCAGGACTCCTGTTTTCCTCTGTCACCTCTGTTTGGCCCTTCGACCATCATTTTTGAGCAGGGAAGATTTAGAGTCCCATTGTTCAGGGGGATTTGAAATCTCTTCAGTTCTAATAATGGTGGGAATCCTTCCTGTGCGATGGCAAAAGTGCAAGAAAAAGTATCTTGAGGCAAACAATCACACTGAGATTTACCTCGTATAGAATTTTATCAATGTCTGTCTGTATGAAGAAGAGAGGGGGAGCCGCAACGGAACGAAAGGGCATGGAAACGACAGCAAAATGCGCATGGCTGGTGCTCTGTACAAAACCCAGGAATTTTTTTTTTTAAATGGTCTAATAGAAGATTCCTTATGTATTTGTTCCACTTCAGAAATAAAATGATTCAAAACTCCAGGATCTCTAGAGATACTCAGATGAGGAAAATTTTGAAAGCATCCCAACCTGTGAGTCATAGGCAGTTTGCTAGTCAGACGAGCAGTTTGATCTGATGTTGTTGCTGTTCCTGTCTGGATTTAAAGGGCATGATCAGACAGCAACATCTTCCTTCCATCCCCCAGTTGTTGGCATCCCGTTCTGATCCATCTTTGAATCAGAATGATTTGACACCATTACAGATGTCAGCGCTTTCACATTTCCAAATGTCGGAACTTTCTCTTGTGAGCTCAAGCCATTTGGGAAGTCTGATCGTACACTTCCATCTTCGAGCCTTTTAAAAAATGCAGTTAGTGATGTGCGCATAAGCAGATCTTTGCCTCAGCTTTGTGGATCACTGCTTGTGTGTTTCTGCACCCAAACATTCAGTCAGGATCAGAAGCCCCTGAGGGAGTTGTTTTTGAGTGACACATCCCCCCTCAAACACCTCTCTCCTGTTTCTTGGGGTGGGAAAGCCATGTAAATAGTCCCTAGTTAGGCTCCCATATCAGCAGGGAGCCTGGTGAGGCTGGCATCCCTTATACAGAGAGACTTGGGGAAAGCTGGAAAAAATTAAAAATCCAGGCAGCTATGCTTCTGAGCAATCTTGGGCTGAATGTCTTCCCCCCAAAACTGTGTGCAGGGCTTTCTGGGCATGGACCTTGGCTAAAGTGGTGGGTGTATGTTCACCAGATTACAGAGATCAGCTCCCCTGGAGAAACTGAATGCTCTGAAAGGAGGACTCTATGGCATTGTACCCCACTGAGGTCCCTTTCCTCCCCAGGCTGCATCCCCAAATCTCCAGGAGTCTCCCTACCTGGAGCTGGCATTCCACTTTCCCCCATGCAAACTGTGTTAGCAGAAAAAGAGCTGCTGTTTGAGAGCATCCCATGCTTGACACAAGGGTAAATGTACTGAAGTCAATGGGGCTCCTCTCATATAAATCTGTATTCCACTTAAGAGAAGCAAAGCACAGGAGGCTGAGAGGGGCCGCAGTATTGGTGGAGGGATTGTGGAGGTGTCGAAATGGTGTCATGCTTCAGTTAAGCACTTCTGCACATGCCTGAAAGCCAATGTTTTTAAAGGATGCCATCTGACAGTGCACTCTGTGGTTGACTCGCAGCAATAATCTGAATGATCGAACACGGAGTGACCCACAGCAATAGTCTGAATGGTCGAACATGGAGTGAGCACGCAGTGAAGCCAGCTCATGGTGGAATGTCTGATCAAAATTTTCCGTTACAACATAATACGGCGTATTTAGAGATGTGCCCAGACCACACCAAGCCTGTCATCTGACTGCAGCCAAATAATTCCTGATACTAGAGAAATAATCTATAGGCCATCATGCTTGTTCAGAAATCCAAACACTGTTGTGGGATCATGTATCAGTTCTGTTCTTTCTCTTCCCCATCACAGCAAAGTTCTGGTGTGTTGTTTTATAATTGGTCAAGGACTGGCTGACCATGGCCCCTTAAATAGCATCTTAATGGTCTTTCAAACCACACACACAGGTTGAGCTGTAGCTCAGTGATGGAACATCTGCTTGGCCCCTGAAAGGTCCCAGGTTCAGGCTGCGGCATCTCCAGCTGAAAGGATGGACTAGCAGGCAGTTTGGCACCCAGCCTGTGCCTGAGACACTGGAGACCCGTCACATGTTTCTTAAGAGCAAAGTTTATCCTAGGGGCCACTTGACAGGACCTACATGTTTCCCTGATCTTGTTTTCCCCACCATTTTTTTGTACCCTACAAAAACGGCTCTTATTTAGATGTACAGTTCTCTGCCATTCCGTTTTTGCTAGAAGGACGAGAGAGGGGGGTTACTCTCCAGCTGCTATCCTAAAGCAAAAGGGCTATTTTGGGGCAGGAATGCACAGGAATGGAGTTCCGGCTGGCTCCTGAGTTGGCCACACCCTGCAGGAACTCATTAGCATAATAGGCCACACTCAACAGCAGAAACTCATTAAGATTGGCTACATTAGGGGTATGTGGCCTAACATGCAAATTAATTCCTGTTACAAAACAAGCCCTGGGTTTTGGCAACAAACAAGGTAAACAGAATAAGAAGCAAAAGGTGGGTGTGACTGGATGGCCACTCTTCTGGTAACATGGGGGTGTGGCCTAATGCGCTAATGAGTTTCTGCTGTTGGGTGTGGCCTATTATGCTAATGAGTTCCTGCTGGGCGTTTTCTATTAAAAAAAGCCCTGCTAAGGACACTTTACTGGGAGTAAACCCCATTGAATAGCATTGGACTTACTTCCTGAGCATGCCTAGGATTGCTCCTTCAAAGTTACTTATTCATTCCAGTGGACTCAGATTTGTTTAAATATGTATATTGTCAGGATAACTCCCTGTAAGCTGCTTCTTCTGAAATTTAATGTTTTTAATTATTATCCCTACACCTAGAGACACTCTTCTGATAGCAGAGAGTGGTGCTCTATAAAGCCTTTTTGTAGGTCACAAGTTAAGGCTGCAATCCAAAATACAATTATCAGTGAGTAAATCTCTTTGAGCTTAGTGGGGCTTCCTTATGAGTAAACATGCTTAGTTCTGCATTGCAAATGTTCCATTTGGAATTCACAGGAGTCATTAGTGTCCAGGCTTTTATGATGCACACCAATGTGATTACATCAACACATGAGGAGATGGGAAAAGAGCTCTTACTATTAGAGCTGGTATCTGGCAAGGAAAAGGAAACAGAATCAGAGGAAAGATCTCCTTGGAAGTAAAAGGGTGTTCCTAAAAAAAAAGTGGTTTTATTGGTGACTGCATCTGGTTATAGCTGCCTCTTGCACATTTTTTCCTTCTATGTAATGTATATTCGTATATACATATACTATAAATTTCTATGCAAGGAAGCATGACTACATGCATTAAATTACCTGATGCCAGCTAGTAAAATGCTTTCCTAAGATTATACTTAGGAAATTTTATTCCCTGCCCATCAGAGACCATAGAAAGTTTTTTTTTTTTGTCAAGGTTGGTTGCTCAAAACAACTGCAAAACTGTGTGGGGATTTCTAAAAGGGCTAAACAACCCTGAAATAACTCAGTGACTGGCAACTCCAGTGACCATTGAAGGGAAGATTGGGAGATGTATTTTTCCCTTCGAACACATTCAATGACTCCCAACAGCAACAAACTGTTTAGAATGAGTGTCACTCAAACTGTTCTCATCCACTGGCTGCACTGCCTGATTCCTGCCTCCAACATTCTAAACAGTTTGCTATTCCCCCCCCCCCCCATAGCCAGTCAGAACACAGAGGTCATTTGCATATGCGTTCTGATTGACCTTTGCCTCTAACATTCTAAACAGTTTGCTGTTCCTTTTCCCCCACATAGCCATTCGGAACACAGAGGTCATTTGCATATGCGGCCTAATTGGCCTTTGCCGCTAACATTCTAAACAGTTTGCTGTTGCTGTTGGGAGTCATTGAATGTGTTCGAAGGGAAAAATACATCTCCCAATCTTCCCTTCAATGGTCACTGGAGTTGCCAATCACCGTGTTCCACAGCCACAGCACATCATTTCCCCCACAGAAAATTTCCCAGCTATTACAACTGATCTCCAGATGACCAAGATCAGTTATCCTGGAGACAATGTCTGCTTTGGGCAGTGGACTCTGTGGCATTATACCCTGCTGACGTCCCTCCCCACCCCAAACCCAGCCCTCCCCAGGCTCTACCCTTCAAATCTACAGGTATTTCCCAACCCAGAGTTGGTAACCCTGTAACTGGCTATGGAACCACTTTCCAGACCCTTGGAACCCAGAAGACATGGCATAGGAGGAGGTGCTTTTCTACCTTAGCTGCCACTGCATAGCCCCAAATCAACATAAGTCAGGGGTGGAGGAAACCATACCTGTTACCATGAGGCTGTCCTCCCATACTACCCACTTGGGGCAGCAAAGTGGCTTGAGACAGCCCTGCCTTATAACTAAGCAGAAGGAAATTAACATGGCTTCCCTCCTTCTATTTTCCTCTTCCCTCTGCTGCCCCACAAGCCACAGCTGGGACACTCACCTGGAGCTTCCTTCTAAAGCCTGTTGTATTTCTTTCCACAACAGTCTTTACTCCTAATATGTGTGTGTATACACACACACACACAAAATAGTTTCTCCCAAAGAAACATAATTTATTCAGTTTTGCTGCCCTTTCACAGAAGTGCTGCAGTACAGTTGTGTTCCCTCACCTTGCATGAACAAGGTTTTTTATAAGACATTCAAAACTAATGCAGGGTGTGCCCAAAGCCAGTTTTGCTCCATTAAATATTTTCAGTAATACAAAAAAAAAAAAAAAAAACACCCTATACAGGGAGCAAAATGGCAAGGGAGAATTTTGTAATGATGTCTGAGGTATACTCTCCTTTTGTGCAGGGGAGATTTAATTTGCCAGTTTGGTGTAGGCCGTGGTCACACTGGCCTTTAAATCCAGGAGGGCTCCCGGATTTAAAGGGACTGGTGGGGGGGTTCCCGGGTTGGAATGATTACACATCCCAACCCCGTCATGGGCAGAGGTGGCAGCAGAGGCAAGTGGAGGAGGAGGTGAGTGGCGGCAGCGGTTACGGAGACGAGTGGCAGCAGCGGCAGCAATGGATAAGGCGGGTGGCGGATGAGGCAAGTGGCGGTGGTGGCGGACAAGGCGAGCAGTGGCGGCTGGGGGCACCCTTCCCTGAGCCCCACTGGCCACCTGGTAAGTTTGGGTTTTGTTTCCCCCCCCTTTTGCACTTGGGCGCTTGAGTGCCCAAGCGCCCAAGTGCAAAAGGGGGAAAAAATGGAGGAACGCCATCTAGACAGCCCTCTCTCACAATCATTGCAAGAGGGGGCTGTCCAGATAGGCTCAATTGCGGGTTCCTTGCGCAACTACCAGGAAAATAGTTGATTTTCCCGGGGTTGGAAAATGTGGGAGGAACCTGCAATTGAGCCTGCTTCAGTGCATAACTAGCCACGGCCGGTGTGATCGGTCCCTTTAAATGCGGGAGGAAACAGCACTTCCTCCCGCATTAAAGGGCCGTGTGGCCTCAGCTGTAGTGGTTAAGTGCACGGACTCTAATCTGGGAGAACTGGGTTTGATTCCCCATTCCTCCACTTGCACCTGCTGGATGACCTTGGGCAAGCCATAGCTCTGTACCAGCTGTTCTCTCAAGGACGGTTGTCTCAGAGCTCTCTCAACCCCACCTACCTCACAGGGTGTCTGTTGTGGGGAGGGGAAGGGAAAGGAGTTTGTAAACTGCTCTAAGTGAGTGAAGGGCGGGATATAAATCCAATATCTTCTCTTCTTCTTCTTCTATGAAAGAAAGATGTCTTGATTTAGACCTACTCTTCATGGACGAACAGTGGCAAGAACCATTACACCTCTCTAAGGTCACCGACATCAGTGGGCTTAGAAGGGTATAACTCTGTTTAGGATGGTATTGTAAATCATTTTAAAAATGATTTCAGTCTATAAAAGGGAAATTATCTGAACCTGCTGGTCTTCTCAGTCCATTTTAATTTTTAAAAACATATAAACCAGATCCCCCCCTCAGTGGAAATCATCTGCAACAAGAACATGGGATGGCCTGTATAAAGCATCCAGACACTTTTTCTGGGGAACTCTAAAAAGCCATTTGCTTTATGTAAGGCTTTATTATGTGGCATAAAGTCTCAGTGTTTGCAATTTTTCACCCAAGATGATCTAATCTCTTTCCAGGGTAGAGTTTTTCTCCCATTAGCTCATTTGTCATATACTGTAAATATGACAAATCCTGATACAGTTGAACTACTGTGAGCTTCCAAAGGCCTCACATCATTCGCAGTAATAGGTTCCTCACACAGTGTTCGGCAAGATTATTATTCAGGAGCTTAGGAAGCTGCCAGTGTGGTCTGTTGGTTCATGTGGGAGGGCAGAGTACCACCAATAAAACTGGTTGTGCTTTAAGTCTTGTTGAAATTAATGGGATTTAAGTCAGTTGTGATTATCTCAGCTCACTGATTTCAGTGGGATTTAAATACAGCTGCTTTTCTCCAGGTTGGGACCTATAGCTTTACAGAACAGATTGCCCTGATGGGTCCAAAGAAAGACACAGAGGCTCCAGACTGATTTAGATGGCACTGAAAACATTGTGTTAGGGGGGACAACATTACGGGAAAGAAAATTAAACATGCTCTCTGGCCATAAGGGCTACTAAGGTGGGACCTGGGTATCTGCTGTAATTACAGCTCATCTCCAGACTACAGAGATTAGTTCTCCTGGAGAAAATGGGTGCTTTGGAGGGTGGGCTCTATGGCATTGTGCCCCACTGAGGTCCCTGTCCTCCCCAGGCTCCATCCCCAAATCTTCAGGAGTTTCCCTACCTGGATTTGCAATCCGACTTGCCTCAGAATGGTGGAATGAGTTCCCATATATAGAATGAGTTCCCATATGAGATCAAGGCTCTGTGGGACTTACTACAATTCCACTGGGCTGTTGTTGTTGTTATTTTAATACCCCACCCTATCCCACAAGTTGAGGCAGCAGACATCCCCTCCCCCTTCTGGTTGGTCTCCCATCAGTATCCTGGATTTGAACAGCCAGTTGGGAACCCACATTACTGCTCCATCTTAACTGTTGAGACATTTGATCAGTCTTGCATGGTATTTTATGACTTTTGTACTGTTTTAAATTGGTTTTAATCATTACTGTAAATTGTATTAATATTGATGGAACCTGCCCTGAACCTGCTTGCTGGGAGGGCGGGATAAAAGTCCAATTTAATTATTTATTTAATTAATTAAAAATACCCCCCATCCCCCACCCATGGCCAGGAAGGACCTGGAAACCCTACTGAGGCTCTGGCACTTCTTCAAGTAACCCCCTTTATGAAATCTGTTTTCTTACAAAAATGTTTGTTGGGATTTTGTTACTAGGAATGTGCTCTACAAAATAATTCATTTAGTTTTGCTTTTCCCATTTGTTTTCATTCCAAAGACCCATTTGTTTTCATTTATTTGTCATTCAGCATTTGCTCAGAAAGAATACCCTAGCTCCCACCACTGAGTGCCATTGAAGGGAGAAGGAGAGGCAGCACCCTTGCCAGCGGGTATTAGGAGGTGGTGAAGGAGCTGCTGAGGTACGCTATGCAAGTATGCCACTACTGAGGGCCAAATGAAGCATGATATTTTTGAAAGAAGAGGGCCTTGGTTCCCCCAACCCAACTCTGTTTCCCCATGGCCACATAGCAGCAGTGGGGAACATCAGTTTAAAAAGAAAGGAGAGTCCAGTTGGGCTCACAATGCAGCCACAGGGGGAGGAGGTTCCCCTGAATAAAGGAGAGACCAATTGGACTCAGAGCTCTGAACAGGGGGAGGAGGGGGCTCCTGTTGCCCCTTTAGGGCTACCAGGTCCCTGGGGGGCAGGGGGTTGCCCGCTCAAAGTCCCCCTGACCCACCAGCCTGGATCCATCGCCAGGGGGACACTCTAGCATTCAGCCTGAAAACTCTATGGTATCATAGAGTTTTCAAGCTGAATGCTAAGGTGTCCACTGGCAGTGTGCCTAGCATGATGACATCACTTCTGAGTAATGTCACTGCAGCAGACACGCACTACGCACACATGTCCCAGACTGGGACCAACTCCTCCACCCCACAAAAGGTAAGAGACCTGGCAACCCTGCCTTTTTTCCATGCCAAAACTGTGTCAGGGAGAGTTATTTCCCTGCTTTTATGCTGCTCCCTATGAAGTATTCTGTGCAGGTGGAGCAGCAAAAAACAGAGGAAAACTCCCCCCACTGAGCACTATTTCGATGCAAGAAAATGGCAGGAGGAAACAGGAGCTCCCCCTTCCCCTGGGCCAGAGGCCAATTGGTTTCTCCTTTATTTTTAAACTGATGTTCCCTGCAGCTGCTATGTGGCAGTAGGGAGGCGGATTTGGGTTTATGGAACCAAGACCCAACACTTTAAAAATATTACATGTAAGTGGTTTTTTAAAAAAAATTAACAGAATTTGTACCCCATGTTTTTCCCCCCATAAGGGCTACTAAGGCAGCTAACAAATTAAAACATACATAATAAAATCACATATAGATAACTATTACAACTAACAAAAACACACCATTAGGCCAATTAAAAGCAGAGCTAAAATACACACAAAAAGATCAAACAACAATTAAAACATAGGATAGGAACGAGGAATCACTGAGGGAATGCCAATTAAACAAAAAGAAGTCTTCTCGTGATGGGAGAAGATAGCAAAAGAAGGGGACAAACAAGTCTCCTTGGGGAGGGAGTTCCAGAGTTTTGGTGCCATGACCAAGAAGGCAAGTGCACCTGAAGCAGGGCCTTGGTGGATGACAGCAGTGGTTGGGTAAGTTCATAAGGGAGATGGTGGTCCTTCACGTATGTTGGCCCCAAACTATATAGTGCTTTAAAGGTTAATACCAGCACCTTGAATTGTGCTGGGAAACAGATTGTAGTAATAGGGTCTATATGACATATTCCATTCAAAATCCTAATGGCAGCATTCTGCAACAACTGAAGTTTCTGAACACTTTTCAAGGGCAGCACCACATAGAGTGCATAGTAGTAATCTAATCTAGATATAACCAGGGCATGTACCACAGAGGGCAGAACTTATCTGCCTGGGAAAGGCTGCATCTGGCTGACCAGTCAAAACTAATAAAAGGCATTCCTGGCACAGCTTGCCACCTGCTTATCTAGCAGTAGGCCTGGGTCCAAGATCACCCCCGGACTATAGACTTGATTTTTCAAGGAGAGTGCAGCCCCATCCAGAACGGGTGACACCTTAAATCCTGTGTTAGACCTTCCACTTAACAGTAGCAGTTCCACCTTATTGGGATTAAGCTTTAGTTTGTTAACCAGCATTCTCTCCAAAACTGCTTCCAGTCACTGGTCGAAGGTTTCTACAGCCTCCCTGGGATCTATCAGAAGTGCAAGTGTAATGTAGTATGTTCTGTGTAGCAACCGGCCTGCCATGTGCTCCCAGGTAATGGCGCCCGCCACATGGCCAGAGCACATAGTCAGGCAGAGAGGGAAGCTTGAATCTGGAGGAACAATAGACGTCCGGATTCTAAGCCTCCACCAATGTGGGACCTAGGTTCTCCCTGGGGAGCCAATGCGGTCAAAGGCTCCTCCAGGGAACCTATGACAAACATGCACATATGTTAATCCCCTATCAGGTCTTTTGGGTGCGGCCGGTGGTGTGGCTCCAGCCAGCATATAATGAGGGCCCTGGAGCCCTGGAAGCATGCTTGATCTAACCATCTACTGGACATGCTGAATCACTCAATAAAGGCTTCATGATTTCACCATTCCTGGTCTCCCGAGTCCAGTACGCTTCAGCAAGATAGAGCTGAGTGTCATCTGCTTATTGGTGACAGCACAGTTATGTTTGGCCCCGAGTGGCTGGCAAAACCAGGTGTTTGCAAATGATGTCATCACCTGTGCCCAGGTTTGGCTAATCACCCAGTAGCTGCATGATTGTGTGATGCTGCAGTCATGGCTCTGGCAGTTCCGTTACTACCTGCCAACACTTACTAGTAGAGGTACTGCTTCATTAGTTGGAGCATGGATATTCCCTGTGACTACCCCACAATCCACTGCTGTTATAATTACATTTGTTTTTGTTTTCCATCCATTATTAGATTATTTACATTGTCACTCATTTTTATTTCCCACTGACCAGTGGTAGACCAGGTTAGTATTATCCTGCCTGTGGCTGGTGTTTTACTGAATTCCTTTTACTGCATCTTAGAATGTAATTATGCTCTCTCTGAAGCAATCCTGGCGCTTAGAAATACCTGAATCCCATTTCAAGCTCTGTATTGCACTCTTAAGAAGGGATTCTTCTAGGGGTTTCTTTGCCGAGATGTGGATTGCCAAACAAATGAACAAAGGAATGAAAAATGGAAGAATGAGATTTTTCATTTGTTTCACATTTGTTCTTCCACCCACCCCATTCATTGCAGAAACTAAGGACATGAATACCATTCATTTAATTTCTCATTAAAAAAAAAAAAAAAAGTCTGTCATAGCTGTTACGCACATTAGTGTGTAATATGCAATTCTGTCCTCCATATTTAGAACAGAACATAGAACAGAACATTCATAGAATAGAACAGTTGATTCAGGCCCGTAGCTACAGTGGGACCTCCTGGGGGCATGGCCCCCCGACTTCTTCCCAAGCCCCCGTCCTTTGGGGAGAAGCTGGGGGAGGCCACAGTTCAGCATCTCAACCACTTGAGCCATTCCAGCCCCTTCATACATATCATACAAATAGACACACTCAAATTTCCTATGATCGCTTCAGTTCTCGTTCTTAATCTTCAGTAGATTAATGACCAGTTTGTGCCGATTAGTACCATTGAGCCAATGGCTTATCCAGATCTGCAGCCTAATTAGGAGCAGACCATTTCAAGACTTTCAGTTTGATGTACTAGTATTCCTTCAACAAAAATTAAATCTTCAGCTTATCTTCTTCAGAAACACTCTGGTTGCCATCCTCCAGGTGGTGGCTAGACATCTCCCTCTATTATAACTGATCTTCAGGCAATAGAGATCAGTTTGCCTGGAGAAAATGGTTGCTTTGGAAGGTGCCCTCTATGGCATTATACCTCAGTGAAGTCCCTCCTCTTTCCAAACCCACCCTCCTCAGGCTCCAGCCCCCAAATCTCCAGGTACTTCCCAACCTGGAGCTGGCAACCCTAAGAAACACCAATCTTGGTTTGATACCTTTCAAAACCACTTGAGGCTACTGAGGTGATTTAAATTTCTGCTTCCATGTTCAGTGTATAATGTCAGGGCTGAGGAATGAACTGGCTGAGGACTGCAGTGAGGAGGGGGAGGGAGCAATCTCACCCCTTTGGCTTCCATGAATGGGATTGGAAACAGGATGGGAAGGAGTATCCAGGTAATACGTCTCTAAATTGTTAATCGTTGTTTCATCCATTATGAGTCCCATGTAGAAACTGCCCAAAATGTTACCCCCAAGTGCCACATACAGAGTCATATGACGCTGGAGTATGAGGATGTCAACGTGTGTTTTTTTTTTTTGCAGGAATCCTAGCCCTTGAATATCTACTCCAAATGAAGAAAGTTGAGAATTGAGTTTTCTGCCTAAGGGCATCTCTGTGCTGGGATAAACTGCACTTTCTATGCTTCTAAACAAAAGTCCTGCCAGACAAAAAGTTGGCCATTGCAGAAGTGAATCATCAGCATGCAGAAGCAGGTTTTTGGGGACCCCATGCAAGTCTTTTTCAGGTGCTGTGTTTTGGGGTCTCTTGGAGGCATGTGCCACACACAATCCTCCAATAGTTTCCATTTCATCAGACAAAACTGCAGCTGTGCATACTGAGAGGATCGCAGGTAGCACGCACTCCTGGCACTTCTTGTTGGAAACCTGCCAATGTAACCTATGGAAAAGACAATACGAGCCATAACCTTTGAAACTATTGTAATGCTGGTTGCAGTGGCCAGCTTCCTGTTCCTGTCTGAATTTCTCTCTGCCTTCCATTGCTTCCTCATCCAGTCAGATGTGTTGTCTACAAAACACCATCTTGCAAACCACAGAGGTCGGTTGTTTTCTGAGAGCCTTTATGTGCCCTGACTGTAATGATTACCTTCTTGGAAGCTGGATTGGCAGTATTCATGCCCTGTGAGCCCATAAATAAATGAATAACAATGCTATTGTCAATACAAACATGCTGGCAGGGGAACACTCAGGACTGTTGAGCTGTGAGGTTCTCATTCAACAGGGCTGGATGCCCATTAATGTGATCCTGACAGTTTTTACTTGTTAAGTGCCATCAATGCCCATGGCATTGACTTTCCAGAGCAACATCAATTTGCCTCATGCCTGTTCTACTATTTGTCAAGAATCTTGTGAAGACAGTTTTATTGGTTTCAGCTTTTACTTGGTTTTTACTTCGTCCTTGGCTATTGCACCACCTGTTTTTGTTGCCTTGTACCCTGCCAACCTAGCAGTTCGAAAGCAAGAAATTGCGAGTAGATAAATAGGTACCGCTTCGGTGGGATGGTAACAGCATTCTGTGCACTTTGGAGTTTAGTCATGCCAGCCACATGACCTCGGAAAAGTCTTTGGACAGCGCTGGCTCTTCGGCTTGGAAATGGAGAGGAGTCAGATTTGACTGCCTTTCAAGCAAGGGAAATCTTTAGTATACCTTTACACTATTTGTAGTGCTTTATTCGACTGGTCCTGCTTTATGGATTTTATGCAGATTCAGGAATTTTTGTTTGTTTGTTTGTTTTGTTCACTTTTTGCTGCTGTGTTGCTGTGACACCCCCCCCCCCCTTTTTTATGTTAGGTTTTGGACTGTCTTAGAGGTTATTCAGTTTATTGCAAGCTGCCTTGAGCAGTTCACTGAGGAGACAGCTCTGGTATAAAACAATACTCCTTTTTGCCATTAAATCACAGCTGACTTGTGGTGACCCCCACAGGGTTTTCAAGGCAAGAGTTGTTCAGTGGTGCTGGGCCGTTGCCTGCCTCTGCCTCGTGACCCTGGTATGCCTTAGTGGTCTCCCATCAAAATACTGGCCAGAGCTGACCCTGCTTGGCTTCTGAGACCTGATGCAATCAGGCTCGCCTGGGCTATCCAGGTCAGGGCCAAACAAACAAACGTAAAACAAAACATGCAATAAATAAAACAAGGAAAGGGGCAGGTCTTCATCTGGAGCAACTTGCAGGCTAAGCAGCCATAAGCATATGACTTCCAAGCTTTAGTAGAAGCCACCTGCCTCCACGGAGAAGAATCAGAAACAGCACAGACAGTTGCGGAGTCTTTCCCTTTACAGTGAGCCCCGTTTTTCCACACTGCCACACCCCCACTGTCATGTACCATGCTGACTGCGTGTAATGGCTACTGCCATGTGCTCTGTAACAGTGACCGCCACGTGGCCTGAGCACATGGCCAGGTAACGACCTGAGCTTGGGCCAGGGGAACAATAGAGGAACGGATCCTAAGGGGTCTCCAATAAGGAACCTGTGTTCTCCCCGGGGAAACTATGACAAAAGGTTGTGCATGTATGACCCTATTGGGTCGTTCGGGTACGGCCAGAGGTGTGGCCCTGGAGCCCTGTTGTCCATGCCTCATCTGACCACCAAATAAAGAGCTATGCTGATGTCACTGCTACTGGCCTCCCGACTCCAGTACTTTCCACCCACCCTGCCTGGTGTCACTTTTGCCTTCTGCCAAGATATCAGTTTTTTGTCCCTTCCCACCTCATCATCTCACAACCTCAGCTCTGCCAGCTTGAGCTTTTTCTCTCCCATTTGTGGAAATCCCTAGGCTGTTTATTTTCTTGGCCTGACCAAAAAATGGCCCTGAAATCTTTCTGAGTGCTTCTCCTGTGGCAACTGACAGTATCTCTAAACTGTCTGGGGTACATTAGCTCTATTTCAGGAAAGCAAGCAGGCAGTGGCTAGGAAATAAATGGGCTCTGGTGCTCTGGGGACATTAGAGGGGCTGCAGTATGAGGAAGCCAGGAAAATAAATACAGCTCAATGAAGAGAAAGATATTTACTTTAGCACTTTTAAGCCTGGCACTCAGGCAGAAACTGAAGTGGAGCCTGGGGCCAGGGAGGAACCGAGGTCAGCCAGAGCTGTCCCTTCGAGCTGTCCGGGCTGCTGAGTAGAGACTTAGTACAATTTTGGCTTCTGAACTGAACAGTGTTAGTCCAATAAACCATTTTTATTACAACATGCAAAGCTGGATTGCCAACAGTCCCTAAATTTACAGAGGGCCATTAATTTCTTTTAAACTTCGTGCATTTCTCTCCTCCCACCCCACAAGAAAACCCTCACTGGCCATAAATTGTAAGTTCAGAAAAGCTGAACGTTGAAAAAAAAAAAGAATTTCAGTTTTATTCATTATTTTGGCAATAACTCATGCACCATTTCAACATGTACATAATTATAATATATGTTTTTTGTGGTTGACTTGCTTTAAGAACTTGCCCTGAGATTCTATATTCAGGGTTGTATCTGTGAAATGTGTGTCTCGTTCGTAGAACTGACTCCCAAGTAAGTCTGTTGTTTTTTGGAAAGAGGGGGGTTTCTAATGATTGATTCACCTACAGAAGTAGAGAATAATTAGAGGAATAGAGCTGAGCATCAAGGAAAAGTTGGGTAGACTTGAGTGCCACCTTAAGATAAAGATGGTTCATCTGGAGGAGCTCCACAAGCAAGAAAACTGACATGTATGGCCATTCAAGACCATTCAGCTGACAGGGTGTGATTTAGAAGAGGCCTCAGGGAAGGAAAAGTTAGAACTGGAGTTGAACTAGGGTCCCCCATCACCACAGGGCTGATCAGTATTACAAATGAGGCCTACATAGCTAGTCAGATATGGTGATAGTCTTCTTATCTCCTGGCCCAAACATGCTTAAGGAAGAAATGTGCACCTCCCTTTGCAAATATTCACAGTTACTAATGGCAGAACTATACATTGTGGGATAAACACAGAGTTCGTAACTTTACAATTCTAATACACAAGGGTGGAGTCCAGGGGAGAGTAGGAATGGATGCTTAATTTTTCATCTTGACACATGAGGTTGGATTCACCCAAGACTGTTTTTTTTTTTACCAGTCTCACTTAGTTCCCCACCCTATTCCAATCCCACATGTACATGTCTTTTATTCACACAGGTCCCATGATTCCCAACAGTGGTCAGAGGGAACTCTCTACTCCCCTTTTCACCAGTACATCCAACCAATCTCCACTGCGAACTTGTGCTTTTTCCCCATCCCCCCCAGCCAAATTCAAGAATGAAAATAGGAAAGATAAAGGGTGAAGATTCTGGATTGGGGGCTGTGTGAGCAAATTGGTAGGGAGGGGATGGGTTAAGCAAATACTGATTTTCTGTTGGCTTTAAAGTGGGATTAGATGGATTGGTGGAGAGGGGATAGACCAAAAATGACTACTAGTCAAGAAAACCAAGGAATCTGCATGTTCAGAGGCAATAAACCTCTGAAAGCCAGCTTGAAGAGAAAACATAAAGGGGAGGCCTGTTTGCTGGCCCTCCAGGGCAACTGGTTGGCTGCTGTCTGAAACAGGATGGTGGACTAGATGGATCACTATTCTGGTGCAGCAGGGCTCTTCTTATGTTCCCTTATTTTACTGTGCACCCACCATTTGCCCCCCGAAAACAGTGTTAACCAAGCAAGCCATTTGTGGACAACATGTTTGCCAAGGTAACACATAAATTAGCTCTGAGATGCAGACAACTTTGTACTAAATAAACTGAAACACTGTACAGAAGTCATTGGCATGGATCCCAGCATTTCAGTGGAATGTGCTACAAAAAGTCCAGCATGCAGTGGACCCTTATTTATGAGTCTTGATAGTTTCACATGATCAACTGTTCCTTGCCATAAATCCCCTATCAACATGTCACATCTTGGTCATATCTTCATTGAATTGCTGATGGCAAGTGGTCAGTATTTTCCCTTTGCTACTCTTCTTCAAGTCCACCCTAGTTGCGAGTGGCAAATATTCTATCAGTGTGTGAACACATCGTTTTCTCTTCTTGTCCACAGGAAGGACATCAGCATTGTTTAGATCTGAGATTGGGAGATCAAACAGACAAAGAGTTCCTGATTAACCAAAATGTTCTTCTGAAACTTGAGCAGCCATTTTGCGTTTAAGACTAATAAGGTGATCATGGACATCACTTTGTAGATGTTTGTGTTTCATTTGCTATGAGGAACACAATGAACTATTTTATGTATGTATAAAATATGTATGCTGCCCCTCCACTGTTGGTCCCCTGCTGCCAGACCCTGACAACCAGCTGTTGATCAGCTGGCCAGTGTGGGGGACTTACAAATAGAAAGAAGGAGGCCTAGACCACATTGCTGATATTGCACAGGAAGTGATGTCATCACACCAGTGACTTCCAGGTGATGCTCTAGTATTTGGGCAAAAGCTGTATTGTAGAAGCCTATCACTTTCTCCTGGTAAGTCCCCACCATCCTCTGCTAGTTGCCAGGAGGGATCTGGCAACCCTAGCTGCTGGGGAAGTAAACAAGAATATATAAAGGTAATGGTTTTCCTTGCTCAAAAGCCAGTCAAATCCAACTCTAGTGGGCAGTGCTCATCTCCATTTCCATGCTGAAGAGCCAGCAGAAGTTCCTTTCTTCCCCTGACAATGATTGGGGAGGAAGTAAAGCTTTTATGAGAGGAAACCTTATTGTGATTGTGCCAAAGAAAAAGAAGGAAAAAATGGAGTAGATTATGAAAATAACTGAAAAAAATCAAATATTGGAAGAGCAGCATATAAAGACATCAAAGAAATCTGTTTTAAAAGAAATCAAGCGAATGAAAAATCAATTAAACTTGATTGAAACAGCAGAAATTCAGAAAATAAGATTTATTAAACAAAAATGCTTTGAACACGCAAACATACTGTTTAAGAAAAGAAAGCAAAAGAAGGTCAATAACCGGAGTCAACAAATTAGATGAATTTTCCTTTTAAGAGAAGGATATACATGAACAATTTGTTCACTTTTTTCACAACTTTACAAGAAAGAGAATCTAACTGATGAAGGTCTAAATGAGCACTTTAAAATATTTCAATACCCAAATTTATGAAAGATGATAGAGATATATTGAATCAGAACAGTGCAATACAAGAAGTCTCACAGGCTATTAAGAAATTGAAAAAGGATAAAGCTCCAGGCACGGATGGTTTGTTGGCATTATATCACAAATGCTTGGAAGAAGAGTTAATCTTGCCACTTCAAAAATTGATGAACCAAATAAGTGAAAACAAAACACTTTCCCAATCATGGCAGGAAGCACATAATGTTGATTCCCAAGGAAGGGAAGACCCAACATTATCTCAGTCGCATAGACCTATATCATTATTAAATGTGGATTACAAACTTTTTGCTTCAGTAATGGTGGAACGGCTTAAGAGATGAATAACAAAAAACAATCCATCCTGATCAGACAGGGTTCATCCCCAAGAGATATATGAAGGAGAATGTTTGTTTTATAATTGATGCAATGGAATTTGTACAAAGAAGAGAAGGCCGTTTTTATGTTTTTAGATGCTGAAAAAGCTTTTGACAATTTATCTTGGACTTTCTTGCAAAGAGTGTTAGAACATCTAAATTATGAAGATAAATCTCTCAATTGGATTTAATGAATTTATATGAAGCAGAGTGCTAAAATTCTAATCAATGGATTGTCAACAGATGGTTTCCAGACTGAAAAAGGAACAAGGTTGCCCCCTACCACCTTTGTCATTTATTCTTGCAGTGGAAATATTTGCTTCTGGTATCAGACAAGATCAAAATATCAAAGTAGTGATTGTCAACGGAAAAGAATTTGAGTTAAAAAGGTATGAGGACGATGTTGTTTTAACAATATTTAATCCATAAAAGTCAATGCAATATGTCATGGAACACATTGAAAAGTTTGGTTCCTTTTCAGGATTTAAAATTAACAGGAAAAAACCTAAAATAATCTTTAAATTTCTTACAAAACAGGAAGAAGATCATTTAAAAACAATTACTGGATGTGGCATTACAATCAATTCAATTAAATACCTGGGAATAAATATGTCAGGGAAAAATTATATGCTTTTTCAAGAAAATTATGAAACAGTATGGAAGAAAATACTAAAAGATTTGGAAAGATGGTTCAAATTAAAGTTGTCTTGGCTTGGTAAAATCTCCACAATAAAAAAAATGTCTTGCCAAAAATAAACTTTTTATTCCAAATACTTCCAATTGAGATTTCTGATAAAACATTAAAGAATTGGCAGTCAGAAAAAATGCATTTATATGGAATGGCAAGAAACCAAGAGTTAAATTCAAAGTATTACAAGATGAGAAGAAAAGAGGAGGCCTAGGGGTACCTAACATCAAACTATATTTACAAGCAGCTGGTTTGGTATGGATTTCTGATTGGATTTAAAATCCACATGAAAGACTGATGAAATTGGAAGCTGCTGACCTGAGAGAAGACTTGCATAGCCATGTTTGGATTTAAAAAACTGGAAGAGCTGGTTACTGAAAACTTGGTGGTCATTAAATACAAGAATCAGTCCACTCACAATGCCTATAATGTCACCAATAGATGCTTATTATGATAAATCTGAGAGAAAAAATAACAATTTTATAATATATCAAGACATGATGAACATGCAAGGGAAAATTAAATCTTGGCAGATGTCCCAGCCCGGGTCTGGAGAGCTGCACTTGTTTGTGGCCAAGGATGGGGCTTCCAGGGCATGGCACCACCAGTGTGCAGTGCTCTCAGCCCCACTGCTGCAATGCTGGAGCTGCCCACAGCACACACACCCTCTCTGGTGAGCGGTGGTTCACCTCATGGGGAGTGAGGTTGGAGGCCTGGCAGTGGGAACAAGCCTGGTGGCCAGAGCCCCCGAGGCGAGTGCCAGGCTAGGGGAGGACAACAGAGCCACCAGGACGTGCCCAACAATGGTTACAAGAGCTGCATCTGGGCCTGGCAGCCTACAGGGATCACAGCAAGAGCTTACCTGGCCAGGAGAAGATGGCATCTGAGAGAAGACTCCTCCCCCCCCCCCCGATGAAGCCCAATGCGGCCAAGGAGAAGGAAGGGCAGGACCAAGCCAGGAAGGAGATGGCTGGTTGGACAATAAGGAAAGGACAGAGTAGGATGGATGAAGGAAGAGACACGTGGGGAAGAGGGAGGAGGGAGCAAAAGGGTGGAGATGGGCTGAAAGAGAGAATAAAATGGGGAGACATGGCAAAGCCAGGGAGGAAGAGGAGGCTAATTGCTACATGGAGGTTTAGAGAGACAGAGAGAGTGTGTGCAGCAGACCAAGCCGGTGGGGTAGAAAGCCACGGTGGTGAAGTAACCCCATGGGACCCCTTTCTGAGGATACAGGTGCAACCCATTCTTTTCTTTCAGCATGGTGAAGGGCGGAGGGCAGGGGACAAACCAACCAGGGAGTGACAACAGATTATAAGTGAAGAAGGGGGAAAGATACAATAGTTAACATATTTCCAATTGACATTGAGAATTAAAGAATTAACACATGCGGGAAAAGACAGTCTGAGAGACCTGGCAGACTTTGAAAAGATAGTATTGAATAGAAAAGATCACCTTCTAGGACACATTTATAAAATGTTATTTCAGTTTGACACTGAAACAGAACAAGTCAAGACGAATATGGTGAAATGGATGCAGAACTTTGATAAAGAGATCTCACTTCAACAATGGGAAAATTTGTGGATGAAGGATATAAAATTTACAGCAAGTTGGGCTCTTAGAGAAAACTGGTATAAGATGTTCTTTCATTGGTATATCACTCCGAAAGATATAGAGAAAATGGACAAAAATTATTTTGGAAAGTGCTGGAAGGGTAAAGAGATCAATGGTCCCTTTTATCATATGTGGTGGTCTTGTAAAAAAAAACAACTAGTAAATACTGGAAAGAAGTACATACTGAAATTCAGAAAATTTTGAATATAAAATGTGCCATGCAACCAGAGACTATGCTATTGGGAATTCTACCCATGAATATTGAAAGTGCAATATATGAACTTATTTTGATATATATGAACAGCGGCACGAGTAGAGTTTGAAACTAAATGGAAAATGGAGTTCTGCCCAAATCTTGAAGAATAGAAAAATAAGATGGAGGAATATGCTGTTATGGTAAAATCGACAAACCATATAAATAACAGACCAAGAAGTAAATTTGAGAATAAATGGAGAGCTTTTTATACCTATTGTAGATAGAGCTGTAAGAGCGATACAGTATTATGTTTTAATTATTCAGTTAATCAATGGCTACCTATTCCACATAGTCATATGATTTTTATCAGTTATTTGGATATTTTTATATTTATTTTGTGTAGTTTTGTGTAGTGGTTAAGAGTGCAGACTCTAATTTGGGAGAACTGGGTTTGAGTACCCACTCCTCCACATGCAGCTGCTGGTGTAACCTTGGGTCAGTCAAAAGTTCTTTCAGAGCTGTTCTCTCAAGGGCAGTTCTTGAGAGAGCTCTCTCAGCCCCACCTACCTCACAGGGTGTCTGTTGTGGAGAGGGGAACGGAAAGGGATTGTAAGCCACTCTGAGACTCTTTTGGGTAGTGAAGGGCAGGGTATAAATCCAATCTCTCTGTCTTCTTGATGTTATAAATCATTTTAAATTGTTTTCCAGCAATTTTAAATAGATATAAAATGTTTGTTTACACAATTTTTTAATATTTTTTTTTCAGATTGAGAATAGCAGATAATGTATTTTAGGGAAACAGCATTATTGGTAATGTTATAATGTTATAATGATTTACCTAGATTTATTAATTCATTAATGTGTATATTGTCTCTAATATTTGTAAAAAAAAAAAAAAGTGCTTTACGCTTATTTTTCTTCTCCCACACATACACCTTTTCCTTTTTTTCTGTACCCTATATAAAATTTCAAATAAAAAAAATCTTTTTAAAAAGAGGTTCTTTTCTTGCAGGCCCAGGCATGGCACAATCTTTTTCCAGACTAAGCAAGTTCTAATTTGGGAAGAAGGAAAAGGGTTGGAATAGGCTGGATCTCCAGTTTTGGCAAGAGGGATTGGTCAGTCGGTTGAAGCTGCCAGTCTAGCCAAACAGAAAAGGAATATTGCTTCTAGGAAAAGGAGAATATTTCCGTCTCAGTTATTTAGTGAGTTCAAAACTGAAGGGACCAGTGGATTGGGTAAAAAAAGAAAATGGTCTTAAACTCCTCTAGAGTCCAAGGGAAAGCTATAATTCCACCGGGCAGGAGGGAAAATAAGTACAGGAAGAAAGTACTAATCTCCAGGAAACTAAGATAGTTATTTGAATCTTTATTAAGTTACATTGTTAAGAAATCTCCAAAACAAACAAACCTCTCCCTGTTAAGAACTGAGTCTCTAAGGGATAGGTTTGCCAGTATGGCAATTGTTTGGAAGCAGCAGCAGCACTGCATGACGTAAAATAAAGAAACAAAAAAAGAAGAAGTTTATCCGTGGATAGGGCTGCCAAGTCAAACTCACCAATTGGCGGGAGGGAGTCCCTTGCCGCCCGGGAGCCTCCCTAACGCGCGCGCAAAGCACGCACACCCAGTGACATCACCCGGAAGTGCCAAATGGGGCGATTGCCAGAGCATTGCCCTGGCAACATCTCCAATGTGGTGACGTCACCTCCAGGTGACGTCACTACGCTGGGGAAGTCATCCACGCTGGACGACTTCGGGGGCGGATCGGGAATTCCTATAGCGGGGGATCCCCCGCCCCCCGGGCTGACTTGGCAGCCCTATCCGTGGACTGTAATTGGACTAGGATCATTTTTCACAGTGATCACTGGTGGGGTGCGGCCTCCAGGTGGTGGCTGGAGATCTCCTGCGATTACAACTGATCTCCAGGTGACAGATATCAGTTCACCTGGAGAAAACCGCTGCTTCTGAAGGTGGGTTCTATGGCATTATACTCTGCTGAAGTCCTTCCCCTCCCCAGACCCCACCCTCCCCAGGATCTGGCCTCAAAATCTCCAGGTATTTTCCAACCCAGAGCTGGCAGCCCTACTAAGGAACTAAACTTCAGCAATACTTTGTTGCCTGTTCAAGACGTCATGATTTGTAAATACAGCAAAATTTACCTCAGTTTTCTCATCCCCTGCATATTCCTAACCCAACTGTGCCTGATTAATAAAATAATCATTCTTGTTTGAACTTTGCCTTGTGTCAAGTGCTGTTTGCAAAGGAAATAACAAGTGGGCTCCTGCTTTTCAACAATAAATCTCTGGCCTGGGCAAAAGCAAATATATTTCTATCACAGGGTGGGACACTCAGAAAGTCATAAACCATTTCTTACCATTTATTACCACAGACTACCCTATCTGTGTAGGGTCCTTCCTTCCTTCCTTCCTTCCTTCCTTCCTACCTACCTACCTACCTACCTACCTACCTACTACTGTGGGCAGAGAGATTTTTAAATGTTCCAGTGTGCTATATTTTAAACAGCGTGTCACTTTTCTTTCAGTGTAATTCTTCCCCATCTTCCCCATGGCTTCCCTAAGAACCAAGCCATTTAAATTGTATTTAAATTTAGGAGATGATAGCTTTACAAACACAATTTGGCTATTGTACTTCAGTGATAAAATCAGGTCCTTTAGGAATGCCGGGCAGCAGATGATGTATCTTAAAAGCTGCGTCTGTTTTAATAGGTTTCCGAGGGAGACAGTGGCGGTCTGGGGTACCTTTTGAAAAGGCCATTCAGCAAGGCGGGGGTGGGCAGAGCTCAGGTTAAAACTTTAGTGTGATGTCTGTGAATAATTGAATCTGTCAGGTCCCCTGTCAGCTATCAGGCCTGAATGGGCCTGGATGCTGATGCATGAGGTTAACTATCCAGTCTGGGTGAAGTGAAGTACAGGCAATCACCAAAGACATTGTTGCCGAGCTAGATACTTTCATCCAGAAAGAATGGCAAGTGTCATTCAGCCGCATCCTAGCCCAGCAGGTTACTGAAACTCGGAGGTCTTTTTTCTCTCTCCCTGCATACCGAGGCCAACAATACCCTTCTCATTCCCTATTCCCTGGGAAGCAACCTATGCATCCATTGTCATTCATCAGGTTTCTTCTTCTTCTTTGTGTTTTCTTTTCACAGCATCCCCAGGGGAGACAATGAAGGGCTTGCAGCATTGTATGCAGAGCTTTCAGGGAAAGGGCTACCTATCTCACTGGGAGAGACTCTCATTTTTTTTAATAGCTTAGCCCAGATTTCATTAACGATAGATGCGAGAGAGATCGGCTGCGGGGTGACCCAGATCACACAAGGTGAAACCAATGAAGCTCTTAACAATACTTTTGCAGTGACAATATCAGCCTGTTTAAAGGCAAGGCAGTTGTAATGACATGTTATTGCATGTATAGAGATCAGCTGAGGAAGACAAAGAATTATCTGATTGGGATCTAAACAGACTTGGAATAGCCTATCAAAGGGATTCCTGATAACTGCAGATTTCTGCCATCTGAAATATTTTCTTAGAGAGAATTAGGGGTGACTGAAAGCAGAATGTGACACCCTGTTTTGATTTCCAAGGCTTTGCTGCTGTCAAATTTGTACTCATTCATTCATTCGAATGCTTGCGTGCATTTTGCTTCATTGTAAACTCTGCATGAAAATAATATCTTCTCTTCTTGAGAGGACAGGAGCTAAGATGGTAAGGGGAAATGGTCGAAGGAGGCACACAACCTAGTCCAGCAACCATTAATTTAATGGGCGCAGTCACACACACTAAATAATCCACTTTCAATCCACTTTCAGTGCACTCTCCAACTGGATTTTTACTCTGTGACAGCAGCCTTGATGTCAACAAACTCTACTTTCAAGTAAGTAAATTCACTTTCAGAGCTTTAAAGAGAACATTCTTCCTTCATACTAGAGGCTACCTGCATCATTTTGGTTCAGATCCTGGTTCAGCTATATCTATTTGGTCCAACTGCTTTTTCGAAGCCTCATTTGCTTATGATATAGCACAGAGCACTACTGTGCCCCCAAAAAAGAATGTGTTCTACTGCACAGAGACGTAGTGTTAATATTAAAATGACAACAATCAGAGTTTTGGCCCCTTAAACTCAGGGCTGTCTACTGCAACTGATAGTGGTGATTCCAGAGTCTTCCTACATACAAGTCTTTTAGGTGGATCTGCCAGAGACTGAAACCTTGTGCATGCAGAAAGGTGCTCTGTTGCTGAGCTCTGTCCCTTCACTTAGCGGCGCTTTGCTGAATGGCAACCCATGGATACCGTCCAGCAAAACTTGGCTGGGACTAAGTCCCAGGGAAAGCAACAGAATAAGACTCAATTCCTGATCTGACCCATGTTTGCTCAGAAGTCCCACTATACCAGGGGTGGCCAACCTGTGGCTCAGGAGCCACATGCGGCTCTTTCACACATATTGTGCGGCTCCTGGCAGGGCGGCTGGGGAAGCAAAGGGGAGGCATGCTTTTTCTCTCTTCCTTCCTTCCTTCCTTCCTTCCTTCCTTCCTTCCTTCCTTCCTTCCTTCCTTCCTTCCCTCCTCCCTCCCATCTATTTGCTTTTCTAGTTTCTCTCTCTCTCTTTCTTTCCACTTCTTTAATTCTTTCTTTCCATCTCTCTCTTTTTCTCTCTCTCTCTCAATATCATTAGCAAACAAGTAATATCATTATCAATAACCGGTTTTCCTCGTTTGTTTTTATTTTTGGGAGTCCCATTTAATGTTAATAAAAAGCAAATTTGCATATTTTTAAAAATAAAAACGTGTGTGTGATATTTGTTCCTGTCTTGCGGCTCTCAGACATCTGACGTTTATTCTATGTGGCTCTTACGTTAAGCAAGGTTGGCCACCCCTGCACTATACTGCCAATTAAGTAAGCACAGGACTGCAGCCTTAGATGTAACTCATTAAAGTCCCACTGATTTCAGTGATGCCAGTCTGTGGAATGGTGTCCATCATGTTTACAATTGGTGTGATAGCATCAGGTAAAATGAAATGGCACAAGATTCAAGCCAGCTTTGCATGGTGTAGAAATATGATCACTATTGCCAAAATAAACAATGATGTGTATGGTCCTACTAGATAAATTAGTTCATTTGTGATATTAATCCTTGGTGTTCTGGGTTAAGTTCCTGTGAGACATAAAATGCTATCCTTCTTGCCACTCCACTTGATCTATGTTGATTTACCCACACTGACTGTTTGACTTTAGATCTCCTTTCCCAGCCAGTGCTTCTGCTGACAGCTGCCATTTGTCCATTTGTTTTTTTCCATATCCCCTCCCCATCTGTTTAATAAATAGATTTTGTCAGACTCTGCGGTGGTGTTGATTATGGGTGTGCTATGGTAATATAGAAGGGGAGACAGAGAGCCAATTTCAGCTGATCTGTGGAGGAGGGAGACAGAGAAGCTAAAGGGAAGATGTTAGACTGTCTCACATCAAGCAAAGATAGCTTTACGAAATAGCTATGGGTGGACATGCCATTTTCAGAACTTCAGAGGCCGATTAGAAGTGCTTTCAATGCAATATATCTTTTCCCCCTCCAAAGCTCTCTGAGTCTGTTTGACAAAACTCTAGTGTGGAGAGCAAAAATACCTGAACATCACCAAGACACCATTATCTCCTAAAACCTGGAGCAGTTCAGTCTGCTCTCATGGGCTGAGGTAGACAAGATCCTGGACACCGTGAAGCCCACCATGTGCTTCTTTGACCCAGGTCCATCATGGCTGGTTAAGGCCAGTGGTGACAGAATGTGGGCTGCCTTGGTGGACATTATAAATCTGTCCCTGAGTTCAGGGGTCTTCCTGGGGAGTCTAAAAGAGGCAGTGGTCAGACTGCTCTTGAAGAAGCCATCTTTAGATCCTAGTGATCTGGCCAACTACCACCCAGTATTGAACTTACTGTTCCTGGGAAAAGTAGTTGAGAGAATGATAGTGGTGCAGCTCAAGGCTTTCATGGATGAAACCTCAGCCTGGACCCCTTCCAATCAGGGTTCCACCCTGGCCATGAGACAGTAACAGCACTGGTCACTCTCACAGATGATCTTCGTAGGCAGCTGGATCAAGGCAAGTCAGTGTGGCTGATTTTGCTGGATTTAGCGGCAGTGTTTGACTTGGTTGACTACAATCTTTTGACCCACCACTTTCCCACAACACAGAATCTCCATATTTTATCACACTACAGTGGGATCAATGGGGCAATCTGTCCATCCATTGTATAGCTATTGCAGCTCTAGCAGCTGCTAGTAAAAACTCAATTAAAGTTTTGGTGGACCGAGGTGGTCTACAATTAGACCATAGTGATAACAGTAAAAGTTCTGGTCGCACCGGTAAAGAAAACCCAGTAATCATGAAAATATGATCTAAAATAGGTTTCCAGGATTCTTCAATGTGTTGGCAAGCACCAACAGCAAAAAAAGGAGGCTGGTTTGTCACATTGCTTCCAACGTAATGGACTTAAAGTCAGGTTAATATAGTGTAATTTTTTAGGTGACAAATAACATCTTGCATTCTGATGTTAATGGCCATTGAGGAATTCCATATGAACTGCTATTGTTGACTGGTAAACTTAGAATTGTAATCTTGTTCCCATCGTCTTTGGTACTGGAATGTTCTGGAGCCCTCAGGTTATAACAAAATATAATAAAATATTGGAATCAGACCTTTGTGGGTAGTGGTATTGTTTTTGAGGCGATTTTCAAATACTGTGAGCAGTCTTTTACTAATTACTTTAAGTGAAGGGGATTTCAGTAAGTGTTTCAGTTGAAGGTTTTGATACCAGGGAAGCACAGTACCTGAATTCTGATCTAATTTGTGTTTTTCCACGGATGCCTCCCTTTCAGTGGAGGCACAGGTCACCAATGTGGTTAAGCTGGCATCTCCTCCAGGTTAAACAGTTGGCCCTATACCTGTCATCCTCTGACTTAGCCACTGTGATCCATGCAACGGTCACCTCTAGACTGGATTACTATAACTTACAGCTGCCCTTGAGGTTGATCCAGAAAATGCAACTGGTTCAAAATGCGGCTGCGAGGGTCCTCACAGGAACTCCACTTAGAGAGCACATTCAGCCAGTGCTCTTTCAGCTGCATTGGTTCCAGATTGCCCCACAGAACACTATGCTCGAGTGACCAAAACCTACTGCTGGTCCCCAGCGTGAAGAGTGTCCATCTGTCCTCAACCAGGACCAGGGCTTTTTCAGCCTTGGCCCAGGCCTGATGGAACACTCTTCCAGGAGAGATCAGGGCCCTGCAGGATTTAGTGCAATTCAACAGAGCTGGCAAAAGTGAGTTATTCTGCTGGGCCTATGGTTGAGGGCAGCCTAGAGGTCTCCATCAGTAAGACCTAACCAATTGACCTCCCCCATACCCCCTCCCCTCCCCTTGTTTCCCCGTGGCATTCCCCTTCTTCAGTGGTTAAATATCTCCCCTTCATATTGGGTTTATGCCATCTTGATTTTATATAACTGATTATATTGTATTCTGTGTATTATAATGTATTTTATTGGTGACTGGATTATTTGATATTTGAAATTTTAATTGTATATTTTTAAATGGCTACTTTTAATGCTTAAAGAAAGCAGCTCACCAGAAGCGTGAGTGAAGCTAGGACAATCCAGCATTCAACATACAGGTATAAGTGAGGCAAGCTGCAAAACTAAGCTCAGATTGTGGGTAAAGAACCTACTGTAGCTGTATTTCAAATTAGCTTCAAGGAAAGCCTTGGTGCACACACTGGTCTAAATCAGCTGCATTACTGAAATGTGTTCTACTCATTATTGAGAAGTTTTGCTCCACAAAACGGAAAGGTACAGTGAACTGATATTCCACCTCCAGAATTTAGAATATAAATCTTCTCTGATTCACAATATTACCTCCCATGGGGAACTCGGCATGGCAGAGGCATGAATCCATACAAGACAAATTACTTATGTTCCTATGTTTGGGGAGGAGGAAAGAAGTTAAGGTGAAGCTGCAGCAGTTTTCCATATTTTTAAAAAAGAAAGCATATGTTGTAAACGGAAAGCCAAGAATCCTCTTGTATAAGGAGCCTCGATCCCTAGTTATATCCCAGAGGCCTTTACAGGAAAAGTTTGCTGCCTTGTAGAAATCATGAAGATCTCATAGATTTTGGCAAGAAGGGAGTGACACATTAGCAAATATTGGCCCAAGATGATGAAGTGTTATTATTCAGTAGAAAGTATAATACTCACTGGATGTCAGTTATTGCTGTCATTATAACAACATGGTTAACCACAACACTTTAATTTCCCCCCTATTCACTTGTTTGGGAGAAAGTAAAGTGTGCACTCAGGAATATTACTGGGGTCGAGGCTAACGTGCTTCTCCTTCAAGCAGCCTTTGGTCTGATCACAGTGTTGCTGCCTCCATTTTGTGGAACAGCCAATCTGAGAAGGCCAGGAAAGCTCCCTCACTTCTGCCCTTCTGCAGAATGTGTAAAATGGAATCAGTCAGGAGGGCCTTTCTGAAAGGGAATAGGGTTGTTGTTTAATGCACTGTTCGTTGTACATATCACCTGGCTTCTGCTTCATTGCTCTGTGATTTTTGTGACACAGTTGCTGCCTTGTTTGGGGTGTGTCTTAATCTGTTTTTCTCCATTGCATTATTTTTCTAATGTTGTAATCAGCCTTGAATTTCAACAAGAAAGGTGGATGATTCACTGCCACAGGAGGTGGCGGCAGCCACAAGCATGGACGGCTTCAAGAGGGAATTAGATAAACATATGGAGCAGAGGTCCATCAGTGGCTATTAGCCACAAGGTATAGATAGGATCATTCAGGTGCTTGGGGGGAGCAACAGTGGGAGGGCTTCTAGTGTCCTGGCCCCACTGGTGGACCTCCTGAGGGCATCTGGTATTTCTGGCCACTGTGTGACAAAGTGTTGAACTAGATGGGCCATTGGCCTGATCCAACATTGGCTTCTCTTATGTTCTTATGATAGGCAAAGAAAATAGAAATATATAAAATAAAGTTACTGGTTGCTACTCAACTTTCATATGTGCCTAAGCAAAAGGTATGATGACAGGATTTCAATTTTTACTGTATTTTTGACCATTTGAGTGGCTGGCTGAGTCTGACACTGTCAGGGTGGATATTTATTCACTCACTCTACTCCAGCCTTAAAGCAGCAGCCCTACAGCCTCCCTGCTGTTTGCCAGCTGTTAGGATGCCAAACATTTCTATATTTGCCATAAGATAGAAACCTGCCCAACCACAAAATGTATAAAAGATTGGGCTATTTGCTAATGATTTATTCTAGTTAGAATTAGTGAGTGTACTACTACATCTGATTTATTTTTGTTGCACTCCTATTGTGAATCAGGAAATTCTCTCCCCCCCCCCCCCGTTCTAAATGTTGCCTTTAAGACCAACAAAGTTTTATTTAAGGTATAAGCTTTTGTGTGCAAGACAAGGGAAGATGGTGTACAAATTTAAATAAGAACGAATGAATGAATGAAAGAAAGAAAGAAAGAAAGAAAGAAAGAAAGAAAAAGAAAGAAAGAAAGAAAGAAAGAAAGAAAGAAAGAAAGAAAGAAAGAAAGAAAGAAAGAAAGAGTGTATGCACATGAAAACCTAGGGTGCGGGCACACGGCACAAGATTCATCCGTTGTTTTTTTTTCTTTCAGGTTGGGATGTTCATACATCCCAACCCTGGTGGTGGCAGGGGGAGGAACCCTTCCTGCTCACAGGAGAGGGCTCCAAACCCCCCTCTGACGCTGCCACCAGCCGCCGCTGCCAGCCACTGCTGCTGCCGCCAGCCGGTAGAGGCAGCAGCAGACCCATCCTGGCTGCCTGGCTCACCCCACGCTCTGCTCCAGGCCTAAGCCCCATCAGTCGCCGCCTGGTCAGTTTTTCATTTACAACATGTGGAGGGCAGGCAGCGGCAGCTGATGGGGCTCGGTACCGGGAGCAGAGTACGGGGTGGTTCCCCCCCCCCCCCATTTTTGCACTTGGGCACATAAGTGCCCAAGCATGAAAGTGCAAAAGAGGGGAGGAAACGGGAGGAGAGGACTGTCCAGAACAGCTCCAAAGTGGGCTCCTTGCATGACCACCAGGAAAATACTTGTTTTTCCCAGGGTTGGAAAACACGCTAGAAAAGCGGGAGGGTTGTGCGAGTGAGCCTGCTTCAGGGTGGGAGCTGTATGAACAGCAGCTTTGAAAGCAGGAGGAAACAGCAGTTTCTCCCACTTTAAAGGGCCGTGTGCCCGCACCCTTAGACCTTAACTTAAACCTAGAATAAAATGTTGTTGGTCTTAAAGGTGCCACTGCACTCAAACTTTGTTCTGCTGCTTCAGACCAAAACAGCTACCCACCCGAATCTATGTTTTGAATGTTCTTCATCAGGGCTTTTCAAATAATGGACTGGGTTGAGTTCTGGTTAGAGGGAAATAGCATCTCATTCTGTGTTTTGTTCAGGTTCAGGCTTGATTTAAATTGAACATGGCAGCATGATTGCGCTGCAATCCTAAGAACACTTTCCTGGAAGTAAGCCTCATAGACTATAATGGGATTTACTTCTGAGTCAATGCTTGCTTAGGAATACTAAGAGACTGCGCTTACAGTTCTAATGGGTTTTTTTTTATTACTTCCCCTGGCGGGCTTGTCTTTAGCATATCAAAACAAAACTCAGAGACAGGAAACGCTTGAGTTAGAATTCATATGTAGATTTGGGGCTATCAGGCTTGGGCTCAATAAGGTCTGTGAATGGTCTCAATAAGGTCAGGCTTGGGCTCAATAAGGTCTGTGAAGGTCTAACTAATGAAAGTAATTACCATGGTATATGCACACCATTCATCTACCTTTACCAATTCATCAACAATTGGCCCTGATCCAAACTTACCCTTAGTGGACCATTTCCTCTTCTGTGTGGATCTCATTTACTCAGTAGGCCAAAGCAACACTTCCAAGCCCTACAACTCTGATCTTCTGCCCTTACTTGGTAATAATTTCCTCTCCTGTCCTTCGCTTGTTTGTACCCATGAGCCCACAGTTATATTTCTGCCGCTTGAGCGTAACACTTAATGAAAATAATGTAGGGTTGCCAGGTCCCTCAAACCTGCTGGCAGGGAGTGTGGGGGGGTAACTTACCAGGAGTGCGGTGGAATGCTGGAAATAAACACGATGTGCCTATGTGACCCAGAAGTGAAGTAGGCATGTTGGGGATGTTGGGGGGGACACTCTGGTTTTGGCGGAAAACTATATGGTAGAATTAGATTCTACCATAGAGTTTTGCCCAAAAATCAGAGCATTCCTCCCTCCCCCGATGTCACCACTGGGCCTACATCACTTCCTTGTAATGTAGGTACACTGTGTTTATTTCTGGCTTCTTGCTGTTTGGGGAGAGTAATGGGGGGCAAAGAGGAGCACCCAAAACCAGGAGAGCCCAGCCTGCACTGGAGGGTCTGGCATCCCAAATTTGATTAACTGGAGAATAGCTGACCAAACATATTGGTCCACATGAAATCCAAAAGCAATAACAGAACCCGTGGAATATTTTTTATTAGGACCAGCCAAATGACATAATGAGCTCACCAGAACTCTTCATGATATCAGGGTCTCAACAAATAGAAGCTTATGCCACTGATTTATTAGTCTTTAACCTACTGTAAGACTCATTGTCATTTTGGCTGTAGAGTAACAGAGCTGCCCTTATGGATTTTTTTGTTAAATTGCTCACAGACTTCAACATTCCAGTTTTACCATCTCCTGTGTTTCCCTTGGCACTTGCCCAGACCCAGTATGATGTGAGCCAGGTTATGGATCCCTTTCCTGTCTCAAAGTCACATATACACTTAGGGAATCACCTTAATAAAAATGCCTGGTCACTAAGAAGGAGGATGGGGAGGACTTAGGCAGAGAAAGGCCTTGTCCTTGTCTCCGGTATCACACAGGAAGTGACATCAGCACGCCAGTGACATCCAGGCAATGCTCAGGTATTTGAGCAAAACCTCTAAGATGTAACAGTCATCACTAGTGGGATGACATCACTTCCTGTGTGACACTGGTGATGAGACCTAGGCCTTCTCCTTTCTCTTGATAAGTCCTTTTCTCTTTATAAGCCCCCACCAGCCAACCAGCTGGTTGGTAGCAGGGGATAGGGCCTGGTGGCAATGGGCTCCACCTCCACCAGCAGGTCTGGCAACCCTCTCTGGGAGGTAGGTGGCTTCTCCTCCAAACATTAACTCTTTCTGCACTATATCGTTCTCTGTAACACTTTATCAAATTTTCTAGTGAGAAATAGTATATAAATGCTTTAAATGAATGAAATAAATAATAAAAGCCAGGGGAGGGACTGCGGCTCAGTAGTAGAGTATCTGCTTGGCATCCAGAAGGTCCCAAGTGCAATCCCTGGCTTCTCCAGTTGAAAAAAATCAGGTAGGGAATGTGAAACACCTCTGCTTGAGAAACCAGAGAGCCACTGCCAGTCCGAGTAGACAGTACTGACCTTGATGGACCAATGGGCTGATTCAGTATAAGGCAGCTTTATGTGTTCATGGGTCGCCCCAACCTCATTTTATTTTATATAAAGCTTTTTGCATGCTGCCTTTCAATCCAGTTAGAGCTTTCAATGTGGCAGACAATTAAAAAGATATTAAAACTCAACTTTAACAAGGATAGATAGATAGGGGATAGATGGATAGATTAGATAGATTAGATAGATTAGATAGATAGATAGATAGATAGATAGATAGATAGATAGATAGATAGATAGACAGATAGATAGATAGATCCAACAAGTAAAAACATACAGTAATTCAAGCCACTGAGATCAAGAGAGAATCAGGAAGAAATGTGCAAGAGTGAGGAGAGGATATAAAAAGAGCCCCGCTGGATGAGACTGGTGGGGTGGTCCATCTGGTCCAGCATCCTGTTTCACCCCATGTTGGCCTAAATGGCCAACAAACAATGGCATGATGACACAAAATTGTTCTCCCTCTCCTTCTCCCTCTGTCAACCCTATGATGACATCACTTCCAGGTTTGTGCCAGAAATTATACCTTGATGCTGGCACAATACCTGTTTGCATATCCCCACCCCCCTAAAGCTCCTACAAGGGCATAGAGCTGAAGATCCTTCTTCATGTTGCCTCCTACCACTGGTGTTTGAAGCAGAATAAGAGGGAGAGATTGTATGTGTGAATGAAAACCCAAATCCTTCAACTTGATAGGCCCTTTGCAACAAGTACATTACTCACAGTGCTATAATGAATCTTTTGCCTTCTCGTTAAATGCTAGAGGTCCTGTGTCTGCATTTCTGAAGAAACCACTTCTTAACACTGCTGGAACAGATGATGGATCATTAATTTTCAGGTACTTCACCTGTAGTGTCAAGAAGGACCTAAAAATAGTCTAGCTCTGATAACTCCTTCATTTGACAAATGTCAGGCATTTTATAATGCCTCCCCTTGTAAGGTATAGTGCAAGCCAACATTTTCATACTTGTCAAGTAACACTCTGAGGTGAAACACAATGGAACAAAACCTGATGGAGAGAGCCACTTCTGTACCTAAGTGCTATTTATACAAGATAGTCTAGGAGAATGAGTGTTTTTCAGATTAACTTGAATGTCAAAGTTGGTGGCATGAATATAATTATGACTGATAGTTTTTATGCTGTGGCTGACACACAGCAATGAATACATTGCCTCATGCCATACCGAGCTGACTTTCAATAAAGAAAATAAAAGCTTTGCCAGCATGAAGCTCTGGAGTAAATTACTTACCTCAGAACCCCACTAGTTCAGTCTGCAGACTCTGGCTTTCTTTGCCTTACCTTCACACAGAAACTCTTGACTTGCGATCTGCTTTCCATTATTTAGCAGGGGCTTCAGCTTGCAAAGATAAACTAAGGTCTTTCAGGAAAATGAAGGCAGTGAATCACAAGGCAACAAGTACTCTCCAGTACTAATGCCAAAGATTCCACTTGTCCCTATGTGTCGGGCTCCATGACAGTACCTGTTTTCTTTACTGGCCTCTAGTAAGACACTGGTCCATTCATGCTCTATTTTGCTTGGGGGAATGAACACTTGTTTAAAATGCTGTAACTGGTAGATCTTGATTATGGTTTGTTTCTCCTGGCCTGGAGCAAAGACGTATTTGAGTGGGTTTGGGTAGAACAATGCAATTCGACTCTGCTGCATATGCATGCATTTCAGCACACCCACATGAACCTGCCCAGATCTCCTTGGGAGGCTCCGGTGTCGTTTTTCCCTTTGCCCTAATTGTGTGCTTGAATTTCCCACTATTTGCCCCACACCACATTTTGGCCTGCAGCTTCGCCCGAATTCCCCCGCTGCTTCAATGATCCTCAAAAAATAGGATAACTGAAGCCGCAGGGGAATTTGGGCGAAGCCGCGGGTCAAAATGTGGAGTGGGGCAAATAGTGGGAAATTCAAGCACGCAATCGGGGCAAAGGGAAGAATGATGCTGGAGCAGCGCCTTGTGGGAAATCGGTCTAGGAGTTAGCTGCAACACCTGACAAATACATATGCATAACCATTCACACACCTTTAATGACATATAATGTATGTTGCACTCATTAGTCCAGACAGCATCACAGGTCAATACTGAATTATGACATTTGTTGATCAGGTTTTATGAATTCTATTCAAGCACAATAGACAAAAGAGTCCCTTCTTGCCTTAAAATGAAATGATATTTCTGGCTTTCCCCTTCTAGTTTTCCCCTTTTATTTTTGGAAGGAACCTTATGGTACTGCTGTGACTGAGAACTGTTTTTGGCTCTCTTCATTCGGATTTAACCCACAGAATGCATTTTGATCTCATTATCTATGTATGGTAGCAGAAGAAACTGAAGGCAAAAATGAGCAGGCTTTGGTTTTTAAAGTAGCACTTATCTAACTAAAATGAATTTTTGATCATTTTCAGGTCACCAAGGACAGTGCATTCAAAAGCTAATGAGTAAAGTCCATAAATAGGATCATATGGAATTAATCTAAAGAAGCGCACTGCTAACTCATTCCTTGTTTTAAACATTCTGGTTCGTATAAGCAATAACAACTGTTCTGCTGCGTGCTTATTAAAATTTCAGTATTGCTGACACAACCGAGCAAGCACCCCATAGATCAAGCGCAGAGAGCAATGAGAGCTTCAATATATGACTGGAAGCTTTCCTTCAGAAATCAGGAAATATAAGGAAATGCAAGATCCATCTGTGGCTCAGTAATGCCAATGAGCAGTGAGAGCAAGGGAAACAAGCCAATGCACTCAGCTTGGTCTACAGTGCCCTCTTCAGAGTTTCGATCCCACATAGCTATAGTTCCCCTCTTCAGTTCGAGTATATTAAATTAGCTTAAAATAGATGTTGTTACTGCTACAGTAGTGCTGATAAGATCAGGCATATAAATACCTCGACTGTGCTTTGTATCTGAACATTGTTTATGTGAAGGTGTTCACCAGAGATTTTCTAAATATGCCTCTAAATGCAAGTGTGCAAAATGTGGGTTCGGTGAGTTTGGCTGTTGGGTGTACACTTGGACGCAAACCCAGGTTTTCTTCTGCATAATGTATTCACACTTGCTCTCCAGTCTTTTTCGTAACGCACTGACCTGGCTATTTTACAGCTCAGAATTCAGTAGAGGAGAAATGAATAGCAGAGTGTCTATCTTTTGTAACACTTTGAAGTCCCTACTGCAGGAAAACTAAAGAAGACATGACGGACACATTTTTATTAATCATTGTCTAAGAAGTTGTTCATTGTGAGTAGCAGTGGGCAAACTTCCTGCTGGTCCAAATCCTAATTGGGTTCCCAATTGCATGCAACATTTATTCATTTTATTTATTTATTTTTTGCATTTCTATCCCGCCTTTCCATCGAACTGGCTCAAGGCGGCTCACAACATAACACACCACTGAAGTGGTTTACAATTTAAAAGCATAAATACACAATATTATAAAACGACTCACATAGCCGTACTGGCGGCATCTACATGCTTTTGGAGAGTAGTGGCAACAGAAGGTTTGGCCTGTGGAACCTTCTGTGAATGAATGCTAAAAATAAATTGCTTTTTAAAATTAAGAATCCTCAATTGGTTTGCTTTCCTGTATGTTCATTGTGCACTTCAGGATAGATGGTATAGTGGCAGCCATACAATTCTCATTTTCCTTCTGTGTATGCCTTTCATAGCTATGATGCCTTCCTCCAGCAATAGCAGGAAACCAATCAAAGAGGATGTTGAGTGACAAAGGAGTGGAATTAACAATTGCACAGTGCAGAGAAGCTACATTAATTATTTGCAGTAGAATATGTGGGACAGTCATCCACTCCAAGACACTATTTTCAGTGAAGGTATCTGAAGAAGTGATTGAAATAGAGGTAATGGGATGGAAGTTCTGGGGCTTACTGACAATAATAGTCTAAAGCAGGGGTGGGCAAACTTGCTCAGCGTAAGAGCCACCTAGAACAGGGGTGGCCAAATTTGCTTAATGTAAGAGCCGCATAGACACTATTTTCAGTGAAGGTATCTGAAGAAGTGATTGAAATAGAGGTAATGGGATGGAAGTTCTGGGGCTTACTGACAATAATAGTCTAAAGCAGGGGTGGGCAAACTTGCTCAGCGTAAGAGCCACCTAGAACAGGGGTGGCCAAATTTGCTTAATGTAAGAGCCGCATAGACACTATTTTCAGTGAAGGTATCTGAAGAAGTGATTGAAATAGAGGTAATGGGATGGAAGTTCTGGGGCTTACTGACAATAATAGTCTAAAGCAGGGGTGGGCAAACTTGCTCAGCGTAAGAGCCACCTAGAACAGGGGTGGCCAAATTTGCTTAATGTAAGAGCCGCATAGACACTATTTTCAGTGAAGGTATCTGAAGAAGTGATTGAAATAGAGGTAATGGGATGGAAGTTCTGGGGCTTACTGACAATAATAGTCTAAAGCAGGGGTGGGCAAACTTGCTCAGCGTAAGAGCCACCTAGAACAGCGGTGGCCAAATTTGCTTAACGTTAACAGCCACAGCACATCATTTCCCCTACAGAAAACTTCCCAGCTATTACAACTGATCTCCAGATGACCCAGATCAGTTCTCCTGGAAACAATGGCTGCTTTATACCCTGCTGAAGTCCAAACCCAGCCCTCCCCAGGCTCTGCCCCTCAAATCTACAGGTATTTCCCAACCCAGAGTTGGCAACTCTGTAACTGGCTATGGGACCGCTTTCCAGACCCTTGGAACCCAGAAGACATGCCATAGGAGGAGGTGCTTTTCTACCTTAGCTGCCACTGCATAGTCCCAAATCAACATAAGTCAGGGGTGGAGGGAACCATACCTGTTACCATGAGGCTGTCCTCCCATACTACCTACTTGGGGCAGCAAAATGACTTGAGACAGCCCTGCCTTATAGCTAAACAGAAGGAAATAAACATGGCTTGCCTCCCTCTGTTTTCCCCTTCTTTCTGCCGCTCCACCAGCTGGGACAGCTGGGACACTCACCTGGAGCTTCCTTCTGGACTGAAGCCCATTGTATTTCTTCCCACAATGGGCCTTACTCCTAGTAAGTAATACAACAGTCTTTGATTTTCTTTCTCAAACAGAAAACAGTTTAAGTACTCAAATCATTTTGAATAATCCTATGAATTGTGGTGTTAAAATTTAAGGCTCTTGGATGTTTCCTTTTCAGGCACATCAAAATCTCATTTTGTGTGCCTTTTCCTTCGTAAATTTTGCCACCAGTTCCTTCGGGTCAAGTGCTGGGGCTTTGGCGTGTTCAACTGATAATAGCTGCCAAGTAGTCTCTTTTGCAGGAGTAGTTCTCCTACAGTTTTCTCAGTCAAACAATGCATGACAGATTTGTGTCCATTTATCCTTTGGTGTAGGGTTAGACCTTTTTGTCCTGTATAGAGAACTGCTCTTTACGTGCCCTGCCATGTTGTCGTTCCAGTCTTGCTGTATTTATTGCTCAGTTACTTATGCATCTTGACTCTAATCATCTCTTCCTGACAACTAACTCCCCCTACTTGCATGTAATATTTGAGGAAACCTGTTTCAATGTATGTGAAGAAGTGTGCCCATGCTAAGACTCTGTTCTCGCATGTACCCAGGGTTGAGCTTGGTTTGTCCACTCGAGTCCGGAACTAAGTTTTCAAAAGGGGGAGAGGAGAGCAGCAAGGCACAGGCAACCAAGGAAGGATGAGCCTCCTCCCCCACATGCTCCCCCCCCCAGCCCACGTGATCTGCTCCTGGCTCCACTTTGGGCACCTGAAGCATGAAAACTACTTTGAAGGTGGGCTTTTATTTTTACATAGAACAGAAAAGGAAAAAACATCATGAAGGAAAGCGAGGAAAAAATAACACCCCACGGAGGGAGATTTTGTTATTTTTTTTGCTGTTAATTGGGGTTTGCCCATGTCCTTTTTAAAGTTTATATCTCTGCAGAAGAAGAGATTGGATTTATACCCCGCCCTTCACTACTCAAAGGGGTCTCAGAGCGGCTTACAAACTCCTTTCCCTTCCCCTCCCCACAACAGACACCCTGTGAGGTAGGTGGGGCTGAGAGAGCTCTTTCCAGAGCTATCCTTGAGAGAACAGCTGGTACAGAGCTATGGCTTGCCCAAGGTCATCCAGCAGGTGCAAGTGGAGGAGTGGGGAATCAAACCTGGTTCTCCCAGATTAGAGTCCGTGCACTTAACCACTACACCAAACTGGCTCTCAACCTGGCAGTGGCTCAAGTGGTTGAGACACTGAACTGCAGACCAGAAAGTCAGTAGTTTGGCAGTTTGAGACCCGAGTGCCGCATGACAGAGTGAGCTCCCGTCTCTGGTCCCAGTTCCTGCCAACCTAGCAGTCTGAAAGCAAGAAATTGCAAGTAGATAAATAGGCACTGCTTCAGTGGGAAGGTAAACAGCGTTCCGTGCGCCTCAGCATCTGGTCATGCTGGCCACATGACCACAGAGATGTCTTCAGACAGTGCTGGCTCTTCAGCCTAGAAACAGAGATGAGCACCGCAACCCTGGAGTTGGATACGAGTGGCTTTTGAGCAAGGGAAACCTTTACCTTTTCCTGACCCTGCCAACAAAACATTTAAGCCAGATCTGGCCCTCATAACAAATGAGTTCAGCACCCGAGTGGGAGTGTCAGACTACGATCTGCGAGACCTGGGTGTGAATGCCCATGTTGTCATGGAAATTCACTGAGACCAATTTCCCACAAGCGCTGCTCCGGTGTCATTCCTCCATTTGCTTTGATTGCCTGCTTGAATTTCCCACTTTTTGCCGTGGGGCGCATTTTGACCCGTGGCTTTGCGCGATTTCCCTTGCAGCTTCTGTGATCCTATTTTTTGAGGATCACTGAAGCTGCGGAGGAAATCGCGTGAAGCCGCGGGTCAAAATGCGCCCTGTGGCAAATAGTGGGAAATTCAAGCAGGCAATCAGGGCAAAAGGAGGAACGACGCCAGGGCAGCACTTGTGGGAAATTGGTCAGAGTGACTTTGGGCCAATAAATCTCACTTAGCCTAATGTACTTCAAAGGATTGTTGTGAGGGTGAAATAGGGGAGCGGAAAATGCTGTTGTAAGCTGCTTTGGGGCGGGGAGAATGGCTATGAATATCTACATAGTAAATGATAAATAAAATTCTGTGCACCTCACCTGTGGATGTTGTTGAGCTAGATAGGGTGGAGGAAAGGCTAAAGTGTTTCAGGCTTTTCAGTTCTGGGGGGAGACACCAAAGAGGGCACACATTAGAGGTTTATAACATTATGCATTATCTGGTGAAAGTGGACAGAGAGAACTTTGCCTTATCTTCCTCTCTCAGACCACCCACTGAAAGTTGATTTGGAGTAGATTCAGATCAGACAGAAATATTGCTCCACAACACATGATACACTTTGCGGCCACATAATGTGGTGGTGGGCACTAGTTCTGTTACTTTTAGAGAGGGATTAGAAAGTGCATGAAGCAGATACATCACCCAAAGCTATTAGCTATGATGGGTGTATCATTTCTACTGTAATAGGGCTACTTGGAAATAAGAACCGTAGTTTTCAGCTCAGCTAATTTTGGTCGCAGGGGTGAGGAGTGGCTACCCTGCAGGTAATCTCATTTTAGGACACTGATTGTGCTTTTTTCGCCTTACTAAGACATCCTGCAGTGGGGTGTCATTTTAGTGGAGGAGAGATGGCAGGATTCCCCATAGACTTAGAAGCCTATTCTTGGGTATATTCAAGATCAAACTACCAAAAAAAGGAAAAGAGAGGGAGGGGGGGCTAAAGAAGAGGAAAACAGGTGTTTTAGTCATTTGGTGTCGTTATTTGTAATGCCACATAGTAGCTAGGCTAGCAGCATCAACACAGAACAAGCAGCTATACATATATTTTAAAGCAATAGTATTTGTGCCTGTCAGCTGTATGCCTCGTAGTAACCATTCAGAACAAAACTCACCTGAGAGACAGGTGTTCCTGAGAAGCAATCACCCTCTACCAAATGGCACCACTGGCCTTAGAAGACAACAGTGTTGTTCAGCTCCCCACTCAATAAAGCCTTTGCAGAAGAATTTTTTTTCCGGACTGAAGGAAAGCCAAAATTCTGTCTCAGCCACACTTATCAGTCAAGGCCTTTGAAAGTCCTGATATCCCATTATCAGTTATATGTTCTTTCTTTCTTTGGCTGTGATCATATGCACAATTAGCCCTGACATAGGCGCGAATGTTGGGCAGCTTTAAAGTGCGCAATCAGACACAAACATCTGGGAAGCATCCTGCAGCCGGCAGCAACCCATGTTGCTCCACCACAGAGGTGAAGTAAAGAGGCACTGGAGAAAGTCCAGTAGCAAATGGGTTGCTATGGGCCTCAGGCAGACTTTCCCCTGTCTGATCGCTCCAGTGCACTCTCATGGCATCGGGATGGTCTGATCAGGCCATCCCGACTCTGTGCCGTTGGTTTTTCCCGTTCTCAGTATGCGCATCATTGCACACCCCATAGGGAGCCCTCAGGGCTGATGCGTTTAAGCGCATCAGAAACAAAGAGCAAAAAAACCTGACTCACCCGCGGTTGTGTCTGATCACACAGTGGCGGACTGTGCCCGCAGCTTCAAAATCCTGTGTGGTTGCACAACTGCGGGTCAACTTTCACCAGAGGAAATAGCCTTCCCCCCACTTTATCTCGCATGTGTGACCGCAACCTACCTACCTACCTTCCTTCCTTCCTTCCTTCCTTCCTTCCTTCCTTCCTTCCTTCCTTCCTTCTCTCTCTCTCTTTTCTTTCTTTCTTTCTTTCTTTCTTTCTTTCTTTCTTTCTTTCTTTCTTTCTTGTCACAAGGCACAGAAACATGAAAACACAGTGAACATAACGGTGGATTTTGTTACAAGCAGAACAGGTTGGTTGCATGTGCGCTGTACTGAGGCAGCTGTGAATGTGCTACTTAAAACCATTAAAAATAATGACACAGTTTGTTTTCCAGCTCAAGTGACTGAGAAGCTGATGAATGATGCTGCATGAAACAGTGGCCATGAGGAAGTCGATTCACCATGAATTATGTGCCACACCATCCTGGGAAAGGGGACATTACAGAGCTGATTTGTGAACTGATTTTACCCAATAATGTGGTTTCCATTGAAGTTTTCATAAAATTCATTGCTCCAGCTTACCTCCATTATTGTGTCCTTGTGCATTCTTCTTGAAAAAAAACTTGCTTATAATGCTGCAGAAGAGCATTTTGGTGATGCTGTATAGCAAGCTTAGGTGTACTGTAAACACGTATGAACAAGTTATGTATAAATAAGCATATTACATGCTTAAAGAATAAGTCCTTCTTGCAAACATGTTAAGCCTGTGACTCCTCTAAGTCATGCATAGCAAGTTCCTGCCTGCTTTACAACCTGAGAAAAGTCAGTTCAATTCCGGCTCTGCCTGCTGCTGAAGGGGTTAGAGAGGCTGTAACTTTCAGGAGCAGGGCTGTGGACTGGTTGTAGAGGTCCAGCTTTTTATGCAGAAGGTCCTATGTTCAGTGCCCACTACCTCCCATTAAAAGGATCGGGTAGTAGGTCATGCGAAAGACCTCTGCCTGAGACCCTGGAGGACTGCTACCAGTCAGAAAGACAATACAGATCTTGATAGACCAGTGGTCTGACTCAGGCTAAGGCAGGATCATGTGTTCATGTGGTGCTCCTCAAGCTTTCTCACACATGTCCACCCTGATCATTACTCCTCCCATTAGACATTAAATACAGGGGTGTGTTTTCACAATAAATTACTGATGACTCTGAACTGTAAAACACAGCATGTATGAGACTGTAGGAATCTTGTTCTCATTCTTTTCAGTTTCACTTGTGTGTCTTTGTATATTGGTGCTACAGGCCAATTTAACACACACCCCTTTTAATCATACCTGTCATCTCATTCTTGGCTAGTACAACATTGTGTTAGGCTTCCTGCAAATGTTTAATACATACCAATGGACTGTTTGAATACTAAAATCAAACAGACATGAAATGTTGCAGAATTATGTTAAAATAATTTCATAACTTAATAAAAGCAGTAATTTTACAAGATGTGAAATGAACAGTTATGGTCTGTTTTCAAGTTTTCTTGTTCAGATGTAGGACTAGGAGTAAGGCCCAGCCCAGCTTACTCACTGGTGCAGAAGAGGAAACATGAAACTCTGCCACTAAGGAATGAGCAGTGAACTCAGAGACTTTTTTCCCCCCAAGAGGAACTTCCTTCCCCAGGAATTCTCTCAAAGAATTTCCTCAAAGACATATGGACTTGGTTCAGACATTATGTGAAACCATGTCTTATTTAAACTAGCTGTGGTTAGTGTGATTGTTGGACTGCGGGAGACCGCACTAAGTACGGTTATTTCAAACCAGGCCTTGAAACCATAGTTTTACGTTAGCCTGTTAACCACAATTAATATTAGCTGTGGCTGCATGTGATGTGTGAACGTGGATATCCTAGTAGCCTAGCTTACTGCAATGCAAGGTGGTATAACAGTCTTCGTGGGAGATGGAGGCGGGGGGAGAAAAGGAGATGAAAACAACGTCTGTTGAGGCAAGCCAAGATTTGAATGACTGTGAGCACAACAAAAGTTTCCCAACTAGGAGTGGAAAGTGCCATCAAGTCGCAGCTGACTCATGGTGGACCCTGTAGAGTTTTCAAGGCAAGAGATGTTCAGAGATGGTTTGCCCTTTCCTGCATCCATGTAACAACCCTAAACTTCCATGGTGGTCTCCCATCACAAATACTAACCAGGGCCAATCCTGCTTAACTTCCGAGATCCGATGAGATCAGGCTAGCCTGGGCCATCCAGATTTGCAAATTAACCATGGTAAAAGAAGAAGAAGAGATTGGATTTATACCCCACCCTCCACTCCCCAAGGGAGTCTCAGAGCGGCTTACAAACTCTTTTCCCTTCCCCTCCCCACAACAGACACCCTGTGAGGTAGGTGGGGCTGAGAGAGCTCTTTCCCAAGCTGTCCTTGAGGGAACAGCTGGTACAGAGCTATGGCTTGCCCAAGGTCATCCAGCCATGGCTTTGTATCAGGTCTGAACAGTGAAGCTGCATCCTCTTGCCCTTGCGTTGCAAGTCCACACACCTTTCAGGGACAGTTGTATCCTGTGGGGATGCACCTCTCGACTTGGTAAGGAATGCAAGGCATTCCTTTTATAAAGTCAGGAAGTCACTTTCTCTTTGAGGGTGAAAAGGTCATTCATCAGACATGACTGGAGGAAAACCTAGCATTGGCCTGACTGGTGGTATCTAGTGGAGTGTTGGGCTGGAGGAGGGAGTAGCAGCAGAGGAAGAGCTACAACTTCTCCTATCATAATTCAGCAATCATTGCTCCCCTGAGGACATACAGCTCTGGCCTCCTTGTGTGAGTCAAGTGGCCCTAATTGGCTGCACTCTGATCAGAGCACCAAGGGAGTCCCTGCAGGCCAGTGTGCCCTTGTTTTTCATTCTTCACAGACTGGGGATACTTTCACAGCGAATGCCTCTCTCCTCTGTCTCACGGTGTGCCTTTTTGCTTTTGCATTTTAATGTTGGCTTTTCTTTCCCTCTTCTCTCCCATTTCAACTCTCAGTTTATAGTCTCAAATTCTGGGCAGTGTTAAGCTTTGCACATCGCAGTGGAAGGAGAGCATCTTCCTTTGCAGGGTCCTTGGTTAGGCTTGGATTTCTCACTAGTAATGACTCTTCAACAGTTGCAATGCCACGGCCATGACAATTTCAGTGCCGAGGTCACAGCCTGGCCAGCCAGAGTTTGTTCATGGTGGGCACACATCTAGACAGCTGCCATGCTGACTACTTCCACTGCCCTCCCTTCCCACAGTCTGCCAGGACTGAAAATGGGAGGCTTCAACTAATTCCAAGTAGTTGTGATATCTGAATGTGAGCGCCTCAGCTATGTTTAGATTCTTTCATAGTAACCGAGAGTCTTAAATCACATTTGATTTTTATTTAGTTATTTCCTTACTTTATATTTCCCCAGTTTGGTGTGGTGGTTAAAAGTGCGGACTCTAATCTGGGAGAACCGGGTTTGATTGCCCTCTCCTCCACATGGAGCTGCTGGTGTGACCTTGGGTCAGTCATAAGTTCTTTCAGAGCTGTTCTCTCATGGGCAGTTCTGGAGAGAGCTCTCTTAGCCCCACCTACCTCACAGAGTGAGTGTTGTGGGAAGGGGAATGGCAAGGGATTGTAAGCTGCTCTGAGACTCCTTTGGGTATGAAGGGTAGAGTATAAATCTGATCTCTTCCTCCTCCTCCTCCTCTTCTTCCTCCTCAGTGGAGACCCAAAGCAGCTTACATTGTTCTCCCCTCCATTTCATCCTCATAACAACAACCCTGTGCGGTAGGTTAGGCTGAGAGTGTGTGATTGGTCCAAGGTTATGTGGCAAGATTCATTGGCACAGGGGGGATTCCAACTGGGGTCTCCCAGATGCCAGTCCAGCACTCAAATTAGTACACAACACTGGGTCTCTTAACACTGGTTAAGGGCCCAACTACACATTATGTCTACTCTCTGATTACCACTGGGGTTTGCAGCAGGATGCCAGTTAAGGATTGCTGCCTTAATGTGCAACTGAAGTGCCCAGGGGAGTAGTCTGCCACTGGTCAGACATGTTCACTGCACAACTTTTCCTGAGAACTGTGCCCAAATATATTTCATGAGAAACACCCTCCAGAGTTGGTAACTCAGGGCCAAACCAGACATAATACACAAAGGCATGCAATGTTACTCCCAGCTCTCCTTTCAACACCATAAGCCTCTTTTAGAGAAGAGCGTGAGACAGAAAATACCTTCAGCCTCTTCCCTGCCTGCTATTTTTCTGCTCCTAATCAGCTTTCAAGCAGCTTTTCCCTCTGTGGGATTTTGAGGCATGTTTTGGGGCATTTAAACCCTTGCAGGGGAAGAACAGGTCAAATGGGAAGAAATCTGGACAGGAAAATGGCCAGGGGGTAGGAAGCTTCCCTTTATTTCTGCCGTCTGTGTTATGTCCGCTGACAGCCGCAAGGCGGCAGTGGCATATAGGCCGCCAATAAGATCTCTGGCGGGAAATTCAGGCCCGCGGATAGGGCAGGGAGAAGTCGAGGCTACTGTATATAGTTGGCCCCTCGCGGCCAGGGCGCCATTACTCTTTGTGTACCAATAAACTAGTGATAGCTACATCGTTGTCTGTCTCCTCTATGCCGTGAACCCAGTACACAAAAGTCTGAGTGGCCCCAGAGTCTGGAAGCAGCTTTTCTGATTTCAAAACAGCTACCAGGCTGAAGTTACATGTACCTGCAGCTAATCCTGCATTTGGATTTCAGAGTAGCCCTGTTCATAAGTTACAGTGAACACATGTACAGTCTGCGTACAGCGTATGCTTGATTTTTCTCTTTATGCACGTTGAGCGGTATTCATGTTCTGTTCAACATGTGTGTAGCTGAATGTGTGGTTTAAACCCCACATTTATCCAGGGACATGTACCTTCATGTGCATTTGTACACCTGTTTGTAAGAAACAAGCCACCACGAGTTCACTTGACAAATGAAACTGGTGACCACCCCTGGATAAATGTGAGGTTTAAATCACACGTCCAGCTACACATACACCTCAAGCTTTTGAGCATCTAGAGGCATCTGTTGGAAACACGGTATTGGAACGGATCTTCCCCTGGTCTGATCCAGATGGGCGATTCTTTTATTTTAACATGCACTTCCCAGTTGTCTCACTGATGTCCCGCCAGAGACTCCTGAGTGATTTCTGGCTCCTCTAAAGTGGCCAGTTAATAAATTGCTGTCTCGATCAGTTTTTTGGCACATGTGTGATGCCTCCAGTTACAGTGAGCCTCTCACATGCGAAGGAGGGGAGAACATTACAGCCATTCCAGCACTAAGCGGGGCCATATAAAATCTAAGAAGTTACTATGTGCTGAAGCCCTCCGGGAGGGTCTTTGTATTGCTTATTTACAGTAATTCATTTCTTCTTTGCTAAAGTTATTTACTTTGGAGCATGTATAATTTATATCCAAAATATTGCTTTCTTATATTAAGGGAAAGCAGAAGAAATACAAAATGCATTCTTAACAGCTTTCTGCTAGCCAAGCCAGGGCATAATTGTTCTCAGGTGCCAAATCAGAGAAATAATATAAAGGCGACGCACTGCTTCTTATGGATGATTTTCAGGAAACCAAATTGATAGTATAAAGCTACACTATGAAATGTCCCTGTTGACTGGCATGTGGGACTTGTTTGTCTGGGGTCTTTGAGAGAAGATATTCCTGGGCTTAATTGAGACCCCTGGAAATGGTAGAAAGTTCAAGTGTAAAATGCATCACAAATATATGGAACACTGTGTGGCTTCACCTGGGATTTTTTGGCTGCTTACAGTGAGCAACGTGGCTAAAGGATGTAACATACATCAGATGTCTTTTCTGGAACACTCTGTTCTCTAGAAGATCTTTGTTCTCTAGCCGCATCTTTATCTGCCATTTTCTAATCAGTGAAGACTCATTGACATAAACTCTTATGTACCAGCACAGGAGCAAACACAAGGTGGTTAAGCAGAGTCGGTTGCACTACGGCAAAGAAACACCTCAGCCAGGCTGTGGTTGGAACGTATATGTTGCTGCAAACTTGACTCAAGCCTGGTCAGTACCTGGATCAGAAAGATCCCAGAAATCTTACAAACACTTGAAAATATTTATACCCCCTTTCCCCCCATGGGAACCCAAAGCAGCTGACAATATTGTTTTCTCACCTCTATTTTACCCTCACAACAACCCTGTGAGGTAGGTTAGGCTGAGACTGGTTCAAGGTCACCCAGTAGGGTTGCCAGCCTCCAGGTGAGGCCTGGGGATCTCCTGCTTTTACAACTGATCTCCAGCTGACAGAGATCAGCTCCCCTGGAGAAAATGGCTGTTTTGGAGGGTTGTACCCTGCTGAGGCCCCTCCCCTCCTCAAACCCCACCCTCTCCTGGTTCCACCCCCAAAGTCACCAGATATTTTCCAACCCAGACCTGGAAACCCTATCACCCAGCAAGCTTCCATGTCAGGGTGGGGATTCAAACTTGGATTTCCCAGATCCTATTCTGTCATTCTAACCACTACATTATACTGCTTTATTATCTGATGAAAGCTGCCCTGAGCCTGCTACGTGGGGAGGGCGGGATATAAATCTAATAAATAAATAAAATTAATTTAGTTCCCTGTTGGAAAAAAGGTCGTAAAGTCTCAGTGTGGTATAGTGGTCAAAGTATCAAATAAATATATCAAGGCAATAGATAAATCAGGCTTGTTTGTGAATCGTTCCACTATAAGCAAATTGTTGTTTTATCGGAGTAGACTGACCCAGGGCTGTGCAGGCAGGAGGAGGAGGAGGAGCATGTGCAGAAGGAAGCCTCCATAAAGCCTCTTGGTAAAGAGACGCTTCAGTGCCAGATCCTGGGTTCCTCATACACCTCTACAGCCCTGCCAAAGAGTTCCATCTTGACTCAGGTTGCCTGAGAGAGGAATTTTGGTTTGGATTTCAGCTTCCCAAAAATGCAACCGCTGCTGTCTCATGGTGTTTAACTGAAACATTATATGAATATTCTGCTGCCACTTTTAGCTTTCATCTTGCCTTTCAGTTTAATATTTTAATGATGTTTCATTTGTTTTATTGCAATATTGCTCTTGACTTGATTTGACATGGGAATGTTTTCAAGCAGGCTTTGCAGAGTGCAGTTGGGATAGTTCACAGAAGTAGCTGATGCTGTGTTTTCTGTCCTTGAGTTTGTTTTGATGACTTGTTTATTTTTATATTGATGATTTAAATGTAAGCCACCTTAAGCAAGTCTCTGGAGAAGCAGAATCTCCTAAATAGATGGATAGATGGATGGATGGACGGACGGATGGACGGACGGACAGACAGACTAGGAATAAGGCCTGTTGTGGAAATAAATACAATGGGCTCTAGAAAGAGGCTCTGGGTGGGTGCCCCAGCCTTGGGCACTCAGCATCAATTTGCTGTGTCAGTCTCAGCAGGGTATAATGACACAGAGTCCACCGTTTTCTCCAGGGGAACTCATCTCTGCCATCTGAAGAGCAGTTTTAAGTCTGAGTGATCTCTAGCCCTCACTTGGAGATTGGCAACAATGGTTCCTTAGGAGGAAAAGTACAGCCTCTCTCTGTAGTGGGGACCAGAGCAGCTCACATTATTCTCCTCTCCCCCTTTGAATCTGCACAACAACCCTGTGAGGTAGGTTAGGCTGAAAGTCTGTGACTGGTCTGAAATCACCCACTCAGCTTCCACACCAAGAATTTGCGTCTGACAGACCCTGCTCTGAAGCACTAACTGCTACGTCACACTGGCTGTCGTAGAGTGGCCACCTCAGCAGGGTATAATGACACAGAGTCCACCTTTTTCTCCAGGGGAACTGATCACTGCCATCTGGAGAGCAGTTGTAATCCTGAGTGATCTCCAGCCCTCACCTGGGGACTGGTGACAATGGTTCCCTAGGAGAAAAAGTACAGTCTTTCTCTATAGTGGAGACCAAAGCAGCTCACATCATTCTCCACTCCTCCTTTTAATTTGCACACCAACCCTGTAAAATAGGTTAGATTGAAAGTCTGTGACTGGTCTGAAATCACCCTCTCAGCTTCCACAGCAAGAACCTGGGTCTGGCAGACCCTGCTCTGAAGTGCTAACTGCTACACTACACTGGCTGTGGTATCATCTGATATCACAACTGAACTGTCTCTCCACCTGGACAAAATAACTGCTTTGGAGGGTGGACTCTATGGCATCCTATTCAGCTGAGGCCTCTCCTCTCCCCAAACTCTGGCTTCCATAGACTCCACCACAAAATCTCCAGGAATTTCCCAACATGGAGCTGGCAACCCTAGTCAGGACTGGCCCCAATGAGTTCCCCACAAAGGCCAAAGTAGGCCTGGAAAGAGCCTCCTCCAACTGCATTTTTACTGACAGAACCAAGTTTGGTCACCTAGCAACAGCCACTGAGAGAAAAGTGAGCTGCATAGCAGGAGGAGAAGAGAATGGTTTGATAGTTGCTGGCCCACCTCAGTAGAAGAAGAAGAGATTGGATTTATACCCCACCCTTCACTACCCAAGGGAGTCTCAGAGTGGATTACAAACTCTTTTCCCTTCCCCTTCCCACAACAGATACCCTGTGAGGTCATCTGCTTAGCTTCTGGCCTTTTGAATTGCCTATACATTACTACCCAGGGTCTTTCAGGCCTGAAACCACGAGGGCCCGTTGCTGATAAAGAAGTAGGTTTCTGGTCTGTTCCCTAGCTTGATGGTGACTATCTGAGATCTTGACATGCAGCCATCATTTTGCTCACAGCAGCCATCTTGAATGTTGCTTGTGCAAGCCAGACAGATCCTGGCTATGCTGACTGGAGAGAACCATTTTGGATTTTTGGAACTTTTTACTAAGAATGGTAATATCCAATATTATCTGAATTTCTGACTTCCTTGTTTTATCCTCAGAGTTCTTGTCATTTGGAAATATTCTTGCACCTTAAATAAAATATATTTTAATTTACTTTTGTGGTTATTTGCCTTCAACTGACCTCAGTCTAAATCCAGAGCCTAGATTAGCTGACCACTTACCAGCATAATTGCTTTTGTGAGAAACTCATTCTGCAAGCAGGGCTGACTTTCTTGTTTAGTCCTGGGAAGGTTGGACACTTGCCCTTTGGCTTCTGTTTGTTGGAATAGTCTAAACGGCCGGTGGCAGCTACCAGACTGGTGTGTTAGGAGACGCACCCCAGGCTTTTGTAATTTTGTGTTCTTGTCAAAGTCACTTTACATTTTATTACTCACTTGTCATGGAAACCGGGAGGGGGAGTAGGAGAGTGTGAAATCTGCATACTTTCGCTTTTGGGATGCTTTGAAGTAGAATGTTGCTTATCGCTTCTGAGAACTTCCACTGGCCTTGGGACTCATCTTTCACTGCCTGGCGTTTATCTTTATGTTGAGGGAATGTCACCAAGGTAGGAACACGTAGCCATTGGTTTTGGCAGGTGGAATACCAAGGGGTGATTGGTTCCAAACCTTTTAGGGCCCTTGCTTGAACCTTGTATATCTATTGCTTTTGCGCCTTCATCTTCAGTTCCAACACAGACTGTGCCCAGTCTGGATCCCATCACTGTCTCAATAAACGTATCATTCTTCAGAGTGAATGTTGTTAGGAACTGATTTATCCAGGATTCTGCAGCCCTGAAACAAACATTCTTGGCCCAAAATTGGACCAGAAACCTTTGACAGAACTGGATCTACCTGAATAAACATAAGTTAACTTTTTTTGTGATATACTTCTTGGGAGATTTATCTACTACATTCAGTATCATGCTCCTATGACTGGGCAAAACTGCTGTGTTCACCAAATATCCCAATAGAAGGCAGAAGTGGGGGATAGTAGTAGACTGCTCCCCTGTTCAGTCTCGCAGCTGACCACAGACCCTTGGCTGTCCCAAATAGTAACACTGAACAGTACAAAAAACATGTCACGGGATTCTCCCTGACATGTCATAGGATGCTGGAGTGCATCGGCGAGTTTGCACAGGGCCATGCATGATCTGAGGGTTGACTCCAGCATCTTCTGACATCAGCAGGTAATTTTCTGATCACAGGCTACATCACTGAGGACCCCACATGATTACTTGCTTTGGTTGTGCTGACTTTGCTGAGTCTCCTGCAAGAACAGAGCATACCCTTTTCCCCATCATCCAGAAGAGAATACAGAGGAAGCAGAGAATGAGTCCATACAATATGAGATAGGAGAGAGGGATGGAAGTTGCCTTTGCCCCTTCCTCTCCTAAAAGGCAAAGGTAAAGGTTTCCCTTGCTCAAAAGCCAGTCGAATCCAACTCTAGGGGACGGTGCTCATCTCTGTTTCCGAGCTGAAGAGCCAGTGAGGTCCAAAGATTTCTCTGTGGTCATGTGGCGAGCATGACTAAATGCCGAGGCATGCAGAACACTGTTACCTTCCCACGAAAGTGATACCTATTTATCTACTTGCAATTTCTTGCTTTTGAACTGCTAGGTTGGCTGGAGCTGGGGCCAGAGACGGGGGCTCATTCCATCATGTGTCAATAGGGTCTTGAACTGCCGAGCTACTGACCTTCCGGTCTGCAGCTCAGCATCTTAACCTCTGAGCCACTGCAGCCCCTCCTAACAGGTAGGCAGGGGCATAAACTATAGGGGGGACAATGGGGCTCAAGCCCCCCCAGAATTTCCTGGAGGTGGCAATGCCCCTCCTGGGCTAGCATCATGAAGCTGTGCTTAGGCTTAAACTGTGCATCCTCCCCACTCATACAGTGGCTACTAACTTCACTTTCTGTTTCTGGGACTTTGGAACATTTATTAACCACATTATGTGTACACAGTGCTGTTTCTTCGATCTGCAGTTTCTGCCTAACCTACTTTGGGGTAGATTCCTGTATTACAATTTACATTTGATTCTTAGACTTGGGTGAGCATTTTACAACATTAATTTTATAAATGTTGGAGATGTTTCCCTTTACCTTAGTGAGATCAAAGGGAAGCTTGTTGAGAGGTGGAGTGCATTGAAGATTCATTGGATCAGAATGGGTATAACTGGCTCTTTGAATGAAGACCTATCCAAGCTCTTTTCTGAAAGAGAGGTAAAGTAACAAATGAAGGGAAATATAGAAGGAATGAGAACAGGTTGCTAAAAGAAGGGGGGGGGATCCCTGCTATTTTTAATGAATGGACGTTTTATCTGATGCCATAAGAGCTAAAGCACATTGGATAATGGAAATCAGCTTAACAAAAAAGGTTGCAGTCATTATACAGATAAAAATTCCCAAGGAATCTGTTTAAATGTTAATAAATTGAAGAGAGGGCTGACAGAAGAGCACTAAATGTTGCAGCACAATGTTACCAGCTATGCAAAACTGCAGTCCGGGCTGCTGCCCCCAGTACACATTATTGATTTTTAAATTACATTGTCTTTTTATTACTTTCTTCTAAATCTGTCACTGTAAGGACTGACACAAAATCTAATCAAAGCATAAGGAAACCATCAATTGTATCTAGTTATTTGGATAGCTGGGAACTGACATCAGCAGCGCCCCCCACCCTCTTTAGACTATAACAAGATCAAGAGATGGATTGTGTATTGGAAGCAATGTGTATCTGAATAAAACAAATGTTTGGGGATATAAAGGAGATCCAAAGAGGAAAGAAACAAAATGGTTGAAAAGCTCTGTATTTCATCATCTTTACCTGGGGTTATAGAAGCTGAATGAGGATAGGATGGTTTCTAAATGCCCTTGCAGCAGTTGAGCAAAATAGTCTACTGAAATTGTGGATTTTATGCCAGTATAATGATACTTTTGTCCTAGTAGAATCATTACATCAGTGGGCTACCACTACTAAAGGCAGAGCCTGTTCAAAGATACTACATGGAGCCCAGAGGATGATCTAGAGCAGGAGTGGCCAAACTTGCTTAATGTAAGAACCACACAGAATAAACGTCAGATGTTTAAGAGCCACAAGCAGGGCTCATTTCTTGGCAGGAGCTCCTCTGCATATTAGGCCACACACCCCTGATGTAGCCAATCCTCCAAGAGCTTACAGTAGCCCCTGTAAGAAGAGCTCTGTAAGCTCTTGGAGGATTGGCTACATTAGGGGTGTGTGGCCTAATATGCAAAGGAGCTCCTGCTACAAAATGAGCCCTGGCCGCAAGACACAAACAAATATTACACACACATTTTTATTGGAAAATATGCAAATTTGCTTTTTACTAACATTAAATGAGACTGCCAAAAATAAAAACAAAAGGGGGGGAAACAGATATTGATAATGATATTTATTTGTCCAATAATATTTATTTGCTTGCTAATGATATTTATGTGTCTAAGAGAGAGAGACATGGAAAGAAAGAATGAAAGAGGTGGAAAGAAAAAGAGAGAGAGAAACAAAGAAAGCAAATAGATGCGGGAGGGGGATGAAGGAAGGAAGAGAGAGAAAGAAAAAGAGAGAGAGCAAATAGATGGGGAGCCTTCCGGGAGCCATATAATATGTGGGAAAGAGCCACTCGTGGCTCCTGAGCCACAGTTTCACCACCCCTGATCTAGAGACACACTGGCCGAGAACAGACTGGCAAAATGAAGTGCAAGGGAAGCGGGGCAAAAAGACCTGGGCCGAGTTGTCATGGGGCTTTCGGTTCGCACTGCATAGACTGATGGAGGACCATACCAGGGAGGAGGCGGAACAGAGCGTTCACACTGTGGGGCGGCCCCCAGTGGTGGTGCTGCGACGCCGCACGGTTTTGGCCCGTTTTGCTAACATGCGCATGGGCACATAGGCACATGAGCGCAGCAGCCGGATCAGCAGGTTCACATTACCAGTGCCGCTTGATGCACAGCTTATTTGCATCCATACTGCCAGGAAGCGGGATGAACGCGCACCCAGACGGCTTGACACTAGTTTCACCAGGTACCTTTTTAACGCGGGATGAAAGTGCTTCAGGGTGGGGTGAGTGTGGCACGGCAATGCCAGGCCGCTGTGGCTGTGTGAACAGGCTCTCTTAATCCACTTGCAAAGCGGGCCTGTATCGTCCAAACTGCTTGTCTGAACTCGGCCACTGTAGGAGCGAACTGCTGAAGCTAAAGGGGCCACTTTGATTATTGTGCTTTGATGACAGACCATGCCCGGCACTGCATGGACAGACAGCGACAACTTCCCACCCTTACCCACTTCCTCTACTTCTTGAACTGTTTGCCTTCCCATTGAGTAGAGCCGTATGTTGCACAGTATGTAGGCATTTGGATTTCCCCCCCTCACTTAGCGAGTTTAATGACATTGGGTACTCCTCTGAATGCTTGATGTTATTCTCACTGCTTCTGTTTGCTAATTTTCTGGTCCAGCCCATTGTCAGGCAGGGCTGGGGAATGGGGGGCCCCCGGCTAGCATGATCACCCTAGGGCAGTGGTGGCAAACCTATGGCACGCGTGCCAGAGGTGGCACTCAGAGCCCTCTCTGTGGGCATGCATGGCATCGCCCCAGCACAGAGTTCGCAAGATTGGACAGCAAAAATCACATTAATTGTTCAAAAGCAGGCCAAATGCAAACTTTTACCTTTCAATAAAAAGTTGTTTGTATCATTGAAAGCTCTGTTATTGTGTTTTTCTTTTAAGACAAAAGATGTTAATGTATGAGTTGTTTTTTCTAAAATGAAAACCTCAGTATTCAGGTTAAATTGCCGTGTTGGCACTTTGCGATAAATAAAGGGTCTCTAAAAGGTCTCTAAAAGGTTCGCCACCAATGGCCTAGGGCCTGCCCCCCTTGTGCATGCATCTTCTGATCATGAACAATGGCAGGGATGAGAACTTTCAAATGGTTTATAATGCTTAAGAACATTTTCAGTGTTATCTTAAGAAAAGGTATAGCCTTCTAAGCCCCATGACTGCTGGGATATAATTGTGCTTAGGATGGCACCATCAGTGCGGCTTTGGTACGGTGTAGAAGCCCAACATATATGGTTTAGGAACTGAAAAAATTAAACTACATCATGGGATTTCAAGTCCTGCAAAGGTGTAGTAGCCTGAGCCCAGCTGTGGTTGTGATATATTAGCATTTTTAAGCCTGACTCAAATCCAGAAGGCTACTAAAATGAAATCAGTGCAGTTCAATTAGAATTTTACTCCCTGGTCCCTGAAAAATAATGTTCAGAGAAAGTCTACTTTGAACTTCTAAAACTAGTTTTGACACTGCCCTGAGCTTGTGCTTCGGAGGGTCATAAATCTTACTTAAATTAACAAAATGTCACGTTTTCCTGCCATTACTACAAATGTGACCACTAGGGTTGAAAGAGAATTGAATGAGGAGCTGGCCTAGCTGGTCAAAAGCTCCAGATTATTTGTAAAGGGAATCTAATAAAGCAGTTTTTATTGTCCAGTATTCTCTTGGTGGCAAGATGTCAGAAGGGTCAGAACTCTGCTACAACAGGACTTTCAGGAAACTTTTTAACTGAATAGGAACAGAAACTTTCGCTTCAGTGAAAAACTGATTTTATAGCAAGTCTTTCTCTTGTTCATCATGCCTTTTTATTTCCTACATAGCTCTAGGGGAAAGCCCCCAAACGCATCATCAGTTCCAATTTACTCTCCCAAAGCAGAATTTTCAATACATCCGTTTTTTCCTGCTTTCCCCACTGTGATAATTCAAATTAAAGGTAAAGGTAAAGGTTTCTCTTGCTCGAAAGCCAGTCAAATCTGACTCTAGGGGCCAGTGTTCATCTCCATTTCCAAGCTGAAGAGCCAGCGCTGTCCTAAGACATTTCCGTGGTCATATGGCCTAGACGCCGAGGCACACAGGACGCTGTTACCTTCCCACCAAAGTGGTACCTATTTATCTACTGGCAATTTCTTGCTTTTGAACAGCTAGATTGGCAGGAGGTGGGACTAGAGATGGGAGCTCACTCTGTCACGTGGCCCTTGGGTCTCGAGCTGCCAAACTACTGACCTTCCGGTCTGCATTTCAGTGTCTTAACCACTGAGCCACCGTGGCCCCTCATTCAAATCAGGGCTGTGCATTTGAACAGAGGTGCATCCAAATCCCAATTTATGACACCAGACACTTTAATACAGTTATTGTAATCAATACTCATTGGAAAAGTAATCACATCGAGTTATAGTGAGGCAAGACTGGTAATCTTCCGTAATCTAGCATTTTACAAACACACATTTCAGTCCCAAGTGGTCAGTGGGAGAGGGGGGGAAGTGAATAATCAGAAAATGAAAATGACTGACAGGTACACTGACCAACCGGCAGAGTCTGTACATATCAAGCTCTCTACTAAAGATGATTGCTCTGATGACAGCCACCCACACAGAGGACTGTGGTCCCCCTTTTCACACTGTTGACGCTCGGTCTACGATGCTAGCCCTGATCCCCCTTCTGCCTAGATTGTTAGTGAGTTTCTATGGGGGTCTTAGGAGACCTGGGGTGAGAATGTCAGCTAGCTATAGTACTAAATTTAAATATTACATGAGGAATGTTTATTTACAAGGAATGTTTCCATTTCAAAGTGTTGGTTCAAATACTGAGTCACAAAACAAAACAACATGCAAGCAGCATATGACTCAACGATCGCCATTAATATGTTAATTCAGATGTCTGATGCTGATTTGACATTTGACTCGACATACTGAAATGAAATGTTTCATTTCTTATCAACAGCCCAAGTGACCATTCCATTTCCACATTTCAAAGGTTGCGGTCACACGGCCCTTTAAAGCGGGAGGAAGTGCTGTTTCCTCCCGCATTTAAAGGGACCGTCCACAGTGGCCGGGACAAATCCTGCGCCAAAGTGGGCTCAATGGCGGGTTACTCCCGCAATATAAAACAGTCTTGTAGGTAGACTTATCATATTTAAAGCTGCTGTTCTCTAATATATAAAACAACTCCTAGTATTTGAGGGAAGTATGCTTCCCAAAGGGGCTGCGGTGGCTCAGGTGCTTAAGATGCTGAACGGTAGTTCAGCAGTTCAAGACCTGAGTGCTGCATGACAGAGTGAGCTCCCGTCTCTGGGCCCAGCTCCTGCCAACCTAGCAGTTCGAAAGCAAGAAATTGCAAGTAGATAAATAGGTACCACTTTGGTGGGAAGGTAACAGCGTTCTATGCGCTTCGGTGTCCAGTCATGCTGGCCATGTGTCCACAGAAACATCTTTGGACAGTGCTGGCTCTTCGGCTTGGAAACGGAGATGAGCACCGCATCCCTAGAATCAGATTCGACTGGCTTTCGAGCAAGGGAAACCTTTACCTATGCTTCCCAAACCCACTCACCCTCTTATCAGGGAGAACTACCAAATATTATTCACTCTCCCTTTTTGTGAGAAAAGCGACAGACACATTCTATGTCACATAATTTGTAGGTCAATAAAGAATCGTTCATAACATAATGTGGATTTTGGTAATACTGCTATATATGCACTCACATGCACAAACACGCACACACACACACATATAACTGTTGATGAGTCTGCAGCCAGGAGGGGGTCAGAATTCCCCACAACGAAAGAGCTAATTAAGTTGTATATTGGTTTATAAACGTTGAAGATAGAAGACAGCTAAGCTGAGCATTTGTCATAAACCACTTGGTTAAGAATCTTTCATAGAAATATCCAATATTGGGATAAATTGTAGATTCTTTTTAGAAAAATGGATGATGTGGATATGTTTTAGAAGCAAATTGCATGCTGTGGGAACAGTAAATGATTCTCCAGCAACTGTGCATTCCACCGAGGATATAACATTGATCAGTGTTGAACTTTTTCAGAAAACAATTTCATTTGCTGCAAAATTGGCTCTTTTAATTTTGTTTTATTTCAACATCCATCCCCCCCCCCCCCCCCCCCCCCGTTCAGGGCAACAAACTCCTTTACAATGTTTCCCCCCTTGTTTGAAAACAACCCACTCGGATGGCATCAACAGTTGTCAGAATCTGTTTCTAGTGATGGCATCAATTTATAGAAATATCAATGATAAAGTAAAGAAGAAGAAACCCGGACTATATAAATCTGTCACAGGTAGGGCTAAATGAAAGGTGCTAAATGCAACTGGACTGCAAATATATTCATGTAACTGCTTGTGACAGTAAACGTTTACCAAGAGGAAAGGATGGCAAGGTGTCTTTATCTGACGTTCTTTTCATCTTGATCTATCTCCTGCTTCTGCGCTGGAATACTTGAAATGCATTGAATTGCCCTGCAAAAAGGGAATGGGTGTTGCTTCTTGGATACAGCCTGTTTCTATAGATATTTAGATTACAGAGTCACACACGCACCCTCCGCTTTCTCTTAGACAATGTTATCCCCTTAGAGTTGAAGGACAGCACCATGTCTTGGTAATTTCCAATTTCCACAAGAGTGGAAGAGGGAGAAAGGGTGAGAGGAGGATTCATCTTTTGTCAGCTCAGAAATAATGCATTTGGATTCCTGGAATGTTTCACTGAAATGAGAAATTACGTGCATGGATCATGTTAACACTGAATGGCTTCCAAGAGGCCCTTTGTCTTCTCTGCCTTAGAACTACGAAGAGTTCTGTCCAGTAGTCCACAAATAGGACACAGAGTCCAAGGCCCTCCCCTAATTCTGCCCCTTAGCACTGGGTTTCAGAGGTTTGACTGTGGCGGTTAGTAGCCATTGGTGGATCTTTCCTCCATGAATTTATCTGTGTTCATGGTCATCACTACATCCACTGTCAGTGAATTCCACAATTACCGTATTTTTTAAGACGTGCCTGACCGTAAGACGCACCTAGCTCCGCTCGGTGCCGTGGCTTGGGAAAAGTGAGGGGGGTTTAAGACGCACACACTTCCCCCCCCACACACTTTTTGGGGGACAAAAAGTGAGTCTTATGGAGCAAAAAATACGGTACTTGTTCAGCCTCAATCCAACACCACCAATAGAAACAACAGCATATGAGGAGGGCTTTAATTCACTAACAGGGTCGTGAGAGCGCAGGGAGAGCATTTCCTTTTGTCCATCTGTCTCTTCTTACCCCTCCTTTCTTCAAGCAGCTAGCTAGCTACTACCCCACAGTGGCTAATGCAAAAAGGAATGTATACCTTCCCTCAAAATCACCTCTTGTGATAAAATGTATGTAGAGCACATCTAAAGTGATTTATGTTCTCTTTGCTGAGGAGAACAGTGATCATTAGCTTTAACCTGAAAGGGCTTCTCAAACAGTAGAAAAAGGGGTGAGTTCATGGATATTTCAGGGCTCTTGATAGCGGCTGCTTCCCACATGGGGAGCTTAAAACGGCCCCATTCCTAAACTAAGACTGAGAATCAAAGTGCTGGGAAAGACCAGATGATATACCGGCATGTGTGGTCCTGTTCTGAGGTAAGCAAACTAAAATATATATTTATTGGGCAAAACCGCATACACAGGCATACTTTTCAGGTTCTCTAACTAATGTTGTTCAAAGATCAGTTCCTGTACAATTCAAAATAAGGGTTTTGGTCTGACTTTGAATGAGCCATACCCAATCACAAGGGGGAGAAAACAATGACTTGACTCAAATTTGCTGTTCACATGCTGGATTCCAAAGTAAGGCTCACATTTCGGCCTGGCCAGCTTGGCAAGGGTTCTGTTATTGAGTTGGGTCTTTGTAATAAGGTGGAGTTATGCCCCATGTTGGTTTTTACCAGTATTTGACATGTGCGGGGAGGGAGAAGGCAATTTGTTCTATCACAGAAATGACACCCCCTCATTAAATTTCAATTTTGGACTCTAACCCAGAAAGCGCTTGTCCAGTTGGGATTAGGTGGGTACTGCTGCAGCAGTGGGGTATTCTAATAACGAGATTCAGCAGATAGGTTGCTGGAGATCACATTGTTACAAGGGTTATGCGCAGGATTGTAAGGTTTAATGTTGTGTTTAAGTTATTAATGGGATTCTTCCTTTAGGTGCTGCAGGCCGCCAGGCAAGACAAAGAGTCGCCATCTGCAGCCACAACATGGTTTTTTGGGCTGCTCACTGGGCCAGGAGGACACCTGTCAGTTCCCAACTGGGCCTTAGTGAGTGGGCTGTCATTGAATGGCTGGGAAGGAGGGGTATGAGATGGCCCAGGCTCCTTCCCTATTTATTCAAAGAGAGGCAAGAGCCTCCTCCACACATTTTGGTGGTGCACCTAGGGGGTAATGACCTAGGTTTAATTAAGGGCAAGGCCCTTATCATCCAAGCTGAGGCAGATCTTGCGATGATAAGAGCAAGATGGCCCTATATACAGATTGTTTGGCCTGTTATTCTGCCTCGCCAGGTGTGGCATAGCTTGGGAGACCCTTGGTGCCTCGATCGTGAAAGGCATAAAGCCATCCGCCAGATGAGGAAGGCTTTGGAGGGTGGTTTGGGGCAGTTTTTGCCACACACTGGCATATGGGTTGATGGGGTGCATTTATCAAACAAGGGCAATTATCTGTTTTTGGAAGACTTGCAGCAAGAGGTTTGGGCAGCCTTGGGCTACTAGGTGGGTGCAAAGGCCAAAGCAGAGGCTTGACCTTAGCAGTGGCAGGGTAGTGCGAGTAAGAAAGCGGAACTGGTGAGCACCTTATAGCATTTCCCCGTTGGGGAACAAGGGGGCATGAGGAATGGTTTTGGGGTTTTACGGTCCATGGCAGGGAACGATAATCACCTCTGGGAACCTCTTGGGCAGGCTCCTGCCTGCAAGCTGTACAGCTTCAGGGGTAGGCACTCCTGGGGGTCAACCAGTCTGCTGGGCTGCCAGTCACAAGCCAGATTGGTGGCTCAAGACCAGAGCTGGTGACTCGCCCATGATGGGCAAGGAGGTTGGCCAGAGAGTGACACCTGCCTTGCCTGTTCTGCACTCACTTAGCTTTTCCCCCTTGCTGCTTAGTTATATTTCTTCTAATAGTTAATAAAGTGGCCCTTGTTTGATTCCAAACTGTTGTCCATCTCCCTATTCCGACGGGCGGGAGGGGGGGGATGTCATCAACATCTGTTATTTAAGGATAAACAATATATTTTGATCTAAACCTCCCTACTCTTTTATATAATTGGTGGCAAATATCAGGAAAGTAAATCTCTTACAGTTACTGGAACTGCTCCAGTACCCACCCACCTTCACTTTAGAATAAATATCCTATACTTGGCAGGGTCACTGCCATTGTTTAACTGTGTCAGAGACATTCCAGAGGGAGTGCAGGTGATCTCTGAGATGTATTTGTTTGTACATTAAGTAGTGATGTTTTCAACTGCGGCTTTATCAAACTGTAGTCAGTTTTCTCATTTAAACATACTCCAATAATTCCCACACATTGTCCAGCCTGCCTGTTCAGAGCCTCCTCTCAGATCTTCATCTCTGTGGTGTCATCCATGGAGGTGAAGTAGGTGATGACCAGAGATGAGCTTTCTCAATGGTGTCTCACCCTCAGAATACCAGTCATGGACCAGCTTGACCAGTCGGAAATCAGCCTGGAGGAAGACTCCTCAAGTGCCACAGAACCTCACAAGAAACAGCTGAAACAGCTGAGGAGAGACAGGATCTCCAAGATCCATTGCCAACAGCTGACTCTGACTCCTTCAGGCAGACCATGAGAGGAAATGACAAAGCACAGCTGTCGCAGGAAGAGTCTTCTGATTTCTCCTCAGTAGTAGAACAATGCTGGAGGCAAACTCACCTCCGGCGTACAGAGCGAAGGCACGGTGCACATCTCTTGGCTCAACACTGGCATTTGGCTGACAGCAGCCCTGAATGATTGCGGGATTTTCCCTTGTGTAAATCAGCTTGTTGTGAAAGGCTTTTTAAAGCCAAGCTGGCACGCCTTCATGCCATGGAAGCAGTGTGTCACACATCTGTGAACCTAGCAAACACAGCTCCTGTCTTGCCTTGCACCCTGTGATCTTCGGACTGATCTTGGACTTCACAATTTGGACTGCCCTCTCCTTCTGCATCTTGGACCTGTCTGCATCTGGAGGATTAACAACCCTTGGACTGGCTTTGACTTCACTTTCTGGACTACTCTGGCATTGTATCTCTGCTCTGGCGCCTGCTTTGCCTGCTGGCCAGGACAATACCCTTCCCATTGAGCCTATTTTATTGTCACTTAGGTGCCAGGCCAAAACATTTCTCTTCACCCAGGGTTTTAACTGAAGGGCCAAAAGCTGTGAGTTTTTACAGACTGCATTGTGATTTTGACTTCTGTGTTATGCCTTATTATGAACTTGTTTTATTGTTTTATGCTTCTGAAAATTACTTTATTCTGCCCATACTGTTCTAGGTCCAGTGTGTCTGCTGCAATTTTTATAGCCAGCTTTTAGTGTTGCCGGGGGGGGGGGGGGTGTTAATACCTTTATTGTTTTATAATGGCATTGTTAAGAAGTATTTTATATTGTGAGTCACCTTGACCAAGTCTTGAGTGAGGCAGCCCATAAATTGACTAAACAAGTAAATACAATACAATCTAGGAGCACAGCTATCCAGCCTGTCCCTTCACTGTGCTTACATTTGAGGTAGTGCTAATGGAAGCTCAAAGGAATGGCTTTTCTTTGTTAGGATGAAGGGTGCATTTTTAGAACAGTGATTGGCAGTAAACATTAGAGGACCAGCATAACTTGACATGACAGCACATCAGAGTGAGCCCTTGTCAGGAAAGAACTGTCCAGCAACAGAGCAGTTTCAGAGCTGTCATTTTCTAAGCAATTAGTTTCACCATTGAAAATCAACCCATCACCAGTAACAATATGGCTATGAAGCATGAACACTTTGATATAGCTACGATCTGGCAACTACCTATCTAGTGGCATCTCAAAGAGATGCAAGGATAGCAGACAAACCCAGCTAGAAATCTGCCTGGTTAAGAGTTTCTTAATATGTCAGATAATAGGGACATGATCTATCCATCCATCCATGCATCTCCCATGTGGTACATTGGGAGGCAAACTATGAATCCCGGTTGTGGGAGGTGTACAACCACTTCCTCAGACTTCTAGCAGTGACTGTTGGTGACAGGTCTTGTTCAAAAGTTTCACAGCATTTCTACTTGGGAGCTAGCCTGGAAAGCTAGATTGGGCTGCCCTATCAATCATATCAGCTCCCTCATTGTCACATGATCTATCATATGGGTCCTTCCAGTAATAATTTGGGAACATAACATCGTCCAAGAGAAGGCAGGGGGAAAAACTATATGTGAATATTTCACCAATCTATCCATTAATTGATCCATCCATCCATTGATGTTAGATGTGTTCATACTAAGGGTGCTTTCAGATGTGTGGATGTATGTTGTAACCAATGGTTGGGTTATTATCATAAGGGAGGTGGCAGCTGAAAGATTTTGATGGCACTGCTTTGCTCACACTATTGAAAAAGTAGCATTGCTCTCTTAATGTAAACTTAACATTTTCTAATTTTAGAAGGACAAATCAACAGCACTTTATATGTATGCAGGCCAGCCTGAACAATGGCAAGTATAGCCTTCTAAGAATTCTTTCTAGGAAAACAGAATAAATATATAGTAGACGTTAGCACCATCTAGCAATCTTACAAGTTAAATTGTCATCCTGAAACACAGAAAGTTGAAAATGCATTCCGAGCCTAAAAATACATAGCAATATAATATAAAAAGCATTGTAAAGAATCTAATGATGCTTTTCATAATGAGATTTCTATACATCTGTTATCATTTGGTCAAAAACGTTATCCCTGTTCACATGCTGCAGTAGACATCCTGCACGTACATGTGTACTTCTGTTTGTAGGAAAGAGCTAAAACACATTCATTTGACAAATGAAACTTAAGAAGAAGAAGAAGAGAAGGGATTGGATTTGTATCCCACCCTTCACTCACTTGGAGTCTCAAGAGTGACTTACAAACTCCTTTCCCTTCCCCTCCCCAGAACAGACACCCTGTGAGGTAGGTGGGGCTGAGAGAGCTCTTTCCCAAGCTGTCCTTGAGAGAACAGCTGGTACAGAGCTATGGCTTGCCCAAGGTCATCCAGCTGGTGCAAGTGGAGGAGTGGGGAATCAAACCCGGTTCTCCCAGATTAGAGTCCGCACACTTAAGCACTACACCAAACTGGCTCTCGATAAATGTGGGGGTTGTATCACACATTCAGATGTACATGCATGGAACGTAACATGGGAAGCACTCAGCAGAGAACAATCAAGTGTACATTGTACACAGACTGTACCTGCATTCACTGTAACTGGTGATCAGGGCTATTGTATTTGGCATTTACATTAACTCTATTTTCTAATTTTGAAGTCAAGAACAAAAATAGTATTACAGTGCCTTGCTAAGCAATGACTTCAGTGGATTTAGAAGGGTACAACTCTGCATAGAATGGCACTCTTTTTATATTTATCTGTTTATCTACCTTGTTTTACCTATTTTTTTTAACCAGGTGTGGCTGCTGTTGCCTCTCCACTTGCTCCCACCTGGTCTGAGTGTGTGTCAAGGGCTCCATTAACATGATTTGTCATCCTGGCACATTCATAAACCACAAATGCAAAAGACCTCTCAAGGGCTAGGTGTCATTTTTCTAGTTTGTAAACCCCACAGGAAGCCAAAGGATGACAGAGGAAATCTTTCCATTGGGAGCAGGAGTCATCACACTGGGAAAGGTATAAACACATCTGAATAACTGGTAATCCATCTGGTTAAATGCAACCCAACGCATGGTCCACAAAAGTCCTTGTTCATTTGGAGCTGCAAAGGAGTTCTGCAAAAGGAGAGACGGAGCTTCCAGTTCCCCATCCACTCCACTTTTCCCAGTGGAAGGGGGGGGGGGGAGCCAAGAGCACTATAATGCCTGCCACCTGGTTTCTTGAAGCCTATTGGCTTCTTCAGCAGAGCATTTCTCCCCCAGGTTATCCAATTAAATTTATTTTTAAATCTTTTTAAAATCACTTCTCATTAGATTGGGAGATTGTCCAGCCAAAGCTGGATGGGCTCCATCTACCCATGTATCCAAGAGTTTACACATGTCTCCTGGAGAGAGATGATGTGGTCCCAACAACCAAATAGCAGTTGTTAAGTCCCTCTTCAAGAAACCATCCTAAGAATCCTCCCCAACGATTGTTCTAAATGAACACCCAGCTGTTCTAATTATCTTTGGAACAGCCCTGGAAAATAAGTAGTGATGAACTAGAACTAGAATCTGGCCCTGATATTTATTTGGCATGTCTGGAGTATGTCCTAGCCTTGATCTTTCTGGAAAATTCTGTCCCTTTTTCTTTTCTTTCTTTTTTATACTTAAGGGTGTGTGATATTTTGAGAAAATTGTTATTGTGTTTGATGTGAGATGAAAAGAAAAGGAGTAGGTTCTTTTTCTCAAGCAAGAGATTTTGGAGGGGGGGAGAAGTAAAAAAAAACACAAATGGATGGCTGTTAATCTGAGAGTCTCTGGGCCGCTACCTCCACAGCGTTAAAGAGCCAGAGGTAGTTTAGTTTGTAGCAGCACAGATGGTTATGGCTGATAAGGCTCGCCTGAGGCAGGGGAGCTGTTCTTGCTTACTCTAGTGAAATGCAGCTTTAGATATTTGGAGCTAAATTGCTTTGATTTTTTTTTAAAAAAAAATTGTAAACGCTTCAAGTTAAAAGGGTGAAAGCTCAATTTACCAACAGTATGTCAGAAGGTCCAAGAGAGCTCCCCCTCCCCCTCCGCCCAAGCCTGTCTGAGATGTTGTTGTTGTTGTTGTTTGTTTAAAAGAAATCATTTAAAGTACAATTCAGTTCTCAGGCTTCCCAATCTCATCTTTGCCCAGACAGTTTGAATCAAGGGACTGCAGATCTTTCTCATTAAGGCACCAAATCATGCAGATGTCCTTTTTTTGCCCTCTTTGAAGTGACATATGCTTCAATTTATTTTTAATCTTCTAAGTGATGTTGTAAGGAAAGCTGCCCTGTGCGACATATGAAGTTACTATATATTTTTTTTCCCATGCGCTTGATCTGGAAATACCGCCCACTGGCATCTTAGTTTTAGCAGAAAGCAGGCCCAACGACCATGCAAAGGGAAACTATTCTTAACTGCAAAGACACCTTCAGGGGGAGAAAAGCAACGACAGCAAGATGGCATTAAGACATACACGGCTAGTAAGCATTTTTTTTAAAAAAAAAAATCTCACATCTGCCCCCCCTTTTTTTATGAGTGGCATTTTCTGCTTAGGTATTTCTTGCTTCCCCTCTACAGCACGACAGCATCACCCAGTGGCAATCTGTAGAGAGACACATCCTCCCCAATCCCCACAAAAATGTTGACCACAATGCCTCCCATACTGCTGCTCTCATGGAGGGATGACAGCTTGAAAATGAGTTGGCACAAACTTTGCTCCGCAATATTTCACATGAAAGAGTTTCAAAATGAGCCAGTATTTCTATTTGCTGGAGAACTGGGGGGAGAGTGGAAGAGTTTTAACAAACGCGTATTGATCAAAAGTTTCAAGCATGAGGAAATATCTCAGAGTCACCATTTTAGATACAACCCCAAATATATATATTCTTCTTTGCCACCATATGAATCACCAGTATTATTAATAATAAACAGTGTTCCCCTCCCCTAACTTCTCTTCATAATCCATAACAAGTATAAGACCAAATTTGGCTTCATGGTATATATATTTTAAGTGATGTAGTGTGTGTGTTTTTTCCCCATCACACAATCCCTTCAAACAGTGCACTACATAAATTTTGGAGTCAGATATGCATATTCAGGTCAAGAAAGCAAAGTGACCTCTCTCACTCTTTTCATTTTCGCCATTGTCCCCTGAACAAATGACTCTCAGACACCCATTAATTTCTGCAATCATAGCAAAAAGATTATTTTGGCTCACAAATTGCTTCATTTCTGAAATGCCCAACACAGGTTAGAAATTCACTTTGTGTAATGCTGGGTTTCATTTTCCAGGATAAATTTTCAACAAATATAAAAAAATCTCCTCAGAGCCAAACTGAATCTGAACAAGGCATCCATATGTGTTTATTATCTGCCCTTTTGCATGTAAACTGGAGAATGAGCACCTGTTTCTGACCCAAAATGGAGTGTGTAGGTAAAGGGAACTAAATTCTGCCCCCTCCTTCTCTGAACCTTTCTGCATTTTACTGTTTAAAGGGTTTCTCCCATAGATTTGGCTCACTTCCAGTATCAGAGCCAGATGGAATTAAAAATGATTCAAACCACAGGGAGCCATGAGATACCATGTAGGAGGGGGAAAGGTTCAACTCTGCTGACTTACGTACTCTGTTTCTTTCTAATATTCTTTTTATTCATTTTTTCATGTTGTTAGTACATAAATATACATAAAGGTATGTTTACATTTCAATATAATAAAATACATTAATCGCTTAAATTTAGGTTAAGGATTACATCCCCGATCATCTATTGCTTAACCATTGGTTGAGAGTTGCACCAGGTAGAGAATAACTGTTGTGATCTTTGTTGGTGTTAACTTAGTGTTAGGTGAGCTTATCTGTGTTAATAATGTTCGAAGACAGTGGCGTCAAGTTTTCAAAATCTCGGGGGGGCGGGGGCTCTTCCGTGCGTGTGCACAAAGTGCGCGCACCCACTGGGACCATGTCCCCCCCGCCTCCGCCTCCCCCCGCCTGACCACTTCTGCTTCCATCCCTCCCTCCATCCATCCATCCAGGGGCCAGCTGGGCATATGCTTAGCTGGCCCCTGGATAGACGGAGGGAGGGATGGAGTGGCCAGGCGGTGGCGGCAGCCCTAGGAAGGGCCCGGGGAAGTGCGGTGGATAGCGCTCCGTTTTCCCGAAGAGGCTCAGTCCCCCCTGGGAAATTTCGGGAGTGGCTTGAGCCCTCGAGCCTCCCCGTAGTTGACGCCTATGTTCGAAGACATTGGTTTAATGTCATTTGTACAGTTCTGAGAGTTTTCTGTGGAGTTTTAGTGTGGTGTTATGTTTTGGTGCATTGTGTTTTAACTGTGTGTTTTCTTATAGGATTAGCCATTTGTGATATAAGAGGTTTGAGGGGAGGATTTCTCATATTTGTAGGTATGAAAAGACTGGGTACCATGTTGTCACAAATTTGGAAGAGGTACTCTATTTTTTGAGATAGTCTGCCATTTTAATGAGAACTTGTATACATATGCCTGTGGGTATTTGTGGGAGTCAGCAACCCAGAAGTAGGCCAGAGAATTTTTCTCAGGACTCTAGCCCAGGGCTGCATTGTGACTTTCATGGGCCCTAGGCACTTTTGCCTTTGTGAGCCCCTCCCCTCATAATAATATCAATATTAAAATTATTTTTGAAGTAACTTTAAATACTTCATTTTATTTTTCATTGGTTTTAGACAAAATTTAATAATTTTTCATAAACCCTAAACATTTCAATTTTTCCTGATGTGAGAAAAAATTATTTGACCCTAAAAGTTCATTTTAAAAGAGATCAAAACATTTTTGTGGGCCTCTAAAATTTCCATGGGCCCTAGGCACAGTACCTACTAATGAATAAGTTGGCCCTGGTCTAGCCAGAAAATGAGTGCTGAGGAGGGCCTGCAAATACATAGGGCTGGGAAGCAAAAGGTAGTCTTCAAAAAAGAAAAAGCCTGAAATACAGGCAATATTTATTCAGCGTATTAAATACTAATAACATCAGATTAAATTTGGGTGTGATGGCTGAGTGCTTTTCAGTCATTACACCAGGATCATTGATCAAAACAAGGGGAGATGGGAGCAGACTTGCTTCTTATCATGTGACTGAGACTTTTCCATATATCTCATTTTCTGAAAGTGAAAGTTAAGACGTCAGGGAAGGAGAGGAGGAGGAGGAGGAGGAGAAGAAGAAAAAGAGGGGGAGGGGAGGGGAGCGGTGATGATAATGAGGAGGAGGAGTTGGGTTTATACCTTGCCCTTCACTCAGAGTCTTAAAGCAGCTTACAAGCTCCTTCCTTTTCTTTCCCCACGACAGACACCCTGGTGGGGCTGAGAGAGCTCTGAAAGAACTGCTCTTGCGAGAACAGCTCTGAAAGAAGTGTGGCTGTCCCAAGATCACTGAGCTGGCTGCATATGGACTTTCACAAGTTCCCCCGTGGTGACTACTCTCCTGCACTTCTTGTCTTTCCCGTTCCCTGCAAGGAGGACTTTTAGAAAGGTTCATAGTATGCACTGGCAACTCTGGAGTCTGGGAACACCCCTTCTTTAATTCTTCTGACTCATTCACCAGGCTGACAGAATAAAAACAACCCCACCACACACAGTTCCTAGAGTTTCCATCGGTGATTTCATGTGGGTGGCCTGTTACAGGCAGAGCAGAAATGGAGTCTAGTAGCACCCTAAAAGACGAACAAAATTTTCCAAGGGTATACACTTTTGCAAGTCAAATCCGCTTGATTCGTAAAAGCTTATACCCCTGAAAAACTTTGTCTTCAAGGTGATACAGAACTTGAATTTTTCCCATTGGTAATAGTGTGGCAGTGATGAGAGTGAAGCAAGCTCATTTTTCTGCCACCATTGCATCTGCACAGTGCTGTCCAGAGGAGCTTTTCCAGGTTGTGAAAGGGCTTTTATCTCAAGTCCCAGAAAACTTACAAGCCCATTTAGATCCCTTTGCAATGCATTTTGCAGATAAAATTGTTTGCAACCACCACAATGTAGACACCACAGTTGGACTGGCTCAGTCTCAGGATGTTATTGGAGAACAGTCTGCTCTTAGTTGTATGTAGGACTTTTCAGCTGATGAGGCCTGAGGAAAAGATAAGGTGCTTTGAAGTGTGTAGTCCATCACATTCAGCTCCTCATAGCTAATCATATCATGCTGGGCGGGGTTGGTTGACTGTATCCAAGATATAATAAATACCTGTCTGCAGGAGGGCATAGTTGTGAGACACCCCCCTCCCTCAAAGGCATCCCTGGACCCAAATGACTTAAACACCACCAATATTCTATTCTTGGGCAAATGACTACCACCAGGGGTCCTTTCATAGAAAAAGAGGTGCAGGAGCTCATTAGCATATGCCACGTCCCCTGACATCACCGAAAGTGTGTCAGAAAGGAAATGTCAGTTTCAGCCCCATTATACCCTATGGGCCATTGAAATCAATGGCAAAAACTCATAGGGTATATGAGGGGCTGGAGGGGTGGGGGGTTTGAAGGAGAGGCTCCAAACTTGCAGGGTAGCTGCTGGGGCCTCTCCTCAGAATATTCACCAAGTATCAAGAAGACTGGACCAGGGGGTCCAATTCTACGGGCCCCCAAACAGGTTGCCCCCATTCCCTCCATTGTTCGCTATGGCAGGAAAAAAGTAACACTTTTTCCCACCACAGAGAACAATGGAGGGGATAGGACAACCTGTTTGGGGGCCCATAGAATTGGACCCCGTGGTCCAATCTTCTTGAAACTTGGTGGGTATTCTGAGGAGAGGCCCCAGCAGCTACCCTGCAAGTTTGGAGCCTCTTCCTCAAACCCCCACCCCTCCAGTCACTTTTAAAGTTGCCGCCGAATTTCAGCGGCAATTCGGCAGCAGGCCGAATCAGATCAGAGAATCTGATTCGGCCCGTGGTTGCCCTAGTGGCCTCTCCTGAGCTGCTGGAGCTTTGCTCCGCCTCGCTCCGGCTCCAAAGGACCCCTGACTACCACCAATATTCCATTCTTGGGCAAGGTATAAGCACACTTTTTCTTCAGAGAGAGGGGGGGGGGGAGGGAGGGAGCCAGACAGCCAGAGGTAGAACACCAGAGAGAAAGAGAGAGAGAGCGAGTCCTGTGTTTAAGACCAAAAACATTTTATTCCAAGTATAAGCTTTTGTGGGCAAACACACTTCTTCAGAGAGGAGAGGGAGGGAAGAAGGGAGGGAGAAGGCCGTTTGACAGAAACTAATTAGCGTATTAGGCCACACCCCATGTCAGCGCAGCTCTCTCCCAGGATCGGCTTGGCTTCCGCAGGCACCCCCCAGCTTGTGAGGCACCTGGGGAACCCTGCGGGGGGGGGGGGGGGGAGGCTGTAGGCATGGCCAACTCGGAAGCCAGCCGGAACTCTGTTCCTGTGCATTCCTGCCCCAAAATAGCCCTGGTTACAGTAAATGCACATACAGTCCACACATGCTGTATGCTTGATTATATATGTGTATGCTTGATTTATATGCTTGATTTATATGTGTATGCTTGATTTATATGTGTGTTGAGTCATTCTCATGTTACAGCTTAACATGTGATGCAAACCCCAGGTTTATCCTGGTACTAGTACCTGGTTTCATTTGTAAAATGAACATATGTTGGCTCTTTCTTACACATGTATCTGTAGGATGTTCGGGTGTTCACTGTCATGTCATTTTGTTGGGAGATTTGCTTTCCCAAGTAGACTTTAAGGAACATGGGAAACTTTGCCACCTAGTGGGACATTCGTAACAAAGCAGCTAAATTAAACAGCACAATAAAATCAAGAACGAAGTTGGAGCTGTTCATTCAGAAGGATTATAACCTATAGAACGTACCTATGTTCCTCTAGCAGGCCATTTTCAAAAAGCTAAACAATATTTCCACTGTGCAAAACTAGAAAAGGTAGATTAAAATGTATATTATTTAGCATAGATATGCACACTATAGCTTCACACCATAATTTCTTGGCACAAAACTTGGTGTGTGTGTGTGTGAGAGAGAGAGAGGCAGGCAGGCAGGCAGGCAGGCAGGCAGACAGACAGACATAAGCAGCCTCAAATAATGGTGGTTATGTCTGGTGCAATCAGCTATATTCTTAGCCTTAGAAATTGTCACTAAGACCCATTTACATAGATATCATTGTAGAAATCATGATCATAGCAGCAGTTGACATATATGGAGATGTTAAGGAACAGTTAAGATGCTAAGCCTTTGAAAATTCTTTGCAAGGGTCAACTGGAGATCTTATGGACATTTGATACTTAAATCCCAAAATGTACTGCTGAAAGGCTTTGACAAAGCATAGCAGAGAACAGGATGGGTCTCGCTTAGAATGGTTACTAAGAGATAAGAGATAAACAGAGTCAATGGATGGGATTCACAGTTTGTCAAGAATTTGGATTCAAGGACCTACATGTTTGGCAAATGTAGTGGGAGGTGTTATTATATGAAACCTGACATATATCAGAGTGTGAAATCATTCCACTTCAAATTCCAAGATGGTTCTTTTAGCAACACCATGTCTACATAACCCAGTTCAGGACACCAAAGGTCAGGATTTCCCCACAGCTGGTCAACATCCTCACCGTGGAGACACACAAAACAAAGTCTAGCCCTAACATTCTTTTTTAAAACAGGAAGATATTTTTTTCCCCCATCTGGCCTTGTTTTGTAATGGCAGCAATTAATTTTATAGGTATATGATGTGATATTAGGGCAGATAAGCTAATGTAAATTATTTCTTAATGTGGTTGCTTTCAATGCCCATTTTTAGGGGGGTTTCCTACTTATGTACATGATTTTATTCTACCCGTATTTCATGGAGATCAAGGAGCTTAGAGTTATTTTATTTTTTTTCCTTCACAGCAATCATGTGAAGTTTGTAAATGATGATTGGTCTGAGGTGGGTATGAACCCAGGTCTCTTTGGTTTAGGGTCAGCATTCAGTTTCTTAAACCCTAGTCTCACAGCCCTGATTATAAACATGGAAGCAATGCCATCAAATTACAAAAAAGCCCAGCATGAATTTATTAGCATAATAGGCCACAACCAACAGCAGAAACACATTAGCATATTAGGCCACACCCCTGACAGCCCAGCTCCCAGGATCGTCTTCCCCAGGTGCCCTGCGGCTTGTGATACGCGTGGGGAACCCGAGGGAAGGAAGGCAGTTTCTGGATCGGCTTCCCCAGGGGCCCTGTGGGGCGCCTGGGTAACCCAAGGGGGGGTTGGCTTCCCCAGGTGCCCCGTGGCTTGCAAGGCATGTGGGGAACCTGAGGGGGGGAGGCTGTAGGCGTGGCCAACTCGGAAGCCAGCCAGAACTTCATTCCTGTGCGTTCCTGCCCCAAAATAGCCCTGCATGGAAGTAATCCCAACAGGGCTCAGCGGGACTTATTCTCAAATAAGTATGCAAGAACTGCTGTCCTAGTGACTGGTTAGCTTTTCCCAATTAATTCTATTCTGTTAATTGCTATTCACAGTATCCTATTCATATAGTATTTCTAGTACATTCTGTTGCCTAAAAAAGGGGGCAATTCCACAAAGGTTTTGCTGCACAAATGCCATTGGACAGCAATAGGATCTTGCTTTTAAATCGCTTGTTTGTTTCTGAAAATCACCCCCACCCCAAAATATACAAGGCTGATACATAATTGTTTAGGGTCCAGTACATATGCTTTCTCCATCAGCATAACTCCATCCCACACAATTTCAACAAGCAATTATTTCTGAAATGATATGAATGTAGCCTGGTGAAGAGTATTTGTTTTCTGTCCCTTACACAATCCAATGGGACACTGCAAGGGTTCCTATCAGTTATATTTGTCCAAATAAGCAGGCTTCGCCCTGGTTAGTATGTGGAAGGGAGTTCACCAAGGATATCCAGGGTCACTATGCAGAGGCAGGCAATGACAAACCATTTCTAAATGTCTCTTGCCTTGAAAACCCTCTGGGGCCATCACAAGTTGGTTGCAATTTGATGGCACTGTCCGCCACCAATTAACCTCCCAAAAATGTATTTTTGTTACAGAAGAGATCAATTGGGATTTTTTGCAAGGTTTGTAACAAGCAGAACTGGGATTCACAAATCACCTACCTGGAGAGAGGCTGTTTCCAGCAAAGACAAAAGCTGCTCTGCCCCCCTTCCTGCCCCATGAATTGGTTGGTTGAACACAGGTAGATTTGTTATTTGGTAACTTGTATCTGATTTATTTTGGAAAATAATGGTTTTCTATTGTTGGTGGGCTTGGGGGGCATTGTAAGTTGTTTTGCATCCATATCGAGTAGAGAGAAGCAAGTTAAAAAGGGCCAAATAAATAAATAAAGACCAAACTTGTTTCTTTGCCTAGTGTGTGCACCATGAGGGGCAAAGTGTCAAGTCGAATGGCATGAAATAGCTGGCACTGTACACCTGCCGAGGAACAATACCTCTTTTGAGGACAGAAGCTTCCAATGGCAAGAACCAGCACATGTTCTTTGACTCAACAAAGCTTATGAAATTGTCGCACTAAGCAATTGCAGATAAAATGGTGAGATATTTAGGGGGAGGCTAAAAAGAAAATGAAACCGGATAAAAGCCATCTGTTCATGACTGGCATTAAGTTACCACTTGGGCTGAAAATGCGTGATATGTTAAGGAGCTCTGAGGCAGAACTTGGCTGGAAGAGTAACTTTGGTAAGAGTGTATGGAGCAAATGCAGATGGCAAGTGTGATAAAGTCTCTCCTGCCAGTCTGACTGGAACTGACTCCTTGTGAGATCTGAAAGGAGCAGGAGGAGGTGGCTATACCAGCAGCAGCTCCAAGTAATCTGATTAGGGAAGCCCCAGTAAAGGTACCTCAGTGTCTACATTCAGTCTCTAACTGCAGGAACAGAAGAGACTTCTCTGTGTCTACAATCTTCAGGAATAAGTAAACAAAGTACAGGTTCCCTGAATTCTGCCTGTACCGTCAAGTGTGTGCAGCACTCCTGGGGTATCATAAACAGCAGCCAGGTGTTGCCCAGATGTGTGTTTATTTTAGTACTTCCTCCGTAGCACAAGTCTAGCAACTCTCTCAGAGGCTCTGGAAAAATGAGGGATTAACGGAGATGCAGTACTGTTAAAAGAGAAAGATTTTACTTTAATGTGGAGGGAGAAAGAGCAAGGAATGTTATTTTAAGGTGGCTGTCTAGGGCAGTACTTTCTGTCGGACAACAACAAATAGAAGATGAGCCCCTTCCATATGACTAAACTTCAACTGATCAAAGGAGCAAAACAAAAAAAAACCCTTAATGTTACAGGAAGGGAAGGTTCTATAACAGAGGTCAAGAGGACTGGAGTAGTGGAGATCTGTGAACTCGGCCCAAGGACAGTTTTGATACATGGATGAGTGCTCAACTGCTGCAGCAAACCATAGCTTAGATATCAAGATTAGGGGCGTGCACCAAGAAAAAAATGTTATAATTTAAGATCCAGGCTTTGGCCAGGGTACTATCATTGCTTATTTTTGGGTAGGACATTACTTGTTCAGGATTCAAATCCATGTGGTTCTGAAGTTCAGAACCACTATTTTAAATGAGGAATGTATATGAGGGTCTGTGGCAGCTGTTTATAAAGAGAATGGCACCAAATTTGCACAGAACACAGTCTTCACTGTAATCTAAAGACCTTCTGATTTTCAAGGAGATTGAACAAAAGGGTTTGATTTTACAGACTCCCCCCCCCCAAATAGGTGATACTCTGGCCGTCTACACTTCTTTCTACTGATTCCTAAAATGGCAGTCAAGTGGCAGCCTAGCAGGAGAGCTCCATCTGGACAAAAACAAAACCTGACTGCCTTTTCCTAATTTTACAGTGGCTGACAATAAACATTTCTTATCTTCCCACTGAAAACTCTGCATTTGCCTTCCTGCCTTGTAGTCTGTTTCTTCCTTTTCCCAAAGTGAAAGTGGCTTCCTTTGCCAAAATCCTCATCCCTTTCCAAAAGTCTGCCATTTTTTCCTATAGGGAAATTTTCAAATTTTCAAACAAATGATACCAAAATTATGAGTGCTGCCTGTTCTCTAAAAAAAACCCCAAGTTTCAAGAAAATTTGGCCAAGGGGATGAATTTGATGAGCCCCTAAACAAGGTGTTTTAGTTCTCTATTTAACCAACTATAGGACTTGCAGAGAATAAAAAGGCTCCACCCCCACAAAGGAGGAAAGGAAACTGAACTGTGACTCTCTGTTGCTTGTTTCAAAACGTAAGTAGCTGGAAGCTCTCTGTGTTCCTCCTCTGCAAGGATCCGATTGGAAGGGAGAATTGTCATTGCAAGGGAAATCAGTAGAATCAAAGAAAACTGCAGGCACATACTGTAACTATCTAGCAGCATCTGAAGAGGAAAAATTCCGGGGATTGTCCGGGGGGGGTATAGTACCTAAGACCTCAGATATGTGTTATGTATACCTCTAACCCAGACTTACTGAAAAGAGAAGGTGAGCTGGGAAAAACTCTCAGTTTAGTGAAACAGTACATGCCTGAGAGGGGAAGAGAGTGCAAGCCATGACTGAGAGAGACCAGCTGCTCAGCCCCTCCCCTCCTCTGTGTCTGAAGTCCTGGGGGGGGAGGACTGTTATTCACTTGATCCATGTCATATGAGCTTTTTGATGCTGTTTATTGTAGAATTTGTTTAATTTTTTATTGTTATTGTAAGGCACCTTGGGTCCTGATTGGCAAGAAAAAGGCAGGGAAAACAAACAAGCAAACAAAATCATAGGTTAAACTCACAGCATCTCCAGTCAGTGGATCCTCCCAAAGTAGAATTATTGTAAGCTGCCCTGAATTAAGAGGAAAGGTGAGATAGAAATATTTTAATAAAATAAATTAAAAGTTAGAAGTGGAATAGGTAAAAATAAACAGCCATTTTAAATTAGTACATGTTGAGAATATATACTGAATATCAGGGGCCCCCAACATGGTGCCTGTGAGGGCCTTGAGTTGAGTTGGGGGGAGAAGGAGTGAACAGGCAGGAGGGACATGAAGGAAGAAGGAAGGTGATGGAGTAAAACTGGAGTAGAGGAACCAAAAAAGGAAAAAACAACAGAGCAAAGAGGGAGGGGATATGGGGGCTGGAATGAGGGAAGAAGAAAAGCCACGGGGACTTCCAGGGCAAGGGAAAGAACAAAGAAAGAAAGAACGGAAGAAAATGGAGATGAGGGACCAAAAAAAGGAAGGAAGAAAATAAATAGGGAAAATCTGCAGGGGTTACAAGGGGAAGGGAAGGAGGGAAACCAGAGTTAGCATGGAATGAGTATCCTTGAGTGGATGAGAAATAAGTATAAGTATTTTAAAGCTATATAACCGTTACCAGAAACGAAACATAGATATAAGTATTACTATTTTGAATAAAATGGAAAATGTGTTATGCTTCAGATGTGGTGGGAAACCACCAAAACAAGATAAAAATAGAATGTACAAATAGAACAAAATGTTATTTAATATGGAAAAAGGGATTTGTATAAGGTTAAATGTATTATTTTCGATGTTTTTTTTTTGAAAAATAAAAATTTCTTTACAAAAAAAAAAGAAATATGTCTGCAAAATTAAGACAGATAGTGCCAGATGATGGAGGTTTATTTACCTAACTCAATATGTATATCTATTTCTTGTGGTCCAGTGTAGTAGAAGGAAACAGGGCAGAACATTTCTAGAACAAAAGGAAAATCCAAAACCAACAATGAAGGTGGAGATCCAGGTGAAGGATGAAAATTCCAGGAGCATATGAAAGGAATTCACTGATTTGGCAAACCAACTGCAAAGCTGGGGGAGGAGGCTAGAGTACAAAACCATTTGCAAAGGTGGCACAGGCTGAGAACCCCTTTAGATAGGTTTTGAAGTGGACAAACTTCAACAAGGAGTTTTGGTATTGTTGTAATTTCATAGTGTTGAGGATCCTCAGTAGGACTGGATCTAGGGAGCAGGTTCTTGTTTCCTATTTGGGGGGCTGAATTTGGGGTGAGTGCTGACTGATGCACATTTAGGGTGGAAGTGGAAGTCCACATATGGCAGTTCTAGGTGAGATGATAGGGGGCAGTGGAGTAATTAGGTGAGCAGACAGAGTTCCCTGAACAGGGGACTGGATTGGGCTGGCAGATGGTGGGCATTGCAGGTTGTGCCCCCTATTGAATCTTCAACACCCCACCCCAATCTCCCCCCCACTCCAATCTTCTCCTTTAAGTCTCCTTTAAGTCGCTGCCCCCACTGTTTTTTCTCAGACTGCAGTTTTGCCCACCCCCTTTGAAATAAGGCTTGAAGCTGGACTTGTCCTTGCTGGGTGGCTTCCCCAGCTGCTTGAGGGCACTGGAGGTGGCATGGCTGCCCACTTTCTTTCCTGAGCCAGGGAGGCCAGCGGCACCCATCACATGACTCACTGCTGCCACCCTGGCATTTGCAGCTGCCACTGAACAGAGTGCAGCCAGCCCCTGCCACAGATGCAGGCTGGTGCCACGGGGCTGTCAGGCTCACTGGGCCCCTTTAAAGCATGCTGAGAAGGAGGGTGCCGTGGAGTCCAAACTGATTCTGGAACTTCTTTGTGATTAGCAAGCAATCATTAGGATTTCTTTTGGGAATTTGTGCCTTTAATAGGTAAATGGCAGAAAGGGGGGGGGGCAGTTGCAAACCTGTCTTTTCAAGTGGAATATAACCCCACCCAAGAGGAGAGAGATCTGAGGTCCCTGGTCCGCCTTCCTACTAACTCAGAGAACCTCTGTCTTTTCAGGATTAAGTTTCAGCTTGTTTACCCTCATCCAGCCCATTACTGGCTCCAAGCACTGGTTCAGAGCCCCAACAGCATCCTTGGAATTAAATGGAAAAGTATACCTGGATGTCTTCCACATATTGGTGATACCACAACTCATAGCTCCTGATGACCACTCCCAGTGGCTGCATATAGATACGAAATAGCAATCACTTCTCAGCTTGTGAACCATGATCAGAATGTGAGCCAAAGAGTCAGATATTCAAGTGTTCCTGAGGCTGCTTCTGGGAGAGGCAGAAGACACCCCCCCCCCCCCCCCGGTAACGCAAACTTCTTAAGGCAATGCTAACTGCATTTCCCAAGACTTCAAGTCAGACTTTTTTTAAAAAAAGAAAAAGAAAGAAACACTGTCTGAGGTGGCCGAGGCCCTAGCATCTTTTCCATTTTTTAGTTCGATTAGGAAGTTGCTTATGCATTCAGAACTGGATTGGGTTTTGATGGACTTGCGGCTGCACAACCTTAAATCTGTTGAGGAGGGAATTAGTTTAATCCGGTGTGTACTGTATGCAATAGTTCATACATTTTGCACAGATTTTCCAACATGGGAATCAGCTGTATTTTTTAGAAATAAAACTGTATGGCTGACCACCGACAAAGACAGCTAGTCAAAACATGTGTGGCCTTAAATCTGGCAACTGACAAGAGGAGAGTCTTATATGTTACTTACTATACAGTGACCAAATGATATTTATTTATTTAGATTAGAACTTATTGGATTTGCAATCACTTGCTTTTTACAACTTTCCTATCTAAATAAACAGCCTAAGCAACTTAATGGGGTTTGAGGTGAGCCTGCCAGCAATCCCATCCCCCTGTGCCAATCAGTCCTGAGATAGTCAACCTGGCAGACCACAACGAAGTCCCTGTTTCAGCAACTTTCTTTACTCCATAAACTATGAAAGGTTGGTTCAGGTAACACACACACACAATGCACTCTTTGGGCACACAGAATTAAAACATCAATCATCACTGCTTGAGGACTGGAGAAAGAGTGGGATCATCCAAGTGAGGTAGCCAGTGATGGACACGAACTGTGTCCCTGGTTGTGCTTCCCCAACCCAACCTGAGAAAACACACAAAAACAGTCCTCTAGAGAAGAACCACTAAATAAAAAAATATTTATAAATTAATAAAGGGAGAGCACAGGTACACAAGGTTTTGGGACCCCTGAATACCAACCTGCTCCTCCAAAGCTACAATGGGTCACACAGAATCATATACTCAGAATGACCTCAAACAAACAAAGCGTAACTATTGGTTCCATTAAACTTCGTCACAATCTTCTAACTGGAGTAAAACCTGGAGGTTGGGTTTTCCCAAGCAGAGTTTTTTTTCTTTTTAGCTAAACAACAGGCACTTCTTCCCAGGCTATGGAGCTCTTAAAGTATCTATATTTTTGCTGATTAGCTACAGGGTGTACTTGTTCTCCATTTACCTAGACATACACAGTTGCTATTAGGCAACCACACAAGGCCGCAAATCTTAGCAGAATATAAAGTTAGCATTTCTTATTCTCCCAGCATGCCTTTAAGCAATGAACCAAAATTAACCTCTGAATGCATATTCATGGTTGATTTCTGTTGCTGTGGTTAGAATAATCAATGGCACTTAGCATATTCAAGAAGGGGGGACCCACAATACTTGGGGGAGCTCCGTGCAGAGGAGGAAGCCCACGCAGGTGAGCCTTTGCCTCTGCCGAGCTCTTCCCGTCCCCCTGCCCGCGTCAGCGAGGCCCACGTGGCTCCAACCACCGGGCCGCCCAGCCCTCTCCTTCCCCCTGCAGCGGAGGCGAGGCAGGGAATGGTCTTTGGGGGGATTTACAGATGTACAGATTTAGATTTCCACATGCACGGGGGCACTTGGCTATTAGATACATAGATGTATGTCTATCTATGTCAGAGAGGTGCTAAGTTTGCCCACTAAGGTTAACCTGCTAGTCAGTGGCAGAATACAAGAGTGTATAACTGTTCCATAAACTGTGCATACAACACCAATGATGGACATGGTTTCCTCCTCAATGGCTTGCCAAGAGGTCCCTAGATTTGGATTGCCAACATCCAGATGGGGCCTGGAGATCTCCTGGAATTAAAACCACAGAGATCAGTTCTTCTGAAGAAAATAGGGGGCTTGGAGGTGACCTTGGACTCTATGGCATTCATCCCTGATGAGCACCCTTCCTAAACTCTGCCTCCCCGGCTCCATCACTAAAACTCCAGGAATTCCCCAGCATGGAGTTGGCAGCCTTAACCTAGGCACCCTCTTTGGAGTAAAGGATTTCTCTACAGTAGTCACTGCACATCAGAAATGTGACAAAGCTGTGGTTTTACCAACTCCAAGCTTTGTCTTTTGTGCGTTCATTCCTAAGTTATAGAGAAACAGCTTGCACAGCAAATCCCATAGAAATATTACCCGCAGGTTCCATTACACGGAAGTGCTTTTAACTGGTTTCCGCATGATGTGGATTGTCCCCTTATTATCCTCTCTTTATGCAGATGTGGGGGGGGGAGGCTTGAGAATTTAAACTGGGGAGTTCCCAGTCCAGTAACTGATTCTCTCAACCGTTACCCTACCTTGCATTCCTCTGAACAGCGAGGTTGCAGAGAAAACGATAAACATCAAGGCACCCCGCCCCAAATGCCAGCAGTAAATTTTTTCTGTGAGTTTTAAAGGGCCTCTGAGGGATCATTCTTCTGAAGCTCGTTTGTTGTACAGTCAAGATGAGCAAGCTGCAAAATGAAAAGCATGGTGGTTTGTATGTTTGCCTAGGCCTGCAAAATCCCTAGAGCCATTCCTTGTGGAAGCTCAGGGGCTGACAGAAGATTATGTCATTCTGCTCACTTTAACCTGTGCTTGCACTGTGGCAAGTCAGCATTTTTGCATGAAATAAGGAACCAGCAGCAGGAAAGGGTGGGGTGGGAGGGATGTTTCCCTTCTTATACATTTTAACAGGACTGAAACAGAGTGAAGCGTGGGGGCCGTAATTCCATGGAGGGCTCCAAATGACATTAAACAAACCTGTCAAGTACCTATCTTAGTGGATTAACAAACTCGATTATCTCCAACTAGGCATGGATTACTGCTGAAATTGTGTTCCTTTCAACTTGTGGCAGTCACTGACTTCTAAAGAAAGGAAATACATCGTAATGCATTATAAACTGACTATCTAATGAGGAAAAATAAGAAGGGAAGAATTTAAAATGAATGATGACGCTGGTACCAATTTTCCCGCATTGTTTTTAAAGCTCTTACCAGGCGTGTCAAGGCACAATTCAGATTAGGTCTGAAAGCATAAGTTTTTCTATCGGTGTTACTTTCACAATCTAAGCAGAGGTATCAAACACATTTGTTATCTAACATAAATCTTACATTTTCAGGCTGGGCCATGCATGCCATAAAATGTAATACTAGGTACTGGAGATATAAACTTTATAAAGGACACAGGGGTCTTTCCCTTGCTCCCTTCCTGCCCTTCCCATCTTCATTGTAGGCATCGCAATGGCCACTGTCAGTAGGAGCAGATGGGAAACTAAGGCTGAATTAAACTGCTCTTGGACACTGGGACATTGCCAGGGCTGAATTTAAAGAGTAACTAGGGAAAGCAAAAAATGCCATGTTGAGGATGCCAGGACAAGAGATGATGTGTGTGCTGCTCAGCAGCAAGCTCAGGAAGAATTTATCTTTCATTGATTTTGCAGGAGATGAGTGTGAGTCTGAAGAAAATGAGACCATCTCAGAAGATTCCAATATCTTCATGGATAAACCTAATGAGAACATGATGGAGAGTGTCAGCATATCAAATTCTCCAAATAACAGTGAAGACAATACTGGTGATCTTGGTTGTCTGCAGAAAAAGTGGTGAAGCAAAGTTAAAGACCTTCATGCAGCAAAAGGAGAGAAAGGGAAATAAACTATTAACACAGTTGCCATCAGTTCTCAGCCATTTCCCTATCATCCTTCAGTAATCCTTTTACCCCTTGGTCATTCAAGGGCCCCACTGCCTCCCTGGCTGGTTTCCTACTTCTAATGTATTTGAAGACAGTTTTATTGTTGGTCTTTATGTGTTTTTTGCTATATGCTCCTCATATTCCCTTTTTGCCTGCCTGATCACAGCCTTGCATTTTATTTGCCACAGCCTGTGTTCCCTTTTATCAGCCTCACTGAGACTAGCTTCCCACCGCTTAAAGGAATCCTTCTTACCTTTTACAGCTTCCATTACTTTGTTTGTTAACCATGCAAGCCTTTTTCTATACCATTTGTGCCTTTCCTAACCCATGGTATATATTTTATCTGAGCTTCTAGGACTGTAGTTTTAAAGTCTCCAAACTTCCCCAATGGTTTTGACCCTTTCTACTTTTCCTTTCAGTTTCCTCCTCACATGTCCCCTCATATCAGAGGTTACCCCTTTTAAAGCTAAAAGTGGTTGTGTTAGTCTTTTGGGGCAACTCCCTATTTATACAAATGTTGAACTCAATAACATTATGGTCACTGTTCCCAAGCGGTGCAATCACTTTTACATCTCTCACCAGGTCTTGGCCGTTACTTAGGACCAAATCCAGGGTTGTCTCTCCCCTGGTAGGTTCTCTTACCATCTGCTTCATAGCACAGTCATTGCGAGTGTCTAGAAACCCAATCTCTTCTTCCAGACTTGAACACATATTGACCCAATCAATGTGTGGGTAGTTAAAGTCACCTATTACAACACAGTCATTTTGTCTAGCCACTATCTTTAATTCATTCATCATTTTATAATCCTCCTCTATCTTTTGATTTGGTGGGTGATAAAAAACTTCCAGTGTTAAGCTTCCTTTTGGGCCCACTAATTCAGCCCCACCTACCTCACAGGGTGTCTGTTGTGAGAAGGGGAAGGGAAAGGAGTTTGTAAGCTACTCTGAAAATCCCTTGGGTAGTGAAGAGTGGGGTATAAATCCAATCTCCTCCTCCTCCTCCTCCTCTTCTTCTTGCCATCTTCCAACGGGTGCCAGCAACCCTAGCAACAGCCCCACTGTGAAAACTTACATGCACTGGAACCTCCAGTATAAATACAGCACCATTAATTTGATGAGCACTACCAGCTCATCACTGAAGTCAGTGTTCAATTAGGTGTAGCTCTGTGGACAAACAGGAGTGGTTTACAGATCCTGGGATGTTTTATCTGGGTGGCAAAAGCCTTGTTCCTGCATTTCGTCTGTTTGAGCAGCCTAAGAAGATGCTGACAATGAAAGCTTATTTTTGACAGTTGTGTGGAGGCCTCCTGAGGGGAGATAAATGGATTGATGAGGCGGGCTTCCCCCCCTTTCCACACACACACACACCACCCAGCTCACTGGAGCCAAAAATATGTGCAGCTGCAGAAGCTTGCTTTCTTTTCTCTCTCCCCCCTCCCCTTCAGTTTCTTTTGGTTAAAGTAATGTCCTGCAGAACTGGATTACTACTGGCTAATCCTTATAACCACAGGCACCCAAAATGGAAATCTTGCTTGGGAGCCTGTCTTTGGCATTTGCATCAGATGGCTGAGGACAAAGATGTTCCTCTATTGGGGTATTACAAAAAAAAATGATGTGGGACGGGAAAAGGAGGGGAGCTCCTAATGCAGGAACATATCAGATCTGCAGGATTTTATCCTTCCTTCCTTCCTTCCTTCCTTCCTTCCTTCCTTCCTTCCTTCCTTCCTTCCTAAACCTTTTAGAAGTTACATTATGCAGAGGATAAGATCGTGCTCCCCGTGCTCCATTTACTGATTTCAGTTTTGTTCAGTGGGCAGGAAGGCCAACAGGGGAGGGGGGACCAAGGAGACAAAATTGCCGGGGCCCTGGTCGCCCCGAGGGGCTATCAGTCTGAATAAGCCATGCAATTATCTTTGATAGGATGCAAGGATACTCTTTGTCTGGGGCCCATGTTAACAGCCTTCTCTGTAAATAGAATTGCCACTGATATAGGATGAACACCCCCCCACACACACCGCTGCTGGCAACCCTACTGAGCCTCCTGTTTTGACAGCTAGCCTGCAGGATGCATTCCTGGCCAGCTGGCAAACCTATTTCCAAGGCTTGTGTAGTGAGCTGTTTCTATTGCTTTCCATGTTATAATAGGAGGATCCTTTAATTTCGCATTGTATATTCTTGTATTCACTTTACAACAGCAGCCATTTGCTTCCTGTTTTACTATTGTTCAGTCCACCACAGGGGCTCTTTATTTCCCATTTATATACAGCATTCTGCATTAGAATGGGAGCCTGTGCAGGGCCACCCTTTAAATGCCAAGTGAAAAGCTGATGTAGCAGTGCAGGGTTTTTAATGCAACAGAAGTATAATATTTTGATGTACGCTGCACAGCACTTTATGTGGTCGTGCTGGAAAAGTACTCATTGCATTATCCATTGGGTAAATAAAATAAAATAAAGCAGTAATCCTAAAAACCTTTACTTGTGAGTAAGCCCAATTGAGCACATTAAGTAAACTCGCTCAGGATTAGATTTCAGGGCAACTACAGTGCAACTGTTTTGAGAGGTTTGGTGCTTCTACTGGTTGAACATTAATATTAGCTCAAATTAGAATCTGTTTCTATACCTTTCCCTGAAACTGGGATTGATCATTAGCTTAGAGGAGCAAATGTAAGATTCTTCTACAGTTATATATCACAGAACCCTGAATCAGCAAGGGATGTTTTAGTACCACTAAAAATTGCTCTGTATTCGTCAGGATTTGGAATGTCATTTTTAGTTAGAACAATAACATATGACAATAATAATATTTGTATAGCACTTTCCTGAGGGTATAATACTTCTCATATGTTAGCAGTCCTTACAATAAAGTAGGCAGTATCATTATCCCCATATTATAGATGAAACAGATTGAGACTGAGAGAGAGTGGCATGTATTTGGAAAAATGTTGCCACCATCGGATCCATAAACTGTGCAGATCAGCTGCATATTATGTGTCATTTTTGAGGTTGCTTCTCCTGATCCTGTGTTAGCCTGAAATCTGATATAGCTAAAGGCTGAATGTCAAGTATGTGTAAAAGCAGTGTAATTTCTGGTCTCAGGCCAGTGGCAGTTCAGAGCTCGAAGAATAACCTAAAGTATGTGACATTGCTAGAAGCATTACGATAGTTTAATAGGTATTGTAATCTTGGTTTTAAAATTTGTATGAACAGATTTATATGGTTTTATTGATTTTACATTGTTATATTGTTTTATACTGTTGTGTTGTAAGCCGCCCTGAGTTGGCTCTGCTGGAAGGGCGGGGTAAAAGTTTAATAAAATAAATAAAGAGCAAGAACTTATTTTCTAAGGATGGGCATGAACTGGGACAATGAGGTTCATTTCAGTTCGTGGCATGCCAGGTTCATGAGCCACAAACTGTTATGAACTTTTAGGCACCAAATGAATTGGTTCAGTTTGTGAGGTTTGTGATGCAGTAGAATGCCCTCCCCCCGCATGCTAGAGACACCAAACTAGCAGGGGACCTCTGGCTGGATCTCCTTTACCTGCCTTCCAAGTTTGGTAAGGATTGGATTTATGGTGTCTGAGTTACGTTCCCCCCCCCCCGAAGGTGCCCCCCAGAAAAGTGCTTTTGGGAGGAAATGTCAGGCACAGGATCAAATGTGTCTAAAAGATGGTTAGACAGTGTCATCAATGCAACAAACATGAAATTGAGCAAACTTTAGAGGACAGTGGAAGACAGGAGGGCCTGGCATGATGTGGTCCATGAGGCTGTGAAGAGTTAGACTTGACTGAACAACAACAACAACAATTTTGATTGAGTGGAACCATCACAAACTGCTTAAAAGTTTGTGGAAAGTTCATACTGGTTGACTGCCATGAACTTTTGCAAACCACAAACCAGCCAAAATTTGTCACAAACTATTTTGTGAGCCAGTTCGTACCCTTCCCTATTCTTTACACCAAAAGCAGAAAACCATCAAGAAAAGAAGCTGTTGGACCATTAGATGGCAAGGGTGCAAGAGGATTACTAAAGGGTGGATAGGGAGATTGTGGACAGGATGAACAAATTCTTTGCATCTGCCTTAACTGTGTAAGATATTGGGCAGGCCCCTGTCCCTGAACCCTATGTTTCCTGGAGGATGTAGGAAGAATTGAATCCAATAGAGATATTCAAAGAAATCTAATTGAAGCTATCAGAATCCCAGTCTCCCTGGCATCCAGCTCTTTCCCTTCCACCTCCTGACTTGGCTCAGTGCCTGAGCTAAATTACTGGATTCACAGGGAAAACTTGATCCAGTTTGGGCTCATACCATGTAAACTGTATCAGAACCTAGTAGTATCCCACCACCGGAGACATTCCAGTTATTGGAATTTTCCAGTATAATAATGGAAGAGATGGTCTCTGGTCCACTACATAGAGGCTCATAGAGCCCACTCTGGCCAGCTTTTCTCCCTCACATCCATTCTTTCTGGTGATCCCTCTCCCTGGAGATGTCAGGAGTCATGTCCTTGCATAGCCTTTACAGTCTATGGGCACAAGTTAGTTGGAGTTGTTTATCCAAAAAAAAATCTCCCTCTCCACCAAAGGATCCGGCACTTCAGTTTCTGTACAGGAAGTACAGAGAGTTAGGAAGTATTACACAACACTACCAAATATTGGAGGATTGGCTAAAAAAAAAAGCAAACATAAAACATTGCTAGAGTTTACTTACACTCTGCTGAATGTTCCCTGCCCTCTTTGTGTTGAGGAATGGGTCAGTCTGTGCCTGTCTCTAAATAAGCCAACTGAAGCTCATTCCCCTGAGGTTCCAGGACTAGACAAAAATGAAGACTAGACCAAGATGGCTTGACAAAGATTGGACTAACAAAGGAGCACATGCCGGTACCCTCTTATATCTTGGACTGCAGCTTGAAGTCTAATTTTGGACCAACGGCAACCGAGGAGGCTTACTTTCCAGTTCCTGCCACAATCCAGTTCATCAATAATATTCCCAGTTATAGATCACAGGTTTTCCTCTCCCAGCTATCATGTTGTAGTGGTTAAGAGCAGCAGACTCTAACCTGGAAAACTGGGTTTGATTCCCTACTCCTCCACATGAAGCCTGCTGGGTGACCTTGGGCCACTCACAGTGGGAGTGTGATTGTAAGCCGCTCTGAGACTTTTAAGGCAGAGAAAAGCGGGGTTTTAAAACTAGCTCTTCTTTTTCTTCCCTATCCCCCACTCAGGTTGGCTTCTTGGCACCTCCAGGAAAGCCTAATCTTCCATCAGCCTGGTTTTTCGTAAGCTGGAAGATGCTCCCTTGTTCTTGCAGGTCCTCCCCCCCCCCCCCAACAGTGAACAAAATTAACTGGCGATGTGCAACTGAGTGCTGGAGTCTAGATGTGTACTTGAACGTTTATACATTGAATTTATTCAGCACAGGATCGCTCATGCGCACAACGATGGAAGCTTGGGGGGGAACCATCACGAGAAGGACATTCAGATGACCTAATCGCAATCATTGCAAGAGATGACTGTCCAGATAGGCAAAATTGTGGATTCAAAGCGCAAATACCTGGAAAGTACTTGATTTTCCAGGTGTAGGAAAACTCGCTAGGGAAACAGGAGGATTGCATGAGTGAGCCCACTTCAGTGCGGGAGACAGATGTGGGCATCTGATCAGCAGGTTTAAATGTGAGAGGGAACAGCAGTGAAACCCAATCAAAACAACCATGTGACCACAACCGAAGTCTACCTGGTGTCTCTTGAAAAGCCAGTCTTAACTGAGTAAGACTCTTTATCAAACACCTTTGTAGGAGGGAACTTCTTAGGAATATTCAGTGGCAGTGGAAGAACATTTAAAAGTCAGCTCACTTGGCCATGAATGTACCCAATGGATACATTTACTGTAGAACAGCCCCTGTGGATTATATTTTTGGAGGGACTATTGTGGGAGTCTGTGTGTTCCTATGCAGAGTTGCCCCTTTTTAAGCCCTTTGACTTCAATTAATTTAAAAGGCTATAAATCTGTTTAGGATTATCACGCTGTAGGTAATAGAAAGATAACATTCTGATATTCACATGTTTAACCAGGATTAGCCCAAATGCAAATTACAAAATCAATCCCATGTTCAATGGTGTGGTTTACAAACATGTTCTGCATCCTTTCACCGCTGCGTTTTCTGCTGAGGAACCCTGGCATGTCTCCTAGGTAACCTACGGTTCATTGCAAAATGTTTAGAAGCCTCATGGCACTGATTTATTTACAAAATATAGACGCTGCCTCTCCAGAGACCTGACCAGACAACTTATACAGCTGAAACAAATACAGTGCAGTCATAACAACAAAACCATGAAATGATCATTATTGAAACATGCCATTAAAAACAAGCTGGAGATGCTGTCCTTTCACAAAAGACACAGGCCAAGCTCATTGGACATCACTAGAGATACTGGCATATTTCTTTTGCACATTCTTTGCCTTTTACTTCTGTATTTTGCCCTTTACTTCTGCCTTTTACTTTTTGTATTTTGTCATTGTGATCCCCTTTTTTTGGCCTATTTTTGTTGTTGGTGCTCCTGATTCATTTATTTTAGGGTCTTTCAATGCTCCTTTTATGCTATGTATATGTTATATGTTCTTCTTTTGCTAGAGAGCCAGTTTGGTGTAGTGGTCAAGTGTGTGGACTCTAATCTGGGAGAACCAGGTTTGATTCCCCACTCCTCCTCTTACACTTGCTGGATGACCTTGGGCAAGCCGTAGTTCTGGCACAGCTGTTCTTGAAAAAGAGCAGTTTCTGCCAGAGCTCTCTCAGCCCCACCTACCTCACAGGGTGTCTGTTGTGTGGAGGGGAAGGGAAAGGAATTTGTAAGCCACTCTGAGACTCCGAGTGAAGGGTGGGGTATAAATCCAATCTTTCTCTTCGATGTATAACCGATGCAAAAACATGCATCAGTTTTAATACTGGTAATTTTGTCAAATCTTGCTACCATAGTTGGGAAAGAAACAGATGCCTGATGCTTTGTCCTGAGTGCTCCCCTCCATATTTGTGCTCAAGTGAGAATATGTTCTAGAATATAACCATGGTGGGGTCATCTATTTAAATGTGCCTATCAATGTAGCATATTGGCAGAAAATATCCTCCAGAGCTGGGGGGGCTTGTTCTTGTTCCCCCCCACTCCACACACACACACGTTCAACCCATAAAGCAATTACTGTAACTGGAAGATATAATTTTATTTAATCCTTTATGACATTTTTAATTAAAAAGGCTTTAGTGCTTTCCCCTCAGCATGGCATCAGATTGCACTCTAGATACAGCACCCATGTGGTCTCTGACAAGAGGTCAGTGAGCTGACTCGATGAAATATTCGCCCCAAAAGGGCTTTTGACAGATTTGCCTGGAATAAGAGAGACTATTTTAGAGCAAACTTCCTCTTCAGAATGAAAATACAGCCTCGGCTATACCTAAGGTAGCTGTAGAGGAACACACCACGCTGTGCGCGTAACTGACTATGCTTTCACCCTTTTTAAAGCATTCGCTCTTGTGCTCCTGCCACAGCACTGAACAGAGCATTGAACAGCTGAACTCTCTATGAACCACTTTAAAGCACTGATTGAAATGAAATGTGCTGTAAATTATGTACTTCCTGTCAGAATAACACCGCAATGAATTTGTTCCCTTATTAAGAGTAAGTTTTTGCTCTAATTTAATTTGTCACTTCATTAATACAGCTCCTACTTGGCACCAACAGCGCCCCCCTCCAACTTTTGGAAAACAAAATGGAGGTTCACTCTTACCTTCTGTATTCTTATTTAAATACAATGGCTACCTTAACAATAAGTAGGAATCATTTCGAGCAGGAATGCACAGGAACGCACAGGAATGCCGTTCCGGGAGTAACAAGCCCAGGAGCAGTCAGGTATGGTGATGCACTGTGGAAAAAACCAAAAGCATACTAACTTGATCTATATTTTCATGCTTGTTGTTGGGTAGCTTCCCTGCAAGAGCAAAGGAAACCTAAGGTGTCTTTAGTCAAAGTTTAAAACTGGCTCACCAGCTCTGAGCTGGGAAATACCTGGAGATTTTTGGGGTGGAGCCTGGGCAGCAGGTGTTGCCTTCTGACACACTTCTGGAGAAGTCAGGGGGTGTGACATACGCAAAAAAGTTATGCTAATGAGCTCCTGCACCTCTTTTTGTATGAAATGACCCCTGATTATGATATTTAACTGTTCAGTTGTAAGCCAATGTTGCATAATGGTTAAACTGTAGGACATGGGTCTAGAAGACTCAGGTTTGAATCCTGACATGCAATGGAAGCTTACTCAGTAATCTTAGGCCAATCACACAGTCTCAGCCTGACCTATCTCACAGGGTTGTTGTAAGGATAAAATGGAGAATGGTAAAATGTTGTCAGCTACTTTGGGTCCCCATTGCCTGGTAGCAAGGCAGAGTGGTTTAGCTATACCTCTGGGAGAGAATAGAGTACCCAATTGTTAGGCCTGTCTCTGATAATGAACAGACCTTGTACCATTTTAGTCTGACTTTTGGGAAAGGGTAGGTTGTTGTGGATGGAATCCTGTGTGGGTGAAAGTGGCTAGTCAGTAAAAACATAGAGGCTAGTCAGGGAAAGCCTGTTTGTACCTGTAAGCATTAAAGAGAAGTCAGATCACACCCTGAAGCCATAACTAGCTTAAATTTACATGCCGCCGCCAGGTTTCTCCTTCGACTATCTGGAGACCTGTGCTGCTGATCTATTCCTTGAAATCAACCTGTAAATAAATCAATCTTTTTTTGTTATTTATCTACAACTGCTGCTTCAGTGATCTCCATGTTCTACTTGCTCACCACAAACCTTAACTCACCACAGCAAACCCAGAGCATTTACACTAGTTGCTGTTAAGAATATCTGGTAAATGAGGGGAATGTAACAGTTTAAAACAAACCTGATACCCCAAAATCATAGGAGGCTATTTTGGTTCCCTCACTTGGCAGAAAAGGCCTGTCACAACATATAATACATTCTTTAGTACAATACATAGTTCTTATAATATATAATACATTCTTCTTGTAATGCATTCTTCCTTACATCAACGGATAATAAACTTGTGGTGTTTTTGCATCATTCATCTACAAATGGTACATAATGTATACATGGCTTAAGATAGTATGAAAGAATGAAGTAAATAATTGAAAATACCAACCAAGTTATCCCAGAAGACTCTCTATCAACTTGAGAGGGACAAGTATCACTGAAACTACTCCTTTTTAGCTCTCAGAAGAGCCTAGGGTTGCCAGCCTCCAGGTGGGGCCTGGAGATCCGCTTTTGCAACTGATCTCCAGCAGATCAGCTCCCTTGGAGAAATGGCTGCTTTGAAGGGTAGTCTCTATACCATGCTGAGGCCCCTCCCCTTCCCAAACCCCAACCTCTCCTGGATCCACCCCCAAAGTCTCCAGGTATTTCACCAGGCATGCAGCCTCCCTGTTACATGCAGCCTCCCCATCATCAGGCATGCCAAGTGCTATTCTTCTGCCATTGGGCTGGCCTAGCCTAAATGGGGGAGGCCATCGGCCCACCAAGAAAAGTCCTGGTAACCAATAGTAGCTAGTCCATCCCTAAGCAGAGCTATTTGGCAGACCAGTGAAGCAGGGAAGTTGATCATGTTGACCTAATAGGTGGTGAAAGGCTAACTCCCCCATGACCACAGAGCCAACTTTTAAGTAGCTACTCTACAATTCTTAATTATCTTATAAATTGAACCTCCACATACAGAGACAGCAAGCCTCTGAAACCCAGTGCTAGAGGATAGCCTCAGAATAAGTCCTTGACCTCTATGCCCTGTTTGTTTGCCCTCCAAAGCTACTGGTTGGTTGCTGTGTGGAACAGTATCCTGGACAAGATGGACCATTGGTCTGATCCAGCACATTCTTATTTTCATAATCTTAGATGCACCTATTGTCAGTTGAAACGCTCTACTAGTGCCTTTTTGTAAACATCCTTTATGCCTCCCAACTTGATGGCGTATCTCCTCAATGCAGTTCATGTAACACATTCATCTCGTGCTCTGCCAGTTGTAACCAAATAGGAGGGCTTTCCCAAAGCCACAAAGCATATCCGGTGTAGCGATCTTTGCAAACACACGTAGCAGCTCAGCAATCTGTGGAAGGAGGGATGGGCTACCACTGTGTTTTGTATGCAACATGACCACTAAATCTAGTCCCCAAGAGGGAAAAAGTTTCCATTGTACTGAGGTGGAGTGTGAGTGACTTCCCTATTGCTCAGAATAACAGTGTGTGTGTGTGAACAGATTTGTCCAGTTGTTTTTTTGACACTGAAACAAGGGCTTTATATTGTCATATCACAATCTATTATAACCCAGAAAACTGGAATGCATGTTGAAACAGCACTAGAAGATTGGAAATTACTTCCTTAGTAGAGATGGGCATGAATCAGTTTGTGGTTGTGTCCAAACCACGAACCGAGCCACAAACTAATTCGAACCAGGAGGCTGGTTTATGAACCAAACCGATTTCAGTCGGTTCATGTCCCCTGCTTTCTGCTCCCTGCCACTTTTCACAGGAAATAGAAAGCAGGGGTTTCTCCATGAAAAGCAACGGGGAGCAGAAAGCAGGGGTTTAAATGGTGCTGAGCCATTTAGACCCCTGCTTTCTACTCTTCATGAACTGCTACAAACCACCACGAACTGTCTGAAAATTCATGGAAGTTTGGGGTGGCTCTTCAGTTTGCGAAAATCACTTAATGAAAAAAAAAAGAAGAGATTGGATTTATAGCTTGCCCTTCACTACCCAAAGGAGACTTAGAGTGGCTTACAAACTCCTTCCCCTTCCCCTCCCCACAACAGACATCCTGTGAGGTAGGTGGGGCTGAGAGAGCTCTGACAGAAACTGCTCTTTTTTCAAGAACAGCTGTGCCAGAACTATGGCTTGCCCAAGGTCATTCAGCTGGTGCAAGTGGAGGAGTGGGGAATCAAACCCGGTTCTCCCAGATTAGAGTCCACACACTTAACCACGACACCACTACACTTAACCACAAAGCACCCAAAATTCATCATAAACTTTCATTCGTGAGCCCCTTTGTATGCATCCATATTCCATGGGCTACTGCTAGCCATGGTGGCAGGGGGTGGGGGGAGACTAGGGTACCTGCTTTTCTCTCTGTTTCATTTGGAGAGACAGCATGGGGGAGAGTTAAAATAAACTTTCTTCCAATAGCAAACCTCTAACTTAATTGTCTCCCTTCCAGGCTGCTTTTTAAGGCAAAACTATATATCACAGGATTTGATCCCAGATCCCTCAGCATAACATGTATTTTGGCCCATTAATAACTGGGGTACAATTGAATCTAAGGCTATGTAAGGCTATGACATTTTCAGTTTTCAGTCGCTAGACATGATTGAAGTCATACTGCAAGTGTACAAACCATGTCCATGCCAACAAAAGCATTGAATTTGGATGTCTTAAATGCCAGCAATCTACTTGATTAGCTTGAGGGTTGCTACTTATTCATGTCATGAGCTGGACTGATCAATTGACATATCAAATATACAAGAAACTTTACGTTTGTTTTTACAGCATTGCTGTGAACGGCCTGCTGCAAAATAGGCTTTTTGTCTTTTATCCTGGCCTTTTTGACATAAATCATCACATTCCTTTTACAGAATGAATTCACAAGATTCTTGTATTTCTTGATAGCAGAAGAAAAGGGGGAAGGGCGGAAGATTCCTAACTCAGTTGCCAAAAAAAGAAAGAAAAGAAAGAAAGAAGACTTCTAAGGCCAAGGTATTATTGAGTACATTCCCCCTTCTTCCCCTTAATGAGCCAATTTGGTTAAAAGAATGCTTTAAGGCATTCAGAAATGCTTTAAAAGCAGCAGGTCCCCTCTGGTATATATCCCAAGATGCAACCAAGAGTGAAATTTTATAGCCCATTGGAAAAAAAAAATAAGATCTTATTCTGGAAAGTCTGACACACCCTTAATTATAACAGCATGAGCGAATCCATTAAAAGAAAATACATCAAAGACACAGAAGGGCTTTCTATAATGCAATGTCAGATCAATGCAACTGGTACAAGGCTTCAGAGTTCCAGGAATCTTCATTTTTCCTCACTGAATGAAGAAAATATAATGAAATGAACACTGGCTCAGGCTGGAGACTCACAGGTCAACTCACAAAGACTTGAAACATTAAAGGGTAGATGCCACTCAGTGTAAGGGCCTTCCACATGCAAAATGGCATCTTAGGAAATGCTGCGATGGCAATCATGACATTATTATTGCTCACAGAAATATATATAAGTCCAATGAAGTGATAAGCAAGAAGCCAATACCCATAAGTTCTGCTCTGCACTATGTGGTACTCTAGGCTGTGTGAGTGGCACTGAACTGACCACGGACAGGAAAAAATGTATAAGGGTCTAACCAGACACAGTGGCAGGATCCATGTGTATTTATTCTTGTGTCCTCCGGATCAGGTGTGAAGCGGGGTGGGCGGATATTTTAAGCAGGAAAGGGATTGCATGGGGGGGGGGAGGTAAATAAGGATGTGTGATCTAACCCAGGGTCTGACCTGGTTGGCTGAGGCTAGCTCAGTCTCATCAGATCTTGGAAGCTAAGCAGGGTCAACCCTGCTGGGTACTTGGATGGGAGACCACCAATGAATTCCAGGTTTGTTATGCAGAGGCAGGCAATGGCAAAACACCATGAACATCTCTTGCCTTGAAAACCCTACAGAGTCACCATAAATCAGCTGCATCTTGACAGCAGTTTCCACTACCACCAATCTGACCCGGATCATGCCTGTTCTTTAATATATTTAATATAAGTCATCCAACTGCAAGACTTTCTGACATTTGACTCTGATCATTATTCACCCCCTTGCTATCTGGATTCAGTCTGAGAGGCACTAAGACAGGGTGGCCAAACTTGCTCCCCTTTAGGAGCCACATAGAATAAACATCAGATGTTTGCGAGCCACAAGATATGGACAAATATTACGTGTTTTTATTTTATTTTGCTTTTTATTAATTTTAAATGACACTGCCAAAAATAAAAGGAGTAAAGGCAGATAATGATTATATTTATCTGTTCAATTATGTTTATGTTTGCTAATAATATTTGTCTAAGAGAGAAAGAGAGAGAGGTGGAAAGAATGGAAGAGGTGGAGAGAGAGAGAAACAAAGAAAGCAGATGGGAGGGAGGGGGAAGGAAGGAAGGAAGAGAGGGAGGGAGAAAAAGTATGCCTCCCCTTCGCTTCCCCAGCTGCCCTGCCGGGAGCTGCACAATGTGTGTGAAAGAGCCGCATGTGGCTCCTGAGCCGCAGTTTGGTCACTCCTGCACTAAGGTGAGAGTGTGATGCAGCAGATATGTGCCTGATAGAGTTTTGATCCATCCAGAACAGTTAGCAGATGTCCCTGCCAAACAGGATCATAATAATTGGTGATATTTCAATAAAGAGTTGAGCATGGCGGTAAAAGCATGAGATTAGCTATGACTGATGTCATGATGGTTCCTAATGGTTAGTATGTACTTTCACTAAGACCCCAGATAAAGCCAGTGGACCATCTATATAAACCTATCTAGATAGAGTTCCACAGAAACAGCACAACCAAGTCAAAATCTTTCACTGACAAAAGCCTTACCTGGAGAAAAAAAGTTGGTTGCTTCCAAAATTATACGAACTAGGCTTGGAAGCGAAGGATATGGCCAGGAATTGATGAGTGAACTCATAATTTGGAATATGTTAATAAACAAATTCACTATGTACAAGCATCTGGGGAAGGGAAATAGTATATTCAGTGGAAAAAATTATACAACAGCAGACTTTTAGTTAAATTTCTGAAACAAAATTAGTTCTCTGGAGAATGTGAAATAGAAAGTTTTTTAAATATTTCCTTTATTGGAAAAAAATATTACATCAAAATTAATCTAGGCTACTTTTCTTATACAACTTGATATAGCATAAACATTACATAACATTGAAGAGTAAGAAGACTGAAGGAAAAACCCCCAGCTTACATCAGAATTCTTCTCGGTTGTACTTATTATGCAGTTTGATCGAAAGTGTTTGTATCAGTCTGTTATTGTGTCATTGTAGCCGCAGGGCTGCATTCCACACTCACTGGGGACCAGGGGTCCGTTGGGGCCGGAGCAAGGCGGAGCAGAACTCCGCCAGCTCAGGAGTGGCCTCTAGGGCAGCCATGGGCTGATTTAGCCTGCTGCCGAATTGCTGCCGAATTTTGGCGGCAACTTTAAAAGCGACTGGAGGGGAGGTGGTTTGAGGAAGAGGCTCCAAACTTGCAGGGTAGCTGCTGGGACCTCTCCCCCAAATACCCAGCAAGTTTCAAGAAGATTGGACCAGGGGGTCCAATTCTACGGGCCCCAAAACAGGTTGCCCCCATTCCCTCCATTGTTCTCTATGGTAGAAAAAAAGGTAACATTTTTTCCCACCATAGAGAACAATGGAGGGGATAGGACAACCTGTTTGGGGGCCCATAGAATTGGACCCCGTGGTCCAATCTTCTTGAAACTTGGTGGGTATTTCGAGGAGAGGCCCCAGCAGCTACCCTGCAAGTTTGGAGCCTCTCCCTCAAATCCCCTTTCCTCCAGCCCCTCATATACCCTATGAGTTTTTGCCATTGATTTCAGTGGCCCATAGGGTATAATGGGGCTGAAACTGACATTCCCTTTCTGACACACTTCTGGTGATGTCAAGGGACATGGCATATGCTAATGAGTTATGCTAATGAGCTCCTGCAGTTCTTTTTCTACGAAAGGACCCCTGCTGGGGACACCGGCGACCCCATTGTGGGAGGCCTTAGCAAGCTGGGCCAGGATTGACTATCCCTGTTCCCTATTCAACCAGAAGTGATCACATAACGGTGGTGGTAGCTTGCTAAGCGGGCTGTATTAAGGTACTTCTGGCCAAAGTTGTTAGGGTAATTGTGCCGCACCCTTTCCTCGTTTGCTGTCTATTCAGCCCTGTCTTCCACACGTCAGCCATCCTGCATTCACACCTTGTGCTCCTCTGTTGTCATGTCCTGTGCCACCCTGCTCCTCTACATGTCATGGATCAGCCAGGGCTCAGTGATAGTGAGGTCTCCTCAGAGGAGGAGGAGTCATGTGTAGCCAACCCAGAGCAAACAGAAGCCGACTAGCAGGAAAATGAGCTGCAGGACTTACAGCCAACAGTTGGTGCAGAACCACCTCCACCCTCCAGCCCCGATTCAGCAGGTAAAAGTCAGTTGGCTGCTCCCAGTCCTCCAGGATCACCTGCACATTTGGAACGCAGCAGATGAAGGCTAAGAGCTGAGTTACAGGTTAGACGATGAAGTGCATGCCTCCTGGCTTGAAGCCAGTTCTCTGTTTATAATGAAGATGAGTCTTTGCAGGACTGTTTCTGAGCAGCTGGCTGTAGGTATGATGCTTGGGTGTACAGCCATAAAGTCTCCCACGAGAGGCTTTTTGGGCATGGGCGCAACATGTACATTAGAGGCCGAACTGCCAACATTGCCTAATTGATTTCTGAAACCCTGACCTCAGGCCAAACATTGCTTTGATTGAATTCTGAAACCCTGGTCTTGGACTGCAGGACACTGGACTTTGGAAACCTCTTCTGGCTTTGAGAAGAAGAACAAGACGCTTATACCCTGATACCCAAAGCCTGTGAGTTGGTACACTACATGTCTGCTCTTAAATCCTCTCCTAGCTTAGGGCTCACAGTGTACAGTTGACCTAGAGTCCCCACCTTCTCAGCGCTTGCTGGCTTCTCCAACCTAGGGGGCACCCTCTCCGGACAGCCCAGCACCTGCTCCTAGCAACCAGTCTCTCCCCAGCCGATGCCTTTCTGGCCAGACCCTGGCTGTTGGGACAAGCCAGCCTTTAGAGCCCTCCACAGCCTCTTAAAGGCCCCCTGTCCCTTATCTACCTCTCTATGCCACAGTCCCATACTGTTATTGTAGAACCTGGGTTTGTCTGTTTTTTGTTATCTCCTAATACAAAAACGTTGAAGAGCCTTAGCTCCAGAGGCAGTCATACCCACACATTATCCTCCAGGATTTATATGCACATATAAGGGATGGAGTGTGTGGTCCTGTTACTATTATTGATGAGGAAATATGCCCTGGCTTGAATACTTAGATCACAAATTGCCAATAACATCCTTGAACAATTCCAAAACAATTGTTTCCTAAGCAAGCACTGGAAATTATTTGAACTTGTATCACAAGTGTGTTGTGCGCACGCTGTTGCTTTCCCGTGACTGTCCCAATCCCCTGATCTTCCACCCTACCCAACAGGAAAAACTATGAAATTATTCCAGAGATTCCCTTGGTTGTCCTGATCCTGCTGGGTGGGGTAGGGTGACCAGTGTTCCCTCTCAGCTGAGTTAGTGTGAGCTAACTCACAGGTTTTTAGTCTCCAGCTCACACATTTTTGTCTTAGCTCAGGAAGGATGGCTCCAGAGCAAACTCATTTATGCAGTAACCAAATGGCTCCCTCTCAACTTTAATGCCAGTGGCTCACAAAACAGAATGTTTGCTCTCAAAACTCCACAGCTTAGAGGGAACATTGAGGATGACCTGTTTGATTTGTCTAATATCCCAGCCTTCCTCATTTTGCCTGCCTAGCTCCCCAAGGTGAGTGTGCTCATCACGTGTTCTGAACTGAATCACAACACAGGGCAGGTTTCTTTTGCTGGCACCTGGCTGTATTTTGAACTGTACTTCGACCCATTAAGTTCTCTGAGCATGCACCAACGTGATGAATGCCACCAAATGACAAATGCTGACAAGTGCCCATGTGTAAAAGAAGCATGCACATTTAAAATTTAGCTGATTGTAAAGAATGCATAATCCAGGGGCATTCCTAATTGCAGTCCGCTGTCAGCGTGTGTCAACAACAGCTGCCCAGCCACCTGCAGTCAGATGCAAAACCACTGGAAATGCTGCTCATTCAGAAATGTGAACTAATTATCAGTGTGAACATATGGGGCACTCAGCTCATGAGAACAGCCATTATGAACAGTGTAGGATGAGTCTGATATTCATATTTTATTGTATGCATTTTATTACGTACCGATGCATAGCTGCCGTATGTCACCTGGAGTCCTGCTTGCGGGAAATGGAGTGGGACAGAAATTACACAAACTAAAATAAACTTATCATATTTTGAAAACCTGGAAAGCATCCTCTTACTAAGGCTCTGCACTGTATTTAACCCTGCCCACACATAAGCACTTCATATACGTGCTTCCATTTTCATTGGCATCAAAGGGACTGATTATCTTAAATCCAAATACCTCCATGTGATTGGATTCTCTGATTTGACTGCTTTATGGACCTGAGATATTTGTGGCCTTTTCTGAAGATTTCATCTAGAGCCAAGCATGAATATCAAACCTAACGCAGGATTTATGCCAAGGGCCTTATGAAACAAATCTCAGCTTTTCAACCCATATACTATACTTCCGATTTCACCTATACATTTTATTTCCTACTCATAAATATGCCAATAGCTTAACTAGAGTTCTGCTCTCAGTGCCATGTGCCTTCATGAAGAAAGCAAGCCTCTGAGCATGGGCAAAACCAGAGGCATCTGGGATTAAAAGAAGGGGTACTTTTTTGTAAACAGGCATGCTTTTAAAAACTCCGCAGTGGGCAGGGCTCTTTTTCTAGCAGGAACTCCCTTTGCATATTAGGTGACAAACCCCTAATGTAGCCAATCCTCTAAGAGTTTACAGTAGCCCCTGTAAGAAGGGCTCTGTAAGCTCTTGGTGGATTGGCTACATTAGGGGTATGTGGCCTAATATGCAAAGGAGCTCCTGCTAGAAAAAGCCCTGGCAGTGGGCATATGCAACCTTTCAGTGCGGTAAAGACATGCTATCTTAAAATAGGTTTTCAAATAAAGCCTTCCCACTTTGTTCACTAAATACCACCTGATCCAACACCAGCTTCTTTATAAAGTTGCTGCAAGGCTTGTAGTACTGGGCAGGGTGTCACACATTCTATTTCAGCACTCTATCTGTTTGCTCTCCTTCATCCAAAGCCCGGAATGATCCAGAGACTGTCATGCCTAGTTCTCTTCTGCCCTCTTGTGGAATTATCCACTCACTTAAAAACAAAGCAAAACAATAAATGCCCCAAATGGACTGTTGTAAAACAAAGAACGTAATGGCTTCTGGGAGACTGATTGCTTCATTGAGCCAGAGCATTTTGTACCCCCGAACCAACTCTATCAAAATGCAAAAACTGTGTTGTTACCTTGGGAAAAGTTGACCCCATTGTAAAGGGTGTGGGTAGGAACGAAGTTCCCGTTCGAGCGGTTTATACAACATACGGCCTCTTCTCCATGCACATACGACAGCACCCATCATAAAACTAGTGCTTTGCTACTTTGTTCCTTTCATCTTTTGAGTATTTTGTCAAGAAACTTTATGGTCTCTGGTTTCAAAGGTATTTTTTCCTTAATGATCTCTTGAAATAAATTTTGTACCATTGCCCAAAATTCTTTCGCCTTATCACACCGCCACCACATATGAAAAAAACTGCCAGCGTTCTTTCTTAATATGATACCGGAAATTTACAAAAAAACGGATAAGATCATTCTAATACACGGCTTTACGGCAGCGAGAATTACCTATGCAAGACATTGGAAAACCGATGATTCCAAGCAGCCAAGAACTCCTTCACAAATTTCTTGATGTGATTGAAATGGACACGCTTACTAGAACTTTGAAGGGAAAAGATGAAGAATCTTTTAAAGTAGTTTGGGCCAAAGTATACAATTGGTTAAACGAAAAGATTAAGTAAGTACGTTATTGGAAACATGTTAAAAGGCGTTCTGATATTAGGTTGAAATGGGGAAGGTGATTAATAATTCATACCCATATATGATTTAAGCTAAGAAAAGACCATTAGAGTGCTCTCTCTATTGGAAAATTATTGTTAATATTATGTATGTAAAACCTGGAAATGAATAAAAATTATTATTAAAAAAAAGAAAAGAAAAGAAACTTTATGGTCGAAGAAATGATCAGAGACTGATTGACACAGAGATCTTCCAAACCCCAAGCCATTTCATGTAAAATGCTGTCAGATTTGTAAAAAGTTTTAATCAGATTTACCTTTTATGCATCCTGGTATTTCTGAAAATATTTATATATTCCTGTTCAACGCAGCTTACGAAGGGAATTAAAATGCACAGCCATCACTATTAATGATACGAAAAGAATGACCCCAAATAATTTGTGTTTAACAATAAAATAATTGAGACACTACGGTAGCAATTCAGAGGCCATGATGGGAGGACTGTCCAGGATTTGGGTGAAACTCCGAGATGGGGCTCCAGAATCACTGCCCCCTGCTGGAGCCACTCCAATGCCAAGCAACAGCAGTCCTCCCCCATGTGAGGCAGGCAGGAACCGCTGCTACTGCAAGCCAGCAGCCTGAGCCCCAGATGGGCACTGCAGGCAGGCAGGCGGAACTGCCACAGCAGTTGGGAGGGACAAACAATTGCTGCAACAAGCAGGTGGGGGGCAGCCACTGCAAGCTGGAGGCCCCAGCCCCACAGGCGTCTCCTTCCATTGGGAAAAGGAGGTGGTGCGCATGCTTTCCAAGGCCAGTGGAGGTGGGCAGCTTCAAAGGCAGGGGCTGGCAGCAATCAGCTGTAGGATGGAATATGCAGGAATACTTTACGTGTCAGAGTAACTTTGCACAAGAAATGGGAAAGACCGTTTCAATTATTTGCGTAAGATAATGTATTCAGTCTCCAGAAAAGCAGGACAATCACAGGTTCAGTTTATCAGATTTGGCAACGTTAGCAGGTGACGTCATAAACCAGGTTGCTGTCCTCGTGGATAGGTGGAAATTTACCCTCATTCTGCAGACCCGGAGCATTCGGTGAAATGGAAGATGCACTCTTCTAGAGCGTCAGTTGCTAGAGGATAATTTCCCATTAAATGCACGTCTGTGTTTTGGCTCGGCAGTGATCTAATGGAATCTTTCAACATTCGTAGGATTCTTCGGGGAAACCAGATTTGTAATTCTGAGCTTCTCTTTTAGACAAAAGAAAATACTAATGTTCTTATTCAACAGAAAAGGTTATATTTCTAGGGAACTCTGGAGTGTGCCAAAGAGTATCAGCCCCCGTGTACATATAAGTAACGATCATAAGGGATAATGTTGCTTAATCTGATATAGAACATTCTCGAAAACCTCTTCTCTGGAACGGCTGGCATCAACGAGCCGACAGGAAGGATTCTCCATCCTTCTGTAAGATTCTTCAACTCTATTTAAAAAAAAAAAAAGTGGAAGTCATGTTACCGATGGAATCTCTTTGGAGTAGAAATGAGCAGCCAAATTTGAACGGATATCAACGAGGGTAGATTAGACGGATATCAATACACTGATTTAACTTACTTTTAGATTTATATTCTGCTTTTTGATCTACGTCCGTAAGGTGGTGTGCAGCTTTCATAAAATACAAACATGCAGTTCTAACTCTTTTCAGTTTTCAAAACTGTGTTGCCACCATCTTGAGGTTTCTCCTGTTATTTTGTGGTATGGATTTTATACTAATTTATGTATGCTGCTGTTTTAAACTGTTGTGAGCCGCCTTGAGCTGGCTATGCTGGCTAGGCAGGCTAGAAATCAAAATAAATAAATACATAAAACTAAAACCATAAAAGAAATGGATACATAAGGAAGGAGGAATCTGGGAAGGGTGAGGAGGGAAATGTGTTGAAAAACATGACTATAAAGCTATGGTTAGAACACAGGAGCTGTCATGATGGATCAGAGGAATGGCCCATTTTGTCCAGTATCAGGATTCCAAGTAGCCACTGGGAAGCCAACAAGCAGGGCCTGTAGCTCTCACCTACTAACTGCTCTCCATCACCTGAAAATACTGGGAGACCCCATTCAGCTATCATGGCCAACAGTCAGTGAATGACCTGTCCTCCATAAGCGTGGGTGCCCACCCCCCCCGTATAGGGCCTGCAGACTCCAGTTGAGTTGTCTGACCCCTGCGTTAAGCTAAAAAGCTCTGCATGGGGGAGAATCAGTGTGCCAGCTCAGGCTGGCGCACCCCAGAGGAAACAGTGGTTGTCACCAATACAGTGATGGCACCCAGGTGTATCAGTTGATGGACAGTTGGCAGGATGCCGCCCCATCTCATCTGGCTGAGGGACTGGAGGCCATGGTTGGATGGTTGAAACAGAGCCAGCTGAGACTGAATCCGTTGAAGATGGAAGTCCTGTGGCGGGGGGGGGCGTTGATCCTAGGCTGGCGTGCTGACTTACAGCTCTTGACAGTGTGACGCTGGCACCAACCGTCAGGAGCTTGGGTGTGTTTCTGGGTGCCTCTCTCTCTTTGGAGGCCCAGATTGAAAAGGTTGCCAGGTCAAGCGACTGGCCCCCTTCCTCTCTTGCCCTGACCTAGCCACAGTGATCCATGCAACACTCACCTCGAGGCTGGATTACTGTAACTTGCTCTGTGTAGGGCTGCCCTTGAAGCGGACCCGGAAATTACAACTGGTCCAGAACGCAGCAGCGCATGTACTTACAGGTACCCCTATCACAGCACATATCCAACCAGTGCTTCACTAGCTGCATTGCCTACAGGTTGAGCACCAGATCCTCTTCACGGTTTTGATTCTAACCTTCAGGGCCCTAAATGGTCTGGGACCAACATACCTGCGAGACTGCCTCTCCTGGTATGTTCCCTGAGGAGCTTTACACTCAGAAGATCAGAACCCATGGGGGATCCCTGGCCCCAAAGATGTCTGGCTGTCCTCCACCAGAGCTAGGGCCTTTTCAGCCCTGACTCCTGCCTGGTGAACCTCTCTGCCTGGTGACATCCATGACCTACTAAGTTCTGGAGGGCACATAAGACAGAGATTTTCCACTGGACTTATGGTCGAGGACAGCAACAGCCTCCATCATTTCTGGCCCATGATCTGCCCCCTTGGAGGGAGAATAATATATACTGAATGCCATCAAATTCAGACTGCATTTTAGTGGTTTTATTTTGTTAATTGATTACTATGATGTATGATTCAATTTATTGTATGTTTTGACTGTAGTGTACACCATGCTGAGCCCTTTTAAGAGGAGGGCAAAATAACAACAACAACAACAACAACGTCCTGTGGCCTCAAACAAAGTAGCTGGACCAGCATGGCATTCTCATTGTTGCCCATGGCAGGAGAATGGTGTACTGTGTTTCTAGGGAAGAGAAGTTAATACGAGCTCACCGTATGAGCTACATTTGGACGTGGAGGGGGGAAGTATCTGCACGATCCCAGAGTGTAGATGCAGTGATCCACATATAAGGGCCTAACCTTCGGCAACCTGGATAACTGGAAATGAAGAGGGGTTCATTCAGATGAAAGCCAGCTTGATTGCTGCACTGCTGGCAGCTTTGCGTGAGAGGGAATCAGGAGAGGAAGAAATGCTTTGGTTTGTTTACGGGGCGGCGGAGTTCCCTGTGGCCCAGCAAGTCTCCCTGTATCTTTGGGCAACTGTTTAGGAATTAACGGCATAACGGTCACAAAATGAAATCTTTATGCGGTATCTTAACTGGTAATAACCTTGTCCCTATTCTCCAGCGATGTTAAGTTTGGGATTTCTGAGAGAAAATACTTGCACGTGTTGGAATGTAATTTTTGTTGTTGTATATTTAGTTTAGTTATATTAATGTGTGGGTTTCAGTTCAAATCAATTAGAAACAGAATAAGGTAACTTCCTGCCAATAATTATTTTTGGAAAATCTGAACGCACATTCCACGCGGCTGTTGTGAAAATAAAAAATAAAATGGAAGATAAAATAAAATGGAAGAGGAGAGAATGTTGTAAGTTGTAAGCCGTCTCCCTTGTAAGCCGTCTCCCTTGGGGAGAAAAGCAGTGTACAAGTAGTAAATGATGCAGTGATCCACTGCAGCGGCATTCTAAAAACTGAAGGAAGAACTTTTCTGTATGAAAGTCAACTGTTTTTTAAAAAAACTTCTCCCATTACTTACATGCAAGCTATAAATATGCCAGTCTTTCTGTCTGCAGATGGTTAGACTAAAGTGTATACTAGTAATGTTCCCCTACAAATGATAATGGTGTATATGTTATGTTTGTACGTTTGTAAACTGAATTTTTTTTTTAAATGTCAGCCCACTCACCATTTTAAAGTTAGCACCATTTTTGGCTCACAGGGTAGAATTTTTGCTCACAAGATGGCACACCCTAGAGGGAACATTTGAACCCAGCCCGAAACTCTGCACCAACTGGGCAACATTTGATGATATCAAAGGGGTTAGAACATACTTTTGACGAAAGGACCGGTTCACTTCCAGCTCTGCTTCCTCCCGCGTTTTCTCTGTCCCTCGTCCCTGCAGCCTCCGGATCCGTTCCTCGGGAGTAACAGTTAGCAGTATGACCAAATCTGGTTTTAAAAGGTCTTCGGGCCAGCAGTATACTGGGTGATGCAATGGAGGGAGATCTGATGTGTTCCCACTTATTTCCGTGGCAATTGCATAAGCAGCAGTGCTGTGCCAATATCTAGCAGATTATACACACCAGTGTAAGATTCATATTCAGAACTTGAAAAATTCTGTACTGCAAAACAACAGATTCTGCATATGCCTTGCTGAATGGGAAACTCTGGAGCTCTACAGATGCACTTGATGTGGATTGTGAAGTTCTGAGTGCCATTAATCATTACTGGCAGGGCTATTTTTGAGCCGGAACGCACAGGAACGGCGTTCCGGCTGTTTTCCAAGTTGGCCATGCCTACGGCCTCCCCCCCCCCCCCCGAGATTCCCCAGGCACCTCGCAAGCCACAAGGCACCTGGGGAAACCAAGCCGATCCAGGGAGGGAAGGCCGTTTAAACTGCCTCCCCTCCTTGGGTTCCCCAGCTGCCCTGCAAGCCGCAGGGCACCTGGGGAAGCCGATCCTGGGAGGGAGCTGCGCTGTCAGGGGTGTGACCTAATATGCTAATGAGTTTCTGCTGTTGGGTGTGGCCTATTATACTAATGAATTCCTGCTGGGCTTTTTCTGGTACCTTCTTCCTAAGAAGTACAAGACAGTATATGCAGGCAGTTATCTTTGTTGCTCACAACAACCCTGTGGGGGACACTTTAGGCTGGGTAAGGGTCACTTTCTCAAGACCTAACGTGAGCTTCGTCATTCAGTGTGAGTTTGAATAAGTATGCTCAGTCAAAAGCCAGCATTCTCCAACCTCCACCGTACTGGCTGTAGTTCTTGTCCGAGGTCAAAGTGCCAAAGGCAGTAAAGGTCAGACAATCGCCACAAACAGCCAGATTTGGAGCAGCAGCATGTCCAAGGCCATTTAGGACCCCACCTTCTCTCTGGTTTGGAGTTATAAATATATCCACATCATAAAATTATTTTAGATCTGAGTTCGGCTACAGATGGGAGAAAGCAGCACTAACGGAGCAATTCACAAACTTGAAAAGGTACCCCCCGTTTACAGGAGCAGAGTGAAAATAGGTGGTCCAAAGATATTTAAGGCATCTCCCTATACTTCCAAGAAGCGTTCTCAAAATTATTTCCAATCGTGTGCAATGAGGAAGTTATTTTTATCTCACAAACCTGTCTACAACGACTGGTGACTTAGTGGATTCTTTTGCAATTTCAGAAGCAACAACGTAGTTGGTCAGAGCGTAAAACGCTCTTCGAATGAGTGTCAGTTCATCATCAAAAGTCTTTCTCCACTGGCTGACGCAAGCTGGAGGAGATCTCAAGAGAATGGCATCCAGTGAGTCCTTCAATGACTGAGTCACTGTGGTTTTGCCTAGGTTTTATGCAGGGAAGAAAACACATTGATTATTCCGGGGACAAATATTTGTCACGTTGATGACAATCAGGTATTTTACTCATGAAACAATGTGATATCAGTGTTACCAGTAGAGCGGTGGTCTAATTTTGGAGGTACGTATGTAAGTGCCATCAAATTGCAACCAACTTATGGCTACCCCAGCAAGAGGCTCTCAGAGCAAGTGAGAAGCAGAGGTGGCTTGCCATTGTCTTCTACTGCAAAGCCTCCCGTGGTGGCACCCCTGCCAAGTATCAACCCTGCTTAGCTTCTGAGATCTGATGAGACCTGGCTGTACCAAGCCAACTTCCCTGCCAACTTCCTCTGGTAATGGAGTAGAAATCACCAGCTCAGTGCCAGTGTTTTGTTTTGTTTTGTTTAAAAAGAATAGGGTATTGGAACAAAAAAACCAAATCAAGAGAAGTATATACGCATAGCTATATCTGTTGTGTGAGCTTGCCCTGGGATGGAACTGAGGGACTAACTGTACAGCACATTGCTATTGGGTCCACCCTTGGTCCTGTCAACTAGACATGTACCAGGAATTCCTTGTTCAAAACTTAATGTCCAAGTACATGGGGGGCTTGATTAGGACTTGGTGCGTGGGGAGAGGGGGCTTAAGCCTTTTCCCCAGCCTATTTTCTTGAACTGAAAAGGCCCACTGGGGTGCCATTTACCCTACTGGGGAAACCTGCATGTACTGCGAAGCTACAAATGTGCATGCAATGGTGAAATGTATCTTCATGTAACAGGAGCATTGGCACTTTAATAACGATGTAATTGTGGCATTGTGTCTGCTGTAGGTCCTTACCTGTTGCATCCAGGCCCTCAATAACGATCACAGGAAAATCTCCCCTTTTTGGAAGGTTAGGGCACTTCTCCACGAGATCAAGGACTGCTTTGGCTTCAGGAATTAGAGCCATGCACTGTAATTAAAACAACGATTCATCCAGAAGCTCCGACTTGCAAACAAGCACCTTAATTAATTAATCAATTCCAGCCAAAAACAAAACAACCCTATCCCACCTTTAAGCTATTAAAACCCTAACAAAAATTAATGTAATCAGCCACGTCACCATTCAATGAATGTAGAGAATCAGCATAAGTGACCAGTTGACCTGAGGAGAGTGTGCTGGACATCATGGCATAAAGAAAAACCAGGAAGGACAACCCACTTGTGTCTCTTGTTTCCCAGGGTTCTCAGGAATGCCTAGTTGGGGGGCTTGACATCCACCCCCAAGCCCTTGTCCAGGAGATGCATATTTCTTGGATGGGGGGAGATATTCAAGGTCCCATTTGATCATTACACCGAAGAACAAAGAACAGAAAGCATAAGATCTCCTGCTTTATTGCCACATCTACTAGCTGCTGAAGAATGAAGGTGCCCTTTGGTCGGTTAGCTCCCACCCTTGCTTATGTCAATGGACAACCTTTAAAGGTACAGGGGGAAGAGGGGTTAAAAGGTTTCAGAGCAGAGTGAATGGATTCATGGTGTAAGCACCCTTCTTTGAGGGTGCTAAGAGGAAGCTATCTCCCCACTCACATCCCCACCCCCTTTTAACATCAAGCTTGATGAGGAATTCGGGGGGGGGGGCTGTGTGAAATTTCAGTGGGTTTTTGGATCTGGACCAAAGTGGCCACCTGCTTTCTCTTTCCTCCTTTGCCAGTACTTCACCTCTTACAGGGCTAAGCACTAGTTCTTATTAGGGGGCTCTGGGCCTTGTGAATCGGGCGCCGAGAGCGGGCTTACCTCCTCCAGGACCCTCCGGGCAGCCTCCCGGGAACCGAACACGGCGCCGTCCAGGAGGTGAGAAGCGGCCGGGTGGCGGTCGGGCCGCGGGGCAGGCACGACGCGCGCTCTGCCCAGCAGCTCTTTGCCCTCTGCTGCCCCCTTCAGGCGCCACAGCGAACGCCACAGCTGGCCGTCTTCGGCCTCTTGGTAGACCGACAGGTGGGCTGGCGCCGGCAGGTGAAGCCGCAGCAGCTCCTCCAAGGCACGCTCGGTCTCCGGCGCTCCCCGCGGCACCTGGACCAGGAAGCCCTTCTCCGGCGCGGCGGCGGCGTCCGTGGGGCAGTAGGAGAGGAGCGGCAGCACTTGGCAGCCAGCTCCGAGCGGCGCCTGGCTCAGCTCCTGCTGCAACTGCTTGTGCAGCCTGGCCGCCCGGACCCGCTCTCGGGGGCTTCGCGCCGCGGCGTCGATGCAGAAGGAATAGCATCGCCCCGGCCGAGGCAAGAAGCCTCGGGGGCGGGCACTGACGCCCGGGGCCCCGCTGCGGCTCCAGCAGGTGAAGTAGGCGAGTTCGGAGCCGGCCAGTTCGGCCACGAAGCAGCGCTCGGGCTGGCCTGCCGCGGCGTGCCTCGACGGGAACCGCGCCATGGCGCTCAGCAGCTGGAGTGGCGAGAGCGCGCCGCGGGGGAGCATTATGAGGGCCAGCGCCCGGGGAGGGCAGCGTCAGAGCCGGGAAACGAAAGAAGGCTGGGGCGGTGTGCTTCGTGCCCCGCTTATCTCCTGGGCGGCTGAGGCCGCTGATAGGGGGCTGCCCAGGAAACAAACTCGGGCGGAGGGAAAGAGAAGCGGATTGCGAAAGGGTTGTGTGTCCGTCACCCTGGCGAAGAAACGAAACTGAGCGCGGATCGGTTTCGTGTCACAAGGGAAAAGCTCGAGATTTGTCAGGTGAGGTGACCAGCAACTATCGTTTAACCCCAACCGTGCCTATGCCAAATGCTAAAGAAAGAGAAAACAGATCACCCTTTACTCGCTTACACAGGAAACCAGTGCACCCAGCAAAGAGAGAACCTAAGAGAACCTAAGAGAAGCCAATGTTGGATCAGGCCAGTGGCCCATCCAGTCCAACACTGTCACCAACACTCTGTCAGTGGCCAAAAACACCAGGTGCCATCAGAAGGTCCAGCAGTGGGGGCAGGAAGCCCTCCCACTGTTGCCCCCCCCCCAAAAAAACACCAAGATTACAGAGCATCACTTGCCCCAGACTGAGAGTTCCTATCGACACTTTGTGGCTAATAGTATCGAATTCTCTCTTGAAGCCGTCCAGGCTTGTAGCCGCCACCACCTCCTGTGGCAGTGAATTCCACCTGTTAATCACTCTTCGGGTGAAGAAGGACTTCCTTTTATCTGTTCTAATCCAACTGAGGGAGTGGAAGCGTTCTCCCTGCTGTGCCCGTTTACTATCTGCATGGATATGTGTGTGTTTTTTTAATGCGCACATTTCAAAGTTGCCATCCGTCCCGCCACCTGCAGCCCGCTGCGGCGCAATCCATTCCCCACCTCCCTCTCCTGAGGGCCCGAGTGCTTCCCAGAAGGGGGCGGCGGCCCTGGGTGGCTCGCCTGCACCTGTCGGCCTGAATGGGCGGCCGAGTGTTGGGGAGGGTCGCCTTGCAACCATCGCGCACCTTCGGAGCCCGGCGAGCCCAGTTTTGCTTTTCGGTAAAGGAAAGCGAAACTGGCCTTTTCCCTCCGCAGCGCTCCCGGTCACATGCGCCCCTCGAGCGCCGGTTCAAAAGGCGGCGGAGGGTTCCCCGCCGCCAGAACGCTCGCCATGGCTTCGGTCCCCGGCCAGCTGCTCCGCTTCCTGCTGCGCGTCCTTGGCGTCTTCTGGAGCCGCCTGGCGCCCTTCTGCGCCTGGCGCGGGGGATCAGCCATCCCAGGGCCGGTCCCCGAGGCTGGAGTCGCTGCCCGGGCGGTGCCCGTCAGCGTCAACTACCACTTCACCCGCCGGTGCAACTACCGGTGCGGCTTCTGCTTCCACACGGCCAAGACTTCCTTCGTGCTGCCCCTCGCCGACGCCCAGAGGGGGCTCGGCTTGCTCAAGCAGGCGGGTGAGTGGGCCGGCGCCAAACGATCGGGGCAGCAGCACACACCCGGAGAGGAGGAAGCTTTTCCTACGAAGGGGGGTGGGAAGCGTCGCCTAGAAACACAGAAGGAAAACCGGGGGGGGGGGGGGCTCAGCCTCGGGGCATCTCTCCAGTGCCCCCCCCCCCGTCCCAACCCAGGAATGGGTTTGATAATCGTGCTGGGTGTGCGTCGATGGGATTGGATTTGAAGATCTGGACTCAAATCGCCCCTCTAACATCGGGTTGCCAAGTCTTGCTTGGAAAATACCTGGGGACTTTGGAGGTGGAGCCGGGAGAGGGCGGGGTTTGGGGAGGGGAGGGGCCTCAGCAGGGTACCATGCCATAGAGTCCACCCTCCAAAGCAGCCATTTTCTCCAGGGGAGCTGATCTCTGTCAGCTGGGGATCAGTTGTAAAAGCGGGAGATCCCCAGGCCCCACCTGGAGGCTGGCAACCCTACTCTAACATGACCTTAGATCAGTCTTTTTTCTCGGGTTAACCAACCTCACAGGGTTGTTGTGAAGATAAAATAGAAGAAGGGAGAATTTTGTATGCTGGCGTGCATACAAATGTGATACAGTAGAAGAGGAGACTACAGGTTATCTCTATATTTATATCTATATGTATGTGTATATATGTGTGTGTGTGTGTGTGTGTGTGTAACACCGTTATTCTCTGTAACATTTTCCAGTATAGATTCAGGTGGGTTGCTGTGTTGGGCTGAAGCAACAGAACAAAGTTTGAGTCCCGTAGCACCTTTTAAGACCAACAAGGTTTATTTCTGGGTTTAAGCTGGCACGCACACAAAAAGTTTATACCCAGAACTAAACCATGTTGGTCTTAAAGGGGCCGCTGGACTCCAATGCCATTCTCCAGGATAGGCTGACAAAAGAGTCTATCCCAGAATCATCATACAGAATGGCAGGGGTCCTTTCGAGCAGGAGCTTGGGGGAGCTCAGCTCTGGGAGTTGATGCCAGCCCCCCCCCCAAGCGGGGGAATGCCTGCTTGTGTCATGGCGGCAGCAAAATGACCCCGCCCCTGGAAAGGTCCTTGTTCCTCCGACCAGCCTTCTGAAGGCTTCAGCCACCACTGAAGCTATCCTCCCAGAATAGTGGTATTTCTGAGGCTTGGATTAGTAGCTGTCCCCTCTCTGCCAGCTCTCTCTCTCCCTCTCTTTCCTTCTGACATACTTCCGGTGATGTCAGGTGGTGTAGCATATGCAAATAAGTTATGCTAATGAGCTCCTGCACCTCTTATTCTACGAAATGACCCCTGCAGAATGGTACCAATGTGGCAGTCAAGCTTCATCTCTGAAACACAGTTTTCACTTCTGGTTTTCTTTCTGCTCCATCCTAGGTATGGAGAAGATAAACTTTTCAGGAGGGGAACCATTTCTTCACGAGAGAGGAGAATTTGTGGGGAAGCTGGTCGAGTTTTGTAAACGGGAGCTAAGACTTCCAAGCGTCAGCATTGTGAGCAATGGGAGCATGGTAACGGAAAGGTGGTTCAAACGTTATGGTAAGAGAAAGAATCCTTGGATGCTTTGTTTAAACATTTAGTATTGTAGTATGTATTTTGACTGGGAGAAAATCTTAAAAAAAAAATTGATTGATTATTTTGCATGTCAGTTATTCTCTTTGTTGTTGTTGTTGTTCAGTCGCCCAGTCGAGTCCGATTCTTTGCGACCCCATCACGCCAGGCCCTCCTGTCTTCTGTCGTGTTCCGGAGTTTGCTTAATTTCATGTGTGTTCCATCGATGACGCTGTCTAACCATCTCATCCTTTGCCGTCCCCTTCTTCTTTGACCTTCAATCTTTCCCAGCATCAGGGCCTTCTCCAGCGAGTGCTCCCTTCTCATTGGGTGGCCAAAGTATTTGAGCTTCAGTATCTGGCCTTCCAGGGAACAGTCAGGGTTGATTTCTTTTAAGATTGACTGATTTGATCTCCTTGCAGTCCTGGGGAGTCTCTTCTCCAGCACCATAATTCAAAAGCATCTTATTCTTCGGTGCTCAGCCTTATGGTCCAACTCTCACAGCCATACATTATTACTGGGAATGCCATCACTTTGCCCGTGTGGACTTTTGTTGGCAGGGTGATGTCTCTACTTTTTATTATGCTGTCTAGGTTTGCCATCGCTTTCCTCCCAAGGAGCAGGCGTCTTTTAATTTCATGGCTGCAGTCATCATCTGCAGTGATCTTGGATCCCAGGAATGCTTCCACGACTTCCTCTTCTATTTGCCACGGAGTGATGTGACCAAATGCCATGATCTTAGTTTTTTTTTTTTTATGTTGAGTTTCAAGCCAACTTTTGCACTCTCCTTTTTCACCCCAAGCAAAAGGTTCTTTAGGTCCTCTTAACTCTCTGCCATTAGAGTGGTATCGTCTGCATATCTGAGGCTGTTGATGTTTGTCCCGGCAATTTTAATTCTGGCTTGTGATTCATCCAGCTTCACTTGTCATTTTTGCCTTCATTGACCTCAAATCTAATTCCAGTGTCTTGATCCAGTGACCACCTACCAGGCAACTGTTTAGTGTTTGGAAACTCATTTTGCAGGCCCACCCTGCAGGGTGGACTTTCTTGTTAATTTCCCTGAAAGGCTGCAAGACTTGCCCTTTGGCTCCGGAGCTGTTGAGATAGACTAAAAAGGGCTGGTGGGAGCCTACCAGACTAGTGTGAGGGCAGCCCCACGCTAGGGTTTTGTCATTTTGTCTTCTTGCAGCCCTTCCACCCAGAAGTCCTGAGCCTGGTCTGAGTTGAGGACTTTTGATAGGGGGAGGTGAGAAAGTCATCCTGGCCTTTGGGCAGAAATCCCTCCGCCCACGGAAATGCTATGCTGGATCCAAGCCTGTGTGTTTGCATAATTTTTTGGGGGGGGGGGACTTTTTATATACTAGTGAATGGTGAGGGCTTCTTTTCTCTTGGGTTGTATTTTCAGGTGTTTTAGCACCAGTTTCAAATTCTTATATCTGTCATTATTGTTTTTGCTATTCATAAAGCTGTTTTTCACCCATAGTAGCCAAGAGGGCAGTAGAGAGGAAGGAGATAGGGGTGGGGGGAATAGTTACTTTTCAGAGTGTTGGCACAATAGATTTATTGCATATTGACCCAAACAATGTTGTACTCATTTTGGTGTTTTCTAATGGTTTTAGTGATAAATCAATTAACAGTAAATAAAACATAATGAGGATGTAAATACTTGTTCCTTCTTTGTTGTTATTCAAGTCGCACAGTCGAGTCCGACTCTTTGGGATCCCATGGATCACGTCACGCCAGACCTTTCTAGTCAGGTTTAAAAGTGGGTTTAGGCATGGGGCTGGGTAGAATTAGATAATTCTGGACTAATGGTGTTTATCACAGTGTACATTGTCTGTTTCAGGGGAATACCTAGATATTCTGGCAGTTTCTTGTGACAGCTTCAATGAGGAAGTCAATGTTCTAATTGGCCGTGGGCAAGGAAAAAAGAACCACGTTGAAAACCTCCAGAAGCTAAGAGGATGGTGCCGAGATTATGGTGTGGCTTTCAAAATAAACTCGGTGATTAACAGATTCAACATAGAAGAAGATATGAATGCGCAGATTCGGGCACTAAGTCCTGTCCGCTGGAAGGTAAGAAAGAGATGGGCGTGTTCAGTGTTTTCCCGTCAGCAAAATGTGTGAGGAAAATACAAAATGAATATTTTGAGAAAAGTGATGCTACTCTAAAACACGGAAGCCGTCTCAAGGACAGTAATGTACATTCTGAGACTGGTTGTTGATGGACTCCATTTGAATGACATTATTCTGCATGGGGGTGGTACGTTGGTTCTGCCCCAATGCAGAACCAACCTATGGAATCCTGTAAAGTCACTGGAGAATCATGGATGCAGTCATAATACCAGAATTTGCACAAGACTTGGAGTTATGCTGGCACTCAGTTGCATGCTGTTCTTGGTTTGTGAGGGCAAACTTAGATATGGTAAGAGACATGGAACTTGGCTCTATTTCTTCCCTGTAACATGTACTTCCGTATTGTGCTGTTGCATCTTCCTGCTTCTCACATCATTGCTGGTCTAGATGCGGAGAAACGTGGCATGTTGGGATCACACATCATATATTATAGTACAAATGGTGAGAAAGGGAAGGCAGAGAACTTCTAAAAGCAACATCCGCATTCCTCTCAGAATCTCATTTTGCTCTGAAGCTTCTTGTTTATAAAATATCTCCTACACTCAGGGCCATGAATAGCTTTTTTTCATCCTGCAGTGGCAAACTGCTGAAATTATGCCCTCTATGCCCATACCCCCCCCCCAATATATATTTGGGTGTGTGTCAAACACTAAACGACCAGCAAAAGATGATTTAAAGGAACAAACGAACAAAACCCTCCCATGCCAAGCTGCCTTTCCTTTGTTTGTCATTAAACTGTTTAATATACAATTTAGTAAGTTATTGTAATTATAAAAAATATTTTGTTTGCCTCTTTGAGAAGATATTTGACCAAGAAAATCAGGAATGTACTCTACGCAAATTAAAAGTGTGAAAACACAAATAGACCGCTGGCTGAACTGAATCTGGCCTGTAAGAACATGAGAAGAGCCCTGCTGGACCAAACCAGCTGATTTATCTGGCTCTGCATCCTACTTCACACAATGGCCAGCCAGTTGCCCTAGAGCAGTGTTTTTCAACCTTTTTCGAGCTAAGGCACATTTCTTTCATTGAAAAAATCCCACGGCACACCTGACAATATCTCACGGCACAGTGGTTGAAAAACACTGAAATACAAGATAAATGGGTCATTAGTTGCCTCAGCTCAAGTATTAACTATGACAGTATTACAAATACACGTAATAGCCACTCAACTTGAAATCGTAAGTTACAGATCCAAAGTGAGTCAACGGCGGCTCCGTCCTACCTCAGGCCGGCCACAGAGCGTGCGAGCGGAATCAGCGAGAGCGCGCCACTGTTCTTTCTCGCATGCGCAAACGCGTCCCGGAAGGTCAGCCCGGAAGGCACATTTCTTTCATTGAAAAAATCCTGCGGCACACCTGACAATATCTCAGGCACAGTGGTTGAAAAACACTGCCCTAGAGAGCTAACAGGGCATAGAAGTCTTCATACAGGGCATAGAAGCCTTCCCCTGATGTTGTCCGCTTGCATTGGGTTTCAGCCTCTGCCACTGAATAACAGAGGCTCCATTTAGTCACCATGGCAAGTAAGAACAGATGGACCTTTTCTCCATGGATTTGACGAATCCCTTTTCGTGGTCATCTGTGCTAGTGGCCTAATTTTTGACTAAATCACCCCACTTCTTTTTTTTTTCCTCCCACTTTAACCACTTATATCTATAATATTCTAAAAATGTTACCCCATTTTATGGCGGACGCACACTGACACTTCCCCATCCCACGCAAATGCACTTTTTGATACACAAACTTAATATACAGAAGAAACCTCCACACGTGAACACCCTTTTTCACTCTTACAAGCCGGGGTCATTTCGAGCAGGAACGCTGTTCTGGGGGGAGTAACAAGCCCAGGAGCGGGCACATGTGGTGACGCGCTGTGGAAAAAAGCAAAAGCATACTAACTTGATTGGTATTTTCATGCTTGTTGTAGGGTAGCTTCCCTGCAAGAGCAAAGGAAATCTAAAGTGTCAAAGTGTAAAGCTGGCTTGCCAGCTCTGAGTTGGGAAATACCTGGAGATTTTTGGGGTGGAGCCTGAGCAGTGGGTCTTGCCTTCTGACACCCTTCCGGTGATGTCAGGATGTCAGGGGGTGTGGCATATGCAAAACAGTTATATTAATGAGCCCCTGCACCTCTTTTTGTACGAAATGGCTCCTGCTTACAAGCACACTGACAGACAAACCATCAACACCGCATGCATACTCCTCTCCCAGCAGGGCAGTCAATAGGTCTTTGGGAGAAGATGGGTAGACTCAGGTGGTTGTTTAATATTGCACTTTCATCTTGCTGCAGGGATCATTTGCCACCTGAATTGTCTTGCCCCCACAGAAAATCCAGTTGAATAATGGATAGAAGCAAAACCTCTTTTCAAGCCCTTCTCTCTGTGGCCTCTTTTTCAGACATGAAACGGGTTAGGATGGCAGCTAGAGACCAGACTTTTCCAGTGTTACCAGCTCACCTTTGGAATGCCCTCCCCTTGGAAGCTCACTTGGCACCTGTTTTAGGTTTTTTTTTAGCCAAAACATTTCTTTTTCCTCAAGCTTTTAAATGCTAAGGTTTCAAAACTCGGGGTGTTACTAAATATCAAAAGCACCATTGAGCCGGCTGCATCTTTGACTTCAGTGGAGGGAAAGGACTCTAGAAGGGTATTTGCCCTAGCTAGATGTTCTGCCCGTCCATCTGCAGTTCTTCGGCAGGTACAATAATTAAAAAAAAACCCCTACCCTGAAAGGCTATGTTCATGCACTTCATGTGAGCTTGAATCGGTAGAGTATATGTTTTCCAGTCACCCGTTCTACAGCGAGGCTCATCTTAAAATTATTACCCCATTCGTCAATAGGATACTCGGTCACATCGATACAAACAAAGCAAGGCTTCACCGGCCTCTATCAGATAAGAATCCAGAGAGTACACATTCAGTTGCTGAGTTCTGTGCCTTGACCCTTAGATTGCGGGAGTCGCATTTTAAAAGTTTTTAAATCTAGATTTTTATTCTGTATATCGTCTCTTGTTTTTCTCCCTCTTTCTCATCTTATGTTTATATCGTATGCTGGTCTTAAGACTGTAATAATAAAGCTTTTAAATGGGAAGGGGGTCTTTTGAAAAACTCATCATGGTCTGTTTTTAGCCTGAAGACTGTTTTATGGGTATTTTTATGCTGCTCTGAGTTCTTTTAATGCTGTTTTCATGGGGGTTCATGGCTCCATCCTAGTCTCTGTCTCCCCAGCCCCAAACCTCTCCACAAGCTGCTGGAGAGAGCCCCAGCCTGTCTCCATGACTTGAAGGGATTCCTTCTTTGAAGGCCATGGCTGGGGACACGAAGGCCCTGGAGCCCCCGGTGTCCATCCCCACGAGAGCCTGGAGGTGGGCGGGGTTTGACAAATGAGTTGGGCAGACACTGCCACCCAGAGGTAAGGGGGGGTAGCTCCTTCACCCCTGCACAACATTTATATGCACCTTTCCTCCAAGGAGCTGAGCATGGCTCTCCCTTTCCCATTTCATTTGAACTACCACTCCGGCAGGGATGTTACACAACACAGCAGACAGTGAACCCTCTTGCTTTAGCAGTAGGCTTCCAGCACTTTCCCCCTCTCCTCCGACCAGCCTAACTGCTCAGCTTGCCAACTCTCCACCCCATTGGACTCTGCTGCTTCAATCATGCACATGGGTTCCAAATCTTTAAAGGGCGGAAGACATTTTTTGATGAAGTGAAGCGGAGAGTTGCATTTTAATTTTTTTTTCCACTGAGAAATTTGATGCCTCCGTTGCACTCCCTGGAGGTACACTTGTACAGTCAGGGGTCCGTTGGAGTGGGAGCGCACAGGAGTGCAGCTCCCGGGGAAAGCCCTGCTAGGGTCTTTATTGTTTTTAATGTTTTGTTTTAATATTGATAATTTTATCCTTGTTCCTTTTATGACTGTGTGCTGCTTTTCCAGAGACCTGCTCAAGGTGGCATATAAATTTTCTAAGTATACCATTTTTTATCTGGGCACATGGCACATAAGTACTGGAGAAATTTCACCAACCCTTCAGCAGCTTCCACCCCATCAGTTTGGTGTGGTGGTCAGGAGTTGGACTCTAATCTGGGAGAACCGGGTTTGATTCCCCACTCCTCCACATGCAGCTGCTGGTGTGACCTTGGGCCAGTGACTAGTTCTTTCAGAGCTGTTCTCTCATGAGCAGTTCTCAAAAGACCTCTCTCAGCCCCACCTACCTCACAGGGTGTCTTGTTGTGGGGAGGGGAAGGGGAAGGGATGGGTGGTGCACATGTCCTGGGTATCTCAAGTCTACGTGAAACCTGGTGGTTTCAAGGGAGCAGGAAGAGACTGAGGGTGTGTTCTTTATGCTTATTTTTAGTGCACAAAGTCTTGGATGGGGAAGGGAATGGAGGAAGAGCAGGTCAGTTTCACTCACCTGTCGAGTGGAGCCTGAGGGGTGGGTGTTGCCTTCTGACACACTTCCGGTATGTTAGGGGGTGTGGCATATGCAAATGAGTTATGCTAATGAGCTCCTGCACCTCTTTTTCTATGAAATGACCCCTGCTTGTACTCAAACACACACACACACGTACCCTCGTAATGTATAGTCCTGCTTAAACCTTTCTCTAGCTTCAAGCTCTGCGTTGGGGAGGATGTAGACACAACCTAAAAAAGGCCACTTGGATATTAGTTCCCAGTTACGAAGTCAGACAGAGTCACCAGTGAGATAACTTAATCAGCTGTGGATTTTGGGCCGAATCCTGAACGAATGCAACACAAACCGGTGGGGTGAGGAAGCTGAATAAAACAAGGGGTGGGTTATCCCAAACAAAGACAAATTGTAATAAAAGGATCCAGGGAATAAAATGGTTAAGGGCCAGTGTTCAGACTAAGCAACTCCGTGGCCCTGGCTTCTGTGACCCTATTGCCTTTGTTAGAAATAAGCCTCCCCTCCAGAATCAGAGGACTGGGCAAATAATGACAAGGCCTTTCTAGCGCTATCCTTTCTTTGCTTCCAGAACACCAGCATGGTAAATAGATACAAAGAACTTGCCTGTCTGTCTGTGTGTTTGTTTGTTTTTGAAGTAATGATGAGTGGGAAAGAATGGCAACACATCTAAACCTTCTAACAAATGGGCATTATGTTTCCTCACTTGCATGTATACAAGGCAGTCTATCCCTTGGTATGTTAGTGTGACTCAGTTAGCTCAGCTTAGCCTGAAAACTTGCAATGTTCTTCTTTTTCCCCTTGTGTGGAAAGGATATTCATTAACTTTTAGCATACAGGCAGAAGACTTTTAAAAGTATGCTGTGCTTTCATAGTTCATGTGCAGAGCAAGTCGGGGTTGTGCAGGTATGTTTTAAAAAAGGGGGGGGAACCTGTGCTGCCTGCTGACTCATGACTGACCCAATCCAGTACAGGCTCCCAGCCATCTTTGGGGGCCTAGTATAGATTTAATAGGCTGCTTTTGCTGCTTGCTTGGGGTTTCAAGCACCTGACAAAGCTTAGTATATGGGGGGGGGACTGTATTTGGTTTAGTAGGTCACATGCAATGGCATGCTTGCCACAGGGCTATATCTAGTAAATATATTAAGTGCAGTTAGTACCCTTCATAAAAATCAAACATTTTGATGCTGTTGATCTCTATGGGAAAGCCCCATGGGCATATTATATTCTCTGGTATCTGATAGTTTTACGCTAGCAAGCCTCCAATAACTCTAACATGGTTACCCTTCTTTACATTGTATTACTGTAGAAAAAAAGACTTTGGGGCCCATTGGCGTAGAGTTTTGGAAATCCGGGGGGGGGGGGGGCTCCTTAGCGCGCACGCTCGCTTGGACAATGTTCTCCCCCCCTCCGGGAAACCGCCCCGCCTCCCCAGGCCCTTCCGAGGCCTGCCAGCCGCTGCCTCTCTCTCCCCCTTCCCTCTCCAGTGGTGGCCGCTGGGCCTCGGAAGGACCCAGGGAGGCACGGCGGCAGGCGCTCAGTTTTCCCGGGGGTGGCTGAGCCCCCCCCCCCTGGGAAATTTCGGGGGTGGCTCAAGCCCTCGAGCCCCCCTGTACTGTACGCCTATGGTTGGGCCCATTCTATCACATTATTGGGTGTCCTGGAAGTTGTGACCAGCAAATAATACACTCCTTAAGCATCCATTTTACGTCTCTTAGGTATTTCAGTGCCTGCTCATTGAAGGGGAAAATACAGGGGAAGATGCTCTGAGAGAAGCAGAGAAATTTGTCGTCACTGATGAAGATTTCGAATTATTCCTACAACGTCATAAGGATGTCTCATGTTTGGTGCCCGAATCTAATAAAAAAGTAAGGTTGTATCTATTGGCTGTTCATACAGTCTGAAAAATGGCAGCTTTAACTTCATAGGTAGAAATCCACAGAATTAGGTGGTTGGAGAAGTGACTGGGCTCTTGATTTCTTGGCCTATAGGAAAAGTTTATCTAGGCAAACAGTTACTTGCCAGAATTCCCTGCAGTGTCGTCTTGTAAGTGCTGTGGATAGTGTGGTTGAGCTGACAAGTGTATCCATGCAAACTAAAGCCATTATTGGGCAGACATTGCACCAGTATGATAACAGCAGCAGTCTGCGACAGAAATGGGAGTCTTTGGTTTATTCATTATTTCCATATCGATAAGTTTTTTAAAAAAAATAATAATAGTGAGAAACACAAAATAAGTATACAATAACTGTTGCCAGTGCGTGCTTCGACCAGGCTGTATGTATTCCATAATCATATTCTGCCAATGCTGAAACTGGAACTCTCAGTTTTTAAGCTTTTTTTTAAGCACCAAAACTGCAACTGTAAGCAGAGTTATACCCTTCTAAGTCCACTGAAGTAAAGTGGCTGAGAAGGGGTGTAATCCTGTGCTTACGATGTAACTGTAAGAAAGCAATCCTAAGCAAGTCTCACAGTCCTCTGATCTATTTAATGGAGCTTGCTCCCAGGAAAGAGTTCTTTGGGGGGGCACTGTCAAAATGCCATCCTAAGAACCTTTTCCATGTAGTAAGGACTACTGAATAGACTGGAGTAGGGAGGGACTGTGGCTCAGTGGTAGAGCATCTGCTTGACATGTAAAAGGTCCCAAATTCAACCCCCAGCATCTCCAGTTGAAAGGACCCGGTAGGAGGTGATGTAGAAGATCTCTACCTAAGACCCTGGAAAGCTGCCGCCAGTCTTGAGTAGGCAGTACTGACCTTGATGGATCAAGGGTTTGATTCCGTCTAAGGCAGCTTCAGGTATGATTCTGAGTAGACCTACTTGAGATTGCTCTCTAAGTGGCAGAATTACTTTTCTAAGCCCGTTGACTTCAGCGGGCTTAGATGAGTGTACCGCTGTTCAGGATTGCACTGTTAGTTTCTGTCAAGTCTTTGAAGATATGCTTAAAAATGTGTTAGGAGCATCTGATGAAGGTTTAGGAACCAGAAAGAAGGAAGTTGCTGAGCAGGAAGTTGTACCATGGCTAGATGTGATGGTAATAGTTTCATGTGTTTAACAGGAGAGAGAAGGTGCTACCCTCAATACCCTATCTATCTTCTTGCTGTCCCCTTCAGGGTCATCCTCTCTTCTTTATACACCAGATATTGTCTTTTCCAACACAACCTAGTGAGGTTGGTTAGGCTGAAATGATTATATTGTTAAGGTAAAATCAGTCATCACAGTAGTCCAAGCAAGCAGATACATTAATTTCCTATTTTCCCCTTCTATTTTTAATAGATGAGAGATTCATACTTAATTCTGGATGAATATGTAAGTCATTTTATAACTTGTTTTGTTTACCACACCATAAATAAAACATTGGCCCTGAGTTGGATCCTGTGGGAAATTTCTGCTAATGGAAAGGGCAATTTTTACTCACCCCTTCCAAACTTCTGAGTCTTTCTCATGCTGTTCCTGGGGGGACGGGGGTGTTCTCGGGAGCAGCATTATGGGGGCAATTGGGGGCTGCGGTGGAAGGGAGGGGGTCAAGAAGTCCGATCAGCAGAGATTTATCACAGAATCTTAGCCCCTGACCATGACACCAAGGCTTTACTCTGGAAATCTGAGGAGGGAGGGAATTCCACAGCCAGGGCACCACCACAAGGAAGGCACTTTCACTTACAGCCACCCATGTAACATCAGAAGGTGAAAGCCCCCAGAGAAGAGCCTTTAATTAAAACTCTTAATTGATAGGAAGCTCACATAAAAGCAAATGATTCTTAATATGCTCTGATGCAGCATAGGTATTTGGGGGGGGGGGGGGAATGAATAGGAAACACACATTTGAAGGAATGGACTGGGACACTATCCCTGAATAGTTTCCCTGTTTGCTGGTGTTCACAGTTTATATTGCCAGTATTCTGGCGGAGTAGTTTTCTTGCCATAGAAGTGACTGAATATATATATATTTTCAACACTGTCTATGGAAATACAGCTCATAAGATTTGAATACATATTCTGAAATGGTTTGTGGGATGTTTTCACGCATAGAGTTAAAAAATGTGGGCCCTTTCCTGTGTTGGTAATATGTCCGTAAAATAGACATTGCTTAGAACATGCATTTAGTTTCATCTAAGAAAATGCGCTGGTGAAGTAACAATCACGTTTGTGTTTTTTGCAATTGATTTTTGATAGATTCATTGGCTCCAGTAATGTTACTTGATGTGTCTGTTTGGAAGGTTTAGGCTGCATCCAGATATGAACTGGTAGCCTATGGAGTTCCATCTTTCTTAAGGAGCCACAGTCTTTCTGCTGGGTTCTAAACAACTGTAGTTTTTGGAATGTCTTTATACAGACATCCCAAGCAGAGTAAAATACAGCGATCTAATCTGGATAGACTGAGACCATTGGTAACTATGGAGAGGACATGCTGTGGAGAGGATCCATTCAGAAGTTTTCTTGGTTGAAATTAGGCAGCCTGACCGCCCCCCCCCCCCCCCCCCCCGCCCTCTCAGGGTATTCTGCTGCAAGTTATTAAGATTCGGGTAGCTGCCTCCCAAAATATTCTTCTCTCTTGGCTTTCCAGATGCGTTTTCTAAACTGTAGGAATGGCCGGAAAGAGCCTTCGCGATCAATCCTGGACGTAGGTGTAGAAAATGCTATACGGTTCAGTGGATTTGATGAAAAGATGTTCTTCAAGCGAGGAGGAAAATATGTATGGAGTAAAGCAGACATGGCACTCGAGTGGTGAACGAACATAGCTAGACACTGCAAGGGTGCGGAAGTCATGAACATTTGAATTATTCTACTCTGCAGAGAAAGATGCTTGTAAAGAACGCCCCCCCCCCTTGCATTTTGGTGTGCAGCATTGTTCATATATGTGTTGAGCGTGCAGAGGAAACAGTCAGTTTAGGCTTGCCCATAAATGTGAATCTGAATGCTCCTTTACTATGTATTTAAATAGCGGGCTGCAATAGGAGCTGCAGACATAAGGCCAGTGTGGGGAAAATAGATCAGCGCAGAACATTAGGAAAAGATATGGGCTGCACCACCATCCCGTCTCCCTATGCCTAATTATCACAGAGAAGAATTTTGAAATATTAAATGGGACTTGGCTCATTTCTGCAAAACAGAGATGTACTGCCGAGCACGTGGGTGAGGCCAGGAGAATTGCTATTCATATAGTCCTTCCTGCCCCTTCTCCCCCTTTTTTCTTCCCCCGGGACAGTGATAGTAGTATTATATGCCATCTGATCAATTGTAAATATTTGAACCTGAATCTTAAGTTTATATGTTTTAACTGTATTTTTTAAACTGTTTACTATATATTGTGATCCGCCCTGAGCCCCACGATAGTGGAGGACGACAGACTGAAAACCAAAATAATAATTTTTTTTAATGAAAAATAGTATACAGTGTAAAATACGTCAAAATAGTGGCTTCAGTGTGTTGATACTTATTTAAGAAAGATGTAAAGACAAAAATGAAGCCGTGTATATGCTGCAATGGTTTTATACAATAAAGAAGACTTAAATGTTATTATTCTTCCTAATTCTATACGAAAATGACTACAATAAAGTGTTCCCATTGATGTGTTGATATTGATGTGCCGGGAGATGAGAGTCTCTAGAATGATGTCTCGTTTTGAATCCAAAAGATCTTCATTCGAACCATATCATAAGCAACTGTATCAAAATGCGGAGTAATGTTCACAAGTCAGGCCCAAGAGATCAAACACAGCCTTCATATACTTAATATCCAAAGTTAATGTAGCCACATAGTCGTCTCATTCCATTATTACAAAGAAAACTGCCATCGGGCCATCCACATAATTCATGGCCTTGATATTCATCAGGAGGTGTTGGGTGTTTTTAGAGATATCCCTACCATATCTAAACACCGACATTGTGACTGAAGTTCAAGGGACCTACTCCAGCTGGTGGACACAAAACGCAAAATGTGCAGCCATCCCTCTAGTTGCCTGGAGAACTGAATGTCAAAATAGATGCTGCAGGTGTTTTTCCCCGAGATGTGAAATGAAGGGCTGATCAGGAGTGGTCCTTTATGAAAAGCTTGAATCCCATCAGCCAACTGTTTAGGAAAGGAATCAAGGGATTGGATTCATCCTATGATTGGGAGCCAGTCTGGTGTAGTGGTTAAGTGCGTGGACTCTAATCCGGGAGAATCGGGTTTGATTCCCCACTCCTCCACTTGCACCTGGCTGGATGACCTTGGGCAAGCCATAGCTCTGTACCAGCTGTTCTCTCAAGGACAGCTTGGGAAAGAGCTCTCTCAGCCCCACCTACCTCACAGGGTGTCTGTTGTGGGGAGGGGAAGGGAAAAGGAGTTTGTAAGCCGCTCTGAGACTCCCTTGGGGAGTGGAGGGCGGGGTATAAATCCAATCTCTTCTATGATGTTTGGTGCACTTCTGGATTCCTTTAAAGGGCTTCATATGTACTTCGTGCTTACCTTGAGATTCCATCCCTTTTTGTGGCAATGTACTTGAAGTATTATATTTTTAAAAAACACTGATGCTATGATCCTGTGTGCCCTGACCTGGATAGCCCAAGATAACCCAATCTCATCAGACCTCAGAAGCTAAACAGGGTTGGCATTGGCTAATATTTGGATGGTAGACAACCAAGGAATACCATGGTCATGACACAGAGGTAGGTAATGAACCTCTGAATGTCTCTTGCTTTGAAAATCCCATAAGTTGCCATAAGTCAGCTGTAACTTGACAGCAACCCCCCCAAAAAAAACACACACACAAAATATGATCCTGTGCAGGGGTCCTTCCGTAGAAAAAGAGGTGCAGGAGCTCATTAGCATAACTCATTAGCATAACTCATTAGCATATGCCACGTCCCCTGACATCACCAGAAGTGTGTCAGAAAGGGAATGTCAGTTTCAGCCCCATTATACCCTATGGGCCATTGAAATCAATGGCAAAAACCCATAGGGTATATGAGGGGCTGGAGGAAAGGGGGTTTGAGGGAGAGGCTCCAACCTTGCAGGGTAGCTGCTGGGGCCTCTCCTCGAAATACCCACCAAGTTTCAAGAAGATTGGACCACGGGGTCCAATTCTACGGGCCCCCAAACAGGTTGTCCCATCCCCTCCATTGTTCTCTATGGTGGGAAAAAGTGAGCCTCTCCCTCAAACCCCCTCTCCTCCAGTCGCTTTTAAAGTTGCCGCTGAATTTTGGCGGCAATTCGGCAGCGGGCCGAATCAGATCGAAATCACCAAGTTCATGACCATTGAGAAGAACAGAAATGTCAAAATAACAGTTGACAATGAAGAGATCGAATGTGTGGAAGAATTCACTTTCTTAGGATCATAGATCAACCAAAATGGCGAATGCAGTCAAGAAATAAAATGCTGAATCATGTTTTGGCCACGTCATGCGGAAGAACTCACTCGAAAAAATTATGCTTGGATTGATTAGCGGCAAAAGGAAACCGGGCCACCAAAGAACACGGTGTCTTGACACCATAAAAGTTGACACCAGCCTAAGCATGGAACAACTGAAAGAAACAGTACAAGATCGAAAAATGTGGAACGAGCTGACCCACAGAGTCTCCAAGAATTGAACACAACTGAATGGCCAACAACAACAAGAACAGGAAAACTGAATGTTTCCAAGCCCAACTGCAGGTCCAACTGCATAAGCGACGTTTGTGCCGTTTGAACCAAGTATTCATGATTCAAAAGCAGTTTTCTTGGCAAAAAATGTACCAAACGATTGCCTACGTTGTTCCTTTCCCCAAGTCCAAATCTACCCGTGATGCCTGTGCTTGGTTGCCAGCTACGTTCAATAGGAGTACTGAGAGCTGGACTAGATGTTATCTCTGCAATTGCATATTTTTAAACTCCAGTTTAACATGAGTTGTTCGGGTGGGGGGGCTGTTGCAAATGGTAAGAGGCAGGTTGGAGGGCTGCTCAATACCACCATTGCCTGCCTGTTTTCTCCAGCAAATGCCCTTTTTCTGGGGGAACATGCCGGAACAGAATTCAGGAACCTCTTCGACAAAATTCTTTTAAAAATGTTAAAAATTCATGAATTTTCAGTATTCAGACTGAAAAGTTCGTTTCCCTCTTGAGAGTTCTGGCATCTCTTTAAAAACAAACAAACAAAAAAGCCCTGCCTACCCCTAAACTATTGTTTCCTCTACCAGACTTCTGCTGCTGGGAAGAAAGAGAGGAAAAAATCCTAGACCATTCTCCCCTGAAGGGGCCCCCCCAAAGTGATTTATATTCTTTTAGCTATAGTCCTTTTGTTTAAGACTAATTTTAGTTTGTATTTTGAGTAACAGTGAAAATATTTAGAAGGTTAATTTCAAGTTGGTCTTGGTGACCTTTTAACATACGTGTGACATAAATTTAGGCAAAAGCCACACTGTCTATATAAAAAGACATATTTGTACACCATGTCTGCTTAAAATACTCCTTAAATTGTAATCCCCCTAATCTCTATTTATATCACCATAACCATAATGATACACAGCTCCAGGGGGATCAAAGTGTGTCCAAACTAATTTCATCCTTGTACTTGCTTTATATAAGATTTCAACATTATCCCCTCCCCCCAAAATATGTCAAATGCCACAGGAGCAATTATGGGTCTTGATTCCATAGTAATTGTGCAAATTCTGCCCTGGCTTCAGATAGAATGTTGCCTAAATAAAAGTTTGTAGGCCAACACCCAAACCACATATCTTTTATTATGGATTGTTTCAGGACGTGAAACCTCAAACCCACTAATGCACACATATAGAAGTGATACTGCATGATTGCTATTCAGCTTTATAGTCAACTAGGAGTGAGGCCCATTGTGGGAAGAAATACAACAGGTTCTAGAAAGAGGCTCCAGGTGCGTGTCCCAGCTGTGGCTGTTGGGGCAGTGGAGGGAATGGGAAAACAGAGGGAGGGGAACCATGTTTATTTCCTTCTGCTTAGCTATAAGGCAGGGCTGTCTCAAGTCATTTTGCTGTCCCAACTATGGGAGGAGAACCCTCTAAGCTATGGAGTAAGTAATGCTCCCTCTAAGCTATGGAGGCCTGTGAGCAAAAAATCTACTTCGTGAGCTACTGGCATTAAAGTTGTGAGCAAGCGATTTGGCTTCTGCATAAATTAGTTCGCTCTGGAACCATCCTTCCTGAGCTAAGATAAAAATGTGTGAGCCGGAGGCTAAAAAACTGTAAGCTAGCTCACACTATTTCAGCTTAGAGGGAACCCTGGTAACAGGTATGGTTCCCTCCACCCCTGACTTATGTTGATTTGGGGCTATGCAGTGGCAGCTAAGGTAGAAAAGCACCTCCTCCGATGCCATGTTTTCTGGGTTTCAAGGGTTTGGAAAGCAGTTCCGTAGCCAGTTACCAGGTTGCCAGCTCTGGGTTGGGAAATCTGTAGATCTGAGACGTAAAGCAGGGTTTGAGGTGGGGGAGCTCAGCAGGGTATAATGCCATAGAGTCCAAGGTCCAAAGCAGCCATTTTCTCTAGGAGAGCTGATCTTGGAGATCTCCAGGTGCCACCTGGAGGTTGGCAATACTAAGGGGAGGGCCAGGTTTGTTGAAGGACTTCATTGAGATATAATGCCATAAAGCTCACCCTCCAAAGCAACCATTTTCTCCTTGGGGACTGATCTCTGTAGTCTGGAGATCAATTGTAATTCAGAGAGATGTCTAGGCCTTTCCTTTCCCCCAACCCCTTTCAATTCCAAAGCTGCTTCCTGTTTAACACTTTAACTGATTAACACTTTAATTGGCTTCCTGTTAATGTCCCACAGCCTCTCAGGACTCCCAACATGGAAGTTGTAGTTCTAATTCCCTTTGCTATGGTTGCAGTAAGGCCAGCTGAGAACTATAACTCCCAAGGTGGAACGCATCAAAAGTGGGGGTGTAAGAATGGAGGAGTAGGTGGGCCGGGCCAATAAGACACCAAGGCAGCTTCCCCAGTAGCCAATGGGATAGTAGGAGAGTCATCGCCACCATGGCATGCCTTTTATCTATATACTAATAGTGAAGCCCCCCCCCCCCGTGCGGATACCTAAATCCTCACAGGGGGCACCTGGGAGGCAGGGAGGTTTTTCTACACATGGGGGGCACTCCCCCCGTGTGCAGAAAAATCCTAAAAGTTTTAAAAAAACTTTTGGGGGGATATTTAAATCCCCCCAAAGTTACAGAGAGTTTCCTGTGCATGTACAGGGAATGCTCTGGCTGCTGTTGGGAAGGGGGTGGGAGGTGGCTTGGTGGGCCTTGCCAAGCCACCATCTCAGGGGTGGGGAGGGAAGCTGGCTGGGTGGGCCTTGGGCCTCGCTGAGCCACTGTCTCTCGGATGGGGGGGAGGGGAGCCAGCTCGGTGGGCCTTGGGCCTTGCTGAGCCGCTGTCACTGGGGCTGGGGGGAGGGAACCACTAAGCATCATGGGGGGAAGTGGCAGCCCATGGCAGGCCTGGTGAGTGCCGCCAAGGCCCGCCACAGCCCATGGGGGGAGGGGGAGAACCAGCGGCCCTGGCAAGCACTGCTGAGGCCTGCTGAGCACTGTGGGGGGGGGGAGGGGGAGAAGCGGCGGCCCCTGGTGGACCCGCCAAGCACCACCGAGGCCCACCGCGGCCCATGGGTGGAAAGTGGTGGGCCCAGCAAGTGCCGCTGTGGCCTGCTGGAGACTGGGGGAAGGGAAGGAGCGAGGGGGCAGACGGGAGTTGGGGGGAATGGGCCCGGGGGGGAGGGAGAGATTGCCGGCCTCATCTCCTTCTCCCCCCACGAATATTGCAGGGGGCCCTTGTGTATGTGTGTGTGTGTGTATATATGAATGATATTCCATATTTAGCTGCTGGATGAAATTCTGAACTGTAGAGCTGAAAGATTCCAGGCTTATTAGGATTCTACCAGACCATACTCATGTAACAGAGGGTGTCCCTGGGACTAAAGTTATAACCAATAAGTATATTTGAAGTTGCTTCATAGAAAGCAGCAGATTTGTCCAAAGGCTTACATAGACATTTTTGGATTAAAACAACTGGGAAAACATGTAAAAAAACCCAGTGAAATGTAAGGGTTTCAAAGACAGTTTACTGAAAAATTAGTGGTCACTTAACACAAGAATAAGTCCCTCAATATCACCTATAATGTCACCACTAGATGCCTATCACAACAAACACAAGAGGAAAAATAATGACTTTATAATGCATCAAAATATGATCAACAAATATGGGAAATTAAATCTTGGCAAGCTATTAATGAAGAAGGAAAAAAATCATTGGTTAACATATCACCACTTTCATTGAGGTTTAAAGAAGATATCCATTGAGAAGGAGATAGACAAAGAAATCTGATGAATTTGAAAAGATAATATTGAACAAAAAAGATCATCTAGGACACATTTATAAACTTTTATTACAATACGACACAAAAACAGAACAAGTCAAGACATGAATTGTTAAATGATCACAAAATTTTGGGAAGGAAATTTCATTTCAGGAATGGGGAAAACTATGGACGAAAGACATAAAATTTACTGCAAGTCAAGCACACAGAGAAAATTGATATAAAATATTTTATTGCTGGTACATTACCCCAAAAGACATCGAGAAGATGGACAAAAACGATAAAGGATTGTGTTGGAAATGTAAAAAGATAGATGGTACCTTTTACCATATGTGGTGGTCCTGCAAAAAAACAACTAATAAATATTGGATAGGAATACATACTGAAATTAAAAAAAAAAGAATATAAAATTTGCTGTTACCAGAGACAAATGTTACTAGGAATTCTACCAGTGAGCGCAGAATGAACAAAAAATGAACTGCTTAGATACATGTTAACTGCTGCAAGAGTAGTAATTGCAGCAATTCAGAAGATCAAAGATTTTAGAACTCTTGAGAACCGGATAGACAAAATGCAAGAATATGCTGTTATGGCAAAACTGACAAACTTCATTAATCAGAGACCGAAAGACGAATATGAAAATAACTGGCGATATTTCTATGATTATTGTAAAAAAAATGGTAGTCATGCAGTTGAATGATTTATACTATATAGTAGTTTCAGTATGAAATATTAAGGATGTTATCTTCCATATGATTTTTATCGCAACAAACTGTTACATTAAAAATATACATTTTTATGAGGTTATTCATGTTTTATCATATAATTGAGAAGATTGATAAGATAGGATAAAATGTTAATATATTATGAGAAAATGATAGAATAAGTTGAGTAGGTTTTTATAGTGGTTTCTTAAGTTATCATGTCATATATTTTTCCTAAAAATTCCCATATTTGAATCAAGGATTGTCCTTTATATTTGCAAAAAGTGCCCTTTATATTTGGTAATTTTACCTCTTATTCTTTTCCCTCACCCTTTTATTCCCTTAAAAAGTTTAAATAATTTTTAAAATAAAATAATAAATTGCTTCATGAACTTTTCAGGCAACATTTACTACTGTATAGTGTTTACTGTAGGCTCCCTGAGTCCAGAATAAAGATGACAGCAAATTCTGCTCTGATTTGGATCCACGGATCCATGTTCAACTGGACCTCAGACCACTTCTTCCCCCTCCAACGCTGGCAGGCCTGTGCATATGTTCATCCCATGGAGTTGACTTGGAGCACTAGTAGGTAGATTTATTGTTAAAACAATTCAGTCTCATTAGTTCCTCAAAGATACTGGCTTCTGCTGCTGCTACAAGGATGTCCCACACCAAAATTATCTTTTGGTTTTACTGCGTTTGTAATATGAACATTAAACCTGATGCTGATTAGAAAATACATTTAGTTTTACACGCTCAAAAAACTTCTATTCCAGATTATCATCATTCAAAATGTGCTTTGGGCATGTGTGCAAATGCCCCCAGATCAGCAGCTCCTGGACCCTACTTAGCTAGTTTAATGTCTTATGCTATTTTATCAGTGTGGTGTAGTGGATAAGAATGTCAGGCTAGTGTAGGTAAAGGTAAAGGTTTCTCTTGCTCGAAAGCCAGTCAAATCCAATACTAGGACTGCGGTGCTCATCTCCATTTCCAAGCTGAAGAGTCAGCACCGTCCGAAGACGTCTCCATGGTCATGTGGCCAGCATGATTAGACACCGAGGTGCACAGAATGCTGTTACCTTCTCACCGAAGCAGTTCGTATTTATCTACTTACAATTTCTTGCTTTTGAACTGCTAGGTTGGCAGGAGCTGGGTCCAGAGATGGGAGCTCACTCTGTCACGCGGCACTCGGGTCTCGAACTTCCGAACTACCGGTCTGCAGTTCAGTGTCTTAACCACTGACCCACCGCAGCCCCTATATGACTAGTATATCCAGGTTCAAGTCCCTACTCATGCCATGGAAGCTTGCTGGGTCACACACTCTCAGCTTAGTTTGCTGAATGGAGAAAACGGAGGAGAGGCGAATGATGCAAGCCATTTTGGGAAAGGTGGGGTATAAATGAACTAAATAACTGATTTTTAAAAATCACATTTTATGGAACTGTGAGTTACAATAAGGTGGGGAGAGCAGATTGTACCACCTCAGACTACAGTTGTAAGATCAGTTTGGAATGCTTTGTTTAAAAACCTTTGCAAACAGAAAACTAGCATGGTATACTGTTCCCCTACGGTACCAAGTTTCATGCATGGAGGGTTTTTTGTTTTGTTTTGTCAAGGAGCATTCGAAGGCAGAAGCCATCACCTGCCGTCTTATTGTGGATCTGTCTATTTTACTGCCTCAGTGCTCTACCATCTCACTCTCTCATGTGCGAAAATGGGCTTTGAGGGTCTAACTAGAGGTGTACATTTTCACAATACCCAGCATTATTCAACTTTAATTATCAGTTGCACAGGGACCAGGTATGGAGGGAAAGGGAGTTAAGCCCAACATGAAAACCCGCAAGAGCTGTTATTTACCCAGCTATGTAAGCTTAGTAATAATTCCACCATTGCCAACCTCCAGGTGGTGGCTGGAGATCTCCCACTATTACAACTGATTTCCAGGTGACAGAGAAAATAGCCGCTTTGGAAGGTGGCCTCTGTGGCATTATACCCCACTAAAGTCCTTCCCCTCCAGAAACCATGCCCTCCTCAAGCTCCACCCCCAAATTTCCACCTATTTCCTAACCTGGATCTGGCAACCCTATTCATAACTGGGAGTCTGGGAGTCTCCTGGCACCCTTGAAGGTGGATTAAATTTTATTTCAGTGTAAACTTTTGTGAGTTAGGCCTCGTGTCCTCAGAGGCATGAAATCCCAGAACTGTACCCTGATGGCATGAGGCTAACTCGGGAAAGCTAATGCTGAAAGAAAATGTAGAGCATCGGTAAGGGACCACGAGATGATGCCTGTCTATTTTAACATGATGTGCCCTTGTCAGGAAAAAGCGCCTTTGAGGCTCTCGTGCCCTCTCTGTGATTGACGGGACCTTCTGCGTGCCAAACGTTCTGTCCAAAGGAAAAAGACCATTAAAAAAAATGCTTCGGATGACATTCTGCCTGTAAAACCTGCCATGCGACGCGCCGGCCCAGAGAATCGCCCCCGGCTCGCAATCTCAGCTCGTCGTAATTGACGCTGCGGTCAACAGGGGGCGCCGTGAGCGTGCGTCCTGCTCCGAATGTCGCGGTCACTTCAAAGCAAAGCCGCTCCGGCTGCAGAGCCGCTGAAGTTTAATGGCGTCCTTGTGCTTAGATTAGCTATTCCCTCCTCCCTCCCTAAGGGGAGGGCCGGGCAAGGCGGGGGGAAGCCAGCGACAAAGTGCTCAGGCACGCACGCAGGCAGGCAGGCAGGCAGGAGTAGAGGAGAGAGGCACCGCACAATGCACCAAGCGCCGACACCCTGGAAAGGCTGCACGGGAGACTGAGGAGAGGCGGGCAGTTCATGCAAGCGGCGGTGGGAAGCGCAGAGCGCAGGAGGCGGCCGCTTGGGAGAAGTGGCGGCGGCGGCGGCGGCAGCGCAAGCGAGAGCCCTTCATCTTCCCAGCAGCAGCAGCAGCAGCAGCAGGAGGAGGGTAAGGCGTCGTCCGCAGCCTCTTTGTGTCTGCTTCCAGGCGGCATCCTCTGGGGATGGGGCGGGGGGTGGTGAGGCTGGCTTGTTGCTCTCGGGTAGGCCGCCCGCCGTAATCTCTCGCTCAGCAGTGGCGACTGGGGCATATGCAATGCGCATTGCTCACACATGCGAGAGAGGCATGCCTTCTGGGTCGCTGGCGTTTGATGCCCGTTGAGAGGCCAAGGACCCGGCGTGCAGTAGCGCGGGGGACGGGGGGGGGGGGGGTGTTTGAGGGTGGGTTCAGGCGACAGGGCGACCGGCGCGCTAGGCAGGCGAGGGAAATGCTCTTGTGTGCGTTGGCTGCGGAGAATGGACGTCCGCTGTGTGAGCACCGCATGAGGATCGGCGGAGCGGTAGAAGGGAGGTTCCTGACACGGTGGCGTGGAGGTGCGCTAGCCGAATGAGTGACGGAAGTTCGATTAGATGACTTCTTGTCCATTGATGTTACACGACAGTCTTAGAACCACAAACTCTCCCGCTGAAGAAGTTAATCACAGAGGGGTGATTATGGTTTTTCGTGGTTATGTCTAACCCTTTCGAGATCCTGGCCATCTTTATTTTTGTTTTGTTTTAAGGGCACATTTTGCAGGGCGATTAAGCATTGAAACCAACGGAGGAGTGCCTGTGAAGCACACATACCCCGTGGCTCTTCCTTAACCCCAGAGAAAGAGGGAGGTGGAAGTGGAAGCACTTAATTGGCAGCTTTATTTTCATTTATGTAGCCTGTCCGTTTCCCCAGTGGGGACCCAGAGCAGCTTACATAATTTTCCTTTTCTCAGTGTTATGCACACAACAGCCCTGCGAAGTAAGTTAGACTGACAGTGTGACTGGAGCGTCCCTGCAACTACTACATACGTCACACTGGCTCTGTCTGGGGTATGCATGGAGGTATATACCCATTGAAAATTGGGTAGCGTTTTGGATTTTGTTCCTGTATGCTCTTTGGCCTGGCTGGCTTGTATTCTGACGCTGTACACTTCTTTAGGAGAGGGTTTTTACACAGTGTATTTCCGCACGGTGCTCATTTCTGCAGCCAAGGAAGGAAAGGAGACCAGGGGTGTGTTTGTTGTTGTTGCTGTCAAGGTAAGGGACATTCAGAGCTGGTTTGCCGTTGTGTGCCTCTGTGTCACGACCCCCGAGGTATTCTCTGGTGGTCTCCCATCCAAATACTAGCCAGGGCTGGCCCTGCTTGGCTTCCGCGATCTGACAAAGATCATGCTAGCCTGGGCTGTCCAGGTCAGGGCCTCGAGGTGTGTAGAGATACATGAAAAGCAAGATGGTGCAGCCACTGTCCACAGTCTCCATGGCTGTAATACTCATACAGTCATCTTGGTGTCCCTTAGCTTGATCCTTTAACTTGTCAGATCTGCTGCTCGGGAGAAAATAAAGAAATAAAATCTCACACCCTTTAGCTGAACTGGAAGGTCTGTTGGAAGAGTGGCCAACACCACTGTCACCACTTTTCCTGGCACCCACCGAGCGTTTATAGAAAGTAGGTGGGTCAAATGGGGATTTTTGCCAGCAGGGATTCTGATTGGTCGTTGGAAGTCTGATTGGCTGTGCAGATTTTTAGAAATGTTGCTTTGGCAGCAGCTGCGATCATAGCACAAGAATCGTCATTGTGTGCCTGGAGATAACCTGTGTGTGTATGCGAGGAAATATTTTTGAAACAGTATGTTCATTTCGAAAGGCTTCATGTTAACTAGAGCTGAAATGGTGAAGAGTTACTGTTAAGCGTCACCTGACGTTTTTTGTGGTTGGCCCTGCCTCCTGCAGCAGCCATTTTGTGGTTGCGCCCACTACCCTGTGTCAGAATTCTGGGGGTGCCTCTAGGCTGAAAAAGGTTGGGGGGGATGTCTATGAATGTTGGGTGAAGTGTTTAGTAGAATTGAGGGGAAAACATTTAACAAGCTTTTTGCAGATTCAGACTGTGTAATTTCAAGAACCCCCCACCCCTTTCGATGTACTGATTTACTGAGAACCAGTTTACTTAGAATAGTCAACGTTTGATCCTTTTATTCTTTAATCTGTGGTGATAACAGACAGAACAGGCGTATATATTTGTGTGTGTGTACATAACACACACACACACACACAAGGGTTGCATCGCTGTCCTAAGCAACTTATTAGGCATTAAGTCTCACTCTGAGTGAACTTATTTAGGGTCATGCTGAAGATCAGTTTGTGAGCATCAGTTACATCAGAACAGTTTATTAACATCATTAATTGTATTCGTATTTGTGAAGTGAGTGGGGGGGGCAGTCATTCACATACAAGGGTGGGATCTGGTTTCTCAGTGCACTTTGCAGGGGTTGTTTTCGAAAGGCCGTATGTTTAGGAGATAAGAGGTAGGCATCTGGTAGGAACCCCCCCTCAGTTTTCATTGGCTTGTTTAACTGTGATGTACATGCCTTCCTATCATCCTTACAAGAGGCCTCATTTGTGTCCTGCTCCTTAAGTTCATATCTACTATAATGCCAGATGTCTAAAATTAACCAGGGTAGAGGTGGAAGCAGCACATTTTTGTGTCAATCCATGTGAGAGGCACACTGTGTTGGAACCTGCCCCCTCAAGGCTACCAAGCAGATGGCAGATTTGTGCCCGTTTCCAAAGAAGTTCTGATAATCTATGCCAAACCTGGCAATTCCATTCCATTTATCTCAGCTGCATGGATGGCTCATGTGCTATTCTTGGTGCGCATTTTAAAGCGAGCCTTGCTCAAAGCATTAACGGGAAACCCACACAGATCGACTGATGACAGTCATCATTAGCTGCAGGGAAGCTGGAAGGAGATCTGGGAGAGGCAGAGAAGAGGGAAATGGCACCTTGGAGTCTGTTTCCTTGAGCTGTGGAAGCAGTAGCCTTGGGCCTTTATACTTAACCTTGGTTTGCATAACAGAGGTTTACAATGAGTCAACATAAAAAATACACATGCAGAGCAAGCAGTGATATTCAGCCATGCTTAAAATGCTGTTCATGAGATTCAAGTTTCACACAGTTCTTCCAGTAAAGATGGTCTAAGTAAAAATAAATGAATGAGAAATTATAACGTTACATTGTGTCTGGGTAAACTGAGAACTGGAATTTTAATATTTGACTAACTGTGGTAGATGGATTAGTTTGAGTATTTGTCCTTGGAAAACAAACAGTCCTTAAATTAAGCAAGACTGCTCCCCAAAATTCTTGAGGTGTAATTGGTGGTGACCGGAAAAAAGCCCACAGGGAAAAAAAGCCCAGGGTTATAAGTGCTCACAGGAAAAAAGCCCGCACGGATAACTGCCCACATGGGAAAAAGCCCATACAGAAAAAAAAGCCCAAATGGAAGGAAGCCCACATGGGAAAATACTATGTAAAGTGCCATAGATACTTATAATTATGAATAACCATTCATCTCCATTTATGAGAATGAAGAGGTATTACCTATATTTTATATTGTTGTTTTAGGATTAAAACATGTCATATCCACATGCAACAATTTATTTTGTGATTTTATCTGGTATAACTAAATAATAATTTTGCTATGTTACTAGTAAATTACTTCATTACTATACAAAGGAGGGCTTTAATGCTTTTGAGTGTAAAGGCTTGGAAGAGAAAATACAGGAAATAAAAGTGATCCTTTTGTTATTAATGGACTTTATTAAGAAGGAAAAGCAATAACAACAGAAATTAAACTCTATATAGAAATATTTTAAAATAAAATTAAATACTTTAAATTTATTAATTTACCATTTGTCAACCTTTGTAATGTTGGTACAAAATAATTTCTAAAGTAAAGACAGAAATATGTTGAATTAAATTATGTGTAGACTGTCTAGTATACACAGTATTTGAACAACTATGTGGCTTAAAATTCTTCAAATAGTTAATATTATTTACTTATTTTGTTATTAAAAATTAAAACCATAAGAGAACAAAACCTGATGTGAAAGGTCTTGCCTTGTAGGAGATTCTGTCTGTCTGTCTGTCCATCAGCATAGACTGGACTTGACTGTCGTGGGGACCTGGACACTCATAGTGGATTTGGTAATCACTTGTAGCTGGTATGGTCTGAATAAATGTTGTAGTGGTCTGGAGTGTAGGGGTCCCCACTGTATGACCTTGTTGTTGGCCACCATGAGCCCTTGGATCTTGGCTAAGGACATCAGCTGTGTGGATGTGGCCATGACCACTTCCCTTGTCAGCTGAGTAGTCGTCTTGACTTGATTTCTGGGAGAAAAAACCATGATGTCTCGGTATCTATCTCAATCCCCAGGTGTTCTAGATGTCTTGGTGGTGTTGAGGAGCTTTTTGTAGATTGACCAGGAAGCCAAATATCTTGGGAGCCGCTGACAAGCTGGAGGGTAGAGCTCTGAATTGCGGGCAGACACTTCTGATGCAGAACTGTTGCAAAAGAAAACAGTGGGCCTAGTAGGCAGATATGACTCCAGGAGCTGCTTCTCCGTTTGAGGCAGTAACAGAACTGACCAAATGGGCGGCTCCCACACTACAGGAAGAGTAAGAGTTTTTAGTTCCTGCCTCCCTGGTAAGATGGTGGGAATCGCCCAAGATGCACTCCGCCTCAGAGGGAGAACCTTCAATTCTAATTATATAGGTCTTCATTAGTGGCCTTTGCCCTTATGTCTTTTAAAATTTGTGCTCTCCTCAGAATCCATATCACCCGTTTTCTGTAGCATCACAAGCCAAAAGGGTTATGTGGGACTTAGAATTTCTGTTCATTACCAAAAAGTTTTTTGTTTTTTCTCCCTTTTTCATTATCAGTTTAAAGAGGAATGTCTACAAAGGGATTCTCTTTTAATCAACTAGAACAAAGATAGGATGAAATAGTAAGCTTATAATTAAAAGTTTTTGGTGAAATACTTACAGAATTGTGGTGCTGTTATAAGAATGAATGCTGTGTGTGCTCTCTTGTGGCTAAAAAAAATGACTTGCACCTTCTCATACCATTGGTGGAATAGATATATGCTGCCATTTACTGGCTGAAATAGCTCTCTTACAGAAAGACAAATAATGAGGAAAAAACTGTTAGTTGACAGTGGGAATTATGTGTAGACTGTCTAGTATACACAGTATTTGAACAACTATGTGGCTTAAAATTCTTCAAATAGTTAATATTATTTACTTATTTTGTTATTAAAAATTAAAACCATAAGAGAACAAAACCTGATGTGAAAGGTCATGCCTTGTAGGAGATTCTGTCTGTCTGTCTGTCCATCAGCATAGACTGGACTTGACTGTCGTGGGGACCTGGACACTCATAGTGGATTTGGTAATCACTTGTAGCTGGTATGGTCTGAATAAATGTTGTAGTGGTCTGGAGTGTAGGGGTCCCCACTGTATGACCTTGTTGTTGGCCACCATGAGCCCTTGGATCTTGGCTTGGTTTTCCTCGCAAGGGTCTGTGTTTTTTTATAACTGACAAGCAGAAATTTAGTATATGAAGTTATCCCTAAGGCAGAGATGAGCTATGGAGAGTGGTGCTACTCAGGAGCTTCTTCAGGTCCTGTACCCAGGGCTATTTTTGGGCAGGAACAGAGTTCTGGCTGGCTCCTGAGTTGGCCACACCCAGCAGGGACTCATTAGCATAATAGGCCACACCCAACGGCAGAAACTCATTAGGATTGGCTACATTAGGGGTATGTGGCCTAACATGCAAATTAATTACTGCTACAAAAAAAGCCCTGGGTTTTGACAACAAACAAGGTAAACAGAATAAGAAGCAAAAGGTGGGTGTGGCTGGATGACCACTCCTCTGGTAACATGGGGATGTGGCCTAATATGCTAATAAGCTGTGCTGTCAGTGGTGTGGCCTAATATGCGAATGAGTTTCTGCTGTTGGGTGTGGCCTATTATGCTAATGAGTTCCTGCTGGGCTTTTTCTACAAAAAAAGCCCTGCCTGTACCTAAGTAGCATTTTACAAATGCAGTTATGATATTTATGTTGTTTGTTAACTTTATGGCTGTATATAGGAGAGGGTCTTAGAAACTGTTACATTGTTGTACATTTTACAGAACTGTTCTCCCTGCCCTGAAATGACTGGTTCAGAAACTGCACATATTGACACACCTTACAGTATAATTATTTTTTCTGACTTTTTGTAGGAAGACAACTGTAGCCCTTTTATCTATTTAGGTCTTTGGGTACAACCTGTTCTATGCACTTTTTAAGGACTCATAATTAGAAATGTCGCATTTGCTCTATTGGAAGCCACTAGTTAAAAGTCTCACTCAAGTCCTGCCCGTATGTGATCATCCCTCCAGAAGTTTTGGGAAGAAAATAAAAGAAATGTCTTAGCTGCGTGCTTCTGAGCGCCAATGAACTGCAGCAGAACATTGTGACTCTTTTGGGGACTTGGCTCTTAGGAGATGGAAGTGCCAGTTTGGTGGCTTCTTTAAAGATTAAATACTATTTGTAAACTAGCCATCCATTGGTATAACTTTTTAAAAGGCAAGAGAAATGAGCTACCAGTAGAATGCTCCTTTCAAAACTTTGCCTTCTCTTTCAAGCTTTTGAGAGCTGCTGGGGGGGGGGGGGCAAGGCAGCTCTGCCCTCTGCCCTTTCCTGCAAGGTATGATGCCCCTCACAATCAGAAGCTCACCCACAGATGCTTGAGTAGAACAGATATGCTGTTACCCTCCGTTTCTGAATCTCCAGGTCTTGTGCTGGGATTGTGGGAGTTTGCCTTTCTAGTCATTGTCCCCCACCCACTGGCTAATCAGTTTGTATTTGGTGTCCTCTCGAGTCTCTAAATAATCCTGGTCTCATGTAGAGTGTATTGGTGTCTGGTGATCCAGAAGAAGGTAAACTGTACTCAGAGGGTCAATTTTCAAATGGTTTACATAAATTGCTTCATTTGTCAGTCGCTGACTGCTGTACACATTGATTGGCAGCTAAATGTCCAAAGTGGTTGGAGTGAAATGTCATGTAGTGGCCCGGGAAAATGCTACCGTCATAAACAGATAAAAGACAGTCCTGAGATATCACCAGAACTCTTTTAACGGAGGTCTCTCCATAAATAGAATGTTGTAGAAGGTACTTTTTGTTTTGTTTCTGGATCTAGAGCTCCTGCTTAGGTGTCTTCCACACAGAGATGGGATATTTTAGTTTCCGTATTGCTGGCATGGCTGTGCATAAATCACATAAACCACGGAGACTCCACGTAACAGGTTTCTCCGCAGTCTCCCTGCCCCAATCCCCTGAAACAGGCCACCCCTCACCCCTGGGCCACCATGGCTTTTGTAGGTGCAGTAGGCGGTCTGCATCCCCAGCTTTTATTGAGAAAACTTAAGCCTCTGGCTCCTTTTTTTTTTTTTGCAAAGATATCCCTTGTTTAACATCTCTGTGTGGGAAGGAAACTAAGGTTTACTTTTTCAAAAAACCAAAGCTGAGAATTCAGAGGACCTGTGACACCTGTTGTTGCAGTAGGATATTTATATAATGATATTCTAGTGCCAAATATTTTTTTAAAATAAAAAGCTCCCTGGTGGCAGTGGAGGGTGGGGGGGGGGGGGGGCAGGGTCAGAGAAAATAACTGCCATGTGGGCCAGAAAATCCAAATTTACCCACCCATGCAGGACCTTGTCAGGCTTTACTGCAGTCTTTCTCAAAATTTTGGAGCAAAACAGGTTTGAGATAGATCAGAGAAAAGCTGGGGAACTCCTTGGAAATGCATGGATGGACCATGATGCTGTGGGGAATCAGGGAAACAAACCTGCTCCCAAGCGTCAAACCTGGGGCAGGTATCCCATGTAGAAGACCCTTTGGTATCTTATGTTGAGTTTTGAACAACCACAGCTGGCAATCAGGTAGTAGATCCCAGCTGACATTTTGGAGTTGCTGTTCTTGGAGAAACTTGATCTGGATCTCTGTGTAATTGTGCTGTTAATCATCTATCTCATGGATCTTCTTGGCCCAGTAGGAAAATCCGGGAACTGAATATAATTAACAGTGAAATATCCAGTTATGGGTGTATCCTGTCAAGGTACATCTCACAGGGGAGACATCTAAGTTCCTGATTCAGGGACACAGCTCACCCTGTTGGAGATGTATGTATTGCCACAATGACTATTATCTTCTTCACTTGGGTTTCCTCTGCTCATTCACGTTTGACTGCCTACACTCATTCTTGCCTTAGTTAAACTGTCAGCTCTGGTGAACTTTCTGTTAGTGCTGCACTGTGCGGATGGAGGGTTCTTCAGCAACCCTGCATCGTGTTTAGCTCAGCAGGAAACCATGCAGTAGCATGCAGCTCTCCCAATGCATGCTTTCCCTTCTCAGCATGGCAGTCTCAACTGAGCAGTGGCAGCTTTCTGTGGTTCCGGCAGCAGCTTAGAGAAGCAGAGGAGTCTACAACAAAGCCCTTGTGGGAGAACTGTTTTGTGTAAGGCAAGTCCATACCAGGGTCTACACCAGGCTGAGAGGATATGGAGTCTGGGTACCATTGAGGAGGTAAGACAGGAAATCAGGTTGCCTGGGGATGTGGCCAGTCTGAGGCGGAGACACCGAGAGAAACTGCTGTCAGGTAATGCAGTCAGGAGGGTACGTGAATTGGACTAAGAAAACAGGCACATGCAAGTGGGGGGGGGGGAGAGTATTGTTTTCAGATAAATTATCCAGAGTGATTTCAGGTGTTTGGGAACAGAGGAGAACAGGATATAGTAGGTTCCTTATACTTCCTGGTTTTACACTTGACCTCCTGAAGTACAACTCGATGGGATGTGCCAAGATAGCTCTGTATTGTAAAGTACAAAAAGGGAGTGAAATGAGTGAATGGCATGGAGTAGCTGTCTTGTGGGGTCAGGGGTGCTTTTAATACAAGTGATGGATTTCAGTGGTGCTCTGAGACTCTTCTGATATATTCTGCAATTCTGTTCTGCCTGTGCTGCATTCCAGGAGGCATACTGTTAAAACTTCCCTTATCTTTTAAATGTTCTCACATCCCCTTTTCCTTTTGTGGAATCCATCTTTTAGGTCCTTCTTCTTTTGTAACTGTTTTATTTTTGCCATAACCTTCAGTTTATTTTGACAAAAGATAATTACGTCCCTTAGACAGTGCAATTCTAAACAGTTACTCCCTTCTGAGTCCGTTGAAGGCAATGGGCGTAGAAAGGTGTAACTGCTTAGGATTGCTCCATTAGTCACAATACAGGATGTTACATTAGCATGAAATTAAGAGTTCCTGCTAGCCAGTCAGTCAAGTGTAACAAGAACTGGCTAATACAATTTATTATTTGTTGTTCGTTGGAGGTCTTTAATCTTATTGTTCTTCCAGTAGGTGGCAGGTTCAAAGTAAGCAGTATTTGCTAGGTGTGTATTTACAGTCATGCATTTCTTTGTCTTTTTAAATTATCAGTTTGATGGTGTGAATGGAATCTGGTTTTAATGTATCTTAGAAGACTTCTGAAATACTGGCTGCAACGGGGAAACTCTGCGTGCTGCAAACTTTTCAGCACGAAAATACTCAGTACCAAACTGCTTTTGTACACAGGTTTTTACTCTTACAGAGGCTTTGATGAAAACCTCAAAAGAAGCAGTGGAAGTATCACATGCTGACTTTTTGCATGCACACTCTCCATACCTTCTGTGGATCACAGTGGTCAACTCAGAGGTTCTCAAAAGAAATCTCCTTAGTCTAGGATTACAAAACTTGGGCCAGAGAGTTCGGTCCGCAGAGCACCCCTTACTCTCTATACTATTGCATGCATCTCTGGAACTCTGTTAATCAGTCCCCACCTGCATATCAGTGGTAATTAGCCTGTTGCTGTTATGAGATAATTTTACCATAACTTGTTTGGAAAATGAATATTACCTTTGAAAGAACCTTTTTGTGGTTAAGGTGTGGTATTTATAACATGCAGAGAACTTGCTGGAAATCAGTGCTTGCCCTGTTAGTAGATGTCAGGTTGCACCATTAAGTCATAACCAAATGAACAAGTTAGCATCACCCTGTGATGACTTTGCACTCCCTCCAATAACAATGGAATTGGACATTATACCTGGGTAAGAATCCTTGGCTGAGGACAGATTGGAAGTCTGTGCGCCTCCGCGGCGCGGCAGACTAAGGCGGGGGGGATTTCCCCTACGGCGCGGCATTCGCACGCCGCCGGAAGGAAGCCGCCCGCAGCGTTCAGACTGCAGGCGGCTTCCTACAGCGGCGGGCGGGCGCCGCACGGCTCCCCCTCCCCGTGCGTGTTCACACCCGCTCTGGTGGGTGGAACGTGCGCTGCAGCAGCCGAGCACCACTTTGAAGTGGTGCTCGGCTGCTGCGGGAGGAGCCCGGCGCCGGACGCAATGCGTCCGGGCTGCCTCCTCAGGGCAGATGCGGCTGTCTGAACGGCCGCTCTGCCTCCGCTTTTGAAGCGGAGGCAGAGCGGCCGAGACTGCCAGTCTGTCCTCAGCCCTTGTTTTCACTGACTGCAAGCTCATTTCAATGTCTAATTCCTCCCAAGAATATATAAAGAAATAAAAGGTTAAGATAATATGTGGGGTTGTTATCCCTGGATGACAGCCTGAATAAACTGCTGCGCTCAGCTAATTTTCTTTGTTCTCTTGCCCTAACCTAGAATCAGTTTGCTCCAGGGAATAACAACCGACTTTAATTTCACATGTATCACACAGATGTTTTCATCTTTTCAGTGATATTTGCAAGCGCACCCCCCCCCCCCCTTTGTTCCCTCCCACTTCGTTATAAGATACTAGCCTGATACCCGTGCTTCACTACGGTATTTTAAGTTCCGTAAATCCAGTTATAATACTGATGATGAGAAGTTTGAAATGTAACATTCGTTGTAAGAATTCTAATGGAGAAGATTGTAGTGTAAAACTTGAACTTTGCTATATTCCTAAATTGCTTCCTCGTAGTGTTGGTGTATCTGGCTCGAAGTTTGCCAGGAGCTTTCTTGGGGGTCGTGAGAGGTGTGTGGGAGAGTTGGTCTGAGGGAGTGGTGATGTGGTGGACATTTCTTCAGGTTCGTGAGGGAGCCATGCATTGAAATGGCTCGTAGAAAAGGTCCTTTACAATCTCCCCATGAACATTCATAAACTCAATTGCCATGCTGGCTGTTATGAGAAATGTCTATTCAGGAGTCTTGAATCACTGATTTTTGTAACTGTCCTCAGCTGTCTGCAGTCTCCTGTAACTGTTTTAACTTCAGAACACTGAGCTCTGCAGCTGGCCAGTCAGAGAATGGGGGGCGCAAGGAGGCAGCAGCCTGACAGCCACATAGGAAGCAATGGGGGGAGCACATTTTACCCCTCAAATTTCTAAAAAACCCTTCTTAGTGAGCATCTGTGTCGTGGTAGGAGTGCTCTCCCCAAATTTCATGTTTCTAGGTCAAGGGGTTTGGCCTGGGTGTTGATTTTATGGTGAGGGGACTTTCTTTTATATAGAGAGGTGGCGTGTTGAGTTTCTGGAACTGCCCCCCAAACGCAAACACACATAATTAACTGGGCAATTCAACAATGTAACACTGGCCTTGGTTCTTTCTGTTTATGGCAGACTTTTATAGATCTTTAAAGCTGTGAAACAAAATGTAAAAGGTAACGTTACTGGCACAATAGTGCTAAAGGTTAGCATGTATTTACTTTTCTGCGGAGTGCAATAGACAATAAATGAGTTAACTGCTTCCAGAATATGTCCTTGGTTCGTATCTTTGTGTGAAATAAAGTTGGTATAACCCCCCGCCCCCGCCAGCCCCCTGATTAGGGCTCCCTCCTAGTTCTCCCCCCCCCTTGATTATATCCCAGCACTGACAAGTGAGGCAGCCTGCAAATAAATCTGCAGATGTTACTAATTTACAAAAAAAAAACAATAGCTTGCATGGTCACACATTCATTTGTTAATAGTTTGTGGTATATCGATGAAAGGGAAAGAAAACCTCCCTTCCTTGTTCCGTAGAACTTCCTCGCCGTTCTGCCAAAAAACGTGACAAGCTTGGAGTGTGGGTGTCACAGGGTGTTAAATCCGGGACAACTCACAACATCTGGTGGGGTTTTGGGGTGTGTGCATGTGGATTATTTTAAAGATTTTAGTTCTTTTTTTTTTTTTCCTTTTTAGTATTTGTTTTTACCCTGTCAAGCCTCAGTGCTCTAAGTACCACATGAATGCCAAGAGCAAGCCCATTTTTTGTTTGGGAAACATGCTTGCTCTTTTGCGTTTTGGTTGGTCCTCGTAGAAGTTGCTCAATGGCTTTGGGCTGCTCTCCCCCTCCCCTTTGATAGCAGGTGTTTACACTCTAAATACAGCCAGGGCAAGCTCAGGACAGTGGCACAGCCAGGGAAAGATTTGCTGGGATTAAGTTCCTGTTCTCTGTCTTGGCATTCAGTCCAGTGACTTAGCCATTAGATCCACACGCAAACTGCCCAGTATCAAAAGGACCTCAAATTGGATTGTTGTTACCTAATTAGTTGTTACCTAAATGAGTAGGAAGCACCTTCATTCATTCATTCGTTTCGTCGTATATACCACTCCTCCCCCACCAAGTGGGGCTCAGAGCAGTTCACAATGGTATTAAAACAGAGATAAATAATATAGTTAAAATGGTGTAAAACACAGAGTATAAAAAGCAAACAATGTACAACTGATTGTGATGGATCCAACATTCAGCCCTACCCCCCAATACATTTAACTGGGAAAGGTCTGATGGCCCAGACACAATTTAAATGTGATGCTAGCAGAACAAAAGAACTTAACATTGTGACTTTGCATGTGTCCAGTGTGTCCTATAACCTGGGGTGCTCCGTGTGCAAAATGGCTCTGAGTCCATTGTTAGCCTGCCAATGCAGCACTCGCCTGGGCCGTGGGGCCTCGGCGTGCTAATGCTGCGTCCATCGCAACTGACAACTTGGTTTCAATGAGTTGCTGTGTGTAAGTGCAACATCTTATGGGTGCATTCTTTTGTTCAGCCACTGTCATGTTTAAATTGGGCCATAAAATGCACACAGAGACAGTGCTGAATTCTCCCTGCCTGAACAGTAGTTGATGTAGGTGTCAATTGTACAGTGAGCAGGGAATCTGAGGCCACAAGATTTTGGTCCCACCTTCCGTGTTTAATAGATCACTGTAGAAAGGAACCACAAGAATTTATCTCTCTTCCAGCAATCAGATTTGGCAGGAGATCCTATGTTGGAGTCAACCTATCTCGGTTGCCAAATTAGCACTGTCACCTCTGGGTAGAACTGCACATTCTGCCTCAGCCCTGAGGCTTCAGGGCCCAAACACTGCCCGTCAGGCCAAAAGGGTGTGATTTACATCAGAGAGGTAGGAAGAAAGCACAATTCTAGCGTACATTCACTAAGGTTTTCATCCCATGGATCTTTGTGCCTGCTTCTCCTGGGTCCTTAGTGCCGTGCACATTGTCACCATGGCAAACAAAAGTTTGGAAGCTGGGTTTGAGGAAAAGTAGTTGTGAAGGGTGGGGGAGGGGAATTGTGAGGGAAGATGCTATGCTTTAAAAGGATACATTCAGTTCTTCATCGGCATCTAATTTTCTGCTTCCTGTTCCTTGTTTATGTTATTCCAGGGGTCCGTTGGGGCCGGAGCGAGACGGAGCAAAGCTCCGCCAGCTCAGGATTGGCCACTAGGGCAGCCACGGGCGGAATCAGATTCTCTAATCTGATTCAGCCCGCTGCCGAATTGCCGCCGAAATTCGGCAGCAACTTTAAAAGCAACTGGAGGGGAGGGGATTTGAGAGAGAGGCCCCAAACTTGCAGGGTAGCTGCTGGGGCCTCTTCTCGAAATACCCACCGAGTGAATGGTTTAGATCCAGTTCTGTGGCCTTTTGAAACGTGGGCTGCATGCAAAAATTCAGCAGGTTTAGCTTTTTCAGTCTGGAACTTCAATGATGAGAAAAGCTTCACTAGATGAATTGTGCCAAGTAGCTACTAGTGCGCTTGGACACATTTTCTTTGGATCTAAGGAACAGCCCAACAATTTAGGGGTCAGATTCATTTTCTACCTTTCAGGATTTTGTAGTACAAGTGGGGACCTGCAAGAAACCTGCAGGAGTGGCTTTCCCATTCCCCCATCTTTGTGTCCTACCCCTACATCTCTCAATCTCTCACTCTTTCTTCCTGCTACCACCCCATTTCTTACTCTCTCCTCCATGCCTGTTACTTTCTCTTTCTGTCTCCACACCTCATCACTGTTTTTCCTTCTGCCCCCCAATACTCTTTCTCTCTCTTTCTGTACCCTATTACTCTCCCAGCCTCCTGCCTGTTTCCTCCCCCCCCCAAGCAGTAGCAGTGGCGATGGTGCTCCGAGCCACCCACCTGCCTCCCCATCACCACATCAGTGGCAGCGGCAGCTCTCCTAGAATCACATCTAGTCTCCCAGTTACAGAGACCAGTTTTACTTAGGGTTGCCAGCTCCAAGTTGGGGAATTCTTAGATATTTAGGGGTGGAGCCTTGGGGGGGGGTGAGGTTTGGGGAGGAAACTGACCTCAGCATGTTATAATGGCATAGACTCACAGGTATACCTACAGACCTGTGAATGAAGCCATTCTTAAAATATTCTCTCTCTTCAGGACTCCAGCTTTCACTACACTACTTTAGGTGTATTGGTGTTGTATGAACGTTATGGTATACCTTTTTTGTGCCATGCCCCAGTGATGTGGCGGAGCTCACCAAAGGTAGCAGTGTCACTGAGGGGGGGGGAATGAACCAGAGCAATCAGGAGCAACAGCAGGCCGGCTAAGAGACCAAAAGGATTGATGTTTGTTGAAAATACTAGGTGCCATGATGAAATTCTTTGGTGCTGTGGTGACTTGGCGTTTGGGATCTGTTGAGCCTTGAGTTGTACATTGTAACAGCATAAGAGCTTTGGCAGAAAATATGGAGTGAACTCCATTTCCTCTCTGAAGCTACTCCCCAAGCACCATAGCTTAATTCCAGCGCACTGCTTCCTTTTTAAGAGGTGATAGGTCAGAGGAGTCATCTCCTGTCACTGTTTGGGTTTGTTTTTTTCCTGTTTGTCAGGATATCCTCCCTTCCCCCCCTTACCTGTAGTATATAGTTTCATCTGCAGTCTTCAGCTGTAAAGCTTGTTTTAGTAAACCCTGCCCTGTGTAGGAAGAAAATGAGAGGAAACAAGTGAGGTGAAAAGGACCCAGGGATTGTAGCTTCCCTGGAACTATGGATGACTTGCAAAGTTTCATCCACCTACTGCATATAATACACACACACACACAGACACACGTGTGTGTGTATGTATATGTGTGTGTATATATGTGTGTGTGTGTATATGTAATAGTGTTTCTGCAATAATTTAACTATTTCATGTGAATTAGGCTTCCATGCTCTCTTTGGAGTAGACCTATGTTTTTTTTGCGGGGTGGGGGGTAGAGCTGGGGTTGGCCCAGCAGAACCTATTGTATCAGTAGGTTTGAACTGTTTGCATGATAATTACATCCCAGTCATCTTTTGTTTCGAAACACTGCTCAGTTTTAAATGGTTTGAAAGATTTCACAGGGATGAGAAATATCCTGAGTAACATTACCATCATGGCTAATAGGGGATCAAAAAGGAAGAAAGAAGTCAGAGGTGTTAAGTTTGAAGCAAAACTGTGAACGTGAACTGTCTGATGTCTTAACTGACATGCGAAATGGCTGGCGAAAATATTTAGTGCTCCGCTGACAGTCTGCAAAGAAGACAAACCTCGCTTTACAAACCTCGTTTTAAGCAACACTTCCAACACAAACTGCAGTTAAAATGTATTTCCCCATCCTTGTCTGTCCCCACAACCCTCCTGCCAGTTGCCAGGCCCTGCCTGGCCACCCTGGCTGCCATCCTGCTTTATTTGTGCCTTGGCTATGGTGGTGGTTTGTTTCATTGCAGCTGCTACAAAAGACTTTCACAGTAGGGCCAAAGAATGGCCAAAGCTCAGAGCAGAACAGAGTTACAAAGCCTTTGTCAGAAAGGTAGCTAAAATTGTCAAGGAACTGGAGCACCTCCCCTGTTGTGTTAATACTGGCTGTAGATTGTGCAGCCAGCCAGCAGCCAGGGAGTGATTCCTACTCCCCCATCGACTTCACACTGAGAAAAAACTCCCATGCAATGTTAGATTAGAATAGGTATGCTGCTGTTATTCCCCAGGGACACTTTGCCTAGCTTCCCAGTGTGACCCAGGTCTTTTAGAATCTGGAAGTCCTAATTTTCCCTCTCGCCACCTGCAATTCTGCTGTCAGCAGAGGAAAAGAGGAAGGCAGCACCAGACCCAGTATCTTGGAAATTATTAGGCAGATTCTTTAATTTGGAAAGGGTATTGTTATTGCCAGGGTTCTGCCATGGTGATTGATTTGGAGCTTCAGATCTGAGAGCTGGGTTTCCCCTGAAGCAGTTTACACAGCCTAATTCCAAAAGATACAGTGCCAACAGATTCCCACCCACCCCCCCCCCCCCCCCCCCCATCCCCGGCCGCCGCCTGTTTCAAATTCAAAAACAGCTAGCTATTCAGAAAATCTGTAACAGCTCATTTATTCTTTGGCCAGAATTACTATTCAAGCTGAAGTGTAAAGTGTGACCCCGTGAATACAAGGGGCAGTAGATACAGTGCTTTCAGAGCTGTTTTTAGTAGGATCTGCTATATAAAGTTTGACTGCAGTCAGAGAAACCACCCCTTTTATTGTGATCATGAGCCAAGTATCCAAAATGGTTGTTGCTTTTTCATAGGCTAGGCAGTACAGACAAAGGAGAGTTTGTTGTACTGCGGCTTGCGTTCGCTGTCTTGACAACAGTTGGCCTGTGTTCAGTTTTCACATTTATTCTTTTTCCTGAGGGTCTCACACCAAACAGAAAATACTTCAGAATAGGAATTGCACAGCCTCTTTAGAAGTAAATTTAAAGTTAGGTTCCTTTTAAGGAATATGAGACATAGAAGTCAAATGATACCATAGGCAAAAGCTTTATCTTTTTCCAGTGACACAGATGTACTTAACAGTTTGGAACCCAAAAACTCATATGCGTTTTGCGAAGCTTATCTTCACAGATTCCGATGATAAAAGCAGAGAGATTTGGCTGTGTGTTTTGTGTTTGTTCGTTTGCTGCCTTGTTCTGGAAGCCTGCTCAGTAGTCCCTAGGTCTCTGGTTGGGCCCTTCTTTCCTCAGCTGGGATTTTCTGCATGTAAAATATGTAGCTTGATGTACTTAAATAATATTCTAGTATTGCATCAGAAGTACATTCTCCGTTTTAACTACCACTCAGTCTGTGTTCTCCAAATAAGGAATAAGCGAAGCAGCGTGCCAAGTTTCCTTTAATGGCAGCCTGCAGTAGCGCACTGACTTCTGTGTATCATGTGGTTTCACACATGCTGAAAAAGTGGTATCCTTGCCCTTGTGCATGGCTTTAAGCTACAGTTTTTCAACTTTGCTCTTTGTGGACTGCCACCAGAGTCCAGTGTAGCAGACAGAGTTTCTGATTAGTACCAGGGAAAACCTGGGTTCAGATTCCCAGCCTGACTGGATGACATTGGGCCAGTTGCTATCTTTCAGGTATGTTTGAATCCAGTGGCACCTTTAAGACCAACAAAGTTTAAATCTAGGTACAAGCTTTTGTGTGATTAAAGAAAATGGTATTTTCTACACTGGGATTCCGAGAGGGTATTTTTAAGCAGGCCTAAAACCCAGTTTTTTGTGAGGGTCTTGATTATTTCCTGAATAGGACACAGACTTCCAAGTTCCCTAACCCATTAAAACCCTTTCAGTGCAAGGCTTACATCACATGATTTATATTGTGTGTCAAATTTGAATTTATGACTGTTCTCCAAATTTACTGGGCCTCCACTAGTGGGTCAAACACTGGCAGGTAAAAACATGGGTTAACCTCTGGACTCATGATGACTAAATTGGACTGCCAGCTAAAGAACGTCTCCAAGATCCACTCAGAACACTTTGGTCATATGAACTCTACCTTATTTCATCTTTCTGCCTCCTGCTTTGCTGAGAACACTGAATAGTGTTTTGAATTATTGCACAGTCAGTTTCCGGCACCAGTGGAGGATCTGGTTTGTGCTGCTCCAGTAGGAACTCCCTAAATCCATCCCAAATGACAAACTACTTTGAAAGCAGAGGAAAGCTTCAAAGCATTTTGTTAAGTGCCATGTTGGGAATTAGAACTCTGGTAGAAGATTAAAATCTTATGCTTAAAGTAACTTTTTAAAACCTGGCCTCTATGTTTACCATCTTTCCCCCCCTGTTTCTCCTAATCTTTTTGCGTGGGACGAAAGCCATCTGCCCAAGTACATATTTACTTGAAAGGAAGACCATCTTTGAATCTAAAATGATGCCCCTAAAATGTTATTTATAAAAAGTATATTCATGTATGTACTTGTAACTTCGAGCAACATAAGATGGCACACTTGGAAAAAAGTAGTCTTTTGTCCAAGCAAATACAGTAAATTGTGGTTATTTCGTTTGTTACATTCTGAGGGTGAGGGAATTGAAAACATAACTTGGTTAGGGTTGCTAAAACAAAGAAAGAACCCTTTTCTATTTATACAAACATGACCCTGCCTACACAAGTCCACGTGTTGTTTTGTTGACTTTAAACTGTCTCTAAAGGGGAAGGAAGAATTCTGTTGTAGGAATGTGGTGAAGGTTGAAGTACATTTTAATTGTGTCCTGTGGTTTGGAAGGAACATATTTAGAACTACCTACAAGAGGTCTCCCACTGATAAAAATGGGGGCTTGTATGGGTGGAATCTGGACTTTGAACAGGAGCTTCATTTCCATGAGGAAAATGTTTAGTGAGGGCCAGCACTATTTTGATTTTGTTCGTTTGGAAGTTTAACTGTAGGTGTAAGTCCTTTCCTGGAAGTGAGTTCCATTGAAATAAATGACACTTAAATTTCAAATAATGTGTGGGGATTGGCAGCAGACGTATATTTGGCACAACGCTCTCCAGTCTTGAAGGCCTACCTTTGAAAACTCTTCAGCATTGCCAAAAGAGTTAAAGAGCATGGATTACATTGGTGACCAGTTACCATCTGCTGTTCCCTCCTGGTCTCATTTATATTCTTCTAGTTTGAAGGCTTTCTCAGGCACATATAGTAGGAAAAATTTGTTTCGAATTGGTACCTGCCATTAAGAAAGATTGCCAACAGCCATGCTTTCATTTCATGTTTTATTACCACCTTAACGTTTTGCAGTCCCTGTGCAATCGTTATTTCTCTGTCTTCAGGTAGTCCTCCAACTTTTGAGAGAAATACCCTCCACCCTAGAATTCACCTCAGTATTTCAAAACTTGTAGCTGTGCTCTACATATGCTCCAGAAGTTTTAATGCTGCTAAAAAACTGGCAAAAAGAAAACTACATCAGATGAGTCATCTCTGTCCCAAGCACAGAACACTCCAGTGCTTATTTATGCAGATAGGCCTGGCCAGAGTGAAACAAAAGGTTAGCTAGAATGTCAGATCAAGGAACAGAGGCTAGGAGAGTAAGTGAGAGGGGCCAGGTGGGATTTTTTTGAGTTTTTAATGTATAACGTTGACAGTGGCTTTATGTAAAGTACCAGCTGTGCAAATGGTGGCTTTCATTCTGACTAAACACAATTGGGCTGCACAACTACAGTGCTTAATGCATTTAGCTGGAACTTCTGTTGAAGTAGTCAAATCTTCCCAGTCATAATATACTTTTATAATTCGGGTGGAAGTATATCACTACATTTAATTTTGTTCACTTGTGTGCAGTAAGAAAGATTCTGGCCAGATTTTGTAAGGAACATAAATGATTTTTATGAACAATACAAATGGGAACCCGCAAGGACTTGCAGGAGGCATTTCATTTTCCCCTCCCCCCTATTTCCTCTTTCCCTTTCCGGAAAGCCCCCATAGCTTCCCCCCTTTTCTTGCTTCCTTCTCTCCTATAGTTGCCAACCTCCAGGTGGGGCCTGGAGATCTCCTGAATCACAATAGAGCTCCCAACTACAGAGATCAATTCCCCTTAGGGTTGCCAGCTGCAGGTGGAGCCTTAGGATATGAGTTAGCATATGTAATGAGATTAAAAAACAACAACAATATCCCCGTTGAGTCCTGGGGAGGTTTTTGTTTCAAGTGTTGTAATAACTTGTAATTCAGCAATTACCCTTTCCATTCTGTTCCTGAAGTACCTTTGTAATAAAACAGCTACTTTGAGGTCACCCATTGAATGTCCTGGAAGGCTAAAGTGTTCTCCTACAGGTTTCTGAGCCTTGTGATTCCTGATGTGATAACAGATGTTTGTTTATTTTACAAACACATACACCTCAGAACTGTTTTGGTTCTTCAACTGAGGTTTGTTACATGATTTTTCTGTGGAGCTTCTTTTCCAGTGTTCCATCTAGGGTTGCCATGTCTCTCTGAGATGCCAGCGGGGGGGATGGGGGGGGGATGTTCCAGGAGCCAGAAGTGTCACCCCCAGTGTGCCAATGTCATCGGAAGTGACGTAGGCATGTAGGGGGGCAACACTGTGGTTTTTGGGCAAAACTCTATGGTAGAATCTCCCTCATACCATAGAGTTTTGCCCAAAAATCAGAGCATCACCTCCCTGACATCACTGACATGTCTACGTCACTTCCGGGTGGGGGGGGGATTTCTTCCCACAGGCCAGCTGGCTGGCAGCAGGCAGCAGCCCACAGAAGCAAGGGATGTCCCACCCTGAACTCCCACCCTAGTTCCATCCCAGAAATCAGCACAGCAACCTGTGCAGGATACTACAGCAGACTTCAGAAGTCAATCTGGATAGTGCTTTTCTAAATTCAGAAATATCATATAGCCTCTTTTTCCTTGGTACTGTTGATGCTTGCCATGCTTTTGGTTTACCACTAAAGGTCAAGAAATTCCTTTGTGCAATACACTCAACCTTTACTGTTGGCCCACATTTCCCCCTGAAAGCTGTGAAACATCTCAGTTTTTTCTTAATGTCTGATGACCACAGTTAGAACATTGCTCCATACCTCCCCCCTCCATCCTTTTGGAAATTCCCCACATTTACTTTTATTTAACAGTTAGTGTTTGTTTAATGCTTTCAAAAGTTCAGAGTGCTTGACTGCAGCAAACATGTTGCAATATGTACAGCCCTGTAAGATAAAGGACTCTTGTTATTCCTGAACTGCAGATAGGGGACAGAGAGGAAATTGATGGCAAGAGGCTAGATGGGGTGACAAAAAAGTCTAATGCGATCTTGGGGTGTATCAACAGAGGCATAACATCCAAATCACAAGATGCCATAGTCCCGCTGTACGCTGCATTGATCAGGCCACACCTTGAGTATTGCGCAGAGTTCTGGAAACCTCACTTTTAAAAGGATGTGGACAGAATGAAGTAGGTGCAAAGGAGAGTGATGAGGATGATTGGGGGCCTGTTGACCAAGCCCTACGAGGAAAGGCTGAGGGACTTGGGGATGGTTAGTCTGGAGAAGAGGAGGTTGAGGGGGGACATGATTGCTCTATTTAAGTATTTGAAGGGCTGTCACTTAGAGGAGGGCAGGGAGCTGTTCCTGTCGGCTGCAGAGGATAGGACTCACAAGAATGGGTTTAAATTCAGGGTGGGAAGGTACCAGCTGGATATTAGAAAAACCCTTTTTACCATAAGAGTTGTGCAACAGTAGAATCAGCTGCCTGGGGAGGTGGTAAGCACCCCCTCACTGGCAGTCTTTAAGCAGCGGCTGGACAAACACTTGTCAGGAATGCTCTGTCTGGACTGATCCTGCATTGAGCAGTGGGTTGGACTAGATGGCCTGTATGGCCCCTTCCAGCTCTGTGATTCTAGATTCAAAGCAAGGACTTCCTGACGCATAGCCAGGGGTCCGTTGGGGCCGGAGCGAGGCGGAGCAAAGCTCCGCCAGCTCAGGACTGGCCAGTAGGGCAGCCACAGGCTGAATCAGATTCTCTAATCTGATTCAGCTCGCCGCCGAATTGCCACCGAAATTCGGCGGCAACTGTAAAAGCCACTGGAGGGGAGGAGGTTTGAGGGAGAGGCTCCAAACTTGCAGGGTAGCTGCTGGGGCCTCTCCTCGAAATGCCCACCAAGTTTCAAGAAGATTAGACCAGGGGGTCCAATTCTACAGGCCCCCGAACAGGTTGCCCCCATTCTCTCCATTGTTCTCTATGGTAGGAAAAAAGTTAACCTTTTTTTCCCTCCATAGAGAACAATGGAGTTGATGGGACAATCTGTTTGGGGGCCCATAGAATTGGACCCCGTGGTCCAATCTTCTTGAAACTTAGTGGGTATTTCGAGGAGAGGCCCCAGCAGCTACCCTGCAAGTTTGGAGCTTCTCCCTCAAACCCCCTTTCCTCCAGCCCCTCATATACCCTATGAGTTTTTGCCATTGATTTCAGTGGCCCATAGGATATAATGGGGCTGAAACTGACATTCCCTTTCTGACACACTTCTGGTGATGTCAGGGGACGTGGCATATGCTAATGAGTTATGCCAATGAGTTATGCTCATGAGCTCCTGCCCCTCTTTTTCTACGAAAGGACCCCTGCGCATAGCTACACTCTCTAAGCTTACTACACTACACCAGCTCTAAGAATGGATCTTTTCTGTAGATATTTTTAATCGCATATGAGACCAGATTATTTTCTTGAGTAGTAAAGAATAATAAAGCTAACCGATCAATTTGTTACTGGGAATGTATGTAAACACACTGTAAATGCCAATGTATGCATTCAGATGTAATTTTAGGTTGTGCAGGTTTTAAAAAAGAAAACCCAAGGTCTGTGCCCTCTTTCAGTCCAGGTTCTATTTTTACATTTGAGGTGGCAGTTCAGGACTACAAGGCTGCCCTTAAAGGGACAGTGGTCATTTAAAAATAAATATGAGAAAGCTGTAATGAAAGAGTATGCCCCAGAAACAGTCACTCTTGTCTCAATGGAGTTACCTTAAATAGACATCTATGAGACCCAAGAGCTGATTTTGTTTTACCACATGACTCAGCTGGGCTACTGTGGAGGGGAATCTCATCTCTGAACTTCCCAGAAGCTGAGCAGAGGGCAGGACATTTTTGGTTCTGAATTAGTTTCACTGTAGACAGCACAAATTAAATTTTGAAAGATACATACCATCTAAAATATTCAGCAAGCCATCATGTGGAAAGTTTAAGACTTTTTCAGAGTGGTTTTCATAAATACGACAAATGATGTATTTATTTTAGTTTTTTTCAGGGTTTTTTTTTGTAGAAAAAGCCCAGCAGGAACTCATTAGCATAACAGGCCACACCCCTGACAGCACAGCTCCCTCCCAGGATCGGCTTCCCCAGGTGCCCCGTAGCTTGTGGGGCGCATGAGGAACCCGAGGGAAGGAAGGCAGTTTCTGGATCGGCTTCCCCAGGAGGGGAGGCAGTTTAAATGGCCTTCCCTCCCTGGATCGGCTTGGCTTCCCCAGGCGCCCTGCAGCTTGTGAGGCGCCTGGGGAACCCGAGGGAGGGGGAGGCTGTAGGCGTGGCCAACTCAGAAGCCAGCCGGAACTCCATTCCTGTGCGATCCTGCCCAAAAAAAGCCCTGGTTTTTTTGAAGATGGCATTCCTTGAAGTGACATCCATTCCTGTGTATTGCATATACTGAGAAAAGGAAAGCATTTTAAAAAGATAATCTGCAGGACTCTCTCTCCCAGTATGCCCCCCTGCAGAGCCTTACTGTGTAATGATTTAAAGTTTTGTTTCTTTAAATGTTTGGTAAGTTGAAGAGATAAGTTTAGATTTCAGTAAGGGAGACTTTCATAAACTCAGAAATATGATGAGAATCATTCCATGGGCAAGACTGCTAGAAGGGGAAGGAGCAAGTGAAGGGTGGACTCTCCTAAAACAAGAGCTCTTGCAAGCTCAAACTGTCGCTATTCCAAAAAGAAAGAAACGTGGTGGGGGATCCAAGAAGTCAGTGTGGATGAACTGAGAACTGCGTGATGTGCTAAGGGAGAAAAAGGAAATGTTCAAGAAATAAAGGCAAGGACATACTTCTAAAGAAGAGCATCTGCGGGTTGCTAGGCACTGTAGGTCAGCCATCGGAGAGGCCAAAGTTCACAGTGAGCTACAGCTGACCAAGGAGGCTGGCGACAACAAGAAACTCTTCTTCAGATATGTGAGGAGCAAACACAAAAGAGGCAATGGGCCCACTGTTGGGTGAAAATGGAGAAACTCTTACAGAGGACAGAGAGAAAGCAGAAAGGCTCAATGCCCTGAAAAGAGAACAGGCTCATCTAGAGATGGTAGCAAGCAAGTCACAGCATCTGGGCTGCTGGTTGACATGGACAGAGGTAGTTGAGACGCACCTGGCTGTATTATGAATACAAATCCCCAGGGCCAGATGGTTATGCACCCAAGAGTGCTCAAAGAACTTTCTAGAGAGCTTTCAGAGCCTTTTCCATTATCTTCCAGACCTCTTGGAGGATGGGAGAAGTGCCGCAAGACTAGAGGAGGGAAGATGTTGTCCCAGTTTTCAAAAAAGGGAGGAGGGATGACGCAGGAAACTACAGGCCAGTCAGTCTGACCTCTGTCTCAGGGAAGATACTGGAGCAGATTTTAAAGGGATCAATCTGCAAGCACCTAAAAGACAACTTGGTGATCTGGGGAAGTCAGCACAGATTTGTCCCCAACAGGTCCTGCTAGACCAACCTCATTACCTTCTTTGATCAAGTGACAAGCTTACTAGATGAAGGGAATACTGTTGATGTTGTTTACCTGGATTTTGGTTCCCCATGATGTTCTGATGGTTAAACTAGAGGACTGTGGACTGGACTCTAGGATAGTTGGGTGGATAGGGAACTGGTTGGAGAACCGCACTCAGAGAGTAGTCGTCAATGGCATTTCGTCTGAATGGAGGGAGGTGTTCAGTGGGGTGCCACAAAGCTCGGTTCTGGGCCCAGTACTTTTCAATATTTTTCTAAATGATTTGGATGAGGATGTGGAGGAGCTACTCATTAAATTTGGAGATGACAAGCAAATTGAGAGGAGCAGCGAACACACCAGAAGATATAGAATTCAACGAGATCTGAACACGGGCAGATGTGAACAAGATGCAATTTAACAAGGATAAGTGCTGAGTTCTACGTCTGGATAACAAAATGAGGAACAAGCTTGCTGGATTGGGGATGCACTTCTGAGAAGCAGTGTCTGTGAACAAGATCTTGAGGTAAGGGTAGACCAAAAGTTAAATATGAGCAACCAGTGTGATGCAGCGACAAAAAAAGCCAATGCGATCTTGGATGTATCAACAGAGGCATAAAATCCAAATCACAAGATGTCATAGTCCTGCTGTACATTGCATTGGTCAGGCTGCACCTGGATTATTGTGTGCAGTTCTGGATGTCTTACTTCAAAAAAGATGTGGACAGAATGGAGTGGTTGCAGAGGGAAGCGATGAGGATGGTCGGGGGCCTGGAGACCAAGCCCTATGAGGATAGGCTGAGGGAGTTGGGAATGTTTAGTCCGGGGAAGAGGAGGCTGGGGGGGGGGCGGAACATGATTGCTCTCTTTAAGTATTTGAAGAGCTGTCACTTAGAGGAGAGCAGAAGATAAGACTCACAATAATAGGTTTAAATTCAGGGTGGGAAAGTACCAGCTGGACAGTAGGAAAAACTTTTTTGCAGTAAGAGTTGTGCAACAGTGGAATCAGCGGCCTAGGGAGGTGGTGAGCTCCCCCTCACTGGAAGTCTTTAAGCAGCAGCTGGACAAATACTTGTCAGGGATGCTCTAGGCCAGTGGTGGCAAACCTATGGCACGTGTGCCAGAGGTGGTACTCAGAGCCCTCTCTGTGGGCACACACGGCATCGCCCCAGCACAGAGTTCGCAAGATTGCACAGCAAAAATCACATTAGTTGTTCAAAAGCATGGCCAAATGCAAACTTTTACCTTTCAATAAAAAGTTGTTTGTATCATTGAAAGCTCTGTTATTGTGTTTTTCTTTTAAGACAAAAGATGTTAATGTATGAGTTGTTTTTTTCTAAAACGAAAACCTCAGTATTCAGGTTAGATTGCCGTGTTTTGTTTTATTAAAGTTTTGTTTTATTAAAACCGAGAGTTATAAGCTATTACAACTGTCTCATCCTCATCAGGGCCACAAAGTCCAATGAAGGAGCCTTAGAGCTTGGGCACAGTACTGTGGGAAAGGTTAATTAATAGCATTGGAATTAAATAAGTGGGTTTTGGGTTGCAGTTTGGGCACTCGGTCTCTAAAAGGTTTACCATCACTGCTCTAGGCTGATCCTGCATTGAGCTGGGGGTTGGACTAGATGGCCTGTATGGCTCCTTCCACCTCTATGATTCTATGATTCTAAGTTATAAAACATCTTGAAACCAATACACTTCTTGTACAAATAAAGTTTTGTTTTATTAAAACCGAGAGTTATAAGCTATTACAACTGTCTCATCCTCATCAGGGCCACAAAGTCCAATGAAGGAGCCTTAGAGCTTGGGCACAGTACTATGGGAAAGGTTAATTAATAGCATTGGAATTAAATTCCTGGTGGCAGTGTTACATACCCAGTGAAAGAGAAATAACAAGAAAGTTAAAGACACGCTATATCCATACAATTCAAAGAGAATAGTTGTAGCAGTTACGCTCTGCAGATCAACATCAGCTGGTGGTCCCCGGCCCAAAGGGCATCCGCTTAGCTGCCTTTTTCGGCTCTGGCTCCGGCCTCATTCTCCCAAATGAGATCAGGGCCCTGCAGGACTTGTTAAAATTCCACCAGCCCTGTAAAACAGAGTTCTCCTGCCATGCCTGTGGTTGAGTCGGCTGGTGTCTAACAACATTGGCCTCCCCTGTTCTGTCTGGCATCATTTATTATGTGCCGCTGCCTGCGGTCTGTTCACTTGCCGAGGATTTGGCTTACTGAGCATCCATACAGGTAGTTTCTTTCGGAATCTATTAATTGTGCTGATTGCCATCTGGTCTCCTGTAGGTTTTATATTTGTAAATTATGTTTTAACTGTTTAAATTGTTGGGAAATTACTGTTGTTTAATTATTGTTGTGACCCTCCCTGAGCCCTGCTGTGCAGGGAGGGGTGGGATATAAATCCAAATAAGTAAATACATACAACTGAGCCACTCTCTCTGTTCTCAGTTTGTCAAGCTAATGCCATATGCACAACTCACTACAGATTGACTCTGTGCAGTTCCCAGTAGTAGCTTTTCAAGCACTTGCAACAGTGTGAGTATATAAGCCCATAACTATCTCCAGGCTTGGCAGCAGGGGTCATTTTGAGCAGGAGCGCACAGGAGTGCCGTTCTCGGAGTAACAAGCCCAGGAGCGGGCACATATGGTGATGCACTGTGGAAAAAAGCAAAAGCATACTAACTTGATCTGTATTTCCATGCTTGTTGTAGGGTAGCTTCCCTGCAAGAGCAAAGGAAACCTAAAGTATCTTTAGTCAAAGCGTAAAGCTGGCTCGCCAGCTCTGACTTGGGAAATACCTGGAGATTTTTGGGGTGGAGCCTGAGCAGTGGGTGTTGCCTTCTGACACACTTCCGGTGATGTCAAGGGGTGTGGCATATGCAAATAAGCCATGCTAATGAATTATGCTAATGAGCTCCTGCACCTCTTTTTTTTACAAAATGACCCCTGCTTGGCAGCATAAACAAAGGTCAATCCAAGCAAAGCACAAGTGGATGACAGATGCAAATAGGGCTGTAAGAATGGGCTTCTAAACCTTTCAGTGCTAGTAGCTCTTTCATGATAGTTTTTCCTGGCTGTTGCTGCAGGTGTGGAATAAATATTGCTGGCATGCCCTCAAAGGCAAGAACTGGAGAAAAAAATATTACTTTGTTAATTTCTCCATCTTAATTGTAGCGATCTCAATGCTAGCTTGGTCTAGGTTAAAGAAGTCTTTATGACTTTAAAAAATCATAGAAGTTCTGAACATAAAGGCAAAAAAATAAGCCTCAGTAGAGAGAGAACCTTGATTTTGTATAATTGGTAATGTTTTTTGCAAGGATGCTGAGGGATATTTCAAAATCCTAGAATTTTTAAGAGCTAGGCCCCGTATAGAGTGAAAGAATATTGAAATTGGCTGCCATTTTAAATTTGTAAGAAATCAAAAGCCTGTGTGTGTGTGTGTCTGTGTGTGAATAGCCCCTTTTGCCTGTTAGTCCTCTTTTCTGGCATCATCTATGGAGGCTTATGCTTGAGTAGAGACACACTGAGGCTGCAGTCACATGAGCAGTTTGCCGCAATATAGTAGTGTTATCTTTGCAGATTTAAAGAGCACGATCAGGCCACAACATCTGCCTTCCTTGCCTCAGTTGTCGGCACCCCGTGTTGCTCTGCTTTGGAAGCGGAGTAATCAGGCACCAGGGAAAGTCTGGTATTAAGAGATCCCTGCGCTTCTACCCCACATTTTCCGATGTCTGAACCTTCCTGTTGCAAAGTCAAGCCATTTGGAAAGTCTGAACTGTCCCTTCTGTTTCCACCTCCTTGGGTTTTGTTTTGTTATCAGGTAGCTATGTGCGCATAAATGCACAATTGCCCCTGGCGTTATCAGTCACCATGGCCAAGTAGTCATTCTGGATCGGGAATCCCCAGGTGAGTTGTTTTCAAGTGACAAATCCCCCAACCCCTCTCTCCTGTTTCTGCGTCAGAGTCTGAGAGCATCCCATGATTGACACAATGGTAAATGCACTGATTTCAATGGGACTCCTCTCATGTAAATTTGCACTCCCCCCCAATGTATTTTATGGAATAGAGGCCTAGGGAAGGAGGCTGAGAGGGGCTGGAGTACTTGGCAGAGAGATTGTGGAGCTGTCAAAAATGAGCTGGAGCTTTGAATACACGCATATGTGCATCGGTGAAACACACACACAAACAAAAAGAATGCTGCAACAATCTGAATGATCAACCATGGGGCGAGCTCAGTTAAGCTGATGTCTGATCAAAACTTCCCGCAACTATTTGAACTGCTGTAAATAGAGGCACAGCTAGATCGTGCCAACCCTCCATTATGACCACAGCCTGGATGTCACATCAGGACATGGCTGGAGGAGGTTTTTGTGTGATGTTCTATCACAACCACTATGGCTGCCTGGAATGTGAAGTTCTGGAGCATACAAGCAGATGCTTTGTAGTGTGCGCTTGAATTTGCTCAGGAATCCACAGTATTTGATCTCTTTATGGAGCCCCGAATAATTAGTAACACCAACATAGGTAGGCTTAGAAAGGTAAAATAACCTCCTTGGGACCATAGTCTGGAAGGAAAATTCCTCCCAGAATAGCTCCTTGGCAGGACAACTTGTTCTCATTCATAGAGCCTGGTCAGCATAATTTGACATGTGTTTCCCAAGCTTGGTACATCCAGTTACAGGTTCCAGTGAGCACAATCCGCTGGGAATTTACCCTGCTGTGTTGAAATGAATGGTAGCTGTGTAAAATGGTTGTGGGTGATTTCTGCACCTCCTAGATAAAAGTACTTGTGTTCTTTAGGGTCTTTACATTTAAATAGCTCTGGGCAAATATCTGCAGGGATTCCTACTGATAGTGCCAGTCCTGGTTTCAATTCTGACCCATAACATCAGCTATCCATTAAATGGGGATCCGGCATAAATCCCTATGTGCACAACCTTGGGTCGGTGCTGGATGCAGGGTCTGTTTGTTTGTGTGCGCCAGGGCTATTTTTGCAGGAAAAGCCCAGCAGGAACTCGTTAGCATAAAAGGCCACACCCAACAGCAGAAACTCATTAGCATATTAGGCCACACCACTGACAGCACCACTTGTTAGCATATTAGGCCACACCCCCATGTTACCAGAAGAGTGGTCATCCAGCCACACCTGCCATTTGCTTCTTATTCTGCTTACCTTGTTTGTTGTCAAAACCCAGGGCTTTTTTTGTAGCAGGAATTAATTTGCATGTTAGGCCACACACCTTAATGTAGCCAATCCTAATGAGTTTCTGCTGTTGGGTGTGGCCTGTTATGCTAATGAGTTCCTGCTGGGTGTGGCCAACTCAGGAGCCAGCCGGAACTCCGTTCCTGTGCGTTCCTGCCCAAAAATAGCCCTGGTGTGCGCCATATTTATTCTTGTATCCTGGAAGACACCGTAAACACCAATCACCCTTGCAGAATCAGGGCAAATTAACACAATGAAAATATGCTGCATATTTCAGAAGAGATATTCCTAGCATGGGAAAGTGCTGCAAGAAATTTTGTGAGAGATATTGAAGAACTCTAGCACCAGACAGAAATGTAATATTTCATTTTATTTGTATATCTAAGCCTGTAAGGCTGTATAATTTCTTCCTGTTCTATATTTATGTTTCCTTCCCTTCCTATGGCTGACTGTTTCCATCAAAGTAAAGAGCAGTTTGTTTGTTAGAGGCATCTGGTGATATTTTTTTTTCAAGGGCATTGCAGCTGTAGAGTTAATCTTCATTCTGAACCACATATGCTGTAAAATTACCTTTTGAATATTCAGAACTCAAAAGTTTAAAATAAATTGCTCTTGTCTTTGGAAGAGTATTTTTAAGTTGTTCATAGACGCTTTCTTGGGCACCTGTTCCATGTCTTAAAACCCATCCACAAAGATGACACCATTTTGCTTTGGTTTTGTATAGCTCTTGGCAGGATGCTTTATTATGGTAGAATTTGGAAGTCGTTTCTCTTTGTTTCCATGACAATTCCATCCCCTTCTTTGGTTGTTTTCAGTGTCAAAAGTCTGTTGTAGCATACTGGTGTTTACACTTACAGTGAGTTCCGTGAATATTCTTTACTAGTCGCTGGAAATTCTGAAGACCTCATTCTATTTCATGTTAACTTGATAAAGAATATGGGAACACAAGAAGCTGTCTTGGCCTGTCTTTGTCTACTGTGACTGACAGCGGCTGTCCAGGATCTCAGCCAGAGGTCTTTTACACCAGCTGCTACTGTAGCCTTTAAACTGGCAATACCAGAGGTTCAGCTGTATGTGTACAAAGCAGGTGCTCTACCACTGTGAGGCTGGCCCTGCTCCTGTACACCCCCCCCCCCCGGCTGTGCTTTCAGCTCCTTCCAGCAAAGCTTCCCTGGCCTCACAACCTGGCAGGGAAAGGATGCCCCATTGGGACCAATGGATGCAATGTTTTGTTGATGAAAAAAAATATATAAATGTAATAGAATTAAATAGATAAAACTCTAGATCTTACATTGGTAGAATTTTTGAAAAATTATTCAAGAAGTCTTTTCTAGCATATCTTTCAAAAATTGAATCTTTTATTACAATCTGCTTTACTTTTGGTGGGGGTGTCTCTGCAGTCCCATGGCGATCCATAAATGTTTCTTTGGGCTGTGTGAAATCTTTTTATGGGTTTGTGCATGGGTCTTGCCAGCCAGTTGCTCAGCATAGCACTCCATTCTTTTGGCCCCCACCTCCAGCAAGCCCCAGGTAAAATTGGGTAGGGCGTGGGTTTGCTTAGTTGAAACTGAAACTGTATTTCTGAACTTGGCATCTACACCTTAATTTGGTTAGCTAACTTGCATTGCCAAAACCTTCTTTGAGAATAGCCCAAAACCTGAAGAAAGAAATGTGCAATCTATATACTAATAGCCAAGTGTCCCCTGTGTGTGTGGATATCTAAATCCGCACATCGGGGGCACTTGGGGGGCACAGAGATTTCCCTGCACACTTGGGGCAATCCCCATGTGTGCAGAAAAATCTGAAAACTTTTAAAAAAAACTATACAGGAGATATTTAAATCCCCCCAAAAGTAAAAGAGCGTTCCCTGCAGGTCCTCCTGTTTGTAATTCACTAACTTCAAAGATAATTTTGAAGACTCCACTCTTACATGTTTGCTTGGAAGTAAGTCCCACTTTGAACTGGCTTACTCCCAGGTAAGTGAGTGCAGCATTCGGATTTGGGAATAAACACTTATGCAGACAGGCATGCTTGAAAATAGTCCAGCATTTTTAATGCAAAGACCACCAAATTCTTACTGTGCTCTCAGCCTTAAAGGATCTCTGTGTATCTCTTAGTGTTAAAAGAGACATTTGGACTATACCTGGGCTTTGTATTTCCATTGGAAGGGATCCATATGTTCATTGTCAGTCATCTGTGCTGTCTCACATTGTTAATCATCTGTGCTGTCGCACGCGCAGGCCTGCCTATCAATATGTTTTTAGAGCTCTGAGCCTCCAGGGAGTGCTGTGCTCTGGAGCCATAAACTTGTCTCCTACCCCAGCTACATACTCCTGCGCAGCAGCGCCTCTTACCCTCAGTCCTTATTTTGCCACCAACAAAGTAGGTTGTGTCAATCGAGTGTCCAGTTTCTTCATGTTGGAAATCTTCCTTCTGCCGCCATTGGCTTCCAGGGCATTGATCCTGCAATGGCATAAAAGGCATTGTTTAAGAAATGTACCCGGTGTGGTATGAAAATGACACAGACCGATGAGCATGAATTGTGTCTCTTTTGCCTGGGGAAGGCCACTCCATGTCCACATCAAGGCCTGTTTAAAGTTTACCCTGAAGGCTTGTAGGGAGAGATCCCTAAAGCTCAAGGTGGCATTGCGGAAAAAGACACTCAAGGCCTCAGATCCCCCCCATCTCAAAGTCTAAGGACAAGTCGGCTCTGACCGCCTCATCGGTTTCAACCTAATTAGCTCTGCCCCCTGGTTCCAGCTCTCAGAGAACCCAGTCAGGCTCACGCTCTCCATCCAGACAAACGTGCCTCCTCCGAGCCCCCTACCAAAAATGCAAAAAAGGGGAAGAAGAAGTCGAAAGAGGCCCCCTAAAGGAAACTGAGGGTTCCCACTCTGGAGCCAGGGCCATCCTTCCAATAGGGGCCCAGAATACCTCTGAATCAGAGCTCTCCACCCACCTCACTTTTGGAAGGAGAGGTTGACTATGAGCTGCCATTGAGACAACTTCTTGCAAGTGCTGAGACAGAACAGATGGTTCCACAGCCTCATCCACCTGCACCAGCTAGATGGCCCTCAAATCCAACCGAGTATGTCTCCTCAATAGCTGGAGGAGTGGGAAATCAGTTCACACAGACATGCAGATCCAGCCGAGTACCTGTATGGGCATCGCCCTTACCACTACCTGCCCTCTGCACTGGTTTTGGTTCGCCCCCCCTCTCCTGGAGTCAATGGGGAAGCAGATAGATCTGAGCCCCGATGAGCACATGGGTGATTCTTCCTATGCATTTCCAATGGAAGATTTTAAGATGTATGGGGAGTAAATGACCAGAATGGTACAATCATTGGAGACAGAGATCTCCATGATGGAACACAAGCCTAAAGATAAGACTCTTAAGCCACTTATACTCAAACTTTCTGGGTTTAATTTCATTTCCAGTTCTGGAGAGATTGGAGGACAGTACATTGCAGGTTTGGCAGCACCTGCCAACAGCTCAACCAAGCGCCAGACACATTGAGCAACTCTATGAGGTAAAAAAAGAATCCTTGAACTACTTCCCTGTGTATCCACCTCCATCTTCCCTTATGGTAGAGGAGATATAACCTAAGGGACCACAATCATACCTTGCTGCCCCGACTGACAAGGAGGGTCGCAAACTAGAAGCTGTAGGTTGACCGGAAGGTCTATACATCCATGTCCTTAGGTTTCAAGGTGGCCAATTACAAAGTTATAATGGCTGGCTACCAATTGTTCCTCTGGAAGTGTATGTTGCCATTCATAGAACTGTTGCCGGACGAGAAGCATTCTTCAGCCAAAGTGTTCCAGGCAGAAGTGGTTCGCGTATCTAAACCACAAATAAAAGCAGATGCTGCTGCATGCACTGTGGGGACAGCGATTGCACTTTGAAGATATGCCTGGCTACAGTCTACAATCTTGCAAAGCAAGACTAAACAGAAGCTGGAGGACTTTTGACAGCTCCATGCTCTTCTCCTCTAAGATGGATGAGACCTTGACTACAATCAAGAGAAACAGACAGCAAAGTCATTTGGCGGCACCCACCCTAACTCTCTAACATATAGACAGTGGCACCCTTACCAGAGGGTAAGGGTATACCAGAGGGATACCAGAGGCATCCTTGTTAGGTTCACAGTATCCTACCTATAAACAACAGACTCCCCAGCAAGGGTACCAAAGGCATAAGGGAGCGAACAGGTCCTGAGCCCCTACAAAAACGGTGCCATCAAGAGAACCAACAGAGCCCTTAAGTCTTATAACTAGACAGGGCTACATTTGGTGATTGCCCCCTTTTCAGGAGGCCTGGGCTAAAGTTATTTCAGACAACTGTGTTCTGTTCAGTTAGATTACCATTTAGAGTTCGTTTCTGTTCCCCCTCCTCCCCTCATGGGGTAGGAGTGCCCAGGTTCAAATGGGATTGAATCAGGCCCTACAGGGTCTGCTAGAAAAGGGCAGGATTGAACAAGTCACACCTAACCACCAGGTGGAGGGTTTTTTTCTCCAGGATGTTTGTTGTTCAAAAGACGGAGAGGGGGATTAGGCCCATACTAGGCTCGAGAGGCCTTAATGGGTTTTGAAAGTTTTGAAATTTTATATGGTTTCCATTTTGTTGTTGTAGTAGTCATTAAAGCCTAATTTTTGGTTTATGGTTCTTGCTGTAAAGCAGGGGTGGCCAAACTGTGGCTCGGGAGCCACATGGGGCTCTTTCACACATATTCTGCGGCTCCCAGCAGGGTGGCTGGGGAAGCCAGGGGGAGGCATGCCTCCCTGGTGGGTTTTCCCTTCTCCTTGCTTTCTTTCTACCTCTCCCTCCCCCCATTTCCTTCCTTTGTTCCTTCCTTCCTTCCCTCCCATCTTTGTTCCCTCCCTTCTTTGTTCCCTCCCTTCCTTCTTTCTCTCTTTCATTCTTCCTTCCTTCCTTCCTTCCTTCCTTCCTCCCTCTCTTTCTTTCTTTCTTTCTCTCTCTCTCTCCCCTCCCTCCTTATCTAAAGTAAAGTATCATTATCAATATCTGTTTTTACCACTTTTGTTTTTATTTTTGCCAGTCTCATTTAATGTTAATAAAAAGCAAATTTGCATATTTTTTTCAATAAAAATATGTGGGTTATATACTTGTTCATGTCTTGGGGCTCTCAAATATCTGATGTGTATTCTATGTGGCTTTTATGTTAAGCAAGTTTGGCCACCCCTGCTCTAAAGGATGCCTACTTTCATATATCTACTCCCCCAGAGTTCCACAGGTTCCTTCTCTTCCACTGCGATGGTGCGTGTTCCAGAACAATGTTCTCCTGTTTGGGCTTGCAACAGCACCCGGTGTGTTTTCAAAATGCATGGCCCCAGTAGTAGCATTTTTGCAGCTGAAAAGGTGTAATATCTTCCCCTACCTTGACGACTGGCTGATTGTGGCTGAATCCAGGGAGGACTTGTACCAACAGTGTTCCCTTGTACTCTTTGCTTGTCAGGACCTGGGTTTACTAATTTATTGGGAAAAGTCCAGGTTGGTACCTTCCCAGAGAGTCGTTTATTGGCTCTGTACTGGACTCAACATAAGGAAAGACCTTTCTTCATCTGGACAGGGTCCAGAATATTGTTAACCTAACCAATGAATTTAAGATAAAACACTTTCAGCCGGCATGTAGAATTTTAGGATTCCTGGGGTATATGGCCTCTCCTACAGCAGTTTTACCCCACGCACATCTGCATATGAGACTTTTACAACTGTGGCTCTTGTCCCGTTATAGCGCAGGGCACTATTCCCTATACCAGAGCTTCTCCATACCCAGGTAAGTCATTTGAGACCTTACCTGGTCCGCTGGGTTAGTTTGGATATCGGACTAAATCAGAAATCCCAATGAAAGACTGATAAAAGTAGAGTCTTCAATTCTTGATGACGGATTAGACAGCTATTTGTGGGTTTAAGAAATCCATATCAAAAAGCATAACCCAAGATGAAAGACGTATAATTAGAGATAGCTTGTTTAAAATTTGGGAAATGCTGAGAAAAAGAAGCAACCCTCAATCCCACCAGTAATGTCACCCATTACCTTATTACAGCAATCACACAAGGAAAAATAATAGTTACATAACTGCAGTGATATGATAAATTCTCAAGGAAATATTAAGAAGTGGCAAGAAATCCTGTTCCTGTTCCTGGTGTGGATTTTGCACTGCTGCCATCTTTTGTAGTTTTACTGCTTATTTATTGTAGCTTATACTGCTTATGCATATTTATGCATATGGATTTATTTTAACCTTTGTATGTGCTGATTTTAAATGCTGTTAGCTGCCTAGCCATCCTGTGCTGGCTAGGCAGGATACAAGTTGAAACAAGTAATTAATAAATAAATAATATCTAAGAAGAAAGGAAAGAGTATACTGGGTCCGGTATACTCCAGGTCATTCCACTAAGCATTCCTCCCCAACACTTGCCTTTTTCGAAAGACTCTTTCTGTTTTGGTCGCTGTAGGGGATACCCCCTGATGCTAAACAGAAGGACTGGTGTCTTCTCCCCCTTCCATTCTGTGCCGGTAACTGTTGCATGCTGATGCACACAGTCCAGCCCTAAAGTTCTTCTCAACAGGAAATAACATAACCCTAGATCTCAAAACATTAAGTGCTCTACTCCCACTTGCTTACTGACAGGTAAACAAACCTCTTTGTTCTCTGCCTTATACGAACTCAGCGCATGGATTTCTCTCACCAACGGAAGACGAAATTCCTTTCCAAGGGCAGCTTGTTGTGTTGTGTTTTGTGCTCCGATAGTGGCAGAGCGTTGGCTTTGTAAGGCAAAAATAGATTGGCTCCACATCAAGTTGCCAGTGAAAGGATGAATATGTGTAAATAATCACTTCCCGCTTTCAAAATACACAGCCCTGGGAAAGAATAAGGCCCTTCCTTCTGTGTCTTTCAAAAGGAACATAGCCTGAGAAAACAGTCTCAGAATATATATATATATATTAACAAAGCAGTATAATGACTTCATTAAATTTATTTTTGCAATTCCCACTTTAAGGTAAGGTGAGTCTTGTATTGCAGAAGTAAATTCTATATCAGGTGCTTCATTGTGCTCAAAAGTATGGATGAATATAGCAAATGTCCTGCCTAATACTGTGTGCTTGTGCTATTAATACCACTGTTTGCAGGCTCACGCAGTAAAGCTTAGTGTTGTGCAGACAGAATAAATCTTACCCTTCCACCTGTACTAGGACTTTCCTGAATCTCTGTGCAAGGGTTGCTGCAACCATTCTTCCCGCCCCCACCCTGACCCACCCCGGTATTCAGTTGTGTCATGCTGGGGACTTATTTAGGACCAGGAGGATACTCATAGCCCCTTTCTTTGGCTGTTTTGGGACACTGGGATAATTCTGGATATATTGGGAGCATATAATTTTGTGCTGCTAGAGCAGGTAAGGAATTTTTTCCACTGGCAGACTGAGTAGAATTTGATGACTCTGACCTCAGGCCAAAATAGACGCAATGAAGATCATGAGCCTCAGTCAGTCCATAAAAAACAAATTGTATGCAGAGCTGTGATTCAGATTGAAGCCGTAGAGAAAGGGAAGAGAGGATTTATTTCTTGAAATCCTGCTTGTTTTCATGCTGCTCTTAAGAGGTTTTAATAGTGGGAGAAAAGATATGTCCCTCTAAAACCTGTATCTTCTTCTTTTCAAACGGTAATAACAGGGTAGACAGTCCAGGTTTGATTAGCAAAACCAAGAAGGCCTTGAAAGGTTAAATCCCTTCTTGCATGATGCTGATCTGAATTGTGACTGCCTCGTGATCTTTCTGAAAACCTTCTGCCTCATATGCTTCTTTTTAACTCTTTCAGATTATTCTGCAATGACTACAGCAAGATACAGGCCTACCTGGGACTTGGTGCTTGATCCTCTTGTATCCTGTAAGCTCTGTCTTGGGGAATATCCTGTGGAACAGATGACAAGGATAGCACAATGCCAATGTATCTTTTGTACTCTGGTTAGTACTCATCAAATATTTCTGAACCTTGGTCACAAATTGGTCTAAGGGCATGCCGTTTTAACTCCCACTGTATTCAGAAATAATTGTATTTGTGAAACGCCTTGTTTCTCTTACTGTCAGTTAAAACTGTATGTCCCTAACAAGACAGTTCTCAGCGGGAGTTCAGTTCCATGCCTTGAATTCCTATAAAGTAGAAAGGTGGCTAATAAATGTTTTAAATAAATAAAAACAGTATATACTTTTTTTGGTGACAGGCCTGAGCCTGGCAGAATAAAAGAGGTAAACCTTTTGGGTTTTAGAGTTAGTTGGCAATAGTGAGGGTTCATTTTGTAGCAGGAGCTCCTTTGCATATTAGGCCACACACCCCTAATGTAGCCAATCCTCCAAGAGCTTATAGAGCTCTTCTTACGGGGGCTACTGTAAGCTCTTGGAGGATTGGCTACATCAGGGGTGTGTGGCCTAATATGCAAAGGAGCTCCTGCTATGAAATGAGCCCTGGCAATAGTGGGTTGGTTGTTGCGTGCACGAACCGGGGAGACCTGGGTTCAGTTCTTCACACAGCCATGAGACTTATTGTTTGATTTTGACCAGTCACTAACGTTCAGCCTGAACACTCTGACTGGGGTGTGTGAGTGTGTGTGTGTGGTCTGTAGGACACGATAACACCCACGTGTGCAACTCAGAGTTCTTAAAAGGAGCATAACAATGAAAATGTAATAATAATATATGGCTACATCAGACTTTTAAGTGAACAAGCTCCAGTTATTATGATAAGTGTTATGTTTTAAATAGCATTTATGAAATTACTTATTTTTCATAAAAGCACACCTGGCATTAAAGGGAGCAAAAGGACAAACACGGGGGTGTCTCCATGCTTCATCAACAGCATTGCAAATAAGGAAGCAGACCAGAAATCACCTAGACAGCTACACAGAGCTTGGGCCTCTGAAGCTGCAAAAAAGCAGCAGAAGTGTATGCATACAGCATGGGTGGGGGGAAGAGTAGGAGTCGAGGCAACAGTACATCCATCCTGTTAAAAAACAAAAGTTGTTTCATTTTGTGCTCACATGGTGAAAGCTTGGTCAAGAATGCAGATGAGTAATAAGTAACTGGTTTCAAGAAAAAAACAAAACCACACTGGACAAAACTCCATACTGCATCACCCTCGAAGTGGGTTTTGTATTCAGAACTGGTGTTGACATGTCTCTTATTTTCTAAACTGATGTTCTTTTCTCTTAAAAATGCTAATTTTGCAGTGGCTTTCATTAAGAACAAGTCGAATGGACGTATCTCCTGCTCTGTTCTCCATAGAGAATCTGAAAATATTTTATTAAAACACTTAAACTCTGCCTTTCTTTTGCCTCTCAGGATAGCTAACATGTTGCAAATTTAAAATGTGTACAATACAGTAAAGCAAAAAGCAAAAAAAGGGGGGGAACTCAACCCCCAAAATAGCTGTGAACCGAGAGGGTCAAGCTAACAAAATAATTATTATAAAAAATATAGACATTCATTAGGGTGTACGCATTAATAAAACATAATAAAATTAAAAGAGACAGTTCAAATATCAGACAATTAAAGCTTAGTTCATTAGGAACTGATTATAGTACATATCAAACTGATGGATAAAACTTTTGACCTAAGGACCGTATGCGTTTCGGCCCCTATGGGCCTTCCTCAGTGGTCAGTATTCCTTATTATACAATGAAACACATCCAAAAATACATGCATTCATAATTTTGTATATACATATATAATAAATGAGACCAGGTGTTGCTTTCTTAATGTGATGTATTTGCTACAACTAGTAAAATGAGCCTGTGGTAGCTGTGCAGATTCTCCAAATTAATCTGGTATCAAATGACCCATTTGTCAGGATGTGTGTCACTTCCATTGAGTATAATAGTCAAGTCAAGCTAACAGCACCTTCTGAAAACTTCTAAGGAAGTACCTCCTCATCTCCTCCAAGAGCCCATTCTACAAGGTGGGAGCAGCTATTAAAAAGGATCAGCCTCTCATAGACTCCAAGGAGACAACGTGTAGCAAGGAAACAAGAGGGGGGCACATAGTGAATTGTAGTTAGTGCACAAGTACCCGTAGGGTGTGTGTGTGCTGCTTTTTCTACATTTGTTCTGCAGCAGTGGGGTGACGAGTGGCATTTAAGGTGAGAAGCGGATGAACAAACCTTAGCAGATAACCTCTGTTCAGTGGCTTAGGACTAAAATGTGTTGAGATTAATAGGCATTACAGCAACAAACGTATATAGAATGGTAGCCAGGGACTACATATTGAAGAGAACTAAATGTAGCTCTTAAAATACCACGATATATTTTAGAGAACTGGCTAGAAGTGCTGGGACATCTTTTTCACTTTAATGCTGCTTAGAAATGCTGGAATGTCTTTTTCAGTTTTGTGGTTTCTGAACTTAGTGCCGAGTTGCTGTTCTAAATCCTGTGTATGGAGAAAGAGCCAAATGTGTTCCCCACAAAGAGCTTTCAGAACTGCACAGCTGGAAGGAAGGCAGATCTTACACCAACTCTCAAGCCTGGATGGAAAGAGAACTATTAGAAGACTGAATAGTTCTCTCTCCCTTGGCAACCCCTGAAATGTCGTTGTAAAGGGGGCTTATAAAGGATTATCACCTCTATACAATTGCATAATGTTAGCATTGTTGCAAAGGAAGGGAGGTTGTCCTCCTGATCTGTGTAATTCTGCCCATACATGCAGGGAAACATATGGGTAAAACCTCTTTGCACTGCATTCCTGAACAGAGTTACACCCTTCTAAACCTATTGACTTCAGTGGGCTTAGAAAAGTGTAACTCTGGTGATTTAAATGAAGCTCAGTAGGCTTTAATCAAAGCATTATATACTGAATTTATTTTCAGTATTTTGCTTTTTTTTGTTTTGTTTCAGATACAGAGTAATGTGAACTTTTCAGATTACACATTCAAATTTAAATAAATGAGCTTCCAGGAAATAATCAACTTTCTGTATACTGTGATCAGCAATTACTCTTGATTAATTAGCATTCTCTGGCACAAGAATCACGGGGATCTCTTGTTCACCAAATCAGATTAAGAAACAGTTCAAAACATGGGAAGCTCATTTTTTGTCCGCTCTGATTAACCTTAATAGGAGTGACTTTGTAAATTAAGAGAAGTGCATCTCTGCTAGGAGATGCCAGGGGTCTATCTAATCTGGCATCCTGTTTCACATAATGGACAACCAGATGCTCCTGGAATACCTGCAAGAAGGTCAAGGGCTCCTCTTCCACTCCTTGTTCCCCTCCCAAATAACCCAAATGTATTCTGGTTCTTTTTCACTCCATTACTCTGTACTTGAAGCTGGGATTTTTTTTGGTCCCAATGTGTATCAGCTTACTCTTACCAACACTGAATTTACTCTTACCAGCATTGTTGCCCAGGCATCTGATTAGTGGATATTCTTCTGGAGCTCTTCACAGTCAGCCTTGGTTTTCACCATTCAGAATAATTTTGTGTCATCTGCAACCTTGGCCCCTACACCTCTCACCCTTAGACCCAGTATGGATATAGGAAAGCAGAGTATAAGTGACAGTTTTATATTAAAAAAGTAGAACATATTTGTTACAGAAGGAAAACCATAAAATTAGCATGGTATTTTACAAGGTGGAAAGTAGAAAACTTCTAAAAATGGCAAGAGGTAGCAAAATATGAGCACTCCTCTAGTGACCGGTACCAGATGTAAATGATTTCCGCCACATTTCTTCCAACTAGAAGAAGCAGCAGCAGGAAGTTAAGTCATGTAGGCTGGATTCCCTCCAAAGTTCCAGAGCCTCAGAGTAAAGTTCTAAAAAGATAGATACAAATCCTAGTTCCCAGAGAGCTCTGAGGAAACTTATTTTAAAAAAAATTCAGGGGGGGGGGGTTCCTCCCTTTGGGTGGGTTAAAAGGGCTCTTTCCCCCAGTAAGGGGCATAGCTAAATAATCAATATTAAAACATTTAGGGAGTGATCCTAAGCAAGTCTGCTCAGAAGTCCAATGTTATTAAATGGGACTGACTCCCTGGAAAGTGCCCTTGGTAGGGTTGCCAGCCTCCAGGTGGTGGCTGGAGATCTCCCAACTATTTCAGCTGATTTCCCAGTGACATATCAGTTTTCCTGAAGAAAATGGCTGCTTAGGAAGTTGGACTCTGTGGTGTTATGCTGAAGTCCATTCGCCTTAAAATCCCACTGTCATGCTGCACCTCCAAAATCTCCAGGTATTTCCCAGCTCGGAGCTGGCAACCTTTGTCCTTGGGATTGTATCTTAGTACCCAGAGAAGTAATGTCTAAATAAAGCATCAGTCAATGGCTGGGCCGTCCATTTGAAGGAGACAGATTATTGACAGTGAATTTAAGGTTTTCTAGGAAATTGCTGGAAACTCCCTGACATATATACTGCTGGCCTGTCATTTAAAGTAGTTAAGATTTCTAGGTTGCAGTTGAGATTGTTAGGCACAAGAAGATTGGACATTCCGCATGCCAGGTCTGCTGACAAACAGGATGGAGCTTGGAACAACCTCACCAAACTTAGAATGGCAATTAAAGAAAGCAATCCAAAATTGACATTTCTGTAGCTGAAGCTTACTGTTTGTGACAGCTGGCACTCAGGAACTGGAATATTTCCCCCATCCTGTGCATGTCTGGCACTTAAAATTGAAAAATATTGTGTAAAGATCCTCACAATCCATTTCGCTTTTTCTTTTAATGAGTAACACAAACCAGCAAATATTTTCTTTTGCCAAAAAAAGGCCTCTCTGCCTCCTGCCTCCTAAGCTTTGTCACATACAACTTGCTCCACAGACAGCTTTTGGCAATGCACCTGCTCCCTGCTTCTGACGTAATGGAATATATTGGTTCAGGTGCCCTGCCTTGAAGCAGGGCAGGGCTCCACTAAGTAATGTTTCGGAGAGGGCCTGTTGTTCTCAGGTAAAGCACATGTTCTCAATGCAGAAGTCACTTGTTCCAGCCAATTTTTCTATTTGTAAACTATCTCAGGTAATAGCAGTTGGGAAGACTTCTGTTGGAAGCCTTCAAAAGCCACTGTGAGTCAGACAAGCCACTATAAATCTGTTCACTACTACCGTTCTAGAAATCTGGGTTCAGTCAAAGGGGTCCAAATAAGAAAAAACTATGTCCAGTAGAAGCAAAGTCTTTATACAGTTGACCATGGTCAAGGAAAGTATTCTTACAAAAGTTCGAGACATTGATAGCTTTACAGAGAAAAGTATAAGCATATCTAGGCAAATTGACACTGGGATCTTGCAGAACTGTTATACCAGTTACACAGTGACAACCAGCTCAGTACTGCACCAAATCTAAATAGAAAAGCAATCCATACTTCTTCCTTAACATACATTTAAAGAATACAACTGTGGACTACTTTAGCACAGTAGAGGTTTCCCTTGCTCGAAAGCCAGTCGAATCTGACTCTAGGGGGCGGTGCTCATCTCCGTTTCCAAACCCAAGAGCCAGCGCTGTCTGCAGACTTCTCCGCGGTCATGTTGCCGGCATGACTAAACACTGAGGCGCACGGAACGCTGTTACCTTCCCACCGAAGCGGTACCTATTTATCTACTTGCAGTTTCTTGCTTGTGAACTGCTAGGTTGGCAGGAGCTGGGGCCATAGACGGAAACTAACTCCGTCACGCGGCATTAGGGTCTCGAACTGCTGAGCCACCAACCTTCCAGTCTGCAACTCAGCGTCTTAACCTCTGAGTCACTGTGGCCCACTTTAACACAGGATCCGTGTTAAAAGGTTAGTTTGCCGCAGGAGGCAAGGAATGTAGCCTTTTGAAGACTTCAGCTAACAATACCGATAACAGTGCTGGCACATCACTGGATCAAACGTTCTCTCAATTCTTAACTTGGCCTTCACATCCATGGCTACACTATGGCTCATTCACATTTCACCTTTTTTCTCATTCATTGCCGCCTGACGTGGTAGATTCATATGGTGTCTTCTTTCAGCTGATTCCGTGGCTCTTGTTTATTACCTCTCCTTTCAGAGGCTCACGTGCTGATTACTATTTTGCTTCTTTCCACATAATAGATGGGAAGTTTCTCTCCATTAATTATATTGCAGTTACTCGATCATCAAACCTATTTTGTCAGGGTGTTACTTAACACTTAACAGGGCATTACTACCGTAGAGGAACTCTGAAGAAAAAAATGTAATCCTTCACCTGCAGTCTGAAGTGGAACAATCCATTCTGTCACCTCCACACTCTTCTGCTTGTTAACACCTTATTCTGCTCACGTGTAGACCAAGCCTTAGAGCAAAAGACTGTAAAGGCAAAAGAATTACAGCATTGCTATGGAGACTGAAGTGCAGGCTTAGATTCTCCCCCCCCCCCCTTTCCCTCTGCTAGAGAGAGAGAGAAACTCGGCCGTGTTTGCCAGACAGGGCCTCGCTGGACTGATCCTGTCTGACCCTTGCTCCCAAGTAGAACTACAGACACTTTTTCTTTTCTTCCTCTTCCATTTGTTAGTGGGTGAGAGAAACCATGGCCAATTTCGCACTGGCCAGTTGCCTCTCGTTCTCTCCGGAATTTCCCCTCCCAGTTTCCTTCGGAGTATTTTCTTCATTTTCCCACTTGGAACCTCAGCCCTTTCGATATAGCGTGACGAAGGGTTTTCTCCAAAAAAAAATTAGAAACTCCCACAATGGGGCGGCCTTGATGAAAGGCGGGCGAGTGGGCATGTTTTCATTTTGGGTTCTTCCCCGGAGCAAACAGGAAAATCCTCTAAAAACAGGATTTGTTTGCTCCAGAGAAACTCCGGTGCAGCAGGGCAATACTCCAGAGCAAAACGTGAGCCCAGAGCAACTGATGTGAAATAGACCAGAAGTTCCGGTGCAAGCATGAGGGCAAACCTGGGGCAAACACTAGTGCGAAATCGGCCCATGAGTCCAGCCAGTCCCCTCACGGATACTCTGGAACTGGCAGGCTGTTCAGTCTTTGTCCAGCAGAGGGCAGGAGACAGAAATCTGTTCTGCAGCATTTGCCCAGTTCCAGAGGCAGTGCAGTGGAACTGTTTTCTCTCCCCTTCAGTCCATATAACCCAGCATGCAACCATTGAAGCAGAACGTCCTCATAGCAAAGAAAGTGTGCGTACACAGGGTTCTGCCCTCCCCCTCCTTTCTAAGTGGAGAAAGAATCAACCTTCCATGCATATTAGGAATACATGATGTGTCGCATCTTAACTTTACCAGTCTAAACAGAAATTGGACAGCCTTGTCTGATTTTTGCCTGCTGGGCTGGTTTGCAAAAAAAGCAAAGCAAAACAGTTGTTTCAACAGGGAAATCTCGTTTCTGTGCTGAGCTGTACTGTAAAAAAAAGAAATTCTGGTGGAGAAAAACAATCTCAAACAGTAGGGTCAAATTAGAGGCGATAACAGTTCTGGACCTGCAGTAGCAAAAACGGGGTAGAAGCATGAGAGAGATGCTGGTGATGCATGCAAGACCCTCCCCTTGCATGTGGCTTATCTCCCCATCACCTTTATCTTCTTCTCTTACTCTCAGCAAGGGTTCCATTAGTAAAAGTGTCTGTGGCTGAGAGACGATGGCAGAGATGTAAGGCACAGGGGCATCTCTGTTGCTTTCAAAATCTGATCCATATGCCTGTTCTATAGGATTGAGGATAAATCTATATTTAAAGAAGGCATACTGCTGCCATTGCTAGGGGTGTCGCTCAGTATATACTGAGCCGAATAAATACCTAGTATTTATTTTCCAGATATTTATTCAGCTACTGAAATAGCCATGCCTAAATAAAAGCTGATATTATTCAGCTTTTATTTGGGCGCAGCTAGACTTTTTAAATGCCCTTTGAATTCACTCGCTGAGTCGTACTGCAAAATACCGGCAACACCATTATGAAAGGCCATAAAGTAGGCTTGAGAAAGAAATAATAATTGGAGCTATCTCAGTCGACCCATTTTAGCTATTCTAGTGTAGTGGTAGCAACGATGGAAGCCATTTTGCCCTCCATAAAGCATTATATTTTGCTTCATGTTACGGAAGCATGAGGTGGTTCATGAGGCAAAGAGGGCAGTCTCTTGTTTCCTGTTTTGGAAACGTTGCTTTCATTTTGATTATTCCTTTCTTCCAGGGGGCTCTGGGGGCAGCATTTTAGCCTTACAGCGGACCTGGCAGTTAGGCTGAGAGACAGTAACTCAAAAGCTAGTCACAGGGCTTTACGAGGATTTGGACCTTAGTTTCCCAGATCAAGACGCAACAGACAGTGGTCCTGCTGGTTGTCTCTTCCAGATCCATCACAACACTGTATAGTTTGTACTTCTCTGTCATGCATTGGTTGGTATCCTTATAAATATATTCATTTCTTCTGCATAGGAAGAGTGGCATAAACATTCCCCCCTTTTTTATCCACTCTTGTGATTTGTTTTTACCATCTGTCTGTTCATTGGATATCCCTGTATTTCTTCAAGTATTGCCCACTGTTTTATTTCCTCAGTAGTGTATTTAACAATAATGACTACTGGCATAATTTACAACTCCCCATAGCTTCCCTTTATACCAGGGTTCTGCTGCAACCAATGGATCTAGAGGCACAAGTGGCTCAGCTGGGAACACGATCCCTTGTTCATGCTCAAAGTCATGGGTTATTGTGGCAAGTGCAAAGGCTAGTTATTCAAACCACAATATCAGCCCGGAGGGGGGGGATGATTTGGCATGTACAAAGCTCTGACATGGGTTATGCTTAAGTCTCTTGCTGTGATATAATGAATATATTGAAGCCTTTCTATATACACTTGCAGCAAATAAGGAGCCAGGTTTCAGGTGCCTGCCAGATACTGTTACTGTATTTTCCTCTATCTGTACTACCTCCTTACCACGGGAGGAACAGGTCCCAATGGGGACCAAAAGTGGCTTATAAGAATACAATTGAAACAAATGCCTGTAAGACACAGTATAGAAACATGCAACACATCCTGGGCTGGTGTCCCCTGGGTGGACTTTCAAGGTCACAGGCTGTGAGCTGTGGGCCAAGAAGCCTGAGGCTCATGCTCAAGGGATCATGTTCCCAGCTATGCCTAGGCGTTAATACCTGTAGCAGGAGTGAGAAACATGCAGCCTGAGTGATACCAAGGGGCAGCCATCTTCCCAGAATTCCTTCCTCCACCCGGTACATTAGAACATTAAGTCATGCTTTCTTACTGGTAGGTTTATTTCTCTCTGATTTTGTTGTTAGCCACCTTGAGTCTTTGGAGGAAGCAAGCTAAAGAGTTTTAATAAATAAATAGTTAGCGCTTTCCTTTGTTGAATTCATGTCAGTTCTTGTGATGGTGTGGGGAGCAACAGTTGGGAGAAGTATTCTAAGGCCCCTTTCACATTACTGTTCTAAACCAGATGTTACCTGTCTTTGGCCTGGTTCTGAGTAAAGCGATACAGGGGTGGGGGTTTCATACAGCGGATTTCATTCCGTTAATGGCCATTTCAAACAGTGCTCCCTTTTTCCTCTTGCCCTTTTTTGCTGTGTGGTCTTTCTCAGACCTTGGGCGGGTTGTTCTAAATTGAGCACTGTAGTGCTAGACCAAAATAGCAGCAAGGTACCTCAATGATCCTGCTACAGCACTGAAGTGCTATATTGGTCTAGCGCTATAGCACTCATCTTAGAACAACCCCCCCATTCTGAGAGAGACTGCAGGAAAGGGGCGGGGGGGGGGAAGTGGCACTATCAGAAGTGCTGCAGACATTTTAAACAGCAGACTCCAACAATTCAGAAGCTCAGAGAGTTGAAAATGGGGGGGGGGACAGTTTACCTCAAAAACAGCTCAACCCTGCTTTGCTAACCAGATGCAAGAAACTTTGTATGAAAAGGTAAATAAAATCCATTAGCAGCCAGTTGCTAAAATAGTTGTGTCTAAAATGACACAAAAAATCCATTAGCAACTGGCTACTAAAAGTTTTAAAGAATACTCAAGATAGAGATTAGTACTGAAATTTGGCTTTCCATTTTGGAAACATTTCTTCTCCACCTTGGCCAAAAGAGGCTCTCTCCCCGCCCCCATTTGATTGTTTTTTAAAAGGGTTAAAAATATCAGAAGCTGTGGGGGGAGAAGGAATATTTCTGTTGCTAATGCAGGATGGCTCACTCCCCTCCCTTAAGAATTAAGGTTTCCAGTCCCCAGTTGGGGGTGGGGGAATCCCCCAGTGTGGAACCTCACCCTTGCTTCAGGACTATCAGAAAGCAGGGGGTGGGGGAATGGCCACTGGTTGTTCCAGTATACCCTATGGAGGCTGGTCCCCATAGGGTGTAATGGACAATCAATCCATGGGGCTGGGGGGGGGCTGTTTGTTGAGGTAGAGGCACCGAAATTTCAGCATAGTTGCTGATGCCTCTCCTCACCCCCCCCCCCCCCCCGTTTCAAAAAGATTGGACCAGGGGGTCTATGAGCCCCCAAAGAATGTTCCATTCCTTCCACTAGAGGGAAGGCATTTAAAAGGAACACTGTCCCTTTATATGTGGCAGCAGGTCACTATTAACTCACCCCTGAGTTCAATCACACTTCTTTCCTCCCCTCGTCCGGAGCCTCCTAGTAGCCTCCTGCCAGCTTGTTGGCCTTACCTGGCAACCCTAAGAATAATGCAGGACAGATAAGAAACTTTCAGATGTACGTGTGACTGTTCTTTACTGAATTATGTTAAACTAGGAATAAGGCCCATTGTGGAAATAAATGCAAGAGGCTCTGGGCTAGTGCCCTGGCCTTGGGCACTCAGCATCAATTTGCTGTGGTGGCCTCAGCAGGTTATAATGACACAGAGCTTACCATTTTCTCCAGGGGAACTGATTTCTGCCATCTGAAGAGCAGTTGTAATTCTGAGTGGTCTCCAGCCCTCCCCTGGAGATTGGCAATAGTGGTTCCCCAGGAGGAAATGGCTGGTTTGGAGGGTAGAGTCTATGGCATTGTACCTGTCTGAGGTCCCACCCCTCTTCAAACCCCTCCTCTCCAGGCTCCACCCCTCAAATCTTGAGGAATTTCCCAACCTGGAGGTGGCAACCCTATTTCCTTCCCAGTCAACCATCAACGTACTGTTATCTGCCCCTCTGACTTCAGGTTTCCATCTCTTTCCCTCTCCTTGTAGCCTCTACCTAGGAAAAGTATGTCTTTCTGTACAGTGGTGACCAAAGCAGCTCACATCATTCGCCTCTCCCCCTTTTGATTTGCATAACAGCCCTGTGAAGTAGGTTAGGCTAAAAGTCTGTGAGTGGTCTGGAATCACCCAGTCAGCTTCCACAGGAAGAACCTGGTTGTGGAAGACCCTGCTCTGTAGCACTAACTGCTACATCACACTGGCTATTGGGGGGGGGGCACCTCAGCAGGGTATAATGACATTTTCCCACCAGTCCACCATTTTCTCCAGTGGAAGTGATCTCTGCCATCTGAAAAGCAGTTGTAATTCTGAGTCATCTCCAGCTCTCACCTGGAAATTGGCAACAATGGTTCCGTAGGAGGAAGTGGCTGGTTTGGAGGGTGGAGGCTATGTCTGAGGTCCCACCCCTCCACAAACCCCACCCTCTCCAGTCTCCATCCCTCAGATCTCCAGGAACGTCCCAACCTGGAGGTGGCAACCCTATCTTGTTCCCAGCCAACCATCAACCTACCTTTACCTGCCCTTCTGACTTCAGCTTTCTGTCTCCCACCACCACCACCTGCAGCCTCTATCTAAGAAAACTACAGTCTTTCTTGGCAGTGGGGACCCCAATCAGGAGCGAAGCGACTTCAGCAGGGTATAATGACACAGAGTCCACCCTACAAAGCAGCCATTTTCTCCAGGGGAACTGATCACTGCCATCTGGAGAGTAATTTTAATTCTGAGTGCTCTCCAGCCCTCACCTGGAAATTGGCAACAATGGTACCCCAGGAGGAAAAGTACAGTCTTTCTCCGCAGTGGAGACCAAAGCAACTTACATCATTCTCTCCCCCTTTTGATCTGCACAACAACCCTGTGAGGTAGTTTAGGCTGAAAGTCTGTGACTGGTCCAAAATCACCTACTCAACTTCCACAGCAAGAACCTGGGTCTGACAGACCCTGCTCTGAAGTGCTAACTGCTACGCCTAGGGTAGCCAACCTCCAAGTGGACCTGAAGTTCACCGGGTATCACAACTGAACTTTAGACAACAGATCTTCCCCCCGCCCCAGGGAAAATAACTGCTTTGGAGGGTGGACTCTATGGCATTCTATTCAGCTGAGGCCTCTCCCCTCCCCAAATTCTGACTTCCGTAGACTCCACCACAGAATATCCAGGAATTTCCCAGTTTGGAGCTGGCAACCCTAGTCAGGACTGACCCCAATGGAATGGGCCTCCTTCCTTTATCTTTTTACTGACAGGACCAAGCTTGGTTGCCTAGCAACAGCCACTGAGGGAAAAGTTAGTCCCAAAGGAGCCAAGTAGGAAAAGTGTCTTCATCAGGAGATACAGCTGTTTTGGCAGTATTCTGTGAGGGAAAAATGTCCAGGCTGGCAGTGGGCAGGGGAGAGGAATGGACCCAACACCCAGCCAATGGCACGCGAGTACTCTTGAGTGGCGGTTGATGGGCCAATGGCTGATGGAGTGCACAGGACAGCCAATGGGAGAGCTGGAAATGGCCAACGTGTTATGTGGGCAATTTTATATCTATCTATCTATCTATCTATCTATCTATCTATCTATCTATCTATCTATCTATCTATCGGATGAGACATTTAGATATACATTGCAGTGAAAGACAGTATGAGTTTCTATGTTTTGGCAGTTATCCAGTGAACAAACACCTTGTGAATCATGGGCATGATTATGACTAGGACCATTCGCTGTCATTCTCTGCATCTGGGATTCTAATCGAGGATCCACTTGTTGGCAGCTGTCGCACCACTGAAATGTTGACCTCTTGTATTTTCCCATTCCCAGAGAGTTTGTTATATTAGATTCATGAATCTGCTTTTTGCTCACCAGTAGATGTTCATCTTTTTTGTTTTCATCTGAACTGATCAGCAGTATTACACAATGATAGCATATGAAAATGGTGTAATAACAGTAGTTCTAAAACTGTATAACAGATAGCCATCACAGATTGACTACTGGGGCTACGTTTTGACATGCCAAAACACATCATCCTGAGAACATGGTGAAATAGGAGCACAAAGAATGTCCATACAGCACAAACATCTGCACAGAGATTGCATTTCTGTTCTTCACAAAAGCAAAAAGAAAAAAGAAATGAAAAGAAGCAAGAAAACAGCTGGGGCTGGGGGAAACCTTGACAGGGAAAGAGGGTTGAACAGCATATTGATATCAGTCGCCTGGAACATCTGTTACAACTTTGCATACAAATGGTGGCAATTTCACGACATTTCATTACTGTTGTACCTCCCTATGAGAAACAAGGTTGTCTGAATACATCCCATGGCTATCTGAATGCAGTTTGTGTGTCGTGTATTGAAAGGGCATCTGTTTTTGTTAGGGAGTTCAGTGTGAAAGCAGAGCTAATAAATGCGGAAGAACACTTGCAGTAGCTCTTAAACAAGAAACTACTAATGAGAGAGGGTAAACTGAGAAATATTTGAAACGAAACAAGTGATTAACATCCTCTCTGACTGTACTAACCTACATCTTGACTCTCTAAAGTCTAAACCACGCGTGCTATGCAGTTTTCCTCCTTTTTCTTGAAGATGACAGAAAGAAAATTCTGGCAACTTGATCAGTATTATTAATCAGCATGGGGAAAAGGCTTTTTAAAAAATTAATCATTCATAATAGTAAAGTAGACTCAGAGCTCAAAGAGCTCTATGAATACTAAATGTTGTCATTAAAAATGTATACAGTTCCCCAGGGCCTTTTTTGTAGAAAAAGCCCAGCAGGAACCCGTTAGCATAATAGGCCACACCCAACAACAGAAATCTATTAACATATTAGGCCACACCCCTGACCGCGCAGCTCCCTCCCAGGATTGGGTTCCCCAGGTGCCCCGGAGTGCCTGGGGAGCCCGAGGGGGGGAGGCTGTAGGTGTGGCCAACTCGAAAGCCAGCCGGAACTCCATTCCTGCCCAAAAATAGCCCTGCAGTTTGCTCATAATTAAATATCCAGCATTTGAAATAGAGTAGTTGGGCAAAAAACTTACTGTAGAGCCCTGCCATAGATGCTCATTATTCCCGCAACGCAGAATAGTGTGGCTGATTACAATTAACACAGTGTCTTTCGGAAGAAAGGTGCGGTTTTTTGTTTAGTGATTTCTGAGGGAGGGGGGTCATGATGCTTGCACATAGCTTCTCAGCCTGCCAGTGCTTTCCAGTTACTTCAGTGGAGGGGGCAGCTCTGTTTACACAATGAGTGAATGTACAAAGCAGCCTTCTCCATGAGCGCTGCGTGCGCACACTGAAGCATAAATGGGCCATCTGAGTTCTTTAGTCCTCAGAACCTAGAATAAAACTTGGGAGTGTATTTAGATTGCTTTTACGTTATCTGTGTGGTGTAATAACCTCCCTTGTCTCCAAAGGCTGCTCAAACTCTTCCTGATTTGTACCAAAGCGTAGTAACATGGTGCACGTATGCATCCTAAACTGCTTCTTCTAGTTTTCTGCTTTAGTGCTTACTGGCCAAAGCAGAGCATGGGGGTGACTTAGAAGCCTGACAAAGATCAGATTGCCTGTCGCTTTAAAAATATTCAGGTGTATTGAGTTGGCAAAGGAAGCTGCCTCATTCTATGGTCGAAGGCTTTCACGGCCGGAGTTCATTAGTTGTTGTAGTTTTTCCGGGCTGCATAGCTGTGGTCTTGGCACCGTAGTACAGCTGCTGGCGAAACGTCAGGTACTACAATGCCAAGACCACGGCCATACCAAAAAATCTATAACAACATGCCTCATTCTCTTAGAGCAAAGGAAATTCCTTGAAAGAAGAATGACACAAGAACTTGATTGCAATCCAGGGGCTCTGTTTTCACAATGGAGGGGCTAAAAGCAAGTATTTATTAAGAAGGGGCATTTAGGGATAGCAGACAGCTGAGAAGGGAATACAGTGGGTCACAGAATTGGGAGTGGGTTGTGTGTAACATGAAGTTTGTAATAAACTTAACGTGAACAGTGCTTTCTGCTACTACTGATAAGTTCTTTAAAATTCGACTTGAAAATCTTGCCTGAGTTTCTGAAAAGAGGACTTAAGTTGCTAAGGCGCAGATGGATTCCCAGGGGATTAAAGATTTTATCCTGCATTTGAATATATATTATTGCTAAATTAGTTCAGTTATAACCTGGATGTACATTTTAGTAGTATATTTATGGCAGATTTGTATTTTATCCTTAGCTATTTTTTTTATCTAGCCTATGACTTGTATAATAAACTATACTATACTACTATACTATCCTGCATTTGTTTGTTTTTCCAAACTCATTTTGTAGGGTATACTGGCAAGCTTTTGATTTGCACAAAACTTTTCACAAGGGAATAAGAAAAGAGAAATTAGAGTCCGGTGGGCAAGGCCGATTCTGGCATAATCATAGTGAGTAGGTTTGAAGGGGAGGGAAAGAAGTCTTGTAGCATAGAGTGAAGCAAGGGAAACCGACTCTAAAGTCCCAATTGCAGTTGTCTTGAAGTAGTAAAGAAAATGAGATACGGGCATATAGACACAAAAAGGAAAAACAAGGCGTACCATTTGACATGTTTCCCTGCCAACCGCAAGAGCTAAAGCAGAGTACAGATTTATCCACATAGGTAGTTGCATTTCTTATTTAATCATCATTTAGAACTGACCCCAAAATCTCAATTAAAAAATACTAAATGTGTTATGGAAGAAATTGAGAGTGATGGTGAGGGTTGAGAAAAAGTTCTCAAGGAAGTTCTCAAACGTTAGCAACCTGGGGACTAGGGTTGCCAGCCTCCAGGTGGGGCCTGGGGATCTCCTGCTTTTTACAGCTGATCTCCAGCTGACAGAGATCAGCTCCCCTAGAGAAAATGGCTGCTCTGGAGGGTGGACTCTATGGCATTGTACCCTGCTGAGGCCCCTCCCCTCCCCAAACCCCACCCTCTCCTGGCTCCACCCCCAAAGTCTCCAGGTATTTTCCCACCCAGACTTGGCAACCCTTCTGGGGACACTTCTGGGGGTGGGGGGGTGCCCTTCCAGGCCTTTCCCTCCTCACTCACCAGCTCCCAACATTGGCAGGCAGCCCCTCTTCAAAGGTCATCTAGCAGTGGCTTGTGTTCTCCAGTGAACTCAAAACTACACAGAGAAAGCCACATCAGTGAGACTTCAAAAGTAAGCTTAGGTAACACCTTGTCCTTGTCTCAGAGAAGGCCCTGACCTCAATTCTAAGTTCTAATCAACCTCACCCCAATTAGATGGGATTTGGCACTAGAGAGATCAGGAAACTGTCTTACTGGTTCTCTAACTAAGGACCAAATGAACAAGGTGGGAAGGAGGCTGGAAAAACTTTCAGAGCTGCTTGTGGAATTAGAAAAAGACAAGCGTCACACAAAACCTGAACTTCTATTAGACAGCCAAAAACCACAGTCGCATATTATTGTCTGTGGATTCATGATGAAATCCTTTGCGTTGGAAAACAGAGTAAAAACCACTTCAGTTTCATACCTGATTCTATATTAGGATTGTACTTTCTTGGTGTTAGTCAGACAATCATACTTCCCAGGGCTGAGCTTTTGAATCCCAGTAACTAAGCAGCAATTTTTTGGGCTTATGCTCTCAGGTTATTTAGAAGTCCAGTGCTGTGGGCAGTAGCAGCTTTATAAGCTCCCACCCTTCAACCAGAGAGGGAAGCCAGTTCTGAGCCCATCCCCTGATGCAAAGCATCCCTGCTCCCAGACCTATAAAAACGGATAAGGCTACATTTTCATGTTACCTGATGAGCACAAGAGCAGACCTCCTGGAGGACCTCCCCAGATTCCAGGTGTCAAGAAACGCTGGTGCGGGAAGTTACTTAAAACGATTGATATCAGTTGATAAATATGTTAAAAAATTAATAAAATGTAAGCATACAAAATGGGAGGGTAGAGATCCCTAGCGAGTGTGAATGAATTCTCTGTGGGTGTGTTACCAGCATCTTTTCCAACATAGCTTTCAAAATGTGTTTTTTTTCACTTGCATTTTTATGTAAACCACTATGAATGAAAGGGGCTATGCAAATAAAAATTACTATAAGAAAATGCTCTGTTGCTGTATGTTTGAGATTGGGAACAATACTTCTAAGAGTGTCCTGCAAAGGACTATGGGGAAATTGGGCGGGGGGGGGGGAGATTCTGCAGGTACTTTGAAATAAAGCTGCTGCACTTGTTTTCTTTTTGTTTTTTTACTTTTAACTTTTTACAAGCCTTGTAGTGCTCTCTGATCAAAGGCCAGGACTAAAAGAACTGCATAAATAGTTATGGTTTTGTGACCAAGGGTGTGTTTCTTGAATAGGAACTCCCTTTTTTTATTCACTGTCCCCCTTAAACATGTCAAACTGATTTTGAAACTGGGCTGACTATTTGACATGGATATTCTGCTATTGAAAGTCCTCTTGGGCACATTCAAGCCTAAAATAGTTGGGATCCCAACTAGCCCTAGATCTATCACCATCACTCTCCCCACCCCACCCCCAGTCAGTTTAGACATCGTCAGAACCTGGCTAATAAGTGCAAATTTTATACGAGTTTTATAAGAGGTCTTATAAAGAGGGTCCTCCTCACAGAGGGTCACAGTAGATTCTTCCATGAAAAGGGTTTGAGGGGAGGCAGAAATATAAGGCAGGTAGGCCCTTTACATCCTTGGCAGTTTATCTAAGAAATCTCATAGTACTCTCAAATCATTCTTGATTTACTGGATTATTTACAACACTTATGTTTGCCTTTTTTTTTTTACAGTGCCTGAAGCAGTATGTAGAGCTTTTGATCAAAGAAGGTCTAGAAATTGCAATTAGCTGCCCTGATGCTGCCTGCCCAAAGCGAGGTCACCTACAAGAAAATGAAGTAGGTTTCCTAGTACAAACATCGTCTTACATAAAAATCCTGGTATGTTATGTCACAGCCACTTGGGGGCGTGGGGGTGGGGGGAGAGAATGCTGTTATGTCATTCTTGCACCAAATTCATTGTCTCTCTTCGTTTAGCAAGACTTTGGTTATGGCTGTCATTAATCTGCTCCTTCTTTGTCTGTCCCTTTACAACAGATCGAGTGTATGGTTGCGTCAGAAATCATGCAGAGGTACAAGACGTTACAGTTTGAAAGAGGTATAGTATTCAGAAGCGCATTTTATTACAGAACACTCATTGAGCCCTGAGCTGCGGTCTGTTGCTATAATATGTTCAAGGGCTTTAAGTAAACGCATTTGTCACAGAATCCCATTATGAGTGTGGACAGAAGGGGAGTATCGCTTCCTGGTTGATTTTAACTACCTTTTATGTTCATTCACGGACACAGGCCAGAAGCCAGCACAATGTTAGATGTATTGTATCAGTCAGGTTTCTTTTCCATCCCAACCTTTCTCCAAGGAGCTCTGGACAGATTACATGATTCTCCCCCTTACATTTTATACTTACAACAGCCCTGTGTGGTACATTAGTCTGAGAGAGGATGGTTTTTTCAAGATCACCCAGTGAGCTTTATGTCTACATGGGGATTAGAACCTGGGTCTCCTAAGTGATAGTCCAGCACTCTATAATAACTTTATGGAGTGTTTTATAACTCTGTTAAAAAACAAACAACAACTGCATCACACTTCTCCAATTTAAGTCACTGAATTCTACATATGATTGTAACATATTGCCTGCCTTCGTGTCACGTATTCCTTAGTGGTCTCCCATCCAAATACTATCCAGGGCCATCCGTGCTTAGTTTTTGAGACCTGACAAGATTGGCCTAGCCTGATCCCTAGCATTTCTAGGGATACAGTATTATGTTAGTTTAATCCCAGTGTGTATCAAAGTGGTTTGTTCTATCCTGGAATCTCTGAAACTGACCAAATTTCCACAAAAGGTCATGTAAGGCTTTGATCTAGCTATAACTAGAAGTGACCAAGTCCCCCACTGAAAATAACAGAAAGTAAGTGATTTGCAGCAAAACTTAGCTGTGGGGATCAGTTGTGCCTAACTTAAGCTGGGGCTTTTTATGCCTTGTTGAATTTTCAAAGAACCTTTTCTCATTTCCTAGGAAGAAATATTTCAGTAAATTTAGATAATTAAAAAAATAAATAAATAAAACTTCTAGAAAATCAGAGCCTAAATGTTCAGTTACAAGATTATTCATTTAGATTCAAGTATAACGATTAAGGCTTCCTGCATGCTGTAACGTTAAGGATGGTTGGTGTTTTCATCTCCTTCAATTGCATGATTGTAGTTTTGACTTAAACACTCCTGTTGGCTGCTTTTTATGTTGCATTACCTGTTGGAATATGCAAGGTCTATTGTGCATAGATAGAGAAGATGACAAGAACATCCTGCAGGGGGCAGCAGAAGGGACAACTAGTTAGCATGGTAAGATTAGGGACTTCCTACTATTTTCAGATAGTCTCTTTTCTGTCTCCTGATTGGCTCAATGCACCTGCTGAGCTTCTGTTCGTTACTGACTTCCTCCTAGCTAGTTAGACAGATTTCTCTTTCTCTCTCCTCTTTCTTACGAAGTTTGTTCTCTTCTTAAGAAACAGGCTTTAAACAGCTTGTGCTCCATTTTACTACATATCTACATTCTGCCAACATTACCAACATTCAAAATTTTGCTTTTGGTCTTCAGTGACAGTCTTAGTGTTGCTTATGGAAATTCCCAAAGGCATCTCAGGCCAGCCATAAAACTGGTATCCATACTGCAGGTAGTTGATTTGAATGTGGTGATCTTCTTCATGGTCTCTGTGCAGTCCCACACGTGGGTTAGAACCTACACATGAACTCAGCCTTGGAGAATATCAAAACTAGCCTCTAATGTTTTTGGTGCACTTTTCTCCACGCTCTGGGGAGCAGGGATCAACTGTGCATGCCTGGAGCAGAGGAGAAAGCACCCCCCCCACACTCAGTTCCTTTTCGACCACCATGTCGTCCACACCTTGTTGTGCTCTCTCCCAGTCTGAGCTCTTTGTTGTCTGACCTCTACTGCTGCTTCGTCTTCTTTTACCTTTGATGTTTTCTCTTGGACTTCTATATTTTTTTTAAAAAAAGGATTACTTTTGAGTTTTTCCCCTCTTCACTTTGCTTCTCCCCCACCCCCTTCTTCCTTCGGGGGCACAGCGCATGGAAGGAATGGTTTTAAGATGTGTCGTGCTGCGAGGCCAAACTGCCATCATCTGACAGTTGTAACTTATTTTGCTTTGGTAAGGAACATCAGGTAGAATCCTGTACCCATTGTACAAAATTTACCAAGCAGGCCTGCAAGAACAGGGCAGTGTGACTTCACACATTCCTGCTGGAATTATCTCTTCGCCCAGCGATGTAGTCAACTCCTCATTCTCAGTCAACACTGCCTCCCCCATTATCGAGGGGTGATTTGGTGATATCAGGGGACTTGGCCACTTTGGCCACAAAGTAGCATAAAAAAGGACAAATCGTCCAAAAGGCCCTCGGAACCGATTCCCTTGAACCGAAGAAACCAAGGCAGATCCCAACATTGACATCTGTCGAGCCGTTGGTCATCATGGGTCTTTCAACCTTGACAGCCCACTCAGCCAAATTATCTCTGGCTGACTGGCATGCCTCTTCAACTGTGGCCTCAACTCCAACCGTCTTAACTGTCTTGGCACCTATTGTCACTCCATTTGCCATGCTTAATGAAGTACCTCTGGGCCAACATATCATCACCGTTTCCTCTCATTCCCCCTCAGTGTGTAGCTATACACCACTGGGAGAGGTCCTGCCTGGAGACATTCAGCACCAAGCTCGATGGTTGGAATCAAGGGGACCCCACCATTCTGCTGACATCTGAGAAACTTTTTCCAACACACAAACAGAGTGGTGCTCTCAGAGCCATTTGGCCTCTCAGAGCCATTTGGCCTGAGTTCAAGATTATCTTCCCACCGAAGACATCAGGGATGTGGCTGTAGACACATTTGTTGGACTCAAGGTCCTCCTCCTGACACCGATCTCCATCTTGGTACCAACTGCAACAGAACTAACATGCATGGACCCACTCGCCTTCAAGGTTCCCCAGTGCTCCTACAGGGCCTCTCACTATGGATCACGTACCATTGTCACTGTGCCGTTTTGTGATTTGTCTTTTTATGACTCCCTATGCCACCACTCTCGAACCTTCCAACCTAGCCACCTGGCGGGTTTGAGAACTTCATGCCGCCATGCCAACCATCCAGTAGACCAGCCATTTCTCTTGCATCACAATGACCTGACTACAACCTTGGATTCGAAACCCATTCCTCGCAGCTCCCTCTCTCAGACCATTGATCCATTCCAGCTGCCAAACCGTCCCCCACTATCGGGGGATATACAGACCTCTTCTGAATCATCTCACATCAGCAGTCACAAGTCGGACTTGGACAGGGATGAGCCCATCCACACGTCCCCTAGATCTGAAGTTGAAGTTGTCCACCATCAGACGGGTCGATGTCATACCTGGAACTTACTACATGTATGGCAAAGGCCTTGCAGGTACAAATGACCAGCAATATTCCCAAGGTCACTGAGATACTGTACAAACTAGCTCAATCTGACTTGCCTCCAGCGGCTGTTCTTCCTATGCTCTCTGTGCACTTAGAAGGTCTGAAGGAAGCATAGCAGCCTACAGTTTTCATCTTGCCAACCAGTTGCCATCATCCTCCCAGCAGACAGCCTCCTCTGTGGTAGCAGAGATCTGTAGGGTGTCTAAGCAGCAGATAAACACCATCAAACCTGTGGTCACCTGCTCCTCTAAAACTACGCTTTGTATGTCAGAGCTCGTTGGGATGCCTTGCTTAGCCAGAATGTGTTGAGGTCCATCTTCCATTAACCTTCATTTCGCTTCTGGTCTTCAGGTAGGCTTGAAATAGGTAAAGGGACCTTGGGGCTGTCTGCCTTAACCTGGCTGCCAGCACCCTCCATCCTGTTTCGCTTAAACTCACTAATCACCAAAGTGTGGGACTGCTCAGAGTCAAAGAAGAAGATAAATAGGTTGCTTACCTGTAACTGATGATCTTGATCTTCTGAGTGGTCATCTGTGCAGTCACACCCGCCCATCCTTCCCCACTACTGGCATATCTCAATCACTTACCTGAAGTTGACGGGATTTACCGGTGGCAATCCGAAGGAACTGTGTGGGAGGGCACTTTCTCCTCTGCTGCCTGCTCCCCAGGGCACAAGAGGAAAGCATGCCAAAAATGTTAGATATTCTCTGAGGTCGAGTTTGTTTGCAGGCGCTAACTCAAGTGTGTCACTATGCAGATGACCACTTGAAGATCATCAGTTACAGGTAAGCAACCTGTTTTTATGAAGGCTGTGCAGGACCCTGGAAAGTACCCTGGCCAGAAATCCAAAGTGATACATATCCCCTGCGCCTTTGCTTTTCCATATAAAACCAACTAGAATTTTCACATCTTTTCAGAGGTGTACTTGAACTTCCGCACACATTCTGCAGTGTCCAAAGCCTCTTAGACTGTGGCCTTGGCTATATTGAGGCATCTAGTGAGGTACCAAGCAATCGTGTATGCATGTTATGATTCAAAAACAATTCTGCATCTTCACTTTTGCCATCAATTTCATTTCCATACAGAGGTGCTCCTGGATCCCTGTCGGACTTGGTGCCCATCGTCATCCTGCCAAGCAGTTTGCCAACTTCAGGAATCAGGACCTCAGAATCCCCAGCTGGTACAATGCCAATCTTGTGACATAGAATTCTGTTCAGCATGCAAATCCAATTGGCATCCAGGGCAAGGTTGTCAAGAGAATATGCCAATCAGCTTCCTCCCAGGGGAGACAAGGTACAGGAGTCACTAAGTAATGCAGGCCTAGTTCCTAGCATGTTGAACTACAACCTTCCCCCCATCATTTGCTTGGGTGTGTCATTAGCACACTTGTATTTATATCTATTTCCTCCCTTCAGTTATAGAACGTAGATGTAGCTCTACCACAGCAGATAAGATCATTTTGATTCTGAAGCCCCAACATAAGCTAGCATTTTCTCAAGTCTGGGGAAGGAATAAGCCAGGGCTTGACGTATTCTAGGAGCCAGAACATCTTGGTGCCTAGAAATTTCACTGGGATGCCAAGTATTTTCAACAGTCATTCAGTGTAAGCGCCTCTTGGTGATTCTCAGAAATACAAAGCTTATCCCGATGAGGGACGAGGCTGGCTTTCTGTCATGTTATGACAGCCAGGTTTACCCCATATTTGTACACTACAGCACTTGTTCTAGCATTAAAAAAATGATTAGAAACAGAAAGGTTTAGGATTAGGTTTCACAGTAATTAAAAAGTATGGTAATAAAAATATTGAAAAATACGTCTGGTTCCTAAATTTTTGAGGTGGCTCATAATGCCAAAGAAAACATAATATTCAAGGCCTGGAATAAGGTGTTGCCTTGCTGTGCTGTTACCTTTTGCAATACATTTACTTTGTAATATCTGGTTTGCAGTACCTCAAGAACAGCTTATGCTGTGTCTTTGCTCCATAACGGTGTCATTCAGTTTCACAAGAGGTCAGCTATAGCATGGGAAGGAGCTTCAGCATTTCCACCTCCCATTTGCCCGCCGCTTCCTGACTTTATCAAGCACTGTAAGAAAGAGTTATGAAGCAGCAGGTTCCATGCAACTAAATAAATCAAGCAGCACCCTGAAACTGTGAATCTGCTCCTTCAAGGTAAAGTGGGAACCTGTCTAGAACAGGGCAACATCCCAGTCTCGGGTGGGCACCATTATTGCCCAACAGGGTCTCTGTCTTACTTGGGCTGAACTTTAGCTCCAAGGCATCCACTGCCTGACTGGATCCCAGTTGATCCAATAGTAGAGCTAGATGACATCAGCATAGTGATGATGCTTTTCTCCAGGTGATCTCTCTCTCTGTGGTTTAATATCAGTGTTAAATACTATGGGGGCAAGACTGATTCCTGTGGAAACTCACAGTCTAAACATCACGGGCTCAAAACAGAAACCCCTTAGGACTGCCTTCTGGAACCAGTTGGCTAACTAGGAGTGGGCCCACCAGAGCATGGTGCCCCCCCCCCCCCATTCACATCTCAGTTTGCGGGTCCAAAAGGATACCATGGTCAGTGCTCCTGAAACCAGCCAAAAGATCTAGGAGAATAAACAGGGTAGCGTTTTTCCTGTGCCTCTCTCAATATGTCTGATTTTATTTATTTGGTAAATGTGTATGCTGCCTCTCGCGATCTACTCAAGGCAGCTCGCAACAATCAAACAGAGCCAAGCAAACAATAAAAAAAACTCATCAGTAACCTGATATAGGTCATCCCTCAGGGCAGCAAGCCAGTGTCTCTGCCAAAACCCAAGATGGCTCTCAGCGTGGTATTTGTTTTCGATCCTGTTTTGTGTGTTTTGATAATACTTTACATAACCTCTTTAAACACCGGAAGGGCAGTGTACATCAAGTATAACCAAAATATCTCCTCCAGCTCTGCTTTTAAAATGGAAGAAGATGATGCTCCAATCAAACGCTGCCCCAAATGCAAGGTTTATATTGAACGGGATGAAGGCTGTGCGCAGATGATGTGTAAGAACTGTAAACATGCCTTTTGCTGGTACTGTCTGGAATCGCTTGATGTAAGTATACTTCGCATAGCTTGAGTTTGAGACGAAGAGATTATGGCACGTTATCCCAGTAATGGAGAGTAAATGCCCTTGCCAATTGAAAGCTTTCTAAATTGCATGTCGATTGGATGGTTAAAAACTATAAAGAACATACAAATGTCCCAATGCTAACAAATGCCAGGTATCAGATTGCCTTAGCAGACATGAGCGATTACTCAGAAACCCAATTGCTCATTACAGTAACATCACATGATAGCCAACGGAAGGAAGCATTATCTCAATGATAAAAAATTCCATAGGTTATTCCAAAGATGATAGGTTTGGCTGCCCCATTCCGGACCACTAGAGACCGGAAGATTTTCTGCTCTTCCCAACCAGGACCTTAGTCTGTCGTTACAAAGTGTGTGCCTGTACTGTATACTGCATTCTCCCATATGAAATGACCCACCCACTCCAGTCATCTTTGGAGGTCCCACTTCAGGTGCCCCTGCCATCTGAGCCTAGACAGGTGGAAACCTGAGGAAGGGCCTTCTTGGTCATGGCACCAGAGCTTTGGAACTCCCTCCCCAAGTCCCCTGTATTGTTGCCTTTTGCCAGTGAGTGAAGACTTTTTTTGTTCAGTTTGGCATACCCCTATTAAGAAGAAGAAGAAGACGAGATTGGGTTTATACTCCGCCCTTCACTTGGAGTCTTAGAGCAGCTTACAAACTCCTTTCCCTTCCCCTCCCCACAACAGACACCTTGTGAGGTAGGTGGAGCTGAGAGAGCTCTTTCAAGAACTGCCCTTTCAAGGACAGCTCTTGTCAGAACTATGGCTTGCCCAAGGCCATCCAGCAGCTGCAAGTGGAGAAGTGGGGAATCAAACCCGGTTCTCCCAGATTAACCACTACACCAAACTGTGTAGTGCACTTAACCACTACACCAAACTGTTACTGGCCCTCTTCCCTGGTTTTGTGTTGTGTGTGTTTATATGTTTTTATAGAATTGTTTACATACTTTATATATATTTTTACATTAAATGTTGTTAATGTCTTTTAAATGTTTTGTTGAAATGTTTTTGATGTTTGCCACCTCGGGGGACCTTATTTGAGTGGGAAGGCAGCACAGGAATTTTTTAAATAAACAATACCTCCATGCAGCGGGCACATTCTGGTCCAGCATACATGTCAGCTACCCACCCCCGGCTTCTAGTGTGCACTGAGATTATCATGAATGCTTATGTTCATCCTCATGGGTTTTTCAGTACAAGTGACTGGTTTCCAAGCAAACCTTTTGACAAGGAGAAGCACTGAGTAACAGTGAATTCTGTCTGTGGCCAAAGCATGTATCTCTGTGAGCCACATCCCCGAGCTACAGCCTGCCGCCTTGTGAATCAGCAGCCGACTCAGAGTGACGTCATTTCACTTTGCCTGGCCGTGAGAGCCATGCCAAGTCTTGTCACTCCAGCGTGGGCAGAGGATGCATCATAGTGCCAGAAGTCATTTCTCTCTACTTTTGGCACCGAGCGGCATCCACATCCCTCAGTGACAGTCACCATTTTCTAATAGTCTCTTATCCGCTTTTAGTATTTTGCTGAGAAACCAAGGGAAAATCCTGCATAAGTCTTTTGTCGCAACCCTGGCCGGCAGGTTGCAGTCCTAACAGTACAGCCCTAGCGACAAGGTCCTTCTCGACCCGTTGTCGGCGATGCTTTCAGTGTATGTCTAGTGATACTTTTGATGGTTTGTTTCGAAAAGGATCAGTTCCCGATCACCAGTTTCGCCAAAAGCATTCTCTGTCGTTTTACAGGATGATTTTCTTCTTATACACTACGACAAAGGACCTTGTCGAAATAAGCTGGGTCATTCCAGGGCATCAGTGATTTGGCACAGAACGCAGGTAGGTGCCGGATCTCTTTGATGCCTTTCATTCTTTGCACAAAAGGTCATTGAGAGAATCATGGGCCCAAGAAGAAGAACAGAGAACATAGCCCCCCTCCCCCTTTTTAATCAGAGAATAATTTTAACGGCTTCCTCCTGAGTAGATCTGATGAAAGTCTAAGGTGGGGGGGGGGGTGATAGGAACATGGATTCTATATGAGGAGATATGCAAAGTCATTTATATGTGCCTTTCAGGGGAAATAGAGGTGGCTACTTGATTTGCAAGTGCTCTTGGGAATTTGTGAAAGACAGAGGTCTCAGTCACAGCAGTCTCCTGTAGCTATGCCAGCATGTGGCTGGGTCTTTGATGGGCAGGAAAAAGAGAGCAGTAACAGGATTTACAGACTAATCCTGAAAGAACTTGGCTCGATTGAGGGGGTCTGTAATGCAGATGTCTAGCTGTGGAAATTTACTAGGCTTTCAGAGATCTCTGTTCTGACACTGGAGAGTGTTAAACAAACTAAAGCTAAAGAGAAACTGTACTGTAATTCTATAAACAGCACGGTGTTGCAGTGGAGAACTTCGTTCCTACTGCAAAAAAAATAAAATAAATAAAGTTCAAAGAGAAACCGGAGGCGGCCAGCCTGTATTTTGCAGATCGAGTGGTGAAGCACATGAGAAACACCGCCTCAGATCTTTTTTTTATTTTTGTACAGTGATGGAAGTAAGAAATTCTGGATTTTTTTTAAAAAAAATCCTGCAATATTCATTCTACTATTACATAATGCAGGAATGTCTCCTTCAAAATTAATTCTGTTCGACAGCGCCACCTGCTGATGAGACACAGTAAAGGAAAGGTTAAGCCCTCAAATCTGAAGCAAAACGCCCAAAATGATCACTGTTCCAGCTGTAAAACTCTACGTGTCACAGACGTGATGGTGAAATAATTCATTCCTCTCCCCCGGCCTTTAAAAATTATTAATCATATCTGGGCATATTATACCAAAATATAAGGACAGCCTCTCAGAATGCGGTCTCGGTCTGTAGGGCTGCCCCGAAGGTGTAAAATTCTGTTACTTTTACGGGAGTCTGCATATTACTCAGTTACACTTCACAGTACCTTTTGCACAAGTGGTCCTTGGCAGTCTCATAACTTGAAGACTTCAGTGTTCCATTAAGCGAACCAGAAGTGATGTTTGATAGTCCCTCCCCAAAACCCAGTTTGACTGGCTCAATCTTTGGCTCAGCCTCGTCTTCATCACTTGCTAAAGTATGTCTGTCACTGCACTGGCACACGTGCCTACCATTCCTACTGCCTCTGTTGCCTGCTCTTCCTTTCTGTCTCTGCCGTCGCCCCCTTTGACAAAGTTAAGACTGCAAATCCTTCAGAGGAGGGATCTGTGTAATTGCCCTATCCTTATTTCTAGAAGGATAGGGCAATTACACAGAAGAAGAGATTGGATTTATACCCCACCCTTCACTTGTAGTCTCAGAGCGGCTTACAAACTCCTTTCCCTTCCCCTCCCCACAACAGACACCCTGTGAGGTGGGTGGGGCTGAGAGAGCTCTTTCCAGAACTGTCCTTGAGAGAACAGCTGGTACAGAGCTACGGCTTGCCCAGGGTCATCCAGCAGGTGCAAGTGGAGGAGTGGGGAATCAAACCCGGTTCTCCCAGATTAGAGTCCGCGCACTGAAGCACTACACCAAACTGGCTCCTTCTCTTATTTTTGAAGAGGGGTTGAGCATCTGCTCTGAATGCAGTAAGTCCTAGTTTCAGTCCTTGGCACCTTCACTGAAAAGAATCAAATAGGTGATGGTGAGAAAGTCCTCTGCTTGGGAACCTATAGAGTTACAGCCAATCAAAGTAGAGAAGAATGACCTTGACAGAACACTTATCCTGAGTTCTTGTAAGGCATATGTGTGTGTGTGTGTGTTGTGCACTGAAAAAGTTAACTCTTCTCCAGTCCCTGTTAAAGCGGTTTGAGAACTTTGGTGGTCTCACATCCTTTTCTATTGTATTTGCATTTCAGGTCGTGGGCATCTTTGCAGGTTTCGGTCTGCTGTTGCTAGTGGCTTCTCCTTTTCTTTTGCTCGCGACGCCGTTTGTTCTCTGCTGCAAGTGCAAGTGTAATAAAGGAGACGATGACCCTCTACCGACTTAGACGGCGGGAAGATTGAACTGGATCTTTGCCGTACATTTCCCACCTGTTCTTGCACTTAACATTGAGTTTCGCCTTTCTTGACCCAATGCTGACTTCAAGCAAGACCTGAGGTGCCGTGATACAGCAGCCACCGTAGCTGATTACACTCATTACCAAGAAGGCGTCTGGCGTTCCAGGTGTTCCAGTGTGTTTTGGGGCTGGCATAAAACCAGCTGGACATCAGAAATGTATGCATAGGTAACACAGGACATTTCTTGTTGGCTTTGAGGTTCCTCTGGCAGGCTGGGAACTGCGTTTATCTTATCATAAAATGAAACTTTTCACATATCAGTTGCATCAAACTGAGGTGTCTTACTGCCAAACCTATGTGTTTTCAGTACCACTTGCCATTTTAATATCAGTCAATTTTAGTATAACTTTAAACATCTCTTCTCTTTTTTTTACAATTAGGTCTCTGTTCTAATTGCCATTGGAACATATCCGACCCCACTAAACACAATAATAATGGCAGCCCAGTAAGGTACTTAAAGGCCATCCATTGCCTTTGGCTTTTCAAAGACAAGAAAACCGATTGCTCCTGCTAACATTTGGGGGGATTGTATGGGTTGTTTTGAGCGGACCAACTTAAAAAAAAAAATTACACCGTGGGTCCCCCCCCCCCCCCCCCCCCAGTTGTCTGATCTAGGCGTTTTTTTAAAAAATGTTGGAATTAATTACTCTTTTTCTGTTTCCTTTTCCTGGATATTTTTTTTCTCTGCCATTAGTCAGCTACCTTCTACATCAGTAGGGCTGCCTAACTTCTGATCCAGGTGTCTTTTTCTGTACATATAAGAGAGCATTCTATTGAAACCAAAAGAGATGTTCTCCTAAATATTGTGAAGATTCAAAGCATGACGTATCGGTCTTGATGACAGATACTGATATAAGTAAATTAAGGGCACAATCTTTCCCCACTCGGGCACAACTCTGCGCACAGGGAGAACCAATCATAAGGCTTAACTTCCTTCCTCTGCCCAGCTGGCCTTTGGTATGTGCGCCCCCCCCACACACACACACACACTAACCACTGCACCAAATGGGACATCTCTCAGCTATTCATGTGCTTTCCCAGTGTACCAGTTCTCAAGTTACTTGAACCCCCAGGCAGAACTGTCTTGACATCCTAATCTTGGGGGGGGGGGGGGGGGGGAGGGTTCAGTCCTTTTTATTCAACATCTGGAGCATACCAAACACCATCTGGGGGGTGGGAAGGGAGTTTTCTTGAGCCTTGTGGCTGTCTAGCCCAGCAACAGTGAACTGTACTTGCAGAGGGAAGGATCGTGTTCCAGAGTATTAAATTTGTTTATATTACTGTCAGCAGCTGCATCCTATTAACTGAGTATAAAAACTTCTAAACTTTTTTTTGGCTTTTTTTTTTGCTTCATCTAATAAAATGCCTGCAGTGATAACATGTAAAATCTGTTTAAACATTATATTTAGTCCACTCTCAAACCAATTATATCTCATGCTGTATGATACTGTGACAATTAAGGTTTTTTTTCCCCTCAAAGAAATATCCATTTCCCATTTTAAATTTTGATTGTTTTGCTGCCTGCGTCTGTTGCATAATTTGAAGTGCTGTACTTCTCCAGAGGGTGTCAAATATGGAAATCAACGTAGTGTTGATTTAAAATCATATCTGATGTCTGTTGGGGTAAAACTATGAACAACTGGCAGGAAGCATGGCGGAAATCGAAAATCTTTAGTGTGTCCCACTGCAGTGAGCTAGACGGAACTTCAGGGCTATATGTATGTAGACGTTTTGTTTGGAACATTCCATGTTTCTAATACACACATGATGCTTATTTTTCTCAGAGACTTAGTCCACTGACTACAGTTGCAGGGTTTTTTTTTTAACTAAAACACAGTTTTTGAAGCGACTTGATTATTTGGATGCACCAGCAAAAGAAAGCATAGCGTGTCTGCTCACAGTTAGATGGGATGCTGCATCTTGATATATGTACTTTGTCTTCTTCTCTGCTTTCCCGACCATCAGCCGTACTAGCAAAGTCTCTTTTGACAACTCCTCTTCGTTATCCTTTTAAAAAAAAGAGGAAGTGAGTATATAGATATCAGCCGGGAGCAGAGAGGCTTGGGAACATAGGCTTCACTTCATTTTCTCTGGCTGTACCAGTTTGTCCATTCTGATTTGCATGTGCAGAAGAACCTTCAACGGCATTCTATCAATCTGACAGCATCACATTGACAACAAATCAAACTGTCTGCTACCCATAAGCAAATGGCGTTCGTGGAATCCTCTTCTCCTGTCAGATTGCTGTTTCAGGTCCTTTAATTGGAAGATGAATTAGTGCCATACCATAGAGAATTCCATCAGAACTTTGGCTGGTGCACTTTAATTAGGAAAAATCACTTTTCTACATATCAGACGTAACTCTTGAGTTTTAAGTTCGGGGTCTTGCCTTTCAACCAGTAAATGGCCATTTGTTAGCAACTAAATTAATCATTACATGTTCTGAGAATGACAGTGTTACACTGAAATGAAAGGGTAATTAACACGATCCAATTTAAACTTGGAATTCTGAAGCCTCTGAGAGCACTGCATACGTTCACATTTTTGTTGAAGTTCGGATCTGTTATCAGATGCAAACTGAATTTCAGCTCGTGATTCCCTTTGTATTTTATTTCTGTACTGTTTCTTGCGTTGGTTACATTGCCTTAAATCCTCTTTTAATGGAGGGTGATATAATTTTTATATCTGTCGCAACCGACATCTCATTGTAAGGGCTGTTAGGTTTCTTTCCCAGCTGACCCTGGACTACTCATTTCTTCCCTCACTGAAATGAAAAGGGGAAATGTTTGGCTTCCTTCGGTGGCTGTCAAACTTGAGTCTTGAGCACCATCACGTGGCAAGTCATTTCATCGAACCTTAGTCTTCCCACCTGTAAACAAATTTTATTTTGGGGAGGTGTTTTTGACTAATCATTCAGCCTTAGAGTAATCTTTCAATTACTTTCAACTTAAGTCCTTGTTTCATGAAGAACTCTCATTGTTTGAAAGACAATTTCAGATCACAATTTCAGATAACAGGTATCCCGGGAACAGTTTGGAACAGTTCTTTTTTAATACAGTGAATCGCCTGTGGTAGTTGGCACAAATAGCTGCCTGCCGTGAAGCAGAGCATCACAAAAAAGATTTTTCAAAAAACATACAATTTTTTAAGAGACGTTTGGGCATAAGGATAAATAAGTAGATTGTTTTTAGGGAAGTATATGAACTTTGACCAAGAGCTGGAGGTTGTGACTTGTAAACAAAGACAGTTATAGTACCATCAGTTTAATGGTCCATCATTCTTCTATGTTTTGATTTCCAGACAATTTAATTTGCTACACATGTGCGGTTCATCACAGTTTTCATACCTACCTTCTCCCACACACACACACCTTACTGGGTTCCAGGTGAACATGGGCATTGAATTTTTGTATCTAAGTACTAAAAGGGATCTTAACACTGAGCTGAGATCATGTTGAGACCCTTTCCGTGTAGCCTTTTAGTCAGTATGCAGAAAGGAACTGTGCCTTGGTAACCTGTAAGAGAACACACTGAACCGACACTGTGGCAAATCACAATGCACTGATTCCAGAACGTTGGAAATTTTAGAATTTACTTAGGAAAGCATGTAGAACAGAGTGCAGTGGCAAGCCAACCCGTAGCATAACAGTGAAATGGGGGACATCTGTGCTGTATCAAAAGTTTTCTTAGACTTTCAAAGTTATCAGCGGGAAGCCTCCTCCGTAATGTACTATCGAATAATAATTAAAAAGCACTCTCCACGCTGTTTTTACAAAGTCAGATGTGATGAGCTTCCCTTTAACGAATATACTGAAAATGACAAAAATTGGAAGTGTTCGTTGCTACTGCTGCTGGCATTAAAGAGATCAAAGGCCTCCTTTCGTGCTTACTTTCCAATGCCCTTCAACAAGGTAAAAGCCTACTGTTTCTGTTCAAAGATTAGGGGTGCTTCTTGCTTTGTTGTCTGTGTATCTCTTTAACTGAGTTACAGGAACATTAGGTACAGGTTATCTGCTGTGTAACTGAACCTTCCTTGTTCATTTTACCATGGATATATTTTTAACCTTGTATAGAGCAGCATGGATGAATCATGCTTATGTATAAATGATGTATTTGACTAGTGTACAAAAAAAAATTCTGTTTCTGTATTTGAAATGTAACTACATTTTTGTGCCACTAACACTGTGATGTATAAAAGAGCTATTGAATGCCTTTGAATGTTGTTTTGTACTTTGAACCATATTGAAGAGTTTTATTTGTAATTTCAATAGATATTTTAAATGAATCTGTCTCTTGTGATTATTGTGTGGTTGGTCCCCCGTTCTTCCCCCCCCCCCCCAGTATTCTGACCAGCTAAAGGGTCTGTTCCTAAACTTTTATTTTACACAACTTTCTGGCATGTACTTCTTCACTCAAAGAGTGATTAACACGTGGAATTCACTGCCACAGGAGGTGATGGTGGCTACAAACATGAACGGCTTCAAGAGGGAATTAGATAAACATATGGAGCAAAGGTCCATCAGTGGTAATTAGCCACAAGGTTTAGATAGAAACTCTCGGTCTGGTGCTTGGCGAGGGAGGGCAACAGTAGGAGGGGTTCTAGTGTCCTGGCTCCACTGCTGGACCTCCTGATGGCACCTGTATTGTTGGCCACTGTGTGACAGAGTGTTGGACTGGATGGGCCATTGGCCTGATCCAACATTGGCTTCTCTAATGTTATGTTCATGAAGAGAATCCCCACGAAGTGACTTCCCAAGATAGTGGCCATTGTTATTAGTTAACACTTCAGGTCAACATGCACCTTGATTCATGGCACAGCCATTCTTCTTAACAGTCTGAAAACTCCCAGCACTAGGTGGCTCTGGAGTTCTGTCCTTGCTGTCCAGGAAGTGTAATGAGATCAAGATGTAGTGGAGACTGAATGTGTCACTTCTCTGCCAGCTTTTCAGTCTGATTTCTGAACACCATGTGACTGGCAGAGAAGTTGGTCTCAAAGCTGGTGGAAAGACCAAAATCATCATCATTATTATTATCATCATCATCATCCTCCCACATTTCTGCCCTCACAAAGACCACCAATGTGGCTAAGAATTTAAAACATACATGATAAAATCACATTTTAAAACCATTAAAATCAACTCTCCTCCCAATACACATTAAAACAAAAACAGAGTTAAAATACACATGCCAAGACATAAAATCTGCAATGAAAATATTGGTCAGGAAAGCAGGATCACTGAGGGAATGACGAAATGAAACGAAGTCTTCTGCTGGTGGATGACAGCAGCAGAACGGGACTCAAGTTGCTGCCCTCTCCCCCAACTTGAAAGTACAACCAATTCCACTAAGAAAAGTGATTTTTCATAAAAAAAAATTGCTACACGATTGCTATCTGGTGATGTGGGTTACCCTGGTAGCTGCCCAGGCCTGATGGCCATGGAAGGCCGTACTTGACCTAAGCCATCTGTTTTTATATTATAACTGGAAGCATTGGTTAACTGGAATTTTATTGTAAATAGATTGTTTTGGGATTTTATAGTGGATTTTAAATGTTGTTGTACTGTATGTTGCACTTTGTGCCATGTTAGCCGCCCTGAGCCCGCTTGCGGGGAGGGCGGGGTATAAAATGAAAGAATGAATGAATGAATGAATGAATGAATGAATGATACAGTACATATAAGTAAATTGAATTCAAATGCTAGACAAAGAAAAATAAGGCTATCATTTTAGTTCATACAAATCTGCAAATGTGCTCCCAGCACATTTCTAACAATGTTGGCATATCCTAATACTTATTTCAACCACCTCATAAAATGTTTTTCCAAACAACTATGCAGATAAAATGCGTTATCACAGACTGAGCTGCTTCTGTTACTAAAGACGGGGTCTCCCCCTGACAATAACTGTGTCCTCCGTCTATCTCTAGAGGGGTGTGCTCAGCACGAAAGGATATTGGTTCTCCATCAGAGAATTTTCTGCTTTCTGAGGAATCCCCCCCCCCAGCCCGACATTCTCCTTCCTCAGGACCCTCATTCTCTCTGACAGCTGAGGAGATGTCACCACAGAAGCAGATGCCTCTAGCAGATCCATGAAATATTGTTTACATACGGTACCTCTCTTAGTTTCTCCAAGTCAGCAGCCTTTGCTTCAGGGGTACTAGCTCATTGGCCTAATGTTTAAATACAAAGACAAGAAAGAAAAGATTGACTCTCTTCTTAAAGCGAAGGCTTTCTTGGACTTACAACAAAATCCAAAGACGGAAACCAAGACAAAGGAGGAGAAAGAAGAAGGAGAGAGCAGCGAACATGATACAGGGAGTCCGGAATCAACAAGTTCCAGTGAGACAAGCGAAGAATCTATCTCTGAGATAGGGGCAGCCACCCCTAAACAATCCAGGGTCCAAGAGACTATTCCCAAGAGAGGCAGAAGAGGGAAAAAATGAGAAGATCTAGAAAATATGAAGCCCTAGCAACATTTACTTATATACTGTTTTTATTATTTGATTGAAATACTGATGTAGCAGCATATTATTAAGCTATGATAATAATCAGACAATATCTGTTTTGTATTACTATGGGAAACATTTAACTATGAAACTTTATTTAGCTAATCTGTTCCTTGTATATTTTAGGTTAGTTTAGTTTTCTCTTTTGTAGTTGTAGATTAGTTGTTAGATTTTGAAAAATACCAATAAAATATACAAAAAAAGAAACAAAGAAAGAAATCCAACAAGGCCAACATGCAGGGGTCCTTTCGAGCAGGAGCTCGGGGGAGTGCAGCTCCTAGAGTTGGTGCCAGCCCCCCCCCCCCAGTGGGGGAATGCCTGCTTGTGTCATGGCTGCAGCAAAATGACCCCGTCCCCTGGAAAGGTCCTCGTTCCTCCAACCAGCCTACTGAAGGCTTCAGCCACCACTGAAGCTATCCTCCCAGAATAGTGGTATTTCTAAGGCTTGGAATGGTAGCTGTCCCCTCTCTGCCAGCTCTTTCTTTCTTTCTTTCTTTCTTTCTTTCTTTCTTTCTTTCTTTCTTTCTTTCCTTCCTTCCTTCCTTCCTTCCTTCCTTCCTTCCTTCCTTCCTTCCTTCCTTCCTTCCTTCCTTCCTCTCTCTCTCTCTCTCTCTCTCTCTCTCTCTCTTCCTTGCCTTCTGACATACTTCCGGTGATGTCAGGTGGTGTAGCATATGCAAATGAGTTATGCTAATGAGTTATGCTAATAAGCTCCGGCACCTCTTTTTCTACGAAATGACCCCTGCCAACATGTATACAGGCCCTGCCCTGTATAAATCGATGATGCAACCCCATTTGGAATACTGTGTGCAATGCTGGTCACCACACCTCGGAAAGGATATTATAGCATTGGAAAAAGTGAAGAAAAGGGCAACTAGAATGATAAAAGGGTTAGGACACTTTCCCTATGAAGAACGGTTAAGGCACTTGGGGCTCTTTAGCTTGGAGAAACAACGACTGATGGTGACATGATTGAGATTATGCATGGGATGCAGCAGGTAGAGAAAGAAGTACTTTTCTCCCTTTCTCACAATACAAGAACTCATGGGCACTCAATGAAATGCTGAGCAGTCAGGTTAGAACGGATGAAAGGGCATACTTCTTCACTAAAAGAGTGGTTAACACATGATTAACACATGGAATTCACTGCCACAGGAGATGGTGGTGGCTACAAACATGAACAACTTCAAGAGGGAATTGGATAAACATGGAGGCTGGAGCAGAGTTCCATCAATGGCTATTAGCCACATGGTATAGATAGGAACTCTTGGTCTATGGGACAAGTGATGCTCTGGTGCTTGGGTGGAGGGGGGCAACAGTGGGAGGGTTTCTAGTGTCCTGGCCCCACTGGTGGACCTCCTGAAGGCTCTTGGTATTTTTGGCCACTGTGTGACAGAGTGTTGGACTGGATGGGCCATTGGCCTGATCCAACACTGGCTTCTCTAAAGTTCTTAGGTAACATGACAGAATCTCTGTCAATGGGGGCATTTCTGAAAGGGCAGCAGAACCAGTCCATTGAATGCAGTAGTGCCAGCCTGGGAACAGAATCCTGTGCCTGCCACTGCCTGCCAGCCAACCTGTACGGCATTACTGCATTCAAAACCTTCAAGACAGGCATCCCCCCCCCCCCCCGAGATCTGGGGAAACTGGGAAAGGAAGGATAGGTGGAATTGGGTTCCACACAACCTTATCTAACCTCTCTCCTCCCTGACAGCCCCCTAGCTTGTCACCTCACCTGTAAGATCAGATGGACTGCTTGGGAGTTTCCAAAGGATACACAGTGTGCGGCATGCTTGAAGAAGTCAAGAAGGTGCTTTTCCTGGGTTAACCTCCTCCAGGTTTTGTAGCAAGAGAGACAGATAGCTGGATAGTCATTCTCACACTTACCTTTCCTTCCTGCATTGTCCCTCCTGTCACTCACTATCCCTTTGATTTGTAGAATGGAGATCTCAGGGAACCAATTTCCTTTTTTCTTTTCACCTCTCCCACACCTGCCTCCACCCTTAGCTAGTATTCCTCTGTCCTATCATCTTTCCTATCCACCTTCTAGTTCTAGCACAATAAAGAGACTAGTATTAGTCTTTTAAACTTAAAGCATGGCTCCGTGTACCTTTGTGGCTCTCAGAGCCTACCTACCCTGGTTGGATCCTCCCCAACTACTTCTTCCCTTCCAAGCAGCTGAACCCACTGCTATTTGTGGAACATGACAACTCTACAGGATTGAATATCCCCTTTACCCCTTGTCAGGTAGTCCCAAGAAGGACTGCTTGTGTGGCCAATGGTCCACTGTGCAGTGCAGACGGAGGATCCCGCGATTGCCTACCTGAGGTATGTTCTAGCTCTTTAGTGTGACCCAGAGTGCACCACAGGGAGGCGAGCTAGAGTAGCACCCCAAAAGAAAGAGTCAGTGCTATTTTGTGGGACTGCTGCCCAGTCAGTCCACAAGCATACTCTTACCAGTGTTCCCTCTCAGCTGAGTTAGTGTGAGCTAGCCCACAGTATTTTAGCCTCCAGCTGACACATTTTTGTCTTAGCTCAGGAAGGATGGCTCCAAAGTGAACTAATAAATGCAGTAGCCAAATCGCTTGCTCACAACTTTAATTCCAGAAGCTCAGAAAGTAGAATTTTCGCTCGCAAGACTCCACAGCTTAGAGGGAGCATTGTTTACAATGCATTATGACAAAGGAACAAAACATAACCAAAATGCAGAAATGCTTTCATTTTTTTTCCAGCTATGGCTTAATCAGGAAAATAAAACTGATGACCCACTACCCTTTGCACAGCTCTCCAATTATGTATTGGGGTCCTGCCGGATGCTCAGTGCCCTCTGCTATTGTCGCAGCTAAAGGGAGCCTGAACAAATGGGACTTATCCAGGATGTAGAGGACTTTGTAAACAGTTTCTGGGCTGAATTTGGTATGGCGGGCATAAAGTTGTGGTTGGCAGGCCTGGGTGTAACCCAGTGGATGTAATAATCAAAGAGGGCTTTCCTAAGTCTTTGGAAAGTAAATTTTTTTTCAGAATATTGCTTGGAATAACTTGTGGTCAGGCTCAGAAAACATATTTGTGATGCTTAAAAAAAAATTCTATAATGTTACTGCAGGGATTACTTTGTTCCTTTATTCCAAAAACAGTAATACCATCTCTTGGGACCACCCAAAATATCATAAAACAGCAAGCATACTATCAAATGGTCCAGAATGCTTTATCAGGCTGGGTGTTGGGAAGGGAAAAACATCATCTGGAACATGATGCAGAAGCCCCTGATCTACAACTAGTAGAATCTTAAAATGGAATACAGGATCTATTGAAGACTTTTTTTTTTTTAATATAAGTTTTATTTTTGCAGTTTTTATACATTTATACAGTTCTGTATGTTTTACATTTACATATTATTGGAGCCCTTCACCATTACCCAACCATACATAGAGTTTGGACCAGGTCTTCGATGGGTCTATTTTAGCATTTGCATTCAGTAAAAAGCCTAGCTTGCAAATTTCTGCCGATTCTAGCAGTCTGGCAATCAATGTTTCTTTCCCCGGTAATGTTGCCGCTTTCCATACTCTAGCCCGCGAGATCCTAGCTGCCGTCAGAATATACACAAGCAATTTCTGGTCACACCTCAGCATCCCTTCCGGAAATATATTTAACAGACAAATTTCAGGGAGAACAGTCAAATTTTTAGGGGCGGTGAATTATAAAGAAAATATTTATAAATTATTTTATCGATGGCACTGGTCCCCTGATAGGCTCCACAAATGTTACAAGAATGTCTCAAACAAGTGTTGGTTGTGTGGTACTGAGGTTGGAATGTATTACCACATGTGGTGGACTTGTAGAAAAATGCAGGGGTATTGGGTAATGGTAAACACTATGGTGAAAGAGGTGTTGAGGATCTATTGAAGACTTAATTGGACTCACAGGTTTCAAGTTGCACTGGGGGCTACTGGGGCAAAGAAACAGAAAAGTGGCATTCTCCCTTTGAGAATATAAAAGGTTCTTAACAGCTAGGCTAATTTAAAGACTTCTAGGCAAAGATGGTAATACAAGTATTTTGTGCTTAGGTAAATTGTATTTTCCCCGTTTTGAAACTGCTGCATAATTTCTATGCAATGCTGATGGCCCAGTTGAATGTCAATTATGCATTCCTATCTGTACTTTTTATGCACAAGTTGTGTTTTAAGTACCTGGTTATCTTCACTGATTTTTGTTCAAAAACCAGCAGGGTGCACTCTTTGCACACAGCAGTGGAGGATGCTGACTGATTTCATTGCTCAAACATTTAGCGTGCATCTCATGTAAATAATTTGCTGTCCAGTCATAATGCTGGAATATTAAAGCTTATGAGTGAGTAACACATCTTTAATATTAGTCTTGTGATACTGAGCCGTGTAATTGTTTGTTGTGAATTAGCATGCTCCATTGTTGCTCTGCTTTGTGAAAAGGACATCCATCCAAAATCCAGATGTCCTGAAATGCTCCGAGAGAAAAGGCACATAAATACTTTCTTCTTAGCATGGGTCCAAGATAACAAAATGTTTTCTGGAACTGAAGGAGAGAAAGGAATGGCTCAGAATAGACTCCACGTAGACCAAAAAATGTTTAGGATTTCAACGTGAAACATCATAACCTCTAACAGATCACTTTCACTGTTCTAGAGAACACCAAGATTTCAAGAAAGCAAGCTAATTCAGAGGGAAAGTGCATGTTGTTGGGTGTGATGGCTCACTTTTTTATTGCTCTTGTCATGAAAACAGGAATTAAGTGCATGTTATTTGACTTGAGGGAAATGTGGGAGGGGTGTCCCAACTATTCTGGAAATAAATATTTAATGACAGCTCTTCTTTCAGGATTCAGTACCATTTAATGACAGACATCCTTCCAGTATTCAGTACCTAAACCTATAGCAGCATTTTAGGAACCCCAGGTATGGGGGACTGACAAAATACTATAAGCAGTCTTTCAGCTCCTGAATATATTTTTAAAAGTCAATCAATCAATCAAATCAATCTTTATTAAAACGGTCCTTGACCAGCACAAAACATAACAGAATTTGTATAGTCAAAGATTTTAAAAACTTTTTAAAAATAACTCCCATGTATGATAAGTGTGATGTTTAAAAATACAAATATCACATTTCTTCAGATAATATTATTAAAATATTTAAATCTTCATTATAGCTGCCAAATTTTACAAGCTGCCGCGAAGAACTTTGTGCTACCCACTGTAACCAGTGGGTTTTCATCTATTAACAACATTCTGGTATACACTGATTCTAAACAACCAGGATACCTGTTAAGTAAGGGAAAAACAAACTTCATATGACTATTCCTGATAAAAGGGGCAACAAAATAATACATGTTCTGTGGTTTCAATCTTCCCTGTGCTACAGGGGCATAGCCTATTTTCTATCAGAGATTTTTCTATTGCCCCTCTAAAACTGTAGAAGGGAGGGCTTGACATCTAGCACACAAGAATGCCCTTATGATGCGCGGCCTTCTAATCTGCCATTTTGTGGCGTTCTCTGAGGAGACTGATCAGGCTCGACTTTAGTGTTCTGACCAGCTCCCTCCTCACTCTTACTCGTCTCTTCGGGGTTTGTTTTAAATTGCTTTATATGTAAGTTGAGGACTACTGCTAGATATCTTTGTCCTTGTTTTTAAGAGTCAGGCACTCAGGCTTTTTGGTTCAAAACACAACAGTACTTTATTTCCAGAACAGAACAGGGGATGGAGGATCTATATACAGTGGACACTTTGTTTCTGTATAGGCTGGCACGTTTGGCTTAGATGATACTTAGGCAGTAGGCTATATTGTTTGCTGTTTCCTTAACTGTACATAAGCTCACTCAACACCTTCCTCAGAACACTCTCCTGTCTTGCTTAAGGGTTAGCCTTTTGGCTTTGGTTTCCTGGCCCTTACGTCCCAACTGGCCACCAACCAGCTGTCCAGACTCTGCCAGTCTTTGCCTCAGCCCTCCCTTAACCTCCTAGCTCAGGTTCCTCAGGAGTGATGTATTTTAGGTCTGTGACCGCTTATGTGTTCTGATTTTACTAGTCTGTTCACTGTCCCGTGAACCAGACTATCCAGCACCCAGTTATCCGCTTTAACTGGTATTTTTGTCTGCTCACACAAAGCTACAGAGAGACACTCAGAATCCTCACAGAGCTACCAAGAGACTGTTCCCTCACAGACTCTCACTCTCCGCTCTCTCTCCAGCTGTGGTCACACACGCTAAATAATCCACTTTCAATCCACTTTCGAACTGGATTTTGCCAGTTCACACAGTAAAAATCCAGTTGGAAAGTGCACTGAAAGTGGATTGAAAGTGGATTATTTAGCATGTGTGACCACAACTGTCAGACCCAAACTGTCAGTTTTGCCCATTAAGTGCCAGTCACTGAGTGTTCCGAGCCAAGTGGCCCCCTCCTCACTCAGTCATGTGACTCAGCAGTGTTACAGGCTGCTGGTCCCAAATCTTTAATTCTGTCACCGTCCTCCTGTGACTGGGTATCTCCAATCAGGAGAGGTAAGTGGCAGGAGAAACTACATATCTAGAACTGTCTGTGGACAAAAACGTTGGTGTCTTTTCTAGGTCTTGCATAGTGGAAGTTACATTCACTAAAGCAGAGAGACAGAGGGATGGATGGATGGATGGATGGATGGAGCCACCTTTTTGGTGAATTTTAAGAGGAATATATATATAGGAAAGGGAAGGCTGTATCGCTGTTTGCTTTCTGGAGGAAAAATCGATGTTTTCCAAGGAACGAAACATTGTGCATCAGGTGCTGGGGAAAATTTATCCTCCCCCCTGTGAAACATACACAACAGAAGTATGTTGCTTAGGGCAGATACTAAAACTGTGGACAGCAAATCTGTAACACAACTACCTCTTTTACGCCCATAAGAGCTGGAAAAGCCTGGTGAGATAGTTTGGGAGAGGATTATTTAAAGAAAATGTATTTAATTTATACTTAAACGTTTAAAAAGGCTCACAAAAGGTGGTCGGGGATTGTGGGACCTGAATATACACAAGTAATGAGAAATGGGAGCTGTAATAAGGAGGGAAATTGCATGGAAAAAGCTGGTTGGAGCCAACTAAAACTGATTACTTCTTTGTACCTGATAAACGTCTAGGAATTTTTCTATGTTGAAATGAATATTCGGGTTTTATGCGCCTCTTTGTTTCATATATGCTTCTAACACATATAAAAACTGGATGAGAAGAAGAGGAGGAGGAGGAGGTGGAGGAGGAGGAGTTGGTTTTATACCTTGCTCTTCGCTACCCGAAGGAGTCTCAGAGTGGCTTACAACAGCCTTCCTTCCTCTCGCCCTGTGAGGCAGGTGGGGCTGAGAGAGTTCAGAGAGAATTATGACCCAAGGTCACCCAGCTGGCTTCATGTGGAAGAGTGGAAAATCAAACCCAGTTCTCCGGATTAGAGTCCATTGCTCTTAACCACTACAGCACCCTGGCTCTCCATTTTAGTCATTTTAAATAAGTAGTCATTTTAAACAAGGAGGTTTCTACCTCTCTATAGGCAGCCATGACTAGGTTTGCTTTCAGTTTCAGAACACCAAGATTTCAAGAAAGCTTTAATTTTCCTTACAGCATTATTCTTTTACAATTCCCCCTCCCTCCACCCTGCTCAATCTGATTGAACCCATATTCTTGGATCTTCAGGAAGAAAGGTGTGTCTCTACGGCAAAGCCTGATTTCCAGTTGTTGCTCATCTTGGTGACAATTTTTTTGTCTATACTTCTTTTATCAGTCTGCCATTCTTCTCATCCGTGGTATAAATTGCCATTCTCCTCTTCTTCAATATAACATTTTGATCACTCGGTGAACTAGTTATCGATCCTCCTTTCCAAGTTTTACTGTGGTAAACTTCATCCCACTTCTACTGCTTAGTATCTTTTCTATTCAACATGACTGAATACCCATTAACAGTTTTATTCTAGAGACTGTTACATGGAGAATAAAATCCATTTGGTGGATTTTAAAATCTGCATTTTTAAATTCTGTGTTTTTATTTGTGCATTTTTAATCTTGTTAATATATTGTTGTTGTTGCTGTTGTTGTTAATTCAATTTGTTAATCGCCTTATCCCAGCTTATGCTGGGCTCTTGGCAATGTACAAGGGGGCATAATGCCATAAAAATGTACGAAACATTAAAATTCATTATACAATTTGAGAAAAACTAAGAGAACCAGAATAAAAAGATCCAAGATGGTGTCTTGTAAATTTCCCCAATTCTGGACTGCCTGGCCACTTTCTCGGGAGGGGAGAGGGAATTCAGAACAAAAAAAAATGCAGAGGGGGAAGGGAGGGAGGGTGCCAGGTAATGAAAAAAAACCCATTGCTGCCATCAACCAAAAGCCTGGTGGAACATCTCTGCCTTACAGTCTCTGCAGAACTGTGTAAGATTCCACAGGGACCTGGTGTCTTTTAGCAGGAGAGTTCCACCGGGTCGAAGCCAAGACCAAAAAGGCCATGGTCAAGGACAGCTGGATATCCCTAGGGCCAAGGATCACCAGCAGGTTGTTATCAGTAGAGTGCAAAGAATGTCCCAGGGACATACCGGAGGAGACAATCCCATAGATAGGCTTTGTGTCTTTGCAATTTGATGTTGCATTGTTAGATACCTTGAGTCTGAGGAGATATGCCACAATATAAATATTTTAAACAAATTAATAAAATAAACTTTCCCTCTTCTTCTCTCTCCTCTATAGTCTTCCGTCTAGGCATCATAGCAGTGTCTCTTGCTCTTTTCTTTTTCTCAGTGGGGAAACTAGACATAAAGTGTAGTTCTGTGATTCTTTTTCTTGAAAGCCTTTCTAACAAAAAGCTGCTGCTGGGTGCTGCTATTTTAAAGAGGGTTATTTAACACCTTGTTGCGGTTTTCCTGCCAAAAATCACAACCCTCAGATTCCATGCTAGAGAAACCCAAATATGAATACCCATATTTTCTCTCTCGCCAAAATAAAAGCAGCTTTGGGGTGGCAATTTTCATCAGAATGACTGTGAGAGAAGGAAGAAGCTAATAGCTCTTGTTCTGGATTCCAATTTCATCTCTCTAATTAATTCACCCATATGTTTGTTTACTTAGGATTGCCAGTCCTATCTGGAACCCTGGAAGGAGAATTTGGGGGATGAGGACAAGCAATTCAGGGTTGTACTGATTTTATTTTTTATTTTATTTTACAAAAATGTATATCCCACCTTTCTGCCCTCACAATGGTTACCAAGGGGGCTACCAAATTAAAAACACATGATAAAATCACATTTATTCATGATAAAATCACATTCTAACACCATCACCTGCACAGCACATGATTAAAACAATTAAAAACAAAGCTAAAATACATACAAAAACATAAAAACAGCAGTTAAAACATTGGTCAAGAAGGATGGATCAGTGAGGGAACACCAAACAAAACTAAAAAATCTTCACCGGCTGTTGGAAGATAACAACAGAATGAGACAGACGAATCTCCCTGGAGAGAGAATTCCAGAGCTTTGGTGTCATGACTGAGAAGACCCTCCCCCAGGTTACTACCCCCCTAATCTCAGAACGCGGGGGCATCTGACGTAGGGCCTCTAAAGATGACCAGAGTGAATGGATGGGTTCATAAGGGAGCAGGTAGTCCTTCAGGTATATTGGTTCTAAACCATATAGGGTTCTGAAGATCAAGGCTAGAACCTTGAATTGTGCCCAGAAACAAACTGAGAGTCAGTGTAGATAGGTCAAGACTAAAGTGATATAGTCTCTATGACCCACTCCAGTCAGCATCTTGGCTGCAGCATTCTTTACGAATTGAACTTTCTGAATACTTCTCCAGGGTGGTGGTCACATGTGCGAGATAAAGAAGAAGAAGAGAAGAAGAGATTGGATTTATATCCCGCCCTTCACTAACGTAAGAGTCTCAGAGCGGCTTACGAACTCCTTTCCCTTCCCCTCCCCACAACAGACACCCTGTGAGGTAGGTGGGTGTTATGTATTGACCATGCGGTCGCCATGTGCTCCCTTAATTGTGACTGCATGGCCAGAGCACATGGCCAGAGCATGGCCAGAGCACATGGCCAAGAAACTACCTGAGCTTCAGCCAGGTAGAACAAAGGCCAGGTGGATTCAAACCGGCCACCAATCCTGTACCTAGGTTTCTCCCAGGGAACCTATGAAATGTAAATAGACTTCTAATAGCCTATCAGGCCAGTTGGGTGAGGTCAGGGGATTGTCCCTGACCAGCATAAAAGGAGGGCTTCGAGCCCTGGGTTGTATGCTTCATCCGGACCAGCAATAAAGATCATGCTGTTTCACTGTTCCACGGACTCCTGACTCCAATACTTATCAGTGGCGACGAAGGTGGGATCCCGATGAGCGACTCTCCAGCCGACCACAGCAGCACAGCGAGCTCCGTCCTACCGGCCGCAGGCATCTCCGAGCTCCAGCGCTTCAACGCCTCGCCACAAGCCGCTCTGAGCCCAATCCTCCGGCACTAGCCAGCGCCGAGCCTCAGCGCTCCCCGGCACCGCCGCAAGACCACGAGGACACCGCTCAAATAGCCGCCGCCGCTCCTGCTCTGGTAAATATGGCCAATGCTCGCCCCAAGACGTGGGAGTCCTGGCTCAAGATGCTGGGTTGCGCCTTTAAGGTCCGCAGAATAACCGATGCGGACCTTAAGAGCGCATGGCTCTTGAGTTCCGCAGGGGTGGAGGTCATGCGGGTGGCCCAGAACCTATTAGCCCCGCAAGACCCCACCGAGGTATCTTACGATGTACTAACCAAGACCCTCGGCGATTACTTCGCCCTGAAGCCCTCCAAACTAGCTAGGTGCTGGGAGTTCATACAGCGCCAGCAGCAGCCCAGGGAGTCAGCCGCCACCTTCCTGGCTGAACTCCGTCGACTAGCCGTGGGCTGCGAATTCCGCCATGTGGATGACCACGTGGAGACTGCCTTCATGGGTGGGGTCCGGGAAGCCAAGCTCCGCCGGCGCCTCATCGCAATGTCGGAGCCAACCTTGGAGAAGATGCTCCAAACAGTGGTCGCGTTCGAGACAACACAAAAGGAGAAGGCAACCACCAAAGTCCACCAGGCGGCTCCTCCCGAACCCGACTCAAGCGAAGAAGAGGACGTCCACCGGATGCAACCACGCTTGAAGAAGGGTGAGCCCGGCATCCCCAGGCCCAAGGGCCGGCGCCCAGCATCTGTCTCTGTTCCCTCTTCTGCTTCCCTCAACAGGCAGGCCCCAACGTGCGCCAGCTGCGGGGACCCCCACGACAGACGTACATGCCGCTTCCGTGATGCCGTCTGCCGCGCCTGCGGGAAAGCAGGACATCTCGCCCGGGCCTGCCACCTGAGGAACAGCCACCGTGCCCCAGCAGCGAACTTCGAAGAAGTGGGTAGTGTCGTTCCCATGGCCATGGTAATGAGCTTGCCCCAGCCCATCCCGGGCGCAATTTCTGTGTCACTCCGGATAGAGGGAGTCCCTTGCTCCATGGAACTGGACTCAGGGTCTGCGTATTCCATTGTGTCCGCAGCCACGTTCAGCCGCCTCTTCCCGAAGGGGGCACGCTGGCTACGGCTGCCGGCCACGTTGGTCCTCCGGGACTCCCAGAAAAACCCTGTGGCTATTAAGGGGCTAGCCAGGGTCCGGGTCCAGTACTACGCCTTTAACGGCCTGCTGGACCTTCTCGTGGTGGAGCGCAATCTAACCAGTCTCCTAGGCCGCGCCTGGTTCAAGCCGCTCGGAGTGCAGTGGACAGGAATACACCGTGTGGGCTCCACCGACTTTTCGGCCATCTGCGAGGAATTCCCCGCTGTTTTTGACGGCTCATTGGGCTGCTACAAGGGACCCCCGGTTTCCTTCGACCTGGACTCGGCAGTCCGGCCCATCCGCGTGGCCGTCCGACGGCCACCGCTCGCCTTCCAGCCCAAAGTGGAGGCGGAGCTGGAAAAGCTCGTGGCACAAGGGGTGCTCGAGCCGGTCTCCCACGCCAAGTGGGAGACTCCCATTGTGACCCCCCTCAAAGCTAATGGGGAAGTCTGCATCTGCGCGGATTACAAATGTACAATTAATAAGGCATTACAGGACCATGCGTACCCGGTACCGGTGGTCAGCCATGTTCTGGCCTCCCTCGCGGGCGCCAAAATATTTGGAAAATTAGACTTGGCCCAAGCCTATCAGCAGCTTCCTGTAGACGAAGCAACGGCCGAGGCACAAATGATTGTGACTCACAAGGGAGCGTTCAAGGTCAAACGCCTCCAATTTGGGGTCAGTGTAGCACCCGGAATCTTTCAAAATCTAATGGACTCTCTCCTAAAAGATGTTCCAGGAGTGAAGCCGTTCTTCGATGACGTCCTCATCACCGCCCCGGACGCCAACACGTTCACAGCTCGCCTCCGGATGGTGCTGCAAAGGTTCCAGGACGCGGGTCTCAAGGTTTGAAAATACAAGTGCACCCTGGGAGTCTCCTCGGTGACCTTCTTGGGGTTCCAAGTCACCACGGACAGCATTCACCCTACAAAGGAGAAGGTAGCGGCAATTACAGGTGCACCCCGCCCGTCCTCAAAGGCGGAACTCCAGGCGTTCTTGGGACTTGTGAACTTCTACCACGCCTTCCTTCCACACAAGGTGGCGGGTGCTGAACCCCTGCATTGTCTCCTGGACAAGGGAGTGGCTTGGGCCTGGGGCCCCAAGCACGATGCGGCCTTCCGGGCCGTCAAGGACCTGTTAGTTTTGAATGCGGTCCTGGCGCATTTCGATGAGAGGCTCCCTGTCATCCTGGCCTGCGACGCGTCCCCCTACGGCGTTGGGGCGGTCTTGGGGCACCGGCTACCCAATGGAAAGGAGGTTCCGGTTGCCTACTACTCCAGGACCCTGTCGTCGGCGGAACGGAACTACGCCCAGATCAACAAAGAGGCTCTAGCGATCGTAGCCGGCGTCAGGAAATTCCATTACTATCTCTACGGGCGGTCGTTCATCGTGGCCACAGATCACAAGCCGCTGCTGGGTCTCCTTGCCCCCCACAGGCAGACCCCTCACATGCTGTCCCCGCGGGTCCTGCAGTGGTCAATTTTTTTGTCAGGCTACTCCTACGAATTGGTACATCGCCCGGGGAAGGCGATGGGTCATGCAGACGCCCTCAGCCGTCTTCCCCTCCCGTCCTGCAACCCTGATCCGGCTCCCGCTTTCCACGTCGCGCTCCTCGAGGACCTACCGGAGCGCCCCTTACAGGTATCGGATGTGGCCCGTCGCATGCGGTGGGACTGCATCCTTTCCCGTGTCTCGGACTGGGTGGGAAGGGGGTGGCCGGAAAAACCGGGACCAGATTTCGCCACTTTCACGGCACGCAGGCACGAACTATCAGCCCACAAGGGATGCCTGCTATGGGGATCTTGAGTGGTGATCCCCGGGCCCCTGCGGCCCCGAGTGCTAGAGGCCCTACACGAGGCTCACCCGGGAATTGTGAGCATGAAAGCTCTGGCCCGGAGTTACGTATGGTGGCCAGGCCTGGACAAAGACATTGAGGGGCGGGTCCAGAAGTGTACCAAATGCCAGGAGTCGTGGCCAGATCCGCCACACGCTCCTGTCCGATCCTGGGAATCTACTAACAAGCCCTGGTCCCGCCTGCACCTAGACTTCGCGGGACCGGTCCAGGGCCGGTTGTTTCTTATTGTTTTTGACAGCTACAGCAAGTGGCTTGAGGTAGTGCCAGTAGCTTCGACCTCCACCAACACTGCCTTAAGAAGTCTCTGGCCGATCTTCGCGACACACGGAATGCCAGAAACTCTCGTGACCGACAATGGGACCGCGTTCACCTCCGGCAAGTTTCAACGGTTTGTGGAAGCCTGCGGTCTGCGCCACATCCGCTCCGCTCCGTTCCACCCCGCAACCAACGGCCAGGCCGAGCGCATGGTGAGGACAACGAAGGACGCGTTAAAGAAGATGGAGCACGGCGACTGGGAAGAGCAGCTGTACAAGTTCCTGTTCTGCCAACGGAACACACCCCACTCAGGGACCGGGCGCCGGCCAGCTGAACTTCTGATGGGAAGATGACTGGGAACCGTCTTGGACCGCCTACATCCCGACCGAGCAATCGAGGGGGACCCGACAACGGAGGACCGGCCAGCTGCCCGAGGATTCGCTCCTGAAGACCCTGTATACGCGAAGAACTTCGCGCGGGGTCCGACATGGCTCCCTGCGAGGATCATCCGAGTCACAGGGCCTTATTCCTACGAGGTCCTTACGGAAGATGGCGTAGTCTGGAAAGAGCACATTGACCAGATTCGATGCTGTACCCAGAACCACGATGATACCCAGGCCCCCGAACTCCCTGCACCAACAGACCGTGACATCGACACGACTCCAGAAGCAGTGCCAGACCCTGATCCGGAGACTGCGGAGATGCCACTCCTGCCCGCGGACGAAGCAGTCATACCATCCACACCTGAACGACCCCCGAGCAGACAGGCCCCACCAGCAGAACAACTACCCACACCGCAACCTGCCGACACAAGCAACACGCCCCACCTTACAACCCCCCGGCGCTCTGGACGTGAGCGCAGATGCCCGGACTATCTCAAAGACTATGTGTGCAGAGGGGTTCTGGACTATGGGGGGAGGGGTGTTATGTATTGACCATGCAGTCGCCATGTGCTCCCTTAATTGCGACCGCATGGCCAGAGCACATGGCCAGAGCATGGCCAGAGCACATGGCCAAGAAACTACCTGAGCTTCTATTAGTGTTAGTAACATCGGATTGTGGTCTGAGAATGTCGATGGCAAAATATCTATGTCTTTTGTCTCTAGAGCTATTGATCTAGACGTCCACATCATGTCTATACGAGACCATGATTTATGTCTAGCCGAATAAAAAGTATAGCCTCGTTCTAACCTGTGTTTTACCCTCCACATGTCCACAAGGTCGTATTCTTCTGCTATTTGGAGGTAACTATTCGGCAAGACTAGCCCTTTTTTTATTTTTAGCTGGGGTCTTCCTATCTAATTCTCTTTCCATTACCGCATTGAAGTCTCCAGTTATGCAAATTTTATGGGATTTTTTTAATTGGAGGACATCAGCCAACTCTCTATAAAAGTTATCCTGCTTTGAGTTGGGAGCATATATATTTATTATTAGGTATTCTATTCCTCCCTTAATAATAGTAATGGCTACTATTCTACCGTCTACAGATGAATATACATGCTTAAAAAGGTTAAAAAGGTTAAAAAAAAGGTTAAAAAAAAAGGTTAAAAAAAATAAGAGATGGTCCTTGAATAGGTTCGCATTAAAAGATCAAGACCTGGTAAACAATTTGAAAAAAGAAATAAAGATGTTTTTCAAAGAAAATATTCAAGAAGATATTTCGATTAATGTGGTCTGGGACGCTTTCAAGGCCTATATTAGAGGTAGATTTATTAGCCATTCAATTTGGGTTAAAAAACAGGAAAACAAGGAATACAACCAATTAGTTAAACAGATCAAATTAAAGGAAGAAAATGCAATAAAGAGGGGCGACAACGGGAGCAGGAAAAGACTGCTCTTAGCTCAATACAAACTGAACCTGTTACTAAACAAAGAAGTAGCCAAAAAAAATGAATGGAATAAAGTCTTTTTCTTTGAAAACGCAAATAAACCTTCTAGATGGTTAGCCTATAAGTTAAAAAAAGAAGAGGCAAAAAAACATATAACTTCAATTAAAAACCATAAAGGGGAAAATAAATATCTATTGGAAGATATAAAAAAGATAGCAGTAGAATATTTTAAAAAGGTATACAAACAAGAGGAATCAGAGGAACCAGCTAAAATTGAAGAAGGGATAAGGAATTATTTAACCAAAAATAATAAGGGCCCAGGGGAATTTAATGATGAACATCGGAGGACATTAAACGAACCCGTCACGATATGTGAAGTTATTGAGGCTATAAAAAGACAGAAAAATAACAAAACTCCGGGACCAGATGGATTACCCGCTGAGTTTTATCGTATATTCGAAGATCAAATCTCTAATAGACTTAAAGACCTTATTAAGAATATCGGTAGAACTGGAACCATGCCAACATCTTGGACGGGTGCAATTATCACGTTAATCCCCAAAGGTTCAGAAAATTTAGACTCAATAGGAAATTATAGGCCAATATCACTACTAAATGCTGACTATAAGATATTTGCAAGTATACTGGCTGAGAGGTTTAAGAAGGTGTTAAATCAAATTATTAGCAGAGACCAGGTGGGTTTCCTCCCCAAAAGGCAACTGAGGGAAAACATGAGAACTCTAATCAATGCACTGGAGTATTATGAAATCCACCCAGAGAAAGCGGTAGCACTAATGTTTATGGATGCCGAAAAGGCGTTTGACAACCTTTCCTGGAAATTCTTACTGCTTAAATTGAAAAGTGCAAATCCAGGAAACAATTTCTTGCTAATGATAGAGGCAATTTATAAGACTCAATTTGCCAAACTGACAATAAATGGAGATCTAACACAGGAATTCAGAATTGAGAAGGGGACTAGGCAGGGATGCCCCCTTTCCCCTCTTCTCTTTATCTATGCATTAGAATCATTATGTGAGCAGGTAAGAAGTGAACAGGAAATTATAGGTCTTCAATGTAAGGGCCAAAAATATAAACTTTGTGCCTACGCGGACGATCTTATGTTTATTATTGAAAAACCTGAAACCTCATTAAGTACTCTACTAAAGGTAATTGACGAATATGGTCAAGCAGCAGGTCTAAAAATCAACATACAGAAAACCAAAATAATCACTAAAAATTGCAATAAAGAACTAGAAAAAATAATTCAGTCTACCTCGAATATAAGCATTGTAAAGAAGGTAAAATACTTAGGCATTATCTGTTCAAATAAAATTAGCTCTTGGACAATAGATAACTATAAAAACTGGTTAAAAAAGGTAAGAGGAGATACTAATATGTGGAAAAACTTAAATCTATCCTGGTTGGGCAAAATAGCAGCTGTTAAGATGAATATTCTACCAAAATTCTTATTCCTAGCTCAAACCATCCCCTTATTGGATAATAAAGCCAGTTTCTATGTAGAATTAAACAAAGTTATAAACCAATTTATATGGCACCCTGGAAAACCAAGGATCAAAAAGAAAGTGCTACAAGATAGCAAGGAAAGAGGGGGAGTAGGTCTACCCGCTTGGGAAATATATGGGAAGGCTGCTGCATTAGTATGGGTAAAAGATTGGGTCAAATTGGATAACCCTAGGGTCTTGGCTATAGAAGGCCATGATTTATATATGGGATGGCACGCATACCTTTGGTATGGTAAACAGAAAATACATCAAAACTTTGCCTCACATCCCCTTAGAGCAGCGCTGATGAAGAACTGGCTGAGTGTTAGAGAGAAATTCTATGAAAAGATACCCAAATGGGTTTCACCTCTTGAAGCCTTCATCAAACCCTCTTTAATGACGTCCAACGAAAATATAAAATATGGAATCTTACTAGATAATAAGGATAATTTAAAATCTGAGACCCAAATACGAGACGAACTGAATATTAATCTAACTTGGTTGGAAATTAACCAACTTAAGTCCAGATTTAAAGAAGACAAAAAACGAGGCTTTTACAGCAAGCCGAATAAACTAGATACGGTCTGGCTAAATAGCGATTCTAAATTAATTACAAAAATATATGAAATAATACTACAGGATGAAATGAAAGATGAGGAAGTCAAAACGGCGATGGTTAAATGGATGGAGGTTTATATCTATACCATAGATATAAACAGATGGTCTAAGATATGGAAATCGATCAAATTCTTAAAGACTGTAAGTTACAAAGAAAATATACATAAAATGTTCCATAGGTGGCATTGGTCGCCAGACAAATTAAATAAATGTTTTGGCACAACCTCGCATAAATGTTGGGTGTGTGGGAAAGTCCGGGGTACACTGTATCATATGTGGTGGACCTGCACAGAAATGAAGAAGTTTTGGTTTATGGTTAAGAAATTGATCTTTGAAATTGTAGGTATTGATTTAGAGCTAGAACCAGAAGCCTATTTACTAAATATGTTAACAGACAATCTGTCAATGGTTGACTTGAAACTAATAACTTATATGCTCACAGTGGCACGCATAACAAGGGCTAAAGTCTGGAAGTCTTCTGTTTTACTGGGAAGAGACGATGTAGTTGATAAATTAATAGAATGGGCAGAACTAGATAGAATGAGCTATATGTTAAACTCAGAATGTAATGTAAACCCTACTTGTACATGGTCCAAGTTTTTCAATTGGTTGCACTAGTGTATTATTATGATGGTTCACCTTATATCAATATGAATAATGTTTTTGGTTGTTTAATTTTATACATTATTAAAAACCTAATAAAAATGGATTATAAAAAAAAAAAAAAAGAAACTACCTGAGCTTCAGCCATGTAGAACAAAGGCCAGGTGGATTCAAACCAGCCACCAATCCTGTACCTAGGTTTCTCCCAGGGAACCTATGAAATGTAAATAGACTTCTAATAGCCTATCAGGCCAGTTGGGTGAGGTCAGGGGATTGTCCCTGACCAGCATAAAAGGAGGGCTTCGAGCCCTGGGTTGTATGCTTCATCCGGACCAGCAATAAAGATCATGCTATTTCACTGTTCCACGGACTCCCGACTCCAATACTTATCAGTGGGGCTGAGAGAACTCTTTCCCAAGCTGTCCTTGAGGGAACAGCTGGTACAGAGCTATGGCTTGCCCAAGGTCATCCAGCCAGGTGCAAGTGGAGGAGTGGGGAATCAAACCCAATTCTCCCAGATTAGAGTCCGTGCACTTAACCACTACACCAGACAGGCTCTCTCTAAAGCAGGGGGGAGGCTATTTCTTCTGGTGTAAGTTGACCTGCAGTTGCACGATCACACGGACTTTTGTAGATGTGGGCACAGCCTGCCACTGCGTGATCAGATACAACCGCGGGTGAGTTGGGGTCCCCCCCCCCCGTTACATAAGAACATAAGAGAAGTTAATGTTGGATCAGGCCAATGGCCCATCCAGTCCAACACTCTGTCACACAGTGGCCAAAAACACCAGGTGCCGTCAGGAGGTCTAGCAGTGGGGCCAGGACACTAGAAGCACTCCCACTGTTGCCCCCCACTCAAGCACCAAGAATACAGAGCATCACTTGCCCCAGACTGAGAGTTCCTATCTATACCTTGAGGCTAATAGCCACTGATGGACCTCTGCTCCATATGTTTATCTAATTCCCCCTTGAAGCCGTCCATGCTTATAGCCACCACCTCCTCTGGCAGTGAATTCCATGTGTTAATCACTCTTTGGGTGAAGAAGTACTTCCTTTTATCTGTTCTAACCCGACTGTTCAGCAATTTCATTGAGTGCCCACAAGTTCTTGTATTGTGAGAAAGGAAGAAAAGTACTTCTTTCTCTACCAGCTCTATCCCATGCATAATCTTATAAACCTCAATCATGTCACCCCTCAGCTGTCATTTCTCCAAGCTAAAGAGCCCCAAGAGCTTCAACCTTTCTTCGTAGGAAAAATGTTCCGACCCTTTTATCATTCTAGTTGCCCTTTTCTGCACTTTTCCCAATGCTATCTTTTTTGAGGTGTGGTAACCAGAACTGAACACAGTACTCCAAATGAGGTCGCACCATTGATTTATACAGGGGCATTATGATATTGGCTGATTTGTTTTCAGTTCCCTTCCTAATAACCTCTAATGACCCTGTTGAGCAGCAGTGAGGAATGGAGGTCCAGGCCGGGAAGTCTTCTGCTAGCCTCCCCAGTTTACATGACTAATAAAATGCCTTTTAAATAATATACCGGCAAACTAGTTATCTATATATCCATTCTCAAGTGTAAGTAGATGTGCAGATATCTAAATCCACTGATCGGGCCTGCAGTGAGATACAGAAGATTTTTCTCCAATCTCTCCCCCCCCCCAGGTTTGCAGATAGGGTTGCCAGCCTCCAGGTGGGGCCTGGGGATCTCCCGCTTTTACAACTGATCCCCAGCTGACAGAGATCAGCTCCCCTGGAGAAAATGGCTGCTTTGAAGGGTGGACGCTATGGCATTGTAACATGCTGAGGCCACTCCCCTCCCCAAATGCCACCTTCTCCTGGCTCCACCCCCAAAGTCCCCGGGTATTTTCAAACCCGGACTTGGCAACTCTACTTGCAGAAAAAACTGATATTGGTAAAAATTACATTTAACCCTCCTAAGAACAAAGGGGTTGTCTATATGCATGTACAGACAACACACCTACTTCTATTACTGTCTCAACAGTGACAGTGGGGGGTGGTTAAAGCCTGGAGCCAAACTGGGGCTCACTGGCATTGATGTTGTACATCAAGTTCCCAAGAGTCCTCTACCACACAAATGAGCCATAGTTTTCCAAGAAAGAGCCTGTGTGGTGGTGGGGGGGGGAGCTGAAGTCAAAGGGGCAGATAAAGGTAGGTTGGTCATTGTGTGGGAAGAAGAGAAGCAAGTAGGAAAAGGGAGAGGCTGTGGAGTAGGGTTGCCAAGTCCGGGTTGGAAAATACCTAGGGACTTTGGGGGTGGAGCCAGGAGAAGGTGGGGTTTGGGGAGGGGAGGGGCCTCAGCATGGTACAATGCCATAGAGTCCACCCTTCAAAGTAGCCATTTTCTCCAGGGGAGCTGATCTCTGCCAGCTGGAGATCAGTTGTAAAAGCAGGAGATCCCCAGGCCCCAGCTGGAGGCTGGCAACTCTACTGTGGAGACTGCCAGGAAAGGGAAAGAGGAAATAGTGGGGGAGGGGAAAATGAGAAGCCCCCTCACAAGTCCTTGTGAGTTCCAACTTGTCCTATATAAATGGTGTAACTGCTGGAATCAGTGGCCTGTCTTCCCACAATTAAAATAACAATTCTCTAGCAACTGGGCAAGCATCAAATATTGCTTTAACTGTGGAAAGATAGGACACTGAGGCCTACACTAGGGTTGCCAAGTCAAACTTACGTTTTGGTGGGGGGGAGTCCCTCGCTGGCCGGGAGCCGCCCGGGAGGCTCTCTGGAAGTGATGTCACCACGTTAAGGCATGTAAGACGGAGGAGCCAGAACAAGTGACAGGCGCGCGTCCCCCGCCGGCCATGCCGCCTCCCCGGGCTCTGCCTCGCCGGCGTCTGCTGCTGAAGGAAGCTGGGAGAGAAGAGCTGGCCCGCAGACTAGGGCCATGCCGCCTCCCGGGCTCTGCCTCGCCGGAGGAAGCTGGGAGAGAAGAGCCAGCCCGCTGCAGAGCATTGCCGCGCAGAGCGTTGCCCGGCTGTCGTCCAGAATGGACGACTTCGGGGGTGGGGTTCCCCCCGCCGGCCGAATGGCAGCCGGCGGGTTGGGAACCCCTATAGCGGGGGATCCCCCGCCCCCCGGGCTGACTTGGCAGCCCTAGCCTACACCCTTTCATTTTACTGAGCTGATCATTCCAGGGCACATCCAGTTGATCTCTGCGAGCTACATTTGGGATACGTATACATGGAGCCTAAAATAAAAGGTTTTCTGTTATTCTCCCCAAATGGGTGGCTAGTTATGCGGGATAAGTCAAACAAGGCTTATTCACTAACTGGGCCCAGAATCAAAAATACAAGCACAGGGGGAGGGATATGTTTAATACTGAAAAAGAATACAATTTGCCTGTCAATTAGATCCAGTGGGCTATATTTTACTTTAATCCTACCCCAAACAGAGAGAAATGTCTTTAATATTCCTGTATGTTCGTTGTTCATATTCATCAGGTATTTATTTGCTACATTTCTCCCTGTGGGTTCAGAATTTACAAATGAGATCCAAATGTGCAGAACACACACATTTCAAAAGCTTAAATCAATAACATTTTATATAAATATACCTCCTGTCCAAAGTTTCATATCTGTGGATATATAGTTTCTCCCTTCCAAACGAAGCATGAAGTAGTGATATAAAATGAAGCCACATGTCTGTCCTTAGGATATTTATGTGCTCTATCACCTCCTTTGTTCTAATGGGTCTGGCTGATCTTTTATTATTTTTTGAAGCAATTAATCACTTTAAATGTAAAATAATGCATTAAATTTAAGCATCAGAATGAGTGCTTTGATGGCCTTGAATTCTAGGTTGTGCTTGATGATAATTTTCTCTCAGATGTCTCCATGTAAGAATTATCACCAGCCTTTATCTCTTCCTGAACATTTCCACAGGCTGAGCTGGTATTTTATTAGCATACAGGGAGTGGATGATCACGCTGTCAGCATTAACATGTTTTTGGCAAGCACTAACTCTCCAAGGTATTTTTGGCTAAATCCACAGTTTGTTCTTGAATTTCAGTTTCTGCTTTTGTCTGAAATGTAAACTGCTAAGTCCACAAACTCTTAAATCTATGAGCACTAAGAAAAACCAAGGGGTGGGGGGAAGGATGAAATAAAAAAATTAAAATGGGCACAATCCCAATTCTGTAGGGCTCTGATGTAAACATGTGATTCTCCCTGGACCCACAGGGATTCTCCAATGCGGAGCAGTGTTCAGTGCTGTGGAATCAATATTTGCATATCTTGGGGGGGGGGTTACAGAAAGGGACAGCCCCGGCATGCATTCAATGTACACATTTGAACACCCCTCGCCATTATGTGTCTACCATGGACAACCTATCATGGTCATCGTATTTTGAGATGGAGCTGTTTTATATTTCTACTAGCCTGATGCCCGTGCTTCACTATAGTATTTCAGTTCCATGTAAATCCAGTTATAATATTGATGATGTGAAGTTTGAAAGGTAACATTTGTTGTAGGTATTGTAACGAAGAAGACTGTAGTGTGAAAAATGAAGTGAGACATATGTACTGGGTTTTTTCTCTCTACTGAAGGACCTCTCAGTAGACCACAGTGGTGGTTCTGCTCTCAGGTGCTAGGATCACCAGGCTGCTTGGTGAGCTCACTCTGGAGCAGACTCCTAAAAAGGTCCTCCCATAAACATTCGTAAACTCAATTGCCATGCTGGCTGTTATGAAAAATGTATATTCAGGAGTCTTAAATCGCTGATTTCTGTCACTGTCCTCAACTGTCTGCAGTCTCTTTTAACTGTGTTTTTACCACAGAACATTGAGATCCACAGCTGAGCAGTCAGAAGGAGGTGGGTGCAAGCAGGCAGGCTTTACCTCAGAACTCTGAGCTTCACAGTTGACCAATCGGGGGGGGGGGGGGGGGGGGAGAGGCAGCAGCCTGGCAGGCACATGGAAAACAATTGAGGTTATACATTTTGCCCCCTTTTTACCCCTTAGAGGTCGTGTTTCTCAGAAATCTCTTCATAGTGGGGGTTGACGTCATGGTAGGAATGCACTCCCCTTATTTTGGGTTTCTTGGTGCAGGGGTTTGGTTCAGGCATTGGATTGGAAGGAGAGAGCATACTTCTTTTTTTTTTTTTACACAAAAATGCTTCTCATTTATGTTACATTTAAGAAGTGGGATATAACTATGTATTCAAAACAACATCTGAGCAATCAGATATTGAGCAAGTTCATATGAACCAATTTTCTAGAACCCATATTGTGAGAAATTAAATAACCTAATACAGGAAACCACTTTTCTACAAATTTGGGGTATATTTCCATGGTGGATGGGAGTGTAGCTAAGATGGGCCAGTAGCATCATTAAGGTGATCCTGCTGGGATGGCCTCTCTGATGGATTAAAGTACCCTGGCCCTGCTCCTACACCTGACAAACACCCACCTGTCTGATGTAAGGTGAGGAGATTGTGTTTAAAGGCATTAGGGAATCTGGGTTAGTAGCTGCACTAAGGAAATCCCACTGAGCAAGCCTCCCTGATAGCTTTAAGGACTCCATGCCCCTTCCAACCTTTGACAGGCAGTTGTCTGTCAGGGGTAGTGGGTCTGAAGGCCTCCTTGATGGTTTTCAATGCTCTGCCCCTGCTCCGGCACCTGACAGACAACCACCTGTCAGGTGGAGGAGGGGTGGGTGGGAGTATGTCTAAAGCCACTGGGGAGGCTGAACCAGCAGCATTGCTAAGCCATTTCTGCTTGGATGGCCTCCTTGATGGGTTAAAGTACCCTGCTCCTACACCTGACAGACATTTGCCTGGCTGGTGTTGGGGGGGAGTGTGTTTAAAGGCACCAAGGAGGCTGGGCCAGCAGCAGCACTAAGGCAATCCTGCTAAACAAGCCTTTCTGATGGCTGTAAGTATTTAAGATTTAAGAAGTATTAAAATGTTGGAAGAAGCCCTAGGAGGCTGCCTAGGCATTAAGTAATTGTCTTTTAACAACAAGAGCTTATTTGTTAAATGGTTAGAAGCAGGGCTCATTTCATAGCAGGAGCTCCTTTGCATATTAGGCCACACACCCGTAATGTAGCCAATCCTTCAAGAGCTTACAGAGCTCTTCTTACAGGGGCTACTGTAAGCTCTTGGAGGATTGGCTACATCAGGGGTGTGTGGCCTAATATGCAGAGGAGCTCCTGCTACAAAATGAGCCCTGGTTAGAAGGCAGTAGTAAAACAAAAACAAAACAAAAACAATAATACATAGTGAACCATTCAATAATATCCTGCAAGGTCTATTCTGGCATAGTTTAAATATAAACCACCTTCTCTCTTTACCCATTCCCATCCACATAATAAAGCTCCTCCTGTGATCTGCCCAGATAAAATGCTTATGAACATCCTGAAATATCTCAGATTGTCCAGTGACTAGGGGCTGATGTTCATTCAATAATCTGAACCTAAATCTCTGGCACATAGACTTCTGTGACATCACAACATCTGAGCCAACAGCCAGTGACAGGGTTGTTGGCTCCAGGTTGGGAAATTTCTGGAGATTTGGGGGGTGGGGCCTGGGAAGGGTGGGGTTTGGAGAGGGGAGGGACTTCAATGGGCTATAATACCACATGGCCCACCTTCCAAAGCAGCCATGTTCTCCAGGTGAACTGATCTCTGTTGCCAGGAAATCAATTGTAATCCCAGGAGGTCTCCAGCCACCACCTGGAGGTTGGCAACCCTAGCCAGTGAGGTACTGCAACTGACTGGCAATTGCCTTTTATATTATTTTTGTGCTAAAACATTTTTGATTATCACTATATCTTGGCTATTTCAGAATGGTGATAAAAATATTTTTAAGAACATTGCCAGGCCTTTTAACTTTCTTCTTTGTTTCTTTTGTATCTCATCATTGTTATTGGCATGTATCCTTCTGCTCCATCCAGCAAAGTTTGAGGCCTTCTTTCAGCCTTACCAGACATCTTCTTCAGCAGAAAGAGTGACTTCTGTCAGAAAAAATCTCCTTTTGTGTATAATATTGTTGATTTTATTTTGCCACATGTCATTTGAGAAGTGACATGCAAATGGGGATAATCTATAACCAAGGTAATCACTCACAAATGGTAACAGAATTCAAATTTGTGATAACAATGAAGTGGGGATTTGTGAGGAATTACATGACAGAAGAACAATTTTGAACCCCTGCCTATGATATTTATTTATTTCCATGAATATCTGCCTTTCTCCCAAGCATTTCAGGGGCTTGACCAAGCTAACTCTTCCCTTGTTCTCCTTTAACAAACAGTCAGCTTCCCTTGGTGTTATGTGCCTCCAGAAATATTTGTTGCCCTTGTCAGACATGTGATGGCAGCAACTGTTTTCACGCAAAGGGAGCTCATGCAGTATACCTTTCTAACTAACAAAAAGAACGAGGGAGTGGGGACTCCTCCTAGGGATGCTAAATGCCTGCCTCCAGTGGGCAATCACCCACCAAAGGGCCCTCACCTCACACAGAATTTGTAGAGCATTGGCCAGTTTTTTGATGCCCTGCCCGGATGGGACATCAGGCTTGCCCCACCCCCAAAGCTCTCAGGGATGCTGGGCCACCAGCTGAATTCCCTAAATCCACCCCATGAGACTAAACCAGGGGTGGCCAAATTTGCTTAATGTAAGTGCCACATAGAATAAATGTCATATGTTTGAGAGCTGTAAGACCAGGGCTCATTTCGTAGCAGGAGCTCCTCTACATATTATGCCACACACCCCTGATGTAGCCAATCTTCCAAGAGCTTACAGTAGCCCCTGTAAGAAGAGCTCTGTAAGCTCTTGGAGGATTGGCTACATTAGGGGTGTGTGGCCTAATATGTAAAGGAGCTCCTGCTACGAAATGAGCCCTGCGTAAGACATGAACAAATATTACACACATGCTTTTACTGAAAAAGATGCAGATTTGCTTTTTATTAACATTAAATGAGACTGCCAAAAAAAACCCTAAAGGGATAAAACCAGATACTGATAATGATATTTATTTGTCCAATTATATTTGTAGGCAGGGGGTGGGGGGGATGCTTTGGGAATACATTTAAAGTTCAAGTTGTTTTCTTTCTCTGTTCCCCCTGGCCACAAGCCTACCCATGGAGGGGAACACTGGCTGGGGAAGGGAAGACCAAACAGAGAAGCATGCCTCTCCTTTGCTTCCCCAGCCACCTATCCTGGAGCCACACAGTAAGTGTGAAAGAGCTGCATGTGGCTCCCGAGACGCAGTTTGGCCATCCCTGGACTCATCCAACACACACAATATCAGAGGGGAAACAGACTGTTCCATTGTATACACCATAGAACATTTCTGCTGTTTTTCCTTTCAGTTAATAACATACGTTTCTGCATATCTGGGGAGACTCCCAGGTAGATAACGACCTTGGCTGGTGGGTGGGTTTTACTTTTTGGTGTTACACAAGGGCCAGTCATTTGACTGTTGGCTATAGCAGGGGTCCCTAACTTTTTTTGAGGCTGTGACCACCGCTGGAATTCTGACATGTGGCGGGTGCAATCACAAAATGGCTGCCACAGGAGGCAGAGCACCTACAAAATGGCTGCCACCAGAGGCAGAGCCAACCACAAAATGTCAGGGAGTGATTATACGTAACTTAAATAGTAATTCTTCAACATTTTAAGCAGAAGTTCTGCTCAACAAGATGCCTTTTAAAATGAACAGGTTATTTTAAAATATTTTCTCCCATACACTCAAGCTTACCTTCACTCAGTGAAGATCCTTGGGGTGTGGAGGCAGCTGCTGTCAAAGAAGAGCTTTCTCAAATCTACACAGCCAATCAGAAGCCCTGTTGGGCAAAAGCCCCACTTGGCCCTGGCCTGCCCACTTTCTAAAAACACTTGGCAAGGAAAGGTATCAATGGCACCACACTAGAAAGCCCTGAGCTATAGTGGCAAGCTAGGGGGACCCTGAGGAAAAGTAAGAAAGAGAAACAGTTCAAAAATTTCCTTCCCAAATCTTTACCTGCAGTGATTAGTAATGAAGCCAGCGCCAACAGGAGACAGAGCCAACTAATTCTGATTTTGTCCCTCTGCCACCAGAGGCAGAGCCTCTCTCGTAAATTATACTAGAAAACTTAGAAGCTTTTAGGTGCTTGAGAAAACCAATTTCCCCTTTCTCTCCCCACTTTTCCCTTTAATTGACACACAGCTGCTTGTGTGTCCCTTCTGGAGCATAATTTGTCCTCACCAGGCATTTTTGAATTTATTTATTTATTGTTCACGTACAAAATCTTATTTTTCTGCAAACCTGGGGAATCTCCCCGAGTACACACAGTCCCCAAACTTGGCTGCATTCTGCAGTGTTCATTATCGAAACATTGTGATGGCCTTTGGCTATATTCAATGAATTCTTGTGCTTCTGGTTCATTATCCAAACAGAGACCAGCTAGTTTACTATTAGATACAATGATTCCATATCCTCATCTTATACACAAGGAAAGAAAACAGGTGAAAAGTACAGTAAACTTAAACAGATGATAAATTGTCCGCAGATTTACGATCTGTTCACACAAATGTCGCATCGATAAGACAGTGTTATCGATGCAACAAACATGAAATTAAGCAAACTCCGGAGTATGTGACGGAGTACAGGAGGGCCTGGCGTGATGTGGTCCACGGGGTCGTGAAGAGTTGGACTCGACTGTGCGACTGAACAACAACAACAACAACACACAAGGGTGAACTGTGCCTTTGTGATACGAAGTTGCAAAAGATACTAGATATGGTACAAATGCCTTTAGATTGAAGTGAAAACACGTATGCTATACTTGTGACCATTCACAGAAACTTGCTGTTTTTTGAGATATCTGACTTAAGGGGAAAAAATTCTATAAGGGGAATGGAACCATTACATGATGTCAGACACCTGATTGATTCTGTAGAAGGAATCAATCTGTATTCTGTCCATCACCTCAAGAGATGTGGGGAATGCTTTTAAAATCATGCCCCAATGTGACATGCTGTGATGCTTTGAGACATTCTTATCTGAGCAAAAAAAAAAAGGTGTTTCTTGCTTGTGATAGGGATGAGATCAAAGTGAAGATGGCATCCACATGGGTATATTGGCATGCCAATCTTTTTCCAGGTGCACATTCTATTCTCTTCTGGTTCCTTGGAGCTGTCTGTGAGCTAGATAATTATACAACAGAACAATGAACACTCTGGAGGACCAGTAGCCAGGGGCAACGATACTTATGCAGATCTTACCCAGTCTGATCTCGCGCACCGCTCCACTGGCTTTATGAACCAGCTGGACCTTAAGTGTTCCTCACAAAGGAATAAAACAGGACCCTGATCATTTTAATTTGAGGTTCCAAATGAATGCAGCAGCTGCATGTTCATTTTTTTTTTTTTTATCACCCGGTTCTTTTCTTACTGTCAGTGGCAAAATGAATAAAGAGAATATGCTAACAAAAGACATCTCACACCGTTACTGTAACGAAGAAATAAACCAAATAACATAAAAATTAAAATGAAATATAAGTAGTTCATAAATAAACAGGATTTTTAAAAGCTTGTTTAGGTGTTCAGGTTCTTTTTCATTGTGCCCCAAAGCAAAATAGTAGTTGTAAAGACATTACTTAACCAAACACTTTAAATATACACAGGGCTATTTTTGGGCAGGAACGCACAGGAATGGAGTTCCGGCTGGCTCCTGAGCTGGCCACACCCAGCAGGAACTCATTAGCATAACAGGCCACGTCCAACAGTATTAGGGGCACCAGCATAAACTACGGGGGGGCTCGAGGGCTCGAGCCACCCCCGAAATTTCCCGGGGGGGACTGAGCCCCCCTCGGGAAAACGTCGCGCCTGCCGCTGGCACCTTGCCGCCGCGCCTCCCGGGCCCTTCCAAGGCTCACCAGCTGGTGCCTCTCCCCCCCACCAGCCTGGCCATTCCTCCCTCCTTATCTCTCCCTCTTCCTCTTTTATGGGTGAGGGAGGGAGTGGCCAGGGTGGAGGGGGAGGGGGAGGGAAAGGCACCAGCAGCACCATATGCTCAAAATGCAAATGGGAATGGGGTACGACGGTGTCCCTTTGTACTCAAGGGAGGCATAGGAATGTGAAGGGGAGAACAACCTCAGAAAAAAGTTGCTTGCTGTAAGGGACACGGACGATTCATGCTCTCATGCTGAACAAGGGAGAAGGGGAAGGCAGCTGCCTGAACCCATCCCTAACCCAAGAAGGAGCCGCTGTCACCTCCTCCTCCTAAATACATTGTTTCCAAATGCAGCCAGTCATGATTCTCTCCTGCAAGTGAAGAACGTTAGCTCTTGCCTATGACTGAGTGATTCAAACACCTTTTCTAGGCATTGTGTCTAGGAGGGTGGGTGGGAGGGGCAGCTACTAGCCTGCCTTGGGGAGCTTTGCCAGGGCTTCCAAGGTTCAGGATGTGGCCCCGCACTGGAATCAGCTCCAGTTTTGTGTTCGAGGACTGGATTCGACAGCTGGAACAGAAGCTGCAAGTAAGTTGCCTATGAGGGGAAAGGAGGGGTGGGGAGCCTGGGAGGGAGCCCGATGATGTCACTTTTGGGTGATGTCAGTGCATCGGGGACGTCCCTGTCCACTCCTGGAATGCCCCCCAGATCCCCCCCCACCAGCAAGAAGAAGGGACCAGGCAACCCTAGTCAGACCTTCCCCCCACCAGTAGCACCTCTGTTTTGTTAGGATTAAGTTTCAGTTTGTTAGCCCTTATTTATTTACTTATTTAATATATTTATACCACACTTTTCTCCTGAATGAACACCCATAGCAGCTTACAACATTTCTATACTTCTTCCGTTTTATCCTTACAACAACCCTGTGAAATACATTAGGCTGAGAAAACATGACTGGCTGAAGTTCACCAAGTGAGCTTCATGGCAGAGTAGGTATTTGGACCTAAATTTGTTCAGCCCTAGTCCAACATTTTAACCCTTGCATCTTGCTAGTAGTGCTTATTTAATATCCATAAATTTTGTTCGCCATTCCTTGTTGAGAGTGGCGGACTCTAATCGGGAGAACTGGGTTTGATTCCGCATTCATGAACATGCAGCCAGCTGGATGACCTCTCAGCCCCATACCTCACAGGGTGTCTGTTGCTGGGAAAGGAAAAAAAGGAGACTGTAAGCTGCTCTGAGACTTCAAGTGAAGGGCAGGGTATAAATCCAACTCTCCTTCTTCTTCTTGACTTTCTTGTTGCTACCCTTCCCCCACATGCACACACACTCAGCAGAAATATCACATCTAGCGAGAACCCACAAGGACTTGAGGGAGGCATCTCATTTTCTTCTCCCCCACTATTTCCTCTTTCCCTTTCCTGAAAGCCCCCAAAGCCTCTCCCCTTTTCTTGCTTCCTTTTCCCCTTCTAGTGTTGCAAACCACCAGGTGGGGCCTGGAGATCCCTGGAATCACAATAAATCTTCTAACTACAGAGATCAGTTCCCCTTAGGGTTGCCAACTCCAGGTTCAAAAATTCCTGGAGATTTGAGGGTGAAGCCTTGGGAGGGTGAGGTTTGGGGAGGGAAGCAGGGTATAATGCCATAAAGTCCACTCTCCAAAGAAGCTATTTTCTCCAAGGGAACTGATCCTTGTAATCTGGAGAGCAGTTGTAGTTCTGGGTGATCTATAGTTCCCACCTGAAAGTTGGCTACCCTAGTTACTCTGGTAGACATGGCTGCTTTGGATGATGGATTCTATGACATTATACCGCTCTGAGGTCTCTTCCCTTCTCAACCCCCACTCTCCCCAGGTTCTATCCCCCAGATTGCTGGAGTTGGCAATCCTATCTCCTTCCCACCCAACAGCCAACCTACCTTTATCAGCCTCTCTGTTTTAAGCTCCACCTCCAACAATCTATGCCTAAGAACACTATGGCCCAGTTTTATCTCCCTGAAGTCACCCAGAGGCTGGTGCCAGGCCTAGGTTTGCTAACCTCCAGGTGGGACCCGGATATATCCCAGAATTACAACTGATCTCCAGATGACATAGATCTGTCCCCCTGAAGAACATGGTTGCTCTGAAGGGTAGACTGTGGCATTATATTCAGCTGAAGCCTCTTCCTCCCCCCCCCCCAAACTCTTCCCCCCTCAGACTCTACCACAAAATCTCCAGGTACTTCCCAACCTGGAGCTTGCAAACCTAGTCAGGCCTGGTCCCAAGGAGTCCTCCCTCAAAGGCCAAAATAGACTTGGAAAAGGACCCCTCCTCCTTTCTTTCACTGACAGAACTAAGCCTTGAATACAGTTGCTTAGGAAGAGCCACTGGGGAAATCTGTGGCTTAAAGCTACAGGTGCTCCTTTTATCATTTGGGGGCTTTTTAAAACTCTCCAATGTATTTTTTAAAAAAGATTTCAGATTTTTCTGCAAGTCTGGGCCATTGTTTAGGTTTGTAGGAAGATCCATCTTGCCTGTTCACAGCTCCAGTCCAAAGATTTGGCTGACTTTGCTATTAGTATATAGATTAAGACTGTGATTTCCAGAATTCAGCCATAAACTGAACTAGGCTGCCACCTTTAAACTAATCCATATTTATCTCTGTTGCCTGCTGAATGAATTCCAACACCAAATTTCCCCTGCTCTACTCCCTCTGACATTGTTCCCAAGTGATCCATGCAGAAGATGTATGACAGGCAGGTTTACAACAGGGATAGACCTTCTCCCCATAAACCTCATAGACTGTATTACAGCCTCTAGAGCTGTGCCTCTAAGGAATGAGAGATAGCAGCTTTCCCTCTCCAGCGCCTTATTTTTAAACCTCAATGTGTTAGTTGATGTACAGGAAATCCAAGACTATGGACATCTGGCGTTCCTTCCCAGCTTTGCCACAAAGGTCCATTATGATACTTGACAAGCACACTCTATCCTTTTATATATTTCATTTCCCCTCAGAAGTTGGGGTGCCCCTTTGATAGGGTTTTGTTTCAGAACAGACAATCACATACTATTTTTGTGTTTTTTAAAATACCATCCTTTAAAAGGAGGGAAAGCACACGTGAAATAAGGCAACTGCAAAGTCCTAAAGGTGCCACTTCAGAGAGGGAATTAAAGATGTAAGTGAAAATGTTAACAGTGTTTCATAGAGGCATGGGGAGCTCTGCTTTCAAAAAAGCCTTCTTGGCTGCAAATGTCTGATGGATCTAAAGGCTGCAATCAGACAGCAACATCTGGGAAGTGTCCCACAGTCATTGGCACCCCATGCTGCTCTGCCACGGAAGTGAAGTTAAAAGACACCAGGGAAAGTCCAGTGTTAACTGGATATGACAGGCCACGAATGGACTTTCCCCTGTCTGATCACTCGAGCACGCTGTCATGTCATCGGAATGGTCTGATCATGCCATCCCGACTTAGTCCTGTCCCCCCCCCCCTTCACAGTATGCACATCATCGCATACTTCATAGGGGGCCCCATGGGGTTGGAGGTGCAATTCCTCATTTATGCACAAGGAAAACAAATGGCAAAAAACCCCACGACTTACCCGTAGTTGCATCTGATCACACAGTGACGGGCTGAGCCCACAGCTTCAAAGGGATGTGTGATCTCACAACTGCGTGTCAAATTCCTCTGGAGGGAATAGCCTCCCTTCCCCTCCGCTCCAACTGGCACATGTGACCGCAGCCGAAGTGTGCTTGTGTACAAAAGACCAACAAAATAAAACTTTGTTGGTCTTAAAGATGCCACTGGACTCAAACTTTGTTCTGTTGCTTCAGAACAACACAACTACCCACCTGGATCTTTACACAAAGGCAGTATTACTAGATGTGAGTGAAGACAAATGACTCTCTTTACCTAGCCCAGTGCTTTCGATTGAATTCTTTTTTAAAAACAACAACCAGGAGATCCAGTATCCTAGTGGAGTTTTAAGCCCCTTTTGAAACCAACAAGCTTGGAATCCCTGCCCTCCAAGAGGCAATCTGAGGTATTTATTTCTCTGCTTTTGAGTTCAGCAGATTCTAGAGAACTGTTTCTTGCTGGCCTTTCTTCATCTGCTTTTCTCTTCAACGCTCCAGACATCAAGCTATTTCCCTAATCTCTCCAATTTTACTAATGCCTAGCTTTTCGTTCTGCAGATGTGTTACACTGTAATAGTGGCACAGGCAGATTTGTTATGCAAGTCGCCAGGGGCTTGGCCAGAGGTGTGAGTTGGGATGGAAACTGGGAACAGCCGAGCCAGCGGAATAAGACCTGGAGCTGAACATCTGCCCCTCTTCTTTTTGCAGGTAAGGTAAAGTCTGGGATTAGCCAGAGGCCTGAGTTGAAGAGTGGGCTCTTGGCTTGCAGCCTGTACCCTGTGTGAGTTGAATCTGTGGCACCAGTACCAGCACAGTAGTGGCTCATCATCACCTGTTTTACATGTCATTTGGGGGGGGGGGAGGTTGTGTTTAAATCTGTATTGTTCATTTTACTTTATTAGATGCTTTGAGGCCCCGTTGTGGGTGAAAAGCAGAATAAAATATTTGAATTGTTTTTAGTTCAGTGTTGCCGAACTTTTTTTTTTTAAAAAAAGAAGCATGCCTGCACATGAAAGCTTATACTGAGAATTAAGCTTTGTGCCGCTGGACTAAAACTTTGTTCTGTTGCGTCAGAGCAACACGGCTGCCCACCTGGATCCTTTTTTTAAAATGTTGGTGTGAAACAGGTCTGGGGAAAAATGGGATCGTATTTCTTCTGACTGCAGTCCCTTAAAGGATTAGCGTGTCTTCTGCCAAAAAGGAAGCATTTGCCGAGTGCCAGACATAGTGAACTTCTGCAAAGACCTTGTGCCTCTCCTTGTACTGCTCCTTTGTTAATTTGTTCATTGTCTTATCTGTAGGCTTTTCTGATTCCTTGGCTTTCTCTTTGCTTAGCAGTGTTAAAAATATCAATATATGGCTCTCCTTGAGTTATATATAGCTGATATAGGGAGTCTCAGCTGGCTGACACTTTTCCTTTTTCAAAATTCTTATTTGTATCTTCCAAAATTTCGATCTCAGATGCCAGTCTTAATGAGTGTTAACTGTGTATAGATTCAACTCTGGTCCCACAGCATCAGGCCTGTTGAAATTTTTCAAACGTCTCTGATCAAATGACTCTGTGGTTGCACTTAACCATTTAAGATATGTTAGAGTATCCTATATATATATAAGGCAAGCTGTGCTGACGACAAGTCACGTACTCTCCCATTGGCCACTGGGGAAGTTGCCTTGGTGTCCTATTGGCCCGTCCTGCCAGCTCCTCCATTCTTACATCCCCACTCTTGATGCATTGCATCTTGGGAGCTGTAGTTCTAAAGTGGCCTTACTGCAACCATAGCAAAGGAAATTAGAACCACAACACCTGAGCTGGGAGTCCCAAGAGGCTGTGGGGCATTATCAGGGAGTCAGTTAAAGTGTTAATCAGTTAAAGCAGGGGTGGCCAACCTTGCTTAACGTAAGAGCCACATAGAATAAACGTAAGAGCCACATAGAGATGTCTGAGAGCCGCAAGACAGGAACAAATATCACACACACGTTTTTATTTTTAAAAATATGCAAATTTGCTTTTTATTAATGTTAAATGGGACTGCCAAAAATAAAAACAAACGAGGAAAACCGGTTATAAGAAAGAGAGAGAGAGAAACTAGGAAAGCAAATAGATGGGAGGGAGGAGGGAAGGAAGGAAGGGAGAAAGAGAGAAAAAGCATGCCTCCCCTTTGCTTTCCCAGCCGCCCTGCCAGGAGCCGCACAATATGTGTGAAAGAGCCGCATGTGGCTCCCGAGCCACAGGTTGGCCACCCCTGAGTTAAAGTGTTAAACAGGAGGCAGCTCTGGCACTGAAAGGGGTTGGGGGGAAGGGAATGCCTGGACATCTCTCTAAATTACAGTTGATCTTCAGACTACAGAGATCAGTCCCCATGGAGAAAATGGTTGCTTTGGAGAGTGAGATCTATGGCATTATGCCTCAGTGAACTCCTTCAACAAACCTGGCTCTCCCCTTAGTATTGCTAACCTCCATGTGGCACCTGGAGATCTCTAAGATCAGTTCTTTTGGAGAAAATGACTGCTTTGGGCAGTGGACTCTATGGCATTATACCCTGCTGAGGTCCCTCCCCACCCCAAACCCTGCCCTCCCCAGGTATTTCCCAACCTAGAGTTAACAACACTGTAACTGGCTACAGAACTGCTTTCCAGACCCTTGAAACCCAGAAAACATGGCATGTGGCTCTCCTCCCATACTACCTACTTGGGGCAGCAAAATGACTTGAGACAGCCCTGTTTTATAGCTAAGCAGAAGGAAATAAATAAGGCTAGCCTCCCTCTGTTTTCCCCTTCCCTCCTCTGCCCCACCAGCCACAGCCGGGACACTCACCTGGAGCCTCTTTCTAGAGCCCATTGTATTTCTTCCCACAAAGGGCCTTACTCCTAGTCAAGGTATAATACAGTTAGTTGAAATGGCTGATAACTATGTCTAAAGAAGCTTTTTATGTTAACTTTGGGATCAATCCGTTTGTTCAGGTTGCTATGAGTAGCTTTTTAACAGCAATATAGGTTTCAATATTTTATCTACGTTTCATAATTAAGTATTTCTTCTAATCAACACTGCAGTCCTAAGCAATCCAATCAATATAACTTACTCCCAGGAAAGCATTCTCAGGATTGCACTGTAAGAGTATTTGATCAACCTGTCATGCCTATTATTACCCAACAACCAAGGAAGAGATTTGTCCTGAAACTAGAACTTAACTGATTAGACTTAATAGAAGAGGCTCGTTGTGTATGCAGGGGTCCATTGGGGCCGGAGCGAGGCGGAGCAAAGCTCCACCAGCTCAGGACTGGCCAGTAGGGCAGCCATGGGCTGAATCAGATTCTCTAATCTGATTCAGCTCGCCGCCAAATTGCCGCTGAAATTCGGTGGCAACTTTAAAAGCCACTGGAGGCGAGGGGGTTTGAAGGAGAGGCTCCAAACTTGCAGGGTAGCTGCTGGGGCCTCTCCTCGAAATGGCCACCAAGTTTCAAAAAGATTGGACCAGGGGGTCCAATTCTACAGGCCCCCAAACAGGTTCCCCTCATTCCCTCCATTGTTCTCTATGGTAGGAAAAAAGTTAGCATTTTTTCCCTCCATAGAGAACAATGTAGGTGATGGGACAATCTGTTTGGGGGCCCATAGAATTGGACCCCGTGGTCCAATCGTCTTGAAACTTAGTGGGTATTTCGAGGAGAGGCCCCAGCAGCTACCCTGCAAGTTTGGAGCCTCTCCCTCAAATCCTTTCCTCCAGCCCCTCATATACCCTATGAGTTTTTGCCATTGATTTCAATGGCCCATAGGATATAATGGGGCTGAAACTGACATTCCGACACACTTCTGGTGATGTCAGGGGACGTGGCATATGCTAATGAGTTATGCTAATGAGTTATGCTAATGAGCTCCTGCACCTCTTTTTCTACAAAAGGACCCCTGTGTGTATGTGTTAAAAAACTTTACTGCCTTGATGGGTAATTTCCTGTGACCATCAAACTAATGCCCCCTTGTGCTTACTATGAAACTACCTCTGCTACCATATTCCCTGTGATGCTGTTTTAAACTCTTCCTCTTATGGGTTTGAGAGACAGGCTTACCAGCCAATCCAAATGGCAAGAAAATTAAAAGACATAAACATGGCCTTCTAGTTTATTAGAGGGAGTTACTTGCTCGGAGTGAATACGTTTGTACAATGAATATGTTTGGGTCTTTCTAGGGATCCAGCCTGCATGATGTCCTTTCTGCTTTGCCTCCAGGTTGAAAGAACCACATAGCTTAAGCCATGATCTAACAACGAAGAACTATACTAGCCCCAATCTGGAGCTAGATCTGGCACCTGCCAGTGCAGAAACGTTTGCATTTTTCTATCTGTTCTTTCCTTCAGTCTTTTATAAGCGCCAAGAAAAGGTCTGGTTTGCCTTTCTGTATGTAAACTTAAGTTTTCCGAATCTGCCTGTCTGCACTTAAGTTTTGGTTATGTCTACCAGGTTGTCTGAACAATATCTTAAATGGAACTGCCTTATATGAACTACAGTTCATGGTGAACTTTGGCCGGTTTCTGATTCACAAACTCAAGTTCATGGAAGCAGTTTGTGAACAGGTACATTTCCAGACAGACTGTCTCTGCTCAATCTCAATGTTTTCTAAACGTCAAAGCAACAGGGGGGCAGAACCTGGAGGGCTTGTAGAGGGGCATCCAGGGGCAGTCCTCCGCATGTTTGATGCCTCTAGCTTGCACGGGATTCTGAATGTGTGCCCATCAAAATGACTGCCTGTCATTTTCCCAGAAAGGACTTTCCTGGGGGGGGGTGCCTTCTTTGGGGGCTGTAACTTGGATCCATAAATCCATTCCTCACCAAACTTGGAGGGCAGGTAGAGGTGAGTCAGATGGAGATCCCCTGCGAGTTTGGTGTCTCTAGCTTTGGGGGGGGGGCATGTTTTAGTGATTCATGAACCTTACAAACTGAACCAGTTCTTTTGGTGCTTAAAAGTTTGTGATGGTTTGTGGTTTGCGAACTGGGCGTGCCACAAACTACAAACCGAACCACATTTTCCAGTTCATGCCCATCTCTAAACAGCACCTGTCTAGGGTCTCAGATGGAGGTCTTTCGCAGCACCTCCTACCTGAGCGTTCTAACTGGAGATGCCAGGGATTGTATCTGGGAACTTCTGCATGCAAAGCAGATGCTCAGTCACTGAGCCATAGCTCCTCCCCTGTTTGCCTCTTAATATTCAGGCTTTTTTATCCTTCTGTAGCAATTATTGAATGGCTATCTCCATCAACTTTTAGCGGCCAGAGAACTTAGTTTTTAATAATATTCATCCACCTGGCTGAAAGAAGAAACGAACTGTTAACAGCATGTGGTTATTTATAAGTTTTGGACCCTTGGCTTGGTACTAGAAGAACAGCCTGTCTGGGAATGCTAGAACATTTTACTGAAAAGCTCTCCACATGTCCTTAGAAATCTCCAGAAATGACGATTACAGCAGTGAACTATGAAAAAAGTTTAAAAAGTGCTCTGAAACTTTCATGTATTGATTGCAGCTATATAATGTTTTTCACTTTGTGGAACCACAAATGGCGTAACAACACAGGATCAAAAAAAAAAAAATCTTATCCAAGCACTGGATAGACCTAGATCTGCTCTGATTCAGCAAGGTTACAACCAGATCCTTGTCAGTGTGGTAAACCATAGTCAACTCTGTTTATCCATCATAAGTCCTAGAGAATAGGGGCTGCTTTTGGCAAACAGACCTTCACTGTATGGATCTGATTTTCCCATTTGTAGTTCTATTGATAAAAATGATACCATGGACACAAGTTCATGGTAAATAAGCTTTTAAAATTGAAGAGAATCAAGGTTTATGACCAAAGAAGAATACCACTAACTTTATTTTTTTAATTTAATGAATAATCTAGAGATGTGTCCCCTTATCATATAAAACCTCGTGCTATTCTTCGATTCTCTGCTGTTGTCGGGTCTGAATCTTTAATAGACTTAATCATCAGGAAACTCAACAGCTTTCCTCATAAACCAGAAAATTTCAGGATCACAGCCTACATTTAATGATTGCATTTATAACAGCAGGCCTGGCTTCAGTCCTGCATCAGAATCCGCTAAGAGAGACACTGGCACCTTTGTGGAATTCTCGTGCCGGAGTCAGCTGCAAATCTTGGAATAATCCTGGGCTACAGCAGCAAATATTTTAGAAGCGCTTTAGCAAACAGGTTGTGCAAATGATATTAACAGGGAAATAAGAAGAAAGTGATTTGGGGTTTTCTTTCTTCCTTTTTTTTTTAAAAAAAAAGATGCTGAAATTAAGGCTCATTGCTACTGAATAAACAGTATATTTAGAGCTATTATTTCCCTTCATTATTGTGGAGTTGCTCAATAAAACCAAATGTGTTATTTGTCCGGCACAGTGACAGTGTATTTCCTTAATGACACAACATCATTGTGTGCCTTAGGAAACAGCTGCACAAGCCAGGAAAGTGATGACACATACTTGGAATTTTCTCCATCTCTCAACCATGTTTTTTGATGACTATCCCATGAAATGAATAAAAGCTATCCGGTGTAAATGTTAGGCAGGTGCTATCCAGCTGCACAACAAACACGGAAAGTGTCGTTCATGAGAACTTTATCTTTTTCCCTCTCAACCCCTCCGGTCAGTGTCTTCTTTCCTTATCCAGACTTAATAAAATGTCCCCCCCCCCCCCCAAATCTAGCATTATAAAAAATGTGATCTTTCTGATCTTTTTGTTCCAAATAATTATTTAACCAGTTTTCTTCTGTAAGGAGAAACTTTCCAGCTTCCTTATGTTTAGTTCCTTTTTCCTGTTCACTTGCTGCATAAAAATAGAACTTGAAATTATTCCTGCTGCTAAAGCTAATACAGTGTTTCCTGGCACGATTATCAGTGTCCTATCATGATACACACACACACACACACACACACACACACACACACACACACTGTTTAGTTTATTCTCTGTTTCAGGGGGTGCACCCTTTCCCTTTGTGAGTAATGTACTGCTGTTTTCAATGTGAGATGGTCGGTGATTATATATTAGTGAGTAAATAATATGTTACAATTTTACCTACTGACTATCATTCCGATGCTTTATTAATATAACATACGATAATTCCGGGTGGATAGCCAGACTGGTCCGTAGCAGCAGAGTAACACAGGAGTCCAGTGGCACCTAAAAAGACTAGCAAAATTCATTCCAACGTAAGATTTTGGTAAACTCAGCTCTGAGTCACAAAAAACTTATGCTGCCCTGAATTTTCTTAGCCATTAAGGTCCTTATTTCTTATTTGTAATATATGTATTTTGGGTTGGATCCTGACAATCATCTCTGTGAGGGGTAACTTTTTAAAAACTTATTCTTGCTGTAGTCCTCTGATTTCCCCTTCATATTTTCCATGGGGTCCCCTCTCCCCAGGAGAAGAACTGGGGGCTTGGGTGCAGCAGTAGGAAGAAGAAAAGAAATCACGATCTAATGACAGAGGTTCTTCTGTCAGGAAGACAGACTATATCATGACATACGAATATAGAACTTTAAACATCATAAATTTATCATCTAAGAATATATCCATACCAGCCTGGCTAGATATCCTGCTACTACTAGCAGGATATCTAGCCAGGCTGGTATGGATATATTCTTAGATGATAAATTTATGATGTTTAAAGTTCTATATTCGTATGTCATGATATAGTCTGTCTTTCCAGATTTCTCTGCTGTCTGCAATTTTCTAATGTTTGCATTACTGAATTAATATTTTAAAAATGTTTTCCCAAATTTATAAAGCTATCCTAAGCAAGTCTACCCAGAACCTTATTCAGGGCAATTCAGTGGGGCTTTCTCCCATGAAAGTGATCTTGGGATTGCATTGTTAGCCTTGAACACTTTGGGGTTTCTGTGCTTTACTGGTAATCATAATTTCCCCCTGTCTCTCCCTTACTTGTTTGGTGCTGCCCCACTTCTTTGTGGGATGAAATGATCACCATTTGCAATAAACACTCTGCTTTTATATAACACGAAATTAAAGTACACTTAAATGGTGAATAAAGGCTTTGTGAACTTGTACCTGTGATTTATCTATCTCATTCTCCCTCTCTCCGTCCCTCTCTCCCTCCCTCTCTCATCTGTATGTAAATATAGATACATATAAACATTTATTATGACTGTGGGCTATCCAGATGGCTATCCATCAGAGTGGAGAACATGAATATGTCGGAGGAATATGTCCTTTTAGATCACTGGTACAATCCTGAAAGTATATAACAGGGCAGAAAGAAACCCTGAATACTTTCCATTCATTCAGCCCATCTGTGACCTGATTTGAACCTATATATCCAGATGTCAGAGTCTTGTGAATAAGTATATTGTACAAGGGTGGGGGTTTTTTGCCCTTCCTCTGTCAAGGAATGCTTGCCCAGATCTGGTGTTTTGAAATTCTGATACTAGCCTGATTGGAATGAAGATTCTTCTTTTATGTAGTCCACTCTATCTGATAGTTGCATGGATCCCCATTATTCTCATGAATCTGAGCAACTGCATATTTGCTGCTTTCAGTAAGTTCTCTCTTAGAGCCCATGACACCCACATTTACAAAAGCAAAGGCAGAAATCAAGTAATTTTTTTGCAGATCTAATCAAATGCTGTTCTGAAAAAAGCCTGGTTGCCATTGTTAATACCCATGATTTTGGTGAATTTGGTCCAGGCTGCTGAGGGGGAAAAGGCAAAAAGCCAATGGTGTGATATTTATTTTTATCTTATTTTATTTGATTTATACTCTGCCCTCCCTACCAAGGCAGGCTCAGAGCGGCTAAGATCAGAAAAGAGCAGAAATTAATTGAATTAATAATCCCTACATGTTTTTATTAGCTTTATCAGGGGATTAACCTAGTAAAGTAAGGTGTATTCCCCTGAAGAAGCAATGTGAAATATATAGGGATTAATAATTTAATAACTTTTTGTTTTTGTCTATTGCACTATTTCCCCTAGGGACTTATGTAGCCCTTTTGTTTTTCTTCAGGACTGCTAAGCCCACCCGTACCCCCAAAGAGAACATAAAAACAAATCACATGACTAAGGTTGCCATTCTCCTGTCAGTGCCAGGGAAACCCCCCCCCCCCCAATTTTCGGGGCTTCAGCCCAATGCTTGCCAAACAGGGACCTCAGCATGCAACTTCCTTGATACAGTGATGTCACACGGAAGTGATGTCATTGCATCAGGGACATTGTGCGGGGATGCTCTGGTATTTGGGCAAACTCTATGGTTTTGAGGATGAAAAAAATATGAAAGCATTCTCTGTGTGATGTACCTGGCACGTGTAAGTGATATCATTGCATTGGGGATCTCATGCAACAGCCCCACCTACCCCCTGAATGCCCCCCCAAAGTTCCCTACTACAGCTAAGGTAAGGTCTGGCAACCCTACACATGACTTACCCACTCACAGGTTTAGGGCCACCAGTTCCATACTGCAGTGCATCATAGAGATGTCTTTAAAGTCTTAAGACTACAAAATTCATTCTGCTGTGACACTGCTAGAGAATCTTTCTCTTGTGACAACATCTGGGGCATAGATTACATTGGGTAAGGAGTGAGTGGACGGAACAGAGACATAACTTTTCTTCTTTTGATTCAACCAGTGGAAATCCACAGCTTAGGACTGGGAAAATGGAAAACATCATTGGTGATGGAATTCCTCCCATGGGTTTTGTTCATGCCTGTTCTAATATCTGCTGGTTATTTTCATGCTGAGCATTTTTTTTGTAGCTGCAATTGTGTAGGGCTGCATTTTTTCCCTGTTATCTACAGGAAGAAGATTACATTTAGCTATTTGAAATCCCACAGCAATGTCATGCAAACTGAAAGCACCTGTTAGTTCAAATGATATTACTAAGGCTTTCCTTACTAAAATAATGCCATGGAAAAGCAGTAAACTGATGTGTCCTCAAGGGAGGCTGATATCTGTTGGACACAGCTTGTTTATCGGCATATGAGTGACCACGAAACTGACATTGTCTACAATAGCTCAACATGACTGTGAGAAAGAGAAAGCTTTTCTGGACAAAAAAAGCCTGTAAATTCAGTTCATTGTGATCTGGGGTGTATGATACTTGCTTTGAAAATTCTAATGTCTGTATAACTTACTTGTTTTTCACGTTTATACATTCTCAAACACATGTGTACACCATATTTTCCATAGGAAATGGGGAATGGGAGTGGAAGGAGGAGAATCAATCTAGATCTTTGAAACACTGAAGTCCCATTCGCACATGGCCCCCATGAGCAGATTTCATATGTAGCACTGGCACTAGTCTTTGGTTCATGTACCACCCCTGAAGAATACTGAGTTCTCGGTGGCATGGATGAGCAAGACAGCGTAGCGATCAACTCATACTTTATCAGTTGGAACAAGCATGCTTACCTGGCCAGGGTGGCCAACTTTATAAACACCCAGGACACTCCCCTGGTCACACCTATAGTCCTATTGGGGGGTTGAATCTCCCACCTAGATGTTATTGGAGGACTGCAGGGAACCTAGGATCCTTGGCCCCTATTGTTTCAGGAGCCAAGCTCTGGGCCACAGCTGCTGGTACCTAGTGGCGGTCAGCAGACATAACAACCCCTATGATCAGGGCCAGCTCCAGGTGCTGGGGGCAGTCAGCAAAGAACCTCAGGTGGCCCTTTCCTGGGAGGCGGGTGTCAATTGCTGCTCTCCAGACCCTTTGTCCTCCATTCTTGGGTGCCCTCCTCTTCGGGCAAGTCAGGTAGCTAATAGGAGTAGTCAACATGATGCAGATGCTTACTTCAACAAGAGAGTAAGTGAGAGACTGGACATGGCAGGGGGTGGCTGGCAACTCGGGGGGGGGGGGAGCATCTTGTGCTGATGCTGTTCCCAACCAAGGGAGTGGTTCTTTGTGTTGGCAGTGCTTGCTGTCTCTAGCTGTCTCAGACAGAGGAGCAGTCTTGCTGCTTTTCAAGAGTGTGTGGTCAGCGGTGGCAGCCAGTTTAAGTATTTATACCCTTCTTTGTCTCCCAGGAGGGACCCAGAGTGGCTTACAGTATAACAAGCACCATATAAGCAAACCAGCAAACAGGACCTGTCCAAGATGTAGCTGGTGGACTCATTCACTGCCTCATTTGAAGACAGGTTACAAGCCATGTAGGAACAGCCAAAGTGCCAGGATGACCAAGGGCTCACACCTCTGGCCCAAGTTTTATAGGGTACCTGAAACAGGAAGAGGAAAACCAGTTCTTAGAAAAGGTGTTCAACATCTGGTATGCATGTCCCTCCTCACTGGCGGCAGCTGGGGAAGAAATGGTTAAGTTTAGAAGTGTGGTCAAAAGTCTCGCTGCTACCTGGGGACCTCACCTCACCTCTGGCGGCATGGGAGACCGAGCACAGGGCTTGAGAGAGAGGGGCAGGTCTTAACTGGCGGGCTGGATAGTATGGAAGGAGAGGGTCCTTAAGGCGCGTTGGCCCTAAGCCTTTTGAAGTCATAATCTTAAGAACCAGCATTTTGAATCTTGCCTGGAAAGTGATGGGCCCGGATCTTTCAGCATCAGGTTGATACAAATGGTTGCTAGCCGGCACCATGTAGTGGCCAGGTTCCAGCTAGAGTTTGCATTATTCAGCTCAATAAACTAGCCCATACTTAATTGCTTAGGCATCCTGGCCATACTTTTGGCATCTTATCAGACCAAACCTACCTAGCATGCCAGTTGGTATTGACTAATGGCAGGGCTCTTTTCGGGCAGGAACGCACAGGAACGGAGTTCCGGCTGGCTTCCGAGCTGACCACGCCTACAGCCTCCCCCCCCCTTGGGTTCCCCACATGCCTTGTTTAACAGATTAAACTGCCCCCCCCCTTGGTTTCCCCAGGTGCCTCACAAGCCGTGGGGCACCTGGGGAAGCCAAGTCGATCTAGGGAAGGAAGACTGTTTAAACTGCCTCCCCCCCCCCTCGGGTTCCCCAGGCACCCTGCAAGTTGTGGGGCACCCGGGGAAGCTGATCCTGGAAGGGGTGTGGCCTATTATGCTAATGAGTTCCTGTTGGGCTTTTTCTACAAAAATAGCCCTGACTAATGGGATATTTGGACTTTTTCGGTGAAGTCTCTGAAACGATCAATGGCCATATTTCACATATATTAATTATTTATTTATTTCAACTTGTACCCCGCCTAGCCATGTATTATTTCAAAGTCTCCTCATATGATTTCAAGGGGAAGCCTAGGATTATTTTTGCTGGTAATCCACTATTATTCAAACAGGGTATGTTCATTCTAGATTTTTTTTTTTTGCCAGTTTCTCAGGTGGTCTCATTTAATTTTCCAGCTTTCAGAAGTCATTTGAACACTTCTTAAATCCTCCAAGGTCTAACTGTACTATTATTTGCCTTTTAGAAGTAAGCCAGGTGTGGTGACGGGAGATAAGAAACTACAGGGAAATGAGCCCGTCAGGAATGCGGCTGCTTCTAAATAAAAAACAGAATGTCCTTGATGTAAAGAGACTTTCTCCAATCTGCAGTTAGGCCACTCATTTTATAGTAATACCTCAAAGAAATTATTTGCCTTTTCTGACTCAGACAAGCCCCCCCCCCCCGGAAAATACAATGAGGTAATTGGGTAACCATTGCTGATTTTTGCCTCATGTGCCTTGAGCTTAGAAAACTACACATAAATGAGCCTCTGTTGGTATAATTCATGTAAAACTTTTTGTCAAAAGTAAAAATTCAACAAACTGATCTAAAGCTCAACTTGCGTGGGAGACAAACAGAATGGCTTTGATCCCCTGGGATCCCCCATGGATGGAAGGATTTTCACTCGCAGAGCACAATTTCGTCACCTTCCCATCCCATGGCAACCTAAAATGCCCCCTGAAATTTTGCTCAAGGAGTTAGTAGACAGATGTATGAGTATGATTTGCATTTTCTTCCCCTATTTTTGATCCTACATACAGTTCAAGTGAATTGGTTCCACAGAATTGAGATTCTATTCATTTAATATAAAAATAGGCCTTTCCCACAGTGTAGAATGTTTTCCTGTTTTGTTTTGTTATTGCAATGTGTGATGTATGAATATGCTTTTAAAGGAGAAGTGTTGTAGAATTACCTCTATTATACAAACTCATGGCTGCTGTATTCAGTGGAGCTTTTTCATGGATTTCTTCCCACAGAGCATGGCTTTCTTACTTCCTCCTCCCACTGCAGCCCAAAATACACCCTGAAAAGCTGTTCTTGGGAGTCTTCTGTTCCCCGGAAGCAGAAAGGGGAGGAGATAAAGTCATACCTCACAGTCCATGGCAAAGTTCCACTGGAACCAAGTCATGTTTGTAAGCAAGGTATAAGAATCTGGGCTGTTGTCTGAAGCATAGAGCAGAGGGATCGAGCCACTTCCCTGAGCTCATGAGTTAGTCTTTTTTTTTGCAGGCGCTGACTTGCATCAGAGACACATACTGCTTGTGAGATGTTTCACTGCTGGGCTACCAGTTTTGGTTGCTGGGGGGTGGTGGAGGAGGAGGAGAAGAAGGAGAAGAAGAAGGAGAAGGAGAAGAAGGAAGAAGAAGAGTTAGATTTATAACCTGCCTTTCACTCAGAGTGGCTTACAATCTCCTTCCCTTCCTCTCCCCACAACAAACACTGTGTGAGGCAGGTGAGAACTGTGACTGACCCAAGGTCATCCAGCTGGCTGCATGTACAGGAGTGGGGAATCAAATCCAGTTCTTCAGATTAGAGCCTGCTGCTCTAATCTGGGAAAAGAGGGTAACCCTATCTAATACCCTCTCTCAAGAGAGAATGGTGCAGAAAATATGCCAAAGCACCCTGGACCTGGAGATGAACAAAGAATTCTAATCCACTCCAAAAATTAATGAGAAAAACTGAATTTACTCCATGTAGAACAGATACGTTTCCAATATATTTTGTCAAAAGCTTTTGAAGCATCGAGTGAGAGAGTGGCAACTTGATCAGATTTGCTACTGTTTAAAGCAATCAGATCAGTAACCAGCCTAAGAATATTGGAGCCTTGCCTACTTTGTATAAATCCTACCTGGTCTAAGTGTACAAAGTTATAACAACCTTTTGGAGCCTGTTAGCAAGAATAGCAGTTAATTAACATCAACATTCCTCAAAGAAATAGTCCAAAAATTTTCACATAGATTATGATCTTCGCCAGGTTTAGGAATCATGACGATATAGGTATCATATAACAACTATGGCAATAAGCCAGACTCAAAACTCTTGTTAGACAATTGATAAGAGTTTTGGAATGAAGAAATTGGCAAAGATGTTATACCATTCAATAGGTAAACCATTTGGTCCTGGAGATTTAACATTATTCATATTCATTATCACTGCCTTTATTTCGTCCATGCTGAAAGGTTTAGCAAGAATCTGTTGCTGAATAATATCTAAAATTGGAAGATCAAGGCATGTGAAAAATATTTCCAGATCTTTTCCAGTAAATTCTTTGCCTTCACTATGTAGCTCAGAATAATACTTATAGAACTAGAGGCAGAGAGATCACTAGAGGCAGAGAGATCAAATGAATATATTTCTTATTCTTTTGCTGTGTAGAATGATATGCTAAAATTTTACTTGGTCTCTCACCTCTTTCCAAATATAACCAGCGCAAACAAGTTAAAGCATATTCTGCCTTTACTGATAGTATATTATCTAGTTCGTATTTAACCTACTGCATTTCCCGATAAAGATATGGTGTGGGAGACACAGCAACCAGCTTAAAAGATACGTCAGTCTATCAGTTATTTCTGGAGCCTTACTCCAAAAGTCACACATTTTCTTGTTAATTGACTGTTCTAAACTGAAATGAAAACACTTCACACATTTTTGCACTGCTGTCTGGGAACTATAAGTTCAGTCCATTGAACTCTGCCTATGCTGCTGTTGACTGTGCAGGCACCAAAGAAGCATATAAATTCAAAATATGACAGAATTTAAATAAAGCATGACCCTGAGGTATATGTAAGTCCAGATGGCCATTCAATCAAGAGCATTTGCCAACAGAGACTACTTGGCTAGCAGCCACACTGAATGCTAGCATTACTCAATACTAGAATGCTAGCATTGCTCAGCTTCTCAAAGCTGTGTGCGTTTTAAATTACACATAAATAAATGAATAATTAAAAAAAAATATAGATGATGTTCCTGACTCAGGAGAAATAATAAATTTGATCTTTATTAAATGCTTTATTTATGAACATTGAATAAACACTGGTTGTGAAGCAAAGGAAAAAGGGTTACTTCAGCACCATGAAGGTGAACAGCTACAGATTCTGGATGGCATTATTTTGGCATTATTTTGTTTATGGGATTTCGATATATCTGTGACAGACAGGTTAAATGCCGCCTCTCTCTAGGAGTGGCCAATGGGAGCTGATGGAATGTTCTTGTTGAGAGAGACAGCTGGGAATAGCATTTAGTTCAACTGAGAGTGAGGCAGGTTAAGTGAAGGTGTGGCAGAAGAGCAGCTTTGTGCTGACTGGAAAAGGTCAAATTGTAATGAAAACTCCCAAATGCCTGAATAGGGAAATATTTCAAATGTTCCACTGAAAAGAGAATCTACAACCTCAACCTGATTTCCTCCATTGTTATGTTCAAATCATAAATAAAAGCCAACGCCTTGTTTGTTTAACCTGTGGGCTGGATATATAATCTTCGGGAAAGAAGCACACACACACAAGGCAAGATCTTGGCCTATATAATATATACATATATTAGGATATGAATAAATGGTGGCAGCATGTGAATGAAGCAGTGAGTCCCCAACTCCAACAGCTCTGTGCAGTGTCTGAGTGAGGGATGATTATTAAAGGGCACTAGGCTACCCTGCCTGGTGGTGTCTCTGTGAGTAACAGAGAGGACCTGGTATGTGAAAAGGTCATGGCTCTCTATATATTTTGAAAGAGGCAAGACAGGGGATGAGCAGTGACTGACTGCCCTACCTGTAACCCTGAGGCTGTGGGACAGAGGTGTGGAGAGCGGCAGGGACTCTGTGAGCGAAAAAGGCATCACAACACCTTTCTTCCAATGAGCTCAGGACAGCATACTCAGATTCTGGGAGTGCTTCAAATGATGCAAACAGAATGAAGATTCTGTCCCCAATGACCATGGTTCCTGCACTTTCTGGGATGCATCTCACAGATCCTGTGGCATCTGCCATCAAGAGGGGATGTACTGGCAAAGGAGTCAGTGTCTCATCTTCAACCAGATTTGCTGCAAGGAGACCGAGAGGTAGCGGTTTAAGGAATTTGGATACAAAGTAAGACCTACAATGTTATCTTCTTACAAAGTTTCCCCAAACAAGATGTACAATTGTCTCCTGGGCAGAGTTCAGTAAGCAAGTCCAAAGACATCATTATCCTGCTAGAGTTCTTCCAACATGGTGTGGGTAAAAGCTTAAGCCTAAGCACAAACACACTCAAATAACAGGTTCTCCAGAATTCTTGAGCTGGGAAATTATCCAAGCACCACAGAGTTTCTCTTGTCAAACCCTCACTGATTCACGTATTTCCAACCTGGGCAATTAACTTGCCATTAGGACTACATTGCATCACTTCAGCACTTGAAGTTTCTGAGCTGATCGCTTTGTTGGTGAATAGGAATTTGTGCCTGTATCATGAGAAGAGGATGGCTCTTCAGGGAGATCATTATATTTAATTCGGCAAATTTCAAACAGAATACAGAAGAAATATAACTTGTTAATGTTACAATATCTAAAAGATTTCCCTTCATTAAAATCATACAACAATGAAATTTAATACAGTGCTACAGTCAATACTAAAGTACTCTACAGTCAAAGAGTGTGAGTTGTTTAGCTATGTTAGCCTGATGTTGAGGTTTTACAGTGTCAATCACAATCTGAAGTGTCTATAGGATGGGAATAACATCCTTACCATAACCACAATTTCTCTATTATTTTGGGTATGTTGTCTTGTTTTGTGAGGTATTCTAGAATGTGATACCAAGTTGAAACAAAGAAGGAAGGTGCTGAAGGTCTATCAAATTGTGTAAGATTATCCGAGAGTTTAGCCATTATGTATAAATCCCACAGTTTCTGGTGCCAGTGTGAAAGAGTGGGTATCACTGCCGATTTTCAGTGTATGGCAACGACAGTTTTTGCTGCAAATAATAATATAGAGACCTCTTCAATGATGGTGGTGGAAGAGCAGTTTTCAGCCCAACTGTTCAAAAACAAATGTCTTGGTGTTGGCTGATTATATTTAATTCTGAACAGGGCCTTAGATTGTGTTTAGATGGGGGGTGTCTGTAAACCTGAGGGGAGCTGAAGGGGGCAACTAGGTGGGTAGGATAGGAGAAAAGGGGAGAATATGCTGAGAGAAAGGAAGGAAGGAGAGCTGAAGACTGGGGGAAACAGATAAAGGTAGGAGGGTGGGAAGAAGAGAAGAAAGCAAGAAAAAAGGCTATGAGGGGTGCCGTAGATAGGGGGAAAAGGGGAAAGCTTGGGGAGGAGGATATGGGGGGAAATGATATGCCCCCATAAGTCCTTGTGTGTCACCTGCTTGTTTACTCCTAAGATTAATGGTATGTTTCATAGAGTGGAGGGATTGCTATTATCTATGTTTTCCAACCCTGCACATTGTGTGGGAAAACTATGGCACAACCAAGATATTAAAAGGGTATTCAGTTTCTATACCTCTAGAACTAAAGACTTTGAACAGTCAAAATCTCTACTTGTGTCCTTTAGAAGTTCTTCCATGAGAAAGAAGATTTTTATTTCCTAGTACATTGGCTGCAGGAATATATTTGCAGAGCAGATCGGGTTAATAACAGAAATCCCCTATAGGGGATCACAGAACGTTCTAAGAGCAACAGCTGGATCAGCAGCATACAGAACATGAGCATCTATTGAACTAGTATGCAAGCTGGCCACAAGGAGCTCCATGCATTTATTCACCAGACAGATGTGTTTGCTTCTGCTGATGCAACTTTTGGCAAAGGAGTTCTTCAGAAGGTAAATAACCTGTTTTAAAGGATGATCTGATTTTTGTAGTGAGGACTGCCCTATTTTAGAACCACTGAAAAAAGGAACAAAGTCACTTACTGGAATGTTTAGTGGTTCAAGAGTGGTTCAAGAGTGGGGCAGTCAACTATCCCAGGCAACATAGATTGATTTCCAATGAAACAGTAATATAGATTGAGGTCCAATCTGCATTGTTCTTTCCCGTCACTGTGCCAATGATCCCACATCATCTCACAAATTTCTGTCTGTATCTCACGCCACACCCATTGTCCTATTGTATCGTCTCAGCATTGGCTGTCTGCATCATTTTATTGCCATTTAGTGGTGACTCCAAGGTCACTATGGGATCATACCACATTATCTGGATTTGGTTTTAAGGTGGTACAATTGCTCCTCCTCACCCTTGAGCCGCTGTGAGCAAAAAGCAGACAACTGGAGCCGAATCCGCCCCCCCCCCCGCATCTTTTCTAAGGAGATATGCTAATTGTCACAAAGGAAACAAGTTAGCTGAAAATTTAGTAGTCTGTGTTTAAAAACAGCCAGGGAACATTTTTCTGTGATCATATTTTTTTGAGGGGGGGGGGGTTTGGAAGCACACCCACCCCTGAACCATTTGTTATTTTCTGGGACAGTCTCCAGAGCCCTGCCTGGCAACTGCCAGATGTTTCATGCATTTTACCCAGCTCGTTCCATCTTTTCTGCCTCCCCCTCCCCCTCTGCCAGGTCACTCCCTTTACTTTCTGTGTGAGGGGGTCACGGGTGCCGTTTCCTCCCCACAGCGCAGTGCTCTGCTGGCACTCCCGGGAGGCCACTCCCCCACCCCCGCACGCTCGCTCTCTCTCTAAACAACTTGCGTCCCGATGCAGACAGAGGAGAGCTTTATACTGAGCCAAATGGAAAGCTGGTGCCACAGCAGCACAATACATAGCAGATGGAGACTGGGCCAGAAGGTGTTGGGAACCAAGGATCCAGACATGATGGGGAGAGCCAGTACATATTTGTAGCTGGCAGAGTCATTTTGAGTCTGAAGGAATGTTTCTGTGTTCTATTAACCTCTTTCTGTTAGCTGAAAGATTTTGCATGTTCAGTTACAGTGGTTTGTTAGGATAGCTTTTCTTCATAGCAAAATGAGAAACAGTTGTTTTTCCAGGCTCGGTCTGAGGAATTGTGGGAACCCTCCTACCCTGGACGACAACTTGTCAAGTGGATCTTGCCTGCTACCAAGAGTAGGTGCTTCCCAGAAGTAAAGACTGCCCCACCCCAGCACCAGAAGAGAATGAAAATTCATAGTAAGGGACACATTTTTCTCTCCCAGTGATTTATTGGCCCATAAAGATAGACTCAGGTGGGTAGCTATGTTGGCCTGAAGCAGCAGAAAAAAGTTTGAGTCCAGTGGTACCTTTAAGACCAACAAAGTTTTATACAAGTTATAAGCATTTGTGTGCATGCACACTTCTTCAGGTACATTGGCCCATAATTTGTTTTATCCGAGTCCAGTTATGAGGTAAGCTGCAGGGTGTAAGCACACCCTTCACTGTATTTGATTGGTGAATGTCACTGGCAGTGCCATCTTAATCAGGTCTACTCAGAATTCTGCTCAGGTATGCTCAATGGAGCTTACTCCCAGGAAAGTGTTCACAGAATTGCACTGTCAGTGAGCTTTGTAGATGGGTACGTATTTGAACACTGATCTCACTCTTTTTGGTAACCATCAGCTGATAACCTGCTTTGCATGTTGCCTTGTCCTGGGACAGCAGAAATGCAAAACTTCATTAGAACCATCTCTTACTAATTTATAACTGCTCTACAATCACACATGAGTAACACGCAGAAGAAACTATTTCAACTTACACAGCACTGGAGGATATTACAAAACAGAGTGGAGAAGACATTTATATCGTAATACGAAGCAGATGTAGAATGGTGGTAGTTCTGTTTAAATGTCAAATATACCCGATGGTGATGCCTTGCATGGTTGGGGAGTGTTTTTTACATACCCACATATATTTTGTTGGAACAAAACATGTATACAAACAATCTGTTCTATAAGTACTTTACTGGCAGGGATAAATGGCCTGTTTCATATTTCTGGCTTGGTTTTCATGTCGATTTTAACACTACTTTGAAAATAGTGCAACAAGAACTAGATCAAGCATTCACGTTTTAAGAATAAATTATTTAAATGGCCAGGCATGTGAACTACAAATCAAAGTAAAATACAGACTTCAGGCTCAGAAGACTTGCTCTGGACTTTATGGGAGTTATGTGGCTAAATGCCATGAAACTGTAAATCCAAAGGGACAGTTATGCCTTCTGTATCTTGCACTTCACTATGACGTGCATTCAGACATAATTCATTGTCTTCATGACTGGTATTTGAGAGATTTACAGGATGCAATTTTGGTTGTCATGAGGTAATGGTAACAGTTGAAGTAACATCTATCCAGGTGGTTTTGATATATAAAACGTGCAGAGGTTCAAAAATTCATTGCACAGGAATTTGACAGAAAATAATCTCAAATACAATCTACAACTGATACTGCCATGTGCATTGCAATTAGTCATAGTTATGTTTCACCTTTGAAATGCCTTGTTCCAGCCCCCCAGGTGTTTCCTAGCTTCTCATGACACAGTTTATGCAACAATATGGACACCTTTTGTGCACTTGAAATATTCTGGGCACACATCTTCTGCAAGAATAGGTGAGATATCTCAGAAAGATGGATAGGTTTTCTACAATAAACAGAGCCTTTTATTTACAGACAGAACTTTTGTAGACTGCATTAGAAGAAGAAATTGGATTTATATCCTGCCCTTCTCTTGGAGTCTCAGAGCAGTTTACAATCTCCTTCCCCTTCCACTCCCCGCAACAGACACCCTGTGAGGTCGGTGGGGCTGAGAGAGCTCTAAGAGAACTGCCCTTGAGAGAAAATCTCTGAGAGAACTGTGGCTTGCCCAGCAGCTTCATGTGGAGGCATGGGGTTCTCCCAGATTAGAGTCCAAGCTCCTAACCACTACACCAAACTGGCTTTCAGTGCAAACTGACTAATGGAATTCCACTGGAGAGCACAAACACGTAAAACACATAAACCCTCACTCCCACTATGATATTAACTGCTGAATATTTTATTTATTTATTTCAAACATATAGAATTAAAGAAAACTGTAGGGATATAGAAAAGAAAGGAACTGTACAACATAATTGCATTTTTTAAGGACAATCATGTGTTACAGAATGTATAAAACAAGAAATATTTTCCCTTACATCCCCTACATTATAATTTTAAAGGTATTGTCTATAAAATACAATAGTTCTTACTTCTGTTGGGGTATGATTATAGTCAACATTTTAAGTTTCATAGCTAATCTTTTTTACAACTTCATCATTAGTTTTACCATTCCTGCACACTCAATATTACATATTTTTGCCACTTCTACATATTTGTTAGAACCTTTAACAGATAAGTAATATATCAAGGTACAAATGAAAGTCTGCTATATATCTCATAACGAGAAAACTTAAGATATCACTACTCAGGATCCACATCAAAAAGATGTTCTCTCCAAAATCCACTTCCTTACACTCAGTTGTATTTGAGATATTACAGTTAAAATAGATTTTGATTCTACTTCTGTTTCATCACAACACACTTGTGTATAATATTTTAGACTGCTTCTCATTCTCAGTTTGTCTCCTACTAGCATAGTACACATAATACACACTCCTATCTCTCCTCAAATTTCATAACTGACCTGTTTCTCAAGTAGTTTGTTAATTTTGCCATTACTGCATATCCAGCAAGTTTATTTTCCCATTCTTCTAAATGTGGACAGATGTCTAGTTTACATTTTGCTACATAAAGAGCTCTAGCCACTGTCACCATGTATTTGAATATCTCTTTAGAATGTTTTGGTAATTTGTTAGGCAGAACACCTAATAGCATGCTCTTGGCTTCCACTGGGAATTTAAACTTTAATATTTTCTGCATTTTTTGATATCATTTTTGCTTTTTTACAAGTCCACCCATGTGAAAGAAGGTTCCATCTATGTCTTGATATTTCCAGCATTTTCCTTTGTAGTTTTTATCTGCTTTCTCAATGTCCTTTTGTCACAAAATTGATTCCCCTCTTGTATGTAAGTGTTAGCATGTATTATCAAACTGTCATCATGTGTGGATCAGAACCCAATGTATAAGTGTTTTCTGGATTGTTATTCAAGACATTGAAGTGTTTTACTTGACAAGCACCTGTATGTGGTTAGCTTACAGGGTAATAACTAGCAGCTGGAAACTGTCAGAGTAATTGTTTGATGGCTGGCCATCTATACAGTGTTACAGCTCAAATGTAAGTTTTGACAGCTAGGGATCTAGAGTCCATCTTAGATCAGCTAATTAAATAATTAATCATGCTGATTGGTTGCTTAATTAGCAAGTTGACAGCTGGGCTAGTATATAGAAGTTGAGGGCATGGGTAGAAAGCTAAGTGAAGTAATGCCAGAAACCATGCCATATGCCAGAGGACAGGTCATATGCTAAAGCTGCATGAGATTAGCATGTGAAGCTGGGAGAAGGGCTGCCACTATCTTCAAGACTTCCACCTCCCTGCATTCTCCACTGCTGGAAAAGCTGTTACTTGAGATGTTACTTGAGATGGGAGCTTTGGAGTTGTAAGCCACTTAGGGGCAATGTTTAGAGATGTCAGTTAGATAGGTTTGTTGTTTTGTCATATAGTCTTTGTTCCATTGTACACTCTTTCCCCTCACATGTGTGTTTTTATGTTTTCTCTATTTTTGTAATAAATTCCTAACAATATGTTTTTAAATTCTGGAGTAAGTTACTAGTCCAGAACCAAGCTAAGCTTATTTAGTTTCAGTGCCTTACTTTTGCTGCCAAAAAGATCTTTTTAATTGGGTATAATTAAATTCCTTTTATTTTTTATTAAATCTTGGCCAGGTGACATTGCTAGGGCACCTGATGTCATAACACCTTAAGAATTATATACCATCTAAAATACATTTTGTACCAATTTTCTCTTAATGTCTGACTGACTGTAAATTTGATATCCTCTCCCCATTCTTGTTCCCATTATTGCATAGATATCTGTTCTTCAAAGTTTTGCATCCACTTAATCATACATTTTTTTCACTTGTTCATCTTCTGTTTCTAGCTGGAGTAAAGTCTTATATATCTATTGTAGTAAATGCTCTTTCTGTTTTTTAATCAGCTGTTCAAATTCAGTTGTGTTTCTTAACTCTACCTTCAATGCTCATGATCTCCTTTAATCTTGACACTGACTGATAATATAGCAGCCATTGATTACTTATTTCAAACATTTATTAGCCTCTTTTTTTAGTTTTAGGTGGTGTACAGCATAGGTAAAACTAGGGACGGGGGGGGGGGGGGGGACTTAACCCTGAAACCTGGGAACCGGAACCTAAAGAGGTAAGTCAAACAGAATAGAGGACCAACAATAAAAGCTCTTTACTGAAGCAACAATTATACTGAGGATGCTTTGGCTAAACAATAATTGGAAGGCACTTTCTGGACCAGAAATTATTATCAGTGAAGTAGCATTTGGCATGTGATTGCATCTTTGGAGGCCTCATTTATACTTTTATTCTGTGCCTAGTGATTTCACTTTGGAACGATTCTTTTCTGGTCCATCTTGTATCCATGTTGCATCTATATATCTAATTCCCAAGTGCCCCCCCCCCGCGTGTGGATACTTAAATCCGCACGGGGGGGCACTTGGGGGTGGGGTTTCTACACATGGGGGGCAGTCCCCCAATGTGCAGAAAAATCCTAAATGTTTAAAAAACTTTTTTGGGGATCTTTAAATCCCCCGAAAAGTTAAAGTGTTCTCCGCGCATGCGCAGAGAATGCTGTGGCCGCTGTAGGGGAGGGGGTGGAAAGCGGCTGTTTGTGGGGGGGGGAGGGAGGGAAGAGCCTTGGCGGGCAGCAGGTCTCTATGTCCCTGCCGCCGTTTTGAAAGCAGGGAGGGAGGGGGGGAAGCCTCAGTGGACGGCGGGTATCCCTGATGCCGCCGTTTTGAAGGTGGGGGGAAGCCTCGGCAGGCAGCGGTCTACCTGCCACCGCCTTACAGGGGGGGAGCCTCAGCGGGTAGCTGTCTCCCTGCCGCTGCTGTCATTTTGAAGGTGGGGGGAAGCTGCCTGGAGGGGGGATGGGGTAGAGGCTCGGCACGCGGGGCCAGAGGAGGGGGAAGAGGCTCCCCCCCGCAAGTATCGCGGGTCCTCCAGTTTGTAATTGTATGATTGCATTGTATTATGATATAAGCCAATTTGTTTGTCATTGTGTCTGACCTCTGAAGAAGGCCTATACAGGCTGAAACACATCAGGTCAAGTCCATTGGTCCTTGTGTGTAAGATTCTGGCATTTTTACATGAGGTGTGATTGGGCCCCTATATGTTTTTCAGTTCTTTGCTAATAAATACATGTATCTTTTTATATTATACACATTAAGTTTTTATTGTTGGCCCTCTATTCTGTTTGACTTACCTCTTTATGTTCCGGTTCCCAGCATAGGTAAAACACATAACACAAAATACGTTAAAAACATTTTTAAAAAGGTTTAAAATCGCAGTTCAGTACTGTGAACTAACTTAACTAAATACAGACTTAAATAAATGGTCAGGATCCAGCATACCTAAGGGACTGCCTTTCCCCATACGTACCACAGAGAGCATTGCATTCAGGTTGGTGCAGCTCCCCCCTTCTTGCTGACACCTTGGTAAAGGATATATACTTAAAGTGATGGTGCACCAGGAATCTTTCTGCTGTATAGTATAGTGGCTAAGGTTGCCAACTGTGGTTTAGAAATTTTTCAGAGATTGGGGGGGGGGGGGCAGGGCATAGGGAAGGTGTAATTTGGAGAAAGGAGAGACCTTAGCAGGGTATAATTAGGGATGGGTATAAACTGCATTTTTGTGGTTTGGTTCATGGTTCCTGGCTGAACCACGAACCAAACAACAAATTGATATGCCAGTTTACTAACCGACCCGGTTCATATTGGTTCCTGAGCCATTTAAAGTTTAAACTCCTGCTTTCTGCTCCATGTGGCTTTTTGCAGGGAGCAGAAAGCTGAGGTTTCCAGACACCTGAGTGGTGGGGACCACCACTCAGCTGCTCAGTTTAAATAGCTTTGAGCCATTTAAACTCTGCTTTGTGCTTCCTGTGGCTTTTTGCTGGGAGCAGAAAGTAGGGTTTAAAAGGCTTGGAGTCATTTAAACCAAACAGCTGAGCAGCGGGCAGCTCTGTGCCACTCAGCTGTTTTTCGTTTTCACAAACCGCCACAATCTGCGTCAAAATTTGTGGAAGTTCATGGCGGTTCTTCAGTTCATGAATATTGCTTCACAAACCACAAAACAGCCAGAATCTGTGACAAACTTTATTTCATCAGCCAGTTCGTGCTTATCCCTAGGTATAATGCACAGAGTCTACCTTCCATTTTCACTAGAGGAATTGATCTCTGTTGTTTGGAGATCAGCTGCAATTCCGGGAGATCTCCAGGTCCCACCTTGAGGTTAGCAATCAGAGTGGCTTAAAAGTAAGCAAAGGGAAAAAAGGAGTGAGGGGAATTCCTTATGAGGAGGTGCCAGGGCCCACGCTCACTGTCTCGGCTAGCACCAAAAAGGGATGAAGAGAAAAAGAGAGAAGAGATTGGATTTATATCCCGCCCATCACTCAAGAGTCTCAGAACGGCTTACAAACTCCTTTCCCTTCCCCTCCCCACAACAGACACCTTGTGAGGTAGGTGGGGCTGAGAGAGCTCTTTCCCAAGCTGTCCTTGAGAGAACAGTTGGTACAAAGCTATGGCTTGCTATGCCTTTGAAGTGTGAAGCAGCGTTTGGATGCAGAACATGGGAATGAGAATACATGCTAAATTAGGAGAGTAATACGTGCCTAATATTTTCCAGACCGATTGGGGAAATCCATAATCTCTGCTTGATTTGCCTACTGGGTGAGGCTGACCCTGCTTCCCCCCTCAAATCCCCTTCCAGTTAGATCAGGTCAGCCACGCACTGGCATGTTGTAAACTTGCTAGTGCAAGAACACCACTGTGCGCTCTCTAGACGAAGGAAATAAAATAGATTATAACTTCTTAGTGGTAGAAAGCAAGGTCCTGATTTTGCTGCCGTTGCCTGGTTTCATTGTCTGTTTGTCGATGGGTTTCTAAAATGAAAAGTATGCCGACTCCAGTTCTCTCATTCCCTGAGATTAGGGGAAACATTTTCCAGAGCTGTGGAGGTTGGTTGTGGTTACTCAGTAGTAAGAGGCAGTCTGCCCATGGTCAGGGGTTATGTTTTTACACATCTGGGGTCAGCCGTTGCTTGGAAACCATTTCTGATGCTAAGTTATAGGAAGCTTTGGCTCAAAGTTCTCCATGTAGCTGAAATAATGATTTTTAATAAGGTTGCCGCCAAGCCCAGAGAGAAATGTCCTGTCCCTTAATGAGATATTATTTACCAGGTGATGTTACTTTCCTTCTTGCCATGAAAAGCTTCGCCTGCTCATTTCCACATATTAAGCCTCTGTTAAAGGGACAGGATGGTTTTCTCCAGGCCTGCTGGCGACAGGGAAAGATGCAGGTTGGTTTATATGAGGGCTGGTAAGTATTTTGTGCTGGATGGCCAAGACTAGTCTGATCTCATCAGATCTTGCAAGCTGAGCAGGGTTGGCCCGAGTTAGTACTTGGATGGGAGACCACCAAGGAAGTCCATAGTTGCTGTGAAGAGCCAGGCAAAGACGAACCACCTGTGAATGTCTCTCACCTTGAAAACCCGATGGGCTCATCATCAGTGAGTGTTTTCGAAAGTACAAACTCTTGATGTCGCTAGAGGCAAGTGTTGCCTGAGATTTTAAAAGCACTGATGTGTTTGTTAGTTTAGTTTTTTGGAAATGGGTGTGTACCCTTTCCTCTGAACACGACTCCAAGCCCTGGTCTGAACAACTTACTCTAGCATACGAGGTTGCCATAATAGGAGGGGGTGTTGTAGCTCAGCTTTCATCGCAAAGCATGCTCTTTCCCATAGAAGCTCTTGCCCTGCTCAGAAGCTGCGGAGGAAACAGGTGGGGTTTTTTTTTTCCCCACGCACATGTTTAAAGAGGCTCTCTCGTTTTTGAGCCATTCACAATTTGCACCATGGCTTGCTTGTAACAAGAGGAAAGAGAGCCAAGGCACCTACCATCAACCTTTCTGTTTTCTGCCTTGATTCCTTGTCCCACCTCTTTCTCTTAGATAGTTTCTGGAGAGTGTCACAGATAAATGCAGCCAGCTGTCTGAGTACAGTTGAGTGTGTGGTCAGCCCTGTGCACATAACATATTTGGGGGTTCAGGGCCAATGTATAAAGAGAGGGTGTGGGATCAAATGCTGTGTCCCTCACCCCATGCACCACTGCGCATGCTGTTCCTCCCTTTCTCTGTGTTTGTCTCATGCAGACACACAAACCTATTTGCATGCAAATAGTATGTAATGTATGCTTCATCAGTCTTCTCAAGGTGCCCTCTTTTAGGACAGACTTTTTCATAGTGCATGCCGAGGGCACCTTCACTTGCTGCATTCAGAAAAGCATGTAAGAGAACATTTGGTTGAGGTTTACCTGTCCCAGAAGATTTGGCTGTATTCTTTTTAATTCTCTGTGTTTTAAAAATCTTGTTACCTGGACTGTTACGGTTTTGTTAGACTTGATTTTTCTATGATTGTTTTGATAGGTTGGTGATTTGTTTGTGGGTGTTCAACAGGTTGTTTCACTGTATTACTTGCTGCCTAATCATCCAGTACAGTGTAACTGGCCATGCTCACATGTGCGTTCTTCATACAGCCTGATTGAGTTCTATTACGCTCCATCCTTGCTTTATAACTACTTTGCTCAGTAGCCAATTGTTGAAATAGACAATTAGGTCACTCACAAATCATATAAATCAGTCATCAATAAATTCTGTGTCTCAATTGAATCCTACCCTTTGGTGTTCAAAGAGCACCAGTTTTCTCCAGTTTTCTACTGATCCCTGTAGACTGGAGATGAACTGTAATTCCAGGAGATCCCCAGACCCCACCTGGAGGATGGCATCCCTACAGAGGGGCCTGGAAGTCTCCTGGGATTACAGAGATATCTGTGCCGGAACTGTGCCATAATATGATTGATAGAGCTGCAAAATGGAGGTAGGGGAAGATCAGAGGGGGATTTCTGTTCAAACCTGAAGCAGTCCCAAAATCTGAGGGAAATGATAAATCATGGAACCAAAACTTCCCAAAAGAACAGAAACAAGATCTGTAGCTTTAAGAATGCCCACTGGACTCTGTGGCTGTTGGGGGTCGCTTGGCAACCGCAGCACTATTTCCAAACATTCCAAGCCTGGAAAGCAAAGCTGTGCTTTTTATTGCCAAACATCCCAGCATTGCTGGAAAGCAAAGCTGTGAGAGGGGGCGCAAGAGCAGATGGGGAGGCCAAAACAGTCCAGGAAAGGCCCCTCCCCCCAGATCATCTTGTTTCCTGATGGAGGAGGACTTGCCAGTGATAGGCCCAGTAGCAACTATTGGAACTCATTACTGGTATGATTTACCCCATCTTGGCAGCAGTGGCTCTGGTACACTTGGCCTGGCCTGCTGACAGCAGCCGCCGCCACACAACTAGGACCCACCCTGAGCTGGCAACCACCACGCAAAGTAGCCAGTCTTTTTGTGGGGCGACAACAATGGGTAGGAAAGGATGGGGAAAAGATGAAGACAGGGGAACAAGTAAAGGTAGATTGGCTGTTGAGAGGGGGAAAAGAAAAGGGGGGCGAGGCTGTAGAGCTCTCTGCCTTTTAATCTGTGACTTTTATAAATTTTTATAATTTTTGGTTTTATTGCATTTTTTATAATGTCCTGCTTATATTGTAAGCTGCCTTAAGTTTCGCAAGACAGAAAGGTGGTTCACCAATGTTTTTAATAGAATAAATAAATTAAATAGGGGCAGCCAAGGAATTGGAAAGAGGAAGCAGCAGGGAAGGGGGAAACAGTGGAAAATGGGGTGATAGGGTGATGATGTATATGCTGACACATTAACATTGAGGCATATATATGACACAAGAGGTGTGGGTAGAGGGATTAATCTCCTTGACATTTCGCAGCAGTGACCTCAGCTACTGTGACACTAAATTGCTGCCTCATCAAAGGAGGACTTGTTGCCTTAGGGACACTGCTCCCTTTCGAGGATGGTAACCTCAGGCACACCCAGACAACTAAGACGAGGAGGAAGGAAGGAAGGAAGGAAGTGGCCTGTTTCCATAGTATTCAAACAAGCACTTCTGTCTCTCTGTTTCTCCACCAGAGAGTGGTAAGCATGCAGATCAAGGCTGACAGGAAAGGAGGACACTTAATGCAAAGAATAGGGTGTAGTGTGGATGGAAGAGGATCAAGAAGACAGTTTCTTCTGCGAAAGAGTGAATGTGATAGGCCGAGTGTAAGAAAGAAAAATTACATTATATTCTGTAAGAAAGAGGAATTGCAGTCGTATCATTCCAGATTACTTTATTAACATATAATCAGATTTTATAATAGGCATTGTGGTATCAAACAGACAGAGAGGAAATATCACAAGGAGAGCCAAGAGCGATGCTTATGGCAACTAAGTATTACTACAGAGAAACTAGGCACAGAATATTACTGTACAAAACAGAGACCCAGCAGCCCTTGCATTTTCCCCAGCTTCTTTTCTTACCCCCTCATGCTTATTCACTCCCTTCTCTCATCCTAGGCATGGTCAGGAGGAAGAAAAGGGGGTGGGCAAGGGGAGGCAAGGCAGAAGGGTGGCTCCAGTTTCTCCTTGTCATCTACTGCTGGTGGCCTCCCCCCCCCCACATATTCATGGGTCATTTGGGGGTTAGTAGGGCAACTGAAAAGGCCACTCTAACTCCATTATTTATTAAGGTCTGTATCTGTTCAAGAGCAGACATTCCTTGGCTTTCTAAAGTTTTTGTGACCCAAAATGGTTTTTTAAAACAACAACACAACACTAAGATTTTTCTGCAAAGTAGATTTGCTTATATGCAGACAATACTTTGGACATTTAAAAGTCTTTGTGTCCCCCCCCCCCTTAAAAGTCTTTGTGTCCCCCCCCCCATGTTGCTGTTTAAAAAACCCCAGAATGTTCCTGCAAGCCGGGGATTAGAACCCCTGGGAGCCAAATGTAGCTTTCTGGCAGGGTGCCCGTGGCTCTTCTGAGCACCCTGATTGTGTGGATGTCGTTGTGGATGTTCCCAACTTCCTATTTTTGATGTCACTTCAGGCATAATTTGCTATACCATAGGTATGATGATATGTGATACCAATAATATCATATCCCACAATTTTCTACGGCAGACTTGATTTTCATTATCGAGATGAGTTTTTTCGAACAAGAGCTAAATCTATTTTGTTGGCCAGTAAGATTTGCAACAAGTATTGGCATTTAGATTTGCTTATACCCTCAATAGTCATTTGGCAGGTTCAGATGCAGTCTCCTATACCCCTTGTCAAGTAGTCATTAGAAGAACTGATTGATTGATTCCATGTGTGTAGTGTATCCAGGAGCAGCCAAAAGTTCTAGCTCTTTAGCGTTACCTAGGGTGCACCACAAGGAGGCGAGCTAGAACTGGACCTTTAAGTGGTGGAGTTGAGCATGGGAGGTTCTAGCTATTTCTCTGGGGAAGACTATAATTTTGTAGACAAACACATAGCCCTCAATCTGTGTCATGGTGCCTTCACATGTTCTTGAGAAGCATATAAAGCAACTTATGGACAAAAGCTCGCAATGCCCAGGCATTTCATGTTTTCCCTTGTGTCTTAGGCTCAGAGCATTGACCATGGTAAGAGTCTTCTATTAATTTCCAGTCTGTGTGGAAGGATGTATGGTAGTGTTTTATTAGACGTAACAGAAGTGTTGCCTCATGATATAATCCAAGGTCTGTTATGTATTTATTTATATGTTGGGTCACACTATAGCAATAATATGCATTCACATTATCTATGACTTATCTGTTACCAATTTGTTTCTTTTATTCTGTATTGAAAAACGTAATAAAATTTATTATTAAAAAAAGCATTGACCATGAGATTTCTGTAATGAATGTACATTTGGTGTAGTGCCAGTTTGGTGCAGTGGTTAAGTGCGCGGACTCTAATCTGGGAGAACCGGGTTTGATTCCCCACTCCTCCACTTGCACCTGGCTGGATGACCTTGGGCAAGCCATAGCTCTGTACCAGCTGTTCCCTCAAGGACAGCTTGGGAAAGAGCTCTCTCAGCCCCACCCACCTCACAGGGTGTCTGTTGTGGGGAGGGGAGGGGAGGGGAAGGGAAAGGAGTTTGTAAGCCGCTCTGAGACTCCCTTCTACATAAATCAAAAGTAGGCTGGCAACTTATAGATCAGCACCTGAATAGCATACTCAGGATTGCTACGGCACGTTGTCTCCAGATTTTGATGCAATAATTCAGAGCAAGAGGTGTCAGTCATTGGAGACTGTTAAATAAACAAAATAGTGTTAATGCTTTTAGCGTGTTTTAGTTTATTTTCAAAGAATCTTTAATTGTGTTTGTGTCCTTCATAAAGTTTATATCTCTGCTACCTGGCATTACATTTTCTTACACGCATGGCCCAGCCTGAGAAGGTCTCATTTATGTCAGATCCGGCCCTCATAACAAATGAGTTCGACACCCCTGCTCTGAAACTACCTCCTAGACAGATGAGTTATTTAGTGTATGTATAAAATCACACACATGCTGACCCCTCTCACTGCTAAAGCAAACAGGGAGACCACTGCAGGCAGGGAATACTGAACTCATCAGAGCCAGTTTGGTGTAGTGGTTAAGTGCACGGACTCTAATCTGGGAGAACCAGGTTTGATTCCCCACTCCTCCACTTGCAGCTACTGGATGACCTTGGGCAAGCCATAGCTCTGTACCAGCTGTTCTCTCAAGGACAGTTGTCTCAGAGCTCTCTCAGCCCCACCTACCTCACAGGGTGTATGTTGTGGGGAGGGGAAGGGAAAGGAGTTTGTAAGCCGCTCTGAGACTCCAAGAGAGTGAAGGGCGGGATATAAATCCAATCTCCTCCTCCTCCTCCTGCACTATCAGGCTGATCGGTCTGAACGGTAGTCCCTTATTTAGATCTTCCAATACGAGCATTCGTATTCAGAGTTCCAGAGGATGCTGCAGTGGAAATAACAGTTTGGCATTATAAAGGCTAATTAGTTTATTGTTGAATAAGCTTTCATAGTTCATTGCCCAAATAATCAGATGCATGAAGAACCTCCTTAGTCTTTAAGGTCACAAGTCTCTGTTATACATCAAATTGTAACCCACAAACATTTATCATCACAAATAGATGGGTAACTGTGTTGGTCTGTCTGTAGCAGTAGAAAAGAGCAAGAGTCCAATCGAACCTTAAAGACTAACCCTGCCACAAATGTTGTTAGTCTTTAAGGTGCTACTGGACTCTTGCACTTATCATCAGAGATGCAATTGCTCATGATTTCCAGAAGATGGAGATGCAGCACTTCAGTTATGCAGATTCCTTTAGAGGGTGGAAACAGAATAGTGGGGACTGAAAGGTGCCATGCTGCTTGCTTTTCTGTTTGCTTTTTAATTTTTTTTCTTCTGGGGGGTGGAATGAGAGCTGCTCTGAAGAACTCACAGTGCAACACAGCACTGATACATTAGCTACATGGTGGCTGTCAGTGAATGAAAATTATTACACATGTGAATAAATCCAGTTTTCATTCTCAGGGTTTAAGTGCATGGGATACTGCTTGACCAGCGCCCAGTAGGCCAGAGGGGGGCAGAGAGATACCTGCCTTCTTCCTTCCCTCCTTGCTATCACAGCTAAATTGCCATCTCTGGTTTGGAAAGTTCCTGGAGATTTGAGGATGGGGAAGGAATTCAGCAGGGGTGTTATGCCACAGAAGCCATGCTATTTCTTCCAGGGAAACTGATCTCCATGGTCTGGAGATCAATATTAATTCCGGGAGAACTCTAGGTCTCCCCTGTCAGGTGATAACTCTAACACAGCCATCCGGTGGATGGGTTGGTGGAAGGGTGGAGGAGAGAGAGAGGTTGGAATTGTCCTCTGGCTCAGATTATAACGTGGGCCAGAGATGAACACTTGGACTGTAATGCATGAGAAGCAAGTTTTACAAGCCATCAAAGTTTATATTCTTCCGAGCTTTGCAAGCTTATTTGACAGTACTAAGTTTCTGGAGCTCCAAAATGTTTACTAGGGGGAAAGGGCAATTACTGGAGCCCATCAGTGGCCACCTTTTTTCTTGGCCCTGCTCCTGTGTCTTTAACAGCAGTCTGTTGCCTAGTTGTCTGTGGAAGTTTGGCAGGCAAAGCTTTTCTTGACAGAACGAAATTCCTCCATCTCTGCAGCTATGATCATTGGCTCAAGCCCCATAACCAGAGGTAGCAACAAGGAGCACCAGAGATACATTTCAAGGAATCGTTCAAGTGATCACTAATAGCTGGCTGCATTTGTTTGTGTACGTGTGCAACCAGCTTTTCTGCTACCTCAAACGGCCCCTTTCATTTTTCAGCATTTCAGTGTTGTTGTTTTTCGGGGGAAGGGGGGGGGCACCTGGCTCAGTGACCTGAATTTTGCCTGTGAAGTACGATAGATGAGATATCTCTCCACTTGGCAGGAAGTCTTGACTTATTTACTGGTAAAAAAAGATTAAAAATGTAAGATCCTGTTTTTTTGAAGGATGCTGCTTGTTTGTTGCTGTTGTTCAGTCGCACAGTCGAGTCCGACTCCTCGCAATCCCATGGACCACATCACGCCAGGCTCTCCTGTCTTCTGTTGTGCTCCAGAGTTTGCTTAATTTCATGTTTGTTGCATCGGTAACACTGTCTAACCATCTCATCCTTTGCCGTCCCCTTCTTCTTTGACCTTCAAGTCTTTCCCAGCGTCAGGGCCTTCTCCAGTGAGTGCTCCCTTCTCATTGGGTGGCCAAAGTATTTGAGCTTCAGCTTCAGGATCTGGCCTTCCAGGGAACAGTCAGGGTTGATTTCTTTTAGGTTTGATTGATCTGACATCCTTGCAGTCCAAGGGACTCTCAAGAGTCTTCTCCAGCACCATAATTCAAAAGCATCTATTCTTCGGCGCTTGACCTTCCTTATAGTCCAACTCTCACAGCCATACATTATTACTGGGAATGCCATCACTTTGACCATATGGACTTTTGCTGGCAGGGTGATGTCTCTACTTTCTGTTATGCTGTCTAGGTTTGCCATCACTTTTCTTCCAAGGAGCAGGCATCTTTTAATTTCATGGCTGCAGTCACTGTCTGCAGTGATCTTGGATCCCAGGAAGGTGAAGTCTGTCGCTGCTTCCACAACTTCCCCTTCTATTTGCCAAGGAGTGATGGAGCCGGATGCCACGATCTTAGGGGGTTTTTTTATGTTGAGTTTCAAGCCAACTTCTGTGTTCTCCTCTTTTACTTTTAGCAAGAGGCTCTTGGGGTCCTCTTCACTTTCTGCCATTAGAGTGGTATCATCTGCCTATCTGCGGTTGTTGATGTTTTCCCCAGCAATCTTAATTCTGGCTTGTGATTCATCCAGGCCGGCATTTCACATGATGTACTCTGCATGTAAATTAAATAAGCAAGGTGACAATATACATCCTTGTCGTACTCCTTTTCCTATGCTAAACCAATCAGTTGTTCCATATCCGGTTCTAATTTGTCGCTTCTTGACCCTTATACAGGTTTCTCAAGAGAAACGTGAGGTGGTCTGGTACTCCCATCTCTATGAGGACTTGTTTACAGACACTAATTAATAGGCCTACAGTCTTCATTTTCTCCCAGAGTTGCCAGACCCCCCTGGTTTGGTGGGGGTTGCCCTATTTGGAGGGCTCCTTCCTGCCCACTATCCAGCTGGAAGATGGGGAGAAGCCCCACCCCCAAGAGTGACCACCCCTGGCCTCCTACCCACCTCCTACTGCTGAAGAGAGGTGGGGCTTGGAATGCAGGTGTGTGTGGCCTCTCCCCACCCAGCAGCATTCGAACTGAACCCCTGTGGTTCAGGAGTGCACTCAGTCCATGCTGGGCTGTTCTGGTGGGCATGTTATAAATAGTTGCTATTGTTTTCTTTTACTGTTGGTGGGTGTTAGGGTGGGGGGAGGGGGGAGAGGGTGTTTCCAAAAAATCTGTTCCTGTTTAGGACCATCCCAATTGTAATTGCTGACACCTATTTTAGACAGTGGCAGTTAACACTGAATAAATTTATACGGGGCTTCCACAAACCAAAAATCAATCCTGAGACGACACACAAAAATGGGAGGCATGGGTTTGCCAGATCGCAAGAGATACTATGAGGCGACTCAATGATCTCACCTGGTGACCGTGCTCTCTGCGGCAGCCACTCCTGACTGGAAACAGGTGGAGCAAGCCTACTCTCCATCTTTATCCCTACAAGAAATAATATGGGCTAGAAAGCAACACAGACCAGCAAGCATAAACAAAGCAGAATATCTGTTACCTGCGGCGTGACTCCAGAGATAAGGGGTTTAAACCTTAAAACTCTTCTCTCTTTGCTTTCCCCACCAGCCCGCTGGGAGCTGGGGGCAGGGCTTGCCGCCAACATTTGTGCCCACTTCTGGGCTGCCAGAACACTGTTCTGGCTCATTCCGGCTCCAAATGACCCCTGATTACTCTGACTACTATTATGAAAAAGTGGTTGTGATATCACACCGGGGAGCCCTGGGTTCATATCCACACAAAGCCAGGCTTGGCACCTGGCTAGGCAGTCTCAGTCACTCAGCCTGCACTAATATTCAGGTTACTAGAAGGAACCAATTGTGTGTGGGGGGGGGGACAAGAACAATGTAAGCCACCCCAAACTCCATGGATGAAGGGAAGGATGACATTGTAACCCATCAATCAGGAATTAATGTATTTTGGTGTGCCACATATATGGCTCATTGTGTACTCTTTTAGGGAGTGGGAATGGGGGCAAAAGGGTCACCCAGTGGGCTGAGGTGAAAATAGCCCTGAGTTCTCAGACTGGTCTCTCTGTTTCTCCACCAGACAAAGGCAAGCTTGCAGATCAAGGCTGACAAAAGAGGAGAGCTGATATAGAGAAAAGGGTGACGTGTGGATGGGAGAGGGTCAAGAAGGTAAGTTCTTCTGCAAAAGCAGAAGGGCTTGCAGTGTAAGCAGGGGATAACTCACAACTTGAAGCCTGGTGGGATGCCATGGCCTGAAGCTCCTGATGAAGTTGGCTGACAGACTGGTAGCAGTTGGCTGGGGGTTGTTTCTGTATGGAGGGAGAGTGAAAGTGTAGGACAAGGGGAAAATAATGTGATTTTTGAATGTGATTTCTGACACTTTCTCATATATATAAATATGTGTGTGTGTGTGTGTGTGTGTGTGTGTGTGTATGTGTATATATATATATATATATATATATATATATATATATATATATAGTATGTAACCGAGAAGCTTCTGATTAGAGAAACTTATAGCAGAATATATATACATTATAATTGCATTTTTTGTATAAGAAGCCTCTGTAGGTGGAATTAGGATGCAATAGAAATGGAATGCATAAACTGCAAGGACCTGAGAGCAAGTTTAATGTGAGTCATACCCCTTATCGGCTTGCTCTCCATATGCAGGTCAGAAAGGAACCCAGTGTTGTGAAGACAAGATAAACAAGTGAAATTACTGACACCACTGAAAGATGCATTGAGTCAAATTATGCTTGTATGATGTTAACTGCCTGTTACCAATTAGAGACCCTTCAATGTGTAAACTATATGTGATGTTATTTGTGATATAAGACCTTCTGCCCTTCCTGGTTATGGCAGAATACAGCTTTGGAATTGCTGAAGTGCTAAGGTGCTCAGCCCTGTATTCCCTGTTTTGAATGCATTAAACAGATATTCATCTAACTCACTGGACTCCGGCTGTGTGATTCCAGTTTGGCCAAGGGGTCACACAGGGCATGGATTTTTGCATGAGAAGTGTGAATGAATGGAACCTTGGGTGCCCATCCCTTCAAATGGATGGAGCTTGGGTGCCCATCCCTTCAGATGGATGCAGTTTATTTGTGTGTGGAGAGTGAATGCAATGAGCTGAATGGGAGTGTGAATAGGGGTGTTCCATTGCTGGCATGTGTGGCACACTGGTGGGTATGGTTGATGGATGAATGATGATGGATGAATGGGAAGCAGTGGACATTCATGGATTTAAGCCAGTGGATGTGGGCACTTCTCCTTGTTAAATTGCATCTTGTTCCCATCTGCCCACTTTTCCAGTATGTTCAGATCTTGTTGAATTCTGTCTCTATCTTTTGGTATGTTTGCTGCTCCTCCCACTTTGGTGTCACCTGCAAATTTAAATCAGTAGCCCCTCCACACCCTCTTCCAGATCATTTATAAAAATATTGAAAAGTACCAGGCCCAGAACTGAGCCCTGTGGCACCTCACTGGATACCTCCCTCCATTTAGATGAAATGCCACTGACCATTCTCAAGTACCACTAATTTAGGGAACTGGGGATAGGAAGCTGTTGGGAGGGATTGTGAAGAACAGAGTAATGGGTTGGAAAATGCATAGACTGAAGAGCATGCTACAAGTTTCTGTGAGGGGGACATAAGCTAAGAGAGAGGTTATATTCCAGAGGGAGAAGTGCGGGCTGATAAAGGCAACAGGCCTGTTCACATATGCATCTGTGAATCATTTAAGTACTTCATTTGATTATTAACACATGGTGACTTGTGAATGAATATGTGTATCACCTCCTTTGAACAGCATCATATTTGGAGTGATACTGTTGCTGGATGCTTCACACATGCAAGCCATCAGTTGATGTTACAGCCCTCAAGGGAATAGAGTTGTACATCTGAACAGGGCCAAGACAACTACAGTATGGAAGAAGGAATCCATGTTTTTGGTGAATACTAACTTTGACTCCACTCTGGGTTTTCAGTTGCCTTGTTTTAACCCTGGGAGGGTGCAGAGAGACATCTAGGGCAATTCGGGGACCTTCAGCATGCAAGCCTGGAACCTCCTTTATACAAATACAGGGTCCTGCCATTTCTACCGTATGCCATAGAAATGTTTTAACTAAGTAAATAACATAAATGATACCCTCTGCTACTGAGATAGGTGCCTCTCTAGTCATTTTGACATTATGAAACATGAAAAAGACGTATAATATCCACCTTTCTTTTTGCTGCTGTTGGCTCCTGAATAGAGGGCATCGCCTTCCAAGGGCTAGCTCAAGGAAGCCAGCTTCCAGGGTACCCCTCCTCTTAGCAACCCCTCTGCCCAAGCAGAGGGACTGCTGAGGAGGCATCTGTTCTTGGAGCAGCTCCCTGGGGACCAATCACAGCTCCTCTACTCCATCTGGAGTCATGGAACAATCCTAACTTAGGTTATATATCGATTCGACCTGTTTCTTACATCTTAGCTCAACTCACCTTTCTGTGATCTTTGTAAATGAGACTGCTGCCAACTGGTACCAAAAATCATTTTACTTGCCTTATTCCCCCCCCCCCCCAAAAAAAATTACCTATTTGATAAGTATTGGAGTCGGGAGTCCATGGAATAGCTAGATCTTTATTGCCGGTCCGGATGAAGCATACAACCCAGGGCTCGAAGCCCTCCTTTTACGCTGGTCAGGGACAATCCCCTGACCTCACCCAACTGGCCTGATAGGCTCTTATCAGTCTATTTACATTTCATAGGTTCCCTGGGAGAAACCTAGGTACATGATTGGTGGCCGGTTTGGATCCACCTGGCCTTTGTTCTACCTGGCTGAAGCTCAGGTAGTTTCTTGGCCATGTGCTCTGGCCATGCGGTCGCAATTATGGGAGCACATGGCGACCGCATGGTCAATACATAACACTATTACTTTTGTGTATGGAACCAAAACCATGTGACAGTGCTGGCAGGACTCCATAGAAACGCTCGTCATCCTGATCTCTGAAGCACTGCACCACTACATGAGAGCTGTAATCAGGGCTTTTTTGGTAGGAAAAGCCCAACAGGAACTCATTAGCATAATTGGCCACACCCAACAGCAGAAACACATCAGCCTATTAGGCCACACCCCTACGCACATGGGGGGGAAACAGGACAAAACTCCCCCCCAACTCACCCACAGTTACATCTGATCACACCCTGATGGACTGCGCCTGCAGCTTCAAAGGGAGGTGTGATCGCGCAATTGTGGGTCAAATTCCTCTGGAGGAAATAGCCTCGCTTCCCCTCCGTTTTCTCTGGCGTGTGTGACCACAACCATACAGTAGTATTTACATTAACTAGACTTTTAGCAGGTTGTTTCTTCTCCAACAAACTGCCCATTTTAAGAATCACTGCTTTATGTCCTTCACCTTCTCTACCCAGTGGTCACAAAGATGGGCAATAATTCAATGGCAGATAACACATTTTCCAAGTCCAAGGTCTCAGACTGACTACCAGGCATCTCCAGCAGGTAGTCTGGGAAGGATCTGTGTGGAAAGGTGCTACCAGTCAGAGTAGACAGTGAGATGGAGCCTTGGCCTCAGTATAAATATATAAACACCACCAGTTCATTCTTTTTTTAAAAAAAATGAAGGAAACTAATACTTCTTCGTCACCTTCCTCCCAAACTGCTAAAATTGTGAAATTTTATTTTCAAGTTCTTTGCTAGCTGTAAAACTTTTTCACATGCCTTGAGGAGACAGGCACACTGTTGCATTGTGGGAGCTGCTTTTCTCAGCTGTCCCACTTTCACTTGTTCCGATGTTTCCCTCTCAACAACAGCAGTTTGTTTGCCAATGGCTGCTGTTTTGTTTTTCAAATGAAGTCTGGGCAATTCTGCAAGCAACATCCAAATGTACTGATTATGTGGTAAAGATCTTTGCCTGCTACATGGAAGAACCGCACCAGGGGTGGGGGAGGGAAGAGGAAGGGCAGGTACTGTAGTATGATGCTGCATAACCTTTTTTCATTAACCTCTGAAAACAACATCTGTTTCCCCATAATGATGGGGGAAGGTTCTTCTTTATTAGATATTGGCTAGTTAATGATTCTAAAGCGATTTGCCTGACTAAGCAGGTGCTCCTGTTTGGTGCACAAAGATGTTCTCTGGAGCCAACAGCAAGACAATGCTTGGCAAAGAATGTTGCAATAACTGTTTAAGAGCGGCTGCAGGCAATGTTCCAGAATGTTCCAGCACTGACAGCCTTTGCCCTTGAGATTTTCTGAGAATGTGCTGATACCAAAAAGACAGCAATAGTTAAATGGGAGTGACCTCAGGCTACTGAATTTGGGCTTATGGTATATCCCAGTTTGTACCATACAGAAGTGTGTATGTGTGTGGGGGGGATGTTACTTGCTGTGTAGAGCAGTAGTTTTCTGGAGAGTTGAACACAGCTTGGTAGAAGAGTACTTTTCTGACTCTGAGGTTTATATCTTCCTTTCCTTCCTTCCTGCTAGGATATCTGGAGAAAGAGGTTCTGCAGGTTTTTGAAGAACCACATAAACATGTAGAACCATTTTGACCACACACCATAATGGGACCTGCAAAACAAATATTTTCTTCCATCTTTAGCTGGAAGCAGGCCCATAGTCAGGATTTTTGGTCTGTGGGGCAATTTTTTTCCCTTGTGGAGCAGCCATTTTTCTGTTTTGTTTTTTTTTTTAAAGTCGATTCTACAGTGTCTTATGTGGCAGAAATGAGGGAAGATTCCCCCCCCCCCCCCACAACACAGAGACACCAGCCAAGCAAAGTGTGGAGCTCTGAGCAGATTACCCTTCTGGGCATCAAGTGGACTCCTTCTGATCCAGGACCACAGCCTGTTTCCACTGGCCAGATGCTGCTGGAACCCCCAAGCTGGGCAGAAAAGTGGGTCCCTCCCAGCATGTGGATTCTGTTGCTCAGAGAACACCTGGGGTGGGATCCAGCCAGCATCGGGGCATGAGATTAGCCCAGACACCCCAGGTGGCTCAGGTCCCAGGCAGCAGGACCTTCTACACACACTTAGAGGTATGCTCCTTCAGCTGCAGGTTCACTGACCATCCCTCCTCCAAGAGGGCTCCAAACACCCCACTGGCTGTGCAGCATGCTGGGCTCTGCCCAGCCGGGCTGCTTCTCAGCAACCAGCCACTCTGCCCTCTCCCCAGCCAGCCAGCCAGCCCTCCATCCAGCTCAGCTGCTGGGACCACCCAAGTCACCATGGAGGAGGAGGCAGGTGCCAGGGCCAGAGTGGGAACAATGCCCCTTGGCCACTCTCACTCGCTCAGTCCCTCCTTGTCTTCATCCCTCCCTCCTCAGCTTGCACCACTGCTGCCACCTGCTGAGCACTGCCCCAGGCCTTGCAAGGGCTTCACCTGCTGCTGTTACCCCTACCAGCCTTATTAAATAATATTCTTTCCTTTGGTTTGATTGTGGGAATCAGCGTCAAAGGCAAAGCTAGCGAGAGGTGGGGCAGTAGCGATAATCTGCTATCAATGTTTACGAAGATAGTCCTGTTAACACTGCTGCTTGAGTCAATAACCAGTCCAAGTAGTTAAGAGGAATGGATTTTATTAAGGAAAATAATAATTTGGATATTTAAACTCAAATCAAGAATTGGTATCTGTCAGTGGTGATATTTACCTATATAGGAATCTAGCGGAGTCCGTCTGGAAAAAGCGGGGAAAGTATCTTCGGACAAAGGGCAAAGGATCGTGGTCCTGAACCAGCAGAAGCCACATGGTGGATCCAAGTGGTGCACCCAAGGATCCGTGAGGGAAGGAGGAAGAACAAGCAGGAACAGGGAGGAAAATCTGACTTGTGATTCTTGGGGGGCAGTATTTATGGCGGGGTTGTTCCCGGGAGGTTGGCAAGGCCTGAGGCCTTCCCAGGAATGCCTATAGGTGGTCTATTCTTTGTCCCTAGCCACTAAGAGGGTCCTATGGGAGTGGTCAATATTTAGATCTACCTGATGGTCAGGACAGGATGTTGACGTCAACTGCATCTGGCGTGATCTTCTAGATGAAAGCGGGTCCCAGGCAGCAGAACTGGTCCAGCAGGAAGCATCCCGCTGTTTTCACACCCTCGTGTGAAGTCCTTTGATGTAGAAGAGACTTGTAGGAGGGGGTTCAAGCCTGTGTATGTGTATGGAGTTCGTTCTCTCATGGAGTTAGTGGCATATGTCTCTAGCACATGGCTTTGTGTGTGTGTCAGTGTCTTTGTGCTTTGTAACAACCTCCAGGCTGGAGGTGGTAACCTCAGAAAATGGCGTTTTAAACCTTCGTTGGAGGCATTTGCCACCATCTTCCCACTGGTCACCGTGTGCACTATTTTAACCCACATAGCTGGCAGCATAGTCCATTCACTGATCTAATAAATCACCAGAAAAGTCCACAATAATGTTGCTCAGGCTTACACAATATGTATAAAAAGTATCAGTGCAGGGCTTTTTTTTTTTTTTTTAAATAGGTGCTTGAAAAATAGGTGCCAGGGAAGGTTTAGGTGCTCCGGCCAGGTGCCGGACTTAGCAGAAGGTACAGGTGGATGAACACTGGGGTGGACCCCATTCAGTTAACAACCAGTTTCTGCACTAAAACAACATTGTAGTTCAACCAGCCTGGGTCATGAAGGCTGCTGTAAAGAATAGTGATGTAAAAACTTAAGTTGACATTAGCAAGTTTGGCTCTCCTGGCTTGTGGGCTACCATACAAGCAAGCAAGCAAACAAAACAAATGTGATAAATCAAGATGTCAGTACTACATTATTTTATCAGTTCTTTCTTTAGAGTACCATGGTACTCTAGAGAACTGGTGTATTATAGGAATGACAGCGCAAAGTTCCATCTTGGAGCCTGTCCATGTTTGCCAATATGTAGGAAAGATATCAGTGCATGATATGCAGGGCTTTTTTTGGGGGGGGGGAGGTGTCAGAACTCTCAAGAGGGAATTTTTCAATCTGTATATTAAAAGCTCATAAAAATAAAACATTTTAAAAAGAATTTCGTTGAAGAGGTTCTGGAACTCCATTCCAGCGTGTTCCCCCAGGAAAAAAAGCCTTGATGATGCGTTTGGAAGGTGTCATACAGAAGGCTGAACTTGTTTCAGAGAAGAGAATGAATCACAGTCCCATGTATTATTAGCAAAACGTGTGTTCTCCAGGAAATCTTTAATGTAATTATTGGGGTCAGCCCTTCCTTATTTCTGGACATATATCTAGAAGATGAAAAACCATGTAAAAGAACCAAGAAAAAAGCCGCGGCAAAACCCCAGAGAGGAAAGAAGAAGAAAAAGAGAGGACATAAACAGAAATAATTAACGTTGTGTTAAAAGTTAAATATTTTCACTGTATTCCATTTGAGCTTCGGCCGTGCATGTATTTGGTTTTTATTTGCTTTATTATTAGGTCTGAATTATTTGATACTTAAGCATTTAAGCCTGTTTAGCTAAACATTTTCTGGAATACAGACGCAAGAACGTAACACTAGTTTTGTAAACTGACTCTGTATACCTTAGGCTAGTATAGTTGTTTTTTAGTTAGTGTAGTAGTTTTAGTGATGTATGTAGTAGCAGAAAATCAATAAAAAATACATTAAAAAAATAAAAGAACCAAGAAAAAAAGGGTATTAAAGATGAGGATCATAAGATCCTAGGAGCTTTCCTCTGTAAAACTGGCAACAGGTCTTAAAAAACAAAAAAGCTACACAGAATGCTCCAGGCTAAACCATGTAGTTTCTATTAACTCAGCTCACAGCAAGTATATTCTCCCCTTGATGCAGAAGCCCAAAGCCCTCCCTTTGGCATTAATTGGATCAGAGCATGAAAAGCTAGGAAAGGCCTATTAGATCATCCAGCCCATCTCTTTCTGCCAGTGCAGGACAATGATTATTGCATTACTCATGCTCTTTGAGGGATATAATAAGCCCAAAGGGCTCCAGTCTGCCTCCTCAAAAGGTAAAACACACATCACATCATTGTCCAGGAAAGCAGCCACCGTTGCAGCTTCTGAGTTTTTAAGGACATTTAGTTTGCTATAATATCAATGTCCCAGCCTAGAAACTGAAGTGCACACAAGCACCTGAAATTAATCATTAATGTGTCTTTCTGTGAACTTAATGCGCAAAAGGTAGTATATTTCTCTACAACAGGGAGTGGGTCCACAGCATGTGTATTTCTGGAGTGTACTTACTTACCTCTGGATGCTTCCTCAGTTATCCTGGGATATGTGTAGGACAAACAGTTTAATTTTAAGCTTACTTACTTGGAAGAGAGTTGAAATAGCAATGTTAAATACTGGGTCCTGGACGCATTGCAGTGATCAGCTCTAGTTTATTTAGTGATTTCAGGAACACTACAAGGACTGAATCCAGGGCTGGCTGCCCTGTTTATAAAGCATGCAAAGACCACACCCTAACACACCCCATTTCCAATGACAGGCTATTTACATAATACTACATCTCTGTTGGTCCACTCCTGAATCCTGGTAAGCTATTGTTCTGGGGTAACAAGCTCAACTCGTTCCAGGTGCTAGCTCAGGGATGACTCATGCTCAGTACACAACACCCCTCCCCCCCTAAGATGCAAAACATCTCAACACACAAAGTCTCTCAGGTATGCTGGTTTGCATCATTCTCAGTTTGAGCGCTGTGGCTCTGAGGGGCCGCGGTCTCTGGACCTTGGTCTGACGTTGCTGGCACATCACTGGAGGAAGACTGTGGGTCAAGAAGGTCCATGGCTGCCTGGTCAGGTGTTTCACCTCCTTGGCATTCTAGCTGTGCACTGACAAACTCTCTCGCGGTCTCTGGTTCCTGTGGCCAGGACAGTTCTGCATCGCAGTCTTCTGTGGTGGCAGACGGCGACTCCGGCTCGGCTGGAAGGAGACAGCAGCGAAGCTGGTCTATGAGTCACCTAAGAACCTGACCATCTTCAGTCGATTCCTCATACGACAGGGGTCGAGTAACTCGGATGAGCTTGGTGGGAACCCAGGCAGGGCTGCTGGAAAAGTTCCTGGTGTAGATGCACTCCCCAGGGAAAAATCTCTCTTTTCCCCTGACCCTGTCAGGCCAGGTCAAGGAAGCTCTTCCTGATGTTTCCGGAAATTGCCTTCCTGAAGTTTCTCTAGCAATTAACACTTCCAAATCTCTGTTCCCTGCTTGAAGGGGGGGGGGGGGGAGCTTGACCATCCCATTGTCTCTCCTGCTAGAACTATTAGCATACGTATACAGGTAAGCTGGAAAGCAATTGGACTGACTTCCTTCTTCTTGCCTATCCACTGCCCAGAGGGGGGAAAAAGACTTTAAAAACTTCCTGGTGAAGGTTTTGCTCATACCAAACCTCCAAGGAAAAATGCATCTCTTTAAACTGTGAATGATTTCCCCCGGCTTTTTTAAAAGGGAAAGAATAACCATGAAGCATCCCTCCCCCAGTTTTGATTGGGTTTGCAGTGAGGGTGAAGGGATCTTCAACTCTTTCTCCGCAGTTTTACTGTGTCCATCACAGCTCCTGCCTCTTTGCTGTTGTTACCCCTTTGTTCCTTCAGCTCTCCAGCAGTGGGGATGGTTGGTTTCAGTTAGTTAAACTATGGCTGTGGTCACCCACACTAAACGATCCACTTCCAGTGCACTTTCCAACTGGATTTTGCCAGCTCACATACTAAAATCCAGTTGGAAAATGCACTTAAAGTGGATTGAAAGTGGATTATTTAGTGTGTGTGACCGCAGCCACTATGGATAAATCTTATTATAAGCTACAATGGGACTGTGCTGCTTTCTACTTATAAAAAATTGCTTGGGGAGATTCATTCAAAGGTTTTCCAGTATCTTTTTAAATCTGGCACATTACACCCATTCCATTGTGCTGATGTCACTGTTAGCCAAATTGCTCTGTTCTTTAATAAAGATGGGGAATTGTGATATTAATGTGCAATTGGCATAACTATAGGATCAGACCTGTGTATACCAGAGTTGTTTTTCCCAAGAACCCAGAAATAGACACAGAGGCTAGATTACTAAAGCAGTGATTTCTTTGCTAAAGGATTCTTAAACATACAAACATAAAATCAAGCATTCACACACACAATAGAGAACTAAGGAAGCAGAGGTGCTTGATAGCTTAATAGAGGGGTTATGGGTTTATGGGGTAATACTACCTTGAGAGCCAGTTTGGTGTAGTGGTTAAGTGCATGGACTCTAATCTGGGAGAACCAGGTTTGATTCTCCACTCCTCCACTTGCACATGTTGGATGACCTTGGGCAAGCCATAGCTCTGGCACAGGTGTTCTTGAAAAAGAGCACTTCTGGAAAGAGTTCTCTCAGCCCCACCTACCTCACAGGGTGCCTGTTGTGGGGAGGGGAAGGGAAAGGAGTTTGTAAGCTGCTCGGAGACTCCCTTGGGTAGTGAAGGGTGGGGTATAAATCCAATCTCTTCTCTTCTTCTCTTCTGTCCAAATGTGCAGAGGTCCATGAAGAAAGGATTATGGCCTAAACTCAGAGGATAAAGGGGTGGCCTGCCAGTTGGCATCAGGGCAGAAAACACACACGGTCTAAAACCATGTGGTCACAGATATAGACACTGGAAAACAATGCAGACCAATGGAAGGTCTTTGGGGCTGGTCTCAGGTGAGAACAAAATATCACCTGTACCAATGATGAGTCCCAGGGGTGCGTGGCATCAGGATGGGCAAAGCCCAGATGTAACCAATGAGTTCTCAGAGGGGGCAGAGTCAGGCTTAACAGTAGAAGCCAGGTGTTGGATGACTGTGCTGGGGGTGTCCATTGTGGAACAATAGAGTGGTCTGGCGTTTCCCTGGTGCCAGGCAAAAGGAGTGATGTTCCTTAATGTGTGGCAGGATGATCCTGAATGGGTGACCATTCATTATACATGGAGACTGAAAAGTATTGAGTTGGGAGTCCATGGAATAGTGAAACAGCTAGATCTTTATTGCTGGTCTGGATGAAGCATACAACCCAGGGCTCGAAGCCCTCCTTTTATGCTGGTCAGGGATAATCCCCTGACCTCACCCAACTGGCCTGATAGGCTATTATCAGTCTATTTACATCTCATAGGTTCCCTGTGAGAAACCTAGGTACATGATTGGTGGCCGGTTTGAATCCACCTGGCCTTTGTTCTACCTGGCTGAAGCTCAGGTAGTTTCTTGGCCATGTGCTCTGGCCACATGGCGGTCACCATTACTGGAGCACATGGTGACTGCATGGTCAATATATAACAGAGAGTTAATGTTTACCTTGATGGGTCTGGCATAGGTGTAAGAATGTAGATATCTTAGACAAATGTATGGAGACAGGGATGAGAGGATTATTCCAAAGATACTTCCTGATGTGGGTGAAACAGGAGAGAGGGGTGGAAAGATGCAAAATACTTCATGACAATAGCACAGACCAGAGGCTTGTTGTCCCTCCCTGCCTGTACATTTGACAGACAAAAGACTAGCCATTTGGTTGGCAGAAGATGCCTGAGGCAAGGGCAGAGACTTGCCCATGCTTCGTCCTTTTTGGACTAAGCTGACAGGAGAGAAGAGTGTGTGTGTGTGTGTGGGGTTGCTTGCATGGAGAATTCTCTTTGGCCTGAGTTTTCTCAGCCAAAATGTGGTTCTTCTAGCCTCCCAGCAAAAGCCACTGTTTTAGCCAAGCCTGGATTCATAGGGCACTGCTTATGGTGGTCCAGAAGTCGCTTTGGGGTGTCTCTCTCTCGGGAAAGACCACCCCAGGTTCAGTGCTGAGAATGCTGGCAACATCACTTTCTCTGTTTTAAAAATAATAAAAAGATGATGCTACAAATAATTGCTGGGATTGTGAAAACATGGGGGAGTGGGTTGCTAACTTTTAAAAGGCAAATATTGAGTGATCCAGCCATAATCAAATCAGTGGGATAAAACCAGTAAGGCATGGTTGTAAGGGTGACCTGGCTGTGACATCTGTCACCCCACTGATTGCCGGAGCTGATTTGGCTGATCTGGCTGGCTAGGCAGATGTCCCATTCCTTCCTTACTACTCCTGGTGCATCCCTCTCAAAATTGGAAGAGGACAACCATCTCAGATAGGAGGACTGTACCATTCTTCAGTCAAGCGGCATTGCCCTCCTAGAACCCCCAACCAAGGTCAAGGTCCATTTGTAGACGTAACACATGAAGAGGCTAAGGGCACAGAATAATCATACCTATCTAGTAACAGTATTGTGGGGGCGGGGGAGATATTACACACCAAGTTGTTAATTTTTTTCTTGGAATCCCAGTGATCATTATAGCCCCTTACTGGTGGTTTCTGTTTTCAGACTGTGTCTGACATACAGACTAATGTTAGATGTTTTAGTGTTACAAAGGAACTTAAGCATAATAAGTTTGCTGTGATTTTTGACATTCTGTATCCTACTATCAAATTTTGTGTTGTCTTTTGCATTTGCATACAACACGGATGAATTCTGACTATCCATGGAAAGATCTTTTTAACTACAGACTGTATTATGGAATTATCCAGCCGTACCATAGGTTACTTCATGGACAGTTTTTATAGAGTAAGATGTTTTTTTGAGATAGCATTCTTTGTAGTAAGAGTGTTATAAGTTTTGAAATATGCTAGAAAACTAATGATTTTTACTGCGTTGTTTTTGGGGATGGGCACGAACTGCATTTTTGCGGTTCGGTTTGTGCTTCATGGAGAAACCAAAACCATGAACCGATATGAACCAGGAGGTTGGTTCATGAACCAAACCAGTTCGTATCGGTCTGTGACCCCTGCTTTCTGTCCCCTGCCACTCAGCTGTTTTACATGAACAGCAAAAAGCAGGAGATTGAGTGGCTTGGAGCCATTTAAACCCATGCTTTCTGCTCTTCACAAACCACCATGAGCTACCATAAAGTGCCTTAAAATCCATGAAAGTTCATGGTGGCTCTTCAGTTCACGAACATCGGTTTGCAAACCAAAAACTGGCCAAAATTCATCACAAACTTTCGTTCATGAGCTGGTTTGTGCCCATCTCTAGTTGTTATCAAGTTATATCAACCAATGGTCTGTTTACACAAAATCAGATTGCTGGAAGAATTCACATTGCAATGGGTTTTCTGTCTCAAAAAGAGTTATGTAAATTGGCCCTGATTTTCATATATAGAAGTTGTATCACTCACTGTCCTTACTTGTTCTGCTCAGCTGGTGCTTCACAAATGCTGGACTCAGAAACAACTTGTAAAGATAGATTGCTGGGGAGACGTAAGAGTCCACCCTTTCCCCAAGTACCAGGATGTTCCAAACCAGCTTTTGGTTCTTTCACCAGCAGTTCTTTTCTGATGGTTCTTGTCTCAGGTGTCCCAGAGCTTGGCCAATCCTGCGGACAGCATTCAAATATACCTTGAACAATCTGGAGGCACAGGGGAATCTGAACCTTTTCACCACATACACTAAAAGATCAAAACATTATATTGTAGCTCAATAAAAACCTTCATTTTCCTTAAGAAAAAGTAAATGAATGTGAGTAGAACTCTGAATGAATGAGACCTTGGGGGAAAAAAGCACCAAAATAATTTATTTCATGTATATATGGGAGGGAGGGGAGAGAAACTTGGAAAACAGACTGCATTCTGCTCCTTTCCACAGGCAGCTTTGTCAGCTAACAATACTGGCTCTCACTTGTTGGTCAGCTTTATTCTCCATAAGAGGTGTTGGTTACACTTTTGAAGTCTAAACAGCAGTTCCATACACGCGAGGAATATTCATGCATGTTTGTTGAAAGTATGCCAGAGAGTTTTTTCTAGCCCCCCATCCCTCTTCTCCCCTTCTGGTAGGTGGCTCATTACTTCATAAATCTGTGCCTGAACAGGAATTGAGGCTGGGGAGCAACTGTGCTGTTTCATGCATCACGAGCCAGTGTGTGTGGGAGACAGAAACAGCACCTCTCCGGACCAGCTGCTCCATCCATCTGCAGCTGGGTCTAGGTGCAGTGATCTACGGTCAAGATCTGTACTGGGAGTATTTTTATAGCCGTTTGATAGCAGCTGGTGTAAATGGCAATAGGCAGAAAAGGAAAGAAAAATCAAATTCCCAGCCATCAGAAGCAAGCTTAGAAGAAACAAATAAACAGAAACAAGTATTGTTTGGCATTTCAGGGACATACTTTGTGAAATTTCATATCACGCTGCCAAAATCTGGCATGAAAATAAGGCTCAAATGTGTCAGAAAGCAGCTGAAGCTTATACTGCTTCTGTTCCTTAAATGGGTGCCTATTTTCCAATTCCATTTTATTATGGACTAGTCAATGTTATAGGAGGATTTTGAAAAAAGGTTGTAAAGGCCCCAAATTTGATTAATTCCAACATGAAAATATCCTCTGTGTCACGTGAAGTGATTCTTAGCACCCAGTAGCCTACACCCTCTCATGTCCTAAATGAGCCTGCTGGATCAGGCCAAATTTCTGCTTATTTAATCTAGGACAGTGACCAGTCATGCCTCTCAGTACTCACAAATGACATGAATGTAACACTTTTCATTTATTGGGTTGGATTTAACCAGCTTTTCTGCTGTTGGAAAAAGGAGGAGGGATTCCCTTCGACCACCAAAATGGGCTCTAAGTAAAAAAAGCCACATGGAAATGGACGCCACAGAAAGGTGGGGAAATGGGCAAGATTGAATGAAAAAGTTTGGTTGGATCCAACCCATTGTTTGTTCCTGGCCTCTGGAATTCAGGAACAGAATATCTCTGGAGTTGGAGATTCCCCTTGGCTGTCACTGTTGGAAGCCTTTGATAGTCTTCATGAATTTCTCTAGTCTTTTAAACACTTTATGTAAAATGTCCTTAACATGTTACCTGAGCTATTTAAGAATGCTTTTTTTAAAAAAATCAGCAGGTCCCATGCATGATTAAGCATTAAATGACCAATTCATGTGGGAGGATCTTTCCCACAGACTCAGCTGTCCTTCTCCCAGTCCCAGTGTGGACAAATTCCGTGGCCATGGGTCATACAGATGGGTCATTTAAAAGACTCCCCAGCTGTGTTGGAGTTGCTTAGTGAAAAGTGGCATCCTCAAAGCACAGTATTATGTAAGGGATTTTGTTTGCATGAGGTAAAGGATTTGTTAAAAAAAAATAAAACTCTCCTCGAGATCTGGAGACTTTTTATCTCATAGTTGTAGAAGCTGGTACTTCGAAAGGAGAGCCATAAACACAAACATCTAAGTAAGTCCCAGTTCTCTCAGACTGCTGGGGATCAGAATTCTATGGCCAAACATGAGTGAAAGCAGGGGTTCTTTCGTAGAAAAAGAGGTGCAGGAGCTCATTAGCATAACTCATTAGCATAACTCATTAGCATATGCCACATCCCCTGACATCACCGGAAGTGTGTCAGAAAGGGAATGTCAGTTTCAGCCCCATTATACCCTATGGGCCATTGAAATCAATGGCAAAAACTCATAGGGTATATGAGGGGCTGGAGGAAAGGGAAAGCCCCCAAACAGGTTGTCCCATCCCCTCCATTGTTCTCTATGGTGGGCAAAAATGTTACTTTTTTCCTACCATAGAGAACAATGGAGGGAATAGGGGCAACCTGTTTGGGGGCCCATAGAATTGGACCCCCTGGTCCAATCTTCATGAAACTTGGTGGGTATTTTGAGGAGAGGCCCCAGCAGCTACCCTGCAAGTTTGGAGCCTCTCTCTCAAACCCTCTCCCCTCCAGTTGCTTTTAAAGTTGCCACTGAATCTGATTCGGCCCATGGCTGCCCTAGTGGCCACTCCTGGGCTGGTGGAGCGTTGCTCCGCCTCGCTCCAGCCCCAGAGGACCCCTGAGTGAAACTTTCCCTAGAAGTATCATGCAAACATTCTAAATGCCATGAGTCAAAAAGATTGTGGAAAACCGTAGGAATAGACAATGTCTGGAATAGGCAATGTCTGGTGTACAAAGAAAAGGAGAAGATCCTGCAGGGGGCAGCAAGAAGACAACTAGATAAGATAGTGAGGTCAGCACCTTCTCTCCTGTTAAGTGTCATTCCTTGTCTGTCTCCAGATTCCTACTCTTAGGGCAATATCCTGCTTCTTCTTGGAAGTTCCACATTTAGTTTTACCCCTTCTCTTGGTTAGAGATGTAGTTAGAACCCAGTCTCTGTCTCTCCTCTTTTCTGACCCACCACCTTGCCAATGTGGGGATACAGGGACGGGCCTTGCAGTGGCTCGTTTCCTTTCTCCAAGGTCGGGGACAAAGGGTGGTGCTTGGGGAGTGCCAATCCATGAGGTACCCACTCGAATGTGGAGTGCCTCAGGGGGTGGTGCTTTCTCTGATGTTGTTTAACATCTATATGCGCCCCCTTGCCCAGATTGTCCGGAGGTATGGGCTGGGGTGTCTATCTGATGTTGGGCAGCTGGTCGGACTCCAACCCACAAGATCTGGACCGGGCATTGGATGCCGTAGCTGGTTGGCTTAGGCAGAGTCAGCTGAAATTGAACCTGGCGAAGACGGAGGTCCTGTGTCTGGGTCGGGGCGTGCCGAGGTGGGGGGTCCTGCTCCTGAACTTTGATGGAGTGCCTTTGGTGCCTGCGTCAGGGGTAAGGAGTTTGGGAGTGCTCCTGGACCCCTCCCTGACAATGGAGGCCCAGGTAGCAGCCACTTGCCAAGTCAGCTTTTTATCATCTGCAGCTGGCACAGCAGTTGGTTCCCTTCCTCGACCGTGATGAGCTAGCCACAGTGATCCATGAGACAGTCACCTCAAGGTTGGACCACTGTAACTCTCTCTACATGGGGCTGCCCTTGGTGCAAATCCAGAAGCTGCAGCTGGTGCAGAATGCCACGGCCAGGCTGTTGATGGGCCTCACTAAGAGGGACCATATTCAGCCTGTGCTAGCAGCGCTGCACTGGCTGCCCATAGCATACCGGGTTCACTTCAAGGTGATGGTACTTACCTTCAAAGCCCTATATGGCCAGGGTCCAACACACCTGAGGGACCGCCTCTCCCCATATGTACCCCAGCAGGCACGCCGGTCAGGCCCCCAAAATCTACTCTGTGTGCCAGGCCCCAGGGAAGCCAGGCTTGCTGGAACCAGGGCTAGGGCTTTTTCGGTGGCAGCTCCTGTCTAGTGGAATGAGCTCCTGGAGGAGATCAGGGCCCTGCAGGATCTTATGCAGTTTTGCCGGGCCTGCAAGACAGAGCTTTTCCGCCAGGCCTTCAAATAGGAGCCACCACCGTTGGTACCACATCGTGACTGACAGCTGACGATCCTGGCCCATCCAGGATGCAGCCAGGGCCTGACAGCCATGGAAGGCCGTACTCTAACCCTGAAGCCATCTGAATTTTATAATTATGATTGGAAGCATTTACCATAACTTTTATTGTTAATGTATTTAAATTATGGGATTTTAAACTGGATTTTAAATGTTTATTGTACCAGATATGGCACATTGTGCCGCCCTGAGCCCGTTCGCGGGGAGGGCGGGGTATAAAACTGAAAAATAAATAAATAAATAAAGTATGTTGGTTCCTAAATAAACCTTTAACTACAGTTTAATCAGGTTTTGCAACATTGCTGTGTTAATTACTCTGCCAACAAAAACCATGTTGGAATTGAGAATTCCTGGGGTGGCAGACTATCAACCCAGATTGCCAAAAGCACGTTGTAAGTCTTATAAACAAACAAAATTGTCAGAGGAAAACAGAAGTTCTGTATGTTACCTGCATCATATAGGCTACACCTGAGCCAGTATTCCACTGAAGTTTGGTGTAATTCCACCAGAATTTGTCTGTAAGCAAGGGTCTGTTCTTCAAGAGTCGTAAGAATTTCAAAAATCAGCTATGTACGCTATTAAGATAGCAGAATAATTAAATGGTGTAATATATTTCTTTTTTCCCCCTTTCTATTTTACTTTACTATATTTCATCTTATAATATAAATTTTGAAACGAAATACATCATATGGTCATTGAAAGCCAGTTTGGTGTAGTGGTTAAGTGCGCGGACTCTAATCTGGGAGAACCGGGTTTGATTCCCCACTCCTCCACTTGCAGCTGCTGGATGACCTTGGGCAAGCCATAGCTCTGTACCAGCTGTTCTCTCAAGGACAGTTTTCTCAGAGCTCTCTCAGCCCCAGCTACCTCACAGGGTGTCTGTTGTGGGGAGGGGAAGGGAAAGGAGTTTGTAAGCCACTCTGAGACTCCAAGTGAAGGGTGGTGTATAAATCCAATCTTTTCTCTTCTTCTTCTTCTTCAACATAAGGAGACCTAACAAAACATTACTTAAACAGATATAAGGAAAATTATGGGAAATAGAGTTTAGAATTATGTTTGTACTGGTGTAATTCTGAGAGGCAGAAATAATTAATTAGGTGTGCCAATTCCTATCAAGTTAATTAATGACTATAATATACACATAAAGTAGAAGCAGAATAGAGTTGGCAACTTGTAGTAGATTATTATCAAAGAATGTTAATTTTATTTTCTTGCTGTAAAAAAGCTTGTACTTAATTTGTAAGAGTTTGAAATTAATAAAAAATTAATTTAAATTTTTTTAGTCCCGTATGAAAACATAGACCATAAAATACACTATTGACAGATTAAAAGAAATTTCCAGATTAAAATACTGTTAAAAATTAATCCCTTAATTAAAACAAAGGTTTGTCTTGGTGCCTGAAACAAAGCAATGTAGGCAGCAGGTGAGCCTCAAGGGGAAGAATATTCCACAGGTGAGGAGCCACTACTGAAAAAGCCCTGTCTCTGATCACTACCTGCCTCATGTCTAAAGGCAGGGGCACAGAGGCAGATCTTAATTGGCAGGTTAGACAATATAGGAGGAGGCAGTTGTTCAAGTACCCTGGCTTCAAGTCATGTAGGGCTTTAAAGGTAAGAACCAGCGCTTTGAATTGTCCCCATAAAAAACAAATGGGCAGCTATGGGCAGAACTTCCAACACTGGGGTGATACAATTCCTGTATCTTGGCAATAGCCTGTATAACAAAAAATGGCTGTACAGTGGGTATAGCACACTAAATCTGAAAAACACTTTAATGAAGGAATACTCACAAAATTCTATTTGAAATTACAAAAAACCTCTCTAATTGACTATTCTTTAAGGATGCAGTACAACTACAAGTTGAATTCAAACATTTGAAGCTAAACCATAATACATGAGGTTAACCACATAGTATTAACCATGACAATGGATTCCTTTTGTAGAACGGAGGAGAAAATGACCAGTGCAAGCAAACCTTTCTGTTTAAGGCAGTAAGACAATCAGTACCAAGAAAAACTTTGTTCCTAACAAAAGTCACCTCCTGGGATGATCCATGGAATAATTGTCAAATTTTGACAAACTTAAAGTTATACTGGATAGACTCCCATGGTCAGAAATACTTAATGAGATGGGAATTCAAGAGGAATGGGAGTTTCTTAAAAGTGAAAGACTAAAGGATCAATCACAAACGATTCCTATGAGAAGGAAAAATGGGAGGAACCTAAAGAAGCCAAGGTGGCTCCATAAACAGCTTTCTAAAGACTTGGGAAATAAAAAAGACTCATTTAGAAAGTGGAAGGAGGGCCTTATAACCAACGATGAATACAAATAAATAACCAGTGCTTGTAGAGAGAGAGTTAGGAAAGCTAAAGCTCAGTATGAGCTTAGGCTAGCGAGCGATGTTAAAAAACAAAAAAAGGGTTCTTTTCTTGTATTCAAAGCATAGATGTCAACTTCAGGGGGGCTGGGGAGCTGGAGCCCCCCCCCCCCGAACTTTTCCAACATGCTGAGCCTCCCCCGGAGACAATGGCCTGTAATGTCTCTGGCCCAGCCCCCCTCCCCCCCCGGAAACTGGAAAGTCTACGGCTTTGATTCAAAGTAAGAAAAAGAGCAAGGACATGGTAGGCCCATTGCAGGGACAGGAAAGTGAAATTGTAACAAGTGATGAAGAGAGGGCAGAACTGCTCAATTCCTACTTTTCCTCAGTCTTCTCTTGTGAGGGAAATCGTGCTCAACATGATCTTGACAGGCTGGAAAACTAGGCTAAAAGAAATAAAATGAATTTCAGTGGGGATAAATGTAAAGTTCTGCATTTAGGTAGAAAAAATCAAATGCATCATCATTATAGGATTGGGGAGACTTATCTTGGCAGTAGTATATGTGAAAAGGATCTAGGGTTCTTAGCAGGCCATACACTGAACACGAGTCAGCAGTGTGATGTGGCAGCTAAAAAGGCCAATGCAATTTTGGGCCTGTATCAACAGAAGTATAGTGTCCAGATCATGCAAAGTGATGGTATCACTTTATTCTGCTCTGGTTAGACCTCACCTAAAGTACTGTGTTCAGTTTTGGGCCCCACAATTGAAGAAAGATACAGACAAGCTGGAACATGTCTAGAGGAGGGCAAGGAAGATGGTGAGGGGTCTGTAGACCAAGTCCTATGAGGAAAGGTTGAAGGAGATGGGTATGTTTAGCCTGGAGAGGAGACGACTGAGAGGTGATATGATTGATAACCATCTTCAAGTACTTGAAGGGCTGTCATATAGAGGATGGTACGGAGTTGCTTTCTGTTGCCCCAGAAGGTTGGACCAGAACCAATGAGTTGAAATTAAATCAGAAAAGTTTTCAGCTAAACATTAGGAAGAACTTCCTGACAGAGTGGTTCCTCAGCGGAACAGGCTTCCTCAGGAGGTGGTGGGCTCTCCTTCTTTGAAGGTTTTCAAACAGAGGCTAGATGGCCATTTGTCAGCAATGCTGATTCTGTGAACTTAGGCAGATCATGAGAGGAAGGGTGGGAAGGGTTCTTGTGGCCCTTTCTTACACGCCCAGGGAAATGATGATCACTACTTTGGGGTCAGAAAGCAATTTTTCTCCAGGCCAGTTTGGCTGGAGATCCTGGAGGTTTTTTGTCATCTGCTGGGCATGGAACAGCAGTTACAGGGGTGTGGAGGGGGAGGTATTTGAATTTCCTGCATTGTGTAGGGGGTTAGAGTAGATGACCCTGGAGGTCCCTTCCAATTCTATTATTCTATGACTCCTGTGTAGGTTTGTGAGAGGAAATTCTGGTGGCACGTGTGCCAGTGATTCAGAATGGTTGTGTGGCGATTTAATCAGTGGAAAAAGAAAGCAATATTGCACGATAGTAAGACTGGGATGAAATACTTCATTTTTGCTGCAGTTCAGAACAGAAGAAACTAGAAAATGCTACTGTATGTTATACGGGGAAATGAGGTCTCTGTAGTGTTTTCCAGTCAGTGGTGACAGTCTGTCTTTCCCAAGCTTGGTACAGAGGGTCACTTTAAATCCTCTGAAGTGCCAAGAGCTCCATCTGCTCTTCCATCTGAAATGGGAATATTTTTGCTCTTTTTTGTTGTTGTTTTAAATCTTGGTTTGGTCTTTTGGTGTTTGTGATAGAGCACGTAGCCCAGATGCCAATGATGAGGAAAATGTATTGAGTGATTTGGGGGGGGGGGGGGTTTAAGGGCAGACAGAGAAATGAAAATGAACAAGGTATAGAAAATGGTGCACAGAGAAAAATAAAATGGAGCTAACTGCAATATTTAAACCAGGTGTGGTTGTGAATTTAAAGAGCTATCTTGAGAGGCTCCAGCAGATAGATCCCATAATCCTGCACATCTGGGAAAGTGTTGGACAAGGCAGTCCTGAACGTTGTGCCAAAAACACCTTAAAAGATATTCCACAAAAAGATCCAGCTTGCCGTGCTGTACAGCTGCTGCTTATTAGTGATGCTCATATTATATAGATACAGATATTAGCAGAATGGAGTCCTCTTACACATTAGGCGAGGAGGAAGATTTTAAAACGGCTCCTTTTGCATGCCTTGTACGTGCAGTCTCTCCCAAACATTTTCAGGAATTGTGAATTAGGTAGCCATATTTTAGTCTTTGACAAGGCTGAATAAATCTGACATTTAAGGAGCAGGATCTCTTCATTTTCTCCAAGGAAGTCGAAGCCTTGGCTATTGGTGGTGGGGAAACTCAGGGGAAACAAATGTTACATGATAGTATTTCCCTTTTCTATTTAGAACTCAGCCAGAAATGTGGGGAAAAGTACTTCAAAATGGAGATGCTGTAGAGCAGGGGTCCCCAAGATGGCATCTGTGGAACCAGGGGGCCACCCAATAACGTTCCTGGGGGGGGGGGCTCCCAAGTGTTTTTAGAAAGTGGGTGGGGCCAGGTGGGGCTGTTGATGAGCAGGGCTTCTTATTGGTCATTGGAAAACGGATTGGCCATACAGATTAAAATAATGTTGTTTCAGGGGGCAGCTGCCATTACAGTGTTGGTTTTAGTCTCTCTCTGTCTGGACCAAGGACAGTCCCTCTCCCGTTCTCAGACGCTGAACTCACAGCCACCTGTGGGGACTTGGGGTTCTCACTGGGGCCTGGTCCTTTGTTGAGGCTGTTTTGCTTCTGGGTTCCCTTTCAGGATGTAAGCAGAGGCTCAGCAAATACTCCCGACACAGCAGACCGCTTCTGCCTTTATTCAATCATGCAAGCAATAAAGAGTGTTTGCTATGCAGGAATCACTCTTGAATCACAACAATGGCCAAAAAAACCCAAAAAACCCTCAAACTACTTGTGCTGGACAGAGGCTGAATCTCTGAGACATCAATACCTGCAGGCTTCCCTCTGCCGAGTAAACATACCCCCAGTCACCAAGGCCTCGACGTGTGTACATACTCTCTGGTATCCCCGCCTCCTCCAAGCCAGCTGACAACCAGATAAAAATGTCTTATGCCCTGGTCAAGGCCACCAGGTGCTTTTTAATTAATGCGCAGCCCAAACAGGCTGCAACCAACCTGTAAAAACTTAATGGAAGCCTCGAGATCTGTAAGTTCTGATCCTTACTCTTTCACACACCCCTCTTTCCTAGTATATATATATATATATATATATATTATATATATATATATATATATATATAAATCACCCCCTTTCCCCTGCTACATTTGGGCTGCCCGTGTGCACAGGGCTCCACCTCCTGTGGTGGCTCCTTTCATGCCTGCACCTGTATCAGAATTCCAAAGGTGCCCACAGGGTCAAAAGGGTTGGAGACCCCTGTCATAGACCTTCTCAGATGTTACAGTCATCCGTACTGGAAGCCTACCAACCACAAGGGGTGGGAACATCCTCTTCTGTGATCCTCTTGACCTGCGGGGTTGCCATGCTGTGTGAAAAGGGACAAGACAGGTACTTACTACCAGGGGTCCTTTCGTAGAAAAAGAGGTGCAGGAGCTCATTAGCATAACTCATTAGCACAACTTATTTGCATATGCCACACCCCCTGACATCACCAGAAGTATGTCAGAAGGCAAGAAAGAAAGGAGAGAGACAGAGAGAGAGAGAGAAAGAGAGAGAGAGAGAGAGAGAGAGAAAGAAAGAGCTGGCAGAGAGGGGACAGCTACTAATCCAAGCCTCAGAAATACCCCTATTCTGGGAGGACAGCTTCAGTGGTGGCTGAAGCCTTCAGAAGGCTGGTCGAAGGAACCAGGACCTTTCCAGGGGATGGGGTCATTTTGCTGCAGCCATGACACACGCAGGCATTCCCCCGCTGGGGGGGGGGGCTGGCACCAACTCCCGGAGCTGCACTCCCCCGAGCTCCTGCTCGAAAGGACCCCTGCTTACTACCATGTGCTTACAATTTGGTATGTGTGAACTGACCCCTGGATTTTCAAGGGTTTGCATTTGTGCATCCATACTGAGGCTGTATTATGCATGGGAAATAGGTCGCCACTGTCCACACAGTTATCAGGAGGATCAGACGTAGAGCACACTCCCATTATTTGTTGTTGATGCGCTTCCAGTATGCTTAAGTGTAACATGTAGCAAAGAGTCATACTGTGAAGGGTTTGACATTACATTCCTTCCCGTAGGTTAGACTACCCATTCGGAGCCTAAGGCTGTTGTTTTGCTTAATGGGTGGATATGTTAAGATTGATATGGTTGTCCTACAGCTAAAAGAGAATGTACCTGTCGTATCAGGATGTCCAGCCTTAGAACACATTCTGTAGCCTAGGCCTCCCGAGTCTGTAGGAGAATTTCCCTTCTCATGGGTGGAAAGAGCGACAATGATCAGCCGCTGAAATTGAAAGGAAATCTTTTAACTAGGCAACAGACTATGCTGCTGGGGTGGCGGGGTTCTGTGCAAGTGGACAAAGCTAGACTGCAAACACATTTCTTAGGAAAAGGAATCCATATAAAGTTTGGGAACCTTTTATTAGAAAATTTCGGTTCTGCCAATCCCACTGGTCTTGAGTAGATTCTCCCTACTGTCAAAAAATAGCCAGGATAATGAGATTGTATGTGGAAATCCATGCACACTGATGTTCTTCTTGTCTTTCTTAGGATGATATTTGATTTAAATTTTGAGCTTCTGCACAGAAATGTGAATGTCTATTCGCTAAAGTACTTTTTACAAATAAAGCTAATAGGATCTTTTACTTCATTTTCCCTCTTGTTTCTTTTCTCTCCTCCTCTGTACTAGCTTTCAGCGAGAGACAATAAAACTGCCTTCGTAAACCCCACAGATCTGGGATTTGCAAGATCTTTTCCTCTTGTTTGCTTTAACAGCAGATGTCGCTACAATGACAGGCAATTTTGCAGTTTCTGGGAATTTGGTAAATGAATCACTTGGAGGAGGTGGAGGAGGGGAAAGAGAAAAGACCAATTGATTTGTGAAATCTGCATACAGACATAGAGCTGGTATAAAGTAATGTCTCGGTACTCTGACAGAGACAATAAAACTGTTGAAAATAGTATAGGCTGGAGGTGTCGAACTCATTTGTTACGAGGGCCAGATCTGACATAAATGTCACTTTGCCAAGCCGGACTATGTGTGCCATAAAATGCAAAATGAGGTACCAGAAATATAAACTTTATAAAGATGATTTCAGATGCTAAAAGGCATCAAGCTTGATTGGATTAGGTGTGATAGGCTGAAGGGTAGTAGGCGTGGAGATATCATCACTGGTAATGAGACAGGAAACCTAGGTCTCACTTTGGTCCAGGAGGATTTGGTCCATAAGGATGCAAAGAATAAATGGACACAACTCTGAAAAAGTGAGCAGTGACTCACAAAAGCTCATACCTTGCCACAAATTTTGCTACTGGACTCTTACCCTTTCTACAGCTATAAGAAACAACACCATTCAAAAACCAGTGGGGGAACATTTTAACCTTCCAGGGCATTCAGTTGCTGACCTAAGAGTAGTAGTTCTCTTACAAAGGAATTTCAAGGGAAGATTAGAAAGAGAGACAAATGAATTATAACTGATAATGAAGCTCAATGCATCCTTCTGGGCTGAATTGAGACCTAGCTTTCTTCTCTCATTACCAATGGCTGCTATTGTTATTTGGCATCTGAAATCACTTCACTCTCCAAGATATAAGGACAAATGGACTCACATTCTAGCTGTATCCGAAGAGGTGAGCAGTGACTCCTGAAAGCTCATGCCCTGCCACAAATTTTGTCAGTCATTATGGTGTTACTGGATTCTTGCTCTCTTCCACTAATAAAGATTGCAAGCTGTGATGTTAGGTTTCTTTTATTATTATTATTTCATCTGTTAGAACTGGAAAGGGGAACACTCCAAGTGAAATAATGTGTTGCTTTCAGACTGGACAAAATCCACTCACTGCTAGTGATGATAATAAAAAGTTTTAAAAGGGGTGGGGGTTAATGTGATGAAAGACAGCCATTGAGGAGGGAGGAGAGAGAGGGAGACTACGTGTTGAACTGGAATATATGGAACTATACAGGTATTTTTAAATACTTAGCCATCTACTTCCATGGAATCCAATCCAAGTGCTGTAATTCCTAACCAGGGTCTTTTAAAAAAGAAAATCCCAAATAGGCAAACAGAAACCTAATATTTAAAAAAACCAAAACACACTTTTTCAGAATAAGCCAAAATAATTTCCCCTTAATTCCCATTATTCCAGATGCATCTTCTTTTCTGCCCCCTTCCTTTTCTAACATTAGTTTGTGTGTGTGTGTGTGTGTGTGTGTGTGAGAGAGAGAGAGAGAGAGATCAGGTCTCACAATAAACAGCAGAGCAGTCTTGTCAGAAGAATATCTCTCACTCTCTCCCCCCACCCCTTTCTCGCGGGCCGTAAACCAGCCCTGTGGGGGCTGGATACAGCCCACGGGCCTCATGATTGACACCCCTGGTATGGGCTGTTAACAATAATTAATCACACAGGTGATCAGAACAGGAGGATCCTCTGTGGCAATGAAATTGTTTTTTTTAAACATTTTTGTTTGTTTTATTTCAGAAATTTTTGTTCCTGAAAGCAAAACCACCATACATCACTAGACCACACCTGTGGCAAAATGGTCACTCAGGTGAGAATGGTTTGGTAAACATATTTTGTACATTCATCACTATGGTTATGTTTTTCATAAGCACTGCTTTGCTTTTCAAAGAAGAACTGCAATTAATGAATAAAAGCATATCCATTAAAACTGTTAAACAATGCAAAAGGTAAGGCTTGAACTAGATGCTCCAGTAAGTACAAAGTCATATCTGGTTAGTCCGAACTCACTCATAATGTCTAGGGGAAATCAGTTTGATCATGTCATATCATGTGTCGTGAGTTTTCTTCCCTGGCTCTACTGCAGTGGTTGATGTTTGCAAGCAGTGTTCCCTCTAAGCTGAGTTAGTATGAGCTAGCTAACAGTTTTTTAGCCTCCGGCTCACACATTTTTGTCTTAGCTCAGGAAGGATGGCTCCAGAGCAAACCAATTTATGCAGTAGCCAAATCACTCGCTCACAACTTTGATGCCAGTAACTCACAAAGTAGAATTTTTGCTCACAAGACACCACAGCTTAGAGGGAGCATTGCTTGCAAGGATAGCACAATGATCTTGTCATGGACTGGAATATTCCTAGATAACAGAGGAATGAGACATGGGGATACCATTTTCATCAGAAGCTTTATGTTAGCCATAGCTCTAGTTCTAGTGTCCGCCTGTCTCCCTTAATGTAGCAATTACCTATGTGATAGTCTTCAGTGACGGAATATTTATGAACAGCAGAATGATAAGTGCCACTAATTCAATTAAAATATTATTTTGAATTAAAAGCGGGTGCTTTGTGACTTTACAGAATGTTACCCTTGGAAAAAGTTGATACTGGACTGTCCATTTCCCATTTAGGTGAGATGTTACATCTTATCTCAATAACAAAATAGTTAAGCGAAGGGTTTGTACACTAACTTTAAAGAAAGCCCAAAGGAAAGAGAAACTTTATAGCAGTTATAAGAACCTGTTGAATGTAAATATAACTGCACAAAGCAGTACAACAAGGATTTAAGAATGTCAATGGAGGCAGAGGTCTTTGTTTTGTTTTGGTGGTTTAACGACTTGACCAGGGCTTTTTTTAAAAAAAAAGAGGTACAAGAACTCTCAAGAGGGAAATGAAGTTTTCAATCTGTATACTCCAAACTCATGAACTTTTAAACATTTTAAAAATAATTTTGTCGAAGAGGTTCCGGAACTCCATTCTGGCACGTTCCCCCAGAAAAAAAAAGCCCTGGACTTGGCCATTCTTTTTTGTTCATTTTTTAAATTTGAGATAGGCTTGGAACATGCACAGTTAATTCTAAAGTTTGCCTCGGAGTATGTGCAGTGTGGCTTTCCTTTTCAAATCACACCCAACTCCAACACATGTGTGAGTCAGAGAAAAACTTTTAAGGTCTACAGCTTTCATTCTAGATTTGGTACTTGCAACACTTATTTTAGAAGCTACCCTCTGAAAAAAGCCTATTATCCCCTGGAGTTGAATTAGTGGGTGGCAAATGGCCGGGTTGTATTACCACATTTGAATAGTCAGGTATCCTACATCACCAGGGATGTACAGTTTAAAGCCTGGAATTGGGAGGCTCTATTTTCAACATGCTCTATTTCCAAACGTTTTGCTAGTTTTGCATCTGCGCCACCGTGAGCTGCGTTTTAGAGAGAAGAATCCACCTTAATAAATTCAGCTTTGGTATGATGTGACTGTGACAATAAAGCCATCTGGCAAGGTGTTAACATGATTTAATTAACTATCCTCTGTCCTTTCACCACAGTAGCACTCTAGGGTGTCTTCTTTCTCATAAGTACTCTTTAGTAAAATGCAGCGTAGCTATCTGAATGGCATATCCATTAAGGCAACCTGAAAACTTTTCCACCGAGGAATTCAGTTGTGTCCAAAGTCACCCAATAAAGCAAAGTTCAGAAGAGGTAATATGACTCTTCATGACAGGATCTTGAGAGTGTATTATTTTCTTCCACAAGCTAACTAAAGGGCAGTGGAAGAATTTATCTTTTCCTTGGAGTCCTCGTACATGGACAAAGATGGGAAGTATTCTCGATTCCAATGGGCTTTGTTGTCTGAATAAAGGAGGGAGGAATCTATATGGAGCCCAGACTGTGCTGACGAATTTTCTTCATCATTATAACTGATCTATTCAATATGCATGTCAATCTTAAGGAAACAAACCCCACCTAGGATATTAATTTCATTATTCTCCGACTGGGGAATAAGTGGAATGGAACAGGGCAATCCTGTTTTCATTTCGGTATAATACCTTCAGCTACTTACCAAGTAGAATGCCAAGATTTTTGGCAGAGTGGATTGGAATAGATGTTTCTTCAGTTTCTCTAATGCATCAGAAGCTTCACTTTCTGTCTTGCACAAAGGCACATACCCAGTTATGGTTTTGCTAAGCCACCTTCTGTTCTGTGGTTGGAGCACAAGCAGAGGCAATTCATCCTAAAGCATCAGAGACATTCACATGTTCAATCCTGGATGAGTGTTTATATAGTTATATGTGATCCAGCCACCTGAGAAGTGTTTCTAATTTTACTACATTTTATTCCTTTCCCTGGGAATCCCTACAGATGCCTTTTCCTGAGAATCCCTGAGAATTCCTGAGAATTCTCCTATGTGATATGCCTGCTACCAAAGCAAATTCTGTCAAGTATGACTCTCCCTACCTCTGTGTGTTCCATTCTATGCCACCGTGTGTTAATAGACTATCCATGACCCAGTCCTAGGGAATTGTTTCCACCTAATGATGTTTGATACAGAATTGCTTGGGGAAAAGTAAACTTGTACCCTTTCTCTTAGCTTACCATTTGTTCCAGTTAAATCTTCTAATTTAGGCTTCTATCTTTTGTGTGTTGATGACCTTTGTACCATAAGTGAGAAATCAGTGTACTTTTTTGGTGATGCATACTTTGAATTGTAATGCCCTTTGACCACAATCCACAACTTTAGTGGGGTGAGCAGTGCTAGTCTACAATCCCTAACAGGTTGATCAAGCTGGGAGGTATAATGTTGCACCTGCACAGGGAAGCAGCTTTTCAGTGAGGTAAGTGTTGAGCATCCTGTTGGTACTTAAAGCTCAGCAGAGCAACAAAGCAGGCTGTCTTCAGTACTGTCAATTAAAAAAAACAACTTTCAGAGGTCTGAAAAAGGCTGTGTTAAGAGTATCATCAACAAGCAACTCAAAACCTTAGCTGTGTCAGTGTGTAACAGAGAATGGCACAGCTGTCTCTCCAACTGGACATATATCCACATAAGGATCTTCCCTATTTTCAAGGGGTAGCAAACCTTCCTGTGCATTCAAGGACCTGCTGTCTCCATTACAAGGCAGCCAATGTGGCAGAGAGTCCTTTGGGTGCACTTCAATATATACAGGAATATGAATCTTGGTGTTTTCATGTAAGTTTCTCTTATGATAGAATGGGAGCATGGGTCAGTGGTAAAGCAACTGCTTTGCATGCAGGTTCAGCTCCTGGCATTTCCAGTCAGAAGGATCAGTAGTAGGTGATACGAAATACCTCTCTGCCCAAGACTCCAGAGATCCACCACCAGTCAAAGTAGGCAATATTGACCTTGATAGACCAATGGTATGACTTGGTATAAGGCAACTTCATGAAATAGGCAGATAGACTGGCTATGTGGAAGCACTTCACTTGAAAATATTTTATTACATTATTGCATAATCAGAGCCTGGTCTTGTAAATTCGTAAGGAGCTGGGACTTCTGGAGACTTTTGTGACACCAGGCAGACTGTGGTGTCTGAGTGTAAGAGTCAGTGCTTTGTAAGTGTAAGAGTCTGTGCTTTGCATTCATCTGCAGTTAAAAGGACCAGGCAGTGGGTGACTTGAAAGATGTCTATCTGAGACCCTGGGATAGCTGCTGCTGGGCTGCATGGGCAATCAGACCTCGATGGTGGGATGGTCGAATTCAGTATAAGGCAGTTTCATGTGTGGAAGTCATTCTCACTATCCAGCTGGAACATCTCAGAGGGCCAGTCATGGACAATTGCCTGCAGTGCCATTGTTATGCTTAGATTGTCCCTTAGTAACAATAACCGTGATAGCGTTATGCGATCTTTCACCACAGTGAGAGTATTTTCTCTAGCAGATTAATTATTTCCAGAGGTGGAAAGCCCACTGTATTTGGCCCTTAAGATGGAGTGGTGATTAGGTCTGGGAAAAGTCATTACAATTCGCTGATTGTCAAAGAGGTTGATCAGTTTCAAGTTTCACACCACACAGAGGCTGCTGGGTGGGAAAGGAGTAGATAGCAATAGCAGCCCAATAAAGCAACAGCAGTACAGCTAATTGGATCTAACACCATTGCCCTTGTCTGGGTGATGGAACTGCTGCCGCCTCCCAGTTCTGACATGATTGTCTGATCACCATGTCCTTGTTTGGAGCACTTGATATGGGCATGCGGTAAGCGAAATGTCCAGGAAAAAATGTATAGTGTATCCTTATGTGCCAGTAGTTAACAGGACAATCCCAAGCAGTTACAGTCTTCTAAATCCGTTGAAGTCAATGGGTTTAAAAGGATGTAACGGGTTAGGATTATACCTTACATTTATCCACAGTCAAAATGCAGGCTGTACCTAAGCCATCATAAATTCTAGTGATAATTAATTCTGCTAAGAAGCACAGTAATTTAGAAAGACTGAGTATGAATGCTCATTCCAGCTTGGGTGGTGTGCAGATTTGCAGGCATCAGTTTTGTTTTCAGAGACGATGCTTACAAAATAAAGTTCACACAAAGCTTGTTGCTTTAGAAAAGAAATAGAAGTCCACTACAGTAAAGGAACTCCATGGTGGATAGGAAAGACAGAGAAAAAAGTTCTAGCTAACTATTTAAGCTAGGACAGAGAGAGATTGCAGAAAGTGCATCTTGCCCTCACGGCCATCAGTGAGAAAGAGAAAACAGTTAGTCTTGGGTTGCCAATCTGTAGGAAGTGCCTGGAGTTCTCTTGGAATTACAACTAATCTCCAGATACAGAGATCAGTTTCCAAAGGGGAAATGGAAGCTTTGGCAGGTGAAGAATCAAATCCCTCCCCAAACTCAGCCTTCTGCAAAATCCACCCTCTGATCTCTAGGAACCGTGGAAGCAGGAGCTGGCAGTAGCAGTCTGGGTAAAAAAGGGATCGCAGACTAAGGGAAGGATGCAGGAACTGTTCTATCTAGCCTTGCCAGTTTGGTGTAGTGGTTAAGAGCATGGACTCTTATCTGGAAGAACCGGGTTTGATTCCCCACTCTTCCAAATGCAGCTGCTGGTGTGACCTTGGGTCAGTCATGAAGTTCTTTCAGAGCTGTTCTCTCAATGGCAGTTCTCAAGAGAGCTCTCTCAGCCCCTCCTCCCTCACAGGGTATCTGTTGTGGGGAGGGGAAGGGAAAGGGATTGTAAGCCACTCTGAAACTCCTTCAGGTAGTGAAGGGCGGGGTATAAATCCATTCTCCTCCACCTAGCTTTGTGGCCCCCTACAATGCATCAGTGCTCTCTGTAGAAGGAAGCGTGGCTCAGTCCTCCATTTCCAATAGTTCTGTGTGATAGTCCCTTTCCGACTGAATAATTGAAACCATGGATGGGCAATTCCTGCATTCTTATGGGCCACCATCTTTTCTGGCGTGTAAATGGGGTGGATCCTGTTGGCAGAGTAATACAGCAACGGTGCACAACCTGATTAAAGAGGTAATAAAGGTTTATTTACGAATTAACATACTTGATAGTAAAGAGGCGACAGAGATAGGTTCCTAACTACATCTCTAGCTGAGAGAGAGGGTAAGACTGAGTGTGGCACTTCCAAGAAGAAGGGAGGAATTGCCCTGAGACTGTAGCAATCTGGAGACAGACAAGGAATGATGCTTAACAGGAGAGAGATGGTGTGCTGACCTCACTATCCTATCTAGTTGTCTTCTTGCTGCCCCCTGCAGGGTCTTCTTCTCTTCTTCTGTGTACACCAGACATTGCCTTTTCCAGCAGATCCAACCATCCTCCAGAGAGGCTTCTTCTAGCCTAAGGAGCCTTCCTCCAATTAAAATAGTTCTTCCTCCAATGGAAGAGCCACTGAAGTTGGAGGAAGGCTCATTAGGCCAGAGGAAGCTTCAGTCTTTGCTCTGCAGAGTGGCAGGATCCACTCTACTATCTTTTTGTGGCTGATCAAGCTTGAGAATAGTGTGCTTTGCCTAGCAATGAGAGCTTCACTGTGTTGGGGTTGACTTACTTTATTTTATTTAAAACATGAGAATAAATGGTGGGAGAGAGACTGAGCCTTTTCTGCCAGCACATTTCTTCCTGAAGTTTACTGTAGCTGTTTTTACCACTCCCAGTGTTCCAGACCCTCGTTTACTTTGTAAACATGTCTCTGCCAAACTCACAGGGATTTATAAAAAGTTGAAGGAAAACTGTGGGAAAGGGCTCAGAATGAAGTGGCAAAGGAAGGGGTTAAGATCTTCCCTTCCCTCCTCAATGAAAAACTGCCCTTCCCTGAGTGTGCTTTGGAAGAGGAAAGATGACTAGGGAAGGGGCTTGTTGCGTTATTTCCAACAATCCACTGATTTCAATAGCAAAGGTTTGCAGTGCTATCCTAAAGTGGAGTTAGTTATACCCTTCTAAGAACCAAGCTAGATGTTATGGTGGCCACCGTTCTGACCTGTGGCCACCACTATCACTTTATATTGGTTGATTCAGAGACGCCAGCTAGTGCAAAATGCTGCGGCATGCCTGCTGTCTGTGTTGCCTGGCTACCAATTGAGTACCGGATCCGCCTTAAGGTATTAGTATTAACCTTTAAAGCCTTGCTTGGCCTGGGACCCACATACCTAGGAAACTGCCCCTCTCCATATGTGCCCCAGAGAGCCTTGCGCTCTGCTGATCAAGACCTGCTGGTTGTCCCTGGCCCGAGGGACGTCCGTTTAGCCTCAAGCAGGGCCAGGGCCTTCTCTGCCCTGGTCCCAGACTGGTGGAACATGCTCCTGACTGAGATCAGGGCCCTCTGGGATCTATTACCATTCCTCAGGGCCTGCAAAATGGAACTGTTCCACCAGGCCTTTGAGTGAGGTGGCGGGTGTCCAGAAAAAAGCTCCCCCTCCACTGAAGATACCATCCTATGCAGCCCAGACTATACAGTCTGGAATTTCAGCAGTGCCAGTATTAGGGATTATACAAAACTGATGTATATGGTTTTTTTAAAAAAAGTAATTTTTATTAGGTTTTCTCATTTTTTAACAATTAAACAAAGACGATACAATCAACAAAGTCAGAACAATGCCAAAGCATGTATATGGTTTTAAATGTGGTTTTATTGGTTTTAATTCATTTGTTGTAATACCGTAAGGCCTAAGTGCGAATTGTGATCCACCCTGAGCCGATTCGTAGGGAGGGTGGAATATAAATGTGAAGAAATAAGTAAAATAAATAAAAGATTTTGGCCATTCGAAAATGCTCCATGCAGTGGGCCAGGTGATCTTGTTTCTACCTACCCATAGTATTTTAGGTGCCAAAGAAACTGTTTTAGCACTAGAAAGGGCACAGGAGGACGCAAGATTGCTTGGTAAGCCATGGGCCTGATCTGGATTGGGCCATTGTGGCATTTTTAAATGGCCAAATTCTTCTCTAAAATGGCAGTGGCAGCTACAGGTTGGACCCATTGCTGCCATGGCATCTAGTCTGGCTCTAACTGAATGGGCTTAAAAGGGTGTAGCTCTGTTTAGGATGAAACTGAATCACAAACTTAACTCCCCCCTGAAATCACTTGGATTTAAAGAGTGCTTAGGTACAGCTCTGAGCAGTGGCTCAGTGGTTGAGACACTGAGCTGCAGACCAGAAGGTTGGTAGCTTAACAGTTCGAGACCCGAGTGCCGTATGATGGAGTGAGCCCCCGTCTTTGGCCCCGGCTCCTGCCAACCTAGCAGTTCTAAAGTGAGAAACTGCAAGTAGATAAATAGATACCGCTTCAGTGAGAAGTTAACAGCATTCCATGCACCTCTGCGTCTAGTCATGCCGGCCACATGACCATGGAAAAAGTCTTTGGACAGCGCTGGCTCTTCGGCTTGGAGATGAGCACCGCCCCCTAGAGTTGTATCCGACTGGCTTTCGAGCAAGGGAAACCTTTACCTTTACCTTTTTAGGTACAGCTAGATCATATCCTGTGTTTTCAGATCATTCTTGAATAAACTGGAAGGAATTCTTCTGGTATCTTTAGCATTTCCAAAGTTTCTTTAGAATCTTTGCTTTCACGTTTACTTTTCATAACATATGTACAGAAAGAAACCAATGAATGTCTGCCAAGGGAAAGCTTATACTCAGCCAATTCATATGCTGTGCGACAGACGATGAATTGAAAGCCATAATGTGCGAAGGAGCAGCACGTGTCTCTAGACAGATACAGAGTGGCATGTGATAGCCTCATACCATGGTGCTAAGCTTGGCCACAGCCCCCTGGCATATACCCACCACATAATTACAGAGATACGAGTGTCTCACATGTAATTCTCCTCATTGGGTATGATTGGCAAAGGCTCCTGCTGCGTACAGTGTGAATCAGATATAAATAAGAATTCACACCTGGAAGTTCATCATTCCAGGGATGGATCCAAACTAGCATTTCCATAAGTACAAGGTCACAGGAGACTTTCTCACCCCACTTCTCAGCCCCAAATGCCCCATGAAATCCTGTTCCTGTGGAACAGGGGAACTCCAAGAACAGTATTTCCCTTAGTGATTGCTGTGGGAGGGGAGAATTTGTGCTCCTTGGGGGCACAGTCCTTGCACCTGCAGAAACACTAGTCAGGATCCAAGCCAGGGACTGCCACCATAAGTGGCAGTCTGCACACGTAAAACCATCATCAATGATCTGTCTATAGGCTAAATGAGAAGGTTAGGGAGTGGAAAGGTATTGCAGTGCGCCCAGTTCTGTCTTCTCAAAAAAACAAGAATTGAGAAGACAGGGGGGAAATCAGGGGGAGATGTGGGTCGAAATGCGGCGGCGGGGTGAATAGTGTAAAATTGACCAATGCAACTGGGGCAAATGGAAAAGTGATTGCAGCACAGCTGCTTTTGGGAAATTGGTCTGAGTGTGACACTATAACCTGTACACCATGCTGATTGTCAGGATCTCACTGTATCTCATCTAAGGCCACCCTGTGACTATCCTTAGGCCTTACTTTTTTTAAAAAAAACCTTTGCCTTCTAGAGTTATGTGCAATATTCTGTGCAAGGCTGCCAATGGGCAATGCTAGCTCTAGAATTGGGTTCAGCAAAGCAAACGTTTGCAGGAACACACAAACACTGAAGCAACTCTTTCTGTTGCTGTATTTGTGTTGTTGCCAAGGCTCAGATTCTTGCTCACATGTGTTTTGAGTGTTCAAGGGCCCAGGGCATGACTGCATTCCAAACAACTTGTGGAACACATTGCGCTAGTATGACAGCATCTGGCGCCACTGCATTCTTTATAGGACACGGACCTCTGAGCATTCAAACTGCCTTAGGGGCAGCATGTGAAAACATTTGCTGGTGGTGGTGGAGAGATTTTGCCATTACTGCTAGTCAGATTCTAAGCTTCTTTTTCTTCCTATGCAAAGTTCAGTGTAAGTTAATCTAAGGCATTGATAAAATTGTCAGTCTCCGGCACAAACACCAGCAACTGTCCTCAAGGACAGGCATGGATGAAATGTACAGCAGCCACTGGAGCAAAGTTTTGAAATGGAACACTAATTATTAATTTGCAGGTGACACAAAATTATTCAGGATGGTGAAAACCAAGGCTGACTGTGAAGAGCTCCAAGAGGACCTCCACAAACCGCGTGAGTGGGTGACAGTGTGGCAAATGAAGTTCAGTGCTGGTAAGTGTAAGGTGATCCACATTGGGACAAAAAATCCTAATTTCAAGTATCGTCTAACAGGGTCTGATCTTACTGAGGCTGAGAGATAAAAAGATCTTGGGGTCATAGTGGATAGCTCAATGAAAGTGTCAACCCAAAAGGCAAGCTCTATGTTAGGGGTTATTAGACAAGTGATTGAGAATAAAACTACCAGTATTGTAATGCCCCTGAATAGATCTGTGGTGTGGCCTCATTTGGAAAACTGTATAGTTGTAGTCACCGTATCTCAAAAAGGACATTGCAGAGCTGGAAAAATCATGGAGGAGGGCAACCAAGATGATGAGGGGGTTAGAGCATCTTTCCTATGAGGGAATGCTGAAGAGTCTGGGACTTTCCGGTTGCGAAAAGAGACGACTGTGGGGAGGGGACATGATAGAGGTTTATAAAATTATGCATGAGGTAGAGAGAGTTGACAAAGAGAAATTTTTCTCCTTCTCCCAAAATATTAGAACTTTAGGGCATCCAATGAAGCTGATGGGCAGTAGGTTCAGGACAGACAAAAGGAAATGCTACTTTATGCAGAGAGTGATTAAAATATGGAACTTGCTGCCAGAGGATGTAGTGATGGCCACAGGAATAAACAGCTTTAAAAGGGGATTAGAGAGATTCATGGAGGATATTAGCCATGGTGACTGAGGGGAACCTCCGCATTCAGAGGCACTTAAGCTCTGAATGACAGAGCCAGGAGGCAACATGAGGGGAAGGCCTCAGCCTCTCTGCCCTGTTGTTGGCCATCCAGATGAACTGATTGGCCACTGTGTGAGACAGGATGCTGGACAAGATGGACCATTGGTCTGATCCAGCAGGGCTCTTCTTGTGTCCATATATTCTTATTCTGAAGTCTCTCTGCCTCAGACAAGCAAAACCATGATTAAACAATTCATTCTTTTTAGCGCCACAAAACATGCATTTGTTTTTAATGCTGAATGTGTGTCCCAAGAATTGGTACTGACCGAGATGAACTTCAACTGCGCTGAAAATTCTGACTAACGGTCCCACCAGTGCTCATCCAGAAAGCTGCTTCTGTTATGGCGATGGCTGTATCATTATGATTATGAATACCTAACGCATGGCTAGAAAGTAGTAGTAACAAAATTATTAATGTATTCTGCAAAAGGAGGGATGGGGCTGAAAATATTTATGCACAGGGAGCCTCTTGAGTCACAATGGAAGAACTAAAAGAACTAAGAACATAACAGCACTAGGTGTTTCTCTCAGGTCCGGGATGAACCTGAGAGTCGTGGTGTGTTACATTATCAAGCATTCGTGTTTCCTGCCTCATCTGCTGTGATATTCTATGACAGTGATGGAAGTAACCATCAGGGATGTAATTTTAAAAGGCATCTTTATTTGCTTACTATTTAGTACTTTTTAAAAGAAATTCTGCCTTTACCTTAAGGGGGTAAGGACTAGGTACATGGCTGCCCCCTTTACGGTATCCTCACAAACTAGACAGAAACAGTGACTGGCCCAGCATTGCCAAGATAGTTTCTGTGACAGAGTGAGGATTTGAATCTGTATATCTCCTGGTCCAGCACACTAAGCACTACACAACACAACTTGGGGGTTGAGGTGGGGATCCCTGTGTTTCATACGATTCCTCAGGAACACCTAAAATATCTGGTTATTATATACGGTTGCCAACCTCCAGCTGGGGCCTGGAGATCTCCCAGGATTACAACAGATTTCCAGACTACAGGGACCAGCTCCCTTGCTTTGCAAATGGCTGCTTTGGGAGGTGGACACTGTGGCATTCTGCTCTGCTGAGGTCCCTCCCCTCTCAAAACACTCCCTTCCCCAGGGTCTGCCTTCAAAATCTCCAGGAGTTCCAGAACCCAGAGTTGGCAACTATATTATAATGTTTCATTAACGTAAACACATACAGTGTATTTTTACAATTTAATTTTTAATATAGCCTTTGGATTTTGTGATAGATTTGGTTTGGTTGCGATAGATTAAGCTTAAAATAGCTTAAATCTCTCCCCTCCCCAACCCAGCCTCAGGTCTCTGGTTTCAGTCTGAAGCAGGCTTACCCAGTTGCCTGCCATGGCAGATAACCTCCCACTCCTGCTGCTCTAATACCCCCACCCCCGGCTTGATGTCACAGTTGGAGAAAAATGGGGGAAATACACTGAGGCCTCGATCACACACAGAATTAGCCGCGTGATAGGCACGAACGCCATGTGGATTTTAAGGGCACGATCACACCATAACATCTGGCAAGCATCCCACACCTGTCGGCAACCTGTTTCTGAAGAAGCAGAGTTAAAAGATACTAGGGAAAGTCCAGTATCAAACAGGTTTGCTACAGGCCAAAGATGGACTTTCCCAGTGTGATCACTCCAGCGCACACTCATGGCATCAGGAATAGTCTGATCAGGCTATCATGACACCATGCCATTGTTTGCTTTCCTTCTCAGTATGTGCATCATTGCATGCTGCCATAGGAAGCCCTTAGGGCAGAGATGCGATTCATCAATCCCCTGTTTAAGCACATCGGAAAAAAACGGCAACCCCCCCAACTCACCCGCGATTGCGTCTGATCACGGAGTGCTGGGCTGTGCCTGCAGCTTCGCAGAACTGTGTGACCACGCAACTGTGGGTCAAATTACTCCGAAAAAAATAGACTCTCTCCCCCCCTGGATTATCTGGCTTGTGTGACTGGGACCTGAGCAATGTAACTGTCCTGTGATACTTTAGGAATTCCTCCCCCCCCCCCCCAATCTCTTGGTTGTACTATAGAGATTGGGGCAATTCCTGAGTGTTGCATGACATGGTGATAGCATTTCCAGGTTTTCACCCTGAAGTGGCATCACGACACTGCTGATGCTTCCCTTCCCCAGGTCCTGCCCTGAAATGTTCCCAGGGGATGCTAGTGGAGGGCTGGCAACCCTCATCTGAAGAAAAGAAACCTTCCATGTCCCAGCATGTTACATGACTGGGGGATATTCGGGGAAGCGGCAGAAAACACGAGTCTGTCATAAAAAAAGGGTGGTGGTTCTGACTCAAGATCCTCTTCCCGGTATCATAGTGCTGCACGCTTCCCTGCTTCACATCACTGGCTGCTATGTGCAAGAGCAGGGGTATCCTAATGATGTCAGAACAGGGGGTCACTCTAACTGAATGTGGTGCAAGGGGAGGGGAGAGTAGGCATGGGGCTGCCGTTTTGACAGCAGCGTCATGACCTTCGTAATTGGAATTCTGCTCACAGAGGGAAAGAGAAAAGCTGGTTTGTATTCCAACACATTGTGCTTTGAGAAATAAGTGGGAGAGGGGGCTTCTGGACCTCCAGCATACATCCTACTTTTACTCTAGCAGCATGGCAGACCTCACTTTGCAGAGGATACAAACAAAGGCTTTGCCTTTTCCCTTTCGAGTGTCAGTCTTAATTGGACAAGGCCAAAACTTCTGCTTCTATATCCCTGCATGCTGCTATATCCCTGCTATATCCCTGCATGCTGTGCCTTCTTCCAGCAAATAAAAATAATTTGGCATTTGGCTGCCACTATAATTAGGCTTATGACTGACAGTGGGCTGGGAAAGACTCTGGTATAGAATTCTGTACTCTGGCATAGAGCCAGCAGTGTGCTTGCGGGAAATGCTGTGTACAGACCTAGTATAAGCATGGGTTAACTAGTTTTGGTTGGACATTGTGCTTGTCAGGCTAAGTCTGGTTGCAATCATATGCACAATTAGACCCACCATAGGTGTGAATGCCAGGTGGATTTAATGGGAGTGATCAGACAACAACATCTGCGAAGTGCCCTGCAACTTGTTTTGCTCCGCCCTACAAGCAAAGTTAAAAGACACCAGGGAAAACCCGGTAGTAAATGGGTTGCAACAGGCCACAGGTGGACTTTCCCTGTCTGATCACTCCAGTGTGCTCTCATGGCATCAGGATGGTCTGATTGGGCTATCCCAACTCCATGCTGTTTCTCCCCCCCTCGCAGTATCAGCATCATCACAAACTCCATAGGGAGCCCTCAGTGCGGAGGTACGATTCATTGATCCCTCATTTAAGTGCATGGGGGGAAAAGGGACCAAAAAAAAGAGACTCACCCACAGTTGCATCTGATCACTCACTGATGGACTGCACCCGCAGCTGCAAAGGCAGGTGTGATCATGCAACTGCGGGTCAAATTCTGCTGGAGGAAATAGTTTCTCTTCCCCCCCCCCCCCCGCTTTATCTCAGGCATGTGACCGCCACCTCTCTCTCTTTCTTACTATCCATTCCATACCACTTGCTATGCCCCACCAGTGAAAATGTAAAGCTGGATCAAGGAAATGAAAATGAAAGGAGTGCGCCCGTAGGTGTGGTGTCACCACAAACTACCAGATCTGACCTAGGAAGTTTGTATCTGGAAGATGGGATGTATTTAGGTCAGTTATCCTTCTAAGGTGAAAAAACAGAAAGTGGTCAGCTTCTGATTGTTAACTTTCTCCTTAGTCTCTGCTCACATCCTTAGATCCTGGGTGAACCCACAACTTCCTGACTTCTGCTGCATCCTTTTCTCCATGCATTCCTTCCGGATCCTAGGCAGTATAAGAAGTTTCTTCTCCATCCGAAATATATTTTACTACACTCACTTAAGTAACACGGTTTATGAATGTTTTATCGTGAACAATTTCTCCCTGAGCCGGCTCATTAATATTCAGTGACATCACACAACCTCCGCCAATGGCCAGTTGTTCAAAGCCAGCCGCGGAAGTGAGATTAGCACCATTTATTTGGATGATATTTAACATTAGCATTTCCCTGTAATATTTACTTAGAGGAAAATAATGGTCCTTGTCCTAATGTCTGTCCAGGGTCGTTGGAGAGCACTAGGCACAACTGTGCAGGGATTCATTTGAAAGTGAGGGAAAGGGTTTGCCGGCTTCTTCGCTTTTCCATATCCACACAGGGGCTGTTCACAATCTGGCTTTAGTGTGGCAGCTCTTTCTTTTGAGAGAGCTTCACTCTTTTCCCGTCACTGGTTTTGAATCTGCATCACTGGCTTTTGGAACAGCAGAATGTTCCGTTTGGGGGCTGGTGGCTCTTTTTTGCAGTAATGAGCACCTATTGAGCATTCATCAGTACTTTTTGTCAAGGCAGAGCACTCTCCACATCTGTAGTTTGCTTACTGTTCTGCCTGGCTCATAGATAAAAAGCCACATTTACATTTTTATGGAATTTAGGGGAAAGGTATTAAAGATTTCACACGACTAAAGGGAGGGGGGAAGGCTGGAGTGCTGCTGCAATGGCTGTGTGTGTATACCCTTTTAAAACACCCGTTAAAGAAACCTTTTTACTGTAACTTAACGAATGCAAAGTGCCTTCTGGGTTCTGCTTCCTTGTATAGCAGGAACAATTAAAAACAAAGCGCTTAGCCCCGTACCAACTTGTCTATCCTCTTTTCAATCAATCCAAGCCCTCGTTTGGTGCTAAAAAAAAAAAATCTGTTTGGACGTTCCAGTTGGTGCAAAATGCCATGGCCTGGCTATTATTGGGAACTAGGGTTGCCAAATCAGGGTTGGAAAATACCTGGGGACTTTGGGGGTGGAGCCAGAAGGCGGGGTTTGGGGAGGAGAGAAGCCTCAGCATGGTACAATGCCATTGAGTCCACCCTTCAAAGCAGCCATTTTTTCCAGGGGAGCTGATCTCTGTCAGCTGGAGATCAGTTGTAAAAGTGGGAGATCCCCAGGCCCCACCTGGAGGCTGGCAACCCTATTGGAAACTAGATGGAGCATGGATATTACCCCATTCTGCAGTCAGTCCACTGGCTGCATGTCAGTTACCGGGCTCTATTTAAGGTATTAGCTATCACATACGAAGCCTTTCATGGCCTTGGACACTCATATCTGTAAATTCTGCTGGAGGAAATAGTCTCTCTTCCCCCCCACTTTATCTCAGGCATGTGACCGCCACCTCTCTCTCTTTCTTACTATCCATTCCATACCACTTGCTATGCCCCACCAGTGAAAATGTAAAGCTGGATCAAGGAAATGAAAATGAAAAGAGTGTGCCCGTGGGTGTGCCCCTGTGCTCTGCCCCTGTGCTCTGCCACAACAGAATGGGGCCTCCTACATTTGAGCATGGTGTTCTACAGGTGCCAGCCTGAAAATGAAACAGGTGCCAGCTGCCTGTATGTTTGCATTCTCTGTTGTGGCTTCCTCCTTACGGAATGGGCTGCCTGAGGAGGTCAGGAAGGGTCCCACTCTAGCGGATTTCCACAAACTGCAAACGGACAGCTTTTCTACACAAGCAATAGGGTTGCACTGTACAAAATGAGTCTGTGATCTGTATATAGCTGACTGTTAGTAGAACCCTGCCAGTGGCAACCCTAAACCCTGCTCATGTAATTCTGCATCATTTCATGTGTCATGTTAATACGTATGCTTAGTTTCCATTCTGTTTTTACATTTCTAGTTGGTTCTATAACCCTAATCCTATTGCATTGTTTATTGAATGTTCCGTCCTGTTGACTCACTCTGTGTAATCCGCCGGGAGTCTCAGAGAGAAAGGCAGAGTATATATAACGTAAACAAATACATAATTTAGATGTGACCTTCCAATGGTGGGTTTTAGGGTAGTGCTGCTGCCTCCACTGTTTGAACAGTCCCTGAATATGAGCTTCGTTGTGCTTCTGAAATTCTCTTCATTTTAATTTCTCCCTGGCTTGTGGAATTCCAAATTACCCAGTCATGTTTCCTGAGTGAAACTATTTTTATTTATTTACTTCATTAATACCCTGCCTTTCTCCCCCCTGGGGACCTAGATTGGCTTATATCATTCCCCTTTCCTCCCTTTTAACCTCACAACAACCCTGTAAAGTAGGTTAGGCCGAGAGCGTTTGACTGGTCCAAGGTCGGCCAGCAACAGGGTGCCATCCTCAAAGCAGGGCATGCAGTTCTCCTCGCATTACAAGTGATCGCCAGACTACCAAGATCAATTCCTTAGAGAAAATGCTGGCTTCAGAGGGCAGACTCTACAAACACCCCCTCCAAATCTCCAGGAACTTCCCAGGCTGGAGCTGGCAACCTAACCCAACAAACATGCATGGCAGAATGGGGATGTGAACCCAAGTCTACCAGAACCCAGTCTGACACTCTTGAAGTTTACACCACCCTTGCTCTGTACTAATGTATTAGGAGTTGAACTAGAAGAAGTAAATGTGCAATTTCCAGTTAGTTTCTCCGACATCATCCAGATTTCAGTTAGTGTGCATTATCAGTGTGCATATGTGTGTTGGTTAAGCACAGCTCCAAAACAATCTTGATGGCATTGCACAAACACAGTAAAATACTGCCCGAGAGCAACATGCTAAGAGAGGTCAAGGACAATCATCTGACCCGATTAAAAATTTGATGCAATCAAACATACAACAGTGTAAATTGATTTCAGGAGTTTCATCAGTGTGCACGTGCGTATCGGTAACATAAAGAGGGGAAATCTGCAAATCAAGTGAAGGATAAGAAAGCTCTGGTCCACTGTATGTGTCCCAGTTCTCAAATCAGCTTGAGAAATGAGACACTGACCTTAAGGATGAGTGGAAGAGTGCAAAATGAACTTTCAGGATGCTAAACGAACAGAAAAAGGGAAATAAGATTTTTGAAGAGGCTGCTGCAGGTAGTTAATGCATATCATTGGGGGCATGTGAATGCTTGCACATTTCAATTCTCTCCCAGTGATCTGTCCCATATAAATTGGGTATTAGTGGGCTTGCTAGACTATTTGACAATATAAATGGCGTAAGTTTCTTCCTCTAGTTTCTCGTTTGCTTGTTCTTCCTTTTGGCGCTTGCTGGATCTGCTGCAGAGCAGCAGAGAGGTTGGCACTGTACCTATTTGGTTATGCAGGCCGTAGCCACAGGGGCATTTGGGGTGATGCCCCCCCGGAAGAGCCCCACCCCACTCCGAGGGCATGCCAGACCCCCACTCACCCCAGTGTGCTGCACTCCTTACCCCTGCCCACCGCAGCCTTGCTGGCTCTTCCTGCTGCAGCCAAGCAGGAGGGGAAGAGAGGGAAAGGAGATGGTCTTGCAGGGTCTCCCTCCCCTCCTGCTCAGCTGCAGCTGGAGGCAGGAAGCTGCTTCCTGCTGCAGCCGAGAAGCAGCCTCGCCGGGCTCTCCTTCTCCCACATCCTCTCCCTGAAAGCCACAGAACCAGGTCGGGCTGGGAGTCCTTGGCCAGGCATGTCTGCTGGGGCATGCACGGCAAGAGCTGAGGAGAATGGCCTGTTTCTGTGCCTCACTGCGCCTGCACTAGCAGAGCTCCTCCCCCACAGCGAGGTGCCGGGGCAGGCCATACTCCTCGGCTCTTGCCATGTGCCCCAGCAGCCATGCCTGGCCTTCTGGGGCCAAGAGTGCTGGGGCTGGGCGGGAAGTATTGTGGTGGCGGAGGTTTGGAAGAAAGGAGGGGGCGAGATCTGACAGCCCCAGACAGGAGCTCCCCCATTTCCTTGTTTCTCTGTTTCTTCACTCTCTGCCTCTTCCCTCTCACCTCCCCCTGCGTACCCCCACATGCCTACGTCACTTCTCCATGTACTTCCACGTGCCCCCCCATCCCCATGTGCCCCCCGCCTCTGTGCACTTCAACATTAAGTAAAGATTTTACTTCTTGACAGAATCTTTTCAGCCTGGACTCATTCTTATTTTCAAAGCTGCAATATCTAGAAGAGGGAAAGTGAAATAGGTTTTAGAAAAACACAAACATTGCAGAACAGATGAGCTGCTCTCTACAAGACTACCCTAGAGCCATGATTTACAGATGATAATAAGCAAGATGAGTTCTCAGAAGAGAATGTGAGGTGTCAAGACCAAAGGTGTTGGAACAAACTGATAATTTAGGTTTCAGAAAGTCACAGGTGATTTAAAAGTGACTTTCTATAGAGCATCCTAAGAAATTTAACTAACACATTAGTTCTTCCAGTATCAGAATAGAGAGCTTGAGGGTAGACAATGTTGTTCCATCTAAGTCAGTAGCCTTCAAACTATGGGTCAGTGTCCTCAGGTGAGTTCCAGAGCCCTATCTCTTGGTTCATGCAATGACATATAGCTTCCATTTGGTTTTTTTTTTTTTTTTTTTTTGCTTTTTGGAAGGTAAAGGTAAATGTTTCCCTTGCTCGAAAGTCAGTCGAATCCGACCCTGGGGCGGTGCTCATCTCTGTTTCCAAGCCAAAGAGCCAGTACTTTCTGAAGACTTTTTCGTGGTCATATGGCCAGCATGATTAAATGTCGAGGCACACGGAATGCTGTTACCTTCCCACTGAAGCAGTACCTATTTATCTACTTGCAGTTTCTTGCTTTCAAACTGCTAGGTTGGCAGGAGCTGGGGCCAGAGACGGGAGTTCACTCCATCACGTGGCACTTGGGTCTCAAACTGCCGAATTACCAAACTTCTGGTCTGCAGCTCAGTGGCTTACCCTCTGAGCCACCACAGCCCTACCTACCTACCTACTGCTAAATGTTCATGCATAGTGCGGAAAAGCACAACACCTGCTGCTTTTCTTCATACGCACCATGAGAGGAGTGGTGGAATAATGAGGCATGGCCACTTGGCCTTAGAGAGGATTTCTTCTTAGCTGAGGCGGATCAAAGACTCTAACTCCTCCACTTTCTGTCACATACTTATTTTTCATTTTTATTACCCCGCCCTCCCTGCGAACGGGCTCAGGGCGGCTCACAAGGGCACATGTGCCATATCCGATACAATAACCATAAATAGTGGGACATCATTAACTGCCAAGTGTTTGCCATTCAGTGGGAACCATGTTGCTGTCTGGTGTTAAAGAAAAGATGAAGAACCACTTATGTAGGTTGTCTCAAAACAGGTGGGAAGACCAACCTGCCAATAATTTGATTCAAATGCTTGAAGGGAACAGGCTGGTCTAGAAGTGTAAACAAATGCAACTGGAGAGATTACAAGATGGTTGGGCCAGTACAAAACATGTCTTGACCCTTGGAAGCTGGTCCATTAAGGCAAGGTTGCCAGCTCTAGGTTCGGAAACACCTGGAGATTTTGGGAGTGGAGCCTGAGGAGGGTGGGGTTTGGGGAGCGGAGGGACTTAAACAGAGTATGATGCCATGGAAAGCATGCACCAAAGCAGCCATTTTCTCCAGGTGAACTGATCTCTGTCCCCTGGAGATCAGCTGTGATAACGGGGGATCTCCAGCCACCACCTGGAGTTTTCCAACCCTACAGATAGGACAGTGACACATCAAATCAGGCTGCCTGAGGCCTCTTCTAACTGTTCTCACCAGACAGTCCAGGTAGAGGCAGGCAGTGAATTAATTCAGTCTCTGCCCTGCCTTTGTTTAACTTAGCACCACAAGAAAGCAAGTCCCTCCCTACAAAAGCAGAGGGCTTTTCTTCCCCTTTAGGACCCACCCAAGGAAGGTCAGGTGGAGCCAGAGAAAAAGGCTAAAAAGCCTCCCCACCTCTCTTTCTCTTGGCAAAAGCAAGAGGGGAGGGAAACTAGAAATTCCTTCTTCCCACTTGCAGTGCCAAGCAAATCAACGTTTGATAAGGGGTGTTCCCCTGATGTACATCTGATTCCACACCCATGAACCAGCATGTGTTGGGTGTATCGTATAGCTTGGTCCTCCGATGGCTATCAAAGTCCTAGTGAACTAGCATCTCTTCAAAGCCTCTGTTCCCCACCCCTTCAGAATCAGGCCGGCACACAGAATGATTTCAGGATTCTTTTTTTTTACACATGCCCATTTTACTCAAGACATTTAGTCCTGTTCTTTCTGAATGGCAGCCATGTTCTGTTAAGAAGAGGGAAAAACTAGGAAAGGAAACTTTAAGGTATGTGTCTAATGAAATTTGGTTGAGCATTAACTTTTCTTGTAGAATGGGGGGGCCCTGCTGTTTTGGGCTGCTGTTTATAGTTATTAAGTATTGAGTTAGGAGACGATAAATCAAATGCAGGCTTTTATTCAAAACATCGTTCAGCTCAGGGACAGCTCTAGCAAGAGCGGCACTCAGCTTATAGTGTTCCAACAAATAACTGTATACAATGTAACTATGAAAACTCAGTTTCATTGGACCTAAGCAGGGCTCTGTGATTGATTCCCTGGATTAGCTTCAGGACCAATGAGAAGTCTTTATTTGGCAGCCAATAAGAATGAGGGGATTGTAATACCAGAACCCCAACAAAGCAATGCATAACTCAATAAGAAAACATAACAGTAGTTAATTGCCCAGTGGTGAGGGACAGAATGCCATTGACTTCTACTTGTGACCTCCATGCTTCACATTACTTTGGAAAATGAAATCTTGAGCTCAGGTTTCAGTGAATCCTGGATCAAATTGAGCCCTGTGCCTATAGCCTTACTCTTCTGATTGGTGTCCTGAGTAAGTGGGGCATTCCTACAGTTGTTTCAAGCACAACTACAAAAGGAGAGGTTGCATTAGGTTGGCACCTGTATAAAGATCAGTTAAGCATTAATGAACTGTACTTCAGTGCTTAAATGTTCTTCAGTACCATTGCACAATAACAGCCATCACTGGTCAAAACCAGAAATAGTTGGCTCCACTTACCATTCACTGTGCTGTGTCCAGGGGTCCTTTCGTAGAAAAAGAGGTGCAGGAGCTCATTAGCATAAGTCATTAGCATATGTCACACCCCCTGACATCACCAGAAGTGTGTCAGAAGGCCACACCCATCACTCAGGCTCCACCCCAAAATTCTCCAAGGTATTTCCCAACTCAGAGCTGGCGAGCCTATCTGATGGCACACGTGGGGGAAAACAAACAAACCACCCATGTCAGGTAAAGAGGGGGGATACCAGGATACCTGGTCAATATATTTTTATTCTCCTTGGTACTGATGGCTGAGGTGCTTTTAGGGTCCCTTATCTGTTTGACTGGCAGACTTCCTTTCTGTTACAGTTGACTGTGGATTTTATATCACTGCCATTTAGTGTCATTTTTGTCAGCCACAACAAGGTCACTTTCAGAGAGGAAAAGCAGGTTATCCAAGTCTGGATCCAAAACAACAATGAAATCACATCTGCTAATTTTTGCCTAAACAAAACCCAATGATATAGAGTTGTGGTCTTCAACCTAAGAGTTGGCAGACAGAGCCATTCCCCCCCCCCACAAGCCATTTGGAAGTCCCCACACATCTATAGACACAGCAAGGGTGCCATAGCTCTTACTTCTCTTTGGATGCACATGAAGAAGAGCAGGATGGCAGGGTGAGGTCATCTTCGGGGTGCCAACCGTTGGTTCATTTTTCACTAACTGATGACTGTTTTTTTTTCTTGTCCTTGGCCCTTTCAGTCTGTTGGGGTTATGGTCCAGCTCCCCCTCTTCCTGTCACATGACAGTACACCCCACCACATCCAGGGTTTCTTACTCTGTTTACCTTGTTTGTTGTGAAGCTACTGATATTAAAGTTGTGAGTGAGCGATTTGGCTGCTGCATAAATTAGTTTGCTCTGGAGCCATCCTTCCTGAGCTGAGACAAAAATGTGTGAGCTGGAGGCTAAAAAACAGTGAGCTAGCTCACACTAGCTCATCTTAGACGGAACCTATAGGGAGAATATAAAAACTGAGGGTTGGGTAAGGAGAAGAGCCTGGATATACAGTGAAACGCACGGGGGGCGGGGAGAGAAGGAAGGCTATCAGGTTTTACCTATTTGCAGGCTTTAGAAGGCTTTGTGAAATGAATGCAGCTGTTGTGGTAGAACATAGCAGGAGAGCCGGTCCTGCAGGCATACTGGTCAAATGCCATTAAGGACTTGGAAGTTGGTGGCTAGAACCCTAAACTGAACCAGTAACTGGCAAAAAAGTGCTAAGCCAAGAATAGTAGCCAAAAATGCCATTCCTTTGAATAGCTCATAGATAAAAATATGGACATCTGTTATACTTGCAGTCTCCCTATCCTCAGACTAAAGATCACTCCCTAGACAACTGCCCATAGGGCTGGTTCTTCTCTCTGTTCTGTATTCCATCGTCACTTACTTTGCAATAGCCTGACTTGGTAATGGCATCAGGAGCAGAGCATAGGAATTAAGAATCCTTTCCGAAGTGAATACTTACAGCATGATCCTTTCCATATTTAGTTTTTTTTAAAACCCTGTGTATAGGATTGCAGCTCTTGGTGAAGAACAAGTATTTTTCTACTCCTAAAAGCTGTAATGATGGCTGCAAAATATACATTCTTAATCTGGAGCAGATCTTCAGACTTAGTTTCACCCCAAAAGGCAAAACAGGGACAAATCAGGAACAAACATTAGAAAATAGGGACAGTTAGAGCATATGATTTGAACTTGCAATATCCAAGACCAATTTTGTGGATAACCCCTGGATCATCCTGTAATAAGATACCGTAATAGAGAACCAAATGGCTCAACTGTGTAGGAGAAAATCTCTTTGTTGCTAGTATAACATGTTTGTTAGGTCTGAAATGGAGACCACATACCCTCCAATACTGCATGCAGAAAAAACGGCCGTTAAAGGGGGAAAGGAGGACCTGGAACCTTCCCACACACACCCCTCTCCTCCTGATCCGACACCAGCTCCACACACACGTGCAAACACCCCCCTCCTCCTCCTCCGTCGCCAACTCCACACAGACAGAAAGACATGCAAACATCCCCGCTCTCCTCATCCTCCAACGCCAGCTCCACAGACGCGCGCAAACCCCCCTCTCCTCCTCCTCCGACGCCAGCTCTACACACACGTGCAAACACCCCTGCTCTCCTCCTCCTCCGACGCCAGTGCGTGAGGCCAGGGGGAAAAACAAGAGGTTGCCGCTGCCTCCCCTGGGTGGGCAGGCAGATGGCCTCTGGAGGCCCTGTCCTAGGCCCTGGCCAGAGTGTGGAGCCCAGGAGAGGCCACAGCAGCAGCCAGCAGGGGGCGGGCAGACGGTCTCTGGAGGCCCCATCCTGGCCCTCCCTGGAGCGCAGAGGCTGCAGCGAGCAACTTACATGCCTGCTGCTTGCTCTTCTTGTGGCTGACTCAGGGCTGCTGGGAGAAGGGGGTGGGGCTTATGTGCCCACCCCCTGGGTGCCTTACTCCTGGAGCGGCACTCCCCCGCACCCCAGCCCGAACGGACCCCTGGCTGTGTCCCACCAGCCTAAATAGGTGCCAGGTGCCAGCCAATACTCCCTCTAAGCTGTGGAGTCTTGTGAGCAAAAATTTTACTTTGTGAGCTACTGGCATTAAGGTTGTGAGTGAGTGATTTGGCTACTGCATCAATTAGTTTGCTCTGGAGCCATCCTTCCTGAACTAAGACAAAAATGTGTGAGCTGGAGGCTAAGAAACTGTGAGCTAGCTCACACTAACAGCTTAGAGGGAACACTGGTGCCAGGAGCCACTGGTTTTGACAATCAGGCCTTCAAACTTGATTGGGACACAGGCCAGATATAAAGTAATGGAGGGCTGTGCTTTGGTCCTAAACCTTGCTTCAGTTTGTAATGTGCACTTTTTTCTGGTGCAGGGGCAGTCCTCTACTTCAGGAGTGCTCCTCCAGCACTTCTGCCCATGGAGTACTAGCACAGTTCCATGAGCTGAAATGTAGGTGACCGTCTTAGGAAATTTCTGGAAATGTGGGGGCAGTACCTGGAGAGGACGGAGTCCGGGGAGGAGAAGGAGCAGGGGTGCGATGTCATAGAGTCTGCCCTTCAAAACTGCCATTTTCTCCAGGGGAACTGATATTTTGTTATTGCAGGTAAACTCCAGACCCCACCTGGAGGCTAGTAACTAGATGAAATCCACATAGAGCAGGCATCCCCAACCTTTTTGATCCTGTGAGCACCTTTGGAATTTTTACACTGGATGGCTGCCACAAAATGGCTGCCACAAGAGGCGGAATCAACCACAACATTTCATGGAGTAAGGTTATGCGTAACTCTAATAGTAACTCTTCAGAATTCCAGTAGGGTGGCCAACCTCCAGGTGGGGCCTGGGGATCTCCTGCTTTTATATCTGATCTCCAGCTGACAGAGATCAGCTCCCCTGGAGAAAATGGCTGCTTTGAAGGGTGGATTCTATGGCATTGTACCCTGCTGAGGCCCCTCCCCTCCCCAAACCCCACCCTCTCCTGGCTCCACCCCCAAAGTCTCCAGGTATTTTCCAGCCCAGACCTGGCAACCCTACATTCCAGGTAGAAACTGTTTAACAGGGTGCTTTTTAGGGTGAACATATTGTTTAAAATTGTTTTATTGGATACACACAGCTTATCTTCAGTCTTACAATGAAGATTGTTTTGCTGTGGTGGCAGCTGCTGCCAAAGCAACTGTGGGAGTGGGAGTTCAGGTACACATAGGGGAGACATAATGCTTAGTTGCTTATGAAAATGGATGCTTATTGAATGCTGTATGAAAACTTTGAATTAAAGGCCAGGGGATTAAGAAAGCACAAGAGAGACAGAGGGAAGAAACAACTACAGGCAGTTCCTCTTTCAAGGATCAATGGTAGAACATGTAGGCCCCTGTGCTGGTCAAAGTTCTGCTTTTTGAGTGTGCTTGTGGTTAACTAGCTAGGAGAAAATGGTTAGGCTTAGACAGGCAGGAAAGAAGAAGAGACATGGATATAATACTATATATGGGGATGGGGAGAGGGGACAAGGGAAAGGTTCAGCAGCTTACCTACTCAACTTGTATGTAACTTGCACAACCGTAGTAGAACATGCCGCAATGTGACAAATTTTAACCAATGTATTTGCTACACACTACTGAACATGCCTATAAAGAGGGACAGTACAAAGGGGAAGTTGGGCAGTCTACTTACCTGACTCCAGGGAACTGTTCCTTTTATTGCAGTAAAATCTACAGGGCGGTGCCTTGGACCGAGACTTGCCTCCCATCTCATTTTGGGGTTGGGGGCAAGGGGTCTTTGTAGGTCTTTTACCACTCCAATGCCGGATCTAAAGCTCTCTTGGGCAAAAGACCTGCCGACATTCTACAGATACTTGGTGGGCAACAGAAAAAGGTGTCCATGAGCACGACAGCACCCATGGGCACTGTGCTGGGAGATTCTGGCCCTGAGCTAGAGGACTGCATCTGTGGCAGATGACTGAGCAGCTTAAACTAAGTGTAACAATTTTCAGGCTTCAATCAATGCTTTTAAAGTATCAGCCCCTTCATTAAAAACCTGGGTAAAGAAAAACATTTTGGCCTGGCACCTAGGACGGAGTATCATAGATGCCAGATGACCTTCAAGGTGATGAACATTCAGCCTTGACCTGGATAGCCCAGGCAAGCCCAATCTCATCAGATCTCAGAAGCCAAGCAGGGCTAACACTGGCAAGTACTTGGAAGTACTCCAAGGAATACCAGAGGAGGGATGCAGAGGCAGGCTAATCAAGCCACCTTTCTGAAAAATGTGCAGTCCCCCAGTAGGGGTCTCCAGAAGTCAACCATGACTTCCAGGAAGCACACATGCAGACACACACACAGGCGAAGGACATTCCACAAGTGAGGTGCTACCACTGAAAAAGCCCTGTCTCTTTGCCACCCGTGCCACCTCTGAATGCGGAGGCACAGAGAGCAGGTGAGGCAGATCTTAACTGGTAGGCTGGACAATATGGGTGGCCTGCTTACCATCAACCAGAGCCCTGTGGTTTCCATCATAGCTTCTTGAGGAGGTATGTCTAGAAGTGCTCAGGAGGAATTGCAAGGCTGTTTTAGTTGCCAGAGCTTTTAATGGGGGTTGCGATTGCATGCACAACTAGCCCCAACATAGGAACGAATGCTGGGCAGATTAAAGGAGCGTGATCACACAACAACATTTAGGAGGTGCCTCGCAGCCATCGGCAACCCTTTTTGCTCTGCCACACAAGTGGATTTAAAAGACACCTCAGAAAGTCCAGTAGCAAACAGTTTGCTATGAGCCACAGACGGACTTTCCCATGTCTGATCACTCCAGCACGCTCTCATGGCATTGGGATGGTCTGATCTGGCCATCCCAACTTTGTGACGTTGTTTTTTTGCCCTTCTCAGTATGCACATCATTGCACACTCCATAGGGAGCCCTCAGGGCTGAGGCGCGAATAATTGATCTCTCGTTTAAGCACATTGGAGACAAGCAGCAAACCCCCCCCCCCCCACAACATGACTCACCCATGGTTGCGTCTGATCACGCAGTGGCAGGCTGTGCCCACTGCTTCAAAAGACTGTGTGATTGCACACTGCGGGTCAACTTCCGCCAGAAGAAATAGCCTCTCTTCCCGCCCCCCGCTTTATCTCACGCATGTGACTGCAACCAGGGTATAGGCTAAAGACATTTTTATCGGGGTATCTGGGGAGTTTATTGTATATTCTAAATCAGAATTTGTAAACTGCTTTGGGACATGAAGAATACATGTTTTAACACATTAATAAAGAATCCAAAGCATAATACATGAAGGGAGAGTGAGGAGGCACAGTTCTGTAGCTGCCACTTGCCTTGCAACGTCAAGGTGGAAAACAAAATGGATAACATATTTTTTTCTTGCCTGCTGCAAAATCCCCAAATATTGATAATTTTGGAAGACAATTATCAAGTCAGTTGAAGTGTAAAACAAAAACAACCCTCTTAGTCCCACAGTTGTACTGACTGTGTAGATGTAGACATATGCAAATGATTCACTGACTGAATTGAAGATTTTTGAGAGTCAGCAAGGGTAAAATTCATTGCATTCATACTGTCAGGTTTTTTTTTTTTAAGTATGAAGTATTCATGTGGGATAACAGTTCCAGAATGAGTTCTGTCATGTTTGTCATGCCAGTGTGTACAACTCAAAACATTTTTTTCTATTTATAAAAGCATAAGATCTCCCTTGTAGAATCCCTCTCTTCCTGTCACCAGTAGGCAATCAGACTCTCAATTTTTTGGTTGATTTTGATAGGCATTTTTGATAGGTGCTGGCAAAGTGTGTGCAAGTGCCACAGGAAATCCTTACCATCAGCTGATTCTCTTATCCTCTCCCCACCATCCTCTTGTCCAGCCTTCCTGTCCCAAAGTAAGGAGCTACAGAAAATAGCGGTTTACCCAGAGAGCAGGCTCCAACAAGGGACTGACTTTTTGGCACTGTAAACAAGATTTTTTTTTCATGGACCCTTTCAAATACAGAGTACCAGACAAGGATTTACACTAAGCTGTTAGCTAGCCATAGTAAACAATATGTTTTTTTTAAAAAAAAAAAAAGATTTTATTGACACATGTTTGTAATAATTTTACAATTTTAACCAGATTTTATGATCATTTCTACACGGAAGAACTTCACTGTGTCTCAGAAACCCAATAACTGACTTCCAGATTTCATCATAATCACAGGATGGAAAAGACAACTGGGAACCAACAAAGAAAGAATTGTTTACTGGTTTCCCCATGATATAAATATCCCAAAGTTTGTCAAACCAGGTATCTATGGAAGGCCTGTTTGGGTTTTTCCAGTTGGCTACAATCACCTGTCGTGCGGTTGCAATCAATATCGAGACCAAGGAACACTGACTCTTTTCCACTGAATAATCCGGCCATAAATCAAAAATAAAAAGGTCTGAAGACATAGTGAAAGAAATGTCTACCATTGGGTCACTGGACAAGACCACCATAGATATAAGGGGGAGCTTTACATATAAGAGGATGTAATTTTATTAAGTTCAGTTGGGCACAGATACCAATTAGAGATTGTCTTACAAAATTAAAGCTTTAAAGGAACTATAGATGATTTGTTAGAAGGGGAGTTCTATATTTTCTGCCATTCTTCAGGAGTTAAAAGTCCTTTTTAATTCTTTCTCCCAAACCTTAGTATAAGTAGGGGGTTTGTTATTCATTGTAACTTGAAGGTTCTTATAAATTTTAGACAGTAGACTTTTGGTTTCTTCTTCTGTGTTTCTGAGAATTTCTTCAAACCTTGTTAACGGCTGAAGAAGATGACCATCTTTTTAAAACTGCATTATTACATTTTGGATTTGAGAGTACTGAAACCAGTTAATTTGATGACCTAATTTGTCCTCTACCATATTTTTAGCAATAATACTGCCATTCGATATCCAGGCATAAGGCCTATCTAAACCAGGGGGAAACCACTGTTGATTTAAAATAGTCGATACTGGAGAGGGGTGAGGAGTTAAGATTTTTTTGTAATGACTCCAAATTCTTAAAGTATTTTAGAAGAAGGAATTTGCTGGGATTGAATGAGATCTAAATTTCTGTGTTGTCCAGATAGTTCCTTTCAATATCAAGGGGTTGGCGAAACCTCCTCTATAGAAATCCATCTTTCATTTGGGGAGGTATGTAACAACTGAACTAACTGTGCTAAATTTGAGGCAACATAGTACACCTTCAGATCAGGAGATTGGAGGCCACCCCTTTCCCCTGGTTTGCTTAGTCAGATGAAAAACGCATGGTGTTTTTTTGCCCCAATAAATTTATTTAGCAGACTTTGCCAAAGTTTAAACTTCTTCTCAGGAATCTCTATCAGAATTGTCCTGAATAAAAAATAAAAACTTCGGTAAAATAAAACTTTTTACTATAGGTATCCGCTCATACCATGGAAATTGTAGTTTCCCCCATTAAACAATTTGTAATAGCAAGAGAACTCTTCTATTTGTAAGCAAACAGTGTTGAATATGAATCATCAGAGATATTTGATCCTAGGCAACAAAACTATTGAATGAAAGCTGAAGAAGGGTTTGATATGTTCTGTCCTGCCACAACCTATTTCTTTGCAACCAAGGAACTGAAGCTTAAGGCAGCAGGCAAGAAATTTCTCAAGCTTATACTCATTCTAAGAATCAGTGTGGTATAGTGGTTAGAGTGCTGGACTAAGATCTGGAAAACCCAGTTTTGATCCTCTGTCTGCCATGGCAATTTGCTGGGTGACTGCTTCAGACAGGCATACTCTCAGCCTAAACTACCCAACATGGTTACTGTGTAATAAAATGGAGCAAAGGAGAACAATGTAAACCACTTGGGATTCCCATTGGGGAGAAAGGTGGGGTATTAATTAATTAATTAATTAAGGGCACTGATGGTGACAGGCAAGAACGTTCTTAAACTCTCTCTACATGAGTCCTCAAAGATTGACAGCTCAGCACGCTATCTTTATTGTACAGCAATTTTGCTCTCATTAGATCTCCTTCATTATTCATTCCTAATGAAGTGTTTTGCTTAAACTGCAGTCTTCTTAACCTCCACCACTCTCAGTATGGCACTCTGGGGTTTTCCTTTCTAAAAGAACAGAACCTTATTACAGTTCACGGAGATTTGTTTTGCAATATTTATTTACAAATAACACCCTTACCTCCATTGTCCATTTTGTTAAACAGAGGATGACACATTCAACAGCCATTAAAAAGGAGCTTTCAATAAAGCAAGAAAAAGCAGCAGATTATTTTGATAATTTATTTTCCCGAGAACCAGATGGGAACACTTCTAATCAGATTGATTTGGCAGTTATGGCAAAGATGGAATGATTCATAAAGCCATAAATATCATGGCTTAATAATTTGACCATCCTAACTGCTACAGACCGATCTAGATACTGAAGCAGAAGCGGATGATGGTTTTGCATTAGAACTCACAAGAGAATTTCTAACCATTGAAGAATTGTGTCGAGGGTTCTGGGATACAAAGCCTGGGCAGTGCAAAATCTTACGCCCGCCCCCCCCCCCCCCCCCGGCCACCGCTGCCATGAACGTTTTTGTTTTTGTTGGCATAGGGCACTCTCACACCCACTAAATAATGTACTTTCAATCCACTTTTAAGGCACTTTGCAACTGGATTTCACTGTGTGAAATGGCAAAATCCACTTGTAAGCATTGCTGAAGTAGACTGAACCAGCATTATTTAGCACATGTGAAAGGGCCCATAGTTTCAGGAGAAAGCTTCCCGTTGCTTATTGTTTCTCATTCAAAAGACTGCATAGCTATTTGGCATCATGCTGGATTATTGCTCATTAGCTCTCCATCATAGCACAGCCATACTTAGGCTGATTTTACATCTGACTTTCCCGCTGGAATCATTCTAGTTCCAAAAAAACCTGCCCACACCTCGGTGCGGTGTGAAACCGTGCTGCCACTGAAATGTCCATATCTACTAATTGCCCTCCTGTGGTCAAGCTAGTATTATGCCACTTTATTCTGCTTTAAACAATTGTGGTTTCTTAGTGCACTTAGACCCCCTGGAGTGAAATTTCACACCACTGTGAAATCAGCACAGGAAAAGACAGCAGTCAAACTACTTTAGAGGGGAGGTGTAAAATCAGCCTAAGTGTGTCAGAGCAAAACAGAATAAAACCGAGATAAAACAACCAACACATTTTGTCCTACTACCTGACCACCTCAGACTCATCGCCAGACTCATTCTGCACCTTAAAAGAATTGTGTCGGAGGTTGCTTGAGGTGATATGAAAGCTCCGTCTGTGAGGTTTGATGCACACTAGCTATTTCTGGTTACAAGGCTGTGAATATGCTTGAATACACTTAAAGGTTGGGTCACATTTAAGTCTTAATGACAGGCTAGAATTTGTGCCTTAGTCACCTCCAGATGTGGCCCAGGGCTCAGTGGCAGAACATTTGCAGAAGGCCCTGAGTATAATCCCCAGGATTTCAAGTAAACGACCTCAAGCAGTAAGTTTCTGAGCATATTTTCACATTGTTAGTAGGGCTGCCACCCAGTGTTCCCTCTGAGCTGAGTTAGTGTGAGCTAGCTCACAGTTTTTTTAGCCTCCAGCTCATACATTTTCGTCTCAGCTCAGGAAGGATGGCTCCAGAGCAAACTAATTGATGCAGTAGCCAAATAACTTCTCACAGCTTTAATGCCAGTAGCTCAGAAAATAGAATTTTTGCTCACAAGGCTCCACAGCTTAGCGGGAGCATTGCTGCCAAGCTCCTTAGGCAGCAGAATTAGGAGGCATAGTTTGAAACAAGAGCACAGTTTAATGACTCAGGTTCTTTCTCTGTGTGGAACTATAGTGACAAACCTCCAAAGGAAGTTTAGAAAACAAATTGAGGGCCAAAAGTTAAAAACATCAGTAAGTGTGCGGAAGAGTGTTTATTACAAAGACATAATAAACCCCCCTCTTTTTTGTGCTGGAGCTGTAGTGACAACAACTTCCTTTCTCCCTACCTGCACTAAATTCTGGAATAGACTAGGGCAGTCTACAACACTGGTCTGGATTAAAGGAATGGAGCTGTCAAAAACACCACACAATTGTAGCTGCTTTGCACAGGCATTAAAAGTAAAGGTAAAGGTTTCCCTTGCTCGAAAGCCAGTCGAATTCGACTCTAGGGGGTGGTGGTCATCTCCATTTCCAAGCCAAAGAGTCAGTGCTGTCCAAAGACGTTTCTGTGGTCATGCGTCTGGCATGACTAGATGCCGAGGCACACGGAATGCTGTTACCTTCCCACCAAAGCGGTACCTATTTATCTACTTGGAATGTCTTGTTTTCGAACTGCTAGGTTGGCAAAAGACAGGCTCTCACTCCATCACGCGGCACTCGAGTCTTGAACTGATGAACTACTAATCTTCTGTCCTGCAGTACAGCATCTTAACCACTGAGCCCCTGCGCCCCCTGCACAGGCATTACCTTACTATAAATTACAGCCTACTATAAGTGGGACTCTGAGGGAGTGCAGAAGTCCCATGCGTGTAGGGTTGCTAGGTCCCTCCTGGCAACTGGAAGGGGAGGGGGGACTTACCGGGAGCAGGAGGGAGGCCCAGCCGACATTGCAGCAATGTGCCTATGTCACTTCTGATGTGACCCAGAAGTGATGTCATCACGCAGCGACATCGGGCGATGCTCTGGAATTTGGGCAAAAACTCTATGGTAAATTTGGCTGGGCCTCCCTCTTTTTCAGTGGCGAGGCAGTGGGGCAACCTTACATTGGTGAGTTCTTTTGCCTCCCCAGTGTAGTCATATTTAAACCAGGCCTGAATAATAGGGCACAAGCCTTTGTGCCACAAGTGCCAGATTCAGTCACTGGCATCTCCCTTTAAAGCTTTCAGGAAATATGGTTTTCTGACTGACACATGAGAGCTGTTCCTAATTAGGCTAGAGAATATCGAGTTAGATGGACCAGTTTGAATCCTATATATTTTCTACTGATGGAGGAGGACTATAAGACAACCCACCTTCCAAATGGAGTGGACAGGGATAGCTAAGGCTATTTTCATGCTTTCTGGGTTGTTTTCCAGCAGAGAATCAGTTCTGAGTATGTTGAACTGGTCTATGTCAGTAAGGATTCAGTAAAAACAACTTATTGAAATGTCCCTGCCATGATAGACGTGATAAGAAAGATTGCCTCCTTCAGGCTTACTACACAAAATGTCAAGGTACGGCTTGTAAATCACTTGTACTAGGCACCTCAAGGTACTCACTGGGTACCTCAAGGAAGCAACTTAAGAGCTCCTTCAAAAGAGTAAAACTGCTTGCGAGCAGCTCCAAGATCAGTGCTTGTGAGTAGCTGCCGTTCAAGTAGCACATTTTTTCCTTCTGTATGTCTGTTCTCTTGTTTCTTTGGTGATCTTTGTATGTGTGTGCTAGAAATGTGCCAAAAACACACACAAAGAATAACAGCTGAGGGTCAGTGAAGGACAATGAGAGAGAATGAGGGCTATCAAAACAATTCAGTGGGAGGTGCTCGGATGCCAACATAGCTTTGAAGTGGGAGTAATAGAGTTTTATGGGGGGGGGAGGGTATAGTTTGCTCCCTAAATGTAGCCTGTTAAGTGGAACTGAAGAGGTTAAAACACTGTTGCCCCTCTTGAAAGTGATGCCAATTAAAAATGCAAAGCCAAAGAAATACAGCTGGATACATAAAAGCAGCCCAGATGGTATAACAACAAACTTCTGGCAGATCTTATGGCAGACAATATTCTTGCATATTTTATTTCCCAGCACTGGGTACCACTAGACCAGATCACACCAGTGAATGCTCAGGTGGAAATGCAAAAAGAAGGGTGACTGAACATTCTCTGTGTGTGTGTGTGTATTCTCAGGGCATCACAGTTCCAGAAACACTTTGATGAAGTAGCGGGGTGTTTATTCACACACTATTTAATCACCCTTAATATCTGGCACTTTCTTCTGGGGAAATAATTCCTAGGTAAGGTCTGCAGTAATCTTCCGGGAGACATTGATTTGCATGCCTGTAAACATGGGGCAATAAGTTGTTCCAAAATAATCTTTAAAAAAAGTTCCAGAACTCTATCTCCATTGACTGGCCTTGCTCCAAAGCCTGTTACAGCATATGCCAATAGCACTGGTGTATGGTGCAGTCTTTCCATGTACAAATGGGGTTTGGGGAAAGAAGAAGAAGAGAAGAGATTGGATTTATACCCCACCCTTCACTTGGAGTCTCAGAGCGGCTTCCAAACTCCTTTCCCTTCCCCTCCCCACAACAGGCATCCTGTGAGGTGGGTGGGGCTGACAGAGCTCTTTCCAGAACTGTCCTTGAGAGAACAGCTCTGATAGAACTATGGCTTGCCCAAGGTCATCCAGCAGGTACAAGTGGAGGAGCGGGGATTTAAACCCGGTTCTCCCAGATTAGAGTCCATGCACTTAACCACTACACCAAATAGCGGGTGCATTCACCCCTGGTCAGCAGCTAGATTTCTTACAGTGCAATCTGAAGCACAGTCACATCTTTCTAACTCTTTGATAAAGGACCACATTCAAAATGTGGCTGGCTACCACCCGGAACAGAGCCTTCTCAGTGGCAGCCCCCTACTGGTGGAACGAGCTCCCGGAAGACATCAGGGCCCTGCGGGACCTTTTACAGTTCCGCAGGGCCTGCAAGACGGAGCTCTTCTGCCAGCCTTTGGGGCCGCCGCTGGGGGAAATGGCCCCCGATAGGGGGCCAAAGAAGTACACAGGCCCGGTATAACAGTTGGTGGTAGCCTCCTGGCTTGGGGGAGTTGTTGTTGCCCTGGTGTTGGTATTTTAGATTACCACCAATTATATTTGTAATTTGCCGCCAATTGAAATTGTACTGTACTGTATTTTAGTGTACTAATTTATATTGTTTGTACTGTTTTTAATGTTGTGAGGCGCCTAGAGCCGCTTATGTTGGTTAGGCGGGATATAAATCTAAATAAATAAATAAATAAATAAAATGTAAAAAATGGCCTTACTCTCCTGTGCCCTCCATGGTAGACGCCTATTAAATACTGGGTTCTGGACGCATTGCAGTAATCAGCTCTCTTTAGTGATTTCAGGAACACTACAAGCTCCTAAACATATTATTTGTATTATTTCTACATAGGAACCTACTATTAAGATTAGAAATTTTTGGATTATTTTCTTTCTATAAATTTGGATTTTGTACGTGAATTTTGCTTATATTCTTTGGTTATTTATATACTACACATTTACTAAATATTATTGCATATATTGTATGTTGTACACGGTGCTTTCCTTTTGATTTTGTATTTCTTCCATCGTGGGCCCTCTTTTTTGATACTGTTTATAAAGCATGTCAAGACCACACTCTAACACACCCCACTCCCAACGATAGGCTATTTACATAATACTACATCTTCATTGGCCTACTCCTGAATCCTGGTATCCACACAATTTTGGGGTGTGTTTCCTATAGCAGCTGCCAACACTTGAAATTTTATTTATTATTTATTTTATTTTTGAGACTTATACCCCACCCTCCCCACCTTACGGCAGGCTAAGGGCGGCTACCAACAAATTGTTACACATTAAAACCATAAAAACATAAAACTTACGATGTACAACAAATCACACAGCAAGGTGGCATACTTCATCAACTAAATCTGAACAGCATCGCAGATGGTAACCAGCTCTAGTCAGTGCAGTCTGGTCTAGGTTGGCAGGATCCAATAGTGAGGCCAGGCTATAAGATTGGGTAGCCCTGCTTGAAAGCTGGTGGAGGAGCTCCGTCTTGCAGGCCCTGCATGGCCCTGATGTTCTCTGGGAGCTCATTCCACCAGTGCGGGGCCGCCACCAAAAAAGCTCTAGCCCTCGTAACCGCCAACTGGGCCTCCCTCGGCCCTGGGACAACCAGGCGATTTTGGGACCCCGACCGCAGCGCTCACTGGGGTACATAAGGGGAGAGACAGTCCCTCAGGTAGATAGGTCCCTGGTCATATAGGGCTTTATAGGTAAGTACCAGCACCTTGAACCTTATCCGGTATGCTATAGGCAGCCAGTGCAGTGCTTGTAAGGTGGGGTGAATGTGCTCCTGCATAGGCTGGCCCATCACTAGCCTTGCCGCAGCATTCTGCACCAGCTGCAGCTTCCGGATTTGGGACAAGGGCAGCCCCATGTAGAAAGTGTTACAGTAATCCAATCTTGAGGTGACCAGAGCATGAATCACTGTAGCTAGGTCGTTGTGTTCAAGGAAGGGAATCAACTGCTTGATCAGCTGCAGATGGTAGAAGGCCGACCTTGCAGTGGCTGCTACCTGGGCCTCCATTGTTAGTGAGGGGTCCAGGAGCACTCCCAAACTCCTAACCTCTGACGCTGGTGCCAGTGGCACCCCGTCAAAGGTCGGGAGAGGGATCCCCATCCTTGGTCCACTCCAACTCATACATAGGACCTCCGTCGGATTCAATTTCAATCGACTCTGCCTAAGCCAACCAGCCACAGCCTTCAGTGCCAGGTCCAGATCATCTGGACAAGAGTCTGACTGGCCGCCCAACAACAGATAGAGCTGGGTATCGTCAGCATATTGATGACAACCCAGCCCATGCCTACAGGCAATCTGGGCAAGGGGGCGCATGTAGATGTTAAACAACATTGGGGAATACTGCTCCCTGTGGCACTCTGCAGACCAGTGGGTGTCTTTGGGAGAACTGTTCCCCGTCCGCCACCTTCTGTCCCTGGTCTTGGAGAAACGAGGAAAGCCACTGTAAGGCCAACCCCTGGATCCCAATGTTGGCGAGGTGGCGGGCCAGTAACTGATGGTCGACCGTGTCGAACGCCGCTGACAGGTCTAGGGAGAACATGAATCCCTTCCTTCAAACCATTTTCCTGCCGGAGGCTGCCATAGGCTAAAGCCTGCTCCAAGAATCCTACTTCTATGCTTGTTTAATAGTTTGTTCCTCATCCAGAAAATGGGCAACTCTAGCTCCATTCAGTCTTTTACCACCGTTCTGAACATAGCTAGTCAACAACAGTGATAAATGTGATGGGCTTTGGTACTGTCTGCCTCTCCATTTATTTCTCAGGGCTCAAGTAGAAAGGAAGGGAAATCATGCACCATGTTCTGTCCATAAAGTGCAAACTGCTTCTGCGTGATGCAGGGAAGGTTCTCCTTGCCAGTGCTTCAATTCCTTCTCCATTTTGCTACTCAAAACTAGCTCCCCTGTACTACTCTTAGTATTTTCAAGATGGTGCCTTCAAAAGCACCCTGTGTGTTTGTATCTAAAGTGCCACCAAGTCGCAGCCAGTTTATGGGAACCACAGCAAGGGGCTTCCAGGGCAAGTGGGAAAAAAAACAGGTGGTTTGTGATTGCCTCCCCCTGCAGAGTCTCCCTTGATGGTCTCCTTTCCAAGTACCGACCCTGATTAGCTCCTGAGATGTGAGAAGACTGGGCTATATATCATGCTGCCCTCTCTCCCTAAAAGCACACCCCTCCGCTTAAAATGCTAATAACCAATCAGGGATCCTAGTTTCGAAAAAGAAAACCAAGCAGAGGCAAAGCGAGGCTGAACAAGACTACATTTTTACGGATGGAAGAAGACAAAATGCTCTCCATTTTGCCCATTTGAACCCTCAGTTTATGAAGCAGACAGCAAGTCCTGCTAGTTTAAACAACTGGTATAGTTCTAGACTGGATTCACTTAATTTAGTACCTAACTCAGTGGTGTCAGCTGTGTTTTAGGGTCTAATTCCCCTCTTAACAGACCGTATGGGGCTGCTCCCACAACCCCTAAGTTAATTCAGAATTACAGATCACTGAATAAACATACCCCATGCTTCCTGGGGGAGGGAAGGTGGCATGGTAAACTCTGATCTTGTCAGATCTCAGAAGCTAAGCAGGGTTAGTACGTGGAAGGGAGAACACCAAGGAAGGCTCTGCAGAGGAAGGCACTGGCCAACCACCTCTGCTTCTAACTTCCCCTGAAAGACTGTTCTTGGGGTCTCCATAAGTTGGCTGTGACTTGAGGGCACTCTGTACACACACACACACACACACACACACACACACACACACACACACACACACACACACACACACACAGATGCTTCCAGGTCAAAGAATCAATCTGACACGCACCACTGCTAAAAGTCCCACTGCTGGGATATGTGGCCAATGGTTCAGTCTGTGTGGAGCGTTGGAAGGTACCAAGGCACAGTGGCAACCAAAGAGGGACAAGAGAGCTGTGTGTTCGGAATACCTGATCTGGCAACATCAAAAATGGTCTAGAAAAATAGGGCAACAATGCAGCCATGTCGTCTAAATTTAAATGGAGACAATTTCTGATTCCCTGTTTTACTGTTTGATGGAACTGGGACAGTATAACTGGAGTGCAGACTAATAACACCTTTTCTGTAACCATCTCACAGGGATTAATCAGTGTAAAAACTGCCTTTCTCAGATGAAAGGTGCTAGATAAGTGTAAAATGTGTTTTCCTGCTCTTTATTCATTATCTCAGTGAGTCACTTGTATAATATAGGTCATGATATACAATTTTTGTTCAGTTCCCAAGGGCAATACTTTTTAATGTAAGAAGCTGCCATCGGGGGGGGGGGGGGGGCGTATATGAGAGAGAGAGAGAGATCTTCTCTGTTTAACTGGCTATTAATACTATTGCCCGTCTGCAACCACTAAATACGTGAAGAGTGGATGGTGCTATGTCATTCTGCAATAATTTTACATATTGGTTTATACTCCCTCCCACATGTATGAATGTACGTATACACTTTATATTTAGCAGAGTGGTCTTCGTAACATGTGAATCAGCCTTCAGAAACACCTGCTGATCACAGGACAATGCTTGGCTTGTAACCTCCCCACATTTTGTTATTGGCCCCAGCAACCCATGGCAGCCATTTTGTGCTGGCACCCATTCCCCATCCTCAGAATTCCAGCTGGTACCCATGGGCCCAACAAGACTGAGGACCATTGTATAATCACATACTTTTCTTTCTCACAATGCAAGAACTTGTGGGCACTCAATGGAATTAGTGAGCAGATAAAAGGAAGCACTTTCCCCCAAAGAGTAATTAACAGACGGAATTCACTGCCGCAACAAGTGGTGGCAGCTACAAGCACAGACAGCTTCAGGAGGGGATTGGATTAACATGTGGAACAGAGGTCGATCAGTGGCTATTAGCCACTGGGACAGTGATGCTCTGTATTCTTGGTTCTTGGGAACCAACAGTGGGAGGGCTTCTGGAGTGGTCCCTTCTGGAGTGGTCCCTGCTGGTTGACCTCTTGATGGTGGCTGGCCACTGTGCAACACAGAGCGTTGGACTGGATGGGCCATTGGCCTGATCCACCATGGCGTCTCATGTTCTTATCTGCATTCCTGGACTCTAAAATGGTGCCCTTTCAGAATAACTGTACCATGCAATCAGGGTTGTTTTTTCCTGCTGGAACGCACTGGAACAGTGTTCCGGAACCTCTCCAACTCAGGTTCCAAAATTCCTTCCCCCAGTGCAAAGTTTTCTAGTTCAGCGCACATGCTTTGTATTCTGGGTTGGCTCCGCCCCTCCTCAGCCAGGGCTGGTGGGCCTACCCTACAAAGGAGGAGGGCGCTGCTTTAATAAGCTGCCAATCACTCCTGCTTCCTGCTTGAGTCTGAGCCATGCCGCTGCTTTCCTGCCGCCCTGCCCCACCACATTCAGGACTCACTCAGACTTTGTAGGACAGACGTGAGTCTTGGGGTATGTGTGCTGTGGGTGCGAGGCTTTCAGTCGACCCAGCCAAGGATCGTTGTGGGGGGTCAGGCCACACTGCCTGAGCCCACCTGCCTTTTTCTCCCTCCAATTTCTCCTCTACAGTGGCCCCTCCATAAAACTCCCTGTGCCAGGCCAGTCTTGCATGGTATGTGTGCTTTGCTTTGTGTGCCCTCAGTCGATCCAGCCAGAGATGGGGGTGGTGGGGGCCAGCATGCACCACGTGCATCTGCCTGCCTGCCTTTCGCCTTTCTAATTTCTTCTCATCATTCAGTGTTAGACACCAAAAGCAAGGCCTGAAAAAGAACTGAGGAAGTTGGTGATGTCTAAAGTTTGGAAACTGCTTTAAAACTGAGGTAAGTCTGTAGCAATTTTGTATCAAAGGATCTTGTGTGTTTCTCCCAATCTCCCTCATTTCCCTCTTGAGAGTTCTAGCACCTCTTTTTCCAGAAAAAAAAAGTGTTGCATGCAATAGTTCAAAATGTTGGTGACCAGGGTTCAAATTCTCACTAGATCATAGAGCTCACTAAATAAAAAGTAACTTTCCCCCCACCATATAGAACAATAGAAGGTATGGGGCAATCTGTTTGGGGGCCCGTAGAATTGGACTCCGTGGTCCAATCTTCCTGAAACTTGGTGGGTATTTCGGGGAGAGGCCCCAGCAGCTACCCTGCAAGTTTGGAGCCTCTCCCTCAAACCTCCTCTCCTCCAGCTTTTCATATACCCAATGAGTTTTTGCCATTGACTTCAATGGCCCATAGAGTATAATGGGGCTGAAACTGACATTCGGCTGGCCGAATGGGTTTGCATTGCCAAAGCTGACATACGGGGGTCATTCAGCAGCTGGAACAGATGTGGCCTGATTTTGCCCGATCTGAATCAGGCCATTTTTTTTATTTGCACACCCCTAGTGGACACAAATGGCAGTGGTGGTAAGCCCCTCTCCCAGCTCCCAGTGGGCCTGTGGAGGAAGCGAAGCGAGAAGGGGTTTAAAGTTTAAACCCCTTTTGTTTAGAGTCATGCAGCAGCAGTGGCACAATCTTTCTACTGTATTCTATGTGGCCCTTCTTGCTTCGCTCCCCCCCCCGCCCGCCTTGGCAGGCCAGCTGGGGAAGGGAAGAGGAGGCTTTTGAAGATGCCCCCCCCTTTTGCTTCCCTTTCTGACACACTTCCAGTGATATCAGGGGGCATGGCATATGCTAATGAGTTATGCTAATACATATGGTAATGAGCTCCTGCACCTCTTTTTCTACTAAATGACCCCTGATTCTAGGTATATTCCTACAGTGTTGCACAACATGATGGTGTCATTTCTGGATGTCGTCTGGCAGTGACATTGTGGCGTTGCACGACACTGATCTCCATTTTTGCTCCTTAAACTGTGGGGGGGGGCACGTGGCGCAAAGTTCAGGGGCAAAGTTGTCTAGCATGTCAGGCAACTTAGCATACCTACCTCATTAGAAAGGCAAGATAAAAATATTAGACTCAAATAGTTTGGCATGGGAAATCATATAGATGTAAACATTGGGTGGTGTGTGTGTGTGTTTTGCAGTAGTGATATTGTATAAGAGAACTAAGAAAAACTGGCTGTTGGTGAAGCATAGTAGATAAATCAGAATTATGAGGGCGAAAACCTAACTTGACTAGCATCTTTGAGATAAGCAAGGTATTTTGCTCAGATTCATGGGTGACCTTGGATATTTTTGCCTTCCCCTGTGACATCTGACACTGTCAGATTCTTAAGCCATATGGCTTTGTCCCCCCACCCCTTCTTTGTTCTGAAAATATCTCCAGAATGGTGCTTTCACTCCCTTGTGATCTCTGCTAGCTGCTCATAATAATCGGGAAGATGTATAAGCTCATATGATTTTGAAAGAATTCTGGCATCAGAGCTGGGGACTCGATGACCTTCTGCGTTTTCCCCCTTGGCTTTCCAGTTCTCTTGTTTCTCTGTAACTAAAGAATGTTGCCTTTCAATTACAAAAGAGCCGTGCAGACCAAAGAAAAGACGTTTTTAAAATGAAGAACGATGTTGAGAAAAGTGGACTGAGATGCTTTTTCTCCCTTTCTCAAAAATGGCGGAGATCTTCCAGTGAAACAGTTATTCTGTTTTTCAATTGTACGAAGAATCCAACTCGAGTCTGCTGTGGACCTGAACTTGGTCAACAGGAGCCAACAGCATTCATTTGGCCTCATGCTTATCTCAGGTGGTTTAATTACAAACATGGTCCCTTGTGTCCTATAGATTATTCAGTCTGCCTTTCTCCTAATCTGTATGCTGCACTGACAGATGTTTTATTTCCAGGATATTTTTCTCCCCCTCTCTATAGGAACACAGCTAAGTGATACTGGGAAAGCTTTGATGGTGTTTCCCTAATTGAAGAGGAGCCTTCTGGCAGGCTGGAAAAAGACCTGTGATATGCATGCCACTGAGTTCTAATAAGGAGACCACTGTTCAGCCTCCTGTTTTGGTTGAACTCCACCATCCCTCCTTTTCTTGGCGACCCCTTTCCCCAGCCTCCCATATGGCTATGTGAGCACTGAGTTTCATGGACTGATGCCCATCTTTGGGGGAAGCACTAAATTGGAGATCTTGTGCTCATCCTGAGAGAAAAGGCATTAGAGATTTGTTTTCCCTGACTTGTTGCTGTTTCTGCCCCCCACCCCCGGTGTTTAATTGTTTGTCCCTAGATATGTTCCCACTCCAGGTGGTGTTTCTGTCTAAGCAGAGAGCTTAAAATCTAAAGCACCAAGATGTACAGCACCCTCATTCCCCCCAGTACTAGTCTACACAGTGTGCAAACATCTGTGTTACTAGCTGTGTAGTTAATAGGCTTGAGTGAAATTGTCTCTTCTCTTCTGGGTGGTGCTGAACCAGTTCCTCATAAATGGAATGGCTGCACTCGATTAATTAGTTATCTGGTTGAAAGAGATGTTAGGCTGCTGATTGTTCCTGAACAGATAGAGGCTTTATAATGCAGATCACTGAGGCTGGTGACTTCCAGGATGCTAAGGTACATTTTGAAATGCCTACAGAATATAAATCTGCATTTTGTTTCAGCCAGAGGGGTTTTTGTTTGTTTGTTTGTTTGTTTAAAACCCTGTGCTCTTGAAGCCCTTCAGTTACATAACCATTACTGAACAAATGGCATAAATGGGTTCCTCTAAATTCCAGTTTGGTGTAGTGGTTAAATGCACAGACTCTAATCTGGGAGAATCGGGTTTGATTCCTCACTCCTCCACTTGCACCTGCTGGATGATCTTGGGCAAGCCATAGCTCTGTACCAGCTGTTCTCTCAAGGACAGTTGTCTCAGAGCTCTCTCAGCCCCACCTACCTCACAGGGTGCCTGTTGTGGGGAGGGAAGGGAAAGGAGTTTGTAAGCCGCTCTGAGATTCCAGGTGAGTGAAGGGCGGGATATAAATCCATTTTCTTCTTCTTCTTCTTCTTCTTCTTCTTCCTCCTCGTCTTCTTCGTCTTCTTCCCTGATAATAAACACATGCATAAACACATAATGTGGCTTTCAGTGATGCAGCTTCTGTAATGGTGTTTTGTCCTAGTAAACAGGGCACATATGTTTTTCTGGGTTGCCTCTGTTGCAATCCCTTTCCAACCTGTTGTCAGCATAGGGTTGCCAGCATCCAGATGGGGACTGGAGTTCTCCTGGAATTACAAATGATCACCAGACTATAGAGATAAATTCCCCTGTAGAAAATGGACTCTATGGCATCACATCCTGTTGAACTCCTTCGCCTTCTCAAACTCTGCTCTTCTCAGGCTCTGCCCCCCAAATCTTCAGTAATTTCCCAACCCAGAACTGGTAACTCTGTGTCAGTATGCATGAAGTATTTAGATCTGCACTGATGTAGAAGACTGCATGCTAGAGATTAGAAAATTCTGGAGATATTGAAGGCTGTTATGACAGACCCCTGTCTCTTTCCCAACATCCAGGCACAATTTTCCCACCCAAAATATTTTAATTCCCCTCAGTAACTGAAATACACTCATGTGTATTTCTTCTTTGTTCGATAAGCTTAAATTGTCCCAGCCTGTCACAGATACTTGTTTAGACGTTAGACTCAGTACATGGTCTTGAGAGAAACGCAGGAGCTGTCCTGTTTTATAACTCCTTGTGAAATTGCACTTGAGGCAGATTAACTTTCAAAAACAGAATAAAGATTTTATTAAACAGGCAGGGAATATATAAATATGAGGATTCAAGGTACAGAGGCTGCTGAGATAAAACTTTCTAATACATACATAATTGAGGCTTTTGAACATACAAGTGAGTGTTGTTGAAGCTTAATTTCTGAATTTCAAGTTCTTTTCAGTGAGAGGTTTTTTGCTTATTATATATTTCAGCTGTTACACAGAATCCTGAATACAGTTTCTTAGAGAATAGCTTTGTCTTAGTGTTTCCAGGTTTCTTTCTTCAGAGATCTAGGTTTTCCCTGTAGATATTACAGTTTTTCACTAACTCCTGAGGTGTCAAAGCTTCTGCCCTTTATCACAGATCAGGGTTCTCTTCCCAGTCCCTTTCACTGGCAGGAAGTTATTCTCCTTGTCCCTAAGAAGCAATAACTCCTCTTACTATTTGGATTATATAGGAGTTTTCTCTAACTACCCAGAACTTCTGCCAGATCCTTTTCCAGCATCCTTTGTCTGTATAAAGCTGTTCTGTAGCTTTCTTGACTGAGAATCTAAATTCTCCCTCAGAGTAGTTCTAATATAGTTAAGACAATGGGGTCCTTATTCTTCTCTCTATAGAAGTACTTCTCTGACAATTCCCTGACAGAAATCACTGACTGCCAAAGTCTCTTCCCTCAGAAGCCAAACCCTCTGGCTACTCATCCAGATGTTACACTTCAGACAAAGACCAAAAGGTGAATGAATCTTTTCCCTCCAGATCGGCTGTTTTATTTCCTCTCTCAGCTGATGCTGGCCAATCAGAGAATGAGTAGAGCAGCCAATCACATAAGCTCTCCTTAACTTTTGAACTCCATGACTCTCTGACACAAGCAGCATTTTAAAAAGCCTGCTGTTATTTGCAATCCATCACAGCTGTGTTACGCATAGCTGCCTGTGTAGTTAGTGGCCCTGGATCCAGCTAAGCGGAGTGACCCTTCCTGCACTGAAAACAGTGCTGCTTTAAGGGGGGCATTGGCTCAAACTGGTGGCAGTACAGGAAGAGGCATTTAGAGAGATGACACTGACCATCATTGCTGCTGAGGGGTTCAAGGCAAGAGGCCTCTGAGGGAGCAGCAGGGTCCCTGGAGCTCAGCTGTGCAGGCACTTGGCCACTAGAGGCCCTCTAGGACAGCAGCCTACCTGGAAATTTCCCTGTAGGTTACATTGCCAGACCTCCTCTGCTTTCTCTGTCCTACTTCTCAGTAATCACCAGTTTCTATTCCCAGGTTTGTGTGATGTTGCATTTCTTAGTGGAAGATTCTTGCTCCATCCTGTTTCAGGTTTGACAGTGTGGGCAAGCTTGTGCAAGAATCTTAACCAATTGTCGTGCAGCACCAAGCAAGGATGTTTTGATTGTGGGACTCTGCCATAGACTAAGCAGGACTTTCAGATCCATAACACATAGGCAGTATTGTAGTATTTCAGCTTCCTAAGGTTTTTTTTTTTTTAAAAAAAAACTACATTCCTAAGTTTGCCATTTTTTTTAAGTTCCCACTCTCCCCCTTTAAGTATATGTATCTAGACAGATCAGTTTATTACCGTGTTCTAATAGCTGTGAGTAAAGTTACACAGCCTGAGAAGTCAGAACAACTTTACTCCAATGAACAATTAAATTATATCGCTCAGAGATTCAGGAATACCTTCTTTTTATTCCTTTTTTAAATCCTGCAAAGCTTTCTGCAGAAAATATCTACTGTACCTAATAAGGCTCTTTCTTTGCACTATCATTTTTTTTTCAAAAGCTTTCCCAATAAGAACGCTCCAAATTATGCCCCCTTAGCTAGCTCATCTGTTCAGTCAATAAGCAAAATTTTATTGCTTTTATGAATTAGAATCACTTTACATCCAATCATTTCCCAAACATCTGTAGCTGAATCAGTCTAGGGAGCTTTTGAAAAATCAATCAGTGGGGAACAGCTTTTACTTCGTGTGCTTTTTTAATTTTAATAAAGTATTTACACATGTTTGCTTCAACTGAAATGCGAAAAAAAACCACTAGCTTGGATTCACATGTGCCACTGATTGCTCTGAAACACCTCTTACAGATGGCAATAAAAGTATTAATTTGGGTATTCCCAACTGGAAAAAAAATAGCCACCGCAATGTCATATGAATAAAATAGATTTCTTTTTGTCATCTGCCTCCTGGTATTGCAGTGAGGAAGAGCAGCATAATTTGAAGCATGGTCATAACGCTTAGCTACAGTCACACAACTCAAGCCCATTGCTTGCCTGCAGCTAGTTTCAGAATTCCCGGCGAAAAGTGCTGAAACTAAACTACAGAGAACTGTAAAGGTAAAGATAAAGGTTTCCCTTGCTCAAAAGCCAGTCAAATCCAACTCTACGGATGCGGTGCTCATCTCCATTTCCAAGCTGAAGAGCCAGCACTGTCCAAAGACGTTTCTGTGGTCATGTGGCTGGCATGACTAGACGCCGAGGTGCATGGAATGCTGTTACCTTCCCACCGAAGTGGTACCTATTTATCTACTTGCAATTTCTTGCTTTCGAACTGCTAGGTTGGCAGGAGCTGGGACCAGAGACGGGAGCTCACTCCGTCATGCGACACTCAAGTCTCAAACTGCTGAACTACTGGTCTGCAGTTCAGCGTCTTAGCCACTTGAACTGGGATCGAGACAAAGGCTGATGTGGGTCCTAGCTGGAGGAGGTAATGCAGCTTCTTGTCTTTCTTGCTAGTACTGCTTTGCTGTAGATTGTTAGAACAGTTCACTCCGATTTTGCAACACTCCTAGTGCCATCCTAAACAGAGTCACACCCTTCTAAGCCCATTGAATTCAAGGCTGCAGCTCTGCACCAACATCACCCACTAATTCTCATCAATAGATCCTAGCCACTGGGGTGTGATCTAGACCAGGAGCAGGCGACAACCTGGCAGTCAGTCAGAATATATACTTTTTTGTAGCTGGTAGTGCAACCCAGGACATTTTCTCCTGGATGATTGTTAACAGCATTTAATTGTTGTTCCTGGGTTCATTTCAAGGACTGCTGTCACAGTACAAGATCGCTCAGGTTCTTCAGCGATACTTAGAAATCAGAACAGGAGAGAAGCTTGTGTCTGGGTGAGCTGTTGCAGCCCGAAAGCTAGTATAAGGTTGGAGGAATGGTTGACTAGGCAGGACGTGAAGCTTGCAGAACAGTTCAGCTGTGGCTGGGAATAATGCAGGAGAAAGGCAAGTGTATAAAGAGTGGAGCGGCTAGTAGAATTAAGAGACCCATGTAATGCTGCTTCTGAGTGCAGAGGCAACAATGTGTCTAACTTCCTGTCCTTACACTGCAGCTTCTCTCTTGCCCTTATACAATTAGTTAAAGACTAGGAGTAAGGCCTGTTGTGGGAAGAAATACAATGGGCTCTAGAAGGAAGCTCCAGGTGAGTGTCCCAGCTGTGGCTGGTGGGGCAGCAGAGGGAAGGGGGAAGTAGAGGGAGGCAAGCCATATTTATTTCCTTCTGCTTAGCTATAAGGCAGGGCTGTCTCAAGTAATTTTGCTTCCCCAAGTGGGTAGTATGGGAGGACAGCCTCATGGAAAAAGGTATGGTTCCCTCTACTCCTAATTTATATTGATTTGGGGTTATGCAGTGGCAGCTAAGGTAGAAAAGCACCTCATCCTATGTCATGTTTTCTGGGTTCCAAGGGTCTGGAAAGAAGGGTTGCCAACTCTGGGTTGGGAAATACCTGTAGATTTGAGGGGGAGAGCCTGGAGAGGGCTGAGTTTGGGGTGCAGAGGGACTTCAGCAGGGTATAATGCCATGGAGTCCACTGCCCAAAGGAGCCATTGTCTCCAGGAGAACTGATCTTGGTCATCTGGAAATCAGTTGTAATAGCTGAGAAATTTTCTGTAGGGGAAATGATGTGCTGTGGCTGGGGAACATGGTGATTTCTGGGAGATCTCCAGGCCCCACAGGGAGATTGGTAACTCCAGTGACCGTTTAAGGAAAGATTGGGATACGTATTTTACCTCAGGACACATTCAATGACTCGCAACAGCAAACTGTTTAGAATGTTAGAGGGAAAGGCCAATCAAGCTGCATACACAAACAACCTCTGTGTTCCAACTGGTTATGGGGGGGGGGGGGAGGGAGAGGAACAGCAAACTGTTTAGAATGCTGGAGGCAAGACTCAGGCAATGCAGCCACTGGAAGGGACAGCTTCTGAGTGACACATCATGGAGCCAACTGATTTAGGAATGTGTGGAATGTTCAAAAAGTGCCACCCCACTACTGAATTATATATAAGGAGAGATTAACATCAATTTTCCTATCACTGTTGACTTGACAGGCATATTGCATTAGGGGGCACCTTAAAACAATACACATGGCATATTATTTTTAAAAATATGCCACAGGTACCTAATATTCATGGCTTGGGTCTCCCCCACAAAATAAATAAATAAATAAATAAAGGCTATTTGAATGTTTCTTCGGAGTCATTGAACAGAGTTTTTAATGTCAGAATGAATCCACATTTACAATGATTTCTGATATTTGCCTCCTCAGGTTGCATTTTCATGTAACTGAAACAAAATGAAAGGGCTTGTTTCAGTTTCTCTACAAGTAGGATTGCTGGGCTGTGGATGGAAATGGGGGTGGTGGTGACACTGGCTGTGCTATTACATGAGTCCCAGTAAAAAAAGAAAGTGATATAGGTAACTGTAGGTAAAACCACAGCATGTCCAGCAATTCCTAGAGCTGCCCAATGTCATTTCCAGAGGGTTTTTTCTACAGGAAGTGATGGGATGCCGCAGCCAGTCTTGCAGTTTTGTTTTGTTTTTAAATTCTCCTACCACTGCTCTGAGCAGTAGTGGGCAACAGGAGTGGGGAGAGATCCTCTGCATCGACCAAGGGCTTGGCAGCCCTATTCATAAATGTATTTTGATGCATAGTAGTATATAGTTGAAAGGGTACAGAAAAGAAAAGGGGTGTGTGTCAAGAAATCAGAAAGTCATTTATCATCAGCAGTTTTGACATTTTATCTTTGTTGAGGACACAGTTCTGAAATGTGATACATAGAACAGGAGTAGGATATCTTCCCAAGTCAATTATAATAATTTATCAGTATATCAATGTACTTATTTAAAAAGCATACCAAATTATAAACAGTGTAAGATAACAATTTTAAAATAACATTTATGACTTTTTCTTGAAATAAACTCTATATATTGCTTACTTGGTATTATTTTAAACTTTTTGTTTGTTTTTCTTCAGAAAGATAGACTTGTAACATATATAAATAACTATAAAACGTTATACATCAATAGTGACTATAATTTCTCCCTATCTCTGTGATTATTTCTGGAGGTGCCAACTTTTTGTATCAGGTAATACAGACTTGTCATAAGTTATGAACCTTGACCATAATATGAGTAATATGCTTTCAATTTCTGCTGAGATTCTTCAATTGGTCGTTTGTTTACTAGGTTCATTAAGTTTGCCATTACAGTGTATTCAGCTAATTTGCCACTCCAGGCTTCTTTTGTTGGACGATCTTCTGTCTTCCAAACAGATACAAACTGTGCTCTTACAGCAGTTAACATATATCTAAATAACTCTTGTGATGTTTTTTCAGTGTTATCTGGAATCAGTCCCAATAACATTATCTCTAGATTCAATGGGAATTTGATTTTAAGAATTTTCTGAATCTCTGCATGTGTTTCAGTCCGGTATTTCCTCGTTTTTTTGCAGGACCACCACATATGGTAAACATGCCTTCTACTTCCTTATATTTCCAACAGATTCTTTTGTAGTTCTTGACCATTTTGTGGAAATCTATTGGAGTAAAATACCATCAGAAGAACATCTTGTGCCATTTTTCTCTTAAAGCCTGACAGGCTGTATATTTTATAGCTTTTGTCCACAGATTTTCCCAGTGTGAAAGAGATGTCTTTTTATCAACATTCTGCATCCATTTTATCATGCATATTTTAACTTGTTTCCATCTCTGTATCATATTGAATAGTTTATAAAGTCATCCTAGCAAATGGTCTTTATGTTGTATAATAGCATTTTTAATAGCTTTTTTTTCATTTTAGAGAATGAAATCAAGAATGAACCATTGCATTACTACATATTTGTTCCATGTGTGTCTTGGGGGAAAGAGTACCCTTGCAGGGTGTCCAGTACTTGCTAGGCTGTGAAGGAGAGGGAAAGAATGAGTTAGAGCCCACGCTTCAGACTCTCCAACTCTTTCCATTCTGTGACCCAGTGGCTTTAGTAGATAGCTCATTAGGGTTTCCTCCTTCTCCCTCTCAGCTCCCCAGCCAGAGAAATATAAGGTTCCCCCTTACCCAGATGTCTAACATGGAGACCAGCATGCAAGGACACACCTGTGCCACTTTAGTCCTCCATAAGATGGCAGGAATACTGATATTGACAAACGGTCTCATTTCCATTCTCCCCATTCCTGTCACAGCTCACCCACAACAACTGTGAATACTAACCGAAGCAGAATGGGAGAAACAGCTGGAGTCCACAGAGTGTCAGAATCAGGGCCAATCAGAATGTCATGAAAAATGCAATTGGTCAAGGTCACCTTGTTCAAAATGGGCACCTTTTTTGTTTTAAATATTTGTTCACAGATCAAAATGAGCTGCAGTGTGGCAGTTCTGCAACTGTGTGATGTCAGCATTTGGTGTGCTGGTTGCAGATCATGCATACTGGATTACTGTACCTCAGGTCAGCTTTGGATAAGTCAGGTTGCATGTGCTGTCTTTGCACCTGCTCAGGTGAGACAATTCGGCAGTCAGTAGCATGTCCTTTTCTTTGTCTTCCTGTTCTCTCCAGAGCCAGGAACCTCTCCTTTCCTTAATTTTTTTTAAAAATCAATATTATCTGCAAATGCACACCTTTGGCTAAGAAAGCCTTGGCCAATTCCTCAGCACTGGTTTCTGTCAAACTAATTCATTGGCAGTGCGGTCTTAAGCAGAGTTAACACCTAAGTGCATTGAAGCCTATAGTCTTAGATAACTCTACTTAGGATTGCACTGTAAGAGTGCTTGTCCAGTGTATTGAAGACAAAAGGCTCAAACTTTGGGGATTTTCAGACCTTGGCGGGGAAGGGGAGAGACTCAGGCTGCTCATGGGTGTGGACTGCAATTTTTGAACAAATTGTGATCTGAAAAGAGAGTGTTCCAGCATCCTAATGCAGGTTCCCCCAAAAGAATGACCTCGGTTCCATATTTTGGTCGGGGATGCTTTGTAGTAGTGTAAGCCAGCAAGGCACAACATGTGCTCTTATGGACTGTTATGATCATAAGTTTGAACTCTGGGTTATTCTGCTTCAAAGGACGAAATGCACTCTTTATTGCGGTAAGAGACTCCAGTCCATAGCAGGAAGCACCCTCCATAGTTCTCACTAGCATGGAAACAAGGACTCCATTTCAAAGGGTCCTCCTGTCTCCTTACGCTGGTCAATTCACACCTTCCCCCGAAGTTCCTGCAAGAGATTATGTTAAGTGACGTTACCAGGCAACTAATCGTTTGCCCATTGAGTGACCCGGCCAGAGCCATCAAGAGACAATGGAATGGCACCATGACTCATCGCAGCTTGCCCAGGTGTCAGTTCCTGTTTAGCACCTAGATTTGCAATATTGACCACTCCTTCCATCTCCTCCTTCTTTTTACTTTGACCAATAGTAGGGTTAGTGGGGACGGACTACCTGGTAGATGTGTTTGTGGGATGTGGTCAGCGCAGCCCGCCCCAATACCACCTGATAAAAGATCTTGCACAACAGACAATCATTGCTAGCCTCCACAACCCGTATCTTCTTTACCTCCCCCTTACGTCCAGCTTGCTATACCATTACCTTGCCTCCATCTTTAATCCCTGGTTTGTACAGCCAGGAAGAAGCGTGCTTCTGCCAGTTCAGATCACGTTCCCCATTTTTTCTTTCTACCTCTCCCCATTTTCTTTTGGAAACGGATCACCTATATCCAGGACAGGTAAAGTATCTCCTAACCAACGAATCTCCTGCTCATTCAACAGTGCTATTTTCTACCTAAGTTTCCTAGATCTTGTGTGTATGCATGTATGGTTCTGTTTTGTATGCTTGAAAACATCTTACAGTAAACATCATTCAAATGAACCACTCCGCCTCAAGTGCCTATTTTCTGGGAACTCCTGGAAGGGGCGGGACCTTGGTATAGCTGGCAAAGAACCCGGTATTTTGCCAATTGCTAATCTTAAATTAAAGCAATTCGGCTAACAGTAGTAGTAGTAGTAGTAGTAGTAGTAGTAGTGTTGAACTACCTGATGGCTAACTTTTCTTCCAAGCATTAAAATATGCAAAGAAAATGCCAGATTTGGTGTCTTTCACAATTCACATCGCCTTAATAGATCTGTGGCTTCCTCTACGAATGCCTCAGCAAAGGGCAAACAATTATCATGAATGAGGGAACATTTGTATTATTCTATAGCACCTTTGCAGGCTTTCGTGCCGATTATCTCAGTAATCCTTGCAATGACCCTGTAAGGTAGTTCAGTATTATTATCTCCATTTTGCAGACTTGGTACTGAAGCAGAGACTTGATGTTTTCTTAAAATGACCTAGTATGTTCCTGCCAGAGATGAAGCTTGATCAGGGGCTTCCATCTTCACACTTCATAATTGTAATTGGGATTCTAGTGACCCCAACAGATATTGAAAAATTATTCTTTTTCTCTCATAATTTATATTTATAGACATTTGTTTTTCACCACTTTTGGAATGGTTTAAAAAAAAAAAAAAAAAAACCCAGCTTGAACCCTTTTGACATTTGTGGTCTATGTCACAACCCCCAGAAAATATGTGAAGCTACTTCCTGGATATTTTATTTTATGAAACATTTTGCCACATCTTTTTTTTCTTCTAGAAGTGATTAGCTCCTGTGGATGTTTGTATTGTGAAAGCTGTTGCATGTGGAATTCAGAATTTTGGGGGGCTTAGAAGCACTGAAAACATCACCATTCATGTATGTATATCGATTGCGACCCAGTCCGAATCATGTTTACTCAGAATAAGTGTTTACTGTAATTTAGTTCCTAGTAAATGTATATATGGTTGCAGCTGTAAATCTTTCTCTCTGTGTAAATCCGAGAAGTCCCACAAGGTTGAAAGGGGCTTATTCCATAGTAGGACTGCAGCCTGCAAGAATGGATTGAATTAGGCTGTAAATATCCTATGTGGGGTTGAGTTTTCTGAATTCAGGTATAAAATTTTTAGTCTTTTATCTGATTTTAATTTACAGCCTTCATACATACACAGGGAAACTTTTGATTATGGACAGTGACTTCAACAGCAGTTGGGGGGGGGGGGAACACCACCACTCTGGACACAAATCATTGAAAAGGAAGGAGCGCTTTTCTCCCTTGTTATACTAATCTAGAGCCCCTTGAGACCGGTGTTTGTTCAAATTACATTGAAATGGGGTTATAATAATAGAGAGAATCTTACAAGGCAACTCACCCTTAATTGACAACAGACACTAATGGAAGGTGTGAAAAGCAGGACAACTGGCAGATGTCATTGTTTATCATATTTAAACCTACACAGCATTAAGAATTGTTTGTGACATTCTTTGGACAGAGTCCAGAAGAAATGTTTGCATTTGTGCATCAACAAATGAATTGGGGAGAGGGCCCTTAAAACACAAACACTCTCATACCCATTTTGTCTTCCTGACTGCAGTAATGTCAGCTACATTTTGGAAATGCCATGTTATCAGGTGGGAGTTTTGTTCCCCCCTCCTTTTTTACCTTTTGCACGGAAGAATAATCCCCATATGTTCCTTGCAATGACAGAATAGAAGGATTTCTTGCATTTGCAAGGGGAAACGAAATGGACGCCGTGCCGTTTGTTCAGATAATCAACTTCCCAGAAGTGTCGTGCAAGGAAAAGGTGAGAGATGTACTGTGTTCCGTGGAATCCAATGCAAATGTATGCAAATTTCTTCATATTAGAATCATTGTTTAGTTGTCATCCTCACATGGGGCACATGAAAGCCATATGACCTGATTTTGCACCTGCTGTTTAATTAAATTTACAAGGCAGACTCACACTCTACTCCTGGTGATATACAAATCCATTTTTACTATCACCGCTTCTCATTTACAAGGTAGCTGACTGCTGTGTTTGCACCATCAATAGCTGCCCAACTGTTCTTTGTTAAAGGGTAGATTAAAAACTGAAAACTGGCCACCGTTTGGGCAAGGGAAGTAAATGAGGTATTAAACGTGATTTCCCTGTCCTCCTTTACGGGGCGGGGGGAGGCAATAGGGAGAAGTGAGGGGGGGAAGTTTTTGGTTTAATTACAATGGCCTGCATCTTTCCCTCTGTGCTAGGATGAAACCCAAAAACACACTGTTGCATCCCTTTCAAGAATTATGCAGTGCTGGCAGTTGCACGCAGCTAAGGTCTCTGATGTAGGACTCTTCCGAAAAAGTATGCTGGTGGAATTGATCTGGTCACTTTGCATCCCTTTGAGTTGGGTTTCTTCGTGAAACTGGAAGTAAAGGACGTGAAGAAAAGACATGGCTCTCCTCATGTGTTGATTAGATGGGTGGCAGTGGGTACAATAGTCACTATTGCCTGAGAACCTAGCTTGATCCACATGTAGACTAGTAAGCAGGGCTTTTTTTGTAGAAAAAGCCCAGCAGGAACTCATTAGCATAATTGACCACACCCAACAGCAGAAACATATTAGCATATTAGGCCACACCTCTGACAGCAGCTCCCTCCCAGGATCAGCTTCCCCAGGTGCCCCGTGGCTTGTGAGGCACGTGGGGAACTCGAGGGAAGGAAGGTTATTTCTGGATCGGCTTCACCAGGCTCCCCGCAGTTTAAACTGCCTTCCCTCCCTGGATCGGCTTGGCTTCCCCAGGCACCCTGCGGCTTGTGAGGCGCCTGGGGGACCTGGGGGGGGGGGAGAGACTGTAGGCGTGGCCAACTCAGAAGTCAGCTGGAACTCTGTTCCTGTGCGTTCCTGCCCCAAAATAGCCCTGCTAGTAAGTAACTTGGATAAAACTGTCTCCAGGAAATGGCTATTGCCACTAATGTGGAGGTACTGTAGAAGGGAGAAAAGACCTTGACAAAGAAGGGGAAGAAGAGTTTTGATTTTGCTGTTTGGAAACCCAGCAGGCATGTAGCAAGGAACCCTACCCTAGACATGCTATGGGACAGCTTTAGAGGGAGGGGAGGCAGCCTTTGTTCCATCCTTCATTCTTCTCTTCCTTCCCTCCTCCTCCTCCCTCCCAAAGCCCACATCACCACAACAGGGCTTCCAGGTTTGGTGTAGTGGTTAAGTGCACAGACTCTAATCTGGGAGAACCGGGTTTGATTCCCCCTCCTCCACTTGCACCTGCTGGATGACCTTGGGCAAGCAGTAGTTCTGGCACAGCTGTTCTGTTTCTGTCAGAGCTCTCTCAGCCCCACCTACCTCACAGGGTGTCTGTTGTGGGGAGGGGAAGGGAAAGGAGTTTGTAAGCCGCTCTGAGACTCCCTTGGTTGTGAAGGGCGGGGTATAAATCCAATCTCTTCTCTTCTTATTATTCTGTATTGTGAACCAATTGTATGATTTTGCTATGCAGTTTATACAACACATAAAACATACATGATTTATGTTTAATATGTGTATAATGCTGATTTGTCATCTGCAAATGATGAGTGGGAGCCTATGACTTTATTTCACCATGTCTTCCTCCAACAGAGGAGACTTCCTTCAACAGAGACAGACTTTTCTTCTTTGGGGGAAAAAAAATCATTCTCCATTGAAATCTTTTTTTTTTCCCCTTGAAGGAAGACTTAACAGAAGAGAGTCACAGGATCCAACCCAATGTCTAAAATGCATACATTTTATGAGAAAAAAATTCATCATGAGACTGGAAGTGGTTAAAAATAATGACAAATTTGATGTGCACAAGGGAGAAACAATATCAGAACTGGGATCTGGGGGTTGAAACAGTTGGGACAGCAAATTCTGAAACCATCCCATTCAGAACAAGCACGAAAGCCTTTAACTGACACAAATACTGATTTCACACAAGGTGCTGCTCTGCCCCCGCTATTCCCTTTCCAATTGCATGCATCAATTTCCCATTATGTGCTTCGCAGCCATATTTTGACCTGCAGCTTTGACTGATCTCCGTGTCTTTGCGATCTTGTTTTTTGAGGATCTAGAAGATGCGGAGGAGATCGGGCGAAGCTGTGGGTCAAAATGAGGCTGTGGAGCACATAATGGGAAATTGACGTGTGCAATCAGGGGAAAGGGAAGAGCGAGGGCGGAGCAACAGCTTGTGTGAAACAGGTCAAATATTTGTTTATATTAATAACAATGAATGCTGATCCATTTATGTATGAACTTCCACCACACAAGTGGAAGCATTTTTAAAATAAAGAAACACACAAAGGGCCTTATCCATCCTCTAACAAAAGAGTGCACTACCAATATGATCTAACCTTCCCATGTGCAAAAGCATGATTTTAATATACAAAGCAATAACAGTACAGAGTCTTGTATTCATCAGCCTTCTCCATCAAATGTATATTTATTTTTTAAAAGTCTGAATCAGCAATGTACAGTCCTGTAAGATGGCACTCTATTTTTGTTGAGTGCGAACACTTATCCATGTCCCACATGGGATGTATTGCATCAGTACAGTCAAAGTGCTGCATGTAAAAAGCTCCCACTGCATTTTAATAAGGAGGGCACTAAACCATATCCCAGTTTAAAGGCTGTAAATCCACATTCCGTCTAATATTTTGATGACTGCAGCACAGCGTCTCATATTCCTAGGTGTTTTGCCAGACGAGTTGCAGGAATGCTCGATCTCTCCTGAGATTCAGTTCTAATAAGATAGTGGAGGAAAGGAAACACAACCATGAACACAGCAAGCATAAAGAGTCATTTCATGGAGTTGCCTATAGGTGGCATCACATGTTCACATAAAGTTAGAAAACAAAACCTGGAAGAACATATGCAAACTAATTTTCTAGCGGGCCTCTCCCCCAAGCTGTTTGTATGTGCCTTTCAAAGTAGTGACTGAGATGCATTTGCTGACAAATCAGACAGACTGTAGAATTGTTAAAGAACTTTATGTTCACGTCAAGACCAGCAAGGCTGCTCGCTCTCACCACCACCAAAGGTACGGACATGTCCTGCAGCAGCTTTAATTATAAGTGCTTTGTCAGGCAGCAAGGAAGGCAAACTCGCATCTTAACCGGAAAGTAATCTTCTCGATAAATGTATGTGCTTTATTACACGTGACTATAAATGACATGACACATTTTTTCCTGAATGGTCACTGGAGAAATCGTTACAGTGCCAGTACCATTCAGCTTCATTTACATGAAAACATCCTGCATTCTTTTTGATAGCCACTCGGGAAACCTGTGCTGATGTACTCCTTCTGATCATTCATAGTCAAAGGATGAGGGAACCCCCTCTTTATTACAAAAACTGAACAGAAATGTTCTTTTTCTTCAGAACATCCCTCTTCCGGATCCCCAGACTACACACCACTCACGTCATCTTCTGCCCTCAGTTTCTTTTAAAAGAATCACATGATTTCTCTAAAGCCCTTACAGAGTTGACAGGGAGTGGAGCATTTCCATCGGGCTGAATTTACCATGCTCCACATTGCCACACTGGCATGGGCCACCCTCGTATTAAGAACTGGTGTAATGCAGTGGCTAAAAAACTCAAGCCACAGGTCCCTAGGTTCAACCTTGCTGCTCTTATGAGCTCTGCAATATGCAAATAATACTAATAATAGTAGGAAGAAGAAGAAGAATGTTGTTAGGATTACATGGCAAATATACATAAAGCACTTTGACTACTCCAAAGGACTATATAAATCAAAATGTCATGAGGCTCTTTCATGGTTGTATAATGTTTACACAAAGCCATGATACTCTGTTCTTCTCTTCTTTTGTATGAGGGACAAATGCACCCAGCACAACCTTTTCGCCTGTGGTTTCTCAACCTGGATTCATTTCCTTCCAGCAATATGGGTTGCATTAGCTTAGTCATCTGTGTGGTTCAGCGTGAGCAGTTAAGGGGTTGGGTTGGGTTTCTGAAGATCTCTTTCACTTTCGTCACAGGCTGGATACCTCAGAGGTGCCATTGGGGTAGGCTTTGGATGGAAAATCCCACAGCGTGTGGCAGCAGGAGTTGCCCATGTCTACGTGCACATGGCACCATACCTGTGCACTGTCTCAGGAGCCCAGCAGTGTGCATTTTGTGTGGTAATGCAAGGCTAAAGTGGCTGGAGGAGTCGCAGAGCCCCCGGGGAAGTAATGCACAGTACCATCCAAAGTGGGAGACTGCACAGTCCAGAGTCTAAAATGCCCTAATTGCACCCCTGAGAGAGGCTGTTGTGGTGAACCATGGAGTCCACAATTTCTGCAAGGGCAAATTCATGGTGGGTGGGCTAGAAAAGCCACTCCAGGCTTCACAAAAACATCCTAATGATATTGTACGTTGGTTCTTAGTTCTACCATCTCCCTGAGCTGTCGTTTGTCATTACCAATCTGCAGTTACTTTCTTAGGCACATGTTGTGACCTTGCAAACTGTGGGTGACAAACAGCCAATGGCAGGGCTCATGGTTTGTAAATCTCCTTTTATTCCTTCCAGCTGTCCAGATTTAAATTGGCTTATATTCTCTCTTTCCAAGACATCCCAGGAACTGTAGGTTCTGGCAGGAGGAATCGGCTGTGGATCATGTGCTCCATTTCTCATTTCATGGTAAGAAAATAGGGACACTGTTGCATAGTAATACCTCTTCTGGTCTTACACCACATATCACTGTTTGAGACCTTTTTCCCCATACTAAACTACTGCACAAGGCTGAAGGCATGCCTCTGCCTGTTGTATGCTGTATTCAGTTTGGGCCAAACCCAAGGGTACGTTGAAGATTCATGATTGGGTCTTTTGTATCTTTGAGCTTCCCAAAATAGCAATTGCTATTTGTCGCTTACTTGGACAAATCAGACTGATTTAGGTTGGGGAAAGAGTACGGGAGAAAGGGGTCTGGAGATCTAATCAGTGCATCATCCAGGTTGGCCTTTATCTTGCAGTGGTCAGCTCTCCACTGGTGCCACTGGTCTCAAGCAGCTGATGAAAAGTCAGCAGCAAAAGTGGGTCTGTGGGGAAAGTGTGGGCCATGCCTACTGAGCAGTGGTCACTCTGTGGGCAAGGGGACCAGTAAACAAGGCCAGTCCCTTATGGGCAGAGAAGCAGCTGTAAACCAATGCATTTATATTGGTTTGAAACCACTTCATAAGAACATAAGAGAAGGCAATGTTGGATCAGGCCAATGGCCCATCCAGTCCAACACTCTGTCACACAGTGGCTAAAAATACCAGGTGCCATCAGGAGGTCCACTGGTGGGGCCAGGACACTAGAAGCTCTCCCACTGTTGCCCCAAGCACCAAGAATACAGTGCATCACTTGCCCCAGACTGAGAGTTCTATCTGTACCTTATGGCTAATAGCCACTGATGGACCACTGCTCCATAGGTTTATCCAATTCCCTCTTGAAGCTGCCCATGCTTGTAGCTGCCACCACCTCCTGTGCCAGTGAATTCCACATGTTAATCACTCTTTGGGTGAAGAAGTACTTCCTTTTATCCGGTCTAACCCAACTGCTCAGCAATTTCATTGAGTGCCCACAAGTTCTTGTCTTGTGAGAAAGGGAGAAAAGTACTTCTTTCTCTACCTGCTCTACCCCATGCATAATCTTGTAAACCTTGATCATGTCACCCCTCATTCATCATTTCACCAAGCTAAAGAGCCCCAAGTGCCTTAACCTTTCTTCATAGGGGAAGTGTTCCAACTCTTTAATCATTCTAGTTGCCCTTTTCTGCACTTTTCCCAATGCTATAATATCCTTTCTGAGGTGTGGTGACCAGAACTGTACACAGTATTCCAAATGAGGTCACACCATCAATTTATACAGTGGCATTATGATACTGGCTGATTTGTTTTCAATTCCCTTCCATTGTCATTGCCTCCTGAAAAGAAGTCTGGAAATGGTAACTTTTTGGGGGTAGGAAGTGCTGAGAACTTGCTGTCAGAGGTTCTTAATGCCTTCCTAGGACCAAAGTCTAGGTTTCCTTGATGGGAAGTCATGATAGCTATGCAGATTTAACTCTAGAGTAGCTTAGGGTATCATGACTTACCATGTGGACTCCAAAAGTATAATGCTAAGGCACTTCAGTTGTATGGGATTCCTTTCCCCATTTTTTCCTGCACACATGCACAATTTCTTGCACACATTTGGTTTCCAAAAAGCCACAATGCCTTTGTAAGAGGTGGTGAGTGCCATTTTGCAGCACAGAGTCTGTCGACTGCCATGGGCACAAAGGTGAAATGAGGAAACCCTTCATCAAAAATAGGCCCATTTCCAGTGTGATCTTCAGTCCCCTGTGTGATTGAGCTGAACTGCCTCCTTGTGTCCCTGAACAATCTTCTCCTGAAATCCTGAGCATTTATCTCCTTCAAAAGTTGAGAATACAGAATAAAGGTAAAGGTTTCCCTTGCTTGAAAGCCAGTCAAATCTAACTAGGAGGCAGTGCTCATCTCTGTTTCCAAGCCGAAGAGCCAGCACTGTTGGAAGATGTTTCTGTGGTCACGTGGCCGGCATGACTAAATGCCGAAGTGCAGGGAACGCTGTTACCTTCCCACCACAGCAGTACCTATTTATCTACTTGCAATTTCTTGCTTTCGAACTGCTAGGTTGGCAGGAGCTGGGGCCAGAGGCTCACTCCGTCACGCGGCACACGGGTCTCAAACTGCCAAGCTACCATCCTTCTGGTCTGCAACTCAGCGTGTTAACCTCTGAGCCACCACAGAATAGGGCAAATGAAATGCTGGCAACCCCAGTAAGTACTTGAACCTGAGCTAGGGGTGCCATTCCCCCAACAGGGGCAGGGGTTTGTCCACTTTCAAGACCATAGATCCACTGTTCCTGATCTTGCCAGCAAGGGGAACCCTGCTCCCAAAGCTCCCTGTTCATGCCAATGCGCCCGGTACAATGACATCACCCAGAGGTGATGTCATCACACAGGGCATATTGCAGCAGGGATGCTCTATCAGATAAGACCTGGCAACTCTAACCTGAGCATCGCCCCATCAAAAACTGGCATTGCAGCAGTAGGGTTGCCAGCTCCAGGTTGGGAAGTACCTGGAGAATTTGGGAGTGGATCCTAAGGTAGGTTTGGGGGAGGGGCGGGACTTTAATGTTGCATAATGCCATAGAGTCCACCTTCCAAAGTGGCCATCTCTGTCTCCCAGATATCAGTTGTAATCCCAGGAGAACCAGCTACCACCTGGAGGTTGGCAACCCTAACTAGTGGTTAGATATTGGCAAGCAAATAACTGGGCAGTCCCAAGCTGAACCCTTCCAAGCCCACCAACGTCAATGGATTCTGCTTAGGATCGCACTGCCAGAAATGGAATGAATATCAGAAATTGTAATTTGTCAACATTGATTCCACGATTGTCCTGATGCCAATCGACAGAGGAGAGACTGTGGACATTTCCTGTTCAGAGCTTCAAATTTATGACATTCACAACAAGGCATTAAAAAAAAACCAGGATACCACTTTGTTAAGAACTCTGCTGGGAGATGCATTCCTTGATGGCACTAATTTAGAAACTTCTGAAAGGCACCTGTCCTGAACAAAATGGCTGGCCTGCTTATAAAATACAACAATTACCTTACTAGAGTAATTGCATGGGCTTCCTGCAGTGCAAAGCAGCAGCTGCTGGGGGGAAAATTGCCCTGCGACTGGCGGGATTTGAAACTGAAATAAAGATACTGAGCATGTGTGGGAACAGCTGGAGATAAGAAGCATTATCAGGAAACAGGGGAAATCGGAACAGGATGAACAGAAGCAGACACGCCATTACCATTTAACTGAGCTTGGTAGTGGCAGAAAGATTGCTTCCTTAAAAGCTGTGCTGTAGCTTTTAAACCTTTAGCGTATCGGATGGACAAAGAGGAGCCTTCTCCATTTTAAGTAACACTGGACACATTGGCATCTCGTCTTTGTGCTTAGGAAAAGTAATGCTGGGGGACATCCAAGCCAGATTCCTCTATTGCAACAGAGAATGTATAAAGTTTTCTTTGGAGGAAAAAAAAAAAACCAAGAAGAAATGCTCACCGGGACAATATCACCTGCTGAAAGTAGTTCCGTCTGTCACTATTAGGTTTTGCTCACAAGTAAATGCACTTGGGCTTTATTTCTTCAATTTTCTAGGATTCCCAAAGGGAAAGCAAAAAGTATTTTGAAAAGTTTGCAGATCGGTAACCGGGGTAGCATTGGTTTTAGTAGCTAAAGATAGTCAAGCACCCATGATGAGTTGAATCAGGTAACCAAGACCCTGGTCTACCAGGAGGTAGCTGGGAACCTGCTTTCTGTGCCCAGAACTTGAACCTTAAACATGTGACTTAACCATGTGCCTCTGCAGATTTGCAGAATGCTACTCCTTCAGGGGCGTCGAGTTTGGAAAATCCGGGGGGGGGGGCTCTTCCGTGCATGCGCACTTCACGCGCTCGCCGGGACCATATCCCCACCGCTGCCACCTCCCCCCCCCGACCACTCCTGCTTCCGTCCCTCCGTCTGTCCGCCAGGGTGGCCCCTGGACGGACGGAGGGAGGACGGAGTGACCAGGCCGGGGGGGGGGGAGAGAGAGAGACTGCGGCAGCGGCCCTAGGTAGGGCCCGGGGAGGCGCGGTGGAGGGTCTCCATTTTCCCAGGGGGGCTCAGTCCCCCCTGGGAAATTTCAGGGGTGGCTTGAGCCCTCGAGCCCCCCCGTAGTTGACGCCTATGTACTCCTTTACCATTGAATATCACCACTATCTCTTGCCCATTGAAATTGGGCCTCTCTGTCACAGTGTGGTGTTTAGGCAGTTGTGTTATTGTGCCCTGTTTTCACTTTCAACCTACCCCAAGGGTGTCTTTTGAGCATCATGATTATTGAAGGAGGGGGGATGAACTATGGCCTCCCTGGTCCAGCACTTAAACTGATATACTACTCCAGCCATTTGTCAGCTAATGCTGCCATCTCCTGCCCGGGAGGTGGGATGAGTGCATCTGTGATGTCATGGGTCTGTGGAATGCTATGTTATATTTCTCATGGCATGCTTATCGCTCTCCGACCTGCTCTGACCTTGGGAGACTGCTGGTGCTGGCCTATGTATCTCTTCTCCTGTCTGGCTATAATTCTTCCCCCTTTTTTCCTGGGAACAGTAATCCAGTATTTTGAGCACCTTTTATTTAGCTTTGTGATTGGTTGCATTTGCTTACTAGACCCTGTTTGAATTCTGTATAACTGTCCTGCCTAAGGCTGTGTCAGCCATTACTAACACAAGAAGTGTTGATGACCATAACAGACCTTTCTCAATAAAGCATTCCTGTGTAAGGACACTTGATGGTGACTGACTCTGTAGGACTCTCACACCATTCTCCTCTCCTCTTGATCCTCAAATGGCCCAATGTTTGTAAAAACATTTCAGCCATTGTAGAAACACAGACATCAGAATAATTTACATAAAATATTTTTGCAAAATGTGCACCGTTCAATCTGGATGCAGGATTAGGGTGTGCGTGCGTATATGCACACAGAGCACAATCAGCCCTGATTATATGTACTTTAACATTCCAATCCTTAATTGGAGATTTGGTTTATATTGCAGTGCAAATTATGGCAGCGAATAAAATGGACACCAGTGTGTTTTTTTCTCTCCCATTGCCCAATTTTGTGGGCTTAGGTTTATGTCTGACTGTGCATTGTGTATATATTTTGCCGGGCTTTTGTCCTGAAGGGGACCATATGTAGAGAGGTAAACAGAGAGGACAATGAAACAATTAAAGCCAACCGCAGGAATTGCGGAATATGAAACAAATACTGCTGAAATTCAGAAATTCAGATGTTATGATTCAGCTTGTCTGAAATAATAGCACACACATTAACAAGGAGCATTAAACAAAAAACAGTGTTCTGAGACATTTTCATTTCAAACAAAGCGTACAGAATATTCAAGCTCCCACAGGCCATAGGAAAAATTAGATCTCTCTTCCACACATTTGGAAAAAAACCCACTAAGGAAATAGGGAGAACTGTTGGAGATAGAAGTCCATCCTACTTACACTAGAAAGCTTCAAAATCAGAACAAACTTCCTATGGAAATTGACACGTTCAGGCATTCTTTCATATGATATGCAAAAGAGGACGAATTTTGGTTCTCAAAAACTTGAAGTGTTCTAAATGCATTCTGTCTTTGACTTTTTAAAATATTCCGACTTCAAGCCAAAACTTATCTGCCTAAAGAAGCTGTAGAAAGACTATCCTAAGGAAGTAAGCCGGTTGCAAATTGTATTGAGAAATATTTTTAAAAATAAAAATAGGATTATGTCAAGTTTCTGCTCTGTGACCTTCACCTTAGACATTCATTCCTGAAATCTTTTCTGAATTTCCAGATTAAAGACCCTAAGGAACCAGCCCTTGTGAGTGTGAAAATTAAATCCTAACAAATTGGTGGCAACATCTGAAACTTTTGCAGAAAAAATGGCAAACTTTTCAAATCCCCACATACAACTGGTTTTCAGCATTGGTAGAAGCCTCGGATAACCCGCTTGAAGACTCATTTACTAATACTCCCTCTGGAGTGGCAACTAACAACTCAGATAAACCAGTGGAAGACACAGTGTATGTGCCCCCTAGTGAGCCAGTTAAACCTCTCTGGATTTACTCTTTCCAGTAACTGACTCAATGAACCTCATTTGCAGAAGTCTCCGATCTTTACATTCTAAGGTAGAGGGTATTTCAACCCCACTGGCAGATGGCCACCAGCTGTACTGTCGTGGACCACCTTTGCCTCCTTTGAAGGAGGAAGAGCAGGCACAGATGCTGACTCACAGCATCCAGGCTCTGGTTGGGAGGTGGGTGGAGCCAGCCTGTTTAATGGTTGGCCCCATTCCTGCCTTTTCAGTTGCCACTAGAGCTTGGTGAGGAAGGAGCTGCTTCACTCCTTGCCTCAAGCCTCGACCCTTTGAGAAGGCTCAGCTGGCCTAGGGTTGCCTACCTGCTGTACCTGAAGGTCTGTAGTGGCAAGGCCTTCGGTGATGGGGGACCAGCAGTGGCCCGGTGGTGGCAAGGAGCTTCGGCAGCAGTGAGGGCCTGTGGTGGCAGCCTGGCTGCGGTGGTGGCCTGGAGGTGGCCCGGCAGCACCCTGGCACCAGCAGGGGCTTGCTGTGTGGCATGGCAGCGGCACTTGCTGGGACAGCCTGGCGGTAGCTGTTGGGGCCTTTGGCAGCATCCTGGTGGCTGAGAGGGCCTTCAGCAGTGGCTCAGTGGCTGCAGGGGGCCTGGGGAGGTGGCCTGGCAGCAGGAAAGTGGCTTGAGGTGGCTGTCTCCTTTGGGCTGTGCCTTACTGGGCTGAGGCCTGCGGTGCTGGCCTTGTCCAGGGGATTCCCAGGCTGGGGCTTCCAGTGGCAGGGCTGCTTTTTGTAGTATTGGGGGCAATGCTCCCTCTAAGCTGTGGAGTCTTGTGAGCAAAAAATTCTACTTTGTGAGCTATTGGCATTAAAGTTGCGAGCAAGTGATTTGGCTGCTGCATAAAATAGTTTGCTCTGGAGCCATCCTTCCTGAGCTAAGACAAAAATGTGTGAGCTGGAGGCTAAAAAGTCTGGTACTGCACCACACCCTGGGCAGGTTTGGCCTTGGGGACCCTGGGGTCAGCCATCTGCCTCCAGGTCCCCCACCTCCTCCTAGTCAAATAATCCACCTGGGGCCCATCCACCTCCCAGCAGTGGGTATGGGCTTCAGGACAGTTTGCACCTCCACCACTTTGGAGCGGGTACTCAGGTGATGGCCTGGCAGTTCCAGTAGCACCTTGGGGTGGTTGAAGTTCACAGGCCCCTTGGGGCACTCCTTTTGCCCAAGTGCCAGCTAAGGCTTTACCTTCTGGGGACATAGCCTTGGTGACCATTTGTTGCCTGCCACTTGGGACAAAATATGTAAAGGCAAGTTTGTCAATGTTTTCTCTCTTCTTTATCATGAATTTAAGAAGGACAAGGAGGACTTAGATGAGAGGGACAAGGAAAAATTAAAAAGGAGGAAGGTTGATAGGACTTGGACCAATTGGCTGTCAGGATTACACTGGCATGATAGCTTGTGCACAGCCATATCAGGCCACTTTCTTGAGCCAGTATATGGACATCATATATAAATGGTACACAGGATTCTCGGGCCCATTTCAGACCCCTAAGCCCTACTTATTGCCTAGGATCCTGTAGAAACATCTCAGAATGCCTTTAAACTATATTTTAAAAATGTTTTAAACATTATAAGTGTTAACAGAATCAAGTCAAATTTTCATTCCAGAAATTTATTATGGTTAAATTTGGTTACTGTTATCATTCATGTTGGGATCCTTTTAATATATTATGAATTCAACATTGACCAAGTAAGAAACTAACCTCACTGCAAATTTTTGGCAGTTCATCAAAGTTCCAGTGGTGGCAAATGAACAAAAATATGCAGAAGCTTATTTAGTTTTAGAGCAGGGGAAAAAATTCCCCCAAAATATTTAAAGGTAATGGGTACAACAGAAATAAAAACTAGTTCAAATCTACACTTGATCTTAGCCAAAAGGCTGAGAAGCTTCCTTTCTTTTTAACCTATTCGTCTCTGATTTGGCTTGCTCACTTGAGCCTGTGAATGGTCATCTACCCAAACTAGGGGGAAAATCAGTACCCATTCTTTTATACATAGATGATACTACTATCTTATCTTTCACTAAAATTGGACTTCAAAGATATTTAAAAGCCTTTAATAACTATTGCCACTCAAATCTGCTTAAAATCAACTATACTAAGACAAATGTGGTAGTATTTTTTAAAAATGGGTTCCCTACAATTGGTGCATTGGTAATGTTAGAATTCAACAAGTTAAAAGTTATAAATATCTTGGTGTAACTTACAACTACAATCTCAGTTGGGCAACCCACAGAAGTAGGACTATAAAACTAGTGAGGATCTCTCTAAACCAACTTAGATCCTTCTTTTTTACCAACGGCAATCAATATATCTCTGCTGCGATCAGAGTATTTAATTCTAAGATTCTACCTCAGTTCCTGTTTGGAATCCCTATATGGTTCACTGCCCTTAACTGTGATGTGGAGAACATCGAAGCAATCTTTCTTGGACAAATATTGCATGTCTCCAAATGTGTGCCTTACTTTACAATCTGCTCTGAAGTTGACCAAAATTTGATTGAGACCAAGGCCTGGATCTCAACAACATGCTACTGGCTCAGGCTGTACTTTAGAGCTGAGCTGGGCTCCCTTTTATCTTTTTTGCAAAAAGAACTGCATAATTCCTCCTGGGACTCCATAATCATATCTAAATTAAGTCAACTTGGTGTTCATCTTGAAGACCTAGGCCTAACCAATGAACCTCACATTTCTAAACTAATCAGACAATGACTCTTAGACATCGATCTGCAAAAGCTATACCTTATTCAACCTCATATCTGTTCAGCTGCCATGCTTGGCCTCTCTAACCATTCAAGAAAGATGCCCCAATATTTTTATGATCTTGATATTCCTCTTCATCATAGAGTTTATCTTCTGGTCAGGGTTAACACATTTCCCTCTAAAATATTTTATGGCAGATACCATCAAATCCCAAAACAAGAATGGCTGTGCCCCTGTGGTCTTAACTCCCAGGACACAATTGAGCATATAATTGTTGAATGCCCCCTGTATGAGCTACCTTGCGGAAAATTCCTCTTAACTTGGCTTCATCCTAAACGTTATTTGAGTAATAAGTCAAAATGTCAACTTCTCTTGAATGATTCGATCCCTGAGATCACTAATGATGCTGCCAAATTTCTAACAGAAGTTAAGATACAAAATTTTAGATAGTACTACTTTGATTGTACTTAAGTTATATGGAATCTTAGATTTTAATTTTACAGTACAATGTTTTATACACCTTACGAGATGATTTGCCAATAAAGGTCTATGAATTAACTAGTTCAAATCCCCACTCTTCCCATGGAAGCTTGCTAGCTGATCTTGGGCCAGTTACACACCCTCAGACTAGCCTACCTTACAAGGATAAAACAAAGGGCAGGGCAGAGCAAGCCTCTTTGAGTCCCATTGGAAAGGTGGGGTATAAATGAAGTAAATGAATATTAATATTGTTCAATAAAGCACTCTTGAAGACTAGAACTGATCCCTGTAATTAATTAAGACAATGCAAGTGCAGGTGTATTCTTTGCTTTGTCTTCTTGCATCCCCTGTTCTCAGCAGCAATCACTGAAAGCTATCCTAAGGAAACAATGACGAAACCAAGGGCTTAGGGCAGCTGTGATGGGACAGCAGAGTATGAACTTTTCCAGAAAAAAAAAAAGACATAACACTCTTTCTAACTCAGGTGTGATTTCTTGATGAAATTATGAACATTCAAAAGTTTCCCCAGAGTATTATCTCAGGATGTAGCAAATGGGATTCCAGTTAAATGGTCCCCACCCTCAATGAACCCCTAAGATGCCTCAGTGATCAACCAAGTCTTCAGGATAAAGGAAAAATGGTTGTACTAACCAAGTAGATGTGCTGCTATCTGCTACCTTAGCTGGCTCCATGAAAGCCAGAGTCCAGGACAAAGGCTCCATCTTTCCAATAGTCAGGTAAACTGGAAGTCAAGAGTCAATTTATTACTATGAAGCGCACCCAGAAAAAGAAGTCCTACTTATGTTCTTAGATGCGGAAAAGGCCTTTGACAACCTGTCATGGGACTTCCTTCTAAAAAAACTGGAAGATGTAAACTGGGGGCCCCTCTTTCTATCCTTTATAATGGCTATATATAACCATCAGACAGCCAAAGTAGTTATCAACGGTGAACTTACAGAGAGTATAAATATAGAGAAGGGAACGAGACAGGGATGTCCTCTCTCTCCACTATTATTCATTTTCGCTTTAGAAACATTATTAGATCAAATTAGGTCAGAAAGTATAATTAGAGGATTACGACTTAAAGGATTTGAATTCAAATTAAGAGCTTTTGCGGATGATTTAGTTTTATTTTTGGAAAATCCAACTAAATCAATAAATAAACTATTGGAGATATTAAAAGAATTTGGTGAGATAGCGGGATTTAAAGTAAATAGAGTTAAAACCAAAATACTGACAAAAAATTGTACCAAAGAAACAGAAGAGGAAATTTTTAACCGGACAAAAATGGAGATAGTAAAGAAGATTAAATATTTAGGAATAATCTTTACCAACAAAATTAGCAACTTAATACAAGAGAACTACAGTAAACTTATTCTTGAGATACGGGAAGATTTACAAAAATGGAAGAACTTACAATTATCATGGTTAGGTAAAATTGCGGCAATTAAAATGAATATACTGCCGAAATTTCTCTTTTTGGCTCAGAGTATCCCGGTCATTAAAAGCAATGCAAAATTTTTTAAAGAAATTAATAGTTTGACAGGAGAATTTATATGGCACCCAAAAAAACCAAGAATTAAACGATGGGACCTTCAAAAAAATAAAGAAAAAGGAGGATGTGCAATGCCAAACTGGGAATATTATTATAAAGCTGCCGCAATGGGATGGATCAAAGAATGGGTAACACTCTGTAATATAAGATTACTCGCTCTAGAAGGTCACGACCTATATATGGGATGGCATGCCTATATATGGTATGGGAAAGATAAAATCCATTCAAACTTTCATAACCATCTATTAAGAACATCTCTGATGAAAATATGGCTTAGTATTAAAAATCATTATTATATAAAAATACCATGTTGGGTATCCCCCATGGAAGCCTTTGTAAAACCCTCCTTGATCAAAAAAGAACACTTACTCTCTTATCGAGATCTTTTAGATGACCTAGGCGAGTTTAAAACAGAGGCAAGACTAAGCGCAGAATATAACCTAGAGTTAACCTGGTGGCAGAAATTACAAATAAAAACAAGAGCAGCTAATGATAAAAGACAAGGAATACTACCAACAATGAATGAGTTAGATAAGAAATGGCTTTTGGGCAACGAAAAAATAATTTAAAAAGTCTACAATTACTTAATAGAATTTGAGACTCAAGAAGATCCTATATGCAGGGAAATGGTTAAATGGATGCAAGATTTTGGGTACTCACTACAAACAGAGGAATGGGAAAAAGTGTGGAAAGCTATTAAATTGGTAAAAGCGGTATCATATAAAGAAAATATTTATAAATTATTTTATAGATGGCACTGGACCCCCCAAAAATTGCTAAGTGTTATAATAGTAAGCAAGATAAGTGTTGGAAATGTTGGACTAACATAGGTACTTATTTTCATATGTGGTGGCAGTGCCACAAGGCAGTACGTTATTGGAAGATGACAAGAAAATTAATTAAGGAAATAACACAAATTGAACTGGTCCTTAAGCCAGAAATATTTCTACTTAATATCTTGCCATCGGACTTCGATAAGAATGATGTTATTCTAATTATATACTTGATGACCTCGGCGCGAATCTTATGGGCTAAGAACTGGAAAGTAAAGGAAGTGCCCATGAGAAACGACCTGCTAGAGAAACTTCTGGAAGTAGCAGAGCTAGACAAAATGGATCAAAGATCTAAACTCTATACGCAAGAAACAAGAAATAAGGAGAAAGACTGTTGGTTAAAACTTTTCGCGTGGATAGAAAAGAAATGAATGTGAGGCTCGAAAAAACGTTGGAATTATATTTATAAGTTTTGTTATTTTAATTATGGAAATGTAAAACCAATAAAATATCTTTAAAAAAAAAGAGTCAATTTATTACTAGTGATAAATTGTTACATTGACTCATGGCATTTGTCTTTTTTTGTCTTTTTTGTCTTTTATATGTGCATGTGTGTGTGCATGTGAATGTGTGCACCTGGAAGTCTTGGCGACCTCTGGTGACTCACCCCTACTGGGGGCCTGGAGGATATTCAGAGAGGTGGCTGAATAAAGCCTACCCCACCTCTTGCCTCTCATATTTCAAGGAAGTCTCCCATCCAAGTACTTGAAGGAGTCGACCCTGCTAAGCTTCCAAGATCTGATGAGATCGGGCTTGCCTGGGCTATCCAGGTCAGGGCAACTCATGGAATTTGGACTATGCATTTGTGCATTGTCTGGAGCAGGGATCCTCAATCATTTTGAGCCCATGGCCACCTTTAAAATTCTGACAAAGGGTAGTAGGCACAATCACAAAATGGCTGCTGCAGGGGGCAGAGCCAACCACAAAATGGAAGAGCTGCACACATGGAATAAACCCAAGTGCAAAGGAAGAAGAGGGGTAATTTTTTAAATATAGTAGAAAAGGAGCAATGGGGAGCAAAACCAACACTGAGGTAGCAGCTGCAGTTGAAACAGTGTTGTTTTAATCTGCACAGCCCTTCAGATCTCCCATGACCGTTGAGAAGCCCTGCCAGTGGGTGCCATGGAGCCCACAGGCACCGTGTTGGGGACCCCTGGTCTGGAGTCTCCTGGAGAAAGACAGGATAATACTGTAATACATTAGAGCATTTAGTATAAAACCATTGACATGGGTTTCAGCCACAGAATATATTGGTGCATAAAGAAATTAGCATATGACCTCTACAATGATGTCTGTAATCTGAAGATCAGTTGTCATTCCACAAGAACTCTCACCCTCGCCTTGAGACTGATAACCCTACCTTAATCCAGCAATTTGTTCCAGGCACAATAGTTCTAAGCACAAGTGAAGCATCTTCCCTTTTCATGGGATTTGCTTGCACATTCCCTTGGCACACCTGGAATGTCTCCCTCCACTGTACTAATGTACTAATGTACAATAATGTACTAATGTTGGCATTCACGCAACTGAGAAAACATGAACTGCTGTCGAAGCACATCTCTGCATTTGTATCTGTCATCGTCCGTGGACTGTCTGTGGACTGTCATCGTCTGTGGACTGTCTAAGGGCTCTGATAAATGGGAATACATTACACTTGTTCTAACACAGTTTGGCCTATTTATAACCCATTATTTTCACAAATATTACTTGGTAACTTGGAAAAAAAATGGGTTGGTTGTAACATTTTGATTCACTCATTGCCTTGGTTTGGGGTCAAACGATATACATTCAGTTTATGTACAAGACACCCATGTTAAAAATTATTACATCATATTAACTCTCAGTATAACAACTGGGAAAGCTTGACTGTAATCTGCACGCTATATGTTTTCAAGACTTTTACAGATTTTTATTTTATCAAAGGAAATAATTAGCATGCTGCATTAACCAGGGTGCCCCAAGAGAGTGCCTCCTTGCTAGCAAGCAGCAGGCCCAGATTGTGTCCCCAGAAAAAGCCCAGCGGTACACGTGAGCAGGCAGCTGGCAGGAGCTCCAGCCGGCAAAGTACCACCAGAGCTGCTCCATCCTGCCACCCAGCCTCTCTCTTCCATGGCACCAGGGGTCCTTTCGAGCAGGAGCTCGGGGGAGCGCAGCTCTGGGAGTTGGTGCCAGCCCCTCTCCCGTGGGGGAATGCCTGCTTGTGTCATGGCTGCAGCAAAATGATCCCATCCCCTGGAAAGGTTCCTCCAACCAGCCTTCTGAAGGCTTCAGCCACCACTGAAGCGATCCTCCCAGAATAGTGGTATTTCTGAGGCTTGGATTAGTAGCTGTCCCCTTTCTGCCAGCCCTTCCTTCCTTCCTTCCTTCCTTCCTTCCTTCCTTCCTTCCTTCCTTCCCTCCCTCCCTCCCTCCCTCCCTCCCTCCCTCCCTCTCTTCTTTCTTTCTTGCCTTCTGACATACTTCTAGCGATGTCAGGTGGTGTAGCATATGCAAATAAGTTATGCTAATGAGCTCCTGCACCTTTTTTTCTATGAAATGACCCCTGCATGGCACTTTCAGCTTCCTGTGACCAGCAGAGCCATAGCAAGGACAGTGGCACTGCATGGCCCCACCTGGGCTTGCTCATGAGGAGACGAGGCCAGGGCAGTACACAGGAAGCCTGTTGCCTCCAGGGCACTGCTTGCTTTCCCCCCCACTGTATCAAGGAAGGCTGCGGCTGGGCTCAGCCTGGCGCTACAAAGGGAACTGAGCAGTTCCTCCTTGCCTGTCATGGTGGCAGCTGATGGGAAGCTCCAGGATTGCCACCTATATGAGTCGCCCTGCGCTAAGCCAAAAAAGTGTGCGCTAGAGGATAAAAAGCTGTGTGCTAGCACACAATAGCAAATCTTAGAGAGAACTGTGACCCTGAATGTAAGATTACCCCCCGGGTTATGCACAAGTTGATGTTGCTAGCAAGTACTTGTGCACTGTACCACCAGACTACTGTAACACTCTCTACATGGGGCTGCCCTTGTCTCAGCTCCAGAGGCTGCAGCTAGTGCAGAACGCTGTAGCCAGGTTGTTGATGGGTCTCTTGGTGCGAGACCATATCCAGCCTGTGCTGAGGACACTGCACTGGCTGCCCATAGCGTACCGGATCCGATTCAAGGGGCTGGTTTTAACCTTTAAAGCCCTATATGGTCAGGGGCCTGCCTACCTAAGGGACTGCCTTTCCCTGTATACAACCCAGAGAGCACTGCGGTCAGGCACTCAACATCGCCTGACCCTCCCTGGCCTTAGAGAAGCCAGGTTGGTGACCACCAGAAATAGAGCCTTCTCGGTGGCGGCTCCTCACTGGTGGAACAAGCTCTTGGAGGACATCAGGGCCCTGCAGGACCTTTTGCAGTTCCGCAGGGCCTGCAAAGCGGAGCTCTTTCACCAGGGGAAATGGCCTTTGGCAAGTGGTTGGCCCGGTACATCTGCTGGCCGAGGACATTTAGGCTGCTGTTTCTGGTGCTGGATTGTCATATTGCCACCACCTTTTGTGGTTTACTGTTAATTATGTATATGGATTTAATTTTAACCTTTTTATATTGTGGATTTTAAATGTTGTTAGCCACCTAGAGCCGGCTGCACTGGCTAGGCAGGGTATAAATTGAAGCAAATAAATAAACAAACAAACAAACAAACAAATAAATAAATAAAAATTAAGATGATAACTTGGGAGTGGGGAGAGGAGTAGAACTGCATTAAAGAAATGACTAAATGTGATTCCCTCGAAACAATGGTACCTTCAGACATCTGGATCCTCCACAAACTGATTCTCGTCTTTCCCATCCCAGTGCTTAATAGTGATCAAGAAATGCCTTTAATCAAATTTTAAGTGCTTAATGTACTAATTAAACCAATTAAGCCATGCAGTCCTACAAATAATATTTATGTGAAGTGTACAATTTGCATAATTTGTACTGTAGTTGGTATTGGTGTAAAATTCATCATGCAGTTGCAGGATTTTAGTTTGAAACAGAAGGTCTGGGGCTAATGGTTCTTTGCAGCCTGGCACAGAAAACCACCACATCCCCTGAAATCAAAAGAGTGAGAATTCTCTCTCTCCCTCTCTCTCTCTCCCCCCCTAAAGTTATAAAGAGCATAAAGAGAATCCTGAAAGTGATGGTATGCCACAACAATCCCTGGCATTGTCCCCAGATAAGGACAGCAAATCTCCTCTGCTTCCATTCCAGTCAGGAAACAATATATTCTGGTGCCATAGTAACCCAGGTGCAACTTCATGCAAGTTAAACCAAGCATCTATGGGGTGGGGGGGGGGGAAGCATGCTATTAAAAAGGAGTAAACCCAAACTATTTCCTTCATAGTATTGGGGGGGGGGGGATCTTCAGTGCTTCAGTTTAAAATTATGGAAGAGCATTTATTTTAATTTCCCTTTAATTATTAAATAACAACCCCCCAATTTACATAAGAACAGTGGTGATTTTTGGTTTGTTTGGACATTTGGACAGATGCAGGGCAGTGACTGGATGTACATTGTTCCCAAATTAAACAAGTCAAACCACTGTGACCAGCTTGCTTCTGTGTCTATAACCACAGCTAGATGTGCAAAAATTAGCTGGTTGTTTATAGTGCGGACATAAACATTACCACCTGCTAATAACTACACAATAATTTTTTGTTAAAGACAAAGATACATTGGATGGCTGAGAAGCTGATGAATCTTGTGCACATGTTCATAATGGTGCACACTTTATGTGAAACTCTGTACTCTTAAGAATGGCTATCAATATAGATGATGAACACAAAGGTTATTAGCGCTGCTTATGAGATACAAATGTAAAGTTCAGAACTCTGCTCCTAGAATCTACATTCCACGATTAGTGGTCATTAGAATGTGTTGGAAGAGTAGCAGTTCCAGAGCAGGCGGCTGCTTTGGAGGGTGATATCTAGGGTTGCCAGCCTCCAGGTGAGGCCTGGGGATCTCCTGCTTTTACACCTGATCTCCAGCTGACAGAGATCAGCTCCCCTGGAGAAAATGGCTGCTTTGAAGGGTGGACTCCATGGCATTGTACCATGCTGAGGCCCCTCCCCAACCCCCCCTTCTCCTGGCTCCACCCCCAAAGTCCCCAGGTATTTTCCAACCCGGACTTGGCAACCCTAGTGATATCTATGGCATTATATACTCTGCTTAGCTTCCTCCACTCCCCAAACCCTGCCCTCCCCAGACTCCACCCCTAAAATCTCCAGGAATTTCCCGACTTGGGGCTGTTAACCCTACCTTGGGCTGAGCATGAGCAAACCGTTATGAAAAATTTGGATACTTCAAGTTCTATATTTTCATTTCATACTCATTCAAAACCTGTATGCATAGACTACATTCTTGTATCTTCTGGAGCTGAGGAAAAATACAGTTGGAAGCAAAGTGCACAGAAGGACAAATCAAACAAAAATATTCAAGATTTTAAAAAAATGATTTCTATGTTTAAAAAGCAGTAAAATAATAGCCCCAGTGGAAAATTGTCAACTCAAAATGTAATTAGAGGCTGATAATGAGCCTTGTATGTGTGCATTTTCTTATGAAGCAAAAACATCAAATTTTACTTTTCATATAACAATTCACACTGGGACCAAATCACACCCCAGTCCATTTGCACAACCGTTTCTTGATTAAAGGGAGAGGGAGTGTTTGATCAGTTTGCAAAACTTATTATGAAACTGGAATGATCTCAATTTTTAAGGGCTTATTACCATACTGCTGTGCTCAGGGAAACAAATAAGCATTAGGACACGTTTTAATTAAAGCAAAAAGTGTTAAAACAATATTTTACTGAATTCTTACTCAGCATATCCAGTTGATCTTTTTTCCTTTCAGAAACGTAATTTTATTGACCTGGAAAATTTGCTTCGCTACAGACATTTATTTAGAATTAGTTTTAGGAAAGAAACATTTTCTTTGTGGACTTCTATTCAGCCATCATAATCCTTCATGGTGTTTGACAAAGCTAAGCAAAGATTTTTCTATTAAGCCGTATTGGTTATCAAAGTTATAATTATAAAAAATTCATTGTATATTCCCTAAATAACCAGATGTTAATGCAACCCTATGCAAATCCCACTCCTACTTACAGAACATTTAATTATCTGAAAACATAGAATTTTCTTCAAGCCAATTGGATACACTAAATTGCATTATATATACTTACACAGACACTCAAAACGGTGTGTTTACTGGAAGAAGAAGAAGAAGAGGAGAAGAGATTGGATTTATACCCCGCCCTCCACTCCCCAAGGGAGTCTCAGAGCAGCTTACAAACTCCTTTCCCTTCCCCTCCCCACAACAGACACCCTGTGAGGTAGGTGGGGCTGAGAGAGCTCTTTCCCAACAGAGCTGGTACAGAGCTATGGCTTGCCCAAGGTCATCCAGCCAGGTGCAAGTGGAGGAGTGGGGAATCAAACCCGGTTCTCCCAGATTAGAGTCCGCACACTTAACCACTACACCAAACTGGCTCTCAAATTGGTAGTATTATATGGCAATTCCATCTGCTTAGGTTGCCACATTATGATATGGAGCTACTGGTAGGCGGCTAAAGTATTATCACAGTAGTGAAGATGTACACTCCAAAAGTAAGGAGTCTGGAAACCACATTTCTAATGTCAGACCTAGACACCTCCATATTGTTAAGCAACTAGAAATATACCTGTTTGAGGCCTACAGTGTTTCCTAGGAGCTGGACTGCTGAGGTGTGGGAGGGGCTAGGAGTGCAGAATGCTTTGTGGAGCACTGGGGTCTGGGGAATGGGTCAAGAGGATAGCATCCGACCTGACCCCAGCACACTTCTTGTGTATGTCCTTCTGAATGTGATGAGACCCAAAGGGAACTTTTGTTTGGGAGACTGAAGGGACTCTTGGAAGCTATTGCCTAGGGATTTTCCCTTTCCCCAGATTTACTGAGGGGTGGGGAGATTTATTGTGGCAGACAGTCACCAAAACCAGTCCTGGTAGCTCCTCAGGCTTCATTTTGTGGAATGGACACTGTTACACACGCTCTCAATATCCAGAAACTCTGGAAACTAAGGGGAACCATTCAAATTAACTTGTCAGACATTGTGCATTAAACTGAGCTGCAAAGAGGAGCAAGCCCCAGCCAAGGGTTCTTTCCACAGGCTTGGCTGGGGCTTTGGTGGGCAGCTTGGTTTAAACCCATACTGCCCAACAGAGCCTGACAAGGAGCCAATCCTGTGGGGAGAGTTCTGATTCTATTCTGTCCCTGATTCTATTGTGTAGATCTTTTGATCCACAGTCTAGGGCCCAGTTTAAAATTAGGTATAATAATGCATGATTTGTGACAGCATACATAGTTAATAACAATATCAGGAGTTTGTGAACATTAGCATAATAATATTTACATGTATATAACATGTTCAGTACATTAAATACATCTTCACAATGCGTCTTACAGCGATCCTACATGGTATGTCATTATTATTGTTCCCAAATTACAGATGAGAGATTGAGGCAGATTGCCCTGGTAAATTTGTGGTTGAACTTTTGAACCAGCATCAGCTCTTACTTTGAGCCACTGTGCTACAACAGCTCCTTTCACAGAGCATTCCAGCTTTTCAGACATACATGGATGAATGCTGACATTATCAATTAGATGACTGTCAACAAAATGTGTGTGGTATTCTTAGTAGTCACACACCCACCAGATTTTACCTAATAACCATCTGAAATGCTATAGAACACTATTGCCATTATATGTCAATGTCAATGGAATTTATTTATTTATTTAGATACATATACCAGGGCCATCGCTAGCGACGCCCCCTTCTGATTTTGCAATGCCCCCAGATCTTCCTTGTTATTTAAACTTTCCTTCTGCTGCTGCGCTGCACCAGCTGAAGCACAGTTTCCACAGTTGGATAAGCCCCACCCAGAGCTGCCACTGTCCCCACGTGTGTCTCAGCTAGGGGAAGGGACTGGAGGGCTCAGGGCCTTGCTGGGGAGCACTGCGGGCCAGGCTGCAAAAGGAGACGGACGTCCCCTCCCTCCTCGAACAGACTGGAGTGCCATGAGCAGGGCTCCAAGGGGCTGGTGGCAGACATACAAACTACTCACGGCATTCCTCCATCTCCACTCCCCCAGCATGGCGCCACATTCCTTCCCTCTGGAGCTCCACCAAGGTTAGCCATCAGGGTGGGGGATCAGGGTTCTGATTTTGCAGTGCCCCCTGAATCTTCCTTGTTATTTTAACTTTTTTTTTCTTCCACGCTGCACTGGCCAAAGTGCAGTTTCTATGGTCAGATAAACTGGCAGTGAATGTCGCATGGCCTCAGCAGAGCAGCTCCTTCTCTTCAGAGCTCTTTGCTTCCAGGGCTGTAGCTAGCAAGTTGCTTCCTGTTTTTCCTGCTGCACCACACTGCTCTGCCACACCTCCTCAGATAAGCTGGCATTCTTTTTTCTCCCTCCACCCCTCCTCCATCCAGTGCCCCCCACCAAAAATTGTCTAGCTACAGGGCTGATGTATACCATTTTTCTCCCCAGTGGGGACCAAAAACAGCTTGCAACATCATCTTCCCTTCCTCTGGGTGTTGTCCATTTTCCAAAGCAGCCATTTTCTCCAGGTAAATGGATCTCTGTCACCTGAAATCTAATCTCAGGAGGTCTTCAGTAACCATTTGGAGGCTGGCAACCCTACCTGGGTCTTCCAAATCCTCATCTGACACTGTAAACACTATGCTCTAACCATCATTATATTGGAGCTTAGATGTCTTATTATCTTAAGGGCTGTTTCTCTGCTTGTTGGGGCCTGCTTGTGGCCCTCAGGCTGGATGGGAGGAGATATGAAGAAATACAGTTGGAGACAGGGCCAGCCCACTGATTTTCAGCACCACTAGCTGAACCCCCCCCCCCCACACACACACAGCTTGATGACACATGGAATTGCCTTGCATTTAATGGCTATCCCATTCATTCCAGTGGTGATAGAGAGCAAGGCCACAACACAGGCTATTAGGGCCCTGGGGGGGGGGGGAGAGGTTCTCCTGCACCCAGACATTTCTTTCCACCAGTCTGCATTATATTGGACCTCTCAGAGTGGGGCATGGACTTGTGGTTGCATGGGATACAGGATACTTTGCTGATTGGCTGCAGGCTTTGGAGTGGTGGTGGGAGCGGAAACACTGGGGTCTCCCACTCTTTGGCAGTTTGGGCATTGGGATGGGTCCCTTGGAGGGAGGTGTGCCTGTGCATATGCCTCCCCCTTATTGGAGATCCCCATAAGGGGCCCTGGGGTGTGGAGCCACTCAGCTGCAGGCCAGGTTAGGGGGCTGCCGGCTGGCTTCCACTCCAAGTGGCAGGGGGACCATGAAGAGCCCACCTCCCACATATGTCCCAATATCCTGCCACTCCATGAGCAACCCCTCAGCAGGTGTGCTGGGGGATCGGGCAGCACGCGGGTTGCCTGAAATTAGGATCCATCTCTATGCTTTGCCACTGCTCCTTTGACTAGTAAATAAATAAGCTGAGGCCTAGATTGACCCAAAATGGCTGTGGTATGTAATCTTTCCTTTGGCACGCCTCCCCCCCCCCCCATATCCTTCTTGAGCCCACAACCCTCACCTGCAATCCGAAGAGTTCCAGCTCAGGCACCAGTTTTCTACTACTTTACTGAAACCAGGTTGAAGTTCCATTGCAGGAAAATCTGTTCCAGAAGTTTGCTTATTAGGAGCTTGGTGAGCAGTGAGCACTGTTCTGTTACTGGTCTTTCTGAACAGTTAAATGAGCTAGTCTGCCTTCAGTAAGATACTGTTGATGAGAAAATGCAGCCATTAAAGCATTAGCATGAATGTGAAATTTCCAGTATGGCATTTGGCTCAGATAATGACAACATTACTGCATTGCACTGTCTTCCTAAAGGGAGGGAAAGAGTGTGAATAGTTCACAGAGGCCACCACTTCCACTAGCAAAAACGTGTCCATTAAATTAAATATTATTTCCCCAGGGAAAAGAGAACTTCTTATTTATTCTCTAATTAACCATGCAGTCCTAAGCAGAGTTATACCTTCTTAAATCCACTGAAGTCAAAGGGTGTAGTTCTGTTTAGGATGGTACTGCAGATTATTCCAAGAAGATTAAGGATTAAATGAATAAAAGGGATTTATTTTAGCATGGTTTGCTCGTGCTCGACTTTAACTCCGTCATGGTATCAAATGATGATTTTCATGGGTCGGAGATATAACTCTAAAGATACTGGTTGTCAACGGAGACAGTTCACGTCTTTGACTGAGCCATCAAAGCCCTCTACAAGGGACATGATGTGTGTGGCAATCCATGTGTGTAGAGAGGGAGCAGGCACGAGCATGCTGGCTCAGTTTTCCCCGAGAAACATAGGAAATATGACTGTGAAAGAAAGCGCAAAAACAACAAATATTATTTCAATATAAATGTAATTATTTCTTAACAAAACGCCTTTCCTTTTATTTACTGCCTGCATTGACCAAAGGTCTTAAGCCAGGTGTACAAACAGCTACTACAAAGCGCATTACATATAATTACAAAAATTATTTAGAACAAACATTTTAGGAATAGAAAGCTAGCAATCATACTCATAAACAAAATTAATAGGCATCAGTTTATAAAATTCTGTAAAAACCCGTGAAATTATGAAATTTGGTTTTAAAATTTGTATACATAAAACCGCATATAGTATTTCAAAGCCGTTTTAAAAATGTTATTGATAGATATTTTGCCACCAAGTGAGTTGTCTCAGGGTCCTCATCTGCTTGCAGTAAGGTTATCACCCAAGATTCCAAAGGAATCCACGTAAAATAGGAGTAATCCAATAGGATCTGGGGCCAATCCACTGGTGGCAAAATAACATAAGATGATCTAAGGTCTCTATTGCACCTGACCCACAATCTATTTGAATACTGATTTTTAGCAAAATGGCCTTTTAGCTCTGCAGTTGGAAAAACATTCAGCCTAGCATCTTAACAAAACTATTCATCTAATACAAAACCTATTCCAAATAATCGCAGTACAGAAGTAAAGTGACAGTCATCCAAATCATGAGTTTACAAACAGTAAACCGATTACTTGCAAGTAGACAGCAAGTAAACTGTCAGAATGTTCTAATTCTGCAAGGGTTATAAGATACTCAAATAGATCTGCTCCCAGTCTAGAGTGTAAAATCCAAGACAAGGTTTCCAGATTTAATTTCACTCATTTCCAATAAACAAATTTCTTCAGCATTTTCAAGAAGTTTAAAGCACTGGCTCAGACTTGCTCCCAGTATTAACTCGTTCTCCACCCAGTCAGCAGAAAGGATGTATGCTACTGTTGTCATTCCCTTCCCCTGATTTAAAGCCACAGCAATAGCAAAAGACTTAGTCCTGCTGGGAGCCTTCGCTGGACTGGAATCTTTTCCGAGGCCACAAGTAACTGGCCCATTCTCAGGAGAGTGGGTCTTAAATTCAAGATGACCTTAAAAAAGATAAAACAAAATGACCAGAAGCATTACAGAATGGGGAAATAACTGAAGGTAAGCAGCTGGGGGGTGGGGAGTGACGGCTAACTTCAAGATCTTCTGTGAAAGATCCAGGAAAGGGGATTTTAAAAAAATGTTTTGTACACAATATCTCCCCTGAAACGAAAGCCCTTGTCATTTGTACTTGTGTCTTTGTTCTTAAATAATTTCATTATATCAGTTCCTTCTAAATTGTCCTGAAAAGTCTAATTTTGGGGTGGCCGTCATGCAGTCATACCATGTGATAACTATAATCATCATGTGTGAACAGAGGCATATTTTGGATCTAATACATATCTTTGGTTTCCATTGATCTTACAAATGTTTGGAACATCTGGTGCTCATATTTGAGGGACATATTTTAGATTTGGAATCTGACTCAGTCTGAGGTCTGGCACTGGTGATTGTGCACATCTCTAGAGCTGATGTTTTATAATGCGCTTCTGAGGAGAAGGCTGGGATCCAAAACGCAAAAGGCTTGAACCCTCTGCATTCCATTCTGGCAGTGCCCTTTTTGAATCATTGTTCCCACCAAGCAAAGTCTGAATTCTGTACCCGAAGGCTAACTATGAGTGCCTTAACGCTGACCCGGTATATTACAGCATCAAGCTTGTCACCCACTTCTCTCATCAATGTTATATAGCAATGGAATCAAACTGCTTGCTGATGACCTTGCACAGGGTCTAAAGTTTCAACTGCTTGTGGGGAACGTTTGCCAAGTTTTAGAGGATTTTGTCCAACAGTGAGGTTGAATCCATGGTCATTCAGCATGTATCCACAAAGCAGAGTTTATTTGTCTGTTGCTTCCCGTATGTGAGCCATACTCCCAGTATCTCATTTGGGCATGTGGGACAGTCAATCAGGGACATATCTGTGATGCATTTATGCGATTGAGTGATTTGTGTTCACAAGAACCATCACATATTGTATGTAAATGTAGAAGGGAAGGAGATTCATAGGTACTCATAAATCCTCTCCTTTGAAACTCAAGCGTTGCTAGCGCTTTACATTTTCTCAGAGCTGAGAAATAAGAAATAAAAGAGGAGGACTTTACAGCCCAAGGGTCAGATTCAGGGTAGAGGGGCTCACATGTCGATTCCACTGAAGAATTTTCTAATAAAAACAACAGCAGGCTTTTCAACTAATCACACAACAGCTTCCTTTTAAAGAATGATTGTGTGCTTTTAGAATAGGAATATTTTTTGTTTGGGGGAAAAAATCAGTAGCAGCCATTATGAAATCAATGTCACTAGCACTTTACTATACGGTTTTAAATTCTTTTAATCTAATTTATATTTTACATTTTATTGTAAACTATGTGTTGCTTTTGTGTAAGCCACCTTGAGCCAGCCTTCTCTGGAAGGGCAGTGTAGAAATTTAATTAAATAATGATAATAATAATAATAATAATAATAATAATAATAATAAGAAGAAGAAGAAACATTAAACCAACCAACCAACCAAAAACCAATACATAACTCAAATAAACAGTTAAAAACCACTACAGTTTTAACCTCCAACAAATGCCGTCTAGAATAAAACAATCTTGCATGCCTTCCTGTGTGCAGTAAATGTAGTTTCCTGCCACACCTAATCCAGTAGGCAGGGCTGCCTGCTCTCCTGCTCAGATAGAAGACCTCCCTCCCAGTACCCCTCATTTCCCTGCTCAGTAGAGTGATGGGGAAAATGGGAGAGGAAATAGCTGTTCTGCTGGTGCAAACCTGAAAGTGCTGTCATTGAGTTGGTGCAAAGTTCTAGGATTTCCCCCAAGCTCCAGGGGGAATCCTAGAGCATGACAACAAAACAATGATGACACTTCTGGGTTCACACTGGAAGTGATGTCATGGTGCAAGCATGAGGCCTACTTGCATGTGTCCTCTCCTCCCAAAGCTTCTACCATATGCCAGTGCTGGCCTGGCGACCCTAAGTGGTGCCAGAGGAATGGAGCTGGAAGTCATTTCGTAGAAAAAGAGGTGCAGGGGTTCATTAGCATAACTCATTAGCATAACATTTGCATATGCCACACCCCCTGACATCACCAAAAGTGTGTCAGAAGGCAACACCTGCTGCCCAGGCTCCACCCCAAAAACGTCCAGGTGTTTCCCAACTCAGAGCTGGCGAGCCAGTTTTACACTTTGACTAAAGACACTTTAGGTTTCCTTTGCTCTTGCAGGGGAGCTACCCTACAACAAGCATGAAAATACAGATCAAGTTAGTATGCTTTTGTTTTTTTCCACAGCACATCACTATATGTGCCCGTTCCTGGGCTTGTTACTCCCGGAACAGCGTTCCTGTGTGTTCCTGCTCGAAATGACCCCTGAATGGAGTGATCATAGAAGAATGCTTGTGACCTAACTGTTGCCAAAGAGATAGTCATAGGTGAGGGTTCCACCAAAAGAGGACAGTCCAAGGAGTGTGTTTGACACATGGGAATATACCAGGATATCATTTATATGATTTGTGATTGGTTTAACTGTCTATGCAAGCAATCACCTACTGAGTGGAGCAGCCGCATAGTAAGGAGCAGAGGACATTGAACTCAGTAGAGCTATGTAAAAACATGCATGCACAAAAAGCCGACTGTACTGTACTTCATTGTTAGAAAGGAGTACAGTGAAGCAAGCAGCTGAACAGCCATGAACTGGACAACAATAAAGTAGTCCATCGAAAAAAATCAGCTCATGGTGTGCCACTGGTGAAGAGGACTGGAGGCAAACCCATGGGTGTCCAGGCTCCAAGCGTATTTCACATTGCAGCCTGTTTGCTTGACCCCATAGTACTAAATGAGAACTGCTGAGAGCGAAGCCAGTCCGCATGGTCGTACTTCTTCATCTGCATAGCCCATCCCGGGGCCTTGTTTCTTGGCCATCCTTGGTTCTGATACTATGGCTCAGTTGGTCTTTTGGAAATGGCTTTTCTTCAGAGAGGGGACAACAGCGAAAGAGCACACGCCAAGCTCTGTTTGTTGACAGCAGCCAAGAGTTACCATTCTGCATTTTTAAATATTTCAAATTTTGCTTTGAAATGAGCACAGTTGCTTTGGAAGAGGAGCAACACAAGCTGGCATTCATTTTCTTTGTTTGCCTTTGGTGGACCATGTGTGTTAATGCAAATAAATTGTATGTAAACACACCTGACTGTGTATTGATGCAGAACCCCTTTGCAGTAGAGAGTTGGGGTGGGGGGAGGGGTGGGGTGGGGGGAGATGGGAAATGGTAAAAAAAAAAAAACCCTGCCTGATCTTATTTAGGAACCGATAGCTTTATGTTTTATTGGTACAATGGGAACTGTCAGAATGGCCTGAGCAGAAAGCAGCTGTTCATTCTGCCTTTCTTGAGCAGCATCTTACATTGCCCTTCAGGCAAACCAGGTGGCGGCTGTTCTTCAGCGCGATCTTCTTCGCTGGAGCTCTTTTTCCTTCGGTGTGGGCCAGCCTCACAGCGCCTCTCCAGGGACACATATGATTAGCTCCAATAAGCTCGCCAAGACAACAGTTGGGGGAAATAAAACGATGCCTGCCTTAAAGTGTTTGATGGGAAATAAATAAAGAAATTGGGAACAAAAAGGAGAGTAGGGGAAGGGGGGAACCCGACCCACCCACCCCCAACCCTGCAACCAGCCACCTTCCAAAGAGAGCAAGCTGTTAAGGAAGAAAAGCACTCAGGAAAGCTTGGCTGTAATTGTGCAGGTGCACTGGTTGGGTTGGTGCCAGGGCATGCCGATGCCGTCGGTTTGGCATTAACATTTGTCAGGCCTGAGAAAGTTTCTTTTTTAAAGAAGGGAAAAGGAAAACACACGCGACCTCTGAAATATAGCAATGATTGTAGTACCAGGCATCATAGTTTGATCTGGTACAAGAAAAGGCCGAGACGGTTATCCCTTCAGCATGGTGCAGTGGACATAAGCCACGACTGAGCACAGTTGAAATCAATGGAACGAAAAAGCATAGTTCAGAGCTTGTATCCCACTTTATCATTTATCCCCATTTCAGGAAGGGTATATGTGAAGCCTTCCAGTAAGATTTGGGCCTTTGGGGAGTGGTTACAAAAACCAGAGCATCAAGACAGGCCACGTAGGTAAAAACATTGAAGCTTGCTTGGACTGGCACTGTAGCCAGTGGTCCCCATGCGTGTCAGTGTCAACAGATCTCTGGGCTGGCTCTCACACAGCTTCAATAACTGTATTGATGCTCGTCCATGGAGACTTATGGATCCTGATGGTTTCCAAAATGCTCTGCGAGATTTATTTGGACCTGCTGGCAGTTCCTTCAATGAGCTGACTGAGATTTGGAATAGAGGTCTTCCAGAAGCTATTGAATGGATTGCTCCCCGACGCCCTCTGTGCCCTCATGTCTCTGTGGCTCCTTGGTATAATGAGAGTCTAAGAGATTTTAAGAGGTTGCTCAGATGGCTAGCACGGAATTGGCAATGAATATGAGACAAAGCGGTGAGAACACACTAAAGAGCCCAACTGAAGACCTATGAGGTGGCAGTGAAAGTGGCAAGAAGAGATTATTCCGCTGCCTTCCTTGTGTCCGCTAGCTAGCAACTAGCTCATTTATTCAGATTGGCTCAACAGCTGACTACCCCTTTGAAGTGTCCTAAAACTGATACTGATTTGGCTTTCAGCTGTGATTCATTTGTGCACTTTTTTTGCAGATAAAGTCTCTAAACTTCGCCTGGAAGTTGGCTGCTGAATTTGATAACAGTAGTAGGATGGGGGCTCCACTTGTACCATCTGGTTCTTCTTTTTTTGGACTCTTTTTGGCTTGCTCACTCTTGCAGATGTAGACAGGATCCTGACAGCTGTGACACCAACTACCTGCTCCTTGGATCTTTGTCCCTTGTGGCTGGTAAAATCATGCCATGATGTGGTAAGTGGCTCTTTGAGAGAAAGTATGAATTTGTCTCTTTCACAGGACTGTTTCCCCAGCTCCCTTTAGGAAGCAATTGTTAGACCTTCGCTACAGAAACCCTCCTTAAAAAGCTGGTGAATTACCACCCAGTGTCTACTCTACCATTTCTGGGGAAAGTAACGGAGCAAGCAGTAGCCGAGCAGCTCCAGGTTTTCCTGGATGAAACATCGGGCCTGGAATCTTTTCAGCTGAGCTGCAGGCCTGGCTTTGGGACGGAGACAGCACTGGTTGCTTTGACTGACAATCTCCACTAGTTTACAACTGGATAAAGGCATGCCAGCCCTGTTGATTCTTCTGGCTCTATCAGTGGCCTTTGATACAGTTGACCATTTGGTTCTGATCGACCACCTTGCCTCCCTGGGGATGAGGGGCAATGCCCTTAGTTGGTTCTCCTCGTTCCTCCAGGGACATTCTCAGAGGGTCACTATCAAGGAGGAGAGGTCTTCCCGATGAGATCTGAATTGTGGGGTTGCACAGGGTTTGATCATCTCTCCAGTGTTGTTTAACATATACATGCACCCTCTTGCCAAGATCATCAGAAGTTTTGGAGCTGGTGGCAGGGCTGATGACACTCGGCTCTTCCCCCTGCTGGATAAGCAGCTGGTGGCATGGGTCTCAGCACTATCCCAGTGCCTGGATGCAGTAGTCCAATAGTTAAGGGGGAGCCGGCTGAAGTTGGATCCATCCAAGACAGAGGTCATGTGTCTAGGAAAGACTGATGGTGTCCAGTTGACAGCTGTAGACTCTGTAAAGAGTCTCGCAGTGTATCTGGATTCTGCACTATCATTGTATAAACAATTATCCATGGTAGCATGGTGAGCATTTTTCACCTACGCTAAGCCTTCCAGCTGGCTCCTTATTTGTCTGGGTCAGACTTTGCTACATTGATCCGTGCAACAGTAAACTTCAGATTGGACTACCACAATTCATTCTACATAGGGCTACTGCTGAAAATGCTTCAGAAACGGCAGGTGGTCCAGAATGCAGCTGCCAGGTTGCTGACAGGAATATCATGGTCAGCTCATACTATTCCAATTCTGTGGCAGCTGCACTGGCTACCAATTAGTCTCCGGACCCAATTCAAGGTGTTGGTGTTGACCTTTAAAGCCCTTAACAGTCTGGGACCCTCGTACCTATGGGACTGCCTCTCCTGTTATAACCCCCGTGCTCTCTTTGGTCATCCTCTAGGGGCCTTTTGCAGGTGCCTGACCCCAGGGTGGCTCAGTTATCTGTCACCAGGGATGACTCTCAGATGATACCTGTGCCAGGCCAGACTTCCTTAATTTCTGCAGGGCATGCAAACCTGAATGATTTAGGCGGGCCTTTGGAGAGTAACCACATGTTTTGACTGTTTTAATAGTGGCATGGTGATTGCCACATATTTTAATATTCTAATGTTGATATTTTAAATTTGTTATTTGTTTTTAAGTTTTTTAATCTTATTTTCATGTTGTAAGTTGCCACGAGGCCCTTTGGCTGAGTGGCAAGTAAAAATCCAGTCAATCAATTAAATATGCAGGATGTACACAAGGTGCCTTCCATACTCTTCCTTATCACACATTGAGGCCATGGACAGATTGGTATTCTGCCACGCCTCCGCAGTGCGACAGAACAAGGCAGGGGGCACTGCCCCCGCCACATGGCGTTCGCACACTGCCTCAAGGAAGCCGCCCACAGCGTCCAGACTGTGGGCAGCTTCTGGTAGCGGCGTCCAAACGCCGCACGGCTCCCCCACCCGGCGCGCGTTCACACCCGCTGGAAGCGAGTGGAACGCGCGCCGCAGCAGCCGGGACACCACTTTGAAGTGGTGCCCGGCTGCTGCGGGAGGAGCGTGTTGCCGGACGTGATGCTTCCGGCCCACTTCCTCTGGGCAGATGCGGCAGTCTGAACGGCCGCTCTGCCTCCGCTTTTAAAGTCTGTCCTCGGCCTGAGTTATACCCTTCAAAACCTGTTGACACTGATGGATTCAAATGGGTTAACTCTCCTTCGGAAGATGCTGTAAATGTGAATTGAAGCTTCCTCTTGTAAATGCATGCATGTGCAAGCTTTAGTCAGGTATGCCAGTAAAAAAAGATGGGTGGGTGGACAACATGAGCAAGGCTGCTCCAGTTCACGTATGTGCATGATATGGAATGACCTGTGTGCACCTCAGTCTTGTCACCATTCCCTGTCACACAGATAAGCCTACATGTGGCAGCTAGATTTTGTTGATTATATGTTGCTCATGTCACTCCAACTAGAACCAAAGCCCAAAGGTAGAGTGAAGTGCAACTCCAGAGGATTTCAGTACACCAAAGATTTTGGGTGTTACCCATGGTGGGACATGAACAACAAGTAAACAAGAATTGACCCAATTCATTAGAAGACGTCTGAGGGACTTTGATTATGAGAGTATGTTGATTAGAGTCCACAGAGTGTGTTCATCTTTCTCAGTAGGCATTCAGCCTCCAACAAAAATGCCAAACTATCTATCTGAGCTAACTCTTCCAAAGTATAGAAGGGCATTCATGCTTGTGCACCTGAATGTCCTACCTTCATTCGTGGTGTTAGGAAGATTCAATGGAATTCCATATTCAGATAGACTCTGTAGCTGGAAACTAGAGAATCAGTTCTGTGGATCATATATTTTTTTACTGCCCCAAATTTTCAGATCTGAGAGCTGAACTGATCTTTCCATTATTTCATCAGGAATTTCTCTCTTCAGAAGCTAAATCATCTTGGTTACACAGAGACAAAGAGAAACAAACTACTTTGTGCGTGGCAAAATTTCTGGCAGCTGTTGTTAAGTTACATGATTTTTTGTGGTAGTAACTTTTAGGCTCTCCTTTTTGGGGGTGAGGGTTTGCTGTTTATGACTGGTTGTGAAAACAGTAATTAAAAAGAAGAAATACACCAAAGGGCATGGGGAAACTTCTTTCAAGGAAAATGTTATTTGGTTTTGCATATCTCCCATACTTACTTAATGTAATCATACTAGAATTTGCATAAATTAAGTATACTAGCTATCCAAAAGGCTTATTATCAAAGGCCTCAATAGACATACACAGGTTGTGATCACATGCACAATTCGCCCCGACATAGGCATGAATGTCGGGTGGATTAAAGGAGCGTGATCAGACGCCAACATCTGGGAAGCACCCCACAGCCATTGGCAACCTGTTTTGCTCCGCCACACAAGTGGAGTAAAAAAACACCTCGGAAAGTCCTGTAGCAAATGGGTTGCTATGGATCACAGATGGACATTCCTACATCTGATCACCCCAGTGTGCTCCCATGGCATCAGGATAGTCTGATCAGGCTATCCCGACTCTGTGCCATTGTTTCCCTCCCCACTGCAATATGCACATCAGCGTACACACACCCCTGCACATTCCATAGGGAGACCTCAGTGTGGAGGTCCGATTCACTGATTCCTCGTGTAAGCACATCGGGAACAAACGGTTTAAAAAAACCCTGACTCACCCGTAGTTGCGTCTGATCACACAGTGGCGGGCTGTGCCTGCATCTTCAAAAGACTGTGATTGTGCAACTGCGGGTCAACTTCCGCCGGAGGAAATAGCCTCACTTCCCCCCCCACTTTATCTACCACCACCACAGATCATAGAACTTAAAAATTAATTTTACACTGGGTGTTGGAACTGCAGCTTCATAGTTGTTCCACAGCACCTATGCTGAGACAGAAAGTTTGAAGAACTACAGCCTGAACTGAGTGATTTGCAGAGAGTAGAGATGGCTTCCAGCTATGCAGCTGAAAGGATTTGTGGAAGATGGTCACACGGGGGCCTGAGCCCTTCAAGGAAGAAGCTGATAGCACACAAAAAAAGTGATTTAGAGGCTGCTGGCTTTCAGAGCTGGCATTCCTTCTTATATCTTCCTTCATACTTTGTATCAGGGCTATTTTTGGGCAGGAACACACAGGAAAAGAGTTCTGGCTGGCTTCCGAGTTGGCTACACCTATAGCCTCGGGTTCTCCAGGCACCTCACAAAGATATTTCCACAGCCATTTGGTTTCAGCTTCCCTCAGACAAGAAGCCTGAAGTTTGAACACTGTATTGCTCTTGTACCTGACCTCCATGGATTAATCTGTTTACAGTGGTGGCCTTCACTAGTATAATGAATGGTCTGAAGGCACCTGGCATACTTCTGCTGCAGGCCTTGAGAAGTGCCTGGAAGAGAAACACTCTGGGTACCATTTGAAAACTGCTCTGAGGTCTCTGAAAGAGGACAAAAGTGTGCAAGTGAAAAAATAATAAATAGCCTGAGATTGACTTCCACATACTGACTGAACTTGTTCTTATGTTTTGTTTTCAAACAATTTTTGTACATCTGAAAACCACCTCATGGCATTGGAAGGCCTCTCTAGTGACCCCTAGGAAGACTTGAGCTTGTGTTACTCGTGCCAAAAAAGTTGGTAACTGCTGTTTGATATCATTTAGGTTCCCATGACCTAAGAAAGCGGGTTGTTCATGTTTCCAGCACATGAACTATTATTTCTTTATTGAAAACGACCGTTAAGCCCTCTTTGGTTTGTGATTAGTCTGACATTTACAAGGTATGGAGAGAAAAACAATCTTGCTCCTCCATTTTGAGTAGCAAGTGATTTATTGTTGTTTTATTTGCCCTGCTATGAATTTCAGCTGAAAAGCTTCATTCAGAAGGCAGGGCAACTGTAAGTGGTGATTCACATTAGAAGGTCAAGAGTTCCAAATATTTTAGATCAATAGCTACAAACAATGGAATGTGCTGGATTCATACCAGCTTCTGCTTTCATACCAGATGATGGTCTTTTAAGTTCAGACTTCTGACTCTGATTATCAGCATATCTAAATCTTTAACAGAACACTGTATAAGTGGCAGAGGTTAACAAAGTAATCCCAGCTGAAGATGAGTTGTAATTATTTCCTTAGCATTTGTACAGTTAGACACATGGAAGCCCGTACTATCATTTTCTTGAAGAAATAGCATTATTCACTGTGCCAGAAGAAATATTTTCTACTTTGTGCTGTCTTGCTTGCTTAGTGATAAAAGTGAGAGAGTAGATCAACTGTAGGGCAGAAGTAAGGGGAAGAACGCATGAGATTCTGCCATCAGCTTGCCCTCCCCTCCCTGCCATGCTGAAATTGGAGAGAAAAGGAGGACGTGTTGTTCTCTGCCACTGGAAACCAGGCAACTGCATAGCTGAGTCCCTTCCCTCCCAGGAACAAAAAACATCAAGGGAAGACCAGCTAGTCTCCAACAGGAGATAAATACTGACAATGGGATGGATCCAAACATCCTACAAGGAGCCTTTCTCCAGCCTCCCGCGCTGAGCCCTCTGTCCCTGCAGCTGCTTGCTAAAATTTCAGAGGAGGGGGGATGAAGCAGGCCCATAGCCAGGATTTTTTTTTAATTTGGGGGGCCTTTTAAAAAGTTGTAATAAAAATAACTTTTAAAAACTCATGTACACAGGCTGGCCCCTGCCCCAGCTGGTATTCCAATGTGGTGGCTGGAGGGAAGGGCACGACAGGCTCCAGTGGGACAAAGCAGTGCTTGCCCTTCCCCTCCTCCATGACCACCGCACGCCCCAGCTGAATCAAGGAGCCATGGCAGTGGGTGGCGAGTGCCTCTGGAAAGCACCTCTGGGAAGACGCGTCACTGGTCCACCCAGGGCCACTGGGCTGGGGCCCTCTCCTCCCCCCATCTGCAGCCTGACCCCAGAGCTTCCCAGTCATCCCATGCCTCTCTTCTTCTGCACCTCTCTCCTCCTGCCTCTCAGCCAAGACAAATGTGGGTGGTGAGTTCCCCAGCGGCAGCCCCATGACCTGATTCTCCTCTAGGAGCCCTGCACCACCACCAGCTCCAGCAGAGAGTCCTCTGGGACTCCTCCGGGCAGCCCAGAGAGTTGGGGGGGGGCTGGGGTGGATATGAAGTTGGAGGGCCTTGGCAGGAAGAAGGGGGCAGGGCCCCAGGAGGCCCCACCATAGGTTGAAGGGGCAGTGCACTGATGCTGTGATGTCACTTCTGGGTTTGTGCTGGAAGTGACGTTGTGACATTGACATCAGCTTCCTGTGTTCCCGTCCCCAGCAGTCTCCCACTGGGTGCCAGTACTAGGCTGGCAACCTTGCTACCATCAAAAAAGCCACCATCCAATTGACATGGTTCTCACTCCAACAAAAGAGCTATTTAATTTGGAGGAAGGCAGCTTAGGCTGGTGGAAGTCTTCAGACTTTGCTCAGTGGAGTGGTAGGACAGGGGTACAATCCACCCCACTCTTAGACTAATTTCCCCCTCTCTCATTCAACCCACTCTAGTTACCATCTATGACTGGTCTTTTTAGTTTAGTTTTGCTTATTTTTTAAATCAGAAGGCAGGGCCCAACTGTCTATGTTAATGTGAACAAGTCTGGATAATTATCGGAGAAGTTGGATAATACATAAACATCTTCTAGTGGGGAAACAAAGGGCAGTCTCTTAATACATACTTATTACATACTTATAGCTGGAGATTCCGGTTCAGACCTCCAGTATGCTGTGAAGCTCAGGAGGTTAATCTGTGCCATCTCTCTGTCTTGGGTCCCTGTCTTACAGGGTCTTTAATGCTGTTTGACTTCTGAAGGCAAACACATTTTTTTAAAGGTTTCACACACCTGAAGGGCCGTCTCTGTCCAGCCCTCCAGTCATGGGCGTCAACTACGGGGGGGCTCGAGGGCTCGAGCCTCCCCCGAAATTTCCTGGGGGGGGCTCAGCCCCCCCCGGCAAAATGCTCGCCCAGCCGGCCGTCGCCGCCTCTCCTTCACCCCCGGCCTGCCCTGCCTCCCTGAGGCGGGGGGGGGAGAGAGGCGGCGGGGACATAGTCGCCCCTGCCCCCCCCCGGGGATTTAGAAAGTCAACGCCCCTGCCTCCAGTTATGATCTGCCTCTCAAGCTCAGCAGACTGTTGCCTCCACTTTCTAGTGGCAACTAGAGACAGGGCATTTTCTGTGGTGGCACCTTACCTTTGGAATGCCCTTCCCCTTGAGGATCGCCTTGCACCTCCTGTACTTTAATTTAGCCACCAGGGTAAAACATATCTCTCCCCCCACCCAGGCTTTTAGTTAACAGTTTAACGGTCTGCTCTATTTTATGGATAGGTTTTTTATGCAATTTGTGTCTAATGGCTTAGTTTTTAATGGCTTGTGTTCAATGACTTGTGTTTTATATTGTTAATCTACAGTGTTACAGAGCAGAACTCTGAAGAGACAGCGTAGAGAAATAAATAAATAAGTAAATAACCCTTAAAGATAAATGCTGCCCTCTCACAGTTAATGAAGACTTAGTCTAGATTTTATAAAACTTGTTTTGATCCAGTGGGTTTTTGTTATTGTTGTTGTCATTGTGTTTTATCCTAAAGGTGTGCAAAACCTTTTAAAAATCTGTTTGTCTTCAGAAGTGGGTTAAAAGAGTCTATGGAAAAGTAACCTTAACTTACCTCACTGGCTTGTTGTGAAGATATAATATGGGGACAGAGCTGTGAACCCCTTGGAGGGATGAAAATTAAACAATATCTTGCCTTCCTCCAACAAAATTAATGGGGAAATACAATGTGATCATAAGAATACATGCAACAGTAATAACTAGTATTGAGAAACAGAGTCCTTTGTAATCCATGCAGTCAAGGCCTTCCCCTGGTGTTGCCTCCTTTGTCAGGCAATGACAGGAAATATTTGTAACCAAAAGCATTTTTGTTGGGATTTTTTAAAATGGAATTTTGTTTCCCCTAGCTATCAAATTGGCAATTTTGTTGGAAGGTATCACATAGAGGGAATAAAATGCTACTGATGGTATTGTTTTTGGAAACATTGGTGGGGGTTTTTTTTCTTTGAATACAGAATTCTCACTGTCTATTAATACCATTTCTGGCACAGCTTACATTTCCATATTCAACACCTCACATTCTGTGGTGTAGAAGAAATTGCAGTAAACACAAGCTGCCCTTGTTACTGTTCTTGAAAACGGCATGCTGCCTCCTGCTCTCACGCAAGCTGTCAGGCCACAACTGGCCATGGAAGGGGGGGGGGGGACTTTAAAAAATTATGTTGCCCTTTAACATTTAAATTACTGCCGAAACATTCATAGCAAATGTTCAGTCCGGCTGGTGATGTTGTTTCAGAAGCATGAACACAGCTGGTGCCAACCGAAAAGAAAGAAAAGAAGCAGCAGCAATTGGTGAGGTTTGAGTCATAACCCACATATTCCACTAGAATGTTCTACAAGGATTTAACCCCCAAAAGAATAGCAAATAAATGGCTGCGGTTAGTTCATTATGTATTACTTTGAACAGTTTTAGTGATACTTTAAGCCTTACTCCTTTAGCACAAACTTGGACATCCTTCAGAAATGGGGTTGCCGACTTCCAGATCTCCTGGAATTATAACTGATCTCCTGGCTACATAAATTGTTAATTTATTTATTAGTTATTTATTTAAGACATTTATTCAATTTCTGGAGAAAATGGCTGCTTTGGAAGGTGGACTGCATGGCACTCTATCCTACCCAGGTCACTCCCCTCCCTAAACCCTACTCTCCCAGGCTCCACCCTCAGATCTCCAGGTATTTCCAAAATCTGAGTTGGCAACCCTAAACTTTTGGCAGATGAGCCCCACCCTGTCCTTGCTCTGTGACAATTAGCGAGCTTAATATGTTGGGGAGGAGATATGGCACCATCAGAACTGGATATGAACTAGTTGTTCAGTGAGCAAGACGGTTGGAAACAGATTGGAAGGAGACTCTTTACCCAGGAGCAAATGAAAGCAAGTAGCTGCTGCAACTGTGAGCCTGTCCACATGGCAGTCTTGGGAAAGAGCACAGGTGACTGTGGGGGGAGTTGCCTCCTCTGCAGCGGGGGACTTTGGGTGGCATTTTTGGAGGAGGTGGGGATGTCCCCAATGTGATGATGTCTCTCAGAAGTCCCCCACTGCAGAGGAGGACACACCTGAATCCCAAGTGGAAAATTCACCACTTGGAATTCAGCCCCGCCCCCCTCATTGAAATGTTTTTGGAGAGCAGGGGCCTGCACTCCTGAATCTCAAGTGGTGAATTCACAATTTGGACTGCAGGTGTGTGGCCAGAGACTGCCCCTCTCCTTCCCTTAAAGGGCCCTCCAGCTGATCGGTGCACCATGTGTTCCAACCAATTAGCTAGAGAGCCCTTTAAATCTGGCAGGAGGGAAAGGAGACGGGTGGCCAGCCAGTAGGGCTTGGGGGCAGGGCTTCCCCACTGGCCAGCTAGCCAGTGGTGGGCAGGAACCCATGAAATTGGGGGATTCCCTGTCTCTGCCTGGGGACTGGCATCCCTAAGTGGCCAAGCAGCACCACGTAACAAAGACTAGAGAACTGGTTGTTGTTGTTGTTGTTTAAAGTAGAAGGCTGCTTTGGGAATGGGCAACTGGGAATGAAGTAGTGGCAGGGAGTAGGTGCATAAAGCCTTCTTGCATCCACTGATTTTATGTTGCAACTTCTCTCTGCCCAGACACATTTGCAAGGATGGCAACACCTGTGGAATCCCATGAAGAGATAAAGGGCAGTTGCAGCAGGAAAGCAGTGAGTGAGGGAAAGGGGGAGTGACTCAACAGCTGCTTATCTACTCCAAATTGTATTATAGAACCATAGAGTCAGAAGGAGCTCAGTGCAGGAAATCCAGAGCTAGAGCTTCCCCAAGTGATAGTCCAGATGAATCCATTTGAATTAGAAGTATTCAGGATGTTGTGTAGAGCTTGTATATTTCTGTTAGTTGCTGTGCATGTTAGGCCATGTCAACTGTATCTATGTGGAAAATATTTCCTGCATGAAGAAATTAAACAAGTTCTGTCTTAACTTGCTTCAACATTTTCATGTTTCCAGTACCCCGAATGACCTTTTTTTCTTTTGATGTACATTGGAGACAACAGTAACTTCCTATCTGCCATTTAAAATAGCCCTGTATTGTTTTAAATATAACCTATCCCTCTACTGCTTTAAGAATGTTATCCTAAACACATGAAGTTGGGAGCAGTCCCCATTGAACTCAGTAGGACACAATTCCAAGTAAACATCATTAAGCTGCAAGAATCCAATCCAATTAACTATCCTGTTTTCTTTTCATTTCCATTTCTTTCTTTTCTTTTCTTTCTGGGGCAAGACATTTTTTACAGAGCTTCTGTTTGCATGTGGCACTTTCAAAATTGAGGTCGCAGCTCTTAAGTAGATTGATAGAAATACTTAAAAGTTATATGCAAAATGAGTTAGTAGAGAGTTTATTTTCTAACACCTGGGCATCACATATATTGGTTACTCTGCTTCCATAGCTAAGCTTAGGTTCCGGGGTAGTAGATGGGTGAGGTGGGCGTGAATGCACAGCTTGGCTTCTGCCACTGAGTAGCAGTCAAGCGGGAAGCAAAAAGTCACCCTGTTATTACTGGAGGGCATTGTTTGTTGGACGCAGAGGACTGGACAGGGCTACATGGGCGATATGCTGAATGCTGGTAGCCTCTCTCCAGCTGTACTGTTTCCTCCACCCTGATAGCCTCACTCTGCACCCTGATAGCCTCACTCTGGAGAGCTAGTTTGGTGTAGTGGTTAAGTATGCAGACTCTAATCTGGGAGAACCGGGTTTGATTCCCCACTCCTCCACTTGCAACTGCTGGATGGATGACCTTGGGCAAGCCATAGCTCTGTCAGAGCTGTCCTTGAAACAACTGTTCTTGAAACAGCTCGCTCAGCCCCACCTACCCCACAGGCAATGCTCCCTCTAAGCTGTGGAGTCGTCTGAGCAAAAACTCTACTTTGTGAGCAACTGGCATTAAAGTTGTGAGCGAATGATTTGGCTACTGTATCAATTCGTTTACTCAGGAGCCTTCCTTCCTGAGCTAAGACAAAAATGTGTGAGCCAGAGGCTAAAAATCTGCAAGCTAGCTCACAATAACTCAGCTTAGAGGAAACACCTGCTCACAGGGTGTCTGTTGTGGGGAGGGGAAGGGAAAGGAGTTTGTATGCCGCTCTGAGACTCCGAGTGAAGGGCGGGGTATAAATCCTCTTCTTCCCTCCCCTCCCCCCCTCCCCTCCCCTCCCCTCCCCTCCCCTCCCCTCCTCCTCTCCTCTTCTCTCCTCTCCTCCCCTCCCCCTCCCCTCCCCCTCCCCTCCCCTCCTCCTCTCCTCTCCTCTCCTCTTCTCTTCTCTTCTCCATCCCATAACAGTAGAAGTGACCTGCTCATCTCAGGGGTGGATGACTTCCTACCCTTAGCTGTAACAGCATGCTTGAGCAAATGTCACGTCAGGCACAGCCTAAGTCTGGCAAGTGGAACAAGTCCATCCCATCCTACAGTGCTAATAACAATACTGTTACATTATTAAGACCTATGGTCAATACAATAAAATCTACATTTACAATGCTAATTATTACAGATCAAACCACTAGATGTTTTTATTTTAATTGATTGATTGATTTAAAGGCAACTAAATCATCCACCTTTTGACCCAACTGAATAGGTGTGCATAGCTTGTTGGAGAGTGGTGCCTGTTTGAGTAAGTGTGGTTTCTGTTTGGCTGAGGACAGACTGGCAAGATGAAGTGCAAGGGAAGCGGGGCAAAAAGACCCGGGCCGAGTTGTTACAGGGCTTTCCGTTTGCACTGCCTAGACTGATGAGGGACCATACTGGGGAGAAGGTGGAATGGAGTGTTGGCACTGTGGGGTGCCCACTGGTGGTGGCAGCACAGTGGCACATGGCTTTAGTCCATTTTGCCAACCTGCGCATAGGAACATGGGAGCATAGGTGTATGGGTGCAGCAGCCAGATCAGCGGGTTCACATTACCAGTGCCGCTTGATGTGCGGCTTATTTGTGTCCACAGTGCCAGGAAGTGGGATGAATGGCTTTTAGCCTGGTGTCTGGCCTGGTGGCCCTGAAGGAAAATGAGTAGCTATTCACAAGTATGTATGTATTGCATAAAATGTTATAGAGAGGCCGATGGCTACACACAATACACTATGACAAACTGACTGACTTGATTTCAGTAAGGCTTTTGATAGGGTTCTACATAATCTTGTTGACAAGTTGGTAAAATGTGGTTTGGATCCTATGACTGTTAGGTGGATTTGTAACTGGTTGACAGATCACACCTAAAGCATGCTTATTATTGGTTCCTCATCCTCTTGGAGAGGAGTGACAAGTGGAGTGCCTCAAGAATCTGTCCTGGGACCTGTTTTGTTTAACATCTTTATAAATGACTAGGAATAAGGCCTGTTGTGGAAATAACTACAATGGGCTCTAGAAAGAAGCTCTGGGAGAGACCTTGGGCACTCAGTGTCAATTTGCTGTGGCAACCTCAGCAGGGTATAATGACACAGAGTCCACCATTTTCTCCAGGGAAACTGATCTCTGCTACCTGAAGAGCAGTTGTCATTCTGAGTGATCTCCAACCCCCACCTGGAGATTGGCAACAATGGTTCCCCAGGAGGAAATGGCTGGTTTGGAGCATGAAATCTATGGCATTGTACCTGTCTGAGGTCCCACCCCTCCTCAAACCTCACCTTCTCCAGGCTCCAACCCTCAAATCTCCAGGAATTTTCCAACCTGGAGTTGGCAACCCTATCTCCTTCCCAGCCAAGCATCAACCTGTCGTTATCTGCCCCTCTGATTTCAGCTTTCCATCTCCTCCTCCCTCCCTCCTAGAGAGCAGTTGTAATTCTGAGTGATCTCCAGCCCTCACCTGAAGACTGGCAACAGTGGTTCTCCAGGAGGGAATGACTGGTTTGGAGGGTTGAGTCTATGGCATTGTACCTGTCTGAGGTCCCACCCATCCTCAAACTTCACCCTCTCCAGGGTCCATCCCTCAAATCTCCAGGAATTTCCCACCTGGAGTTGACAATCCCATCTCCTTCCCAGTCAACCATCAACCTACCTTTATTTCCTCCTCACTATTCAGCTTCCCATCTCCCCCCTCACCTGCAGCCTTTACTGTGCTCTGAAGCCCTGACTGCCACATCACATTGGCTGTCATAAGGGGGCCACCTCAATAGGGTATATGGACATAGAGTCCACCATTTTTTCCAGGGGAACTGATCTCTGCCATCTGGAGAGCAGTTGCAATTCTGAGTGATCTCCAGTCCTCACCTGGAGATTGGCAACACTGGTTCACCAGGAGGAGAAGTAGTCTTTATTTGCAATGGGGACCAAAGCAGCTTACATAATTCTCCTCTCCCCCTTTTGACTTGCACAACAACCCTGTGAGATAGGTTAGGGTTAAAGTCTGTGGCTGGTCGAAAATCAGCTTCCACAGCAAGAACCTGGGTCAAGCAGACTCTGCTCTGAAGCACTGACTGCTACGCCTAGGGTAGCCAACCTCCAGATGGATCCTAAAGATCACCAGGTATCACAACCAATGTTCCCTCTAAGCTGTGGGTTCTTGTGAGCAAAAATTCTACTTTGTGAGCTGCTGGCATTAAAGTTGTGAGCGAGCGATTTGGCTACTGCATCGGTTAGTTTACTCTGGAGCCATTCTTCCTGAGCTAAGGCAAAAATGTGTGAGCCAGAGGCTAAAAAACTGTGGGCTAGCTCACAGTAACTCAGCTTAGAGGGATCACAACTGAAAACCAGACAACAGATCTCTTTCCCCCTGAACAAAATAACTGCTTTGGAAGGTGGGCTCTATGGCATTCTGTTCAGCTGAAGCCTCTCCCCTCTCCAAACCCTGGCTTCCATAGACTCTGCCAGAAAATCTCCAGGAATCTTTCTACCTGGATCTGGCCACCCTAGTCAGGACTGGCCACAATGAGTTTTTTTTCCCAAAGGCCAAAATAGGTGTGGAAAGGGCCTTTTACTGACAGAACCAAGCTTGGTTACCTAGCAACAGGCACTGCGGGGAAAGTAGGGTTGCCAGCTCTGAGTAGGGAAATACCTGGATATTTGGCGGGGGGGGGTGAATCCTGTGGAGGGCAGTGTTGTGGGGGGGGGGACAGAAGGACTCAGCAAGAACTTCCCAACCTGGATTTGACAATCCTAGTCAGGACTGGCCCCAATGAGTTCCTCACAAAGGTATGGATAAGGTTTCATTCCTTTGTCTTTTTACTGACAGAACCAAGCTTGGTTGCCTACCAACATCCTCTGAGGGAAATGTTAGTCCCACAGAAGAGTCAAGCAGGTGAAGTGTCTTCATCAGGAGAGAGTGCATATTCTGACCGGGAACAGTGTCTGAAGTGGGAGTGGGCGGGGAAGAGGAGCAGACCCAGCATTTGGCCAATGGCATGCAAGTACTCTTGAGTGGCGGCTGATGGGCCAATGGTTGATGGAGTGCACTGTCGGCGAAACTCAGGCAACGCAGCCAGTGGATAGGGACAGCTTCTGAGTGACACATCATGGAGCCAACTGATTTGGGAGCATGTGGAATGTTCAGAAAGTGCCACCCCACTACTCAGTTATATATAAGGAAAGATTTGAATGAAGGATTAGGGGGAATGCTTATCAAATTTGCAGATGATACTAAATTGGGAGAGGTAGCAAATACAGTAAAAGAAAGAGACAGGATACGGGATGATCTTTATAAGATGGGGGAGACTTGTCTTGGCAGTAGTATGTGTGAAAAGGATCTAGGGGTCTTAATAGACCATACACTGAACAAGAGTGTGATGAAGTAGCTTAAAAGGCAAATGCGAATTTATTTATTTATTTTTATTTTATTTATTTATTTTTGGGCTTATATCCCCCCCCCCCCCGCTTTTCGGCAGGGTCAGACCGTGGACTGTATCCACAGAAGTATAGTGTCCAGATCATGTGAAGTGATGGTATCGCTTTACTTTGCTCTTGTTAGTCCTCACCTAGAGTATTGTGTTTACTTTGGGGCAGCACAATGTAAGAAGGCTATAGATAAGCTGGAACATGTCCAGAGGAGGGCAATGAAGATGGTGAGGGGACTGGAGACCAAGTCCTATGAGGAAAGGTTGAAGTAGCTGGATATGTTTGTCCTGGAGAAGAGATGACTGAGAGGAGATATGATCACCATCTTCAAGGACTTGAAGGGCTGTCATATAGAGGATGGTACAGAGTTGTTTCCTGTTGCCTCAGAAAGTCAGACCAGAAGCAACGGGTTGAAATTAAATCAAAAGAGTTTTTGGCTAAATATTAGGAAGAACTTCCCAGCCATTAGAGTGGTTCCTCAGTGGAACAGGCTTCCTCAGGAGGTGGTGGGCTTTCCTTCTTTGGAAGTTTTCAAACAAAGGCTAGATGGCCATCTGACAGCAATGCTGATTCTGTGAACTTAGGCAGATCACAAGAAAGGAAGGCAGGAAGGGTTCCATCAGTTCTTCTGGCCCTTTCTTATACATCCAGGGAAATGCTGATTGCCACTTTCGGGTCAGGCAGCAATTTTTCTCCTGGCCAGTTTAGCTGGAGATCCTGGAGGTTTTTTCCCCGTCTTCTGGGCATGGAGCAAGGGTCACTGGGTGTATGCGCGGGGGAGTATTTGTGAACTTCCTGCATTGTGCAGGGGTTGGACTAGTTCACCCTGGAGGTCCCTTCCACCTCTATTATTCTATGATTCTGTGGCTGCGATCACACACACTAAATAATCCACTTTCAATCCACTTTCAGTGCACTTTCAAATTGGATTGTGCCAGTTCACACAGTAAAATCCAGTTGTAAAGTGCACTGAAAGTGGATTGAAAGTGGATTATTTCGTGTGTGTGACTGCAGCCTGTGATTCTAACCCAGGGCCCCCAACGTGGCAAACATTAAATCATTACAAACATTACAAACTTTAAATGTAAAGTTAGTAGGCTGTGTTTTTGTATCTAACTCTGGATGTAGAGCAGAAGAGTCATCCCTAGTTCAGATAAAAGACGACTGTCGCCAAAGGTTAGGCAGGGCAATTGCTTTGCTCTCTTGGCAATGGTGGGTACATGCTTCTGTTGGCCTCCATGGCCAGATGGCCCAGCAAGGCCCACCAGATGTCCCAAAATATCATAAAAGGAGACAGTGTAGGAGGAGGTGCTGTTTTTTTCTTGACCAGCCAGAGTGGTGCAACGGGCAAGGAGGGATTCTGGTAGAGGAGCACTGACTGATGCAAGTGCACCAGAAGAAGGCCAAAGTTAACAAAGGTATCTATTGTACACAAAACTGATTAAAAACCTTTGGCCACAGTCCAGCTAAAGTTATTAAACCTTGAAAAGTGTTTATTATCCATAAGATGCTTCAGTTTCTGAAGCAGGCAGCCCAAGTAAATGTAATTTATTGTTTCTAGACATTTTTTCAGACCTTGGGGCAACAGCAGTTCAAGTGAAGCTGGGCCCACTGAGATGACAGTATACTCATGATACTGGATTTCTAATTTTTAATGATGAGAATGTGGCGAAGAGGGAGGGTATTTTTCATCTATGAACATTCTGAAATGGAATTAGTTCAGTCATACCACTGAGGCATTATCAGAGAGACTTTCCAAACAAAGAGTTCTGTGAAACAATTTGTCATTCTCCCCATGTACAATCCAGTGATACTCCTGGGATTTCATATTTTTTTTCTAAGAGTTTCTAAACCTCATTATCTTCCAGTTTAGCACAGTATTCTGGCCAACTGTCAGATGGCTGTGAATGCTGCTACTAATGAACTGTAAAATGTCCAGGGATTAAACATTGTTCAAGGTTGCAATCCTAAACCCTCTTATTTGGAATTATAACGTTATACTGACGACGTTAGAACCTGGAGAAACTTAGATCACAGGCGTGAAGAGTATGAGGACCCGTGTGCACATATGGCACGACTGTTCTTTTATTTACAGTTCGCCTTTTATTTATTTATTTTGACATTTTTATTCCTCCCACTCCAAGCAGGCTCAGGGCAGGTCACCAAAGCACTCAACAATCATTACTGTGGTAAACACTTAACAATCTTTACTGTAGTATCCTTTGGCTCTTGGTACAGATAACTCATACCTCTGGGAATCCTTTGTTTCATAACAGCCAGCATTCATGAGAGCCCAAGCCTGGTATTTGTTGACCATGCCAGGACTCAGCCCTCGACTCTATGAAGTACTACTTAAAATTAGATTCTTAAGTGTAGGGATGTCTTGCTGGTGACCAAGATCAAGTTGATTCATGCCTTGGTTTTACTCATTACTATGTATGGGTATGGAAGTTGGACAATGAAGAAAGCAGACAGAATTCCTTTGAAATGTGGTGCTGGATGAGAGTTTTGGGGGGTACTGTGCACCACCAAAAAGACAGATAAGTGGGTTCTAGCTCAAATCAAACCTGAACTCTCCCTAGAAGCTAAACGACTAAACTGAGATTCTAACCTTGGTCACAATATGAAAAGACAAGAGTCACTGGAAAAGGCAAAAATGCCAGGAAAAGTTGAATGCAGCAGGAAAAGAGGAAGACCGACATGAGACGGATTGACTCGCCAAGGAAGCCACAGCCCTCAGTTTGCAAGACTTGGGCAAGGCTGTTATCAACAGGACATTTTGGAGAACCATTAATTCATAGGGTCGCCGTAAGTTGGAAGCAACTTGACCGCATTTAACACACGCACAATTCAAAATGTGTGTACCTTTGGCCTGGCGTGATGTGGTTCACAGGGTCACGAAGAGTCGGACTCGACTGTGCGACTCAACAACACCACCTTTGGCTCTGTGCAGCCTTTCTTTCCTTCTGCACTGAGTAATCCCAGTCTATAAATATAATGCAGGGCATTAGGAGATATGGTATCAAATGAGGGCCAAACTACATATTATGGTTTCGGGCAAACCAGATCAGAGCTTCCCAGATCTGACTCGTTTTCCCTGCAGCTCCATAGCCACTACAGGTTTGCCAACTCTGAGCTTGAAAATTGCTGGTGATTTGGGGGGCTAGAGCCTGAGGAGGTCATGGTTTGGGGAAGGGAGAGGGAACTCAGCAGGGTATAATGCCACTGAGCCCACCTTCCAATGCAGCATTTTGCTCCAGGGGACTGATCTCTGTAATTCCAGGAGATTTCTAGTCCCCACCTGGAATTTGGCAGGAAATGTGACTTTAAAAATCAACAGAAGCCTGATTTTACTTGCAACCACTTTTTTTTTTAACTTGATTTTACTTGCATCCCCCTCTACACATTTTCTCTAGCTAAAACAGCCCCAGTAGGGAGTTATTTACAATAAAATGGTGAGCCCAACTGGTGGGTGCTGGGGGTCCACGGTGGCTCAGAGGTTAAGACACTGAGCTGCAGACCAGTAGGTTGGTAACTTGGCAGTTCAAGACCCAAGTGTCACGTGATGGAGTGAGCTCCCGTCTCTGGCCCCGGCTCCTGCCAACCTAGCAGCATGAAAGCAAGAAATTGCAAGTAGATAAATAGGTACCACTTCAGTGGGAAGGTAACAGCGTTCCGTGTGCCTCGGCGTTTATTCATGAGGGCCACATGACCACAGAAAAAGTCTTCTGACAGCGCTGGCTCTTCAGCTTGGAAACGGAGATGAGCACCTCCCCCTAGAGTCAGATTCAGAAGAAGAAGAAGAAGAGAAGAGATTGGATTTATACCCTGCCCTCCACTCCCCAAGGGAGTCTCAGAGCGGCTTACAGTCTCCTTTCCCTTCCCCTCCCCACAACAGACACCCTGTGAGGTAGGTGGGGCTGAGAGAGCTCTTTCCCAAGCTGTCCTTGAGGGAACAGCTGGTACAGAGCTATGGCTTGCCCAAGGTCATCCAGCCAGGTGCAAGTGGAGGAGTGGGAAATCAAACCCGGTTCTCCCAGATTAGAGTCCGCGCACTTAACCAGTACACCAAACTGGCTCTGGCTTTCAACTGGCTTTCAACTGGCTTTCAAGCAAGGGAAACCTTTCCCTTTCAAGCAAGGGAAACCTTTACCTTAAACTGTAACTGGCTTTAGCAGGTCATTTTCTCTTAGCCTGAAGTTGGGAATCAGATGACTGGTGTACCTTACACACCACTGAAAAGAATGATCAACCCAAGAATGTGTGTGGAGTGTTCTGAATATTCTGAAGTGCTATGTCATTTAAAACATTTCAAGGGAGAAGGCCACTCCTTGGGCTATGTATCGTATACCTGAATATTACATATACAGTTTCAGAGAATGGCAGTATTGGCTTAGAATTTCTTTGCTGCTTCCAGCAAGTTTAGAGCGAGGGGAGAGGGGGTTGGGTGTGTGGGTTTTGACAGACAGCAAAACATATTAAAGAATTTCCCCCCTCGTTTGTATAGGCCTGTTTTTGTCTGTTTACAACACGATAACGATGAAGAGAGAAGAGGGACCAATAGCGGAAAATAAAAGTGGGAGGTGTTGTGGGGGATTATTAAATGCACTTGAGCCTCCAGAGGCAACATATTTCTATCACTACCCTGGCACCCAAAATGGTTGGCATGAGAACAACGGTCTCGTTTACGCTCTTCAATGACAGGAGACAAAGTTACTTGCTGGTAAGATTTGTACTACTCCAACTCAATAGAAAAAGGATTGTTTCACCAATTGTCATATCTATACAGCACAGGCAGCTTCCTTATGTATTTTTCAAATTGGCAACATGAAGCATATTAAACTGATTACGAATTGTATGAATCCAGGAGCAAGCTGGTTGACAACAGTGGCTTGCATTGGTTTGTTTGAAGCCAGGGGACTACAGACAGAACTCATAAAAGGGGAGGGGGGGACTTGGAGCATCTCTTGCGATTAGCTAAGACATATTCTAGAGGTCACTGTACATTTTAATAGGTGCCACAGAGTGAAAGGGAAACGCAAGCTATTATTGCAAGAGGCAGAAAGTTTTTGAAGCATATTACAGTATCAAAGAATTATGTCTAGTTTTTGGAAATCTACTAGAGACCTAAGAGTTTTATAATAAACCATAATTAAAAATGGAATGCTTTCCCAAGATGTGTAGGCCGTAAATGCCATTTTAAATTCTAAATACCAGCTGACAGTATGCTTTTGAACATTCCAGGTGGGCCCTGGGGTTCTCCAGGAATTACAGTTTATTTATTTCTTTATTTAATTTGATTTGTATCCCGCCCTCCCCGCCGAAGCAGGCTCAGGGTGGCTCACGTTAAAAGTTAAAATACATTAAAACACAATTCATTACACCGAAAACCTATCTTAAAACACATATATGTTACAGATAACAATTCACAAATAAATACAGTGCTAGGTAGCGGTCATTATAAGCCATGGTGTAGCAAATATAACCAGAGGTATGGCCAGAGGCTGCTGCAGTTGACACTGCAGGCAGTAGTTGTTGACATAGCTGGCCTTATCCCTGTTCAGTGTTGATGGAAGCGGGTCCTAATCAAAAGCCTGGTGGAAGAGCTCTGTTTTGCAGGCCCTGCAGAACGGTGAAAGGCCCCACAGGGCCCTGATGTCTTCCGAAAGCTCATTCCACCAGTATGGAGCCACTCCTGAGAAGGCCTTGGCCCTGGTAGAGGCCAGTCTGGCATGTTTCAGTCCAGGGAGGGATTGCAACTGATTGCAACAATGGGATCATTTCCCCTGGAGGAAAAGGAAGTTCCAAAGGATGGATTCCATGGCATCATATGACTGCTCAGCACCCTCACTTTCCCAATCTCTACCCTCCTCGGGCACTGCCTCCAAATCTCCTAGAATTTCCCAAGCTTGAGTTGGGAAGCCTAATCAATAGACAAGCAAAGTCAAGTTGAAAAAGCCAAAAGGTTTAGTATATCCTTTTCTTCAAAAAAAGAAAAAAGGGGGGAAAGTGTTCTAACATGGTGGACAGGCAAGTTTCCTTGTTCCAGGCCATCATAGGCTTAAAGTAGATATGGATGACCATTTTCCTAAACAACTATATCTGTGCATGTCCGAATTGTCTTTGCCACTCTGCAGTGTTATTCAGATTTAGGGATTATTCAGGGAGATAGGGGGCAGGGACTTCCAGTTTGCAGGATGTGTGCGACTGAAGTCCCTGGTGTGATGATGTCACTTCCAGCATGACATGGAAGTGGCATCATCACACAAGAGGTGACACAGTAGCACTTGTCCAAAACTGTGGTTTAACCATAAGTTTTGGGTGAGAACTTAGAGCATCACTGAGCATGATCATGTCACTTCTGGGTCATGCCGGAACCAAAGTTATCACGCCAGGGGACACCAACCACACACACCCTTCTCACTCAGTTGTCACCCTCCTGCAATCTGCCGGGTGAGGTAAATTACCCTCCCTCATGTCCCAAGAATATTATGCTGCTCGATTAATTAGAGGTAACTAAATGGCCTTTACAAACAATAAGCTTGCTGAAAGAATATTTCCATGGATCTTAACATTTCTACTGGAGGAAAAGCCACAAATGGATGGAAAGCTGTTTATGTGGGAGAAACACTTCAGATTTTGTCCCTTTCTAGCACATAAAGGCTTGGTTCCATCCATTGATGGGGGGCAGTTTTTGCCTTCTTCCCCTTCCTGCTGATTCAGGGGTCATTTTCAGCTGCAGCAAGTGGTGGCGGTACGAAAGTTGGGCTCCACTGGTGTAAATCCTTCAGTCATTGTAATTTTTGATGGCATCCAAGACAATATGTTTCATAAGCGAATACACACATTTTAAAAACCTTTATATCTTATTATACAAAAAAACCCATAAGAAGTTCTTATGTAAAATGATTGTCACTTTCCAAGATGTAGTCTTTGTTATTAAGGCTTCCCAAATAGAAGCATAAAAACAGAATTTTATGGAAGTGAGATCTAGGGTGCAATGTTTCTTGGGCAGCATATGTTAAAATATTACATTTTCATTCTTAGTTGCTTATTAATAGAAGCCCAATATGAATTTCATCTTAGATAGCACATTATTCCAGTGTAGAGTCAGTTTGGTGTAGAGCTAGTTTGGCATGGTGTAGAGCCAGTTTGGTGTAGTGGTGAAGAGTGGCAGGCTCTAATCTGGAGAACCAGGTTTGATTCCCCACTCCTCCACAGCTGGGTGACTTTGGGTCAGTCACAGTTCCTTTAGAGCTGTTCTCTGAAGAGCAGTTCTTTCAGAGCTCTCTCAGCCCCACCTATCTCACAGGGTGTCTGTTATGGGTAGAGGAAGGGAAGGAGATTGTAACCACTCTGGGATCCCAAGTGAAGGGTGGGGTATAAATCCTCCTTCTCCACCACCTTCTATAATTAATTTAAAACAATCAGGTTTAAAAGTTGGAAATCTCATGCAGTTTATACTGACTTATGTCACCTTTGGTGGGCATTAGGGATGGGCATGAACCAAACCACAAAGCAAAATTTGTCATGAATTTTGCCCGGTCTGTGGTTCAGGAACAGGAGTTCGTGGAGGGTCTCTTGGTCATGAACTTCCACAAACTTTTAGGGTGGTTCATGGAGGTTTATGGATGGAGCAGATAGATAGATAGATAGATAGATAGATAGATAGATAGATAGATAGATAGATAGATAGATAGATAGATAGATAGACAGACAGACAGACAGATAGATAGATAGACAGACAGACAGACAGACAGACAGACAGACAGACAGATTTAAAGGGACTCCCTTTAAAACCCTGCTTTCTGCTCTCCATGAAAGCCACAGAAACAGCTGTTTTGTGATGTCTTCTGCAGTCCCTTTAAACTTTAAAACACTGCAGAAGAAAGCCCAAAAAACAGCTGCGTGGCAGGGAGGCACTTCCAGCTTTGCAGCTCTTTCAGGCTCTCTTCTGCAGGCTCTTTAAAATTTAAAGTTACTGCAGAAGACCGCCTGAAAAACACCTGAGTGATGGGAAGGCGCTCCCACCCAGCAGCTCTAATGGGCTGTCTTCTGCAGTATCTTTAAACTGTAAAAGGACTGAAGAAGTGAGCACAAAAAACAGCAGCCTGGCAGCTCTTTGGGACTGTCTTCTGAAGTCAGGTCCATAGCCACGGTGGTGCAAAAAGGGGTGGTGTCCCATCAATTATTTGTCACACCCCTCCAATCAGCATTACAGGTTGGTGTGAAATCTGTTACACATCTTTCAGATGTAAATTTTCTTTGTGAAAAAAAAGGAAGGAGTTGAAGTAAAAAGTGTGAATCCTGTCATAAATCTTCCAAGGGTGAATTTTCTATGCAATTGTCTAGGACAGAATTATCAGTTAGCAGGGTTGAAGAGTCCTAATTTTAAAAGCCTGCAGGCGTGTTGGGCGGCACTGTTAGACATCTTGAGTTAGTGACTGAATTTATAGTTTCAGGTTTCAGTAACTGATAGAAGGGTCCCACACTTTTTTGATTCTGCAAACTATGTGAAACAGTTGCTTGAGAGGGCATTTTTATAAAGCTTATACAGGACTGTGGTTTATGCCACAGTGTACTCTATATATTATTGACTTGTTGTATGTTCTATCATGCTCTTACAGCATTGTTTTCATTTTTTGTAATTCCATTTTCTGTATCGCTTTACATTGCATGTTTGATACTTTTTTGGATTTTTGTAATTTTTGTATGTTTAGTCCTATTGCATTTTTATTAGATCTCTCATGCTGTTTGATTACAATGGTCTCTACCATGTAATCCATTTTGAGTCTCAAGTAGAAAATTGGTAAATAACTAATGAAGTATAAATAATAAATAATGATACCACCACTGTACTCATCCCCCCCCAATAAAAATTTTCTGGCTACAGGCCTGTCTGCAGTCCCTTTAAACTTTAAAGGGACAGCAGATGATAGCCCAAAAGAGCTTTGTAGTTGGGGGTGCCTCCCTGCCCCACAGCTGAGTTTTTTTTGGCTGTCTTGTGTAGTCCCTTTAAAGTTTAAAGGGACTGCACAAGACAGCCTGAAACAGCTGAGCAGTGGGGAGCAAGCTGCTCCCCACCACTTAGCTCTTTTTCAGGCTGTCTACAAACCTTGTTTAAAGGGACTGCTGTCCCTTTCAGTGGGGTTTGCAGGGAAATGAACCCCATGAACTAATTCAGTTAATCAATGAGCCTTCCAAACCAAACCACATTTTCCTGGTTCTTGCCCATCCCTAATAGGCATGTCCAAAAGCATATCATTTTTGGTTACAAGTTACATTGGTCATTCCAGCAATTCCTGGAATTAGGTTACCACTGTTTCAATTATTGTTATATTGCATTATTTTTTCTCTTGATGTTCAATTTAATGTGAAGTTTTTAATACATGTATTAATAGTTGCTAAGACAATCTAGGAACAAAGCATTGGAAAAATTCCATGGTTTCTACAACCCAAGAGTGACTCAGTATGATTTTGGATGTTGCAAAAAGGGATAAAGTTATAGAAAAACTTCTTTTAAATATTCTATAGTTCAATTTCAACAAAAATAGGCTTTATTTCTTGATTATTACAATAGATATCTAGAAAATTTCAGAATAGAACTATTTTCTTTCAGTGATGTAATACGTAACAATTGTACACAATGGCATGATTTAATAATAAAAAGATGGCCACACTTTTTACAACATGCACACCAAACACATCTATCCTGGCCCGTTTTCCATAGCTAAATAAAAGCAGCAGGCTGCAACTTTTCTTTCATTCCGTATATATTTTTATTTTCTGTGGAATGACACCCTTCTCTTTAACCAAAACAAGCCCTGCTGACATCTTAAATAGGTGCATTTAAAACAGCATGGCCTGCTTAATTGACATGATGTGACGGAATGGAACAGATCATACACAAGAGATTTTAATAGGAAAAAAGTCCAGGTCAAACTGACATTCCACCTATAGCTGAGCAGTCAGCAGTGAGATTTAATTGTAATCCTAGTTGTGAATGTTGATCCCTATCCAGGAAGTAAAGCAAGCTTCCATACCAATGTTTCTGTGCTTCATTAGGTACCTGTGTACTTAAGGATGCTGTATGGAGGTGAACATACTCTGCATCAATCATCTGGGATTGTGTAGGCAATGATCTATGGTGAATGAGGTTAGCACAAGGTATTGCTTAGCTCTGACAGTGATAAATTTCAATTGTTTAGGGTATGAGGGGACTAAATCCAGGCCCAGCCCCCTTCTTCTCCCTCCTTTACACCTTTGGATACTCCAGATCAGTTTCATCTTTGATCCATGTATGATGTTGCCTACTGATCATTCGTTTAGGACCAGTCTTTAGTGGTTTGTCTGGCAGTTTGCTTTGCAGGCTATGATGCCCTCACTGAACGATGCCCTCACTAGGAGATCTACTAGGTTACCAACGTGCTCTCTCACTCAGTGACAGCAGCAGTGGCCCTCTGGTATCCTTACCTCCACCCTATGCTGAATCCACACGTTGTCAGATACTGTGCTGTCACTGCACTATAGCACCACTGCACAGTTGCATCTCACCACACATAAATAGTACTACATGCACCCCACTGGCTATTGACTGATGAGTCATTATAACAACAGCAGACAAGCAGTCACAGGTACAAGGGGCGCACTGCAGGAAATGGATGCATTGAATATGCACATGTCTCAAAGCCCTCTCAGCAACATCTTACTTAGTAGTAAGCAGCATTAATTCAACACAACCTATGTGCAGATACAGTCTTAGAGATAGTTGTGCAAGCAGGATCCTGCCCAAGTTTATCTGCGAATCAGCCCCACAAAGTTCAACGGGATGCTCCCAGATCAGTGATTTCAGCCTTCTTGGGGTTATTGTTCCTGGGCAACATAACAAGATGAACATCTCCCCACCACCACCCCTGATAAAGCCCAAGTAGATACGCTGTTATACGCAGAGTCAAGTACAGAAACTTCTGCAACATTTTGCAGATCTTATTAGCACTCTTTTTAAATCCCTTGAAATCCCTATTTATTTTTCACTTTGTCAGGATCCTCCAGATTTGGTGGAAACTTTATCTGGTGTAGTGGTTAAGTGTGTAGACTCTAGTCTGGGAGAACCGGGTTTGATTCCCCACTCCTCCACTTGCACCTGCTGGATGACCTTGGGTTAGCCGTAATTCTGGCACAGCTGTTCTTGAAAAAGAGCAGTTTCTGCCAGAGCTCTCTCAGCCCCACCTACCTCATAGGGTGTCTATTGTGGGGAGGGGGAGGGAAAAGGAGCTTGTAAGCCGCTCTGAGACTCCAAGTGAGTGAAGGGCGGGGTATAAATCCAATCTCTTCTTCTTCTCTCTTCTTCTTCTACAATAAGTGCACGCTAGTATTAAAAGATGCAACAAGAGTTCTGGGCATGCTTGCCATTGCAATCATTGGGATCCTCATCAGAGGGATTGTTTGTTGGGGCAGATTTTCATCCGAGAAGAGGCAGGATGAAGAACTGAATGGGGTGCTTTGTCCACTGCTGCATTTCTTTTGCAAGACCACTTCCCCAACCTAATTCCCCCCCAGCAGAAATTCAGGCAAGATCCTTCTGGAAGCCTGAAGAGGGAAAATGAAAGGGGGGGGGTTTGAAACAGAAACACACTCTTTCCCCTTCACTGGAGGAGAGCCTGTCCTGAGCCTTCTTTCCCTAGAAGAAGAAGAGAACAGAAGAGGAGACTGGATTTATACCCCGCCCTTCACTACTCAAAGGAGTCTCAGAGCGGCTTACAAACTCCTTTCCCTTCCCCTCCCCACAACAGACACCCTGTGAGGGAGGTGGGGGCTGAGAGAGCTCTTTCCAGAACTTTTCCTTGAGAGAATAGCTGTGCCAGAACTATGGCTTGCCCAAGGTTATCCAGCAGGTGCAAGTGGAGGAGTGGGGAATTAAATCCGGTTCTCACAGATTAGAGTCCGTATACTTAACCAGGACACCAAACTGGCTCTCTGAAGAAGCAACTGTTATGGTTTAATAATACACAGGGCTATTTTTGGGCAGGAATGCACAGGAATGGAGTTCTATCTGGCTCCTGAGTTGGCCACACCCAGCAGGAACTCATTAGCATAATAGGCCACACCCAACAGCAGAAACTCATTAGGATTGGCTCTATTAGGGGTATGTGGTCTAACATGCAAATTAATTCCTGCTACAAAAAAAAAAGCCCTGGGTTTTGACAACAAACAAGGTAAACAGAATAAGAAGCAAAAGGTGGGTGTGCCTGGATGACCACTCTTCTGGTAACATGGGGTGTGGCCTAATATGCTAATAAGCTGTGCTGTCAGAGGTGTGGCCTAATATGCTAATGAGTTTCTGCTGTTGGGTGTGGCCTACTATGCTAACGAGTTCCTGCTGGGCTTTTTCTACAAAAAAAGCCCTGATAATACAAATGGTTGTGTTTGTATATTTGATACTTACATCAATTTGTATCTTTGATTTGGAGTCTACTGAGGTGCCTTTTTGGACTAGCATTTGCATTGCATGAATGTATTAAGTAAATAAAATAAACTGTGCTATCTGCTTTGGCTTTTTGTTGATATACCTAAAAGGTTGCCAGTTTCCAGGTGGGTTACAAATTATGAGAGACCATGGGAGAAGTTGAACAACCAATACAAACTATACAAACAACCGTGACATAATTACTAAGGTATTATTTTATGGACATTCTTATGTATTTACTATAAAGATTTTTAACATTAATATATTCTTACTATACATATAATTCCTCCATGATGCACAAAGTGTTTAGGTCAAATAACTGTCCATATGGTCACTACTAACTGTCAACTTCTTCATCCATTCTTTGATGTTAAGTGTTAAATTAATTATTAATGTTAAAAATATTTATAGTAAGCACATAAAAATCTTCATAAAATAATATCTTAGTAATTATATCACGGTTGTTTGTATAGTTTGTATTGGTTGTTCAGCTTCCAGGTGGGGGATGGAGATCTCCTGGGGATTACAACTGATCTCCAGATGACAAAGATGAGTTTGCCTGGAGAAAATGGCTCCCTTGGAGGGTGGACTCTGTGGCATTTTACCCTGCTGAAGTCCCTCCCTTCCCCTCTCCAAACCCCACCCTCCCCAGGCTCTACCTCCCAAATCTCCAGGTATTTCTTGAGTGGTGACCCTAGATATGCAAGAGGTTATATATTTTTGTCTGGTGTAGACATCTGTCCACTGCACAATTTGTAGGATGTCAGGTTTGAAGGCTGTGGTTTCCCATGTGATCCAGGAGGAAGTTAACCAGCCATTATAACTCAAACATGGTTAGGGTTGCCAGGTCCCCCCTGGCCACCAGTGGGGGACGGGGGGCAGGGTTGCCAGATCCAGGTTGAGAAACTCCTGGAGATTCGGGGGATGGAGCCTGGCAGGACAGGGACCTCAGTGGGATACGATGCCATTGAGTTCACCCTCCAAGACATCCATTTTCTCCAGGGGAACTTTTCTCTGTAGCCTGGAGAAGAGCTGTAATTCTGGGGGATCCCCAGGCCCCACCTGGAGGCTGGCATCCCTAAATGGTGCTTAAACAGCAGTAGATGACAGGATTGGAAAAAGTGACCATTTGCACAACTTGTGTTTTGTCCCTCAGGAAATATCCCCCCCCCCCCAGCATTATTGTAATCTAGAGAAGAAAAATGGAAGAGGCTTTGGGACAATCCAATGCAAAGCATATTTTTCAAGGAGGGGTCAGTCTCTGGCTTCGGTGCCAATAATAGGAAAAGACAGCAGGCAGCTAACCCATTGCCTGAAGACAGCCCAGCTGCAGCAACAGGAGTGTGAATCAGCCAGCGCAACAGATAAATCAAAAGCCAGCAGCCAAACCAGCAGCAGCAGGACTCCGACCAGAAAAGCTGAGGGCAGCCAAAATGGAGTCATCACCACACTTCATTGTGGAGAGCTCAGTTTCTGTGGTTGCAGACAGTCACTAGTTGATTTCTAAAATGAAGGAGATAAATAGCGAGCAATAAAAAATGTCATTCTCTGTACTGCTGTATAATAATTTATGGGAAGGGCTTCTACGTTTCTGGCCTTGATGTGATGGGTGGAGGAGGCCAGGGGCAGCGTGGTGTTGTTACGTTTCTGTTTCTCCCTGAGTGTCTTTTGTTAATGTTGTTTTTGAAATGCTAAACTGATTCTGGAAAAGCAGGGGAGTAAGCTAGGCAAAAAGTCTTTCTTGGGATTGGCAACAAGAAGTGCCCTTGAATACTGAGAATGCTCCTCAAAGGAAATTGCTGCTTCCCAACTACCCCACAACATGTGACCCACACCAGATAGCTTTTGACAAATTATGGCTGATATACACAAAAGGCAGGAAGCAGCCCACACTACAACCAGTGTGGTTTTGCTGGTTTCTGTTGCATGTCCTCTTTCCCTCCTTCCATTCAATCTACTATATCAAAGAAAGAGTTCCCCCATAACTGATAATGCACAACGTTTCATGGTGTCTCTTCCTTCAAAGTATGCATCCACCTCCTTCACTATCAGATCCTTGATCTTCTTTGTGGATGGACTGGATGTATTTGTGCAGTTGCTCATTTTGTCTACTACTAAAACCCTGGCTATCACCTGATCCCAAATACAGTTACTTTTGCAGGCCTGATTCAATGGGTTGGATCTGACAGTAGGGTCTAATCAAGCATCTCGATGATTAGCTTACAATTCCAGCGGCACTTGGAATAGTTTTGTGTCCACACAGTGGCAGCATTTAGTATGGTAACTGGTCAGCTAGTCATTACTGATGTATGCTCACAATCAGCTTGGATTGTGTATGCCCTCAGGACATTATGGGCAGCTCATGCATCACTTAAAATTAAGTATGTTAGAATGTGTGTACTGCTTTTGTCCCTGAAAGCTGGTAGTGTTCACCACATTGGCGCATTCTCAGAACTAGCAAAAACTGAAAGAAAACAGGTAGGCTCTACTAAATAGGAATGTGCTTTAAAAATGCTAATTTGAAGAAGAAGAAGTTGTTTTTATATCTCACTTTTCTCTACCTTAATGGGTCTCAAAGCTTCTTACAATCACATCCCCTTCCTCTCTCCACAACAGGCACTTTGTGAAGTGGGTGGGGCTGAGAGAGTTCTGAGAAAGCTGTGACTGGCCCAAGGTCACCCAGCAGGCTTCATGTGGAAGGGTGGGGAATCAAACTTGGTCCTCCAGATTAGAATTTGCGGCTCTTAACCATTACACCACACTGGCTTTCTATTACCTATGGTGGAAAATGCCATGCTTCCTTCAAGGAAAAGAATCCAATAATAGTCAAACAGAACTAATATCAAACCAGAGAACCCACACAGAACCAAGGAAGCCCCACCTGCCAAGCTAAAGTGAACCAATATCAAACCTCAGAATCCAATGAGACAAGCCAGCCAAGTCACACAAGCCACACAGAGCCAAGTCAGCCAGACTCTAAATGTTATTTTAAAACCTTGTATCTAATCTACCAAAGCAAACTGCACCCCCCAAGAGCATCCCAAAACTCCATCAGCAAACAACAAACCAACACAAGCAACAACAAAAGAGGAAGAACTCTACTCCCAAAAAAGACACACACACCCCAACACAGAACAGAGCAATCCCTCAAAGATACCAAACCTGCCCAGGACAATGAACCCTGACCAGTCCACAGAGCCTTGGAGAAAATCATCACAACTTTGGAGAACCTTTCAAGAAGGAACATAAGGCCTCCTTGTCTAGGCCACAGCCAGTCTTTTTCCTGAGTGCTTCTGGTCACACTGAAGCTTCTCTAAATTAGGAGATGACTCTGCTTGCCTGCTGCTGCATTATACTGAGACAATGTCGGAGCTTCTGACTTTTTTTGGGGGGGGTGTTCTGTGTTGTTTGTTGGTTCTGTGTAGTTTGACATTGTCAGTCCTCAGGTTTGACATTGGTTCTTTCTAGGTTCCCAGGTTTGACACTGGACCCCTTGGTCCAATTCCCATCAAACTTAGGAGATGGGGAGCTTTGGGAGAGAGGGAAGACTTGGTTCACTGAAAAAGTGAGTTCATTTACTCTGGAAGCACCCATTCCAGACCTCCAGGACAATCCGGTTCCCCTATAGGAAACAATCAGACGAAGATTCCCTATTTAACCCAAATTCTCTCTCTCTTTTTTTGTATAATCCCAGAAAATTCCATACTTCCATTTGTTGTTTCATAAATACACTGAATAACAAAGGGTTATTTTGAGGAGTATATTTTCCAGTTGGGAATTTCAGAATGACAGTCCTAGATTATATATTGTGATCATATTGAAACCAGGGCAGAGAGAGGATCAAGCACCCCCATTTCCAGGAGCAGACTGGCTACCACGGCCACAAGGACTTTCCCTAGTATGCAAATAAGTTATGCTAATGAGCTCCTGCACCTCTTTTTCTACGAAATGACACAAGAATCATCCTGTTCCTGGGAAATACAATGTAAGTGTAAGAGAGGAAAACGTCCACGGTTCAGAGAAAAGTGATGATCATGCAGGGATGAATAGTGAACCAAGAATCCCTGGCTGTGTGAGGGATTTTTGATTTTCTTTTAAGTATACTCAACCTTTGAGTCACCCTTGACCCAGTACATAGGGGAAGGTTCCTCCTGAACAAGGGATTTAGCCCTCAATAACTGGTTACACAAACATGATCTGAAAGAGCAGCACATTCTTACAAAGACCTGGTGCGGATCCAAATCACCATCTCCAGCCCAGTCCCCAGCTGATTTCACTCTGTCAGGGGCTCAGCTGGCTGAGTTCGCATTGGGATGCCAGGTCTTGTATTTGGTTCTCTGTGTGTACATTGGTAACCTGTAATCTCAAAGAAATGTTATTTTCCTTGCCATAATCATGTAAGATCTATTGATTTCAAGTTATTTCCAATCCTTGTGTGTTCTTAAAAGCAGGTATCTAGGAGGTTCTCCTGCCAGTGTTAAACAGTCTCCCCTTTGATGCAGCTGTCAGTATGTCTAGCGTAAGGCCATTTGCAAAAATAAAACAGTGCCCATATTTGTCAGTGGCAGCCTGCCTCCTCTCACCTAGAATGATGCACAAAATGGAAGTGGAGTACCATTTACAGGATTACTGTTATCCAGTATTTACAGCTAATGGATTTGTGTTACAGCTTCATTTTACAAGGACTCTTGTCTTCTCTTAATTCACCCTTAGGTCTGTCACTTTCCCCCCTCCATCATCCTTATAAAAGCCATTATCTTTCCATTAGCGAACCTGCTAGATAGCTCTTCCCGTGCTCTTTGATCTGCCCAGCACCTGTTTCCATTTTTGTACACTCCCCCCCCATTACTCTCAAGAATTTTAAGGAATTAGTTTGCTGAGAGCTACTTCACACACAGTGGTACATTAATTAATGTAAGATGGAGGGGAGGCACTGGCATTCCTGGTTTTGCTGCCATAACAACCCCTCTCTTTCATGCAAAGTGGGTCTGAGACGCAAGGGTGCTTTAAGACCTTTTCTCTATGATGATAAAAGGCAAAAGATCAGAAAAGAAAATGAATTACATTCATTTCTACTTCTGTGGGTTTATTGGGGTGGCTAGTTTTTTAATTTTTAGATTTGTTTTCATGTCAAAAGCTTTGTCATTTTCATTATATTCATTAGCACATCTGCTCAGTTTAGTTTCTATCCACTGCATATGAAATGTTTTTGCTTGTAACTTCTTTATCTTCTGTCTGATTTGGATCAAATTCGCAGGAGTTTTACCCCCTGTTTAAATGATCACCCCTGCCTAATTTCAGACACAAAGGAGAAAGGATCCTAGTTTTATAAGCAACTAAAGCAGTTAAATTCAAAACACAGGGAAATGAACAAAGCAAATGGCATTCATTCGTTCACTGTTTTCCCATGTATTTTCATTATCCTATCAAAAATAATGAATAGAGATTTGGGATTGGATCCCCCCCCCCCCCAATTGTTTGGGAACAAATGAACATCTCTAGCTTTGTGGACATATCTTGAACATTGTCTACTATGCTGCCTTGCAATAAATGTTTACTTCAGCTTCAGATGCTTGAAAATCTGCTTCTCCCAAACCTTATATATAATCTATATTATATATAAGCACAATGAAGTAAGCAGTGGGATCCCACAAGGATTGGAACTGGGACTGGTACTGTTGAACTGCGTCATCAAAGATCTGGAACTAGGGATGAATAGTATAGTGGCCAAGTTTGCAGATAACACAACATTATTCAGGATGATGAATAACTGAAGTTGTAGTGTATAGCGCAATGAAAATGTCAACCCACTGTGCTGCAGCAGTGAAAAAGGCAAATTCTATATTAGGGATTATTAGGAAAGGAATTGAGAATAAAAGAAGCCGATATTGTAATGCCTCTGGTGCAGCCTCATCTATGGTGCAGCCTCTTTTAGAATCCTGTGTACAGTTCTGGTCTCCGTATCTCAAAAAGGACATTGCAGAGCTGGAAAAAGCATAGAGGAGGGCAACCAAGATGGAACACCTTCCCTTTGAGGAAAGGCTGAAGAGTCTAGGACTATTCAGTTTAGAAAAGAGATGACTAAGGGAGGTGGGGGAGGTTTTTCAACACTGCTACGATAAGTCATTTCTTCAGATGCTCTCTGACTATATCCCTTGCAAACTATGAAAGTTTATCTTATGGGTGAGTGAGCTTTCTTCGGACTTGAATGTGAAACAACTCCCACTTAATTGGATAATTGGTTGGCGTCTCCGGTGTTTTTGCCTCAAAGCCTGGAACTTGGATGGCTTTCACAAAGGGAATTTAGACCGTGTTGATTGTTTTGGAATTGTGGAAGGACTTTGCTTTTGCTATCACTATCATTACTATTTCCACTATTTAGCTGTCCATAAATTTTGTGAGGCCCCAGCTGCAAGAGAAATGAGACCCTCCAAACGGGGGAGGGATGTAGAGGAAGCCTTACCACCTGTTGCCAAACAATCCAAAATTGGAGACTTTTTTTCACTAACTGAGACAGAACTATGCTCTGCCCCTCCAATACCTTTAGCAAACCGTTATCAACTGTTGGCAGAATCTCTGGCCGAGCCATCCACTTTGGTTGAGGATATAGTGAAAGACTCAAACAACCAAGTGGAGGTTGCTTCCCCCATCCAGCCAAGAAAGGCTACTAATATAAATACTGATACGCCAGCGAATTTACTTCTTCTTGTGGCAGATTCAATGAATTTCATCTGCAACAGTCTCCAGTCTCTTCACCTTAAAATAGAGGACAATATTAAACTGCTGGCTAATATATACAGCAACGCGACTGGTGCCTTGCCCAGATCAACTGACAACAGTAATTTTGCTGCAGCCCATGCCACTCACCTGGTTCCAACTCCAACGCCACATAGTGATTACAGGCAGCACAAATATCAAGAGGTAACCAAGCAGAGTGCCTTATGGCAATTAACTTGGCAAGCACATAGAGTATGCTTGAATGTCTGCAGATATAGAGGGATTTACCTCCCATGGGATAAGACCTTCCTGGCTAAAAGCCATCTGAGAGAGCTATTTGGCCATCGCATTGGCACGGTGGATTTAAAGTCTGTGGAACGTTTGGACAATCATCTGCAAACCCAGCGAGTTATACTTACGTTCAATAGCGCAAGAATTCCTAAATTCCTGTTAAGGCAGAAAACTTTTTTAAAGGGCAAAGGGATTTTTCCATCTCGAGTTTTTGCCAACTCAGTCCTACTACCTCTGGCACCTAGTGGCATTGGTTCTAATGACCCACAGAAGAATATGAGTTTACATCAGCTGGCACCAATGTTCAACAAGATAACATCTATGGAAGTTGGAACTCTGAATACGGAGGTTTTGAACTCTACCATCAATCTCATGAGTTCTGAACAACTAATCTCTTTAAATCAACCAGAGGACGCTAAAACAAGCTTGGGTGGAAATTGCGCAGGCATACCCTGCTGTGATTTCTCCCTCCTTCAGGTCGATACAACCACCCCGGCAGTTTTTAAGTCTACCAATGGGGAATATCCAGTGATTCCAGCCCAAGCAGAAATCCATCTGCCTCCAGCAACTGCTGCAAACCCCCTTCTGTGTAACCAGGGCGAGACTGTCTGGCCCAATAGGAGCCAAACAATTAAGAACATATCATGCAGCTTGGCAAATGGGTGCGTGTTCCTCGACCCCAGTGGGGTCCTAGAAGAACTATCTAAAGGGGATTGACTTATAGCATCTTCTTTGCCCTCTCCACTTAAGCTTCCTTCTGCTACAGACATCAAAGTCATCTCATGGAATGTGGCAGGCTGGCAGAATAAAGTCCAAGATGCCGAGTTCATAAGTTTCCTCAGAGGGTTTGACATTATTCTCCTCCAAGAAACCTGGTCCTCAGGGCAGATTCACATTCAAGGCTATAAGTCCTACAATGTACCTGCTTTCAGGTCCAAGTCAAGGGGACGCTTTCAAGCTGGTCTGTCAATACTTGTGTCATCCCACTTAAATTCCAATGACATTCCGCTACAGTCCAATAGTCACATGGAACAGTCTATCAAGCTTTTTTCTGATAATTTACAATTGATTTTTGTTAATATATACGTACCTTCTGCTTTGGGAAATGAATCCCTTCAGCAATGCTGGGAGCGTATGGCCACGCTTTTCGAGGATCTAGAAAGGCGCTATCCATCTACTGAAATAATTTTAGCGGGTGATTTTAATGCAAGGGTGGGCATGAACTGCAGCATGCTTCCCCAAGCTATTGGATTTGACCCAGATGCCACTCTTCCTTTTACTTTTTCTTACCCAAGACAATCTAAGGACTGACTTCTCAACTCAGCGGGCATTTGTCTTGCCAAATTCTGTGTGCATCACAATAGATTTTGGTTAAATGGCTTGACAGACTTTCCCAATTCCGGAGAGTTCACTTTTGTGTCCAAGCGGGGCTGTAGCGTGATTGATTACATTTTAATCTCTCCATCTCTGAAGCCTTATGTTAAAGACTTTTCTGTGGGTGACCCTATTACCAGTGACCACCTTCCTTTACTCTTGACCCTGCAAGTCAGTCTTCCCCCTAACCTTTTTTGCAATCTGACTCCTCATCCCCCAGAGGTTAACCTATTACCGAGAATACTATGGAATGAGTGTACTGAACGGAAAACTCTGCAGCTGTTCCAAGCTGGACCTGTTGCGGAGCTTAGTCTCGTTTTATCCAATGTTTCAGACCCTACTGTAGCCTTGTCAGTTTATGACTTTTTAATTTCGCACATCTCTGAATCACTGGGTGTAAGGCCAGGGCGCCCAGATAGGGGGGTCACTAACTCTAGAAGCCCCTCATGGTTTGATAAAGAATGCAGGCAAATTAAAACATTATTACGTAATGTTTACAGCCGCTACCGTGAGTCGAGAGCCCGAACTCTCCCAACAGAATATTTTAATCTTAAGAACCAGTTGTGTCAACTTATTAAGAAAAAGAGATCTGATTATTTTCAAATGCGGTGGGATGAGTTATACCATGCCACAACTCTAAAGAACTCTAAAAAATTTTGGGCTATTGTCTCCGGTGCATTTAGAGCCAATGATCCCTCTATGTCTGCCATTTCCTCTCAAGTCTGGTTTCAGTATTTTTCAGCTTTACTCTATCAATATCCACCGCGTACTGAGTCTCTAGCACCTTCTGCCGATGATCTCCCTGATTGGCCCCCTGTGCTATCGGCCGAAATCAAAGAACTTATTGGCCAACTGAAACCAGGGAAAGCCCCTGGCCCGGATGCTATCCCTCCGGAAATTTTAAAATTTGACCCTGACCGGTGGGCTCCCCTTCTTGCATCCCTGTTTACAATGGTGGACAGAACAGGTATTATTCCCTCAGCATGGCTGAATGCAATAGTAGTTCCACTCTACAAAAAAGGTGATCATACAAATCCGAGCAATTATAGGCCAATTAGCCTATTATCCATCATAGGCAAATTATATTCCAAACATCTTTTGGCTAAACTAAATGCTTGGATGGTACAAGAAAAAATCTTAGGACCTGAACAGCTGGGGTTCTGCAAAGGGAAGTCCACCCTAGATCATTGTATCACCCTATCTCACCTTGTTGATACCCATACTGTACGGAACAATCGGAAACTCTTTGCAGCCTTTCTGGATCTGAAGGGAGCTTTTGATTCAGTGGACAGGGACCTTCTCTGGGCCAAACTGAACCAGCTAAACATGGATAAGAGACTCCTTTTTCTCATTAAACAACTTTATACACTCAATACATGCCAGATTAAATGTTCACCATTAGGCAACTTGACATCTAAGATTGCCACAAATAAGGGTGTTAAACAGGGTTGTATCTTAGCCCCCTTTTTATTCAATATTTTTCTTAACGACCTTGCAGGCCAGCTCTCTGACCCTGACTGCCATAGTCCTAAACTGGGAAAAATACATGTTCCCCTATTACTCTATGCCGATGACACTGTGTTGTTATCTCACACCCAAGTTGGTCTGAGATGGTTGCTGTCCCGCTGTATTGCCTTTTTTACTAACCACAAGCTTCAGCTTAACTATAATAAGTCCAAAATCCTGGTGTTCTCCAAAAAATGGAGATTATACCATTGGTCCATCAATGGTAACATGATAGAACAAGTTAAAGACTATAAATACCTAGCCATGTATTTTCAATATAACGCTGGGTGGTCTACTCATCGTGAATGTGTGGCGAAGGTTGCCAGTCCTAGTGCATCGGCCATAGCTCGATTCTTTTACTGCAGGGGCAACCAATTTGTGCCAACCGCAATTAAAATCTTCAGGTCCAAAGTTAGCTCCCAGCTATTGTATGGTATCCCAATTTGGATTAGAGCCTTCGACCTCGGCATTGAACGTGTTCAATCCAAATTTTTGCGGAAAATTATGGCCCTACCTAATTGTGTACCGAACGCTGTTATATACTTGGAAACTGGTTCATCTCGGATGGAGACTTTGGCGTGGCTTTTAACTTTCAAATATTGGCTCCGCCTCCATTATAACTTTGAACAGGGGAGCCTTATACACCATATGCTCCTCGAGCTTAACCTTTCTAATTGGTCAGCGTACATTGAAGGGAAAATCAATGAACTGGGTCTCTCCTTGGAAACCCTGTCCATGATGCCTTTTGCTGCCGCATTTCATCAAATTAAAACCAGGCTGTTAGATTCGGAGCGACAAAATTTATACAGCATAGCTAATAGAACTTGCTCCCCTCTGAATTTTGAGATTCCCCTTCCAATAGGGCTGATAGCCTCATACCTAACATCTCTGCAGGTACCCCAGCAACGCAGAGCGTTTACCCTGGCCAGATGCAATGCTATGCCATCAGCCATCCTATATGGCAGATTTAACAAGGTTTCGCATTTGGATAGTTATTGCCCATGCAGAAAGAGCTGTGTGGAATCAATTACTCATGTGCTTTTGCACTGTGACTTGTATGTAGATCTAAGGAGCACACATTTACATTCTCTGTTAACTAGTATGGGTGCTTGTTCTGATGCACTCAAGGTGCATAGACTTTTAAGAGATTCCAGTCCAGACACCACGGAGAAGGTGGCCAAGTTTCTGTGTCTGGTCTTAAAGTTGCGCCAAAGGTTCTTTTAGAATTTTTATATATGTGTTTATAACGGGTTTTAACACGCAGAAATTGTTTTTCTAATTTATGCCAATAAAGGCTGACTTGACTTGACTTGACTAAGGGAGGTGGCATGGCAGAGGCTTATAAAATTATGCATGGAGTGGAGAGAGTTGCCAAAGAGAACTTTTCCTCCCTCTCCCAAAATACTAGAACTCAAGGGCATCCAATCAAGCTGATGGGAGTAGGTTCAGGACAAGCAAAAGGAAATACTACTTTACACAGAGAGTAAATGAATCCACTACGACTGGCTGCTTGCTACTGTTCAACAGCAGCCACCCTATGAAAGCCAGTGCTGTATAGAGGTTAGAGCCTCAAAGTTGAGTCTGGGAGACCCAAGATCAAATTCCCATCTTGCTGAGGAAGCTCACTGGAGGATTTTGGACCAGTCTCATACTTTCAGAATAACCTATCTCACAGGTAGCCATGTTGGTCTGAAGCAGCAGAACAAAGTTTGAGTCCAGTGGCACCTTTAAGACCAACACAGTTTAATTCTGGGTACCTCACAAGATTTGTGTGCATAAAAAGGAGAAGAGAATAATGCAAATTGCTTTGGTCCCCACTGTGGAGAAAGGTAAATAATAAATATAGTTGAAGATGGGAGTTAGATAAAAGGTAGGCTGATGAATGGCTGAGAAGGAGACAATTAGGTAGGGGAAGGGGAGAGAATATAGGGATTGCTGAGGGATAGAAAGAGGAATAGTGTGGGGAAGAGGACAAAGGAAAAAGTGAGGTGCCACAAGTCCTTACCATGTAAGTAGGCCTGGCCCAGTGGCCGACACCACAAAACTGGGTCATCTTTCCAAAGTAGAGGCTGCTGGTGGGGAGAGAGAGAAAGCTTAAGACAGGGGGCAGATGAAGCTAGGTTGGCTGTTGGGAAGGAAGGAGATAGGGTTACCAACTTCAGGTTAGGAAATACCTGGAGATTTGGGGGGTGGAGCCTGGGGAAGGTGGAGTTTGAGGAGGGGAGGGACCTCAGAAGAACATAATGCCATAGACTCCACTCTCCAAAACCAACCGGTTCCTCCATGAGAACTAGGATTGCCAACCTCCAGGTGGGTAAACCAAAAATAAGATGCATCATGTGTGTTTCCACTTTTTCTCTTGGCATAATGAAGTCTTATGATCCTTTTGGTGGGTTTACTACATGGAGAGTTCAAAAACAGAAAATTAGCAAGGGATAGGAAAGATGAGAATCCTAGGATGCATGAAAAGGGGAGATTGTATGGGGCCTTTCAGGAAAGGGAAAGATAAAATAGTGGGGGAGGGGGAAAATGAGATGCCTCCTGCAAGTCCTTGTGGGTTCCATCTTGAATCAATCTAATCCATTCAATACATTGTTTACAAGGTCTTAGGTTCAATTGGCAACATCTTTACTTAAAGGAAGTGGAGACAAACCAAAACATTTTGGTTCCTGAGTCAGAACATCCAAATTACTCCCTCCGTGAGGGGGTAAATATAGCACTCAACTGAAGAACTAACAATTTCCTGCTTTTCTACCAGAAGCAGTGTGGCTCATCCTGCCAAACATCATGAAGGGATGCAGCAGCCAGAACAAGACATGAAAATAAGCCCAGGGGTATAAAACAACATAAAACTACACATAAAACAGGCATAAAACTACACATAAAACAGGCTTCAGGCCAGAAATAGACCACAAAACAACTGAGAAGATAAAACCCTTAATTAAAAGCCTTGGTAAAAAACAAATATTTTGGCCTAAAAGCCTGTAAGATAGGGTGCCAGGTGAGCTACAAGGGGGAGGACATTCCACAGGCGAGGTGCCACCACAGAAAATGTTCTGTCTCTCCAGTTGCCACCCACTTCACCTGTGAAGGCAGGATGCAGAGACCAGGGCTTTGGGGAAGATTTTAACAGGCAGGCTAGTCAATGCGGGAAAAGATGGTCCTTCAGATTAGTTGATTATTATCTGTTCAAGAACTTGTGGCCTGAGAGTACAGACTTTGAAGTGGACATTCCTGGCCAACAAAACACACAAAAGAGACAAGGCGACATCTGTCAGTCGTCTCCATATTATATTTATACCTGTATCAATACCTGTTTGCTCACCTGCAGCTGCAAAAGGAGAGAAACAGAAAGAAGTGGAGTTCTGTGAGAAGGGAGAGACAGAGAAAGAATAGGGAATTGTCTGTTGGGGGGGGGGGGAGAAAGAAAAGAATGGGAGATTGAGGGAGGGGGAGAGAAAGAGGAAGGGGAGATTGGGGTAGAGAAATAGTGAAGAGAAAGAGGGGCAGACTGAGGGGGGTGGGGGGAAAGGACATCAAGAAGGGCTGGGGTAAGAGGGGGTGAGAAATATAAGGGGTGAGAGGAGAAATGGGGTAGGAAAGGATTGCTAGAGAATGGGGTAGGGAGGAAAGCTGACATAGAAGGGGTGAGAGGAGAAGGGGACATGAGGGAAGATTAGTAAATAAGGGGTGTGTGCAGAAAGAAAGAGGAGGGTACTTTGAGAATAAAGGGGGGAGAGAGGGAAAAAGGTGGGGGAATCCCCACTCCCCACAAGTTTCTTGCGAAGACTGCCTGCAACCAAGACTGTGGTAGGGCCAGAACACATCAAGCAACATTTTCTTGCGGATCCCCTTTTGTACCAGATTTCTATTCACGGCACACAGAAAACTTGCAAGAAGAAATGAGGACATCTGAGGTCCTTTTTACAAACTCATCCCTCTGGGTCATTTGAGAGTAATTCTGACTCTCCACAGGTGATTGGGCAACTGGCTATTTACAAGCATGAGTTAGACAAAAATCCCAGGATGTTCATACAGGGCTTCAAAAATTTGTTCCAGTATTTGACTGTCAGCATCCAGACAACAGAATAATCACTTTGCCTCCCTGATGAACGAACTATTTTACCACACAGTTCCCTTTCCGCATTGCTCTATTATACCCTTGATTGTGTGTCCTTGGTTACAATACATTTCTGGTCCATGCACTTCATTGCTTCTAAAAGAAACTCCCTTTTACAGCTGCCAAAGCAGCAGAAATCATGTCAGTCACACAAGAAAACTCATAATACCGATGACAGCTAACATAGGTGACTTTAAGCACCCTAGCTACCGCTCGACTGATAACCCTGCAATTGCAATTAGGAATGTGGTCCAAGAGAATGGGAGGGCATGACACTTGAGCAATATGCATTTTGAATTTTTCTGTGACCTTGTCTGCCTTAAGTCTGATGGGGCTTTTTTCCCCTTTGAGACTGTGGCACAAAAAAATAAAAAATAAAAATCAGTGTCTGTGATCTGCTCTCTTATTCCATTTCACCATTAGCTTGCTTTGTCTCAAGAAATAAAAATACCATTATCTGATTTGCAAGGAGCAACAGCTGACATTAACTTAAGTATTTTGAGGGAGAATCTACTGCCAAAGAAATAATCACACTCTCTGTTCAAGAACGCCAAGTCTTTGGAATTGTTCCACCATACTGCAGCCTTTCATTGTGGTAACCACTGTTTTGAGAAAGTGTACATAATTTGCTTTTAAGGCTCCAAACCTTGACTCCATTTCAAAGCACAGTCTACATGCACATTGCCCTTTCTCTCTCTCTTCTTTTTTTTCCCATGGAGCACAACATTCAGGGATACTGAACAATCAGTTCTGATACCAGATTCTAGGATTGATCTCACACCTGCCAACTCTAAAATGTAACCTCCCAGGTTTCCTTTATTTGGGCCAGTCATCTGCAGAGGGAATAGAGTGAATTATAGTACTGCTAAATTAATTTTTTTACACAATATCTTTCTTACTTGACCCCCAGTTTGTCACCATTAATATCTCTGTATAGACGCAGTGGGTGACAAATAGATGATAATGCAAGAGCTGAGATTGTTAGATTAAACGATGAACTCAGCTAGATCGTAGTAGATTTCTTTTCAAGACCTTAGCACCCTTTGTAAGCTAGTTAAAATAAAACATTTAAACTCGAGCTTCCAAATAACTTAAAGGCGTTGAGGTGATGGTGATAGTAACTAAGAAATCTTATTTCTCCACTACCATTTCATCAGTAAACTCCCCTTCAGTTATTTAGCATATTTTGATGTATATTGATTCCAGGATCAGAGTCCCAGAATATAGAGGAATTGTCAATGAACTGTTTTGTATAACAGTCAGAAGTGCTTTTTTTCTGTCTTCATCTGGTTTGGTAGGTACAGGGGCTATGGGAAGAGGAGGGTCTCTGGCTTATAGGTAGAGCATCTGTTCGACATACAGAAGGTCCCAGGTCCAATTCCTAGCATTTCCAGTTAAAAGGACCAGTTAGAAGGTGATGAGAAAGAGCCTGGAGAGCCACTGCCCATCTGAGTAGACAATTCTGACCTTAATGAACCAATAGTCTGGTTCAGTATAAGGCAGCCTCATGTGGTCCATTCTTTGGACTCAGCTGACCTAGCCATGCAGATTGAAGCCATTCTAAACTTGAGGCCAGACTATTGTTCTTATTCTACTTGAAATTGCTCTTGAGGACCATTCAGAAACTCGAGCTAGTGCAAAATGCAGTGGCCTGATCAGCACATTCATGTTAGAACTATCTTGTATGATCTGCACTGACTGCCAGTTGGTTTCCAGAATCAATTCGAAGAACTCATTATTTCCTTTAAAGTCCATGGCCTCAGGTCCTGATACCAGCAGGCCTGCCCATCCCTATATACTTCCCTACAGCATGTCCATTGTGTTCACCATTCTCTGCAGGCAGTTCCAGTGACTGCTTGAGCCAAATGTAACCAGCAGCACAGACCCAGCACCTGGGGTGGTCTTTCCCAAGAGAGAGACACCCCAAAGCGATCTCTGAACCTCCATAAGCAGTGCCCTATGAAGCTAGGCTCGGCTAAAACAGTGGCTTTTGCTGGGAGCCTAGAAGAACCACATTTTGGCTGAGAAAACTCAGAATTCTCCATGCAAGCACCCCCCCCCCCCACTCTCCTCTCCTGTCAGCTTAGTCCAAAAAGGACTAAGCATGGGCAAGTCTCTGCCCTTGCCTCAGGCATCTTCTGCTGACCAAATGGCTAGTCCTTTGTCTGTCAAATGTACAGGCAGGCAGGGACAAAAAGCCTCTTTCTGGTTCAAAGCATTCCAGTGTTAAGAAACAATAATTTTTTTGAGGAGTTAGATAAATTAATCAGGAAGTTTGTTTGGTCTGCAAAAAAACCAAGAATAAAGTGGAAGTTATTACAGGACAGGAAGGAAAAAGGTGGATTCGGCATACCAAACTGGGATATTTACTATCAAGCTGCTTCCCTTGTCTGGATCAAAGACTGGATAAGACTAGAAGATGCTAGAGGTTTGGCACTTGAAGGCCATGATCTATATATGGGGTGGCATGCTTATATTTGGTACGGGAAAGATAAGGTCCATACTAACTTCCAGCATCATTTGCTAAGAGGTTCCTTATTAAAAACATGGTTAAAAATGAAGATAAGGTATTATGGGGAAACCCCTAGATGCATTTATAAAACCTTCTATACTTACTATACCGAAAGTGGTGAGCTATGATGTCTTACTAGACAAACAAAATAAGTTAAAACCGAATGAAATTTTAGAAACAGCTTATAATATAAAATTAACATGGTGGGAAAATTCCAATTGCAAGCGAGATTTGATATGGATCAGAAAACAGGTTTCTTTGCTACCAGTAATGACCTTGATAAGATCTGGTTAGATTCTCAAGAGAGGTTGATACAAAAAAATTATAAATTTTTATTGGATGAGAAGATGTTAGATGAAACAGCGAAACCTTGCATGGTTTCATGGATGAGAGACTTTGGCTACCCGATAGAAATAGACAAGTGGTCACAAATTTGGAAAACACTCAATTTTTTGAGTGCCATTCCTTATAAGGAAAATATATACAAAATGTTTTTTAGATGGCATTGGACGCTGGAGAAAATTGCTAGATGTTATGACAATGGCTCTAACCTCTGTTGGAAGTGTGGTAAAAACATAGGGACTTTTTTCCGTATGTGGTGGCGTTGTTCGAAAGCCCGGAAGTTTTGGTTTAGGATTCAGAAACTAATAATAGATGTTTTAGATATTAACATCCCTTTTGTTCCAGAAAGCTTTTTGTTGAACTTATTGGATAAGAACTATAGTAAAGGTGATTATGCTTTTATAATATATTCTTTTATGGCTGCCAGAATTTGCTGGGCCACAGATTGGATATCGGAGAAAGTTCCCTCCATAGACGAAATTATAAGTAAACTATATGATTTAGCAGAAATGGTTAAGTTAAATAATATCATCCATCGAAAGATGAAACTATGTTTAATAGTATATGGTCAAAGTTTTATAAATGGTTGGAATATAATTGTAGGACTCAATAACAAGAAATAGAGTTATCTACGTAGTTTGTAATTTGTAAGAAAATCCTCTGAAAAGATTTTGATTTTGTTCCTATTGAAAAAATTGAATAAAAATTATTTTTAAAAAGCCAGCAGCCTAACCTGTGCAATCTACCCCCCCCTCCCCGAAACAGTGCCACTGTGCCAGTTAGTGCCCAAACCCAACAGGACTCACTCAGGTCAAACCAGAGAATTTCTGCAGCATAACCGACTGAGGGAGCATGTTTGCCAGCCAGGCCAGCAGCAGAACCTGTGCAATCTCACCTCCAGAAGAACCTCTGCCACTGTGCCAGTCAGTGCCCACCCCAAACCCAACAGGACTCACTCAGGTCAAACCAGAGAAACCCTGCAGCATAACTGGACTGAGGGAGCATGTTTGCCAGCCAGGCCAGCAGCAGAACCTCATTGCAGGGATTGGCTATCTAGGTCCCTCTTTCCCCCTCCCTCCTGGAAACAGGAGCAAAAGGCAGGAAAGAGGGGGAAATGGCAGGAAAATGCCATTTCCCTTGTGCCCTTTAAAGTTTAAACCTCCCCCGGTAGCCATTTTGAAAATCGCGAAAAACCCAAAAAAACCAAATTTTTTTTTGGGGGGGGGGTCAGAAAGCTGAAAATGCTCTATGGAGCCTTCCCAATATCCCAAAACCCCAAAAACCCCTGAAAATACTTTTTTGGGGTTTTTTTTCTGATTTGGCAATCCGGAATGCACACCCCTAACCTGGCACCTTCTGTACGCCAAGCAGATGCTCTACCATTGAGTCACTGTGAGGAAAAAGACAGAACAGAAATGCAATGAATTAAAAAAACTCTCACTGTTCATATAACAGAATACTGAAAATATGATATCAATACTAAGAACTATTGTATTTGCATGGTGGTAGTTATAACAATTGCCTCCATTACTGGCTGCTATACTCTATGTGTGGTTTCACCACATAACTACAACTGGGATCCTTAGTTTGTATTTTTGTCCCTCTTCCCAGAATAGATTCAGCTGCATTCCAAAGAAACTTGTTTCTGCCTACCTCAACTTGTTTCTACCTATCACAGCATAGCGCTTGGATGCACCACATTGTTCCTCTCCATGGAATGACACATAATCGGTTAAAAAAAACCCCTCTCCTTTTGTTTATACTGTTAATAACAGATGTTGCTCTGCGACATCACACGTGCTGTTTAATATTATCAAAACAATTATTCATTTATTCATCTTTGCACAGTATGTGCAAGCTGGCATTACAGATCTTGCAGGCATGGCCTTCATGAATGCAGAAACCCAAAGTGCATGTCGTATATAATAAATCACCCTCTGATTCCCCATTCCTTTACTAATCTTTGGTCTAGAATGTTCAAAACATTACTGCTGACAAACTGATAAGGAAGTGGCAGGCTAAACTTCTGGCACATGCTGAGAAATGCTCAAACGCTTGAAATTTGCCTTATCATTATGTAAAGTCAATAATGACCCTATCATGGGCCACAGAAGGGAGCAGAATTGAGTTTCAAGTAAGATTAGATACAGCCAAAGTGAACCACAGTACATACAGTTCAACAACAGCAGAAGACTAGAGCTGAAGAACAAAATCTCCATCTTTATATGTGTTCTCAGGTCAACAAGACCTGAATACCCTGGAGAAATTGGCAGTTGTAAACAGGATGCAGTTCAACAAAGATAAATGCACAGTACTACATATGGGCCTCAAAAATGTCAAGCACAAATACTAGATGGGGGATACATTTCTGGGGAGTAGTGTATGCGAAAGAGATCTTGGGATAGACTGTAAACTAAATATGAGCAGTCAGTGTGATGCAGTGGCAAAAAAAAGGCAAATTCAATCTTGGGGTGTATTAAAAGGGCCATAGCATCAAAATCGCAGGAGGTCGTAGCCCCTCTGTATACTGCCTTGGTCAGGCCGCAACTTGAGTACTGTGTGCAGTTCTGGAGGCCTCACTTCAAAAAAGGATGTGGACACAATCGAGAGGGTGCAGAGGAGAGCAACGATGATGATCAGGGGGTTGGAGGCTGAGACCTATGAGGAAAGGCTAAGGGCTTTGGGAATGTTTAGTTTGGAGAAGAGGCGATTGAGGGGGGACATAATTGCTCTCTTTAAATATTTGAAAGGCTGTCATTTGGAGGAGGGCAAGGGGCTGTTCCAGTTGGCAGCAGATAGGATCCGAAGCAACAGGTTTAAATTACATGCAGAAACTTACCGGCTGGATATTAGGAAAAACTTTTTCAGGGTCAGAGTGGTTCAAAGGTGGGATCAGCTGCCTAGGGAGGTGGTTAGCTCCCCTTCACTGGCAGCTTTCAAGAAGAGGCTGGACGAATATTTGTCAGAGATGCTTTAAGCTGGTCCTACATTGGGCAGGGGCGGGACTAGATGATCTGAATGGCCCCTTCCAACTCTATGATTTTATAATTCTCTCATATGAAAACTACCTTATGCCAAGCCAGACCTTTGGTCTATCTTACTCTGACCTGCAGCAGCTCTCCAGGGTCTTGGTTAGAGAAAAGTCTCTCCAACAGCTGCTACAACAGAAACATTTAAACAGAGATCCCAGGGACACCAGGAAGATGGGAAACCCACTGCCCTAAAAATATAGAACACTTGATGAATTTGACTGTCATCTTGGCCTTGGGGCCAGTGTTCCCTCTAAGCTGAGTTAGCGTGAGCTAGCTCATGGTTTTTTAGCCTCTGGCTCACACATTCTTGTCTCAGCTCAGGAAGGACTGCTCTAGAGCAAACTAATTGACGCAGCAGCCAAATTGCTCACTCCCAGCTTTAATGCCAGTAGCTCACAAAGTAGAATTTTTGCTCACAAGACTCCACAGCTTAGAGGGAGTATTGCTTGAGGCCGTGCTAGTCTTCCCCATATTGTTTGAACTGTTGCATTTGTGTAGCTGTAGTGAACATGGGATCACTGAGTGGCATGTATATTGCAGCAATGACGCTGATTCTTGTAGCGCTGCACACTGGTGCACTTGCCCAGCTCCATACCCTGCTCCAGCATCCACAGGGCATTGTCTCTTCAATGTTCTTTGCCACACGACAGCTTATTATGCCTCTCAATAGCCCAACTAGAAATGATTACTTTTGTTAGCTGTCATTTTGTTGTCGTGGTTGTGGTTGTTTTTAAAATGCCACATCATGAAACAAATTGTAGCACTGCAAGGATTCAGCATTCTCCACCTCAGCTCTGAATTCTAGTCATTAACTTCATTTATCAGGATGGACCCTGTAAAATCGAAACACAAGCATGAAATCCCTGTAATAGCTCTTATTAGGGCCAGCCAAATAGACACAACATTGTGCAAGCTTTTGAGCTCAGCAGAACTCTTCATCAGGCTGGATGCCACAATCATTTTTAACAATAGGAGGACAGGAAGAAGATTCCCAGAACCATGATGTTATGACCTGACCTTGCACACACATCCTTTGTTTTCTTTTGGGAATTTTTTTTGGGGGGGGGGGGGATTTTGAAAACCACAAGCCAGATCCTCTTGATCTCTCAGCCACCCAAGAGTAGGAAGGAAGGAAGGAAGGAAGGAAGGAAGGAGAGAGGTCAAGAGGGAAGTTTATGCCATAATAAAAACATCTACAACATTCAGATATTCCAGTGTTCAGATAATTCTCATTGGTCAGCTGAGTCTCAGGAAATACATTGCTTGTCCCTATATGACTGCTTGAAGGTTAATTGATAAGACATTTTTATCCAGTACTGAGGTATATGAAAGCTAAAGAGTGAATATTCAGCCTACTTTCTAATTACAGTTTACAAAGCATTGAATAAAATGATGCCCTCTGGCCTTGAATGCAAAAACAACAGTTTACCCAGTCCCACTTGTTCGTTCAGTTTTAGGGCATTATAGAAGTTGTGTTCTGGGACAACACAAGAGAGAATTCAAGGTCGAACCGAATCAAAACCTCTAGTTGCTCTGTTTAATTTTGGTTGGAGTTGTTGACAGCAGGGGCTGATAAGGATCTCTTGACAGAGCTGACCTTTGTTTGCTGCCACGGCTGGGACATTTCATTTGCATGGGTCTTTGGGAGGCTGGACCAAAAGTCAGAGTTGTTCACTGTAGCACATCCAGTTCCCATAATTAAAACATTCATTAAACCTTTTTGGTTAAATGGCCTGTGTTCATTAACTACTAGGTACATCAAAGATGGGTTTTAGCTCTGCTGGGAAACGAGCTTTTTAAGTGTTTGTACAATAGCTTGTAAAGTAAAATGATTAATTGTTCTCCAGCTACAGTACAGAAGAAATGTAAAAAGCACAGCAGTGATGGCAGACTTTTTTTTTTTGCAGATGTTTAGACTGGGATTTCTAAGATTTGTACTGCAATAATACCAACCACTTATATCCTACCTCTTGCAACTTAAGCAGCTCTTCCTCCAATGGTTCCTTAGACTGGATGAATTTCCTCCAGCCTAAGATAGCACATGCCCAATAAAAATACTATAATATTATGCATACATAGGGCTTTTAAAGTAAAAGCCAGGTCCCTAGCCCAAGGAACATTAAAGATGTATGGATATACCATTTTAATTTCTCCCCCATCCGAATTTGGCACGTAAAATTTTTCACTGGCAGAGTCTATAGGAAGTGTTTTGTTTTCCATACATATTACAAATGGTACTACTGTGCTGAACAAATTCAACGACTTATTAGATGAACATCGGTGAAAAGTTCTCACCACTCACCCACAGGATGCTTTACCAAGATATTTTTCAAAGTTTTTGTGGACATTTAAAACATTCTTCTGACAACTTTTAACAATTTTTGATCTTGCGTTTTTAACATTTTGATATATTATTACGTGAAGCTTCAGCAACATTCAGGATGTATTCAGACATTTTTAAAGACTCCTTGAAATATCACTGTGAATTTCTGAGGGGCAAAAAGGCAGCAGGCAGGTCTAAAGTGAACACACTGGAGAAAACTAGTTCATGTACCTTAAGGTAGCCAGATCTGGGTTGGGAAATTTCTGGAGATGAGAGGGAGGGGCCTCGGGAGGAAGCTCAGCAGGGATGGGATGCCATAGAGTCCGCCCTCCAAAGCTGTCCTCTCCTCCAGGAGGACTGGTCTCTGTAGCCTGGAGATCAGTTGTAATCCTGGGAGAACTCCAGCCCCCCCCACCTAGAGGATGACAACCCTAACTGGACAACATAATCATGGTAACATTTTTGGATCTTTTTAACAGGGATGGATTGCATTTCAACAAACTTGCCCAACAATGTAGAAATAAAACAAAAGATGTTGTGATTATGAACAGGTATGGATGAACCTCCTCTCCTGTCCTGGTTTCTGGGCCTCCTTGGTTTTTAGCCTCAGAAGAAAATGATCCTCTTCTCTTCATTCCTGGTCACTCCTTCCCTGCAGTGTGAAAACTAAACAGGTAGTCTCCCCCACTTCAGCAGTGGGTTACGAGGTTGTACAGACCCTCCCACATCCTGTTAAGGCCCTGCCATATGTTCTAAGTGTCTTGAGGATAACTTGCCACAGCTGCCCTCCATTGCTCTGGTGATCATCCTGATTCAGCAGATGACTCTTATTTACTCTTCTGGAGCTGGGAGGGGCTTCATGGCTTCAGCTGGTGGTGAAGATTGGTTGGTCAATGCTGCTTCTTGTCCACCCACCACAGGCAAGACTGAGGGGTCATCCTCTGCTTACACCATGATGAACCCACCCTCTAGCTACAGGGTGGACAACATTGTGTATGTAAAGTGTCATCAAGTCACAGCCAATTTATGGTAACCCCACAGGGTTTTTGAGGCAAGAGACTAATAGAGGTGGTTTGCCATTAACTTCCTCTACATAGTTACCCTGGACTTCCTCGGTGGTCTGTGGACAATATTACATTATGGTATATCAAAAGAAAATACAACTGTGAAAAGATGACACATTTGTTTTGTAAAACAGAAAAGATGCATAACCTTTTGGCTACTTCAGCAGAACTCAGAGAATCAAGGATTCTATACACTGCTGTTTAGTAATGGGTGTAATAGCAACATAAAAAAAAGTACAAGAAAGAACTAAATTGGTAGAGAAATAGAGTGGGAAAGAAAGTATTCCAGTCTTGAAAGGGCCTGGGCAAAGCTTAATGGTAGTCATGCATAATTGTTATGGGAATTAATGTTCAGGAATGAAGTTAGATCTCAGCACAGTTTATGGCTGAGTGCAATCCTAAAGAGAGTTACTCCAGTCTGAAATGAATGGGTTTAGACTAGAGTAACTCTCTTTAGGATTGCACTGTTAAGAGTCAGTTTGGTTGTTACAGGTGTCAAATGAATTTTTGGAGGGGAGAAAGATGCCCACATGCACAGCCTGGTTGTAGGAGACATGTAAATCATAATTTCCACAGGTGTCCTTTTTTCACAGATGGGGACTTGCATTCACACATAATCTGGTTGCTCTTTCCTTTCATTGTCCATAAGAGTAGACTGCTTGAATAACATGGGTTGGAATAGGGTAGTGCAAATTGGCCCTAGACTATCAAAGGAACTAACCCTGAGTAACAAAGAAAGATTTGAGAAACTCATGCATGAATTCACCTGTCCTTATGTGTCTTCTGACATTTGATGGGCTTTGTAATGATTCTTTCTGCTTATTTCTAGCCTCAGTTTTCTTTCCTTTCCTGTCCTGATGTGTATGGTTTTTTTCACACTGAACGCTGTCTGGTGTTCTATCACATCTTATTGTGTGACTGTTGTGAATAAAATGGGGTCCAGAGTAATCATTCGAGTGGCATAACTGTAACTTGTAGTCAGAAGCCCACCGAGAATTTAATTTTGTACATCGTGGATATGTAACAGTAAGCAGTCTTTACAGTAGCTGAGGGTAACAGAGCTCAAGCAGGAGGAAGGAGGCAGCCAGGAAGATAAATGAGCAAGTAGGGTTTATTAATGAGAGAAAGTCCCTGCCAGAAGTGGGAAGAGAAGAAGATGAGGCAGCAGAAAAGAAGAACGGACACTGAGAATCTCAGGAATAATTCCTTGGAGCTGGAACAGTTGAGGGGGTGGGGAGGATGCCACTTGACACATGATTTTGTTTTAAAAGAAGGAAATGATAAAATTTAAAAAAATCATTTAGTTCTGTTGTGCAATGGATTTAACCCTGGCCTATTAACTCTGTTCACTGGAACGAAAAGGCAGAATGGCTTGTGCCACTGGATATTCTGCACAAGAAGTACTATTTTTGAATGCCTCCCAGTAACAAAATAGTTCTAGCCCTGTCATCTCCCTGCTATGCTGGCTTCTTGGATGGAGGGATTTTATTTAAATATATGGGACCTTTTGAAAATCTGATTCCTCTGGCTGTAGTCTGAATCGGTACACCCTGTCCCCCTATCTCAGATTCAGTCCGAGGTCTTATCTGCTCATTCGGCAAACTGGGATGAAAGGGCCATCCTGAGGGTAGAAAAACCCCTGGTGTCCTGAGAAGCCAGCAGTCCATCTGCCTCATTTTGCTCTCATCCATCATGATGCCTGTAATCTCAGGGTTCTAGTAACAGCTAGAAGCCTCTCTAGAAGCCAGCTGCCACTCATTTTTACCTTTGCTTCACTTATGTATTGTTATGTATTGGGACTGAAACATTGCAGGACTGTGCTACTAGAGACTGGTTGAGCTTGGAGCCTAAGAACAATAGCCCACCAGGACTCTGGCAGTAACCAATCAAGAAGTAATGTTATGTAAATTGCCTATCATTGGGAGTGGGGCATTTTTGGGTGTGGCAGTTTTATTTATTTATTATTTATGTATTTGATTCAATTTCTAGGCCGCTCTCCCCACACAGCAGGCTCAGAGCGGCTTACACATTTTAGTGGACCAAGTCCACAATAAAACAATGAACATTAAAACTTTCCTCATTAAAATACAATACAATACAGTTATTAAAGTGCTCACAGTATTGATGGCATACTGTCTAGTGTTGAGCGCACGCCGGGGTCATCGGCGACCAGATGGTAATACCTGGGCGCACATTGGTAGTTGTTGATGGTAGGGGGGTACACGGAGGTGGCGGCAGAGCTGAGGCTCTGGAGTCTTGTCTTGCTAAAATCGCAAATAAAGTAGAGCTGTTCACTAGTAGTGAGTTTTCTGATCCATGGAACACACTATTTAACATGTATGTATGTATTTATTAAAATATTTATAAACTACCTTTCCTATAGCCACAGACATCTTGTAGTGCTTGGACTTGACATCATCGCAGCTGCTTTCTTGCTTGTTCTTCCAGTTAAACACTGGATTAAAATATACAATTGTGATGTGACTAGATGGGTGAACTTCCTCCTATATGCAATTGTTCTTGTCTTTTAAATGTGTAATGGGAGCCTTCAGGTAACTTTTCCAGGGCCCCATGGTGGTCCCATTAGCTATTATAACTAAGCATAACTAAATATTTTTACTATTCATTATTGCACAAAAAAATTGTTGAGAGGTGGTGGTTGTGAAAATTGGTTCACTAATTCTTAGTTATAGCTAGTAAAGGTAAAGGTTTCCCTTGCTCAAAAGCCAGTCAAATACGACTCTAGGGTTGTGGTGCTCATCTCCATTTCTAAGTCAAAGAGCCAGCGCTGTCCAAAGATGTTTCTGTGGTCATGTGGCCGGCCTGACTAGATGCTGAGGTGCACGGAACGCTATTACCTTCCCACCAAAGGGGTACCTATTTATCTACTTGAAATTTCTTGCTTTCGAACTGCTAGGTTGGCAGGAGCTGGGACCAGAGACAGGAGCTCACTCCATCATGCGGCACTCAGGTCTCAAACTGCTGAACTACAACCTTCCAGTCTGCAGTTCAGCATCTTAACCACTTGAGCCACTGCAGCCCCCATAGTATTTATAGTAGTTATAGCTAAGTCCCATTAAATGCAGCTAGTTTCTACTTTCAAAGTCTTGAACGCAGTACTTTTTATTTTTGCTTTTTCGGGACTGCTACTTCTACTAGCTATGTTAATAAACTTTTTGGGTCTGCACCAAGGTTAGGCTTCAATATCTCATTTATATAACAGTTTATGTGTGCCGTATATTATTTGGCTTTAATGCAAGACCACCAGCAATGTTTTAAACCTTCTTTCCTAAGACTACATTTCAAATATTTACCACAACTACCATAAATGTTGGATAACATTTTATAACATTTTTTTTGTCAGAGCCGAGTATGAAATATATTTTATTTACTTTTCCCCAGATGTAGTCCAAATGTTTATAGGCAAGTTAATGTCTAAATTTCTTTCAAATTTCAAATGTGTAATATTTGATATATCTGTGCCAGGGCATGCCTTGGTTTTAGTGACATTTTCTTTCCATGTGGCTTTGAGCTGGATGGCCCAGGCTAGTCCGATCTTGTCAGATCTCAGAAGTTAAGGAGGGTCAGTCCTGGTTAGTATTTGGATGAGAGCGTATCAAGGAAGTTCAGGGATGCTACACAGAGGCAGTAAGAAGAAAACAGGGCTGCACCACTTGGAGCAAAGAGACAAAGGAAAAACAATGGTGCAGTGGGAAGAAAATTTTATTCCAAAATATCAATAACCCCCAGGGGTCATTTTGTAGAGAAAGAGGTGCAGGACTTCATTAGCATAACTCATTTGCATAACTCAGTTGCATATGCCACGCCCCCTAGCATACCGGAAGTGTGTCAGAAGACAACACCCACTCCTCAGGCTCCACTCCACAGGTGAGTGAAACTGACCTGCTCTTCCTCCATTCCCTTTCCCATCCAATACTTTCTGCAAGAAAAGTAAGCGTAAAGAACACACCCTCATTCTCTTCCTGCTCCCTTGAAACCACCAGGTTTCAAGTAGACTTGAGATACCCAGGACATGTGCACCACCCATCCCTTTCCCTTCCCCTCCCCACAACAAGACACCCTGTGAGGTAGGTGGGGCTGAGAGAGGTCTTTTGAGAACTGCTCATGAGAGAACAGCTCTGAGAGAACTTGTGACTGGCCCAAGGTCACACCAGCAGCTGCATGTGGAGGAGTGGGGAACCAAACCCGGTTCTCCCAGATTAGAGTCCAGCTCCTGACCACTACACCAAACTGATGGGGTAGAAGCTGCTGAAGGGTTGGTGAAATTTCTCCAGTACTTATGTGCCATGTGCCCAGATAAAAAATGGTATACTTAGAAAATTTATATGCCACCTTGAGCAAGTCTCTGGAAAAGCAGCACACAGTCATAAAAGGAACAATGATAAAATTATCAATATTAAAACAAAACATTAAAATCAATAAAGACCCTAGCAGGGCTTTTCCCGGGGCGCTGCGCCTCTGTACTGCTCGGGGAAGCCGAGGAGGGGGCGGAGCTTGGTCATGTGCCCACCCCCTGGGCTTCTCACTCCCGGAGCTGCGCTCCTGTGCGCTCCCGCTCCAATGGACCCCTGATAACCCCTACACTTTTTGCATTAAGCTTCCTCTGGAGGATCCGTGGCATATAAATGCAGCAGTGCTTCCACTAAACATGTACAACTTTCTCACCACTGCAGCCCAAAATGTGCCCCCCCCCCGCTGTTTCTGGGAGACAGGAAACCTCCAGGAGCAGCAACAAAGTTGTGCTTTATTCCTACCCATGGACATGCTGCACTGGCTCCAAGACATATCTGACTCAGTGGCTAATGAGTACATTTTCTCTCATTAATTCAGATTCTTAAGTACAGGAGGAATGTTAGGGAGCTCTTAATGCAATCCACATGTCCCATGTCCTGATTCCCTTCAATTTTAGCCCATCTGGTCATTATAAGCCACACCATAGCTCTGAAGGGACAACCAGATCTGGCAGTATTTGAAATGGACTTCTGATATAGGTCGCCCAGATAGCCACCTGTCAGAGTCCCCAGATATCAGAAACCAACAACGTTCCTTAAGTAGGATCAGTTCATTGATTATAGTATTCTGTATTGCTCCAAACACTTCTCGTTTTAAGACTACCAGTACAGGGAGGGAGGGGTTAGATATACCAGGTTCAAACAAGGGTCGTCTGGTGGGTTCAAGCCAATAAGCAATGGGTTACATTCGCGCTTAAACTAACAGCTTTTAGTTCCCAGCGGGAAAGCAGTGAGCGTCTCTAGAGTCTCCAAGGCCAAGCCTTGTCAGTGTGGGAGATAAAGAGTCCAAGAGAATCGAAACTTAGAATACCAGAGGCCGAGGCTGAGCAATCCCCCCTCCTCTAAGGGAGCAAAGCTGACACACCTAGCACAGTGTTCTCTGGGAAGTGTTCTATTGAGCCCTGCTACTTGAAATCCTTTCAAGTGATGTCACCAGGGTTTGAACCTGCAACCTCTTCTACGAGTGACCTACACTCAGTGACCCTGAAAGGGCTAAGGAGTTGCTTGTAAAAGAAAATGGTTTCTAATGTATGTCATCTTCAGGGCTTTAAGCAGGTACCAAAGGTGTCATCTCTTTACCCTATTAATCTAAACTGCAGGTGTGGGAAAACATCTAAATTAACATGTCCTCAATAGCTTTTCAAAAACACACCGCCAGATCAAGTACTTTGAAATAAGGTACTCCTGCAGATGAGGGTATTTTCCATGAAATCATGGTTCTTCCTCCACCACCTGAGGAGTCATATTCAGAAATAATACTTTCCACCTGCCATCTATTCTGCCACTTCAAGATTCTACTATCTCATTCTGTAGCATCTCTAGAACAAGCATAAACTGTCATCAGTCCAGCGGCAGGGCTGTGGTGTCTGAAAGATGAATGGTGACTTTTACTCAGCTTTGCAAAACTTTATCTAGGAAATATCTGCATGAAAATTCCCATGCTCTTAGTACAAATTTGGAAATTATAGCAGCAAGCCATCTTGCCCCCTGAAATTTCCAAAAAGAAATAGGGTATTGTATATATGTATGTTTAAATTGCATTGCCCATTGTTCATCAGTGCCACTGTATGTATAGTTCATCTAGCCCCTAGTGGGGGGGGGGTAAGTATAAGTTGTGCATGATTGCTGCATGATTTGAATGGACTGTGCCTATCCCAGGAAACCCCTCAAAGTTCATCTAGTGAATAACATGCTCTACTCACCTGGGAGGATTTCTCCTTCATACCACTCCCCATCTAAAAAATCACCAACATTGATTGTGTAGGCCACTTGTGGGATGCTGAGGTGTGTTTGGCTGTCTACCTGGTGTACCAACTGCCTAGCACACCAGTGGACAGTCTGCTGAGTCTATTGAAGGCCATAGTTGAATGGGCCTTGGAGTTCCCAAGATTATTAGTTCTTGGGGACTTCAACGTCCATGCTGATGTAGCTGTGAGCTCCAGTCAGGCCTCAGACCTGGTGTCTTCCATGGCAGCACTGGAGCTCACCCAGTTTATATCAGGTCCCACACATCAAGCAGGTCACACGTTGGATTTGATCTTTGGAATGGGGATATATGTGGATCTGCCTTCAAAGAAGGAACTGCCATGGTCAGATCACATGGTTTTGAAGGCCTAGCTGGGTATTCCTACCCTCCATCTAATTTATGCTCGCCCGCAGAGACTAATGAATCCTGTTGAATTCAAGAATACTCTGTGGGATCCAATGCCATCTCATTAGATAAACTGATAGAGGATTGGAATTTCCATCTGTCTGAAGCCATTGAAGAGGTAGCTCCCTGGCGTTCTCTGCACTCTCGTGGTAGATTGTCCCCCGGTACACTACAGAACTTAGAGGGAAGAAAATGAGAACTCAGACAACTCAAGCGAGTTTGGCAGTGGGTTTGTGACAAAGCTATGAAAGAAGAAGAAGAAGAAGAAGAAGAGACTGGATTTATACCCCGCCCTTCACTTGTAGTCTCAGAGTGGCTTACAAACTCCTTCCCCTTCCCCTTCCCACAACAGACACTCAGAGATGAAAGCATCTTGTAGGACATTTATGAAATCCTATGAGATGGTGGTGAAGGCAGCAAAGAAGGAATTCTTCTTCATCTCCATTGGGTCTACCAGCTCTTGCCTGGCACAATTATTTAGGGTGATTCGGTCCTTGACACCCCTTATGAAGGGGAATCAAAAGAGTAGGAATCTGATCATTAGCTGTGAGGCATTTGCAACCTTTTTTGTGGATAAAGTCTTGGTGCTCTGCTGTGACCTGCCTGCCAATATTGATACAGTCGGAGGTCCCTTGGCCACCTTTGGATTCAGTTTTTTATACCTTCAATCTGCTGTCTTCTGCTAATGTCAACAGGATCCTGGGTGCTGTCAGATCAACCACATACCCCCTTGATCCGTGCCCCTCATGGCTGGTCAAGGCTGGCAATGAGAGGATATGTGGCCTGCTGATGGATATTATTAACTTGTCCCTGGAAACAGGGACCTATCTGGAGGGTCTTAAGGAGGCTGTGGTTGTGCCACTCTTGTAAAAGTCAACTTTGGATCCTTCTGATCCTGCCAATTACCACCCAGTTTCAAATTTGTCATTTCAGGGCAAGATAGCTCAACAGCTTCAGGGGTTCCTGGAGGACACATCAGCATTAGATCCATTCTAATCCAGCTTCCACCCTGACCATGAGATGGAGACAGTGCTGGTTGCCTTGACAGACAATCTCCGCAAGCAGCTGGATCAAGATGGGTCAGTGCTGCTATTACTATTAGATCTTACAGCAGTGTCTTACAGCATGGTCAATTACGACCTTTTGATCCACCACCTCACTGACATAGGGGCTGGCCCTTCAATGGCTTACCTCATTCCTCCAAGGTCAGGAACAGAAGGTTGTGCTGGGGGAGAGTGTGTCCTCCAGATACCCCTTAACTTGTGGGGTTCCTCAGGGGGACTTCTCTCCCCAATGTTGATTAACATCTACATGCATCCCCTTGCCCAGCTAGCATGGAGCTTTGGGCTGGGGTGTCATCAATATGCTAATGACACCCTGCTGTCCCTGTTATTGGATGGCCACCCAGATACCGCCCTAGAAAATCTGGCCATGGGTTTGGAGGCCATGGTTGGGTAGTTGAAGCAGAGTAGGTTGAAACTGAATCCAGTAAAGACAGAAGTTCTGTGGCTGGGGAGGGGAACTCCAGAATTGGGATATAGGCTGCCCGCTCTTGATGGGGTGTCACTGGCACAGTCCGTCAAGAGTTTGGGAGTGATTTTGGATTTCTCCTTAAATATGGAGGCCTAAGTCACGCACATTGCCAGACTGGCATTTTTTCATCTTTGCCAGGCTTGGCAATTGGCCCCCTTCCCGATCTAGCCACAGTAATCCATGCAATGGTCACCGCCAGGCTGTACTACTGTAATTCACTTAATGCTGGCCTGTTATTGAAACTGACCCAGAAGCTCCAACTGATCCAGAATGTGGTGGTGTAAGTCCTGATGGGAACGTCATGGAGAGCACATAAACATCCAGTGCTGTGCCAGTTCCACTGGCTCCCAGTGGAATACCAAGTCAAGTTCAAGGTTTTGGTACTGACCTATGGAACTGCTTCCTCTGTTATGTCCCTGGAAGAGCGTTACACTCTTCAGATAACAACTTGCTGGTGGCCTCCAGCCCTAAAGCTATCTGGCTGTCCTCAACCAGGGCCAGGGTCTTTTCAGTCCCAGCCCCAACCTGGTGGTACTCTCTGCCAAATATCATCTGAGCCCTGCAGGACCTTATGCAGTTCTGCAGGGCCTGTAAGGCAGAGATGTTCTGCCAGACCTTTGGTTGAAGACAGTAACAGTTTCCATCATGGCTGGCACCCTTCCTACTCCAGCTGTTTTTCATATCTGTTTTACCCTCCTCTCCCCTGCCCGTGAAGCGGCCAGCAGTCTGAAATGGGACAAATTAATATATGCCATCTTTTTGTTTGAAATATCTTATTAATGTTGTAATTGTTTTATCTTGAAGTTTTTATGAATTATGTACATCGCCCGGAGCCCTGCACTGCAGGAATGTGGTGATTAACAAATTTAATAAATAAATAAGTATAAATAAGAATAATTGAACAATGTACCAAAGAAACAGCTTCATGCCTCCCTTATCAATATTTATGATATCCAGATTTCTCTCTCAGTAGAATCAAGCAGTACCCTCTGTTCACACTGAAAATATATTAGAATGTAACCACTGTACTTGGGGGAAATGGGTAGGTGGCAGAGCATGTTATCTATTGAATTTTCAAGCCTATGACCAGGGACAAACTGGCCATTTAACTTACAGGGAAAGCTGACCTAGAAGGCTGTTGGCTGCTGGAAGCAAGCACAGCCACACACAGCATATCCAGCAGTGTTACAGGGGATGCTTGGCTTGAACCCTTTGGTAGCAATGATGGTCAGTATAATTGCCCCAGTTGCCTTGTCTCACACCACCACTATTGGCACTGGGCCATCTGGACTGAGAGGTCCCCAAGCTCTGGCTTGTATTGCTGCAAGAGCTCTCACTGGATTTTGAGCACTGTGATCTTGAACAAAGTTTGCCTTACACATGAGTAAGTTTACCCAGCTTTAAGACTACTGTTGTTTCTCAGACTTTTCAAGTTTCCCCTTCCCTTTCTGAACTTATTCTGCTTTCTGGATCCCCTTGCCAACTATATGTTCCTCAATAAAGTATGTAGAGAATCTTACACACAATTGTAAGCAAGCAGCCAGGGACTACTGAGCTTGGTTGACTGGGGTTTGAACCCAATACTGTCAGTAGAAAATAATATTTCTGATCAGTCCTAAAACCACAGCAAGGGAAGTAGCATTAGAACAAAACAAGAGGGGACCCACAACAAAATGTTGCGTAATGTGTTGTGGCCCTACCACAGTCTTCGTTGCAGGCAGTCCTTGCAAGGAACTTGTGGGGAAGGGGATTCCCCACCTTTCCCCCCTCCTCCCCCCTTTATGGCCAAAGTACCCACCTCTTTCTTTCTGCACACACCCCTTATTTACTAATCTTCCCTCACGTCCCCTTCTCCTCTCACCCCTTCTATGTCAGCTTTCCTCTCTACCCCATTCTCTAGCAATCCTTTCCTACCCCATTTCTCCTCTTGCCCCTTATATGTCTCACCCCCTCTTACCCCAGCCCTTTGTGATGTCCTTTCCCCCCCACCCCTCTCAGTCTGCCCCTTTTTCTCTCCTCCCCAATCTCCCCTTCCTCTTTCTCTCCCCCTCCCTCAATCTCCCATTCTTTTCTTTCTTCTCCCAACAGACAATTCCCTATTCTTTCTCTGTCTCTCTCTCCCTTCTCACAGAACCCCACTTCTTTCTGTTTCTCTCCTTTTGCAGCTGCAGGCGAGCAAACATCCCTAATCTGGTTGCAGGAGGGGGGGCGACAATGCAGGCTTCGCCTCCTCGCGCTTCAGCTGATGGCTGCAGGGCTACCTTGAGCAGCAGCAGCAGAGGGCAGGCTGGCTCCCAGAGTGCCGCCGCCACCCCTTTGGCTCCCTTGGCCAACCGGCTGCCCTGCCTCCCCACGGGTGCCACCAGCTGCCTTTACTCAGCAGTCCAGTGCCCAAACCTGCTGGCTGAAGCTAGTCTTCATTGCTGGCAGTCCTGGCAGGGGCGGTTCCAGTGGTGGGGTGCGCAGCTATTGCGGTGGCTTCCCTCGCGGCTCCAATGACTTTTCCCGCGCTTCAGTAAGTCTTTTCTCTGTGCTTGTGCAGAGTAAGCAGCTTTACTTTTGGGGGGATTTCAGTATTCCCGTATACTTTTAAAAACATGTTTGATTTTTCTGCAAACATGAGGACTGCCTCAAGTTTGCTGGAAGATCTGTTTACCCTCCATGTGACCCAAATCCATGGAAATAAGTATCCGCATGCAGAGGGGACCTTGGTTATTAGATATATAGATTGTAGTTCTTCCAGAATCAGGTTGGAATGATGCAGGAAGTGGGTGAACACAGTCTTCACAAACCCAATGCAAATCAATTTGAATTTAAAGACAGAAAGCATTCATACTACCCATGTCATTACTGATGAGGATCCAGTCTCTTCCTGTAACTTTGAGGGGTTCCCTCCAGATGCTCCATGTTATTCATCGGAAGGCCTGCCTCACACTATGAGACAAAATCCATGACGGAGTGTGATATAAAGCAAAGTATGCATATACAAGACTAAGCAGTCTTAAGACTACAAAGCTCACAATGCTTTGTGTTCACAAGTGAAAATGCATCCACGAAAACATTCAGGGCCTTGAAGCAATGAGTGCAAGTAAATTAGCTAAAATTCTAACTGGTCAACAGATTTTCTTCACAAAAATCCACCACTTGAGGCCCAGAAAACAGAAGCGGAAATGAAACTCTTCCTGCTGATTTCACAAATGGCTACTTGAATGTAAATAATTTTTAATGAACTAGTAAAACACACAGCAATAGAATCATACAGAACTACTTCCCCCAAAACGCCTTGGACAGCAATTAAATGACCGAATCATGGGTCTTTGTTTACATTTTAATTATTTTCAGACAGTATTGTCCTTTAAAAAAAAAACAAACCCACTCTACTTTTGTGTATGAATATTTTAATCAGAGTTCCTGCTTCATGTCCCACTAACTGCCTCATTTCCCTCTTGACCCTCATTTCCCTCAAATTCATCCTTTTTTTTTTGCTGTGGCGGTTTGAAATTCTGACCAGATGGCCTGCAAGTTGGCTGTCTGAATGCTGGTAGCCATCATGGGAGCATTGCTTTCCTTACCCATCTGTCTCTGAATTCTCAGTTTAAACAGTTCTCCTGGGTCACTCCAAGCTTCTTTCTAGACATCCTCTTGGACTTTTGCCGTTCAGAACTGTCAGGGGCTAAAACAACAAAGGAAACCAGGACTGCTATATATGGAAATAAAGAATAATAATCTGGATAATGCAGTCCTGTCTGTAGCTTTGAATAATGGCACCCACTCGTTTTCTGATCCAAAGAAGGTCATTTTATAACACTAAAACTTTGGTGGTTTTCAAACTGTAATTTTTGCACCTGCTCTGTTTAGATGCATGTATCCTAAGCAAATTTACCCTGGCAATCGACTTCCCTCCTGTCTCGCTTATGCAGCCAAGGGATCACATGCCAAGCTTATTTTTATCCTTCCTTCAGCAGGACCCTTTGTACTGGGTGCCGTTTTCTCTGACTTTAGATATACTGTGTAATTGTTCCCACACACATTTGTTTAAAAATGCCTCTTCAGCTGCTATCTTGTATGCCTGATTTCACTTTTTTCTGTCACCATCACTATTTAAAGACTGTCAATCTGGTATCCACGCTGGTGCTGCAGTCAATACATGGCAAGGCTATGCATCTTTGTTTGTGATCTCAAAGCTACAAGATGTCTTAAGATCTCAACTTTTGACATATTAAAAGGGAAGCAAGTTCAAATCTAATCAGAACACTGATACCCATTCCCCTTGTGATGAAAGTGCAGGGCGCTGCCTGAGAAGCTAAGCAGGCATGCCAACTCTCGGTGTTAAAGGGCAGGAAGCTGAGGCTAGGGGTGCGTTACTAATGCACACGACCATGTCTTCCTTATCATGCAACAGCCCGCTAAAGTGCAGAGCTTACTTGTGCATGCTCAGTTATGCTGATAGATTAAGAGGATGCAGCTTGACTGCTTTGGAACAGCTGTGGCTGGTGAACAACTTGGTAGGCATGGAGACTTCCCCCCTTCCAATTTTAAAATGGTGGCAACCAAAACGTTATTGCAAAGTCTCTCAGCACTGCAACTTGTGACTTAATAACGATGCCAAGAATTTAAATTACAACCACGATTGGCCCATGTTTTGGGTTCCAAAACCACAGCCACAGAGAGAGGGGGACCGGAGGGACAAAATTTGGGGGGGCCAATGTCAGTTTGAGGGGTCCCAGCTGGGACTGTCCAACAGCCAACACAGTAGAGTTTAGCTTTCCCTGGAATGCCTCTGCTTGCCCTTTCTGCTGTGATCTCTCTCTCTCTCTCTCACACACACACACACTCCCCACAGAAGATGGTTCAGGTTCAATCATTTTATTGCTCATAGACCAATAGGTCATAAGCAAATATACAAAGTATAGTACATACAATAGAGTACAGCATAAATTATAATTTACAGTTTACATTTTCAGAGTTATACAATTTAGTTTACCGAATACCAGGGCTATTTTTGGGCAGGAACACATAGGAATGGAGTTCCGGCTGACTTCTGAGTTGGCCACGCCTACAGTCTCCCCCTCCCCCGGGGTTCCCCAGGCACCTCGCAAGCCGCGGGGTGCCTGGGGAAGCCAAGCCGGTCCAGGGAGGGAAGGCAGTTTAAACTGCGGGATGTCTGGTGAAGCCGATCCAGAAATAACCTTCCTTCCCTCGGGTTCCCCATGCGCCTCACAAGCCACGGGGCACCTGGGGAAGCTGATCCTGGAAGGGAGCTGCTGTCAGGGGTGTGGCCTAATATGCTAATGTGTTTCTGCTGTTGGGTGTGGTTGATTATGCTAGTGAGTTCCTGCTGGGCTTTTTCTACAAAAAAAGCCCTGCCGAATACACATTAAGTACCTAAAAAGGGCAGAGTCCCCACAGAAGATGCTGAGGGTTGGCTCAGTTTCCTCTGCTTGCCCCCTTCCTGCACCCGTCTAGCCAGCCAGCCTAACTTTCTGCACACTGGGAAGGCAGCACATGGTGCTCCTTCTTCCTTGCATGATGATCTGCCTTGCAAGAAGCCCACCATTTGCTCTGTTCCCTGTCCAATTTCCTGAGCTGCATAGAGAAGCTTCTCTACCCAAAGAACAGGATTGTCATCTGGCAAATGAGCCCCTTGACAATCTTGTTCTTTGGGTAGAGAAGCTTCTCTGTGCAACTCATCTCAAATGATAAGGGACCACTCACTGGAGAAGACCCTGATGCTGGGAAAGATTGAAAGTCAAAGAAGAATGGGATGGCAAAGGATGAGATAGTTAGACAGTGTTATTGATGCAACAAACATGAAATTAATCAAACTCCGGAGCACAACAGAAGACAGGAGAGTCTGGCGTGATGTGGTCCATGGGGTCGCGAAGAGTTGGACTCGACTGTGTGACTGAACAACAACAACAAATGAACCCCTAGCTGAAGGCAATGGAAGAGGAGGGGGGACTTCTCAATTATTTTATTCCCCAGAGAAGGATATGATGGAGGGGGCAGGGCTGTTAAGACTAACATTGTAATGCTGGAGAGGCAAAAAAGTTTCCAGGCAGATGCTCAGAATACGCATCACAGGAAAAAGTTCAGTGTGTAAAAAACCAATGGGAGTTCCACAGAAGGTTGCCAACTGGTCAAGAAAGAGGGTTGGTTTGCACCTGTCCCTTTAACAGCAGCTTGAGCTATGGTAATCAGCAAGGGAACTTTTGACAAAACAAAGCAAATACTTATTATTCGTTTGTTCCTGCGGTTCAAGCTGCTGTGAGATGCACAAGAGTAGGAGCTAGTAAGAAAAAAGTTGGCAACACCAGGATCTGGGTGGGGATAATTGCAGGGGATTGAGGCGGGGGACATTTGGAGCTGGTGAATGGAAAGGGATGGATGCTGGATGGATTTGGGGATGGGAGAATCAGGGAGAAGAAGTGATGGGGGGAAATTAAGGCTGCTGTCCTGCTGTGCATATTTACAAGAACAGTATTCAGCTAACTGGAGTGAATCCTAGGAATAGGGAAGGTGCACAAATAGAGGAATCTTACTCTGACTCCCACATGATTCTAGACCTATCTTGGACAAAACACAATTTTAGAAGTTCAGCAATAAAACATAATGAGTTTTTACAGACCTCACTAAAGATATGGGATAATAGACAGACAAGATTACTTCCAGATATAACCCCACTTTTCTCCTTTCTAAGGTCGCGATCAGATGGCTCTTTAGATCCAACCCAGGCATGGATGCCTGGTGGATTTAAAGGGCACGTCCAGACAGCAACATCTGGAAAATGTGCGGCTTCCGTGATCAGCCCATTGATCCCCGCCAGAGAGCCGTACTTAAAAGATACCATTGAAAGTCCGGTCTAATGCTTCCCAATGGGCCAATGACAGACTTTCCATCACCTGGTTGTTCTATCGCGCAATCAGCCCATTGGGATGGTCTGACTCCATTTGAAAAAATACTTAGTGATGTGCACATAACCACTTAAACATGTGACAGCCGCAGAGCTTTGCTCAAATGATCTGGACAATTTCATGTTTCTGAAGGGCCCATGAAATTTATGAACTTTGTTAATTGAAAAGGTACCTAGAGGAAGGTACCACTGGCAGTGCTTTTACCATTCAAGTCCACGCATGTGCGGAAAAACCTGTACACAGTGAGGCACATATGTACATGTGCAAACAGATTTTTTTAAAAAAAAAGAAAGAAAGAAAAGAAAACAACTGCACGGCTCCTTTAGGTGGACACTGTCTAGACAATCCACCACAGAGTCTGCACAGGATAAGGCGATTCATGGGGGAGCTGTCTGGTTGTGCAACACTGGATAAAAAAGATCTAAATCAAATTAGAGCTGGGCCAATGGCAGGATTAGCTGCCCATCTGAATGCACCCTAAATCAAGAATGGTTTCCTCCTGGAAAAGGGTATTCAGCATTTTTGCACTGGTGAAAGAAAGGGATATACAGGATAATGGACTTGACAGATCAAGAGAAACGTAAAGAAAAACAGGTAGAACATAAATTGGGCAGGAAAAAAACTGGTTGCGATATATGCAACTAAAACATTTAATCCAATCCATAAAACCTTACAAAGTTCTGACAAGGCCTCTTACTGAATTTGAAATGATATTGAAAAATCACGAGGGACAATAATCAGGCCTGGTATCAAAAATATATAATATGCTACTGAAGGAAGACTCTTAACAATTGCCAATTTACCATAAACTATGGAAAATAGACTGTTCAAATAGTTTGACAGATACATGCCCCCAAATGTATAACTCTCCAGCCCAATCTTCAAAAGTATTTAAAATAAAGTATTTAAGGCATTTACAATGCTTTCACACTGGCATCCTACAACAACGAGATTAAACAGAACAAAGAGTTCAAATGACCCCTGATGTCGGAAAGGACATGGACAGCTTGCTGATTTTATTCACAATTGGTGGTCTTATAAATACATAACACAATTTTGGAAGGAAATCATACCTCAAATATTCCATAGTATGGATTTCAATTTACGTTTTCTTTCAGAAGTGGTTCTTCTGGATGTCTGATCAGCCTCCCTACAAAGAAAAACACATAATTAATTTTGACACTGTGGGCCATTGCTCATATCTTAATAGCTTCTCATTGGATAGATAAACAACTCCCAAAATTAGAAAATTGGTATAACCATATATGGGAACCTTTTATAATGGCCAAGATCATGGATGGAGTGACCAGAAACCCAGATGACAACTATGCCACAACCTTTGTGGAAACTTGGTATCCTGTTATTTCTTTTCTTAAGGAGCAAGAAATCCTTCCTAAAAAATTTGCTATATGCTAAAATGATTTATTTTTAAGTACATTTGGTGATGTGATTTATTTTGTAATATATATATTTTTTGTTGGGTATGGCAATTTTTAAAAAAACTTTTGGAACTGTTGTGGTTATGTTACGTAGGTTATGCAACGCATAGTCCTTATTTGGCAACGTATGGTCCTTACTGTGTGTTTAATTTGTATGTATAAAAGGTAAAAAAAATACCCCCAAAAAAGAATAGGGAAGGTGCTTGATTTTTTAAAAATTAGAGATCTTATACTCTGGCTGTAAGAGAAGGATGGGGTGGTCACTCTCTTTTCTCTCCCATTTTCTTTTTCTTTCTTTTTAAGGAAACAGCAGCAGACGGGCAGGGGATGGGAGGGGAGAACTGGAGCCAGCTGGATTTCAGTATCAAGGGACTAGGGTTACTTTCTAAAGTTAGTGCAGATGAAGGACTCTGATCCCCTACCAGGACTCATTCTTTGTTTCAGAAAAGAGATGCTTTGGGGGAAGAAGAGCCTGCCTGCTAAGGAACACGCGTATGGGTGCCATGGTGCTTGTGAGTGCCAGTTGCAAAAAATCAATATACCCATTAGTTCTAATCAGATTCTCCCTTCTTTTCCAAAGCCAAGTCAGTGAGACAGAGAGAGTGAGAGCTCTCAGAGTACTATGAGCTAGGTTTCTTTAAATTTGTCTCATCTTGTTTAATGTTGATACGTGCTGGTTGGTTGTTATTTGAAAGGGGGGTTGCGCCTTACCTTATTACAGTGTGCACGGTGTAAATAAATTAAAATCTGCTCTAATAATCCTGCCCATTTTCCTTTGACATTTCTTACCTAGTAAACGATTATTATCCTAGATTCAGGTGGGTGGCCGTGTTAGTCTGAAGCAACTGGAGTTCAGTGGCAACCAACAAAGATCAACAAAGTGTAATTCTGGGTATATGTTTTTGTGTGCATGCAGCCTTAAAAGTCCCACTGAACTCAAACTTTGTCAAATTATTGTTCAATTCATAGATGGTAGAAACAAGCCAATAATATTTAGTTTTGATCAGGATCAGCTGGGGGGGGGGCAGATGGAATCTTTGTCCAGGGGCCTATGGTGGCTCTCAGCAGCCCTGTCCAAAAACTCTCTGACTACACAGTTAGTTCTGTTATCTCATGCTAGCCACTTGGATCCTGCATTGCCACAGTACAAAGATCTGTTGGTTCTCATTTCAGATGACTGTGTTTCAATGTGTGTATATATACTTACCTCAAGCTTGAAAAGAAAAAGAAAGCTTTGCAGTGTGTTGACAGAACAACTAACATTCTGATCTTTGGGCATTTTTAAAGTACACTGCTGCAGACAATAGGGAAACTAATTTTCCCCACTATAAAGATAACCCATCATGGCCACATTTGTGCTGTGCTGTACTTAGAATATGATGGTTAACTCAGTGCTGTCCTGAAGCTAGTTCACAATTTCTGCTGTAAAGTAATTGATTTTGGTGGCTCATAATAGAGAACACAGCCAATATGCATGATGGGTAAGAAGAGGTGCAAATGTGAGAAAGAGATTTTGTCTTTCTAGATTCCTTTCAAACTTGTTACAGAGATTAGTCCAAAGCAACATTCAAAGTGGATTAGAAGGTTCATTTTAAGGCAAAGCATTGAAAGGAAGCTAGTAATCTTTTTCAGGAGAGCACCAGATTTTGCCTTGAATGAAATATGAAGAAATTTTGGAAGATTCTCCTGAAATTAAATCTGAGGAATTATGAGGGATGCACACACACACACACGTTCAGTAATGATACTGAGGAGTGTGCATGACATATCCCTAATAAAAACTTTCTCTATATTATGAATTTTTAAATCTTGAGAGCAAGATGTTTGCCTGCCATTGTGGTTAAAACCCATCCTACTTTAAATGCTGTAGGGCTAAGGTAGTAGGCATAGTAGGTCTGCTATCACCATCTAAAATGTAGTGGTAAATAAATATGCCAGAGGACCGTTAGCCAAGATTATGGATAGGCACAAACCAGCTCGTGAACTAAAGTTTGTGATAAATTTTGGCTGGTTCATGGTTTATGAAGTTCATGGCATGTCAACTGGCATGAACTTTCCATGAACTTACCAGGTGTTTGTGGTGGTTCGTGGCAGTTCGTAAATGGATACATTTCCAGACAGACTATTGCTGCACAATCTAAATGTTTACAAAACTTCAAAGCAACTGGGGAGCATAACTTGGAGGGCATGTAGAGGAGTATCTGAGAGAGGTCCCCTGAAGGTTTGGTGTGTCTAGCTCGCACAAGATTCATTTTATACACTCCTGAGCCTCCTGAACCTATGTCTGTCAAAATGACCGCCTGTCATTTTGACAGGCCAGGTTCAAGAGGTTCAGGAGTATATAGGACAGATTCTATGCAATCTAGAGCTGCTAAACTTGCTGGGGCTCTCCAGCTGACTCTCCTCTACCTGGTCTCCACATTTGGTGAAGATTGAATTTACGGGGTCCAAGTTACAGCACCCCCAAAAAGGTGCCCCAGGAAGTTCTTTCCTAGGAAATGACAGGTTCATTTCCCCAGAAAGCACTTTCCTGGGGGCACCTTCTTTGAAGGGGAGATAACTCAGACCCTGTAAATCCAATCTTCACCAAACCAATCCTCCAGGGGAGCATTCTAACCAGGTCATGAACCTCACGAACTGAACAGATTTGTTTGGCCCCTAAAAGTTTGTGATGGTTCATGGTTTGCAAACTGGGTGAGCCATGAACCATGAACCAAACAAAACTTCATTTTCCCAGTTTCTGCCCATCCCTACTCAACATCTTACTACCCTTGGTATGACACAGGCCTACTAGTAGCAAGTAAACATACTGACATTATGCTTCATATCATCTCACTTGTCTTTCCCCCATGTTACAGAACTGTACCACATCTATTTTTACTGGCTTTTACATTAGATAGTGCAAGTAGAGACCTATAACTGCTCCATTTTAATCTCCAATACTATTTCAATTTTCTTGTTTCCATTTCTTCCTGGAGATGCAGTGTGGTACAGAACTAAACATCCTGTGCTTCCTTTCACATATCCTGTCACTGCAACAGCAAAATGTGAAAATTATTTTAAAAACCTATTAGACTTTTAAAACATTCCTTTTTTTTTCTCCTATTGCTGTCTGCTGTGGAGTAAGAAAATTCTGAAATTATCCAATGACATGGTCATAAAGACTACTTGGCACTAAGCTCCCAATTCTGTCTCCTTTCCCTTATTCTGTGGACCAAGCACAATGCTGAGAACAGGTGTAGAAAGAAGGATTTGACAGCATTTGAAGTGAGTTGCCTGCATCTTGGAAAGGATGAAAGAATTAGTGAAAGATAACTCAACTTGACAGGAAGTCTGTTACTCCTGAACCACAGAGGATAGTAAAAGTTCTGGGATAAGGAAACCTAACAATGTCTAAAGGGTTCTTTGAGAAACTGTTGATTAAGGCGAAGCATAGGAATAAAAATAAGAGATAAAAAGATAGTTTTCTCTCTAGGGTTCTTAGTCCCCTCCTGGGAACTGGTGGGGGGTGGGGTGGGGAACTTACCAGGAGAAAGAGAAGGGCCCAGGCCACATCACTGGTGTTATATAGGAAGTGATGTCATCATACTAGTGAATTCCAGGAAATACTCTGGTATTTGGGCAAAACTCTATGGTAAAAGCAGCTTCTACAATAGAGTTTTTTGCCCAAATGCCAGAGCGTTGTCCAGAAGTTATTGGCATGATGCTGTCACTTCCTATGTGATGCCAGCAATGTGGCCAGGGCCTTCCTCTTTCTACTGGTAAGTCCCCCCCACTGGCCAGATGATCAGCAGCTGGGGGGCAGGGCCTGGCAGTGGGGAACCCCTACCTCCCGGAGGGGGGCTGTCAATCCCATTTCTCTTTTTTATACTTCCATGGCTTGGTCCTGTTCAGAGGATGGGGTTAAATATGTTTGCACATCTGAATTGTACAACTCCACCTCCATATGGTTAAGAACATGGTGGCAATCCATAGGAAGTTAGATGCATTAGTAAATCCTGCTGGAATCAATGGCAGTCAGCTTCTCGAGTATATACAGGCTTAAATTATAAGATCACTTCCTGGAAATGTCCAATTGAATAAAACAGAACTTACTTTTGAGTAGACCTGCTTAGGTTTACTTCTACAAAGTGCTTAACTCAAATAAATGTATTCCAAAAAATTTATGCACACCTCATTTTGTCTGTACCCATAGATGTGTCTGGAACATGTGACTTCATCTTTTTTTAAAAAAACTCAGTTAAAAAACCATTAGTGTGTGTGGTTTTAAATTTAGATATATGCTTAATTAGTTAAGAAAAGTCATCCTGGAATCAAGTAACTTGGTTCCAGGAGGGAAAAGTTCACATGTGCTTCTCTTCCCCCTCCCCCAATATCCAAGTAGGTTGCCATAGAAATCACAGCCGTGTGATATTGATTCACAGCTGCGTGAGTCTCCTAGGTTGAAAGTTTTTTTTCTCCCAACTAAAATAAAAATACACAGACTATAAGTGTCCTGCTTGAGGCATAAGCAGCAGCTTGATAAAGAAGACAAGCCTGCTGTTTGGGTAGTATATTTTAGTTTTAGGGTGCATTTGTAACGGAAGTGAGCTCAGAGACAGCTTGCTTTCTTATAGACATTCCACTTAAATTACCAAATAAAGCCATTATGCAAAGAAGATCTTGAGAAGTTGCAGTAAAAAAATGTATTCGTTGCTGGATTGCTGCTTGAATTTTGAGCGCACTCAAGCAAATATTATTTATGTAGAAATAAGTCTAACTCACTAAATATGGAAATTCTGATCTGTGACTGGACCACACCTGGATAAGGTTTTTCTTTGACTGGGTTCTTCAAAGAAATTGACCATGAACTATGAAGTACAGTCAATAGAGTCCTGTAAAGATTCTGGTATGTATAGATATTATAAACATTCTTGAAAGCACTTCTAGAAGAAGAGAAGAAGAAGAGGAGATTGGAGCTGCAGTCAAACATACTAAATAATCCACTTTCAACTCACTTTCAGACTGGATTTTTACAGTGTGAACTGGCAAAATCCAGTTGGAAAGTGCATTGAAAGTGGATTATTTAGTGTGTGTGACCGCAGCCTGGATTTATACCCCACCCTCCACTCCCCAAGGGAGTCTCAGAGCGGCTTACAAACTCCTTTTCCCTTCCCCTCCCCACAACAGACACCTTGTGAGGTAGGTGGGGCTGAGAGAGCTCTTTCCCAAGCTGTCCTTGAGGGAACAGCTGTTACAGAGTTATGGCTTGCCCAAGGTCATCCAGCCAGGTGCAAGTGGAGGAGTGGGAATCAAACCCGGTTCTCCCAGATTAGAGTCCAGGCACTTAACCACTACACCAGACTGGCTCTCCAGTTCTACAAAGTTATGGTTCTATATCATATAAAAGACTGCTTCTCCCTCAATGAGAAGACGGGCAGTGATAGACAACTTTCCCTCAAAAACAGCTGGCCTACCATCACTGATGTTTCTGTGCATTCTGGGTGTACTCAAGGCTGTGCTATTACTTGGATAGCTGATAGCACAGCCTATTGGATATTCAGTACATACTGGAGGTATTCAAGGGTTGTGCTATCAGTTTACATGCATTGACAATAAGGCTCAATACCAATGTCTCCTGACCAATGTCTCCTGAGAATTTTGTATCCAAGAATTCTCTACAACATACAGGGATTCTAATATGCACTAGAAGATACACACACACACACACACACACAAACACACACATACTGCAGAGAATTATGGGACATCCAGTCCTTGGCACTCTACTTAATGTGGAATGTGCTCCCAGCATTAATAAACACTAGAAACACTACGGTGGAGATTTCAAAGTATTGATATTCTCCATGTATGTAGAAGAGGAGACATCAAGGTCAGGGAGCTCATGCTGTCATCGTGAAGAGATTGCCAGTTGTCTGAGAGAAATTCTAGCTGAGATAAGCCCTCCCACAGCTTCCTTGAGGCTACTAATAGGCTTCTGAAAGGAAGACAAGAAAGAAGAAATGCACTACAGGGAACTCATGCTGTAATAGGACAATGCCACAGTGGGCTGTAATGGGACCACCAAGGGCTTGAGATATTTCAGCTGTCACATCTCCTTGCCAATTTCCTAGTGTGCCCTGAGTTAAAAAACAGAAGAAGGGGAACTCATGCTGTTGGCTCCTGAAGAGACCACCAAAGGTTTGAGAAAGCTGATTTGAGGCACAGCCTCCACCACCGTCCTAGGGACTTCTAAAGATCACAGCATCTTTGTGTGAAGATAAGACAGAAGAAGCCCAGGCCAGGTAGCGCATGTCACCAGCTCATCACAACCAGCAAACAACCTGAGACATTGATAGATAGATAGATAGATAGATAGATAGATAGATAGATAGATAGATATACACATATACATATACACACACACACACACTTGACAGAAAGCCAATATATATAGAATCATAGAGTTGGAAGGGACCTCCAGGGCATAGGCGTCAACTATGGGGAGGCTTGAGGGCTCGAGCCACCCCCAAAATTTCCCGGGGGAGACTGAGCCCCCCCAGGAAAATGGAGTGCCCGCCGCGAGTCCCTGGGCACCACTGCCGTCTCTCTCTCTCTCTTCCCCCCCCCCCCACCGGCCTGGCTGCCTCCGTCCCTCCCTCCCTCAGTCCATCCAGGGGCCAGCTAAACAAATGCCCAGCTGGCCCCTGGATGGAGGGAGGGAGGGACGGAAACAGGAGTGGCCAGGCCAGGGGGGGAGGCAGTGGTGGTGGAGACATGGCCGGGGGGGAGGCAGTGGCGGTGGAGACATGGCACACAAGCCCCCCCCCCCAGAATTTAAAACTCAATGCCCCTGCTCCAGGGCAATCTAGTCCAAACCCCTACACAATGCAGGAAATTCACAAATATCACTTCCCCCCCATACACACACCCAGTGGCCACTGTTTCATGCCTAGAAGATGACAAAAAACCTCCAGGATTTCCAGCCAAATTGGCCTGGAGAAAAATTGCTTCCTGAGCCCAAAGTGGTGATCAGCATTTCCTTGGACATGTAAGAAAGGGCCACAAGAACTGAATGCTGATGCAACCCTTCCTGCCCTCCCTTCTCATGATCTGCCTAAGTTCACAGAAACAGCATTGCTGTCAGATGTCCATCTAGCCTCTGTTTAAAAACCTCCAAAGAAGGAGAGCCCATCACCTCCCGAGGAAGCCTGTTCCACTGAGGAACCGCTCTGTCAGGAAGTTCTTCCTAATGTTTAGCTGAAAACTCTTTTGATTTCATTTCAACCCATTCATTCTGGTCTGACCTTCTGTGGCAACAGATAACAACTCCGCACCATCCTCTATATGACAGTCCTTCAAGTACTTGAAGATGGTGATCATATCACCTCTCAGTTATCTGCTCTCCAGGCTAAACACACCCAGCTCCTTCAACCTTTCCTCATAGGACTTTGTCTCCAGACACCTCGACATCTTTGTTGCTCTCCTCTGGACATGTTCCAGCTTGTCTATATGGTTAGCCAAATGGCTTTATTATATTAATAAATGGAGGGAATTATGAATTATTCAATGGCAGTAGGCATTAATTATAGGACCATAACCCTTGTATACCAGAGTTTGAATTCCCAGAGTGTGAAGGTCACAACAGCATGTTTACTCTCTCTTTCGAGGTGAGAGCAGTGTATGTCAGCCAAACATTCCAATATTCTTTGTATTACATTCAGTATTCTAATATACTATTCTGAAAAAGAAATACACTAAAATACAGAGGATCTATAGTCCTTGTTGAGAATACATATGTGAGGACTGAATGAGTTAGCATATATAATGAGATAAGAAACCAATATCCCTGTTGAGTCCTGGGGAGGTTTTTGTTCCAAGCATTGTAATAACTTGTAATTCAGCAATTTCCCTTTCCATTCTGTTCCTGAAGTTCCTTTGTAATAAAACAACTACCTTGAGGTCACCCTTTGCATGTCCTGGAAGGCTGAAGTGTTCTCCTAGAGGTTTCTCTGTCTTGTGATTCTTGATGTAAGATTTGTGTCCATTTATCCTCTGGCATAGGGTTTGTCCTATGTAGAGAACCGAAGGGCACTGTTGACATTTAATGTCATATACAATGTTAGAAGATGAGCAAATTAACGAGCCTCTGATGGTGTAGTTGATCTTGTTAGGTCCAGTGATGAGTCTCTGATGGTGCCTAGCAACAGTGATGAGCTTCTGAATAAACCTCTGTTGGTCTTAAAGCTGCCTCTGGATTCGAAATCTGTTCTACAGCTTCATGTGTGTTCATCTGTGGATGGCCCAAGCTAGCCTGATCTTGTCAGAACTTAGAAGTTAAGCAGGGTCATCCCTGGGTAACATTTGGATGGGACACCACTAAGGAAGTCCAAGGTTGCTACAAAGGGTCGGGCAATGGCAAACCACCTCTGTTAATCTCTTACCTTGAAAACCCTATGGGGTCACCATGAGTTGGCACTTGACAGCACCTTTCGCCACAAACCGGCCAAAGTGTCACAATAACAGTGTTAATCACAGGCAGATGCAAAGGTAGACATAGCCAAGGCAGTAATCTGAATGGAAAGCTCATTCAAAACTTCTTTGGGATTGAAGCATTTGCAACATTCCCTCCCCCATGACAGATACAATAGATGAAATGCCGCTCGATCATTTCTTTACCGCATTTCTCTTCACGTTACTACCATGCCATACATCCTGTGTCCTTAAAGGTTTCTGTTCTCCTGTATCCACTCAAGTGCAGTTAATCTATAGGTGGCAGCACAAAGATACACACAAGAGCTTGCTGGCATGTGGAATGCAGTTGGAAGGCCAAAGAATATTTCACACATCGAATACTGCAGAGACATACAATGCAGCCACGGAGCATAGCGAGAGCATTTCTTATCTCAGTGCAGCGTCTGCTTGTTCCAGTTTGAATTCCAGCCGCACAACCAATTCCCCATTGAGTTGGTACCTCATGATATACCAACCTTGCAAGGACTGGTGAGGTTGTGAGCGCAGTTCATTTGGCAAGAAAAGGGTATGCCTCTCTGACAAAAGCCAATTGTTAGCAGAGATGTTGGCGGAATAATTTCCTCATTCTTGCTCATTTAACTTCTAAAAAAAAAAAAAAAAACTTGAGGAAAAAGTGAACTATTTTTTTCTCCTGGTGTTACTTGACTTTATTTTGCTTTCAGCCCTGTCATTTCAAGCCTTACACAACATTGCTTGAAATCTGAGGGCTCACATTTTCTAAAGGCCAGTGAGAGAACGGCCTCGTTTAGTTTATTATAAAGTTTCCTTAGTTTTTGAACTATCACTAATGTTCAGTATTACACTGAACATTTGATTTGTCAGCAGGGCTCATTTCGTAGCAGGAGCTCCTCTGCATATTAGGCCACACACCCCTGATGTAACCAATCCTCCAAGAGCTTACAGTAGCCCCTGTTAAAAGAGCTCTGTAAGCTCTTGGAGGATTGGCTACATTAGGGGTGTGTGGCCTAATATGCAAAGGAGCTCCTGCTACGAAATGAGCCCTGTTTGTCAGGGAAGCAAAGTAAAAGTTCAGCATGCACCAGAAGAACTGATATATCACTATGTTCAGCTATATGGTTCTCAGCTCTCTCCTCTTCTTTTCCATGTGCAGTCATCAGCAAAACATAATCAGATAACATCCAGTGCATCCTAACTGCCCATTGCTTTCTCTTCCACATAGCCAGAGAGCATTCAAGGTCACACACAACCTGAATGAAAATGATCTAAAATATCTCTTTACTCACTTTAGCCAAGACTGTGATGCATCAGAAAACAGGACAATAAGAAGACAAGTGGATAAGAACTGGCTGTGTTGAATCATCGGAAAAGTCCTTCTTGTCAAGCACTCTGTTTCCAATAATGGCCTCCACGTTATCACTGGGAAGCTCCCAAGGAGAGTTACATGGGTGGCGATAACCATTCCTTGTTGTTACCAAGTGTGCTTATGGAGATGTGCATACTAGACATGCAGCTGCTTGAATGAAGCCTTCTTCCTAATTTGGTCTGAACTCATGTCAGGAAAGCCGAGAAAACTCTCTTCTGCCATCTTTTCACTCCCATTCTAAAGGAAGGGGGAGGGGCTGTGGCTCAGTGGTAGAGCATCTGTTTGGCATGCAGAAGGACCCAGGTCGAATCCCCAGTATCTCCAGTTAAAAGATCTGGCAGTAGATGATGTGAAAGACCTCTGAGTGAGACCCTGGAGAGCCACTGCCAGTCTGAGTAGGCAATACTGACTTTGATGGACCAAGGGTCTGATTCACTAAAAGGCAGCTTCATGTGTTCATGTGTTCAATTGCAGCTTTAAGTACTAAGCCCTGACATAAGAGGAACAACACACACTAATCTAAGGGATCTTCAAAGTTATAAAGTTGTGAAGCAGACATGGAAGGAAAATGGAGAGAAGAATTTAAAAGAATTATTGGAAAACCAAAGGGGGGGGGATGCAAGGTGATAGGTGACAGCTTTAAGGTAAAGGTTTCCCTTGTTCGAAAGCCAGTCAAATCTGACTCTAGGGGGCGGTGCTCATCTCCGTTTCCAAGCCGAAGAGCCAGCACTGTTGGAAGACTTTTCTGTGGTCATGTAGCCGGCATGACTAGACACCATGGCACCCAGAATGCTGTTACCTTCCCACCGAAGCAGTACCTATTTATCTCCTTGCAATTTCTTGCTTTTGAACTGCTAGGTTGGCAGGAGTTGGGGCCAGAGACGGGAGCTCACTCTGTCCCATGGCACTAGGGTCTCGAACTGCTGAGCTACCGACCTTCTGGTCCGCAGCTCAGCGTCTTAACCTCTGAGCCACTGCGGCCCCGGTGACAGCTTTATTGTCATTCAAAGCATGTATGCATTTCGTTGTGCATACTGGGGGATCGGAGACCTGACCAAGTGTTGGACCTTTATGCTGCAATTGAGTTCTATTCCAGTGAAAGTTTATCGAGGGGGAATGAGGATACAAGCACATAGCTGAAGCAATATTCAAATACTTTACAGCGCTAAATACTAAAATCCCTGCAGTACCTGTGCACAATGCCAGTGCCCACACAATCCTTTAAGCAACACGAATCTTAGAGAACAGATGGTTGGAGAGGGAGAGAAGAAGAGGAAAGACAGGAGGGAAAGTAGAAGGAGATAGTATTTGTTCCTTTCCATACAAGGATATCATCTGTAGTACCTGGGTGGACTTGGGCCAGTCTCCGTCAGCCTAAGGCACCACACAGGGCTGCTGTGAAGACAAAATGAAGGAGGGGAGAGCCATATATGCCATCCTGAGATTCTTGGAGGAAGGGTGGGATAAAAATATACAAAATCTTTCAGTAAATTGACTTTAAGTTAAACTGCTAAAGAAGAAGACGCAAGACACAATGAGCCACTCCTGTCCCTCTATGTGTCAGTGCATAGAGGTACACAAACACAAATCTCTGTGTACAAGGAGGGAGCAGAAGAATGGCGTCATTGGGAGGAGGTTGCTTTGAATGGAAAGGAAAAAGATGCAGAGAGAAAAAGAGAGAGAGACTGGAGGGCCTCCATGTTATCAGACCTATTTTGACCTTTATATACACACATCTCCATATTTAGGACAATCTAAAATATATAGATAGATAATAAAACTGAAGCAAACACCAAAACATTCATAGTGCCAAAATGCAATCTAAATTGGTGGGGCTAGGAAGGTAAGTCTTTCTCTGACACTGATGTTATGTAATGCCAGGTCCCTTAATAATAAGACCACAACACTGAAAAATTACTTTGCAATGCAAAAAGTGGACCTGGCATGTGTGACCGAGACCTGGGTAAGGGAGGGCAAGATGGTCACCTTGAAAGAGCTAGGCCCTCCAGGTTTCTTGGTCCTTCATCAGTCCTGGACAAAAGGTTGAGGGGTGGTGATACACACTCATAAGGCATTCTCCTTCAGGACACTCCCTGTCCCAAAGATCTCTGGTATTGATTGTTCCAGTTGGTCAGGCATGTTGGTCTGAAACACTAGAACAATGATTATGTTGGCCTGGTGTGGGATGTTGTAGAGAGTCTGGTTGTCTGGCAGATGTACTGACCACCCAGCACACCAGCAGATACCCTGCCAAGCCTTAGTGTCCCCCAGACTGATGGTTCTGGGGGATTTCAGGGTTCATGACAATGAGGCTGCCTCTTCTCAGGCCATGGATCTGGTGTCTTCCATGGCAGCACTGGGACTCTCAGATTGTATCAGGTCCCATGCATCAAGCGGGCCACACACTGAATATGATCTTTGGCATGGAGATAGATGTGGATCTGGCTGCTATTTATGCAGTGCCATGGCCAGACCACTTTGTCCTGATAGCCCATTTGGGTGTCCCAGCCCTTCCCTGCAAAGGGTGCAAGCTGATTTATGCTCACCCTCAGAGACTGATGGACCCAATTGGGTTCCAGAATGCTCGGTGGGATCCGATGCCCCCTGGTGACTCATTGGATGTGCTGATAGATCCAGGGCTCATTTCATAGCAGGAGCTCCTTTGCATATTAGGCCACACACCCCTAATGTAGCCAATCCTCCAAGAGCTTACAGAGCTCTTCTTACAGGGGCTACTGTAAGCTCTTGGAGGATTGGCTACATCAGGGGTGAGTGGCCTAATATGCAGAGGAGCTCCTGCTACGAAATGAGCCCTGGATAGATCTAACATAGCCCTCTTTCTGAAGCCATCAATGAAATCGCTCCCTGATGCCCTCTTGACTCTTGCTCTAAATTAGCACCTTGGTATTCCTTGGAGCTTCAGAGGATGAAGTGGGAGTTTAGATGGCTAGAGCGAGTTTGGCAATGGACTCACGATGAAGCTACAAGATTACCTTATATGATGTTTATGAGATCCTATGAGATGGCAGTGAAGGCCACAGAGAAGGAATTTTATGTGGCTTCCATTGCATCTGCTTGCTCTCACCCGGCACAATTATTTAGAGTAATTATATCTTTAACTTCCCATTCAGAGGTAATCCAATCCAAAATTTTAGAATTTGAGGCTTTTGTGAGCTTTTTTGCTAATAAAGTCTTGTCATTCCGCCAGGACCTGCCTGCCAGCACTGATACAGTACGAGAACTGGAGGTCCTTTGGCCACCTTTGGGTCTGGCATTGGACCAATTCAGCTGACTCTCCTGGGCCAATGTCAACAGAATCCTGGGTGCTGTGAAGCCTACTACTTGTCTCTTAGACCCTTGCCCATCATGGCTGGTGAAAATTAGTGGTGATGGAATATGCCCCCCCACCAGGTAGACACTGTAAATCTGTCCATGAGTTTGGGGGTCTTCCAGGGACATTAAAGGAGACAGTGATGAGACCACTCTTAAAGAAACCATCTTTAGATCCTACTGATCTGTCCAACTACCATCCAGTATCAAATTTATCGTTCCTGGGCGAGGTAGTTGAGAACTGAGAGAGCAGCAACAGAACAGCTCAAGGTTTTCCTGGAAGACATTTTGGCTCTGGATCCATTCCAGTCTGGCTTTCACCCCAGCCATGGGATGAAGACAGTACTGGTCACCCTCACACATGATCTCCATAGACAGCTAAATCCAGGTGGGTCAGCACTGCTGTTATTACTTGATCTGACAGCACCGTTTGACACCTCACCAAGGTGGGGATTCATGGGACAGTCTTGAAGTGATTTGTCTCATTTCTCCAAGGTCAGGGACAGAGGGTGGTGCTAGAAGAGAGAGTCTCACCATGATACCCTTTCATGTATGGTGTCCTCCAAGGGGCAATCCTCTCTGCAATGTTATTTAACACCTATATGCACCCCTTGTGCAGCTGGTATGGAGTTTCTGGCTAGGTTGTCACTAGTGTGTAAACACCCAACGGTATCTGTTGATGGATTGGCCAGCTGAATACCACCCCAGATATTCTGGCCGAGGGTTTGGCTGAAACGATGCTGGCTAAAATTAAATCCATCTAAAATGGAGGTTCTGTGGCTGGGCTGGGGAAATTCAGGGTTAACATATTAATAAGATTGTTAAAGGGCTGAACCTCTATAAAATATTTCCACTTTTTAAATTCTCTTCTAATTAAAGTAATACCTTGAAGATATGAACTGGGCTCATTTTTTTTACACTTTAACTTAATTATTATATTTTAAAATAGATGCAAAATATAGTATCTATATTGTGCTGGCTAAAATGCTAATCAATTCAAAATTTTTATCATTCATATTTCTTCCAGGATAAAATGCAGAAAAAGATAAGCGAATTTAAAAAGTGCAAATATTATACAGAGGTTCAGCCCTTTAATAATCTTATCAATATGTTATAGCTTTAAGTAAGAGATGTTCAACATGCAGCTGCATGGAATTAATTAGAATAGTTTCTTTCTAGAGCCTGGAGTCCAGCTTGGTGTAGAGAGCCTTTTGCCAGCCACATTCAAAATTAGAAGGCTTCTTAGCCCGGTGGAAATAAAAGGGGATTGGTTTGCTACGACATAAAATTTAACAGTGTTTCATGGAGAGCATTTTAGCCAGCACAATATAGGAGGCTTTTAGCACCTGAGAGACAAGACTGGCTTGCTCCTAATACAAACACTTTAAATGGAGCCAGAAGTAAGTTCTAAAAAATTCTTTAAAATTAAATAATTAAATTAAGAATTCATCAAAAAAATTAAAAATAGGAAGAATATTCCATTCAGCTTCGTGTTGTTTTTCATTAAATACTATGGATTTCTTCCAGGATAAAATGCAGAAAATAAAGAAGTAGTTAAGCATTGGTTTGCTCCTAATAAACATTGAACTGTATCAAGAGGCTGACACCTTTCCATACAATAGGACTACTCCTGAGGAAGACTGGGCAAATGGTTTAACTCTCACATTGAAGATGATGATTTTGCATCTAGGAGGCTTTTAGCACCTGAGAGACAAGACTAGCTTGCTCCTAATACAAACACTTGCAATAGAACCAGAAGTAAGTTCTAACAAATTATTAAAAATTAATTAAGTTAAGAATTTATCAAAATCTTTTAAAAAATAAGAATATTCCATTCAGCTTCATGTTGCTTAAAATACTATGGATTTCTTCCAGGATAAAATGCAGAAAATAAAGAAGTTAAGCACTGGTTTGCTCTTAACAAACACTGAACTGTGTCAAGAGGCTGATACCCTTCTGTACAATAGGACTACTCCTGAGGAAGATGAGGATGAAATGAGCTTATATCCAGGTGCTCACTGAGTATGATGGACTTTCCTTGTAACGCTGCAAACTTTTATTGAGAGTATAATGAATTGTTCCTTGTAATCTTGCTAGTTTGATTTAAAAATATAAAATGTTCTAGTCATTCATGTCACAGTGTTTGTTTGTAGGCTTCCGAAGACTGCCAAAATTGTTCCCCCCCAAACTTTGTTTACTGAAGCATTAAAGCGATTCCCCCCGAAAGCTTTAGGCTTCCCATTCCAGTGTTTCTCTCTGTTTACATCTCATGTCAATTTCATTCCACACTGGTGATCCCCTCCCCTTTATTTTGTTTGCATGCAACACTGGAATCCTTTTTTTTTTTTTTGCACTGGGGATGCTGCCATTTGCCTCTTTTCTAATCCCACCTTCAAGTCAATACCAGCAGAGAACCAAACCTCATGCAGGTCCTTCAAACTTTCCCCCATCATTTTATTTTTTAAAAAATCCAGTGATCCAAGACTAGTCATTCCTGCCCATCTATCTCCAGCACTGTGAACAGAAGGCCAAGACGAACTGCATCCTCTCACACAACTTTTTGATTTCCCCTCTCATTTTAATTTTTTTAATCAGTGATCTAAGACTATTGAGAGCCTCACATCGCTAGACTCATGCCACTTGTCTAATTTAAATTTTTTTTAAAAAAAAAACAATGGAGAGGGGGAGTAATCAATGGAGCTTGTACACTGATGAAGGGGGAAGCATGGTAGAAGGTGTGAAGTAGACAGAATGACCTTGCTGTGGGTGGGGGAGTGGTCTTCAAGGGGTGGTAAAAGGGTGGGGGGAAATCTGAGGGAATCTGTACTCTCTTGAATCACCTTCAGCTTGGAAGTAAAACAAAACAAAAATTGGCACAAAAACTCTCTCAAAAAACCTGTGGAAACAGCAACCAGAAAGTGAACTGAGCTCTGAAGGGAGGAAAATCAATGCAGAATGTAAAAGAAAACCCAATGGACATACATGGTGAAAGCAAGGGGAAACACCCCTGCATAATAGGCCTTAATAAGGTTGAAAATGAAGGCATTTTTATCATTCAGCATTTTCTATTCCTTGGCTCCATCATCAACCAAAAGGGAGACAGCACCCAAGAAACCAGGAGTTTGAGACTGGAGAAGGCAGCCATGAAGGAGCTAGAAAAGATTGTTAAGTGTGAGGATGTATTGCTGGCAAATAAGATCAAGATAATTCATACAACAGTATTCCCCATGACTAGGTATGAATATGAAAGTTGGTCAAGGAAGAAAGCTGACAGAAAGAAAGTTGACAGCACTTAATCCAAAAACACAAAATTGCATCACAGGACTTACGCTATGACCCCAATGCAAGACTGCTCCCCCCTGGGTATGCCATCAAAGGGGGGGGGGGTCTTACATTTGCCTATAAGTTACAGTTATGTCCTTTTTAAAAAAAGAAAAAGAACATTGTTTTGGTGTATAACTTTTTAATGGGGTTGCCATACATTTAGGGTTGCCTTCCTTTCAAATAAATATGGTACTAGTCAAAGATATTTTTTTAAACAAAAACATGTAATTGCTTATTGTAATTTCAAGCCAGGTATACTTTAGGCCTGTATGCTTTCTTTAATACTTTTTACTTCCCATTGTAAAATCTGTTTCATTCTTCTTATGATTTTTTTCACAAAGCAGAGGACTCGTAAACATTACATTAAGAAACAAAAGTGAATTTTTACATCAGCAACAGCAAAGCTTCTGCAATTTCTCAAGGCTAGTAAATTTTATAAACTCCCCCCCCCCCCCAAAAAAAAATTCCTGAAGTCATGGGTATTTTATGAGTCTGAGACCCATGCTGATTTCAGACACATCTTTGGGCTATAGAAGTAGAGGAGAAAACCAAACCAGGATGTAGGATGTAGCATATCACAACGTATGATGAAATCTTTCAAGGGTAGCTTGTAGTAAAACCAGTATATCTCTGCTGTACCAAAGCAGATTAAGTGGAGATTTGAATAGGGTTATAGTAAATATGCAGCTCTAAAGATCTGAGGGACACAAATCACATTTTCAAGGGGGTTGAAATATTTATTTACTTCATTTGTAGCCCACCTTTCTTGTAGTATAAAACATCCAGTAAACAATACAGTAGGACTACTTCAGTTCAGTGATCTCATCTGCTAGCGAGTTTTTGAAAAACTGTTCTTCATTTTGGCCCTGCCCAGCCTGGGAGGGATGGATCAGACATTGAATTTACAGGGGAAACTTACAAAGATAGTGGGAAACAGAGTGGGCTCTTCCTGCCATTTCTCTCTTGGTCCTTGGGTGTGCCTTGAGGTACTCCTCTCTGCAGAAGAAAAAATGTCGGGTCTGCTTGCAGCTATTTCAGCATTACCTGAGTGGTGGTGGTGGGGGGGGGGGGGGCGGAGAACACAAAAACTTCTCCAAAGCTCCCACTATCTTTTGGGCAAGCTTGGAAAGGAAAGCAAGCATTAGATAAAAGGGTAATTTCTGTTCCTGTTTTCAAACCCCTCTTTAGGTACGTTTAAATCCTTCTATTTACCTTTCTGTAATGTTTCTCTCTCTTTTAGAAACAAGCACTCCTCCAACCCACCCACCCACCCATCCCCCTTTGGTTTGCAAAAGCAAAGTTTCTGATTTTATTTTTAGACGAGCAGCACAGCACTGGGTGCTGGGGGACAGCTGGAGTGTGTGGGATGTGGCATGCTATTTATTCCCTTCCACTCTGGGAAGGCAGCAGATGGGTGGCTACTTGGTTATATCACAGCCCATCTATGGTAACCTCCAGCTGTTGGACGTATAACCAGGTTGACTATTGACATATAAAACACAGTGCATCCCTTTCCGTCCACTTTCAAAAATGATGCATCTAAAAGATGCATCCCCCCCCCCATGCTGCTCTTAAGCTTCTGATTTCACATCTGTCTGGGGGATGTATTTTTTTTTAGGAAATTATTTTGGATTGCAATAGGCTCTATGTATTTTAACAAGAAAAGAGCTTTCCGCGTAATGTCTCTCTGTGTGTTCAGTTGCATTCAGATTTGTTGTCAGTTCAAGGAACACTGTGTATCTCTAGCTAAGAGGCACCAAGAGGATCAACACCCTTGTGACCACAGTAGAATATTAAAGATCTAGGATTTATTCACTGGATTTTGCTGTCTGTGGCCCTTTCTTCTTCTCCTTTTAATCCATGTTCACTGCAGTGTCCTCCAAGCAATTCTGCACTAAAGTCAAATCCAACCTTCTTTTTAACCCAGGTCCCCCCCCATTCTGCACTTAAACAGAGTTCAAGCTTCTTTTTATTCCAGGTTTTTCCCCCCTTTCTGCATTACATTACCTCCCTTCAGTGGTCAGCCCGGTTTCAGTCTGCTGTTGTCCCGGGTTATTTGGATGCTGTGGACTTAAATTACCTCAGCTCGAACACTGAGAAAATCTGGAGTGGCTGGCAAGTGCAGAAAGGATGTGTGCATGCATGTAGATCTATGCTATCTGTCCTTGCACAGAAAAATATAATGTAGGTGTCACAACACTAAGGCCCATTCTGCATCTAGCATCCGTTGTTTTACCAAACCCACACTGGAAAAAGATGGGGCACAGTAGCATAACACCAAGAGATCAAAGGAAGTGAAGCCAGGCATGCAGTGTGGAGGCTACAATAAAATCTGACAATCAAAGAAAGTGAAAGTGGCATGCAATGTACAAGGGGATTTCTGTTCCACTGTGGGTTTGGAAAAACAGCGGAGCGAATGCTAGATGCAGAATAGGCCTAAATCAGTGGATGACCGATTTGTGTACTAGGGAGGGCTGAACGTGTGATTCTGGAAGCAGAATATAATGCTGTTGTCCTGTTCTTCATTTCAGCCCCAGCCTCTCTAAAATAAACACATAGGGCTTTTCTGCATGTGTGTTGTTGTTTTTTTGGTCAATGCTGGCCCCATACTATTGCAGTTTAGCCCCTGATTTCTGCATGCATTTTAGTGCCTTTAGTGCCCTGTAAGAAGAGCTCTGTAAGCTCTTGGAGGATTGACTACATTAGGGGTGTGTGGCCTAATATGCAAAGGAGCTCCTGCTACGAAATGAGCCCTGACTGTTGACATCATGAAACCCCTTCTCTGTCCTCCTCCCTCACCCTGAAGATGAGTAGTTCCATTTTTTATTTTTTAAAGGCACTAAAATATTAATATATTGATATACCATTGTATTGATAGGTTTAGCAGGTTCTCTGAATTGCCAGCTTTCATTTTTTAGAGGAGTAATCCTCTAGCCCTTTCCCTTGTGGAAATATACCTTTTTCCTTCCTCTGCAAAGCAATTAACAATTTAACAGTTTAAAAGCTAGTGTGGTAGAGTGCTGGATTAGGCTGAGGGAGACACAGGTGTGGTAGTGTGGTAGAGTGCTGGATTAGGATGAGGGAGACACAGGTTGAAACCCCCCTCTGCCGTGGAAGCCCATTGTGTGTCCTTGAGCTGGTGACACTCTCTTTCCACCTCTCTTCCAGCCTAACCTATCTCACAGGGTGTTTGGTGTGAGGATAAAATGGAGGAGAGGAAAATCTTGTTGGAATCCACTTTGGTTCCCCATTGGGGAGAAAAGTGGGGTATAAATGTCTTATCTTCTTGTTCAGCGTATACAGGCAATAGAGACTATACACATAGGAGATATGGATCTCCTATTCTAAAGTACAACATGCTGGGGAAAGCTAGCTTTTGCCTGTTGGCTTGGGAGGCAGGAATTTGACCAAACTGCCTTTGGAACCTTAAGTCTACCTAATGAGGTTGTCGCTGAGATGAAATTTGTGCTGAGGACTTACTACACTGATATTTTTCCAGTGAATATACACCAAGTTACAATACTAAATGTATTGGTTGACAAAATAACAATCTAACACATGCCCTAGAAAAGGGGGCGTTGGGATATTTGCAAGTTCTCTCCCTGATGTCATGAAAGAGTTAGCCTGTGTGTTTGTGTATGCTAATTCTTGGTTCATTAGCTTTGGACCAATGAACTATCATACAATTATTTCCTGCAGTAGAGAAAGGAGGTCTTATTCATAATGAAGTGATCTTTAGCCTGATCATTGGCTAATCAATAGTTGATGTCACCTGATACTTTGCACATATGCGTTGGGGGGGTTGGGCCTTCAGGGTAGGTAGATATGTGCAACAGGATGCTCAACTAGATGGACCACTGGGTTTGAGCCTCGATTGCCCAGTTCCTAGTCCAACAGTATAATCAGTGGCTGCGGTCACACACTAAATAATCCACTTTCAATACACTTTCCAACTGGATTTTTACTGTACAAACTGGCAAAATCCAGTTGGAAAGTGCATTGAAAGTGGATTATTTAGTGTGTGTGACCACAGCCAGTGCACCACACTGTCTGTCCTATGTCTCTGAGGTAGCTCACCCTCAGAGACTCCATTATACCAGCTATCAACAGCCACCTATATAAAAATTGCCAAAATGTTAAATTGACAAATGTTATGTTAAAGATTTTTGCTTCTGCTCACACGTAGTATTCTGGGACCTGCTCCAAAGCCCGCTGAAATGAGTGGAATTCCTTCTGCTTCTGACTGGATTCAGTATGGTTCCATCAACTTACCAGATGCTGTTATACAATAGGACTTGCTCTGTGTAGGCTTTCGTTCTATAGCACCTTCTCGACAACGCTATCTTTGGATATATTCACTACTTCGCTTCTTCCTTAAAGTGTGTTTTGGGGAGTTGGATATTCGTGGTTTTTGACACAGTGTGGAGTACAGCCAGGCTTAGAATCTGATAAAAGTTAGACGTTTTTAACACTAAGAAGCAGGTACCCAAGGGTGGATGCAGACTTGATTTTACAAGTACATCTGTTCTGTTTATTTTTGCTTCTTTGCAGCATTATCAACTTCTGCTCCATATGGATGATCCATATTGTGCCTTGGTGAAATGATACCACATTATGCTTTTATCATCAAACACTACCCATGGAAAAAAAAAATCACCAGGTTTTTACCTACATTCATCTGTTCAATTTAGTTTCCCCCAAAGTTTATTTTCAATAAAACACCTAAAATAAATGTAATATATGTAAATGAATAAAACAAAACTTTCTGCATTAAAAGAAACCCACATTTTCTTTCAGTTTCTGTCAAACTTGAACAGATTCATTAGTCACACACACACACACACACAATTTTGGAATCTATAGGGGCTTGCTGACCATGATTGTGGACATGTGGGGCAGTAAATCAGCATGAGTGGCCCATCCCTAGTGATTATGTGTGTTAAGGAAAATCTCATCAGTTGCTGGGACTCCTTTCTGGGCTTCCTACCCACATAAAATGCTCTGAATAAATATGTGGGACTTGAAGAACCAACTTCAGATATGCTATGCCTTTGCCTTTCCTCTGCACTATGTCTTTCCCTGCTGTGTTACGTTATATTCTACAGTCCCTCCATTGGCTGTCCATCAGTTACTATGCTCAGTTGAAGGCACTAGCTATCACCTACAAAGACCTTCATAGCCTCGGTCCCTCATATCTCTGGGCTTGGCTCTCCTCCTACACTGTGCAATAGCTTTGCTTATTTGAAAAGGGCTCTCCTGCAAGTGCCAACCCACAACTGGGCAAACTCGACAACTGCTCCTCCACTTGCCCTCTGTCTTGTGGCCCTCACCTGATGGAATAGCCTGTGTGAGGAGGTCAGGAAGGCTCCGGCTCTCATGGCTTTTTCCAAACTGTACAAAACCAAATTATTCAAAAGGGCTTTTCTCCATAGCTAATAGGGATGTTCTGTGGCAAAATTGTTCAGAAAGTTTCTTGGGTAACAAGTTAGGGACTGTGGCCTAAACTACCATGTTTGGTTTGTAGTGTCTGTTGTTGTGAGTAGGATCCTATCATGCACTTTTTGCATCATTTAATGAGTCTTGTTCCTACATGTTTTGTATCAACTGTGTTTATTTTTCTGGTTGTTTCAGTTCATCCAATCCAGACCCTACTGCATTGCCTATTGAATGCCCCCTACTGTTGATTATATTGATTCACTCTGGCTGCGGTCACACTGGTGGCTTGGCACGATATGGTGCCAACCTCTAATTGAACTGGTTGAAAGTATTGCGGGGCATATCAGCCACACAGCACACCCTGCTGCAGGTTACCTATGGAGACATCCCCTGGTCAAGCATCCACATTATTGCAGCGCATCAGCCACAGAGTGCATTGCCAAAGATTTCAAAATCCCCAGTGGCAGAACAGATCTGCAGATTCAGACTGCCAAATCCATTCCACACGTGCTCCCCTGTGTTCAGATGTCTGGTCATGCACAATGAATGTGCAGGGAAACAAAAGACAGCACTTCGGAGGCGGTGACTTTTTAACCCAGCTCCAAGTCATCCTCTGACGGGGTGAGTACACCCGGGGAATGCCTGACAGATGTGGCTGTGTGACCGGGCCCATTTAATCCGTTTGTGAAAGGTGCCTATATCGGGCCAACCTGCCAGTTTGAACACAACCTCTGTGTAATCCACAGTCCCTGTGAGAGTCCCCGTGAGAAAGGTGGTCTATAAATAACAAAAACAAATAACAGTAAGTAAGTGAGCTATTGTCTGAGCCAGGGAGGCTATGGGGACTTTATTGCCCTATGTGATATCTGGGTCCTGTGTGCCTGGTTGGTTGTGCAGTTAGAAGACTGCTTCTCTGTGTGTGTGCATTTTGGGTTCTAGTCTAGTCTCTTCCTTCCTTGTTCTTCCATCTGTTGCTAGCCAAATGGTGGGTTTTGCCTTCTTGCTTATACCTCCTCAGGAGGATCCGAAACCAGGGCCCCTGTTGACAGGGCTGCCATCTGTGAAAGTGCAGGTTCCCTTCTTGCTGTCCCAGTATCTGCATTCCCCTTGCTTGGCAAAAGGTGCTGGTGCTTCTGAGCCAAGCCTACCCCCAAGATTCAGATCATTGTGTGGGGGAAACCTTGGGTGCCTATGCTGAGGGAGCTACAAGGCTGTGTCAGTGCGATGGCTAGAGTGGCCATGTTTTAGGGTTGCCAAGTCTGTTGAACTTACCAGCGGGGGGGAGTACTCCGCCGGCTGGGAGCTTCACCAGAAGTGATGTCAGCACGTTGGGGGCGTTGCCAGGGCGATGCTCTGGCAATCGCCCCAAAACACTATGGTATCATAGAGTTTTGGGGCGATTGCCAGAGCGTCGCCCTGGCAATGCCCCCAGCGTGATGGCATCACTTCCGGGTGACGTCATTATGTGGGGGAAGTCATCCAGGCTGGACGACTTCGGGGGTGGGGTTTCCCCCGCCGGCCGAATGCTGGCTGGCGGATCAGGAACCCCTGTAGCGGGGGATCCCCCGTCCCCCGGGCTGACTTGGCAGCTCTACCATGTTTCCTTTTCTGTGTGTGTGTCTGGCAAAAAGGCTCCTCTTGGTCATGTCCTGGTGTTCCTTCCAACAGAGCGTGCTTTGTTCCCTCCCTTAGTGTGTTCTACACATCGGCAGCATCAGTGGAAAAGCAGGGGCAGTCTTAATGTATCTGAGTCCCTGGGCAAAAGTCCAGGATGAGGCCTCAGAATCACTGCCACCCCTCACATGCCAGGCCAAAGAAGGAGTGGCTGTTGCCCTGTGTAAGGTGTGCAGGAGCTACTACTGGGGTTGCCAGCTCCAGATTGGGGGTGGAACCCAAGGAGCGCAGGGTTTGGGGAGGGAGGAACTTTAGTGGGGCATAAAGTCCACCTTCCAAATGGGCATTTTCTCCAGGTGAACTGATCTCTGTTCTCTGGAGGTCAGTTGTAATACCAGGAGATCTCCAGCCCCCACCTGGAGGTTAGTAAGCCTAGCTACCACTGCTGGTGGGATCCTGCTGCCTGAACCTCAGATGGGATGGGTGCAAGTTCCAGGGGCCATGGGTGATTGCCCTTCGACTGCGGGGCCTGGGGCAGCTGCTCCTGTTGCTCATTTGCTAAGATTCCACCCCGTGGGAAGAAGTGGAACAGTTTATTTTACTTGATTCCCACATAGTCACTACAGTCCCCAATGCCATGATACATTTTGCTCGTCAGCCTCTCCTGATCCTCAGAGATGAGTCTGAGGACAAATGGCAGGCTGCTTGGGGAAGGAGAAGGGGAAGAAAGATCAACACCTTCCATGGACTCTTCTGCTAGATCCAGCCTAGTAAGCAGAGGAAGCTGCACTTCAGTACTAGCATTCAGTTCCGTGCCTCCAGTTCTAGAATGTGGGGAGGACTCATGTTAATTATTTGACCAGATCTCTAAGGCAGCTTACTCCTTCCATATGTACCAGTAGTTAAAGGAGTCAGCAGGTAAGAACTAGCAGTTAAAATTGGCCCAGTCAGCCACTAGATGTCAAACTTGTTCCAGGAAAGCAGAGGAGGAATCACATTGTCTGGCTGTAAATAATGATGGGGAAAGAGGTTCACAAAGATCAGTTGGGTGGTTTCTATCCTCTCTAGGATTTCTTCCCCTTTCCACGGGTTATACTGTTGTCTAACCTACAAAAGAGTCAAGCGGATCACTGCTCTCCCCAAATATTTATATTTCAATTGCATCTGTGGTACATTTTATAGACTTTTATTTTCCAAATGTCTGTCTTTGTGTATTGTATGGTAAATATGTGGATTCTGCACCACATAGTTTCAATAAATCTGATCTATGCTAGAAACCGCTCAGTAAATGCACACAATTAAAACTGAAGGAGTAGACAAGAACATTATACCGTGTGGTTTAATTCTTGCTGTCTTGAAACATCAACCTTCCGGATCAATATATCTGGACTATAACCTAAGCACAGGTCAACCGCTTTTTAGAGATCTCTGTAATCCTTTCGAGTAGCTTGGAGATGAATAGAACGGAGCCAGCCGGAAAGGGTTTTTTTCCCCTCAGAGTACAGAAAAGTGCTTGATATCACCACTTACTGAAAGACTTATTGATTTCCAAAAGTGAACTCATCAGCCCACAATATACTCATTTCCCAAAGGAGCTTTAATTTCTTGTGGCATGGCCCCTTGTATTCTACCCATTGTGAGCAGCGGGTATTTTGTGTGCTTTGCGAGTGAGCACTCTTTAAACGTTTCAACTACTTGACAGCTGGGGAAGTTTCCCTTCCGCCCTGAAAAGGACTTTTCAGCTGCCATAATGGAATGCCAGTCCTGCCAGGGCTATTTTCTCTCCAGCTGGGAGAGTGGCTTTTTTCTAATAGCTCACAAAAAAGCTGCTGGCCGGCTGCTTCACCTCAGCCTTCATAAGGGCCCTGCATTCTCCAACGGTAGTGGGTGATGACTTACTTAAGAAGGGCTTGTTTGTTGGGGATCTTGCAGGTCTATTCTCAATGCACGTATCTGAACCTGAAGAGGCCTCCATTCAAGCAGGTGACTCATGGGCTTACATCACTCCAGGTGCTGACTCTGGCCTTTCTGCTGCGGAAAGGAAGTGTGTTTGTCTCATACTGAGTCAGTACCAAATTGAACTGTTACAGGAAATCACAGAGCAATGTACCTTTGATATATACTACTTCTTGACAGCAACTCTCCATGAATCTTAAAATAATTTCTAAAACAGTGGCCAGAATGCATAGGCATCAGATAACATCTCACTCAGGATGTCCTAAGCACTGTGCTAATGTATTAGACTGCTATATTGTGTTACAGACTAAACATTGATGTAACAGATATTGTTAATGTTTTAAGTTAATGACAGATCAAAGTTTGCTGGGATTATTGTAGCACTCCATTTTGACTGAAAATTCAAAATATTGGTAGCAATATAATTTTTGTTGTTGTTTTCATTTCATTTCCATTTTTAAGTTTTCTTGAATGCTGTGTTTGTTTTTCCTTATTTTAACTGGATTTTTTTTTGTCTCCACTGGTTTCAGTGGGAAACCTGTAATTTCCTTTCATTCAGTTAGGATGACATTCTCAGTGATTCTTCAAATTTCAGTCTGATAGGTGAAAGCACACCTGGTTTCAGACAATCAACAGTGCAATCGGAGGCAGGGGTATGCTCCTCAATCTAAACTAACTGAAGTCAGTGTCCTTAGAATGATGCAACTGTTTAGGATTGGACTGTAAAATTCTCACTTGCAGAGTGGGTTCCAAAGTGGGAAAAAATCCAAAATTCAAGACAACAAAAGGAAAGATGAGGCAAACCATGGGATGATGTGTCTGCAGGAAGTACAGGAGGGGGGAAGAACAAGTAAATATTTTTTTTTTAATCAAAACACAGAGCCTGCCACTAACATCAACTAGTAACCCTGAGTCTAGCATATGACTCCACATAAACGGAGAAGTGGAGAGGAGGAGGAGGAGATTGGATTTATACCCCACCTTTCACTCGGAGCGGCTTATGAACTCCTTTCCCTTCCCTCCCCCCAACAGAGACCCTGTGAGGTAGGTGGGGATGAGAGAGCTCTGACAGAAACTGCTCTTTTTCAAGAACAGCTGTGCCAGAGCTATGGCTTGCCCAAGGTCATCCAGCATCTGCAAGTGGAGGAGTGGGGAATCAAACCCAGTTCTCCCAGATTAGAGCCCGGGCACTTAACCAGTACACCAAACTGGCTCCCTGGAGAGGGAGTGACCTCCTCTGCAGCCAAGCGAACAGAGGCTGTAAAGAGAAGGTGTGAGGCTGAGACACCAAAGAAAAGTGCAGTTGTTGCAGAGTACCCTTGTAGGGTTTGGGGAAAGGACTCAAAGCAAATTAGAGTGATAAGGCAACCCAGCTTCCTGGGTTCAAAGCCAAAATAAAAGAAAGAGGTGTCCTGCAAAATGACGGTGAAAGCGAGAGAAAGGCTGGTAGGCAGAATACACAGTCTGGAGCCAACGCTGACTTTGGAAACAGGAAGAGACAATTTAAATCACGGGTTGGTGGATTCTGGGAAAATGAACAATCAAGGATAAAACAGAAAATGTAATACTAAATCTTGTTAAAGGGTCGCCAGCTATGCTGGTAAAGAAGAAAGGGGAGACTGTCAGAAAGGAAAATGCTGGTGGAACCTCTAGGAAGAACACCCAGAGATATGTGGCTTGTAAGACAGTAGAGGGTGGTGGAACACCTGACTGGGAAGACACTTTTAAAAATAATGATTCTTTCTGGTTACCTTATGTATAAGTCAAAGCATAGATTATGATACTGAGGGGAAAAATTTACTTCTGAGAAAATACTAGCTAGGTCAGGTGAAACTCTCTGGTTATTTGAAAGATTCACAGTGAAATCCAAAGCAGAATTATATCCTTCTAAGCAGGGTTGGTTCCAGACTTTGGGAGGCCCTGGGCAGAGTATTCCTGGGGGTCCCTTTCCCACTCACTCACCCATGTGTCTCACTACCTGCCTGTGCTTTCTTCCCCTGCCCTGCTTGTAAGCCCTCCCACTGCCTATGCTCACAGCCGTCTGTGCTGCTTGCAGCCTTTTGGTGTAGTGGTTAAGTGAGTGGATTCTGATCTGGGAGAACCGGGTTTGATTCCCCACTCCTTCACATGCAGCTGCTGGTGTGACCTTGGGTCAGTCATAAGGTCTTTCAGAGCTGTTCTCTCAAGGGCAGTTCTCAAGAGAGCTCTCTCAGCCCCACCTACCTCACAGGGTGTCTGTTGTGGGGAGGGGAAGGGAAGGGGATTGTAAGCCGCCCTGAGACTCCTTTGGGTAGTGAAGGGCGGGGTATAAATCCAATCTCTTCTTCTTCTTGTCCCTGATGGCACTGACAAGTGTGTGCAGCTGGGAGCATGGGTATTAGAGCACTCGCAAGTGAAGAGGCATAGAAAGATATGACAAACAGTGGGCCCTGCCTTAAGCCCTGGGCCCCGGCAGCTGCCCCAGCTGAGGATATGTTGACAGCATGCCTCCTTCTAGGTCTTTTGAAGTCAGTATTAAAAACCACGTAAAAGTTACATCCAGTGTTGTGTCTAAAAAAAGCATAGTTCTATTAAAATGGAGGAATGAAAAATAATGAAAGCCTGAAGGAAGTACGGACAATTCCAACAAATGAAGAATGGCATTGTATTAAGGGTGCTCCCTTTCCAGTGGGATGTGGGGATCCCCTGGAATTATAGCTCATCTTCAGACTACTAATTCCCCTGGAGGAAATGGGTGCTTTGGAGGGTCAACTGTATGGCATTGTACCCCACTGAGGTCCCTGTCCTCCCCAGGCTCCATGGCCAAATTCCCAGGAGTTTCCCAACCTGGATCTGACAACCCTACCTCCTCATCTCCTGCCAGTAGCCAAGGTGGACCTGGCAACCCTGCATTGAATGGATCTACTAACTTTTTAAAGGCATTGCCAGATATCCCTGTAATGAAGATAAAGATAATCAGTTTTCTGTGAGTGAAAAGAGAAGGTGGGATCTTTGACTATCCAAAAAGGCTATGCCTTTTTCAAGTCACAGACTTATGGTGACCCAAGAAGGCAAGAAACATTCAGAGGTAATTTGCCATTGCCTGCCTCTGCATAGCAACCGTGAACTTCCTTGGTGGTCTCCCATCCAAATACTAACTGGGGTCGATGCTGCTTAGCTTCCAGAGAAAGCTGATAAGATTGGCTAGCCTGAACTATCTAGGTCAAGGCATTCTGGGAATCCAACCCAGTAAAATGAAGATGTGGGATTTTATGGATGCATCCAGAAACAACATGTTCCCATGGATTAGTGCACAGAAGATGAGATTATCTTTGAAGAAATGTATTACACAAGATCTGTAACTCTTATAATAATCAAAACACTTGGTTAAATGACAGGAAGCAAAGAGTAGGAACAAACAGACAGTTCTCACAATGGAGGGAAGTAAGCAATGGGATCCCGAAAGGATCGGTACTGGGACTGATGCTATTTAATTTGTTCATAAATGATCTGAAATTGGGAGTGAGCAACATAGTGGCCAGGTTTGCTGATGACAAAAAATTATTCAGGATGGTGAAAACCAAGGCTGGCTGTACTGGCTCAGCCAGTCACCATGGTTATCATGCAGTGGAAACTGGATATGCAGTCCGAAATAAAGTCAAACAACAGAGCTGAAGGTCAGAAAGCCAGGAAATCATTCACAGGTTGCAGGAGCAAGGAGGGGATGCTAAACAATCAGGTCCAAGCATGCACTGTTGCTTCCACGCTGAGGCAGATGCGTGGGGGTGTTTTTGACTAGGTCCTCCCTTCCCTGGGAGTCAATCTGCCAAGACTCACAACCCCTCATGTTGCCTTTGCAAGAGCTGCAGTCTGATACTCTTCTTTTGCTTTAGCACATCCAGCCGCTGGCGTGCCTTGCATCTGGGACACTCAGGAGAACTAGGTGGAGATTCTGGCCTCAGGGTGTCTCCACCTGGGGGTGCTGAGCCATGCTCTGTATCAGTCTCTCACTATGGTTGCACTTCCTGTGCAGCTCTTCTCCTTCAGGTCCTTTTAAGGGTTCCTCTGCTGGGCTGACTCCAGAGGAGACTGGGTTGCTCCATGCTTCTTCCTCCTCTGAGTAGTCAGCCTCAGCAGAGCCAGAACCCATGACACTGACTGTGAGTGGGCAAATCAGCTGAGCGGGGAACAATGTGGCAAATGACATTCAGCGTACATAAGTGTAAGGTGATGCACATTAGAGGGGAAGGCTGGAAAGTCTTAGCCAGAATATTCAGTTTCATTCACAGTCTCCATTAGATACATGCCAATAACCCTAACTCCAGTCACAACATATAACAACTCTACTCACAGCTGTACCTAAAATGGCTTAGTTGTAGGTTCTGTGATGCACACTTTAAGTCCAATATGGTAAATGTATATAACTGTTAAGACAAAAGGGGGGCTTTCAAAGGATATGCAATCCTCCCCCCCCCCCCAAAAAAAACCTCAAATATGCTTTCTGAAAATCAACTGATTAACAGGGCCCTCAGCAACATTTTTTTTCCTTTCTTCGGCCTGCTGGCTGCCTCAGCAATGGAGATGCTCCCTGGTTTGGTGTGCTGAGATTTCAATGCAGCATATCATGTCAGGGAGCATCATTCCACGAGGACAATTCCTATACTGCCAAGCAAGATTTTATGATTGCTAAAAATTTGCTTTAAAAATAAGTTATAGTTCATTAACACCCCCCCTCCCCAATTTAGGCTCAGTAGTACTAATTGTATACAGTTCACTTGTGCAAGTGTGGCACATTTACATAGTAGAGTAGATTAGTTTCTCATCTGCATACAGCAACATTTCACTTGTAGCTTACGGTAATTAATGTTCTTACAAGTTAAAATGCTACCTAATTATTTTTCTTTTTTTGTCCTGAAGGGAAGGAAATGGAAATTGTTTAATTTATGAAGACATTTTTGTATCAGGTTAATGCCAAACAATATTATGTTCAGCTAGTTTCTTGGCACTGCACTGCTTTTTGAAGTGTTCATAACTAAAGTCTTACTTTTTGTCAATCTGCACTCTACAGCGTCTTCACTGTCAACACGGTACTGAAACACACCCTAGAGGGACCTTTTAATATTCACAGACTTTTCACATTAAGGCATTATCATACTCAAATACTGTATCTTTGAAAATGAAACTTCAGTAAATGAATGTTAATAGAAAATTTGCAAGCTCCACAGGAAGAAAATTAGTGTCATTTTCTTCAGGGATTTGCACATTCCTGCATTCATTGGTGAGCAAAAAAAAAAATCATAAAAGGGGTCCTGATAAAATGGTCAAGACTTTTTCTGAACAATAGCAGTCAGCATTTCATCAGGCATAGACTAGTCAGTGGAAAAACATCCCTGCCATGTACAGAAGTTCCATCAGTCTGTTTGGCTGTCGGAAACCCCATTCAGTCATTCACATTGCTGCTGTGGTTTCATAGTATGTTTATAGAGGTTTTACATGTTCTTCAAAAAAAAAAAAAAAACCCCAAAAAACTGTTAAGTAGTTTCAGTTGTAGAATACAGCATTCCTTCTGCAAACAGTGTTCTCCCATTGTTTAGTTATTGTTTTTAAACTTACCATTAGTGGTATTCTGGGGGGTGAGGGAGTTTGTAGGGTTGCTAGACCCCAGTTTGCAACCCCAGAGTTGGCAACCCTACCTGTCAGGAACATAAGCTGAGCTTCTTAAGTATTCCTTCCTTCTACTAGTAGTGGTGATCTTTCCATCTCTCCATTATGCTGTTAGCCAATCCATTGCAGATCTAGTGCTATACTTGAGACTGTGGCCCAATGTACACCTCCTCTCTGAAGTAGTTTGACTGCTGTCTTTTCCTGCACGCATTTTACACCGGTTTCACATTTCACTCCCTGGATCTGAAGAGTACTAAGCAACAGGATCTGTTTAAAACAGTAAAATGCTAGCTTGACCACAGGAGGGCAATTAATGAATGTATACAGTAATTTTTAAACTAGAACTAGGTTTGAAACTAGAAACAGGTATAGATGGTTTTTTTAAAAAAACTAGAATGATTCCAGCGGGAAAGTCAGATGTAGATTTGACCTGTGAGGGAAAAGGGGGGAGTCAATGTTTATTTAATGAGAGCAGTTGCCTTCACTGAAGTAAATTATACTTCCACTGACCAGTGTCACTGCCTTAGAAAAAGGATCTGATCTTTACAAACAGTGAGCCACCATCTTCTTGTCAGTGTTGGTATAACCCAGGGGTCCGTTGGAGCGGGAGTGCACAGGAGCGCAGCTCCGGGAGTGAGGAGCCCAGGGGGTGGGCACATGACCAAGCCCCGCCCCTTCCTTGGCTTCTCTGAGCAGTGCAGAGGCACAGCGCCCCGGGGGAAAACCCTGCTAGGGTTTTTATTGTTTTTAATGTTTTGTTTTGATAGTGATGATTTTATCATTGTTCCTTTTATGACTGTGTGCTGCTTTTCCAGAGGCTTGCTCAAGGTGGCATATAAATTTTCTAAGTATACCATTTTTTATCTGGGCACATGGCACATAAGTACTGGAGAAATTTCACCAACCCTCCAGCAGCTTCCACCTCATCAGTTTGGTGTAGTGGTCAGGAGTTGGACTCTAATCTGGGAGAACCGGGTTTGGTTCCCCACTTCTCCACATGCAGCTGCTGGTGTGACCTTGGGCCAGTCACAAGTTCTCTCAGAGCTGTTCTCTCATGAGCAGTTCTCAAAAGACCTCTCTCAGCCCCACCTACCTCACAGGGTGTCTTGTTGTGGGGAGGGGGAGGGGAAGGGATGGGTGGTGCACATGTCCTGGGTATCTCAAGCCTAATTGAAACCTGGTGGTTCAAGGGAGCAGAAAGAGAATGAGGGTGTGTTCTTTACACTTATTTGTATTGCAGAAAGTATTGGATGGGGAAGGGAATGGAGGAAGAGCAGGCCAGTTTCACTCACCTGTGGAGTAGAGCCTGAGGGGTGGGTGTTGCCTTCTGACACACTTCCGGTATGTTAGGGGGTGTGGCATATGCCAATGAGTTATGCTAATGAGCTCCTGCACCTCTTTTTCTACAAAATGACCCCTGGTATAACCTCATCCATGAGTAAAAACTCAGGATAATTTCCTCCATTGTTTAAAAAAAAAAGAAAAAAAAAGATACGTGTGGGTGTTGGTTCAAGTGAATTTTGACTTCAACAGAAAGTTTGCATAAAGTGAAGCTTCCATGAAAGGCAAATGCTTAATTTATATGGGAGGAAAACCATACACAGGCTCAGAGGACTGGAGAGCCAGTCTAAGGTTTTCGTTTTCCTACTATGGGGTTTTAGTAAAGCTAGAGAAGAAGGGGGTCCTTTCCCCTCCTTCAGAATCACGCTTCGGTATCAGTAGTAGATCCAGGATGAAACTAAGTATGTAGAAACTGTTGCCTGGAAGGTTACCATGACTAGTGCTCGTACTTAAGCTTGTTTTGATAGTCTGTAATAGAGAAGATTAGAGTCAAAAACAAACCCAGTTTTTCTCATATCCCTGCTTCATCAATGGAATCAGTCATATATTCATAGAACAAAATCCCGAGTTGGAAGGGGCCATTCAGGCCATCTGTGGAGTAGAACAACCCCCCCCAGGCATGCTAGAGGCACCAAACTCACAGGGGATCTCTGGATGACTCTCCTCTACTTACCCTCCAAGTTTGATGATGATTTGATTTACGGGGTCCAATTTACTGCCCCCCAAAGAAAATGCCCCCAGGAAAGTGCTTTCTGAAGAAATGACAAGCAATCATTTTGACAGGCACAGGTTCAGGAGTGTATAGAATGGACCCTGTGCAATCTAGAGACGTCAAACTCACTGGGGACCTTCCCCCTGAATGCTCCTCTACATGCCCTCCAAGTTATGTCCAGATTGGATTTAGGAGGTCCGAGTTATGGACCCTTGAAGAAGATGCCCCCAGGAAAGTGCTTTTGTGGGAAATGTCAGGTGCAAGTTCAAAAGTGCAAGCTACCCACATCAAATACACAGGAAACCTTTTGGTGCTTCCAAGGCTGGAAAATTCTGCCACCCCCCCCCCCTCCAAAAAAAAGCTCTGAAGTTGTTTTGTTGCTTTGAAGTTTGGTAAACATTTTGTTTGAGCTGAGACAGTTTGTCTGGAAATGTATCCATTCAGAAACTGCCACAAACCACCATGAACTGCTTGAAAATTCTTGGAAAGTTTATGCTGGTTGACCTGCCATGAACTTCAGTTTGTGAACCACAAACTGGCCAAAATTAGTCACAAACTTTATTTTGTGAGCTGGTTTGTGCTCATCCCTATTGCTGTTAGTCTACACTATTTACAAGGCTAGGGGGAGTCCTGAACCAGCGGTTCTCCAGTTCTAAGTGTGCAACAATACTTTGTCCTCTTCTGTTTCATGTATGACCATCATACACAGATGTTCACACAATCATACCCCCTACCATCTCTTGAACTGGTGTGCAGGGCTAAACCAAGCCAGAAAGTCTTGCTCTTGTACCATCTCTCTGATTAGCAAATGAGGCACTGATCTGTAGGTGATATCCCATTTTCTATTTGAACAGCATCCTAGGCCGAGGACAGACTGGCAGTCTGGCCTGCTCTGCCTCTGCTTTAAAAGCGGAGGCAGAGCGGCCGTTCAGACTGCTGCATCTGCCCGGAGGAGGTGGCCCGGATGCAACGCGTCCAGCACCGCACTCCTCCCACAGCAGCCGGGCACCACTTCACGTGCCGGGCGGGGGAGCTGTGCGGCATTCGGACACCGCTGCTGGAAGCCACCCACAGTCTGGACGCTGCGGGTGGATTCTTTGCGGCGGCATGTGAACGCTGCACGGCGGGGGCAATTCCCCTCGCCTTGTTTTGCCACGCCGCGGAGGTGCGGCAGAACTCCAGTATGTCCTCGGCCCTAGAGAAGGCAGGGGAGCACAATTATCTCTTGTAAGTGAGGATCTCTGGTTGCCTCTCCCAAGGATCCTTCCCATCCAAAAATAGAAGATAATTCCAGACGCTCTGTGATATTATGTCCTGTTTTCTAGTGGGAGTCTCCATAAGAAGGGAGAACAGAACAGAATGCCAAACCATGCTCAGTGCCTTCACAGTTGCTCCTCCCATTTGAAAATGGGAATGGTTCCAGTGGTTCCTGCAAGATCAGGACAAACCTCCAGGTGGGACAAATGTCTCTATTTGGACAGACTGTAGGCTTCAGAAGGCATCCCGCAATATTCACCACTGATGTAATGGTTAGAGTATCTGACTAGAATCTGGGACACACGGTTAGAATGGAAAACTGTTGGGTGACCTTTGGCCAATCACACACTTTTACCCTGATCTACCTGGCAGAGTTGTTGTAAGGATAAAATGGTGGTTAGGGGGTAGGGTTGCCAGGTCTCCCGGGTGGGCGAGGGTTTTCTTGCCCGACAGGCACCTTACCCGCTGGGCCAGATCCGGTTGCTGGGGGAACCCCACCCCCAAAGTGCCAGCAACTTGGCAATGTGCCTGGCATGATGATGTTACCCAGAGGTGACATCATCATGCCGGGGCACGTTGCGAGGGGACGCTCTATAGTTTCCCCACAAACAACAGTGCCCCCGCCCCCAACATGCTCAACACAATGATGTCACTTCCGGGTTATGTTATTGCGGTGCACGCACAAAGCGCACATGCCGAAAAAATCCCAGAGAGGGACTGGGACCCCCCACCCGCTGCAAGCCAGGTAAGACCTGGCAACTCTATTAGGGGGAAATGTTGTAAGCCACTTCGAATCCCCATCGGGGAGAAAGCCAGGGTAGAAATGAAGTAAATACATTAATATCCTGCCATTCTTCTGTGATGGAAGGCTTCTAAGGCAATATACAAAAGAGTCACAGGAAATGTCTCATCCAAGCATTTACTGGAACCATTTGTGATTTGCCTCAGCAAGGATGCTAAACTATATTGAAGGCCTTCCAACCGTACTGTAGACAGATCTTAATGGAGTAGGAAAGACAGTAATACAGAAGATACTGTATATAGACTACCTGGCAAAATATTGCATTTAAACACATGAGTTACTTCTAGGGTCGCCATTTTCCCACTGGAGTGAAGGATCTGCTGCCCCCAGTGGGTCATTTCTGCCTCCACTCAGCTAGGTATCTGGAGAAAAATGGACGGGAAAACAGAGGCAAGTGCCAATGTCCCAACATGCTGACATCAACTCTGGATGTCAGTGCATCATGGCTGGTGCTCAAACATTCAGCCAAAACTCGGTGATTAAACACAGATTAAACCATAGTATTCTGGCTCAATGCTGGAGCATTGCTGGTGATGTAATGGTGTCATCATTAAGGGTCCCCCATCCCGCTGATTGTCAGTCTTGTTCTAGCAACTCTAGTTACTTCTAATGAAACAGAAGTTTAAAAGGAGATGGTCTGAGACACCTCCAGGCCTTCAAAACCAAACCATGCCAGATTTCATTCTGCCAGACAGCACAAGTGCTAGGTGTAGCAATATATCCTTGGGAAGTTCTTTCTTCTTAGAGGTAAAACATACATTGGTATGAATTCTTCATGGTTGTCTATGGCCAGTATGGGAGTTAAGGTTATTTCCCAGCAGTCTTTTATGAAATAATACCTCTTATTATGGGTCTTTTTAAAGGGGTCAATGGAATATCAAGGGAGACCATTGTAGTATTTTCCCCAAAGCCATGCTAAGATAGTGTGGAATGCAATAAATTGATGTATATTGGCCTTGAACCTAAAAGCTCTCTCTGACGTATGCATGTTATACCCTACTATTTACAAATAAATCCTGCATATTTGTGGGGAAGGTTAACTTTTTCCATTACACAATGCCCTACTGGGAATGACAGTTGGCAATTTATTATCTATCTGAAGGGTTAACATGATTTTAAAACCAGTGATTATAACCCAACAGAGTCACAAATGCTTAACCCAATGATTTCAGTGGACTTAAATACACTTAAGTCTACGCTGGATTGTAGCCACTGACTATAAATGCCGAAATGTTCTTTAAGCCAAAAGCAAACAATTGTCGGGCTTACTTACAAGGAATGCTGATGTACTTAATTCCTTGGCACTCATTACAAGGAATGTCCAGTGCCTTGGTCTCTACTTGGAAGGAGTACAAAATCCTTGCTGGGGTATAAAAATCTACAATTGCAGAAAAACAGATTTTGTTTTTGATTATGGTTCTATTAATAAATAAATACCTATTAATAATTGGACTTTAAGTCTATATTTTACAAGACGAAAAGATAACTTATCAGTAGTTAGTTATTGCTAGTCTGTCATTTCAGCATCTTGCCATTCAACTTCAGTGCTGCCTTTCCTGATTAATCTACCACACCTTCTCATACATCACTATATGACACTTTAACCCCCACCCTATGAGTCTTATGTGTCACATTTTTAATCTCATTCCTTTCTCCAGGAAGCTCATGGCACATGGCACATGTTGTTCTCATCCCTATTTTTTTCTTAATATATAATATTTATTAAATATATAATAAATTCTTATAACCAACCCCCTCATTTACAGCCTACCCAAGAATACACGTGGGCAAATTCCATCTTGGAATTTAAGAGTTCCAGTATATTATGAAGACAGACCATCGTTCACGGAATTTGTTCATCTCCAAACCGGGCATACTTTGAGCACAAACACAGGCTGAGGACAGACTGGCAAAATGAAGAGCCAGGGAAGTGGGGCAAAAAGACCTGGGCTGAGTTGTCGTGGGGCTTTCTGTTCGCACTGTGTAGACTGATGCGGGACCATACCGGGGAGGAGGCGGAACAGAGTGTTTGCACTGTGGGGCAGCCTCTGGCGCCACTGCTGTGGTGGCACACAGCTTTGGTCCGTTTTGCCGACCTATGCGTAGGTGCATGGGTGCATAGGCGCATGGGCACAGCAGCTGGATCAGCGGGTTCACATTACCAGTGCCGCTTGATGTGTGGCTTGTTTGTATCCACACTGCCAGGAAGCGTGATGAACACACACCCAGACGGCTTGATACTGGTTTTACCAGGTACCTTTCTAAAGTGGGATGAAAGCACTTTAGGATGGGGTGAGTGCGGCATGGTAATGCCAGGCAGCTGTGGCTGTGTGAATGGGCTCTCTTAATCCACTTGCAAAGCGGGACAATGGCCGAGGACAGATTGGCAGTCTCGGCCACTCTGCCTCCTCTTCAAAAGCGGAGGCAGAGCGGCCGTTCAGATGGCCGCATCTGCCCTGAGGAGGCGGCCCGGACGCATTGCGTCTGGCGCCGCGCTCCTCCCGCAGCAGCCGAGCACCACTTCAAAGTGGTGCTCAGCTGGTGCAGCGCGCCCCCCGCGCGTGTTCCACCCGCCGGAGCGGGTGTGAATGCTCGCGGGCAGGGGCTTGGCTGCTGCGGTGTGCGTTCCACCCCCCCGCCTTAGTCTGCCGCGCCGCGGAGGCGCAGCAGACTGCCAATATGTCCTCAGCCAATATCAGGCCAAACTGCCAGTCTGAACTCAGCCACAGTATGTTCATTTGATCATGAAACTACTTTTCCAGATCTTATTAAACCATTCTGATCATGTTGCTACCTTTCATTTTTTTCCAGTTTATTACAGTATAATTTTTTTGTCATAGTCAGTAGAGTTATAAACGTTTCTATATCTATGCCAAGTATTTCATCTTCCCTCCTCTCCATCTTATCCTCAGAACAACTCTGTTAAGTAGTTCAGACTGAGAGGACAGAGAGAGAGGATGAGAAAGTGACTGGCCCAAGGTCAGTTAGCAAGCTTCATGCTTGGGTTTGAACTATGCCCCCTGGCCATTGTCGCCCTGAGCACTACAACACAGTAGTTCTTCTTTTAACTAGCAATGTTTAACTTTTGGCTGATATGGCACATGGTTCTTATTTTTAGGATAGCTATAATTTGTTAAAAAAACATTTGCAACAAAAACAAAAGAAAGAATTGCTTGGTGCTCATGAGGTTAATCCCCCCCCCCATAATATATCACATAATTTTCTAAAATAAAATATGTAAACCTTGTAGAAGAAATTAGTTATATTAAAAACAGTTTCTTGGGCAAAATCTGAGATGGGAACCTTTTGATCTGTACTGCAGTGCCTGCAGAATTCAGCATTTCAAATAATGGCAGGATAATCAGTACCTAGGAAACAATGATTATTGTGAAACGAGCAGTTTGGGGTTCATGTTAAGCATTGCTTCTTTATCATTATCATGGCATGATGGTAGAATTTGTGGACATAATGATACACATGGATGTACACATAAAGTGGAATGCCATGGTGAAGTCTCAGGCTAGCAGAGGGTAAGGTACTATACCAATTAGCACTCCAAGGAAGGATCCTACTTTTGAATGCTCCCTTACATTCTAGTAGAAAACCAAGGGAGGGAATTGGGTTAAGCTATCTGCTTTGCCAGTTTTATAAGTAGGGAACATCCAGCAATATTGTTCTCTACCAGCAAGGGCTCCTGTGAGGCTATTTCTGAACAATTAGCACCAGCCATTCTTCAGAGCCATTAACCTAACAAAGGCACGGTCAGACACCACTCTTATATAAGAAAGAAACAAAGACAACAAAAGTGAGTTTAAAAAGTAGAGCACAAAAGAAAGTATAAAACAGGGAACAGAAATACGATAGAAATGTGCTTCCATTCTAACTCTGACAACCTATCAAATAAGTTTGTTTGTGCTTTCTCTACACGGTGGTACAAAAGACACCCTCGTTTGCGTTCAGCTGACCAACGTGCCAATTCCTTTTGTATCTGCAGTGAGCAATAATTCTCACACACAATGTCCCTATTTTAATGGAGCCTGCCAATATATGAGCACTAAGGCTCCTTGCAATGAAATGAGCAAGGAGGCCAGCCTGCATTTTAGGTCAGGAAACTGAATACAACTTTATAAATTTCCTGAATTTAATAAGGAACTTCGCTTGACTCGCTCAGATAATAACTGGACAGATGTCTAGGATCCACAGATATTCCCAGTGCTCTGAAGGACAATCATCATCAGAATGTCATCATTACACAGAACTTGTACTTCATGGTTCATAGCACATAAGGCACAGCTTTCAGAACATTAAGGTCCATTGGGTTCAGTGGAATAGTTCTACACTGCTTGTTACTTTTTAAATTTTGATGGGCATCCATCAGTCCCAGGAAAGTCTTTCGCATGCAACAATTATGCCCTGACAGGTTTTTTTTTCATCGTTCGTTGTGTTCCTCACCAGATTTCAGCTGTGATGATATCATATGCCCTTTGGTGACAAGGAACTATGTCTTTGTCTACGACTTGAAGCAGAAGCTTTTGTTCCATAGCCTTCAGTTTTGGCAAACTTCTGAGTTTCCTGGAAAGTTTATCAGGGGTCTCTCAATGAGAAAATCAGTAATGGTCAACAAAGTTCCTTGAAAACTGCCTTACTTGGTTTTCCCTTTCAGGGTGATTCCATGTTTCTCACCCCTAAAAGTAGACCCAATAATTACCTTCAGTTTTTCCCTTGTGTGAAATGAAGCCATGACTCTTTGTTTCCAAGCTCTTTTGGGTTTCTTCACATCAGTCTTTTCTTACAAACTGAATAAATTGTTGTTGATGTTGTGTGTAAAAAAAAATCAGCACATTATATGTATATTATACATACAAATGTGGTACATTTGCATAAATACAGTATCACTTGCATACTGACAAAACAAATAGAGAAAAACAGAGAACTGAAGCGTTTCATAAAAATATAAACAATTAACCAAATAAATGAAGTAATGAACATTCATTCAGCTCTTATTTCTAGTCACATTCCTAGTTCATGTGCAGCTCCACTGAGGCCTAACAGCCTGCATTAGAGCTCCAGGTAAACTGAGTGGGTTGGATCCACTGAGAAATTTCTGCAGAGTGAAGGATTTCCACCTATGAAGCAGAATTTTCTCACCTACCTCATGCTTCTGTAGCCCAAAATGTTCCCAGAAATGCAGTTTCAGGAGCAGCATTTTGGAGGAAATTTTGAACTGCAGATGGACCAGAAAGGCAAAAAGTAGGTAGAAAACCTTCTTTCTGCAGAAATGCTTCTATGGATGCAAGCCAGTGTGTGTCACATAATCTGTTATAACCTGCTGGGGGTCTGTGGCAGACAAATCAATGTGAGAAGTATTTTCCAAAGGCAGAAAGTTTGGATAATACTGAGCTAACCTATGTAATAATTTCTGCATTCAGTGAAAAGTCCCCCTAATGATACAGCATTAGGGCATAGTTGTGATAGTTTCCCCTTTTGAAAAATCCAACTGATACTACTTAACCTATCTCATAATGAGCATTTGGAGACTCAGTCAATTAGTGTTTGCTTAAATCCTGTGGTAGGCACAGCTCTAAACATGCCCAGATCCCTTTTCTTTCACCAGCTTCATTGGATACTTTCAGCGTTAACATCACTGGTTCTGAAAAAAACAGAATACTCTGCTGGAACAGAATATGCTTAATTGGAACTGCTGATTTATTGGCATGTTTCCAAGGGAACTAATTTGGCTTAATGAAGGTGAACGCCAATAAATGGTGTTTAATTAGGACAATATTATCAAACTTTCTAAATAATGGACGGGTGGTTAAGCACTGTGGAGAGCATTGGCTTTTGCTTTCAAGAGTCCTGAACTCCGGTTGGTTCAAGTGATATGTCAGCAGCTGAAAAGAAAATATGGCATTCATAAGTTTATTGTGTATAAAAATTTGAGTTGCACTGTAGCAGGATCAAAAGCTGCTTTCATTCAAGTGGGTTGTAACTTCTTCTTTTGCTATAGAACTATCACTCCAGCAGTTGTTCCCTCTACCTGAGAGGCCATGTGGTTCTGAACTTTAAAAAAAAATCAAAATGACATTATAATGCTGAAATATAGCTACATATATTACATTGCATTTGCTATAAAAGTTTTGTTTTCTGAATACACTATTTATCCCAAATGTGCAGTCATGTAATTGTATTCTTATGTCACCAATATATACTAATACAACTATTATACAGATTAAGGAAATAACAGGTGGTATTTAGGGACTCTACTAGAATTTGGAGTAAGTAGATTTTAGTATGGGTGGTGTGATTTGTTCTCTCTGCTGTTCAAAAATATATGTTTTCTCCCTTTTTTAACATGATTTTTTTTATTTTAATATCAAACAAACAAATCAGACAAAACAAACATTAAAACATACAAGTTTGGGGGTTCCACTTTACATCTTCGTTATAGCTGTTATAATACCACCTACAATATCCCATTGTATATTAACCATTTTTAACACCATATAGTTTGTCTATATAGACTGCTTTGTAGTTAAAGATAAAAACTGTAATATCTCTAAATGTGATTATAAGTCTGTACAATTCATTTACTGTAATCTTCCAACCATTTATAGAATCTTGACCATGTAGTCTGAAATTTCCCTTCCTCTTGTTCTCTCAAAAATAAGGTCAGTTTATCCATATCAGCAATTTCAAGAGTTTTACTTATCATTTCTTCTTTTGAAGGTATTACATCCTTTCTCCAATATTTAGCATACAATATTCTTGCAGTGGTCAGTGCATGTATAATAAGATAAAAGTCTTGTTTTTTTAACAGTCTTCTGGTCTTATATTCAGTAGAAATAATAATAAAAATGTTCTCTCAGGAATCCATTCTTGTATTTGTTTTAGACATTACATGTGCAGAGAGATGTAGACAAAGGAGGCAAAGACCTCCCAGGTGCCACAAGTCAAAGGATTCCCAACATTTCAGTTCAGATTGCCTAAAAAAATGCCAGCAAGGCTGTGCCCACTTGAACTCTGATCTCTAGGGCAGGGGCTTACAGAATCAACTAGAAAGCCTATTAAAACATATGTAAAGAATCAGCATTCATATTTATTAATGGATGTATCACCATTAACTATTACGTACTAAACTATACAACACATTTATTATGTCAATCTTCCACTTACATAAATGTGCCATATTATCAGGTGACAACATTTGGGGGAGGGTACAGGAGGAGGGTCCAGCAACTATGTTTTGCTATGATTACCTCTCTGTGACCATGTGTACATCTGTACTGTACTTAGGGCTGCCAAGCCCCCTTTGCTCACTGCTGCTCTGAACGGTGTTGTGAGAATTCTTTTTTTTTTTAAATGACACCATTCTTCGGGGGGGGGATGAAATGACATGGGGGTAACACTGGGATTCAGAAGAAACTTTATGGTTTTACCATAAAAATTCTGGTGGTGATTCCTAGAGCCATTTACGTCACGTCTGTTTTTCACTAGAAAGCATGAGACACTACAGCTGGCATCATGGGTCTCCATACCCCCAGCCACAGCCCTCCAGCCCAACTGTAATTTTTCACCAGAACAATTTATTTAACAAGTACATCTGGATTCCTTTTATACCACTGTCCTGATTTTTTTTCTTTAGCGCTTTCAAATCAAGCACCCTCTTTTGGGGCTAATGGGGCGTAACTCTGTTAAGGGTTGCACTGGCAGACTTTTATGCCTACTGATGTATACTTGAATTGCATACATAAATTGTACTCAAAATTCATCTCTCTCTTTCTGTCCGAGGTTTCTACTAAGCCCACTGGAGGAGGCTGAAACTTGACCAGTTCCACTTCATGCTAATACAGTTTTATGGCACCTCGAAAATCTTGCCATGGTGCAAAGCAAGGACAAAGGACTGCGTTCATGAAAGAGAGATGTTTGGTGTATATGTCGCCTTTGTATGCGTTCCTTTTGTTTTCAACTGACTTTTTCTTTTTAAATGGCACAAATTATTTCTGAAAACACAGAAAAGGCATTTTAATGAAGATGTCACAATAAAATCTCTGTCATATCTGAGTAGTGGTCCTTTCTAATTTATGTCGTAGAAATGCGAGGCATACTGACCCACACAAATTCAGCTGCCTGAATGCATTCTTTAAAGAGAAGACTATTTCCGAAGAACGACAGTGACTCAATTGTGTTAATTCAAATCCCTCTTTTATTGTGATGCCTACAAAAGGCTGCCTAATGGTGAAGCACCTGCAAAGTCTTTTTACAAAGGTTCACAGAGTTAATCCTTCAACCAATCTAATTGCTGACTACGATGACAAATTGTCACGTTCCCCACAGTTGCATCTCAGTTCCAGCATCTTCAGGGTTGTTAGAGGAGTCATCAGGTCCAGTTTTTTTAAACTAAACTAGATGGTACAGCATAAGTGAAAATACGAACAAACGTGAACAGCTGCGAGACAAATTCAGCAACACACTAGCAGCCTGTATACACGCTTAGGGAAAAACAACAACTGCACACTGAGTTTTGGCTGATGTATCTGTCGGGTTGGTGCTATCATACATAGTCTTTCCCTTACGGATAATCAAGTTTTAACGCTGGCCAAAATGTTTAGCGTTCTAGCCTGAAATTTTTTATGGGTTTATATTTTCTATGTCATTTTGTATTTGCAGTTGTGAGTCTCATGCCCCCATGAAAGCTGGCATGTTTGTGGGCAATGTCTGACAAATAAATGCAGCGAGGAGGTGGGTTGGTGGCATCTTCCCCATGGCTTTGTGTTTGTATGTGTGGCAATGTCATTTGAGTAGAGTGCTAAAAATCCTTGTGCCGACCCTGATACAGGAGGCAAGTGAACATTCAGTTGTCTTTCTGCAAGCAACCTCTTTCAAAGAGGCATGAGTCCTGTGCCAGCCTCGTTGGAGTATATTGCAGGGGCAGCTCTGCCATCTAAGGTCAAATCTACATCTGACTTTCCCAATGGAATCATTCTAGTTTCAAAAAACCCCGTTTATACCTGTTTCTAGTTTCAAACCATACTTGTTCTAGTTTAAAAATTACTGTTTACATTTGTTAATTGCCCTCCTATGGTCAAGCTAGCATTTTACTGCTTTAAACAGATCCTGTTGCTTTGTACTCTTCAGACCCAGGGAGTGAAATTTAAAACCAGTGTGAAATGAGCGTAGGAAAAGATAGCAGTCAAACTACTTCAGAGGGGAGGTGTAAATTGTGCCTAAGGGACCATGCTGCAGCTGAAAGCAAGGACCAGCAGTGAAATTACCAAGTGCCAGTAAGGAAGTAGCCAACCACCTCCCATCTTCTATTTCAAAAGCAAAGCTAGTTTGGTGCCAGTTTGGTGTAGTGGTTAAGTGTGAGGACTCTAATCTGGGAGAACGGGGTTTGAATCCCCACTCCTCCACTTGCAGCTGCTGGATGACCTTGGGCAAGCCATAGTTCTGGCACAGCTGTTCTTGAAAAACAGCAGTTTCTGTCAGAGCTCTCTCAGCCCCACCTACCTCACAGGGTGTCTGTTGTGGGGAGAGGAAGGGAAAGGGGTTTGTAAGCCACTCTGAGACTCCCTTGGGTAGTGAAGGACGGGGTATAAATCTAATCTCTTCTTCTTCTTCTTTTTATTCTTCTTCATTAAAAATAATACTTTCCGCCAGCCAGTGCCATTGGGGACAGTTTCCCCCCCTAAGTGGAGCAGAGGCAATGAAAGCTTTTTCATTCTTCAGAAAAATAAAAGTTGAGAATTTTTGAGTGGAGGTTAATTAATTGAGCTTAATCGCTTTGAAAAAAAACACAATGGGGATAAATGTTAAAGAGTCCAACTGAACGTGTGTTTTCTTAAAGACAGTCACAGCGATGACTTCCCCTGCAATGGAAAGTAAACTGGGCCTCACTACCACTGCTTCAGAGCTGTAACATCCGTATGTGCTAGCAGTTTGACTACCCATATTTTAAAGAAGATTTTCCTGAATATTCTGTCGGACATATAAATATATGAAACTCACCCACCCACCCCGCACGCAATCCACTCCAAATTAAATCTCTTCGAAGAAAACAAAGCAGAAGTGAAAATAAATGAAACAGCACCATTATTTGGATTACGTTCATCTTTAATCCACTTTGTCCTCTGTATAAAATAACGGTATAAAGACATCTGCCAATATTTTAAAGGCTTCTGCTTGGGTATGAATTATATTTTTAAATTAGACCCTAAAGCTGCATTCTAATGCACTACTTTCATTTATCAGAGTATGCATATACTAGAGTACTATTCCCAGGGCACCCTTTATTTAATCAGGCTGAGACCTAGATCCATTTCCACATAAATCTCTGCCAAATACTGCTGACTTTCACATTTAACCTTACTGGCAGTGTCTGACATCCTTGGGATGAATACATATCCTTGGAAGGTAGATAGATAGATAGATAGATAGCTAGATAGATAGCTAGATAGATAGCTAGATAGATAGATAGATAGATAGATAGATAGATAGATAGATAGATAGATAGATAGGACAGAGAGAGAGATCACATGGCCCATTGTAATGGCTCAGAAGTGAGACCATGTCCTTGCAGTGTGTACATAAACTGCTGCAATAAACAACTTTAGCCTTTCACATTAAAGGTTAAAGAGGAGTGATTGATATGTTTGACAAAGAAATGTAAGGTCAGGAGTAATAGAGGCAATCTGTTATTTACCCCCAAAAGTGCACAAAGAGCAGTTAAGTACGTTGGGTATCCTGTTCATTTTTCAAACACCTGCTCTTCCCAAATAACTGACAGGGTTGAGAGGAGCCTGCAGTCTGTGGAAGTTTCAGTCTGCACTCATTGCCCCATGGGGAATATGCTAGAATAGTCAAGAGTGAAGATTATTTGATCTCATTGCCATCAGTGAGCTATAGTTGTTAAGCAGTGCCTTGGCAACCGGTGGGAGGCTTGTTGAGCGGGGGCAGCATCCCAGGATGAAAGATTAAAAAGAAAAATAAGGCTTCGTCTATTCACAGGAAGTTCTTACCATAACAGGTGATTCCTAGGCTACTCTTTGTCACTTCCGGGTTGCTCTAGGAATTGCCAGGAACTCTATGGTAAGAACTTCCAATAAGTAGATGATGCCTTATTTTTCTTTTTAATTTTTCCTCCACTGCCACTGGGAACCTGGGGGCAAGGAATTCTCCTGCCCCCCACCAGGGGCAGCCCTAGACTGAGCCAGTTCATCCACAAGTACTCCAGTTTAAATGAACGATTTGTAGATGGTTTAATAGGATGGGCTTTGCTGTTTTTTCTAATTTTCAGGATTGCTTTCACACTAAGCATCCTGTTTTAGATACTGTGGCAGAGAATAAGTCTGGTTGCTTAAGAGCATTAAGGAGCCAATTTTATGACTGAAGAAAGGTATTCAGGAGCATTTATCACTCTGCAATGAACTGAAGTAAAATGTTTCAATGCAACTTACCCATTCAAAGACACCAACAATGTAGCTCTAAACAGAGTTAAACCCTTCTAATTCCATGAACATTAATGGATTCAGAAGGTGAAGCTCTACTTAGGATTGTCTTGTTAAATACATAAAAGTCACTTGGGCTTGGTGACAAGGTTCTAGACATTTATTTTGGTTATTAGAAATTAAGAAGAGGGACCCGCGATATTCATGGGGGTGGGAGTATTCCCCATGGCTCCCAGCCTGCAGAAGCAGGTGAACCTCATGGCTGAGGAGGAAGCAGCCGCAGGTAAGCTTCCCCCCCGCACTAGTGGCAAGGCCTGAGTGGCTCCCAGCTGCCAGGCCCACCAAGCCTTCCCCCTCAGCACCGGCAGTGAGGCTCAAGTGGCTCCCAGCTGCCAGGCCCACCAAGCCTTCCCCCCACCACTGGCAGCGAGGCCCATGTGGCTCCTAGCTGCCAGCCCTCTAAGCCTTCTCCCTCCCGGCAACAGCTGCCAGGCACCGTTCCTAGTGCATTCTCTGTGCATGTGCAGGGAACACTTTTTTACTTTTGGGAGGATTTAAGTATTCCCTGTATAGTTTTTTTTAAACTTTTCAGATTTTTCTGCACACCTGGAAAGTGCCCCAAATGTGCAGAAAAATCTCTTTGCCTCCCAAGTGCCCCCGATGTGTGGATTTAGATATCTGCACAGAAGGGGCATCTTGGCTATTAGTATATAGATTTACTATTTGTTTAATTGAAGCTTCATTTGGAGGTGTGACAGTTCACCTAAAAGGAAGACTGGTTATGGTACTCATGCTAGGACACAACAATTTGAGTTAACCAGAATGGATGGGTTGGCTCTATCGATACATGAGCAATAAAATAAAGTTACTTAGCACTTACTTCAAGCCTGCTTGGCTTAAAACATGAAAAGCTAAGCCACCCATAAAAAACCTTTGATATTTGGACCTACTATTTATGAGAAGAAAAAAAATGTTAAGCTTTCAAAAAAAATTGCTTCCATGTTTCTAGTCACCTACCTTTTTCCATCATTTAATTTCCAAGGATCATTGGCACTCAAATGGAAAAGGGGGAATGTGGGATTCTCATCGATTGCAAGTACATAAATTCTGATACACTAAGCATACCTCAGGCTGCCTTCTTGGGAGGGTTGGCAGGGGACAACACTCAGCTGGGGTGTGGCATTGAGATTTGGAGGTCTCAGGTTGTTTGGACTGAGGAAGACAAACAAAACCTCAGATCTTATGGCCAGCTTTTCTCTGAAGTTATGACAGCAAGGACTAGAACGTTAAATGTATAACTCACATTGCCAGAATAGCAACAGTTCAAAAAGCTAATGACCTGCATTTTATGCATTACTGATAGAAACTGCTGGCAAAGGTGGATTTTTTCCACCTCCACATTCCCCTAGCAACCTCAGAAGGTCTGCTGGTAGAACAGAAAGGAGAGGTCATTTCATTCATATTCCATTACTCAATGTAGCCACCCTTGTTAACATGACCATTTGTCCATGCAGGTCCCCCAACCTTTGCCATAAAAATTTTCAAGCCCACAGGCAGCTGCTGGGTAAAGGGGGAGGTGGGAAAAATCTGCCTACCTTAGTGACTTCCATGTGTGATTTGTGTTGGCTACAGCATAGCTAACAATGCAGTAACAGAATGTACAAGTACCAATTATACATCTGCCATGGAGGCAAAAAAAAAAAGAAGCTCTCATTCTGGATTTACTAACTTACATTTTCACTTAAGATGGGTAGTGCACGTGTTCCCAAAAAAGCTGCAGCCAGTATTTTATTTGCAGATAAAAGGCATATTAACATACTTTCCAGTGTTTAGGACTGTGTATATCTCAATGGCATTTAATCTGAATGGAGGGAGGTGTCCAGTGGGGTGCCACGGGGCTTGGTTCTGCACCCGGTCCTTTTCAGTACTTTTATACATGATTTGGATGAGGGTGTGGAGGGGCTACTCATTAAATTTACAGAAGTTGGGAAGAGCAGTGAACACACCAGAAGACAGAGATAGAATTCAGTGAGATCTAAACATGCTGGAAAAGTGAGCGAATGTGAACAAGATGCAATTGAAGAAGGATAAGTTCCGAGTTCTACATCTGAGTAACAAAAATGAGGAATATGCATACTGGATGGTGGATATGCTTCTGAGAAGCAGTGTGTGTGAATAAAATCTTGGGGGTAAGGGTGGACCGAAAGTTAAATATGAGCAGCCAGTGTAATGCAGTAACAAAAAAGGCTAATGCAGTCTTGGGGCGTATCAACAGAGGCATAACAACCAAATTGCAAGATGTCATAGTCCCGCTGTACACTGCATTAGCCAGACAACACCTGGAGTATTGTGTGCAGTTCTGGTGGTCTCACTTCAAAAAGGATGTGGACAGAATGGAGTGGGTGCAGAGGAGAGTGTTGAGGATGATTGGGGGCATGGGTCCTTTCATAGAAAAAGAGGTGCAGGAGCTCATTAGCATAACTCATTAGCATACCTCATTAGCATATGCCATGTCCCCTGACATCACCAGAAGTGTGTCAGAAAGGGAATGTCAGTTTCAGCCCCATTATACCCTATGGGCCATTTTCCTACCATAGAGAACAATGGAGGGAATGGGGGCGACCTGTTTGGGGGCCCATAGAATTGGACCCCCTGGTCCAATCTTCTTGAAGCTTGGTGGGTATTTCAAGGAGAGGCCCCAGCAGCTACCCTGCAAGTTTGGAGCCTCTCCCTCAAACCCCCTCCCCTCCAGTCGCTTTTAAAGTTGCTACCAAATTTCAGTAGCAATTCGGCAGTGGGCCGAATCAGATCAGAGAATCTGATTTGGCCCTTGGCTGCCCTAGTGGCCACTCCTGAGCTGCCCCAAAGGACCCCTGATTGAGGGCCTGGAGACCAAGCCCTACAAGGAAAGGCTGAGGGACTTGGGGATATTTAGTCTGGAGAAGAGGAGGCGGGGGGGGGCACAATTGCTCTCTTCAAAAGTCACCAGGCTTTTTGAGCCACCACGACTATTAACAACTGACAGCCAGTGTTGGAGAGCCCTGGGACCCTGGGACTTCTATCTACAGCCTGAGCTTACCGCCTAAGATGATCTGTGAAGACCAAGGAGCTGACTGTGAGATATGAGAACTAAGTAATAACATCGCTGTGAAATAATTGATACTAGCACTTTATTATGTTTTATGGTTTTAAAATTGTGTATTTAATTAATGTTGTTAATTTATATTATTGTAATTTTATGCTATTTTATGTAAGCTGCCCTGAGCTGGCTTTGGCTGGGAGGGTGGGATAGAAATGTAATAAATAATAATAATAATTTAAGTATTTGAAGGGCTGCCACTTTGAGAAGCACAGGGAGCTGTTTCTGTCATCAGCAGAGGATAGGACTCACAATAATGGGTTTAAATTAAGGGCAGGAAGGTACTGAATGGATCTTAGGAAAATTCAGCAGTGCAATCAGCTACCTAGGGAGGTGGTGAGCTCCCCTTCATTGGCAGTCTTTAAGTAGTAGCTGGACAAACACTTGTCAGGGATGCTCTAGGCTGATCCTGCAGTGAACAGGGGGGTTGGACTAGAATGGCCTGCATTCCGTGATTCTATGATTCTATGAATACATTCAAGCTCAACAACGATATGCATATAAAGCATCAAATACTCTGAGTTAGAACCTACCCAGCTGACTGTAGAGTCTTCTTCCAGCAGGCAATGCTGTCTTCCAAGGAAGGATCACTGAACTGAAGGAAGGCACCACACTCAGCTGAGCAGAGTGGTAGAATCTAATTTAACATTAATGATTTCTCTTATTTAGCTACATCTGCTCTCGTTGTATTTATTCAATACTCATACTATTTTTTTTAAAGAAAACCTCTCATTTATTCCTTAGTCCTTCATACTAGGCAAACCAGCACCCACTGGTTTGGCTCACATCTTGCTTGATGGTTACAAGAAGACTGGTGAGCTCTTCAGACATGTCTGAATGAATTTGAATGTGTCCATTTGCATGATTACACTTTTTTTTCAAACAGTGCTTTTCATAGCAGAGGTCCCCCTGACAACTCATCAATTTTAAAAGGCACACAGTTCAAAATCAATTTAAGATTTTTGAATTGAGACTTACTACTAGTGTCTGGTGTACCTTCTGTGTCTGCCCATAGAACACAGTGTATCTTGTGATCATCTTTTGCAGTCACTTCTCAGACAGATATCCCTGAACATGCAGGTGTAAAAAGCAGACAATGCAGTCTACTGGTCACTTAGAAGATGTATCAAACTGTGTAGGTACAAAGAAGGGAAACACTGCAAGTGATGCTATGCTTTACAATTCAAGTAGTTCACTTTAGTAACTCAATCATTATTCATCAGGATACAAGTCACAATCAACAATCTAAAAAATTTTGTTGTAATTTACAGTTGCTTTTGTCCAGTCCTATGGGTCAGAAGAGGAGGAAAGAGGTGAACTTGCACTCTTCTCTCTCTTCTGTTACTGCATGCCTGCTAATAGAAGCGGCAGGAAGGGAAATTTTGCCCCATTTGCCTCCACACTGTGAATCAGTTTTCCCAGGCCAGATAAGACTTGGGGGGGGGGGGGGGAGGATGGGAAAGAGCTGTGACCAAAAGCACCCTCTGCTGACAGATCACTAGATCCAAACCATATTATAATACCTCATTCCTCCCTCTTCTTTTTCTTCTAGTTCTTATTCCAGCATGTTTACTGGTAATTAAATAGTACAAGTGTAGTAGTAGTAGCAGTAGTAGTAGTAGTAGTAGTAGTAATTTATTTTGTTTATAACGTGGTCTAAAGTAGTAATCTAGCATTTTGAATTTGATAATAAAATGAATAGGTATTTGCTGTCAGGAAAAGTTATGAAGATAACATTTGATTAACTCAGGTACACTATGCTGGAGAGGTTATCAAAATGTATTTTTCCTCATTGTCCTTTGGAATGAATACCTTTCTTTATTTCCATAAGTGATTTTCTTTTTCTTGTCTACATTTGGTCCTTATTCATCTTCCCTCCCTAAGAGGCTTACTGGCAGACAGTGAAGCCACTCAAATGATTAATTTGAATTCCCTAAGGTCTGACTTACTCAAGTCCCGGGGATCAGGTTTTTGAAGAAGGAGGAGGAGGAGGAGGAGGAGGAGGAGGAGGAGATTGGATTTATACCCCGCCCTTCACTCGGAGTCTCAGGCTGAGGACAGACTGGCAGTCTGGCCCGCTCTGCCTCCGCTGAGGACAGACTGCCACATCTGCCTGGAGGAGGTGGGCCGGACGCAACACATCCGGCGCCACACTCCTCCCGCAGCAGCTGGGCACCACTTAAAAGTGGTGTCCTGGCTGCTGCGCACGCGTTCCACCTGCTTCCGGTGGGTATGAACGCGCGCCAGCCGGGGGAGCCACGTGGCGTTCTCACGCTGCCGCCAGAAGCCGTCCGCAGTCTGGACGCTGCGGGTGGCTTCCTTGCGGCAGCGTGCGAACGCCACACAGCGAGGGCAATTCCCCCCCCACCTTGTTCTGCCGCGCCGTAGAGGCGCAGCAGAACAAAAGTCTGTCCTCAGCCTCAGAGTAGCTTACAAACTCCTTTCCCTTCCCCTCCCCACAACAGACAACCTGTGAGGTACGTGCTCACCTTACTCCTGATCAGGGGTCCTTTCGTAGAAAAAGAGGTGCAGGAGCTCATTAGCATAACTAGTTAGCATAACTCATTAGCATATGCCACATCCCCTGACATCACCGGAAGTGTGTCAGAAAGGGAATGTCAGTTTCAGCCCCATTATACCCTATGGACCATTGAAATCAATAGCAAAAACTCATAGGGTATATGAGGGGCTGGAGGAAAGGGGGTTTGAGGGAGATTTTAAAAAAACCTTTAAAATATCCAAGCAACCAATAGAACGGTGTGTCCGTTCTGCATATATTGTTGTCATGCTCCTCTTGAGAAGGCTGTTTGCTGCTGGCTGCTGCCCACCTACCCTCTCTTTAGGTATCACAGGATTTTCCTGTCACCAATTGGGGCCAAGCAGGAATTTTTGGGGTTCTCTCTAATTGGCTTCTGGGGGGTTCCTCTTTTTTTTGGCCTGCTTTGTGATGTTGTGGTGAGGGTGGCTAAATAGGCCTTGTCCTTGACTGTGTAGGCCAGGGGGTCAAACATGCAGATCAGGCCCCCGGTGGGCTTCTATCAGGCCCGTCCTAGAACTGGCCATCTCCTGCTTCCAGTTCTATTGTTGCTGCTGCATCATAGTTTGCTCCACCAGACTCTCTCAATCGCTCAGCCATTTCATGTTTTCCCCTGGGTCCTAGACTCAGAACTCTGACATGAGATTTCTGTGGTGAATGTCAATAAAGCAGGTTTGCAGTTTATGGATATACACCTGAACAGAATACTCAAGACTGCAACAGGACAGACATTTTGATGCAATAATTCAGAGCAAGAGGTCTCAGTTATCAGGTACTGTTAAATAAACAAAATATTGCAAGAGTGCTAATATTTTAAGCGTGTTTTTATTTTAAGTAAAAAAAAACCTTTGTGTTTGTGTCCTTTATAAAGTTTATATCTCCTCTACCTGGCATTACATTTTATGACACACATGGCCTGGCCCAACAAGGTCTCATTTATGTCAGATCTGGCCCTCATAACAAATGAGCTCGACACCCCTGGTGTAGGCCATTCTACTTTGGCAGGGAATGGGTGGGCTAATCATGGTAGGTAGGGATGATCGGCAAGCACCCAGAGACATCTAAAGTGGTGGAGGGAGTGTCCAGAACAGCACAGCACTGCCTATGTAGCAGGGTGCATCTGGGAAGCAGTGGCCCTTGATGCTGAGCAATATCTTTCTGAGCCTGGTCGTCAATGTGTGGCACATCAGATGAGGGGGCTGAGCACCTCTGAGATCATTGTGGGCAGGCAATGATAAAGCCAGCAGAAGATGTTGGCTGTGTTTGGAGTAAGGGTGACTCTACCAGAAAAGGCAGCCATGGACAGGCTGCCCTAGCCCAGCCCGCCCATTCAAATATGCTAGCATATTTAAACATGATACAGATCAGTTAAACTCAAGTTTTTGTCTTATGCCTTCTTTGAATGAGTGTCTGGGGCAAAGGTTAGACCAGGGGTGGGCAAACTTGCTCAGCATAAGAGCCACCTTAGACATTTACTTTAAAAAAAGAAAGAAAGCCGAGAATTCAGAGAACCTGCTTAACCTATCATGGCAAGGGTATATTGATACTTTAGAGCTGTTTTAAAAAATCCAAAAACCCAAAACCACTTGTCTTAATGGTGGGAGAGAGGAGAGGGAGTGGTTTGACAATGGTGACAGTCCAATCATTGAAACATGGCCTGGAGGTGTGTGGGACAAAGAAAATTGACAGAAACATCATACACCGGGGGGGGGGGGTACTTGAAATCAGCTTCTGAAAAATGATCCAGGTAAAAGTGACTGGGGGAAAGCACAGAGGAAAAAAGAAAAAAAACTAAAGTGAAAAGAGGCACAAAAAGGCATGTGGAAACCAGGGGATAAACTGAAGAAGTATGGGGCCAGAACCAGCAACACGCCTCCCCCCCCCTCCAAAAAAAACCCCTTTCTTAAAAGACTATCAGTTCTGTTTCCAAATTGGAATGGATTTTGGGGATTTACAAGTGGAGCTTTTCAAGTTCAGATTCAGCTGTCAGGAGATGGGCTGTGGTACTAACTATAACACATAATATTAAAGCAATGAAGCACCAGGTGCCAGAAAATTGCAGGCCAATTGGAAAATTCTGTAATCTGTGATTCCATCTGGCCTGTACGTTTCCAGTGGCCATACTCATGGATTGTCAGAACTATTCATTAAGTTTGTTGTGCAACCAAGTGCTTAATATCAGTAATTTAGAAGGTTCAATGGGAAGTTAAATTGCGTGAAACTATTTCTGAACGATTGGGTGCAGCATCAGACAAATAGCAATGTGGCATATCTGGAAAGAGCTACACTTCCGTGCTAAACAGAAATGCAGTAAAGATATGAAATCCCTTTTCAAAATCTACCTTTTCCTTTGGTAGATTTCCTAGAATCATCCCTTACTGTCACAAATCTAAGAACTTGTACCTGCATTAGCTCATATTCACTACCAGCCATTCTGCTTTCTCCCCTCTGTTCCTTCTACCTTCCAACTGTCTTCCTTACTTTTTGGCTTAGATCCTGCCTCAATTTCTGTGGGTGCAAGGAGGAGTGATTTTTACCAATTCCCACCTCCTGCAGCAGCCCCAAATGCCCCCTAAAATGCTGCTCCTGGGGATCAGACCCTCTGGTATAGCTTTGAGGGAATCAGGTTTCCTGCAACAGGGGGGAATTGGCAAAACCGCCCCACTTTCTTGCACCCACAGAAATTTGGTCAGGATCCAGGCCTTTGATTTTTAAAGGTCCTAAAGGTCTCTCTTTCTTTATTATGTTCTATTGTAATCTGCCACATAGGTGGATTGTGTTATATAAAAATAATTATTTCTAGTATTTTCGTAAGACGTTTTCTCAGTGCATGCTTTGTTCAGAGTAGGGTTGCCAACTCCAGCCTAGGGAATTCTTGCAGATTTGGGGGTGGTCTTTGGGAGGGGGGATTTAGGAAGGGATTTCTGTGGTATAACATATAGTTCACCCTCTGAAGCTGCCATTTTCTTCAGGGGAACTAATATCTGTAATCTGCAGATCAATTGTAACTCTAGGATTGCCATTCCCCCAGTGGGGGTGGGGGTTGCCCAACTTTTGGGGCCCCAATTAGCCACCAGGCATGTTGTGCAAGGGATGCTCTAGCAGTTGGGTAAAAAACTCTATAGTGACTATAGAGTTTTTTACCCAAATGCTAGAGCATCCCCTGAACAACATGCCTGGCATGATGATGTCATTTCCAGATGATGTCATCGTGGTGCACGCTTTGTGCGTGCACAAGAAGACCCCAGGAGCCAGGCTGGAGCCCCCCACTAGGACTCAGGTAAGACCTGGCAACCCTATGTAATTCCAGGAGAATTTCAGATCTCATCTGGAACTTGGCAACCTGAGTTCAGAGATCGTTCCCTGATTGGTCTCCTACATTTCTATGGGAATTCACAGGAAGTGACTCCTTGTATCTGAATGGAAGGGGAAACCACTTCTCTCCCTCCCTCCCTTCCTCTCTCTCTCTCTCTCTCTCTCTCTCTGTATAAAACTGCTGATTAAACTATAGTTAATCATGTCACATGGATCAACCTTTGGTTCTTAAAAATAATTTATTTTTTAAAAGGAGAAGGAAAACAATGCAATCCAAACACTCATTCTGCTCACCTCTACCTCCAACACATCTTCTAGCTCCATGGACTACCCAAGCACCTGATCTTAAACTGGGGGATTCAGTTCACCTCCTGGTTCTGGCATGTCCTGAACACCCTTCTGGGGACCCAGGACCATCTATTCTCAGCTTATCACTCCCCACACCATTCGAACAGAATGGACAAATGCCGAATTGGAGCAGGTTTTGCAGTGCTATACCAACTACCAGCAGGACTGGGCTATCCTACTGCCATGTTCGTGGATAATGACACCATGTACTTATCTACACACCAGACATTGTTTCATGGCAAACTACAGTCTCCATTCACATTTTGTTCCTTGAACAACTAGAACAACAGTAAGTGCCTCATCCGTACCCTCAGCCAACAAGTCTCTGCAGGAAACTACAAGCCCTTCATCAGGTTTCCCGGGAACAGTTGCAGCAGGCCAAGCAAGCCTACACTGTGGTTGATGATTGGAGGTGCCAACGCAGTGAGGACTTGAAGGTTGGAGATCTGGTATAGCTTATCACGTGGCACATCTGAAGCCAATGGCCATCGTGGAAGTTAGATGCCTGGTCTGTTGGACCATACTGGTTACTGAACAAATCAACTCCATGGTGTATTGATTGCTACTCCCTCTGGTGATATGCATCTACCCTCTCTTCCACCAGTCCCTCCTGACTCCAGCAGCTCACCCACACCCACTGCATGCTCTTGCACCACCACCACCATTGGTCCTAGTGGAAAGGCAGAAAAAGAAGAGGTGGCTTTTATACCCCACTTTTCTCACAACAGGCACCTTGTGAGGCAGGTGGGGCTGAGAGAGTTCTGAGAGAACTGTGACTGGCCCAAGGTCACCCAGCAGGTGTCATATGGAGAAGTGGGGAACCAAACCCGTCTCTCTGGATTAGAGTTCATAACCACTATACCACACTGGAAGAATATGAAGTTGAAAAAGATCCTAGACTCCTGCAGACAGTGTGGGTAGCTGCAGTATCCCGTACAGTGGAAGGGAAACAGACCCAAGGAGGGCTCCTGGAAGCTTGCCAAGAAGCTGCACACATCAGACCTGCTATGTCAGTTCCAACAGTCCTACCCGCAGAAACCTGGTCCACCCCCATATATGGGAGGCCCAGGGGGGGTATGCTGCCATGGGTCTGACTGTCAGCACCTCCTAGGATGAGGAAGAAATGTAGCAAACAGGCCCCATCACTCAAATGCTGCAGGAAGACCTGCTGGACAAGGTAGAGAATCCATCAGGGGCAGAAGGGGAGTCCCAGACTGAAGTCAGAATGCCGCATCTTCAGTCCCACACCCCAGGATTCAAAGCCCTGTAGAAGCCCTGTAGAAGCCCTGCAGCTGCCAGCCCCAACCCCTGGGGTCACCAGAGCCCTTGGAACGCCAGAGACGGTGGCCCTGGAGGGAGGCACGGGACCAGTGCTGTAGTGCATGGTTGGCAGCCCAGCACCAGTCAACCTCTGTCTGTGAGTCTGAGTCACCACAGGATCAGGATCACCACAGGATGACGAGTTGCACTTGATTCCGGGATGTTTCAGCAGGTTGATGAGTTGCAACTGATGGTCTGTGCCTTCTTTGAGCCCTCAATGTGTTTGTCTTTCTGGACAGTGACCTGGCTTGTGCTCTTTGTATTTGCCCTTCTGGTTTGATGCTTGAACTTTTGAATATCTGTGTTTTGACCCTGGACTGTCTTTGGACTATGCTTGTTGCCTCTCACCTAGTGCCTGCCTGAACCCAGACAGGAATCAACAAAACTGCCCATTCTCTTCCCTGGGCAGAAATGCCTTGCATCAGTGAAAGGTGAATTTTGGATTGAACTCATCGTTACTAAAAACAAAAGCAAAGCAATGCATCTGTAGTTCTGGTTTGTATTTTATGTCTTTATTTGGTTTTATAAGAATCTTTGCCCAAATGCTAGCTGTTAGCTGGAACCATTGGATTAAGCATTTGAGTACTGTATGCTGTATCAACTACACTCGTTCCTAATTTGTTCCAGGCTGCTTCAAAATAATATTTTTGATAAAATCCTAAATGTCCAGAGATAACAACCCTGGTCCTTTCTGCACTAGACCTTAAATCCTGGTTCAACCCTGTTCCCGAACTTACATTCTACACTACACATGAGTTTACTGCTGTAATTATCTTGAGATATTTTTACATTCTACACTACATTTGAGTTCACCTCTGTAATTATCTCAAGGGGTGGTGGTGGTGGTTTGTTTCCACATTACACTGAGGTCACCCCAGTTTCACCCCACACTTGTCCCAGGATAAACAGATGCTGTTATAACCAGGGATAAATGCAAGGTATTGTGTCACGAGTTGAACTCTGATAAAACCAGCAATGAGATCCGAGTGCGGAAAGGACCAGTGATGTATGAGAGAGTCTGAAGGTTGTAAAACTACCTCCTTTTGGAGATGCAGCTGGCACCACCTTTCCTGGCCTTTTGTCATAGTTCAAAAATGTGTGTTTAGAGAAACCTCTGGAATTAATTGATTGTTTTATTGATGGCCCTGAAATTAGAGATTGTGAGGTGTGAGGAAGAATGCCTAACCTAACTAATTTTAAAATACTAGAACAAATGGCATCGTTTGTTCTATTGTTTTTAAATTAGTTAATGCTCGTTTTTGTGAATTACCGTATTTTTTGCTCCATAAGACGCACTTTTCCTCCCCAAAAAAGTGGGGGGGAAAGTGTGTGCGTCTTATGGAGCGAATATGGAGCTTTTCTTACCTGTAACAGGGCTCTTTCTTCAGCAGGAACGCAGGGGAACGCCATTCAGGCTGGCATCCCAGCCTTCCCCGCCCCTCCCTGCTGGGCCTGAGCTGTTAAGACTTAAAAGGGAAACGGCAGGAAAAACCCCACCAGGCTAAGTACTTTTTCCCTTTAAGTGCTTTTCCCCTTTAAGACAGCCAGCAGCAGAAAGCCCCGCCCACAGATTAAGCTCCCTGGCTACTTTGCACAGAAAGGCCTGGCTTTGCATGGCATGCCGATGTCTCTCTTCTTTCCTTTCTCTATCTTTCTTTCTTCCTTCCTTCCTTTCCTTTTTTCTGTCTGTCTGTCTGTCTGTCTGTCTCTCTCTCTGTCGCCACCTTTCTTTCTTCCTTTCTCTTTCTCTCTCTCTCTCTCTCCTCCTCCTTCCTTCCTTCCTTTATCTCTCTCTCTCTTTCTGTTTCATTTTTTCCTGTTTTCCTCCTCTAAAAACAAGGTGCGTCTTATGATCAGGTGCGTCTAATGGAGCGAAAAATACGGTAATGTTTTTATTGTTTTAGTTGAAGGTGGCATATGCACTAAAACAATAAAACAAGCCACAAAAAAGAAGAATGCTTAAACTAACTAAGTCTAGGACGATAGATCAAATGCTATAAGTATTAAAAAGGTTGAGAGCAAAAGCAGCAGCAATGTAAAATATATAGTTTTTAAAAATATCAATGGCATATGTTCTGTTGTTTTGAAATAATTTCATTTAGCCTATGTGGGGTAGAAGCTTTCGAGAAAAATATCCTAAATATTCAAGTTAAGTTAAATTCAACTATACGTTTATCAACTAAAAACAAATGAAACATGGCCTCTCATGTTGCTTTATGTTTCATATGAAGGACAGTCAGATAAACAGCTGTCTGATGGCCCTGCCATTTACTGCAACAAGCAACAGCAGGGAGTTTTGAAATACATTTCCTACTGATTGCTTTGTCCTACATTTTCTGAGGGATTGTGATTACAATAACGGTTATATTTTGACTACAATTTCCTTGGGCACTGTTCTCTGCTAAGTCAATGCTGTAAGAAAAAAAAAAACTTTTGAACAGAGACAGCCTAGACATGAGTTCACCACTCACCATGACACCAGTCAAGGGCAGATTTCAGTCATTATTGGTGTGGATCTCGAGCACAGCACCTTATGGATGATTTAAAATTTCTTCACCCTGCATTTTGGTGTGCTTCTCCCCTGTGCAAATCAAATCTGCAATTCATTCCCCCATCATTTGCTATTTTTTTGATTCTGATTTCCCCCATCAAAAGTATGCATGCTTCAACAACAAATCCTTGGACAGTGAGCCCTTGAAGAAATGTAAACGCTAGCCTAAGGGGTAGCATACTCCACAGCAGAGGCTGGCTAGTTCACACAGAACTCATTCATAGGATCTAAACCATGGTTGGTAAACTATGTTCAGCTTGGTAACTGGTAGGTTATACACTACAAGCATGGTGGTGGAAAGTGCCATCAAGTCACAGCTGACTCATGGCAACCCTGTGGTGTTTTCAAGGCAAAAGATGTTCTGAAGTGATTTGTCATTGTCTGCCTAGATGTCACTACCCTGGTATTCCTTGGAAGTCTCCCATCAATATACTAGCCAGGGCTGATGTTGCTTAGGTGTTCATTCAAATCATCACTCCATTTTGACAGCTCTGTGATCCTCTGCCAAGTACTGCAGCCCCTCTTAGCCTCCTTCACTTTTCCTCTCTTCCTTGGGATACATGGGAGTGTGTGCAGATTTACATAAGAGTGATCCCATTGACTTCAGTACATTTACCCTTGTGTCAATCATGGGATGCTCTCAAACAGCAACTCTGAAGCAGAAACAGAAGAGAGGGGTGGGGATGATTTGTTGCTCAAAAACAACTCCCCCAGGGGCTCTTGATCCAGAATGGGTGCTTGGCCGCTTGCGAGCAATGATTGACCATGCCAGGGGTGATTATGCATTTATGTGCACATTGCTAAGAAATAAAAAAGGGGAGGAAGATGGAATGTAAGGAATGTAAGGTGGAATGTAAGGTTCATATTCCCAACCAATGCTCCCTTTAAGCTGTGGAGTCCTGTGAGCAAAACATCTAATCTGTGAGCTACTGGCATTAAAGTTGTGAGCAAGTTAGTTTGCTGTGGAGCCATCCTTTCTGAACTAAGACAAAAATGTGTGAGTCAGAGGCTAAAAAACCTGTGATCTAGCTCACACTAACTCAGCTTAGAGGGAACACTGCTCCCAACCAGCTTGATTTTGCAACAGGGGAGTCCAGACAGCCAGAAACGCAGGGTGAAAGCGCAGACATCCATAAAGACCGGGCTTTCCCCAGTGCCTGATAACTCCGATTCAAAGGTGGCTCTGAATGAGTTGGTACCAACTAGAGAAATGGAGGCAGATGTCACTGTTCAATTTGTGCTCTTTAAATTTGGAAGGGAACCCCAAGGACGTTGGCTCAAACTTCCCATCTGACCGCAGGCAGAGAGTGACTGGCTCGAGGTCACTCAGTAAGCTTCCATGGCAGGATAGGGATTTGAATCTCAGTGTCTCAAAACCTAGTTTGATGTTTGAACCACATCACATTCAGTGGCTCTCATCACATGATACAAGGATTTAGGCACCCATAGAAAAACCTAGGGATGCCAGCCTCCAAGTGGGACCTGGGGATCTCGTGGAATTACAGCTCATCTTCATACTACTGAAATCAGTTTCCTCTGGAGAAAATGGATACTTTGGAGGGCGGACTCTATGGCATTGTATCTCACTGAGGCCCCTGTCCTTCCGAGGCTCCATCCCCAAATCTCTAGGATCTGGCAACACTTACCCCACCCCCATCCCTTGCCGGTGGCCAGGGGGTACTTGGCAACCAATGTTCCCTCTAACCTGTGGAGTCTTGTGAGCAAAAATTCTTCTTTGTGAGCCACTGGCATTAAAGTTGTGAGCGAAGGATTTAGCTACTGCATAAATTAGTTTGCTCTGGAGCCATCCTTCCTGAACTAAGACAAAAATGGGTGAGCCAGAGGCTAAAAAACTGTCAGCTGGCTCACACTAACTCAGCTTAGAGGGAACATTGCTGGCAACCCTAAAGTAGAAAAGCTCTACACGTTTAACAGTATATCATCCACCCAACCTACAGTATATCATCCTACAGTACATCCTAAGCAACATTCTAGATTTTGGTGCAAAGAGCTAAAAATATGCTTCTAACATTTTTTTCAAACTTGGTATTTTACCCCAGTTGTTTGGCCAATACTGCTCACACCCACAGAGGCAAAGAACCCTGAGCCTACTGGATAATTATTCCAAGGATTCATTAGATCAAAGGTCAAAATCACAACAGAATAAGCCGCTTCCTTTATCGCAGGGCTCTGCAGGTAGGGGAGGGGGAGGCTGTGCCTTATGAGCTCTCTCTAGTTAAGTTGTTGTGCTAGCACAAAATGTTGCTCCATTTAGTCTGCAGCCTTTAATCAACCCCAGCTGGAACCCCTATCAACGCTGCTGTGCTTTTTGCCAGTTCCCTGTTAATCCTGTCAAAAAGGATAGGTAGAAACAGGACTGGTGTCTTATATTACATAGGCGGGTTTATGGATTCCAGCTATTTAAACACTTCAGTCCGTGTAGTTTATAGGCCAAAACAATGATATTTCTGAAATGTGTAATTGGTTAATTTAGACCAGGCAAAAATTAATGAGTGAAGGTTCCAAAGAAATATTGTACTGTTTGGGGATTGTTTTAAAGATTTGTGTGTTTTGTTTTGTTTGTTTTTTTGCATTAAACATCCATGTTTTCCCTGAAGCAATAGCTTGCTGGTAGCTGAAAGATTTAAAAATTTTTTTAAGGGATTCCTATTACACAAATCCTTATAAACTTTTTTTCTTCCTAGCCCACTTTCCCCCCTAAATGAACTCGCTCCCTTCAGAGTTTCTTTCCTTTGATAAATCTTCTCCGTGCTGTGCAGCCTCACTTGCCTTTTCAGCCTATGTAGGATATCACATTATACCACAGACTTGCAGTGCAGTCCTGAGCAATGGGCTTAGGAGGGAGTAACTCTGTTTAAGATTGCTCTGATAAGTACCCAACCCTGTATTTGTCAGGCAGCATGAAACCTGGGAGCAGCAGACTGACTTCCGAAGGTGAGACAGGGAGGGCAAGAATGTGTGTTTAACTCTTTGGGCTCCCAGTGTCCCCCCTCCCACAGACCCCTGAGTCCAGTGGGACTCTGAGACTATAAAGAAGCCGAGCTGTGAGGAAAACAGCCTGGAGAAGAAAAGAAGAAGAGATTGGATTTATACCCCTCCCTTCACAACCTGAAGGAGACTCAGAGCGACTTACAATCCCCTTCCCTTCCCCACAACAGACACCCTGTGAGGTAGGTGGGGCTGAGAGAGCTCTCTCAAGAACTGCCCTTGAGAGAACAGCTCTGAAAGAACTTGTGACTGGCCCAAGGTCACACCAGCAGCTACATGTGGAGGAGTGGGGAATCAAACCTGGTTCTCCCAGGTCAGAGTCCACACTCCTAACCACTACACCAAACTGGCTGTGGGAGAATATGGCGAGAATGCGGTAGGGAAGATATAAGGTACGGTCTCTGTATACTTTTAGTACTAAGTCCATGGACACCATTATTGATCATTTATCAATAATAACCGATTCATTAATAGTTTAATAAACTAAAAGCTTAAAAAAAAGAATTATTTAGGTAAGGCTGCCAAGTCAGCCCGGGGGGCGGGGGATCCCCCGCTAAAGGGGTTCCCGATCTGTTGGCCAGCATTTGGCCGGCAGGGGGAACCCCACCCCCGAAGTCGTCCAGCGAGGACGATGTAATGACGTCACCGGAAGTGATGTCAGCACGTTGGGGGCGTTGCCAGGGCGACGCTCTGGCAATCGCCCCAAAACTCTATGATACCATAGAGTTTTGGGGCGATTGCCAGAGTGTCGCCCTGGCAATGCCCCCAACGTGCTGACATCACTTTCGGTGACATCGCTGGGCACGCGCGCCAGGAGGGACTCCCAGCCGGAGGAGGACTCCCCCCTGCCGGTGAGTTTCGAAGACTTGGCAACCCTATATTTAGGGCTAAGAGCTTGTAATATCCTATAACAAAATATTTTAAGAAAAACAATGCAATGGCTTCTATGAATAGTTAAATATGCTTCAGGCACCTGAGGTGACTGGTCTCAAATATGGGCTAAATATGGATCACTAATATGCTAATAGCAATAACTAATGTTCTTTTGAAGGTAAAGAAGAAGATATTCAGAACAACTGGAGCATCTTTGTGGCAAAAGGCACAGCAGTGAAATTTCCAGAGGTTCCTATTTATGATTTAATCAGTCCTCAGTTGGGTGAGGATCGGTTTCTGGTTGTTTCCTTCTGGGCTCATCCTGGAGCCAGGGCTGGCCTGACCATATAGACAACCTAGGCAGACATCCAGCATGCCAAATTTTGAAGGATGTCAAAAAGACTGAACCTGCACTGAGCCTTCTGTATGGCCTGAGAGATATCTGTCTGCCTTGACTGGGGCCATGGTCTTTAGTGTGTATTATAAACTGGGCTTGAGGCAGCTCTTTCACAAAACAGTGATTTCTTTTATTCAGCTCAGAACACAACCACCACCAAGCCAGCAACAAACCCCACTTATATACAGTCAAGAGCAGTCAAAACCACACCTCTTAAAACAGTAATAACCAATCATAACAAACACTACAGAATACCTTATTTCCATTTCCTGCTTCACTCTAGTCTTCCCTGATTGGTCTGCCAACTTAGGTGGCCAATCAGAGCAGGTGCTACATAACCAGTCCCTAGCAAGCAATGTATCTAACACAAGACTCAGGAATTAGCTGCATTTAATACAAATACCTCTTCATATTGAGAACCAATAACAGTAATTCTCTCCAAAACTATGTAATCTCCCAATTGGCCTGCTACAGTCTAACAGCCAACCAAAATAAAGAGCTCAGGATCCTTGCAGACTATGAAGCTTGGCACAAAACTCAGGCACAGTAACAATACATAACAGCACCCAACCTGGTGGAACTCTGTGCTGAGTAATATCCATACTCCATGGGACTTGATGCAGTTGCACAGAGCATCTGTGCAGACACTCTCACTTGGCTGTCACTCTCACCCTGCAAGACAATAGCATAATTGGAAATCTAGATCGCCATCTGAACTACTCAACTGAAATCTTATTGTAATTTTAAATGTTTTTGCTGATATGATGCGTTGTTTTGGTCACTGTTGTACACCACCCTGAGCCCTGTTTACAAAGAGCAGGTGGTACAAAAACCAAACCTAATAAATAAATATGGCCTGCAGTGTGGTTGAAGGCTCCAGGCCAAGCCCCACAGTGCCCTCCATGCCAAGTTGGCTGACCAGAGCTCTCCACTGTCCGCTGGGGGTGGGAGTTCTCCTGACAATGAAATTACTTTATTGCTGGAAAAATCAGGCCTTCTGGGAGGAAAATGGCAGTCACATTGGGGCCTACATGCATGTGCAATGGTTGGACAGTCAACGCTCTAGCCTTCCTCTTGCTGGTGCTTCCTCAACAGCTGGCTTTGTGTTCCTGCCCTGCCTGCAAGAGTACCCACTGCTTCCTTTAGCCAGCCTACCAGTGAGGATGTCTCATCCTTCATTGGATGTATCTGGCTGCCTGGGCAGCGTCTGTGGTGGCATGCCAACCTACATTAGCAGAGCAAGGCAGTGCAGCTTGGATATCTGCTCCTCCCACCACTGTCACTCCAGGAGTGATGAAGGCAAGGGGGAAACTGCTGGGGGTGGGTGGGAAATCTTATGTCCGCTGGGAAATCCTGGTGAACAGAGAAAGGGAACCATCCAAAGTCAAGGTCTGGGAATGGTCCCAGGAGATGATCAGCAGTCCTTCCTGATCAAAGCAGAGGATCACAGATGAGAATTCAGAGGGCATGTAATAAGCTATGAACAGTGCCTACAGGCAGGGTTTAAATAAGAACTCTCAGCGTTTACATAAGTGCTTATCATGTATCTTTGTAAGACTTACAGAATCATATAATGTAGGTCACTATTGTTATCTCTGGCATACTGGGAGTGACCTGCCTTTTAGATATTCATTATAAAAGAAGAGAAAAATATTTCCTTGCTGCAGATGGGGTTGTGTGCTCCCCTACAAACAAGAAAATGAAACAAAGAAACCAGCTTGCCAGGGGGGCAAAGTCAGTCTACCTTTCTGCCAGATAGGCTCTTTTTCTATGTTATGTGAGCTTTCCCCCACAGAGCAGCATTAAGACATGCAAACTCTCACCTGCTGCCTGAAGTGATAAAGTGTAATAAAAACGTTATTGCTTAATGGGCTGGGTCCCAAATTGCAGTCTGCAGTGCCCTTTTTGAATGAGGGATTGCCTGGTTTGCATTTTTAGACACTATCCTGCACTAGTGCTCTTTATTCAACCGAAAGAAAGAATCTTCTGTGAATTAAGGAAATCAACAGACACAAGTGAGGGACTGAGGAGGCTAAATGGAGTCAGCAAAGCCAAGAGCTGGCACAACCTTCTTCCTTCCATTTTGGGATGCCATTCCAGGCAGCGGTAGGGGTGACATAGAGGCTGTGGTCACACGGTCATTTTGATCAGGTTTCACCCGTTCCCTCTCACATTTAAAATTGCTGATCACATGTCCGCTTCCACATCAAAGTGTGCTCACTTGTGCAATCCTCCTGATTCCCTAGCAAGTTTTCCTACACCCAGAAAATCAAGTACTTTCTGGTTATTTGCACTTTGAATCCGTGGTTTCACCGATCTGGACAGCCATTTCTCACAATGATTAGGTCATCTGAATGTCCTTCTCACAATGTTTTTTCCCCCCAGGCGTCTGCCGTTGTACACATGAGCAATCCTGCATTGAATACATTCGGTGTATAAACGTTCCAGCACACATCTAGACTCCAGTGCTCAGTTATATGTCACCAGTTAATTTTGTTCGCTGTTGGGTGGGGGACCTGCAAGAACAAGGGAGTACAGTAAGTCCCAGTGGAAGCAGTGATTCGGCCATGTGCATATGCGCATGTGCAAAGTCAATTAAAAAAAAACCAAGCCAAGCCGCCGCTTGGGCAGCACAGCTATCTGGATGGTGCCCGGAGCTTCATTGCGCAATGCAAGTGGTTTGGGGAGGGATGTGTGATCATCCCAACCCAAAATAAAATATTCCCTATTAAATCTATAGTGGGAACAAATCAGGATAAGCTTGCCATGTGACCACACCCAGAGATTGGAGTAGGGGAGCAGCCAAGAATGATGAGTTTCCTTTCTGGTGTCCCTTCTGTCTCCTGCTGCTGAGTGAGAGAATGCCTGCCTGCCTCCCTCCCTCCCTCCCTTCTGTGGGTTCCCCCCCTCCTTGCCTTGTACAGCCTTTAATACCTCTGGATAACTGGGTTAGTCTACTGCAACAAAATTAAACAGAAGTCCCACAGCACCTTAAAGACCAATGACACTTACCCCAGCCTAGGCATTCAGGAATGAGAGCTGGCACCTGATGAAGGGAGGTATGTGTCATAAAAGGTTATGCTAGCATAATTTTGGTTAATCTTTATGGTGCCACTGGACGTTTGTGCCTTTAACAGTAGGCATATGCAGAGTAATTAAGCTGGTGAAACTTTTTAGGCATGGATATAAAGTGACAGGAAAATCTTCATTGCTCTCCCCCTATGTTGCTATTAAAGGCATAAGAGCAGGCCCAGTCTGTTTGGATGGCACATGATCCAGCAACCTTCCTGACACTAAGCATATATAACCTAGCAGGTGGGTTTTTTGGGGGGGGGGGTTCCCTTACGTGTGCTGCCTTCATTTATTTGTGTAGTACATTTTATCCCGCCATTCCTCCAAGGAGCTCAGGATGGCATACATAAATCTTTCCCTCAATGTTTTCCTCACAACAATGCTGTTGAGGTAGGTTACTCTGAGAAATGATAGGTCCATTCTAGTCTTAGAATCATAGAATCATAGAGTTGGAAGGGACCTCCAGAGTAATCTAGTCCAAACCCCTGCATAATGCAGGAAATTCACAAATACCCCACCCCCACCCTCAGTGACCCCTGTTCCATGCCCAGAAGATGACAAAAAAACCTCCAGGATCTCCAGCCAAACTGGCCTGGAGAAAAATTGCTTCATGACCCCAAAGCAGCAATCAGTATTTTCCTGGGCATGTAAGAAAAGGCCACAAGAACTAAGCACTGAGGCAACCCTTCCTGCCCTCCCTCTCATGATCTGCCTAAATTCACAGAATCAGCATTGCTGACAGATGGCCATCTAATCTCTGTTCGAAAACCTCCAAAGAAGGAGAGACCACCACCTCTCGAGGAAGCCTGTTTCACTGAGGACCCGCTCTTACTGTCAGGAAGTTCTTCCTCATATTTAGCCGAAAACTCCTCTGATTTAATTTCAACCCATTGGTTTTGGGGCAACCTTCTGGGGCAACAGAAAACAACTCTGTACCATCCTCTATATGACAGGCCTTCAAGTACTTGAAAATCGTTATCATATCACCTCTCAGTCATCTCCTCTCCAGCCTAAACATACCCAGCTCCTTCAACCTTTCCTCATAGGACTTGATCTCCAGACACCGCACCATCTTCGTTGCCCTCCTCTGGACATCTTCCAGCTTGTCTGTATCCTTTTTAAATTGTTGTACTCCAAACTGAACACAATACTTTAGGTGAGATCTAGCCAGAGCAGAGTAAAGTGACACCATCACTTCATGTGATCTGGACACTATATGTGAACTGAAGAAGAAGAAAATGCCATTGAGTCACAGCCAACTTATGGCAACTCCATCCAGGCAAGAGATGAGCAGAGATGATTTGCCATTGCCTTCCTCTGCAAACAACACCAGTCTTCCTTGTAGATCTGCTATCCAAGTACTAACCATGGCCAACCTTGTGTAGCTCTCAAGCCCAAACAAACTTGGGCCAAGCTAGGCTATTTAGCTGGGCAAAACCATAGGTCACCTAGAGTACCGAAACACGTGGGCCACCTTGCCTGGAACACTCCCAGCTAGGGACTGTGTTAGCTTCATCATTCTTATTCCTGGTTAATTCTCATTCTGGGGGAATTGCAGAGCACAAAATAGGAGTTTTGGGGGGCAATACATTTATATTTGGGAAAAAAAAATTAACAAATAAAAAGAACCATGTGTGAGAACATAGGCTTGAAGGAACAGGTTATATCATTTTCTCCATGCAGAATGAGACCTGATTAAAGAATTAGCCTAGAGGGTTTCATTCTATACCCAGAAAATAAAATGTATCTTGGTATTTGTTATAATTGCCCATCGAATTTTTTGATGTGAGAAAGTACGGAGGATAATTTGAGATTCCTACAATAAAGATCTTTGCCAAGGTCTCTTGGTGGAATGAAACATAATAGCATTAGAATAGTATTAGAATAAAATGCAATATACTCCCAAACTATAACTGGTTTCTTTTCAGAATGTGCATCACAATGGAATTGAAGAATAATTTCATAAACAGGCATGCCTTATTACATACAGATTGACAGAACGTAATATTTATTCCATATTTTCTGCTTCAGTGTGTTCAGATAGGATCTCTTAAATCTTATAGATATGACTTTGTGAATTACAAATTTATCTTCAGAACTGAAACGAATTGTGTTTGCCAGTCAAATTGGAATACTCATTTGTGTCTGAATGCTTGGATTTACACTGTGGAAACCATGAAATTCACCAACAATGAAATTTTTCATGAACTTAACTGGGGCTGGGTATCATTTGCTAGCTCTCAAAAAAAAGGGCTAACCTGTACTTTTTCTTTCCCTTGTATGCTCAGCAAGTTTTCCTTTCAATTGTTTTGTATTGCTTCCAAGAGAGGTGCCAAGTATAGGAATTCTGGAGTGATTTTCTCTTGTTCCTCTATCAGTCAGGGTCTGAGACTGAAGGAGATTGGGGAAGGGGGGGGGGCCTCAGATCTTCTTTGATCTTCTCTTTCATGCTTATGCTAACTTCTGTTTTACATTAATGGGAAGAGAATGTCAAGAAGGAGCATTTGTAATATGAATGACTGTTAACATTTTAAAAACGGAGTGAAGATAGAGCCACTTTAAACCTCAGGCACTAAAAATCATTATGATATAAGTACTGTGAATTTTTCTTAGACCCGCTCCTCTCCCCCACTTTTAATCAATCCCTGAGCAGGGTGGTTTCTGCTACTGGGTCCAGGCCGAGAGGAAAAGGAAGGGCGCCGAGAAATAGGAAGGCTCGACGCCCTTCCAGCCTGCGACTCATCCCAATGGTTGTTGGCAGTGGGACTGGGAAGAAATACCCCTCTCCGACATTGGTGCTGTGCAACGCCAGGTCGATAAATAATAAGACCAAGGTCCTTCAGGATTTTCTGATGCACCAGAAGGTCAACCTGGTGTGCGTGACCGAGACATGGGCGCGGGATGGGGAGACAGTAGCGCTCTCCCAAATGGCCTCCCCAGGGTTCTCGGTCCTACACCAATCCTGGACTGGGGGTGGGGGGAGGGGTGGCAATTTTCACTCGGGAGGCTTACTCCTTCAGGGCGCTCCCATAGGTAGAGATCGTGGGCTTGGAGTGTGTCGGTCTGGTGTGGGAGGCTGAAGAGAGCTTGGCTGTCTGGCTGGTGTACTGACCGCCTAATGTGCCAGCCAGCAGCCTGCTGTCCCTGATGGAGGCTGTATCAGGCTGGGTGTTGGAGCACCCTAACCTAGTGGTTCTGGGTGACTTCAATGTCCATGCTGATGATGCAGGCTCTACTCAGGCAATGGACCTGGTGTCGTCCATGGCAGCACTGGGGCTCTCTCAGTACATCTCGACCCCCACACACCGGGCCAGGCACACGCTTAATCTGATCTTCGCCGTGGGGGTGACTGTGGACCAGATCACTGCTCAGGCAGTGCCATGGTCGGACCACTATGCCCTGGGGGCCCATCTGAACATGCCACTCCGACCCCTAGGCGGCGAGCTTATTTTAGCTTGCCCACGGAGCCAAATGGACCCCATGCAGTTTCAGATGGCTCTGCGGGATCCCATGCCTCCTGGTGGTTTGTTGGATGAGCTCGTGGAGGACTGGCATAGTCGACTCTCCATGGCCATCGACGAGATCGCTCCCAGGTGCCCTCTACGCCCTCGCAACAGGCCCACACCCTGGTATACCCAGGAGTTGCAGGGTATGAAGCGAGAGCTTCGACGGCTGGAGAGACGGTGGCGCCATGCCTGTGACGAAGCTACAAGAACATCTTATAAGACATTTATGAAAGCCTATGAGATGGCAACCAAAGCAGCAAAGAGAGATTTCTATGCTGCTTCGATTGCATCTGCAAGCTCTCGCCCAGCCCAATTGTTTAGAACAATTTGATCTTTAACAGTTCTGCCACAGGGCAGACCAAATGCTAGGGAATTGGAAATTGGCTGTGAGGCTTTTGCGAGCTATTTTATGGATAAAATCTTGACGCTCCGCTGTGATCTCCCCGCTACTTTGGAAACAGTGAGTGAACTTGAGGCCCCTTGCACGTCTTCGTTTCCGGGCTTAGATGGGTTCAGCCCACTCAGCCTAGAGGAAGTCGACAGGCTTCTTGTATCTGTGCGTCCAACCACTTGCATCCTTGATCTGTGCCCATCCTGGCTGATTAAAGCCAGTCATGGTGGGCTGCGAGGTGCCGCCCGGGAAATTATCAACATGTCTCTTGTGGAGGGGTGGTTTCCGGGGGCACTCAAGGAGGCGATGGTCTGCCCTCTCCTGAAAAAGTCACATCTGGACCCGGCTGAATTGGCTAATTACTGACCGGTGTCCAATTTGCCCTATTTGGGCAAATTAATTGAGAGGGCAGTGGCATTACAGCTGCAGGGTTATCTGGATGAAGCTTCGGTCCTTGACCCCTACCAGTCTGGCTTTCGCCCTGGTCTTGGGATGGGGACGGCTTTGGTCACCCTTACTGACGACCTCCAGAGACATCTGGATCAGGGCGGTGTTGCGGTGTTGCTGTTGCTTGACCTGTCGGCTGTGTTTGACATGGTCAATCATCAGCTGCTGTCCCGCCGCCTCACCAATGTGGGGATACAGGGACAAGCCTTGCAGTGGCTTGTTTCCTTTCTCCAAGATCGGGGACAGAGGGTGGTGCTCGGGGAGCACCAATCCATGAGGCACCCTCTTGAATGTGGGGTGCCCCAGGGGGCAGTGCTCTCCCCGATGCTGTTCAACATCTATATGTGCCCCCTCGCCCAGATTGTCCAGAGGTATGGGTGGGGGTGTCACCAGTATGCTGATGACACCCAGCTCTATCTGATGTTGGGTGGCCGGTCATACTCCAACCCACAAGACCTGGACCAGGCATTGCACGGCATGGCTGGTTGGCTCAGGCAGAGCCGGCTGAAATTGAACCCGGCGAAGACGGAGGTCCTGTGCTTGGGTCAGGGCGGTTTGGGGCGGGGGGTCCTGCTCCCGAGTTTTGATGGGGTGCCATTGGTGCCCGTGTTGGGGGTAAGGAGTCTGGGAGTGCTCCTGGACCCCTCCCTGATAATGGAGGCCCAGGTAGCAGCCACTGCCAAGTCAGCTTTTTATCATCTACGGCTGGCTCGGCAGTTGGTTCCCTTCCTCGACTGTGATGACCTGGCCACAGTGATCCATGCGATTGTCACCTTGAGGCTTGACCACTGTAATGCTCTCTACATGGGGCTGCCCTTGGCACAAATCCGGAGGCTTCAGCTGGTGCAGAATTCCATGGCCAGGCTGTTGATGGGCCTCACTAAGAGGGACCATGTCCAGCCTGCGCTAGCGGCACTGCACTGGCTACTTATAGCGTACCGGGTTCGCTTCAAGGTTATGGTGCTTACCTTTAAAGCCCTATATGGCCAGGGTCCAACATACCTGAGGGACTGCCTATCCCCATATGTACCCCAGCGGGCGCTTTGGTTGGGGGCCTAAAATCTTTTCTGCGTACTGGGCCCCAGGGAGGCCAGGCTTACTGGAATTAGGGCTAGAGTTTTTTCGGTGGTGGCTCCTGTCTGGTGGAATGAGCTCCCGGAGGAGATCAGGGCCCTGTGGGACCTTATGCAGTTCTGCAGGTCCTGTAAGATGGAGCTCTTCCGCCAGGCCTTTAAATAGGATCCGTCTCCATTGGGACTACACCGCTGGCACTACACCGCTGGCACCACATTGCGATTGGCATATGGTGATGTGGGCTACCCTGGAGGCAGCCCAGGCCTGATGGCCATGGAAGGCTGTACTTTGACCCCGAAGCCATCTGATTTTATACTATGACTGGAAGCACTTTAACTGGAATATTATTGTTAATGGACTCTTTGGGATTTTAAAGCTGATTTTAATGTTATTGTATTGGATGCTGCACATTGTGCCTTGTAAGCCGCCCTGAGCCCGCTCGCGGGGAGGGCGGGGTATAAAACCGAAAAATAAATAAATAATAAATAAATACCTCCATGATGATTCCTACTTCCTATACTATATAGGGTCTGTGTAACGCTTTATACCCATTTGCTCCACTCAGAAGGTGTTTTGCACACCACACAAGTGATATGCAGCACCCTGAGCATGCTGCTCAATAATTTAACTTTGGGCCAGTTGCTGTCTGAAGCCTATCTGGTCTCAGAACTGATTGTGAGGGTAAAAGGGAGGACACCTTCCTAAGTTCCTTGGAGGAACTGGGTGGTGGTGGTGGGAAAACAATAATTACTACTACTGCTGCTGCTGCTGCTGCTACTACTACTACTACTACTGCTACTATGCTAATAAGATACTGAAACTTTCTGATGACTCTGTATCTTGACCATAAAAGTACAAAAGGGCACTTATTGAGTGTCTGTCATGGGGGATGATCCTGTACATATTGGGTAGATATCAAGATTCTATCTATTATTTAATAATTTAATTGTTTTTAAAAGATAAAAATGTATATTCGGTTTGATTTATCTGGCAGACCCTCTGTCCCATTTTTGAACAAAACTCAGTCATATCTTTTGGCTTAGGCCAAGAACAACTCTAACAAGCATCACACTGGATGATCGTGTACAAGAAGGAAGATTTAACTTACAAGATGCACCAATGGAAAAGGTTTTGCAAAGTAAACTATTTCACCTTCCCTTAGTTTATCCTTACTTCAATTACAGTTTAGCGATCCAGGGTAAGTGAACCAGTTGTCAAGCTCAAAAAATGCACCCTCCCCAGTGACCCCTTCATGGCAGAGTGCCATGTGCCACACCCATGTTTGGAGGGGCACAACCCCCCAACATTCATCCTTCTCCATCTTCCACAGGCACCTGCAAAGGGTGCACTGTGATCAAACTATGTTGATGCCAGAGGAAAGAGTAGCAGTCAGTGGGAGGAAGAAGAGGTCCCTCCCTCTTAGCATGGAGAAGAGGAGGGGGAGCAGGAGACCCTTCCAAGAAAGGTTCCCTACACTTTGGCTGCTGTTGATGGGACATCAAGGTGGGCCACCTTCCAAGAGGTCAAAAGGGCTATGTGGAGGGCAAAGGAAGCAGTTACTCACCTTGTCTGTGAGATGACAGATGTGGATATCCAACCCTTCTCCCTCGTGGAGGACATAGCCTTTCATCAGCAGCAGTGGTGATGGTCAAGGCTCAGCTCTCCAGAGCACAAGGCAGAACCATACTCTTCAAGGCAGATTTCTGGAATAGCCCGCAGGACTTTTGGGGCATGACTCAGGCCCCAGAAGGGGACAGTCCTGCCACCAGGCTACAAAGAGGTTCTGCTCCATGTGTAGGGGATAGATGCAGACCACATGGTACAAAACATTGGCACTGTGTGATACAGAGTAGGCTGAAGGAGTGGGTAGACAGCAGCAACATCATCCATGGCTACATGATTTATTTATTATTTATTTATTTATTTTGTTCTATTTATATCCCGCCTAGCCAGTGGACCGACTCATAGTCACCAGCACCAACATGCTGGTAGAGGTGAAGTGTGTGCACATCAAGGCCATTGTCTGCCTGGTGCACACACTTCAGCTGGTTGTGAAGGATGCTCTGGGGCTAGAGAGCACTGTCAAGGCCACATGGGACACTTCCCCCATCAAGCTGTGGTCCTTGCTTGGGATCTGCCAGCACCTGGCCTCCTACTTCTCAAACAGCATCAAGTCTGCACATCTGCTGCATGAGAGGCTGGGGAGGGGGATGAGAAACTCCACCTACACCATGATTGTATGTTTAGTGGAGCAGGAGAGTGCCACACAGAATGCCATCTCCTGCATGACCATCCTGCATGGGGAAGAGGAGCTCAGCATCAACTCCAATGACTGGCTGACCCTCTCCCAAATGGTGCATGTGCTCAAGTCCTTTCAGAACGCCACCAATATGCTGTGCACCCATACAGCCAGCCTGGGGCAAGTAATCCCAAGTCACTGGCCTCTGCACTGGAGCCGGCTGTTCTCCCATGGGTCAGGACCTTCACAGAGAGGTTGCAGGTGGTCATCACCATCAAGTTGCTTCCTCTCTGCAAGAAAGGGGAGCACAAGCTGGCCTGTATCTGTGACCCCCCCCCCCAGATAAAAGGCAGCATTGCTTGCCTGAATGCAGAGCTCTTGCAATAGAAGTGTGAGCTCTGCAAAGAAGTGTGGAAGCTACATGGCTGGAAGGAAGAGCAGGTGGAAGAGGCTGGGGAGGAGAAGGAGGTGCCACAGCCTAACACCTCTGCCTCCAAGAGCCCAACCAGGGAGATGCCCCACTACTGGTTGTCAGTAGTGAACTGAGAGGTCAGCAGCAGCAGGGATGCCAGGCAGAGGATTTAGCAGAGGTGATGGTGAAGGAGTACCTCGCCAAGTCTCCTGAGCCCACCAACACCAATCCCCTGGTGTACTGGTCATGCAAGGCCATCATCTGGTCCAACCTCTCTTGCATGGCCATGAACCCTGAGACCACCTAATACCCAAACCCCAGCAGGAGAGAGGAGTTCACAGTCAGGAATAAATGAATGTGCCTCTCTGTCTAACTGCCAACAGCCAACAACGGAGAGGTTGCAGAGCTCAGCTGATACGTAGCATTCTGATTCCATAGAGCAGAATGGAAACTCTGTTATTGGCAGCTAGCGGTGCCTGTTCAGCTTTGGGGGGCTCCTATTGGTGTTTCCAAGGCTGGAGAATTCCACCCCCTGTTGTTTTGAAGTTTTGTAAACAGTTTATGAGGCAGAATGTCTGGAAATATATCAATTGAGGAACCACCACAAATCGCCACAAACAGCATGAAAGTTCATGGAATGTTTATGCTGGTCACCCAGGCACGAACATTACTTTGCAAACCACAAATCAGCCAAAATTCATGACAAATTTTAGTTTGAGAGCCAGTTCATATCCATTCTTAGCACTGACAGACACACACACGCTTTGCTTCAGCAATGCTCCTGCACAATGTGTCCTTCAAACCTGCCTTGGGACCATAAAACCATGGAAGGTTGGGGATTCCTTCCTCAGAAATTATATTGAATTTCATGACAACTCTGCTTTGATCCGCACTTTCAAGTTTCTTTTATAGTTTCTCCATGTTCAGGAAAAAATATAACATCTTTGCCCATCTTTGACCATCTTTTGACCATAAACAAAAGTTAAAAGACACAGTTAGAAATTCTGGCAAAGAAAATAGGTGGAACAAAGATAGTACACCCATCTATGCCCAAAATTAAAAAGAAATTTAAAAAAAAAACCAAATTTATGTATTTTTCTTTCTCATTTTTTCCAGATCTCAATGAATTTGTATATGTTGTTTCTTCATTAGCTTTGAAATCTTGGGGAAAGATTCATTTACAAAAGCTTAAAAATTATAGAGCCTTTCTCAAAAGTGTTCAGCATTAAAACCAAGGAAATCTATTACACAATGGTTTTGAAAAGACACAAACAAGCCAGCTTTTTTTACAGCCAGAATGACTTATAGGTCTGTTTTGGGTAAAGTCTCTATTGCATTAAGTTGTCAGCACAATTTATTTACCATCTTATCACATGATTCGGATAGCATTAATTTAAGTTAATTTTTTTCTAGTGGTTAGTTTTCCATCGCCATGCATTCAGAGTGGATTTAGCCCCTGGCATTTTGCACTTACTGAATAAATAAATAAACTTTTGATGTGTTTGCATTGTAAATTATTCAATTACAGTGATAACTGTGAAAAATTCAAAGGCTTTGCTGAAAAGACAACGCTCAAAGCGTGAAGAGTGGGGGGAGGGTGAAAACACCAACAAATTACAAGCTATTGGCACATAAAACTTCTTACAAAATATAACAGAAAAATCATAAGTTATTAAGACTTGCAAACTCCTATAGCATACTGATCTGTTTCCCTGTCCCAAGTTGTACTGACTTCTTTACAATGGACTTAGGCAGCATTAGATTTGTCAAAACAGATAAGAAGCACCATGTTACTCCCAGGCACTTTCCATATGTGATCTTACATGGTTCCATCTTGTATTCTCCTTTTGTATAATGTCTCATGAAGGGCATGACACATAGTGCCTTGAATTAGGAAATGTTAAAGGAGCTAGATATGTTTCTCCTAAAGAAGACTGAGGGGAGACATGGTTGCAGTCTTCAAATACCTGAAGGACTGCCAGACTTGTTATCTGCTGCTCCAGAAGGAAGACTATATCTGATTAGAGGGTAGAATTCTGTTGAACATTGGGGGGGGGGGGAGGAATCTAACAGAACATTTCAACAACATGACTATAATGGACAGTGAATGGCTAATGCTATTACCTGGGCCGAGGACAGACTGGCAATCTAAAGCGGAGGCAAAGCGGAGGGAACTGGTGCGGGGGAAAAACACCACGGAGCTGGCCGTTCATACTGGCCAGAGCAATGCGCAGTGGTGCCGATATGGAGCGTTCAGACTGCCGCGGAGCCGGCGCGCGCGAGCTTTTTAAAATTTTCCTTTGGTGTATTGCGCACATGTGCACATTGGCTATTAGCCACTTGGCTATTAGATATATAGATGCTTATCATCCTCATATCCTCAGAGCTATATTTATGTGCTATACATGGAGCCTTTGATGACCACATAGTCATTATGATCTTCTGAACTCGGTTTAATATACCTTTAACCCTTTTAACCCTAAAAAACTAGGTCAGCATACTATAGAGATAATTTCTCCCAATGTTTCATTTCAAGGCCACTTTTTTCAATATACCACCTGTGTGACAAAGCAAGGCACTGTAAATCAGATAAGCTATCATTTGTCCCCAGTAGTGGAATGCCCTTTCTTGAGAGTCTTCAAAGCCTGGTGTTGCATTCCAAATGAGAAATTAACAACTTTGCTTCAGGAATAATGGAAGGAGTTTTAATAGTGTGTATTTATTTATTTAATATCCTGCCCTACCCAAAAAAATAGGCTCAGGGTGGCTCACAACATAAAATCAACAAACAGCAAAAACTGTAAAACAATAAATGGCAATAGCAGATAAACCAAACCCCTGCATTATGAATTAATTACCCTAAGAAACTCCAGTGTCCAGATGGTATCCAGAACAGTAGGACACCAGAAAAAAAAAAACAGTGCTGTGGACAGGACAGGGGGACCAGAACAGATTGAGCGCCTGCCACCTCACTAAAGGCCTGGTGGAACAGCTCCATTTTACAGTTTTTACAGTTTTGCAAATCTGTGATAGGTCCTGTAGGGCCCTGATCCCAAATGGGAGCATGTTCCATCAGGCCACGGCGAGGGCTGAAAAAGCCCTCACCCTGGTTGAGGTGAAGCAAATGTCCCTCGTGCCAGGGACCACCAGGAAATGTTGATCAGAAGAGTACAAAGCTCTCTGAGGCTCATGGGAGAGAGGCGGTCTCACAGGTATAATGGCCCCAGGCTGCATAGGGCTTTGAAGGTCAAAACCATAACCTTGAACCAGTTGAATGAGCAACCATGCAGGCATCACCATCAATAGGAGTGCTGCCGCATTTTGCACTAGCTGCAATTTCCAGATCAGGCTCAAGGGTAGCCCTATGTAAAGCGAGTTACAGTAGTCTAGCCTGGAAGTAACCATTGCATGGGTCGCTGTAGCTAAGTCCTGGGGGACAAGATAGGGAACTAGTTGCCTGATTAGCCAAAGATGATAAAAGAATGATGGCTGGGTGGATCTTATCCCTATCCCACCACTCCACTGAACAAAATGTGTGTTTTTAATTAAAATATTTATACCTCAACTCTCCTTTTGGCTCAGGTTTGAAGACTTCCTCCAATCTAATAAGCCTTTGTCCAACTTAAGTGGCTTTTCTATTGGATGAATTGAATAGCCACTTGTTGGAGGGAGGTTCCTTAGGCTGAAGGAAGGCTCCGTAGAGGATAGAGATGTAAAATTTCCAGAAATGTTGAAGCTCGGAAAAAAACCCAGGTTTTTTCCATTTTTTTCTGGAAAAAATTGGAAATTTTCAGAAAAATTGAAAATAATGCTACATTAGCACTTTTCTTTTCTTTTCCAGATTGAAAATCATTCTGGTATTTTAAGAACATAAAATATGACTATGGACAATTTTACTTGGCATGAAATTATCACAACTAGCATATTAAAAACATAGTGTATCCAAACAATTATTACAAACAGAATTTACTTTTTAAATATTTATTTGTAATTGTAACAAATGGAGCAACAATCCTCCTGAACTGTTTACTAGTATATGTGGAACAGACAAAAAACCCTCCTCAAAACAATTTTTAAAAATTCAGAAGTAACAATTATTTATATTTCCTCTCCACAGTATTAAATAAAAATAAAAAACCCATTCTCATAAAAAGAATTGAAGGGGGGGAAGTGTATAGAAGGGAGTGTGGGACTATGTTTCAATGAGTGGGCATGAAATTTAATCAGAATCATTTTCTGAGCTGTAATTATCAGTTTCAGTCTCTGCTTCTGCAGCTACTCTATTGTGTCTGTCATTATCACAGTTATTATGGACCTCTAAAAACTATACTTTTAGGTCCTTTTTGTTGCTCTGTATTTTCTTCCAATGCTTTGAGGCCTAGTGAAGCCTGAGTGCCAGTATATCCACACACATGCAAAAAACAAACAAACTGAAACCTTTTTTTCTTTTATTGTGACAATAGCACCTCCTAAAGGAAGAAATTCATCTTGTTCTTGCATTGGAGAGTTCAGTTTGTAACCTAGGACTTGCTTGTCCTCAGTGCACAGAAATCAGATTAATCTGATACCATACATATTTTTTAGAAATGATTTGGAAAATATTTGAACACCTTCTCTTAAAATATTTTATTCATCATGTTAAAATAAAATGTTCCATAATCAAATTCTTTTCTTTTTACAATTTTTCCAGTTTTTCGGAAAAAAAACAAAAAAAGGCTTCAAGAAAAAAAGGGAAAAAACTGGGTTTTTTTAAAAAAAAAAATCATTTTTTTCCAGGTTTTTACAGCTTTAGTAGAGGATGGTTGGAGCCTCTACTCTATGTCTGTGTTTACATTTTAAATGGATTGAATAGAGGAAGAGTACTCATTTAGTTGAAATGAATATTTGGATCCAACCCGATGTACTGATTTTTTTTCTTGTTAGTATTTAGTTCTTCATAGCACTCAAATAACCAAATCATTTGATAGAGGTTTGATTGAGAACACTTTCTAAAAATTGCACAGTAGAGGTACAGGTAGATGGATTAATAGGTTGATAAACAGATGTTTCTAATTCGTATTCCCATAAGCAGAGAAACATTTTGTGATACAGAATAATCATATACTATTCCAAAGAGTCAGAACCATCTAAAGTTTTAGAAGCTGCATGTCGTTTAACTAAAGGAATGTCATCACAGATGTAATTCTGACCTGTATAATCTATGCTAGGATCTATATGGTTCTTACTATTGTTGGTGTGCGAGAACAATTAGGCTTTATGAAGACACAAAGAAAGAAATACTGCCGATGTGGCTGCCACTTATGGGAAGCAGGCTTGTCATTTACAGGAGAAAACCAATGATTAGCCCACAAAAGCGGCAGTAGCTTAGTGATTTGCTTTATCTTTCTTTCTTTCTTTCCTGTTTTTTTTTTTAAATAAGCAGAACCCAGCACCTGGACAATACATTTTCCACCTAATCATCATCACAGAAAGGATATTCTATTTGACAGGTCAAAGATACCTTCACAAAGAATTACGGGTTTTCATCTTACAAATGCATAATGGGTGCTAATTTACTAGTTAGACTGTTCCATCCTGGAGTTTCAAAGCATAAAAGCTACATCTTAAGAATTCATTTGTGGCACAGTAAATTAATCAGAAAGCTGTTTTGCACTTTAAAAAGCAATAACGTGCCTTCACGTGCAAGGTGTATGCTGCTGAAATGGTATACTGCAGCCTGGTTTGACAACGTACCTTCTTTGGGATTCTTAAAGCTACATGAAATATTAGGCTGTTTTCATATTGCTTTAACTGTAAGCTTTAGTAAAAGAAAGTACTCTGTTTCTTCAGGATCAGGAGGTAGAGTCACTTCTGTTGAACTTCTTTACTGTAGAAGGATATTCTATTTCTTTGTTTCTTTATTTATATACCACTTTCCTCCCCAATGAGGACCCAGTGTGGTTTACATCATTCTCATCTACTCTTTTAGCCTCACAGCACTCCTGTGAGGTAGATTAACAGAGAGTGTATGGATTGCCTAAGGTCACCCAGCAAGTTTTGAAGGCAGAATGGGGATTCAAACCTGGGCTTTCCAGAACCTAGTCCAATACTCTAACCACTGCATCACAGTGGTTTTCTAATAACATGATCTAATTATATAATCACATAATCCAAAGTAATATCCCACTATGGTTTTGTGCAGTTCTTTACAAAAACTATTATCTTGCTATCCACATGTTATTTAATGAGATACAGGATTGCCACCCCAGCCAGAATAACGAGACAGACAACAGTTTGGAATTAAACAAGGGCCACTTTATTAACTATTTAAAACAGAACATTGCAGCAACGGGCAAAACTAAGCAAGCTCTGGAACAGGCAAGGCAGGAGTCACTCTCTGACACGGCCTCCTTGCCCTTGATAAGGGCGGGACACCTAGCCCCGGTCTGAAGCCCGATACTTCTGGCTCATAACCGGCAGCCCAGCATGCTGGCACTCCCCCCTCAGGAGCGCCTACCCCTGCGGCTGCACAGACCAACAGGGAGGAGCCTAGCCTGAGAGGTTCCCACAGGCGATCCCCATTCACCACCCCAGACCGCAAGGCCCTAGGGCAGATCCCGAAGATCACCTGTTCCCAAAAGGGATATGCTGTGAGGCGCTCACCGGTTCCATTTTCTTGCTTGCACAACCTGCCAAGTGACCAGACTAATTAATAACCCAACCACCGACTAAGCCCCTAAACCGCAGAGCACAGTGTAAGGTAGGCAAAAAACACCCCTACCAAGCTTGCCAATTAGGTGGGATGCAAAAATTCCTACCCGGCCCCAAATGGCGACCAGCCAAAGCCTACACTGCAAACAGGGCGGGCGGGTGGGCGAGCACGCGGAGCAACGGCCAAGGCGGGAGCGGGGCACAGGCTCTTATAGAGCAAGCCCCGCCCCCGCCTGCTCCGAGACACGCGGCAGCGCATCCGTTGCTGCCTCGCATCCGGCGCGGCGGCAAAGCAGCCCCCGGGAGCCATTGCTTTGCCAGGCGCCCGGGAGCTCAGTTATCACTTTAAAAGGAACCCCAATTTGTCCTCTTGTTGCCAGAAACCTGAGAGAGCAAAGGAGAATGATAGCTCTGTCAGCTTGTCTCCAAAAGCGATGGGCTGGGAGTGCTCTGTTATCCTCCCTTCCATGGATCTGATTGGAAGGGAGAAATGCACATAAACCAGCAAGGAAGTGCAACTTATTACAAGGAGAAAGGAGGAAATTGGGAAGATTCGGGAAGGGCCTTAAATCAGAGGGACTGAGGTTTGAAGAGATCCGGAGGTCGGGGCAGCAGAGGTCTGGGGAACAGAGCAAGGAGTTGGCAAAGCAGAGAGAAAAGTTTGCAAAATGCAGCAGGGGTTCTCAGACGGAAAACAGAAAAAAAGGAGGGGGGACTTAAACAAATGAATCAAGTACCTGAAAGGTTAATTGCATTCAAAGTAAAGGGCCAGTGGCTAAAAGCTATAATTATAACTTAAATAACATCAAGAATACGTGTATATTATCAATTAGTTAAAAACAATTATGGTCCCGATTGTAGCCCCAATACAAAATAAAAGTATACACAAGTGGGACCCATTGTGACCAGACACGTTTTGGCCAAAGTGACCTTCTTCAGTGGTCAAGCAATATTTGTACATATAGACTTAATGATACAATAGTATTTATTTTGTATTGAGGCTACGATCAGGTCCATAATTTTTAAAATGTATTTACATTTTTTAAACATAATTCAATAACTAAAACAAACACCAGTATACAAGCTCCTAGAAAGCTATAAACAGTATGTCAGAGTATAAATTTGATATTATTGCATGAACATGAACACATAAATTGAACACTATACCCACTAAGAAAAGATGCCATAAAACAGTGCTTATAGGATTAAAGATTTTAAGCTTTTTGGAACTACCTCAAGATGCAACAAATAATCCAGTATAATAGACCACACTTCTACAAAATCAGTTTGGGGTGGGTTTAACTCATACTGACTAATCTGATATGTAATTTTTTTCTGTTACATACATTTCCCATCTCTTCCGATGCTATAAGGTGAGTGTTGGTGGATCCGAACATTTCCAGATAGTGGCTATAGAAGATTTTGCTGCCACTAGAAGGATGGAGATAAGTTTCCCATGATTGTTTTTAACTAATTGATAATAAATACACACATTTTTGATATGATTTAAGTTATTATATTTTTTAGTAGCTGGCCCTTCACTTTGTCTTCAGAAGGAAGCGAGACTTCTGGCCAGCAGAGATCTGGACTGGAGATCTGAGGAACAGTTTGCTGGGGCTTGGGACCCTTCTTTCATGGACAGAAGGTCCCTGGTCCCAGTAAGGATTCGACCATCCTGACTTTGGATTGGGACAAGATAGGAAGTTTGAATTTTACTGGCAAGTTTAAAGTTATCTGCTGTCATATGTTGGCAGGGAAAAAATGGGGAAATTATCTTGATTAGGCTATTCTGAGCTAGATCTGCATGGGCGCAAAGAGTCGGGAAAGACAAAAATGACTCCTAGGTGTAGAATGAGGGCAAGTTAATGATTTACATTCCTCCTTGACTGAGTCACTTAACTGGGCTAGGGCAGATACCTCCAGGTATGTAAAGACATAGGGTGATGTCCTCAGCATTGAGAAGTCTTTTGTTCTTGACTAAGATATGCCATGGCACTGGGGGAAGATTGTACTTAATCTGCTTTAATTCCAACAGCACTCTACCTTATCCCTGGGACTCTCCAATGTCATGGCTGAACCTAGGAGCCTTTCTGAGAGTCCCCAAGTTTCAGATCCCCTTGCACTTAGGCTCTAAAAGGAGGTGCTTATTAAAACAACTAAGTTTGAAAGAAAAGTGGGGACCCTCTTTCTGAGACGTCTTGGCTAGAAGAGGGGGCAAGGTATGTATGGAGTATGAAACACAGATAAGAGAACTTGAAGTCATGAATATATTTTTGTAACTTATATTAAATTATAAAGAAATTTTATATACAGATATAAATACAGATGATTTCAGCTTAGATTGCTGGGCTATTGACCAACCAAAAAGAAGAAACTCCCAGGAGGGGTCTTCAAGGAGTGAATAAAAGTGGTCCATACTTAGGAGATGTTAAGATCCACGGTGGAGCTCTTTCATATTGATGACAGACTATGAAGCAAACTACATTTTCCTGGGGTTTCCCATACCAGATTTGTTTTTTTGCACAGACTGTGTAATGTTGGAGAACTAACATTCCAAGCATGCTGGGCCTGATTCCATTTGGAACTACAGCATGGTGGGAAGAGGAGATTCATCATTTTCCCAAACTACAAATGGCCAGGGAGTACATATTAGTTCCACTTTGAGGCTCTACATACTGCAGTACAATGCATACAATGCAGCTGGGCAAACATGGCTTCTGCAGCCATTTAGGATAGGAAAATGGTGTGGGGAGAAAGGTCGAATCTCCCTTCCTCCTATGTCATACTCCCAAATCAAATCAGGGACCTGCACACTTGGGAAATTTTAGTCCCGTAACACCATATCTGTCTTTAAAAAGGACAAAGCTGGGTGAGGAGAACTTGAACCCGACTTGCAGCACATAACATGTCTTGTTTGGCCTTCTTCTGCTCAGTCAAATGAGCTCTATCTTTGGTCTGGCCAACCAAACTTATAATTTTATAGAACTGATTGGTAACAATTGGAGCAACTGATAAGGAGACTGGTTTGTGGAAAGGAATAAGAATTTTAGGAGAAACTGAACAAGTGAGTTATGCTGATATTGTACATATATTCATACTTGCAGCTATGCTGAGATTTTAATATATGCCTTGATTATATCCTAAGCCTTGTTCTGTCTGAGAACAGTCTCTGATAACCTTTCCTTTCCTCCTTCCTTTTCTTTCATTTTCAGAGCTCCTCTGATCAATAGATCTTGAGCAATGACTACAAGTGTACTAAATTGGTTTCCAAAGGAAGTTATGATAGATAGGAATTTAGCAAGTGATAACATTATATTTGGATCACTGTCTAGCATCAGATAGGAAATAACATCCCTTTGAGAATTATCATGATAAAAGAGGTAAAATCCATTGACATCTAAAAACTGTATAAAATGAGCATTCCAATATTTTGTGAGACAGTATCCATTTTGCCTTGGCCACAAGGACAAAGACAATCTGAATATAGAATACTACAAAACCTCACACGCAAAACTTCAAAGGGGTTAGCATTAAGATGAGTTAGAGCATAAGCCCTAACATAGCTCTCTGATAACCAGTGGAATGGATCCCAGAGTGTGACAAAAGTCTATGGATAGTGGTAATAAAATAAAGAACTGATATCACTATTGTAAGGGGCATGAGTTGGGGCATGATCAACTTTCATCAAAGTTATTGTAGGAGCTACCATTTGCTATTGCTGTGGATGGCTATTTGTAACCATTCAAATCTACAAATGTTTTTTCAGATGTGAGAATTCTCATGTTCCCTACCCGTGGAGGTCTATCCATCAAAGTGAATGGGGAAGTGGGCTAATAGAGACTGTTACTTTCTTCATCATGACCTCTGTTGGTGGTAGAAAGTGCTGTCAAATCACAACTGACTTACGGCAACCCCGTAGGGTTTTCAAGGCAAGAGGTTTGCCATTGTCTGTGCCTGCATAGCAACCCTTTTTTTCCTTGGTGGTCTCCCATCCAAGTGCTAAACAGGGCTGACCCGCTTAGCTTCTGAGATATGATGAGATTAGGCGAGTCTGGGCTATCCAAGACAGGATCTGCAATAGAGGATATGCAATATTTATTTCATTGTTTGTGTTAAAAATTTCATTCATGCTCATCCTATATGTTACTGTTTGTGTTCATTTTTATTTTCTTTTATTTTCTTTCTTTCTTTCTTTCTTTCTCTTTCTTTCTTTCTTTCTTTCTTTGATGTAAATTAATATAATGCCACCTCCTCCAGGTGTTGGCTGGTGCTGGCCAGGAAGCATCTGATCACCCAGCAGGCAAGCTGTCAGAGTCTCTCCCCTACCCACTTCTATTCTTCCACTTTCTTCCAGCACCTTGAAAATAGGGGGACTCCTATCCAAGACACCAGAAGGAATAGGAACTGAAGTGAGAGGAGCAGGTGCAGCTACATCCCAGTAACCAACGAGGTGAGGGACTAGGATGTATTCCTTCATATTTCACATTTAATTTCATTGCTTTAATGAATGGGACAAACACGATATAGGGGGCATTTTTCATTTATTTGGAAAAGAATGCATATCCTTAAATCATGTACCGTGACCAGGATACATTATTAATAGTGTTCATGAGATCCTGAATAACTATGCTCAAGAGCACAGAGCATATTGGTGGTATGGCAGCTAGACAACATTTCCATCAATTAGGAGACAAGCACAGCTCCTTACTTTTCACCATATTTAAGTCTTTGTTTCAACAGCCAAAGTCCTATCCATGACTACAAGTTCTTCTCTTCCTTTTTCTTATTCTAGTCTGGAATAAATATATCAAACTCTGTGGGATACTCTGCAGTCCAAATCCATTACAGACATCTGTTAACATGTGCATATTTCAATGATTTTCTGTGGGTTATGAGTCTGAAGAGTTTTGAAATGGAGTCTGTGCACAGTTCTCATCTTTGGAGAACACAGAATGTGTAGTGGCAAGCTTTGTTGGATCTGCTATACTTGTTTAATCTGATCAGGGGTTTTGAAAGTCATCAAATAATTCTTCAGACACAGATGTGCAGAGAAAGAGAAAATTGTCGGAGCTGTTTGAAGACTGGCAAACTATTTTAGCTGATCTCATTTAACCTTACTGTGCTTGATCTGGCATTGCATAGGAAGGACCTCCAAGCCTTCTTAGGTTGCAATCAGACACACAATTTGCCCCAACATAGGTGCAAATGCTGGGCAGATTAAAGGAGCACAATCAGACGCCAACATCTGGGAAGTGCCCCATGGCCATTGGCAACCTCTTTTGCTCTGCCGCACAAACGGAGTAAAAAAACACCTTGGAAAGTCCTGTAGTAAATGGGTTGCTATGGGCCATAGATGGACTTTCCTGCGTCTGATCGCCCCAGCTTGCTCCCATGGTGTCAGGATAGTCTGATCAGGCTATCCCAACTCCATGCTGTTGTTTTCTCCCCCATCTCAGTATGCGCATCAGCACACACCCACACATTCCATAGGGAGACCTCAGTGCAGATGTGTGATTCATTGATTACTCATGTAAGTGCATCAGGAACAAACAGTAAAAAAAAAACCAACTCACCCATGGTTGTGTCTGATCACGCAGTGGCGGGCTATGCCTGCATCTACAAAAATCCATGTGATTGCGCAACTGCATGTCAACTTATGCCAGAGGAAGTAGCCCCACTTCCCCCACACACTTTATCTCACGCGTGTGACCACCACTTTACAGTATTATTGCTAATGAAACAGCAAGATGGCAAAGTCCACCGTTATCCTCCTGAAGTACCATGTATGTTATACCAATCTAAGATTGCCAGCCATCTAGTATATATTTTACAGGTGTGATCAACAAAGCTGTATTCCAGCAGATAATGAGCACCAGAGTTTTAAAAGCCAATCAACTCAAAGCCAACTTGACCAAGAATTTTTGATACTGATCCTGCACCCAGTGGACTCTATTTGAACTCTAACTGTGTCCTGTCCATGTCCTGTCCTGGACCTATCCATTTTTTAAAAACAAAAGTTGCCAGTCCTAAATAGAACTAATCCAGTAACTTTTTTTAAAAAAAGGTGTTGAGACTCAAAGCATCCTTGACACCATGACTGTTCACTGGAAATCCCCCTAATATAGGAGTGAGAATCTTGGCAGTTGATACATGCACTTCTATCTTAGCGTTCCAGACCTAACCTTACATGTGAGTTTCTAGAGCTGACGCAAAGCCCTGTTGGTTCTATAAAAACAGTAGACACAGGGAACTATGCTGAAGCCTGCAGCTCCCTAGCTCTCTCACATGATATTCTGCATAGATACTGTGTATAGTTCTTTCTAGGAGTGAATACTCAGGACCTGCTTAGTGCAAATCAGTTAACATTTGGTAACTAAAGAACTATGTTTTACATCCCTCCCTCCCTCCCTCCCTCCCTTCCTCTTCCCCACATTTCTATGCTGCCTTTCCACCTGAATAGAGCCCCCAAAGTGGCAAATGTCATGATTACCATGCTAATGTTTCTTGTATTCTTGTATTCTTTGCCTCTTTTATTTGACCATAATGATAGTGGCACAAGAGATAAGAAACCTTTACAGACAAGCACATTGCTACAGTAATGAGACTGATCTAAGGGCAATTAAACAAAAAGGCACTATGCAACCTGTACAGCATGTTTGCTCAGAGGTAAATCCCAGTTCATCAGGGCTTTACTCTCAAGTAAGTGTGAACAGGATTGCAGCCCCAGTCAATTTTCTGTTTTAGTGATTTGGGAGTCCAAATTGGAGCAACTTATTACGACCATTCCAATTATGGCCTGACAAATTCAGTTGACGAACCTTGCTCTGCATAATTTCTTTTCCTTCTGTATTGAAGGGAAATGAATACCAGATTCTGAGTTGGTAAAGAGGCAAGTTGTACGATCTAGACTCTAGCTGTACTTGAAAACACAAATGCTATGGAGCCAGAGAAAGATTCATATTCTTATAATAATTATTAATTTTCCATGTATTGCTTTTCATGATTGTGAGCCCGTTCTAAAATGCCTCGTGCCTGATTTGCAGAAATAATTGCTATTCTGAAGAAGAAGAAGAAGAAGAAGAAAAAGACGAGATTGGATTTATACCCCGCCCTCCACTCCCCAAGGGAGTCTCAGAGCAGCTTACAAACTCCTTTTCCCTTCCCCTCCCCACAACAGACACCCTGTGAGGTAGGTGGGGCTGAGAGAGCTCTTTCCCAAGCTGTCCTTGAGGGAACAGCTGGTACAGAGCTATGGCTTGCCCAAGGTCATCCAGCCAGGTGCAAGTGGAGGAGTGGGGAATCAAACTCGGTTCTCCCAGATTAGAGTCCGCGCACTTAACCACTACACCAAACTGGCTGAATGGTCTAATGCAAGCGTATACAATGGAGGCATGATCTCACATGAGCTCAGAGGAGCTATTTTGTTCACACAAGTACATACCTCATGAGCACGTCTTTATTTTAACAAGTCAGCCACCCATATATCAATAGAACTGGCCAACAATTGAATCCATTGATTTATTGCTGTGGCTCTCCATGTATCAGGGAAATGTAATACCTTTGCCAATTGTATCTTATTATGTCAAACGGAATACCTTCCCAAATAGTATCATATGCTAACGAATAATTCATTACATTAATGAATAATTTGTTAAATAATAAGTAGTCAAATAGTTCAGGACCAGTAGTGCAGAATTTTAAATAATCTTTAAAAGGTATACTCGTTTACCATTTTTTTTAACATTTAGAAACAACTAAACCTGTACCTTTCCCCCCGCATTCCTGGTATCTTGTTCCCCAATAGTATACTTGTTTCAGAATTTCAAAGTATGTGTTAACAAGATTGGAAGATTTGGTACTCAAAGAGAGAGAGAGAGCAGAATAGTTGCATGTTGTGTGCCTGTTAAGAAGCAAATACAGATAGGCTAGAATGTTTGGTGGTTAAGCCAAAACTATGGCTGTTCTTGCCAGAAGTTCTCTGCCTTCTAGTTAGCCTTAGTGTTGCGCTGCTGTGGAGATAAACCATGACAGATGGATAGCTTCCAGTGCTGCTTATACTTACTCCACATCAGAGGGGGATTCTCTCACAGAATAAGGATACAAGCTGGAAATTTCCACTCCCTTCCAGGTCCTCTGTGATGCCAGAATCCTTAGGAATGGATTACTAAAGAGGAAAGTTGAACCACCCCAAGGACCAGCTTAGGATATCTCTTTCCAAGATCCAGGATTTGTAAAAGTGGCTTGATGTTATTAGAGCTGCCTCCCATTCATTAGCTGCTATAGGAACTGGGCACTATGTGAGTCTAATCTACTGTGAATAAGAGAAATGGAAGCTTGGCTCTTGCATTCCATTTGTCTGGTATGAAGGTTTCTTTCTGCATGTGTTTCTGGTCATTTCTGAATGTAAAAAATGCTGTCCTTCTTTGGCCTGATCTATCTACAACAGGGAAACTCCATATTTTCCCATCAACCAATACCCTGCTTTTGTTTGTGCAAAACACAAGCACAATCTCTGTGGTGACTGGTTGATCACTCTCACTTCAGAATGATGCATGTTCCTGTGACATGGTGCTGTGACACAAAAGCAAACTTCTGCTTTTCACACTCAGATCTGTCACTTGCTACATTCAACATTTTTTTTTAACTTTTGTAGGGTAATTGGCATTACTACATCATTTAGAATAAATACCATTCTATTTCTACCACTAGGTGATATTCCTGGGTGATGATGTCTCGTGAGGGGGGCATTAAGTGCAGTATGACCAGGAAACAGAAGGAGGTTTCACATTCATTGGCCTGCCACAATTAATTGAACAGAAGGGAATATAGGTTGTGGCAAAAGAAATGTAGGTCAATAATTAAGCATTCAAAAAGAGAATTTAAGGAGCAAGTTGCTAAAAGCATCAAGACAAACAATAAACATTTATTTCAATACATTTAAAAATACCCAGAGCACAAAATCAGCCAGAGAAGCAGTTGGGCCTTTGGATGGCCAAGGGATAAAGGGATTGCTAAAGGAAGATGGGGAGATGGCGGAGAAGGTCAATGAATTTTTTTCCCTCCTATGTTCACTGTGGAAAGTGTGGGATACACCACAGCCACTATTTTCATGAAAGGAGTCTGAAGAACTAAGTCAAATTACGAAGATGAAAGATGAAGTTCTAGACCTACTGGGGAATTAAAGGAAGGATAAGTCTCCAGATCTTCAGTTCTTAGGGAATTGAAATGTGAAATAGTTGATCTACTAACCTATATATGTAATCTATCATTAAATTCAGTCACTGAATCAGAAGACTGGAGTGTTGCAAAATAGTAGAATTCAAAGGCATCTAATGAAGCTGATGGGCAGTAGATTCAGGACAGAAAAATGGAAAAAAAACTTCTTTACACAATAAGTGATACAATATGGAATTTGCAGCCAAAGGATGTCCTGATGGGATTATGTAGATTAATGGAAGATAGGCTACTAGCCATGGTGACTCAAGGGAATTTCCACAAGTTTTAATGGCATATTTTATATTATTTTATATTCATATATTCTGTTTAATCTGTTAACTGCTCTAAACTTTCAGGGTGGGGTAAACAAAAACATTAATAAAGTAAATTAAAAGTAGCCTAATGAATACTTCCATGGGCAGGCTGATGTACCCTGCTGTGAGCCATTGCTTGGCTATTTCACAGAGTTTTGTTTTATATCAAATACACTGGAATGAACCCATTTCCTAATTATATAATGCACAGTCTACAGAAAAATACACGGAAAAAAAGAAAGAGCCAGGGAAAGGTTCTTCTTCTTCTTCTTCTTTTGAAAGGCTGGAATTAGCTTAATTGCAATCAGTTGCTTGAAGGGTTATATTGCATTTGCAGAGATACCAAAATGCAGCCACCATGATTAAAGTCATAAATTGAGTGCCAAAGGAAATAATACTTATTAGCCTCCTTTCATAGGGAAAACATTGCCATTAGTGTGTACAGTACAATAATATATTTTACTTTCGATATTATAGTTGCATTACTTTAGGCTCTTAAAAAATATGGGGCATAATCCAGCCAAAGATAAGCACTTTGTGGTCCCATTGATTTCAGTGGGAGAAAGTTAAGCACAGAGTTAAATCTCTCCTACTGAAATCAATGGTCCATGTGCTTAACTCCCAATGTATTGCTTAACTTTGTACTTTAGTCGGCCCTCCATGTTATCCAATGCAGTAGCAACATCAGAGTTCCATGACTAAACCTTTTGGTGTGTTATCTGGACTTCAGTCACAGGATCTAGTGTGGATTAGTGTCATGACACTAGGAAAGGTTGGCCAACTAGCCTTCCTCCCATTCACTGGGTTTGCCAATCTCCAGGTGGGGCCTGGAGAGTTCCTGAAATTATACTAATCTCAAAATGACATAGATCAGTTCCCTTGCAGAAAATGGATGCTTTGGAGGTGGACTCTATGTCATTATACTCCACTGAGTTTTATTTCCCACCAAAACCTTTCCCTCCCCAGGCGCCACCCCCAAACATCCAGGAATTTCCAGACACAAATTTGGCAACCGTGCCCTTCACTGTTACCCAGATTGAAAATGGCTCCTCCAGGCTGCCATAAACCCTGGACGAAAAAAAGACAGCAGCATATAAATTCCTATCTTTTCTTAAAGCAGTTCAGGGGGGTCATTCTTATTAGAAAAATGGGATGTGAACAATTTATAAGCATCATGGCCCTGATCTCTAACCCCCTAACTTACATGCTACTTAGGGCCAAAGAATTAAAAGGGCCAAAGGGGGCTTCCTTCCCCCACTGCTGGACCTTCTGAGGGCACCTGGTGTTTTTGGCCACTGTGTGACAGTGTGTTGGATTGGATGGGCCACTGGCCTGATCCAACATTGGCTTCTCTTATGTTCTTATGTTCTTCATATGTCAGCAGTTCTAATCACAGAGTTCTAGTGTTATGCATAGTTGGGCAATGCCCTTTGCAACTACTGCCCTCTTCTCTTGTTTGAAATCATGCATCTGAGAAAGTGAACTTTGTCTCATCATCACAGTTTATACTGGAATTAATTTTGTTAATATGTAAGGTACCACTGGGCTCCTGTTTAACTTCATTATATTGCTTGTATGACTTTGGATCTCTTATTCTGACACTTTCCTTTGTTTTTTAGAAGCCTGGCAAGAGGAAAAAAATATCAGGCTGCAATTTTGGCTCCACATTTCTGAAAACTGATTGAAAATATCACATTCAGTTTCAGTCAGCTTTTATCCTCATTCGTCATTATGATACAGAAAGACTAGTTTAATCTAAATGAAGAAAAGAAATCCACTAAATTATTAAAAATGCTATTACAAATTGTTAAAATATAGCAGAAGAAAAAGCCCACCAGGGAACATGTGTGCAATGATATCTAAAGAGTATTCAGACATAGTAAAAATCTGAGTTTTAGTGTCTAGGCCATAAACACCAAATGTAAATGAAGAATTAATATCAAAATACATGTATACAAACTAGGTAAAGGTAAAGGTTTCCCTTGCTCGAAAGCCAGTCGAATCCAACTCTAGGAATGCGGTGGTCATCTCCGTTTCCAAGCCGAAGAGCCAGATGTTTCTGTGGTCATGTGGCCAGCATGACTAGATGCCAAGGCACACGGAACACTGTTACCTTCCCACCAATAAATACCTATTTATCTACTTGCAATTTCTTGCTTTCAAACTGCTAGGTTGGCAGGAGCTGGGACCAGAGATGGAAGCTCACTCTGTCATGCAGCACTTGGGTCTCGAACTGCTGAACTACCGACCTTCTGGTCCGCAGTTCAGCGTCTTAACCACTTGAGCCACTGCAGCCCTTGTATACAAACTAGCCCAACACAAAAATTACTGTAGAGTTACTGTAGAGTTAGGTAAAGGTAAAGGTTTCCCTTGCTTGAAAGCCAGTCGAATTCAACTCTAAGGATGCGATGCTCATCTCCGTTTCCAAGCCAAAGAGCCAGTGCTGTCCAAAGACATTTCCATTGTCATGTGGTCGGCATGACTAGACACTGAGGTACATTGAATGCTGTTACCTTCCCACTGAAGTTGTACCTATTTATCTGCTTGCAATTTCTTGCTTTCGAACTGCTAGGGTCTGTAAAATTGTAGAGTTACAGAGATACAATTTGTCTCAGAGATAACCAAATTTGTTAACCAAATTTTTCTACATGAGTTCATAAATTAATTCTTGTAGAATGAATACCAAAACTAGCTGCCTTTTGTGCAACTTCACTATTGGAATTAGATAACAAATATTTAATTTCAGAATATGAAAACTGATCTGTAATTAAGCTTATAATTGGGCAAAGGACATAATCCTCTGAAAATAACATTAAAAGTTTTCTATTTTGCTAGTGTCACAAATACTCAGTCTGTTCTCACATTCCACAGTGCAATCTTAAGAACATTTTCCTGGGAATAAGACCCATTGCAAAGAACTGAGTAGGGTCCTTAGCAGACCTCCTTAGAAGACTCTCTTGGTATAATAGATTTCAATTGCCAGGGAAGGAATATAAGAGGTTATAAGGGCCTTTACTACAGTAATAAATAAGCTATTTTCCTCTGACTTTTTAGGTGATATCCAAAAAACTGTCAAAAGTTGACCATAAAAGAGATTTTATAGAAATAAGAGATCAATAACAAGTCACCAGGACCAGGTGGTATCTATCCAACAAATCTGAAAGGATTCCTGTAGGAGTTGCTGAATTTAAAAAGACGGGAAAATACAAAGCCAATAATTATTTTAATCCCAAAGAATCCTGGAAGTTAAAGGACAATAAATTCAATTTAAGTAAAGCATTCTAGCATAAGCTATAGTTAAGAACACAAGGATTAAACATATCATAAAAGTAAGATCTGGATTTCTGATTATGTCGATACATGATGCAATTCATCTCTCAGATCTTAACAACATAAGAACATAAAAAGAGTCCTGCTGGATCAGACCAACAGTCCATCTAGTCCAGCATCCTGTCTCACACAGTGGCCAACTAGTTCTTCTGGACAGCCAATAGCAAGGCATAAAGGCCAAGGCTTTCTCCTGATGTTGCCTCCTGGCTCTGGGAGATTCCCCTCAGTCACCATGGCTAGTAGCCATTGCTAGATTTATTCTCCATGAATCTATCTAATCCCCCTTTAAAGCTGTTTATTCTTGTGGCCATCACTACATCATCCAGCAGCAAATTCCACATTTGAATCAACCTCTGGGTAAAGTAGTATTTCCTTTTGTCCATCCTGAACTTACTGCCCATCAGTTTCATTGGATGCCCTCAAGTTCTAGTACTTTGGGAGAGGGAGAAAAAGATTTCTTTGTCAACTCTCTTCATCCCATGCATAATTTTATAAACCTCTTTCATGCCCCCACTTAGTTATTGCTTTTCTAAACTGAAGTCCTAGATTTTATAAACCCATCACGTCTCCCCTTAGTTGTCTCTTTTCTAAACTGAAAAGTCCCAGACTCTTAAACCTTTTCTCATAGGGAAGGTTCTCCAGCCTCCTAATAATCTTGGTTGCCCTCTGTGCTTTTTCCAGCCTTGCAATGTTCTTCTGGAGATACGGTGACCAGAACTGTACACAGTATTCGAAATGAGGCTGCACCATAGATCTATTCAGGGGCATTACAACATTGGCCATTTTATTCTCAATCCCTTTCCTAATAATCTCTGACATAAAGTTTACCTTTTCACCTCTGCAGCACACTGGCTTGACACTTTCACTGAGCTATCCATTATGAGCCCAAGAGCTTTTCCCATCTCAGTCTCAGCAAGTTCAGATCCCATTGGCCTTTCCTTGAAGTTGGGATTTTTTTTTGGCCCAATGTTCATCACCTTGCATTTACTAACATTGAACTTCGTGTGCCACATTGTCACCCACTCACCCAGTTTGTGGAGGTCCTCTTGGAGTGCTTCAAAATCAGCTTTGGTTTTTGCCATCCTAATTAAATTTGTGGCAAACTTGGCCACTACAGTACTCACCCCTAGTTCCAGATCACTGATGGATAAATTAAACAGTACCAACCCCAATAATGATCCTTGTGGGACCTCACTGCTTACTTCCCTCCATTGTGAGAACTGTCCATTGATTCCTACTCTTTGCTTCCTGTCATCTACTCAGTTTTTAATCCATAAGACAACCCATCCTCTTATCCCATGACTACTATGTTTACTCAGGAGTCTTTGGTGAGGTATCTTCTCAAAAGCCTTATGAAAGTCCAGGTACAGCGACTGAATTGAGTGATAGGTGACATATATGAGTTAGTAGATCCCTTTGGTCCAATCTTTTTGAAATTTGGGATTTCTTTTGAGGAGAGGCTCCAGCAACTCTGCTGCAAATTTGGTGCCTCTACATCAACCTTCCTCAAGACCACTGAATATACCCCAGGATAGATTCGCCATTGACTTTAATGGTCCCTATAGGGTGTAATAGACCCCCCAAAATTCAGGATTCCCAAATATTATGGAATCCAAATACCATACCAGGTTTTTTGGGGGTCAACTATACCCAAATCTGAAAAAACCTTTTTTTCCTTGCACACCTCTAATGCTGGCAATATTGTTACTGCTCAGCATACACTAGGTCTTACAGAAGACATAGAGAAACCTAACATAGCTTAAGGGGAGGGACCGTATTAGAAAAGAAAAAAGTGGATATGCTATCATTTTTTCATGCCCTACAAAAGTACTTCAGCTTAAAACTACAAACCCAATAAAGATCCAAGACCAGCCTAACTTTTCCATTACTTTACCATCTAATGCAGAAAACATAATTTTTCATTGAAAACATAGATTTTTGTTGAAAACATAATATGAAGTAGAAACAGCATACTGAACAGAGTTGCTGAGATAAAGTTACACATTTTAACAAGAAGCAGGATTTTGGATGGCTCCTGTGGAAAGAATGGATACAATAACTGATCAAGTCACCGCCACAAAAATGAAAATTAGTGATCAAAACCAATTTTCTAGTAAGCAAAAGAGTCATGCTTGTCAAAGAGGGGAAGGAAGAAAGTGATCCTTCTTCCAGAACCACTACTAATGTTTTGGGTCCCAGCTGCCCACACACACTGCACAATATTATGTGGGGTAAGGCGAAAGAAAGATATTTGTTTCACTCAAGCCAATGTGGCCCAAACAGCTTGAGGTTCTAGCCGACAGAGCAGGCATCGGGCAATTCTTCTCCGTTATCCAACGCATAGTAGTCAGGAAACTGGAAGTAATCAAAAATATTTCACCAATTTGAGTCAAATTTGGCTTGATGTTTCAGCAAAGTCAGCCAGAGGTGTTTTAAAGTATAAGCAAAATTAATTTCTACTATCGACAAAAAACTGGCAAGATCTGTACATTTCTTACAATGGCAAAAGGGGGTAGGGACTGCGATTTTGTCGTCTCCTTTAAACAAACAAAGTAGCCCTACCATGATAATAATTTCAGATGGATACCTATGTTAGCCTGTAGCAAAGAGTAATATAGGAATCCAGCGGCACCTCCAAGACTAGCAAAATTTACTCCAGCACAAACTTTTTTGCATAAGGGCTCATTTCATCAGGGGCATAGGGTGTACATCCATCAAGGCAGTTTATAGCCACTAAAAAAAGGTGGCAGAGGGATGTTGCAAAAAGAGACCAATTCAAAACAAGATCCAACTCAAATCCCCAGATCTCTACTCCAGTCTGCTGGATGTACACCATATGCATCTGATAAATGAGCTCTGTCTCAAAAAGACATATGCTGGAATAAATTTTGTTAATTCTTCAAGGTGCAACTAGACCCAGTTTTATTAGAACAAAAATGGGGAATTCATTTCAAGTGAAGAATTTCCAGCCAACCTCCCATTCTTGGGCAAGGTACTTGAATGGTTTGTTTTTCTCAGCTCCACAGGCTCTTAGAAGAGACTGATTTTCTGGACCCATTTTAATCTGGTTTCAGACCATGATTTGAAAGTTTATGCTTTGGTCACTTTGGCTGATGATCTCTACTGAGAATTAGACAGGGGAATGTGACCCTGCTCCTTCTGCTGGATCTCTCAATGACCACTAGTACCATTAACCATAGTACCTTACTGAGCTAACTCTCAGCACTGAGACTGATGGACACCATGTAAGGGTGGTTCAAGTCCAATTCGAGGGGGTCAGTCTCAGAAGGTGGTACTGAAAGGTTCCTGCTTTGTTCCTGAGGGTTCAGTCTTATCCCCCATGCTATCTGATGGGTATGTGAAGTCTCTGGGAGTGACCATCAAAAGGTTTGGGCTGTGGTGTCTTTCCAACCTCGTTCTGAAAATGCTGTTGATGTTCTGAGCCAGTGCTTGGAGTCAGTAATGGGCTGGATGATGGTGAACAAGCTGAAACTTAATCCTGACAAGAGAGAAATTCTCTGGATTAGTAGAAAGGCAGACCTGGGACTTCAGATCTCTCCTGTCTTGCCAATTTCACAGTTTGGGAATACTACTCAACACAGCATTCACCTTAGCACCGTAGTGCACTTAGTGACTACGTAGTGACTACCTTAGCATCAGTTGCATCTGTTCCTGGTTCAGTAAGATTTAGCCAGAGTGATCCATGCCTTAATTACATCTAGACTGGACTCTACTTGAGGCTACCCTTGAAGAGTGATCAGATGCTGCCGCTAGTGCAGAATGCAGCAGCTGGACTGCTGTTTGGGGCACTGTGGCCTTGATACTACAAAAATTACACTGGCAACCGATTTACTCTTGAGCGCAATTCAAGTGGTAGGTTTTGTCTTTTAAAGCCATACATAGTTTGGGACTAGGGCAGGACAGGACAATGTATCAGATGTTCTAGATTCAGACCATTTAGTTCAAAATCAATATACCATATTCAGGGAAGGAAGTTTCTGCTGAGTAAATAGACAGGGGGAAATTCAGGTCCAGTCAATTAAAACTGCTAAACACTACCAACATCCCATCTGCATTGCAAGCAGAGTTTCCTTTTCTTAACCCCCTGGGAGATTCTGGGAGGAAAGGACAGTTGGCTGGCATCACTCTGACATCACATCCATCATAAAACTGGAAGTATGTCATGACATCCTAGAGCACCACCCAGATGACTTCACTTCTGGTTTTGCACAAGAAGTTACATCATGTATCAGTGTGATTTTGTCAAACGCCCTCCACACGTTTTCCCCTGACCAGATTATGAAGCAGCAGTGGGGAGTGCTTTGGGGTGGTTTAGCACTTGGGCCTTCACCCCACCTTCTTCTTTATCAACTTTTCTCCTTTCTTATGCCATTTAAATTTAAGTTACTGGGTTGTTAAGCATTGGCCCTTTAGCAGGAGTAAGGGCGTGTGTGGGGGGGAGGCAGGCCTTCAGGCCTTGGCCTTATACACTTGGGGGTCTTTTTTGGCAGGATCAGCCATTTTAAGGTTCCAGCAGCCATTTGGGTGGTTGGGTTTGAGGCAAAAAGCTGGTCAACAAGCTGCCTCCTAAGCGGCCTTCAGGGGCTCTATCCTTTTTGAGGATCAGGAGGACATGAAGGAAAGGCACATCATTCTGCAGAGGTTTGTAGAGTTAGAGATGTCGCATGAGATAACCTTGGTGCACGGGCGGGTGGAAAAATCGAGGGCAACCCAGCATTCCCATGCAGCACATTTCAGTGCTGAAGTAATGGCTTGTCTTTCTGCTTTAGAAGGCAGCTCGGGTGCCCATTCCAGCAGAGGGGCCCCAGCCACAGCAACAAGCTGTGAGGATGGGGGTCTGCCGACAGGAAGTAACCAGGGTGCTCAGGTTGACATAGAGCCGGTGGTAAGCCATCAGCTTCAGAAGTGGCACTGGTCTGGCCATGGGGACTATGGGGCTCAGCAGCTGCCTCCAGGTTATCATCAGGGGCATCAGCTGGTGCTAGAGCTTCAACGCTTCCCTTTCCACAGGGTTGGGGATGTGGTTGGGCTAAGCCTCCTTACCAAGGGATAGTTTCATGGCAGGGCCCTCCATGGGGTGGTTGGACTTTCCCCTCTCCCCTCGGAATTCCTTATGGGACAATACCATTTGGGGTCATGTTTCAGGGTGACGTAGCTATGCCACTGGGAAATCACTTTAATGGCAGCGAATAGGGAGAAGATATTGAAAGGGGAGTTTGTTTAACCTCTTGCTCAGGGAATTAGAAAAGAAAGACAAGACTTGGAGGAGAGGGACAAGGAAAGGCTTAAACAGAGGCAGGTGGATTGTACTTGGGCTAACTGGCTGCCTGTCTGTTTGATATATGCAATAGCTAGAGCTCAGCCATGTCACACAGCCTCTCAATCCAGGAAGCGTTCTTTGATTTTCTTTCCTGATGCTTTAAATATTTCTGATTTAGAAAGAAATACGCACAGAGGTTTGTTGTGCTAAAAATGAGCTGTGCATAGGACTGTTGAAAAATCTGTCTATGCGTTTACAAAAAAGAATTCTAGAGTATGCATAATAGAACTTTGAGTGACATATGAAGAAGAAGAAGAAGAAGAAGAGATTGGATTTATACCCCGCCCTTCACTCACTTAAGAGTCTCAGAGCGGCTTACAAACTCCTTTTCCCTTCCCCTCCCCACAACAGACACCCTGTGAGGTAGGTGGGGCTGAGAGAGCTCTTTCCCAAGCTGTCCTTGAGAGAACAGCTGGTACAGAGCTATGGCTTGCCCAAGGTCATCCAGCCAGGTGCAAGTGGAGGAGTGGGGAATCAAACCCGGTTCTCCCAGATTAGAGTCCGCGCACTTAACCACTACACCAAACTGGCAAAAATGTGAGCATCTTTGTTTTGCTAGGTCTGCTCTGTGCTGTATCAAAAATTCATTGGGAGTTCTCTCGTTTGCTTTATCATCAGAGTATTTTTTTTTGGTCTAACATTGAACTACAGATGTTAACAAAGAAAATAGTTGCTTTTCTAAAAGAGAAAGGATATTACAGCACTTACATTGTTCCTGATTTTCACGGGGCTTCCAGAGTATCACAGAACACCACAGTTATTCTTTATCTTTCAGTATTTTTGTTCCCATTCTATTTAGAGGCAGCAGCCCTGAGTGGATTTACATGTAGTATGAATATTGCCTTTATTATTATTTATTCATGTACTTAAATCTGAAGCCAATCCCTTCCTAAATGTTCTGCTACCACCCCAGAGCTTGGTGGCTAGAAACACACTGCTTTTGCCCAAGTGGATTTTTCTGATCACTCACTGAAAGGTGCAAATCCACATGCACAGGAGCTGAAGTGGAATCCAGCCCTTCAGTTCTTGAGGAATCTAGACTAGGCATCTACAACTATGCCAACCCCAACCCCACATTAACACCCATGTCTTCAAATAATAAGATTAGACAGTTTTTCTACAATCCAGAGTATCAAAATCTCAGTCAGTCTGGATTGGTGTATGTTTTGCCTTGATCTTCTAAAGACTAGTTTTCATTCCACAAGAATCTTTACACAGAAAGGTAATTTTCCTGTTTTCCCACTCCCAGTGCAGCCAGCTGATTTATCCCAGAAACATGGAGGATGCAAAGTGGGCTCTGCAGGAGGAGGAGGAATCAAAAGTAATCACACACCCCCTTGGAGCCAAGGGGTAGGATACAAGCCAGGGGGGTTTTGGTTCATAAATATTTATAGAATCAGAGAAGTGTCCATTGTCATGCTGGTTCTCACAACAGAGTCCTAATGCATGCAAGTGCTGGGACCACTCACATGGGTCTCCAGGTTCACATAGCTATTTCCCATGTCAGTGATGTCATTGTGAACACTGGTTCTGGTGTGTGAAAAACCATACAAATTAGGAGGGCGGTGTAACAGTGCTTGAACATAGCAGGGTATATCCAACCATCCTCCAGCCTATTACCTCTGCCCAATAGGGGGTGTGCATTCAGCATAAACCAAGCCAAAGAAAAATTTAAGCTGAATACAGATCAAAGAATCTGATTGGCTATCAGTATAGCTGAGCCCGAATACAGCTGATTTTTTTCCAGTTTTTATTCGGGATCAGCTGGGGCGGTGGAAGCTGAGAGCTCTGCACTGCCTTGGCTGGGGCTGCTCCTCTTGCAGCTTGGTTTAAACCGAGCTGTAAGAGGAGCCAGCCCAGGATCAGCAGGGGGTGGTGGGAGCTGAGAGTTCAGTTTAAACCAAGCTGCAAGAGGAGCCAGCACAGAGCTCTCAGCTCCTGCCACCCCAGCTGATCGTCTCTTGCTTCCTCGCCACATGCAGATCTTGGAGCCAGCTTTTCCTGTGGCACAGTTTAAGCTGAGCTGCAGGAGAAGGTAAGTCAGCCCCAGGGGTGGGCTGTTTTTTTTTAAAAAAAAAATCAGTATTTTTCTTCTTTGGTCTATTGGACACCCAAAAATTCGGGATTTCCAAAAAAATCTCAGATCCAAATACCATACTGGTATTGGGATCCAGGATTTTATGGAATTACTGATTTTTTTTTTTCTGGGCCCAATAGATCTGAACTGAAAAAATGCCCTTTTTTTTGCACACTCCTACTGTGCAACTTGCCAAGGTTAAGGGTGTATGCATACGCTCTTTTTTCATTTCTTTTTCATTTCATATGTTGCCATTATGAGCCTTTTTATTTTGCTCATATTTTGGCCATGTCACCCTATCTCATTCCAAATTGTATATCTGGTAACCTTCTGAGGCGGACTATAAGGCTTGTCGGTCAGCAGCAGGGAAGCAAGAGAACTGCTAGGTCACATGGCTAGGAGTGGGGGGGGCAGGTCGTTCAGAATTCTCAGGGAGTTTGAAAAAAAGAGGGAGAGAGGGTTGGCTGTTGACAGTTAGGGAGTGAGCCCATGAAGCCGAGTGCAAAAGCAAGCCACCAGTTCTGAGGACAATTGGGGCTAGAGAACGCTCTCTATTGGTCCCCTCTAGAGAGGGGGGTGGGTAGTGACATGAAAGGAGAAACTGAAGCACTCCTTAGTATAAACAAAGCTACACACACACACACACACACTTCTTGGAGGGAATTTGTGAGGTGATTAAGGGAAAGACTAGGTGTCTGGAAAAGACTGAGGATAGCTAGAATAGACTGAGAAAGTCTTATGTATAGCCACAGTTAGTAACAGGAGAAGTGGAATACCAAATGATCTCAGTATAACAGAGACAATATGTGTCCAAGTTAGAGTTGTACAAGTGGAGACCCGCAAGACTCTTGTGGGATGGTTACCCCATTCCTCACACCTTTGCTTCCTCCCTTCTCCCCCTACCTCTCTCACACTCTTTCTCCCTTCTGCCCCCCTTTCTTACTCTCACTCTCTCCTCCATGTATGTCAGTTCCTGTCTCTTTCTGACCCGTCATCATTCTCTTTGTTTTTCTGCCTCCCCACCTCATCACTCTTTCTCTCTCTTTCTGCCTCCCACCACAAATCCCACCCTCCCCAGGCTCCACCTCTCAAATTTCCAGGAATTTCCCAACCTGGAGTTGGCAACCCTATTTCCTTCCCAAGCAACAGCCACCTACCTTTCTCTGTCTTCAGCTTTCCATCTCCACCCCACTCCCCCCGCAGCCTCTACCTAGGAAAATTACAGTCTTTCTCCACAGTGGGGACTAAAGCAGCTTACATTATTATTTCCTCCTTGTTGTCTACACAACAACCCTGTGAGGCTGGTTAGGCTGAAAGTATGTGACTGGTCCAAAATCTCCCAGTCAGCTTCCACCGCAGGATGGGGATCTGAACCTGGGTCTTGCAGATCCCAGTCTGAAGCTCTAATCACAATGGCTTTCATAGGGTGGCTGCTGATGAACAGTAGCAAAGCAGCTGGGCCTAATAAGTTATGCAAATCAGGTGGCATCAAGTCACACAGAGGGTGCTGTCTAGGGATGCCAGCCTCCAGGTGGGACCTGGGGATCCCCTGGAGTTACTGCTCATCTCCAGTCTACAGAGATAACTTTCCATGGAGAAAATGGATACTTTGGAGGGTGGAGTTTATGGCATTGTACCTCATTGAGGTCCCTGTCCTCCCCAGGTTTCACCCCCAAATCTCCAGGAGTTTCCCAGCCTGGATCTGGATCTGCTGGTGGTAGCCGGGGGGGGGGGGGACTTCTTAACCCTAGACTGCTGCCAGTAAAAACCCTGCCTTTTACTGACAGAAACTGTTAGAAGCCTCCCCGCCCCCGAACACTCTAAAATCCTCACAGTTGACGCCTGGAGCTGATGCCATTTCAAAAGGTATTGGGAGGAATTCAACGTTCCCTGAAGTTTTTTAAAGAACTTTTTGGATTTTTCTGCAGACTGAGAAAGGGGCCTGACTATGTAGTAAAAGCTGCTGGGGGAGAGTGAGCTCTCTTTCGACAGAAATAACCATCCACAGAGAAAAAAAACCCTCTCGGAATTAGACTATAGATAACTCCTGCATATGTTAATTCAAAGTGAAGCACTTATACAAAAAGCAACAGTCTATCCTGTGTTAATATCTCACCCCTGCTATGTTTATGTGAATAAAGAGATGTGCATTTTGCTGTTAAAAAGCAATGGTGCCTGACTTGTTATCCCAAGAAAGAATCGGTGATCAGTCATAGCCTAGTCATAGCCTGAGTTCAGTTTTAATCAACCAACTGGCCACGTTACACCTTCCTAGCCTGGATTATGTGGGAGAAAGTTGTCAGTAGCAACCATGCCCTAACAGATAATATATGAATCTGGTCTTATTTGCCCAGACTGCCTTAGTGGTATAAAACTTGCTGCCAAAGAACTCTTCCCATATCACCAAATAACATAATAAATCATGAATAAGGATTTCATGGCTGTTCCACAAATCAGGAACTGGGTTAATGGCAGATGTGAAAGGAACCCCACCCAGCCTGGATATCTCTGACATGGTCCAAAGCATCTCATGTTACCCAGAAGTGCAAGAAGGAATGCTACTGACTGGCTCTCACACCAAAGGTACTTATAGATCATCTCCAGACATCAGTCACTGAGGAGAAGATGGCTGTGTTGGAAGGTGGACTCTGTGGCATTACACTCTGCTGAGGTGTCTTGCCTCTCCAAATCCCACCCTACTCAGGCTCCAGCCCAAAATTTACAGGACTTCCTATCCTGAAATTAGCAACCATAATTGATGAACCCAATTTACCAGGTGCTGACTTTGTGACCTGGCTAAGCTGGGAGATGAGCTAGGAAGACATTCTCTGGGGTGCCATGTGGCTGCTCACAAATTGACCGTGGCTTCATACCTCTGGGGAGGAGCTTTGATGCACGAGCCTTGTCAGCTCTCCCCACAGCTATTTAAACTGCCACCACTGGTTGCCTCCTTCTGTTTTTCCTTTGGCTGTCTAGAGGTTTGGAGTGCAATGAAAGTTCTCCTGGGTGACCATGTGCTCCAAACACAAGGAAGCAGAAAAGGGTCATGCATCAGTGATTTTGCACTTGGTTCAGAGGGCTTGCTGAGAGCTTGCTGTGTCACTGGCTTGCATGCATCAGCTGACTGGAGCTGAGCCAGACAGCCCTTTACATTGAGCAAGGTTTGGCAGCTCTCACCCGAGACCAACACACCCATTTCAGCTCTATTCAGGAATTGTTGCCAAGCTGATTCAACAGGATTTCAGTGTTTAGGTTTGCAACCTGGGAGCATTCCGATAACTTTTACTTTTGTGAGCTGTATTTATTTAGCAAGTAGACTAAGGGTCATTTTACACCTCCCCTCTAAAGTAGTTTGACTGCTGTCTTTTCCTGTGCTGAATTCACAGTGGTGTGAAATTTCACTCCAGGGGGTCTAAGTGCCCTAATCAACAGCAATTGTTTAAAGCAGAATCAAGTTGGTTGAATACTAGCTTGACCACAGGAAGGCAATTAGTAGATGTGGACATTTCAGTAGCAGCACGGTTTCACACCGCACAGAAGTGTGGGCAGGTTTTTTTGGAACTAGAATGATTCCAGCGGGAAAGTCAGATGTAAAAACAGCCTAAGGGTGCCCATATTCCAAGCCTGCCAGCATGGGCATTATGGCATTTGGGGGAGGGGGGAAGCTAGCCCAAACATGGTTTAAGGGTCTGAGCAATCTGATGCTTATAGAGCTTCTGTAGCCTTTAGTAATTTTGAAGATGCCTCCGGGCATTCATCTTCCCCTCAAAATCTGTGAATGTATCCTGGATGGTTATTATGTAGACATGTTTTCGCTACTTCCTCTAGAAGGTGACAAGGGCAAAGAGGGGGTGAATTCTGATTTAAAAGGTAGCACCAAGGTCATAGCTGAATGTAATTTTCTAAATTGGATGTCCAGCTATGTGATTTCCATGGGGGTAGTGCTATCTGAGCATGGTTGGCATTTAATCAATTGCATGTCCAGTTTCTTAAGGGCTCGGGCCTTAGCTGGTGAGTCAGCGACAACTGATTACGATGAGGCTTTTTGCAAACGAGCCTCCCATAGCATGGTTTCCAGGTGAGACCGCACTAATGATAAAATATGGTTTGTAAAGGTTGGACTTCAGATCAGAACCAGACTTGACCCACCTAGGAACAAAAGGGTGTTTAGGCACGATTCTTCACGCTGGGTTTGCTGGGTGTGTAATTGTCAAACCTCGCACCCAGCTCTGTTTGCCGTAATAAAAGGGGGAAGGGAAATTCCGACAATAAAATTTTTAAAGAAAGAACAACAAACTTTTAAAACTTGTTAAACACTTTTAGTAGTAAAGTTAAAATAAAGTTAAGTCAAGCATTGCTAAGCCAATCCCCCCAACACCCAACAGAACCCACCCACCAAGACCAAGCCACCCACTCAACACAGGATAAATAAAGGAAAACTTTAGAAAAACTTTGAAATATCTTTTTAAAGTATTATTTTTTCCAAACCAGCTGATTTCTTCAGTCTTCAGTCCAGTTGGGCAGGAGTCTGTGGTCCGCAGCAGGGGAAAGCAAGGCAGGCCAGGCACAGAGCAGCAGCAACTGTAGCCAAGGCCAGCAGATACACAATCTCCAGCCAAGCAGCCAGCCACACTAGCCACTAGGCAGGACTCCTGCTTAAATGCTCTCTGCCCATGCACAGAACAGTTTCAAAAAATAACACTTTCCTGTGATTGGAGCATTGCAACTTGCAATTAGACTGGCAGAATTGCAAGTTCTCCCTCCTCCCTCCCCAAGCAAGGTAGGTGGTGCTGTGCTGGCTTTGCAAGAACACCAGTCTTGCAAAGCTGCACAATGCATATGCAATTTGCATGGCAGTGATCAGATGTAAGCTCTCCTCTTCCCCCTCCCCTCCCCCCCTTAGCCCAGGGAAGCCAGAGAAGAGACAGGAAAAGGGGTAGAAAAGGGGCAGAAGTAGGAGGTAAGTATGTTTAAACCACCTTCCTGCTGCTATTCGGGATTCTTGAATAAATGCTGAATAGATTCGGCTCTATTCGGGGAGTCCTTATTCGGCAAGCCGAATTAGATCAAAATATTTGATTCAGCTTTTGACATATCCAAATGATGCCATATAGGCATTATTCAGGTTTTTATTTGGCTTGGCTGAGCTGAATGCACATCCCTAATTGCCACTCAAATCAGCTAGAGATTCTCCTGACATAGTCATGTGTAAAGTAGTCAAGGAGTATGCTAAGGGTATGGTAGCGGGCCCATTCAAGTCTTCTCCCTTTGCTAACCGAAGGGTTTTTCCTTTAGGGATTGTTCCCCAAAAAAGCCCCCGGTGAGTTTAGGCTTATCCACCACTTGCCATACCCTAAGGGTTTCTTGGTAAATGATGCTATCCCTCCTGACTTTTGCTCTGTGCGTCATGCTTCCTTTGATCAAGCCATACATCCGGTAAAATCAGGAGGCCCAGGTACTCTCATGGATGTGTGATGTTCAGTCTGCATTCCATCTGTTACGTGTCCACCCAAATGATATTTGCCTTTTGGGTTTTAAACTCAATGGCTGCTGGTGTGTCAATAAAGCCACGCCCATGGGTTGTTCTGTCCCCTGTGTCACCTTTGAAATCTTTAGTTCATTCCTGGAATGGGAACCTATGAATTTTTAATTCATAGGGCCAGCTGGGTCTCCTGATTGCACTAACCACGTATCCATATTTCAAAACTTGGCTGCTGAACTTGGGGTCGGCTCACACAAGACCATACTGAGGGCCCTACCACTCAACTCATTTACCTGAGCATTTTTCTTAACTTAGTACAAGGCGTTTCTAGTGTGACATGGTTAACATTATCAACTGGCAGTCATCTCACTCTGAGCAGGACATGCGCTTAGTACTCAGGTTTGTACTCACTTGCCTTGAGAGTAACATCTCTTTTTCAGCAAAACATGTTGCAGGTGCCAGTAATGACATCATGGAAATGTTGTCTTGATCTCAGGAGCAGAGGTTCCAGGCCTTAGCCTCCAAACCACAACAGTGCCCAGATTGATTCCTGGAGGAGCTGTGGAGCCTTGGGAACAATTGATTTTACAGTGAGTATTTGGATCACTCGCTCCTTCCACTCGCAGGTCTTATGACAGTGCTGTTTCCTCCTTTTTATCTCTGCTGGCACCTCTGAACTATAGTACAACTTTCTTGGTCTCTGAAGCTCTTATATTTTGTCACATGGCTCATTTAAAAGAGTGTTGCCCGGCACCCAGGTCCAAATCCTTGCACTCAACGGCAATATCATTTCATAGCAAGGCCTTGGGTTTCACTGATCCTTGTAACTCTTTCATAGCCTGCCAGGCCATCAAGGGTTGGAAAAGGGCCTCTCCTTTGAGGGGGCACTCCCAGAAACCCGCCACTATGGAAATACTGGTCGGTATCATTCAGCTGCTGCCACAGACTTGTTGCTCATCCTTCTTCATGCTGGCCTTTTATGGGGCCTTCCATTGCAGTAAGCTTGCAGAGCCTTCACAACATGTATCCTCTGGAAGGGCTCTGTCTTTTAATAACATAGCTCTTAAGGGCTCAGAGCTCAGTATCTTCCTGTGGCAATCTAAAATGTAAGGGTTCCTGGATATTGTTGCATTCTGCTCTCAATGGGCTGCCCTGCCCAGTCCAATCCACACCTGATTATTTGGCATTCAGACCAGTTTTACCTGGCCCCCCCTTTTAATTCACAATGATGTCTCCTGCCTTTCACAATTTCAACTCACTAGCATTATTCACAAGTGCCCTTTTGACCTGGGCCTGCCTTGTACTGATTACAGCATTCACTCACTCCCCATAGGCACTGCCATGATGGCTTCTGAAGCCGGGCTTTCACCAGATAGGATTAGAGCTATTCAGGTCTTTTTTCTGGAGGAATGTACCAGAATGGAATTCTAGAAACTCTTCAAAAAATCTTTTAAAAAATGCTTAAAAGTTCTAGAGTTTTCAGTACACAGATTGAAAACTTCATTTCCCTCCTGAGAGTTCTGGCACTTAAAAAAGGGGGCCCTGGAGCTACTGGTCACTGGCTCTCTTCAACATATTGTACTTAGAATCATAGATTTGGAAGGGGTTTCCAGGGTCACCTAGTCCAACCCCCTGCACAATACAGGAAACTCACAAATACTTCCCCCACACACACACACACAGTGCCAGTGACCCCTGCTCCATTCCCAGAAGATGGCAAAAAAAAAAAAAACACCATCCAGTATCACTGGCCAAACTGGCCTGGAGAAAATTGCTTCCTGGCCCCAAAGTGGTGATCAGCATTTCCCTGGGCATGTAAGAAAGGGTCACATGAACTAAGCACTGAGGCAACCCTTCCTGCCCTCCCTCTCATGATCTGCCTAAGTTCACAGAGTCAGCATTGCTGTCAGATGGCCATTTAGCCTCTGTTTAAAAACTTCCAAAACAGGAGAACCTGTTCCATTGAGGAACCACTCTAACTGTCAGGAAATTCTTCCTAGTGTTTAGCTGACAATTCTTTCGATTAAATTTCAACCCACTGGTTCTGGTTGACCTTCTGGGACAACAGAAAATAACTCCACACCATCCTCTATATGACAGCCCTTCAAGTACTTGAGGATGATTATAATATCACTTCTCAGTCATCTCCTCTCCAGGCTAAATATACCTATATGTTTACATACGTTCTTAGTCCAACTAAAGGCTATTTTTTATTCCAGTCTCTGCAGGTGTTCGCAAAACAGTTTGGATTATAGGGTGTAACATCATCTATTGGGCATAGAAATATGCACCTTCATCTGACTGGGGGAGATCATTGGGGCTCAACGATCAACTTCAGATGTACTGGGGATCCACCTAGTGGCTGGCATCTAGGTAGCCCCACTTGAATTGCTACTCCATGGTTTCTCCCCCCCCCCGAGCAGGCGGGCTGGGGGGATGGGTGTATTGGGCAACAGGAGGGTTGTCCAGTCTTGGATCCATCCCTATGCTGCACCAATGCTACTTGGTTGTGGCTAATAAAGTTGTGACCATTTTTTTATCCAAAATGTGTAGCTGTGTTTTCTTTCTGCACTCTGTCTCCCTAATAGGTAACAGGCCTGCAATTAGAGGATTTCCATAAGAACCAAACCTTCAAAGTAAATGCTACTACTTCTAGTAAGATTTTCAAGTAAATACAGCCGGGATTATTTTATAAATGTAAACATTCCTTCATTAGCATCTCAACCTTGCATCTTTAGCCTAAAAGCTAAAGGAGATTTGTCCACAGAACAAAGACATATATATTTATGGGGCAGAGAAAGTATAGCAGATTTAGTTTCCCTTTTAAAAACTGGAGATTAAAGGTTGTATCCTGTATCATGTTTCTGTTCTTTGTCCTTTGCGTTGGTGATCCTCTTCTGTGGAGGATTCATTTTTCTGTCATTGGGAACTTTTCTCATGCATGACCAAGTCTTTCAATGTACAAACAACAACAAAAAGGCCTAGCACAAGAGGAACGGAGTCCACAGCTGAGGATCACCTGTGTAACTGTCAAAGAGGAGCGCAAGCAAAAACAAGCCAAAAAAAGTACAAGTTTATCACGATACTAATCTATTCCATTTCACCCTCTGAGGCCCATGACATTGTGTTACTGACACCCAAGTTACACAATCTGCAGAATCATATGGTACAATAGCAGACTACATAATTTCGGAACGCAAATGATGGAATTGCACATGGGAAAGTTCTCCCAAAGGGGAATAAACTCAGAACAACCATATGCACTTTAAAAACTAGCATTTGACAAAGGTTTATCTTATAAAAAAAGCTATAAACATCAACAAAATGCCAAATTACAAAAGACCCCACTTTTATACTTTTGAACCTATGGCCCAAACTTTCTTTTCCAAAATTGTTAAAAGATTTAATCTCTGTCCTATTTACAGCGGCTAAAACCGTAATTGCTAGCCAATGGAAACTTCATACCCCTCTCACCATTGGACAATGGTACATAAAAATTTGGGACTTTTTTATTGTGGATAAAATCTCTGAATGAACTGCTCAGAGAAGTTCACTTGAGATCCATGATAGCTCAATGGACAAGTGAAATATTTTGTTAAATGAAAATAATGAGTTTGTAGTTAATTTGCCACATAGTCTTTGGCCAAACTCTAATTCATTATACAAGTTTTTTAAAGGTAAATTGAGTATATATCCTTAAAGGTTTAAAAAGTTTTACAGGTTGTGATAGGGGTTCGGTATTGAAGGGGATATTGTTTATGATTTTATGGTAATTGGTACTGAAAGATTAAAAAACAAACTTCTATTGTAAACTTTGTAAAATTTATATGACTTGTAAATTTCTATTTAGATTGTTGTGTGTACCTTATAACTCTTCTTGTTTCGTTGTACTATGTTTAAGTATAAAATAAAAATACTATTTTTTTTTAAAAAAAGCCAAATTAAATGTCCACTGAAAGGGAAATTAACTGCAAAAATCCCATCCAATAAAGCAGTCAAACAAGGCTGCATATTAGCACCCTTTCTATTCAGCTTGTTCTTTAATGATTTCACCCACTATCTCAAAGCTGTTGATTGCTATGCTCCTAAACTGGGTTCTGACCAGGTCTCTCTGCTATTATACGCAGATGACATGGTACTATTGTCCTGCTCCAAAGCTGGTTTAAAGCATTCACTAAACAGATGCCTCTCATATTTTATAACTAATAAATTACTCCTAAACCATGAAAAAATCAAAAATACTTGTCTTTTCCAAAACTTGGAAACTATCCAAATGGACAATTGGAGGCAAATCAACTGAACAAGTTAAAAATTTTAGATACTTAGGTTTGCACTTCCAGTATAATGCATCTTGGTCTGTACAATATAATTCAATAATAAACATGGCCAACATCAATGTTTCTGCTATTTCCCAATTCTTCTATACCAGAGGCAATCAATTCATACCAGCTGCATTAAAAGTCTTCAAGGCCAAATTAATTCCCCAACTGCTGTATGGTATTCCAATATGGATAAGCACATTTAATGGCACCGCTGAACATGTTCAATCTAAATTTCTTCGAAAGATCATGGGAATGCCGCGCTATGTACCTTATGCAGCCTTGTGTCTAGAAACTGGGTTAAATTCTGTGTAATCTGGTGTGTGGCTTATGACAGTAAAATATTGGCTGCATTTACATTACAATGTAGACCAAGGGAGCCTTACACAACAAATGCTCACAGAGTTAAACATGTCTAACTGGCTACCACACATTGAGAACAAAATAACTGCCATCGGTATCCCATTGGACTCACTGTTTATGCTCCCTTTTATGGGCACTTTTCAGATGATTAAATGCAGAATCCTTGACACTGAAACACAAAGGCTATACTACTTAGCCAACAAATCTTGTTCCCCTCTGAACTTTGAGATTCCCCTCACAGTAGGCTGAATGGCCCCATACTTATTTGATATACAAGTACCACAACAGCACAGAGCCTTTTCTCTCGCAAGATTCAATGCAATTCCATCAGCAATCTCGCATGGGAGATACAATAACATAGTATACATGGCTAGACTTTGCCATTGTAACTCTGGATGTATTGAGACAGTATCACATATCTGTTTGCATTGTCAATTTAACGTAGATATACATTTTAGATATTTAAACCCTGTCTTAGCCACCATGACGGACCTTCCTGGTGCTTTAAAAGTGCACCATCTTCTGAATAACTCTGCTTCTGAAATATCAGTGAAGGTAGCCCTGTTCGTACAATCAACTATAAAGCTATGATGAAAAACTACCCAAATGAGTAATACTTTGTAGCAAATTGTTTTATGCAATAGTATGCAGTATTATATAGTCTGTATAATGGTTGGTTCTATATGTATCTTTCTCTTTTATAGAAATCCTCTTTTAAGCTATTGTTTTATGCCAATAAAGGCAAACCGACTGACTGACAAAGGTTTGTAATGTAACATTTTATCTGACTTTTAAGTTCTTTATATGCAGAAGGGTTCTTTTCCAATCCAAGGAAACATTCGGACAAGAGATTTCCCTCATAACTGCTGATTGAAGCAGTACATTGGTTGGAACTGGGAACAGAAAGAGTTCATGGAATGGATCTCATAGAACCACAATCCGCTGAATACAAACTGATGCTGATGAGCATGATGTAGCTTAGCTCTAACCTATAAAAAGTCAATAGGATAATCTAAAAATGGGAGTCTGTATCTGCTTTGTATCTTTCCCTCCAAGCTTCATCTTACTACACACCTATTTCTCCTTGGCACATTAGCGTTTCAACAAAAAGTGCACAAGGCAAAGTCAATTTTTAATTAGATGAGCCATAGAAAAGCACAAAACCTGCCAGCACTGAAAGACCTTAGCCAAATATTTCTAAACAAAGCTTGGAGACACATAACCTGCCAATAAATGGTTTTTCAAAGGCAGCAGAAAGGTAGCTGAACTGGTTATGCTCTGTTCTAATTAACCGATCATAAACCTCTGCTGTCTGAAAACTCCTTTTCCTAATCTCTTGTAGAGCAGATTGTCCAGGAATGTTCAGCAGTCAAAAGGCCAGGTTGATAATGGTTAATGAAATACCAATAATCAAACTCAAGAGGGTGTTTGAGAGATATCTTAAATTTGCACTGCACATTTGTGGTTTATACACCAGCGAGTCTGGAGATAAAAATAGGTGCTTGTTCTCCATCCCCAAATATTGATTTTTGAACTTATTTTGATGGGCCTGCCACCCCATTTGCAACTTGTTTCTTTTTTAGAGCAAACTTGCCGTAGACTGAGATCTGCTGCACAACTTTTTTCTGATCAGCTACAAAGAAGTTCTTTTCAGAACGTCTGTTGAGCTCAGCTAGTAAGCACAATTTATAAAACAATGAATGACTAACCCCTGTAACCATTTTAATGACCCTAAAATAAAGTGCTTAGAGCAACATCTGTCCCAGCAGCTGGGTTCTCTGCATGAGTGGGCAGAGCGACACATTGGGACAAATTCTGTTCTCCCTTTTGACAGAAACAATTGCAGCAGATCATTTTTATCGTAATCAATTTAGGTACAGTTTCTTGGAAACCATCTGTGTAGTGTTCATAGATTGTGCTTAAGAATTTAAATGTGTATATTTTGGGTTGCTTGATGTAGCATCTGCTAATGACCACATAAGTTCTACTTTTTATGCAGAAAGCTGTTTCCTTGTAAAGGGATTAGTAGAATGACTACTTGATTTTATCCTTTTAACTACCCCATAAGCAGCCGCAGCTTGAATGGCATCCGCCACTGAACGCAAGTTGCAGAATTAATTGCATTTCTGAGCCAGAGTTGAAGTCAGAAGGATAACAAAGAAATATAATAAAACTGTTCCACTCATGCTATCTCAAATCGGTAATTTAAAATTAATATATGTTTTGTACAGGCAGTTTAAATTAAAGAAGGGGAAATGCCTTTTTAGATAGCAGCTACATTTTTCCCCCCAGTTCTTGCCTGGTTTTCATATTGTCCTTTATAGCTTTTTTTGGTTTTGTTTTGTATCCTTAGCATGTTATTAAAATAAAAGAGCCTTTTAAAAATCAATAAAACATATTGTAGTTGCCAGGTTTATTTCAGTCCTATGCTAAAAGATAATGTCCCTAACGCAAGAGCAAGATGTTTCAAAGACCATAAAAAAAATCTATTGGAAGAAAAAATTGTTTACTTTTTATTAAAGCAATTTTAAAAAAAAATCAAATCTCTGTCCTTATTCTTTCCAGTAGTTTATAGGGAAAATAGATCCTCCAGCCCGGTGTACAACTTAAAACTGGAAGGACTTTTTTGGAAGATTGAGTGGGGGTCAGTTATGGGGGGCAATCATAGGCAACTTTAACTCTTTTGAGGTATGAAAGAGAATGGTCTTAAAATGTAGCAGGTTGGAGGGCTTGTATTTAACTTCAAACCTTATTGTATATCTTCCCCCCTTACTATTTGCTTCCCTTACCTTCAAATGATTGTCCAGACTCTATGGTCTAAACTTCTTGTAGTAACCTTGAAATATCCACCTGCCAAAGATAAATGAGACAATATTAAAATAATCAAAACCCAGGCTTGTTCTCTGGTTGCAATCCTGTCCACATTTACTTGCAAATGAACCCATTAGAGTGGTTATTTTTTTTGTGTGTGTGTGAACACATATGCAAAAGATTGGGCTGCACAAGATCCTTAGAAAAATATAACCAGCGACTTCTTCATATTGAGGAGGCTGTCATAAATCCATTTCACCCATCAACAGGGTCAACTACCTTGCCCATGAACAGCATATTTGTCACTGGTCTGTGATTGTTGATGTCAGCATCCAGGAAAGACTTCTTCCACAGGGGCATCACAACTGCCTTCTTTGAGATGCCTGGAGGATCTTACCTCTGGAACCCTTATTGGAGCACATACCATTTGGAAATAAGCAAGCAATCCCCTCCAGCAACACAGAAAAAGCCTAGATGAGCAGATGTCAAGCGTAGAGGTGGTTGTCCGCACACTTCAAAGTAAATTTTCAGCTTTCATAGGCAATTGAAAGTCATCCAAGCAACTGCAATTAAACTGTACTCTGAAAATATCCTGAGACTGATCTGCTAAAACATTGTCCAACTCAGAGTAAATACAGATGATTCTGTCCATAAAATGCCTTATAAATAAGTCAAAGTGAGCTTCTCTGTTATCCCAACTCAGCTGGATGTTAGGTAACTTCTGTTGTGTCTTACAGGACTTATGGCCTGGTGTGTGCACGCACATAGAACAACCGTAAACTAATTTCTCTAGATTTTTCTCTCTCCAAAAAATACATCATGATTATTTGTATTTCTTTCTAGAGCTAATGGAAGTAATTAGAGAAAATCTTATTCAACATCATGGGAAAATAATTCTAAAGTTATTCCCAGACTCTGTCACTGGCTTTACATTATAAAGAATGCATCAGTCTAGGGGCAATGAATAATGTGTATTTCATTCCTAATTACATATTTGATTGGTACATTTACTAAAATAACAGTCTTTTATTTAAGTTGCTAGTGCACACATGTATATGTTTTGACGAAACACTGAAATGACCACACTGGTACTCCACTGTTGACCTTTTTTATGCATCATACGACTCTCTAATTAGGTCTCAACAAGAGTGACATCTGATCCAATGATGTTCTTCACATGTAACAAAGATCACGCATTGCTAAAAAGTAAAGATCTATTAACTCATCGCTGTTCAGGTCTTAGGAAGTTGTTTAATATTTTAAGGACCCAAATTCTTCTCTCTTTGCTTCCTCCCCCAAAAACAACTGAACCACTGATTTTACTCAAATGTGTTACCATTCTTATATTTATTTTTAGTGTTTATTTTTCCAATTGATTGTAATAACTCCTGATATATAAATTGCATCAACTGCTACCTTATTGCCCATCCAGGCTGGCAGCCATGTTGGTCTGAAGTAGTAGTACAAATTTTGAGTCCAGTGGCACCTTTGAAACCAACAAAGGTTTATTCAATGCTTCCATGTGCGTGCACATGAAATTTGTTATTTCCCATCCTTTGTGGGGAAATTGTCTATGATAATCTGAAGCTGACTGAAAATTGCTTTCTTTTAAAAGAACATTTTATTTATAAGCGTTTTTTATATAAAACAATGTAGGAACAATAACAAGTAACTCTGACATCATATATGCACAGTAAACAGTCAAAACATTGGGAAGCACAAAGGCTGTGGTCACACAGCAAGATAACCACAGTTTCTGTCTGCAGCTGATTTTATCTGGTGTATTTTCTAGTAGGTCAGGATGATCAGACATTCCACCCTACACCATCTTCACAACATGATGAGTCCTGTTTTGCCAAGCTCTCTCGATTTGAGCCCTCGGTGGTGCGGTGGAAGATTTTTTTAAAAAAATAAATTCCTTGTGCATGCACATATGTGCTCAATCTAATCACTGTTCCTGCTTGGCTGTTCTGTACTTCTTCCATCATCCTCAGAACAACTGAGAGTCACTCCCCTTATAACAAGAGTCTCCAGATCACATTCATGCTCAGTGCTTGATCTGCCAGAAAATGGATAATCAGGAAATTGTTTGGATCATTCCTATGCTGAGCATCAGGACAGTCACCCTGCTGCTGCAAGAAGACGAGAAGATAATGGACCATATCAGAAGAAAGAGGGCTACTCTTTGTCGCCACTAACTGGCTCAGCATAGAGTGAGAATCCATGACTACATGACCAGAAGATCTCTCGCAGGGTCCCTGTTCATCAATCTTGCCAGAACCAGGGGCTCACGCCAGTCATGGGTCTACCCTCGGTCCTCACAATGGTGGGAATACTTCGTTGTTTGAATCTGGGATGAAGAGCAGTGGCTTCTAAATGACTAGGGCAACCTTCCACTGGTTGGTGGAGGCTCTGAGGGGAAGGATCCAGCACCAAGGAATATGAGGTCTCTGATACCCATTGAGAAGTGCGTCGCCATAACTGTGTGGTGGCTTGCAAACACAAACTGCTACAGGCAGGTCAGCAACCAGTTTGGCATAGCCCATTCAACCATAGCAGGGATTGTGGTGGAGGTCTGTCTGGTGATGGAGTAGTAGCTGCTCAGTACCACTGTTCATCTTGGACTACCAGGAAGGGTGAGTGTCATTCCTGTCGGCTGTTGTCCTTGCTAATGGCACCACCAGCAATTACAGCCACCTAACAGCATTACAAGTGTCCTGTATTACATGCATTAATTACTTGCACTAACAGCATTACATGAAGTCCTGCGAAGCTGCTATGTGTTGGGGGAGCATGGCTGTGTTGGACATCCCTCTCTTATATGAGGTTGATCTTCCCTTTCCAGTGGCACCTATGCTTTCATCCTGCAGCTTTGAGGCCATGACAGTGGGGGAAGGATCTGCAGCCCTCTTGACACAGGTGGCACGCCTCTGGGCTGCACCTGTCTATATAACTGGAAGGATGACATGCTGCAAAGTGCAATGGAACCTCCAGCTGCAGGAGCAGTCTATCCTTGTTTTGTGGATTTCTGCCTAGGGTGAGTCACTTACTTGCAGAGCTAGCACCTGTCACCGGTTGGGGGAATGAACTCTCCAGTAATCACCCAACTGAAAATGCCTTACTTTTTCTTCTGTGTTTACATGTGATGAACAGCTTTGCAGCCTTGGGCTTCCCCCACTGTGTTGGAGCTATAGACGGCCGCCATATACCCCATTCCTGCCCGGTTCACCAGTCAGGAGAGTATATAAACAGGAAGGTGTTTTTCCCCATGCTTCTCCAGGGGGGCGTGGATCACCAGGGCAGGTTCATCAACATTTGTTTGGGGAACAGCGGGAAGAGCCATGATGCCATCATGTTCCACAGCTCCAACATCTGCAAAGCCATGGACATGGGGGAATTCATGCCTGGGAACCCCACCATTACTCTGGAGGGTGGCCAGATCCCCCCACTAATCATGGCTGACACAGCCTACCCACTATGGAGATGGCTGATCACACCCTACACTAGAGCCCTGAATTCAGACCAAGCAGACTTCAGCAAGATTCATAGCTGGGCTAGGAATGTTGTGGAGAGCGCCTTTGGTAGTCTGAAGGCAAAGTGGCGTTGCCTGGTAAACAAGCTGCCAGTTCAGGAGGAGAATGGCATGGCTGTGGTATCTTCCTGTGTGATTCTCCATAACATATGTGAGGAATGAGGACAGGGACTGATACCACAGGATGAGGTCTCCTGTCCAGTGGCTCTTCATGAGTCAAATGAGCCACTGAGGGTAGCCGACGACTGACACCTCAGGGAGGGCAAGACTGTGAGACTGGCACTAGCTCAGTGGATTCTCAGGAGGCATGGGTGTCGGTGAATGTGGTTTGCCATGGTTTGGCTTGCTTTCTCTAAAGTTGAGTCCAGGAGCATTGATAGCCACCATAACTTTCCTTGTTTGCCAGCATAGCCTGCATTTCTGTTCTGTAAGCTTTCTGTTATTGTTCTGTTTTTAACCATCTAAATAAATACTCCAGTTTTGTTTTGTTTTTTAAATCTGCCTGTGATTTTTCTTCCCCCTCCCCCCAGAACAACTCTCTCTGGAAATTCCATTAGACTTTTTTTTTTGTCCAGTTCCAGTAGCTTGATGGTACATGTGCATCGACTTTACCAAATTCCAATGCCTACTGATGGTGTGCATATGGTTTGATCTGGGCTTCAAAAAACATCTCTCCACACCTCATTCTCATTTCTTATGCCACCCATTTCCATTCAGATGATTGGTCAAGGGCCCATGTAGAAGGATGGATCTCCCCAATAAAAAAAAGTGCTTGAATGCATGTGCGCACAAACACCCAGCACTGGACGAAGTGGAGATGGAGTCTAGCTGACTGGACATTTTCTGGCAAGAGGAGGAAATTGAGCGAATTCTTGACCTCCTCTATGAGCTGCAGGGGGGTCCCAGAATAATGCCTGGCACACACCTGGAGACCCTGTCAGTATTCCAGGAGGTAGCTAGGTGACTAACCCAGGAGGGCTTCCCACATTCCAGCTTGCAATGCAGAGCCAAATTTAAACATGAAAAGGCAGCATTCTTTGAGTCCCTACAGGACTGGGATGGCTTTCCCCTCCTTAAGAATCCATCCTCCACGTTTCCAGTTCCTACTAAGGCTGTGGGATCAGGGAGGAAGACCTTGTTGATGCCAACGAAGACCTTCATGTGAGTTTGAAAAATCGCAGGAGTGAGTGGTACAAAGTGTTCAAGTGCATTTTTCATTCCCAAGCAGTGCCTTTGCTCATCACTGTCTTTTATATGTCTCTTGTACTGTCTCTTGTACTGCAACACAAATCAACATGATTTGACTGATGCAGCTGCTGTTTGACGGCAGCCCCCAGAACTGTCAACCCTTCTTCACACTTTTATAAGGCAAGGGTCGATCATGCATCATCTCTATAGTATATTCTGGACCACCCTGTCCAAAAAGTGCAGAAAGGTTCCTGTCTGGTTTGCTGACAGCTGGCATCATAAGCTGGAGTTTCAGACATACATCCCACAGGATCACAGAGAAAGGATGGTCAGTACAGCTCAATGACAAGATGCCAAGTATAGCAGTGACACTAAACACAATCAGGGTCCCCCTTCGGAGATACTGCGAACGTGCAGAAGAATACATCAATGGTGGGATACACAGTGTATCAGTACAGTGGTGCACAGCTGCAGCTGGGGGATGCTTGCATGAGGGGATGGGTTCTTCATTGCCACACAGAGTTTTTGAATGATTCCAGTATTACCTAGTGGACACAGTACAGTGATTTCACAGTGCCAGTGGGTCACTGTTGGACTGCAGATTTGACAGAACTTTCTGTTAGCTGCTACTTTGTCTATGGTAAGACTGTTCTGCACTGCCGTGTGGTTTGGAATGTGTTACTCCAGTGGTCTCTCTAAAACAGGTGTCAAACATGCAGCCTGGGGGCCGGTTGAGGCCCCCAGAGGGCTTCTATCAGGCCTGCATTGGAACTGGCTATCTCCTGCTTCGAGTTCTGTTGCTGTTGCTGCTGCTGCATCATAGCTTACTTTGCCAGACTCTCTCAGTCACTCAGCCATTTCATGTTTTCCCCTGGGTCCTAGATTCAGAACTCTGAGGATGAGATTTCTGTGGTGAAAGTCAATAAACCAAAAGTAGGTTTGCAGCTGACAGATACACACTTGAACAGCAGACTCAAGATTGCAACAGCACAGATGTTTTGATGCAATAATTCAGAACAAGAGGTTAAATAAACAAAATATTGCAAGAGTGCTAATGTTTTAAGCATGTTTTTATTTTAAGTAAAAAAACAGATTTTTGTTTTGTGTTGTTTATGAAGTTTTTATCTCCACTACCTGGCATTACATTTTATGACACACATGGCCCAGCCCTACAAGGTCTCATTTATGTCAGATCTGGCCCTCATAACAAATGAGTTCGACAACCCTACTCTAAAACATGTCATTCCATGATTCCATGAACATTGAGACATTGCGCACTTCAATGTGACACTATTGTAAACTTCAGTAAAATTTAATATTTTAACCATTTTCTCCGTGAACAGTTCTTATAAGTACACACACCAAGAACAAGGCGATGAGGCTGGTCCAGGACCTGCCAGACTGTCCTGACCTTTTCCTCCTCAGGGGAGTCCACAGCAGTGCAAGCAGAGGCAGGACCATCCACAGGTGAGACTGTGATCTTTGAAAGCCAATGGTGCATGTATTGCGGGCCCCAAACACCATGCGGCTTACGATCACAAGCCAAGTAATGTGCATCTGCAGCAAAGCCCCCCCACAGCCTCCTCCACCAAGGATACTTCCCCAGAAACTAGGGGAAAAAATGGCACCATACAGTGCTGGAGAGTACAGTTACAATCACAACCAAGATCACTAACAAGCAATGAAAGGGGAGTGCAAGGAACTCAGTAGGAGGTGGCTTCCATTCCCCCCAGGTCATCTTTGGCTGCAAAAAGATTGCCATCAAACATGTAACTCAGTCCCGGAGCAAAGTGTGTCCATGAGTCAAATGGAATTCTTGCATGTAACAAGCATATCACAAGATCACCACCACTTGAACCAGTCTTGCCATTGGGTTAGGGCATGGGGGAAACCTACTTATTGGGCTTAAAACTCTTGTGAACTGAAAGAACCATCAGGAGAAAAAAAGAGGGGGGGGTTGTGTATCATCAGACTGATATCCCAGTCCCTTATTTTAAACTACACTCAAATAAATGATAGTTGAACTTTGTTGGCTACATGTTTAAGAACGCTTCTAAGCTACTTTCTTTTTGACCTCTATCCAAAGCAGAAAAATGAGCCCTTTCCTTACAGTTTGAAACTGAGTGGGCTGAAGATGTGGAAGCAAACCAATGATGCACCTGCTGTCCTGTTTCTGGTTTGCAGACATTCTCTATAGCATAACCAATAAAAGGTAGAAGTAGAATGATCCACACACCCACAATTTGCACATGCACATATCTATGAATACAGAAACAATGTATGGGTAGAGAGTGGCGCTGAGAACAGCACCAATTCCCTCTGTTAATTCGTCTGGCATAATTTCAGTCCATATGGAAATGCTCACAAGGGCCAGAAACTTCAACTTGTATTTTCACTGAGGACCTACATCCTTACCCACTGTCAGATCCCCAGTTAAGACACTCTCCACAGCTTCTTTACTGAAATGCTTTATTAAGGAGATATGCTTACTATGGAACTGCTTCCTTGTCAGGAAAAAAGAAAGTGTGCGAAACCCAAAAGTTATAGGTAAGGTTCAATACCTCCCCACACCCCACAAGCATATCTCAGCACTCTTCCCTAGTGTTGCTATGACAACCATGACAGATATATGGTGTCTTATCTATGGTGAAAGCATCTCCAAGGCCACTCTCATGAGAAAGCCAGGGGGCACAACTTGGTGAAAGCATCTTAGCCTGGTGAAAGCATCTCCAAGGCCACTCTCATGAGAAAGCCAGGGGGCACAACTTGGAAGAAACAGTTATGGCTACAACAGCAGGCACTCACACACTCCCCTCAGGAATTCCCTCCCCCCAAAGCATGGCAAGGTGAACAGTGAACCAACATGGCAAGAATAAAGAACGACAGGAATACAGTGAACTGTGTCTTCTCAAGAATCCCTCACATGCAGCCTTGTTCTTCTAGAAGTTTCCATGTTTTGTTTATGTCACTGTAACTATCTGGAAATAAAAAGGGCTTCCTCCATTATGCCCTACAGTTGCTTAAGCACGGCAGTGCCATCATTTAGCCTAACGATGTAACTCACTTTACTTGTGTGTGAGGTACCTAATAAAAATAAATTTGATTATGTATAGTGGGAACCGATTTAATTTTGGCTTCTCATGCTGGATGAAATGCTTCCTATTTCAACCCGTAGTCGACATTATAGCACAGAGGAAATACACTATTTGGCACATCACTGTATACAGCATTTTGCTTGCTGTGTAATTCTGACTAACACAGCATGACTTACTAATATACATCATAATGTTCCTTCTTTTTAGAAACAAAAAATTTCCAGGGAAAGTGGGGGAGGGGGTGGATTAGCTGGTAGCTCCTCATTAACAGCGGCTGCAAATAACCCATCTGAAAAGCAGGTGGGTTTGGCAGATGGATAGAAAGTAGTAAAGCGAATATTTCAATAGCATTTGCAAGCTGGTGAATGCTTACTGCCTGACTTACTTTAAAGCAGTTCAGGAGATTTCTATTTTCTATAATGACAACTGTATTTCCTTCATCCTGATTTTAAAACTATAGTTAACATAATTTTCCTTTTAGTGGCGACTGCAAAACTCACTGTTCAATATGAGGAAAGAAATCCCACGCTGAAAGAAAATGATAGGAAGGAGGGCAAATATAGATTGAGAAGACCGGAATTGCCATTGCGGCTCAGACCAATAGTCCATTCAGTTGGTATCATTTCCAATAATAACCACTACCAGATGTTATTGGGGATTGTATGGAAATCCACATGACAATTACAGAGGATCTTATTTACTGTCATTTGTTTCCCATTTCTGCCAACTGAAAAGTTTAGGGACACCCTGAAGACACAGCTGAATCATCTGGCCATTTGCGCAATGACCTGTTGGATGCTGATGCATTTATAAACATCTTATCTTTTCATAGTAATCGGTGACAATTTCACATTCACAAAATCTCATTAATTGAGGCCCGTTCCTCAAAAATGCATTGTTTTTTAAAAGTCGCTTTTCATTGTGTTAATTCTGCTGCTTGCTTATTCTAAGGCTTTCATGAGATCATCAAATGTAGAACAGTTTTCTTTAATTTAATTTGATGTATGTAATCAATACGATTCAGGAGCAACCAGGCAGGGGGCTGATCTTAGTGATTCTGGGGCTTTGGGCAAAAATCCAGGATGGAGCCCCAGAATCATTGCTCCATCGGTCCCCTCCTGCACCTACCCTTCACTACCAGGGTCCAAAGCAGGCCCCATGTGAAATGGATGGGAGTAAATACTGCCACCAGAAGCCAGCTTTTCAAGTCTCATATGGGGTGGGTGTAAGTGGCCACTAGTGCCAAGCCAGTGGCTTGAGCCCCAGGTGGGGCAGGCACGAGCAGCCACCACTGCTGAGTTGGCTACCCCACTTTGTTGGGGAGTAGGGCAGTTGGGCTGTCCCCTAGCATGGGACTTAGGCCAGCTAACACTGTAGTCTGTTGGTTAAGTGTGCCCTTGTGGCTAGAGAAGAACTTTGGGTACCAAACCTTTGGAACCCCCAGTTTCTCCTCCTGAAACAAAACCATGGAAGTGTATTTTACCGCAATGATGGCTGCTTCCATCTTTCTGAAAAGCTATTGTCTGTACACCATGCAAGGAAGGCAAGAGACACGGCCTTCATGACCCACAGCCCCATTCAAGGCAGCTGGGAGCTTCCTCTCTCTACCCGCCCCCTGTGGCAGGATACAGGATGTGGCCCTTTACCAGGGCTGATTTTTGCCTCCTGATCTACCCTTGTAAGTAAACATGTCTCTGTCTAGAGAATTACCCCTCTTGAATTGTTTTGCAACTATACATATCAATAGGGTAACAGCACTTGGATATTAAGTGGAACAGCGGTATTAGGTAGTCTTAGAAATGCCCTTTAAAGCGACATTACTACAAGAACAGAACTACATTCATTCTGGACCAATTTGATTCCAGCACTATCTCCAGATAAGCACACAGGAAAACTATACTTGGAATTATTTACTTTATTTACATGGCTGATCTACACCATAAGCCTATGACACCGTATACGTCCTGTTCTTTCCCATATTAAAAGACACTCCTCATTCAACCCACCCCTTCTAATATAAAGTACTGGTCTTGTAACTGATTAGGTCATAATTCGGGATGGCAGGAATGTGCCTGGGTCCTTATGATAGATAGGGTGAATTGGTAGGGTGAATTGAGAGCCAGTTTGGTGTAGTGGTTAGGAGCGCGGACTCTAATCTGGGAGAACCGGGTTTGATTCCCCACTCCTCCACATGCAGCTGCTGGTGTGACCTTGGGTCAGTCACAAGTTATTTCAGAGCTGTCCTCTCAAGAGCAGTTCTCAAAGAGCAATCTCAGCCCCATCTACCTCACAGGGTGTCTGTTGTGGGGAGGGGAAGGGAAGGAGATGGTAAACTGCTCTGAGATTCCTTCAGGTAGTGAAGGGTGGGGTATAAATCTGATCTCTTCTTCTTCTTCTTCCTGAGACATCATGCATCGATGGAGCCCTGTTCCTATAACAGCCCATCAGTTGTTCCAGAGTAGGGTCCATTTGGGAGTGAGCACCCTTAGTGCTGAACAGCATCAACCAATATTTGTCTGTGTGGAATGCTGAGGGAGGGAGAGAAAGCCTGGCACTTCTTTGCACTGTTCATGTGCAGATGAAAATAAACCAAGCCAATAATTTAATTGCTGGGCACGGTGTAAATACAATCTCCTCCTCCATCTCCTCTTCTTTTTATGCAGCAGTATGACATCATCAAGAATCATGTGCATTGACCCAATCAAAAGGATTAAAGTGCAATGAGGGCCAGTAACTACAGCAGTCGCCAGTAACTATAGAGGGCCAGTAACTCAGCAGTGGCAAAGAAAAATAATGGAACAGAGAAAAACAACAGTTAACTACAATGAATGTGTTTCTCAGTGGATTCAAGAAACTGTCAAAAACAGGAGATAGTTTCTAACACTTTGGAAGACAAATTTGAAATGAGATTCATTTCAATTTTTACCTTAAAAAAAAAGTATGTTACAGTCCTCCTTTCTCCCAGGGACTCAAGGTGGATAATACATAGTGAGCCAGTCAGTCAGTGACTAATGCATGAGGATCTTGAATAGTTCAGTTTTGCAAGGTTTGCAGAAATCCAGGAGAGTAGCAGTTTTCCTGACCTCCTCAGGTAGGCCTTTCTACAGGGTGGGAGCCACAGTGGAGAAAGTACATGTATGGACAGTTGTGCTGATTTCTTAGTAGTGCTGCCCCGGCGTCGGGTCCTCCGTTTGCCCTGATTGCCTGCTTGAATCTCCCACTATTTGCTGCAGGGCGCATTTTGACCTGGGGGCTTTGCGCGATTTCCTCCATGGCTTCAGTGATTCTGTTTTTTGAGGATCACTGAAGCCACAGAGGAAATCGCACAAAGCCCTAGGTCAAAATGCGCCCCGCGGCTAATAGTAGGCAATCAGGGCAAACGGAGGACCCGACGCCGGGGCAGCACTACTGGGAAATCGGTCTTGCTGATTTTGCCCACTGGCAAGTTTACACCTGCAGAAGCCCCTGCTGACGTGTGAAGTTGTTGTGGTAGAGCATAGGGAGAAAGGCATTCCCTGAAAATGAGAGGGGCAGAGGCCATGAAGAAGGGCTTTGCATGTGACAGCCTATACCTTGAACTGAGCCTGGTAACACATGGGCAGCCAAATGAAGTGTCTGCAGAATGGGAGTAATATGTACGCTCTGCCTAGCTCTGGTTACTAGCCAAACTACATCATTCTTGGACCAGCTGGAGTTTCTGAGTTGGTGTTGAGGGAAGACCAATATACAGTGCCCTACAGTAGTCTAGTCTTGACGTTACATGGATCCAGGTGGCCAGGTCAATCGTATCAAGGTAAGAGTCCATCTTACAAACGAGGCTGAGTTCGTAGAAAGCCTTAACCAATGATGACATTCGAAGATTTAGTATTTGTGGTATGTTTCTGTAGACTATCACTGATCCATTTAACTCTACACTTCTATATATCTCAAGATAGTTCTTAGGGGAAGGAGTGGGGAAAGGATGTTTGAAGACCAAAGACACATAACTTCTTTGCTACCAAGGAGATTGATTAATATAATGCATACTTTCTTGCGCTTAAATCATCTTTACACATGCTTGTCATCTTCAGAAGCTGCTCATACATACTGCTTCCCCCCCATTATTGAGTAAATATTTCATTGTGGGTTTTTTTAAGAACACCTGGCAGTTCTACAGCAGGGAGGCTCCAAACCATGAGATGCAGCATTAAGCTGATTAACACGGATTCCCAGAGTTATTTCTGAAATACAGTGAGAAGTGAATGCTCAGCCATTACATTCCAAAAGATCTATGTCTCTCAGCCTGTTTTGTACTCCCCTATGAATTTATGCCCATTCCAGGAATCACTGAAGCATTTACTTAGCTGAGTTCCATGCAGCTCCTCTGATGGCAAGTTAATTCCCACTGCTGCTTTAAAGCTGAGCAGTTTGGTCGTTGGCTGGGAGAATAAAATTGGCTTTGGATTTTTTCATTTCACAACTAATATTATTACAGAATTCTATTATCAGGAAAGTGATCGCCAGCAAATATATCTTAGGAGAAGAGAGAGAGAGAGAGATCTATGTGTGCAGACATCAGTGCACTAACACACTTGCATATGTTTTCACTGACAAAAAAAGTTAAGTTTTACTGAGTTATGGCAGTATCACTGCTGACAGCCGGGAAAAGAACCATGTTGGCAGTATGTGCTTGGCCTGTGGACCATGTGGCATCCAACTTTCAAGTCTGTCTGGAGTTAGCCAGGGCTCATCTGTTTATGCTGGCAAGGGGGAGGTGGAGAGGGGCCTCAGCAGCACAGCAGAGTAGATTTTATCACACCCGAAGTTTCAAGACCAACTTTTCTTCACTGTGGTCCCTGAACAAAACTGGCACTTTCTGTCAGAAGGAAACGTTGCCATACTGTCGGATAATGAATTCTGCGTCACTTTGCTGCTGCCGCTGCCATCTCTTGCAATATGTTGTCTACAGAAGGGTACTTTCGCAACTCTTTTAGCACTGATTTCTGTTTATTATTAGCTTTTCCTTTCTGGACAGTTGACATGTATGTTTGAATAGGGGGAAACAGAAGTGGAAAGCGTCAAGGTCTGAAGTATTTCAGTGCTATATTCCAAGTCTCTATATACAGGGATGTCTGTATGCTGGATTTCAGGACACGAAAAACTGGGCCATAATATTTTTGCAAATTAATACCCCACCCACCCCAACACAGGTATTTTATATTTCAGTGACCATTACTTAGAGCTCAAGTAATTTCAGTCTATAGCAGTGTAATCATAATTCTACATGAAAACAAAGTCTGAGTCCAGTGGCACCTATAAGACCCACAAAGTTTAATTCTGGGTACAAGCTTTCATGTGCATGCACGTATCTGATGAAGTGTGCATGCACACGAAAGCTTATACCCAGAATTAAACTTTGTGGGTCTTATAGGTGCCACTGGACTTAAACTTAGTTTTATTGCTTCATACCAACATGGCTACTGTTATGTATTGGGACTGAAATATTGCAGGACTGTGCCTCCAGAGACTAGATGAGCTTGGAGCCTAAGAACAATAGCCCACTAGGATTCTGGCAGTAACCAATCAAAGAGTAATGTTATGTAAATAACCTATCGTTGGGAGTGGGGTGTGTTTGGGTGTGGCAATTGCATGCTATTTAAACAGGGCATTCTTCAGACTTGCTCTGGCTGAAATCACAAATCAAGTTGAGCTGATCACTAGCAGTGAGTCTGATGGTCCATGGAATCCACTATTTAACAGCTACCCACCTGAATCACAATTGCACATGGGTCACTGTTATTAGTCTGTGGCAAAGGAATAAGACCGGAATCCTGTAGCACCTTAAAAAATTCCAAAATTTATTTTGGCACCAGCTTTGTGAGGTAGAGCTCACTTTATCAGGTACTATAACAGGATCTTAAGGTAATAGGACTGCATTCTGTTACAAGTATTTAAGTCCTGAACATGCCCACGAGCATAAACCAAAAGGCATTTGTCCTTCTGCTTTTAACCTGAGGGTCATAGACTAGAGCCAGTTCGGTGTAGCGGTTAAGTGCACGGACTCTAATCTGGGAGAACCGGGTTTGATTCCCCACTCCTCCACTTGCACTTGCTGGATGACCTTGGGCAAGCCATAGCTCTGGCCCAGCTGTTCCCTCAAGGACAGCTTGGGAAAGAGCTCTCTCAGCCCCACCTACCTCACAGGGTGTCTGTTGTGGGGAGGGGAAGGGAAAAGGAGTTTGTAAGCCGCTCTGAGACTCTCTTGGGGAGTGGAGGGCGGGGTATAAATCCAATCTCTTCTTCTTCTTCTTCTGTACCAGCTGTTTTCTCAAGGACAGTTGTCTCAGAGCTCTCTCAGCCCCACCTACCTCACAGGGTGTCTGTTGTGGGGAGGGGAAGGGAAAGATGTTTGTAAGCGGCTCTGAGACTCCTTTATGTAGTGAAGGGCAGGGTATAAATCCAATCTCCTCCTCCTCCCCTTCTTCTTCTTCTTCTTCTTCTTCTTCTTCTTGAGCGGGAAAGAAGATCTGCCAGTACAGGGAGAGAAAGACATGCTCAGCTTCTGCAAACCTTTTCTCCACCTTTCCATTTCCCCCCTTGTATCTTTTTTTTGGGGCTGTATTTGTTGGCCAGTAAGCCACTTTGAGTCCCCATGGGGAGAATAACAGGATACAAATCAAACCATTTAAATGCTATGTGTTGTGGCTGGCCCGTAGCCAGAATTATTGTGTGTGTGTGGGGGGGGGAGATTTAAATTTTTCAGGGGCATAATTTTTTTTAAGAATGCTTTTCTGGGAGTAAGCACTCCTGAATAAGTGAGGACTTACTTCTGAGTAGCCCCACATTGGGCTTGCAGTTCATTAGAAACACAAGTGATTTAACAGATTTAACAGTGATTTAACAGTGATTTAACAGATTTAACGGATTTAACAGATTCGGCATCATATAGGCCCATTGCTCTAATAAATAATGACGCCAAATTATTTTCAGCCATTTTAGCAAACCGTCTCAAGAAGGTAGTCCCAAATATTATAAACGAGGATCAGACCGGGTTTATTCCTCAACGACAAATTACAGATAATATAAGACATACCCTAAACATAATATCACACGGGAAACAAAACAAAAAAGATGTAATGATTTTAGCTTTAGACTTTGAAAAGGCATTTGATTCAATAGAAATCCCCTATTTGACATCACTCCTTGAAAGAATGGGCTTTGGGGAAAAATTCCTCACAGCACTGAGATCGTTATATCAAAATCCTAAAACAAGGATAAGGGTAAATGGCATAAACTCAAGCTTTTTTTCTCCAACAAGAGGGACACGGCAAGGCTGTCCATTATCGCCGCTCATATTTGCACTGGCCATAGAACCAATGGCGGAAGAGTTAAGGAGGAATCAAAGGAATCAAAATCGCAGAAACAGAACATAAGCTGTCAATGTATGCTGATGACGTTGTATTATATATCTCCAACCCAACTCAATCTTTACCAATCATAATTGACATCATAACAAAGTTTGGAAATATTTCTGGACTCCACTTGAACACAAATAAATCTGAAATCTACCCCATTAAGATGTCTAACACGGGAAAGATTGAAATAAAACGATCCTTCACATTCAAATGGATAAATACAGAATGGAGATATTTAGGCATACAAATACCTTTAAATCTGAAGAACTTAATAGACTGTAATTTTCACAGATTACATAAAGAAATACAAAACCGGATCAATGAATGGAACAAGCAATCATTTTATTTAGCAGATCGTCTTCAACTCATTAAAAGTTTCTTGTTCCCATGTTTCTTATATTTATTTCGAGCGCTGCCTATCAAAATAGAGGATAAAGAAATAAAGAAATGGCAAGGTACACTAACTAAATTCCTGTGGAACTCGAAAAAATCAAGAATAGATCAACGACATCTGACCAAACCAGCGTCTTTGGGGGGATTGGGAATACCCTCACTCAGAGGATATTATCAAGCAACAGCTATCTCAGAAATAGTGAGAATACTTCAACAAGAACAACATAGAAGTTGGATGCTCATAGAACAATCTTACATCTTGCCGTTTACCTTACGAGAAGTTATATGGATGCTGAAAAGTAACAGACCAAAGATGATAAATCAAAATATGTTTTTAGAGACAACATTAAAAATCTGGGACTTAAAGAGGAAAATATGGGCACCCATGCCATCCCCGTCAACGGTGTTCACCCATCAACCTTGGTTTCTACCGGGACAAGAAAAAGGAGCCTTCTCGAAGCTGATTTCAGCCGGCTTTCAAAGACTACAAGACTTAGTCAAAAAAGGAAAAATCTTCCCAAAAGAGCACTTCGAATCTCAAACAAATTCCAAAATCTCATGGTTAAGATATTACCAACTTAAAGACTTAATAAAATGGGCGACGACACAAGGAACCTTCACCAGGCCCAAAACAACATTTGAAATCACCTTAGATAAATATTCAGATAAACAGAAAGGGCTATTATCAATCATATATAAGATATGGATGAACTCTGAAAAAGATAAAACAAAGAGCAATAAGATTGCTTGGCACAAAGATCTCCAAAAAGAACTAACCTCATCTCAATGGGAAAAAATATGGAACTCATACGCTGGCAAATCAAGGATCTTCTCCATAAGAATGCAATTTTTTAAGTTACAAACAAGATGGTACTTTTCACCAGCAAGAATACAACATATGCAACCCAGATATAAACCATTATGCTGGAAGGGATGCGGAGAAGTTAGTGATTTCTTCCACTGTTGGTGGTCTTGTTCAATAATCCAATCATTTTGGAAACAAATACTAACAGAAATCAACAAAATCATATCTCAACAATTACCACTTGACCCCTCCATACTACTGCTTAATTTATCAAACGAAGACAACTCAAAGGAAAAAATATCAAAACTTACATCTTCTTTACTGGCGATTGCAAGATTGACCATAGCGGCATCATGGAAATCTAAGAACCCTCCGAATATATTATCTTGGATAAACAAATGTTGGGAACATATTATCATGGACAAGATAGCAGACTCCGTTGAAAACAGACTTAGACAGCAAACAAAATTACATTCATCATTAATACACACATGGTCACCAATGATTCAATATATGGCAGAACAAAATTATTTACCACCTAACCCACACACTAAGGAATGGTTAGGATGTTAAAACCTCTTTGTTTAGTCTGAGCACACACTACATTACATAAATGTTAAAGATTGATAGTTTAATATTAAACACCTTTAATATAGAAATCAGATTGTTGTTGTATTTAGTTTATGAATTTATTCAAGTTGTAACAAATTGATTCACATTTAATAGCTATGTTAATTAATTAATGATTTGTAAATCATTTAAAAAAATGTGTTAAGTATAAGTATAATGATATTGTATACGAGTTACGTACATATGTTTTCAAATATACTTCAATAAAAATTCTGAAACCAAAAAAAAAAAAAAAAAAATGGAAAGCAAAAGCTGGTTTTCTCCGTCTAAGCCCCTGCCTTGAACTCCACAAGAAGGGGGGGGGATTCAAGGAAGAAGCAGAGGAGGAAGAAGAAGTGCTCCGATCCCCTGAGCTGCAGCCTGCTGCCATTGCTTCTACTGCTGTTTGGGGCATGGAGCACCACGGCACTGAGGGACAGTTGGTGCCACTGCAGCAGGGTGGAAAGGCCAGGTTTCTCTGCTAGAGACAAAAATATTTGGGGCCCAGTATAACATACACTTCGGCTATGTTTAAAGCTGACACACATTATCTGGCACACATTACTGAAATGTGAGTGAATGTTCCCATTGGTAGCATGGGCGTCAACTACGGGGGGGCTCGAGGGCTCGAGCCCCCCCCGAAATTTCCCGGGGGGGCTCAGCCACCCCCGGCAAAATGGAGCGCCCACCGGTGACGCCGCCTCTCCTTCCCCCCCACCTCCGGCCTGCTCTCCTGCCTCCCTGGGGCGGCGGGGGGGGAGAGAGGCGGCGCTCATCTGCGCCCCCCCGCACGCCCCGAGTGCGAGGCGGAGCGGGAGCCGGGGGCCCGCAAGGGCGACGCGCCAGCCCCCGGCTGCAGGCGGCAGCAGCAGCCGGCGCCCGAGGTGAGCGGGGAGAGGGAGGGAGGGGGGCGGGGAGCGCGGCCAGCGAGCGGGCGAGCGGGCATGGCCCGGCTGCCCGGGGGAGGGAAGCGGCGGTGGCGGCTCCCTGGGGCGGGGGGGGAGAGCAGCGGGGACATAATCCCGAGCGCATGCGCACGCTTTGCGCGCGCACACGGGAGAGCCCCCGCCCCCCCCGGGGATTTAAAAAGTCTACGCCCCTGATTGGTAGGATGACTTACTTGATCTCCCACTAGAACAATATAGTGCTTGGATGCAGAGGTATTTTCCAGCAAACATGCCATCCAGGGCCAGCTAAATTTAAAGGTGACTCTGTTTGAACAGCCAAACAGGTTCATCTCACTGTCACACAGAGAACGGGGACAGCGGTCCAGGTTTTTGATAGGAGCAACAGCAGGTGCTGGATGCGAGAGCATGAAGTGCCTGGACAGTATCCTATCGCCTGGATGCAGAACATGCTGTTCTCCTGTGTTCCTCCCTATCGCTATGGATCTTTCTGAACCCTGGAGAGCTCACTCCTGGGGTCATGGGACCCTTGTGGAGGATAGGGTTGCCAAGTCCAGGTTGGGAAATACCTGGGGACTTTGGGGGTGGAGCCAGGAGAAGGTGGGGTTTGGGGAGGGGAAGGGCCTCGGCATGGTACAATGCCACAGACTGTACCCTTCAAAGCAGCCATTTTCTCCAGGGGAGCTGATTTCTGTCAGCTGGAGATCAGTTGTAAAAGCGTGAGATCCCCAGGCCCCACCTGGAGGCTGGCAAGCCTAGTAGAGGAATACCTGTGTGGGCTGGGGGTGGATGGAGGCCTGAAGTTGAAATGACTTTTCCTTTCTGTTGTGCATGCACAGCTTCATGGAGGGGAGAGGCAATTTTATTCTCTTATTCTCCCTTGCTCCAGTCCAATGACCCTCATAGCTTCTCCTCTGGATGGATCCTGCAACCTGCTTTCTGACAGTGACAGGGAGCTACAGTGATGGGTGGGAATATGGAAAAATGCTGTGTGCCTTCTGTACACAGATGGTAAGGTACAACACAGGCTAACTCTTCTAGGGTGATACAGTAATCTCTGTAGGTGGAAGGTTTTTTTTAAAAAAGGATCAGATATCTGAAGCATGTTAATTGGAATAATTATTTGACAGACTTCTATGGAATTGTTCCAGTTTATATCGGCTTAAAGAGGTAGCATGCAGAATATAATCAATAAAGGTTCACTGAAACTAATTTAGCTAATATATAGTCATAAGATTAAACATACGATTGGGAAACGGCCAAATTACTTGTCAAAAACCTCAATTGAATAGGCTGGTTGGATATAAAGATAAGCAACAACATAATTTACAGAAGTCCTTTCAAACTCCGTATCTGTCATTGGCTACTACAGACACAAACACAAAATAACCTATTTATATCTGATGCAGAACTCTGTTATTCTTAGCAATGTGGGTGCTAGTGCTAAATGCTGGAGTAATTGATCATTGTATGCATACTATTCTTTTTAAATAAAATCTTTTAAATTTCTGTATCAGTTGTTGGTAAGAAACTACAGGCCTAGCATGAATACTGCCACTATTTATAAAGTACTTTTAAAAAACAATTGCAAAGAGCTTTGAAAGCTTTAATATGTCTTTTTGCCTTTTCAACAACCCTGTTAGTAGCATCTATTTTAATTTTTATTTAATAAACAACTATGGCAATTAGCACATGGTCAGGGAGGAGACTTGAATTCAGGTCTCCAGATCTAAAATAATTCTCTGGGTTGGATCCAACCAGCTTTTTAAATGTTGAAAAAGAGAGGAGGAGAATCTTCTCTGGGTGTGGTGAGGATCATGGGACTTTCGGAGACAAAAGCCATGTTGGGATGGCTGCTGCTGTAAGGAGTGGAATTACATGACTGTGAGTGGGGGGAAACTTGGCTGGACTCCACCCTCAGCTTAGTGATCTGAACAACCACTGCTTAAGACTCAGAGGATCCAGATGCACAATACAAAATTCTCTTCACTTTTGGACTGTTTTGATGAGGTATGCTTCCGTAGCTGCATCCTCTGCTTCCTTCTAGCCCACTACCTTTTCTATTCCCCCCACATCAGCTTCTTCAAGGCCCTTTCTGCACTAACAGCTCACTGTAGCTTACTCCGGAGATTCCGAGCGCTTGAGCCTTTAAGGTTAACTTCATCTTTTGTGTCCCTATTCTTCTTTCTCCAGTTTATTTTTGAGTGTGCATTCTGCATCTACAACCAAACCTGCATTTTTTGCTTAAAAATCTGGTGTTATGTATGTGAGATGGAAACCACAGCTTATTCAACTACAACAATTTCAGCTGACAATTTAGAAGTGCAGAGAGCAGTTATCAGCCAGGCTTTTATTCCTGAGGTGAATATTTGGCCTTTCCACCACTGTAAGAATCTCACAGTATAAGTATGAGCTCCTTCAGAAAACTCCAATTCTTTAGCTAGCTTTCCCAAGAAACTAGGCTCTGCAATAACACAGTCTCCCCACAGAACTACTGGAAATTAACATGTTTTCCCTGAAAACCAGGCTCTGACAACCAGACAACACAGTCTCCTTTTCAAAGTTAGAAACAAGCCTGGTAGGACCTTAGAAACAAACAAGATTTTGGGGGTATCTGATGAAGAAAGCTTTGACTATTGAAAGCTTATACCTTGAAAACCTTGTTGGTCTCTGAGATACTAGTGGACTGTTCTACACCAGTAGACCCACACAGCTATCCTCTGAAACTATCATCTTCAAAGTATTCACTGAAATTAGACTGATTTCTCTCAAGAGCCAGGCTCTGAGACAACAAGGAGCGCAATCATACGCACCCATTAGCCACGTGAGAGGGGTGACTCACCGGCAGATCAAAGCAGTGCGATCACACCAGCAAATCTGGGAGGCGTCCCGCAACTGTCGGCAAGCTGTCGCAAGAAGTTTTGATCCGCTGGAGAAGCAGAGTAAAAAAACTACTAGGGAAAATGCAGTAGCAAAAGGTTTGCTGCGGGCCACAGCCAGACTTTCCCCGTGTGATCACTCCAGCACAAACTTGTGGCATTGTGGCATAGTCTGATCAGGCTATCCCGACACCATGCCATTGTTCTCCCCCCTTCTCAGTATGCACATCATCACATACTGCCATTGGAAGCCCTGGGTGGAGAAGCAATTCATCGATCCCCCAGTTAAGCAAATCAGAAACCAACAGTGGGAAAAAAACTCACCTGCAGTTGCGTCTGATCATGCAGCGGCTAGTTGCGCCAGCAGCTTCACCGACCTGTGTGATCGCGCAACTGGGGGTCAAATTGCTCCGGGGTAAAATAGCCTCGCTTCCCCCTGGATTATGTCACTTATGTGGCCATGGCCACAGTCTCCTGAGATAGGTTCCCTCCATTCTCACTCTATCAAGGCTCAGATACTATATGACAAGAACTCAGAGTGTAACAAGTTTTCCTCTCTCACACCCCAATCCCATCTGGCTCCATGTAGTTTCCATGGGTCCTGTTTGGCTGTTGGATACCAAACATGAATAAATGGGACTGATGACTGACAGAAAGGGACAGGACCTTTGCCCATCTGACACAGGCACACTATCAAGAGCACCTCTGTGTGGGGACAAAATGGCACAGAAAAGCAGAAACCAAGGTCATCATGGCTACCAACAACTGCTGGAAAAAAATCAGAAGAAAATACTGGTAGGAAATAGTTTCCATTTTATGCCTCAGATTCTCCCCTTATTTTTCCCCAGATTTTGAGACAGATGATACTTACGATCAGCAATGCTTTAATCCACATGGAATCCTAAGGTCATCTAGTTCAAACACCTGATAGACAATAGTATCAGCCAACCAGCATTTTCCACTCCCCTCCATTTTTATAACCAAGACCACAGAACACCAAAAGAAGAAATAAAGTATATCACAAAAGCGTTCTCAGGTCAAATAGCTCGAGATGACTCACACAAGTCAGCCAAACTCACTACAGAAGCCAATCTGACCAATGAGAAAAGCATCGTTTCCACTTCAGATATGGGTCACATGAATACAAGTTCCAAAAACGAAACAGAAAACCATGTTTTGGAGCTACGTGCCTACATGAAACCTTTTTGTGTCCTCTGTGTACTCAGAATGGGTGAAATGGCAACTGAATTATCTCTCCCTGCCCACCCTAATTTATTTCACCCTGTATAAAAAGCACAGCAAAAACAACAACACATCCCATCGAAGGAACGATCAAATGGCTGAGCTTACCTTCTCTCCCTTAGAATTAAAGCAGTCAACCCCAATTCCTCCAAGCCAACCCATTTCATTTTAGCTATTTCCATTGTGCTCCAGTGTTTTATCTAATAGTTTGTTAAAAACCTACTCTAAATATAGAGTAGTGTAACTGCCTAATGATATGTTTATGTTCAGCTGGGGAGGGGGGAAGTAAGTGAAAAGAGTAACAGTTAACAGTGTCACCTCCTGTTGTGCCCAAACTGTGAGCTGTGGAAACGAGAGACAGCAGCCTGCATAGAATTACCAAGTAGCTGATCCGCAGAACCACAGACAACCCTCCTTGCTAAATTATCCTGATTCTTCCCAGCCTTTACCAGACCACCCTCCCAAAGCTTATAGGTAGCATAAAGCTGGAGTTGTTTCAAAGCAGGTAATATGCAAAGAAAGTAACTACAGCAAAACGAATCATGTCCATTGAGATGATGACAAAGCTGTTATGCATAACAGCACTATGAATACCCAGTTTGTAGTAAGAGGAAATCAAAGTTTTGACTCAGAGCTTTTTTTAGCCAAAATAAATAAATAAATCACACACTCCCAAAGAATTATCTTTTGAATGAGGCATATTAGCATTTCCTCTACTACAAAATTACCATATGTACATATCTAACTTGATATGACACTTCAGATCATTAATATATTTCTTCAATATTTTGGCTCCCATCACAAGCAAGACCAGCAGAAACCACACCCATTTTAACTGATCATAAATCCATGCCTGGTGCTTACAAAGACTTACCAGAATTCACAATTGTTGTGTTTGTTTGTTTGTTTGTTTTAAAAAAGACAGTGCACTGGATTCTGCCATGAGATGATGGAAGAGAAGCTTTACTAGGAGCACATGAGCTACGGTAAGATCAAGAGCTGATATTTCATTTCCCGTCAGCATCCCTGTGTACAAAGATCCAAACGTGAGCATTACAGTCAGGGCTTTTTTCTGTAGAAAAAGCCCAGCAGGAACCTATTAGCATAATAGGCCACACCCAACAACAGAAACTCATTATCATATTAAACCACACCCCTGATATTAGCATAATAGGCCACACCCAACAACAGAAACTCATTATCATATTAAACCACACTCCAGTTCCCTCCCAGGATCGGCTTCCCCAGGTGCCCCACAGCTTGTGGGGCACATGGGGAACACAAAGGGAAGGAAGGCAGTTTCTGGATCAGTTTCCCCAGGCACCCTGCAGCTTGTGAGCATCTGGGGAACCCGAGGGGGCGGGTGGAGGCTGTAGGCATGGCCAACTCAGAAGCCAGCCGGAACTCCATTCCTATGCGTTCCTGCCCCAAAATAGCCCTGATTACAGTCCTGTTTGAAAGTATGACATGATTTGATAAAAGGTTGTTAGACTGGGGGGGCTTGCTGAAATACACTTACACTATGCCTAGTTCAAGATGAGATAGAGCCACTTTGACTCAGCACAAGGGCTGCCTGTGATGACTTCCCCTGAGCTTCCCCTTGCACAAGACCTCATCCAAGTCCATAGTATCCATCACACATACCCCCTCTTTCCTTTCAAGACACAAGGCTTTTTCAGAGGACTAGTGAAAGGGAAGTAGGTTATCTCCATGCATTTATCTGATCTTCTGTACAGAATGTATGTTCATGGTCTCTGTACAATGAATGTGTGGAAACTGGGAGCAGGGACATTTGTTCAATCCAAACCCATCCTCTCTATGTTTGCTTGTTGGCTAAGAAGGTTCTCCATGTTCCTGTGTTGTTTCTGAACTCTGTAACACCCACATCAGCCAAAGCAAGAGTCTACATTACTCAGGGTAGCTTTATCCATCACCAGACTTCCATGATTGTGGCTGAGGTTGGTTTTACAAATTACACAGTAACTGTAGAAAGAAGAGAAGCTGCATACAAGTCAGTGTGATGTAGATGGTCGGACTGGAGAGATCTGGTTTCTAATCACGATTCAGCCATGATTCTCACTGAGTGATCTGGAGCTGGTCTGTCCCTTACCCTTCATTAGGGTGGTTCGTGAGGATAAAATGGAGGGGCAGGTGAGAACTATGAATGCTGTTCAGAGCTGACTGGCAGAAAGGTGAGGTAAAAATGTAAGAGAGAAAAATAGTAAGGGGAAGTGGATAATATCCAAAAGGCACATCAGTTTTCATCTTCTGATAATGCAGAAATGATTATGCAAAACATTCAATTTAAAAAATGTTTGAGGTGCTATGAAAACTCAGTATGCTGATTATGGGAACAATACATTGATTATGGATATTTCCTTCATCCATTCCAATTTCACCTCCTCTATCTGCTTCTTTTATCTTGCCCCATCTCTGTCCTCTCTTACATCAGGTCCTTCTTCTCTTTTAGATGTAGGCTGTCTCTATGAATATGTCCATATATATATTCCAGTGGGCTTAATAATCTGTTCATGGATGCTGCTGATAAACTACGGGCTGCTGACAGTCACAGGACCACTATAGTTTTAATCATGCTTACTGCAGTTCTCTTCACTGTAGTTCTTAGGGGTAAGGATGTCTGAAGATCTTTCTCCTAGGTGAGAAACTGCCAGTTCCTTGAGCACTGATTATTTCCCCCCTCCCTCTTCATTTCACAACATTTCCTTCCTCTCTTGAGCAGGAAAAGAAGTTAGGAGGAAAAGGCAGGAAGATGGATTTACAATTGTGTGAAGGATTGCACAGAAAAGTAGGTTCTTTTAAAATGCTGCTTGTGTCAGAGAGTCATGGAGTTCAGGAGTTACTCTTCCTTGGAGAGAACAGTTTATGTGATTGGCTGCTCTACTCACTTTCTGATTGGCCAGCATCAGCTGAGAGAGGAAATAAAACAGCTGATCTGGAGGAAAAAGATTAATTCATCTTTTGGTCTTTGTCTGAAATTTAACATCTGGATCAGTAGCCACAGGGCTTGGCTTCTGAGGGAAGAGACTTTGGGAGTCAGTGATTTCTGTCAGGGAACTGTCTGAGAAGTACTTCTATAGAGAGAAGACTAAGGACCCTATTGTCTTAAATATATTAGAACTACTCTGAGGGAGAATTTAGATTATCAGTCAAGAAAGCTATAGAACAGCTTTATACAGACAACAGATACTGGGAATGGATTTGGCAAAAGGTCTGGGTAGTTAGAGAAAACTCCCATATGAGCCAAATAGTAAAAAGAGTTATGGCTTCGTAGGAACAAGGAGAATAACTTCCTGCCAGTGAAAGGGACTGGGAAGAGAATTCTGGTCTGTGATAAAGGACATAAGCTTAGATACCTCTCAGGAGTTAGTGGAAACCTGTAATATCTAAAGGGAAAACCTAGATCTCTGAAGGGAGAAACCTAGAAGCACTAAGACAAAGCTATTCTCTAAGAAACTGTATTCAAGATTCTGTGCAACAGAAATATATTTCTGTTGTCCATGGCTGTATGGATAAAAACAGGTAGGATCAGAGCATGAATCTGGTAACACTGCATGTCATATTTACATTGGCCAGCAGGCAACATAAAAATAACTTTCCAAGACAAACTGTTTATCATGAAAAGGGGTTCTGTTGTAGAATGACATGGGCTTAAATCCTAATACTCTGGTTTAGCTGGGTTATAGGCTGGACAGTAAAAAGAAGATGAGGACACTTAAGAACACATTAAGTAAAGGTTTCCCTTGCTCGAAAGCCAGTCGAATACAACTCTAGGGATGCGGTGCTCATCTCCATTTCCAAGCAAAAGAGCCAGCACTATCCAAAGACATTTCCATGGTCATGTGGCCGGTGTGACTAGATGCCAGGGTTCATGGAACTCATTAGGCCTGCTCGATTCAAGTAAATGGAACTGAGCCAACTATAGAAGTAAGCTTAACTGGCAGGGTAGCAGCACAATAGTAGCCTACGGGTATGTGGACTAAAAATGCTGCAGCTAAAGATTCCATTAGTATTTCTATACCTCTTTAGTGTGTGATCTTAGGACATGTCCCATTTACGCTGACAGTGCATTCATTATGTCTGAATTAACTGCATATTTGAAATATCTCTGATAAGGACAGTATAAGATGTGATTTTCATGATACAAGGGAATCAAGGCTATACAATCCTGCTATTTTGGCTCAAGTTCTGCTCACCAGTTGCAGTCTACATGGTTGAACATTTGACAAACTGTTTTCTGGAGTTGAAACAGTTCAAACACATTCAGTTGTGCTTAAAAAAAAAAGATGGTTGTGCAAGCAGAAGCTCATGTAGCTTTCCCTCTGGCCATATTCTCTGCCTGCCTTTTGTCTTCAGTTTACCATGTTCTCAAACAAGGGCATCTCATTTCACCCTTCTTCATTATTTCATCTTTGTCTTTCTTGAAAGCCCACATAGCCTTTCCCCTTTTCCTGCTCCCATTTCTCCTGCCTACTAACCAGTCAACCTACCTTTATCTGCCACCTTATGGGTGCGTTCAGACAGCAGCTGGAGGTGGTTTAAATCGCCCCACTCCGTTGCGGTTTTTTGAAATCCAGACAATCGCATCACAGTTACCCCACCTTATCCCACATCAATGGCTCTCCGGCGTCTACACTACCATGTTGCAGGAACGTGAGTCGGGGTTTTTTTTTGTGTTTGTGCATGCGCATAACCGCTCATACGTAGAATAAAAAACTTTATCCTCGCACATGCACAGAACCACTAGGGTGAATCATGACTTTCATTTGACTGCTCTGCAGAACACCGTGATTTTACCACTGTGACAGAAGACTTCCCTTTAAACTTTTTGCCCAAAACTGGCTTCTTTGGGATCCCAAACTCAAAACTAGTGACCACTTAAACGTTGCTTTTATAAACACAGGAGCGAAGCTCCGCTTATGCGCATACTGCCGACACACCAAAAAAAAGGCAGGCGAAAAGTAGAAGCCTCGGGCTTCCACGCAGGGAGGGGGGTTTAAACTCTTGGAAGTGGCTCGACGACAGTGGAGCGATCACACGGGGGAAACTGTGCTTTCAGCTGGGAGAGCTGAGAAAACACCACTTGGGACCTGGTATCAAAATACTATAGTTTGAAGGGGAATTTGCTCTGGAAAGCAATGGCTGAGGACGGGAGGCAGCTGATGCTGTCTGAACGCGCACATTTGATCCGTTTTTGAAGAGTGTCGAAGCCAGATCAAACGGCGCTTCTGAACGCACCCTACCTGTAGCTTTCCCCCTTTCCCTCCTCCTGGTAGCCTCTATCCATGAAAACTATGTCTGAGGTGTGCAGTGCTGTCTCCTGGGCCCAGTTATGTGATGAGGAACCTGAAAGGACTCGTTTCCCCTGTGTCTCCTTCCACACCCTATTTCTGCTTTCCTTCCTCCTGGCAGCCCTCCATATATCCTAACACAGGGGTGTCAATTATGTGGCCCATGAGCCATATCCAGCCCCTGCAGGGCTGGTATATGGCCCACAAGGAAGTGCTTGCATTTCCCAGCCATTACTGCTGCTGCGTTGCCAAAGCCTCTCTCCTCCTTAGGGAAGTGAGGGGGAAGGTAAAAGACAGCACACATGCATGCAGCAGAAAAAAAGCTTTGCTCCTGCATTTCCTCCTGTAAAAGTATGCTTTTGCTTTTTTCCACAGTGCATCACCATAAGTGCCCACTCCTGGGCTTGTTACTCCCGGAACGGCACTCCTACGCGCTCCTACTCGAAATGACCCCTGTTGATACACATTCACAGTGATTTCACATAGACTTACAGATGTGACTGTTAGAACTGCCTGATTTGGCATTCTTTAATGCCAAAGGCCAATGAACTGTCTGGATGTGAGTTTTCATGTTCACATCCTCGCAGTCCCTCAAGAGAGTTATAGCTCCCTGCTCCTTCATGTCCACTAAATTCATATTGTTATAAGGATATCCCACGAAAGAAAGAAGTGTCTGAGAGCTGTGTAGCTTGTATTCATGGCCCATCTCACCTGCACAACTTAATGTTTTTAATAGAAAAGACAAGCACACTGTTAGTTTTCAGAGTACTTCACCTTCTTCCCTTGCTCATGGGAGTTGTTGCTATGTTTCAGAGGCAGACCTATTGTCCCTAGGCAACCACATCACTCTCAGTTTGAATCCTTACAAACATACCTTACAACTTATGCAGCAGCTCACAGAAAAGCATGCAGAACTGGCTCTTGTGCAGGCACAAAGTTGCTAAAAATGGCATTTAGTGCGAACTTCAAACAAAAACATTGGCCTCGGTCCTACTTAGAACGTCCATGTGTGCAAAGTGTGAGAGTGATTCTCCCCTCATGCAGCGGCCTAAAATGCCCTTCCCCGCCCCTCATGCTGTTTGTGGAGGATGGGGGACTCCAGGAATAGCTTGGCAGGCAAATCAGAGGTCTCCCACAAGAGGGGAAATCAGCAAAACATCCCTTCCTTGAATGCATTGAAATTCTAGGTGGGATCCAAGCCATCATGGTGATCCAGTGAAGGGGGCCTGTGTGTTAACAGATAGCTTGCTCACAGCAAGTTCATTTCAAAGTTCTCATAAGCCCTGATAAAAGCATTTAAAATGTAGCTGTTTTCCAGTTAAGCTACCTTTGCAAGTGTATTTCGCATTTCCACCAATAAAGTGCTTGACCTTGGCAGCTAGTGTTTCTAATTAAGTAAAGAGTCAGTAAACCCTTCTGCCCCCAATGCTGGTTTGACTGCATGTTAAACTGGTTTAGCACCATTACTGTTTGGCCAGTCTTTGCTATTAATTGCTAACTTGGCTTTAATGTTGTGCTGTACTTTAAAGAAGAGTATGTGCTGCATCCTTATCATTTCCATCTTGGGAATGGGAGGCAGACAAAGGGATAATTATAAACTGTTTCTCATATTGTTACACTTGCATTCAGTATGTGCATCTATTTCTCTCTCTCTCTCTGAACAGGGGAAAAAAATGTTTCTGCTGTGGAGATAACACCAGGTGCATGAGGGTGACCTCACACACACACCAAATCGGGAGCTGACATCCATCACACTTTGAAATTTTGGATTTCATCATTTCCTGATCTTTCTAAAGGGATCACAGCACCTGGCCCTCACAGCTGTAGTTCATTTAGAAAGCAATTTAAAAACCGAGGAAAAAAGCAAATGACATCTTGCCGCCTCAGCCTTGTCATTAAGAATAGCAGAATGGCCTTCATTTATGAGACACATGGCTAAGAATTAATATCTTTCAGTGCTTTCTCCAGTTGAGATTACAAAAGGTTTGAAAAGATCACTAAATATTTAGTGCTGTGGCTGACGGGGGGGGGGGGGGGATCTCTCTCCATTGTCAAAATGAGGCTGAGGAGCTTGTGGACTGCTACATGTTCAACACCATTTACTACATGTTTTAGATGCCATAAACCTTGAATATTGTTGTGCAATTTAACTGCATGCATTCAGTTGTCCTCTGTAGCACAAGGAATTATGTACATATGCATTTTATGATACTGTTTTAAATGCGCTTATCACTGGTTTTGAACCAAAAATAGTCAATAGTGAAGTTTTATTCTGGCAAATACCTTCTCAAATAAACAAAACATATCCAGTTTTATTCTAGAATACTGTTTTATTCCTGTTTAGGGGTTTGTTTGTTTTTTGAGGGGCTGCAGTGTTTATGGAATGGCTAATAATATTGCTAAAAATGTGGGCAGATGCTGTGTAAGCTTTCCTTGCCCTTCTGCTACGATTCATGCCAGCTGGGATCCAGTGGATTTCCAAACAGACATGTTGTGTGTGTGTGTGTGTGTAGAATAAACAGCTAAACTGCTTCATGAAAAATTGGTTTACTGCTCACAACCAGTGAGCAGAATATAAGCTGAAATGGCAGGTGTATGAACATCCCTAGACATATCTATCTGAATGGGCTAGAATCTAATCCTTGGTGATGAGGGCAGTACACTTTTATACGTCTTTGTAGACTGCATTTTCTCAGTGCCATCCTACATAACTTCAGGACAAATTCAGACTAGATCTGTAACTTCAATGCACTTTGCAGAACTCCTGTGCACTTTGTTCTGTTATTCCTTGACCTATCATTTTCTTCTGCCACTCTCTCAAGCCTGACCAGGTTTTGTCAGTCATCAGTTAGTTCCTCACTAGATGAAGATATCAACTCTTGATGGGTATGATTCTTCTTCCAAGGCAATTAAAAAAATACAACTCACCAACAACAGCTGAACATTACATAGAGAATATATTTAGGGCCTTTCTAGTTGGGTTGTTGTAGACATCCAAGTCTAGGCCAAAGTCCTTTGCTTCTATTTATTCTGTTGATTTATTTAATTTATTCCTTTATGTAGATTCTGTTGGTGGTGGCAATTGCTGTCAAGTCACAGCTGACTTATGGCAACCCAGTAGACATTAAGAAGTGACTTGTCATTGACTTCTGTATACTCTTTAAGAAATAAAATACAGTTGGGTCACTCTTGGTCAGCCCAAAAGCTTCATTCTTCATTCCAAAAATGAGGTCAATGAAAAATCTGCAAGCGGAAACAAACTGGACCTCTTTACAGGGGGGGGGGGGGGGGGGTTACATTATCCCTGGCCAGCTTCTTGCTTCAGTGAATCCCCTGCAAGCTTGGTCAGCAATGTAAAAACATTGTCTCTGCTTCTGATAATGTAAATGTTCTGTCAGGCTCCTGCTTTTCCAGGTCCAATGGCTTGCCTGTAGCCATCTTGCTGGGTGTTTGTGGCAGGTCTCCCCAGGCCTCAGAATGGGGAAGGGCAGGAGGTTGCACCACCTTATTCTTTTTCCTTTCCCTAGGCCCACAGCTCTTGCCTCATCAGAGCTTCATTCTCCTCTCCTCCTTGGCCTTTCCCAGGAACCTGTCTTTAAAGGTCCAAATTGCCCCACCCCTTCCCTGAGTCTACCTGTTCTCTCTGTGTGTGAGGGCAGTGATTTCCTCCTCCTCTGTCCCTCCTCCTGGGCTGCTGCATGGCTTCTTGCCCCAGCTGCCCCCTCCTTCACTCTTGGCAATGCCAGGGACTTGGCTGGGGTAGCCTGCTGGCTCTATGTCTCCATTCCTGCTTTCCCCTGGACCTCCCAAGTTCAGTCTTCTGGGCCGGGGTTGCTGCTAGGCTCACTTGCCCTTGTGCTTCTGCTCTGGCTTGCTTTCATACAGGCCCCTCTGAGCCACTCCAGTGTTGGGCCCCAGCTGGTTCTTTTGCCTGTGCCTGGAGTCCTGATGCCAGGTAAGGGCCCTGCACAAATGCCTGGGAGGGCTTCGGGTTCCCTGTCAGTGGGAGTAGGTTCACTGGGAGCTGTGTCCCCCACAGCGCCAGTGGAGGGTCTGGTCATGAGTCCAGTGGTGTCACCAAACATGTTTCTAAGTGAATAAAAACTCATAGGAAAATACTGATGGCTTCTGAAAATGTACCTGTTGGAGAAGCAACAGCAGTAAGCAGAATCAACAAATGTTGTGGCCATTTCAACCACTACCCAGCCCCAATATATACTTGTTCAAAAAATTTCCTGACAGTAATCCATATATGATGAAGAAGACAAAGTAGATTCCTGTGGACTATTAAGAGAGACTTCCTAACTGTGAGAGCAGTTTGAGAGTTACCTAGGAGTGGTGATCATTGTCCCTTGCTGGAGGTCTTCAGGGAAAGACTGGTCATCACTGTATTGGGATGCTTTTACCTTTGAATGTACTTCATTTAGGAGAGGGGAGCTGCCTAAATGGCCTTCCACCTCTATGATTTCATGTACAACAATGCCTATTTATACCCAAGCATTTGGATTAAATTGGGTCCTGTCCAATAGATGTGGGTGAAAGACCCATAATGCTGAGCACAGCTGCTTTATTTTAAGAGCTATTAGAAGATAGATATAAAAACAGATATACAGTTTTTAAAATATATATATACAAATACTTTATAGCATGCCAAAAAAGCCATGGCTTCACTTCTAAAATGATTCTTTTAAAAACTGAGAAAGGCAGTTTAAGTATTTATATGAAGGCAAATTCCCATGGTACAAAAATTTCAAATTGGGACATGTGGGGCTACCATTACATGAGATACACAATATAAACTTTATAAAAAGGATACTCAGAGAAGAACTGGCATACTGCCTGCTGCAAACCATAATAAAAAAAATAAAACACAATTTAATTTTTTTAACTTAATTTATTTAGCTGTAACATTTGTCCCCTCTCTTCCAAAAGGAAATCCAGTTTGTTCACACAGTGGGATTATCAGTGCGCATAAAAAACTCTTCTGAAACAAACAAGCAGGTGACAACACACCAACTCTGATGAACAGCTTTTAAGTTTCATAACTTTTTGAGCCCAGAAAAAGAACAAAACTGCTGCTTATGGCTTTGCTCCAAACCATGTTGCTCCCACATGGGTTTGGAACTGCAATTCATCCCTGGACCCATTTATTATACTAGACACATCCACCTACCCTCTTCTAGTCAATGTTTCCCTTAATTTCATACACAGAGACACGGTCCAGACAAACTGCTTATCGCACAATGACATTGTTTCTAGACTATACCACTTCAAACTGCTGGTAAGGAATTGCACACTTGAATTTTCCGCTATGAAAAAACAACAACCCTACCCATGAAAAACAAGCATGACTGAGAAAGGCAATAGAGAATACTTCTCCTTGGGGTCTGCTTTGATAGCGAGTCCAGAAGTTTTGATTGGGCAAATAGTAGATAGATGGTTCTTCCCACTTCAGGCGTATTGAGCCCACCTGAGTGTTGAAATGCTCTAGTGAGGCCCTGTTTTCTTGTGCTGCCACCATCATATCTGGCTGGCCACATATGACACTACCTTGTATATTTAATATTTAAATATTTAATGAATGAAATACTTTAACAGCTGGTTTGTCCATGGACTGAGCCACAAAAGCATGTAAAACAATCTTGTCATTAAGAAAGTGTGTACATGCTTCAGCTATATAGGATGCATTGTGAGAAATGAATCCAATCCAGAATAAGTTGTAAACATATAACCAGTAGCCCTAAGAACTATCTTTGTAGAAACTTCCGGTTGTCTCAATTCAGCATTTCAACACTAAACCACTGAACTTTGCTGGAAAAGTTCTACCTGCCCCCATAGTCATTGTTCATTGCACAAGTTGTACAGATAGCAGTGATTTTGCAGCTGTGGACTCACTGTGTATGGAGGATAGTACTGTCCAAAGGCCAAATATTACAGGCACCATGCATGTATTTCAGGCACCATATATGTATTTCACACACTCCTCATTTCTTGCACAAAGTCTACACTGGTGACTACAATCTGAAGCAAATGCATAGCTGCTAATCATTCACCACTACCTCAGCAACAGCACAGTTTCTATCATGGATGATTCCAGCATCCCTTGTGCATTCATTCCAATGCAGGGTCTCCATGGAAGCAGTGTTCCCTCTAAGCTGAGTTAGTGTGAGCTAGCTCACAGTTTTTAAGCCTCCGGCTCACAGATTTCTGTCTTAGCTCAAGAAGGAGGGCTCCAGAGCAAACTGATTTATGCAATAATCAAATTGCTCACTCACAACTTTAATGCCAGTAGCTCACAAAGTAGAATTTTTGCTCACAAGACTCCGCAGCTTAGAGGGAGCATTGCATGGAAGTAAGTCATAAAAAAAGAATGTAATTCTCTGACCACCATAATTTGGTAAAGCTGCAACAAAAAGAAAAACCACAGTGGAGCCCCTTGCACATTGGCCCAGTTCAGACAACCATGCTCCATGTGGATTCTGTTGTGGGCTAAGTGCAGCTACCATACCATGGAGATGAACTGGTTGTCCACATCCAGTGTATGTATGTACAGCCATTATTTGCAGGAGTTTAAGACAGAAGACCATTCATTTGTGTACTCACATTTGTGTACTATGTTCACATTTATGCCTTTTTCTTTGTATGCCCCCCCCCTCAGTTTTCTGTGCCAGATGAAGCTGCGTTCTTCAAGTTAAACGGTAAAATACTTATATGCTAATATTCTTTTGCAGCTTACAAATACGCGCACACATACACACACAAAGAAAGAATTTAACCTCACTTCCTCACTCTGAAATTAGCTCCATTGTCAAAAGATGACAGCTGTATCCTGATTCCAAGAATTTCATGTTGGAATAAAAGAGCATTTTTGAAAATCATTGTGTCGTTACTTCAAACAGACCCGTAATGGTCCCTCCGCAAACCATTTTCAGAAGTCTTGTGTAAGTAAGATAAAAAGGCACCATTTCTGAAGAGATGCTTTTATGGGCTAGGTCAGAGTGCTCTTTCCATGTGGTTCGTTCCCAGTCGAATTTCCTAATAGCCTATCTCCTCAGCTAACAGATGCCCAGCCTCATGTCGGAACCAGCTCGAGCCACCGCTGAGATGATATCCAGCTCCTTTCTTATTGAGCCGTTTCCCTAGCAGATGGTGCAGTGCTGCAGGCACACTCCTTCCTGTTAATTACCAGCCTTAGCTACAGATGGAAATGTCAGTCAGCCTCACAGGTCCTGGTTCCTGCCATTGCCTCAGTCCATAGCCCTCTACCTAGGCAAGATGCTGCCAACACACACCATGTGTTTTGTGACTGCTGACTAGGCAGGCAACAAAAAACAACTTACTTCATGAATATTCATGGAGGAATGTTTCGAGTTCTGTTCGTCTGTGATGCTTATAGATCTGCTTAAAGGAGACTGCACCTTCCTAAGCTCCCCGTGCCCCCTGGTTTTATTCCAGGGCAGATATGTGAGTTATCAAAGTGGGTTGCCATGGTAACCTATAAAGGGTGATCAAATGCCTGCTGCACAGGGGCACAAAATTCTCCCTTTCTCACGAATACCCTTACCATACCTTAAGTACCATGTAATCATTCTTGTCCTGCAATAGCAGACCAACAATCACCAAGCTGAACTGATTAGCTGAAAAGAGCTGATTTTCATTAAACCCCCGAGTGTCTCGTTCGCTTCTACGCTACCAGTGCAAGTTCCTTGCTCTTCCCTGGTTTCTTTTAGAAGAAAAAAAACCCACTGGATTCAGATAAATTTAGTTCAAGGCAAACATTTATCACCACTAGTCTACGTTGTTTCACCAAAACAGTTTCTAAAAACCTTTTATAGCTATCAGTGTTGCTTTTCTTCTTTATATTTGTGGCCCATATTCTGGGGCGGGGTGAGATGTGAGAGTTATATGGGAGAAAGATTTTCATCTTGCATTTTTAGTACTCAAGTTAATTTGTCATTTCTCTTATTTATGACCCCTGTTTCTTCTCACTGGAGACCCAAAGCAGCTGACATTGTTTTCCTCTCCTCCATTTTATCCTCACAACCACCCTGTGAGGTAGGTTGGACTGATAGTATGTGACTGGCCCAAAGTCACCCAGTAAATTTCTCATTTGTATTACAAAAAGCACAGTGCAGTAGCAACAATACCATCATGAACCAATATATTATTTCCCCCATAATAAGAGTGGATTCTTCTTGGAGTACTTACATATGCTATGAAAGAGAATTCTTGGCAAATGTTGTTACCATTCCCATTTCCAAAATGAAACCTGTACACAGGTTAGGGAACAGCCATTTTAGGTATTATGCAATAATGGTTGTACAACAAAAGTGAAGCAGGGGATCTGATGTGCAGATTTTTGCACATATATGAGAACAGTGACAAAGCCTACCTTCTATTGCCCTGAGGGAATTCTTGTGGAAGCATGCACAAAACTGGTGCTAGTGGCTGTTTTCCTTCTTTAGACCCAGTCCAACAGCTATTGGCAGTTTAGTTTTTTACATCATTTTTGGCAGTGCTCTATTACTATATTAACTAAAACCACTCAACAAATCTGACTTAAATTTAGTTATCTGTATCATAAAATGTACTGGGAGACAGCTCGTGTTGCCTTGGAATGGCTTCCTTTGTATTGTATCACTTTCAGCATGAAGATAACTTTGGGGCTGTGACTGCTTATTTTAAAAACTTGTATTTTGTTTAAAAGGGAATTAACCAGATTCATAGAGGATAGGTCTATCAGTGATTACTAGCCATAGTGATTGAAAGGCTCTGAATCCCAGAGCCAGGGGGCAACACCAGGGGAAGGCCTCAGCTTCTATACCCTGTTTGCTGGCCCTCCAGGGCAATTGGTTGACCACTGTGTGAGAAGGAATGCTGACCTAGATGGACCACTAGTCTGATACAGCAGGGGTCTTCTTATGTTCTTATGGAGTCAAAGGTCAAAATTTAAAACTGTGGCCAGTTTAAAATACCACTCAGCCTTAAAATGAAAAGCCAACATAGGATTTTTCAGCTCTTGCTACATACTGTCACAACAATAACAAGCCAGAGACTGATTGTTGGGGACACCTACTATCCTGACTGAGAATTCAAACCTTCTCTTCACACAGTTTCTGTAAAGTTCATTACGGAGATCTGTAAACCCCAGATATGCTTCTGATGAACTACCATGGTGCTGGCAATAAGAGCTGCTGACATCCTCCCTCTTAGCCATCCTTTCTAAATCACAGAAATTTACATTAATAAGCTGTTATGTACCAAGGGCACATGCAGTCAGAGATCGCACATGCGGTTGGGGAAACAACTGGAGCTTCACATGGGCAAACAATAGCCCATGCAGATTGTAAATCAGGCCAGTTGGCTCCACAGGATCCTCAAGGGGACCTACGGGCTTAGTTGCATTGTAAATAATCCTATCAGGGAAACTGGGTGGGACCAGGGGTGGGGTTTGTTCTTGCATATAAGCAGAACCCTTGTCCTGCCAAGGAAATTGGGTGTGACCAGAGGTGGGGTTTGTTCTTGCATATAAGCGAACCCCTGGTCTTGCCAGTTAGTTCATGTTTGCCTGCTGTAAATAAACCATGAGCTTTGATTTCACTACAACACATCTCTGGAATCAGTATATTATACTGGGTCCCAGGTCTTGGACTGGGTGGGAAGGGGATGGCCCAGCAGTCCAAGGCTGGAATTCACAGCTTTTTCATCCCGATGAGACGAACTATCAGCACACAAGGGGTGTGTGCTCTGAGGCAGCTAAGTGGTGGTCCCTGAGCCACTACGCAAGAGAGTACTAACCGCTCTGCATGAGACACACCCTGGCATTGTAAGGATGAAAGCCCTGGCCCGAAGCTACGTATGGTGGCCAGGGCTGGACCGAGAAATTGAGGAGCAAGTAAGGCAATGCCAGAAGTGCCAAGAATCGTGCCCCGACCCCCAACAGGCACCAGTGCATCCCTGAGAGTCATCCTACAAGCCGTGGGCCCAGCTGCACTTGGACTTTGCAGGTCCCTTCCAGGGCCAAATATTCTTCATCCTGGTAGAGGCCTACACCAAATGGCTCAAAGTGGTTCCGGTGTCCATCACATCTTCGCAATCTACCATCTGCGTCATGTGGCAAATCTTCAGGTCCCATGGTATCCCCAGCATGCTTGTGACAGACAACAGCTTGGCCTTCACATCAGGGGAGTTCCAGGAGTTCATGGACTACTACAGGATCTGTCACATCCACCCCACCCTGTTCCACCCAGCCACAAATGGCCAGACCGAATGCATGGTGCGCACAGCCAAAGAAGCCCTGTGCCACATGGACAAAGGCGACTGGAACTACAAACTGGCAGTGTTCCTGTTTGACCAATGGACAACCCCACACACTACGACCAGGCACAGTCCTGCAGAACTACTAATGGGTAGGCGGTTCACAACCAGGTTGAACCACCTGCACCCAAACTGTGCCCTGGAACACAGTGTGGGCCCAGATCAGCAGAAGGCTCCCTGTGGGTTCTTCCCAGGGGACCCAGTCTATGTAAAGAACTTTGCAAGGGATCCTGCCTGGCTGCTGGGCCAGATCGTTTGGGTGACAGGGCCCCTATCCTATGAGGTTTGGGGAGAAGATGGTCAACTGTGGAAACAGCACATTGACCAACTGCACTGCTGGCTCCTGACCGCAGACACCGACCACCCAAGGAGAGCGAGGATGAAGCCCCCACTCCAGAACAAGATAGAGAAGGTGAAGGTGAGACATCCACACCAGAGCTCCCCCGGCTGAGCTCATTGGCTGATACACACATCAACATCCCTCCAGCACTGGCACCTGCCGACAACTGGAACCTTTCCCCAAACCAGCCACGGCAGTCCCTGAGCAGCCTGCCACAGAATTGGTACTAAATCATTTGGCCAGAGAATGGCAAAGGCCCACCTACCTAAGGGATTTTGTGTGTTAGGGAAGGTCCAAACTATGGGGGGAGGAGTGTTATATGTACCAAGAGTGACCACACACATGGTCAGAGATCAGAAACATGGTCAGGGAAATGACCAGAGCTTTGCATGGGCAAACAATAGCCCATGCGGATCGTAAATCAGGCCAATCAGCTCCACAGGATCCTCAAGGGGACCTATGGGCTTAGTTGCATTGTAAATAATCCTGTCAGGGAAATCGGGTGTGACCAGGGGTAGGGTTTGTTCTGGCATATAAGCAGATGCCTGGTCTTGCCAGTCAGTTCGTGTTTGCCTGCTGTAAATAAACCATGAGCTTTGATGTCACTACAACACATCTCTGGACTCAGTATATTATATAAGCACTAATCTGACTCAGTTCTTTGAACTGTTTTGTTGCAGACTACATGTTATTGTTTTACAATATGACAGGAGATGGGTTGAATACCTATCAGGAAATAGGTGAACAAATATCCAATAGGTGCCAAAGATAGCCTGCAACCATATTCTGTCCTGCAAGAATGAGCTGTGTGACCAAACTGGTCACATTTTAGCTACCGCCTATTGCATTTTGAGTACTCAGAAAATGTGAATAACAAGAATGCAAACAACAGATGATAAAGGGCCCTTTAAATCTTGCAGAAGGGGAGGGAGAGGGGTGGCCACTGGCCACATGCCTGAACTGAAGGGGGTGAGGACATCCCCAATGTGATGATGTCACACTGGGGACTGGCGCCGCACATGCTTGTACTCCAAGCAGTGAATTTGCCGCTTGGAGTTCAGGCATGTGCAGCCCCCTGCTTCAAGCCAAAAGCATTTAAAGGGTCCCTTTAAATGCTTTTGGCAAGAAGTAGGGGAGCAATTGAACTTTAAAGGGGCAAATTCACCACTTGGAGTGCAGATGTGTGGAACACTGATCCCCAATGTGATCATGCCACTTCTGTGTGATGCCATCACGTTGGGGACATCCTCTCTGCCTCCAGAAATGCCCTCCAAAGTCCCCCACTGGGGACTAGGAAGGACCTGGTAACCCTACTTGAGCATCGCAGTGGGGAAGATAGGGTTGTAAGGTTCCCATCATCCCAAACCCTAAGAGTCATTGGGCAGAGCCTAAAGATGACATAGGCTGGGTCTGAAGATGTCATGGGTTGAATTATGTCACACTGAATTAATATCATTAATAGTAGTTGTTCCACTAGGTATGTACTGCAGGGTACCTATGTGTAGTGATCATGGCTTTGAAGGAATGGGCTGCTTAGAACACTGGGGAAACCCCATCAAAATTAACTGTGTGCTAAGCATAAATAGTTTGACTGTTTGACAATTATGGTCTTCCAGCTCCAATTTACATGTGAAATAGCTAACACAACTAGACATGTATAGACATCTCAGAGGAAGCCATATTCCTGTAGTATGACCATATTGCAGTATCTGGGGGAAATTTATATGTTTACAATCATATTTTGAGTCCTTTGCAGTTCAGTCCTAAGCAGAGTTACACCCTTTTGTGCTAATTGACTTTTGTAAGGGGGGGGGGGGTTAATTCAAATTTATTTAGATCTTCCTGAAGTGTGGGTTGGTTCTGATTATAAAACTGTTTGACACTCTACATCTAGGCCCAATCAACACATGTGGAAAATCTGGTAGAGAAACTGAGAGACTAAACTCGCACTTGCCCCAGCAATCATTGTGTGTTTCTTTAGGAAAAAAACATTTTCCCACCTGAATAAAATTAACCAACAGAATGAACTTTCTCTTGGGTATAGGTGACTCAGGGCCTTCCTAAACAATCATTTCACTGCACAGTAAATGTGCATTTGTTATAATATCATCTGTTGTTTGCATTCTTGTTATTCACATTTTCTGAGTACTCAGTCAGTGGTAGTTAAATGTGACCAGTTCTGTCAGACAGTTCATTCTTGCTGCTGCGACTGGAGTCGGGAGTCCATGGAATAGTGAAACAGCTAGATCTTTATTGCTGGTCCGGATGAAGCATACAACCCAGGGCTCGAAGCCCCCCTTTTATGCTGGTCAGGGACAATCCCCTGACCTCGCCCAACTGGCCTGATAGGCTATTAGAAGTCTATTTACATCTCATAGGTTCCCTGGGAGGAACCTAGGTACATGATTGGTGGCCGGTTTGAATCCACCTGGCCTTTGTTCTACCTGGCTGAAACTCAGGTAGTTTCTTGGCCATGTGCTCTGGCCACATGGCGGTCGCCATTACTGGGGCACATGGCGACCGCATGGTCAGTACATAACACTTTTGTTGGTCTTAAAGGTGCCACTGGACTCAAACTTTGTTTTACAAATAATTGTAGTTTATTGGAGGACGTTTGCTTTATACTTCCAGCGCATGCATACTGGCATAATGCCAAGCTGATCCATTCAGACCCAACAAAGGCCATTGGTTTAAATTAAAGTAATTTAAACTAAGGACACAGACAAATATCAGCAATGTGTTCATTTTGTTTCAAAACACTGTTTGCTTTCTTTTTAAAAAAAACTAGCTGAAGAATACGTCAATGAGCCTTGGTAGTTACAATGATGTCAGCACTGGTCTATTTTATTCACGCTTTGTGGTTTCAAAAATAAGCTATTTTTCTAAAGCTACCTTTTTTATGTTGATTACAGGTCAGCTGATGTTTACTCAATGCGTTAAAGGAGGAGAAAATTCTGTGATCTTTATGAAGGTTCAGGACGTTAAAAAGGGATGTTTGTGTGTTGTTGTAACAACTTTCTATATCGCATGCTTTCCCTCCTGTGACCGCAGCAGAACACGAACACACGAATGTTTTCAAAGTATTGATTGTACAACCATTGACACAATTTATACTACACACCACAAATGATTGTAAAGATAATAGGCTTTTAAATGACCAATTTCTCAGAAGGTGCTGTCCTGGCGTTGTTCCTCCATTTCCCCTGATTCCATGCTTCAATTTCACACTATTTGCCACGGGGCGCATTTTGACTCATGGCTTCACATGATTTCCCCCATGGCTTCAGTGATCCCATATTTTTGAGGATCACTGAAGCCACAGGGAAAATCAGGTGGAGCCATGGGTCAAAATGCACCTCGTGGCAAATGGTAGGAAATTCAAACACGGAATCGGGGAAAACGGAGGAATGACGCCGGGGCAGCGCCTTGTGGGAAATTGGTAAATGAGTCACAAAAGATGTAAAAAGCCATTTAATTTGAAGTTCTTTTAATTAAGCAGGAAGAATTTGGACATAAACAAATCCAAATTTACAGGCTTTTATATACCATAATTGACCCACCAAGCAATGTTTGTGAAATTTCCCTACTACTGAATTTCTCACCAGAATCTGATCTGTCCAGATTATTTCATTTAAAATCAATCTAATCAAGAGTACTTAGACTGTTACTGGCATCTCCGCCAACTTTGTTTTTAGTAAGGCTTTCTAAGGCCCATTTGACTTTGCACTCCAGGATGTCCAGCTCAAGGTCAGCAATCACACCATTGTGGTTGTCAAGGACATCGAGATCCTTCTTGTATGGTTCTTCTGTGTATTCTTGCCACTTCTCCCTAATCTCTTCTGCTACCATTTCTGTTCTTTATCATGACCAGCTTTGCATGAAATGTTCCTTTGATTTCTCCAATTTTCTTGAAGAGATCTCTAGTCCTTCCCATTCTATTGTTTTCCTCTATTATTTTGCATTTTTCATTCAGAAAGGCCTCATCTCTCCTTGCTATTCTTTGGAAATCTGCATTCAGTTGGGCAAATCTTTCCTTTTCCCCTTTGCCTTTCACGTTCCTTCTTTCGTCAGCTATTTGCAAAGTCTTGTCAGACAGCCACTTCACTTTCTTGCATTTCTTTTTCTTTGGGATGGTACTGATTGCTGCCTGCTGTACAGTGTCATGAAACTCCATCCATAGTTCTTCAGGCACGCTTTCTATTAAATCTAGTCCCTTAAACCTATTCTTCACCTTCGCTGTATATTCATCAGGGATGTGATCTTGGTCAAACCTGAACGGCCTAGTGGTTTTCCCAACTTTCTTCAGTTTCAGCCTGAATTTTGCAATGAGGAGCTCATGATATGAGCCACAGTAAGCTCCAGGTCTTGTTTTTACTGACTGTATAGAGCTTCTCCATCTTTGACTGCAAATCATATAATCAATTTGATTTCGATGTTGCCCATCTGGTGATGTCCATGTGTAAAGTCACCTCTTAGGGTGCTGGGTGTTTGCTATGACCAGCGTGTTCTCTTGACAAAACTCTGCTAAGCCTTTGCCCGGCTTCCTTTTGTTCTCCAAGGCCAAACTTGTCCATTATTCTTGTTACCTTTTGACTTCCTACTTTAGCATTTCAGTCCCCCATGATGATAAGGACATCTTCTCTTTTTTTTGGTGTTAGTTCTAGGATGTGTTGTAGGTCTTCATAAAACCAGTCCAGCCTCTTCTGTGTCAGTGGTTGGGGCATAGACTTGGATTACTGTGATGTTGAATAGTTTGCCTTGGATTCAGACAGAGGTCATTCTGTTGTTTTTGAGATTGTATCCCATTACTGCCTTTCTCACTCTCTTGTTGACTATAAAGGCCACATCATTTTTTTCTACAGGATTCTTGACCACAGTACTAGTAGTAGAATTTGCTAGAAGATGCTGATTGCTCATGCCTTTTTGCTTGATCCAACTGCAATAATTTAGTTTTGAGTGACTCTAGTTTTGATACTAGGGACACTTGCTCCACCTGTAAATGTACACTGATAGATCCTAGTGAGTTTCCATCTATATCAATTAAATCCAAGGTTGAGGACAATCTCAGATGATTGGAACAATTGTCTTTAGTGGAACAATAGTTTAAACTTTCCTGCTGAAGCCAATATAACAGGAGAATAACTTAAACTGAGAGGCCTCTTTTAAAACCTTTGATGCCTGCATTAGAAATTAAGTTTATCTGGTACCAGAAAGAGTCACAAATTGAAGAACAGCATGAAAACATTAATTCTGGGCAGTAACAGAGTGATTCAGTTTACGTGAAACAATACCCACTGAAAATACAGGACCCCACTGATTTAAAAAAGGAGAAATTTAACAATCCTTCTCTTAGTTTGCCATAGGAAAGCAAACAAAAATAGTATAGACTTATTACAGACAAAAATAGTATACACTTATTTACAGACAATAGTAGTAGTATTACAGTATTAAATAGTATTACAGACAAAAATAGTATAGACTTATTAAAGAAGCATATTTTATTCAGGAAAAGTGATTAGACAGCTAATATTGTGTCAAAAACAAGTTTCAAACAGACATAATATTGTAGTAAAAGATTGACTGAAATTTGGATTTTGGAGCAGGATGAAGTAAGGTTCTTTGAACATCAAAAATAAACAGGAGACTTCTGAAACCTGAAAGACTAACTGATGAAGTGAGGTCTAACTCATGAAAGCTTACAGTGAAATTCAATTTAGTTAGGTGTCACAAGACCTTGTTTATTTTTAATGCAGCAGACCAACGTGACTATCCCTTTGTATATAGTGACTATTTAAAAAAATTCAAAATAACCAAATATGTACATGTGTACTTAATATATCCCACCTGTTTACATGGGACATAAGTGTGGCTAACAATAATTTCCTGGACATTTTCTTTCTTTTTTAAAAAAAGCTTAGAACGTTGGCCACCTTTCAAGCTTTCTGATAAGAAGGACACTGATTTTAATTATATTTAATCTTATTTTGGGCTCAAAATCAACAGCTACTTAAGAACCCTGAGGTGAATTCCATCCGGCCTTGGTGAAAGTTCATCCACCATCATATCTTTTGTAAGTCAGCTGCAGATATCTATCTGGCCAGTACTGCAATCAGACTACTTGATGGCTCTTTTGTCTGTCTCAGCTAATCAGTTTTTATGATGGCCTGGTTACAGGTTTCACAATTTTCCTAAATAGAAGCATTTTCTATATATTATCGATCTATTCCACTCTATCCTGCCATTATGGGATTCAGAGTGTCTTTACGATTAATTCCTTTTGGTTTTGCATCTTTGTACTTAGGTAGACATATTTGCTTATCTTCATCAAGGCTATATTGTGTTCTTCTTGCTATACTTGAGAGCCACTTTGGTGTAGTGGTTAAGTGCGCGGACTCTAATCTGGGAGAACCAGGTTTGATTCCCCACTCCTGCACTTGCACCTGGCTGGATGACCTTGGGCAAGCCATAGCTCTGTACCAGCTGTTCTCTCAAGGACAGTTGTCTCAGAGCTCTCTCAGCCCCACCTACCTCACAGGGTGTCTGTTGTGGGAAGGGAAAGGAGTTTGTAAGCCACTCTGAGACTCCAAGTGAGTGAAGGGCGGGATATAAATCCAACCACCACCACCACCTCCTCCACCTCCTCCTCCTCCTCCTCCTCCTTCTTCTATACCATGCAACCTTAGCAACAGCCATGAGTGTCTATCACTGTGATGCTAACCAGAAATCAATGAGCTTAGATGGTTGCAACTTTGCTCAGGATAGCACTGTATGTATTTTAGAGAGCTGAAGAGACTCTTGTTTACCCAATTGTCTCTCTTCCCCATAAAGTGAAAACAGGACTTTAAAAGGCAGTAAACCTTCCTCCACAGTTTCACTTGGACACGCAAAAGGTCTCTATGAACACTATTGTTAATGACAAGGTTTTCTTTCAATAATGATCCATGTAAACCTCTTGGTGGTAGAGACTTACTGAAAACTGGGAGAGAAGAATGACTGTCTGCTACTGATGAAGTGCTGGTTTTTCTTTGTCATTAATTAGCAGCTGTTGCTTTCTTCAAGTAGTGGGAATTATTCTGCCGAAGGAACAAAGCCTCAAATAAGGAAGTCATTCAGTGTTTTTACATGAAGTGATAGACAAAAGGAATTTACTTCATTTTGAATGCTGCAGGTTGAAAAACTCAGCATTGATGGCACTGGGTATGGTGTTGTCCTTTGGAGAAACGTAAAAATGGGAAGAACGGAATGAAGGAAGAAGAAAGGGGAAAGGAAATGGCAGGAAGTCATGAAATTTAATTTAAAGTGAGATTAGTTATGAATAGCCTGATCGAAAATACAGTCAACAGAATTAAAAAAAGGAAATCAAAAAGAAAAGTAAACAGGTGAACAAAAGAGCAAAGAATTACAATCTTAGATATCCATTTGTACCAGTCATTTCCTGTCTACCTGTCATTTCCCCAGAAAGCACTTTCCTGGAGGCACCTTCTTTGGGGAGCCGAAACTTGGACCCTGTAAACCCAATCCTCACCAAACTTGGAGAGCAGTTAGAGGACAGTCACCTGGAGATTCCCTATAAGATTGGGGGTTCTAGCTTGCACAGAATCCTTTTCATACACTCCTGAACCAGCACCTATCAAAGTGACAGCCTGTCATTTTGATAAGTGAAGGACCAGTAGTGTATAGAATGGCTTCTATGCAAATTAGAGACACCAAACTTGGAGAGCACCTGGAGGAACATCTGGGGGTAGGTCCCTGTGATTTTGATCCCTCCAGCTTGCACAGAACCTGTTCTATACACTCTTGAACCTGCACCTGTCAAAATGACCACCTGTCATTGATGGTCATATTCACAGGTGCAGGAGGTTCAAGAGTATATAGAATGGATCCTGTGTGAGCTAGAGACATTGAAGTCACAGGGGACTTCTCCTGGATGCTCCTCTACATGCCCTCCAAGTTTTTGCTTTGAAGCTGTGTAAACATTTTGATTGAGCAGAGGCAGTCTGGATATGTATCCACTCACGAACCGACACAAACCTCCACAAACAGCTGCAAACTTCATAGAAAGTTCATGCTGGTTGACCTGCCATGAACTTGACTTTGCGAACCGCAAGCTGGCCAAAATCCATCATGAACTTTCGTTCATGAGTCGGTTCATGCATATCAATAATAAGAATAAGAGGAGATGGATTAATAAAGACAACATGTTTAAGCTACAGGTCTGAGGTTGATTTGCAAGGATTTGTGTTCAGATTTAGGCTGTCATTTTCAACTAGCTGTACTGGCACTGGTTCAATTTCTGTTGGTCTAAAGCAATGGAGCAATAAGGACAGTCCATAGTTAGTAGCAGAGTTGATTTTTAAATGCATAAGCTTCCAGGTACTATCTCTGGGTTCTAGCATCTCCAAGGAACCTCAGGCCAACAGACTGAGAAACACTTCTCCCTGAAGCCCTGGATAGCTGCTGCTCATCAAAGTGAATAATACTGAGTTCGAGGACCAGTTCTCTGGCTCAGTACAAGACATCTCCATCTTTTTAAACTAGGGCATACCTTAAATTTCATCATGAGTGATGTTTCTTTGCTATTTTCAGTTGTTTATCTTTGCTTATGTTTCCAATAAAATTCCCATTAGTAGAATAAAGCTTTCCTGTTTTCCCCCTCCTGGAGCAGCCCTGAATGAAAAGATGCTCCTGGGAGATACCAGTGGATCCAGCCTCTTACTTGTTGCCAGGATTCTCTTGAAGTGGCATCATATGTGTCAAAGGTGCAAGTTGCAGAGGGAATGAAACTTGTCTTGTGATTCTTAATTCCATGCCTCTCTGTGAAATATTTTTCCATTAGTTATTGTAGTTAAGATGAGAAGCAAAGATTATGGCTAATCAGAGAGTTAGTCTGGTGTAGTGGTTAGAAGCGTGAACTCTAATCTGGGAGAACCAGGCTTGAGTCCCCACTTCTCCACATGCAGCTGCTGGTGTCACTCATGGCTCTCTCAGAGCTGTTCTGTCAACAGTAGTTCTCAAAAGAGCTCTCTCAGCCTCACATACCTCACAAGGTGTCTCTTGTGGGGAGGGAAAGGGAAAGGACATTGTAAGCCACTCTGAGACTCCTTTGGGAAGTGAAGAATGGGGTATACATTCAATCTCTTCTTCTTCTCTTCTAATCATATAACAGAAATGGAGGATCGGGTGGTTCTAGATCACGGAGAGCTTTAAAGATGCTGGATGCAGAAGAGAAGGAAAAGAGGCTAATGATCTGAGAAGTTATTTCACAAAGACTAAGACAAGTGGCGTGTGGAATTTTGGATAGAATTAGAAGCCTGAATTCTTACTAGCCAACACCAGAGAAAAGAGAGAACTTAACAGTGCAATCCGAGGTAGAATTATACCCTTCTAAGTCCCCTGGAGATAATGGGCTTAGAAGGGTATTAACTCTGTTTAGGATTGCACTGCAAACATCCATGAAACGAAGTCTATTTTGAAGTATACCTACATACAAGAATAAAACTTTGTTAGTCTTAAAGCTGCCCTTGGTCCCAAACTTTGTTCTGCTGCTTCAGACCAACATGGGTACCCACCTGAATCTAAGGCTGAGGACAGACTGGCAGCTTGCCGCAGTATAATGCTGCCTCTGATTGACCCAGTTTAATATGTTGTGGGTCATATCAGCCACACAGCACACCCTACTGCAGGTTACCCATGGAGACATCCCATGGGAAAGCATCCACATTATTGTAGTGCATCAGCCACAGAGCGCACTGCAAAAACGGCCAAAAGTCATGCACGTGTATATGGGGATTTGCGCACATGGGGATTTAAAAAAAAAAAAAAAAGCTGCTACCCTAGTGGCAGAACGGATCTGCAGGTTCAGACTGCCAAATCCATTCTGCACACGTTCCCCCATGTTCAGACAGCCATGATGCACGATGAATGCATGAGGAAAGAAAAATTCCACTTCAGAGGCAGTGGCTTTTAACCTGGCTCCAGGTTGTCCTCTGACGGGGTGAGTACACCTGGGGAACACCTGACAGCTGTGGCTGTGTGAATGGGCCCCTTTAATCCATTTGTGAAAGGTGCCTATATCGGGCCAAACTACCAGTCCGAATGCAGCCTAAGACATGAAGAAGTTACTGGAGTGCTAATTCCAGATGAAATTTGGAGAAGTTATTAACAAAAGAATCCCCCAAACCCACACATGTTTCTACAAATCACAATATAAATATATTGATCCTTCTGTTTGGTGGGATAAAGAATGCCAAGGCAAGGCTGGTGTATGGGACCTTTATCTTCTTTCTAGAGTGTTATAAGTGCATAACTTCTAAACTCACCCATACCCTTTGAAAATCAAAAAATCCCAAAACGTTAAAGGAAGGGGATGATTACAGGAAAATGAGGAAGAGAGTTCTTGTTGGGGGGGGGAAGCCATTTGGAAACTGCTGCTTAATAAAATAAACACAAAATTAATTTCACAAGAGGCTCTTTCTGTGAAACGCTGCCTCTTTCGCTGCAGTGTTGGTGATAAGTATTCTTTTAACATGGAAATTACCACTGTAGAACTGCCAGTGTGTGATCTCAGATCACTCTTTTGGCTTTGAAATCTAAACCTAATAGATATCCTGCCAAGTTCTTCAATAATAGAATCCAAGAAAACTTAGCTCCCATTCAGCTACTGCTTAGTATTGGGGGGGGGGGGGGTACGCCTACATACCTGAAGAGGTGGCTTCTGCAAATAAAAGAAAGATGATGTCTTTGCAAATTTGCTCATTTGCTGCCCAGCTGTAGCATTCTGTATCCGAAGCAATCAAATAAGAATAAAGTGAAGTAAGCAGCTGTATGGGAATATAGGCACATTTGCAAGATGCTCCAATTGTGTGTTTATTCCTAAATGCAGTGTGAGTGCAGTGTGACTAATTACACCACAGAGGAAACCAGAAGCTCTCAAGTTAAAGTATTTGGATAATCATGTTTACTGCGGGAAAAGTACGTCGGCATTAAATAAGTCAAAACACAGCACGTCAGATTTGGAATGGCTCCATTGGTACTGCAAGACAGAGTAAGGAAGCCGAAATGATATGAGTCTCATTTGTCTAACTAGAAGAACTACCAGGGAAGATAAACCATCTGCTTCAACTAACTCAGCCCCACTTGAAAATGATAATTGTGTAGAAGGCAAATGAACAACACACACACACACTCACCATTCTTTATTTTACTGTTTAGCTTGTCAGGTAGCATGTTGCTAAGTGGTTCAGCAAGCCAGTGCTCTTTCCTTGACCTTTGTAGTTGACGACCATGATGGTAAATAAAAATTATTGCAGCCTCCCTATTTAGCCCCTGCTTGATCAAACACACTTCAGGTAGGAGCCATGTATCAGCTACACTGGACAGAACTCTAGCTAAGTTGCTAAATTCATCCATAAAACAACCAACAACAGAGCCTGTTGGTTATAACTTGTCATGAACTTGCCATTATTTTTTTTTAAAAGGCAGGTGGATTGGATATTGCAGCAAGTCTAAATCCTGCTCTGATGACCATACCAAAATCTTCCATGATTAAACAAATGTACAGTATGTAGAAGAAGAAGAAGAGGAGGAGGAGGAGGAGGAGATTGGATTTATACCCTGCCCTTCACACCCCAAGGGAGTCTCAGAGTGGCTTACAAACTCCTTTTCCCTTCCCCTCCCCACAACAGACACCCTTGAGAGAACAGCTGGTACAGAGCTATGGCTTGCCCAAGGTAATCCAGCCAGGTGCAAGTGGAGGAGTGGGGAATCAAACCCGGTTCTCCCAGATTAGAGTCCGTGCACTTGACCACTACACCAAACTGTACAGCATCACCCAGGGAGTTCTTATCTTAAGACTGAGTTCTGAAGGATAAATTATCCAGTTGTTAGCAGTCGGAACCCTCTTCTCACTGAGGGGCAGCTTATAGCTAGAAAACCATAAAACACCCTTCCTAATATATAATTTCAAATATCATTAGTACAATACACTGCCTGGCCCAAAATGACACAAAATGGATGCCAGCCAGAGACAAGCCTGAACATGTAGTTTAGAAGTGTGAGTAAGAGTGGCTGGATAGCAAATGACCTCCTCCCCACTCGAATCACATACTTTAGGACAATGGGTCTCCCAAGAACCTATTGATGAATCTCATAAACACCCAGCCTCACTTCCATGCACCCATTTACTCTAATGAAGCAACACTTAATTCTATTCACCAAACCTGGTAGCACTTCCCATCTGGTACTTACAGGGTCATCAAGCCCCATTTACACCTATAGTCCACCTCAGAAAAAAAAATCAAGCTTCTCCCAAATCGTTGTCCACCTCCAAAGAACCCATCAAGTTATTGTTTTTGGGGTGAATACGTCACCTTGCCCCAGGGAGCATTTTGCCCTGTATCTAAAATTCCTACCCACCAGTACAGTGTGTGTGTTCTTAAATCCATGTGTGCACCCCCAATCTGTTGGGTCTTTTCCCCTTCTCAACATGAAACCCTAGTGATTTTAATTCTGCCTCCCCAGACCTATTTCTTCAAGACTGGTTATTATAGTCTTCCCTGAAATTGCTTTCCCCCTTTCCTCCCAACCATCATCCTTGTCTCCATTGTTTCCTACAGGAAAAAAATGTCATGCAAAGAAGGCAATAACCATACAACAGCAACCACTGGACAAAAGTCTCCAAATGCAAACAAAACCAACAAGTCGAAGGCAACCAATGTCAAACCAGATAATCCAATTTAAGCAAGTAACAACTTCAAGTACAACAGAACCAATGTGCCGTGTTCTATCCAAAATCCGTGCACGTGGTCAGGTGACCACGCGGTTGGGCGAAGTGTCTGAGCTTCACACACACAGACAATCGACTGAGAGGATCCTGGCGAGGTCCAGTCGGGGGAGTTGCATCCTTAGGGGAACCTATGATCCAAGAGTACACTGTAAATAGTGAATCACGGGTGCTGGGTGCATGCATGGGTGCGGTCAAGAACGGGGATAAAAAGTGGACCTGCAAGTCCAGCTAACCAGTCTTGTTCAGACCTCTTAATAAAGTATGAGCTGTTTTCACTCAACATGTCTCTGACCTCAGTACTTTTCACAATGTCAAACCAGAGGACCCATGCAGAACGACCGATAGAACCTACCCACTTCCTCACTGGCCTGCTTCTAACCCCCTTATAAAGCTATTGCAATATGCTGCACGTGCTCAAATAATTCTCCTGAAATCTTGTGAGAATTATCAGTCTCATAAGGCTTCAGGGGGATCTTAGGCTGCACCTGCAGCCTCTCTCAACCTCCCATTGCCCTGCCTAAATTGCCAACAGCTGTTGGCAGTGATTGAAGTGGGAAGGCCCGTATTGCATTGCTGCTGTTGTCCTGGCTGGCTGGGTATGATTAAGGTAGGGCCTTAAAGATCCCATACCAGGTTACTGATGTTGCAGTAGTTCTCCCTGTTGCCACTGTCCTGGTGGGCTTCCCTGTTTCTGGCACTGTGGGTTCCCAAGTGGGTATCCTGTGACTCCTGAGTAAGTCCAGGAGCAAGTCTGGCAATGAGAGTAAGCCCATTCCCAGACACACATCCTCTCTGGCTGCTACTGGGATCTCTAGTGCAGCCTCAGATATTCACAACATGTAGCCTGCATTTACATGTTGGGCTCCTGGATTATGCTGCACCATACATTTGAAAGGAAGAGAGGACAGGTGGTGTCTGAGTACTCTATCATTACGATCCCTCATCCAATCCATTGAGAAATGGGGTGTGGTTAGTTACTAAATTGAAGGGGCTATTAAAAGATAATATCGCAGGGCTCCAACTACCCATTTAATTGCCAGTGCCTCTTCTTCTACAGTGGCATAATGAGTCTCTGGAGGCTGTTGTTTCCTGCTTAAGAAAAGCACAGGGTGTTCTCCTTTGCAGAGTCAGGATAGCACAGGCCTAAGAAGTAAGTCAGAGGCATCTGTATGCAACAGGAAAGGGCAATCTAAGTCCATATTTTTTCAGGACTGGGGCTTTGGATAAAGCTGTATATAGTAATATGAAGGCTGCTTCCCTTTCTGGTGTCCACATGGCCTGATTGGGTCAATCTTTTTCCAAGGACTTTTTCAGGTCCGATAAAGGACTGGGTCAATTGTTGAAGTGGTATGAACTGTAGTAGTTAAACAACCCCAGGGACCTCCTCATTTGTTTCTTTGTTCAGAATTGTTGGCTTTTTTCCATAGAAAAATGCCTTATCTGGCATGGGTTGCAGTTCTGCTTCACCTACCATGAACCCTATGTACCTGAGCTCCTTGAAGCCAATTTGGCTTTTAGATAGCCCTTGGTTAGTTCTAAGGCATCCTGACCAGGATAGCCCAGGATAGCCCAATCTCATCATTTCTTAGAGGCTAAGCAGGGTCAGACCTGGTCAGTATTTGGACAGAAGAGCACCAAGGAATACCAGGGTCGCAACACAGAGGCAACTAATGGAAAAACATTTCTGTCTCTTGCTTGAGAACCCTGTGGGGTCAACATAAGTCAGCTACAACTTAATGGCAAAATAAAGTTTAAGACTGATTTTCCACAGCCGCTGCTCCACCTCCGCTCCTCCCTTTGCCCCAATCATAAGTGTCAATTTCCCACTATTTGCCACACAGCCGCATTTTGCCTTGGAGCTTCACCCAATTTCCGTTGCGTCTACTCAATCCTGTTTTTTGAGGATTGAGTAGATGTGACGGAAATCGGGCAAAGCTCCAGGGCAAAATGTGGCCGCGTGGCAAATAGTAGGAAATTGACACTTAGGATTGGGCCAAAGGGAGGAGTGGGGGCAGAGCAGCAGCTGTGGTAAATTAGACCCAGGCAGACAAATAATGAGCAGCTCCCACCTGATCAATCACAACATTTGACTGGGTCATTGGGTAAGCATCAAACAATGCAATCTTTTTGACTTCTCTATAATCAGTACAAAAGCTGGTGCTCCATTTGGTTTAGGGTCTTAAAAAAAGGGGTGTGCCAGGCACTTTGAGATGGTTCAGTAACACCCATTTCCAGCATTTCTTTTACCTCCCCAGTCACTTCACCTCAGTGTTTGTGAGGTATTGGTCACCAGGCTGCCAGTGACAGGGCATGAAGATATGAGTTCCAGATTCCAGATGATGCTGATCTAAGTGACAGCTAGGTGACAGCTAAGAGCTCCATAGCCAGCAGTTCTAGCTGGAGCAAACAGGTTCTGACTGGCACTATTACACAGCAGTCAGAGTGACTCAGCAGCCAGTGCTGATTGGCTGGTCAATGTATATATGTGGTTATTGTACAGTGTATATTTCTCTTCTTTGTATTCCAATGTGGGCGAAGCGCTTTGTCAGTTTGTGTGGTGATTTTGCTGAACTGCGTATACCTGCATTTAACAACAGGACTTTGTAAATAAACCCTGTATATATTCCTTCCTTACTTGGCTGTGTGGACATTGGACTCTGTGGGACCTAAGCTCTGCACTTTATTGTGCACGTTGCTGTTTATCTCTGCTCTGATGCTAACACGCCAGCTCAACACTCGCACCCCCTGACAGCCAGGGCCCCCTGGCCCAGTGGTGCAGGTGTACTGTGATCCATCAAAGTAGCTCACCCTGGTCTTTTCAAGAAGACACTATGGACATCCTTGAGTAATTGTTGAATTTGTGCTACCTGCACTCCTTTGAGTTGTTCCCCTATACTGAGTGGTTCTTCTGGGGTTGCCAGGTCATCCCTCCCTTCCCACATTACTAGCTAAAGGCAAAGGGGATGGACGTTCCAATTCATGCTGTGAAAGTTTCAGTCTTCATGGGAAGTCTTTGATTATTCTGTTTGATAGGCATCATGGGAATTATGTCCTCCATTAAGGCTCTGCTTGTCTGCATGCACAATACTATCACAGGAGCACTGAGGGCCTCTGTGATGCCTGCTCCCAGGCAATGGAAAGAGATCCTACTGAATTTTATGAACACACTGTTTCAATATGTGTTCTCACATTGCTTTCTCATGGCTGTTCTGTAGTTTTTGTCCATCTGCCATCTGACCAATCCAGCCAACCAAAACCCAGAAGCTTTTGCTGGGAATGGAAGTATGGCTGTGTATTTTTTAAAAAAAGTATTAATTTTTTTAATCTGGATTTCATGCTTTCATGAAAAGTGTACTTTTCATTACCCTGAATTTTTGGGACTCTCCTCCCCATTTCAGCATTTGGGGGAGGTCCGAAACCTTTGGGACCATTTTTAGTAATTGCCCCCAATTTAACACCGCCCCCCACAACACCCAAGGCAGCAGGAGCAGAATATGCCAGTAAATTCTAAGTAGGCAGCATGAATGCCATTGACTGTGAAAAAATGTTGGTGATTTTAAAATTATGTCCAATGTGCCCATGATGACCCTGGACTATATGTGAGCCCAGCAAGCTGGTAAATTATGAGCATGCACCAAATGAGGCTGCCAATATGCTTGAAAGACTGCATTTTTAGTTCATCAACAGGATTGAAAGAGATGTTAGATTTAAGGCAGGACAAGCACTGCAAAGAAGGCAACTTTGATTTCTGAATACCTTATTTGTGAAGATCAAATCATCCCTAGTTGGGATGATAGAGTCTGTATCCCATGAGCTGCTGTCTTACAATTGTTGTAAGGGAGTTGCACCATTTTGGGTTACGGTACCAGGCTGTTCACCAGAACCACTAGTTACCTTTCTTCTTGCTGGGAAGAATGTACACACTACTGAAAAAGTGGTCCCAGATGGTGAAATAACTCAGTTAATCAAATTTTAATAATTTTAATAATTGCTACATCACAATCCTTTAACACTTATATCTTAAGTCTGTTGACCATATAATAAACGTCTTCTTGTTGTTGTGTAATCACCCTTAGTCACAAATTGCTGCCAATTCGTCATAAAACACCGGCTTAAGTGCCATATGACACAAATAGGACACTTCTATTCCTGATTCTCATACCCTGTTGATTGGATTTTCCACATTGTTCTTAAATGGCCTTTTACTTCCATCACGGCACATGTTTTTCTATTTCCTAACCATGCTTTACCTTATGAAACTCATGCTGCCATAAATATGATTACAAGGTAGTAGTGCTTTCCTTTCACAACTTGGTCTCTGTATGAGCTCATGCACCAAATGTGCTCACTTAATGGCACCTCCTCATTGTTTCATCTTTTCGGAATAATTTGCCCCTGAAATTTAGGAGTCTGTCTTTTATTCCTTGATCATTCACAAATGTGCAACTGTGTTGTTTAAAGACACCTGTGGTTGTTGATTATCCAATAGCTTTTATTATTCTATTATTATTATTTTTGCATTAGAATGTATTTTTGCAATGTATTATGATGTGATATATTTTTATTGTTCTGTTTAGCTGCCTTGGTCCCTCTTTGTATTGTGGGAGTGGCAAGACAGAAGTCTTTTAGTAAACAAATAAATCAGCTTGTTTTATGGGTGAGCCTTGTGGCTTTCGAAAGTATTTCCCTGGGTTTTTCATTTGAGATGTTTACCTCCAGAAACAGTAATAATGCACTGCCAATGATGAGGAGCAACTGGGTGGGGGGGGGAGAGAATAACCATATTGTTTCTTTGTTGAAATCAAAAGCCATTTATGATCGTTTACACTAGATCCATCAGTGCCTGTATGAACACTAACCTACCATTTCCAGCATCTACTACAAAGCCTAGGGGGGAAAATACTTTGTCAAATGCATCTAAATCAGATTCAAAAGGGCCAGGTGTTCAATTTAAGAGCAGCAGGGGATTTTTTTTTTTTTTTTGGTATTGTTCAGAGTCGCCCCCCCCCCGCCCCCCCCCCCCCCGGCTTCAAAATCAACCCAATGATTACAATGATGAAAAAAAAGCGATTTCTCAGAAATAATTTTAGTGAGAGAGCAGTGCTCTAGAAAAACTGATAATCCCCTGTACACGGCACAAACTACAGATGGCTGGATGGTTAAGTGGAGGACACTACCATAATAACAGCCACCATTACTATCCATTTAAAACTGTGAAAGATGTGAAAATTAGGGAAGTGTTGGTGTTCTTTTGCACAGAACTTCAGAGAGTCTTTAGCCTTATTTCAGAAGAGAAGGGGACAATACTAACTCAACACAGAGAAGCGTTGTGCAGATGTCCAAACATGGTAATAATGAACATGTAGAGGAAAACATGGGATTGGGCCCCATATGTGACTCCACAGGGCCACTGCAACTTGTGTATAGGAGCTGGTGCACAGACACACAACCATGAGTGTGGTCACATAAGCAATTTGCCACAGCAGTATATCAGCTCTAAATAAGCCACTTGAGTTTGTGATGCTTTGTGTTGATCACACAGTGCCTCCTAAGCTGGCATCATAGTGCCATGTGCCTGTGGTTGGTTGTTTACATCACTAACACACTGCAACCACGGACCTGTGGCTGGGTTGATTTTTTCCTAAGTCCCTCTGTGCATGCACAGAAGCAGACAAGCGCTGCTTGCTTCTGGCCACATTCTAAGGGGGCACTGAAGCACACGTCCAAGTGGGGTTCGGGGGGAAAGGACATGCTAGAAATGGAGTGGAAGGATCACATTGCTCATGCATTTCCTTGGTGCGCCCAGGTGATTGGACTCACCAAGGTAGCCACCAGAATTTGCCAGTGGCTATTTAATCCACTTGAGAGTCGTTTGAGCATGAGGAAGTGGCAAGTAGGGCACAGGAGCCAGATGTGTGCATTTGATCATACCCATTTGATCTGGAGGGGAGGGGTGGCTATGTCGGGCCAAACTGCTCGTGGGATCACACCCCACGACTGATTTGTTTCATAAACTCTTAAGCCAGATGGGTTGGTGAGGCAGGTTTCATCATCCTTGAGCAATAAAAATAAAGACTAATATTCTAAGCATGGCTTTTATTTGTACAGCTCTTTGGAGATGAGCACCACATCCCTAGAGTCGTATTTGACTGGCTTTCAAGCAAGGGAAACCTTTACCTTTACCTTGACTTGGCCATTATGCATGTGATTCTCCCCTGTGGAGCATGTTCCTATGGTACAACAGGTGCTTTTTTTCTGCAACAGAGATCTGCTTCCATAACAGAAACAGCTGCTGCAAAAGCAGCTGCAAAGGTGAGGATCGAATAAGGCTATCAAAGGTGAGGATCCAATAAGGCTATAAAAAAACAATAAGACTATCAAATACAATCCATAGATAGACAATGCACAGATGCTACACAATCTTTGCCCCACCCCCATTTTTGCAGTCCACAGATTGTACATTTAGAGCCAACATGTATAGGCTCCTGTGTATGCTTTCTGAACAATCAGAGCCAGGCCCAACAGGTATAATCTTATTTCTCCCTTACATACACATTAATTTGCACTAGGAGAGACTGCACAAAAGATTAATCTGGTTGCATGATGGCCTAATTTTCACATGGGCCCAGTAATAATCTTATCCTTCACAGTGTATTTGTTTACAAGTGAAAATATATCTTGTCTATGATATTTACAGAAATAAATTAATTTCCTCACTATTGTTCTGCTTTAGCTTGTCCACATCTCCATTGGGGCAGGATATCAACACAGTTCATTCTGTAGCTTTGAAGGAGGGTGATGATTATACGGCACTGCCTGGATGCATAGTGAAAAAGCCGGTGGCAGATCAGCACTACCTGAGGCCGCCCCTCCTGGCTGCCCCTGTTCTCCACGGCTTCTCTTCCTACCTCCAGGAGTCCAGGCAGCTAACACTACTCCCTTGGTTGTGCCCCAAGAACCCTGAAATACAGTATGGCATGTATGCCCAATAAGGTTTTTTCAAAGTCTTGCATTTCATGGATATGAAGTCCAAAGGTACATGTCCCACTTACTGATGGAAGTGAAGGCACTGCCAAAGTGACAGAGGTGAGGGCTGGGTGATGAGGCTGGATGTAGAGGGTGCCACTCCCACAAAAACCTTAATGCTGTAATATTATGAAGCCAGATGTGGAAAAACACACCATGTCTCATTAACCCAGAATATTTCAAACCCAGAACTGTTCCACTTGAACATGTAAGGTACTGCTAGCTTGAACTACTAGTGAGGATACTATTTCCCTGCTCCCTGGGCCATCATCCTTGCTGGTCAAAGCTTTTGTGTGGGTAGTCCAAGCTGGGCAAAATAGCATCATGACCTAAAATCTTCCTAGCCCTAGGAAACAGGTAATGCCAAACCACCAATCATATGCTATCTTTTGTTGTTCTTCCTCATTCTGCAGAACAGCTCGCTAAGGGTGGCTACCAGGTTGTATAGATGTCCATCACTGGTACTGAAACCTGAGTCCCACTGTGGGAGGGAGAGGTGGGCAGTGAGACCAGGGAAGAAGTAAGAGGAGAGAAGCCAGAGATGCATTCCCTTCCACTTCCTTGAAGCTGTTTAAGAACCAAGTTCTGAGTCACACCCTGGCAACACTCTTGGTACATTAAACAGAGAGGTAATTAAAATTTCCAACAGTGCTTGCTAGCCAAGGGCCAAATGACTTTTCAGCACCCAGTCAGTTTCTACAGTACATCCTTACCACTCTGAAGCTCTGCGGGAAAGTCTGTTTTAATTCGGTGAGTCTGTGGCACTACTTCCGCAGTAGGTTTTTCTGCGGCATTTCCTTTGCTTATCACGAATCTCCACGCGTGCTTAAGGAAGATTGCACATAAGTGAAACACCCCCCCCCCAAAGAGGAGATTTACTTCATTACATCAGTTTGTGCAACATTTTTCACAATAAAATGTGAAATCCTTTAAAAAATTTAGTGCAGTGAAAACTAACATTGGAACACAATATTAGTAGCGTAATAACGTGATTGCCTTGGACTATTTAAAAAAAGATAAGAAATGGAAACAATAAGCTAATTAACTAGAAATGGTTCTGCAATAACGTGGGAGGGTGGGACATGCAAATGTGGAGGGGAGGAAAGGGCGGACCTAGGGTTGAAAAACACAGGATGAGAAAGATTTCCCCATTAGGTTGACCTAGGTTCAAAAACTTCCTGAAAACAGGTGATTCGGATGCTGCGCAGCAAGAGGGGGGAAAGTGCATTTTTACAACTGGGAGGGTGAAATCATCTGCGGAAACCAGGGAAAGCCATGGATGAATAGAAGTGCAGACACAGGGAAATTTGACACTGCGGAATCGGTCCCAGGCAATGTAGAACTTTCTAGCTAGCATCTTCTGAGTCAAACTGTTGAACAGAGCTCCCGTCTCTCTTCTAAAGAGTTAATATATTGTGAACTATCAAAAATAAGAGGGGAAATGCCCACTTACTTTCAAATTATAGAGAACTCTCTTGTCTTTATTGAGATTTGAGTGTATCTGCACTCTCTCCCCCCCACCCCCGTTCCTTGTAACAATAGTGCAGGTGCATTGCCCTTCAGTGTACAATGTATTTATCCTGGGAGGCAGGAAGTTGGTTTCACACCTGTTTCTTCTTTCTATTTGCTCTTGGCCTGGCTAATTTGCTGAATGTCATGATTGGTACAGCTGAAGCTGTCAAAGAGAATTACCACTTTGCAACGTGATGGTCTAATTCTGGCAGTTTGGATCTTGCAACAATTTGCTTTTTTGTTCATCCTTTTGGTAACGGTTCTTTGTTGTGTAAACAATACCGAACATAAACTATCAGTGGTAGCAAAGAAAAGAGAGGAAAATAAGGAAAAAAATCCGCCTTATAGGACAAATGATGATTTGCTATAGATGCTATAAGAGAGGAGATTACAGGCTCTATTCTGCAGATAGTGTGATTGCTTCAGGGAGAACTAGGCACTGTGCTTGCCCCTGAAAAAGGGATCCAGTTTTCATAACTTTTCTCCACAACAAAACAAAGTTCATATTGAACATTAAGGCTCAAGGTAGAATGGATGCTGGCGATCTGAATTTTATGTAAGCCTCTCATTTACCCATTCAGGGTGTTGATATACCCTGAAACCCTAATTTCCCACCCCTGAGGAACTGAGGAGTGGGAGAAAAATGGCTTCAATATAGTGATGTTCTAGGAATTTTTTTAAAAGGTGGCCTAGAGCATCACCCGGAAATGACACCACATCCTCCTCAAACCACACTGTCTCCAGGCACTCCCCCCGCCCCAATTTCTTTGCATTTGCTGAGGCATTGTTGGGAATCCTAACTTTATGACAGATTCCATGTAGGATCCTGCACTCTCCAGCTGATGCCCAACATGGCTTCCTAAACTCTCAAAAGATGTGAGAGCTTGGGAATACACATGTTGCTGCATTGCTTATAAAGCAACCTAGGGAATAAGGAGCAAAAGAACATTTATTGCTCTGGCTCTGGGCAAGGCTGGTGAGAACAGAAGGGGGTTGAGGGAGGTGGTGGTCAGTGAGGGGCAGTACCCATTGTTTATATTTTAGATGTATTTTATCTGTATTTTATGTGAGTTGCCCAGTACTACCATAATGAAAACATCCAAATGCATACCCAGTTCTCTCTCCTACAAACACCCACAATCTAGGAAACACCAACAGAAATTGCACAAGAAAAATTACATTCTGCAACATGGACATCTCAGATTAGAATAGCATAGGCCAACTCAATGACGGCAACTGGACCGGGGATACCAGTGCTCCTGGGGAGGGGAAAGTACAGAGGTGGGACCAGGCAGGAAGCTAAGGGAAGGAGGTGGAGAAACAGAAAAGCTTGGCCCCCTTCCATCCTGCATCCCATCCTGGGAGTGGCAGACAGAGGGGCTGGGATTAACCCCCCTCTGACACTGATACTGTACAATGCCAGGTCCATAAATAATAAGATCTCAACCCTCCGGGACTTCCTGCTAGAGCAGGGAGCGGACCTGGCATGGGTGACCGAGACCTGGGTGTGAGATGGGGAGACAGTAACTCTCTCCCAGTTGGCTCCACCCAGGTTCATGGTCCTTCACCAATCATGGACTGAGGAGTGGGGGGAGGAGTCATGCTGTTCATCCAGGAAACTTACTCCTACAGGACGTTCCTGCTGTTGAAGCTTGCAAGCATTGAGTGCTCGTGCCTGGTGTGGGAGGCCGGGGAGAGTTTGGCGGTCTGGTTGGTGTTCCAACTACCCAATGCACCAGCTGACAGACTGCTGTCTCTGGTGGAGGCTGTGTCTGGCTGGGCATTGGAGTATCCTAGGCTGATAGTCTTGGGTGACTTGGCTGATGATGTGGCCTCAGTACTGGCAATGGACCTGGTGTCTTCCATGGTGGCACTAGGACTCACCCAATATATAATGGCCCCTACTCACCAGGCTGGACACACACTCAACTTGATCTTCGCTGTGGGGGTTACAGTGGACCAGATTACTGCTTTGGCGGTGCCATGGTTGGACCACCATGCCCTGAAGGCCCATTTGAATGTGTCACCCCGACCCTGTCTGGGTGGTGAGCATATTTGGGCTTGCCTGTGGAGTCAAATGGACCCCCAGTAGCTTCAGATGGCCCTATGGGACCCCATGCCCCCTGGCAGCTCATTAGATGAGCTGGTTAAGGACTGGCATAGCCGGCTCTCGATAGCCATTGAAGAGATCACCCCCCAATGCCCTCTGTGTCCCCACTTTAAGCAGGCTCCTTGGTTTACCAAAGAGCTGCGGTAGATGAAACAAGGGCTCAGACAACTAAAGAGACGGTGGTGGTGCACTCGCGATGAAGCAACAAGAGCATTTTATAGGATGTTTATGAGATCCTATGAGATGTCAGTCAAAGCCATGAAGGAAGAGTTCTACGCAGCTGTGATTGTGTCTGCTAGCTCACACCTGGCACAACTATTTAGAACAATTTGGTCGCTAACAGAGCTGCCACAGAGCAGCCGAAATAATAGGGAATTGGACATAGGCTGTGAGGCTTTTGTGAGCTATTTTGCAGATAAAGTCCTGTCTCTCTGCCGTGACCTGCCAGCCATAATTGAAACAGTGAGCAAACTCGAGGCCCCATGCACATCTTCTGGTTCTGTTCTGGATTATTTCAGTCCACTCAGTCTTGAGGAAGTTGACAGATTGCTCTCAACAGTATGCCCAACCACGGGCAGCCTTGATCTGTGCCCATCATGGCTTATAAAAGCTGGCCATGAAGGGTTACGAGGTGCCCTCAGGGATATTATCAACAAGTCCCTCGCAGAGGGACTGTTCCTGAGGGCACTCAAGGAAGTGATGGTCTGCCCTCTCCTGAAAAAAACATTATTACACCCAGCTGAATTGGCCAACTATTGGCTGGTTTCCAATTTGCCCTATTTGGGTAAAGTATTGGAGAGAGCAGTGGCAATTTAGTTGTAGAGATTTATGGCTGACACTTCCATGCTAGATCCATTTCAGTCCAGCTTCCACTCAGGCCATGGGATGGAAATGGCACTGGTCGCCCTCATGGATTACCTCTGGAGGCATCTGGATCAAGGCAGCATGGCGGTGCTGGCACTGTTGGACCTGTTGGTGGCATTTGACATGGTCGACCACCACTTGCTGATCCACCACCTTGCCAACACTGGGATTCAGGGGCTTGCCTTGCAATGGCTTGTCTCCTTTCTCCAAGGTTGGGGACAGAGGGTGGTGTTAGGGGAACAGACATCCCAGACGCACCCACTGATCTGTGGGGTCCCTCAAGGGGTGTTTTATCCCCGATGTTGTTTAACATCTGCATGCACCCCCTTACCCAGATTGCCCAGAAGCATGGGTTGGGGTGTCACCAGTCTGACTCTACCCCAGAGGACCTGGAGTGGGTGCTTGCGGATGTGGCAGACTGGCTTAGGCTGAGTTGATTGAAATTGATTGAAATTGAATCCAACGAAGACAGAGGTCCTGTGCCTGAGTTGGAGCAGATCGGGTGTAGGGATCCCACTTCCAACCTTCGATGGAGCACCATTGATGCCAGCACTGAAGGATAGGAGTTTGGGAGTGCTCCTGGATGCCACCTTAAAAATTGGAGGCCCCAGTAGCAGCTACTGCCAAGGTGGTATTTTATCATCTACGGCTGATTAGGCAGTTGGTTCCCTTCCTCGAATGCAATGACCTGGCGACAGTGATCCATACTATGGTCACCTCGAGATTAGACTACTGCAACAATCTCTACATGGGGCTGCCCTTGTCCCAAATCCAGAAGCTGCAGCTAGTGCAAAATGCGGCAGCCAGGCTGTTGATGGGCCTGTCCATATGGGACCACATCCAGCCTGTACTGGCTGCCAATAGCATACCAGATTCGGTTCAAGGTGCTAATTTTGACCTTTAAAGCCTTTCCCTATATGTGCCCCAGAGAGCACTGAGGTCAAGGTTGCAACACCGCCTGACTCTCCCCAGCCCGAAAGCTGACGGCTGGCCATCATGAGATCTAGGTCCTTTTCAGTTCTTTTATTGAAGAACTGGAGCTTGAAGATAGACCCAGTGATGTCACTTTCTACTACAATGTGAGGTGGCTGTCAACCAGCAATGTCTTAAGTAGGTTTGTGGATCAGTTTGGAGCCTAGTATTTTCTTGAGGAAAAGAAAAGATTCTACCCTCAACTGGAAAATGACAAATGGACACAAGATCTAATGTTCCTTACTGATATAATGAATAATCTACAGATTTTTTAACTTGGAACTCAGAGTCCAGGGAAAGGATCAAATTGTTCCTGATTTTACTTAGACAATTTTCAGCTATCAGAATAAATTAAGAGTTTTTCAAAAAGACACACTGTCAAGAAATTTCATTTACTTTCCCAATCTCAAAAGGAGAGTCAATACATTCCCTAATATTGAAATAAAAGACCACAAACTGGGAAAATACAAATTACAAGGACTACGTGATAATTTCCTAGACAGGTTTAAGAACTTGCAGGATCTGAAACCCTCTTTCACCTTTCTTGAAAATCCATTCATGGTTGATGTAATCAAGGATTCCAATTCCCAAATCCCTGGTTACAGAATCATCTGCTGTGGAAATGAAACTCCTGGAATTACAGGAGGACCTGGGTCTGAAGATGATCCATCAATACCAGTCTGTAATTGAGTGCTGGAGGCAAGTTCCAGAAATAAAATATCCTGAACAGAAGAAAACCAGTGTGCAACTCATCTCAATTTCCAACACAACATACTGCTGTGAATCACTGTATTCTGTAATGAAGTTCATGAAGTTGAAGCATTGTGCAGTCCTTACAAATCAACACCTGATGAAGCTAATTTGTGCAGCCCTAACAACATATCAGCTGGATTTTCAATGACTCACGGCCAAGATGGAAACTCACAAGAGTTTTACTAGCAGTAAATAGCTGGTAAATATCTCAGATGTAATCAGTTTACATATTTTTGGCCACATTTTGACCAGATATTTAGATATCATTAACAATATCTGTTTTTACTCCTTTTGTTTTTATTTTTGGAAGTCTCATTTACTGTTAATAAAATGCAAATTTGCATATTTTCAATAAAAACATATGTGTAATATTTGTTCATGTCTTGCGGCTCTCAAACATCTGATGTTTAGTCTATGTGGCTCTTACGTTAAGCAAATTTGGCCGCCCCTATGATAAAGAATGGTTGTGCAAACGTACCATGCATAGCAGCTTATATCCCAAAACTCTTGTCAGTCTCTAAGGTGTTGCTGGACTCAAATAAATCTTGTTCACCCAAGGAGAAGCATGTCTACTGTGCAACTGTCTTTTCATTCCCCTGCACAACCCAGTGGCAGAAAGAAGGGACGGGCTACTCAAGTCCGGGTGGCAGCAGCTCTGGTCAGCAAGAATAGCAGCAGCAATAATAAGTGCTGCCAGGAGTGACCGGGGGGGGGGGGATGTCTTTATAGCAGGCAATTGTGTGCAGGGCCACCCACTCCTTAGAGTCCATTGAGGAGAATCACAGAAAAGCTGGGGAAAGGACCAGTGTTCAGCGAAGCTAGCACAGGCTATGGAGAACTCATCCCAAACATGTGAGAGGCAGGCAGAGAGGAAGTCCAGTCCTCCAGGAGCTATGGCACTCTAGCCTTAGCCACCATAGAGACTAGGAGAGTGGAAAGGCTAGAGCATCACCTGACCACCACCATTTCCCCACCACCACCCAATGCTTAAAAAACTGCGGAGGGGTTCTCAAACCAGGGGATCCTCCACCCCCACCAGGGGGATGGCATCCCTAAGATCTAGCCAAGTTCTTGGGAACTTCCAAGTTAACTACTCTGGGCTCTTGCTATTCCAAACAACACTGTCATCTGGAAGGGAGCTGATATTATTTGCCCAATGCCTAGAATGTCCAGGTGTTTCTTGAGACTTCTAGCCACTGCTCTAAGGGCTGCAATGACAACTGGCATGATGGTCACCTTCTTCTCCCAGAGATGCTTTGTCTTCTTTGCTCTTAATACATTCTAAGATTTTTGCCTTCAGTTCTTCCTGGACAGAGGTGAGCTGATGATGTGTTGTCAATATCTCATTATTAATTAATAGTCTTTCAAGAGCAACTTCATTTCTATGGCCTCCTTCTTGGTTGGCTTCATTTATTTCTTGTTTTTCATGTTCTTCCTTTGAGTGGCTGTTTTTCCTTATTTTCATCTATCTCTATGGCTGTGAATTTTGTTTTGCATGTCTTTACTATTATTATTATTAATCCTTTCCTTTCCTTTTATCACCTTAGAAATTCATTGATTCACAGATCTTGAGCGGCAGAAGATACTTGCTGTTTTAATGCAAGGGCTAAAAGGACTAAAACAAATTTTGCAGTTGCTAGAGTAAACTGAGGATCCTTATAGCTGAGCAAAAGAGCCAGGGTTTCCACAGTGTAGGGGGATGGTTGTTTTATTAAAGTCTTAATATAGTGATCCCTTATATTCTCAAAGAACCTGCATTCAAGCAGGGCATGGAAGGATGTATCTATCCTATCAAGGTCACAAGGGCGGATTCTGTCAGAATAGGGCCTATTCAAAAATCTCCCCTGTAAAACCATTGTAGGAATAATCTTGCAAACAAAAAAGTTCTACAGTATGATGGGATGGTAAGACAGTACATATTGGGGGGGGGGGGACAGATCTTGGGAAAGAAAGACCAAAAGCTAAAGCCAGTCTGGTGTAGTGGTTAGGAGTGTGGACTCTAATCTGGGAGAACCAGGTTTGATTGCCCACTCCTCCACATGCAGCTGCTGGTGTGACCTTGGGTCAGTCATAAGTTTTTACAGAGCTGTTCTCTCAAGGGCAGTTCTCGAGAGAGCTCTCTCAGCCCCACCTCCCTTATAGGGTGTCTGTTATGAGGAGGGGAAGAGAAATGAATTGTAAGTCACTCGAAGACTCCTTTTGGTAGTGAAGGGTGGGGTATAAACCCAATCTCCTCCTCCTCCTCCTCCTCTTCTTCTTGGGGTAGGCAAACTCTGTGGGGTCTCAGGATCAGAGTACTATAATCAAAAAATAGAGACAGTTTGGTGTAGTGGTTAGGAGCCTTCTTTACTATTGCACCTTTAGCATACTGTGGAGGGGACATTTTCCATTTTAGCTACTCTGTCCAGTATCAGGTACTATCTATTCATGATCTTTCATGTATGTCTCCTTACAGTTATATTCAGAAAACCCCTCATAATGTCCTTGGCTGTGGTCACACACACTAAATAATCCACTTTCAATCCACTTTCAGTGCACTTCCCACCGGGATTTTACTGTGTGACTGCAGCCCTTGTTTAAATTAAGCTGTTCCTGCCGTGGGATATTAATCAACAAACCTTTTCCTCCGTCTGGCCTTAGAGAATAGGGAGCTTTTATCTGCTTTTGCTACCAACCTGTACATAATAGAAAGCAGTTTCTTTTGGGTTTTTTCCCATTATGTTAAGAATAATTTCAAAACCTTTTAAAGCATGGATCATATCCATTTCTGACTGTTTAGTATTTATAAAGCTTCTAATCTGAAAATATTGGTACTTTGAAAGACACAGACCACCAACTTTTTGTATAATTTCCTTACATGTAAGAATTTTCCTTTCTTCAATGAAATCCATCAGTCATATCAGCCTTGATTCTATCCAGTGTTTGAAAGTTCCCTGGTCAAAATCTTGCACAAACACTGGCATACGTACTGAATGCTTTAGTCCCAGTTCCAACTAGCATTTCTCCCAGGTTAAGATTATATAAATGGTTGGAGGACTATTTTAAGAAAAGTTAAAAATAGGTTATAAGCTCTGAATATGGAAAGCTAAAAATGGAACAAGTATATATAGTATAGATTCCATCTAGACAAATGTAAGTGGAAGTAATGAGTATAGACTTCATCATTGTTTGTTGACTTTTCTTTGTTGTACATGTTATTCTTTGTTTCTTTACTTTTTCTGAAAAATAAAAAATCTTTTAAAAAATAGAAAATGTGATAAAACTGCTGAACTATTATCCAAACTGAAGTAATTTTTGCATTGTGTTCATTTTGAAGAGTACAAAGTCCTAATTTTTACATTTATTATGACCAAATGAAGAAAATTCCTCCATTTCCCCCCCCCCCCCCAAGATATTTCTAGCAGAGAATCCTTGACATATCAGTACAGGTCAAAAATAGAGAAGGTCAAAGACTGAGGTTTTTTTTTTTTTAATTTCAAGAGAGTTTTCTCCTTAATTGAATGCGAGAGGTTTATTGATGTTAATGGTTCAGAACTAAAATCACCTTTAGTGAAATAATCTTACAGACAGTTATAATACTATCCTGTGATGGAGAAACAATTTACTGATGGTAAATTATTAAAGTCAGGGGATTATGTTAAAATAATTGTTGTGAGCCATATGCATTAGCGCTGTAAATAACACAATGGATAAATACTTTCCATTTGCTTAATGGAATATGGTTATTTTTAAATACCCACATTCTAAGATACAGGCTCAAAAGAGGTTAATATCTTCACATGATTTGGGGACTGCTAGATTGATTACTATAAAAGAAATACTTCTGTAAGCTTATCTAGTGCAATCTGAACTTTTTAAAAAGTTCAGCGGGGCTCTGAGAAGGAGTAGGCCAGGGAGCTGCTGCTGGAGTGGTGAGTGTTTGTATTATTTTCCTTTCCTTAACTGCTGAGAATAATTAGCTGAGGTTACTATGTGGGAGGACAGTGTTTGATGGTGTACACATATGTATAGCCTGTTGGAAAGTGGTGCCTATTTTAGTTAGTGTGATTTCTGTTTGTCTCTTTTGCCTGAATGTAACTGATTGTAGCTTTTATCAGTTTTGCCTGGGGCTGAGTGCTGGCCTCACCCTCTGCTGGGTGAGTTTTCAATTGTTTAAGGCTCCTCCTCACCACAGGTGCAAGCCTTTGGTACGAGCAGAAGTGCGAGAGTTCAAAGGCTCTTGTCCTGTGGCTCTTAGCCTAGGGATCTGGCCTTGGGGCCCTGTAGGAAGCTGAGTAGCTCTTACATCCTATATTGTTAAGTTGTTTTGCTTTTGCAATCCTTTCACAAGTAGTCTTGAGAGGCCATTTCACAGGAGAGTTATTAAGGAAGTGCAAGTTAAACTGAACTAATTTTGAAATGGCTTGCAGCAGTATGGCTGGTGAGAAAGCTGAGACAGTGACATGGAAAGTCTGTGGTATATTTGAATTCTTACCTGAGTATAACAGCAATTACACTTGCAGCAAGTGTAAGTTGGTAGCCCTACTGGAGGATAAGATCCTATGACTATTAGGTGGATCTGTAATTGGTTGACAGATCACAGCCAAAGAGTGCTTGTGAATGGTTCCTCATGGAGAGGAGTAAAAAGTGGAGGGCCTCAAGGATCTGTCCTGGGACCTGTTTTGTTCAACATCTTTATCAATGATTTGGATGAAGGAATAGAGGGGATGCTTATTAAATTTGCAGATGATACTAAATTGGAAGGAGTAGCAAATACGGTAGAAAACAGTCAGGATACAGGATGATCTTAACAGGCTGGAACACTGGGCTAAAACAAATAACATGAATTTCAGTGGGGATAAATGTAAGTCTGCATTTAGGTAGGAAAAATAAAATGCATAATTATAGGATGGGGAAGACTTGCCTTGGCAGTAGTATGTGCAAAAAGGATATAGGGGTCTTAGCAGACCATACATTGAACATGAGTCAGCAGTGTGATGCAGTAGCTAAAAAGGCAAATGTCATTTCGGGCTGTATCAACAGAAGGCAGGGGTCATTCCCTAGAAAAAGAGGTTCAGGAACTCATTAGCATAACTCATTAGCATAACTTATTTGCATATGCCATACCTCCTGACATCACCAGGAGTGTGTCAGAAGGCAAAACCCACTACTCAGGCTCCACTCAAAAAATCTTCAGGTATTTCCCAACTCAGAGCTGGTAAGCCAGCTTTACACTTTGAGTAAAAACACTTTAGGTTTCCTTTGCTCTTGCAGGGAAGCTATCCTACAACAAGCATGAAAATAAAGATCAAGTTAGTATGATTTTGTTTTTTTTCCACAGCGCATCACCCACCGCTCCTGGGCTTGTTACTCCTGGAATGGTGTTCCTGCACGTTACTGCTCTAAATGACCCCTGAACAGAAATATAGTGTCCAGATCACGCAAAGTGATGGTATTACTTTACTCTGCTCTGGTTAATCCTTACCTGGAGTGATGTGTTCAGTTTTGGGCACCACAATTTAAGAAGGATGCAGACAAGCTGAAATGTGTCCAGAGGAAGGCAACGAAGATGCTGAGAGGTCTGGAGATCAAGTCTTATGAGGAAAGGCTGAAGGAGTGGATATGTTTAGCCTGGAGAGGAGATGACTGAAAGGTGATATGATAACCATCTTCAAGTACTTAAAGGGCAGTCGTATAGAGGATGGTGGGGAGTTGTTTTCTGTTGCCCCAGAAGGTCAGACCAGAACCAACAGCTCGAAATTAAATGAAAAGAATTTCAGCTAAACATTAGGAAGAACTTCCTGTCAGTTAGAGCGGTTCCTCAGTAGAACAGGCTTCTTCAGGTGGTGGGGGGCTCTCCTTTTTTGGAAATTTTTAAACAGAGGCTAGATGGACACCTGACAGTAAGGCTGTTTCTGTGAACTTAGGCAGTTCATGACAGGGAGGGAGGGAAGGGTTGTCTCAGTGCTTAGTTCTTGTGGCCTTTTCTTACACTCCCAGGGAAATGCTGATTGCCACTTTGGGATCAGGAAACAATTTTTCTCCAGGCCAGTTTGGCTGGGGATCCTGGAGGTTTTATACCATCTTCTGGGCATGGAACAGGGGTCACTGGAGTTGTGGGGAGAGGTATTTGCCAATTCCCTGCATTGTGCAGGCGGTTGGACTGGATGACCCTGGAGGTCCCTTCCAACTCTATGATTCTATGAGTTCCTCAGAATGGACAGGATACAGCCATACCTTTCATTGGATTACATGATTATAGACTCAACATGAATTTAGCCTTAATATTTGAAGCTATATTTACAGGTAGTTCAGATTTCCTTTGTATCCCTTTTATGAATTCCACCAGAACACAAAATACTTTCAGAATTGCTTTGACATTAGAATTGCCCACATGCTTATCACAGAATAACATACTTTTCCAGTAAAATTAGTGCATTACATTTAAAGAAAAGTAGATATCTTTAAGCTCTGATGATGGGTGGGAAAGTACCTACAAAAGATGGTAAACTCATTTACCATAAGAGAAGCATTATCTGCTTGATCCTCTAGTACATTCTTAAACTTGCCAAGACAAGTTACACACAGGTTGTAACAGGGTTGAAGATCAGGATGAAAAATTATCTGTACAAAGAAGGGGCAAATATCAGCTCTGTGCAATGGAATATTTATTCAGAAAAATAATTTCTATCCATGGAGCATGATTTTCTTGCCCTCCAGCTACAGCCTCAAATGTGCCCTGAGATTCTATTCTTGGGGGACCCATTTTCCCCAGGAATAGCATTTCAGGGGGCAGCAAGAGTGTGGAAGCAAGGAAATGACACTCTGCAGACAGAAATCCTTGTTTACAGAAATGTTCCATTGGATCCAAGCCATAATTCAGGATACAGGAAGTTAGGCTCTAAGCTTGGCATCTTTGTCAAGGTTTTTATCCATAAGGCTGCACAAGATGGCTGCATGAAACCTTGATGAATCTCTGCCAGTTGTCTTCATGGTACTGGGCTAGGGAGATCAGTGGTCTGACCGGTCCCAGTTTGTTTGCTTGTTTTAACTTTAAAAAACCCTTTATACGGCACACGAATGACCCTTGGACTTACACTTTCGTTGCTACATGAAAAATCGGCAGTATGAACTGGGGTGTACATGAGCACACTGTGGAAAGGGGTTATTATGGAGTTACTCATATAGATTACTGTCTCAGGTTGAAAAACCCTGCTCCTTCAATATGTTTAGATCTCCGTGGTATCTTTCCTCTGTCCTATACAAAGACACAAACTTGCCCGTTCTTGGCTGTTGCCTTAAAAAGAGCGTTGCCACCATCTTGATGTTTGTACTAATTTGGGCAGTGAGTATACACAAACAAAACAACTGGAATAAAAAAAAATCTAGAATAAAAAAAATCTAGAATTGAAAACGGAAACCTGAATCCTAATGCCACCTAGTAATAATTCAAAAGGAAACCTTGTTCTCGTGTGCAGTTTGTAAGATAAATATGATCACTGCTGCCTTTTTTTTTTTTTTTTAAAAAAAGGACAGGTGTTCTTTATAAAGATAAACTCAATTATTTTGATTGAATCCGAGAGCCTGATCAGTTCTTCAAAATAATATCAGTGAAAAGGACTAATGTAAAAGATCATGATGTTTGTTCTCAGGACATTAATCTAGAGAGGTAATGCAAAGTATGGCATTACTGATGTATTTCTCTAAAACAAGAGACAGCTGGTATAAAACCATGGTAACACCAGGAATGGGCAGTGTGGCTATCTAGATGCATCATTTGATCCTTTGTGCAATGTAAAGTAGTCTCTTAATATAGACAAGATCTCAATAAATCCATTCTCCCAACTAACCATCCAGGCTGTACTCTCTTTCTCTTTATTACTCAGCTTCTACCTTGTTTGTATAACCACACATGGTCATTGAACAACTAACAAAAATAAATAGTTGTTTATTTAAATATCTTAAATATATATTCAGAAGAGATCTGCTGACACACATACACATCTACCCAGCATAGCAGACTTCCAGCAATGATTAGAAAGGATACTGAGAAAGCAGCATTAATTGTAGGAACTGAAGAAGAAGAGAAGAGATTGGATTTATACCCCACCCTTCACTACCTGGAGGAGTCTCAGAGTGGCTTACAATCTCCTTTCCCTTCCCCTCTCCACAACAGACTCTCTGTGAGGTAGGAGGGGCTGAGAGAGCTTTTTCAAGTACTGCCCTTGAGAGAATGGCTCTGAGAAAACTTGTGATGGACCCAAGGTCACACCAGCAGCTGCATGTGGAGGAGTGGGGAATCAAACCCGGTTCTCTCATATTAGAGTCCATACTCCTAACTGCTATACCAAACTGGCTCTCAAGCCTTTTGGAATGTTCACACTTGAGGCTTAATGCTGGGCAGCTGTGGCTGTCTGAACGGGCTCTCTTAATCCACTTGAAAAGCAGACCTATATCGGGCCAAAATGCCAGTCTGTCCTCAGCCTTTATAACATCTTCCTGGGTCACAGGAAACCAGAGTTGCCTATACAATTCGACTTGGCATCCATAATTGTTTCATGGCACATGGCGTATGTGGATGAAGCCCTATTCTATCCAGCTTCTTGCTAATAAAAATGGGCCACCTAACAAAGATACAGTCAAAGAAACAGCGTCTACAACAAATAAATATGTCAGCTTTGCCCCGTAAACTTTTGGGCAAGACTATCACAGTACCTAATACATCAGCTCTACCAATTTGGGTCCAGCCAGTCAGCCACCCAGTTTTTACAAACACTATGTTTTCAAAAATAGTGTTACTGTTTGGATTGGCCTAAATCTATACCATCAACAGGGGTCATTTCGTAGAAAAAAGAAGTGCAGGAGCTCATTAGCATAACTCATTTGCATAACTCATTTGCATATACCACACCTTCTAACATACTGGAAGTGTGTCAGAAGGCAACACCCACCCCTCAGGCTCCACTCCACAGGTGAGTGAAACTGACCTGCTCTTCCTCCATTCCCTTCCCCATCCAATACTTTGTGCAGTAAAAATAAGCATAAAGAACATACCCTCATTCTCTTCCTGCTCCCTTGAAACCACCAGGTTTCAAGTAGACTTGAGATACCCAGGACATGTGCACCACCCATCCCTTTCCCTTCCCCTCCCCACAACAAGACACCCTGTGAGGTAGGTGGGGCTGAGAGAGGTCTTTTGAGAACTGCTCATGAGAGAACAGCTCTGAGAGAACTTGTGACTGGCCCAAGGTCACACCAACAGCTGCATGTGGAGGAGTGGGGAATCAAACCCGGTTCTCCCAGATTAGAGTCCAACTCCTAACCACTACACCAAACTGATGGGGTGGAAGCTGCTGAAGGGTTGGTGAAATTTCTCCAGTACTTATGTGCCATGTGCCCAGATAAAAAATGCTATATTTAGAAAATTTATATGCCATCTTGAGCAAGTCTCTGGAAAAGCAGCACACAGTCATAAAAGGAACAATGATAAAATTATCAATATTAAAACAAAAAATTAAAATCAATAAAGACACTAGCAGGGCTTTCCCCGGGGCGCTGCGCCTCTGCACTGCTCAGGGAAGCCGAGGAGGGGGTGGGGCTTGGTCATGTGCCCACCCCCTGGGCTCCTCACTCCTGGAGCTGTGCTCCTGTGCACTCCCGCTCCAACGGAACCCTGACCATCGACATTATTTTGTGCATGTGTCTGAAATGCCTGAGCCTCCCAGAGCCACAGAATAAGCCAAAAGCCAAGAGTTCTTTGGCTCTCACCAAAGGCTTGAGCCTCTGGTCAGCTGACCTGCTTTGAAGTAGACATGTGAAGGGGAGGGGAAATAATCTTAGCAGTTCACATATAGCTTGCTCACAGGTGTTTCAACTCCCCACTGAGAGCAATGCCTCTGGTTAACTAGGTAGCTGACCTGTGATAAAATGTACCTGAAAATATAATTAATGCAGTAATGCAGTGCCTGCAGCAACACTTAGCACTTTTCTATAATTTTTAACACAACAACAATGGGCATATGGAACAGTGGAATGCACAGATTTGGTTTCAAAAATATATCAGAAAAAATACATTGTGCTGTTTTATGCGGCCGAAAAACAGTGGAGATACAATTGCTTTCATTTGGCACCAGCAGACAGCAAGGAGTAATTTTAACCCTACCTCTTGAGTAAGGACTGCTGTGTATACAGATGTCTTCCATGGGATCCAACCCAATATATGTGCTTAGATTCAAGGTAGCAGCCTTATCTTCTGATTTGCTGTGTGGATGCACCCATATTTTCTGATCTCGTCAGCCTGTCATTCAATCGTTCCAGTTTCATAATGCCAGTATCTTATGTGCCAGAAACGGAAATTTAAAAGAGTCTGCCATAACTGTAGGCCTTAGAAATGTGAAATCTCAATGACATTTAGCCTTCACGCTTACACTTTGTCAAAAAATGAGAAGCACTGTCAATATTTAAAGACTTGGAAATAGTTACACCCTCTTGGAAAGTCTACAAGCCTAATCGGGAACAAGTCCCACTGAGCTCTGCAGACCTTGCTTCAGAGTAAACATGCCTAGGCTAGGATGAGACCATGTATGTTGCTTGACTATGGAACTTCACTCTAGATACTTTCAACAATTCTCTTGGCATGGAATTACACTTTGCATAAAGTATCATTTGGGCCAGAGTTGTTAGCTATATTCTGAAATATTATTAAAGTTAAGACCTTATTATATTTGCTAGAATCCAAACAGTTCATACATTCAAGTATATGCTTCTGGGGTTTTTTGGATGGTTTTGATGGCTGCCAATTTTATTTTACGTTTTATTATTTATTATTGTTACATTTTATGTTGTCGGCTGCCTTGAACAGGTCTCTTGAGGCAGCATGTAAATGCCTTAAATAAACAAACAGAATTAAATAATGGCTGTAGAATTTGGTGTTAGGTAGTTGGGGGGGGGCATAGAACCTTGTGCCGAAGTCCTTTCTATCCCAGATCTCTCTCTCTCTCTCTTTTTTGCTATCAAGTTGCAGCTGACTTACAGAGACTCGGTAGGGTTTTTAAGCAAGAGACATTGACTGCCTCTGTGTGGCAACCTTGGACTTCCCTGGCGGTCTTCCATCCAAATACTAAACCAGGCCAATCTTGCTTAGTTTCTGAGATCTGAGGAGATCAGGCTAGCCTGGGCCATCCAGGTCAGGGCATCAAACTGTTACCTTGCTCAGATTATAATCATACTACCTGTATCGTCTTGATGCAGACTTGGATTTCCACTCCCATCAAACATGTTTCTAGCCATAGTTACATCAATGGAAACCAAAGGAGCACTGGGAGCAAGGGAAACTTTCTCCTTCTCATGGATCTTATTTAATGGATCAGAGCAAGAAATTCTAAACCATATTCTAAATGGAAGGACAACATCCTTTTGCGTGGTTCTGAGCCCATTTGGAAATGTATAAGAGCTGCTCCACTTGTGCTTTGCTGGGTTTTAAACGTGGTTTCCCAAACAGCAGTTACTCCGTTGTTAAAATTATCTTCTATAGAGACTCAGAGGTCTAGATGAACTGCATTTTCAATTAGTTAGAGGAAGCCTTTTGATTAAAAATATATAAAGCTGAATACACAGATGAATAACAAATGTCATTGATTATACTTTAATGCGAACATTTCACAAATTTCAAACAATATGATTGATTGTTGAAATTCATGACAGATGAGCAGTTATATTGTGGGGAGGGTTCCCTTTCCATTGTTAAAGACTCGTGTGTGTGTGTGTGTGTGTGGAGTCTTTTTTTTTTTAAATAAATTTTTATTGATTTTTCCCTATATCTACAACTAATACGCTACAATCTAAGCTACATATACCTTATACAGAGAGTACTTTATCATTTGCTTAATACTACCATGTTACATAATATAATTATGAAGCATTTAGAACCTTGGATAAATTTCAATTATTTTGTTACTGCTACTATAAAAATTATCAAAACTATTTGGCAGGCACGCCCACCTAGAGAAATACGGTTAATTAAACAATTTATAATACATAGGTGCAATGCTTAATAAAACAGTTTAATCACTATTTCTTCTTTCGTCCTCTTCTTGTCTTAACAGTCTCATCTACTTTTGGAGCTGCTGCTCCTTTTTCCGAGTCAGACACTTCTTCTTCACTCTTTGAGCTATCAAATCCATACATGCTTTCTTGCGAGGCCAGTGAACCATCTGAGTCTCTCCCAGTTTTCTTTTCTTTGCTTTTTTCCAGAAATTTTTTCGCTTGTTGAACAGAGTCAATCTTATACTTCTTATCTTTGATGCTGAAGCATAGTCCTTCTGGAGTATTCCAGCGATAGATGATAGACTCAGACTGGAGCCAAGATATCAATTTTCCATAGGCTTTCCTTCTTTTCCTTATTTCAAATGGGATATCCTTCATCACTTTTACTTCTTCTCCCAGGATCTTCAGAGCTGCTTTGTTTGTGGTCCTAAGCACCACGTCTCTTGTAGATTTTTTGGAGAACCTTATCATAATTTCACCAGGCAGGCTTTTCTTTTTAGTATAATCTGGATAGGTTCTGTAAACCATATCCATATCGCTTTTTATATCCGCTGCTTTCATGCCTGTCACTGGTTCAAGTGCTTCACTTAGCAAATTTTTAAGGTCTTCTCCTGTGTTTTCTGGCACATTCTGAAGTCTTAGGAAAAAATTCGATCTTTCCATTTGTAATTTCAAAAGCTGATCATGGTGGAAGGCCTTTTCCTTCTCTGCCTTTTGTAGTCTTGAGTCTTGGTTTTTTACTGAAGTTTTTACTTCCAGAAGTTCTCGCTGCAGCTTCTCTGTGGTTTTATTCGACTCTTTTAGTTCTAACTGCATTTTGTCCATCTCCACGTTGAGAGCTGTCATTTGGTCCACTAGAGGTCGCAATAACGAGGAGAACACCGCGCTCATCTCTGTGGTATCAACCTTTGCACTCGGAGCTGTACTTCCTAGTTTGGGGGAAGGTTTCGGTTTCCCCGCCATTGTTGAGGCTGCGCTCTTTGTTTATAGATAGATAAGATGAACGAAAGGAGCAAATTTTCGAACAGCACTTATGTCCTTTTAAAGTTTATATCTCCAAGTGAGCGATGCTGCCATCTAGCAAGGTGGACGGGCTTTTATTCATGCAGTAACGCCACGTGAAGAGTCTGGTAAGTACGCCAGTCCCGGAGAGGGGTGGGTGGGTTTCACTCCTCCCGCCGTCTTCCCGCTGTATTCTGCTTTTCTTACTTCAGACTCACGTTTTCTCCATGCGTAACTGTCAGTTCCAGCCTCATTGCTTCGCACTCTCTGCTGCTTCACGGATTTGCGCTTTCAGCCATACAGCTCCCACGGCGGGGGAACCTATGGGGGTGATGAAAAGGGATCTCGATCCCTCGATCGCCACCGTAGGGAGAGATCCCCTTCGTGCCACCCCAGGCAGAGCCCCCTCACTGGGGTCTCTGGGGGCTCGGCACCAGTCCAGAGCCCCTTCTTCCCACCGGGTATGGATCACACTCCCCGCAGTTGCGGAGGAGCACGTCCGCCATTATCGCAAGTCTTGCCGGAAGTCTGTGTGTGTGGAGTCTTGATTGATTGTTTTAGTTGCCATACTACCTATGAACTATCCCATCAGTGAGAGGATAGTTCTGCATCAACTTGAGCTACCATCTCAGTGAACTTTCTCAGTAAGGCATCTTGATTTCTGGCAGATATTCAGAGCTAGCATCATACAATGATACCTTGTTGTCTATGGTCACCTTCACAGTTTAGCCCTATTAACCATCTCCCACTGTACCCTGAATTTTGCACTTCACAGCTTGCAAAAGGGCTTGTCATCAACACTAAACCAAAATGGAGCAGAGTTACATCATTCCCTCAATCCAGCCACTCACGTGCTATATTCAAGGAAGAGTGGGACTTGCGCCAGAGCTATCACATATAGAGGTCTCCATGGATCGTAACTTCTTCATATACTTTTTAAAAACATTTTCTTGGTCCTGTCTCTATTCACTGGAAGTCCCCCTTGGCGATCCTGCACCTGCAAGGTATTTTCTACCTGTATGCGATATCATGGGATGTGGAATAGTATAGTATAGCTTGATCTCATCAGATCTTGGAAGCTAAGTATGGTCGGCATTTGGATGGGAGACCACTGAGGAAGACTTTGGAGAGGTAAGCATTGGCAAACCACCTCTGCTTAATCACTTGCCTTGAAAACACCATGGAGTCACCATAAGTTGGCTGTGACTTGATGGCACTTTACATACACATGAGATATCATGCCGGTGCATAATATCTAATTAATCCTTTTAATGGCTTCATGTATCTTCTTTAGAGAGTTTAATGTCACGCCACAACTTTGTCCATGTTTTTGCCTCTTGTCTCACTCCAGTAAATAGATCACAGCATTTTCTTTCTCACTTGCAAAGCAACAGTAAGCAAAGTTATGGCTGTCTAAGTCCACTGAGGTCAATGAGGTTAGAAGAATTAATTCCCCTTAGGATTTCACTGTCACTTCCTTAGTGCATTACCAGCAAGTTGCAATGATTTTGAATTTCTCAGCTCTGGTATTTCAGTTTAAAAAAGCAAATCCCGTCTCAATTTCAGTTGCATCATGAGCAAACTGGACACTTGAACCTTCCCCACACCACGTTCAATATGTTTGAACTAAAATTCAATGTCAATTTAAAATTCAATATTAATAACAATTTTTCAATATTGCTTGTTCTGCAATAATCAGCATTCTACAGATGCAAGCAGAAGACCAGGGAAACTTGTGAGTGAGGGAAATCTGTTCCCCACTGCTGTTGCATCCCATTCTCTGCCCTCATCAGCTAATTTTTCTTCTTCCCCCCCCATCTCTACTTCCTCTCTGTTCTCTGCGTATCATTGATTTATTGTCCTTCCTGCACCTGTAAGTACCAGGTTGCTAAGGAACAACATGATGCAAACCATAATCTTGAGTTTTTGAAAGATCTCAATCAGCATTCCCTGTTTTACTTACCACACACACACACACACACACGTACTTGGGTGTCTATGATATTTATTAAGACTATATTTGAAGAAATCTCATATGTCACTGGCCCCATTGGGTGATTTTTTGTTGTTGTTTATCTACATGCTGGGAGCCAGATTCAGAATTTGTTATAAAAATAATGTGCACAAAGGATCACAAAGGGGACATTTACCAATTACTACAGGTGAGATTGCAGGATGTCCTCTCATTTGCAGAATCTTGATTTAAAAAAAAATACTCAGTTTCATTCTGTTATTAAAAGATTTTATTATTTCAAACCTACATATGACAGACATGGACAAGGTTTTCACAAATAAACATTAGAACTACTGTTACAGGAGTAGAGGGCTCCCCTTTATTTATCACCTCATTAGCAAAATTAATTAGTGAGAATGTTCCACTTGTGACAAGCACAAAAGGCAGCTATTCTGTGGAAGAGTCATTGTGGAAGATGCCTTTTTCATGATTGTCAGGAAATTTTCTTGTAATTTTTTCCATGTATATAGACCAGGGATAGGGATAAATAGTTTAATGATTCCTTTCAAAGTCTTAAACAGGGATCAGTAAGAACCAAATTATGAACCAAAATTTGTGATGAACTGGGCCCAGCTTGTGGTTTGTGAACCTCAGTTTGCACCATACCACCCTCATGAGCCACACAAACCTCCCACAAACCTTCTAGGTGGGTTCATGTGATTCATGTTGGTAGACACATTGGTGTTGGTAGCAAGGCTTGGAGAAGGCATTTAAAGAGACTGCAATCCATTTTACAATCCACTCCAGCATTTCAGCTTCCAAGCAGGGGGAGTGAAATGGATCACTGAAATGGCTTGCAATAGCCATTTAAAGGGAACATGCCCTTTAAATGGCTTTTGCAAGTGGGTGCTGCAGCCAAGTGAAGCCCAAGTGGTGAGTTCACTTGGAAGTGGTGAACTCACCGCTTGGACTTCACGCACATGTGGCACCCACTTGCAAAAACTATTTAATTATTTAGATTCATAAAGGGAACATTCCCTTTAAATGGCTTTTGCAAACTCTCCCCTCCTCCTTCCCTTCTGTGGCCTCACCAGCAAAAAGGAGGGAGGAAAGATCCATGAACCTCACAAAATGGACCGGTTCATGAACCGGGGCAGGTTCATCCCAGTTTGTGGGACATCATGAACCACGAACCGGGATGAGCCTCCATTTTCCCAGTTCATGCCCATCCCTAGTCTTAGACATAAACCTCAGATAGTTGGTAGGTAACTTCACTGAAATTAATAGAATCTTCTGGTAGAGAAATGTGGATAGACTGAAACATTAGAAAGCTTTACTGAATGTCTAAAGGTCCAATCTACATTGGTATTTTGCACCATTTTGCCAACGATGTCACATCGTCTCACAAATTTCTGTCTACAAATCATGCCGCATCCACTCTCCTAACATTTCATCTCAGCATCAGCTGTCTGCTCATTTTATTGCCATTTAGTGATGACTCTGAGGTCACTACGGTGTTTCATCGCCTTCTCTGGATTTGGTTCTAAGGTCCTACAATTGCTCCTCCCCACTCTCGAGCCGCTGTGAGCAAAAAGCAGACAACTGGAGCCGAATTCTCCCCCACCCCATTTTTTCCAAGGAGATATGCAAATTGTCACAAAGGAAATGAATTAGCTGAAAATCCAGTCATCTGCGTTTAAGAGCAGCCTGGGAACATTTTTCTGCAATCGTATTTGGGGGGTGGATGGGTTGGAAGCATGCCCACACCTGAACCATTTGTTATTTCTTGAGGCCACTCTCCCTTCCCCCTCGTGTGCTCTTCTTAAACAACTTCAGAGGAGAGCTTTATACTGAGCCAAATGGGAAGTCAATGCAACAGCAGCATGGAACTGCTTTACATAACAAATGCAGATTGGGCCAAAGTTCACCTCTGGGAACCAATAAACACTTTATTATTGTTGCCTTCTTTGGGAAACTAGTCTTGTGCCATTCAAAAATCAATGGTGGGCAAGACCATTTCCAGAATGCCGATATAGTCATGGGGAAAAGTCAAAATAAATATTTGAGCAGTTAAATGCCCAGGAGTCCAGCCCAAAAAAAAGTGGCAACCCTATTATCTAAAGGGGGGGGACTTTATCAATACTGGGCACTAAGTCAATCCTAAAGCCAGAAAACAAACAGAGTATACCTATTTCTAGAATCAGTCCCTACAAAAATAAAATTAAACTGATAGAAATGAAAAAGCCATAATGGCAGGCAAACATACCAAATACATATTAATTAAATATCAAAGTGGTATCTGCTACCTTCTAAAATTTAATGTTCTGCAGTAAGGCTTCTTTTCTGAGATGGCATGGAAGGAATATTATAGTGTGGGTGCCAAATGAAAAAGACCCCCGCTTATACACAATATGTTTAATCAAGCGCTGACATATTCGTTCCATTACACTATAGGTACCATTTTCACTCAATGCAAGAAATACAGCACAAGAAGAAGAAAGAAAACCCTAAAATATTTTAGCGCTGTTTCATTTTGCCGCTTCTGTTCCAAGCATGTTGGCAGCTGCTAACCAGATAGAAAACACTAAGTGAGTGATGTTCCAAAGAGCTGGATGACCTTGCCACCAGTAATTCTATGTGGACAGGTTGGAAGCAAAGTGAGTGTCTACAGGGCAGGACAGACAGATGACAGTTTTTGTCCCAGGGTAAGATAACTCACTTGGTGGACACAACAGGCAATCTGGATACTGCATCTGTAATCCAGATGGTCATTTGTAGTTAGAGAAAGACACTGTATTCCTGAGTCCAGACTAGTTTACTTTTGTAGATGACCTTTTCTGTGTCACCTCTGCACTAGGGAATCAGCGACTGCCAAGAGGCCCTTGTGACAAGCTATTTCTAAGAACAAAGGGGACCCACACAGCTTCCTATGATTTTGGGGGAACTAGGTTTGTTTTATTTTTATTTATTTTATTTTTGGGATTTATATCCTGCCCTCCCCACCTTACGGCAGGCTCAGGGCGGCTACCAACAGTTCAATAACATAAAATTGTAAAACATTTTCATAAAACATACAGTACAGCAAAGTCATAAACCTTACTGTTTCCCCAATCCAAGATGGCATAGCTTCCTCATCTCTATCAGAGCAGCATCCCAGATGGCAACCAGTTCTGGTTGGTGCTAGGTGTTCCAGATTGGCAGGTTCCACTAATAGGGCCAGGGCTACAAAGGTCGAGGTGGCCCCTACATGAACGCCTGGTGGAAGAGCTCCATCTTGTGGGCCCTGTGGAACTGCAAAAGATCCCGCAGGGCCCTGATGTTATCTGGGAGCTCATTCCACGAGTGTGGGGCCACCACCAAGAAGGCCCTGGCCCTTGTAGCCACCAGCCGGGCCTCCCTCAGCCCTAGGAGAACCAGGTGATTTATACCATGAACCTTCCCCTCAGTTACCAGGTGTTCTAAAGGCAGTAAGTTTATACACTTAGGGTTCGCTGCCATGAGGTAAGTTTTGTGTGAGCAAATAGAATACAGAGATCACTGAGGCAGGAATTGTGTAACAACATGGAATATTTATTTATTTACAAGTTGATTTTGAAGAACAGCAGAGGTCTCTAGGTAGACAAAGGAGAAATCTGGCCGAGGCACATTAATTTAAACTCGTTATGGCTTCAGGGAATAGTTTGGATTTTCTTTAATGCTTTCAGGCATAAGCAGGCTTTTGCTGACTATCCACTAGGTTGGATCCTCTCACGCACACAGAATTCCACCCACACCAGCCTGCCCTGTCCCAAGAGTCAACTGAGTGGCGAACGGTCTGCTTATTACCAGAGACAGGCCTAAGAATGAGGGACTCTATTCTTTCTCAGAGGTAGAGCTAAGCCACACTACCAAGCAGGGCTGCCTTTCATTATGACTGCTCTTGTTCTGAGCCAGACCTGAATTCTCACTGCTCTCTCCCTGAGCTTCAGTTTCTCTGCTTCCCTTCAGCATTCCACCCCCCTTCTGAAAGGTGAATGGATGCTGGAGTAGCACTCCCATAGGCTCAGCTGAGTGCCTGTTTTTCCCTTCAGGGGCAGGACAGCATCCTATCCAGCACAGCCCCACTTCCCCAATTATGACAAACAAGTGCATAGTAGGTATAGGACACAATACTACCTCCAATGTCGTCGTGTTCAAGCATGTCTACTAACAAATAAATCCACAGTCTTACACACATAGTTCACCTCTTTGCATCAGTAGGACATTTCTGAGTAAGCATATATAGTATTGGCCTGCTTCCCCGGTGACAACATGAGATAAACATGTATGGATACGAATACTTTTTATTTATTTAAATAATTAAATTGCTGATCTATGTCACCGCTTATTCAAATAAGCTGATGATTTTGATGGTGGGCGGTGCATGGCATCCACTGGGTGTGCCTTTGGGGCAAGTCCCGCCTGGCTCCAAACTGGGCCAGAGCTTCCACCACCCTTGCTTATCATAGTCTGGACTATCACTATGTGCTGAGGGGTGCCAAACTTCATCCACCTCCCCTGATGTGCTGCAAGTCTCCTACTAAGTTCAAAAGATGCTGCTTCAAGCCATTTGACCATCTGCTTTCTGCTTGCCACCAAAAGTGGCAGGGAGCAGAACACTGGGGGTAAAATGGCTCCAAACCATTTATTCCAAATGGCTGAATGGTGGGGAGTAGAAAGCAGGGGTTTAAATAGGACTGAGAAATTCAAATTTCTGCTCCCCACCACTCAATTCTTTTTTGTGAAGAGCAGAAAGCAAGGCTTTAAATGGCTCAGATCTCTTCATAAACCACTACAAACTGCCTTATAATTTGTGAAAGTTGTTGGCAGCTCTTCACTTCATGAACATCACTTTGCAAACCACAAACTGGCCCCAATTCATGACAAACATTGGTTGATGAGCCAGTTTGTGCTCATCCCCATTAAACACCCTAACCACAGCAACAGCATAGAACAGGAAAGAAAAAGAACTTCACACCAAGCCAATCTGGTGAACTCCCCTCCCCCAAATCCCTGCTTAACTCTACAGAAGTAACCAACTAATCTTTCACTGTCCCTTGGGAAGGTCAGCTGGAGCTATGGTTGCCAATCTTCAAGTTCCCTGATGTGTGCTGGGATACAAATTCTGCAAAACATCCACAGTCACACAACTTCCTGACCTGTCTGAATGACAACTTTCTTCATCAAATGGCTGAGGAAGCTACAAAGGGCTCAGCCATACTCAGCTTAATATTGACCAACAGGCAAGAGATGGTAGATGGGGTGAAGGTGGTGGGGACCTTAGGGGGCAGTGGCCATGTCCTGCTAAGATTCTTTTTGCTGTGGGGGGCCAAGGAAGTTTGTAGCCACACACATATGTTAGATTTCAGTAGGGCAGACTTTAATAAACTCATAGGTATGATGAGAAGCATTCCATGGGCAAGACTGCTGGAAGGGAAAGGAGCAAGTGAAGGGTGGGCGCTCCTAAAACAAGAGCTCTTGCAAGCTCAAGTTGTCACTATTCCAACAAGAAAGAAACATGGTGAGGGATCCAAGAAGCCAATTTGGATGAACAGAGAACTGTGTGATGTGCTAAGGGAGAAAAAGGAAATGTTCAAGAAATGGAGGCAAAGACATACAACTAAAGAAGAGTATCTGCAGGTTGCTACGCACTGTAGGTCAGCCATCAGAGAGGCCAAAGCTCACAGTGAACTAAAGCTGGCCAGGGAGGCTTGCAACAACAAGAAAATCTTCTTCAGATATGTGAGGAGCAAATGCAAGATAAAAGAGGTAATGGGCCCACTGTTGGGTAAAAATGGAGAAACTCTGACAGAGGACAGAGAGAAAGCAGAAAGGCTCAGTGCCTATTTTTCCTCAGTTTTTCCCCTGAAGAGGAGAACAGGCTCATCTAGAAATTGTAGTAAGCAAGTCACAGCATCTGGGCTGCTGGTTGACATGGACAGAGAGGTAGTTGAGGAGCATCTGGCTGCACTGAAAGAGTACAAATCTCCCGGGTCAGATGGTATGCACCAAAGAGTGCTCAAAGAACTTTCTAGAGAGCTTGCAGAGCCTTTGTCCATCATCTTCCAGATCTCTTGGAGGACAGGAGACAAGACTGCCCCAAGACTGAAGGAGGGCAGATGTTATCCCAATTTTCAAAAAAGGAAGGAAGGATGACCTAGGAAACTATAGGCCAATCAATCTGACCTCTGTCCCAGGGAAGATACTGGAGCAGATTTTAAAGAGATTGATCTGCAAGCATCTAAAGGACAACTTGGTGGTCAGGGGAAATCAGCATGGATTTGTCCCCAACAGGTCCTACCAGACCAACCTTATTTCCTTTTTTGATTGAGTGATGAACTGACTGGATTGAGGGAATGCTGTTGTTGATCTTTACCTGGATTTCAGTAAAGCTTTTGACAGGGTTTCCCATGTTGTTCATATGGGTAAACTAAAGGACTGTGGACTGGACTGTGGGTTATTTAGGTTGATAGGTTGTAGAACTGCACTCAGAGAGTAGTTGTCAATGGCATTTCATCTGAATGGAGGCAGGTATCCAGTGGGGTTCCATAAAGCTTGGTTCTGGGCCCAGTACTTTTCAATATTTTTATAAACGATCTGGATGAGGGTGTGGAGGGGCTACTCATTAAATTTGCAGATGACACCAAATTGGGAAAAGCAGCGAACACACTAGAAGATAGAGATATAATTCAACGACATCTGAACACATTGGAAAAGTAGGTGGATGTGAACAAGATGGAATTTAACAAAGATAAGCATCAAGTTCTACATCTTTGTAACAAAAATGAGAAACACACATACTGGATGGGGGATACACTTCTGGGTAGCAGTGTGTGTGAACATGATCTTGGGGTAAGAGTGGACTGAAAGTTGAATATGAGCAGCCAGTGTTATTTGGTGACAATAAAGGCTAATACAATCCTGGGCTGTATCAACACAGGCATAACATCCAAATCACAAGACGTCATAGTCCCGCTGTACACTGCATTGGCCATGCTGCACCTGGAGTCTTGTGTGCAGTTCTAGAGGCCTCGCTTCAAAAAGGATGAGGACAGAATGGAGCACGTGCAGAGAAGAGTGACGAGGATGATCGGGAGCCTGGAGACCAAGCCCTATGAGGAAAGGCTGAAGGACTTGGGAATGTTCAGTCTGGAGAAGAGGAGGTTGAGGGGGTACATGATTGCTCTCTTGAAGTATTTGAAGGGCTGTCACTTAGAGGAGGGCAGGGAACTATTCTTGTTGGCAGCAGAGGATAAGACTTGCAATAATGGTTTAAATTAAGGGCGGGAGGTACCAGCTGGATATTAGGAAAAACTTTTTTACAGTAAGTTGTGCAAAAATGGAATCAGCTACCTAGGGAGGTGGTCAGCTCCCCTTCACTGGCAGTTTTTAAGCAGTGTCTGGACACACACTTGTCAGGGATGCTCTAGGCTGATCCTGCATTAAGAAGAGGATTGAACCAGATGGCCTGTATGGCCCCTTCCAACTCTGATTCTATTATTCTAAGTGGGGCCTGGAGATATCCTGGAATTACAACTGATCTCCTGATGACAGAGATCAGCTCCCCTGGAGAAAATGGCTGCTTTGGACAGTGGCATCTATGGTATCATTAACGAGGTTCCTCCCATCCCCAAACCTCAACTTCCCCAGGCTCCATACCCAAAATCTTTAGGTATTTCCTAACCTGCAGTTGGCAAACCTATCCAAAGCAAAAGTGCCTGCCATAGAGAGAGCTTAGCTGAAAAATCGCTGCCTGCAACCCTCCCCTGCTTGACTGACTTCCCTTATTGCCCCACCAATAGAATCTTGTGCTACATGTAAAGTTAATGTGGGCCAGGGCAAATTAATCCATGGAATTATTTATGATAAATGTTCCTAATAAAATGTCCTACAAATACATGAAGTAACTTACAAATATTGGCAGTGCCATCCCATGAATGCCTTCCTGGGAGTAAGTCCTACTGAATTGGCCTAAGTAGGATTCTGAGTAGACCTGCTTAGGCGTGGTATTTTTTCACATAGAAAACTTTTTTAATGAGTCCTTTACCTAATTCCAAGGAATAGGCTTCAATTGAGGCTATGTATGGACAATAGGATATCCCTCCCCCACTTGCACGATTTGAAGCCAATATAATGGAGATGCCATTATATTTACTCATTTCCCCCCTGTTCCTCTGGGATTTCTGGTCAAAAAAGACTGGGCCATTTTTCAAAGCACTGGGCAGCAGGACCAGAAGGGGGTGGGGAAGATGCAACTGCAAAAAATTATGGCTCTATCATACTACTTTTAAATGGTCAAAAAGCTGAGCCAGGATTTCTGTCAGCAGAGTAGTACTTAACCCTGGTCAGTTCACCAGATGAGCCACATCTCACTTGGGCTGGAGACTGGGCATACAGTTGTTTGATCAAAAATAGAAAACTACTTTGACTGCAAAAATTCTCTTCCAAAATTGTAATTATTGAATTTGCATATTTACTATTCTCCAAACATTCCCTGAATATTTCCCCAATAAGTCCTTTGTTGTTGTTGTTCAGTTGCACAGTCGAGTCTGACTCTTCGCGACCCCATGGACCACATCACGCCAGGCCTTCCTGTCCTCTGTCGTCCTCCAGAGCTTGCTCAAGTCCATGCTTGTCGCATCGATGACACTGTCTAACCATCTCAGTTTTTGCCATCCCCTTCTTCTTTTACCTTCAGTCTTTCCCAGCATCAGGGTCTTCGGACTCTCCTAATATTGTATGTCTATATGAGATGCACAATATTTGACTAAAATATTTTTGGTTTCATGGCACTGATGTAAAGGTAGCTATACTTGTTATGCTTCTTCTTTTCAGCCAAAGATTGGCTCTCAAAGCAGCTTGTTGGAATTAAAATCTTAGGACAAATATTCAGTACAAAAGTTTTCACAGAGCTTGAAGTATCTGCAGGTGCTTTAGAGGGTGTCTGTCCACATTGTCCTCTGGCAGCCTCATCAGTGTCATGTGGAAACTGCATGTAATGTGTAACATTATTCAATTATTAGAATGCAACAGTATGATACAATAGATAGTATCTGATAGCTCACACATAATGGCAGTTTTAATCTTGTTGCATTTGATAGACAAAATCTGATGGGCAACTGGGTTCATTGACAGTTTAATACATTTTGTGTTTGATATCAGCTAAAATCAAAACAATAAAGTAGCTTAAAGCATTAAAAATGCTGCATTCCAAATAAGTATAAATAATTCTAGATATTTTTGTGAAATTCCTCACTGGAAAATGCAGATGAGTAATATGAGGAATTACATGAACACCAAATGTCTGTGATTGTTTCAGTTCTAAAATGTATGTAATATTCCTCTGAAAAATACTGAAAAATATGTTAAAACTAATGTATTATTTGCAAAATGAAAGCTGAGAAATAATCTAATGTTGCATCACAAGTGTATGTCATTACTAATTTGTATGCCATTTGTTATTTTCTATCAGCTTTTATAATTTTCAAGAGGGGGAGCTAGTTAGCTAATAGTTTGTAGATTCTTGCTAATAGCTTCTTTGAGGGCAAACTGTTGGTTGTATGATTTCCAGTGAAGCAAAATGAAAACATTTTACACCTACAAAAAAAAATCATGGAAAGTGCTTTTTATGACATTTCTGTTCCTGTCTTCCACATAAAACTGACTGATTATCAAGGATATCAGACAGGCACAGCAGGAACACTTGATTATTTGTGTCTTGACAATACCTAAAAAAAAATAAATTGATGTTTTAATCTCTCCGTTCATGCCAACATTATCCCATTCAGAACATCTTTTCATTTCAAGTTTTAAAAATGTCTAAAGGATGCTCTCCAGTTAAGTGGAATGCTGGGAATATGAATGCATAGGCAGAGAAAGAGGAAACAACTTTGACTGAGAATCTTATAACACAAAACATACAAAAATTTTAACACACCACCTGGAAATTCAGAATGTTCCTCTGCAAAGTCAGGTATCTCATTTTTGGATAATAAGGTGAGCAACAATTAGGTGAAATTTATCCTACCCTTGACAGTTATGGAACCATTACATTCTACGGCATTTGCAAGTTCTCATGCTTGGAAGTTTTGAGGTCCCAAAAGTAAACATGATTCCTTTGTGTAGTTCCCATGTTCCTTCTATTGCCTTCTTTTGCACAACAACAAAAACCCAGCCATCCTCACACCTGTGTGTAGGTTTGCCCTGTATTGATTGGAAGCAGCAGACTCCTGACTCTTGGCCCTCCCTAGATAAACATTTTCCAAACCATTTGGAATGGCGTGGAATCATTTTTGCAGATACTTTCTAAGTCCACCATGCTGTGTAATAGCGTGAACAGGTTTATGCACTACAGCTTGAGTATGAGAGTTGGCGTGTGCAAGATACTTTCCCAAAACAATTCCATCTTGGCAAAAGGCAACACACAAACAAACCCCAGCCTGACAGCCCTTTAATACCTGGGGTGTTGTAGGTACCAGGCATACTTTTACGTAATCCAGATAGTATGCCAACTCAGTACTTTAGGCACCCAGGTAATGCCATGGTTCCTAAATTGTTTCTTTGGAAAGATGGAACAGGTGGGTGCTATGAAGGTTGACTGTGATATTGCATATCATACTTAAAAGCTATCAGAATTCTCTGAGTAATGAACATGTTTGGGTTCAATCTATTTCCTTCCAGTGGTGCTGGGAGCCGGCTTCACAGTATGCTGCTGTAAAAAAAAAAATGCAGCACAAACCCCTGCTGGTGCAACACCAGGTATGAACAGGAGGAGGATCAGACATAATTTGTGATATTTATTGGGAGGGCAGGGGGAGTGGATTGTCCGGTTATTGGCTCTGTATCTAACCTCTCCATTCAGTAAACAGCAAATCTTTTCTCCTGCCTAAGCATCCTGCCTCTAACTGAAGTGGCTCTTCCTCCAGATCTAATGCAGCCTACAAGGACTTTACAAACTGATGGGAAATTATAATGGCCTTAAACTGGAAGAAGGGTCCTTAAGCCACAAAAAGCTTCATGCAACAATTTGTAAAGCCTTTGTAGGCTGCAGTAAGAACCACGGAGGCAGATATGGGAGTGGGAATCACGACTATCACTAGATCTTTAAAAGCGGTGAGGACAGGGTGTGATTCGAAGCAAAGATTCCTCACCTGGCTACTTTCCTCTTTGACATGAAAAACACAGGTTTGGCTACCGGCTACGGAGAAAATGACCGGGGGGGTGTTGTGTTTTGCAGCACATGCTAAACATTAAGCACCCTGTCTCATACATACCAATTCTCTGTCCTATGTTATACCTGAAGCTGCCCAAACAGTGACCAGGATTCCTGTTTCTGTGCATGCTGCAAAACATCTAGGTAATCTTCAGTTTCTAAATTCTGCATCCGGGTATATTGTGCAGTTACCTTAAATGAGTATATTTGGGTAGCTTTTTCATTAGTTCCTGTGACCACCTGGTTCTCCAGCCACAGCTATCTTCCTGATCTCTTTATTTGTTTCCCAGCAAAGCTTCCCCGATGTTCAGCTGTCACCTGTTCTGTTGCATGTCAGCTAAAATTTACAATTGGCAATCTCTCTTCAATGACACACAGCTTTCTCCTCTCCTTCCATCACTGTGAAAAATAATTGAGGAAAGGAGAAATCTGGGGATATGTCTGGCAGCTGCATAACTTCTAGAGTGAATTTCTGTTTCCCCTCCTGTTGCAGAGCTATGAGCCTGGGTGTGGCTAGAAACACAAACTTTTGGGCAAGAGGCAAAGGTGGTCAGGTCACAGCCCATTGCATTGAGTGTGCCAGTCCCATGGATCCAAGGCCAGCCCAGGGTGCTAGCCAGTTTGGTGTAGTGGTTAAGTGCGCGGACTCTAATCTGGGAGAACCGGGTTTGATTCCCCACTCCTCCACTTGCACTTGCTGGATGACCTTGGGCAAGCCATAGCTCTGTACCAGCTGTTCCCTCAAGGACAGCTTGGGAAAGAGCTCTCTCAGCCCCACCTACCTCACAGGGTGTCTGTTGTGGGGAGGGGAAGGGAAAAGGAGTTTGTAAGCCGCTCTGAGACTCCCTTGGGGAGTGGAGGGCGGGGTATAAATCCAATCTCTTCTTCTTCTTCTTCTTCTATAGTTTTGTTGTCTTGGTTCATCTGTCCTTCACATTGTATTTCTTTTCATTTAAATTGTCTATTTATTTAAGCTTTTGCTATTTTTGTAAAATGCGTGGGGCAGGAAAGTGGGATAAAATGCCTAAATAAATAAATAACATTAAAATAATATTGCAAATGAGAGTACGGGAGTATGGGAGAGAATGAAAAGTGCTGCAGTCTAGAAACCACTGGAACATCTTTCCATTCTGACAAATCGTAGAAAATGTGTGGGAAATGTTAGGTATCAAAGAAGCAGTGTGGCTCAGTAGTAAAGCACATAATTAAGAAAGAGAGTCTGGGGCTCAGTTCCTAACATCTCCAGTTAAATGCATCTCAAGTAGAAGGGCTTGGGGAAAGTTTCCTGTGATTGAGGTCTGCCAGTCAGAGTAAATAATACTGAACTAGATGGGCCTGTTGTCAGACTCAGTACAGAACAGTTTCATTAAGGCTGCCAAGTTCCCCAGGTGGGCAGGGGTTTGCCCACCTGATGGGTCATTTACCCACTGGCCTGGAACTGGCTGCTAGGGGGAACTCCACCCCCAAAGTGCTGGCATATGACTCTATGGTTTTCCCTCAAATGTCAGTGCCCCCCCCCCCAACGTCCCTGACGCAATGACATCACTTCTGGGTGATGTAATTGCAGTGTGTGTGCTTTGCATGCACGCTGAAGAAACCCCAGAAAGACACACACACACACACACGCTGTAAGCCAGGTAAGACCTGGCAACCCTAAGTTTCATTGACATCTACCTTGGGCACACCTGTGGACTTGGACATGCTCAGTGGGATGTTGGAATTCCTCCTTTTGAACAGCTGACTCTCTGCCGTCTTGTAGGCTACCTTTGAAACTTGAAAACAGGACACTCTGGAAACTGTTTTAGAAGAGAGGCATGCTGTATGGCATGGGCAGCAGCCATCTGAGAACACAAGGCAACTCCTCCCCCTTAGTCACACGGTTTCTTTGGATCCAGGCCTAAACTTTCCTCTCAGTCAAATGGTGGGAAGAAAAGATAAATTCTGGATATGCAAAGAAGTGATATATTTGTTTGAGCCTTGATGAGCTGCGATAGACACTTTTTTCTATATCCAGTTTCAACAGCGCTTCATGAAGGAATTTATCTCAGCAAACTTTCAACTACTTTTGTGGCTTTGCTCTAATTGCCAGCTGGTATCTGAAATCTGTACGCAAAAGGTGTCATATGGCTCCGTCTCAGCAGTGTCACAGTTACGTCAGTAATGGCCAGCAAGTACACAAAGCTTGGCTTCCATCCCTTCTCCTGTTCAGCTTTCCATTACGTAAGCTATAGACTCAGCAGGATTTGCATTTCTGAGGCGATGAATGCAATTCCTAAGCAGGCAGAGCTGTACAGCGTTACGCTCTTGAACATCACTCATAAGTGCAAATATTACACCACTTGTGGTTTCTACTGCCTAATTACATTGCAGTCTAAATGCCCCAAAGGTAAATTATCTCAAAGGAGCAACTCTGAAAACAGAAAAAAAAAATTACAAAATAATTAAAGCAATGATTTCCCTTTCCTCTGGGTTTCAGATGGCAGCAACAAAAACTAGGAAACCTTTGACCTAAAGTTGAATTTCCTGTGAATTCACAGTTAAAATTCACTCCGAGTTGTCTCACTGTGACAATAAAGTTTTCCCACTGACACATGGCAATAAAACCAGTTACTATGGCAGTGCTTTTGTACAGACAGCACTTGCTGACCAGACACAATGACTGCAATCTTAAATACTGCATATATACACTGTCTGTTCTCTCCGTGTTTTGTGCCAAAAGCACTATATAAAGGCAATGGGAACTGAGGATGAGAGATGTGCAAAGGATTCCTTCGGTAACTGTGTGGGTGGACTCATTCGATAATGACATTTTCCTGGTCTCCTGGCAATGAATGCCCAAGGAAAGCCTGCTGTCTTTAAAATCTGTCTAGTTCAGTCAGGCATCCATGCTTCACTATGGTTCAATTTGTGCTTCAGTTTGTGCTTGACCATGGCTCAAGCGATGACAAAGGGCAATATAGGGCTGCAAAAGAAATTCTAAAATCTGTTGGCTTCATTCAGACCTTGGTAATTCGAATGGTTTCTTCAGTTGCAATTATACACACAATTAGACCCAACATAGGTGTGAATGCCTGGTGGATTTAAAGGGGGCGAACAGACAACAACATCTGGACTTCCCTGAAGCCATCGGCAACCTGTTTTTTTTTCAGCCACAGAAGCAGAGTTAAAAGGCACCAGGGAAAAAATGGTAGTAAACGGGCCATGGGTGGACTTTCCCCTGTGATTACTCCAGCGCACTCTCATAGTGTCGGGATGGTCTGATCAGGCCATCCCAACTCTGTGCCATCCCCCCCCCCTTCGCAGTATGCGCATCATCGCAAACTCCATAGGGAGCCCTCAGTGTGGAGGTGCAATTCATCCATCCCTCGTTTAAGCACATGGGGGGGGGATGGGACAAAAAAAACACAATTCACCCACAGTTGCATCTTATCACACACTGATGGACTGCGCCCGCAGCTGCAAAGAAAGGTGTGATCATGCAACTGTGGGTCAACTTCCGCCAGATGAAATAGCCTCTCTTTCCCCCCCCCCCTTGCTTTATCTCACATGTGTGACTGCAACCTTTAGTACCATGGTTTTGTTCAATCGTTTTTCAAAGTCAGAGAAAAAATATATTGCTACCATATTTGTATGATCTGGTTTTTTCAAAGTTCTTCTTTGTTGTCTGTTAATTTTGCATTCTTTCACCGTCTGTTTCTTCCTTTTTGAGACTCGAGATGTCAGTATGGTCCAATGCTGCATGTGTTTCCTCAGGACCACATACTAAATGTGCTGCTGTGATCTGTAACAGTATTACTGAGAATGTTTGCTGACCATGCTTTTTTAGTTTAATGGCTCAAAATTAGGGTTGCCAAGTCGTTGAGACTTACCGGCGGGGGGGAGTCCTCCTTGGTCCGGGAGCTTCCCTGGCACGCGCGCTTACGCGCATGCAACGATGATGTCACACAGAAGTGACATCATCATGTTGGGGGCATTGCCAGGGTGATGCTCTGCCAATCGCCCCAAAACTCTATGGTACCATTGCTAGAGCATCGTCCCGGCAACGTCCCCAACGTGATGACGTCACTTCTGGGTGATGTCATTACGCTGGAGAAGTCATCCTGACTGGATGACTTTGGGGGTGGGGTTCCCCCCGCCGGCTGAATGCTGGCCGGCAGATTGGGAACCCCTGTAGCAGGGGATCCCCTGCCCCCCGGGCTGACTTGGCAGCCCTACTCAAAATGGTTGGCATTTTCTAAATGGATGCTGTTCAGAGATAGCCCTCTGATGGTTAGGAATAGAAGAACATAAGAAAATCACTGCTGGATCAGGCCACTGATCCATCTAGTCCAGCACCCTGTCTTACATAGTGGTCAACCAGTTACTATGGAGGGTCAACTACAGGGAAAGAGGCCAAAGACTTTCCCTGGTGTTGCCTCCCGGCACTGGTATTCAGTCATTCCATCAGTCAGTCAGTCAAAAGTTTATTGTTTGTGGCCAAAGACCATCACAATTGAGGAGATAAAACATAAAAATATGAAAGTGGAGGTGCTGGAAGTATGGAGGGTCAGCACAAAATTCACTTGTGAAGTGGGCTGAGATTATGGCAACTAAAAACACAGTCTTCAGTGATAACAAACAGAAGGTGCAGACTGCCACATGCTCAAATGAATGTTTCATCAACTGGGATAAGACAAATTGAAGATTCCAAATGGGAATGGGCTTGGTCATTTATTTATTTAAAACATCCCTGTGCCACCCTGTGACCCAACTCAGGGTCACCAATGAAGTGAACACTAAAACATTAGAACATATAAAACATTATAGTATCTCAAACATTGCAAAGGGAGATAGTATTTTGGAATGTAACCTTCAGCCCCAATTTGAATGGGGGGATAGGGAGGTGCTGCAGCAGAGTTATCTTGGCCGTGTTTATGATCCTATAGTCATGAACCATATACATGCATTTGGTGAAGACATGTGGTGCTGCTGGGAGGCCAAATGGAAGTATTCTGTAGAGAAAGGGCAATTCTGTATCTAGCATTTACTCTGGGAGGAAAAAAGTGCTGCTCAAAACCACATTCAAATACCTTGAGGCAATACCATACTGACTGCAAAGTCACCACTGAATGGCCATAAAACAGCCATAAATCTATGCAAAAGGTACAATAAAACCCAATGATCAAAGAAAGTGAAAGTGACATGGAGTGTGGAGGCTACCATAAAAATCCAATGATCAAAGGAAGTGAAAGCAGCATGCAATGCAGAGGGGAATTTCTGTTCCATTCGCAACGATTGGAGCAAAAGGCAGCATGGAAATATGCATCCTTTAGGTCAAGGGATGCAAACCACAGTGCTTCAAAAGCAGAGTCAGGATGCTGCCAAAAGATGGCATTTGAAATTTTTGGTTTCAGATGAATTGATTCACCCCTCTGAAGTCCAGGATTGAGCACAGTCCTCCATCCCTCTTGTGTATGAGAAAATAACAGGAGTAGAATGTTCTTTGTCTTTGAAAACCTGAAAGAATAAGGATTATTTGGGGGAAAGGAGAAGAAATGCCTAAAGATGGAAGAGTTTTGAAAAAAACAATAGGGAATTGTGAAAAAATGAAAGCTTGGCTCACAAATGATGTAAAAATGTTCTCCATGACATCTGCACTGCAGCAGTTGAAGAAGACCTGGAAGTGAAGAAGCACAGCTCTGCACCTTCTGAGCATTTGTAGTGCTCCACAGGGAAGTGCTTGTGATAGGTGGAGCCAGTACTAACAGGGGTGGGTGGGTCTGGCTTAGCTTTAAATTTTTCTCCAATTGGGCTTTGTGCATGCTTGAGTTTCACATCAATGAAATGCACAGACCACAAAGAAGAAACTTTGGTGCTTAAAAATGAATGAGCTGGTAGCCTAAATGTCATCCTGGATTAGGGAAATGCTAGAGCCATAGTTTATCTTGATTTCAGTAAGGCTTTCGATAAGGTTCCACATAATATTCTTGTTGACCAATTGGTACATTTTGGGCTGTATCAGCAGAAGTATAGTGTCCAGATCACATGAAGTGATGGTATCATTTTACTCTGCTCTGGTTAGACCTCACCTAGAGTATTGTGTTCAGTTTTGGGGCACTACAATGACAACTGCTTTGGTAAATCATGGCGTAGGAGATGTCTCCACATTCCAGGGACAATGTTACCAGAATGTTTTTGCAAAACAACAGAAGACACCACCTCAACTTTCTGAATGACAAACGCAAAGATGTTTTAGTTTCAGAATGCCCTTTGTGTTCTTGGGTATGTACAAGGTGTGTGTGCATGTGGGCAAACCTTAGGGCTGCCAGCCTCCAGGTGGGGCCTGGGGATCTCCCGCTTTTATGACTGATCTCCAGCTGACAGAGATCAGCTCCCCTGGAGAAAATGGCTGCTTTGAAGGGTGGACTCTATGGCATTGTACCATGCTGAGGCCCCTCCCCTCCCCAAATCCCGCCCTCTCCTGGCTCCACCCCCAAAGTCCCCAGGTATTTCCCAACCCAGACTTGGCAACCTTAGCAAACCTACAGTATTGCAAATGTTCTGGCTTCCATGGCTTGATGGCAGGTGCATAGCAATCCTTTATATCTAAACAGTTTTAAATTCTTTAGGTTCATGAACAATACAGGTGAATGCAAATGCTGGTTTCCGTCTACGTGACAGGGGAAAGGTATCTTCTTAGGTCAAATCTACATCTGACTTTCCTGCTGGAATCATTCTAGTTTCAAAAACACCTGTCTATACCTATTTCTAGTTTCAAACCATACTTGTTCTAGTTTAAAAATCACTGTCTACATTCATGAATTGCCCTCTTGTGGTCAAGCTAGCATTACACTGCTTTAAACAGATCCTGTTGCTTACTGCTCTTCAGACCCGGGGGGGGGGGAAACAAAGTGAAATTTGAAACCAGTGTGAAATGAGTGTAGGAAAAGAACAGCAGTCAAACTACTTCAGAAGGGAGGTGTAGATTTGGCCTTAAACAAAGAGTTTGCAAAGCTTATTGGGACTTTGGTTCACTGCTGCTTGCTAGTTGAGAAGTTACAGAAATAAAATACTATGATTTCTTTATAAAACTGCCTCTATAAAGTGAATACAATTTTCTGAACTAACTGCTTCAGTTTTCTTACAACAATATGACTGTCATTGTGATGGGGAAATATGTATATTTCCCAGCTTTCATATGTGCAAACAGATGACTGGATTTTTTAGGGAGCACATTTTACTTACCAAAGCAGAATGTGCACAGAAAATTGTGGCCACATGTATCGGGGGATCATGGGTAGCACATGCATGCGTGATGTCTGGAAAGGGCTCATATGACACGAAATCAAACAGTGCCATAAGTTTCATGTTTAACACATCCCAGCAGCAAATGACAAGGATTTGAAGGAACCAGTTTAAAAGGCCACCATGTCTAACCTGTGCATCCGGGCTCAGTTGCCGCATATAGTTCCCTCTTCCTAGGATTTACCTCTATAACCAAGGTCATAAATGTACCTCAGGTTGTGGTCACTTGCGTGAGATAAAGAGGGGGGGAGGAAGCGAGGCTATTTCCTCCGGTGGAATTTGACCTGCAGTTGCATGATCACACAGTCTTTTGAAGTTGCAGGCACAGCCCGCCACTGCATAATCAGACGCAACCGCAGGAGAGTCAGGGTTTTTTTTTTTGCCATTTGTTTCCAATGCACTTAAACAAGGAATTGATGAATCACATCTCCACACTGAGGGCTCCCTATGGGGTGTGTGATGATGCACATACTGCGAAGGGGGGGGGAAACAATGGCATGGAGTCAGGATGGCCTGATCAGACCATCCTGATGCCATGAGAGCGTGCTGGAGTGATCAGACAGGGGAAAGTCCACCTGTGGCCCGTCGCAACCCTTTTACTACCAGTTTTTCCTTGGTGTCTTTTAACTCCGCTTCTGCAGTGGAACAAAACAGGTTGCCGATGGCTGTGGGGCGTATCCCATATGTTGTTGTCTGATCGCTCCCATTAAATTCACCCAGCATTCATGCCTATGTTGGGTCTAATTGTGCGTATGATCGCAACCTCAGTCAGTCAGCCAGACCAAACCAGTTGCTCAGCACTGAAGCAGTGTGTCTACATACAGATTATTATGTATGTATCAACCACTGTGATAAGTTCTACAAGAAATACAACTAAAAATCTTTTAAAACTGGTCAAGAATGTAAGTGATGTGATTTTCGAGAACTGCAAACTGCAGTACAGGCGCAGCCAAGGCTTTTCTCCAGGGATAATCATACTGGAGATTTGAGTTGCACACATTGTTGTAGTTTCCTACCACAAATGAGGTAAAGTCCAAAGATGTGCCAAATTGCTGGTTACAACTGCCTGTAATTCCAGAACGTAGCTCCTTTGGGGGAAAGGGGAAAGACGGCAGATTTACTCCCACACACGCATTTCATAATCACGATAATGTAGAAAGACGACCAATTGTCGTATTTAGAAATTCCAATCTAGTATTGTGAGCAACATGTCAGAGCTATAACTGGATTAATTCAATACATATGTTCCAGTTTTTGTTCCATTTTTACGGTATACCCACTCACAAGAGGACTGCTTTATTAATATCATTTTAGGCTGCTGAGTAGTGCTTTGTACTTTTTCTATCTCCTGGCTTGTCTTTATGCTGTTAGTTCTATGATTTTGTGTGAATTTCATCTTGTGAACTTCTCCAAGCAGGTCTCTGAGGAGGTGGCGTATACATTTTCTAATAAACATATAAATATGGATACATTTCCAATAGGCTGATGTCAGCCACACATTGTGTGGGCCTTTTCAGAGGAAGATTCCTTTTAATTCATGGAAAATCTGAAAGACAATATTTCAATGTGGTTTATTCATTAGATTTATTCTGATCTGCCAACGATCAGGAATTGGTTAAAATCAGATTATGACAATGGTCCTGCATTGACCAGATAGCATTCATGCAGTTAAGTACTTCATGTGACTATTTGCCAGCTTTCTCCAAAGAATACAGCCAATTGTCTCCATGTAAAGGGCAGTACTCTACAGATGACTATTTCAGCAGTGCCCTTAGAAGATAAGAGTTATCCTGGTTCTGAAACAGGCTCCTAAGGAGGAAGTGAGAGACGACTGGTTTCGTGTTGTGCCATTTTCAGGTCTTTGTGGTGGATATTTCTGCTGTGCAGCTAACTTCTCATTTGCTATGAATGTAGCTGATAGCTCTGTTGTACTTCTGGAGCAAGACTCTGACAGGGGGAGAAGTTGACTGTTGTAAGCAGATATTCCGCTATGAAAACTGTGCTAGATAGATTACAACACAGACTGCTGAGTAACTGAGATCTAAGCAATATATTTTTGGCAGAAAGTCAGTGGCTAAAATATGTTAGAATGGAAAACATTCGATAGTTTAAACAGGCTGCTTCAGTGATAAGGAAGAAATGGAGAGAAAGAGAAAAGCTTCATTTGATGATCGTCGTTGTTGCTACACAAATCGTATCGTGAAACATCTGTCCAGGATTCTAACAGTGCAATCCTAAAGAGGCTTACACTTTTCTAAAAGTTTACTGAGCTCAATGAGCTTAGAAAGGTGCAACTCTGCTTAGGGTGGTGTGGTAAAGTACAGTTCCTGACCAAGATCTCAAAATATAAGACAATTGTACTTGCAGAGATATATACCAGGAATATGCATCCAGAAACAAATAAAAATCGGCATAACTTTGCCTCTATTTTTCAGTACAATTATAACGAATACAATCTGGGGGAGAGATCATCACCATACATCTTTGAAAACAACCATGATCCTGGTGCCTTATCATCTGCTTTTCTCTGTTGCACAATGTGAGGTCAGAGGGAGAGGCAGGGAAGAGAGAAGAGAGTGACTCAGCAGATAATCTTGACAGGTGCATCTTCCATTTTTTACGAGTCAGCAGATTTTCTGCCAAAGAGAATTGTCCTCTTGGGGGATTTTATGCACAGAACGTTCCTTTCCAGAAATCATTACTTTCTCAGTTCTCTATTATATATCCAGAAGAAAGTTCTCTTTGTTACTATTCTGTTATTAGCCCTGGTACTGCACCAGTCTGTTTAGCAGCAGCAAATTTTGCTTTTGCTCCTGGAAGGCAGGCACGTGACTGGATAGATGCAGCGGCTCCCGCCCTATGACAGCTAGTGAGTTTACAAGGAAATGAAACAAGCACTATGTGCATATCCTTTTAGAATGGGGATGCTGTGCTGGGGGGCAGGTAGAGGTAAGCTGTGCTATAGTCCTCTCGCCATTGTCGACAGAATGCCTACAGATAAGAAAATGTAAATGTTTTACTTGTAGGTTCTGGAAGGCAGGCAGGATGCCCTGGAGCAAACAGGAGGGGGTAAAATGTGTTAATCACCCAACAAAGTACAGCGCCAGAAGAGGCAAGACTGTAAATATCTGCAATGATAAAAAGATCTGGGGTCTCTCTCCATGAATCCTGCTTTTCGGGTCTCTTGATTTATTTAAAGGTGCAGTAACATTTTACCAGCACAGATTGTATACAACCCTTGCTTTGAGCCCTCAAGAAAAGGTTAGTTTCTACATTCACTAGGGTGCCCTTTCCCTGCTTGGAAAACCTGGTGGGTGGGATAGTATTATACTACCCAGCTTATCAGGGAGTGTGAGGTTGGCTATTTAAAGCCAGCACTCCCTCAACTTCAAGTCTCATTGCTGGAAGATCTGCCCTACCTTCTCTCCATTTCAGCACAGTAAAGGGTTATTTTTTGGGTCTTTCTCCCAAAAATCCTTTTTTCACCTGCTTCATACCATATGGGGAGGAGTTTAGAATTAGCATTTAAAACAGGCCTGTTCCCAGTAGACTGGTAAGGCCCTAGTTTTTTGGAGAAGCGACAGCCTGCTAAGAGTCTAGTTACTGTAATACGTCTGAACAAGTGTTTTAGTCCGTTTGTACCCTGGGGGGGGAGGGCTGTGGTGCATTCTCTAGTGTTTAGGGTTTATTGAATGTTTTCTCTTGCAGTTGCCTACTTGTTGTTTCTCTCTTCTGCTGTGTGTCAGTGTGTGTTAGTGCTTGTGCTCTGTTGTATTTGTGGCCTGCAGTCAGTTATTGTCCTTTTTGCAAAATCCCATTGCAATAACTTCATTGAAAGCAAACTCCAAAGCATGGATTGGATTATTTCCTGAACTTTGCCAATATAGTTAAGGTGGCAGTTTTAGTGCAGGCTCATTGTTGTATTAATTAGATTCCCTGAGGTATGCTAGGACAGGTAGAGGTAACCAAACTGGACACTTTGTCTTATCCAATCCAAGTGCTTGGGGAAAGAATGTGTGTGGTGCTGCTGATTAAGACCTGACTCTTCATGCTGGCAGGTGTAGGGAACTGGCCTTGATTGGCAGCCTCTCTCTGTAGAAATCTGATGTGCAAAGACAAGCAAACTGCAGCTATGTAGTGCTCTGGGCTTGAATCCAGGGTGGGATCTGGTATTTTTGGCTACTGTGTGACAGAGTGTTCGACTGGATGGGCCATTGGCCTGATCCAACATTGACTTCTCTTATGTTCTTCTGTGGGATTGCCCAAACACTGGTGAACCTGCTACGTAGCCTTTTAGGGTACTTGCACTAATAGGGTAAACAGTTAATCTATTTTCAGTTCAACCTTTTAAATAACGAATACAACCTTAGCTTAATCTAATCTTGGTGTCTGTCTTCTTTTCAGGTGCGGACCAAAAGATAGGCCACCTGGCATTCTGATATGAAGAAAGCTGAAGGGGACTGTGAGTCTATTTTTAAAAAGTGTGTGATGAGGGATGTCAGCCCAGGCCCAGTACCACTCTGGTATTTGAAGCATTTTTCTTCTGTCATTATTCAAGCATGTATTAACATAGTCAAACTTGCAGTTAAAAAAATGCAATTCGGCAATTGCATGGTGTCATTTTACTTTGAAAGTCCCTTGACTGAAAAATGATAACTTTCTAATCTGCAGCTAAGTATCCTGGGAGATTAAAGTGTGCTCTAACTAGCATCTGCATGTTGCTCTTTCTATGCTAGCTTTCTGTCCATTGCAAACTGTTTATCTTATGCAGGCAGCAATTGGGAAATGTGGACAGAAGATTTAACACTATCACATAGGATGACGAGCAAGTGAATTAGCCCATGATGCCATAGGCATAGACTACGGGAGGGCTCGAGCCTCCCCCGAAATTTCCCAGGGGGGACTGAGGCCCCCCCCGGAAAAACGTAGCACCTGCCACCGCGTCTCCTGGGGCCCTTCCGAGGCCGGCAGCTGCTGCTGCCGGTGCCTCTCCACCCCCACCCCCCGCCTGGCCACTCTTCCATCCTTCCCTCTCCCTCCCTCTTTTCCCGGCGAAGGGAGAGGGAAGGAGTGGGGGGAAAGAGAGGCTCCGGCAGCAGCGGCTGGCGGGCCACGGAAGGGCCTGGGGAGGCGTGGAGGTTTCCCGGCAGGGGGGGACATCGCCCCAGCGAGTGCGAGTGCTTCGGGCACGTGCTAAAGAGCCCCCCCCGCCCGGAATTTACAAAACTCTACACCCCTGCGTGATGTAACAGCTGACCTTACAGGGTCCTGCAGTAGTGTTACTGAAGTGGATACAGGGACTGAGTCAGAATCTGGATTTGTTTCAGGTTCTAGTCTCTAGGCTTTTGCCTCGATAAGGTGCCTCATTGTCACTGATAAGTTTGAGATTAGGGAACAGTTGGTAAGAAAGGGAAAATATAGACACAAAGTTTATGTGAAAGAAATGTCATTGTAAAGCATGGGCTCTATATTACTGGAGATATATTGGAGTGATTTTAACTGATGACACCCCAATGCATTATCAGTGATCTACAGCCCATGCCAGACTACTGTGCTTCTTTCTATTCAACAAAGGGAGATTGCTACATGAAAGGAAACTGTTGAATTAGAATTGTTCCAAGGGAAGACCTACTACCCAAAGTCTTTAAGTGGCCTCAGACTCCTTTTTTGTTGCCCGTGTTGCCCGCTGTAGAATTCTTCCTTGCACTAATTGCTACCCATGCTAACAGACATAGCAAAAGGCATATCAAAACTACCCATTCATTGATTGTCCCACAAAAGTCCCAAAAGCTCTCTAACCAAGTTAACTATTTTTTGCTTCTTTAGGGAAGCCTTTATCTCCTGCACATATTCAGGCTTCCCACTTCCATTATCTTTATCATTTGTTGACTTACAAAATAACTGGTAAGCATCTAAAGAGTAACACTGCATAGAAAGGAGAGGATCTCCGTGTTTATACATGTTAAAGGCTGATTTGATGGGCTGCAGCCATTGCTTCCCAGGGTTGACAGGAGTGCGGCCTGACTTTTTCAAGCTGACACTTCGCAAACTCCACACAAAGCCTGCCTCGGCTTCATGCTTTCTATCAAAAGTACCAAAGATACAGTAAATGTCACTCCATAACTCTGCACATTCCCAAATTAGTCCTTGCGTCAGTCGTAGTCTGGCAGTGGTCAGTTGCCAAGCCGGCATGGTATTTGCAAGGGCTTGTTATTTCACAATGAAAAAGTACAGGCCCATCTAAGAAAGGTTGAAGAACTACAGACCCCTGCAGCAAGAGTAAAGAGGAATGGTGGAACAGTACAGTTCCCACTAGTTCTTCCAAATATGGCTATTCCTATTATTCCATGAAACCTGCTTATGATGCTTTGGTGCTCGGTGAGATATCTGTGCAGTCCCATTTGAAAGTGAGTGACCCACACCACAGCCAATCAGCAAAATTCAAAACCTGTTAGTGCTAAGTATATGACTTTCAGATAGGGGAAAAGACAGAGATGGGGATGCTTAAAGAAAGCCATCGGTCCCACTGATAGTTCTCTCTGTCTTGACTTGTGCACAGTGTTCATTGCTGCACAGAAATTTAACTGCTGTGTTCACATGTACAACATACTGTACCTTTATAGCTCAACTGCAGACAGTTTATTTCTTTATCCTCCCCCCCTGCATACACTATGGCAACGGATGGTTTTCAAAGAGATAATCAACAGAAAAGAGATAACAAGTGCACTACAATGATTTGAACCATCCGTGTAACCCATCCATAAATAAGTTACACTGAAAGCATAGCCACAAATGTATTGGCCAAAAATTCTGTCAACAACTTATAGCAAAAGTACAGCCACAACGATATTAACAGTATTGCAGCAGTGTTCTGAAAGATCTCAACTGGAATAAAAGGATTCCCTAAAAAGGAAGCTGCTGGAATAAAGAGATAGCCAAATGAGCTTCCCTAGAGAAATCATTCCAAAGTAATAGGGCTGTACCATAGAGAGTGCCATAGGCAACAACTACAGCAATGCATCCACTGAAACTGGACAGGAAGATTAGGGGTGTACGCAGAATCTTTCAGAATGCAGAAGCAGCTCATTAAAATTTTTGTTTCAGTTCTTTCATATAGTTTTGGACCATTATTGCATTCAACTGATACTGACAATGATTTCAATGCGTTTTCACAGATAACTGTCTCATACACACCCCCCCCCCAATCCAACTGTGACAAAATTATCAGTGATTGTTGTCTGTCAAACTGTAGCCAAAGAGAAGAAAGGATTCTTGCTCTATGGGCTATTCACATTCTCTGTCGCAGAGTGTACAAAAAGACGTGGGCGATTTTCCCCTCCTTGTCCTTTCCTGCTGGAGCAAGAGGCCTATTTTTAAATAGCAGGGGGTGCTGCCCCCTTTACACACACATAGACCCTAAACGAGATTCAGCCATTTGAGAAAGTTCCTTCCAGACCTTGCTAAATTTACTTCCAGTATCATGCAAAGAGCCACCAGAAGAAATCAAATACTTCAAGCCATTGAGCACAATGACATAAGGCATGGGAGAGTACAGAATTTAATTCCCCTTGCCCACAGGTTCCATTGTTAGCATTCCCTTTGCATGTGAAAACCTAGGACTGCTTTTAGGCAAGAGGTGACATCCTTTTCCCACTGATCTGATCATGCTATGTAACTTTGTTATGGCCAACAGCTAATACAATAAATGTTATTGATTGATTGATTACTGATCTGATCCTTCTCTTCATTTGCCTCCTCAGTGTGTGTATGTGTACCCACACATGCACATGTATTAAAAAAAAAACTTTTCAGGGAATGCAAGCAAGCAGTCTCTCGCTTGTAGGGTTGGGAAAGAGAATGGTATTCAGCAAGACCACCATCTGGCTCATGGGAACTGCCTTGCAAAGGAACTTTATGTGAGCCAGTTTGGTGGTTAAGTGCACGGACTCTAATATGGGAGAACCGGGTTTGATTCCCTACGCCTCCACTTGCACCTGCTGGATGACCTTGGGCAAGCCATAGCTCTGTACCAGCTGTTCTCTCAAGGACAGCTTGGGAAAGAACTCTCTCAGCCCCACCTACCTCACAGGGTGCCTGTTGTAGGGAGGGGAAGGGAAAGGAAAGGAGTTTGTAAGCCACTCTGAGACTCCAAGTGAGTGAAGTGTGGGATATAAATCCAATCTCTTCTTCTTCTCTTCTATATGGCTCAGGTGACTCCATCTTTGTTACCTGCTGGTGCTTAGTCACCTTGAATCTCATGAGAGAATGTTGACTGGCCATTCCCAAGAGAACTCTCTTTCTCTCGTGCTTGTTAGCAGCGTTTATCTTCAAAGCCTGGGTTGCTTCTTCCCCCACTGGAAGCCAGGTGCAAGTCAGCCTCCCTTCATCCAAGTGTTTGGGATAGCTTAATCTTTCTTTGATGCATAGCCAGCATTTAGGGTATAAGATGTGTCATTTTAGTCATGCCTGGGGTCTCAAGGTCTAGTTAAGTTTTGCTGTGCGTGTGAACGCTTGAGGCCAGCTGATAGAAGCTTAGCCTGCATCTTCTGTAACTTTGATGCATTATTAAAGATCTCCTTGTAAGTAAACTCATTTCTTTGGGAATTTCTGAGAACCTATGGAGCCCCTCGCTAGGGTCCATAACACAAGTGTCAAATTAGCTTCAGGCCAGACCTACCTGTATTTTTCCCAGGCCTATCTTCTGCCATGTTGCAGAATGTTGTATGTTGCCACAACACAACTACAAGTAAACCATGCACATTCCCATTATTATGACTGGCTACTGGAATAACAAGGACTGCACCAGTTTATACTAGGATTGTGAGCCAGGTGTGGCAACCAGTGGCAATATGAGAGGGGCAAACTAAAATGATGACACAAATTGTACTAAATAATCCTGACTGGGTGGTGGTAGTGTAGGGGGAAAATTCCTTCTTCATCACCATCACTTCTACAGCATAATTTTTTTTTAAAGTTCTAGACTGTATTTGGAAAGATTTGGATCTGAGTGCTAGATATGAATCTGAGGATTTTGTTTACCTGCATTCTACTTGCCACCCTAGCTCTGGATCCTGGAGCTCTGATGAACAGTGATCCATGAAGACATCTGGGGTCACCGTCCTGTGAGAAAGTCCCTAGGCACATTCATAGGGAGCACTTAGACTGGTTGTTTGTTGACAACACACAGAGGGATAGACAAAAGACAGAGAGGTTGTACTTCAGAGAGAAATGGTCTGCTATGGCAAGATTTTATGAATTGGAATTTACTGGCCAGTATGTTGGCTGTGAGGTTCTGGTATATGCTATAGTATTATATAACCCAAAGACATTTTATGCAGCCATTTTCCCCACTCAGCTTTAGAGTCTCTCACTTGACTCAGCTCCAAGCTTGTCCCTCTTGCATAAGAGCAACATTGAATCCAGTTTTTCTTTTGATCTTGCTGCCTGCTGTGCCAGTAACATGCTGTTTGCAAATATCCTCTGCCCCTCAGCAGCAATTTTCCTGTGATGGGAGGCTTACAGGGTCTGCTGGAGAAAGGAGAAGTTGAGGAAGATCCATTTTAGCAAGCTCTACATCACATGAGTTGGGATTCAGTGTTACTCCCCCTGTAATCTACAACTGTGATCCTCATAAAAAGAAAATAATATGACTAATTCTTAAAATTGCTGTGAGAAATGCAATAATGAATCAATTAGGATGAGGAAGTGGTTTTTTACTGCTTAACTCAGAGCATGTTCTTACTCCAACAGGGACACTCCATGAGGAAGAAGAAAACAAAATGAGGTCTTATCACTTCTGCATGACTTAATGGCCTTCCTGGTTTCATTTTTCACTTAAAGAATCACTTCCCATTTGGACAACGACAGCCTTTTGCGTGCATTAAATTATTATACTCCAGAATTCCTCAGTATAAATTGACATTAAGCAGGATCCTAAAAGTTGGTTTTATGCATATAAAATCCTTATAATGAGCCTAGACTATAATTAGTTAAATAGCATGTTAAACAGTATGCTATACGAAACAATGCAAAAAAATGACAGTACTGAAATTAGATTGTATAGACAGTCCTGTTAAACTAAGAACTCAAATTGCTATTTTTGCTCCTCCCTAAGGACAGGATTCATTTCATAGCAGGTGCTCCTTTGCATATTAGGCTACACACCCCTGATGTAGCCAATCCTCCAAGAGCTTACAGTAGTCCTGTAAGAAGTGCTCTGTAAGCTCTTGGAGGATTGGCTACATCAGGGATGTGTAGCCTAATATGCAAAGGAGCTCCTGTTACAAAATGAGCCCTGCCTAAGGACATTGGGTACCTTTTCTTTGAGGACCCCTTTGCATCCCCAATTCAATATCTAATTTCAAATTGGACCATAGAGTGCAGATCAACAGATCCTCTAAATGAAGCTAGGGACAGATGGGGGGGATTTCTCTACAAACCTTAAAAAAGCCCCAGGTTTAAAATTCCTCAAAACCATATAAACAATGCCTGTAGTTTTAAGAAAAGAATGGAGAGGGCTTGCCAGGGATAAGCCCAGTGGTGACCATCAGACACTTACCACCCATGCAACTGGGCCTAGTCCAGCCTGGTGGTAGTTGCTGCATAACTGTGAACGTAAGAACATAAGAGAAGCCATATTGGATCAGGCCAATGGCCCATCCAGTCCAACACTCTGTGTCACACAGTGGCCAAAACCCAGGTGCCATCAGGAGGTCCACCAGTGGGGCCAGAACTCCCAAAGTATATAGAGCATCACTGCCCCAGACATAGTGTTCCATCTATACCTTGTGGATAATAGCCACTCATGGACCTCTGCTCCATCTGTTTATCCAATCCCTCTTGAAGCTGATTATGCTTGTAGCCACCAGCATTTCCTATGGCAGTGAATTCCACGTATTAATCAATCTTTGGGTGAAGAAGTACTTCCTTTTATCTGTTCTAAGCCTACTACTCACTAATTTCATTGAGTGCCCACAAGTTCTTGTATTGTGAGAAAGGGAGAAAGTACTTCTTTCTCTATCTTCTGTATCCCATGCATAATTTTGTAAACCTCTATCATGTTAGGCCTCAGTTGTCATTTCTCCAAGCTGAAAAACCCTAACCTCTTTAACCTTTCTTCATAGGGAAGGCATTCCATCCCCTTAATCATTTTAGTTGCCCTTTTCTGCACCTTTCCCAGTGCTGTAATATCTTTTTTGAGGTACTGTGCCTCTCCGGTGGCAGTGGCCACCATGCAACTGAGACTGAACTTGACATCTTCTGCATGCAAGCAGATGTTCTACTACTGAGCCATTTATTTATATACAGCATTTATAACTTATTTTTTGCCCATTCAGGGCCACCAAGATTACTAACAATTAAAACAGCATCATAAAAATGCATCATAAAACCACTTAAAAAACAGAGCTGAAAATACATATATAAATATTTATATACATAAATACATACATATATAAACATATATAAAATACATATATTAAAAAAAAAGATTTTAGCAAATTAAAACACAAAGCAGGAAGGAGGAATCATTGAGGAAACAGCTGATTTAAAAAATCTTCACCCATTGGAGAAAGACAATGATAGAAAGGGACAACTGAATACCCCCTGAAAGGGAATTCCATAATTTTGGAGCCATGACTGAGAAGGTCCTCTCTGAATTGCCACCAGTCTAGTCTCAGGTGGAAGAGCACCTGAAGCAGCACCTCCGTCGATGACCATAGCAGCTGGTAAAATATGCTGGTCCCAAACCACATACAGATTTAAAGGTCAAAATCAGTGCCTTGAACTGGGCTCAGAAACAAACTGACAACCAGCGTAGATCAACCATGATTTGTGTGATATGGTCCCTACAACCCACTCCAGTCAGGATTATGGCTGCAGCATCCTGTACCATCCCTGCAAATGAGAGTAATGCCTAGGAGTGAGTCTGAGAGACCTACCCAAGAGACTTGGGAATGAACACCAGAATACCAAATGCTAAAACAAACACAAAGAGGATACATATAGAAATGCAATATAGAAGGGCAACAAAGTTAACATTTTTTCCCACCATAGAGAACAATGGAGGGGATGAGACAACCTGTTTGGGGGCCCATAGAATTGGACCCCCTGTTCCAATCTTCTTGAAACTTGGTGGGTATTTTGAGGAGAGGCCCCAGCAGCTACCCTGCAAGTTTGGAGCCTCTCCCTCAAACCCCCTTTCCTCCAGCCCCTCATATACCCTATGAATTTTTGCCATTGATTTCAGTGGCCCATAGGATATAATGGGGCTGAAACTGACATTCCCTTTCTGACACACTTCTGGTGATGTCAGGGGATGTGGTATATGCTAATGAGGTATGCTAATGAGTTATGCTAATGAGCTCCTGCACCTCTTTTTCTACGAAAGGACCCCTGGGTTTGGTTCAGAAAATCATGGGCCCATTATTTTATGGATTTTGTCACAGTTCAACTAAACTCTAATGCTCAATTATCCTTACACTCGTTGTTCACCAGAAAGTGGTACCCGGTCCCAGATTATCTGTCTCACAACAGTTTATTTCATCCGAATGTCTCAATTTCCCAAAGAAATATGAAAAATAGAACTTAATATCCTAAAATATTAAAACAAATATTGTATAGTACAGTAACACTCAGAACTTAAATAAGTAAGTTAAGATATAGAAAACTGAAGTTGTTATATCTTATCATATGGTTGAAATAATTGGATATGCATTGTTAATTTGTTTCAAGTTTTGAATATTTTGTATATGTTCATGGTTATAATCTTTCTAGTTGGATTGTGGATTTTGTATATTATAATGAAAACTTTCAATAAAATGTTTATTTTAAAAAATAGATCCATAGATCCAATGGAGCTGTACATATAAAGCAACACATTATAAGGGAGTCAATTATCATCAAAATATGAGGAAAGATTGCTTCTTAAATTCTAGAATGGAGACTGTTCAGATTGGGGGGAAAGTGTGCATGTTGCCTGTAATCAGTACTGAGAATAGATGGGGGGAAATCCATAAGTTCTCAGAGTATGAAATTTTTCCACTTGCTGGTAGTGTGAGAGTTGATTGGGAGGGTCATTTAAAAAGAATAATGGATTGCATTAAATCTGAACTCCATCATGTTGTAAAGGTTCAGCAGGGAATGGCTTTTGGAAAAAGGCAGGGACATTCTGAGGGAAATGTAAGTACTAAATTTTAGTAAATCATATTTAATATTAAAATACATTCATCATAATCTTGATTTATTATGTAATTTGAATTTTTAAATAGAGGTTAAAAGTGCTTCTCTGTATGGTTTAAAATGCCAGTTTGAATTCATTCTTCCCAAGTGAAAAGTCCTTTTAAAAAGCTCTGGTCTGGATTGTGAGGGGAAAACTTCATAGTATTGCTCTGAGGATCAAGAATGTAAAATAACTTGCAAATTATGCATGTTATATACATTAAACTCTTTATAAAAAAATAAGTTAAACAAATGCTCAAATTATGCGGCAGCCCAACATCATATATCTAATTCTGAACCAGGCTCTATAGAGCTGTGAATAGACAGAGGGGATTTCTCTCCAAACCTGGTGGATATCTTTGCTTCATATTTGCCAAAAATTCTGATTTTTTTTAAAAAAACTGGGGGATTAAAATTTTCCCAAATAATAGAAATGTATGTAGTTTTAAGAAATGCCCACTGAGCTCTCGAAAGGCTGTTTTCTGAGATCTTGCTGGCCTTTGGGGGCAGAGGGAGGAACTAGGCAACCTCAACAACATTGCTGAGGCTTCTAAGCTTTTTTTCTGTCAGTCAAAAGTAGGGAAGAAACCAGGGGTGGACTGGGAGGGGGAAAATCGTTTGGGAAAGAGCCCTGTCCTTTCACCTGTCACATCCTCTGATGGATGGCGGACTGGCTAGGGCCAGGGCCAGTAACAGCCACAACACAATTTGCCCATTCCCTACCCTGCAACTTGGCCAGGTTTGGCATCCACCACCAAGCAACATGCTCATGCAATTTTCATGGTTTAGCTGGACCTGCAGACAGCCGCTGAGCAGCTTGCTGCATGCAGTTCCCCTGGGCCTGGGTCATTACTCAGCAGATGGCTATGTTGTTGTTATTTGTCATCATGAAATGTTTGCCACCAAGTCACAGCTGACTTATGGTAACCCTGCAGGGTTTTCAAGGAAAGAGATGTTCACATGTGGTTTACCTTCCTCTGCATAGCGACTCTGGACTTCCTTGATGGTCTCCCATCCATGTGCTAACTAGGGCTGACTCTGCTTAGTTTCCAAGATCTGACAAGGTGGAACTATTGCATAATTTTTTAAAGATTATTTCCATAATCTTGCAAAAAATTCTCAGAATGAATTCTTTTAAACTATAGAATAATTTAAACATTATAAGAGAAAACAGAATTACACAAAATGTTGTCCACTACAGGGGTAGACCAGGCCTCTAGAGAACAGATCTACCCGCCCCAGTCCACTATATTTGTAGATATGGCATTGGACCAGCACCCTTAGAAAACATACCAGCACTTGAGGAGGGTGGGGAATTTGCAGTCTACTTTGGGTTTTTTTTAGTGAAATATGACAACCAGCATTACAGGTCAAGTATAACAGAGGTGGAACAATCACTGTCAGAACAATGTGTAACCTAACAAACAGGAAGTTCCTTAAATGTTATCACCCTGCCCAAACCACTTATTTATTTAAATATTTATATCCCACTTTCCCCTGTGATTCAAGGCAGCTTACAAATCATACTGAAAAGCATAATAGGGGTGTGCAAAAAAAAGTGTTTTTTCCCCTCCCTCAATAACAGCCTATGGGGACCATTATAGTCAATGGGCTCCATATACTATGATGGAGAATCAATCCAGGGGTATTTGGGGCTCCAGGGGGCTGTTTTTTGAGGTAGAGGGACCAAATTTGCAACATAGCTGCTGGTGCCTCTCCTCAACCCCCCCTCCCAATTTCGAAAAGATTGGAGCAGGGGTCCAATTCGATGGGCCCCAGAAGGACGTGCCCCCATCCTCCATTGTTTCCTATGGAAGCATGGTTGTGAGCAGAGCAGAAATCCTCTGAGCTGGCCTCTGAAATGTCATGTGCCAGTGCCCCTAGTGCAGCTTAGAGAGATTTGGGAAGAAAGGGTGGAGTGTAAACAGGGCAAAATAAAGATGAAAGAGAAGAAAACATGAAAAGATAGAAGGAAGGAGAGTTCACGAAGTGGTATAGCAGGTGACTTCCAGGAAATACATTGCAAATGCTACATTGTGCATCATCACTGCTCTGTTCCATGTTTCTTCTTCCTTAATTCATGTTCTCTCCCTTCACTTTTGCCATGAACTTGTAATTCCAAACGTCATCAGGGTGGGAAGCATTGCCATTTCCCTAACAGCAGAACAAAAGTGCAGGTGGCAACATTCAATCACCAATAGGTAGTATTGAAATTATATTCTATGGAATGTTAAACCAGTTTAGAATTCCACTGACTTACATTATTTCTCTTACTACAAATTTTGAACATAGGAGCCTATGCATATTTCTTTAACTTTCTGAGTAACTGAATAACTTCACATACTTTCTGTAAACAATGAGACTATCCTGTATTTTGGCCACCATTATTATTCTCCAATATATTACAGAAGAGAGGGAACAGAGACAGAATAATAGTGGCTAGCCTATAGCTACCCTTGGCATTGATAGAAGAAGAAGAAGAAGAGAATAAGAGATTGGATTTATACCCCACCCTTCACTGCCCAAAGGAGTCTCAGAGCGGCTTACAAACTCCTTTCCCTTCCCCTCCCCACAACAGACACCCTGTGAGGTAGGTGGGGCTGAGAGGGCTCTTTTCAGAACTGCTCTTTTTCAAGAGCAGCTGTGCCAGAACTATGGCTTGCCCAAGGTCATCCAGCAGGTGCAAGTGGAGGAGTGGTGAATCAAACCCGGTTCTCCCAGATGAGAGTCTGCACACTTAACCACTACACAAAGGTCAGGTGATAGGTCAGGTGAGATAAGAAACAAGTATTTCCAGCATTTGTTTAGCTATTACACTATTCCAGCTACAGTACTATAGAGGACTAATAATGAAAATGTAGAACAAGTAAGATGATGCTCTTTTGTAAGCTTGTAAGACCCATAACAGATTTCTGCATCCAAGCTGTAATTCATAGGATCTTCTGCTGGGAAAAAGAATGCAACTGTTTTAAGCCTCACAGCAGAAGTTAAAAACAGAAGGTGTGGTGAATCAAAGTAGCTTAAATACTAGGTATGTTCTCCAACAATAGAAATATTTTTTGTCATTTGGATGTATAAACAAACCTGCATGCAAAGAGGTGCTGAAGAATCATTCATCTGTGCCAACTGTGGCTCAAAAAAAAAAAATTAGAACTATTGAGTTGGATCCTATGAATTACAGCTTGGATGCAGAAATCTGTTATGGGTCTTACAAGCCTCAGAAAGTTTATTTCTGGAGTCTCATGACCTACATGGAGTAAAAGCCAGATGGGTCAGGAGGCTTGCAGTGGGGAAGAGGCCAAAATTGCTCCCTTATTTCTCTGGCTCCACTGCCAGAAAAGAAAGAAGGGAGAAAATTCACCCCTTCCCCCTGTAACCTCCTGGCCCAAGTGGCTATTGCTCTGTATGGGTTCTGCAGCCCCAGGAATAAACTTTCCCAGGGACAAAAAGGACTGCTGGAGAAAAGGAAAAGCTGGGAACATCCACGACCCTTGCACTGGATCAAGCCCTGTAAAAAACCCATGGATCTCTCCTCTTTACACCTCTGCAGCCTCTTCGCCCGCTGTAAAGTCAGAAGCATCCTCAAGACCAAAGTGAGATATAGGCACAGGGGCACAGGGGGGAACTAGCAAAATTACCCCCCTCATCTTTTGCAGAAGATGTTCCATGGATAGAACAGCAACTTGCACAGGATGAAGAATGAGTTTTGCTTATTTCTTATTGTTGTAGCCTGCCACTCTGTTTCAGAGGACCCCGTGACCTTCAGATAGGTACTACGAGCTCCTTCAGTTTTTAAATTCAGTGGCTGGGTGTGAATACTTCATACGTAGCTGGGCAATTGTTGATTTAAATATTTATATTTGATACAATTTAATTAAACTGTAACTAAAATATTTCTTTCTTAAAAAAAATATAATTGCCAAGTCTGGATTGACCATTTTGTTCCACTGCTGCAGAGATAAACTTGGAGCTCCTTTGAAAGGCATACAGTTCATTGGGAGATTATTCATTCATTCATTCATTCAATTTATTCCCCACCCTCCCCACAAGCAGGCTCAGGGCTTCCATTGGTCAGTACCCAGTACCATAAAACCATATACAGAAGTTAAAACATTTTAAAATTTAAAACAATGGCAGAGGCTCTTCCCTTCTCCACCACAGGAGGCAACTGAAGCACCCATATAGCTCTCTGCAGTTGAAATGACCAGGATTAAAAAGTGTGTAACTTTGGCTGACTTTGATCTCTTTAATTTAGGATCTAAAAACTCAGTATACAGTTTGTAATTAACATGCAAATGTTGATGTCCGCTGATATTCAATTCACGAAAGCTGACAATTCCAGATTACTTGGTGAATTCCTGGGAACTGTTATTTTGATGCACAAAAGTGGATGCTAATAATGACATTTAGATAACTGTCATTTACTAGAGCATATCTGAATTTTGGGGCATTCGCAAAATGTGTATTGTCAGTGCCCACATGTGAGTACTGATCATAACTAAATTTCAGAGCATGAAGATATACTCACATTGCTTGATGTAACAACAATGAAAAAAAAAAACCCTGGCATTCGATCTGTTAAAATCTGTAAAAGGCAATTGTTATCCAGATTACAATAAGTTACACTGTGTCAGTTTTATTAAATAGTACAGAAGGATGGCATGCTGTTGCGGAATTTAAATAGTGAGTCAAATAGAAGATGGTGATCTTCATGAAATTTGTAGTAGATGCCCAATTGTCCTATCTGGAAATTTGAGAAGTATGTCACTTTTGTGAGGTCCAGATGGATGGCATCCTCTGTGAAGGCATAAGGGAAAATCTTAGTCAAACACACATATGAAGATGCCTTATAATTAATTAGACTATTGGTCCATCAAGGTCAGTATTGTCTATTCAGACTGGCAGCAGCTCTGCAGCATCTTATGTAGAGGTCTTTCCCATCACCTGCTACCTGATCTTTTTAACTGAAGACATCAGGGGTTAAACCTAGGACCTTCTGCATGCCAAGCAAACGCTGTACCACTGAGCTACAGGCCCTCCCCTACTGATTGCCCTATACACGCAGAGCAATGCACATTAACCTACGATATATTTTCCAGTGTTCCACAGATGAAAATTAGCACAATCGTATGTACTTCAAATGATTCTCACACCAGAGAACTTCATGCCCATCTCAAACAATTTTGGGGCTTTTTGTAGTTCTGTACCCCATGACAAAATTAGTACCAATGTCTTCTTCAGGAAAGCTAACATAGAGACCATAAAATTGGACATCTATCTGAAGTTTGGAATCTTTTGGGTTCAGTCAGGGGTCATTTCAAGCAGGAACACGCAGGAATGTCGTTCCAGGAGTAACAAGTCCAGGAGCGGGCACATATGGTGATGCACTGTGGAAAAAAAGCAAAAGCATACTAACTTGATCTATATTTTCATGCTTGTTGTAGGGTAGCTTCGCTGCAAGAGCAAAGGAAACCTAAAGCGTCTTTATTCAAAGTGTAAAGCTGGCTCACCAGCTCTGAGTTGGGAGATACCTGGAGATTTTTGGGGTAGAGCCTGAGCGATGGGTGTTGCCTTCTGACACACTTCTGGTGGCATATGCAAATATTATGCCAATGAGTTATGCTAATGAGCTCCTGCACCTCTTTTTCTATGAAACGACCCCTGTTAAAGTTAAAGGAAGAAGCTACTTCCCTGCCCCCTACAGTGGAAATTTGGATAGGAAGGACACCAAACACAGAACTTCTGGAAGACAGCAAACCAAAACTTCGCTAAAATTTAGCATACTCAAGCATAACTTAGACTTAAAGCAACAAAGTGTCCTGACACAAAAGTCATGTGAGGACTGGGAGAAACTAAACAAACAAAAAAAACCCCCAGCCCCTTGTATCGCATAGCCTTCTTTCCAATCTTCCAGCTGCAGAGAGTGCTTGGACTCTGTGAACCTCAACCTCAGGGAGGACATGCTGGGGCCCCATCACACAGCAGAAACATTGCATAGAAAACAGTGTCCCAACAACTGTTACTGAAAAACAGGAGTGGTAAGCTGCTAGTTTGAGGAATGGCAGTGGAGGAGAGACAGCTTAATCCTTTCCCTTCCTGTCATTTGTCTGCTCAGAACTGCTCTCAAGATATGGGAAAAGATGGGGGGGGAGAGGTTTGAGAGATTTTAGCAGATGGTAGGGACAGAAAGGGATGAGAATTGTGTTCTGCTGTTCCCAGTTGCAATATCTGAGCTTCACTGTTAATCACTCAAAAAACCCTCTGGGGAGACAGTTTACCCCTCTCCTCTGTCATAATTAATATGGTCCTAAACATCAATATTTATTATGACCAAGATTCATGGATAGTTGCCATAAGCTTCTCACTGCAGTGGTGTTTTCATGCACCCAGTGTAGTGCATCATGGACTTTCAAATATTCGCACACTCACAAAGCAGTGTTACGTTTTGCTCGAAAGCAGAATTTTCAGTTTGATTCTTCTAAAATCGTTTCCAAGACAGACTGCTGAAGCTTTGACATCTTTTTTTTTTGCAAAAAACCTGCATTCCGCCCACATCTATAGAGCTCTTCATCACACCCACACATCTGTGTGACATGTAGCAACACTGACACATTATCATTTGCGCCTCCACCCATCTCATTACCTTGCTGAGATTCGGCAGTTTTTAGAACATCTTTCACACCTTCATGAAAGTGGCTTGATTTGGAAAGCTTTTCAAAGATTCGGATATGGTATTTGACATGATCTTTGTACATGATTTCTTTGTACTGCGACTACAGTGTAAGGCCTGCAATCCACATCCTTGTCAATCACAATTCTTTTTTTAAAAAAAATCCATACTTAAATGCAGCAGGGTCTGTTTACGAACAATGATAGAAACTAGAAAGATCTGTTATCAGAAGAAAATCTGTCATCACCATTGTCTTTTCTTTTGCCTCTTATTTTGTATTGTTGGCAGCTGGCTCCTAAATAAGAATGGTTGTCTGATTTAAAACATTTTTGTTTGTTTTGTTTTGGAAGCTTTCAAGATTTCCCAGTACGGGAAGCTGAAAAGCATGAGCACTATAGTTTCAACCCCGAAAGCTATCTTTCTGTCCTTTTACAAATGACCAAGTTATTCCATTATAGGGCTGCTAATGCTCAACATCAAAAATTCTGGTAGTTGAATAAAGTTTGAGCAGAATACTGTAGGATGGCCAAGGGTTCACAAACATGTTAAGCCTATAAGCAAATCTAGAGATTAGAGGATGGGTAGTGGGCCTCACCACAGAATGCCTGCCATGAGGGGCAACCACAAAATGACCACCATGGGTTGCTGGGGCCAATCAGAAAATGCTGGGAGGTTGAAAGTCAAGCATTCTTCTCTGATATAGGCTGCTGTTTCTAAATGGGTGATGCCTCTTGGGTTCTGCTAAAGCACCTCCTACCTCAGGGAGGTAGAGGAATTCATAAGAACATAAAAAGAGCCCTGCTGGATCAATCCAGTGAGGGTCCATCTAGTTTGTCTAAGAAGCAAACTGGCACCAAGAAACCCACCCATGGGCACCATAGTGCCCATGGATCCCACTCTGGCAGAATGCCAAAAAAGGATTTAGTGCTGGGGATTAGGGATAGAGTTCAACAGGATCCAGGAATGATTTCTACGAGGTCTGGGTGCTGACACCACTGTAAAATCGGTCTAGTCTCTTAAAATATCACTAAAAATAGCCATGTAAAAAGGGCTTTGATATTTGCTATCCTGGTAATTGATGCAATGTAAAAAAAAAAAAAAAAAAACCACAACAGTCTCGCTGTTTTTCCCTGGTTGGTCAGAAAACCTATTCCATAACAAGGCCAGCCCTTACAGAAACATGCAACGAGGTGGTAGTTGGGTGAAGGGCTGCTTGATCAACACTGTAAATTTAAGAGATTCTATAGAACTTTTTCCAGATGTTTTCTTTATGGCTTTGCTCTCTTGAAACAAGATAACCTTTTCAAGTTAATGGTGTGGTGTTCTATAGTCATTCGAGTGTTGGGACAGGATCTGAAAGACTCAGGTTTGAATCTTCACTCTGCCATGGAAGCTGGGTGACCTTGGGCCAGTCATTTGCTCTCAGGCTAAACTGCCTCACAGCACCCCTTTACATAAAGATACAGAATTGCTAAATGTGCAAGCCCAGGTGTCATATCGGATACAAATGATCGTGTCACCCTCTCAGTGGCAAAACTCATAGGCACAATAATCAAATATAAGAGAAATAATACTGAGTAAGGTCTTTTTAAAAAAATTGTGTTCTAATTTCTGCTTAAAGTGATAGCCATATGAGCAGTACTAGATAGATAGATAGATAGATAGATAGATAGATAGATAGATAGATAGATAGATAGACAGACAGACAGACAGACAGACAGACAGACAGACAGGCAGACAGACAGACAGGCAGGCAGGCAGGCAGGCAGGCAGACCTGCCTCACAGGATGGTTATTCCAAAATTAAAATGGAAAAGGGGAGACTGATGTTATAAGATGCTTGGGTCCTCATTGGAGAAAAAAGCAGGGTAGAGATAACCAAACAAAATTAAAATGATCTATTAAAAAAAATGTCAGTACTTCCCATAGCCCATCAAGCAAGAATCAATATTTTGTCCTCCTGATCATGAGTGTGCCCAGCAGGCCACACACAAGCTGTTCAACTGTTGGAAAATGTACAATTTTTGGAGTATGTAAAAAAGGAAATGAAGTAGTATTTTCAGCAAAATATGAATATGGAAACATCAATGAGTATTGTTTGGGTTGCGAGTAAAGTTTACTTTAGAGGACTGGCAATTAGATTTGCGGCCAGACGAAGATGAAAAAAGAGGCAACATTATCAAGGTATTTTGGATGTTTTGAAGAAAAATGAGGGGGATCTGAAAATAGACCCTTCAAATGAGAATTTAAAATTTAAAATTAAACTTCTTCAGCATCAGCTTAACCTGTTGCTATTGGAAGAAATGGCTAAAATCTTAAATTTGCTAAACAGAATTATTTTGAACATGCAAATAAATTGGGGTGATGGCTAGCCTATAAACTTAGAAAGGAAAAAGAAAAGAGATTGATCCACTTCTTGTATGATGGTGATAAGAAAGAGAAATTCCAGAAGGAAGAACTAAAGAAAAATGTGCAATATTTTTATAAGCAGTTATATAGGGAAGTGGAAATACCAAGGGAAAACCAAAAACAATATTTACAAAAGCAGGATCTTCCTATACTATCCGAAGAGAACAGGAGATATCTTAATGACCCCCATCACAATAATGATAATTATTGAAGCTATACAAAAGCAAAATATGGGGAAAGCACCGGACCCGGATGGGATACTTGCAGAATATTATAAAGCACTAGAAGATATTTTCTACCATATAAGAATATAATTATGACAGTGGTAGAAGAGGGGGTTCTGCCTGAATCTTGGATGGAAGCAATGATCTCATTGATTCATAAAGAAGAAACACACCCAAAAGAAATTAAGAACTACCGACCTATCTTTCTGCTTAATTGTGACTATAAAATGTTTGCATTAATCTTAGCTATGAGATTGAAAAAAGTTTTAACAGAATTTATACACCAAGATCAAACAGGATTTTTACCTAAAAGGCAATTAAGGAACAATGTTAGAATGGTTTTAAATATACTAGAATACTATGAAGCCTATCCTGAGAAACAGATGGCTCTGGTGTTCTTGGTTCTGAAAAAGCCTTTGAAAATTTTAGTTGGCAATTTCTTATTGAACAGATGAAAGAAATGAATTTTGGGACTGATTTTATAAGAGTAATTGAAGCTATTTATACTAAACAGAAAGTGAGGACAGTTGTAAATGGTGATTTGACAGATACTATTTTGATTGACAAGACAAGGGACAAGACAAGGTTGTCCTCTATTGCCACTTCTATTTATTCTGACTTTGGAAGTTTTGAGAAGAGCTATTAGAAAAGAACCTACAATCAAAAGAGCTTCAATTAGGGGTCATAAGTATAAGTTACAAGCATTTGCTGATAACTTAGTATTTATTTTGGAGGACTCAACAGACTCTGTAGAACATCTGCTGAACAATATTAAAGGGTGTGGGGAAATGGCCAGGTTGAAAATAAATTATCAGAAGACAAAGGTTGTAACAAAGAATATAACCTCTACTCAAAAAAATGGAATTAATTAATTTAACGGGATTTCAGCTGGAGAAAAGAGTTAAGTATTTGGGAATATATTTAACTCCAAAGTGTAGTTCTTTGATGAAGGACAACTTCCTGAAGTTGATCCAAGAAATTAAGATAGATTTAGAAAGATGGAAAGGTCTCCATCTATCCTTGATGGGAAGGATTGCAGCTGTTAAAATGAATATATTGTCATGTATCATCTTTCTATATCAGACTATTCCTATTTGCATCAATCGATCTTTCTTTGAAGATATAAAGAAGCTAACATTTAATTTTATCTGGCAAGGAAAAAAGCCAAGAATTAAATTGAAAGCTCTCCAGGATTTTAAAGAAAAGGCTGGTTTTGCTCTACTGGACTGGAGGACACACTATATAGCATCCTGCTTGGTCTGGATGAGAGATTGGATTTTGCTTGAAAACCAAAGACGTTTAGCTCTAGAAGGACATGATTTAAAGATAGGGTGGCATGCTTTTGTTCGGTATGGGAAAGCAGCTGGGCATAAATACTTTAAAAATCATTTGATAAGAAAATCTTTATTATCAACCTGGGAAAAGATCCTGCCATTGGTATATTCTAAAATCCCAAGATGGGTCTCAGCCCTGCCATTGGTATATTCTAAAATCCCAAGATGGGTCTCAGCCCTGCCATTGGTATATTCTAAAATCCCAAGATGGGTCTCAGCCCTGCCATTGGTATATTCTAAAATCCCAAGATGGGTCTCAGATTGAATCTAGATATTTTAAAGATAGAAAAACTGGTTTCTATTTAGAACAATGTGCATTTGAAAAATTGTTATATACATCTAATGATAAGTTGATTAAGAAAGTGTATGTATTTTTAATGCAAATGAAAACGGAAGATGAAGTGTTTAAAGACTGCATGATTAAATAGATGCAAAATCTAGGTTTTGCACAGTGGAGTAAATTGTGGAAAGTGAATGTGAAAATGTCTAAATCAGTTGCATTTAAAGAGAATTTGTATAAGATATTTTATAGATGGTATTTAACATCAGATAAATTAGCTAAAATGTACAAAAATATGCCAAATAGTTGCTGGAAGTGTAAAAAACATGTAGGTACATTTTACCATATGTGATGGACATGTGAAATTGTACATAAGTTCTGGGTTACATGGCATACATTTATACAGACAGTTTGTACCTTTTCAACCAGATATGTTTTTACTGAATTGCATACCAGATGATTTTGATTTATATGCAGAAAACTTATTATTTTTGTTTCCTTTCCTTTCCCTACCCCTGAATACCCCCAAAACTTAATAAAGTGTACTATATAAAAAGAAGAAGATGGTTATCTTATCCCCTCTCAGTTGTCTCCTCTCCAGGCTAAACATACCCAGCTCCTTCAGTGTTTCCTCATAGGACTTGGTCTCCAGACCCCTCACCATTTCCGTTGCCCTCCTCTGGACACATTCCAGCTTGTCTATATCCTTCTTACATCGTGGTGCCCAAAACTGAACACAATACTCTAGTTGAGGTCTCAAAAAACAGGATCACCAAAGCCGCGGAGGAAATCACGCAAAGCCCCAGGTCAAAATGCACCCCGCAGCATAGTGTGAAATTGAAGCTGCAATCGGGGCAAATGGAGGACTTGACACCGGGGAAATGCCGTGGCAGTGCTTGTGAGAAATTGGTCAGAGGAAAAGTAGGAATTGAGCAGTTCTGCCCTCTCTTCACTAACTTTTACCATTTCACTTTCCTGTCCCCATAATGGTCCTACCATGCCCTTGCTCTTTTTCTAAGAAAAGAACTCTCTCTTTTTTTGTTTTTAGCATCTCTTGCCAGCCTAAACTCATACTGAGCTTTAGCTTAGCTAACTCTCTACAAACACTGGGTATCTGGTTATATCCATTCTTGGTTATAAGGCCTTCCTTCCATTTCCTAAATGAGTCCCTTTTTATTTCTCAAGTCTTTAGAAAGCTGTTTATGGAGCCACCTTGGCTTCTTTAGGCTCCTCCCATTTTTCCTTCTTATAGCAATTGTTTGTGATTGTGCCTTCAGTATTTCGCTTTTAAGGAATCCCCACCCCTCTTGAACTCCCTTCTCCCTAAGTATTTCTGACCATGGGATTCTACCCAGCATAATTTTAAGTTTGTCACATTTTGCTTTCCTGAAGTCCAACCTATATGTCCAACCTATGTACAGCTTTCCCCTTCCCCAAGACTGTAAATTCCAAAATTACATGGTCACTACTTTCATCTTGTCAACCAGTTCTTCCACGTTGGTGAGAATCAAATCCAAGTTACCAGATCCTCTTGTTTCCTTCTCCACTTTTTGGAAAATGAAATTGTCAGGAAGATAAGTCAGGAATTTATTTCATTTTTAGCAGAGTTGAACTTCCAACTGATAGCTGGGTAATTGAAATCTCCTATGACTACCATATCCCCTCTCTTTGAGAACTTTGTAATCTGTCCTAATCAGTATATCTGTGGACAGAGTACCCAGTTTAAGCAATTCCTGGGGGCTCACAAACACACCTGTGGTACCCTGGTCCCACAATTGCACTCACTATTGACTCAAAAGTTCATTAGGGTCTTGCTTAGCACTTTTCAGATGACTCTTCCTGGCTAAAGTCTCTCACTATGCATGTAGCTTGTGACTGGCCTCCAGGTGGCCCTTTGGCCTTATTAATAATCAAAGGTCTTACCTTATCATTTTCTTCCTCCCCCTCAGTCTACCCTTCTCCTCCTCACTGGAGTCCCACATTTCCCCATTCCAGGTCTCCCAGTCTCATCAGGTAATGAGTGTTCTGACTTTGTGAGAATTAGGCACACTTTCCTTCCTAGCTTGCTTTCTGTGTTTTAGGTTGGCAAAACAAACAGCCATGGTTACAGCTTGTTCCTCTGCCAGGTCTTGGCTTCCCCTCGCACCTTCCAGTGCTTCCCACAGGACTGCCTGCTGCTCTTTAAAGGCTTTGATGTAGTCTGCCTGCTGTTGCACCTGCTTCTGTGTGGCTTCTAATAATTCCCATACATCATGGAGCACAGTGAGAAATATCCATCCCATTCCCATCACTGCCTTCTGCCCCGCTTTTCCTTTCTTTCCCACTTCCAGTGCCTGCAGACATTTAGTTACAGCTCTGAGTGTAGGACCTCCCTTGTCATGCAGCTGGCAGAGTTAACTAACTCAATATTTGAGCCACTGGAGCCCGGACACTGGTGCCTGGCCACCCCAGAATGCAGCTCTGGCCAATGCTCTGCACATTCTCTGCACCCTTCCTTCCCCACAGTTGCATTGCCTTTGAAATCCTGCTCAAAGCAAGAATTGTGTTGCCAAGAGGCAAATGGTTCTTTTTCCTCTAGGGATTTCAAAAGCAATGAACATGCCAGTGGTAGAAGGAAAACAGTCTTATTCTTCATTAATTACTAGCATAAGAGAGAATACTAAGAGCTGTATCCACATCCCTTTCAGCTGTGGGAACCCCAACAATTGCAGCAGGTAGACTCTTGGGTGTCAGCCAAAGTATTCAGCACTGTTCTGCAACCTGATTTGAGCTGAAGTTCCAGAGGGAAAAAGTAGGCCCCCCAAAACTTATAGATTACAGTGTGTGTGTGTGTGTGTGTGTGTGTGTGTGTAACGCCTAGCCTTGAGCTGGAGTCCACTCCAAGGTCGAGAAATGAGGCATCCCCTGTATTCCAACACCAGGTGTGCACTTCCCTTACTCCTAAAAGTGCATTTAATCCCTTCCAGCCTGGTGCTGTTACAGAACAATCTGGAAACAGAGGGAGAAATTTGTGGTTCACCACTATCTCTTTGTATTACAACTGTCTCCCTCAATTACGTGGTGAGAGAGACAAAACCAAGCCTCTTTCCTTCCATGTTTGAGGTCTCCTCCTCCCTCCTCCTTTTCCTTTATTCTTTGCTACAACTGACTGAGATTGGAAGGAAGGAGGGAGGGAGGCAGAAGGAGGGAAAGAGTGAGCGAGCGAGAGAAGGAGGGAGGGATGGGGGTGAGGCTCTGATGGCATCAGGACATTTCTCATGGCTGGCTTAACACTCCCAACTCCTCCACTGGCTTCCTTGGGAGCAAGGCGAGAGGGCTTAAGACAATGACTTTATTATAAGCATCAGGGAGAAGAATCTTTCCAACTGAAGCTGTGTGCAAATCAACTGGAGGCAGATGGAATTGCCTTGCTTGGGCCCCAGACTCCCCTCAAAGCCCTGCGTGCTCCTGTAGCATGATTGCTTGAAAAGCTGGGGAATGTTGACATCCCCACAGGCTCAGTTTCCCTCCCTTCCCTCAGTGAAGCCTAGCAATGTTCTCCCATTTAGCAATGCAGAGTGAAATGGTGCGTAGTTGGCTCCGCTTGTGGGAGGAGGCTGCGATGTTCGGGTAGGTTTGATTTGCACAGCTGCCCTCCCTCCCTGCCTCACTGTTTACTAAGTCAGCATCGAGATTAGGTTTCTCATCTCACCGCAGCCTCCTTCTCCATCTTTTAAAGGGGGGAGTGTTGGAGGCTTGTTATTTTATGTTTGGTTTTAACTGGGGTTATTTTAACTATTACTGTGAGCCACCTTGAACCAAGTAGAAAGGTGGGATATGTTTTAATAAATAAATAAAATGGAGTCTAGCCCTCCAGGAGAGAATTCAGTTAGAGACCCTGCCACTGAAAACTGACTCATGTGTAATGACTGAATTTTATCTCCCTCTCATTCGTCTGGGGCCAGTATCCAATACAAAATACATTCCTTAACAAGTAAAGGAATAAACATCCTGACCTGCAATAATTTTAATCGAACAACTCATGTGCTTTGGGGAAAATGCACGTAGTCTAATGGTAAACAACTTTGAAAAGTAATAACATCATTATCACAAGTTCTGGTATTTATTCCCTCTTATCATAACAAGCATAACAAGCATCTTGATGACATCCTGTTCCACAAATACATAAATATACCAGAGTATGTGTTGAGTTTAATGATGTTTTACTTGGCTTTAATGAGCATCTGTTGGACTTGTGCAAAGTCTATTGGGTTCATGGGTTACTTTCCAGCATCTGGCCCATTGAAGCAAATCAAAATGTGAAGAAAAGCTTTTCTTTGTTTGTTCTAGACTGGATTTTTGTAATGTCCTAGGTTCTGCCCCAAATTTATTAACACCCAATATACTGAAGATCTGTAGGAGAAGTTCATCAGGAAGTTCATATTATCAACATACGCAGAGGTTATTCAGAAGTGAAGGAATGTAAAGTATCCTTTCTTCTTTTTTCCAGTTTGGACCTAACTTGCAATACAAGCCATCAGGGAGAGTTGGAACAATATTCTCTCAGACTTGCATGAGTGGGAAGTGGCCAGGCAGACTGTGGGTATTGATCTGATTCCCTAACATACCAATTAGAGAAGCTCATCTATCACAGAAGGGGAAGTAAGTTGTCACAGAAATGTGATGACAAAACTCTATTGCCTGTTTTTTGAGTGAGCATAGGCTTAACTATAAGAAATGTCCCCTACAAAGGATAAGAAACCTTTTCTTTGTAAAAAAGTAAGTAAGTCATTTTATATTGCTCAAATGTGATCTTTAAAGTAATGCTTGGCCCATGTTAATCTTTCATCCCAGCTATACTAGCCACTGAAACCTGTAAAAATGTGTAGAATTTAGGTTCAATAATGCAGTTAAGTCAATCCTAATCCTGCTTTGATGGACAAATTAAAACTATAGACACTTTATTTTTATTTTCAGTGTTATCACTTGGAATTTTGTCATGTCTATATGAACAAACATTTATCCATCCTGTGCAATGTCCTGTATTCTCACCATCCACACCACACCATTTCCTTCATTTAAATATCTGAACTAAAGTGAAATAGACATCTATAAGAATGTTGTTTTAGATGAAGGTGGAGTGAAAATTGATGAAAGGAACATTAACAATTTGAGATATGCAGATGACACCACATGACTGTCAGAAAATAGTAAGGACTTGAAATGAGTACTGATGAAGGTTAAAGCAGGAAGTGCCAAAGCAGGGTTACAGCTGAACATCAAGAAGACAAAAGTAATGACTACCGAGGAATTATACAACTTTAAGCCTGATGATGAAGAAACTGAAATTGTTAAAGTTTTTCTATTCCTTGGCTTCTGTTCCATCAACCAAGAACCCAGAAGGAAACTGAGCCTGGGAAAGGTGGCTATGAAGAAGCTAGAAAGGATAAAGATGTGTCACTGGCAACCAAGATCAATTTAATTCATACCCATTACTATGTACGAGTGTGAAAGTTGGACAATGAAGAAAGCTGACGGGAAGAAAGTTGATTCATTTGAAATGTGGTGTTGGAGGAGCGTTTTACAGACACCGTGGATTACCAAAAAGACAAATAAGTGGGTTCTAGATCAAATCAAACCTGAACTCTCCTTAGAAACTAAAATGGCTAAACTGAGGCTATTGTATCTTGGTCACATTAGTCACCAAATCATGTTATGAGAACACAAGATTAACTGGAAGAGACAGTAATGCTAGGGAAAATTAACAGCTTCAGGAAAAGAGGAAGACCCAACATGAGATGGACTGATTCAATAAGGAAAGCCATGGGCCTCATTTTGCTAGACCTGAACAAGGCTGTTAAGGATAGGAGGTCATTAATTCATAGGGTCACCATAAGTCAGAAATGACTTGAAGGCCTTTAACACACAATAATTTTGACATTCTTATGTAGTTTAGAACTTAAATTCAATGATGTAGTGCAACTGTGAATGCTCATATGCTCAAAAACACCTAGGTTCTGGATTAAACAGAGTAACTAAGTAAACAGGCTGACTCCACTTGTCTAATGTCATAAACTTTCTACATTGTCCTTAGCTAGGGCTAGTTTGTAACACCTATCCTTGCTGTTCCAACCCCATTTTGATTTTGTATGCATATTTTGCTTCTCATGCTGAAGTGCTCGAGTAAAATGTACACATTATTTTTACCAATAAAGCAGCATTATACATATTACACAGAGACAGACACACACACTTCACTACAACAAACTGGGAGGAGCAGTGAACATGCCGGAAGATGGAGAGAGAATTCAATGAGATCTGAACACACTGGAAAAGTGGGCGGATGTGAACAAGATGCAATTTAACAAGGATAAAGTGCCGAATTCTACATTTGGGTAACAAAAATGAGGAACACGCATACTGGATGGGGGATACACTTTTGGGTAGCAGTGTGTGTAAACAAGATCTAAGGGTATGGGTGGACTGTAAGTTAAATATGAGCAGCCAATGGGATGCAACAACAAAAAAAGGCTAATGCACAATGCAGAGGCATAACATCCAAATCACAAGATGTCATAAATCCTGATGTGGATTGCATTGGTCAGGCCACATCTGGAGTATTATGTGCAGTTCTGGAGGCCTTACTTCAAAAAGGATATGGACAGAATGGAGCATGTACAGAGGAGAGCAATGATGTTGATCAGGGGCCTGGAGACCAAGCCCTATGAGGAAAGGCTGAGGGACTTGGGAATGTTTAGTCTGGAGGAGGTTGAGGGTGGACATGATTGCTCTCTTAAAGTATTTGAGGAGCTGTCACTTAGAGGAGGGCAGGGAGCTGTTCCTGTTGGCAGCAGAGGATAGGACTCCCAGTAATGGGTTTAAAGGAAGGGTGGAAAGGTACTGGATCGAACTTGGGAAAACCTTTTTTAAAGTAAGAGTTCAACAGTGGAATCAGCTACCTAGGAAGGTAGTGAACTCCCCCTCACTGGCAGTCTTTAAGCAGCGGCTGGACAAACACTTGTCAGGGATGCTCTGGGCTGATCCTGCATTGAGCAGTGGGTTGGACTCGATGGCCTGTATGGCCCCTTCCAACTATGTGATTCTATGATTTCCTCTGAGCAACATCTATAAAACCAACAGCAAAAAAAGTGGAGAAATGAAACTAGTGGAAAAGATATAAACAAAGAGAAAACTCACTGATACATGGAACAGCTGATACGTATAGCAAACTGACTGCCAACTACAACTAGTTTACCATGAAATTTATCTCACATAGCCTGTGATCACACACACTAAATAATCCACTTTCAATCCACTTTCAATGCACTTTCGAATTGGATTTTACCAGTTCACACAGTAAAATCCAGTTGTAAAGTGCATTGAAAGTGGATTGAAAGTGGAGTGTTTAATGTGTGTGATTGCAGCCAATAGTGTTGCTGTGGCCTAGTAGTTAGAGTGTCAGATTAGGATCTGGGAGGCCAGGGTCAAAACCTTGCTCTGCCATCAAAGCTTGCCAAGGAAACTTGGGTCTACGGAGGTAAGAGCAGCAGGAGCATTAGCAGCAATGCAAGAGGACATTGTGTTAATTAATTCCCTGCTAACAAGAAAAATAATTCAATAATTAGGTTTTTTAATGAAGAAAGTAATAATGTTTTCTGATGTCTTAAGCATTTTCTTCTTTAAACTAGTACCCCAAAAAAACCTTTTCTCAGAAGTGTTTTTGGATGGATAGATGGATTGATAGATGATAGATAGACAACATTTTTATTCCATATTTCCTCCAAGGTATTTTATTCCATATTACCTCCAAGGTAATTAACAGGAGTCTCCCCCCCCCCCTTTATCCTCATAATGCTGTGTGGCAGGGCAGGCTGAGATATGACAACTAGCTTAGGATCACCCAGTGCACTTCATGGCTGAGCGCAGAATTGAATCCAACTCTCCAGAGGCCAGGTCTAACACTCTAACCACTACACAAGTGACTATTTAAAACATTTCACTTAAGCCCTACATAACTTGTGATCAGCCAAGCTAAGTACAGTCACATATTGTGGCTTGCCAGTAGCTTTATACCCTCTTTGTTCTTGCAGTTCCAAGTAAGAGGTAAAACCAGGAGGTTTCTTTAGCCCTGGTGGGCCACTTAGACATGACCATATTGAGGCTGCGGTCACACGTGCCAGTTGAAGTAGAGGGGAAGCGAGGCTATTCCCTCTGGAGGAACTAGACCCACAGTCACGAGATCACACAGCCCTTTGTTACTGTGGGCCCAGCCCGTCACTGTGTGTTCAGATGCAACTGCGGGTAAGTCATTTTTTTTTTGCCTTTTACCCCCATGCGCATAAATGAGGAATTGCACCTTCACACCAAGGGCTCCCTATGGGTATGTGATGATGTGGGGGGGGTAATGAGCTGGGATATTCTGATCAGACCATTCCAATGGTTTGGAAGCATGCTTGCATGATCAGAAAGGGGAAAGTCCATCTGTGGCCTGTTGCAACCCGTTTACTACCAGATTTTCCCCGGTGTCTTTTATCTCCACTTCTGCAGAGGAGCAGCGTGGGTTGCCAATGGCTGCAGGATGCTTCCCAGATGTTGCTGTCTGATTGCGCCCTTTTGATCCATCAAGCATTCATGCCTATGTCGGATCTTCTGGCACATGTGATCGCAGCCTGAGTTTTGCAATTCAAAAGCTTATGCAGTCTGTTTCTGTAGCTTGCTTAGTACATTTGGTGTTCATATAAAATCCTAACTACATGTCAGATTTCCAAATGTTTACTTATCTAATGCAACAGTAGAAGGAAGACAGAACACTGGGAACTGGACAAAACAAAATGGCCACTGCTTTCAAAAAATAGATAGGTTTTTCTAGTACAACTTAAACAAGTAAAACCCAATCACATTTTTATCCATTTGAGATTTTTCTGTCACAGCAACAATAAAAAAAAGTATAGTCACTTATTGGCATGTTTTTATTGGTGTTGCAAAATTTGCAAATGATACACTTGAAAATTGTATTTCTCCTGCCTGTAATGTTGAATGTTCTCTCAAGACAATTCCCACATATTGCCAAATTGCTGATGTCTTCAGTTTAAAAAGGGACATCTTCTGAATTTTTGTATCAGTTTCTTATCAGCAACACTCATCAGGCATCTCTGCCCTGGCGGATGCTCAAAACAACTATCTCAAGAGTCACAATAACCCTGAAGCCACTAATACTACCACTTCCTCTGTGCAGGAATCCATGCTGCTGGTAAATGATAAGAAATATTAACACATACCGGCATTTGGTCATGAGATAAGGTATTTAGATATGTGGCATATGCATAGTGATGCAGAGTTACCAAGGCAACACAATGCCCTCCCCTGTACATGAACTGTGATCACCATACAATCCAATTTAATTGCAATTTAGTTCTGAATTCTCAGTAAAAAAATGAGCCTTTTCTCAAATTCACTTCAAGGTGCTGGTACTTACCTTTAAAGCCCTATATGGCCAGGGTCCAACATACCAGAGGGACCGCCCTTCCCCATATAAACCCCAGAGAGCCCTTAGGTCAGGGTCGCAAAACCGACTGACCCTGCCAGGTCCCAAGGATGCCAGGCTTACCACCACTAGGCCCAGGGCCTTCTCAGTAGTGGCTCCATACTGGTGGAATGAACTCTCAGAGGAGATCAGGGCCCTGCAGGATCTTCTACAGTTCCACAGGGCCTGCAAGATGGAGCTCTTCCACCAGGCTTTCAACTCAGGAGCCACCACCACCATCGTCATTACCATCAATAGTCTCTACCATAGAGCTCGGCCCTGGCTTCAACACCTGGCTGTGCTGCCGCTTGAATTTTGGAAGATCGGCAAGCAGAATGATTGTTGACTGTTGTTTGCACTTGTTTGTACGCCATCTTGCATAACTAAGGAAACATCAGCACCTTTTATGTATAACTACATTGTTTTTATTTGACTTTATGCTGATTTTACAGTTATTTATGCACTAATTATTGTGAGCCGCCCCGAGCCTGTTTTGCGGGGAGGGTGGGATATAAAGCCAATAAATAAATAAATAAAATCCCGATGCCATGAGAGTGCACTGGAATGATCAGACATGGGAAAATATGCATACGATTGCAGCCTGACTGTTGTAGAAATAAAAATTTACAGTGCCACTCAAACAAAGCTGCACCCTACTAAACACATTGATTTCAATGGACACAGAAGGGTCCGATTCTGTTTAGGATTACACTGTAAACCTCTCAAAACTGCTTTCATAGCCCTTTTTTTAGAGGTGATCTACAAGCAAGGAGCAATGTATTGTACTGTTGGATCCATTTATAGAGTGTCACTCTTGCTCACTGGTATACACAGTGAATCACTTAGGGTTCTACTCTCCACATGTGTGGAAGATCCAAACTACAGGTGAAGCCTCTTTTCTTTCACTTTTCTATTGAAAGCAGAGACAGCACCACATACAAAGGAGGGGAAAGATAGGGGGACACTTTACAAAACTGCAAGAATGCAATTGCTATTCGATGTATGAAAAAACTCTGGTAACTTTATTAGGGAAGGGGGACACAAATCATAACAGGTGGAGGATTTAAGGCTAAACAAAAACAGATTTTGCCTTTGCTGAGTTCTAACGTCAGAACCAATTCACTGATGGAGCTCTAGCCAAGCCCGGCATATCTGTGCCCAGCAGTGATCAATTAAAAAGATGCAATTAATCTGCAATAGGTACAAAGGGGCATATTCTGCAAAGGTGCTAAGTGCCCTCAGTGGCTGTCAGTGATTTATGTTTTGCAGGATCTACACAAAACACTTCAGGGCTTAATCCAAGACTGAACAGTTCTGGAGGGGAGGGGAGGGGAAGGGAGGGAGAGGAAAAATCCAGGCATTCATGGACCTCTATTAACATGAAACTTATGTAAATGAACATTAGAAGGGTACCCAGTACTCTTACTTGGCAAGAAGAGAGCCAACCATCTGGACTGATGTGATTAACAAGGTGCCTTCTAATATCCTCTAACTAGAAAGAGCCTAATGTTGCTGGAAATATATATGCATGAGTGAATAGAAGATTTCTTTCAGGTATGTTATTTATAAGTGTAACTTGAGCTATGTAATGTCAATTCATTTGGGTAATGAGGTGTGCTGATTTCCATGCTTGGTCTAGTCAAGACACACGGCATGCATATGTCCTATCACCGGAGAGTGTTTATTAATTACATTTAATTGTCATCATTTTTCCTAATGATGGTTAACTCTCCCACCCGTTCATTTTGTGCCTGAGTCGGCAGTTTGGGGAGAACAGAGCATGGTTCAATGAGCAGCTGGAACTAAGGCATCATGACCTGCAGCAGGCAGACAAATTGGCACTTGTCAAGCTGGTCTCCACCACTGGAAGGATCCAGGCCATCATGCTTCAGTGGCCGGGAGAGAAATTTGGCCTAGTCTGATCACTCATCTCCAGTTCCCAAAGAGAACCAGGAATAGTTTTACTTGCAGTGCTGGTAATGAGCTCAGATTATTCCAGAGTGCTCCTGTGGTCACGTCTTATGACCACACAGAGAGCCACCCTAAGGGCGATATTGGAATATTTTTCTAGTTCATTTATTTCTCTGCATAGGAAAGACTTGATTTTTAAAAAAAAACAAAAAACAAACCCTATCATTACGATGCATTAATGTCAGTGTGATGTGACTTTTGTTTCCTCTTGCAGATTGCTGAGCCCTTGGGAGGCAGTTTCTGCAATGCAGCATATTCTGTAGACTCGGGGGCTTGGTTTGTTTTGTAGAGCCATGTTAAATCTCACTTCTTACCAGGTTATTTACTTATTGGTTTACATATTAGATTTATAGCCCTCCCTCCCCTGTACAACAGGGCTCAGAGTGGGTAACAACAATATTCATTGGAGCCAGCTCGGTGTAGTGGTTAAGAGCAACAGACTCTAATCTGGAGAAATAGGGTTTTTTAAATTAACTCTTTATTAATCATTGAACAAAACAGTTGCTAACCACAGTGCTCATAAATTCATCAAAAAACGATTAATATAGACGTTAGTTGAAATTCTAAGAGGCACTGCCATCAAACAAACGCGTAAACAAGATACAGAGAGCATCTGAACTAGGAACAGGTGCTGGAAGTGAAGATGGTAACTGACAAATATCAATGTAATGGGCATAATGCATAGGTTTGTAAAAGTAATAGGAATAGGATGTGTAGTCATGACTAGACATTGTGAATGCTGAAGGAAGTGTGATGAGAGAGGGCAGGATCTCAGAGAGCTTGTTAGAAGTGAAGCATGGTTAAATATATTGGGTTATTCGGTTGGCGATCATTTGTTAGAATGTAATCCAGGAACAGGAACCATTTTTCCATAATACTGGTCATTTCAGGGCATATCTCTGACTGTCGGATGCAGTCTTTGATTTTTTCCATGATGAAATGGTCCAAAACTTTGTTGAACCAGCAGTCACATGTTGGGGCTAAAGAAGATTTCCATCTGGAAGCTATTGAGCTCTTTGCTGTTACCAGGAGACTACCAGGAGAGAGCCAGTTTGGTGTAGTGGTTAAGTGCGCAGATTCTAATCTGGGAGAACTGGGTTTGATTCCCCACTCCTCCACTTGCACCTGGCTGGATGACCTTGGACAAGCCATAGCTTTGTACCAGCTGTTCACTCAAGGACAGCTTGGGAAAGAGCTCTCTCAGCCCCACCTACCTCACAGGGTGTCTGTTATGGTGAGGGGAAGGGAAAGGAGTTTATAAGCCGCTCTGAGACTCCAAGTGAGTGAAGGGCAGGGTATAAATCCAATCTCTTCCTCTTCTTCTCTAGTTATTAGATCATGTCTGATCTTTGGGATGTCTACATTGTCCCAGATATCCAGGAAGATCAGCTCATGTGAGAGTGGGATAGAGTAGCCTGTGATGAGTTCAGTTTGTAGCAAAACATCATGCCAAAAGTTGGTTATGTGTTGGCATTGCCACCAATATAGATAAATATAAGTCACAAGGAGCACTGATTCAGCCTGGACATGGCATGAATGGAAGAGGATTATCTTCAGTACAACAAAGGTTTGTCTGAGAGCCAGTCTGGTACAGCAGTTAAGAACGGTGGACTCTAATCTGGTTTGATCCCCTACTCCTCCACATGAAGCGTGATGGGTGACCTTGTACCAGTCACAGTTCCCTCAGAACTCTCTCAGCCCCACTTACCCCACAAGGTGCCTGTTGTGGGGAGAGGAAGGGAATGCAATTGTAAGCCACTCTGAGACTTCTCAACGCAGAGAGAAGTGGGGTATAAAAGTCTATGCTTTTACCCTGAAGATCTAGGGATGCTCCACCTCCAGGCAGGTAGCATTGGTTGCTGAGCTTTGGAGCGGGGCTGTTCCCATCTTCATGCTGCATAACATTTTATTTACATCACCTATTCAGAGGTCATGCGTGCCCCATCTCTAGGTGGGTAAGTTCATGCCCAGAAATAGTTGAACTGCTGTAGGGTCAGTAGTAGGCCTGGACATAATTAATTAAGAAGTGGTCTTTGGGTACACCTAAGATACAGCAATATAGAAGCTGCTTGGTTTGGATTTGCCTTGGGGGAAAATTAATTTTGACTGTGGTGAGGTTGGCCAGGCTTCTTCTGTTGAAGCCTGGGAAGAGCAGAAGACTGTGAAGAGCTTCTGCACAGTTTCCAACAAGGGGTGTAGAGAGCCACCATGGGTCTCCAGTCAAAGATTCTGACTGCCACATCACTACAAACCGGAGCCTCATTCATCCACAAAAGATTTAGAAAACATATGCAGTTATTATTCCATCCTCAAGGGTACCTGATTCCTAGACCACACTGTAATCCGGGTCCCCAGAATTGTATATCTCTAGTCTCCCCAACTTCAACAGCCATAGTTCCAATCACAATTACTTGGAGTTTAAGACAGTCTAAGGGCTCTCTGAAAAAGAGGGCTTTGTTCACTCAGACTTTGTTTGAGAACTTCACATAAGAGCTTGAATATTTAAAACTGAAGAAAGAGACACACAGGGCTTCTGTCATTAGGCCTCCTTTTCCTCCTAATTGACAATTAACAATGTTTAAACTATTTGCCTCACATTCCAATCAAGGCACAGACAGCTATTCTCTTTGTTAGAATCCCTTACTGAAGTCTGAATAACCCCAAGCCTTTATCATAAGCAAATCAGTATTCAGGAAGCTGTCACATATATCAGCAGACCAAAGTGTGGCACCCAGGGAGAATCCCCATGCTATTAGAAGCCTCCAGCACGCTCCTAAAAAGAGCAGCTCCACATTTCAGGAAGTAACACATTACAGAGTGATTCTCCCATTAAGATTTATGCCTAAAATAGAGGAGCCAGAACCTTGGGCATCTGCAGACTTTTCATCAGCTGATTAAGCATGACAGATGAAGTCAGCTCCTGACCTTTCTGCGCCTGAGAAAATAAAGAGAGCAGGAGAGAAATGGCCTCTCTTTCACCTTCTTCTCCAACGGTACACTTCCTCAAACAAATAAAATGCAGCTTTGTGGCTGTTACAAGTGGCCGTTCAGTTAGTTGAACAAAAGTCTTCAATCAGAGGAGGAACATGATACTGTATGATTTTCCTTCCTTTTCTCTCAGGGTGGGCTATCAGTCTTAAAGGACAGAAAGAAGGGCTGTCAGTGAGGTTTAGCAATAACTTCCAGATCACGACATAGACTTCAGTGTCCCAAGGTCTTCTACTTACGCAGGTTAGGTTTCCCATACCAACATTATATCACTGTGCAAAGCAAAGATTAGTCACATAAAATAAATAGGAAGTAGGTGTCAGTTAAGAGATCCCAGTAATGAGAATGCATTTTTTAAGATTTTCTACAGATTGGGCTAGTGGGATTTTATTTACCTATTTAGTTAGTTATTTATCCTGCTTTTCTCCCCAGTGAAAACCAAAAACATACTACACCATTCTCCTTCCTGCATTTTATTCTCAAAGCAGTAACCCTGTGGGAGTATGTTAAACTGAAAGAAAGTGAGAGTTTCCATGGCGGACTGGGGATCTGAACCTTGGTTTCCCAGATCCTATTCTGACACTATGTGACACTGGCTCTCTGGAAGTGGAGGAGCCACTAATAACTATGAAAATTATGTTCCCCTAAACAAATGTATATATAACATCATCTATTCAAATAGCTGAAGGGGGAGTGATAGCAATAAACCCCCAATAAACTGAAATGAGAATTATTTTCAAATTGTATATATAGAAATGTTATAGGTATCGCATACACATAAAGGTCATATATACATATACACATCAGACATGTATTCTAGATGATGGATTCTAAAAGAGCTAAGCTTGATTGGCTAATATCTTGCTTGCACATTGTGAACAGAGAAATATTCATTTGGTAATCTGTCTAAGTGATTTTGAGGATTTTGAGTTGATTTACTACTTAAGTGTCTCTGTGAGCTCCCTGTGGCTGCCAATTAACCCAGCTAATTTGTAATTAGTTCTTGAATAGCTGTTGGTGATGCACAAGTGCAAAAAAAAATGCAATGCATCCTACCCAGAGTTAGTCATTTGAAGTAACCATCCAACTGTGCATGTGCAAAGAAGAGATGCCAGTGATTCCATGCTTATAATACAACTCAGTCAATCTGATAATGTAACTATGATCTTTGGGATACTGTCTTTTCTGAAGTAAATGAAATGGTTTAGTCATAACACTGCAATGTAATATGTAAACTTTTTTTTAACTGTAAAAATTGTGATGTTGTGCCACTAGAGAGACCTTCGCAACAATGCCCAATTCTGAGATTGCTGTTACCACAACGTGCACAGGCATCACTGGAGTTCAGCAGCCATAGCCACCATTGTGTTGCAATGCAATTACTGAAATCATTTTTTTAAAAAAGAAGAAGGAAAAATGGAGCCGGCGTGAGGTGAATATGGTGGGCAGTTTGGTCTTGGGGAGGAGAGGGATGTTGGGTGGAGCACATTTTGGGATACAAATAAACAAAAGGGAGATAGGTGTGAAGGGGTGGGAATTGGGCGGGAAAGTTAGCAGTGAATCCCTGAGTTCCACAATTTGAAATTCTGGTTTTAGAGACAAACAAGAAAAATGTTCTGGGGAAATCTAGCAACCAGAAAAATCTGAAGAAAAGGGGGAAAGATGCATGTCAAATGTTGACCCTATATATGCATGTGGGGAATTGAGCAACAGCTCCGAATAACTGTGGAGGCCGACGCCGGGCCAAGCAGTTGTGCAGAATCGCCCTAAGTCAATCCAACCAGGAGTTTGCATGTCATTGAGAGAGTCTGAGTTAAAATTAACAACAGGTCTAGGAGAGATTATGTCAGAAGTACACGGCTTTCGTTCCTACCACACATGAAAGAAAGTGGGCTAGCTTGAAGTAGAAAGCAAAGTCTTTGCCGCAGATATTACGAATTTCTATTAATTAATGCTTATAGATGCACACATGAAGAAAGTACCGCTTAACTTTTCTAAAGAAACCCAGTGAACTATGATGAACCAGCACACTTGCCTGTACTTTTGGTTTCCCTGATTTATTAGGAAACCAATGGAAATTAACTATACATTGTACATTTCATTTATTCGATCTAAAAAACCCTTGGCAAGACCCATGTTATAAATATCTGGTAGAATATGTTGATTGTGTATACTATGCAGCTGACTTTTCTTATGTGACGAGTATTTTGGTTTTCATCCTTGCTGGCTAAATTGACATCTTCATATATTACCACTATTGGAACAATAGTAGAATGATCTGGTGACTTCAGCTGCAGCCTCATTCTTGTAACCAAGATCTTTTTGATGTCCCCAGGAGATAATGGACACGTTGAAACATACAAACAGCTCTGCCAGATCAGAGCTGAGTAGTCCAACTAGCACAGTAACCTGTTTCCTATAACCACCAATTAAATATCATGGAAATCTCAAAAGCAGGGGCAAAAAGATTTTAAAGCCTCTTGTAGTTGCTCCCCCCACACTGACTGGTATTTAGCAATATAGTGCCTCTGAACATGAAGATTCCATGTAGTTGTTGTGGCAACTCATGAACCTATCCTCCATGAATGGCATATTTCTAGGGAGCCACAGTAAGGCTGTGTTCATATGTACAATTAGACCAGGCATAGGCACGAATGCCAGGCAGATTTAAAGGATGCAATCAGACAACAACATCTGGGAAGTGCCCTGCAGCCATCAGCAACCCATTTTGCTCCACCTCAGAGGTAGAGTTAAAAGACACCAGGGAAAATCTGGTAGTAAACAGGTTGTGACAGGCTACAGGCAGACTTTCTCGTGTCTGATCACTCCAGCATGCTCTCATGACATCGGGATGGTCTGATCAGGCCATCCCAACTTTGTGCTGTTGTTTTTTCCCTCTTCGCAGTATGTGCATCATCGCAAACTCCATATGGAGCCCCCAGTGCGGAGGTGCAATTCATCAATCCCTCATTTAAGCGCATGGGGAAAAAAGCAGAACAAAAAAATGACTCACCCACAGTTGCATGTATTCACACAGAGACAGACTGTACCCACAGCTTCAAAGGGATCATGCAACTGTGGGTCAAATTCCCCCAGAGAAAATAGCCTCACTCCCCCCCCCCATTTTTCTGGTGCATGTGACCACAACCTAAGTGACATATTTCTAGGGGGGCCACAACAAGTTTCTGAGGGTGTCACCAAACTTAACTGCCAGGCTGTCATGATCCTGGGCCTAGGCTGAGGCAGATTGAAGCCTGAAGGCCCCAGAAAGCCTCGGATGGTTTAGGCTGTGAGCCTACAGTTCCCAGACACCCTTTGCGTCTTGTGATTGAGCATGGGAGAAATTGAGGGAAAACTGAAGCCAATCACAGGTGAAGAGGTGATGCCTGGAAAAAAAGCATAAAAGGCCTTGCAGCAGGTGGGAGTGTATTCATAAGAACATAACAACATAAGAGAAGCCAATGTTGGATCAGGCCAATGGCCCATCCAGTCCAACACTCTGTCACACAGTGGCCAAAAACACCAGGTGCCCTCAGAAGGTCCAGCAGTGGGGGCAAGAAGCCCTCCCACTGTTGTCCCCCCCGTCAAGCACCAAGAATACAGAGCATCACTTGCCCCAGACTGAGAGTTCCTATCTATACTTTGTGGCTAATAGCCACTGATGGACTTCTGCTCCATATGTTTATCTAATTCTCTCTTGAAGCCGTCCATGTTTGTAGCAGCCGCCACCTCCTGTGGCAGTGAATTCCACATGCTAATCACTCTTTGGGTATTGGAGGCAGAGCTGGAGAGGAGGTGCTGCAAGCAGAGTGACCCCTCATCCAGAGTGTGGCTTTGAGCTTAGTGTAATGGGAAGTAAAAAGACAGATACGTTAGGGATTTTTGTTGTTTTGTTGCCAGCTCCTGTTCATTGCCTTGTATTTTACCTAATCTAATTTAATTTATTCCTGCTATTACCAGATCTGTTTAATAAACTGTATTTTTGTTACTCTGGTAGGACATTCAAAAGGCCAACTTAGTTGGAAGAGAAAGTAGGGAGGTTGTGGTGGCACTCCCACCCCCTGCACTCCCACCCACAACACAGGCCTATGATCATCCTGTCATCATTCTCACATCCAGGGCTATTTTTGGGCAGGAATGCACAGGAACAGAGTTCCGGCTGGTTTCTGAGTTGGCCATGCCTACAGGCTCCCCCTCCCTTGGGTTCCCCATGTGCCCCACAAGGCATGGAGCACCTGGGGAAGCTGATCCTGGGAGGGAGCTGCACTATCAGGGGTGTGGCCTAATATGCTAATGAGTTTCTACTGTTGGGTGTGGCCTATTATGCTAATGAGTTCCTGCTGGGTTTTTTCTACAAAAAAAAGCCCTGCTCACATCTCATTCTCTGTGCTAATGTCAGCAGCATAAATACTGAAAATTGCTACAATTTACAATAAGTATCTTAATGAAAAAGGTAATCTGTAATAAATTAAATTTTATATTCATTAGAAACCAGCCATAATGTTCTGATAGTGTCCAGACCATGGTATTCTTCTTGCTAAATCATCAATTATTTGTGTTGTTTATTATTTTTTTTAATGATTACTCATGGCTGGTGTGGCAAAGAAAAAATGGTGGCAATGTTCAATTGAGTATCTGGCCCATGGTTTTATTCCGTCACCTCAAGAAAATATGATGCCAATAGGGTTGCCAGCTCCAGGTTGGGAAATACCTGGAGATTTTGGGGGTGGAGCCTGAGGACGGCAGGGTTTAGGGAGGGGAGGGACTTCAATTCCACTGAGTCCACCCTCCAAAGTGGCCATTTTCTCCCGGTGAACTGATCTCTGTCGCTTGGAGATGAGGTGTAATCCCAGGAGGTCTCCAGCAACCCTAGATGCCAATGGGTCTAATATGTATGACTACACTTTCAAATGAGACCATGTGGCCATGTAAGCTGCATATAAAGGATACAGTTTAGATTAATACAATGTGGATGGTAAAGTTCCTTTTCCCCAGCTAACGGCAACTATAAGGGGTCACAGAGATAAATGAGGCCCAGAAGGGGGGCATCAGCAAAAAAAAGGTTGAGAACCCCTGCTTGTTCTGAATTGAATCTTCTGCCAGTCAAGTATATCAGGTGCCTCCTAGAACTAATTTTTTTTGGGGGGAGGGGGCAATTGCTCATCCTTCTCAGCACCTTTTCTTGGGGTTGAATCATTGATTTTTCTGGAGAGAGCCTTTTTAGGAGCTATTCTGGCAGGAGCATTCATCATTGTTAGTGACACGCAGCCATGGGATCAAAATGCACAGCCATCGTGGCAGATTCATTGTAACCCATTGAATGAGGAGGCTTGATTGCCTTCCAGCTGAACCTACTCCTCATGTTCGAAAAAGGCTGTTATTGATCAACCCATTTTATAAGAACTCTAGCAGTAACTTACTTCTCTATTCTTTAGCCACTTTAGCAGAATGCATTTGCTGGCTGCTGTCATTTATCTCCCCGTTTTTACCTTGTCACCTACTCGATTCCACTGGAGGCATTTCTAACAACTAGTCTAATAATCTCTGCTAACAATGCAGAACACTATTAGCATAATAAGCATTTCCCATCTGCACAAATGAGGCTGCTTCTCATCAGTTTGGGAAACAAAGTACTGTACATAAAAACAGCAGGAAGCCATTAAAGAGAGAGTCCAGCTTCTCCACTGCCACACAACAATCTTCTAGGGGAAACTCCTTTCTCACAAGCTATTTCAACCGGAAATGTGGGCCCGGTTCTTACATGGCTTGAAATTCATGTTGGATTAAGAGATTCAAAATTAGTAAACTGTGCCATGTGAGCACAAATTAGCAGATTACTGTCGTATTACTTCATATTACTATTTCCTTTGCACATATCTGTTTGTAAATGAAAAAAAGTGTGTGCTGCAACACTGGACACTATAACAGACCCACTAGGGACATCTAACAAATTCAGGAAAGGTATGTAGCTCAGTGTGTTTCAGAAGGCCCGTATTCAGTGCAAGGATATTAAGTGCAGGGCTAAGAATGATGTCTCTTTTTAGCCCTTGGTAGGGTTGCCAGCTAGCACTTATGACTGGGTAAGCCAGGTACAAGGTTACGTAGAAGAAGAAGAAGAAGAAGAAGAAGAAGAAGAAGAAGAAGAAGAAGAGATTGGATTTATATCCCACCCTTCACTCACTTAAGAGTCTCAGGGCGGCTTACAAACTCCTTTCCCTTCCCCTCCCCACAACAGACACCCTGTGAGGTAGGTGGGGCTGAGAGAGCTCTTTCCCAAGCTATCCTTGAGGGAACAGCTGGTACAGAGCTATTGTTAGCCGTTATGTTTAGCGATCAGCGAAATACACGGGTTCTTTGCCAACTATACCAGGGTCCCACCCCTCCCGGGAGTTCTCAAGGAAAGAGGCACGTGAGACGGATTCCAAGTTCAATGTTGTTTACTGGATAATGTAATCAAGCATACCAAAAACGTAATCACACACACAATCTTACAGGCCTAATAAAATAAAGAGAGAAAATAGCACTATTGCATGAGCAGGTATCGTTGGTGGGGAAAGCATGTTACCTTAGATGCGTTGTCCGATGTCACGATGAGTTGGATGGGGGTAGAAAGGTATAAAAGCTATGGGGCCACAAGGCTTGAACCAGCAAGACCACATGGTTCTCCTGGATCGCGAGTCCAGAGAGAGAAAAAGGGGTTCAAAGATGGAGGCAAGGATTGGGGACAGAGAGCTGGACTGAAGGGTCAATAGGTAAGATAGAGGGCGACGGCTCAAGAGGCCGAGTGACTCTCGGTTTGGGCTTTTATTGGGGGTCTTGGGGCGGGCTTTGCAGACCACAACCCACTAACACTCCTACTAGGCGGTCCGTCCCTGTTGGATCTTGCTATAGGTTAAAGGTGAACAAAGGGAGGAGGTCCAGAGGTTTGGTCAGTGTTGCAAGAGTATGACTTCACCAGGAAACAGACACTGAGTCTGGGGTCCGATGACTCACCTGGCCATACCTATTGTTAGTTGATGGTTTTAGCCAAGTATCTGATGGTTGGCACATTAGTTGCTAGGCAGTCTAGTTAGCATAACTATCCAGATGTATAGTGGGGGAGTGGGGGTTAGCCAGCGGATGTCTGACAGAAGGAAACCTCATAGCAAGAGGAATCCCTTATCTTTTGTCTTGGGTGAACTGTTTAGGGTGTCAGCCTCCTGGCTTGGGCTGGAGCTGGCTCCTATTTCAAGAAGAGAGCGCAAGACCCTACCACTGTTGGTGACACAGAGTTCAAACTTATGGATATGAAAATCCATAAGAGCACAGAAAAGTGCCTTGCTGGCTAACACTATGGCTTGCCCAAGGTCATCCAGCCAGGTGCAAGTGGAGGAGTGGGGAATCAAACCCAGTTCTCCCAGATTAGAGTCCATGCACTTAACCGCTACACCAAACTGGCTCCAACTGGCTACATAGGTGCTGCACCCACATGCAATAAATGTGCACACAAAAGGCTGGAATCAGCTTGGTCGCAAGCAAGGGGAAGCCAGCATGACAGTTCCCACCTGTTCCATGGTGGCCTGTCCATGGACACCTCAAACATACAAGAATACTATCCAAAAGACTTTTTCAACTTAACCAAAAATGTATTCAGGAATCTTTAACACCATTTAAAGTGAGACTCTGAGTTAACTTGGGGTATGGGAACAAGACGTATTTAATTCTGTTTCAGCGGTTGGTAGTCTGTCCTTCTGTCTTTCTCTCTCCAGCAAGATTTAGCATAATTTTGGCACATTCCCTGTATATACACTCAAGACAGAATTTGCACTGAAACTTAATTAGGTCTCCAAACTTTTGCAAAGGCCATATTTTATGTACTTCCACCCACCCCTAATTTCAGATTTCATTATTATAATTAACTGATCACAGATATCCTTTAATTAATTAAGCTATTGAAAATGCAGTGGGTTAGATGTGAGTGCTCTTGCTTAGCTCGGTTTCAATTAATTCGTTAGCACAAACTTTTAACGACAGAGGCAAAACGATACACTTAATGTTTTATTGTTGAAGAACTCAGCAGACCAATCACTTCGCAACATTTTGAAACTGCAGACATGAATACCCCACTGCTAAGGAGGTTCTTGTTTACATTGGCAATTTTTTTCTCCATGTGAAACCAAAGACAAGACAACACACCAAAAGTGATTAGTGTCCATTTATAGCCTGTTTAGAAACCTGGAAAAATTGCAAAATGCAAGAATATACAACACTGTCATGCTACCTTACATGGATACATTGAGGCAATTGTATATTCTGTTCCCGACAAGTTTACTTCTACACTCAGTACTCTATTATCGAAAAAGTGCAGCTGACATGCAACACCTTATGTTTCAGCCCAGTTTCATAATTCAGAAGGATGGTTTGGGAACAGAATCAGATGGCTGCCTTATAAAATATAATAATGTCCATTACAGAGGGGATGAGGGTTGTAGTATTATATAACAGCAAGATCTCAAGGAATTTTTTTTTGAAAAACATTGTTTCCTAAACATGTCAGGGAAATGTTACCATCACTATCTTTTTTTAGCCTTCATTTAGCAGTATTACTACAAAGATTCTAAACACTGGTTGTTATTTTAAACAAGGATATAATATAAAATGAACATAATTTGCATGTACAGTAAAATTGTTCTACATTATTATTGTGCACCCTTACAGATTTAAAACTGAAGGATCGATGACTTTGAATAGACAGGCAGTTTCTAATGTATTTGTTTATTAAAACATTTATATCCTGCCTCTACTCTTGGCTCAAGGCATCTTATAATAATAGTTAAAACTTCCCCAGCTAAAACCAAAAATAAAATAACAAGCCCCAAATCCTTTCTCCTCGCTGCTTAAAACTCCCTCAAAAGCTCCAGGCCTTCCAGCAACTCCTGAAGAGCTCCAGGGAAGAGGCTGCTCTCACCTCTTCAGGGAGCCCATACCACAGTGTCGAAGCTACATTAGAAAAGGGCCAGGTCGATGCCAGATGGGCCAACCTAGGTGGTGGGATAGCTAATAGATGGCTGCCTGATGACTGTGGTTGGCACACAGGACATATGGAAGGAGATGGTCCTTCAAGGATATGGGTCCTAGGTCACGATGGGCTTTAAATACCATAACCAGCGCCTTGAATTGAACTCAGAAACATACTAACAAAGTTTGAGTCCAGTGGCCCCTTTAAGACCAACAAAATTTTATTCAAGATATAAGCTTTCACTTGCATGTACACCTCTTCAGATACCTTGAATAAAACTTTGTTGGTCTTATGCCACTGGACTCAAACTTTGTTCTGCTGATTCAGATGCCTGAACTGATCAGAAGCAGACTGTCAGCCAGTTAAGTTATTTCAAAATGTTCCTGGCAGCTAGTTCCTGACTGCAGTTGGGCTTCTGCATTCTGAACCAGTTGTCGTTTGTGGGTTGTCTTCAAAGGCAGCTCAGTGTAGAGCCCATTGCAGTAATCCGACCATGAGAAGTATGGATCATCGTGGCAGGATCTGCTGAGCCTAGGTAAAGAGAAAGTTGGTGTATCAGATACAACTGATAGAAGGTGCTCCTGGCCACCATGCCAACCTGCTTTTTAAACAGCAAGGCAAGATCCATGAGCACCCCCAAGCTCTTAATCTGTTCTGAAAAAAACCAGCATCACGCCTAGATGGACAAGTGGATTCAATCCCTCTAGAACATCAGCCTTCCCAACTAGCATTACCTCTGTCTTGCCTGGATTCAGCTTCAGGGTTTTGAAATACTGCTTTTCTACTGTTGTACTGCTCTGCCAAGGTATACTTTAAATGAGCATCCTGGTTTTTAAATAAATAATCTGAAACTTGCATTGGAGATTACTAAGTGTGAACTGGAATCAAAACAGGTAAGAGTTAATTAAACCACTGTTAGAATGTGGGAAGCTCCCTAGGGTACAATTTCATCTATAAATAGTAGAGAGTAATACATTAAGGAGTTCAGGTTTGTTTTTGCAAATTACTTTAGGTTCAAGACTATCTCACCTTGTTCTTCCTGAGAGATTTATTCATAATTCTGAACAATGAAGGACCCATTTTATCCTAACTGGTTTCTATTGAATCACAATGGTTTAAATTGAAACTGGCTTTGCAAACAGACCTATTTGAAGAAGAAGAGCAACAGGCTTTTCAATCCACTCCCTGCCAAGAGCTCCAACCCACCTCCTGAATTGATCCTGTAATCACCTCCTTATCTGGTTATACCACCAGTGTTAAGGAAGAAGCTCTGGCATCCGGTGGTAGCAATGTCACAAGATGCAGGTACTAGCATGCTGGGAAATGCAAAGCATTTGATATCATTAGCATGGACATCAGCAGTGTTCTCTCTAAGCCAGGAGTAGCCAAACTGTGGCTCTGGAGCCGCATGTGTCTTTTTCACACATATTATGCGGCTCCTGGCAGGGTAGCTCGGGAAGCTCCTGGCAGGGCAGCTGGGGAAGCCGCCTAAAGCCGCTTTGTGCTGGCTAGGCGGGATATAAATTCAAATAAATAAATAAATAAATAAATAAATATCATTAGCGAACAAAATCATTGGACAAATAAATATCATTATCAATATCTGCTTTTACCTTTTTTGTTATTATTTTTGGCAGTCTCATTTAATGTCAATAAATAGCAAATCTGCATATTTTCCAATAAAAAACATGTAATATTTGTTACATGTCTTGCGGCTCTCAAATATCTGATGTTAATTCTATGTGGCTCTTAAGTTAAGCAAGTTTACCCACCCCTGCTCTAAGCTGAGTTAGTGTCAGCTAGCTCACAGTTTTTGAGCCACCGGCTCACAGATTTCTGTCTCAGCTCAGGAAGGATGGCTCCAGAGCAAACTAATTCATGCAGCAGCCAAATCACTTGCTCACAGCTTTAATGCCAGTAACTCACAAAGTGGAATTTTTGCTCACAAGACTTCACAGCGTAGAGGGAACATTTCAGATGATCTGACAACTACATGTCTTGGGGCTCCTACTGCCAAGAGCCTCCCGGATAGATGTCCTCTCTGAAATCACACACACTATACGATCCACCTTCAATTCGCTTTAAGTGCACTTTCAAACTGAATTTTAGTGTGACCAATTTCCCCCAAGCAGCTGCTCTCCCCCCGCTCTTCCTTTCCCCCAATTGCACGTGTCAATTTCCCATTATGTGCTGCAGGGTCACATAAGAACATAAGAGAAGCCATTGTTGGATCAGGCCAGTGGCCCATCCAGTCCAACACTCTGTCACACAGTGGCCAAAAACACCAGGTGCCCTCAGAAGGTCCAGCAGTGGGGGCAGAACACTAGAAGCCCTCCCACTGTTGCCCCCCCATCAAACATATTTTGACCTGCAGCTTCGCCCAATCTCCTCCGTGTCTTCTAGATCCTAAAAAAACAGTATCGTGAAGACACAGGGGAAATTGTGTGAAGCTGCAGGTCAAAATGTGCCATGGAGCATATAGTGGGAAATTGATGCATGAAATCAGGGGAAAAGGAAGAGGGGGGCGGAGCAGCGGCTTGTGTGAAATTGGTCTGTATGAACTGGCAAAATCCAGCTGGAAAGTGGAATGAAAGTGGAGTTTTTAGTGTGTGTGATCGCAAGTCCATGCTAATGACATCAAGTGGGGGGAATAAAATCCCTAATTTCTCTGGTTTGTGAGAATGGCCTAGCACTGTTCAAAATGCCACAGAAAGGGAGAGATAGAGAGTCCCTCCCTCCTTGCTGTAACTGCCACCACAGCTGCTGCCAAGCAAGTGGTTAAGTGGAAGGAAGAGAGAGGCTCTCCACCACCCCAGATTACACTCCAAGATGGATAAGAACTCTCCGGCTTTAGTGCTTGGATCAGAATTTATAATCTAAACCTGATGATTAGAATCTATGGCAACATCACTGTTGGTTATCATCAGTTTGGGTTACACATAGGCCCAAGAGGATTTCCTTCATTATTCCAAGTATACTCATAATGTGAATGGGCAAGACTGGTTTAATCAATTGAAATAAGCAAACAAATCCAGACTGCAGGTGTAACACTCTGAATGCAGTTATGCCTGTGTTTAAATTATGCCCCCAAAGTGAAGCCAAACATGGGCAATTTAGACTGTGGTCACTGGCAGATATTTCACAATAGATAAGAGATATTTAATTCTATTGGCTGATTTTGATTTGATGTATTGTATGCAAAAAAAGGTCTTTCCAATGCTGCTTTCTATACAGCAGCCTTTTAAAACAAATTCTTAGTCCTGACAAACTAATATTCCACCTATCCAGGGGACAAGCATAATATTGCCATTGAAAACATAGGTGACAGAACCTAAATAACATTAGAGTCCAGTGGCACCTTTAAGACCAACAAAGGTTTATTCAAGGCATGGGCTTTTGTGTGCACGCACACTTTTTCAAATATACTGGAATGGTGGGTAAGGTTCAAACTTATATGATTCACAATATATATATATATATATATATATATATATATATATATATATATAAAATAGCCAAGTGCCCCCCCTGTGTGCAAATACCTAATTAGGTATCCGCACACGGGGGGGGGCACTTGGGGGGGAGGGTTTATTTCTACACACGGGGGGCACTCCCCCCATGTGCAGAAAAATCCTAAATGTTAAAAAAAAACTTTTGGGGGGATATTTAAGCATTCTCTGCGCAGGCACAGAGAACGCTTTGGCTGTGGGGAGGGCTCGGTGGGCAGTGGGCCTTGCCGCCACTGTTTTCGGGGAGGGAGGGGGGAGGAGACTCGGCACACAGCCGCCACCACTGATTTCCAGGGAGGGAAGGGGAAGGGAGGAAGGAGAGGAGGCTCGGCACACAGCCGCTGCTGCTGCCAATTTTTGGGAAGGGAGGGGGAGGGAGAAGGGAGGGAGGAGGCTCGGCGAGTGGCTGCCACCAATTTTTGCAGAGGGAGGAGAGGAGGCTTGGCACGCAGCTGCCGCTACCAATTTTTGGGAAGGGAGGGGGGAGGAGGCTCGGCACACAGCCACCGCTTTTTTCAGGGAGGGAGGAGAGAGAGGCTCACCTGCCCCCCACAAGTATCCTACTGCTGGGAGCCCATGGGGGGGGGGTGAGCGGCAGGCCTAGAAAGATGAAGGAAATGCCCCCTCCCCGCAAGTTTCTTGCAGGCCTCCCCTTGTGTGTGTGTGTGTGTGTGTGTGTGTGTATAATAAAGCATATGTTTAGCAAGTGGCTCAACCTGATTTTTTTTTAATTCCAGTCACATCCATTGGTTGATCTTCATACCTTGGTACATTGTCCAATATTAGCCCAAGGCACTCTGGGTTGGATCTAAACAGCTTTTTCAGTGATGAAAAGGGGAGGGTCAGGTCCTTTCAGACCATCAAAAAAGGTATGCAGCAAATCATTGGATCTGCATGAACAAAAACCATGTGGGGGTGGGGGCTGTAGTAAAGAAGGGAATTAGGTGAGACTGAGTGAAGTGGAATTCTGTGGTCGCCTAACAACGGCCACTGAGGGATTCCACTGCTTAAAGCTGCAGGTGTTCAATTTATCCTGGGGGGGTTAACCCCCCAATTTTTTTTTTAAGATTTCACATTTTTATACAAACCTGGGGCACTTTTCAGTTTTGTAGAAAGATCTGTCTTGCCTGTTCACAGCTCACCAGATTCGCATATCCTTAGATTTTGTTGACTTTGCTATTAATATATAGATAGGCTAATGTTAGGAATCAGTCCCCAATGGTTAATCAACAAATTATTTTTGGGAGGACATTAATATGGTATATGGTGACTACAGTGAGAATGGTCTATGCTCAGAACTGGAAATGCGAAAAAACTCCAGACATATGGGTATGGTTGAGAAAATTGCTATTTATGGCAGAAATGGACAAATGGACAAGAAAATTGAACAATCAAGACTCAGAAAGGTTTCTAGAAGAATGGAAAGACTTGAAAGAATATCTAGAACAACATTGGGATATGAAAAATAACATTTTTACATTGTCTATTGATTTTAGATGTTTAAAAGAAGAAACAATTCTTTTTAAGGGAAATATACTAAATGTTTGAAATGACAAGAATGGAAACTAGAATACATATTACAGATATTTAGATAATACTTTTAAATGTTTAAAAATTTCTTTTCTTTTTATTGTTATAACTAAATATGTTACCTGTAAGAGTTAATACTTTTAAATCTCTATAACTGCTATTACATATATAATAGGTGAGGCGGGAAGTCCTAAAGGTTTTGAATTGTAACTGGAATACATAGTTATATAGAAAATCAGAAAGTGATGATAATATTTAGTAACTATGACAAATTTTAAATAAGAAGAAAAATAATAAAATTTGTGTTTTTTAAAAAAAAAAATATTTTGGGGGTGCAGTGTTATTAAATTTATACCTCAGGTCATTCTGTAAAAACTACAGTTTCACTTGCTTCATTGTTAAGTCAGAAAAATCATGACAACAGTTAGAACTTACAGTATATTTTTGAGAGGTGAGACAAAAATATATACAATAATCAAAAGCAATATTTGTACAAGTGCCAGCCAATTGAAGAATTTCTGAATCGACCAGCTGCCTTTAACTAATTAATTTCAATACATTTGCAGATTGCCAAAACTTCAATACAGATACATTTTTGAGATACTGAAGGATGTGCAAATAACTTGCAATTTAATAACCAACTGCCACTCATTTCTAGAACAAAATGCCACCTTTATTATCTTTTTCATTTTTATCATCGTTATGCACCCATACAAAAAGAGCTTCAAAAATAAACAAGGACTCTAAGGCCTACTGATTAAAATGTGCCCTCACTGATTAGAATTAGTCCCCAATGATTAATCGACTATTTATATGGGTCAACAAGTTAGTGTCTTAGGCTGGGCTTCTATCATTCTTAAATAAGAGAAACAGTGTGGTATCATGATCAGACCAGTGCTGCACTGTGACAAGGACCTGGGTTCGAATTTCCATTTAGCTATGAAGCCCAGGGAGTGTTCTTGGGTCAGTCATTTTCTCTCAGCATAACCTATCCTATGAGGCTATGAGGATAAAATTGAGGAACAGAAAAACAAGAATGGATTACACATGAAAAGCAGGTTTTAACATGCTGCTAGTTCAGAGAGCCTGGGAGGTAAGGAGTTAATCTTCCATGAAGTGGCGAGCTTGTTTGATCGGCTGCTCTACCTGCTCTCTGATTGGCCAGCAGCAGCTGAGAAGAAGTATATGATCAGCTGTGTACTGGAGGGAAAAGGCTTTTCGTCTGGAGTCAGCAAGCCACTGAGTCTGTTTCTTATAGAGAAAGAGATGGCTGGAGTATGGTCAGACAGGCTCTCCTTCTGAGTGAAGAGACACCTTTGCCCAAACTGAAGAAGAACTACTCTGAGGGAGAATTGTGATTCTAAGTCTAGAGAGCTATATAGACATCAGTACTAGAAGAGAGATTTGGCAACAGTGAATGGGTGATTAGGCTGTAACTCCCAGTCAAGCCAAATAGAAAAGGTTTATTGCTTCTTGAGGAAAAGAAGAATAAATGCTTCAAAAAAACATGGAACATTAAAATCTCAACTTCAATGGCATTTGGATTGTGACAACAGAATTGCCTTAAACCATTGGGACCAGATTTGGGCTTCACCAAGTTTGACCTCAACTGTTTTTTGCATAAAGTTTAATTTTTTAAAAATACAGCATCGCTGGTATTTTACTCCAAAAAAACTACAAAGGATATATCACATGCCTAATAATTTGTGTTGGAAGAAATGCGGCCAAGTTGGGGATTTTATTCACTGCTGGTGGCTTTGTCCAGTGTTACAATCCTTTTGGACTCAAATTCTGGTCCAAATCAAAAAAATAACAACCATTCAACTACCATTGTTACCTGAAACAGTATTGTTGGATATGTTTCCAAAAGAAAATCTTTCAAAAACACAAATAACTTTAATTTCCACATTGCTTACTACTGCTAAGCTTACCATCACCCAGAATTGGAAGGTAGTTACTTCCCCTTCTCTAGATTCTTGGCAAAATAAATTGTGGAACCATTTTGTACACAGAAAAATAACTTCTCATTCTTTATGTCAAAATTTGACTACTTACCAGAAATACTTTCAAGCTGTATGGTTTCCTATTACTGTATACCTGGCTAAGTCAGGTGTTATTGTAAAAACAAAAATTATCAAAAGTTGTTATATTTTTGAATAACATATTAGAGTATTGACAAACCTGGTTGCAATAGGTTAGTAATTTTAGAATATTGTAGTAAAACTATGATTAGCAGACTTATGCCAAAAGAGTTTTAGAACGGAGTATATGTGATTATACCCAGGAATATTGATTGTATATCCCCCCCTTTTTTTTTCTTTCACCACATGTATTATTAGGTTGTTGTTAAAGAAAAAATTGTTAAAAAATAAAAAAAAATTAAAAAAAGGAAAAGAAGAATAATTCCTGCCAGTTGAAAAGAGGTTGAGCTCTGGAAAGAGGAGAACCCTGATCTGTGGTGAAGGAAATAAGCTTTAGATACTTCAGGAGTTAGTGGGAACCTGTGTTTTCAAAAGAAAGAAAGATAGATTCTCTAAGAGAGCAAATCTCCAGGAAACTCTGTGAAGTAATATTGAAACTGCTAAAATATACTAAGCAAAATACCTTTCACTGAGAAGATCTAGAAATCTGAGAATAAGCTACAACACACTCTCGACAGTTTGCTGTGGTGGTTAATAGCACAGACTCTAATCTGAGAGAACCACGTTTGATTCCCCGCTCCGCCACATGCAGCTACTGGTGTGGCCTTGGGTCAGTCATAAGTTCTTTCAGAGCTGTTCTCTCAAGGGCAGTTCCGGAAAGAGCTCTCTCAGCCCCACCTACCTCACAGGGTGTCTGTTGTGGGGAGGGGGAGAAGAAGGGATTATAAGACACTCTGAGGCTCCTTCAGATAGTGAAGGGCAGGGTATAAATCCAATCTCCTCCTCCTCCTCCAACTTCTCCTCCTTTGTCTTAAGAATTCATTCCTGTAGAAAATATAACTTTCACGTCAGTATCTCTAAACATTGACTTCTCCTATATATATTTCCTGCCTGATAAATAAAAATCTTTTATTTTGTTTGGAAAGCTATACAGTCTTGACTGCCATTTCAAAGGGTATAAAACAAGTGGGCTCCTGGTTTGGCCTCAAGTGCGGGTGCTGGGTCAAAAGCCAAACTAAAGCTCTGACAAAGGTTGGGACAATGAAGTCTTTTAAGACAAAGTAGAAATACACGCTACTGAAGGGGCAGCTCAGACAGAGAAGGGAACGAAGTTTTGGCAGGAAAAATCTGCCTGAGTTGGGAAGCGAGTGACGGGGTCTATCATACAACAGTGTGGCTGCTTAGCTATTAGCACGAGGTAGATGGACCAACGACATTACTCCCATTCTGCGGACACTCCATTGGCTGTCCATTTGTTGCCAGGCTCAGTTGAAAGTATTAGCTAGCACATACAAAACCCTTCATGATCTTGGCCCTTCTTATTTATGGGTCCCCAATTGCCACAATGTTATGTTCTCTTATGTTGTTTTACATTGCAGCATTAGGGCTCTGGTATCCTAACTCCCTCAATCTTATTGGCTGCTGAATAAAGACTTCCCATTGGTCCTTAAGCCAATCCTAGGAACCAATCAAAGAGCCCTGCTTAGGTCCAATCAGATTTTGTATCCTTAGTTACGATGTATATAGTTCTGTGTTGGAACAGTATAAGTTAAGTGCCGCTCTTGTCAGAGCTGTCTTTTGAGCTGAACGATGTTTAGAATAAAAGACTGTTTTGGATTCATCGCCTCCTGACTCAATACTTAAAACACAAAAACTTTGCATATGTCAGCAGAGGCGTCTGCAGGTGCCTACCTGCAAATGGGCAAAATCAGCAACTGCCTGTACACATGCTTTCTCGGGATGGGTATGAACTGGCTCATGAGCCAAAATTCAGGATGAACTTGGGCTGGTTCAGGGCTTGGGAAGTGATCTTTGGGGAAGACACACTCCCTGAACATTTCCTGAATGTTTGCCTGATTGGTTTGGACCTTCAGGGTTGTTTGGTCTCTCCACAGGCTCAGCTGTCTCAGGTTCCCTCACATCACCTGTTTAAATGGGATGTGGGAGGAAGCCTGAGACAGCTGGGCCAGCGGAATGGAGGGGGTGAAATGCCTCCTGGGTAGGTACTTCACCCCCCGTATTTAACCCTCTGGTTTTGCTCCTCCTCCCTTCAAAGCAGTGGGGAGCAAAACCAAAGGGTTAAATGGCTGGCAGCCATTTAACCCTTTGCTTTTGCTCCCCACCACTCTGAAGGGGGGAGGAGCAAAACCAGAAGGTTAAATGAAGCCCCTTGCTGGGTGATTTCCCCGCCTTTCTCCTGGCCTTGGCTTGCCACAACTGGAAGATAGGGGGAAGGGAAGCCCCTTTCCTGATGACCCCCTCTCCCTTTCTCATGGCTGCAGCTCACCAAGGCCAGGAGAAAGGGAAAAGGGAAGCCCCTTTCCAGGCAACCCCCCCCCCCTTCTCCTGGATGTGTCCCGCCACAGCTGTGAGACTTGGAGAAGGGAAGTCCCCTTTCCGGGCAATCCACCCTCTCTTTCTCCTGGCTGCTGCTTGCCACAGCCAGAAGAAAGGGGGAATGGAAGCCTCTTCCTGGGCGATCTCCCCCCTTTCTTCTGGCTGCAGCAAGCCACAGCTAAGAGAAAGGGGGAAGGGAAGTCCCTTTTCAGGAGATCCCCCCCTTCTGCCATGTCATAAACATGCTGGGCCAGTTTGGTTTGTGTGAGGCCAGTTTGGTTTGTGTGAGGCCAGTTCAGTTTGAGGTTCAGCCTGTGGGCTACCACGGACCCCAAACCAAACCGCCTTTTTTTGGTCCATGCCCATCCCTAATGCTTTCTGTATTATGGCTCCCACCTTGTGGAATGGCCCGCCCAAGGAGGTCAGGAAAGCTCCCAGTCTCCTGGCCTTCTGCAAACTATGCAAAACTGAACTTTTCAAGAGGGCTGTTTTGTGCAAGTAATAAGGTTGCACTGTACAAAATGGTTCACAAACTTACTTGGATAAATGACTGGGGCTGCAACCTACACTGCGGTGTACAGCTTATTGTAAGTAGGATCTGAATATGTCATTTCTGTACCACTCAATGTGTTATGGATACACTTACTCTATCCTTCAGTTCTTTCTGGTGGTTCCAGACTTCTAGAATCCTCATGTACTGATTACTGAATGTCCCATTTTGTTCATTGTACAAACTCACTATGTGTAATCCACCTTGAGTCCCTGTGAGAAAGGTGGACTATCAATAACATAAATAAAATTAAATAATGTACAATAAAAGTAGGCTTTCTTGATCTCCTTGGAAGCAGGATGGGGTTTAAATGAGACAGAAAGAAACAAGTACTTGGCAGGACATTTCTGTGAGTGATGATATCACATACCTGAACTCAGTTTGTTTGTTTTTTCTTTTTTACTTGCATCCTTCTCAGTCACACATTTCCCTCCCCCTAGACTTATTTGTATTACAGGAAATTTTCATGCTGGCAAGACTTCCATGCTGCCCTGCCTTTTTAAAATACAAATGAATAATGTGCAGTTTAACACCTGCATATAATCAGGACACAAGCCATTTTGGTGCACTCTGTGGGAGACACTGGGAGAAGCTCTTGGCCCAGCCGAGGAGAACATCAGGAGAGGCTCTGGGCCTACCTGCTGTTGGGAGCCTTTCCAAGCTTGGGGTGGATCCTATGTACCACCACCATTAGGCTCAAACATAAGGGGAAGGGGGGGAGAGAAACAGGGGAATTGTCTGAGGGAGGGGGGAAAGAAAGAAGGGGGAGATTGTCTGAGGGAGGGGGAAAGAAAGAGAAAGAAGGGAGATATTGGCTGAGGACAGACTGGCAATCTGAAGTGGAGGCAAAGCGGAGGGAACTGGAGCGGGGGGAAAAACCCACGGAGCTGGCCGTTCACACTGGCCAGAGCAATGCGGATCAGCGGCGATACGGAGCGTTCAGACTGCCACGGAGCGTTCAGACTGCCACATAGCCAGCGCGCGCGGCTTGCGTGCGCCGCTGCACTTTTTTTGTTTTCCTTTGATGTTTTTCGCATGTGCGCACATGCGCACATGCGCACATGCGCAAAACTTTTTGCCGGTGCGTTCACACTTCCTCCGGATGCCTCCCGCTTCTTCCAGTTCACACTGTTTGGAAGCGGGAGGCATGCGGAGGAAGGCCCCTGAACACCGGGAAAAACCAGTGTCCGGGTAAAGCGGAAGGAAAGCGACTGGGAGACGGGTAAGTACGCAACGGAGCTGACGGACAGATGCGCATGTCTGAACGTGCTCCTTTCCTCCGTTTGCAAAGCGTGCCTGCCCCGCTTTAGATTGCCAGTCTGTCCTCAGCCATTGTCTGGGAAGAAGAGAGAGGGTCAGATTGAGAAGGGGTGAGGGAAAGGCGGCGATTGACATAAAAATGGTGAGGGGAGAAAGGGGGTTAGGATTGCTGGAAAAGGGGGATAAAAAGGGGAAAGACTGACAAAAGAGGTGAGGGAGAGGGACAATTGATAGATAACGGGTGGTACAAAAAGAGAAGGGGGAACAGAGAAGGGGGAAGAGAAAGCAAAGGCAGCAGAATGCTCCCTCCCCACAAGTTTCTTGGGGGTCCCCACTTGTGATAAATAAATGGAACAGGCAGCCAAACTGGTGTCATGGCAAAAATGGGATAGTGTTTCTTTTAAATAACCTTGTGTGTGGTGCTTCATTTCAGCCTTCCTATTCGCCAAAAGACTTAATATTTACAAAGAAGTGTGGAAAGGTTTACTTGTCTGAAGGAAGCAGAGAAAAACAATCCAGCTCTCTGAGAATCGTCTCAAAAATTATTCATTGCTCTAATCTTTCCTTGTCAAGCCAGCTAAAGTTTTATAGGAATGCTATAAATCCACATGGCCATCCAAATCCCATGCCCAAGCCATAAACATGCAAAGAGTTTTTAAAAATGCAGCACTGCAGTGCTTGCAACTCAAGCCCCAAGATCTCTTTTCAGTGACAGGGCTCAATCCTTGAACAAGTGTAGTTGTAATTAATAGGAATGTACACATGCAGGCTCTCTTCAATCAGCACCACCCAGGCCTTTTCATCTGGGATTAAAGACAAAAGGGCTTGCATGCACAATTAAACCTCTGCCTCTCTCATGTTTGAAAGTGAGTCCTGTGGATCTGCAAGCTGTTTTTAAGCATAAAATACTTAAAGACCATTATGAGGATGCCAGCATGGTTAATGAGTAGAGTCAAGGAAGACATAAAAAGTAAGATTTCCTTTAAAAAGGACAAGAAGCAGCACATACTCTGGGAAAACAAAATCTAAATTGATAAGCAAAATGAGAATTTGGGGAGCATATTGCTAAAGACAGTAACACAAATAATTAAAAAGTATATCAGAATGAGGAAACAAGCCAAGGAGACATCTGGATCATTGGAAGACAAAAACTGAAAGGATTGCTAAGGGAGGATAGGAAGACTGTTCAGAAAGTGGTTGAATTCTTTGCATTCTCTTTCACTACACAAAATTTTGGGCAGATGTCCATGCCAAAAATACTATTTTCAGGAAGGATGTTTGAAGAACTGAGTCACATTGAGGTGACAAGGAACACAATTTCAAAGTTAATTAACAATTTTACAAAAAAACATAAACAGTTCCAGATGCCATACATCCGAGGGCTCTTAAACAATTCAAATGTGAAAATTTTAGCCTTCTAACTAAAATGTGCAATTTATTACTGCAGTTGGCCTTTATATCAGAAGACTTGAAAGTAGCAAATTTGACACTTTTTATAGGAAAACAAAGCGATAATACAGTATACAAAATAGTCAAATCAAAGCACTGAAACTGACACATATAACAATTACACTAAACCACAGAATGTATACACAAATTAGAACCTTAAAACATACAATATACATTATTGTATGTTTAAGGTTCTAATTTGTATATAAATTCTGTGGTTTAGTGTAATTGTTATCTGTGTCAGTTTCAGTGCTCTGATTTGACTTTTCACAGGAGCCAGGAGAATTTTCAGGATACTTATCATAATGTTTATTTTCAGTAAATATGTATATAGAAGAACAAGTCTTACTGAGAAATCAGCATGGCTTCTGCAAAGCAGATTTCTGCCTCACAAACCTGCTGGAATTCGTTGAAAGTCTTAACTGACATGGATAAGTATGATCCAGTACACACTGTATGATTTCACTTCTAATTCTAACTAAAACCTGGCTCCAAATTCTGTTTAGTTAACTTTGCTAGATTAGACTAAGGATTCATCTCTTTCCCACAAAGACCACCTAGTTTCCTCTTAGGAAGTTCACAAGCTAGACATGGGGGTAATAGTATTTCTCAACAGCTGCCCTAGAACACTGCCTCCAACTTAGATTATATATTTAGTTATCATGTCTTCGTATCCCATGGTCCTTTGTTAATTGTGGTGAGAGACTGTGTCAAAAATAGTTAATCCTAACTATGGTTTCATGTGAGATATGAATGATACGAATGATCTCATGTGCAATATGATACTAGCTTAATCCTGATGTTCCTTGACTGCAGTACTGGCTGGGATACCCACTGCAGGGGAAAGAGGTAAATGAAATGAGCATTTGGTAGGGCAAATGGGATCTGAATGATAGCCTGCAAGCCAAATCCCAGTTTCACAAATTAAACTGTAGTTTAAGTAAGTCAAGGTCTCTGAACATTTGCTATCCTTAGTAAAGTTTGTCAGATTAGGATCTGAAACCATGGTTTCTTATTTGTCTGAGTTAGACTTTACTACAATTTTGCATAATATATGAATGTGGGCATCATGGCATAATTTTGACTAGTTCTTCAGCAACACTCTGCTTCATTGCTTGTTAGATGTATCATCCTATTCAGGGCTGGTTCCAGGTTTTTGGGAGTCCTGGGCAGAGAGTTTCCTGGGTCCCCCTCCCCTCCTCTGCCCACCACAAGGCCTTCCCTTCCTCCCCCCACCTGTGTGTGCTTCCCTTCTCTGCTCACAAGTACGCTCACTGCCCATGCTCACAGCTGCCTGTAAACCTTTCCCCAGAGACACTGGGCAGTGCATGCAGCTGGGGGCATGGGTGGTAAAGCTTGAGTAAGTGAGTGGGTAGGGTATGCTGTCAGCAATAGGCCCTGCCAGAAACCTTGGACCCCTGCAGCTGCCATACAGCAGCTGCCAGCCCTCGTCCTATTGATTGCATCAATTTTATGCCATGTAATATTTCTCCAGTCTCAGTGAGAAAGGCAGACTCTAAATAGCATAAACTAACTAACAAACAAACAAAAAGACTCTTGCATACTTCCAAACGAAAGAGATACCAGGTCAGATCAAAGGCAATGAAACCAGCATTTGAGGAGGAAGCCTGGGTTTAAGTGGTACTGAGTGAATCCTAATTTCGCAAACTATCTACAGTTAAAATAAACCATGGTTTACATTTGAACTGACGTATTGTGGGTGATTGGGCTTTTACGTTTTTATATCTGTTCAGAAGATGGAATATTAGCAAGTCATGTTTTTTTCTCATAATAAAGTAGACCTATCAAAGATCCCTCATCTACAACTATTAAAAAGTCTGGCCTCCTTTGCCAGCCTCCAGGTGGGGCCTGGAGGTCGCTTGCTTTTACAACTGATCTCCAGCTGACAGAGATCAGCTCCCCTAGGAAAAATGGCTGCCTCGAAGGGTGGACTCTATGGCATTGTACCATGCTGAGGCCCCTCCCCTCCTCAAACCCCGCCCTCTCCCGGATCCACCCCCAAAGTCTCCAGGTATTTTTCAACCCAGAGCTGGCAGTCCTATTTGCCCGTGGTCACTGTATCAATTTTACTGGCTTCAGAAATAAACGTAGCAACTTCCTGTCGCCTCTCTCTCCTAAAGAGAAACTTGTCGGAATCCCTACATAAACAGCAGCTATCTTCCTTCAAGACTCAAGGGGGCATCAAGAGGATTTGGTAGGAAACCTGCCAACACATTTAAATATAGTACAGCTATCTTAATTTTCTCATAGGTGAGTCCCTCAAGTGCTGATCAGAGTGGCATTTTTTTCATAAACAAACAAAAAAAACCCCACTCAGTTGTTTAATATCATTCTGTTTAAAACTTCAAGTGCAAACACTTCTGGAAAAGAATTCCCCTGTTCTAGTCTGTCTAGCGGTGTGTTAGGTTTGAATGACTGGCACCTGTTAACTTAATTAGTTAATTAGTTTACTTCATATTATTAACAAGGAGACCAGAAATGATGAAAGCTATAACTGTGCTAGAGGGGATTTTTTAAAATCTTCTCCTTTTCTGGTGTAACTAAGTAGATAAGGAGGAAAGGTACAGAAACATATGGTTCTAACCTGCTCAAAGATGGATCTGTAGGGACTGTTCTCGGTTTGCAAAGTAGGCCACTGTGTGCTGTCAAACCTGTTCTCTCTCTGCTTTGCATTTCTTGCTAAATAACTGTATTTCCCTATTCTGAAGAAAAACATGAGTATACTAGAATCCTTTAGGAAAGGTGTTCTTGCACCTGGATTCCTGGTTTATTCAAAACCTGTTCATGTGACAGAACTCATAAGCAGGCCTATTATATTGGCATCCTAATTTACATTTAAAAGATAAATGGTCGTAAGCAATAATCAAACATAGAAAATCCTCAGAAGACACTGATAAAAACCTCTGAGTACTTAATTGGAATCATCCCTTTTAAAGTTTTGCCCACGTGTGAAAGTCTTTTACTGTTAATGAAGTTTCAGTCATCTCTATATACAACAAAATAATTGGTTTGGTGGAGCAAAAGGAACTCCCTGTGTAAAAGGAGTTTGGAAAGTTTTTCAGTATCTGAGCTGATAATTGTGTTTTCTAGAATTTTACTTCTAACATCTTTACATGCTTGAAGGATACCAGTTCTCTGAGCACAGAAGAATTAGCACTTTATTAAAAAAATTATGCTGATGGAGTTTCTACATACAACTGATTTTTCAGCCTTTTTTCTAGGACAAGAGTTTTTTGAATTATCATATTTTTATTTTGCTCTTTCTCAAAGGAGGATTCTCTGTCAGTATACCCCATTTCTCTCCCTTCCTTCCCCCCTCCCAGTTTTCAGAAGGAGATCCACAATGCAGTCCTAAACAGAGATATACCCTTCTAAGTCTAAGCTGCAGTGGCTCAGAGGTTAAGCCACTGAGCTGCAGACCGCAAGGTTGGTAGCTCGGCAGTTCGAGACCCAAGTGCCGCATGTCGGAGTGAGCTCCCATCTCTGGCCCCAGCTCCTGCCAACCTAGCAGTTCGAAAGAAAGAAATTGCAAGTAGATAAATAGGTACCACTGTGGTGGAAAGGTAACAGTGTTCCGTGCACCTCTGTGTTTAGTCATGCCAGCCACATGACCACGGAAAAAGTCTTCAGACAGCGCTGGCTCTTTGGCTTGGAAACGGAGATGAGCACCGCCCCCTAGAGTCAGATTCGACTGGCTTTCGAGCAAGGGAAACCTTTACCTTTAAGTCCATTGTAGTCAATGGGGTTAGAAGAATGTAGGATTGCACTCTTTTTTCTTTGTCTTTTACATTTGTGGATGTGTGTGTTTGTGCCCATGCCTGGAATTCATGATGACCTCTGGCAACTCCTACTGGGGCATGGAAGACATTCAGAGAAGTGGCTTGATAGCCTGCCTCTGCCTCTTGGCCCTGGTATTCTTTGGAGGTCTCCCATTCAAATACTTGCCAGGGTGAGCCCTGCTTAACTTCTGAGATCCGATGTGACTGGGCTTGCCTGGGTTATCCAGGGCAGGGCAGGATTACAGCAGCAGCAGCAGCAGCAGCAGCAGCATTTCTACCCTGAGCTGGCTTAGGGCGGCTCTTAAAACTCTTTAGACCATTTCAGTGATGTTCCAGGGCATGTCTTGGTTACTACATTTTTATTTGGGGTCCTGAAAGGAACCCAAAGCAGTTTAGAACATTATTCTCTGTTTCTCCACTTTATCATAACAACCACACTGTGAGGTTGGTTGGACTGAGAAACTAGCTCAAGGTCACAGAGTGAACTCTATGGCCGAGTGTGAATTCAAACATGGTTTTCCCAGATTCTAGTCTGATACTCAGACCACTACATAGGGTTGCTAGCTCTCACTGACATTGGGGTTCCCCCACCCTATGCCACCAATCAGCTGGCTGGCATGTACCTGAAGCAACATCCTGGCAACACTCTGGTATTTGAACCAAAACTCTATGGTTTTTACCGTGGAGCTTGTCCCAAATACCAGAGTTTCACTGAGATGTTACAATGTGATGATATGTGGTGCACGCCGGAAGTAACATCACCACACTGCCAGCAACATAACACATGTCTCCCCCCTCTCCTGGTAAGCCCCCCCCCATCTCCAACCGGTTACCATCTCCTACACCATGCTGATTCTCATTTGTGGGGCTGTTTGTTTTTAATTTAATGGCACAATTTGGTGGTAAATCTCTAGAAGATTGAATTTTGAGGAGTTTATAATGTTATTATTGATGCCAACGGCTCCTTCAGGTGAGAGGTGAGATGTAAATATTGTGGTCAGTAAATCTTCCTTGGGTCCTTAACTATTAACTTAAATGCTTTGTCTACTTCCAGCCAGTGTGTTGTAGTGGTTAAGTGCGTGGACTCTAATCTGGGAGAACCGGGTTTGATTCCCCACTCCTCCACTTGCACCTGGCTGGATGACCTTGGGCAAGCCATAGCTCTGTACCAGCTGTTCCCTCAAGGACAGCTTGGGAAAGAGCTCTCTCGGCCCCACCTACCTCACAGGGTGTCTGTTGTGGGGAGGGGAAAGGAAAGGAGTTTGTAAGCCGCTCTGAGACTCTTAAGTGAGTGAAGGGCGGGATATAAATCCAATCTCTTCTTCTTCTACTACTTCCGTTTACTTCTTTTTTTCTGCCTGAAAAATAACCTTGTGGAGAGTGAACACTTGCAGTATTCAACCAAAAGAAGCTTTTATCATTTTTTAAAAAAATTTAAAACCTATTTTGTGTCTGAGACCAAAAAAGAGCTATTGTTTCCTATATTCTAACTACGACCATGATCTCAACTATAATGACGTATATGTGCCGTTCTCTGTCATCTTTGTCACATTACCTCATTTTTGTACCAGCCAAAGAACAATGTCTTATTTTCAAAATGTTTGGAATCAATAACGCACGGAAGTCACTCTGCTGTCTCAGTTGGTCCAAGCCACACAGCCGTGCAGGATGTTAACATTTGGGATGTCAACCTTTTTGAGTAATGCCATGTGGGCTAGTTTTACAGGACTGTGGATTAGAAGATGGAGGAGAAGGCGCTGAGCTGTGGGGGGGAATGTGAAACTCATGCAGTGGGTGGATAATTACAAGCCTGGGAACAACCCAACTCCTTCTGTTTTCTTAAGCAATTTGGTGTTCTAATTAGAACCAACCACAGTGCACACATAACAAAGAGGAGCCTCTATAATGAATGACAGCCATTTTAATTTTGTCTGTGAGTCCAAGAAAAGTAACACTGTAGATACCACAGCCAGTCTCTGCGAAACAGTCAAACGGAACTGGAAGAAGCTTTGTAGGATGGCTGCAAGAAAATGGCTTCATGAATCACAAGAGGGGAAACCACACTATTACATGTGGCCCAGGAGAGCCATGCTTCTGTGCCTTTTAATAGCAGCTTGGCATGCAGAAATTAAGCCAGTGAAACTTTTCCTGCCCTGATGCAAGTGTGATAGGAAGAGCTATCTCAAATGGCTTGACTTAGGCATTTTAGGTGTTCTTAGAGGCACAGGAGAAAAACCATACTAAATTATCAAGACATTCACTCATCTCTGATGTGTCAGTGGAGTCACAGACAGCCATTACAAAGATCACAAACGTTTGTCTTTTAAAAGTGTATTATGGGTATGTATGCTCCCAGTTTGGATCTGGACCACACTTTCAACCTGTACAGACTTTCGCTAATCATACTGCCTTTTCCCTATATTGTTATTAGCACTTTTTAAGGAGGAGGGAGGAGATGAAAAGACAACATACCTTTAAGATTGCCTCTCTCCATATGAGCCCTGGAGAGCACTAAGGTCCATGAATCAACATCTTTTGGTGGCCCCTGGCCCCAGGGATGTTTGACTTGCCTCAACCATGGCCAGGGCTTTTTCAGCCCTGGCCTCTGTTTTGTGGAATGAGCTCCTGTGTGAGATCAGGGCCCTGTGGGATATATTACAATTCTGAAGGGCCTGGAAACAAAGCTCTTTTGCCAGGCTTTTGGTTGAGGTAGCGGGCATCCCCCTCCTTGGGTTGGCTCCCCACCTGTGGCCTGGGTCTGAGATCTTCAATTTTATAGATCTCTGGGAGATTTAGTACCATCAACCACCAAGCTATTTGACTTCTTACTAGAGCTGTATGGCAGATATGAGTGATGTTATTTTATATTGTGTTTTACACTGGTGTTTTAATGTGGTTTTCATTGTGTATTTATACTGTTGGAACCCACCCTGAGCCCATCAAGGGGAGGGTGGGATATAAATCCAAGTAAACATAAACATAAACACTTAGTGCAAAATCAGTGCCGGCCGCTGAAGCAGGCAAGCCGGAGAAGCCCAGCAGAGCCCCTCTGCCTTTCCTGGCTTGTCCACCAAGGTGGGAGAACTGGGTGATTCCCCACTCCCCCACTTGCAGCTGCTGGATGATCTTGGGCAAGCCATAGTTCTGTCAGAGCTGTTCTTGAAAGAGCAGTTCTTGAAAGAACTCTCTTAGTCCCACCTACCTCACAGGCTGTCTGTTGTGGGGAGGGGAAAGGAGTTTGTAAGCCACTCTGAGACTCTGAGTGAAGGGCAGGGTATAAATCTAGTCTCTTCTTCTTTGCAGTCTGGGTGACTCAGTTGTGGGCCTCTTCGGGTTTGGGGGAGCATATGACGAGCCTTAAGGCTTAGCAGTTGTGGGCTGGAATGTGCCCCTCCATCCCTTCTATGCACTGGCATGCAGGCTATGACAAGTAAGGTCCAGAAGGAATCTGGACCTGGCTCTGAGCTGGGATGGGTTTGCCCTATTAGCAAGCTTGCTCTGCAAGCACATTACAATCCATGCTTTACAGTGTAATGCATGGTGCAGATCAGTTTATTTGTAAATAATTTCCCCAGTTTAACCCATAACTTGTCTGGTGTTTCATTCAAGGGGTGGGTGGGCAAAAGCCAAACACCCAAACAGAAGGGACAAAATACTAGAAAATACCTACAAAAAACAGATTGACTGGACTGCAAAGGTGCTATCTCACCATTCCTCAAGCAAGATTACACTATGTAAATTAAAAAAGAAACCTCAAACCTGAAATTTTTTTCTATGTAAAGTCCTAGGACATTCTTTTCACTGTGAATGCAAAGGAAATAAGATTCTATTTAATGGCAACAGAAAGACTTGTATTAGTGGTCCTACCACTGCGGCTCTGGCTTCCAAATGTTACTACAGTCATAGTGGCTTCCACAATACCATGGGGAGAACCTATGGGGAAATGGCTAGTGAACGGTTTGGTAACATATGAAAGGGCTCTAAGATGTAGCAACCATTCAGAAATTTGTTATGCAATTTCAAAAATTGTGAGCATTGTCGTGGCTAGAAATCTAGGTGTGCCTAGCTTGAATGTTACATTTCTCACATAAGCTGGCTACTCTCACGGCTGAGAAAAGTGGCTGAAATTGATGTGTAAAGTGGTCCCATGAAATTTTGATTAGGATAAATATTTACACTGGTTACACTTGGTGAAAGAATTCCCAAGGTAGCTTTCTGATGCAAAGGGCTCAGTATTTGCATCTATCTGTGGAGTAGTTAGGCCAACAGCTGATAAACTTTTGTAATGAAACACTCAGCATAATGATAAACAAATGCGGGCAACCCAATTTGAGCTAAATGCTCCAATCTTGGAAACAGTAAAGTATGTATGGCTGCTTTTTCCCTCAGGTGGAGAAAAAAAGGAAACCCAAGTTGTAAGCTATTCCTAGTGTGATTCTGCCACTTTGCATGGTTCATCAAGCACCTTGACATTTATGTTCGGGATTCACTATTAATCATCAAAAAGAATTAAAACTTGGCATCTTTTCCCTCATCCCCTTATTCTCACATGTCACATTTTAGTTTTTATTTCAGCCTCAGCTAGAACACAATGAACTGAATTAATTGGGGCTACAATTACAATGTTTTAAAAGCCTGTTTGAGCAGGCATCTTAAATCCGACCTTAATGAATTTTGAACTCCACAGCTTCCAAATTCTTCAAAAAGTCAACCCAAACGCTGGAAAGAACAGTTCTTTATAAGTGGCAAAATAAAATAAATCATACATTGTTTCTTGGTTTGTATTTGAAGCGGCAGCAGGATCCATAGTCGGAGAGGTGTGGGCAGTTCTAACACCTGAGTCTAAATTTTTGTCCACTGAGGGTCCATGTTGATTGAACCTGGGTCTAATCCAGATGAGGCTTCTAAGACAGCAATCCTCAGCAGCTCTACTCAAGATGCTGCTCAGTTCTATTTAATGGGGCTTATTCCCAGGAAAGTGTTCTTAAGATGGCACTGTCTTCTAAGCTCTAGAGCACAACAGTGGCAGAATTGCCACATGCCAGGGATAAGACACTCCTGCAGTCTGAATGAAGATTTTTATTCTAGCCCCACAAATCATATAGTTGTATTATTTAAGGGAGGCAGCAAGCATACCAAACAACACTCCATTCATGTCTTGAAGGCCAGAACTGGAGCTTGAATAGCGTTGCAATGGTACATTAGGATAGCTGAACATCATGGAGAGTGATGCGTCCTATGGCAACCTGCAATCTGCAATGTACCATATATGTACAGTATTATCCAGTGCTTGCAAGTCACAAAATGAAACGTTCCCACCATTTCCTTCACCTCTAATGAGCAATACTTAACAGGGTTGGAGCGGACCATCCAGTTTATATTGTGGAGGCACCCCATCAACTTTGATGTCTGGATTCCCCAACACATATTAAACAGCATGGGATACATGACCATAGTTTAGTGGAGAGCACATGCTTGGCACCCAGAAGGATCCAGAGAGCCCAGGTATCTATGGGGAAAGGATCTCAAGTAACAGGAATGGAGAAAATATCTGACTGAGATCTGAAACAGCTGCTGTCAGTGGGAATTGACAGTACTAGACAATCAATTGTCTGATTCAATACAAGGCAGCTTCATATGGAAGCATCCAGGACCAGGCAAACCTATAAAGCTGACTTACAATGAAACCTGTAAAGCTGGCTTGTGATGAAACCATAAAGAACCCTTGTTATCTGATAAAAATCATGGAGTAAGAGCACCATTACCAACCTGAGGGGCATAGTAAGGTCTTAGCCACTAAGCTTTAACATATTGTTATGATAACACAATTGTGCGATACATGAATCCTGATTATTTCTGGAGCTAGTTCTTATTATTTCTTATTCCTTGTTTCTTATTCCTAGTTATTTCTTATTCCTTGTTTCATAATGAAATAGCATCTAGAAATTGTGGCAATGAGTGGTCTGTAGAAGGAATACAGTGCTATCAGATCTCTTGGCAAATGACAACGGAAACAGCACATTGAGAAGAAGGTGAAGGAAGACAGTCACAAAACAACAACAATCACTACATCTGTCCAGCTGTTAACAAGAAAATCAGGTTGAGTTAGATGGCTTTCTTATATTCTGTGCAAGGCAGTGCTTCTTTAATAGCAGTTCCAATAGGCACATCTCACAGCATGCATTTGCAGTAGGATTTTTCTCTTCTAAAAAACTTATGCAGGAGAGCCATATCACATACTGAATCTGGATGTTCCTGGATGAGGATATGGAGACTAAACCAACAACCCAGTGCAGAATTAATCCTATAATTGTTTATTTATCTGTTCCATTAGATTTTAAGCTGCCTTTCCCTGCCAGGACAGGGCAGAGTACAACATAATAAATTTATATCATACCAAGTCAAAACAATTTAAAACAATAAAAACAAAAATGATTAGCCTAAATATGGCACTAAACGTTCCAGCCATGCCACTGCCTCACCGAGGGGGGGGGGGGAATGCCAGGAGGATGGAACCATTACTGTTGTCAACCAAACACCTGGCAGAACATCTCTGTCCTACAGGCCCTGTGGAACTGCATCAAGTCCTGCAGGGCACGGATGTTTGGCAGAGTGGTGTATGGCAGGCAAGATGCATTGGCTCATGAGGTGGAAGGTTCCCCATACCTGGGGTGCGATGGGTGGAACATCAAGGCAGACCACCCTCTAAAAGGTCATTCTCCCAGGGACACCAGCTGTGTCACCCAGAAAGGCTATGTCCACTACAAAGGAGAAAGGGTTGACCATCCATAGCAATCATCTCACCTGTGAGGCAAATGACTGCTTCCTGGGCTCTCCACCTTTTTGGAGGGTGGCCTGCCTTGATGTCCTAGACTGTTTCCCCTCCCACTTGCTACTTAGGTGTGTAGCCTAGGATTGACCAGTGTGGCACTCCTAGGATAGCTAAATGTCATGGACATTATTTCTCAGTCTACACTGGGTTTCTGCCCATGGTGGGCAATTTTCTCACCTTCCCCTCCTGCAGAAGCCCCAAATGCCCCTTGATATTCTGTTCCTGGGGGTACCATCTCCCTCATGAACTGGCTTTTGGTGAGTACTTTGGGCTGCCTCAGGAGGGATGAGACAGAAACACTGCACTCCACAGGTGGAAGTCCTTAAGGCTGCAGAAATGTTTATTTAGATCCAAGCCAAGGAATAGAAGCGTCATCAATATTACACTCTCCTCTGACAGCCAAACACGCACACTCTGACACCCACACGCACACTCTTTTGGCAGCTGTATACCTGAAATACAGAAACCAGTGGGAATCATTTCTTTGCTGGTCGTTGTCTAGGCTGCTAGAACACAGAGATGTTTGAAGAGCTTGATACTTTCCCATTCTGCCCAAAGCTGGATTCTATCATAATGGTTCATATACTAGAACTTATTCCAGATGTTGTAGGCAGCTACTCAAACACAGAGAATCCATCTGTTGATCTCCAGTAGTACCCACTGCTTGATATCCTGTTGGAAGAAGCAAGAATATCGGAATCCTATAATAGCCTTTTTTTGTAATCACAGTATGGGAAAAAGAAATCTTGCCATACAAGTCACAGTGGGAACGGACAAATCGGCATCTGTTCCAAAAGCAGGCTTTTCCATATGGTGATATAAAAAGGTTGAAAGCCAGTCGAATCTGACTCTAGAGGGTAGTCCTCATCTCTGTTTCCAAGCCGAAGAGCCAGCGCTGTTCGAAGACTTTTCCATGGTCAAGTGGCTGGCATGACTAGATGCCAAGGTGCATGGAATGCTGTCACCTTCCCACCACAGTGGTACCTATTTATCTACTTGCAATTTCTTGCTTTCAAACTGCTAGGTTGGCAGGAGCTGGGGCCAGAGATGGGAACTCACTCTGTCGCGCGGCACTCGAGTCTGGATACTCTTAAAAGGGCAGAAAAAGGAGGAAGAACTGCATGTTGTAGGGTTGCCAAGTCTGGGTTGGAAAATACCTGGAGATTTTGGGGGTGGAGCCGGGAGAGGGCAGGGTTTGGGGAGGGGAGGGGCCTCAGCATGGTACAATGCCATAGAGTCCACCCTTCAAAGCAGCCATTTTCTCCAGGGGAGCTGATCTCTATCAGCTGGAGATCAGTTGTAAAAGCGGGAGATCCCCAGGCCCCACCTGGGGGCTGGCAGCCCTAGCATGTTGAGAGCATGAAATGCCTGAACTAGGCAGGTCAAATGTAGCCTTTGCGGCATATTTATTGTATACATGTATGGAACTGAATGGAACAGTCTGCTCCCCCCTTGATATCTGTGTGATTTAGTTTGGTCCTGTTGGGTGGAGCTCTTGTTTCAGTTTCCAGTTTTTGTATGTATGTACCTGATGTTGTTAGTTGTTGGAGTTGTCTCCTTGCAAATAAGGCTGTAGGTCCTGATAGAAGTGTATTGGATGACCTTTTTTCCCCTGTGAGGGGCATAATGTTTGAAGGCAATCTAAAATATGCATAAATGCCTGATGTGGAGTTTCCATCTCTTGTTCTGAAATAGTGGCATGGAAGAAGATCAATAGATTCGAAACGGGAGTTATTCCGGAGAATCTCGTCTCACCAACTATCTACTCAGCTGATGAATACTGACACAGGAACAGCTACATAAATTATTGGACTGCAACTTTGTGGTTATACATTTATATTACTTTGTTAAAGTGGTGCTGTAGACGTTTGGTATAAGTTTCCTTTGTATTAGATAAAAGGCACTGGCAGCACATCGTCGCGCAGCTTCATTCTTGTACCTGATTTACAGCCTTGCAAATAAATGGCACCCAAAGCCAGCCTTGTCAAATTTTTAGGTGCTTAGAAATTATTTCACTTTGACTGCAAATAATGTTTTTTGTCTGGCATTCCTTCACTAACTCTTATTAGCCCTCCTCCCTCTTCATATATATATAGAGAGAGACTTGTGAACTTTATCCTAATCAGATGACCCATATATCAAGCTGGGGTTCTTCTAAATTCTCAAATAAATTAAATCCTCAATGCTATAAAATTCAATCTATAAAATTCAAGTAAATGCAGTCCCCATGTGGTATACTACCACAATTAAGGTAACAATCTACCAAAAAAAACCCATGTTTTCCAGGCTTCATGCATAGACAAATCTACTCTAAAAGGCTAAATTATAATATGGAATGGTATACTATAGCTAGGAAATGAGATCTGGTCAATCGACTGATTGTATTCCACAAGCATAGACTTATCTCTCCCTTCCTACCACTGACTCTGTACACAGAAGACACAGTGAGGGACAGGAGAGAAATTGCTACCAGCTACCTTCCAATATTCTGTGTATTGTAATGATTCAAAAGTAATGTTATGTGATAAATATCATCTTCTAGCAGAAACGTAATGCGATAGACAAGTCACTACTGTTAAGCCAGCAGATTTTCTATGCATTATGTTAACCATCTAGTACGCCTGGGTAAATCTGAAAAGGTATCAGGGTGATTTTGCATTTTAAAGCAGTTTAATGCTAAATAAAATATGTCAGTCAGCTCCACTTCATACTGCTGCCATTCGAAGCTTCATGTATGAATTATGCCAACTCACTGACAAAATAATCCTATAATTTGCCACAGAAAAAAAAAAAACTAAAGGGGAGGGTAGACTGGTGGGGCCAAGAAAACCAGGGTACCATCCTGTGTACCCTTAGAGACCTGCTCCATTACCTCCAAAGGGAGTCCCTAGCATCCATGCTTCCTACGGCAACCAGGCCATGCAGTTTTTAAAGTTATCCATATTATATTGTAAAATGGCCCATACTAGCCCAATTTTGTCAGATCCCAGAAGCTAAGCAGGGCTGGTCCCGGTTAGTATCTGGATGAGAGACCATCAAGGAAATCCAGGGTCACTATGCAGAAGCAGTCAATGGCAAACCACCTCAGAACATTTATTGCCTTGAAAATCCTACAGGTTTGCCATAAGTCAGCGGTGACTTGATGGCACTTTCCACTACCTTTGTGAGATCAGCCCACATAAGTTGATGCACTTCTACCTTTAATTGGAAACTGGGTAATTATAAGAACTGCCTGGAAGACTCAGATTAAATTGAAGGTGGCTACAATCAAATAACAAACCACTTGTTTCAGTTTGTTGTTAGGCCTAAAACAGTTCTGAGATAACAGTAGTAAATGGTTACTACCTGAAAGTAGCATGTGTATGTTGCTGAAACACAGTGCTGAAAGACTACTTCAGATCTTTCATTCTCTCATAAAGCACACTGCTGAAAATGCAGTTAAAACACCAGAAAACATTCCAATTAGTAACCAAAGTTTCCCACAAGTTCAGTATTAAAACAACCAACTAGTTGTTGAGCGTCTAGTTCGATGCAGAAACCTATTTATCTAGTTCTGTTTTAATGACTTTCCAAACCTTAGTGACAAAAAGATTAGCCCAAATAGGAGTGTTTTCTGCATTTGGATAATGCGACCAATAATGAATATGGCTGATCTTACACAGCCTTTTCATGAAAATAGTGAAAGTCAGGCTGAGGACAAACTGGCAGTCTGCCGCGCCTCTGTGGCGCAGCAGACTAAGGTGGGGGGGATTTCCCCCACGGTGCAGCGTTCGCACGCTGCCGGAAGGAAGGAAGCTGCCCGCAGCATTCAGACTGCAGGCGGCATCCTACAGCGGCGGGCGGACACCACGCGGCTCCCCCTGCCCGTGTGCATTCACACCCGCTCCGGCAGGTGGAACGCGCGCCGCAGCAGCTGAGCACCACTTTGAAGTGGTGCTTGGCTGCTGCGGGAGGAGCGCAGCGCCGGACGCGATGCATCCGGGCTGCCTCTTCAGGGCAGATGCGGCTGTCTGAACGGCCACTCTGCCTCCATTTTTGAAGCGGAGGCAGAGCGGCCAAGACTGCCAATCTGTCCTCGGCCTCAGACAGAGAATTTCCCAGTGTTTTCTGCTTATATCCTACCACTTGACTCAGTAAAGTCTGAAGCCTTTCTCCAGTCTAAGGAGCCTTCCTCTGACAGGGCTTTTCTTCCCATGGAAGAGCCACTTGCATCAGCGGAAGTCTCCTTAGTTCTGATCTCAGATCTGTGTAAGGGAAGCTGTTAGGGTCAGCTGACTCTTGTGTAGAACAAAAGATGGTTTTGTGATTTTTTTAAAAAAAATTGTGAGCATATGCACAAGTGCTGGTGTGCATGAACACACAATTCCCACTGTCCCAACTTCTCTACTGAAGGGGAGAAAAAGTCACGGGGGTGGGTTAAAATAAGCCATCCAGAATGGACAGGATAGCAGGCACAGAAAAGCATTCTGAAATGCCCCGCAATGGTGTCGGAGACATCATCCAATACCTACGCATGAAATTAACTGCAGCCCCCTCCTCCCATTCACACATGCACAAAAATAGCGTAAGCACTGCAGTTACTAGAAGAATGCTTGTTCACGGCAACTGCAATAAGCTGTTCTACTTAAAAGCTCTGGGTTGGAGCCTACCAGTCCTTGCAATTGATCTCGCCCAGTTCCTTTATTCATTGTGGCCTCCGTCCCACACATATTTTGCCTATGTGGGTCCCCATCATAGCCTTTTTGGCAGCTAAAAGGGAGCCCCACTCCTCACCAACATAAATAAATCAGTGATTTATAGAGAATGAGAATGCTTGCTGGGTCCCATCCCTTTAGCTGATAAGTAATGTCTGGGCAGTTTTGCCCAGCATGTGGGCAACACGAACAAACCATAAACTCTAACTAAAACGAGCTAAAAAAGAAAATAACATTTCTTTTTAATGTTCAGTAGTAAGAATGGATAACTTTATGTGGTAGTAGTTGTTATTTCCCCCCTATCTGGAAACATGGTATGTAAATAAGTACATTCATTCTCTGTGTAGGTCGGCAGCATAAATGGGTTCCAAGAGAACTGTCATGAAGATCAACCAAAAGGAAGTTAAGTCTGCATTCTCTATTTGAATGAAGGAGATAAGAAGATACTAACGGTGCGGTCCTGGCAGAATTACACACCAGTCTAAGCCTATTGAAACCAAGGAGTTTAAAGCAGAATAATTCTCCTTTAGGTTCCATTGTCCAGCAGTTCACATTCACTAAATTCAGTGAGCTGTGTTACTTTTGTCTCCTGTACTAGCACGCTGTACCCTAGAGTTAAATAAACCCTAAAAGAAGCAGCAGCAGTAGTTAAAGAATGGAAAACATCTTCACTATGTTTATGTCTTAGATTAATACTCTGTACTCTCCCAGAATTAGATCAGTCTTGCTGACCTAGATTCAAGCCCTTGAAATGGTTTTATGTTTATATTAATGGTTATATGACAGTCTATGGCACCAGATGTTTCTGAGGCAGGAGGAAACTGGAAACTCATGAGATTATAACCTGGTGCCATCCTAAATCATTGGAGAGTAAACCCCTTTGAGCTCAGGGTTTGGATCCAGAGAATAGGAATGAGATCAAACTTTGCGAGCTGGTTGGTTCATTTTGATATAGATTTTCCCTTTTGTTTCCTTGCACTGGTTTTTCCCCAATAAACATGTATGGCCTGGGACCTGCTAACCTGAAGGACCGTCTCTTTCCATATGTTCCCCAGCGAGCACTACGGTCAGGATCCCAAAACCAACTGGTCCTGCCTGGACTGAAGGAGGTGCGGCTGGCATCAACACGGGCCAGGGCTTTTTCAGTGGCGGCCCCGCACTGGTGGAACGAGCTCCCAGAGAACATCAGGGCCCTGCGGGATTTGATGCAGTTCCGCAGGGCCTGTAAAATGGAGCTCTTCCACCAGGCTTTTCGGTAGGGGCCGGCTAGGGCAAACATCTTAGCCCTGGCCCAGTTCCATCTGCCAGCAATTCTATCTGCCAGCCTGTGTATGTTTACACAGGGATTATATACGAATGCTGTTCGGATCCACCTGTGGGTAAATTTGTAATGCTACCGATCTTGTGTGGAATGTGTGTTTATTTTAAATTGATTGTAATTTTAACTCTTGTTGTGAGCCGCTCTGAGCCTGCCATTTTGGCGGGGAGGGCGGGATATAAATCTCAGGAAATAAATAAATAAATAAATATTTCTCAATTGTTATTTGTGTGCTAATTGCCTATAAATGGTATGAAAATGCACTAATGTCTAAACAAATTGTTAGAAAAGAACAAGAATCCAGTAGTACCTTAAAAACTAACATAATATGTGGCAGGGTATGAGCTTTCGTGAGTCGCTGCTCACTTCTTCAGATATCTGAAAAAGTGAGCAGTGACTCATGAAACTCATATCCTGCCACACATTTTGTTAGTGTTTAAGGTACTACTGGACTTTTGCTGTTTTCTACTGCTCCAGACAGACTAACATGGCTACCCATCTTGATCTAAACAAAGTATAACTGACATAAAAGAAACAAAAGAAATTTAAAAAGCAGTGAAAATGAGGCTATCTGGAACACCGAAAACACATGGAATCAAAATGAAACAAAAAGGAGGACATTGTTTCATTTTATCCAAAGACTGCATTCCATTAAGTATGGAAGTTGCCCTCATCAGTGGGTGATTTATCATCTAGCAGAAGGAAGTTCTTGCATTTGACCTAATGGAACTGACTTCTGAGTAAACAGGCAAAGGATCAATTAAAATACATAAATAAAATAAATAAATTAGTACATCACTCAGGTGCCTCAGGAGGTTTTTTTATTATTTTTGTCTTATTCAAGGTTCTGAAAATTTAGTCTGTTGAATCTCCTTAAAGGTCAAATAAACTTCATTCTAGCATAAGCTTCCATGAGTCAGAGCTCATTTCATCAGATGCACTGGAATGCATATATGGAATCTGTGTGTGTGTGTGTGTCTGAGTACACACACTCACACACACACATATACACATACATACATACAGTACACCTGATGAAATGAGCTCTAATTGACAGAATCTAATGCTGACATAAATTTTGGTAGTTTTCAAGGAGCTCCTGGACTGCTGCTTATATTTTGCTACAGTGGTTGAGAATTGTTACACCTCTGGATATTTATAGATCACTTTGGGAATTTATCTCCTGTAAGCCACCTTGATTTTTATTTGGGGGAAAACAAGGATTATGAATGCCACCGAACAGAGAAAATGTGCACATGCACTCATATGCAGGCACACAAGGTCCATCCCTTTACAGAATCCTTTAACCTCCGCTGTGCCTATTACAGTATTACTGTTAAAGAGAGATCTGAGCAAGGACAGATGTGAAACTCTTATGAGGAGCAGCATAAAAAGAAGAGAGTGAACAGCAATGGAAATGCTTGGATATTTTGTTCTCCTCCTAACACTGCCTTGAAAATGATCAGGAAGAACAAGCCACGGGATAATGGAGGCTGAAGCTAAAGAGCCATTATCTTCCTTAAAAATAACTTATGCCCACCCCACTTTTTCCTTTTTAATGTCACATTTATCAATAGCTCATTAACTTTTAACTTTGAAGAACTCCCATTGCTAGAACAAAAAAATCTTTTCTTCTTCTTATTCAATTAGTTTCCTTGTGTTACACCCCAGTTGGATTGCGGCATCTCTTCATAAAGATAGCAGAGGGCAATGTATAGTGGGGAAAATGGCCCGAAAACATTACACTTGCCAATTAATTCTATTATTAAATGCTAAGAAAAAATAAGTGCCTGCCAGCTGTGGCTTTATTATGTTGCTTTCTGAGAAATAATAAATGGGAAGTCTTTGGGATTTTTTTTTTCTCTTTGCCACAGCCAATCCCCCCCTTCCCAAAAATCACAGGCTTTTGTTTCATGCTGAACTAAAATTACTTTCCAAAGGTGACCTGGACAGACAACATAATGGCACCAGCAGTGGTCTTGAAATTACCAACACCATTTTCAGGCTAAAGTATATGTTTTTGCAGCAGAAGTACTCTGAAGCACACAGGGCATTTATTCCCTTGACATTTAGAATCCTATGAAAGAGTACACAGGCATCTTAAATGCACAGCTAACATCCCAGCCACCAGCATACTATGGCTCAAGCACTTAATATGAATGGCATTCTGTGTTTCAGCTATTCACTGCATTGAACATTCTTGATTTTAAAGGAAACAAAGACCTCCACATGTATTGCCACAATACTCTGTGAAACAGCTTTACTGAATTGAAGTAGATCTGCGTGTGTGTGTGTGAGTGAGCGCATATGTAAGAATGTTTTTCTTGTTAGTCAAAGCCTATAGTTTGTCTAGAACTGACAGGAAAGTAAGGCAACTCTCCAGACTCAGAGAGGTTGTTCTTTAAAATGTGTTCCCCCTGGTAAGTTAGTTTCACTTACATCTCAAAAGGACAGAGGAAAATAAATAGACTAAAGGAATGCCCGTAATAGTGGTTTAAGCCAGGTTCGAATCCGTTTAACAGCTGTACTTAACAACAGTGGCACATGTCGTTCTAGGAAACCTCAGAACTCTCAAAAACATTACCAAAGGTCAAGCAATGTATCAAAAACATTACCAAAGTTCAAACAAGCAGGGAAACCCATGATTAGGAAAACAGTTGCCAACTAAATAAGCATTTGAACTGGTGAATGCCTTAAATCAGAAGTGTTGAAATGCCCTAAATAAGGAGTATTGATTCTCAGTTCTGAGATAGGAAGAAGTCTTATAAGACTTCAAGGACAGGTATGGTTGGAAGATTAGGTACTTAATAACAGGTAACATGGAACAATTAGCCAGAAGCAGGGAACACATCTCAGGGACTCAGGACGACCTGTTTCTTGGCTGGATGTAGGCTGCAGTACCTTGGACAGCTCTGAAGCTGACAAACTGCTCCAACAACATTGAGTAGCAGCAGACTGGGTTCAGCTCTTACATATGAGAGCAAGTTACAAAGTCCTAGACCAGGGGTGGGCAAACTTGCTCAGCGTAAGAGCCACCTAGAACAGGGGTGGCCAAACTTGCTTAACGTAAGAGCCGCATAGAATAAACATCAGATGTTTGAGAGCCACAAGATATGAACAAATATTACCTGCTTTTATTGGAAAATAAGCACATTTGCTTTTTATTAACATTAAATGAGACTGCCAAAATAATAACAAAAGGAGTAAAAGCAGATATTGATAATGATATTAATTTGTCCAATGATATTTGTTTGCTACTGATATTTAGCTTTCCCAGCCGCCCTGCCGGGAGCCACATAATATATGTGAAAGAGCCGCATGCGGCTCCCGAGCCACAGTTTGCCCACCACTGTCCTAGACAATCCCCAGCTTACCAGTCATATGCAAGGATGAAGTGCTCGTCACAAAAAGCCTAAGCTACAGTTGTACTCATCTCGTTCAAAATGCCTGGCTTTTGTTGAGTCGAACCTTTCTTTTGATTGCTTTGAAGATTCACTCACAAGCAGTCATGTGAGCAGCTTTACATCTCTACAGTGGCAGCATTTGGCCCAGCGGCTCAGTGAATGTTGATTGCACATTGGCTCCTCATTAAAGGAGACATTTTGTTGCTTCTTTATATCACCTCAGTAGCTGGCTTAAAAAAAAAAAGTTTTCATCAATTTCCTTTCAGGTTACTAGGCTGGCAGCTTTGGAACTGTTACACCTCTGAAGTAGAAAAGAGCAATAGTCCAGGAGCACCTTAAAGACTAACAAAATATGTGGCAGGGTATGAGCTTTATTTTATGAGCAGTGACTCACAAAAGCTCATACCCTGCCACATATTTTGTTAGTCTTTAAGGTGCTGCTGGACCGTTGCTCTTTTCTACCACTACAGACAGACTAAGGTGGCTACCCATCTTAATCTACCTCCTCTGAACTAGTATATGAAGGGAGCTCACCCCATGTATGGAAAATGAAATTGATCAAAGGTTTAAGTGGTTTAGTCAATTTCTTCTTCAAGATCTTAGGTGAACACTCTGTTTATGTATTAATTTGGAGGAGGCACTGAGATCACCTAACAATGCAATCCTAAACAGAGTTACATCCACCAAATTCCATCAAAGTCAGTTTGGTGTAGTGGTTAAGTGCACAGACTCTAATCTGGGAGAACCGGGTTTGATTCCCCACTCCTCCACTTGCACCTGCTGGATGACCTTGGGCAAGCCATAGCTCTGGCACAGCTGTTCTTGAAAAAGAGCAGTTTCTGTCAGAGCTTTCTCAGCCCCACCTACCTCAGAGGGTGTCTGCTGTGAGGAGGGGAAGGGAAAGGAGTTTGTAAGCCGCTCTGAGACTCCTTTGAGTAGTGAAGGGAGGGGTATAAATCCAATCTCTTCTCTTCTCTTCTTCTCTTGAAGTCAATAGGCTTAGACGGGACTTTGCTTAGGAGTGCACTGTCGGGAATCCAAAGGAACAAAAGAACAGTTAACCTGAAAGAAATGTCCCATAAAGGACTAAAATGACTGGGGAAAAGGAAATGGTATATGAAGTACCACCAAAGAGAATTCACAGATTAACTGGAGAGAAGCTGTGATAAAACACCCTAAATGCCTTGGGCCTCTTCTCCCCCCCCCCCCCAAAAAAAAAAGTATTTAGTACTTTCTTTCTGGCCCAGTACCTGTCAAATTCCTGTTGTACTTTGCTTATAATTATGAGCAGGAGCTAATACACATTTAATTAACTGTGCCTCTTCCTCTTTACCTCTTATGATGCCTCTTCTTCAACCACAGATAACCTACCAAATTGGATTGTTGCAGAGGCATGAAATTCCCTAAAAGATGATTGGGGAGATATTAATGAGCAATGACTCTAAAAAGAGCAATATATTCAAATTTATTCCCATGTAGTTAATTAATCATTCTAATTTTGTTTGAGCAGTGTATCTTGGAAAATGTGCTGTTTGATTCCCCTCCAGTCAATTGATAACAGTTGTTATCTACATCTTTCTGTACAAGTAGAATGAAAGAAAGTCTATTTTTGGAGAATTGTCTTTTAAGGATCTCTGATCATTCTTGTTGATATGAAAGAACAGTCCCCACAAACAATCCCTGGAAGTCAGGTTCTAGGACTATAGCGCCAAACAGACTAACCTGGAACATAGCCCCAGTAACTCAAACTAATGAGACTTGTATCCAAGTAATTGTATGTAGTAAGGTAGTGGTAGCTGAAGGCCGAGCACTGAAGAATAGATTCTTTTGTATTATGGTGCTGGAGAAGACTCTTGGGAGTCCCTTGGCCTGCAAGGAGATCAAATCAGTCAATTCTAAAAGAAATCAACCCTGAGTGTTCCCTGGAAGGGCAGATACCGAAGCTGAAGCTCAAATACTTTGGCCGCCAAATGAGAAGGGAGCACTCACTGGAGAAGACCCTGATGCTGGGAAAGATTGAAGGTCAAAGAAGAAGGGGATAGCAAAGGATGAGATGGTTATTCATCGTGTCATTGAGGCAACAAACATGAAATTAAGCAAACTCCGGAACACAACAGAAGACAGGAGGGCCTGGCATGATGTGGTCCATGGGGTCGCAAAAAGTCGAACTCAACTGTGCAACTGAACAACAAAGGTAGTAGTATAAAAATCTTATATTCTAATAGCAAAATCAGCAAAATCTTTGGATACTTAAATCTGGTGACAGGAGCTGAGAACAGGCAAGACAGAACTTTCTAAAAACCTGAAAACAGCCCAAGGTTTGCAGAAAAATGTGAAATTAAAAACAAATACATGGGGAGTTTTAAAAAAACACAGAAATGTTAAAAGGAGGGCCTAAAAACACAGAAATGTTAAAAGGAGGGCCTATAGCTTTAAGCGACAGATTCCCTCAGTGGGTGTTGCTAGGCAGAGTGAAAGGGGCAGGGTAATTTCTGGACCTATTGTAGCCTTTTAAGGGAGTACTCCTTGGGGTCTGGCCTGACTAAAGTTGCCAGGTCCAGGTTGGGAAATTCTTGGAGATTTTGTGGTGGAGTATGAGGAGGACAGGGTTTGGGGAGAAGAGAGGCCTCAGCAAAATATAATGCCATAGAGTCCACACTCCAAAGCAGTCATTGTCTTCAGAGAGACAGATCTCTGTCACCTGGAGTTCAGTTGTAATTCTGGTAGATCTCCAGGTCCCACCCGGGGCCTGTAAGCAACCTCTGTGTAACATGATACCACCCAACTTGCATGACTCAACTAGGCCTGGCTGCTTGCTACTCTTCAACAGCAGCTCCCCTCCCATGAAAGCCAGTGTGGGATAGCTGTGAGAGCTTCAAAGTAGTGATTAGGAGACGCAGGTTCAAATCCCTATCTTGCTGCTAAAGCTCGCTGTGTTTGTACTAGAATGTAAAAACATCCTTTAAAATATTTCATCAGTTGCTTGCCTACATTAGGAAAAAAAGAGTTTGCATCCAATTTAAGATTGTATCAGGTAAGTACTGAATTCTCTCTTCCAATCCTTTCTTAATATATTTGTTCTTTTAAACCTAGTCTGTCCCAGCAGTCTTATAATAATGTATTGTGTCTGCAAACCAGATGTTCTAAAAAATTTATTACCAGAACTATTACACCTGGGTTTCATAGATGTCATAATAATAATAGTGACAGTAAGGATTCCAGATTTCATAATGAGACAACTTGAGTTCTTCTTCTATGGAGGGAATAGACTTTTGGTTAGTGGGTTAAGAGAGCAATCATAAGAAGGTCTCCTCAAAATCCTATTCAGGTCTATTCAATGGGACTTACTCCCAGGAAAGTGTTCTTTAGGACTGCACTGTTAGTATCTTATTCAGAAATTAGTAATGGTACGCATTAGCTCAAACTCATTTCTGGCTAGGAATCATGGAAACAGTATAATCAGTAATTCATGATTTGTATATGGTAAGTCCAGGTGGTCAGCCATGTTGGTCTGAAGCAGTAGAACAAATGTAGAGTCCAGTGGCACATTTAAGACCAACAAAGTTTTATTCAAGGTATGAGATTTCGTGTGCATGCACACTTTTTCAAATACATTGGAAGGAAGGTAAGGTTCAAATTTATAGACAGGGGCTGAACAACAAATATGATGAAGATGTTTTAAGATATGCAAGACAAAACTAAATAAATAAGGTCAACAGTTGTAAAGCAATAAATATGTCAAAATAAGGCTGAGAATCTCCATTCACTCATCTCAGGTGTGGAAGTCACTTAACAGCGGGGGGGGGGGGTCTTTTTGAGGTGGGTACAGTGTTATGTCAGCCAAACATTCCAATATTATTTGTATTACATTCAGTATTGGAATGTCTGGCTGTCATAACACTATACCCACCTCAGAAAGTTAAAAAATGCTGTTAAGTGATCTCCACACCTGAGAGGAGTGAATGGAGAGTCTCAGGTTGCGATCAGATGTCTCTTTAGATCCGACTCAGGCATGAGTGCCCGGTGGATTTAAAGGACACATCCAGACAGCAACATCTGGGAAACATTCCGCTGCCGTAATCAGTCTGTCGATCCCTGCCATGGAGCCGTACTGAAAAGATAGTGGTGAAAGTCCGGTCTAAAGCTTGCAGATAAGCCAGTGTCTGACTTTTCCCTGTCTGGTCATTCCAGCATGCAATCAGCCCATTGGGGTGGTCTGACTCTAGACCATCCCAAATGGCCACCATTAAAAAAAAATTCTTAGCGGTATGCTCATAAACGAGTAAACGTGGGATAGCCGCAGAGCTCCACTCAAATGTTCCAGACAATTTCATGTTTCTGAAGGGCCCGTGAAACTTATGAACTTTGTTAATTCAAATGGTACCTAGAGGAAGGTACCATTGGTGGTGCTTTTAACATTCAAGTCTGTGTACGTGCAGAAAAACAAGTAGACAATGAGGCACATATGCGCATGTGCAAACAGATTTTTTTAAAAAACCCGATCGCACAGCTCTTTCAATCCACCATGGAGTCCACACACAGTAAGGGATTCACGGGGGAGCTGTCTGGTCATGCAACACTGGATAAAAAATATTGGGATCAAATTAGAGCCAAGCCATTGTCAGGATTAGCTGCCCATCTGAACGGGACCACAGTCTTATTTTGACATACTTATTGCTTTACAACAGGGGTCATTTCGAGCAGGAACTCGGGGGAGCTCAGCTCTGGGAGTTGGTGCCAGCCCCCCCACATGGGGGAATGCCTGCTTGTGTCATGGCTACAGCAAAATGACCCTGTCCCCTCAGGGCTGCCAAGTACCGGTGACTTACCGTCGGGGGGGAGTTGTTCTCCCCCGGGAGCTCTTCTGGCACGTGCGCTTTGCACGCGTGCCACGGCGACGTAATGACATCACCTCCTGGTGACGTCATTACACGGGGGAAGTCGTCCTCACTGGACGACTTCTGGGGCGGGGTTCCCCCCGCCAGCCGAATGCCGGCCGGCGGATCGGGAACCCCTATAGTGGGGGATCCCCCACCCCCTGGGCTGACTTGGCAGCCCTATGTCCCCTGGAAAGGTCCTTGTTCCTCCAACCAGCCTTCTGAAGGCGTCAGCCACCACTGAAGCTATCCTCCCAGAATAGTGGTATTTCTAAGTCTTGAGTTAGTAGCGGCCCCCTTCCTTCCTTCCTTCCTTCCTTCCTTCCTTCCTTCCTTCCTTCCTTCCTCCCTTTCTTTCCTTCTTTCTTTCTTTCTCTCTCTCTCTCCCTCTTCTTTCTTTCTTTCTTTCTTTCTTTCTTTTCTCTTTCTTTCTTTCTTTCTTTCTTTCTTTCTCTCTCTCTCTCTCTCTCCCTCTCTTCCTTCTTTCTTGCCTTCTGACATACGTCCGGTGATACGCAAATAAGTTATGTTAATGAGTTATGCTAATGAGCTCCTGCAGCTCTTTTTCTACTAAGCGACCCCTGTTTTACAACTGTTGACTTAATTTAGTTTTGTCTTGCATATCTTAAAACTTCTTCATCTTGTTACATGTTAATTTGCTGTTCAGCCCCTGTCTATAAGTTTGAACCTTACCTTCTTTCCAATGTATTTGAAAAAGTGTGCGCACACACGAAAGCTCATACCTTGAAGTTGGGTTCTCTATTTAATTTGGTTGGCAGCACCTCTCCAGGAAAGCAGGAGGAAAAAAATATTTTCAGCGCTTGCAGTTCTATGTCTGTGCTTTTTTAAAAAAAATCTATGAATGGGGCATACTTTTAAGTTAAGAGGCTGATCTTTCTGAATTGTTATACAGTCTGCTTCTACCCTGAAACCTCTTTTATGAGAATTGTTTTAGGCTGCTCAATGTTTTGCACTGTTTGATGCTCCGGCTGGGTTTTAAACGACTGATTTTTAAATTCTTTGTTATTTTAAGAACAATTTTGTGTAGTTTATGGTTTTGTTATGTTCAGTTCTGTAAGCCCCCTTGATCAGGTTCTCTGGAGAGGGGGCATAGGAATTTTATAAATAAAGAAATACTGGGGAATGTGGAAATCCCCACTCACATGCAGTGCTGCAGCATCCGAGACAAAAATCACAAGATTTTTAAAAAGCACCTGCCATGCTGAGGATTTACCTGCCTCTGTCCTCCTGGTTGCCACTCATTGTGCACCTCAGGGGAGCTCAGGCATTTAGTTTTAATAACAATTTATATAATTGGAGAAATATGGTCATGTTCTGACCCCCAAATGAATGCTTTGTTTAGACTAGCTGTTAGCATTATTAGCTCCCCAGAGTTTTACTCCTGCTGTAAGATCCTTTTTCCAGAAAAAAAATAAATCTGAGATTGACTTGAGTGGAAGAAAAATTCCACTGAGTCTAAGAGCTTCAGGGCTATTCTCTGCAGGCCTCATACCTGCTGAAGGACAAGTCAATTTGCCACTAGTATCACACAGTTGGGAATGAATGACTTAGCAGCTTGACTTAATGTGAACCTAGTGGATAGTGATTGCCCATTTCTTTTGTAGTAAGTGGATGTATTAGTCTCTTAGTCATATAACCTTGAGGCAAAGCTTTTTGATATATCAATTTGTTTGATTTATCTGTTAACACAATTCCCTAAAACTCAAGGTGGCTCACATAAAAATACAACAAAAAGTATTTAAAACATCCAAAAACATTACAGACAATCCTCACTCCACGATGCTGGCTAATTGTTTCCTGTGTTCTTTCAGCAGAACTAAGACATTCTAAGGTCCTTTCTGCACTAGACCTTAAATCCTGGTTCAACCCTGTCCCCAAACTTGCATTCTACACTACATGCGAGTTCACCCCTGTAATTATCTCGGGGTATTTTTTTGTTTCCACATTACATTGAAGTCACCCTGGTTTCACCCCACACGTGTCCCAGGATAAACGGATGCTGTTATAACCAGGGATAAATGCAAAGTATTGTGCTGCGAGTTGAACTCTGATAAAACCAGGAATGAGATCGGAGTGCGGAGAAGACCAAAGAAGACTTAATCTCAAGGAACTGAGAGCACAGAAACAGTGCTGCAATCTACACTGACATTTCCATGATGGAAGTGACATTTTGACCATGCTGCCATGCTAGCCAGCCAACTACACTTATGCTGGCACAGCTCTGTGATGTGACTATGTCCCGCTTCACTCACACATAAGAGAAGACCATTAGGCAGATCATGATAGGGAGGGCAGGAAGGGTTAAATCAGTGCTTAGTTCTCATGGCCCTTTCTTACATGCCCACAGAAATGCCAATCGCCACTTTGGGGTCAGGAAGAAATTTTTCTTCTGGTGAGTTTGGCCAGGGATCCCGGAGGGTTTTTTTTTTTTTTGCCATCTTCTGGGCATGGAGAAGTACAGAGAAGAAAAACGCAAGGGTAAACCATCATGACATTCACAAATTTAACCAGTTACCATTAGCCAATAGTCTATTGTAACATAATCACAATAAAACAATTAATAGAGTAGAATTAGTGGTCACAATTCCAAAACACTTGTAACAATTCAAGGAATAGAAGACAAAATTTGACAAGAGAAGGTATAACAATTCAATAGTGAAAAAAGAATCCAGCAGGCAACTCCTCTATATCCTTTCAGTATAATAGTGTCCTAAAGACCTCAAAGTCCACAAAAAAGACAGAGGATGTCCCAAAAATAAATCTGCAGCCAAAAATGTCCTTCCTAGGTATGCCAGATGTTTCAAAGTATTCTTCCTCAGTTGTACAGCTGAAAAGTGGAACCTGATTTCCACAATAATCTAGGCACAGCTCATCTCTCAAATGGAATCTGTGGTTCTTCTGGGCATGGAGCAGGGGTCACTGCAGGGTGCAGGGGAAGGTAGTTGTAAATTTCCTGGATTACACAGGGGTTGGCCTAGGTGACCATGGAGGTTCCTTCCAAATCTTTCATTCTATGAACAAAGGCTCACCTTGAGTCTCAGCGAGAAAGGCAGACTACACATGAAACACATAAAAGCAACACAATACTCTACCACAGAATGGAGGACTGGAGTGTCCAACAGGAGCCACATGCCATGGAATCTGGGGTCTCTGCAGGCAAGGGTTCAAATCATTTTTGGCAAAAACATGTCCTTCTGACAGGTGGACATAGTACTAGGCAGCATGGACACTCCCAGCATAGCTGTGAATTGGTTCCTGAAAGGCCAATATTAAATTGGTTTAGCAAAATTGCAGTATTTTAGCAAAAAGAGCATTGTCAAAGGACAAAATTGATTTAAGGCACTATCCTGTTTTTTTAAAAAACAGAGATATAATGTGCTTCAGGCAGTAATAGAAGAGTAATTCTCTCTTTAAAATAGAGAAATGTAATTGCTTTAATATGACTGTAAAGCTATTTTATAAAAGCGTAGCTTTTAAATTACTTTCTGCCATTCCAACCGAGATTAAAATCACTTTAATATATTGAGAAATGTATTTGCATTGTGTTCTGGAGAGATTTATTATTTCTTTAATATATTAATGTTTTAATAAGACCTAGCTGGATATACATGCAAGAAATGTGCATGGTTCTCTGACTGAACAGAAAGGAAACTGTAATTCATACCTTTCTCAGACGTCACCAAGGACAACCAGGTGGTTATTCTGCAATTCATCGTGTAATTCTATCGACACATACGTGTCATCCCATTTCAGACAAGTTCGGACAAAACGGTGTGTCAGCTTTTCTGTAACGTGCTGTTTGGTCATGCAACAGAATTTCATGAAGAAGAATAGGAGGAGGAGGAGGAGAACATTGGATTTATACCCCGCCCTTCACTTGGAGTCTCAGAGTGGCTTACAAACTCCTTTCCCTTCCCCTCCCCACAACAGACACCCTGGGAGGTAGGTGGGGCTGAGAGAGCTCTTTTTAGAACAGCTGTGCCAGAACTGTGCCAGAACTATGGCTTGCCCATCCAGCAGCTGCAGGTGGAGGAGTGGGGAATCAAACCCGGTTCTCCCAGATTAGAGTCCGCGCACTTAACCACTACACCAAACTGGCTCTAATGGAAGGGAAGCATGATTTTTATAATTCCCCTTCTTGCTGCATATTCCCAGCTTCCCCTTCATATCGTTCCTGGGGTCAGTTCCTGTCTTCCAAGAGCAGAATTTTATAGCCATTTTGGAATGCAGCAGAAAATGGAAGGTTCAAAAGTCACACTCTGCTGATGGATGCCCTTCCGTCACTGGCCATTTTCAGCAAGATCTAAGCCAAAGTATGTGAAGTAGTTGCTTGCTTAATAGAGTCTATGGTGTAGATAGACTTACTTTGGTCATTGTTATTTCCTATCCAGCCTCAACAGACTCCCTGGTTGTATAAACATCCTATTGTACAGTAGGCAGAAGAACTAAATAATGGGATAATGCAACAGTTCCACCCCATCTAACACTTCTATCTTCTTGTATAACAGTGATCTAAAAGTGCCAAGAAAATCAAGAGACTTTACAAATTAACTGTCAATATCTGTTTCTCTCTCTGTTCCTCCAAAAGAATTCAGTGTGGTGTCCTTAACATAGAATTCCTTGTGATAGTTTGATGGCCATAAAAAACCTGTTTCCGCAAGATTTTGGGTTGAATCTAGTGCAGCATTTCTGTGGACACAGGCAATTCCACTCATAAAGCACAAGTTACTGTACTCCCCTGTCCTATGGCAGCTTCGATGCACACAAAAATCTGTTCCTGGAGTTTCTCTTTCCAAGGAGCAATTCAGGCTGTTTTAGTGGACAGAAGTCCTTGCTCCCATGAAAATGCCGAATTGGATCCAACCCCTTGTCTCCGGTGACCATACTGTACTGACATCAGAGAAAAGTGTAGAGTAAATGGCAGGAGATTGGGGGGAGGTGGTACCTGGGGGGGGGGTGGTTGTGAAGGATATGATATCATTTCAGGCTGCCTTCCCTACTCTATGGTCTTTACCATAGAGGCTAGGGGAAATTCCTAGATTATCACTATGCTGAGGCCATTTTCAGCGGCTCCTCAATTTCTCAGGGGCAAGAATTTGAGGCTGGGGGGTGGTAATTCCCTGACCAGGGTGGGTAAATAGGAGGGCTAGATGAGCACTAATTCTAACAGCATAGAAGCATACCACACCAACATCAGTAACAGGGATGGATACAGTACATGACAGAACTCCATGATTAGGGTGACCTGCAATATTAAAGCCTTGAACCAAAATGAGGGGGGGTTGAGAGCAGCAGCACTAAAATACCAGTTATGTAATGAATTTATTGTGGCCTTCACAGAAGCAAAGTCTGAAGGGAATCCAGTGGCATTTGAAGCATCCAATCAAAATCACTGAACTGTCAATTAACTTCCTGCCAGCCTCAACAGAGAGGACTAAAATATCAGAATTAAGAATGGATTAAAGGCATCTGTATCTCTTACTGGATCTTGTTCTGTATAAGGTTCTGAGAAAACCCTATGATATCATTCCATGTGATTATTATTCAAAACAGGGACACAAGTGAGTCTTGGCTCAGATTTTCTTTCTTTTTTTGTTTTGTTTCATTTAGTCAAATTCCTGCCTGCATTTAAATCATAATCCTGTTGATATTTGGTTTCTCGGTATAACATTGTATTTTGTTTGTAATGATTACAGACTAATGTTGTAATGATAGACTTCAGTGTAATTTTTATTATTTTTTTTTCTGTATGCCAACAGCTTGGGTACTTTTCTTTTAAAAAATTACAATGGAAATGATATGCTGTGGGGAACTATGCAAATGAAAGATCAGTGAAATGAATAGTGAGTGAATGGCACATTGATACGTAAATAAAAATATTGGACAGCAGCTCCAAAACTGCAGGCAAAAATAAAAGGCGCATTAACTAAGGCCTCTGTTTTTTTTAATATAAATAACAATACCTGGGTTTCTCTCCCCATGTGGGGATCCCCCCACCGCCACAGGAGCCTAGAATAGCTTGAAAACATTGGGTTTGGTGGTTGTTGTTTTTTTGAAAAACCAGCGGTTCCAGGAATTAAGCTTGTTCATGGAAATTATTTTTCCCACCCTCCCCTCTCCCAGAATCTCCCCCTCCCCCCCCATTCCCCTGCTAAGAAGAAGAAGAAGAAGAAGAAGAGATTAGATTTATACCCTGCCCTTCACTCACTTGGAGTCTCAGAGCGGCTTACAAACTCCTTTCCCTTCCCCTCCCCATAACAGACACCCTTTGAGGTAGGTGGGGCTGAGAGAGCATTTTCCCAAGCTGTCCTTGAGGGAACAGCTGGTACAGAGCTATGGCTTGCCCAAGGTCATCCAGCCAGGTGCAAGTGGAGGAGTGGGGAATCAAACCCGGTTCTCCCAGATTAGAGTCCGCGCACTTAACCACTACACCAAACTGGCTCCCTGTTACCTTAGAGTTACCACACTAAGAGCCGGGGACCCCGCCAGAACAATGTGCTCATTCAGCAAGAAAGGAAATTGCCTCCCTGACTTGCATAGGCTCTCTCCTGTCATGTAAGAGGAAGAAGCTGCAGCTTCCATTTTGCATGGAAAGTCCACAAGCCTCAACAGCAGCTCACAGGGAAGACAGGGGACTTTGGGTGCAAGGAAAGATGAAAAGCCCTGCATTCATTCATTCATTCATTCATTCATTCATTCATGCCATTTTTATCCAAGGAACTACAGGTAGAGGCCATGGCTCTTGCCTCTTTCATATATCCTCACATCAACCCTGGTTAGGCTGAGAGGCAATGACTGGTCTGAGCTTACCTCAGTAACCTAGTGAGTTTCATGAAAGGAAGAGATTCGAGTCTGGATCCCCCCAAGCGTTCTATCTACCACAGCTCATAGTTTCTATTCTTTATTGTTTGTTTGTTGGTTAAAATGTTAAAATGCCCTACCAGAGCTATTACTACTTCATCTCTGGGACTCCTCATCTTGGGATGATTCTCACAAAAACCTTACCTCTATTCTTCTTGTAGCAGCTAGACTCACGATTGCGGCAAATTGGAAATCTTCTGCACCTCCGAGTCTGACATGCTGGTACGACAAGATCAATTTGTGATGATACTCTGGATCAGTCACAAAATTGCTCCAATAAGACTTTTGACAAACTTGTACTTACCTGGAACCCGGGGCTCTGTTTTATGGCAGAACATGGCCTGCTCCTCTCTAGAATGAGTTACCACACTTGGCTCCATTTTTTGATCACATCCTATACTCTGACTTACAGTTAAGACTCCTGTTGTTGTTCAGGGCTTTGGATTCCTGAAAATGTTGTATTTCAGGTTTGAATTTAAATATAAGGATCTAAAGATCAAACATCGCTTTTGTTTTTGTGAACTGACTTGGTAGATACTTACTACCAGGGCTATTTTTGGGTAGGAACCCACAGGAATGGAGTTCCGGCTGGCTCCTGAGTTGGCCACACCCAGCAGGAACTCATTAGCATGACAGGCCACACCCAACAGCAGAAATTAATTAGGATTGGCTACAGTAGGGATATGTGGCCTAACATGCAAATTATTTCCTGCTACATAAAAAGCCCTGGGGTTTGACAACAAACAAGGTAAACAGAATAAGAAGCAAAAGGTGGGTGTGGCTGGATGACCACTCTTCTGGTAACACATGGGTGTGGCCTAATATGCTAATGAGTTTCTGCTGTTGGGTGTGGCCTATTATTTTTCTACCAAAAAAGCCCTGCTTACTACCTTCTGACTGTTAGCTGGTTACTGTTGTAATGTTGTTGATGACTAAGCGGCTGATTTGTGATTCTGTATTTTCAAAAAAATGTGTGCTGTTATTGTATGTTATATTTAATTCCAATAAATTCTTTAAAACTCAAAAAAAAAGGTGTATGCCCTGCATGGCTCAAGTCACCTTCCGATTCTAAACATTAAAAGATCTGTGCTTGCCCTTGAGCAAGTGCAGGCTTTTGCCCACCCACTCCATATTCTTGAATGTGATGGGGGGGTAGGGGAGCCTATCAAAGGCTAGCGTGGGAACGCTGGTCTATCGGGAAGGACTGCTGGGTTACAGGTGGGGCAGCAGACATTCCAGTGCCATTCCAGCAATGGACAAGCTCCCCACCTGCCTGCTCTCTGCTGCAGACTGTGTGAGAGTAGCCAGTCACTGGTTTATGGGGCTAAACTGGAATTTTTGGGGCCTCACTCAAATTGGCCGGGGGGGGGGGTCGCCTGCTTCACACGGTCTGGGAGGGGTGGCATAAAATAGGCCTGGTAACCTGGTTAGGCCCTTACTGGGAAGGCAGGAAAGCATGGGTTGAATGGGTTTATTCATGCTGGCGAGCACCCTGAAATAGCAGCGGTAGGAGGGGTCCTCAAACTGGGTACCTAGCAGCTTAGCAGTTCAGGAGACCCAGGTGGGGGACTCTTCGGGGTTGGGGGAGCAGATGATAAGCCTTAAGGCTTAGCAGTTGCAGGCTGGGAATGTGCTCTTACATCCTACATGCATTGGAAACACAGGCCGGGATGAGCGGGGTACTGAAGGATTCTGGACCCAGCTCAAAGCCAGGGTGGTTTTGCCCTAAGGAAGCCTGCTTGCAGGAGCTATGTAACCCATGCTTAATGGATGTAATAGATGCAGAGCAGCTTGTGTGTAAATAAATTCCCAGTTTAACCCATGACTTGTCTTGTGTCTCATTTGAAGGGTGGGTGAGCAAACACAAAACACAGTGTGAAACCTCCCCCCAAAAAATGCCTGCTGATTAAATCCCATTAAAAAGTCCTCATAACCAATGATCCCTCTAAGCTGTGGAGTCTTGAGAGCAAAAAGTCTACTTTGTGAGCTACTGGCATTAAAGCTGTGAGCGAGCGATTTGGCAACTGCATAAATTAGTTTGCTCTGGAGCCATCCTTCCTGAGCTAAGACAAAAAATGTGTGAGCCAGAGGCTAAAAAACTAGCTCACAAACTCATCTTAGAGGGAATGCTGCTCATAACTAATATGGGCTTACAATGCCAAAAGACAGTATCCCTCTTACCTCTTAAGGGAGCCTTTTCCACAAGGTGGGAGTCATTATACTAACGGATGCTAGAAGATGTTGGGTGTGCTGCCTTAATCGGGGGAGCAAATAGACAGTGACAAGACTGTTGTTAGCTCAGGGGGACTTATGGGAGAAGATAATCCTTTAGAAATATGAGTCTTAACCCATGAAGGGCTTTAAAAGTTATAACCAGATCCTTGAATTGAACTCAAAAACAAACTGGCAGCCAATGTAGAGCACATTACAGTAGTCCAACCATGAGGTTACAAAGCATGAACTAACTCACTTCCAGTGCAGAAACTTGGGTCCAAGCCTACGGTTTTGTCTTTCTTTTCCTGCTTGACAGAGAGCCTGCACATTCTGATCAGTGACAAGAGATGGTGATGGCTAAGTACTGGCTCTCGTAGTTTCAAAGTTTTTATATTGCTTGTTGGGGGGTTTTTTCCCCCAGCATGTCTCTGTGTAATTCAAGATGTAGTTCTGAAGACAGAACTAGACAGAATGGGGAACATGTAACTCTTACTCAAAAGAAGCCCCAGTTTCCATCCTCCTCTTTCCATAAATGGTTTGGATCCCATGTTAGATCTCTTCTGCTGGAAGAGGGTTTTGTCAACGGAACAGGACTTTCTTGCCTCCTCCATCTCATTGCAGTCCAAAATAATCCCCCCAAGAACAACGGGAGGGATAGTCAGGGGTGTGCAGCTGGAGAGCAGAATCAGCAAAAATCACCCTCCTTTCTCAGTTAATACTCTCTGCATTCCATAGTTAAGAAGGGTACATCTGCCCATCAATCTCCAATTTTGATATATTTATTTCCTTCACTATGTTTCCCCCTGGAATTATACCCAAACAAATGGTGACCATATAAACTAAGTTTGTTATTCCAGTTTGGTCCTTGCATCTGTTAAACAGTTTTATTATGCTGTATGCTGATTTGCTGTTCATCCTCCAACTATATGTACGGACTGGTAACTTCCATTTCAATGTATCTAATTGTTCTAACATTACACACAATGTAACAAGTGTGTGTGCAAATGTAAACTTATACCTTGAATAAAACTTTGTTGGTCTTAAAGGTGCCACTGGACTCAAACTTTGTTCTGCTGCTTCAGACCAATGCAGCTACCCACCTGGATCAACCCTCCCTTCTCTTAGCAGTAATTGTCTGTGGAATCCAAGCCAATGTCTAGCAAAACATACATATATGATGTCATCACATTCCAAATTTGCCAAGCCCAGCTCTACATCATTTGCTGCTGTTTGCAGAGGTGAGAAAATATAACATTACAAGTGGGAACCCACAAGGACTTGCAGAAGGCATCTCACTTCCACCTTCCCCACTATTTCCTCTTTCTTGAAAGGCCACATAACCAGTCCCCTTTTCCTGCTTCCTTCTCTCCCTCTAGGGATGTCAAACTCCTGGTGTGCCCTCGAGATCTCCTGGAATCACAACCAATCTCCCAACTACAGAGATCAGTTCCCCATTAGGGCTGCCATCTCCAGACTGGGAAATTCCCAAAGACTTTGGTGTGGCGTCTTGGGTCGGTGAAGTTTGGGAGGGAAAGCAACCTCAGCAGGGTTTAATGCCATAGAATCCACCCTCCAAAGCTGCCAGTTTCTCCAGGGAATTGATCTCTGTCATCTGAAGGGCAGTTGTAATTCCAGGTGATTTCCAGTTGCCATCTGGAGTTTGGCAATCCTAGTTTCCCTGGATAAAATGGCTGCTCTGGAGGGTGGAGTCTATGAAATTATAGTCTTCTGAGGTCTCTTCCCTCCTCAAACCCCACCCTCCCCAACTCTGCCCTCTTCAAACTCCACCAAAAAATCTCCAGGAATTTCCCAACCTGGAGTTGGCAAGCCTAGCCAGGTCTGACTTTTATACTTAGTTCAAGCCTTATATTCTAACTCATTGATCAAGGTCAGGTGTAACAAAAATGGGCATCTTACTAATTATATACCAACAAAAGGAGTGAGACAAAGATGTACTTTGGCGCCACTATTATTTATTTCTTATATGAATGACATGATAAGCAGTTTAAATAACCCTGACATGCACCCCCCTACATTAACTGACCAAAAGATCCCCGTATTACAGTTTTACTTTCTAGAACCCCTGTGGGGCTTAGAAGAACTTTGATGACCTTTAGCTAGTACTGTAATGAGAATCAATGAGATCAATTATCAAAAGACTAAAATCGTATCCTTTGGCAGAAGAGCAAAAAATTGGATTTGGAGCTTCAATGGCCACAGGGTGGAACAGGTGAAAAGCTTTAGGTATTCAGGATGTTACGCTCATCGGGGACGAGGAAAGCTCATCATGATTTCGTGGCTGATACTGGACAAAAATCAGCTCAGGCCATTCAAAAAAACTTCCACCTAAAAGGAGGGCAATACATTCCTGCAGCACTTACACTCTTTCAGGCTACAGGTATATCCCAGCTGTTGTTTGGAACAATAATAGGCCTTTATCCTGCTAGAGAGAGTTCAATCAAAAATTTTAAGAATGATATTTAGGTTGCCCATTTGTGTTTCTAATGCAAGCTTGCTCCTAGAATCTGGACTGATCAAAATTGAGGCTAGAGTAAGTCATGCCTCCATTATATTGTGGCTCAAGATAAACTATCTTCCACGTGGATTAACACCTTTAATCCTTTGGGACCATTTTCAGTCTCCCTGATTAATGGCAGTCCACCACACATCAAGAATTTTAGGCTTGTCCACCCAGACCCTTCTGGTAATGGGACTGGACCAGGCAAAAACACTGGTAAAACAAAGGGTGTTTGACACTGAGCACCAGAATGATATTTATAGCGTTCCAAATTTTTTGGCACCAGAGAATACTAGATATGTTGTAGCACCAGCTGGTTATTTATCAACACTGGAGATACTATCCAATCGCAGGGCTTTCTCTCTAGCTTGATGGAGAACACTCCTCTCTGCAGTGGTTGAGGGGAGATACAGAAAGACCCCTCTGCTTGAGAGGGTTTGCCCCTGCGGAGCTGGTACGGCTGAATCTATTGAACATGTCTTGTTTCGGTGTTGTTTCTACCAAGAAATTCGTGCATATTTCATCCTTCCATTTCTTAGAAAGCCACTGGACTTCCCTGCTTCTGAGATTACTAGGAAGCTTCTTACAGGCGCGAATCCACAAATTACAGCTTCCTGTGCAAGGATTTTTGCGTGTGCCAGCAAAATTCAGCAGTGGTTTTTAAATTTAAGCAGTGGTTTTTAAATTTAACATAACATTTATTTGGATTTGTGATTTTTTAATCAATTTTAAATTTTATTTTCTACAATATAGATATTTTTCTATTTAACTTTACTACTTGTGACTGTGTGTACATGAGTTATGCTGGTTTTTGACCATATTAATAAATCTGAATCTGATACTGGACTAAAGCTTATGAAACTGTGACAATTTACATATATGTGTGTGGGCACGTGTACGTCTATGTCTGTCTGTCTATCATCTGTCTGTCTGTCTATCTATCATCTATCTATCCATCTATCTGTCTATCCGTCTATCCATTCATCCATCCATCCATCCATACACACACACACACACACACACCTTATTTGGGGTATTTTCAGTCCATAGTGCATGCACATCTCGACATAGTTCAGAAAAATAATGAATCACTAAACTCTCTTCTCCCTTAAAATTCACTCACCACTAAATATCCATTTTAAAAACAAAGTGGTATCACCTTACAGATTCAAATTGGACAGGGATGGTAAAAAAGAGGTCCAGCTTCAGTTGTAAGCAGAAAGATAATTATGCAAGCTGGAATTTGGCCAAGACACAGAGTCCAACATCATATCTTTTGAAAAGTGCGAGGAGACAAGGGACAAGAAATCATTAATTATAACCTTGATGGGATAGGTCATCCAAAAGAACATGATTTCAACAGCAAAGTAACCATTTAAAGTGTCAGGTTCCTGACATTTTTCCTGGACGGGAGTTGGGTGCCTGCTGCACTCCACGTCATTGAGCGCTCTCTCGCTCCCCCCCACCCCCCACAGTTTGTTCTCATGCCTGTATCTGTTTCTCTGAGCAACGCTTGTAACCTTGAAGTGTTTTTCTAATGGCACTGACTCCAGGTGGTGGGGGTATGGGAATCAGCGGGGAAGTTTAGTGGGAGATGGGGAAAGGCTGCCAAGTCTGAGCTGACTCTGTTAGGCGCCTTTTTGGTGGGAAAACAACGGCTAGTATTTTTGCGCCTTTTTGCAACTCACCTAGTTCTTGTTCTGGTGTTTGAATATAGTATAACTTACCCTCTGCCCTGTAACTGTCATCACTAACACTGAAAGTGCTTACTGAGTAGACCATTAAGAAATAAAAGGACTTTATTCAACATAAGGCCTGGCTCATTGGATCTTACAAGGTTCTCACATAAAGTAAGTCTGGGGCATACACTGAATTCCAATTCAGTGTGATTAGCCCATTTTAAAAAATGATTTGGACTGTACTACTTCAAAACTGTGGGAAACTACCTTTTGAAAACTCCCACCTCACAAAAAAAACACAGCATATCAGGTAGGAACCCAGGCTACGACACTTTGTCTTTTTGTTTCAACAGTAGTAAAATAGTATAAACAAGAAGGGGGACCCGCGATACTCACAGGGAGGGAGTATTCCCCACAGCTCCTGGCCTGCAGAATCAGGAGGAGCTCCACAGGAGGAGGAAGCAGCAGCAGGTGAGCCTTTTCCCTCCTCCCCACCCCCCGGCACCGGCGGCAGTGAGGCTGAATGGCTCACAACTGCCAGCCCGCCAAATCTTCTCCTGCCCCCTCCCCCTCCCCAGCAGTGGTGGCAAGGCTCAAGTCCTGCCAAGCCATCTCCCACCCCCTTCCCCTCCCCAGCAGTGGCAGCAAGGCCTGAGGCCCACCAGGTCTTCTCCCAACCCCTCCCCAGCAGTGGCAGTGGCGAGGCCCAAGGCCTGCCTTCTCCCACCCCCTCCCCCTCCCCAGCAGTGGCAGTGTAGCCTGCCAAGCCTTCTCCCACCCCCTCCATGGCAGCAAGGCCTGAGGCCTGCCAAGCCTTCTGCCTCCAGTGCTCACAGCTGCCAGGCCCACCAAGCATCCCCCCCCAATGGCCAAAGCATTCTCTGCGCATGCGCAGAGAATGCTTTTACTTTGGGGGGGATTTAAATATCCCCCCAAAAGTTTTTTTTTTTTTTACTTTTAGGATTTTTCTGCACACCTAGGGAAGTCCCCCAAGTGTGCAGAAAAATCTCTCTGCCCCCCAAGTTCCCCCTCTGCGCGGATTTAGATATCCGCATGGAGGGGGCAACTTGGCTATTAGTATATAGATAAGAACAACATACTATTCTGACATGCAGTGCTCCACCTGTGTTGTAAAATGCAATGTCTGTGTTTCAGACTGTACAAAAACAAGATGGATTAAAGGAACACTTCTCCTATTCATTTCTGAAGTTCAAGTTACTGTTGTTTGAAGTGTGCGAGTGGCCAGGACATTTTCTTTCTGGTCAGTTGGCAACCACAGAAAGCGGTATTGGGGGAAAAACTGTTGTTTCACTTTCCATAGAATCTCTGGGGGAAAAAATTGTTGATAATATACAGGGCCAGTTCGAGGTTTTCAGGGTCCCTGGTGTGGCTGCAGATAAAGCACAGCAGCAACGGGACTCCTACATGGCAAGGTTTCTTGCCCCAATCTCCTCTGGGTAGAGAGTGTCCCGGGAGCCTTTCCCTCCCTTTCCTATTCGGTGCCTTCTGCTTGCGCTTCCCTTCCTGCTCATCCATCTTCCTATGCTACCCTGCTCACAAGCCCTCCCACTGTACTTCCTTTCACTGAGAGTGGGGGGCAGTGTGTGCAGTTGGAGTGTTGCCTCTGTGGCCATCCAAATCACTGCCACCACTGGGTACCAGCTGCACACCCTTGCCTGATGGCACTGGGCAGCATATTCAACCAGGAGAACATATGGCACTGAAGGAGCACTTGTGAGTGAAAGGGGGAAGGACAAGGGGGTGGGTGGCAAGAAGAATGGGGGGTCGGAGGCTATGGGCCATGCCAGAAATCTTGGGCAATGGCAGTTGCTCCACATGAGGGTTTGCTGAATCCATCCCCTTCTCTCATTTAAATCAACAGGGGTTTTACAAGGCTATAGCTGGCTATAGCCTTCTGCCTTTGAATAAAACTGGCCTAAATGCTTACGTTCACTCAACTGATTGATCTCATTCTGCTACTTAACTTATTAGTTCTAAGCAGATTACTAAATAAAAAACTATACCCCATTTGAACAGAGCGAAAATCTGTCACAAATGCATAAAATTCTGCCGCTGAAAGAGTGATAGGTCTGCTATTCTTTTCTAATAAAAGAGGTAATACCTCCATGTGATCTATACTTCAGAGCAAAGAAAGAATTAAAAGATTTCTAGGCTTAGAAAAGTAATTGCATTCAAAGGTCCTGTGATATGGAGTGTATACACCACCTGTACCACAGTCACATACTCTGTCAGAGTATAGTATCTTACGACACTTCCCTTGCAAAATGGTAAGGCATTAAGGTACACCAACATAAAGGTATACCTATACCGAAGAACCAGGGCTTTTTTTGTAGAAAAGGCCCAGCAGGAACTCGTTAGCATAACAGGCCACACCCAACAGCAGAAACTCATTAGCATATTAGGCAACACCACTAACAGCACAGCTTATTAGCATATTATGCCACACCCCCATGTTACTAGAGGAGTGGTCATCCAGCCACACCCACTTTTTGCTTCTTATTCTGTTTTCCTTGTTTGTTGTCAAAACCCAGGGCTTTTTTTGTAGCAGGAATTAATTTGCATGTTAGGCCACATATCCCTAATGTAGCCAATCCTAATGAGTTTCTGTTGTTGGGTGTAGCCTATTATGCTAATGAGTTCCTGCTGGGTGTGTCCAACTCAGGAGCCAGCCAGAACTCCGTTCCTGTGCGTTCCTGCCCAAAAAAGCCCTGTGAAGAACAGTCAGATGTGAACAGCAATTGGGAAGCTCTCCAAGTGGAAGAATACCAGCAAATTGAGTAGAACAAACATGTTGTGCTCTAGAGATCATATTCTTATAATCATACTTAAATAGATGTTTCTTAATTGTTCTTATGGCTTCCTGTCTGGCAACTGACTAAAGGAAGTCTGAGGAAAAATTGAAGTGATGGAGCATGCCCGTAGCTACTGTGGGGCATCTCGGGGCTAAGCCCCCCTGACTTACTGGCAAGCCCCCCCTTCCAATCCAGCCCAGGGCCCCTGAGCAGTGGCAGGTTTTGGGAAGGGGTCAGGTATTCTTGCGCAGCTACCCAGCACAAACGGCCAGCTATGGTGGCCCCATTGAGCCAGACAGCACTTCTCTATTTCCCCCAGAAAGTCTATTTAACTTTAATTAAATTACCAGTGCCCCCTAAGAAATTTAAATGCCCCCCCCATTTAAAAAATCCTGGCTATAGACCTGTGATGGAGTCATTGCTCAGCAAGTTTATCCCAGTGGGAAACATAAAAATCCTCTCTGACTAAGCCAAGGCAGCCCTCTTGGGTGTCGGAGTGTATAGTTTTAACTTTAAGGGGGAAAGCCTTCAACCAAGCCTGAGCTTCAAGAGATGGTTGACCCAATTCAGCTTGGAGGGCCATTCCTGCGACATAATTCTCAATTCTGGAGATGGAATGTGAGAATTGTATCCAAGGACTCCCCTATTGTATCAGTCCAGATACCATCCCCATATAAACTTTGTGTGGCCCCCTTGGCATTACACAGTTTGATGGCAGCCGGGATATAGTGAGCTCCAGATGAATAAAAGAAACTACAGATAATATTTGATGCTGCTGTAGCCAATCTTTTAACATGCCCTGCACTGATCAGGTTAATCTCTGGTCAAACAAAATGCCTCTGTATTTGAAACAGGGGAACTCTTCAATACCATTACCATGGATTTTCCACTTGTGGTGGACATGAGATTCCCCCCCCCCCCAAAAAAAAACCTCAACGACCCTGGATTTTTGATAGTTAACTATCAGGCATTTTTCCAGACAGTAAGAGACAAAAGCCTCTATCAGAGAAGACAGTCCTGATGTTGTTCTTGAGAGGAGAACTGCATCATCAGCGAAAAGGATAGAAACTTTAATGTTAGCAATGGATGGAGAATAACAGTCCTAGGCAGAGACAGCAGAAACAATATCATTAATATATAAATTAAATAATAAAGGTGCTAGCACATACCCTTGACATGTTCCCTACTGTAGGGAAACTACACCAGAAAGTTGTCCATCTCTAACCCATAGCAGTCTTGTCTAGTGGGATTAGAATACAGAATCTCAATCAACACCAGCAGTCTCTTGATGGTAGATGCTTCTTTTAGCTTGTGTGACAATCAAATCCATGAAGGCAGCAGCAGCAAGGATCCTCCTCTTCAGTTTATATTTGTTAAGAACTGTAATGTCAGAAGATGATCATCTTTACCAGAACCTTGCCTAGAACCAGCCTGTTCTCTTTCCAGGATGTTATTAAACTCCAACCAGTCCAAGAGTTGGTAATAAAGGGACAAAGCATAAAGCTTCCTGGCCCCTCATAAAAGGCTGATTGGCCTGTAGTTGGATGGGTCCACTTTGTCTCCCGTCTTATGATCTGGTATTATGATAGCATGTCTTCAAGGGGATGGTATAACTCCTATAGCATTTATCTGAGTGACTGCAGTTGCCCATACATCCTTTCACCAAGAAATATTGGCTTTGAAGAGTTCTGGTGAAATTAAATCTGCACCAGGGGCCTTTCAGTGACAGCCACGCGTACAGCTGAAGGGGAAATGTTCCTCACACTTGGCCTGCGTACTCAAAGAGATGACACCCACAAGACTCGTAGCCTGTGACAATAATATGACAGTTGATTAGACAGATTACTGGAACGTGCTTAATATTCTCCACTAGGCTCCACAGTTAATAAGGAGCCACCTTAATAAGGAAGTGGGAATAAAGTGTCAGGGCATGTCATTCTACTTCATTTCTCTTTCAAAAAGAGCTTGACATGTGGAGAGACATTTTTCAATCTTGCCAAAAAAAAAATCCTGTGTGGTGTAGTCTGCAATGTATTTAAGCTGCTGATTTCACAGCTGACCTAAGACACAAAGAATGATGCTGTCTCCAGGGACATGTTGCACTTAGTACCACAGCTCAACTTTGTGGTAAATTGGTAAATTGGTAAATTGGTCGTAAAGTGAGTAAATTAAAACTAAAGAGAAGGACTAAAATCTGCCTCCAGTCCCAAGGAATGGAAGGTAGCTAATGTAATTCCCATCTTTTAAAAAGGTTCCAGATGAGATCCAGAAGATTACAGGCCGGTCAATCTAACGTCAATACCAGGTAAATTGATGGAACCCATCATTAAAGACAGAATTAGGAGGCACATTGACGAACAAAAACTTTTGAGGAAGAATCAACATGGATTCTGTAAGTGAAGATCTTGTATCGCTAACCTTGTAGAGTTCTTTGAGGGGTGAACAAATATGTAGACAAGGATGATACAGTAGATGTTGTTTACCTTGACTTCCAGAAAGTTTTTCATAAAGTTCCTAATCAAAGACTCCTAAGTAAACCCAGCAGTCATGGGAAAAGAGGAAAGTCCTCTTGTGGATTAAAAACTGGCTAATTAACAGGAAACACAGAGTGAGTATAAATGGCAATTTTTCACAGTGGAAGGTAGTAAGCAGTGGGGTACTGCAGGGCTCAGTACTAGGTTCGGTGCTTTTTAACTTGTTCATTAATGAATTGGAGTTGGGAGTAAGCAGTAAAGGGGCTAAGTTTGAGAGAACCAGGGAGGACTGTGAGGTTCTCCAGAGGGAGCTGTTGAGGCTGGGTCAACATGGGTGTCAACATGGCAAATGAGGTTCAATATGGGCAACTGCAAAGTCATGCACATTAGAGTCAAAAATCCTTAAAATCATACATTGTTGGGCTCCAAACTTGTGATAAATGACCAGGAAGGGATCTTAGAGTCATGGTATATAATTCACTGAAGATGTCAACTCAGTGTGCGGCTGCAATAAAAAAGGCAAATGCCATGCTGGGGATTATTAGGAAGGGGACTGAAAACAAAACAGCCTGCATCATAATGCCCCTGTATAAACCTATGGGTCCTATTTGGAAGGCTGTGTACAGTTCTGGTCACCACACCTCAAAAAAGATTTTATAGCATTTGAAAAGGTGTAGAAAAGGGCAACTAAAATAATTAAGGGGATGGAACACCTTCCCTATGAAGAAAGGTTAAGGAGGTTAGGGCTTTTTTGCTTGGAGAAATGATGATTGAGGGGTGACATGATAGAGGTTTTTAAAAATATGCATGAGATAAAGAAGGTAGAGAAGTACTTTTCTCCCTTTCTCACAGTACAAGAACTTGTGGGCACTCAATGAAATTAATGAGCAGTAGGCTTAGAACAGAGTCATTAACATGTGGCATTCACTGCCACAGGAAGTGGCGGCAGCTACAAGCATAGACAGCTTCAAGAGGGGATTAGATAAACATATGGAGCAGAGGTCCATCAGTGGCTGTTAGCCACAAAGTATAGATGGAACACTATGTCTGGGGCAGTGATGCTCTGTATTCTTGGTGATGGGGGGGCAATGGCTTCTGGAGTTCTGGTCCTGCTGGTAGACCTGAGCTCCCGGGTGCCTGGCAAAGCCGTGGCTCCCGGGGGCTGCTTTGCCGCCTCGCCGGATGTGAGGCAGCAACTGTCGAGTTGTCGCACGTCTCGGAGCAGGCGGGGGTGGGGCTTGCTCTATAAGAGCCTGCGCCCCGCTCCCGCCTTGGCCGTTGCTCCGCGTGCTCGTTCTGACAGGTGCACGCTGTGTGAGCTGGGATCGCCTCGGGCCTACCTTAGGGAGCTCTGAGGACCGGGGCGTTGTAGGATCCAGCGGCGGCGGTGTTTGGGGGAGAGTAGCCCCTTGTTGTTGTGGCGGCACATCTCTCGGCTGTTGAGCACCCTTCCCGTTAGCACCCTTCACATTCTTGCGGCCCGTCAGCGGTGGCAGGGACGGCCGGCAGCGCAGCGGCTCTGGGCTGCGCGTCCCTCTTTCACCCCCCCCCCCCAATTCAGCAGCTGCGTCCTGGGAGCCACGTTAGAGCAACTTTCAGTGGGAGCGGGCTTTCCTACGGCCCATCGGCCGGCTGGGACAGGGACGGGTGGCTGCGCCGCGGCTATTGGCGTCCCAGGAGGAATCGGCGGGCGTTGGATGGGGGCAGCTGTTGTGCTTGTCTCTCTTTCTACCATTGAGGCGGCCTCGCTAGCTAGCAGGCGGCAGCCAGCTGCGGCTTCCTGCCGCTGAGTATTACACACACACCCCGCGAACGCGGCACGTAATTGGGCTTTGATTCGTCCTCGGGCCGCTTGCTGAGGCCCGGAGGACTGTAGATTAGAGAGGGGCTGTGGAGAAGGGTTCAGGTGCGGCTCTGAGTGCTCGCTCGGCCCGGCTTTCGCAGAGGCTGTGTCGGGAGCGGCGGTGGCGCGAGTTCAGCCGGCGGCAGCTCTCAGCCCTGGGGTTTGGTTTACGCTCGGGGGCTGGGTCACGCGGTGCGGCAGTTTTTTAGGTCCTGAGGGCGGCTGCCGCGTCTTGGAGATTTTTAAGGGGTTTGCGCCCCCCCCCCTCGGGGCTGAGTTGTGTCGCGCTGGCAGCTTTGCTTTGTTAGGTGCAGGCCATTTGGGGCCATTGAAGTCAAAGCCCTGGCATTGGTGTTTTTACCCCTGGTGTTTATATTTGGTCCGGGGTAGCCATTTTGGTGTTGGGTCATTGTGCTCATTTTGTCTTCCTCTACGGCAGCCATTTTGTAGGCCATTTTTATATAAGTAGGCATATGTTTAATTGGCGGCCATCTTAAGTGTGGCGAAGGCATAGTTTAAGTGGGTTGGGGCGGCCTTGGTATTCAGGCGGCCATTTTGGGAAGGTCTGCTGCCTCGTGATGGCAGCCATTTTAGAGATGGCTCCTAAGAAGGGACAAGGCAAAAGCAAGGGGAAGCAGCCTGCTCCCAAAAGGCCGCTGGCTCAACCAGATCCAGTTATCCCTGATGAGGATGACCTTGACGATCCTGTGAATGCGGCCATCATGCGGCGTCTCGCGGCTCTGGAAGGGGAGCGGGGCGTGCATCCCGGCGACATTGCGACTGGCGGGGGATCTAACCTCTCTTTCCAAGCGCAGGTGCTGGCTCGTCTGGCTTTCCTGGAGGACAGGAAGGAGGCTGCTTCATTTGAACGCAGTGGGGAGTCATCATTCGATGGGCCAGGGTGAAGCTCAGGGAGCCAGCAGATGGTGTTATACTCGGCTCCTGCTGATCAGGGAGGTAAGGAGGCTGGGACTGTCGGGCACTGGCCATTGGGCCCTGGTTTTCAGGGCTCTGCTGCAACTCATACCGTTTCTGCTCCTTGGCCCTGCCCTTCATCTAATGCTCCCCCCTTTTCAGCATGGGGTTACCCTGCGCCAGGTTCAGGATACTCTGGCTGGGGGGGGTTGTCTTATGAGTCGGTGTCACCTGGAGCTATACCAAGTGGGGATACAGATCTACCATTTGGAGATCATTTGTCTACCACTACGAGGGACAAGATTCTTAGAGGGGAGTATGTAGACATCTTTGGTCTTCTCTATCGCGTGATGGAGAAGAAAGACAAAGACAATTTGGATGACCACAAGAAAGAGTGCTTAAAGCAAAGGGTTGTAGATAGGACATGGGCCAACTGGTTCCCCGGGTTCCTCATTTACGCTGCCATTGTAGTGCGATACCAGCCTTGGAGGGCATCGGCGATGATCCAGTATCTGGACATCATTTATAAAGCCTTTGTAGACTATCCTAGCCCGGCTTGGTTGCAGTACGATGAGGAGTTCAGGCAAAGGGCTGCCATGAACCCGGCTATGCGCTGGGATAAACTTCATCCCAGTTTATGGCTACAGATTATGTCACCTAACCGGTCAGCATGGGGGTGAGCGAACACACAGTGGCCACTCCATTAAGAAGGCCAATGTACAGTCAGGTCCCCGCATTCAGGTGGGGCAGGCGGTTCAGCGACGCCCGCTTTGCTGGGAGTTTACCTCCCAGGGGACCTGTAGCCGGAAATCTTGTTCCTTTCGACATGAGTGCCCACTCTGCGCCGGGCCCCATGCATTGTCCCATTGCCCTCTTCCCAAGGGTCGGGGGGGTGGAAAGGGGGAAAGCGCCCTGGAGGCAAAGGGAAATTCTTCCCCCCTCCTGACAAAGGGACCCAGCCCAATTAACTTGGATGTTTTGAGGCGTTGGCTAAACGTTTACCCCAGGACCTTAGATCGGGCCTACCTCTTGCACGGTTTTACTTTTGGATTTCGAATTCCTTTTCGGGGAACTAGGGCTCCTTATTTAGGGCTGAATTTGAAATCGGTCCTGGGTATGGAGCATGTGGTCCGCGAAAAGATAGATAAGGAGTGCAGGGAAGGCCGGGTCCTTGGACCATTTAATTCACCCCCAGTTGTTAACCTAAGAGTTTCCCCGTTGGGAATTGTGCCTAAGAAGGGACCGGGTGAATTTCGTCTCATTCATCACCTTTCCTACCCTCGTGGGGAGTCGGTGAATGATGCTATACCCGGAGAGTTATGTTCTGTTAAATATACTTCCTTCGACCAGGCCATGCGGGTAGTTCGCCTCTGTGGCAGGGGGGCTGAATTGGCAAAGTGCGACATAAAGACAGCCTTTCGCCTCCTCCCGGTCCATCCAGAGGATTTTGAGCTACTCGGATTTGCCTTTGAAGGTAAGTTTTACATGGATCAGGCCCTGCCCATGGGCTGCTCTGTGTCCTGTTCTGCTTTTGAGAGGTTCAGTTCCTTTTTGGAATGGGCCTTGAGATTCAGGACCGGGCTCTGCAGTACTGCCCATTATCTTGATGATTTTATTTTGGTGGGCAGGCAAGGGTCTGGCCAATGTTGTTTTTTGTTGTCCAGTTTTATTGAGCTAGCTCGGGAGTTGGGAGTTCCACTCGCTCAAGAAAAAACGGAAGGCCCGACAACCACATTAACCTTTTTGGGGATAGAGATAGATACCGTTGAGCAATGCTGTAGGCTGCCTCTGGCAAAATTGGAGGCTTTGCAAAAGCGGTTGGCAGAAGCGAGGTTGCTTTCAAAGATTACCCTGTTGGAACTACAACAGTTGGTGGGCCACCTCAATTTTGCCTGCAGGGTTGTTGCACCTGGCCGACCTTTCCTAAGGAGGCTTTGCGAGTCCATGAGGGATCTCCATCTTCCACACCACAGGACCAGAGTCACCAGGGGGATGCGGGATGACCTTCTTGTATGGCTACAATTTTTAGCTATGTACAATGGGGTATCCCTTCGGCGTGAGGAACTCCTGCTCGAGGCGGAGCTGCAGATTGCATCTGACGCTGCAGGCTCCTTGGGTTTTGGAGTTTATTTCAGAGGGCACTGGTGTGCAGGGGACTGGCCAGCGGATTGGTTTCAGGCAGGTTGGGTCAAGGACCTCACCTTCCTGGAATTTTTTCCGATTGTTGCCGCAGTTTGGATTTGGTCCGATGACCTTGCTAATCGGATCGTCCATTTTTGGTGCGACAACCAGTCCACTGTGCATGTAATTAACACACTTACGTCAAAGTCTCCCAGGGTTATGGCTCTGGTTCGGGCCTTTACTCTACAATGTCTGCAGAAAAACATTGCGTTTAGGGCCCGACATGTGCCTGGGGTCGATAATGGGGTGGCTGACGCTCTCTCTCACAAACAGATGCAGAGATTTCGTCAGTTGGCTCCAGAAGCCGACCTGCTCCCGACACCCATGCCTGTCGAGATGTGGCAGATTGGAGGGTTGAGGCCGACAGGGCGATGAGCCTTGCCCTTGCCCCTTCCACCCGAAGTGGTTACATGAAGGCAGGTAAGCAATTCATGACCTTCAGGGAGGAAGCTGGCCTCAAGCAGGTCTGGCCTATTCCGGTGTCACACTTAATGCAGTTTTGTGTGACACTTAGGAGTAGGGGTTTGGCTCCGCACACTATTCGTAGCAAGCTTTCTTCGTTGGCGTTCGCCAGCAAGGCTTCTGGCTATGAGGACACAACAGGTGACTTCCGTATTAGGAAAATGCTCGAGGGTTGGACCCGGGAGACCTGCAGGTCTGCTGACACTAGGGAACCCCTGACCCCGGCTGTATTGCGGGGGCTGGAGTCACAGTGACTCATATGTTGTAGTGATGGCTATGAGGCCGAGCTATTCCATGCGGCGTCGCTGGTTGCCTTTTTTGGGGCTCTTAGGATTAGCGAACTGGTGGCAGGCTCTCGCAGGAATGTCTCTGGTTCAGCCCTGGAGTGTAGAGATGTGTCCATTATCAATTACCAGGTCGCGATTAGGTTGCGGAGGTCAAAGATGGACCAGAGGGGCAAGGGGTCCTTCATTAAGTTGGACAGGTGCTTGGAGGCCGGGTTGTGCCCAGTCACCGCCTTGAGTCGCTATTTGGCACTTCGGGGTGACGCTCCAGGTTATCTGTTTAAGCATAGGGACGGCACCCCTCTTACCAAATTTCAGTTTTGGTCCGTAACGCAGAAGGCTTTGGTCCAGCTCGGTTTAGGCGGGGTGCGCTTCGGCACACACTCTTTTAGGATTGGGGCTGCTACAACAGCCTCCGCCATGGGTTACCGCACATCGGAGATCCAGAGGATTGGACGGTGGAAGTCCCGTTGCTACAAGGGCTATGTTAGGCCCTGCAATTTTTAAGCCAGCCTATCTTCTTGTTGCCTCGGCCAATAATGTAGTTCTTTTTACAGGCACTGCGGGATGCCAGGAGAGACAGAGGGTCACGATCTGCGGCCACAGTATGGTCTTCTGGGCTGCTCATTGTGCTCGGAGGACGTCAGTCGGCTCCCAGCTTGGCCTCAGCGAAGTGGCAACTGTTGAGTGGCTGGGTAGGAGGGGTATGAGATGGCCCACGCTTCTGCCACTGTTGTTCAAAGAGAGGCTGGGGCCTCCCCCTCATGTTCTAGTCATACACCTGGGGGGCAACGATTTGCGTCTGGTCAAGGGTGTGGCCCTGGTGTTGCAGGCCAAGGCTGACCTGGCGAAGGTTAGAGCCAGGTGGCCCGGTGTAAAGATAGTGTGGTCGGCCATGCTCCCCAGCCTGAGATGGCAGCATACCGAAGACCCCAGGTGTATGGACAGGGCTAGGTGTAACACCAACAGCCAGATTAGGTCAGCCATGGAGTCGGGGTTGGGATTGTATTTGGAACACCCCAATATACGGATTCAGTGTCCGGATCTGTATAGACCTGATGGGGTTCACCTTTCTGACAAGGGCAACGAGATATTTTTAGCGGACTTGCAGCATGGGGTCCGATTGGCACTTGGTTGCTGAGTGGGGTGCAAGGGCCAAAGCAGAGGCTTGGCCTTGCCCGTGGCAGGTTGTGCAAGCAAGAAAATGGAACCGGTGAGCGCCTTACAGCATATCCCTTTTGGGAACAGGTGATCTTCAGGATCTGCCCTAGGGCCTTGAGGTCTGGGGTGGTGAATGGGGATTGCCTCTGGGAACCTCTCAGGCTAGGCTCCTCCCTGTTGGTCTGTGCAGCCGCAGGGGTAGGCGCTCCTGAGGGGGGAGTGCCAGCTTGCTGGGCTGCCGGTTACGAGCCAGAAGTATCGGGCTTCAGACCGGGGCTAGGTGTCCCGCCCTTATCAAGGGCAAGGAGGCCGTGTCAGAGAGTGACGCCTGCCTTGCCTGTTCCAGAGCTTGCTTAGTTTTGCCCGTTGCTGCAATGTTCTGTTTAAATAGTTAATAAAGTGGCCCTTGTTTAATTCCAAACTGTTGTCTGTCTCGTTATTCCGGCTGGGGTGGCAACTCCTGATGGCACATGGGTTTTGACCACTGAGTGACACAGAGGAGACTTTTTTGTCTAGCCACAAGATAGCTTGTTGAAATCATCCCATCATCCGAACAGCTTGAGGACTGTTAATGTTTTGGTGCCAGGTGAAGTCTTATTTCTTTACCCAAGTATTTGATTGTATTGGATTTTGTAAGAAGTGTATTTCTTTAACGGGTTATTTGTGCTTAAATTGTGGTGTTATTTTACCCATTTTATTTTACCCATTACCCAACTTTACCCATTTAATAACTATTTCCTTGTTACTGCTGTCTTACTTAAGTCCTTTTCAAATGCAACATCCATGCATACTGGGAGGCCAAAAGCTGCATGTAGATCTTCCTGATCCTCACAGTTGTCATATTGTCTGAATGGGGCATATTTTGGATGCATGAATACCTTTGGTATGAACAAACCAACTTCTACATACCAAAGCCGCACATGCATGCAAGATGTGTACATTGCCCCTATCAGACAACACAGCAACCACACATTGGAGGAGCCTAGTGGGTAGCACCAGGTTCCTGGTACATGTGGACAGAACATGTAAAAAAAGGGCTCTAGTTTTATGCCATTTTATCAGCGGTCTTAATAAGGCTGCTCAAATTGGAGTCTGCATAGGATTTTGGTGATGCTGTTGACGTTTACTGCTGTCCTGTCCTCTTCTTTGGTTTCAAGTTGAATGCTTTCTAAAGAGATCTTTATATTTCATTTTGGTTCCAACATGACATTTTATGGCCATAAGGCTGTTTGAGAGTCTGTTGGCTGTGGGATCTAAATTTCTAAAATAAATATGTAAAATAATAGACTGCTCGGCTCTAAAATCTACTGAACAAAGACATTTCTTGAGAGAATGCAAGAAACACTCTGAAGCTTGAAGTGCACTAAATGCTAATTGTAATTATAACTATCATTACTGTAATAATCATTAATCTTCACAAGACTCCTCTGAGAGGGATTAGACTGAGAGATGTTAGCTTACCCAAAGCCACCCCGTGTGGTTGATGGCCAAGGAAGGATTTTAAGCCAGGCATCAATTCCCTTCATTCATATTACCCACAATGGCTTCCATCATAGCTAGACATTCCATCCAGAGTACTGAACAAGAGAGTTCACAAATGTGTACCACAAAGATATTGAGGGAGTCCTTGCAACTGCAATATTTTGTTCTCTTCCTTGCCATAGGACCCTGACCTACCACAATTCCTTGTACCAACTGCCTCAATTCTCTGTCTGAGATCTGCAGTATAAGGCGTTAATTCATTACATTTTCAAGCATTCAGTTTACTGCGTGAAGCACTCCAGATACTTTTGCTGTTCATTCCAGTCTACAATAGATGTCCAAATGTCCCCATTCATCCTACGAGCTAATTTGATTTTTATCTTAGGAGACCGTTGCTCCTCCAAATTAAGCAAAACAGTACCCCCTTTTTTTGATACTGTGATTTCGATATTATTATACTTGACTTATTTCCCCTAAATGAGATCCTTACCAATATATGTCACTTCTCATGGAGAAGCATCTGCCCAATACATATTTGAATACCTATATATCCTAGCAGGCAGATGGCAAGTGGAACATAAAATGTTTATTTAATGACACTTTGCAAATTGGCCAGATAAGATGGTTACATCACAGACTGCTGGTGTGCAATGGTAGTTACATTCTACAGAATGATGGCTGGAAAGTACCACAGAAGATGGCATGTCAAAATCTGAAATGCTGCTGTGCGCCCATTAGAATTATCATTGGAAGAAACACACTTATTGCGACTATCATAATCGATGGCCTGGAATAATATTTATGTGCTTAGAGTTTCATGCATATTTGTCACACACCAACCTGAATGTTGTACATTCTTGGTGCCTCACTTGTTTTTATGGTCCCGGGAAGGCAACAAAAATGTGAACATTGGGCTCAGCAAATGGCTACTGAGCTATATTTGGGTTGGCTAATTTAGCAGATATGAACAGAAGTTGGCCCTGACCTAGACTGCCCAGGCCAGCCCAGTCTTGTCAGATCTTGGAAGTTAAGCAGGGTCTGTCCTGGTCAGTATTTGGGTGGAGTTCCACCAAAGAATACCAAGGTCACAAAGGCAGGCTATGGCAGACTACCTCTGAATGTCTCTTGCCTTGAAAACCCCACAAGGGTGCCATAAGTCAGCTGTGAGTAGTAGTAGTAGTAGTAGTAGTAGTAGTAGTGTGCCCTGACCTGACCTGCATGGCCCAGGCTAGCCTAATCTCTTTAGGTCTCAGAAATTATGCAGGGTCAGCTCTGATTAGTATGTAGATAGGAGATCAGCAAGGAAAACCACCTCTGTTTGTCTCGTCTTGAAAACTGTACAGGGTTGCCAGTTAAGACTTGATGGCACTTTCCACCACCAACAGAAGTTGTAATCCCACTAGATAATTAACAACAGTGGAAGCAACACCATATCCACATGATCATAGGCACACCCTTGGTTCTCAGTTCGTACATTAGCCAAGCTGATTGGAAGCCATTTCCACAGGCCCAGATCATCGCACACCAGAACAGACAAGACAATTAGGCAGATCATGAGAGGGAGGGCAGGAAGGGTGCTTAGTTCTTAAGGCCCTTTCTTACACGCCCAGGGAAATGCTGATTGCCACTTTGGGGCCAGGAAGCAATTTTCTCCAGACCAGTTTGGACAGGGATCCTGGAGGATTTTTGTTGTTGTTGTTGTTGCCATTTTATGGGTATGGAGCAGGGGTCACTGGATGTATGTGGGGGGAGGCAGTTGTGAATTTCCTGCATTATGCAGGGGGTTGGGCTTGATGAACCTGGTGGTTCTTTCTAATACGCAGAGAGGCAAGAGATCCAGTTATGCAAAAGTGACTCCCAGGCCAATTTGGGTCATCTGTACATTATCCACAAAGGCAGTAAAATATACTGGAATCATCACTTCCACCATACACGTGCTCTGAAAATGAGTTATGTATTCTTCCTGAATGGGTTATACAGTTATTCAGAGCCAGTTTGGTGTGGGAGAGCAAGTTTGGTGTAGTGCACAGACTCTAGTCTGGGAGAACCGGGTTTGATTCACCACTCCTCCACTTTCAGCTGCTGGATGACCTTGGGAAAGCCATAGTTCTGTCAGAGCTGTTCTTGAAAGAGTAGCTCTCAAAAGAGCTCTCTCAGCCTCACTTTCCTCACAGGGTGTCTGTTGAGGGGAGGAAAAGGGAAGGAGTTTGTAAGCCGCTCTGAGACTCCGAGTGAAGGGTGGTGTATAAATCCAATCTCCTCTTCTTCTCTTCTCATTACATGAACTTAATTACACATTTAACATTAAATGTGGGAACCTTTAATTAAGTTGGTGCAAAGTTTGGTTCATCTGCAGTCTTCTTTGCAGTCCCACACTGTGACTGCACTTTTGCAGGCCAGCCACTGGAGGCTCTCTACAGCTATTCAAGCATATTCTAACCCTCTGAGGGGAGCCCCTCCCCCACAGAGCCTGTTAGAGGCCATTTTCCTGCCCAAACAGTCATGTGCTCAGCAGGGAGGAGCCTCCCTTTCCCTCAGTCCTTTCTTCACCACCGCATTGTGAGGATGTTCTCTCCAGCTATGAAGAGCACGAGCTTTTTCTCCACAAAAGACTTGCATTCTTCTGGGTTATTTCTGCCCCAATTATGTAGCAGGAGACTCTGTTAAAGAAGCATGCCCAATGGAGTACTCAAATGACTAGGTCTAATAAGCACCTGCTATGCCTGTCTTGGCGAACCCCATAATACGGTCACATGCAAGATCTGCCTTCAGTTTACCCCAAAAGCCCACTCTGATTGAGAGGTGTGCTTGAAAGCCAGCCTTTGGGAGGAGGCGCTTTGCTGCTGTAGTAGACTGGCAGCAAATCATCTGCCCTGGCAGAGCATACTCATTCATCACCATCAAAGTTGCTTACCGGAACTGAGAGCCTTACGAGTCCACTATCTACCAGCTTGGTTCGTTCAGTTCCTGGGACAGAAAACAAGGTTGCACTTACCTGTAACTGTTGTTCATCGAGCTGTCCTTGTGCAGGCACACATGGGATCTGCACAGCAACAGGCCAGCTGCTGAGAGAAATCTTCACAGCATAGCAACAGAGTGGTAGGAGTCCCTCCCATCCAGAGACTGACGGCCATTTCCCACCCAAACTGTCACATGCCATGGGGCAGGGCTCCACACACCCCTCAGTTCTCCTGAGCCGACCATGGAGTTACTTAAAGACTCTTTTTTTAATAGTCATGTGGGGCAGGAGGGAGGGATGTGTGTCTGCACAAGGACAACAGTTACGAGTAAGAGCAACTTTGTTTCCATCATCGTTGTCCTGTGCAGTCCCACACGGGAGACTACCAAGCACACCAAGCTTTGGAGGTGGGGTGAGAAAATTCTCTTTTTAAAAAGCAGACTGAAGTACAACCGTACCCACCAAAGTCTCCCCCATAGCAACAGTATCAACAGCATAATGTTTCACAAATGTGTGCGCAGAGGACCATGTAGCTGCAGCACAGATATCTTGCACAGATCCCTTGCAAGGAAATCAATTCAATCTCAGTAACAGTACTGGTGTATGTTTGATCTTTTTTGATAAATAATTTTTTTAATAATCTTTTTTTTTATATAATGAATTTCTTGATGGACAGGATTCTATTCACTGCTGGGAATTCTGCTTTTGTTGAGGGTGACAAACCTAAAAATAGGACCTGAACCTGGTGAACTGGTAATAAACAGGATGATAAAGATAAAAACACTATTTTCCCAAAGCCAGTTAACTATTAACAATTGGAGATAGTGGACACGAATCATTATCATCTAGGAATTCTACATTCTTCAGTAATTGGTAACTTATATAATATGTGGGAATGAAAAGCAAGCTTCAGTTTTACAGATGTTTTTACACAGCCTATCTTTATTGCCCTTGGCAGCCAACGATGCTAATGAATAAACTTCAAAAGTTTCAGAGTCCAAGTTTGATTAAGAGATAAAATCTCAGCATAACATGTATTGAAACTGCAGTAATTTCTTCCGGACTACAAACCTGGGTGTGAAAGTATGCAAGAACAAGTAGCTTATCTTGATTTTGATCATTTCCATACTTTAATTCACTGAATTAGCTGCATTTACATTCCTCTCCAGTGAGCCCACGGCAGCATACCCGTCGTTAGAGATATATGCTCAGATATACCTGGTCTGAGTATATACCCCAAAATTAACTTACCGGGATTTTTCAGATATGTTTGGGTATCTAGATGATAGTTGGTATTCTCAGGACTACTGGTATCAGGGTCCCAAATATTTCCAGGGTTCAGCATTTGAAGGATCCCAGTTATTTTTCCATTTAACAGGTTTCCCAGGAAATAGGAGAGAGAAGGGACAGAGGCAGTTCTCCCAGGCAAATGAGACCGCACATTAGAGGGAGTGCTAACTGTCTGCACAATGGTGATGATTCACGCATAGCATGGGCAAAGAAGATACAGAGTAGGCTTGGCTGTATAGCTTGACTCCATTTCAGAGTGAGATTTTCTGGAGGGCTCGTCTGCCTCTGACTGCTGCGGTCTGTCTGCATCTTGAATTAATTCTGCTGCCTGCCTCTTCTTGCATTTTAATTTTTAAAGGGTGTGTGCTTTTTTGTGTGGGGGGGGGGGATTTTCCAGGTTGTTGATATTTTAAGAAGTTTATCTTTTGACATTGTTCGGAAGAAACATCTTTGTGTGTTGTCATTTTGGGGTAGTGGTTTTCCAAAATTGGGGGGATTCCTACTGGTTTTGAAAAATTCAGTTGCTCTGAAGGAAATTTCTGGTTAGGTTTTCATAACAGTTAACTGTAGGTGAGGGTTTCCTCTGCTTCTCACTTGCCTTGAAACCCCTTGCTGGGTCACTGTAACTCATTTGCAACTAGACAGCACTCACATGCGTGCATAGGTAAGGGTTTCGGTATTTTAGGAAAACTAGTTTAAGCTTAGTGTTCAGTTAGTGTTCTCCAAAAATATAATTAGCTCATTTTAGGCTTCCAAAACAATAAGAAGCCAGGTGCTTTTAAAAAATAATAATAATTGGAACATAAGATTTACATTTAAAAAAAAAATTGGCTGACCTGGGCTTCAAAACTATTGAAGCCAGGTGTTGTTGTTGTTGTTGTTGTTTTTAAAAAAGGGGTTTAGGCTGACCTTTTAGTCTTCCAAAACACAGAAAGTTTTCAGAAAGAATAATGATTAGCTTAAATGGGGGGGGGGGTAGTTTTGTAGACTTGGAAATATAAAATAAGTGAAGATTTTCAAAAGAAAATACTTCCATCATAGGTTGTAGATACAAAAAAAAATAGACTTTCAGGCCCAGGTGTAGTTTTACACACACACAAATTAGGTTGTTTAGGTTTCACAGGTTTGTCTGCAAACCTGAAGCTTTTCTCAGGTTTATTTTACAATATACAACCTTTATTGGCATACAGGTTGTTTAGGTTTGAAAACAAGGCAATTGCAAGTTAGTGCTGAGGAGGAAAAAAATCAAGGGCAGCAGATTAATAAATCAGGTTTAAGAGCAGGCCAGTTAGATTCCAGACAGTGAGTGCTATGTAGCGCTGCTAGCTTATTTTGGTGAAATAGTTCAAGGGACAGAATGTGTAATAGGAGGGAAGTACATTGGAGCCCTGGTGGAAAGGCAAAGAAAAAGAGTAGTGGGGCAGGGGAAAGATGGAGGGAGAGGACTGCAGCTTTCCTCCCACCTGTGTAGAGCCCTGCCCCACAGCATTCTCTGGCTAGGGCGGTTCAATGAGGAGATGCTCACAAGGCCATCTGCATTAAGGTTGCCACTGGAGCACAGTCCACAGATGTGCCTGAGGTAGGTGCTGGCACTAGGCCAGAGCTCTGCTGCTCAGGCTACCCCTCCTTGAGCTGCTGTCACTCAGCAGGAGGAGGAGGAGCAGCAGCCTGAGCTGTATTTGGGCTGAATTTGGGGTGTTAGAGTCTTTGGGCTCTCAAATTCACTCCAGGAGGATCCAGAGGCTGATGGCTGAACTAAAGGAGCTGGGTTGTTGGGGTGCCCCTTCTCTTGTTGTTCCAGAGGCCAGCAGGCCTTCCAAGGAGAGACAGGAGGAAAGTGCACCTCTTCTGGCCCCCCAGACACAGCATGTCTGTCCAAAATCCCACCTAGGAGGCAACTCCAGCAGTGCACACAGCTGCTAGTCAATGTGTGTGCCCTTATACCCCCACAGACAAGCAGCACTTCCAGGGAATGAAGGATCCCTGTTTTGTACTGTGCCTGCTGTGTAGGGCTGTGAGGTAAAGACCTGGGTCATCTTTTGGTGACCAAGCTCAGGAACCATTTGAAGAAGCATGACCAGGTGGTGCTTCTTCAGGGAAGAAGGAGGCTGGTGTGCCACCTGCAAGCCAAGATCATTTATTCTCCACACACCCCTCTGGTGCTGTGCCCTCCAGGTCTCCTATAGGGAAGGGATGCCAAGCATCTCTGATGGAGATGTCTGGTGTGGTGGGCACTACCATGCTGAGGGCTGGGCAAAATCAGGCAGGGCACAGGGTCACTCACCTCACTGGCAAGATGATCATTCTAGACAGATGTTCCTTTTCTATTGTTGAGACTGTCAGGTTCTGCAGACAGCATGCATACCTCTTACTGACTAGTGGCAGCCCAAGGTCATTCTGGGTGGGGATGTGGCAACCAGTTGGGCCAGCTAAAGGTAGGTTTGCTCCCTGCTGAAATACTGAATAAGGTGTACACAGCAGCCAACATCTCCCTTGCTTTACTTGGTTTGGTTTGGATTCTCTTGTTTCGGTTTGGTTCTGTTTGCACTGGGTGGCTTTGGCCAGTGATTGCTCTTGTGCACTTGGCTGTTGGCTTCTGTGTCCTGAAGAAAGCATGGACTCTTCCCCCCCCCCCCAAATAGGAAACATTGGAGACAAGTAGGATGGCTGGGGGTCACCTTGTTCTACAGTCTGTAGCATTGGACCCTTGATTCAATTCACTTGAAACTTGGTGGATCTTTAGTGGACAGGAAAGACTGACAAAGTTCTCTGCAGCTTCCTTGTCATTTAGCTGCAAAACAGCTTCTCCAGCTTCCCCAGAAAGAGTCTCTCCCATAGAAAATAATGGCCCTGAAAATTTTTGGAATTCCAAAAAAAAAAAAAGCACAGGGATCACAGCAGAAACTTAAAATATAAAATGTCCTGAGCTTAGGAAAACATGAAATGGCTGGGCATTGCAAGTTTCTCCCTCCACTCCAGTTCTACTCAGAGTGGCAGTGGCTCTCCACTCACTTTGGCTGTGGGTTTCCAGGTTAGAGTACTCACTCAGGCACCTGTTCTCAGGTCCATTCCACAGAGACAAGCTGACTCAAAACATCAACTGTTTATTTACAAGGAGACAACTTCAACAAGCAACAACTTCAGCTGGCATACAAACACTGGAAACTGAAACTACTTGAGCTCCACTCCATTGAAATACCTTGCAGCAAAGACAAAGTTGCAAAGAAAATGCAGAATGGATTTTCCATTAAAGTCTCCGGGCCCAGATAGACTACTCTGGGACTGGACTGACAGCCCCCAGAGTGGAATGACAATCCCCGGGAGTAGCAGAAGCATTCTGGGAATGGAATGAGGGCCCCCAGAGTGGAATTCCATTCCCAGAATGGAATTCCATTCCCAGAATGCAGCTGCATTCCACTCTATGCCCTGTCATTCATTCTTTTTGCGAGCGGGGTGGGACCAGATAATGAGAGGAAGGGCAGGAAGGGTTGCATCAGTGCTTAGATCTTGTGGCCCTTTCTTGCATGCCCAGGGAAATCACCACTTTGGGGGTCAAGAAGCAATTTTTTTCCAGGCCAGTTTGGCTGGAGATCCTGGAGGTTTTTTGTCACCTACTGGGTGTGGAACAGCAGTCACTAGGTGTGTGTGTATGGGGGGAGGTATTTGTGAATTTCCTGCATTTTGCAGGGAGGTGGACTAGATGACCCTGGAGGTCCCTTCCAACTCTATGATTCTATGATTCCAGTCCCAGAACACAGTCTATTGTGAGAAACAGTCCCAGAATAATCTATCTAGGCCCAGAGACCTTAAGGGAAAATCCATTCCACATTTTCTTTGTGACTTTGCAAGCTGAGAAGAGCTTCCTGACAAAGCAGGCAAAGACAAGGTCGAGGGAGCTGGCAACTTCAGCAGCCTCAAGCTTGAAAGGGTGAGGACAAGTGGGGGATAAAAGAGTCGCAGGCCAGATTAAAGTCATGGGTGGGCTGCTTTCAGCCCACGGGCTGTAAGTTTGACACCCCAGAAATAGAGTGCTCAGCTCAAGAGAAAATGGGCATCGTAAATGAGCCACCTTGATCCATGACCAAAAGCAGGATATAAATGTTTTAATGAATAAATGAGATAAATTGGTTTTCTGAATCACCTGTGAAAACTGAATCCTCACTAAAAAATATCTAAGAATCAATGACTATGTAATGAGAACCAACCTTTGGGGAAAACCTGAGGTTTCACTACAGTTTGCTACAATTTAAAATGTCTGTTGAAGTTATTTATTTATTTACAGGATTTCTGTGTCAGTTCTCTCCCCAAAGGGAACAAACGCTTGGCTGATCTTGAATTGTAATAAATGAAATGAAACAAACCACTACGTGGGGAAAATTCTGGAAAACAAAACTGTAAATTTATATCTTCGGGACCACCTCTCCCGATATGCCCCCCGAAGGGCATTGAGATCAGCAGATAAGAATCTCCTGGTGATTCCCGGCCCCAAAGATATCCAGTTGGCCTCGACCAGGGTCAGGGCTTTCTCAGCCTTGGCCCCAGCCTGGTGGAACTCTCTGCCAAATGACATCAGTGCCGTCTGATCTATTAAAGTTCCACAGGGCGTGCAAGGCAAGAGATGTTCCACCAGGCCTTTGGTTGAGGCCAGTGACGGTTCCCTTACATCTGCCCGGCATCCTCCCCTCCCCTCCCCCCATGAAAATCTGAATGCTGGATGTTTAAATATTCATGCTGAATGTTTTAATATTGAAGTTTTGTAGTTTTAACTGGTTTTAAAATTGTACTGGATTTTTGTTGTAAACCGCCCTGAGCCCTGCGTAAGTGGGGAAGAGCAGTTAAGAAATTGAAACAAACAAACAAACAATAAAATGAAACCCACAAACAATATCCTAGAGTGACCTTGATCCACTGAGCTGCCTTCCACAAGCTTAAGGCCAGGAGTTCTTTAGCTCTTGACCTCCATCTCAGAGCCAAGGGCTCATGCCTCTGGCCATACCCAGGCTCAATACCTGTAAGCAGAGGAGAAACAAACTCAGCCCTGGTAGAGTTCAGCTGCTGAAAGCAGTGAGCAGGATATTTCCTTCCTGGTCAAGAATGCCTCTGGCCACACCCTGCCTAAATAATGCAGTGTTAGAATTTCTGCCTCTCTTTTATAACTCTTTTATAACGTTATTCCAGGAACATCCCAGACAATCCGGTTATTTTGTTAGCACAAGAGACCTGTTGTTGTTCAGTTGCACAGTCAAGTCTGACCCTTTTTGACCCCATGGACCCCATCAAGCCAGGCCCTCCTGTCCTCCATCGTCCTCCAGAGTTTGCGCAACTTCAGGTTTGTTGCATCGATAACACTGTCTAGCCATCTCCTCCTTTTCCGTCCCCTTCTTCTTTGACCTTCAATCTTTCCCAGCATCAGGGTCTTCTCCAGTGAGTGCTCCCTTCTCATTGGGTGGCCAAAGTATTTGAACTTCAGATGTAGGATTATATAATTTGGGGTGCCATGTGCTATTGCATGCTCAGTCCACATGTTAAATCACGTCTGTATAAGGGAGAAAAGGCCTGGATCTTGCCTATGTGGCTGCCTACTCATGCCCAGATAAAAATGTGTGCTGTTTATGAGCATGGCATTAAATAATGTCAGATCAGCCAACCTCAGTTTTTCTGCACTTCACGGCTGCAAAAAAATCCCCAATAACAGGAATGAGGTTCTACCTCTATTTTTTTTAAAAGCTGAGTAACAAAAACCTCTCCCCACGTGACTGCTGTCAACATCTGCTTCTTTTCTTTTCTTTCATAGAAAGCATGCATGAATAATCAGGACCACAGTGCTGCTGTTAATTGTAAAAATCATTAGTAAACTTCCAGGTGCTGTTTACTGCATAACCATTGTAATTTTCTGTCCTAAAATCAGCATCTCCCCAACATCATTGTCTGCCCTGGGGCATGAGGATTGTGCAGCTTTTACATTGTCAAAAGGCAGTTGCAACCCCGTTTGCCTGCAATGAAAGGAATGGATCCACACCTGCAGCGTTTGAGGCAGTAATTCCTAGTATTAGCCAGACCTCATGAGGAGAGGGCTTATTTTTTGCCAACCTTTTATGATTCAACACTTTAGAATCCATTTGAAATCATTTAAATATTCTTTTATTTTGTTGCTTCTGCCCCATGTTTAATTCCTGTTCCGAAGCCATTTCCATGTGCCAATGTTCATCTGCACAAGGAAAGCTATGGCAGCCATACCCTACTGTACTGAGAAAGTTTAACAAACAAATGGAAATAAATTCCTTTTTTAAAAAAAGACACTTCTCTCAATTGCATTATTTGAATCTCGGTTCTCCCTTATGCTCGAATAAATGTTATGTTTTCATACCACCTTTTCCCCACAGAGCTCAGTGTGGCATATATGATTCTCCTTTCCCTGGTTTATCCTCAGAATAACCCTGTGAGATCTTAAGCTTGAGATGCAGGAACTGGTCCAATAATCATCAAGGCTAAGTGAGGATTTGAACCCAGCTCTTCCCAATCCTAGTCTCCTAGTTAAACAACCACTCCACCCAGGATCAATACTGAACACATTTCACATCAGGGCAAATTCTGAATCCCCTGGAATGTGTGACTGTGAGAACTTGAGAGAGCTGCATGTTGAGTAGAGATTCAGTCAGATTTCTGCCTTGACTGAATGCTGTCAGAATTCAGCCTTAGCAGAGAGCAGTTTAACACAGACAGGAGAACTGGGGGGGGGGGGGGGGGGGGGAATTGGCAAAGAAGTTTGGGAAGTAAATGGAGATTCTCACGTGGGTCAAGGTCTTCTAGAGAGAGAAGATTCCCTACTCGGTCAAACAGGGCACTATCTCTGAAGAGTACAGAGATCCTTGGTCTGGTGTAGTTAGAAACTGACTTTAGAGACCTTAATAGTCAATTAAAAACTCAAGACAAGCACTGGTGTTTCAAGAGAAGAGGTTTGGGTACTGGAAAGATTATACCAGCCTTCTGGACACCAAAAGAGTCGGCAGTTACTCAAAGAAAGAGTATTAGAGTGTTTGGGAAAACACTGGAACAAAAGCCTCTCAAATATAAAGATCTAAGTCACTGTGAAAAGTTTAAGAAACCTCTCATTAGCCTGATATATAAGAATTAACATCTGTGCTTGTAGTGGTTTTACCTCAGAAATTTCAACCCCTGATTTCAGCTGACCTTTTCCCTTTATGTTAAATAAAACATTTTGTTATTTTTTTTAAATTTAAAATGTCTCAAGTGCCATTTTTAGTGGTTTAAGATAAAGGGCAATCCAGACCCTTCCCTCAGGTTCCTGGGCAGAGACTGTAGCAAAATATCATACCGACACAGGGTGGGACAGCCAAATTTCTTCAGGAAAGAAGAAAACAGGCCACTAGGGCTGGTCAGTCAGAAAGGGAAAGAAAAACAGAGGGAAAATCTTGCCTCTGAGGGAGAAAAGTGGACTGGGTCCTCATATATGGCCATCCACAGAAGAGTTTTGCTTACATTCAATCTACCACACCCAAAGTCATTACTGTATGTGAGTTATTTGTATCCCTGAGTGCTCCAAAATGATAGGGTGGTCATTGACATATGAGGGGACACTGACTCATATATACCATCCAAATTTAAAGCAGTGGCAAGTCTGAGGGTGAAAATGTGATAGCATGTTTGCTATCACATTTTCCCGGGCTTGCAAAAAAACATGTGATAGCATGTTTGCTATCACATTTTCCTGGGCTTGCAAAAAAGTATATGCAATACTGGCAATTGCACCTACATTTAAACAGCACCTCATAAGCATAAGGGTTTCACAGTGTGTGTCCATTTCAGCTCCTCTCCACTCAAATGACTTCAGGTCAATATTTAAAACAAAGAACCACATCATTAAGCACTTCTGCAACCCATGAATTGTTATTGCAAGCTGTTTTCCTTATTGAAAACCTCCACTATACTGTTTCTTCACAAAGCATTAAGCCTTTGCACTGGATTAAAACAAAATTGTTTGCTGCATAATGTGTTTTTATAGAGAGATTATTTAAGGCATGATTTCTGTTTATGGTCCCACGGTATGTTCTAATCACCTTTGTTTGCCTCATATTCCATTTCTTAATTAACCGACAACCTATTAGCATAAGGGTTTCTTTTACCCCAAGAGTATTAATTATATATAATTTATATCATATGCATTTATTCCTTATCAGTTGGATGAATAAAACATTTACCTGTTTATAGCTACTTGGGGTTAATGCTTTCATACAGAAAACTCACCTGAGACTTCCAATCAAATTATCAGATTTTTAATTTTCTGTTACATAATGATACTGTATTAGTCATTGCAGTACTTTATTCCACTCTAGGCTAAACAATCATTTAGCAGAGCGGAGTGTTGGCAGCATTAATTAACCAATGATATACGCTTGGTTCTACAATCAGATGCAAAGAATGAAAACGGAAAATGAGGATATGTGCCTTTTCAATGGATTCTATAAAAAGGCCAGAACTGGCCATTTCTAAACTAATATTTATATATGAAAGACATCTGTATAGGGACTGCAACAAAGGTCTTTGCCCATTTTCTGAGTATACAAGTGAATACAAGGAAATGAGGATCCAGCTTAAAACCGTCAATATTTGAGATACCATCCCCCTTGAAAGCTGTTTTGTTAGGCTCAGGGCAGCTCACAATTAAAAACAATGCCACCAGGGTAGGCAGTAGGCAGAGATTCTGTATATCCAGGTTTCACATTTAAATGAAGAATAGAGCAACAAAGTTGGCAACCCTGAGCAGTGCCCTGGCCCCACTGCTGCTTCCAGGGGGTTGCTCAAACAGCCTATTTTCCTTGTCCCCATGCCTATGAAGGAGGGAATGAAGAAGAAAGGGCAGGCAAATGCCTTTGGGCTCCCCACCCACCTGAATCACAGCATGGTGGTGCCTCCTCTCCCACCTGAATCTGTTCATGTCTAGCTTGGGGCATGGAGGCTTGGCTATGGACATGGCAGCTCTGTATGTGTCCAGGCCACCAGGGGAGGGGAGCACCCAGCTGGCCTCGGGTGCTGAAGACTCTTGGGACAGCCCTGTTCTGCAACAGGCAACTGAAAACATTGTTAGGATTGCTTTGTTCAAAATACTTCGGCACATTACACATTTGGGCTGAACCCAGCATTCCCTTGCCTTTGGGATCTAGCAAAAGTGAGCCTCTTTTGCTTCAGAAGCTTTTAGCAGGCAGATCTCCAGGGTGCCACTCACACCATGGGCATCAGGGGTGGTATTTTAATTCCACCTGTTCCACCACCCCTCTTGGCATGAGCTCAGCATACTCTGGAACTGGAATGAACTGCCGAGCTGCCACTATACATGGGTACTTCTAAATTATTTATTTAATTTTAACCCGGCTTTAATTAATGTTCCAATTGTTCTGTTGTTTATGGTTTTATGACATGTCGTAAGCTGCCCTGAGTGTAGGGCGGGAGACAAATATCAAGCGGAAAGGGTAAAGAGGGTAAAATGCTTTCAAGATGCTTCAAAAATATGTCAACAGAATATAGTGGAAGCTCAGATGGAATATATACAACAAATTGGGAAATGTGCCACCAAATCTAACAGGATGGCAGCAGGGTTCATGATCAAAGTCAAGAAAGTCTTAGCAGGCAAGAAGACTTTTTTAAAACAGAACAAAACAGAAGTCTTGTGCAAATGATATGAAAAAGCCCAGCAGGAACTCATTAGCATGTTAGGCCACACCCCTGATAGTGCAGCTCCCTCCGAGGATCAGCTTCCCCAGGTGCCCCACGGCTTGTGGGGCTCATGGGGAACCCAAGGGAAGAAAGGCAGTTTCTGGATCAGCTTCCCCAGGCACCCCGCAGCTGTGAGGCACCTGGGGAACCCAAGGGGGGGAGGCTGTAGGCATGGCCAACTTGGAAGCCAGCCGGAACTCCATTCCTGTGCGTTCCTGCCCCAAAATAGCCCTGGGTTCTGGCAAAACTACTCTTAAGTTGATGATGAGGTGAACAAGAAGAGAATATGAGGCATATATAGCTAAAAATATTGACAATGATTTATTTTAATGCATCAGAAGCAAGAAACTGGTCAGGAGGCAGTGGGGTCATTGGACAACAAAGAGATGAAAGGATTGCACTGTTCCACATATGGAAAGCTTGTTGTACTCAATCATAAGATAGTCAAGCCTCGCTTTAAAGGGGGAGCAAAATTAGCCAATGTGAGCTGGAGGGGTCCTTACCTCTAATATTGTGAAGAGAGTGATCAGTCAGCTCCAAAAGTGAACAGAATGTAACAAACAGGTTACTCTGGCTAACCTTTTACTGGAATACACAACCATACCATCCAACACGAAGAAATGAGCCACTGATACACAAACTGACCTGTCAGTAATAAACTTTCGGGAACATAGCCAGCTGTATCTCACTGTTGGTATGGAAGGAATGTTCTCAAGCTTATCAAGGTCCATGACTTGCACTGGAATTAAAACACAGTGAAGAGGTACTACTGCTTTATTAACCACCACAGCTTTTCCTACAACAGCTGCAGTGCCTTGCCTCTTTTTCACGCGGCCACTACAGGGCCAGCGATAGATGGCCCATCTTTCAGCTTCATCGCTGCAGCCTTCACCTATTACTGCCTATTACTACCACTGCTCAGATTACTATCTTGTCTGTGGCTCTCCTGGGTCTGATGGTGGATGACTTAAACACCAACTTGGCTGCCATGAACGGGTGTCAGCTTCTCCTAGACTCAACAACGGGCCACTTGAACATCGGCCCTACTGCTGTGGTCTCATTTGGAACTGTGGCACCCTCTCGGCAACATCATTCCCTCATGGCCCTTGAGGAGTTAGCGATGGAGGATCTGAACATCAGCCCAGCATAATGACTTTTTCTACCACTCCAGCCGCTCTGCTCAGTGCCTCCTCAGCCATTACTGCAAAAGGGGGCAGCGAAATTTTGAGCCAATTGGCTCTTCGATGTTGTGTCTGCAGTCCAGCCTGGTTTTCAGAAAGAAGGGCAAAGAGGTGAGCCCCCAACATGTCCAGTCCTACTCTGACTGTCTTGGTTATTGCTGGCCCAAAGACTCCGGGCGGCATTCATTTTTGTGGACGGCTTCATACCCGGAGATGGGGTCTTGCCAGCCCCCAGAAAACTGGTGTGTGTGTGTGTGTGCATGTGTCTGGGCTCTATGTGAAAACAACAGGGCATCCCAGGACTCCTCCCCTTCCAGTTCATCAAACTGAGACTTGGCTGGGCTTTTACTTCATGTTCCTTCATGTAGCAAGATTTCAAAATCAAATATCATACAAGCAACAGCTTATAAAGTGGTGTTTAGGTGGTACCTAACACTAGAAAGAATAGTGCATATGTCATCAGCTACCCCTGCACTATGCTGGAAGTTATGTGGTACAAAAGGGACTTTCATACACACTTGGTGGGAATGTGGGTGCATAGCAGACTTTTGGAAGCAAATTTTAAGAGAAATTAAAGAAATTACAGGCCACACACTAGAACTGAATCCATCAACGATTCTATTGAATTGTTGGCAAAAGGAAAACCTCCCCACAAGAGAAAGGGACTTGATCCTTTTAATGCTAACTGCTGCAAAAGCAGTCATAGCACAACACTGGAAAGACAAATCTCCCCCCAAACTTAGCACACTGGTACAGCAAGATATGAGACTATTTTATGTTCGAAAAATATTCAATATATAAGGAAGGTGGGGAAGCAGAAAGGGAATTGTTTAGCCCAACAGATAAATGGTACCCTTTCCTCAATAAGATGGCAAAAAACCAGAGAAAAATGTGAAAGTTGGACACATTACAAATACTGGCCTATTACTACTGGCTAACTTATAGAGTGGTAAAGAGAAGAAGTTATATAAAGTTAATACTGTGACTGAGTATACCTTGTTATACCTTGTCAAATGTTATAATGGATAGTATAGTGTTTTTAATTTTTTTAAAAAAATTTCCTCCTCTTTGTAACAATAAGAAACCTGAGTGTATAAGTGTCATATTATTCAATGTATTGTGCAAGGTTGGATTCAAGTTTGTATTGAAAAACAATAAAATTTTCTTTAAAGAAAAATGTTGGGGGGGAAGAGGGGCTTCTGATCCTGCTGGTTGGTACCGGGTAGCACTTCCCTACTGTGCCTGCTTGGACTTAATATTAGTGATGTTAGTTAGATAATGGATGAGTATTTAATGTTACTCCCAACCTTCATTGTTTAGTTAGAAAGAATTGGTTTTATCTTGCTTGTGGGGGGTGGGTAGCAAGAAGGGAGGTTAGGGTGAGAAGGGGATTTGGTTTTCATCTGCTGAATTTGTTGATTGGACTAGATTGATTGGCTTGCAATCTTTGCAAATTTGGGATTTTTGCCTACTGGGGATGGGAGGGGGGAACTGAGGGAAGGGTGAAATTAAAATTGAGAGTGCCAACATCGGTCTGGGGATCCTGGTGATGGGGCAAGGGGAAGTATGGTGGTGGGAGAAGGTGATGGAATGGAAAGGAATGGAGATACGGTCAAGCTCGGTTTACTTCTAACCTTCGTCCCATCCCGAGACATGTAGTTGTGAGGGCTAGGAATTCTCACTCCCCTTGGACACTGCTATTGTGCAGCACCAGGTCCATTAATAACAAGATCTCTATGCTGTATATCACAGCACAGGAAGTGGACCTGGCCTGCATAACTGAGACCTGGACAAGGGATGGCAAAACTGCCACCTTAAGAGAACTATCCCCTCGAGGTTTCTCAGTCCCTCACCAGTCTTGAACAGTGGGACGGGGTGTGGGGTGGCAATATTCATCCATGAGAGTTTCTCTTTCAGGGCACTCCCTGTCCTGAAGATCACTGGCACTGATTGTGTAGGCCTTGCATGGGACCCTGAGTTTGGCTGTCATTCTGGTGTACCATCCACCTAGTGCACCAGTGGACAGCCTCCCAAGACTGCTTGAGGTGACAGCCAGCTGGGCCTTGGAGTTCGCAAGACTTATCATACTCAGGGATCTCAACATCCATGCTGATGTCACCTCCTTGCAGCAGGCCTTGGACCTAGTGTCATCCATGGCAGCACTGGGGCTCACCCAGATTGTATCAGGGCCTATGCATCAAGCAGGCCACAAGCTGGATTGGATCTTTGATATGTGGGTTGATATGGATCAGATGGCCAAAATTGTAATGCCGTGGTCAGATCATTGTGCCCTGAAGATCCGGCTGGGTGTCCCTACCCCCCCCCCCCTTCCGTCTAGGCAACGAGCAGATTTATGCTCACCCATGAAGATGAATGGATCCAATTGGATTCCAGAATGCTCTGCAGGAACCTATGCCCTTTGGTGATTCCTTAAAGGACTGGAATGCCCGGCTCTCTGAAACCATCAATGAAATCACCCCCTGATGTCCTCTTCATCCCCAGAAGGAAACTTAGGGGGATGAAATGGGATCTTTGATGACTGGAGAGAATTCAGCAGCAAGTCCACAATGAAGCTACCAGAGCATAGGAGGAGGAGGAGGAGTTGATTGGATTTATACCCTGCCCTTCACTTGGAGTCTCAGAGTGGATTACAATCTCCTTCCCTTCCTCGCCCCACAACAGACACCTGTGAGGTAGGTGGTGCTGAGAGAGCTCTTTTGAGGACTGCTTGTGAGAGAGCAGCTCTAAGAGAACTTGTGACTGACCCAAGTTCCACCAGCCGCTGCGTGTGGAGGAGTGGGGAATCAAACCTGGTTCTCCCAGACTAGAGTCCTCGCTCTTAGCCACTACACCAAACTGGCTCTCTTATAGAATGCTTATGAAATTCTATGGAATAGTTTTATGCAGCCTCCATTGCATCTGCTAGCTCTCACCTGGCCCAAATATTTAGGGTAATTAAGTCCCTTACGTCCCTCTCTGAGAAGACTCAAAATAATAGGAATTTGACCTTAAACTGTGAAGCATTTGTGAACTTTTTTGCAGATAAAGTACTGTTGCTCCATCATGACCTTCCAGCCAATGTTGATATAGTATGTGACCTGGAGGCCCCTTGGTCATCTCTGAATTTGGTCTTTGACACCTTCAGCTGGCTCTCCTGAGCCAATGTTGACAGGATTCTGGGTGCTGTTAGGCCAACAACTTGCCACTTAGATCCATGCCCCTGAGTATGGGGATTTTTTTCAGAGGGGCAGAAGGAGGTGGTGGTTGTTCCAGTCCTGAAAAAACCTAAACTTAGATCCCATGGATCTGACCAATTACTGCCTAGTCTTGAATCTTTTGTTTCTGGGCAAAGTAATTGAGAGAGTGGTAGCTGAACAGTTCCAGAAATTCCTGAATGACACATCGGTGTTGGATCCATTTCAGTTTGGATTCCACCCAGGCCATCGGATGGAGACGGCACTCAAAGCTGATCTCTGCAGACAGCTGGATTAAGGCAGGTCGGCGCTGCTGATATTACTCAATCTTACAGCAGCGTTTGATACAGTTGATTATGATCTGCCGACTCACTGCCTTGTCAGTGCTGGAATCCATGGGGTAGCCTTGTCCATGGTTGGGGACAGAGGGTGAAGCTGGCAGGGACAGTGTCCCCAAGGCACCCTCTGGAATGCAGGGTTCCTCAGGGGGCACTTCTCTCCCTGATGTTATTCAGCACCTATATGCACCCTCTCACCCAGCTAGTGCCGAGTTTTGGGCTGGGGTGTCATCAATATGCCAATGACACCCAGCTATTTCTGTTGACAGGCAACCAGCCAGATGCTGTTCCCGGGAATTTAGCCAAAGATTTGGAAGCTGTGGTGAGATGGTTAAAGAAGAGTGAGCTGAAATTGAATCCAGGTAAGACAGAGGCTCTGTGGCTGGGTAGGGGGGAGCCTCAGTTGGGTTTCCAACTCCTGACTCTTGAGAGTGTGCCTCTATCACTGGCACTGACTGTCAAGAATCTGGGCATGACTCTGGACCCCTCCTTGTCTGTGAAAGCCCAGATTGTGAAGGTTGTCAGGCTGGCATTTTTCCAGCTGCATCAGATTAGGCAACTGGCTCTCTACCTGTCTTGCCCCAACCTAGTTCTGGTAATCCATGCAACAGTCACCTCCAGGATAGACTACTGTAATTCACTCTGTGCACAGCTACCCTTGTGCCTGACCTGGAAGCTCTAACTCAGGGGTGTCAAGCATGCAGCCCGCAGGCCAGATCAGGCCATCAGAGGGCCCCCAAGGCCCTGACTGTTTTCTGCTTCCTTTTCCAGTTCTGTTGCTGCTGCCATGTTACAGCTTGCTTTACCAGTCTCTTTTAATCCCTTGGGTTTTAGGCTCAGAACACTGAGCATGAGATTTCTGTAATGACAGTCAAGAAATCAAAAGTAGGTTTGCAGCTTATAAGATACACACCTGAATGGATTGCTACAGCGCAGACATTTTGATGCAGTAATTCAGAGCAAGAGGTGTCAGTTGTCAGAGACTGTTAAATAGACAAAATATTGCAATTGCGCTAGTGTTTTAAGCATGTTTTATTTAGCATTTTTTTATTTAAAAAGCTTTAATTGTCTTTGTCTTTGTTCTTTATAAAGTTTATATCTCCACTACCCGGGACTACATTTGATGGCACACATGGCCCGGCCCAACAAGGTCTCATTTGTGTTAGATCCGGTCCTCATAGCAAATGAGTTTGACACCCCTGCTCTAAATGATTCAGAATGCAGACATGCATGTCCTTACCAGGACCCCTTGGATGGCACACATCCAACCTGTGCTGTGAGAGCTGTACTGGCTTCTAGTGGAGCACCAGATCAGGTTCAAGATTCTGGTCTTGACTTTCAAGGCCCTTAGCAGTCAGGGACCTACATACCTTTAGGACCACCTCTCTCAGTATGCCCCCAGAAGAGCATTATGCTCAGGAAATAAGAACCTCCTGGCGGTTCCCGGTCCCAGAGAGATCTGGCTGTCCACAACCAGGGCCAGGGCTTTTTCAACGGAACTCTCTGCCGGAAAACATCCATGCCCTGCGGGAATTACGACCCTTCCGCAGGGCATGCAAGGCAGAGACGTTCTGTCAGGCATTCAGTTGAGGACAGCGATGGGACAGTATGATACCTGGCACTCTCACATATATCCCCCCCCCTCCCTCATAACCCCTCCCCCCTAGGAGGCCTGGGGATCTGAATTTCTTTTTTTCCACCATCTTAGAATGTATATTGTTTTATTTATTGATGTGTTTTAGGTAATTTTTATACTGGTTTAAAATCAAATTATTTATTGTATTTTGCTCTGTTGTAAGCCGCCCTGAGCTCTGCTTGCAGGGAAGGCTGGCCTAGCAAATCCAATTTAATAAATAAATAATAGCATTAACCATGAAGCCCGGTGATGCACATTCCCATCCTCTTCAGGTACTGAGGAGGGCTACGTTCATGCAGTTCACGGCAGCACAGTAGGCAGTTTTATTTAATTATTTCATAGCAGCACCTTGCGCCTATACATGGCTTCAAAACTTACACACGCACCCCTTAGCCACCTTGGCGGCCCTTGTGAGGGCAGAAAAGTGGCATAGAAATTTTGAAAAATAAATAAAATAAAATAAGCCCAGTCCATAGAAAGGTATCTGCTAGGCACCTGAGACTTGTAGCTTTATAATACCAGGTATGAGCCTACCTCATCATTGATCAGTTTCCAAAATATTCTGGTCCTGTCACTTCAACCTGCTGCTCTGTTGCTGACCTCTAGAGGAGGGTCAGTGTTCAGGGCAATCCTAGGCCTCTGATGATGTCTCACATCAGAGTTCTTTCTGAGGATCCCAAGACATCGTGTCTCCTCCCACCCCAGTACTCCTTTGAGAGGGGCTCTGTGCCACAGCTTTCTCAGCCAGTGGGCTTCGCTCTGATAGTTGGGAGGCTTCAGCACTTAATCTGTTTCCTTGGCATTCCTTCCCATTTCCTCCTTTTCTGCCACCCGGCTGCATTCCTACAGGGTTTGGTCTTGGTAGCCATGCGCTGAGCCCGTGTCACCCTGCTTCCAACCGTGAAGCCTCAGTTCTGACCTTGCCATATAAACTCTGTCTGAGTTAGCCAGAGTGCAGCACCATCAGGCTGGCCAGTGCAACTTAAACTTATTTAAGCAGTTTGTATTCCACCTCTCCAACATGTCTTTCAGGGTTGTTTCCAACAGCAAATACAAAAAAGCAATAATACTTTCATAAAGACGATTGCAATGAAACAGTATACATATTTAAAAATCAAAGCATCAGTTCAACAACAATTCACCAGCAGCAAATAAGATACAGCCGAAAGCATATCCAAAGGTCTTGACAGGAACTGCAGAGTAAGTATAAGTACAAACTCTGTATATTGTGAATCCCTGTAAGCCTTGCAGTTCCAGCTGAAGACTCTCATCCAGCAGTGATTCCAGTGGAAAAGCCTGGAATGGCTTACTTGGAGGGACGGCCCTGCTGCACTGGGGCCAAAGACCTGTTCATGAACATGGACAGTTCTCCTGGAGTTTATCACACTCACCCTTAGTTCAAAATACGGATTGCATATTTTGTTTGTAATGCTGATAAGCTCCCCAGCACCGAAATTATCAAACAAGTTTTAGCATTCCTAGAGTGCTGCAATCACGTAGATATTGCTAAACCATCTGGGAAGCAATTCCTCCCACCCACACTACTGTGCTCCCTGCAGGCTGGCACTGAGCTTCAGCCAGCTGGCATGGTAGGCGCATTACCCAAGCACACTCCACACCAGCTGGCCAGAAGAAGCTACACATGCCAAGACTGGCTGACAAGGCTTCCACTCTGAGCCTTCCCAGCTTCTGGTTCGCTTCCTTCCCACTCCCTCCCAGCAATTTTTGTTCTCACATGCACCAAGTTTCTCTTTCCTCAAAGCCCTCTTTTCTTCCTCTGTGCTGTAGTCACACAGTGCAGTCTCAGATCTGTCAGCCTCACCTTTGCTCCACATTTACATTTCCAGTTTATGTCCTGTCACATTTACAGAACCTAAAGTCCCTTCTCTGAGTCTTTATCTGCCGCAGTTTTTCTTCTTTGCTCTGTGTCAGCTGGGCAGATCCCTCCCCTTTTCCACATAACCCTATTGAAGAGACTGCATTTTTCAGACACCCACTATTGATTTTTCTCTTTCATTGCCCTTCCAAAACCACACTAACCGGATGGTGCTTGCTGAGGAAGTGCTCTTCTCTAAAGAACAAAAGGATGGTACAAAATACATGCTTACTTCAGGTATGAAAGATCCATGAATGCATTATGCACAGATAGTCCCTTCAGAATGCACAGATGCCTGTTTCTCTGCAATTCGCATTTTCAATGTACTTTTTAAAAAGGACAAGGAATTATATCACACCCGTGTACTTTTAGTAATGGCCATTTGTGTGCATTTTGTACTTGTGTGTCTTTATCCCAAGATGCAGTGTTGGCCCAGAATCCCTGTAAAGTCTCTTTTCTTTTTAACAGTGTTTTGTGTGGAAAATTTATAAATATGGATGGTACCATATCAAAGATCTGTTTGACTGGAATTACCTCCCTGGCCTGCATTGTCCTAAACAATCTAAAATATCTGCTTTTATCAGTCACCAGAGATGGTTGGGTGAATATGGTATCTCTTGGACCCCAAAATATTATTGTTTAATGTGAGAAATACAGATTGCTGTGATGTCACCAAGTAGATGTGGGGGGAACTGATTTGTGTCTCTTTTTAAAAGCCCAACTAGACTACTCCTCAATTCAGTTTTCTCCTACCATTTTGGAGATGTCTTCGAAGTGGTTTGCCGGTTCAGACTGCCGCTTTCTTTTTGTGCCTCTTTTCGCCTGTGTGGGCGATCTCCATCAGTTTTTTTATAAGAGCCAATTTAGAGCGCATAGAGACCCCATTGGAATGCCTGGGATCCAGTTGGCTCTCAGTGGAGCCCAGACATTCCAATGGGGTCACTATAACGCTATAGCACTCTAAATCGGCTCTTTAAAAAAAATGACAGAGATCGCCCGCACAGGTGAAAAGAGGCACAAAAACACTCGTCATCGGAGGAAGTGCTTTGGGAGCATTTCACACAGCACCCTGTAGTGCTTCAGGATGAGTACAAGAACTGAAAAATGCTTGGGAGGAGGTTTCCAGGAAACCGGCTCAGGAACACTTCCCCAACGGGAGAGGCACATTTCTCTGTGAAAGGGCCAATATGTTCCATTAGGGAACCGGTACTAATATGGTTCTGTGTGAAATGTCTGACAGAAACCATTACTGAAGAGTTCCTGAAATGGAACATATTGGCTGTGTGAAATTCCTCATCGTTTTGGCAAGACTAAGAAGATACAGAAATGCTGCAAGTCAGTCTTGGGCATCTTAAGATACTGTTTAGCTGTAAAATATTTGGAGTGATGTGATCTGTAGAGAAATAGATATAGTAGCAGACACTTGTGTTAGCCACTTTGAATGAAATGCAGATGTAAAACAAATCCTTCAATGCTTCTCTAAGCAGATCAAGCTCCAACTAAATGACTCCTAAGGTACATTCATCAGTAATTTTTATTAACAGCTGTTGGCCCACAAAAGTTTGGCTGGTCTGCCAGGGTACATATGGTAGCTAATAACCTGATGACAAAGTGACCTCTGTTGTCTGACCTCTACAAAAGTTACTAGTGGAGTTGGTGGTTTGTTTGTTTGTGTTCCCATTTCTACAGAACTGAATCTCTAAGTGGATATTTATTATAAGGAAAATAAGGACCAAAATCAATGTGATGGAGGCCGTGACATGTATAAATCATAGGGAGAGGAGCTTAATTTTATGCAGCAAAAGAGAATTCCTGTGCATGGCAGCAAGTGCCCATGATTAGCTCACTACAGGTAAAGGTATATCATGTCCCAGAGATTTATGGCATTTCTAAGGCCTGGAGGAAGTTAAAGGACAAATTCACAGCAGCATGGAATGACTCAATAAACCACTATGCAGAAATGTAAAAAGTTTGGTAAGAGACGCAAAATGACTCAATCTTCAGCAGTGGTGTCTATGTAGATGGGACTGCTGCATATACATGACTCCTGACCCTAACTCTTGCCATAACTCATACGCACATCCATATCTGACACTGCAATTTCATTGGTGTATACCTTAGTGTATAACACCTAGCGATAGACACAGCTGTGTCATCCCTTCATAAAGAACATGACCAAGGCTGCAATCACACACACCAGAAGATCCGACATAGGTGCGAATGCCTGACAGAGCAAAAGGGCATGATCAGACAGCAACATTAATTTTATGGGTATGCAGGCGAACCCTCCGCATCTCTTGAGTTTCTTTTTTCTCTAGTTCAGCAGAAACATTAAAACCAGGCTAGGAAGAAAAGTGCCAGAAGTAACTTGTTGGTGACAGACAGGTTGACTGTATTTAACAGTTTGTTGTTGCCTTTTTATATTGTAAGTCGCTTTGAGTCTGCACTGGCTGCCCTTTTGCTTTTGGGCACAATTCAAAGTGCTGGCTGTTACCTTGAAAGCCCTAAACGGTTTTGGGACAGGGTACTTGAAGGTCCACCTCTTCCCATATTGTCCAGTCTATCAGTCTATCTGCCTCACAAGTCTTGCTCTCTGTCCCCCCACTTTCAGAGGTGAAACGGGTGGCAATCAGGGACAGGACCTTTTCATTTGTGGCACCCTGCTTGTGAAAGACCCTGCCCTCTGAGGCTTACCTGGCACCTGTGTTAATTTTTAGCCACAAGGCCAAAATGTTTCTACTCACCCAGGCTTTTAATTAAATGGGTGATTTTTAACACAGTTTTAGCCAGTATACTGGTGGAGGACAGACTGGCAGAATGACGTGCAAGGGAAGCGGGGCAAAAAGACCCAAGCCAAGTTGTCACAGGGCTTTCCAGTCACACTGCGTGGACTGATGCGGGACCATACTGGGGAGGAGGCAGAATGGAGTGTTTGCACTGCGGGGTGGCCCCTGGTGGCGGCGCCCCAGTTGTGTGAGGCTTTGATCTATTTTGCCGACCTGTGTGTAGGTGCATGGGTGCATAGGCACAACAGCAATTGGGGCAGGATCCCATGGCTGAGAGCTTTAACTCCATGAGCCAGAAGCATCCCCGCGGGCAGTTGAGTGTTCAAACACACAGCACACATGGGCGGTTATGCCAGATCAGTGGGTTCACTTTACTGGCGATGTTTCATTGCAGCTTATTTGCGGCCACACTTCCAGGAAGCGGGATCAATGCGCACCCGAATGGTTTGCCACGGCTTTCACCTGGTACTTTTAAAAAGTGGGATCAAAACACTTCAGGTGCTATGGCTGTGTGAACCAGCCCACTTGATCCACTTGAGAAATGTGCCTATATTGGGGCAAACTGCCAGTCTGAACTCAGCCACTGTTGTTTTAAGCTATCTTTGGTCTGTTTTTGTGAACGATACTTTTATGCTGGGTCGAGACTTCTTTAATGGTCGATTTAAATATCTTACACTGTTTTGTTTTAACTTTTATTTTGTAAAGTGCCTTGGGCAGTTTCCTGGAGAGGTGACATTAAAATGTTCTAAACAGGTAAGTAAAAAAAAAAAAAGTTCATTGATCAGGCCTGATGGCAGGATAAGGCTGTGAAACTCTGCACGCAGCATCCATTTGCACCAGGTGCCCCAATCCAGCCAGAGGTATGTGCAGAGAACTCTTCTTTGATAAGCATATACCCTTTAGCTCAGGGGTGTCAAACATGCAGTGCACAGGCTGGATCTGGCCCATGGAAGGCTCAAAACCAGCCCCCAAGCAACTTCCTTCTCCTGCTTCCTTTTCCAGGGCTGCTGCTGCTGCACTGTAGCTTGCTTTTTCTCCAACTCCCTCAGTGGCTCTTTGCTTCCTGTTCTTGCCTCTTGCCTCCCCCCCCCCCCCACACACACAGACAGAGAAAGCTTTATGGCTGCTGCATGCTGGAGAGACACAAAAACAAGCCTCCCTCCCCTCCCTCTGCATATCACACCTAATCAAATCAAGTGTGCTATTGTCATTCACCTGCTATTGCCAATCGACACTGAAATCACCTTTATAAAGTTTATATCTCTGGTACCTCGTGTTACATTTTATAGCGTGCATGGCCAGGCCCAACAAAGTGACATTTCTGTCAGATCCGGCCCTCGTAACAAATGAGATGACACCTCTGCTTTAGCTGGATTTGTGTGATTGTCTTAACAAAGGAGCTTCACAATTTCTGGACCTGTAGGCCTTAGCACAAGGTTCTCCCCATCAAGGAAAACCCCAGATGGTGTGCATGATTAAAGCTATAATTTACTTTATCACCAAGATAATTATGAACATGAAAGATTTTCATATAGTTTCTGGCAAAGAAGTCTGAACACCAGAAAAATCATTTATAAAAATGGTTGTGTGGGGAATTATTCATTCTCAACAGGGACTTTCAGCTTATCCTGATTTCTGTCCCAGAAGGGTCCTTATTTGAGAGAGCTGAGCACATCTGTATGAATGTGTACGAAACTTCAAATGGGGGATGATGAAAAACAGTTCACAAAGCAAGTGGAAAGCTATATATAAAATGATATTTACTTCTCATCTCAGATGAAGCCCAAGACAAAAGGCATATAGGTAAACACAGCTGCAACACTTTTAGGCGTATAATCAAACACAGAAAAAATATTGGAAAACTATGTTAATTATTGTAATTAAATTGTGAACAGTATTGATAGCAAAATATCTTTATAAAACCTATCAAATCAAAAAGAACCACATATGGAAATGCATTCTGGTGACGAGATGTACCAGGACAAAAGGACTAGTCTCTTTCTCCCCCCCCCCCCAAATAAATTAGTGTGGTTAGATAATGATACATACAGTAAAAACTAGAGGTGGAAAATACTATATTCACTTCTGGTTCAGTGCTCTTTCCCACACCCAACTTATGAAGAAAATGACAACTTGCAAGCCCAAACTTTTATTTCTCCATATCCAAATTAACTCCATGAGCTCTAGGATTCTTTTTGGGAGAAAGTATCCACGCACCATTTCCCTTCTCCTCAGCCAGCCTGTGGATAAAGACTGGCTGGATTTTATTAGAGCAGATTTCACCACCCAATGGCCATCCCTTTATATATCACTGAATAGCTACTGAACCTGTGTTACAGAAAATAGGCACTACACTGAGGACAATGCTGGCCACCTGAAAAATAGCCAAGTGGTTCTACAGCTTCTTTAACAGGCCCAGGAATTTCTTGCTTTCAGATCACATGGAATGTAACAAATAACACTCAAATACTTTTAGCTCAAATGTCATAAAATTTCAGACATAACAACTAGAGTGAAACAGATTATATACTCAGTAAGGACCATCCGTTCTTTGGTGGGTTATCTAGCTGTTTTGTCTAGACACACAGAACAAGAAACATGGTGTCTTAGTACAGGTAAGGGGGGGGGGGGGACGAGACAAAATACCACAAAATGATGCAGCCTTGTGATTTACTGTAATTTAGCGCTTCCAGGGAATCAGCTAGAAGGTACAGTGGGTGTCTGATTCCTATCCCATCACCAGTCATACATCAGAAATGTGCCTGCAGAGGGAGAAAAAAGCCACCACCAACAGCAATGTATACCTCAGTTATCAAAACACGGAAAAGTCAAGGAAGCATTAGTGAAGCTGAATCTGAAGATTATTTCAATTACCCCCCCCCCACACACACACACACACCAATGTTAGGAACACATAGTATTAGAATTTAGATATATAGGTACTCATATGGATCCTGTGGCCTGCTAAAAAGACAAATCAGTGGATTCTAGATCCAATCAAGCCTACAAGACAAAATTACTAAACTGAGGCTATTGTATTTTGGTCACATTGGCTGTGATCACACTGGCAGCTTGGCATGATATAGTGCCGCCTCTAATTGAACTGGTTTAAAGCGGTGCGGGACATATCAGCCACACAGCACACCCTGCTGCAGGTTACCCATGGAGAAATCCCGTGGGAAAGCATCCACATTATTGTAGTGCAGCAGCCATGGAGTGCACCACAAAAACTTCCAAAACTCATGCACACACATAAATATGCAAGTGTGCACATGCGCACATAGACAACTTTTTTAAAAAAACACCTCCCTAGCAGCAGAACAGATCTGCAGGTTCAGACTGCCAAATCCATTCTGCGTATGCTCCCCCGTGTTCAGACATCCGGCCATGTGCAATGGCTGCGCAGGGAACTGAAAACACCACTTCTGATGTGAGGGCTTTTTAATGCAGCTCCAAGTCATCCTATGATGGGATAAGTATGGCTTGGGAACGCCTGACAGATGTGGCTGTCTGACTGCGCTCATTTGATCCAGACAGGAGGGGTGGCTGTGTCGGGCTAAACTGCCCATGTGATCATAGCCATTATGAGAAGACAAGAGTCACTGGAAAAGACAATAATGCTAGGGAAAATCGAAGACAGCAGGAAAAGAGGAAGATCCAGCATGAGATAGATTGACTCAATCAAGGAAGCCATGACTCTCAGTTTGCAAGACCTGAACAAGGCTATTAACAATAGGACATTTTGGAGGTCATCAGTTCATAGGGTCACCATAAATTGAAAGTGACTTTCACTTTATGGCATTTGATGGCATTTACACAATGCATTTACACATTGGCATTTACACATACACATACCAATTTTGGGCGGTTTATTTGGTTTCATTTCCCAAGGATTTTGTCCCTCACAGGCAAGGGAGAAGTTGCCATGTCCAGAGACATCAGGAAGTCTGTGACTATGGCCATGCTGAGAGGACATGGCTGTGAGGCACCTGAGCAAGATGGACTCAGCAGGTAGAAAGTGACCTGAAGACTCAAGAAGCAAGTTGGTACTAGAAAATACATCAGGTGCCATGGCAACCTTACGGTGCAATTCCATCCATGGTTACGCCTTCTAAATCCATCTAAGCCTGCGTAGGATTTGTATTGTCAGGCACCATTTCGGGATGTTTGCCAAGCACATCAAAGAGTAGTCTTCAAGGCTAAGAAAATTTACTGTTGCATAAGTATTTGTGGTCTCTAGTCTATAAAATCTTAGATATCAACAATTTTCAGCTGCCACCAACAAATGAACCGGCTAGCCGCCTGAAATTTGACCTAATGACGGTATTACCGCCTATGTCTCTGTCAAAAGAAAAGCCTTGCTGTGCTTTTTGTTGTTGTTCAGTCACACAGTCGACTCTTCCCGACCCCATGGACCACATCATGCCAGGCACTCCTGTCTTCTACCGTCCTCCAGAGTTTGCTCAGTTTCATGTTCGTTGCATCGATGACACTGTCTAACCATCTCATCCTTTGCCGCCCCCTTCTTCTTTGACCTTCAGTCTTTCCCAGCATCAGGGTCTTCACCAGTGAGTGCGCCCTTCTCATTTGGTGGCCAAAGTATTTGAGCTGCAATTTCAGTATCTGGCCTTCCAGGGAACAGTCAGGGCTCATTTCCTTTAGGATTCACTGATCTGATCTCCTTGCAGTCCAAAGGACTCTCAAAAGAGTTTTCTCCAGCACCATAATTCAAAAGCATCTATTCAGCATATGCTTATAGCTGGGCTTTGGCAACTCTCCATGGGGCACTGAGATTATGTTGCTCTTTTGAAAAATTCAGGTGGGTAGTCATGTTGGTCTGAAGCAGCAGAACAAAGTTTGATTCCAGCGGCACCTTTAACCCTTGAAGAGATTTTATTCCATTTGTTTGAAGAAGTGTTCTTTGCACCCGAAAGCTTACACTTTGAATAAAACTTTGTTGGTCTTAAAGGTGCCACTGGACTCAAACTTTGTTCTGTTGCCCTTTTGAGTAAGACATCTATTGCCCGCCCACCCTTTGAATGAAACACAACACAAGTTATGGGTTAAACTGGGAGTTTTATTTATACATAAGCTGATCTGCACCAACACATTAAAGAACGGGTTGCATTAGGCTTGCCATGCAAGCCTCCTGGCAGGGCAAACCCACCCCAGCTCAGAGCCAGGTCTGACATCCTTCCAGACCTTACTCATCATGGCTCGCATGCCAGCGCATAGAGGGGAAGGAAGGGCACATTCCAGCCCATGGCTGTGAAGCCTTAAGGCTTGACATATGCTCCTCCCACCCCAAAGAGGCCTCCAACTGAGTCATCCTGACTGCCAAACCTATAGGCCCCCAGTATGAGGACCCCCCCCCCCGTCACTTATATCTCAGGGTGCTTGCCAATTCAACATCCCCTTATCCTGTGCTTTTCCCGCCTTCCCAGTTAGGGCCTAACCACCTTTGCCAGGCCTACAGAACCCCGCCCCCTCCGACCATGTGAAGCAGGTGAAAAAAGGCCCCCCTCTCAGCCAATCTGAGTGAGGCCCAAAAAATTCCTGCTCAACCCCAGAAACGGTGACCAGTTAATCCCACATGGTTCGAAAAAAGAAAGCCAGGCAGGTGGGAAGCTCATGCTGGGCTGATCTGTGCATGGAGGGCGGCTGCCACCAGACCTGGCCGGCCAGCTTGCCCATGATTGGCCCACGCCCCCACACTGAGCCAGGATTGGCTTGTCCCACTCCCATGCTTCATTGAAGAAGAGAGGGGGCAGGCAAACATCCGCGCCTGCTCCAGGGGCAGTCACAGCTCTTCTCCAGTCAGTTTGAGAGTGCAGTCAGACATGCATCTGTGCTGAATCACATGGCTGCCCTGGCACTGAATCTCATCTAAAGCAAAAATCCTGGTAAATTGGGACATTTCTGATTGGACAAAATCCCTGTGAAGTTTTGAGGAAGAGGAAAAAATTCCAGTGAGGGTAACAAAATATCTCTTGGGGGTTTCAAACATTCAGTCCATCCAATGATTGTAGGGTAACTGAATATATGGAATTGTCTTATGCCACAGATCCTAGCTTATCCATCCAAGCTCCTTATTGTCTGCTCTGACAGACAGAAGCTTTCCACAGTCCCAAGAGGCCTACATTTTGACAAATGGAGCACTGGCTGCAGAGCTTGAAGGGTATGTTCCCTATGCTACTTGGGTCTTTCAATTCCAAAGACTCTACCTGCTCATTGTAAGTTTGTTTCTAATGGTTCCCAAATACAGAATATTATTCTTTAAGGCAAGACTGAATGCCCCGTCTCTAGGGGTAGTAGCAGGAAGGTTTCAAGGAATTCCTTTCTCTGAGCGGCTGTGACTGCAAACCTGCTGATTTAAACATTATCCGGCACTTTTTTTTATTGATTGCAATAAATACAGTTTGGTCCAGGACAAATGGATCACAACCTAGATCCAAAAATGGAGTTTTGTTACAAAACAAGAGGCTGTAGCTAAGTTACTAGCAGATATCGATCCAAATGCGACTTATGCCGTTGCAAAATTTCTGTCTGTGGCACTCAAAGGCATCACTTCTTAATGTTAAAAAGTATACTTATGCCTCTCATTTAGTATACTTATGTTCCTTAGATTGACTAAATATCAAAATAATTTTCCCTGTTTGCTTATGACCTGCTGGTCTACAAGTATTAATAAAAGATTGGAGACTGGTCCCAAGGCGGGGGGAAGTTCTTTCCCAACACCCACAACACAAGCTTCCTTAACAAAACATATTGGGGACTGAACTGGGACCTTCCATGGGGTATGATCACACAAGCAGTTTGGCCTGACATAGCCACCCCTCCCCTCTGGATCAAATGGGTACAGTTACACAGCCACATCTGTTTGGAGTTCCCTGGGCATACTCACCCCGTCCAGGGATGACTTGGAGCCGGGTTAAAAAGGCACCACATCACAAGTGGTGTTTCTGGTTCCCCACGCATTCATTTTACGTGGCCGGATGTCTGAACAATAGGAGTCTCCATCACCACATCTAACAGTACCTTTGCCAACTCATGCATGCATGCATTTTGAAAAATGACCAGGCAGTACACTCTGTGGCTGAGGTGCTGCAGTAAAATGGATGCTTGACCTCAGAATACCCACATGGGTAACCTACAGCAGAGTGTGCTATGCCCCACAACACTTTAAACTGGTACAATTAGAGGCAGCGCCATATTGCCCCAAGCCACCAGTGTGACCACAGCCATGTATTCTGTACCACTGAGTCATAGTCCCTCTTCCCTCTACAACATCTCTGTACAGATGTTGTTAAAATTCCTACTACTATGGGTTGGAGTGTGAGGTTCGCCAACTAATCATGCTTACCTTAGATGGTACATCTGAGGGGGGGGGGGACCTATAAACATTCTGTTTTTTAAAAAGTTGGCTCCAAGGAACTCTACCTACTTATTGTAAGTTTCCCTACAGCCACACAGCAGCTACAGGGATTCTCTGCTGAAAAATAAAAGAGAGCCTATTTGGACTTGGAACGCCATCACAGGAGGATGAAGGTCTCCTGCCTCCCATACAGAAATGCTGCTGGGAGTTTTTGCTGCTCCATGTGCACACAATAGTCTACATGGAGCAGCAAAAATAGGGAAATAACCCTCCCCCCCCACACACACATCATTTAAGTGAAGAAAATGGCCAGGGCACCTTACTTCAGCATGGAGAACCTGGACCCAGTTTTTAAAAATGACATTCTTAGTTTGGCCCTGAGCCAGCAAAGAATTTCTCCTCCCTTCTCTTCACCCTTCCTCTTTCCACCTTACCTCCTGTTGGAGGAAGAAAAAATTACCTCTGTTTCCATCCCTTTCTCCCTTAGCACGTAGTAGAGGGCAAACTAGCCAAGAGGAGGCTAAATGTTCTCCTTCCTCACTTGGGCATCTCAGATACACAGTGTCTGTGGACCCAAGAGCCAGTTTGGTGTAGTGGTTAGGTGCGCGGACTCTAATCTGGGAGAACCGGGTTTGATTCCCCACTCCTCCACTTGCACCTGGCTGGATGACCTTGGGCAAGCCTTAGCTCTGTACCAGCTGTTCCCTCAAGGACAGCTTGGGAAAGAGCTCTCTCAGCCCCACCTACCTCACAGGGTGTCTGTTGTGGGGAGGGGAAGGGAAAAGGAGTTTGTAAGCCGCTCTGAGACAACAAGTGAAGGGTGGGGTATAAATCCAATCTCTTCTTCTCTTCTTCTTCTTCTTCTTCTGTGAATGTAGTTCTCTGGGCACCTGACATCTAATGTCATCAAGAATGTAATGAGGTCCTGGGTGTTTGGAATTAAGGATAATTCAAATTATTCACCAGTTAACAAATAGTTGATTCCAGGGCTGGCTGGGAGACCTTGTCTATTGATAATCAAAAATCATGCGCAGCCTTCCAGATCTCCAGCAGTGCCTAGCATAACACAGGGCACTGTGCACAAACTGGGAAATATAGCAAGCTCTATTATTCTGGCCCGGTGAAGTTTCCTGTCTGGTACATTCCATTGAATAAATCCCCTTGAATACTACATATATGATTTATTGCTTTGTCACTTTACCCCAGACAAAAACCATCTCCCACTACATGAGCACACACACACACACACACACACACCCCGCTACAGAAAGCATTCTGGCCAAAGTAGGAAAATGAGTAATTATTGAACTCATTTAACAAAAACAATAATCCAAAACATTAAATCTAATTACAAAAGAACAAAAAAAGTAATCATTTCATGAGCATTCAAAGATTTGGTTCCACCTTTCTTGGGCACTCAGCATTTCCACTGATTTATTTTGCCAATGGAGACATTTGGAGGAATCGTTAATGCTTAGATAATTCCCATCCAGGCATTGTTTTTCACCTTCTTTCATGAACCACAGAGTGAACGCAGCATACAATTCATTAACACTGGGATCAAAATCAGACTTCCCAGCTTCCAAAACAAATGATCAGTCTTGGAGCCAAAAACACAGATAAAGTAGGTTAAGCCAATGTAGTCTCTGTTTTTATTAAACTTTCACAGTGTTTAGATTTAGTCACAATGGACATGGCCCTTCCTCTGATAGATCTTAATATGCGCTGCCTTCCCCTTTACACAATTAAAGGCTTAGATTGCCATTCTTTTTATTATTTATTTAGAGTATGAGATTATATTCCTTCTTTGGTACAAAATCATATGCGATGATATCACACTTGGCAGATTCCATGGCAAAGGCTGGGCCCAATTAAAGTGTGTCAGTGTGAGTTGGTGCATGTTTGCTTTCTGGAAATTTCAGTGGTTTTTCTCTCTCCTAGAAAATCATGCATCTGGGTACAGGTAGCGAAACCATGCTGATTTTTTTCCATGCTTTCAGATGAGCCCTTCTTGTTCTTTATATGTCCTGTTCCATTGAACATATCAATTGGAAGAGGCTCACTAAAGTTTAAGCAACACAACCCATCTATCCACCATGGCATGTTGTGGCTTTGGGTGCATGTTAAGAATCTCCGTTTCAGTTCAGTATGTCTTTAACCATTTCGAGGCTGCTTGGGAAAGTTCAAGCATTATCTTGAAGGGATGAGAAAAAGTTCCTTATATCATTTATTTTATAGTCGTATATATATTTATGCATATACATATATATATATGCATATATATATATATACATATATATATACACACACACACACATATATATATATACATATTGATGGGCAGTCTTCAGCAAGGACACTTGCTGCCTGTCTAACTGCCATGGTATCCCAAGAGTTGATGATACAAGGACCCCTATTTCTCTCATGTCTACAATAATACTGTGCAATACCAGATCAGTGAAGCACAAAACTGCACCCCTGTATAAGATACTGCAGGAAGAAGAAATTGACCTGGCTTGCATAACATGGCTGGAACAAAATGACATGGTGCAATTGTCTCAGTGAACACCACCTGATAGAAGGCAGTCCTCCACCAACCCTGCACAACTGGCCAGAAAGGAGGTATGGCTATTAGCTTCCATGAGTCCTTCAATTTCTGCTGACTCCCAATTCAAACTATCACTGACACTGATTGTATGCTCCTTACATTAAGGACTAAGGATACATAAGACCTTCTTCTCTATTGGTCACCCAGTCCCCCAGTGGCCACCCTCTATGGCAAAGGTACTGTTAGATGTGGTGATGGAGACTCCTATTGTTCCGGGGGGCTTCAACATTCATGCCAAGGATACCTCATCAGGACCATCCCAGGGTTTTATAGCTTCTGTGATTGCCTTGGGTCTCTCTCAAATTGTAATTAGCCCAAAACATCAAAGTGGTCACACCCTGAACTTAATATTTTGCATGGAGCCTTTGAGGGAAGGTTTGATTTAGGGCTGGGGATTTGCTGTAAAATATGGTCTAGTCACTACCTACTTAAAACAAAGGTGAAAGTGGCTGCAACACCCTGCATGAGAGTGGGGTTGCTTAAATGGGCCACCCATGGGGGCTCGTGAATCCAGGTGTTTGTTCTGTTGAGACCACAGTGGAAGCATGGAATGTGAAGCTTCTTGAAGCTATTGACAAGGTTGTTCCCCATTGACCTCTCCTGCCTTTGAGATGAACCTCTCCCCCCCCCCCCCCGGTTTACCACAGAACTGGGTGATCTGAAAAGGTTGGGAGATGTCTAAAATGGTGGAGAAATCATACTGAATCAGACAGATTATACTATAGAGTTAATTGTAAGACATATAAAGCAGAGTGGTGATGGCAGCAAAGAAAGATTACTTCTCTAGTATTATAGCATCAGCTAGTTGACATCCATCCCAGTTGTTCAAGATAGCTCAGCATCTGCTGATACCTGAATCTGAGCCTTTATTTTCTGAGACACAGACAACTAGCTGCGATACGTTTGCCAAGTTTTTTTGCTGAAAAAATATTGAGAATACACACTGATCTTGATGTGAGCCATAACACAGATACACCAGAAAGGCCTAATATACCACCTGGCCAGCCCTGTAGCTAGACCTTTTTCATGGTGAGGCAAAGAGAGAGCCCAACCCAGTTTCTGTGAATGTATACAAACCCTAAACTGAGGCTTTCACTCTACATGCATAAGGAAGATACAGCCAGATCTGAAGGATGTTTCCTGGAAGGGGTATATACCACAGCATGCAATGAGATTCACTTCCTGGTATTTCAAATGCAGCCTCGAGGCTTGACCTTATAAAATTGTCCTCAGATCCCACCCCCTCTGTACTCAGGATCACTGCCACACAGCCCAATCTCATGCTGGTTTACTAGGAAGGAAATCCCTCCTCTCTTCAATCAATTTTGAGCATACAATCTCCGCTGACATCTCTTTTCCAAATAATGCTGGGGGGGGGGGGGGGGAGCTCAGGCTGTGAAGAATTGATATCTCACCTCCCCACCCTCCACCCCTGAACCTTCTCTACCAAGCAGAGTCAACACACACCCTGATTAAACTGGCCAGGCAACTGCCAGGAATCCTGTCTCTTTGAAGTGCACTCCCATTTCCCCAGGCATCCTCCCATCTCTATAACTGGCATCCAAGGAGTTGCATTGGGCTCAGAGGGAGTGAGCAGGAGTGGGAGCCACTTGTATATTTTAAAGGGAAAGCTTTGCATTTGGAGCTGTAACTGCTAGGCCTCTCCCCCTCCAAGCAGATCTCTCAGGTAGAGACTGGGAGGAGACATCCATGGAATTGCAGATGAACTCACTGGTGCATTACAGGGTGGCAAACTAGAGCCTGCCTCTCAGGTCCCCACTCTAGCCTTGCCTGCTTGGCCCGCCACCTCCACCTCTCGCTTGGCCAGATTCAGGTCATTGTGAATTCAGGTGGGGGCATCACCCCATTAGGCCCCATGCTAGCTGTGGCCCTTCACCTGGCCTATTTATAGATCATTTTACCCCATTTTCCATGATGTAAGTTCAATTCTATGAAGGCCACTACTTGTATCCTGAACCCTTGCCCATCCTCACTGCTAAAATCACTATTATAAGCTATAAGCATCTATTATAAATCAGTCATTAACTCAGGGCACCTTCCATCAGCCACTCAAAGAGGCAATTTTCCATCCACTACTTCAATCAATCCCGGCCCTAAATCTATCTGGCTGTCCTCAACAAGATATCCTCCCCAACAAGGAAAGTTGGAATTTATCTCATCTTGACATACCTTTTTAAAACTTCCTTCCATGTCTTAACATAATTATTTTGAAATAGCATAAATTCATATTTCTCAACATAATAACCAAATATTTTATTTTATTTTCAACCTTAAAACCAGTTTTTTCATCATTTCTATTTGATCTTCTGTTTTGATATTTTTGTTCTGCAAAAGCTCTTGTCTCCTTTTTAAAAAAAATTAATACTTTATTAATAAGACTCTTTTTTACAAAATTTAGTTTGTCTCAGCACCATATAATATAAAAGCTTTAATTTAAAAAATGAGCTAAATGAACAGAGAGAGAGAAAGAAAAAAATTCCAGCACAGGACCTAATGGGGCTTTATCCAACAGACAGGCATCTGCAATTATATCCATCTTGAATATTTCTTCAGTTTAAATCTTATTGAGAAATAATTTATAAGACAATTGACTAACTGTGTCTCAATGCATTTAAGAAATGTAGGTTAAAAAAGTTTCCAAAATGCAGTTTAAACACAAAAATAATGCAAAACCAAAACAATAATATACAATTCAATACAGATCTAAGCAATAAAATAGTAATTTCTTATCCTTGAAAACAAAAGACCGAGGCACTCAAAATTGCTGGTGTTAGATTGGTCCAAACCTGGGAAATTTTACTAAAGATCAATCAAACTTGAGTTCATATTCTAAGGTCCAGTAGCAGAAATCTTCTAAGTTTGAGTATCGCTCTCACAACAAACCAAAGTTAAAGAATATCATGGTTTTATGTTTGTCTGTCACCCACTCAGCTTCCACAGCAAGAACCTGGGTTTGGCAGACCCTGCTCTGAAGTGTGAACTACTACACCACACTGGCTGTGGTATTGCCTGGTATCACATCTGAACCCCAGACAACAGATCTCTCCCTCCCCCTTGAAGAAGAAGAAGAAGAAGAGATTGGATTTATACCCCGCCCTCCACTCCCCAAGGGAGTCTCAGAGCAGCTTACAAACTCCTTTCCCTTCCCCTCCCCACAACAGACACCCTGTGAGGTAGGTGGGGCTGAGAGAGCTCTTTCCCAAGCTGTCCTTGAGGGAACAGCTGGTACAGAGCTATGGCTTGCCCAAGGTCATCCAGCCAGGTGCAAGTGGAGGAGTGGGGAATCAAACCCGATTCTCCCAGATTAGAGTCTGCGCACTTAACCACTACACCAAACTGGCTCTGAGAAAATAACTGCTTTAGAGGATGGACTCTATGGCATTCTATTCAGCTGAAGCCTCTCCACTCCCCAAACCCTGGTTTCCATTGACTTCAGCACAAAATTTCCAGAAAATTCCCAACCTGTAGCTGGCAACCCTAGTCAGGACTGGCCCCAATGAGTTCCCCACAAAGGCCTGGAAAAGGCTTCTTTTCTTTATCTTTTTACTGACATAACCAAGTTTGGTTACCTAGCAACAGCCACTGAGGGAAAAGTTAATCCCACAGGAGCCAAGCAGGAGAAATGTCTTCATCAGGAGAGACAGCCATTTTGGCAGTTATTCTGACAGGGAACAGTGGCAGTGGGCAGGGAAGAGGAGTGGACCCAGCACCCAGCCAATGGCACACAATTACATTGGCAGTTGATGGGCCAATGGCTGAAGGAGCGCACAGCACAGCCAATGGGACAGCTGGAAATGGCCAACACATTAGGAGAATTATATATATACAAGATGAGGCACCCGCGATACTCGCAGGGCGGAGTACCCTAGTCCTCCTGGCCCCCCCTCCCTGGGGCAAGTGGCGGCGAGCCTTGCTCTCCTCCACCCCCCTTCCCAGAGGCAAGTGGCGGCGGCAAGCCCCGCTGCTCCTCCAACCCCCCCCCCCCCCCGAGTCAAGTGGTGGCAGCGAGCCCTGCTCTCCTCCACCCCCCTCACCTAGGCAATTGGTGGCGGCGGCAAGCTTTGCTGCTGCTCCAACCCCCCCCCCCCGAGTCAAGCAGTGGTGGCAGCAAACCCCACCACTCCTCCAAACCCCCCATGAGTCAAGCGGTGGCAAGCCCCGCTGCTCCTCCACCCCCCTCCCCAGGGCAAGTGGCGGCGGCGAGCCCCGCCGCTCCTCCAGCCACCCCCCATTGGCAACAGTGAGCCCTGAGCAGCTCAAAGTCACCAGACCCGCTGAGCCTCCCCCACAACGGCCAGAGCGTTCCCTGCGCATGTGCAGTGGGCGCTCTTACTTTTGGGGGGATTTATATATCCCCAAAAAAATTTTTAAACTTTTTGGATTTTTCTGCAGATGTGGGGACCGCCCCACATCTGCAGAACCCCCCCTCTGCCCCCCAGGTGCCCCCCCACATGGAATTAGGTATCCGCACGCAGGGGGCATCTTCGCTATTAGATATATAGATATAAGAAGATTATAATTTAATAAATCACAATACAAATTGTTGTATGTTAATATAGGTAATACCTATTCATTCTCATAAATGTAGATGAATGGTTATCCACCATTATAAATATCTATGGCACTTTACATGATATTTTTCCATGTGGGCTTCTGTGTGAGCTTTTATATGAATGGCCTTTTTCTGTGTGCGCTTTTTTCCATGTGGAAAAGGGCAAACAACTGAGTAAAAAGGATGTTAAATCACCATAAAGAAATAACACAGGTAAGTACAACTAATAAATAAATAATCAATATGCAAGGCAGATGCAAGCCCCCATAGGGCAATACTATGCTAGTACAATGCTGATACAATGCCAATGAAGACTTTGGAATTTAATGTTCCGTGAAGACTTCTTCAATGGCTGTTTACTATAAAAGAAATATGTACAATGTACGACATTCTAAAAATATGCACACAAGGATGTTGAATGGAAATAATGAAATACTATTAATAAAGAAATAACACTATACCAAGGTTATAATTGTCATCTCATTCTTAGTTGGTTACAATTCTGAGTGATGAACAAACCTCTATAAAAAGTTAGTTATAAACAATTAATCACGGACTTCCGGCAAGACTTGCGATAATGGCGGACGTGCTCCTCCGCAACTGCGGGGAGCGCGAGCCGTACCCGGCGGGAAGAAGGGGCTCTGGACTGGTGCTGAGCCCCCAGAGACCCCAGGGAGGGGGCTCTTCCTGGGGTGGCACGAAGGGGATCTCTCCCTATGGTGGCGATCGAGGGATCGAGATCCCTTTTCATCACCCCCATAGGTTCCCCCGCCGTGGGAGCCATATGGCTGAAAGCGCAAATCCGTGAAGCAGCAGAGAGTGCGAAGCAATGAGGCTGGAACTGACAGTTACGCATGGAGAAAACGTGAGTCTGAAGTAAGAAAAGCAGAATACAGCGGGAAGACGGCGGGAGGAGTGAAACCCACCCCCCCCTCTCCGGGACTGGCATACTTACCAGACTCTTCACGTGGCATTACTGCATGAATAAAAGCCCATCCGCCTTGCTAGATGGCAGCATCGCTCACTTGGGGATATAAACTTTAAAAGGACATAAGTGCTGTTCAAAAATTTGCTCCTTTCGTTCATCTTATCTATCTATAAACAAAGAGCGCAGCCTCAACAATGGCGGGGAAACCGAAACCTTCCCCCAAACTAGGAAGTACAGCTCCGAGTGCAAAGGTTGATACCACAGAGATGAGCGCGGTGTTCTCCTCGTTATTGCGACCTCTAGTGGACCAAATGACAGCTCTCAACGTGAAGATGGACAAAATGCAGTTAGAACTAAAAGAGTCGAATAAAACCACAGAGAAGCTGCAGCGAGAACTTCTGGAAGTAAAAACTTCAGTAAAAAACCAAGACTCAAGACTACAAAAGGCAGAGAAGGAAAAGGCCTTCCACCATGATCAGCTTTTGAAATTACAAATGGAAAGATCGAATTTTTTCCTAAGACTTCAGAATGTGCCAGAAAACACAGGAGAAGACCTTAAAAATTTGCTAAGTGAAGCACTTGAACCAGTGACAGGCATGAAAGCAGCGGATATAAAAAGCGATATGGATATGGTTTACAGAACCTATCCAGATTATACTAAAAAGAAAAGCTTGCCTGGTGAAATTATGATAAGGTTCTCCAAAAAATCTACAAGAGACGTGGTGCTTAGGACCACAAACAAAGCAGCTCTGAAGATCCTGGGAGAAGAAGTAAAAGTGATGAAGGATATCCCATTTGAAATAAGGAAAAGAAGGAAAGCCTATGGAAAATTGACATCTTGGCTCCAGTCTGAGTCTATCATCTATCGCTGGAATACTCCAGAAGGACTATGCTTCAGCATCAAAGATAAGAAGTATAAGATTGATTCTGTTCAACAAGCGAAAAAAATTCTGGAAAAAAGCAAAGAAAAGAAAACTGGGAGAGACTCAGATGGTTCACTGGCCTCGCAAGAAAGCATGTATGGATTTGATAGCTCAAAGAGTGAAGAAGAAGTGTCTGACTCGGAAAAAGGAGCAGCAGCTCCAAAAGTAGATGAGACTGTTAAGACAAGAAGAGGACGAAAGAAGAAATAGTGATTAAACTGTTTTATTAAGCATTGCACCTATGTATTATAAATTGTTTAATTAACCGTATTTCTCTAGGTGGGCGTGCCTGCCAAATAGTTTTGATAATTTTTATAGTAGCAGTAACAAAATAATTGAAATTTATCCAAGGTTCTAAATGCTTCATAATTATATTATGTAACATGGTAGTATTAAGCAAATGATAAAGTACGCTCTGTATAAGGTATATGTAGCTTAGATTGTAGCGTATTAGTTGTAGATATAGGGAAAAATCAATAAAAATTTATATATATATAAAAAAACCAATTAATCACAATGACAAAGATAAACACTATTTAACTAAATAATGCTATCAATATCATACATACATCAAAGGAGGAAATTAATTCCATTATTTCCTTGTGGGCATTTTTTCCATGTGGGCATTTTTCCATGTGGGCTTTTTTCCTGTAAGCATTTATGACCATGACGTTTTTTCTGTGGGCTTTTTTCCTGTGGGCTTTTTTCTGGTCACTGTTCCACCCTGTTCTGAAGCTGTTGATTCCTAAACAGGATGCCCCATGAAAAGACAAAGGGCTTTTTACCTCCTATATCTCTGCATAAAATCTGTTTGCATCTAAAATACATTTTGTTAGACTAAATAATCTCCAGTGCAACTAGATAACCAATGGCCAGTTAGGTCAATATCAAATCTGCTACTAGAAGAGAAAAGCAAAGACAGCGAGAGAGATAAAGAGAGAGAGATTCTTTTCAAGGAGCCTCGTTAGGAAGCCTTAGTGTAAGCAAATTTCCCAGACTACTGTCAGAATCTGTGTGCCAGAACTGTTGGGAGGGATTCTGCGCCAACTGCCAAACATGACATTTCTGGACAGGCTGCTGAACCCTCCATAGGTGACATCTGTGGAGCAGCCTTTCATCTTCCTGTCTCTCAGTGGCTGAATACCCGCATGGGGCAAGGATTCCAGAGAGGCTCAATGAATGCAGCCTGTCTCTTCCACCCAGCTGGACTTTCACATCCACAGTCTGAGGATCTGAGAATTAATGCTTCCAGTGTCAACATCTGCTCTCAGAGCCTCTTTTGTCCATTTCTCTCTCTCTTCGTGCACTGACAGTCTGAGCCCAGTCCAAACTGCCTAACAAACAGGGCACAAAATCAACTGGCAACAGACACACACAAAACAGAATAGTGAAGTAATGACAACAATAACAAACACCTAGAAGAAGGCGTCCTCAGACTTCTGATATTCTGATATTTGGGGCACAGTTAAAAGTGAAGATAGACTCTCAACACTCAAAAAGTTAGGTATGTATTTTCTCAATATATCACAGAACCAAAAGCTAGCATTCAGTGTATACCACCACCACCACCCAAGTCCCAACATGCTGCTTCCTGGGTAGCAATGTTTCCAAAATTCTTCCCAACCAGTTTCTCCCCGGTGTGTAGTTTCTAATGGCCTTTGGTTGTTTCCCCAATGAGGCCAATACGATAGGAAATCTCATGTTGCCCTGGCCTGGGTAGCCCAGCCAAGCCTGATCTCGTCAGATCTCGGAAGCTAAGCAGGGCCCATCCAGGCAACTACTTGGATGGGATTCCTCCAAGGAATGCCAGGGCTGGGATGCAGAGGCAGGCAATAGCAAGCCACCTCTCTGAAATGTCCAAGCCCCTCTAGGGGTCACCAGAAGTCAGCCATGGTTTCCAGGTGCATGCGCACACAGACACAAATAGGGAATCCCATGTTTTCCCAAATTTCACTGTTTATTTGCTCCATGAAAATTCCTGGATTAGCTTTCTTAGTTTGGTGTAGTGGTTAAGTGCATGGACTCTAATCTGGGAGAACCAGGTTTGATTCCCCTCTCCTCCACTTGCACCTGGCTGGATGATCTTGGGCAAGCCATAGCTCTGTACCAGCTGTTCTCTCAAGGACAGCTTGGGAAAGAGTTCTCTCAGCCCCACCTACCTCACAGGGTGTCTGTTGTGGGGAGGGGAAGGGAATGGAGTTTGTAAACTGCTCTGAGACTCCAAGTGAGTGAAGGGCGGGGTATAAATCCAATCTCTTATCTTCTCTCTTCTTCTTTGCACCAAGTGTAGACCCAGCTCACATACAACATTTTTCAGCCTCTACGTTATTGATGGGTATGTGTTCCAGGATCAAACAGTCTTGATATGATATGTACAGTTGTATTGAGATGTCTAATCCCCACTTTGCCATGGAAGCTTGCTAGGTGACCTTGGACCAGTCACACACTTTCAACCTAACCTATCTCATAGAGCTGTTGTGAGCATAAAATAGAGGAGAGTGATGTAACCTGCTATGGGTCCCCATAGAGGAGATAAGTAGGGCATAAATGAAGTAAATGAATAAATAATTTTTGCCCCATGGGAGGAGACATGTAGTCAGCAGTACAACACCATACAAAAGGATATCGATATAATCATATGTAGATTGATATATATATATATTTTGCTTTATCCTAGTTTTATCAGTGCGCATAGATCCATTAGTCAGGGGTCAGGATGTAAATGAAGAAAGCAAAAAAGCAACACATGATATTCTAACGTTATTTTGAGAATTTGTCTGGTTAAACTCAAATTAGAGAAGAGTGGAACACGGCCCAGAGTGGAATTTCAGAAAATGTAAGGAACAGAATGCAGGAGATCGCCCACTCTTATTCCAAGACAGTGGTGATACTTAAATCCTACGGGCTGCATAAAGGAATCCTGGTGCATCCCCACACTGACCCTCAGAATGCCATTCACTGCCCATATATTGGCAGACAGAGGAAGGAATCCTAAATTCTTTCATGAATATCTCACATTGAGGTCAGTGGATCTGAGTAAAGAGAATAGGACTGGGCTGCTAACTGAGTTAAGGACACTTCAGCCCATCTTATAACACCCTAGTGTGCACCAACACGGTCTGTGAATCACTGACAAGGATTTGTTGGTAGCAGCCATAATGAAGAAGTACATCAAAGCAGTGGACTGGCCCTCCTAGTGTGATACAGCACAAAAGCTCCTTATCACATGTATTGATACCAACTTTATAGGTGTGTCATAAAGAATGATGCCGTAAAGTGTATTCACACTTACAAAAATACATACACACAAAAAAGAAAAAGTAGTCCAAAAACAAACATGATGAAGTCGCGATTTCTATTGCCTTTTTGCGTAACCGCTGTAAAAGGCAAATGTTTTTTCTTTTTCACACAGTTCTAAGTAATGCTAAGTGTACTTTATTCATCAAGATTAATGTTATCACAGTGAATACCAAATGAATTGCTAATCATTGGCCACCTTGTTTTGAGGTGTTACATATCCATCTGTCTATTTTGCTAAAGGTATATTGCACAACATATGTTTCTTTCATTTCTTCAATAACTGCCAACAAAGGGTACAATCGAATGCAGACCTACTTGGGAGTAGATCCCTTTGCATTTACTGAGATTCTCTTCTTAACGAACGCACCTAGGATCACACTACACAAGTTTGGAACAGGTAGAAAGAACAAAGTTGACTGGAACAAAGACACACACACAGAGAGAGAACACAACAATTAGACTGTACCTTTGTATAAATCATTTCACTTTGAATGGAAAGGCTCTTAATTTTTTGCTCAGTATTGGATTAATGAAGAAAGGGATAATTCACTTTAGGCGAACAGCAGAAGATTATGGTTACACGCAAAGAGCTAATGTGGAGGTACGGTATTAATCATGCAATGAGTCGAGGGACTGGCATGACTAATTACTGTACAAAAATCTGGATTAAATGTGGCTGTCTCCCTTCAGTCAAGGTATGATGCAAATCATGCTTAAATACCATTGCAATCACTGAGGTTTAATTGTGTTTTTAAGTACTGGATTCACATAGATTTCGGTGCAATGTTAAGGTACTTATCTTTGCCTGGGTTGTTCTATCAGTCTCCATAGTTCTTGACACACACATATACCATATGTTTAATGCATACACAGACAAATGAGATGGTAATACTAGTCTTGACTATACAGTTTCAGAAGAACGGCATTGGTGAATGTTTCCCATGGGGGAAAATCCTTGATGTACGAAAACAAACAAACAATGAACCTAAAACATAGAGAGGTAGGCTGAACCTTTCCCCATCATTTATGTTCTGTAGGAAGGGTTTAGTTTGCTTGCTTGCTTGCTTGTTTGTTTGTTTACTTGGGGGAACAGTCAGTCATTTAATCCCCAAGTCTGTAGGAGTGCTGTCCAGGCACAGCTGTACCACCTCATATATTATTTCTGTTTGTGACATCCAGCATGGTATCATGGTTACAAAGTCTTAAAGGTGCCACTGGACTCAAACATCATTCTAGTGGTTACAGTGTTGGACTAAACTCTGGGAGGCCCAGGTTCAAATCCCCACTCTGCCACACAGCTCACTGGGTGACCTTGGACCAGTCGTTCACTCTCAGACTCACCGACCTGACAAGGTTGTTGTGAGACTACAACAGGGAAGATAGAAGCATGGAATCACAGAGTTGGCTGGGGCCATAGAGGCCATCTGGTCCAACCCCCTGCTCAATGCAGGATCAGCCTAGAGCATCCCTGACGAGTGTTTGTCCAGACACTGCTTAAAGACTACCAGTGAAAGTGAACACACCACCTCCCTAGGCAGCTCATTCCACTGTTGCACAACTCTGACTGTAAAAAGGTTTTTCCTAATATCCAGTCGGTACCTTCCCGCCCTGAATTTAAATCCATATTGCAAGTCCTATTGTCGTGGGTCAGCTTGACCATTCGGAACTCAGCCTGGAGGAAGACTCCTCGAGTGTAACAAAACCTGGGCCCAGCTCACAAGAAACAGCTGAGGAAAGACAGGAGCTCCAGGATTCAGCGCTGGTAGCTGACCCTGACTCCTCCAGGCAGACTACGGGAGGGAATGATCAAGAGCAGCTGGGGCAGGATGACTCCTCCGATTCCCCCTCAGCAGCAGACTAATGCCAGGGTCGATCTTGTTGGCAACTTACAGAGAGAAGGCGCAGTGCACGACTCTTGGCTCAACGCCGGTGTTTGGCTAACCTTGCCTTGCATGACTTAGCTTGTTGTGAGAGGCTGGCTTGCCTTTTCAGCCGTGGAAGCAAAGAGTCACCTATCTGTGAGCCCAGTGAGCCCAACTCCTGCCTTGCCCCCTGTGACTTTTGGACTGACCTTGGACTTTGCTATCTGGACTGCCTTTGGGTTCTGCTTCTCAAACCTGTCTGCACCTAATGAACTACTGACTGACTTTGGCTTTGCTTTACGGACTGCTCTGGCACTGTCTGCTAGTTGAGCCTGCTAGCCAAGACACCTATCCTCTGCTACCAACAGGAAAAGCTCTCTGTCCTCCTCTAAGTGACAGCCCTTCAAATACTTAAAGAGAGCAATCATGTCCCCCCTCAACCTCCTCTTCTCCAGACTGAACATTCCCAAGTCCCTCAGCCTTTCCTCATAGGGCTTGGTCTCCAGGCCCCCAATCAGCCTTGCCGCTCTCCTCTGTACCCGCTCCATTCTGTCCATATCCTTTTTGAAGAACTGCACACAATACTCCAGATGCAGCCTGACCAATGCAGTGTACAGAAGGACTATCATATCTTGTGATTTGGATGTTATGCCTGTGTTGATACAGCCCAAGATTGTATTAGCCTTTTTTTGTCACTGCATCACACTGGCTGTTCATATTTAACCTTTGGTCCACCCTAACCCCAAGATCTTGTTCACACACACTGCTATCCCCCATCCAGTATGTGTGTTCCTCATTTTTGTTACCCAGATGTAGAACTCAGTACCTATCCTTGTTAGATTGTATCTTGTTCACATCTACACTCTTTGCCAGCGTGTTCAGATCTTCTTGAATTCTCTCTCTTTCTGGTGTGTTCGCTGCTGCTCCCAATTTAGTGACATCTGCAAATTTAATGAGTAGCCCCTCCACACCCTCATCCAGATCATTTATACAAATATTGGAAAGTACTGAGCCCAGAACTGAGCCCTGTGGCACTCCGCGGGACACCTCCCTCCATTCAGATGAAATGCCATTGACAACTACTCTCGGAGTGCGGAGAGCAGTCCCATATAAGGAGAACATTTACAAGATGTTTCATAGATGGCATTGGACTCCAGATAGATTAGCAAAATGCTATATAAACACCTCCAACACCTGTTGGAAATGTAAAAGCAATGTGGGGACATTTTACCATATGTGGTGGAGGTGTGATAAGATCTCAAGGTTTTGGCGTAAAAGACATAGAACCATACAAGAAATAACGAATATAGATGTGCCATTTAAACCTGAGATATTTTTATTAAATATGCTCTCAGACACTTATATGAGAAATGATAAGTATCTTATTACATATATATTGACAGCGGCGAGAATCTCAGTTGCAAGAGGATGGAAATCAGATAGGCTATCTACAAGAGAAGAGGTAATACAGAAAACGCTAGAGGTGGCTAAAATTGATAAATTAAATATATTTTTACAGGGAAAAGATCAAGAAATATATATAAGAAGACGGAACTGTTTATATTTATGGCTAGATTAAAAAAAGAACTGTAGACTCTCACACATGTGTAATCTTTATGTTGGAATATTTAATGTATAAAACCTGATTAAATAAACTTGTCAAAAAATAAAGAACATCATGGGAAACCCTGTCAAAAGCTTTACTGAAATCCTGGTAAACATCAACAGCATTACCTCAATCCATTAAGCTTGCCACTCGATCGAAGAAGGAAATGAAGTTGGTCTGGCAGGACCTATTGAGGTCAAATCTGTGCTGATTTCCCCAGATCACCAAATTTTCCTTTAGATGCTTGCAGATTGGTCCCTTTAAAATCTGCTCCAGTATCTTCCCTGGGACTGAGGTCAGACTGACTGGCCTGTAGTTTCCTGGATCATCCCTCCTCCCTTTTTTGAAAACTGGGAAAACATCTGCCCCCTTTCAGTCTTGTGGCACATCTCCCATCCTCCAAGAGGTCTGGAAGATAATGGACAAAGGCTCTGCAAGCTCTCTATAAAGTTCTTTGAGAACTCTTGGATGTATACCATCTGGACTGGGGGAAATTTGTACTCATTCAATGCAGCCAGGTCCTTCTCAACTACCTCTCTGTCCATTTCAGCCAGCAGCCCAGATGCTGTGGCTTGCTTACTACCATCTCTAGAGGAGCCTCTTCTCTTTTTCAGGGGAAAAACTGAGGCAAAATAGGCATTGAGCCTTTCTGCTTTCTCTCTGTCTTCTGTCAGAGTTTTTCCATATTCACCCAGCAGTGGGCCCATTGCCTCTTTTATATTTTGTTTGCTTCTCACATATCTGAAGAAGAGTTTCTTGCTGTAGCAAGCCTCCCTGGCCAGCTCATTGTGAGCTTTGCCTCTCTGATGGCTGACCTACAGTGCCTAGCAACCTGTAAATACTCTTCTTGAGAGGTATGTCCTTGCCTCCATTTCTTCAACATTTCTTTTTTCTCCCTCAGCACATCATCCAATTGGCATCTTGGATCCCCTACCATGTTTCCTTCATGTTGGAATAGTGACCGCTTGAGCTTGCAAGAGCTCTTGTTTTAGGAGCGCCCACCCTTCACTTGCTCCTTTCCCTTCCAGCAGTCTTGCCCACGGAATGATTCTCATCGTGCCTCTGAGTTTATTAAAGTCTGCCCTACTGAAATCTAACATACACATGTGGCTATGAACTTCCTTGGTTCCCCCCCACAGCAAAAAGAATTCTAGCAGGAAGTGGTCACTTCCCCCTGAGGTCCCCACCACCCCATCTACCATCTCTTGCCTGATGAAGAAAGTTTTCATCCAGACAAGTTACATGACCGTGGTGTAAGCTGCAAGGCACTGTTTTGCACAGTCTTATGAATAATAATTTCATAAGTGTAAGATCATGGAAAATAAAGCTGAGTGCTTGAGAGGACTAATGTTGCTGAGTATACAAAAACAGATGTCAACTGCAGACAAATGCCATCCTATGCCAGGAGACAACAGTCCAGCAGAAGCCCAGTTCCCAGAAGCCTCTCTGAGAACAAAAGCCAGCTTGAGACTTTGGTTCATCTCTGCTCGCAAAAACATGCCTTTCCCTGTCACCACCAAGTCTCTGCATATCATGCTCCTCCCCCCCCCCCCAAAAAGGCATTGTTTCAGCTAAATAAAGGCTTAACTGCCCACTTCACACAGACTATGGATGCAGTTATCGGACAATTGACTTGGCCAGGCCAAGAGGTTAATCCCTCTTGGGTAGAACAATGGCCTCACCTATGACTCATCTTTCCTCCAGACCAAGTGTCTCCAGATGTGATTAGGTCATCCTTAAACATTGTCCACTCCCATCCTATATCCTATTGGTTAGAACTATTAGAGGCGGATCAGCCCAGAGGAGGTAGCTTGGCAAACCAGCCCCCAGCGACGCCCTCCCTTAAGAGCAGTCTCCCAAGCTCCAGATCTCAGTTCTTTTGCTTTTCCCTTCCTATCTTGTTCCCAACCTCCCTCCTGGAACCTTGTGTGCGCATGCCAGGGCCCGCCACGTGCTTCTGCAGGTTCAGAACACATGTTCCCATTTTATTCCTTCCCAAATACACTCTATTCTTCTAGCTAGACAGAAAACCAAACTTCTGGAAGGTAAATATTGTCCCGTCAGACAACAACGATATTCCTGCTCATGCAACCATCTGTTTAAGTCTACCTTTTATTTCTTAGCTCTGTATGATTGTATGTATGATTTTACAACATCTGAATGATTCACTTTTATTATCATTAAGTAAACTAAAGACTCCTTTTAACTTCATTTGAGTCTCTGTGTCTCTTTCTGGGAGGTCTGAGAGAGGCCCAGCCTCTGTATACAAAGGTGCTGATCCGTTAATGCCTACTGCTGATTATTAAGAGCTAATATTCCCCCAATTTTGATAATATTATAAAGCAGTCAGGCTAACAGTGGATGCTTTGCAGGGTTTGTCTCCCAGCACACATCAGGTAAGTTGAAGAAGGAAGGAAGGAGGAACAGTGTATGCCACACTGAACACTGTGGAAGAAAGGCAGAACAAAAACACATTAAATAGATTGTGTTCTTAAACTATTTAAGGGGACAGGAATAAGCGTATGAGGTATAGAGGACAGTGACTGCAAGTTCGACATCAATCTATGCATGTTCATTTTAACATACGCAATGAGTCTACGTGTGTACATTTCTTTGAACATAAGATTCTCCCTCTGTGACTGGAAATACTTTTTCAGCATCATATCATTCACGCATATAAACTTACTTTAAACTTTCAAATGAATGTGCTTAGTTCAAAGGAAAGCTTGCTGTTGCACTCTGTTTCCCCACCCCATACACTTTGACTTTCTAAAGAGAAAACGTCTCTTATGCCAAAGAACAAAATGTCAGTTTTAGCTATTTGGTGTAATATTAGCATAAATAAGGTAGAATATTGTTAGAGGAAATTATCAGTAAATACAAATAACTGGAAAACTGAATTATTTACCATTTTAGAAAGAATTTTGCAGAGGGATGCTTGTGCGATGCCAGAAACTGCTGTTACTGAATCAGTGCTGATATGTTAGACTGTGATTTATATGGATGAGTAGTCCCCATACAGGTAAGTCAAATTTCATTCAGCCACTCTTACAGGGCTTTGGTACCCCAACAAATTTTGAATGACATCTAGCATAATCAGCAAAAGCCTGTAGAACCCATTTGGCACATTCCCAATGAACTCTTTCAGTGGGCCAAAGTCAACACCAAATCAGTCTGAATACAGGAGGACCATTCAAGGACTAAAAAAAAATGTCTGCAATGTACATTTACTAAACGTGTTACAAGAGCAGGACAATTTATCATTATTGTTAATTTTATTTGTGTTTGTGGACAGGAGATTCAGACTGGAAGGTCCAAACAGATTTAAATCTTCCATTTGTACATTACAAAACTTCAGCTTCTTTTTTGTGCTAATCTCACTCGATAAAATGTATCATGCATGGTATTAAAGTGAGAAGACATAAAGTTCCTGTGCCTTTAAGAGACTCTCATCAAGTGTCCCTATACTCACAATACCTATATACTAATAGCCAAGTGTCCCCTGTGTGTGCGGTTAGCTAAATCCACACATCGGGGGTACTTGAGGGGTAAAGAGATTTTCCTGCACACTTGGGGGACTCTCCAGGTGTGCAGAAAAATCTGAAAACTTAAAAAAAATATATGGGGGATATTTAAATTCCCCCCCGCCCAAGAGCGTTCCCTGTGCATGCTCAGAGAATGCTCTGGGAACTCTGCGGCGGGCCCAGCGGTTGGGAGGTGCCCAGGCCTTGCCACCGGTGTCCGAGGGGGGGGGGAGATCAGCAGGCCCGGCGGCTGGGAGGTGCCCAGGCCTCTCTGCTAGTGCCAGGGGGGAAGTTTACCTGTGGCTGCTTCCTCCTCAGCTGTGAGGTCCCCCCCATGAGTATTGCAGATCCCTCTTCTTGTATATACTAATAGGAAAAGTCCTTTCTCTATGTGGATAATTATTTCCATCAACAGAGGGCTCATTCTCCCCCAACAGCTTTTTCTACAAACTCAGGGGACTCTCTAGGTTTGCAGAAAAATCCAAAAAGTTAAAAAAAAAACTTGGGAAGGGTTGAATTCCCCCTAGTTTGGTGTAGTGGTTGTGTACGCGAATTCTAATCCAGGAGAACTGGGTTTGATTACCCATGCCTCCACTTGCACCTGCTGGATGACCTTGGGCAAGCCACAATTCTGTCAGAACTGTCCTTGAAAGAGCAGTTTCTGTCAGAGCTCTTTCAGCCCCACCTACCTCACAGGGTGTCTGTTGTGGGGAGGGGAGGGGAAAGGAGTTTGTAAGCTGCTATGAGACTTCGAGTGAAGGGCAGGGTATAAATCCAATCTCTTATCTTCTCTCTTCTTCTCTTCTACCTTTTAAAATGGCCTCTGCAGGGATCTACTTCAGGCATCAACGGTGAGAGATTAGAACATTCAGGAGGGAAGGAAGGCTTCTAACTGGCTCTCTCAGTAAAATGCAGGGGGAGGAAGAAGAGCCCTTTCCAGGCCTATTTTGGCCTTTAGGCAAGGGAGCCTTGGGGCAAGGCCTGACAAGAGTTGCCAGTGCCATGCTGGGGAATTCCTGGAGGTCCTATGAAAGGCTGGGTTTGGGGAAGGGAGAGGCCTCAGTCAAGTCACGCAGCATTCCATACCTCTCTGTCCAGAGAGCATTTGGCCAGACAACAGCCTGGTCCATTCTGAGGTTAGCTCACCATACCTCATGATAGCTGAGGCTAGGTACGAACAAAGAATAAAACCCCCTAACTTTTTAAGGCTAAAGATCTGAGTGGGCTGGAGCCCAAGAGCCCAATCAAAAATCAGAAGCTTGAAGTTATATTGACATGAGCCTGTTAAACCAGCCAGAGACTTTAAACTTGGTTCAGAGCTTTGATGTGTACATGGAGCTCCAAGACAACTGAGCTTTCTCCGGTTCTTCCTTGAATGGACAGGTCCATAGACACATGGAGCTCCCACAGCAAAGCATTCTCTTGTAGGTGGAAGGAGGTGGAGAACACTAAACATACAAAAGTTACTACTTGTTCAAATTTACCTTTTGACGCCTTAAAAAATAAGTGACATTCAGAAAGAAAATGCTTTACTTCTTATCAGATGTATTTTCCTAACCAGGTGTGAAATTCTTTCATAAACCTGAAATCCAAAGCATCAGGAGAGCACTTGCAAAAAAAAAAAGCTTAAAAGTTACATAGAGCAACTTTGTAATCAAATAATGAGATCACGTAAACTCTATGGTGGTTAGTTTAGTAACAGTAGCTCGTTATTGGAATAAATTCTAATTTCTCTTTAATGCCTTACTGATATGTTTAAAGTTTGGAAATACTGTACAACTGTTCTAAGGTCTGGGTAAGCATTAGACAGAAGAGTAGGGTGAATTTTAACAATTTTAACCAGCATAATAGTTTATGTCTATAGTTATAATATGTATCTAATTTTAACATTTACTAGGGCTATGTTTTATTGGCCAAGTTCCATTTTATAAGTTCTTCGTATTGTGTAAACTATGGAATTGTTTTATGTATTTTCTGGTCAAATGATCGTAGCAATAAAGAATGACGCTCTAATCAAACTTATATTTGTTGTAGAGAAAATGGAAGCCTTCTTCGATTTGACGTGTTTTCTTTTCTTTTTTCTTTTTCTTCTCTGTTTTCTCAATAAAAATGAAAATTGAATCACAAAAAAGAAAAAAAAGAAAAGTTAAAGAGCCAAAGAAGGGGGAAGATAGCAAAGGAGATATAAAATTATCAGGTATCCAGGATATTAAAATGTGTTGGTTAGTGAAGAGGGGAGAAGAGGTTCCTCCAGCCAAGGACAGCAACACAATATGAGATGTTTAGGGCTATAACAAAGGCCCTCCATTCCTCTTCCTTTATCTGGCTGTAAAAAAGCATTTTGAAAAAGAAAAGGCTGTACTATAACGAAACTCATTTGAATGAGAATCTTTATGGAAATAATGATACTTTCCATCCGATTCCAATTTCCTGGCAGAAAAAAGAGAGAGTCAAGAAGTGGCTTTTTCCAGTGTTTTAGCCCCTTCATTTGAAGCCTGCACAGCCACTCCGGATGGGGGCCTTTGGATGAAAGCTGTTATGAAGTTAATGTACCAGAGAGATGTTCAGAAGCTCCCAACGTGGGGACTGTGGTGAGTCGAATGGTCAAATGATTCCATCTGTACTCTCAACTGGCTACTGGAAGCATTTAGGTGCCTCCCAGTTGTTTAAATCTGGGATCCTGCTGCTCCTGAACTATATCTGGAATTTGTCATTTTACTCAAGCAGCGCTTTTGGATGGGAAAGAAAAGCAAACCCTATACAAGCATTTCAAGCCTTTTCAGAAGTCTCTATTTAGAACCCAGAAGTGCCAGGCATCACTCCAGTTTTTTAAATTTTATTTTTAAAAAAAGCACTCTACATCCAATTTGGCTTTTTGAAGTTTTAACAAATATGTTTCTTAGCAGACAGCAAAGTTATTCTAAATAGAATGTGAATGACGGCGGGGGGGGGAAGGATCCTTCTCCGTTCCAAGGGAGGCAGCTGACAGGAAGAGTGACTCGTTTCTTCTTTGGGGCTATACCTCAGAGTCTCATGAGCATAATAGGAAGATTCATACATCCTTCATCCCAAGGTGAACAGTCTCCCTGACATGGGAAAGCTGTACATACAGCGCAACACAGAGAATATACACTCCTCCCTGCTGACACGAGAGACCCCCAAAGTTGTGACTGAGAACCTGGAATTAATGAAGCTGTGACCCTTATAAACAACCCACTCAAAAACTATTTAACCCAGTTTGCAATTCAGTTTTTCTCTTAAGATGGCTGCCCAGACTCTCAGATCACAGAACTGTTCACAGTCCTTAACAATGGAAACGGCACTGTGTTTCAAGTGTATGTGCTTGTTTTGCATTTGCGCAATGGACAACACTCATCAGTTGCTCCTCAGAACCTGAGACAAGCCACTGCAGCTAAGCTGTTGCCTTGTACTTGTACAGGAAGCACATTTCACAAGCAGCACAAGCAGAGTAGCTTTGATCCAACACTTGGGAGTCAGGTAAACAAAATGGGCAAGCCATTCACAAAAGAACAATAGATCTTTTTGTGTGTTTTCCCCAGACTCTTCTGAAGGGGGGGGCAGGGTGTGTGGAAGAGGAGGGGGAATTGCAGCATTCCCCTTTGGCCTGGGGCCTCCCCTCCCCAGCAAACAATAGTTTCCAAGATGCGATGCCAGAACTCACATACACGAAGTATGTATGCTCCTATTTGTAAGACTACAGAATTCTGAATAAACAGCAAACTTTTTTTGTGATTGTTCAAGAACACTGCTTGCAATTTGTGATGGGATTACGGTTCGGGCAGTGGAGCGATCACTTATCGCTACTTGGGAGGTAGATGCAATTACTGAAAGTAAGCACAATTATATGGAATTTTAAGAACATGCAAAGATCATTTACACATAATTGTCTGATTTCTTAACCTCCATGGCTGACCACTTCCAAAACAAGCATCCCTTGTTTTGTGACTTGAGACTGTGGTCTATACAGCATCCAGGCGATCATGATCCACATTCTAATCCCTACTGTAAATAAAAAGTTTTACTTTCCCCCCCTGCATTTAGATTGTTATTGTAGCAGAAAAAGACCATAATGCTAATGGTAGATAGATATGGCATAAAAGCTAGTTAACCAGGCAGTTGGTTGCTCAAAATAAGAAAAACAATGCACAGTACAAATGTATCCAATATGGCATGCTGTAATTAGTAATATAATGTTTGTATGAGATCCAAAGCCTTACCAAGGAAAAGTCAGCTTTCCCTAGAAAACCTGTTTGCAAATGGCATCGTCTTTCCGCCTTCTTCAACTCTGTGAGTTCACAGCATCTGCTGTTTAAATATAACAGCACATATGGCAGCATCATTCCACAAATTGATGCACGTAAAAAAAAAAATCCCCAAAACTTAGAAGAGAGACTATTATGATCACTTCTGTCATGTTATTGGGGCATGGCTGTAATCCGCTCGCATAAGTTATCCCTAAAAAAAGAACCAACTCCTCTCCCAGCACAAAAAGGTACTGCCACCTGCCAACCCAGTAATTCCCATCCTGGGTGCTGTAAGAAATAAATTCATTAAATCGTAAAAGTCTCCAGCAGACCCACAGCACTTGTTCACGAAAGAGGCTGCCCGTGACATTGCATTCACAGGGCGATCCTAAATAGAGTTGCACAGAGAAGTAAATGGCCTTAGAAGGATGCAGCTCTGCTTAGGATGCCTCCGTTAGTGCTCTGGCCTTGTCACATCACAAAAAGATTTTACTAGGGGACGGGGTGGGAAGGTCTACTAGGTCCCTTGCATAAGATGAGATTGGGGCATTTATTCATTTGCAGGGTGGAGAAGTAGCAGAATCATCAGCCATAAGAAGCAGCTGCATGGCAAATCTCTGTGAGAATTGTTGCTCTGGGTTCGTCCCATGCATCATCTGCATGCATCGCCCCATGCCCCTCCGCAAGTCTTTGTGGGTTCCCGGTTGTTCTTTCTATAGTCCTGAGGCTATTACCATTTGTCTGTAATACGATGTATAATATTCTAGGTGCTGTAGAAGAATAAAAACAAATAGGCACCATCCACATTCACTATAAGACGGGATCCCATATTCCTGCATTCAGTTTTGGAACTACAAGTGTAATTTTGTGATGAATGGGAATAGGAATGATAACAAAAAAAAAAATAGGACTAAAAATATAGGATGATAAAAAAATATCAGTAATGGGGACCGAGTTAGTTTCTGCCAGTGCATCAACAATTCACTCTTTTTAGAAATCCGAAGGCAAGTATCAGTTCAAAGTAACAATTTAAGTGCTTCGCATAATCTGGCCCTTTTAACAACAGCCATTTGAAATACCATTTTTGAAATGTGAGTTGCCAGACCATGTCATTCTCCAAAATGTCTTCAAATATAAATCCATCTATATCTCTGGAATGAGGCTCTTCATAGTTTATTCAGTATCCAAACTGGCCTTTTTTTTCTTTCTTTCTTTTAAGTGCAGTGAATTGAATGTACAGAAATCAAAAATGGGGGCAACCCATTTGGAATCTGGATATGATAGTAATAAAATCTTGTTTTAATAGCTGAACTCCAGTTCTGGCTTCAGATGGAGGAAGGTTCTCCTGCTTTCTGCAAGTGCAGAGTATTAGAAGCCTTGTGCTAGGAAGGAATTCAACATCCTGCTTGTTTGGGTAATAACTCCTCCATTAGAGACAATATTAGAAATTCAGCTTTTGATCTCTCCTTCTGGACTCTTTAAAATCCAAGCTGTGAACCAGCAGCTGATGCTTTACATATTACCCCAACAGCCAGCAATATATAAAGCCTGGAAAACTGCATGCAAGGAAAATTAATGATGGGCTATTAAGGGATATATAGTAGCTCACATTTGCATTCTACTACATAGCAGCAAATGAAAGCTGCCTTCCCTTTGTTGTTCTAGTAAACAAGCAAGTGAGCATTACAGAGCAGAATAAATGGGAATATTTCTGCTGATCCATTCTAATTGCAAGAAAGCCAAGGAAAAGAAAGACTTTGTCATTATCACAGAACAAGTGCAGGAAGTCACACTGGAACGATGGATGGCAAATGAGCTTGGTGGCATCCGTGCAAAGCTGTACAGTAGCATATGGCACAACAGATCTGAAGCAGCAAATGCCAGAGTGTTGGAACAAGTCATTTGTTAAATTAACAATTGAAAGCTGCACAACAAAAATCTATCGACCAACCAAGCCCAGCTTTATTTGTATATACTGAAGGAAGAGGCCTCCCAGAGCTGTGTACTACATGTGTGGCCACCCCAAAATACTTTGCAGTAGGCTAGCAGAGCTGTAGAATTCTCAGGAGACGTATTTTTGCTTGAAAATAGTCCTAAACTCTTCTTTTAACACCGGGAGATAGCACTACCAAGTAATTTCAGTGATCAGTGACAAGCAGCCCTTACTGTAGACCATAAGAGGGTGCAGAGGGTGGCAAGAGTTGACATTACTGTCACAGGTGTTAGGTATGGTAGGGCACCAGCAATGAGGCAGACAGGCAAGCCCAGAGGTGTTCCAGTCTCACTGGCTGGAGCTGCACTGCAGTGAATAAGCAGCTGGTAGGTCCCAGTCACACAAGTGAGATAATCCGGGGGGGGGGGGGGGGAGTGAGGCTATTTGCTCTGGAGTAATTTGACCTGCAGTTGTGCAATCACACAGTTCTGTGAAGGTGCAGGCACAGCCCACCACTGCGTGATCAGACACAATCGCGGGTGAGTCGGGGAGGTTGCCATTTTTTTCCAGTGCACTTAAACAGGGGATTGATGAATCGCATCTCCACCCTGAGGGCTTCCTATGGCAGTATGCGATGATGTTCATACTGGGCGGGGGGGGGGGGGGGGGAATGGCATGGCATTGGGATAGCCTGATCAGACTATCCCTGATGCCATGAGTGCATGCTGGAGCGTGCATGCTGGAGCGCGCCATGAGTGCATGCTGGAGGGGAAAGTCCATCTGTGGCCTGTAGCAAGCCTGTTTGATAATGGACTTTCCCTAGTATCTTTTAACTCCACTTCTTCGGTGGAGAGAAACGGGTGGCCAACGGGTGTGGGATGCTTGCCAGATGTTCTGGTGTGATAGCGCCCTTAAAATCCGCATGGCATTCATGCCTGTCACGTGGCTAATTCTGTGTGTGATCGGGGCCGTAGTGAGCCTAATCCAAAACTCTCAGGTCTTGGCAACTATGCAACACTTCCTGCTTCTGATGCCAGTCCCACCCTCCACAAAAGAAGTGGTAAGGAATCTTCTCCATGTGACACAGTACACTTTAGTAACTGATTCTGTGGTATTTCAGGATGAAAATAAGTAACAGATAGAACTATGAGGTAACATATCTTCACTCTAATTACATCTGGTAAATAACACTTGAAAGTAAAAGAAGAAGGGGATGGCAAAGGATGAGATGGTTAAACAGTGTTATCGATGCAACAAACATGAAGTTAAGCAAACTCAGGAGCCTGACAGAAGACAGGAGGGCCTGGTGTGATGTGGTCCACAGGGTCACAAAGAGTCAGACTCGACAGTGCAACTGAACAACAACAAAATAATACTTCACCAGTGTGTGCATTTATTTTTCATATGAACATGTGCATTTCTACAAAAAGCATATTCAAATTGTAAATGAGAGATGGCATGTCACGAATCCACGTGAAAATTCCAAACAGTGAAATTGCATGTCAAATAGTGGGTGAATATTGGGGAAATAGTTGGGGAAACATCAAGGGGATATTTGACATACAGATTCGGAGAAGAATTTTGTAGCCCAAGGATTTTTGTACCATAAATTTGGCATCATACACGTAATAAAGAATCAATTGTTGTTTCCAACAAGTTAATACTTTGGACTTCTTGAACATCACTTCATGCCTTTTTATTGAAAATCTGACAGCACTGCAAGTTGATAGGATTGATGACTGAAGTATAAGTTTTTATGAATTTTCAAATGTAATGAGTTCACACTGACAAAAGAGTTCTCACAGCCTCAGAATTCATTAGACCTAGAATATCAGAACACAGAATACCAGAATCTATTCAATTCACATAAGCCGGAACTTGCAAGACTCCTCAACCTTGACTTTCTTAGACATAGGAAAGTGAGAGGCCATTCCCACTGGCCCAGATAGGCAACTCTTAGTTGTGTACATTTATCACAAACAAAAATGCCCAGGCACCATTTTGCTGCGCACTGTTGCTGGTTTTCTTTGGGGGGGGGGTAGAAAAGTGTTTAATAATCTTAAAATAAACAAATGAGAGCAGGAATCTGGTAGCAGGAATCAAACTACGCTAGAGAACATCAAAATTTGTTCTCATCCTCACTAGTAAGAAGTCTTATTATAGTAGAGAGATAAATAGCTTTATAATATTTAGTTGTCCGAAAATTGCATACCTCCTGTTGCCTTATTTCTTAATAAAGCATGGGGAATATGAATATTAAATGGCAATAGGCTTTAATTATGGGACCAATCACCTGTGTATACAGGAGTCTATTAATCCAGAGCCGAGAAACAGACGTTGAGGCTAGATCTTCAAAGCAGTAGTTTCTTTACTAAAATGATTTTTCACACATACAATGAAAATCAAGCATACACACAATCAATACAGGTGTAGGAATACAGATGGAAAGGTACAGAAACTGTTGCATTAGCAGGAGATATCGATGATGGGCAATATGCTACCTGTCCGATGCAGCGAGCGGATCATGACTCTGCAGCGAAAAAGGATTATACTAGGGAAAGGGGATCATGAGTTGGCCAGCAACATCTGGCCAAGGGGTTGGGGGCCATGGTGGGATGGTTGCGGAAGAATCAGCTGAAACTGAATCCAACCAAGATGGAGGTTCTGTGGCTGGGGAGGGGGAGGGGGGATTCAGAATTGAGGTGCCAACTTCCCACTCTTGATGGTGTACCTTCAATACTGGCTCAAGCCATCAGGCATTTGGGCATGGTCTTGAACACCTTCTTATCAATGGAGGCCCAGATCATGAACGTTGCCATTTTACTAGATATACCTGCCCTCGGAGATTCAGATCAGAAAGCGAATGGGGCTGGCTGAGCAACACCGAGGAGCTCTGGACCATCTACAGAGAGCTGGGGGGAGGGTTGGGGGGGGGACCAGCTAGCCAGGATAATGGGACTAAGGGCCAGGAATTTGTTAAATAGGGTAGTTTTAGTTAGTTAGGTAAGTGTTAGTTGTCCTTGTTTCCCCCACCCTTAATTAGATAGAGATAGTATTGTTAGGTCTGTAGGGACTACAGACAAAGAGGTTGGGTTGGGGAATTAGTTAGTTAGGTATTTTAGTTAGGTAGGGTAGGGAACTCTGACCTAAATTAGATCTTAGGACTCTAACAGAGGCAGGGAGAGCTGACATCGGCCTATTCGGATCTGAGACCAACAGGTAAAAGATCCTGGCATGGCTGGGTCGCAAATTCCAGTGCTCCTGGGGAGGAGAAAGAGCGGTGGGTCCAGGCTTTTGAAAGAGGGAAGGACGTGGAGAAACAGGAAAGCTCGATGCCCTTCCAGCCTGCGACCCATCCCGACGGTTGTTGGCAGTGGGGCTAGGAATAACCCCTCTCCGTCATTGGTGCTGTGCAATGCCAGGTCAATTAACAACAAGACTGCGGTCCTCCGGGATTTCCTGGGGAACCAACAGGCTGACCTGGCTTGCGTGACAGAGACCTGGGTCCGGGAGGGAGAGAATGTAGCGCTCTCCCAAATGGCCCCGCCAGGGTTTGCGGTCCTTCACCAATCACGGACTATGGGGCGGGGGGGTGGGGTTGCGATTTTCATTTGGGAGGCTTACTCCTTCAGGGCGCTTCCACCGGTGGAGATCACGGGCATTGAATGTGTTGGCCTGGTGTGGGAGGCTGAAGAGAGTTTGGCTGTGTGGCTGGTGTACCGACCGCCTAATGAATCAGCCAGCAGCCTGCCATCCCTGCTGGAGGCCATATCGGGCTGGGCGTTGGAGTACCCTAACCTTTTGGTTCTGGGTGACTTCAACGTCCATGCTGATGATGCGGCCTCTGGTCAGGGGGTGGACCTGGTGTCATCCATGGCGGCACTAGGACTCTCTCAGTACATCTCGGCCCCTACACACCGGGCAGGACACATGCTTTGCTGTGGGGGTTGTAGTGGACCAAATTACCACTTCGGTAGTGCCATGGTCGGACCACTTTGCCCTGGGGGCCCGTCTGAACTTCCTGCCCCAGCCCCGAGGCGGTGAGCCGATTTTGGCTCGCCTGTGGAGCCAAATGGACCCGGAGCGGTTCCAGATGGCCCTGCGGGAACCGAAGCCCCCTGGCGGCTCGTTGGATGAGCTGGTTGAAGATTGGCACAACCGGCTCGCTACAGCTATCGACAAGATCGCTCCCAGGCGCCCTCTCCGCCCCCGCAATAGACTGGCCCCTTGGTATACCCAGGAATTGCGCCAGGCAAAGCGGGAGCTAAGACGGCTAGAGAGACGGTGGCGCCGCACTTGTGACGAAGCAACAAGAGCATCTTATAGGACGCTTATGAAAGCCTATGAGATGGCAACTAAGGCGGCAAAGAAAGAATTCTTTGCCGCCGAGATTGCATCCGCTAGCTCACGCCCAGCCCAATTATTTAGGACAATTCGGTCGTTAACAGTACTGCCACACGGCAGAGTAAATGCTAGGGAATCGGAAATTGGCTGTGAGGCATTTGCGAGCTATTTTGCAGAGAAAGTCTTGTCGCTCCGCCGAGACCTCCCCGCCACAAATGATACAGTGAGTGAACTCGAGGCCCCTTGCATGTCTTCGTTTCCGGGCTTAGATGGATTCGACCAGCTGGATCTTGAGGAAGTTGACAGACTGCTCTTGACTGTTCGCCCAACCATATGCAGCCTTGATCCGTGCCCGTCCTGGCTTATAAGATCTGGCCACAAGGGGTTGCGAGGTACCGCCCGGGAAATAATTAACACCTCCCTTGTTGAAGGGAAATTCCCGGGGGCTCTCAAGGAAGCGATGGTCCGCCCACTCCTAAAAAAGTCACATCTGGACCCAGCAGAATTGGCTAATTATAGGCCGGTGTCCAATTTGCCCTATTTGGGCAAATTAATAGAGAGGGCGGTGACGTTACAGTTACAGAGGTATCTGGATGACGCTTCGGTTCTTGACCCCTTTCAGTCCGGCTTTCGCCCGGGCTATGGGACAGAGACTGCTCTGGTCACTCTAACGGACGACCTCCGACGACCTCTGGATCAGGGCGGTGGGGCGGTATTGCTGCTGCTCGACTTGTCGGCAGCGTTCGACACAGTAGATCATCGGCTGCTGTCCCGCCGCCTTGCCGACGTGGGAATCAGGGGGCAGGCCCTACAATGGCTCATCTCATTTCTCCAGGGTCGGGGACAAAGGGTGGTGCTAGGGGAGCAGCAGTCCTCGAGGCACCCGCTCGAATGTGGTGTGCCACAAGGGGCAGTGCTCTCCCCGATGCTCTTTAATATCTATATGCGCCCCCTTGCCCAGATTGTCCGGAGGTTTGGGCTGGGATGTCATCAGTATGCGGATGACACCCAGCTCTATCTGATGTTGGGCGGCCGGTCGGACTCCGGCCCGGACGATCTTGACCGGGCATTGCACGCCGTGGCTGACTGGCTCAGATCTAGCAGGTTGAAATTGAACCCGGCGAAGACAGAGGTCCTGTGCCTGGGCCGCTGCGGTCCGGAGTGGGGGGTCCCACTCCCGAGCTTTGACGGGGCACCGTTGGTGCCAGCGCCGAGGGCGAGGAGTCTGGGAGTGCTCCTGGAGCCTTCTTTGTCAATGGAGGCCCAGGTAGCAGCCACTGCCAAGTCAGCCTTTTATCACCTACGGCTGGCGAGGCAGCTGGTTCCCTACCTGGACCGCGATGGCCTCGCCACAGTGATCCATGTGACGGTCACCTCGAGGCTAGACTACTGTAACGCTCTCTACATGGGGCTGCCTTTGGTGCAAACCCGGAAGCTGCAGCTGGTGCAGAATGCCGCGGCCAGGCTACTGATGGGTCTCGCAAGGCGGGACCACGTCGGGCCTGTGCTGGCGGCGCTGCACTGGCTGCCTATAGCATACCGAGTTCGCTTCAAAGTGCTGGTTCTTACCTATAAAGCCCTATATGGCCAGGGTCCAACATACCTTAGGGACCGCCTTTCTCCATATCAACCCCAGAGAGCACTACGGTCGGGGTCTGAACACAGGCTATGTGTTCCTGGCCCCAGAGACGCCAGGCTGGCCAGAACGAGGACCAGGGCTTTTTCGGTGGCGGCTCCTATCTGGTGGAACGAGCTCCCAGAGGAGATCAGGGCCCTGCGGGACCTTATGCAGTTCCGCAGGGCCTGCAAGACGGAGCTCTTCCGCCAGGCTTTTGAATAGGAGCCGCCACCGACGATATTAGGATACCAGCTGACATCACAACCATCTTGATGTGCCCTGGTCCAACACGGTCTCAGCGGTGGCCGAGGGGGGGGGTAGATCAGCCACTTGGTCGCCATCGAACGCTGTTTTATGGAAGCTTTTAGGAGTATTTATTTGTTGAATGTTATTTATTGTTATTTATTGTACTGTTTTTAATCGATTTTACAGGTCAATGTACCGAACCGGCCTCTGGCCCATGTAAGCCGCCCTGAGCCCGCTTGCGGGGAGGGCGGGATATAAATACGAAAAATAAATAAATAAATACCAGGCGGGGCAACTGCTCCCCTTCCTGTCCCTCCCTGACCTGGCCACAGTAATCCATGCAATGGTCACCTCCAGATTGGATTACTGCAACTCACTGTACACTGGCCTGTCCTTAAGACTGATCTAGAAACTCCAGCTGGTCCAGAATGCAGAGGCATGGGTCCTGACAGGAACAGCATGGATAGCACATATTCAACCAGTGCTGAATCAGCTGCACTGGCTTCCAGTGGAGCACTGGGTCAGGTTCAAGGTCTTGGTACTGACCTTTAAGGCCTTGAGTGGTCTGGGACCCATGTATCTTCGGGACCACCTCCTGTAGTATGTCCCCCGAAGAACCTCACACTCTGCTGACAAGAACCTACTGGTAATCCCTAGCCCAAAAGATGTCCAGCTGTCCTCGACCAGAACCGGGGCCTTTTCCGCCCTGGCTCCCACCTGGCAGAACTGTCTGCCAAATAACATCTGTGCCCTGTGGGACCTAGTACAATTCCGCAAGGCTTGCAAGGCAGAGATGTTCCACCAGGCTTTTGGTTGGGGACAGCACTCCCTTTCCCTTCCCCATCCTGCTTTTTCTCCATCTGTTTGTGAGACAGTCATGCAATTTATAAATTGATTTTAGCGCCATCTGAAAATGTTTTTGGTTATTTTACGTTTTTTTATTTTAAATTGTGTAGATTTTCTGTTGTTAACCGCCCTGAGCTTTGTGAGCTCAGAGAAGGGCGGTTTATAAAACAAAATAATAGATATAAATCCTGGTCAGACAAAATGTACTTTGAGAAACTGCTCACCTAACAGACGGTATCACTTCAGAGAGAGACTGGAGAGTGACTTCTAGAGCACAGGATAGAGATTTATCTGAAACCATCTGGTAACAGTTTATGGATCACACTGAGGGCTTCTGCCATTAAAATATCAAAGTAAGTGCCCCGGCTGTTATATCTGTTATAAGAAATGATAACTCATAAAGATTTCATATTTAAGAGGACATTTGTGTTTCAGCCTTTTTCTGCAGCTGTTGTTTTTTATTGCTTTTGTCACAAGTATACTTATGGCTGTAAACCCATCCTTGATGTCTGGACGCAGCATCCAGTAGAGCAACATCCCTTTACAAGTCACCAGATGCTTTCCTCTTCATCCATGACAACATTCTCCTGCAGCTCTTGTAAGGCTTTGTACACACAAAAGCTGGAATCCTTGCACAGTTACACAGGAGTAAGTCCAAAGGAGTTCGCTGGGGCTTACTCTGGAAGAAACACACCTAGGATTCTGTTGCTTTGGCTTCTCCTAGGAAGCTGCTTTAACCTTAAGTTAGGATCCAAAGTAGGGCTGCCAAGTCAGCCCGGGGGGCGGGGGATCCCCCGCTATAGGGGTTCCCGATCCGCCGGCCGGCATTCGGCTGGCGGGGGGAACCCCACCCCAGAAGTCGTCCAGTGAGGACGACTTCCCCCATGTAATGACGTCACCCGGAGGTGATGTCATCACGTTGGGGGCGTTGCCCTGGCAACGCCCCCAACGTGATGATGTCACCTCTGGGTGACGTCAGCACGTCGCCGTGGCGTGCGCACAAAGCACACGCACCAGAAGAGCTCCCGGGGGGAGAACAACTCCCCCCCGCTGGTAAATCGATCCTACTTGTCAACCCTAATCCAAAGGCCACACCCGGCCTTCTTCTCTATATGTTCTGGGGCTTTTCAGGGCCCCCCACCCCTTTCCGAGAGAATCAGAAAGCCACTTTTGAGAGCTGAGGGCCATCCAGAGCAGCACCTGACATAGTACAAGGGGCTACTACAGTACAAGAATGATAATAGCCTGAAAATGTGCTGTTTATTATCTCAATGACACTTGTCAATGACATATGAAAGTATTATTGATTGTGTTGCTATTGCTGAATGGTGGTTTACCCATGAAGTATGTCCATTGAGTCAAGGCGAAGTAGTTCTGATATAGATTGTCATTATATCTAACAGCCAATAGTTGGCCCCCATACAGATAGCAACATCTACACAACAGGATCAGACACATCTACCATTTAAGGCCCTGCAAACTCAGAGGATCCTCCATGTTTGCAGGAAGATTGTAAAGCAAATTAAAACATTATAGAGGTAAAATAAAAACTAGGCTGGACTTTGGCTGTCATTGTGTGTTGTCATAGCAATCATAACACACACTGAGATACTCACCTGGAGTTTTGGCATGGGGCCTCAGAGGCAGAAAGCCAAAATAAGGAATGGGACACAGCAAAAGCAAATGAGGCAGGAGAGGCAACTGTGATGGGGGGGTGGGTTGAATAAATGGAATGGGGAGGGAGAGTGATAGAATTAAGGAAGTAAATAAGATCTCAACTCTCTGAGTGCTCATGGGTACTTTTTTGTCACTCCATGAAAGTATGGATACTACAAATCAGATTAGGCAGGCTCAGTGTCCCTGGTTTTACATGGGGTGGGGCCAAGCCTGGGAGGCAGGAGCAAACCAGGAAGGGGGCAGTACAGGTGAGGGGGGGAAGGTACAAAAGGAAAGGAAGGAGGCAGCTGAGGAGAAAGCTGGGACTCCGGAGTCTGGCCAGAGAGAGAGAGAGAGAAAGAGAGAGAGAGGGCACGACTGGACCCGGAGGGGTGAAGGGACAGTGACGTAACCCTCCTTAGTTCCGGTTTAATTGCTAAAAGTTCTGAAATTAATTCCTAGTTTGGATTTTACGCTGCTGCTGCTTTTAGTTCTTTCAGTTCATTTGCATCTCGCTCCTCCCTTTTATGATACTCATGAACATATATGCATTAACTGCAAAACTGCTATTTGGTATGATTTTAAGATTGCATCAAGATCCTTGTCAAGCAGTGTTTTTGTGATGCACATACGGGCTCTCAATGCTAGTCAAAGACAAAAAGAGTGCACACAAAAGCTCATACCTCAAATAAAACTTTGTTGGCCTTAAAGATGCCACTGGACTCTAAATTTGTTCCGTTGCTACATATGAGTAAGGCAAGATTGCCTTTCTGCAGTGTTTTACCAAGATGCCTAGGCCCGTCAATAACACAAAGAGGTGAAGAAGAACAGAAGGAAGGAGCTGCATGCAGCAGTAATGGCACATGTACTGTACAAATTTTTAAAAAATGGAACCATAGAAAAGTTCCCTGATACCTTGGTTCCACTTTGGAAACAAGACCAAGTAATTTGGAATTCCACAAAGTCCAATTTGATTGAGCTGACTTCAAGAAGCACCCCTACACTGAAGCTACTTTAGGAATGGAAGCTGAAAATTTGAAGCTTCAGACAGCTGGTGTAATGCAGTGTTTGGAGTGTCAGACTATGGTCAGGGAGAACCACATTCAAGGCCAGTCACACCCTCTTAGTCTCATCTACCTCAGAGCCTTGTAACAATGATAAGAAGAGGAAAGTGAGATCCATGTCTGCTACTTGGAAGGCCTTAAAGAAAAGCTAGAATAAAAATATATGAGAGAGAAGCTGCTGATTCTGCTGGTTGATAAGATAATGGCTACAACCCTAATTAGGGCCAGTCACAGAGGGATTAATTCTGGGGGGTGGATTACAGCTCTGAAGTGATGTTCTGAAGGCAGCAGCTTTCTAAGACCTGACTATGGGAAACATCTTGTTTACTCATGCGCACATACATACTCTCCTAGGAGAGGGAGCAGAGCATAGCTCTTTCTCATTTCTTTTGTCCTATCAGAACTAAAAGGAACTCCACTGATTTTCTGGGTGCCCCTCATAAGAAACAGAAAATTGCTCCAGTGGCCTTTCTTGTAAGAGAGAGAGAAAGAGAATGCACCTGAGAGTGCTCAAAGAACTTTCTAGAAAGCTTGCAGAGCCTTTGTCCATCATCTTCAGGACCTTTTGGAGGACAAGATGTGCCATGAGACTGAAGGAGGGCAAATGTTATTCCAATCTTCAAAAAAGGGAAGAAGAATGACCCAGGAAACTACAGGCTAGTCAGTTTGGCCTGTATCTCAGGGAAGATACTGGAGCTAGTTTTAAAGAGGTCAGTCTGCAAGTATCTGAAGGAGAACTTGGTGATATGGCGAGTCAGCATGGATTTGTCCCCAATAGGTCCTGCCAGACCAACCTGATTTCCTTCTTTGATTTAGTGATGAGCTTACTGGGTCAAGAGAATGTTGTTGATGGATTTACCTGGATTTCAGTAAAGCTTTTGACAAAGTTCCCCATGATGTTTTGATAAGGTAAACTGGAAAGCTGTGGACTGGACTCTAGGGTAGTTAGGTGGAGAGGGAACTAGTTGGAGAACCACACACAAAGAGTGATTGTCTATGGCATTTTGTCCAAATGGAGGGAGGTATCCAGTGGCGTGCCACAGGGCTCAGTTCTGGGCCTGGTACTTTTCAATATTTTTAATGATAGTCTGGATGAGGGTGTGGAGGGACTCTGTCGTTTGCCTTCTCACTGTTCCCCCTTTAAACCTACAGGGAACTAAACTTCTGCACCTCCTTATAAACTTTAAAACACCATCTTTTAAAAAACAACAACTCAGGGATGAGTTTAACTCTAGGAGTTTATCAGTAAACTAGGATTGCAGTGGGTTGGTTTTTTTTACTGAACTTTGAGGTGTGTGGGTGTGCTCGGCTGGGGCTCTGCTGTGTTGCCTGGTTGAAACCGGCAGGATCAGCTCCTTGGCAGGCTCTGTTGAGCAGTCTAAACCAGGCTGCCCAGCAGAGCCCCAGCTGGGACTGAAGGGAGAACTCTTCTTGCAGGATTGGCTCTTGGGAGGGCTCTGTTAGAGAAGTCCGGTCTAAACAAGGCTGCCTGGCAGAGACACAGCTGAGAGCATGCACACACCTCTCAGCTCAGTAACCCCCCCCCCCCAATGTTCCTAGTTTACTGAAAAACTATCGTTAAACTCATCCTGCTTGTTAAAAAAACAAAACAAAGCTTTAGAAGTAAGCACAATGGGGAAATGTGCAGGGAGGAATGACCTTGATTTGGGTGGTGGAGTGGCCTCCATGGGGCAGGGAAAGTGGCGGGGAAAGGACAGGGTAAAAAAAAATGAGGGACTCTGCATGCTTTTGAATTTTAACTTCACCTTGGAAGCAAAGCAAGGGGAAAGACCACCACAAAAGCACTCTGAGAAATCCCAGGAAAAATGCGAGTGGAAAGCGAACTGAGCACTGAAGAGCATGAACAATGCAGAACAAAAAAGAAAAGAAAACCCAATGCACATGCATGGTGACAGCTGGGGGAAATGCAGAATGGCAACAGTGATGCACAGTACGAGCGAGGGAAAAGACCAGTGCATAATAGACCCAAGTCCTACAAGGAAAGGCTGAGGCACTTGGGAATGTTCACTCTAGAGAAGAGGAGGTTGAGGGGGGACATGATGGCTGTCTTTAAGTATTTAAAAGGCTGTCAACTCCTGTTGGCAGCAGAAGGTAGGACTTGCAATGATGGGTTTAAATCACAGGCAGAAAGATGCTGAATGTTAGGAATTTTTTTTTAACAATAACAGTAGTTCAGCAGTAGAATCGGCTGCCTAGGGAGGTGGTGAGCTCCCCCTCGCTAGCAGTCTTCAAGCAGCAGCTGGATGAACATTTGTCAGGGATGCTCTAGGCTGATCCTGCATTGAGCAGAGGGTTGAACTAGATGGCCTTCCACTTCCATCTCTATGACTCCATGATTCTATGAGTTCGAGCTGCACCCTTGGAGTTGTGACCCGAGAAGCTAACAGCTTGACAGCTCCTCTCTTCACAGTGCTACTAGTGTTGCCTGTATTTTATTCGGTTTTGTCAAATCCAAGTCTGCAAAATTCACTTTACGAATTTAGAGGCTGGTAAGCAAGGATAGCCATAACCGCTTCCAATCAAACTTGCTCTGAGCTCTGTATTTGAGACTCAGCCATCTTTGTGGTTATTCAGACACTCTGAAATATTCTCCTAATACTCCTGAAAACAAAGTCATGATTCATGCCTTTTCAAACTGAAATGTAATATGTTGTTATTGAGGAACACCTCACAGTGCTATTCGTTATCATGGGGCCATGATAAACAATCATGAAAGATTGCAGCTGAGCTATTCCACCAGATGCATTCTTGAAAACCAAAGAGGGGTGGGGAGTTAATTGCATATGTAAAAGATTCACAATACCGTATTTCAAATAAGAAGCATGATTTGGGAAGGGGGGGCAAGGAGCATAGCAGCTAAACGGGAGGGGGGAGAGAATGAGAGAAAACACATAATAGCTTTTAGTCTGTCATTTCCCCCCACAGAGTAGTAAATAAGCGCTTTGATACATAAAAGCAGTTATCAAACAGTAACAAATTAGCTCTTTGCCATCTGCGATCCACATGAAGGGGGGGGGAGTGGGTGACAGTTTGGGCAAGATTTTAAAATATGAAATCAAGTATTTATGAACTGGTTTCAGAGTCTTGCTGTCTACTTCGCCGCTTCAAAAGTGGCCACAAGAAAGAAATGAGGTTTTCAGCGCTAACTAAAAACAGAAGTTGCGGCCCTAGTTCTTTAAACGATGCTAATTGTTGGCTGACATTCGTAAACAAGATGTTTCCTTTCCTACCACAGCCAGGCCTTAAAAAGAGGCTGCCTACATCACTACAGAGATGGCAATGAGTACCACTTTCTATCTGTATGTGAGTGAGTCCTTAAAAACAAATAACCTGTAAACTCAGTCCTTACTGCTGCATGTGGACACAAAGTGGCAACACCTTCAGTAAAGAAATTAAAAGAAGGGTCCTCCTCCCCCCACAGGTTTCTTTACAGTTCCGTGGGTCGATGAGGGGCATTCATAATGTCTTTTCTAAAAGCTTTCTGGGATTCTCAAAGGGCACTTTAAAGAGTAGCTGCATGGTTGCCAAACTGGACAAGATGATACAAGATACATTCTGTAGTCTTTTGCATATTTAAAAACATTTAAAGCAGGTATGGCTGGTCCAGATCATGGCAATGCACTGAGGGAATGTTTAACCTTCCTCCCCTCTATGAAATTTTCCTGTTCTAAATTCTGTTTGCCCCATAGCATGGGAACATGCAGGTACATTTATATTACATGGTAAACAACAGCAGGGGAAATGTAGACCAGAAAGACTGTGGGGAGAAAGTTAACCCTGCCTCCTTCAGAGCCATGACCTGGATCCAATTTGGAGCCCCACCCTGTGCAGCTGGTTTTAACGCTTAATAAACCCACCCGTGAGGGATCTAGTCATGGATCTCCTGCAGTGCCCTCTAGCTTGGCCCTTACTCTGTTCAGCAAAACAAAGATATCTGGTATCTTAGATGAACTTGTCTACAAAACCACGTTCAACAGTAAATCAAGTTTCCTCTCAACACTTTTAGGATTCTAGCCATATTACTCCATTCTGTAGATACTCACTTGGAAGCAAGTCCCGCTGAGCTCATTGGGGCTTCCTCCCAAGAGTGTGCATAGGATTGCAGTGCTGGATCAAAGTTATACTACAGACCAGTGTTCCCTCTAAGCTGAGTTAGTGTGAGCTAGCTCACTGTTTTCTAGCCTCCAGCTCACAGGTTTTTGTCTTGGCTCAGGAAGGATGGCTCCAGAGCAAACGAATTTATGCAGCAGCCAAATCACTCGCTCACAACCTTAATGCCAGTAGCTCACAAAGTAGAACTTTTGTACACAAGACGCCACAGCTAAGAGGGAACATTGCTACAGACCAATTGGTTTAGGTGGCAATCTTATGCACACTTATTTGGGGAGCCTCACTGAACTTAAGTAAGTGGGTATCTATGAAATCATTTTGCACAGTTTTTTCATGAAGTTCTAGGAAAGGGAGTTTGGGATATGAATAATTAACTTTCAGGGTCCTCAGCAGACTACAAATCTGAGGGAAGCCATGACACCTCAAATCAGTATAAACAAAACTGAAGCTGCGTTTTAGTGGTTAAGGGCCAGGCTGGGATCACAGAAACCCACGTTTGAATTCCTCTGCAGCTATGGAGCATACCGAATGACCTTAGACTAATCTTTTAATCCCAACCTAAATTACCTCACAGGGTTGCTGTGCAGAAACAGTAGAGGAAGAAAGAAAGGTGTATGCCTCTCTTAAGATAAAATTTTAATAATAAATAAATAAGCCTATCATATAGATATGCTTTTAGTCTTTACATGCCACATGAGTTTATTCTCTGCAGTTAAGTAATCAAAATTGCATTTATCAGGAGGAGGAGGAAATATTAAAAACAGCTTGTCCTGCCTATACATAAGTACTCTTAATTAATTGCCACTAGGTTTAATTCAAAATTTTCCAGTCTTCCAGACGACAGCTGATTTGTTTCTGTTAATGAACAAACATTGCAAGGACAAAACTGGGGGGGCAGGAGGCAGGCGGTTCCAGGTCTAAAAAATTACAGTCTCCCATTTGTTTTTATTTTTTATTTAAAGAACCAATATTGTTTTGTGCTCCTCACTTCCCCTTACTGTGAGAAGTTCCCAAGGGCGTTGCGACTCTATTTGGTTTCCTTTGGACGTAATAGCACAGGAACCTGTGTTGTGTTTGTATGATCTGTCGCCAGAGAGCTCATGTGGGGGTGGGGCACGCTAACGTGGCACAGGCCGGGCTTTGGTGTTCCCAGACTTTTAGTTTTGGGGGACTTCAATGTTCATGCAGATGAGGCCACCTCCTCACAGGCTGCGAATCTGGTGATATCCATGGCAGCACTGGGTCTCTCACAATTTGTATCTGGTCTGACGCACCAAGCAGGCCATACTCTGGATCTGATCTCTGGGATGGGGATAAATGTTGATCTGGATGCCATCAAGGCAGTGCCATGATCAGACCACTTTGCACTGAAAGCTGGCTGAGTGTCCCAGACTGCATAGGCAGTGCGCAGATTTATGCTTGCCTGTGGAAACTGTGATGGATCCAATTGGTTTCCAAAATGCTCTGCGGGATCCAATGCCCCCTGGCGATTCGTTAGATGTGCTGGTAGACGGCTAGCAGAGCCGTCTCCCTGAAGCCACTGAGGAAATTGCTCCCCGATGCCCTCTCCACTCCCATGCCAGACTAGCCCCTTAATATAACATGGAGCTACAAAGGATGAAACGGGAGCTGAGATGGCTAGAGCACACATGGTGGTAGTCTTGTGAGAACATTTTACAGGACGTTTCTGAAATCCTATGAGGTGGCAGTGAAGGCCACAAAGAAAGAATTCTATGCAACCTCCATTGCATCTGCTAGCTCTTGCCCAGCACAATTATTAAGAGTATTTAGATCACTCATCCCCCCCACACAGAGAACTCAAAATGGCAATCAGCAATTAATCCAGGAATAACATGGAAAATCAGGAGCTGGCATTTTAAGGCTCCCAGGACTGTTTTTTCTGTATTCTTCCAGTGTGTCTGTATCATCCCAGGGCTTGGTATCGGCTCACCATGTTGGCTTGGCTTGGCTTCTGGCCTTTTAAACTGGTTCTGTTGGTCTTCCAACACTGTATTCTTTGTGCGAGTTGCATCATGTTTGGATTGCTTTTTGTGGTGGATTCTCAGGTTCAACATTGCCTTTGATTCTCAGGTTGTATATTGGCCCAGGTTCTCTGGTTTTACATTTGTTGTGCTTGCATAGCATTTTAAGTTTGGCTTGGATGATTCTCTGGTGTGACACTGAGTTGGATTCTTTGGTTGCACATTTGTTGCGTTAGGTTTGCTATATTGTCCTGCCATGCCCTATGGGGTGGGGGTCAGCAGGTCCAACGCTTTGTGGCAGACTTTTCATGGTGTCAAGGAATTAATTCTGGAATAGGACTAAGTACAGGAGGCTGATGACCGGTGAATAGGTAACAGATGTTGCAGTCTGATTGTGCATTTCAAATCCATCAGGGAAATGCAATGAGAATGGATTAAACAGCTTGTCTGATCAGACCCAGAATGTTTAGGCCGGTGGCCACTGTTGTAATGGAAGTGTTGGTATATTAGTATATTCTAAATCCATCTTTTTATGATATTAACTGTTTTTATTGCTTTAATGTTTTTATGTTGCCAATGGCCTTGTAAGCTACCCTAAGCCTGCTTCAGCGGGGAGGGCAGGGTATAAATCAAATAAATAAATAGCAACTTGGACAGATAAGTTGAAGTTATGTTCTAATCCTTTTCCTTAATTACTTTAGTGACATTAGGTTACATTTTCACTGATTTATTCATTTTAAAACTTTGTTAATTTGGGCTCAGGATGTTTTAGAAGCAACATAGTGATGATCAGAGTTGATCAGGAATTAAATTTTCCCTTTTTAGACATAAAAGAAGAAATTATAAATCAGCCGTAGAAAATGTACTCTCACAAATCAGGAGCCCAGAAACAAAAATAAAAGAAATAATCAGAGGAACATGAAAAAGGGGACCAAAAAACCTCTCTTTCAAAGTGGATTAAGGGCACCTTCAAAAAAAAATTCATTCAACCTACCTATAGAATTAGAACAAGAAAAAAAACTCTTGAAAACCTCATCCCCAAACAAGAGCAGCTGACTTAGGTAATATTGCACAGGATTTTAAGAAAGAAGTACATGCAGAAAATGACAAAAATGAATGGAAAGAAACAGAAATACAGTTTCAGGTGGAAGTGAGTTTGGAAAATGAGAAGAATACTGTAGGGCAGGCCTTGACATTGGTTGCATCACAGCCGAGTTTCCTTCTCAAAAAGAAATAGGAAAGTATGTTACCAATGGTCACATCTCATTGCCTAAAGCATTCCCAAAAGACACCAGCAATCAAAATTTTCAACAAAGCATACTGAAATTTCAAAGTGCCAATGGAGAACAGCACATAAGAAACTGGTTCGTCTGAAGTCAACCAAAACAAGCATTACATTTTTTTTCCATGTTGATTATTTTGGCACAAAACTAGCAGGTCTACATCTAAATCTGCATTGGCATCAGCTGAATGACTAGTGGGAAGTGATGGAAACTATATAACTGGATCCCAGAACATGAAAAAAGCAATAGCCACAGAGAATGTTACCTAGCTTGGCAAGAACTAAAAAGGCACCTGCTGTCTGGGACAGGTGTTAACACCATCTTAGAAGCAGCAATCAAAACTGAAGCTGTGAAAAGTGCATCATCAATGTAGTACTCTTCTTGGGAGAATGTGGTCTGGCTTTTAGTAGTTCATCCCATTGTATTGGTGATTCAAACATTGGAAACTTTTAGGACTCATATAGGAGAGCCAGTTTGGTGGAGAGCCAGTTTGGTGTCATGGTTAAGTGCGCGGACTCTAATCTGGGAGAACCAGGTTTGGTTCCCCACTCCTCCACTTTCACCTGCTAGATGACCTTGGGCAAGCCATAGCTCTGTACCAGCTGTTCTCTCAAGGACAGTTGTCTCAGAGCTCTCTCAGCCCCACCTACCTCACAGGGGTCCCTTCCACACGAGCGAGATAATCCGGAGGGGAATGGAGGCTTTTTTGCTCCAGAGCAATTTGTCCCACTGTTGTGTGATCACACAGCTTCATGGACCTGCCAGGGCAAACCGCCGCTGCATGATCAGACGCAATCAGGGGCGAGTGGGTTTTTTTTGTGGTGGGTTTCTGAGGTGCTTAAGTGGGGGATCGATGAATCGCTGCAAGGGGGGAAGGGGGAATTGATGCTTTGCTTCTCCCCCCCAAGGGCTTTTGATGATGCGCACACGGAGAAGGGGAGGGAACAGTGTTGCATCAGGATAGCGTGTGATCACGCTACCCACAATGCCACACTTCCACGCTGGTGCAGTCACACAGGGAAACTCTGGCTGTGAGCCGCAACAAACCATTTGATACTGGAGTTTCACTAGTAGTTTTTTACTAGGATTCCCCACCGGATCAAAACGGTTTGCAATGGCTTGAAAACGGTTGTGGGATGCTTCCTAGATGTGCTGGTGTGATCATGCCAGTTTGATCCATCGGTGAAGCATCCCTCTAGCATGGCAAATAGGTGTGTGTGGAAGGGACCAGGATGTTTGTTGTGTGGAGGGGAAGGGAAAGGAGCTTGTAAGCCACTCTGAGACTCCAAGTGAGTGAAGGGCAGGATATAAATCCAATCTCTTCTCTTCTTCTCTCTAACTACTCTCCAGCTGGGACCACCCCATTCTTCAGGAGCATGAACAAAGTGTACAGGAGTCAGAAGAGGGATGAGCGACTGCAAGTTCATTATCTGTCTCCCGACCCACAAAATGAATTTATTGCAGAATGCTCAAATCTTGGCTGAGGACAGACTGGCAATCTGGAGTGGGAGAGCTCCGCTTGTGAAGCGGGGGAAGGGAGCCCATTCAAACAGCCACAGCTGTTCCCCGGCTCCCTTCCGTACTTACCCACTTCCCTGCCGCTTCCCTGCCACTTCAGAAGGACACCGGGAGAAAGTGGTGCCCAGGGGCCATCTGCCGCTTGTTTCCCACTTCCCGGCAGTGTGAACTGAAAGAAGGCGGGATTCAAGCAAAGGCGGCAGTGTGAACATGCCATTTTGGCAATGTGCACATGAGTGCTCATGAGCTCATGTGCCATGCGCACATTGGCAAAACGGCCCTGCCACAAGCTGTGGAGGTTGGCCCACCTGGGGCCGCTCCACAGAAGTCTGAATGCTCCAATCCGGAATGCTAACGCAGGAATCTGGCCAGTGTGAATGGCCAGCCCTGGAGCAGTTTCCCCCCCCAACTTTCAGCCCCACTTTCCTCCCGCAGCAGATTGCCTGTCTGTCCTCAGCCCTTCTGAAACAACATATTTTGCTTGATGCAGTTTGCAAAGTACTTCACAGTAAAGTAGAGGCCACACCAGATTCCTCACATAGAGAATGAAGAACATTTCTTTTGAGATTCGTAATTTTAAAAGAAACACAGTATGGAATTCAAGAAAGATTTCTAAAGTTAGCAGATTGTAGCAACAAAAGGGGGGAAGAAATTGCTCCGTTGATAACTGATACTTTGAAAGAACATGCTATTCCTCTGTGATTGTAGAGCTCAAGCTTATGACAACGTACCAAATATGGCTGGAAGATACAATGGTGCACAAGTAAAAATACAAGAACTGTGGCCAACAGCATTTTTTTTCACCTTGTCATTGTCACACACTTAACTTATGTGGAAATGATGCTGCTGAATGCATACCTGAAGCAATACCTTTTTTGGAACAGTTCAAACTATCTACCACTTGTTTAGTTCCAGTCCCAAGCACTGGGAAATACTTGAAAACCTCATAGGCTGTTCTCTTCATGGTATCTCAAACAAGATGGTAAGATTGTGTTGAAACTGTAAAGCCTTTTGCATCTCACCTATCTAGAATTAAATTAGCACTGCAAGGCCTCCTAGACCTAAATCTGACATTCAAAACAAGAAATGAAGTCCAGGGAGGTTTATTCTATGCGACATCTTTTGTCTCTGTGTTAATGTCAGCTGTGTGGTACAAAATATTAGCTCACAGAAACAACTGCAATAAGGTAATCCAAGCCAGGAATGCCACATTGGATGTTGAAGCAGAAAACACTGAAACACTCCTCACAGATCTTACAAAACTTCATAATGACTCGAAATGCAGGTGGAATGAAGCCAAAATTGTTGCATTGACCTTTGAGAAGGCAAGGCTGCGTGATAACAGACCTGACACTAACTTGATGGAAATGAATGACACAGATGATTCACCAGAAAAAGCCTACTTCAGAAAATCTGTGTTTTATGTTTTGGTAGACAGTGTTATAGTAGGATTAACTGCAAGATTCAATACTGTGAAACAGTTGGCTGAAAAGTTCAAATTCTTGTGGAAATACCTCACCATGTCTGAAAGTGATTTGAAAGGAAAAGCCTTATTTTTATCACAACAATATCCTGATGACCTTAACGCTGAGGATTTTTTTTTACAGAAATGCAGCATTTACCTTCAAAACATAAGGCAAATTTTGGAAATGCAGTTAAAACCATTGGATCTGTTGAACATATTAACAGAATACAGACTTGGTGACCTGTTTCCAAGTGTTAGTGTCAGTTTATGGATTCTTCTAAGAATTCCAGCAACAGTAGCTTCTGCAGAGAGATCATTTAGCAAACTCAAGCTGATTAAGAATTTTTAAAGGTCTACAGTGACTTGTGGATTTGGCCAGGCTGAGGATTGAATAAAACATTGCCAGAACAATTAATTTTGATGCTGTCATTAGAAATTTGTCACAATAAAGACAAGGAAAGCTCCTTTTTAAGTAAGAAGAAGAAGTGGAAGAGATTGGATTTATATCCCGCCCTTCACTCACTTGTAGTCTCAGAGTGGCTTACAAACTCCTTTCCCTTCCCCTCCCCACAACAGGCACCCTGTGAGGTGCGTGGGGCTGAGAGAGCTCTGAGACAACTGTCCTTGAGAGAACAGCTGGTACAGAGCTATGGCTTGCCCAAGGTCATCCAGCAGGCGCAAGAGGGGTCCTTTCACAGAAAAAGAGGTGCTGGAGCTCATTAGCATAACTCATTAGCATTACTTATTTGCATATGCTACACCACTTGACATCACCAGAAGTATGTCAGAAGGCAAGAAAGAAAGGAGAGAGAGAGAGAGAGAGAGAGAGAGAGAGAAAGAAAGAAAGAAAGAAAGAAAGAAAGAAAGAAAGAAAGAAAGAAAGAAAGAAAGAAAGAAAGAAAGAAAGAAAGAAAGAAACTGGCAGAGAGGGGACAGTTACTAATCCAAGCCTCAGAAATACCACTATTCTGGGAGGATAGCTTCAGTGGTGGCTGAAACCTTCAGAAGGCTGGTCGAAGGAACAAGGACCTTTCCAGGGGACGGGGTCATTTTGCTGCAGCCATGACACAAGCAGGCATTCCCCAGCGGGGGGGGGGGGCTGGCACCATCTCCTGGAGCTGCGTTCCCCTGAGCTCCTGCTCGAAAGGACCCCTGGGCACAAGTGGAGGAGTGGGGAATCAAACCCAGGTCTCTCAGATTAGAGTCTGTGCACTTAACCACTACACCAAACTGGCTCTCGTGTAAGTAAATTCAAAGCCTATAGGTGCCCATAGAACTGGACCCCTGGGTCCAATTCACTTGAAATTTGGGAGTTATTTATGAGACAGGCACCAGCAGCTCCACTGCATTTTTGGTGCAATTGTCTAAAAACACCAGACACCACCCCTCCAGAAAAATGTCCTGTAGGAAATAATGGGGGCAAACATCAATATTACAGAATTTTGGGATAGATTCTCTCTTTAAAGAATAAACAAGAACTTTTCTAAAGTTAGTGATAATCTATTAACGATAAACGAGAGTACATCTTTAACAGCTGAACAAACTTCTACCCTAAAATTAAATCATTGTAAAAACCTAAATATTGTCTTGTTTGTCTAAATCTAAATTTTATTCTTACTGATTATTTAAATACCAGTGAAATACAGAATAAAATATTGAAACTATAATCAAAGTCTTCATCACCTTTAATATGATATTCAGATAATTCCAGAACTCAAAAAAAGTTAATTATTCCCATAATATGAGTAATGTGCTTGCCATGTCTGCTGAAATTCTTTCAGTGTCTTTTGTTTATATAATTAGTTAGTTTTGCCAATCTTGCTTACTCAGCTAGTTTTTCTTCTCAGATCTCTATTGTAGGGCAGTCTTCTGTCTTCCATTTAATTGCAAGTATTACTCTGGCAGCTGCCAACATATATCTAAGTAGGTCTTGTGGGGTTCTGTGTATATTATTTGGTAGGATTCCCAATAACATAGTCTCTGGTTTAATTGAGAATTTGGTTTTTAAAATATTTTGAATTTCTTCATATATATCTTTCTAGTATCTTTTCGTCTTGATGCAAATCCACCACATATGATAAAAGGTGCTATCTACTTCTTTACATTTCCAGCAAGCCCCTTTGTAATTCTTGTCCATTTTTGCAATATCTTTTGGGGTGAATACTTTGTTATATTTTTAAGTTTGTTATACTCAACCTTCTGAGTAACCACCATATACATCCTACTCAACAGGGAAGTACTGGCAAGCTAGATATGGGCCCAGCCCACTGAATTTGCACAGAATTATCTCTGGTCAAAAGAGTGGGGGAAAGGAATAGTTTTAGGCCTTTGGCCCAATGTAAATAAAGTTTCAAGTACAACAGACTAAGCTTATTGAAGTATGTTTCGTTCAGTGATTAAAGGCACGCAGGACTGTATGCATCTCTTTACACAAAAATAATAGAAATGTTTACAAAAGAAAAAGAAAAAACGATTGCCCTGCAATTGAATGCTAATCTAGTTTCTTGTTGTCAGATCTGTTAATTACATATACAGGAAAAGAGTAAAACAGATATTACTGATTCACACTTGATGTGCCAAGAACTGTTTCCAGAATGAGAAATCTCAGTCCAACTTCCTTTTATTGTCTCCTATTCTGTTAAATGTGGAAGCCCAGTCCTTTGCTAAACTACACACTGAGAGAGAGAGATTTCATTTACTCACCTATGAATGGGGTGTCAATTTCCATTATTTTAGCCTATCAAAAGAAAGAATGCACATCACACCTACTGGTGAGTTTGCAGGGTATAGATTATGAAGACATGAAATGCAAGAAAGAGTTCTCATAAGAAGTATGGCAATGGTGGCCCTTTTCTTCATCTGGGCTCTGCTGCAATCTTTATGATAAGGACTTCCTTGTTTTTCCAGTCAGGCAGAGTCAATCAGCTGCAGTTCCAATATAGACTAACTGAACATCTGTATACTCTTTCAGATTGCCTGTGCCATCCTAAGCAGAGTCACATCCTTCTAAGCCCATCAGTTTCAGTGGGTTTACAAGGGAGTAATTCTGCTTAGTCTGGCACCATGAATGTTCTTCTGTACACAAAATTAAAGTGCTACACATAGAAAACTAATATTTAAAGGAGAACCTAGAATAGAACCATATCCTTAGCATCTAGTTTTCTATGTGGAGGGAACTTTACCCTTGGATTGCCATCTTCCAGGTGGGGCCTGGAGTCCTCCTAACATTGCAAGTGATCCCCAGGCTTCACAGATCAATTCCTCTGGAAGAAATGACTGCTTCAGAGGGTCTACTGTATGGAATCATATCCCTGCTGACTTCCCAAACTCCACTTTCTCTGGACTCCAACCACAAATCTCTAAGAATTTCCAAAGCCAGAGCTGACAACCCTAAGTTATATCCTTCGCATGGAGTCTGAAGTGGTTCATCCCAGATTTGAGTAATCCAGCAGTCTTTCTATAGTAGCTTCCTGATACAGAAGCTTTGTCCAGTTGGAATCCTCAAGATGCCGTGGTCTCAAGATGATGTAGTAGAACTTGTGCATCTCCCACCTTAACACTTCACATGAAAAAAACAAAAACAAATGATGCTAGTAAGATCTTCCTCTGCTGAATTTAATGCCCCAGTTGTGAGGTTCTACATTACTGCACATTTTTACCAGAAAGATTTAAGTTTTGTATAAAGCTTTCTTCAGAAGTTAAATTTTGGGGATGAAGGTTTTATGAAGGTTTTATTAAAAATGAAGGTTTTGTAAAGCTTATATAAAAATTGCCACTGCATGGATATCTTTGAATTGTTAAATTTTCACACAACATTAAAAATAAATGAGATGGACAACATTAAAAATAAACAAGAGGGCTAGCGTAGAAAAGGTCCTATCCTTAGTCACCCATCTCACTGCTGAACACAGGATTCCTGGAGAAGATCTTCTCCACAGAAGGTCTTGTTTCTTAGGCAGGAACTTCAGTGGATCTCACAGCTTATTTCTGTTTGGTCACTGATGTCCCCTTCCTGTCTTATTCAATGACTCTTATGCTCCCCATGCTGCTTCTCACATTTACATAAGCTACTCTTGTATCTCATTTGTCTCTCAGTACAGCTGAGAAAGCCTGGGTACCTAACTGTGTTCAGTCTCTGCAGAGAAACTATGTGATAGAGTTTCAAGTACAAAATTCCACTTGAGTTCAAATGTCAGCCTTTTCTCCACACATGTCCTAGATTACTGAGTTGTGGTTTGCATCCATTGTGGAGATCAGGGATTAATTTTAATTTTTAAAATTGTTGCAATTTCTGTGAATAACAGCAAAAAAACCCTCATAGATTACATAAAATGGGAATCTTTTGTACTGAGTTGCCAGGAAAAGGCAAGCTTAACTAAATAATTGTAACCAGATTTTTCTTGACCCTATCTCTCTACTCTACTTCCAAAATGGTTTCCTTCCAAACATTTTCTGTGCTTCAGTACTGAAGAGTTTAGATCTGAGATATTCATCCTTTACTAGATTACAGTGGTGTTGCTAAAATAAGATGGAAATGAGTTGCTATGAAGACCTGCAGCACCAGAAAACAAATGAGTATATTGAGCTATGTGAGTATACATGTGTTAATAAAGCATCACAAAACATCACCTCAGTCACAGCCTGTTTTATAATGGTGGAGTGCTGGATTAGGATCCAGTAAAAACTTGGGTCCATGAAGCTCTCTGGGTATTCTTGGGCCAGTTACTCTATTTAAACCTAACCAACCTCATAGAATCATAGAGTTGGAAGGGACCTCCTGGGTCCAACCCCCTGCACAATGCAGGAAATTCACAAATACCCTCCCTCCAGAGCTGCAGTGACTGCTCTTCCACATCCAGAAGATGGCAACAAATCTCCAGGATCTCTGGCCAGACTGGCCTGGAGAAAAATTGCTTCCTGACCCCAAAGTGGCAATCAGCATTTCCCTGGGCGTGTAAGAAAGGACCACAAGAACTAAGCACTGAGGCAACCCTTCCTGCCCTCCCTCTCATGATCTGTCTGAGTTCACACAATCCACATTGCTGTCAGATGGCCATCTAGCCTCTGTTTGAAAACCTCCAAAGAAGGAGAGCCCACCACCTTCCAAGGAAGCCTTTTCCACTGAGGAACTGCTCTGACTGTCAGGAAGTTCTTCCTAATGTTTAGCCGAAAACTCTTCTGATTTAATTTCAACCCACTGGTTCTGGTCCGACCTTCCAACTCCACACCATCTTGTATAAGTACTTGAATGTATTTTATTTTATTAGTTAAATTTATAACCTGCCCTCCCTACCAAGGCAGGCTCAGGGTGGCTTACAAAGGATAAAATGAGCTCCCGGAAGACATCAGGGCCCTGTGGGACCTTTTGCAGTTCCGCAGGGCCTGCAAGACGGAGCTCTTCCGCCAGGCTTTTGGGGCCACCACTGGGGAAAATGGCCACAGGTAAGTGGCCAGTGATGTGGAGGCCCGGTGGTTGCCCCTGGCCAGGGGGATGAAGCAGTAGATGCAGTTACTGTTTCTCGTGCTGGATTGTAAATTGCCACCATTTCAGTAGGTTTATTGGTTTTACTGTTAAATTATTAACTGCATTTTGTATACTGATTTTAATGTTGTGAGCCGCCTAGAGCTGCTTTGTGCTGGCTAGGTGGGATATAAATTCAAATAAATAAATAAATAAAATATAAATAAGCAATTGTAAACATAAATAAAACCAGTTTAAAACAATCCAGAGTCATAAAGTGCTAGATAAATAGATATAAATACTTAAAGATGGTGGTACAATCATATTAATATGTTCTACTATCTGCTATGCTTCTCAGCTCCTTGATCATTATCACATATATATGCAGCAGGCACTGGCACTAGCTGTAAACGATTAAACCAGGGAACAGGCTCTATAATTCTCATTCATTGTAATTAATGATGTTAGTGATGGTGTACTTGATGGCAGCAGTGGCTCCTTAACCAAAGCCCTGGTGGAAGAGCTCCCTCTTGCAGGCCCTGCAGAACTGAAGATGGTTATCATATCACCTCTCAGTCATCTCCTCTCCAGGGTAAACATACCCAGCCTCTTCAACCTTTCCTCATAGAACTTGGTCTCCAGACCCCTCACCATCTTCATTGCCCTCCACTAGTTTATCTTGATTTCAGTAAACCTTGTGATAAGGTTCCATACAATATTCTTCTTGACAAATTGGTAAAATATGGTTTAGATCCTATGACTGTTCCTCATCCTCTTGGAGAGGAGTGACAAGTGGAGTGCCTCAAGGATCTGTCCTGGGACCTGTTTTGTTCAACATATTTATCAATGATTTGGATGAAGGAATAGAGGGGATGCTTATTAAATTTGCAGATGACACTAAATTGGGAGGGGTAGCAAATATGGTAGAAGACAAAGTCAGGATACAGGATGATCTTGACAGGCTAGAAAACTGGGCTAAAACAAAAAAAAAGAATTTCAATGGGGATAAATGTAAAATTCTGCATTTAGGTAGAGAAATCAAATGTATAGTTATAGGATGGGGGAGACTTGTCTTGGCAGTAGTATGCGTGAAAAGGATCTAGGGGTCTTAGTAGACCATACACTGACCATGAGTCAACAGTGTGATGCAGTTGCTAAAAAGGCAAATGTGATTTTGGGCTGTATCAACAGAATTATAATGTCCAGATCATGCAAAGTGATGGTACCACTTTACTCTGCTCTGGTTAGACTACACCTAGAGTATTGTGTTCAGTTTTGGGCACCACACTTTAAAAAAGATATAGACAAGCTGGGACATGTCCAGAGGAGAGCAACGAAGATGGTGAGGGATCCCCACTACTCTCTTTATTTCTAAATTGGTCTTATATGTTGGCTATTGTGTGCTTCTTGTGTGTTAGCCTTCTCATTTTCAATTAATAAAATCAATCTTTATTTTACCTTGGACTGGTTATTTTGAGTGTCCTCTTAATGAAATGATCATCATAAACACTGGTAGTGCAGTCTCGCTTATTACTCCCCTCTCGCCAGTCTTTGTCTCCTTCGCTAATTTCCCAAGTGAAATAGGAGACAACCCCCTTTTGGGGCAACACAAACCATTTGGGGTAACACTTCATTCAAAGATGACCCCAACAAAATCACATAACTTAACACTAAAATCAGGTTCCTTGCCAAATGACTGGAAATTAGGAATAACAATGCCAACATTTTAAAAAGGCATTCAAAATCTTTAAGCCCATTATTCTAATGGCTGTTCTAGGAAAACTGAAAGCATGACTATAGATTATTAAGTGTACAGAAGTACAAGCCCTGCTGAGGAAGAATCAGCATGGCTTCTGCAAATGGAAGTCCTGCTCACCAACCTTTCAGAGTTCTTTGAGGGAGTAAGCAAGGATGTGAATAGGTGTGATGTGATTAATGTTATTATACATGGACTTCTAATTTTTTTTAAGTTCCTCATGAAAGGCAGCTGAATAAATTTAGTACCACAAGTGAATGCATGCTGTTATGAACTGATAACTGATAAAAGAACAGAGAGCAGAGGGTAGGAGTAAAGACCAAAGCTCTTAGAATGGGGGGAAGTGAGCATATTGAAGGGGGTGGGTGGAACAGAGAGACATCATTAATGGATCAGCCAGAAATCTTAAACACTCAGGGTTGCTAGCCAGTGGGAACAAAGGGGAGTGCTGTTGAGTGACAACATGACACCTCCCTAGGAATCGTAGGGAAATCTATGGTAAAACCACCAATTCCTAGAGCATAGTGGCATAACTTCTGGCTTTTCCATGAAAGTGACACCATGCCATCACCTGATGGTGATTTTTCCCCATGCTGCCAGCTACCAGAGCAGCAGTGGGAAACGGGAGCTAGAGATCATAGATCCCCTGCCTCTGCAGGAACCTGGTACCCTGTATAACCACACTATTTCCTGCGGGTCTCAAGAGTTAGTATTGCCATTCAAATGCTACTTTCATGATTGTATATGTCGTGATAAAAACTGAGTCGGGTCACTCAGACATTCATACCAGTCAGGTCACTCAGACATTCACACCAGTCTTTGCTAAAGGGGAAGAAAGAAACAAAGAGTAGATGAGCTCCCAACACATCAAGCAGCCTCAGAAATAATTGACACCTATATCTGTGCCACTGAGTGAAACACAAAATAGGATTAGCCTGTCCCCCAGGCAGGGCTCATTTTGTAGCAGGAGCTCCTTTGCATACTAGGCCACACACCCCTAATGTAGCGAATCCTCCAAGAACTTACAGAGCTCTTCTTACAGGGGCTACTGTAAGCTCTTGGAGGATTGGCTACACCAGGGGTGTGTGGCCTAATATGCAGAGGAGCTCCTGCTACGAAATGAGCCCTGCCCCCAGGCAATCATCGGTTGCTGGTCCAGCTCTCTCACCTTCTTCCACAGTGTGCAGTGTTGGGTAAACTGCAATCTAAAGAAAGGGTGGTACAATACAGGCTTCAGATTTGGGCATGACCACATGATCAAAATACACTCACATGGATGCCAAGCATTTTCTAACCTATAAAGAAGGAATGGGGTTCATGTGCTCTTCTTGATTACTGTGTCTCTGATTTCAATTTGAACCAAAGGGGGGAAATTTAAGGTACCAAGGCATCACCTACAATGGGAAGAGACAGGAGAGGTACTCTCCCTTGCAGCATGGATGGAATTAGAGCTGAATCAGGTGCAGGAAATCGGTGGTGGCTGAGAATCAGGCATACTTGGAAGTCTGCCTCCCTTGATTCCTTGCCAATAAAACAGGCAAAAAAGTTTAAGACAAAGACAATGAAACACAAGAGCCAAATGACTCATCTATGACCTTGAAAGAGAATGAGCCTGCAGGCATACCTGCAGCCAGGTGGGATGTTGACTAACCAGTGGTGTGGGAGGTGTCGTGGTATTTCATTTCAATCAAGTTTACAGACAGTGCTACTCCAGGCTAGTAGAATTACTAATGCGTTCCCTGTTCTTGCCTCACTCTGCTGCCAACAGTTGCTTGTTTTAGGAAACAGGACATAGGGTTGGACAACTGAGGTTGCTATTAGTTACTCACCATAGGTATGATAATAAATCTGTGATAATTGACAATTCACTGTCATTGTTTGCTTTATTCCATCCCTCATAGTGTAAAGAGTAGTGGGCAACCAACCACCACACATATCTCTCTATATAATAAAAGGAATTTCAAGTGGCAACATTCTATGCTTGCCAAAATCAGTTGGCTGCCTGATGTGTCACTCAAGCTGTCCCTATCCACTGGCTGCATTGCCTGAGCCACGCCTCCAATATTCTAAACAGTTTTCTGTTCCTCTCCCCCCAATAGCCAGAGGTCATTTGCATATGTGGCCTTATTGGCCTTTGCCCCTAACATTCTAAACAGTTTGCTGTTGAGTCATTGAATGTGTTGTGAGGCAAGATACATCTCCCAATCTTCCCTTAAATGATCACTGGAGTTGCCAATCTCCCTGTGGGGCCTGGAGATCTTCCAGAAATCAGTGTTCCCCAGCCACAGCACATAATTTCTCCTACAGAAAAGTTCCCAGCTATTACAATGGCTGCTATGGGCACCCCCAAACACTTCCCTTCCCAGGCTCTACCCTTCAAATCTACAAGTCTGGCCCTCCCCTTAGTATTGCTAGCCTCCAGGCAGCACCTGGAGATCTCCAAGAGCAGTTCGCCTGGAGAAAATGGCAGCTTTGAGCAATGGACTCTATGGCATTATACCCTGCTGAGGTCTCTCTGCACCCCAAATCCTGCCCTCTCCAGGCTCTACCCCTCAAATGTACAGGTCTGACCCTCCCCTTAGTATTGCCAGCCTCCAGGCAGCACATGGAGATCTCCAAGATCAGTTCTCCTGGAGAGAATGGCTACTTTGGGCAATGAACTCTATGGCATTATACCGTGCTGAAGTCCCTCCGCACCCCAAACCCTGCCCTCCCCGGGCTCTACCCCTCAAATTTTTGGCCCTCACCTTAGTATTGCCAGTCTCCAGGCAGCACATGGAGATCTCCAAGATCAGTTCTCCTTGAGAAAATGGCTGCTTTGGACAATGGACTCTATGGAATTATACCCTGCTGAGGTCCCTCCCCACCCCAAAGCCTGCCCTCCCCAGGCTCTACCCCTCAAATCTACAGGTATTTCCCAAGCCAAAATTGGCAACCCTGTAACTGGCTATGGAACTGCTTTCCAGACCCTTGGAACCCAGATGACATTGCATAGGAAGAGGTGCTTTTTTTTTAACCTTTGCTGCCACTGCATAACCCCAAATCAACATAAGTCAGGGGTGGAGGGAACCATACCAGTTACCATGAGGCTGTCCTCCCATACTACCCACTTGGGGCAGCAAACTGACTTGAGACAGCCCTGCCTTATAGCTAAGCAGATGGAAATAATCACGGCTTGCCTCCCTCTATTTTCCCCTTACCCTCTGCCACCCCACCAGCCACAGCCGGGACACTCACCTGGAGCTTCCTTCTAGAGCCCATTGCATTTCTTCCCACAATGGGCCTTACTTCTAATGTAATATAAAACCCACAGCATCTGAGTAGGAAGCACTGCATTACAGCAAGTGACTCACATTTCCCAAGCAGCAATGTAATAATGTGAATACATCATGGGAAATACATCCTGGTATTCCATCATGCTGAATTTCAGATAGAATAACATGCAAGAGGCATTCTAGTTAACTTATATTACTGACACTGCTCCCTGCCTCACACTGCACATTTTGAGCTACCCATCTGAAAGATAAAATTAAGTTTTTTGCAAATACACATGCAGACTCAGCAGTTCACTAAGCTGAGAATATGCATCCCGGTTGTATGCATTTCTGTGTTCAGAAAGAGCCCACCGTATTCAGTACCACTTATTCCCCAAAAGGGGTAATCAAATTTATTTAGGCCATCCCTGGGAAAGAGAACTCTTTCATATTCACACAAATGACCATAACGCCACTATTTTTAAGGAACCATCAGCTAGCATGGATGCCCTTCTAACATACCACCACCACCCCCATCCTTATGACACTACTCTATTCAGGCATCAAGTCACAAACCTAAAATTTAACAAGCACAAAGCTTGGACATGAACTCAGTCATGAGATGTGATAAGTTGTGTCTTTAACAAATGTCCCATATGCTTCATTACTATCCAAACTGTGCTACAAAAATTAATCAACAAATTCTTCAGGAGCAAGGAAATAATATACACCCACGCAAGGACCATCAGTGTTCTAGAGCTAATGTGAAAAGAAATTGACCTATGAGGAAAAAGAAAGGGAGCTTTTTCAAGTCACCTAAGGAATGAGCTTGGTAATCATAGTACACCAATGAATAGAATAGGAGGGAATGTGACTCCATCATTGAAGCAAACCAATACCAAATCTCACTCGGCTCTTGAACACATATACATGAAACTACCTTATACTGAATCATACCACTGGTCTATCAAGGCCAGTATTAAGGACATGCACTCGAATATATCTGGTCCACATATATACCTGAAAAGTAACTTATTGGTGTATTCCATGTATGTTTGTGTATCTGGTATGGTATTTAAAATTCTTGGGAATATTGGTATCTGTCTCCTGTATGATTCTGGAAATATTCAGAAATATCTGGGGCCAGCATTTGAAGGATCCCAATAGAGAAAAGGACCTCTGTCTCTACCACCTGGAAGAGAAACCAGTCATTTCAACATTTACTAAAAAAACACAATAAGGGGTCTTGTGTTAGCATAGTCAGTGACCAAAGAAGTCTACTGTGTCACATTGTGGAAAATCAAATATCAGTAGAGGTAAAATAGGAGCTCCTCATTACTAGGAAGAATAAATTCATTGGCTTTAGGATGCTTGCCTAGTAAACACTTCAGGACACTACCCTAGTGGATGGCCTATAACACTCCTTCCTACTTTCTTTGGAAGTAAGACTCACCACATTCAATGGATCTTACTTATATGTAAGTGTGCACAGGATCATAGCCCTCCCCTATACACATTTCCTCAGAAAAGGCACTACTGACTTGAGTAGGTCCACCAGCTTAGTACATTAACTCTGCACTTTATTCTGACCAATATAAATCAGAAATAACTGCAGTGAAATCAATTGTTAGCCCAGCTAGAGGACCACATTCTTTGCTGGAGTGTTTTTATGGGCTGTGTTATGTTCTGGCCGGGGAACCGCACACGTGGTCGTCCAAACACGTGGCCAGGTGAAGCTGTCAAGCTTCTCTTCCAGAGACAATAGATCCCCTGGATCCTAAAAGGGACCAAGGAGCAAGACTGCATCATGGGATAGACAATAGGATGCAGGGACACTGTAAATAGTGAATCACGGGTGTTGGGTGTGTGCATGGGTGCGGTCAAGAATGGGGATAAAAAGTGGACCTGCGAGTCCAGCTAAGCAGTCTTGTTCCGACCTCTTAATAAAGTACGAGCTATTTTCATTCGACGTGTCTCCGACCTCAGTACTTTTCAGGCTGCTTCAAATTACACTGGCAAAATATTTCACAATCAAATCTTGAACTCATTGTGTTCAGCCAGAAATTGAGACCTAGTGTATTTAAAACTCTTCAGTCTTGGATAGTTTGAGTACTTGGAATGCTGCTTGATGCTCTTCAAAACATATCAACTTAAAATTTGCAGGGAGAAGATTCCTAGTCGTTCCTAGCTCAGAAATGTCTTTTCTCCCCTTAGCAACTGCACCGATTATAGCCTGAATTATTTTTCTCTTAAAAGTTGCTTCATATATTTATTTATGGAGGTTAACTTTTGTACCCTGCTTTTGCAAAAGCAACCCAAAATGGCTTATAGTGAACAGTTAAAGTCAATACAAAACAATTTTACAATCCACATAAAAGTCTAACCCCCCACCCCCCAGCTACTTGGATCTAAAATCAAGTTCATGCTGTTCATACAACTGATGGCTGGTAAAAGGGCAGGAAAGCCAAACATTTCCATAAGTACCACAATTTCTGAGTATCCTCCCTACAAAAAGAGTTCACAGCAATGTACATCATCCTTTCTCACAATTATTTCATGGGTTGCATTAGGGTGAGTGTCAAAACAACACATCTCTTTCATCCTTGACATCTCTAGGTCCCCAATATGGGTTTTTCATATAAAGGTACTTTTCATTTAAGGGGGAAAAAATGCTTACGCTGTCACTTCTGAAGTGCAAGGTGAATGGGTGGTTTACATGTCATCTACGTACACAGACACAAACCCTGGCTGCATTTCTTCTCCCAAGTATGCTGATCAGGTCATCATATTCAGTCCTCATTTGCCCTCTGCACAACCTGCCTCCCAAACCTCCACAAGATCCCTGTACCCAATGATGCTGTTTAGGGGATGTTTCCCAGCAGCCCTTCCTTGCAATGTAAGTGGCCCCAAAGTGCCTTGCTCCCTTTTCTCCTTTTCCCTCAGTGTACTTGGGAAGCCGTTGCTGCTTCCCACAGTTATGTTACTGAATGGGATGTAGTACAAACTTCAGATATCCTGAAAATAACACGTTCACATAGATTAGCCGGTCTTTGATGGCATATGTTTTCATAGGCAATATCTGTCTTCTTTCCTCCCACTTCTTTGAATGATGGGGTCAGTTTCCTTTCAAGGCAAGAGTACAGATGGGGAGGGGAAGGGGAAGGGATTGTAAGCCACTCTGAGACTCCTTTGGGTAGTGAAGGGCGGGGTATAAATCCAATCTCTTGTCTTCGTTTTTGTAATTTCCTTTAAATTAATCCACAGATTGAGCAGGGATTTGTTTCTTTCATTATTTCCAGTTTTTCTCCTCAGTGGAGACCCAAAGCAATGTTGTTTTCTTCTCATCCAACAACTTTGTAAGGTATAAGGCTGAGAGAGAGTAATTGGACCAAGGTCACTCAGGAAGCTTCTCTGGCATAGTGGTCCAAAACTCTAACCACTAAGCCGCGCTGGCTCACAGAGTTCAACAAGCAAGCACACAGGCCGAGCTGTGACAGCCCCAAAGCAATCACAGATCAAGACCTCCATACACTTAACCCAGTTCTGTAACCAAATCCAAATTTATCTTGCTCTTATAACTACCCATTTCTTCTCCAAGTAAAATTGCATCTACTATCCATCCTAGCGGGTAGATGTGACTCAAGAGGCATTCCAGTTATTTGGAACACAGGATTTCCCCGCGCACACACACACACCACTGATTTTCCATTTGTTTTCTATTATCCCTACCCAACAAAGTTATAGTCAAACCTAAATGGATAGTAACTGTTGTCAGACTCTTGAACAAACATACTCCCAACAACATTCTCTTGGCAGTGATTTGTTTCAAGCTAAGACCATCTTGTGTCAGAATTAACCCAGTTGGCACCAGTTCAGAAATTATACCTGCTTCAAACAAGCCCTCTCCCCAGTGTCCCATCCAATTATTCACTCCATGCAGCCCGCCTAAATCCAGCGCACACCATTATTCCTCCTACCCCCCCCCCCCATCTACTGTTTATTATCTCTAGCAAGCAAGTGAGCAGAGACAGGCCTTCAGGGTCATTTTGCATTCTTCTCAAGTCAGGAGGCTCCTTAGAAAAACAGTTGCAAAGTAGCTAAGCAGTTCCTCACACACTCACACACTTCACACCCAGCACTCTCCAGAGTAGTTGCAATGAAATGGTTACAGAAAGACATGAAGAGAATGCATGGCAAACCAGGCTCAGAGTTTGACAGCTCTTCCGTATAACACCAAGGTTCACAGTTACCGCTGTATTAACTGAAGAACACTGCAACGTAGTGAGAGACAAAAATAGTAGAGAACTAACCACCAACCATAGATATCAGAATTAACACTGGGACACCAAATATATAAATATGAAACAAGTGCTGAGGCACTGAATAATAATTAAATAAAGAATGGGAGACCTTTGATAGAGAGAAAAATGGCGGTCACTACAAATGTCACCAAGAGAACAATGCATGAAAGTCAGGCACTAAGGAGAGGAAGTGGGCAAGCCGGACTGGGGATCTTCTGACTTTCCCAGGGATGTCTGACTGTAATCCTGAGAAACAGAAACACATTTGAGAGCTGAATTCAGTTCTGCAGCCTCCTGTGCCACTTTTCAAGTGCACATTTCTACTGTGTTTTCGAATCACCTCAAAAAGCGTGTATTTTTAAAGGTCAGACTTGAGAAGGACACAACAGTGTGACATGAACATGGCAAACAAATTTTCAAACATTTCTGTTATTTAGGTAACCTTGTCAGATAGCTGTAGTTGGCTATAGCTATCTGTTGAATGTACACCAGGTAGTAAATACTCTGCCTCATGTGTGACTGAAGTAGTCCTTGGTTTATACACAAGATCATCAGGAAAGGAGGGGCCCACGAGCCGTTTTGATGTAGAGGCCTGGATCCTACAGCTGCACTGCATAAATAGCAAGTTTCCTGCTCTTTTGGGGTACTTTCAATGGCTAGAAAATGTGTCCCTTTTGTCAGTGGACCCCAGGAATATATCCTGGGGTTAAAGTGAGGGGCTTCAGTGAGAGGAGGGGATCTGTGAAAATCACCGTATCTCACTTCCACAAAAAGAAATGTCTACCATAAGCAGAAAGAAAGATTAGGATGCAAACCAGAAGGTTTCTAACATGTCAAGTGAACTGATTCAACATGTTTAATACTCACAAGTCACACAATAACTCAAAACCTCCGTTTTATGTGTGTCCTTACATACTTCGGCCAACTGGGGTGATATTCAGGGGGGGAAAACAATACTGAATACTGTATGATAAAAATCTGTTTATCTGGGCATGAAACTTACTGAAAAAGTTTTTGATTTCACAATAGGAGAAATGCTGCCATATTTTTAGTCCAGGAAAATGTTATATCTAAAAGTAGCCATGATATATGACGCTAAATAATTCTTTGCTATGTAAAAAGTCCAACCAACTTTGTTTTTGTTTTTAAGAAGAACAGCAACATGTATAAACTTTTGAAAAGGATGTTTCAAAATTTATGCTTAAAATGTTATTCAAAATAAAATTATTTTAAACCCTGAACCAGAAAAACAAAGGATATATTTATTTAAAGTGTGCTTCTTTTAAAACAGGAGTCAGACAACTCCATTGAGCAGACGACTACATGAACTCATAGGCCACACAGGTCCTCCTAGAAGTCCGTAGCAGAACCATAGGTCCATAGGTTTTTCTGTGGTCAGTCTGAGGGCGCTTAATGAAAAAGCGCAGAATCACCATATCATGGTTCCAGATTGGAACCTTGGATACATTCTTATGGTTTGCTGCTAATCTGGACAGCCAGGTGATAAAGTAGGAGCAGATGAAGGGGTTAACACTGAGCCTGGGAAGGAAAAGGTGCAAGAAGGATGGAGGGGAAATGGGAGTAGCAATGAGAGATGGTAGGAGGAAAGATAAGGTGTGATGGGAGGGGATACTGTGGAACAATAAGATAAAAGAAAAGGGAGGGGAGTGGGGAAAGGGATTACTTTTATAAGCTACCTTGAGACCATCTTGAGGGGTGTTGTGTATTGATGCTGCGGTCACCATGTGCTCCTGCAATGGCGACCACCACATGGACCTTCGCACGTGGTCCGAACCTATCTGAGCTCCGGCCAGGTAGGACAATAGACGGTTGGATCCTGAACGTCCACCAATCTGCTGCCATGGTTCCCCACGGGGGACCTATGAACTTCAACCGTAAACTTAAGGTCCTATCCGGACATTTGGGCGAGGTCAGGGGATTATCTCCGACCGGCATAAAAGCGGGCGCAAAGCCCAGGGTTTTCTGTGTACCATCGGAACCCGCAAGAAACTACCATGCTGTTTTCCCCATTACCAGCCTCCCGACTCCAGTACTTATCAAGGGGCAAAGGCAAGGTATATAATGCATTAAAACAAAACTGTCCAGAAGAACAAATGGGCTGAAAAATGAAAAGATTTTTGAGAGAGTGTAGTGCAATACCCAATCAGAATGACTGGTGCATGGAGCACTGGTCTCGCTCAAGAAAATGTTCATATCATGGCAAATGAAGTAGTTTCCAAAATCACTCAACTTTTTTGAGCTTTTCCTCTTTATCAAAGACAATTTCCTATGCCTTTCGTATGATCCCATTGAGGTTCTCTTTTTTGTAATGTATAGTGCAGGGGAAGGGGATACATGAAAGGGCTGAAAGTTTTTGGCAAACGGTTTGTGCTCCTGTTCTGGAGTTAATTTTTAACATTCTCCCAATTTTTTTTTAAAGCCACAATATGAAAAGGAGCAGCACTCAGGCCAGAATGAGAGACTGAAGAATAAAAGAACAGACTTTGGGGGTTCCTCTTGCCTCAATCATACATCAGCTACATCGGTAGCTTAACTATACTGGGTATCCTGACACTTAACAGCATTCTTTTGACATAAAAAGAGCTGCACAATGATTAACTCCCATATCTACATGGTGGGCCATACACTATAAAGACCATTCCAAATTACTCCGTTAATTTTTGCACATGGTCTGTGCATCGACCTGTGTATATCTTTACAGGCCAAGTATGCTTTGCAGGACTGGAGCCTATATTTTTAAGGCCAAAGTTTGTTTTCCTTTTGCATTTAAAATTCTTGTTTCTGTAGTTCTAGGAAAGATGGTAAGCAAGAGAATCAATTGAAATGTAGAGCCGAAAGGGGTGAAAAGGGTTAGGTTCCATGTTCCAGGACAGGATCATGTTCATACTAACCTCATATAACACATAATGCTGTCTCCACCTCTCCAAGGATCAAGGTGCCTTTCAACAGAAAAATAAACAAACTTGCCAAAACAAATTAAAATGGAATAATCAATTAGTATGATATAAGCAGAAGCAACAGAAACACAGAGTGCTCATTCAGCTGCCATAGGAATTGGGGTGGGTGGGCAGGAAGAAACAGAGCAGCTGTGAACCTCACTCTATGCTTTCAAAACCATTACAATATCTGCTCCTTGTGACAGGTCCTCACTTCATGCGCTACAAGCATGAGGCAAACAGATCACAGGTCTGTAGCCACAGGGGGGCTGACCATAGCAACCCCCACCCCAAATTTGCCCTGTCTTCCCTCACTGATCAGCCATGCCTTTTTTGTTTTTGTCCCACCCCCACTCCCCACTTCCCAGTGAGGCACGGGCCAAGCTGGAGCCTCAATAAGCGCAGGAGAAGAAATGGGAAGGTGGGCCTCTGTGGGCTGGAACTGGATGTTCCCGAAAACACAACTGAGTGGAGGGGCAGAGCATCTGGCTGCAGGCATCCCAAGGGGGATGTACTAAAAGGAATGACAGGATTGCCCACTGGAAACAATGGGAGAAGCTTGAAGGCCCACTGAAGATAATGGGAGCCAGGAATGCCAACTGACTTGCATGGGCTCCACTGAAATACATTGCAGCACAAAAAATGTTGCAAAGAAAATGTGGAATGGTTTTTCTGTTAAGGTCTCTGGGCCCAGACAGACTACTCTGGGACTGGAATGACAGCCCCCAGAGTGGAATGACGGTCCCTGGGAATAGAAACAGTGCTCTGGGACTGGAATGACAGCCCCCAGGGTAGAATGACGGTCCCTGGGAATAGAACCTGTGCTCTGGGACGAGAATGACAGGGCACAGAGAGGAATGATGGCCCCTGGGAGTATCAAAAGCATTCTGGGAATGGAATGACAGGACATAGAGTGGAATGATGGTCCCTAGCAATAGAATCTGTGCTCTGGAACTGGAATGACACCCACTGTGGTCATTTCCCACCCCTTAATAAAAAAATTTCTGGCTATGGGTCTGAGATCAGGGACCAAGAAACTGAATTCAAAATGCAACTGGGCTACTAAAAGTGGAAGCATAGGGTTGCCTGGAGATTTTGGGGGTGGGGTGGCATAATGCCATAGAGTCCAACTTCCAAAGTGACCATTTTCACCAGGTGAACATATGTCAGTTGCCTGGAGATAAGTTGGAATAGCGGGAGATCCCCAGCCCCTAACTGGAGTTTGGCAACCCTATAGGCAGGGTCTGAGGGATGTGACTCCCAGGACATGAAGGATTTTAATGGTAAGAATCAGCACCTTGAATTGGGCCCAGAATTCAGCAGTAGCCAGTATGGCAGCTGCATCAAAGGTTGAATATGCCTGACCTCACAGTATTACCACCCAACATCTCTAGTCATTCACTGCAGCTCTGCTTCAGAAAATGCATTAATACTGGGCAAAATGCGGATGTGCATAGTTTTCTTTAAGGCCACGGAAATGAAGCATCTCTTAGGTCCTTTCTTGATCAGAGGGCTACATGTTTTGATTTTGTTGTGAATGTAGATGAAACAATCAATAACATTCTGCACTAGGGCAGCTTCAGGCAAAGTTGCCAGTCTTAAAAAATTACAGAAGCATGGCAATATCTCTGTTCTTCATAAAGTAGAGTAGCCTAGGTAACAGATGAAAGTGATCAAAGCTGCTCCTGGCCAGCACTGACACCAGTCTATGTCCAGATCGGCTCAATCGCAGGTTCCTTGCGCGACCTCTGGGAAAATACTTGATTTTCCCGGGGGTCAGAAAACACGGGAGGAACCCACGATTGAGCCCACTTCGGCACAGGAGTTGTCCTGGCTGGTCTGAACGGTCCCTTTAAATGCGGGAGAAAAGAGCAGTTCCTCCCGCTTTAAAGGGCTGTGTGACCGCAGCCTTGGAGATCTAAACCAAACTGAGTGGAACACTATATGGCCACTGTGACCTATTACCAGGGCTGACCCATTGAGTGCATGACAGTGTTTTGATGTGTCGTGAGCAGAAAGCAGATGCCATGCAGGAAAGGTTCCTACAGAAGTAACATGTAGATGGAACATGGGAGTGAGCCAAGGCACATGCTGCCGGGGAAGGAAGAACTCCTCCCAAGTTGGCTATCCACTCTGACCAGTGAGGAGATGTTATCCCAGTCCAAATATGGAGATTAGGTAGACAGACCCAAGAGAAAGAGAACGAAGGATTCCTTTATTTTATTTAAAGCTCTGAGATGTCTCCAAAATTATGAGACACATAAATTTCAGGAGCTTGCAGCTCTGCATATAAAATACCACTCATGTCAAAAAATTCATCAGAGCCTCAGTGAAAACCTGAGTGCCTTGGTCTAAAACACAAATAAAAAAGCTTTTTCCATAATAACGCTATAAATTAGTATGACACCATCTCCAAGCTCCCTCGATGCATATGCATTCGCTGCAAAGTGCATTCCCCCTTGGCAAGACATTGAAAGTGCAAAGGTAACTTTGTCCATGGGATTTAAGCAACTGTGCTTAAGTAATTTCTTGAACAGAAACTCACTGTTATAAGTTGGGGGGGGGGGTGGAGAGACACACCTAGGACCTGTCCTTGAAGAACATTTCAAAACAGTGTTTTACATCCCCCCCCGCCCCAGAACTGTGCTCTTATTTCTTTGAGCATGCTTTTCATATGGATTTGCTTATAAAAATCAGAAGAAACTCATCCTTCAGATATAATCCACTTCTCTCATATGGGGAAGTTATGATATGGAGGTAGATTGACTCAAGTTGTAGGTTGTAGGAGGAGGAAGAAGGGGGGGAGGAGGGGGAGTTGATACTGCTTGTACACACCAGAGGTCCCTTGCTTCCTGTCTCCAGCTGATAAAAGTGGAAAGGAGGGTCAGTGCGAAGGGGAGGGAAAGGGGGAGCATTTCCCTTGGTGGCTTTCCAGAATGGAGGGATCAAGAGGAGGCTCAATCCGTCTGACAGCTGAAACAGATGATGCAGCACACCACCTATGTAAACAGAAATAGATGCTGGGCCTGATGGAGCTCAGAGATATGACCCTGCCCATAGAGCCGCTGAGTCTAGACTCCAGATGTGTTCTCACTGTTACCAAGCCAATTCCAATCCAAGTGGTAAATATTTCTACCAGATGACAGTGGTCTCTGTTACCGAAACAAGGAGAACGGATGGAAATAGGAGGGGAAATGAGCACTGGGCACTATTGCCTGCTTAGAAAAATACTCTGCATCATCTGAAAGATGTTAAGGGGCAATTATTTAAATAGGTCACACACATTCCTTTTCTTTTCTTTGCCATGTTCGGTTGAAACGGGTCCAAAACAAACTGAAGGCGATTTAACTAAATTAGTCACTTAAAATGTACTGAATCAGAGGTCTTCGAAAGGATCAAAAGCCGTTTAACATTGTGATTCTGGTATTCTGAGATAAAATATAAGAGTGGAAGAGGGAAAGACCTTCTGCTGCCTGATATTTAATGGGAAGGGAAGATCAGGGTTTGCTTTGGTTTGGTTTTTTAAAGGCAGAGTTGAAACCACAGCAGAAAATAGAAGGAAGAGAAAAGGGATCTCTTTCTACAACAGTTCCTAGAGTTTTAGGATTCAGTGGTATGCCTCCTGGTATATATCCATGCAGTAACTTGGGTCTGCTCAGCAGGGCTTTCTGGCTGTCCCAGCTCTAGCCAGCTTCATCTCGAAGCTTGGCTTTTTGGTTGCTGCCTCTCTGCTCTGGAATGGCCTTCCGGAGGAGGTGAGGGCAGGATCCGCCTTCCTTGGCATTACATGGGGCCGAGGACTGTATTATTCAGGAAGGCATCTGGCACAAGCTCAGTAGCTCTTTGGTCATATGATGACTGCCCTGGGATTAGGGTCACTTGTTGATCACTTGTTTTACTGTTTTAAGTATGTTCTTAGGAGGTGTTCTTATTGTAATTATTGACTGTGCTGTTTCTTACCTCAGGTTCCAGTAAATGCAAGAGTGTTGCCAGCCTATTAAAGTAATGCACTGTCTGAATCAGTACAAGATAAATGCAGGCCCAGTGGCATATAAGGGTGGGGTGGTAGAAGCAGTCTGCCCTGGGTGCCAACAGGCACCCGGGTGAGTGGCTTGAGCATCCCCCTGAACTGCCTGGAGCCTGAGTGATGGTGTGCCATGCATTGGGCAAGGGCCATTCACACTTCCAGGTGGCACTGGATGCACGCTCCAGTCAGGTGTGACTGCACACCCAACAACCCCTGGACTGTGAGGCACCCCCCCCATGCCCTGAGCCTAGCCCTCTGCTGCAAGCGCTGCTTGTCCTCCGCTGGTCTGGGGCCGGGCTGTGACCCGAGCACACCATCTGAGTTGGCTTTGCTGGCCATCACTGTGCTGGATGCCAATGACAATGCGCCATGCTTTGTGCTCCTGCCCCACCAAGCAGTGAAGCAGCTCTGCATGGAAGAGATGCTGATGCTGTGAGCCCAGGTCTGGCAGGCATGGGCCCAGTACACCAATGCCAAACTCTGCTACTTGACCTGCCTGCTCAGCCCCCATTTCTTTGTGGTGCTGGTACACTCCCGGCTCAGCTGCTGGGCCCCCATCCCACTGCGCCTCTTCACCCACTCCAGGTGTCAAAGACACTTGGTGCGCCACTGTGTGGGCCCTGCCAAAACGGGACTCTTCATCACAAGAATTCTGCAGAATATTTTTCTAGGGAAGAAAAGGCTGCAAAAGTAGAATCGTCCTCTCTCTTGCCCAGCTCTCCCATTGGCTCAGAGATGTGTAAAAGGACACTGCTCAAGTTGGGCATGTGGATAATCCGCTAGCCAGCATCTGCAGAGTTCATGATTACTGGCACGGCAAGGTTCCCTGTTATCTGGGCAGCTCATGTGATTCTAAACTCTACATTCTTAATGTGACATGAAGGTGGACTGCAGAGGAGTGGCAATCAGCAAATTGGGCTTCAGACTGGCTTCCGAGAGAGCAAAAAAAAAGTCTTACTGATTAGGCCATACATATAGAATTAGAGAGTTAAACAAAAGATATGTTAACTTAGTTTCTCAAATACAAATCATAATCCCATTAAATAGGAGCTTTCATCCAGGTAAAAGTAATCAAGTTGAAGTAAAAATGCTCTCTGATTAACATGCCCTTTCAAATCCCTTTTCCCCATTAGTTAAATTATAAGTGAATAATCTCCATGGAACACCTGCTAACTTCCTCTGATATCAACAGACTGAGTGTATTTATTACAGTTGGGTGTAGCTGTACCTGCTAATTGGCACTCCTTTCTTCTTCTGTGCATCTATTACTTTTGCTTTTCAACCTTTTTTGTGTGTCAACTAAATGGTGAAAACTGCTAGGCAGAGGGAGTTTTATATTTTAAAAAATCCATTGGTAGCCTAGTATAATAAATCAGGTATAGGGATGGGCACAAACTGCATTTTTGTGGTTTGGTTTGGTTTGTGGCTGAATCATGAGCCGAGCCACAAAACATATATGCCAGTTTGTGAACGGAACCAGTCTGTATTGGTTCATGAGCCATTTATATTTTAAACCCTTGCTTTCTGCTCCCCATGAAAAGTGGTAGGTAGCAGAAAGAAGGGGTTTAAATAGCTCTGAGCCATTTAAACAAAACAGCTGAGCTCAGCTGTTTTTCATGAAGAACAAAAATCAGGGGTACCTCCTACTTTCTACTGTTCATGAACCGCCATGGACTGCACTAAAATTTGTGGAAGTTCGTGCCCGTTCTTCAGTTTGAGAACATCGCTTTGTGAACCGCGAACCGGCCAAAATTCATGATGAACTTTAATTCATGACCCCATTTGTGCCTATCCCCTATCAAGTAAGATTCTCTTTGTGGGGACTTGAACTATTTGGATAGTTCAATGGATGATGGGAGAGGTCAGAGGTTCTGATCTCTCTCACATGTGTATATATTAAATTGTTGTGTGATTCTTTGGAACTTTAGAATTGTTAATAATACCATAAACAATATTGCTGTACAAAGCACTCTTCTATTTGGTCCAATTGAAGGGTTTCAGATCACAAATGGCACAGTATTCAAACAAAAGGAAGTCTGTATGTCCTGACTATGGGGTTCTTTAGGTAATGGGAGAATATACTGTGTTCAAAACAACAACAAAAATCAAAATACAAAAGAAGCATCTATATTTTACTGTTATTTGAATACTAAGCTATTGTCCACCATTGTGATAGGAAAGATTTGTGTGAGAGAGGGCTTTTATATTGCAAGGACTGCTACATGGACTACTTTATGGACATAGTCCTTATGACCTTTTATGTATATGTGTACACATACACATATGCACACACCAACCTCCCATCAGAATGGCATCATCCATTAGTTTGTCCCCTTTCCTTTTTGGTAGGTAGGTAGGTAGATGATAGATAGATAGATAGATAGATAGATAGATAGATAGATAGATAGATAGACAGATAGATAGACAGATAGATAGACAGACAGACAGACAGACAGACAGACAGACAGACAGACAGACAGATAGATAGATAGATAGATAGATAGATAGATAGATAGATAGATAGATAGATAGATAGATAGATAGATAGATAGATAGAGGGGTCATTTCGAACAGGAGCTTGGGGGAGCTCAGCACTGGGAGATGGTGCCAAGGGGAATGCCTGCTTGTGTCCTGGCTGCAGCAAAATGACCCTGTCCCTGGAAAGGTCCTTGTTCCTCCGACCAGCCTTCTGAAGGCTTCAGCCACTGCTGAAGTGATCCTCCCAGAATAGTGGTATTTCTGAGGCTTGGATTAGTAGCTGTCCCCTCTCTGCCAGTTCTTTCTTTCTTTCTTTCTTTCTTTCTTTCTTTCTTTCTTTCTTTCTTTCTTTCTTTCTTTCTTTCTTTCTCTCTCTCTCTCTCTCTCTCTCTCTCCCTCTCTCTCTCTCTCTCTCTCTCTTGCCTTCTGACATACTTCCGGTGATGTCAGGTGGTTTAGCATATGCAAATAAGTTATGCCAATGAGTTATGCTAATGAGCTCATGCACCTCTTTTTCTATGAAATGACCCCTGGATGGATGGATGGATGGACGGACAGACAGACGGACGGCTGGACAGACAGAAAGATGTTAGATAGATAGATAGATAGATAGATAGATAGATAGATAGATAGATAGATAGATAGATAGATAGATAGTCTGCCATTCTGGGGGTTTAGAACAGTAACACTGTATATTTTCAAATATTATGAATTAGTAAAATTTCTTTGTGTGGTTTCCAAGAAGAAAATCTGAATTTGAGAGGGAGAGCTTGGAGTTTCTAGGCAGAGTCAGTTGTAACTGGTAACTGTGTAGGTGAACTTTTTAGCAGAAGCTGTAGTTCAGAAGCATATTTAGCTCTGCAAAAATTAGTGGCTCAGTGTGACCCCCTTTTTATAGTCAGCCCCATAAGAATTTTTTAAGAACATAATTCATCACAGTTAAAAAGGAAACCCTTATGGAAACAGAAATAGATTCAAAGACAGGCTTCTTTTAGTTCCACCTCGCTGGTTATTTTTCCAAAATGTGCATCTAAGGAAAAATCTTACGAAACATTTCTCTTTAACTTTGAGTGTTTTGAACCATTTCTCATCAATAATTCAGAAAATACTTTGAAAAGCTGGAATGATTTGCAAGGTTGGTACATTATTTAGATGCCAGAAACAGGTGAGCAAAAGAACAAAAAAGTGGGGCTGAGGCTTCCAGATAATGAGAAGAGAATTTTCAGAACCAAAGTAGTCAAATGTTTATTCCATAGCTTTGTAGCAGAGTTCTAAACAAGGCATGAAAACCAATTTGCCATGGTATCTGAAACTCCATGTCACAAGGACCAGGCACTTATTAAGCACAATGGTAATCTGTTGCATTGAAAAGAGGCTTGTCTTCTGGTTTAATCTTGCAATAACATTAATTACTTCAAGTTCTCCACTGTGGTTTAAGGAGCTGCCTCTAAACCAATCAGTATATGGCCCTCCATGATCAACTGTCCTGAAATAACAGTGCATTAAGTGGCTTATCCTTCTTTCTTTGTCCCCCCACCCCCCCTGTAAACCTTCTTTTGCTATTTATTCCCACAGTTTTACATGAAGAAGTGAGCAATGACTCACAAAAGCTCATACCCTACCACAGATTTTCTTAGTCTTTAAGGTGCTACAGACAGACTAACACGGCTACCCATCGTGATCTAGTTTTACCTTGTGTTTCTATCATACTGATTCACAGGATTTGGGCTGCTGAAGGGCAATTCTAGAGACCTAGTGCAGTGTAGTGGTTCATAGACTGGAAGACATGAGTTCAAATTCCCACTTCTGCCATGAAGCTGGCTGAGTGACCTTGGGCCAGTCACACTCCCTCAAACTTGCTAACTTCACCAAGTTGTGATAAAGTAGGGAACAGAAAACCATGTGCACCATCCTGAGCTCACTGGAGAAAGAACAGGACCAAAGAACTAAGTAGATAGAAATTGATAAGTAGCACATTCAGAATGTACAAAAGGAAGCACTACTTTACACAAAGTGTAATTAACTTATGAAATTTGCTGCCACAAGATACGGTGATAACATCTAGTTCTGAAGCTTTAAAGGGGGACTAGACAAATTAATGAAGGCTGCATCTGTCAGCAGTTGCTATATATTATGTTCAAATTAGAAGTCCACATCCAGAGGAAGTATACCCCTAAATATCAGTTGCCGGCGAGGGGTGGGGGGGACAGCAGGGGATTGTAGTTGCCTTGTTGGCTTCCTGAAAGCAGCTGGGCAGCCAATGAGATACCAGGATGATGGACTAAAATAACACTTTTGGTCTGCTGTAGAAAGGCCTCACTTACCCCTGTCTGGGCAGCTCTGCGGTCCCATCTCCCACAACAAGTGGAACTCAGTGGTACAGTAGATAGGGGAAGGTAATAGGAGCAGGGGAAATGGTCAAGAGAAGCTATGGCTGACTTGTCTCATGTTTCTTAAAGGTACAGAATACATCTACAAGTTGCAACCTGGCAACCCTGTCTGAAATGAGGGGAACAGATTTACCCCTCCCTTCCTGAATGGAAACCTTGGGCACAACCTTAGAAGGGAATAGCTGTGTGTGAAGAATAGCCCACTTGTGTGAAGAAAATAAGTGTATTTAGTGCATGAATCTATGTTTCCTTAACACTCCTGCATGTCTTTGTGCTTCATGCCTCATTTTCTCTTCCTCATCTTTGTGCTGCACTGACAAGAGTTATATAGGAGTGTACACTTGGAGTAGTGAGGAGACTGAAAGCCACAAACTTGCTGGTTCAATTCGATTTCATCCCCTCCCCATTTAATGTTTTTCTTTTCCCTCACGAAGAACAAACCTTTGAGCCATACTATTTGTCACTTTTTTCTGTAAAAATATACACATTTTTCAAGGTCATCTATACTGCATATAACTGGTACAGGAAAATGACATAAAAATAAAAACAATCATTAACACTACCAACAGGAACAAAGCCAGTGTGGTATAGTTGTTAAGAGTATTAGACTAGGGCCAGGTTGACTCTAGGTTCAAATCACAGGGAAACTTACTTGGCAGCCTTGGGCCACCAATTCTCTTTCAGGCTAACCAACCTCCCAGGGTTGTTGTGAGGATAAAGTGGAAGAAAGGAAAACCCTGAGTTCCTTGGAGACAGAGCAGGGTAAATAAAATTAAAAAGGAAGACCCAGATCAGTGACAACATGCAGAAGAAAATGGGCATCTATATGCTTATTCCTACATTGATGGCACTGCTGATTGTTGATCAAAGGCACTGAAATAACCCCTCTGTATACATATACATGGATTGGAAATTTTAGAGTAGGTTGACATCAGAAATGTAGCTCTAAGTTGGTAGTCACATCAATTCTATGTTGCAGGAATTCACTAAATACAAAGTGGTATAAAAGCATAGAACTGGAAGAGACTCCGTGCACAATGCAGGAAATTCACAAATACCCCCCACACCCCCAGTGACCATTCCCAGAAGATGACAAAAAAACCTCCAGGATCCCCAGCCAAACTGGCATGGAGAAAGATTGCTGCCGGATCCCAAACAAGTGATCGGCATTCCCCTGGGTGTGTAAGAAAGCCCACAAGAACTAAGCACTGAGGCAACCCTTCCTGCCCTCCCTCTCATGAACTGCCCAAGTTCACAGAATCAGCATTGCTGTCAGATGGCCATCTAGGCTTTGCTTAAAAACCTCCAAAGAAGGAGAGCCCACCACCTCCCGAGGAAGCCTGTTCCACTGAGGAACTATTTAACTGTCAGAAAGTTCTTCCTAATGTTTAGACAGAAACTCTTTTGATTTAATCTCAACCCATTGGTTCTTGTCCAACCTTCGGGGGCAACAGAAAACAACTGTGCACCATCCTCTATATGACAGCCCTTCAAGTACTTGAAATGGTGATCATACTATCTCTCAGTCCTCTCCTCTCCAAGCTAAACATACCCAGCTCCTTCAACCTTTCCTCATAGGATCTGGTCTCTAGATCCCTCACCATCTTTGTTGCCCTCCTCTGAACATGTTTCAGCTTGTCTATATCAGTTTGTATATCAATATGATTAGGGGCATATTTGTAATGCCCAGACTGTACATATCAATGGCTTAACATTTTATCAAACACCATTAAAGATAAGGAAATCATGAGTTTTGCTCAAATCCTATCACTAATTTATACATCTTTTCTCTCCCTTGGCCTCTTTCTCCTTTGGGTTCATGCATAAGACAGCCTTACAGGTAATAATCTTTTCATTCATTGCTCCTTTTTTTGTTGTTCAATCACACAGTCGATTCCGACTCTTTGCGATCCTGTGGACCACATCATGCCAGGCCCTCCTGTCTTCCTCCATCCTCCTGAGGTTGCTCAATTTTATGTTCATTGCATCAATGACACTATCTAACCATCTCATTCTTTGTCATCCCCTTCTTCTTCTACTTTCAATCTTTCCCAGCATCAGGGTCTTCTCCAGTGAGTGCTCCCTTCTCATTTGGTGGCCAAAGTAGTTGAGCTTCAGTATCTGGCCTTCCAGGGAACAGTCAGGGTTGATTTCCTTTAGGACTGACTGGTTTGATTGCTCCTTACCACCTGACTAAACAGGCATCCATGCATATTTCTGCATTAACTTTCCTTTTGTATTGCTCAAATGTGTTCACATCACACCTCTTCAGGCGTAGCTTCATTATTTTGTTGATAGTGTGTCTATACCAGTAGCTCTTTTGTGCAAGGGAAACATAGTTCATTTGCACAATGCTTTGTTTCAAGACTCGCATGGAATAAAACACTGAAATCACTTGTTGCAACCGAGTATGTTGATTGACAATTCCGTATCATCCCTTTGATGTGTAAAAGGCATGTGGATAAATACAGCCTCCAAACTTCATTGCTTCCTCTCTTGGAACAATGGTGGTAGAAAAAAAATTATTGACAAAAGAATACATACTGAATGACTGAGAGGATCCAGTTTAGCAGTGATACAAAGGCAATCATGGCTGGTAAATCTGTTCTGGGTGCAGCCTCCCAAGGCTCCTTCGGGCAGCCATGACAGAGCAGTCTGGTAGAGCCTTTTCACACACTAAACAAGGTAAACCTGGCTTCTTGCCACCAAGTATGCACTGATCAGGGTGCTTGCATAGGCATCAACTATGGGGGGGCTCGAGGGCTCGAGCCACCCCCGAAATTTCCCCAGGGGGACTGAGCCCCCCCCAGGAAAACGGAGCACCCGCCGGCATGCATCCCCAGGCCCTTCCTAGGGCCGCTGCCGCCTCTCTCTCTCCCCCCCCCCTGGCCTGGCTGCCTCCGTCCCTCCCTCCAGGGGCCAGCTAAGCAAATGCCCAGCTGGACCCTGGATGGAGGGAGGGAGGGAGGGAAGCAGGAGTGGCCAGGCTGGGGGGGGAGGCAGCAGTGGTGGGGACATGGTCCAGGCGTGTGCGCGCGCAAAGCGCACGAGCCCCCCTCCCCGGGAATTTAAAACTCAATGCCCCTGGGTGCTTGCAGGCCATCCAAAGAGTTTTGTGGTTAACACATCTGCAGGACATGTTTGTCACATTCATGCGTCACATTTTTATGTATACCCAGAAATCCACTTACATGTTACAGTGTACACAGGTAGAATCTGGAGTCCTTCCCCTATGTCAGATATCTGTAAGTCACACATGAACTGTGGGTTCTCAATTCCCACATGTACAGTCTCTGATTTGGATCAGGACCATGGCACACATAGAGAAGGGTCTTCAGATTTCCCCCCCCCCCCACAACCGCTGGCATTATTTTCCATACCTGATATGATCCTGGCTGGTGCTATTTGGGGGAAGTCCCATGTCTGTGGAATACATATGGGTTTTCCCAGCAGGCCAAATAATGACCCCCCCAGCATGTTTCAAACTAGGAACAAAGGGTAGTGGGAAAAGCTGAAGCCTTTTCTCCATATGCATTGTGGTCCTGATCCAAACTAGGGACTGAGGAGAACCCACAACTCATGTTAAAAATAATGTAAGATGTCAAGTGGCACTCGGTGGGTGAGAGATGCCTTGTTTTATTTATTTACTCACCACTCCGATTATTTTATTGTACACTAATCCTCCACTCAGCTTTTACAATCGAAGATACTGTTTTATTGTCCGTTGCCGTTTTAATAGTAAACTGTACTGTCTGCTGCTGTTTAATGGATTGTTTACACATTTATGCATGTTTACTGGGATCTGTTTTTAAAGACTGCGATAAGCCACGATGGGCAGTTTCTTACAGAAAGTGCAACTTCCAAATAGCCTTTGAAAAAAAAAATACTCCGCTCAAATGTCAAATTTGATGTCAAATGTCAGCGCAAATGTCAAATGTCAGCGCACTTGCCCCTGGTGTCCGTCACTCCTAACAGATATTCTTGTTGAAGGCAGGCAGTCTTTGTGCATGACACACTGTCATTGCCTCATGGAATGCTTGTGCGCCCCAGTATACAACCTGGGGGTTATGAGCTATGCACGTTTCTGTATATGATTCCTACAATGAGTTTTCCATAGAAAGCATAACAATTACACTGAATATAACATTGAGCTAATGCATCTAGATTCTACGTAGGCGGGCAGAGTGCAATCACTGCAAAAGTGAGGGGTTTCAAAAAATTTATTTTAATTTTATTTTTTATTTTGTGCCATCAGTGCCCCCTGACTTATTTAAAGCCTCCCCCCCCCTCCAATTTCAAAATCCTGGCTATGGGCCTGTCTGTTGTCCTCACCAGTGGCCAGGCCTGAGCTATGCAGCCCTTTTGCAGCACCACATAAAGGGTTGCCAGGTCATCACTGGCTATCACAGAGTAGCTGCTGTTGAACAGCAGTAAGCATCTTAACCTCAGTGAGTCATGCAAGGCCCAGTTTACACCTCCCCTCTGAAGTAGTTTGACTGCTGTCTTTTCCTAGGCTCATTTCACGCTGGTTTCAAATTTCACTCCCTGGATCTGCACAGTACTAAGCAACAGGATCTGTTTAAAGCAGTAAAATGCTAGCTTGACCACAGGAGGGCAATTAACGAATGTAAACAGTAATATTTAAACTAGAACAAGTATGGTTTGAAACTAGAAACAGGTATAGATGGGTTTTTTGGAAACTAGAATGATGCCAGAGGGAAAGTCAGATGTAGATTTGACCTAAGTCATGTAGCAGCAAGTTGCCAAGTGGTTGCTACTGATAAGTCTTCCTCGAAGGCCAAATCAGCCTTGAAAAGGGCCTTGCCCCTCCCCCTGCCCTGTTGCCTTTTGCTGACAGAATCCAAGGTTTTGAAGGCTGGCAATATCCTTGGGGTTGCCTAGCAACTGCCAAAATAATTGCTTCAGAGGGCATTAGTTTCTTAAGCTACAGGTGCTGCTTCTATTATTTTGGAGGGTTTCTAACCCACTGATGTTTTTCGTTCATTTGTTTAAGATTTCAGGTTTTTCTTCAAACCTGAGGCTTTTCATAGGTATGGAGAAAGATCTGTCTTGCCTGTCCATGGTCTTAGTCTCTGGATTTCAGTATCCACAGATGGGCCGATGTTGAGAATTAAACATATTGATTACATAAATGTAGTACATTTTAAAATGATCTAAACTGCATAAAAATATGCTTAAAATCTCACAACAAAATCATTAACAAGTAGTCCATAAGAATATTACAAGAACCCTGATGGATCAGTGGTCCATCTAGTCCAGCATCCTGTCTCACACAGTGGCCATCCAGTTCCTCTGGTGGGGTCCAGCAACAGGGCACAGAGGCTGAGGCCTTCCCCTGATGCTGCTTTTTGGCACTGGGATTCAAAGGCTGACTGCCTCTGAATGTGGAGGCGTCCTTTAGTCACCATGGATAGCCACTGATAGACCTATTCTCCATGAATCTGTCTAATTCCCTTTTAAAGGTGTTTATGCCGGCGGCTAACACTACATCCTCTGGCAGTAAAAAATAGTTCTTTTTATGTGTCCTGAATCTATTGCCCATCATCGTCATTGGATGCCCTCAAATTCAAAGAGGGAGAAAAAGCTCTCTTTGTCAACTATCTCCAGTTCATGCATAATTTTATAAACTTCTATCATGTCCCAGACTCTTCCCTTTCCCTCTTCTGTTGCTCACCCCCCTCCAACCCCTTCTGCCCTGCCTGCCCTCCTGTGGGAAGCAGTGGGGCTATGTTGACTGTTAGATCTATATTGACAGTTTAACATAACAGCTGTCATGTCAGTTCTAACTGACTATTTAGTTCAGGGATCCTACCAATCTATCCTATACCATGTCTATATATTCTGGGAAAATGTGAAATATAGTAAAGGAGTTAGAAATTGAAGGCCATACAGTTTGTATCAGTAGTTCCTAAATATCCGACAAAAGGATCTGCTAATGGAAAATTGCCTTGTCTTGGGATCCATATGTTGGCTGCAATCCTTGAACTAGAAGTGAATTTTTAAAGCTTTTTTTGATCACACTGACACTTAACATTCACCGGTGGTTGTCTAATAGACTACAAAAAACATCCCAGGTGCTTGTCTTTTAAGCTTCTGAACTGTTTCTCTATCTACCAAACCAAGCAAGTGTATCAAAGAAAAGATGATGTAGTAGAGAGCCAGTTTGGTGTAGTGATTAAGTGCGCGGACTCTAATCTGGGAGAACCGGGTTTGATTCCCCACTCCTCCACTTGCACCTGGCTGGATGACCTTGGGCAAGCCATAGCTCTGTACCAGCTGTTCCCTCAAGGACAGCTTGGGAAAGAGCTCTCTCAGCCCCACCTACCTCACAGGGTGTCTGTTGTGGGGAGGGGAAGGGAAAAGGAGTTTGTAAGCCGCTCTGAGACTCCCTTGGGGAGTGGAGGGCGGGGTATAAATCCAATCTCTTCTTCTTCTTCTTCTTCTTCTTCTAGTAGAGGGGTATAGCAGAATTGCTTTGGTGGGAAGGTAATAGCTTTCGATGTACCTTGGTGTCTAGTCATGCCGGCCACGGCTACGGAAATGTCTTTGGACAGTGCTGGCTCTTCAGCTTGGAAACAGAGATGAGCACTGCCTTCTAGAGTCGAATTCGACTGGCTTTCAAGCAAGGGAACTCTTTACCTTTACTATACAAAAGAAAACAAACATTATCTTCACAAAAAACCTTTCACCCAAAACTGTAATTTTAAAAAGATTGAAAACGTTAATTACAAATATATTTATGCAAATGCTTACCATGGTAATGTCTTAAGGAGGGAGGGAGCAAGAAGTTCCTACATTTAATTTGGGGGCTCTACATACAAAAAGTTGGTCAACATGAAGTCGGATATTTGCTGCCCTAAACTTCGCCGTGATTATCAGATAGGTTTTGCTAGCTGTGTGGCATGATGGATGTCATATGGTGAGTCCCTCAGGCTCCCTGGCAACTGGCATGCATGTAAGGAGGAAGTAACAGCTTCCTTCCAGTGTCTTCAGTAAAGATGACATCGTTAGAGGAATCCTTTGGAGAGCAGATCGCATGGAGTAAGCCATCTGGATAGGGATACTGCTTCCCTGTGGAACTCCTTCCACATTATTGCAGGTTTCAAAAATACTGTCACCAGATTTATCACTGAACAAGTAGAGATGAACCTGCCCAAACAAAAAGATGACGGGAAACTGAAGTATAAATCCAGCTCCCTAACTGGATGTTAATGAAGACCAAAAGGACCCTTTTTAAAAAAGGGGGTTCTGTATACAGCCCTTCTTACAATAGAGTACCTGCCTGGCATGTGACTTAGAAGTCACATATGGAGAAGAGCTGAGATGTTTTGTGTGGGGGTGGAAGCAGCGAGCAAAGAGTACAAGCGAAAACCCAAAGGTGTCGTCCCCCCCCCCCCCCGGAACACTTGGGGACAGGATGAGAACAGTGACAAGGAAATGCCGAAGCTAAGTGAGTTAGCAGCCAGTGACAAGAGCTAACAGAAGAATCATACAGTGGCATTAAGATGCTCAGCAGTTCTCTTCAACCACATTCACAGTGTCATCAGAACAGATGGTAATAAGTGGCAAAGAGATGGCACGGCATGAGGCAACGGAAGTGGCAATAAGAAAAGCTGTTCAAAAAGTAAAAGGATAAACCACATTGTTGCAGTATTAAAGGGATTCGCTACCAATAAGGTGATGTGCAGCTATTCCTTTATTTATGCCGTAGCAATATCCAGCTGAGCAGAGATTTACAGGAAAGTCAGGAGCTGCCTTATACCAAGTTAGACTGACTAAAGCCATCATCCAGTTACTGTCTCTTTCCTTTCTAGAACCAATAATACAAACTATTTTCACAGGGTCTCCCGTGCTTGTGGAGAATACCATGTTGGCCAATGGAGACAATGGCAACCTCTGTCCCCCAGGACTAGAATTTGGGGGGGGGGGGCAGTATTTGGGGCTGCAGCCAGAGGATGGACATGAAAAAGTTGGGCTGCATAGACAGAAATTCTTCCATCTGCAGAAATGCACCATTGTATCCAAGCTGATATTTATTATTTGTGCGTGTTAACACAGATTTCCCGAACATGATGCCTCTGTGCACCATGACATCTGCAGACACCTTTTCTGGCACCCAGCATGGTTTTTAAAAGTGGGCAGGGCCAAGTGAAGCTTTTGTCCTGGAGGGTTTCTGATTGGCCATTAGCGATCTAATTGGCTATGCATATTTTTTTAAAGTTGCTTTGTCAGCAGCTGCCGAAACAGCACAAGGATCTGCACTGTGTGACTACAGATAAGATCTGTGTGTGTCCAAGAAAATTTTTTTTTAAGTATGTTCATTTTAAGAGGCATCCTGTTAAACAGGGCTTCTGCCTGAAATGTTGAAGAGTTTGAGTTGAACTGTTACATTTTGCAATTGGCTCAGCCTCTTTTGGAAGCCATTTTGTGGTTGGCTCTGCTGCTCAAGGCAACCATGTTGTAGTTGTGACCACCATTTAGTGTCATAATTCCAGTGGAGCCCACAGGCTCAAAAAGTTAGGGATCCCTGGTGAAACAGTTCCATGGAAGAGTAGGCACTTTTCATGTAAAAGTTTTCAGGATGTGGTACCTGCAATGACAATATCATAGGAAGCAGTACTGAAAAAGACCTCTACTGTCTACTGAAAGTAGTACTGAAAAAGACTAGTGCCCCACTCATCATGGAGAGATGCATTCCTGTGCCCCACTCATCATGGAGAGATGCATTCAAAAAAGCCTCTCTCCACACTGTTCCCTTTAACCCTAAATGTGGAGGTGCTAGTATCTGAGACCTTCTATGTATTTTAAAGTTGGGTTGGGGAAATCCTGGAGATTTGGAGGTTGAGCCCGTGGAAGGTAAGCATTGGAGAGGGGAGGGTCCTCAGCCAGACCATAGAGTCCACCCTCCAAAGAAGGTATTTACTCCAGAGAACTTGATCTCTATCATCTGGAGATAAGGCTCCACCTGGTGGTTGACAACTCTATGAAATGAGACATGGGGTGTGATAACACAAGCAATTTGGATTGAGGCTGAAAACAGATTGGCAATCTAGAGCGGGAGAGCTCTGCTTGTAAAGCAGGGGAAGGGAGCCCGTTCAAACAGCCACAGCTGTTCCCTGGCTCCCTTCCGTGCTTACCTGCTTTCCAGCCACTTCCCTTCCACGTTAGAAAGACACCGGGAGAAACCAGTGTCCAGAGGCCATCTGCCGCTTGCATCCCGCTTTAGTGCAGTGTGAACCGGAAGAAGGCGGGATTCAAGTGGAGGTGGAGGTGTGAACGTGCCATCGTGGAGATATGCGCATACGCACCCATGCCCCAATACAGGAGGTGGGGAGATTTTAAATTTCTAGACTGCTGATGTGGCCATGTGCCTATGCACATAGGCGCACATATGCATATTGCCGAAATGGCCCCGCCACGAGCTGCGCAGACCGGCCCACCCGGGGCCACTCCGCAGCAGTCTGAACGCTCCGGTCCAGTATGCTAATGCAGGAGTCCAGCCAGTGTGAACAGCCAGCCCCAGAGCAGTTTTCCCCCGCAACTTTCAGCCCCGCTTTCCTCCCACTCCAGATTGCCAGTCTGTCTTCCCTTCTGGATCAAATAGACACCATCTAACATGCTTATCTGGCTCCTGTGCCCCACTCATCCCTACCTTGTGCTAAAATGAGGCAAATTCTGATGGCTGCCTCAGCAAGGCGCTTCCATGGTAGGTTTCTGGACGTCTGGTCACCTGGGTGTGCCATGGAAACGCATAAGCGGTGTGATCACTGCACTCCATTTCCGGTGCATTTTTTCCCAACCCCACTCTGATGTGAGCTTCAGCGCCCCCATAGAACATGGCCAGAAGTGCATGTGCACTTGTCTGCTTTTGCACACGCACAGCAGGAGTGGGACTTGGAGAAAAAAAACAACAAACCCAGCTGCAGGTCTGTGGTTGCAACGGGCTAGCAATGTGAACGACCAACCATGGGCCCAGGACACTATGATGCCAGTTTAGGGGTCACTGTGTGATTGACGCAAAGCATCCCAAACTCAAGCGGCTTATTTAAAACTGATATACTGCTGCGGCAAACTGCTCATGTGACCACACCCTCATTTTAAGCGGCAAAACACTTTGTGCTGTTTTTACGCTTTTGCTATGTTTGTAATAGTTTGTTCATTTAAAACAACTTTCACACTGCTTTATGTTTTTATTAGGTCTGTAAATTGTGTTGAGGGAGGTTTCTGGAAAGGCAACACAAACACTTTCTAAAAAGGAAACAAAAAGCTTTCCACTGCAACCTTCGAAATACTGCTTTCCACAAGTGCATGAATTAGAGGAGCTTGTATTACATTAATTTGGTTTAGAGAAATTAATGAAAGAGACCCAGACACAAGGTTAGATTATGAAATTAGGAAGCTAATTCTACTCTGCATACAAGAGCAATGCTCCCTCTAAACTGTGGAGTTTTGTGAGCAAAAATTCTACTTTGTGAGCTACTGGCATTAAAGTTGTGAGCGAACGATTTGGCCACTGCATAAATTAGTTTGCTCTGGAGCCATCCTTCCCGAGCTAAGACAAAAATGTGTGAGCCACAGGCTAAAAAACTGTGAGCTAGCTCACACTAACTCAGCCTAGAGGGAACATTGGATGGAAGCCATTGGGAGGTTACTTAGAAATAGGGGTTATTCGATGTTCATAAAAGGGATGTCAAATGAATTTAATGTGCCTGCAGTGCTCATCAGTTGCTGAATCAAGCACTTCACAGGTTCACCTTGATGAGTGGGTCACAATTCAAAATGAGCCATGTTGCAAGTAGCTTTGCATCGGATCAGCACTGGTTTTCATGCATGGCGACTAACTGCCTGAGGGCTGCTGATGCTTGCCCACAATTTATTAGCCTCCTTGGATTATGCATGTCCAAGGTCATTATGAACAGGTTTAAAACCAACACTTGAATTACTGTTTAAAAATAGTTTGTTTCTGCTGCTTTTGCACTAAAGTAGTTGGCAGCACTAATGGTATGGGCACATAACCTAGCAAGCTACAGTTCCCCAGCGGCAGTGCGAAAACACAGCAGTGTTTCTCAAATCAGTTTATGTTCTTGTTTTGCATTAAGATGGTGGCATTTCCTTACAGATATATACTCTGAACTCACTGGATCCAACTATAATCCCAAGGAGGCAGTAGGAGAGCAGGAAAAATCCAATTAAAATAAACAAACGTAAATACTAGACTGGCATTGCGAGTCAGGCAGGGAGACACAAGGAGAAAGGCTGGAACATTAGAAAAGTACTGCATGCAACTTTCACCTCCCCTTGCTAGCTTAGGTTGCCAGACCCTCAGTCCCAGTGGGGTTTTCCCTGATTTGGGGGGCTCCTTCCCGCCACCAGCCAGCTTGCAGGTGGGGGGAAGTCCCACTCCCAAGAGCGGCCACCCAGCCCCCCCGTACTGGAAGATTTAAATGGCCCTCCAGCTGGCCCTTTAAGTCTTGCAGGAAGGAGGGAGGAAGAGGGGTGGCCATGTGCGCCTGCACTCCAAGCTGCAAGTGGCCTCCCCCCTCTTCCCAACATCATTTAAAGGGACTTCGTGGTTTGAAGTTCAGGTCCAGGGGGGCATGCCTCCTGCCAAAAGCATTTAAAGGGGCCCTTTAAACACTTTTGGCAAGAGGCAGGGGGTGCTGGTGCCCAACATGATGATGTCACTAATGCATGATGTCACTGTGTTGGGGACATCCCCGCTCACTCCAGTAATGCCCCCCCAAAGTCCCCTGCCAGGGTCTTGCAAGGACCTGGCAACCCGATGCCAGCCGGTTTGAGACAACAAAGGAAAGCACCTCTTTTGCAAGCTAGGTTCCCCACCCCCCAAAAAATTGGGTATGTTGGATGGTCAGAGGGAAGAGAAGGGCAGCCATACTAGGCCCAAGCAAGACTGCACAGGTACCAAATGTTTGCAATCCAGACTTCACTGCTGAGTAAGGGCAAGGCTAGATATTGGCAGGGCTAGAATAGAAAGCTACACTTAGTTCACTCTCACTCTCACACACACACATACACACACGCACACACAAGCACGCACAAAACCACAATATAATGGAGGCTGTCATTGCATCAGTGGGAGAGGGAGAAAAGGCAGCTGCCTTAGACCAAACCAGACCATTGAATATCACAGTGAGTATCATGTAGTCCATCTGGTGGCAGTGGCTTTGCAAGGTTTCAGTCTCAGAAACATATCAGCTACTATACCGCCTGATCGTTTTAGCTGGGGACTGGGAGAAATGAGAAAGAGGCAGTGGATGTGCAAACTGTTGCACACCTGTTCAAGTCAATTGCTCATGCAATATACAGCTTCAGCACTGCCACTCCTGTGCTTCTGATTAGCGAATACGACAAGCAACTAAATCAGTTATGTACCAAAGTATGAATGCAATGCACAGAAATGATTTGGCTCAACACTGCCAGAACTACATACTCGCTCTTGTGAGCAGAAGTGGTCTGCACATGCGACGCCATTGTGCAGGGAGGTGGAAATATCTGCAGAAATAGAGGGATAGATTTCACACATCCTTATGGCTGTGCCAACACGCGGCTATCCACAAGCTCCTCGCCATCTGCTGCAGCGGAGTGCAGATGGAAGGACTCTTCAGTTCCAGAGAGGCACAGTGCTGAACTAACCACACACGACAAAGCTATAAAATGTATATCTGTACATTTCTGGTTTAAGGCAGGCAGGGAATCAGAGTTTAATAGGGGGGTGAGGAATGAGATACTGAAGCAGCTCGCTCAGGTTTATCGTAAGAGTTCCTGCATCGCGATAATGAAGGCAAACCTGTACTTCCTGGATCACTTTACATGGGATTGATGCATGGAAGGTTAATAACGGAGAACTTGACACCCCTCCCCAGGTTTTTGCCACTATAAACCATGTTATAAACACAACAGTGATTGCAGTAATTATCAGGCACAGAAAGAAACATTTGTAAACCCCCACCCCACCCTGCGCACACACAACTTGAATAGAAGCCAGACTTGAATGGAAGTCTGAGAAAGTTGAATTCCCATTTGTATTTTCAGTTTCATGGGTTATTGTATTTTCTGAGTAGTAAGACGTTGAAATGCTCAAGTAAATTTATTGTCTGAGATTTCAAGTTCAGCTACAAGTTATCAGCATGGGAGATACTTTTTGGAAACCATGGCTCTTAGCTGCCTGTGTGAACCTCAAAACCACTTGAGGGGCTCTAGAGGGCAGCAGCTAGCAGTGGCTGACAGGGTCTGGATTCTTCTGCCACGTCTGGGAGCAGAGCCAAGGATTCCTTCTCCAAGACTCAAATCAAGTTAATTCAGGCCTATTTGTGCCCCATCTGAAACTTTGCACACAGCCCCTTAATTCCCGTCAATATTCAACATCTGCTCTCACAGTATTTATCTTGAAAGTTCTTCCTGGGCTAAGAAGCCATCCTCTTAAGGAGTGTTCTGGAGGAGAATCGTGTTCATGCAAACTTGATTATTTTAGACATTTGGTCCACATCTTTCTATTGTGTCTCAGCCAATAACAACAACATTGATCCAAACTCTTAAGAAATTCATCTTTGTATCAAAACACTCTGGCTTGTTAAGGTCTCTTTATCACATTTGAATCCACAGCCTATAAACCACCAGTCAAGCAGAGAGCTCTTTGCAGGGATTACAGATTACTCTTGGAAAAGCCTGTGAATCAAGTCACATGATGTGTTGAGAATGTCTTTTAAGTAGACCTATGCAAAAGGAAAAAGACCAGTTAAGTAACACATTCAATTGAAGAAGGCATGTTAGAAATTTACAACAGTGTTAATGTTGCGGAAAGAATTCCCTATCCCTCCTACATTAGTCTGGTCATCCAATGACATTTATTGGCATTAGTTTTGGGAGAGACTACTTTTTCATGCATAATTAATCTACAGAAATCACAGTACATGATGTAGTGTGGTAATGCCCACTAGCGTAAATGTGTTTTTAAGAGGGTTACGAAGGCTGAGGACAGACTAGCAATCTGGAGCGAGATGAATGCGGAGGAAACTGCTGCGGAGGAAAAACTCCCCGGGGCTGGCCATTCACACCGGCCGGTGTATTGCGCAACGGTGCTGATATGGAGCGTTCAGACTGCTACGGAGTGGCCCCACGTGGGCCGTTCTCCGCAGCTCGTGATAGGGCTGTTTCGGCAATTTGCGCATGTGCGCATGTGCGCACATGCGCAAACTGGCAAAACGCTGCATTCACACTGCCGCCTCCGCTTGCCTCCCGCCTTCTTCCGATTCACACTGCCTTGAAGCGGGAGGCAAGCGCAAGATGGCCCCTGGACACCGGATTCTCCTGGTGTCCTGTTAAAGCGGATGGAAAGCGAGTGGGAGACGGGTAAGTGCGAAATGGAGCCGACGGACAGATGCGAATGTCTGAACGCGCTCCCTTCTTCCACTTCCAACGCGGGGCTGTCCCGCTTTACATTGCCAGTCTGTCCTCAGCCCAAAATTCATGGAGATAGACTACTATAGTGCACTCTGTGTGGGGTTGTCCTTGAAAGTAACTCAGGCTGCAGTCACACACACTCAATAATCCACTTTCAATCCACTTTCCAACTGAATTTTGCCAGTTCACAAAGTAAATTCCAGAGTGAAAGGGCATTGAAAGTGGATTGAAAGTGGATCATTTAGTGTGTGTGATCGCAGCCTCAGATATAGATATTTGCTGCTAAAGAGGTAAAGGTTTCCCTTGCTTGAAAGCCAGTCGAATCAGACTCTAAGGGCCAGTGCTCATCTCCGTTTCCAAGATGAAGAGCCAGCGCTGTCCAAAGACTTCTCCGTGGCCATGGGGCCGGCATGACTAAACACTGAGGCACACGGAACGCTGTTACCTTCCCACCAAAGCAGTATTTATCTATTTATCAACCTGCAATTTCTTGCTTTCAAACTGCTAAGTTGGCAGGAGCTGGGGCCAGAGACGGGAGCTCACTCCGTCACACGGCACTCAGGACTCAAACTGCCAAGCTACTGACCTTCCGGTCTGCAGCTCAGCGTCTTAACCTCTGAGCCACCGTGGTACTCACCGTGCTACTCACATGTAAACGGGGGGAAGTTGCTGTGAGAATACACCACTCAAGGGATGGAACCACCTTACTAGTTACATATTTGTTTCTGAGTTCTGTTTAATATGCTGGCTGATATATATAAATTCCTTCCCAAACTACGACCCCCCATATCAGAAGGACTGGATCTCTCTGTACAGAGACCCTCTTACTTTTGAAGTCTTATGAGTAGTGTCTGTTTGCTAGTCCTTCTGCATGGCAGATTCAGCACAACCTACAGCATTTGCAGTGGGGTTCCCAGTAACTTGGAATGACTCTTCCAAGGAGGCCTGAAAAGCCTCTACTTTAGCGTTCTTCAAGAAATATTGCAAGGCAGTGATCTTTCAGGGCTAAGCTGGGTCCGGTTGTGTTATGATGCCATGTTTATGTTTTTAAGCTAATTTTTATGAATGTATGTATTAAAACTTGTCACAAGTGCAAAGTGTTAGCCTCCTTGATGAAAGGAGACGTGGGAGAAAAATCTGTTAACAAGCAGGTAAACAACAATAGCTCACCATTAGCTATTTCCCATATAGTTAAATAAAAACATCATACTCCCAAAGAATGTGCCTTTTTGAACCAGATGCTGGGGTCAACCAATGGGGCATGACCACAGCCTTCATAGCACAGACTCATAGAACAGGAAGGCACCTTAGAAATCATGTGTACATGAGCTTTCCTAGGCATCTAGTTGGCCATTGTTGGAGCCAGAAGGCTCAATGAGATGGCTCGACCTGATCCAGAAGGCTATATTTGTTGGCAGTGTTGCCACTGAGGTTTCAAAAGCAGATAGAGCTGCAAGCTGGTTGAGTACAAAGCTTCATCCTCACATCCAGACGCTAAAGGAAGCCACGAAACTGGCAGTCTCCAGATTTGAAATGAGTTGTGTAAATTGGCCCTGAGTTAATGCACTTTTAATCAAGCTGGTGGTCTTCAGTGGAAATCAGTATTTACCTTGAGAGAACACAAGTTGTGCTTGGCTTGGGAAAAACTCGCCCCCAGAGATGTAGACTATGACTTCTGGCTGCCTGCCTTGAGACTCACCATTTAGCAAAACCTTTCTCCTTTGTATATTCAGAGCAAGTTTCTTGTGAAGTATCTCACAAACATCTGCCTTCATTATAATTATATTTCTATTTCAGCTGCACCAAGCTATTTACAGATGAGCCTGTTCATAAAGAGCTTTATAATTAAGCAAACAGAAATATCTTTTTATAGGATGCAGATCTAGGGGTGATAATCACACACAAAACACACAGCAACAGTTGCAAATTGAGTGTTTAACAGTGGTTATATAGTTAGTGATGGGTTCAATAAAGCCTGACATGTCTTTGTTCCTAAATGCAAGGAAATATGGTCTTTTGTATCGATCCGTTTACATTTTCTTTTTTGACACGGAAAAAGGCCACTGTTTTCAGAAGCGTCATCGCTTATCAAGCACACAGTGTAAACACACAGCCATTTCTTCCACCTTCCCTTCCCTCCCAGAACCCCTCCTTTTGAATATTTTCCCTTAACCTGTCAGTGATAAAAGTGGCAATAGAAAATAGCAAGAGTCCAGTAGCACCTTAAAGATTAACAAAATATGTGGTGGGGTATAAGCTTTCATGAGTCATTGCATCTGAAGAAGTGAGCAGTGACTCTCGAAAGCTCATACCCTGCCACATATTTTATTAGTTTTTAAGGTGCTACTGGACTCTTGCTCTTTTCTACTGCTACAGACAGACTAACATGGCTACCCATCTTGTAATGTGGCAGTGATAGAGATGCAATGGGCACAGGTGAATATAATCCAAAATGGAACAGAACAGCATTCTAGTTTAATATATAGATCTCCTGCCATCCTCTCTCCCCATCAAACCTACTGCTTAGCTTGCCATGCTAAACCATTATCAGAACAATCCGAGTGACCAGCTACTTGACCCTGGAGATGAGGACCTCTGAAGAGGCATCAGATCTTGTACATTGTTGCTGATTGGCTCTCAGGGCCATTAGAATTCTGGGGAACTCCTGGGGAACTGTTGCACCATGGAACTCCAGAGCTTCTTTCTGACTGAAGCAAGTCACTAGGTTAAGGCTCCAAGAAGTCAGGATGCAGCTCATGGAGTGCACAAACAGAAGGACTAGCCAGGGGAGTTAAAATTAGGAGATTGAGGGGAAGTAAGAAAAAACCAAGAGAAAGCCTCTCTAAACATGGACACAAGTAAAGCTCCTGTGCAAGGACGAGGAAGTTGGAATACAACACAGTGACTTTCTTGGAGCAGGGTTCTTCATAGTTTCAGGTAAACACCTCCCCCTCATTTGCCCCTTAACATCTTTACACAATCAAACTAGTTGTGAAGGTAGAATGCCAGTGGTGTTTAGCAAGAGCACCATATGTATGGTTACCTGGTCAGTGGACAGAGGTTGTGGGTGTGTGCTCAATGCATGGAGCTCATGGCTTTCAGGGAACAGATTTATTCCCTTAAGGCCATGGTTATCGACCTGGAGAAGATGAAAGAGACAAAGAGGTCTGTGCATGAGATCCTTAGGGGCCTTCTAGCATTGTCTCACTCCTGTGCTGCCAGCTCCTCTGCTGTCAGGAAGATCAAGGGTCTCAAGAGTGGGGGGCATCAGGCAGAGGAAAGTGGAAGTAATTCCTTGGAGGATGCTACCATGGAGCATTCTCCGAGATGACCTGCAACTAGTGATCCTGCAACTAGATTCACATGTGTCATTGTGGCTTGTGGCAGGGTATAACAGGAGGCTAAATTTCTTTTAAGTAAGTTTTAACTGTACATTTGTAAGACTTGCTATCTTAACACAACCATAAGGACTGGGATCTGATTTCCTAAATAACTATGAAATTGCCCCTCTTGTGAGTCCAATAAATTGGCACAATGGTGAACTAGATTTAAGCAACAACTTGTAGTAATCTGTGCCTGCTGAAGCTTTTAGGAAAGGTTTTGTTTTGAATCTTGACGTACTTTGATTGGGTGCTTGTTGATTATTTAGAATCTACCTCTGTCATTGATTTTGTTAACCATATCATGTTAAAACTGGAGCTGCTATCTTGAAGGTGATTAGAATGTTGTTCTTTAAAAAAAACAGTTGTACCAGATCTGGCCTGGTGACAGGTGCAGTTGACTGAGTCCTGATTAATCATTAGGCTACAAGCTTAGCCTCTGGTTCAACCATGAAAATCACTGGGTGACTTTGGACAATTCACTCTCAGCCTAACCCACCTCACAAGGTTGTTGTGAGGACTGGAGGAAAGAAAACTCATGTTTAGAGCCCCTTAGAGGGATTAATCAATTTTTAAAAATGAGAGGAAGATTCCATAAAGCGTTTTAAAGCATAATAATAAAAAATATCCTTTAGCAGTCTATCTTCCAAGGCCTAATGCACCCAGCAAAAATTGGCTGACTCCTGAAAAGTGTTCTTAGGATCACACCATTACAATACTTAAAAAACTCCTATTACCACATCATACATGAAGGTGTAAGGGTGGGAATCCCCTGCCCCATTGTCTGCCACTGGTGAGATTTGTCCTTTCCCCAAGCCTTCTGCAGACCCAGTTGCTGATCACAAAAATCCAAGTGGGGACCCACAACAAAATGTTGCATATTATGAATGTCTCTTTCATAGTATAGTTGGTTATAGTTTTAATGGCTTTCTTGCAGTAACCAGTTTGTTAGTTTTTTGAATTTTCTCATTTTGGCAAGGCGTCCTCTTTTGTAAGGTACTTTTAGCATTGTATTTTTCTGTATGATACTGATGAGGATCTGTTGTTTCTGACAAAAAAAGGCAGAGATACTTTTAGTTGTTCTGAGCGGTGTCCTCTTAAGGGAGGAGGCATCTCTGTGACAGCCTTCTGTGAAGGGAAGGGAGTGACAGTTGGAGCCCACTTTCCCCTTTCCCCCTTTGTTTCCCCCTTTTTCTTTATTGAACACTGGAAAGAAAGCCATCTAGCCTTGTTCAGTTCCCTTGCCCATAGTCAGCCAACCAACTGAAGTTGGCTTCAAAGAGGAGTTTGCCTAGGAATAACAATCACTTTGTTTATGTGAGGTGAGATTTCAAAGATTGCCCTATTGGGCACTGCAGGTCTTGAGGTGCTACAGGTATCCTGTACCACTCTCCTTCTGAGTGCCCTTGATAAAAGTTGCTGTTTAAATGCCCATTGGTTTATCAATGAAGCAGCCTGAGACACCTTTGCTTGTTCAGTCTCTTGCCTTGTCATGGAGAATTGTGTGGTTGCAGGGCTCCAGTCTTCTTCAGCCTGAGATGAGTCCACATTCACTCACAGCTGTCATTGGCAGTTTATTTGTCTGTCAGGGTTGCTAAGGAACATTTTGAAAGGTGGTGTGTACAAACTGACACTGGTTGGAGGAAATATCACTTCCTCCCCACCTGCTCCCTACCTTTCAGTCACTGTGTCCATCTGTCCATTAATTATGCCTCAGCTGTCCTTTTTTAACTTCCCTCTGGCTTCTAGTCAGTCAAAAGACAGAAGTAGTGGGAAGAAGCAGTGCTCAAGCTGGTGGGTGGGGAAGCAGTTAGAAGCTGGAGTGAATGGTTTTAAAGGACAGCAGGGCCTTCAGCTGCAGAGACTGGGAGTGAGAATGATCCTTGTCTCCCACTTGCAAGGCTTCTGCAGCAAAATAGGTAGGGGTGAGAAGCTCAGATGTTCTTTTAAAATGTCCGCTTGCTATTTAGCCATTCATACTACAGGAGGAATCCTCCCCAATCCCAGCTCTAGTTCGGCTTTTGTTTCCTCCCTTCTTCCCCCACTCATTATCACTCTGCGTGTGTCTCTCTCTGGCTATCAGCCAGTCTATCTCTCACTGTTGATGGGGTGGGGCCTGGAGTAGATCCCTGCAGTGGCCATTTCAACAGGTACTGGGGGGGATTCAACCCTCCCAGAGTTTTTTTTCTACTTTTTGGATTTTACTGCAGACCCCCAAGTCTGTAGAAAAACCTGTTGGGGGAGAGTGTGCCCCCTGTTTGTGGAAATAAGTATCTGCAGGCAGAGGGGACTATGGAGAATTAAATATATAGATACCAATGTGATCACTTACCAAGTAATAATAAAACTGCCTCTTTATATTAATATTGTGTACAAATTTTCGTAAAGAGTGCAACAGTTAAAAGTCACATAACCCACATGCCAAGATTTCTCTTCACTGTGACCTCTTAATCTGTGATCCAGTTGCTAAGGCTGAGGGATTCTGCTTTGGTGGACTGATGGACTTTTGGCTAGAACTGGATCTGTGACTATCACTAAGGACTTGAAATAGGCAACAAAATGAAAACTGCCTCTGCAAAGTACAGAGAAAAGCAAGGTTTTATTGTGCTGTTTCTTTTCTTCTAAATTTCCTTGACCATGTTTTAGACTTTACAATAACTGAGCAAAAAAACAAAAAGCAGAGGGCTGTTCAAACTTACATTGAAAACAGCATTACTGGAACTGATTTGGAATGGGCAATGTTTAGCCTATTGTGTTAAATTCCTAAGGGTTTGACTATTTCTGAATCAGATTACTCTTTTATTAGGTACAACTGTTTTTACGTTGCGTTTTTGTGATTAACGATGGTCAAAGGGTTTTGGAATGTCCAGCATTGTACACAAACATAATGGGCACAATCTTCTGTAAACAACTTCTAAGCTCTGGGCAAACTTTTCTCAAGAGCAAATATTAACTCCAGATAGTGTTTATTGGCTTTTACAAATTAATTGCCATAATAGTGACATCTAATTGCTGGGGGTAAGAGTAAACACAGGCCAAGAATTAATCCACTTTCAGTTTTTTAAACAGTAACAGATCAGGAATCATTCACTTCTTTTTTCAGTTTGTATTTCAAATGGTTTTTTTTTTTACCATGTTGATTTTGCTTCAGATCTGCAGCACTGACTTCATGCATAATTTTCCAACTGTAGACTGTTACTCCAGTCTTATACTCATTTACTAAATCAGTGGATCTCAAACTGTGGGGCAAGCCCTTTTTGAGAAGACAGATGCAAAATTCCAGGGAAAAATTAGTGTCCCAAAGTTGATGGTTTCCATCAGTGAAGACTTGGGTAGACTTGAATGACTCCTAGCAGAGAACTCTCATGGGATTTGCAGGATAGACTCCATCTGTAGCCCACTATAATCTCACTGTGATTTGGGTCAAGGGGAGTTCAAAAAGAAATGCTGCAGGCTGTATGAAGATACAGCGAGGACATCAGTCCATTTATTGTGCAACAAATTATTGCTACTGAATGAGAGTGGAACATAACACAGGTGGCCTTCACAACCTGCAAGGATACCAAGTAGAGGTGTGCAAACAAATCAGTATTTTTCAGCTGCGGGTATATTGGGCATGAAAAATCTCAGTATTTCCAATTTTCCTGAACTCCAAATACCAATATGCAGGGGTCATTTTGTAGAAAAAGAGGTGCAGGAGCTCATTAGCATAACTTATTAGCATACTTTATTTCCATATGCTAAACCACCTGACATCACCGGAAGTATGTCAGAAGGAGAGAGAGAGAGAGAGAAAGAAAGAAAGAAAGAAAGAAAGAAAGAGAGAGAGAGAGAGAGAGAGAGAGAGAGAGCTGGCAGAGAGGGGATAGTTACTAATCCAAGCCTCAGAAATACCACTGTTCTGGGAGGACAGCTTCAGTGGTGGCTGAAGCCTTCAGAAGGCTGGTCGGAGAAACAAGGACCTTTCCAGTGGACGGGGTCATTTTGCTGCAGCCATGACACAAGCAGGCATTCCCCCATGGAGGGGGGAGGGCTGGCACCAACTCCCGGAGCTAAGCTCCCCCGAGCTCCTGCTCGAAATGACTCCTGCCAGTATGTATTCGGATTCAAGGGGGGGGGGGCGGGGTTCCTAAATCTTTTAGGTCCATTATTCACTATGGGGAAAATTCTGGGTGGCTGGGGAGATTGTAAAGATATAGGCACTAAAATTGCAGCATAGCTGTTAGTGCCTGTCCTTTTAAAAAAAAAAAAACAACAACATTTCAAATAGATTGGACCAAGGGGTCCAACTTTACTGGCCCATGAACATGGGTTCCCCAGCCATCTTCCATTATTTCCTATTTTGGGGGGGGGGGAGCCCTTCAGGCTATATCCAGGGCAAAAGCCAAGCATGCAGCAATCACTCTCAAATGTCTCTCATGGAAGAGCCTACAACAAGTCCAACAGAACTATTGCAGAACCCAAAAGAACCAGTAGCAATGTGCAGAATCCCAGCAGAACCCAGGGCCATTGTGGCAGTGCAAGCACAACAGGACCAAAATCAAAACAGAGAATCTCTGCAGTGGAAACTCAAGGGTGGGCACTTTTGCAAGTTTGACAGAACCAATGAAAATGTACAGAAGTCCAGCAGAACCCAGGGCCACTGTGGCAGTGCAAGCCCAACAGAACTGAAGCCAAACCAGAGAATCATAGCAGAACAAATTCAGGTGGGGAGGGGATTTTGCTAGTGCTGAGCAATGCTGGGAAAAATGTGAATGGGACTCAAAGGAACTTGAGCAAAGGAAAAGGTAACTTTTGAAACTGACAGACACACACAAGCAACCTGGCAAGCTCATAAAATTCCTGACAGACACAGGAAAATAGGAAAAACAGAAAAAGAAGAAAAAAACAATGTCTGGGAGCCTGCAAATGCTGGCTCCCAATCTTTCCAGTTAATTCCAGATATTTTAGGGATTTTGGGAGGCCATTATTTTGGTATCCCAAAAAATTCCCAGATATAATTGGAATGCTGAATATATCCAAAAAGATACCAATAATATATATTCAGTTCAGGTATTGTTACCCCTACCAGCCTAGATTTAAGAAGCTCAATCACTGCCTTCAGTTGCTGGGGGAATTTAGCAGGCCTCAGTGAGAGGTGGGGTATTAGCGGGGGTCTCCTACCTATGTTTATGGGGATCTTTCCCTTTATGAGAGCTCTCCATAAAGTCCAAGGGTGGAATAGAGAATGTTTTATTGAGGGGAAATTAAGGCATTTAACACACAAGGAGCGCGCATGGAACATACACACATCCAAGATCTATGGAAAATAAAGAGAGGAGCAGGAACAGTAGCAGGGAGTGAAGCAATAGCTACCTTTCCTGAAGACATCTGTGAAGAAGGAGAGATGGCAAAACGACCAGTGCTTTGCAGAGAGGAAGGACCCAGAATACTGGGGGTGCATATTGGTAGGTTCCCGAGAGAACATGAACACAGCAATGGGACTGCACTGGGCTAGTTATACCCAAAAATATGTCCAGAGGGCTTGCTAATGCATAGTGTCCCTCAGAACAAAGCACTAATGCGATGAATCCAGGATAAAATAATGTAATTTGGAAACACTGCATAGAGTTCCCAGGAGTGGACAAAAGAGACCGGAGGGTCTCTTCTGGATGCAAAGTACAATTTGGGCTGGATTCCTGATTACTTCCCTGGTAAGGACTAATGGATTGATAATTTAATCAAAATGGAAGCAATACTGCTTGATGAACCACCTGGGCTTTGGGGTGTGGGAAAGAAGTAGAAGTCAGTACTTTTCATTATAAAGAAAATGTGGGGAGGAAGGCTAAAGCGAGATTGATAGGATTAGTGATTGAGATTGAAAGAAGTAGCTCAGGAGCAAGGCAAGTCCATTGTCCAGAGTACACAGATATTGGCTGGGTGGAGGGGGAGTCACAGCTGTCAGAACAAGATCTCATGTCCTTCCCAGGGTCACTGCCTAGGCATGATTATGGGGCCTGCCAGTCCTGTTATCCATCTTGTAGTCCATTTATGTAGTCAAGAACCCTGGTATATAGATTCCTGTTGGTTGAAACGACCCCTCCTGAGAGACAGGGGGTCGACATACTTACAGTATAAGGGAATGCACATCTTAATACCAAGTTGAAGCTATTGATGAACAGAGCAGACGTTGCACCAGATACTTCTACTACCTGACCTATTGCACATGGCAGAATGGATCTGAAATTTTTTATCAGCAAGGAACTACACAAGAATAGCCAATTCCTATAGATTCTGGGACTCTGACCTTAATCTCATCAAATTTGCTTCACACACATCAGCTGATGCAACAATTGCATTTCTTCACCACTATCAGTGCCATCTCATAGTCTTTCAAGTGATCTCTATAGCATGCTCTGTCAGACTCAGCCTGAGTTTTCCACCAACATTCTAGTCCTCTCTCCACCCTATTCAGTTCACCCATCTCCAGCGTTCCCTTTAAGCTGAGTTAGTGTGAGCTGGCTCACAGTTTTTTAGCCTCCGGCTCACACATTCTTGTCTTTGCTCAGAAACGATGGCTCCCGAGCAAACTAATTTATGCAGTAGCCAAATCACCTGCTCACAACTTTAATGCCAGTAGCTCACAAAGTAGACTCCACAGCTTAGAGGGAGCATTGCCCATCTCTATCGTAAACCACAGGGCTGAATTCTTTCAGAGGGTGTGGACACTGAGAAACAACCCTGCTGTTGTCCCCTTTTGCCTTCCATTCCAACCTTCTCCCCCAAGACCCTGAAGCATTCTGGAATCCAATCAGTTTTCAAGGAAGAACCATTTTAACCAATCTGGCACACATACAGGAGGGGGGAGCCATTGCCATTTGTGCCCTCAGTAGATAATGGTCCAAACCGTGACACAGGTTGACTATCCTGACACCTGAGCAGATTACCCATGAACTGCTTAATAGAAAAGACAATATCCAATGGATGGCTTTTTTCACGCATTGGGCTCCCAATGACCTGTATCAGACCCATGGTAGCCACAAAGTCTTGAGCCAGTCCAGGCATTATGACATGCCTCAAGACAATCACTCGGGGGGGGGGGGGGGTCTCTAGCACCAAACCCAAGGTCTGTCAGTTTAGACAGGGTCCCCACTAGTAAACTAGCAGATGGTATACCAGTAGGATGCCCAGTCTGTTCCTAGAGCTTTAGTACAAGTAACAATCTCTAAATGCTGGCAATATTTTGCCCTGGGAATCTGTGAAAAAAGAAAGACTCATGAAGAATAATGGCATTCACCCCCCCCCCCCTGTCCTGTTCATGTTTAATGAAGGACTGTGTGCTAAGGTAGAGTCAGTAGAGGCAAACAAACCATATTGTCCTCCAGCCACATCTGGATCACAAAAGCCAAATCAATCCTATACTTCACCAAAATGTTGGACAGCACTACAATCTTATTTATTTACTAACTTCATTGAACATCTTTCTCCTACAGACTCAAGGCCGATTACAAAATTACAGAAACTGAGCAATAAAGAAAAAGTGTAATGCACACAATAAACAATGCAATAAAACCAGATTACACCATTAAAGACCAATCAAGATAGTGTGATGCAATATAAAGAAGAAGAAGAAGAAGACGAGAAGAAGAGATTGGATTTATACCCCTCCCTCCACTCCCCAAGGGAGTCTCAGAGTGGCTTACAAACTCCTTTTCCCTTCCCCTCCCCACAACAGACACCCTGTGAGGTAGGTGGGGCTAAGAGAGCTCTTTCCCAAGCTGTCCTTGAGGGAACAGCTGATACAGAGCTATGGCTTGCCCAAGGTCATCCAGCCAGGTGCAAGTGGAGGAGTGGGGAATCAAACCCGGTTCTCCCAGATTAGAGTCCACGCACTTAACCACTACACCAAACTGGCTCCTAAAAAAGAAAAGGGGAAAAAGGTAAACCGCCTGAAATTTTCACAGGCAATGAAGATTACCACCCTGTTTCCTTCATAAAAAATGCCCTCCTGAACAACTCAATGATAGAAGTATGGGTGCCTTCTTGAGCTCACCAGGCAGGCCATTCCACCCACTGGGAGCCACAGAAATACCCAGGTATGGGCAGCTGTTGTTCTTAACTCTTTATAGGAAAGGACCTTCAGAAGGCTTTGCTAATGTAACTGAAGCTGCCTCACTGAAGCATCTTGAGCCAGTGTATTCAGACATAAATGGGTCCAGGGCCATGGAGGGCTTTGTAGGTAATAACTTAGCACCCTTAACCAATCTGGTACAAAATCAAGGTCAAAGGGGAGGGAATACTGGGAGCCCTCACACCTACATCTCTCAGGATGGCACAGAAATCGTAAACAGACAGTAACCTCATTAGAATTTGCACAACATATAAAATTTGAGCCCCATTCATTGTGACGGTCATCCCAATCCAATGAAGAAACACAAGTGTGGAAGAAGGCTTCTATCAGCACACCCTGCACTGCACTAAGAGTAACATGCTCCATACTTTCAATAAGGAACTCATGTGGCTAATCACAAAATAATGATTCACAGCTGGATGAAGAACATACTCCATTAAAAAAACAACACTGCTTTCTAAGTGATGTGAAGTGACAGGATGTTCCTGTGGTATGTGATCCCTACCTCAAAACTGCAGTGACTCATAACAGCAAAGAACCAGTTGATACAGCAGTTGGACAACAGTGATAATATATAAGCAAAACATCCTATAGAATCATATCACACACCTGTTTATGAAATAGAATAAGATACCCAGGAGTGTATGCATGGAAACTCTACGGATTTCAGCCTGATTCAGAAAGAGCTTTCAGCCTACATTTATCTGTTCATGCTCAAAGGAATGCGGGGGGGGGGGGGATACATCTCTTAACATTAGAAAATGCGGAATGTGATTCATTTGTTTTTTTTTTCTTACCATAATAATAATTAATAATAATTAATTATTCTATGGCCTTGTGTGTAGTATAGTCAGGAGATCCTAAGATTGTCTGGCAGCCAGAAGTTCTACTCTTTTAGCATTAAGCACCACTAGGTAGTGAGCTAGACTTGTTTTTTAGGCAAGAGATGTTTCAGAGGTGGTTTGCCAGTGCCTGCCCCATGTCATGCCTCTGGTATTCCTTGGAGGTCACCCATCCAAATACTAGCCAAGGCTGACCATATTTTTAGGCGATCCAATGATTGCTACAATCCAATGATTTCAAATATATCTGGGGAAAAGTTGATGATGAGTTTATCTGATGGGTGGCAACATAAAAAATTGAGCAGCAGGAAGTGTGTGTGGAATAGAGCATAGCCCTGGCAAAATTAATGAAATGTGGTCGAGGGTTTTGTTTTGGTTTTTTTTTTTCCCAACCATATGTTCCTATTAGTTGAGAAAGTTATCAGAGGCTTGGGTTGAATGAGAACGATATTGAGTAGAAAGCATATGTATGGGGATTCTGTAATTAAACGGTTGTCAGCAGGGGGTCTTTGTGCAAGAAGATATTACCTTCAATTTCAAGGGTACTTCTGTGGTTCACAGATGTGTCCTCTCCCTTCCCCTCAACATTGAACTCAAAGGTCATTCCCTGTTCATCTTTATTGTGCTTGCTACAAAGGGGTTACAATGAGAAAAATCTTTATTTTATTAAATATAAATAAATTAATAACTCCCTGATATAACAGACAACAGGTCCACTGTTCGTTGGGGGATAAACCAATCTGCACCAGCTGTGGGTAGCTATTTATGGACAGGGCACAAAGCCAGAGTCCTGTTAAGTATAATATTCTTTTCATTTCTCCCCCACACACACTGTTTGCATCCTACTGCATACCAACGTTCAGGAAGAGAGGAGTCTCTCTACTACTACCACTATCTAACCTCTTTGAGGCCAAGATCTATCAACAGTCCATCCTCAGGGTGCAGAAAGCACTGTTTATTTATTGATGTATTTTTTCATACCCATTTGGAAGCTTCTGACATCCAAATGTCTTGTAGAGAAAGACAGCTCAGAAAGTTATGGTGGTGTATTATGACAGCCACGACTTCAAATGTTCAACCTCAGATGAACATGCTGAGTATAAATGGTAAATTGTTAAAAGGGGGATTAATTTAAGCTTCATTCCCTGTTGCTCACTTCGATTAAAAATCAATATTTCTATGGACTTGGGGATGCTTCTGTGTATTCATGATTCTATGGTGGTGTTGAAGTGGTTAAGAATAAAATATATGCTGTTAAACATGTTGATTAAGAACTGTTGTACATATAATGTCCGATAATGTATTTTTAATTTTTAAGGGAAAGGATCATGTTCTTCTGCCTTCTATAATATAAAGAATTGAGTATCCCTCTTTTAAAAATGCCTTTAAAAGGGGGCAGTGCTTATCAATCCCTTTCTCAGGTTGAGAGCAGGAGAAAAACAAAGTAATGTTTGTATTTTCAGAAATGGGAAATAATGTTAGATGTCCCAACAGCAAATCGAAGAAACTAAATTAGGTGGATGGAGGGCATTTTATCAGTCCCAGATTTGTAAGGATATAACATCTTTGGAGAATCCATTTTCTTTATTACTAATTCACATATTGAAAGTCTGATATTTATCTTTGTTTTATTTATCTTTGGAAGCTCTGAAGACTGGAAAGTGTGTGGATAAAATTCTAAGTTAAAGTGATTGGTTTGTAATTACTTTATTTTTGCACAGTTTAGTCTCAACTTTATTTTGGCCAGGAGTCAGTAACCTTCTGAATGCTCACAAAAACTTTGAGGTGAAGACAAACCTTTCTTCACAGTAGGACTCTCTTCCCTTTAGTTGTAAATAATAGTAGTCCGGTTACTTCATAATCTTCCATATGCTGATCTTCAGTATATACTTTGATCAGTTCTGCCAATAAAGAGCACATTCAGGACTTGAAAATTTGGGGTGGGAATGGAGTAGTGGTATATAATCTGCTATTGACCCTGCCCTGTCTTTGGGATTCTTCTCTGCGCTTTATGTGAACCTAATCTGGGATTATTTGTAGACTATTCTGCCTGGATTTTGAATTCTTCCCTGAATTCTATGCCTCTCCCAAAAGCAAGTGATTATATACTTTTTGGATAAGCACCTTTCTCATCAGGACCCCACTGATTTCAAGTCATGCTTACTTTCCCCTGTTCCTATGCAGCATAAAACTATGAAAATTATTTCCCATCTATTGTACTAGAAGCAATTGCATTAAAAATTATTAACTGAATTCAACAGTCATCATCTTTCTGTTCAGAACATATGTAAGCGATAAACCAAGGTGGCATTAAAAAAAAGATACCCACAAAACAAACAATTTTAACAGAACCCAGCTATTTTGTGACTGCTTTATATATTGATGATTTTTTAAAAACATTTAATATGCCACAAGATACTTCAGCTCAAGTACTAAAGTTCACCAAACACTAGGACAAGCTTACTAGAAAACTGGTAGTTTCCATGGGTTTAGCGTCAGAGAGATTGTGGTTTATTGATGGAGAACATCCAATTCCTATAATTTTCATATGCTACAAGCCTTAGCTGGGTTCCTGGTACAGGTATATATAATCCAGGATAGCATCAAATTGAGAGCCTCTCTTCTGAAACAAATTTTTAGTGATTGCTAATGACTTTGAGCAGGACAGCAGAAAACAGGAGGGCCTGGCGTGAGGTGGCCCATGGGGTCACAAAGAATCGAATTCGACGGTGCTACTGAACAACAGCAATAACTTTTATCAGCATGTGCCTCATTGGTTTTTAAATGTTTGATATTGTCAATGTTTGTATTCGTGTATTCGAAAAATATTTCAAAAAGCGGGATATAAATGTTTTAAAACAGATACCAATAGACACCATCTTCTTATTAACTGTTCATCACAGTTAATAACCCCTTCATTTAACCTCATTGTGTAAGCAGCTATAAAGCTAATGCAAATAACTTCTCAAGTAGGCTCACTATCATTTGAAGTATGAAGCAGAGCCAAAACAAACATGCATAATAGTAATTGCATTTGTGAAACAGCTGATGAATAAATTATTACAGCAAATGACTAGTTTTAAATGAGCCTAAGATATGGGTACATAATAACCCAAACACAGTGACACAAAACTACAATAACACACAAACACCAAAAACACCACCAACATCCAAATTCTATTATACATCTTACAAAAGCAATCATGAAACAACAGGTCTTGAATAATGTCCTGAGAAGAGTGAATGAATGGGACCCAAGGTGGCAGAGAGTCCAAGCTGAAGATTTGCTAAAGAGAGCTCTCTTCCTCCATTCAGCAACATGAACATTCAGAAGAGTCAGCAGGTTTGCTCCGACTAATTCAAATCTCAAGAAGCTGCATAAGGAAAAAGGTGATCTCCAAAGTAATCATCATAGGATCGCAGAGTTGCGAGGGGCCAGACAGGCCATCTAGTCCAACCCCCTGCTCAATGCATGATTCAACCTAGAGCATCCCTGACAAGTGTTTGTCCAGCCACTCCTTAAAGACTGCCAGTGAGGGGGAGCTCACCACCTCCCTAGGTAGCTGATTCCAGTGTTGCACAACTCAGGAGGTGGTGGGCTCTCCTTCTTTGGTGGTTTTCAAACAGAGGCTAGATGGCCATCTGATGGCAATGCTGATTCTGTGAATTTAGGCAGATCATGAGAGGGAGGGCAGGGAGGGTTGTCTCAGTGCTTAGTTCTTGTGGCCCTCTCTGACATGCCCAGGGAAATGCTGGTCACCATTTTGGGGTCAGGAAGCAATTTTTCTCCAGGCCAGTTTGGCTGGGGATCCTGGAGGATTTTTGTCATCTTCTGGGAATGGAACAGGGGTCACTGGGGAGGGGGTATTTGTGACTTTCCTGCATTGTGCAAGGGGTTGGACTAGATTACTCTGGGGGTACCTTCCAACTCTATGATTCTATGATTCTAAATCAAATGTCCTTGTAGCATCTCCTGAAAACTTTCTTGAGGAGAGAAGAGAAGAAGAAGAAGAGATTGGATTTATATCCCGCCCTTCACTCACTTGAAGTCTCAGAGCGGCTTACAAACTCCTTTCCCTTCCCCTCCCAACAACAGACACCCTGTGAGGTAGGTGGGGCTGAGAGAGCTCTGAGACAACTGTCCTTGAGAGAACAGCTGTGCCAGAGCTATGGCTTGCCCAAGGTCATCCAGCCAGGTGCAAGTGGAGGAGTGGGGAATCAAACCCGGTTCTCCCAGATTAGAGTCCGCGCACTTCACCACTACACCAAACTACACCAAACTGGCCAGTGCCATAGGATGACAGCTACTGCAGAAAATCCATGGGTCTTGGTCAATGGCAGGTTGGGATGGATGGATGGATGGATGGATGGATGGATAGATGATAGACAGACAGACAGACAGACAGACAGATAGATAGATAGATAGATAAGTTTATTGTATATGGCCATTGGTGATTACAATGTAAAATACACACAGTATAAATTTAAAATTCAAGAATATTATTCTAAAACAAAGCCTTCAAAATAAGACTGTATAACAATTCAACAGATAAAACTAACAAAACTTTAAAATCATAGAGGCTATGCTACCAGTTTTGTAACTCTGTGTTAGACAACGTTAGAAACAGCCTTGGATCTAACTTTTCTGGCTGCAAGCACAAAAAGCGCTACCTTACGTTTAACTGGGATACATATCCGACAAGAGAAAAACCAGTTTTTTGTTATCAGGTAAGTTGCAGAGTTGGCTTAAAATTCCAGATAGAAATCTGCTTCTTAGGTCTGAATATAAAGAACAAACCATAATGTAATGGAAAAGATCTTCCACTGCAGTACCACATATGCATACACATTGTTCCTGTGGTTTGTTGGTATACCTTCCGAGCAGCACTTCAGTAGGCATGGACTGGAAGTAAAGGGCTTTTAAACTGTGGACTGCAATGTCTGTCAAATAGGAGGTTCTTGAGTGATCTTTTTTAATGCTATTATACCATGGTGCAGATTTTGACTGGAATATTAACCTTTTGTCTAAAAGAACATCCTCATTAAATAACCATTGGTGCAAGTCCCGGGTATTTACAAAAGATCTAGATAAGTTGTCAGACACAGAGTATCGTGAAATGATGTTATTATAAAACTTGGTGCGAATTTTATCATTGCTTAGTAAATCCAAGTAGCTGATTTTGCTAAATGTTTCATTTGGAAGCTGTTGAAATTTGGACATCGATTTCAGGGTCGCTAAGTGTGCTATATTATATATTATATAGGGAACAGCCTATAGGGGGCAATCTGAGGACCATAGTTAGCACATGGGGAAACAGGGAAAGAGAGTCATTTAGATATGTGGGTCTTAGGTTGTGAATCTTCTTTACAAAGGTGACCTGGTAACTCTGGTCTTACCCCTTTGTACAGGATAATAAAAATGATTTCAGCCATCAAAACACAAGCCGTTATTATCTCTGCCTCAGTTTCCCCATAAAATTTCACACTATTATACCAAAGATTGTTTTAAGGAGAAATGGAATAAGAATTGGGAAACACTTTGAAAGACTAAAAAGCTATAAAAACTTCCATTATAGAGAACAAGTGGCAGGCAAAGTAAGAGAAAGTATGAGGTAAAATAAGAAGTGAACAGAAAAAAAGGCAAGAGGCTCTAGATCTAGAAAAGAAAGAAGTATTTGGAATAGACTTTGGAATTTTCCATTGCAAATTATCATCACAAACCGGCTGTCTGGGAACCTCTCCAACCTGATGTTGGGTTCCCTTTGATAACATAGTGTTTCCAAGCAACATTTCTAGGCAGCCCAAGCATACGAATGGTCAGCCACCATTTCAGGACTTCAAATAAGTAAACTTCTTTTGCTAGACGCAGATCCAATTTACTGTTATTGTTGTTTTTCTAAAATAAAATACAGAAGGTTTTGAAAGATAGAGTCGGTGGAGGAAAGAATAAAAAAAAATCTGTAATAAGCCTTGTGAAACACTCCCCCCCCCCATAATATAGTAGATAAATGGTTTTCCAGTAATATATTAATGAATCTAGAGTCTTTGTTCTGAAGTCAAACAGATGGGCATTTGAATAACATGTGCTAACATTGTTAGGTTACAGTATATTCCTGCGTTCTCTAATGCATAATCAACTCAACACAGCTCCTCCGAAGCGTATCACCAGTGGCAACTAACTCATTTTGTTTACTTCTTTTCATGCTATTTGTGCTTGGGATCCCAATGAAATAATCTCCAGCCTGGGTGATCTTTGCCACTGTTTGTGAGCATTTAATTTTCAGTCCCTGGTAGAAAACATAAATTCAAACCTGGATACCTAGAATGCCTGTTTTTAAGATGGCACGAACACGTAACCACAAAACGATAACAGGATGATGAGAATTTTCCTCAGTCTGCCGGAGAATTTGGACAATCTCCCTACCTACTTCCCCAGCCCCAGTATGATTATATGTAATAACTACCAGGCAAAATACTTAACAGCCAGTGTCTTTTGGATGGAAAAGTACTCCTCTTCTCAGCAGCTAACAGCATGATCCTGTGCAGAGTCACACCCATTTAAAACCATTTTCTTCAATGGTATTAGACTGGAGTAATTCTACACAGGATTGCACTGTGAATGAGCTCTCGATATGCATCACAGGGCTAAAATTTGAGGAATCGTAAAAAGAGAAGTGCAGTGCCACAGTGCCTCTGAGTCCAGAGGTGCTAAAGGCAAGATATTCCTAACACTGATGATAAAAAGAAATGTCATTTTGAGACAAAAAGGATATGGGTCTATGACATGTTCTGCCTGACCTGGCCAGAGTTTTCCTCAAAGCTCTCATCATCTCCTGTGGGGAAATGGAACTCACAATTCCCTGTTTCCACCCATATGGGAGTGAGAGAGCTATGCAGCTGTCCTGGTTCTCCCACCCAGTAAGCCTCCCCCCCCCCCTCCAGAGTTACTCTGGTTCACTCTCTGTACCACCCCCACAAGGTAGTCAGTTATTTAAGTATGCTCCTCCGGAGGACTAGCACCCAGGAACCCTTTGCTAGCTTCACTGCTGAAGAGCCAACTTGGCCTTGCCTCTCCCTCTGTTACCAAGGGGAGCAGTGCTCTTCCTCACTTTCCAGAAACCATGCTTGCATCAAATAAGTTTCAGACAGGGCACATTTCGTAGCAGGAGCTCCTTTGCATATTAGGCCACACACCCCTGATGTAGCCAATCCTCCGAGAGCTTACAGTAGGATTGGCTACATCAGGATTGGCTACATTAGGGGGTGTGTGGCCTCATATGCAAAGGAGCTCCTGCTATGAAACGAGCCCTGGTTTCAGATGCAAAAGATCTTCTTCCTTGAAAAGAACAGTGGTAATCATACTTTATGAGGAAAGAATTATTTCAAATATCCATAAAAACTTCCTTATTATCAGGTTTCTTCTCCTTTAGAACATATTCCTGGAATATCTACATCTTACTTGAATACAAGAGATGAGACATCTGACACAAAAATAACCCAAATATAAGCCACCCACTCCATATATTTCAAAGCAAGGCAATTCATATCATTCTATAATAGCTAATGTAAGGAGTTGTGGGGATGCTACTGAACCTTGCCAATTTCATATTGCTTTTACTAAAAAATCCCTGTTTTATTTTCTCTTCCTCCTCCTATAAATTGAACAAGTTTTATTTTCATGCCACTTTTGTTTCTTTCTGCTGTTTTTTTCCCATTAAATATACACATTTTTAAAAGTTATTCTTACTAACATGTCTTATAAACAGCATAGAAATAACACAGAAATGGTATAAAATTTCTGTCAAAAGTCTACAAAAGAAACAAACGAAATGGGAACACCAATACAGAGAAGAGACAAACTGAAAAGCTCATAACACCATAAGAAAACAAAGAAAACAAAATACAACCAAAAAAGGCATTCTTTATACATCTAGGGGGTGGAGGGAGGAAACAAAATCTCATTAAGGGTAGCATCCTTACTTGGAATGAAATTCTACTGAAAACAATGAAAGCTTTATTCCCAAATCCATCCATTCAGGAATGGTTTGCAATAGTTTGTTACTCTCTTCTCTCCTTTTCTTCAGCTGGATGAATCTTTTTGCTGGACTTCAGCCTGCTAGGGTTGCCAACTCCAACTCTGGAGAATCCTGGAGATTTGAGGCCAGTGTCTGTGGAGGGCTGAGTTTGGAGAGGAGAAGTAGCTCATTGTGAATGTGATAGAATCTGTTCTCCAAAGCTGCCATTTTTTCCCAGAGGAATTGCTCTTTGGAGACTAGTTGTAATACTGAGAGCACTCCAGGCCTCCCTTGGAGATTGGTAACCATGGCCCAGGCCTAGCCATACAGCAGAATGAGTTGGCAGTATGAGGAGGTGATAGAATACCCCCCGCTTTAGATTGAAGTTGGGAAGAGTCAGATCTTTAATACTTACCAGATATATCAAACACATCCTGGGTACATTTCAGTCTGGATGCTGCCCTGGCTATGGGATAGAGACAGCGCTGGTCGCCCTCATGGATTATCTCCGGAGATACCTGGATTGAGGTGTTATGACTTAACAGCAATGTTTGACACAGTTGATTATGATCTCTTGACCTACCACCTTGCTGACGTGGGGATACAAGGGCCTGCCTTATTTCTTTTCTCCAAGGTTGGTGACAGAGTGGCACTTGGGGAAAGGTTTCACCATGTAACATCTACATGCGCCCTCTTGCCCAGCTGGTCTGGAGGTTTGGGCTAGGTTGTCATCTGTTGATGGATGGCCACACAGATACTACCCCAAAGGTTCCGGCTAGGGCACTGGAGACCATGGCTGGAGCCGACTAAAATTAAATCCATCTAAGATGGAGGTCCTATGCCTGAGCCACAGGGGGATGAAACCAAGGATCTGGCTCCCCACCCTTGATGGGGCACTGTTAACATCAGTGTCGATGGTGAGGAGTCTGGGTGTGACCGTGGATGCCTCACTTTCAATGAAGGCCCTGATCACGACTGTTGCCAGAACAGTCTTTTACCATCTTTGGCAGGTCAGGCAATTGGCCTCCTACCTCTCCCCCCATAACTTAGCCACAATGATCAATGCATTGGTCATCTCCAGACTGGACTACTGTAACTTGCTTTAGGCAGGGCTACCCTTGAGACTGATCCAGAAACTCCAGCTGGTTCAAAATGCAGCCCCTTCAAACCAGACATTTTCAATGTGCCTGGGTTCCCCTCCTGATCTTCTCACGTCTGGAGAAGATCAGGAAGGGAACCCAGGCATATCTGCATGCCTACCCTCTTCCCCCAGCCTGCCCACCATGGTGGACAGGCTGGGGAAAGGAAGGCAGGCATGCACACATGCCCCTTTCTTCCCTGAGCCTTTCCACTATTGTGGAGAGACTCGGGGAAGTGCGAGGGGGGCATGGTTAAATGCCTTTCTCTCCATACATAAATTGGGATTTCCTTGTCAATTTCACTCCCCTCCAGTCAGCTGAGAGTGAAATTGACAAGGAAAAGCCTCTCTCTGCCTTCCCTTCTCTAGCTGACATGTTGCAGCTGCCTTTCCCCAGCCGTCTGGTGGGGGGGGGGGGGAAGAGTAGACTAGAAAGGCAATGCTGAAGTGGGGCGGAGAAGCTTGGGGGGGGGGAGAGGCAAGCTTCCATGCCTGCCCTGTGCTTTCCCAGCCCCCCCACCTAATATGCTAATGAGCTGTGAACATTTCCTATAAACAGGGCTCTTTTTCTACCAGGAACTCCTTTGCATATTAGGCAACACACCCCTAATGTAGCCAATCCTCCAAGTGCTTACAGTAGCCCCTGTAAGAAGAGCTCTGTAAGCTCTTGGAGGATTGGCTACATTAGGGGTGTGTCACCTAATATGCAAAGGAGTTCCTGCTAGAAAAAGAGCCCTGCCTATAAATAAAAAAATAAGCATATCAGGAAGAAAAGTTCCTTTCAGCTTACAGGGAATTAGTAATGTAGAGCAACTTTGAAAAATGAAATGCCTAATCTTCAGTCTGAAATGGTACAATCCATTCTGCCAGTTCATTCTGCTGCCAAGGCTAAATGGGGCCTAAACTCAGGAATAGTGGTCAGCCAGTTGAAAAAGAGATTAGGGAGACCGACTTTGGCTGTGGAAATTCCTGCTGATACGGAGGTGGTACCTGGGAAGGGACACCCATTTTTCCTATAGTCCTTGGTATACCATAGGGTCTGCCCTCCAACGCTGCATGTTTCTCCAAGGAAATTGATCTCTGTAGCCTGGAGATGAATTGTAATTTTGGAAGAATTCCAGACAAAACCTAGAGGTCGGTGACCCTGGGAATGACCAAGCGAGAGACTTTTACTGAAAATTGTAGTGAATGAAGACATTAAACCTTATTTCCCTGTAGCAGTTCCACAACAGTTTCCTCGAAGGGCTTCTTTTGGCCACTATTTTTGCCCGTCAAACTTGTCTGAAAAGTGGTCACAAAAAGCAAACCAAAAAAATGGAATAAGAATACAGTCAAAATGAATCTATTAGAACAATGAGAATTAATCACTGCTTGGTTTCTATTCTGGTCCTCTTTCTCATAGTGGGGACAACCTGACCGCAAACAGTCTCTCTGGAGTACGGAGGGTGACATCAAGACCCTCACTTAGATCCCAAAATGCTATGGAGCGTAATGTAGCTCTAAGAATAGCTCCAAATAACAGTAGGAAGTTCTTGTGGTTCACTGTTATGCTCTTGCATACAGTTCAGGGGCTAGCCGAGGACATTTGGCAGGTTTGCCTGACAGGCTTGACATAAATGGAATAGGTGTACTGAAGTGAACTAAAATCCATACAACCTATACCTTGGTGGGGCAGCACACTGTTATGCCTTGATTTTATCTAATCATTAGTGAATTTAAATGCAGTATTCTCATAATGAATGGTTTACGGGGCTAGATCATACAGGACTTTTTATCATCTCAGCATAGGGCTGCCAAGTCAGCCCAGGGGGCGGGGGATCCCCCACTGTAGGGGTTCCCGATCTGCCAGCCGACATTCGGCTGGTGGGGGGAACCCCGCCCCAGAAGCTGTCAGGTGAGGACGACTTCCCCCGTGTAATGACGTCACCCGGAGGTGACGTCATCACGTTGGGGGCATTGCCAGGGCAACGATCTGGCAATCGCCCCTTTTTGGGGCGATTGCCAGAGGGTTGGCCTGGCAACACCCCCAACGTGATGATGTCACCTCCGGGTGACGTCAATACATCGCCGTGGCGTGCGCGCAAAGCGCACACACCAAAAGAGCTTCCAGGGGGAGAACAACTCCCCCCTGCCAGTAAGTCACCGGTACTTGGCAGCCCTATCTCAGCATACAAGCAGCTCGGATGACATACTATCTTATTACCCTCCCAATGATCTTAACAGGTAGGCTAAAGAATAGTTGCCACACCAAGCAGCGCAATTTATGCAGAGTTACTGTGGTCTATGGCTACTGAAATTGGTTGGCTTAGGCCCATTCTGCATCTAGCATTTGCTCGGTTGTTTTACCAAACCCAGCTGCAGTCACACACACTAAATAATGCACTTTCAATCCACTTTCAGTGCACTTTCCAACTGGATTTTGCCAGTTCACACAATAAAATCCAGTTGGAAAGTGCACTGAAAGTGGATTGAAAGTGGATTATTTAGCGTTTGTGACCACAGTCCCACACTGGAACAGAAAAGATGCAGCTCGAAACCACATTCAAATACCCCAGGCCAATGTCATACTGACTGCAGAGTCACCTCTGAACAGCCATAAAATGGCCATAAATCTATGTAGACAGTAGCATAAAACCAAGAGATCAAGAGAAATGAAACCAGCATGCAGTGTGCAGCATAAAATCCAACAATCAAAGAAAGTGAAAGTGGCATGCAATGTAGAGGGGAATTTCTGTTCCAACCTGGGTTTGGCAAAACAACAGAGTGAATGCTAGATGCAGAATGGGCCTAAAATTCAGTTGCAAAGTGCATTGAAAGTGCACTGTTTAGTACATGTGAAAGTGCTTGGTGTTTTTAAATTTCTGTTTTAACTGTACTGTTAAACCACCCATTCCACCACAAGTAGAACTGAGCAGCTGGTAACCACCACCCCATTGCTAACCACCATCCCATGGATAAGTCAAACGGCAATTACATCAAAATAAACCAGCTACTTGCTGATCCATCTACTCAGTCCTGTTATCTCGATCTTGTGCCAGATTTGCTTTTCTAAAGTGTAATTACTTTTAATTGTTGGCAAACAAATTTTAAAACTGCTAGGATTTCTAACTTAGCTGTTTGTTATTTGGTACTGAAAGTGCTGTCACTTCCATGCAGCCCATTAACAGAGCTCAATTAATACTAAGAACGTAAGAACAACAGGGCATGGAGGCCAAGGCCTTCACCTGATATTGCCTCCTGACTTTGGATTTGGAGGTTTACTCCCTCTGAATGTGGAGGTTCCCTTTAGTCACCACAGCTAGTAGCCATTGATAGACTTGTCCTCCATGAATCTATCCAATCTACTTTTAAAGTTGTCTATGCCTGCAGCCATCACCACATACTCTGGCAGTGAATTCCACATTATAATCACTTGCTGTCTAAAGAAGTATTTCCTTTTGTCCATCCTGAATCTACTGTCCATCAGCTTCATTGGATGTAGGGTTGCCAGCCTCCAGGTGGGGCCTGGGGATCTCCAGCTTTTACAACTGATCTCCAGTTGACAGAGATCAGCTTCCCTGGAGAAAATGGCTGCTTTGAAGAGTGAACTCTATGGCATTGTACCATGCTGAGGCTCCTCCCCTCCCCAAACCCCACCCTCTCCTGGATCCACCCCCAAAGTCTTCAGGAATTTTCCAACCCAGACTTGGCAACCCTAATTGAATGCCCTCAAGTTCCAGTATTTTGACGAGAGAAAGAAAAAGTTCTTTGTCAACTCTCTCCATCTTGTGCATCATTTTACAAACCTCTATCATGTCCCCCACTTAGTTGTTGTTTATGAAACTGAAAAGTTCCAAACTCTTTACCCTATCCTCGTAGGGAAGGTGCTCCAACCCCCTAATCATGTTGGTTGCTCTCTTCTGTAGTTTTTCAAGCTCTGTTATATCCTTGTTGATATACTGTGACCGGAACTGTACACAGCATTCCAAATGAGGCTGCACCATTGGGACAGACGTTAGGCTAACTGGCCTGTGATTTCCTGGTTTTCCTCTGAACCCCTTTTTAAAAATCAGTGTCACATTTGCTACTCTTCATTCTTCTGGTACAGCAGCTGAATGTAGTGGTAAGTTACATATATGGCTTAGTAGATCAACAGTCTCACATTTGAGTTCCCTAAGAACTCTCAGGTGTATGCCATCAGGACCTCGAGATTTATCAGATATTAATTTCCCCAATAGGTCTAGAACTTCATCTCTTTTCACCTTCATTTCAGGTGGTGTAGCATATGCAAATAAGTTATGCTAATGGCTTATGCTAATGAGCTCCTGCACCTCCTTTTCTACGAAATTACCCCGGGTTGTTATATACAACAAGAAAAATCCAATGTATTATCAGCTGTATTACATATTTCAAATATAGATGCAGACAATAAAAAATCAGTATTACAGTGTTTTGGGATAGATTGTCTCTTCTCTTCTTCTTCTCTTCTTCATGTAATTGTCCTTAAATAGTGTATAATTCCATCCTGTGAGATATATTCCTAAATATTTAACTGGGTTGTTTGTTATGTCACAACCTGACATTTTCTTTATCTCTTCCTCTTCTTGAGTAGTTGAAAATTTTAAAATAATCTTAGTTTTCTTCCTGTTGACTTTATGACCTGAAAAGACTTGTCAATTTGCTCCATTACATGTTGCAGAGACATTTGGAGGTTCAAAATGGTAAGGACCACATAATCTGCATAACTCTTTAGTTTAAACTCCTCTCCTTCGACTTTTAATACTTCAATTTTGGAATCTTGTCTTATCTTAGAAGCAAAAGATTTCCATCACAAGAATGAAGAGTGGACATCCTTGATGGGTTCCTTTTTCTATTTTGAATCCGTTTCTCAGGACCCTGCTGATTAAAATTCTTGCATGTTGTTAAGTGTGGATGTTCTGTATCCAATTCAAAAATCTGGAACCACATTTTCTGTGCAACAATAGCACAGTATCAAAATACTCCAAAACTGCACATATTCTGATGTTAGGAACTTTTCCAACATATTCATTATTATCGGGGGGGGGGGAGGTGCCAGAACTCTCAAGAGGCAAAAAGAATTTTGTTGAAGAGGTTCCAGAACTCCATTCCAGTGCATTCCCCCAGAAAAAAAGCCCTGATTATTATGCTGAACTTCAACTGAGCAAACTATTATTTGTTTTCCAACACTGTTAAAATAACCCCTTGAAGCAGGCCACCATTACAAAGAGAACTGGCACTGGAGAAAGCAAGTTCTATTTATCTACTTCATTTTTATCTTGCCTTTCCTCCCAGGAGCTCAAGACAGTACACCTGGTTCCCTCCTTGTCTACATTATCCTCACAAGAAGCTTGGGGGGTAGATTAGGATAAGAGAGAAAAACTGGTGGAGAAGCACCCGAGAGTTTCAGAGGTGAATGGGGATTTGAACCCAAGTCTTCCCAGTCCTAGTCTTGCTCCTCCAACCACTACAGCAGCCTGACTCTCAGTGACTTTGAGATGGAAACAGAACCCAGAGTTTCTCATACCATAATCCAACTAAACCCACTCTGAAGCTTTCTGGTTGTAACTTGATATTGCACAGAAACCTTCATAATGGAATGAATGAGAATTCTTTTAAAGCATTCCAAGCACTGTTATTAATAAAGAATCCAAGGGGGTGATGAACCCCTGACTTCTTTGACCCTCCAGCATCACCGATGCATACCAAAACGGAAAAGCTTTAGCATTAACATGATACCACACTTCTAATGTATCCTGACCTCATACCAGGGATACTGGTAACATGCTTCGTTTCACTTCAGTTCTACAACCCAAATCCTACTTCACTGTTTACTGAATCTCCCACCCTATTGATTATATTGACTCACCCTGTGCAATCTTCTACTTCTTTTGGAGGTTTTCAAATAGAGGCTGGATGGCCATCTGACAGCAGTGCTGATTGTGTGAACTCAGACAGAACATGAGAGGGAGGACAGGAAGGGTTGCCTCAGCGCTTAGTTCTTGTGGCCCTTTCTTACATACCCAGGGAAATGCTGATTGCCACTTTGGGTTCAGGAAACAATTCTTCTCCAGGCCAGTTTGGCTGGAGATCCTGGAGGTTTTTTCTGGGCATCTTCTGGGTCATCTTCTGGGCATGGAAGAGCACTGGGGTTGTGGAGGGGGAGGTATTAGTGAATTTCCTGCATTGTGCAGGGAGTTGGACTAGATGACCCTGGAGGTCCCTTCCAACTCTATGATTCTGTGATTCTAATCTGCCTTGAGTCCCAGGGAGAAAGGCAGACTATAAATAATGTAAATAAAATAAAATAACTTTATAGGGAGACTCATTATTTCTGCTCCTAGCAAGACTTGCCTTGGGGGGAGGGAAACTTCTGCTTGTTCTCCACCTCCAAACCTCCCACCCTCAATTCAAAAAATTATTCTTAATTGTCCAAGAGTCCAACTGCAAACTGTGAGCCAACACTGTATTCCCAGGGGGTACAAGATATTAATAGTGCTACCCTCTGGCCCTACATATTGTAATAAACTCCACTGTAATTTGTTTACCCACCCTAGACAGTAACTAACGGTCAAATAAATGGAGTTGGCGCCTGTAAGATTTATGATGTACCTCTGTGCTTAGCAATGTTTAATCAGGGAGTTAAAATATTACAGTGTAAAAATCCTTTACAAGCATGCACAAACAGAGATCTACCATTAGAGGCTTGGCAGGCACCCTCGGTGTTGAATAGTACCTCCAGACAATTTCAAAACACAAAGTAGAATATCCATAAAGGAGCTACTAACTTAAGAAACATGATTTGAAACAAGGTCAGGCCCCTTTTATTTTCATTTTTAAGTTCTGGTGGTCCGGCTTTTGAAGTGACAGCCTGATCGGCAGGGACAAGTGGGCTTGTCTGCAAGAGCCTGTCAGGCTGAGAGAGTTTTTTTCTGGCAGGAGGTGATTTCTAGTCAAAAAGGTGGCGGATGCCTGTCAGAGAGCTTTGTGTGTTTGGATAAAACAGGCAAAGCATGTGGGGGGATCAGCATGAAGCATCACACCTGGAGGAAAAGACAACTCGCTCCAACCCCTGTGCCATAAGACTGGCTCCACAAAGTCTAGCCAACATCTGGAATGGATATCAAGAGACACAGTGCAGCCCCGACTGGCGCTGCACTCTACCTTTGTACTTTCCCCTGCAAATTGAAAAGCAAAACAGACATCAAGGATATATTTATATAACTGTCTTCAAGCTGCATTTTCTACTCCCATCTGCTGCACATGATAAGTCTCAAGTGTTTTTCTAATAAAAAAGTATTTCTTAAAATCCTTGTTCTTTGAGTATACCAGACTGACCTCTTTTTAAAAAAAATTGGTCCCATTTTTAAAGCAACACTAAATATTTTGCAGCCAAAACAACAGCACTGATATATTGAGACGTTCTCTTATGAAAATTGCAGATGTTGTAAACTAAATGGGCAGTTGGCTCAACTTTGTGGATTCATATGCACAGGAACATGTTGTTATGGGTACATCCAAGAGTAGGAAAGAGCAAATGCCTTTTTTTTTTTCAATTTTGCAGCCCATTGTTAATTTACTCAAGATGGAAATCAAAATCAGATAGATTAATAAGGAATGGTGATAAACTGAGTAAAGCTACTCAATATGAAGAGATTGAAAATGAAGCTGAACCAAACCCTTCATGCAGTTATTGGGGGGATAGCAATTGGGAAGAGCCATGGCTCAGTGGTAGAGCATCTACTTGACATGCAGAAGGCCCCAGATTCAACCCCAGCATCTCCAGTTTAAAGGATGAGGTAGCAGGTGATGTAAAATACATTTACTGGAGACCCTGGAGACCCACTGCCAGTCTAAGTAGAAAACACTGGATCAAGGGTCTGATTCAGTATAAGACAGTTTCATGTGTTCATGACTTAGTTGGAAATGGATATTACTTTTTCATTTATCTTTAGATATCTCTCAAAATATATTGCCAAATATTAAGTTTCTTTTCACATAGTTGGTGGAGCAGAATGTGTGCATGTCAATATAGTACTCCCAACCACTAAACCATCATGTGATGTCATTTTAACAACAAAGCATAAACAGCCAACAGTTACACTCAACTCAGAAGAACTTCACAAGTGTGTTTTCAGTAAGTTGCCGAGGCACTCCTTCCAGCACCTGGACCACAATAAAAGGACCTTTCCCAAAGAAGAGACTCTTCCTGACATTAGGTTGGATTGGGTTTGGTGTTGGCTACTTTGGCATAACCATCATAGTGCCGATCTAGTCTGCTTGGACCAGGAGTCAAAACAGGGATCCATGCTGTTTCTTCTGGCTAGCACAGTATACCAGGCATGCAATTCCGTATGCCTGTCATTTGCTGAAGCACACTGTTTGCTGGGGGAAGCAGCTCTGGCAGTGGCCTTAGTGTTTCCAGCTGGAGAGCTCACACCACACAAAAGGAACAACATGCTGCACATATTTGTTGCATTTGCAGAACTATTATTCATTACATTTTATTTGCTTGTTGTCAGCATAAAACGGGTCCTGTTCAACATAGTTAATAAAAGGACTGTTCAGCTTCCTACACAGCAATGATGTTGTCAGCCATCTAAGAAGGAGCAGTGGCTACAAACCATATCAGAATTGGGTGCAATTAAAAAAGATAGTCCCAGTAGCATTTAAGCACCTTCTGTGGTCTTTGAAAAACAGCACTGGGCATCAATATCCATCAGATAATTACTGAATTCATTAACAGTAGATATAGATACACACACACACTATACTTTCACATTGCTAGCAATCTCAAGATATGGCAGAAGTAAGCTTCCTGAGAGCATCTTTAAAGCCAAATTCCATTAGACAAACATCAGCTTGAGAATGGGATATTTAACAAAAAAATGTATGTGCAATAAGAAGAACCTTGTTTCATGTGCCACAGTAAGACACAGAAACCATACTATATATTTGCTGCTGGATTCTTTCCTTGAATGTAAATTTACTGCCTAACACAGTGACAGGTCTATCTTTTGCAAGGAGGACAGAGCAGTACTGTTTTTTTAGGCCGTTCTTTGCATCACTGCAGCAAGAACATCCCCACTGCACTGGGGCTGGCCAATATTGGCAATCTCAGATAGATTTACTTTAACTGAAAAATGTACCAGAGTAACCAGACAAAAGCAAAGTATTTTGCGGTCAGCTGACATCTTTCAGTATTTTGATTATCTAATATTTTATTGAGAAAAATAAGACCTCTACCCTTCTGATTGACATCTGTATTACATTTTGAGGTAAATAAAATAGCTTTTAAATTCTAAACAAGGCACAGCTCCACGATATGGAAGTGGCTACTATAATAAACTTCAGATTTATTCAGAGGAGCACAGAATTTATGAAAAGAAGGCATCATAAAAGATTATCTTGTCCCTCCTCAATTTCACCAAGGAGCAATCATGTAAAAGTAACCCATAGCAGATGTTTTATCTAAGCTTACTCAAAAGCTCCACTGAAGAATGCATAGGACCATAAGAGACAGTCACACACTCTGGGTAATTTCTTCCATTTCTTTACTGTCCTCAATATTTGAGAACATCTTATAGTCTAATCTTATTAATATTTTCTCATAAATAAATCCTACTGAATTTAAATAGGCTGACTCCCAAGTAAGTGCAAATATGACTGCAGTCTTTGATATTTAATCTTAATATCCCCCCCTTCAGGTTAAGCCAATTGCTCATATTACTGAGATAAAAATGGATTCCGTCCTGCTTACAGCAGCCTTATTCATAACTGAATAAAATTGTGCCTATGTTCTTCTCTTTTAAAAGCCAAACAGAGATGTTTTCTTGAATTCATGAACTTATGATCTCTTATTATTTATCACTATTGTTCTACACTCCTGAATCCCACCCAATTGAGATTTTCCTTCAAATATGGAGTCCCCAAACTCAGCACAGTAGCTGTGGCCTAAGAAAGCCTGATAGGAACAGTTATTAGGGATGCCATACCTCCCTAATGTGGGTGGGGTTCCCCCGGTTTCGGGCACTCCTCTCCGTCTGTCAAATTACCGCCCCCCAACAGGCAAAAAAACCCAGAAATAAATGGACCTGCCTACATGACCCGGAAGTGACATAGGCACATCGGTGATGGGGGGGCAGTACTTTGATTTTTGGGCAAAACTCTATGGTAGAAGCTAATTCTACCATTGAGTTTTGCCCAAAAGCCAGAGCATCACCCCCCGATGTCCCTTAATGTTTATGTCACTTCCTGGTCACATAGGCATGCCATGTTTATTTTCAGTGTTACTCCCCATTCCCAGTAAGTTCACCCCCATCCCCCACCAGCATGTCCAAGGGACCTGGCAACCCTAACAGTTATTCCTTTTTCTTTAGATGGACATAATGCTTCCCTCCATAAAATCCAAATCAGATTTTCCTCCCATTTTGCAAGTACACCAGATGACTACATTATGCCCCCCCCCCCGGATGAAAGAAAGAGTCAGACAACCAGAGGTTGGGAAACTAAGGGCCACTTTATTTAATTTAACATCATAATGGCAAGGACAAACAATAAACAGTGGCACGGTCAAGGCCTGGGGTCCCCAGATCCCCATCCTTGCCATACAATGGGCAAGCCAGCCTGACCCTGGGTGGAGTCAACTGTAAGTGGCTCTCACCTGGATGGCACAGCAATGGGATATGCCATGAAGATGCCTCCAACACAACTGCACAGCCTGCGTGGAGGATCTGTCTTGGCAATCCCAAAGGCAGTCTGCCATCCTCATCCCTGGTCATGCATCTGCAGGGATGATCCTGTCAGACCTCTACACCCCCACTTGGTTGCTGATTGGTGCTTACCAAACTGCATCAACTCCCCCCAAAGACATAACACTGCTACCACAAAGGTCAACTCTCAGCTTAGGCCCCTACACCCACTCAGATACCTAAAACTACCCGAAGCACTTGCCACAAATACTATAGGAAAAAGTCATTCTGATCTCAGAAAGTAGCCCAGATCTGGGGGTGAGGTAAATAATGACCCGACCCAACCTCCAAAATATTCCTGTGCTCCCTATTTGCCTTGCACTGGGCTCTCTCAATTCCACCAAACCAGGCATGGAATCATAGCAGACCAAACAACTACTGTATCTGACCACTGGTACTGAATAAATCTCAGATCATCCCAAGCTTGCAATACTAGGGTTTTTTCTTTCATGAATCCCAAGTCATTGCCACCCAAATGAATCAGAAGAAAATGGGGTGGGGAGCTGGAGCTGCTCCCAAACAGAAGGGGGGGGAGGCCCAGCCCGGCACACCCTCCATTCCACCATGGCCCACTGACTAAGGCCCAGCTGAGAGCCAATGGCTGATCTATTGATCTGATGAGCCGCCCAAAAGATATAGCTGTGTCCACAGATGAGAATCTATCTCCTCCTGCCACAGACCACAGCACCTAGGAAGAAAGAACAATGAACTACCGAACATAACAATGGGGCAATCTCACAGCACAGTGAGGGGGGGCACATAAACCTTATAACCAAATGATCACCATCTCCCCATAAGCTGTATGTCAGCAGCGGTGTAGCCCAAGGCTGCCGCAGTGCATGCAGCACCTATCCTGAAAGAGTGAGTGCCAAATTTCACTCCAGAGAGTCTTAACTTGCCCAGAGCCTGGGCAGTAACAGCCCAAAACTGGTGCTTTGCCAGCGGACTCCAATCCGCGTGCCAAAAGAGGTAACCGTCCTCCTTACCCCATAATGCCATGTATTGGGACAAGGCAGAGCTCCAGGTCAGAACAAGTACCTAACTTAACCACCGATCCTTTACGTCGCTGGTTGGTCTTGGAGCTCCTGATTGTAATGTGCACCTCCCTGCTGATAAATTGAAGATCCTGTACCTGTAATGCCCTGAAAGACTGGTCAGTCTTAGACAGGGCATCCAGCTCCCTTACAGGCCTCATATCCTGAAGTGCAGACTGCCACCCAGGTTGCCCACAACCTCTTGAGGAGTGCTGGGGAAATGGGTTGCCCAGGGAGGAGGGATAGAGTCTCCTGTTAAGAAGGGAGGTGGGGTCTGTGGCGGAAGACCAGGGGAGGAACCCGGGGAAATGGGCCGGAACTAGGGTGTGTATATAAGGAAAGGCAGCTGAGGATTAAGGAGGACTTCCCTGGCACTTGGAGCGCACTGCCAGCAAGTGGGGGGGGGGGGGATGGAGATGAAATGCTGCTGCCTAGAGAGACCCAGGAGGGGTGGATGAGGGAGGTGCTGATAACCTCCTCTCCTGCCCACAAAGGCTGAGACCTCGAGCCAGTCAGCCCACTGGGGGAGGTTGACCACCACTGGGGTGACCACAGAGTACAGTGAAGGGGGGGGGGGTCGGACAGCTCATGTGACATCTGGCAACAATTAACATGATATCATTTTTAATATTTTATTTATTTTGTTCATTTAAACCCTGCTTTTCTTCCCAGTGAGCACCCTAAGTAGCTTATTTCATTCACCTCTCCTCCTTTTTATTCTCTCAAAACCCATGAGATGTTGGGTAGGCTAAAGAGTATGTGACTGGCCCAAGGTCATCCAGCAAGGTTTCATGCCAGTGTAGGGACTCAGACCTAGATTGTTCAAATCCTAGCCCAATACTCTAACCACTACACCACACTGGCTCTCATTACATTATTAAAGAATTCAGTGTTTTCATAGAATCATAGAGTTGGAAGGGACCTTTAGGGTCATCTAGTCCAACCCCCTGCACAATGCAGGAAATTCACAAATACCTCCCCCTCTACACCTGCAGTGATCGCTGTTCCATGCCCAGAAGATGACAAAAAGCCTCCAGGATCTCCAGCCAAACTAGCTTGGAGAAAAATTGCTTCTTGACCTCAAAGTGCCGATCAGCATTTCCCTGGGCATGTAAGAAAGAGCCACAAGAACTAAGCACTGATGCAAGTCTTCCTGCCCTCCCTCTCATGATCTGCCTAAGTTCACAGAATCAGCATTGCTGTCAGATGCCCATCTAGCCTCTGTTTGAAGAGCCCACCACCTACCAAGGAATCCTGTTCTACTGAGGAACCACTCTAACTATCAGGAAGTTCTTCCTAATGTTTAGCCGAAAACTCTTCTGATTTTATTTCAACCCGTTGGTTGTGGTCCAACCTTCTGGGTCAACAGAAAACGACTCCGTGCCATCCTCTATATGACAGCCCTTCAAGTACTTGAAGATGGTTATCATATTACCTCTCAGTCATCTCCTCTCCAGGCTAAACATACCCAGCTCCTTCAACCTTTCCTCACAGGACTTCATCTCCAGACCCCTCACCATCTTCGTTGCCCTCCTGTGGACACGTTCCAGCTTGTCTGTATCTTTCTTGAATTGTGGTACCCAAAACTGAACATAATATTCTAGGTGAGGTCTAACCAGAGCAGAGTATAGTGGTACCATCACTTCATTCACCTTTTTAGCAACTGCATCACACTGCTGACTCATGTTTAGTGTTTGGTCCACTAAGACCCCTAGATCCTTTTCCCACATTTCAATGCTGTAAAGTTTTTGATATCCAGATATTCAATAACACCTACATATTCAGACTAGGTGAGTGTTTCTGTTCAACATTTTTGTTTACTACAAAAACTGTTTTCTATCTTTAACTTTTATTTTCCCACTTTTTTATAATATGGCATAGATAGCAGGGAGTGCAGCAATTTGCCTTTCTCTGTCAAGTATTGGGTATACCTGCAATTTTTCTTATAAAAATTACAACACTTTTAAATTATATAAATTTGCTAAATAGTACCATTTTATATGCTACTTTAATTATATGGTGCATTTTATGTTGTTAAATCAGTAAAACAAAGTTACATGTGATAGGAAAGTAAGTATTGCATGGATTTCAGTTTTTTCCAAGACTTCACTATTTCCAGAAATTGTACATCTCTAGTACAGGTCAATCCTTATTTTTAGACCAATCTGTTTCTTCATTCTAGATTTCCCCCATAAAATGTATGAATTCTTAAACATAATTTGTTTGCCAATAAATTGACATTACTGTTGTATGTACAAATAGCATACATTGTACATTGAAGTTACATATAAAAAGCATACATAGGACAATTAACTCTACAAAGCCAGCATCAGAAAGTGGAGAACTGAAATCATGGACAAAACGATAAACTAATGTAAAAAGGAACTGAACAGGGAACATTTTCCAATCCCTAACAGATAAATCAGATAATTGATTCTAGACCCACAAGGATGGAATTTTCAAGAATGTCTATGAAAATGTGACTTGACCTTCACACAGGACACAAGAGTTCCATTACTTGGAGCTGGAGATGTACACTCCACCAACACTCCACCAATAACAGTGAATTTAGCAGTGCACAGGGATACCCTGGAAGTGTAGATACCCCAATCTATGTTCAGGGAAGGTCAGGATATCGGCAGTAAAAGGGCATACAGCTGAGTACAGCAGTACTGCTGGGGCCTTTGACAGCTGCTGCCAGTTAGAGTACATACTGGGCCAGATGGATTGATGCTCTGCCTCAATTCAAGGCAGCGTCATGTGTTCAGAGGATGTGCCAGGCATGTCTGTTATAAATATAAGTTATGTCACCTTGGCACCACTGGGTAATTTTATTTAAGAAATCTTAGCATGGCCATTGTGATATGTTTCACATGGTTAATCAAAAACATTGTGTTGTTTAAAGGTCTTTCATGATTCCACTTTCAGAATGATGGCTAAATGTTTACATGCAGTCAATGTTGCTTTCCTGTGGTAAGTTCTTGCCTGGAAGCTGTCATTCAAATAAAAAGACGACGCTGTGCCAAAACGTGGTACTTTTTCATTGCTGGTACTTACATTGTATTTAGCTGCGTTGCTTGACATTGCTGTTGCTCTTAAGAGACTGCTGGTGCCTTAACAAATTTCAACAGGACATGGTAGTGAAGGAAACTGATTGTCTATTTGGTGAAGAAAGACATTCCCTACAAATCCCACAAGGACATTTCCAATGCAAACCCTTGGTGATATTTTGGGCCTTTTTCAGTTTCTATCTTGCCTCCTTCCCCAAATTTAATCTCTTACACTGTTCACGCCCAGGGGTCAGTCCTTTGTGTGTACACATCAGCCCCAATTCTTGCCTTGAAAAGACCATATGCACTCTAATGCAGAACAGAGAATGCCAGAACAACTGCCTGCTTCAGAATTTGCAGAACAGAGAATGCCAGAACAACTGCCTGCTTCAGAATTTGCAAAGAATCTATAAATTCAAACCAGGGATAGAGAACAAGTGGTTGCCAATAACTTTTAACTTCATTTATCTATATTTGGCAAAAATTGTGCTGCAGCTGGAGATGAAATGCTGAGCGAAATAACTGCAGGGATGTGGGCTCCAAAACAGCAATTACTAAAGCAGCCTGCCTTGTGTAAGATCTTACTTTTATTTATTGTATTTAAAGCCACTCTCAAGCTGTACGGTGCAAGTGTTTGCCTAATCAAATAACACTTGTATCTAAGAGTGTCATCTCCGTTTCAGTGATTGGAATACTGTGAGCAGGACCCAGCTGAAACAATTTGCCCTGCACTTTCTTTATCTTGGTCACATTCACATTTACCTTTTCAGGGAGGAGGGGCGGTTTATTCCTACATCCTTCTGTTCTGTTCGCACTGCCACTTTCATAGGAATTAAAAATAATTATGATATTCTTTTCTTTGCTGCTAAGCTGAAAGCTTTAACTTATCCCAAATAAGAACACACTAATGCATCAAGATACCTGGTCCCTGTAACCCACATATCATTGATTATGACTGACAAGATTTCTGATACAGGACTTTCCCAGTACCCATGATCTTTTAACTGGATGACAGGGATTGAAATTGGGGCTTTCTGGACAGAACACATGTGCTTCATCACTTAGCTATGGCCCTTTTCATTGTTTTCCCCTGGCAGAGTTTTGGAGAATACAGGAGAAGATGCATTTAGAAAGCACGTAACACTTCAGTGTATCTGCCCAACCAACTGCATTATCTTCTTCAATTTCAGGAGAACCAACCCCAAAGTACAGTTGAAACTTCCAGCAGTAATTTAGCAACAAACTACTTCTCTTTACAAGTAAATCCTATAGCCTGCAGCAGTGCTTCCAGACATATCCAGCCATTGCATGCACACTCTTTCATCTCAAGGAAGATCTCTTGCAACTTAACATCGCATTTCCCCACTCACTCTGTACCTTTCACATTTGTCCCTTTCAAAAGAGAGTGAAGGAGGATATAGTTGGATGCAGCAATGAAGAAGAGAAGAGAGAAGAGAAGAGAATGGATTTGTATCCCGCTTTTCACTCACTTGGAGTCTCAGAGCTCCTTTCCCTTCCCCTCCCCAAACTCCTTTCCCTTCCCCTCCCCACAACAGGCACCCTGTGAGGTAGGTGGGGCTGAGAGAGCTCTGAGACAACTGTCCTTGAGAGAACAGCTGTTACAGAGCTATGGCTTGCCCAGGGTCATCCAGCAGGTGCAAATGGAGGAGTGAGGAATCAAACCCGGTTCTCCCAGATTAGAGTCCGCGCACTTAACCACAACACCAAACTGGCTCTCTAATGAAATATGGGAGGGATTTCTGCAGATTCCCCTATCAACTTCTAACCCATCCTTATGGCCACCAGTCTCCCAGGGGCAGCCTCTTGAAAAGGAAGACAAGAAAGTCAGTGGAAATGAGATGCTATCACTGTTAGGTTTCTGATCAGTCAAAATACCTGTGCAAAAACCAAGGTGGTTGGGGGGGGGAAGAGTTTTGATAACATGAGAGAAATTTCACAGGGAGAGGTCACACATTCTTAATTTGCCATCCTATTTTGTCTAAAGGAGACTCCTTGCCTAGCAGCAGTAGCAATTCCATATAAATACTAGCCCTGTACTTGCATCACTTGTTTCATTCTTTCATCCTGTGTGTACAAGGCGCTGGGGAAGTCTGCTTGTACACACTGGCGAGCAGGGAGGACAGAGCATGGCAGCACAAACTGGGGTGCAGGACAGGAAAAGAAGGAGTCTCAGCTAATATTCCACTTTTCTCCAGATGCATTTCTTTTTTATTTTTACACTCATAGGCCCCGTCCACACAAGCAAGATAAGCCGGACGGGAAGTGACACAAATTTGTGCCGGCACAATTTGCTCCACTTTTGCAGGATCACACAGGTCCATGGACCTGTGAGGGTGAACCGCCGCTGTGTGATCACACACAGCCGCAGGCAAGTTGGGTTTTTTTTCCCGGCTGTTTTCAGTGCGCTTATCTGCTTCTACAAGGGATCGATGACTTGCCCCTCCACCCTCGGGGTCATCCGATGATGCGCATACCGGGATGGGAGGGGGAAAAAACACAAAAAGCCCGCTCCCCAATGCCACTTGTTTGCGCTGGCACGATCACACCAGGAAAGGTCAGTTCTGGGCCGTTGCAAACCATTTGAGACTGCCTTTTCACTGGTAGCTAAATAAGCTGATTCCCCACCGGCTCAAAGTGGTTTGCGACACTTTGACACCGGCTGCAGGACGCTTCCCAGATGTGCTTGTGTGATCACGCCTGTTTGAGCCGGCGGAGAATTGTCCTTGTGTCGCAAATGGGTGCATATGATCACGCCCATAGATTTCAAACATTTCTGTCAGGGAATAGCAGTAAATAGAATAACAGTTCTAATGTACCCAAAAAAGTCACTGAGTTGGATCCCAAAGTCCATCATCAGAAGGCACAGGTGGTCATGGAACTTTCTCGCGTTCCCTTTCCCCCAGAAGTCCTTTCCAACCCCAGGAAATTTTATTCAGGAGGCTGTGGAAGAAAAGGGACAAAATCCCCTTGTCTGTTATATCCCCACGGCTATGTGGATGGAAGAGAGAGAATAGGGCAATTTCACTGCTTTCCCCACTTCAGCCTTCCAACCTGCATGGCTATGAGACAATGCAGGTTCCACAAACCTGGGAATAAACTTTCCTGGGCTCAGAAAGGACTATTGGAGGGAGGAGAATGTGGGAGATATGCACAGTTCTTGCATTTATAGGCTGCAGAGTCTAACACATTAAAGATTTCAATTTCAATTATTTTCTAGTGAGTATCAGTTCAGACATTCTCTTCATCTGTATAGTGTAGTGTAGTTACAGCATAGTGTAGTTACAGCATATTCCTGGAAGCTTATTTGCATTTTGCAAAGCTTTTTCTCAACTCTTGGCTGATGCTGATACATTACTAATATGTTAATAGTTCCCGGAAGCATTGACCTTTTCCCAAAATGTTCATCCTTGACTGATAATATCCTGGTTGGCCCCCAGATCCAGCTTTTTGTCTCAAGAGCCTAACTCTCTCTGGAAAAAGTCAAATTGTGTCTTTATTGGGGATGCATAGTCAGAGAATAAATATTCAAAAAATTTTAACAGCCTGAAAAATTTAGATTTAGAAGTCATGCTTAGCACCTCGCTGTCAGGTTTCAGTTCCATGGGGAGCAGAAGAGACAGTAAGAATGCAGTTCAGTAAATCTAAATCAGAGTTTCATTTTTCTAAATCCATTGAAGTCAACGGGCTTAGAAGGTGACTTCACTGTAGATCATCCTGTTTGGCATTACTGTGCATGCCATTTCTGCCAACCACACTGGTGGCCCATATAAGCATGGATCTTCTTTGCATGAGCTATTTTGTTATTTGGAGTTGTGCCTGCTTGGCCCAAGGGAAAATGTTTCAGCAAGGGGGTCGTACTCAGGGACAGGTAGAGGCAGATGCCAGGGGTCCCCCCCCTCATATGATAGGCAGGCCATGCAAGAGACTGAGACAAACATTTGCTTTCAATGGCTGGCAAGCAAGCAGGGCTGGAGGGGAACAGAACCCAAGAGTCAGAATTTACCGCCAAGAAGCCACACTGAGAAAAAAGCAACTGGACAGACACAGTTTCAGAGGAAAACATGGGTAGGTGATAGTTCAGCATCCCCCTCCCATATTCTCTAACATATCAACAGTGAAACCATGACACCTAGTCAATGCCCTAGAATGTACACCCAATTATCTCTACTGAAATCAACAGAAAGAAAGTGACTTTGGCACAAGTGTTCAAATCTGGACTGCATGCAGGCTTTTGTATATTACTTTCTTCCCAGCCCTGGAGATATTCTTCAGTTTCACAGTTACCCTCAAGTTATCAACCAACAAATAGTCTAGGACAAGTTTTCCAGAATGCGAAGTTGCTGGTTAAATTTCAGATGTTCCCTCATCACTTTATATCATTTTACTGGTCTACATATTCAAATGTAATCCAAGTCTCATCATCTAACACTGCAGGAGATTAATTGATTTGGTCTTTGTGATGCTGTGACTCCTGATATATAGTTGTCTACTTTTAGTTTCATAAATCACAGACACTGTAACAAGGTTAACTTTTGTTCAGTCTGCAATTCTTCAAAATAACAGAAAACAGCAGCTTCAAGAGACATCTAATTTACAATGTAGTGTCTATACTTTATTTTCATCCATAGAACTGAAATACACTACTTCCTTTTAAAATAACCTCTAAAAATCCTACTGTTCCTCATTACTTTTTTTAAAAAAAATGTTGCATAAATGTTTACAAGACAAACAGTGAAGTTCAGAACCAAAGTTCCACCTGCAAATTGCAATAAATCTTCAACATTAAGATCGCCTTCAGAAACCACGGCTATGGAATATATCTAATACCAAATCAGAGAGCTCCATACTCTTGCTATAAATATTTCTTCCATAGCTGACAGTTTTCATAGGCTTGAATGAAAGAAGCTGGTTGCAGCCAAAGAAAGGGTGGGAGATGACTAGGGACCTCTTTTAAATAACCTGAGATCAAATCATAGTAATAGAACTTGGTGTCTTTTCTCACCATCCAATCAACAGGCAGCTTGTTCTTTGGAAAGCAATACATGGTTCTATGTTTGCATCATTTTCTCAAAGAAACTAAAGTGATCTTAAAGATTTTTTCAGCAATCTTTCCTTACTTTAAAGATATATTTTTGATCAGTTCTAAAAGGAAGATAGCTCTCCCATAGCTGATCTGCTACACAAAGAAATTTCTACCTTTTCAGAATCCCCATGCTTTTAAAAACTGCTAGCTGCATAACAAAGGTATTGATCAGGCTTTATATGCCTAGTTTCCATGCTTTGTTCCTTGTGAAGATTATACCAGGACAACAGGAGCGTAAAATATTTCCACTCTAGTTTGCAGATTAGCTCAAAGTAGAGATATAATGAAAATGCCACTGGAAGTAACTTTTACAGAGTGGGCATGATTTGGTGTCATACCTATGAACTATTTTCAAAATTTTTGCTTATGTTTCCTATGCAAATGAAGGCAGATTTAGAAATTTAATTAAAATTCATATAATTAATTGACTAATGATTTCTTTAATCAGATGACATTCTTAAAAACAGTAAATAGACAAAGCTTATTGATTCAAGTGAACCAAAGCTGATTTACAGTCAAGCATGGAGAAATACTCTCTCTCTCTCTCTCTCTCTCTCTCTCTCTCTCTCTATATATATATATATATATATACATATATAAAATCCCTTTAATATACCACTTTTCATTTAAAGACTTTAGCAGGGTATACATGAAATTATAACAATACCAAACTCAGGTTGACATAACCAAGGTAATCCAAGGAACTCCATGGCTGACCAGAGAGCAGGTTCCCAAAATCAACTATTCTGATCACTGCACCATGCCCAAACACATTCATGGGCCCACCTGGTGGTGTTGGATAAAGTAGAATTTATCAGATTCAAAACTTCCATCTAAAAAAATTGACAAAGTGACATGCAACAAATAATCGTCCCTCTTTAAAATCACATGGATCTAGTACAGCGTAATGAAACAATGGCAGCAATAACCAGGTTGCTCTGCCTGTAGTCAATGCCACAATCTCCTAGAAATTAGCAAGCAACCTTTCATTGCTTCCATGAGAAGCAAAGTATAATTAGTAATCCACCTCTGTTATGAAACTCTACAATTTCTCCGGTGTCTTTTAATGCTTCGCCTTACAGGATACCAACCACTCAACAGAGTGACTGCCTCACCCAGAACCACTGGAAATTTGCTGTTGCCACCACTAATAGTTCTGACTTCACTGGCACCACCCATAACTGAAGTGCAATCTCTTGAGTGCAGCAAGCTCTGTTCATTACTCTTTATTGTGCGATAGGCCATTGCTTCAACCCACTCTAATTTTTTTCTGTCAGCAGAGAAAAGAATGCAAGCATATAGGCAATGGAAGTGCCCCAGGAAGTGCAGTGTTGAAACTAAGGCTAAATGTTTGGTTGTGAAGTCTTCTACACAACTATTGATCTTGCAGGAGTAGAATAGTAAGTGAATACTACATTGTGCTACCTATGCCGGTGAGAACATGCTATGAAAACCACACTTTCCACTGCTTTCAATAACAGCTCAGCCTGATCTCTTATCTTCTTTCTGTGGCTAGCCCTACTGTGTTATGTGGAGATCAATGACACCAGTGAATTTGTTTTGATACATTTCTAAAATACAGCATCTAACTAACTGAGAAGTGTACCTTATTACTGTAATTAATTGGGGGGATACTTTAGAGATTTTTTAAAATAGTCTTTTCAGCTCTTGTCAACCCTAATTACAACATTTCTTAACATTCCTTTCTCAAGAAGGGTATGCATGTGTACACACATTGCATGAGTTACACACCTAAACCATTAATTTAATATATGCAGGGATGCCTCTCTTCCCTAAGAAGATAGTGAAGGAAGAAAGCTCTTCAGTCTACATATTGGACAAAAATCTGCACAGGGCATTTTAAGATTCTTTTTTTTTTTTTTTTACTAAAGGTGGGCAACATATACCAGCGGCCCTCAAATTATATCAATCTAAAACCATCTCCCGATTTTTGTATGGAACTATGTTTGGTCTTCCTTCAAGTTTCGCTCCATTGGAGAAAACACAATCGAAAATTTTAAGAGCAATATTTCAGTTCCCCTGTTGTGTCTCCAGTGCTGGCCTGCATCTAGAATCCAGCTTGATATGATTAGAGGCCAAAGTTAGCCTCACTTCTATAATTGTATGGCTTAAGCTAAACCATCCCCCTTCTGATATTACATCATTAATTCTTTGGGATGGCTTCTGTTCTACCTGGCTCAAGGCATTCTGTCAGCAGCTGACTTTGCTTGGCTTTTCCCCTGAATTTCTTCTAACAATGTCCTTAGAACAAGCAAGGGCCCTAGTTAAACAAAGAATATTGGATACCGAACAGCAAGGAGATATTGACAGAGTCCCAAATTTCTTGGCCACTATGAATATGAGATATGTTGTAACCCCAGCAGCCTATTTATCATCATTAGACATTTTGTCCCATTGCAGGACTTTCTCATGGCTAGATGGAATATCTTCCCCTCTGTGGGTATCAAGCGGTGTTACAAAAAGATTCCAATGGCTGAGAGGGTTTGCCCTTGAGGAGCAGGCAAGGCTGAGACAATTGAGCATATTCTGCTTCACTGCTGATCAGGAATGTATGAAGATCTCACAACCTTTGCTTGGGAGGTTTCCCGCATGCCCTGCATTAGATATTACTAAGAAGTTTTTATCTGATATAATTCCTCAGTTTACATTTGCTTATGCCAGATTCCTTGCTTCAGCCTACAGAATTCGCAAGGAACTATTATAAAAGGTATTCAGTGCATGTAATAAGCATTGTCCATGGTCTACGTTTCATGTGTCAATCTTGATCTTTGTTTTTAAATTTATAGCATTTTTATGCATTTCTGTAAATGTTACTATTGTTTATTTCTTAAAACCTTTATGATTTTGGTATAATTCATTTACATTGATATGTGTTGGTCACGAACCATAATAAAAATTGATTGATCTTCAGTCTATATGAAGATACTCACACATAAAAGAAATCTGATTATGTATATCTGTACTGGCTTGGATCTAATTAGTTGTTGTTTTTTTGCTGAATCTTGTCCAACTCCTTATTACTGATGCACAAATCTGTGCCTGCGTGACCCCTTGGCCGAATTGGAATCACACAGTCTGAGTCCAACGAGTTAGATGAATATCTGTTTAATGAATTCATAACAGGGAATACGGGGCTGATAAATGCCTTAGCACTTACAGCAATTCCAAAGCTATATTCTGCCATAACCAGGAAGGGCAGAAGGTCTTATACCCCAAATGACATTACATATAGTTTACACATTAAAGGGTCACTAATTGGTACCAAGCAGTTACCATCATACAAGGATAATTTGACTCGGTGCATCTCTCAGTGGTGTCAGTAATTTCACTTGTTTATAGAACACTGAGTTACTTCCTGGGCTCGCCTATGGAGAGCTAGCGATCAGGAGCGGCCTTGCAAGATTCCATTCGTATAGTATCCTAATTCCTTCTACAGAGGCTTTTAATAATACTTTTGCTTAATATGGCTTCTTATACAAACAATGCAATTACAAAATATATATGTTCTGCTATAAGTTTCTCCAATCAGACACTTCTCGGTTACATACCAGGATCTGGATCTGTTATGATTAAACTTTTGAAGGCATGGTGACAGCTATCAATATATATATATATATGCAGAGAAAGTGTCAGAAATCACATTTTCCCCCTTATCCTACATTACAGCCTCATACCACATGACTTTTCTCCATGCATATCACATTATCCTTTTTTAGTTGTCACAAAGGAGCCCCTCTTTTCAGTAGAGAAGCTGGTAGGATTCAGCCTATTGGGTTAGATCTCATGGAAAGATTTTGCTGACAAAAGGATTTTTGTTGGCAAAGCATGTCTTCTTCCCCTACTTCAATCCCAAAAGCTCCATGAAATATTGTTCCTGGGGGCTCCATGACCTCCAGGAACCACAGTTCAGGGTTGGGATTTTTTTGGACTTCAGAGAAAAGGGGGAGCCAAGAAATCTGAAATCTGTCCATCAGCAGAAATGCTCTGTGACAGCCAAGCCTCTAGTTCAGATTCACTAATATAAGAATACTGTAGCATAATACCAGCATAAATTCAACCACATATTTGTTGGTGCAGTCTTGAGCATGTCTACTTAGCAGGGCTGTCCTGCTATCTTCAATGGGCCTTATGCCCAGGTACCTGTGCTTACAATTTCAGCCTTAAGCTATTTGTCTTTGTTAATATGTACCCAGAGCAAATTTTATACATGCATGCTTATGACTATAGAGCTGCAACATGAAGTAATGAAAGCCTCAGTTGTTAAAATTCTAAATGAAACACATTCTCCTACCATTTGAATTTCAAAAATGGTGGCCTTTCATACCTATAGCTACAAATCAGAGATAATAAACTGAAAGACTTACCCGCACATGCTAACCAGTCCCCACTGGTTGCACTGTGGTTATTTTAATTTCAGAGGAGGAACATCCATGATTTTTCTTGAAATTTTCCGTTTGTCACACATTACTGTTCTTACGAGCAAGCCACACAAAAAGCTTGATGCAGAGCGCTGGCTCTCAACTATATGCTAAAAGCTGTATGAGAGCAATTCCTGTGATTTCTTTGATTTACCTCTAAGAATTCAGCCTATGAAGGAAATTAAGCTAAAATATTGTGATTGACCTACAGTCACCGAGTGAGCTTCATTATCAAAAAAGGATTTGAATGTCTCCAGTGTTATCGATGCAACAAACATGAAATTAAGCAAGTTCCAGAGCACAACGGAAGACAGAATGGCCTGGCATGATGTGGTCCATGAGGTCGCAAAGAGTTGGACTTGACTGTGCGACTGAACAGCAACAACAACAAAGTGTTATGGAAATGTACAAGTAACCTACATTTCCCCTCCCCCAGTATTTTTGGGGTGGTGATTTTTAACAGGAAAATAGAAGGACTAGCCCTTTCCCTGCACATCAGTATTCTGTTTTAAATTGTATTCCCAACGGTGACACCCTGCAATTCTTCTCCCCCCTGAATCAGAAAATAATCAGAGATCTTACACGTAACATATAGTTCCACACATCAAGAAGAAGAAGAGATTGGATTTATATCCCGCTTTTCACTACCCAAGGGAGTCTCAGAGTGGCTTACAAACTCCTTTCCTTTCCCGTCCCCACAACAGACACCCTTTGAGGTAGGTTGGGCTGAGAGAGTTCTGACAGAAACTGCTCTTTTTCAAGAACAGCTGTGCCGGAAGGACGGCTTGCCCAAGGTCATCCAGCAGGTGCAAGTGGAGGAGTGGGGAATCAAACCCGGTTCTCCCAGATTAGAGTCCGTGCACTTAACCACTACACCAAACTGGCTCAAGTCCAGCACTCTTTCTACTATGCCACACCAGCCTAAAGGCTTTGCTAAGGCATAGCTTTCCAAAGCTAAGAATTTGCCATTCATCATCACAAGGACAAGTGGGATGTTAAGTATTCATCCCTGGTCATCCCTGGTGTGTTAACTGTATCCTTTATTTCACAGTTTACACAGCTCCACTGCAACCCCCTGCTGGGATCACTGCGAACAAAGCTCAAACACGAACAGGCTGGCTTGTTTCATGCCCTTCAGTTTTCATTCTTTTTGTTGGCCAACATGCCTGTTACATAAATAATCATGGGTTAAGAACAGAGCTAAATCCTGCTCCTCTGTTTGACATAGTGAACTTGCTGCAAAATAGCCTCAGATCAGCTTTCCTAGAGCAGCCTGTAAACAGCACAGAAACCAGATGTGAGTCAGGAGAGACAACCTTGGATAAATAAAGGAGACGTAATTTAATAAATAAAGGAGACGTAATTTAAGGCATATTTTTCAGGACAAATAATTCATACCCTCTTTGCTCCTTACACCTGCGTGCAAACTTGGACCGCAACATGACTAACCCACTCTTCTCTAAGAGTAACCGGTAGCCTGTTCTTAGGAGTACTATATAATCAAGAGATGCTACTGAATTTCTCAGCCTCTTGGTTTCAGCTCAAACCCCAGTTCATTTTTGCTGCTTTCTTGTGAAGATCAGTTTTCCCTCCCACGCTGTATTTGTGTGCCCTTTAAACCTACACACTTTCAATGTGGATTCCCCGCCCCCATTTATTGCACATAGATAGGGTAAATTCACAATACTAATGACACTTTATTTCCACGTAACACTTTCAGAACTGGGGGACATGGGAGCTAGAAATGAGTCGCCAGCATCTTTGTGACTTCCGCAGCGAACACTGATCACAATGGTACTTGCTTGCTCTTCAAAAGAGAACATTGTCCAGGGCTCTTGACGGATTTAGGCATATGTGTTCTACTGGAGTGATCAATTTTTATTTGGTTCCATTTACAAGCTGTCTTGTGCCACTATCATAAGAATCAATCTTACCTTTACTAAGTCAATATGTGGAAAACAGTTGTTTGGCACCAGCAGAAGGAAGACCGAAGAGTCCATATACTTCACTAATGTTTCAGTCTGCTAAATGAAATGTTTGTGAGTCAGAAACTTTATTAGATTGACGCTCCCTAACCTTAGCCAAGACAGAACAACAAGATTTCATTAATGTCATTCCAGTCCTAGAGAAAGCTATATCAAAAAGAAAAGGAGGCGGGAATCATAACACGCATGGAGAAAGGGGCCAGAAGAAGCTAATGCCTACAAAAGTCAGTTGGTTCCTTGCACAAAGCTCATCATGTGGACATGATTGGGACTGGCTGATTTTTACCCCAATTAAGACACAGAGGGCAGGAAAACATTTATTTATTTATTTATGATAATGCTATAATGCTTTTCAGAGTCCTGCTCAATTAGAACAATGTCACAATATTAAAACGCAGGATCCAGAACCTAAAAAGGTAGGTCAAACATAATATATTGCCAACAATAAAAACTTAATGTGTATGGTCTAAAAAAATACATGTATGTACTAACAAAGAATTAAAAAAAACATATAAGGGCCCAATCACACCTCATGTAAAAATACCAGAATCTAGCACACAAGGGCTGATGGACTTGACCTGACGCTGCTTTTTGGTTAAGGGACAACTTTACTGAGGATGCTTTGGCTAAACAATCATTGAAGGCAGTTTCTGGACCAGAAATTATTATCAGTGAAACATCATTTGGCATGTGATTGCATCTTTGGAGGCCTCATCTGTACTTTAATTCTGTGCCTAGTCGTTTCACTTTGGAACAATTCTTTTCTGGTCCGTCTTGTATCCATGTTGCATAATTGTATGATTGTACTGTATTATGATATAAGCCAATATGCTCCTCATTGTGTCTGACCTCTGAAGAAGGCCTATAGAGGCCAAAACACCTCAGGTCAAGTCCATTAGCCCTTGTGTGCCAGATTCTGGCCCTCTATTCTGTCTGACTTACCTCTTTAGGTTCTGGATCCCAGGTTTCAGGGTTAAGTCCCCCCACCCTTTTGTCCCCACAATATTAAAACACACTATTGGACAGCTTAAAAACTACACATAAAACAGAGACAGCTGGTCAAATAAAATCCCTAATTAAAAGTCTAGGTAGAAAGATGTGTTTTAGCCTTGTGCCTAAAAGAATATAAAATAGGTGCCAGACAAGCCTTAAGGGGGCAGTCATTCCAGGGGCAATGTGTCACTCCAGACAATACCCTGTCTCTAGTGGCCACCTGCCTCATCTCTGAAGGTGGGTCACAGAGAGCAGGGCTTGAAAGGCAGACTGTACCTGGCAGGCTGGCTAGTATAGGAGGAGACAGGCCTTCATCTACCCTGGTCCTAAGCCCTTTAGGTCCTTAAAGTTAAGAACCAGCACTCTGAGTTGTGCCTGGAAACAGGAGTGCTATGATTTCTACAACCAACCCCTGACAACGGCCTGGCTACCACATTCTGGACCAACAGAAGTTTCCAAAGTGTTTTCAATTACAGCCCCACCTACAGCACATTACAGTAATCTAACTTGGATGAGATCAGAGCAGATCACGCTTTTTCAAAGAACAATCCAGCTGAAGCAGATAAAAGGCACGACTTGCTATGAAGGAGACTTTAACATCCAATCGTAGCCCAGTATCCAGTTGCACCCCTAAGACATGAACTTGCTCCACAGTCCCTAAGCAGCTTCTCCCCTGAAAAACAGCATCACAGTTTTGTCTGGAATGAGCTTCAGTTTATTGTCCTTCTGTGATGAACCCCATTATTCTCCCCATTATACTCTGAGGCAGATTTTTTCCTTTCAGAATTCTTATTTCCCTTCAGGTACTGAGATAGCCCCCAGTAGCGTGATAATATTTGAAGTTTTATAAATCTAAACGTCCCACCCTTTGTCAGAATCTAATTTAGTTTCTGCCCAGCCCAGGAACTTGTCAATAGAAAACAATAGCCCTCTTTTTAGATTCCTTTAAATTATTTATTATTATTATTATTTATTAAATTTGTTAAGTGCCCTATTCCAGGCTTTGGGTGATATACATAAGAGCATAATACCATAAAACATTTAAAACATTGAAATTCTACAGAACAATTTATTAAAACTAAAGACCCAAATAGGGTCCATGATGATGGCATCCTGGAAATTTCTACCCCTAGTGAGCACTGAAAATGCATCCAGCAATCCCATGGCTGTGCATTGCAGGAAACAATTGACAATGATACAGAAGCTGTCTGTTTTGCCCGCTGACTGCCACTGGGTGCCAGCGGCATATAGTCAGAGCTTGATTCCAAGGGACAATAAGGGTCCAGGATCCTAGACCACCACTAGCCCTTCAATGAGAACTCTGGTGGGAAATTCAAACCCACCAATAGGACTTTTGGGTGTGTCCTAGGAGTTGTATATAGTTGGCCATCTCGGCCGGTATTGCATACTTGTTGTGTACTCAGTAAACCAATGCTGATCACTACCTCGTAGTCCGGACTTTCCATGCATCAAACCCAGTGTACAATACTGTCTTTCTGATAAATTTGTCTACTAGAGATGGGCACAAATTGGCTCACACATGAAAGTTTATGACGCATTTTGGGTGATCCTTGGATTGCAAACTGAAGACCTGCCATGAACTTCCATGAATTTTAAGGCAGTTTATGGTGGTTTGTGGCAGTTCGTGAAGAGAAGAAAGCAGGTTCTGAGGTATGAAGAGCTGCTTTCTGCTCCCTGCTCCCTTCCGTTATGAAACCCTGCTTCCTGCTCCCCACCAAAAGTGACCACTTTTTGTGGGGAGCAGAAAGCAGATTTTAAACAGCTCGGAGCCATTTAATCCCCTGCTTTCTGCTCCCCATGAAAAGCAGCAGGGAGGAGAAAGCAGGGATCACGAATCAATACAAACCAGCTCCATCTGCAATCCAACCTCCTGGTTTGTATCAGTTTGTGGTTGGCTGAACCACAAAATGAACTGCAAAAATGTGATTACTACTCATCCCTATTGTCTACCATTACCAGTCTTATACTCAAGGAACCCTGGTCTTCTGCTAGGCTTCCAAGGTACCATTGGGTTTCCAGGAATACAGTTTGAAAATTGCTGGTTTAGGTAGAACACAAAATCCAGCTATGTCCTAGTGATATATGTAGCAACAAACAACCCTGGTAATTTTCATAAGATTTGATCACAACCTAATTCATTCAAGAAATAAGATTAACATTCTCTTTGCTTTTTAATAGTACCATCCTTTGCATTCCAGTCTAAATTCATTTGTCAGTCACACAGAATGAAGTAACTCTGCACAGAAGAATACTTTAAAGGTCTATGAATAATGTCTTTGTAATGGAAACAAAAAATCAGGGAGCCAGAGGAGGCATTTAGTTTTTTCTGAATCACTCTGCAGCAGAGGGGATGCTTGTCATGTTGTAAACACAACCATGGGAGCCACCTGTATTACATAGCAACTACAACAAGATAAAGTAAGGAGTCCCTCCGATAGGGCAGAAAGCAATTTCAAATTTCATCATCTCTCATGTAATAGAAAGATTATTATTTTAAGGTCCAAAGGAAAATACCTGCCCTATTTACCCGTTTTCTAGTTTTAGGTGCAATAAAATGTTCATAATATGTTAGCACTGATCTGAGTTGTGGTAACATGCCATGCCTGCTAGCTGTTACATCTGTCCAGGAATGCCATGCCTGCTAGCTGTTACATCTGTCCAGAGTATAGTTGGAAGCATATAACAGAACAACTCTTCTGAAGCTAAACAAGGCTAGATCTGGCCACTGCCTATATAGCTATCCCATTTTTATCCTGCCATGCCTCTCAGACTGAGAAATGACTAGCCCAAGGTTCAATGCTGAATAGAAATTTGAACCTGGGTCTCCCTGGTCCTAGCTGAACACTTGAATCACTATACCACAACGGGTCGTAGCGCCCAGTCGGGGAGACCTTCAAGGAATTCCACATAACCATAGTTAATTCCATGATAGGGAAGTGTGGAATAGAATGATATTAAATAAATAAAATATAAGCATGTCATATTTAAATTAGGTGATCTGGCACCATATATACAAAACTACACTAACCCTCAGTGTCATTAGGGTTGCCAGATCCCTGGTCCAGACAGGGGGTTCCCTGATTTTTGGGGCTTCAGCCTGCCGCCAGACAGTTGGCCAGCAGGGGAAGCCCCACCCCCAAGCCTGACCACCCACAGCCACCCCTCTCCCTTCTTTCCTGATCCCTCTCCTCCAGCTGATCAGGGTCCCTTTAAATGCTTCTGGCCCGCAGGGACCTGGCCTCCCATGCCAAGTGGCATCCTGGCTTGGAGTTCAGGCCCGTGGCCGATGGCCACCCCTCTCCCTCCCCTCCTGCAAGATTTAAAGGGCCCTCCACCTGATTGGTGAGCCCTTTAAATCTCGCAGTAGGGGAGGGAGAGGGGTGGCTGCAGGTGATTGTTCTTGGGGGTGGGGCTTGGAGTCATTCCCAATATGATGTCATTGCACTGGTGATTCCCCTCTCCTTCTGGGAACACCCCCCCCCAAAGATCCCCACTGGGGATGATGACAGACCTGGCAACTCTAAGTATCTTAGCCACTGTAAGCTGGGCCATTTTTTATTTGTAATACACTAAGGCTATTATTTCTTTCATTGTGGCTTAAAGTCTTACTGTCACACACGAAAGAGGAGAGGTGCTTGTTACCCTTTCCACTGCAGAGTCCTATGTCGTACCTCATATTGTGGAAAAATTTATGCAGAGGGAACAATGATGTTTACAGTTTGCTCATAAGTGATCCGCAACTTGCATATGATCAGCTGAAGATGGGAGAAAAACAATGTATATATGATGGTACCACGAAGATTAACTAACGCATAGATAACTGCTGTGAGCTTACGTTAGTGACTGACTGCCCACTTCATCAGATGAATAACCCTGAATGCAGTGTTCTGACATTCAAATATATAAACATTTTGGCTTGGATCCACCAGATTAGTTCTTCAGACTGAAGGACTTCCATTTGGGGAATGCAACACTCTCATCTCTTACTCCCACAGCAGCCCAGTATGTCTTCTGGGATGCTGCCCCGCAGGGCAGCATTTTGGACTATGGGTGGGTAGAGAGAAAGTCATGCTCCACAAATGAAAATCCTTCCTTCAGAAACACTCTGATGGGTCCACCGTCACTGCTTATTACTTTTGATAAAACACATAAAATAGCTAAATACAAAGAACCACAGCACAATCCAATTTCCAAATCATTCATATAGCAGAAAGGTCAAATTTAATCCAACAGTGTATTTTGATTACACATTATTTCAGTGAGCCATTTGGCCCTATCTATCAAAATATTTGATAACTGGATGTCAGCACCCTATACAATAGTTCATAGAATTAAAAACTAGGCACTCCTTGTTTTAGATAACTTTGCCTCAACGTAGTCATAATGACCTTGCTAATTGCTAATCCACATGTTTTTAAAACACTTTCAGCTATGCTCTTAGTACCAGAAGAGGGAGAGAACAAAGGCCATTGGAATTTGAGATGCATCTTGTGTTTCATAATGAGTTCTGCAGACTTTAATCACCTTTATTAGCAGGTTATTCAACGAGAGCTTTGGTTTATTAATAAGGGCAGCAAATTTTAATCAGTTTTATTGAGGGTTAAGGACAAACTTGTTTACTTTTTGAGGTTATTTGCTTTGGTTGCATCATTATAGTAGGAAATTTTTGAAGAATTTAACATGTATTTTCCTCCTAAAAAGATCTTGTTAGTAAGTTCGCAAGTTACTAAAAAATGTATATCTTACCTTGGGCAAATATATCAATAGCATCATTAACTAATGGACTGTTTGGTTGGAAGTCAGATATCTAACCAACTGAAACTGCTTTAATAACAGCCCTTTTAAACCAACTTCTTTGAACCTATTATTTATTTACTTAAAATATTTTTATTCCACCTTTCCACCTGATCAAGGTCCCCAAAGCATCCACACATTATTTGTATATTGCTATTACTATTGTCATGCTCATTTGCAACTGAATTATCATTTGCAACTGAATTATCTTATCTATCCAGGAAAACCTAGTTGTCAATGATTGCCATAGTCAGGGGTCATTTCATAAAAGAAGAGGTGCAGGAGCTCATTAGCATAGCTCATTAGCATAACTTATTTGCATATGCCACACCCCCTGACATCACTGGAAGTGTTACTGGTTTTCCGACACCCACCACTCAGGCTCCACCCCAAAAATCTCCTGGTATTTCCCAACTCAGAGCTGGCAATCCAGCTTTACACTTTGACTAAAGACACTTTAGGTTTCCTTTGCTCCTGCAAGGAAGCTACCCTACAACAAGCATGAAAATACAGATCAAGTTAGTTGGCTTTTGCTTTTTTCCACAGCGCATCACCATATGTGCCCGCTCCTGGGTTTGTCACTCCCGGAACAGCATTCCTGCATGTTCCTGCTTGAAATGACCCCTGGCTATAGTGTAATGAAGGCATAATATGCAACAATATGTGTATGCAGCCTATGTCAAGTACTCCAGGTGAAAGATGAGTCTTATGCTTTCGTTTGGTGAAAGTCAACCTGGACAACTGCACGACAAAAGATTCTTGATCTGAAGGCAGTTGTAAAAAGACTTACTGGTTTTCCGAACAGGTACATCCATCTAGCTTTATTAAGAAGGTAGCGATATTACTATTTTTCTCCAGCTTACAAATGTGTACAGCAAAATCCTTACTTCTTCCCCTAATTACGGCCCATGAACACATGAAGCTGCCTACTCCGACCATTTCTCCATTGTGCTCAGTATTGTCTTCTCTGACTGACAGTCCAGGATTGCAGGTAGATCAAGCCCTTCCCTCAACACCAGCCTTTAACTGGACATGCCTGGGATTGAAACTAGCAAGCAAAACAGATGTGGTATCACTGAGTCACAGCCCCTAACATCACTGAACTTTGTTACCCCTGGTAACAAAGCCAGTTTGGTGTAGTGGTTAAGTGCGTGGACTCTAATCTGGGAGAACCGGGTTTGATTCCCCACTCCTCCACTTGCACCTGGCTGGATGACCTTGGGCAAGCCATAGCTCTGTACCAGCTGTTCCCTCAAGGACAGCTTGGGAAAGAGTTCTCTCAGCCCCACCTACCTCACAGGGTGTCTGTTGTGGGGAGGGGAGGGGAAAGGAGTTTGTAAGCCGCTCTGAGACTCTTAAGTGAGTGAAGGGCGGGATATAAATCCAATCTCTTCTCTTCTCTTCTTCTTCTTCTCTTCTTCATTCCCCAAATTTATTTTTTCAGTCACTGATGGAGCAGTGTTTGATGGATTACACCCTGTACACTCTGCACAGGGAACCAAATGGCCATTCTAATGTTTTGATTACTGCTGTTTTTTAAAATTGTTTTATGGGTTTTATTTGGGTGACTTCCTTTTGTGATTTTTAAAATAATTGTTTTGTTGTTCTTCTTGCTTATGGATAGGTCATCCACCACAGGAAGTCCTCCGCCAAGATTTCAATCTAATTATCTAAAAACACTGATTTGTGGATTTGATAGAATTTTTAAAAGAAGGAATGCTGCAGAAATGAGTGTACTATTTCCCTCCTGCTTAAAAAGCTCTTATGCATAAGTGTCAACCTGATGGGGGGTTTTACATCCCAGGGAGCTATAAAAGCATAAAGTGAGTGTGTATGTAGGAAAAGTCTGCATGAACATCATCTGCAAGGCATATTGGCAGAAAATTGTTGAGTGCCTAAGGGATGGCCAAAGAAGTAATGAAGACTGGAGTGAAATCTTATCCGGCTCTGAATGACAGGCCATATTGTAAAAAGAACCTCCATCCCTTTCTGGTGCCCCCATAGCAGAACACAATGGGGTGCAAAACTTTACCCTGATTTGCAATTGTTCTCACAGAAAATTCTGGACAATAATAAATGGGCACTGCACAGATACTGCCTTTTTGATTGCCCTGTGTAGGAAGTGTATCAATACTACAAGAGCGAGACTGAATTTACTGTCTTTAAAAAAACCTCCACCAAATATGTTATTTGTCTAATTACTGGCAGCCCTTAAAGCAATTATGTGTGTGGCAGCAGTTTTCACAGAACCTGTCCTTTAGCATGCATGATAATTAGAGAAAGCCTGCAGCCCAACAGACACAAAATCGACAGAACGAGGAGTGCAGAGGTGAAGGAGTTGAGGGGGTGGAGACCATTATGCAGAAACGGCAGCACCTCTCACTTTTGCTCCCAGCACTGAGCCATGCAAATATACCTTCTGAACATTAACACAGCCAGAGAAGAAACATCCCACAGGGTGCATCAATACTCCAGCAAAGGATAATGGGAACCTTGTTCCAGCAGCTGTGTCCTGCCCTCTGCCCATTAGCACCTGTCGGGAGAAGCAATCAATGCTGGTCAATGGGCAGCTCCCCTTACAGCTCAATTCACACAATGATCGTTCGCTGGAACCAACACAGTGGCACCCCGCGCTGCCAAATGGTGTCCTTTTCTTTTCAAAAGCAGGCAAGCCATGTCTTTCCCAAATAGCTGGCACACAGCTCCTTTGTCATCTCTCTAATTGTGTTCTTGCTCTGCCTTTTCTGCAGAGCGCAAAAAAAAGGACCCCACTGAAAGGTAGAAATTAAGATATTCAGCTTAATGTCATGCCATTTTCTTCCACCGGGTTTAAGATCAATCTTGACTGGCCTCCATCAGCCACATATCCCACCAAAGCAAGAAATCATCTCCTTAAGTCAATTTTCTGTATTGTATTTACATAACCAGTGTCAATAAGGCCTTAAATTATTACAGCATCTGAAGATTAAATAATAGAACCAAAACAGTGAATGAAAAGGACTGTTTGGAAAGTGGGGTTTTTTATCTTTTACAATAGATCAAGAAACACTGTAGATCTCCAGCAAACAGCCAGAATTCATTAGGCTCCTTTAAAAAATTATAACAAGCATACACTATTATAACTAAGCTGTCAGTGGCTTTAAAAAGTGCCAAATTTTTTTTAACAGTGCAAAACGACTTGCGGGTTATACTAAAAATAAAAAAAATAAACACTTCTGCTGGGAACCCTAGAGATGAGAAACTGTTATATTTGACTGAGAAAGACACAGGTATTATTTTTGTTAACCAGGTTAGTAGTTAAAAAAATCTCAGAATTGGTGGTCCAAATGACAGTTAAAACAAGGCGAGATTGAAGTGACCATTTTATAAAGGGGCAAATGAATGCATATGCCAGACGGGGAATGCTATGCTATTAGAAGGTGTTGACAGGGCAGAAATTCTAAACAACCTTTTACAACATTCTGCAACAAAGTAATAACAATGTAGCAAAAACTACATTTGTAACGAATAAAAGGTTTGTCCACCCACCACCCAAATGCACTCGGTACCCAGCACTGGAACCTCTTCCCAACAAATCAAGAACAGCATCTGACCTTGAATGAGCAATAAAGGAACTATGTAGAAAAGTGTTCTGTGGTCTTCTGGAGCATCTTTAGCATTATGCTTGGCTTTGTAATTTATTTTCAAGACTACATTACTAGTTAAAACATTGTTAGTCACACCCAAACTCTCAAGGACCAGGTTATTAAAAAACAGAATTTTAAACGAATATTGGGCTGTGTGTTAATGACAGTTTATGCTCCTACTCACATCCGATATCCACTTCTGAAAACAGTTACAAAAATATGGAAACTAACAAAGTTAACAAAGATAAAGAGAGCGTCGACTCTCAAAAGCTCATATATAAAAGGGGGTTTTGTTGCAGTTTCTAACTATGCTCTACACTCCATAGTCATATGCAATGCACAAGTAATAAAGGGTCATATTCAAAATAGTTTTTTAATGTTCACTTTTAGGAGTATGTATTTCTGCTATGTGTCCCATCCTGCATATGCATCATTTTCTCCTAAAGTGCTTTAATGAGACTTCCTAGGTTTAACTTAGCAATAATGGTTAAAAAAAAAAACATGTCTATTACCACAAGCAGGCAAAAAAAATATTGAAAGAGAGATTAAACATATAAGAGGCACATTTGGTGAGAAAGCTGTGCTTATTTCTCCAACTCGGCTCTTCTAAAAAAAAAGATTTGTGACCTGTTTATCTTTTAAAAGGTAGCAACAATAGCAAACTGAGTGGATCTAATTGGCAAGCAGGTTTGTGAGCATTTCAGCTCTCATCTGTTGCATTTTGTGATGACGACAGCAAAATTCCCATTTGCTCACATCGAAGTCAGATGGTCTTGGCATCAGAAAGGAAGAAGAGGCCTGACAGATCAGACCACGGGGCCCTCTTGCAGCTACAGCTTGTGGGCAGATGTAGTAAGCCACCCTCCATCACTGAGTGACACAGACAAGGAAAGGAAAGGCAGAGGGACTGTGACTCAGGGGGGTCACATGTGCAGGAGGTTCCAGGCTCAGTCCCTGGCAGCTCCAGTTAAAAGGACTGAGAAGTAGAAGTTGTGAAAAACCTCTTTTTGAGACCCCGGAGGACCAGTTCCAGCCAGAATCGACAATACTTATCTAGGTAGATCAGCAGTCTGACAGTAAGGCAACTTCATGTTGGCACCCAAACCTGCAAGCATCAGGTGGAGGCACATGGCCAAACTACAGCACAAGAAAATCACAAGGGTACTGAACAGTTAGTGGAACATGGTACCAGCAAGTGGCATCGTAAACCCGCCCTCATATCAGGTTCCAGTAGTCACTCAGTAGCTGCACACCTTCATGGTGTTGCACCTGTGACCTTGGCAGCTCCACCAACACCCCTACCAGTATGAGCGGTGTCTTCCCTTCTCCCTCAGAAGCATGTTGGGGCTTGCCAGGGAGCCAACAGACCTTCCTTGTGTCTTATCTGCAGTAATTGGTATGCACTGGTACAGTCATTCTGAATATGGAAGTTCCATTTAACTATAAGGACTGATAATTCAGAATCTTCAGAGTGAACCATTAGCCAAGATAACTAAATGGGACCTCCACATTCAATGTCAGTGTACCTCTTAATACCAGTACTGGGAATAACCAACATGGAAGGGATATTGTGTTTATGCTCTGCTTATAAACCTCCCAGATACATCTTAGCTAAATGATGTACTAGGTGGTCCTGTGTGTCAAGCAATTGAGTACAATTTGGTTCCAAGCTAGATTTATTGTAGGTATTAAAACTGGCATAACAACTGTTTCATCACTCAGTGACATGGCTCAGGCCCAGTTGTCAGGTCTTGAGACCAAGTACTCTCACAACACTCCTTGTGATGGCAAGATTTATTTACTGAGAGTTACAGGTCATCCAAGCATATACAGAGTTCATGTTGGACTGCTGGCCCCAGGCTAGGGCGAAACCTATACAGAGCATGGGACCACCCCTGAGCCCCCCAGTACCCAATCATCAGATCCCAGCCTGCCAAAGCTTCAAGCTCAATCCCATAGCCACCCCCAGTACCTGCAGACTAACTGTTACATTATCTATGCTTCATGGTCATGCAGACTACTACAAGCACTAGCGAAGCAGAGATTCACACACACATTCCCAAAGAATGCACATAACGGAAAGCAGTGGGGGAGAGTTGGGGAAGGAGAAAAGAGTTAACCTTTGATGTTACAGAACAGTAGTTCCAAGGAGTAACAATACATGACAAGCGAGGCACGAGCTTGACACCAGCCTCCCCTTTCTACTTCCTGTTTCCTGTCCTATTGTACTACATCTCCCAGCAGGCCACACTACCAACTTAAATACATATACACACCACTGTGTAAAAAAGCTTTGCCAAACATCAAATAAATCTTATTGTATCATTCAATAAATGTATGTTATATAGAAAAGACTTGTTTATTATTGCTTGAGGTTCCGGATCCGCTGGCCGGCATTCAGCCGGCGGGGGGAACCCCGCCCCAGAAGTCGTCCAGTGAGGACAACTTCCCCCGTGTAATGACGTCACCTGGAGGCGCACAAAGCGCACGCGCCAGAAGAGCTCCCGGAGGGAGAACAACTCCCCCCCACCGGTAAGTCGCCGGTACTTGGCAGCCCTAGTTGCAGCCAACCATATAATATGAAAACTTCATAGAAAAAGCAACTAATCAGTCCAGCAGCAACGATACATCTAGCCCTGAAGTCCAACAATCTTGGCTCCACTGTGCAACTCTGCAGCTAGAGATGGTATTTTTGGAAGGTTTTTTTTTTGTGAATATAATTTGGCATTAGGATCCTTATGGTTTTTTATTTGCTATAATTCATGCAACAGTACTCAGCTTGTATGCATCTGAAACTGACACAAGGCTACTTTCAAGGCCTCACAAATAATATCTTCCTCCTGTCATTTGATTCCATGTTGAAAGTAAGAGCAAAAATACCAGATTTCAGTAATAATTATTACTATTGGGTATATTATTTCAATTTGTTGTTTTAATAATATTTTTTTATTTTTTATCTCTTTCCTAAGAGAATTCCTTTTTTGGTCCTCTATCGACTTGTTAACTGCCTTTAGATTGTAACAGGAGCCTATAGGTACCTTTTAATGTTTGACCTCTGAGGAAGGCCCCTCTGGGCTGAAACACGTTAGGTCACAAGTATTTCCTCTTATGGTTATGCCACTTTTATCATGTTATAAGGCTTGATTTGGGCCCTTGTATTTTTTTTTAAAAAAGTCTTTGCAATAAATACAGGTATTTTTATTTATAATTTTTCTATATTGAAGTTTTAACTATTGGCCCCTTACTTGTTTTCTAACTTAACTTTGAGGTTCTTGATTTTATTTGGTTGGATTGAGTTCCCTCCCCCCTCTTTTTCTTCACTATAATGCTGGGTACCAACTCTTCCTGCAGGAGAGCTTGTCAAAATACCTGGCTCAGTTGCCAGAAGAATCTAGAGGTTTGGCTGGGTTGATCCAAAAGATGATGATGCAATAAAACTCTCTAAACAAGAGGCTAATGCTGGGAAACCCGCAGCTGACATTTCTGCAAGAGCTATGGCTTCGGCTATAGTGCTAGATGACGTTCCTGGCTAAGAAACATGGCTCTTCTGATTGAAACTAGGGTGAGGGTGGAAGACCTACCCTGTGAAAAATCCAGTTTCTTTGAACAATAAACGGATGAGTTTTTACCAACAATGAAGAACCGGCAAACGGCCAGATCCTTAGCCGTATACCTATCCATTCCATCTCATGGGCAGTGCTTTGAACAGAGACAGCATGGGTTCACGATCCCATTCTATAGAGGATAAAGGCAGATACATCAGCATGTGTACCACTATCCACAGCGCCAGTTTCAGTCACCATGTTTCCTGAAATGCAAGCTTGCCTCTAGGCCTCAGTCCTCTCAGAATAGCACTCAGAAGGAGCAGTCAACCTCAGACCAAGTTCTGACTGACTGCTCCACATGATAAATCCATGTTATATTTTAGGAATAGGCTAGCTCAGTTTCAAGATGTCTAGCGTCATATTACTTTAGACAAGTGGGCTCTTTCTGTTTTTCTTAATGGTTACAAGTAGGGGTATGCATTCGGTATTTACCAAGCTGAATAAATACCTGGGGGAAAAAACAACTTATCAGTATTTTTCCTGTATTTATTTAGCTGGATCTGATTAGAGAATCTAATTCATCTACTGATCTAGCTGATAAGATAAAACCCATAATCAAAACCCTGGGTAAAAGATCTTTTTTTATGTGGCCCTTAAAATAAATTAAAGCAAGTGCCAGGCAAGCCTCACTCTTATTTTTTTTTTGGCTCTCAATTTTAGTTTTTATTGCGTAAATAAAAGAAAAAGAAAGAAAAAGAAAAAAAACATACATAAAATAGAAGACTTTTGATTTTCTCTACAACAAATATAAGTTTTAATGCAAAGTTCTTCCTTGTTCTATATATCGTATATAAAGGTATGATGGTCATAAAGAACTCTCTTTTTTTAATCTTAATATCTTAATCATCAAGGCCACAAATCATCACGTCAATATTGTCTTTTCCCTGCAAAAAATCTATAAGGGGTTTGCAGTCTGTAATAAACAAACAAATTGTCATTCCCCCAACCAACACAGTAAGTTCAGCCATTGTGGCAAGGACCATCTTCTGGAATTGATTGGTCAAATAAAAGTGGAACCACAGAAACACTGCGCTGCCTATTCCCTGCCCAGCCAGCCTTTCCAGAAGGATACCATGGTCAATGGTATCAAAAACCATTCTGTGGTCCAAGAGAATCAACAGCCAAGATCACTAGTATGATCTCTTAGTAAAGATCACTAGTATGGGCAACCAAGGCTATTTCCATCCCAAAGACAAGCCTGAATCCAGATTGAAATGGATTTAGATAATCTGTCTCCTCCTAGACCACCTGAAGTTGTGTAGCTACCACCTATTCCAGCACCTTGCCTAAGAATGTTATATTAGCCCAGGGTGGTAGATGTTTTGGTCATTTGGGTCCAGGGATGCCTTATTCAGGAAGGGCCTGACAACTGGCTCTTTTAAACCAGTCAGAACTATAGCTTGCTGCAGAGAAGTATCCATTACCTCCCGGACCCAGTCAACCAATCCAGCCCAGCATGATACTAATAGCCATGAGAGGTGAGTGTGAAGAATGGATGTCGTGGGCCACACTTTGAAGAACTTTGTCCACTATATCAGGCCTCACCAACTGAAAGTCATCCGTACAATTTGGACTGAACAGCACTGCAATAACATCTGAAATTGAGCCAGTCCAACTCTGGTGTCGAAGTCATGGCCCATGCAAGCAACTTAATCAGTAAGTGATGTTAGTTAACATTATGCCATGAAAAGTGTCAGCTGCCCCATTTCCACTCACTGAACCCCTATTAAAGGGACAGGACATTTTTTCCTGTACAGTTGGCAACCTTAGCCATAGGGAAGGAATGAGAGATTCCCCACTGCTATGCTTCCTCCTCTATCCCGGATTTCCTTCTCTGTCTGTGCCCCGGCACAGCTCATTCCCTCCTTACGTAAGGTGAGAGAAGAGACAACAAATTTAGCCCTACTTTTCTGCATCCAGATGGGAATGCTAATGCCAGCAGGAGGCTAATAAAGCAGAGATCGATGAAATCCCCAAAATTTGGAGCCTGTTCTGTTCATGATCTTTGTTATAGGAGCACAGAACCGAGGGCCTTTCCCCCAACCCCTTTCCACCATCCCTGAAGAAGGGCAGAGCCAGCATTCAAAGAATGTACCTGCTTGCAAAACTTAGAAGCCCAGACCCTCCTCTCTCCCCATTATAGTTAAGGTATATACACAATGACACACCAGAACAAAACAAACAAACAGAAACCGGAAACAAGGGGCCAGTACTATAGGCCTGTCAGTGGGCCTGGGGAAACTGCCTCTCGTGCCCTAAAGTGGCACTGATTAAAAGAACAGGGGTTGCCCATCACTGCATACCACTGCTAGCAATGCAGCCACAGGTCCATAAATGCTAGAAACAACAGAAGCTTTAAACAGAGCTGTCATGATCCCTGCGGGTTGCCATTTTCTGCCGCCGCCACCATGGACCCAGGGTACCCTCCCAAGCCCAACCAAATGCCCTTTTTAAACCAAGAAAACAAAGGCGTGATGACCAGGGAGAGAACAATTAAACAAAAGGGTTTATTTATACAATACTGGGGCAAAGGAAACGAGACAAGGTGCATTAAAATCAATAACAGTGTTAACTGAATCTAACGCGACTAACTATTTTACTTGTCTGTTACTACTTAAGGCCTACAGCCTCTTATACCAGGCCTCCTGCCTGTACTCACTCTATCCCAAGCGAGGGAACTTTCTCCCAGCCCGGACTCTCCCCTTAGCTTGACTCTGTGTGAGGAAAGGCCGCAGAAGAGAAAAGAACACTGTTTTACATTTCACATAGCTAAAGTTCAGCCTCCTCACACATTCCCCGAACCCCAATGGCTACCACTGCCGCCAAGCATCATGGGAATTGTAAGCTGTCAGCAGGGGTGTAGACTTTTGGAAATTATGGGGGGCGGGGGCTACTTAGTGCACGCGCAATGTTCTCCCCCCCGGGAAACCGCCACGCCTCCCCGGGCTCTTCTGAGGCCCGCCAGCCACTGCTGCCAGTGCCTCTCTCTTCCCCCCCCGCCCCTTCCCTCTCCCTCTCCAGCAGCGGTGGCCGGGCACCGGAAGGACCTGGGGAGGCGCGGCGACAGGCGCTCTGTTTTGCTGGGGGAGGCTGAGCCCCCCCCCCCGAAATGTCGGGGGTGCCTCGAGTCCTTGAGCCCCTCCGTACTCTACGCCTATGGCTGTCAGCCCTCTACTCCCACACAGGTGTCTCCTGTGCTTAGGCTGCACTAAGCCTGTCTCCTCGAGCAGGCACAGATCATGACAAGAGCCCGTTCAGGTATTCCAGAAGAATAGCCAGAGAGGGAAAGAACACGTAACTTGAGATTCCTCTATCCCTGCTTGCATGGTTGGGGAAATATGATGGGTGAATAATTTCAATGCCACAGTGTCCACTGACATGTGGCTTCTCCGGTCTAATTCCAGATGCAACTAGTGATGCAGCAACAATGATTTGATCTCAAATAATAGCCTCCATGTAGAACTACCTGGGAAACCGAGAAGAAATTTTTCTCTTTTGTTCTTTGGTTCTGGTTCCTCAAAGTTATACAAAATTTAATGGAAAAAAAAGATTGGAGCAAAGGAGAATGAATCCCACTAGGGAGAGATTTGGCAGAAATCCATTTATTGCTAAGATTTAGTAGCAACTCTCTCTCGCCCAATGAGCACAGTCTGAGCACAGAATTGTGCTATCGGTGTTTCACATTTTCCCTTTCGTCAGGAACTAGGATAACTGCTTATTCTATAAAAAACAACTAACAACAGTGTCAACCTGGCTTAGGGCCAAAATACACGATACGTGTGACACAAGTCAGGCTACTGGTACCTGACCCAACTTGTAGTCACACACAGTACTGGAGAAACTCACCTTCAAAGCATTCTGTTGTTCCGCTGGGCTTGGGAGTGCTGTGGGGGCCACAGATTTCCCTCCCATGCTGTTTTTGCCAGTGGAAATGGGAGGAGGGCTTTTGTCCCTTCCTCGGGCTCTGCATTTCCTGAAATAGACACATGGATCTCAAGACAGGGGCAAACAGCCCCCCACAGCCATTTCTGCTGGCAAAAACAGTGAGGAAGGGAAGCTTGAAGCCGCCTCCCCCCTACATCACTCCCAAGCCAACAGAGAAACAAGACCCTTTGAATGTGAGTTCTCCCAATCATACGTGTGACTACAAGTTGAGTTGGGCCCCCGTGATCCGACTTGTATTACACGTATCTTGTATTTCGGCCCTCAGGTAGAACTGAACCCTTGCATAGAGGCCCTCTAGGAACTGATGCTAAAGCAATGGAGCCACAACACTGTATGATTTACAGATGTTTCATGGTAATTTATGCCAAATTAATTATTTGTGGGAGAGCTGGAAGGGGCTGGGGTTAAATTCTTTTCAAAGTGTGAAGTACATTAATGTATCATTGTAGCATGTGTAAGCTTTCATCAAGGAAGATCCATAATTATCATACTTTAAAACAAGGCTATAAGGCAGATGCCATGCTAGCAGAATTCTGTGGTCTGTGGTATGCATCTCTGCTCTTCAAACAAAAGAAAATTCCTTGTCTTCTTTGGATAAATACAGCTTTATAAAAATAGTTGACTTTTCATTGTTTGAAAGAGGACGGATGAAATAAAAAGGGTTCCATAGATGCCGATTGCCATGTGGGTGTGGTTTAAGTAAGCTAATATTTGCACATGGAAATCATTTACGGTTATAAAGGACAGGCTTTTGTGGCCTGCAGAATGATTGATTATACATTTGCAGCTGGAGATTAAAAGCAGCCACAGCTGTAGCAGTAGCAAGCAACCTTTTGCTATTGTGCCAGAACAACAGTAAACAACAGCTCATGTCATTAATTGTTTCTGCAACCTCGTGTTCTGGAGGCTTTATTTCTAATGTTAATTAGAATCTGTTTTCTTTTCTTTTTTAGAAACTAGCATGACTTGAATTTGTTTTAAAGTAATTATACCTTTAAAGACGTGTTGTGGACCTGACATAAAAGAGGAGGCTCCAACAACCTCTGTAGTACTGGGGGTCATTCCATTCTTCAGATCCAGCGGCCAGAAGTATGAAGTGTATTTTGCCATATAAGCCAACACATTCATAAGCCAACGCTAAACAGCTACTTCAGCAGTAAAATCTTTTGCAGTTTTGATGCACATGTACCCAGCCAAAGAGATGGAACACAGGCTGAGATCTCTTTCTCCCTTTGGTTTTTTGTGAATGGAAATTTATTGATTTAACTTTTGTGATGTTGCCAGAAACCAGATAGAATGGCCCAAGAGCAACCAGTTGGCCATTACTGCCTACAAGGATGCTGTCTTCTCTGCTCATCTCTTCAGTTTTCCAGAAAATATAGTGTCTAGTGGGAAAATACAGTGAAGAGAATGAAACAAATTATTTTTTTGCAATTGTCAAGCCAGTCAGTTCAGCAGTAATCCTATCATTTTCCTTTAAAATAAGTAGTTGGGACTTTTTGATGTTTGAAGACAGCATGGAAGTTCATTGTTGTTAATAGAAGCTGGGTACCCAACAGAAATTGTTGTAGAGAAGAACAATTTGTAAATCCTACTCTGGAAATCTCCCTCTCCAAGTTTCTCCATACTCTCACATGTGGCTTGAGCGGCTCTTCCCAGTTTTTCCTTGAACTGATATATTGAACAGTTCTCAACATTTAGTGCCTCCGGGAGACTATTCAGCCCTTATCTGGTATTTTTAGGATTCTGGCTAATTTACAAGGCCATACATTTCTGAATATCTATGTGGTCTCCCTAGAATATGTAGAGACCACTCCTACCTTGCCAATAGACTGAGTCAATACAGAGTAGGTAGGAGTTATGGGGGAGCAGAGGAATTCGAAGTAGTCAAGTTGTTGAGGCAGTTTGAGCAGGGGATCGTCCTTTCAGCCCCAGGTGGAGAAGTGCACCTTCAAATGGAATACCTCTGCTCTAAGCAGAACCAAGTTAGCAATATGCTGCAACAAGACAATAGCATTTCTCAAGATCATAACTTGGCAGAGACATTTTGCGGAAGTCAAAGTAAGTAGGCATTGTTTTCCTACAGAAACTGTGAGCTTTAAATTTCAGAATGTTTGAAAGAAAGAGGTGATGATAGGTTTGACCTGGAATGCTATATTTATAGCTTGTAACTGTCCTGAAGCAGTCATAATACTGGGGTAGGCAACCCATTTATTAGAGCTATCCATCCTACTCTTTACTAGATATAGGCACAAGCTGGCTCACAAATGAACGTTTGTGACAACTTTTGGCCAGTTTGTGGCTTATGAACCGAAGTTTGCAAACTGAAGAGCCATAACAAATTTTCATGAATTTTAAAAGTAGTTCATGTTGGTTTGTGGCAGTTTGTGTAGAGCAGAAGCAAGGGTTTAAATGGCTCCACCACTCAGCCACTTTTTTAGGGAAGCAGAAAGCAGAGGTTTAAATTGTTCCCCTCCAGTTTTCATGGGAAAACCCCTGCTTTCTGTTCCTCACCACTTTTCATGGGGAACAGAAAGCAGGGGTCACAAACCAATATGAACCACTTCAGCTCACAAACCAACCTCCTGGTTAATTTTGGTTCATGGTTTGATTGGTGGTTCAGCCCATTCCTACTTTTACACTCTTTTTGATATAGTAAAAACTAATTCAGTGATCTTGGTACTGTTGCCGTAAAACTGATGGAAGTAACTGATGCAGGCACATGCACACCATGATGATGCCCCCTTCTGCGCATGCCAGTTTTAAAAGGTTTCATATTTTAATTATGTCTATGAAAAGCAGGGCCAGCATCAGCATACCTTGAGGTGGTGTTAGCCGAATTGCTTTAATTTATGTTTAGCAATCAGCAAAATACACGGGTTCTTGCCAACTATACCAGGGTCCCACCCCTCCTGGGAGTTCTCAAGGAAAGAGGCACGTGAGGCAGATATCAAGTTCAATGTTGTTTACTGAATGATGTTGGTCAAGCACACCAAAAACGTAATCACACACACAATCACACAGGCCTAATGGAATAAAGGGAGAAAATAGCACATTCGCATGAGCAGGTTATCGTTGGTGGGGAAAAACACAGTACCTTAGATGCGTTGTCCGATGTCAGGAAGAATTGGATGGGGAGAAAAACAGAAAGGCTATGGGGACACGAGGCTTGAACCTGCAAGACCACGTGGTTCTCCTGGGTAGCTACTCCAGAGAGAGAGGATTAAAGATGGAGGCAAGGGTTGGGTACAGAAAGCTGGACTGAAGGGGTAGTAAAGCTGATAGAGGGCGACGGCTCAAGAGGCCGAGTGTCTCTGGGTTTGGACTTTTCTTGGGGGTCTTGGGGCGAGCTTTGCAGACCACATCCCACTAACACACCTCTGGGTGGTCCGTCCCTTCTGGACCCTTGGATAGGTGAAAGGTGGACAAAGGGAGGAGGTCCAGGGGTTGGGCAATGTTGCAAGAGTATGATCTCATCAGGAAACAGACACTGAGTCTGCGGTCCGATGACTCACCTGGCCACATCTATTGTTAGTCAATTACTTTGGCCTGTTGGTTAATGTCTGGCACATTAGTTGCTAGGCAGCTTAGTTAGCATAACTATCCAGATGTGTAGGAGAGGGGGCAGGGGTTTGACCAGCGCGCTGAGACAGAGAGAGAAAAACCTCTTTGTCTCTGTCCCAGGTGAACTGTCTAGGGTGTCAGCCTCCTGGCATGGGCTGGAGCTGGCTCCTATCATGAAGAAAGCACATGGCCCTTCCATTAAAGGCAGCCCAAAGTTCAGGCTTATGAATCTCATAATTCATAAGAGCACTCAAAGTGCCTTGCTGGCCAACAGTGGGGCAGCAGCCAGGGCCCATGGGCTTCTGATGGGGCTCACTATTAATGACTCCCTATTTGCACATCTCCTCTGATGCCAGCACTCACCCCCTTCCACTGCCTACTTATGATATGAGTGCTTTCTCACCTGTGTTCCCAGCTGCATCTGCCGCCTAGTTCTGCTGGAGAAGGGCACATGGCTGGTGTACAAAGCATCATCATTCCTGGTGGCCACAGCAGTGGCAGTCCTAGCTGCATGCACACCCTAGCACCATCGGGAAAAGGGCATGCAAGCAGTGCAGACAGCTGTGACTGTAAGTGGCAAAGGAACTTGTGAGTGGGCAGGGGAAAGTCACACAGGCGGGGGTTCATGGGAGGGTGGGCAAGAAGGGGGGTCTAGAAGTGGGCATGGGGCCCCCTGCGCACTCTCTGCCCAGGGCCCCCTGAGACCTAGAACTGGCCTGATGAAAAGTATAGACATGAATTCATATTCATTTACATGACTGAAATGCTGACCCCTTACTCACCGTATGTATAAAAAGTTAATTACTTTTTGAAATGATTGAAAGACCTGGTGACTACAAATATCAATAAAATTCTTCCTTTGTTTCTAGTTTATTTTATGTATAACAACCTATGGTTTGCTACCAATCTGAAAAGTTTGCAGTGTGATGGGACAAGGGAAAGTGTGGGACCCTGAAAGCCCAAGCCTCCCTTTGACTCATACATAAGAGTAAAATCATGGTTAGGCTGTTAAACTTCAAATAAGATTCTATCACTTGTGTCCCTGTACTATTACACTTTTAATTTCGGGAACCATATCAAACCAAAGCCCAGAATTGTTCTTCCTACCACAGAATTCCTGTTTCAATTCTACAGCATTTGTGACAGGCTGGAGCCCTGTCATCTGCAGCTAAGGCTGTTTTTACATCTGACTTTCCCGCTGGAATCATTCTAGTTCCAAAAAAACCTGCCCACACCTCTGTGCAGTGTGAAACCGTGCTGCTACTGAAATGTCCACATCTATTAATTGCCCTCCTGTGGTCAAGCTAGTATTCAACCGGCTTGATTCTGCTTTAAACAATTGCTGTTGATTAGTGCACTTAGACCCCCTGGAGTGAAATTTCACACCACTGTGAAATCAGCACAGGAAAAGACAGCAGTCAAATTACTTTAGAGGGGAGGTGTAAAATGACCCTAAAAGGAGCAGGTGATGGGAAAGACCTCAGCCTGAAAGCCTGCAGAGCAGCTTCCAGTGAGAGTAGGCAATGCCAACACTGATGGATGAATGGACTGGCTCAGTGTAAGGCAGCTTCATGTGACATGTACACTTTCTAGTCAAATTCCATTTTCATCAAGCGATGTTTCTTACTCTATAAAAATTCAAAACCACATTTGACCCTGCTGTTTTTGTAACTTTCCAGTTCAGTGTTTCATGAAATTGTAAACTTAGAAAGTGTCATTGTAATGAAAGAATGCAAAGGAAGGAAGAAATGAGGTTTATATGTAGCAATAAGTTCTGGAAGTATAAGTACTTTATAAATAAAGTCTATAATATACAAGAGAAAGAAAGAAAGAAAGAAAGAAAGAAAGAAAGAGAGAGAGAGAGAGAGAGAGAGAGAGAGAGAGAGAGAGAGAGAGAAAGAAAGAAAGAAAGAAAGAAAGAAAGAAAGAAAGAAAGAAAGAAAGAAAGAAAGAAAGAGGAGGGGGAGGGAGGGAGGATTTTATATTATACCACATTCGCCATGATCAGAGCACAATACAAACATTAGCTAATTAGGGCCCCATGGGATTTATTTCAAGGACTATATTAGCACTCGGAATCACTGTAACTCTAAGAACTTATCTGAGACCCATTTAAACCAATGGAAATATAATCACTGACTTCAATTGTCTGTGAATCAAGAGCTGAGGATTCCCACATGACAACTTTAAAAAGAGCAATGATTATCTTGAAAGGTAAATCTATCCCATTAATGCCCAAGAAGAACAGCTGCAGCGTCATTGGTACTTATGCTGCAAATTGCTTCTAGCATACAGCAGAAATAAGTAGCTTCATGACATATGCTGGTAGGAGTAACATTGCCTGTAGCATTATAACTACCAAACTACATATTACACTCAAATGCATTTATTAAAACCCCAGTGGCTACATGTTGCTTGAAAAACACTTTCAGGAAGGGGCAATTTGGAACTGAGATGCAGTTATGGGGGGACGCCGCCACTGAACCGTTTAATCAAATGGTGGTTTCCCCATGAAAAACACCTTCAAAACCACTCTCCCGCCCCCATGGAATTCTGTACATGGATTTAATCTTTCCACTCCAAATATCCTGTTCTAAAACAATGTCTTTTTCATTTTTATTATTTATACTAACATCAGCATGTTAAAAGCAGATCAAAGCAGCACAGGGTAATAACAAAGATGTGGGTAGATGCCACACTCAACAATGAACTTAAATATCATTTTCAAGGGGACACCTCACTGTGTGGCATTGGTCAGGTTACTTTCAAGAACATTTGTCACAGCTCTGGAAGTAATGAACTGAGGTGAATATAATGTCTACCAACATGAGCTTAAGGACCTTTGCTACCAAATTTTACCTTTGCTTGGTGAGTTGCTATAAGAACTTGAGTGACAAAAAGATCCCACTGGAAACTATAGCAAAACATGGCTTCAGAGTGCAGTACCACTTTGACCATCCCACATGCTTATTTCAAATGCATCTAATTTTGGTAGTTCAGCTCAGTTGTTGTAATATGATGCATGGAGTGTCTAAATGGAATTTATACTTTCAAACTTATGACCATAAACAGAAAACAGCCTTGGAGCAGATACTAAATGAAAGGACATCCTATAAATAGCATGTAGAAGCAAACAGACAGACAAATGTGGCTTCTGTACAAACTATCATGCCCAGTTATGTAACAGGACAAGGTTTCCAGAACATACTAGCATCTGGGTATAAGGAAGTGTTTAAGCAAGAGACTGGGGCAGTTAATGATATCACTGCCACAACGGTTGCTGTGTTGCATCATAACATTCACTCACATTTTAGGCAGGACATGGTAATCCTGTCTGGTCAACTGGTAAAACATCAGAGTCATTCTTCCAGGCAGAGTTTTGTTCAAGAAAAATGGCATCAACAAGCATTTGAACTTTGCCCCCTGTGCAACCTGGAGTTCAGGAGAACCTGCACAGGGGATACCATCTATACAGCCCTATTCTCCTAGGATGACTAGTAACTAACTATGTCCTGGTGATATCAATGGTTTTAGCATCTGAGGTAGTACACAAGTGGCACACCCTGCTCATCCTATACAAGGTATTCCATCGCCATTAAAATATGAGACTATGTCTGAGCTGTCACTGCATAGGAACTTAAGTTCTTTACAAGTCTGAAAGCCTTCTGTGACTATGGCACATTGTGGGTAGCATCTTTGTTCAATAGCTGTTCATAGACTATCCATGTTTCAGGTGCATTTATGATCAGGAAGTACAACAGCAGCAATGTACATTACGTATTGGAGTAGATAACTGCAACTTGTTCAGATTCAAGTGGGATAGCCATGTGAGCCTGCTGCAGCAAAAATAAAATTGAATCCTATGACACCATAAAGGTAAACTGGATTATCGAATCATGAGCACAGATGCTCAAACATGTGCCAGTTTAACTTATGTTCTATTTGCCAGTCATATGCAGGGAGTCAATTTTTCACCAAACAGTTTGGTGGTTTGTGAACACTTCAAACCTGCTTTTTAGATTACTTTACATGTATTTAAACAGTCCAAGGAAGTCTAATCAGCAGTATTTCAGGCATGCACCAATGGGAATCATAGTTTCTCCTCTCCCCCCAGACCTGCCATCACTGCTTGCCATTGTTTCCTCAGGGTATCTCCTATTCAGTAACATATATTTGTCCTATCAAGTATACTGGACTTCCTGATTCTGTACATTACTTATGTAAGCATACTGTGTGAGGTGACAGAGAAAAATGCCATTAACAAAGGCATCTCAGATTCACGAGAAATTGGGAACTGATTATTTAGATTACTGTCCCATGTCAGTTCTTCATACAGAGATTATATAAATGTTACATCTTCCTCGCTGCCCCTTCCTGAAAGAAACCTGGAACTGGACCCTTGCACCTCAAGGAGAGAGACTACCAGTGTAACACCAGCAGTGATCTGACTTCTGGACTGGGATTGTATAGCTGATTATAATTGCCTGTTCCTGCTGTTTACCCTCTCTGTGCTCCTCATGCACTTAGAACACTATACATGTAGATCTATCATGGTCAGTGTCGTTTATTCTGACCGGCAGCGTCTTTCCAGAAACTGAGATTATTATTTTTAATCTACTACCTAATTCTTCTACCTGAAGATGCTAGGACTGAACCTGGGACTTTCTGCATGCAAAGCCAACGCTCTGTCACTGAGTCGCATCCCCACTGCAACATTCTCCGACAACTTTCTGGTCACAAGTGCAAGAAATGACAACTTCTTCCATCAACAAATGGCACTAGATCTTTACTACTCTTTATCCTTGCTGTGTTTCTTTCTCCCCCTTCCCTTTTCTCTCTCCCCCTCCCCCCTGCCATCCCTTCAACTCATCACACGTTTCCATCTAGCAGACATTTCGCAGAGGCTAGTAAATATCAAGCAAATGGTTTTAAAATTATGTGTCCTTCTAATTATGGGGTGTGCATGGCTCTCCAGCTCAACCGCCATGTGCACATCCATATGCTAGTATTTTGCAAAAAGCAAGCATGATTAAGGACTGAAACTGCTGCTGAATGTTCTACTCTTCTGTCACACACAGCATCTTTAGATCCAGCCATAAATGTTTGCTAAATCCTTTTTTTTTCTTTTTAAAGAAATACTCTGTGCTGCATATCTGATGGTTTAAAATGACTGACAGTTTCCTGACAGAACTTCAAATATAAAAGTTTTATAGCCATCTGATGGAGGGGGGGAAGGGGTATGATCTTTGTCTCCATGCTGGAACAATATGACAAAAGACGACATACTGCATTCAGGTTCCGCAGTATGCCAGATTTCTTCATTTTTCTCTGCAAATGGACAGAGCTGAAAGGAAAGTGACTGTTGGCATAACGTAAAAGTATCCCCAACTTTGTAGGGACTTCAATGAAAGATGCAAAGCAAAGATAATCCAATCAGAGTAAGCAAAAGTTTTGCGGGCAACGCTGGCTGAAAAGAAAAGTACAGCAAAGTGAAATTACCGCTAGTGTTCTTGCTAGCAACAGATTTTTTTCAGACCATTTCAGTATACAGTGGGAAAGTCCTAGGTTCCCTGATTGCACAGTTAGGAATTACAAAACTTGCAATATTTTACCTTTAACCCTAACCTTACTATTATTTTACTCTAATACACTAACCTGATAGAAATATTGGCAGATGTGGGAGCTCCAAGGACGCAAAGACAAAGCTCTCCTTACCTGTAAAGGCTTCCTTCTGTGTTTCGATGGAGGAATAAATTCTACATGTAGCACTGACCCCTCCACTGAGGTGAATGGGGAACACCACATATTCCAGATCTCCATGTATAGCAGGACACTCATGGGACTGGCCAAATAAATACTTTTATCTTTACTATTCAGCTTCATGATATCATTTTTATATTTATATATATATATATATATATATATATATATATATATATATATATATTTCAAATAACAGAAAAAGCAAAGGAGTTCTTCATTATAGCCATGTACATAATAATGCTCAAGTTTACTGTATTCTCTTCATTATGCTCAAAGTACAGTTATGTCCTTGCAATCACACCAAATGTACAAGCTGTAGGAAAGTCTCTAGTTTGCAAAGCTTCAGATTACCTGATTTCAAGGACTATTTTTCACAAAGCCCTAAGAAAACAGCCTTCCCATGTATCTGAACATTTCAGAAGCTGAGACTGAACACTAACTGTATTTTTTAAAGAAAGCTGAAGAAGATATCAAAGAGGCAGTGTCTCCTGTAAGGTACAAACACAATTCTTTTTTCCTTCAAGACTAAATATTAGGGCAAATTGGTTCTGTGAATTTTTGAATCACTACAAAGCCTGCAAAATCTGTTTGACCAGGATAATATATACCACATGAATCAACTATTACTCTGTCATGTCATTTTGCCTGTTATCCATGTGAATGTTTTGGATTTTCTCATACCACCTGGATACATGCTCCCTAAGGCGTCTGTTTATGAAAGACAGTACGTATTTGTTTATTTGAGGGTCATACATATCTAATTTCAATAAAGTAATACAGTACTTGACAAAGTGGAACAATGATTTAGCTCATGTTTTTTTTCTCTTTTACTTGTTCATTGTTGAAAATGAAAAAAATAAAAAATAGATATCTCATTTTGTATTACATTCAATGTTCCGTTTAATAATAGTTTAATCTTCCTCCATTGTTTAAAACCAAGGGATCTGTTTTAGTGAATGATTATTTACTGCAAAAGGAAAGAGTGATCTAATATTGAATTAAGCTATCAGATGAGCTATCAAACAAAATAAACTATTTGGTGAAAAAAAATGCAGTAGTGATTGTAATTACAGGTTCTGCATTTCCTGCCTTCTCTGCAGTTTTGTGTAAAGTTTAGTACCACAACCTTTACAAACATGGTAGTGAGTACTAGAGTACTAGAAGAATTTATTGTATGTAGCCAAAGGCCATCACAATACAGAATTAGGATAGAAAAAAGAAAATGATTCTAATCGTACATGGACAAAACAGTGGCTGAGGACAGACTGGCAATCTAAAGCGGGGCAGGCACGCTTCGCAAACGGAGGAAAGGAGCACGTTCAGACATGCGCATCTGCCCGTCGGCTCCGTTGCGTACTTACCCGTCTCCCAGTCGCTTTCCTTCCGCTTTACCCGGACACCGGTTTTTCCCGGTGTTCAGGGGCCTTCCTCCGCATGCCTCCCGCTTCCAAACAGTGTGAACTGGAAGAAGCGGGAGGCATCCGGAGGAAGTGTGAACGCACCGGCAAAAAGTTTTGCGCATGTGCGCATGTGCGCATGTGCGCACATGCGAAAAACATCAAAGGAAAACAAAAAAAAGTGCAGCGGCGCGCACAAGCCGCGCGCGCTGGCTATGCAGCAGTCTGAACGCTCCGTGGCAGTCTGAACGCTCCGTATCGCCGCTGATCCGCATTGCTCTGGCCAGTGTGAACGGCCAGCTCCGTGGGTTTTTTCCCCCGCTCCAGTTCCCTCCGCTTTGCCTCCGCTTCAGATTGCCAGTCTGTCCTCAGCCAGTGATTAAAAATACAGTTAAATACGGACCAACTATTAATGTTATAAACAGTAAAATTGTAAGGTAATAAATCCGGTTAACCATAAAAAATTAATTTTCTGAAGCTGCAGTCTTAGCCCTGATTTTTTTGGCAGCCAAGGCAAAGAGACATTATAGCTGACGAGTGGATCAGTGTCAGATAATAGAAAGACGTCAGAGGAAAATTTTTGTCCTATTAGCAGATTATTAATGAGAAATTTAGATCTAGCTGCGGTATACATGGGACAAAAGAATGTCTTCTGGGACTGAGGCACCAGACATGGTCGTGTGTGTGGTAGATTTCCATCACCTTCTCTCCCTGCTACACACAGAGAGAAACAATAAAATGACTCAGGCAGAGTGTGTGGGTTGGTAGCCACTTAAGTAAAGGGAAAAAGGGAGTGTGTGGATTGGTAGCCACTTAAGTAAAGAATAAAACATATATGGTCCAAAGTTTCTGTTATATTTTCGGGAAGCATATGGGTCCATTCTTGCGGACAATAAAGAAATCCATAGCTGCCGTTTTCCCGTCACATTCTTTTATAAAGACCATAATCCATAACAAAAAATAACCTAGAAGAATGCACAGCTTGAACATGAATAAAAAGAGAAGACCCCAATTCAACAAAAGAGGAAATGATTCAAGCAAAGGAAGAGCTTGAGAATCATATTATAAAATCATGGGGGGGGGGGGGAGAACTGTTGTGTTGTGTCCCTCTAATTTTGTATATTAATAGATATGTACTGAATAGGGGAACATAGCTAACGAGGATTGAATGAAAGGCTGGAACTATGTGAAACTCACTAACACCACTCATGAGTACAGATGGTCACAAACCAGTAAAATGCAGTTTGGCTCGTGGTCTGTGGTATGCCTGGTTCATGACCCATGAACCTTCATGAACTTTTAGGGGCCAAATGAACTGGATTGGTTCATGAGGTTCATGGTTCACTAGAATGGCCCTCCAGCATGCTAGAGACACCAACCTTGCAGGGGATCTCCGGCTGACTGAGAAAGCACTTTCCCCAAAAAGCACTTTCCTGGGGTCACCTCCTTTGGGGGGCCATAACTTAGACCCGGTACATCCATTCCTCACTAAATTCAAAGGGCAGGTAGAGGAGAGTCAGCTGGAGATCTCCTGTAAGCTGAGTGACTCTAGCTTACACAGGATCCATTCTATACACTCCTGAACCTCCTGAACCTGCAGTCATTTTTACTGGTGCAGGTTCAGGAGTGTCTAGAACGGATCCTGTGCAAGCTAGAGCCATCAAAGTCGTAGGGGACTGTCCCCAGATGCTCCTCTACATGCCCTCCAAGTTCCTGTTGCTTTGAAGCTGGGTGAACATTTAAACTGAGCAGAGACATACCTTGACTATGCCTTGGCTCCTGTTGACAGATTCCTTCAGCTCTTAGTGCAGCTAAAATATTATTCTTGTTCAAAATTCATTGCCAACAATAGGCACACAAGCCAACATAAAGCTGCAGATAATAAAGGATCTCAGAACTGTTATTTGCATCATTTAAAGGGACACAACTGGGTGACATGTCAAACATACTATTTTTCCAAGCAAAGGCTTTGGAAACATGCAAATAAAGAAAATATGAAGGACCTCTGTCACTTCCCAACTCCCAGGCAGATTTTCCCTGCCAAAACTTAGTTCCTTTCTGTTACTGAGCTGCCACCCCCCCCCCCAATAGCATGTATTTCTACTTTGTCTTAAAAGACTTGATTGTCCCACCCTTTGACAGAGATATAGTTTGGCTTTGGACCCAGTACAGGAACTTGAGGGGAAAACAGGAGCCCTCTTGTCTTAAACCCTTTAAAATGGCACTTGAGACTGTATAACTTTTAAAACAGAATAAAATATTTTTAACAGGCAGGGAATATATATAGGAAAAAGCCAAGGTATAGAACTCCTGAGGTAAAAATTATATTTTGTACAGCAGGAATGAATTCTTAAGACAAACAAAAGTGTGTTGTTGTAGCAAAGCATGGTTGAGCTGCTTTTGAGGGAAACTGCTTTTTTCCAATTTCAATCCCTTCGTTACACTTCTGAATCAATGTGATATGCTGTTCAAAGTGTCCATAGCATTTCCTACAATGCCACTTTTTTCCTAACCTTTTGTTGCCACATGATCTTCCTCAGACTTTAAAAATTTTCAAAAGTGAGCTATAGTGCTAGATCGCTATAGTACCGAAGTGCTATGGTGGCACCATTAAGATGCATTGACCCCATTGATTCCACCTTAGAACGTTTTTAAAAGTCTGAGGAAGATCACGCGGGGGGAAAGTGGCACTGTTTGAAGTGATCATAAAGCTTCAGAGACAGCTCATTAATAGAAGAAAATTCGCTGTATGAAACCCTTGTCCCTATATCATTTTACCTGAAATCAGGCCAATAATGAATAACATCCAATTTAGAATACTAATGTGAAAAGGGCCTCTGTCTGGAAATGTTTCTGTTCATGTGCCAGGATGAACCTCCACAAGCAGCTTGAAAGTTCGTAGGAAGTTTATACTGGGTGACCTCCCATGAACTTCACTTTGTGAACCATGACCTGGCCAAAATTTGCCATGAAATGCCCATCCCTACTCATGAGTTCATTCTTCCCCTCTCCTCTGCATTCCTTAGTAAAACTTATGTCACAGCACCACCACATTTCATAGTTCCCTTTTTTCTACCAGTGATGATTAAGGATGACGTGGTATAGGAGATAGGGAATAATGGTGAGATGTAATGTGTGAAATTATATTAAAGGTTATAAAACAAAGGAATTGTATGGGACCATTTTTGGTAGCAGGCATATGTTTCTGCCAACATGACAGTGTAGCCTACTCCAGGCCTTAGGGATGATACAGTTGGCTACATGGGAAGATGAGAATATGAAATTTGGATTTTGAGAGGCTTTTATCTTCCAGCAGCTCAAAACACACCTAACACTAAGCTAGCTGGTTACAACATGCCCCAGAAATAGTTGGTGAAGCAAGGAAGCCCTGATTGCCTTTTTAAGGTAACCTTAATGCTGCTGCTTCAATAACCTCCTTTTCTTGTCAAGCACTAATGCACATAGTCTTTTAAAATTAAATTACTCTTCTCTGAATCACCTAATTAAATTATCTCACTGTTAATTTCCCTTACCCTACACTTCTACTTTCCTGTTTCACCTTTGCCACTTACTTTCTAATGCTACTTCGTATGAAATTCCCAGAAGATGCATTCTCCCAGTCAGGGCAACGGCCTGCAACCTTGTAATAGATGGAGACAGACTTTGGATCAGTTCCTAAGTGAGTTTGGCAGGCTTTGCAATTCAGAGCTAGACAGCTTTCTTCCATCTTCCCATCAGTAAATGCAAGATCTTCTTGCTGATCAGCTTGCCTTCCTTCAGGATATGCTGTCTACTAGCCAAATCTTCCATCTTAGGGCTGTCAAGTTCCAGGTGATGGCTGGATATGGTTGCCAAGTCACCCCTGGCCACCAACAGATGATGAGAGGGTAGGATTGCCAGATCCAGGTTGGGAGACTCCTGAAGATTTTGGGGTGGAGCCTGGGGAGGACAGGGACCTCAGTGGGGTACAATGCCATAGCGCCCATCTTACAAAGCATCAATTTTCTCCAGGGGAACCCATCTCTGTAGTTTAGAGGTGAGCTGTAGTTCTGGGGGATCCCCAGGTTCTACCTGGAGGCTGGATTCTTATCAGGCTGGAGATTGCTTAGGATTACAACTGCTCTCCAGGTGACAGAGATCAGTTCACCTGGAGAAAAGGGCCACTTTGGAAGGTAGACTCTATGGTATTATACTACACTGAAGTCTCTCCCTTCTCCAAACCCTGCCCTCCTCAGGTTTCACACACACACACCCCAAATTCAGGTATTTCACAACCCAGAGCTGGTAACCCTATCCATCTGGCTACTAGCTGACACCAAGTCAGCCCTTTGGAACCCAAACAGGTAAGACAGAATGGCACATATCAAGGGAGGAGAGAAGACTTCAAAACACACATTTCCAGTAAGGTCTCTCATCTTGAGAGGGTGTGAATGCATCTCTTGCTATTTCCAGTTTTCTGCACCTAAGCTATCGATCTGATAATGGATTTTCAGGTTCATGGGCCAACCCTGACTATTTTTTAAATGAAGTGGTAGAATGATGCTTCTATCATGGGTGGTCTATATAGTTATGTAGACATAAAATATTTTTTAAAAACAGACAGCAAGGCGATTGGCCTGAACTCATAGCTAAAAATCTGAAAAGTCAACTAGATATGGTACACACATCTTTTATATCCTTAAATCCTATTATTCTTAAAGGCAGGGGTAGTTTTCTAAATATGGATTGTCAGTTGTGGGGGCTGTTTTTTTAAATTCTATATTGCCTATGTCATGATCCTTTCCAGTATGATCTGGCATAGTCTGTTACTTTGCCTGGTTTGGAGATATAATGATGATGGTATACCACTAAACCTCTCTTTAATTCCTGGCCTCTACTCCATCATTACTAAATTTAGTAAATAATCTACTTTTTGTACAGTGCCTTCCCTCTGCTGTTGAAAATCTGGTAGGCACCATCATAGTTTCTGGACACAATGCTCCAAAATGGAGTTACCTTGAAATTGTACTGGGATGCTGAAGAGGGGAAAGGCTTGTTAGTTTCAAGATTTTTTTTTTAAAAAAAAATTGAAATAAGGAGTGGACTATGACTTACTACACACTGTTCGGGATGGTAAAAAAAAAAAAAAAGCAAATTGCTTCTCTCTCCCAAATCAGCAAATGGTACAGGAGTTCCAACAGGGGTAAGGGTGGGAAAACAAGGCAATTCTAACTAAGAGGTGATGACTTTTCCTCTTCCAAAACAGCAGCAGGCAGCAGTGGTGAAGGTGACAGGTGCTTTTGATAGAAAAAGTGATGGGCAGTTGAAATGTTCTCAGCAACAAAATGTGATCTAGTTAACAGAGGGGAGGGGAGGTTTATTTATCTATTTATTGCATTCATATTCCCCGTTTCCTCCAAAGAGCTCAAGGCAGTGTACAAGGTTTTCCCCTCCTCCGTTTTATCATAACAAAACTATGGGATAGGTGCACAGACAGAAGGACTGCCTCATGGTCACTCTGGGATTTGAACCAAGTGCAATCTGTTCTCTAAGCATACTGGTTTCCATCACCATAGCTAGAATTAGAAGACACTATGCTGTCAAGGAACTATTCGTTGCATGGTTATTGCCCCCTTATTCGGAATAAAGAGTCAGACAAGGGCCACTTTATTTAACATATCAACCTGCAACTTAACGGCAAGGGCGAATGTGACTTGTGGCATGGTCAAGGCCAGGGGTCATTCCTGACTCCTCCCCAGTCATATAACGGGGAGCCACCCTGCCCCCAGCTTAATCAAGTATTGGCTCACACCAATCAGGCACATGTGTCCTGTGGGGCAAAAGGCGAAGTCCATCCATGGCATCATGGAGCCTTTGCAAAAAGGCCATTGCAGGGGCAACCACTTTACAGGCAAAGTTCAGGTGTCTCACCAGCTGCTGCAGCTCCAGTAATGTCGCCTTCCACCTAGATAGGAAGCTGGTGACCCTGGTAAGTAAGTCCTGCACTTTGCACTCAGGCAAATAGGACAACTGTGCTGCCATGTCCAGTTCGGCCCCCCAAAATGTCAGCCGCGAAGCGGGACCCTCTGTGTTTTCATGTGCTAGCAGCACTCCCAATTCTGAAGCCAGCTCAAGAAAGCAGGACAGAAGCCTCCCACATTGGCCAGAGCCAGCCAGGCCCACAAACAGGAAGTCATCCAAATAGTGCACGACATCAGAAAATCTTGTGCCGAACAGCCCACTCGAGGAAAGAACTAAAGCATTCGAAGGCTGCGCATGACACAGAGCAGCTCATGCCCTGGCCATATAAAACTGGCCATCAAAGGAGAAGCCTAGTAACTCAGAATCATCGGGGCGGACTGGTAGAAGGCAAAATGCAGACTTGATGTCATATTTTGCCATCTTTGTGCCCGGGCCACAGCACCACACAATGTGGACCACTTGGTCAAAGGTCATGTACTAAACTGAACAGAGGTAATCAGGGATGCTGTCATCAGGGACCCACCCCTGAGGAAATGAAAAATGGTGAATCAAATAGAATTCACCTGGCACCTTTTTTGGCAGCACCCCAAGGGGAGAAACCCACAGATTTGGAACAGGAGGAGCCGGAAAAAGGCCTAGCACCTTGCCTTCAGCCCTTATCAATCTTAGCTCGCACAATCTGTTCCAAGCCCTGAACCAAACTAAGGTTATTAACCATGAATGGGGCCTTTGAGCCCATAAACAGAATCCAAAAACCTAACTGAAAACCCTCCACCAAATACCTAGCATCAACTTTTTTGGGATACTGAACTAGGCAAGCCTCAAGCACTTTCAGCTTACAGGGCTGAGGCCCTTTACCAAAAGGTTGAGCTCTTCCACCCCTCCTTGCTTCTTCTGTCTGTGTTGCATCCTAGCATTGGAGCAACTGGTGAAGGAATGGGGTCCATCACACAGGGGGCACTCATACTTATACTGATATGCCTTTCAATTACAGACCCCCTAGGAGCCAAACTCCCAGCAAAGCAGGCAGGGTGGAACCTCCTGCCCCATGGAGCGGCAGGGACTGGACTTGGACTGAGAATGATGCACCAAATGGCCACTATCAGACTGATCACATGTAGTAGGCTGCGCAGGGGACATAACCTGCAACCACAGCAGTGGGAGAATCTGATCCCACAGAAGCAAGGGGTTCTAAGCTGCGCGTATGCGAAATTCTTCATCATACTGCAGCCAAGCTGGGCCTGAAAATCCTGTATACCCCTTGTATATGATGTCCATATACTGGATCAAGGAAGCACCCCAATAAGGCTGCACACGAGCTATCACACCAGCGTAGATAAAAAAAATCCCAGCAGCCAATTGGGGAAAAACATCAACAAACTCGCTGTTACAAATTTTTTTGCATGTGGCAGGCAAAAATGGTCACCCAAAGACAGGACTGTGTCCCCGATAGGCAAGGCCTTAGCTAGCATCTGGGCAACAGGAATGCTCCAAGGTGCCTGTGGCCCCCAGCCTCCCTGGGGTGCTACAGAAACCACCGGACATTATCCAGGCTAGCCACCCCATAGGGGTGGGGGCACAAACTGCCCCAAAGCCCATGCCCATTGTTGGGAGGGGGAAGGACCCACTGATGGATTGTTTGACTGGAAGGGGGCTGGGGATCTGGAGGCAGATGACTGGCCCCAGAGACCCCAAGCCCAAACCTGCTCAGTGTGTGGCATGGTTCCAGACTCACCAGACAGACCCTGGGCCCCTGCAGCCCCTGTTGCCACTTCTGATCCAGTTTGCTGTTCATGTCCAATGGTTCCCTTAATGGAGCAACTTCAGCTGACTCACTGGGCTTCCGCCCCTCTCCAGATCCTGAGGGCTTAAAACTGAAAGCTGAAATTGGGTTATGGAATCAGCCCTAGTTTGCTTTTGACCCCCTTTTTCCTTGTCAGTGGGAACCTTGGGAAGAGGGTAACACCCGAAGCCTGCTCTCGAGCTAACAGCCTATCCAAAATGGCCTGTCAAACCATGTCCTCATCATCCTTGTCAGAAGAAGAGAGAGCAGGAGCTGATCTCTTGGGAGGAGCCTTGGGGCAGGACGTACCAGATCCTTTCTTAGGAGCCATGTTCCAAGGACCCACCAGATTAACTTGAGATCCCACAAAGGAAAAATAAGCTGCTCAGTGTAATCAGACCTGGCGTCACCAGTGGCCGAGCCCTGCCTGGTACCCCACCCAAGGCCATAGATCCTGCTGCACCAGTCACAGCCATCTATAAGGGCTGAAACCAAAAGTGAAATCAACAGGAGGGACAACCCTCCTGGGCAACCTAATTAGAGGCAACAAAATGGAGGGAGGAGAGGGGAGGACACTCAGCCTGAGCCCCCCAGGTGCCTCTAAATAGAGAAAAAGCATCTACCGACACTGAATGCCATGTCAGAGCCCTACTAGGCAAGGCCAGCATCGCAATTCAGGGCTCCCACAAGTGCGGCCACCAGCCCAGGAACAACGTTCTCCAGGCCTCCCTGTGCTTCAATTTTTCACTTTCGTAAACAGCAAAAAAAAAAAAAAAGGTATAAGGGTAGATTAAATTGTATATGCAGTTTTATAATAAGCTCTTGAAATTTATGGTACTTCTATCTTGTGCCTGTTAACTTCAATTTAGAAGGATCATCAGAGCTTGAAAGTGCAGATCAAACAGCTCTGAGAATCCCAGCTGTACTGGCCACAATTCAGAGTAAATATTAACCAGAGCACTCACTGCCAATTTATTCCATTTGAAACAGACAGAGATTCTATGGGACTCCTCACTCTGTGCTGGTCTCACTGTTTCTCTTTGGCTAACAAGAATTTCAACATGCCTTGAAATAATTTCCAAGTTTAAAGTAGACAGATATTTACAATTCTATATGTGTGTCTGCCTAGATTGGTATTTTTCTATGCTCGGCTTTAAGATTTAAATTTAATTTTTATTAGCCATTGCCATAGACTTCAAGGAGCTAAATTATCTTTGATAATTTCAGCCTTTTTCATTTTGCAGGTGGAGGGCAGCTGGGGAAAGAAAACAACGTTCAAGACAAGAGCAGTGCCTTTGTACTTCCTTGTCTGTCTCTGTGGCGCTCTAGCTGTAACCTGATGTTTCAAAATAGAGAACATGCTGGGGAAAACTATTTTAGGAAGCTGATCAGTGATTGTAACTTAAAGGTAATCAAATGAGTGGCTAGCAGAAGATATCGAGAGCCATGCTGGATCCTAGCATCCCTATGAGAATTATGTATGAAATTATTTATTTCCCAGTCAAACATGCCCACATTTCAATTGATATCACCACATATACACAGTAAAATCTATCTTCCCATTTCATACACATTTCCTTTGCTGGGCTTTCATTTTTTTTTAACAATGAAGTATTTTTAGGAACAGTCAGCAGTGACACAAAATACTTGGTTTATAAACTTGACTGTATTGCTAAGATAAAGCGAGAACAGAATGACATGCACACAAAAGCCACTCATACAAATGCTTAGATTATGCATTAGAGGGAAGGCAGTAGCTATTTTAAGTATTTTTGACATGACTGCATACAGTCGGAGAGACATCTGGTGACCGTTGAAGGTCATCTCGAACACAGAGATTAGGAATAAATTCCCACAGATGTCCAAAACACAGAGAACATGGTTTTTTATCTCCCCATCTTTCCCTTAGACAGACACACTCACTTTCTTCTGAGTTTACAGTGTGCAATGTTCTTTGCACACGTCTCTTGTCTTGTTTTTCCTTGGTGTTGTAGTTGATGTGGCATCTGTGAAGTGAGAAACCTTTGAAATACCCATGAGGCTTTTTAAGAACAAGAGCTCAATTATTTCCCTTGTCAATGTTTTGATTTTCTGCAGTAGATCCCCATCTAGGGAAGGGGGGGGGGAAACAGATAAATAATCTGCCGAGATTTCTTCCACTTTTTATATATATCTACTATTGTGCAGGCAACTGTGTAATTAGACGTTTTGAAGGCAAGGTTACAATTGTGCCCTCTGAAGCAGTGAGAAACAATAAAGAATAGACTCAGGGCCAATCTATGCATGACAGTGGGCATCCTCCAATGCTTAGTTTATGTACAAAAAGGAACTAGGAGAAAGATGGATCAATTCTGGGGAAAATAAGATTAATTCTCTGACATTTCCTCTATCAGCACTGACACTTCTGCCACCCGGAAGGCGGCTTTAAGCCCCAGTGGCAAAAAAGACAAATACCTGAATTGTGCCTGTTGGTTTGTTTGTTTTTTTTACAGGGAATTAAAATAGCTAAGGAAGAGGCTAATTTCAATTGGGAAAATGAGGCAAGGGCATAGCATTAACCCCTTACTCCACCCTTTCTCCAGCACCATGACTGTGGTCCGTGTTCCCATGGTGGCTTTTTTGAAACTAAATCACCTCAGGGGCTACATGCTCAGAAACCCAATGTCATGTGTTCTCAGTCAGAGACAGAAGGAAAACAGATTAATGGATGAAGCAGGCAGGACGCAGGTAGCAGAACTTTATTATTACAGCAAGGTTCTTGTCTCAGTCAAAGTTTCTCAAGACAGCCTACACACACAAAAAAAAGACTCTTTCTTTTCCATTACATGGTCCAAATACATTATGCTTCTAATGAAGCCTTCCATAACACTAATATGGAAAAGCCACTCAGTAGGCAAAATTCCTTCCACTGTGGAGACAGTGGGTATGAAGCCTCACTCTGCTACTCCCTCATGAAGTGGTAATTCACTATAGAAGCAGCCTAGAGTTTGAGCTATCCTGACCTCCATGCTAGGGGTGTGCAGGGAAAAAAAATCTGTATTTTTCAAATTTGGTATAATGAAGCCAATTTTTTCGGTATTCCCGAATATACCAAAATACTAATACCAGTATTATATTGGTACCCCAAAATATTCGGTATTCCTGAAAATATTCGGCTCCATTATATCCTATGGCTTTTCAATGGCTCTTTTTGCAGGGTGTTACTAATTTTATTAATCTGTGAAACAATTAATGATGTAAGACTTATTTCTCCTTGTCTGTTCTGAATGGGCTGCCCATCAGCTTCATTGGATGCCCTCAAGTTCTCTAGCATTTTGGGAGAGGGAGGAAAAGTTCTCTTTGTCAACTATCTCCATCCTATGCATCGTCTGCACCTTACTCCAGGCAGCACGGGAGCATTAGCCCCGTGCTGCATGGCTGGTTCTCCAGTCTGCCTATGTGGACTTTCCTCTGCACCTGATTTGATGCAATGATTCAGAGCAAGAATTCTGTTAAATAAACAAAATATTGCAAGAGCGTTAATGTTTTAAGCATGTTTGTAGTTTAAGTAAAAAATAATATCTTGTGTTTGTCTGTGCCCTTTATAAAGTTTATATCTCCACTACCTGGCATTGCATTTTATGACACGCATGGCCCAGCCTGACAAAGTTGCATTTAAGTCAGATCTGGCCCTCATAACAAAAGAATTCGACACCCAAGTTCTAAAAAATATTCAGTGAGATGGGGGGAAGGGGGTTTGAGGTAGAGGCACCAAATTCATCCTGTAGCTGCTGGAGCCTTTCCCCAAAAGACCCCTCAAGTCTCAAAAATATTGAAATTGGGGGTCCAATTCTAGGAGCATCCAAAAAGGGTACCCCATCCTCCATCATTTCCTATGGAAGAGAGAAAAGGCAGGCAGATAAAACCAACAGCCCAGCAGTGTCTCCCAGAGAATCTCTGCAGTAGAAACTAAGTGAGGTGTGGTGTGGTGTGGTGTGAGGGGGCATGTTTGCAAGGCCAACAGCAGAACCGGGGCTATGTACCTACCAGAACCAGTGCCACTGTGGCAGGGCCAAAACCCAACAGGACTAAGATCAGATCTGAGAACCTCTGAAGTATAAAGTGAGGGAGCATGTTTGCAAGGCCAGCAGCAGAACCAGTGCAGTGTTCTAGTGCTAGTGCCCAGCAGCAGAACTCAGTGCCAACCTACCTATCAACAGAACGCAGTGCCATTGTGGCAAATGCGAGTTCAACAGGAGGACTGATGTCAGGTTTAGCACAAAATCATCACAATGATACAGAGGTGACCTGCCCAGTTAATGCCTCAGAAAGTTTTAAAACAATGGTTTTAAAAACTGGCCCTAATCAGTCAAACCAGTGGATGTCTTCAGTCTTCTGTTCTCCAGCAGGAAGGATCTTGATCCGAAGTAGTCCAAGTTAGTCTCTCAGGGAACAGGAAGGTCAGGCTCAGAGCAGCAGCTGAAGCAGAAGCCAGCCACACAATCTCCAAAGCTGTCCCAGCAGGAATGGAGTCAGCCAGCCAGAGACCCCCGCTTTTGTGCTCTCAGGCCATGCACAGAATAATTTTTTTAAAAGAGCAAACTTCTGTGATTGGCCAAAGAGAGTGTGCCCACCCTTACCTGTAATCCTTTTGGCCAGTGCTCCTCCCCCCTCCTGTCCCTGGGAAAGCAAGCTAGTATTGGGGCTTCAAGTTTGAAGCCAACAGCAGCAACAGCCTTGCAAGCCTCAATGTTATTTGCAAATGCATTGCAGTGATTGGCTGTATGTAAAGTCCCTGTTCCCCCTCCTTCCTGGAAAGCAGAGCAAAGGGCAGGGAAGAAACAGAAACGACAGGAAAGAGAAGGCAAGTGCAGCTCTTTAAAGTTTAAACCACCCCGAGCCTGTATTCAGTTATACTGGAAAATGCTGAATAAAAGCTGAATATTTTTGGCTTTTATTCAGCATTCTGTATTCAGAATACCTGAAAAATGCTGAATATATAATACCCCAAAAATGCTGAAAAGGCGTTTTCCGGGGGGGGGGGGGGCGGTGTTCCGGTTTGGATTTACTGAGGCCGAGGACAGACTGGCAATGTAAAGCGGGGGCAAAGTGGAGGGAACTGGTGCGGGGGAAAAACTCCACGGAGCTGGCCGTTCATACTGGCCAGAGCAATGAGCAGTGGTGCCGATACGGAGTGTTCAGACTGCTGCGGAGCCGGCGTGCATGGCTCGCGCGTGCCATTGCGCTTTTTTTGTTTTCCCTTTCATGTGTTTCGCATATGCGCATAACTTTGTGCCGGCGCGTTCACACTGCCACCTCTGGATGCCTCCCACTTCTTCCGGTTCACACTATTTGGAAGCGGGAGGCATGCGGAGGATGGCCCCTGAACACCGGTTTTACCCGGTGTCCTGTTAAAACGGATGGAAAGCGACTGGGAGACGGGTAAGTGCGAAATGGAGCCGAGGGACAGATGCGCATGTCTGAACGGGCTCTTTTCTTCCACTTCCGACACGGGGCTGCCCCGCTTTACATTGCCAGTCTGTCCTCGGCCTGAATGCATACCCCTACTCCCTGCACTGCATAGTTGGTCAATTTCCCCCCCTAACCACCCTCCCCCCCCCCAGTGTCTCTTGGTACTGTCAGGTTTTCCTGCTTCAGATCCTGAAAGGATACCCACCATCTTTAAGAGGGACTTCCTTCAGGAACTCTTTCCCTGGCACAGAGATAATAGGCTTTTGAAAATGTCATCTGGTAGATTTCTACATGTAAGTCAGATATTAAAATTGAGAAACTCTAACACACACACATTGGAAAGTAACTGGAATATCTGTAAGCTTCCTATGAAGTAATAACAGCTCAGCCAATGTCTGTCAAGAAAGCTCCGCACAAAATCAACACTTCATTGTTGATCAAGAATATGCGGACAACTGACTGAAACTTCTCACTACTGATGATTTATTTATTTATTTAAATGCGTATACCCTCTTTTTCTCCAAAAGGGTCCCAAAGCAGAACAAAGATTGAGTCCAGTGGCACCCTTAAGACCAACAAAGTTTTATTCAAGATGTAAGCTTTCATATACATGCACACTTCTTCAGGTAGAGGGTGAGCAGTAAATTAGCAAACGGCATAATAAAAATGTTTAATAGATTCAAAGACCATACAGGAATAACAAGCTTAGTTTACATAGTTACTATTTGGGGGGTTAATTAATTTAAATACCTATATGTATGGACTGGTAATTTCCATTTCATTATATCTGAAGAAATGAGCATGCACACGAAAGCTTATGCCTTGAGTGGAATTTTGTTGTTCTTAGTGCTACTGAACTCAGGAATGGGCTCTATTTTAATCTGCCATCCTATGTAAAATGGACAGGAGATGTCTCTTACAAAGATGTTTTTGATGCATAAAATAGAAGTAATAGAATGGCACAAATATGCAACCTTTTTCTTCTCCTTCTCCCACCAACAATGGTGCCACCCATTTTTTAACAACTTCCCAAAGCTCAAAACTGTAAACCTACAAGATTTTAATCTGCCATCCTATGTAAAATGGACAGGAGATGTCTCTTACAAAGATGTTTTTGATGCATAAAATAGAAGTAATAGAATGGCACAAATATGCAACCTTTTTCTTCTCCTTCTCCCACCAACAATGGTGCCACCCATTTTTTAACAACTTCCCAAAGCTCAAAACTGTAAACCTACGAGATGTATGCAAGTATGTATTATTTGCAAAACACAGTTCTCAGAAGCAACAACCAACAAAATACAGTTGGTATCTCACAGGAACAGTATTCCATGCCCCAAAACCTTTGAAATTGCACTTGTGGTACATAAAAGGATTTATAATGATCTCACCCGCAAATATGCATTTTATTCCACATAAGAGAGAGAAGAAAAAGGGGGAGAAAGAGAGAGCAGAAGCAGCGAACAGCTGAATGTGAGCGCAGCGTCATAAATTCATAACACTTACAGCTTTTTAACAGCCAGTCATAAATGTGACTGATTTCAATTTAATTTATGAGACTTTGTGATGGAATCAGGAATACCTATTTTAAGCTGTATTTTACAGGAATTGTGGATTGCATGACTTGCCACAAAGGGCAGATGTTCAGCTACAGATAAGCAGAAGGCATCCTGAATTATTCCACATAAGGATGGGTAAGGAAAAGATAATATATTTGACCCATTTTGAATGGTTCCTCCATGGGAGAAGGAAGACAAAACAGTCTGAAGGCATGGTCCAGCTCCTAAACTGAAATACTTTCAAATCCCATTCAGTTCAATGGAAAATTTAAGTAATGCTTCAATCTCAGGGCAGGATCAAGCCAAAGTTAGCACATTCACTTTCCATTGATAAGTGCTAACTTTGGTTTGATCCTGCTCAGAGGGCTTTCCCCAACAGACACACATTAATGTGACATGACAGCTGCAATTTTGAGTTTCCGTCTCTGAAAAAAGGTCCAGTAACTTTTGCGGGACTGAATTCCAAGGAAACATGTATCACAGCAACACATTCTCAAGGCTATTCCTTAGGGGATACATGAGTAAGCAAGGGATGGTTTCAGAATGGGGAGGGGGGTAACCAGATCCGGTGGCTTGTATCCTACCACTCCACTGAGAAAAGTGTGAAGCTTTCCTCTACCCTAAAGAACTTTCCTCCGGCTTAAGTTCCTCCAAGTTCTGCCTTCCTCCCATGGAAGAGCCACTTAAGTTCAGAAGGTTCCTTAGGCTGGACAAACTTTCCCCACCCACTGTCTTAATGAGACCTTTAGCTACTAGATACCTCAAGCATCATATATAGCAGAGAAAACCAGCCCTAGTTAAACCATTTTAATTCCCACTGATTTCAAGAAAAGATAAGGCTTGTGAAAAGGCCCATTGAAAAGTCATTGTGACTTTTTTGCCACTTAATTGCCACTGCAAAAAATGCCCCAGATCAAACATCACAGTTCTTTTAATGAGAAAGATTTACAGAGGTGCTTAATCTCCTTTTCAGACAAATAGGATTTAAAATTTGTTTTTGGACCTTGTAAACAGCTGCATATTTATAGGCTTCTCCAGTGCAAATTAAGTATCTGATAAGTATTGGAGTCGGGAGTCCATGGAATAGTGAAACAGCTAGATCTTTATTGCCGGTCCGGATGAAGCATACAACCCAGGGCTCGGAGCCCTCCTTTTATGCTGGTCAGGGACAATCCCCTGACCTCACCCAACTGGCCTGATAGGCTCTTATCAGTCTATTTACATCTCATAGGTTCCCTGGGAGAAACCTAGGTACATGATTGGTGGCCGGTTTGAATCCACCTGGCCTTTGTTCTACCTGGCTGAAGCTCAGGTAGTTTCTTGGCCATGTGCTCTGGCCATGCGGTCACCATTACGGGAGCACATGGCGACCGCATGGTCAATACATAACAGTATCCTTATTACATTTGCCCCTGACTCTGTAATGCTGCGCTTGAGGGTTCTTCCTCTGAAGAATGAAAACTTATATTGTCCTATCATTTACGCTGACGATATTTTGTGACATTTTAATCTCCTGGTGTTTGTTTGTTTGTTTTAAATCGTTCTCAGTAGTTCGAACAAATTGCAGAAACAAGAGCCAACATTTTTAGAAAGTTGAAATTTTACATCAAACATTGAAATTGGGAGTGTTCGAGTTTTGTTGCTGTCTCTAGTTTGCTTTTGATTTGGGCAGGAATCAAATAGGAAACCTCAAAAGCTACCGGCGGTCAACAACTACAGATTCTGAATGCCATTTTATATCAGCTGTCAAACATGATCACGTGCTCTGACTGCCCGCAGCCAACAACTGTGGAACACCATTTCAGGGCTGCTATCAAATTTGCTTAAAACCAACACGCTGCTATACTATTTAAAATATTTATACTTTGCCTTTCTTTGTAAAACATAGGGAAAGCAATTTAACATCAAAGCAACATTCCAAACAATAAAAACCCTAACTGCAGATAAAAGCATGAAAGGGGGTTTACATTACAAATCAGCAGCCATAAAAAAGAATCCAGCAACACCAGATAAATTAAATTGTGTGTCTGCTTCAGCTAGGGATGCCACTGCACTCAACCCTTTCTTCCAAATGTGACATGGGACGCTATTGACAGAGCCGTGGCAGAGAGGTTTAAAGCTGCTGTGACAGGCTAATCACCCCCCTCCCATCTTCGTTTCCTCTCTGTCTGTGTTGCCAAATCTCCAGGGTACTGCTGGCTGGCAGGAAAGTTCTACAGGGAAGCAGATATCAAGAAAGATTGACATAGATGCCCCAAATCTGACAATTCCAACAGCCTAATCATCTAGGAGAGTTTATTTATTCATTTAAAATATTTATACACCGCTAATCTGACATAATTTATTACAAGTTTCTCCCATACCTTTAGATTGGTCCCTGAAATGCCCCACTTGTCCAAGTAAGGGGAAGAACCCACTGAAATTAAAAAAAAAAACCCAGTGGGTTTCAAATAATCTATTAAAGGAAAGCCCAAATCCATTGTCCTTTGTTTTGTTCCTGATCGTAAACAGAGATATACAGCTAGGCAGGACACTGTTCCAGCAGATGATGGGAAATAAACTTGATGCTGGTTCCTTCAGCACAAGCCACACATGATTGCAGAATATGAACCACAGGGTAAGAATCAAGGTCCAGAAGCCCTTCGGCTCACACCAAAGGCTCATGTTTTTGGACAAGCCTAGGCAGGGGGAGATGCTAAACCACAGATCTTGTTCAGCTTGCTTCAGTGTTCCCTTCACAATTCCCACTTCTTTTTCTGAAGCAAATAAACTTTTTTGTTTTTGCTTGAAATAAATTATTGCTACCTTTTGTTTTAGAGCTCTCTGCACATGCCCTGCAGACCCCTCAGCAGCTACTGTAGGGAAGGAAGGAAGAGGTTAATCTTCAGTCTCAGGTAGCAGTGGACTTTCCCTTTCCTCCCCAAAGCTCTGTCCAGGGTCCTGAACAAATTCATAGGTGTAGCTATTGACACCTGCTTGAATAAAGAAGCTGACAACTGGTGGCAGCAGAAATCCCTTACCCTACTTTTGAGAGATTCCCACTCCTTTCCCCCTACATCCTGACCTGAAGGAAAGCTCCTCCCCTTACCATGCTCCACATTCTCCACACAGCCATTAGTACTTGCTTTGGATCCATCCTCCCTCTTGTTATGCAGTTGAACAATGTGAGATTAGCTGGTTGCCACTGGGGGCTGAGCAGGAATTTTTGGAGTCTCCATCAAATTGCCTTTGAAAATGGATCTTTTTTGCCTCCTTTATATTGTTCCTGGGCTGTGGTGATATAAATTGGCCCGGACGATGTGAATGGTTAAGCTGTAGCTACAGATGTCAAGAATAGTGCACCAGTTGGTGAGCACCCTAAGACATATAAGGCCATTCCCAAGACAACCTACCACTATCTTGAGTGGCCAGTTGGGTTAAGGAGGAGATTCCCTGATGCTGAGCAGCACCAACAAAACAAGTTAGGGGAAGGGGATGAGGCTTAATTCCTCTCCGCAAAGTTAATGTTCAGGCTAGGATAAAATAAGCCAGTGGTAATATTGACCATGGCAGAGTTGCTCAGAAATGCTGGTAACCTGTGGGCTGCCTATGAGCTGCAACCCACCCTTAAAGTGAAATTTTGGAGATGCAGATCAGTCATTTAATAAAGCTTAGTTTAACCCTTATATTAGTGTTTCATATCTTCATAGTAAGCCAGTGCTTCATAGAAAGCCAGTGCTTCATAGAAAGAATGAAAAGCTAGGGCTTGGGAATAAGAGAAATCAACCCAAATTCCATATAGATAATAATAACAAGTTTTATGAAAACATCTTTGCCTGGCACCTAAAAGGTCCAGCATGTGGCACCAGGCCATCCTCTGTGGGGAAGGGGGCTCCTAAGTCTTGGTACCATAACTGCAAAGACCCCATCTCTAGTGTTCACCTAAGGAGCAGGTTGGGGTTTCATCTACATGCTGATGATACCTCACTCCAAATCTCTGGAGGGCTTCTTCCAGTGGTTTCATACAGATGTTATATGTCTCCAATAAAATACTGTCAGATATAGAAAACAAACAGGTGAATCCAGCAATCATATTTTGAAACCAATTATCATACAATATCAAATACTATGGAACTATTAGAAGAATATTTAACATCAAGACAGAGAAAGATTTGGAGGAGGATTTGGGGGTGTAATTTGTTTCAAATGTGCAATAAATTTGTGGTATATAATTGAAAAAGCACACTCAATGAGACACAGACTAGAAAAAGAGGTAAAAGATTACCAGGCAGACCAAGCGATATCTACCGAGTTTAAGAAAAAACAAATCTAATGGCAAATATCTATGAAATAAATCTTTACTAAATAATGATCGTCACTGCTTGATCGGGATAATTTTCTCAAAAATAGTGTGAGCTTCAAACACTTGAATTAAAAAAAAATTCACCCCAAGCTTTGGCAACTAAAGCACCTTGTTTATTTTCTTGGACATTAAGATAGAAATTTATTTTGAGTCTGGCAGAGAACCTTAGAAACACCCAAGAGAATCATGAGTTTGCTTCAGAGCCCACTGTCTGCACCTGTCAGACGCTGGATTTCCTTCTGCAGCACATATTGGCAGATTGGAATGTTAACAAATAAACAGCCTGCTTGGGGTTTTTACCCCTCCTTAAGCTGAAAGCTTTACGAAGGAAAAAAGGAAGCACAGATTTTTTACATTTCAGGCCTCTTTCTTAAAAGGCTTTTTTCCCTGCCTTTGCAGAAGTTTGGGATACTTCTAGAAAACATGGAAGAAACAAGTGGGGCAAGGACCATTTCGGAAAGATGGCTTTTGCTCCCCATATTACTAACAGGGCAAATAAGGCAATATTTGTTGCCTTTCCCTATATGCCATGCTTCTAAAGTGCCCCACCAAATGGCTTTGTCATTCTAAGCACAACGACGCTCTTCTGAGTCCACTGAGGTCGATGCAATAAGAAGGATATAATTTTACTTATTAACTGTAAGAGTTATACAAATCCAGATTTGGCCAAGGATTCCACTAATGGCTTTGAGCAAGTCCTTACTATCTCCATTTTCCTTCTGTGTAGAAGCATAATAGTGACCTGTGTGGTGGATCCAGCTAGCCAAATCAGCTATATCAAGGCAGGGAGGGGGCATCTCTCAGACGACATGGAGGTAGAGGAAAGAGGGGTATTGCAGCTCCATTAACTTGCTTCTCCAGCAATAATGTTGGTTCTAGTATGAACCCTTGGCTCTTAATGGGATCTGTGAAGGTCAGCTGAGTCCCATCAAAAGTGGGGCGGACAATGACACTGAGCCATTGGCAGCAGCAGAGCAGTTCCTAGGGTTGCTCAGTCCTTACTTCATTCTAGAGAGTGGGCTCCCTTCTTCCTAGAGTCTTTGGCATGCACACGAAGCACACGCACCACGATGACATCACCCAGGGTGACATCATCATGCAGGGCATGTTGCAGGGGGATGCTCTAGCATTTGAGAAAAACCCACAATGAGCCCTGTGCGATGATGTCATCTCTGGGTGATGTCATCGTGCCGGGTATGTCAGCACAGGTGGGGCTGTTTGGGGGCAGAGCTCTCCTACTGGCCAGATAAGCAGCGGCAGATTGGAGGCCCTGAAAGTGGGTAAACCCTGCCCCCATCAGGAGGGTGGCAACCCTAGCAGTTCTGCCAAGAGTCCCAGGAAACGACCCAGCTGCCTATGAAGGAGGAGAATCCTCCAGGCAGCTCAGGAAGAAGCAGAAGCCACCATAGCATCCACGCCTGAGGGAAGAAGGTCAAGGACAGTCAGTCATGTGGGGAGGGAGGGGAAAGATCACCCATGGGCCAAGCACATGCCCTTTTGAGGCAAACAGCAAGGAGAATGGGGGAGAAGGCTCAGATGTCATCGGCACTGGGTATTGTCCTTCCTGCAAGACCAATGGGATTGGCAGAGCTTGAGGTAGGGCTCTCAGTTCCACCCTGGGCATCAGAAGGGGATGGGGGGCAGGTCTGCCAAATCCAAACTGGGAAACGCCTAGAGATTTGGGAATGGAGCCTGGGGAGGACAGGGACTTCAGTGGGGTACAATTCCATACAGTCCACCCTCCAAAGTATCCATTTCCTTCAGAGGGACTGATCTCTGTAGTCTGAAGATGAGCTGTAATTCCAGGGGATCCTGGGTCTCACCTGGAGGTTGGCATCCCTAGCCCGGGGCCAGCCCTACTAAGAAACTTCCCTTGTTTCGCCATTTCTTGACCTTTCTAATTTTGGTTCAGACATCTGGGGCTAGTAAAGGTACTGAAGGCTCCTCTCTGGGGAACTAACATCATGCTGTCTTGCAGTTTCCAGGAAGAGATAAGGGATGAGATGGAGACAGGCACAGGTGCCAGTGAGATCATGGGCCTGGGAGCTTCAAGGCCAGAGACCCAGAGGGAGTTCATGCTCACATTCCAGCTCATGAGTGCAATGGGCGTGGGGAAGTTGCTTGACTGTGAGTACATGTTAGTTGCAAAGGTATGCCGTGACATGTCTTAGCAACACACCTGATTGACTGAATAGGATCGGCCCAACTGTGGGCAGACTGGCATAAAGCAAGACAATTCATTCTTGTTTAGGCCTTCTTTCAGGCCTGTCTTCCTTCTTACCATTTTTTTTTTACTGTAGGTTGGGCCTTGTGCATCAGAAAACCCGCTTCTTGGATTTTGGACTTGGGAATTCTGTATCTTCAGTCTTACCAGGTAATATTTGGATCAGAGGAATAAAGCCTGAATAAGTATTCTAGGATATTATTAGTTTTATTATTTTCTTCCCTGCTTTGCACTGCTTCCGTACTTGCATAATTTTACACATTTCTTTTAATAAACCTTACTAATTATACTCCTGTGATATTATTTGGGGTTTGGGGGTTTCAATCTAAACCCAGTACCATGGCTTATTTTGGCTTCAGTTTCAGTTGTGGAGCTGAACTTGCAAGTACCCTGCCTTGCAAGGCTGACTTCTCAATAAAAACCCAGTAGGCCTGAATGCTGGGCCCTTCAGTCTCTCAGCTGAGAGTTAGCAGTGCCAAACTTGATGCTCATTTGTCATGGTTCTTTTCACTGTTTGTAATAGCTTTCATTCCTCCTGGTTGGTGTGTGTGTGTGTGAAGACTGCTTGGTGAGGAGTAGCGCTCACTTGTAACTGCAAGAGGCCTCCCTTTCACTGAGGAAGAATGCTTGCTGCGACCTTCGGTGTTAGACGCTGCTTGATAATGTAACACTTGGTTTATAGGTGCTGGTGGGAGGATTAACAGAGCACAGTAGATTCTGGCAGGATGAATGGGCTGGTATGATTGGCTGGGCCACCAAGGGGGGGGGGGTCATTTGAATTATGTATAATATCAGAACTGGTGCCAGGAGGGTCAGTTCTGACACAGATCGTCTTAGCTTGAAGCATCTCTATCTCTCAATAAACAAATCACTGCCAAGAGAGTATTGTTGAGAGTACGTTTGTTCAAGAGTCTGACAAGCAGGAGGGGCTGGTGGTGGCTCATTACCCTGGTCAGTGAGGATTTACCTCCCAGGTTTTTTGTGTTTTGCCCTTTATCTTCACCCCAAAGCCTTCTTGTGGAACAAGGTGACTTTGACACTTGCCTTCAGGCCACCTTTTAAAAAGCTGTCTAAGGATGGGCCAGTGAGGATGGCCCCCTCCTCTCATGCTTGGGAGGCTCATTCATGGCCAGCACCAGAAAGGAGGCTGGAGGGTGAACCAGTCCTGGGCTCTGAGCCACCAGTGGGAGAGCCTGACAGGCCTGTTGTTTCATACTTTCATGATTCTGTTATTTATCTTCTGTGACCCTCCTTGATGGCCTGTTTTTGATCAGGAAAGCACAGAGTACATTCCTTAAATAAAATACACAGGTACTGGTTTCACTGGTTTCAACAGGACTAACTTCTGAAGTCTGGGTCTATTTTTAATTCTTAATATCAACCATTTAAGCTGAGTCATTCACTAAACTTCATTGTATTTTTTCATAAGCCAAATTTATCCAGATATAGACTTGTTTTTAGAAATGGTCTGTATTTTGTTTTAACGTGTTGCTTGGCAATGTCTCCTTTTGGCCACACGTGCACAGATCCTGCAGTCAAGGAATGTGTAATTCTCCAAACCTAGGCAGACAGCTACGAAAAGAAAGGCTTGAATCACCCCTGAGATAATTCACTAGTCAAAGAGGATATAACTTGCAAGCCCTGCTAGAGAGATTACTAAATCAGCATCAGGCTGCTGTTCATCCAGTACCTCTATACTTTCTAGCTTATGACAGCAATGAGGGAGAGTGGAGGGCTTTCAGAGCTGCTACTATCAGAACAGCACATTAGGAATGATTTCAGTTGTAACTCACTTTAGCTGTCAAAGATCACTTAGTTGAATACTTGTATATTATTTGTTTGTTTGTTTATTATTCACTTATTTAAAACAGCTAGATTTAAGTCCAGTAGCTCCAGGGCTCATTTCGCAGCAGGAGCTTCTCTGCATATTAGGCCACACACCCCTAATGTAGCCAATCCTCCTAGAGCTTACAGAGCTCTTCTTACAGGGGCTACTGTAAGCTCTTGGAGAACTGGCTACATCAGAGGTGTGTGGCCTAATATGCAGAGGAGCTCCTGCTATGAAATGAGCCCTGAGTAGCACCTTAGAGACCAACAAGATGTTCGGGGTATAAACTGTTGAAAGTCAAAGCTTATACCTTGAAAGTCTTGTTGGTCTCTAAGATGTTATTGGAGTTTTCTACTGCAGGAGATCTCTACTGCAGATCAACACAGCTACCCTCTGAAGTTATTTATTTAAAGTATTTATACCCCACCTAATCTCCAGAAACTCAGAGGAGCTGCAGATCATAAAAGCTGGAAGGACATGAACATCACAAGCAACCAGTTAAAGCCAGTACACAATTAAAGACACAGTTAAAAACATGGCCCCAAATAGTTAACTCATCCCCAAAAGCTCGCTAGTACAAAACAGTCCTAACAGGCCATTCTGAATTAATTAAGTGGAGGCACCTGCTGCACCCACTCTGATAGGTAATTCCCAAGGAATGGACTTGCCACAGAAAATGCTCATGACCCAACTGTTGCCAAATAGACAATCAGAGGTCAGGGTACCACAAGGAGAAGGCTTTCTGAACATAATAACTGAAACACGGGGGTATACAGGAAGATACAGTTTGATGGGTATGAGGACTCTAGCCATGAGGGCTTTAAGGGCAACAATCTGCACTTTGAATGGGGCCTAGGAGCAGATAGTCAACCAATGCAGTTGATGCAGCATTAGTGTTATACATTCCAAGCGGTTCATTGCCATGTTCTACACCAATTTCAAATGTCCTTGTGTTGTGGGTCAGTCAGAAGAGAAGGACTCCTCAGGAGAGGGGGAGTCCTGTGTAGCTATCTCTGGACCAGCAGAAATTGGCAAGCAAGAAGATGAACTGCAGGCTTGTCAGAGTTCACAGCCAACAGCTGATGCAGAGCCACCAGCACCTTCCAGCCCCATTCCAACAGATGAAACCCCAGTGGTCATTACTAGCCCTCCAGTTTCACCCACACCCTTTGAGTGCCAGAGGTGAAGGCTTAGAATGGAGCTCCAGGAGAGAAGACAAAGTGCACATCTGGTGGCCTGACACCTCTCCTGAGGAACTGCAGGGTTACTCCCAAGCAGCTGGGTGCAAGTAAGACCTTGCAGCAGATGCCTATAAAAACCAGTCAAGGGAGACTGCTCAATGTGGAAACAACGTCACCATCTAGTGGACTCTGCAACCACAGCTCTGATTCTGCTCTACTCTAGTGACCATCGGACCAGCTTGCTCTTGTATAGACTGCTAGACCTTGCTTTCTGGACCATTCTCTGAATTGGACCCTGCTCTCTGGTAACTGACCTTCTGGAATGAAGCTCGATTCTGACTTTGGACTCTGACTTGGCTTGCACCTAGACTCTGACACCTTGTTTCCATCTATGAAGAACATATAATAGTTATAATGTCCTTCTTCATCTTACCTGTACCACCAGCTCCCCACCTAAAATCATTATCCTCCTTCTCCTTCACTCAGAATGCCATACTTGCCTATACTTTATGCAAACCAGAATTGCCAACTGGTTTTTTTATAAACAACAAAACAAAACACTGTTTCCAATGTGGAGGAAGGGGATGGAGCTAGGAACAGGCCAGAAGGAGGAGGAGCAGACTCTGGGCAAAACAGAGCTTACACCGAAAGCTTCCTATTTACTCCTGTGGCTGGTGCTGAGAAAGCCTGTGCTTGGAGTTCTAGAACAAAGTGTGAAGGAGAATGTGCAAGAGTAATAGCTCCATCCCCAAGGCCAGTCACTACCCATTCTACCTGTCTTGGCTGTCAAAGTCTGTGGGGAGGGGAGCAGCTAAAGGGGCATTACTGCACACACAGATTCTCAGACAATAGCACTTGAAACAATGCGCTGGAGGGGACCCCAGCAACCTGGATCCTTCATGCAATTCTATGGCTTACACTGTTCAAGAAAGTGCACTGTGAAAATAATGCTCCTGTCTTGACTTCAAAAGAATTTGGGCAACCAGCACAAAATTCTGGCTTTTAAACAAATTCTGGCAGTTGGCCTAGAGGCCAGATAACCAGACATGCAATTTTCCCTGCTCAGTTGCCAAGACTAGCATGCAAAGGCAACCTCTCAGCCTCCTTCACTCAAGTCTAGCAGATGACAATACATTTCTGCAGCTACAAAAAGGCATTTGGTTTATTCCAGTACATGAACTGCTATTATACATCTATAAAAACAAGGGCACGTGGATCCCCCCATTCCATTTATTGTTGTGCTGCCCCCCAATTTTATTTATACAATTATAACCTGCTTTTCTCCTCAGTAGATAGGGGCCTACAGCATTCTCCCCACCTCCATTTTATCCTCACAGCCATCCTGTGAGGTAAGTTAACCTGAGAAAGAATTAGAGAGATTCTACAATCTAACACAGAAAATAAACTCTGAAAATTCCATGTGCATAATTTGCCACCGCATTCAAGTCCTTCATTCATGGGGGGGCGGAGATCCTGTCCATGTTAGTAGCACACAAAAACCCACTGATCAAACCTAGTTCAAAAGGCATGGATCAGGACTTGTTTTAGTGGGGTGTTTCATCGAGATACAAGAGTATTAGGAAGAGGGGAAAAGACATTACTGAAAGAAGGCACTGGACCCAGGGGAGGAACTGGGGAAAATCCTGCTAGCTAGTTGGCTAAAAGTGGCAGAATAACAATTTGCTGGGTTTGCCCTCACGGGAACTTAAGCCCTGGGCACACTGAGAGGTGTGAGGGTCTTAGCATGTGGGTCTAACCTCAGCTACCAGAGACAGGGAGGGAGGGGGAGAGAGAGGGGGTTGGATCTCTCTCTGGCCATGGATGCAGATTTGTGGTTCCTAATTTCCTGCCTTCTGTGCAGGCAGCTATCCGGGCTGGAGTTGCTGGAGCAGCACAATTGGTGCAGGGCCATCTTCCTGGACAAGGCTGACATTGCAAAAAAGAAAGTGAGCAAGTCAGCAGGGAAGCTCGTGGAGGTGGCAGGCAGCTCCATCATATGGCATCTGGACATTCCTTTCAGGCAGGTGGCTCTCTTTTGGGCTGATGGTGTCCACATCTCTGAATGGGATCTGGACATTTGGCTTTACCTGGAGCTGGAACGCTGCCTGTCTCTTGTGGCAGTTGGGGCATTGGGAGAGATTCAGTTTTGTGGGAGGGTTGAGCGTGCATTCATGCCTCCCCTGGTCTGGGGCCCACCATAATGGGGCCATTCAGCAATATGCCCAGTTTGGGGGCTGTTGCCTGGCTCTAACCCTCAGATGGTGAGAAAAATCATGCAGTTGCTTGCACCCATGTAGGACCCCTGGACTCACCATCCCATGTTGCTCCCCCAGCAGGCGGGCTGGCAGGGATGGTTGGTGCCAACAGCCAAGAGGCAAGTCACATGATACTGGATCCATGCCTTGTGCTGCACCTAGGGTTGCCAGCCTCCAGGTGGGGCCTGGGGATTTCCTGCTTTTACAACTGATCTCCAGCTGACAGAGATCAGCTCCCCTGGAGAAAATGGCTGCTTTGAAGGGTAGACTCTATGGCATTGTACTATGCTGAGGCCCCTCCCCTCCCCAAACCCCACCCTCTCCTGGCTCCACCCCCAAAGTCTCCAGGTATTTCCCAGCCCAGACTTGGCAACTCTAGCTGCACCTGTGCTCCTATGGCTGTATCCAATAAAAGCTGCGGCCTGTTTCTTCTTTAGTCAATGGGTCTCTGTATTTATTATCCCCTTTGCCTTCATTCTCTCCCTTGTCCCCTAGGACTGCCTTACCCCTTTCTGCATTTCTTATAGTTTTTCCCTATATTATGAGCCACTTCAGCTCTCTAGCCAGTTTGGTGTAGTGGTTAAGTGCGTGGACTCTAATCTGGAAGAACCGGGTTTGATTCCCCACTCCTCCACTTGCACTTGCTGGATGACCTTGGGCAAGCCATAGCTCTCTACCAGCTGTTCTCTCAAGGACAATAGTCTCAGAACTCTCTCAGCCCCACCTACCTCACAGGGTGCCTGTTGTGGGGAGGGGAAGGGAAAGGAGTTTGTAAGCCCCTCTGAGACTCCAAGTGAGTGAAGGGCAGGATATAAATCCAATCTCTTCTCTTCTTCTCTCTCTACTGAGGACTGAAGCAGGATATAAATATACAAATAAACAAACTCTTTAGGAATATTTCCTACCATTATAAAGTTTGGTACAAGTTTCATGGCTAGTTGAAATGACTCATACAACATTATGTCTTCTCCTTCTCTTACAAATATTTTATTTTCCACGTTCTCTTTGTGGTTAAACCTTGTTATCAGTGGTGTCTTCAATGCATATGCAAATCCCTATATAGAAAAGCATTAAAACACAAAAAGTAGGAGTTCAACAAGACATGGACCTTATTGTTTGTTCAAGCAGCAGATCTAATTGAGCTATAATATTCCAGGCCATGCTTGTGTTCGTACTGCAGAAACATAATTTTTCTCTCATTTGCTGCTATATCAGAGAATTAACCTTCATTTAACATACTCCCATTTGGAACATTTCTTACTGCAATGTTTTGTCTGCTACTCACAAAAACTCTGAATGTTAATTTACGACGGATTCAAGTCAAAATTGACAAACCTGCATAACTTAGCTGCAGACAGGCATTCATAATCGAATGGATCTCAGCACATCACCTATATGTAAACAGCTTCACTTGTCTATTGACTCTATCTACATACAAAGGAAACAAGATTTCTGCATTCACAGAAAACGTTTTGAGAGAACACAACCCACATGCATCAATACACTGTTTGCGTGTCTCGGCTCATATATAGTAACAATTAGTATTTTTTATCTGTTGTAGAACTTACTGTTCCTGCTCGTCTAGTCTGATAGGATTTAGAAATAATTCGTGCAAGTAATACAATATATTACAAATTTATAAAAATAATTTAAATGTTTATAAAAATAGCAAATATGTTAAAAAGTATGTAATATGTCTGGAAAATATTTTTGTAACCTTTTGTAACTTCTTATATTGTAACATTCTATAAAATTACTATTGGTCCTTCTCTGATGAAGACTTTGGAAACGAACATACTACCAGAAACTGTGTTAGTTTTAGACGATTTGCCCCGTGCCACATTTTGTCCTGCGACTTCGCCCGAATTCCCCCGTGGCTTCTGTGATCCTGTTTTTTGAGGATCACTGAAGCCACAGGGGAATTCGAGCTAAGCCATGGGTCAAAATGCAGCACAGGGTAAATAGTGGGAAATTCAAGCACACAATCAGGGCAAAGGGAAGAACGATGCCGGAGCAGTGCCTCATGGGAAATTGATCTCTCTCTTATATTCCATCTTATATGAGTTTTACACACCTGACCACCTCTTGCAATATTTGTCTACCATTTGTTATGCACATATGTAGATCAGCCTCAGAAGTAATTATCTTTGGCACCACAGATGGAATTATTTTATAAATGATTTTACAATTTGGATTTTAATTAACTGCTGATATTGTTGATTGTTTATCCTGATTTATTATACTGTATTATATTGCTTTATTGTGATTACTGGATTGTTGTAGCCCGCCCTGAGCCTTGCCATGCAGGAGAGGGCAGGCTAGAAATTTCATAAATAAACAGACAAATAAATAAATATATAAATAAATATGACCGGGACTAACTAAATTTGGGTCTCACAAATCCCAATTACAGATGCCACAAAATCTGTGGCAAACATACTGTGTTCAGAAGCTAAAGTCATGGATGAGCCAAGCTTCAGATGTCCTTACCTCACCAACATCTGACTCAAACAACTGCCAACAACTTTATAGCTGTGCTAGTGATAGTGGAGTTTCCATCTGTTTGGCTCATGTTCTGCTCCTTAGTTACAAGCAGAGAGCCAAGTTTTCATCTAGCAGTTCATTGGTTTGTGAGCAGTTTCAGCCTTTTTGTGGGTCATTTTTGATGTATTCAAACAGTATGATATGGTAGCACAATGGCAGTATTTCACACGTGTGGATTCCAGAGCAATGGTGGAGAAAGCCTTGGGATGAATCGGACAAGGAAGGGGCTAGAGTTCATTTGAAAGCCTGCTCTGTGGTAATGATGGCAGGAAAGGAACAGTATTTTTCTTCCACCATTACATCTACACACTGTAGACCAATAGAATTTTTCTGGGTGGTCAAGGGCCTATCAAATTCTGGCCAACCAGAGTAGGCGGACTGCTCTGCAGCTTGTTGTGATCATTTTGCTGAGTACTTTGCAGACAAAATTTCTCACATGTGTTCCAACTTGGACTCTTCATCAGCAGCAACAGGATCAGTTGGTCCCAGGGTGCTGATTTGTCCAGTTGAGTGGACAATATACTTACACCACATGGCTCATCCTTATACCATATGGCTTTTGACTGTGTGAATCCACCTTTTTCTGTAATAATGCAAAAGTGCACACACACACACACCCTTGATACAGATTGAAACAAAGTTTAGTCTAAAAAGCTGGATACAGCAGATACTTCTTAATTAAAGAAAGCATATGTATCTAATAAAATCTTACTTTTGTAAGGCAAATAAGACAGAGCTTTCACTGATGCCAATAAAAATCAGTGCTGTCTGGGAGACATTCATTAGCAGAGTGGAAAGATGTCTGCAGCAGCTACAGCATAGTGAGCTGGTGGTTTTATGGCATAAGCATTAAAAAAAATTCTGTTATCAAGTAAATGGAGGTGTATTCACTGGAGTTGATTCTGTTTGGCCAGCAATGTTTCACCAGACCAACTTTCAGCTTTAAAGTGTTGTTTACATTTTTCCATATAATGCTAGCACAATTTAAAATTAATTACTCAGCACCAAAATATCACTTGTGATATCAGGACATGCAAGCGGAGCTGTTAATGGGGTGTGTGTGTTTAAAAGTCATGTTCTAATCAACCCCAATGGTTTAATAAAAGTCTTATGTACATTAGTCTTAAGAGTAACAGCAACTGATGCAAACCAGAACTCGTTTAAAATAGATGTTTGATTTTGGTATTATGTGTTGCCTTGACTATATGTGATTATTGTGTCACTTTTGTAGAGATATAAATGGGTTCTTCACAATTTTATGCTTGAGTGCGCTCCAGTCAATAAGCTGAATGGTGTACAAAGGAAATGCAAACTCTTTGCTCAAAACAAGCAATGCCAGTGAACAACCTTGGGGTAATTCTTTAGAAACGCTTTGTGATATGCAACCTTTATGCAGGATCCAGTATTTGAATTGCAGAATTTTTGACAAAACAGAACAAATTAGGATATAGACGTTAACTATTAAGTTCTGTTTTGGCTCTGCTTGTCTTGCTACCCCATCTAACACCACTCCAGGTTCAGGGTTATTTTTAAAAATAAAATAAAAGTGGCAACCATATGAGTGAACTTCATTTTTCAACAGCTGTAGAGTTCAACATTTTTGAAGGGCATTGCAAAAGGTATGTTTGTGTAGAGAGAAGGAAAAAAAGATGAAATTAGTATGACAAGTGATATCTTCCTCAATAATTCAAACATCTGTTTCAAGGCCAATGTGTGTCCCACCTCCTGCATTAGACCAGTTATCATTCCGGTCCATGGTTACCGAGCCATCAATCTTCAGCTAGGCTTTTTGAAGCAAGTTCATTTTTTTAAAAAGTGAAAAAGGAACATCAACCAATATAACCATAGTTTCTATGGTATTTTAACTGTTGGAAGCCGCCTTAAGCCAGCTTGCCTGGAAAGGCGGGGTAGAAATGCAAATAATAAATAAATAATAAATAAATACAATATCTTGTAACAATCCAAACACTGTCCCTTTTCAGAAACAATTGTGTTTCTTCCTGGCACATTCAAAGAACTAGTTTCACTGAGATCCTGGGTTGGATCTAGCCAGCTTTTTCATTCAATGTCACTTAATAACCTTCCTTATTAGAGCCCCCATCCACACACAGCCTTTGTACAGACAGTTCCCATGACCTGCATGGCCTTTTATGGTGGTCATAGTAGACCACAGCTACCTTTTTCACCAACAGATGGTTAGATCCACCCTCCCCCCACCCCACCCCCATTTTGAGCAATCTCTGCTCAAGTTAGATGCCAGTTTTTCCATCACAGGAAGGATTTCCCTTTTCTCTCTTTTTCAGACAAAACATGAAGGTGTGGACAAACAGACATAGCATAAAAGTATATATATAAAATAACTGGGATGGGGGAATCCTTTAAAAGATCAGAGAGAAAGATGAAGCTTGTGTTGAATGAATTAATAGCAGGCAGGTGGCTGGGTGGGTGTCATGGCAGATAAACAGTGAGATGAAGCCAAGGTAATTATAATTATAATCTGGACAGTAATGCTTTCAGCTGGGGGTGCATAAATGTCCCTAAGTTAATACTGAGTCAGTCCAATCCCCACCTGCTCCTTGTCTCCACCTCCCTGTAAAACAACAACATCCCCCACAGCCAAATCTATCCTTCTTCTCTTGGAGCTCTATAAACCAGGGTTATTTTCTAAAAGGTTGCAAGTACTTAGGAGTGGGGGAGGGGAATGGGGGAATTACACACCACCTCATAGCAAACTGAATCTGCCTTCTCACCTCCATGCATTTCCAGACAGAATTCACTTCTATCAGGGCAGCTTTATTCACAGGGGTATAGCATGCTCAAGCTAACAGAAGTCAATGGCAGATGCGTCGGCAGCTTTCCTTTCTGTAATTTTACTAAATGGATGTAGCCCATAAAAAAGCAGCCTTAATTAATGGAACATTTTAAAGGCACTTATATTAGGGGGAGGCACTGTTGCCAACAGCCAAACTTTATGGGGAAAAATTATATTAGCTTTCCTGAAATTGACAAAGCCAAGGGGTTTTGCTCTGTTAAGTGAGCATCTCCTGAATTTAGTTCTTCAGCTAAGGGTGGGCTTTCTGCCATGTGAGAGAATCTACTGAGTAATCGCTCCATGCCTTTTTTAAAAACATCAGTTTTTCCTCATTACCCTTGTGACTTGCTCTATCATTTTATGAAAATGTTTTTACCAGACCTGGATCTTAAGTATGGTGGGTTCAAGCAGGGTTGTTGAGAGCCACCAAAAGATCCCTTCCAGGTTCCATCACACCATCCAGCTCTAACCAAACATTATATTAAAAAACCACTTGACTTGCCTGGCTCAGTTGGGTGGCCCCCAGGGTGACCAGGGCCACCCGAATTTTTACCTCTTAGGTCCCTCACTCTCAGCAGCCCTGAGTACTGGGGAGTTGATCTTCCTACTATGCTTCCTCCAAGGATATTGTTCTGGGGGAAGGGAAACAATTTTGGCTTTTTAGCTTTCATTTTAAAAATGCTTATCTAACCTTAATACTTAACAAGATATAGCAACAGTATTAATATATGTGTATTATATATTTGTATTAATATATGTGTAATATACAATTGCTTAGAAGAATTAGCCTGCTCTTGCCTTGTGATGCTAAGACCAATGAATGCAAAGGGACTAGAGCAGGGGTGGCCAAACTTGCTTAACGTAAGAGCCACACAGAATAAACGTCAGACGTTTGAGAGCTGCAAGACATCAACAAATATAACCCACATGTTTTTAAGTGAAAAATTTGCTTTTATTAATATTAAATTGATAACTTTAGATGCAGAGGGAGGAGAGAAAGAGAGAGAGAAAGAGAGAAAGTGGAAAGAAAGCGAATAGATGGGGGAGGGAGGGAGAGGTGGAAAGAAAGCAACTATAACGTTAAATGTGTACTCCAAGCCCCCCCCCCCCCCCGGTTGGCTAGCTTGGCTTGGAAAAGGGATTTAAAGAGACAAATACTTTCTCCAAGCTGGCTTGTGGGGCGGGGGGGGGGGGGGCTCTGAGAATGCATTTAAAGTTCAAGTTGCTTTCTTTCTCTGCACTGGCTGTGGAAGGGAAGACCAAATGTGGAGGCATGCCTCCCCTTTGCTTCCCCAGCCACTGCAGCAGGAGCTACACAATATGTATGAAAGAGCCGCATGTGGTTCCCAAGCCACAGTTTGGACACCCCTGGACTAGAGGATGACTGAGAAAATAAAAAAAAATTAAAACAAAAAGTTTTATATATGGTGCACTAATTGTATTCAAATGTTAGCTGCTTCACACTGACATACAATGGTCATTGTTGTATCTGTCCCAAGACAAAATGTATTATTTTGAGCCCATTTGGTTTTTTAAAAAAACACTTTTGATAAAAATATATATTAGAGCAGATTCACATTAAAGCTTCACTAAGTATGCCAAGAACAAGACATTCGCGTTCTTTCCTCTTCATGTTGAAGACGAAATTTCCTGGCACTTCCTGAAGCAACTGTTCCTGTTCCTCCTCTTGACCTCTGCAAGTGTACCCACTGCCCACCCCCTCTGCCCCTGGACCCAGTTGCCTGAGCATCAGGCTCTCCTCAGAGTTCCATCTCCCACTCCTCACAGGTCACTCTACTCTCTGGCCACTGTCACCTTAGACCTGCCTCTCAGTGGTGTGGGGGAAAGCAAGCTAAGACTGATCTCCACAGAGTAAATGTGTATGAAGGGAAGGGAGCTCACTTCAGTGCATACCCTGGAAAAAACTACCGCTGGCTCTGGAAAAGTGACTGTGTTTTTAAGAAAGTAAATGTTAACTCTACATGCCAGATTATGGGCATAATCCAGCCAAAAAAGGCAGCACTTCTAGATTCCATTGGATTTAAACCCGCATTGCATGAGTGAAAGGGTACTACCACTCAGGCAAAAATGGGGGGGGGGCTTTTTGCTGATTCTGCTTTCTCACGCTAGCCCTCAGTGACCCATCTCACATCTTTTTAGAGAACTACAGTAAGAATGGAGAGATGGCAAAGATTTGGTCCCCAAGCAGAACTCACAGTTCTTTAGATCCTACCCAAGGATGATGACGATGGTGATGGTGGTGGTGGTGGTGATGGTGGTGGTGAAGATGATGATGATGATCTGGCATTGTGTGTAGTATAGCCAGGTGATCCTAAGATTGTCTGGCAGCCAGAAGTCCTAGTTCATTTAGTGTTATGCACCACTAGGTGGTGAGCTAGACTTGTTTTTAAAGTAAGAGACATTTCAGAGGTGGGTTGCCATTGCATGCCTCTTCGTCATGACCCTGGTATCCTTGGAGGTCACCCTTCCAAATGCTAACCAAGGCCAACCCTGCTTAGCTTCTGAGATCTGATGAGATCAGGCTAGCCTGGGCTATCCAACCCAAGGAAATCAACTTTGATATCAGAGGTTCTCTGGTCTCAAATGGCAAAACTTCCACAAACTTCAGCAGATATGATATGCAGCCAAATGCAAAAGCAACATTTATTCATTCCATAATACATTATTCCAATGAAGACAGCACATAGTAATGCAATCTCTCCCAGAGCAACGATCAGTGCTACAGGATGTACCAGATCCTATTGTAAGCAGTAAGATATTCATGGGACCTGCTTCATTTTTCTTCCAACACTGTCAATTTTACAATTTTGTTCAGAAAAAGCACGGGGCAGGTGCATCCAATATATTTAAAAGCTAACCTGTTTTGCAAATTCATGTCAGATTGCTGTTTTGATTAAAAATATAAGGAAAGACTCCTCATTTGACCATGCTTTATGTATTGGGGCAGGGTACCAGATCAGTTGTACTAATCTAGCCTGAAAATTAAAAAAAAAATACAAGCACAGAATAGGCCAGGTAGAACCTAAAAGCAAGCTGAGACCTGGCTCTCTTTGCAAAGTATCTATTAATATGAAAATTAGTGTAATATGATTAGCTGTTCCTCTCAACGTGAACGAGAGGAAGTCATGAGGGATTATTTTGCAAAATAATGAAGTCTGCTGTACCTGATTCTATCCTAAGGAAAAACTGGAGGAGAAGTATGGGTTTCAATTTATGCAATAATGAAATGCGATATAGCTCGGGTCTTGTAAATGACTGTATTAATTTGCAGACTGTAGTGTAAAGCTAGAATAAGGGGGATCGAGGCAAGAGGTATCTGCAATCAATCAGTATGATGGAAATGCTGTGCATGGAGAGCGCTGCTCTCTGCTACCCTGGATTTGAAAAGGCAATGAATACAATCCATTCACTAAGAAAGTAATAAATAACCTCTCCTAGGTCTTCCAAACACATTTTGAAAATTGCAACTCTTTCCATTAATACTGTTTCTTTCCACTAATACTGTCTACTCTTTTTTAATATATATATATATACTTCTATGTGATAATCACGTTGAATATGTACCTTTCACTTGATTTTCCACAAGAAACTCTCATAATTTGAGTCACTCTCTTTCAAAGAATGTTTTTCTTCTAAATGAGAAAAGTCTTTCCTATGTGACTCTTTGATATCAAAATAAATTACTCCATAATCAACACAATGAAATGTTAAATGTACTGAAAATTTCTTGACTTACTGCAGTTTTGCATGTAAGGCATGCTTGTTAGCATCGTGTATAAGCAGAGGAGAAGACTACGACACGCTACACAGAAGTAAACTTTCAGGATTCTTCATTCCACTGATTGCATCAATACAGTCCCAGGAACAGTGTCATGACTATGCACTACCCGTGCGTGTCAAGGTGTAACTGACATGGCAATCCTGTAGGGTCTTCGAGGCAAGAGACGTTTAGAGGTGGTTTGCCATTGCCTTCTTCTGCATAGTGACCGTTGTGTTCCTTGGTGGTCTCCCATCCAAATACTAACCAGTAGGAATGGGCATGAACCGAACCACCAAGCAAAATTCATAATGAATTTTGTCCTGTCTGTGGTCCATGAACAGAAGATTGTGAGGGATCTCCTGTCACAAACTTCCATGAACTTGTAAAGTAGTTTGTGGATGGAGCAGAAAGCAGGGGTTTAAAGGGACTCTGAGTACCTTTAAATGCCTGCTTTCTCTTCCCTCTGAAAGCCACAAAAACAGCTGAGCGGTGGGGAGGTTCATAGGTGGGTTCAGCTATGAACCATGAACCGAATGCATTTTCCCAGTTCTTGCTGAATCGTACTAACCACAGCTGACCCAGCTTAGCTCCCAAGATCTGATGAGATGGGAGTAGTCTGAACCATCCAAGTTAGGACATAATTTCCCCTGGGTAACACTTTATATTTAAACCAGCAAAAGCAGATGTAGAAGTCCTTGGTTCTTCGTATGAAACTAGCTCATTCCTCCAATCTAAGGTATAAATTGGCTAACTGCTTTGCAAAATTAATAGTGGACTAACTAAACTATTTCAATTCAATGGAAATGGAAATGGAAAATAAAATCCAAAGTTTGCCTTCTCTCAATGGAAGGACCATCCATTTTCCCCCAATTATTTCCCTTCCACAGACACCCATCTTATTCCCCATGCTATTCCTAAAGATACCATATGCCCAGGCGCAGCATTTGGGTGAGCTCAGTGGGCTGCAGAGGGAGTGAGAGGGGAAAGGGCTTTCTGCGGGCAAGAAAAGAGGCTTTGGATTCAGCCCACAGTGTGTGTTTTCATGGCATTTGGTCTTTCTTCAAACATCACAAATAGACACTGGCTTAGATCCCATCAAAATTTACCACAGGATTTCCACCTGTAGAATATGACTCTCTCATCTCCCCTTCCCCACTGCAGCCCCCAAAGCCCACCTGAAAATGCTGTATTTGGAGGCAGGAGACCCCAGGAACAACATGGGGGGCTGCCATGGTAAGAAGGAACTGGTGAACATCACCCTCTTTTGCGCATGCAGATTTGTTCATGGTGACCCAACCTATCTGATTTGTTAGGGGGAAGGGGTTGATTTGGAGTTTTGCATACTACCTTATAGCCTGGGTGTAGCCTAAGGGATCATAGCCTATGGTCACAGCCTGTAACCTTGGCCAGTCAGATTGACTTGGTGGTGGACATAACCCCAGGAATGTCTTGTTTACTCTCTTTTCTTTTGTTGGTGTTTTCTTTGTTTTTGTTTTGTTTTTGTGGGTAGTTTTATTTTTCTTTATTACACTGTCTTTGTAAATTTTGTTTAATGAGGGGGATAAGCTGCTTGGGTCCCTGTCCAGGAGAAAAGCAGGATTAAAATATACTAAATGTCAGTCCATGGGTCCAAGTACTCTCGCAACACTCTTGTGATGGCAATATTTGTTTACTGAGAGTTAAAGGTCATCCAAGCATGTACAGAGTTTGTGTTGGAACTGCAGGCCACAGGCTAGGGCAAAACCTATACAGAGTGTGGGACCACCCCTGGGACCCCAAGTGCTCAATCACCTATCCCCATACAGCCCACCAAAGCTTCAAGCTCACTCTCGTAGCCATCCCCCAGCACCTGTAAAACTAACCGTTACATTATCTAGGCTACGAGGTCATACAGACCACTACAAGCACTAAGCCATCTAAGCAGAGATTCACACATGCACTCACTGCTAAAGAATGTACATAAACAAAAGCAGTGGGAAGAACCAGAGGGGGAGATAGGAGTTAACCCTTGATGTAACAGAACAGTAGCTTCAGTAAGAAATAATACATGACAAGCGAGGCACGAGCTTGACACTAAATAAATAAATAAAAATGATGTACAGAAACAAAATGGAGACTTCCTGGAACTGCTTTAACAAATTGGGTATTCTCCCTTGCCCACAAACCAAAATTATAAATTAGGATTAAATGGGGTGTCAAATAACCATATGTGGCAAGAAGCAAACCCCAAATTGTAAAAACACCAGGTGAAATTGAAAACTTACTGGCTTGGGAATTCTTCACACTCAGTTACACGTGGTAAGGGAAGGATGGAGTGCATGAAGAACCATCCAGGCTCCTCTTGTGGAGCATGTTCATGACATCTGAATACAGCTCAAAACATTTTCTCAGAGGGTACAGTGGCCACACCCCTAAATTTCTGCTGAGTTTTACCAAAGGTCAAGTGTGGAAATGTATTGGAAGATGTCTGCTCAAGCTAAATCTCTTGATTCTTTAGACAAAAAGAAAATATCTCCGGAAGACTAAAGAAATTTCCCAAGGGAGTTCTGCAGTACTGTACACACCAAAGGTGCACATTATTACCAGACAGCAGGTGCTTTTCAAATCCTCCTTCAAGGATTGCAACAACATAAAAAGTAGGTGACTCACAATAATCTTCCTTTAACCTCCTTCCCCCCGGCCATTTGAATGCTGTAACATTATAAGATTTGGAAAGGAGGTATTTTTGATGTTCAGTTTTGGTCTGTAGGCAGAAAGTTGTTTCATCAAATATGTCAATACTGTCTGAGTGCATTGTGAAACCATGAAGTCCTAAATTGGTAGCAGCCTACCTGTAACTATCTGCATCCTTCACACATATACACAAATGAATAAAATAGCAATGAAAAATTTTGCTGCGACAAATACAAAGTCCTGTTAAAAATGTTAGATTCTAGGTTTAAAAGTCTTTCTTAAATTTTGTGTTAATATAACCAGTTATCTTTGGAATAGGTTCTGGCTGCTGTTGGTTTAATTATTTTATATTTGCTGTTGCAATAACTAATTATATATGAGAATAAATAATATTTATGTTAAGCATTATTCTGGACTCCTCATAGGGTACTGGGAATCTGTTCAAACACAAAGGAGGGAGGGGGGGAGCTCTCATCCCCACCTATCTCACAGACCATCTGTTGTGGGGAGAGGAAGGGAAGGTGATTGTAAGCTGAGACTCCTTTGGGTAGTGAAAGGTGGGGTATAAAACCTATCCTTCTCTCATACAAAAAAAACACTTTAAGGATTTCTTCCCATGACCATTCATCAAGTAAGTAGGAACAGCCTTGGGGTGATCCTGCTGGAAGGGTAAATTTGACTTTTCACTCAGCATTGTCAGGTGTTTGTCCAGATGCTGCTTAAAGACTGCCAGTGAGGGGGAGCTCACCACCTCCCTAAGTAGCTGATTCCACTGTTGCACAACTCTGACTGTAAATATGTGTTTCTTAATATCCAGCTGGTACCTTCCTGCCCATCATTTAAACCCATTATTGCGAGTCCTATCCTCTGCTGCCAACAGGAACAACTCCCTGCTCTCCTCCAAGTGACAGCATTTCAAATACTTAAAAGAGAGCAATCATGTCTCCCCTCAACTTCCTTTTCTCTAGACTTAGGCCCAATTTACACCTCCCCTCTGAAGTAGTTTGACTGCTGTCTTTTCCTATGCTCATTTCACACTGGTTTCAAATTTCACTCCCTGGTCTGAAGAGTACTAAGCAACAGGATCTGTTTAAAGCAGTATAATGCTAGCTTGACCACAGGAGAGCAATTAACAAATGTAAACAGTAATTTTTAAACTAGAACAAGTATGGTTTGAAACTAGAAACAGGTATAGATGGGTTTTTTTGAAACTAGAATGATTCCAGCAGGAAAGTCAGATGTAGATTTAACCTAAACATTCCCGAGTCCCTCAGCCTTTCCTCATAGAGCTTGGTTTCCAGGCTTCCGATCATCCTCATTGCTCTCCTCTGCACCCCCTCCATTCTGTCCACATCCTTTTTGAATTAAGGCCTCCAGATCCGCACACAATACTCCAGGTGTGACCTGACTAATGCAGTGTACAGCAGGACTATCACATCATGTAATTTGGATGTTATGCCTCTGTTGCTACACCCCATGATTGCATTGGCCATTTTTGTCACCACATCACTTTGGCTGCTCGTATTTAACTTTTGGTCCACCCTTACCCCAAGATCTTGTTCACACACACTGCTACCCAGAAGTGTATCCCCCATCCAGTATGCATATTCCTCATTTTTGTTACCCAGGTATAGAACTCGGCACTTATCCTTGTTAAATTGCATCTTGTTCACATCCGCCCACTTTTCCAGTGTGTTCAGATCTCGTTGAATTCTATCTCAATCTTCTGGTGTATTCGCTATTCCTCCCAATATGGTGTCATTGGCAAATTTAATGAGTAGCCCCTCCACACCCTCATCCAGATCATTTATAAAAATGTTGAAAAGTACTGAGCCCAGAATCAAGCCCTGTGGCACCCCACTGGACACCTCCCTCCATTCAGGTAAAATGTCATTGACAACTACTCTCTGAGTGTGGTTCTCTAACCAGTTCCCTATCTAACTATCCTAGAGTCCCGTCCACAGTCCTTTAGTTTACCTATCAGAACATCATGGAGAACCCTGTCAAAAGCTTTATTGAAATCCAGGTAAACATCATCATTCCCTCAATGTGGAATCAGTGTGTTTGTGTGGGTGTGTGCATGTGCATGGGCACATTTTGCACAACCAAAACAACTGATGAACTGTAGCAAGAGGATTGTTTCTCACAAGGCTTGTGGGCAGGATAGACTTACCCTGCTTGTTTTAGAGCAGTTTCGGGAAGGAAAGTAGCTCCCTGGCTGGGGAAAATACGTAGTGAGGTAGTGGCAGTGGGCAGAGGTTACTGCCCCTCAAAATCCACTGCCTCGTGGAAAATCCAGTGCTGTGGCCATATCAAAGAGACATGCATCTGGGATACACACTGTTCACAATGTGCTAAAGAACAACAAAGGCATTCCACATTCTGCATGTGTATTCCATGTGTTTCTTCTTCTTTGCAGAGCTTGTGTCTCATTTAAGAAACTCACATTATTGGGCCAAGTAGAACTCTCATGCAGTCTTTCATCCTGCTCATTGCCCCTTCCTCCTGTTTTCATTGACAGAACTTCTTTGCTAAATGTCATGGTGATTTTAGGCCAGAGAACCCATTCATTCCAAACAATTTGTCAAACTCTTCTTTCTAACTTTTTATTAGCAGAAGCTTCACAATCACAGAAATCAGCTATTTCGTAATCTACCCATGCATGCACACACCCCAATTAAAAAAACATCCATTTTAATTGGGATGTATAGAGTGAAATTTCAGGAATTCAGCACTTAAGTAAACAATGAAAATAAAGCATGCAACTTCTAAATGAGGAATGGTGCATGTCCAGGAAATATACTGGGATCATGAGACACAAAAGTGAAAGGGAAAGAAATATAATGAGTGTAGCGGTAGTATTGATCTGCAATACAGCTACATTCAAGTCCAGTAGCACCTTAGAGACCAGCAAGATTTTCTGGGTATGAGCTTTCAAGAGTCAAAACTCCCTTTGACCAATTTCCCATGAGGCACTGCTCCGGCGTCATTCTTCCCTTTGCCCAGATTACATGCTTGAATTTCCCACTATTTGTCCCACACTGCATTTTGACCTGCGGCTTCGCCCGACTTCCCCCACGGCTTCAGTGATCCTGTTTTTTGAGGATCACTGAAGCCACAGGGGAATTCGGGCGAAGCCACGGGTCAAAATGTGGCATGGGGCAAATAGTGGGAAATTCAAGCATGCAATTGGGGCAAAGGGAAGAATGACGCCGGAGCAGCGCCTCGTGGGAAATCGATCCCTTTGTCAGAGGGATCTGTTTTTGCATAATTACACTGCTTTCTCATAGAATGGCTTTCTCAAATGCCTAATAAAGGTTTTTGATTTGATTTGAAGAATGGCTTTCTTGCAGTTACTCCCCATCCCCACTCATCTGCCACCACTTCCAATGTTAAAAGGCACAGAGTAAAAAGGAGAAAAAATGGATTTTTACATAAAGCTGAGCTTTACTACTTAGGTGTCCCTGAAGGGTTATGGTGTCTGCACATAAATTGCACTAATGTTGTGACCAGTTTTCAAACTGATGCCACCGACTATGCATGTACAAAAATGGACAATGGTATCTATATGAGAAGGAACATCAAGATGATCCAATTAGATACTCACCTTGCATGTAACTGGAAGAAGTCTGACCAATTACAAAGAAGTTTACCTGGAAGTAATGTTTGTAATCTTAATTAGCATGCCTAATTAATAAAGGATACTTTTTGTTTCCAGTTGTAATAGTTGTAAAACTTTGTGGCTATTTTAATATCACATACAAAAGCTACCTTGTTAAATTATGGATTATTCAGCCATTCACAAAGATAGCTACATAAAATAAATAGGAGACTGATAGTTCTACTGCAACCATAATATAACCATGTGTATTTATTTACATTATTTGAATAATTAAATTCAGATTTTTTTTTCTCACTGTGAACGCTTTGAAATTTCATTTCTTATTAAAATTAACTCACCACATAAAACCTTTTTATTTCTTCCATAAAACCCTTTTTTATTTCTTATGGACAGAATTCCTGAAATATGAACAATCCATTAAATTCTTAATAGAATTCTCCCTGTCAAAAGAGTTCTAAAATCTTGAAAGAGGTCTTGGAGGATGGGAGATGATGATTTATACAAGAGGTATCTTGGTGACCAGTTTAGTGTACGTAAAAGTGTTCTGCATATGGCTGATAAAAGAAATTTTAACACAGGAAAACTGTACCCCATTCATCTTGGCAAGTTTGGCAGCCTGTTCACACCAATTCTATCTGTACTACAGATGGCTGACTCAACTGCCTTTCTCCTACAGTACATCATATTTCTCCCAGTGTGCTGCCAAATTGTCCACCAAATTTGTAAACAGTCTCTAATTAGGCAGTGGGCACCCCGTCAGTTTCCCACAGAAATACACACATGCATAGACTTGCCAGGATCAGATCGCCGAAAGTATTATCAGGAAGCTCTGTAGACATTAGTCCTTAATGCAAAATGGCCTATAGTACACGGGCTTGTAAAACAAGAAGGGATAACTAGTGATGTACGTGCTGCTTTGGTTAATGTGGGATTTATATTAGACATAATGAGAGCCTTGCTGGATCAGACCAGTGGCTTGTCTAGTCCAGCATCCTGTCTCATACAATGACCAACCATGAAGATAGATTCAGGTGGGTAGCCATGTTGGTCTGAAGCAGCAGAACAAAGTTTGAGTCCAATAAAGTTTTATTCAAGGTGTAAGCTTTTGTGTGCACACTTCTTCAGATACAATGAAATACTTCAGATACTGGTTACACTTTGAATAAAACTTTGTTGGTCTTAAAGGTGTCACTGCACTCAAACTTTATTCCAATGACCAACTAGTTATTCTGGAGAGCCAACATCAGGACATCAAGGCTGAGGACATCAGGACATCAAGACCTTGATGTAGTATAGTATGTTAAATGTGACGTGCAGTTTTGTCTTAACACTGCTGTGCTCAGAAACCATACAGATACTCCAATTCAGAACATAAATACCAAACTGGAACCTACCCTCTCCCAGTGGGTGATGCAAGGACAATAACCCCTCCCAGAAAGGTAAGGAAAAGCATCCCCTGTTCCAAATTGTTCTCCATGTCCACCTACACCTACCCTGTGCATTGCCTCAACAGCCCTTCCTCAGTTCCGCAGTTGGTAGAGGCAAGTGTCAGCAGTACAGAAAGGGGGCCCTTACAGATATGCTAGCATTGTGTGACCATGCTGGCGTAACCCCCACCTCTAAGTGAGAAACAGTCCTGGGTGACTACTGCCCTCTCAAGTTTGCTACTGCTAGTCAAACACTTACTTATGGTGCCAACTGCCTTGCAGAATCGGAGTACTATTGAACGGTCTCCAGGACACTGTATACATAGTTTCCATGCAACTCTCTACAAGGGATGGGTAAGCACTGGCCCAATGGGGGCACTACTGAAATGTACTAAGAAGTGTGTCTCAACATGTGGGAATTCTCAGAGAGGAGGAGAGAGCCTAGGGAGCTGCTGGAGTACCATGTGTTCTGGAGTTCTGGAGCCCACTTACTGTTTGCTGCTACTACAGAACATTGCTCTTCACTGCAGAACATTGCTCATTACTTTCTTTCTGTCTCTTTCAACTCTTTGCAGGCAGCTGTCTTACAAGGGTAGAGGCCAGGATGGACTCCATTCATAGTGTGGTGCCAACCATCTGCTGAGCCTGCAATACAGCCAACAGCTGCCGTGACCAGTGTGCATCTAACTGCTCTGCTGTGGGGTTGGCCAGCTTCCTTATTCCAACCTGGCTTCCCTTCCAGTACAAGTTACTTATCAGACACTTCTTTGGCCAGCAGCACTGCCACAGTGATAAAGCTCTACCTTTGGAGTGTCTCGGTCATTTCAGACACAAGCACAGGAGCCTTGCTAGACCAGCAAAGATGTTGTTGTTGAACATTCAGCTTAAGCACAGTGCCAAGCAATTGCTTGTGCATGGCAGCTGTGGTGCACCAAGTTAGATAAGCTGTGAACACTGACATGAACACAATTGCCCAGTAAATTTACTTTGTACAACCTCTCTCAATTACAATAAGGCATGCCCCTGATTGGATTGCCTCAATGTTCTCTGGAAAATTTCATCTCAAGCACAGCCCCATGCTGAGCAGCTTTGTGCCATATAGCCATTGCAACTTTTGGCTGCTTTTACCCAATCCAAGAAATAAATCAAATGTACTGGAGAACAGAGAGTATCCCGCCAGGGCCACGGTCCTACAAGTCATTAAAATGATCAACTTGTATAAAACATGGGATTGCTTACAGTTTGTCCCCCTTAATTCCTGTGCAATTGAATGCATCCTTTAAATGACGAACTTTGTATAGATTGCATTACCTGCTCTTTACATCTTCACTGTCAGTGGTATCTATTTCAAAAGTGATCACAAAAACATATAGCAAGAATCTTATGGGGAGACACAAATGGACACAGAGACATCTAAGTAGTAAAGCTAAACTTTAAACAAACTTTTTTCTCTTTTCACTGTGTGTTTTTTTAACAATGCAGGCAGTGGCATCTTATGAGGGTGAGGGTGCTGCTACAAAGAAAGCCCTTTAATCAGTGCAACAGTACAACAGAGGCACAGAAATTAATGTGTTTTATTTTTAAAAAAGGATGCAAACAGATGAAAGAAAGAAAACAGATGAAACGTAATAGAGATACAATCAAGATGTGTTTCTGTTTAAATTTGGAAAAAGCAACCAAAGAAAGTTTGGTTGTGCTTTCTCTGTATCATGGTATAAAATGAACCGTTCAAAACATACAAACGTGAGAATTTCGTTTGGATCCCTACTTGTTTAAGTCCTTCACTAACAAAAAAGCTTTGTTCCCCTAGAATACCAACTAGAGCACTAGGTCTTTGTCAGGCTCTAACAAAGTTCTTAGATTTTATATGAACCATCAATTATCTCCTCGAAAGCAAATGTCATATGATCTATATGCCATTTGTTAATTGTTGTGGCTTGTACTTTCTATTGATTCCATTAACACAACAGGGAACGCATGAAAAAAGACAAATGAAACTTAAACAAACAGCAGGAACCCAGCAATAGGAATGGCTATCCAATGGATTAATTGAACAAATTCATAAATGTGTTAGACTTTCTTAAAGCCGGGCTCTTATTGTCAGATAGATCTATATTTGGGAAACGATTGCCTTTTATTCTGCTTGTCCATGCTTCTGTGAGAGGGAAAGAACCCCTGAGACATCCAGAATCATGATTTCTCTTGGCATATAAATATTTAAATATTTTATACATACTTGTATATATAAAAGCCAGTTTGGTGTAGTGGTTAAGTGCGCAGACTCTAATCTGGGAGAACCGGGTTTGATTCCCCACTCCTCCACTTGCACCTGGCTGGATGACCTTGGGCAAGCCATAGCTCTGTACCAGCTGTTCTCTCAAGGACACCTTGGGAAAGAGGTCTCTCAGCCCCACCGACCTCACAGGGTGTCTGTTGTGGGGAGGGGAAGGGGAAGGGAAAGGAGTTTGTAAGCCGCTCTGAGACTCCCTTGGGGAGTGGAGGGCGGGATATAAATCCAATCTCTTCTTCTTCTTCTTCTTAAATATTTGAAATATTTTGGTGTTTTAATGTTCACCTCCTTGGGGCCCCTGAATTGACTGGAAAGGTGGCAGAGAAATGTTTTAAATAAAATAAATAATAAAGAGGAAGTATTTTTTATATTACTTAATAGACAACTCATTCCTATTTATGACTGGTACGCAAACCATGCCTTCTCCATCTGACACCAAGAAAAGACACTTCAGCCAAATCGGACCCTAGTATATAATGGCGTTAAACAGTGACTTTTCACTTGTTCGTAATTTACTGTGGTTTTCGCTGTATTGTATATGGCAAGGGACCTGACACCAAAAAATAAGTGCAATATAATTATTTTTATATTTCAGAAATGGAAATTAAAACTATACTTTCAGATTTTAGAAAAATCAAACTTCAAATTCGTTATTCATGCAGTACAGAATCTGCAATTCACTTTAATAAGATTTCTGCTACCTCAGACTGAGGGGGTTAAATGAACAACTGACTACAGATCACTAGGAAATAGTTTCAATTATTTGAATTTATAGGAGCCAATGGCCTACATCATAGTAGACATAAAATCTTCATGGATACCACTGCTTATGCACAGAAACGTGTTCCACTGTCATTTGTACTATGAATTACTGCATCTTTCTCCCCTCAAGGTCATGTGATACATGTGAATTATTGTTTTCTATTACAAATTTCAATCATTCAGTTTAGTTAATTGACTCTGGCAGTTGTCATGAAACCTTTGTTCCCCACACGTCCTCTTTAAACTGAAATGTCAGCCTTAAAGAGAAAAGAAAGATCGCTAATCTTTTGATGAATTTAATCTATGTACCAACTGAAGAACAAGTGTCCCCTGTAGACCTGTTACAACACTGGAGGCTCACAACTGATACTCTCACAATGAGCCAAAGAAACATTTGCTGGCTAAATGAGTGCAGCTTAATGCATTGAGTGTGTTCACAAGGGGTTGGATTCTGTACAGCCCCACTGGAAGACCCCTCTGCCAGTTTTACTAGCAACACTGGCATTGGCATAAGATGGTCTGCTGGTGGAAGAGGCAAACCGGGGCAACTTGTCTTGCTTTCACCGCATCAGTGTCCATGTTGCATGGCTCGAGGACAATGTAGAGCCCCAGTCAGCGGGTGGTTTAATGGGAGCTGTCCCAGCAGGCCAGCAAGGGATGGATGAGACCACAGGTACCCGGAAAACAGAGGGCTGCTGGGTAGTACACACACAGCAGCCCCCCTCCACAGGGGGTGGTGTATTGGGGTTCACAGGTGGGTGGAGGCAGTGGCAACCCTCCCCTGCCCTATGGCCCGCTGGCCCACAGCCTTCAGTATGGGGGCAAAACATGGTGGATCAAGTGCAGAGGGGCCCAGGGGCCACAACCAGGCCAGGTGTGCCCTCTGGAGCTGACAGGCAGGCCCTTTGGTGGGGTGGGACACCACATAGCCCAGCAGCAGACCTCCCCCATGGGGGATCACCTACTCCCAGCCACAAGGATCAAGATTTGGAGATGTGAGTATGTAGATACATTCATGCTCCTGTTTAGGGATGTAGAAGTGAAGGAAAGCTAAATCTTTGTTGGGCCCCTCCTAATTCCATCTCTAGCAGCTTCCCCAAGGTCACACCATAACAGCCAAGTCAGGATGCAGTTCCGCGGGGCAAGCCGAATTAAAGATGGATGCTCACTGTACCTGTATGCCTCCAACCTTGAAGAAGGGGGGGGGGGAACTGGGAGGAAGATCATTCTTTGCCTTTTGTCTTTTTTTTAAAAAAAAATTGTATTTTAGTTTATCATTTTCTTGTATCATTTTTTCTTGGCAGTATATAGCTTGGGAGGCAGGCCGAATATATTAACCGCCCCGCCACGTCTGACTCGCTCACTCTTCACACAGGTTAATCCCTGTATCATAGGCTGCCACCAGTTTCCTAAGCAGCTTAAAAGGACATGTTATAACTTCAACAATGACCTGCTAATGGTTTCACATTTGTCAGAAGTATTATGAGCTGTCTTTGTCACTTTTATCTTCTAATGAGATCGATAAATTTAGGGGACAGACGTCGCTGGTGCAGTCTGCAGTGCTTCAGTCAGGGACAGAGTGTATAACTGCTGTACTATAAATAATAATCCAGAAACCACCATCAGACCTTGACTCCCCCCCCCTTTCCTCCTTTCAGTGAGCCACTGAGTTGTAGGTCTTCTGGAGCAACCAAATCTGCTTGCATGTTAGGAAAATTGGGTAGCCTGTGATTTCCTCCCCCAGAACACACTGTGCCAAGCTCTTAATGAAAAGCCTCACACTGAGAAATAGGTTTTGTTCTCTGGCTTTTTCTATCTGTGGGCTATTGAAAGAGAGGTTTTTCCTCACCATTTTATCCTTGAAGCATCTTTTCGGCTTAAACAGGAAACAGAGATGTTGGGAAATGCACTCAGTATAGTCCAGCATTATGCACTCAATCTAGTCCAAAAATTATGTATGAAGATGGCAATGTAAATTTTCCCCATCCATTCTTAAAACTGGGGTCAGACTGTGATAAATGTGATTTGCTTATACAAATATGCAAGTATCAGAGGAAGCTGGATCATCCCTGTCAACCAGTCTTCCCCCATGCTTTTCTGCAAGCCAGGCTTAGTTCTGATATTAAACTGTAGTGGGGAACTGAGGAGGGGGAACTGGGGGGGGGGGGGGGGGGATTCAGCAGTCTGTCATAGGGGTATGCAAAAAGAACTGGCATTTTTCAGGTTTGGGTATACTGGACCCAAAAAAATATCACAGCAATGGTCACTTCCAGGCTTGACTACTGTAATTCGCTCTACACAGGCTTACCCTTGAGGCTGACCTGGAAATTACAGCTGGGGCAAAATACAGCAATACGCCTGCTAATGGTGACGCCTATGTGGGCTCATGTTTGGCAGGTACTCCACCAATTGCATTGGTTACCAGTAGAGTTCGGGATCCATTTCAAGGTGTTGGTAATAACCTTTAAAGCCTTATATGGCCTGGGACCAACATATCTGAGGGACCAACTCCCTCCGTATATGCCCCAAAAAGCACTACGCTCTATGGATCAACACCTCCTGGTAGTCCCTGGCCTGGAAGACGTCCATCTTGCCTCAACCAGGGCCAGGGCCTTTTCCACTCTGGCCCCTGCCTGGTGGAACATGCTCCCCATTGAGATCAGGGCCCTCCAGGATCTACTTCAACTCCACAGGGCCTGCAAGACAGAGCTGTTCCACCATATATGGCCTCCCTGAGGTATCTGTCATTCTGTTAAGAACTACTGGCTATGGCCAGGAACCTCCAACAACCAGAAAATCTCTTTGCTATCTGCTGTGATCACCATTTTAATATTTATGATGATGTGTACTTTTAATTTTATTGTATTAACATTGTATATTAACACTGTATATATACAAAATATTGTATATTTGTATAAACAAAATGTTGTTACCCATCCTGAGCCCACTTCCGGGAAGGGTGAGCTATAAATATTAAGGAAGGAAGGGAGGGAGGGAGGGAGGAAGGAAGGAAGGAAGGAAGGAAGGAAGGAAGGGCTATTTGGGGGCAGGAACGCACAGGAACGGAGTTCCGGCTGGCTCCTGAGTTGGCCACACCCAGCAGGAACTCATTAGCATAATAGGCCACACCCAACAGCAGAAAATCATTAGGATTGGCTACATTAGGGGTATGTGGCCCAAAATGCAAATTAATTCCTGCTACCAAAAAAGCCCTGGGTTTTGACAACAAACTAGGTAAACAGAATAAGAAGCAAAAGGTGTGTGTGGCTGGATGACCACTCTTCTGGTAACATGGGGGTGTGGCCTAATATGCTAATACACTGTACTGTCAGTGGTGTGGCCTAATATGCTAATGAGTTTCTGCTGTTGGGTGTGGCCTGTTATGCTAACGAGTTCCTGCTGGGCTTTTTCTACAAAAAAAGCCCTGAATGAATGAATGGTCCCTCTCTGGTCACAAAAGTGGTCTTGGGTTGGTCCTTAGGATCCATTGCTACCTGCCAATACCCTTTTGTTAAATCAAGGGTGGAAATAAAATGTGCGACAACAATGGTCCCCACCAGTTTGTCTACTCTGGGCATTGGGTATACATCAGGGACAGTTATCTTATTTAATCTCCAACAGTCAACACAAAACCTAACTGAATTATCCGGCTTTGGAACTAAAATAACCAGTGAGGCCCAAGGACAATAAGTCCAAGGTCTAACATTTCCTCAACCTCCCTGTGAATACTGATGGCATTTGGGCCAGTTGCTCTATAAGGTGGGAGAGCAATAGGGCTGGTATCTCCAGTATCAATGTTATACTGAGCTAGTTGGGTTTTCCCTGGGAAACTAGAAAAAAATACTCTGGTATTTCGTTAAGATTGCCCTAATGTGCCACTGTTGGTCTTTGGTTAGGGTTGGTGCCAAATTAACCTCGTTAACGGTGCTTCCCTTGGATATCTTTCCCCAACCTGTTAATGTAATTTTGTCTTTTTGCCCACCTTTGGTCATAAGGACTAAGTTACTTCTGTCATAGTATGGCTTACATATATTAACATGAAATATCTTACACATTTGCCGGATAGTTTTCATTTGAAACCTTATGCAGGACTTGGAAAAGACCTTCCCAAGCCACTTCAACTAAATGTAGTCCATCACATCTGCTTTCAAATTAGGTTATTAGAGGATATTCATACATGTGCACATCCATTGCAAATGTTTTGCACACTGCCTCATTAATATCTATTAGCCTTCATGTCAATTTCATACATTTTCTGGGCAATATGCACTGTTGTCAAGCAAGAGAAATTGTACAAAGACCAGACGATGTGCACAAACTCATTAGCTGACATTTATCACTTGTGCCCATCCCCCTACATTACACATTGACTACACAATGTGCAAAATCCCCTGTCAGATTGTGTGAAAGTGCTTGTGCATCCAGTCAACTCACATTAACTACAACCCATATTTCTGCAATGGAGTTTGCCACCCTCTCCAGTACACTAGTATAATTTTTTTAGTAACAGCTAAAAATGCGAAAGTCATAATATTAATATTCAAGAGTTTCCTCTTTAAGCAAATAATTGTAAAAAAAAAACATTATCAGAGTTTATCACAAGACAGAGCCAGTGATAAAGGGGAAAAAGACATTTACCCAGTTTGCTACCACTCTTTGGGGTCCCAGCACCAAAGGGGGGAAGGGACAGTGAGGCAACCACTCACACTCCAGTGACTGCAAAAACAATAACATTCTTCTGGATTGAAAATGGCCACAACTATATTGGTGACAGCAGGGAAACTGCTGAATTACAAGTTATTACGACACTCAGAAAAAAGAAAACTCCAGGACTTAACAGGGATATTGGTTTCTTATCTCACTACATATGCTAAACTCATTCCGTCCTTACATATGTATTCTCACCAAAAGGGCTATACATTCTCTGTATTTTAGTATATTTCTCATTTGGAATAGTAGATTGGAGTAGTGACTGTAATGTATTGGAATGTATTTCTCTGATCTGGTGATAGAGGAGATATAACACTGCACAACCATTCACCCCACTTCAAAGAAAAGGATGCTGTTAGTTACCTCCATGCTTGAGAGGAGAAGAATGGAGTGTAACAACAGGGTCTCAGTTAATTATTCTTAACATTCCACAAATAAGGATACATTTACTCATCACTCTCCTGTTTTGACATATTTATTTACTTCACTGTGTTTCTCTCCATAATTAAATACAAACAAATGATTACTCTATCAGCTTAGCTTGTTATTCCTGTCTGGTCCTTGCATCTGCTAAAACATCTTTATTATGTTGTATCAGGGCTCATTTTGTAGCAGGAGCTCTTTTGCATATTAAGCCACACACCTCTAATGTAGCCAATCCTCCAAAAGCTTACAGAGCTCTTCTTACAGGATTTCTTCTTCTTGGAGGATTGGCTACATCAGGGGTGTGTGGCCTAATATGCAGAGGAGCTCCTGCTACGAAATGAGCCCTGTGTTGTATGCTGATTTGGTGTTCACCCTCTGTCTATATGTATGGACTGTTAACTTCCATTTCAGTATATCCGAGGAAGTGGGCATGCACATGAAAATTCATACCTTGATTAAAACTTTGTTGGTCTTAAAGGTGCCACTGGACTCTAACTTTGCTCTGCTGCTTCAGACCAACATAGCTATCCCATCTGTATCTTTGTGTTCAACACTGATTGAGGATCGACTGCAATGTGTAGCAACCCCTTCAAGGTTGGGTAGGTTGCTTGTTTGAAAGCCTTCATTTCAAGTATGGCCTAAGTGATAAGATTACACATTAGGGGAAAGGTGATGCTAGTCTGTAAGTGTATCTGCTGCTTTGAGAAGAAAATTTAGGGAAGTGCTTTTTAGTAATGAAAACACCAGTCTCACACACTGAAGTGGCATCATCTCCCAAGAGGACTGTAGCACTTTAGGAAGTGCACTTTGGTTTGTGATGATTATACTTTATACTTTATACTTTATTGTCATTGTACATAGTACAATGAAATTAAAAAGTGCCATCATTCAGTGACTCGCAACATATAATCATGCACACTCACACAGACATTCACTACTGCTTCTCCCTTGTGATTTACATAGCAACCAAACCACTGTTTCCCCCCGATTTCAGTCTCATGCAGCATTCAGGGCAATAATAGCTCTCGAGTAAAAACTGTTTTTTAGTCTATTTGTCCTTGTTTTGATTGTCCTATATCTTCTGCCCGAAGGCAGCAGTTCAAACAAGGAATATGCAGGATGTGATAAATCCTGTAGGATGTTCTTCACTTTTTTCAAACATCGAGAACTGTACAGTTCCTCCAGAAGTGGGAGAGGACAGCCAATTATCTTCTGGGCTGTGGTGATGACTCTCTGGAGTGCTTTCCTATCTGCAACCGTACAACTAGCAAACCAGGCACAGATACAGTATGTTAAAATGCTCTCTATTGAGCAACGATAGAAAGACATCAATATTTTCTCATTCAAATTATTTGAGAAACTCCCAGAACTAAACCAGCCATGAAGCCAAACCAGATAGGCCAGGGACAACCAGGGCCATAATATTCAAGAGCCTATGATGATCAGTGTGTCAAGGCAGCTTCACCAGAGATCCAGGAAAAGGCACAGCTTCTGCCATCCTGTCCCAGCAGTTTAGAGACCGGGGGATCAAGGAGGACACACTGCTGCTGTACTTTTCTTCCTGGATCCCATTCCACATTTTTAAAAAAGGAGACCGATGAAATGGAGCAAGTGGATGTGTATATTAGATAGCTTGATATTAGCTATTTATACAGAGTACACTTCAATCTGTGCAGATCTGCTGTTACAAATCTGATCTTATTTACCTTCCTCACCTGAAGATAATAACTTGTCCAAGGCCATCTAGCAAGTACAGTAACAGAGAAAAAAATGAAACACAGCACTACTTGCTGTAAGCTCACAGTCACTTTCTGCTTTAATAAAGGGGAACGCTGGTACAGGTGGTTCACAGAGTACTGTTGATGGTCCTGATCCTAAACGACATCTTTGCTTGCGGGACACAAAAGTTCTTACAGTGCCATCCCAAGAACATTTTCCCGGGAGAAAGGCCCAATGACTTGAGTAGAATTCGGAGATCTGCTTTGGATTGCTCTCAAACAGTGTCACCCTAAAAAAAAAAAAAGTCTACTCAGAATCAAGTCTTTTTGATGGGGTTTACTCTTGCAAAAGTGTTCTTTTAGGATGGCACTGTTTGTGACTCTCAGCACAGGGCCAAAGCTTATCATCAGGCACACTCTATGTCCTAGAAAATCAGAAACCAGAAAAATGTCACAGTCCTCTTGTTGTGTTCTAATGGGGATTGCACGCGAGGTCGGGCAAACTACCGGAGCTTCGCTTCAGTAGACAATAGCCCAGGAGGATCATAATTTGGGCCAATAGGCCACCCAGGATCCAAAAGGGGACCTATGGTCAAAGGTGTCTTGTAAATAATCCTATCACAGGGCTCGGGTGTGACCAAGGGTGTGCTTTGTACCTGCATATAAGCAGACCCCCAAGCCCTGCCAGACAGTTCGTTTGCCATCTGTAAATAAAACCATGAGCTGATTTCACTGCAATGTGTCTGGACCTAGTATATTATACCTCTCTAAATATAACATTGATTTTGCACATTGCACAAGAGCCGGTGTCCAAGAAATGACACTGACTGAGCCATAGAAAGAGGCTGACTTCCAATAAGGCACAATGCTGGAGTGTGCAGCAGCTGCTTCAAGAAGGCAGCATTTATGAAAAAGGCATGCCATGAATACGGCACGATCATACTAGCCCAATATTCCAGCATCAAGCTGCAGGGAGGCTCAGTGGACTCTTGACATACGGAGAGGGAAGACTAAGCCCTTAGGCTTCCAGAGCCAATAAAAATATGCATAACAAAAGAAAACCTTTGAAGGGCTACCATCAGAATGGCGGTATGTGTGCGTGTTTTTCCATGTACGTTTATGCACAATTCCTAAAACGGAACACTCAACTGTGCTTTTGTTCTTGCTGTATTCTGAGAAAACAGAATGTCACAGATATTGGAAAGTGATGTAGACCTTTCATTGGATGTGCCATTGGCCTCTAACAGACAAATGGGCACATTGACATAATAAGAAGATTCAAACAGGATCAGGTATCCCACTCAAAGTGCTCAGAATCTGGATTAATGAATACAATGTTCTCCAGATGTTCCTTCAATGGTCCAAAGTGGAAAAGAAAAACTGGCTGCAGACCAAATCAAATTTTTATATTCATCCAAGATAGCGCCAGACACTAGATTTCATCTGTGTAACATCTGAGGCACAGAGGCAATGACCATGGTTGGCTGACCGCCCCATATATTCAATCAATTTTGCTGAAGGGAGGACAAATAAATTCAGAGTTAGAACATTCAGTGACTCATATCAAAAGGTATAAATTGAAAGTCAACACTTGTACTGCATATAATCTAGCTGAAGAAAAAAATGATAGCCTGAACTTTCCTATGTAGAAAACGGCTGCTGTTTGCTGATATATTCCAAATGCTAGCTTTAAACATTTCCAGTCCTTTCAAGTTCTGAGTTCTGTTCTCTTTGCAATATCTTCTGTGTACACACCATTCTAAAGAGTAAGAAAGAGAAAGGACTTGGAAGAAAAATGAATTGCTAAAATGCTTACTTTGTTTCTAAAAAGTATGTCATTTTCGTTATATTGAAAGGAGTGAGGTATAAATAAGGATGTTGGAGTACTCCCCCCCCCCTTTTTTTCAAACCCATAGCTAAATTTTATTGCATAACTACAATCAGCTGTGGCATACGTTGGTTAAGAAATATGTTGGGTAAGCAACCACACAACTGTAACTTAAAATTAATTTTATCTTTACAAATTATACAGACCAGGATCCCCTCAAATACTACTTCAGTTATGACCAAATACTGGATGCTTCTAGTGGAATTTTTGACCGAACCATAAACCCAGTCATTTCTTATGTCAACGACAGGATAGATTCACCTTTGTTCTTGTGAATAAGCAAAAGAGGGTTGCACATACACCACACACACACACTGGTTTCTCTTCCCTTGTTGTTCTCAGGTGTGCTGTGGATGGGCATTTAAACAAGAGGCCTGCTCTTGAAGATTGAGCCTCAGCGCGAGCCAAAAGGCAAGAGCACAAGGGTTCTTGGCCTCTGGCTTTTACCTGGGGTGCATAGCCAGGGCCCAGCAACTGCACTCAACAAGAAACCCCCTCCCCAACTATTGGAGAAGAACTTCACCAGTTACACACCTGGACATCAACAGTGATGGCATAGAACAACACCTGTTGGACAATGGCAACATCAACACATCACACCACTATAGCACTCGACTACTGTGTGGTTTCTCTGTGGACACTAGCATATTGAATATGGGGTGTTTGTGAAGTGTTTCAGTGGTGCAGGAGGAACAAGATCCTGCTTAGGGATGTGCGTTAGGTTTGGACGAACTGATAAACACCACCAAATACTGCCTATTCGGCATTATTCGGGCATGCTGAAAACCGAATCAGATTCCCTAATCTGACTCGGCTGGCCAAACAGGGATTCCCTGAATGGATGCCATATATTCCGCATTCAGTTGGGGAATCCTTGTGCTGGGCAGAGAAGGGAAAGTGTTTAAATTTAAAACACTTTCCCCTGCTTCTGGGGTTTGTGTCACCTCTGCAGTGCGACTTCCCAGCCAAGGGAAGGTATTTAAAGTTTTAACACTTTCCCTTGGCCGAGGGAGTCATGCCACAGAAATGGCATGAGCCCCAGAAGCAAGGGAAAGTATATAAACACCTTCCCTTCTCTGGGGAGGCACCAGGCACACCTCTCCAGCAAAGGGAAGGTGTTTAAATTTTAAATACCTGCCCATGCTTCTGGGGCTCGCCCCACCTTTGCAGTGCAACTCCCTGGCCAAAGGACGGCATTTAAACATTAAATACCTTCCCTTGGCTGGAGAGTCAAGCCGCTGAGGTGGCACAAGCCCCAGAAGCAAGGGAAAGTGTTTTAAACTTAACCACTTTCCTTTCCCTGGCTGCTTAGGCTGGCAGGCTGGGGAAGGCACAGGGAGGCATGTTTAAATGCCTCCCCAATCTTTCTTCCCTTCTGCAGCTGGCCTGTGGCCTGTGGCCAGCTAGAGAAAGGGGAAAAAATCATGGAGGCATTAAACCCCCCCCTGAAGTAGCTCAGGGGGGCAGCGGTCTCCCATCACTGAAGGGAAGGCAAATTGCCTTTCCTTCAGTGAAGGGAGTATGCCACTTCTGTGGCACAACTCCAAGGAGGGATTTAAACTTTAAACCTCTCAGTCTGGAGTCGCGTGGCAGGGGTGGCCTGTTCCCTTCAGTGATAGGAACCCCTTCTCTTCAAGGGGGGATTATTATACCCTATGGGGACAGTTCCCATAGGGTATAATTGAGCTGAATAAATTTGGCTAGTCTAATAATTCCCGAACCCCAGTATCATATTGATACTGGGATTTGGGGATATCGGCAAATACCAAAAAAAAATCGGGTTTTGTAGATCTGAACCCGAAAAAATCTTTTTTGGGTGCACACCCCTAATCCTGCAGCAGCACTGGCCTGATCAGGACTGGGCCCTCATGGTAATTTTTAAAGAAACTAAATTTTCTTCTGAAATGGTGTCCAGAGCCATGGGTTAGACTCATCATTGTAAGTCAGTCTGTGCTCAGTGACAGCACAGATTCCGCAGATGAAGAGCCCTCAGCCAGTAATTGAACAACTAGCTGCAGCTGGCTCTGAACCAGCAGGAGAGCAACAAGAGATCAGGTTACTGACTGAGCAGAAGTCACAGCCTACAGCTAAAACGGAACCAATGCCTTGTAGCTCTGAAGCAGTGAATAAGGCTTCAGAAGCAACTCCAGCCCACCTACCTCACCCACACCCCTGCAGCACCGATGCTGTCAGGGGAGCTGATTTGCAGGAAAGGAGGTGGTGTGCGAGACTCATGGCCCATCATCAGCTGTCCACTGATTAGATGGATGAGTACTTTCAGAACAACTGCCAAGGAATTGGCTGGGAGTATAGCTTTTTAAGACTTGGCTAAAAGAATAGCTCGGAGAAACAGCAGTTTCGTGGATGCAACAAGTACACATTGCTACTGAACCACTGTTGTTGCTGTTATCCGACTGCTGAAACCTTGACTCTTGGACTGGACCTGACTATCAGCTTTTCTGGAACACCTGACCCTTGACTGGACTTGCTGCCTAAATCTCTTGATCCTAGATTGGATTTGGCATACCTGCTCTCTGGAACGCCTGACTTTTGGACTGGACCCTGGTTCCTCTCTGCACCCTTGCCTGTGACCTGCCCTGCTGAACCCCAGCCCCTACCTCTGAGGAAGGCTGCATCAGTACACCCATAATCATTGTAAAGCAAAGTTTGACTCACAGTCAGAGAGAGAGAGAGCTCATACCTTAAATAAAACTTTGTTGGTCTTAAAGGTGCCACTGGGCTTGAATTTGTTCTATTGCTTCAGACCAACACGGCTGCCTAGCTGGATCTACATACACAAAGTTTGCTTGATTAGAACATATATGCTGCTTTTATTCCCCCAGAAAAATTTCACCCACTCTCTACCTTCTTTTCCCCTCACATAATCTACATTTGAAAGACTTATGACAATTGATTCACTGTCTTAACTCCTCCCACATCTATTTGCTTTCTTTCCACTTCTTTCTTTTCACCTTTCTTTCTCTTTCTCCCTTTCTTCCTTTCTCTCTCCCCTCCCTCCCTCCCTTCCCCATGTATTTGATTTCTTTCTTTGTTTCTCTCTCTGTCTCTCTCTCCTTTCCACCTCTGTCATTCTTCCCACCTTACTTTCTCTATCTTTCTTCCATCCTCCCTCTCCATCTATTTGCTTTCTTTGTTTCTTTCTCTCTATCTTTCTTTCTCTCTCTTTCTTTCTCTCTTCCTTCTCCTCCCTCCTCCATCTACTTGCTTTCTTTGTTTTTCTCTCTCTCTTTCCCCTTCCTCCCCATCTATTTGCTTTCTTTCCACTTTTCTTTCTCTTTTCCTCCCTTTCTCACTTCCTTCTCTCCCCCTCCCTTTCCCATCTATTTTCTTTCTGTTTCTCTCTCTCTTCCTTTTCACCTTTTTCATTCCTTTTTTCCACCTCTCTCTCTCTCTCTCTCTCTCTCTCTTAGACAAATAAATAGAATTAGCAAACAAATAAGTAACATTGAACAAATAAATATCATTATCAATATATGTCTTTACCCCTTTTGTTTTTATTTTTGGCAGTCACATTAAATGTTAATAAAAAGCAAATTTGTATATTTTTCAATAAAAATGTGTTTGTAATATTTATTTATGTCTTGCAGCTCTCAAACATCTAACATTTATTCTGCATGGCTCTTATGCACTACACTAATTCTTTGAAATAATGAATAGCAATAGTAGAAAACAGAAAATGAAATATAGAAATCAAATTCTGAAAGAAGAAAGTTAGGGAAGAGTTCAGTGGGGCTTACTCTCAGGATTGTATTCGTAGGTTTATACTAATAAATACAGGATTTCAACACACTGGATTTACTCACATCTGCAGGCTATGCTATTGCACATATATCCACAGGGTGAAGAGCTAGTGTGTTAGGTTGAAAGGGAAGTACTCCTCACCGCACATGAAGTCAGCCCAAATGGATCCTGACTAACCAGTAGAGATGTTTGTTAAATGCCTCATATAAATTCTACAATGATTTATGTTTAAAGAATACCATTATGACTCAAGGGTTCAGAAACCAAAGCACTACAAAACTAGTTTCCTGAGCCCAAGGGGCTTTTGGACTTTAATAGGATGCATATCTCCTAATGGTAATAAATCCAAGCAGCCAGCAAAAGCATTGGGTCATAATGAAATGGTTTCTTGGCTGATCTTCAAGAAATAAAAAATAACCCCCTACAGGCATTATATATCAATTTGTAAACATTAATAATTTGATAATGCAGAATTTTGGCTTCAGGAACTGGAGGCCTGTTCCAAAAAGGCTCTGAGACTGAAAGTAGAATTGTATTAATTCAGGAGGAAGAACTAGATTTCAGGTTAGTACTACCTACAACTTTAACACATGATCTGTCTAAACATTTCGCAACGAGTGATTAAAATGTGGAATTCACTGCCAAAGAATGCAGTAATTGCCACAAACATAGAAGTCTTTAAAAGAGGGTGAGATATAGTCATGGAGATTAGATCAATCAGCCATGGTAACTAAAAGAATCTCTACATTCAGAGGCAGTAAACCTCTGAATACCAGTGCTAGGAGGCAACACTGTGGGGGAAGGCCTTGGGATCTAGGCCTTGTTATTGGCAGTCCAGAATAACTGGTTGACCACTGCATGAGAAAGAATGCTGGACTAGATGGCCTCATCCAGCAAAGTTCTTCCTCTGTCTAAATGCCCTTTGGGCTCCAGTCTAAATGTTCTTTAGCCAGTTTGGTGTAGCGGTTAAGTGCGCGGACTCTAATCTGGGAGAACCGGGTTTGATTCTCCACTCCTCCACTTGCACCTGGCTGGATGACCTTGGGCAAGCCATAGCTCTGGCACAGCTGTTCCCTCAAGGACAGCTTGGGAAAGAGCTCTCTCAGCCCCACCTACCTCACAGGGTGTCTGTTGTGGGGAGGGGAAGGGAAAGGAGTTTGTCAGCCACTCTGAGACTCCCTTGGGGAGTGGAGGGTGGGGTATAAATCCAATCTCTTCTTCTCTTCTTCTTCTTTGGGTTCATAGAAAATTTCATAGTGGTTCCTGACCACTTGAGGAAAGGATTTAGCTGGTGTGAATGGTTTTGTTGTCAACATAATTTAATGTTGCATGTAAACAAACACAGGATGTTGGGAAATTTAAAAAGTAAATGAATGGGTGCAATTTTGGGAAATGAAAAAAAATAAATGAATTGGTTGCAAGACAGACCCAAAAGAGATGATAACAGACCACCACTAGCGGTCTCATACAGTTCTCAACTCAAAACAATTCAATGCATCATCAGCGACTTACAACCTTTACTGGATAAAGACAGTTCTCCTTCACAAGTACTGGGGGACAAACCTTTTCTTGAGCACAGACAGCCCCCCAATCTCAAACAACTCCTCACTCACAATAATACAACATCTAATTTGAATATGGACACTGGTACCAGAGCTTGCAATAAACCCAGACGCCAACTTTGCTGCCACATACACCCAAGCAACTCAATCACTGGACCTAACAACATCAACTACACCATCTCAGGCTTATTCACTTGCTCATCTTCCAACGTTGTGTATGCCATTAAATGCCAACAATGCCCTCCAGTTCTCTACATAGGATAAACAAGTAAAACTCTACACCAAAAAATAAATGGTCACAAATCTGACACCAAGAATCACAAGACTGAGAAACCTGTAGGAGAACATTTCAACCTTCCAGGGCACTCAGTAGGGGAACCTCAGAGTAGTTGTTTTATTGCAAAGGAACTTCAGAAACAGACGGGAATGGGAGATTGCTAAATTCCACATTATTACAGCACTCAGAACAATGGAACCCCCAAGACTTAACAGAGATATTGGCTTCTGATGTCACTACATATGCTAAGTCACTCAGTTCTCACTTATACCCAGAAATCAAACTTTGTTGGTCTCAAAGGTTCCACTGGACTCAAACTTAGTTCTCACATCTGTTGTTAACTCCCTTATCATCTGTAGCCCAACTTATAGATATTTACATGTCTTAACTAATGTGTCATTCCAGTCTTAACTGTATTTAATGCTCAGTTACTAAGGCATCTTGACTGTAATTAGCTCTTCCTGGCAACTAACCCTCCCTACCTATATGTAAGATCTGAGGAAATCTGTTTCAATGAATCTGAAGGAGTGTACATACTAAGTCTCTCAGTTCTTGCTTGTACCTAGAATTGAACTTTATTTGTCTTGTAGGAGCCACTGGACTCAAACCTCATTGCCACATCTGTTAACTCTTGTATTTGTATACTAATTTAGTGCTATTCACAGATCTTTCTTATGTCCAATCTCAGCTATGATCTTGACTCTAAATGGCCCTTCCTGTCAACCCCCACCCCACCCCCTATAAGGAATGGCTGAGGAAGTTCTGTTCCACTGTATCTGAGGAAGTGTGTTTGCACATGAAAGCTTATACTGTGAATAAAACGTTGTTGGTCTTAAAGGTGCCACTGGACTTGAACTTTGTTCTTAAGTCTGCTCAAGTTGTAGTGGCACTCCAGGCTCTCAGTGGAAGGTGTTTCACATCACGTACAATCTGAGCCTTGGACTTGTGACCTTCTGCATGCAAAGGAGATGGAGCTGAGCAGTGTCCTCTGAAGATTTTTCACTCCAAACCAGCCATACTGCAAGATGTATATATTTAAAAAGGCAATACTTCCTAATCACCTTCCCCACATATTGTATAGCTGCACCATTACTATCTCTCGGAACTTCTTATAACACTTTATTACTGCTAAGCATAGGCATCACCTTCAGAGGGGCTGGAGAGCTGGAGCCCCCCCCCCCCCAAAAAAAAACTTTTCCAGAATGTGCTGAGCCTTCCCCAGAGACAATGGCCTGTAATGTCTCTGGCCCAGCCACAGCCCCCCCCCCCCCAGAAATTGGAAAGTCTACGCCCTTGCTGCTAAGAACTTAGTGAAGCTCGTAATAGATTTAGTGAGAATAGGAGATTGTGTGTGTACAGTGCCATCAAGTCTCAGCCAATTTACAGCAACCCTATCAAGGGGTTTTCAAGGCAAGTGATTAAGCAGAGGTCATTTGCCATTGCCTTCCTCTGCAAAGTCTTCTTTGGTGGTCTTCCATCCAAGTGCTGGCCCCGCTTAGCTTCTGAGATCTGATTCCACATCCCCCAAGTAGAAGACTAAAAAAAGAGGAATTTATGCAGAGGCACAGGCTCAGTAGTAAACATTAAGGAAATAATTTCCTTTAACCATGTGAGATGTTATTCAAGATGCAAGTCCTAATCTCTGCAATACAACAGATAAAGAGGTTTTGACATATAGGTGGGTAGTTTGGGGTGTTGGGAGGCAACACAATGGAATTTCTCTTCCATGGAATTTCTGTTCCATAGAGAAAGCAAAAGGTGAAGCAAGCTAGCAAGTGGCCATATTAATGAAATTATTTTTTGAACTGGATAAGGAGAATAAAAGATTTTTTTAAAAAAAAATAACTATATTTTTAAAGAAAGCGATCTATTTTGAGCAAGTGCGCAATGTGCAGGATGCGCAATGTGCATCTTTCTAGCTTGAGCTTCAGGTTCATGAGTGTTTTCATTTTCATCATGCCTGTTATGAATACTCTTGGATCTAAGCATTTAATAATTTATTTAATTTATACCCCACCTTTCCCCCTCAATGGAGAACCAAAATGGCTTTATTGTTCTTCTCTATTCCGTGTTATCCTCACAAGTACCCTGTAGGTTAGGCCATGGATGTGTGACTGATCCAAGCCTCCAGGTCTAGCAAGCTTCCATGGCAGAAATGGGGATTAACACCAACTGGCTCTCACAAGAAATGAGGTTTAAAAGTACTGAATTTATCAGAAAGAACTTTCACTTGCTTTTTGAAATAATTGCATTTCATCTCCAAAATCAAATTTTAAAAGGTTTACATTTTTTTTAAAGTTGAACTTAGAAAGTGTTGTTTCATTCTGCCTTTGGGAACTGTTCTGTCATCCCAGTTGCTGGTAATTTTGGCAGTATTAGTTCTTCAGTCAATTTTAAAGTACTATTTTAAGAAGTTTTATGCTCTGTAAACTGGGTTGGGTACAGTAGTTGGAAAGTACAGCATTATAAATAAATAAAACGAACTTAAAATGTGAAACGTTACTAAATTTCAACTTTGCATAAAATTTAGTTGTTAACTTTCTTAAAACTGTAGGGAGAATTATAGGGATCACAATATTGCTTATCAGTCTTTAAGAAAGACAGAAAAATGAAGACAATACCTAGTGACAAAAGTGGTTGGATAAGGATTGGCCTACTCCAATATGAACTACCCAACCACCTCAGTCATCTTTGGAGGCCCACCTTCAGGTGCCCCTATGATCTGAGGCTAGACAGGTTGCAAGCCAAGAAACAGTCTTCTCAGTCATGACGCTGAAACTGGAACTCCGTTCATGAGGAGATTCATTGATCTCTCTCTCTCATTGCCTTCCACAAAGAAGAGTAGGTTTTTAGGCCCTGTTTTTTTTTAATTTTAAGGACTCTGAGTGGCTTACAATTGCCTTCCCTTCCTCTCCCCACAACAGGCACCTTATGAGATAGGTGGGGCTGAGAGAGTTCTGAGGGACCTGTGACTGACCCAAGGTCACCCACCAGGCTTCACGTGGAGGAGTGGGGAATCAAACCTGGTTCTCCAGATTAGAGTCCACCACTCTTAACCACTACACCATGCAAGTGGGTGAATACATTTTTTATTTGGTTTAGTATTTCCTCATTAACACTTATTAGTTCTCTTCTTGTTTGTGTATGTTTATGAGCATAAATGCTTCATTTAATTGTTTCAAATGATTTATTTATATTTGTATTGAAACACTTTTTAATGTTCTGAAATGCTGTTAATGTTCTGATGTTCACCACATTGGGAACCCTGTACTGGGTGAGAAAGAAGCGCAAAAATAAATAATATTGGCGCTTGTACATGTATCTTGCTGAGATTTACAAACTCACTGGAATTCTACTGCCAAAGGTCCTCTGAAACATTGTTCTATGCCCTATGCGCTGATGAAGACATCAGTGCACAAAGACCCTAGGAAAATACTCAATGGTGGTTTCTCTCTGAATAATGTAGTCTTTTATATTCTTTCCCAAGATAGAGATTTTGGGAAAAGACACACTTAAGTTGGAAGAAGACTCCATAGGCTGGAGGAAGGCTTCAAATTTTGTTGAGCAGTGTGGCCGGATCCACCTCCAAGTGACATATCTTGGGTAGAATTAACACAAAATAAGGCTCAGACTTCACATAGAATTTAGTGATTAAAGCAAAACAAAATTAGTTTACACTATGGTCAGTTTTTTCAGCACAAAATTACCCCCTCTATATTTATCCACGTAGATAAAGAAACAGGTCACTGCATCTTTGTGCATATGGGAAATATCAGTTTGGTAAAGGCTGTGTTCTACTACACAGTAAATATTTTCACCTCATATAAATTCTTTCTGAGATTCTCTTGAGGATTGTACAAGTATTTTAATATGAGCATTGTGTCTGTCATGAGCTCATGTCCAATTATTAGCGAGTTCCTGAGGTAGATTGCTTGGCAGCAGACAGGGGACAAGCAGTTTCACTCACTGACAGGCTACTAGAAAACTAATGACAAAAATCAGAGAGCTCTATCAGGTAACAACATGGAGTTGGCTTGCAGGCCTCACCTGATTCTCAGGATTCTGGCTTGTAGTGATAGCAATGCAAAGGGCCTAGGGTTGCCAGCCCCCAGGTGGGGCCTGGGGATCTCCTGCTGTTATAACTGATCTCCAGCTGACAGAGATCAGTTCCCCTGGAGAAAATGGCTGCTTTGAAGGGTGGATGCTATGGCATTATACTATGCTGAGGCCCTTCCCCTCCCCAAACCCCGCCCTCTCCTGGCTCCACCCCCAAAGTCTCCAGGTATTTTGCAACCCAGACTTGGCAACCCTAAAAGGGCCTGCTGTTTTCTCTCTGGCTGGCTGATACAGATTTGAAACCTATCATACCTTCTTTTCTTTCCAGTACATTTTTATCCCACCTTTTCTCCAAGGAGCTCAGGGCAAAATATCTGGCTCGCCTTTTCCCATTTTAATATCTCGAAGTATCCTGAGAGGCAGTTTACACTGAGTGAGAATGACTGGCCTGAGATCAGCCAATGAGGATTCATTGTGGTTAGCTGGTACTCCTTGGGACTGGCAAGGTAGAGGGCAGGGCAGCCAATGGTAGTTAGGGCCAAAAGTAGGTGGAACCAACTAATTCTGGTTTTGACTCCACTGTTTCTTGCACCCTGTGCAGGTGCCAGCATAATGCAACCACTTCTTTTGCAACTGTACTTGTAACAACAGTAGAATATCCCATGTAGGAAAGAATATCCCATGTAGGAAAGAAATCCTGCCACATGTCCCCCCCCCCCCCCCCCCAGGTTCATAAAACCCCTCTTGGGGCTTTCCCACGTTTTTTTTCCATTGGTTCTGGCCCCGTACTGCTTTGATGTCTCCCCTGATGTCCGTGTTTTTAGTTTTCGGGGGGGGGGGGGGTATTCACTGCCTTTTTTTCTGGTTCCTTTGAAACCACTTCTACCCTGATCTTTTCCTTTATCTCCGAAGATGGGAGCAACTCACAGAAACAATGAACCACAGGCCTGGTTGCAGAAGTGCATATTACCTTGGAAAATACAGATTTGCCAAGGTAAAACAAATGCAGGGACAGAGTAACATTTTGTACTATTACATCAGGGAACAGAAAGCAGATTGATCTTAACCCTTCATAAGCCACTGACTTCCCCAGCTAATGCCCTTTCCCTGGGCATTTTCTCTTCAGCCAGATTTACTGTCATTTGGGTGTCTAGCTGGAGAAGAAAAGCAAAAAGCAAAAGAGAAACTTCCATAGGAGATTGTCAGGAAGAAGTATTAAGGACCTTTTACCCCCTCCCCCTGTGTTCCTCACTCCTCCAGTTTTCCTATGAAGAAAAAATGGGGGGATCCTGTGTTTTCATCTTGACCCATAGCTATGCCCTAAATTCAGTAAAAATAAACACACAAGAAACACGGTTCTTGACCAGAGAGGTGCTACAGACTACAAGGCAAATTCACTGCTCTATGCGTTTTAGAAAGGATTACAATGGCATAAGGTTAAATGGAACTGTGGCGGCTCTCAGCTTTTGTTCTTTTTGAACTGATTTTAAAATGGAAGACCTGTCGTGTGGGTTACGGGTCACAAAATGAATAAATTGACAAATCATCATTTTCCTGGTGAAAGTGCAAAACTGTTATAGCCTATTCAGTTGAAAGAATTATAATTTTGACCCTAATAAAACAGCAAGAGTTCTGTGGCACCTTGAAAACCAACACATTTTTTGCTATGCAAATCTGCATGGGCCAGAGCCTCCTTTGCTTACAGTTCTATAATTAGGTGGACTGTATGTGGTAAACTCTAATTACAACAGCTTTGCAGCAACTGGATTATTCAAAATCAATCCAAATTCCTGACCTATTATTGTTACTTGGGTATCCTGTAGGCTGGTGGGATACCATCTGAAGTGACATTTCTCAGTAATTTTTTTCCCTCTCTCACAGAAGTAAAATAAAGCTATAAAAAAAATCAAAATATTTCCAGCTTATTTTAAGACACACAAGATACTGTGTCTGTAAACAAAGCTCTGTGTTTACTGCTGCAATGAATCAGAACAAACAAAGCCAGTCTTACCTGAGAATCTGTAATATGAAAACAAATATTTGGGTGTCTGACAAGTTTTTGAAACAAAATCAAGAAACATGGTTTAGTAAAGGGCCTCGTGTAAGCAGAGCTACCTACATACACCCTTCTGAGTCCACTGAAAGGTGTAAATCTGTTTAGGATTAAGACCTTTATTTTTATCTATTTGGGGCAAGAAAAAGGGCCAGATATACATATTTTATCCTGCCCTTGGCTGCAAAGTGGACAGTTTCAGGTTTGCCTGATAAGGGTATTTGCAGGGTGGAGGCACCACTTGGTTTTATTGGCTCTGAGGTTTTTCTCCTCTTTCTCATTATTACTGTGTGAACAGTGTTTTTATCTTTTGAGTGGTAAAAGGACCAAAATGTAAGGAAAAAACCCCAGAGATTGTCATAAAGGTATTACTCATTCGGCCCTGTCTAGGACTGGAACATTTTTTTTACATACCAAAGCCACCAACAATCAAAAGGTTAATGCCGTGCAGCTAAAACAGAAAGTACCATACTTCTAATGCAAGAAACTGATATCTCCTGTGGTAATTATCTTTCTCCATTTAGAGAACCAAAGACCAGCTTATTTTTATCCCCCAGGCTGGTGCCCATTTGTTGAAATCGATGCTATCAAAATGTATTAAGAACAGGGCCCTTCTGCTCAATAGGGGCAAGTAAATTTTCAGTTGAGAAGAAAAGCTGGCCCAATAGAATGTCAAGTTTTATCCTAATTCTAATGTATTCTACTAAAAACTGAATAGATAGTATGCATCAATTAAACACAGGCGCATGGTCATAGCTAAATAAGTACATGATGATATATTCTAGAACTTCTGACAGGAAAATGGAGTCACAATAATTAGCACTTTCAGTCTGACATAATTTTACAAATAGAAAAAGAAGAGATTTGCCATTAAGTACTATTGACAATATGCATACAGTACACACATTTGTCAATTTCATTAACCTTCCAAATTAGGTATTCACAGTGCACTAATGACAGCATAACACATCATTACAATATTCAATGCAATTTCATGGATATTATGTACAGGGACAATTTTCACATTCTGTCTTCCTTACAGCTGTTAGAAAACATTATACTGTGCAAATATCCCATTGGGGTAAGCAAATGCTAAATAGCTGGTTCTGAACAGAATATATCATGTCCCCAAAGTAGTCCCCAATCAAAAAGAGGGTGTTGTTTAGCAGTTATTTTCTCCCCGTAACGGGGGGAGGGACCTAGGCTCTTGCTGTGGAAGCTGAGTGGATGATTTCAGACCAGTCACAGACTTTCACCCTAACCTACCTGACAGGGTTGTTGTGCAGATCAAAAGGGAGAGAGGAGAATGATGTAAGATGCTTTGATCCTCACTGTGGAGAAAGACTGTATTTTTCCTATTTAGAGGCTGCAAGGAGGGGGGAGGAGATGGAAAGCTGAAGTTAGAGGGGCAGATAACAATATGTTGATGGTTGGCTGGGAAGGAGATAGGGTTGCCAACTCCAGGTTGGGAAATTCCTGGAGATTTGAGGAGTGGAGCCTGTAGAGGGTGGGGTTTGAAGAGGTGTGGGACCTCAAACAGCTACAATGCCATAGACTCCAGCCTCCAAACCAGCCATTCCCTCCTAGGGAACCATTGTTGCCAATCTCCAGGGGAGGACTGGCGATCGCTCAGAATTACAACTGCTCTTCAGATGGCAGAGATCAGTTCCCCTGGAGAAAACAGTGGACTCTGCATGATTATACCCTGCTGAGGTCGCCACAGCAAATTGACGCTAAGTGTCCAAGGCCCAGGCACCCACCCAGAACCTCTTTCTAGAGCCCGTTGTATTTATTTCCACAACAGGACTTATTCCTAGTTTTATATAATTTCACTGAATTTTTTTTCCCTTAAAGTCAGCACAGGTTTTACAGTTGTGACATGACGGGATCATTGTTCTCCTTCAGAATGTTTCCCCTCTACCTTATGCCCATCCTGTGTCGACTAGAATAAATTAGCCATCCATTTAGTTTTTTTCCTAGGAAGATGTGCTTTGACTTTCAGTCTTCAACTTTGGTCCTTCCCACATTTACCTCCCACTCCGGATTTTCTCAGTGTTTGATTCAAGGCAATTTAAGTCCATGGCAAAACAGCATCCAATTAGCCCGGGGCAACAGCAGACTGAAACCGGGCTGACTGCTGAAGGGAGGTAATGTAATGCAGAATTGGGGGAAAACCCAGAAAAAGAAGAAGGTTGAATTCAATTTTATGCAGAATGGTGAAAAAACCTGTTTTAAAAAGAAGGTTGGATTCGATTTTAGTACAGGATAGCTTAAAGGACACTGCAGCGAACATAGATTAAAAGGAGAGTGCAGATAGGGCCTTCTACAATTTCAGCTTCACAAAAGGGGGGGAATACTGGCAAATGTAATGAAAAAAATGTTTGCATTATTTTGACCAATTTAGTTATTATGAACAGAAAAAAGTTGGTACAACTCCACTCAAACTATTTGCTATTCTAATCTTTAGCATGCTGTTTCCAATAAAGGGAAAAAATACCCTTTACACTATTATCAGTAAAGCTAGGGTTGCCAACCTCGAGATCTCCTGGGATCACAACTGATCTCCAGGTGACAGAGACCAGTTCACCTGGATAAAATGGCTGCTTTGGAAGGAGGACTATATGGCATTATACCCCACTGTAGTCCTTCCCTTCCTCAAACCCTGCCCTCCTCAGGTGCCACTCCAGGTATTTCCCAATCCAGAGCTGCAACCCTAAGTAAAGCCAATCTGTCTGTTTCCATATGTAAATAATCCTTTGGCATTTCTATATTCTGATGTGCAATTCAGCTTCAGCAGAAATGTGCCAAGGAACCCTATAAGCAGTGGAGAGTGGGTGGGTACTGTGAAAGCATTTCATAACCGCTAACAGCAGCACTGTTGTGAACCAAACAGCTGTGAGCAAGGCACAGGTGTGCTAACCCAACAAAGCCGATTTGTGCCTTCCCAGTGTGGTGCTGGCCAGGTTTCGTAGAGTCACAGCTGACCACATAATAAACCAGAGATGGGGAAAGGATCCCTGAGAAACATCCACTCAAAGTAAATATTGGAAGCCACAGAGGCACACATTCATATGCTTAGCACTACACTCAGCTCTCCAGAACTGTCCAGGCAGAAGACCAACAACATATTCCATTGTCCGAAACAGGGGTTGCTATGCAGAGATGTTCCTTGTCCATTTGTTGACAAGATGATTACCCACAAGCTCTAATGTACCAGTAAAATGTGCTTCTGTGCATCCCTAGCTGAAGCATTCTTGCTTTGATTTTTTTTCCCATTCCAAACCTTGGAATAAGACCTTCAGCTATTTTCATATATAATAAATATCCTTGATCAGGGCTTTTTTGTAGAAAAAGCCCAGCAGGAACTCGTTAGCATAATAGGCCACACCCAACAGCAGAAACTCATTAGCATATTAGGCCTCACCACTGACAGCACAGATTATTAGCATATTAGGCCATACCCCCATCTTACCAGAAGAGTGGTCATCCAGCCACACCCACCTTTTGCTTCTTATTCTGTTTACCTTGTTTGTTGTCAAAACCCAGGGCTTTTTTTGTAGCAGGAATTAATCTGCATGTTGCACATACCCCTAATGTTGCCAGTCCTAATGAATTTCTGCCATTGGGTGTGGCCTATTATGCTAATGAGTTCCTGCTGGGTGTGGCCAACTCAGGAGCCAGCCGGAACTCTGTTCCTGTGCATTCCTGCCCAAAAATAGCCCTGTCCTTGATTATTAAAATGCACTGTTGGGACAGATTAGTGAGAACTTTAAATTCTGTTTGAGGTAGCACTACGTTCCATATTAAGAGTTTGAAAGATTTATTTTCCCCCTCCCTCCATAACAACTATAATAGGATACTAAATTGATAATAGTCTCCTGTATAGAGTTTTATCAGCAGGGAACACCAGGAGACACTCCTGGGCCGGCTGCGGCAGTGGGGAATGCCGAGAGAAGCTCCAGGCCCAGCTGCGGTAGTGTGGAACACCAGCAGAGACTCTGGGTAGAGCTACAACAGTGGGCAATACTGGGAAAGACTCCGGGTCTGGCCACAGCAGACACTAGGAGCTGCTCTGGACCAGGCCACCACCAAGCCTGGAGCAGCTCTCAGGCACTGCCACCACTGCTGAGCTCAAAGGTAGGGGAAAAGAGGGAGGGAGAAAGAAGGAGGGATTGGCTTGGTGAAGGGTTGGAAAGAAAAAGTTGGGGGAATTGGCTTAGGAGGGAGAGAAAGAAGGGGGATTGGCTTGGGGGAGTGAGAAAGTAAGACAAAGAAGGAGGGATTGGCTTGGTGAAGAGTTGGAAAGAAAAAGAAGGGGGGATTGGCTTGGGGAGAGAAAGAAAAGGGAAGATGGGGGGAGAGGGAAGGAAGCAAAGGTGGGGGAATGCCCCCTTCTGCAAGTTTCTTGCAGGTCCCCACTGGTATATATTTGTTATTACACCATTATACTATTTCTACTATCAGGCAATAATCTCCGTGGGATGGTGCAATCGAGTGCTAATTTTAGCTCAATCTCTTTTTAAAAGGTATGTTTCATCCTATGCCTGTAGACAAAGGGAACACTAAATTCATGAGCATATGGAGCCCCCTAAGAGGTAAGTCTCAATCCAGACGTACTGTTGTTGTTGTTTTACTAAGTGCTTTTTAAAATTGGGGGCACGGTAGTGCTTCTCCAAGTACTCACTTAGCTTGGTAAAGAGTAACTTAAAAAAAAATTAGTGTGAGCCAATTAGCATCATTACAGCAGGTTACCAGGATTATAACCTAAGGGTAGAAACAATTTCAGGGTTTTTTTGCAAAAGGGTGACTGCAGCAAGCAGTAGAGGTTGACAACCAACACTATACTTTCCAGCGTAATCACATAAAAAATAAAGTAGGGTAATCACATAAAACGGACACATCTGAATTTGTCTGGACACATCTGAACAATCTGCTGAACAACCAGCTTCCTGCTTTCAACAGGAGAGCAGGCTGTGTGCCGGACTGGCAGGTACTTGCACACCTCTAATAAACATTAGATCTGTATCAGGAAAGTAGGACTAATCATTCCCTTCCCCACTTCTGGCATGGATACTGGATTTGATATATGATGGGAATATCCATCTCCCAGAGAAAACTACAGATCAGTACCACTTTCCACATGGACTGGATACAGATGACCATTTCTTTTCTTTATCACTTGATAATTTTTCACATGATTTTTTTGTTGTTGAAATCAATGTGGAAGTAGGCCACATGAGAAGAGCCAGTTCATGACTTGCTTCTCAGCAGGGGTCATTTTGAGCAGGAGCTCGGGGGAGCTCAGCTCCGGGAGTTGGTGCCAGCCCCCGACATGGGGGAATGCCTGCTTGTGTCATGGCTGCAGCAAAATGACCCCACCCCCTGGAAAGATCCTTGTTTTTCCGACCAGCCTTCTGAAGGCTTCAGCCACCACTGAAGCTATCCTCCCAGAATAGTGGCTTGGATTAGTAGCAGTCCCCTCTCCGCCAGCTCTTTCTTTCTTTCTTTCTTTCTTTCTTTCTTTCTTTCTTTCTTTCTTTCTTTCTTTCTTTCTTTCTTTCTTTCTTTCTTTCTTTCTTTCTTTTTCTTTCTTTCTTTCTTTCTTTTTCTTTCTCTCTCTCTCCTTTCTTTCTTGCCTTCTGACATACTTCTGGTGATGTCAGGTGGTGTAGCATATGCAAATAAGTTATGCTAATGAGTTATGTTAATAAGCTCCTGCACCTCTTTGTCTCCGAAATGACCCCTGCCTCTCAGTATCCTTTGTACAGAAAAAGCTATACTCTTTACCATTGTAACGTGGCTTCTGAATTGAATTTACACACTTTCAACTATTTACTCTCTTCTTCAGTCTCACCTGCAGACATGTGCCTGCCATCACATCCCATACGATCTTTCTGGGGAAAATACTTTATCATCTCCTCTGTCTAGGGTTGCCAGTTCCCCTGGTGGAGGTGGGGGGCCCCCACTAGGCCCCCACCACCAATCAGCTGGCCAGCAGGGGGACTTACCAGGAGAGAGAGGAAGGCCCAGGCAATGTGGCTGGCGATGTGGCAATGTCACTTCAGGTGCACACAGGAAGTGATGTCATCACACTGGCAGCATCCAGGTGATGCACTGCTATTTGGGCAAAAACTCTGTGGTAGTTTTGCCCAAATGCTAGTGTTGCCAAGATGTTGCAGCTTGATGACATCACTTCCTGTGTGCACCAGAAGTGACAACTCTCATTGCCTGGGCCTTCCTCTCCCTTCTGGTAAATTCCCCCATCCTCCACCAGTTGCCAGGAGAGGCCTGGCAACCCTACCTCTGTCTGGTGACCTAAGGAAATCTGTACTTTTGACTGTCTTCATAATTCAGTTACATATAGCTCCCAGAATTCTTCTCAGCTGTGTGTAAATTGGTCTCAAACCGCACGCATGCTGTTCGTGGGAGCTCATGATTTCTATTTTCTTCAGAACCATTTGGTATTCCCCCCACCCCCAGTCTTGCATTATAGCCAGATTCTATGCTCTTTAACTTAGCAGCCATATGCCAGTGGGATTTACGTCTACGAATCCAAAATCAAAAGATGTATGCCACAACAGCTATGCTAGGAATACAGAAAGGGCACATCACTGGGGAGAAGAACACTCCCTCCCCCCATACAAACACACACACACACACACACACTCCTAGCATGATTTTTTTAATTTATAAAAAAAATCCCAATTATAATTTTTAAACATTTTATTCGAAGTAGACCATCAAAATTAAAACCAGTTTACTGTTATAGCAATTACTGCTACACAGTCAAAGGAGTACACTAATAGGCCTCATGTTAGCCTTTCATCACCGAGAACAGCCAGCTCAGTGGCAACAATACAGCTAATGCCGTTGCAAAGAAAATGCAAAGCCCAATTAACATCAGAACACATGCTAATGTTCTAATGAAGCAAATGGACTTCGGATGAGAAAAATGCATATTACCAATTAGCTGACACTGAAGGCATGTGAAGAAATAGCACCAATTGCACCAAGACAAAAGAAAGGGGAAAGTCATGATTTAAAGTAATTGCACACAGGGCCATTGCCAAGATGTTGCCGTGCCCTTCATCATAGTGAGAGGTCAGTGACTCTTGTTCTTACGACACAGGCAATTCACATTACATATTGTCTTTCCATGCTGCCCACACGCTCACTTTTACTGAACAGTGAGCCCCACTGGAGCTTATTTACCTACTAAAGTGAGAACCCACGCGAGCAGAAATGAACACGAAGGAGCGGGTTTGAAGGGGGGAGGGGAATCACCAACAAAGAACTCCACCAACTTCATTTGAACAGCTGTGGAGAGTCTGTTATTTATCAGAAATTTTAAACAAAGGCCAAAGGAAAAAAGCAGCCGCTCAGCAGAGAACAAGACAGCTCGAGCTGCCCTCCCCCAGCTGTTCACATGAGAGGGAAGAGTTAGAAGAAGGGGGAGGAACTAAACACCACAGCACATCTTCACAAAACGGATGTTGTCTTTTGTAACCGACAGGGCGATACTGAAAGTCAGCCATGGCAATGGAAACTGTGCGGCCATCAAAGTAACAAGGGGGTTGTCAGTGTAAGATCTACCATACGTTAAAGACGTGCAGCTTTTCATAAAAGTAAAAACAATGCTAATGGGATGAACATATGAAGCAGCCTTATACTGAGTCAGACCACTGGTCTAATGAGGTCAGTGCTGTCTACCCTGACCAGCAGTGGTTCTCCGGGGTCTCAGGCAGCAGTATTTCACATTACATGCCACCTGTTCCTTCTACCTGGAGATCATAGCAACTGAACTTGGGACCTTCTGCAGACAAAGCAGATGCTCTACTACAGAGCCACAGTCACAACAGGCAACAATTAGCTACCAAACTACTTGTGTATGGCCAACCAAATTTTAATCATGCTTCTTGAAAAAAAAATGCTCACAATTTCACTTGGAAATTCTGCGCATGTTGAATTGCTATCTTGTTGGCGTGGCTGGAAGGCTAATGATTCAGCAGCCATGCTGGAGGTAAGCAAGGTCTGAGTCTGGTTAGTGCCTGGATGGGAACCCTCCTGAGAATTCTGTGTAAGCCACTTTGGGTTCCACAATGGAAGAAAGGTGGAATATAAATAATAACAATAATAATGCACAGCCTGGAGAGATGGAAGACTTACTGCTGATCTGTCTCTTGAAGGGGTAACTTGAGTCCCAGATCCTCACTCTCCTCAAGTGACGATGACCCCATAGCAGGTGAGCCCATGTGCTCCAGCTATGCCTTTGTAAATCCATTGAAGTCTATGGACTTAGAGGGGTGTGATTCTACTGCTAATCTACTCCAGAGCCAGTCTGGTGTAGTGGTTAAGTGCGCGGACTCTAATCTGGGAGAACCGGGTTTGATTCCCCACTCCTCCACTTGCACCTGGCTGGATGACCTTGGGCAAGCCATAGCTCTGTACCAGCTGTTCCCTCAAGGACAGCTTGGGAAAGAGCTCTCTCAGCCCCACCTACCTCACAGGGTGTCTGTTGTGGGGAGGGGAGGGGAAAGGAGTTTGTAAGCCGCTCTGAGACTCTTAAGTGAGTGAAGGGCGGGATATAAAGCCAATCTCTTCTTCTTCTTCTCTAATACCTGTTAATTAATATCAGTTTTATCAGAGAGTATAGCTGTCCACATTCTCTGAGAAAAGTAAACATGGTTATTTGTGCTGTATAGAATGTTGGTCTCATCTGGCATTACTAAGCAAGTGGGCAATTTGGTCCTGATTCACAGTTCCTCTTCTGGACCAACAAACTAGATACCCACTACTCACCTGTGAGGAGAGATTCTTCCACTCCTTCTAAAAAAAAAAAAAGATTATAGCACTGATGGAGGGAAGCAGGAACGGAAGGTGTAGGATCCAGACTGACATCCTGGATGCAGCAGTGGGTTTCTTTTCCTTATACACACAGCAGACATTTGTGAATATGATTGAAGAACCAGGCAATTAAGCCACACAGAGCAATCGACTTCCATATACTGATGACTGTGGACTGAACTGAGATTTCAGGGTGTCGGTTCCTTGCCCCATGCTGCCTGAAAACCAAACAGGGTCCACCCCAGGGATTAATAGTCCTTTATATAAACTTGCCCAATTTGTTAAATCCTTACTAAAATGGGTACCATCTTTCAGCAGCAAAATAAACATCCTCTTTAGTTAATCTGAATCAGGAGAAAAACAAGGTAACAACAAGCAACATTTAATTTTTAACATACTGACTTGATCAAATTATTTTGGTTGCTTATGAAGCCAATTTTTATAGAGGCCAGGATCCAAAGAACCATGCCACCCAGGGGAGACTCAGGCTCAGAGAGCCAGTTTGGTGTAGTGGTTAAGTGCACGGACTCTAATCTAGGAGAACTGGGTTTGATTCCCCACTCCTCCACTTGCACCTGGCTGGATGACCTTGGGCAAGCCATAGCTCTGTACCAGCTGTTCCCTCAAGGACAGCTTGGGAAAGAGCTCTCTCAGCCCCACCTACCTCACAGGGTGTCTGTTGTGGGGAGGGGAAGGGAAAAGGAGTTTGTAAGCCGCTCTGAGACTCTCTTGGGGAGTGGAGGGCGGGGTATAAATCAAATCTCTTCTTCTGCTGCTGCTGTTCTGCTCCTCTACCCTCCCTGCTGCTCTATTTGGAAATCCACTTTTGAAACTGAGGGGCATGTTGGAAAAAAATACATAATTCAGCATGGGACAGATTGCCAATATCTAATACTTAGAAATGCAGATTCAGTCCTAGAGTTTCATAGTATTAGAAGGTCTGATAGGGGCAGAAATGTTAGATGCTCTTAAGGGCCAGTGCCTACACATTGCAGATGGACACAGCATTTTTTAAATTAAATACAAGACATCTACAATGTTCAACACACAATTAGTACAGTGTTGGTGATAACTAAGTAGGATATAGAGGAGTCAGGCCTCCTCTGTATGAGCATCCCTGAACATCTGGATAAGGGCACCCCAAGTCCAAATTTCTGTTGCCTCCCAAACTGTTCAGAATCCCCCTTACCAAACATTTAATGGGTGTTTGCAGGGGTCCTTTTGTAGAAAAAGAGGTGCAGGAGCTCATTAGCATACATATTAGCATAACTCAGTAGCATATGCCACATCCCATGACGTCACCGGCTGAATATCAGTTTCAACCCCATTATACCCTATGGCCATTGAAGTCAATGGCAAAAACTCATAGGGTATATGAGGGGCTGGAGGAGGGGGGGTTTAAGGGAGAGGCTCCAAACTTGCTGAGTAGCTGCTGGGCCCTCTCCCCGAAATACCCACCAAGTTTCAAGAAGATTGGACCATGGCGTCCAATTCTACAGGCCCCCAAACAGGTTGCCCCCATCCCCTCCATTGTTCTTTTATGCAACCAAATGATATTTGTCGAGTTCTCCATATCCTATCCTTCCTATGCTCCATTACAAAGATGAGGTGCAGATTTCTTTCTTTACCAGTTTTTAGTCAATAGTGCCTCCACCATGATTAATGAATTTCTTACCAAGTCTCAACCCTGTTGGTTCACAATATCTTTAATTACTTTGAGCAGTGATGCCATAGGATCTAAAAGATAAGTTTTGTCCAGTAATTTCATAAAACACAACTGACCTTTTAGAGAAACAATGACATAACTGCATCTCTACCAACTATGTGTTTTTTTAAAAAAATCCATCTTGCTTTCAACTCAAACAGACATCAGACATTTTTTAGACTTACTGGCCCAAAATACAATTAGTATCCCATCCTACAGAAGATTTTCTTAAGAGCAGACATACAAAATACAAAAAAAACCCTCCTCCTCTTTGGCCAAACAGGTCAAATTAATATCCATTTCAACTGTACTTCTCTTTACAGCGATGTATACTCAGATGTAAATCCTATAAAGTTAAATGTCTTATTTCCTAGAATGCACACAAGTGTTTGCACATCTGGGCTGGTTCATACAGTTCATACGTATATAAGGTGGTCAACTGGGGCCATGAACAAGTGCATCATAAATTGGAATAGGGAATGCTCGGCTCACATCCTGCTTGTCTATCACCAGCAAGGGAGCTCATTGTTCAGCAGGCAGTTTGGGTTGCTCACTAGTAGCTTGAGCTAGACGAATCTATAAAAAAGAATAATAAAGACTCAGCCGCTATACTGTTAGCAGCAGCCAGGTTGACAATAGCAGTGGCATGGAAATCCTCTTCTTCACCTACCTTATTTGATTGGCATGAAAAAATATGGGACCAATATGTAATGGCCAAGATCTCAGACTCAATCCAAAGAGCACAATCAACTTCCACTCCAACTTACTCCAGATTTGTGTGTATATGGGCACCAGTACAAGGCTTCATGGCAGCAAAAGAGTTACTCCCCTCGAGACTGGTCTATCACAGATGGCTTTACCTATAATATATCTCCGAAAATGACAAATCACTGAGATATCCATCCAATTAATTTGATCCTTTCTAATACTATTACAGGAACATCTTATATTGAATAATAATTTTGGTTGACAGAGATAGGAAACTATTTATGAGTTGCTGATATTTATTTAATTTTTTTTAGTGTTATTGTAATTGCATTGTAATGTTAAAGTCTAATATAATGTAATTCTTTAAAGAAAACAAAACAAGTAGCTTGAGCCTATTCCACACACACACTTTACACATTAACCCCCTACCTGTTGCTACAGCTTTGATGCATTCCATTGCCAATTATTTAAATGAAGAATGAACAAAAGAGTCAGTCGTATATAAATAATGTATGCTTTTAAAAGTGTGTGTGTGGGGGGGGGGGTTATCACTTGTATCTGCCTGATTAATAATAATGGCAGTCTGGGTCTCCATAATTTCATGTATGTACATTTTGCACAGCTCCATGAGGCCTGTAATTCTCCACCCAGTCCAGCAACACTTAGTTACCTGTCCAAACCGTCCATAACCCTGGGGAAATCTACTGTGCAGTGCCAAATCAGTTGTAAGGCAGAAAGAAATGAAACTCCGCCACCGCAGCCACTGTACAACCGCAAAGTAGTTGAAGCCAGATGACCACGAGACAGAGTTCAAGCTTTGGCTCACAGGTAATCACACCTGTCAAAAATTCTTTTCTTTTCTTTCTTTTTAGATGAAGCAGGTTTTGCTGAAGAATAAAGTTAACTGGAATTATGTTATAGTAAATAGCAAACAGAAGAATGTCTAAGGTAGTTTAATATGTAGATACACGTAAGAAATTTAAAGCGCACATGGGAAAAAACTTGTGGAAACTGAATGGAAGCACATTTAGCGGGTAGTATAAGATAATATGATTTAGAATAGGAGGTAAATTATTCTCAGATAGTAATCGGGTATTATAGAAGTTAAGGGATTAATTTTGCCCAGTATTTTAATTGTAACAATAAGCACCCATTTGCCATAAAACTTCTCTGGGGTTCATGTGACTTGGATTCATATCAGGCTTAGAGTTGCCACCTCTGGGTAGAGATTTGGGGGTAGAGTCTGTGGAGGGCAGGCTTTGGGATGGGGAGAGGCCTCAGTGGGGAATGATGCCACAGAACCCACCCTCCAAAGCATTCTCCTCAGGGGGAATGTTCTCTGTACTCTGGAGATGTAATTCTGAGAGAACTCCAGGCCCTGCTTAGAGGCTGGCAACTCATTTTAGCTACATCTGAAGAAGTGAGCAGTGACTCACAAAAGCTCATACCCTACCACAAATTTTGCCAGTCTTTAAGGTGCTACTGGACTCTTGCTCTTTTCTACTGCTGCAGGCAGACTAACACGGCTACCCACCTTGATCTGGCAGCTCTAGTTACACACGGTTCCACTGCTCTGCATCATGTACAAAAATATGTGGCAGACAAGGCTAGCTCCTAGACTCAATCTTATTTCATAGCTCTTATCTTAGAGGTTTGGGTTGTGCAGCAGAAGCAGGTTGCTGCTGCTTATCGAATAAAGTTCGCATGAGGCTTGTTGCTTTAAAAAAGAAATATAAGTCCTTTATTGTGAAGGAACTCCATTCTAGATAGGGAAAAAAAAGTGAAAAGGGTTCCAGCTATCTGAGCTAGGATGTAGAGGGACTGCAGAAAGCGCATCTTGCCCTCATAGTGATTACAGAGAGAAGCAGGAAGAGAAAGGATCAGTGGAAGGCAGGAATCCATAAGAGTAACATTCTGGGTAACAGGGCCAGCATCAGCATACTCAAAGATGGGGCAGCTGCCAAGGCCCAGGTCTTCTGGAGGGGCCTTCTGTCACCTCCTTCTACCTGCTTGTCTCCCCTGCTGCCCATCTTCTTGCTTGTGAGCCCTTGTACCACTCACATTCCCATCTACGAGTGCTGCCCAGTACTGCTGGGGAAAGAGTGCATGGAAGGTGAGTGGCAGCGAAACTCCCAGCAGCAGCGTTCCCAGCTGCACACTTTGTTCAGTACAGTTGGGGAAGGGTGTACAAGCACTAGGAAGGCTGGCACATTCATAAGTGGGTGGGTTAGGGTTGCCAAGTTCTACCTAGGGCTGCGGCAGGGGAGTCCTGGTTGTCTCCTGGAGTTCTTCGGTGCACACACAAGGCACGCACACGCCACGATGACGTCACCCGGAAGTGACTTCATTACGTCAGGCATGTTGGGGGTGGGACCACTATCATTTGAGGGGAAACCATAAAGTTTTCCCTCAAATGATAGAGCGCCCCCCCACAATGTGCCTGACGTGATGACATCACCTCCGGGTGATGTCATCATGCCGGGCACGTTCTGCGATCCCGGGAATTTTTCTGCCCCATTATTTTGCAAATGTTGCAAGTTACAGATTCTCCATTGTTGCAAGTTACAGACATTGGGTGCCATGAAAAAGGCTGGAAAGAGCTTGTGTTGGTCAGGCGGGATATAAATCTAAATAAATACATAAATAAATAAATTTTAGTTTTAAGAAAGCAGCCCTAGAAAGGGGGGGCTATGAAACAATCGACTTATGTACAGGGTTAGACACCAGATGAAAAGACATCTGTATTAATGTTGCAATCCAGGTCTCTAAAAGGAGGCTACTCTGCCTCCTGCCTGTTGACTAGTTGGCTTAAGCCATGCCAGTTTAAGATCCCCCAACCTTGGATCCAGAACATTTGTTCTAGTCCCAACAGGAAGAACAAGGTGCAAGTTAGAGCAGTTTATTTGACCTTTTAGATTGCAACGAATTTTGCGATAAGCTTCGTCTGGGGATCTAATAAAACAAAGTAAAAATAGATAACAAAGTTAGAAATAGATACCATTACATCAATGCATGTTACCACCAATATTACATCATTTGGAATAAGCTTACAAAGTTTAAAAAAAATAAAATCTTTTTAAAAATGTAATTTTTAAAAAAGATTAATTTAAGACATACTCTGAGCATGGTATAGGGAACCTAACATATTCTCTTAGTGTGCTACAAAAAAATTGGATAGTTTATAACCTGAAGCCTTCTTATATAAACTGAGACAAAAGAGTTCAAAGTAAACTTGAATATGGGGTCCATATCAGAAGGGGTAGACAATGGGGCAGGATCCATGACATTTCTTCTAGTCACCACAGGCCCAGTTTGCGACACTATCTAAACCTAATCCAAATTAGAAAGCTTTGGCCTAGGCCAGGGGTGGGCAAATGGCGGCCCGGGGGCCACATGCGGCCCACCACAGAGTTTTTTGCGGCCCGCCAAGACAGTTGGCCACTGTCAGCACTTGAGGAGCTGCAGCTTGAACTTATTTACATGCAGTCAGATCACACTGTGAAAGAAATGTTTAACGCTGTGACATTAGTTGACTTTTACAAATCTTTGTCTGCTGAAAAGTTTCCATGTATGAAGAAATTTGCTGGGAAAATGTTCTCTGTATTTGGGTCTACGTATATTTGTGAGCAAAGTTTTTCTTGCATGAAGATCAACAAGAGTAAATATAGACATTAACAGACATTTGACAGACATTAACTTGCAGGCTGTGATGAGAATCTCAACAAGCAATCTCACTCCTGATTTGAAAAAAATTGTAGAAAAGTGTGATAGGGTACCTTTTTCTCATTAAACTGATTCTAAAATTAAATGTGCTTGCAGCTATAGATGATATGAAATTAGCACAATAAATAAATTGAATAAAACCACCACTATTTTATTTCATTTATATTTATTGATTTTTATGATACAATTTATACTTTTTCTGAAATGCAAAGTTAACTAATGAATGCAATCATTTTAAAAGGTGCAGCCCTTCGCTAACCTCCGCTCCCACAAAGCGGCCCCCGAGCCAAAACAATTGCCCACCCCTGGCCTAGGCTGATATTAGTGTCACACTTCATGCAGCTCATTTGGCTTTTTCAGGCTTTGCATTCTAAGAATGCTGCTTTAAGATGGTGTCTATTTACAACCTTAACTGTACCCAAAGAAGGTGGCAATGGTTGTTCCCCCCCTGGTATTTATAGACGATAGTTTATAGTTAAAATATATAATTACTGTAGAAGGCATAATGAAATCTACTATTGTTAGACAACACACAGCAATTCCAATTAACAGGGGACTGATAAAAGAATTTACAATGGCAGAGCTGCAGGAAAATGCAATTTCTTATTACGGGTCTTGCTGTTCAATTTATATCATTGGTTCTCTCTCTCTCTGTCTCTTTCTCACACACACACTCATGATTGTTCTGGGGAACTTAGCAGTAGCAAAATATTTTAGGTACTTTCAAGTCTGGTTGAAAATACAAAATCCACATTAGAAATACGCCTGTAACAACAACACTTCATGAACCTGCATTAAGTTCCCCTAAAGCCTGGCTGTGTTCTTGTCCTATATCTGTGGCCAACCATAAGCACATTTAGATTCAAGTCCAGGAACAACGTAAAGACCAACAAAATTTTCAGAGTATAAGCTTTCAAGAGTCAGTTTTGACTCTCAAAAGCTTATACCCCCAAAATCTTGCTGGTCTCCAAGGTACTATTAGATCTAGCTGTTTTACTGCAGACCAACACGGCTACTCTCTGAACCATAAGCCCATTGTGATTATTGCAATCCTGTGTCACTTCCATGGGTACATTCACAATTAGAAAGCGCACATCAGGAATAGCCAACAACTGGCTATGCAACAGTGACCAGACAGACAAGAGCAAAGGCAATCACACCCACACTTGCTCACTATCACCATCATCTCAAGCAAGGGAGGGCAGACTTTATCTTTCTGTGAGCTTCTTTCCCCCCCCCAAGAGACTTGGGAGCTACCAGTCACAAGATGGCAACTTGGTGGGTGGGGCTAGGTACAAAATGGTGGCTTTTACAAAATCACAGAATTTCACCACAGGTCTGCAACGTGCAGGTAGGAAACCTTTCCTATCCTGTTTTCTCAAAGCCTGCTACAACCACCCCAAACTGTAACTTGCCCTGAAGGGGGGGGGGGGAATTATATAGTTACCTTTATGTTTTCCCTAGAAGAGGCAAATAGCAGCTTTGATACTCCCATCCAGAGCAAGAGTGCATCTGTGAAGGAGATAGGCATCTCAGCTGCCCCATAACAGCCAGTAATCTCCCACAGAGGAATGGGGAGAAAAACTGGAAGGAGTGGTGTTGGTGATGATGCTCTAGGAATTTTTCCCAATCTCTGTGATAAATGGAGCTTTACCTGGAAGTGATGTCACATTCCCCAAATATGTCCACCCTCCCCAGACACTGCCCTGCCCCTAGGGCTGCCAAGTCAGCCCGGGGGGCGGGGGATCCCCCGCTATAGGGGTTCCCAATCCGCCGGCCGGCATTCGGCCAGCGGGGGGAACCCTGCCCCCAAAGTTGTCCAGCCTGGACGACTTCCCCAGCGTAATGACATCACCCGGAAGTGACGTCACCACGTTGGAGACATTGCCAGGGCGATGCTCTGGCAAGGCCCCCAACGTGGTGACGTCACTTCCGGGTGACGTCATCGGGTGCGCGCGCCAGGGAGGCTCCTGGGCGAAGAAGGACTCCCCCCCCCCCGCCAGTACATGAGTACAACTTGACAGCCCTACCTGCCCCCCAGATCTCCCAGTATTTGTCAGAGCGAGCCTGGCAACCCGAGAAAAAGGAGGAGCAGAGTTGGATAGGAAAAGGTTGCTGGCACTGGCACATTCCCCCATCCACAGCAAAGGTGCAAGTGTGCACCCCTCTTCCATCTTGGCACAAAAGAGAAGAGAGAAGCTGCTGTGGTAGCTTTAAAGGGTAGGATAAGAAAGTCCACTGTGGCAGCCCTGGAAGGGGAATGCAAAGCTACTTCTAGTTGCTTGGGGAGTGACTGGTCACTCTGCCCACTCCTAAACATAAGGATCAAGTAGCCAAACAACATGGGATCCATGATCAGATCTCTATAGGTTATTTAAAGCTGTAATAATAATCAGAGGGCACAAACTGCCATGGAAGCTGTAAGTTTTCCTCCCAATGTAAATGGCAGCAAGGGAAAGAGCTAACCTTCCTTCACAACACTATGGTCCCAGTCTGAATGGTTCTTCCACACTTAAAATAAACTTATGCGCAGAGAGAATCTGCCGCTATCCTACCTAATTTAAATCTATAGTATTGTGAATGGACTCCACATCTTAGCATGAAGCTAGCTGAAATGCAGAGAGCCTCAATATCTACTTTATTGAATCATAACTACCGAACACAAGCACTTCATTGATAAGGACTTCATTGTAAGGCCAACAGATTCTGTTTGTCAGGGCTTCTGTGTCTTCAGTAACTGACAAAGAGAAATTCAGCAGCTGCCACTTCTCACATCATACAAATAATCTGCAGCTGTCAAACATTTTCCAAAATAAAGCAGAAGTCCAGTAGCACCTCAAAGACCAACAGCATTTATTCCAGCACACACTTCATCAGAACTCTTATTTTTTTCAGATGCAACTGAAAAAGTGAGATCTGACTCATGAACGCTCAAACTGGAATAAACGTTTTTAGTATCTAAGGTGCCACTGGACTTCTGTTTTATTTTGCCGTGATAGACTAAGCTGGCTACCCCTCTGAAATATTTACCACCCTTATACCCCACAAACACCAGTTGTCCTGGGTGAGATCTGGAAACCCTACCTCAGGATGACTTCATTATCCTGATGCTTCTGAAAAGTTTCCTCACTTCAATTTCTCAGTAGATTTTCAAGTTTTGAATTATCCAGTCTTGTGTCTGAACTGGAACTGATGCATTAGAAATATTCCAGTTCATTTGTTTTATGTCTGAATGCCCCCTGCCCTTGCTGGTGGCCAGAGGGGATCTGGCAACCCTATTAAATGTTTATAGCTTGTAAGGTAAAGTTAAAGGTTTCCCTTGCTCAAAAGCCAGTCGAATCTGACTCTAGGGGGCGGTGCTCATCTCTGTTTCCAAGCCAAAGAGCCAGCGCTGTTCGAAGACTTTTTCCATCATCATGTGGCCGGCATGACTAAATGGCAAGGTGCACAGAATGCTGTTACCTTCCCACCGAAGTGGTACTTATTTATCTACTTGCAGTTTCTTGCTTTCAAACTGCTAGGTTGGCAGGAGCTGAGGCCAGAGACAGGAGCTCACTTCATCATGCGGCACTCAGGTTTCAAACTGCCAAACTACCTACCTTCCCATCTGCAGCTCAACGTCTTAACCTCTGAGCCACCGCAGCCCCTTGTTATAGCTTGTATAGATGCACAATTTGCTACAACTATGAGTTCCTTCCATTCATTTGCATCTTTCTGCCCCCTCTGCATTTAGCAATATAATGAACATGGGTAAACAGTGCAAAAGATCAGTCTTGATAGAATATATCATTAGATCCAGTTTCTTTTTGTGGAGTTGTACCTAAGCACTTCTATAAAACACAACACAAAAGGACTCTTTGAATATATGGTTATCCAGATTGCTAAAACATGGTAAAAATGGAATGCAACCCATATCAATAATACAGCAAGAGGAAAAGAGAGAGAAATGAACTGAAAGACCTAAACAAACCACAAACAGTGCATGTTTCAATTCTGGAACTCATTTTTTAAGAACTGAGTTAACTTAGAATTGAGGAGTGACATGCAGCAAAGACCAAGATTACAAAACAATGAAAGTATGAATCAAGGAACAGCTTATTAAAAAAAATGTTACAGGTACAAAAAGGTCATGTTTACTTGGTCTTTTAAAATGTTTTTCTATGTATGCAATGAAAGTTAGTAACAGCCATATATTTCTTCCACTGACAATAAGAACCATTTCAGAAAAAAACGGGTTTGTCATCAAGTATTTACAAGGGGTCACAGTCCATCAATGGGTTCCTAGCAAGTGCCCTTTTATGATCCTTTTGTGTGAAACTGCACTTAGGGTTGTCCTGGACTTCCACAACAGGGTCAAGCCAGAAAGGACGACAGGGGTGTCTGTGAATGACTAAAATCGTTAAACTGCAGTTGAAGACTACCCTGATTTGGACTTCAGTGAGGAGGGGTGGAGAAGTTTCTCTTTTCACCTAGATGCCATTTCCATGGTCTGTCATACACACGGAACCCTTGAGGTTACTACTTCTATTAAATTAGAGCCTCTCTGCAAGATGGATCAGTTGGATAAGACAGAACAAGGTGGAACTTAATCCAGGCAAGATGGAGGTTATGCTGGTTGGCAAACCTGATTGTCCTGGAACAGGCAGGGAGCAGAGTAGAGCTGTGTAGCCAAGGTGCAAGCTAGCCAAGATGCAGGCACAAACTGGTGTAGCAGGGTATAAAATCTAGTCCCTAGGTCATACACAGAGTCAGCGACCGAAGCAGGTTCAGGGCAGATCCAAGAGTCAAGGGCCAGTTACAGTCTAGGAGTCAGAATCACGGTCCAGAGACAGAATCAGTGGTGGCAAGGTCAGGAGAAAGTAGATGTCTTGCTTCCCCAGCCTGTCTTTCCCTCTCTCCACTCTTTAGAAGAGAGACACCCATCACCCAGGTGTGTGCACTCTCCTCCTTACTTTCTCGAGTCCAGCACCATAGTAAGGAAATCTTTGGTGGGGAGCTAAGAGGGGGCACAGTGTTTAGCACATTGCTAAGTTATTTAGCTCCCTTAATTTAGTACGTCAGCTAACCAAATTAACAAAGCTAATTAAATTGGCACCGTGGAAATCCCCCCTCTCCTTCCCCTCTTGCTTGGCCACAGCTCTTTACCTCCTTACCTTGGTGGGCAGTCCTTCCCCAACGAGAACATGTGACTAAGCAAGAGGGGAGGCAAGGGGCGGCTGAGTGGAATGGCCCACCCCGGACCTCACTGTGCCTGCACAAGTGCAGTGAGGTGCTGGGGCAGGCCATTCCAATACACAAAGCCTGGTGATCCAGCACTGAGAGAGCTATGGGCTTGCTGCTCACCATGCAGTGCACCACACACTTCCTCCCCCTCCCCCTGCAGGCTGGCAAGTGAGGATGGGGAGAAGGGAGCCACAGCAAAGGAGAAGCCTGGCCTCCTCTGGCACTGAGCAGGCAGGCAGGCATCAGCTCTGGCACTGAGCGGGCAGACAGATATAGAGAGACATTGGTAGTGATAGTATACTATTAAAAAACCGCCACCACCTGCCTGCCCACTCTGTGCCTGAAACTGAGGGACCCACACCAGAAGGTCTGGCATCCTCCTTGGGGTGGCAGGGCTGATCCATGGGGGCACTGACCCCAAATGCCCCCTGTGACTAATCTAGACCCAGGGGTCTCTGGGCTGCTAATCGCACACGCCATCTCCTTTCCTGTACCTCATGATGGCCTCTGTTTCATCTATGCCCTAACGGCTCTGGGGACGAGGAAGGCAAGGTGGGGGGGGGGCACTCTCTGGTTCTGGGCCCTGGACTTGAACAGCTGGGAAGCTACTGTTCGAGTGTGAGTCACTGCTTGGCAAGATTGCAGTAGCTTTCTGAAGCAGATCATCCTCAACTAACTGTGAGCTGGGGCCTTCTTCACATGTCTGTTCTTCCTCAAAGACCGCTGCCTCTTCAGGGCTGGCTGCATCTGAGTGATCCACAACACCAATTTTCCGGGGATATGCTTATCCCGGATGGGGATATGGGCTCCCACTGCCGCTCAGTGAAACAGCAGGAGCAAAAACCAGGACAAAACTGGCATCACATGACACCTTTACGTCACTTCCAGTTGCATAAACAAAACTGACATCATCAGCACCTCCTGTCTGCAGAGTCTCCGTGCCCCCCGCCGCCGCCGCCCCGGCCCCAGGGGTTGCCAGTCAATCCTAGGTGAGGATAAATTATCTTTTGCTGATCATGTGAAGAGCCAGATTAAGACATGCTGAGGCCCATGTTGAGTTTAAGAGGCCCCATAGCATGACCCCAAAAGAGTTTGGGTTATTTAGAGAGCCAGAGGGGTGTCTCAGGATTCAGAGATCTTGGACAGCCTTGCAAGTTGGAGAAACAGTTGGTACTGTTGCTTAAATGGCTCCCTTTTCAGTTGTGTTTTGCACATAAATTATCATACACCCCCTCTGGATTCAGCCAAACTGGCTGACCAGCCTCATAGATCCACGCTAAAGTAACCCTAAGGTTACACTACCATAATTTGCTTTGTGTGAGGCTGCCCTTAAAGATAACCCATAAAATGTGAACAGTGTAAAATGTAGCTTGCCCTTTTCTTGAATGGGGAGAGATTACAATCAGGAACAACTGCATTGGCTGCCTATTTGTTTCTGGGGCCAGTTAGGGTTCTGAGTCTCACCTGCAAAGGCCTACTTGATTGGGGACCACATTTCTGAACAGTGGTCTTTCACTGTATGTAAACTCATATGGTTATTGTACTCCACTCAGCAACTCCAGTTTACTGTACTGTTAATGTACTTCATGTGGTTAGCTCTCCAGACTTAGAGAATGATTTACCTGAGGAAGTCAGAAAGGTACCACTTCTGCTGGTCTTTAGAAACAGATGCAAGACATACTTATTTCAGAAAGCACTTCATTGATCTTTGAGGGCTTTTAACAAAACAATGGAGATGAAGGCTTGCCAATGATCACTTTGTAATACAGATGGTATTGATGTTACTGTTTTTATGTTGATGAGTTTTTAATGTACACTTTAATGCTTTAGGTATGTTGCAAGCTGCTTCAGGCCCTTCAGGGAAAATGTGAGCAGTGTTCCCTCTAAACTGAGTTAGTGTGAGCTAGCTCACAGTTTTTTAGCCTCCAGCTCACACATTTTTGTCTTCACTCAGGAAGGGTGGCTCCAGAGCAAACTAATTTACGCAGTGGCCAAATTGCTCCCTCACAACTTTCATGCCAGTAGCTCACACAGTAGAATTTTTGCTCGCAGGACTCCACAGCTTAGAGGGAACATTGAATGTGAGGCATAAATATTTGTTTAAAATTAAAAAAATAGTGAGGGTTCCATTCACAAATGCCCCATTGCAAAATGTTCCATTCAGAGATATTACATACAACATCTACTTTGGTTTTTATGAAGGACCTTCCCCCTCCCCCAGGACCTCTGTTTTACCACAGTGGGGCATGTGGTAAAATAGGAACAAATTAGCCACATTTTCTTGGTGCAATTTCATCTGTAAACTAAACTTTCAGTGAAAATATATGCGGGTAAATAACAATATCATCGCAAAAGTTATATGACTTAGACTTTAGCACATGGTCCTAATGTAAATAATGGTATCAGTATGAGAACTGGGACAAGTTTCCAGGAGAATTTATTAATTACTGATGGATTACAGTTGTAACACTGAACTGCAAATCAGGCAGCAGTGAAGAGTGATACTGCCTACATCTGTTACTCAAGTTATTACAAAGAATCCAGTGTCATACCTAATAAATAATGAGGCAGAGTTTTTAAATGGAACCCTGATGTAAACTTAAGCAAAGAAATCACAGTGTTAAAAATGAGCAGCATATGTAGAGAGGGTCTGACGATTTTCCAAGCAGAGGAGAAAAATTGGTCTGCCTGTCCCAGAAACTGACACTTGTTTTGCAGTTATCACCCTGCTGGGATAGCTGTTCTTCAGTAGTATTTGTTTAAAAATATTATCTCAGTGAAAGGTGGCCAGGAGTGAAGGAGAAAATAAGCACGCACGCACACATGCACGCACACCCAGGCCCAGCAACTGCTGGTTTATTAAAGTGCCCTTCATTCACCTGCTCCATCCAAATCAAACAACTCTGATTGGCGTTCAGTCTTGTAAACGGGTATTGTGTGAGCAGTGGGCAGCTGGAGTCCTCCGAGAATCTTCACTTGTCAGAGATGAATCAATCATCTCGAAAGATGTCAGCATCTGCCCAAACCATTTTATATTAGAATAAATGGCAGATGGTGGTGTTTTTATATTTAATCAGTTCCACCAAATGCAGTTTCATCTCTTATAAAACTAAACCATCTGCAGCGTGTAGGTGTACAGATCTAGCTAAATGCCTGCTGCAGAATCTCTCTCCCGCTCTCTTAAAGGTAAACTGTACAAGTTAATGGTAGCATTTCAGTCCAATACACCAGGGGATGGGGGAAAGATTTAACTTTTGATTTTTTTTAAAAAAAATTACTGTTATATTCCTAGAAAAGCTTGTACGTCAACAATGCCATTAATTAATCCATGATATCAGAGATCTGTGAGCTCACATGGGAGGGGGGGAAGTAAGAAGAGGAATGATTGTCTCCAGCTAACGTTGATGAGACTTTCTCTTGGAGATAAATGTGCATAATATCGCAACCTTACAACCACAGTGAGAATATTATCACCATTTTCAGTGCTAGGGGGATTATGCTTGAATTGTCTAGGCTTCACAGTCAAACAAGTACTAAAATCACTTACTGCAAGGGAGTACCCCTTTCCTTACCTAAAGGAGGCTGTCTATTATCAGCTACTACCATAGTTACCCAAAAGCAAGGGGACCCTGAATGTACGACAATCCCTCTAATGAAAGCTTATACTCAAAATGTATACTGTACAGGACTGTAACTTGTATGTAAATTTAAGACAACCCCTTATTTTTCTCAACAGTAGTGCTAGGAGGAAAACAACTTGTCCTCTTTTCAGGTACATAGGATATACATTTCACTTGCAAGAGAAAGACCTTCCCCCCCTACTGTTCCTGTTTTATTTTGTCACGATTTCTGAGAAGAGCAGGTTGGGGACGTTGGCTGCATGGTATTTAACCGAGAAGAAAAATAAAAATAGACACCCACAACTTTAACGTAGATTATCTTTTGAACACATACATTTGGGTAGCACCATCTGGGTGGGGTTTGACCAACAGCAGGCTAGAGAGCTGATTTCAAATACGGGCAGATGGATTTTCCTTACTTTTGGCTGTATGAAGCAACCACACATCGTACCACCAACTGGACTCTTCATAAGCAAGTATCATTGTGGGGAGATCAACGTTTTCAATATATTAGACCATGTTCCAGAATATGCTTCAGACAGTGTTTTCTTCTGATTCTTGATTAGGAGCATTTAGAATCCCAGTTTTCAATCTGATTTTTTTTCCCCTTTGGTGCACAAGGACAAAATTACTATTTCACAAATAACTACTGAGTCAGAGGACCTATCTGGACTTAATACTGACTGAAACACACTTCCATGCATGTGTAAAATCAACAGAATCTGTTTCTGAAGCACTTAAGGATGATCTGAATTTTTTAAGCATACCCCCCAAAAAAAATCCATTTTCAGGATAGCAAACTAAAGTACCAAAATTTAAGGCTGTGTCTTTAAAAGCTGCTTGATGAGCAAAAATTAGCAAACGGCTGTCATTATCTCCATGCCTTGACAAGTTTTGCCTGTAAATCTTGTTTATGAAGCCATGGTAAAGGCACAGCTGCAAAAGGCTGTTAAAGTTGGCAACCCCCATCAGTCTCTTGAGGACTCAAAAGTTAACACAGAGTTGTAATGCCCTCTTACACAAAAGAAACATTTTTCTATGTTAACTAACGAGATAACAGATAAAAAGGTGCTACACTTGACCTTGTTCCTCCTGTACATTGTGAGGAATGTGATTTCAACTGTTTTCCTGGCAAGGCTCCTGTGTCTTTAATAGCTGTTTGAGAGTCAAAAATTCAGCAGCTGAACCCATTTTTTCTGGCATGGACAAACACTCAAGGGGAAAGCTTTGCCTGATTTATTCTGCAGGCATCAAAGGCAGAGGACTAAGACCAGAAAACAAGATAGCAAGTTTATTTCTGAGCTTTAGGTATTACCTCTAGAATTAAAACATACTTGTCTCCAGGGCCCCAAGATGTAGCTGTCTAGCTAAGGAGATCTGGGTGTGATTAGGGCTCAAATCAGACCACCAGGAAATGTGTTTTGTAGACCTCTTTTCATTCCAGGGAAGAAGAAAATGATGATATAAATGTAATAAATAAGTGTTCCTTACTATATTTTAATGTTTAACTAGTCAGACATTTGTCAATCTGTCCTTGTGTAGCCCAGGAAAACCCTGTCTACATAGATCCTTCTCCTAATTTTTCTTTTCCAGAGTTGGGGATGGGCCAACTCAGTAAATCAAAAGTGGACAATCACGACCTAATCAAAGAAAAAATGTAAAGAAAACAGCCATGAGAGTCTGACCCACAAATCAAGCAGTCAACAAGACTTGCAAAGAAAATGATTTCTGTATATTATTGTCAACAAGCACTACAACACAATGAACAAATTCCTTCAAATCGTCAGAAAATCCTTGTGTAAAAATACATCAACGTCGTTTCCAGATTATGTAGCAACATTTCAAAATTGAATCTCCCTCAGGAAATATTAGAGTAGTATAAAAGCTCTCCCACTCATACAGTGCTTTACAAAAAATCAGGAAAGATAATACATTTAGACAGGGGTCCTTTGGGGCCAGATCAAGGTGGAGTACCACTCCGCCAGCTCAGAAGTGGGCAGTAGGGCAGCCATGGGCCGAATCAGATTCTCTGATCTGATTCGGCCCACCACCAAATTGCTGCTGAAATTTGGCGGTGACTTTAAAAGTGGCTGTAGGGGAGGGGGTTTGAGGGAGAGGCTCCAAACTTGCAGGGTAGCTTCTGGGACCTCTCCCCCAAATACCCACCAAGTTTCAAGAAGATTGTACCAGGGGGTCCAATTCTACGGGCCTCCAAACAGGTTGACCCTATTCCCTCCATTTTCTCTATGGTGGGAAAAAAGTGACTTCAATGGCCCATAGGGTATAATAGGGCTGAAACTGACATTCGGCTGGTTATGCTAATGAGTTATGCTAATAGGTATGCTAATGAGCTCCTGCACCTCTTTTTCTACAAAATGACCCCTGCATTTAGATAGGACGCTGATCTCAATACGTATTCAGGCTCAAATATGCTGCTAAGCTTCTGATGGATCCCAGGCAAGGGATGGGGAGTTGGGTTGCCAAATCCAGGTTGGGAAACACTTCGATTTTTGAGGATGAAGCCTGGCGAGGACAGGAACCTCAGTGGAGGACAATACCATATTGTCCACCCTCCAAAGCATCCATTTTCTCCTGGGAGACTGATCTCTGTAGTCAGGAGATGAGCTAGGTCCCCAGGTCTCACCTGATGACTGGCATCTCTATAACACAATGTTATCAAAAACACAACTTTACAGCCACTAGTATGACTGAAACACAAGTGTTATGAACATAGCAGCTGTTGTAGAGTCAGCATCTTCAGTTAGGGTTGCCAACTCCCAGATGGGGCTGGAGGCCACCCCCCGATACAATTGATCTGCAGACTATAGAAATTGGTCTCCCTGAAGAAAGCAAGGGATTTGGAGGGTGAACTCTATGGAATTATAATCCTCTGAGGTCCTTCCTCCCCAAACCCCACCCTCCCCAAGTTCTCACCCCACATCTCCAAATTTCAAAGCCCTTCAGGAAAGGGAACTCTGAACAAAGATAAATCCTGACAGATGATGCTCCATAACATGAAGAAAAAAGAAAGTCCAAAATATTAACTTAAGGTCATGCAGGTGTCTTTCTCTGTATGTTCTGCAGTGGCTCCTCCTGCTGCTCTAGTACTTGATGCTGTTTCTTTGGCATGATAGCAGGGGCATAGACTTTCCATTCTCCCTGGGGGGCTCTCTCTCATGTGCGCTGCTGCTGGGACGATGTCCCTGCCGCCGCCACCTCTCCCCCCTGCCTGGCTCCCACGCACCCCTCAGAGGGAGGGAGTGGGTGCAGGGGACCGGGCGGGGGGGGGCTCTTGCTGCGGCAACGACTGGGGAGGCTTGCAGCAGGTGGGCAGGCATGGCAGCGGTGTCCCCCCACCACCACCAGAGCCACTGCCACTGCGCTGCCACCAGGATGATGTCTCCGCCGTGGCCAGAGCCGCTGCTGCACAGCCGTGGCCGGGGTGATGTCCCCACCACCAAAGCCGCCACACCGCTGCTCTCTGGGAGGGAGGGAGGGAGGGAGGGAGGGAGTGGGTGGGGAGAGCGGCTCTGGTGGTGGTGCGGCTCTGGCAGCAGTGTGGCGGCGGGAAGGCATGGTGGCGGGTGCTCCATTTTGCTGGGGGGGCTCAGTCTCCCCTTGGAAATTTCAGGGGTGGCTTGAGCCCTCGAGCCCCCCCGTAGTTTACACTTATGCATGATAGGACTACAAATAAGGAGCAGTTCCCCCAGCAAAGCTTTCAGGGAGGCCTTCTCTCTCCTGCTGCTGGGCACACTGACTGACCAGGAAGAGTTATGCACTCCTTTTAAACAGTATCTTAACAGCTAAACGACTGACAACTTTTATCTCCTAAAAGGAAAAATCTCATTAACAATTTCTCCTTCACTGGGCCCTAGGGTTGCCAGCCTCCAGGTGGGGCCCGGGGATCCCCTGCTTTTACAACTGATCTCCAGCTGAGAGAGATCAGCTTCCCTGGAGAAAATGGCTGCTTTGAAGGGTGGACTCTATGGCATTATACTATGCTGAGGCTTCTCTCCTCCCCAAACCCCACCCTCTCCTGGCTCCACCCCCCAAAGTCCCCAGGTATTTTCCAACCCAGACTTGGCAACCCTACTGGGCCCATCACACACCTGCAAAGAAACCAGCCATTTCCTCAGTCAAGCTCTGGGCCTTCTCTTTCCCACTGCAAACCGCATTGACTGAGTAGGTTTAGCTGTTATGGCTAGTAATGTGGGAGCAACTTTACTAATTACTTATGAACTTTGGTCCAAAGTGATTGGAGTCATTTATCTGAATTCCAAACCTTTTAATAGAACTAAAATCTCATTTTTAAGTGAAAATGACATAGGTACACTTGTTCTGGCTTTTTTCAGCTTTATGTTTGTTTGAACCTCTTAGTATTAATGTATTATTTGAAAAAAAAAGGAATTAAAAAAATTAAGAAGAGGAGATTGGATTTATATCCCGCCCTTCACTCACTTGGAGTCTCAGAGCGGCTTACAAACTCCTTTCCCTTCCCCTCCCCACAACAGACACCCTGTGAAGTAGGTGGGGTTGAGAGAGCTCTGAGACAACTGTCCTTGAGGGAACAGCTGGTACAGAGCTATGGCTTGCCCAAGGTCATCTAGCAGGTGCAAGTGGAGGAGTGGGGAATCAAACCCAGTTCTCCCAGATTAGAGTCCGTGCTCTTAACCACTACACCAAACTGGCTTTCAAACCCCAATTAAATTAACAATTTCACAGATAAACAACATTGTCACAGTTTTCTGGCCTGACTCCCCTGTAACAATAGTCTCATGTGTAGAACTTAAATAGAGAAGGTTTCTCCAGCATAGACAAAGATAGACAGGGACAGCTGCCGTTAAGAAAAGAGGGGTGGAGCCTGGGAAGGGTGGGGTTTGGGGAGGGGAGAGGCTAATGCCCTAGATCAGGGTTCCCTAACATGGCGCTCATTGACACCTTTCCTGGTGTGTGCCAAGTGTTTTTAGGAAATGAGTGGGGCCAGGTGGGGCTTTTGCCCAGCAGGGCTCCTGACTGACTACTGCAGATCTGATTGGTTGTACAATATTTTTAGGAGCTGCCTGGGCAGCAGCTGCCACCACAGCACAAGGATCTTCACAATATGACTGAAGATAAGCTGTGTGTATGCAAGAAATTATTTTTAAACAATATATGAATTTTAAAAGGTGCCCTGTTGAACAGAGCTTCCACCCAAACTGTTGAAGAGTTCCTATTAGAGTTATCCATAACCTCACTCCCTAACATTTTGTGGTTGGCTTTGCCTCTTGTGGCAGCCATTTTGTGGTTAGGCCACCATCCAGTGTTAGAATTCTAGAGGTGCCCACAGGCTCGAAAAGGTTAGGGACCTCTGCCTTAGACTCTACCTTCCAAGGCAGCCATTTTCTCCAGGGGGGTTTATCTGTGTAATCTGGAGGCCAGTTGTAATACTGGGAAATCTCCAACCACCACCTGGAGGTTAGCAACCCTAAAAAAAGGAGGACAGACTCTATGACATTACTTCACTGCTGCGCTCCCTCCTGTCACCAAACTCTGCCTTCCCAGGCTTTTTATCATCTTCTGGGCATGAAGCAGGGGTCACTGGGGGTGGGGGGGAGGTATTTGTGAATTTCCTGCATTGTGCAAGGGGTTGGACTAGATGAGCCTTCCAACTCTATGATTCTATAAGGTTGGTGGCTCAGTCAAGCATACTTGTTCTGTCCACAAGCAGCTGCTTCACTTGGCTGGTTTTATAGCTAGGTCTTAATGAGCCATGCTTCCAACCAGCTACTTGGCAGTCATCTCGCAATTACTCATCTGTCTTCTCCATTGACAGCTGGTGTCGGCCCAGGAGACATGGGATCTTTCTCCTAGCCTGCAACTCTGCACACCAGTGACACCTCCAGTACTTCATGGGTGTGGGGGAGCCAGGTGGGCTGGGAGTTACCTCTGAAGGCTTGTTTACTGAAGAGCTACCGGGTGTGGGCACAGCCTCAGCTGTGAGTCCTGATCAGTCAGTAACTCAATCTCCTGTTGTTCATCTGCTGGCTCAAAGCCAGTTACAGCGGACCCCTCTTTCCTTGAGGAGTCCTCATAATTACTGGTCGCAGACTTATAGCATGAGGAGCTACAGAGGAGTAGGAAAGAGGATACAGCAGGCCTGCATCAAGTGGTCGTACAATGCTCTGGGAGCATGCCAAAATCACAGCCTCATTTCCCAGCTGGGGCCAGCAGCAGGAAGTTTTTACCCCAAACGCTACAGAGTGCTATTTCCATTGTGGTGCCTTACATAACCCTGACCATTGTCAGTTTTGGGACACAATTTGCTGGCACTGCCATCACAGGGGGCATTTAGCACATCCGTGCACCACTAAGCTGCAGCCCTATAATCAACCAGGGAGGGCAGAAATTTCAACAGAAGAATGCCAACCTTGTGGAATGCCAGGAGGAAGGTGAGGGTGATGGTGATGGAATTTTATGTTGTGTATACCTTGAGGGATCGTCACTCACCACCAATATGGGCCCAAATAATCTTTGCCGGTTATACCCTGGACACTGGGGCAGCATTCTCCATAATCAGGTGGGGCACTTTTACTAGGTTATGGGCGCCAACCACACCACCACCTTTAGGCTCCAAACATATACAGGAGAAGCAATTCCACTGGCTGGCAAGGTGCTTCTGCCAGTGTCATACAAGGGGCAGCATAAGAATTTATTTTTGTGGGTGGTGCAAAGTAGAGACTCAACCTTGATGGGCCAGAATTGACTTCAGGAACTGAAACTGGATTGGCATTATTATTATTGTTATTGTTGTTGTTGTTGTTGTTGTTGTTATTTCACTCACATTCATTGGAGGATGTGTTGGAGCAAGCTAAAGAGATTTTTTACTCCAGAGCTGGGAACACTGACTGGGATGACACCAAAAATTCATGTGTACCCAGATGCACAGCCTCATTATTTCAGACCCCACCCTGTGCCATATGCTTTGCGCAGTAAAGTGGACATGGAACTCCAATGCCTGCAGAAGGAAGGTATCCAGTTTTCTCACTGGGCTACCCCAGTTGTGCCAGTGATTAAGGCAGATGAGTCTGTGAAAATTTGTGGGGATTATAAAATCACTGTCATCAAGGTTGCCAGGCTGGATCCCTAGCCACTGTCTCAAACTGAAGATTTATTTGCATCCTTGGGTGGGTGGGGGGCAGGTTTTCCAAACTTGATCTCAGTCATGCTTATTAGCAGCTGCTTCTCATTGAGGAGTCCAAAAAATTGCTAATGATCAACACTCATCGATGGTTATTTCTGTTCGTTGTGTCCTCTGCTCCTGGGATTTTTCAAAGGGCTATGGAGGGGCTTTGCAGTCTGACTGTTTTTCAGAGGGCTATGGAGGGGGTGTTACGAGGGATTTCCAATGTCTTGGTTTATTTAGATGATATTCTGATCTCTGGGATAGATCAGGAAACCCATTGAGATATGCTGCAAGTGGTAGTGCAAAGGCTTCAAAAAGTGGGACTAAAACTGCATAGAAGTAAGTGTTCTTTTAAAGTCTCCTCAGTACAGTATTTAAGGCATATTACTGATGCAGAAGGACTCCACCCTGTCAAGGATAAGATACGGGCCATTGGAGAGGCCACAACATCAACACCTGTTTCAGAGCTGAAAGCATTTTTAGGCCTTTTAAACTATTGTCATAGGTTTTTGCCCAACTTGTCCACAGTATTGGCCCCTTTGCGTGAGTTGTTAAAGAAGAATGTTCCATGGAAGTGGAAGAGGGCTCAAGACACAGAGTTTCAAGCTTTAAAGACTTTGCTACAATCCAAAATGCTAACATACTTTGATCCTAGATTACCCATGGTGTTGGCTTGTGAGGCCTCCTAGTATGGAGTGGGGGCACTTTTGTCACATGTCTACCAGAATGGCACAGAGAGACTAATTGGATTTGTGTCCTGCCCATGTCTCCAGCAGAAAATAATTATTCTCAGCTTGACAAACAGGCTTTAGGAGTTGTTTTCGGAGTCAAGAATTTCCATCACTATCTGTATGGCCAGGCGTTCACCTTCTTTATGGACCACAAACCATTACTCATGCTTTTGGGTGAACACAAACCAGTTCTTACAATGGCTTCCAGTAGGATGTAGCTGTGGTGAACTGATCTCCAAAACCAAGATGCTTAGTGCATCAGATTCAAAGAGCTGGGAGATTAGGGTTTAATATCTCACTGTAAAACACAATTTGATCGATGCACTCCCTTCTCTCTGATTGGTCAGTGCCAGCTGAGGAGAGTTTTCAGTCTGGTCAGTGGGAGTCAGTCGTCGTTTGGACTTTGGCTTGGCAGTTGCTGGTCAGGAGGAGAGTGTATGTCAGTCTGAGAGAAACAGACAAGTCCCATGGGAAGTGAAGGGACATAACTCCTTCCCCTTATTGTGTACCAATACATTTGAGGAAAAGCCCTCTACCAAGAGGGGTAAAAGCTAAAGTGTGCTGACCTGACTTGTCATCTTGAGAGGTATGCTGTCTACCAAGTGCACACATCCAGGATGTGACAGGAAGGGTAGGAAGACTCATCAAGCCCATGGATTATTATCCCTCCTTGCTTATCCACATGGGAACAAATGATACTGCCCGGCACAGCCCAGAATGTATTAAAAGGGACTTTGTGCTCTGGGTAGAAAGGTGAAGGAATTGGGAGCACAGGTTGTATTTTCATCAGTTCTTCCTGTCAAAGGCCATGGCTTAGGAAGGGAAAGAATACTGCAAAGGAATGACTGGCTACGTAGATGGTGTCATCAGGAAAGGTTTAGATTTTTGGACCATGGCTTACGCTTTTGAGATGAAGCTCTTCTATCAGGGTTTTCATATGGGGCAGGAAAAGCCCTGAGCCATGGAGGCAGCAGCAGGCAGGCAGGCACAGGAGGGGATATGGTCAGCACATGGTCTCTGCTGCACCCCATCCTGTCACATGTGGCTCAGCTGTGAAATTAAAAAGCCCATTAAATGATCAAAAGGACTGAAAAAAGAGCCTAGTTTTGATATTTTGAAGGGTGAGCTTAGCTTTGCCAACCCCCCAGCCCCACATTGGCTGTGAGGGAGGCCTTCTATATGGAGGCTCTGCCTGCAGCATCCCCCACCATTTCCCCTTTAAGTCCAGCGTAAAGTGGAAAGCCCTGCCAACTCCATGTGTCCTGCTCAGAAACAGCACCACATTGGATAGTTTCCAACATATATCTGACAAAGGGAGCTTTGACTCTCGAATGCTCATACCCTAAAAATCTTTTGGGTCTCTAAGGTGCTACCAGACTCATATCAAGCTGTTCTGCATTGTCTGGAAGCTCCCCCCAAAAGCAGGAGGGGAGCTGTTAAATACGGGTTCCATGGATGAGCAGACCCCAAGTCTAGTGATCCGCTCAGCTTCATTTGTGATTCAGCAAGGACAAGGACAAAACCCCAGGGCAACAGCCCGGTTGAAATAGCATGCAAAACCACATCCAACTCCCAATGATAGGCTATTTACATGACATTGATTCCTCATGGGTCACCTCTAGAGACCTGGTGAGCTATTGTTCTAGAGTTTCAAGCTCAGCCAGTCTCTGGTAGACAGTCCTGGAATGTTCCAGCCCTAATACATAACAGGAGCATGTTGTTCCAGCGGGTCGGGGGGAGGTCCCATGTGGAAGTAGCCTATGCTGTTGTTGCTTCTGGAAGACTACCCTTTGTTGAACTGGTTGCTTGACAATAGTCAGGGTATGGTCAGCTGAGGTTTTCTCCCTGCGGACATTTTCTGATGGGACAATTTACCTGCATGGTGAGTACTGGAGTAAAGAAAGGGACTGCAGACTGATGGTGAAGAAGAAGAGTTGTTTTTTGTACCCCGTTTTCTTTACCCAGAGGAGTCTCAGAGTGGCTTACAGTCTCCCTCCCTTTCTCTCCCTACAACAGGCACCCTGTGAGGTAGGTGGGGCTGAGAGAGCTCTGAGAGAACAGTGACTGGCCCAAAGTCACCCAGCTGGCTTCGTGTGGAGGGGGGGGAATCAAACCCGGTTCTCCAGATTCGAGTCTGTCGCTCTTAACTTCTACACCACGCTGGGAGACGTGATGTGAAATGACCAGTTGCATTGCTTGTTGTCAGGACCCCACTTGTTGTCAGTCGTGGCCCCTCCCCATGGAACAGAAATGCTAAAGACATCTTCCGTGGCGTTACAAACTCACTGCCAGGCAGAGAAGACCATGCAGACACCTTTACTGGGCACACCCAAAGTACAGCTTCCTATAGTTTCCTTCATTTAAGCTTTACCCCAGCCCTCTTGGGCTCCCTCGCACAGTGCTATATCCTTGCCTCCTTTGTCCACTGCTGCCATTTTCACTCCTGCCACCTCTCCCTGTTCTTCTCCCTGCACTGGCCCTCTTCCCTTTTTCTACTGTTCTTCCACAAGTTGTCTCTTCCCACCTGGCCTTTATTGGCTCTGGAACACAGCCCTGCTCTTCCCAGGCTACTTTCTCATGACCTCTTAAGGCCCTCCAGAGCTCCCTAGAGCCACACACCCCAGTATGTAGGGTTTCCAGCTCTGAGTTGGGAAATACCTGGAGATTTGGGGAGGTGGAACCTGGGGCGGGAAGGGTTTGGGAACAGGAGGGAAGTCAGCAAGCTATAATGGTATAAAGTCCACCCTCCAAGCAGCCATTTTCTCCAGGCGAATTGATCTTGCTCACCTGGAGACCAAATGTAATCCCAGGACATCTCCAGGTGCCACCTGTTAGGTGGCAACCCTACTGGTGTGAGTCTGACACTGCATCTTGAATATGGTGGTTCCTGTCCTGCTCCATTGCTGCTGTCACTGAATCCAGGTGCCTTTCAGCCACTCCCCCTGGCCTCCTTGGCATCTTCTGGGCCATCCAGCGCCCAGGTAATACTGATCATTAGGGTTTCTAGCTCCAGGTTGGGAAATACCTGGAGATTTTTGGGGGGGGGGAGCCTGAGGAGGGCAGGGTTTGGGGCAGAAGACCATAGAGTCCAATTTCCAAAGCAGCCCTTTTCTCCACGTGAACTTGTCTCCTGGAGATAAGTTGGGATAGCGGGAGATCTCCAGCCACCACCTCCAGGTTGGCAACCCTACTGGCCATGTGGTGCTGCCTCTACAGGGCTATCACGCTAATTAACTTTACATATTTAAAAATAACCAAAGTACAACAAAGCCACCCTAATCTGCCCGTGCCATCTTATCCAGCCTGCAGGGTTGTGTATTTTCAAAGAAATAGCAGCTGTTTTTTGCTTCTCTACACGGGTAGCTTGGGGTGTATAAAATCTGCTTTGCAGCCAGCACCAATGAAGTCTTTGGCCTCTCCTGGTTAATGGAGGAAGGCTACAGACTGCAGGCTCTGGGCTTTTTTTTTATCATATCCCCAAACATATTTTTCCTCTTTTCCCTCCACCCCTTCCCTTGTTTGTTCTGAACACGCAGCCTGAGGAAGAGTTCTGAGGACCTCAGAAGCTTGCAATTGGATTGGGTAAGAAATAAAGAAATTGTGGTATATTTCCGTGGTCAATTTTTGAAGGAACAAATGAGATCTTTTTCCCCCCTATTCTTCAGAGTACTGCTGGCCTTCTCCCTATTCACAGAAATATTAAAGATTGCATAACTATATAGCATGCTACCTTTATCGTGATCCTGTACTTTTAAAACAACCTGAGCTCTCAAAGTTTATCAGGTAAAGGTTTTCATTTCTTTCTTTGTGCCTGGCAAAGATTCCCCTGGCAGGCTTTTTGAGTGTCAGGTTGCTGCTAAAAGCACAGGTGTTGGGCCAGAAAAAAACAACAAAGGTATTCCTGTTTATCTCACAGATACAGTACCTGTGGTTAGTTCCACACTGGGCCAGTCTCTACAAACCAGCTGACACTCTTGTCAGCATTCACTGCGTTTTGAAAGTACAGGAGAGGATCCTTACATCGATGGCTATTGCACCATTGAAATAATTCACTTTCCAGATTTCCCCACACATGTGTGTTGAGAGAGTCTGTTGTAATTATATCCCCCCAAGCCCTGGTTATAATTCTATTGTTCACCAATGTTTGTGCAGGCATGTAACCATGATCTATTCCCCACACACACACTAAAATGTAAGCCAATTTGTGAAATTACTTCTTTGCACCATATCATTACCTAGAGTTGCCAGGTCCCCGCCTCACTCCAGCAGGAGGATTTGGGGGGGCAGTCTGTGGGTGCCCCCAAGTCCTACCCCCAAGCATGACCACCCACCCAGCCATCCTTCTCCCCTCAAGTGGGAGGGAGAGGAGCAGTCATAGGCCATATGTTTGCCTCAAAAAAAGACACTTTAAAAAGACCCACAACCGGCCCTCTTCCTCCCTTCAGCCAGATTTAAAGGGCCCTCCAGCTGATCAGCAAGCCACATGGTCCCCACCGATCAGCTGAAGCCCTTTAAATCTGGCAGAAGGGGGGGAGAGGGGTGGCCAGGTGGGTGGTTGCACTTGTGGGCAGGACTTGGGGGTGGGGCTTCCCCCGTCGGTCAGCTGGCTGGGGGCAAATTGGAGCTCCCAAAAGTGGGGGGACTCCCACCTGGACCTGTGGGGTGGCAACCTTAGCATCACTCACACACACACACACACACACACACAGGTATTAAACAGCCAATCTGCTGACACTGCAACCAAGTCCCAGGGAACAATTTGTGCAACTCTTTCCTCCCCCCGCTTTAGCTACACTCTAGTTTAAGACAACTCTATAACAAAACCCAAGGCTTTCCCTCTTCAGTTTAAGTTTTCGTCTCAGAAACCGCCCTTCGAAATGATACTGATGCCAATGGAGAAAAGGGCAACCGCAACAGATTTTGCTGCACTAGAAACAGAAACACAAGCATCATACACACCATAGAAATTGTGTTTCTATTCCACAAGAACAAAATATCAGATCCTGGAAAAAATTTCCTGACCTTCCAATTGTTACCAACATTATCTAGAACAGCAGAACCCTGGCTCTGGTCGAGGACAGGTGGATATCTTTGGGGCAGGGATCACCAGTAGATTGTTCTCAGCAGAGCGTAACGCTCTCCTGGGAACACACCAGAGGAGGCAGGCCTGAAGATACGCAGGTCCTAGACTGCTCAAGGCTTTGAAGGTCAATATCAAAACCTTGAACCTGACTCGGTACTCCACTGGAAGCCAGTGTGGCTGGTGCAGCACAGGTTGTATCTGTGCTATTTGTGGCATTCCCGTCAGGACTCGCACTGCCACATGCTGAGAGTAATTAACTGAGATCCTGCCATTACACTCCGTCCATCTCCTCTCAAGCATGGAGGCGACCTTACAGCATCTTCTTCTTTGAAGTGGGGCAACTGGCTGTGTAGAGGTTAGCTGTGAGAGGAATTAATTACTCTCAGCATTCCGCAGTTAAGGATACATCTGCCCATGAATCTACAACTTTGACATATTTATCTCCTTCACTATGTTTCCCCCCCTCAGAATTAAACCCAAACAAATGGTAACCATACAAACTAAGCTTGTTATTCCTGTGTGGCCCTTGCATCTGTTAAATGTCTCTATTATGCTATATGCTAATTTACTGCTCACCTTATACCTATAGGTATTGACTGGTGACTTCCATTTCAATGTATCTGAAGAAGGGTGCATGCACATGAAAGCTTGTACCTTGAATAAAACTTTGTTGGTCTTAAAGGTGCCACTGGACTTAAACTCTGTTCTGCTGCTTTAGACCAACATGGCTACTCACCTGAATCTATCTTCTTGAAATAAAGTACAGGTACGGGGGAAGGGGGAGGATCATGACGCTTATTATTTGTTTGTGTGTTTTCTATCCCACCCTCCCCCCACTTCTAATGGTCTGGGGTTTGTGCATTACATCTAGTGAGCTGGAAAGAATTTTTTTTTAAGATAATGTCCTGAGATAAATCAAAACTAATAGAAAATAATTGCATCAACAAGCTGAGTAAGTTTTTAAAGAAATTCACGGCTTGCCAGGAACCAGGAACCAAGTGAAGTTTATTAGTACGGCTTGCCATTTCTGGCTAATAGCATAGTCATCATAACTGAGCCAACCATTCCCACTTCTGTTTAAAATTCAGTGCTTTGTTTAGGGAACAGTACGGTGTTTAAAGTTCTCAATACTGCCTAGGCAAATACCAGGATATTTGGAGGTATTTATGGTAATGACCATAGAGATTAGGGGAAATTCCTAGAGTATTACTATAGAGGCCATTTTTCCTCCTGCTCTTCAATTTCTCAATGGCAAGGAGATTGGCATTGGGGGTGGGCAGTATCACCCTGGGCTTCAACAATTGGGAACCCTACTATGGCAATACACATATCCAACTTACTTTGGCTGGACATCTGTGTGACTTTCAGTCTACTGGTGGTGTCCTTGTTTGAAACGAAGCCTGCTGCACTTCACTGTGTGGGCAAACCAAGATAAAAAGATGACCTTTACATTCTGCTCTGCCTGTGGTGCATTGTTGATCATGCCTCTGGGGAGAGAAAGGAGAACTGTGCCACTTGCTTCGCTCCATCAGTATCCCTCCCCAGACTATTTATAGTTCAATGTAGGACACATTGACAGGACAAACTGGGGGAAAGCAATTTGTATTAATAGTGTGAGAGAATACAGAGGGATGCTGCAGCCAATATATTGGTGAATGAATGCAATGTACAACCTTTCCCTGCAGTTAGTTAGCGGACTGTGGGAGAAACTTTCTTTCCTGTCTCTTTTACTACTATGGCTGTGGTCGCAGTTTGCACCAATATTATTGTGGTACCTTTGCGGATTTAAAGAGCATGATCAGACAGCAACACCTGCCTTCTGTGCCCCAGTCATCGCCACCCCGTTCTGCCCTGCTTTGGAAGCGGAGTAATCAGGTACCAGGGAAAGTCCGGTGTTTACAGATATCACTACTTTCACTCTGTATTTCCGGATATCTGAACACCCCTGGTGCGAGGACAACCTGGTTGGGAAGTCTAATTACTCTGTTCCATTTTTGCTCCTTGTTTTTTTTTTAATTCAGTTAGCAATATGCACATAACCACATCTTCGTGTACACCAGTATGCTTACAGCTGTCCTCTGAGGCAAGAAAGGGGGGAGGGAAGGGCAGGCTGAGAAGCCTCCTTTGTCTTTTTTTATGCCGCTTCCTTTGCCTACAGCTTTGCAGCACACAGGATGAAAAGATGAGTTTTTTCTGAGGGGGAGGCAGCCTCCTCCAGCTGTCAAAACAGAGCGGTGCTTCAAATAAGCAGTTATGTGCATATGCAAAAGACAAATTGAAAAAAACAAAGCCACCCAACCACCCACTCAGTGGTTGCCCTGCAGCAATAATCTGAACAGTTGAGCATGGGGTGAGCATGCAGTGAGGCCAGTTCAGGGTGTGCTGTCTGGTCACCCCTTTCTGCAATGATTTAAGCCACCACAAATAGAGGTGCTGCCAGAGCATGCCAAGCCTTCAGTGTGACCTCAGCCTATATTTTGTTCACACTGCCATTTTCTCTAGCCCCCAATTGTCTCCCCTGCTCTCCCTCTCTCTCTCTTTCTTGCATATGTAGTTCAGGCTCACTCCTATGCATGCCGACTTAGAAGTGACCTCTGTTTGGGCTCAGTAGGGCTGACCCCTATGTAATATGCATTGGATCACAGCGTTACATATTTACTTTTGCCTGGCTGGGAAGAAAAAGGCACACGCAGGGCCATTCATCCCCCACCATTCTGGTAATCAATGAACCCCTTTGCTTGCTCAGGAGCTTTCAGAGTAAATGGCAAACTGTTATTTTGTAAAGGCTACTGCTCGGGCCGTGGTGGCTCTGTGGTTAAGATGCTGAACTGCAGACCGGAAGATCGGTAATTCAGCAGTTTGAGACCCGAGTGCTGCATGAGAGTGAGCTCCTGTCTCTGGCCAGAGCTCCTGCCAACCTAGCAGTTTGAAAACAAGAAACTGCAAGTAGATAAATAGGTACCGCTTTGGTGGGAAGGTAACAGTGTTCCATGTGCCTTGGCGTCCAGTCATGCCGGCCACATGACCACAGACCACGTCTTCAGACGGTGCTAGCTCTTCAGCTTGGAAATTGAGATGAGCACTGCCCCCTAGAGTCGGATTTGACTGGCTTTCGAGTAAGGGAAACCTTTACCTTTACCTTAAAGGCTATTCCTACTCCCTCCCAGTGTGAGGACATAAGAGTAGCCATATTGGATCAGACCAATGGTCTTTGTAGTCCCGTATCCTGTTTCCAATCATAGTCAGTCAGATGACACCGGGAATCCCACCAGCAGGGCCTGCAGACAACAACCCTCACCTGCTGCTTGCTCCCGGGCATCTGATAATCAAAGGCATATTAAATTAATCCCTTTAGAGATCCTCCCCATCACTTCTGCTCCGTAAATGGCCTCCCTCCTCAAAGATACTTTGCAACGAAGTTTCCAAAGCTGAGTGGCCTACCTAATGTGCCATTTCATCCTTAGAGAATATATACTCAACTGCAAAATGAACTGTACATTAAACAGAGCAAAGTTTGAATCCAGTGGCACCTTTAAGACTGACCAAGTTTTATTCCGGGGATAAGCTATCATGTGCAGGCAACAAACTTATCCCTCCCAGAATTAAACTTGGTTGGTCTTAACGGTGCCACTGGATTCAAACTTTGTTCTGCTGCTTCAGAACAACGTGGCTACCCATCTGGGTTTATGTGCATTAAACACACATTAGATTTATCCTTGTAAAGGGAACCAATTTAGAGAAGCAAACTGGTTGCAAAAATGAGATGCCTGAGTAAGCCTCTTGCGTGGTGGATCCAGCCATCCTTCATGGCTTGAACATTTACTGCAGATAGGAAAGCTTTTTCTGGGCTACACCACTTCAGGCTGTAGGTATGGCTTTGTTGTTTAAAGGCTCCACCGAGGAGCTGATAAAACTTCCCTGCTCAAAGAAAGAGACACTGTCTGGGAAAAGACCAGACTGAGAACCTGCTGCCTTGTATGTTACTTTTTATGTATACATAGTTGGTTTTGTTTTTAAGCCAGGAGAGCATTCAAACATGGCCTTCCTCACCTGCAGCCTGAAATGGTACAGTCCACATGATTCCTGTGATGGTCTCACATGGTTCCAGAAAGCATGAGGATATTTTGCAATGTGCATAAGAAAATAATGGCAAAAAAAATAATAATAATAATGGCATTCCTTACATCATGCATCAGGATTGTATAAATGTGAAAAACTGCCACTGCATTTCAATATGATTTTCTGGATTTCAATACACCTGTGCTTTTTAAGATCTTTCCTTTTGCATGTAAATTGATCTACTGCGTCAAAACAGCACCATTTAAAACAAAAGGCTTTGATTTATAGCTAGTCCGTAGACTCATAAATCACACCTGCAGTGTGGCGCTCTAGGCTCCTGTATTCTGCCAGCATTTACTTTTTATAAATGGTTGGGGTTTACCTCCCATTGTGATGGAGGCTAATACAACTGCATTCTTCTCTCCCAGCATTCACGCTTGGGAATTCAGACCCAGTTTTTGCATCCATGTCAGGTTTCTTTCCTTTCCTTTCCTTAAAAAAGGGGGTGTTGAATGCAATCCGTGTATGCGCATTCTGTAGCTCGTTGTCCTCGGACACATTATGCTGGGCATTTCCCCCTCCCTGTTAAATAAAGAGAGGAGGGGGAACTGTTATTTTATTGCTCAGATAATGACTTAGAACAGGGGTGGCCAACCTGTGGCTCGGGAGCCACACGCAGCTCTTTCACACATATTGTGCGGCTCCTGGCAGGGCAGCTGGGGAAGCAAAGGGGAGGCATGCTTTTTCTCTCTTCCTTCCTTCCTTCCTTCCTTCCTTCCTTCCTTCCTTCCTTCCTTCCTTCCCTCCTCCCATATATTTGCTTTCCTAGTTTCTCTCTCTCTCTTTCTTTCCACTTCCTTAATTCTTTCTTTCCATCTCTCTCTTTTTCTCTCTCTCTCTCAATATCATTAGCAAACAAGTAATATCATTATCAATAACCGGTTTTCCTTGCTTGTTTTTATTTTTGGCAGTCCCATTTAACGTTAATAAAAAGCAAATTTGCATATTTTTAAAAATAAAAACGTGTGTGTGATATTTGTTCCTGTCTTGCGGCTCTCAGACATCTGGCGTTTATTCTATGTGGCTCTTACGTTAAGCAAGGTTGGCCACCCCTGACTTAGAACTTAAGTGGCAGAACCTCAAAATGCTCACTGCATAAAGCTTGAAATTTGCTGTGCGACTCTTATTTGCCGAGACACCTGTTCCATCTCTTTCGCAAAGTTGGTTTTCAACATTTGTCCCTAGATCTCTTCCTTCATTAGAAGCTGATTAAGGAAGTCTTAATTGGAAAACACTGTCAAAATACCTAAAGCAACAAATGGAGAGGCAGTCCTGCCTTTTTTGGAACTTCTCTGGATAGCCAGGCCTTTGATGGAATCCACAGAAGCCTCTTCAGACAAAGCATATGGGACTGTACAAAAATATCTGCCATCTTTCTGCCCTCTAAACATTTCTTCCCTGTCCACCCTCCCCAATTTTCATTTGGGATGAACCTCGTCCTCATTTGGGATCCCCATGAAATTGTTTTCTGCCAAATTTCATCCATCCACTCTTCCCCATTTTTTAAAAGAGAGGAGTGAAAGGGCAAACCAATGGCACACCAGAGATTTACAGTGGTGTCATAAGTACAGTGACATTCAGTTCATTGATGTCAATGGGCTTAGAAGGAGTAGCCCTATTTAGGTTTTCGCAGTTAGAGAAAACGTGATTGAGCTGGGTACTAGTACTGCTGGGTACTCTGAACATTGCACTGGTTCTGCTGGGCTTGCAAAATGCTCCCCCCACCTTCAGTTTCTACTGCAGAGACTCTCTGGTTTGACTTTAGACTTTTGGAAACAATGGAGAATGGAGGCACCTTCACTGGGGGGGTAGTCTGTTGAAGCTTGCAATGACTATTTTGTGATGCTTTGCCTAGTGTTGCTTAAAAGTTATTACAAAGGCACACTCCCAGCTCTCAAAAATGTCTTGTAGATGCCCTGACATGAATACCCTGCCAAGCCCGATCTTGTCAAATCTTGGAAGCTAAGCAAGGTCAACTGTAGTTAGTACTTGGATGGGAGACTTTCTTGGAATACCAAGTCAGGAGGACAGAGGCAGGCTTTATTCAGCCACCTCTCTGAATATCCTCCAAGCCCCCAGTGACTTCAAGGTGCAAACACATGCAGACACACACAAAAAAAACCCACCAAAAAAAATCTTGTAGATGTTTGGAATGGTCAGCTCTTGGGCTTCAAAACAGAGAACAGAAGGCCTCCCAAGTGCCTGCTTGGAAAATGAGTGGTGTGATGAATTTTTTTTTGTTGTTATCAAGTCACAGCTGACTTATGACTAACCTGTAGGGTTATCAAGGCAAGAGACATTTGGAGGTGTTTTGCTATTGCCTGCCTCCATGTTGGCCCTGCTTAGCCTCTGAGATCTGAAGAGATCAGGCTATCCTGGGGCTATCCAGGCCAGAGCTAGGTTGAGAGTAATGTGACTGGCCCAAGGTCACCCAGCAAGCTTCCATGGCACAAGTGGGAATTCTAACCTGGATTTCCCAGATCCTAGTCCAACACTTTAAGCACTACATCATGCTGGCTCTCATAATGGAATAGCATGTTGAAATTTCAATATTTTTTACTGGCAAGATTTTATATACAAAGTTAAATAAAATAATTTTTTTCACTGTCTGCATTTCTTTTCTGGCCACTGAAGGTGTCTAGTGGCACCTTTAAGATCAAACTTCGTTTTGCTGCTTCAGACCAACACAGCTACCCACCTGAATCTATATTCTGGCCATTTTTATTACTGAAAATAATTTTGTCGTATGGAGGAGGGGCCCTGACCTGGATAGCCCCAGCCTAGCCTGATCTTGTCAGATCTCAGAAGTTAGCAGGGCCAAGACAGAGGAAGTCTATGGCAAACTATCTTCAAATGTCTCTTACCTTGAAAACTCTATGGGGTTGCCATAAGTCAGCTGTGACTTGACAGCAAAAAAAAAAAAACCATAGAGGGGTTTGTTAAAAATTTATCTGTGCCAGGCACTAAATAGCCTAGGTACGCCACTGCAGCCATTGCTCACATCCAAGTTTTAACTAGTTTGCCTTTATGGAAACAAATTATATTTCTTGTAGTGTTTACTAATTCTGTATGGCACCAGTAATTGTGCAGGTTACACTAAAAACATAAAAAGCCAAGTTAATATAAACAGGGAGATCACTAACCTATGGAAGATGATGCATCATAATTATCTAAATTTGTTAAGGTGTATGTTTAGAATAACTAGTCACCTCTTCTAATGCTTTAGATGGAAGACTTTTTTTAAAAAAAATGTTTAAAATAATATTTTGGAAGAAAAATAATGTGCAGAACTTTAATTGTATGATGTTCTATTCAATAGGGATGGGCATGAATCAGTTCACAAGTTTCAGCGGGCAGCCCGGGGAAGCCCTGGGGAGGCCTTTAAATGCCTCCCCACACCCACCTGGGTCCCTCCTGGCTCACCCGCAAGCTAGGAGAGGTGGGGGGGTCTCTGCCAGGCTCCGGTGGGCCAGGGAAGGCGGGGGGGGGGATAGCTTGGAGGGGCAGTGGGCTCCCTTCACTGAAGGGAAGGTAAATTGCCTTCCCTTCAGTGAAGGGAGCGTGCCACCTCTGCAGCACGACTACTGGGAAGGGATTTAAACTTTAAAACTCAAGTCGCACCGCAGAAGTGGCACGCTCCCTTCATTGAAGGGAAGGCAATTTGCCTTCCCTTCACTGATAGGAAACCCTATCTCCATAGGAAACAGTCCTCATAGGGTATAATTGAGCCGAATGTGATTTGGCCAGCCGAATGCTACCCCAATCAGCTTGCATTGCCGAAAGTGGGATTCAGAGGTCATTCGGCTGGCCGAATCACATTCAGCTCAATTCTATGATTCTACCTCTGTGCTGAATCCAGTACTAGCCATATTTTCTTCAGCAGTCAAAAACCAGCAGAGCATCCAATACCAAATGGGGATTTCATTCTCAAAATTCCATTTCAGTTATAAAATCTTTATTTGTTGAATTTATTTCATCAGCCATGTTGATGGAAATGCATAGGGCTTTTTTTTTCATTGCTTATCTCAACTTCACATCAGAAATGGCTCATACTGGATTCTGTGTTTGGTCTTAGCAATACTACTGATGTAAATATTGCCTATGATGCTTACAGTTTTTTTCCCCAGCATGTTTTTTTTCCCCCAAACAGAAAGGAGTTATCCAAACATTTAGTGCACTTGCATCACTCAGGGGAACAAAAGAGACAGTTTCCTTGCTCTGTTTACTCAGTCTTTCCATAGACACTAGAGATCACCATCAAAAACTGTCACAGTGGGTACTTGCCAATGCCCAAAGCCTGGCAGAGGGATTACCACCAGCTAGAGTAGTGTGACCCATCCGCTGGCACCAGAAGTGGGATTTTGCCTCAGAGGCCCTCACAATGTTGCTCTGACAAGACAGAATCATGCTCTGATGTCTCCTAATACTGCCAGTAGTTCTCCAACCAGGAAATACCACATGAACCCATGGTCCATGAAATACCTCACAGGACTCTGGGATGATCTCCCATAGGCTGCTGGGAGGGGGGGAGCAATACATCTCTCTCTCCCTCTCTCTCTCTCTAACCTTCAGTGATTCTGGTAAATCTAGCAAGAACACAAAAGACAGCCTTCTTCTGGTGGTACCATCTCTTATGACTGTCCCTGTGTCAACAGTTATGTCACATTTTCTGTGGAAGGTACTTTCTTCTACAGCAGCCTATCAGGGCAAGTACAAGGAGCACCTCACTTGGTGCATTCAGGAAGGCATGTAAAGGCCCTAAATGGTCTGGGACCAATGTACCTGTGAGACTGCCTCTCCTGGTATGTCCCCCAAAAAGCTTTATACTCAGAAGATCAGAACCTACTGGTGATCCCTGGCCCACAAGATGTCCAGCTGTCCTCAACCAGAGCCAGGGCCTTTTTGGCCCTGGCTCCTGCCTAGTGGAACTCTCTACCTGGTGATAGCCACACCCTACGGGACCTAGTACAGTTCTGCATGGCATGTAAGACAGTGATTTTCCATCAGGCTTATGGCTGAGGACAGCAATGGCCTCCATCGTATTTGGCCCATGATCCACCCCCCATGGAGGGAGATAAATATATACTGAACACTATTGAATTTATACTGTATTTAATTGTCAATTGATTGTCAATCCTGTCAATTGATTGATTACCATGATGTATGATTTATCTTATTGTATGTTTTAATTGTGATGTACACCACCCTGAGCCCTTCAGGGGGAGGGCGGTTTATAAATCAAAATGATGATGATGATTCGGCAGCTGCAGCTGGTGCAGAATGCCGCAGCCAGGCTACTGATGGGTCTCACAAAGTGGGACCACATCCGGCCAGTGTACTGAATTCACTTCAAGGTGCTGGTACTTACCTTTAAAGCCCAATATGGCCAGGGTCCAGCATACCTGAGGGACTGCCTTTCCCTGCATATACCCCAGCGGGCACTTTGGTCGGGGTCAGAACATCGGCTCTGTATTCCAGGCCCCAGGGAGGCCAGGCTAGCTGGAACCAAGGCCAGGGCCTTCTCGGTGGCAGCTCCTGTCTGGTGGAATGAGCTCCCAGAAGAGATCAGGGCCCTGCGGGATCTTGTACAGTTCTGCAGGGCCTGCAAGTCGGAGGTCTTCCGCCAGGCCTTTGACTAGGAGCCGCCACCACTATCATTGCCTACCATCGTGAGCAACATCAACGATGAGGGTCGGCCTCTTAGCGCAGTCCAGGCCAGACAGTCATGGGGGAGAGCCAGATATCACCCCTGGGAAGATGCCATCTGATTGTTTACTACCAACATTACTGGAAGCCCTTTAGTGGGAATAGTTTTATTGTTGTACTTACTGTTGTATTTTAGAATGTTTTAACTGTTATTGGATTGGCACTGTGTGCCACTTGTGAGCCGCCCAGAGCCCGTTCGCGGGGAGGGTGGGATAAAAGTATAATAAATAAATAAAATAAATAAATGATGACTACAACAACAACAATAATAACACAAGATGATTTTATTCCACACAGCATTTACTGGAGGCAAACTGTATCTAAATAAATATTTAAATATCTAAATAAATGTATCTCAGATGTCAGTGTGGAATGTATCCTACCACTATCCTACCACTCCACCGAACAAAGTTTGAAGACTTCCTCCATTAATGGTTCTTCCATTGGAGGAAGAGCCCCTTCAGTTGGAGGAAGGCTCCTTGGCTGGATGAAAGCTCCTTGGAGAATGGTTGGAGCCACCCCAGTGACACAAGTGCCTTGGGCATCTTTGAGTATCCATACACAGATATGATGTAGTGGTGCAAGTTTCACACTAGTAGTGAGCAGATCTCAATTCAGCTCCCCACTCAACCAGATTTCAGGAGCCAGTCCTGTTCTATTCAGTGGAGCTTACACTCTGCAATGTGTTAGGATTGCAGCCTTTATGTAGGATATGTATTGTTTGAGAAACTTTTAGAAATCAGAAGTACTGCCCATATTACTTACCTCTTCGTTCAACTCCAGAGTAACTCTGGTTTGAGTTGGTAAAATTTAAATTTTTTTAGCCCTAATGGAACATTTAATCAACTAACCCCGAGAAGCCCCCCCCCCTTTTTTGCAGTAATTGCCTAGATCTTTCCAACAAGGATTCCAATAAGAGATTTCAGATGTTACACAGTGACAAAACTGTTCTGTATTAGGCAGGTCTCATTTCGTAGCAGGAGCTCCTTTGCATATTAGGCCACACACCCCTAATGTAGCCAATCCTTCAAGAGCTTACAGAGCTCTTCTTACAGGGGTGTGTGGCCTAATATGCAAAGGAGCTCCTGCTACGAAATGAGCCCTGGTATTAGGCATAAATTGAATGAGACACCAGTCATGGGGAAGCATTTACTTGTGCAAGTGCTCTATGCCACTGGCATCATGTTCTTTAAGCAGCGTCTGAACAAACACTTGTCAGGGATACTATAGGCTGCTCCTGCACTGAGCAGGGGGTTGGACTAGAAGGCCTGTATGGCCCCTTCCAACTCTGCGATTCTATGATTCTATGTGTTGGATATATATTGTTTATATTGGTTAGTGTTATATACCAGTTATCTGTGGGCCAAGCCACTTCATTTACAACAGACCTAACTTGGACCAATTTGATTATGTCTTACAGATGTATACATGCATTGTGTGTTCATATTCTCAGAGAGCTCCATGATGCAGTTTGTTACACTTTTCAGGACAAGCTTTGTAAATATCATATTCCCTCACTATGTATTTAGAAGTTTCTTTAGAGAAAGAAAGAGAGTTGTATGTTCAAGACTGACAAAACAGTCATTCCGATTGAAGTGACTCTGGGAAAGTCCTCTAAACTTCTTCAGTACAAATGGGTGCTTGCTTGCTTTTAGCACAGCAGTGACATTATAGCAAAGCAGGCTCCCTGGAGACTCCATTGCTATTTTCAGTAGTGACAAGTCCCCACCCCAAACAGCACTTCTAATCTGCTCATACCTTTAGAACAACTAAGCAGGATCTTTGTCAGTGTGAAGCACGCAGCCACCCTCAATAAAGCAAGTGCAACAAATATACACTCATGAACGCTCTTGTATTCTTGTCACATCTGCTGCCCGTTCTATGGCATGCCAGTTTTATAAGCTGATCATGTGGTCCGGCTCTCATGGATTTCAAAGGGAGCAGGATTAGGCCAAATATGTTCTCAATTTGGGGCATGAGATTCCAGAGGGAGCTGTGCATTTAAATCAAGGGCAATGTACAGCATCTAATTAGAAATTAACAACAATAGAAGAGCAATGATTCATCCTCCGTATATTATTTATAACTCTTATTAGGGATGCAGAGCCATCTCATCTCTGCTTTGGTTATCAACGTAGAAATTATGAACTAAATGAGGTTTTAAGCAAGGCTAGAGTAGTATTGCTTCGGGAGAGGGAAAATAGTGTGTGTCATAAATAAAGGACAAACAAGCTCTTCTCTTAAATGAATCATTCATACAAGATCAGGTAGTGGTAAAGAGATGCATCTATTTATTGTCGGGACAAGTCTCAAATACATGGGAAGCAAGTGACAAAGTGTTTGTTCAGAAAATCTTTCTTCTTAATTTTTGTTTATATCTTAATCCTCTAATGCAAAGCTAAAGTGATGGGACTATGGTTAATGAAGGAACTATGAATAAATGTTAGACATTTGTTTGGCTCCCACAGAGGATTTTTGTTGACAGAAGAGGGGGCAATTTTTGCTGACCCTTCTCTGCAGACCTCTGACTCTCTCTCCTGTCAAAAGACTAGCATTGGGGGGTAATGCTCCCTCTAAGCTGTGGAGTCCTGTGAGCAAAAATTCTACTTTGTGAGCTACTGGCATTAAAGTTGGGAGCGAGCGATTTGGCTACTGCATGAATTAGTTTGCTCTGGAGCCATCCTTCCTGAGCTAAGACAAAAATGTGTGAGCCAGAGGCTAAGAAACTGTGAGCTAGCTCACACTAACTCAGCTTAGAGGGAACACTGGTGGGGATGTGGGGCGGCAGCAAGAAGGAGACACAAGCAAGTAGCACTCCGCCGATGAAAATTCTTGTTAGCAGAAAGCTTCAGCAAGTGCCAATCCATTACTGGTTGTATTTTTAAAAAAAGTTAATGCAATGGACATTTTCCTAAGTGACATTAAAAGTAATGTCATGAATAGATTACCAGATTTTCACTGGCAAAATCTGTGTTCAAAATAGATCCTTCACACCTGACTGGACTGTAGATATAGATATAGAGTGGACTCCTGTCATGGCAAAATGGAATCATGAAGGCAAACTCTGCCCCAACCAGAACATGTTCACTAAGCTAACAAGCAGAATTCCAAATCATGCATACAAATCTACTGCCTACGATTTCTACATGTATGGCAAACATGTATGAGGCACGGCTGAGTTTGCCACTGTAATCTCACTCCCCCTCTGCACATGTTTCGGTGTATGGCCTTCATCCATGTATCTTCAGTTATTTTGTGTTACTGTGAAGTCCTGAACAGAATGTTCACCCTGACCTGGATAGCCCAGGCTAACCTGATCTCATCCAGTCATGGAAGCTAAGAAGGATTAGCCTTGATCAGTATTTGGATGGGAGACCACCAAGGAATACCAGGATCAATACATGAAGGCAGGCAATGGCAACCTCTGAATATCTTGTGCTTTGAAAACCCTACATGGTCACCATAAATCGGCTGTGACTTGATGGCAAAAAAAAGCTTCTTATATTCAGCTGTTCATAATCAGATGCTAAGACGGAAAGAGAGGTTAAAAAAAAAAAATTTCCCACCAGCCATCAGGCCTAAGGCTAGGTGTTAACACAGCCTTGGGAAATGATGGGAGATTTTGAGGGTAGTGCCTGGGGAAGGTGGAGTTTGGGGGAGATGTGACATTATTTCTGAGTGATGCTCTAGGAATTTCCCCTTAATGTCTATGGTAAAGACCATAAAGGAATGGAGAAATTACTAGAGAGTCACTATACAGGCCATTTTCCAGCCACGTTTTATCCTACTCCTCAATTTCTCAAGGGAGGGAGATTAGGGCCGAGAACAAGGGTTTACCTGCCATGGGCAAGCCAGACACTGTGAATTCTGATGAGGTGGAATGGTTTAGAGCGGCGGTAGGCAGCCCTTTATAGCCCAAATGACAACAAACCCACAATTTCCATGAAATATTGGTATACAAGCAGGGAGGGTGAGGGGAGGAGGATTATACTTAGCCAGACACCCTGGGAGCCAGCTGAGCCCTAACAACTCTGCCAGTGCCTCAGACCCTTGGGCAGAAAACCAGCCCTTTATGTCAAACCAAGCAGTCCGGTATGCAGTCGTTTAGTATGCATGCAAGATGTTGCCTACTCAGGATTTAGAAAATGGACCCAGAACTGGGGATAAGCAAATATTCCCTATTTCATTTTTTAAACATTTTTTAAAATATTTCTGTCAGTGGTTTCAGTTTTTTTTTTCCTTTGTCAGGTTTTTGGATACATTTGAATCTTGTATGCAAGTTTTAAAACTTATACATCATTTATGCATACAGTGGGGAATTTCACACTACATCTTTAAAAACGTTACTGAACCAGCTTGGAATAAACTGGTACAGTGACGGTCGTTTTAGACAGCCCTTCCCCTACCATTTTGAAGCTGTCTTTGAAGCAGTTTGCCATTTCAGACTGCCACTTTCTTTTCAAGCCTCTTTTTACCACACACACAAACACACACACACATGCCATTTTAAGACTCAGCCTGGACCTTGATCTCTCTCTCTCTCTCTTTCACACACACACACACACACACACACACACACACACACACACACACACACGATGTTTTAAGACTCAGCCTGGATCTCTCTCTCTCTCTCTCTCTCTCACCCCCCCTTGCATTGTAAGACTCAGCCTGGTTATCTCTCTCTCACACACACACACACAAAAAGCGTTTTAAGACTCAGCCTGGATCTCTCCCCCCCCCCCCCCCCCCGCATTTTAAGACTCAGCCTGGATTGGCTCTTTAAAAAAAAGTTCATGGAGATCGCCTGCGCGGGTGAAAAGAGGCACAAAAACTTGTTGGAGGAGGAAGCGCTTCGGGGGCATTTCACACAGCACCTCACAACGCTTCAGGACCGGTACAAGAACTGAAGAACGCTTGGGAGGAGGTTTCATGGTAAACCAGCTCAGGAACGCTTCCCCAACGGTAGAGGCACGTTTCTGTGTGAAAGGGCCAATATGTTCCCTTAGGGAACCGGTACTAATACAGTTCTGTGTGAAATGCCTGACAGAAACCGTTACTGAAGAGTTCCTGAAACGGAACATATTGGCTGTGTGAAATTCCTCATTGTATATTATTTATTGAAACACAAATAGCATTGGGAAAAATGTGTCCCAATTTGTGTTGGGAAATTTGGTGCATGGAAACCTAAAATAACATGAAAATAAAGTGTTGTAAGAGAGCTCTCTAACTTCTTACTTTTTTATTGAAGAATAAAGTTTGAGTCCAGTGGAACCTTTAAAAGCAACAAAGTTTTATTAAAACTATAAGCTTTCATGCGCATGCACACTTTTTCAGATACAATGGAATGGAAATTACCAGTTCATACATATAGGCAGAGGGTGAGCAGTAAATTATCACACAGCATAATGAAGATGTTTATCAGATACAAGGACCATTATATGGTTATCATTTGTTTGGGTTCAATTCTGGGGGGGGGGGGGGGGGGGACGGACATAGCCAGGCTGCTGATGGGTCTCTCAGCGAGGGACCACGTCCGGCCTGTGCTGAGGGTGCTGCACTGGCTGCCTATAGCGTACCGGGTCCAGTTCAAGGTGCTGGTTTTAACCTTTAAAGCCCTATATGGCCTGGGGCCTGCCTACCTAAGGGACCGCCTTTCCCCATATATACCCCAAAGAGCACTGCGGTCAGGCAGCCAACATCGCCTGACCCTTCTGGGCCTGAAGGAGGTGAGGCTAGCAGCCACCAGAAACAGGGCCTTCTCGGTGGCGGCTCCCCACTGGTGGAACGAGCTCCCAGAGAACATCAGGGCCCTGCGGGACCTTTTGCAGTTCCGCAGGGCCTGCAAAGCGGAGCTCTTCCGCCAGGCTTTTGCGGCCGCCACCGGGGGGAATGGCCCTTAGTAGATGGCACAATGGGCCATCTCTAAAGCATCTATGGTGGTAGCCTCCTGGTTGGTGCAAGCTAGTGGCGGGTATTTGGTGCTGGTATGACGCTGCCATTTTGTGTTGAATGTTTGTTGTAATTTTAAAGTGAATCTATTTTATGCTATGTTTTAACTTTGTAATTGAGTGATTTTATGTTGTTAGCCGCCTAGAGCCAGTCCGCTGGCTAGGCGGGGTATAAATTGAAATAAATAAATAAATAAATAATAGTGAAGGAAATAAATATGTCAAATTGGAGATTGATGGGCAGATGTATCCTTAACTGTGGAATGCTGAGAGTAATTAACTTAGACCCTGCCGTTACACTCCATCCATCTCCTTTCAAGCATGAAGGCACCCTTACAGCATCTACTTCTTTGAAATGGGGCAATTTGTTCCATAATCCCTATATAACTCCCCTGTTTTCTGTACCCTTTTTACATTCCTATTTTGCTTAAAATAAATAAATATATAAAATTAAAAAGAAAATAAAGTATTGTAGTTTTAATTTGCACAAGGGAAAATAATTGACTGTGGATTTTCAGCCTGAAACAAAAAGGAAGAGAGCTTCATAGCTGTCTATACCTAAAACCCAGTAATGCCATGTAAGGTACGGGTTGCAGTACCCTGAGGCCCAGATGCACCAACAGTCAATGACACTCTCCATAGCTCATTGCATCAGAGAGTTCCAGGCATGTGGCAAGAGCCTAGCACAGTCATAGGCCTGGGTTCCCCTGCTTGTGCTAGGCTTCTTTGCATGCAAAAGAATAAAAATCATGTAATACCTTTGAGGCAAACCCAAACGACACAAAACACTCTGCGAGCTAGCTTACATGTGTCATTTGGTTTGGTCTCCACAGAAGGCATTACATGATTGTGTTGCCTTTTCTGGATTTTGCATCGTCTAATATGGCTGTTTACAACCTTTCCCTCTTTGCATGTGGCCAGCATGTACGACAGAATCCACTTTGCATCCCACAGTCTTCTCCAGGATTTTGTCACAATAGAATTAATTTATTCCTGGCTCTTCAGTCCTTCTCAGAACAAAGCCAAGGGCTTTCACTTATCCTCTGTGTTTGAGTATTCGAGTGATGTACCTGCATGTGTCAGTGGTCCAAAGGAAATAGAGAACTGCATTATTCTACCTACTCTGGGCATAATCATTCATTGTTTCACATGGACTAATCAACATTTGATTAATTTTTGCATGCTCCTGAGAACTTCAGCTTCAGAGTCTTCATGGCACAGAATATTAAACCAGATGATCTTGTCGCTGTTACTGAAATTTGGCTATTACAGCTCTCAACGAGCAAAGAGAGAAGGAAAGCAAGACAGTATAGCAATGTTTTCTTTGCGATCACATTTGCTTCTTGATGTTGATCCTCATAGCAGTACAGATGAAGTATGGTGAGATTTGTTTGGATTTTCAATCAGTCGAAATAGTGAAATTGTCCCAGATTCACATGTGCTTATAACACCTACTTACAACATGTCCGGCCCTCAAAATGATAAATTTTTGAAACCACAGGCTTCTAGAGTGATTCAGAATGGCAGGGCTGAATGACTATCTTGTGTAATTGCATTAAATTGTTTTCCAAAGTACACCTTTTGCTACTTATATTTAGCAGCCCTTGATTAAATAATGTTATGTGATTGATTGCATTTTTGGGTTGCCAATCAGCTAAATAATGGGGAAAGATACAATGCATGTATGAAATCAGCAGCAATTGTGCAATGTACATAAATAAATTCACACTCTTTTTTAAAAAAAAATCATACAGAAAAGGAGCCACTAGCTTTCCTGAGAAGCTGTTCTCAAAATAAAAAAGAAACTAAAGCCCCCCTAAGCTGCTTTTAAAGCCACGGGACAGCACAGAGAGCCAGGGCATTAAGAGAGTCAGACTTGTAGCTGGGAGACCTGGATTCTAATCCCCACTCAGACCATGGATGCTCGTTAGGTGATTTTGGACCATTTGTACCCTCTCAGCCTAACCTACCTCACAGTGTTGTGGTTAAGATAAAACGGAGGAAAGGAGAATGATGTAAACTGCTTTGGCTCTCCATTGGAGAGAAAGATAGGGTACAAATGAATTAAATAAATAAATATAGTTGAAAGGGGCAGCTGCTATTGTAAACAAGTGGGAGTTCAGGAAGTCTTACCCACCCTGACAAACCATTCCTGGATCACTTCCTCTCAGCTCCACCCACTCAGGATTTCTTTTGCCCCAACCCACCTCCTTTCCATGCATACCTCTCCGGTTGGCCAAGAGAGCTATTTAGAGCTACATAGACATCCAAATGTGAGGAATCAGGAAAGGACTGGGAAATTGAAGGAAAGGGAGAGTAAACCACCAAGGAGAGGACAAGCCATGAGTTGTTGGTCCAAGGAAGAGGAACAGATAAGGTTGGAAGAGAAATATAAAGGGACTAGGAAGATCAATATAGAGATAGCTAAGGAATTGGTTACTAAAACAGCAAAGCAGATTTTAGATAAGAGATTGTATATGGCTAAGAAGAGGAATGTCCAGATAGAACAAGATGGATTGGAGAGAAATTGAGAAAAACTAGATGTAGAAATTAGTAGAAGGTTTAGAAGATCACTATCACATGCTATATGAGACTGGTAGTATGAAGGATCTTGAGTTGGAAGGAGTTCAAGAAGTATTAAAAGCTTGGTATGATGGAGAGAGTGGTTTGGATTTAAGGATAGAGAATTTGACAGTGGATGTGTTGATTAAGTTTCTACCAGAACCAAAGGAGATAGTTGGACAAATGAAGGGTAAGAGAAATAGAAAGAAAAGTAAGGGAGGTGCTAAGTAGAGGAAGAAGTTGGCAAGTAAAAGATTCTTGTATGGAAGGATTCAGAGTTTGTATAAAAAGAAAAGGAAAACTTTAATTTCATTGGTGTTAGATGGAAAGATGAATCAGCAGTGTGAGATCAAAAAAGAGGTTTATGTGGTTTATAAAGAGAAGTTGGAATCTGTTACAGAATTTAGAGGGTTAGGACAGTTTACATCATATGATCAAACCTATAATTCCTATTTTAATGAACTAATAGAGAAAGATGAGGTGGTAAAGAATATGAAGGATATGAAAGTGGATATGAAAGTGGATACGGCTGTTGGTCCCCATGATTTAGGGATTTGTGATTTGAAAAAGGTTGATTCAGACAGATGGATGTTGAGTTGTCTATTTAATGTATGGTTGGTTACTGGTAGGATACCCAGTACTGCTAAATGTTGTAGATCATTGTTGATACCAAAAGTAGCAGATGAACAGGACCTTAAACAGATTAGTAATTGGAGGTTTGGTTATTGTGAGATTATTTGCTAGAATTGTGACTCGAAGGTTAGAAAAAGTATGTCCAGTTAATTCACGAAAGAGAGGGTTTATTTCTGTGCCAGATTGTTCTGATAATTTGGAGGTTCTGAAAATTGCAAGACCAACAAAATAATGGCTAGTGTTCCTTTTCCCAGTTTAGTTTTAGTCTAAATTTCTGATATGTTTATCTCTTAAAATCCAAGAATTTCCAGATATGTGTAGGACTTCATCCATCTCTTCAAAAGGAGCATTTATTATAATGGAAGTGGTATTTGAATAGTGATAGGCAGATCAGGCCTGTTATTGCCCTAAGCTACAATGAGTTTTCTGTCACAGCAGTAAACAGATTTCAATCAGAAGCAAAAGAATTCAGGATCCTTGCCACAAAATAAAGTAACTAATCTTCCTCCAATCGTAGTCAAAGCTCTAGAAGTGGAAAAGGTCTTTGTAAACACAGTTTTAGAAGCTTAAAGAAAGAAAGAAATCCTATGTCACGAGTCTACTTAAACCATTAAGAAATATACCGTATTTTTCGCTCCATAAGACGCACCTGACCATAAGACACACCTAGCTCTGCTCGGTGCCGTGGCTTGGGAAAGGTGAGGGGGGTTTAAGATGCACACACTTTTCCCCACACTTTTTTTGGAAGAAAAAGTGAGTCTTATGGAGCAAAAAATACGGTATCCTCAAAGGCACAACAGGATAAAATACAAATGAAAATGCCAAGCTCAGCCTGTTAGGAACTGACAGGGCACAAAGTCTTCCTAGATTGTTTCTTGCTTCTTTGTTTATGTTTGACCCAATTCATATTGCTCCTTACTTCCTCAAGCGGTGAGAAGTTCCAGGGCTACACTTCTTTTTTCGGAGCCTTCAACAGACTTGTGGTGTTCCTGTAATATCTGCTTCATTTACAAATTCAGAAGTAGATCAAAGATAGGGGCAAAGAGGCACCAAGCAGGGATGCTTTTTGGGATGCAGCGTCTCTCTCTATCAAGGTCTGATGTTCAAATACATTAATTTGCTGTTCAGCCCCTGTCTATAAGTTTGAACCTTATGTTCCTTCCAATGTATTTGAAAAAGTGAGTGTGCACACGAAAGCTCATACTTTGAATAAAACTTTGTTGGTCTTAAAGGTGCCACTGGACACTAAATTTGTTCTACTGCTTCAGACCAACACAGCTGACCACCTGGATCTATCATCGTAGCTACAACTGTTTACCTATTCCAGAATGCTGAAAAGTGACCTTTCTTTACTCCCACTCACAAATCTATCATCTCCCTTCAGTTGGAAGGGTCACGCCATGTCCAAAGTCCTGATAGGTATCTCATTCAAGAGAAAAGCTATAAAGAGACCATCTCCTAACAAGTAACTCCTCTTCAGGAAGCATTCCCTGCCATTAAAGAGCATTAATGTTCCTTTGTGATATAGTGATAGACCAGTTCACAGAAACCAGACAGCAAATCCACAGTTCTTCACCAGTTCATGCTCTTTTGTGGCCATGAGATGCTATGCAATTAAAAGAGAAGACACAGTTCATTAGCTAAAAAGAACATGCCTTCTAATGTTGCCACACCCAGTCTGGCAACCAGCAGGAGACCAGGAGAGGAGGGGACATGGGGGGCAACTGTCAGTGACAGCATGATGTCACTTCTAGGAAAACCCGGAAGTGATGTCACACCTCTCTAAGAATCGCTATAACTCTATAGCTTGACCACAGAGTTCCCAGTGGTTCCAAGAAGTATGACATCACTTCTAGGTTTCTCGTAGAAGTCACCCATCACCAGTGGCCTTTTTTATTTTTTCCTTTCTTCTGCTGGCCACTCAAGCATCAGCAGGCACATGGCAACCCTACCTATACCAACTTTATACCATTTTAACTATCATGACTCCCCCCCCAAAAAAAAAAAAATGTTGGGATTGTTGTTTAATGACAATGTTAAGAATTGCCAGAGGCTCACAGAACTGGAGTTTCCAGCATTGCCTGCACTGAGAGAACAAATTTTAAAGCAATTTATGTCTGTAAGTAGTGTCAAGACGATACTCAAGACATTAAATGGTACAAAAGACAGACAGACACAAACAGAAAGAACGAAAAACTGGACTTCAGTGTTTTCAGAGTTTATTAAAAGCTGAAAGGCTGCAATGAAACCCTGAACACGAGAGTCACTGGAAAGGCAAGAAAGAGTCCTTTTATCAGTAACTGAAACTTGAGAATGGAGATATTCATCTCTGTCCTGCCAGCTCCTCAACTAAAATAGCAGTTTAAATTATTTCAAAGATTTATCCACTTCCCACCCTCCCTTGCCTTTGTTGGCATCTCATTAGAACCCATTAGCGCAATACTTGTTACAGTTCATTTAGGGAGAAAAAAAATCATTAAACACATGTCACTTGAAAACTGTGCGACATAACATGAAATTGAAATGACCTTCATTCTGGCACGGAGCAGCACTGAGTTAGACAGCACTCCGGAATTCTAAAAATGTTACTGAGACTGATAATAGAATACCAGCATGCCAAGACTGTGAATCCCAGTATGTGGTCTGAAGTCAAACCTTATGCAGAAAGTAAGCAGAGTCCAGTCAGAAACAGGGAGGAGGGGACACTGAGAATACTGACATAGAGAGGGGGTGGGCAGGCTAGATCATAGGGAGAAAACTGTGGGAAAGAGCTTGAACATAACACAAGGAGGAGATGGGTGGCTCCCAAAGAGATAAAGTAAGAGTCCATTGGTTGTTGTAAGCATTTAAAAAAAACTGAATATGAGCTTGTGGCCATTTTATGCAGGCAGGTATTCTAGGTTGTAGAAAAGTAGCCAGTCAATTTTAAAATTTAAAAAGTAACCCCGCCTCCCCCCCCCCAAAAAAATACATCTAAAAACAGCCATTACTCAAGTCACTGTTTGACTAGCTAGAGATAGGGGGAAAGTATGACTTTTTGTACTGGATGACTTTTAAAAAAAAAGTAACAGGAGTCTAGGGCAAGGTTCCCTCTAGGGCACACCAGCCTAACCTGGGTTGTCCTGTCCCCCACAGCTGGGGCCTGCGCCCAGCAGTCCTTGCCACCACCACCCCAAGAGGTCTTCAAGGAGCTGCACCCACTGCCTGGCCTGCACCACTGGAGGTGAGTCATCCCCCCCCCTCAATTTTCTCCCTTCCACATGGGCCTCCATGGCCAGCATTGTTGGGGGGTGCAATCCAGGCTCAGGGCTCGTGGGCAGGCAACCAGGGGTGGAGGGAGGTGTGAGAAGCCCGGGCATGCGTGTTCTCCTTCCTACCCATGGGCCTCCACATCCAGCGCTATCAGTGTGTGTGTTGTGTGGTGCCTGGCAGCATGGGAGCCATGAATTGAGGTTGGGGAGGCCGCATGTGCCCTCCTTTCTCCCCCTTGGCAATGTGGCCACAGCACCTCATGGGCCTTTCACAACCAGCAGTCGAGGGGGTGAGTGTGCATGCCAGGGATGGAGGTGGGGGAGCAGGCATTCTCCAAGCCACCCCCACCACCATGTGTGCTTTACTTGGAGGAGGCATTAATCTCTTTACATTTATTTATTTAATTAGCCCCCCACCCCGGGCACCGGGGCATGGTGCACCCACCATGAAAAAAATCCTGGCTACAGCCCTGCTTCTGTACAGTCCCACATGGGGAGACTAGCAAGCTCACCAAATGAAGGAGGTGGGTGTGAATCTCCCAACAGAAGAGACCACGAAAGACCACCTTCTCACAGGTGTTTAGTGTCACATAATGACATTCACCCCAAACCATCTTATAATGGAGCAATGAGCTCTTTACGAGTGTCCCAACTGAAATACACGCAGGGACATGGCAAAGAAAACACAGGCCTCTTTTGAAGAGAGCCATGTTTTTATTGATGTACACTGCCCTGAGCCCTGCTCCACAGGGGAGGGTGGTTTAAAAACCTAATTTAATAAATAAATAATAAAATAAAATAAAGTGTCATTGAAGAACTATGCAATCTAGACAGAGTGTGATCGCCTGCACTGACCCATTAGGATGGGCTGTGTGAGGACACTGAACGTGTGGGACCTGATAACTGAGAGACAATCCCTGGTAGGGGATCCAGGCCAGGGTATCACCTTATGAAACTGCATGAATGGAGATGGCATAGGTGAGAACCCCCAATGTCCTTATTCTCCAGCTGGGAGTGCTGCATACTTTAAAAAAAAAAAAAAAAACCTTTCTCAGTGAAGCACCAGGGAAGTGCAAAAATAAAACAAGGAGTTATACCTACATTTTGTAGTATAACATGGTTGCGCTTACCTGTAACTGAGGTTCATCAAGGGTCTTCTGTGCAGGAGAGCAAAGTCTTTTCCCGCCCAAATGGTCATGTGAGAACCTTTTGCACACTTGCCTGAAAGGGGGGTCTCTGTTGGCTCTAGACTAGAAACTACCCCCTCCCATGGTCAATCCCGTCCTGTCTCCTGTGACTGATTGACATGGCAGAGAAACAAAGGGAAGAGCACAAAGTGAAGTGGAATGGGAAAGAAGTCAGAGGAAAGCCAGTTTGCTCTGCACAGTGCTAGAGGGCCGTCGAAGGGAGACCCTTATTTTTGAACAGAGGCTCAAAAGGCTGCGGGGGACTCTGGTGCATCTTTGGAGGGGTCTGGGCAATGTTTTGGATCTGATGGTGGGCAGGACTTATGGGGTGTGGCTTTTAATAAAGGGGGCATGGCCCCCAAATGCCCCACTGTGGGGATATGAATTATAATCATTTGAAATCACACCGTTTTTTTGTCCTGGGGGTAGCTTTGAACTTAATAATCTAATTAATGGGAGACAGGCAGCCCCCCCCCCCCCGCTTCCTTAGAGGACAGGTGGGAAAGATCTGTGTAGGCATACATCAGGGCAGGCCTGCTGTGGGAGGCCTAAGCCCTCCAAGTGATATAGGTACAAACAGAATTGCAGGAGACCTGGTGTACAAGACAGCAGACCAGAGGGGGGGTTTCCTTTTCTTTCTTTCTCCCCCCCCCTTTTTTGTTTTTCTCTTGTAGAGTCAATCACCCCAGAGGAGAGACAAAAGAATTGAAAGGATTTTTGATCACTAGAGACTTTTTCAGTAAGAGATGCCAAAGATGGAATTTGACATCTCACACATGGAAAGAATGTGTACACAACCCTGAGACATGATATTATATTAGGGAGGGGGAGAAGACGTGGCTCAAGGGTCTAACAGTAAGGTTGTTAGTCCCCAAAGAATGTTGTCCTAGGTAGACTGCAGAATTTATATCCTCTGTGTGAAACTTTTTTAAAAAAACACTAATTACTAGCATAGACTAGAACAGTGTAAAAAGACTATAATCCAGATTAAAGGAACAGATTTGTCATGTACAACATCAGCATAGGCTGTGAGACACATTGCGTCAAGCTTCCTTCACAGGGGATATTCAAAAAGGCCATACTGACCTGTTGAATCACAGCCTTAGGGGAGAGTGCAGTAGAGAAATTCTGCTTCCCATCCCGGTTAAGTTTACAGCACTCATACTCTGCAGGGGTCACATTAGAGATGAGGTGCTATTTAACCTGTTGGCCACCACGGACAATAGAGATGACCAATGGAATCAAGTATGTGTTTGCTAAGGGATAGTAGTAGAGGCTGTAACATTAACTCGTAATTACAGTTTGCACATCAGAGACTTTGCTCCATGTGGCAGCTGTTTTAAATAGAAAAACATAAAGTGTCCTTTAAAAAGAGTGACATGCAGTTTTTCTTAATCCCTAAAAGGCAGTCAACGTGTCTTACCCCATTTTATACTTTTTCATTCCCTCCTCACTAGAACCCTGCAAGGTAGGTCAGGTTGAGAGACTGTGATGCTCCAAGGTCAGCAAGTTTTCAGGCAAAATGGCATCTGTACTGCGTTTGTGCACATGCGCAGGTCCACATTTGTGCGCATACCACAGAGGCTTTAAAAAAACCCATCTGGCATGAGACAAAATGCAGACGGGCACCGGATGTGACAGGATATCAGCACTTTCGCAATCCGATGCCCACCTGTGCCCCGCGTTTTCTGGAAAATACTGCACTTTCAGTGGTATCTTTTAACTCCACTTCTTTGACAGGGCGATACAGATTGCCAATGGGTGCGGGACGCTTGCCAGATGTTTTCGTGTGATTGTGCCTTTAAAATCTGGCCGGCATTCATGCCTATCGCGCGGCTAATGCTGCATGTGATCAGACTCTGACATATAGCATTTAGCAAAAAGAGCCATGGAGAACTGCAAAGCTCTGTCAACCCATGCCTCCGAGAATTTTACGTTGAAACTGAGGGTAACCAGGGCTGCGTTCAGACGCTCAGTTTGATCCGCGGCCCCTCTGCTTCCCTGACGGATTTAAAGGGCACGATCAGACAGCAACAGCTGTCTTTCATGCCCCAGTCGTCTTTGTCCCATTCCCCCCCCCACTTTACTCCGTACCTTTTTGATACTGGAGAAAGTCCGGTGTAGGTGAGGGTGCAGTCTTGGCGCGCAGTGGTCTGATCGGGATCTTGCGCGCCAAGACCGCGGCTGCCATCTTTTTAAAAAACAAAACCTCTAGTGCGCATGTGTGTTTCCGTAATGGTTTGCTGGTCCACTCGTTTGCACATGCGCATCCGTGAATTTTTTTAAAACAAAAAAAAAAGCCACGGGCTTCGTGTTTACAGCACGGTAAGGTCTGGAGATCAGCGACGGAAGAACTGCGCGCTGAGATAGGTGATTCATTTGCCGTCTGGATGTGATTACTTCGGGATGAATTCCTTCGCACTAAAAAAACCCGGGCTGCTTCCTCATTAACGCTGCTGTCTGAACGCAGCCCAGGAAGAAGGTTTTCAGTCAGACATAGCTAAGCCTTTAAAAGAGGGTCCCATCAGGCCACACCGCCAGGCTTCTGGTCGGAACCAACAGAAGGCGGGGGAGAAGGTTCCTTCAATGAGACAGTATCTGCCAGGCCACCCCTCCAGGTTTCTTCCCCCAAAGCGGGGGAGAGAGGGGGGAGGGAATCCTTTAGTCAGGTAGTGTCTGCCAGGCCAAACCTCTTAGGTTCTTATCCCGGCATTGAGAGAAGGGTCAGAGAGAGAGACCTTCGACGCCAAAGGGATCAAGATGACCTCAGGATGAGCCCAATGTTGAATGACTTGGAGACACTGAAGGTTGACTTCATGTTGATGCCAGCAGATGATGGTGAGAAGCAGAAATGATAAGATGCCATGGGGATTATAAACATCCCTGCAACAACCGTTGGAGTCAAAATCATTGATGACTCTAAGGTAAAAGGGACCCAAATCAGCTCCTGGGTAAGTGGTTTCTACTCTGGGCCAGGGCCATTTTGCTGGGTCCACTGAGTCAGAGGCTCAGTCAGGAAACACCTCCAGTTTTCTCCCCTCAGGGCACACAAAGCCAAGGAGGGGGATAGCACACAGCCAAAGCCTTTTGAAAGAGCCAGTGAGCCTGAGGCTCTGTCTTGCCACACCTCGCCACAGAGGGGGAATGTACCAGTATTCAGGCTTGCTCCCGGCCAAAGTATTTGGCAAAAGCCAGAGTGTGCCTTTATTTAGGCTGGCGAGCAGCTGAATTCTTTGAAAAGAGCTGTCCTGAGTCCAGCTCTGTCCATACACTCCTTCAAGGGAAACTGCTGACATCAAGAACAGGCAGCTCTGTTGTATAAACCCTCAGGCAGTTAAGGCATAGAGAATGGCCATTTAACAGCACAACTCTAAAATGACAGTTGGTCCAATCATGAGGAAACCAGAAACATTTCTTCTTTAAAATATATTTTAATGTAAGCTGCTCGGAGACTCCCTGGGGTAGTGAAGGGCGGGGTATAAATCCAATCTCCTCCTCTTCTTCTTCTTCTTCATCTTCTTTCGTCCACAGACAAGCTGCAAAAGTTCAAAGTCCAAAATATGTGATCGATTTTCAGACTTCTAGCTTCTCTTGAGGTTTAGAAACATAAATACATTTTTGTAATAGCAAACATTTAATATCAAATTAGTAATGTTTCAATGCTACTTTAAATGGCAGTTATTCACAATGTACATGTATCTGACAGATATATTTCCACTTCTCAAGATGCATGAACCAGGCTTCTCAGTTTGAGACAATACAATATGAAAGTACCTGGCATAGTACCATCTGTCAGAATTAAAAGAAACAGATACAGAATGGAGGTTAGGACATGTTTTGCTGCAGTTGACAGCACTGGATTCCAGGATGTTGCCTCATCAGGTTCTTGCAAGTAATAAGAAGCCACATACCAGTTCCTTTAGGAGATCCTACTTGCCCTTTATAATTTTCTGTAAAAGATAAATTGATATAATTTTAACAACGCTGTCTTGTCATTTTTAGAATGTAATCTCAAACTATTATGGTTTCATACACTTATGTTTTCCTTTATTTTTTTCTTTATTGAAAAACAACCAAAAAACATATTAGGTGGGCTGTAAAATTTCCAATAGCTGATGATGCAACAAACAAACTTCCAGCAGAAATTTCATGCGTACTAGCTAAACAATCCAAAAAGCTGAGGAACTTGGACATACAATATCAACAGTCTGAATTTATCTACTTCAAAGTACTATTACTTTGTATTCCAAAGCATATGTTTTCAGTCTTTTAATCTGGATACCCCTTAATGCTAAACAACTCAAAGCCAATTCACACAATCTCTCCACAATTTTCCCTTTGCTGTTCTAAGAAAGTTTGGATGCAGGAATCATGAGGGTGGGGGCAATGATGTGATTTCTTCCCACAAGGAGATTCCAGAGGTCATGGGTAGAGGGAAGTTCCATTCTGATTCACCATCAGTTCTTACAAATGCTCCTATAGTACCATATAGGGTTGCCAACCTCTAGATGGGACAAGGAGTTTTCCCAGAATTACAACGGACCTCCAGACTAGAGAGCAGTTCCCCTGGAAAAAATGGCAGCTTCAGAAGGTGGACTCTATAGCATCAAATCTTTGCTGGGCTCGCTTCCCTCCCCAAACTCCATCCTCTCTCAGAATGGCCCCCAAATTTCCAGGAATTAACCAAACTGGAGTTGGTAACCCTAGTAACATAGGATTGTGCTATGCTGTAAGCAGTTGCTGTGTTGCTCAGATAATGTATATTTTGGCCCTTTCAGAATAAATAGAGGTGCTGGTTGGCTGCATCTCTAATTCAAAATGGTTTCTTAGAATAGTCTCAGTTCTGGTCTCAGTTAGCTACAGAATACAATTGCAAAGGTAAAAACTATGAAGGTAGAACGATGGGTCCCTATCATTTTTGCTACTGGTGTAGGGGGGTGGCATTTTGACTTACCCAATATTACTTCAGGGATCATGGCGCCTACAAGGAATTCAATCCAGCAAAATCTCTCTTCCTCCTTCTTACACCATTGGAAATGCTGGCGGGATTTAATGCCACGTTTTGACATGTTGCAGTGAAAGATGTTACAAGAAAAATGAACCATATTTCTACCTGATTTATACCTCTGTAAAATCTAGTTCTCACTCAGTTTGAAAAGAGAAGAAGAAGAGGAGGAGATTTGATTTATACCCCGAACTTCACTACCCAAAGGAGTCTCAGAGCGGCTTATAAACTCCTTTCCCTTCCCCTCCCCACAACAGGCACCCTGTGAGGTAGGTGGGGCTGAGAGAGTTCTGAGACAACTGTCCTTGAGAGAACAGCTGGTACAGAGCTATGGCTTATTCAAGGTCATCCAGGAGGTGCAAGTGGAGGAGTGGGGAATCAAACCCGGTTCTCCCAGATTACAGTCCGCACACTTAACCACTACACCAAACTGCTTGGGTGGGGTCCACAAAAATCAACCTCTGATTTCTGTTAAGAAATTCCCTAAGGGTCAATCAATTACTTTATAAGTAGATTCATTTCTAAGCAATGATGCATGGATTGCAAACTTAGGCTTGTTTTTGAAAGCACAAGAATGTGACGTTTTACTTTGGGGTGAGTGTGATCGCGCTTGTCCGGAACGAATTGTTTTGAGCTGGCTCCAGCCAGCTCCAGTATGCCCGTCTGAATGCACCCATTAACTTGTTCTTTCTATGTTGCCGCTTCTTACCATTAATAGTAGTAGGACTGAGAGAATCACAATATAAGGCAAATACCAAAGGAAGCATAAACTATTGTGATAAAATGATGAAATACTTTTACTGTACACCATTCATCACATTATACCAAAATACCATAGTTCTGTGGAAACAAACATACAATAATCCTCTTGTTCATAAGACTATAAAGTCTCTTAATATACAGAACCATCTCTGAAAATAAACTGTTTCTCAGACTCCTGTGTTGTTGCTAGTTAGATAGTGGAGTACTTGCGTGCACAAAATAAACAGTTTTCCAGACTCCTGTCTTGTTGCTTGTTTGATAGTAGAATGCTTGCGTACTACTAGCCATTCTTGAGCATTTTGCTTTTTGGAAATTGCTGTGGAGGCTTTTGTGTCCCAAATAACCTTTTTTGAAGTCTTGGAGTCAGCATTCTACTGCTCAATTAATTGGTCTGTGTGCCTGCGGAAACCGTTGTGAAACTGGCAAATAGTCAACTGCTGGTCGCATACGCAAGCACACAACTATGGTGTTTTGGTATGATATGGTGAATTATGTACAGTAAAAGTATTTCATAATCTTATCACAATAGCTTATGCTTCCTTTGATATTTGCTTCTTACCCTTAATCTGAGTTATAAGGGGCTGGCTCATAACAGGGCAACATTATTCATGCAAGGTGTATATTCACCAATTCTGTAATGAATGCATGTCAGACACAACAAGATGTAGAAAAATGCAGGCAGGTTTTTTTTGGAAAATGTGGGTAAGCCGCTGTTGGATGGATGCCTACCTTGACATGTTTAAGAGGTGCATGTACTGATAGTACGGGAGCCATTCGGGAGGAAATCCAGAGCTAATTTTAACCATGTGAAAATAGCCTGTTGTACTGGAAAGAGAGTATCTTTGAATTAGTTTCAAAGATCAAAGAACTGGTGCTGTCTGAACAGATTATTTTATCCTATTTTCATTGTCAAAGTTCTGAAAGGCACTGCATAAAGCAAAGAGAAGTAATGAAAACCATTGGGTAGAGGGGGAGCTCTTGTTGTTGTTAAGGCATCAACTAATATATCTGTATTAGTAACATCTGCAATACATTGTGTTTGCCTGGGCACTGCCCCATCCCAAGTTTTGAAAAACTACCATACCAGCTGTGCTCTGAATACTGGTGGGTATTTTTGGTACTACTTGCTGACTCCATATTTGGTAATGAGGCAGCCTCAGAAGGGTGAAAAATAATTCCATTCTTGACTGGAAATTCCATGAGATAAAACGTTTTTGCACTTTGTCCAGTAGAAACAACTGTGTAGCGAACTCCATAATAGTTTTCTTGTTTCTGATGTTTACACTGAATTTAAGAATTATAGAAATTGCTGTCTGTTTAATGCACACACAGAGAGAGTTTTTTCACAGAGTGAATGTTTTTTCACACCTATAAATCTCAGTTTAATGGCCAAGCTTGCACCTTCCTTTTGCTTTCAGAGCCAGTTTGGTGTAGTGGTTAAGTGTGCAAACTCTAATCTGGGAGAACGGGGTTTGATTCCCCACTCCTCCACTTGCAGCTGCTGGTATGACCTTGGGCAAGCCATAGTTCTGGCACAGCTGTTCTCTCAAGGACAGTTCTGGAAAGAGCTCTCTCAGCCCCACCTACCTCACAGGATGTCTGTTGTGGGGAGGGGAAGGGAAAGGAGTTTGTAAGCCGCTCTGAGACTCTGAGTGAAGGTCGGGGTATAAATCCAATCTATTCTTCTTCTTCTTCATTTTTCCAGGTATTTTCACATCACTGAAATCACCTTCAAGTCAGACCAAGGGAGTTTTAGCAATGGTACCCCTTGGCACTGTCAAGTTTATGTGTTGCCACTGGCTATACCCAAAGCCTGAGGTACTCCTAAAGTAGCTCTTTATATCCTGAGGAATTTCACACAGCCAATACGTTCCATTTCAGGAACTCTTCAGTAACGGTTTCTGTCTGACATTTCACACAGAACCGTATTAGTACTGGTTTCCTAATGGAACATATTGGCCCTTTCACACAGAAACGTGCATCTCCCATTGAGGAAGGGTTCCTGAGCCAGATTACCTGGAAACCTCCTCCCAAGCATTCTTCAGTTCTTGTATGGGTCCTGAAGTGCTACGGGGTGCTGTGTGAAATGCCCCCGAAGCGGTTCCTCTGATGACGTGTTTTTGTGCCTCTTTTCACCCGTGCTAGCGATCTCCGTCATTGGAAAAGTGGGGGGGGGGGGGATTAAAATCCTGCCACAGGTTTTGACTTCCTGCAATTCTCCTTGGGCAAGATAGTGACTTGTAAAATGGAGGCTGGGAAGGAGGGGAATGAAAAGGCAGCCTGTTGTCCTGTCCCTAAATACTGCGTGGGGTGGGTGATTTAAAGTGCCTGAAGGAGAAAGGTTAAGAGAAAATATTTTTAAATGACAGGCAGCCTGGAAGAGACTGCAGGCATGGAAAGGGGAGTGGGGGGGGGGGGAACAGGGCAGTTTACAAACACAGAAAGCATCCATTCCTACCTAATGTTCAAGAAATCAAAAACAGAAGTGTGTGCGTGTGCCTGCCTGAGCTTCCATCTCCTATTTTTAACAAGTTTTTAACAAGCAATCTTGCGTATCTCAGTGGAGCCCAGGAATTCCAGTGGGGTTGCTATGATGCTGTTTTTGGTGTCCTATTACAGCATCATAGTGTTCTAAATCAGCTCTTTTAAAAAAATGACAGAAATTGCCCCCGCGGGCGAAAAGAGGCGTGAAAAGAAAGCGACAGTCTGAAATAACAAACCGCTTTGAAGACGGCTCTAAAACGGTAGGGGAAGGGCGGTCTGAAATGGCCGTCACTGTACTGATTTATTACAAGCCAGTTCAGTAACGTTTTTAAAGGTTTAGTGTGAAATTCCCCATCCTGTGTTTTAACTTGGGGGTAAAGTGAGGAAATTTAAATCAAATGATAAATTTTTTATTTTACTTTGCAAATAAGTCCCCTCTTGGCACAACATAATAAAATTTAATCTTCAAATGACTCCCCTCCCAAATTTTGAAAGAAGTATGCGGTGCCTGAATTATTAAATTAAGAGATGTCCCTACTTTGAAAGAGTATCTCTTATTTCACTGTCTGTAGGCTACAGTGAATGTTTCTTGCATCCATATCTCCACTATTGTTAAATTATATAAGGCAGCTTTAGAATGAGAGTGCCAATGTTTTGTTTAATCAGTCGGATTCATCAAACAATTACCTCCAGTTAAATGAGCAGCTCCTATTAATAATTAATAATTTTACATATAACAACTGCAGATACCTTAGAAGATGCATTCCCTCCAGAGACAAGGGAAAATGCCTCTTCTAATGCAGTGCTGCCTGAGACAGTACATTTACCACTGATAAAACAAAACAAAAAGTAGGGTTTTTTGCTTTATAGTGGGTTGGATCCCATGAAGCACCATGGGGGAGGCATCTGAGGCTGAAGCAGGTGGAGAGAGTAAGTCATGCTACATGGATGGAAATCTTTCCATCAGCAGAAATGTTTGGTGGGATTCAAGCCAGTGTTTTTACACAGATCTAAATTTAATCAACCCAAACTCACACAGTGCCAATGAAGGATGCAGTCAAATGCTCCTTTAGATCCAACATAGGTGTGAATGCCTGGCAGATCTAAAGGGAGTGATCAGACAACATCTGGGAAGCATCCCGCAGTCGTTGGCAACCTGTGCTGCTCTGCCATGGAAGCGGAGTTAAAGACTGGTTATCTGGATAAGGTGGGCCACGGGTGGACTTTCCCCTGTCTGATCCCTCAAGCATGCTCTCATACCATCGAGATGGTCTGATCAGGCCATCCTGACTCCATGCCATGTTTTCCCCCCACTTCACAGTATGAGCATCATTGCATACTCCATAGAGGGCCCTCAGTGAAAAGGTGTGATTCATCACTTATGCACAAGGGAAACAAACAGCAAAAAAAAAAACCCAACTCACCCGCTGTTGTGTCTGATCACACAATGACGGGCTAAGCCTGCAGCTTCAAAGGGCTGTGTGATCTTGCAACTGCGTATCAAGTTCCTCTGGAGGAAATAGCCTCTCTTCCCCTCTGCTTCAACTGGTGCATGTGACCACAGCCAAGATTTACCAAACTGAATGACATTCCTACCACCAAATATTCAAAAAGTAGCTGACTTAATAATTAGGCAGTGGTTTTGAGAGGTTCTCATACTGAGGTTCTCATACTGTAGTCAGAGAAACATATTATGACATTAATTTTGCAGCTGTGGCCCAGGAAAAAAATATTTGTTTACTTGCTTCATTTGTACCCAAACTTTCTCCCCAATGGAGACCCAAAACAGCTTACACTGTTTTCACCTCTTCTATTTTATCCTCACAACAGCTCTGTGAGGTAGGTTGAGTTGTGTGTCCCTACTTAATTTATACTGATTCTCTTAGAAATGCCATAAGTGTTACATAAGTTTTAAAAGTAGTTGAGGAATGTTAGTTTAGATATTCCAATATACCAAAAAAAAAAAAACAGCAGCCAGAAGATAAGATGTGGTAAGCATGGTGTGATCCCAAATAGCACATAGCTGATTCTTTTGCAAAGAAGAAAAAACGTCCACATATTCTAGCAAATTTCTCATCTTTCCTTTCTAGTGGTTATGCTCCAAGCATTATGCTTAGCTATACGTTATACTGAGGCATGGCTTATCAGTTGAACCAGACGATTTGATAAGAGATCTGTCAAACAAACAGCATTTGTTCTTGTGAAACCCTTTCCCCATCTTTCCCCTGCAAACAGGAAAATATTTAGCAAGAGGTGTACAAACTGACTGTAAATGCAATACCCAGAGTCAAAGGTGGATAATCGTTGGTTAAAAACAGGTTTAGTATTGTGTGGTTCTTCATAACAGAAACACTTTTAGACATGTGTTGAAACATATTTTTGTAGCCCAAGAATGTTAATAAAATTTTGCTTGTTTAGAATTGTTATGTCCACTATCCCTATTTCTCTGGGTCACAAGGTTTTCCCCTCATGCCTTAGCAACCGTATCAAGTGCATCAAAACACTCAAAGCACTGCAGTGAAAAACACAGGCAACTAACAATATTTATGTAAGTGTTTCCCAATGTGCTTTGCTTTCTGTACCATTCGCTTACCCTCCCAGGCATAGGGCAGGATTGGTCACTTCACATTCCAAATCCAAACCACAAGCTCTCCAAAGCTAAAGTGTAAGTCAGAGGCCTTCATGTAATCCTTGGCCTACTTGTACTACTCCAGTCTCCTCTGTTTGCATAACCTGTCAGGATATAGTCTGGGGATCAGAAGCCAAGATGAGAACAAGGAATAGCAGCACCCAGATACAATTCAGTCAAAGTGAGGCCCGTAGCTACAGTGGGGCATCTTGGGGCGAGGCCCCCCGACTTCCTGGCAAGGCCCCACAACTTCCCATCCAGCCCAGGGTGTCACAGCCTTCTCCCCCCAGGAGGGGCAGCTCCCACCAAGGGCCTCTAGAGAGGGAGGGAGGCTAGACTGGCTGTCTAGCAGTCCTAAACTCTTCCCTTAACATTCGCCAGTTGAAATCCAGGGGGATGCGAACATGTCTGAATTTTACTCTGAATTCGGGCCTTACAGGGGCCACTAAGGCAGCTAAAAATTTAATTATATTGTTAATAAAGATAAAAATGGGACACTGATACAGTTTTTAATATTTTCAGTCCCCATCTATAAAATCATCAATTGACTGTGGTATTCCTTTTGGTGTCGTTCATTTCACTCTTGGTGTTTAGAAGTTTGTGTCATCCATAGCCTGTTGTTGAGCCGTTCAGACTTTCCTTATTTGAAAGAAGAAGAGAGGAAGGAGGAAATAGAAGGATAAAGAAGAAAGGGGGCAAGGTCTGTAGGAAAGGCAGAAGAATAAACTGTGTTTGGTATATTTTAAATCCTGCAATGTCGTTTCCTTGCCTGCATGAAGACATACCAAATGGAACTTCTAGAATAAGTCCAACGTGTATATGGACATTGCATTATAAAGAGGGCAAATGGTTAAAAGCTATTTTGCCAAGCTGTTCTCACATGACCAGGAGCCAGAAAAGGGGGGGAAATAAGCAAACTTGACAGAGTTGGTACAGAAAGTACACATGGCCACTACTCGTACAAAATATGAAGAACAAAAGCTGATTTGGCATAGCAAAGAGGGAAGGAAACTGGAGCCTGCAGGTGGTGAAGTTTCTATCAAGTCGCAGTAAATTCAGCAAACGCAAACTCCAGAGTGTGGGTTGGATTATTTCTGAACTCTGCTAACAGCCTGCAGAGGGTGAGGTTTCTACTTATGTTAGTTTGTTCATTTATTTATAGCCTGCTTTTTTCCACATTGGGGACCCAGTGAGGTAGGTTAGGCTGAGAGAGAGTTACTGACCCCAGGTTCCTCAGAGAGCTTCCAGTACAGAGTGGGGATTCAAACCTGAGTTTCCCCAGATCTGACGTTCTAACTGCTACACTCTGCCATCAAAGCTCCCAGCCATATGCACTGCCTGGCATCCTCAAGGAATGGGTGTGCAGGTGGTGAGAGGGCTTGTGGGGGCATGGGGGAAGGATGCACGGGAAAGTCAGCAGCAGTGTTCCCTCTAAGCTGAGTTAGCGTGAGCTAGCTCACAGTTTTTTAGCCTCCAGCTCACACATTTTTGTCTTAGCTCACGAAGGACGGCTTCAGAGCAAACTAATGTATGCAGCAGCCAAATCGCTCGTTCACAACTGTAAAACCAGTAGGCCACACAGTAGAATTTTTGCTCATAAGACTCCACAGCTTAGAGGGAGCATTGGTCAGTGGGTGGGAAGGGAAGCCTGGCGGTAGACAGGGGAAAGAAGGGGCCCTGGGTGCTCTCTGCCCAGAGCCCCCCAAAACCTGGAGCCATCCCTGGGTAAACCAATGCCCATTGTTAGTGCTGCAAGGGCTGATCAGTTTGGTTCATTCCAGGACCCTTTTCACTCCCCAGTCCAACCCTGCTTCGCCTCCATATCCACCATTTCCACCCCATGGTCCTGAGTAGTCACCCGCATAGAACAGCTGTAGGGTTGCCAAGTCTGGATTGGAAAATACCAGGAGACTTTGGGGTGGAGCCAGGAGAGGGTGGGGTTTGGTGAGGGGAGGGGAGGAGCCTCAGCATGGTCCAATGCCATAAAGTCCACCCTTCAAAGCAGCCATTTTCTCCAGGGGAGCTGATCTCTGTCAGCCGGTGATTAGTTGTGAAAGCGGGAGGTCCCCAGGCTCCACCTGGAGGCTGACAACCCTAAACAGCTGTGTTTCAGCTACCTGACTGGTGCAGGTTTTTCCATGTTTCTATAGGTGGAAAGTACTGGAGTCGGGAGGCGAGTTGTAGGATGATCATAGCAAAGACTTTATTAAGTGAATCAGCATGTTCAGGAGATGGTCAGATCAAGCATGCTGCCAGGGCTCCAGGGCCCTGCTTATATGCCGGCCGGAGCCACACCTCTGGCTGCACCCAAAATACCTGATAGGGGCTTAGCATATGCACATAGTTCTGATAGTGCCTTAAGTCTTAAGTTGTAGTTCATAGGTCCCCCGCGGAAGACCTAGGCTGGCTATTGGTGGTCGTTTTGGATCCGACTGTCTATTGTTCTACCTGGCTGAAGCTCAGGTAGAATCGGGCCATGTGCTCTGACCGCATGGCGGTCGCCATTTCGTGACTAGTACACAACACCCCTCCCCCCATAGTTCGGTCCCACTCGGCAGACATAGTCCTGAAGGTACTCTGGCCAGCGACGTTCGCGGCCTGAGCGCCGGGGCATTGCAGGTCGTGGGGCCTTGGCAGGCCCTGGGATTGGGGTGCCCTCTTGGTTGCTTTCGGGAGCGCCGGGCCGCGGCTCGGCCGCGGCTCGGCCGGCGCTCCGTCCACAGGCTGCTCCTCCGGTAGGGATTCTGAGGTTTCGTCCTCCGGATCAGGGTCCCCTAGCTGGGTTGGTGATGGCTCCGCGGGAAGTGCTGACTTGGGAACACTCGGTGTGTGGTCCGGAGTGCGCCGCCGGAGCTGATCGATGTGGCGCCGCCAGGTTGCTCCTTCTCCCGTCCCGTCCTCGTACGAGAGCGGGCCGGTTGCTCGGATGATCCATGCCGGGATCCACCCTGGGCCCCGGGCGTAGTTCCGGGCATAGACGGGGTCCTTGGGCGCGAAACCTCGGGCGGCTGGCCGGAGCTCCGTCCTCTTGTTGGCATCGATGGCGCGGTCGGGGTGGAGACGATCCAGTATGGTGCCGAGTCGCCGGCCCATCAACAACTCCGCTGGGCGGCGACCCATTCCCGTGTGTGGGGTGTTGTGCTGGCTGAAAAGGAATTTGATTAGCTGCAGCTCCCAGTCACCGGTGTCCATCCTTTTGATGGCATCTTTGGTTGTGCAAACCATCCGTTCTGCCTGTCCATTGGTTGTGGGGTGGAATGGTGCCGAGCGGATGTGCCAGATGCCAAACAGGTCTGTGAAGCGCTGGAACTCTCCTGATGTGAAGGCCGTTCCATTGTCCGTCACGAGAGAGTCTGGCACTCCGTGGGTGGCGAAGATGCGCCACAGGGCTCTGGTGGCCGCCTTGGTTGAGGTAGACCACACCGGGACTACCTCCAGCCACTTACTGTAGCTATCCACAACAATAAAGAACAACTGCCCCTGGACCGGCCCAGTGAAGTCGAGATGGAGCCGCAACCATGGTTTGTCAGTTGACTCCCAGGGCCGGACGGGGGCATGGGAGGATCGGGCCGCGACTCTTGGCATTTGCTGCATTTGTGTACCCGATCCTCAATCTCCTTGTCTATGCCTGGCCACCACACGTAGCTGCGGGCCAAGGCTTTCATCCGGATGATTCCGGGGTGTGCCTCGTGGAGGGCTGCTAGTACCCTCGGGCGGAGCGGCTCGGGGATGACTACCCTTGACCCCCAGAGCAAACACCCCTTGTGGGTGGAGAGTTCATGTTTCCGAGCTGTGAAAACGGCGAACTCCTGGCCCGGATGGTCGGGCCACCCCCTCCCCACCCAGTCGGAAACCTGGGAGAGGACGCGGTCCCGCGCCGTGCGGCGGGCCACGTCGGGTACCTGTACCGGGCGATCCGGAAGATCTTCGAGGAGGGCCACGTAGAATGCAGGAGCCGGGTCGGGGTCGCAGTCCAGGAGGGGCAAGCGGCTGAGGGCGTCGGCGTGGCCCATGGCTTTCCCGGGGCGGTGGATGAGGTCGTACTGGTAACCTGCAAGAAAAATAGACCACTGCAGGACCCGGAGGGACAGCATCTGGGGCATCTGGCGGTGTGGGGCGAGCAGCCCAAGAAGTGGCTTATGGTCCGTGGTGACTGTAAATGCCCGGCCGTAGAGGTAATCGTGGAATTTTTTTACCCCTGCCACGATTGCCAGAGCCTCCTTGTCTATTTGGGCGTAATTCCGCTCCGCCTTTGACAGTGTCCGGGAGTAGTAGGCCATGGGCACCTCCCTACCATTTGGCAGACGATGGCCCAATACAGCCCCCACCCCGTATGGAGATGCGTCACACGCAAGGACCACCGGCAAAGACTCGTCGAAGTGTGCCAAGACCACGTTAGACGCCAACAAGTCCTTAACTGCTGTGAAAGCCCTGTCGTGCCGCGGCCCCAAAGCCCATTTTGCCCCTGTGTCCAGTAACCTATGGAGGGGCTCGGCGACCGCCGCCTTGTGTGGCAAGAACGTGTGGTAGAAATTGAGGAGGCCCAAGAATGCCTGGAGCTCCGCTTTTGTCGTCGGGGTCGGCGCCTCCGTGACGGCTTTCACCTTCTCCTTGGTGGGGTGGATGCCCAGTGCGTCCACGTGGAACCCCAGGAACGTTACGGAAGGTACTCCCAAGGTGCACTTGTCCTTTCGCACCTTGAGACCGGCGTCCTGGAAACGCTGCAGAACGGCTCGTAAGCGTGTCTTGAAGGTGGCGATGTCCGGAGCCGCGATGAGGACGTCATCAAAAAATGGCTTCACCCCCGGAATGCCTTTTAAAACAGAGTCCATTAGTTGCTGAAACAGACCAGGGGCAACACTGACCCCAAACTGGAGCCTTTTCACTTTGAAAGCGCCCTTGTGTGTCGCTATGGTTTGAGCTTCCGCGGTTGCCTCGTCTACTGGGAGCTGTTGATAGGCTTGAGCCAAGTCCAGCTTCCCAAAGATCGTGGCTCCTGCTAGGGATGCTAGCACATGGCTGATCACTGGTACTGGGTACAAGTGGTCCTGTAATGCCCGATTCAGAGTACATTTGTAGTCCGCACAGATGCGGACCTCCCCATTAGACTTCAACGGGGTCACTATAGGGGTTTCCCATTTTGCATGGGGAACTGGCTCCAGCACGCCTTGAGCCACGAGTTTGTCTAGTTCCGCCTCCACCTTGGGCCGCGTTACTAAAGCCGGCCACCGGGCTGGCACCCGGATCGGGCGTACGGCCGGATCCAGGTCCAGGGAGACTGGAGGACCCCGGTAGGAACCGAGGGTGCCATCAAAAACGGCCGGGAATTCCGCGCAGACTGAGTCGTAATCTGCTAACTCTACTTTGTGAACCCCCGTCATGCCCACCCCCAAAGGCTTGAACCAAGCGCGCCCCAGCAGACTGTTGAGGTCCCGCTCCACCACTAGTAGGTCGAGGGATTTGCATATGCCCTGGTATTGTACCTGAACCTGCGCCAGCCCCTTGATGGCGACCGGGTTTTTCTGAAAGTCCCGGAGCACGAGGGCAGTTGGCCGGCACAGCCGGGGGCTCCGCTGTGGAAACAGTTTTTTAAAAGTGGCCGCTGAGACTATGGAGTAGGCAGACCCAGAATCAACCTCCTTGCAACAGGGGGTGCCCCGATCTGCAGGTTGACCTGGATCGCTGCGGGGAGGGGCTCTCGTAGTTGGAGCACCTGGGTGGCCGAAGAGGTGCTGTCAACTGCCTCGTAGCGGGCGGTGGAGGCCACGGAGGACTGTCACGCATTCCGGGAGCGGCAGGCCCTGGCGATGTGCCCCGTCTTCCCGCACATTCTGCAAACGGCATCTCGGAAACGGCAGGAGCGTCTCTCATGGGGGTCCCCGCAGCTAGCGCACATCGGGGGCAGCCTGCTGGGGTTGGAAGAAGCGAAGGCGTCGGCGGCCGTGGTGTGCCAGGCGCGGCCTCGAGACTCACCCTTCTGCGCGCGCTGGCGTAGCTGGTGGACGTCTTCGTCCTCATCTGTCTCAGACCCGGAGGAGGCAATGCGGTGGACCTTGGACGCCTGCTTGTCCTTGTAGGTCGTCTCGAACGCGACGGCAGCCTGCAGCACCTTCTCGAGGGTTGGCTCGGGGGTGGTGATAAGCCGGCGGCAGAGCTTGGCTTCTCTTACCCCTGCCACGAAGCTGCCTAGCAGGTTGTCCTCCACATTCTTAAACTCACACCCAACTGCCAGGCGGTGGAGGTCGGCCAGGAACGTGACGGCATTCTCTCCCGGTTGCTGCTTCCGTTCGAGGAACTGGACCCGGAACGCCAACATGGATGGTTTTGGTGCGAAGTAGTTCCCGAGCAGCTTCTTGAGGTCGTCGTAGGAGACGTCCAGCAGAACTCGGGGTGCTATGATATTCTGCGCGATGTGCATTGTCTCGATGCCGCAGTGGCCCATTAGCCAGGCCCTCTTCAGGGTGGCCTCGGTGACTCCGTGCACGGTCAGGAGGAACTTGAGCTGCCTGACCCATGTGTCCCAGTGCTTGGGCTTGGAGGTGTCGAATGGAGGGATGTTTCCCGCTGCGGCAGCCATGTTTGCTGAGGCAGGAGCGAGGTTGCGAGCGATGTCCTCTGGGGCTTGTTGAGCCAGCGGCTCGGTGCTCGGAGCTCCACTGCTCAGCATGGCTGATGAGTCGCTCATCGGGATCCCATCCTCGTCGCCAGTGGAAAGTACTGGAGTTGGGAGGTGAGTTGTAGGATGATCATAGCAAAGACTTTATTAAGTGAATCAGCATGTTCAGGAGATGGTCAGATCAAGCATGCTGCCAGGGCTCCAGGGCCCTGCTTATATGCCGGCCGGAGCCACACCTCTGGCTGCACCCAAAATACCTGATAGGGGCTTAGCATATGCGCATAGTTCTGATAGGGCCTTAAGTCTTAAGTTGTAGTTCATAGGTCCCCCGCGGAAGACCTAGGCTGGCTATTGGTGGTTGTTTTGGATCCGACTGTCTATTGTTCTACCTGGCTGAAGCTCAGGTAGAATCGGGCCATGTGCTCTGACCGCATGGCGGTCGCCATTTCGTGACTAGTACACAACAATAGGGTTGCCAGGTCCCCCAGGAGGACAGGAAAAATGGGTCCATTACCCGCCAGCCCAAATCAGGCCACCAGGGGAACCCCACCCCCAAATTGCCAGGATTGCGGAGACGTGCCTGTCGTGATGACATCACCCAGAGGTGATGTCATCATGTCGGGCACGTTGCGGGGGGATGCTCTATCGTTCAAGGGAAAACTCTTATGTTTTCCCCTTGAATGATAGTGGTCCCACCCCCAGCATGCCCGACGTGATGACGTCACTTCCGGGTGATGTCATCACAGCTCACGTGCTTTGTGCATGCACCAACAGACTGCCAGAGATGGCCAGGACTCCCCGCGCTGCAGCTAAGGTAGGACTTGACAACCCTATGGTTTCTACGTGACATTGTCTTCTGTTTGTGCACAGACCACTAACAGCCCATTCTTTCCACACACAAAATCTGCTTGATTTCAAACCTGTAAAAAATATTATTTCCTGGGCAGGCTGCTATCCCGACAAGCAGTTTCTTGCCTCTGGAGCTATGCCACCACTGGGGGCAGTACTAGTAACCAGGAAATGAAGATGTTGGAACATGCAAAGTCTATAGTGCAGGCTTATGAAGAAGATCTGAAGATCACCCAACAGGGGGACAACTGAAAGACTGGTAGTTAGCATAGCTAGACTAGGGACAGCCCACAATTTCAAATTATGTCCCTGTTGTCTCCTGATTGGCTCTTCTGGAGACTTCTTGCTCCTGCAGAGCTTCCTTCTTGTTGTTGTTCCCAGGGGCACAGAGTTTTGTAAATTCCGGGGGGGGGCAGGGGCTCTTTAGCGCACATGCCAAGTGCGCGCGCTTGCTGGGGCGATGTCCCCCCTCCCCGCCGCGAAACCTCTGCTCCTCCCCAGGCCCTTCCAAGGCCCGCCAGCCACTGCTGCTGGGGCCTCTCTCTCCCCCCTCCCACTCCTTCCCTCTCCCTTCACTGGGAAAAAAGGGAGGGAGAGGGAAGGATGGAAGAGTGGCCAGGCAGGGGGGAAGAGGCACCGACAGCAGTAGCTGCTGGCCTCAGAAGGGCCCTGGGAGGCGCAGCGGCAGGCGCTACGTTTTCTATGCCTATGGTTGTTCCTCTCGCAGTGGGGAGTCCTCTGGGTGGCCCAGAGAGTCAAGAGTCCTCTAGGTAGCCCAGAGAGCTGGGGACCTGGAGGCTGGATGGAAGTTAGGGGGCCTTTGCAGGAAGTTGGGGGGCAGGCCCCGAAATGCCCCACTGTAGCTCTCTTCTGTGTTCTATAACCATTTGTTCTTCTTTAATAAACCTACTTATTTTTCTCTGAACAGTCAGTGCTCCACTTCCTTTGCATATTTAAACTCTGCCAACAGATGTGAGCTCTGACTCATGAAAGCTCATGCTGGAATTAATGTTGTTAATCTTAAAAGTGCCACCAGGCATCTGTTCTATTTGCCATACCTTATGCCAGAACTTGGTCTCTTTTGCCCAGCTTTTTGAACTGTTATAGACTCTAGTTTTCTACTAAACTGTCAGAAGTGTCTTCTTATATTTTGCAGCTTTTACCCCAGCTGTTTACCCTTCTTTTTCTGTCCCTTCCCCCGCATGAGGACAACATGTCATGCATATGAAAAAATACTCAACAGAAACTTGTGCCACAGCAATTGAATTAGACTTTAAAGTGAAAGGAGACTCCTGTTTTTGCTTCCTCCATGAGGCTGCTCAGAATAACTTTATATCCCCAAACCAGGCTGAACAGTCAACATGGTTTGCAAACATCATTAAAACACTCGGACTCTGACACATCTCAGGGGGGGAGGGGGAAGAGTTCTGATATTCATAATTCACTATCAGCCTCTAATAGAGCTACTTTCTCAAGCCTCTAATGTTAGCATTAGTTATCATAAAACTTACAGCTCTGTGACACAACCAAACCCTGAAAAAACTAATGGAATATCCCGCAAACCTAAGGTAACCCTTTCTAGTGATGATAATAAAACCATAAACATACCATAATAGTCATAAAGTTGCCTTTTGTAGTGGAGAGAGCCAATGTGAGATTTACACACCTGGTTACCCCAAACCTTGAACTCAGGATTAAGGAGGATGTAAGAGAAGCATGGACCTTGTGCTGGCCTTCTGTGCTGGTCTGGACTTCTCTCAGGGATAACATTGTTTGCTCAGGTGTGGTATCTCGAGCATTCTCCTTGAATTCTAACACAACAGCTATTCCCTGTGCTAGCTAATAAAACCCATTCACAAGGCCAGCAGCCTATGAACTTTTCAGTTTCCTTTCATGTATTTCTTAGACAGTCAGAAGTCCCTTTAATCCTACCTGGGTGCCAGCCTTTCTCTGGAAATACCTTTGCCTAATAGACTTTTACATTTTATTTGTTCGCTTTATACAAAGGCACTTAAAACTGCAAAATGACATCATCATAACCAAAAGTGCATACTGAATCATTTTAAAGACTGCATATTCCATTAACTTATAAATGGCTTCCAGTTGAACTTGTACATAACCTCTTTATATTTTTAAATATCTGGTTAATTTGTCTGTGCTTACTTCTGAAGGGTTCTCCCCTCTCGACCCTCATGTATAATGATATCTGTTTTCTCATTTTAGGCAGTAACAATATTGAGGCGCATCAAACATATTAAATGTGTAATTTCTGTAAAGATGGAATTCTCTAAGTATCCCTGTAACATTATTATAGGACGTGGAGGTATCAATTAATTGTGTGCAAGCACCCTCATGTTAAATTTGCAATTAATACTTCAAAAAGTCTGAATAATAGAACATAGTCTAAACTAATCCATTGTAAAGGATCAATTACTGATCATGGCTTTCAAACCCTGTCATGATTCTTATTATGTTACTGGGACTGTAATAAGGCCTAGAGGTCTTCCTGAAACTATTTTCAGGACTGTGATAAGGCCTAGAGGTCTTCCTTAACTATTTTCTTGGCTGCTGTCTCACATTACTACCTGAGACAGGGGAGATGGATAGGGTTACCAGCCAGGGTGGGTAGTTCTCATATGCAGCCAGACACACATACAAGTCTAAAACATCCAGGGAACATGTAGAATTTATCAACATTCAAAATCAGTTTAGATATATTTTTAAATTAACCCTATATCAATCTCTCAGAGTAAACATGGTTTACACTGTGTAAACATGGTTAGGTTTAGTCTGCTAATGTTTTTAATGTGTAACTCTGACTAGTACAGTATGCTTTTTTCATATTGCTTTCTTTGTCTCAGCAGTGTTGACCATGACACTTTTCAATCAATATCATCTGTCTGAGGGTTTTTTTAAAAGAGCACAACCTATATTTTAATGATTCCTTTCAAACAGCCTTTGTATTCAATTTTAGTAACTAGCTATTAAGTGATTTTATTTACCTTTTCATATAAAGCCTCTTGTGCCCAGTTAGCAAAGTGTGGTTCAGCCGTTTTTAAGGGAAACTGTTTTCTTCCATTTTCACCTCTTCATTACACTTCTGAATCACTGTGGTGTGCTGTCTAAAATGTCCGTAGCACCTCGTACAATGCCGCCTCCCCCCCTTCCTTTTTCCCACACAAATTTGCCCAGTAAATTAAATAGCCAGTCCACCAAAATTAGGGATGCCAGCCTCCAGATGAGACCTGAGGATCCCCCTGAATTACAGCTCATCTCCAAACTGCACATATCAGTTCCCCCGGAGAAAATGGATATTTTGTAGGGTGGACTCTATGCCATTGTACCCCACTGAGGTCTTTGTACTCCCTCAACTCCATCCCCAAATTCCCAGGATTTTCCCAACCTGGATTTAGCAATCCTAACCCCCAATCTCCTGCCAGTAGCTGGGGGGGGGGGGGGCTGGCAACCCTAGCAAAACTGACAAGACCACCACAGCTATGACCATGCTGGCAATGCAAAGGTACATATCACTACCCATTAGGAATTTCCTGGACACTATTTTTAAGAGCCACAAAACCACAGTTTCTAACCTGTATCTATAGGTCTTCTGTGCACTCCCTCACATGGGAGCTAGATATCTTCATGAGTTTGCAAATAAATCAAAAAGGAATTTAAAAATCTCCATTCCTTTTATATCTAATGAAAACAAAGGGATAGAGAAAACAATAATTCATTATTTACTTTCTCCGGGAGCCCATCAGTGACTTCAAGGAGGTCATAGAGAGGATGAGACATTCCTTTCCGCTCCTTCTCTTCCTTCCTAACCTACCCACTTAATGTGCTGTGGGTGGCAACACTGGCTGCTACTGAAGTGGCCACCACATTTGTGCTCATGATTGGCAAGATAAGCAGGCAGCAAGCAGGTAAGTGGGAAGAATCTCTCCCTCCCCTTCCGCCGGCACCTCAGTGCACCCCAAGGATAGGCCCAGGGCTATTTCTGGGCAGGAATGCACAGGAATGGAGTTCCGGCTGGCTTCTGAGTTGGCCATGCCTACAGCCTCCCCCACCCTTGGGTTTCCCAGGTGCTTCACAAGCCGTGGGGCATTTGGGGAAGCCAAGCCAGCCCAGGGAGGGAAGGCAGTTTAAACTGCATCCCCTCCTCAGGTTCCCCAGGTGCCCCACAGCTGCAGGGCACCTGGGGAAGCCGATCCTGAGAGGGAGCTGCGCTGTCAGGGGTGTGGCCTAATATGTGAATGAGTTTCTGCAGTTGGGTGTGGCCTATTATGCTAATGAGTTTCTGCTGGTCTTTTTCCACAAAAAAAACCCCTGGATAGGCCCATCACTACAGATGAAAGAGAGAGGTAATGCCTCCTTAGAAATCTGCCAAGACCCCTTTTCTTAATTCCCAGCTTTCATCTTTCCAAAAATTACATCTCTAGCCTTGTTTGTTTGTTTGTTTCTGCTGTGGAGATATAAGGGTAAATGTGCCAGCAGGTTCATCTTGATTGTTTGGGGGAAATGGGGATCAAGCTGCGAGACTGCTGGCACCAGTCCAGTCCTGACCAACTTCAGTCTCATTTACTGCACCTTTTCTGCCTGGGCCCTTTGCTTCTTTCTTCTTTGTTTCTGTTCTCCTTAATGTCCACAGTGATAAGTAAGAAAAGTGGACAGAAAACTGGAGTCTTAAACTATTTGGCAGTGCTTTTTTGTAAAGAAGAAGAAGAAGAAGAAGAAGAAGAAGAAGAAGCTAGTCTTCATATATAAAGTTGCACCAATTTCCACCACTTCCCCCCTTCCCTCTGCATATCCCCACTCTGCTATTCCTGAGGGTCCACTCTCTCTTTCTGTGGCTGAGTAGAGCAGGCCAGCACGAGGACTGGGGCCTGGGAGCACCCTGAAAAAAGGTGCCAGTACTCAGTTAACAACGAGTATCTTCACAAAAACAGCCATGCTGTTTGGAAGTTCCCACATCTGTTTGCACTGGAATATTTGCTTCAGGAGTTGGTGGGAACCACAGGGAGGGGGAAGGGGCTGAAAAATGAACACCCAGTCTCACTCAGCCTGATATCTGGTTTTAATCTTTAATTGCAAATTGCGTTGCTGAAGCTTACCTGTGTAAAGGAATTTTAAAAAAACACCCTATTGCTTTACTTTAATGATACTGCTCTTACAGCCAATTTGGCTCTGAACAGTGTCACACTAAGACCAAAAAAACAAAAGAAGGAAATTTATTTCATGTGTCTACATAACGTAAAATCTAATGATTTTTAATTTTAATCCACTGAGAAAAGAACTTGGCAACTGCCAATGTAATATTAAAATCCACCCCTGCTGAAAGAAATCTCAAATTATCCAGTTCACACCTAGAGTAAAGAAATATATATCTCTAAGCATGGGCAAAATGCATTTTACTTACAGATGAATAACCACCATCAAATTCCTGTCCTTATCAAATTCCTGTCCGCTCCCCCCAAAAAATCTAAGGCTAAAGGAATGAAAAAGCATGACGCTCAGACAGGCTTGAATTCCAGAACTACTCACTGCAGGAAAAAAGAAGTGTTTCCTTGCAGAAGTTCAAAGGGCTGGGGGGGGGGGGGATAGCCGTAAACCATATTATCTCTAACAAAAAAAAATGATAGATTTAGGTGAGGTAGCTATGTTGGTCTGAAGCAGCTGAACAAAATTTGAGCCCAAAATTTGAGTCCAACCTTTAAGACCAACACAGTTTTATTCATCGTATAAGTTTTCATATGCACGCACACTTCCTCAGATACAGAAAAATGAAGTATTTTGGAGGTTCTACATAGATTTGAGCCAAGAATAATCCCTATTTGATATGAGCACATGAGGCTGCCTTACACTGAGTAGACCACTTGGTCTGTCAACCTCAGTATTGTCTACTCTAACTGACAGTGGTTCCCAGTGGTTCTCAACTCTTTCACATCACCTGATCCTTTAACTGGAGATGCTGAGAAGTGAACCCTGGACCTACATGAAAAGCATGTGCTCTGTCTTGGATTGCCAGGTCCCCCCCACTGGACACCAGGGGGGGGAGTAGGGTTGCCAGATCCAGGTTGGGAAATTCTTGGAGATTTGGGGATAAAGGCTGGGGAGGACAGGGACCTCAGTGGGGTACAACGTGATACAGTCCACCCCTCCAAAGCAACCATTTTCTCCTGGGAACTGATCTCTGTAGTCTCAAAATAAACTGTAATTTCAGGAAATCCCCAGGTCTCAGCTGGAGGCTGGAACCACAGCCCAACCCTGTGTCTGAAGCCACAGCCCCACCCTATGCAAAGGGACCAGGTAGAAAAGGTGATGGGATGTAGTAAACGAGAATGAAGTTGGTCAAGACCAATGCCCCATCTAAGCTGTGGAGTCTGGTGAGCAAAAATTCTACTTTGTGAGCTACTGGCATTAAAGTTGTGAACGATCAATTTGGCTACTGCAGAAATGAGTTTGCTCTGGAGCCACCCTTCCTGAGCTAAGACAAAAATGTGTGAGCCAGAGGCTAAAAAACTGTGAGCTCACTCATACTCACTCAGCTTAGAGGTCAGGACTGGTCCAGTGCCAGCAGTCTTGCAGCTCGATCCTCATTCCCAGGGAGGGAGGGGGTGGATTTGCAGGCAGGTTCACTTAACAATCTCCCATTTGAGTAATTAGAGTATTAATTTATTGCTATCCTCTTCCCCCTCCCCCAGTTTTCCTGTACAGTTTTGAGTCCTGCACCAAAGTCTTATGCCCTGCAGTGTCACAAGGGAGATGAAAACAGGTACCCATTAAATCAACAAATGACTCATGGTAGGATTTGAAGCAAATCACTTTTGCCCTGGACAGCTGATGGTATGCTGTACAACTGATATATTAGCCTTGTAATTTCTGACTTCATAGCACTACACGCCTATACAAATGCTAACCTTTTAAAAGAATTTTTAAAAGTTAACAAATCATAGCAAACATGAAAGTTTTTGATGTTCCAAATTAATTTATTATAGTGTCCCCATCCCGCCTTCGCCAAATCTCAAACAGTGGGCCTGGGACTCAGATGCTAAGGTTAATTCTTAGGGCTGGAAGGTAGTAAGCTTTGTGGAAAACAGGGAAACATTTTTCTTCAGTAGTAATAATGGAGTCAGTCGTTTGTTTGTCTTTTAAGTAGGGCCTCGCTGGACATACTGAGGCAGGAAATTGACCCAACATGGAAAGGAAATTTTGAAGTACAAACAATTTCTGAAGAAATAACGCAGTAGCCTTCACAGAAAAATGAGCCAAAAAAAAAGGTCTTTCCCTCTACTGATCTCTGAGCAATCGGAAAGCAAGAAAGACGTTGCGCTCTCAACTCATGTATGGAATGCTAGTGCAACATCAGGGACAGAAGAGTTCCTAATCTTCGAGAATTGAATAGAAGGTCCCATCTGTAGTCTGTACAGGGTGTGTGTGTGTGTGTGTGTGTGTAACTGCACAAAATACATAAATAAGAAAAGGTGGTATGTTGAAACAACTCCTGGCATTGACTGACTCAGAAAATAAGGAGATGAAATTTACATTATGGCATTTGTATATCAATGTGCAGTACAAAAAAGACCACATGTAATAATTGGAATTTAGAGAGGATCATGTAACGGGAAGTGGCTATAGAGAAACAGGAAGCCTTCCCCATTTACTAAAAAGGTTCCTCTTTCTGGTTAACTCCTCTTGAGAACTCACTATGGTTTTCACAGAATGATTAATAATGCAACTTTACCTGTGACTAATGGTGGTTATTTGTCATTTATTCCTTCAGCCAAAGATTTCCTTGTGATTTCATCAGGCATCATAGAGTTCTCCCAGTTAGCCCTGATAATCTAAAATAGATGCTGTAGAAAAGAGCAAGAGTCCAATAGCATTAGAGTCCAAAAGTCCAAAAGCCTAGCTGTTATGTATTGACCATGCGGTCGCCATGTGCTCTCTTCATTGCGACCGCATGGCCAGAGCACATGGCCAGAGCATGGCCAGAGCACATGGCCAAGAAACTACCTGAGCTTCAGCCAGGTAGAACAAAGGCCAGGTGGATTCAAACCGGCCACCAATCCTGTACCTAGGTTTCTCCCAGGGAACCTATGAAATGTAAATAGACTTCTAATAGCCTATCAGGCCAGTTGGGTGAGGTCAGGGGATTGTCCCTGACCAGCATAAAAGGAGGGCTTGGAGCCCTGGGTTGTATGCTTCATCCGGACCAGCAATAAAGATCTAGCTGTTTCACTATTCCATGGACTCCCGACTCCAATACATATCAGTGGCGACGAGGATGGGATCCCGATGAGCGACTCTCCAGCAGACCACAGCAGCACAGCGAGCTCCGTCCCGCCGGCCGCAGGCATCTCCGAGCTCCAGCGCTCCAACGCCTCGCCGCAAGCCGCTCTGAGCCCAATCCTCCGGCACTAGCCAGCGCCAAGCCTCAGCGCTCCCCGGCACCGCCGCAAGACACGAGGACATCGCTCAAACAGCCGCCGCCGCTCCTGCTCTGGTAAATATGGCAAACGCTCCGGGACCAATTACCCCTTTCAATACGTCTCGCCCCGAGACGTGGGAGTCCTGGCTCAAGACGCTGGGTTGTGCCTTTAAGGTCCGCGGAATCACAGATGCGGACCTGAAGAGTGCCTGGCTCTTGAGTTCCGGAGGGGTGGAGGTCATGCGGGTGGCCCAGAACCTACTAGCCCCGCAAGACCCCACCGAGGTGTCTTACGACGTGCTCACCAAGACCCTCGGCGATTACTTCGCCCCGAAGCCATCAAAACTGGCCAGGCGCTGGGAGTTCATACAGCGCCAGCAGCAGCCGGGGGAGTCAGCCGCCACTTTCCTGGCTGAACTCCGTCGACTAGCCGTGGGCTGCGAATTCCGCCACATGGATGACCACGTGGAGACCGCCTTCATGGGAGGGGTCCGGGAAGCCAAGCTCCGCCGGCGCCTCATTGCAATGCCAGAGCCAACCTTGGAGAAGATGCTCGAAACTGCGGCAGCCTTCGAGACAACGCAAAAGGACAAGGCAGCCACCAAAGTCCACCAGGCGGCTCCTCCCGAACCCGACTCAAGCGAAGAAGAGGACGTCCACCGGATGCAACCACGCTCGAAGAAGGGTGAGCCCGGCGTCCCCAGGCCCAAGGGCCGGTGCCCAGCATCTGTCTCTGTTCCCTCTCCTGCTTCCCTCAACAGGCAGGCCCCAACGTGCGCCAGCTGTGGGGACCCCCACGACAGACGGACATGCCGCTTCCGTGATGCCATCTGCCGCGCCTGCGGGAAAGCAGGACATCTCGCCCGGGCCTGCCGCCTGAGGAACAGCCACCGTGCCCCAGCAGCGAACTTCGAAGAAGTGGGTAGTGTCGTTCCCACGGCCACGGTAATGAACTTGCCTCAGCCCATCCCGGGCGCAATTTCCGTGTCTCTCCGAATAGAGGGAGTTCCTTGCTCCATGGAACTGGACTCAGGGTCAGCATATTCAATTGTGTCCGCAGCTACGTTCCGCCGCCTCTGCCCGAAGGGGGCACGCTGGCTGCGGCTGCCGGCTGGGTTGGTCCTCCGGGACTTCCAGAAAAACCCAGTGGCTATTAAGGGGCTAGCCAGGGTCCGGGTCCAGTACCATGCCTTTAATGGCCTGCTGGACCTTCTCGTGGTTGAGCGCAATCTAACCAGTCTCCTAGGTCGCGCCTGGTTCAAGCCGCTCGGAGTGCAGTGGACCGGAATACACCGCATGGGCTCTACTGACTTCTCATCCATCTGCGAGGAATTTCCCGCCGTTTTCGATGGCTCATTGGGCTGCTACAAAGGACCCCCGGTTTCCTTCGACCTGGACCCGGCAGTCCGGCCCATCCGCGTGGCCGTCCGCCGGCCACCACTCGCCTTCCAGCCCAAAGTGGAGGCAGAGTTGGAAAAGCTCGTGGCACAAGGGGTGCTCGAGCCGGTCTCCCACGCCAAGTGGGAGACTCCCATTGTGACCCCCCTCAAAGCTAACGGGGAAGTCCGCATCTGCGCGGATTACAAATGTACAATTAATAAGGCATTACAGGACCACGCGTACCCGGTACCGGTGGTCAGCCATGTTCTGGCCTCCCTCGCGGGTGCCAAAATATTTGGAAAATTAGACTTGGCCCAAGCCTATCAGCAGCTTCCCGTAGACGAAGCAACGGCCGAGGCACAAACGATTGTGACTCACAAGGGAGCGTTCAAGGTAAAACGCCTCCAATTTGGGGTCAGCGTAGCACCTGGAATCTTTCAAAATCTAATGGATTCTCTCCTAAAAGATGTTCCAGGAGTGAAGCCGTTCTTCGACGACGTCCTCATCGCCGCCCCGGACGCCGACACGTTCGCAGCTCGCCTCCGGATGGTGCTGCAAAGGTTCCAGGACGCGGGTCTCAAGGTTCGAAAAGACAAGTGCACCCTGGGAGTCTCCTCGGTGACCTTCTTGGGGTTCCAAGTCACCGCAGACGGCATTCACCCTACAAAGGAGAAGGTAGTGGCAATTACAGGTGCACCCCGCCCGTCCTCAAAGGCGGAACTCCAGGCGTTCTTGGGACTTGTGAACTTCTACCACGCCTTCCTTCCGCACAAGGCGGCGGTCGCTGAACCCCTGCATCGTCTCCTGGACAAGGGAGCGGCTTGGGCCTGGGGTCCCAAGCATGATGCAGCCTTCCGGGCCGTCAAAGACTTATTAATTTCAAATGCGGTCTTAGCGCATTTCGATGAGAGGCTCCCTGTCATCCTGGCCTGCGACGCATCCCCCTACGGCGTTGGGGCGGTCTTGGGACACCGGCTACCCAACGGAAAGGAGGTACCAGTTGCCTACTACTCCAGGACCCTGTCGTCGGCAGAACGGAACTACGCCCAGATCGACAAGGAGGCCCTAGCAATCGTAGCTGGCGTCAGGAAATTTCACGACTATCTCTACGGACGGTCATTCACCGTGGCCACAGATCACAAGCCGCTGCTGGGTCTCCTTGCCCCCCACAGGCAGACCCCTCACATGCTGTCCCCGCGGGTCCTGCGGTGGTCAATTTTTTTGTCAGGCTACTCCTACGAATTGGTACATCGCCCGGGGAAGGCGATGGGTCATGCAGACGCCCTCAGCCGTCTTCCCCTCCCGTCCTGCGACCCTGATCCGGCTCCCGCTTTCCACGTCGCGCTCCTAGAGGATCTACCGGAGCGCCCCGTACAGGTATCAGATGTGGCCCGTCGCACGCGGTGGGACCGCATCCTTTCCCGTGTCTCAGACTGGGTGGGAAGGGGGTGGCCGGAAAAACCGGGACCAGATTTTGCCGCTTTCACGGCACGCAGGCACGAACTATCGGCCCACAAGGGATGCCTGCTATGGGGATCTCGAGTGGTGATCCCCGGGCCCCTGCGGCCCCGAGTGCTAGAGGCCCTCCACGAGGCTCACCCGGGAATTGTGCGCATGAAAGCTCTGGCCCGGAGTTACGTATGGTGGCCAGGCCTGGACAAAGACATTGAGGGGCGGGTCCAGAAGTGTACCAAATGCCAGGAGTCACGGCCAGATCCGCCACACGCTCCTGTCCGATCCTGGGAATCTACTAACAAGCCCTGGTCCCGCCTGCACCTAGACTTCGTGGGACCGGTCCAGGGCCGGTTGTTTCTTATCGTTGTTGACAGCTACAGCAAGTGGCTTGAGGTAGTGCCGGTAGCTTCGACCTCCACCAACGCTGCCTTAAGAAGTCTCTGGCCGATCTTCGCGACACACGGAATGCCAGAAACTCTCGTGACCGACAACGGGACCGCCTTCACCTCCGGCGAGTTTCAACGGTTTGTGGAAGCCTGCGGTCTGCGCCACATCCGCTCCGCTCCGTTCCACCCCGCAACCAATGGCCAGGCCGAGCGCATGGTGAGGACAACGAAGGACGCGTTAAAGAAGATGGAGCATGGCGACTGGGAAGAGCAGCTGTACAAGTTCCTGTTCTGCCAACGGAACACACCCCACTCAGGGACCGGGCGCCGGCCAGCCGAACTTCTGATGGGAAGACGACTGGGAACCGTCTTGGACCGCCTACATCCCGACCGAGCAATCGAGGGGAACCCGACAATGGAGGACCGGCCAGCTGCCCGAGGATTTGCTCCCGAAGACCCCGTATACGCAAAGAACTTCGCGTGGGGTCCAACATGGCTCCCCGCGAGGATCGTCCGAGTCACAGGGCCTTATTCCTATGAGGTCCTTACGGAAGATGGCGTAGTCTGGAAACGGCACATTGACCAGATTCGACGCCGTACCCAGAACCACGATGATACCCAGGCCCCCGAACTCCCTGCACCAACAGACCGTGACATCGACACGACTCCAGAAGCAGCGCCAGACCCTGATCCAGAGACTGCGGAGATGCCGCTCCTGCCCGCGGACGAAGCAGTCGCACCATCCACACCTGAACAACCCCCGAGCAGACAGGCCCCGCCAGCAGAACAGCTACCCACACCGCAACCTGCCGACACTAGCAACACGCCCCGCCTTACAACCCCCCGGCGCTCTGGACGTGAGCGCAGACGCCCGGACTATCTCAAAGACTATGTGTGCAGAGGGGTTCTGGACTATGGGGGGAGGGGTGTTATGTATTGACCATGCGGTCGCCATGTGCTCTCTTCATTGCGACCGCATGGCCAGAGCACATGGCCAGAGCATGGCCAGAGCACATGGCCAAGAAACTACCTGAGCTTCAGCCAGGTAGAACAAAGGCCAGGTGGATTCAAACCGGCCACCAATCCTGTACCTAGGTTTCTCCCAGGGAACCTATGAAATGTAAATAGACTTCTAATAGCCTATCAGGCCAGTTGGGTGAGGTCAGGGGATTGTCCCTGACCAGCATAAAAGGAGGGCTTGGAGCCCTGGGTTGTATGCTTCATCCGGACCAGCAATAAAGATCTAGCTGTTTCACTATTCCATGGACTCCCGACTCCAATACATATCACTAGCATTAAAATGGCACCCACTTGTTTAAATTTTTTAAAAAACCTTTGGGCACCACCCTTCCCACATCACAAGTGGAAAAATGCAGTTTTTGGTTGTAGTTGCAGAATAAACGCACAGAAATACACCAGAGAAAAAAGAATGGTGAGAATGGCAGGCAAACACATCCAAAACCAAGCTTAAAGGCATGCATAATAGGCCATAGTTCTTTTCTCCTCTGTTTTAATCCTCACATATATCCTCTGAAGTAGGTTAGGCTGAGAGTGTGTGACTGTCCTAAGGTCACCCAGCAAGCTTCCAGGGTAGCATGGCAATTTGAAACTGGGTCTCCCAAATCATAATCAAACATTCTAGCCACTACACAACACTAACTCTCAGGGGAGCCAACATCCTGTGCTTCTGCAGGAGTAGTTGTTCTAGGCACTGATTTCTGCAGAGGTACAGAGCAGCATCTCATGCAGAGATAGTATCCTTTGAAGATGGATACTTTGGACTTCCAGGAGGCTCTAGTTCTTTCACTCATTTTTCATTCCCACCCCCATGAAAATTGTATACAGGCAGCCGGGGGGGGGGGGGTTACATTAACAAACAATACTAAACAAATGGTTTAAGGAATAATAGAGTAGCAAAGAGGTAATAAAGGATAAGAGAAAAAGGTTTAATGGGGACAGAAAGTATAGGGGAAATAATAAAGGTACAAGAGGAAATGGCACCAGATGTGGGCAGCACAGAAGTGTGGAAATCCACACCTTTAATTCCATACTTCCCCTGATTGATCCAGGATTTAGTCAGATCACTCTGGGTATCTAGGGGTTGATTCAGAAGTGGGTTGATTCCCAAGCCAGTAGTCAGAAATTTTGTGGTGAAGGGGTCTGATAGTACACTGGGGGGGGGGGGGGGGAGAATCAGTGCAGAACATCCATGGTGACCTCGTATTTAATGAGTTGGATCCTAAGATGGTATTCCACCAGCCTAACAGCAAAATGGCAGGAATGTAGTAGATGTGAAAATTCTAACTTCAATTTATTTGAAATCTTTCCTCCCCAATCCCAGTGGTTCAGGGTGTCTAACAACTATTGTTTTAGGGGAAGCCCCACTATGTCCATCTTGCTCCATCACTTTGTGATAAGAACTATGGTACATTTAAAATTATAGAGTCCAGTTGTGCATCCAAAACCTGACATGTGTCGAGAATAGTGTGTAGTTTGGCTCTTACGCTAGGGCAGGATCTCTGTACAAGTGTAGGTCAAACTGCACATTATGTGTGGTTGGCTTTCTTGATGTTCATAATGGGGAAAATATCAAAAGACATTTGTGGAATGGATGTACTTGGTTTCACTACATGGAGTAACTTTAGTAAGGTTATGGAGAGAGAATAAGCACTTAAATAACTTTGATAATTACTAATACTACTAACAGGCAGAACTCATACTCAAACAGAACATATAACAAATGCTATTGAATTCTGCTATAAGTTATTGTTAAACGTATTGTTTTGCATTGTACTGTAATAGCATCGCCCAAGATCGCAACCAACGAGAGCAACGTAATGGAAAGTCGACGCAAGTTAAAATCCATAATGCTTCAAGTACCAACCAATTTGCAAGTTAATTTTAAATGAGTTGAACCTTAACTAATATGTGAAAAAATTGTATAGACTTTACTGATGTATAATATGTATGAACTGTAACTGCAAAATATTACCAATTATAATAATAAAAAACCTTTTAAAAAAAGAAGAAGCAGTACAAAGGCCCAATTCAGATGGGAACTGTAATGCTGAGGCTTTTTTTATCCAGTTCAAAGGGTACCTTTTAGGCATATTTTGAATGGGAGTTTTTGAGTATATTTTTAAGTTTGGGTTTTAAACACTAGATCTTTTTTTGGAAAGGTTTTTTGAGGAAGCTACAATACTGCTACTCCTCTTTAAGGTCTCTGCTAGTTAAATGTCCAATTACTACACAATTAGTAATATTCTTCCTTGATTGATCCATTAGAATAAAAATGCTGCAAAGCAACACTGTTCCATGACAATACAAACAGGATCTATTCAGCGTGCACTCTCTCTCACATACACGCACATGCACAAAGACTGCATGAAGCAATTAGCACATCATTAATATGATATAAAATGCTAATTTACCTTACACCCCTCGAGACTCAAAATACCTTTTTACCCATATGGACAAATAATTATTATCATGGTACAGAGTGCGCAAACCAGGTTCATAGTGCATTAGCAGAAATCATTGTGTCAGTTTTCGGCACAATAGCTATTAGTTAATGAGAACAGTGGCACATATTTAACCTGTGACAGATGAAAGCATCCCTTGGCAGCGATAGCTCCTCATTTGAGTCAGGGAAGGTTCACTCATCCCAACATAAATACGTATACTGGTGAACAACTTCTAATCTAATTTATAAAAAAGCAATTTGAAATGAAGAATTGCAAGCACTCAGCCTGGCAGTTCTAAAAGGCAAAAATCAATCCCCCCACCCTGTAAACTGCATGGCATAGACACACTCTGGCAGTTCCTTGTGATCAAAGTATTTGACCTAAATAATTGATTTATTTTTACTGGTACGAAGATATTATCATACCACTGGGGAATTAAAGACACTCACATGTGCTTTGTGCTTCAAAATGCCCTCTGGGCATGATTAGGATATCGTACATCAAAGGGATGCGCTCTGAAGTATTTCATACAATAAATTAATAAAAATAATTGAGTTAAATCATTCTGTTGATTGGTGGGATGCCTTCTGTAAGATCTGGCACAAGATGCTGTATGCGCGGTTAACAGCTGCATAACAGTCAGAGACAGACCCATCTAGGAAAATTTAGAACCTTGCTTAAGGCTGAAGTCCAAATCCATCATATGTGGTCATAATGCACACGCCAACTTTCAGAAACACTCCTGTTGAAACACACACAGACACACACACACTTGTAGGGGGTACCGCATATTACAATATACGCAAGGCTGCCACTGGAAAAGACAGCCATTACAGAGTCTCTCTTGATATGGTAGCAAATTCACTCATGTCTTGATGTCACAGTCTGCATTTCCCCATCCCATTCCACATTCCTGGCTGCTTCTTCTAGGGGCAGTGTTATCATATCAGGATTTCTACAATGTGAAAGGGAAAGAAAATAACTTCACATGGGGCTGCTATTTTTTGTGGCAGTGTCATGTTTATTGGAACATCTAATTCCAGTCATTCCTGCCCGGGAATTGAGGTCACAGGGAGAGGCCCTCCTGACTGTCCTACCAATCGAAGAAGCTCATTGGGTGGGCACATGAGAAAGGGTCTTTTCTGGAGCTGCCCCATGGTTATGGAACAACCTACCCATAGAGGTGCACATGGCCCCCCTCACTCTTGATCTTTAGGACACAGCTGAAGATAGTTTTACTTAGGACTGCATTTGACTGATTTAGTTTATATTTATTGGCAGTCCTAAACGAGATTTTAAACGGTTGTGTTTTGTGTACATTGCAAGCTGCCTTGAGTTCCACGAAATAGAAAATCAGCTAATAAATGTTTTAAATAAAATAAAATAAATAATTCCAGCCACACACACACATATACATGAACATACCTTTAGCTCCTTACGGCTACTTAGAGAAACAGAAGACTCTGTAGTATGTCCTACATCTACTGGGATACTGCAACAGCCAATATGTTGAAGTGGAGAGAAGATGTTTGAGTTTGGCAGAGAGACCTGGGTTCAGAGTCTCACTGACTTATGAAGATTGCTGGGTGACTAGGGTTGCCAAGTCGTACTCACGTACTGGCGGGGGGGAGTTCTTCTTCGCCCAGGAGCCTCCCTGGCGCGTGCACAAAGCACGCGCGCCTGATGACGTCACCCAGAAGTGACGTCACCACGTTGGGGGCGTTGCCAGGGTGACGCTCTGGCAACATCCCCAACATGGTGACGTCACTTCTGGGTGACGTCATTACGCTGGGGAAGTCGTCCAGGCTGGACGACTTCGGGGGTGGGGTTCCCCCGCCGGCCGAATGCTGGCCGGCGGATTGGGAACCCCTGTAGCGGGGGATCCCCCGCCCCCCGGGCTGACTTGGCAGCCCTATGGGTGACCATGGGTCCATCATTATCTTTCAGCCTAACCATTTATAATAATGATAAGGGGGGACGACATGTAGGTCAATTTAAATTTGGATCTCAACCATCACTCCCTATTTATTCACTGTCTTTATAGTTCCTCTAAAGGCTTCATAGTTAGGCACTCGCTCACTAATCTGAGCAGCTCAGAGACACGCTGTTGCTGTCTACAGACCACCTTCACTGGGTTTGTCATCATGCATGTATAAATGGCCACCGCAAGCAAACCGACATGGCAGCACTCCTATGCCCTTTTAATGCAAATACAGTAAATCAGAATAATACTCAGAGCAGCAGAAAGCAGCAGCCCCAAATACAGGTTACAGTCATCATCTCCAAATCTCCAGACCTGAGCTGAGGCATAAATATAGATATTAACCCTCTGCAGTGACCTGATAAGGAACATATGGCAAGCGCCTGTTTCCATCTGCCTACGTTTATGTTTTGAACACTTGAACACAATCCTGACATGAAGCATATATACTACACTGTGCTGCACCCTCTCCTGAGCTTCTGTATGGGAAGCACCATGAAAAACAGACTTATTGTTAGTTTTTTTATGTGGCACAGTTCAATTAGAAGAACTTGGGCAAGATTTTTAACCCAATAAAAATTAGTTCAAAACACAGAAAAGGGGGTTAAAGTAAAAGCTTCAAATTTTCTCCTTGTTAAGAATGAGCTGTGTGGGCTGACATCTGCTCCCACAACACGGATCATTATAATAAGTATCATCACTAAAACAAATCCCTGTGACACTGACTGTGAAGCAGAGTAGTCTAAATCTATGACAGAGTTGTCCCAAGATGGAACCAATACTGGAGAGGAAATGTTGAGAGGAAGCATAGATAAATAACACCAGATTCATCCCTAAAACCATGACTCCTCATTTTTAACAGGTAGTTGAAGTAAGGGGAAGTGGTAAAGATGTCTTCAGAAGTTTTGGAAATGGCTGCTTAGATGCAGTTCAAACAATACAGAAGCCCCCCCCCCCAACTTGCTCAGAAATATTTTCCATTCCTTAGCTCCATCCTCAACCAAAAGGGAGATCGAAACCAAGAAATCAGAAAGCGATCGAGAGTGGGAAGGGAAGCCATGAAGGAACTAGAAGATCCTTAAGTGGGAGGATGTGCCACTGGTGAACAAAATCAAGATGTATTCCCCATATGTACTGGTGTGAAAACTCGACTGTGAAGAAAGCTGACAGGAAGATGGTTGATTCATTTGAAATATGGTATTGGAGGAGAGTTTTACAGATACTGTGCACTGCCAAAAATATAAATAAGTGGGTAGTAGATCAAATCAAGCTAAAATGACTAAACTGAGGCTATAGTATTTTGGTCATGTTTTGAGAAGACAATAGTAACTGGAAAAGACAATAACCCTAGGAAAAGCTGAAGGCAGCAGGAAACGAGGAAGATCCAGCATGAGATGGATTGACTCAATAAAGGGAAGGACAGCATTCAGTTTGCAAGACCTGAGCAATGCTGTTAACAAGAGAACATTTTGGAGGTCACTAGCTCATAAGGTTGCCATAGGTCAGAATGACATGACAGCACAACGCACACACCCCTTTGTGAGGGCCACTATTACATCTTAACTGGACCTTAGTTCCTGAAGAATACAATTCTAGTACACTGTATAACACTGGCATGTTAAATTAAACAGTGTGAGGCTGACACATTTTGTACACACAGGGAAATTAGTGCTTTATTATTTTGTGCTACATTTTGGGAGAGAAAGGTGAAGCATGGAAAGCAATCATAACACTTTGCTCTTAAATAATTACTTTTTAGCCAAGAAGCTATAAGCATTTTGCGTTTATTTCAAAAGACAACTATTATATAGAACCAATTAGATTTTTAATAGTTAGGGTGTAAAAATATTTGTATTATAATCTCATCTTCTATGAGCCAATTCATATGCTGATTACTGTTTTGGAGGGGGTAAAGTTTTCACGTGTTATCACTGCAGCTATCTTGAGGCAGATGGCTTTCAGTGACAAAAGTAGACCATAAAGATACTACTATTTCTAAACATTTATCAGTTAACATTTTTCTGCAGAGTACTTTCTTACACAAATGACTCCCTATGTAAAGATGGTCTGATAAAGTCAGAAGATACGAGTGCTTTTATCGTGTTAAGAATGGTGTAAACTCACACTGGTTCTTAGAGTTTACTGAATTCTGGAAGTCTAGTTAGTTAGTTATTTTTTTAATTAATTTATTTATTTATCCCATGCCCTGACCTGGATGGCCTAGGTTAGCTCAATCTCATTAGATCTCAGAAGCTGAGAAGTGTCAGGGCTGCTTCTGTTAAGAGCAGAGAATCATACAGCTGTGACAACACACTCTCCTATTAAAGCATATGCATCAAAAATTTCAAAAATATACAAAAATATTGCAAAATATGATTAATTTAATATAGTAGGTGATGGGGGTCCAAGTCATCAACAACAAAACATCCGGTAGATACATTCGTTTCCAAAAGTCTTCATCAGGTGTGGACCAACAATTAGCTATTAAAAGACAATACACGATATGCAAGATTACAAGACCAATACAGGTTACAGTTTACAAAAATATGTAATATTCATAAAGCTTAAAGAGGACTTACAATGTCTTCAAATGTAATAAAAGTACCTCTAGGGCTGCTTCTGTGGCAGAGCAAAACGGGTAGCCAACAGCTGTGGGGCACTTCCCAGATGTTGTTGTCTGATCATACCCTTTAAATCCGCCCAGCATTCGCGCCTATGACGGGTCTAATTGTGCATATGAGCGCAGCCTAGGACTACCATTTCACCTAAGGCATAAACCATAGAGACCAGGAGATAATGATTGCCACCTTTAAATGCACTAAAGGCCAAAGGCAGGGGGAGGGGAATTGAGAGACAGGACTACTGTTGGCTAACATAGTCCTACAGGCCTTCAGAGTGGAGTTTTCTCATTAACACTGAGGGAAAAAAACCTGAAGAGAATTTTGAGTTTCCTAGGCTGAGTGGAACAGTGTTGGCAGAGTTTAAATATGTAAGGGAGTGGAGCACCAACTGTTTAAAGAAAAACAAGTAGGTTTATAAAGGAAGAACAAACTTTGATAGAGCATAGAAGAGAGAGAGAGTGTGTGTGTGCCTTAACTGCATAGCCTAACTGCTGTGAGAGGAGCAACAACAAGGAGGAAGCTCTGCAGGAGTAGGAAGTCTCCAGAAGAGCCAGTCAGGAGACACCAAGGATACAACTGGGAAAAGTAGGAAGTCCTGAGTCTATGCTAACTACCAGTCCTTCAGCCGTCACCCCGTAGGGTGATCTTCAGATCTTCTTCATAAGGCTGCACTGCAGACCTTGCATATTCCAACAAATAGTAGGACAGCAGACAGGTACACCAACACAAATATTTGGGATCAAAGAGTTAGTCTGATACGACACAGGCATACAGAAGATTCCAACTGATGTATAGTTGGAGAAAATGGCGGAGAGAAGTGGTGTCAGGTGAATAGGATCGTGCCAGTTTTAATTTTAAATAAATTTGACTAACTACAGAGCAGGCTGTTAAGCGAGAAAATCTGCATGTAAGAGGAAATTTATAGATTTCGCTGGTCCAAATTTAATCTCTAGATACAGAGTCAACTTTTAACTGTCAAAGGGGCCTAGAGTGTAGTTAAAATATCATTTGCACCCATAGGTAAAACCTCAGCTAAGACAGCTAAAAGGCAGTCAGTAGGGTTCTGTTATGTATTGGGGCGGGAACATTCCAGGACTGTCCCTACCAGAGTCTGGCTGAGCTTGGAGCTCTAGAACTATAGCCCACCAGGATTCTGGAGGTGGCCAATGAGGAATTAATGGTTCTGACAATAGCCTATTGTTGGTAGTTGTTTGGGAAGTGGGTGGAGTTGGATGCTATTTAAACAGGGTGCTTTGGGTGTTTGCCTTGTTCTTGCTGATTCACTAATAAAGCTGAGCTGATCACTAGGCTTGGGGTCTGACCATCCATGGAACCCAGTATTTAACAGGTTCCAAATAATTGCATGGAATAAAATGGCAGTTTCAGCGTTCCACTAGATGCAGTAAATTATTGGGGGGTAACACACAAGAGCTTCAGCAGTTGTTTTTCTTTCCTTCCTTTGCCCTCATGAAGGTGAAAGCCAAAGGAAAAGAAGAAAGATAACATTCCAGTTTCAGAGAGGTGTGAGTGCATTTATCCTGGCTTGCGTCCCCCACCCCCACTATCATGCATACAATTAAGTTCAAATCTATAAAATCTTACCTGTAATTGGAGCCAGCTGCAACCTTCTGACACATACTAATTGCCAGTAATGATTTAAGTGCAGTGAATTCACATGCTGCAATTGTTTTGAATATGGGAATTTTGTGCAGCTTTTTCCTGAGGAAAAAAGAAATAGAAGAACTGTTAATCTTTGTTGCTGATTTATCAGATCCTTCAGTCACATGTTTGCCATCATTTTCACAACCTGATAATGTGTTTATTAGAGCCATAATGTGCAGGTGGGAGTATAAAGGTCTCAGAGGCATATGAAACTCGCCTATAATACATTTACTATGAGAAACCTTTGTTGCACTGGCCTACTTGCCTGCAATAGAAAAAAAGAACCAGACTAAGGACCTTTCAAATTAAAAGCTCTTCTGTTGTTAGTAAAACAAAAACAAGAAAAAAAACAACCCGGCTTCCTGTGTGATGTAAATATAAAGGTTTTTCTCTAAGATTTGCCACTCTTCCTCTTTTAAAAGCAGCTTAATCTGTATAGACAAAATGGCCAGTTTACCAGAGGAAACTCCCCTACACCGGAAAGTGCTTGCTGGTGATGTCACCAAACAGGGTTGGGGGGGGCGGGAGGCAGACAGCAGAGGTCTCTCCCAGGAAAAATGAGGCATTCTGTTTGGAAACCAAAGTTCTCTGGAAATCAGAATGCTGGTGACTGTTGAAAACATACCCCAAACAATCACAGATTTAGAGGAATGACATCAGAATAAACATTTCATCACAGCTACTAATCTGTGGGACTGAAAGGGTTATCGGAGGCTGAAGAAGGAAAGAATGGCTGCTATCTGACTGTAAAAAATAAAGAAGAAGAAGAAGAGATTGGATTTATATCCCGCCCTTCACTCACTTAAGAGTCTCAGAGCGGCTTACAAACTCCTTTCCCTTCCCCTCCCCACAACAGACACCCTGTGAGGTAGGTGGGGCTGAGAGAGCTCTTTCCCAAGCTGTCCTTGAGGGAACAGCTGGTACAGAGCTATGGCTTGCCCAAGGTCATCCAGCCAGGTGCAAGTGGAGGAGTGGGGAATCAAACCCGGTTCTCCCAGATTAGAGTATGCGCACTTAACCACTACACCAGACTGGCTCTCCCTTTGTACCTCGCTCATCCCTTTGCCTTTAAGAGCATCTTAGCCTGCAGAAATAAGTAGATGAAACCATGAATACGTGTTATTTTTTGCTATGGCTAAGGTCTATGCCGAGGATTGCCAAGTTTTAAACTGGTCGCTCCAGCTGTCCCTTTAACATCAGTTTGATCTGGAGCGATGATCAGATACTGTGACTGAGCTCCAGGTAATGAAAAGCTTCAGCTAGCCATTTCTTCTGGCGACTGGGACATCATAGCCACAGTAGGAAGGCTGAAGGCCAGGCTGTGACAAAAATCTCACAACTATGGATCATTTTTAAAAAAAACAGCAGTAGGACATAGGAACAAAGTTTTTCACCTTCGCTGTCCAAGGAACGCGCAGGAGCCTTCACCAGCACCACAGCTCAAATGAGTCGATTTTCCTCCACTCTTGCTTCTTCATGGTCCAACCTTCGCAGCCATAGGTTGCTATGGGGAACACAACAGCACAGACTCATCTGCATTTGGCAGTCACATAAGCACATACAATCAAACTGATGTTACCCAAAGGGTGAACGGTCAGCATGTAGGTGAATTACAGCTGCATGCAGATCCATAAGAAGGTAAGATGAGCCCTGCTGGATCAGACCAGTGGTTCATCTAGTCCAGCATCCTGTCTCACAGAGTTGCCAACCAGTTCCTCTGGAGGACCAACAACAGGGCAGAGAGACTGTGGACTTCCCCCGATGTTGCCTCCTAGCACTGGTGTTCAGAGGTCTGCTGCCTCTGATGAGGACATTCCTTTTAGTCACCATGGCTAGCAGCCAGTGATAGACCTGTCCTCCGTGTATCTGTCTAATCCCCCTTTAAAGCCATCTGTGCCTCTGGCCATTACTATATCCTCTGGCAGTGAATGCCATGTTTTAATCACTTGCTGTGTAAATAAGTATTTCCTTTGGTCCATCCTGAACCTACTACCCATCAGCTTCATTTGATGCATTTGAGTTCTAGTATTTTGGGAGAGGGGAAAAAGGTTTTCTTTGTCAACTCTCTCCACCCCATGTATAATTTTACAAACCTCTATCTTGTCCCCCCCACTTAGTTATCTCTTTTCTAAAATGAAAAGTTCTAGACTCTTCAGCCTTTCCTCATAGAGAAGGTGCTCTAACCCCCTAATCATCTTGTTACCCTCTTTTGTCTTTTTCCCCAGCTCTGCAATGTCCTTTTTGAGACGCAGTGACCAGAACTGTGCAAAGTATTCCAAAGGAGGCTGCTGCACCATACATCTATACGAGGCATTATAATATTGGCCATTTTATTCTCAATCCCTTTCCTAATAATCTCTAACATAAGAGTTTGCCTTTTTCACTACTGCAGCATGCTGGGCTGACACTTTCATTGGCATATCTACTATGATCCCAAGATCTTTTCCCCTCTCAGCCTCAGCAAGCTCATAACCTATTAGCCTATCCTTGAAGCTGGGATATTTTTTTTGTCCCAGTGTGCATCACTTTACACTTACCAACACTGAACTTCATTTGCCACATTGTCATGCACTCGCCCAGTTTGTGGAGCTCCTCCTGGAGCTCTTCACCATCATCCTTGGTTTTCACCATCCTGAATGATTTTGTGTCAGATAAGAATATAAGGTCCAAGTGTATAAACCTGGCAAAGCAGTGGATTTGGATTAAATATGGCTCCATATCAAAATGCACACTATTTATGCTGTATGCAAAATAGAGCAAAATAGTCATGGGGTTGGGTACCACAGAGCATCCATACCAACTCAAGAAAACAAAGGACAAACCTTTCAGACAAAACTACCAACAGATCAACTGACCACTGGCAACTGACACAGCATCATACTGAGCAGAGTTACACCCTTCTGAGCACATTGACTTCAACAGAGTTAGAAAGGTGTAACTCTGCTTCAAGTGGCACTGGGACTGCCTTTGGTTGACCGGAGCCACTAAGCAACCAAGTCAGCAGACATGAAGAAGAGTAGGTTTTTATACCCTGCTTTTCTCTAACGTAAAGAATCTCAAAGCAGCTTACAATAGCATTCCCCTCCTCTCCCTACAACAGGAACCTTGTGAGGCAGGTGGGCCTGAGAGGGCTCTGAGAGAATCACCCTGCAGGCTTCATGTGGAGGAATGGGGAACCAAATCTGGTTCTCCGTATTAGAATCTGCTGCTCTTAACCATGACACCATGCTGGCTGTCTTCAATAATACACCAGGGGTGTGAAGAATAATACATTAATACCCCAGGGATCATGTACATCTCATGTAGTGTTCCCTCTAAGCTGAGTTAGTGTGAGCTAGCTTAGTTTTTTAGTCTCCGGCTCACACATTTCTGTCTCAGCTCAGGAAGGATGGCTCCAGAGCAAACTAATTTACTCAGAGAAAGCCATCTTGGAATACTGTGATTGCCTAGCAACAGTCACTGAGGGAATCCATTGCTTAAATTTACAGGTGCTCCTTTTATCATTTTGGGGGTTTTTAAGCTGCCCAGTGGGTGGTTTGTTTGTTTTTTAAATTTCACATTTTTCTGCAAACATGGGAGCCTTTTTCGGTTGGTGGAAAGATCTGTCTTGCCGGTTCACAGCTCCAGTTGCCAGATTTACCAGTTACTGCCCTGAGCCTGCCTTGGTGGGGAGGACGTGATATAAATCGAACAAATAAATAAAATAAAATAAATTTAAGTGTCCAAAGATATCCTGACCACTATCAGAATATAAGAAATAACCTCTCTCCTTGACATTTTGTGGTTGGCTCTGCCACCACTGGCTGACATTTTATGGCTGTGCCCACCGTTCTGTGTCAGAATTCCGGAAGTGCCTGCGGGCTAAAAAGGTAGGTGACCCCCAAACTAATCCACTCTGTAATGCTGGCTCCAAGTAAGACACTTATAGAGTTTAGTTTTGTAATTTTAAGACACAAATATATGTTGTACCCATCAAGCTAACTAATCGGGATACTTTCATAGCCATTTGGTCATACTGTTGGTTTCCTTAACTGTACTAATGTAAGCACTCTAGAGAGCTTTGAGGAAGGTGGAATGAATGGGTAGAACAAAGTGAATTGTTGTAGCACTAAGCTCTACCCTCAGTTTGTATTTTGTTCATTTGACCTACACATGTACGAAGGTATCATAGAGAGAAACAGACATGTGCTCACGAATGCGTACATGAGCTCAATATGTGTGTTCTAATGAGTGCATGGCTTGGGATTCAACCAGAACGCAGCAGTTCTACCCCCCCTCCACCCCCCTTGCATTTCTTCTACCTCTTTTGAGCATCTGAAGGCAGCAATGGATTCATCTCTGCAAACCAGAATTTAATCAGCAGGCAATTTAATCAATAGATAGATGACAAAATACCTTTGAGTGTGGGCATAAAAATGAGTGACTTTATTCTGAGTACTGGAGATAGTCTTGCAAAACCTCTGTTCAATGCTTGCAAGCCTCAGTCCTCTGAGACTGGCATGAATGTACCATATACAGTGGGTGAAAAAGAAATGGGGGGACCCTCTGGCTGCAATCACACACACTAAATCATCCACTTCCAATGCACTTTCCAGCTTGATTTTTACTGTGTAAACTGGCAAAATCCAACTTAAAAAGTGCATTGAAAGTGGATTATTTAGTGTGTGTGATCGCAGCCTCTGAGTATCAATGTACCGTTCCATATTCTCTCATGCATAATGAACTCATGCAACGCTAATTAATTTGTGCTGAAAATAAAACAATTGTGCAAAACCAAAAAAAAACCCTAAAATGAATGGTGTTGGAAGGAGGCTCATCTGTGAATGTCTCTCACCTTCTACGCCAGCAGAGGACAGGCATGTGGAATCCTTTGGCTCACTGAGGAGGGCTGGGTTCTGGGGTTAATGGGGGATTTCTCTCTTCACATATTTCTTCAACTGTGGTTCACAGTTTGAATGATGGCAACAGTACTGGGACCTGTCGCACAACTGCTCTCAGAGAATTAAAGCAATTTTTGCCTAACACATCGTCAGTGGCTGCCAGCCATCTCTCAACCCAGTACCCAGGGACAATGAGACACTGTCTTGGCTATTCCACAGCCCCTGCCAAATGCTCTGTTCTAAAGAGGTGTTTAGCATACTTAGAGCTAACTGCAGTCTTTCTGGCTTAACATTCTTAAGTGCTTTAACATTTATAATGTCCTTAAAGCCTGTTCTTGTGCACCGTAATCTCCTGAATCTTCACTTTATGTAAACTCTGTGCCAGTGCTGACCGTGCCCAGATGAACACCCCCTGGAACAAGGTTTCCCACAGCAGAACGCTAAGCTAGAGTAAATAAATCCACCAATTTACTGAGTAACCTATCCCAAAGATCCTTTAACCACTTCTAGTGCTTTCGAGGCCTGCAAGAGTAGATTGTTTACTGGTTCCACTTGCACAAACTTCTATTTCCAAGTAACACTTCTTAGATACGTATGCTTGTTTGCAAAGCAGCAGTGAGTGAAAGAAAAAGGACACAGTCCCTCCTCTTTGGACTTAGGGCAGAACATGCAGGTTATTTGGAGTGGGTGCTACTGGGACTGGAGATAACCTGGAATGACTCCAAAGTGCAGAGATCAGTTCCCCTGGAGCACATGGCTGCTTTGGAAGGTGGACTGAATGGCACTGTACCCCACTGAAGTCTGTTCCCTTCCCAAACTCCACCCTCCCCAGACTCTACCCTCAGATCTTCAGGAATTTCCCAACCTGGGGTTGGCATCCCTAGCCCCTGTTTGTGCCAGTGAGGAGGCCAAAGAGACCAAGCATGATGGGAAAGGGTGTGAAGGCCAGCCTGTCTAGTAAGCCTAGTAAAGCAGCTTCATGGGTTCATATGATATGAAAAGAGGCATGATTAGCTCATGCTTGGTCTGAGGTTCCAGCACAGGCACAAAATTTACTGAGTGACTGAAACCCTCAAAAGAAACACCTAGACCGATTTCCCACAAGACGCTGCCCCGGCGTCATTCTTCCATCTTCCCCGATTGTGTGCTTCAATTTCTCATTATTTGCCACGGGGTGCATTTTGACCAGCGGCTTTGCACGATTCCCCCCGTGGTTTCAGTGATCCTGGTTTTTTAGGATCACTGATGCGGCGGGGAAAATCGGGCGGAGCCGTGGGTCAAAATGTGCCCCACGGCAAATAGTGGGAAATTTAAGCACACAATCGGGGAAAAGGGATGACGCCGGGGCAGCGCCTTGTGGGAAATCGGTCCTAGTTATTCTTTTTAGTGGAATAATGAAGGAGATTGTGTGATTGTGCCAATAGATGTAGTCCACAGCAGGTCTCTTTAAACAGAAAGTCCTTTATTTGCAGAAAAGATCTTGTTGGTCAAATACACTTCTTCTGTTAGTAATGCCCAAGCATAGGAATACAACTATAATTATACTTGATATGAAATATGCCCCCCTTAACAACCACCAATCATTTGGGAGGATTATTGGTGCCCAAATATACTGGCCCACTGTTCCCAAGGAAAGCACGGCAAACTAGGTTCTCAGGAAAAGTCACTGTTCAGATTTTTGGGGCAGATGTTCCCAAGGAAAACCAAGTACAGGAACTCATAACACCTGTGAATAATATAACACATAACAGGAGGCTTCCCGTTCAAGGCTGTGAGCTAGGGAAAGGCGAACGAGAGATAAGAGCGGAGAAAAAGCTAATGAGCAATGAACATGCGCAAAGCAAGTGAGGCGCGCATTCTGGAGGTGGGGGTCACGCCACCGATGCTATCTCCCGTCTGGGACCTAGAGGAGACGAAACAGAACTCAAAACTAAAGCAAGGTTAATTGACCATCAGATAGACAATAGATAGACGATAACAACCTTTAGTATTGATACATGAAACGAACTCAGCAGGATTATTGATAATAGTAGTCAACAGTAACTTATGGCAGTGCTAACTGACAGAGATAAAACAAGAATCAGGGGTCATTTCATAGAAAAAGAAATGCAGGAGCTCATTAGCATAACTTATTTGCCGGACACCGGAAGTGTGTCAGAAGGCAACACCCAACGCTCAGGCTCCACCCCAAAAATCTCCAGATATTTCCCAACTCAAGAGCTGGTGAGCCAGCTTTACACTTTGACTAAAGACACTTTAGATTTCCTTTGCTCTTGCAGTGAAGCTACCCTACAACAAGCATGAAAATACAGATCAAGTTAGTATGCTTTTGCTTTTTTCCACAGTGCATCACCATATGTGCCCGCTCCTGGGCTTTACTCCCAGAATGACATTCCTGTGCGTTCCTGCTCAAAATGACCCCTTAAGATGGTTAAGGGGCCGGACAAACCGACACTGAAACGTAACTTGCAAAATTTTTGAGAAAAAGGTCTAGATCAGGGGTGGCCAACCTGTGGCTCGGGAGCCACATGCGGCTCTTTCACACATATTGTGCGGCTCCTGGCAGGGCGGCTGGGGAAGCAAAGGGGAGGCATGCTTTTTCTCTCTTTCTCCCTTCCTTCCTTCCCTCCTCCCTCCCATCTATTTGCTTTCCTAGTTTCTCTCTCTCTCTTTCTTATAACTGGTTTTCCTCATTTGTTTTTATTTTTGGCAGTCCCGTTTAACGTTAATAAAAAGCAAATCTGCATATTTTTAAAAATAAAAACGTGTGTGTGATATTTGTTCCTGTCTTGCGGCTCTCAGACATCTCTATGTGGCTCTTACGTTTATTCTATGTGGCTCTTACGTTAAGCAAGGTTGGCCACCCCTGGTCTAGATTAATTTATGCTATTAAAGTGCCTTGAAGGACTTGCTTTGTGTAACAATGCAGACAGTAAATTGTAGCCTGACAATACTGCCATAAAAACAGCAAGAGGGATTCTTTGTCTTATCATTGTTTACAAGATTCAATGCTTGGTTTGAGCTTGACATTCGGGCCATGGGAAGTGATGTATTTTTATCCATGTTTCCCCAAATGGTTGGCTGTACATGATGTTCCGTGTATTAAGAGGCAACTCTTGGGAAAGCTGGAAAAGGCGGAATAGTCATGTGTGATTTAAAATAATTGGATAACTAAAAGTTTGCAAAAGCTGCCACTGTTTGGTTTCCTGATGAGTGGTTCTTATTCACCACAGGCTGTCAGGCAAGCACAAGTCTTGTTTGACTATTTGGGGCACGGAAAAAGCTGGTTGAAGACGTAGACCTTTGATAATCCTTCAGTCATTTCACTTCCTATAGAATTCTGCTATTGCGGAATACTTAGGTCCTTGCCCAGCCACAAACCCAAGCAATGCTGTGATTTCCTTGGTCTGGCTTTTCATGATCAGTCTAAGCTTTTAAACATTTGATGTTTTAGCATGTGTCATATTTACCTAATAAGAAGATGACTTTAAATGTAAAATAATCCTCCTAAATAAAGATGATGTACAAAAGATTTCCTAAACTGCATAATAGTAACTAACCTGTATGTGAATGTAGGATAGTTTCCTCTTTTTCTTGATGGTACATGATCAAAAAAACCCCAAACCAATCTCTTGGTCTTCCTTTTTGGTAAATAGGGTATTAGGGTTGCCAAGTTCCCCCAGGGGTGGGGAAAACCCCGCTCCAGCGGCCTGCTGCCTGCCAGCCGGGATCAGGCCGCCGGGGGGAACCCCACCCCCAAATTGCTGGGCTGAGGAGACGTGCCGGGCGCAGTGACGTCACCCAGAGGTGACATCATCACATCGGGCACGTTTTGGGGGGGGACGCTCTGTAATTCGAGGGAAAACTCTATGGTTTTCCCTTGAATTACTGAGGTCCCGCCCCCAATGTGCCGACAGAATGACGTCACTTCTGGGTGATGTCATCATGGCGCACATGCAAAGTGTGCGCACCAGAAACCTCCAGGGCAAGAACGGACTCCCCCCCCCCCCCCCCGCTCCTGAGAAGGTAGGACTTAGCAACCCTATAGGGTATATCGATCCTCAGGCTGTTTCCCACATGTACATTCATGGCTCATTGACAGGAGCACCAAATGATGATTTGCATGCATGAACCACCCACTGCACATTCATTAGCAAAGTTAAAACTTTTTTAATATGCACAGTTCATGTAAGACAGATCAAATTATGTACATCTTTGTATGTGAACCAGTCCTATGACAGATTTATACATTTTAAGAAAAAAAAAACCCTTCAAACCCTTCAAAAACACTGTGTGCTGAAACAAACTGCTCAGGAATCAGGCTCCCCACCCTAAACAGGGCACTGCTGGTGCCAGCACCGAGGGTGAGGAGTCTAGGGGTGATCCTGGATGCCTCACTTTCTATGGAGGCCCAGGTCACCACTGTTGCCAGCTCTGCCCTTTATCATCTTCAGCAGATCAGGCAACTGGTTCCTTATCTCTCCTCCCAGGACTTGGCTGCAGTGACCCATGCAATTGTCACCTCCAGGTTAGATTACTGTAACTCGCTTTATGCGAGCTTACCTTTGAATCTGATCTGGAAACTTCAGCTAGTGCAAAATGCAGTAGCATACCTGCTGACTGCAACATCTGTGTGGGCACGCATTCACCCGGTGCTATGCCAATTGCACTCACTACTAATTGAGAACCGGATCCATTTCAAGGTGATGGTATTCACCTTTAAAGCCCTATGTGGCATGGGACCAACATATCTAAGGGACTGTGTTCTCCCCACATGTCCCTTGGAAAGCCTTGTGCTCTGCTGACCAACATCTGCTGGTTGTCCCTGGCTCACAGTATGTTCATATAGCCTCTACCAGGGCCAGGGCCTTTTCCACCCTGGCCCCCACCTGGTGGAACATGCTCCCACTTGAGATCAGGGGCCTGCAAGACTTACTACAGTTTCCCAAGGCCTGTAAAGGGGAGTTGTTCCACCAGGCCTTTGGTTGAGGTGCCAGATGCCCACTCATCTGGCTTGCCTTGCTGAAAACTGTCCTATTACATTTGCCCATGTAAAGACATGTTACTATCATTTCTGCTGTGACCCTATGTTTTGTCATTTATTTAGCATTGATGGAACCTTATAAATTAATGTATAATTTTGCCATCTTTTAAATAGTTCTAAGCAATTTATTGTGTTAATTTCTTTTAATGGTTCTGCAAGTTCTCTTGCTGTCACCTGCTCTGAGCTCGCTTGTGAGGAAGGTGGGATATAAATCCAACAAATAAGATATCAAGTGAGTTTCTGTGCAGCGTTGTCACCTTCATTTCTCTGAATAAATTCAGACCATACAATAGTGGGCAACACTAACTGGCATAGAAAGGAGGAGGAGATTGGATTTATACCCTGCCCTTCACTCAGAGTCTCAGAGCAGCTTACATACTCCTTTCCCTCCCCCTTCCCACAACAGACAACCTGTGAGGTAGGTGGGGCTGAGAGAGCTCTTTCAAGGACTGCTTGTGAGAGAACAGCTCTGAGAGAACTTGTGAGTGACCCAAGGTCACGGCAGGAGCTATATGTGGAGGAGTGGGGAATCAAACTTGGTTCCCCCAGATTAGAGTTTGCGCACGTAACCACTACACCAAACTGGCTCTCTACACTTGAATATGAAATCACCTGTTTCTTAGACAAGTAGACTGGACAGTTTTAAAGGGTAACAATATTATTTATAGGAATACCAATTGCACAGTGTGTCCAATTTCATAAGTGAAGTCCATAAGTGTCAATGCAGTCTTAGAAGTTAAGATGCTAAAAAGAATCCGAAGGTGGTTAATACTACCCTTGACTGGAACAGAACATGAGGCAAAATATGATGCTGGTGTTGCAAGGGAGGTTATCAGAAACATAAATGCAGAAGTTATCACACAGGAGAGAGAACGATGGTTCCTTCCTTCCCCGGCAGGAAGGAGAAAAGGTAGTGGGTTTCAAGTTTCAATTGCAACAGCTTTTGCTTTAAGTTGAACGTTTAGCAAAATTTCCTAATGGTAAGAAAATCAGATGAATAAGTTGCTAGGGAAGTTGAACAGGATCTTTCCAAAGTGTCTTTTTAGAGATAAAATTCAGATTGTCATCTGCCAGAGATGCTTGTGGTACAAGGGTATCTTCTGTCAGGTTAAGGAGGTTGGACAACCTTCTAAAAACGTTGTCAGTTTAGATATAAACCCACTGTTATGTCCGGTGCTTGATTCTTTGTCTGCAGCCAGGGAACATGTCTGGGCATGTTTGCCTATAATGGGATGTGATAACAACAGAGCTTCCTTCCCCAGAGAACAATGGACCTGGGGATCCTGTCGGCCCCCCTATCTGAGGCTGAGGATATTCAAACGGACCTATGATAGCCTCTGGCGGGAGAATAATCCCTGATGGACCAATCCCCCTTGAGCGGGGCGACAGCTGTACTGGCTAACTTTTGTTTCTTAATGATTTTCTGTCTACTTTGGCACCTGTGCAACAGGGGGCATCACTTGCCACCACACCACACCACCTGCTTTTGAGCATTTGTAAAATGCTGCCAATCAAAACAGTTCAGCAACCATGAACACAGATAGCAGAGGCTTAGATGAAAACCAAAATACAGTGTTTATTTAGAAACTATGGATTGGGGGTGGAGGCTCTTTATATATTAACAAATTTCTTCAGAGTAGAATGTAGTGACAGGGTGTGGGGGGGGGCTTTGACTCCTAGTGGTCTGCGCAAAAATGCACATTTGTGAGATGATGCTGAGTGCGTTATATTGTACTGTACTGTTTGAATATGTGGCAAGTAACCTTCCAAACAAATTCAAATGGGTCATGAGCAGCCAAAGTCCTTGACCAAAAAACACCCAGCTCCATGCTCACAAGTGGTGAAGCATGTAGAAGCATGCACTACTGTCATACCTATATATCCAGAAGTCTTGTTATAAATGGACTCTCTTGTTGGACTGGGGTAAATAGTAGATTTTTCCCATGTGTTTAAAGTTTAAACTGAGAAGATCAGTTCTAGTGGGCAAGATCATGCAAAGTAGACTGCCTCGGCCTATACATGATCTCACATCCCTTTTATTCATGTAGTTCAAGCAAATGATTCATCCACATATCCTAAAGACTAGTACTTGTTATTTTTGTAATCCATAATCATAGATTCACGTAGACCATTGTTACATGGCTTTCATACAGATGCTGTGAGGATGGGGGGGGGGAATCCTTTTTTAATTACACCGTAACTTAAATTAGTGGTTAAACATGCCAAGAGGTAGTTAATCCACCTAAAGTGACACTGTCAACACACCAGTGCAGAACATTTCCTCTCAACAGCGCAGAACAGTTTCTTTAATTTTCGTGACAATCAAGACAAGAGGCAGTATTCTGCTTCCCCTTAAGTGACTCATTCCCACAATACAAAAGCATGACCTTCTTCATAGTTTAGAGACAATTTCCCAATCTGGCTCTGGTCATGCACAACAGCTAGCAGCCCTAGATGGGTGATGAACGTCTTCACCAAGAGATACAGACGGGCAGTCAGTTCAGGGCAGGGTTGCCAGGTCCGGGTTGGAAAATACCTGGGGACTTTGGGGGTGGATCCAGGAGAAGGTGGGATTTGGGGAGGGGAGGGGCTTCAGCATGGTACAGTGCCCTGGAGTCCACCCTTCAAAGCAGCCATTTTTTCCAGGGGAGCTGATCTCTGTCAGCTGGAGATCAGTTGTAAAAGCAGGAGATCCCCAGGCCCCACCTGGAGACTGGCAAGCCTAGTTCAGGGGGACTGCAATGAGCATTGTGATTTGTAGAAGCATGCACTACTGTAACACCCACATACCCAGAAGTCTTGTTATAAATGGAATCTCTTGTTGGACTGGGGTAAACAGTAGATTTTGCTTCCTCGTGTTTAAAGTTTGTTGATAATATGCCCTAATGTCCATGGGAACTGTTAGACCAGGGGTGTCGGACTCATTTGTTATGGGGGCCGGATCTTACATAAATGAGACCTTGTTGGGCCAGGTCATGTGTGTCATAAAATGTAATGCCAGATAGCGGAGATATAAACTTTACAAAGGACACAGCCAGTTCTTTACCAGACACTCTCAATCGCACAGGAGAGGTTTGCCTGTCTATCTCTCCTGTGCGATTGAGAGAGACTGGCAAAGCAAGCTGTGGTGTGGCAGCAGCAAGAGACCTGGAAAAGGAAGTAGGGAACAGCCAGGGCCTTGGGGGCCGGATTGGGGCCCTCCGAGGGCCTGATCCAGCCCATGGGCCCCATGTTTGATACCCCTGTGTTAGACTATCAGGGATGGGGGAGACTAACAAATGCTGTAGTAGCTGTCTCATCACTATCTAGATTACAGATGTATTTTATTCAGTCCTCATTTACTGCCTATGTTTATGAACCTAGAAACGTTATAGCACCCCCTTCATTCCTTCAACAATGAGATATTTTTGTATTGAGTGCTGTGTCAAAATAGCCTCCCAGTTAAAAGTTCCATTAAGATATTTATCATAAAACTTTAATTAAAAAAAAAACAATAATCCATCAGCCCAAAGGACATTTTGCATCAACCACAAGAGAGAATTAAAGGGGGAAAGCTCAAAAGAATTTATTGTATGGCAACAAGAAGGGGAACCTATGTGCCAAGCGTACAGCCGCTGCTGCAATTTGCCACGGTGCATTCAAGCCATCCCATTTCTCCATAAAAGCTATTTATCCAGAGACAGGGCCTTTTCACTGGTAGCATCTCACTTGTGGAACGTCTTTCCCCACGAGGCACACCTAGTGCCTACATAACATTCTTGTAAGGCACCAGATCTAACCCTTTGAGTTTACCCAGGTTTTTGTTTAACCCAGGTTGAGTCTTTTAACATCATTTTTTTTGGGGGGGGGGGTGTTCTTAGGCTGAGAAATTAAGCTGCTTCATGTTTTATGTTGCTTTATGATCTGTTTTTGAATGCTGGGTTTTAATAACATTTATGACGTTTTATGTCTTTAGTATGTTCTGTTTTGTAAGCTGCCTCAGGCAGGTCCTCTGACGAAATCTTCCAAACAAATAACTATCCAAACTTACCCGTGTCCCAGTGTCACACTGGTCAGAATTTCCCCCATCCCTTGTTCCATACCATTGCCTGTTGCTGGGCTGTCATGAGTCAACAGGATGTCGTCAGATGAGGTCTACTAAATGCATCTGAGAGCTCTGGAGGGTAAAACGGGCTGAGGGAGGTGATCAGGCCTCCATGGCCCCACCTAAGGTTGCCAGCTTTGGGTTGGGAAATACCTGGAAATGTTGGTGGTAGATCCTGGAGTCTGGGGAAGGGAGGGACCATGGCAGGGTACAGTGCCATAGAATCCACCTTCCAAGGCAGCTGTTTTCTCCAACATAACTGATCTTGATTGTCTGAAGAACAACTGTAATAGTGGAAGAGCTTCAGGTGCCACCTGGAGATTGACAACCCTATACCACCCAGCTGCTTTGAAGGAGACTTCAGTTCAGACATGCAGTTCAACTGGCCCTTTCTTTAGGAGTTTCCTGGACACAACTTCCTCTTTGGGAGTAGACTCACCTCCCAGGAAAGTTTGCTCAGCTTCCCCAGCTGGGTTCCCTTCTTCCTGCTTCTCTGTCTGTCACCCACCCCAGGATTCTCAAGGCAACAGCTCTCAAGCGGTGGACAAGGGACCAGACTCACCCTCTAATTTCAGGCTGCGCCTTCTCCCCATGGCCACACCATAGCCCCAGGGGAATTCCCTCCCCACCCACTGCGGCTATAAATACTCTCCATCCTAGTCCCAGCTGGCCGGAGCCTGGCCACACTTAGGCTATAGGCCTTTGGGGCAGGCACTGTTGGACTGGGCCCTGTGGGGAATACCTTGGCCCTTAGTTGTTTTTCCCCTGGGTAGAGCTTCCTTCATTCTCTCAATTGGCCTCCTCCGGCGCCCGCCTAGACGGGTCACAGCATCCCATCAGGTGTTTTCATATTCCTAAGCCAACCAGTTATAATGGCAGGAGAGGTTGTTTGTTTAGAAATATTGTATACCAACTTTCCAGATGACCTGCTTGAGATAACTTACAAAGAGAAACACAATGAAACATAAAACTGAAACAATTAACTGACTACTTAAAAGCCAACATGAAAGATATATGTGTATGTGCTGTTAAATTGCAACAGACTTATGGCAACCCCAGAAAGAGACTTTCTAGAAAAATGAATTAATTATCATATGGCATTGTGTGTAGTATAACCAGCAGCTCCAAAGTTCTAGCTCTTTTAGTGTTATGCACCACTAGGTGGTGAGCTAGACTTGTGTTTTTTTAAGGCAAGCAACGTTTCAGAGGTGGTTAGCCATTGTCTGCCTCTGCATCGTGATCCTGGTATTCCTTGGAGGTTGCCCTACCAAGTACTAGCCAAGGCCAACCCTGCTTAGCTTCTGAGATCTGATGAGATTGGGCTGGCCTGGGCTATCCAAGTCAGGGCTTTCTAGACAAGTGAGAAGCAGTGGTGGACTGCCATTGCCTTCCTCTGCAGAACTTTCCTACATGGTCTCCCATCCATGTACCAACCCTGCTTAGCCTCCGAGATCTGATAGATTGGACTACTCCCTCCGCATGAATCAGCTTTAAAAGTCTCATAAACCAGTTTTCAAGCTATAAGCAGACAAGAAGAGTGATGTTAAAAGATCAATTAAAAGCCTGGATATAAAGAAATGTTTTGGCCTGCTGACTAAAAGAGAGCAGGCTCCTTCCATTCCACAGGAAAGGTGCCACTATTTTAAAAAGCCCCATCTCTGGTCTTCCCTTTGAAGGTGGGGCCCCAGAAAGTAGGGCTTTGTAAGCAATACCCTAGCTGGTAGGATTAGGGTTGCCAGACAATGGCTGCTACCTGGCGGTCGATGGGGGTAGGAACGTGGTGGGGCACCATCAGCCCACCACCACTTCTGGGGAAAACCTAGAAGTAACATCATGCTGCTCTAGGAATTGCTGGAAACTCTGGTAAGTTTCCAACAATCCCTAGAGCCACAATAACATCATTTCTGGGTTTCTCCCAGAAGCGATGTCACACTGTCAAAACAACTGCAGTTATTAGATTCGTTCTTCTCCCACCAGCCAACAGCACGATAGTGAGAAGTAGAGACCGCTGGCAGGAGGTCTCCACCACAGTGGGAGATCTGGCAACCCTATGTGGTATGGACCATATGGGAGGAATACTCTGGGGCCTTAAAGGTACAAACCAGCCCTTTAAATTGTCTCCAGAAACAGAGCGCCAGCCGATGCAGATGTGAGACCGTTCCTGTAACCTGCCCCTAACATTGGCCTGGCTGATACATTTTGAATCAGCCGAAGTTTCCAGACAAAGGCAGTCCATGCAGAGCGTATTGTAGTGACCTAACCTGGATGTAAACAGACCATGGGTCACGATAGCCAGGTCAGAGATGCTATTTCACTGGGCACCCATATATTGATCAGACTCTGGCTTTGCAATGTCTGCCAATTAATGAAGGAAACAGTGTGATTCTTACCTGAAACCCAAGGAGAGTAAAAAAAATATCTTTGGCTGTGGTCTCACACACACATAGGGTTGCCAGCCTCCAGGTGGGGTTTGGGGATCACCCACTTTTACAACTGATCTCCAGCTGACAGAGATCAGCTCCCCTGGAGAAAATGGCTGCTTTGAAGGGTGTAGTCTATGGCATTGTACCCTGCTGAGGCCACGCCCCTCCCCAAACCCCACCTTCTCCTGGCTCTACCCCCAAAGTCCCCACGTATTTTCCAACCCGGATTTGGCAACCCTGCACACACACTAAATTATCCACTTTCAACCCACATTCCAACTGGATTTTTATGGTGTGAACTGGCAAAATCCAATTCAAAAGTGCATTGAAAGTGGCTTGAAAGTGGATTATTTAGTGTGTGTGACGGCAGCCTTTTTCTGTTTGACAGGATGTTGCAGAACACTGGCTTACCCAGCTGCTCACCCAGATCAAGGTCCCATAAAGACACACTTGGAACTGTACCGTGTTGGTGAAAGTTGTTGGGGGGGGTTTCTAACTTCCAGGAGCAACATGGGGAAACCTGGAGTCACGCAGCTTGGTGGAATGGCACCCATCTCACACTATATTCACTGAGGAAATGGGTCTTAACTTTCAACCAGTGGTCCTTGGATTCCCGCAGGGTACAGCTGAATCTAGTGACAGGCACTGCAAGGTATAAAAATACTGTCACATTTCTGGAACTGGGAACTGTCTCTTTAATATACCATACAGCATTTTACATTCAGATAGCAATGCATGAGATTAATTCCAGATTTCTCTCTGAAAAAGAAGTTGCCCCCCCCCCATCATCTTCCCTCAGAATGTACAGTTGAGGAAAGGAGCCTCACTGTGGTAGGCCAACATTGGTCTCTCTCTGTACTAATATTATTCTATCAATTTGGGCCACTTAGCACCAATCACCTGTGTCAACAAGGAATTTCCTCTTTGGGGCATTGTGAGCCATCTCTATTGCACCTGCGTGTGAGGGAGGAGATTGAATTACCCCAGCTTCTTTTCTAAAAAAATAATAACAAGATCCAGTCACCTTCTCAAACGGCTTTTCAGAGAAAATACCCTGAGTCAGCCCCAAATTGTTATTTCTTTCATTTGTGTGGGGGGGGGGGGAAGCCCTCAGATGTCACTGCTAAAAATGCACAGCTGAGAAAGAATGACCTCACTGTGAGTAACCCCCCCCCCCCCCCACCGAGCAAAGCAGTGTTGGGGAAGGCCCCTGGGGAGTTTGTCCACCCATGTTGCTAGGGACTCTTTGCGCACCTGCTATATGATTTGCATTGTTCTGCAAGGGCCTTTTTTTCCCCCCAGCTAAGAGGGGGAGGAAGCAGGCTGCCAACAGAATCCACATGCCCAAGCATGTTCAAACATGTTGAGTTCACTACCTAAACTGGGCCACCAGTGGGAGTCATTAGCAAGCCCATTCCAAGCGCTCCTGCGGGCTCTGCTCCAAAGCCCTGGCCCTTGCACCACGTCACCCCAGGAGATTGCTAAAGCAAGCTGCTCGAACCAGTGAAGCAAGAAGAAGAAGTCCCCAGGGTTCTTAGTTTGTGTCGCACTTTACCTAGCATGAGCTAACCCTGGCCCTTCTGGGGTTTTACACTTCATCTCAAAGTGCTCGGCTAACTACAGTGTCCATTCTAACTCATACTGATCAATTTTCCTTTGCAAGCATATCTCCCCACCCCAACAGTATTTTTTTTATTAAAATCACTACTCAAAAAGTACTGTATGGCATCATAAAAAACTATGGGCTGAATGCCCATTTATTGAGACAAGGCTTATAAAAGATCCCTCTCACAATCGGCTTCTTCAAGAAGCAGCAGAGATTGCAGCTGGAGGATAAACAGGAACTTGTTAATGCCAACTAGCAAAGGTTAGATAAGGAAAGCAGGTGCTGAAAGACCTTCCCTTTGAATGCTCAGCTTCCACCTGTGAGAAGGTATCGCTGCTGTATTTCTTTCTCCCCTGTAACACAGAACTTTCCTGCAGAATTATCCTACCAATTCTATCTAATGACCCCTTGATCCATTTCCTTATAGTGTGGCAAATTTAAAACACTGACATCGTAGAATATCTTCTTATTCCTTGAAGTTTTAAAATTTGTGTTCCTACCCCATGTCCTAGCATGGCAGAGGGCAAAGAATCATAGTAATCAAGAGATAAAACACAATGGAAAAGCACTTGCAGGTAGCTGAGCGCTGTGCAGTTTCAAGAGATCACTGGGTCGGGGCAAATGGAGAGCTAGTTTAAGGCAAGCAAACCCTGGCTTTTTCAGGGTTCCCACTCATGCAGAGGGAGCTGTACACATGTAAGCTCTATGCACACCTTCCATTGAACATGCTTTGCTTGCCAGGGAAGGGGGGGGGGAGCCAGTTTGGTGTAGTGGTTAAGTGCGCGGACTCTAATCTGCGAGAACCAGGTTTGATTCCCCACTCCTCCACTTGCACCTGGCTGGATGACCTTGGGCAAGCCATAGCTCTGTACCAGCTGTTCCCTCAAGGACAGCTTGGGAAAGAGCTCTCTCAGCCCCACCTACCTCACAGGGTGTCTGTTGTGGGGAGGGGAAGGGAAAGGAGTTTGTAAACTGCTCTGAGACTCCAAGTGAGTGAAGGGCGGGGTATAAATCTAATCTCTTCTTCTTCTTCTTCACCACAATCCTGCTCCCTCACATGCACCCACACCTGAACAGGACAAGCGAAAAGGGCTGATTTGTAATTTTTTTTTTATGGTAGTCACCATAACTCCTTTTTTATAAGATCTTGTTCACAGACACATTTAATCCTTTACTTTCTCTGTACTTGATGACTCACAACAGAATGTGCAAACTAATTTTACTCTTAAGTACTATGTTCAAAATAATTCTTAAAAGGTTCAACCTGTAGAGTTAGAACTGTGATGTGCATTCAGATAGGCACGCCATCACTTGAGGTCGCACAGCATACAGTGAACATGCCTGTGTGAACCAGCTGAAATATTCAGAGTATCCTACGATGTGTTCAGATGGGCAGCTAATCCCACCACTGGCCCAGCTCTAATTTGATCCTGATCTTTTTTATCCAGCGTTGCGCGACCAGACAGCTCCCCTGTGAATCCCTTACCGCATGCGGACTCTGCAGTGGATTGTCTAGACAATGTCCACCTGAAGGAGCCGTGTGGTCAGTTTTTAAAAAAAAATACTGTTTGCGCATGCGCATACATGCCTCACCATGTACTTTTTCCACTCATGCGCAGACTTGAATGTTAAAAGCACCGCCAGTGGTACCTTCCTATAGGTACCATTTCAATTAACAAAGTTCATAAATTTCACAGGTCATTCAGAAACATGAAATTATCTGGCACATTTGAGCAGAGCTCTGCGGCCATCGCACACTTATGCGTTTATGCGCATGTCGCTAAAAAAAATTAATGGCAGCCATTCGGGATGGTCTGGAGTCAGACCATCCTGACGGGCTAATTGCGTGCTGGAACGACCAGACGGGGGAAAGTCTGCCATTGGCCCGTCGGTAAGCATTAGACCGGACTTTCAGCAGTATCTTTAAAGTACAGCTCCCTGGCGGGGATCAACGGGCTGATCACGGAAGCAGCCCATTTCCCAGATGTTGCTGTCTGGACGTTCCCTTTAAATCCACCAGGCACTCGTGCCTAGGTCAGATCTAAAGAGCAATCTAATCGTGACCCCAGAAATGAAATCATTGAGCTTGAAAACCAGATTCTCCTACATGCATTGTTATTTTCCTCAGAATCCTGAAAAGACTGCTTGTGATAGCCACTACATTTATTTACACAATCAAAATATTTTGTCACTGTACAGTGAATTGGGGTGAAATTTAATATGCTACCAAAGGGTGTCTCCCCCCCCCCCCCGAAGTCCTGCTCCAAAGGAATTATCACAGTCTTTTAATTTTAGTATATCAGAGGCCATTTTCTTCAAGCAGTTCACTTTTCATCTTTTAAAAATCTAACCACAGTAAACTGAGTACCACATCAAACATCCCCATCATCTTATTATTCTCTTCATGTGCTGGAATCACAATCATGTAGCTATCAAATATTTTGCAAGTGTTAATTACTGAACAAAAAGGAAAACCGTTGTAAAAAAAACCCCTCATATTATTAATAACATTGTTATTTTCAGACAAAACTGAGAACAGTTTGAATTGTGCCCATATATTTGGTGTATCGGCCACAGTTAACAGCTCTGAAGGGAGCGATACATTGGCATGGGGTGCTATTCTCCGCACATTCTGTATTAATTGCATTATGAAGTGATCCTGCACTTTGGGTAATTGATTAAATTAGAGCCAGTGTAGTAGAGAGTTCAAATCCTATCTCAGCCACGAAACTTATGGGGCCAATCGCTGTATCTCAGCCTAACCGTCACATAGTGGATGTCAGTATGAAATGTAAAGGGCCAGAAATTCTGACACCTGAAGGACATCTGGTCCTCAAAAATTTTTGTTCTGCTAGTTTCATTTACTTGCAGGAGTCCCTTCACATATGAAGAATATTAAAAAGAAACTGCACTCGTCTGCTGTAGTTTAGAAGAGAAGAAGAAGAGAAGAGAAGAGATTGGATTTATATCCCGCCCTTCACTCACTCAAGAGTCTCAGAGCGGCTTACAAACTCCTTTTTCCCTTCCCCTCCCCACAACAGACACCCTGTGAGGGAGGTGGGGCTGAGAGAGCTCTTTCCCAAGCTGTCCTTGAGGGAACAGCTGGTACAGAGCTGTGGCTTGCCCAAGGTCATCCAGCCAGGTGCAAGTGGAGGAGTGGGGAATCAAACCCGGTTCTCCCAGATTAGAGTCCGCGCACTTAACCACTACACCAGACTGGCAGAACAGCCCATTTTGTCACCTTCTTCTATTGCCAGGCCTTAATTCTGTGCAATTCTGACATGTAGAACCCCCACCCCCCACCCCTCGTGGTCTGGCCAGCAAGGATATCCATCAAAACCCCTGATTCTAAATATTTTGCAGCGCTCTTATGACTGCAATGGCAACATCAGGGATGTGGGACATGTGAACAAACATGCTGCATTCAAGCTGCTTCATGCATTACATCTCCAGGATCCTGCCAAAACTTTCTTAAGCATGTATGTAAAGTGTCAGTGCAGCAAATGTGCATCTGAAATGCATGCACCACAGATGTATGCCCCTCAGGGACCATCTGCAGTTCACAAGCACATACTTGCTGAAAACTCAGCTTTGCCTGTATCTATACATCTGATAGAGAAGTGTAAGCCCCATTTGTGGATATCCAAATCCATGGATATCCATGGATCAGGCCACACTGACATAAACAAATTTTCCGGCAAATCTGTGGGAGCCCAAGATTCACAGAAAAATCTGAAATCTTAAAAAATATATAAATTGAGGGGGTTTAAATTCAGGTGGAAGCAGAAAACATCAGTGGAAGCCCCCCTCCAGGCCAGCAAATCCGCCCACTGAACCAACAGCCAGGGAGTCTGATGGGAGGGTGCCGGAGTCCTCACTGCCCCCCCCCCCCACCGCTGAGCCAGCAATGAAGGAGTCAGGCAGCGGGGGGGGGGGGGAGTTCTCACTGCCACCGCACCAAGCCAGCAAGCCCACTGGCCATCTGATTTGGCAATTCAGGGAGCTGGTCAGGGGCACAGGAGTCCTTGTTGCCCACCCCCTGCCAAACTAGCAACCGGGGGGTTGGGTGAGAAGGTGCAGCGGTCCTCGCCACCCATCCGAGTTGGCAATGAGGCAGCCAGGTGGCAGCAATGGTGAGGGGTGGGGAGAGAGATGGCGGCAGCATCGGGGGGGGACACTGCAGTAGGCCTAGCAATGGAGGATGGGAGCCGGGCCCAGTGGGGGGAGCTGAAAGCCATGCTGGCCCAGCAGCAATGGTGGGGAGGGATCCCTCCTGTGAGTATCATGGCTCCACACTTGCCATGTATAATTCATACAAAAAGGGCAAAGGCAGGTGCTCAGCTCAGGTCTTATTCAGCCAGCTCAGATATTCTCAGTGCCTTCCCGTATTCCATGATGGAATTGTTCCTCATGAAAAGTAATTATCTGATTTAAAACCAGAATTTACCATTCCCTCCACACGCACACTTTGGGAAGGATGGGCTTGAGCCAACCGGAGACTGGCTGGGTCTCTATGCCTTCCTTAAGGCTCCTGCACCTTTCCCACACAGATCAGCAGTTGCCTAGGTCTCCGAGGGGCCTATCCTGGCTTTGTGGGCTGCGTCTCTAAAAGCCCACCAAAGTTCTACGGCCCAGTCTTGCAGCATTTTGCATCACTGATCTTTAGGGCTTGCAGCTGCAGATATTAACACTTGTCCATCTTCCCTGCCTGACTGTGGAGCCAGAATGTTCCTGTCTTCCTTGACCCTTGTCACAATAGAAAGCTCCTGAATGCAACCAAAGGAGTTTTGTGGCGCTTTTTGCATAGCTCTGCGCATTTTCTGTGAAGGCAGCTGACCCCTACCCACAAGCAGCTCAATGCCACACCCTCCCCTTGAAGAGCAAAGCTGCACATTAAGTGGGGGTCCATGGACAAATTGATTCTATATTTTTTTTCCCCTCTAGTACTAAAACGCAGCCCTGCATTTGATTGGGGCTGCAGCCATGGGAATTGTTTTGTACCTATTTTCCTACTTCCCTACCCATGTCTACTAATGACCACTTGGAAGGGGGAATTATTTCACTCTGAGAAATACAGTGGGAGGGAAAGTGAACAGTGCCATGCCTGTAGTCAAATTCAACCTCATGTCTGTATTTAAATCTTAAATCATGAATCTCCCACACAAAGTGTAATGCTAGGCCTTAGTTGTTTTCAATAAGATCTTGGGCTAAGCAGAGTTGTTTTAAAAAATCTGTCTGCAAGACTGGTAGATCCTCTCACTGCAGGGACATTTCATATCAAGCAGGGAAATTTAATATCACTCACATGTTCCTGGTTTGTATCAAGCTATCTGCGAGCTGCCCGGGCAGGCACTGATAGCCAGATGAGTGTTACTGGAAGGTGGAGAGAGGAACATACTGTTGGTTTGCGGCTTACCCTGTAGCTTGTCTCAATAATGTCACCAAACTACACAGTAACGAATCCATTAGAGAAATTAAGCATACGTCAAACTTTCATTATGAATCTGAACAAGAGGGAGGGCAAAGTAGAAGCTTGTGGATTCCGGGGGAATTTCCGCCCCCCCCCCCTTGTGTCAGAATTTTATCGCACTTAAAAAATAAAAAAAGCCCTAAACCTTATTATAAAGATTGCTGGAGCACGAAATGATTGAGAAACGCTTTCAACCTGAAAACGGTTTCACTTCCTGTATGTTACCACAAAGAGCCTACTTAATAAAAGTTTCTCCTGATGTTGTTTGCTTTTCCTCTGCATCATAAGGTTCTTGATACTTTTTCTATTCTTTTTTCACAATAAAAGCCTTATTTATTCCTATTGACTGTGTGCCTTTTAAAAGCTGTGTATGTTTTCTAAATTGCCAGGGGTAGAAATCTGAGAATGTATCCTCCGGGGGGGGGGGGGGCAGGTGAGCAGCAGAGAGCTAGCAGCCCTGATAGCCAAATGGAGCCTCTGGGTTCAGAACCAGAATACCTCTGTATCCAGTGCTGTGGAACAGTCAGCAGGATTGCCAACTTCCAGGTGGGACTTGGCATTCTCTACAATGGGTCTATGGATTACGAAGATCAGTTCCCCTGGAGGAAATGGCAGATTCAGAGGGCAGACTTTATGATGTCACAGCCCCAGTGAACTCCCTCTCCTCCCCAAACTCTGCCCTCCCCGGGCACCACCCTCAAATCTCCAGGAAATTTCCAAGCTAGAGCTGGCAACCTATTCTGTGGGCCCTGCTTTTGGGCTTTTTGTAGCAACTGGCTACTGCTGGAAATGGGATACTGGATTGGATAGACTATTCTTACATTTTTAAGGATAACAGCTCCCCTTTGCTAGTTTCAGAAGGCATCTCTCGTGGGAAGAAATCCCAAATGCCCCCCATGTGCTTTCAAACATTCTGAATGCCCCCCAGCTTGATTTACAGATAGCCATCTGGGGGAATGCATGGCCCTAAGAAAAATTACAGAGAGATCTTCCGTTTGTCCGGGGAGTTTGTCAAGCAACTCTGAAACTACAGTATATGGTTCACTGAGTGTATTTGGCTAAGTACATCACAAATTGTGTGGCCTTGAACTGCAGTGGTAATTGTTTCATTCTGAAACTTCCATGAATAAGTCTATTTTAACCCTGATAGGACAAATAATTATGCCGCTCAAGATAAAGGATCAGCCTCTTTAAAACCAGAAGTCTGAAAGTCAAGGCCCTAGGTCTAAAACCTTTCTCCCTATTACTTTGCTCAAACACCACAACGGTACAGTGTTTCACTATAAAATATTGATTGACCAAAGAAATTAACTTCAAGGATCAGGCAAAATCTTGAAATGAAAACCAAACACTAACCTGCAAGTGGGAGCATTACTGGCAAACTGGAAGTTGGGAGTTGGGCCATGGGGGGGCGATGATGTCATGTGTGCCATTTCTTCACTTCCAGATTTTTCCCAGAAGGGACAGAGAGTAGTTCTAAGAATCACTGGAACTCTACCGTATTACCATAGAGTTTCTGGTGTTTCCTAGAACTACTCTACGGGCTTTTCCGCATTCTCTTTTTACTCACCAATAAGTTCCTGTTTCTTTAGGGTGGGGTTTCGTGTTCAGCATGTGCTTTGCACCCTCTAGTGGTTGATTCGTTATCAAACAGCTTTCTACCCAGTTTATCTTCCTGCAGTTTAGATTGACAGGGAGATACATTGGAAATAAACTGTTTGATATCGAATTGACCACTAGAGGGAGCACAACACATGCAGAATAGGGGGGAAATCCCAAAGAAACCGGAATTTAACAATGAGTAAAGTGAGAATGTGGAAAAGCCCTATGTCATGTCTGGGTTTCTCCCAAAAGTGACATAGCAATACAGATGACACTGCTTTTTTCCCCTCCCACTTCTCTTGAAGTAGCAGCAGACAAGATGGCTGCCAGTGGGAGCCTTTGTGCCATAGCAGGAGGCATAGCAGCCTTAACCTATGTCCAACGTGACCTGATATTTAGCACTCTCCTAGTCCTACAGAAAGTTTGCCAACCTCCAGGTGGAGCCGGTTCTCTTACTGTGACTGATCTCCAGGTTACAGAGAGCTAGAGGAAATGGCAACTTCAGAGGGTGAGCAGACTCTACAATGTCATATCTCCATTGAGTACACCCACCCACCCCACACTGCTCTTAAATCTCCAGGAATCTCTCACACTGAAGTTATCAACCTAACTATAGAAGAGCATACCAAAGTAGCTGAAACTGAAAGCAGTCTTTCTTTACTGATTTACAGCATTGCAAACTGCTGCAAAACTGTCATAAAGCAGCAGCTGAAATTTCCTAAAACTCAGCATTGCCAATTCCAGAAGGATGAGAGACGGTTTATCCATCTGTGCTGAAGAAAAGACATTTTATTATTGCCTCGCTGGTGCCTAAATGAAACTTGGCAGTGAAATGAGGTTGTGAGGCCAAGCCTTGACTGCCCTTAAGCTCTGCTTAGGAGAGATTGGGGGGGGGGGGGTTGCTTCATACTATACCAAAGCTCTCAACCGAATTTATGAAGAACATCATACTGTTCAGACTTTATCAGCTCCAAAATACTATCTGTGTGTCCACTTTTCTTCTTTTACTCACCCCAGCTCTCCAAGCCAGTTTGCCAGACCTAAGACCTCTACCCAGATTTGAGAACAAAAATCGCATACCCACTGGCAAGTTAAATTGGCCAAGAGCAAGCCAAGTCGAAGGACCTCTACAGCTTTACGTACCAGAACTACAGGGGGTCATTCAGCTCAAACATGGCCAGTGGCACCAACAAACATAGTTGCTGCTGAGGGTCCAAATCAAGGGGTCCTCTGGCACTGACAGAGTTACTGGGGCTTGGCTTGGCTTGCTACTGGCCATCTGGGGCCTTCCAAAACAGTGGCCCACTAGGACAGTTCCCTGTGAGTTAATAGCCAGTTCACCCCATCATATAACTGGTTCTGCCAGAAAACTTTCAGAGCCAGCCCTGGCAGATGACACTCCCTCATGTAATCTCTCCATGTTAATTGTCAAGGCCATGGAGCCTCCTGTGGTTTAGCCTCCTGTTTGGGTTCTCTGTCTTCTCTGCCAGCTCTGTTGTATTAATGCCACACAACAGAGCCCTGCTGAGATTCCTTGAGAGAGCTGGGTAACATTAATTATCCTGATTTTAACACCATGTGGGGCTATCCGTTTATCAGGTGCAGAACACAGGCATCTGTGGTATTATTTCGGGGGGGGGGGTGAAATCACCATGGAGGTGAAACCAAAGGCATACTTCTATACTTAGTGAGCTTGTTCAAAGCTGTTGTACTATATTTTCCTTTGCAAGAGAGAATTGGCTCCCCCCACCCTCAATTGATCTACACATTACACAGGCTGAAATGGTAGGCTGAGCAGTGTTCCCTCTAAGCTGCACTAGGGGGCGCTGGCACACAAAATTTTAGCTGGCTGCTCACAGGTTTTGCTTCCTGCCCACAAGCCTTTTTCCTTCCATTGAAAACAATGGAGGATGGGGAACCTCATTCTGGGGCCCATAGAATTGGACCCTTTGGTCCAATCTTTTTGAAACTTTGAGGGTTTTTTGAGGAGAGGCACCAGCAGCTATGCTGAAAATTTTATGCCTCTACCTCAAAAAACAACCCCCCAAGAGCTCCCAGATACCCCCAGATCAATTGTCCATTATAGCCTATGGGGCCCATTGACCATAATGGTCCCCATAGGCTATAAAAGAGTGGGGGGATCGATATTTTTGTACACCTCTATTATGCTTTTCAGTATGATCTAAAAGCTGCCTTGCATCACATGAAAAGTGGGATATAAATATTTGAATAAATAAATAGGTTGGGCAAGTTGATAACATTTAAACAACTTCCTGTTTGTTAGGTTAGGCAGGGTTCTGACAGTGATGGTTCCACCTTTGTTATACTTATTCTGTAAATTTGTCATATTTCACTTTTAAAAATCACAAAGTAGACTGCAAGAGCCCCCCCCCCCCCCCCCAGTCCTGGTATGTTTTCTAGGGCTCAGCTCATAGCAATTGAGGCCAGGTCTACCAATACAGTGGACTGGGGTGGGTAGACCTGTTCTCCGGAGGCCAGGTCTACCAATATAGTGGAAAGGTGAGAGTAGACCCATGAATATAGTGGAAAGGGGCAGTAGTATAGAGAGTATAGAGGAAAGTGGCAGGTAGACCTGTTCTCTGGATGCCTGATCTACCTCCATAGAGGACAATATTTTCTGTAATGAAATTTGACTTGATTCTGTGTTCTCTTATGATGTTCAAGTTATTCTTAAAATATAGTTTAAATATACTTTAAAAGAATTCATTCTGAAATTTTTACAAGGTTATGAAAATAATTTTCTAAAAAACTAATTTATGTGATAGTCAAATGTAGACTCACCCACAACTTTAATGCTACTAGCTTTTTTCGCTCACGAGGTAGAATTTTTGCTCACTACGCTGTGGAGCTTAAAGTGAACATAGGCTGAGAGAAAAAAGTCCAGACCCTGCCACTTCAGGCTACAAGTGGAAAGCGACTATATTTTCAAATGCTTCACCAAGTTTTAAAGAAACTAAACCAAACTTCCCTTTACGCAGTAAATTAGTAGATACCAGAGAAAGGACTTTGCTAACCCTCCTTTTCTTGAAGTATTTTAAAAGCAGGGTATTTCAAATGTTCAGGAACATCAAAAATACAAATTCTCCCACCTGAAGTCTAACCTGGAAGAATTCAAAGTCTTATTTCCTCAGGGTCAAATTAAATGAGGGTTATTTTGATTAACAATTAACAGCTGTGGGGGGATGCAAGTTTTAATTGGGCTTGCAGAAGGCAAGAAGAGTTGTTATTTTCTCCATGTCAGTTTCTTAATTTCAAAAGTAACAAACACAGATAGCCAACATACAAGATATCTGCATGTACATTTACACTTTATTTCAGATTTCTGTAATTCTAGTCCTATTACTTTGCTTATCAAATGTCTTAACAAAATGCCTGATTCTCAACATGGACAGATCTGTGGATAGTTAAATTGAGAGACTGGAGTCATGGATGGACTAGAAAGCTCTTTCTACAAACCTGAGGAAAAAACCAGGACAACAACAACAGTAACAATCCAAAGAAGATTACAGAAAGATTGAAATCAAAACTCACTTTGACAACTGAAAGGAAATGCACTTGCATGGGCAGTATTTGAAAGACATAGACCGATTTCCCACAAGCAGCTGAACCTCCATCACTGTTCCATTTGCCCCGGTTGCATTGGTCAATTTCACACTATTTGCCCCACGGCCACATTTTGACCCACATCTTCCCCCAATTTCCCCCGCATCTTCTGGATCCTTGTTCTTTGAGATCGAGAAGACACGGGAAATCAGGGGGAGCTGCGAGTCAAAATGCAACCGTGCTGCAAATAGTGTGAAATTGACCAATGCAACCGAGCGACAGTGGCACAGCTGCTTGTGGGAAATCGACCACAGAGAAAAAAGTTGGTAATGAAAACACCTGGAAGTGGCTCCAAAATGGGCACTTGAAGAAAGAAACAGAAGGAATCGTCCTAGGTGCAGACAAGCAGACGCTTGAAACAAATAGTATGAAAGCCAAAATTCAGTAGACCAGTGAGAACAGCAAATGTTGACTGCAAGACAAAGGATGAAACAGTCAACCTGCAGTCAAATTGATCACACTGACTATTAAGAATGTCAGTGACAGAGTTGCAGCTTACCATCAGCCAGAAATTTGTGGGTGCACAAACCGGACAAAATCATGGAGAATGATGAAACAGATTCTTTGGGATTTCTGATTACAAACAGATACACCTGAAGCATAACACCCCCTGATATCACAATTGTAGGAAAAATGAAATATAGGTTTTGGATTATTGACACTGCGATCCCAGGAGAGAGCAGAACAGAAAAGAAGATGAGAAAATCACAAAATAGCAAGACCTACTAACAGAGAGAGCACATCTAGGAGAAGACGGAAACCACTGAGCCAGTTGTCATTGGAGCAGAGCCTAAAAGTCTCAAAAACCACCAGTGGGATGCTAGCTTGCCATGCAGGTGGGGCTTGTGTGCTCCTGTGAAGCAGAGGGCTAAGCTATCGGCAGTGTAGCTGCTGGCAGCGTATCCTAGGGCAGTGTTTTTCAACCACTGTGCCGTGGCACACTGGTGTGCCGCGAGATATTGTCAGGTGTGCCGCGGAATTTTTTCAGTGAAAGAAATGTGCTCTAAGGGCATTCACTCATCCAGCAGAGTAAGCTGGTTTCTCCCAGTGCCTGGCTCCTGGGTTGTGTGTGTGTGTGGGGGGGGGGGGTGATTTGCACCAAGACATTCCAGTAAACATGAATATGTTTGATGGTAACAGCTAGCTGTTTCTGTCAGGGTGGGGTTCAAATCAGTAACTGTCCCTCAGTGAAGAATGGGTATATTGTGTTTCTCTTCAAATCACTTATGGTCAGCGGAATGCCGTTCACATAAGAGTAAGAGTTTAAACTCTCTATTTGAAAAACTTTAGCAGAATCACAGTATTAAAATACATCCACATTATATTTCTTCTGAAACTCAGGTCAATGTTATGGGAAGGAGCCATTACACTTTAGATCTGTAACTTACGATTTCAAGTTGAGTGGCTGTTACGTGTATTTGTAATACTGTCATAGTTAATACTTAAGCTGAGGCAACTAATGACCCATTTATCTTGTATTTCAGTGTTTTTCAACCACTGTGCCGCGAGATATTGTCAGGTGTGCCGCGGGATTTTTTCAATGAAAGAAATGTGCCTTAGCTCGAAAAAGGTTGAAAAACACTGTCCTAGGGTACACAGGCCTCTGCTAAGGAATCGGACTAAATGCATCCCAAACCCCCATTCAACATGGTGACAAGATCTAACCTGAAGTCTATACCGGCTTGGCCATCGCACAGGTTAACAAGGACTACATCAGAGATTGGTGTTCCTGGATCTCTGGTGAAAAATAGACTATAAAACAGAGACTCTTCTGTTGGGCAACCAGGGCAGAGGCATGAGATGCTACTGGAAGCAGGATGTTCTGTAAAGCAACCAGAGCAGGGACCTAATCAGCTACTGGGAAACCAGCAACATCCAAAAAAAAAAAAAAACAGGTTTCAAGAACAACACAGAATCATCATGCAATGTTATTTTGAATCAATGACTGAACAGCGTGGCTATTTGAAACAAATGTTTGAAATACGGAAAGAAGAGTGTCCCGATTTTACCATCACTGAACAGCGACTAGCAGATCAGCACCATTTTATCATTGGAAACAACTTTGTCACAGCAGTAGAGGTAGATGAAATAAGGAACAACAGCCGCTCAAAAGAAAAACATGAAGAACAAGAAAAAAATGAAACTAACCAAAAAATATGCCATAGAAATGAGGTTGCTCTTGAAAGCCTTCCACTACCCTGCCCTTCACTACCCGAAGGAGTCTCAGAGCGGCTTATAATCCCTTCCCCTCCCACAATAGACACCCTGTGAGGTAGGTGGGGCTGAGAGAGCTCTCTCGAGAACTGCCCTTGAGAGAACAGCTCTGAAAGAACTTACGACTGGTCCAAGGTCACATGAGCAGCGGGGAATCAAACCTGGTTCTCCCAGATTAGAGTCCGCACTCTAATCTGAAACAATGCAGGATGGGGGCACCTTTGTTAAGGGGCCGTAATGCAGACCCTGTAAATCCAATTCTCACCAAACTTGGAGGGTACGTAGAGAAAAATCAGCCAGAGAACCACTGCAAGTTTGGTTTCTCTACCTTGCACAGGATCCATTCTATACACTTTTGAACCTCTTAAACCTGCACCTCACTTCCCCAGGAAGCCCTTTCCTGGAGGGCCCTTCTTCGGGGGGCTGTAACCTGGAGGCCATAAGAAAATAATGCTTTCAGTGGCTATTGCTAGGGAACCAGAACAGTTTTGCCAATCTTTCAGCCTTGGTTTCTGTCAGTAAAAGGCAGAAAGAGATGGAGGGGCCCTTTCTGGGAGTCTTTGGCCATTGTTGAAAGGCCCAGCAGCAACCACTGAGTGACTTGCACAGAATTTGGTCAAATTACATGGGGGGCAGGGCCACTCTCTCCTTCCCTCCTCTATCCCTATGAAGAAAGGTTAAAGCACTGGGGCCTCTTTAGTTTGGAGAAACGACGGCTGAGGGGTGACATGATCGAGGTTTATAAGATTATGCATGGGATAGAGCAGGTAGAGAAAGAAGAACTTTTCTCCCTTTCTCATAATACAAGAACTCATGGGCACTCCCTGAAATTGCTGAGCAGTTGGGTTAGAATGGATAAAAGGAAATCCTTCTTCACCCAAAGAGTGATTAACACATGAAATTCACTGCCACAGAACGTGATGGCAGCTACAAGCATGGACGGCTTCAAGGTGGAATTGGATAAACCTATGGAGCAGAGGTCCATCGGTGGCTATTAGCCACAAGGTATAGATAAGAACTCTCAGTCTGAGGCAAGTGATGCTCTGTATTCTTGGTGCTTGGGGGGGGGGGGGCAACAGTGGGAGGGCTTCTAGTGTCCTGGCCCCACTGGTGGACCTCCGGAGGGCACCTGGTATTTTTGGCCACTATGTGACAGAGTGTTGGACCGGATGGGCCATTGGCGTGATCCATCATTGGCTTCTCTTATATTCTTATGCCCGACCCAGGGCTGCTGTTTACTGACTATGATGAAAGACTTGGAATATTTGTAGATTCAGGTGGGTAGATTCATTGTGGTCTGAAGCAGTAGAAAAAACTTTGAGCCTCCACACTAAAGCTCATACTCGGAATCAAACTTGGTTGCTCTTAAAGGTGCCACTGGACTCAAACTCTGGAATATCTGCTCATGGATCTCTCAGAGTCTCAACAACCTTGACCCTCAGTCTGTTCCTCATTTTGTATAATGTTGACTATTAGCTATTATTTATTTTTCCTTTGTTATTCGGGCGGCTTCTTTCATTATTTTGGGTTTTAAAGAACGTCTTCTTGTTAACATGCAAAAATGTTCAGTCCTTTGCCAAAAATAAAAACTCTTTTTTTTCTTAAAAAGTTAAGACTAGCAGCTAAAGTGTAAATAAAGCAAGCTCAGATAATACAAGAGGAAATGGAGCAATCTCCCCACCTCCATCTTCTAAGAGATAAACAAAAGTTGCTTAAATAGTACATGTCAACACACACACACATTCCCTAGTATTGTCGCTGCACAATTTTAGATTTCAAAAAGCATGGATCTGTGGGGGATGAATTGTCATGAGGATAAAGATAAAACCTTATGCAATACAATGCATATAATTTCCCACTGTTTTGCCATTGTGTGAGCCCAGGGCTCCCTTACAGACTCAAATTCATTATGGTCTGCTGATATTTCTAGCACAGCTACTGCAAGTGGTACGTCCGCCTTACAGATTTTATACATTTCAGGTTATTAAAAACAAACAATGGTATGAGTGGTTTACGTCTCAGTTTTCAAGGGGAGGGGAGGATTGAGAGACAGAAAAGGGAAAAGGGACCAGTCCAGATGAGATTACATGTGTAAGGCAAATACAGTCCCATTTTCTTTGCAAATACTATGTTAGCATTATGCTTGCCCTGAGCCAGCATCTATTACAATCCTTTTTAGGGGTTCCCCATTTTCCCAGGGGTCGCAGTGGCTCAGAGGTTAAGACGCTGAGCTGCAGACCAGAAGGTTGGTAGCTTGGCAGTTCAAGATCCTAATGCTGCATGACGGAGTGAGCTCCCGTCTCTGGCCCCAGCTCCTGCTAACCTAGCAGTTCGATAGCAAGAAGTTGCAAGTAGATAAATAGGTACCGCTTCAGTGGGAAGGTAACAGCATTCCAGGCGTCTCGGCATTTAGTCATGCCGGCCACATGACCATGGAAAAGTCTTTGGACAGCGCTGGCTCTTTGGATTGGAAACGGAGTTGAGCACCGCCCCCTAGAGTCGGATTTGACTGGCTTTCAAGCAAGGGAAATCTTTACCTTTTACATTTTCCCAGGCAGTGACAAGTTCCAAAGGCAAAGCTGATTCCCAGGGACTTCTCTAGCCGAAGTTGGCATACAGTCATCTACAGACAGCTGCCAAGTAGAAAGCATGTTAACATGGTAGGCACACTCTGAGGATCACATCATTAAATGCCCCTTTCCCTACCTGCCTGTTCACAGCCATGTATAGAACCCAGTTTGTCAGCCACATAATGGCAGTGGAAGGGCTCTATGTAGTACTATACAGCACTGGTTTCCCATACATAGATTCCAGCTCTGATCTCGGTGACAGCTACATGGGAGAAAAGGACTGAGAAGAGCCAAACAGCAAACACAGAGAGAGTGTGTGACAGACAATTCAAAACAATCAACATATGCACCAATACTGTGACTTATGTAGTTGTATGCTCCACCTCCATCTCATGGTAGTAACTGAAGTAGTCAAGAGGACATTGATTGGATCCAGCAGCAAATTTCCACTATCAGGCAATTTTTGCAAATTTACTCTTCTCCTGCAGATCCCCAAATTGTCCTTTATGCTAGATTCAGGTGGGTAGCCATGCTGGTCTGAAGCAACAGAACAAAGTGTGAGTCCCGTGGCACCTTTAAAACCAACAAAGTTTTATTCTTGGGTATAAGCTTTCGTGTGCATGCACACTTCTTCAGGTATCTCCTCCTGCCCATTTTTGTCACTTGCAGAAGAGTACTTGTGTTACGTACTTCTGGAGCACAAACAGTGGCATAAATCTATCACAGTGGAGTAATTTTTTTCCATGTGCAAGAGGTCTCAATAGCAATCTTATATCCCACCCAGCAGGCATAAGAGAAGAAGAGGAAACCATGGGAAGTCCCATTGAAAATCAGTGGAATTCATTTTTCCGGACAGTGGTATACTATTGACCTTAAAAATAGTGTGCATTTCATTCATGTTCTTTCTTTCTCTCTTTCAAATAAGATTGCTAGCTATGCCTTTAAGTGCCAATCATAGGCATCAACTGTGGGGGGGCTCGAGGGCTCGATCCACCCCCAAAATTTCCCGGGGGGGACTGAACCCCCCCGGGAAAACAAAGCACCCTCTGCCGTGCCTCCCCGGGCCCTTCCTAGGGCCGCCGCCATCTCTCTCTCTCTCCCCCCACCCCCCGGCCTGGCCACTCCGTCCCTCCCTCCATCCGTCCAGGGGCCAGCTAAGCAAATGCCCAGCCGGCCCCTGGACAGAGGAAGGGAGGGATAGAAGCAGGAGTGGTAAGGTGGGGGGGGGCGGCAACGGTGGGGACATGGTCCCGGCGCGCGCGCGCACAAAGCGCACTTGCACGCAAGAGCCCCCGCCCCCTGGAATTTAAAAACTTGACACCCCTGGTGCCAATAATGTCTGTTCTGGGTGTGGTCTTCTTCCTTGTATTTTCAGTATAGGTGAGTCAAAGTAGACTTGACGGAGATCAGAGAACTCCATAAGCCATGTTACACTGAATGCCAGTTATGCAAAGGGCCAATGTGATTAGGAACCATGCAGGGAAGGAACAAGAGGTCTAATCTTTTTCTTTAGAGAGAAAAAGACAGATCTTTTGCCTCTCTTTTTGTTTAAAAGGCTATAACTACGTAGAGGGCTAGTTTTGATTTGCAAAACTTGTCCAGCCCCACCCCACAGCTGCCTTCAAAAGGAGGGAGCTGCAGCCTGGAGATGCTGCTTTTGCCTGGGGAGACCTGGTCATCTAGGCTGAGGTTTTCTGCTTTCCCAGACTGATACACACCCCTAGCTGTCTGACTGTGAAATGAACAAACAATCTCATAGGCTGTCAGTATGCTGTTCATTCATAGCTTATTTTTATGTGTGTGTTATAGTACGATGTTTCATATTCGTTAGCTGCCTTGAGTGTTCTTTTATACAGAAACACCGGATACAGTTAGATAAATATAAATATATAGAGTGCCCAGATGGGTCGGCTTAGGCAAGTCTGCTTATAAGCTCTTATCTATCACATTTTGAGTAAAATTTCCACAGTGATATCTGCAACACAAAGAGAGCCTCTGATTATCATTTCACACAGAGGCAGCAGAAAACTTTCCCTTCTGTGTTAATCAATCCTGTTAGCATATAGAGTAATTATCAGGAGGATATCAGGATATCAGGAGAAGCTTCCTAACTGTAAGGGCGTTTTCTCACTAGCTTTCCCCCGCGGTTTACACCGAAGCTAGCACCGGAGCTTCTGGTCAGTTTCCCACCATTTGCTCCGTGCTCACAATTTCCTCCAGAGTATCACTGCACTGCTCCGGAGCTTCCCTGGAGCAAGAAAATCCTGCTAGGAACAGGATTTTCTTGCTCCAGGGAAGCTCCAGAGCAGTGCAGTGATACTCTGGAGGAAATTGTGAGCACGGAGCAAATGGTGGGAAACTGACCAGAAGCTCCGGTGCTAGCTTCGGTGTAAACCGCGGGGGAAAGCTAGTGAGAAAATGCCCTAAGAGTGGTTGAGCAGTGGAACAGACTGCTGGGAGGTGGTGGATGCTCCTTCACTGGACATTTTCAAGCAGAGACTGGAAGACCATCTTTTGGGTATGTTGTAGAACTATCTTTTGGCTATGCTCCTGTAGAGTGCAGGGAGTTGGACTAGATGACCTGCAAGGTCCCTTCCAACTCTAACATTCTATGATTCTATAATTTGAGCCTCATTCTGATTGTGTTGTTAAACCTAAATAACTTTTTGTCTGGTTTAGACATTCTCCTAAAATATCCATATTTAGTAGCACTTCATGTTTTATGGGTGCCACCTTGCATGGGCACGCTTTTGATCCAGTGGTCCTATGGACCCCTGATCCTATCCTGTCTATCTACACACACACACACACACACACACACACACACACACACACACACATATATAGTATATCCCATAATATATATAGTGATTTTGTTTAAAAGTAACATTTTGCAGAGCAGTGATTTTTTTTTTAACTTGGTGGAATGTCTTTACTTCCCAGAAGGCAAGAAAACAATTGTTTCCAGTAATTGGACAGTTTGATTAGAGGCAGGTGGTGAGAAGCTGAGGAAACTGGAGCCACTGAGCCAATTTTAGCGTCAAGCACATTTCCTTTCACTTTAGGATCCTGCAACATAACATGCAAATTGCTTCCAACAACAAAGGGGGGGTGTAAAGTTAGTTCCTATTTATTACCCCTATCTGGCACATTATTCAAAGTAGAGGTTTGCAGCACTTCACAGCTATGATGTCTAGAGCTGTCTCAGACACTTTGGTCTAACAAAACACAGGGATATAAGATCATAGGAGTTAAGGAGGTTACCTACTAGATCAATCTGCAAAGGCAGATTAGAGATAAATTTAGGATCTGATCCCACAAACGTCCACTTAGGCAACTAATCTTCACTAATACTTATAATCTCATTGACTTCATTAGGTTGAAGGCTCGGACCTTCTTCTCTTTACTTGCCAGTTTACGTGGACATGCACTATTCAGATATCAGACAGATTAAATCTTGCAAAGAAAGTATGCTGCACTAACCTGTGCCTCTCCCCCCTCAGTAGAATACACTGTCTCATCCAGCACACTTACTGTGCAAAAACATTGATTTGCTCACTATTTTAATTGACTGTTTTAGTTGACAAGCATGCAAATCTCAGTCCACTGAAGAAGGGCTGCTTTCCCATAACAAAAGGCAGCAAACACAAGTTCATCATTACAGATACATCAAGAGCAGCCAGCCAGCTAGCCATCTTTGTAACAGGAATACCTGTATGATATCCGTGATGCATACATGTTTTCCTCTGCATTTTTAAATGTGCACATTAAAAAAATTGCACATACCTACAGGTATGTATAACATCCATAATCTCTAATACCAAAAGCCTCTCACATTTGATCATTGAAATGTAAATTATTTAACTAGAATTGATTAAACGATGATGACTAAAAAGAGAAAAGGGACAAAAGCATATCAAGTATATTGTCAAAAAATATATACTAATAGCCAAGTTGCCCCCTCCATGCGGATATCTAAATCTGCATGGAGGGGGCACTGGGGGGGCAGAGAGATTTTTCTGCATGCTTGGGGGATTCCCCAGATGTGAAGAAAAATCTAAAAAGTTTAAAAAAAACTTTTGGGGGGATATTTAAATTGCACCAAAAGTAAAAGCATTCCCTGCGTATGAGCAGAGAATGCTTTGGCTGTTGGGTGGGAGGCTTGGCGGTGCCGGGGGGAGAAGGCTTGGTGGGGCTTGCTGCCACCATTGCCATTGCCGCTGGGGAGGGGGAGGGGAGAAGGCTTGGCAGGCCGGTGGCTGTGAGCTGCTCAGGCTTCACCGGTGCCAGAGGGGGAGAAGGCTTGGTGGGGCTTGCTGCTGCCGCTGGGGAGGGGGGTGGGAGAAGGCTTGGAAGGGCTCGCTGCCACCGCCACTGGAGAGGGGGGTGGGAGAAGGTTTGGCGGGGCTCACCGCCACTGCTGGGGAGGCAGGGTGGGAGAAGGCTTGGCAGGGCTCACTGCCGCCACTGGGGAGGGGAAGTGGGAGAAGGATTGGTGAGCTCTCCACCACCACTGGGGAGGGGGGTGGGAGAAGGATTGGCAGGCCTCACCACTGCCACCATCACTGGGGAGGGGAGGTGGGAGAAAGATTGGCAGGCCTCACCACCACTGCTGGGGAGGGGGGTGAGAGAAGGATTGGCAGGCCTTGCCGCTGCCACTGGGGGGGTTGGAAGAAGGACTGGGATACTCCCCCCCCCCCGCAAGTATCACGGGTCCCCCTTCTTGTTTATATAATAATAGCCAAGTGCCCCCTGTGCATGCGGATATCTAAATCCACTCATCAGGGGCACTTGGGGGGCAGAGAGATTTTCCTGCACACTTGGGGGACTCCCCAGCAGTGTTACCACTAAGCTGAGTTAGTGTGAGCTGGTTCACAGTTTCTTAGCCTCTGGCTCACACATTTTTGTCTCAGCTCAGGAAGGACTGCTCCAGAGCAAACTGATTTATGCATCAGCCAAATCACTTGCTCACAATTTTAATGCTAGTAGCTCAAAAAGCAGAATTTTTGCCCACAAGACTCCACAGCTTAGAGGGAACATTGCTTCCCAGGTGTGCAGAAAAATCTGAAAACTTAAAAAAACTATACGGGGAATATTTAAATCCCCCCAAAAGTAAAAGAGCGTTCCTTCCTCCTCAGCACTGAGCTTCTTCCCCCCACCACGAGTATCACGGGTCCTCCTGCTTTTACCCACTATTCACCTAAGCATAAAAACCAAAATACCAGTATTGAGCTATCATGATTCTAGTTCTAACTATTCTCCTGCCAGATCCATTCTCTCTACAGCTGCTGACCATAATGAATTCTTTCTGGATACACCACAATTTTTTTTTTACCATACCATTAATTTCACCAAGGTGTGAAACTCTTTCACTTCCAACAGCCAGTCTTGAATCTTGGACAGATTTTTTTTTTTTGCTTCTATTTCCTGGCAAAGACCAGACTGGCAGCCATAATAATATATAAGGCTACCATTTGGAGATATCTAGGAATACGGGTACATAATTTTGCATCAATGTCTGTTTTGTAGGAATTTATTTTTCTAAGCCAACCATATAACCCCCTTCAACACTTGCTTCCAAAAACTGGAAGCATGTTTGCAAGTCTGCAACACAGGAAAGAAGTTCTGCCTTAACTGCTCCACAAAACCAGGACTTACTACTCACAATATTATAGATCTTTGCCAGAAATATCTTTTTTAAAGCAAAAGAACTATTTCAGTGGACTGATTAGGAGCTCATCTGGATAGTTTTTTTTCCTTATGCTTCTGTACAGTCTTGCATCTCCCAGATCAAACCCATCAGCTGTCCATGTCAACAGGAACCACCATGACATTTTTGAACGTGAACATAAAATTTTTTATGACAGTCATCTTGTCAGATAACAAGAAGATACAGACAGCACTGCTTAGGACTGGGCTGCCATCGCCATGAGATGAAACGAGAGAACCTAAACAGAGTTGTGCCTGCCCAGGGCTTTTTTTTGTAGAAAAAGCCCAGCAGGAACTCGTTAGCATAATAGGCCACACCCAACAGCAGAAACTCATTAGCATATTAGGCCACACCACTGACAGCACAGCTTATTAGCATATTAGGCCACACCCCCATGTTACCAGAAGAGTGGTCATCCAGCCACACCCACCTTTTGCTTCTTATTCTGTTTACCTTGTTTGTTGTCAAAACCCAAGGCTTTTTTTTGTACCAGGAATTAATTTGCATGTTAGGCCACATACCCCTAATATTGCCAATCCTAATGAATTTCTGCATTGGGTGTGGCCTGTTATGCTAATGAGCTCCTGCTGGGTTTGGCCAACTCAGGAGCCAGCTGGAACTCTGTTCCTGTGTGTTCCTGCCCCAAAATAGCCCTGTGCCTGCCGAAATCCATTCAAGTCAATGGGCTTAGAAGATTGCAACTATGTTTATGATTGTGAGATGTAATGACATTATGCTCAGTTCTCATTAGTTTCCCAGGCATAGAACAGAGGCAAGCAATGCTTATACTCCTGTGAAACCAGCAATGAAAGGATAAAATGAATATTTGGTATAATACACTGTCAACGGGCAGATACAATTTTTAACATTTAGGTTGGAAACCCTACCCTTAGCTGAAAGTAAGCTAAGAGGACTGGGGTTCAAATCCCTACCAAGCCATAAAGCTTGTGAAAGTTGTTATCTCTCAACCTATCCTACTTCACATGTTATGAGGATCCTAGGAGATGACTCAATGCAAGCCACCTTGTAGTCCCTGGATAAAGAGAGGAGGGATACAGATGTGCCAATATAGCAATGTGTTGCTCTTCTGTTTAAAACACACAACCTTGAAACCAGTACAATTTGTTTCTTTTTAAATATAAAACTGTGCAGAGGTGTACGTGTGCAAACACATGGCTGAAATTATATAGGAAAGAAAGCTGCAAGGGACATGCAGTTTGGAGCGGAGAAATGGTGGGAGGGGAATCTCTGACTGATTTCCCACAAGGCACTGCTCCGGCGTCATTCTTCCCTTTGCCCCGATTGTGTGATTGAATTTCCCACTATTTGCCCTGCGCCACATTTTGACCCGTGGCTTCGCTTGATTCTCCCACAGCTTCAGTGATCCAATTTTTTGATCCTCTCTCTCTCTCTCTCTCTCTCCCTCCCCCTCTCTCTCTCACACACACACACATACTTCTCTGCTTTAATGTCCTCTCTCGTGAAACCATTTCCTTTTTCCAGAAGTGCCCCTAAGGATAATAGTAAACATTTCTCAGTAATCATTCTTATCTGCCTTTCTCTCAGCATTTTCTTCACTTCTTATCATCCTATCTTTTGTGCACAATCATTCAATATTGTGGGGCACCTGATACTGGCCCTGCCTTTCTATCACTTGTTACAAATTAAGTTTTCAAATACTTTGATTTCTGGAATCCCCTGTTTGGTTTGATCCTGATCTTCTGTAGTAATTCCGTCTCATCCCATGGGAAATTTGAGTCTGTTTCTGCCATCTGTCCCCATCTTGTTTTTAGAATGCCAAGGAAGACAAGGAGAAAAACACACACAGCTTTAAAAAGAATAGTGTTTGGTTCTTCTTTATAAATGTCCTTGCCAATAGACTTTATGGCCTTTTGTTCCAAATGCAATCACAACAGTTTTCTTAGTTATGCCATAAAGTAGACTGAAATAGTTCAGGAGATACAAATTTAGCAGTTTCAGCAATCCCAAACAGGGATTGTTTGCAGTCCTGAAGAAGTTAAACCCTTCTAAATCCACTGAAGTCAATATATCTTTTCTTCTGATCTTACACTACTGATAGACATGAGGACTCGGCCTCACGCATGTGACGGGAGTTTGTTGCTGCCTTGAAACAAACCAGCTCTTTTCTGTTTGTGGCCTCAGCATCAGGTAGAAATGGCTTTAGCCCTCCACCCCTGCTCTTTCCACATTCACAAACTGCCCTATAGAGACACTCTTGGCTCCAGTGTGAAAATCACACTACTTATTTGGCTACAAATGATTTTCACAGTGGAGCCAATGGCAGGTCCTCGCTGTGGTTTGAGGATGCAAAAACTGTGTGTAGTGGGAGGGGTGATAAAGCTGCTTCCCCTTACAAACAGAAAAGAGTCAATGTATACCTGGGAGGTATCAAAACTGTCCTTGTGCATGTAATATAAAGTCCTGGTATTGTCCCTCAAGAAACACGATGCCTTCGTCATGTGTTAGATGGAACCTAATTATGAAGCCCCTCCTCCAACACTGGAGGGACTCCATTGCTTAGTGAGAGGGCTCCTCCTTTGCATGTACATGGCAGTCCAGTTGGCATAGCTCATTTCAAAAGATCTTCATTAGAAGGGCCATAAAAGACCTCTGTCTGCCTGAGAGCTGGGAGGCCTGGTGGAGGTCTGAATAGACAGCCCTAGACAGACCAGCAATTTGTCTCTGTGTAAGGCAGCTTACACAAAATTGGAATCTCACATTGCCAGTCACCCCTCCTCAAAGAAAAGGATGCTGTAAAATTACCTCCATGCTTGAGAAGAGATGGATGGAACGTAACAACAGGGTTTCAGTTAATTACTCTCAGCATTCCACAATTAAGAAGGGTAGATCTGCACACCTATCTCCAATGCTGATATATTTATTTCCTTTGCTATGTTTTCCCCTGGAATTAAACCCAAACAAATGGTGACCATATAAACTAAGCTTGTTATTCCAATTTGATCCTTGCATCTGTTAAACAGTTTATTGTGATTCTGCTAATTTTTACCTCACCCTCAACCTGTATGTATGGACTGGTAACTTCCATTTCAATGTATCTGAAGAACTGTTCATACACTTGAGAGCTTATACCCAGAATAAAACTTTGTTGGTCTTAAAGGTGCCACTGAAATCAAACTTTGTTCTGCTGCTTCAGACCAACACGGCTGCCCAACTGCATCTAAAACTGAAACTTTGTAGAATTATAGAATCACAGAGCTGGAAGGGGCCATACAGGCCATCTAGTTCAACCCCCCTGCTCAATGCAGGATCTGCCTAGAGCATCCCTGACAAGTGTTTGTCCAGCCACTGCTTAAAGACTGCAAGGGAGGGGGAGCTCACCACCTCCCTAGGCAGCTGATTCCACAGGTGAACAACTCTTACTGTAAAAAAGGTTTTCCTAATATCCAACCGGTACCTTCCCACCCTTCATTTAAACTTGTTGTTACGAGTCCTATCCTCTGCTGCCAACAGTTACAGCTTCCTGCCCTCCTCTAAGTAACAGCCCTTGAAATACTTGAAGAGAGCAATCATGTCCCCTCTTCTCCAGACTAAACATTCCCAAGTCCCTCAGCCTTTCCTCACAGGTCTCCAGGCCCCCCATCATCCTCATTGCTCTCCTCTGTACCCGCTCCATTCTGTCCACATCCTTGTTGAAGTGAGGACTCCAGAACTGCACACAATACTCCAGGTGCAGCCTGACCAATGCAATGTACAGTGGGACTATGACATCTTGTGATTTGGATATTATGCCTCTGCATTATGCATTAGCCTTTCTTGTCGCTCCATCACACTGGCTGCTCATATTTAACTTACAGCTCACCAGTAGCCCAAGATCTTATTCACACACACTGCTACCTAGAAGTGTATCCCCCATGCAGTATGTGTGTTCCTCATTTTTTTATCCAGATGTAGAACTTGGCACTTTATGCTGGTTAAATTGCATCATGTTCACATCCTCCCAGTTTTCCAGTGTGTTCAGATCTTGTTGAATTCTTTCGTTATCTGCTGTGTTTGCCTCTCCTCCCAGTTTGGTGTCATTTAATGAGTAGCCCCTCCACACCCTCATCCAGATCATTTATACAAATATTGAAAAGTACCAGGCTGAGAACCAAGCCCTGTACCAAACTCAGGACTGTGTTTGCCATGATCTTACATTTCTTTTTCTTTCGGTTATTCTGACTCTGTATTGGGGGGGTGGGGGAGTGAATGTATGTATGTGTGTGATTAGCTGTGCTTGCTTTGTTTTGTAACTGTTTTCCTAAGGAGCCTCCCGCATAGGAAGAATGCAAATGACCTTGAGAGCTCTTCCTGCCAACTTAGCTGCCACAGATAAAGTAACGGTAGATTTACAGGTGGGAGTGGGAGGACCTATTTGGAGCATTAGGTTTGGGCAGGCAGGATGGCTGGAATGATTGGATGAGTAAGGGGGGGGGCGTGCTTGAAACGTATAAAATCAGAACTGGCGCCAAAGGCCTCAGTTCTGACCTGAAAGGTCTCAGCTTGGAACTTACCATTGCCTCAATAAACATAATCACTGCCAAAGAGAGTGTTGTTGGGCGCACATTTGTCTAAGAGTCTGACACCCTGTGGCACCCCACTGGACACCTCCCTCCATTCAGATGAAATGCCATTGATAACTACTCTCTAAGTGCAGCTCTCCAACCAGTTCCCTATCTATCCTAGAATCCAGTCCACAGTCCTCTCATTTACCCATCAGAACATCATGGGGAACCCTGTCAAAAGCTTTACTGAAATCCAGGTAGGCAACATCAACAGCATTCCTTCAATCCAGTCAGTTCATCACTCGATCAAAGAAGGAAATGAGGTTGGTCTGGCAGGACCTGTAGGGGAAAAATCCATGCTGTCTTCCCCTGATCACCAAGTTGTCCTTTAGATTCTTGCAGATTGATCCCTTTAAAATCTGTTCCAGTATCTTCCCCGGGACAGAGGTCAGGCTGACTGGCCTGTAGTTTCCTGGATCATCTCTCTCTCCTTTTTTTTTGAAAATCTAGATAACAGCTGACCTCCTCCAGTCTTGTGGCACACCTCCTCCCAGAGGTCTGGAAGATAATGCACAAAAGCTCTGCAAACTCTCTAGAAAATTCTTTGAGCACTCTTGGGTGCATACCGTCTGGCCCAGGGGATTTATAATGCTGTTCAGTGTCATTCTGCAATGGAGCCTTGACTCACACTGGGAGTACCAAGAGGAAAGCTGGAATCACCTATTATACCAGCTTTTATTGATTTTGTTGCCAGCATATCCATTTTCATTTGCTCCAGATTTCATAGGCATTATTAAATTTTTCCATTGTTTCCATTGACTGATGCTGATATTGCAAAGATGAACATGCTAATAAAATATTAGCAGTAAAGCCGTGTGTAATTCTGACCTCAGCTATTATGAAACGTTGACACTGTGACAATAATAAGGAGCTAACTGGCAACCAATTAACTTGATGCAACAGTAGAAGATTTGCTATGTTGTTTGAGTACATGCGTGCTGGGGGTGGGGCCGAGCTTCCTTCTGCCCTTCATAGGTTTATTCCACAGAGAACATTACCCTTCGTATAACTCTTTGTAATGGTTCCTGCTGACAAAACTAAATGAACAAAGGAAGAATAAACTCAAGGAGGACAGATACAAGGTCTTTTTAAAGGTATTTTGTCTAATTGTCATTCTTGTAATCAGAGGAGATTTTTCTTCTCTTTTCTGATTCAGAGCCCCTGGTTTTGTTTGGTCTTATCTCAAAAATATGCAGAGAGAAAGAGAAGAGAGATGATACACATGTAGCAACAAATCATGGTTTCTCCTTATGGACATGATTCTAGGAGTTCCTTGGACTTGTGTGTGGTCTCCTGCCCATGCGGTCCTTGAAAATGTTCACTTCTTGTTTCGTGACAAATCATAGTTTGTTATTAGACCCAAACCACAAACACTGGTATGTGTTCTCTTCAAAGCAGAATTCTAAACCAGGATTAAACAATGATTTGGAATCCAAAATAGGGCCTGATTTACATGTCATAGTCCACATAGCTGCCAGAGGTATTTCTATTACATATGGGGAGTTCCCACTGGGGATTTAATTCCCAGGTGTGTATAAGCCAAGTCTGGATCAGATCCATATTGCATGGGGAGGTGATTAAGGCCTCCCCTCGGGTGCCATTTTCCTGAGTCAAATGGCCAATGGGAACAATTATTCGCTCTGTTAGGGAAACCTGCAAATAGCCTCCGGTAAATTTGATTTCTTAAGAACAGCAGTATTTTTCTTCCCCTTCTCCTTGTTTTTCATGTGTTAGAGTTAGAGCATATGGAATTTATGTCACCAGCTTATGCCTCTTCTGGGGGATCCTGGGCCTGTCCATCTCCTCAGCCTCACCTACCTGACAAAGCTGTTGTTGAGAGGATAAAGTGGAGGAGAGGAGAATGATGTGATAAGCTTCTATGGGCTCCACTTAGGGGGAGAAGTGGGATATAAATCTTAAATAAGGACTGGGAGTGTGTGACTGGCCCAAGGTCTCCCAGCTTGCTTCTCTGGCAGAGTGGGGGTTCAAACCTGGGTCTCCCAGGTCCTAGTCACACACTCTCATCACTGCTTTGTGAATTTAGCTCCCAGCAGGCAACACCAGGTGCGTAAATGATAGAGTTCTTGTAGTAGCCAAGAGGACTTTCTAACGCCTTTATGGTTCACGGTAAACGCAGAAGCGATTGGTGCAAGAGGAGAAAGAGAGGAGCCAGAAGATTTGGTTGGCTGTTGCATGTGAACCGTGCTTTGTACCCCTTTCTAAGACGTATTCAGTGTAAGCTTGTCGTTTTGTCTATCTTTTAAATCTTGTATGCCGCCCTATGGTATGCCAGAACATTCTGATATATGAAAAGCAAAAAATGGGGGGAAATGTTGCTCTTCTGGAAACAAAATTCAAATTAAAGTGGCTACAAGATAGTACTGTGGCATTTTCGTTTATTTTATTCAAGAAACAAGTCTGTGGTATGAAATGAGTTTCTTTTCTGGTAAGTTATAGTACAGTTTCCTCCTCCTCCTATAATGTGACATACTATTGCCTAGCGTCAGGGATGGGGAGGCATATGGGGGGGACGACACACAGCAAACTAGAAATCTATTTCAAGCAGTTAGTAATAGCTCATAAATGTCCCTGGCCTGGGCCGGCAGTCATTTGAATACAAACAGAATGCAGTTACCTTGTACCAAACAAACGGAGGCCATTTTTTGTCTCATAAACAGTAGCTTTCTTATTCATTTTTTTAAAATCACGGTTTCAGTTTGTATTGTATAAGCAACTTCCCTCAGCATGCAGATATAGAAAAAAGAGAAGCACACAGCGTGGGTCAAAACAAACACTTGCATTTGAAAATGTCTTTAATTTCAGCTCAGTTTGAAATCTTGACCTATAGACACTACCCTTGACTCCACACAGAAGTCTGTCAATAAACCCTTTCAGAATTAATGGATGTGTATTGACTTTCTGGACTGAAAGCTCTAGCTGTTGATGAGGTGATCTTCCCTTGTAATTTGAATGGCAAATGAATTATTTAGAGATTTAATTAATTACATAATTTTACATTGCATCATTAATTTAATAATATTTCACAACTTAATTACCATGACTAAGTGAATTATTTAAACAGGTTTGGGAATCCTTTTAGTCTTTGGGGATCAAAAAGAATGGATTCAACAGGAGAGAGAGAGAGAGAATTTATGTACAGAACAAATCCATCCCCTTCATCAAAGGGAGTTTGATTTAAGAAAACAAAGACAAAAAAAAAGAACCCACCAGCTGTGATTTATTTTTATGGAGTTACACAGCCATATTTTGGAAATGTTTTTTGAATCAATTTCCCCCTAATGAAAAGCATTTGCTCAAAATATGTTGCCCTTACTGTTCTTTCAATACTTTCTGTTCCTATCGATTCTGTGCCTTCTGATCTCCATTAGCCAGCAGCAGTTCATGTAGTGCTTCCTCAGGGACTACCAGATTCAGCTGCTCTGAGTGCTACTGAATGAGGGAGGAGGATCTCAGGCCCTTACTACATAGTGTCACAAGGCAGTAGTAGATGCACAGGCTGCAAATCCAGTACATGAAGCTGCCTTCTGCTGTGTCTGACCATTGGCTTATCAAGCTTAGTACTGTTTACTCTGACAGTCAGTGGCTCCCCAAGATCTTAGACAGAGGTCTTTTACATCATCTATTTATATCAGCCTTTTAACTGAGATGCCCAGGACTGAACTTCTGCATGCTACGCAGATGTTTTATTGCTAAGCCACCGCTCCTCCCCAAGTTATATGGCTATTGAGCTGAACCATTTCCCATAATGGGCCATTGGCATCAACACTCATACCAAGCACTCATAACCGGTTCCCCTGTGTTTTTGCCACTGCCGTGGGATCTCTGCCAATAAGTACTCTGGTTCCCATCCCTGCATTCAGTGGCACTCAACTGATGAAGCTGAGACTGCCAGCGATTTGTAGCATGTACAGCTCCAGCCATTGCTGCAAACTGTTGGTACATTTGTACTTTGCTGAGTAAAGTTTTAGACTGTAAACAATTCCAAGCGTCACAGAGTGTGCACAGTTTAAATGTCCTTGCATAAAATAATGAAACCATAGGCAAATACTTTGTTACCAGTGTGTGCATCCGTTGTCAAACCATACGCTACATGAGTGACACCGCTCATTAGTTCTGCTTCCAGCAAGTAGCTTGCATTTGTGTCATCCCTGCCAGAAGTCTTCCGTGCCTGAATCATCTACAGAAAGGACAAACGCTGCCACTTACTAGTGTCTCAGCTAGCAAGAATGCTGATGATGTGGCAGGTTTTCTTTCCCTTGGCAGGTCGTGATCTCCAGAAATAAAGGAAAACAAAATAATACTACCTACTGCTCATGGGATGACAATACTAGAAGTTCTGGAAGTTGAGGAGTAATGTACCCAGTTGGCATTTAATGCATCATGCAGTACTGTATTGGGTGGAATAAGGAGACCCTAACAAGCAGGGAACATTAATTGCTATCTATGTGAAATAATTTATCAGTGCCGTCTATAAGAAACCGATAATGCCATACCTAGGTCTCCCTCTCTTCCCCAGGATACGAGGACATCAAGTTGAGAATTTCCCTGTTCCTATGTACACTAGTAACATGGAGAAACTTAGAATACCTGGAGGGCCACCTCTATGAGCTCATGCAGAAGTTTCATTCAGCTCAGTGATGCCTTTTGGTCATTCCTACGCCTGCTTGGATAACATTCCGTTTATGCCTGAAGGCTTTTTCTGTGGCTGCCACCATGTCATGGAATAGCCTTCCAGAGAAAATTAAAGGATTTACATCACTCTTTCATACTGAGGAGGGCTTGTATATGTTGGAAAAGGCAATGTCTGGTGTACAGAGAAGAAGACCCTGCAGGGGGGCAGAAAGAAGACAATTAGGATAGTGGGGACAGCACCTTCTCCCTCCTGCTAAGTATCATTCTTTGTCTGTGTCCAGATTGCTACTCTTAGGGCAGGGGTGGCCAACCTGTGGCTCGGGTGCCACATGCGGCTCTTTCACACATATTGTGCGGCTCCTGGCAGGGCAGCTGGGGAAGCAAAGGGGAGGCATGCTTTTTCTCTCTTTCTCCCTTCCTTCCTTCCCTCCTCCCTCCCATCTATTTGCTTTCCTAGTTTCTCTCTCTCTCTTTCTTTCCACTTCTTTAATTCTTTCTTTCCATCTCTCTCTTTTTCTCTCTCTCTCAATATCATTAGCAAACAAGTAATACCATTATCAATAACCGGTTTTCATCGTTTGTTTTTATTTTTGGCAGTCCCATTTAATGTTAATAAAAAGCAAATTTGCATATTTAAAAAAATAAAAACATGTGTGTGATATTTGTTCCTGTCTTGCAGCTCTCAGACATCTCTATGTGGCTCTTACGTTTAATCTACGTGGCTCTTACGTTAAGCAAGGTTGGCCACCCCTGACTTAGGGCAATCCCCCCCCCCTTCTTCTTGGAAGTGCCACACTCAGTCTTACCTTCTCTCTCAGCTAAAGATGTAGTTAGGAACCTATTTCTATCTCCTCTTTCCTATCAAGTATGTTAATTCATAAATAAACCTTTATCTCCTCTTTAATCAGGTTGTATACCATTGCTGTGTTAATTACTGTGCCAACAGTATAATGATTCCCCACTTCCCAATTCCTTTTTTCTATTTCTTTGGCTGGGCAGTCCTTTCTCTTGTTCTTTGTTTCACTGTCTGTCCCACCCAGTTGTTTAAATGCAAATAGATATATGCTGATTCAGCTTAGGGAACTGAGGGACCAACTAAGGCCGAAGACAGATTGGAAGGGAGCGCAGTGCGAGCGGGCAAAAAAGCCCCGGGGCCAACCTGTCCCGTGGCTGCCCGTTCGCACTGCCTCCAGTGCTGCGGGACCTCACCGGAACGGAGGTGGACCGGCGCGTCCACTCTTCCTCCGCCGGTCCCTGGAGCCTCCTTCTGCTTCTGCCGGGTCTGGCGCGCGGCTTCCGGCTTGTTCCCTGTGACGGTGTTCCGACTTCTGCTGCCGCTTCCAGTGCGCCAGGGGAGCCGTCCAGACCGGCAGGAAGCGGCAGCAAAGCGCGCCCGGACAGCCGGAGACCACTTCGAAGAGGTCTCCGGCTGCAGCGCAAGGAGAGCGGCCCGCATGCGGGTAAGTGCGGGCCGCTGACGGGGGACAGATGCGGCAATCTGGCCGCCCTCTCTGCCTCCGCTTTAGAAGCGGAGGCAGAGCGGGCCAGATTGCCAATCTGTCCTCGGCCTAAAATCCTTCTTTTGTCTTTGTCTGATAATGGTACACAAGAGGCTGATAGTAATTCAAAACTAACAAACTGCTTTATTTCACTTTTGAGGGGAAATGGTCAGGTAGGTATCACGTTTAGGACTTAGAAGGTGAACAGGCAACAGGAATGACATGACTTTGCATAAATATAACCAATAGGTTGTCACGATCTGTTTTTAGGCCTGGTTATGGGACTGAAACAGCCTCAGTCACCCTGGTGGATGGCCCGTGCCATGAGAAAGACAGAAGGAGTGTTACTCTGTTGATTCTCATGGACCTCTCAGTGGCTTTCAATATCACTGATCATAGTATCCTTCTGGACCACCCTTCTGGGCTGGGATTGGGAGGCACCATTCTGCAATGGTTCTAGTCCTGCCCTTCAGAAGGTGATGCTGGGGAACTGCTGTTCAGCCCCTTGGCCTTTGGCTTATGGGTCCCATAAGGTTCCATCTTGACCCCTATGATCTTTAACATCTACGTGAAACTTAAAGCCTGACATTATCCTTTGTAATTACTAGCAAGAAATCTGTATTCCACAAATTAGAAAAAAAATATTGATGATTCATTTATCAGTAGCCAAGACTACTATAGCCGCCTGTTGGAAGTCTAAAGATCCCCCCACTATCAAGGCCTGGTATCTCAGAATATGGGACCATCTATTGATGGATAGATATTGGATAGAATATTTCATTGTGATCCTTCTTTAGGTAATTCTGAGTTTGGGGAAAATGGTTCCCAATCTTGGAAAAACTGGGTGACATACTTGAAAATAAACAATCTCATCAAAGTCATTGCTTTTACAACCTTTTGAAAATAAGTTGGCTACTTTAGTTCTATTTCTGGGAGATCAATGCAAGCAGCAGACTATTACTTTTAGGTGCGTAATTCTACAATTTGCTGTTGTATGTTATTGTGTTTATACACACTTTATAAAACCATGGGTCATTTCAAGCAGGAGCTTGGGTGAGCTCAGCTCCGGGAGTTGGTGCCAGCCCACCCCCGGTGGGGGAATGAATGCCTGCTTGTGTCATGGCTGCAGCAAAATGACCCCATCCCCTGGAAAGGTCCTTGTTCCTCCGACCAGCCTTCTGAAGGCTTCAGCCACCACTGAAGCTATCCTCCCAGAATAGTGGTATTTCTGAGGCTTAGATTAGTAGTGGCCCCCTCTCTGCCAGCTCTTCCTTCCTTCCTTCTTTTCTTCCTTCCTTCCTCTCTCCCTCCCTCCCTTCTTTCTCTCCCTCCCTCTCTCTTCTTTCTTGCCTTCTGACATACTTCCAGTGATGTCAGCTGCAAATGAGTTATGCTAATGAGCTCCTGAACCTCTTTTTCTACAAAATGACCCCTGTATAAAACTGTAATGTATCTTGTTATGTATGTAAAACTTGTTTTGTACAAATTTGCGTGGAAACTTTTGCTACAACAGTTTTGTTACAATGTTGTTAATGTTTATTATTTGAAATTTTAAAAATTATTTTTTTAAAAATCTACATGAAACTGTTGCGTGAGGTCATCCAGAGATTTGGGCTGGATTGTCCCAATAGGTGGATGACATTCAGCTCTATATCGTGCTTCCAGCTGATCCCAGGGAAGCTATAGAAACCAAAGTTCTGAAACCCTCTCTCCAGGGAGGTTCATCTGTCTCCTTCGGTTGCCATCTTCTGCCAGTGGGTGAGGACTTTTTTGTGTCCTCTGGCATTCTCTCAATGATCAGTCCTTCTTAATCAATATTTTATGTTTTGTATTTATTTTAACTCTGTTTTTAAACTCTTTTAAAAGTTGTTTTAATGGGGTTTGTTTGGAAGAAGGGTTTATTTTAATGGTTTTATAATGTAATTTTATTATGTATTTTTCAAATTGTTAGCTGCTTTGACAGCCCGTGTAATGGCAGAAAGGTGGGGTATAAATATCGCTAAGAGATAAATATTTTAAATGAATAAATAAGCAAATTCATAGCAAATATCTGCTTATTCCTATTCTGGTTTATGACCTGGCTACCAATCTAAAAAACGACTGGTTTGTCCTATGACTGTTACATTTACTTGGAAGCCTTTTGCAATCTGGAAGTCAAACCATATAATTTGTGCCAGATAACCCTATTTAAATATTTGTCAGCACTCAAAAAACTACAAAAGATTGATGGCTTCTCTTTGCAAAAGCTATGCAGCAAGTCTTGTTTTTCTATTTGTTTAATCATTCTAGTTTTAGCAGTGTTTCCCACCAGACTTGTAACAATAACATATCCCAAGCAATTTCTTGATTCCACTCTTAGATCACTGTTTTTTTTTAAAAAAAATGTGATACATTGACTAACATTTAAACTTCTGTTAAGAAGGCTAATTTTAGCAAAGTTATTATGAATCAATAGTTTCAGATCTGATTTCCTTAAAAACTCTTGAATATATACCATCCAATCCAACTGGCATATGTACAGTCACATAGTACCTATGATGGAACAGCACTTCTGTTTGCAGAAGAGGGGAGCAATGATTTCTACCAATTTGTTCCTCAATGAGGGGTGGGGTCAGGGGCCTGTAGGAGTAGGGGAAGTAGGAAATTCCCAACTCAAAAAGTGTGTTTTGTGAATTAGCCCTAACATTTCATCCCTTGTCACTTTCTGTAGGTGATTAGTACAATTGATTAGCCTCCTATCGCTCTAGACATTTGTTCTTTTGAGAGTACAAGAGACATCCATAATATTCTAGGAGGAGCTCTTGGACAGACACACGCTGGTATATCATTGACTGATTTCAACCGTACCATTCCAGACACTCTGTCATATGAAACATGAGTCCTTCTCAGATCATTTGATAATTTTTCCTCTCTGATTATTCTACTATCATATGCATGCTTCACAGAGACAGCTGTTGGAGCAGAGTAGGTTCTGCCTTGTCCCAATTTATCTTGTTGAAAAAATATATTGCAGTCTTCTCAGTAAAATTCCATTTTCAGATTTTCACTTTCTCTGAGTAATTCAAGACACACATGTATGTACAGATCCCAGAAACCCTTGAAATGAGACACTGTCTGAATGTGTAAAGCACAAAATAAATTTAATTCCATCGTAATTAGAGTCAACTATGTAATCCCTACCACTCTGAAAACATATCATTACACTTCACATGTTTTTTGTAGCTCATTTTTGGAATGCAAAAAGCATTTTGTAAATGGCATTCTATAATTTAAGGAGCTGCTCTCCCTAGCACAGGAAAGAAAAGGAAGAAACGCAGAGAGGCTCATACTAGACATGATGGAGATCCCGGACTGCTAAAGGTAGTTTAAAGTGAGGGGTTTAACCCTTCCATCATTCATGGCTTCACTAACAGAAACTGTCTTCCCATTTTGCTTTTAGCCCCTTAAAGAAATACTGCTTTTTACCATCTTTTCTTTCTAGAGGGCAACAATACAGGGACCTCAGTTCTGATTTACAAAAACATGCAGTGGAAAAAGAGTTAATCCACCCCCTTTCCGTGTGGCCCCAATTCAAATCTTGGCTGTATGGGGTTGTAATTTGACCTTAAAAGATGCTGGGGCAATCCAGTCATAGATCTCCCAGAGTCTCTTCTTTTCTTTTAGGTTTTTTAAAATATTAATAAGGGTACAGAAAATAAAAACGGTATTGGAGAATGAAAATGGAAATAATTATATAAGCATATTTACATTGGTCAAGGATTTTCATATTGTATTTAGTACATTAATCCAAAATATAATATATTCTGAAATGCTTAATTTCTCAGTTTCCATTTTACAATTTTTGCACAACAATTAAAATTACAACATCATTGACAAGGGAGTATAAAGACAGTTAAATGAAAAACAAAAATACTTTAAATCTATTCCAACTATATGCCGTATATATGAAGGCTTGTTGTAGACTTAAACTAATAATATGAAAATTCCAGTATTAATATTAATAAAATAGATAATTTCCAAACACTGAATTTAATCGTGACATAACATTAATCATATTTTGTTCTATAGATTAAATTAATACAAACTATATTGAGAGAATAGCAAACTTTTAGATAAGAGATATTAAATATAGGCTGAAAAATAAGTGTGTTCTCCTGCATTTCCCCAGTGATCTAACTGTGCCAAACAGTTCAGGCCTTAAATAAACATTTATACCTAGAGCTTCATAAATGGTGTCTAACTCCTCAGTTATGCCCATAATATGAGTAGTAGGCTTTCCATTTCTCCTGGAATTCTTTGGTTGGTCTTTTGTTTACATAACTCATTAATTTTGCCATTACAGCTCATTACTACTCAGGTAGTTTGTCTTTCCAGATTTCTATAGCTGAACAGTCTTCTGATTTCTAGCATTACTCTAGCCACCATAGACGATTATGCAGTCCTACATCCAGATCTGCTGCTTCTAGTTTTATTAATATTTCATTTGGATTTTTGATCCAGTCTGATATCCCAGAGTCTCTTCTATTAATAGTATCTTCTGTTAATTCATCCACTTTCGGGTTGTGAGGCTCAATGGCGCTAACCCATCTCTGAAGTTACTTCCAAGCAGAAACTAAGGCTACAGTTGATAAAAGCTGCTTAATCCAAAATAAATCCAACTTCAGAAAATGCTGAAGGTTCACGGTATTTTCTAATGGCCAGGCTTCATATGCTGCTCCCACATTTGCCCACTTGCCAGTCTCACAGTCTGCCTAGAGCACTGCCTGAATTGTACACTGCTCCTATGTAGGTGTTCATTCCACGTACAGCTGTATGCACAGAGGTGGAGGCAAGGTCTGCTCTGCCCTCTAATTATACCTGATCTTCCTTCAATGGAAGAGATATCTGCTTGGGTGCCTGACTGCATACACAAAAGAATTTTCCATCTCTCTGTGCAAACGGTAGACTGCAAAGCATAAAGGTGGGTTGCGGTGTAGGGGCTAGGCAAATAAGCATGATCTTAGCTTCCCCATCTCTATCAAGCCACTGTACACAGAATGAGTGTCTGCACAACTCTACAGTGAAACTGAGCCAGCCCTCAAATGGCATGCTATGTATGTATCCTGCATGTCACATTATTTTTGTGCTGTACTGCACATGTGCAAGAATCCAGGCATGCACATCAACGTAAGAATGGAACAGTAGCCCTTTACTGCATGTGTGTTCTGTGACTACAAAAATATGAGCCCTAAATGTAAGGGGTGAGAGGAGTATTCCATTTTGGGAAAAAGGGAGGACATGATAAGAGGTTTTTAAAATTAGGTATGATGCGAGAGAGAGGGTAGAGAGAATGTTTTCTCCCTCTCCCAAAATACTAGGACTCAGGGGCACCCAATGAAGTTGATAGGCAAAAGATTCAGAACAGACAAAAGGAAATATTTCTTTACTCAATAAATGATTAAATTGTAGAATTGTAGCCCAGAGGCGCTGCCTTACTCGCAGGTAGCCCCAACAGTGGGGCACCGCACTTCTGACCTGAACCAGATACCCACAAAGTCAGGCCAAGGAGGACACTCTTGACCTGTGCCGCAGAGCTAGCCAAAGCTCTGCAAAAGGGTTTCAATCTCAGGATGCACAAGACAGCCCTTGAAGCAATCTCCAGTCTTCCTCGCTCCACCCAGCAGAGGTACACATACGAAATAACGATGAGTTCCTCCAGGTGACATATCTGCATTTCCATAGCTATTCAGTAGCCACATGGCAAATAGCTCCTCTGTCTCCAAACCTTCACATAGCCCCTTTTGTAATACCTATGCCGGTGTTGAATCTTTTGTCTCCACACCTGTCCTTCCTGCCTCCTCCCTCAGGATACTGAGATAAACTCATCAAACATTAAAATCATTAATGATCCTTCCTGACACCCATCAGAGACCCATTTCACCCTTTTCGTCTAAGCCTGGGAACCTATTCCGTAGTCATCAAACCCATTCAGCCAGCCACGGAAGGACCATCAATGATGGTTAGACCCATCAAGTTCTGGCCCCAGAGACCACCCCCAGAATTCCTATACAAACAGAGAGCATGCCCTTCTGCCTTGGTGTGCACTCTGAGGGCGCCTATTTTGAGTATACCCCCCAAAGTCCCCCCTTTGGGCCTCCTCTCCATAGTGTGAAAAACTGGCCATTTGTGATCTCCTCTTCATGGACTTCTGCACATCTGGACAGGTAATATGACCCCCCCCCAATAACTGCTCCCTAACATCACTATCATCACCTCTTTATTTCCTAGTTTTTGATTGCTTACTTACTTTATTTTTGATTGCTTTAGTGTGATTGTAATCAGGGAAATTCTTTAATAAAAACCACTTAATTTACTCTTCAAATCTGGAGTCTTCCTACTGGACTTGACCCTGGTATTATAAGTGAGTGGTCCCTGGTACCCCTCTGGCCTCCTCTGTCTCATAATTAGTTTCCCCCAACAACAAGGCAGGCTACTTGTAGTAACAGAACTCACTGCCACTGGATATAGTGATGGCTTCATGAGCATAACTGGCTTTAAAGAAGATCAGACAGATTCAAGGAGGACAGGTCCATCAGTGGCTACTAGCAAGGGTGACTGACAGGAACCTCCACATCCAGAGGCAATCAGCTTCGGAATATCAATACTAGGAAGCAACATTGGGGGAGGCGTTTGCCTCTATGCTGTACATTTGGTGACTAAAGGAAGCCTCCATGTTCAGAAGCAATCAGCCTCTGAATACCAGTACTAGGAAGCAACATCAGGGCAGGCGTCTGCCTCTGTGCTATGTTTGTTGGCCCTCCACAGCAACCGGTTGACCACTGAGTGAAACAGGATGCTGGACTCGATGGACCACTGGTCTGATCCAGGAGTGCTCTTCTCGTGTTCTTATGAGTTCTTGCTTTAGAATTCTGGCTTCTAGCAAAAAGAAAAGAGAAGAAAAGGCATCCTTAGCCGTCGGCATTGAACTGTATAGGGCAGAAAAGAGATTGTCTCCAGCCAGCCCTGAGCTGGAAGCCAATATGCAAACAAACATGAATAAATTAGAACAACCTAGACATAAAAGGGGGGAGGAGCACGCAAAGAATGACAAGCCAAGGAAGAAACATTAATTAGATTCAAATGGCTTGATTTGCCTTGTTTGTTAAAAAGAAATTAATTACCAAAAAATTGTAAATTACAAATAAAAAGCTCTCCACGAGAGAAGCCAAAGGTTTTTCCACTAGAATCCATGACGAGGATCTGAAAAGGGGGGATTGTGTCTAATTAAACATTATTTTATGTCATTCTAATTAAGATGACCTCATATTATAATTAGAGATATGCTAAATTACTTGGAAATAATTAGAATGATTGGATACCCACCGCGTATGCCAGTTTGGAAGCTTTCACGCTCACATGGATTCTGTTCACCTCAGTAACTTTCAATCAGAGGCTTCCTCTTTGAATTGGAAGCAGGTACCTGCCTTGAAGGGAGAAGTGGGAGGGCGCATCTACGCCTTGTCAAATGATGTCACTCTCTTCCTCATTAGTGCCATATTCTCAGGACACGACACAACACCAGATTATGTAATATAACATCGATGTCACTGTAGAGAAGTATCCAGTCCTGAGTCAAGAACATTTCACTGCCACAGTCTTCATAAGAAAACAGTTTTTTATTTTTGATTATCCTCCGGATGATCGTAATAACATACAAGCCAGTAATAACAATCAAGAATGATGCATGAAAGATTATTTTGCCCCTTTGATCTCCAGCTCACACAAACGTTTCCCAAAACATGAATCAAGACCCACAAGCACGTTTCTGTGGAAATTCAAGAAAAGATTAATATGATTTTTTTTAAGAGGTTTGGGACAACACATCCTTTATTCAAATAACACGATGCTCTCTAATACTGATTGGGGCATATTTTATGTACTGTTGTAAGCATCATATGTCTAAAAAGGTGAAATGTTAAGCATATCAGATGTGTACAAGTACACTTTTCACGGCTGCTTCAAACATTGGCTCCATCCAGTTAGTGATGGTTATAACTAAGTTCTGTTGAAATCGGTGTGCTTATACTAGAAGCAACTCTGCTTTCTCTGCCAGGGCCATAGCTTGCTATATGTTTCAGGGGAGACATGTGATTGGGATCCTTTGACATATTCTGAAGCCTTTAAAAAACAGCCATGAGGGACAGAGGTCAAGTTAGAGAGAAACTACAGTAACAGTGATAATAAGTTAAATGCTTTCTCTTCTGTCTGAGCTGCTATCCACATTGCCAATCTGAAGGCAATAACTGATTTGTCGATTGAAAGCAAATAACTGCTGGGGGGAAATCAATTTCTAACAGAGAAATGGCATTAGGGGAAAAGTTTAACCCCGCCACTTTCTCTAGCTCCAAAGTACCTATTCCAAATTACTTTCCCATATACAGAGTTGTTCTTTATAGGTCAAATAACTTTAGAAGATTAACAACAAAATACTATGCAGAGTTCCTCCTATCTAAAGTCACTGAAATATGGAGGGTAGGCAGCATAGTATAACCTAATCTATTCAGATCTCTAAGGCTTGGAGGGTTGGTAATGAATGACTGACCACCAAGGAAGACTCTACAGAGAAAGCATATGGCAAAACATCTCTGCTTCTCACTTGCCTTTAAAGTGCTTTGCTGGGGTTGCCATAAAGTGGTTGAACACAACAGCACTTATATATGTATGTAAATTCATTGACTAGCCGGATTGGGGCCATTATGGTCGCGAAGTGTACATCTAAAAATGTAATGCTGAATGAGATAAAACCATTTGGAAACACATATTATAGATTATTAACAGCAACACTCTATCACACTGCATGTGTGATTGGTTGTTATCATGTGGAAAAGCCTTCAGATGCCTTCCTTTGGCAAAAACTGGTGGTAATTGACTAGAAGAGACATCTTGGAGTTGTGGTAGATAACTCACTGAAAATGCCAGCGTGTGACTGCAATAAAAAAGGAAAATGCTATGCTGGGGATTATTAGGAAGAAGACTGAAAACAAATCAGCCAATATCATAATACCCCTGTATAAATCTATGGTGCAGCCTCATTTGGAATATTGTGTACAGTTCTGGTCACTGCACCTCAAAAAAGATATTATAACATTGAAAAAAGTACGGAAAAGGAAAAATAAAATGATTAAGGGCATGGAACAACTTCCCTATGAAGAAAGGTTAAAGAGGTTAGAGCTCTTTAACTTGAACAAACAGCGATTAAGGGGTGACACGATAAGATGTTTACAAAATTATGCACTGATATAGAGAAGGTAGAGAAAAAAGTACCTTTCACCCTTTCTCACAATACAAGAACTCATGGGCACTCAATGAAATTAGTGAACAGTGAGCTTAGTACAGATAAAAGGAAGTATTTATTCAACCAAAGAGTAATTAACACGTGGAATTCACTGCCGCAAAGAAGTGGTGGTGGCTACAGGCATAGGTAGCTTCAAGAGGGGATTGGATAAACATATGGTGCAGAGGTCCATCAGTAGCTATTAGCCAGAAGGTATAGATGGAATACTCTGTCTGTATTCTTGGTGTTTGGGGGCAACAGTGGGAGTGCTTCTGGCATCTGGCCTCACTGGTGGACCTCCTGATGGCACCTGGTTTTTGGCTACTGTGTGACACAGAGTTTTGGATTGGATAGGCCATTGGCATGATCCAACATGGCTTCTTTTACGTTCTTATGGCTCGAAAATGAATGTCCTATGACCATTCCTTGTGATTGCCTTGTATCATCAACACTTCACCAGAACTTCTGAAACAGCACCAACAACCAAGCCTGACCATCTTTTGTAAGCATTGTAAGGCCTTTTAAATTTGGTATCTGAAACAACAATATTGTGTGAGGACTTTATAGCATTTGTTCAATTCTCATTGTTTAAATGACTGGGGTAACTATTTTTTTTTTTAAAAAAATCTATCATTACCCTCCCAAGCTTTTAGGATTGCATTATACAGCAGGAATTAAGGAGAAAGTCCTGCTGGCAGCTTTTTCTTCCCTTATTGGTCATGCATGTACCTTGAGAGGAATATATCAGGAGAGCAATAGCTTCTACCTGACCCACAACTGCACCTTTGGGTTGGGGCATCCCATTCCAATATTCTAATACTACAGTTCAGAAAACAATTATAACATTTTTCATGTGATCTTTCTCAATAAAAACTGGATGCATATCATTAGAGTTATAACAGTACTGCAAAAATTATGGTTCTTGAGCAGCTCCAAGAGAAATATCAGAATGGATGTGGCAATTATTACTGTAATCATTTTATTCATCATTTTATTCATCTCCGTTGCCATGGCCGCATCCAAAAGGCACACATAATTAGAAGACCATATAAATGCTGATTCTATATGGCGACATTGGCATGGTGCTTTATGAGCACAATTGGACAGTAAGAGGTTTTAGACAGCTAGTGTGCAGATTACAGAGGTGTCTGCTGTCTACTATTTGGCCATCTGTTGTGTTTCTATATCTTGATCAAAGTCTACTACATCCTTTATATTAACTGCTATATATTATGAATAAACATAACAGTTAAAATTGAGAAACCGGGGTTGAAGTGAACAAGCTTCCGATTTGACCAGCTGAAGGCTTAGAAGATGGTTTGCTAATAGATACCATAGTAACTTTATCCAGATTCTGCAGTTTCTTTCAAGGGTTCCAGGAGAACTTCAAACTCTAATTAGCTGAAACAGTAGATTAATCAAGTAAAGGCTTTGGTTGATTTATCAGTGGGGCCAGTTTTAATCAGTGAAAGCCAGTGTCAATGGGTAAGGCTTCATTCATGGATACAAGTTTATCCTTGGGGCTACTTTGGTTTTGGCTTTCTTTACAATAACAAATGCTAGCTTTGGGTTATGGGATTGTAAATTCTCTGAAACAGGTTAGGGTTGCCAACTCTAGGTTGGGAAAGTCTTGGAGATTCGAGGGTGGAGCCTTGGGAGGGTCCTCAGTAGGGCCCACCCTCCAAATCAGCTGTTTTCTTTAGGGGAAATAATCTCTGTTGTCTGAAGATCAACTGCAAAGTGAAGTTCATCAATCAAGTAAAAATTATGTAATTATGTGACAGTTTTCATTTTTAACCTGCAAAACAAAAGACTGAACCATTGTATAGAATGTGCAGAACGAATTAGCATATCAGTTACGGTGAGGTAAGATTTCTTCACCCAACCTTTGAAGAGCTAATTATGTGTTATATGCAAATATATGCAATAGAACCCCAACATAGTTTTCCTTTAAGCAAATCAGCTATGAGCTTTGGATAACAGAGAGCAGAGAAGCGTTGGGGGTGCATAACACTTTCCTCGCCCTCTATTTCCCTGCTTTATATCACCATCACGACCCCCCAGCAAATCTTCCTGCCCCATAGAGTTTCCACTGCATGCTTCTTTGAGAGAAAAAGCCTCAGGAATGCATTTGGGGCAGGGAAAGGATAGATGAGTTAAAGACCTCTGCCACGTCTTCGCTCTCAGTCCTGCTCTTCTAAATCTTTCAAAAAAAATACTGTTGGAACGTAGGCCTTCAGTTATTTCTTCTGGCACCCTGTTTTCTGCCATGTTCTCCCTTCGGAAACAGCTATAAATACTGCAGGATGGAAAAAAAATCCACACCCAAATTCTGTCTACCAAGGTAATTGTTATAGAAAATTATTAAAATTAAGAACATTGTATGTCTGCCCGCAGAATGTGAGATGCTTTATTTATTTAATGTAGATATTTATACCTTGCTTTTCTACCCAATGGGGATCTAAAGCAGTTTATCACAATGACAACTTGTGAGGTAGGTTAGGCTCAGAGGGAGGGAAAGAGGGAAGGAGAGAGAGAGATTGGCCCAAAGTTACTCAGTGAGCTTCCACAGCAGAGTGGGGATTCAGACCTGGGACTCCCAGATCCTAGTCCAGCAATCTAACCACTACCCCCAATGGCAGAGGCCCTTGAAACCCAGATTTCTAGACTCCAGCATGGGCTACAGCAAGTCCCACCTGACTTTGTTCTTTTATGAACAGTAATCATGTTTCATACACTAACATGATGCTCATTTCCCACAGTAAACATATACAGTGGACATACATTATGACACGGGGAGACATGCCAACAGGTTCACTGCAGATCCCCGGTTATGTGTCCACTTGTCTGTTTAGGGAATGCATGGCTGCACTGCACCCTTTATAGCATAAACACGAATGTAATGACTTCGGAATAAACTACAATACAGCCTCACCTTTTTGCCTTGTGTTCACCTGGGATGAAGCAGTTTGGTTCTGAAACCCCACCTGGCGGATTTTTTTTTTATGACAGTGGCTTATGAGTCTCATCCTGTGGTGACATTTGTACCCATGACCAGTGTTCCCTCTAAGCTGAACTAGTGTGAGCTAGCTCACAGTTTTTAAGCCTCCAGCTCACAGATTTTTGTCCTAGCTCAGGAAGGATGGCTCCAGAGCAAATTAATTGATGCAGCAGCCAAATTGCTTGTTCACAACTTTAATGCCAGTAGCTCACGAAGTAGATTTTTTGCTCACAGGACCCCACAGCTTAGAGGGACCATTGCCCATGACTAATCCCTGCAAGCAAGTCGGGAGGGAATAATTAGTATTTCACTTCACCAGAGGGATGTACTTAAGGGGAAAGCTGCCTTTTTGTAAGGAGCAGCTGATATTTGTCACCTGGAGGAAGGGACTGGTTAAATGCATCAGGAAGCGGCTGACACTTCTAAAATGACTTATAGCACATGATTAAATATAAGACGTTTTATTAATATACACACACGCACACAATACAAACAAATGCACACAGGTGTGCCCCTCATTTGCTAAGTACCTCCTGTGCTTTTTGTTCTGGTGCTTAAACAGGTGCAGAACAGATTCCCCGCTCATCAATACACTCTGCTTCCATGGCAGCACATGGGTTGCTTAGCGGGCGGTTGCCAGGAAGGCCCTGCCTTAGAGAACAAGGCAGACAAAGCAGGAAAAGGCCAGTTCAGATGTCCCCTTGCATTCAGAACGGTGGAGCTGGGGAAGGACAGTTTAAAAAGTTAACAGGACAGATCAGACAGATGGAGAAACAGATAATTCCTTTATGAATATGGAGGCAAATTCTGTGCAAACAGTGGGTGGGAACATTACCTTGCCTTAAGGGGCTATCTCTCCTGGTGCAGCCCCATGAGTAACTCCACTCAGTACAGCAACCCCCGAAACTGTATGAATAATGAGTACCCTCTGGACTAATGAACAGTGACTGTTTATTGGGGTGCCTTTCCAGTAGCAACTTCAACACTATGGAAAAGTTTTCTAGAGGACATCAGGAGATCCTCACGCCTCTGCGCTTTCAGAGGGGACATAAGGCTTCCAAAACCTTGGCATGGATTTCTTGCTTGATTTAAATAGGGTGCTGGCAAAGCAAACGCATTGTCCCCTGAGGCTTTGTACTCACATGTACTCACTGAAGTTTTGAGATTGCCTTTAATGGAGATAATAGCATTGTGCAGAGATGACTCAGCACACAGGAATGGGGGCAACAAATTCATGCCCACTCTCCCTCCCCATGCAGTTAGTCAGTGCACTGATGGGTCATCTGCACAGGGCTCCTTCCTCCATTAAAGGACCTGATAACCTCAAAATGGCAGTTTTGCCTCTGCACAAATATGACTTTGCTTCAACTGGTACTCAGCAGGAAAGGCTACGCTCATATACTATAGAATCCCAACTTGTAAAATGCCCCAAATCACATGCTGGCCAACAGTAAAATTATTTGGTATAAACACAACTTCAACCACTCTGTCCATAGGATATTGGACCAATAGAGGCGGCAAGGGGACAGGGCTGTTCCTGGACCTTTCACATTGCAGGCCCATCAGAGTCACTGCAGAAGAGTCCACCGGCCTTCCCTCACCAACCAGAGTGACAACAATGCAGTTGCTACCTCTGTACTAGGGTTGCCAAGTCCAGGTTGGCAAATACCTGGGGGCTTTGGGGGTGGAGCCAGGAGAAGGTGGGGTTTGGGGAGGGGAGGGGCCTCAGCATGGTACAATGCCATAGAGTCCACCCTTCAAAGCAGCCATTTTCTCCAGGACAGCTGATCTCTGTCAGCTGGAGATCAGTTGTAAAAGCAGGAGATCCCCAGGCCCAACCATTAGGGAGGATGGCAACCCTAATCTGTACCCACCACAGCCATTCCTCTTCAAGAGGCTGTTAGTTTGCTTGCAAGGTAGCTTCTGAACAACAACAATAAGAAACACATTTGGGCAATCAACCACAGCATCTAACCAGTTGCGCAACAACCTTCATCAGCAGTTTCATAAGATGCGGGATAAACCAGGCAGGAAGTTAGAAGCAAAGCCTGCCTGCAAAGAGCTAGGAAAGGTGAACAGAGAAATTCCTTGCAGTTCCCTTATTATTTAAACAAGGGAGTAAGCACCGTTGTTTGGGGAGTAGCCTAGGAAGCTTTTGGTTTCTCAGGATGAGGACTGATTTCCAAATGTAGAGAGCCAGGGCAGGGTAGTAGTTCAAATGTTTGACAGTGACCTGGACTCCTTCAGTCTCACTTACCTCACAAGCAGTGTTCCCTCTAAGCTGAGTTAGTGTGAGCTAGCTCACAGTTTTTTAGCCTCTGGCTCACACATTTTTGTCTTAGCTCAGGAAGGGTGGCTCCAGAGCAAACTCATTTCTGCAGCCGCCAAATCGCTAGCTCACAACTGTAGCTCAGTAGCCAGTAGCTCACAAAGTAGAATTTTTACTCACAAGTCTCCACAGCTTAGAGGGAGCATTTCTCACAAGGGTCGCTGTCAGGACGAGATGGGGGAAGGAGAACCATGCATACCTCTATGTAGCAATTATCAAATTGAAATTTAAGGAAGTATTCTGCCTACATGCGGGCTATGCTAGAAGTGACCCAGGATAGCTGTAATCAAGATTTCTTGCAGAGTTTTTAAAAAACTAAACGCAGCTCTGATTGGCTACACCAAGCAACTGTTGCTTTCCTCACAGCGGAAAACATATAAGTACCATGTGTGTATGCTTCCCTCAGAGGGCAAATAACCAGGGGCGGTGGGGATAGAGACCAGGGGGAAATGATTCAGGGAGAAGAGTGAAAAAACACTTTCTTCCCCAGTTCCATAGTCCTGGGTGGTCCTTCCACACATACACACACTGCTTTGTTTTTACCCTAAATCACCCTGAGATTGGCCACACAAAGGACAAGGTGCTGAGGGGGAAACCATAGGAAAGAGATATCCGTTAGAATAAAGCAGAGAGGAGAGTTTGTTACAAACCTTTAAATCTTGTAAATAAAAGAAGATTGTGGCAAAAAAGCAGAAACGGAATTCCTGCTCTTTCAGGCAGAATTCAGACATGCCAGTTAAAGAGCTTTTCAACCCTTCTATGGCTGATGCACGTACATATGAGAAAAACAGAAAAGCTGTTCTGAACGTGCTTGCACTGGTCTTCTGAATCTACTGATGGCCATGCAGAAGACGGATGTACAATCCCTTCCCAACCATCTTGTGCTTTACAACACATGTGCAATTTCAGCCTAGGCTGCAGAAAGCTGCAGAAATTTCCTGCACGCAAATATTAATTCCCAGGCAACGCAGCTCCCATCTAGACAAACACATCAAAAACTATGTCATTAACCTCTAGAGACAGAGACAAATGGCTATCCAGCAAAAGGTGAAGCATATTACGTTCTAAAACAATAGCATATGAGGTACGAAAATTACACATGCAGCTCCCACCAATGCTGTACTGTTGTATTTCATTCAAGAATTACTGAAATGACACACAATATGCAGGGTGAAAGAATAAAAATCATTATGTTAATTTCTGTGCTATCGATGAATGTGTGTGTGTGTGTATCACTGGCTAAAACCATAAATCAATGTACCTATATTCGTAAACAACATAAATAAAATTTTAAAAATCATTCATTCACACTCTCACTCTCTCAGACACATACACAGAGCTTAGTTTGTTTAAGTCACAAACACTTTCTTTTAACTCTTTGTGTGTATTTCTTAATTACAATTGTTGGTGGAAGCCATGGATGTGCCGCAATCAGTTTTCTATGGTTATAACAAAAGCGATATACACTTACAAGCAGTGTTCCCCCTAAGCTGAGTCAGTGTGAGCTAGCTCACAGTTTTTTAGCCTCTGGCTCCCACGTTTTGCCTTAGCTCAGGAAGGGATGGCTCCGGAGCAAACTAATTTATGCAGCAGCCAAATGGCTCACTCGCAACTTTAATGCCAGTAGCTCATGAAGGAGAATTTTTGCTCACAAGACACCACCGCTTAGAGGGAGCATTGCTTACAAGCCCAAAAGGGTTCATCATGTTTGTTGTTGATGTTGTTCAGTCACACAGTCGAGTTTGACTCTTTGCAACCCCGTGGACCACATCACGCCAGGCCCTCCTGTCTTCCGTCATTCTCCAGAGTTTGCTTAACTTCATGTTAAGGAGGAAGAGCAGGCTCCCATGGGAATGGAACTGTGGCGGCTGCTTGTGCCCACCCTCCTGCTTGTGATGGTACCTTCTCGTGCTTGCCTCATACCAGGCAAAGGCTGTCCCATGCTCAGGGCCAAGGCGGCTTCAGCTGGGGTGGTGGCGGCACCCCATCCCTTCAACCTATTGAGATTGTTCCCAGTAGCCTTAATGGCCAGTCCACCCATGCTCTAGTAGAAGACCACATTTGGATCCAACCCTATACAAATTGTTATATAAAAATGTAAATTACAAATTGGCTATTTTCGTATAAAGGACTCCTAACGTGAAGAGGATCTAAAGAGCCTCTTGCTCAGGATGAAAGAGAAGAGCGCAAAAGTTGGCTTGAAACTCAACATCAAAAAAAACTAAGGTCATGGCATCCGGTCCCATCACTCCTTGGCAAGTAGAAGGGGAAGTCATGGAAGCAGTGACAGACTTCACATTCCTGGGATCCAAGCTCACTGCAGACGGTGACTGCAGCCATGAAATTAAAAGACACCTGCTCCTTGGAAGAAAAGCAATGGCAAACCTAGACAGCATAACAAAAAGTAGAGACATCACCCTGCCAACAAAAGTCTGTATAGTCAAAGTGATGGTATTCCCAGTAATAATGTATGGCTGTGAGAGCTGGACTATAAGGGAGGCCAAGCGCCGAAGAATAGATGCATTTGAATTGTGGTGCTGGAGAAGACTCTTGAGAGTCCCTTGAGATCAAATCAGGAGATCAAGGAGATCAAATCAGTCAGTCCTAAAGGAAATCAACCCTGACTGTTCCATGGAAGGCCAGATACTGAAGCTGAAGCTCAAATACTTTGGCCACCAAATGAGCAGGGAGTACTCACTGGAGAAGCCCCTGATGCTGGGAAAGACTGAAGGTCAAAGAAGAAGGGGACAACAAAGGGTGAGATGGTTAGAAAGGGCAAAAGTTCTGTTCCACAAGCCTCATCCTTCTCAAGGTATTTTGGATTCACCCCACCAATAATGACATCTGGCATACCTACAACAGCCTGCAACGGTTGCCATTTTGCCTTTAATTTAAAGGGATAAAAACCTGAAGTACCTGACTCAAATTAAGCCTTGGAGGAGGAGGCAAAGAGAGACTGAAGCATCCATCTTCAGCTGCAAACCCCTACTGTGAAGAGTTCTTTGCTGTAAATAGGTGTCAGCTTGGTCAAAAAGGATTTTCTCTCTTTGGCTAATTAGAATATGGTGCAGAGAGAAAACAGTTCATGAGCTTCCCATGCAAAAATGGTCAGGTTTTTCCCTATATATCTTTTCTGGGAGGTAAGGGAGGAGAGAAGGAGAATTGCTTCTTTGAAGTTACAGAGTACCTTCTCCCCTTAAGTTTTCTTTAATTTTTAAAAAAATCCCTCCCTAATACCAGGACAATTTTTAAATGTAGATTTTAAGTGCAGCTTGAAAAACTGCTGTACATTTGTGCACAGGGAGCCAGGTTAAGTAAATTTGTGGACATATATGGCTCCCAAGGAGCTGTAATGTAGGGACCCTGGAGTGATATCAGAAGCAAGTGTTTTTGGCCTCTTTTGCAGCCACACTCTCAATTCTGCACTGCCTTCTGGGCCAGCTTCAGGTAGGGTTTCCAGGTCCCTCCTGGCAACCTGGGGGGTTGGGGAGACTTTCCCGGAGAAAGAGAAAGGCCCAGACCTCATCGCCAGCATCACATAGGAAGTGACATCATCATGCTGTGAAATCCAGGCAACACTGTGGTATTTCAATTTGTGGAAAAGAACTCTATGATAAAATTGGCTTCTACTAGAGATGTTTTTGCCCAGATACCAGAGCGTCGCCTGGATGTAATTGGTGTGATTACATCACTTCTTGCACAGAGTGGCAATGAGGCTGGGCCTTTCTCTTCCTCAGGTAAGTCTCCCCCCCCCCCCCCCCCGCTAGCCAGCTAGTTTTGACAGTTTCCATGTGGGGCCTGGGGATCTCTTGATTTTACAACAGATCTCCAGCTGACAGAGATCAGCTCCCCTGGAGAAAACAGCTGCTTTGAAGGGTGGACTCTATGGCATTGTACCATGCTGAGGCCCCTCCCCTCCCTAAACCCCACCCTCTCCTGGATCCACCCCCAAAGACTCCAGGTATTTTCCAAGCCAGAGCTGGCAACCCTACAGCCAGCTCATCAGTGGCTATGGGGCAGGAACTGGCTGTAGGGGACCCCCAGCTCCACCAGGGGTCTGACAACCAGTGTTCCCTCTAAGCTGAGTTAGTGTGAGCTAGCTCACAGTTTTTTAGCCTCTGACTCACACATTTTTGTCTTAGCTCAGGAAGGGTGGCTCCGGAGGAAACTAACGTATGCAGTAGCCAAACTTCTCACTCACAACTTTCATGCCAGTAGTTCACAAAGTAGAATTTTTGCTCACAAGACTCCACAGCTTAGCGGGAGCATTGCCAACAACCCTAGCTTCGGGTCCTTCTGCCTAGAGCCGGGGTGGGCAAACTGTGGCTCAGGAGCTGCATGCGGCTCTTTCACATATATTATGTGTCTCCCGGCAGGGCGGCTGGGAAGCTAAATATCATTAGCAAACAAATATCACTGGACAAATTAATATCATTATCAATATCTGCTTTTACCCCTTTTGTTATTATTTTAGGCAGTCTCATTTAATGTTAATAAAAAGCAAATTTGCTTATTTTCCAATAAAAGCAGGTAATATTTGTTCATGTCTTGTGGCTCTTAAACACCTGATGTTTATTCTATGCGGCTCTTACGGTAAGCAAGTTTGGCCACTCCTGTTCTAGGTGGCTCTTACGCTGAGCAAGTTTGCCCACCCCTGGCCTAGAGTAATCTTGTACCAGCCAAAGGGCATCAGAATCTCTATAACGTTTGGCTAGTGCAGCAGTTCAGGGCTTTGGCAGTAGGACCATACAATCCTAACAGCAAATTCCATCCATGAAATTTAGCAAGGTTCAGGATGGAGTACAAGGATGCATTTCCACCACCAGGGAGCTTGTGATATAACTATATTCCCCCTTCCCCTCAAGCCCCCCTCATGTAAGATCCTAAAGGAGAGAGCCCCACTAAGGTCGCGATCATACATCTCTTTAGATCTGACCGGATTTAAAGGGAATATCCAGACAGCGACATCTGGGAAACGTGCCACTTTCGTGATCAGCCCATCAATCCCCGCCAGGGAGCCGTACTTTAAAGATACTGCTGAAAGTCCAGTCTAAAGCTTGCCGACGGGCCAGTGGCAGACTTTCCCCCTTCTGGTTGTTCCAGTGCGCAATCAGCCCGTTGGGATGGTCTGACTCCAGACCATCCCGAACAGCCGCCATTAAAAAAAATTCTTAGCAATATGCACATAAACGCGTAAACATGCAACGGCCGCAGAGCTCCGCTCAAACATTCCGGACAATTTCATGTTTCTGAAAGGCCTGTGAAATTGATCAACTTTGTTAATTGAAATGGTACTTAGAGGAAGGTACCACTGGCGGTGCTTTTAACATTCAAGTCCGCGCGTGCATGGAAAAACAAGTAGACAATGAGGCACATATGCACATGCACAAACAGATTTTTTCTAAAAACCCGACTGTGCGGCTCCTTCAAATGGACATCATCTAGACAATCCACCGCAGAGTCCGTGCACGGTAAGGGATTCATGGGGGAGCTGTCTGGTCATGCAACACTGGATAAAAAAGACTGGGATCAAATTAGAGCCAGGCCAATGGCGGGATTAGCTGCTTGTCTGGACGCACTCCAAGGGCCCGTCCACACGAGTGCGATAAAGCGGACGGAGAGCGTACCTGCGTTGCATCGCTGCATAAAAAGGCGAGTTAATGCGATCCCACGGTACGTCACAGAATCGGACGGCAAACGTCGGTGCGCGATCACACAGCGGCATCGGTGCGCTGCTGCGATCCCACGCACGCCTGCTTCCGGCTTTTCTGGAAAAGACTTCTGTTTTAGCGGTCTCTTTTTGAAGCGCATCAACGGGCGCTCGCGACGTTGTTATGCCGGGCACACGACGCTTCGCAGATGTGCTCGTCTGATCCCGCCGGTTTGTGCCGCCACTTCATTGCACCGCTTCTGTCGTAAATGGGTGCGTATGATCGCACCCCAAGACTCTGGCTCGCAATTCTGAGCAAGCTTTCCAAGGTCAGTTCTTGACATGAATATTTAAGATGGCTTTCCCATTCTGTGTTCAAGCTCAAGGTGGGTTTCAGTCTGATTTGTCAGGCACAGAGTCTAGTCAGGAAGTTTCAGAAAGAGAATATGGTACTGGTTGCACCTTTCCCAATCGAAGCGCTGCAGTGATAGGCAATACACATGGTAGAATTTTCCTTTCTATACTCCTCCTAAAAAATCTATCTGGGTCTGCGCTTGTCAAACACTGTTTCGCTATATCATTAGAAGGCCTGTAGGAAGAAAACTGTGCCTAAGAGACAAGAATTCGCCTGTGACCATCCCATAAGCATCATGACGGAGAAACAATTTCATCATGGGTACCCAATCCTATCTTATTCTGAGAATGAACATTTTTAACCAACAGAGTCAGGCCTGCACATTTGGTTTCTCAGGCCCCCACACCTGCAGAATGTAGATAACAACATTTAACTTACTACCTCTGCAGGATGTTATGAGGCTTAATTAATATTTACAAAGAACTTTGAAATCCACAAATGAGGAGTGCAGAAGTACTCTGTTTTTTTAATTTCAATTTCATTCTTTAATTAACAGACTGCCAAACACATTTTCCAAACCACTAACCTTCCTAGCTCAGAATTTTAAAAATAACCAAACTGAAGGTTTTAAAAAAAGTGCTAAAAACAATAAGCCTGTCAATCAGTTTGATTCCTTGCTCAAAAAGAACAAAAGACTGGGAAACCAACACCCTGGAATTTTTTTTTTGAAGGCACACCTTCCCTGGCCCTTCATGTTACTTTGTATTAGGTAATTCATTTGTTTGGTTATTGAATACTACTATTTATTTACTACATATTCAACATTTTGAATGGAACTTTAAATAGGAGATGACTTGGTGAAGAAATCTCAGGAAATTCTTGCAACAAATGGTTGTATTTTGTCAGACACATTAGCACATGACTGAAAGCATGATTAGCTAGATCAGTGATGTACTACAGCATGCATTTTAAGTGTGAGCAATGTATAAATAACTGTGTTTGATACCATGTCCTTCTATCTCAGCAACAGGGAACTAATACAGAGGCAGTCAGGTCTGGCAAACACAAAGGGCTGGATCCTGTGACTCCCCTCAGCTAAGTTGGATCATATGACTCCCTTTTGCAAAGTCTTCCCGCGAGGGAGAAACTTTCTCCAATGGAAAATGGCATTACCCCCATGCAGATTACCTGTCTGTGCATTGACCCACTACATATGGAAGGAGAATGGTCATGAGCACACTAGCCTCTCTCCCCAACTCCACATGATCACTGAATGGTCTACACAGTATGAACGCATGGATGAAGTGCCTGTGCATTATGTGCTGATCATGGATACAAGATGGGTAAGGATCTAAGTTAGCTGAAGACATCCAACCCAAGGACTTTCCACCCTAGGAGCTCAGAATACAGTTGCTGCTGAAAATCTTCTTAGAAGTAAACTTGAAACAAATGTGGCATTCTTCCTCAAATAAAATATCAGAGGAATTTTGAAGGAAACCAAAAGAGGCCAGTTAATAGTCTCAGACATCCTCCACACATCCATAGGGGTCTTCAGATTTCGCATAGAACGTAATTTGAAAGGAATTAATTAAGTTCTTCCTCTGACGAGACACCTAAGGCATTTTTAAGGGAGCTGAAAGTGTTTTCATAAGTCCAGTGAAATTTCACAGGCAGGGAAAAGGTGTCGTACATTCCTAGCTCAGAGCAGGTTACAATACTAAACAATAAATATGCCCATCAAATAGAGCTGTTACCTGATTCAAGAACTCACGATTGATTGCATGAATTTCAGTCAGTTAACTCTGCATTCAGTCAGTTAACTAACTCTGCATGAGAAAAATGGTCCTAAATACAAACAAACCACTTTGGTAGACAACATCTTAGAAGAGGCCTTTTCCTTTTCTCTCATATACAAGAATGAAAGCCTTTTCTAAGATAGTACCTGCCATTTACAGTTTTAATAAAGACCTGTAGTACAATGAATTTTATAAAGTAAAAACCTGCAACTGATAAATCATGCTGAGTTCTCTAGTTGATCGAAGCAGTCTTAACTAATGAACTAAACATGGCAGCCATCAAATAATAATGAAATGCAAAATGAACTGTTATACTGCTACTGACCCCAGCTATCCAGATTAGCCCCAGTTATTAAAGCCACGCTTCAAAACTCTCCCATTGTTTTTTTCCAAAATACCTCAGGATTTTGTAGCATTGTCTTCTAAGGGAATTATAAGACTGTGAACAACTCACTAAGAACACCTTGCCCCCACACAGTCTAAACTTGCCACATAGACTTGCTCCTTTAAGAAGCTGATATAGTACCACTGCAAGTCAGTAATGTGTCACAGTGGCCTTGGAAAATGGCTCTGTCTCTCAACTTGAGTCCCCCATCTGCAAACTGAGGAACAAATTACCTCCTCCATTCAATTGGTTGTCCGGACAAATAAGGCAAAGGAAGGGGAGTCTTTCTCCATTCTACTAAATACCTGTCTCCAACTCAGATAGTTGGATGTGCTACTTTTCCAAAAATTTATTTTGCCCTGTTCTTTGAATGTTAATGACGACAAAACAAAGGATTAACATGTCACTGCTGACAACTGACAACTTTGGACTGAACCTGCAAAGTCCTCCTGTCTAATGCTCCCTCTAAACTGTGGAGTCTTTGTGAGCTAAAATTCTACTTTGTGAGCTCCTGGCATTAAAGTTCTGAGCAAGTGATTTGGCTGCTGCATAAATCAGTTTGCTCTGGAGCCATCCTCCCTGAGCTAAAACAAAAACGTGTGAGCCAGAGGCTAAAAAACTGTGATCTAACTCACGTTAACTCAGCTTAGAGAGAACAGTGTTATTTGCGTCAAACAGGAGACAAGGCAGCTGCCGTTTCTCCCATGAGTCATTTCAACCATTCTTTTTGCCTAGGAGGCAAACATGGGCAGAACACTGGCCTGGGGGATACAGAGAATCCTAGCACAAACTGCAAGGCCGTCACTGGGATACTGAGAGAGATCCAGCTGTCCTCAACCAGGGCCAGAACTGTTTCGGCCCCAGCCCCTACCTGGTGGGACTCTCTGCCAGAGAACATCCACGCCCTGTGGGATTTACTACCTTTCCACTGGGCTTGTAAGGCAGAGATGTTCCACCAAGCATTTGACTGAGGACAGCAACGGGACAGCAAGTCGTCTGGTCCTCTCAGGTCTCCCATTTCCCCTCACCTGCCCCCCGCTTAAGAGGCTATGGGAAGCTGCAGTTTTTCTGGTGAAATTCCTCACCACCTCGGAATAGGTTGTTTTATTTATTGGCTCTGTATTATGTTTTAGAAATAATCCAGATGATTTATTGTCCCATGCTGTTGTAGACCACCCTGAGCCCTGCTCACAGGGAAGGGCAGCCTAAACGCCCAACTAATTAATTAGGTCTATTGACATCATTTGAGCAGTGAAATGGCATTTTATCTTACATGATTCATGAGGTTGTATTTATAAAATAGCACTCTGTATGTGGAAGGGCTCACGTGACAAGTTTGTTTGATGATGCTTGGGCCCTGATCTCACTCACCCACCCCCGACTGTACAGCACACTAGGAGACTTGTTCACTGAAGCAGAGAAGAATTATACACCACCCTTCACTACCTGAAGGAGTCTCAGAGTGGCTTACAAACTCCCCTCCCCTCCCCTCCCCTCCCCTCCCCACAACAGACACCCTGTGAGGTAGTTGTGGCTGAGAGAGCTCTTTCCAGAACTGTCCTTGAGAGAACAGCTCTGACAGAACTATGGCTTCCTCAGAGTCATCCAGCAGCTGCAAGTGGAGGGGTGGGGAATCAACCCGGCTCTCCCAGATTAGAGTCCACACACTTAACCACTACACCAAACTGGTACAAGTAGCCCCAATGACAGACAAAGCCATGACTTTCATCTCTTAAGTTAACAGTGAAAGTGAAATATAAAAAGTATCACCAAAATATGACCTGGCAATGTACAAAAAGACACAGACACATGCATCCTGATAGGTTCCTTCACCTACCGTACCTCACTTAGCTGCTGACTGAGTACTGAGAAAGATTCTTGTTTATGCTTCGCTGGTAGAGGAGCCAGGGAACTTACACGGACAGTTGTTCCCAGTGGTTCATGAGGGACAAGCAACATTGTTAAGGTAGGCCCTGGAATTTAGGAAACACAATACTAGTGTTGGTGTAATGAACAATCTTCATTCCCAAGGTATTTGTAAGGCCTGGGTACTATACTACAGAAAAAATATTGTATTAATGTTGCAAAGACTTCATTAGTACAGAGGTTAATTGCCTTTTCCCTGTCATACTTTTGCTTCCTACATCTGTGTCATATCATTGTGTGCTTCATTAGCTTTTAAAGTGGAACAGCAAAAGCTCATGATATTGAAATTACAGGTGCATTCGCTGTGCTTCTGTATGGCGCTAGCAGCTCACAGCTGAGCTGATTAATCACCTCCATTTTAAGCAGCCCTGGCCTTGTGCCTGGAGCAGAGCCAGGAATCTGGGTCAGTAGGGAAAAGTATTATCAGCACTTGGTACTCCCACCTTGTACCAGAATAAAGTAACGTCCCCTTTCTCATTTCCCTTGGTTCTCCTACAGGAAGAGCAATTGACTCCAACAGTGTGCACACGGCTACTGGTACAGCACTTGGTTAGTCCGTTCCTCTCAGATACTTGATATTAGTTATTTGTTTCCCCAGTTTTAAAGAACTGTAAATGCCAAACCACAGGCCCATTCTCTCTTTTAGGGCATGGTGTAGTGTAGTGGTTAAGTGTGCGGACTCTAATCTGGGAGAACTGGGTTTGATTCCCCACTCCTCCACTTGCACCTGGTTGGATTACCTTGGGCAAGCCGTAGTTCTGTCACAGCTGTTCTCTCAAGGACAGCTTGGGAAAGAGCTCTCTCAGCCCCACCTACCTCACAGGGTGCCTGCTGTGGGGAGGGGAAGGGAAAGGAGTTTGTAAACTGCTCTGAGACTCCAAGTGAAGGGCAGAATATAAATCCAATCTCCTCCTCCTCTTCTTCTTCTTCTGTTTCTGCTTCTGCTGCTGCTTCTATACAGAGCATATTTACAGCTATCTCAAGGAAACTGGTTCACACAAGTGTATAAATTACTTGATTGTTGGCAGTTCAATGTGAAAAAATAATGCATTTTTTAAAAATTGCGTGATATCACCTTCAAGTGCTTCTTGACAATTCATCTACCCTGCCAAAGAATGTACTGTATTGAAAAGCCTAGTGTTTTGAGGTAAGGATGAGATTAAATTTTGATAAGTGGGTTATTGTCAGATCTGTGGTAGCTGAATCACACATGTAAGTCTACACTTGAGGTTGTGATTAATGAACACTGCACATATGAACCAGCTCATTGCTGCTGCTGTAGCCATAGAAAGAAGGCGGGTACGCAGAGGCAGCCACGGAGAGGTGGCAACGGCATCTTCCAAACCCCTCCCCCCCCCACTCTGAGCACAAACGTGGCCACTGCTCAGCACCCACCTCCTCCAGTTGTCAACTTCTTTCTCCTAATGACAAGGAAAAAGAGGAGGTTGCAGGGAGGCTGAGGAAATGGAGGGCAGTGGGAGATCAAGGAGAAGGCAGGGACCAGTGCTAGGACTAAAGGCGGGGGGAGGGGGGATGAGGATGTGGAAGAAAAAAGATGGGAGGAACAGGAGGCAGTGGGTAGGAGGGATAGAGAAAGGTGGCCAGAGGAGAATTCCCCCTTGAGTTTCTCATTGGTCCCCGCTTGTACTGGTATATTCCTGTATTCAGTGTTGTTACTCCAGGACTGGTCCTCATGCTGTGCTAAAACAGAGGAGCAAGTTGTGCTTTTCAGATTAGGAGTTAGGGACTGAATGTTTGGATTTTCAAAGTATCTCCACAAACCCTCCTTACAGGTCATTAACTACTCTAGAATCTTCCCCAGGACCTGCTGATGGGCAGCATTTCATATGGGTGAAAATGCATACATTGAACCCCTCACTTATAGTTCAAAATACTATAGACTACTAAAGTGAAGTTTTGGTTCATCTGTTCAAGTTAGGGTTTCCAGCTCCAGATTACAAAATTCCTGGAGATTTGGAGGCAGGGTCTGGGGTCTGGGGAGTTAGTTCCTGACTGGGAGTATGAGTTGAAAGCTGAGGTCCCCTGTCACCAGCAGAACTTCATGATGTCCCTTGCGCACACTCCTCACCATCTATTCTTGAGTCCTCCACCCCTGCAAATCCAGCTCTATCACAAGGGTTTCCAAACATCTGCCTGAAGACTCCTTTCTCTTCTTTTAAAGGTTTATATTTACCTTCTCCATTTTAGCAAGAATCATACAATATTGGAATGCAAGGTCTCCAATACGCTTTGTTCCTTCACATAGCCTTGCTGTATTTCTTCTCCTTCAATATTCATGCAAAATATTCAGGGGAGGGGGAGTACTCTACATGCCTTTGACAAACTCTTCAGCATAGGGAGGAACCATATACAAAAGGATCCTATCTTTCAGAAAACACTCTCGTCAAGCAATTCCTTTCCATTCTTCTCCAGTTTTCCTTCCTTCCCCCCTCTGATGTTCTGTAGAACAAATCACTCGCTGTATAGTACACAGAGCAAGAGAAAATAATTACACACACTATATCTCAAACCCTTCATAATTACACTTTAAATTGGTTTACTCTGAATCCTTTCAGCTCGTTGTTGTTACCCAATTCTAATCAAGACCAGCTATGAAAGTCAATACAGTAGCATCTCTACCTTTATGTTCCCCTCGTTCCCATCTGCCATATAAAGTCTTCTTCCCTATTCACAGCCTTATCAAACCACCAGAATTCAGAATGTACCGCAAAGTCACTGTCAAAATCTCAGGCTTGACTTTTCCTACTATTCGACCACAGAGCCAAATTTTCAGAACTATCCACTACAACGATCCTGACGGCATCTGCACAGATCTTTTGCCACCATCGCTCTAATCAGTTTTGCTTGTAAACAGGGTTGTTGTGAAGATAAAAAGATGCTATTCTGAACTCCATGGAGAAAGCCCAGAAATAAAAATACTGTACATAACTACAAGTCCAACTGGGGATCAGGCATCTTAACATAACCCAAAACTTTACATAGTTAATAAGTAGTAACATTAATTTTGTTCTAATTATACCAAGTATGGACATTTGCATTTATGTAATTAGCTTACCTTGCATGGTAAGACTTCCCAACTTCTATCTACAGAGACAGGGGGTTGGAAAGATTAGAAACCATGTGTAAGTGCCCCAAACTATAGTGAGTAAAACAAAGTTTGAGTCCAGGGGCACCTTTAATGCCAATAAAGTTTTATGCAAAGTATAAGCTTTCATGTGCATGCACACTATCTGAAGAAATGTACAGGCACACAAAAACTTATACCTTGAATAAAACTTTGTTGGTCTTAAAGGTGCCACTGGACTCAAACTTTGTTCTGCTGCTTCAGACCAACACAGCTACCCCACCTGAATCTACAGATATTCCAAGTCTTTCATCATAGTCAGAAAACAGCAGCCCTGGAGTGGGGCGTAAGAACATAAAAGAAGCCAAAATTGGATCAGACCAATGGCCCACCCAGTCCAACACTCTGTGTCACACAGTGGCCAAAAACCAGGTGCCATCAGGAGGTCCACCAGCAGAGTTAGAACTCCAGAAGCCCTCCCACTCTTGCCCCCCAAGCACCAAGAATACAGAGCATGACTGCCCCGGACATAACATTCCATCCACACATTGTGGCTAATAGCCACTCATGGACCTCTGCTCCGTACGTTTATCCAGTCCTCTCTTGAAGCTGCCTATGCTTGTAGTCACCGCCACTTCCTGAGGCAGTGAATTCCACGTAATTACTCTTTGTGTGACGAAGTACTTCCTTTCATCTGTTCTAAGTACTGCTCATAAATTTCATTGAGTGCCCAAAACCAGTTAGGTGTGGTCCTGTTTCTTCTGATAGCTCTCAGTCCTTTGAGGTGCTAATCCTCAGAAATCCTGCTTCTTGACTTCATGTCGCTATAGGAGACAGAAGCCTAGATCCTATACCTTTTTTCAGCTTGCAGGACTCTTCTTCCATCAAAGAGACGATCCTCCACTGCAGAGCATGTTCCTCTCATGTAGGCACTATTTGTTTCTTTGAAAGTTTTGCAGGTGAAGAAGTGCCAGCAGCAGAGGAACACACACTCCACCACAGCAGTTCATCTTCACAATGGATAATGTGGATAACAAGCAGAAAGAAGGTACAGGAGCCAAACCCAGTATAGGCAACTACAGAAAGGAGAATTGCCACAAATCATTTCACAGGCTGTAATGAAATATTTTACCCCAACAGCTTTTGGCAAAGTCAATGAACTCATAATATTCTTCTAGTTTTGAAAAGGTCCCGATAACAAATACTGACAGTTTAACATCTGTGGAACATTTGTTTCAATATTCAGAATGGTTTTTGCATCCTGTACAGTAGCAATTTAGGCAACCAGACCTATAGGTTTAACGCTACGTATGTCAAAATCATTCACCATGTCCATAAGTTCATGTCATTTTTCTATATCTGTTCCATAGTGCCATTTGTGCTTCCCACTACTTCCTCACTGTGGGTTTTGTGTCTGTACTTCAAAATCCTCCAGGGGAAATTTTAGTTTAGTTTCAACCAAAGTTCTTAGAACTCCCTATTTGCCAAAGACATTCAATCACTTTCACCTTGTTCACATGCAAGTTAAATAGCAAGGTTAAACCGTACTTTGCAAAAACAAAATAAAGTGCACATCCACTGGACAAAACAAAGATTTAAGTGTGTTATATTACAGTATGTGCTATACTCTGTTTTTCTAGTGATGGCACCAATGCAGGTTCTTGGGGGGGGGGGGGGTTATAAAAGGTGGACTATATAGTTTCTAACTGTGTTCAGAGTTCATGCACAGAGTTTTGAAAGCAATCATTTGAGTGCCTCTACACAGGGCTGGCCCCAGGGTTTTTTGCGCACTAGGCGAGGCTACCTTGTGGCGCCCCCCCACGCACACCGCAGAGCCGCCCTCTCCACCACTGGAGACCCGCCCACAAGGGACACCCTCCCCCGGCCCCAGTTCCCGCTCAGGCTCACAAGCTCTCCAGCCCCACCAGCAGCCACCTGCACCAGCTGGCTGCAGTGCCTTCAAGTCTACCTGCATTGGCCCAAGGCTAAATTTGGTTCTTAGCCTGAATGGAAAGCTGCATTCAGACATAATAGTAAATCATGATTTGCACAAAGCACACTATCTCCTGGTTTGAGTCCCTCTCAGTCTCTCTGCCGCCCTGTTTGCTAGCTGCGCCCCTAGGCAGCCGCCTAGTTGGCCTAGTGATAGAGCCGGCCCTTCCTCTACATGGAAATCTTGTGTTGAAATCAGTCCTCCACATTATTCTTCCGAACTTAATTAATAGGGCCTAACAAAAGTCTCAGTCTGGGGACCTGTCCAAAAACTGTTTGTTGGCTCATCATTGTCATCTGTAATCAAATGTCCCCAACATTTCTGAATGTGCATGCAGAGCTTTTGTGCTGGAAACAGCAGCACAGCAGACAGAAATCTATCCCTCCTCAACACACAATTGCAGAAAGCTTTACATGGCTGTGGTCACATGAGCAGTTTGCTGTGATATGGTAGTGATCCGTTTGCAGATTTAAAGAGCACAATCAGACAGCAACACCTGCCTTCTGTGTCCCAGACATCGCCATTCTGCCCTGCTTTGGAAGCAGAGTAATCAGGCACCGAGGAAAGTCCGGTGTTTACCGATGCCAGTGCTCACACTCTGCTGTCCCGGATGTCTGAACTCTCCTGCTGCAAAAGGAACCCGTAAGGGAGGTCTGAACCTGCAGATCCGTTTCTGCCACTATCCTTTTGGGGGGAGTTGCTATCTATATGTGCATATGCACATGAGCCCATATGTCCATGCACACACCTGCATTAAAACAAAAATGACTGAGCAGCGCACTCCATGGTCAAGGCACTGCAGTAACATGAATGCCTGAGCACCAGCAACACTTTAAACCGGTGCAATTAGAGGCACAGATTGCAGCAAGCCTCCAGTGTGACTGCAGCCTGTGTTGGCTTTGCTCCAGGTTATGCACTTGTTAAAGACACAGGAACTCTGCTAGAAAACAGCGTCTGGCTTCCCTAGTTGGAATACATTCTGAGGGTGATTCTAAGCAAGTCTTCTCGGAACGAAGTCCCATTTTATTCAATGTGTCCTACTCTCAGGAAAGTGTTCTTAGTGGGGCTGTGACCTCTGTTAACCAACCCTAGAAATATTTTTAGCGCATTCAACATTTTTCAGTGAGAGTTATCCATTTTCCTTACCTGATGGGCTTATCATCCTGAGCACACTCACTTGGAAGTTTCGTTATAATTAATGGGACTGACTAACATGTTTGGAATGGGATGTTAGATCTTACTCTGACCTGGAGAACTCCTGTTATTCCAGTGATATAAAACAGGATAAGAAGTTGTGAGCAGAAAGACCCACAACTGCAATTTTTGTTTAAAGGACAGAGGAAAGTTTCTTGAAATGCCTTATCTGGTTTGGCCTTAAGTTCTGTTGCAGATATGCTCAACACAGAGAGAAACATTCCCTTCAAAAAGAATGTGAAGGATGGCAGGGCTATAACTCACAACTCACTTATTACAGATCAGTCCAGGCTCCTGAAAACAGTCCATCTGACACGGTAAGAACAACTATTCCAAAACACAGAGAATATATCATTTTTGTTTTTCTTCCTTCGTTTCCAGTAAGCATTTTTTTTCATTAAGACTCACAGCACATTTCAAAATTAAAAACCAACGATGAATTAAAATGTTAAAATAATACATTTACAGCAAACATGACTACTACAACAGCAATCCCTCTTTCATACAAATGCATATCTTAAAAGTTCTGTCTTATAATGTCTGTGATATCAGGCACATCCTTCCACCCGGGAGGGGCTCGAGCGTGCTCGAGCGTGGGCACCCCAGATCTTACCCACTCGCAGGGCAGCACCTTCAAATGGTACAGTAGAGCCTTTCAGGAGAGGTGGAATGGCAGCACATTTTATTACTAGCCCCTTAGGCTTGTTTCATGTATTCTTTGAGCACATACGGCAGGCGCCCCTGAAATGCCTGTGCTGCAGCAGAAGGTTTCATTGGTTGTCTTTCTTAAGGACCTTGCAAGATATTTGCCCTTACTCAACTCTAGTTTCTGGGCTCTGATAGGAAAGTAAAGTGTTCATGTAGTGCAGAGCGTATCTGGGAAAATGTCACGCTTTGTATATTCAGTTATCAACCACTCTGGCAAGTGCTTTATGTTATCTACAAAAGCAGACTTCAGAGGGGAATGAACCACTGCAAATCAAAGTATATTACTAAGGAAGAGGGAATAATGGCATGCCGGGCTTATGGTTTTCTCCGAGCTGCAGCCGCAACTCTGCAAATAAATTTGCCCAGGCTACTGCACAGGTTGATTAACAGTTGCTTAGACTTGATGCATAATAACAAACCCTTGAGGGGGTTTGCTGTTTCCCCTGGCAGGGCTCCTCTGCTTTCAACAACTGTCTGACCGGTCAAGGATCATCCAGTGGAACTTGCCCCCGCTGCCGGTTATAGCTATCCCTGTTGAACGCCGCTATTAGAAGCACAAGAGGCCTGCCAAGAAGAAGAAGAAAAGATGACAGCCCCTTTCAGTACCTCCAGTCCATGCTGGACTGCAGAATCTTCTTTTTTTGTAAAATCTACATGCATCAGTCCAAGAAAAGCAGCTGTGGTCCTACCATGGCTCTCTTGAGCAACCTGAACACAGGTTTGGTAGGAGCAAGTCAAGTACACATGGATTATGCTCCTATACTCCTGATTCTTTGCCTCTTCCCTGAAACTGCCAATAAGGATTCCAAGTAAGGAATACTGTAAGATATATCTTCACAATGAGCATCTTAAACATTGCTGTAAGTATATGAGCAAAACAGTGCTGTGCCTGTGAATGGTCCACCTAATCCAGCACCTTCTTGTTTCCAACAGTTGCCAGTCAGCTGCTACTGGGAAGTCCACCAGCAGCACCTTGAAGCAAATCCGATACTCAGCTGGCAGTCAGTGCAGCTGGCAGAGCATGTGCCTAACGTGAGCCCGCACAGGCGTTGACATCAGCAGGCACGCTGCCGCATTCTGCACCAGTTGTAATTTCTGGATCAGCTTCAAGGGTAAGCCTGCATAGAGCGAGCTGCAGTAATTAAGTCTGGAAGTGACCATTGCACAGGTCACCGTTGCTAGGCCTTGGGGGGGGAAAGACAGGGCTTCAGTAGCCTCCTCTGCCTAAGATGGAAAACCACAGATCTGGCAATTGGAGCAACCCGGGCCTCCATGGAGAGAGAGGCATCCAGTGTCACTCCCAGACTCCTCACTGTCTGGGCTGGCACCAAAAGTGCCCTTTCCAGTGTGGCCTGGGGCCCACATCCAACCCCCTCGACCCAGGTACAGGACCTCCATCTTCGATGGATTTAACTTCAGCTGACTCTGCCACAACCATCCAGCCGCAGCATCCAAAGCCTCAGTCAAGTTTATAGGAACAGAAGATAGATGGCCCTTCATTAACAGATAGAGCTGGATGTCATCAGCATACTGATGACAACCCAGCCCATAACTCCAGACCAACTGGGTGGAGGGCGCATATAGATGTTAAATCACATCTGCAAGAGAATCGCCCCCTGCAGTGGGTATCCCAGGGAGACCCTCCTGCTAGGCACCCCCCTCTGTCCCTGACCATGCAGGAAGGAGGAAAACCATTTCAAGGCAGTCTTCTGAGCTCCTACATCAGCGAGGTGGAGGGTCAGTAGATCATAATTGTTATGTATTGACCATGCGGTCGCCATGTGCTCTCTTCATTGTGACCGCATGGCCAGAGCACATGGCCAGAGCATGGCCAGAGCACATGGCCAGGAAACTACCTGAGCTTCAGCCAGGTAGAACAAAGGCCAGGTGGATTCAAACCGGCCACCAATCCTGTACCTAGGTTTCTCCCAGGGAACCTATGAAATGTAAATAGACTTCTAATAGCCTATCAGGCCAGTTGGGTGAGGTCAGGGGATTGTCCCTGACCAGCATAAAAGGAGGGCTTGGAGCCCTGGGTTGTATGCTTCATCCGGACCAGCAATAAAGATCTAGCTGTTTCACTATTCCATGGACTCCCGACTCCAATACTTATCAGTGGCGACGAGGATGGGATCCCGATGAGCGACTCTCCAGCAGACCACAGCAGCACAGCGAGCTCCGTCCTGCCGGCCGCAGGCATCTCCGAGCTCCAGCGCTCCAACGCCTCGCCGCAAGCCGCTCTGAGCCCAATCCTCCGGCACTAGCCAGCGCCAAGCCTCAGCGCTCCCCGGCACCGCCGCAAGACACGAGGACATCGCTCAAACAGCCGCCGCCGCTCCTGCTCTGGTAAATATGGCAAACGCTCCGGGACCAATTACCCCTTTCAATACGTCTCGCCCCGAGACGTGGGAGTCCTGGCTCAAGACGCTGGGTTGTGCCTTTAAGGTCCGCGGAATCACAGATGCGGACCTGAAGAGTGCCTGGCTCTTGAGTTCCGGAGGGGTGGAGGTCATGCGGGTGGCCCAGAACCTACTAGCCCCGCAAGACCCCACCGAGGTGTCTTACGACGTGCTCACCAAGACCCTCGGCGATTACTTCGCCCCGAAGCCATCAAAACTGGCCAGGCGCTGGGAGTTCATACAGCGCCAGCAGCAGCCGGGGGAGTCAGCCGCCACTTTCCTGGCTGAACTCCGTCGACTAGCCGTGGGCTGCGAATTCCGCCACATGGATGACCATGTGGAGACCGCCTTCATGGGAGGGGTCCGGGAAGCCAAGCTCCGCCGGTGCCTCATTGCAATGCCGGAGCCAACCTTGGAGAAGATGCTCGAAACTGCGGCAGCCTTCGAGACAATGCAAAAGGACAAGGCAGCCACCAAAGTCCACCAGGCGGCTCCTCCCGAACCTGACTCAAGCGAAGAAGAGGACGTCCACCGGATGCAACCACGCTCGAAGAAGGGTGAGCCCGGCGTCCCCAGGCCCAAGGGCCGGCGCCCAGCATCTGTCTCTGTTCCCTCTCCTGCTTCCCTCAACAGGCAGGCCCCAACGTGCGCCAGCTGTGGGGACCCCCACGACAGACGGACATGCCGCTTCCGTGATGCCATCTGCCGCGCCTGCGGGAAAGCAGGACATCTCGCCCGGGCCTGCCGCCTGAGGAACAGCCATCGTGCCCCAGCAGCGAACTTCGAAGAAGTGGGTAGTGTCGTTCCCACGGCCACGGTAATGAACTTGCCTCAGCCCATCCCGGGCGCAATTTCCGTGTCTCTCCGAATAGAGGGAGTTCCTTGCTCCATGGAACTGGACTCAGGGTCAGCATATTCAATTGTGTCCGCAGCTACGTTCCGCCGCCTCTGCTCGAAGGGGGCACGCTGGCTGCGGCTGCCGGCTGGGTTGGTCCTCCGGGACTTCCAGAAAAACCCAGTGGCTATTAAGGGGCTAGCCAGGGTCCGGGTCCAGTACCATGCCTTTAATGGCCTGCTGGACCTTCTCGTGGTGGAGCGCAATCTAACCAGTCTCCTAGGTCGCGCCTGGTTCAAGCCGCTCGGAGTGCAGTGGACCGGAATACACCGCATGGGCTCTACTGACTTCTCATCCATCTGCGAGGAATTTCCCGCCGTTTTCGATGGCTCATTGGGCTGCTACAAAGGACCCCCGGTTTCCTTCGACCTGGACCCGGCAGTCCGGCCCATCCGCGTGGCCGTCCGCCGGCCACCACTCGCCTTCCAGCCCAAAGTGGAGGCAGAGTTGGAAAAGCTCGTGGCACAAGGGGTGCTCGAGCCGGTCTCCCACGCCAAGTGGGAGACTCCCATTGTGACCCCCCTCAAAGCTAACGGGGAAGTCCGCATCTGCGCGGATTACAAATGTACAATTAATAAGGCATTACAGGACCACGCGTACCCGGTACCGGTGGTCAGCCATGTTCTGGCCTCCCTCGCGGGTGCCAAAATATTTGGAAAATTAGACCTGGCCCAAGCCTATCAGCAGCTTCCCGTAGACGAAGCAACGGCCGAGGCACAAACGATTGTGACTCACAAGGGAGCGTTCAAGGTAAAACGCCTCCAATTTGGGGTCAGCGTAGCACCCGGAATCTTTCAAAATCTAATGGATTCTCTCCTAAAAGATGTTCCAGGAGTGAAGCCGTTCTTCGACGACGTCCTCATCGCCGCCCCGGACGCCGACACATTCGCAGCTCGCCTCCGGATGGTGCTGCAAAGGTTCCAGGACGCGGGTCTCAAGGTTCGAAAAGACAAGTGCACCCTGGGAGTCTCCTCGGTGACCTTCTTGGGGTTCCAAGTCACCGCAGACGGCATTCACCCTACAAAGGAGAAGGTAGTGGCAATTACAGGTGCACCCCGCCCGTCCTCAAAGGCAGAACTCCAGGCATTCTTGGGACTTGTGAACTTCTACCACGCCTTCCTTCCGCACAAGGCGGCGGTCGCTGAACCCCTGCATCGTCTCCTGGACAAGGGAGCGGCTTGGGCCTGGGGTCCCAAGCATGATGCAGCCTTCCGGGCCGTCAAAGACTTATTAATTTCAAATGCGGTCTTAGCGCATTTCGATGAGAGGCTCCCTGTCATCCTGGCCTGCGACGCATCCCCCTACGGCGTTGGGGCGGTCTTGGGACACCGGCTACCCAACGGAAAGGAGGTACCGGTTGCCTACTACTCCAGGACCCTGTCGTCGGCAGAACGGAACTACGCCCAGATCGACAAGGAGGCCCTAGCAATCGTAGCTGGCGTCAGGAAATTTCACGACTATCTCTACGGACGGTCGTTCACCGTGGCCACAGATCACAAGCCGCTGCTGGGTCTCCTTGCCCCCCACAGGCAGACCCCTCACATGCTGTCCCCGCGGGTCCTGCGGTGGTCAATTTTTTTGTCAGGCTACTCCTATGAATTGGTACATCGCCCGGGGAAGGCGATGGGTCATGCAGACGCCCTCAGCCGTCTTCCCCTCCCGTCCTGTGACCCTGATCCGGCTCCCGCTTTCCACGTCGCGCTCCTAGAGGATCTACCGGAGCGCCCCGTACAGGTATCAGATGTGGCCCGTCGCACGCGGCGGGACCGCATCCTTTCCCGTGTCTCGGACTGGGTGGGAAGGGGGTGGCCGGAAAAACCGGGACCAGATTTTGCCGCTTTCACGGCACGCAGGCACGAACTATCGGCCCACAAGGGATGCCTGCTATGGGGATCTCGAGTGGTGATCCCCGGGCCCCTGCGGCCCCGAGTGCTAGAGGCCCTCCACGAGGCTCACCCGGGAATTGTGCGCATGAAAGCTCTGGCCCGGAGTTACGTATGGTGGCCAGGCCTGGACAAAGACATTGAGGGGCGGGTCCAGAAGTGTACCAAATGCCAGGAGTCACGGCCAGATCCGCCACACGCTCCTGTCCGATCCTGGGAATCTACTAACAAGCCCTGGTCCCGCCTGCACCTAGACTTCGCGGGACCGGTCCAGGGCCGGTTGTTTCTTATCATTGTTGACAGCTACAGCAAGTGGCTTGAGGTAGTGCCGGTAGCTTCGACCTCCACCAACGCTGCCTTAAGAAGTCTCTGGCCGATCTTCGCGACACACGGAATGCCAGAAACTCTCGTGACCGACAACGGGACCGCCTTCACCTCCGGCGAGTTTCAACGGTTTGTGGAAGCCTGCGGTCTGCGCCACATCCGCTCCGCTCCGTTCCACCCCGCAACCAATGGCCAGGCCGAGCGCATGGTGAGGACAACGAAGGACGCGTTAAAGAAGATGGAGCATGGCGACTGGGAAGAGCAGCTGTACAAGTTCCTGTTCTGCCAACGGAACACACCCCACTCAGGGACCGGGCGCCGGCCAGCCGAACTTCTGATGGGAAGACGACTGGGAACCGTCTTGGACCGCCTACATCCCGACCGAGCAATCGAGGGGAACCCGACAACGGAGGACCGGCCAGCTGCCCGAGGATTTGCTCCCGAAGACCCCGTATATGCAAAGAACTTCGCGCGGGGTCCAACATGGCTCCCCGCGAGGATCGTCCGAGTCACAGGGCCTTATTCCTATGAGGTCCTTACGGAAGATGGCGTAGTCTGGAAACGGCACATTGACCAGATTCGACGCCGTATCCAGAACCACGATGATACCCAGGCCCCCGAACTCCCTGCACCAACAGACCGTGACATCGACACGACTCCAGAAGCAGCGCCAGACCCTGATCCGGAGACTGCGGAGATGCCGCTCCTGCCCGCGGACGAAGCAGTCGCACCATCCACACCTGAACAACCCCCGAGCAGACAGGCCCCGCCAGCAGAACAACTACCCACACCGCAACCTGCCGACACTAGCAACACGCCCCGCCTTACAACCCCCCGGCGCTCTGGACGTGAGCGCAGACGCCCGGACTATCTCAAAGACTATGTGTGCAGAGGGGTTCTGGACTATGGGGGGAGGGGTGTTATGTATTGACCATGCGGTCGCCATGTGCTCTCTTCATTGTGACCGCATGGCCAGAGCACATGGCCAGAGCATGGCCAGAGCACATGGCCAGGAAACTACCTGAGCTTCAGCCAGGTAGAACAAAGGCCAGGTGGATTCAAACCGGCCACCAATCCTGTACCTAGGTTTCTCCCAGGGAACCTATGAAATGTAAATAGACTTCTAATAGCCTATCAGGCCAGTTGGGTGAGGTCAGGGGATTGTCCCTGACCAGCATAAAAGGAGGGCTTGGAGCCCTGGGTTGTATGCTTCATCCGGACCAGCAATAAAGATCTAGCTGTTTCACTATTCCATGGACTCCCGACTCCAATACTTATCAATAATCGACCATACTGAACGCCGCCGTTAGATCTAATAGTAACAGCAGCGCCAATCCACCCTGATCCAGATATCTATGGAGGTCATCTGTAAGGGCGACCAGAGCTGTCTCCATCCCATGACCAGGGTGGAAGCCAGACTGGAAGGAATCATCCAGGAAAGCCTGGAGTTGTTATTTATACTCACCACAATCCCCCTTATTCCTCTGCCAGGAGCTACCAATGCAGCCCTGGGACACACAGCCAAGGGTATCAGCAACAGGAAATCCATTCCTGTATTCTCAGCTTTCCACTAATACCATTTCTATAGCCTAAAACAGCGGAGGGCCAGAGTACTTAAACATCCGCCTCCTCCCATATGAGCCTGGAAAGGGTAGTAACAGGGCTGGAGAAAAACGTCCTGTCCCGTTGCTCCAGGCCTGTTGGCAACCATAGGTTGATTCAAGTGTGTGTGTGTTTTTATGCACCAGTTTTTAATGCCGCAATAGTTCATTGCTAATTTTTACTGCTACTGGCTTGTGTGAAATATTTTAATGGCTGAGGGAAGGGGGTAATTCCACGTTCGATGGGTCTCTTACTGTTATTCATTGCTTGGATTTTTATTGCTTTATACTTACGCCACCTTGTAGCGTAGAGAGTGGAGTATATACATTTGAAATAAATACATCTGCAGACAGCGGACGCTAAGAAGCCTTGCAAACAAGTCTCTTGCCAAGTAAGGAACTAAATCCCAGTCCCTTGAACCCCATGCAAGTGCCCCGAGCACTGCAAACCGCATCATCATCTTATACCTCCATTAGAGACTCTCCGGCTCATCCCATGAAGAGGAAGGCTGGGCACCGGAACCTGCTGGGGAGGGAGACGATATCACAATACGCTATGTTATGTTCAGACAGACTAAGCACCACTGAGGGGGCGTGGCTTAGAGGCAGAACACTTATCCGGGATGCAGAAGGTCCCGAGTTCAGTCCCTGCCAGTGCCAGTTAAACGGTTCAGATAGCATGCAGTGAAAAAGTATCTCCTGTGTTTAATTAAAATGTATCAGAAAAAAAGCAAAATAAACAGGGGGGAGTCTTGTTTATACAAAGAATCCATCTATGGACGGTGTGTTCAACAGTAGGAAATCCTGTGCCTTTCTGCTGTTTCAGTGAACAAATAGTGCAGTCAAAGCCTTAAGGCCTACGAGCCTAAGCAATGTAACCGAAAGACCAGTAGCAGCTGGCAGGAAATGGGTAAGAAAGCTGACCACAGATAAACTGTAGGACGCTGAGTAGCAGTCGAAGATATACTCTGGGAGAGGAAGCAGCACCATCAGGCCGCTTCGCGTGGAGTGCATGCAGCACATTCGCCCGATGACTGAAGTATGCAGCCATCAGATAATGGTCAGGGGACACAGCTGTCAGGCCATGATGAAGTAACTCCCCGAAGCCCAGTGCTTGCTGTGGTGCAGCTGCGGATGTTTCTGTTTAGGAGGATAAAGGCTGCCTGTCACAAGAGGGCTGTAGCAAACTCAGTGTCGTCTGAGAGCCAGCCTTATGAAGCAAGGACTCAAAATGCTGGCTGAAAACCCCCACTGATGAAAACTGGGCACCACGAAATGCTCTGGAGCAAACGCCTGGCGGGTTTTATGCAGGCTGCAGAGGCATTCAACGCACACAACTGGCGCTGCCTAGATAGGAATGTATCCCACCACCTTGGTTCGTCCTCATTCCTTTCTGCACAGTTTGAAGTCTTCCTTCATCTTAAGAAGTTTTTCCTCCAGTGGAGGAGCCACTTAAGTGGGAAGAGATCTTCTTAGGGTGGAAGGAAGGCATCAGACTTTGCTGAGCAGTGTGGTAAGATACCAGACCAGTGTGTTACATCTTTCTATTGGCAATGACACATTACTTGACTTGGGAGGGCCCACCTAGACAATATTACATCCCTGAGTCTACTACGGGGACGTGGCACCATTTTAGAGCCTGGTTTTTAGCTATAGAGAGCGGGCTTGGCATAGTGGTTAAGAGCAACGGACTCTAACCTGGAGAACTGGGTTTGATTCCCTACTCCCCCAAATGAAGCCTGCTGGGTGACCTTGGGCCACTCACAGTTCTCTCAGGACTCTCTCAACCCCACCTACCTCGCAAGGTGCCTGCTGGGGGGAGAGGAAGGGAAGACGATTGTCAGCTGCTTTGAGAATCCTTAGGATAGAGACAAGGGGGGTATAAAAACCAACTTGTCTTTTCTTCTTTTCAATATGCTGTCAGGGCCAGATCCTACTGGGGTAGGGTTGCCAGCCTCCAGGTGGGGCCTGGGGATCTCCTGCTTTCACAACTGATCTCCAGCTGACAGCGATCAGTTCCCCTGGAGAAAATGGCTGCTTTGAAGGGTGGAGTCTATGGCATTGTGCCATGCTGAGGCCTCTCCCCTCCCCAAACACCCCCTTCTCCTGGATCCACCCTCAAAATCTCCAGGTATTTTCCAGCCCAGACCTGGCAACCCTGTGCTAGGGACTGCGGTATGGGGGACTGTTTTACTTTTGGGCTCTTGAAAATGGCACATGGGGGAGAGGACAGGAGCTCCTTATCCCCCTGCACCACTGTTCCCAGCAGGATCTGGCCCTCGCAGCATACTGAAAAGCTAAAACCAAGCTCTGACGTGGTGCCACATTCCCACGCAGACTTACCAATGCCGTATCCTCTCGTTCAGCCCTGAGGGAGCAAGGCAGAACTTCAGGCCTTTGATGTGAATTCCGACTGAAACGTTCTACCTGACCAACCTGGATCCTAAAGTATCCACCACTCAGTAATGGGTTTTGCACTCTACTGAAGGAGTGTAACAAGAGATCCAAACCCAGTTAGCTAGCTAGCAACCATCCCAGATAAGCAGGGGTCATTCCACAGAAAAAGAGGTGCAGGAGCTCATTAGCATAACTTATTAGCATAATTTATTTGCATATGCCACACACACCCTGACATCACCGGAAATGTGTCAGAAAGCAACACCCACCGCTCAGGCTCCACCCCAAAAATCTCCAGGCATTTCCCAACTCAGAGCTGGTGAGCCAGTTTTACACTTTGACTAAAGAGACTTTAGGTTTCCTTTGCTCTTGCAGGGAAGCTACCCAACAACAAACATGAAAATACAGATCAAGTTAGTATGCTTTTGCTTTTTTCCACAGCGCATCATCATAAGTGCCCGCTCCTGGGCTTGTTACTCCCAGAACGGCGTTCCTGCGCGTTCCTGCTCAAAATGACCCCTGCAGATGACACTAAGTGATCCTTGCAGGATCCACTGACACGAGCTTGCTGAAATCTGACACCCACTGTGCTGCAAAGCAGTCTGCAAACAGCTCTCCCAGCGAGTTGCTGCATTGCACTTCCCGCACAAAACCAATTGCTCTGGGTTTGCTCTGTGTCAGCCAAAGTGCTGCAGGGTGACAACAGCATTGTACTCTGGCTGACCCACAGCCTATTAGGGTTTTGCTGTTTTCAATGAAATCTACACAACAGCATTCTCAGAGGCCTGTGAAAAGCCCCCAAAAGCATTCCATGATCGGCTACAGAAGCTTCCCAAACAAACACCCTGATGTTTTGCCAAATACCAGCTGGGAAGGGACTCCAGTCTCTTCTCGGATGGGAACGAGCCACTGAACCTCACATACCACTACAGCTATGCTACAGTTCATTTTGCCTCCCTCACCCCCTTCATGCTCGAGGCATGTAGGCCCCATATATGTACAGTTATCTCTGGGGTTACTCGGTCAGATGTCTACTATTCTTCATGAATGGCTAGTGGGACAGTGGACTAGAAGAAGAAGAGAAGAAAGAAGAGACTGGATTTATACCCCACCCTTCACTACCCGAAAGAGTCTCAGAGCAGCTTACAGAGGGCCTTCCCCTCCCCACAACCAACACCCCTGTGAGGTAGGTGGGCCTGAGAGAGTTCTTTTGAGAACTGCTCTTGAGAGAACAGCTCTGAGAGAGCTGTGACTGACCCGACGTCACACCAGCAGCTGCATGTGGAGAAGTGGGGAATCAACCCTGGTTCTCCCAGATTAGAGTTCATGTTCCTCACCACTGCACCAAACTGGACCTGCGGCGGCTGCTCCAGAAAGGGAACGGAGCCCGGAGCCCTTCTCAGTCAGCACTGCAACACCAGCAGCGAACAGGCCATATCTGACAATTGGGGAACAGCACCCGGCGCAGTTGCAGGCGCCCACATTAGCAGCTCATGCTAGGCGTTGTTGTCACTTCAGCACCTGCACGGTGCTGACTCAGCAGCTCCCATGTTTCCACTGCTGCCTCACAGTGCCCACAGACAGAAGGACTCCGAGTACAAATCCCTCAGGCCCTGGTTACTCAGAGCGAGGTGAGAAGCAAGGCAGCCCACCAGTGTTCCCTCTACGCTGAGTTAGTGTGAGCTGGCTCACAGTTTTTTAGCCTCTGGCTCATGCATTTTTGTCTCAGCTCAGGAAAGACGACTCCAGAGCAAACTAATTTTTGCAGTAGCCAAATGGCTCACTCACAACCTTAATGCCAATAGCTCACAAAGTAGACTTTTCGCTCACTAGCCTCCACAGCTTAGCGGGAGCACTGCAGCCCACCCATCTCGTTTTGTTCTCATCCTCCCAGCAGGCATGATGCCTGTGATCTTGGCACTTTTGCAACAAGAAGCTTCTCTGGGAATCTGCATCATTCATTTTAACCTGTCAGTTGATCTGAAACCATAGCAAGTGGTCTCCTGCAGCAAGAGGGCGCCTGCTGCTTTTTAGCTGAATGACATGAGCCATGATGGATTCCTGGAGAGGACCTTCCTTCTACTGTTCCGATAAAGACTGGCGAGTTCTCACTTACTCAAAACAGGTGAGGGTTGATCTAGAAGGACTCTATTTCCTCAGGGGATCATGGTAGCTCCTGGCAGCCATAACTGCAACAAAAGGTGTCAAATCCCTTCCCCCATGTGAGCAATGCCTTCTCCTTCCCAGGGCACCACCTCAACAGCCAGTGCCATTTTTCTTGCACCTAGTTTATCTAGCAATTGTGATTTGTAATAGATATGAAAGAGAGAGAAACGATAAGTCAGGAAGTCATACAAGCCTTTCAGATCTCAGATTCTCTACGTAAAGTAGTAGGGATGCCAGCCTCCAGGTGGAACCTGAGGATCCCCTGGAATTACAGCTTATCTCCACACTACTGAGATCAGCTCCCCTGGAGAAAATGGGTGCTTTGGAGGGTGGGGTCTAGGGCATTGTACCCCACTGAGGTATCTGTCCTCTCCAGGCTCCATCCCCCAAATCTCCAGGAGTTTCCCAACCTGGATCTAGCAACCCTACCCCTGCATCTCACACCAGTATACGGGACCTGGCAACCCCACTAGGTAGGCCATCAAAGAAGAAGAGCAAGGTGACAGCATGAACAAGGTGGAAATGGTGGAAGGTGAGCCACTATGTTTGGGCCCTCACAATTAAGCCCATGGAGAATTAAAATCAAAACTGGGCAAACTAGTTAGTGATAAGGCAATCCTGAAACTGAGGTGGATCCCACATTTGTATGCAAATCAAGAGAAAGGTGTCAAGCGCTATAGCTTGGACTGGATATCACTGAAATTTATCAGTTTACCTGATCTCAAAATACATATTTATTTATTCATTCATTCATTCATTCATTCCCCACTTTTCTTTCCAGCTGGGGACCCAAGGCAGTTTACAACGCCATTCTGCCCTTTCCATTTTCTCCTCACAACAACTACCCTATGAGGCACATAAGGGAGGAGGAGGAGGAGAGGAGGAGATTGGATTTATACCCCACCTTTCACTCAGAGTCTCAGAGCGACTTACAAACCCCTTTCCCTTCCCCTCCCCACAACAGACACCCTGTGAGGTAGATGGGGCTGAGAGAGCTCTGACAGAAACTGTTCTTTTTCAAGGACAGCTCTGCCAGCTCTACGGCTTGCCCAAGGTCGTCCAGCAGCTGCAAGTGGAGGAGTGAGGAATCAAACCCGGTTCTTCCAGATCAGAGTCCGCACACTTAACCACTACACCAAACAGGCTGAGTGTGTATGGCCAAAGGTCCCCCAGTCAGTTTCCATGGCGGAGTGGGAATCTGAACCTGCATCACCCAGACTGTGGCCCAGCATTCTAGCCACTTAGGGTTGCCAGCCTCCAGGTGGGGCCTGGGGATCTCCCGCTTTTACAACTGATCTCCAGCTGACAGAGATCAGTTCCCCTGGAGAAAATGGCTGCTTTGAAGGGTGGACTCTATGGCATTGTACCATGCTGAGGCCCCTCCCCTCCCCAAACCCCGCCTTCTCCTGGCTCCACCCCCAAAGTCTCCAGGTATTTTCCAACCCAGACTTGGCAATCCTATAACCACTATGTACCATACGGGCCCCTGAGGGTAGTGCAGGAGCAAAGTTACTTAAGGAAGCAAACATGAGGACAAAGTAACTGCTGCGATCTTGTTGCTCTGCCATCGTCACACGGCCTTCCAGAGTTCAACAAGGCCAGTGAAGAACAACTGTGGGAAACCCACACTCATGCATCTTGCATATGTGAAAACTCCATGTGCATGCAATGCTGTCCCTTGGAATTCCCACTGGTAAATGCAGCAGTCCTCCTTTCTCCTTGCTCAGCAACACTGGCCCCTCTCCTAATGTGAAATGGTGCGCTAGTGCAGAACTCACCTGCCTGGGCATGAATGCATGGGTTATACATTTTGAGCATGCGCACTAAGTACACTGCAGACTGGGGTGGATGGGAAATAAGCTGCTTTATTTAATTCTGGGTTTTAAATTTCTCACTTTAATGCATTAAAAAAATCTGGCAACCCATTCAAAGTCACACTAGGCTTGGGGGGGGGGGGTTGTCTGCTAAGCATTTTTATTTATTAGGTTTTCCCCGTTGCCACTAACCCAAAGGGTCTCGCCGCAACTTATAACATTAAAACCAATCAGGTAAAGACAACATCAAAACAAATAACAAATATTAAATATTAACATTAAAATATTAATCTTTTAAAGCATTAGCCCTTTTCACACGGTCGGAAGGCATGTCACCTGAACACACAGTGGGGGGGGGGGGGCACAGAGCCTATGAATGGATAGCACCTGAGGAAATGTCACCGGGCACAAGCTCATTTCCTTCTCCAGACATTCAGTTTACAGGGCTTCCCATTACGCAAAAGGGCAATTGTCGTCCCTGGCTTGAAAAAGCAGTTAATGTGCTCCCGCGAGTAAATGCTCATGCCAGATGTAACAGCAAACCACAGAGAAGCACTACATGTCTTAACCCTGGGTTCAGATGCGAAGTGTCAGTTGGGTATTCCACCTTACCACAAACCATAGTTTGTCAGCAAATGCTAGTTTGCACGTCCAATCCTTGCAATCCTGGTTCGGAGGGCAAGTATAAACTGTGGCCAGGGCTCCGTTGGGGCCGGGGTGCGCCGGAGCGCCACTCCGGGAGAGGGGAAGCTGGGGGGCAGGCACATGATAAAGCCCCGCCCCCCAGCTCGCTTTCCTGGCCCGCGCTTCGGCGCGGAGCCGGAAAAAAGCCTCCTCCCCGGGCCGGCGGCAAGCGCCGCCGGCCTGGGGATAAGGCCCTTCCTTCCCACCCACCCCCAGCAGACCCTTCCTGGCCGCGCGGCAAGCGCCGCCGGCCGGGAGAAGCCCCTTCCCTCCCCCCCAGCTCACCCTTCCCTCCCCCCCAGCAGACCCTTCCCGGGCGCGCCCTTCGCCCCCCCCCCCAGAGCTTTCCCAGGCCTGGCGGCGTTTGCTGCCAGCCCGGGAGAATCCCCTCGCCCGCCCCCTCCCTTGTTCTTTCCCGGGCCTGGCGGCAAGCGCCGCCCGCCGGGGAGAAGCCCCTCGCCCGCCCGCCCCAATCTTTCCCGGGCCTGGCGGCAAGCGCTGCCAGCCCGGGAGAAGCCCCTCGCCCGCCCCCCCCCTTGATCTTTCCCGGGCCTGGCGGCGTTTGCCGCCAGCCCGGGAGAAGCCCCTCGCCTTCCCCCCCCTTGATCTTTCCCGGGCCTGGCGGCAAGCGCCGCCCGCCCGGGAGAAGCCCTTTCCCTCCCCCACTCACTGAAGCCTCCTCCCTCCCCCACTCACCTGTTCCCCGGGCACAAGGGAGGGAGAAGCCGGGCCTGAGTGGCTTAATGCCACTCAGGCCCAAGCAAGGGGTGGGTGGGAGGGAAACCAGCCCCAGTGAGGGGAGAAGCGCCCCCCCTCCCTCCACCTACCTACCTACCTTCCTACCTTCCTGTTCCTTCCTTTCCCCCTTCCTTCCCCTTCCTTCCTTCCTTTCTTCTCTCTCTCCCCCCACCTACCTACCTCCCTTCCTTCCTCCCTTCCTCCCTCTCTCCCCCCTTCCTTCCTTCCTTTCTTCTCTCTCTCTCCCCCCAACTACCTACCTACCTTACTGTTCCTTTCTTCCTTCCTTCCCTCCTTTCTTCCTCCCTCCTTCCTCCCTCCCTCTCTTTCTTTCTTTCTTTCTTTCTTTCTTTCTTCTCTCTCTCCCCCACCTACCTACCTACCTTCCTTCCTCCCTTCCTCCCTCTCTCCCCCCTTCCTTCCTTCCTTCCTTCCTTCCTTCCTTTCTTCTCTCTCTCTCCCCCCAACTACCTACCTACCTTACTGTTCCTTTCTTCCTTCCTTCCCTCCTTTCTTCCTCCCTCCTTCCTCCCTCCCTCTCTTTCCCCCTCCCTTCCTTTCTTTCTTTCTTTCTTTCTTTCTTTCTTCTCTCTCTCTCCCCCACCTACCTACCTACCTTCCTTCCTGTTCTTTTCCTTCCTTCCTTCTTTCCCCCTCCCTCACTCCCTCCCTTCTTGCCTTCTGACACACTGCCCATGACATCAGGGATGTGTGACCTTTTGACACTTCCGGTGACGTCAGGGGGTGTGGCATATGCAAATAAGTTATGCTAATGAGCTCCTGCACCTTTTTTTTTAGGAAAGGACCCCTGACTGTGGCTCATTGAACCACAGCACATGAGGTAAGGGGGGAGGGTGCAAGCACAAGATTCACTGGCATAGCACTAAACTATGGTTTGCCGTTCCACTGAACCAAGCCAAGAATGCGAACAGTCAGAATAAGACCTGCCCTGTTACAGAAACGCCTGAAGCAGCTGGATTTTGATCAGAGACTCAGATTCTACAAATACTACCTGGATTCAGGGCCATAAAGATAAAAAGAAGTGACTCCATGCTGGCTGTGAATATATGACGAACCTGAAAACCACCACCAAAACTACGCTAGAAAACACCCCACCCTCACACCCGAACGGTTAAAAGTTTAAAAGTGGATTTCAGTATTAAGACTGTGTTCACATATTCATAGAAGGAAGGGAGTCAGCAATAAAACTTGTCACCTTCAAAATAAGAGACTCTGACAGGCTCAAAGTCACCCAGTAAGTTTCCTTGGCTATATAGGGATTCGAATCTGGGTCTTTCTGGTCAACATCCAGCCCTCTGTCAGCCACAACTACCCTGTAATGGCAGCCAGTACTTTAATAATATTAATATAATAGAGACTCTAGGTCCATGGACTGAACACGTACACATATTTTCTGTAAGAGGTCCTCATGGTGATATCAAATAGTTAACAATGTCTGTGCTTGGGACACCAGAGCTCTGCTTTTGTTGCTCAGTGAAAGGCAAGCCTTGTGACCCTGGAGTTTTTTAAAAAAAACAAAATAGAAAAGCAAAGGGAAAAGAAAGCTGCAAGCTGCTGCCAAGCCGGTTTTGATTTCACAACATTCCCTGCGACCAGAACAGTTGGTGCGTGGCTGTGACTTTTGCCCAAGTCATCTCCTTCCAAGCGAGGTCCCGTTTCCAAAATGAAAAATGACAGCGCTTCACACCTGGAGCCAGTCTGTTGCTGAGTTGAAGCCTGCATCAGGGAGGGCAGGACGGCAGGGTTAGCTAAATACAAGCTCAGCTGCGGGGCTGACTCACCGCTTGTTCCTGGAACTGTCTGAAGGAGGGAAGGATGCGGTGGGTAGGCTTTGTATCATCTGGGTTAGGGCCGGTAGCAGATGGGCCTTTTTTAAAAAAAAGCATACTTCCATGTGGGTTTAAAATAGAAGAGCACCCACAATCAGCTGAATGGGGAACTGTGCAAATGTTTGTCACTTGAAGAAGCATACTGCTGCTGCTGCTGCTGCTGTTGCTGTGCTACAAAGGCTTTGGTTCAAACTGAGGCATGCTGTGTTTGATCCGCCCGCAGAAGTCACTAGGGAGAGAGTCTGAGGTGATCTGATGCATCTCTGATGAGTCTGCCATCCTGGAAGCCATTTCTACCCAACTGGGTCAAGGCTGTTCCGCCAAATCAGAAGCCTCGCATCAGGTTTGTGTTTATGCATCAGAGTTACAGTGTTAGAGAAAGTGGCCCAATAAACCCAAACCTACACGTGGAGGAGGAGTGGACAAAAAGCAGTCTCGGTCCTGAGAAGAGGTAGGCATTTAAGACCTGACCCACATGTGATATAGGGGCAGCAGGCAGCAGGCCTCCCAGCGATTCCCTTTGATGCCTGCTGGTGCCTCTCTGACACCAGGGAGAAGAAGGGGAGGAAGGGCCTGGCACACAGACTGAGGCTGCACAGAAGTAAAGTAATTGGCCTCAAGGTGGGGCCTGGAGTACACCTCGTCGCCAGACTACAGAGATCAGTTCTGCTGGAGGAAATGGCAGCTTCAGAGAGTGGACACCTCCCTGCTGTGCTCCCTCCCCAAACTCTGCCTTTCCCAGGCAGCACCCACAAATCTCCCTGCTAGGGTTGCCAGCTCTGGATTGAGAAATACCTGAAGATGTGGGGGGTGGAGAGCCTGGGAAGGGCAGAGTTGGGGGTGAGCTCAGCAGGGTATAATGCCGTAGAGTCCACCTTCCAAAGCAGCCATTTTCTCCAAAGGAATTAATCTTGGTTGTCTGGAGATAAATTGTAATAGGGGGAGGTCTCCTGGTGCCACCAGGAGGTTGGCAACCCTAGCCCTGACAGATCTTCCCTGTCTTCTTCAGAGGCAGTTCAAGGCAGAGAATTTTGTTTCAGGGTGCTTATTGCTTTCCTAATGTGTATACTCCCTTCCCATTTTCACCTGTGATGAAAGCCAGTGCAGTGTAGTGGTGAAGAGCACCAGACTGTAATCTGGAGAACTGGGTTTGATTCCCCACTCCTCCTTCACATGAAGCCTGCTGGGTGACCTTGAGCCACTCACAGTTCTCTTAGAACTCTTTCAGCCCCAACAACCTCACAAGGTGGCTGCTGTGGGGAGAGGAGGGGAAGGCGACTGCAAGACACTTCGAGACTCCTTAAGGTATTATTATTACTATTTATTCAATGTATGAATCACCCCATCCCTGTAAAAACAGGGCTCTGGGCGATATACATCAACAATAAAAGAATAGATAAAATCAAATATACAGTTAAACATGTAATTAAAAAACCTAAAATCCAAGATGGCGCCTTAATAAATCTTATTTCCTTACCAGACTGTGCTGCTGGGCAAAAGGAGAGAAACAGATAAAAACAAGGAAAAAGAGGGGTGGAGGGTACCAGCGATGGTCACACCATCACTGTCCTCAACCAAAAGCCCAACCGAACATCTCTGAGAGAGTTCTGAGTGAACTGTGACTGACCCAAGGTCACACCAGCAGCTGCATGTGGACAGATGGGGAATCAAACCCGATTCTCCCAGATTACAGTCCATGCCCCTAACCACTACACCAAACTGGCTTGGCAGCCCCATAGTGAGAAATTTTGGGTTGGTGGGACATGGGGAAATTTTGTGGAGCAGCAAGGGAGGGGGAGGGAGAGGGGTGGCCACTCACCATCCCTGAACACCATCCCTTTAAACTCCATTTAAAGGGTTCCCTTTAAATGCTGTTTTTCTAGCGAGGGCTGCCCCTGCCTGATCTCCAAGCAGCGAAATCGCCACTCGGTTTTCAGGGAAGGTGTGTGACCAGCAGCTGCCTCTCTCCCGAACCTCTAGCAAGGGAGAGGGATGGCCACACGCCTTCCCTGGTCTCCAAGCAGCGATTTCGTTGTTTGGAGATCTAGCGCCGGCAGCGCCTGCTAGAAAAATGACATTTAAAGGGTTCCTTTTGGATGCTGTTTTTCTAGCGGGGGCTGTCTGTGCCTGATTTCCAAGCAGCGAAATCACCACTCGGTTTTCAGGGAAATCGCGGCAAATTCACCACTTGGAGTTCAGGTGTTATGTCCTGGATGCAATTCCACAGACAACCAGGCTGCGATTCTCTATGTGTACACTTGTATGATTCTTTGATGTGACCAAACATGTAATGGCGCTGGCCGTGCGGTCTGACCCCATGGCCTGGAAAAGGTACAAGCTTGAGGTAAAAGAACAATAGCACCCAGGCTCCTAAGGATCCATCTATCAGGGGCTTAGCATATTCAAATGAATCGATGTAAATCTCTGGCGGGAAGATTAACCTATCCTGCAGTGTGGGTATGGACGGGGGGCGAGGCTTTTCTGTGCATATAAGCTGACCCCCGGGCCACCTCAGGTATGCTTGTTCCTGACCTCCAATAAACTTGATCATGCTGAAACTCACTCCACCAGCCTCCTGACTCCAGTATATATCAGTGGGTGGGAAGGAATGTGGCTGGCAGCTGCCCCTCTCCCTCCCCTCCTGCAAGATTTAAAGGGCCCGCTGATCAGCTGGAGGGCCCTTTAAATTTTAGAGGAGAAGAGGGAGAGGGGTGGCTGCAAGACTTAAAGGGCCCTTCAGCTGATTGGTGGGCCATGTGCTCCCACCAATCAGCTGGAGGGCCCTTTTAATGTCACAGGAGGGGGAGGGGAAGAGGAGGAGAAGCTGTTGTGAGGTGTGCCTCTTGTTTGAGGGGGCGGAGCCCCAAAATGCCCCACCGTAGCAACAGGCCTGATGCTTGATGTAGATGAAAGAGCGCTAACCTGGCAATCTCCATGACGTAGGCCTCTATGATCAGGGAGGCATCCAGATTCACACCCAAACTCCTGACGGATTGCACTGGTGTTAATGGTGCCCCGTCAAGAGTGGGAAGGCTGAGCTCCAATCCTGATGCTGCCCCCCACGCCAGCCACAGAACTTCTGTCTTCACTGGATTCAGTCTCAGCCTGTTCTTCTTTAGCCACCCCACCACGGCCTCCAAGCCCATAGCCAGATTTTGCGGGGTGGTATCTGGGCAGCTGTCCAGTGGCACCCAAGCCTGAAACTCTGCACCAGCTGGGGGAGGGGGCACATATAGATGTTAAACAACATCAGGGAAAGGACTGCTCCCTGAGGGACCCCACAGGATAAGGGGAACCTGGTGGACATATCCTCCCCCTAGAGCCACCCTCTGTTGCTGACCAAGGAGAAATGAGGAAAGCCATTTCAGGTAGAGAAAAGCAGGGTATTTTAAAAAACCAACTCTTCTTCAGTAAGTCACAAATCCTGTTTGATCAAAGTCGACAGCGGGCCTAACACAATTTGTGTGCCTCGTCATAAATCTGTCATAAAAGCTGCAGTAATGTTTCCAACCTCAGAATGTCTCCACAGCTTACAGGAAATTACTATAGAGTCAAGTGGGTAGCCATGTTGGTCTGCAGCAGCAGAATAACGTTTGAGTCCAGTGGCACCTTTTAAGACCAACAAAGTTTTATTCAAGGCATAAGCTTTTGTGTGCATGCACACTCCTTCAGATCCAGTGAAACAGAAATGACTAGGGTATTGGTTTTGCATGTAAGGGCAAGCAAGGGACAGAAGGGTCTGTAGTGTGCAACTCCCTCCCTCCCCCACAGTCCACTAACACAGTCCCCCTAAACGCTGCTCCTCAGAGGATGGGGACCCTGCCCCAGGGACAGTATGGGGAGGAAGTTAGAGCTCTGGTGTAGGAGGGGGAAGGGTTAAAAATGGTCCCCCTTTGCATGCATGAAAATTCTCCAGGGAATTTGTGCCTGTGAGTTACACACAAATACAACTGAAGCTCAGTGGCTAGCTTTTAGGTCATAAACTTACCGTCACTAACCTTTACTTTACTTTTTTCTGCACTCTAGGTGGGACACCCCATCCAATTTCCAACATATCCACATGCAATCACCCCCTCCGGAAGCAGTTTCTCAATTTCAAAAAGGCCATTGAGCTAATGACATAAATTGGCATACATAGAATCATAAAATCACAGAATCACAGAGCTGGAAGGGGCCATACAGGCCATCGAGTCCAACCCCCTGCTCAAAGCAGGATCAGCCTAGAGCAGTGGTGGCAAACCTTTTAGAGACCGAGTGCCCAAACTGCAACCCAAAACCCACTTATTTATCGCAAAATGCCAACACAGCAATTTAACCTGAATACTGAGGTTTTTGTTTTAGAAAAAACAACTCATACATTAACATCTTTTGTCTTAAAAGAAAAACACAATAACAGAGCTTTCAATGATACAAACAACTTTTTCTTGAAAGGTAAAAGTTTGCATTTGGCCTGCTTTTGAACAATTAATGTGATTTTGGCTGTCCAATCTTGCGAACTCTGTGCTGGGGCGATGCCGTGCGTGCCCACAGAGAGGACTCTGAGTGCCACCTCTGGCACGAGTGCCACCTCTGGCACGCATGCCATAGGTTTGCCACCACTGGCCTAGAGCATCCCTGACAAGTGTGTTGTCCAGCCGCTGCTTAAAGACTGCTCCCCACTCACCACCTCCCGAGGCAGCTGATTCCACTGTTGCACAACTCTTACTGTAAAAAATGGTTTTCCTAATATCCAGCCGGTACCTTCCCGCCTTTAATTTAAACCCATTCTTGCGAGTCCTATTCTCTGCTGCCAACAGGAACAGCTCCCTGCCCTCCTCTAAGTGACAGCCCTTCAAATACTTCAAGAGAGCAATCATGTTCCCCCTCAGCCTCCTCTTCTCCAGACTAAGCAATTCCCAAGTCCTTCAGCCTTTCCTCGTAGGGCTTGGTCTCCAGGCCCCTGATCATCCTCATCGCTCTCCTCTGCACCTGCTCTATTCTGTCCACATCCTTTTTGAAGTGAGGTCTCCAGAACTGCACACAATACTCCAGGTGCAGCCTGACCAATGCAGTGTACAGTGGGACTATGACATCTTGTGATTGGGATGTCATGCCTCTGTTGATACACCCCAAGATCACATTAGCCTTTTTTGTTGTCGCATCACACTGGCTGCTCAGATTTAACTTTCAGTCCACCCTTACCCCAAGATCTTGTTACATACACACTGCTACCCAGAAGTGTACCCCCCATCCAGTATGCCTGTTCCTCATTTTTGTTACCCAGATATAGAACTCACCATTTATTCTTGTTAAATTGCATCTTGTTCATATCCGCCCACTTTTCCAGCGTGTTCAGATCTCATTGAATTCTATCTCTATCTTCTGGTGGACACTGAGGGTGGGCCTACATCATTCTAAGTGTGTATAGGTGTTATCTTCTTGAATGAGATGCCCCTTGAATGAGATGCCCCTGGAAGTTAACCTCTGGCCAGTCCTCTCTCTTTGTCCTCTCACTCTCGTTTCACATGGCCTTCCATGGAGACTCATGTCTTTCCAGGTCTCTCCCTTAGATACAGTGCCCTCACACCCTCATACATGTGATGCCAGATTAGTTGGCCATTTGTGGTAGGGAAATTACTCTTTAGATTAGCCTTCTCTCTCTCTTCTTTTGACTGCAACCTGACTGTGAACTGGATCTACCTGAATAAATGTAAGTTTACCTTTTTTTGCAATATACTTCTTGGGAGATTTATTTACTGTACTCAGTACCACGCTTCTGTGACTGGGCAAACTCTGCTACAGTAACCAAAGATCCCAATAAGATGGGCAGATCTGACTGTTAAAACAGCCCAGGAGCAATGCAGGGCCTCTTGGCTTGGAGCCATCCAGAAACAACAGCAATCGGCCACTGCCTCCTCCAGGGTCCAAACAAAAGTCAGCAAGTGGCAGCTCGGGAAGAAGCTACAAGCAACCTTGTGTCTGTTTGCCACTGCTGGTGGACAGCTCTGAGCTGAGCTGAACCTCCCATGCGGCTAGGACTGCCAGACCCCCACTGGCTGGCCGGGGAAAATCCCACCCCCAAGTAGCCCAACAGGCGATGTGTTGATGTCACCCAGAAGTGACATCATCACGCCACCACTGTCGCACAGTGATGCTCTCATTTCTTGGCAAAACTCTATGGTAAAATTGCCTTCCAGGTGGCATCATCAAGCAGCACACACAAAGCGCATGCGGCAGAAGAGACAGGAATGGACTCTACTTGCAGCACTGACAGCCATGCTGGACAGCCACACTACCAGCAGCCCTTCCTCCAGGGGCTGTCCCAGGAAGTTAAAGGCCCAATCCATGACTGCACGTATAATATGTACTGTGGTAGTACGTGACCCCACAAGGTGGAAACCTAGGCAAAAAAGATCTGATTCTTTCAGAGTTAATCTCTCCCTTTTACCTCTGGTATCCATCCCTTGGTTGTATAAACAAAATGAAAGCTGACTGGTTTTAAGCAACTAGAGTCTGCATTCGATAGCGATCTTTCCAAGTTTGTATTTATAGAGATATGCAGTTTCCTGCTCGGTTTGTCCAGGGAAGTATTTCTATTAAACTCAACATAAAATGGGGAAGTAGAAAGGCATTTGCATCTCAGGCTAATGTAGATGCTACTTCCCGCCAGTGGTTGCTACCTACATCTCTTCTGCACACACACAAGCCACGCAGAGGCAAGTAACGCTTACTGGTCAGTGCAACCTGCACAGGGGTCATTTCACAGAAAAAGAGGGGCAGGAGCTCATTAGCATAATTTATTTGCCTGTGCCGCACCCCCTGACAAAGGGCAGGCATGCAAGCATGCCTGAGTTTCCTGCCTGATCTTCTCCAGGTGCCCCGCACCTGGAGAAGATCGGGCAGGGAACCTAGGCATGTTTAAAATGGCTTTCTTTCCCTCCCCAATCTGGGGAGGGAAAGAAAGGCATTGAAACATCCCCCCCTTTCCCTCCGCTCTCCGAGTTTCTCCGCAGTACCGAAGAAGCTCAGATAGGGAAGTGGGGGGGAGGAGGCATCCTTCCATGCCTGCCCTTTGCTTCCCCAGCCAGCCTGCCGCGGTGGGTGGGCTGGAGAAGGAAAGGGCAGGCATGCAAGCATGCCTGGGTTCCCTGCCTGATTTTCTCGAGGTGCCTCGTGGCTGCGGAGCACCTAGAGAAGATTGGGCAGGGAACCCAGGCATGTTTAAAATGGGGAAGGGAAAGAAAGGCATTTAAATCCCCCCCCCACTTCCCTGAGTTTCTCCACAAAAGCAGAGAGGCTCAGGGGGGAAAGGGGGCATGTCTGCCTGCCTGTCCTTCCCTTCCCCAGCCAACCTGCCACAGCAGGCTGGCTGGGGAAGCAAAGGGCAGGCATGCAAAGATGCCTGGATTCCCTGCTCCTGGGCTTGTAACTCCTGGAATGCCGTTCCTGCTCGTTCCCCCTGGAAATGACCCCTGAACCTGCACTAGAATGAGTGCCCTGGAGTGATAGCAGTCCAGGGTTAGTCCAGAGAAGACAGGAAGCAGTTAATCAGACTGAAAGGATAAGATAAAGCTATGAAAAGTATTATAGGGACATTAGCCCTGGGAAACCGCAGTAGCGCTCTGATGGTCCATACAGGAGCACCTAGCACAGCAATTGCACTTTCAGTGGCAGAAATCACTACACAAAATGGAGAAGCCACACAAGAGAATATTGAAATGCAGCAGAGAGATCATGACATCACTTGGACGGTTGATAAAAACTAAGTGAACAAACCATGGCCACTGCAGATCAAATGGCCAGTCTGGCCCCAGCTTCAAGATGCATGTTGCAAATGGGACTTTTCCATTGGCTGGCATGAGCAAACCGTACACTATGAGCAGCATCAGAAAATCCCTGGGCGGTGGCAACATAAAATCCAACCCAAAAACCCCTCACTGCACCCCTACAATCAAGCCTCAAAAATTTCAAGATACAAAGCTGGTTTTTTAAAAAAAAAAAAAAAAACCCCACACCACAGTCATATTCAGGGCTATTTTGGGGCAGGAACGCACAGGAACGGAGTTCCAGCAGGCTTCTGAGTTGGCCACGCCTACAGCCTCTCCCCCCCCCCCCCCGCCCGGGTTCCCCAGGCGCCTCGCAAGCCACCGGGGCGCCTGAGGAAGCCAAGCTGATCCAGGGAGGGAAGGCTGTTTAAACTGCCTCCCTTCCTCGGGTTCCCCAGGTACCTGGGGAAGCTGATCCTGGGAGGGAGCTGCGCTGTCAGGGGTGTGGCCTAATATGCAAATGTGTTTCTGCTGTTGGGTGTGGCCTATTATGCTAATGAGTTCCTGCTGGGCTTTTTCTACCAAAAAAAGCCCTGGTCATATTCATGCTTACTTGCTACTGATGAGTGAACTTTTCTCCATGGCATCTTCCCACTCTACTCCAGGATATGTTTGCCTACAGGAGTCCCATGTGTGAAACCAACTGCCTGGTCACCTCCTATCATCATAAGGAAGCAGCTCCCACTCTCCAACCAGTAAGTGATAATGGAGCCTCTTCGCTAACCTCTAGCATTTGCTTACAAAGGCTGAGTATGTTTTGTGGCACTCTAGGTAGGCACAGTAGTGCTGTTAATGGCACTTCAGCAGCTAGATCATACTGTGTCAAAGACTGAAGCAAGTTCTTTGAAGTATGGGATGATGGAGCATGTTTCCAGCAGGAAGCTGGCCCACACAGTAATAGGCAAGAAGAAGTACCTAAAGTTTCTTCCTTACTAAGTAGGGGTTGATAAGGTTTATTTTCTACTTGGCTAGCAGGTAAGAAAGGCTCATCCCGCTGGGTTTTTTCATATCTGCTTCCTCTTATTGTAATTTTTTTAAGCCGACAACTCAATCTCATAAAATCAATTTCATTGTTTCTTATTTCCTGGAGATCTACAGATATTGGGGTATAATTTTATACACACACACAAAAGAGCAGGAAGACCAACAATTGGGAAACCAAAGTACATTCCATGGCCCAGCCCTTGTATTTCTTGAATTATTCCAACTTTTGGATCAGTTGTCTTTGCCTAAGAAGCAATATGGTATTCCTTGGATTCGGGATATGGTATTTCTTGTTTTGAGTATATTATATTCAGTATATTTAGGGTCGTTCCAGGTGGTTCTCCTTTCCCTTTCAGGTGCTGGAAGCATTTTTATCAGGGTACTTCAGATCATGCTCATCTTTGCCAGTCCTGAGAGCCAGTTTGGTGTAGTGGTTAAGATCGCGGACTCCAATCTAGGAGAACCGGGTTTGATTCCCCACTCCTCCACATGTCGCTGCTGGTGTGAACTTGGGTAAGTCATAAGTTCTTTCAGAGCTGTTCTCTCAAGGGCAATTCTCCCATCCCCACCTACTTCACGTGGTGTCTGTTGTGGGGAAGGGAAAAGGACTGTAAGCTGCTCTGAGACTCCTTTGGGTAGTGAAGGGCAGGGTAAAAATCTAATCTACTCCCTCTCCTCCTCCTTCTCCTCCTCCCCCTCTGTCATGGTCTCAGAATTATCTGGATTCAACTGGGAACATTTGTTATTTGCACCCTCTTGGAGCAAACACAACTCCTGGACAAATTAGAAAGAGGAGGTGGTCACCACACCAGCTAATAAGTACTTTGTAATAAGTATGTTTTAAGACTGAAGCTAATGGGAATGGCCCTATAATTAGGTAGAGTAATGCCATCTACGTCCAGAATCTGGGTTACCATTAAAGGGTAGCATAGGATCAATTATTTCAACATAAAATAATAAACTACTTTATCTCATCCTTCCTTCATGGAGTTCAAGGTAGAATGCAATATACAGGACTCTCTTCTCCCCAGTTTTATCATTACAGCCACTCTATGACTTGGTGTGAAGGTGACTGGCCCAAGGTGAACTTCATAGGTCTTCCCGGTTCTAGTCTGGCATTTTAACCATTGCACCGCACTGGATCTCCAGAGGGGCAGGTGACATTCACAATGTCCTGAGTCCACAAATGGAACCAAAACAACACCCACTACTACTTGATAAGCATGCAGAAGATTTTAAAAAAAATACCACCCTGAGCTCCCCAGTGGAAGGGCAGTATAAAAAAGTATAAATATTGTTATGATTTTGCACTAAATATCTCAGTTCGATGTATCGTTAGGGAGAAAACATTATGGCATTCTTGGCAATTTAATGTTGTACCCTCCCTTAAGAAAATACTGGGCTTTGGCTTACCTACGTATGTGAAAAATACAGCCTAGAGAATTTAGCAAATGAACTCCAAATTCTGTAAATGCAGCTATCTTGGAGCTCTGTTAGGTCATTTGGACAAGCTCTCTTACCAGTAAAGAAATGCTCCCTTTGTTTTCCCTACTTCTGACCATTTCAAGGGACTCTACATCTTTAAAATATTAGCAGTGATCTCACAACCCAGCTCTAAGTCACGGATCCAACTCCATCTAAATCCAACAGAAATTTTTCTCTTGATTTCAGGCTGGCTCAGAGCGTTGTTGTTTTGGAAATACAGATCATTGCTGTAAAACACTTTTGACATACTTCAGAAGTAGACTATCATACTGTTCATGCCCTAAACATAGATTACTATGAAGGCTCTGGCTCAGTTTCTACAAAACAAAGTTAATCTGTCACGTGCATAGTTACATCAAATAAATTGCACCATCTTCAGTAGAACTTACTCCCTAATAAATGGGCATAAGATTGCAGTTTGCAGGTAGCATCAAAATGACTCACATATATTCCTGTTAGCCAGCCCTTGACAGTAGTCAGGCTGCTGCATTCTGGGCCACCCGCAGTTTCTGGGTTGCCTTTAAGGGAAGCCCAATTTAGATTGTGTTACAGTAATCCAACTGTGAGGTTACAAATGTGACAAGTTATATAGTAACAAGTCACAAGAACACAAAAACAAAGAAGAAGAGGAGGAGGAGATTGGATTTATACCCCGCCCTTCACCTGGAGTCTCAGTGGCTTACAAACTCCTTTCCCTTCCCCTCCCCATAACAGAAACCCTGTGAGGTAGGTGGGGCTGAGAGCGCTCTTGTCAGAACTGTGCGCCATCTCCTGAATGATCTGTCACCTGAAACGACAGAAAAGGTTGCCTTATTTCTAAGTTTGGTAATTAAGGATCGATTGCACAATGCATAGATGCATACGATTAATTAATTTTCCTTGTTACCTCTTCATCTGTCTATGTTTCTTTCTGTAACCTGACTTATGCCAATAACGGTCTGTGTATGTGTATGTGTGTAACTGTCCTTGAGAGAACAGCTCTTACAGAACTATGGCTTGCCCAAGGTCACCCAGCAGCTGCAAGTGGAGGAGTGGGGAATCAAACCCAGTTCTCCCAGATTAGAGTCCATGCACTTAACCACGACACCAAACTGGCTCTTAACATCCATTAATTATCAAGATAAAAGCAATCGTGCAAGGTATAAACAAAAATAAAAAAAATACAAATTGAAAACGAGGATTAAAACACAGATTAAATACAGATGCTTAGACTGAAACACCAAACAAATTTGCCTACACAGTTTACCCTCTATCAAACCTTTCTAAATGCAGCCAGTAAAAATACGCTCTGCACCTACTCTGGTAAACCGTTCCAGAGGATTGGACCTTCCACTAAGAAGCCCATGATCTGAGAAACCCATGATGTTGCTGCCAAATGGACAATCCTAGAAGACAGCACCACAAGCAGATGGCTGTCTGAAGAGGGCAACTGATGTGGGGGAATACATCACATGTGGCTCAACAGGTACGAAGGCCCCAGGCCATGAAGGGCTTTAAAGGTCATCATCAGAACTTTGAACGGAGTCAAGAAGCAAACAGGTAACCAGTGCAATTGATGCAGCACTGGGGTGGTAGGCAGCATGGATCAGGTATAACTGAAAGAAGGCACTTCTACCAAGACACCCACCTGTTTATCCATCAGCAAGGTCCTGCAGCTCTAGGAAAGCATTTTCCTGGTGTCGGGAATGGCTATTTGTGCGGGGAAAAGAGCCAGGAAGACCTGCAGGCAACAGTGCTTTTTGCTGACAGGTCATGGGATCCAGCTCTAGGTACAGAAGAACAGGGATTATCCACAAACGAATTTTCTGTGTTGCTCATTCTGATGTCGCAGCCTTGTGAATTTTAGGACTAAGCAACAGGGTAGTGAGTAGGAAGGAGAGGGAAAACTCAGCAGAGGCTGCCATCTTCTTCATCTAAGCACTCTCAGGCCTCTGGCTAAACACTATGAGCAGGAGCAAAGGAGCGTATAATTTCTATAGCAAGAGCCCCTCCCAATCTCACAAATTATGAAAGAGAATCTGTTTAATTTTTGAAACGACACACAAAAAGACCAGAGAAGACACTGTGCTGAGTCCCTCTGGATGCATAGGCCCAGGTAAAGTGTAACTGTTCCCTCACAAACTTGGGGATTTAAAAACAGAATTCCAGGGGGTTCCTCATTCTTATACGTGTAAATAATTCAAATTCAAATGACTCAAACAACATCATGACCGTCATACCATAGCACAAAGGTATATAATGATAACTTTGAATCACTTCCCCACCCATTTTTAGGGGGGGGGAGACTCAGGACACTGGAATGCCAAAATTGTGGCTCAGCATCTACCACCACCACCCTCATTGCTCTAGGGCTAATGTAGAGTTTACATTCACCACAGAGAACGTGCTGGAGAGCAGCCTCTTCATAGTAAGTGCTAGAGATAGTTTGGAAAGACATGAAAAATAAAATGGCTAGTAGTATAATATATTTACAGAAGTCCTATAGTACAGCTGTATTTGGAATACCCTGTTCCATTCAGGTTACTCCATATTTTAAAAACCATAAAACTAAAATACATTCATAAAAGGACATTTGATGAAGGAGCTGGGAAAGCCCCTCTATGAGGAAAGAATTTTTAGGTTAGTACAAAGGTGACTAAGTTGGGAAGTGACACAAAATGACAATGTTATGAACAGTATGGAGAGTGCCAGTAAAGGAAAATGTTCAGCCTTTCATCAACAATCAAAATTATTTTAATTTTTTTATTAGACTTATCCCCGCAAACAGGCTCAGGGCAGATTCCATCAATATTAACACAATCCACAATAATAACTAAAACCAATTTAAGGCTGTGATCATATGCACAATTAGAAGCGGCATAGGTGCGAATGCCTGGTGGATTTAAAGAGTCTGGGAAGCACCCCGCAGTTGTCGGCAACCCTTTCTGCTCCGCTGCAGAAGAGGAGTTAAAAGACACCAGGGAAAACCCAGTGGTAAATGGGTTGCGATGGCCCACGGACAGACTTTCCCGTGTCTGATCACTCTAGCGCGCTCTCATGGCGTCGGGATGGTCTGATGAGGCCATCTCGACTCCATGCCATTGTTTTTCCCTCTTCACAGTATGTACATCATTGCACACTCTATAGGGAGGTGCGGAGGAGCAATTCATCAATTCCTCATTTAAGCACATCAAAAACAAATGGCAAAAAAAACCCAACTCACCCACGGTTGCATCTGATCATGCAGTGGCAGGCTGTGCCCTCATCTTCAAAAGACTGTGTGATCATGCAACTATGGGTCAAATTCCTCTGGAGGGAATAGCCTCCCCCACCCCGTTTTATCTGGCATGTGTGACCGCAACCTAAAACAACAAAATTAAAACAATACATAAGTCATAAAATGCAAGATCTGATCAAATGTCCCTGCAGTTAAAATGGAACAGTAGTGTGGGTTCTCTGGTGGCTGTTCAAATCCAGGACACTGATGGGAGGCCAACCAGAAGGGGGGAAGATGTCCACTGCCTCAACTAAAAGCCCAGCAGAAGAGATCAAGGCCCTGATCTCGTACAGGAGCTCATTTCACCAGCTGAGACAAGTCAGACATCTCTGGGGCTGGGGACTACCAAAAGGTGCTGATTTGTAGATCTCAGCGCTCTACAGGGCTCATATGGGGAGAGGCGGGCCTGAAGGTATGCTGGTCCCTAGTCGTATAGGGCTTTAAAGGTAAGCACCAGCATCTTGAAATGGATCCAGTATTCAATAGGCAACCAGTGCAGTTCATGGAGCACTGGGTGGATGCAAGCCCACACAGATGTCCCTGTCAATACCCATGCTGCCGCATTATGCAGTAGCTGAAATTTCCGGTGCAGAGTCAAGGGCAGCTCCACATAGAGAGTATTACAGTAATCCAGCCTGGAAGTGACCATTGCATGGGTCATTGTAGCCAGGTCCAGGGGGGTGAGATATGGGGCAGATGGAAAAAAGGCAGACCTGGCAGTAGCGGTGATCTGGGCCTCCATAGAAAGGGCAGCATTCCTCAATGTTAGCACCGATGTGAGCCTAACTCCCAGATCCAGACCCCTGTGACTCAGATGCAGGACCTCCATCTTGGATGGATTTAACTTCAGTCAGCTCTGCCGCAACCATCCAGCCACAGCTTGTCATGCCCTGTCCAGATCTCCTGGGTCAGAGTCCAGGCAGCCATCCATCAGTAGAGAGAACTGGGTGTCATCTGCCTACTGGTTGACAACCCAGCCCATACCTCTGGATAATCTGGGCAAGGGGGCGCATATAGATATTAAACAACATAGGGGAGATAATTGTTCCCTGTGACACACCACATTCCAGTGGTTGCCACTGAGATAATCCCCTCCCAAGCACCACCCTCTGTCCCCAACCCTGGAGAAAGGAGGTCAGCCACTGCAAGGCAAGCCCCCATATGCCTACATCAGTGCGGCGGTGGGTTAACACATCATGGTCAACTATACTGAACGTGGCTGACTGATCAAGATGTATTAGCAGCATTGATCCACCTCGATCCAGGTGTCTCCAGAGAGCTTCCATCAGGGTCACCCAGTTAAGCTGGCTGGCCGTAGATTCAGGACAAATGAAAGCAGCTGTTTTGATGTGTCCCCTGCCCAGTACCAATGAGGCACCAGACACCACGAATGCAACCATATGGGTAGGTGGCAATAATCAGTGCAAAGCTGTGCAACAGACCAAAGCTGCAAGCCTGGGAGTAAGCCCCACTGAGCGTAGCAGGGCTTGCTTTGAAGCAGACATACACAGAATTGTGCAGCAAGCCACTGAGTTCAGCCTTGAGGCCCTCACCAGGAAGTGGGGGCTGTCCCTGATGAGGCCAACACAGACTCTTGATCTTAGGCAGATTCATGCCAGCATTTGTCATTTGTTTCCCATAAAACTATGCCTACACCGTGCCCCCATTACTGGGCCAGTGATTCTGGGACTACGCCCTGGACTTTTGCCCAGGGCCCCAGAATTACTAAGACTACCCCTGCATCCTACTGGCCACCAATCTGCCTCTGAGTTCAGTTCAAGGTGCTAGCGTTAACAACCTGGGACCCACATACCTGAAGGATCGGCTGTCTGCATTTGATTCCCTGTGGTTTTCAAGGCCAGTCTTTATTTATGTATTTACTTCTACCACCAAGTCAAAACAGCAACTATGAGTAAGTGAGTATTTTTTATGGTTGCACCTGTCTTACTGAACTAGCCTCTCATAGAGGATAGGAGCGGGTGAGCAGACAGGCTGGGGGAGGGCAGCTTTGCTACTGGGTTTTATTAAAAGTTTCTTAAATAAAGGTTGTAAGACCTTTATTTTTGAGTTTTTCTTATGGGAAGCAAGTGACATCATGTTTATGAACTGCTGTGTTGCTGCTGTAGATAACTGAAGTTTAATTATTGCTTAGCTCTAAATTGTTGGATTTTAGGGTTGGATCCAGGAGTAAATTTCTGCTAACAGGAAGTTAGGGCATTTTTTATCAGTTCCTTCCATCTCCAGACCCTAAATTCACCCCCAGTGCTGCTCCTTCCAATCCCTTGTCCCCCCAAAAAAACATCTGGGGAAACATTTTGGGCTGCAGTGACAGGCGGGGGGTGATAGTCTCACTCTGTTAAAAGAAATCCTTTCCATGTGTGGAAATTACTGCTACCGTAGAGCCAACCCTACATCGGAATGGATTTTTTTGTATGCTGTGATGAAAGGAAGGAAGGAAGGAAGGAAGGAAGGAAGGAAGGAAGGAAGGAAGGAAGGAAGGAAGGAAGGAAGGAAGGAAGGAAGGAAGGAAGGAAGGAAGAGAAAGAAAGAAAGAGGGAGGGAGGGAGGGAGGGAGGGAGGGAGGGAGGGCAGCTTTCTTTTTAAGGATTTATGATACTTGAATTAAACCTTCACCTTTGCCGGCAGTATACCTCTAAACACCAGATGCTAGAGACAAAGAATGGTAGAGAGCTCTTGCCGTCCTGTGGGGTTCCTGGAATCATCTGACTGGTCACTGTTGAAGAGAAGATGCTGAACTCAATAGGCCACTGGGCTCTTGTTACATTCTTAAGTGAAATTTTTATAGGCCAGCGTTGCCGTGTATAATCTGGGAGTCCTGGATTTCTTACCTCCCAAAAAAGTCCTGTTTATTTATTTGGCTCAGTTCCATTGTTGAGTAACAGCCCTTTGTAAAACAGTCACCTGTTAAGATGCATGTACTAGAGAACAGTGGCTGGAGAGGGTGCCGTCCTCAAGAGGCGGCAGCCCAACTATAGCAGAGCATCAGTCGACTTCCTATGTGGCCAATCATATAGCTCAGAAAGCTTAAGGAACAAAAAATATTATCTCTTGACATCCTTTGCAGAGTCTCATTAGCACAGAGGCGCAGCGTGTAAATATTTACAAGTAATAATCTCTTTTCCTTCCTTCCTCCCCCTAACGACTATTTAAAGAAAGCCAGGACCTTGTAGAAAATCAGATGCTGTGTCTGAACTGTGCTTTTTCTGGGCAAGTAAACATTACCAAAAAATAAAGATTAGCATAGAATTCAGTGTGTAATCTTAGTTGAGCAGTGTGTTGTGCTGGGACTTGGGCATACACACACACACACACACATTGCTCTCAGGGCATACCATAGTCATAAAAACAGTTGCCCCTAGCAAAGTCCTACCAGTACTTTCTAGCACATTTTAATGTATTTATTACACTCATACCCTTTTCTTCCTCCAAGAAACAGTCTGAAGTCCAGGAAGCATAAAAAGCCAGATCTGCTTAGGTAAAGGTTTCCCTTGCTCGAAAGCCAGTCGAATCCGACTCTAGCATTGCAGTGCTCCTCTCCATTTCCAAGCCAAAGAGCTAGCACTATCTGAAGATGTCTCCATGGTCATGTGGCCAGCCTGACTGGACACTGAGGTGCACGGAACGCTGTTACTTTCCCAATGAAGTGGTACCTATTTATCTACTTGCAATTTCTTGCTTTCGAACTGCCAGGTTGGCAGGAGCTGGGGCCAGAGACAGGAGCTCACTCTGCCACAGAGTACTCGGGTCTCGAACTGCCGAACTACCGACCTTCTGGTCTGCATTCAGTGACTTAACCACTGAACCACCGCGGCCCTTTCTCGGGGCATACCATAGTCATAAAAACAGTTGCCCCTAGCAAAGTCCCACCACTACTTTCTAGCACATTTATTACACTCATACCCTTTTCTTCCTCCAAGAAACAGTCTGAAGTCCAGGAAGCATACAAAGCCAGACCTGCTTAGTTTATAGCAAAAGAAGTGTCTCACTTGGCTTCAGACCATGGCCTGTTATATTTCTAGTTAAGACCCAAGACAAAGTAAACTCCTTGACATGATTCCTAGTACTCCCAAACACCTCTGCTGAAAATATATTTGGTAGGTTATTAGCCTAAATACTAAACTATGCCATCTCCTTGTATGGTTGTCATAAAATCTCACACCCTCCACAGTGTCATGTGGCTTGTTTGAAGGGACTTTCTTTTTAGATCCAGCCACAGACTTCTTCCTTTACATCAGTATCTCAACTTTCATTTTCTATAAGCTTGTGTTGCTGGGGAGAACAGTACAACAGGCTGTCAAACTAGAAGGCTAACAGAACGGTAGAAATACAAAATATAGGCTCATGAATGGAACCTCTTGCCAGCAACTCCAGGCCTGATGAATGAGACATTCCACTAGGGCTGCCAAGTCAGCCCGGGGGGCGGGGGATCCCCCGCTACAGGGGTTCCCGATCCGCCGGCCAGCATTTGGCCAGTGGGGGGAACCCCGCCCCTGAAGTCGTCCAGCCAGGACAACTTCTCAAACGTAATGATGTCACCTGGAAGTGACGTCATCATGTTGGGGGCGTTGCCAGGGCGACGCTTTGGCAATCGCCCCAAAACTCTATGATACCATAGAGTTTTGGGGCGATTGCCAGAGCGTTGCCCTGGCAACGCCCCCAACGTGCTAACGTCACTTCCGGTGACGTTGCCGGGCGCGCGCGCAAAGCGCACGCGCCGAGGAAGCTCCCAGCGGACGGGGGACTCCCCCCCACCAGTGAGTATTACACACTTGGCAACCCTAAATTCCACCAATATTAAGGTATTCACTCTAAGTCCAGACAAAGGTGACTGAAATCCTCCCAGGTGACACAGAACACATTTTGGCCCATGCTAGCCCAGTGTCATCAGAGCTGGGAAAGTAAGCAGGGTTGGCCCTGGCTAGTACTTGGAATGGGGACCACCAAGGAAGTCCAGGGCTGCTACACAGGCAATGTCAGACCACCTCTTTGCACCTCTTGCCTTGAAAACCCTACCAGGGATGCCGAAGTTGGTTGTGACTTGGTAGCATTTTCCACCACCAGTTTTAGCAGCCTGAATAACCCTCACTAGCCTGGTCTCATCAGAGCCTGGAAGCTAAACAAGGTTGGTCACGGTTGGTACCTTGATGGGAGACCACTAAGGAAGAGTGGGGGTTGCTATGCAGAGAAAGGCTATGGAAAATCACCTCTGCTCATTTCTTGCTGTGAAAACCCCATGAGGGGTGGCCATGAGTCAGTTGCAATTATTATTTGGCCTTGACTTGGATGGCCTAAGCTAGCCAGGTCTCATTAGATCTTGGAAGCTAAGCAGGATCAGCTCTGGTTAGTACTTGGATGGGAGACCCACCAAGAAATGTCAGGGCTGCTACGCAGAGGCAGGCAACGGCAAACCATTCTTCATTTCTTGCCTTGAAAACCCTATGGGGTTGCCATAAGTTAGCTGCAGTTTGATGGCACTTTCCACCACCCGGAACCTAAACTAGCTTACTACAATGTTACCCTCTCCTCAATTTTATCCTCATAACAAGCACCCTGTGGGGTAGGTTAAGTTGAGAGAGAATCGCCAGCACAAGGTCACCCTTGGGGATTCAAACCTGGGTTGGACGAAGGTCCAACACTCTTAACAGGTACACCAAGTTGGTTTAGAACACAGAAGGCACAGGATGGTGGGAAAGGAAGTGGTTTGACATTCAGCAATCTATTTATACATATTTTATGCAAAACACATTTATTGCAACTATATCAAATTCAGGGCCAGTTCTGACTGTTAGGGGAATATTTTGGGGGGGGGGGAGGCTTGCTTCACAAACTAGGGCTGCCAACTCTGGAGTGGAAAATTCCTGGTAATTTGAGGGCAGGTATTTAGGAGCATTGAGTTTGGGGAGGGCAGAGAACTTGACAAGGTTGCAATGCCATCGAGTCTACCCTCCAAGGCTGTCGGTTTCCTTGGAGCAACTGATCCCTGCAGTCTGGAGATATGCTGTAATTCCAGGAGGACTTCAGGCCCCACCTGGGGGTTAGCAACCCCATTGTTGTTGTTTTGTTTGTTTGTTTTAATGTGTGTCAGTATTCATATAAAATACTGTGCCAATTTCCACCAGTTCCCCCCAAAAAGGTGCTGGTACTCAGTACCAATAAGAAAATGAGAACATAAGAACATAAGAGAAGCCAATGCTGGATCAGGCCAGTGGCCCATGCAGTCCAACACTCTGTCACACAGTGGCCAAAAAACACCAGGTGCCCTCAGGAGGTCCAGCAGTGGGGGCAGGACACTAGAAGCCCTCCCACTCTTGCCCCCCACCATCAAGCACCAAGAATTCTTGCCCCAGACTGAGAGTTCCTATCTGTACTTTGTGGCTAATAGCCACTGATGGACCTCTGCTCCATATGTTTATCTAATTCCCTCTTGAAGCCATCCATGCTTGTGGCCACCTCCTGTGGCAGTGAATTCCACGTGTTAATCACTCTTTGGGTGAAGAAGTACTTCCTTTGATCTGTTCTAACCCAACTGCTCAGCAATTTCATTGAGTGCCCACAAGTTCTTGTATTGTGAGAAAGGGAGAAAAGTACCATGAAACAGTTAGAAGTTAAAATTCACCTGCAAGGAGGCAATAGGCTGCATTTAGGGTTGCCAACTCCAGGTTGGAAAATTCCTCATGATTTGTGCGGTGGAGCTTGAAGAAGATGGGGTTTGAGGATGGAAGGGACCTTTGTGGGGCATAGTACCACAGAATCCACTCTCCAAAGCAGACATTTGCTTCTGGGGAATTGATCTCTGTCGTCTGGAGATCAGTTGTAATTCTGGGAGATCTCCAGGCTCTAACTGGAGGCTGCCAACCTGCAGTGGTAAAGTTTGCAGACTGTTTGGGGGGGGGGGGGGCTGAGACCCAGTCATGCTGAACTGTGGTAAGCCTGTTTAGCTGCGGCCGAAGAAATGCCCCAGCTCACCAGAAGGAGATTCTGGGAATAAACAGCTTGCAGTAGTAAACGCCTTAAAGGGGCACTGGGGTAGGGTTGCCAGCCCCCAGGTCCGGGTGGGGTTCCCCCCCCCTGGCCAGCTGGCCACTGGGGGAATCCCCGCCCTTAAGCCCCAGCCACCCCTTTCTTCCCCTGCTAAAATATTTAAAGGGCTTCAGATGATCAGCAGGAAGCACGTGGCCCACAGACCAGCTAGAGGGCCCTTTAAATCTTTTAGCAGGGAGGGAGAGGGGCTGTTGCTGGCCACAGCTCTGCTGGCAAAAAACACCCTTTAAAGGGCCTTTTGCTAGCGGGGTGGGGGCCATGGCACACATGGGGCTCCTTTCCCAGTGGTGATTTGCCATTTGGATTCAGGCTCACCCCACTGCACTGCACTGCACTGCACTGCACTGCCCCACCACTACCTCTTTAAAGGGTCTGTTTGCCAGCAGAGCTGTGGCCAGTGACAGCCCCTCTCCCTCCCTGCTAAAAGATTTAAAGGGCCCTCCAGCTGGTCCACGGGCCACGTGCTCCCTGCCAACCAGCTGAAGCCCTTTAAATCTTTTAGCAGGGAGGGAGAGGGGTGGCCGCAGGTGGCCATGGATTGGTGGTGGGGCTTGGGGGCATCCCACCCATCCCCAAGATGCCCCCCAAATCCCCTCGCCAGATTGACCAGGAGACCTGGCAACCCTGTGTTGGGGCCCAGCTCAGGCTTTCTGTTTGAATCGCTGTAAGCCCAGAAGTATGATCAGCACCAACAGCTGACATTGTTCAAGAATAAAAATAGTAAAACTAAGTGGTTAAGTTTATTTACAGTACTGTGTCACGTTTAATTTTTAGTTTTCAGTGCAGGGGTCTAAGATAAATCTGGGTGGCCACAGCCTCCTCTTATTTATCGTGTTTGAAAAATACACCGATAACACTAGCAAAACACTCATCTTATTATAAGAGTGTGGCCTTTGGGGAGTTTGCATATTCTGTGTACCGCCCTTTAACAGTGCCATCCCAAGGAGGATTACACTCCAAAGTCCAAATAGACTTAGAAGGGTATAACTGTGCTCACGGCGCTGTTAAGCACTTGCTGCCACGTGTTGCAGGGGAGGATTCTCATTGGCAGCCATTCGCTTAATTGGAATGAATGAAAAAGATAAACCAGGAACAACCACTGGAGACGGTATCTGAGAGTGATGTTTTCTCTCCTCTCTGTATCCTAGCAGTCGGCTTACTTTGGCCTACAGAACTCAGTGGGAGCCACTGAGAATTAGGTCAGAACCTGTTTGCCTGGCCTCTTCCATTAATCCACATAACCCCATTTAGGGTTCCATTCTGCGGATGTACATGACAGAATACATCCCCCCCAAAAGCTCATTACAAACCTTTAAAATTCTAGCTTGCACAGTGGGCAAAGGGGGAGGGAGAACCTAAAGACAAAAACAGTGCTAACTGGGGCCTGTGAGCCAGTTTGGTGTAGTGGTTAAGTGCGTGGACTCTAATCTGGGAGAACTGGGTTGGATTCCCCACTCCTCCACTTGCACCTGCTGGATGACCTTGGGCAAGCCATAGCTCTGTACCAGCTGTTCTCTCAAGGACAGTTGTCTCAGAGCTCTCTCAGCCCCACCTACCTCACAGGGTGTCTGTTGTGGGGAGGGGAAGGGAAAGGAGTTTGTAAGCCGCTCTGAGACTCCACGTGAGTGAAGGGCGGGATATAAATCCAATCTCTTCTTCTTCTTCTTCTTCTTCTTCTGTGAGAAAGATGCCTATTTTTTTATAAATGAGGTAGGGTTACCATCCACCAGGTGGACCTGGAGTTCTCCCAGAATTTCAGATGAGCTTCAGACTACAGACATTAGTTCCTCTGGAGGAAATAGCAGCTTCAGAGGTGAAATTCTATGGTGTAATATAAGTACTATCCCTCCTCAATTCCCCCTCTCTACAGGTACCACCCCAAAATCTCCAGGAATATTCCAGTCTGGAGTTGGCAATCCTAAAACAAGGACATACCCAAGACGGGGACTATGTTGGGAAAGGTGGGGTATAAATATTTTAATAAATGAATAAAGTGGTAAACTATGGGTTGGATTCAAAGGTTTGATTCACTAACGGTGGAGCCTTCCCCTGCAACATGGAGCCTTGCTCCAGGAGAAGAGGTGCGTTCCGCCACTACCCAAAGGCTCCTGCTAGCGAAACAAAACCTTTGGATTTAACCCCATGTTTTATGTTTCCTCAGTGGGGAGGGTCTGCATGAGGATAGTTTTTGTTTACCAAAGCCAAGGAAGCTGCAAACACTGCGAAAAAATGCGACAGACATTTGAACTTTCAGTGACCGAATGGCTCATTTGGAGGCCCTCACTGGATAGCCTTGGTATTTTGTTCAGCATTTGTCGTGGATGCTACAGTCAGCAGCTTTGTTTGTGCCTGCACAGTAGCTGCTTTTAAAGGCATAAAATCACTTCATAAATTATGCCTGGTTAAATAAGCTATAATTTGTAAATTGTGGGTTGCAGCTTGCAGTTGCTTTTATGCCTGTACAGTCAGCAGACAGAATGTTCATGACCACCAATGACTGTGATCGCCAGGGCTTCCTGGACAAATTCAAGACACAACATCTCTTCCACTCTTTTGCAGGCTGTGCAAAAGATCCTGTTTATGGGGACTTTTAAACTGATTTGCTGGCTAGTATTGGTCTTGTCGATGACAGTCCACCTTTATTGGTCTTGTTGTTAACAGTCAACTTTTAATAATATTTAGGTTTCTAACTGGTTTACCTAAAACATTTGCATGTGAGCTGACCCCACATTGGACCACCTGTGGTTGACTTTGGGTAAAGATAGGTGGAGGGGTGGGGAATCAAACCCGCTTCTCCAGATTAGAGTCTGCCACTTTTAACCACTACCGGCTCACCATCTGTATATGGAGGAGCAACCAAACATGAACTATGTATTAAGCGGTCAATCCACCTAGCCAGGTATTGTCTGCTCTGATGCAGTGTTCCCTCAAAGCTGAGTTAGTGTGAGCTAGCTCAGTTTTTAGCCTCTGGCTCACGGATTTTTGTCTTTGCTCAGGAAGGGATGGCTCCAGAGCAAACTGACTTATGCAGTAGCCAAATGGCTCGCTCACAGCTTTAATGCCAGGAGCTCACAAAGTCGGATGTTTCCTCACAAGACTCTGCAGCTTAGAGGGAGCATTGCTCTGACGGGCAATAGATCTTCAGGGGTTGAGGCTCTGGACACAGGTAGTTTCAAACCACATCTGAGACCAATTTCCCACAAGGCGCTGCCCTGGCATCATTCTTCCATTTTCCCCGATTGTGTGCTTCAATTTCTCACTATTTGCTGCGGGGCACATTTTGACCCGCGGCTTCACACGATTTCCCCTGCGGCTTCAGTGATCCTGTTTTTTGAGGATCACTGAAGCTACGGGGGAAATAGGGCGGAGCCGTGGGTCAAAATGCACCCCGCGGCAAATAGTGGGAAATTCAAGCACACAGTCGGGGAAAAGGGAAGAACAACACCGGGGCAGCGCCTTGTGGGAAATCGGTCTGAATGTTTCTTGCCTTGAAACCCCTACAGGGTCGCCATAAATCAGCTACAACTTGACGGCACTTTACCACCACCACCACCATTGGCTTATACATTTCCACCATGGACAATCCATGCGCAAAAACCTCTTCCAAATACAGTTTGCTGTTGAAGCTTCATAGTTGGGTCATCACACTTCATTTCTCTGCAGTCAGCATACAACATTTAAGTGACTTATGCAGGGAGTGAATGACATATCATTCCCATGATAAAGTACAAGAATGTGTAAACTGTTCCAGATCTAAGCAGTTTGCCTGCCTTTGCTAGCCATAAGGAACAGGGGAGGAACTTCACTTCTACAAGTCACTAACTATGAAATGTTAATATCTGAGCACTTGAAGAGCAAGCAGATTTGGAAGAAGGATAGGAGCAAAGAATGGGAAGCAGGGAAGCCACAGAAGAGCAATACAATAATGTATAATTAGTTTCTTCTTTTGCACATGAACAAACATATTCAGGCTGCTCAACTACAAATGAACAGTTTTTTGAACATTACATTGTTCTAATCCTAACTTGTGGATGTCTGATGAACCACATCAGCAGGTGATCATCCTTGTCAAGGGACCATCTCTTCTTTAGAGAGGAGACCATGTTAAAATAACGTTAACATTCCTATCCTTGGATTACATTTCACTTAGTGGGAAGGGCAATGACATAGCCTGCAATAGTTCCCGTTTTAAGGAAAAGCGAGAAAGTAAGAGAGCGCTGTAAGTTTTGCTAAGCTAGAAGCAGTTGTGGATTGATGTCCACACATCTTCGTTTTTGGAAACCTGATCTACAATCAGCAGTTTTGCTGCTGACTGTAAGCATCTATTTGCCTCCACTGTGTTCTGCTTGTATATTTGTATATAAAACAGAACAAAGAAGCTACAAGTTTCCAGTGCTGTCTCATCCAATGGAAAATAACCCTTGTACCACTGCTCCTAGACTTCTCACTGTCAGGGAACTTGGGAATAAGCGATAATATCCACATATTTGTGATTCCATAACTGTGGGCTACAAACTTTTGTACTGTGAGAAAGACTGAAGTAAGTACATCAGAACTATGTGACTCCATAGAAGAAGAAGAGATTGGATTTATACCCTGCCCTCCACTCCCCAAGGGAGTCTCAGAGCGGTTTACAAACTCCTTTCCCTTCCCCTCCCCACAACAGAGACCCTGTGAGGTAGGTGGGGCTGAAAGAGCTCTTTCCCAAGCTGTCCTTGAGGGAACAGCTGGTACAGAGCTATGGCTTGCCCAAGGTCATCCAGCCAGGTGCAAGTGGAGGAGTGGGGAATCCAACCCAGTTCTCCCAGATTAGAGTCCGCGCACTTAACCACTACACCAAACTGGCTACAACACAGGTTCTCTGCCTTTCTCAGTTCATAGACAGGTAGTGATGTAATCCTTAAGACAGAGAATAAGAACACACTGGGAACCCAGGCAAGAGCTGTCAAGCACAGGAGATCTCAGAAATACAGTTCCATCCTGAGGGCTGACTGGGCAAACTTGATGCAAGGAGAGAATAATGCTTAGAGATCATTCCAGATGGGTTCGTCTGGAACAACAAAATAAATCAGCGGTCCAGTGGCAATTAAAAGATGAACAAAATTTAGTGTAGCATAAGCTCACTTCATCAGATGAATGAACTGTATATCCATAACATTGGTGCATTGATATTCACAACAGGGGGGTGGGGGGAAATGTTATAGAAAGAGGTCAGTTTAAAATGCCCAGTCAAGATTAATCACTTAGAGTGGGGGGCATGCCCAACTGTTATTAGATAGGCAAAGAAGGATTAAAATGTAATCTAGTGCAGGATGAAATAAGATAAACAGATGCAATAATGTGAAGTATAGCCAGGAGAGCCTAAGATTGTCTGGAAGCCTGATGTTCAAGCTCCTTTAGCATTATGCACCACTAGGTGGCAAGCTAGACTTGTGTTTTTAAGGCAAGAGACGTTTCAGAGGTGGTTTGCCACTGCCTGCCTCTGCATCGTGACCCTGGTATTCCTTGGAGGTCACCCATCCAAGTACTAACCAAGGCCAATGCTGCTTTGCTTCCGAGAACCAATGAGATCAGGCTAGCCTGGGCTATCCAAGTCAGATATAATAACTATGGTTGGCCTAACTGACATCTGTAAGGGGTGGGATAGGCCCAGTATTAGCATCTATCCATCTGCCCCTGGTTCTGGAGCTGATCAAGAAAGTCCTTGGGAGTATAAGAGAGGACTGTGCCTCCAATGTTAATGCAAACCAGACACCATTAATAAACTGCTGCAAGGGTTTGGCACTGCCAAACAGAGGCACTGGCCGTGGGAGTCAAGAGGACTGATTAGTTTTTATGGCCGTCACTCTTTACACATAGAATTCTCTGTTAAAGATTAACAAGGGCAAATGAACAACGAATGTCATCAAGGGGAACAAGAGCCGAAGCACAATTTGCACACGTCACAGCTGAAATGGCTTATTCAGCTCTCTCACTACCTGAGTTGCCTGTGAAACACACCTGCACCCTGAGAGGTTTTTTTCTTAATAGGGTAACATTTTCAGCTGTACTTTTGATAGCCTGAACACTCTGCTTGCTCACTCTTTCCCTTTCTCTCTCACACACATGCATTCCTTTGGTGAATGTGGTTTGGAAAGAACCCTTTACCTATAGATGACATCAGAAGCTACACCAAAAAAAAAAAAGCCCCAGGTAAAATCAATGGAAACTCTAACCACACTAGCTAGACACCTGGTGTTTTTACATTACTCAGTAGAGCTTAAGGTTTCATTTTTTTTTGTAAGAAAGTTTTTATTTTTCAAAACATTAAAATTAATACATTTGTTTTATACAAATCCTTTTTTCCATATTATATAACATTTTGTTCTATTTGTATAGTCTTGCTTTTATCTTGTATTGGTGGTTTCCCACCACATCTGAAGCATAACACATTTTCCACTTTATCCAAAATAGTAATATTTATCTCTATGTTTACATTTCTGGTAACGGTTATATATCTTTAAAATACTTATATACCAATTCTTATTTTCTATATTCTTATATAATTCTAAAAAACAAGTTCATTATCTAATTATCCTTAGTACATTCATATACTCAGTTTCTATTCCTTTATGCTATTATAACCATGTATAAATGTAGTTTTTCATGTCCCAATATTTTTCAACATATTCTTTCAAATCCTCCCAATCTTCTAAAAAAGTCTCTGAGTACAGATTATTCAACTTTCTAGTCCATTTATCCATTTCAGCCATATATAACAATTTTTTCAACCATTCCCACACTTCAGTAGAGCTTAAGGTTTCAGGGATGCTGTGTGTGAGAGAGACTCTTCCATTAACCGTCTATTCATAATCTTAAATCTGTGTGAGAAACTTTTGTCGTACGGAGTTTGCCCAGTTCATTGAAAGGAGAGAAAAGAATGCTGTTAAGATTTTTTTTTTAAAAGGCATTGAGCCAAAGTTGCGTGTCAATGATTATGATACTAGTTAGAAAACTATCAATAGAAAATGTCTCTCTAAATGCTGAATTTGAGCAAAAGGGGTGGGGATGCTGCAGGGCAAAAATCTCCTGGAAGATGGTCCGGAGCATATATTTTTATGTTTGGGGGAACTGAACCTCCAATAAGCCTGGAAGATTTGTTATTGGACTGTATTGATATGGTACAAATTCCCTAGAGAGAAATATGTTGACAATGGCATGGACAGTTTTGTGAGCTATTAGAAAAGTCCACTGCTTCCCAGTGAGCAAAAATGGTTATTGAAGATCTGGGACTCAATGAGAATGGTTAAGCATTTCAGTGGGTTAGAAGCCCATGGGCATCATCTATTTAATATCTGGAGTTAGAATTATTGTGATTTGTGCATTTAATGTTGGGATAATGGGAAGCAGGAATATAGTGGATTTAAATTTGCGTTTTTGGTATCTATTACCAATTGATGCAATATTAATTAATATTAATTAAAATAATACTTTTAATTAATAATATGTGCAAGGGGGACAGGAAATGTTTTTCTATGAAGTTGATCACTTATTACTGCCTATATTCAACAGTTCTGGAGCTCAAGCCTACAAGAAGCCGTCTGACCTTTCCAGGGTTGGGGACAATAACTCTGCACATGCTCAGTGCCATTCCTTATTCTTACTTCACAGTCTCTAGAGCTCAGCCTTGGCTTTCTAAACCAATTCTGAAGCTGAGCCCTGGTCAGTCAGGCCCCCCTTTCATGTTACTGATGTTTTGATATAGTATGCTGAGGGTTTAAGTAAATACATTACTCTTGATACTTATACACAGGGCTATTTTGGGGCAGGAACGCACAGGAATGAAGTTCCGGCTGGCTCCTGAGTTGGCCACACCCAGCAGGAACTCATTAGCATAATAGGCCACACCCAGCAGCAGAAATTCATTAGGATTGGCTACATTAGGGGTATGTGGCCGAATACACAAATTAATTCCTGCTACAAAAAAAGCCCTGGGTTTTGACAACAAACAAGGTAAACAGAATAAGAAGCAAAAGATGGGTGTGGCTGGATGACCACTCTTCTGGTAATGGAGGGGTGGCCTAATATGCTAATAAGCTGGCTGTCAGTGGTGTGACCTAATATGCTAATGAGTGTCTGCTGTTGGGTGTGGCCTATTATGCTAATGAGTGTCTGCTGTTGGGTGTGGCCTATTATGCTAATGAGTTCCTGCTGGGCTTTTTCTACAAAAAAAGCCCTGCTTTTACAGATCAATTCTCCTAGTCTTGCTTGTTTTGTTTACGACTAACAGAGCTATCGCGAAGCCTACCACTGAGCAAAATTGCAGGATATGATGTTACTGGCCTCACATACCATTATACCTACAGTATAGCGACTTATGCCTAAAGCGACATTGAAAACATGAAGTTGGTATCAACCAACATCCACAACGACATCCGCATAATCGTAGTAAAAGTTAGGGAAGTGGATGTTGTCAATGTTTACAAACCTCCTGCAGTTTCATGGGCAGCACATGTCCTGTCAACCTACCCTCATCCTTCTGTATATGCTAGTGACTTTACCAGTCACCGTGGAAACTGGAGATACATCGTTAATGATAAGAGCAGTGAGGCACTTGTTGACTGGGCTGAAGAACATAGCGTTTTCAACGCTAAAGACAGAAGCACCTCCAGCTTGGCGGTATGGAATAGAGATTCCAATCCTGATTTAACATTTGTTTCATCTGACCACAAAAGTCAGCCCTTGTCTATATCCAGACGTGTTCTTGAGGCTTTCCCACACAATCGACATCGACTTTTAATCCTTGAATCCAAATACCAGTTATCAGGTCTTTTTCAAGATCAAAATGGAACTTTAAGAGGGCAAACTGGACAGGTTTCAGTGAAGATCTGGATAGGTGTCTTGGGTGGATTCCTCCAACACGTAATAACTACCGCCGATTTATTGGAGCTGTTGTATCAACGGCCGAAAAGCAGATTCCTTGAGGATATCAGAAAGAATATATCCCAAGCTGGAGTTATCAGAGCAAGAGGCTGTATCAGAATTTCCTTGACCGCAGAGATCCAGAAGCAGCAGGTGAACTACTTCATGAACTTGATACTGCGTGCAGACAAAAATGGGCCAAAGCAACTGCAAATTTGGATTTCAGAAACTCCAGTAGGAAACCCTGGAGCCTGCTGGAAAAAATTAGGTGCAAGCCCACCTGTGCTCTGAGGAAATCCTGAGGTAACACCAAACCAGGTAGCTGATCGACTGGTATCCCTATCCAGAGCTCTGAAGGATCATGATTTTACAATCAGGATTTGAAAAAGAATTCCAGATTTTGAAACGCACCTGCCCTGAAAACAGCCAGCTGTCAGGAGATTTCAGTGCTGGTGAGATTTCCAAGGCACTGAAGGATATCAAGAGTGGAAAGGCACCAGGCATTGACTGCATCCATAATTAGTTCCTGATCAATAGTGGCATATTCACTAAGAAGCGGCTTGCAGAGTTTCTCATTGTCATTATGAGAACAGGAAGACTCCCAGGGGAATTCAAGAAAGCAAAGATAGTTGCTATTCTGAAAACTGGAAAACCAAAACATCTGGTGGAAAGTTACGGACGTATTACCCTTCTGAGCTCCTGTTACAAACTCCTCGAGAGGCTAATCCTGACCAGAATCAGTGACAGAATTAATGAATATGTCCCGATAGAGTAAGCAGGATTTAGACCTCATCATAGATGTGAGGATCAAGTTCTCAGCATAACAACTTTCATTGAGGGAGGATATCAGAAGTGTCTTAAGACATCAGTAGTTTTCATCATTCTGACTGGCACTTATGACACGGTTTGGAGGGACAGCCTGTTGTACAAGTTTTTACAAGTTCTCCCCCACAGAAAATTATTTTGACTCTTAAATATCACGCTAAGCAACAGACCTTTCCAAGTAATTATGGGTCAATCAATGAGCAAATAACTGAATAACAGTTTACCCAAGGGCTCAGTCCTCGCTCCAGTTCTTCTCAATCTATATATCTCTGATGTTCCCAAGATGATATCCAGGAAGTTTGCTCATGCTGATGACATGGCAATTTCAGTAAGGCACAAATCAATTGAGAAGACTGAGGAAAAACTGACTAGGAACCTCAAAATTTTGGGTGATTATTACTGTAAATGGTAGCTCAAGTCCAGGAAAAATAGAATGCTCCTGTTATTATCTCTATAACAGTCTTGCCAACTGTAAACAGAATGGTACCCAACTTATACACAACCATACATCTAAGTATCTTGGCATTACCCTGGACAAGACCTTGAGCTATAAATACTATCTTACCAATGTAGCAGCAAAAATATGCATGCAAAACAACATCCTCCAAAAATTGTGATTTATCTTGAGGTGCATCTGCTATAACACTTGGTCAGCTTTGGGGTTGGCATATAGTACTATGGAATACAGTACTTCAGTGTGGCTCAGCAGCTGCCATGTCCACCTAACTCAATACAACAATGATAACCATCAGCGGATGTATTAAACCCACTCTGACCTATTGGCTACCTATGTTGTGCCACATCACTTCCCCACTTCTCCAAAGACAAAATGTTCTTCTTCATGAATATAGAAAGATCATCAAAAACAGAGAGCTACCCATTCACAAAGCCATGGCTGGTGCAGGCCTATTCAGACTAAGGTCCTGGCACCCAGCAATGAGATCTGCACAAATCCTGCAATCACAAAATTTCAGTCTACGGAATGAATGGTTGCAAACGTCAATCAGTTCCACCCGGTAGCCATAAACTGATAAACACCAACAAGAGGCCTGCAGGATTTGACTTCTCACATAAAGCATGGAAGATGGCTAACAGAATATGAACAGGCTTGGCAGACACGCAGACCTGTTGTTTAAATGGGGCAAAATAGCAGGACCAGAATATGATTGTGGTGCAGCCTGCCAAACTATTTTGCATCTGTCACAGGAATATGAGCATCATGCTTTCCAGGGAGATGTGACAGAGCTCTTTAAACTTTCCCCAGTGGCAACTGAGTAGATTGAAAATTTAGATAGTAGTATTTAGTGGGATTGTTCAATCTGTCTGTATACCCATTGTATCAACTCAGTTATGTATTTTATATAATTATATGCTTTCTGGGTGTAATTCTGCCATACAATAACTAATTTCTAACAAACTACTCAGCACCCAGCAACAATTCCCAGGATTCTTTTAGGGAAGCTATGACAGTTAACCTGGTATGCAAGAAATGTACATTTATAATGCAGATCTGCTTTTGTAGGAATGCTCTTGTTTATGTTCCTTCTTTCCCCTCTGCATATTTTTGCATGCCGTCTTCACAGCATTAAATATATCACCCAATGACTTACATTTCACCTATCCTTGGAGCACAAAGGCATTTAAGAGAAATCTAGCTGCATCAGTGTTATACTAGACTATTCCAGTTGTCAAGCAACACAAATCATCCGCCACTTCAGAAGGACAAACGCTCGGCATGTAGGTGACACAATTCATCTGGCAGAGGTCTGCTTTTTCTTTCGGAAGCAATGCCTACAATGCAGGGCAAAGAGCCAGAAGACACATCCATATAGGAAGTAACTGGTACAAGATGAATGGCTTAACCAAAGTGAAAAGAGCCATGCATCATTTCTTGATTTAATCTTGCAGTTTGGTATCTGAAAACTGTTTTGTGCCTTCTCAGGTGTTCGAGTCAAATTTGCATTCGCTTTGTACTAAACAGAAATGACTGCTCCATTATCAAATAGTCCTTAAGGTAGCTAACGCCACCTGTATTAATGAAACGTATTCAGCCCTAGGGGAAAAAAACTGATTCCTGTTTGGGGGGGGACTGCTTTACTCAGTGGCAGGATGTAAATGTACTGACATTTTAAAAAAACAGTTTAAAGCCATAATGAGTGAACTTGGCTTTAAGAGTTGTGTGCAAAAAACTTTTCCTGAAGTTCTGAGGACAGAAGTAGATATTGTGAGCCACACAGAGCTGAACACAGGAAAGCCGCCTTACATGGAGCAAGCTCATTAGGCTATCATGGATGGTATTATCTACTCTAACGGATAGCAGGGTCTCCAGGGTCTCAAGCCCTGTTACCTCCAAGCTGTGCATGTGATGAGCAGCCGCTCACTGACACTGGAAGCCCCGCTCAGCAGCAATCTGGAGCCGCACAGGGTTTTGCGCTGCCCATTGCCCATTTTTAAATTACAGCAGTTATATTCTGCTCAGGATGTGAACTGCTCCACTTTGGGGCGGGGGGATTAGAGAGAACATTGGTTTCAAGTAGAGGTTCGGGGTTTGGTGGGGGGTTGCATCCCCTGATCCTTTTAACTGGGGATCTTTGGCCATGAACCTGGAAACTTCTACAAGGAAAGCAGATGCTCTACCACTGAGCCAGAGCCCTCACCACCACTGCTATCATTTCATTTTTCTTCTCCTCCCCCTTTCCTAATAATGTCTAGTTTGGCACAGTGTGATGTCATTGTAATGTATCTTGTTCCAATCCCACCTCAGATCGTTGTCTGACTGGACCACACTTTCACACCATGTATTGCATTAAATAAAGTTTAATAACGTTTGCATGTATTGCATTAAATAAAGTTTAATAGAATAAAGTTAGAGTCCAGTGGCACCTTTAAGACCAACGTTTTATTCAAGGTATGAGCATTTGTGTACATGCACACTTCTTCAGATACATTAAAGTGGAAGGAGGGAAACAAATAAGGAGCTGCAGCAGCTCTCACAGGCCGATTTCGCACTGGCCAGTTGCCTCTCATTCTCTCCGGAATTTCCCTCCCAGTTTCCTCCAGAGTATTTTCTTCATTTTCCCACTTGGAACCTCAGCCCTTTTGATATAGTGTGACAAAGGGTTTTCTCCCCCAAAAAATAGAAACTCCCACAATGGGGCGGCCCTGATGAAAGGCGGGCGAGTGGGCGTGTTTTCATTTTGGGTTCTCCCCCAGAGCAAACAGGAAAATCCTCTAAAAACAGGATTTGTTTGCTCCAGGGAAACTCCGGTGCAGCAGGGAGATACTCCAGAGCAAAACCTGAGCCTGAAGCAACTGGTGTGAAATCGACCAGAAGCTCCGGTGCAAGCAGGAGGGCAAACCTGGGGCAAACACTAGAGCGAAATTGGCCTGACAGTGTCTCGTTCCAGCCTGGCTGAGACCCATAACATGGAAGAGAGAGCAGTCTAGTTGAATTGCCCTAAGTCTATATGGTCCCAAAATGCTTTGTTGCAAACATCCTGTCTATTGGGGATTATCTGTATCTTGATGGAATAGAAGGTCTTGCTGAAAAAGAATACCTATATGTCACTGAAATTTGGAACATCAACGACATAGAGAACTTCCTATAGAACCACAAACCCTTTCTCTCTTTTTTAGCAAAAAGGGTCCCTTCTGTCGGGATACTATAAGAACAATAATAATTTCTTTCTACATTTACTGCAATTTAATTTTTGGCACAATTAGCATATCAAGTTCCAATTATTTTTTCCTGTCTCTCTGTCTGTTTATAAACCAACTGTTGTGCCAGAAGTTCAGACACAGAACAATGCCAGCTATTTGTTTACTAGGATGAGATCCTGAGGCTTCTTACTACAGCGGTCTAGTGCAGACATCATGTTTAACCGTGGTTAAAATTAGCCATGCCTAACCTTGCCCCATGACCCCAAACATACGATGAAAGCAGTGGTTTGCTGAGGGAAACTTTGATGCCAGAGGGTGAATATACCTACTAGTCACCTTCCAAACAGAGAATCCACAGAGGCAGAGAAACTTCCTTAACTATGGTTTCCTATCACAAATAGAGCATTTTACTATGTCTAATACAAACCAAGCACCAGGATTACGTGCCATTTTCAGTCCGTCCTGAAATATGGTGTATGTATTCAGATATTATCTATGTATTTTTCTATCCCATCCTTCCTCAAAGGAGCTCAGGACAGCATACAAGGTTCTCCCCTCCTCCGTTTTATTGTCACAACAAGCCTCTGTGGTATGTTGAAATGAGACATAATGACTAGCCCAAGGTCATCCACCCAGGTTCAAGGCTGAGAGGAGGTCTGAATACAGGCCTCTAGTCCAGATGTAGCTCAAGAGAGCCAAGGCATGGTTACACAGGATGTCTGCATAAGGCTCATGAGAAAAGAAATTAGAGTTACGCAATGGTTATTTAGGAAGGTTCAGATAGCACCAGAAGAAAATAGCAGTTCTTAAATTTTAACAAGGGAACAAATTCTGGTTTTGTTGTGGATTCAAGTCTTGAACCAATAGGCACAAGTATACAGGTCTTGTGCCATTTGGTGTCAATTGTTACCTGATTTGCAGTATGGTTCAATTCATCTCAAATCTCCTGTACCTCCTATGACTGATTCACTGAACAGGGTATTCCCTAAAATGAAATGAATTACATGACAATAGCCCCTGCCTTCTGCAGCCTGCATGCAAGGTGGTCTTACATAATGCCAGTGTTCCCTCTCAACTGAGTTAGTGTGAGCTGGCTCACAATTTTTGAGCCTCCTGCTCACTCATTTTTGTCTTAGCTCAGGAAGGATGGCTCCAGAGCAAACTAATTTATGCAGCAGCCAAATCGCTCACTCACAACTTTAATGCCAGTAGCTCACAAAGTAGAATTTTTGCTCACCAGCCTCCACAGCTTAGAGGGAGCATTGCCTCCTAGTGGAATATTCTCCATATGCCTATAGCATATCCACAGTTAGGCCATGAAGAGATCCCCTAACGTCACATGATGATTCTAGAGTAGGGTTGCCAAGTTACTTACAAATTCTGGTGCGGGGAGTCCTGGTCCTGGTCCAGGGCCCTTGCGCACATGCAAAGCACGTGCACGGCATGATGACATCACCCGGAAGTGATGTCATCATGCTGAGCACATCACTGGGCAACACTCTGGTAATCACTCTAAAAACTCTATGGTACCATAGAGTTTTCAGGGAGATTAGTAGAGCGTCGCCCTGGAACGTGCCCGGAGTGATGACGTCACTTCTGGGCAACGTCATTGCGCCAGGCACGTTGGTCCGGTGTGGCCATTTCGGGGGTGGGGTTCCCCCTGCTGGCCGAATCCAGACCGTTGGATTGGGGACCTATCTAGCAGGGAAATCCCTGCCCTCCCGGGGGGGAATTGGCAGCCCTATTCTAGAGGCCTAGAACTTTTTTGATATTTGTGGCCCAGCATTCATTATAGTTTTTATTTTAATATATTTATTTACTTACTTCATTTATACCCTGACTTTCTCCCCAGTGGGGACCCAAAAACATGTTATATCAGTCTTCTGTCCCCATTTTATCATGACAACAACAACACTGTGAAGTAGGTTAGGCTGAGAGTGTATGACTGACCCAGCGTTAAGTGCACAGACTCTAATCTGGGAGAACCAGATTTGATTCCCCACTCCTCCACTTGCAGCTGCTAGATGACCTTGGCCAAGCCATAGCTCTGGCACAGCTGTTCTTGAAAAAGAGCAGTTTCTGTCAGAGCTCTCTCAACCCCACCTACCTCACAGGGTGTCTGTTGTGGGGAGGGGAAGGAAAAAGAGATTGTAAGCCACTCTGAGACTCCTTTGGGTAGTGAAGGGTGGGGTTTAAATCCAATCTCTTCTTCTTCTTCTATGGTAGAGTGGGGATTTAAACCTGGGTCTCCCAAACACCATAACCACTACACTACACTGGCTTTTTATGTTAGGGGAAACTATGACTCTAGAGATTATTAATGTTCAGCTATACTACTCTCTTTATGGTGTTCCCTTATTTATTTTATGGGAATGGGAGCTATTCAGATTGCACTTTGCTTCAGCCAGCCATATACAGTGCTGACTCAGGATCAGTCATTAAGATGAAACAGTCATGAAGGAACTTCCAAGCCTTCCAAAGGGGTCCTGTTTCATCTGTTTCAAGGAGGCCTTAAATAGGAAAGAACAATAAGTGGAGGAAAGGATTACAGGGAGCAGAGAGTAGTGGGGGAGGGAACACAATACTTGGTGAAAAGCCCTTGGTCGCACCCCCATCCTCTCAGCACCAAGATTCTTAAGCTGGGAAACTTGTTTGTATCTGAGGTTTTTCATAAGACGCAGTGATACCAGAAGCGAAGAGTTAATCACAATCAGCTGAAAAGTGGATTCACGCACCATAGAACTAACTAGACAGTCTACCAATACGTAATGGTCAGTGACTTCTGTTTCAGTGTAGCTGAAGAAGTGTATGTGCACACAAAAGCTTATACCCAGAATAAAAGTTTGTCAGTCTTAAAGGTGCCACAGGACTCAAACTTTGTTCTAGAAAAGGTTGTGTTCTTACATTTTCAGTAACTGGTGTTTACACAATGCTTCAAAAGCCCAAGCCAGAGAAAGCAGTTTTTTTAAAAACCCTGAAACCTTAAATAAATAAAATAATAGCTGCATGTTCTTCAGCCACAAGTAAATCTATGTCATTTGCAATGTGTAGCATTTGGTTTCCTGCTGCTTCTTGTTACACTTTTATGGTCAAGCCAGAAATGAGTGCAGACAAGCAAAGAGGCTCATGGTTCAAAAATATTAAAAGGCAGAGGGGACAAGCGATAAAAATTGGCCTTCTACTAACCCTTTCCAGGGACAAAATATTAACTAAAGGTTACACTCAAAAAAGTGATTATTCAGTACTGCAATTAAAGTTTTCCCCAGTCGCATAATAAAAAATTTAACTTGCTTCATAGGGCAATCTCTCTCTCTCTCTCTCTCTCTCTCTCTCTCTCTCACTCACACACACACACACACACACACACACACACACACACACGAGCAAGGCTTTTTATTCAGCAAAGAGTGAGTCTGTGAGAGAGATGGTTAGAAGTAAATATCCAGCCCAAAGAAAATGGAGAGTGTGAGCCGTGCTCTTTGATTAAGCATAGGGAGGGACATTAATGTTAGTGTTAATAGCCCAGTCAATTCCCATGAACCAGTCTGGAAACAATGAAAGGCCACTGAATGCTTGCTGTTTTTATTAGGCTTTGTCTGTTCTACGCCTGTTACTGTGGGCCATTTTTAGGCTCCTCCTCCTCCTTCGTGTGCATTTGGCACACGTGGCTGTACTGTAAATATCTGGAGATCTGGCTGTGCTGAAAACTTGGAAGAATGGTAGACTTCCCTGCCACAGCTCACGGCACATTTTAGAACATGTGCAAAAGGAAATCCCATCCCACAAAATGAAACTGTGGGACACTGCAGACAGATCTCCTGTACTGCCTATAAATTACTCTACTATGTTCAATACCATACAACATGTGGGTTTATTCATCAGTGCTTTATCTGACAGCCAAGTCACAACACCCATGGACCCCCTTTCCCTCCAAATTAAGACTTCCTGTAACTTGCCCTTGTTACCACCAAGGGTCTGCCTTGTTGTTGGGGGAAATTAGCTATGTGGCAGGGGAGACCAGAGGGGTACAAGGATCGCACACCAATTGTATACCAAGGTAGGAAGTAGGAAGACTCAAGAATTGAGAGGTAAATACAAATAGCTTTATTGAAGAACTAGGAGTAAGGCCCGTTATGGGAAGAAATACAACGGGCTCTAGAAGGAAGCTCCAAGTGAGTCTCCCGGCTGTGGCTGGTGGGGCGGCAGTGGGAAGGGGAAAATAGAGGGAGGCAAGCCATGTTTATTTCCTTCTGCTTAGCTATAAGGCAGGGCTGACTCAAGTCATTTTGCTGTCCCAAGTGGGTAGTATGGGAGGACAGCCTCATGGTAACAGATATGGTTCCCTCCACCCCTCCTATGCCACGTCTTCTGGGTTCCAAGGGTCTGGAAAGTGGTTCCATAGGCAGTTACAGGGTTGCCAGCTCTGGGTTGGGAAATACCTGTAGATTTGAGGGGTAGAGCCTGGGGAGGGCCAGGTTTGGGGCATGGAGGGACTTCCTCAAACTCCACCCCCAGAATCTCTAGGTATTTCCCAACATGGAAAACCCTAACTTTTACTGCAGATCAAGTAAACCAGATACACAGCAAGTAGGATCAGAGATTTTATAGCTGACATGAAGGAGGTGCTGGTGGGTGGGACCATGGGGGGGGGGCTTTTGCACCCCATCACATTTTCAGGAATATGCCACCATCAATATGAATGATCACTGCATGAAGCAGTTTCTAAGTAATGGAATGTCTAGGAGAGGACGGGGAGCAACCATTTGAGGTATATCTACACTAAAGATTGCTGCTGATTTTTACCCATTCCCTCTCCCTAAAGAATCTTGGGGATTGTAGTTCTGGAAGGAACATTCAATACCTTGCCAGACTACCATTCTCATATACTGGGGGGGACATGGCAATTAAAGCGCTATTTAAAAAAAAACTGTAGCATAGTATTGGCCACCATTACTATTGTAGCATAGTATTGGCTATTTAAAAAAAAACTGTAGCATAGTATTGGCCACCATTACCTATCAAGAAAGTTTTCAAAGGTGCTGGGACCCAGAAGGCTTATGGATGCAGTTCCCCTAGCCCCATGCTTCGAAGCAAGGTCATCGCAATGCTTACAGCTTTTTGAAAATAAAACAAAGCACATTCTCCCAAAGAAAGCAATACCACGAAGTATGGCCATGAGTCCCTGTGAGTGACCTTGATTCCTTCATATTTTATGGACAATAGATTTGTAATGCAATGATGGAATGGAAAGCAAAGCACTTCAGCACACTGCACTGGCTTATTATTTGGCAGTTGCAGCCATAGACACCACCACATTAATTCAAAGCAAATGAAGTCCCTCTCTTCCATCCAAAACACCAGTTCGCCCCGCTAAAGCCAAATTAAGGTGCTGGGGAGATTGTGAAGTAAATTTGTGAATTGAGAAAGTTTGTGGATTTCACGAGAGTAGTGCAGTGTGTGCAAAAACACTCGAATGAACAAACAAGCTCTGATGATCTTTCCTCTTCTGTTGAAACTGAACCTGCTCCCTGCTTTCAGAATCTGTGGCTGCAACTGAAGAATGTCCCAGTGCAACGTCAGACGGTCTCTTCAGTGACCTCTTTATAAGAGCCTCACTGCAGTTTAGCACTAACCTGCTAAAACCCGACACCAGAGAAAGATAGCCACATTCTGTAGAGAAACATTATCGAAATAATGGAACAAGCACTTTGTGCCATTTGTTAGGAATGTCGTTTGAGACACCAGCAGCCAAAACACAGTAAAATTAAATGGCAAAAGCAAACTCGGTATTCTGAAATGATTTGCAAACACACTAGTGAGCATTACGGAGATGGAAAAGGCACATTTTCTACAAGGATAAAGTGTCCTTGAACAATGTTTCTGTAGTTCTGGCAACTAATATGCTTTCTTTTCCTCTAGCTTCTTCTCCCCTCCTTCCTTTTCCCTAGAACAAATATTTACTGCATCCAATAAATTGTCTCCCCCACACACACATTTATGTTTGCATTAAATAAATCCATCTCTCTTTATAGTATGTGATATAAGCTTATATGCAGCATATGTACAGAGCAATATTTGTAGATGAGTGTCAATCAAATGATTCACTGAGAAAACATGAATTACAAATTTGGCACTTTTTTTTTTTTTTTAGAATATGCTTGGCTCAAAGCAAAACAGCCCCATTTACATCAAAGAGAACACATTTTAGAGGGAAAGTTATCCACATGAGATGCTTAAGGCCTTTGTTTCTTTAAAACTTGGGTCACGAGCCAGGCGGCATGGTCAGGAATATTACAGGGTACCACACTGTTTCACACTGCAGGAAGGGGACCTGCAAGTGGAAAGCTAACGTGTCAGGGAGAAGAAATGCTAAGCCTTTCTAGTTGCAATGTTTAATTATTTTGAGCCCTAAGGGCAGGACACATTATTGGACACACACACACACACCTAGCACTGTTTGCAAGAATGCAAAACAAATACTTGTCCTGTATCTAACCATGCAAGCACAGAAGGCACAGAGCACTTTCTTGCATTCCTTCCCTCTCCTGCAGCCCCTTGTGACTCGCTACAGTTGCCAGGTCTCCTCATAAGAACATAAGAGAAGCCAATGTTGGATCAGGCCAATGGTCTGTCCAACTCTCTGTCACACTGTGGTCAAAAATACCAGGTGCCCTCAGGAGGTCTAGCAGTGAGGCCAGGGGGGTAGGTTACCAGCAGGGGGTGGGGGGTAGGGTTGCCAGATCCAGGTTGGGAAATTCCTGAAGATTTGGGGGTGGAGCCTGGGGAGGACAGGGACCTCAGTGGGGTACAATGCCATAGAGTCCACCCCCAACCCCCAAAGCATCCATTTTCTCCAGATGCACTGATCTCTTTAGTCTGAAGATGAGCTGTGATTCCTGGCGATTCCCAGGTCCCACCTGGAGGCTGGAATCCCTAGCTGACCCCCCAGAAAGATCATCCCTGAAGTTGCAAGACCCACAGAGAGGAATCGGCCTGTGGGTTGGGGCCCTGCGGTGAGGAAGGGGATGAAATTGGTTTCTTTTTTTAGTCTTAGCATGACGCTGTTCAGAGCCGAATTGCCTGTTTTAAGAGCAGTATCATTAAAGCGTGTATACAGTATAGTGGTGTGTTTATACAGTTTAGAGTTTTCACACTAGTTTCCAGAACTGATTGAAGTAGAACATGGATGAACATTAGAATTTCCAGCCTCAAGACTATGGCCTGGTGTTCTCCTGGAATTATAACTGATCTCCTGGCTATAGAGATCAATTCCCCTGGATGAAATGGCAGCCTCAGAGGGCAGACTCTATGGCATCACATCCATGCCGAGCTCCCTCTCCTCCCCAAACTCTACCCTCTCCAAGTACCATCCCCGAATCGCCAGGAATTTCTCAAACCCTACTAAACATATTTAAGAAGGAGGCAACATTGTGGCGGCAAGCTCCATTCCCAGCTGTGTGTATCCATGTACAGAGCTCAGGACCCCTGCTTTCCTCATCCCCCCCCCCCACACACACACACACCTTTGCACAAAGAGGTTCTTGCATATGCACACTTGTTGGGGCAGTCTTAGCAATACTGGGGCCCTGAGAAAAAATTAAGGATGAGGCCTCAGAATCAATGGATGAAGTGGATGGCTTCAGGAGAGCAGCTGGCAATTAGCGGTAGGGCAGTTGGAGGTTTCCCCTGACTAACCTACAGCTGATTGTTGACCGCTGCCTGAGTGACTCCATAGCTGTGTCTCTAGAGGCAACAACAGTGAAAGATGGAGGCTGGGGGGGGGGGGGGCTCCACTGACTACCCTCCTGCTAGTTGCTCCTCCCTCCCCCCCATCACTGCATGGTGGCAGCAGTGTCCCTCATGGTGGCAGCTGCTACCCTGAATTTACCATAACTCCAGGGGAGATGCCAGTAAGGGAAAGAGGAGCAACCAGCTACATAGTGGTTGGGGAAGGCAACCTCCATCCCTGACCATCCTTGCCTCTGTAGCTGTGGGGGCAGCAGAGAGGGCAGCAGCTGGCGAATAGGGCAGCTTGCTGTGTGATAGTTAGGGAGCCCTCATAGCATGGGGCCTGGGGCAGCTGCCATGGTTGCCCTATAGCGAAGACCGCCTGCAACACTTGTGCTTATGTAGGACCTTTATACACTGTTCATAAAGGCAAGAAGATCGAGAGCAGAATGTGCCTCCACAATGCTGCTTTCCCTCAGAGACACATTTCAGTTTCCATGGAATGTTGTGTGAAAAGGGCTTTGGAGAACTGTAATAAAAGAACTAGGAAAAACAGGAACTGTAGAGATAGGGTGACCTTTTCAGCTATGGGGGGGTCAAAGTGTCTAAACTTACTGACCAATCATTTAGTTTATTCAAATTATCCAGCCTGTCTAATTGATTAATACATGCAAAGCTCCTGCTTTAGATCTTTGTGTCACATTGGCTTCTTCTTGTATACTCAGTGAACTAACAAAATACACAATTCCTGAACAAGCATAAATCAGCAGATGCCCCTGGACTTCAGAATTACTATTGCTTGTGTAAGGTGTTTAAAATATACTGAAGGAAAGACAAATAAACTCAGCCCAGGCATTGCTCAGCGCAGAGTCGCACCCATCTCTCTTCTGAACTGTGCTGAACCATTTGAGGAAGTGCAGGATTCTGCTGAACTCCCCTTTAAGAGCCTCATGACAAAAGAGAAAAAAATTGTTCATGGACACCTGCAGAGCAGAAGTTCCTTCTTTGGGAATTGGAATACCTTGTGGGGGGGGGGGGTCTTACAGTGTATAAATACAGCCCCAAAACATGTGCAAAAGAGAACAAGAGGAAAAAAACGTTGTTATGGCACTGTAGAGGGGAAGGTGCCCACTCAGAATTTGTGTCAAAATTTGTGTGTCTCTGATCTGTCTGCAATTTGGGAAGGAAGATCTCTTGGGTGCCATGTGCAATCTCTGAAAATTTCAAGCCATTTGAGGGGGTGGATTATGACTGAAATTATGTTTTGCAGTAAAACCAGTATCCATTGGATTGGTTCCCTAATATGAGGAGCGTTTCTTCAGGCATGAAAGAATCCAACTCAAGATTTTAAAATGGCAACCAACACAAAGCAAACTATCTTCTTCTTCTTCTTTTGCTCTACTCATTATCAGCCCAAGAAAAACAGAAAAGTGGGATGGCAAGGAATCCAGTATGCCTCTGAACTCTTTGGAGAAATGGCATCGGATGGTGCCACACGAAATACATTTGGGCGCAAACATTCATGTGCTGACACTCAGGTCCTTTGCTGCTGGGACATGTTTAACCAGTCCTCCCCTGATCCTTTTTCTACCTTCCAAAGAGCCCATCACCATAAGAACATAAGAGAAGCCAATGTTAGATCAGGCCAATGGCCCATCCAGTCCAGCACTCTGCATCACATAGTAGCCAGAAACACCAGGTGCCCTCAGGAGGTCCACCAGTGGGGCCAGGACACTAGAAGCCCTCCCACTGTTGCCCTCCCCAGCACCAAGAATACAGTGCATCACTTGCCCCAGACGGAGAGTTCCTATCTATACCTTGTGGCTCATAGCCACTGATGGACCTCTGCTCCATATGTTTATCCAATTCCCTCTTGAAGCCGTCCATGCTTGTAGCTGCCACCACCTCCAGTGGCAGTGAATTCCACATGTTAATCACTCTTTGGGTGAAGAAGTACTTCCTTTTATCTGTTCTAACCCGACTGCTCAGCAATTTCATCGAGTGCCCATGAGTTCTTGCATTGTGAGAAAGGGAGAAAAGGACTTCTTTCTCTACCTGCTCGATCCCATGTATAACCACATTCAAAACAAGTCACATGGTACAGCCCTGATGGGACTGTATCACTTTAGACTGCAGCCGCATGTCTGAACGCTGTCTCACTTTTTAAAAGTATTAACACGCGGCAAACTGACACTGCAAGGGGAAGGCTAGACTATAAACTTCCTAGTTTCAATCTTCTCCTCAGTGCCGGTGTTCCAGCAAGATACAGATACTTCTTGGCTCCCCTGCCAGTGTCTCCAGTTGAATGTGGTACACAAATAACGCCTAATCCTTTCAAACTCCCTCACACATTTTTCTGTCACTGCTGCAGATACTGTTAATCTCCCCAGAGTAATTTTTGGCTGCGCACAGGCAATAGTTTTTTAGAAAGTTTGAAGCAATACTGTTAAAGCTCTCACCTATCATGTTACATGGAGTCATTTTTTTTTATCCCTTCCTATTCTCTGGTTTAACCGGCTTGCAGATGTATATAGTTCTTCAAGCAATAGTATGGGGAAAAAGCATAAACAACTTCCCTGCTGCTGCATTAAGGCTGAATCCACTTTGGTTGTTGTCGCAAGTACTGATTGGATAGTGCCAGTGCCAAGCAAGAAATATGCTCTACTCTCATCCGCAGTGGTTAAAAAATTAAACATGGAAAAAATGCTTAAGTATAGGTATAAGAACATAAGAGAAGCCAATGTTGGATCAGGCCAGTGGCCCATCCAGTCCAACACTCTGTCACACAGTGGCCAAAAAACACCAGGTGCCCTCAGGAGGTCCAGCAGTGGGGCCAGGACACTAGAAGCCCTCCCATTGTCCCCCCCCCCCCAAGCACCAAGAATACAGAGCATCACTTGCCCCAGACTGAGAGTTCCTATCTATACTTTGTGGCTAATAGCCACCGATGGACCTCTGCTCCATATGCTTATCTAATTCCCTCTTGAAGCCGTCCATGCTTGTAGCCGCCGCCACCTCCTGTGGCAGTGAATTCCATGTGTTAATCACTCTTTGGGTGAAGAAGGACTTCCTTTTATCTGTTCAAATCCGACTGCTCAGCAATTTCATGGAGTGCCCGTGAGTTCTTGCATTGTGAGAAAGGGATAAAAGGACTTCTTTCTATACCTGCTCTATCCCATGCATAATCTTATAAATCTCGATCATGTCTCCCCTCAGCCGTCGTTTCTCCAAGCTAAAGAGCCCCAAGCGCTTCAACCTTTCTTCATAGGGAAAGTGTTCCAACCCTTTTATCATTCTAGTTGCCCTTTTCTGTACTTTTTCCAGTGCTACAATATCTTTTTTGAAGTGTGGTGACCAGAACTGTACACAGTACTCCAAATGAGGTCACACCATTGATTTATACAGGGGCATTATGATACTGGCCAATTTGTTTTCAATTCCCTTCCTAATAACCCCCAGCATAGCATTGGCCTTTTTCATTGCAGTTGCACACTGTCTTGACATTTTCATTGAGTTATCTACTACTGCTCCAAGATCTCTCTCTTGATCAGTCTCTGCCAGTTCGGACCCCATCAGCGTATATTTATAGTTAGGATTTTTGGCTCCTATGTGCATCACTTTGCACTTGGCCACATTAAACCCCATTTGCCATGTTGATACCCACTCGCCCACCCTCAACAGATCCCTTTGGAGTGCCTCAGAATCCTCCCTGGTTCTCACCACCCTGAACAACTTCGTGTCATCTGCAAATTTAGTCACTGCACTGCTTACTCCCAACTCCAAATCATTAATAAACAAGTTAAAAAGCATTGGACCGAGTACTGATCCCTGCGGTACCCCACTGCTTACCTCCCTCCACTGAGAAAATTGCCCATTTATACTCACTCTCTGTTTCTTTTTAATTAGCCAGATTTTGATCCACAAAAGGACTTGTCCTTTTATCCCATGACTATTGAGCTTACTTAGGAGCCTTTGATGAGGAACTTTATCAAAAGCTTTCTGGAAGTCGAGTAAGCAACATCTGTTGGGTCCCCCTTGTCCACATGTTTGTTTACTCTCTCAAAGAACACTAACAGATTAGTGAGACAAGATCTTCCCTTACAGAACCCATGCTGAGTCTTCCTCAACATACTTTAAAAAGTATATGCGTACTTTTTGTAAGCATACAAAAAGGTAAGCACTTACCCACATAGATACATGGTAAGCCCTTTACAAAAAATAACAGAAAAATCAAGGCTATAGTTCACTCTCTGCAATGCCATCCCTTTCAAGGACTTTTATTCCCTGTGTGTCTGTGTGTGTCTTTTTTCTTTCTTTCTTTAGAGAGAAATCAATTAGACTAGAAGCTGATTATGATTCACCCTAGTTAATACGTCATTGACTTCCACTGATCTAAGCAGGAAACAGGAAAACAGCGAATAGCTCTGCTTGACCCCACCACCACATCCCCAGCACATCCCAGACATTATGTTTGTGCAGTTGTCAAACTTTCACTGCTGGATCAGAAACAGGACCGTGGCAACACTAAGAGGGAATTCACCTCCACCACTCCTCCTATCACTCTTCAGAAACATTTGTCTAGACAAAGCCTTTGGTTCTTCAATGTCGTTATTTCTAGGATTCACCCTTTCTTTGCCGTACCTACTATTAAGATTTTTTCCCCCATGTTTCCATCACCTCTTGTCCAGACTAGTCTTATCTTCCATCATCCTGGCCTCATTCTCCCGCCATATTTGTCCTCTAAAATCAACTAAGGTTTCCTCTGCAAAAATTCCTTGTCACATTCTGCATCACTTTCACATTTCCAGTCCTGACTGCCAGAAACACTCAGTTTCTTCCATCCCAACTTACATTTCCTCCTTTCTGCTCCCATCCTCACTCCCTCCAGGCTATAAATCACCTGCTTTTAGCTCTCTTTTATCATGTTAACTCTTCCATTCACAGTCATCTCTGCTTTGTGGGTCTGCTACTGATTATAAATTCTAACCCAGTGGCTCTTAACCTGTAAACCACAACCAACCACCTAGTACGCGTCATTAACAAATGCCCCCAAATCTAAAAGTAAAAGAGTGAGGATATACAGCAACACACAGGACAAGTCAACTTTATATACGTGTGTGTTTGTTTGTTTGTTTGTTTGTTTGTTTGTTTGGGGGCTGCAGTGGCTCAAGTGGTTAAGATGCTGAACTGCAGACCGGAAGGTCAGTAGTTCAGCAGTTCGAGACCCGAGTGCTGCATGACGGAGTGAGCTCCCGTCTTTGGCCCCAGCTCCTGCCAACCTAGCAGTTCAAAAGCAAGAAATTGCAAGTAGATAAATTGGTACCACTTCGGTGGGAAGGTAACAGCATTCCGTATGCCTCGACATCTAGTCATGCTGGCCACATGACCACGGAAACGAGCCACTCTCCAAGGTCTCAGACTGAGGTCTTTTACATCACCTTTGACTGGAGATGTCAGGGACTGAGCCTGGGACCTTCTGCATGCCAAGCAAAATGCTCTACCACTGAGAGTCCTGTGCCCAATAACCCTCAGTCAACTCCTTTGTGTGAGATTGCAGTGTGACACTTTTGAAATGGCCTGGGAGGGAAAACCTGGGGTCTTATCATCAAAGCAGAATAAAATAACCTTCCTCCAGTTGCAGTCAGAAGCCAAACCAGCATGGTATAGCAGTCGAGAGTAGGTTCAAATGCCATGGAAGCTCATGGGCCAGTCATTCTCTCAACCTATTATACCTCACAGAGCTGCTGTTGTGAGAATAACTTAGAGGAGGGGGAAACAATATTGTAAACTGCTTTGGATACCCATTGGAGAGAAAATCGAGGTATAAATGCCTAAATAATTAAATATACTGGAAGTAGAGCGAACAAACTGTCTAAAATCCCAAATGCCCCCAAAGTTCTGAATTTCCCTCCCCAAGATTTTGTAGACCGCCTTTGCTTGCTGTTGGCCCCATTTAAGAACAGCTGCAAGCAATGTTCCCTCTAAGCTGTGGAGTCCTGTGAGCAACACTCCTACTTTGTGAGCTACTGGCATTAAAGTTGTGAGCGAGCAATTTGGCTGCTGCATAAATTGGTTTGCTCTGGAGCCATCCCTTCCTGAGCTGAGACAAAAATGTGTGAGCCAGAGGCTAAAAAACTGTGAGCTAGCTCACACTAACTCAGCTTAGAGGGAACACTGGCTACAAGTCAGTTGCTGCTACCTTATGCCGGGAAAGGCTCATTGGCAGTGAATGTTCATAACAGAAGCAGCAAGAGCATAACTAGCATTAAAGTGCAACAGAAGTGAGCGGGGTGGGGGGTGGGGACACAGACATAGCTCACCAACTCCCTCCCCCCAAATATTGACACCTGCTACTATTTTCACTAGAAACATGGAATTTTCTAAAGGTGTGCCAAACCTAGGCATTTCCTAGACTGTGCTAGGGCAGTTTCTATATTGCCAGTCCCAAACATGCAGAAATTACGGCTCAAGGCCACCAGAGAATCAGATCAGGCTTAAGGTTAAAAGCTAGAAAGGCCGGGAAGCATTAATTACTCACTGGGATTAAATGATTAATGTTTTTATCACAGTTCAAACTAGAGCTCTGATTAATTGCAGCCAGCCACCTGCAGTCCTCAGCTATGCTAAAGACCGGACTGGTTTCTTTCTACTCCTTCACTTCCCCGCCTTCATCACCGTGGTGCTACTTCCTCCATCCCATCTGGTTGTTGGAGCCCTCAGCTAATGAATTCAAGACTGCTACGGACCATTTCTGTAACTGTCCCAATGGTAACTGAGAAGAAGGAAGAGAAGAGAGGTGCCGTGGCCAGGAGGATGGAATAGAAATTTAATACATCAAATCAAATCAAATATATACATATTCCAGCATGATTTTTCAGATTGCCAGATTTCTTTCTTGTGGCAAGTCAACAGAAAGCAAGTTCTTCGCCTTGCCAGTGGGTTAGATGCACAATGGCAGGATGACATTAAAGGTCTTATTCTGGTACAAGGGCATTTCTAAGTAGATGATGTCTTTCCATGAAGTCACTGCCACTTATAACATATTATGAGTTAGCTTTTCTCCATAATATATATATATGAAGATATATGGATTTTGTCTTCATTGTCGGCCTCATGTGACTCACAGAGTTGCTATTAAGATAAATGAGATAAAACTATAACAGGCATTAATTATAACATCTCTTTGGGGTGGGAAAAAACCTAAATGCCAGTGTGGTATTGTCTTTAGGGATGGGTACGAATCGGGGAAATGTTGTTCATTTTGGTTCGTGGAATGCCTGAACTATCACGAACTTTTAAGAGCTAAATGAACCAGTTAATTTTATGAGGTTTGTGATATAGTAGAACACCCCGCCACCCCCGCCCCGCCGCCAGCATGCTAGAGATACCGAACTCGCCAGGAATATCTGGCCAGGTCTACTCTACCTGCCCTCCAAGTTTGGTGAGGATTGGATTTATGGGATCTGAGTCATGGCCTCTGCAGTGGAAACTGAAGGGGGGCATTTTTCAAGTCCAGCAGAGCCAATGCAATGCACTAGCAGAACCCAGTGCCATTGAAGCTCAACAGGACTGATGTCTAGCAAAGAATCACAATCCAAGCAAGGTGGGTTGCAAATCCAGCAGAACCAGTGCAATATACTAGTGTCCAACAGATCCCAGTGTCAATGTGACAATACCAGCTTAATCAATCCAAGAAAAGGGAGCATTTTTGCAAGCCCAGCAGACCAGTGCAATATACAGAGTGCCATGCAGTACCAGTGTAATCATAGAATGCCTAGCAGAACCTTGTGGCAATGCCAGCTCAATAGGACTTATGACAAGCACAGAATCACAATACAAGCAGGGGGTTGGAAGCCCAGCAGAACTCAGTGCCATTGGCATTGCAAGGTTAAAAGGACTGATTTCAAAGCACAGCGTCACAAATCTAAGCAAGGGGTAGGATTTTGCAAGGAAATGGGAAGCGAACACAAAGGAAGGTGGGCAAAAGGAGAGCGGGAAACCCTTGTGAAAAGGGTTAGGAGCTAACAGGCTACATATAAGTTTCTCCAATGGGAAACTTCTCTCACAAATGCCAGCTCTCTAAGGCCATTTCAGGTTGTAAAAATGGTTCACTGGTGAAGGCTCATGCCCCTTCTCCTGCATACTGCAGTCCCAACCCAAACTGTATCCCTGCATACCTAAGAATCATGTTCCAATCAAGAAGAGCCAGCACAAATCCACCTGAGAGGACAAAGGAATGGTTCTGGGAACAGTACACTGTGTAGTCAGGCCCTGCAGTGATTCTGCTCGTCAGGGTTCTTTTTGTAGAAAAAGCCCAGTAGGAACTCATTCGCATATTAGGCCACACCCCTGACAGCATAACACATTAGCATATTAGGCCACACCCCCATGTTACCAGAAGTGTGGTCATCCAGCGACACCCACCTTTTGCTTCTTATTCTGTTTACCTTGTTTGTTGTGTTGTCAAAACGGTTTTGACAAAAACCAATAAAAACATTATTTTCTGTCCCATCTATACAAAATCTTGCCTGAACCAATATCTTATGTCCAACCATTATTCCCACACTGGATTGGAATCAATTCCTAAAGTTTAGGTTCCCATGTAAATCAGCTTGCCTTCCTGCAGAACTAGTATGCTGAATATGATTTCTTAGGGTTGCCATCCTACAGGTGGGGTCTGGAGATCTCCTGGAATTACAACTGAGCTCCAAACTACAGAGATCAGGTCAATGGCTACTTTGGAATGTGGAATCCATGGCATTATGCCTTGCTTAGGTCCCTCCTTCCCCCAAACCCCACCCTGCTCAGGTTCCACTCCCAAATCTCCAGGGATTTCCTCAACCTGGAGCTGGCAACCCTACTTCACTGGCAGAACAACCCTAGGTTTGTGGATGCACTGGACAGGAGTAGTTTGTGGACTATTTTATTCAGGGTACAAAAATTTATTCAAGGTGTAAGAAGAAAAAGAATAAGAAGAGATTGGATTTATACCCCGCTCTCCACTCACTTGGAGTCTCAGAGCGGCTTACAAACTCCTTTTCCCTTCCCCTCCCCACAACAGACACCCTGCAAGGTAGGTGGGGCTGAGAGAGCTCTTTCCCAAGCTGTCCTTGAGAGAACAGCTGGTTCAAAGCTATGGCTTGCCCAAGGTCATCCAGCCAGGTGCAAGTGGAGGAGTGGGGAATCAAACCCGGTTCTCCCAGATTAGAGTCTGCTCACTTAACCACTACACCAAACTGACTCCCAACACCAAACTGTAATAAGATTTCATGTGCCACCCACACTTCTTCAGATGGAACCACACTTCTTCAGATGGAAGAAGTGTGCATGCACACAAAAGCTTATACCTTGGATGAAACTTTGGACTCCAACTTTGTTCTATTGCTTCAGACCAACACAACTACCCACCTGAATTATTACACTATAATATTTTTACAAGCAATTATGTACCAGTGGAGTAGTTACCATGCAGAGTCTGTCCCACGGGTAAAATTATCCTGTGAACAGGTGGTCTTTACCACATAAAAGTATCACTACCATCACAAGATCACCAATCGCTGGAAGTCAACTGGTCAGAAGCAGAAATCTCTCTTATTAGGAGGTTTAAGAACATCAACTTTGCTGGCCCATTAAAGACAGATGTCAGCCCAGTGGCAGGAGAAGAGGGACTTCTTCAGAGACTCTGCCCACTTTTTAAATTTCACAAAAAAGGCAATCTCCAAAGTGCTGCTGACCATGCTCATTTTTAGTTACAACTCTGTTTCTCCGCAGATGTCCCCCAAAGTCCCCCAAGCAACAGTCAAGTGTTCTGCCAGCACACACAACTTTGAAGCTACTTTTTCAGATGTTTTCTCTTGCATGGCAGTTAGCACCAAACAACTTTAATACAGACTTTAGACACACATATATTTGCAAGCTATTCCCAACAAATCTTAAACAGAAGATGCCATGAGAAAACGAAAGAGATTCTCAAAAATTAAAGATATCAAAACCAGCATTTCCTGGGCTCTCTGCTTTTTTACATACCTCCCCTTTTCCAATAATATTTTTTTACAAAAACAGGTAGGTAGGTGAGGGGGGGAGAGAAGGAAGGAAGGAAGGAAGGAAGGAAGGAAGGAAGGAAGGAAGGAGGGGGAGAGGCTGTTTCAGGTAGGGGAGGATAGAGAGAGAGAAAGGTGGGGGAGAGAGAGAGGAAGGAAGGAAGGTAGGTGGGGGAGAGGCTGTTGCAGGTAGGGGGAGAGAGAGAGACAGAGAGAGAGAGGTGGGGGAGAGCGAGAGAGAAAGGTGGGGGAGAGAGAGAGAGAGAGGTAGGGGGAAGAGAGAGGAAGGGAGATGGCGGGGGGAGCAGCTGTTGCCGCCTTTCCTGGGCTCTGCGCTTCGGCACGGAGCCCAGGAAACGTGGCAGCGGAGCGCCCTAAAGGCGGCAGGGGGAGAAGCAGTCATTGCCTTACCTGCTGGCTTCTTCCTCCTCGTGGCCCCACTGAGGGCTGCTGGAAGCAGGGGGTGGGGATCCAGCCCCAACCAACCCCTGTTCTTTGCCCTTAAAGGGAAAGCTCCCTTTGAGGGCATAGAGCTGGGAGGCCAGACCTCGCACTCGATCGAGCATGGGGCCCTTTCCTGCCGGCGGGGAGGGGCGGGGCGGGCTGGGACGCCAGCCAGAATGCCATTCCAGTGCATTCCGGCCCAAAAAGAGCCCTGCTGCTCATCAAGAGATTCAAGAGTTGTGGTCATCAGTGCACTGATGACACTTAACTCCAAATCTCTGAATAACCCCTCCTACCAGTTTTGCACTTAGATAGTACAAGGAAGACACCATGGCTGCAGTCACACACACTAAATAATCCACTTTCAATGCACTTTCCAACTGGATTTTGCCAGTTCACACAACACAAATCCAGTTGCAAAGTGCACTGAAGGTGGATTGAAAGTGGATTGTTTAGTGTGTGTGGCCACAGCCCATGATTGAACTGCCATGGTACCAAACAAAACTCCTTCAGCCCTATCTGCTGGAATCAATTAACTAAGTAGTAATGGAACCACCCAATCATGTTCTCCCCAATACCCACCCTGGTCAAACAATTCAGAAGGACTTCCTAGTTGACAGCACTGAGAAATCCAACAGAACAGGGATGCACTCCCTGAGTTGCATCCCTGGTGAAGATAATTCCAGATGCGTAGCTGTGTTAGTCTATAGCAGCATGATAAAACAGGAGTCCCGTGGTACCTTAAATATTTATTGTAGAATGAGCTTTTGTGAGCCAGAACTTAGTTCATTAGATGCTGGATGCATGCATCTGATGAAGTGAGCTCTGTCACATGAAAGTTTATGCTGGAATAAATTTTTGTTGGACTCTGAAGTGCCATTGGAGTCCTGTTTTATTCTCAGTGAAGGTCATCCATAAGGGCAACCAAAGCTGTTTCTCTTCCAAAATCATGCCTGAAACCCAATCAAAATGGATCTAGATAATTGCTTTCAGCCAAGAGATAATCAGGCTAGTTGACTCTTGACCTTTTCAGTTAATGGTTCATGACTTTCCTGAGGCTTAAATATTAAAGATTCCTGTTGTCCAACTTGTTTTCCTTCACAGGACTACAAAAATGCTTGTTTCATTAAAAATCAATCAGCTGAATCCGGAAAATAACACTTGCAATAATACAAAGCGTTCTGAAATGCAGCAATTCCTATATGGTACACATATCAGCCGACTCTACCTCCCTTTCACCAAATGTCAGGTGCAGTATACAGTTATCAGTTTGAGACCACCATTGTACTGAACTCAGCAAGGGGATACTGGCTTTGGCAGGCATACAAACCACATGATTCTGCCTTGAACTTTAAATGACCCTGGAAAACCGGGCTGTTGACCAAGAACGCTGGTGAGAAAATAGATGGGCAAGCCTGCCACTCAGACTTGGCAATTACGCTTTGCCAAGGATCTAGTGCATATGGTAAAGCAAGAAAATCTAGATGATTCATAGGACCACATCTGTCTCAGGGTTTCAGAACCTCCAGGGCCCCAGAAGGTCTTGGGTTCAATCCCCGATCTACAATTTAAAAGGATCAGGCAGTACTAGGTGATACGAAAACACTTCTGCCTGAGACCCTGGAGAGCTGCTGCCAGTCAGTGTAAGCAATACTGACCTTGATAGACCAAGGGTCTGACTCAGTAGAAGGCAACTTCATGCGTTCATGATGTATCATCCACCTCATCTTTGAGCAGTACGGAAGATTTTTACTCACAAGTGAACTTCAGAGCAGGCAAGTGGGCTTGAAATTGTACTGAAAACAACTTGATATTTAGAGGCTGTATCATCTTAGAAAGTATCTGTCTTATTCACATGGACATCTGTCCTACCCACCCACGATGATCTTTGTTTTTTTCTTCATGGACAAGGAAGAGAGCTGACTGTACTTCAAAACCCAAAACACCACTTCACAATTTCAGACGTCACTTCAGCCTCCTTCCATCACTTCCAAGGATTCTAACATTTATCTGCCATCACTCTTGCTCCCCCTCCCTCATTTCCAATTTTCTAGTACCCAGTCATCTCTAAAATGTTAGTATATATTATTTCTCACAATAAAGCTTGCTATAATCCCACATTTAGCCAGGAGGAGCCAAGGCACAGAAGGGAAAAAACCAATCTGAAGGTTGCATTAGAGATGTGTGAAACTTCAGTGTATGCCTTACGTTCCAATTGTTTACTTAACAGGCTGATCCTATACATTTAAAGAACATTTGGTGGAGGGCAAATTTATTTGGTGGTCTAGCTGTTCTGCTTTTTAATCTTGTGTTCTGTTTTTCTCTTCTGGTCTACTGTTATATTATTTTTATGCATTTGAGACTGGTTGTTGCTCTGTTAAGGCAGAGATAAATATTTTAAATGAGGAAATAAATTGTTACTGAGTTTGAGGGGACTTGCCTCCAAGAAGAATGACAACCTAAATTACAGAAGACCTTTCCTCTATTTCTGTTGCACTATTTGATTTCTTTAAAACTTTGTTCAGACTCAAAAGCCAACCGAAAGAGCAGTCACTCCATTGTTTATGTTATATTTTTGGTTCACACATAAAACAGAAAGGAATATAGGAAAGTGATACTTCTGGCATGTGATCATTGGGACTCCTTTCCCACCACACCCTGTTCCTCATCCTGTCTCCTTGCCCATCTGGGAAAGAGATAAGAATCACCTTTGGGTCATAACCCTCAGTTTGAATACCACTGTCTTGCATTGATCCATGGCTTCCTTGATTTCAAGAAGTAGTTCTAGTGTGGCCAGAACTGCTCACATTTGGAATTTCCATGTGGACATGGCTTCCATTCCATTTTGCCCTGACCTGGATAACCCATGCTAGCCCAGGCTGATCAGATCCCAGCAGCTAAGCAGAGTTGGCCCTGGCTAGTACTTGGATGGGAGGCCACCAAGGAAGTCCAGGGTTGTTAAACAGAGACAGGCAATGGCAAACCACCTCGGTTCATCTCTTGCCTTGAAAACCCTATGAGATTTCCAGAATTCGGCTGTAATTTGACAGCACTTTCAACCGCTGTTTCCATTCTTTTAAGCCAGAACCTTGGGAAATCAAGGTTCTGGTTCATGTGAATGGAAACTGTTCCTGCATGGAAAAATCTACACATCCAATTCATACAAGACAGCTATGACAGACCCCTTTCACTTCCCAACTCTCAGGCAGATTTCCCCACCAAAATTTTAGTTCCCTTATGACGTACAGAGCAATTGGGGGGGGGGGGGGGGGCTGAAAGCACTGGGAGCCGACTAAGCCTTACACTGGTGTAAATCCAAGATACGTAAGTGCCACTTTTGATGGCACAGGCCCTCAGCGCCACACTGTTGTTTGCAGGCACTGGCGGCGGGTCACAGTGGCTGCCATTGCCGCAACTGAGATGTAGGCCCCTGCTCCGGTATGATTGTGGGGACAGATCTGGGGGTATGGCCAGAGTTAGTTGGCTCCCTGAGCCCTTTCAGCCAGGGAATGCACCATGCCAGGGGGGAAATGTATGCCAACCAAAAACATGGTGTAGCCCATAGGTGCCCATGTATCTCAAGGTGTCCCCCACCACTGCAGCACTGCTTATTAGGCTCAGAGGACTGCAGAATGCCAACTACAGGGTCGCCCAATCATTTCCCTCCCCATGGCAGCCAAGCCCCCTCCCCAGCACCCAATCATGGGCCCTCTTCCTACAAATACTTCAGGCAGGACAGTGCACAACTTAGTAGTTAGGGCATGCAGTATGGGATTCTGTCTCAGAGCTCCCTGTTGCGCAGACTTAGAGCGAGTGGTAAGGTGCTATGGTGGTGGCAGAAGCACAGAGAGGGCACTTTGCACCACAGGGTGAGCACTTAGTAGTAGTAATAGGAGGAGGAGGAGGAGGAGGAGGAGAATTTATTGTATTTAGCCATTGGCCATTACAAATTTTACAAAACCATAAAACACATTAACAGGTAAAACTTTAAAGATCAGATGTTAAAATTAAATTAAATTCATTGGTAAAATAGAATGGTCTGATCCAGCCAGAAATTCATGGAGCAACTCCATTCAATACCGCCCTAGCTCTAATCTTCTTCGCTACAGGGGTGAATAGAGAAACTCTGTAAGGGACATAAGAAACATTATCTGATTACAGAATTACAATCTTCCCATTTTCAGAGTACGCATTTAAGGCAGATAAGATTCCAGCCAAAAATTTATCTCTGATATCACTATATAGCAGACAAGATAAAATATAATGAGGGGGATTCTCAACTGCGGCCGATCCACAAATGCAAATGGAGTGTTCTATTGGAGTATGAAGATAACAACCAGCCAGAGGAGCTGTTTGCATGGTTTGAAAATGCAGAGCAGTAAAAGACACTCTAAGGCCGCGGACAGACTTAAGTTCTTTCTCCGCGGTGCGGCAGAACAAGGTGGGGGGAATTGCCCCCGCCGCACGGCATTCGCATGCCGCCACAAGGAAGCTGCCCACAGCATCCAGACTGCGGGCGGCTTCCAGCGGCGGCATTCGAACACCGTGCGGCTCCCCCGCCCGGCACGCATTCACACCCACCAGAAGCGGATGGAACGCGCGCCGCAGCAGCCGGGACACCACTTTGAAGTGGTGCCCAGCTGCTGCGGGAGGAGCATGGCGCCAGACACGTTGCATCTGGGCCGCCGCCTCCGGGCAGATGTGGCAGTCTGAACGGCCGCTCTGCCTCCACTTTTAAAGCGGAGGCAGAGCGGGCCAGACTGCCAGTCTGTCCTCGGCCTCAGATTGTGTTTGGAAATATTAACTAACTAATTAGATCTAAAGTGGTCAAATTCAATTAATTTGTACCAATGGGCTGCTTTAGATTTTAGAATTGAAGATCAATTAATCAATGTGTCTGAATTGTAAATCCAGTCCCTAAATTGAGAATTGTCACTTGAGGTCCCTAAGAGATCATCAGGGATGGTATATATTTGAAAGATGGAGCTGAGAAAACCAGAGTGCATAGAATCTTTTGATAACAGAAGATTAACTGATTGATGACTTAAGGAACTAGATTGAGAGGATTTGATCCTTTTCCAGCATTTTATTACAGCAAGGTGTACTTGCAGCCTAAGAGAGGGGAGTCCTGTTACGGCTCTCATCGGGGCTGCAGGACAGCCCCTAGGAAGAGCTCAGATTCGTGTTAAAAATTGATTTTGAATTACCTCAAGACTAGATATGACGTTCTCCTTCCAACCCCACACTTTGGCTCCATAAAGGAGGTGAGGTACCACCTTGCTCTTAAATAATTTCAGTGCTGGATCTATCAGACATCCACCCCTTGTGCTTAAAAACTGTAGAATTGACCCTATGATCCTTAGCGCTGAGACGGGTGAGCAGTTTGCGCTGACATCCAGGGAGAAGAGCAAAGTCCATACTCCGTGGCTGACCTCTCCCATTTCAGAACACTAACAGGCACTCCACCTTCGGAGGCTCTACCCACAGGGGCAACTGCACACCGACAAGTAAGCACAGGCAAGGACTCCAAACCTGTTTTCCCACTCCCTTTGGTAGAGCTTGGGTGCTGTGACAGCATCTCCTGCACTCAAGCTCCATACAGAGTTTGTGCATGGGGCAGCAGGAACCTTGGCTGCCCAGTACCAGTGCCCATGATATGCCATGAGGAAAGTTTTCTGGAAAGTTGTCTAGGAGATTGGGAGCGTGCTCTGTCAGTTGCCTGGTTCCCACCCTCAGCAGACCACAGGCCATGTCGGGGGGGGGGGGGCTGGCAGCTGCTCTGTGGCATGTGGTGATCCAGCTTGGCCACTGTCCCCAGCTGTGTTGCAAGTGCCCTACTCCTCATGCCACCCTTCCTCAACACAACGCTGTGGGGCCATGCGGCAGCAGAATCGCCATGGATGCAGCCTTGCAAGGAGCCAGCTACATTTTCCCCTGCTCCACTGCAGTGCAACTTGCCCCTTAGGATATGGACTAGTACCACCAAGGTTATATGGTGGCCGACCACTGCAGCGCAGGCACAACTCAGGATTGCTTTACCTGTTGCCCCCAAGTAGCATGTATTTCTTCTTTGTCTTAAAAGCCAGTTTGGTGTAGTTGTTAAGTGTGCGGACTCTAATCTGGGAGAACCGGGTTTGATTCCCCACTCCTCCACTTGCACCTGGCTGGATGACCTTGGGCAAGCCATAGCTCTGTACCAGCTGTTTTCTCAAGGACAGCTTGGGAAAGAGCTCTCTCAGCCCCACCTACCTCACAGGGTGTCTGTTGTGGGGAGGGGAAGGGAAAAGGAGTTTGTAAACCGCTCTGAGACTCCAAGTGAGTGAAGGGCGGGGTATAAATACAATCTCTTCTTCTTCTTCTTCTTCTTAAAAGACTAACCTGTCCCACCCTGTTCCAGATATTTGTTTAAGCTTCTTAACCAGCACAGAAACTTGAGGGAAATACAGGAGCTGTCTTGTTTCTAAACCTTTTTAAAATGGCACTTGAGGCAGAATAATTTTCAAAACAGAATGTTCTATTTAACAGGCAGGAGAAGTCAAGGCTTAGAAATTCTGAGGTAAAACTTTATAATATGTACAGAACTGAAAACTTAAAACATACTAGAGAGTTGTTGTAGCTTCTTTTCAGAGATTTCTAGTTCTTTTCAATGAGAGGTACATTTCTTAGTTAGTATATTTCAGCAATTGCACAGAATCTTAATAGAGTTCCCTGAAATATAGCTGTTTCTTAGATTTTCTAGATTTCTCCCCTTAGAAATCTAGTTTCTCCCTTCAGAAAATTGTAGCTTTCCACTCAGTCCTGAGATGTCTAAAACCTATTCCCTTTACCACAGACCTTGGTTCTCCTCAGAGCAGAACCCCCTTTTACTGGCAATGGTTAGTCTTTTTTTCCCTAAGAATCAATAACCCTTTTCTTGATTGGGACTTACACCCTAACAACACCATCGCTTGACTGGGAGTTACAGCCTAACAACCCAGCCACCCTTGCCAAATCTCTCTTCCAGTATCTGTTGTCTGTGTAAAGCAGTCTTTTGTTAGCTTTCTTGACTCAGAATCACAATTCTCCCTCAAAGTAGTTCTAATACTGTTAGAGCAAAGGAGTCCCCTCTCTTCTCTCTATAGAAGCCCCTTTATGACAAACCCTATCAGACTCCAGTTATCCCTTCCTCAGTCAGAAGACGAAAGACCTTTTTCCTTCAAAACAGCTGATGTTATATTTGTTCTTAGCTGATGCTGGCCCGTCAGAGACTGTGTAGAGCAGCCAATCAAATAAGCTCTCCACTCCAGAGAAGATTAACTCCTGATCTAACAGATTCTCAGAAACAAGCATTTTTAAAAAACAAAATCTGATTTCCTGTGCAATCCGCAGCAACAGCTATCACATATATTGGATACATTAGCAATTCTTCTTCTTCTTAGGTGCGCCCTAACCAATGCAGCGGGACTATGACATCTTGCAGTTTGGATGTTATGCCTCTGTTGTTAAACCCCAAGATCACATTAGCCTTTTTCGTCACTGCATCACGCTGTCTGCTCATATTTAACTTACGGTCCCCCCATACACCAAGATCTTGTTTACACACACTGCTGCTCAAAAGTGTATCCCCCATCCAGTATGCATGTTCCTCATTTTTGTTACCCATCTGTAGAACTCAGCACTTATCCTTGTTAAACTGCACCTTGTTCACATCCGCCCACTTTTCCAGTGTGTTCAGATCTCGTCAAATTATCTCTCTATCTTCTGGTATGTTCGCTGCTCCTTCTAGTTTGGTGTTATCTGCAAATTTAATGAGTAGCCCCTCCACCCCTCATCCAGACCATTTATAAAAATATTGAAAAGTACCAGAACTGAGCCATGTGGCACCCCACTGGACAACTCCTTCCGTTCAGGTGAAATGCCATTGACAACTACTCTCTAAGTGCGGTTCTCCAACCAGTTCCCTATCCACCTAACTATCCTACAGTCCAGTCCACAGTCCTTTAGTTCATCCATCAGAACATCATGGGGAACCCTGTCAAAAGCTTTGCTGAAATGAATCCTGAAGAGAAAGAACATTCTAAATAAACAATTTCAGTTGTGTTTTCCCTTCCTGAAGCTGGGAAAGAAAACCCATTAATTCACACCACATTTTCCCCCCTGTAAAATCTTTGCAAATTGTATGGAAAGTATGATTTGATATCAAGCTATGCGAAACTTTCAACAAAGATAAAATGTTGAGTCTAGCCCACAGAATTACAGTCACTGTTCCCGCATGCTAAGGAAACAAAGATGTTTTGAAATAGGCTGACCATAGACTCTCAATCTCCTCTTTTTTTTCCTTTTCTTTGTTAAATTAAAGCCTGCTATTTGCAGGCTCAGGTCCAGAGCAACTCGATCCCTTCCCCCATCACATTGTGAACAAAGTCCCACCAATGCTCATTCCTAAACAGCATTTTATATGACCAGCTAGCATCATCTTATACATTTATATCCATCATGGAATTCAAGGTGAACTGCACAGGCGCCCTGGGAGATGTCCCATTTAGGCACTGACATGATCCAGACCTGCTTAGCTTCAACAAGGTGGCTATCTCACATGCCTTCCAACCACACCTTCCTACAACCATGATGTCTACTTCTTGTTACCAAACTCCCCATCCTGTCGTGACACATAGGCCGCGGTCACACGGCCCCTTTAAATCCGGGAGGGCTCCCGGATTTAAAGGGGCCGCATTTTTAAACAGCGGGTTGGGATGTCTATACATCCCAACCCCTGTGGCCTCGGGATCGTTGGCCGCGGCCACTGAAGAGGCGGCGGCGGGAAGAGCGGTGGCGGTGGCCGCCGCATCAGCGGCAGAAGCGGGGGCAGCCGAGGCGGAAGCGGCGGCGGCGGAAATGGTGGCGGCGGCCGCCGCCGAAGACCCAGCTTCAGAGGTTGGTGGAGGCGGCCCCAGGAGCACTTAAAGCGGCGGTGGCGGCCTCCGACCCGCCATCCGCCCAGGTAAGTTGGGGTTTGGTTTTTTTTCACCCTTTTACACTTGGGCACATGGATAGCCATGCGCCCAAGTGTAAAGGGGGGGGAAATGGCCGGCGGGGCTATGTGGACAGCCCTGCTCTCGCAATGCATGCGAGAGAGGGCTGTCCAGATAGCTCCCAATGCGGTTTCCTCCCGCAACACCCGGGAAAACACTTGATTTTCCCGGGGTCTTGAAAATGCGGGAGGAACCCGCATTGGAGCCCGCTTCGGCTCGGGACGAGGGGCCGGCCGTCTGGTCGGCCCCTTTAAATGCGGGAGGAAATTGCCCTTCCTCTCGCATTTAAGTCCCGTGTGGCCGCAGCCATACATTAATCATCCCCATTACGTACAAACATAAATGCTCTGTACTCATCTCACTCTGTTATTTCACTTTCTGAGGAGCATTAAATGTAATGGCCATAAAAGTAAAATTTAGCATTTATTTCGCATTTCCCCTAAAAGGTGAAAACATGCATACAGGTTTAGTTCAGACAATGTGAGATCGTGACTTATTTTAACTATGGTCAGTTTTGTGATTTGCAGATGATCCCTCAAAAACTGGTTTGCCACCACAAATGCAGCATCATGTCTAAATGGTTTCATCACCTTCTGCCTGGCCAGGCTACTCTGAAGCTAGGAAGAGTACAGCAAGAATATTTCTGGGGAACAAGCCAGGATGATATGAGCATGTCTGTGTCCATAACTAACCATTATGCCATGGTTCTGAATTATGTATGACTTACTTGAGCCACAGTGGCAGTTCTCCTTAGAACAACTGAAAGGTCGTCCTGTATCATTGCCCCAGTATTTCAGGTGGCGGGGTTGTAATAGAGAGGGGCTGCCGGCAAAGGGAATGATGGAATCCTTGTCTCCATTACCTGACAGCTTAAAGAGGGTGATTCAGGAATCTTCTTAGAGAATGCTTCTTCGTCGGTGCCTATGACCAAAGAACTCAGGCTACAACAAAAAAAATATGGGGACAAAGGAACAATCCCTTTGAAAATAGAAGGTATGTATAAGAAGGTTAAACAAAGGGAACTTAAGGCAGCTAAGTGGCACCCATCAGTCCTCCAACTTTTTTTCCAAAACAGACAAGGCCTTTCTAAAGGCATGATGCCAAACAGGGAAGCACAGACTCTGGCCGTGGTCACACGGCCCTTTAAAGCGGGAGAAACTGCTATTTTCTCCTGCATTTAAAGGGACCGTTCATACCGGCCATGGCTACTCAATCACAGGTTCCTCACACGTTTTCTGACCCCAGGAAAATCAAGTATTTTCCAGGAGGTCACACGAGGAACCCGCGATTGAGCCAATCTGGACAGCCCTCTCTCAGTCTAAAGCACTTTAAAGACAGTCGGGTAATATCACCATTAGCACCATTACGTTTTCAGAAAGTGGTTTACAAAACTCAGAAGAAAGCAACATTCTATGATCTGATTCATGCTCTCCCTCCCCCAAAGATTCAGGCCTGTGATCTAAAAATGTAACAGATTCTGTCAATGAAAAATGGTTATATCCAGGGCTATTTTGGGGCAGGAATGCACAGGAATGGAGTTCCGGCTGGCTTCTGAGTTGGCCACGCCTACAGCCTCCCCCCCCCCCCCACTTAGCCAAGTCAATCCAGGGAGGAAAGGCAGTTTAAACTGCCTTCCCCCCCCCCCCAGTTCCCCAGGCACCTCACAAGCCATGGGGTGCCTGGGGAAGCCAATCCAGAAACTGCCTTCCTTCCCTCAGGTTTCCCATGCACCCGGCAAGCCGTGGGGCACCTGGCGAAGCTGATCCTGGGAGGGAGCTCTGCTGTCAGGGGTGTGGCCTGATATGCTAATGAATTTCTGCTGTTGGGTATAGCCTATTATGCTAATGAGTTCCTGCTGGGCTTTTTCTACAAAAAAAAAGCCCTGGATATATTTGATGTCTCAATTCTTGAAGAAACAGGGAAATTATTAAAGTCAGTGCCGAAAAATGTTGGTGGACATGGTTTTCTTGAATTTCTTCTTAAGTAGAAGACTTCCAACAAGATAGTATATCCCAAGATATTGGCTTGTTTGGAGTGCTACCAGCCAAACACAAGGAGTCAGGCTCTACCATATCAGAAAATGAACTAGTCTTTATTCTGAAGGAATATTTTCAAGACACTTTAGGAAAATGTTATCTGTGAATAAGAACCCAGATTCAAAAGCAACCAATAACATTTGTTTTACATTCTGCTCAGTCATAAAATGCAAATAAAATACATAAAATACAGTCGAGCCTGGGGAACTGTAACAACCTCCTAAATATCTATGACACAAGTACCCGCCAGATCTTTCTGAGAATCTTCCTTGTGAAATGTGGCATCTGAAAATAAATATTCAGGTCTGCTGCTGGAAGAGAGTATGGATTGCCCCTCTTATTAAATGAGATTGACAAAAGGAAATGCCACTATTTTTCAGGGAAGTGTGCAAAGTTCGACAGATTTTACAATGGAAAAGAATGGAAAAATAAAGCTTGGAAGCGGTCTATTTATAAAATTTGCAGCCACATTGACAGGATAATACTCTAGGACAAGCCAAACTATTACAAAGCTGTTAGCGAACTTGTAGAACTCTTCTTCAGACTACAGCTAAAACAGCAAAATTTGGGCAGGGTGAGGAATGGGGCTGTGACAGTCTCCAGGGCTTGGACCTGCAGTCACATGCAGGGCTGTCTCACGTCATTTTGCTGCTCCAAGTGGGTAGTATGGGAGGACAGCCTCATGGTAACAGGTATGGTTCCCTCCACCCCTGACTTATGTAGATTTGGGGCTATGCAATGGCAGCTAAGGTAGAAAAGCACCTCCTCCTATGCCATGTCTTCTGGGTTCCAAGGGTCTGGAAAGTGGTTCCATAGCTAGGTTACACAGGGCTGCCAACTGTGGGTTGGAAAATAACTGTAGATTTGAGGGGTAGAGCCTAGAGAGGGTTGAGTTTGGGGTGCGGAGGGACTTCAGCAGGGTATAATGCCATAGAGTCCACTGCCCAAAGCAGCCATTGTCTCCAGGAGAACTGATCTTGGTCATCTGGAGATCAGTTGTTATAGCTGGGAAATTTTCTGTAGGGGAAATGATGTGCTGTGGCTGCAGAACACAGTGACTGGCAACTCCAGTGACCGTTGAAGGGAAGACTGGGAGATGTATTTTACCTCAGAACACATTCCATGACTCCCAACAGCTACAGCAAACTGTTTAGAATATTAGAGGCAAAGGCCAATCAGGCCGCATATGTAAATGGCCTCTGTGTTCTGACTGGCTACGGGGGTGAGAGGATCAGCAAACTGTGTAGAATGCAGGAGGCAAGACTCAGGCAATGCAGCCAGTGGATAGGGACAGCTTGAGTGACACATCAGGGATCCAACTGATTTGGGAGCGTGTGGAATGTTCAGGAGAGTCCATGACCAAAAAAGAATTATATATAAGGGAGATCCTGCATGTGCCTCAGTGTCTGACAGAGCTCAGTATCTGATAAAGTAACAGTAAGCCTCATCCCTGAAAAAGGGCGGTGTTCATGAAAAGCCACAGAGACAATAAGTGGCTTGATTTGTGACAGAGGGGCAAATGGTATGGGTTCCAGGTTAAAAGAGGCTGGTAGACAGTGTCAGTGGAAAAGAAGACTGCTCCAGTCTGTGAAAGGTTAAAAGAACCAAAGTCCCACATAATCAGAAATAAGGGGGTCCCTCACAGGGGCTTGGTAGAAAAGCACACTTTGGATCGTTGATTAATAAAAAATATATAATTTTAGAATTAAAACAGAAACTCTTCTTTCATGACTCATGAGACTCTATGTATGCATGTATAGGATGAAGTCATGGTATTGCTTAGGAGGAGTGTTGTGTTAGATGTTTACACAAGGGTTGTCAACTCTGGATTGTGAAATTCCTGGAGATTTGGGGATGGAGGCGGAGAGGGCAGGGTTTGAAAGGGGAGGAAGTTCAGCAGGGTATAATATCATACAGTCCACCCTTTGAAGCAGCCATTTTCTCCAGGGGAGAAAATCTGGAGATCAGTTGCAATTCCAAGAGTTCTCCAGGCCCTGCCTGGAGACTGACAATCCTATTCCCATAGTCACAGACTAAACCTCCAGAAATGTTTCAGTCTCCCAAAAGCTTTTGAATTGCTGAATGTCAACATTAAATGAAATTGCTACAGCACAAGCTGTAACCTATTTCCTTCAAGTAGAGCCAGAGAGGATCTTATAAATCTGTCAGCTTAGATTTGTGCAGCAAAGTCACTGCTAAAACAGAATCGTGCCCCATCCCACTGAAGCACTCACTTCAAGCTGCATGCAAGTAAATCAATACTATCATTATTACCACAACTGCCACCCACAAGGGGGCTGGAGTCAATGGAGGCTACATAATCAAAGCTGACCAACTTTAATAAAACATCAGAGATATTTATGGTTTTATTTAAGGCTGTATAATCTTTAAAAAGTTAGAGCACCAATGAGTCAAAGTGTGCAAGCAACATTCTGACAGCATGCCACTCTAAGAAGATGTTTTCTGGCACATTTCTCCAGGCCCTTCTAGACATGAAACAGTGAGGCATTGCAGCGTAGAAGCTGTGTACAGTGTGCCTAATGAAATCTGAGGTCTCTGGTTAGAATGAGCCACCAGTGATAACACTGTATTTACTGACCATCTGAATGACCAACATATAGTCACAGGACTCATCCACACATTGTTGGATGCTACAAGCCAAGGCCTAGCAGACCCCAGGAACTTTCAGGGTGGGGCTACACTTTATAATAGGCATTCTTATATAGATTTGATGATTGCTAGAGTGTCACAGTAATGTGTGACATCATTTCCAGTTACATAGCCAGAAGTAATGCCACAGCACTGCAACAATGGCACTTTCTTCCTCCATTTTACAGCAGGACCTGCAACCATGGGTGGGATGTCTCCCACTACAGGGGGAGACCTTTAGGAGCCTCCCAAGTATGGCACTACCACTGCAGTACAGCAGTCATTCACAGTTAAGCCAGCATGGAGTAGTGGTGGAAGTGCTGGACTAGGATCTGGGAGAACTGGGTTTGAATCTCTGCTCTGCTACGGAAGCTTGCTGTGTGAACTTATTTATTAATTTTAGTCTTTAGAAGTCCACTCTTCTCCCCAAAGGGATAGAAAGTGGCTTACAACAACAAATACAATGGAAAATAAACCATATTTACCCCAGAGAGCACTACAGTCAGGGTCAAAAAAACGATTGACCCTCCTGGGGCCCAAAGATGCCAGGTTTGCTATTACCAGGGCCAGGGCCTTTTCAGTGGTGGCTCCATACTGGTGGAATGAGCTCCCAAAAGAGATCAGGGCCCTGCGGGATCTTTTACAGTTCTTCAGGGCCTGTAAGATGGAGTTCTTCCACCAGGCTTTCCATTAGGAGCCGCCACCATGTTAACAGCTTTAATTATAGCCCTGGCCCTTGGTTTCTGACATCTAGCCTGCGCCGCCCGTTAGGAAGATCATGAGCAGAATAACAGTGAGACCTTGGGTACAATCTTAGGCAGGGCTTTTTTTGAAGAAAAAGCCCAGCAGGAACTCATTAGCATAATAGGCCACACCCAACAGCAGAAACTCATAAGCATATTAGGCCACACCCCTGACCGCACAGCTCCCTCCCAGGATCGGCTTCCCCAGGTGCCCTGCGGCTTGCAGGGTGCTTGGGGAACCTAAGGAGGGGAAGCAGTTTAAACTGCCTTCCCTCCCTGGATTGGCTTGGCTTCCCCAGGCACCCCGCGGAATGCAAGGCACCAGGGGAACCCAAGGGGGGGAGGCTGTAGGTGTGGCCAACTTGGAAGGCAGCCGAAACTCCATTCCTGTGCATTCCTGCCCAAAAATAGCCCTGCTCTTAGGTATCCCATTTTATAATAACTCATTATTATTATGCAGCACTTTATAAATTATGATTGTTGTAACTGAACTGTTTTAGATGATTTTAGGTGATTTTAATTGTATTGTATCAACTAGTGTAAGCCGCCCTGAGCCTGCTGTAAAGCGGGGAGGGCGGGGTATAAAGCAACCACATAAATAAATAAACCAACCAACCAACAAACAAAAACAATGATATGGCTTGAGTGGGTTGGGAATCAATTACTGGTTCATCCACAGGTACTGTCTGCAACTCACAGGTAAGAGCTCACACCCAAAAGCTTGCACCTCTGGCCATGCCCAAGCTATACCTTCAAGAAGAGGAATGCAAACTAAGCACCGATGGAACTCAGCTGCTGCTGGCTCATTGACTGCAAATCAGGAAGAGCTTCCTCATTAGGGACTAGCCTGATACACGTGATTCGCTACGGTATTTAAGTTCCGTAAATCCAGTTATAATACTGATGATGTGAAGTTTGAAATGTAACATTTGTTGTAGGAATTCTAATGGAGAAGACTGTAGTGTAAAAAATGAAGCGAGACATACGTACTGTTTTTTTTCCCTCTCAACTGAAGGACCTCTCTGTAGACCACATTGGTGGTTCTGCCCTCAGGTGCTAGGATCACCAGGCTGCTTGGTGAGCTCACTCTGGAGCAGGCCACATAGAACTGTCCATTTAAGAAGCAGTCGTCTGTTAAGTCAACTCCTGCCACCTTCCACAAAAGTGATGGCCTTTCTACTGGTGTTCCTGGATTATTTTGCTCCTATGGAGACTGTGTTGTTCTGAGTGCCTCAGGGTGATCTTGCTGGTACTTGGCCTGCACAGCTCAGTGCCTCACAGGAGTACTATGTGCAAATGTCTTTGCTGCATTCCTAAATTGCCTCCTCCTCGTAGTGTTAAAGTATCCTGGCCCTGCTCTGACATCTGACAGACACCCACCGGTCTGGTGTGGGGTGGGGATTATGTTTAATCTGGGAGGCTGGGCCAGCAGCAGGGCTAAGGGAATCCTGCTGAGCAAACCTCCCCGGCAGCTGTAAGCATCCCACCTCCTCTCCTACACTTGATAGGCAGCTGCCTGTCCAGTGCAGGAGGGGGAGGGGGAGGGGAGGAGTATTAGAAGCCACTGTGGAGGTGGGGCCAACAGGATCACTAAGGCATTACTGCTGGGGCAGGCTCCCTCGTGGCTTTAAGCACCCTGCAACCGCTGCTGCACCTGACAGACAACCACCTGTTAGGTGTAGGAGGTGAGGGGGAGTGTGTTGGAAGTCATCGGAGAGACTGGGCCAGCAGCATCACTGCACCTCACAGGTGGTTGTTGGCCATTCCTGATTTCCTCAACTGTCATTAGCTCTCTGCAGTCTCCTGTAACTGTTTTTTTTTACCTCAGAATGCTGAGTTCTGCAGCTGACCAATCAGAGAGTGGGCAGAGCAAGGAGGCAGCCACATAAGAATCAATGGGGGAAGCACATTTCCCCCTTTTGACCCACTTAGGGGTCAAATTTCTAAAAATCCCTTCTTAGTGAGCACCTACAGCATGGTAGGAGCGCTCTCCCCAAATTTGGTGTTTCTAGGTCCAGCGGTTTGGCCTGGGCGTTGATTTTACAGTGAGGGGACTTCTTTTAGACAGACAGACAGACAGACAGACAGATAGGCACAAACTGGCTCACGAATGAAAGTTCGTGACAAATTTTGGATGGTTTATGGTTTGTGAAGTGAAGTTCATGACAGGTCAACCAGCACAAACTTTCCATGAATTTTTAAGTTGTTCGTGGAGGTGCATGCCGGTGTGTGAGCATTCAATATAAAAGTTTACCAAACTTCAAAGCAACAGGGGGGGCAGAACTTGGAGGGCATGTAGAGGAGCATCCTGGGGAGGTCTCCTGTGACTTGATGTCTCTAGCTTTGTACAGGATCCATTCTATACACTCCTGAACCTCCTAAACCTGCATTGGTCAAAATGACCGCCTATCAATGACAGGTGGTCATTTTCACAGGTGCAGGTTCAGGAGTGTATAGAATAGATCCTGTGCAAAGCTAGAGACACCAAACTTACAGCGGATTTTTGGCTGACTCTCCTCTACCTGCCCTCCAAGTCTGGTGAGGATTGGATTTATGGGCTCCAAGCTACAGCCCCCCAAAGAAGGTGACCCCTGGAAAGGGCTTTCTGGAGAAATCACAGGCTGTCATTTCCCCAGAAAGCACTTTTCTGGAGGCACTTTCTTGGGAGGAGGCAAAACTCAGACTCTGTAAATCCAGTCCTCACCAAACTTGGAAGGCCAGTCGAAAGACAGCTTGAGATCCCCTGTGAGTTTGATGTATCTAGCACACTGGGGTGGGGTGGGGTGGGGTGGGGCGGTTCTATCAGGTCATGAATCTCACAAACCAAACCAGTTCATTTATCCTCTAGAAGTTTGCAACAGTTTGTGGTTTGCAAACCAGGCATGCCCATGAACTACGAACTGAACCACATTTTCCCGGTTCGTGCCAATCCCTATTCCACACTCCCCTGCCCTAGTCCAGTCAGCCTGTCTCAGCCTATCCTACCTTCCAGAGTGGTTGTTGTAGAGATAAAACGGAGGAGAAAGATGCTGAAATCCACTTTGGGTCCCCATTGAAGAGGAAGGCTAGGTATAAATAAATGAAAATCAAAATTAATACGAAAGTGATTTTTTTGCGTGGACAAGCCAACCCAGTTACGAATGAGCACTATGACACAACATCAGACAATGTGTGGATGCAGTCACAGAAAGTAACAGAACTTCACCACTGGGTTCAATATATACTTTCTGTGGACAGTAGATTCCTCTGTATGGAAAAACCTGGAAGGAGGATGGAGAACTGTTCTGGTCAATCTGTAGTTATGTCATGGGATAGCAAATACTTGCTCTTTCCTTTTGTCCCGTCCCGCGGGCCCGGGACTTGTCACCGCCCCCAAAACCGGCACAAGTACTTACCCCGCTGGCACGACCACCGAAGGCAGACGAGTCCGTCCCGAGCCCAGCTGGCCCCGCTGCGGTCCGAGGCGCTCCCGAGACCCTCGCGCCGTCCTGCGGCGTGGGAGCCCCAACATCGAAGAGCCCCGTTGCCGCTCGGGCCAGAGTGGCGCCTCGCGGCCCGCGGCGCCTCCGCGGCAGTGGGGAGTGGCCCGGTCGCGGCACGGGCGGAGCAGAGCTCGGCGGGGAGGGAGGAGGAACGCCCAGACCCGGGACGCAACGAGGGGACATCCCCAGACAGGAAGAGCCGGCAGCTACACCCCCGGGAGAGGCGGAGTCGCAGATGGGAGAGGCACGAGGCTTCCGGCGAGGCGGCTCAGCGTCTCCTCTAATAAATGGGGGGGGGCCAGGGGTGTGATCGGGGTGGGCACGGGCGAGGGGAGCTCTGGGAAGGGGCTGCAGGAATAAAAGCAGGAGAACGGATGGGCCGAGGAGGAGGAGCCAGGGAGTCGAAAGTCTAGCGGCTGCGAGAGAGAGGGAGAGCCGCTGATAAGTGACTTGGCCCCTGGAGGCAGTAGGGGAGTTTGGGTGACGTTTAACCCGCCCCAGTGCCATATCTGAGGCCTAATCCCTCTGCATTTCCCAGCACAACCCATCCCGGGGTCCTCCTCAGCTAGTGAGGACCACGGCTACAGGGGGCGCGGACCAGGGGCAGGAGGCGGAACCTGACAGCGTGGTGGAGAATGTGGGCAACCGCCTACTCATAGGGCACCCGCTACCTCGCCTCCCTACCCCAGCAGGCTGGTCCGCCGCCCGCAACCCTTTACGGGCCCCCACCTTCTGGCCGCCCCTGGGAGCGGCGACCACAGCCGCCCCGCCGCCCCGGAGGAAGGATCCAGGGGACAAGATGGACCTTACCCAGTTCGGCCAGTGGATGGCAGAGCATCAGGCCCAGCTGATCCGCGACATGGCTCAGCAACAGCAGGCCGCACAGGCCACGCTACTGCGGGATTTACGGCAAGTGTTGACAGCCCCGCCGGTAGGGGGAGGTGCCCCCGCAGGGGAGGGGTGTTGCCCCTGCCCGGGCCCCGTGGCCGGCCCTTGCGAAGCTGAACCCCGAGGACGATGTGGAGGCCTTCCTAGAGGTTTTTGAACGCGCAGCCGAAGCAGCACAGTGGCCACGGGCCCAGTGGGCCCCCATACTAGGACCTTATTTGACGGGGGAGGCCCAGGCCGCCCTTAAAGCCTTGGAGCGGGTCGATGCAGGGGACTACGAAAAGGTGAAGGCGGCTATATTGGATCACTTGGAAATCACCCCCGAGACGTATCGCCAACGGTTTCGGGCCCTACAAGTACCGAGTGTGGCCCGGCCGCAAGCAGTGATTGCCGCCCTACGCGAGTCTGCCACCCGGTGGTTGACCCCCACTACAGATGACGCCCGGCGGGTGGTGGAGTTGATTGTAATTGAGCAGTTATTAGCGATACTGCCTACGCGAGTACGACACTGGCTTGCTTGCTGGAAGCCTACGAAGCTCCGGGAGGCCCAGGAGCTCTGGGAGAACTTCGAGGTGCGGGAGAATCCCCCCAAGGCAGACCCGAGCCGCCTGGGGCGTGGAGCCGCGACAACAAGTAAATATCCAGCGAAGAGTGGGCCGCTGGGGCCACGGGACGACATGGGCCGTTCAGGACGAGCACGGGCCCAACCCTCGTGGGGTCCCCCCAGCGGGCTTGACCTCCGCCCTCGGTTCCCTCTGCCGGCGCTGGCACGAGGGGGAGATGGTCCCAGCACAGGAGGGTCCACGCTTCCGGGTCCACCTCCAGGGTCGGGTGGCGGCCGACGGGGAGTCGAGGTAGGCCCCTGTTACACGTGCGGCCAGTGGGGCCACCTGAAGAGGGACTGCCCCCTGATGGAGTGTGACCTCGGCGGGGAGTTATCATTGCAAGCGGCCGTCGCAGAAGGACGTCCGCCCGCTTGGGTCCTGCCGGTACAGCTAGAACAGCAGGACCTTCTGGCCCTCCTGGATAGTGGAAGTTCCATATCCATGGTCCACTCTCATTTGCTGGCGCCACACTTACCTGAGGTCCGCACAGCCGCCATCGTGTGCTTTCACGGCCATGAGGAGCGCTGCCCCATCGTGATGGCCACCATTACCTACCTGGGACGCAGCTGGACAATGCCCATGGCACAAGTTGCACGTCTTCCCTACCCTGTGTTGCTGGGGCGCGATGCCCCTCAGTTTGCGGAAGCGTTACAAGCAGCCCTACCCGATCCGGGTCCTCTCCGCCGCCCCAGCCTACCAAAGTACCTCCCGAAGGATATTGCCGGGCCCGCAGACGAGGCGGATCCTTCCCAATCAGCGCTGCCAGCTCCCAAGGACGACTGGACAGACCCCCCTGGGCTCGGTCCCGGGTGGGACCATGACCCGGCGTTCCAGGAAGCACAGGAACGTGATGAGGCCCTGGCTGGCCTGCGCCGACATATAGCGGTAAGTGAGGGGCAAATACTGGATCACCGCCGCAGCCTCCGACTACCCCGTATCGTCCGGGAAGGGGGGACCTGGTTCCGGGAGGTGAAGGGGAGGCTAGGCCCCTACAAACAGCTGTTAGTACCCCATGGTCAGACCCTTCATATTATGCAAGCCGCACATGATCACCCGTGCGCGGGGCATCAAGGGGTCAGAAATACAATGACTCGTATTTTAGCTCGATTCTTCTGGCCCACGGTGGCCAAGGATGTGCGAGCATATTGCAGGTCTTGTGAGCTGTGCCAACGTTTAGTGGGGCGAGCGGAACCTCGAGCCCCCCTCTCCCCGCTACCAGTGATTCACACTCCATTCTAACGTATAGCCATGGACTTCGTGGGGCCCCTGCCGCGAACACCAAGAGGGGCCCGTTATCTCCTCATGATAATGGATTATGCTACTCGTTTCCCGGAGGCTGTCCCGCTGCCCAGTCTTAAAAGTGCCGGGGTGGCCCGAGCCCTAATTAAGTTCTTTGCGTTGGTGGGCCTTCCCCAAGAAATTCTGACAGACCGCGGCTCACCCTTTACGGCCCAACTCATGCAGCAGGTTTGCCACGCTCTACAAATTCGACAGTTGTATACGTCCGTACATCACCCGCAGACCGATGGTCTGGTCGAACGAATGAATCAAACGCTAAAAACAATGATCCGTAAAATGGCTCATGAGCGACCTACCTCATGGGACTTGTATGTAGACCCCCTTTTGCTAGCCCTGAGGGAAACCCCCAGGCCTCTACGGGTTTTTCTCCATTTGAGCTCTTGTTCGGCAGACAACCGCGAGGGATACTCGGTCTGGTAGAAGGCGAAAGAGTAGATCCCACGGTATCTACCGGATTGCCCCTTTGCGAGTACGTCCGGGGGCTGCAGGAACGCCTCGAACGAATTCGCCGAGAAGCCCGGGCTAACCTGGAGGCGGCCCAAGCACACCAAAGGCAAAGGTACGATAAAGGGACCCGGCTCCGAGAGTTCCAAGTAGGGGACCGAGTCCTCGTTTCCCGCGCTGTAATGGCCAAGCCGGCGGGCGATCCTTGGCAAGGGCCGTTCCCCATCATCCGAGTATTATGGCCACTGTCCTACGAAGTTAGGTGCAATCAGGGCGCCCGCGGCAGCAAGCGCATGCACATTAACGATTTAAAATTGTGGTGTGCCCGGGACCCCTTTCTGCAGGAGGGACTGTTAGTCGAAAACCCCGGAGACTTGCTGGATGGGTCCTTGCCCTGGCGGGCGGTCCCGGGTTCCCTGGAAAGGCCGGTTTTGGACGAGACGCTCTCTGAAGACCAGCGGAAGGATCTGGACAAGCTGTTGACCGAGGGGCCGCAGGTCTTCTCCACATGGCCCGGTTGTACCTCCTTGGCCGTCCATCGTATCCCGACCCCCGAGGGCCAAATAGCCAGAAGTCATTGGCGGCCCGTGCCGCCAAAACTACAGGAGGTAATAGCTAAGGAAATTGAGGACATGTTACGCCTAGATGTTATCGAACCATCCCACAGCGCATGGAGGAGCCCAGTGGTCCTCGTGCCCAAGCCGGACCAGTCGGTGCGCTTCTGCGTCGACTACCGGGAGGTCAATCGGATAGCCCAGTTCAATGCATACCCAATGCCGTGGGCCGATTTACTCATAGATCAGTTGGGGGAGGCCCGGTTTCTGTCCGCTCTAGATCTCACGAAAGGCTACTAGCAAGTGCCAGTCGCCCTAGAGGACCGGGAGAAGACGGCGTTCGCAACCCCACAGGGGTTATTTCAGTTTAAACGGATGCCCTTCGGCCTCCATGGAGCGGCGGCCACTTTTCAACGATTGGTGGACCGTGCATTGGCTCAGTGTAGCGGCTTTGCACAGGCCTACTTAGATGACATTATTATATGCAGCCCCGACTGGTCCTCCCACATAGCCCACCTACAACAGGTTCTGCAAGCGCTCGCGGCAGCCGGGTTGAAGGCAAACCCCAAAAAGAGTAGGTTAGGCTTTCAAGAACTGAAGTATCTAGGATACTTGGTTGGAAAGGGACAGCTCCGGCCGTTACCAGAGAAGATCGTCACCCTGGAGAATCAACCCCGGCCCCAGACTAAGCGGCAACTGCGACGTTTCCTTGGGTTTGTAGGCTACTACAGCCGCTTTATCCCGGATTTCGCTACCACCGCCAGCCCTCTTACGGACTGCTTGCGCAAGGCCTGCCCTAACCAAATCCTCTGGGGGCCCCAGGAAGATCAAGCATTCCAAAGCCTACGCCAAAGCCTCTCGGGCTCGCCTGTCCTACACAACCCAGACTTCTCCATCCCTTTTGAGCTCCACACGGATGCCTCGGGGACCGGTTTGGGGGCAATGCTAGCTCAACAGACACAGGAAGCTCTACGACCAGTCCTGTTCCTTAGTCGCAAGCTACAACCAGCGGAGGTCCGCTATTCGACGGTGGAAAAGGAGGCCCTCGCCGTGAAATGGGCCGTGGGAGCACTTCAATATTATTTAACAAACAACCCCTTTCAGTTAGTTGTCGATCACGCCCCACTCCTTTGGATGTCCCGTATGAAAGATTCTAACCCCCGAATTCTCCGATGGTATATCTCCCTTCTTCCCTTTTCGTTCACAGTTCGTCACCGAGCGGGGGCCGAGCATCGAGAGGCCGATTACCTTTCGCGCATCTTCGAGGACAACCGGAACCGAGGGCTCAGCGGGGGGGGTGTCCCGTCCCGTGGGCCCGGGACTTGTCACCGCCCCCAAAACCGGCACAAGTACTTACCCCACCGGCACGACCACCGAAGGCAGATGAGTCCGTCCCGAGCCCAGCTGGCCCCGCTGCGGTCCGAGGCGCTCCCGAGACCCTCGCGCCGTCCCGCGGCGCGGGAGCCCCAACATCGAAGAGCCCCGTTGCCGCTCGGGCTAGAGCGGTGCCTCGCGGCCCGCGGCGCCTCCGCGGCAGTGGGGAGTGGCCTGGTCGCGGCACGGGCGGAGCAGAGCTCGGCGAGGAGGGAGGAGGAACGCCCAGACCCGGGACGCAACGAGGGGACATCCCCAGACAGGAAGAGCCGGCAGCTACAGCCCCAGGAGAGGCGGAGTCGCAGATGGGAGAGGCACGAGGCTTCCGGCGAGGCGGCTCAGCGTCTCCTCTAATAAACGGGGGCGGGGCCAGGGGTGTGATCGGGGTGGGCACAGGCGAGGGGAGCTCTGGGAAGGGGCTGCAGGAATAAAAGCAGGAGAACGGATGGGCCGAGGAGGAGGAGCCAGGGAGTCGAAAGTCTAGCGGCTGCGAGAGAGAGGGAGAGCCGCTGATAAGTGACTTGGCCCCTGGAGGCAGTAGGGGAGTTTGGGTGACGTTTAACCCGCCCCAGTGCCATATCTGAGGCCTAATCCCTCTGCATTTCCCAGCACAACCCATCCCGGGGTCCTCCTCAGCTAGTGAGGACCACGGCTACAGGGGGCGCGGACCAGGGGCAGGAGGCGAAACCTGACACCTTTAAACTATATATCCATGATTGTAACAAATACTTTTCTGGAATCTCTCATGTTTGAGCATCTTCTAAACTGTGGAACTGCCATGGAACTTATGAAGATTGAAATACCAATTCAACAGGAGCTCAAAATGTTTCTTTTAACAATAAGGGTTGTCAGAATCAGTGAATATACTCTGCTTGTGAGAACTTTGAGCCAGTCTACATCTGTACATCATTGTATACTGTTTAATAGTTGTAAAATAGCAATAGAAAACAATAGTGCAGTATCTGGCAGCGTGTAGAGACAGCCAGATGGTAAACTTGCTGAGGCTCTTGTCTACCTGAGTATAAAGACTGATGTGACATTATTATGGGGAGAAAGAGTGAAACCTGCTCTTCAGGTATCATTTTTTTCCTGGATCTTTTTGGAATATATGCATAACAGATATACCTTGGGATGTTTCTTCTTTTTCTGATGACTAATGCAGATGTGCAGGCCTGCAGTGGGCACACATACTTGATCTCTTCACCTCATTAAGGCTTCTCTATCAGGGATGGTGCATTTTTTGCCCCTAACAATGACCTTTTTCTGAAATGCAATCTTAGTCTTTGTGAGAAAGCTGGCTCTAAAAGAATGAGTACCAGGTCAGCAGCTGAGACTTTTAAAAACTGCCACAGGCTTGAGGCCTCAAATTAATTTACAGTACATACCAGTGACTTTTTCTACAGCCTTCCCCCAGAGAAACTCACCAAAAATAGTGAATAAAGTGACTTGTTATATCAGCTCAACAAAGTGAGCCACACAAGCAGACACAGCCAGAAAACACAATAGAGAAGTATCTCTGAAGAAAGTTAAGCCAGCCCAAATTGTAAGCCTTGTAGAAATGGCACTAAATATAACATGGGCTGTTGGATGAGCCAAATGTCCTTGGATACTCTTTTTTTCAGTGTGTGGAAAGCATGCGTACATAGCCTGGATCAATCTAAAGAGGGCAAAATGCAGTGGATGCAAGTGTTGGCTTGGTCATTTTCCATTTACTCGGAGCAGAAATGGGGGGCGGAGAGAGAGGGATATGCCCTAAAAGTAGTAGTGGTTCAGGATTTGTATTTGTAAGCTGACCATGTATTTGTAAGCTGACAGTTCAGTCTGCTCCTACTGCAACTGGCACCACAATTGCTGCATTTGCATTGTCGCCTGGCATGGGATCAGTGCAAGTTAAAGAGAGGTACATTTTGGTCCACACTAAAGGGCATTTGATGCATTTGTCACCCCTCCCCCCCCCCCCGGCTGGTGTAGATTCATCATGACAAAGCTTATCTTCTCCTGCTCACATATACTCAGAAACATCTTTAAACTTCAGGGATTCTTTATGTCAGATTTTATAATGCATTCATGTGAACTTTTCCCTGTCTCAGCACCAGAACCATATGTGAATCCAGGTCAGCCAAGGTGAGAAACTGATGCATTAATCTCCGGTGTGATGCCATGCATTTGAAATGTTCATTAAGCACGTAAGATTAGCAGAGAGAGTTCTCTGGAAAAAAGAGACAGCCTTTTTGTATTAAGGGGGGGAAAACATTTTAAGTGTTTCATTAACATCATGGATTCTTGTTATGTACTCTATCACTCTTGTATAGAATGACTGTTGTATCTGCAGTTAGTTTTTATATGTGGCATAATACACGGTGCTTCGATCTAGCTGAAGTCTGTTATGATTAGTACCAATGAAAAGCACTGGGACTAAAGTTGCCCATGACTAACTTGCTCCATTGGTTTTAAAACTCACTCATGAGTAAGTTTAGCTGACTGAAGGTCATTGGCGCCAAATGGAGATCCTGACTATGCATACAGATCTCCAGACAGGAAAAAAGTGGTCTACAGAATTGGGAAGGAACTGGCAATCCTGCCCCTCTGCTCAGAAGAAGAAGAAGAAGAAGAGTTGTTTTTAATACAATGCTTTTCTCTACCTTAAGGAGGCTCAGAGCGGCTTATAATCACCTTCCCTTCCTTTCCTCACAACAGCCACCCTGTGAGGTAGGTGGGGCTGAGAGAGTTCTGAGGGAACTGACCCAAGGTCCCCCAGCAGGCTTCATGTGGAGGAGGAGTGGGGAATCAAACCCACTTCTCCCGATTAGAGTCCGCCACTCTTAACCACGGCACAACGCTAGCTCTCAACAGATACAAATGCAGTCCTGATCCAACAGCAGACTCACTGTGGCACTGATGGCTGGCTGTGGGGCCGTTTCATCCCAAGTTATTCCCTTTGCTATACATGGGTCTGAATCCAGGAAACGTTTTGGCATGTGGTATGCTCATCTATCTTCCCTGCGGTATTAAACTACTCTAGTTTGGAATCCAGTTTTAGAGGGAAGAGTACTCACCATAGTTGGCAAATTGGCAAAAAGGAAAAAATTACAGGTTGCCACAAAAGCAGAAGGCAACAGGAGCCAGAGACTGATTTCCCACAAGCAGCTGTGCCGCGGTCACTCTTCCATTTGCCCTGGTTGCGTTGGTCAGTTTCACACTATTCGCTGCACGGCTGCATTTTGACCTGCAGCCCCCCCCCCCCCCCCGATTTCCCCCACATCTTCTTGATCTTCAAAAAACAAGGATCGAGAAGACCCAGGAGAAATCAGGGGGAGCTGCAGATCAAAATGCGGCTGCACAGCAGATAGTGTGAAATTGACCAATGCAACTGGGGCAAATGGAAGAGCAACGGCAGCACAGCTGCTTGTGGGAAATCTGTCAAAGAGTCCAACGAAACCAGTTCCGGCCTTTTTCAAGAGTACCACATACTAGAATGACTGCCTCTCCCTGTACAGGTTTGCCTGTCTCCTGAGGTCTATGCAACACTTTTTGTTGGTGATCCCTTACTTTTGGCGGGTGCATTTGGGCCTTCCAAGGGCATCAGTTTTATTGGTAGTAGTCTCACTTCTTTGGAGTGGTCTGTCGATGGAAGGACATGAAGATTGTTCTCCAGCTACATTGTGAAACAGCCCTAGTTCAGCAAGTCTTCAGCAGCTAAAATCTTTTTTGCACAGGCATTTATACTGCTCTGATTTCTGCTATGTTCTGCCATGTTGACAATTGTATGGTTTGCTCATTAACTCCTTTATTGATACTCTGAGTTACGCAAATTTATTGTGTTGTGTTTGTGGTGTTCCACAGACTGTTTGAAGTTTTATTGCATAATTTTGTTTCACTGTTAATAAATCTAAACTGATTTCCCACAAGCTGCTGCTCTGCCCTCGCTCTTTCCTTTCCCCCGATTGTATGCATCAGTTTCCCACTATTTGCTGCGAGGCCGCATTTTGACCCGCAGCTTCACCCGATTTCTCCTGTGTCTTCTTGATCCTGTTTTTTGAGGATCAAGAAGATGCGGGGGAAATCAGGTGAAGCTGTGATTCAAAATGTGGCTGCGCAGCAAGTAGTGGGAAATTGACACATACAGTCGGAGGGGAGGGAAGAGCGAGGGCGGAGCAGAGGCTTGTGGGAAATCGGTCCTACTGTTCACTGACAGAGTTAACCTGTTACATTTTACATTGTAAGCCACTTTATGGGAAGAAGCAGCAGAATAAAAATACATAACTACCCCCCCTCCCAATTCACATAATGTCTGAACTGTTCCTACATATAATAATTTATCATGCACTTCTATAATATACCTCTGCTGGCTTTTGATGTTGACATGTATTTGCATATATGGCATTAAAAGGGGATGAGAAAGATTCATGGAGGGTAGGATCTGTCAGTGGCTACTAACTATGGTGACCAAATAGAGCCTTCATGTCCAGAGGCAGCAAACCTTGGAAACTCAGTGCTAGAAAGCAACATGAAGGTGAAGGCTTAGCCGCTATGCCTTGTTTGCTGGAACACCAGATCAACAGGTTGGCTGTTGGGTGAAACAGGGTGCTGAACTAGATGTTCTGATCTAAAAGGGTGCCTCTTGCATTCATTTTGTTCCACTGTACTGTTGCTTGCTTTTTATTATAATTGTGCTCAACAATAGAAAAGTGGGCAATAATGCTACCTAAATATCTGATACATGATAGAGGCTGCAGGTAGCTCCATTGGACCAAAACAAAATCTAAAAACAGAAGCCCATAATACTCTTTTCGTGGGCCCAAACTGACAAAAAACAGTGCGCAAGCTTTCCAGTTCTCTAGAACTCTTGTTATTATTTTAAAGCAAGGAGAGAGAAAATATCAGCATGTTTCAGGCCATGGTTTTAAGGCTTTATCTTGCCAGCGTCCTTGTCTGCAATGCTGAGCGGGTTTGTGAGTATGAAACAGTGCTGGCATGAGGTTGCATTCTTGACTTTCTGGGGAAAAGAAGCAAATGTAGGTTTATATGTAATGATGCAATGTAAAGATATGCACTGCTCGCATAGCATCTGTACAGTATGTACACACACGTACATACATCCAAGGGCTGGCCATGTCCACACAATAAAATCATCCAATCACATTTTGCAGCCAGCTCGGTTCTTAAGCGATCGCCAGAGAAACTCACTCTCTGTCACATGTTGCTGCAGTGTGAGTTTGCCTTACTAGGACAGAGCGCCATGCAGATGTTACCCAAATGCTTCCATTAACTTAATCTTCCTCAGAAGAGCCCTTCTGCTGCCAAGTGCTTAAGAGTGTCATTCGGGATTTAGATGCCATTTTTGTTCACTGCTGAAGACTAGTCATGTGGAGGAATCTGCAGGCCTGATAATAGGGCTTAGAAGAGAACGCCATGATAACAGATTACTTGCTGCTGTTGAGGAAACACAACACAAATTCGAGGCAAAATAGTAACTCAAGTGTCCCTCTCACAACCAGTGCCTCATCATTCATTTTGCTGTTTTCATAAAAACATACTTACTAACAGTAAGGAAAGGTACTACTCCTTGCTAAACAATGTAGAATAATATGTTTGACAAGATTATAATGTTAAAAGTTCGAAGAGAAATGCATTAATCTACTGAGGAAAGTTTTTTTTTTAAAAAAGAATTACAAAAAAAACCCCTAAAACTATATACCTTAATACAACTTTTTAAAAATCTGTTTTTTGAGAAGCAAATGTATCGGACTTTGTCCAGTTGTCTTGGCATATGGTGTTGTCTAAGTAATGAAGCTTGCCTTTATATGTTTTTAGCTCAGTTGTTACGTGGGAGGAAATAATTGTACAAGGAAAAAAAACAAGGGAAGAATGTGAGTAAATTTAACTTTTTATGGCCCAGTCATCTCTTGAGGCTACAGAACACTCCCAGAATATATCCCTGTGGCATGCCGCGAGAAGTAGTCCCACATCTTCCACCAGAGTAGCTCAGAACTCCAGCATTGGGGTGGAATCAAGGGAAAGACAGGCTGGGCCCATTCATGCAAACTGTCACCAGCATGCAGAAATGGCTCAAGTCTTCTGAGAATCTGGCACTTTTTCCAATCTGTTCTCAAACTGCTGAAGTAAATCTACATTACCTACAAGGGAAGAGGCTTAACTATTTTCTGTCTCAGCTAGTGAGTGTGGGCCTCAACCATAAAGTTTGCTGTGAGAATGAAATTTTAAATCAGTCTAAAAGGTTATAGGGCAATAAAATTAACAAAAATGAACTATATCTTGTGAAAATAAATTACAGATTTAACAACGTACCACCTGAGCAGTCTGATGCCTTCTCTGGCCTACAGAGCCTTCCTTCAACTTAAGGTGCACTCTCTCCAGTAGAAGAGTCACTTAAATTGGAGGCAGTCTCCTTAGGCCCAGGGAACTTCCTCCCATGAGAAGGTCCAAGGAGATATCAATTTTAAGAGGCCCCACAGCACTACAAAAACCAAACAAAAGGGGAAATTGTGTTTAATTTTTTTTCATATTAAGAGGCCAAAGCCCTTGTGCACAAATCTAATGTGACCACCTCCAGACTAGAACAGAATACTGTCTCCTATAAATAAACACATATGCCATGACCTGCCCTATGATATCTTGAAGCCGAATGGAGTCAGCGTCACAATGATTAGTACTGTAGTTGAATGGAGCTGATACTATGATTACTAGCATTTTATCATCTTACGTGGTTTTAATATTGAATTTTAATATTGTATTTATACAGATTGTTTCTGTGATTGTTGAATTTTATCAACTGTAAGCTGCCCTGAGCCAGCCTTGGCCGGGAGGGCGGGGTAAGAGTTTTAATTAATTTATTTATTTATTAATGGGTCATATAGGTAAAACTAAGGCTCCTATGCACAAACTGACATTTCCCTTTTTCATGACTATGCTTCTTCCTGCTGTCTCAGAGATTTCCCCTTTTAGGAGCTCTGGATGGACTAACCTCAGATGAAGAACTGGGGGGGGGGGGGGGAAGGCAGGAGGCAGGAAACAAAGAGCCACTGAGGGAGCTGGGAAAAAAGCAAGCTATGGTGCAGCTGCAGGAGCAGCCCTGGAAAAAGAAGCAGGATGTTAAGTATTGAGGCGGAGGCGATGAATCCAACAAACAGGCTTTTTATTCATTACATCGTTCAGCTCTAAGACAGCTCTAAGAGAGCGGCACTCTAATTTATACGATTCCAACAAATAACTTTCAAGACTGCAACTATATACAAGCGATGTTATTGGACCCAAGCAGGGCTCAGCGATTGGGCACCTAGATTGGCTTCAGGACCAATGGGAGTCTTTATTAGTCAGCCAATGAGAAATGGAGCATTAGGATACCAGAGCCCTTTCATAGGTAAACCATAGTTGGTAATGCAACATAATTCAAGAACACAAACACAACACAGGAGAAGGAGGCCAGTTCTGAGCCCTGCACGGGCCTGATCCAGCCCATGGGCCGCACATTTGACCCCCCTGCTGTAGAACATCATTTCCGTAATCCTGTCTCGGTGCTATACAGGCATCAAGTGGTCAGCTGCATCAAAGGCAGCTCAGAGACCAGATAAAATCAAAATGGAAGCATTCCTTGCATCCGTTAGAGGAGTTTCTCCACCAGAGCAACCAAAGCTGTCTACATTTCATAACCAGGCCTGAAGACAAGTGGAAACCTGTCAAGGGCAGAAGGTGTTGGCAGAGTAATTAACACAGCAACAGTGTACAACCTGATTAAAGAGTAGATGAAGGTTTATTTAGGAACTAACATACTTGATAGGAAAGAGGAGAGGCATAGATAGGCTCCTAACTACCTCTCCAGCCGAGAGTATGGAACTCCTAAGAAGAAGGGGGGAAATTACCCTGAGAGTAGCAATCTGGAGACAGACAAGGAATGACACTTAACAGGAAAGAAAAGGTGCTGTCCTCACTATCCTGTCTAACTGTGTTCTTGTTGCCCCCTTCAGGGTCCTCTTCTCTTCTTTGTATACCAGTCATTGCCTTTTCCAACAGAAGGGTCCTACACAGAACCCTAGAATTGCTCTGCTTTGCCCCCCTAAATCATTTTACCCAAAAAGGGCAGATTAGAAACTTGCCTGCAGCTGATCAAGAACCCTTTCTTGAAAGAACTTTTTAAACAATGGGTAAATTACTGCCACTGGCAAAGGTCAAGAACAACACCCTCTACCCGAGATGCGTTGACAGTCTTCGTACAACGTGGTTACACCAGCAAGACGCCCAGCCTATCCCTGGAGCCCATCACCAGGTGCACACAGCCAAGGTTAGCCATAATTTGCACCAGGGGTCTGGAAAACAAGAAAGACTCACAGAGAATTATTATCCCACACACACACCCCAATTCAGGGTTGATGTAGCCTTAATTTGGTAGTCTGGTGATCCTATCTAACGTTTAGGTACAAAAGCTCATTCTTCTCACTTACTTCCTTGCCTGACATATTTGGCTGTCCCTAAAAAACATATAAAGTCAAAGATTAAAAATGCAAATCAAAATAATTTGGTTTCAGTAACATACTACCATTTCTTTGCACAGGTGTGCCTAACCTCGCAAAATGCAAAGCAGCAAAACAAAGTTTGAGTCCTGTGGCAACTTTAAGACCAACAAAGTTTTATTCAAGGTGTAACCTTCAGTGTGCACACAAACTTCTTCAGATACAATGAAATGGAAGTTACCAGTCCATACGTATATGGAGAGAGTGAGCAGATGTAAGGACTGGGTGGCGTTAAACGCAAAGCCATCAGACTCACTCAGCCCACTCAGCCCTGCAGGCAACTAGTTACATTTTCCCCGCTATAATAAAATGCATCAAATTATTTGGGTATCTATTGCCTTTACTTGTTGAGTGTAGCAAATAGTTATTTTGGAAGTGTGCACTCTGACAGATGCTTTCTCGGTTTACGTCTATGAGCAGATACAGATTTCCCAAAAAGAAATGGAAGACTGTTTCTTCAGATGACTCAGAGGAAGCCTTCTTTTGCAATAGGTCCCTCCCCCCCCCCTTTTCCCCCTGAACAGAAATTTCAAACAATATACTATTTTTTTACCAAGGAAAGGTAAAATTAGGCTAGCATATGCAGCTATTAACTATAGCCCAAGTCCTGCAAATGTTTGTACATGTGGGCAATTTCTTCATACGTATTATTAAATTCGGTTACTTGCTTTTCTCATGTATTCATATTGTGCCCACATTATAGTCCATCTTTCACAGACTCCAGTTTTCATGGAATCTTGGAAGAACAAAATGGGTTGCTGAACCTTCTTTAAGGCTCCTCTCCGATCAGACCATGTTGAGTTTCATAGGGTTGCCAGATCCCTCCTTAGCCACCAGCTGGGAATGGAAAGGCAGGGTTACCAGGAGGGTGGGAAAGGAGGGTGGGAAACTCCTGGAGATTTGGGGGTGGAGATTGGGGAGGACAGGGACCTCAGCAGAGTACAATGCCATTGACTCCACCCTCCAAACCATCCACTTTCTCCAGGGGAACTGATCTGTGTAGTCTGGAGATGGGGGGGGGGTAATTCCAGGTGATCCCCATGTCCCATCTAGAGGCTGGCATCGCTGTCAGAGCCCTTGAATGGACAAAGGTTTGACTGAGGATAGACTTTACATAAAAGTGGGGGGGGGATCTTTAAAGGCCATACTGTATATTAATGCTGTTATTTCAATCTGCAGAGTGATTTTCCCGTTTCCTTGGCACAATGAGCTAGGGTTGACAACATCCAGGTGGGGCCTGGAGACCTCCTAGAATTACGACTGGTTTCTAGACTACAAAGGAGGGCCATTAGTCCTCCTTTCTGTGCAATTATTTATATAACAGACTCACAGTTGTGACTTGTTGATTGCAAGGAATCCTCAGTGCATTCTATGCAACACATTCCCAAGAGAGGGCAATAATTTGCCTCTAGAAAAATGCCTCTTCCCCTTATCAGCACTACTGAGGTCTGGAGCACTGCGTAGAATGCATGAATGTCATGCATGAATGTCATGAGCACCCACTAGGCAGTACCTGTTACAGCAACGTTGACTACTTACACCACTATCCCACCCAGTATCATTGGTATACATTTGAAGATAATCCGGTATCATTGGTATACATTTGAAGATAATACATTACAAGTGGGGACTTGCAAGAAACTTGTGGGAGCAGCTATTCCATTCCCCCACCTCTGCTTCTTCCCCTCTCCCCCTACTTTTCTCACACTTTCTTCTTCCTGTCACCACTTTTCTTACTCTCTTCCTTTGGTTTGAGAAAGTTGGAGAAAGCACAGCCAAACTGTGGGAAGACAATGGATTGGCAACGCTGCTGTGTGGAGGCTCAATAATTATTATTCCAAAGGGCGGAGTTCAGGAAACCCCCATATTGTCCTGCCTTAGCACTCAATTCTAAATCAGGTTCTTCCAGTTTAGCCATCTGCATTGTGGATGCCTGGATACCAATAGGGCTGCCTTCTTACAAGGCACTCTTGTCTTTAAGTGCTGTGTGACAAGCAGAAAATACAACAGGGATGCCCGAAGATAAAATAATGAAGAAAGCTGGATTTGGTGGGGGGGTTGCACCTGTTAAAGGCACAGAAACCCTGTCAGAAAAGGTTCTAACACCTATCAAGTGTTCATTTCAGCTGCATAACATAACACTCACCTGAAGCCATCATACAGAAATAATGAAAGCATGAGGTTGTTGTTGTTTTTTGAGACTACAGTTCTATGGGTACTTACTTGGGAATAAACCACACTGGACATAGTGAGATTTATTTCTAATTAAATATATATAGGATGAGACGGCAGGTCTTCTACAACGTCTGGCGTCTAACATGCTGTCCTACGGCAATTTTTAAAACTTAATTCCCCGTTAATGAAAGGGATATCGATTAAACTGCAGGGATCAAATCTGCGTTACTCCAAGCTTCGGCACCAAGAAGATATCCTTAAAACAATTGGTGGTGTTCACATTTGTGCAACTATTCTGTAAAATGGAATTATTCTTCTCTCTGTCTGGCAAACCCATAGCTGGGTTTATGGTGCCTATCTCTCTATATGGGCTCTGTATGGTAAACTAAGGTAAAGTCATACTGGCAAAAGTTTATTTTCTGGCAATACTGATTTTGGTTCTTATATAACTCAGAAACACTTTGTAACACTGCATGGATTTTTATGTGAAGATTGGTTTAACCCAGCATAACACACACACACACACACACATCATACAGGATGAATACTGCAAGGCTCTTCCAGTTTAATTCAAAATGCCTTGACAGAAAATCTCCTAGGCCACCACATGCTATTATAAAGCGCTGTGTTCTCATTAAAGGTCTGAGCCTCCCCCCCTCCCCAGGGCAGCCTCCTTGTGCGATTGTCCCTCTGGCCTAACATGTGAGAGAGCTAATCTGTCTTCTCTTGGACAGCATTGCAGATATGCAAAGCCAGGTGGCACTAATAGGTTTACAGTAATAACTATGGAATTGGATACAGTATGTTGCACTGTGAGAAATTCCCATAGATCACTTTTGTAGTGAAGGTTAACCGACGAAAAAGGAACTATAATATTCTTCTCTCTCCCCCCTAAGAATTTTATGCTTTTAAGAACTAATGCAGGGAAAGTCTTCCATATCAGGACAAAAGAAAAACGTTTAACTTTTCGGTAGATTTGCATACACACAAATTCAAAGAGGCAATTTCTGCTGTCAGGTGCTATCGCTCCGGGACATTTGATGGAAATTTTCTAGCAGTTTAATCCTATCCCTAAGGTTATATATGAATGTGTCCACATACTCCCATGCCTGCATAGCCCAAAGACACAGTGGTGCGATGAACTAGCAGCATTTAAAGCCATATAAAAACAAAACGTTGACAGTCCTGTTCCTTTCTGATGCTGCCAGGAACTGCTAGGCCGAGGAGGCCTCTGACAAGGCAGGTGCTCAACGCCGTTCATAGCCACATCATTGACTGGTGATTTCCGTGCATTGCTAACATGGGGGCATTGTCATTGATCAGTCCCCATTGGGCTGATAGTCAGTAGCACTGATTCCAGTGGCAGTAGATTCCAGAATAGCCACAGGTCCAGGGGTCATTTCGTAGAAAAAGAGGTGCAGGAGCTCATTAGCATAACTCATTAGCATAACTTATTTGCATATGCCACACCCCCTGACATAACCGGAAGTGTGTCAGAAGGCAACACCCACCACTCAGGCTCCACCCCAAAAACCTCCAGGTATTTCCCAACTCAGAGCTGGCGAGCCAGCTTTACACTTTGCTGAAAGACACACTTTCCTTTGCTCTTGCAGGGAAGCTACCCTACAACAAGCATGAAAATACAGATCAAGTTAGTATGCTTTTGCTTTTTTCCACAGCACATCACCATATGTCCCCACTCCTGGGCTTGTTACTCCCAGAACGGTGTTCCTACAAGTTCCTGCTCAAAATGACCCATGGGTAAGGCTGCCAAGTCAGCCCGGGGGGCGGGGGATCCCCCGCTAAAGGGGTTCCCGATCCGCCGGCCAGCATTGGGCCGGTGGGGGGAACCCCACCCCCGAAGTCGTCCAGCGAGGATGATGTAATGACGTCACCAGGAGAAACTCCCGCCCGGAGGAGGACTCCCCCCCGGCGGTGAGTTTTGAAGACTTGGCAACCCTACCCATGGGTGTCACTATAGATGTTTATTACATTGTCCCTGCTCTGTACAAGAAGTGTGCTTGCGCACAAAAGCTTATATCTTGAATAAAACTTTGTTGGCCTTAGAGGTGCCGCTGGACTGAAACGTCTTTCCTTATCTGTACGGTTATTCTTGTGCTTCCAGCTTTGCTTCTGGGAACACAGAGGATTTGAGACTATGTTACGCCATCTCACAGCCCAAGGCACCCTATCCCTGGAGAAACAGGGATGGAGCAGGGACACAGCCCTGTGGAAGGCATCAGCCCAACTGCAGCCAACCTCCAAGTGGGGCCTGGAGACCCCCCAGAATTACAACTGAACTTCAGACTACAATGACCAGTTCCCTTGGAGAAAGTGGCTGCTTTCCTTGATGGCATTATACTCCACTGAGGTCCCTCCTCTCAACCCAGTCTTCTCCGAGCTCCACCCCCAAATCTCCAGGAATTTTCCAACCTGGAGTCGGCAACCCTAGCAGAGCCAACTGAGCCTACAAGAATAAGGGAGGGGCAGCCAGGAGGAAGGCCAACCAGTGCTAGTTCCTGATGGAGCAAAGGTCTTCTCTTGAGTAGAGGCCTCCTCAAGAGGGGAGCTCTTAATGACATAAGAACATAAGAGAAGCCATGTTGAATCAGGCCAGTGGCCCATCCAGTCCAACAGTCTGGATGGACACCGTCATCAAAGATTTGTACTCGCAGCTGCGGAGAGGCCTTTGCTTTGGCGCCCCAGATTGTTGCTGCTGGGCCATGGTCACTTGCCCTCAGTTGGCTCCCTGGTCTCCCATCCCCCAGCAGCTGATCATGACACCCAGGTCAGCCAGCCTCATGGCACGAGGGAGGAAGGCCAAATATGCCTCCATGCGACAGCAGGTCCGGCAGCCTTGATGGGCACTGCTTCTTGCTGTGGCCAGAACTGTGAGGAAGCAGTGGAGGCAGCCCTAGAGAGGCAGGCGAGTGAGCAAGGATGGGCAAACAGCTCAGGCAACCTGAGGAGCCAGGTCTGTGGGCGGGCAAGGGGTTGCCAGGTGGCTGTGTCCGCCTCTGGCTGCCCCCCCCCAGGGCAGAAGGGAAGCAAATCCATGGTAACGGTGCAGGGCTGCCCCAAAAGAGCAGCAGCACACAGCAGAGCCAGTAACCTTTTTAAAATAACTTTCTGGCATGGTTATTTGTGGGCAGGGGTTTTGATTAAGGGGTGGGCCCCGGAACACCCCACCGTCGCTATGGGCCAGGTTCCCACTGCTGCTGCCCAAGCACCAAGAATACAGAGCACCACTGCTTGCTCAGGAGTAGGAGCAGGGAAGCAGGAACTAGGAGTAGCCAGGGGAAGAGGGATAACAGGCCTCATCGGAAGGGAGCAAGGAAGGCAGCTGGCTGTGTCAGGGGGAGGGAAAAGCAGGAGACAGTCAGGCTGGGAGCCTTTTCAGCTGCAGAGTGCTCAGTCTCCGGGAGGCTGGAAAGGTGGCATTCCTAACCCCGAAGGAACTTTTCCCCGGGAGGTTGGTGCCTCCCTGACTTAACCCTGCAGAGGGGTCGCTGCAGCCAGAACAGGAGCCGAAGGAGCTGGGAGAAGAACTGAGGCTGGGAGAGCAGCCCAAGCCCCTGGAGGTGAGCAGGTGGAGGTGATGAAAAGGAGGCTAGCCAGGCTTCAGGGTGGCTGGTGGTTAACCTTTAGGAACTGTTATTGTAAAAGGGCTAAGCAATGAAAGGGCAACCTAAAGAGTCTGTTTAGCCTGGAGAGGAGATGACTGAGAGGTGATATGATAACCATCTTCAAGTATTTGAAGCGCTGTTACATAGAGGAGGGAGGGAGGTTGTGTTCTGTTGGCCCAGAAGGTCAACCAGAACCAGTGGATTGAAATTAATTCAAAAGAATTTTCAGCTAAACATTAGAAAGAACTTCCTGACAGTTAAAGCAGTTCCTCAGTGGAACAGGCTTCCTTGGGAGGTGGTGGGCTCTCCTTCTTGGAGGGTTTTTAAGCAGAGGCTAGATGGCCATCTGACAGCAATGCTGATTTTGTGAATTTAGGTAGATAATGAGAGGAAAGGCAGGAAAAAATCAGCTAGTGCTCGGCTCTTGTGGTCCTTTCTTACATGCCCATGGTAATGCCGATAGCCACTTTGGGGTCAGGAAGGAATTTTCCTTCAGGCCAGATTAGCCAGGGATCCTGGGGGATTTTTGCCTTCCTCTGGGCATAGAGCCGGGGTCGCTGAAGGAATGTGGGCGTAGTTGTGAGTTTCCTGTGTTGTGAAGCAGGTTGGACTAGATGCCAAAGCAGCCATTTGCTACAGGTGAACTGATCTCTGTTGCCTGAAAAACAGTTGTAATACCAGATCTCCAGCCACCACCTGGAAGTTGGCAGCCCAACTTCCAGCTCTGTGGTTCTATGTTTCTATATGTTTCTTATGTTGACTGGTCTTTTGGACTGTGGAAAGAAGATGCCCCCCCCCTCTGGGAATAAGGCCCCTCTCGCTCTGGGTGGCTTCATGCTCCAGCACTGCCCTGGTACAGCAACTACTCCCCGCATAATGGAACACTAGGATCTGCCCTCTATTTACTTTAACATAATCCAAGGTTACATTAATCAAGTCCTGTCAGACAAAAGCAACACGTAAACAGTGATAAAATATTTCAGTGAGAAGTCTCACTGAGGATACCATCTAATTAAAGAGGACACTGAAATTATCACCTCAATAGCAATATAATTTTATTGGAAAGTGCTCGTTTGCAGTGGAGAATTTGAGGCTAAAAAGATGATGAGCTGATCATCTATGGTCATTAAAAATCCCAGGGCACTCTTTGTAAGATTAGTGATTTTTAATCTTACTGTTTGGCTTGATTCCAAAGAGAGAGAATAAATTACATTCCTCTCGCACTCGGTTCCCTGTATTTTACCCCAGAGACTGACGTGCCTTCACTCTTCGGTGAAAGCTCCCGTGAACATGGTGTGAAAAGACGCCACAGAAAATGAACAATCTTCATAGTTAGACAGAGGGAGGGGAACAAAGATAACATATTAATGCCCAAACCAACGATTTAGTGTGTGTGTTCTGACATGGTCACCCTACCCACAAAAGTAGCCCTATTAATTTAAACAAAAAGGACATCTTATGCCATGCATACGTATGTGCACAACATGGAGTGGCCCATTCTGCTGAAATGAATAGGGCTGCCAGGATGCGAGGGCTGCCAACCTCCAGGAAGGACCTGGAGTTCTCCTGAAATCACAACTGATCCTCAGACTACAGAGCTCAGTTCCCCTGGAGAAAACATCAGCTTCAGAGGATGGGCTCTAAGGCAGCACACCCTTGGTGAGCTCTCTCCCCTTCCTAAACTCCACCCTCCCCAAGTCTCCCAGAATTTCCCAACCCAGAGTTGGCAACAACTGCACAGGTGCTCCAGACTGGCATAGGTATCATGGAACCACTGGATCTGTTGGCAGGAGCCTCTCTGACAGTGGGTCTGCTCATGAGTAAGTACACCACTTGGAGTGCTTACCCTTGAGTCATTTTCTGCAGGGTTTCGTTTGCGAGTCTGAATGGCGGCTACCAGCACATCTTGTGGCAGTGAGTGCCACAAGTCAAGCACACATTGTGTGGGGAAAGTACTGCCTCCCTTTCCTCTCTCCACATCAGGCACTTGGTGAGGTAAGTGAGCTGAAAGAGTTCTGAGAGAACTGTGTCTGGCCCAAGGTCACCCAGCAGGCCTCATGTGGAGAAGTGGGGAATCAAACCTGGTTCTCCAGATTAGAGTTCGCTGCTCTTAACCACTACACCACACTGGCTACTGCCTTTTGGCTGTTATGACTCTGTTGCTGACCAGTTTCATAGTGACCCTAAGTTCTACTATTATTGAAGAGGCAGAACCGTTTCTCTGTCCACATTTTCTATTCTGGGGTAAGCACTAGAAGAAGAAAAACGCACTTCTGCCATTTACTATAGTTCAGTTTAAACTAGGGGAAAGTCCACTGTGATGGGCACCTATCGACTAGTGCCCATAACATCAGTAACAAACCTTTCTCCTCCCCCACCAGAGCAATTTTGTAACTTTAAAAAGAAAATACCTATGAACAAGGCCTTTTTTTTGGTAGAAAAAAACCAGCAGGAACTCGTTAGCATAATAGGCCACACCCACCAGCAGAAACTCATTAGCATATTAGGCCACACCACTGACAGCACTGTTTATTAGCATATTAGGCCACACCCCCATGTTACCAGCAGAGTGGTCATCCAGCCACACCCACCGTTTGCTTCTTATTCTGTTTTCCTTGTTTGTTGTCAAAACCCAGGGCTTTTTTTGTAGCAGGAATTAATTTGCATGTTAGGCCACATACCCCTAATGAGCCAATCCTAATGAGTTTCTGCTGTTGGGTGTGGCCTATTATGCTAATGAGTTCCTGCTGGGTGTGGCCAGCTCAGGAGCCAGCTGGAACTCCATCACTGTGCGTTCCTGCCCCAAAATAGCCCTGCCTATGAATATATTTGTGAGGTGAAAAATGCTTATGACTGCAGGCTCAGAGGAAGCAAACCTGGGTGAGCATAGCTCAGAGCAACTGAAACACTAAGCTGTGGCCTGATGTTCTCCACTCTGGTTTATGTCTTGTCTTGTCTTTCTTTCTTTCCCCCCCTGGCTGGTTTCCACTCTGAGTGCTAAACCAGCTGCCTACTTAAGAAAGGTGCATCTCTGGTGTCTGAGTGGAGAACTCTGGGCACATCACGCCCCACATTGTCTTTCACTTGAAGGTCCCATGCCATCATTTATGGCGCTGCCTCCTCTTGATGGTTGTGGGCTACTGGGTGGGGCAGGGACACAGGGCCCCCCTTTGATCCAAACCAGACCTTCCATGCACATATATGTGCATCAACACATACATGCTATTGTTAAAAGTAGTAAGGAACCCACCAGAAGCACAAGAGGTAGAAAAAGACAGAACTGACCCAGCATTCAGCTTGTTGGTGGCTATGTGTGTGAGGCATGTTGTAAAGCTGGGTCCAAGACTGAACTTCCTTGCAGAGATGGCAGAAGTACTGGAGCCTTCACCACGGGAAGACCTCTCTTGCCTACCACCTCAAGAGGCACAGGAGTGGAAGCACACTGCAAGAGAGGAGGTGAATGCTCTGCACAAGAATAACATATGGGCACTTACAGAGCTTCCTCAAGAGAAGAAAGCTGTAGGACGTAAGTGGGTCTTCAAGCTGAAGCATGATGCAGACGGCAAGATCCAGTGCTACAAAAGCAGATTGGTGGCCAAAAGATACTTCCAAAAGTATGGTCAGGACTATGATGAGACCTTTGCACCAATGTTCCCTCTAAGCTCCACAGTGCGCGAAAATTCGACCCCGTGAGCGAAAAAAGCTAGTAGCATTAAAGTTGTGAGTGAGTTTACATTTGACTATCACGTGAGGTTTTTTTAGAAAATTAGTTTCATAACCTTGTAAAAAAAATCTCAGAATGAATTATTTTAAACTATATTAAACTACATTTTATGAATAATTTAAACATTGTAAGAGAAAACAGAATCAAGACAAATTTCATTACACAAAATGTTGTCTTCTATAGGGGTAGAACAGGCCTCCGGAGAACAGGTCTACCCGCCCCTTTCCCCTGTATTGGTAGACCTGGCCTCTGAACAGGTCTACCCAGCCCTTGCCACTGTATTCGTAGACCAGGCCTCTGGAGAACAGGTCTACCTGCCCCTTTCCCCTGTATTGGTAGACCTGGCCTCTGAACAGGTCTACCCAGCCCTTGCCACTGTATTCGTAGACCAGGCCTCCGGAGAACAGGTCTACCCGCCCCTTTCCCCTGTATTGGTAGACCTGGCCTCTGAACAGGTCTACCCAGCCCTTGCCACTGTATTCGTAGACCAGGCCTCCAGAGAACAGGTCTACCCGCCCCTTTCCCCTATATTGGTAGACCTGGCCTCTGGAGAATAGGTCTACTAACCCCAGTCCACTATATTGATAGACCTGGCCTTGGACCATCACCCTGCACTGAGCCTTAGAAAGCATACCAGCATTTGGGGGGGGGGGGACACTTGCAGTCTGCTTTGTGTGGGCGGGGGTTATTGAAATATGACAACCAGCATTACATGTCAAGTATAACAGAGGTGGAACAATCACTGTCAGACTCAAACTTTTGTCAGACCCCTGCCTAACCTAATGAACAGGAAGTTGCTTAAATGTTATCAACCTGCCCAAACTACTTATTTATTCAAATATTTATGTCCCACTTTCCCTGTGACTCAAGGCAGCTTACAGCAGAGGTCATGAGGTACCAGGTAGAGGACGTTAAGAAAATTGGCAGGTGGAAGTCTGAGTGTTTCAAATCTTACATTAGAAGATGTAAAATTTAATCTGTTGGTTGCACTGGATAATTCAGTTTTTGTTTCAGATGCTGACAGCTACTAGGTGAAAAGAAGGATCACCATCTGCGGCCACAGCATGGTGTTTTGGGCTGCTCACCGGGCCAGAAGACATCTATTGGGTCACAGTTGGGCCTTAGTAAGTTGGCTGATATTGAGTGGTTGGGCCAGAGGGTCAACGTTGTTTGAGGAGAGGCGTGGTCCTCCTCCTCCCATGTTACTGATACACCTGGGAGGTAATGAATTGGGACTGATGATGGGCAAGGCCCTAGTTATTCAGGCAAAGTCTGACCTAGCCACCATTAGACGGTGGCTTGAGGTACGGATTATCTTGTCTGCAATGTTACCATGCAAAATGTGGAGCAGTATTGGGGACCCCAGAAGTTTTGAATGGGCAAGGCAAAATGCTAATTGCCAGTTTCAGAATGCCATGGAGGGTGGCTTGGGTCTGTTTTTGACCCACCCCAACATACAGGTTGATGTTCTAAACCTGTATAGGGTGGATGGGGTGCTCTTGAATGACAAGGGAAATGCTATTTTTCTTGAAGATTTACGGCAAGGGGTGTGGGTGGCTTTGGGGCTTGGACTTGGCCATGGCAGTGTAGTGCAGATAGGAGAGTGGAAATGGTAAGCACCAGGGCATTTACTGTTGGAAATAAGGGGTCTACCAGGAAAAGTCTTTGGGCCATGCGGTTCAGGGCTGGAGTGTCATCCTTCAGAGCACCCAGGGTTTCGCATGATCCTTGTCGGCCATACAGCTTCAGGGGTGGTGGCCAGGGGTGCTACCAACTTGCCAGGCCACTGATTGAGAGCCAAATGGATGGATCAAAATCAGGGCAGGTGTCTCACCCAGTTGAGGGCAGGGAGGTGTTCAGGTACTGATTCCTGCCCTTCCCTTTCTGCACTAGAAGGCATCCCCTCACCGGGTTACAGTTATAAACAGTTAAATCCATCCTTTTTAAATCCATACCTTGTGTCTGTTTCTTCATTCCAACTGTGAGGGCAAAAGATAGCTACTTCAACTATTGAAAGACATGGGCATAGCCGTACCTCAGACCATAGTAGTGTATGAAGACAACCAAAGTTGCATTCACATTTCTGAGAAAGAAGATGTGAGTCCACACTGATGTGAAATATCACCTGGTGAGAGATCTGCAGAAAGAAGGAATTGTCAAGCTGATCTACTGTCCAATGAAGCAGATGATTGTACATGCACTCAGCAAACCACTCCCTAGAAGGGTTGCCAACCTCCAAGTGACACCTGGAGATCTCCTGCTATTACAGTTGATCTCCAGACAACCTAGAACAGTTCCCCTGGAGAAAATGGCTGCTTTGGAGGGTGGCTGCTGAGGCCCCTCTCCTCCCCAAACCCCTCCCTCCCCAGGCTCCACCCCCCCCAAATTTCCAGGTATTTCCCAATCCAGAGCTGGCAGCCCTACTCCCTGGAGAACACTTTGATGTTCTGAGAATGAAGATGAATTTTGTGATCTAATTCACGAGACATCGAGAGGGGGTGTTAGAAGTGAAGAACTGGAATGCTGTCCCCTGCCTTAGTCTCCAGACTATGTGGCAAGACAGTTAGGCTGCGGCCACACGGGCCTTAAATGCGGGAGGAAGGGCAATTTCCTCCTGCATTTAAAGGGGCCGACCAGACGGCCGGCCCCCTAGTCCCGTGCCGAAGCGGGATCCAATGCGGGTTCCTCCCGCATTTTCAGACCCCGGGAAAATCAAGAAAATCAAGGAACCCGCATTGGAGGTATCTGGACAGCCCTCTCTCGCATGCATTGCGAGAGCAGGGCTGTCCAGATAGCCCCGCCGGCCATTTTTTCCCCACTCTTTTACACTTGGGCGCATCCATGCGCCCAAGTGTAAAAGAGTGGGGGAAAAAACCACCCCGACTTACCCTGGCAGATGGCGGGTCAGAGGCCGCCACCGCCGCTTCCAGTGCTGCTGGGGCCGCCTCCCCGTCCACCTCTGTCTCTTCAGCGGTGGCCTCCACGGCGGCCGCCGCCACTATTTCCGCCGCCGCCGCGGCTGTCCCCCGCTTCCGCCGAGGCTGTCGCGGCCACGGCCGCAGCCGCGGCCGCCGATCACACTGGCACAGGAGTAGGGATGTATGGACATCCCAACCCACTGTTGAAAAATGCGGCCCCTTTAAATCCGGGAGCCCTCCCGGATTTAAAGGGGCCGTGTGACCGCGGCCTAAAATAGCTAGATAGTCAGATTAAGCTTCCTTCCTGTGTTTACTCTTCTGCCACTGTCCCCTTGAAGTAGACTAATAAAAATTCTCCTTCCTTCCATTTATCCTCTCCCAGAACACACTTCTCCCTGTACACACCCAGAGGGAGGACCATGACACAGATGGCCTCTCACCATCTTAAGTAAAAGTAAAGGTTTCCCTTGCTCAAAAGCCAGTTGAATCTGACTCTATGGGGCGGTGCTCATCTCCGTTTCCAAGCCGAAAAGCCAGCACTGTCTGAAGACATTTCCATGGTCATGTGGCCGGCATGACTAAATGCCAAAGCACACGGAATGCTGTTACCTTCCCACTGAAGCAGTACCTATTTATCTACTTGAAATTTCTTGCTTTCGAACTGCTAGGTTGGCAGGAGCTGGGGCCAGAGATGGGAACTCACTATGTCACACGGCACTCAGGTCTTGAACTGCTGAACTACTGACCTCCTGGCCTGCAGTTCAGTGTCTTAACCACTGAGCCACCGCGGCCCCTTCTCACTATCTTGGTCCATCCTTACTAAGTCGGACTAGAATACTATCCTCTCTCTAAACTTTCCTATCTTGAATGTTGTTCCAAAATAGAGTTTTATTAGTCTGAAAGGTGGCTCTGTGTAACTTTGTGACGAAGCTTGGGTGCAATGGCACTCCTGCGTATGTAGCTTTAATGCACTCTGTTGAATTAGCTCTGGGAACTGGACTAACTCTACCAGCTCTCCCAACACATACTACAGGGGGGAAACGTACTGTGGAGAATGTTGTGTCCATCTTCACCCCCATGTTATACTAAGGGTGATACACAATTGTCTTCTACTCTTCTTCATTCCAGGAGCCTGACTATGCCCGTGCAGAGGAATGCACTTTCTTAAAGAGAAAAAGACAGGAAGTGTGGGTGGGAAAGCTTCCTATTAATAGCCAGGGATTCTTGTTAAAGTGAGAAAGAACAGCGGAGACGTGGAAGTTCAGGTTAAAATACTGCAGGCACAAGAGTCCCCTGTGCCAGGTCCTTCTCTCACATGCAGAGAGAAGTGGGACAGTGAATTTCCCCTGTTCGTCATTCTACAGGTGGGGAGCACCAGCTCAAGCCAAAAGCAGCTGCCTTTGCTTGAGACAAACAATAATTTAAAATAGTTCAGAACTGTTATCAAAATGAAGGAGGGAGAGGTGATTGTTTGCAAATAAATACGAAAACGTTCTGCACAAATTCTAGGACTTAGACACAGAGTCATCTAAGCCAGTCAGACTGAAGGGTACCTGTCATAGCTATTTCCCTTCACAACTTCTTTCTTCCATTGTGATGCCTCCCACTTCTAATGCCTACTCATCTTCACATTCAAGGGATGGCATATGGGAAGAAGGATGTGGGACAATGAGCTCAGAGTAATTTAAGTGACAACAAATACTAGAAAAAGTGCTGGCTGCACAAAATGATCTTTATTTATCAGGTTGCGTTGTAGAAGGCATCTCAAAGAAGAATCTGAGTTTGCCACCATGATTTCTGCTCTCTGGTAGGGATTACTGGCAATTGGGATTACATAATCTTGGTTTGCTTCCAAGCCCGCCCTTGACTAAAACTGATAATATCCCAAGAACAATATGGGATTCTTTGTAGTTCCCTTGCCCCAGGGGATATGGGCTACCTCAGAGGCATCTGATTTTGGACTAAAGAGAAGCAAATAGTGAGTTACTTGTTTATTTACTTCATATTTATCACCACAGAATGCTATTTGGATATGTCTTAGATTGTCTCTGGACATCTACATATCTTTAACCCTGTATTTTCTCTCTCAGCCATAAACCTCTCGCAGTCAGTCACTGACAACAAACATTAAGGAGAACATCAGAGAGAGAGAGAGAGAAGCCCAGCTTGTTTCACATCAATATACTGTGTTCTTATGATATTATAATATTTTTTTGAATAAATGGTTTGGGTTTTTAAAATGATACCTTCTCATAGTTCCCCATGCTGAAAAAATTGTGGCCACATAGGTTCTTACTATCATTGTTGGTGGGAATGTCCCAAGATACTCCCCTTTTGGTGTGAAGTTATCGGACAAGTCAACAAGATCACTCTATCGAATTTACCCATCACTCCTGATTTGGTGCTTCTTAATATTATGGATTCGATGGTGGGAACATTAGCTCTCAAAGAACTCATCTCAGTTTTATTGGCTACAGCACGAACAACAATAGCCTCAGTCTGGAAAACAGCCACTCCCTCAACAATCCGGATCTGGCATAATAAAATATGGGATCAGTTCATTTTAGATAAAATCACAAATGTCATTCAATTATCGAAAGAGGTCCATCCTCTATGTCTTCTCACTTCAAAGCCATTCAGTTTCGATTACTTGAATACATGGTGAACAAAAACATACTCCCAGCAAACACTTCTTATCTTCCTTGGATACGATTCTGATACAAATTTAGATCACAAAACGGATTGGGTCTCCTTTAGTAAACACAGTTAAACATAATCTGAGAAAACTCACTAGCGAAGCGTAGCACAAAAGCAGGTTTTGAGGGACTTGGTGACATTAATATAGATCTGTAAATATGAATGTATGAATGCAATGTTGTATGTTATTTAAAGTTTAGATATATCTTATCCACTGCTTGGCTCAACGGTTATCATCAACATTTCCCATTGTTACTTGTACTTGTTCAAATCTTTCAATAAAGATCTTTTGAAGAAGAAGAAGAGATTGGATTTATATCCCGCCCTTCACTCACTTGGAGTCTCACAGTGGTTTACAAACTCCTTTCCCTTCCCCTCCCCACAACAGACACCCTGTGAGGTAGGTGGGGCTGAGAGAGCTCTGAGACAACTGTCCTTGAGAGAACAGCTGGTACAGAGCTATGGCTTGCCCAAGGTCATTCAGCAGGTGCAAGTGGAGGAGTGGGGAATCAAACCCGGTCCTCCCAGATTAGAGTCCGCACACTTAACCACTACACCAAACAAAAGAAGAAGTCGTCGTCTCAGGACAATACTCTCCCCAGTACAAAAGGTACATTACTTCAGTCTTCACAAAAGTTTAAAGCAAAACAGGAATCAGGCCGCCGGGTTTATTATTGTCCCAAGCAAAGTGGAGGAAAAGCTGCATTTGAAAACTCAAAAGACAAACATGTGGGCCAGAGAGTTACTTTTAGTATAATCAGGGGTTTGCACATGGGGACTTAAAAGCTTCTTGTTGTTGTTGTTGTCTTGGAATAGCCGAATCTCAAATCCTATCACAAGCTACTTGCAAAATTCTCACAAATTGCCTTGTAGGAAAGAGGGGGGAGGAATGCCTCACCGAATACCCATAGCTGTTTGTGCAATTCTCTGGCGTCTAGTCATCATGAGACCAATGTCATGACCAAGAAGCCCCCTGTGTACAACCACAGTCATCAATCACTGCAAGAGCATTTTAAAATTTTCTCTGCATCTGCAGCTCCAGAGAGATAAACATTCTGTTCCCTTAAAACAATAAAAAATTAATATCCTATGCACCCTCTTTATGCCATTTACAAGCACCAAAAGAAAAGTATTATTAGTGCATTTCCAAATATGTAGCATAAATATGGTATATATTATTATAAGTGAAGAAATAACATTGTTTTCAAAGAGAATGTATATGATTCACTTATCAGCTAGCTATAACCAAGGTAAACGAAAGTCTTCTAGCCTTCAGACCTGTCTGTTTATTACATGGAATAGGGCAAAGCCCTGAAGTACATTACTGTTTATGATTAAATAAGTAACCGTGCGCCGTGGGGGGAAAAAACCCTTAACTGTCTAGAATTTAAATTCCAAACATTCTAGGTGGTTGTTGTCACAGCACCACTGAAACACAGGAAATAACCTTGTTAAATGTGAACAGTTCAAAAATAATGTGAAGCTAGAGTTTATTTGTATTATGGTTATGGGATTTGCTCTGAGAAATGCTGGCTGGTTCCTGTCAGGGAACTCTAAAACCGGGGGGGGGGGGGGGGGGGTGAGGGCGGTACTGGGACACATGCCAGCATTACCCCACATTCATATGTCACATGAAACCATGGTTAACCAGTGTTCCCTCTAAGCTGAGTTAGTGTGAGCGAGCTCACAGTTTTTTAGCCTCCGGCTCACACATTTTGGTCTCAGCTCAGGAAGGATGGCTCCAGAGCAAACTGATTTATGCAGCAGCCGAAGCGCTCGCTCACAACTTCAGTGCCACCAGCTCTCAAAGTAGAATTTTTGCTCACAAGACTCCCCTGCTTAGAGGGAGCTTTGGTTAAAACTAACTGTGGTTAATAACCCAACTTCAAACCATGGTTTCAGCTCTTTCTTTGAAGGCCATGATTAGGCATGAGTAGTGGAGTAGTTCACATTAACTACAGTCTGGTTTAATTCAACCATGTTTCAGATGATGTCTGAAGTAAGTCTGCAGCTTGATTCAGACATAACAGAAACCATGGTTTGTGTCAACTGTGGTCAGTTTGTGAAATCTGCTGGTTTTACCACTTTTGCTCTGTAGCAGAGAGAGCCAAGGAACAAACCAATCTGGGATATCTATTATGACCACTTCTTCACTGTCATTTTTGTCACTGGTTTGTCCCTATTGCTTCAGGATTCCCCCCCCCCATGTGTTTTGCTCTCTCTGGTAGTCCCAGAGGGAGCAAAACACATGTGGAAGGGGGGGGGGACCCAAAGCAATAGGGACAAATGAGTGACAAAAATGACAGTGTCTATGCTATTGAAAGTCAGAGCAGTATAACAGAGTGGTGGGCTAAGGCTGGGAAAGCTGGGATCCAACTCCTACCCATGAAATCTACCAGGAGCAACATTCTGCCAGCCAAGTTTACCTTCCAAGGCTGTTGTGAGAATAAGGATAATGAAGAGCCAAACAATAGCTATAAGCAGATGCTAGAATACCAAAAAAAAAAAATCACCTTTACCCTCAATAGTCCGAGCAGTTTTACTCTGCTGACCTTCAAATCTCAGGGCATTGTGAAACTCAAATATTTGGGTCAGATTTGCCCCAAGGATTCTAGCAGCCTTGTTTTTACTTTCTGTCTTGTTCACTCAGGGGTTTATCAGTATAATCTGAAGGAACGTGAAAGCTTTACAGAGGTTAAATGCCAAAGTGTCTCCATCAGGCTTAGGAAAGCCTTTATCTAAGAAAAGAACAATATGTAGAGCCACTCAGATAAGTAGGATTGTGAAAACTCTTCATATCTCAAGGAAGAGTGAATAACCACTCCCATAACTGCCTTGGAATAATTAGGCCCCCCCCCAAAAAAAAACCCTAAGCCCATTCCTTGTCTTAAATGTATTTTATTACATTGTAACACCATCACTCTTCCAATGATCTCAGGAAACTGTACACATAGGGCTGTCGTGCTACCGAGATGAGCTCATCTAAATAAAATGTCTGCTTGGGAGGGTGGACATCCCCCCCACACCCACAAATCTCAAAGGATTTCCCAACACAGAGCTGGCAACCCTACATTAGTAGGAACTATATCAAAAGTAGGTAACCCACAGTACACATATTGAAAAGCAGCACAGCATACCATTTTGCCCAGCATGCTGGATGGTTCTCCTCCCAAGCAAACAAAGGAAGACCCTGAGGGGCTGGAAGCACTGTTAGGTATGGCAGGGTGGGAGACAACAATGGGTATGGCTTATGCCCATCATTGGCTCCTGGATCCACTCATCCACCAGCTGGGTCCAAGGCGCGTCTCTAAGCTCTAGTGGTACTTCTGGTATTTGTTTTGCTCCTGATACAACATAACATCTTTCTCCACTCTCTCTTTTTGTTTGCTAACACACCAGCATTGTCATTTACAGATCTTTTATTTCACTTCATTTATACCCTGCCTTTCTCCCCTGGACATACAAGTGGTGATTGACAATGCCTGGGGCGATTATGCACTCACATGCACATTGCTACCTGATTTTTTAAAAGGAGGTGGAAGTGGAAGGGAAGGTTCAGACTTCCCAAACAGCTTGACTTCACAACAGGGGAGTTTAGACAACTGGAAATGTGGGGTGAAAGTGCTGGCATCCGTAAAGACTGGACTTTCCCTAGTGTCCATTAACTCAGCTTTGAAGACGGGGCAGAATGGGGTGGCAACAGCTGGAGGATAGGGGGCAGATGTTGCTGTCTGATTGTGCTCTTTAAATCCAGAAGATAACAGCAATGGTATTGATCAGACTGCTCATGTGACCCCCAACCTATGAGAGAATTTGAAAACAGATCTTCCCAGCCCAACACCAACTTGTTATCCACTATGCCATGCTTACTCTACTACTTCTACTGAACAGACAGAAGTGAGGGTACAGGATGCTCAGCCACTGTCGCTAAATTTACCATTGCTGGTGCTTATGCATAGTTGCATCAGTGGAGTGTTACATTTTAATGTCATTCTTCCTCCAAGGATCTCTGGGTTTTATGCATCATTTCCATAAAATGTTGGACAATCTGTTTCAACATAGGATCGTTTACCCCTGTAACTTTTGATTTCAAGCCGGCTCCAAGCTTCGAATGGGACCGTGTCGTTGTTGCTTTGATATTTCATAAAATGACCACTGCAAGGCCATTTCCTAGTAGCCAATTTTCCATTAACGTTTTACATATGCATATACATTTTTGATGTTGTTTTTAATATTTTTAATGTTTAAAGTTTTGATGTTTACTCTATTTGGGTGGAACTTGGAGGTCCTATTTAGGTGGAAAGGCAGCACAGAAATTGTTTTAAATAAATGAAGTAAATAATACATCAAAGAATGCTTGCTCTTACAGCCACCTGCCCAACCACTGGGAACTTCTTCAGAGGCTCTGCTGGGTGAAGCCCCATCTTCTAGGATGAGAAGGGTGGATACCAGAGGCTGTGATAAGTCATCTGTGATAAATCCCCATGCACCCACTCATCACGCAGCAACTTTTCTGAGCCTTAGGTCCTGGCTGAAAGGTTTTCTATTTTATCAGATCTTTGGTAATAAGTAAGTGTTCTTTCGGTTTTTACGCTCTCCTCTTCAGCTGCTATACTTTTTTTGGAGAATGCCTTGCTGTAATCTTAATGTTGATAATTTTTTATTATTGTTGCATTTTTTTTATTGTTTTAACAATTAAAATTTTGTGAGCCACTTGTTCTTTAATCGCAAGGTAGAAATGTTTAAAAATGCATGAATAGATTGTTAATGAAATGTTCGACCAGTATTGAACAAAAGTTAAAATACTTTTAATCCCCACAGATTCACCTGACAAAGGTAGGCACATACTTAAAGAGACAGTTTGGTGCGAGAGCCAGTTTGGTGTAGTGGTTAAGGACGCGGACTCTAATCTGGGAGAACTGGGTTTGATTCCCCATTCCTCCACTTGTACCTGCTGGATGACCTTGGGCAAGCCATAGCTCTGCACCAGCTGTTCTCTCAAGGACAGTTGTCTCAGAGCTCTCTCACCCCCACCTACCTCACAGGGTGTCTGTTGTGGGGAGGGGAAGGGAAAGGAGTTTGTAAGCCGCTCTGAGACTCCAAGTGAGTGAAGGGCAGGATATAAATCCAATCTTTTCTTCTTCTTAAATGTCTCCCACTGAGATTGGTGAGAATCAAAAGGTAATTATTTTAGCTGGACAGCACTCAGTTCATCAGACTTATAAAAGAGAAGGACTTATCAGCCGATACTTCAGTAGATCTGACACTCAAAACCAGTGAGGTTACAGGAACAGATGTAAATTATTTTCTTACAAACACGTATATCTTTTAAAATGCAAAAAAGGCACAAACTTTGTCTGTGCTGATGCTGAGGTGGCAAAGCTGCTGGCAGATAGGGGAAGAATTGCCACCTTCGTTGAGCTGGTGACACTAAAGGCAGACAGATGGGTAGGTTGTCTGGTAAGTGAAAAGACAAGAAGGAGGCAGGGGAAAGCAGGATACGGGGGCTGCCAGAAGGAAGAAAAGAGGAAATAATGTGGGGAGAGGGATACAGGTGATACAGGGGAAAGTGAGGTGCCCCCCCACAAGTCCTTGCTGGTTCCCTACCATGCAAGTGGGTGTGGCCCAGTGGCTGGCAACATACAACTAGGCTATAGTTTTCCCTGGCAGAGGTTGCCAGAGGGTGATGCTGAAAAGGAGGGGGAAATAAAGGCAGATTGTCCATTGGGTGGGAAGGAAAGAAGGAAGTGGGAAAGGGGGAGAGGCTATGAGGCTTTCCAGGAGGGAAAGAGAAAACAGTGCAGGAGGGGAAATGAGATACCCCCAGCAAGTCCTCGTGGGGCCCCTGCTTGTTTTGCCCTGTTTGTACAAAATCACGCCTATGCATATCAAAAGAATCACTAATAGCATGCTATACCTTATGCGTGGTTGCATTGCCAAAAATGTAATGATAATGAAATGTAATTGAAAACCAACTATACTGATACCATCAAGGACCCTAGCAGGTTGGTTGCTATCCTATCAACCTACAACCTTTTGTAGATTTAAAAAAAAATCAACAGTAATCAAGCTAAGAGCATGATGAAGCCCTAGTTAAATACCTGTATGTCAACTGGAGAGCTAAACATGTTCAAATTTCTCCCACTGGAATCAATGGGGGACACACACTTAACTTGTGAATGATGGGCACGAGCCAGCCAAAACAGAGGGAATTGACTTAAAATGTCTCTTTCATAGTTGTTCACCTCACTGACATTAATGCAAAGAATGTGTAATAGTGGACAGGGGGCTTCTGTAAATTGTCTCCAAACAGAGCAACAAGAGCAACTGCACATGTGGTTATGATTACACAAGCATTTAAATGTTTATTGTGGTAGCTTGTGGATGTCAAAAGAAATTAACGTGCATAAGATGTTTAAAAGTAAGTTTAAAAATGCATAAGTCCCTGTTGTAAAATCATTTCAAATGAGTTGGGCTCCATATGTAGTATACTGTGACTTGAATCCAGATTATGGGTTGGATCCAGCCAAGGTGCTGATGGATGCAGCTCTTTCCCTTGTTACTGTCCCCCCCCCCCCCAGCAGTCCTTTTCAGTCCCCAGGGAAGTTGGTTTGTGGGGGGGTCACAGGACCTGTGGGAACTAATAGCCAAGTGAAAGGATGGGATTGCACTGAGGAGGGGAAAAGGTTTAAATTGCCCCTCCTGCCTCTTCCATCAGTGAAACTGTGCTGACAAAAAAAATAGGATGGGTGATTTAATTTCCTTCCCCCTCTGCAGTGCCACCCCGCAAACACATAGGGCTCTTAGCCCTTCTGGCCCTACAGCTCAAGGAATCAAATTTCTGGGGTTAGCAAGGATTGCTGCGTGAGGGGCAAGATCTGTAGTCAAGCCCTTTGTTTCCCACTGGTGGTGAAGATTTTCACATGAGGCTGAAGGCGAGTTATTAGTGATGCCATCAAGTGATGCTTACATAAGAACATATGAGAAGCCATTTTGGATCAGCCAGTAGCCCGTACAGTCCAACACTCTGTGTCACACCCAGGTGACATCAGAGGTCCACCAAGAAAGCCAGAACTCCAGAAGCCCTCCAGCTCTTGCACTCCAGTCACCAAGAATACAGAGCACCACTGCCCCAAATGGGACAATGTTCCATTTGTTCCAGCTATACCTTGTGGCTAATAGCCACTGATGGAACTCTGCTTCTACTGAAGACCTGCATATTATCCCCAGCGCTGTTCCTTAGGGTCCTTCATCCCTGGAGATGGTGTTTTTTTTTTATTTATTTATTTATTTATTTATCGCATTTATATCCCGCTCTCCCCGCAAGCGGGCTCAGGGCGGCTTACATGGGCCTCAGGCCTGATCAATACATTGACCTATAAAATCATTTAAAAACATTACAATAAATAACAGCAAACATATAAATAATCATAAAAGCTTCCATAAAACAGCGTTCGATGGCAACCAAGTGGCAGGTCTGCCCCCCCCTTCCTCGGCCATCGCCGAGACCGTGTTGGACCAGGGCACATCAGATGGTTACGATGTCAGATGGTATCCTAGTATCATTGGCAGCGGCTCCTATTCAAAAGCCTGGCGGAAGAGCTCCGTCTTGCAGGCCCTGCGGAACTGCATCAGGTTCCGCAGGGCCCCGATCTCCTCCAGGAGCTCATTCCACCAGACAGGAGCCGCCACCGAGAAAGCCCTGGTCCTTGTTCTGGCCAGCCTAGCGTCTCTGGGGCCAGGAACCCGTAGCCTGTGTTCAGACCCCGACCGTAATGCTCTCTGGGGTTGATATGGAGAAAGGCGGTCCCTAAGGTATGTTGGACCCTGGCCATATATGGCTTTATAGGTAAGAACCAGCACTTTGAAGCGAACTCGGTATGCTATAGGCAGCCAGTGCAGCGCCGCCAGTACAGGCCCGATGTGATCCCGCCTTGCGAGTCCCATCAGTAGCCTGGCCGCGGCATTCTGCACCAGCTGCAGCTTCCGAATTTGCACCAAAGGCAGTCCCATGTAGAGAGCGTTACAGTAGTCTAACCTCGAGGTGACCATCGCATGGATCACTGTGGCGAGGCCATCACGGTCCAGGTAGGGAACCAACTGCCTCGCCAGCCATAGGTGATAAAAGGCTGACTTGGCAGTGGCTGCTACCTGGGCCTCCATTGACAAAGAAGGCTCCAGGAGCACTCCCAAACTCCTTGCCCTCGGCGCAGGCACCAACAGCGCCCCGTCGAAGCTCGGGAGCGGGACCCCCCACTCCGGACCGCAATGACCCAGGCACAGGACCTCCGTCTTCGCCGGGTTCAATTTCAACCTGCTAGATCTGAGCCAATCAGCAACGGCGTGCAATGCCCGGTCAAGATCGTCTGGGCCGGAGTCCGACCGGCCGCCCAACATCAGATAGAGCTGGGTGTCATCCCCATACTGATGACATCCCAGCCCAAACCTCCGGACAATCTGGGCAAGGGGGCGCATGTAGATATTGAACAACATCGGGGAGAGCACCGCCCCTTGCGGCACACCGCATTCAAGCGGGTGCCTCGAGGACTGCTGCTCCCCTAGCACCACCCTTTGTCCCTGACCGTGGAGAAATGAGACGAGCCACTGCAAGGCCCGCCCCCCGATTCCCACGTCAGCAAGGCGGCGGGACAGCAGCCGATGATCCACTGTGTCGAACGCTGCCGACAAGTCGAGCAACAGCAATACCGCCCCCCCCCCCCCCGCCTTGATCCAGATGTCGTCGGAGGTTGTCCGTCCCATAGCCCGGGCGAAAGCCAGACTGAAAGGGGTCAAGAACCGAAGCGTCATCCAGATACCTCTGTAACTGTAACGCCACCGCCCTCTCTATTAATTTGCCCAAATAGGGCAAATTGGACACCGGCCTATAATTAGCCAATTCTGCCGGGTCCAGATGTGACTTTTTTAGGAGTGGGCGGACCATCACTTCCTTGAGAGCCTCCCGGGTTTTGGGAGGTTCTGTACATTGGGAGGTTCTGTACATGAGGTGGGAAAATTCTATTCCTCTTGCTGAGCTGAGTGGGATCCCAGCCTCTCTTGTGTATATGTGTACCAAGCAGAGGGAGAAATTAACTGTGCCCCTTTTGCATTTTAAAAGATATACATGTATTTAAGAAAATAATTCCAAGGTTCTGGTACTGACCTTTAAGGCCTTGAGCAGTCTGGCACAAACGTATCTATGGGACTGTCTCCTCCAGCATGTCCCCGGGAGAACTTTGTGCCCTTCAGACAACAACCTGCTGGTGCTCCTTCTCGGTCCTGGCCCCGACCTGGTGGAACTCTCTGCCAAATGACATCAGGGCCCTGTGGGATCTTATGCAATTCTGCAAGGCCTGTAAGGCAGAGGTGTTCTGCCAGGCTTTTGGTTGAGGGCAGCAATGGTTTCCTTATTGGCTGGCAATGTTCCCCTTCCTCTCCTTTTGTTCTTAACTCCCCTTTCCCCTGCCCAGAAAATTGTCTGGTAGTCCAGAATTGGGATAAAAAAACATCCCAATGTTTGGTGTAGTGGTTAAGTGCGTGAACTCTAACCTGGGAGAACCGGGTTTGATTCCCTGCTCCTCCACTTGCAGCTGCTGGATGACCTTGGGCAAGCCATAGTTCTGTCAGAGCTGTTCTCTCAAGGACAGTTCTCTCAGAGCTCACTCAGCCCCACCTACCTCACAGGGTGTCTGTTGTGGGGAGGGGAAGGGGAAGGAGATTGTAAACTGCTCTGAGACTCTGAGTGAAGGGCGGGGTATAAATCCGATCTCTTCTTCTTCTTCTTCTCTTCACGTACAAAACAAGTATCTTTGTGTATTTGAATAATAGTATTCAGACAGGGAGGCTTCTAGGCAGCCAGGTGTTTTATCTACGTTTGCAGAACACAAGTTGTATATGCACATGCGCACACACACATAGGCTGCTTTCACACTCATTGGATAATGCATTTTCAATGCACCTTAGCAATCGTTTGCAAATGGATTTTCCTGTGTGAAAAAGAAAGACTCACCATCTCAGTTATTGCATCTCATACCACTTCAGGTTCTATGGTATGGGGAAAGAATGCCCTGCCCCTTGAGACTTGTGAGCCAGTTTGGTGAAGCAATTAAGACTGGCGAACTGTAATCTGGAGAACCGGGTTTGATTCCCTCCTCCTTCACATGCAGCAAGCTGGGTGACCTTGGGACAGTCACTACTCTGTCAGAGCAGGTCTCTTAGAACTCCCTCAGTCCCACCTACCTCACAGGTTGTGGGGAGAGGAAGGGAAGGAGATTCTAAGCCCCTCTGAAACTCTGAGTAAAGGGTGGGGTATAAATCCAACTCTTCTTCTTCTACCTTCCTTACCATCTTTTATGCACAACGTCAACATATTTTTGTCCAGGCTCTAAACTAAATGTTTTTATCCTTTTTTGCTGTTTTGTATTCTGGTTCTGGCCTGAGGTTTATCTTGTGGATTTTTTAGGTTCCTCGGTGGTTGTTTTATTGCCCTTGTTTGCTTTTAATGGCTTCTTTGATTTTTACAGTATTAATTTATGATGATTTTATTACGTATGCTATTGTTTTCACTTGCAAGCCCCTCAAATGGAACTCTGGAAAGGTGAAATATAAGTACCCGAAATAAATAAATAAAATACTGCTAGAGACTTGACCTTGTGGGTTGGGTTGTAAATAGGCCTACTGTTATTAACCATAACGATTTCTATATCACATGTTTAATGTGCTGTGTAGTGTTTTTGAGATTGCCCTCCCAACAAACTTATGGCTTGTTCCCATTTTACAAATGAGGAGTTCACTGGCTTAGGAGCACCTCGCAGGTCAGCTGAAAGACTTCACAGATCCATGTCATTTCCCCCTCATCATGATACCACCAATGCCATTTCTTTACTTCTGTTGTTATTTCAGAGAATCTGCTCCATTTATATCATGGCCTTTTCTCAAGAAACTCATGGAGCTTGGGGGTGGGGGTGGGGGCGTGAGTGTGAGTGTGTGTGTTTGTGTGTGTGTGTGTGAGAGAGAGAGAGATGGAATATGTTCAGTACAGGCAGAATGCTGAAGCATGCATATCAAGAATTATTGTTTCCTGTTTTAAGAAGAGAGAAGAGATTGGATTTATATCCTGCCCTTCACTCACTTGGAGTCTCAGAGCGGCTTACAAACTTCTTTCCCTTCCACTCCCCACAACAGACACCCTGTGAGGTAGGTGGGGCTGAGAGAGCTCTAAAACAACTGTCCTTGAGAGAACAGCTGGTACAGAGCTATGGCTTGCCCAAGGTCATCCAGCAGGTGCTAGTGGAGGAGTGGGGAATCAAACCTGGTTCTCCCAGATTAGAGTCCTCGCACTTAACCACTACACCCAACTATACAGTGAAACCATAGTTCACTTTGCCCAACTGAGCTTGGGGTCTAAAGTGTATGTATCGGAAGACAGTTGCCAGACTGACTGACTGTCTTGCAAGCAGAGAGGCTGGATTTTTAATTATTATTTGTTATTTATTATAACATTATATTCCACCTTTCTTCCATTATGGAAACCAAGGAAGAAGAGAGGTGGTTTCAGAAAAGTGTTCCATTCAGGCACTGATCAGACAGGCCTGTCAGAGGGATTAAAGGTTGTGGGGGGAAGTAGGGCAGCTATAAAGTAAAAGACAGTCTGCCTCATTTTCAGATGTTCTTAAGGCAACACTCCCTCCCTCTCTTGAAAACTGCCAATCACGCCTTCAGAAACAAGGGCTTCATCCTCCCCAATATGAGTAAGAATTGTTGGAAGTGTAAAAGAAATATAGGCTCCTTCTTCCATATGTGGTGGAAATGTCCCAGAGTTCAGAAATTTTGGTATAAAATTCAAAAAATTATAAATGAAATATGCAAGATAAACATCCCACTTAGACGGGAGATTTTTTTTGTTAAATAGGATTCCAGAATTCTAGTGGGAAGAAACTGGAAATTAGAGATACTCCCCACAAAAAAAAGACATAATTGATAAAATGTTGGAACTAGCTGAGATGGACAGGTTAAATGCAGCTTGGGTAAATAAAGATGAAACCTTATTTTGGAACAGATGGAAAAAGGTATATACATGGATACAGACCATGACTAAATCGTAGACCTGTAACAGGATGAACATGCAAACCAAATAGGATAAGATTTTAAAGTAAAGGTATTTAATATAAGGTATTGCAGCTGGTTGCTATAACAAGTTGAATATATGTATATGTAACTTGAACGTTAGAGGCAGCGGCTTGTAGGGGCCCTGCCAAGACATTAAAAGTACAATACATGTAAAGATACGATATAGAAGAGATATAATCTTGTGAATTTTCTTCACTGTAGGAAGCATGGATATCTTATGTGTTGATCACTGTAACATATGAAAAATGAAAATAAATTTATTTAAAAAAAAAAAAGAAACAAGGGCTTCATCCTTATATGTGTCCACAAACACACACACGCACACCCCGGCTTTCTTCCCTTCTCTCCCGCTACAAAACCAAATGTGTTTGGTCCTTCCCACACCCAAGGCCAGTCCTACACACATTTTTATGGTGCTGTTTGCAGTCCCTTTAATCACCTTCAATTACTACCGAATCAACTGCTTTTCTTTCCGCTGATACTCCTCCACCTTCATCGGTCAACAATACTATCCTGCCTATTGTCTGCTTTAAGTTCTCTTTGTAAATTCCTCCAGTTGCCTAATATTTACTGTTTCAGCAGAGAGACCAGAAGGCAAGTTGGAAAGGAGCTGCTCCCAATTCTTGTAAACATTTTACTGAAATGGTTTTAGGAGGGTAAACAAGATGCTTGGAGTACGCTGCGGTTGTCACACCACAACGTCTATTCAGACTGTCCTTGTTAACACTTTTTATTCTGAGCTCTGCACTTGCTGTGCACGTCTCAACAAGCCAGTCCGGAACCATTCAATGTGATTTTGTTTCATTACTTTTTTAATTCACCCTGAATGAAAGTAGAGCTTGATTCAAAGTAGAATCTGGATCTTTCTGTCACCTAGAAAACATTCTTGTTGAAGTCAGTATCATGAATAACTTATCTATACCACAAATTTGGTGATGGGACGTGTCATCAAGTTGCCCCAGACCATATGGTGACCCCATAGGGCATTCAAGGCAAGAGACTTCAAAGGTGATTTGCCATTGACCACCTCAGTTTACCTGAATTAAATAGTTACCTTTTCTCAGAGAAACGTGGGAAAGCAATTCTCTCTGGGAAGCTAACAGAAAATTGACACTCTCACCAAACTACACTTCCCAATAATAGCCAGGGGAAGCCATAACAGTTAAACCAAAATAAAAATATTATAAATTTGTAGCACAGGTATATCTTAAGAATGTACAATACACAAATGACCAAACTGCAGGGCTTAAACTAAATCAGGGCCCACAAGATATCTTTCCCCAAAATTATATTATCAGTGGCCAGGGGTCCTTTTGAGCAGGAGCTCGGGGGAGCGCAGCTCCAGGAGTTGGTGCCCCCTCCCAGGGGGAATGCCTGCTTGTGTCATGGCTGCAGCAAAATTACCCCATCCCCTGGAAAGGTCCTTGTTCCTCCGACCAGCCTTCTGAAGGCTTCAGCCACCACTGAAGCTATCCTCCCAGAATAGTGGTATTTCTGAGGCTTGGATTAGTAGCTGTCCCCTCTCTGCCAGCTCTCTCTCTCTCTCTCTCTCTCTCTCTTCTTTCGTTCTTGCCTTCTGACATACTTCTGGTGATGTCAGGGGGTGTGGCATATGCAAAAGGTTATGCTAATGAGCTATGCTAATGAGCTCCTGAACCTCCTTTTCTACGAAATGACCCCTGGCTATGGCTCAGTCCTAAAATGTGAAAAAAGAAAGATTCTCTCTGAAAATGCGCAAAGTGGGCTTATTGACATGTAACCACAGCTTTTCTACTAAGTTTGTCAATACCATCCTGAGACATTCTTGGAGATTTGGAGGCAGTTCCTGGTGAGGGCAGATTTTGGGAAAGGAAGGGAGTTTTGAAGGGATCTGTTGCTATAGAATTCACCCTCTGAATCTGCCATTTCATCCATGGGAACTGATCTGTGTTTTCTAGAGATGAGTTGTAATTCTGGGAAAACTCCAGACTCCACCTGGAGGTTGGCATCCCTACTTTCTACCAACCACATGTCATGAAAAGTAACAACTTTATCTCTCATTTTACAAATCAGAAAGAACACCAAAGAAATGTCAAAGAACACCAATCAGCCCCAAAATTGGTCATTCCCAACTATTTCTGTAGATAAAAAGTATGATAAGGTATACATGTCTGTAATGATTTCAAGTTATATGTGTGTTTCTTTAAATGGTTGGTAAGTGTCAGAAGAACAAGGGGGTGAAAGAGGGAGATGAGTGAGTGAGGTGATTGGTTGGTGACTGAAAGTGTGTGAGCGGAGCTAGGAAGTGTGTGTGTGGAGACAGAAGGCAGAGTGTTCAGTTTGAAGTCAGAAGTCAGCAGCTGTCAGTTGTGGTCAATCTAAACAGAGTCTGAGAAGTAGTCTTCTAACTAGAATCATATAGAAGTGCTGTGAAAGGCATTAAGATTCTAAAGGAGGAACTTATACTTAAGGGGACATATTAGGCAAAATCTAATGTAGTCAGAGTATTCTAAGAGTGTGAGGGAAAAGGCTGACAGAGACCTGAGTAAAAAGGGAAAGATTTTACTGAGTAACTTAACAAAACATCTTGTAACCAGGGTCCCCTCTAAGCTGAGTTAGTGTGAGCTAGCTCACAGTTTTTTAGCTTCTGGCTCAGTTTTTTAGCTTCTGTCCTAGCTCAGGAAGGCAGGCTCCAGAGCAAACTAATTTATACAGTAGCCAAATCACTCGCTTACAACGTTAATGCTAGTAGCTCACAAAGTAGAATTTTTGCTCACAAGACACCACAGCTTAGAGGGAGCATTGCTTGTAACCAATACGCTTCTTTGTTTATAAATATTTTGTCAATTAACAAATATGATGTGCAGAGTCTTAGAAATGAATAGAATAAGTAGTTAAATCAACCTATTTTGCCAAAGCAATGGGATATGGCCTTAAAGTCTGTACTTACTTTCTCTGTTGATCTTAAATTGAGACTTATTCAGCAAAAAAAATATGATTAGGATATACTGGATACCACAGTGACTCTTTAGCAAAGGACTGAGTAAAGTGTCTAACTGTTGGCATTGTAACTTACAAGCAGGGGTCATTTGGGGCCAGAGCTAGGCCGAGCTGAGCTCTGCCAGCCCAGGAGTGGGCACTAGGGCAGCCATGGGCCGAATCAGATTCTCTGATCTGATTCGACCCGCCGCCAAATTGCCGCCGAAATTCAGCAGCAGCTTAAAAAGTGGCTGGAGGGGAGGGGGTTTGAGGGAGAGGCTCCAAACTTACAGGGTAGCTCTCCCCCAAATACCATTTTTTCCCACCATAGAGAACAATGGAGGGGATGAGGCAACCTGTTTGAGGGCCTGTAGAATTGGATCCCATGATCCAATCTTCTTGAAACTTGGTGGGTATTTCAGGGAGAGGCCCCAGCAGGTACCCTGCAAGTCTGGGGCCTCTCCCTCAAACTGCCTCTCCTCCAGCCCCTCATATACCCTATGAGTTTTTGCCATTGACTTCAATGACCCATAGTGTATAATGGGGCTGAAACTGACATTCGGCCGGTGATGTCAGGGGGCGTGGCATGCGTTATGCTAATGAGCTCCTGCACCTCTTTTTCTACGAAATGACCCCTGCTTACAAGACACGTCCTGCAAACATATGTTTTGGGCATGTTCAGTCATTCAGTTTTTGGGGGAAGAAATTATTATTCACATCAATTTTGTATTAGAATGTTTTGGGGGGTTTTAGGATTCTTATGTACTTTTAAACTATCTGCCCATCTCTTGGAGGCTAAGCAATGGCTAATGGAAATTAACCTTTATTACAGCTAAAAGATTCACATAATGACATTGGAAAGACAAAAGCCCACTTCCGGCAAATCAATGGATTAAGGACCTTAGAACTCTATCAACACATGGCATATAGACAGTAATTGCATATAGATTTATTTTTAGATACTTGGAAATAGTCTATAGAAAATTACATGTAGGTCTGCTACCATTGTTGATATAATTTTGTCCTGTCTTTATAATTTGGCTTGTCTTTATGTATCAGGTACAAGGTTATGGTATTAACCTTCAAAGCCCTGTGTGGTCTGGGATTGCCGTACCTGCAGGACCGACTCTCCCTATGTGTTCTCCAGCGAGCTTTGCACTCTTCTGAACAGCATCTTTTGGTGGTCCCCAACCCCAAAGACATTCGCTTAGCCTCAAACAGAGCCAGGGCTTTTTCGGCTCCGGCTCTGGCTCCGGCCTGCTGGAACTCTCTACCAAGGGAGATCAGGTCCTTGAGGGACCTATTACAGTTTCGCAGGGCCTGCAAAACAGAGTTGTTCCGCCAGGCCTTTGGTTGAGACAACGGGCATCTGGTTAGACCAGCCTCCCCTGTTCCACCCCATCCCCTTCATTCCATCTTATTACTGATGCCTTGCACCCACTCCTCAAACACCTGGTCCAACTGGGCATACACACAGTGGCCCAGGGGAGCTTCTGGAAATTTGTTTTTGCTATCTTGTGGTTATGTTATTGGGGTTTTGATTGTATTATTGTTGAACTGTTTTAAAATGTTGACTCTCGTTGTGAACCACCCTAGGCCTGCTTGGGTTGGGGGGGGGGGTTAAGAAATGTCATTAATTAATTAAATAAATAGTGCCAAGCAGATTATCTGAAATCACATTTACCCTGAAATATATGACTTTTTATATATGACAATCTATTGACATTCTAAAACTTTGCTGGATATCCAGCATGGAATCTGCCTGACTCCAGTCATATGCCCAATAGGCATATGACTTCCTGTATTTTTATCCTCTTGTCAAGCAATGGTACCTGAAGTCCACCCCTTTCTTCTCTGCACACTGAACTTTGTATCCATTTGCACTGCAACGGCCTGTCCTAAACTGACTTCTGAAGCAACAAAGTAAGCTGACCACAGCACTTTCCTTTTTTTAAAAAAAAAAGTCACGTTTAAGAGAATGTTTAATTTCACAATGACTCCAAGGGTGCGTTCAGATGTACCATTTGATCTGGTTTCGTCACTCTTCAATAACAGATTTTATGAGCACGTTCAGACAATAACAGCTGCCTCCCGTTCCCAGCCGTTAGTTTCAGGCTCAACCCTCACTTTAAACCAGAGTACTTTGTTACCAGGTCCCAAGTAGTATTTTCTCAGCTCTCCTGGTTAAAGCCGCAGTTTCCTCTGTGTGATCGCTCCTCCTGTTTCAAGCCACTTCCGAGACTTTAACACACACACACCCGTCACAGAAGCCAGAGGCTTCCGCTTTTCACCCACCATTTTTATTTCTACGTCAGTGATATGCATTGCTCCGCTCCCACGTCTATTAAAAAAGTTTATTAAAAGTCTATTAAAATAGCCACTAGTCTTGAGTTCGGAATCCAAAGGAGGCCAGTTTTGGGCGAAAAGTTTGAAGGGACATGTTCTGTCACGGCGCTGAAATCATGGTGCTTGTGGAACTGTGACAGGATTTGCTCTACTGCTTTTGCACGTGCGCAAGGGTGTAGTTTTTTCAAATCTCCAGATGAGTGGCTATGCGCAAACTTAGAAAAAAAACAAAAACCCCAGACATACACTCCCATGTGATCGCAATTGTCTGGAGTAAAAAAAACCACAACAGAGCAGCACCATTTAAACGGCCACCAGCACACCATCTGAACACACCCCAAGTGTGCCAAGTTGTTCACACACATCCAGCAACATCTGTTATCTGGATAGGCCGTGGGGGGGAGGAAGAAGATCAGGGATGTGTGTGCATTTAACCATATGTTTAAAGTCATGATGATTCCTCCCCCAGTATATTTAATGTCTGGAGGTCACTGTGCCAAGAGCCACCATTTTGGAAAGATAAAAATTGTATGCACACAAATCAATACAAGTTTTTGAAAACACTTTAAAATTCTGTTTAAGGCTCTGATTTGAAACTAGCATGTATGTAAACAGGATTTGTGGGCTTCACTCCCAGTCTGCCCCAGTGATTAGCCTTGAATGCCACATGGGCTTTTGTGAGAGGAGATGAATGAGGGGTAGAGATGAGCCCTGGCAGGCAAAGGCGGAATGGACCATTCTCCATTTTGCACCATTCTTCTCCCAGGAAAAGGACTGGTCTGCCTGCATGGGGAAGATCCTCCTAGCAACCAGTTCTGAAGTGGGTAAGAAAAATGGGGATTGGGCTATGTGGGTTAAGGACCACTGGGGCAGAGTGTTCTCTGAGAAAAGAAAAAAACGGAATTTGTATTTATTGCTGAAGGGAAGAAAATTAACCAGTGGAAAATAGAGGAGAATTAATTGGGGGGGGGGGGGGGTAAGATGAATCAAGACCAACCAAATGGCTCTGGCAGCACACAGTGACCAGCTTATCTCTGTTGTTTGGTCCCAGCATCTGTATATTCAAAACACGTTATGGAGCCACAGTTGAGGAGCTAGGGTTCCCCTTCTCCTCGTGAGCCAAGGTTTAGATCCAAATTGGGCAACGCATCCTTGGAACTGAGGAGAACCTGCCAGCCACATGTGACAGAAGACATCGGGTGGGGACCCCAGACCCAACACAACCCGTTTACTCCATAAAGCATGAAGAGTCATCTGAACATGGAGTTTCCATTTAACCATCCTGAGTAGTAGCTGTTGATAGACCTCTCGTCCATCGATTTGTACAGTCCTTTTTTGTACAGTCCTTTTCAAAAGTCATCTCCGATCAAGGCCAGGGCCACACCCTATGCCCATAAATGCCATAAGATAATCGTGGACTATGTGAGGAAGTAAATGTCCAACATTGTTTCAGGAGGCTTCCTGAACTCTTTCCCCCCTTTTGTATAGTTCCATGTGCCTTGGCATTTAGTCATGCTGGCCACATGACTATGGAAACGTCTCCGGACAGTGCTGGCTCTTTGGCTTGGAAACGGAGATGAGCACCGCCCCCTAGAGTTGGATTCGACTGGCTCTCGAGCAAGGGAAACCTTTATCTTTACTTTATAGGCAAACTAGGAGAGGCAGAGTGGTGGTGGTGGAAAGTGCCATCAAGTCACAGCTGTTGGGTTTTCAAGGCAGGAGATGTTCAGAGGCGATCTGCCATTGCCTGCCTCCATGTCACATTCCTGGTATTCCTTGGTGTTCTCCCATCCAAATGCTAGCCAGGGTCAACCTGGCTTAGGTTCCAAGATCTGATGAGATCAAGCTGAGGAGACAAGAATGTGACAGGAAAGGATAACTTATCTGAGGTGATTCAGAGCCCCACCTCTGCTCTGTAGTGAACCTGGAGAAGTCCCTTGCTTCCTGCTAGCCCAAGCTCTTTGGTTGCCAACAGCCTGGAGAAAGATATCTTGCCCTAATTATTAAGTATTGAGACGAGGCAGCTCTGTTCATAACAACATGCTTCTTTATGGAACTCCCGAGCCAAAGAACCAGGCTCAACAGGAGCCAATTTATACTTGTAGAAACCACACCCACCTTAATCAACAACCAATAACAAGTAGGCAGCCAGAACCCTTCATTTGCATGAACTATATACAGTGTAACTAATGACAGGGCAGCTATTGGGTTGTAGTCAACAAATATGATTGGCCCTTACCAGTAACATAACCTTGCAGGCTTTTGGAGCCTTGCTCAGACTCAAGCTCCACCAGTACATAACATGAATCATATAAGCTTAATAGGATTCTTTTTTACCAGGTGATGTCATTTGCCACAATGCTATTAAAGGCTTCAAATGCCCATTTCTGATCAATAAAACTCTAGAAAAGGGACGGGACATTTTTTTTTCTCCAGGCTTTTGTAGCCCAATGGCCTGAAGAAAAAGGGTCTGTCCCTTCAGTGTGTGGAAATGGGTAGCTGAAGCTTTTCATGGCATGGAAGTAAATAACATTCCATTAAGCCTATATTAAAGAGATAGGAAACTTTTTCACCAGGCCAGTTGGCAACCATAACTCTTCCCCCAGCCAGCTAAAGGCTTCTGGGAAACTTATAAGCATGCCACAAAACGGCAGTTTTCCTTTGTTGTTTGCTTCCAGCACCTCGTATTCATCAGGATACTGCTTCTGAACATGGAGGTACCATTTATCAGAGGGGGGGGGCTACACTGATGGAGCATGTAAAAAGAGCTTTGTATGGGTGGAGTTGAGGGATGGAAGGGTAGGTGTGGTACAGCACAGTGAGTGGTACTTGGAGCGCCAACACTTTTGGGAGGTACCAGCTGCTTCCAGCCCAGGGTGAGGGAACTGAAACCTGAAGGACTCTAATGTACGTGTGTGCACATTAAGAACATTTTTAAAAAAAACTATCCCTCACAACTTCTAAAAAGGAAAAAAAAGAGCATTTTACCAGGGCAGGGACAGAAATAGGGTAAACAGAGACAGTTGAATCAATGTCAACTAAACATTTACATTAATGGCTCATCTATACATTATGCTTTTAAAAAAAACCACAGCATTTCGCTTAGTTTTCACGAGTCATTTACATTTCAGTCAAATTTTTAAAGAAGGAACCCTTTGGCAATGATTTTACAGACGACACACTGCAAAGGCATTTCTCTCTCTCTCTCTCTCTCTCTGTCCTCTAAGCAGAGGTACAGACTTCTATATTCTGCCACTTCAGAGACATATGCTCTGCTATCCCACCAGTTATGAAGTGATTATCAGAGTGGCACAAACAGATTTTTTTTAACAAAGTGAAGGTGCTATTTTCTCAGGTTCTGTGAGAACACACACACTTATTTTTACCAATCCAATCTGTTCTCCAGTAGTTGAATGTCCGCAGGGTTTGTCAGGCCATCTTAGGTGTTGGAGTCATAGCAACTTGCTGGGTGCTACCTGACAGTGGAAGTTTGAACAAGAGGGGGGAAAGTGTGGAGAATAATACAAGTTTCAAAGTTTGTGGGGAAATAATTTAAATACATTAAAATGTTGTTCTCTTTCTCCCCCAGTGCTTTTCTTTTTTTATACAGACTAAGGCCTTGGTAATAAAACAAAAGGTGAGAAACCTCACTGAAAACGCTCTACGGTTGAAGCAGGCCACCAGTGGTCGATTAAAGCCCAAGCAGCCGCAGCACAGAACTGCAATGGGTAACCAATCTGAGCGACACTCTGCCCTGTGAACTTCAAAACTACCTTCTCCCATCCAAGGCCCTCCTCCAGGTATGTCAGCCTTGGAGAGTCAAATTTTATTGTTGAAAACTGGTTTTAATCAGGGGTCCATTGGAGCGGGAGCGCACAGGAGCACAGCTCCGGGAGTGAGAAGCCCAGGGGGCGGGCACATGACCAAGCCCCGCCCCCTCCTCGGCTTCCCCAAGCAGTGCAGAGGCGCAGCGCCCCGGGGAAAGCCCTGCTAGGGTCTTTATTGTTTTTAATGTTTTGTTTTAATATTGATAATTTTATCATTGTTCCTTTTATGACTGTGTGCCGCTTTTCCAGAGACTTGCTCAAGGTGGCATATAAGTTTTCTAAGTATACCATTTTTTATCTGGGCACATGGCACATAAGTACTGGAGAAATTTCACCAACCCTTTAGCAGCTTCCACCCCATCAGTTTGGTATAGTGGTCAGGAGTTGGACTCTAATCTGGGAGAACCGGGTTTGATTCCCCACTCCTCCACATGCAGCTGCTGGTGTGACCTTGGGCCAGTCACAAGTTCTCTCAGAGCTGTTCTCTCATGAACAGTTCTCAAAAGACCTCTCTCAGCCCCACCTACCTCACAGGGTGTCTTGTTGTGGGGAGGGGAAGGGGAAGGGATGGGTGGTGCACATGTCCTGGGTATCTCAAGCCTACTTGAAACCTGGTGGTTTCAAGGGAGCAGGAAGAGAATGAGGGTGTGTTCTTTACGCTTATTTTTATTGCACAAAGTCTTGGATGGGGAAGGGAATGGAGGAAGAGCAGGTCAGTTTCACTCACCTGTGGAGTGGAGCCTGAGGGGTGGGTGTTGCCTTCTGACACTTCCCATATGTTAGGGGTGTGGCATATGCAAATGAGTTATGCAAATGAGTTATGCTAATGAGCTCCTCCACCTCTTTTTCTACGAAATGACCCCTGGTTTTAATGTATGTGTGTGGGGGGGTTATTTTTAAAAGACATAACTCACCTTGAAAACCAATCTTGGTGTCACAGCAAGGAAGGATTTTTTAAAAAGGAAAAAAAATCAGTAGAAACCATGTGAGACTGGCAGACTGTTTTCTGATTATGTTTAAAAGGATTTCAGAATGGGGGAAAGACACCAGTTATTACTGCATGTAATATAGGGTTGCCAAGTCTTACCTTTTCTTTAGCAGGGGGAGTCCTTGCTGGCCTGGGAGTCTTCTGGCGCACCGCAATGACATCACCCGGAAGTGACGTCATCACATTGCGCACATTGGGGTGGGACCTCTGTAATTCAAGGGAAAACCATAGAGTTTTCCCTTGAATTATAGATCGTCCCCCCAAAAAACGTGCCTGACACGATCGTGCTGGGCACGTCACCGCAGCCCGGCAATTTGGGGGCGGGATTCCCCCCAGCGGCCCAATCTGGGCCAGTGAGGAATGGACCAATCAAGCGGGGGTTTCCCCGCCCCCCCCCCGGGGGACTTGGCAACCCTAATGTAATGTATGAGGCCTTCAGCAACAGGCCTCTAGAAACAAGGAAACAAATGACTTTGGGTAAATTAGGATATCAGCCTTCTTGGTAGGATTGCTGGTCTCCAGGTGGGGTGTCGAGCTCTCCCAGAATTACACGGTGTCCAGGCAACAGAGATCAGTTGCCCCAGAGAAAATGGCTCTATAGTATTATACTGAGCTGAGGTCCCTCCCCAAGATCTATCCCCAGATCTCCAGGAATTTCCCAACCAGGAGTTTGCATCCCTACTCCCCAGTCCCTTCTTGCCCCACGGTGCCTGGGGCGATCAGCAAGTGGAATGGCCCACCCCAGCACTGCCTTCGCAGCCAATAGTGAGCAGTGAGCCCGCAGCCATGGGAGGGAGAGGTGACACAGCGAGTGGAATGGCCTGCCCCTCTGCTACCCCCACAGACAGCAGCAAGCAGTGAGCCAGTGGTGCAGCCATGTAAGGGAGAGGCAGAAGTCTCACCGCAAGATGGCAGACAGACACACTGGCTGAGCAGATGCCTCACTGTGCCTGTGCCAGCCCAGCCACCCCACATCACGTGACCCAGCTGCTGGCATCATGTGAGCTGGCGTAGCTGGGCTGGCGCAGTGAGTGTGTCTGTCCGCTATCTCGCCTCTCCCTCCCGTGGCTGTGTGTTCACTGGACCTCCCATTATGCTTCAGCTCTACTCTCCTAGATTTAAAGCAGAGATCAGGGTAGACACTTTACATGGTTCTTTACAGTTCTGGCACAACCCCTCAGGGACATTATAGAAGCCTAAGCAGATCTGTGCAGAAGTAAGTCCATATTATTCAATGGGGCTTACTCTCGGGAACATGTCTAAGATGGCAGCCTATTGCAAGGATTTATTTGAGGTACCTGCAGGAAGCTGGTAGGACCAACAGACTTCACAGTTTTGGGTTTCACACACCTGGCCCAGTGGATTAAGCAACCCTTAAAAATTAAGAGCTAGGATTAGCCACTTCATTGGTAGTAAAGCTTTAGCCTGAATGTGCATCTTACATTATTCTCCTCTCCTCCTTTCTATCCTCAAAACAACCCTGTGAGGTCGGTTATGCTGAAAGTATGTGACTGGCTCAAAATCACCCAATGAGCTTCCCCAGGAGGATGGAAATTGAAATCCCAGACACTACTATGAAGCTCTAACCACTACACCAGACTGGCTTTCATAGGGTGGCTGCTATTGAACAGCTGCAAGAAGCTAGGCCTAGTTAAGTCATGCAAAATAGGTGGTATTAAGTCAGCCAGTGGTTGCTGCTATGCCAAGGGTGCCAACCTCTGGGTGAAGCCTGGAGATCTCCTGGAATTACAACTGATCTCCAGACAACAGAGATCTGTCTCCCTGGAGAAAATGACTGCTTTGGAGGGTGAACTCTATGGCATTATATCTGGCTGAGCCCCCTCCCCAGACTCCATCCCAAATCTCCATCCCAAATCTCTATCCCAACCTGGAGCTGGCAACCCTAGTCAAGCCTGGCCACAATGAGTCCTCCCTCAAAGGCCAAAACAGCCCTGGAACCAATGCTCCCTCTAAGCTGTGGAGTCTTGGGAGCAAAAATTCCACTTTGTGAGCTACTGGCATTAAAATTGTGAGCGAGCAATTTGGCTACTGCCTGAATTAGTTTGCTCTGGAGCCATCCTTCCTGAGCTAAGATAAAAATGTGTGAGCCAGAGGCTAAAAAACTGTGAGCTGGCTCACATTAACTCATCCGTAGGCATCAAGTACACGGGGGCGCAGGCCACCCCTGAAATTTTCCAGGGGGGACTGAACCTCCCCCAGGGGAAACGGACAAAAAGCCTCGCTGGCGCCAAGACCAGCTGCTGCCGAAATCTTTCTTTCTTCCCTCTCTCACTCTTTCTTTCCTTCTCTCTCTCTTTCCTTCTCTCTCTCTCACTTTTCCCTCCCTCCCTCCCTGTCCCCTAGGCGCCACTTCCTCCTCCTTCCCTCCCTGCAGGCCATTGACCCCCTCAGCCCTCTCGGCCTCCCCTTCCGCAGGTTCCTCCAGCAGCCAGTGCCCGAGGCAAATCATTCCCCCAGCGCAGTGCCAGAGAGCAACACACGAACAAGCGAGTGAGCGAGCAGGGCGGAGTCACTCCCACACCTCCTGGCCAGCCCTTCCTCCCGGCTCGCCTCTGCCTCTCCACCACCGGAGTCACCGCCAGTCTATCCCGCACTGCAAGGCTGCTGCTGCTATGATTTCGCTGCCTGCCTGATGGAAAGCAGATAGGCGCTCCTTCTATCATTTTTGTGGGTTTTTAAACCCCTCTTTTTTCCCTCCTCCTCCTCCTTTTGATTTTTCAGGTTTTTCTGCAAACCTGGAGCCCTTTTCAGGTTTGTAGAAAGATCTGTCTTGCCCCTTCGCAGCTCCAGTCACTGGATTTCAGCTAGGATTTCCAGTTATCTTTTTAGGGATTTTGTTTGTTTGTTTGTTTGGTTGGTTGGTTGGTTGGTTGGTTGGTTGGTTGGTTGGTTATAGGGTTTTTTGGCAAGCTAGCGGCCTGCTCTTGACTGACATTTAGCAGGTGAAAGCTCTAGTAGCATAAAGGTAGGAAAAATATGTCCCCGTTTCATTTAAACATGTCCAACTGATTTCAAAATGGCAGCTAATTTAATTATATACCTTGCCCTGTCACAAAATCTTGAAGAGTGCCAAATATTATCTTAATCATCCATAACCGTGAGGCAGCCTCAGTGAATGTATTCTGTATACTCTTGCTTCTCTAACTTTGGTGTGTGGAGCCCTTAGGTGATCTTGCATGCTGCCAAGAAACATAAAGAAGGAACCAGTCTCTAAGACAGAGACTGGTCTGGGACTGCAGCTGCACCCTGTTGGATATTGCACTGTCACAATAATTCAGAACGAGGTTTTCCTGCGTGGACAGAACAAACCAGGAGGGGAATGATTTCTATAGCACAGTGAGAACAGAAGCTGGATAACAAGGGCAGAGTGGTGGTTAGAACTGCAAACTAGGCTTCTGGAGACCTTGGTTCAAACCCTCTCTTAATCTCAAAGCACACTGGGTGTTCTTGGGATAGTCTCTCTCTCATGAAGCAAGAGACCTTTCTCCCTTCACATCATGGTCACACACCAAGTTGGGCCCATGAGGACCTTTAGAATGCTGCTGTTGTGAGATGCTATGCAGCTGCAAAGAAAATGAATTGAATCCAGGAATCATGGACCCAACTTGTTAAAAGTATAACATGTAGTTTGACCCTCAGCCTAATCCTACTTCACAGGGTTATTGTGAAAATAGAACAAGGAAGAACAGAAAATGTAATCATGAACTGGCTGAAGGAACAGTGGGATAAAAATGTGATAGGCCATGCCTCAGCAGTTTACAGATCACACCCAACATTTACAGAGGTACTAACGTTTATTGTGCCCAATGACAATTTTTGTTACTCTGTGAACATTACAGACACTTGACAATTTCATGTCAAAAGCTAAATGCCTGTTTTATCCATTATCAGGAGGAAATGGGGGGGGGAATTAATTTAAAGCAATTAAATTAGGGCAGAGGTCTTTTTTTATAGTATCAATAGATCTGAGAATGTCAATAGAATGAAAATGTTCTCACTGTTAAGAGGGGGAAAAAAATCAACCAGTGTTTCCAGAAATAGGTATGGTTTGTACCAAGACAAATATACTTACCACTTCCTAATAGAGAATGTACAAGAAGTCATTTCTTCTCTTCTGTTGAAACACCTCTGCATTATCTTCTTAGAAAATATAACCACAGCTGCTATCAACTTTTTGAACTGGGGCATTTTTAAAAAAAAAAAAACCACGCTGTATCACATGGAGGAATAGCTCCACAATTCGCTTGCCTGGTCGAGCCAACATCTTGTTTATGCAAGTGGTTGAAAGAGCAGGACCCAAAAGCAGTGCAGAAAAAAAAAACTGTCATGAATTCGGCATTTTAGATGAGACTTGGAGCACTGGAATTACGCTGATCCGTCATTCTTTGTGGTAATCATATCATGAATTCTGAGCATGCTTATAAGACACAAGGGGTGGGGGGACGGAGGGAAGGCTCACATGTTTACTGGCTCACCCCTGTGAGCAGTGACTAAGAAGGGCTGAGTTAACAACATCAAACAGACTTTGTTAGGCTGCTCCATTATAGAGGCTTCTAATGGTCTAAGCAAGCATAAACCAATAGTGATATTGGCTTACATCGCTTACTAAGCCTTTTGTATTGGCACATGGTTGCATGCCTTCAATGAGTGTATATGGAGTTTTCCCTTCCTTAATCACCATCAGAGGTAGTGATGGCTTGAAAAAAAAAACATAGAATCTAATCCTCTACTCAGAGGTGGCAGCCAAGACGTGTGAGAGTGCATCCTTCAATGAATCATGACAATTTAATTGCCCATTCAGGCAACTTAAAATAGGATTGCCAGACAGAGGCTGGCAACTGGCGGGAGTTCGGCAGAGACATGGGGGGGAGGGTGACATCAGCATGACAGCACTATGTCACTTTCAGGGAAAACCTAGAAGTAATGCCATGCCTCTCTAGGAATTTTTGGAAACTTTGTGGTTTTACCACAGAGTTCTCATTGATTCCTAGAAAGGCATGACTTCACTACCAGGTTTTCCTTGGCAGTGATATAACACCATTGCACTGATGACAATTTTTTAGTTTATTTTTCTCCTGCCTGCCACTCGAGTGGTAGTGGGCAGTGGAGGTTGCCAGGAAGAGATTAATGTTGACCTTGATAGGTCTCGCAGAGGTATCTGAATGCAGATATTTTAGACAAATATAAGGAGACAGGAATGAGAAGACTATTCTAAAGGCATTTCCTGACATACAGGTAAAACAGGAGATGGGGATGGAAACATTTTCAACTAAAAAGAGTTCATACATATACAGATACATACATGGGACTTTATATCACACAACAGACAAATCTCTCTCTCTCTCTCTCTCTTTCTCTCTCTCTCTCTCTCTGAAGCCTATACCCCGCCCCTGCATTTTCAGGTAGTTGAGGACCATGCTTTGAGGTCCAAGAGCACACAGGTACAGAACAAGGCCTCCTGATTGTGTATTACTACGACAGTGCAATGCCTTAGGTAAGTTTCATTGACAAAGTCCAAGAGACTCTACTTCAGCACCTCAATATGAAAGAGCCTGGTCTGTAAAAATCTTGGTTTTGTCCAGTTTTGCATTCTCAGGTCACTGAAAGGAGGGACGCCCTCAGCATGGTCTTTCACTCTAAATATCCTTAGTGCCATAAGAAAGAAAAGTTAAACACCTATGCAAATCCTATAAAACTAAAGTGTAATGCATGCCATATCCTCTCAACAGCGTTCAGCAGTTTTTGGTGCATTTTTGCGTGTGCAGAAGATTGCTATGGAGATCTCTGCAACACCATCCGCGCACTTTCCTGTTTCAGAAGAAGCAGATTCTCTTGATTAATAACAAAAGGGTTCTGTTCTCTTCCGGGTTTTTTAGGGATCAGAGCTGTTTTCCACCCCTGTTGCAAATCCAGCAACATAAAACTGTGTCCATTAGCATTTCAAGGAGCTTCCTAAACAGCATCAAGAAAAGCTCCTCTGGGTGGGTAAAATCCATTTTGTTGTCTCTGGTGGCATCTGTTCTAACTTTTCAAGCCAAAAAGGAAACCAGATAATGCCAAAGAGGCTTTTGATTTACTGTATTGGCCCTTGCAGTGAGGTGTCAAACTCTTCAGGCATGTAACCCTGGTGGACATATATTGACTGTGTCAACAGGAACGTCTGCATATTCCCACCACACACAGGGCAAGTCAAAGGAATTCCACAGCTTCCCTTTGGAGCTTTTTACTATCAAACATTAAGATTTGTGCTTGCTTTGCCTGTAGCTGGACAATTTAAAGCCTGATAGAGCAATTCTAAGCAGAGTTAAACCATTCTAAGCCCATTGACTTCAATGGACTTTGAAGGGTGTAACTCCATTGAAGATTGCACTGCCCGTCTTTTTCTTTTTTTGCTGTTTTGTGTATGTCTGTGTGTGTTTCAAATGCTGCTTGCTACTTTCTCAGCAAGCTATATTTCATCATTTATACTGCAGGAAAAGATATTCAAGCAGAAACAAAGAATGGATGATACAGATGACAATTGATCAAATGGTAACTATAGTTGTGTAATGCCGCCGCTAGGTAAGCTGATCATATGATCCAGATCAAGCTGTGAGAAGATTTTTACCTCACTAAGGCCACAGTCACACGGCCCTTTAATGCGGGAGGAAGTGCTGTTTCCTCCCGCATTTAAAGGGACCGATCAGACCGGCCGTGGCTAGTCCTGCGCCAAAGCAGGCTCAATTGTGGGTTCCTCCCACATTTTCCAATCCCGGGAAAATCAAGTATTTTCCTGGTGGCCGCACAAGGAAAACCGCAATTGAGCCTATCTGGACAGCCCTCCCGCACAATCATTGCAAGAGAGGGCTGTCCAGATCGTCCCTCCCAGGGTTTCCCCCCCTTTTTGCACTTGGGCGCTAGGGCACTCAAGCGCCCAAGTGCAAAAGGGGGGAGGAACCCAAACTTACCAGGTGACCGGCGGGGCTCAGGGAAGGTTCCTCCCCTGGCCACCGCCAGCCTCCTTCTCCTCCGCTGCCTGCCTCCTCTGCAGTTGCAGCTGCCTGCCTCCTCCTCTGCCACCTGCCACCTCCTCTGCCGCCGCCTGCCACCTCCTCTGCCACTGCCGCTACGGTTGGGATGTGTAAACATGTGTAAACAACCCAACCTGAAATAAAAAACCCCGGTCCCTTTAAATCCAGGAGGGCTCCCAGATTTAAAGGGCAGTGTGACTGCGGCCTAATTATTTATTTTGGGGGGGGGGATTTATATCCCACCTAGCCAGCATTAGCCTAAGTGTCTGGTAAAATGGTTGCCATTTCCTTCCAGAATGGGGGAGACCTGAATGCCAAAATATGTATTTCAGTTCAAATAAAGCAACTCCCCCGCATCTCAGATAGATACTATGCAGGATAAAACAGTACATTTTAAAGCCTGCATATTTCTTACTCCCTTAACATTGTCTGTGCTGTATAGCTTTTAGGTTGTTTTACATTGGTCATTCTGGGAACAAAGAGCTGAAAGCAGATTCCAACAGTTTTTCCATTTACTATTCATTCAGCGGTTCATCAGCTCCATATAGATTCATCCTATAGACTACCTTATTAGCTAATAAGGAGAGCTTTAAACTAAATCCTATGCGGGAGCAAGACAAAAATGCAAAATCCAGTATGATGAGGTGAAAGTAGTGGGCACCCTGGGTAGTAGTGACCATGTAATTTTGGAATTTACAGTCTTGGGGAAAATCTGTACGTAGTTGACATGTAGGTTGGATTTCAGGAAAGCAAATTTTGACAAACTTAAAGTTATCTGGGTAAAATCCCATGGTCAGAAATACTTAAGGAGAAGAGAGTTCAAGAGGGATGGGAGTTTCTTAAAAGCAAAATACTGAAGGCACAATCATAAAAAAGATTCATTTAGAAAGTGGAAGGAGGGCCTTATAACCAAGGATGGATATAAACAGATTACCAGTGCTTGTAGAGAGACAATTAGGAAAGCTAAAGCTCAATATGAGCTTAGACTAGCGAGAAATGCTAATAACAACAAAAAAAGGATTCTTTTCTTATGTTCAAAGTAAGAAAAAGAGCAAGGACATGGTAGGCCCATTGCGGGGACAGGAAAGTGAAATTGTAACAAGTGATGAAGAGAGGGCAGAACTGCTCAATTCCTACTTTTCCTCAGTCTTCTCTTGCAAGGGAAACGGTGCTCAACATGGCAAAAGCAGAACACATGATGAGGGAAGGGAGTTTCAGCCTAGGATCAGTATAGGGTTAGTACATAAATACCTAGTTTCTTTAAATGAAACTAAATCCTCGGGGCCAGATGAACTGCATCCAAGGGTAATTAAAGAACTCGCAGATGTAATTTCTGAGTCTCTGTCCATTATTTTTGAGAATTCTTAGAGAACAGGTGAGGTGCCAGAAGACTGGAGGTGAGCAAGTGTTGTCCCCATCTTCATTTTGGGGTCAGGAGGCAATTTTTCTCCAGGCCAGTTTGGCTGGTGATCCTGGAGGTTTTGTCATCTTCTGGGCGTGGAACAGTGGTCACTGGGGGTGTGGAGGGGGCGGTATTTGTGAATTTCCTGCCTTCTGCAGAACGTTGGACTAGATGACCCTGGAGGTCCCTTCCAACTCTATGGTTCTATGATCCAAATGCTGTGTTAAATCAGAGGTCTTTACCAGAATTGACAGAAAAGGCCCACATAGGTAATCCCCTTCTCTAACAAACTCAGCCTTTCCACCCAATTCAGCCATTTAGTACTTTCACATAACATTTCTTGGGGGGAAGCGGATGTTTGACTATACCCAGGATCAGGGCTTTTTTTGTAGAAAAAGCCCAGCAGGAACTCGTTAGCATAATAGGCCACACCCAACAGCAGAAACTCATTAGCATATTAGGCCACACCACTGACAGCACAGCTTATTAGCATATTAGGCCACACACCCCATGTTACCAGAAGAGTGGTCATCCAGCCACACCCACCTTTTGCTTGTTATTCTGTTTACCTTGTTTGTCGTCAAAACTCAGGACTTTTTTGGTAGCAGGAATTAATTTGCATGTTAGGCCACATACCCCTAATGTAGCCAATCCTAATGAGTTTCTGCTGTTGGGTGTGGCCTGTTATGCCAATGAGTTCCTGCTGGGTGTGGCCAGCTCAGGAGCCAGCCGGAACTCCGTCCTGTGCGTTCCTGCCCAGGGTCATGTTCTGTATTATCATATGCTTTCCTGCAACTCTCCCTTGCTCTCGTACACACAAACATAATCAACGGCTCTTCATTTCTTTGTCTGTCTCATCCTGCCTCCTATATAAAGCTTTGTCATAATATTTTAATTTATTGTGAAACATCAAATGGATTCAGAATATACACATATGGAATATGAATAAGCACATTTATTTTTCTTAATTTGCATCAAACTCAGGTTTAACACGACATCTGGATTTTTTGGCACTTAATAGCAACATTCCTGTATGTATCAGCTATCTTGGTGAGGCAGTACAATTAAGTTTTCTCTGACAATTAAAAACGCTTCATTGAATATATCTGCAGAAAGACAACGTGAATGATGAAATGTACAGGCAGCTACAGATTATAACGATTACCTTGAGATGAGCAAGGAAGGGTTAAGACAAAGTGTCTCTTTACAAAGTCAAGTAAAAACTTGAGGGAAAAAGTACTCTGGTCGACAGATGGATCTTGCATAGTAGATTACTCAGAAAAGTGTTCTTCCCATGATGTAACTGTACCACCTGAACATTAAGATGACAACTGCTGAGTCACATAGAGCCAGTCTGTCCCATGTGATCCTGTGTTAGCAAATTCTTTACAGTTCAATTGAATAAACAAGTCAAAAGAACTTTTGTTAGTAGCACTGCAGCATAGAGTCTTCATCCCAAAGAAAGATTGCATAGCTGTCCGCTGTGATTTTTTTAAAAAAAAACTAAAACATAGAGATCTCATCTTGGATGCAAGTTCCTTAATAGGAAATAATTATGCAAATGAAAGGTGCAGAATATTAAGCAAATGAACACAAAATGGACATTCAAGCCATTTTCCCAAGGGAGGCACGTGTTACCTCCCCCCAAAAAATTCTGCATTTTTCCCCACACTGAATTTCTAACAGCTTGGTGGATAATTTGCATGCTCTAGATCAGGGGTGTCAAACAGAAGGCCCGGGGGGGTGGGGGGTGAAACAGGCCCGTCCAGGGCTCTTACCCAGCCCGCAAACAACTGGTAAATATGGAAATGTTTATGGTATCCCTTGGAAAAAAACCCTAGTCTTGCATGGGATTAAATACATTTATTGGGGCTTTTGTGGGTTCCCCAGTAAATCAATTGCTTTCACTGCTAGGCGTCAATTGCTTTTGTTTGTATTTTGAGTAAAAAATAATATTGTGACTTGGATATATAATAATATAAATTGAATTTGCTTGCGTCCTTTATAAAGCTTATATCTCTGGTACCTGACATTATGTTTCATGGCACACATGGCACGGACCGACAAAGTGACGTTTATGTCAAATCCGGCCCTCTTAACAAATGAGTTTGACACCCCTGCTCTAGATCATTTGGTTTCTCTTCAAATTAAAAATAAAAGCTGGAGGTTCTTCAAGCACGAAGGTAGGTCTTATTGGCGCCACCCTGCAAACAGCAGCCTTCTCCGTTGTGGCCCCCGCTCTGTGGAATGGCTCGACCTAAGGAGGCCAGGAAGGCTCCCAACACTTCAGCCATTCCACAGCCTACGCAAAAGAGAATTGTTCCAAAGGGCATCTTTATAAAGGGAATGGGGTCATAGTTAATGTCTCTAAAATTAAGATTGTTATAATTATATTGTTGCACCCTTTCACTAACTTCACAACCCAGTTTGGCTTCATTGTTTATTGTATTTTATTGTGCCATTTTTATTGTACGTACTATATGATTTAGTGCAGCACTCTCGTTTTGTAATTCTGTTTTATTGCATTGTTGATTGTATTATAATGCTCTGAATGCATAGTTTATAACTGTGGGACCTGCTGGATCACAGTGACAGATGTCTCCTATAAGTGGGGTTGCCAGCCTCCAGGTGGTGGCTGGAGATCTCCTGGGATTACAACTGATCTCCAGGCAACAGAGAACAGTTCCCCTGGAGAAAATGGCTGCTTTGGAAGGTGGACTGTATGGCATTGTACCCCACTGACAACCCTCCCCTCTCCAAACTCCACCCTCCTCAGGCTCCACACACATACACACACACCCAAATCTCCAGGTATTTCCCAACCCAGAGCTGGCAACGTTACCTACAAGCAAACTCAATCTATAAACCGACAAACAACATGGATGATGCTTTCCTGAGCCTTCCGAGGAGGAATGTTCTGCCACTGTAGAGCGCTCGCCATTCAGTCCATGGTACGGACTCAGTTCAGCGTTACTGCAGAGGGAAGGACTTCTGGCTGCAAAGTGCAAGCTTCTCATTGCCCCCTCCTGCTGCAGCCCCAAATGCCCCCCATACAGTTCCTGGGGCAGCATTTTGGGTTGCAGTGGGAGGGTGGAGACGAGGAGCTTGCACTCTATAGCCAGAGATCCTTCCATTTGCAGAAACCCAACAGCACTGACAGTAGTATTAAGGTGTCCCTGGAAGTTGTAGGGAAAGGTTTCTGTACTTTTCTGTAAGGTCTGTGCGTCCATGTTTGGCACATTCAAGGCATGTTGTGTGTGGATGGCTAAGAGCCTGGAGCATTTGTCTTCTCTTTTTTTTGCATTTTTCTCTCTGTGCGTGTGTGCATGTGTCATGGCGACCTCTGGCAACTCCTCCTGGGGCATGGAGGACGTTCAGAGAAGTGGCTTGATAGCCTGCCTCTGCCTCCTGGCCCTGGTGTTCTCTGGAGATCTCCCATCCAAATACTTGCCAGGGCTGGCCCTGTTCAGCTTCTGAGGACTGACTTGCTCGGCCAAGGCATTTGTGTCTTCTCTAGCACCAGCTCTCTTTAAAAGTAGTGAGATCATCCCTTCTTAATGTAGATATTAATGTTCTACCGCCTGTGCTAGGAACGTCTGGAGAAAGGCTGACTCCAGGAACGTAAAGAAAGCAGTGGGAATATCTGTGGCATACATGCAGAACCCAACTGAAGCCAGATTTCTAACTATTTAACATGCCTACTTATTTCTTATTTCTACACTCAGGAAGACAGGGTTTTTTATATGCTAATATAGGAGTACAGACCTGTAATGTATTTGCACCAGGCAGGAGTATCTGGTTTGGAATTCAAGGCTAAGGAAGTCACCTGCTACATCCTGCATCCAAACACTCCCACCATTGTGTTTGTTGGAAGTCATAAAACTACTTGTTGGATTTACTTGCATTCCCCTGACTTTGGGGGAATCAGGCTGTCAAGGGAAGACTGGGAAGTACCTGTGTTAATTACACACACACACACACACATGTGAAGAATCAATTCAACAGACTCAAGGCAGAGTCCAAGGGCACTAAAGAGATGTAAGGTTGCCAGGTTCCTCTGGGCCCCAGTAGGGGACTTTGAGGGGCGTTCCCTGGGGGGCGGGGATAGCCCCAACATGATGATGTCACATGGAAGTGATGTCATCACGTTGGGGACTGGTGCCTGCACTCCAAGCTGCAAATTTGCAGCTTGGATTGCAGGCGCGCTCTAGCCCCCGCTTCTTACTTTGGGGAAGCAGCAGGCGGGCACATGCAGGCCCCTCGCTTCTCAAAAGCATTTAAAAGCATCCTTTAAATACTTTCGAGAAGAAGCGGGGATGGTGCGCACACCCGTCTCCCTCCCCTCCTGTGAGATTTAAAGGGCTCTCCATTTAATCGGCGGCCCACGTGCTCCCTGTTGATCAGCTGAAGGATGCTTTAAATCTTGCCGGAGGGGAGGAAGAGGGGTGGCTGTCCCCGGTCAGGCTTGGGGACAGAGCTCCCAAGACCAGGATCTAGGGAATGGCAACCCTAAAGAGGTGACCAGACTGTCATCCGCCTCTTCCTGTTTCCCTTTAGAGGGGTTGTCCCAGGCAAAGGCAGAGAAGAAGTTCTGCTCCAGTGGCTTCAAGTGAGCCTTCATTTCCAGGGAGGTGGATATGCTTGGAAAGCTCCGTTCCCACTTACTTTACCTTACTATATATAGAATGGGATAGGGGAGGCCAAGTCCTGCCACCACTGCACCATTTCAGAGGGTCAAGCTCTACAAATCAGCACTGAAATGATGGAAGTAGCAGTAAGCGACAGGTTATGAGTTGGATGGACAGCGGCCTGAAAGAGAACGGGCAACACTGCATCTTATACACACTTTCCCAAAAATAGAGGGAGGACGAGAAGATGCAAGAATCAGGCTGGAAACAACAAAATACAATCATTTTAAAGAGACTTGTCACTGATTTGGGAGCCACAAGTTGTCATTACTTCTGCTCCACTGTTGCCGCTGGCCAAAGAGGTTTGCGAGGGTTCGGACCAAAACAAAGGAACTCCTCTTTCACACCCTGTTTCCTGAAGCAAAACTGGGGGGTGGGGGGGGATGTACAGATTAGCTTGGAACATTTCTGCAGACTGAATAGATTTCCATTTGTGGAACAGGAGTTGCTTGCCTCACTCCTTTTGCCGTAGCCCAAAACGTCACACAGAATGTTACTCTTAAGCAATGCTCCCTCTAAGCTGTGGAGTCTTGTGAGCAAAAATTCTACTTTGTGAGCTACTGGCATGAAAGTTGTGAGTGAGCAGTTTGGCTACTGCATAAATTAATTGGCTCTGCAGCCATCCTTCCTGAGCCGAGAAAAAATGTGTGAGCTGGAGGCTAAAAAACTGTGAGCTAGCTCACACTAACTCAGCTTAGAGGGAACACTGTGGGATGTAGGAAGATCCAGGAGCAGTGCTTGCAGGGCAGTTTGGGCTATAGTGGGAGGGAGGATGCCAAAAAAAGTCACTTTGCAGTGTGTCCAGCATCAGGACCTGCCCTGGACTTGCAGGATTAACTTACCTTGACTGAGACAAGCCATACACCAGACGCAACAGCCAGGCCAGGAGGCAGCCGGAACAGGGCTGGGTGTGGCTGCAGACTCTAAGTGCCATAATTAGAGTTTGGCAGCCACGTGGAGCCAGCCACATCATCAAGCCCTGCCTGGGAAAGGGAGCCATGGGGGGGGGGGGCAGAGGCTGCTGAGAGTGGTATGTTCTGAATTCATTATTTGTTGTATAACTTTGGCTCTGGTATCGTATTTCCCTCGTTCAGATTGGCCGCACTAAAAAGGCCGACGATTGGTTCCCTAAGGTGGCTTCAGGACCAATGGGTGGCTTCAGGACCAATGGCCACCCTAGGGAACCAATCGCAGAGCCTTGCTCAGGTCCAATAGGACCTCGTGTAAATAGTTACAATGTATATAGTTCACTGTTGGAATCATATAAGTTTAGGTGCTGCTCTTGCTAGAGCTGTTCAGAGCTGAATGATGTTTGGAATAAAAGCCTTGCTTTGATTCATCGTCTCCAGACTCTCAATACTTAAAACAGGGCTTCTGATTGGGGGAAGGGATAGAGGGGAGGGGAGGGATGGGGAAGGGTGGCCTGTGTAAGCCCAGGGAGGAGGATGTTTCCCTGCTTAGGCAGTGTGGAACAGCGGAAGGTACAGAAAGGTAGTGGAGCAAGGTGGTGCAATCCCTTCCCCTCTCCAGTCTAAGCCCTCTGCAGTCTAAGCCTGCAGGTCTTCTGCTGCAGGGAAGGCCATGGTGGAGCCAGGGGGACATACATGACCTTGACCAGGGGAAGTGATGTATGGCAAGGGCGTAGACTTTCCAATTTCCGGGGGGGGGGGGGGGCTGGGGCTGGGCCAGAGACATTACAAGACATTGTCTCCAGGGGAGGCTCAGCATGTCCTGGAAAAGTTGGGGGGGCTCCAGCTCCCCAGCCCCCCTGAAGTTGACGCCTATGCTGTACGGTGCACCTTACAAGTGTTTTCAGAGTGTTGGAGGGAGACTGAATAAGGACCTACAGTTACCCTGTCAGGACATAAAGCACTGGTCTCAGTTTCTATTGTGCCCATTCTGCTGGCCCAACAGCAAAAGTAACAACCAAAATGGTTGCACTGTTAACAAGGCAGGTTATTAACCCAATCAGCACTGAACAACATAGCAAGTATCCCAACCTTTGACTCTGAGCTTTGGGTTATTATGCCAAAGAACCCTGTTGATCGCTAGTCTCCACTTCTAAAACAGGAATTATTCACATTCGTGTCCTTAGTTTTAAACCCCTTGGGAAACTGTGTCCTGGAGAGCACCACTGAACTGCGCAAACATGTTGTCGTGTGCCAAGACTGTAGAAATTACATAGGATCACTGCAAAGCAACAGCTGGGCTGTGGTAGATATTTGGAAATTACTGATAATAAGCACCATGGATACTTCCCTAATACCAGTAATAGTAGTGTCAGTTAAGTCACTCTGCTGAAAGCATCTGTTTTGTATTACTTTCCCCTTCCTGACTTGGAGGACTTACTGGGTCAAAATGGAGAATAAGGTACTGTCAGCTGAGCGAGTCTCCAAATTCAGTGAGAATTAGCTCATACACCATCTAGAGAGCTCAAACCTCCCCTAAAGCCGTCGGCTGTTATTATTGCTGCAGTGCTGCAACAAAAGGGGATGGTGCTTTACACAAAATCTTTACTGCCCCTTCTGTTGCCATGAAGCCACTCCAAGTGGCATGATTACAGACTCTTAAATATGACTGCTTTGCTGAACTGTGAAAAGAGTGTGTCAGGGCGATGGACAGGACTGTGGCTCAAGAGCAGGGCCCTTACACTGGACTAAAGGAATGTACTTGGGGCAAGGGGAGCCTTGTGCCTAAGCAGCACGCCAAGCCAGATGTGGACTCCTGGACTACAAGAAGCCTCTTGCTCCTGCATCTCCACAGCCATGCCAGCGCCAGAATGCAGACCAGCAGCCCTGACCACATGCAGCAGATCACAGAGGGAAGCCATGCCCTGCCAAAAGGACAAGACGTTCCTGCACAGACGCCATGAGAAACTCCCTTCTCCGTCATGCAGGCATTTCCCCACCACCACCACCCTCACATATTAACATCACCAAGAGAAGCACGCATTCCTCTTCGGCCTAAGACAAAGGGATATGCCCAGTGACAAAACTAGCGAGCCATCAAGTCTTCCTGCCACCCATCAAGATAATGCAGCTGTCAAGCATCTGGTCGTTAATCCAAAGTACCAGTCCTGCCACCTGATTGGTTCTCCTCCTTCTTTCTTTTGTCCACCCTCCTTCCTGAAGAGGTGTCACTCCTAGCCAACCCACTACTTTCAATTGCCCAATCATTAATCCCTTTTCTGCCCCATTCATAGTTTTAAGTTTTTAGTTAATATTTCCTAAGGTCCATGTGACTATAGGCATATGCCTCAGGTCACATTATAGGTATAAAAAGAGAGCATCACGCCATTGTTCTCTTGCTTCTGCCTCTCCTAACCCCACACTACCTTGTCGGTTCCAAACCTAGGCCTGTTTGGAACGTGTGTTGTTGGTCAATTCATGATCCCTTTTCCCTTATTGTGTTATTTTTTGCTGCATGATCCAAGTGTCTCGCCGGACAGGTAAAGTATCACCCAACCGGCAATATTGACTGCTCATGCAAACATCTCTCTATTCTGTATTCTTAGCCCTGTATCATGTGTGTGAATGCTTGATTGTTGTATGTATGCTTGAAAAACCTTCAGTAACGAAATCACTACTTTAGCAATCTTGCCTCAGTGTCTATTCCGGAGTCCTGGGAACTCTCACTCCCGTAAACACAGGTTATGATCCTATAATTAACGCCATTTAATTCTCATAATTCCCCACATCTATTAATAAATAAGGCAATTTGGCTAACACTTCCCCCAAAATAACAGAGACTGACTTCACCACACACAAACACACACATACACACAAGCAGCCTCCTGGAACTTATTTTACCACCCAAAAGCCTTCCAGCAAGAACAAAATAGATTTCTATGGACCTTTCTCTGTGGGGCTACCCATGAAATCTAGCATAATAGCTGGTAAACTTTAGGAGGTGGCTTTTTGAACAGAAAAAACTAGCAAACATTGTTTTCCATTTAGCTGGTTAAACTCCTCTGACTATCAGGAATTTCATAATAGATTCCCTGGTTTATTTTCTTTACCAGCACTTTTCCATTTTTATCTGTGATTACGAAGTGAGTTTGTTAGGAGTTTTGCTGAACTATATCCTGTTTTAATGCATTTTACCTTTTACTGTGAGCCGCCCTGAGCCTGCTTTGGCAGGGAGGGTGGGATGCAAATTAAATAAATAAATAATATAACTCATCCTAAATATCAGAATCAGAGGGTCATTTCAGGAATCCAGGGGAACCATCAAGTTCAGATGCATTCTTGTGATATCGCACGGGCTGGCAGAGATTCAAAAATGAAGATCGCTTCCCCTCCTGCAGTGCAGATGTGGTGCATGCAGACAAGGGCATAGACTTCCCAAATTCCTGGGTGGGGGCTGGGCCAGAGGCATTGCTATACTTGGTTCTTAAAAGAACTGAGGGCCAGTGACATCATAGGGAGGAGCCAGTGACATCACAAGCTATTGTCACTATCTATGGAGGTGGAGCCATGTGGGATTTACGAAGGGGCTCCCCAGAAATTTAGGGGGGCCTGGGAACAGCTGGGAACCGCTGCCGGTGCTTTAAAGCCTACCTGCACTGGTTGCCCTGGGGGAGGCTCAGTCCCCCCTGTAAAATTTCAGCGGGGGCCCAAGCCCCCCAGCCCTCCCGTAGTTGACGCCTATGCACGCAGATGATCGAGCTTTTCCTTGGAAGGAAGGAATATAAATTAAGCCAACTGAAAGAATTGTCTCAGCACATATGAACAGCTGCCACCATTTTGTACAGGCAGAATCTAGCCATAGGGTTATGTGTTTTCTGACCACAGCCAGGCTGGATCACTGCAACTTGTGCAACATGCCTTTATTATTTATTTTTTTAAAAAAAATTTATTAGATCTGAGGATTAGTCAGATGATTTAGCTAGTGGGAAATGCGACAGCAAGATTGCTGACAGGTGATGCGTGTGCATGCTAAGTGCTGTCAAAACACTTCTGAGTTGTGGCGACACGATGAATTACCAACCCCCAAAACACTCTGTTGTTAACAGCCTTGCTCAGGTCTTGCGAACTGAGGGCCTTTGCGGCTTCCTCGATTGAGTCAATCCCCCTCGTGTTGAGTCTTCCTCTTTTCCTGCCGCCTTCAACGTTCCCAACCAAAATGACCTTTTCCAGTGACTCTTGTCTTCTCATAATGTGACCAAAATATGACAGCCTCAGTTTGGTCATTTTAGCAGGCTTGACGGGTGCCTATTTGCCTCCAGGACCAATTCGAAGAGCTAGTTATTACCTTTAAACTGCTAAATAGGATGGAATTAGAGGTACTTAATTAGGACATAAAAGATAAATGGCAATTCAAGGATTTATTAAACTAATGTTCCGGTTACAAGGCATTTGATACTTATCCCACCGGCACCAAAGTGCTATGCCAGGGACTGTGAGACCTTCATATACAAAAAACCACATGGGATAAAGACTACACTCAGGAGAGGCAGGATCACCACATCCCTCTGTTCCACCAGTAGAAAAGCTGGTCAGACACAACCCCTTGTACACCACTCTGAACTTCTTGGCGGAACAGCAGGAGAAAAGAGCAACAAAGGAGTAAATAGGCACAACTGCACACGAGAACAAGTGCTGTAATCCCACGGGGCTAAAGAAATGAGGCAGTTCATCATGGTGGGTTATATGAGGAAGGCAGAAGACTTAAACAGCTGTCATGCAGAATCTATCACCTGAGCCTGACCGTCCCTTCACTCCTGCCCGAGTTGGGCTGGCCTTTTGTCTGCCTGCAAAACTACCATTGGTGTTAGCAGCGTCCGAAGTGAGAATTCTCATCACACCACCCTCTCCTTTCTTGGTATGGACCAATTCACATCCTGAAATATCTTGTATCTGGATGGACACAGACATTTGTAGGTGTGTCCTGAACCCACCCCATGTAATTGGATGCCCAATCCCTATACAAAAATGTACTCCTATGACTATCTGTGGCTCCCCGTGGAGTGTTGCCACAGCATAATCAGACACTTCATCGAGTACTGTAGGTACAGTAGTGTTTGCTGTGTTAAATTTTAGACTCTTCCCCTCCCCCGGAGAAATCCAACATGGATCAACAGAGCTATATTCGTCCTACCACCATGTTGTTGAACATAAGAACACAAGAGAAGCCAGTGTTGGATCAGGCCAGTGGCCCATCCAGTCCAACACTCTGTCACACAGTGGCCAAAAATACCAGGTGCCATCAGGAGGTCCATAAGTGGGGCCAGGACACTAGAAGCCCTCCCTCCCACTGTTGCCCCCCTCCTCAAGCACCAAGAATACAGAGCTTTACTTGCCCCAGACTGAAAGTTCCTATATATACCTTGTGGCTAATAGCCACTGATGGACCTCTGCTCCATATGTTTATCCAATTCCCTCTTGAAGCTGTCCATGCTTGTAGCCGCCACCGCCGCCTGTGGCAGTGAATTCCACGTGTTAATCACTCTTTGGGTGAAGAAGGACTTCCTTTTATCTGTTCTAACCCGACTGCTCAGAAATTTCATGGACTGCCCAAGCGTGCTATTGAGGGGCAGGCACTCAGGGGAAGTACTAGACTGCACAGAGCCTACATTCCCCGGTCAGCCTCCCCCTCTGCTCAACTACATTATGCCTGCTCCTAAATTCACACAATGGAGCAGCTGGGGAGGGCCTGATGGGGCTCTGGAGACAGAACACCCTTTCCCTGTACTGGCATGATGCACTGTCACCCCATGTGTGAGTAGTGAGGGAGCTCAGCCCTGGAGAGATCTGTCCGCCCATAGGTAATGCACCTGTGCAAGGAAGAATCAGCCCCTTGGCCATGAAGGTGCTGCTAAGTGTGACCCTGAACACTCAAGAACATGGAATGGGCACGCCACAGGCAAGACCAATGGACTACACCTCCCCTCTTCACCTTCACTGCACATTTCTCTTTCAGGCAGCCATGTGCTTACCATAACCACCCCCAGGATTAAACTCCAGTGTGCTCACAGTGAAGGGGGCTCAGTACACCTTCTGGATAGGCTGCCAGAAAAAAAACAGGAACAGATCTATGTACAGAAGTGCTCTTGGATCACCTGGAGTCGCATCACAGAAACTTCAGGGGTTTTTTTTGGGGGGGGGGGGGAGTTGTTAAAAGTGTTTTTGGTAGAGCTTAGGTAGCACATTCTGAAATATGAAGCATACAGGACGTAGGGGGAGGAAGGAAAAGATCCTAGAAGTCCTGTTCCTGGAAATAAGAGTGCTTCTGGGACTATGCCCCCAGCACCAACAAAACAACTTGAAGGCTAGCCCACAATGGCTAGCCAACACTAGGAAAAGACTCTGGCTTTCTGCTGGGGGGGGGGGGTGCGTATGTGTGTGTTGTGTTTATCCCAAGGCGTTCCTTTACAGGCTCGCACAGTCCACATATGTCTCTCCTCTGCTCACCCACACAACTGGCTCGGGCTGCTTGCGAGGGGAAAGCCACGCCAGTGCGCGCACCGCCCCCCCCCCCCCCCGGAACTGGAGCCCCCGGCAAGGAAAGTTTACACATCGCCGCACGCGCCAGTCGTGCGGCGGAGAGTTTGCAACAGCGGCGCCTGGTGTTCCGCAAGGCGGGCGCTGCAGAGAGAGGAAACTTGGGTGGCGTTTTGCTGCTTCTGTCCGAAGGGTCAAGCAGCAAGGGAGACGCCTTCGGAAGCAGCTGAGCCTGCGACCGTCCGTGGGGCTCCTCTCCGTCCGCGGGCGTGATCGGCCCGGAGCATCTTGAGTTAGGGGGAGGAAGGGAGGGGGTGGAGGAAATGAGTCAGCAACATCTGAGTGCAGAAACCCGGGGGAAAGGGGGGGGGGGGCTGTGTGAACTTGCAGGGGGGACCCAGTAAGATAACCGAAGGGGATGACCACTGCTGCGGGATCTGCAACAGATTGGGGGGGGGGGGGGGGGGGGATCATGGGATACTTAACAAAACAGATCGATCATTTTGAGGGCCAAGTTTTAGAAGTTGGATACGCCCGCTTTCCACTACGCCCTCCCCCCCCCCTTCAAGAAAGAACAAGAGCACAATGTGTTTCTTGTTATGGGGGCCAGCTTTTTTTCTGCATGGGTTACATCGTAATATTAAGCTGCAAGTTTAGTTCTGGACAAACAATCTCTTGTTGGATCTCTGGGATGGGAGGTGGGGTTAATGAATTCCCACAGATGATGTTGCCCAAACAGTGATCGGCTTGTGACTTGATTTCCAGCATTACGGCGTGTGTATGGAAAGGGAGGGCGCGGGGGGGGGGGGGGTCAGTACAGAAACGCGCTTTGAAGGGGGGAAAGCTGCCTACAGCAGGATTGTTTCTACAAGCTAATTGTACTGAGTGCAGCTGCATAAAGCTGGGTCAACAGTAATAGAAGGCGGCGCAGACTTCCTGACGCCAGCCCTGCAGAGCTCCCACCAACACTGGCAGTTCCAGATTGTTTTCCAGACCTTATCTCTCCCTAGTTAATTTCTTTCTCTCGCTCGTTCTTTAGTTTGTGACCGGAACAAAAGTAACAGGAACATCCTTTGTGAAAGCTGTTCGAGAAGAGTGCGCTTCGCATATTCCGCAAGCAATGTTTTTACATACAAGCCTCCCCCCCCCCTTTTTTTTTTTCTAAAACTTGTCTCTCTGAAAGACTGGCGACGCGATACGAAACTAGACCGAGGGAAAGGGTCAAGGCCGCTGAGAAAGTAATTGGGTTTAGCAAGGGACTTCAGTACACGGGGATTTTTCAGAAGTCCACATACGTTTAGAGAATCCCCAGGGTAGGCGGGGAAAAGCTATTTGCATCGCCTTGTTGCAGTTCCATGCGTCAGGCGACACAATCGAGCGAGCGATCCTTGTCATTTGGCCCTTTCAGATTAAATGGGTTTATTTTTCATAATGAGCGCGTGTGATGGGCACCGTAATGCACATTTAGCCGGGAGTAAGCACCCCTGGGCAAGTGGAACTAACTTCTGAGGGTGTGTGCATAGGATTGCATTAAATGAAACGGAAGTTAAGTCTGGGTAAACATGCATAGACTTGAGCTGTTAAGAGTGCGCAATCCTGTTGCAAACCTAAACTCACAGCAGCCATTCCACAGTGCAATTCTATACAAAGTTCGCGGGGGGGGGGGGATACAATTTGTACGCCCTGAAAAACGAAATCCAGTGAGTTACTCCAGAACAGCCTTGGCGCTTTACCCAGAGAATTCTTTGGAACGGGCTTTAAGGGGCGGGGGGGGGGAGGCGGAAAGTCTTCAAGGGTGCGGGGGGGGGCTCTTCAAAAATGCCCCCCCCCCGCCCACCACGAAAACCCAAAGCCAACGAAAGCGATGCCTATTGTCCCGGCTTTGCCTGCAAAGGCACACACGCCTGCTGAAGCGAAGGCCGTGACAGGCAGAGAGGAGGCGGCCAGGAAAGGCATGTGCGGGGGGCCAGGGCTTGCCAGGAGGCAGGTAAACCTTCCCCCGCCGCGGCGACAGCGTTGCAGAACAGCGCGAGGGTGCAGGGACCCCCCCCCCCCCCCCCCCGCTCTCAGGAACGCTTCCTGGCGCCCGGGAAGAAAGGGATCCGCGAGCCTTTCCTACGCTCTCCCCCCCACCCCTCCGCCCCCGCTGCAAGGGCAAGCCAGCCCCGCTGCAGGTGCTCCGGCCGCCCGGGTGAGAAAGAGGAGCAGCAGCCGCCGCCGCCGCCGCCAAGCTGGGTCGAGGCCCGCCGCAGCCTCCCACAGCCCAGGGCCGAGCCCCGGTCGCTATGGCAGCCGCCTGAGAGGCGCCGCCGGCCTGGCCCGGGCGGAGGGAAGGCAGCGGGGGGAGTGACGTCACGGGGCTGGCGCCGCACAGTCGGGCCCGGCCTCTGCAAGGGCGAGGAGGGAGGCGGGGAGGGAGGGAGGCCGTGCTGGCGGGCTGGCGGGGCGAGAGCGGTGGGCCAGGCGGAGGAGGGAGGCGGACTCGCCCTACAAACCCAGGCCGAGCAAGTCTGCCTGCTGCGAGAGTCTCTCCAAAGGTGCTACACTGGACTTCTCTGTTTTGCTTCCGCTGGGATTAGGGGGCCCAGACCGGAGCTGCCTGGCCACACTGCAGGCCTGGGTCCGGTCCGGTCCAACCCCGAGCGATAAACGGGGTTCGACTGGAGCTAGCGCCTGTGCCACAGCGGGCCTGAAGACTGGAGCCCCCCCCCCCCCCCCCCCCCGCCGCTCGGAGAAGTCACTCGGTGGGTGTGTGGGCGGGGGGAGTACCTCTAGCGCTTGCAGGGAGAAGCCCTAAGGAGAGTCGGGATTGGGAGCAATGCTCCTCCTAAGCTGTGGAATCTTGTGGGCAAAGATTCTCTTTTGTGAGCTCCTGGCATTAAAGTTGTGAGCCAGCGATTTGGCTGCTGCATAAATTAGTTGGCTCTGGAGCCCTTCCTGAGCTAGGGCAAAAATGTGTGTGAGCCAGAGGCTGAAAAACTGTGAGCCAGCTCACACTCAGCTTAGAGAGAACTCTGGTTGGGAGTTACAGAAAAGGGGGGTTGTATACCTTGTACAATCTCCATCCCTGTCTGCAGCACCAGGCTGAAGACAGTAATAGTAACAAAGCATCTCCCCATGTGTGTAGGACCTTTTAGGAAGCTATCTGCATGGAGCCCACTCACCTGGGCAGCTTCTCTCAAGGAGGACAGTTGAACCTATGCTCATTCACTGCTCACAAGGCTCTGGATTCCTGAGACTTCCATTGCCCTTAACAGCTGTTCACATGGCAGCCATCCCCCTTGCAGCACACAGGCAAGGAGGCAAGAGGCACATACTGCTTGTAGAGGGATGGGGTAAGGTGTCTTTTCTAACAGATGTTCAGCAGCCCTCTTTTTGTGTGCCTCTGGTATTCAGGCAGGACACCAAATCAGGTCATTATCCCTTCCCGCCTCCACCAACCTCTAGAACTATTTGTTGATTGTTACTGGAACCCTGAAAAGAGGGGAGGGACACTCGCACTGCATTCACTGCAGCTTTTAAGGCTCAGTACAAAAACAGAGCTTTCTCCAGCCTACTGCACTATGCACCAGGTTCCCAAAGAAATGTTCACATCAGTAATAGATCACAGATAAAGAGGTTTCCAAAGCCATATAATCTGAATTCATATTCTTCCAGTCAGAGAAACCTTGTAATATCAGCCTATACATAGATTTTTTAAAAAAATCCAAAATAATAGTCCACATAACGAAAAGTTAAACACTCACTGTGTCTAGAGATTTGGTCATTTGACAACTAAAGAAATTCACTTCAAGAGATTTTGAAATTATTCTAAAAGTCAAACAAAAACCTGACCTGGATAGGCCAGGCTAACTTTGTCTCAGCCGATCATGGAAGCTAAGTGGGGTCAGCCCTGCTCAGTATTTGGATGGGAGATCACCAAGGAATGCCGTCTCTGAAGGTCTTTTGCCTTGAAAACCTTATGGGGTCACCGTAAGTCGGCTACAGCTCGACAGCAGAAAAAGAGAAAAAGGTAAAGGCAAGGAAGAAGAAAGCCATTGCTTCTGGCAAATCTTTGGCTCTATAATGGCAGCACTGGGGGATCTGATTCACAAATTCTTTTGCTAATTGTTGTTGTCATACACACACCTTATTACTTTTTATCAGCCCAGCTGATAAACACAATTAAACAGAGAGATCTTAATGCAATGGTAAAGTGATTTGTTCTTTTCATTGTCGGAATATTTTAAGGTAATGGTGAAAGAATTTTTTAAAAAAATCATAAAGCTGTAATTTCATGTTTGAAATCTACCTGGCAGCACCAGTTCCAGGGATCGTCTTCAGGAAAACTGTATTAAAAAACCCAGCACTTGCAAACATTTATAATTGTCCCTAGGATTCATTTGTGTCTAATCCATTGCCATATTAGCCAGGAAGGGGCACGAATCAGGAGCCTTTCATGGGCAATGTATACATATCTGGGTACTGCAAATGTAGGTTCACGTTCCAGTTATTATTGTTAGATTAGGTACTGAGCAACTTCTCAGTCTGTGAAAACTCCCTCTGTTACTTGCTCAGAGGTCAAGTACTCTGCTGCTGGCAGAGGCGACCTTTCCATTGGGTCTTGCACGTTTGACAGATGTGCTTGACTGAGTCCTGTAGTGCCTCCCCCTTACACCAGCTACTGTTGTCTGTTGGCAGAAATGCCATTTAAAAGCTCAGTAAGCAGGGAACAATGATTTTGGTAACATTTTGAAAGTACACAGCGTAATAGCAGCTCATACACTTCTTAAAAAGTCATCCTTCCCATCTCTTGTCATAAACCTGGACCGCCTGCAATTCACGGGTTGCATCAAAGAGTCCATGAACAACCACCACCTGCAGCTCCCCAAGATGCCCGCAAGCAGGAGGCAGAGTTGCCCTTGCTGTTCCGGTCATGCACTTTTTCCCCTTCCAAACACTGCACAGATCACACACACCGATCTTTTAGAGTTGTGCGCGCGTGAGACTACCTTCCATTCACTGAGTCAAGATTTAGTTGTGTTTTTAAAATCGGTTCTACTGCGTGGAAGTTTGCTGCTTGGAAGGCAGCCAGGATGCCGGGTTCAGAGCTGTCCGCAAAATCGAGATGCGCTTCGAGGCGTTCTGTTCTTCGTTCGCAAGTCCTCCTTGCAAAAGTGCCTAGGGTTGAATCCGACTCCGCACTCTCTCTACAGTATTTACTAGCCAGCCACAGCTGTGCTTGGAACACGCCCCTCCTTGCCCAAGATTGGCTCAGAACGCGGAAGGCCCGAGCCTTCTCTCCGGCTCTCTCCGTACCAGTGAGAAGTGCCTGCGCGCCTGACGGACACACGTAGCGCCTCCAATAGCAGCCGGCCCAGGCTGGATTGATCAGCTGCAGAACGTGCTGTATAAAAGGAGGAACAGGCGGTTTCAGCTTCATTCTGACCGAGGTCGGGCTGCTGCAGAGAGAGCGGGGGAAGTGAGGGCAGGTGAAAGGAGACGACGAAGGCGAGGCGGCGGAGGCGGCTCTCCCACCGCGTGCCTGTCACTGCGTGCAGCCGGGGCTCTTTCCCCTTCTCAAGCATGAAAGCTTTCAGCCCCGTGCGATCCGTCCGGAAAAACAGCCTCTCGGAACACAGCCTGGGTATATCCCGGAGCAAAACCCCCGTGGACGACCCCATGAGCCTGCTGTACAATATGAACGACTGCTATTCGAAATTGAAAGAGCTGGTGCCCAGCATCCCCCAGAACAAGAAAGTGAGCAAAATGGAAATCCTGCAGCACGTCATCGACTACATTCTGGACCTGCAGATCGCTCTGGACACGCACCCCAGCATCGTCAGCCTCCATCACCAGAGGCCGGGACAAAACCCTTCCTCCAGAACCCCTCTGACCACCTTAAACACGGACATCAGCATCTTGTCCTTACAGGTAAGCGCCCTACTAGCCTTGGCTGACTTCTCTCAGGCCGTTTTCACCTATAAATAATCTTTCAATCCGATTTGATTAATGGCATTGTTGTTGGTTTGACTCTGTTCCGCGGCTGGAATAAAGGAAGTTGGGGGGGGGGGGGAGACCACCTTCTTGAAATTGGGGTGGAGGCACCAGAACTGAAATGCCACCCGTGAAAATTATTCCCGGTCATGTTTGATGACTCTTTGCATCTGGAGTTCCTCATACACGCTTTCTGTTAAGATGCTTAACGCTCTTCTCTCTCTCTCTCTCTCCCTTCCCTCCTCTCCCCACCTCCCTTACAGGCAGCTGAATTTCCTTCAGAGTTAATGTCAAATGACAGCAAAGCACTTTGTGGCTAAATGAGGCGGTAAGTGCTCAGTTCCTGGTTTTTAAAAGAATATCTGTATGATCTGAATTACTCTCTAGTTGGAGGGCAAGGAATGTGTGTGTACTTGTATGCACACGTGTGTTTTGTGTGGCCAGAATGCACTCCATGAAGAGTTTTAAGATTATAGTAGATCTAAACTGAACAGATGTTTAAAAAACTAAACTGCAATTAAATCACAAAAACATGGCGTGGCTGTAGTATAATGCTCAAACATTATCTGCTGTAGACTGAACGAAACTGCTCTGAAACCTACCCTGGAACGGGGAAAGTTGTATTGCAATGATTGTTCCTGGGATCAGTAAAAGAATTTGTAATCTAGTAATTGTTCCAAGAGGCTGCCCGGTGCCTCTTAAGCACTGCGGACATTGATCCAAATGCAGATTATATAGGCAATTGGGTTTTCTCCCAATCACGCCCCCTAGACATTTGTGTGTGTGTGAGCAGGAGAATTTGAGCATGCTGCATCTGGACACCAGGGTTTGCCCAATCTTTGAGTGTTTGGTTAAATGTTAAAACTGTGGCTTCCTCTCTGGCGCCAGTCTGTCCCGGATCTCTGCCCTGTTAGCATTCTTCTAAAATACGCCTCTTTTCAATCTTTTGCAGGTGTTTGCTGAGTTTTTTTTTCTTTGCACAAGAAGAGACTTTTTTTGGCAAGATGCTGAATCTGATTTTTTTTTTTCAGTATCTGGAGGGGGAAATCCATCTCTAATTAAATGGACGTTTTAAGGAAATTGTGGACACCATCTTCCCTATTCTACAACATGGACTTATTCTTAATTATTTATGAAGAAACTTTTAAATGCCCTTTCCCCAGTTGGAAGGCTTCATTTATATACTGCTCCCCACAGCAGGGAGCGAAATGAAATGTTTTTTTTAAAAAAAACCCTCAAAGGAATTGCCCATTTTAAAGCAGACTTTGCCTTTTTTTTCCCTCTAAAAGGTGGAGCGTGAGTACTAGAAGGATTTAGTGTTCAGTTTTTCAGTGAAGTCTTTGTCAAAAATTATCCTTTTTTGACACAAACCTAGAACTGAATGCTGTGTATATATTTATATATAAATATGGGAATGAAACTTTGAACTCTTTAATTAGAGTTTTCTTGTCTAGTAGCAGAAATGTGTATTTCTGCAAAAAGGGTAATGATGTATGTAATCATGCTAAACTTTTTATAAAAGTTTAGTTGTAAACTTAACCTTTTTTATACAAAATCAAAATAAATCACGTGTGTTTATTGAATAGTTTGCTTGCATTATTTGGGGGGGGGGGGACTATCCATTTTCCTGGCCCAGATTTTAAAAATACATATGATTAGCAATAAGCCTGTTCAGCTTGTGTGTTATAAAACTTGAACCTCACCAAATTTTACATCCTAAAGGCCCAGTTGCTAAGCTTGTGAAATTATTGAGAAATTATTTAAATTGCTCATTACTTAAAAGGATGATGTTAAAGTTTGGAAAATTGAATTCAGCTAGGGAAGGTACAATTCCTTTGGTCTTCGCCCTTTGTCGATCGACTTAATGTGAACTTCTCAAGAGCAACGGCTCCAATATCAGTAAACTTTTGTGGATAAATTATGCATACCAAGGCTTGCAGATGGCCAATTTCCCCACAGCTCAGTTCCTGCAAAATCTCACTGCAAAAGTTGATGAAGCATAGTCACTGAATTCCAGCTTTATGTGAAGCCATGCAGTATCTTGAGGAAAAGGGGATTTGTTAATCACTCACAGCAAATTTCCTATATGACTAAGCTGTTCAGAAATGAAAGTCCCACTCATGTTATTGATTAAACTCTGGCTGCTGTGAGCATCACTGTTTCTCCCCCCTCCCCACCAGCGCAAAACTACATTCGTAAGTGCTGACTTCAAGCTGTAAGCCTACACAGTTAGGCTGCCTACATCCTATTGAACTCAGTAGCATTGAGACAGCCTAACTATGTACCGGACTGCAGCTCATCTATTCCATCCCTAGATTCTCCCCACCACCTTTAGTGCTGTTTTCTTACTTGTACTGCCAACCCCACTGGAAATCATACTGGGATATACAGAGTTATCCTGCAGCTCTCGGCACTACAGTTCTGCCTAAAGGTGGAGAAATTAGAACAGATGGTTTCTTCAGGCAGGACCTACAGCATGCTTGGATTGGAAAGTTTTAGGAAGGAGTCCTCCTGAGGAATATGTCACTTGGCACCTGGAAGCGAGGCTGGGTTCTCTTTGCTCTGGGGACTCTTACGGTGAAATGCAGAAGCCTCACCTGAGGCCTGTAACACTTTCACCAAAGAGAACAGGTGTGTAGGTGGCGCCACACAGTCTGCTGCAGCTGCCGTTCCTGGCCCTTAACATCAAATCCATGCATGGAGACTGGGGGGGGGGGGGGGGGAGCTCTGATCTGTTGACAGCAAAGCTGCCCCAACCAATTAGCAACACGGTCTTCTCAAAAGGGAAGCAACTGAAGTGGAAAAAAGGTAAGGACTGCCCTCTCACGCTGCAACACTCTTTCTGTCAGACAGGATCCCAAGGCTTAGGGTAAACAGGCAGGCAAAGTTATCCTCCAAGACCGCATCCTTTCAAGTTTAGTCATATAAGTGAACTTTTCGTCAGGCGCGCTTCTTAATATGTGCAGTGTTCAAATACAGGACTCGTTGGCTGTTCCTCAGAAAAGCCCAATAGCCCCACTTAACGCCCACTTCCCTTTTAAGGCATTCTGCGGGATTTCATTTCATATTCAAACGCAGGATTATTAAGCAGAACTGCTCTCGCTGGCATTTAGCTCCATGTTAAAAACCAAAAGGGGACACCACTGGAAAACTTGGATCATTTACTTCCTAAGCAGCCACATGGTTTTTGAACCTGGGAATTAACCCGTGCATGACACACCAGCCACTCAAACAAGGTTTTCAGCACCTTTGATAAATGGTGTGAATTTTCCACTTCCCACAGCCTATCAGCTGTCTCATCGGTGGCAGAGAGGACAGAAACACCGGAAGCCCTTCCTCCAGTTTCACTATTATTTCAATTTGACATTTCTGCCCTTTGCACCCTTTTTACATACTTTTAAAATCCTAACAAAACTCCTCCAAAATGTCAAAAGATCGTGGAAGGCATGTCACCAACCCTACAGTGCCTGGACTGTTCCAGCTGCATTTGTTTCCACAGCTCCCAAGCAAAACCATCCGAATTTGTGAGAGAAATGAACTGTAAAGAACCGCCTCACCCATTTACTTTCCCAGATTAATAAATCCAAATCTTACGGGCTGCCCTCAGTCAGTGTGGCCAGCACTTTTAAGATAAATGCTTAAGGAGCTCTTAAATTTTTTTATTGAATTTAACTATCACACATTTGCTCTCTTAAATAAGTTAGTAACTTTTCAGACTTAAGAAATTTCCAAACCAGGGCCTTGGGACCACTGGCTAATATGGCAACAATTCAATCACTCCAGAATCTAGTCAACAGGACGATCGTGATGGGCCCTAATACAGATTAAATGAATAATCCCATGGTGTAAAGGCATTTTGGAAGAGAAGGGCCAGTCTCACCTTTCCCCTAGCAGCTCTTCCCTGGACAAAAAAAGACGGGTGAAATTAGATGAGGCTTGACCAAAATGATTGGCGGAATCTGCTTAGCAAAAGTTCCTGATCTGAGAGCACCAAGCCCAAGTCTTCCTCTTCTTTGGGACCTACTCTTCCACAAGATCAATTTACTGATTCAAAACTCAATGCAGAGATCAGTATGGCGTTGTAGAAGCTACATTCAGAGATGCGGTGTCAGCTGAGGTTAGCTGCTATCAACTGTGTCCACGCAGAATCAAATCTATGTAATATACAGTAGTCTCCAACTGCAGTCATCAATATGAATGACAAGTCCCAGTTACAAATGCACCAAGAAATTAGGGGAAATATCCAATCACAAAGAAAAATAGCTGTGTTCAGGGCTATTTTTGGGCAGGAACGCACAGGAACGGAGTTCCGGCTGGCTTCTGAGTTGGCCACGCCTACAGCCTCCCCCCCCCTTGGGTTCCCCAGGTGCCTCGTAAGCCATGGGGTGCCTGGGGAAGCCAAGTTGATCCAGGGAGGGAAGGCAGTTTAAACTCCTTAAACTGCCTTCCTTCCCTCGGGTTCCCCATGAGCCCTGCAAGTCACAGGGTACCTGGGGAAGCCAATCCTGGGAGGGAGCTGTGCTGTTGGAGGGTGTGGCCTAATATGCTAATGAGTTTCTGCTGTTAGGTGTGGCCTATTATGCTAATGAGTTCCTGCTGGGCCTTTTCTACAAAAAAAAAAGCCCTGGTTGTGTTGGTGTGGAGCAGCAGCAATTTTTTGGAGTCCAGTAGTACCTTTAAGACCAACAAAGTTTAATTCTGGGTATAAGTGTTCATGTGCATGCACACAAAAGCTTATACCCAGAATAAATTTTTGTGGGTCTTATAGGTGCCGCTGAACTCAAACTTTGTTCTTACTCAATCACAAGTCTGCTGTTAATAACAATTCAGAAAGCTCAGCACAGCCCAGTACACCCCCCTGCCACCAGAAGGATCCTTAAATCTACCCTTGGTCAGATAAATGAACCTCCAGCTCTAACATGTAGCTGTGAGGAAATATATGCAAATATTTTAATACACTACTGAATAATACTCCCTATTTTTTAGTTGCATTCCATTCATACCAAGCACATTTGATCCACTCTTATGGTCTGTGGTAAATGGGTGCCACCTTCTGGCCCAGGTAGAGAATACACTCTCAGTATTTAAAAAGTCCCCGTTCTTTTCACAAATTCATTCTCTGGGTCCCCACTGCCTTTTACAGGACAAGATCCACTGGAATAAGGGACACCCTTTCAAATGGAAATATTTAATTAAAATTCTTTATTTACAAGTCTAACTGTTTCGTAAGGACCATGTCCTTTGTGATTTCATGAAAACACCAACATCTGGTTTCCAATAGCAACCAGCCACATACCTCCTAACGATGTAGCGACAGTCATTCCCCACTGCATGGACAAAAAAAAAATGGTGCTCAGAGGTGAATCGCCTCTGAACTTGCAGTTTCCAATGAACTGTTATGGTTGTTTCAAGCCATCTGAGAGCCCTAGGTCAGTCAGTGTGCTCTATGATGGCAGAAAGGTGGGCTACAAATGGAATTCATAGATAAAACACAGACTGATTTCCACTAGCGCTGCCCCGGCGTCAGGTCTTCTGTTTGCCCCAATTGCCTGCTTGGATTTCCCACGGGGCGCATTTTGACCCAGGGCTTCGCGTGATTTCTCCGCAGCTTCGGTGATCCTCAAAAAACAGGATCACTAAAGCTGCAGAGGAAATCATGCGAAGCCCCGGGTCAAAATGCGCCCCGCGGCAAATAGTGGGAAATTCAAGCAGGCATTCAGGGCAAATGGAGGACCCAACACCGGGGCAGCACTAGTGGGAAATCGGTCAAAGTCTGAATCCGGTAGCACCTTTTAAGACCAATGAAAGCTTATACTCAGAATTAAACTTTGTCGGTCTTAAAGGTGCCATTGGACTCTTGCTTCAGACCAACATGGCTACTCACCTGAATCTAACAACAGATAAGCTAGAGGAAACTAGGCAGTGAGTTCCAGCCATTATGTATGTGCTACGTGAAACAGGACTTGGTTTTGAACCTACTGATGGTCAGTTTCAGTGGGTGAATCAACTTTTCTGGTATAAAAGGTTCCAAAGGTTCCTTTTTGCCCAGGCACTATTAAGCGTTTTTTTACCAACTCGCTTTTCTTTTGCCAGTAGGATTGTCATGCTGTTTATTTTACTTTCAAGGATTCTCCTTAAGCCTGACGTCTGCATTTCCTTTGCTTTTAATCATTTACTGCTGCTTGGCAGTTGCAATGGTTTCATGTTGTTAATACCTTTCCTGTTGCAGGTCTTTGATTTTAATATTGACCAAGAGTGCTGTAGCATCTTAAAGGCCAATGAGTGTTCTGCAGCTTTTAAGCTTTTGCGGACCAGACTCCACTTTGCTGGTCTTTATACATCTAAGTGGGCTCTGGCTCAAGGAAACTTCTGCCACAATAAATGTGTTAGCAGGTTAAGGTGCCACAGAACTTCTTATTTCGCTGCAGTGGACTAACCTATGAGATTTATTTTAATACCTACTCCTGTTTTAAGCTTCTAATTGCGTTGGAAACTGCCTTGGCAGCTGCATAACAGGATGCAAAGTACACTTTTTAATATGTCGTTCTTTTACTACTACAATTATGGCATTCATCCTGTCCTATATATATAAATGTCCAATGTATTGACACTTTCCAGCTCTGCCATTGGCTGTGCTGTGCGCTCCATCAGCCATTGGCCCATCAACCACCACTCAAGAGTACTTGCGTACCATTGGCTGGGGGCTGGGTCCACTCCTCTCCCCCATCCACTGCCTCCCCCATCCACTGCCAACCCCAATCCACTTCCTTGACAGAATAAACTGCCAAAACCACTGTCTCTCCTGACGAAGATGCTTCTCACGCTTGGCTCTTGTAGGGCTAATTTTTCCCTCCGTGCCTATTGCTAGGCAACCAAGCTTGGTTGTGTCAGTAAAAAGGCAAAAGCAGGAGGCCCATTCTAGGCCTATTTTGGCCTTTGAGGGGAACTCCTTGGGGCCAGTCCTGACTAGGGTTGCCAGCTCCAGGTTGGGGAATTCCTGGATATTTTGCGGTGGAGTCTACGGAAGTTAGAGTTTGGGGAGGGGAGAGGCCTCAGCTGAATAGAATGCCACAGAGTCCACCCTCCAAAGTAGTTATTTTCTCCTGGTGAACCATTGCTGCCAAACTCCAGGTGAGGGCTGGAGATCACTCAGAATTAAAACTGCTCTCCAGATGGCAGAGATCAGTCCCCCTGGAGAAAATGGTGGACCCACCCGGAGCCTCTTTCTAGAGCCCGTTGTATTTATTTCCACAACGGACCTTATTCCTAGTAGTCAGTTCCTCTAACCCTTGAGCAGTTTTGTTGCTCTTTGCAGCAGCTTTTCCAATGTGAAATCCTTTTTGATACTAAATATGGTTGCATTGTGGTAACTGGATTATTTATTGGTGGCGGGGTCATTCATTTCCCCAATAATTCCTAACACTGCTTGCTCTTTTTGTTGCTGCGGTACATCAAAGCTGACATTCAGCAAACTGATCACCACGAACTACCGAGTTCTCCATGGATAGGTACAGACTTTTGTTTGTCACCACCAATAGAGAAACTGGGATATGTGGCTGCCTCATTTGAACACTGAACAGGGCCGACATTTAGACCTCCAACAGAAATTAATTTCACAGTTCCAAGGACACTGCTTTACAGGCCCTTTGAGTTGTAACTTAAGGCACAGGTGGCAGCTTGGGATCTGGACTGGCAATCCTGGGGGCCCAAGGAGTTCAGCCTGGGCAGCATGTTTTTCCTCCTTCCTCTGGTATCCCAAATACCTCCCAAAGATTCCCTGAAAGATGGGAGGGGGGGCCATTCCAGCATATTTGGGTGGTGAGGGAGGAAAACCGCACTAACCAAGTGGCAATCCTCATGCCTGTGAAAACGGTCCAAATCCAAGTCAATAAAAGGGTGCTCTCAAATAGAGGCTGCAGCACAACAAAGCATTGGAGGCAGCCTCTTGTATAAAGCCTAGGGTGTTTGGGCTTTGTAGGTCATATCCATATTGGATGTATGGTGCTGCTTTTACTTCATTGTTCTCAGAAAACTACAGGTTACCTACTTGGACCCCCCCCCACCCACCCACACACCCATATACACACACCACAATGCTGTCCCAAGAGGCTGAGCCTCTATGTGCTCACTACCACCACGGCCTCACAAAGGATCGACATCTTGTTGATCAAGGAAGCTATCAAGCTGAGAAGCAGGAAACCCTTGCACCATTATTGGCAAGAGGACCTCCAATGTCCAAACATCTGGCCACTGACCTCTTTCTCCCCATGAGCCAGCAGACAGCTCTGAATCGATTAAGAAAGGGGATCTATATTATTCAGACTGAACTCTCTCCTAAGCAGCTTGGGGGGAGATTGGTCACAGCTGCTGTACAGAAGAAATTCATTTTCTGTTATTCTGTGCTCAGAAAGGACAGACGGGTGCCTTCAAAGCTAGTGGGAAGCAATACCTAGTTCCTGTAGTTTAAAGCTTTCTGAAGTGAAGGCAGGTTGGGTCATATCAGAAAAGGCAAATAAATCTTATCATCCCTATACCTGGAGCATGCACACATGCATTCATACGCTCAGGTGAAAGAATAGTGGGATGCCAAAAGAGTACTTTGTTATTTCCACCTGGCCACCATGAGAAGAAACACCCAGGGAAATCATGAGATGGCATATTTCTTGACTGAGGCAGAGAACAAACCGACTGATAGGGGTCAAAGTGTGGAGAATTTTAGCACTGTAACAGGGCCACTATCCAAGGAACTTCCATCTTCTAGGAATGTCAAAGCCAGCCAACAAATATTGGACATGGTTTGTCCTTCACTGTGATTCTGAACAGACAATGCCGTTCCTTATTAAGCTGCATGATCATTATATATGTTCCAATTATATCTGAGATTCTTTTGAAGACACCTGAGCTTTGATTGACAAAATAGGGAGGATTATGTAAAATTAAAGAAATCCTTTCATCCAAGTGTACAACACGCAGCTGTGATTCAGAAGTTATAGATCCTGAACACGACTTCAGGAAGCTTCTAGCATAACTCTGGGTAAGCCTGTTCGTTTTCTAGTGCTGAAGTCTAATCTGTACTGTGCACATATTGACTGACTTAGGAGCTGGTGTGAACATAATCAGAAGTGTTTGAGGCACTCAGAATTTTGAATTGTGGTTTCATCAGTTGGTGCCTTAAAAGTTCAGAGGCAAAAAATTACATGTGGAACATGCGAAGCTTTATCAGCGATTGCCCTTCCAACCTAAACTGCAAAGCTGTGAAGTAGAAAAAGCTTGCATAGAACGTTGTAGAGAAATCATCCAGCATCCAAACACTTAAGCAACAAAAAGTGGGCCTAACCTTTCATGGACTTTGCCAATATACAATAGTGCTCTGCAGAGCTAAAAGTAATACAGAAACAATTATTTACATTGAACACACATGTCAGGGATACGCCATTCCACAGTGTTAACTAGGGCATCAAATACACATTCTGCTGTGCACACAAGTCCAGTTCTTGGATCTCATCATCAAAGTAATAAATATTAGCAACTGGGGGGGGGGGGGAAGAAGCTGGTAATTCTCAGGCAGCCTTGATCTCCAACATACTTTACTTCTCATGTTCTAAGGATGTGGAGGGTTGGGGGTTTTTTTCCCCTTTTGCATGTATTTTCTGGCAAATGAGACAGATTGGCCCAGCAGTCTGGTGAGCCAAGAGCATAAGGTATTTACTGTGCTCATCTATTTTAGACATTTTTCTTTATACATCTTATCTGTGTTGACATACATAGGCAATGGAGCAAAAATCTGCATCACAGGTCACTGTCCTTTGAAATACAGACTTGAGCAATGCAAAGACTGACATGTTGGCCCAAGATGGTATCAGTGAAGAAGAACACAAAACGTAATGTTTAAAAACTTTTATAATATAACTTTCTTACCACAGGCATTCACCATTTCCTAACCACTGGCAATTTTCAATACTTATTATGCACTAACTCAGACCTGTCTTCCTTTTTCCTGGGCTTTTGGAATCTCTCTCTCTCTGGTCATCTATCTTCCTTGCTTTTCATTCCCACTATGGAGAACTGCTCACCTTTCTGTTTTACTTATGTTGAGCCTGTAAAGATCAATGATACTTGCAATAAAAAATGGATTCCAGTAATTAAAGCATCTTCGTTTTATTTTTAAAAAGCAGCATTTCTTTAGAGCACTAGAAAAAGATCTAAGGATTGCTGTTTCATGCTTCGTGTCATCAGTGGTTAGGCAGCACTATCCACCTACTGGAAATTGGTACGTTAAAGCACATCCAAGTATAAAGACATGTAAAGAAGTCCCGGGTGGATTCCCAGATCGTGAATGCACTTCTAGTGCCGTTCAGTCAGAGGAAGACACAACCATTCAAGTCAATAAAACCCTCGGACACAGGAGCAGCATGCCCATTATTTTATTATCCTCTATACTAGTGGAATACATATGATTTACCAGTTACTGTGAAATTCATGCATGTTTCGTTTGCAGTATGGTTTACTGACATCTACGGGAAAGGACAAAATTCTGAGCTTACTTGCTAGACTAAGCCGAACAGTACGTTTTTAATTACTCCCAAAGCAACGGCAACTTCTAACTGCTCTTTCATCTTCCACAGTCAGGAAAAAAACCATATGAATCTGCAGATGCTCATTTAAAAAGTGAAAACACTTCATAATAACTTTAAAAAGGCTACGCTCAAGCGTCAGCCTGAACGTGGCTTCATCTAACACCATGGTCACAAGCACTTTGCGCAATTCCTTGAATGCGACTCTATTCGACTACAGAGAACTCATCCAATGACATCAAACCTTAGGCACGACTAACATTTTCAACATGCAGTAATCCTTTTAAAACCTGACCCCTATTCCTTATACATCTAATGTTTCCCAGGACCACGTCATTTAATGAAATGTAATAAATAAGAGTTGCATCTAAGACCGTTTTTGGATCTCTACTTGAACCATCACCACTCGACTGTCACACACAACACTCAAAAATGTAATTTGTAGGTTTGGGATATTCCATCCCTATCTCACCCAACCAGCGAAACTAATTTTTGAAAATTACTCATTGGAAGGGCTTGTGTGTGTTTTTTTAAAAAAAGATTTATTTCTGTATCTGCAAGATTATGTTAATACTAAAAAAAATCCCTATTCAGCAGTTAGAATTTCTGCTTCCACAGGGAAAGTTAAACACTGCCTTTATTGGTGAAGGGACTGCTTGTGAACTCTGGATCTTATCTCACACCAAACTTGAAGCACACACTGAAATCTATGGGACTTAAGGGCATAGTCCATCTGTAGTTAAGTACCTCTAATTTTTCATGATAATGATTGGGTAGAGAGAGGAGGGGGACTCCAAACCATAATATAGGGAGCTAAACCACTAAAAAAAGCCTGATCAGGGAGAGCATGTAGAAGAGGGAAGGCACTGAAATGTTATTATCCAAGCGTGCCATATGAACTCAGACCTCTCAAAGAATACTCTCTCTCTCTTCCCCAAAGCCTGCAGCATCAGAGCCAGTAACAGCAAGGAGCTCAGAAGAATCTTTTGAGAGCCTGGCATAACTTGGGCGCTGGCTTCGCTTGTGGGCCACACCTTTCAGGTTGTCATTCTGTACTGCAACTGCATTAGAACTCGATCCGGGGCGCAGAATGATTTGAGAAGGCTCTCTGATGCTTTCGATCTCTTCAAAATTTTGATTAGCTCGGTTGGCTGGGGCACTGTTGTTATTCAGGGTGACCGTGCTGGGTGTTCTGTTTAAATTGTAAACTTTCTGGCAGGCTGGCCAATTCTCCTCGGGGCTGCTTGCTATCAGGCTACTGTCTGAAGGGCTTTTCTTATCTTCTGAGCAAATCGACATACGAGCCAATGTTGAGTCTTGAAGGCCACTTAAGCTGTGAGGGATTCCTCTCTTCCCACTGCGGCCGTCGTCTTCCAGCTCAATGAGATTGGCTTTTTCAAGCTGCAGGTCATCTCCATCGTTATGAAGGGAGTGGTTCGGAGAGCTCTCACTGGATCTCACCCCAGAATCCGAGGAATCCTTCTTGTCCAGGAGAGCATCCGTCAAGTACTCTTTCGCTTTAATCAAGGTTCTGATGGGCTCAGGTCCATGTTCTGGGGATTTTGGCTGCTTCTCTGTTTTCCCTTCTATTTTTCTGTCTTTGCCTTCCTTGAGCAGGGGGGTGTTATCCGATTCTTCTGTTCCAGACTCATCTTCATCACTTGGAAGTTTCTGATAGCGCAAAGCCACTCCCTTTAGCTTTAGGTCTGCGGCTTGGAAAATGCTGGTCCTTTCTGAGGACTTCTTTCCTGACAGAAGCTTGGAGCCCGACTGATCTGACTTTTCATCTTCTTCAGTAATGGGATCCAACGGAGATGCATCACTAGTAGACACCCCTGATGTACTGTAGTCTACATCATTCCGTTTCATCAAGAAAGACTTCCTTCCATCATCTTGCTTCTGTTCTGCCTCCTTTCCCTTGTCTTGCTCAATGCTGGAATGCAGGGAGCCTGTTGATGTGCTCTGGCCCATATAAAAAGCTGCTGAGCTATGTGGGGAGGATCTGCCACTCACAGTACTAGAACTTGCACCCCCTTCTAGTTGAGACATTTGAGCAATATATTCTCTATATGCATCTCTATATTCTGCCTGTACCTTATCAGTAAGCTTTGAAATTTCAATACTAGAATCTTGAGAATTGAGGCTTGAAAGACTCGGCGTTCTTCGAGTTTGCGACTGTACAAAGAGGGAAAAAAGGTCCATGTTAGTTACATGAGCGTGTGGCCGCTCTAAACAAGTCAAGGGTCATCACCAAACATTGATACTCAAAATATAAAATAGAGATCTAGTCAACCCAGCACACAGGCATGAACAGAAGTGCATGACATTTGACCTCTGATCCCTCACAGCCAGTGAAAGCCAGCATCTTGCATTGATTAAAGTGTCAAACTGCACATTCCATGTTCAGTTCCCCACCCTGCCACAGAGCCTGCTGAATGACACTTTGTCTCAGCCTGACCTCACAGGGTTAGTTTGAGGCGGAGGCGAGGGGAACAAGGTACTCTGCTTTGAGCTCCTTAAGAGGAAGGGAGGGATAAACACTTACTAAACTAAATAACAGGCCACATACTCCTCATGGGATGGGAAAACTCAGCGTTCTAGACATGCCAAACCATTCCCCCCACAGAACAAGCATTTCACTCTACAATCAATCACATCTCTCTTTGTATATACAAAGCTGAAGAGAATGGGGGAAGACTACCAGCCATGGGCGTGAGGTGGAGCCTCTGTCTGCGTGGAGCTGGAACAGGACACGTAGCTGTGTTCTGCTCCAGGATGTTGAATTACAAGAGACTGTGGTCACTCCCTTTCATATACATTAATGGGTAAGCAATCGGCATCCGTGTCTCAATACAGATTTTAACGCCTTAAAAAGGCAGTGCTTACTAGCAATAGCTGCTGTGGTTCAGAAACAGGAAATGAATAAAAACAAGGATGACTTTCAAGTTACCTGCCAGCTTAGGTTACTGTGACGGGGAGGGGCTTCATCTAAGCCAATAGTGTTCAGCTCTTCAAAACTGAAGTTGAGAGCATAGGGAGGCTGACCAGAGAGGCCCGAGAGTTCCGTATGAGGCAACTCGCTATTCAGCGCAGGACGACGAGCGAGATCGTTGTGGAGGTTGGAATGTTCAGCTGCTGCGCGAGAATCTTCGTGGACCGCTTGGCTCTCTGCATTTCTCATTTCAAGTACCTAGCGCATGAAGGACAGCTCTTGTTATGCCGGTAGGGTAGCATGGGAAATTAAAATCTGCCTGGAATTACTAGGACAAAAAGATATGTAGACAAGCCCACGGAAGTTTACAGATTTAATCGAATACATTTATGTATGGGATTCAAATTTCTGCAGATAGAGCCTCCATGAGAAGACTAGGAGATTCTCCCCCACCCCCCCAAAAAAAATAATTCCTAGAAGGTCAGAAAGTCAAGAAACTTTTCAGGATCTGGGAGGCGTCAAGCTCTACCTCGTTGTTGCCACTGCCAACCGGCTGGTCAACGCCCCACGTGGCCTTAGAGAAGAGTCCTGAGGAGGAGTGTGTATGAAGTGGTAGTGAGGATCCTGATCCTTTTGGGGGGCTTTCCCTTTGAGACTATCTACCCATTTCCACTAGCGGCAACTATATCAGGGAAATGAGGTGAGAACTTAGACCCCTACAGCGAGTGTGGCGCTGCTCACACGATGAAGCTGCAAGAACATCCTATAGATCATTTGTGAAAACTATATGATGGCAGTAAAACCTGTGAAGAAATCCCTCTTCACGGCTTCCATCCCATCTGCTAGCTCTCACCCAGCTCAGTTATTTAGGGTGATTTGGTTTCTAACTTCCCTTGCAGGGAAAACTCAAAATATGAGAAATTTGGCCCTCAGCTGTCAGGCATTTGCGAGCTTCTTTGCAAGTAATGTCTTGTTGCTCAGCCACGACCTGCCTGCCACTGTTGATAAAGTCAGGGAACTTGAGGCCCCTTGGCCGCCTGTGGATTCAGTACTCGATAACTTCTGCCGACTCTCTCATGCTGATGTCGACAGGATCCTTGGTGCTGTTAGGCCAGCCATATGTCTTTGGACCCATGTCCATCGTGGCTGGTGAAAGATAGTGGCAATGGAATACGTGGCCCTGGTGGACATTATCAATCTGTCCCTGAATTCAGGGGTCTATCAGGGGGACTAAAAGAGGCCACGGTAACACCGCTCTTGAAGAAGCCATCTTTGGATCCATCAGATCCGGCCAACCCTGCCTAGCTTCTGAGGTCTGATGAGATCAGGCCAGCCCGGTATCGACTACACAACAAGAGTCTGTACAGATATGATTTTAAATGGTCTTACTGTGCTCCTGAAAAGATGCCAGTCACCAAAATTCATGTTCATCTCTCGCTTCAGTTCATCGATGTTGCACTGTGCTAAAACACGACCGTTTATGTTCGCCTTTTTAAAAAAAAAAAGTTTTCTGTAAATATAGTATTTCTTTAAAAACCTGGAACTGGATGTTAGTTGAAAGTATACATGGATGATGTAATTTCAGGTGGGATATAAAGAAAAATCAGAAGTAGGAATTACAACTTTTGTTATGAACTAAAAGAAAAACCATTCAAATGGCAACAGTCTGTTTGTCATGTCAAAAATGGATGTTAAATTAAGGCCCACATTGAAAGTGCTGTGTGGGACTGCTTTTTTGGGGGGGGAGGGGGTGTATGAGTCTGTGCGCATGCACTTGCATGCCTGGAAGTCATGGTGACTTCTGATGACCCCTAGTGGGGTTTGGATGTTTCAGATAGGTGGCTTTGATCGCCTGCCTCTGCGTCCTGAGCCCCAGTATTCCTTGGAGATCTCCCTTCCAATTAGTTGCCAGGGTCAATTCTACTTAGCTTCTGAGATCTGACTAGATTGGGCTTGCCTGAGCTATCCAGGTGTGAGACTGCTTTTGACGCTGCTTCTTCTGACTACATCCTGACAATATAGGCCAACCTTTCAGAACTGGTGAGACATGAGAGTTCTTTTTTTATGTCACAAACTTCTGCCGCATTTTCAGAGGCAGTCTTTTGGGGGTAGGGGGTTGCTTCTTCCTTCTGGAGCTGATGTATCAGCTTTTTCATCCTTAGTGCTTTCTCAAACTACCCAGTAGGGTCTTTCCTCTTCTAATTCCATGCAATTGTAATGGGTGTGGCTGGTAATAACGTAAACGGCACCTTAGGAAGTTTGCCTAATGGGAAATTCTCTGGAGGATTTAATAGCAAGGGCCTGCCTGGCAACTGAAATTTCACTACGGAAGCTCATTCACTGCATATTCTCCCTCTTCTTCCACCTAAGTTCCCAACAGAGGAAAACAGAATGAGAACTAGAGAGGAAGGGAACAAAACCAAAGATCACTGAAGAAATCAGTTTGGCAGAAAATGTATAGAAATAAACACCACTTGCATAAACAATAAGATTTTGGGTGTAAAGCTCAGATGAAATGATGGGAAATGAGAAGCAGGGGCTTGTAGCATCACATGGCAAGCGGTGATTTTCAATAGTTATACAACATGAAATTGTTGGGAATGAAGCGGGACAACCCAGGAGTTCCTTTTTTCACTTGTCTGGGGATAATTGCTGGTACTACCCCCAAGCAGGCAGCAACTTCAGCACCATTTTGGGGGGAAAGATAGCTCAAAACAGTGATGGCCGCAAAGCCAGATTAGGCTTTTCCATAGCACTGCGTTCGTTCCAGTGGAAAACCAAGCTACTTGGTGACATCAAATAACCAATTCAGATTGGATGCACAACAATGCCACCTTTACTAGGAAAAGGAATCGCTCTTTTGGAAAAGACAGCTGCAGAACCTGCAGGTCATCAGGTCCAAACACAGGCTCACCACAGAATGCCGCTACCGTTCCCATGCCATGCGTGGAAAGATGCACACCTTCTGACCTGTCCTGAGGCACAGCAGCCCCCACAAAAAGCCTCTCCCAAAGGCCCCTGTGGAAGATCTGTGGGGTGGGGGGGGTGACTTTATGGGAGGAAAGAAATATTCTGCAAAGTGCATCTTCCATCTTCCTCCGTAACTATACCTATGCCAACGTATGCCACGACATATCACCACCACTCCCCTTTTACTGTAAGGGCTCACCTTCTTTATAGTCGCAGAGTACTGAGGCACCATGCTCTGGTCGAGTCCCTCTATCTGCTTCAGTTTCTCACACACGGCATCAACAGTCATGGAGCTCAAAGGCACATGAGGAACTCCTGAGCTTGACCCTGGGATCGTCCCTGTTCCCTGTGTGAGGGGAAAGGACACAGATACGTGATATGTTCAAATGCTCTTTTATGTTTACACATTGTACAAAGAACAAACTTAATGCATATTCCAGGCACCACTGAAAGGTAGCATCACTGGCATACTGTCAGCCCCGCCCCACCTCCCTTAGCCACTCTGTTCCGCCAAGCCTGTCTAGCAGACTTCTAACACTAAGGATAGGCATTGACTGGGTGTCCTTCTCCTTAGGGAAGGAGCCGACGGCCATCCCCATCGGAAGGAAGGAAGGAAGGAAGGAAGGAAGGAAGGAAGGAAGGAAGGAAGTTCTCCCATACACAAATAGTTTTTTGTGCCAGCATTTCCAACGAGAAGAAATTACTTACAAAACAGAGGGAAACCCTGACTATGTACAGTGATACTAGAATGACTAGAATGAGAACTTTAAAAAAAATCTTTGAACTGGAGATTAAATTGCCTGCTAGTCTTTCAACGTTCTTGACCGTCTCACTGCTACCACTGCGGTCGATGAAAGGACAATAAAGGTGTAGCTACTTCCCACCCCGGGCTTGCACAGTCCCAACTGCGTTTGAGGATTTTTGCACCTAAAACATTAATTCCAGAAATTTCTGAATCAAGTTCTTGGCATCTGTGTGAAAAAATACTTCAGGTTTAGCTGACACTAGACTCTGAATTCTTAGATGGGATTATTTCCAGCTTATGTTTAAGCTAAGAGTCTCAGAGTGGCTCAGAGGTTAAGACGCTGAGCTGCAGACTGGAAGGTCTGTAGTTCGGCAGTTCAAGGCCCGAGTGCCGTGTGGCGGAGTGAGCTCCCGTCTCGGGCCCCAGCTCCTGCCAACCTAGCAGTTCGAAAGCAAGAACTTGCAAGTAGATAAATAGGTACCGCTTCAGTGGGATGGTAATAGTGTTCCGCGTTGTTGGCATTTAGTCATGCTGGCCACATGACCACAGAAAAGTCTTTGGACAGCGCTGGCTCTTTGGCTTGGAAACTGAGATGAGCACCATCCCCTAGAGTCAGATTCGAATGGCTTTCAAGCAAGGGTACCTTTACTTTATGGCCCCTAAATATGAGGCACAGAAGCCTTGAAGAAGTAAAGCTCAAGACCCTCAACAACTCATTTTTCACTTTCTCTGCCTCCTTTAACGAGCAGAGCAGGAAGACTTGACAAAAGTGCAAAAAAACCGGAATATGTTCAAAACATTGCTAGTCATGTTCTCCGGCCTCTGCTGAAATATACTAAATGGGGCTGCCTCGTTTCACAACAGCAATAATCAGCGTGGTGGCCTTGAGACTATTTTATAAGAACAAGTTCTAAGGTGGGTGATCAGTGAAGCCGGGAACAAAAGCTTTCACTTACAATCACACAGAAGTGTTAGGAGAGCAGAAGGGACACCTTCATAGGTTTAGCTTCCGCAGTGTAATGTTAGAAGGAAACAAACGTATGCTTTGAAAGCTGTGTGCACAAAGAGGTCACAGAAACCACAGCAATTTATTGTCCTCCACTACTTGTACAGGTCTTTAAAAATACAAGTTTCTGTCCTGTCAGTCAATCCAATTTAGAATCCTCACCCCACCTCTTTTATAATCCAGATGACTACAGAACTTGTTGGTTGCAGAAGCTTTAGTAGATAAACAAGAACCCAAAGTTGTAGGAAAGGGTGCACTTTCACTGCAGAACTCACTGAGAATCTTTGGGCATGAGAAGCCCCAGAACACTGAGGTAACTTTGAGAGGGGACAGAAAAACTATGCTATTTTCTTAGTTTCCCTATATGCTTTCTGAGGGGGAAAGGGTGACCATCCTCTTGGGGGCTCTTTTCCCCATGTGAAGTGACTTCCAGAAATTGGCGGCGGCTTAAACTGAACATAGTCAGAGGAAGCCAACTGACAGCATCCGGAAGAAGTCTGAAAAACAGCCTGCAGTGATACCGGAGGGAGGTTAGAAATAAAACAAAGGTTTATAGAGGAGCTGTGTGTCCCCTGTAGTCTTCAAGAGTTGCTTCCATTTAAAATGAAAGCCCAAGTTTTCAGGATGCTGAAGTTGATTAATTGGATCCAGTGGAAAAGCACATGGAAGGAGACAGCAAACAAGATCTTTCCACCCTTCTCCTTCCCTCAGCAGATTTCTGTTTGTTCCAAAAGTGCTCCAAGCGTTGGGGAAACCTCATGAGAGTTCCCTGATCCCCAGAGCAGATTTCGGGACAAAACAGCAGGATGGCAGAAGACGACTGGGGAAAATTCTTCCCTCCAAATCCTTCCGTGAGCTTTTCTGCTGGATCCAACCTTGTGTCTTGTACACCAAAAGAGTCAGAATGACTGGCAATTTAGTCCTGTATTATTTGTATAACCTCAGGATAAAGTCCTAGGGATAATGAAGCTCTCATTCCAAAGTTTTATGTAAAAGACATGTGAAATAGGTTAGCAATCAATAGGTAACAAATGCAATGTGGGGGAAGGATTTTATGATCTTTGGGAAAAGCTTCTAAAATATTTATTACAAAATTCAGGACCATTCCTTACATCCCGAGATCAGACAATTAGATACTGACAAAGCATTAATTTTTTTTTCTTTACAACCCTGGGGTGTCAGCTATACTATTTCTAAAAACCTCTTAAAATAATGATATATTTCACCCATTGTGATCAGATGCAACAACAGGGTAAAAAGGGTGTACACTGGAGGAATTTCTTTATTCCATAATGACTAAGAGAGGGAGACTCAGTTTACAGGGTACATACTCCCATAGTCTGCAAAATTACAAAAGACTGTTGCATTAAATGCACAGGTGAAAGAGTAGGAGTGGGCATGAAACTAAAGAAGGTAATTTGGTTTAGGGTTCAGGGCAGCCCCTGAATCGAACCCCTAACCGAACAAAAGAGGACCCACCTGATCCGGCAAGTTCAGCTCCTTTTTCTCAGCCACTGGCAGCCATTTAAAACTTTGGTTTTGCTCCCCCTCCCCCCCCCCTTGAAGGAGCAGGGAGCAAAACCAAAGGGTTAAATGACTGGCAGCCATTTAAACCTAACAACTGAGCAGCGGACCCTGCACTGCTCAGCTTTTAGGTTGAGCCTTCTCCGAACGTCAGTTCCCAAACTCCAAAATGCCCAAGTTTGGCCCGAGGTTTCGGCTCTCGAGCTGGTTTGTGCCCATCCCTCTGAAAGAGGGCTTCGTATGTGTGCTGTATGTAACAGGCTTGTATAATATGCAGTCTGTGGATGATACACTTTATAAATCTGGCCTTCTATCTTTCCTGGTCAATATGCAGCAGTAGCAATCTGGGTCATATACCAGCAGCCAGTTCTGATGAGAATAAAGTTCTTCATAAAAGCCACCCTTCTTATAAGATAACAAATTCTATTAAAAGTGAGCTAGGATAGTCTAGCTAAAATTCCAACACAAAAGATTAAAGCATGCACATATTGTAGTAAAGCCTAGATGCATTACAGTAAAGCCAGTGGTGCAATGGTTAGAGTGCCAGAGTAGGATCTGGAAGAACCCGGTTTGAATCCCCCCCCCCCAAACTCTGCTGTGGAAGCTCCCTGCGCGACCTTGGGCCAGTCACCCACTGTCAGCCTACCCTGGCTCATCACAGGGTTGTTGCTAGGAGGAAATGGAGAAGGGGAGAAAGATGTAAGCCACTTGGGGTCCCCACTGGGGAGAAAGGTGAAGCATAAATGAAGCAATTAAAAAGACAGATGTGCTAGTCAGGTTTATCTACATGAAATAAATCTCATGGCTCTAGCAGATTTTCCATACGTGTACAGAATTCATATTTGGTGACCTGCTGCACTCGACTGCTGGACAATGTAAGCAACAGAGCAAAGGGCAGAAAAGGGCTAAGGTCTAAAATGTAACAGATGCAGATATTGGAAATCCTGACAGATCTAAGCAGTGAAGAGCAAGTAATTTCTGCATGGAATATATGTTACCTTAAGAATGGATTTTTCATTAACTTAATGAGAAACTGTTAAAATATTAACATTCCTGATGCCAGTGCACAAACCGTGTGAAAGAGATTCACTAAAATCCAGATCACTCCTTATAACAAGAAGTCTGTATAAAGAATGCAAATGCTTCTAGGGATTAGGGGGTGTGCAGGTTTCCCTCTGATTTTTTCAGTTCAGGCCTATTGGACCCCCCAAAATTTCAGGATTTCCGAAAAATTCCAGACCTCAATACCAGCAAGGTATTTGGATCCGGGATTTTTTGGAAATCCCGAATTTTTGGTGGTCTAATAGACCCAAGATGGAAAAAAAAGGAGGATCCCAATTCAAGAGTGGCAAAGCCACAAAACACAGCTTAGTCGCAGCTCTCACCTCTCAAGATGTCTCCTCTATCTTTTCTGCAGTCCGTTTAAACCAGCCTGATTTAAATGGACTGCAGAGGAAAAGGGGGACAGCTGATAGGCAGGAAGCAGTTTCCCAGCCTCTCAACTGTTTCTTTGATCTTTTCTGCAGTCCCTTTCAACCAGCCTGGTTCAAAGGGACTGCAGAAGGGGGGGAACAGCTGATAGGTGGGGAGCAGTTTCCCAGCCTCTCAGCTGTTTCCCCGATCTTTTCTGAAGTCCCTTTAAACCAGCATGATTTTAATGGATTGCACAAGAAAAAGGGAGGGCAGCTGGTAGGTGGGAAGCAGTTCCCCAGCCTCTCAGCTGTTTCCTCTCTTTTCTCCATTCCCTTTAAACCAGCCTGGTTTAAATGGACCACAGAAGAAAAGGTGGGAACAGCTGGCAGGCGGTGAACAGTTTCCCAGACTCTCAAATATTTCCCAACCTTTTCTGCAGTCCCTTTCAACCAGCCTGGTTTAAATGGACTGTAGAAGCAGCAGGGGACAGCTGATAGGTGGGGAGCAGCCTCCTGGCCTCTCAGCTGTTTCCCCGATCTTCCTGGTTCCCAAAAATATCGGGGATTTTTTTGGTATATTTTTGGCTACGGAAAATCCGAATGCACATCCCTACTCTGGGGTACTGACATTGAGGGTGTGAACTGAACTTGAACTTAAAACTGGCACCTTTTTTTCAGCTGCAGTGTTTTCCCATTAAAGTCACTAAGAGAACATTCTTCTACAAAGTATTTGCCATGCAGGAAAAAAAATAAATCTGAGAAGCAGAATGTCAAAGCAAACCTCAAAGCTGGTCAAGTGCATTAGTATATAAGCAGCCTAGCATGAAGTACTAGTATGATACGGTGTGTAATGATTATCTAAAAACATAAGCGCAAGAAGTTGCTGTACCTGTCTCTGTCTGTTTAACCCAGTTTTACAATGCTTTAAGAAAGGGACAAAAAGTGACACAAAAGTAAAATGCTTAACATGAAACACGAGGGAGAAAACCCTATAAAGAATCAGCAAATGCACAGTTACTTATTTCCCCCCCGTTTAAAGTGATGGAAAATAAAACAGAATTTTTTTAAAAAATACCACAACAGTATCTGCCTCTTTTGATTAACTATTCTTGCCAAGATCCAAAAAAACATGTGGGCAGTTCGGCATACTCAACAGGTATTTGGGCCTGTTTTTCAAACTCTAGAACCCCGACCCACACCATAATGAACACCGAACTGCTTTCCAAAACACAAGAAGCTTTTAAAGCAACCTCCTGCCCGATAAGAGGCAAGAAGCCCACTAGACACCCCCTCATCTTTAACTTGCACAAACCTAAGAGAACTCTTTAGATGGTAACACACTGAAGAATATTTTTCTACACCATAGTGGCTTGTTACATTTTTTACTTGGAATAATCCTAATAATGCCAGCTAAAATGCCAGCTCAGACATTAGGTTATGGAAGACTTGTGACATTTCTTATGAAAAAACCATGGCTTCTCAAGTGGCTCAAATGTGTAATGTGCTGACAATATTGTTAATCTGAAGATAGGAAGTATAGCTGGGACTTCCCCCCATGATGCCTTACGGAATTGCTTGTGCTGAAAGTTCCTTGCTTTCACTGCCAACTGGACCTAGCAGCAGATCACATACTGATTTACTACATTTCACTGGGTAACAGCCTTGTCCGCGATCTAGACTTTCCAACCAGCTGAAGACCTTATTTTTGCAGATCCTAAAAATAAGTTACAAGTTTGCAACATACCAATTTTCTAAAAGTAAAATTCACTGTCTATTTAAAAACCCTGTCTTAAATCAGATTTAACAACAGGGAATTGGCCTCTAGCCTATGGTACATGGACAAGAACACTTTCTGTATCCATTTATCCATTTATGTATCCCTTTATCGGACCCGTTTTCAAAAAAAACTTCATTGTCTGTTTAAAAACCCTGTCTTAAATCAGATTTAACAATAGGGAACTGGCCTCCAGCCTATAGTACATAAACAAGAATATTTCCTGTTATCAATTTATTCATTTATGTGACAGTGTATGTATCATAATAGAAGATCTCACGAAGCAAAGCAGTCTCTCTGAACACAGCTTCAGAGTGGGTGCTATTCAACACAAGAACAGTGGTAGGGCAGATCTTCAAAACTTATCACATAATCATTCCAGGTTCCCCCCCCACCCCCCGCCCCAATACAAGTGGCCCATCTTCTTTTTTCTCCTAAGCTTTGCTTTAACACTAGTGCCAGTCACGACCCTTGTGGTGGTAGACTTGCTGTAACTGAATAGCAAGGAATGTGGGAAAGAGGAAAGGGAAGGCTGGGAAACACCAATGAACCATGCTAGTTGCCACGAACCACCACACAGGCTCATGAGTGTTTGGACTATGAATGCCAAACCCAAATCATACCAGTGAAAGCTGTTGCAGAAAACAGTGTAAAGCCCTCGACAGGCCAAGGTTCAGTCCTGAAAGAATTTTCACTGATTTTTAGATGACCGAATTAAGAGAGAGAAAGATCAATGTTTTGGAAATAAAATCTACGATGCATGTAACCATTTATGTCATTACATATCGCTATGGTGGAGAAATATATATCCTGTCTGATCTCCTAAGACTCACGCCTGAAAACCTGTCCTCCTCTCTTCCATCCTCAAGTCCAGCTGTAAATCTTGTCAACTGCAGCAGCTGTACACCCTGATACAACTGAGAAAGGAGGGAGGGTGGGTGGGTTATTTGGCTAAAAACATTCAGAGAAGGCATCAAGCACTCACTTCTACAGCAACAAATAAGCTAAATATACTAAGTACCTTTCACTAGCCAGTCAGTACGATACTGCTAATGAAGAAGGAACACACTGCATCCATAGCTAAAGGCACTGTACTGCATGTTGTACAACAGCAGGGAAAGGCAAATAGTTTGCAATGTTTTATGAGTATTAGCTCTGGTATTCATTCACAAACTATGCTTATTAGTCTCTATCTATTCTATTTGCTCATCAAGCCACTGATGCAGTGTTAGTGGACCGCAGTTAAAACTGAAGCAGACTCATCACTGTCAAAGGCAGCAATGAGAGGCTAAGGTTCCACACCACATGACTACTCATTTACCATTGAGGGGTCTGTGGGTGAAGGAAGCCCCTCATCAGCATCCTCCTTGATCATATCCTAGCAACAACAACACATTATTATGGTCTGGGTAAAAAAACGGTTAAGCATTCAGTGAAAATTTGAGAGAAACAGTAGCTGGAGAGGTATCAAATTCTGTACCATTCTAGAAAAACCATGTTTTCAAACCAGGGATAGGGGAAATGAGACTGGAAAACGTTTCGCCTGGCTCACCAAGGCATTCTGCCCGGCTTGTGCTGACAACCTTGCACAGCCACACGGCAGTGGACTAGCCGTTGACAGAAAAACTGAAGAACAAGCTCTGCCAGAACAGAAGCCTCGTAGGGATGCCAGCCTCCAGGTGGGACCTGGGGACCCCCCAAAATTGCAGCTTATCTCCAGACTACGGAGATCAGTTCCTCTGGAGGAAATGGATGCTCTGGAGGATGAACTCTATGGTATTGTACCCCACTGAGGTCCCTATCATTCCCAGACTCCACCCCCAAATCCACAGGGGTTTCCAAAACCTGGACCTGGCAACCCTACTTTACAGGCCAGATGTGGCCAGCAGGGCCTTATACTGCCTACCCCTGGTTTGAGCAAATTTGTAAGACTGTTTTAAAAACTTCGGCTTACCTTTGCCTTAAAAAGGCACCTATTTTTCAAACTAATGTAAGTGGGTCAAATTAATTCTTCTAAGATTTCCTACACCCATTTGAACCAAGTTCACTATGAGAACAACAGTTACCCTGTTTTTATTTATGGAATCATGGCACAACTATGTAAGCATCTAAAGAGCTAAATTTGTATTGTAAAGGATAATTACAATTTCATTTTAGGCCCATTCTAATTGATAAATAAAATGTTTTACATTTATTTGAATGTAGATAAGTGGATGTTTAATTATCTGGCTCCCTAGGTCTTTCTGATATCAATCACCTTAAACTAATCAGAAAAGGAAACTTTTATCGTCTCATTTGGCTTGTAAATTACAAAGTTAATAATTTTATGCTACCAAATGAAGCCTAAATTCACAGATGAAGAATGTTATGCCTACATCTATTACTTACTGTCAAAACTGAAGTGAAGCACTTACAATACAAAAATTTCCACAGATACCAGCTTGCGAAAAGGTGAAACAAAACATGGTTTTGTGATCCGAGCTAACCTTATCTTCATATTTTGTATATCTATGCATGAACATCAGTGTTTGTATAACTGACTAATTTTAGTATAAAAGTTAGTACGTTCATTTACTCCCCCCCCCCCCAAGATACTTACTAGACTCTGATCTCTGGACAAATTCGATTTTATTGATGAACGTGGGATGAGATGAGAACTGCCAGGGTAATACCTTGGCATGTAAACATATGGGGCAAAGAATGGCTATGGAAAGAAACATGTAACAACAAAAAAAAGACAATTACAAAAATCAAAAGGAAAACTTACTTCAACAAATACCATTTGTTTAAGAATGGAAAACAAAAAACTGAAAATTTTCACTCTAAGGTAATTTCCAAAGTCTTATTTTGAAATGATCCGAAGATAGTATGTTAGGCAACCTAGTTACCTACCGCACCAAGGTAAGATTTCCAAATTAGTTGAATGAGGAAAACACTAGGACAACATAAAATGTAATGACATTATGACAGTTCTATTATTTCATTACAGAGCTAACTAAATGATCTAATTTAGAACTGCTAGAGCAGCAGCATTAAAGGAAAGTCCATTTAGCCACATTCTTATGGTAGAAGGATTGCACAGAAGTAGATGTGATCAGGAGCTTATGCTGTAAGCATCTGTGGGGACAACTCACAATGCAGCTATTTAATTTCTACAGTATTTTCCAAAATCACAGAGCTTTACAATTCTCACTACACGGATCTTCAGATCTATCATACAAATACTGATGTTTCCTGTAAAGAACTAAGGGTGATAGACAGGGACTTGATCAAAGCCATCTTTCCTGCTCATGACTATTCTAGCCTACTTCTACAGTTCAAGGCCAATTTTCATCCATTTTGCATAGTGAAGCCTACATTGTAAAAAAAAAATGCAGACATGTAGAATTGTTTGTTCAATATGTCCTTGCTCAAACCTCTTCCAAGTATTTTTGTTAATAAGCACAGTACTGGCTATGTGCTAAGTCCCCGAGAAGTCTGGCACAATATTGTGGTATGAGGCTGTACTCATAGATGGGACATCGTGCAGACACATAAAAATGAATAATTTTAATTTATGCCTGACCCAGCAAAATAAATCCCCTCACTTCCATATATACTCTGGGTTCCTCATTATTCAATCAATTTTGCTGCCCCCAGCACTTACATAAAGATTCAGAACTGCTTATGGTCCTGTTTTTATGTGCATGCTCATATATAACATTCAAGCAATTTTCAAGAACATTTAAAAATATGCATTCCAGTGTAGGATTCCAACCAAAGAGAAACGTTCTCCTCCACAAAAACTCTGCGTAACGGCTTAAGTTTGCCATGTACTTAGGAATCAAAGAGGCTAACCATCACTTTGGCCAGGGTTTCCTACTGTTGTTCTGTAGTATTCTTAACTAAGCATTCACAATATTAGAACAAAATGCGATCCAGAGTACATTTACACAGAAGCTTGCTTTCCTTACTCGATTATAGAATGGATGCTGGGGTCCCGTCATACCACTGTAGTAGCTGCTGTGAGGCTGTGGTGACACCACTCCTCCATTGAAAGGCCCATTAAAGGAGTGTGTTGAAGAGCAGGCTGATGATTGCTGGCTAAAGACTGATGATGCTCTAGGAGCTGCCTCATGTAAAGGCAGCTGCGGGTACGGGATTGCTCCAATGTTCATCTGGTCTCTTGCAGCACGGACATCTGAAATATTCAACGTGAAAGATAAGACACATGAAAGGTAAGACACAGCCAGTGTGCTGGGGTGTAAAAAGTCACTCCATCGCAGGAAGGGCAAGCAACCCATGGCCATTTTTCAGGGATAAAAAGGGGCAGGTTGAGCAAGCCAAGCAAGCCAAGCCCCCTGCCTCAAGTGTGAGTCTTCACACCTCAGAGCATCGCCACCACCAGTCCCCTTCCTATCCAGTCATCCACAGACCAAGGGACAAAGCCTCAAAAACAAGAAAGTCAACCCTGTAAAGGAGGACGCTTACAAGGTGAGTTCCAGGAAACAATTACTCTGGTAGCTGTAGCCAATATGGGCTGAATTACTGGATTCAGATTGAAGGCCCAAAGCCCAAGAACACCACAAAATGTAAGTAAAGTGATTTATTATAAAATTGTGCAGGAACAGACAATAAAGGAGCAGTGAGTAGTGAGGATTAAAAAATAACAAAACTATATACCTAAGCTAAGCACATTTACAAGCATTGGTTCAAGATCCAGATGTTACCAAGCAAGACGGAGTCCAATAAGGTTTCAGAAGGAAAGGCAAGAGTTCTGGTCAGCATGGCCCACACAGAATCAAGAAGTGTGCCCAAGTCAGATGTAATCCAAACACAGGCAAAACTAGAAAGATCTTCCTTTTACGCTCAGAGAGTCAGTGATCCATGCTGGCCTGATTCTAGCTGACCAATCAAATGTACAGCAAATGATGCAACTAGACTGATGGGGTATATTGCTAACCAGGTAACCCAACCTATCAGGTGAGTTTGCCAATTAGACCGCACACTCTACAGCTGCATAGGATCAAACTTAGCAAACACCTTCTCCCACCCACAAGCTCTAGTACTAATGAGATGGAATGTAAATTCCTCAGTTCTAGTGGCCTTGTGGGGCCTTGAAAACGGCCAGACAGGCATCTCAGTTGCCTCCCATCTCCCTTATCTGACCCTTTTAAGCTACAAGTTCTTGACCTAAGTTCTAGAGTGATCCTTCCACGATTTTTAACTAGGCTTCACCATGAAACACTGTTTGAATTTAGCAAGAAACTGCTTAAAGTGACCAGTTCTTGACAGGGCCATTCAATAAACAATGCAATAGGATTAGGGCTGCAGAACCGACCAGAAGGCTACAAACATAACTGAAGCAAAGTGTAAGTATTAACACGTCACATTAAAGAATACAAAATTCCACAGTAAGATCCTAGTTTCAGTAAGCTATACACAGTGGTATAAACCACATTCCCTAATAATTTCTCCAAGGAACTCTGTGAATCATTGCAGCTCTACGGCCTGTGCAGAAAAGCCCTTTTGAATAATTCAGTTTTGCACAGTTTGCAGAAAGCCAGGAGACTGGGAGCTTTCCTGATCCCCACAAGCAGGCTGGTGGGGGCCACAACAGAGAAGGTAGCTGTTGATTTTGCTCATCTGCAGGCTGGCCTCTCCAAAAGACTCTACTCTGATGAGCAAAGCTGTCACAGCAGAATGTAGGGGGAGAGGCAGTTTCGGCAGACATGAGAAGGTCATGAAGGGCTTTATATGTGATTGCTAATATCTTAAATTGAGCCCAGTAACCGATGGGCAGCCAGTGAAGTGCCTGCAGGATGGGAGTCATACGTGTGCTCCATCTAGCTCCCAATAATAGCCAGGCCATGGTATGCTGTACTGCCTGGAGTTTCCAGACTGATTTTGAGGGGAGACCAACATATAATGCATTGCTGGAGTCTAGTCTTGATGCTACTGTGACGCAGATCTGGGTGGCCAGATCAGCCACCTTTCTGCCCTCACAAGAGCCACCATGGCAACTAACAAATTAAAATATACAAAATAAAACCACATTTTATTATAAGACTAAGGGGCACTGTTTTACAGTAGTTCGAGTCCTATCTGGAAGGTTGGTTCCAGAAGGTAGTGCTAGGGGGTTTCCTGCTCTGTCCTATGGCCCACTGGGTTTCCAGTAAGTTTGATCTTATTCCCCAAGCTATGTAATATCTACATGAAGCCACTGGGAGAGATTTCAGGAGATTTGGGCTGCAGTATCACCAATATGCAGATGATAACCCATCTCTATGCTTCTTTTCCACCTAATTCCAAGGAAGTTGTTGATATTTTAAACTGGTGCTTGAAGTCAGTAATGAGCTGGATGAGGGTGAACAAGCTGAAACTTAGTGGTACCTATAGTGGCACCTAATAACGCTTGCCCCCATAGTGGTTGTGCTGAAGAAAAATAAATTACTATGCTTATGTATCTGGGATCTTAGATCTGGGGTCCTTCCTACAGTGTTTAGGTCAATCTAAAAAAAGACCACCATATAATGGAATAAAACTCCACGGCTAGAATTTGTTCTTGATGCTAAACTTGCATCGCATTTCCTGAGGATCTTCAATGCCCCCCGGCCAGGGGGTCCCACTACCCTGGGACTTGGTGTATCCACATGGTCAAAGATGATTCACCACTCAAGAGATGCCAAAGCTGCCCATTTTATTGATTAGCTCAATTCCAATCAATCATTCCAAGATTAACAGTCATCCTGCAGGCTGGTCAGTTTGACCCCGATTACTTCCCACCTGCTTTCACCCAAATTCTTAGGCCTGCTTCCCGTGCTGAGGGCTTTCACTTGGTCTTGGTAGCCCCTAACTCTGGCCACCTCCTATCTGGCTCACAGGAATATTGTCCACAGAAGAAATTATGACACAAGGAGAAAGCACTGAAAGTATTTTAGAAACTGCATAACATGCTATGCAGTTAAAATTACAATATGTTCACCTGCAATGATTTCTCGGAGCTTTGGATCAAGGTTTACAGTACACGGTAAGAAGGTCTTTACATCACGTGCTACAAGAACAGGAGTTCGAGAAGACAAAAACACTTCAAAGTTACGAATATCCCCATCTATTTCAAGAAGAGGTTCGACATCTTTTGTTGTTGGAATATTCTTTGAAATTCTGAAGAAAGCAAAAGAAATGTCAGATGATAACCTAAACATATTATCTACAGGTTTATTAGGTATTTCTCTTAAATCTGACGAAAAAAATAGATCTATCATTGTGAATGAAATTAATTGTAAAGTAAATGCAACATACGGCTCACCAAATTTCAACTGTCTGCAAATTGCGGCTCCCATCTTGTGGGACAGCCTGCTGATAAGGTCAGGAAGGCTTCTACATGTCAGTTAATACACAGAAAGTGTATAACAAGTGTTTTTTTTTTTAGGGGAACACTTTTACAAAAGAATGTTGTCAAGCCAGGAGCATGTAAAACCCTTTTTATAAGGATAACATGGTCGGTCTTTAAATCATCTGTGTAAATTTTAAAGCAGGTTTTTCCCCCCTCTTTCCCCACCTACTGCTTTGTTTACAGTATTTTATTTCATTCTTCTCTAATGGTATAAAATCCAGTTCTATTGCATTGGTCATTGCCTAATGGAACGATCCAATTTTATTGAATTGTTCACTGTCTGTATTATAAATTTCTTTATTGCATTTTTTTAAATTCTGTAATTCATCTGCCATCTTGGTAAGAAAGGTATAAAATAAATTAAATTAACAAATTGTATAAAGCTAATATAGACTTTCACACGGTTGAACTATGCCACATGAGTTTGAGACGAGTATAAAAGTTCAGACAGGTTAACAAACAGTTAAATGGTTCCCAACTATTCTGATTTTTGCAAAACAAGACTCCAAAAGAAAAGAAGCTAAAGGCTTATATGAGAAAACACAGCTGAGAAGTCACATGAAGCAAATTAGCTCAATTTTAATGCCAGCTCTGCTTAAGTCTGAATGTGAACAGTGTTCTCCATAGGACGAACAATGCCACTGTTTAGAAGCCAGTGGCCTACTGCCGGTTTATTGAAATCTCTATTCTAACCTTCCGAGCTCAGTACATTAAACTAGCATGCTGAAAGAGATATTTATGTAAATTATAAACTTGTTGGCCAAGAGCCACAAAACTATGTGACTGTACTTCTCAGATAAAAAGACAATGAAATATGTTCACATACAAGTATTTGTAGATTGCCACGCCCTTAAAATCCAAGCCAATTGAGAACTAAACATTATGAGGAAGGCAGCGGAATTCCCAGTTGTAGATTTCTTAGTGCCATTAATGGAAGCTTTCAAACCAGAAATACCAAGAAGTAACTCAAATTTTTCAAAATGAAAGGGACTTAAGACTGTGGCAGGCAAGTAATTTCATCAAAGTCTAGAGGTGGGGTCCACAAAGTAATATCACTTCCCTGTACACCAGCTGCTCCCTCCAACAATTATGTTGGCAGCCTGAGAGGTATGAAAAGGAGGTCTTAAGTCCAGACTGGGTCTACAGGCTGCCCATCTTAGCCTCAGGAGTTGCTCAGCATCTGAAAACTTGTCATTTATGCAATGGCACTTTCCCAATACATTTTTATCCGAAACTTCCTCCAAGCAGCTCAGGGCACACAGTACAGAACTCAGCCTCTCACAGAAACCTAACAAGGTACCCCACTATAACCCTAACTCATGGGTTGAGATCTTCATCAAATGCAGTGAAGTTGGCTGTGGGGCTAACTGTTTCTGCATCATTTCATTTTGCCAACCGAGATTAGTCTTACATCTTCTATGACAACATTGCTCCCATTTTTAAATTGCTTTTTTCCCCCTTAGGAGCTAACCCTCAGGAGAAGTAGTTTGTCACACTCCTAGTTTAGACTCTTATCACCATCATCCAGGCAAGGAGAACTGCAGTATCGCAATCAGCTCTTCATAAATGCACAGGCCAGTCTGAAGGCACGATATGCTGATGAGACTAAGTCTCAGCTTGGTCAGTGTTTGGATGAGTGACCGCCTGAACATTCCACGGAAACTAGTTGTGATGGCAAGGGAGATGAGTGCCAGACGACTGAAAGCCAACCTGTTGTGATGCCACTTTTGTAAGGCAAAGATGAAACCCTCCCTCCTCCAAACTGATAGGATATTAAGAGAAAGAGGCATCACCACATACCTACACTAATTCCTGGTGCCATCTGCACAACCAGCTGCATCTTAAGTAGTCTGAACTTGATTGGGGGAATGGGGGAATGTGATAATCTAGCACAGAAAAGGCCTGAGGCTTCATTGCCCTGCTTTTCATTTTTATGGCTTGAAGAACATCTTGTATCTAATTCCAGACTTCAGCTACATTTGCCATGCTGGAATTATATTTGCTCTTGTCTAATGTATACACTGTTATTTGAGGGCTGGAACCCTATTTAAGCACTAAGTCCCACCGAATTTGCTTCCGCATAAGCAAATTATAATATAATAAGTTATAACATAATACAGTCCTTAATTATGGAATGGTGTTTGTTCTCATACACATAGCAGGTATTTTGCAGTTAAAAACTGTTAATAGTCTCTTTACTGTGTGAAACAGGCAGTCTAAATCCTACAGGAGAGCAAATCTGATTCTAATGTAACCAGACTTCCCTCTAGTGGTTGGTGTAGGGAAATAACATACACAAGACTTAAGAAGATACTCCCACTAACTTGATTATGGTTACACGATAAAAATTCAAGAGGACTAGCTGTGTTTAGTTTGTTGCCACAAAACTACACAGGAATCCAATAGCCCCTTAAACACAAAGTTTATTTCAGAACGGGCTTCCCTAAGTCACGCCCAATTTCACATCTTACTGATCTCCTGAGTCTCCTGAGTATCAACATAGTAACCACAAGGAACAAGATTGGACAAATCCACCACACAGAAATGGCCTCCTCCACCCCAATCTTTCTATGTTCTGTCAAAAGACGGAGCTCTTCCGCCAGGCCTATGAATAGGGGCCGCAATCTCTCTTTCTCTCCCCCCCCATTCTATGACCACCACTGAGCAGCCTCAGATATTACCATCTGGCGCCAGTGCTATTTTAACATTGGGGCCTGAAAACGCTGGGATATACGGCACACCATCTAAACTTACTGAACGCTTTATGTAAATTGCTATTGGTTAACTTGAATGTTTTATAATGTTTTAACTGTTTTGATATTGTATTTATGAATCTTGGCTTTGCCAAGACCTGTAAGCTGCTCTGGGCCTGCAAAAGCGGGGAGAGCGGCCTATAAATCGAACAAAATGAATGAATGAATGAATGAATGAATGAATGAATGAATGAATGAATGAATGGAAGGAAGTACTGAAATCAAAAGACTGGAAGGGCTTTTGTTCAGTCCCTTAGCCTTTGGCCTATGGTGTTCCGCAAGGTTTCATCTTGTCCCCTATGGTCTTCAACATCTACATGAAACCACTGGGTGAGATCATCCAGAGATTTGGGCTGGGTTGTCACCAACATGCAGAAGACACTCAGCTCTATCTCGTGCTTCCAGCTGATCCCGGGGGGCTGTAGAAACCTGAACCGGTGCCTGGAGGCAGTTTTGGAGTGGATGTGGGCAAATAAACGAAAGCTTAATCCTGACAAGGTGGAAGTGCTACTGGTGGTGAATAAAAGGTCTTGCCCTGGATGTAACACATCACACGTTCCGGGTGTGGGTACTTTTAGATAACTCTAGATAACTGTTATAAATCTGTGTTTTTAAAGACATATACAATGCCAAGTCTCATGGCAATGTCACCCGCAAATGAGGTAAGGTGCAGGCTCCTGGCCACCAGCTCTTTATGAAATGAAGCAGCGGCCCATGACCTTTTTGACACTGCCAGAGTCACTTGTACATCTATGTGTTCCTGGTGGAGCGTGCAGTGGTTCCAGATTTGGATGCACCCACTGCAATGAGGTGAACCAATCACAGTCACTAATTTCACGAATACCAGGATGTTGGGAGAGATGATGGGTCATTAGTCTGATTCACGATGCCTGCACAAAACCCTTGCATTTCAGGGAGAGAGTTCAAAACAAGGCAACATTCAGATTAGGGATAAAGCCTAATAATGAGGAGTAGAGAGGAAACAGTCAGTTGGAAAAAGGCAATCTGTTTCATCTTATCTGTGAACTACTAGGCTTGAAGTAATTTTAGGAATTGAAGAGGCGCAACTTGTAAAATAAGTGGCATAAAAGACATCATGCAAATTAGATAAAGTAGTTAGCAGTTAAAACAAACAAAGACAAACACCTGAAAAGTAGAAATTGGAATCAGGCGCAACAGGATGTGATGCCACTCAACTCAATCTATCAGACTGCTGAGAATGTAACACAAGGAAAAATAAAATGGTATGCTAAACATATGCATATTATTTCTGGCAGCCAAACTAAGCAATTAGTGGAAATAAGATAATTGGGTATATTTTAAGGCAATCTTGGGGAGAATGCAATGAAAACAGAAAGGAATTTACTAACAGAAACAAGGCACATCCAAATAACAATGCCTGACTTATGCTGGAATCCAGGCACTGCGGATGATTCCTACAGGGACCTCTTCTGCACAGGAGACAGCAAATAACATGTTTTTGAGAAGCAGGAGAGCTCTGAAAATAGCAACAGGACGCCATGGATATTATAGGTTGATGGTTGGCAAGCAACAATGGACAGTCTTCAATGCACAACCCTGGCGCAACACAGTTTCCCTGCCATAACTATGACTGAGCGTGTTCAGACTACAGCAAGGGCACATCACCCTTCTAAACACTACCCTGGTCAGCTTCCCTCAGAAGATGCTCAGTCTGGCTACAAACTTTCCTGGATTGTGCCCTAAGATGTAAAGCAACAAGTCTTCAAACCTTTCCTTCTGTTGCTCAGAATTCAAGTACATAGCAGAGTAGTACAGTTCATTCCTCCAGTTAAAGGTGGATGACCACAAGTTCTGCATCTCGAGGAGAGACAGCAGAACTCATTCAGTAAGAACGGCCAGGTATATTAAACTGCCTTCCAGTCAGAGCTGTTTTAATGGAGTGTTCTGTGCTGGAAGGATTATTATAAGTACAACGGGTGACCCGCAAGAAACTTGTGGGAACAGCTACACCGTTCCCTCCACCTTTGCTTCCTCCTTTCGCCCGTTGCTTATCTCGGTCTCTCACTCTTTCTCCCTCCTGCCACCACTTTCCTTAATCTGTCCCCCATGCCTGTCACTTTCTCTCTCTCTCTCTCTCTCTCTCTCTCTCTGACCCCCCAACCCCATGACTCTCTTTTTCTGCCTCTTCACCTCATCACTTCTTCCTTTCTTTTTCTGCCTCCCTACCTCATCACTCTCTTTCTGCCCCCATCACTCTCCCAGCCACTGGACTGCTCCCCCCCCCTCCACACACACAGCAGCAGTGGTAGCAGCAGGAATCACAACAGATCTCCCAACGACAGAAATCAGTACCTCCTTAGGTTGCCAGCTCCAGGTTGGGAAATTCCTGGAGATTTTGAGGTGGAGTCTTGGGAGGGTGAGGTTTGGGAGGGAAGCACGGTGTAATGTCATAGAGTCCACCCTCCAAAACAGCCATTTTCTCCAGAGGAAGTGACCTGGAGGATGGCAACCCTAGTTCTCAGAGGAACTGGCTGTTTTGGAGAGGGCAGTCTATGGCATTATACCCTTCTGATGTCCCTCCCCTCCTCAAAGCCCACCCTTCCCAGGCTCTACCCCAAAATCTCCAGGAATTAACCTGGAGTCCCTACCTCTTTCCCACCCAACAGCCAACTTACCTTTATCTGCCCCTGTCTTCAGCTTTCTGTCTCCTTTCCTGCAGTCTCTGCCTATGAAAACTATGGGTCTTTCTCCACCATGGGGACCAAAACCGGTTGCATTATTCGCCCTTTTATCTGAACAACAACCCCTTGAGATATGTTAGGCTGAAAGTGTGTGACTGGTCCAAAATTACCCAGTTAGCTTCCACAGCCAGATGGGGATCTGAATCTCAGTCTCCCAGACCTTATTCTGGAGTACTAACTGCTACACCACACTGGCTTTCAAAGAGTGGCTGCTTTTAAAACAGTAGCAAGCAGCCAGGACTAGTTGAGTCATACAAGGCAGGTGGTATCACACCCAGAGGCTGCTGCCAGACAAAAGGGTGTCAGTCTCCAGGTGGGATCTGGAGATCCCCCAGAGTTACAACTAAACTCCAGACAACAGAAGTCTGTCCCCCTGGATAAAATGACTCCCTTGGAGGCTGGACTCTGTGGCATTATATCATGCTGAGGCCTCTCTCCACCCCAAACTCTGCATTCCTCAGACTCCAACACAAAATCTCCAGGAATTTCCCACCCCAGACCTGGCAACCCTAGTCAGGCCTGGCCCCAATATGTCCTTCTTAAAAGGCCAAAATAGGCCTGGAAGGAGTCCTGCCCCCTCCCCCTGCCTTTTACTCACAGAGCCAAGCCTGGAATAACTGTTGTTGCCTAGCAACAGCCACTGAGGGAATCCGCTGCTTAAAGCTATAGGTGCTCCTTTTATCATTTTTGGATTTTTTAAGATGCCCAGTGCTTTGTTCTTTTTTTAGATTTCACATTTTTCTGCAAACTTAGGGCCCCTTTTCAGGTTTGTAAAAAGATTTGTCTTGCCCATTCACATCTCCAGTCACCTGATTTAAGTATACTAAAGATCTGGCCAGCTTCGCTATTAGAATATAAGATAGGACATGACCAAATTAGAGTTAAGAGATTGTGATTTCACTAGAATGAGAGTACATGCATGCTTAATTTTCCTGTTCAAAGCAAATGGTTAAGACTGGATTTATCCCATAGTTTAAATTTAAAAAGTGCAACTTAACACCACATCCAAATAAATTCCATAAAACTCATATTTCTCCATTTTAAAAAGCCACAAAACTAGCCAAATTGTCAAAAATACTAACGTTTCCATCACCACCTGCTGGGGAGAAATAATTTAAAACTTACTGTGTTCTAATTTTAAAAGGTGTACTGAAAACTCAAATTCAGTTTACAGAACCAGTAATTATCTGTCTAAATGTGGTATTGGGTAAGTAGTCAGAAAATGCTTGAGTTTTCATTTTACTTTTTGCCTCAGTTATGTACATTAACAAAAAACCCTCAAATGATTTAGACAAAGGCTTTTAACTCAACACATAATTGCAACAAAATTACAATAATTGTACCAATTAAAATAATCCTGAATGAACAGTTTGTCATCTTAATGTTCTGATGGTTTATAGAAGGATCTACTTAATTAGCTGAAATTGCTTTCCAATGTTAGTATCAAATGTCATTTGTTAAAAGTTGAACGATTTAGAAAATAATTCAACAAAGCAACTTTACCAAACAACCAAGAACCAACATTTTCTTTCCAGCGGAATAAAGCAAGCAGATGTGTCATCAAATCGCCATAAAAATAAATGAGGCTTTTTATAGAAAAAATAAACTTTACTACTAGTGCTAAAGATTCCTTATTTTGATTTTTATGAAATCAGATCTCTTTAATAAAGTAAGGGTGTGTCATTTATAACTCCCTCTTAGGTACGTACTGCAAATACTTTTCTACCTCACAAAAAAAGTGAGGAAGCAATAGATTCCTGATCCTAAATTATTTTAGAATTATCCTTCTCAACTGGATACTGTTAGGGAGATGTGCACTGAACCATCATTAGACCTAGGAAAGTCCTAATCAAGTGCAACATTTATTTGCAGAAAATTAGAAAGTACAATCAAAGGAGCACTGCAATGAACATTTGCATGCAAACAGGCTTAGCACTGAGGTAATGTCCTCCTAAGTCCTGATGGAAGAGCCACTGAGTTTGGAGAAAGGCTCCTTGGAGGATGGCTGGATCTACCCTATGTTCACTTGCTTTGAACTAATCCCTGACAATAAAAAGTCTTCATTACCACAAATACACACATTTTGCCTCAGTCCCAGGAGTATTATGATGCAAGACTCTCCACACCTACACTCATACCTACAGCTAAAGAAGGAAGTTACAAGGAACTGATGCTACCACATTTTATTCAGTTGTACATCATTTCCCAATTCCATACTACCTTGCTTCCCAAAAGAAACATTTTTAGTTCAACTGCTTGCTTTAAAAAAAAAAACAACCACCCTACGCAGGGTCCAGGTCATGGAAAGAAGGACTCTTTGTTAGTGATACAGATGTGGGGACACACACTCCAGCACCTCATTAAAGCACCAGGTGGACAACGAGAGGAAGAAAAACACCCCATGAAACAGAATAAAATCCCTTCACAAAATCCCTTCCTCCTCCTCATCTAATTGAAAACAGGCTGGTCTTCCAGTGGTGCTGAAAGGTTCCATGTCTTGACTCTGGTGAACCTCCAGGAAAAGAAGAAACTGCTGTAACTGATAGCAGACTCTGAGAACGTGGCTGTTGCTGTCTGAACCCAATGAGCACACGATGGTTTCTCTTGTAAACCAGTAACTGAAACCACAGTTTGAAGCAAACCATTGTTACAAAGAAACCTGGTCAATATCATACCTTATGACAGTGCACCTCATGAGAAGTCATGGTTAACACCACCATGGGCAAGGGAGTCACTCTGGAAAGGATGGAGTGCGCACCTGTGCCGAAAAGGCAGCTTTCCAAATTTGTAAAAACAGGATTTACTGGGAACCAGCTTTCGGTCTGTATTGAACCTCGGAGTGGTGTACAGTCTTCCACCAACACCACCATATTGCTGTAATTTTTTTCTCGCTTCTAAGCCATGAAGTGTTTTCTGGCCTATTTCAGTGCTTTAAAAAGTTAGATCAAATAGTGAAATATACACACATTTAAATTCCTGTTTACAAGTGGCAGCACTGCCTAACAGACCTTGATCATTGGTTTGTTAGTGCCACCTGCTGGTAGAATGAGGGCAGTCACTACCTGAACTGCTCCCTGACAGCAATGGCAAGTTAGAATTGCTGAGGCCGATTCCGCACCAGCGGTTGCCCCAGCATCGTCCCCCAATAAAATCCGCGGCAGAGCAACAGTTCCTCACTTGTTGCCCCGGGTCAGCAGTTCGCCCGAATCTAATCCTGGTTCCCCCAAGATCTTCCGTTTCAGGGATTTTCAGGTTTCTTTTTTTGCCACGGAGTTGAAGTTGGGGCATTCTAGTGGGGAACTCACAAATCGGGGTTTCTTGCTCCACCCCTTTAATGCCCCTCTGCTTCTTTCCCTCCCCTTTCCCACCTCTCCTCTCCCTTTCCCGCCCTGGCACGAGCAGTTTTTATTTTTGTCCCCCGCCATCGTTGCTAGATTCGGGGCAAGGCGACAAATGCGAAACTCTCTCAACAGAATCGGGCCAATTAGACCCAGGGGGAATGGAGAGCAAACCATTGGTACAGAATCGGCCTGAGTGTATCATGTGGAAGACTTAAGTACTGCACTCAGTAAACCAGAATCTATTGGTGGTGCCTTGCCCAAGAGATATCCAACTGTCCTCAACCAGAGCCAGGGCATTTTCCACCCTGGCTCCAACCTGGTAGAACTCTCTACCAAATAACATCCGTGCCCCTGTGGGACTTGATGCAGTTCCGCAGTGCCCGTAAGGCAGAGATGTTCCTCCAGGGGTTTGGTTGAGGACAGCGATGGCTCCATCTTCTAGGCTGATTACTGTTTTACTGGTTTTAATTTGTTTTTAATGATGTATTTATATGATATTATGTTGTATACTGCCCTGAGTCCTCTCTCTTTGGGGCAGGGGGGTTGAAAATTGAAATAAATAAGCTGTAGAACCCTGCCTCTAACACAGCTGAAGCTATGGCATCTCCCCCCCCCCTTCCCCCGTCCTGGCTCCTCTCTGTCCTGTTGTCAGCCCCTGGCTTATTTTCTGGAGCAAGCAGGACACTCATTCTGCTCCAGAGCAAATAGTGGAAGCTACATCTGTAACCATGTTTTGTGGCTGCAGAGCTAATCAATGACCTGGCAACCCTAATAAGAGCCAAGAAGCAACACAGCTTAGTAAGTACCATCCCTACAGACTGTCAATTTAAGTAAAGGCTTTTATCAAAACAGAATCTAAAAATAGATACCTTTGGGAGCATGGAACTAGTTTGCACATACCACTTTATTATATATGAACCAGTTAACATATATGTAATACAGAGTCACAGTTCCAGAGGTTGAAAATATACCTGAACTGGAAACTTTCAAGAATTTGCACGGTATTTCTGCACCAGGTGATTTTCATGCTGCTGTAACTCAAAATAGAAGCTTTGAAAGATTTACACTTCATCCTCTGTTCTGACCAATTAGAAATACAGAGTTGGAAGGAGCCATACAGGCCATCTAGTAAAACCTCCTGCTCAATGGAGGATCAGCCTAAAACATCCCTAATAAATGTTCCTCCAGCTGCTGCTTAAAGATTGCCAGTGAGGGGGAGCTCACAACCTCCCTAGACAGCTAATTCTATTTCTGAACTACTCTTTACTATAAAATTATGTCATTATTGTTACATAAAATTATGTACAATTATTACTATCACTGTCAGATTTCTTGTTCTAATGCAATGCCTACATTCACACATACAAGTCTTGACCAATCTTGCTGTCACCTACTTACATCGAATTTCAGGGACACTGTACAACATACATTACAAATCTAGAACTGCAACTGACAAAGGAATTAATATGAAAAAAATTATCATTAGATGGATTCTAAAATGTCTTCCTTTTAACAGAATAAGCATATACATAACAATGTCCACACGGGAAATTTTCTTTCGGCATTTCTTTATCATCAATTGTTGTATTTCTAGAAGTGGGTTCTCTTAATGTACTCCTCACTAGCATGTCCTTAAGATTTCTGGATCTTTTAAAAGTAAAAAGAGGGGGAGAACTATATCTTGGGATACCTGATAGGAGCTACCAGTGTCTTTGTATTATTCCTCTCACTTGGGGGTATGCATATTAAGGTAATAACCATACTATCTGTAGTTTGTGTTCTAACCTTGGGTATTAACAAAGATGATCTAGGAGCGCTTTTGGCCTTACAAAAGGCTTGTTTTAAAGTTTCAGATGAATAACCCCTATCATCCAGTTGAGTGATCAGTTCCCTGGGCTTGTCCAAACGTCTTAATCTCAAAAGTTGGAAAGAGGGCAAATTCTTTTTTAAATGATACGGGTCGAAGCTATCACCTGCTAGATAGGAACTGGCATCTGCAGGTTTCCTGTAGACATCAGTTTGTATTGTGGTACCAACCTTTTTAATCTCCACATCTAAAAAATTTAATTTGAACCTATTATATGACACACCACATTTTATTGTTTTATTGCCAGTGTTAATGCATTGGCTAAAACTGGTAAGTAGTTCCTCAGTGCCCTCCCAGATAATTAAGATATCATCCAGTTATCTTTTACAAAGGGCAATGTATTTTATATTGATATTATTCTCCTGAAGAATAAAGTTATTTTCTAATTTCTCCATTTAAAAAATTGGCCAATTTAGGAGCAAACTTGCTATCCGTAGCAGTGCTAGATACTTGCAAAAAAAAAAAAGATATTCTGAAATAGAATTTTTTAAGGCATAATTTGGCTATCTGGTGCAAAAAAAATACGCAAGTGGATATGAATTCTGCTCTTTCCTATCAAACACCTCATGTAAAACATCCAAAGCTTCATCTTGTGAAATATTGGTGTAAAGGGAAACAACATCCAGTATCATGGATAATACCTCCACAGTATGTATTTGTATACTGTTGAAACAGTTTTTAAAAATCCATTGTATCCCTTAAATCTATATATCTAATTCTCAATAGTCCCCTCTGCATGCGGATACTTATTTCTGCAGAGGGCACACTCTCCCCAACAGGTTTTTCTACAGACTCAGGGAATGGTGTGGATCTTCAGAAAAATTCAAAAAGTTTTTTTAAAAACTCAGGGAGGGATGAATTCCCCCCCCCCCATACCTTTTGAAATGGCCCAACCTATTCCAGGCCCCACCACATCGACCGGGGGGGGGGGGGGGAGAGAATGTGAACTCATCTCAGGCTGAAGAAGATTGGAGCCTTGCAACCACACAATTCTCCATGGCAAGGCAAGAGACTGAACAAGCAAAGGTGCCTCAGGCTGATCCATTGATAAACCAATGGCCATTTAAACAGCTGCTTTTGGCAAGGACACTCAGAAGGAGAGTGGTACAAGACACTGGTAGCACCTCAAGACCTGCAATATCCAGTAAGGCAGTCTTTGAAATCTCACCTCACATAAACAAAGTGATTGTAATTCCCAGGCAAACTCCTCTTTGAAGCCAACTATGGACAAGGGAACTGAACAAGGCTAGATGGCTCTCTTTCCAGTGTTCAATAAAGAAAAAGGGGGGGAACAAAGGGGAAAAGGAAAAAGCGGGCTCCAACTGTCACTCCCTTCCCTTCACAGAAGGCTGTCACAGAGCTGCCTCCTCCCTTTAAGAGGGCACCGCTCAGAACAACTGAAAGAATCTCTGCCTTTTTTGTCAGAAACAATCCCTCATCAGTACCATACAGAACAATACAATGCCAAAAGTACCTCACATAAGAGGATTCCCTGCCAAAATGAGAAAATCCAAAAACCTAACAAATCCATTACTGCAAGAAAGCCATTTAAACAGTATCCAACTATACTATTAAAAAGACATTAATAATATGCAACATTTTGATGCAGGTCGCCACTTGTAGGATCTAGTATTGGGAACTATTTATTTTTGTTCTAAAGATCCACATAGAAAGCTAAAGGTTCCAAAAGTGATCTACAACTGTCTATAGGTCTTCCTCGGATTGGGAACATAACTTTATGTATTTGGGGCAATAAATAAAACTGGGGCGTCCTATCCTCCATTTGCAGGAGAAAACTGTATGTGGGTTTGTCAGTATAGTTTTCTACTAGATCCTCCTCCAAAGAGGTCAGCAACTTCCATCTTAACACTCTTGTATGTTCAGCACTCTTAACATAACTTGCTGTATTATTCAATCGTCCGTAGGCTTCTTTAACATAGTCTTCTTTATCCCACACCACTGCAGTACCTTCCTTATCAGCTGGCTTAAAAATAATATCACTATGTTGGCAAAGGTGTTCTAAAGTGCTTTTTTCCAGTTTGTTTAAATTATGCCAGACTGGTATGTCTGCATACTCAAGTCTCCTTATTCCCTCCAGGACCAGGTCTTGAAATACAAGACTTCTTGAATTTTTTGTGGGATGGTTAAACATTGAGTTTGGCTTCAGGCATTCAACCTGTATCTTTATATTACTGGCCTCATTATACTAGCATATTATTTTAAGAGGGGTAATCTTCCTAAATCGGTGTTGGATATTTAAAGGAGTTCAGAGGTGGCACTGGAACAAATGAAAAACCTTTACTCAATATTGAAAGCTCCATTTGTGCAAGTTTCACTTCAAATAAATTCACTATCTGGGGGTCTTCAGATTTTTCTCTCTTGTTGTATGGTCTGGACTCCTGGGATCTGTAACTCCTGCCTGATCGCAATTCCTGGCCCAGACCTTCTCAGTATAGACTGGTTGGTGTTATCATGTGTCAAATGAACTGACTGTGTGAATATCCCACCCTTTGATGCGTTAGATAATATATTATTACTATAGTTCCAAGCATCTCAGCATGAAAATAAGTACCTAATTCTTTATCAGGTTTTAGTTCCCCCACAGCATCTTCTGACCTTGTTTGGAAAGATTCCTGCTTTAAATTGATTATTTAAATTGTGTGTATGCATTTACTTAAAAAAATCTCACCACCACAGGTCTCTCCAATCACAAACAAGCATGGCATTGCTAAGTTCCTTTCATGTAGGTTATTCGTACTTGTATTTTTAAATACTAAATATTAGTGTTTTAAAATTTTTTACTTTATTTGTACCCTGCTTTTCCCCCGAATGGGAACCCCAAGGCGGCTTACACCATTCTCCTTTCCTCCATTTTATTCTCACACAACAACCCCATGAGGTAGGTTTAGGCTGAGTGACTGGCCCAAGGTCAACCAGCAACCTTCCATGGCACGGGTGGGCATCTGAGCCCGGGTGTCCCAGATACTAGTCCAACACTCTTAACCGCTACACTACAGAAACCTGCTCACCTGAGGGAGTCTGCCCCACCTTTCACACTGGGTGACGTGAGTTCAAACTATAACATGGCTGACTAGGTTTCATTACAGGGTTCCTTTGCTGCCACCTACATTCTACTTCAGCTCCAAGTTACAAGCCTTCTTTGAACACACTGACAGGGGAAACATATTCTTGGCAGTTGATCTATTATTCCCAATTCCTAGATAAAAGGTTTTCCCAACTTCCCCACTCAAATAACATCACAGAATCTGCAAATTTACATTATGGTGATTATGTCCGCTTTAGTAATTGTTGAATTTATTGATATTAATTACATATAACACCATTAACAAGTCATAGGACCAAATCTTTCTGCACAAATTGTCGATTACTAGCAGACCACTATCCTGGACGGGGCTCACTATGTCCCAGCTGCTGGGAGGGGGGCAGGGCTTCTGGCAAGGCACACTGCAATCCAACCTCTGCCTGTAATGTGAATCTCCTGCCCACTTGCGAGTTACTACCCGTGCACCTGCTGCCCAGCACCACTGGGGAAAGGTCGGGGGGGGGGCAGGGGAGGGTGACTGTGAGCCAAGAAGAATGCTCAGGCAGGTGAGGCACATAGGTTGGTGGGGTGGGTACCTGGAACCCACCCTGCCCCTATCAGTCAAAATTAGTTACAATGTAATCCTAAAGAAAAAAACCAGAACACCCTACCAGAAAACACACTATTACTCCCACACATTGTCAACAGGGGAGTGTCAGATCCTCTCTCGCAAAAGATGTAAATATTTCCCAGAAACCAAATCATGCCTACCTTTCATAGATTGTTTTTAAAGTTAACTGATCGGGAACATTTTCAGTTTCTTCCAAATATAATATAAGCCAAGATGTTCTGTATGGCCATTGCTCTGTCAAGTTGATCCAGCTAGCTAGCCTGTCCCAGTTGAAAGTGATCTGATTAGCTCTCAATAAACGCCCTAGAAAATATGAAAGACCATGTAAAAGAAGAATTATTATTCACAACATATGCAGCAGAAATTAACTCAGTTTCTCTAGTTAATATTTGCCCACATCTCAAATCTTATCAGTACAAAATTCGTTCAGAAGCTTTTCTGTGTTTATCAGTAAAAAGATTAAAATTAAATCTAAACCCAATTATGACCTCTGCCAATCTAGTCTTAGTGGAAGATGCTACAGCTTAAAATAAAACTGTTTCTTCTATAGCAATATTCTGAAATCTCAATTTAATCATGCTGTGTACTTCTCCAATTATTTTCTATAACAGAACAAGGAGCAGTTTATTTAAACAAAATTAAGAGCCTCTAATTATTCTGTACTTTTCTGCTCACTCCTTTATGAGCCACTAATTCCACTAAGAAGCCCTTATGCCACAGGGAGTTCATTAGCACCTATTTTCCAATATCAGGCAGTCTGACACATCTCCAGTTATAAAGTTCCAGCTATTCACCATGACCATAGGCGTCAACTACGGGGGGCTAGAGGGCTCGAGTCACCCCTGAAATTTCCCAGGGGGGCTGAGCCCCCCCCGGCAAAATGGAGCGCCCACCGACATGCCTCCCTGGGCCCTTCCTAGGCCCGCCCGCCCTCCGGCCGGCTGCCACCACCGCCTCTCTCCCCCCCCGGCCTGGCCACTCCTGCCTCCATCCCTCCCTCTGTCCGTCCAGGGGCCAGCTGGGCAAATGCCCAGCATGCTGGCATCACCTGGAAGTGATGCCGTCATGCTGGGCACATTGCTGGGGCAACGCTCTAGCAATCACCCCCGCCCCACCCCTGGGGATTTTAAAACTCTACGCCCCTGACCATGATGTCACTCTAAACCCCATATGGCTAACTTCGGAGGATCAGGAACAAACAATTGTGAGCCCCCCTCTCTCCCCTCTAGCTTGCTGGCTCCTCCTTCTTCTACTTCCTTCTTCTTTCCAGCCATAATCTGTCATGACAACCATCTCCACAACCCAAGACACTCCATTCCTTTCCAGCATGCAAAGGTCTCAGCAATGGTTGGGAAAGAAAAATACAAAGCAGAGGTAGGAAAAGAATATGTGTGAGCTCACAGCACACTCCTTTGCCTGCAAATCATCATTTGTAAGCAAACCATGATATCTGAACTAAGCCTGTGTGGGAACAGCCTTCCACTGAAAAGTGGTAAGTCGGGCGGTATTTTTCAAAAAGGGCATTTATTGACAATGGTCATTTCACACATGAAAATCATTGCTTTATGTTGGGGCTGGGAAATGGCTAGTGTGCATGTATGAAATTCAACCCAGGTTGGCATTTTGACCAACATCAGCCTTCTTATGTTTTAAAACCTTAACTGTTCTTATTTTTTGGAACATTTATACCTTGCCTTTCCTCTTGGCTCAAGGTGGCATTCTCAGTAGATTGGGTAAAGAATGGTTCTTTTCCTTTGAGACCATTCTTAATACCTGAAGGCCCCTGGTGGGCTAACAGTGCATGGGTGCTTTAGGACATACAGCATGGAGGCTCAAGGCATCTTAATGCCCAACAGTGTACTTTTGAGCACATACACACCTGTCACAGAAACAATATTGAGCAAGCGTCTCATGGTCTGTGGGCTGATATCGCTAAACCAGTCTTCCGTAACTAACAGCTTGGTCAAATCAAAAGACATCTGACGCGTAATAGTACGCTGCATTTGTCGCCTTCTGTAGGTATCCTAAGGACAAGAACAAAAACCAGACGTAACTTCTGAAAAGTGACTACCCTTGTCAAATTTATGATTTCTTAAATAATCATTTATTTTGTTGGCCCACTCAGAAGCAGAGACTTAAATTATCAAAAACAGACTTATGTACCTAAAGGTTCTGTTGCTTGGACCCATATGAACAAAAATATTTAGACGTTTCAATAATCAGAGCAGTCCATTTAAAAAAAGCACTGTTTCTACAAAAAAAAAAAACCAACCCCTCTCTATATTATACATCTGTCCCAAGAATACTGTTAGCAATATATGCGTCTTGGAAAATAAAAAAAACTAATTTATGCTATGGACATGATGTTCCAAGCATGCACCTGTAGTCTCAAAAGACTTCAGTGTGTGAAGCAATGAAGCAGAAAAGTCAGTCCACCAAACTTCTGCATAATCTGCTTCTTAAGAACTCAGGTTTATCTGCACAAATCTATACAAACTACTTCCCTAGCACAATGCATGTAACAAGGATTAAAATTTCCCATTGTGGGGCCAGTGCAGCCTGCGGTTTCCAGTGCCACTTTAATGCCACACATTCTGCAGCACATTCTAAAATGACCATACCGAGGCCAAAAGGAGCAAAGCTAACAAAGAGCTTGACCTGGGGAGGACCACCTGAAAGCCAGGACACAGAAGCACACTTCAGATACCATATTAAATAGCTATGCTTGCATGTGTTGCTCGGTTTTTCCCCCCATTCAACAATCCCACCCAGTTGTACATTTTGCCTTACTAGGAATCTCTGCTGTTAGATTTAAATATTATTGCATTATTTTATCTTGTAAACCACTTCCTGATGGACTGAGTTTATCATACTTTTAATCCACCCTGGGTCCCAGTGAAAAAGGCGAACAGTTAAACAAATTTTTACAACGGTATATGGATATATTCTACTTTTCCTTCTTTTAATTGCAAATACCCTGGTGGCCTAGGAGAGGAGGGGTGGCTGCTGCTGGGGAACTGCAGCAGGGAAATCCACCATGTGGAAAACCTGTCACTGCTACGCTTTTTATCAGGAGCCATATCAGCAACAAGGAAACCACACAAGCTCATACCCATACAGAAACCAGCCAGTGTAACCAAGTTCACAGACACTGCTTTTTGATATTGATCTCTGTGGAGCACCTCCCCCCAGCCTTTTTCATAACCAGGTGCAATCTAGTGCAATCGAATACTACTCAGGCCGCGGTGGCTCAGTGGTTAAGACACTAAGCTGCAGACCGGAAGGTCGGTAGCTCGGCAGTTTGAGACCCAAGTGCCACATGACAGAGTGAGCTCCCATCTCTGACCAACCTAGCAGTTTGAAAGCAAGAAATAGGTACCCACTTCAGTGGGAAGGTAACAGCATTCTGTGTGCCTCGGCGTTTAGTCATGCTGGCCACATGACCACGGAAAAGTCTTTGGACAGCACTGGCTCTTTGGCTTGGAAACAGAGATGAGCACCGCCCCCTAGAGTAGTATTCAACTGGCTTTCGAGCATGGGAAACCTTTACCTTTAATAACCTACTCAACAGTGCTGCCAAGTCCACACAAACACTCTGCTTTGGGGATTGCACTGTGTCTCAACCAGGTTTAATGATTCCAGTTAATTACCTCATTTAAACAAGTTTGTTAAGATGCACCTGCTGAGGCTTTTTCACAAGTTGACTAAATTCTGAAAACAGAACTCCCAGCTTGCTCTTTCTGTTTCTTACCCTTCTGTTGAGAGCTGTTTTGCTTCCAAGCTTAGTCACATCTCCCAGGCTATTCTGTGAAACCCTTCGATCAACGTCTTCATGGAATGCTAAGAAATATTTTTCGCGTTAAAAGCCATTTGGTAATTTCTGCTAATAAATTATAACGTTTACACACACATACAAAATCACGACAAATTATACATGAAATACTGTATGATATATAATCTTAGTCCCACCCAGTGCCCAACAAAACTCTGGCAGTGGAGGAAGCAGAGAAGATCCTGAACCCTGACCAGAAGACTTTGTCTCCTCTGCTTCTCACAGGTACTGAATGCCCAGAGGCACATAATGAGGGCCACAGCCTATGGCTGGATGGAAGACCCGGCATGGAAAAAGAGAGGAAGAATTGGCTTTCCGTTCAGAAGCTTCCCTCCTTTTTTCTGTCACTTTGGGTTCTCATTGGAGAGAAAAGGAGAACGTAAATGGTTGAATAAAATAAACTACTGTTTATTAAGACTTAATTAACCACCCTGATACCCATACCTGAACCATCTGTGTATGGAATATCCCCATTTGTGGTTGCAGCTACCATCATCTTTTTAGCACTGCTGAGTCCACGACTGTTAAGAAAAACAGGTAGATGGACTATATTTCTCATGTAATCGTGTCCATTTATATTTGAATCACGCAGCACACTGTTCAGATTTTGGTTGATTGCCTTTATAATGATGTGTGGATCACTTGCAAAAATAGCAATAAATGGGCCCTTGGAAAATAAGACTCGGACCTGTGAGAAGGGGAAAAAATGAAAGACGTTACTATATGAGTAATTGTTTCCATGGCTGTTCAGAGAAAGGGGTGCAGGACTTAGAACAGGGGTGGCCAAACTGCGGCTCGGGAGCCACATGCGGCTCTTTCACACATATTGTGCAGCTCTTGGCAAAGTGGCTGGGAAAGCGAAGGCATGCTTTTTCTCCATCCCTCCCTCCCTACTTTGCCCTCCTTCCTTCCTTTTCCTTCCTTTCTTTTTCTCTATTTCTTTCCACCTCTTTCTCTCTTAGACAAATAAATATCATTAGCAAATGAATAAATATCATTGGACAAATAAATATCAGTATCAGCACATGTTTCTACCCCTTTTGGTTTTATTTTTGACAATCTCATTTGATTTTAATAAAAAGCAAATGTGCACATTTTAATAAAAACGTGCGTGTAATATTTGTTCGTGTCTTGTGGCTCTCAAACATTTATTCTATGTGGCACTTACAATTAGCAAGTTTGGCCACCCCTGACTTAAAACAACTCCCTCAGTTTTGTGAGAACTCTGTTTTCCAAGCCACTATTGATCACCGCAGCCCTCCACAGGGGACATCACCCAGGATATTGGTGCCATCTCAGTGGAAGGGTAGGGACCACAGTGGTCACAATAAATCTCTATGCCCTTGGGACATTTCTTCTTGTATCCCGTGGGTGGCCAAGCCTACAATAAGGGTGCCGAGTGGCACATGGTAGCAAGATGGATGTTTTCAGGTACAGATTTTTCTTTGGGACATCCTCTGCCTTTTTTGTGGACTTGGAGACCTTTTGGACACTATTATACTGAAAGGATATAGAGGAGTCTCCTGTTGTATTCTTTCTTCACCACTGAATTGTCATACCTTTCCTTGTCAAATCTGTATTCTATTCTTTGAAGTATTATTAGTGGTTTGGAATTGTGACCACCAATTCTACTCTATTCATTGATTTACTGTAATTATGTTGCAATACTCTTATGTCCACTGGTAACTTGTGAAATTTGTGGATTTTTTGATAGTCCACCCTTGCATTTTTCATCTCAGTGTATTACATATGCTTGGGGTCCCTATAGTTTGTCTGTACTTCTGGACAGAGGCAGGAGGGCCAGTGGGCTTGGCAATGCTGAAATCATGTTCTATAAATGTACAGCAGACCACACCAGGAGCAGCACATTCGCATACTTTGGACTTTTTTGTTTCAATTGGCAATCGATCAATGATCACTCCTTCCTAACCAACGTTTTATGCTTTGTATGTGTTTTAACAGTTTTACTCTGCTCTTAAATTCTTTTTAAAGCTTTTTAATGCAGCAGGCTTGGGAGAGGGGTTTATTTTCATGGTTTTATAATGTATTTATCAGGCATGTATTATATTGTTCACCGCATTGGCAGCCCTTGTAAGGGCAGAAAGGTGAGATAAAAAATTTTGTTTATAAATAATGCATCAATCCCATTCACCATTACTTGGAAGCAAACTTCTTTTTTTTGTGGGGCTTACGTATCAGTAAACATGTATAGGATTGGACCGCAAATCTGATTGAAAGCAGTGAGATTTAACATCATGATTCATTTGTTCCATAGGTTCAACATGACTGCATCACAACTCACTTCAGGAGGGTCAGGGCCAAAATCTCCCTATGAATACATGTCATTACACCCACCAGAAGAGCAATGAAACACTTTAACTCCCAAAACATTATTTACTGTATCAAGCATCTGTAAAACTTTGTCCTGTTCACATGCATCCAGTCCATCAATGATCACCACGAGCCTGGTTTGATTTTGAGTGAAGCTATCAATGGTTTTTGCCATTTTTGCCATCAGTTCCACTTCACATTTAAGAACCTGTCAAAGAAATTGTGACATGGCATCATTAGTGTATTGCCAGAAATATTTTTAGAACAGGAACCTTGTCTGAATGACATACGCAGCTTTCAAACATTTAAAACTGGTTGTATCACACTCATCTAATTTGGATGGTTGCTGCATACTAATTCACTAATGACAACTGCAGCTAAACACTCGCTTGTTTGTTCAATGGGAATCAATTATATAACTTTACTGCAAGCCAAGGTAAAATTATAGGACCAATGAGCTGCTTTGCTCCTGTGGTTCCAATTTGAATAAACACAATTGAAATCAAAATGGTGGTTGCATTTTGTTGCGATAAGAACACACTTATACTTACTTTCATAAACCCCTCGCTTTTCAGTTTGTGAAGCTTTGAAGCAGCACTATGAAGCCGTTTTCTCTGGGAATTCAAGACTGAATCCATCACTCGCCACCAAGTGCGACAGTTCAAGATGAAGGCCAAACCCACAACACATACAAATGATATCAAGATGGCATTCACAGTCATGTTCTCAGGTTTCACATTAAAAATGGCCAGGAGAGTGATCCCAGCAACTACACAACTCAAAATGAAGAGAAAAATAACAAAAGATGGGAGACAACAGGTTTTCTTCCATTTCTTTTTACCTAGAAACAAATCAACATCTGGTAAGGACATTTCTATACTCTGCAGGAAACCCCACAAAAATTACCAAATTTAACAAATCTGTTTTAAAACTGAGATTAAACTGGAGGTTCAATGGCAACATAAATCAGGTCAACTCAACTAAAGAGCATTTTTCACAATATTATTTTGCTAGGTCTGATTATTTTTTCCGGTGGATCCTGAAGGAATTAGCTCAGGAAGCCTTAACTGATGTATACCCAAAAAGCTGGAGGAAAGACCCCCACAAAATACTGCTGGATTCTGACAGAGAAACAGAGCCAGAAAACTGCAGCCTAGTTAGACTGGCTTCTGTTCACCAGGAAAAGCCGTAAATCAACAAAAACAATACGTACACATACAACAGACAATGGAGTGATTCCTAGGTAAGTAGTGAAGGGATAGCTGACTTGACTTATGGATGACAACAAAACTCGACGTAGTGCCATACCCGCTAAGAAAGCTTGGACAACGTATCTGAACCACATAGCCACAGTTAGGAAGTAGCCTAAAGGCATGTGATACTTTTCTACTGCCAACTAAGCACAGCTGGGCAACATATCTTAGAATTCTATGAAGAGGAACAGGAAAAAAGAAAATGTGTGTGGGGGGAATCAACCGATATCAAACTGGAAATTCAGAAAATTTTACAGTGGTCAGTGTTAGATCTGGAGCTATTCAGCATCTTTGCTGATTACATCACTTGGCAGAAAAACCCAAACAGCCTGAAACAAAGATGCAACAACCTCTTAATGAAGAGCCACACAGAAAGCAACAAAGGAATTTAAAGCCACAATCCTAAGCATGCTTATTTCACTGTAAGTCCCACTGAACATAATGAGACTTGCTTCCATTAGGTTCTTTCTGTGCATGTCTACTCAGCACAATTATACTAACCATCTGTACAACTAGAGGCCGTGTTCAAGACAGAGATTATTCTCATTAGTAAGAGTAATATTTTGGAAAGGAACGATCTGCTTACGCGAGATGGGGTAAGACTATCATCTGCACAACATGTAAATAGTCAGATGTACACTCCAACCCAGCTTTATTATCTGAGAAAGGTGCTGCACAATGGCTAAGAAGTGCCTTCTCTCTATTACATTTTTAAGTATCTTCTCTTATTGATTGAGCCAGTCTAGCCATGGTGATCCACACAACTATATTTTGATCTCTAGTTTGGCCTGTTTCACTGATCATGTGAAAGGCAACGCAGAAAATATTAGTTAATAAAAATGTGGCTGCTGATTTGTTATCTGGGGTTTTTCCTTAACCAACTTCATTGGTTAACAATTCGTTTTTGAGTTGTATTTAAGGCGCTGGTTCTTCCCCCATAAAGCTCTTCACAACCTCATAGCCACGTATCTGAAGGACTGTATCTCCGTGTATGAACATGCACACTGACTTGTGTTCTTCAGACAGCATTCTACTTGCAATCTCCCCCAACTTCACCAGAAATCTGTAGTCTTCCTCAGCCCAAGTCTCTTCAACTACAGTGTCAATGCTAAGGAATGGCTTCCCAGAGATAAGGGCCGTATCATTATTTAATACGGTTTTTCTAGAAACTTTTCAGTAACTGGTACTGTGGTTTATTGGTGAGTTTATTATTATTTATTTGAATTTGTGTTGGTGATTTTCTTAATGGGTGCTACTGATGTCATTGTGCTGTGAGCCACCTTGGGCCTTTTGAGAGAATGGCAAGAAACAAATATTTTATCTACGTAGGTGGGAAATTATGTGCTTGAGGTTATCAGTCTAGGAAGCAGTGTTTCCACCAGAGGAACTGAGACTGCCATAGATAGACCGCTGAAGAACAGTTCAGCAGTACAATGCCACAGCACAAAAAGGCAAGCGCCATTTGAGGCCCTGAGCCCAGACCAGGAATCATTTTTGTTTAATTACCCTTCCATGAAGTGACTTTCTGTGAAGTAACTTAGGACTGGCACTTTGATATCTGGACTACTCTATTAAGTACTTGTTGCTACGGAATGCAGACAAAGTGCAAAGGACCAAAGGAAAGCTAGCAGACCAATAAAGGAACCTCTGTTTAAGTTAACTTTTTTACACACAGAGGCTGGGAAAATCTGTTCACCAACCTGAACTTATAGATCTGTGGTTCCCATCCACTCCCCGCTTGTGGGGAGGGCAGGGTATAAATAATAAATAATAAATAAATAAGTAAATGAGTGGCTTTCGAGTTGACTTTCTAACTTCAGCTAAATTAACGTATTTTGAGCATTTCCTTGTTTTCTATTTGTAAGAATGCTTAAGATGTAGTTGTACCAATGGAACAGTGAAAACAAAAAAAGGAAAGAAAAAACAGCATTTTCATGAAAGATTACCTTGTGTTTCTTCAGTTTTAAATACTCGAAAAAGGCGGGTTGCTAAAAAACCAAACTCTCTCTCACAGGCATCTGAGAGTGTGGCGATCATCTCAGCCAGTGACGTTTCTCCACCTACACTGGACAGTCTATTGTAATCTGTAAATAAAAACCTGAAGCAAAACGAACACATTTTGTAACAAAAAGCTTTATTTTTAGCTGGTACTAAGTAAGTTTGTTCCTGCCCTTTGGGTGCATGGCTTCAAGTGGCCCTGCTGCTATAAATACAATATCCCCTTCACCATTTTTCCTACCCCTATTCTGACAGACACTCACTCCTTGCCATTCTGAACAATTAGTGATGCATTTTTTAATTACACAACTTTTTAAAAATTACAGTATAAATTATTTCAATGACGGGGGTCCTGGAAAGGCTGCGTCACATAAAGTATGAGTTACCACTTTTCCTAAAAAGGCATGATAGAACCGATCACAAAATAATCTTCAAATCTCGACACATAAGCATGGCACCCCGTCAAGGACTGCGTGTTAGAGCAAATCTAAGCTAAGTTTTGGTGGCTATTTGTGGAGGATGCCTCCCTACTGAAACCTATTAGAGGGAAATTTCCTGCCAGTTCTCCCTACCAATTGACATTTCTTCACCTTGTACACATCTGCCTTGGGCTGCAATACTGCACACGGTTTTAGATGGAGAAATCTCATTTTAGCATCAACAAAATACACGTAACACAGCAAGTCAGAATCCAAAGTAAACCCAAACAGGACGTATATGCACAAAAGTAAGAGTGACATGACACCAGCAGAAGAGGTCGTGGAACAAGTGGATGGAGCAGATCCCGCCCCCCCTCCCCTAAGCAGTCTGCCATTTGTCCACAAAATCCTTCCTGAAGCTAGAGAGAAGATGAAGAGATTAGATTTATACTCTACCCTTCACTACCTGAAGGAGTTTCAGAGCGGCTTACGATTCCTTTCCCTTCCTCTTCCCACAACAGACACCCTGTGAGGTAGGTGAGGCTGAGAGAGCTCTCAAGAGAACTGTCCTTGAGAGTACAGCTCTAAAAGAACTTATGATTGACCCAAGGTCACACCAGCAGCTGCAGGTGGAGGAGTGGGGGATCAAACCCGGTGTTCCCAAATTAAGAGTCCGCGCTCTTAACTACTATACCAAGCTGGCTCCTAAACTACACTGGCCTTTCAAACTGTACCACAGGATAGACGGTAAAACCAGCAAGCATTGCCTTTCATACAATCATAGAACCATAGAGTTGGAAGGGACCTCCAGGGCCATCTATTCCAAACCCCTGAACAATGTAGGAAATACACAAATACCTCCCCCTCTACACCCCCAGTGACTGCTGTTCCACACCCAAAAGATGACAAAAAACCTCCAGAATTTCAAGTTGGCAGAAGCAAAACATCCAAAATAAAATAATTTCCCACTTCCAATGGGGCAAAAAGTTCCAAACAAAAGCACAGTTGGTGTGCAGATAAATTGGCCAGTATGTAACTGCAATGATCCCAGTCAATCCCAACCTCTGACATTATTTACAAGAGAAGAATGAGTGAACTTATGCTCACCTGACAGGTAAGGCTTTCGTCGTCTGCTCTGGCAGCTCTGGAGGATTGACAAACATGAGTTTAAGAAGCAGCTCCATGTAGCCAATGTGTCTTGCCAGCCTTGTACTCAACACCCAGGCCCAGTTCCAATTTTCACCTTCTCTTTGGCCACCAAAATATATCACAGCTGGAACAAGATGCCTTATGAATATCCTCAGCATTAAATAACAGTTACAGAAGATTCAAAAAGGAGCTGCTACAACAGCTGTTAAAAGCACAACAAGCTGTATAAACACCATACCTGAAGGACCACTTTTTCCCACATGTACCCCAGAGAGCTCTGCGACCAGGGGCCCAGAACTGACTGGCCCTCCCGGGTCATAAGGAGGCCAGGCTAGCAATAACCAGGGCCAGGGCTTTCTCTGTGGCAGCTCCTCTCTGGTGGAATGAGCTCCCAGAGGAGATCAGGGCCCTGCGGGATCTCTTGCAGTTGAAAAACGGAGCTCTTCCACCAGGCATTTGGAGCCACCACTACCGTTAAGAACTGAGAGCCAAGGGTTAGAGAGCCCTGCTCCCCCTGGAATTCCAACAACGGCCAGAGTCACCTGCCGGAAAGACAATCTAAGATGATCAAAGAACCATCAGTGAGCAAACATAACTGAATAGTAGCCGTTATGAAATCAATGTCACTAGAACTTTAATATATGGTTTTAAATTGTTTTTCTAATTTATATTTATGTTTATTGTAAACTATGTGTTGCTCTGGTACAAGCCACCCTGAGCCAGCCTTGGCTGGGAGGGCGGGGTAGAAATTTAATAAATAAATAATAAACTTCAGGTATTGCTGCATATGAAAAGTCAATGGGCCAGATCCACTCAAGGTAAGGGCAATTTCCACCTGTTCCCTCCTCCTGTGGCAGCCTTCCAAACCTCCTTCTTACAGCGCTCTTGGGGATCACCCTGTCCCCCAGGAGCAGCTGGTGAATATTCAGGGCTGCCAAGTCCGCCCGGGGGGGCGGGGAATCCCCTGCTAAAGGGGTCCCCAATCCGCCAGCCCAGATTTGGCCGGCGAGGGGAACCTCACCCCCGAACTGCCCCGATCGGGCCGGCTGCCCGATCTGGTACCATAGAGTTTTGGGGTGATTGCCAGAGCGTTGCCCTGGCAACGTGCCCAGCGTGATGACGTCACTTTCGGGTGACATCATCATGGGGCGCGTGAGCAGAACTCCTGGACCAGGGACAGGAATCCCCCGCCGTTAAAAAGGTAAGGCTTGGCAACCCTATGAATATTTCATGCTTCACTGGGAAGGGGAGAGGGCAGGAAAGTCTTTAGATGGGATCCAACCCAGTGTCCGTTCTCATTTAGTTCTGTACCTTCCAGACCAGACTTTATAAAAGCTTTTGTTTTTCAGAACTTGAATTATTCTACTACATCGTGTCATATCTCTGAAACCTGTGTCTTCCACAATTCAGTTCTGCCTGTAGATAATTTACATCTGTCAGGATATTTTAACGGTCTAAAAGTTAATAGCAGACTTACTGAAAAAGACATACAGTAGTGCCAGTAAGCTCAGTGCCACTGCGATGCCGAGTTTGGCATCTACTGTGAATGACAGCAACAAACCAAGACCTCCACACAACAGAAGGGTCAGGAACACAATAAGCCAGGAGAACTGGAACAGGGGCTCAATCTGCTGACCGGCAAAAGTTTTCATTTCATCTGAAAAAGAGATGGGGGGGGGGGATTATCAAATCAGCAGCAACCCCCATGGACAGTTTTTCATACGATTACACCTACTCTGTACTCAAATTTTGTTTAACGTCCCCGCCTTAATTTAATCCTTTTAACATTAAGACATACTATAACAGTACAGGCATGCCAAAAGAACCAGTGTTTTTGATCTCATCAGCATTTTTAAACAGCTTATCCTGGCGTTATCCGTCTTCAAGAGAATTGCCAAATTAAAGAGCTTTGCCAGGACAGCACGATACAGGATAAGCAACTGGACAAAGCCAGGACTGCAGTTACACAGCTATAAAATAAGTCTACAGACTGGGCGGCTAAAATTCAACACGCTATTCGCTGAAAACAATTAAACTTTTACCTTCAAGTTTCTTCAGCAGAAAAGATTTCCCGCTCCCCCACTGAGCATACAGTCCCACGCAGATAGGCGGCTGCATGGTAGGCTCGCTAAGAATATCAGCCAGCGCACTGCTGTAGAGATCATAGCCCAGCATGTCACCATCGGATTCAGTCGGTGATAGATGTCCTGCAACATCAGACAGGCATCGTGTCACAAAATAATACTAAGTATTTTGTCATTCATTTAATGCTGCCACCAAATCACAACCCAGCCCACTTTTAACTCTAAAATAAACTCCTGACTTCTCCTGTCCTCTCAAAGGCACTCCTGCTATTGAAATCTTGATTTCCTCTTTCCAACATACAGAGGCATTGCTATAGCTCCCTAAATACGAAAACAATTTCCTTTCCTCACAAAGCATTATCTTGATCTTCTTTCTCCAAGCTTTCTTTCATGCTAGGTATGCCTTTAATGACTTCTTTATAAGCTCAATTGACAAGGATCAAGTCAGCACTCTTCAGCACTAAAGGCAGGATAAGAGTTTACCGAGGATTATAGATTATTTTGTGTATACGTTCTTACGGATTTAAGAACATGGAGACATGCATCAGTTTTACTTCTATACGTAAGAGAGGGAAGAATTACAGTATAAAAATAGAGGCAAATTAGATCAATAAAACTTAACCAAGAGACCAATAAAATCTGAGGCTATTATGGGAGATCTCATATGGTCTTCCCAGATTGTTTTTTTTTGGGGTGGGGGGGAGATGGATATGGGTGTGCAGACATGCACACTGAAATTCCTGAGTAAAAGAATTTCTCCTGTTTTACAATTACTGAAGTAATTTGTTTTTCTTTTCTAGATGACACTGGCTTAGATCCAGACTGCTGTGAATTCTGATGAAGATCAGAAGGTCATCAGGAACAGTGCGGGATACAAAGTCTGAGTCCAGTGGTACCTTTAAGACCAACAGTTTTATAAAAGCTATGAGCTTTCAAAGGCATGCACACTCCTTCAGACACATTGAAATGGAAGGTAACAGTTCATTCATTTAAGCAGAGGGTGAATCAGCACACAACATGAGGATGTTCTAACTAAACTTTTAGTTTCTGCATCTGTTAAAACATCCTCATGCTGAATGCTAATTCGCCCTCTACTTAAATTAACTGTTCCCTTCCATGTGTACCAGAGGAAGTGTGCGCGCGCACGAAAGCTCATACCTTGAATTCTTTTAGTTTCTGCATCTCTTAAAGCATCCTCATGGTGTATGCTCACTCTCAGCTTAAATGAACGAACTGCTACCTTCCATTTCAATGTATCTGAGGAAGTGTGCGTGCACACAAAAGCTCATGCCTTGAATAAAACTTCGTTGGTCTTAAAGGTGCCACTGGACTCAAACTTTCTTCTTCTGAGAGCCAGTTTGGTGTAGTGGTTAAGTGCGCGGACTCTAATCTGGGAGAACCGGGTTTGATTCCCCACTCCTCCACTTGCACCTGGCTGGATGACCTTGGGCAAGCCATAGCTCTGTACCAGCTGTTCCCTCAAGGACAGCTTGGGAAAAAGCTCTCTTAGCCCCACCTACCTCACAGGGTGTCTGTTGTGGGGAGGGGAAGGGAAAAGGAGTTTGTAAGCCGCTCTGAGACTCCCTTGGGGAGTGGAGGGACGGGTATAAATCCAATCTCCTCCTCCTCTTCTACTGCTTCAGACCAACACGGCTACCCACCTAGATCTATGAGTGTGGGATTCAGTGATGGGAAAATTCGTTTACCTACCCTTATGGGAGTCCCAGCACTCTTCGTGAAAGAGTGGGGATGGGAGAGGAGTTCCCATCAGTTTCACTGGTCCAATTCCTGCCCCCGGAGCTGCATTTCCAAGTGTAGTGTCAACACTCAGGAATAACATTTTATGGGGTTCAGAGGGCAGCAGAAATACTGCCAAGTTCCCATGTTTTTCAGTAAAATTTTTCCTATTTTATAATTACTGAACTCCTAAATTGATGTTTTTCTTTCCTAGGTGACACTGGGTTCGATCCAAATGCAATAAAAACTGTTACCACCACAAACCTCTACAAAGAAAGTGGCTACAGATTTTCTTAGGACATCTTTGGTTAGATCCAAAGCACATTAAGGTGAATAACCAGTCGATACTCACTAGCACCAAATATTTGAGTCAAAATGCTTTTCTGGTGGCTGCAGTCTATGTTGTAAGGTGTCTCTCCTGCTTTATTGGGCCTGTACAGCAGCCTGCCATCCTTGGGATTTCTTAAAAGCAGCTCTGCAAGCCTCCGGCTTCTCCCTCGAATAGCAATATGAAGTGGAGTATCTCCTTTCTGTAACAATTGTTAACAGGACAAATGTCAATGTACCAGGATGGAAAAACAGCACACATTATTACAAAACAATGCACATGCTTGGAAGTTGCAATGGTCCATCCCATCCCTCCCACACTAGGCCTGTCCTTCGTATTTTCTCTTTAGAATCAAAACAAACAGACAGCCTGCTAGCTTACTGAACTTATATGCACCAAACGAATTTTCCCTTCATACCAAGCATGCTTAAAAACAGGTTTCCTGCCCTCGGCCAGTTGTTTTCAATTGACCTTAAACATACAGTCCACCAGCGAGATTTTACCTTGTCTACAGCAGAAACTTTAGCTCCTTTGTCAAGCAGTAGTTCTACTATTTCAATATTTCTCATCTTGGTGGCCTTTATAAGAGGTGTTTCTCCATCCTAAGAGCAAAAAAAAATGAAATATTCCTTGAAAACAGCAGTATGTCTACATCAGTATGCCCAATACAAATGAAGCAAGTTTTGCAACTGCTGAGAACTGCTCCCTCTTACCTTATTCCAACATTTTTAAGCTGCTGAAATGCACTACATGCACTGGAATGTACTACAGAAATCAAAAGCGATTATTTTTTTCCTCAGATGTCACAGATAAGCTGCTGCCTTCACTTTGCTTTTATCAAGAAATACCTACTATCCTGTTTCTGTATTTAAGGGACACTAACATTAGGACAACTACAACAACTGATGACAATTACAAATCCTGTTTGAATACAGGACTGAAACATAAAGAAACGTTTAACTTTATTATACAAAACTGTGTATGCACCTTGAGGGAAACAGCTACATAAAAACACTTCCAAATCAGACCAGAGATCAAACAAAAACTTAAACCAAATGCAATAAAACCTGTTACCACCACAAACCTCTACAAAGAAAGTGGCTACAAATTTAAGTGTAGATGCCTGCAATGTTCCCTCTAAGCTGTGTATTCTTGTGAGCAAAGATTCCACTTTGTGAGCTACTGGCATTAAAGCTGTGAGCGAGCGATTTGGCTACTGCACAAATTAGTTTACTCTGGAGCCATCCTTCCTGAGCAAAGACAAAAATGTGTGGGCTGGAGACTAAGAAACTGTGAGCTAGCTCACACTAATTCAGCTTACAGGGAACACTGGAAGCCTCATATATATTCATCCAGAGCAGGGGCGTAGACTTTTGTAAAATCCAGGGGAAGGGGCTCTTTGGCGCGCGTGCGAAGCCGGGAAACCTCCGCGCTTCCCCGGGCCCTTCCGAGGCCCGCCAGCCGCTGCTGCCGGGGCCTCTCTCTCCCCCCCCCACTCCTTCCCTCTCCCTTCACCGGGAAAAGAGGGAGGGAGAGGGAAGGATGGAAGTGTGGGGGGGAGGCACTGGCAGCTGCAGCTGCCAGCCTTGGAAGGGCCCCGGGAGGTGCGGCGGCAGGCGCTACGTTTTCCCGGGGGGGGGGGCTCAGTCCCCGCCCGGGAAATTTCCGGGGAGGCTCGAGCCACCCCGGAGTCTACGCCTATGATCCAGAGTGCACCGTGTACAGTTGCTACAAGTCATGTCTCTTCCTCACATCACCTACATTCTTCCTGTCACCTGGGGTCAATTCAGGTCAATTCTTTTTTAAAAGAATGAAAAAGGGATGGATGCAAAAGAGACATTAACACACCAGCTGAGCAGCTGGTAGCTCAGAGTCCAGGAAGTTCTGCAACCACAGCCCTGACAAGGAAATACCTAGTATAGAAGAATAATTCTGAAGTTAGCTAGAGCAGCACTAGAATACACCATTCTCCCCCTTCAGTAGCAACCAGTTTGTAAATGCAGTATAAAATGTAGTGCTGCGGAGAGAAAAAAAGATGCTTTCAAGATCACACCAGGCTGCTTCCAAGATAAAAACATTGACCAAGCATTTACCTTTGTGCAAGTTTCAGTGTCCGGATTGCACTGTAAGATATCTCTTACCATCGTAGCATTTCCTTTCTCAACAGCCCAATACAGGGCAGTTTTGTTATCCTGTGAAACAAGCATACCACATCTTCAGTGAGCACTTTTTGAAGACAAAATTAGGCTCAACTCAAAATTAGGATGAGCCCTTAAGAGACTTACTATTTTCGCACAAGCGCCAGGCCTTCTGAAACTACTTTACCAAAAAAGCTATTATGCAAGACACTAATAATAATCCTTCTACAACTAAATGGGATCAAGAGCACTGTCTAAATACTGCAGTACTGTCAAGTCTAGATGCACAGTCATGCTTAGAACGCGCCTTGGGATAAAAGAGGATTTTAAAAAAAATTTGTGTGGAATTTGATGCACTGACTGCAGAATTACACGGCAACAGGACTGTGTGTGGTGTATATGCACTGGGATACGTGTATCACAGCACAGCAGTAGCCAAGGGCTCCATACTACTTGGAAAAGGATGGGGGAGGCTATGTATACGACATTACTTCCCAAAGACCATTCCTTGGAATGCCAGATATACATTTGGTTCTTTCTTCAGGACAAAGCTGAATTAAATGTTTGGATTACAGCAGACTCCCTGGTATATTACATTTCCTAATCCATCTCCAGCCATTACTGACAAAAGTCGGCTTCAGCACATTTCATTTCACAGGAAGTTTCTGCTTCCACAGGTGAGCAAAAGCAGCAGCAGCATCCCAAGGATGGCAAGCACCTGCTTTCTGGTTCACTTGACTAGCATCACTGGTCAATGGAACCAGAAAAAGTGAGTAGTGCCCGGAACAGGTGTGTATACTGTTTTATCAGATCATACTAAAAGCAATGGCTTTCAAATTCAATTTGAGATAGCAACTCTACTTCTACAGTGATTAAAAAGACAAACTCGACTGTTGTGTTAATAAATTACACAGTTCTTTCACATGGCAAATCCAGTAGTATGACTGCCTCTTCCACGGAGAAGGCAGCAACCTCTTCTGTCTACGAATAGCCTCCACTGGATATTCTTGGCTCTTTCCAACTCCCTAGCATCAACACTGAATTTCTTACCTGACCTCTGATGTCTATGTCAGCATACTTGTGAAGCAGGGCCCTCACAATCTCAACGTGGCCTCCTCTGACAGCCCCAATCAATACAGTATCTCCACTCTGCAATTCAGGCACAATAGTCATAGGTTACTCACATCTGAACCAAAATATACGTCCGATATATTCAAGCAGCTTTTAAAATCATCTGTTACAGGTATGAGTAAGACACAAGTGTGTTATTGAAACACTCACCCTGTCAGGGATATTCACATATGTTCCTGCGTCTAGGAGATCCTGCACAATTTCCGTATGGCCCTCCTTTGAAGCAATCATCAAGGCCGTGTTCCCGTCTTTATCTGTTAAGTTCACGTTCGGATTCCGCTTCAGAATTTCTTTCACTGAGTCAGTAAAGCCACCTTTGACTGCTACAATAAGTGCAGTCATGGAATTCTGGGGAGGGAAAAATGCAAATATGTGAATGAGAGATCAGCCTAATACGCACAGGACGCTTTTGTCAAAGACAGCCCCTTTTAGACTTTGTTGTTCTTTTCCATACTTAAGGCTATTATTCTAACCCAAAACAAACCAAGCATTCTAAGAAGACAGCTAGGAGAAAATCTTTTGTTGTCGGAAAGGGTGTGAGAGTTCATGCAGCTCCCCTCTCTCTCAAGTGTGATCATGGCAGAAATACACTGGATGAAAGAGACCAGGAGAGTCAGGACGCAGTGTTCGGGGATGGCGGTGTGCGTTTGTTCACTTTATTTGTTCCTTTACTATAGCTGAACTTGGAAATTACATCAGAAACAAGGACAAACTCAATCTATAGCTCAGCTCTTTCATCAGACATTTTTGTCAAGTAGAAGCAGCTTCAGGTTTCAGCAGAGAAACAGGAGGGGGAGAAGAGGGGGCTGCTTAACCTTTTTTTCCATTGCCACTTGTTATAACAGAACTTAGGAAGATCCTCCAGATTCCACAGAGAACCAACTTCAGCCACTTGTGAAGGAAACTGAACAGGTTTTAATTACATGTATCCAACTTGGGCCTAGAACCCTAACTGCCACAACCCCAGCAGTTCTCTCAACAACTTCTTCCTAGACTCCACCAGGGAGCAGATGGCCTCACTTCCAAACACTAGCACTTTCTTAACTGTATCATTCTTTCCCATATTTTTCATCTGTTTCTTTGCTCAAAACAGTCAAAGACTGCACAGATTTATGCTGACAAAAGGCTGGAAGGGGAAAGTACCACAAGTGGAAGCAGAAGTTTACATTTAAGAAGATAAAAATTTTGAACATTAAATTCTGGCCTCAAAACAGGGCATCGTTCAATTAGTAGTTCTCCAAAGTGTAGGAGAGGTTTTAAAATCTTACACGATGTTGGGGCAGTTTCACAGGAACATGGCAGCTGCCACAGTTATTCTTGTCCACAGTTTGGATCCTGACTGTAGTTTTAAGAAATATCTAAGTTGCTCAAAAGAAAAAGGACTAAATTTTGTCAGCACAAAATTAGCACAAATGAGCTGCTCTCTTGGTAAAACAAATGAATTATCCAAGGAGATGTTGGTGATGACTTGGGAAACCATTTTCTCCACGAGAGAAGGATCACTCATACATCTCTGGGTTTGTCCAGAAAATGGCACCAAGGATTATCCGCAGTAAGAAGCTGCTTGGTGCTCAGAGTGCAAACAGCCAAACACCCACAAGTTCACAACAGACCCAAGCCAAAATACTCTATTTGCAAAAGAATAAAGGCAGAAGAGTGTGAAAGGAGATGATTTTGAGAATCACAATCCATCATTCCCAAGAGTAGTGACTACTTTCTTTCTTTCGTCTATTAGCTTCTAGGACCAAAGGTCTTAAGCTCAGCCAAAACAAGTCAACCATCAAACATGGGCACACAGCATCAGCCCCAGGACACGAAATATGCACTCAAAATTTAAAATCAAAATAATCAAATCTAAAAGATCTAAAACGTTAAAACAGAAGTCTCTGATAAAAACTATAATTCATTTAAATAGATCATATTATTTAAGTGTTACAAATTCTTGTTACAATCAAGTGAAGACAAGTTTTTGTTGCTTTTCGGATAAAAGTATCATTAAAAATCTTGTAACAAAATAAGTAGTTTCAGAATTAATATCTTCCAACAAGTAGGGGACCACCCAAAGTTCAGTAGATAATCGGTGTTTGGTAAGAACTGGAGTGATCCAAATCGATCTAGGAATCGACCACTGGTGACGAAATAATAGAAGATGGCCCATGTATTTCCACAACTCCAGTCTCACAATTACATAAACGATCCACGTATGGAACTTTAGAAAAGCGACCTGTTAACTCAGCAGTGGGAAAATAGTTAAGCCTAGCAAGAGTGAAAATACGTCTATTTTTAAGGATCTAGTTGAAGGAAGAGACTCCAGAGGAGGAATACCTAAGGCAAGAGTGGAACATACACGTCTTGCTCGAGCTAAGGTACTACCCCAATCAAGATTAATCAGCTTTATTCTAGAGGAGTGACTACTCTGAACACAGTACGGACAACTAGTCCAATTTCACAGTAGCAATGTTGTAGATGGCTCTTATGCAAGAACAGTCCTTTGAGAATGCTTCTGTCAGTCCACTGTGTGTTCCATTTATTACTCAGTATTAATATATATTCCATCATATTTACAGTATCAGAATCTAATAATCACTTTGACAACTGGAAAGAAAAGCACTTGAATGGGCAATACTTGAAAAACAGAGAAAAAATGAAATGAATGAAAACAGCTGGAAGTGGCTCCAAAATGGGCACTGGAAGAAAGAAATGGAAGGACTCATTCTAGCTGCACAAGAGCAGACACTCGAAAGTATGCAAACCAAGATTCAGAAGACCAGTGATGAGAGTAAATGTCGACTTTGCAAGACAAAGGATGGAACAGTCCACCACATGGTCAATGCCTGCAGTACAATTGCTCAAACTGACTATAAAAAAGTCACAATAGAGTTCTAGCTATGTTGCACTGGAATCTTTGCAAGGAGTATAGCTTAACATCAGCCAGAAATTTATGGGAGCGCAAACCAGACAAGATCATGGAGAACGATGAAACTAAGATTCCTTGGGACTTCCGAATACAAACAAACACCTGGAGCATATCATCACTCTTATCACAATTGTAGAAAAAATGAGAAATAGGGTTTGGATCATCAACACTGTGATCCCAGGATACAGCAGAATAGAAAAGAAAGAATAGGAGAAGACTGCAAATACCAAGACCTATGAACAGAGTTACAGCCCCTCTGGGAGAAGAAGGTGACTGACCATCATGCCAGTTGTCATTGCAGCCCTTGGAGAAGTGTCTAGAAGTCTCAAGAAACACCTGGGCACTCTCGGCACTCAGCAAATAACACCAGCTAAGCTTCAGAAGACAGTGCTGCTTGGAATAACATGAATCCTGCGAAGATACATCTGCAGTTCCCAAGACTTTGACTAGATCTCGAATTGCAGAACACCATCTACCAGTCAAATATCTGACTGTGGCTAATAGCAGTATCATCTACACACATTTCTCGGCATTATTCAATTTCAATAACTTCCCAACAATTTTCATTGTTGAGTTACTGCTTGGTAAGTTTTATATGAACCACTCTTCCACTATATGACCTAGATTTATACTTACCACATTTATCTCATGATGGGGCATACATTATATTACAAACATACAGAGACTGGGTACTCACAGCTCCTTCTTGATCAACATCTGCTCCCATATGCAGCAAATATTTCACACATTCCAGATGACCTTTTCTTGCTGCCCAGATCAATGGTGTAGTACCATACTGGAGAAAGAAAACGCTTATTCAGTGATCCCATGTGGACAGATAAAGCAGAAGGCGGAATGCCATGGATGGTATAATATACACAGAGAACAGAAAACTTGATAGTCCTCCAATAATACGAGATTGATCTTAATCGTCAAGCCAGCTCTCCACAGGATAAACTGTCTCCCAGGAAGAACCCTGATCCACCCCACCCTCAGCTTGCATGATGTCATTGGCTCCACTCGCAGACTGGTCTGAAGAGCAGGTGCTTGTCGAGAAGACTTGCCTTTCCCCCCCACTGATACTCCTCAGGTTGAACCAGCAGCACTGTCTGGCATTCCCTTCATGACCCTCCTTCCTGTGAATATGTTTGTATTTTGTTGAAGTGATGTTATAGTTTTATAATATATGCACTTTAAATTGCTTAATGTTTTGACTTTGAGATCCTGAACTGAGCAGAACTTTGGGACCCTGAGCTGGATTGTAAAGACAGCACAAAAAATGTTCTGAATAAATAAATGTAAATGAAGTGTTAGGAGCACAGAAACCAGCTTTAGCTGCATAGGCTGCTGAAGCACTAAATGTGCAAAACAGCTAAACTGCAGAAAGGACTCTAAGATGGCTTTGTGCAAATGTTTTTGCAATAACCTGAATGCAAAGTATGTTTAAAGCCCGTAACTGGAGTGTTACACTCTGGTGCTATAACATCTCTGCTGCAGACAGTCCCAGTTCCTGTTAATAACTACAACTCAGGGTGCTAAACTTCATAATATTCTGAATAAATTAAATTCCTGAAGGTAATTTAAAGAAAACACCAGTTTAGCCTACCTTATCAGAGCAGTTGACCTTAGCCCCATGTTGAAGCAGGAACTGTACGATGCGCGAATGGCCCCGCCCTGCTGCCCAAATGATGGGATAGACACTGTATTGCTTGAAAAAAAAGAGGTTTAAAGAGGTTTTTGTGTGTGTTTTTAAAGTATATACCCTTTTCCTTTTTTTGAAACATTTACAAACTAGAAGAGGCAGAAAAGTCAGTCAGTTTCCTAATATAAAATCTTCTAATACAGACAAGCCAGTTCGATTACAAGGGAAGCACTAGAAACAGCATGCAAGCACGAGATTCCAGATAGCTAGTTTTCGATGACAGATTCTGAGAATGAAAATCCTGAATTCTTCTAATGCATGTACCATTTAAATATGTTCCTTAAAAACTGTCATGATTCAGACTTACATAGTAGTCTATGGCTGAAACCCTAAATTCACTGTCGTAGGAGAAGGCCCCTCAATTCAATAACATTGGACTTATTTCTAGTAGACCTAACTAACTTCAGAGTTCCTCTCATGTCAACCCTAGTGTAACATGTAATAATCTTACCAGACCAGTGATGTTTGGGTTAGCTCCTTTTTCAAGAAGCAGCTCAGCTACTTCTGTACGGCCCTTGTAGCATGCCCACATGAGAGCTGTCCAGCCACCCTATCAAACACAGGGAATCATAATATAATTTTTAAAACAAGAATTATAATTGTGCTGAATTCCATCCTGACCCCATAGCCCAGGCAAGCCCGATCTCGTCAGATCTCAGAAACTAAGCAGGGCCGACTCTGGCAAGTATTTGGATGGGAGACCTCCAGAGAATACCATCTTCAAGGTGAAAGGGAGGCTATCAAGCCACTTCTCTGAATGTCCTCTGTGCCCCAGTAGGGATCGCCAGAGGTCACCACGACTTCCATGCACGGGCGCACACACACACACCAATGTAACCCCCCCTCCAATTGTGTTCAATTCCCTTTTTAAGGCTAATAGAAAACAAGCAGGTACAATTCAGATCCAGACCCTGATTTGGCCCCCCCAAATCATTTTCCTTGAGGCAAACTGCCCCTCCCCAGCAGGGGGAGAGGAGAACACAAACATACCCATAAAGGTATTAATAAGTTGTCTCCAGTAAAGCAAATAACAGCTCTGGTGGACACACAATTTCCATCAGGGAAACAGCACGGACAGAAAGGGTTAAACCACTCTTTTCCGGCTCTAGGATCCCAATCCAAGCTCCCTCTAACTGCTAGTAAGGATTTTTAAGAAACTGAGAGATCCTATTCACATATTTCCCGCGTAATGTGTATTTTAGCCAAAACCGGGGAAGTCACAGAAGAACAAATTTAGAGTTCTACTGCTTCAGACCAACACAGCTGACCATCTGGAAGTCACAGAAGTTGCGACCATTTTAGCTCACCATTTTATCAGTATCCATTACCATCTATTTAATAAATACCCATAAACTTTGTAGTTCCAAAATTCAAGGATAACACGATTCAGCTTCTAGATCATCAGGTCCATAAAGCTCATGAATGGTTTTGTAAAACAACAAACACCAGACAAGGCGGGGAAAGGTGTGCTAAATTCCTAAATGAAAAGTAATCGCAAAGCTTCTGAAGGATCCTCAACTTTCGGCAAACCTTCAACCAATGGAACTTTGGAGAAAAGGTACCAGATACAATGTTCATCATCTTAAAAACATACTGATTCCCTTAATATCACTCCTTTTAAGGAAGAAAGCAGCAACACAATTAGAGCTCATATCTTGCTTGGCCGGCAAGGGGAGCTTAAAATACACAAATCCTTTGAAAGTCAAAGTTACCATACCATATCCCGGTGTTCCAAGTTCACATTGCAGTTAAGTAGCTCTGACACAATGGCAATGTGCCCCTCTTTAGCTGCTGAGATAAGAGCTGTCCAGTTATCCTAAAGGAGAAAATGAAATCAGCATTCAGTTGGTAACCGAAAGCAGGTCATATGCCAAGAGATTGTGCCAGCTGCAACGAAACACTCATAAAGGAATACAGTCTCTGAAGAAGCTATCCACAAATCCTGCACTACTGTATTAATAATGAATGACTGCAAGTGGCTGGGAGAGAGAGAGTCAGGTAAAGTATGATCCAGTGTGCAGAAGAGTAGTACATACAACAGAATGAGAGCGGGAAACACACAGCAAAAGAGGACTAGATCAACCTCTGTACTTACTGAATCTTCCAAGTTGCAGTTGGCACCTTTCTTTATCAGTTCTTGGACAATTTCTAAATTGCCTTGCTCAGCTGCGAGCATCAATGGAGTCTGTCCACTCTGAAAACACACAAAAAATTGTGTTTGTAACTGACCAATAACTAAGAGCATCTGGACTGATGGAGTATAATGCTGAAAAATTTATGGAGCTTTAGAGGAGAAAGAGATTGGATTTACACCCTGACCTTCACTCAGAGTGGCTTACAATCTCCTTCCCTTCATCTCCCCACAACAGACACCCTGTGAAGAGGTGGGGCTGAGAGAGCTCTGAGAGAACAGCTCCAAGAGAACTTGTGACTAACTCAAGGTCACCCAGCAGCTGCACGTGGAGGAGTGGGGAATCAAACTCCGCTACTCTTAACCACTACACCAAACTGGAGCCTGGGGAGTGATTTCACTGGGGTACAATGCCATAGATTCCACTCTCCAAAGCAGCCATTTTCTCTGGGAAAATTCTCTCTGCAATATGAAGATTAATTGTAATTCTTGAAGATCTTCATGCCTCACCTGGAGTTTGGCAGCCATAACCGATATTATGATTTTAGCATGGCACATAGAAAAAAACAAGAGGCAACCACAGCAAGTCTCTTAAACATAACATTATCTTTTTTATGAAATGCAGGTGTTACGGCTGGCATTTCAAGATTATTTTATTCGGGGGGGGGGGAATCTTGCAGCTGCCCACTGGAAAAAAAAAACGTTTCTCGCTGTATACCTTTGAAATTGTGGCTCAGTAAGAGAAAAGAAATCTGTAAAAATTACCATAGAACGTAGGGCTGCCAAGTCCCCCTGGGGGGCGGGGATTCCCCCGCTAAAGAGGTCCCCAATCCGCCGGTCCGGAACCCCACCCCTGAAATGACCACTTCTGGCCAACGTGCCTGGTGCGATGACGTCACCTAGAAGTGATGTCATCATGCTGGGCACTTTACAGGGTGATGCTCTAGTAATCGCCCTGAAAACTCTATGGTACTATAGAGTTTTTAAGGTGATTACCAAAGCGTCGCCCTGCAACGTGCCCAGCGTGATGACGTCACTTCCAGGTGATGTCATTGTGGTGCAGGAGTCCCCTGCCGGGAAGGGTAAGTGACTTGGCAACCCTAATAGAACGACATATACTGAGTAGCTCAACCCTGAAATGAGCTGCAGAAGACCTATGCCACATCATGAAAACATATTTATTCCATTTGCACCTTTTGACCTTTGACGGCCATTTCAAATATGCAATTAATTTCCTGATGTAAAACACGTATAATTTCTTCAAACTAAATAGAACTAAAGTTAATTTTACATGACTTTTGTATTACTTAGTGGAAATGGGTAATAATCCAAAACAAATATTCACTTCCTCAAATACAAAAGCAAATGAGAGAAACATTTAATTATACCATTAAAGCTAATGAGACAGATGAAGTGAAAGAAGCAGAGATGCTGTTTACTGAGGCATTTTACTCTTAATAGAGACCAAGCTTCTTGACCTTTACAGTTCCTCAGAAATCACTCCCAGTGAGACTAACTGGATTTATTCACAAGTACGAGTGACTAGAATCACAACCCTCATGGCACACATAGCACGTGAAGATGTAGAAAGTGTTTAGAATTTGACACATTGAACCCTTGCACCTCCAAAAAGTACTGGACTGCATACATGGGGCATTTGGTCAAAAGATCATCTAAGTCACACAAGTTAGCATCTGACAAAGAACTGTATCCAAGCTCAATATGTTATCTACCCCAGCTTTTTTTTAAGCCACCTACATTTGGCACATATTTTTGTGCTATTTCAGAAACCTGCATGCATATGTAGGAGAGCTCATCATCTTAATTCATTTCTGTAAAGAAATGCCATAACATGACTTTAAACAACAGGAAGACAGACTATAAATCTAAAATAAACAAAGTTTTTTTGTTAAAAAAAAAGGGGGGGAAATAAAACCAAGCCAACATTATGTCATCCAGAAAACACCAAAAGACAACTGACATCTCTAAAACTTAGGATCTTACCCATTTTCTTTTATGTACATCAAGGTTAACTGGATGGCCCATCATTTATTTCATTTTCCAAAGGTATGTAACGTGCCCCAAAGATGGCCCAGATCTTCAAGGGATGCCTATTTGTTAAAGGCATTCAACATGTTTCTAAGTAACCTTGGGAATTTATCTTACCTCATTCCTCTCATCTACATCTTTGCACTGCTCAAGAAATGCCTTCAGTGCAGGAACATTTTCTTCTTCCACATACGTTACCAAACTCTGAGACATAAGACTTGACATCTTGGAATAAAAGATCAGGTTCCGTAGTGCTGCTTAGCTGTATCAGGAAGAGAGACAATTTCAGTCTCTTGAGCCAAGGAGTGTTATCAAGCTTTCCCAGACTACAGGAAACACCACTGCTCCTGCTGCTTTGATACCCCAATGCCATGCCTCCTCCCCCTATTATATACTACTGAGATTGCAACCAGAAGTGTTCTAGGAGCAAGAAAGGAAACAGAAGGCCAAAAAAAACCCCTTTATTATAAATAACAGTGATGAGTACTCCTGAATTTACGGAGTAGAAGGATGGGATAAGAGACAGAAAAACCCAGGCTTGGATGGTTCAGACAAGGTTTTGTTAGAACAAGTGGACCATGTGATTAAAATCAGCGCTGTAAAAAGAGTTCAACCAATCCAAAGAGATAGCTTGATACAATATGGTCACGTTTCAACTAGCATTTTCTTGCCTGAAATAAAACATTTAAGAATGCCTTTTCCATATAGACTTTTAAAAGATGAAGCACTTAACTCATCAGCAGGCCAAACTAGTTGAAGCTTTGAGAGAGATGTGAATGGCTCCTCCCCAGCAGTTCTTAAAAGCACAACAGCAACCACCTGAGGCCCAAATTAAAGAGGGGGGGACACAACTCAGGAATTTAAACCCCGTTCCCCAGCACTCACAGTTTTGCTAATCAAAACCAGTTCCTTCCAAGCTTCTTGTTAACCCAGAAGAGAAGAAAACAGCAAACTCCTTTTACCTGTCCTTTCCCCTCTTTCAGCACTATAATAGCACAGGTGGTGTTCAGTGAACCTCCCCCCCCGCCACACACACCACAACCCCAATATGAACTGGGGTTCCACGCGGCTGCTTTTTCTTCTTTAAAAAGATGCTGGGAAGATACATTCAGAAATACCCCAATATCACTTCTAGTTCAGTACTATATAAACAAAGTTTGCAATTAAAGTCTCAGTGACTGGCATACAGAGATTTTGAAAATAGTAGCAGCATAGTAAGTACCAGTTCCATACAGAAGAAAGACACCCAGTTCTGTGCTGGTACCTCAGAAATCTTTAACCAAATTGGACAGATAAATATCCAAACACCTTTGCTTGAGAATGAGTGAGGAATTCTACTAAGGCTTTGCTGAGTCACTGGGTTATTTTCTCTGACAGGGAGAGCTCTTGTTTAAAACCAAGAGACAGTCAACCTGCTGATAACAGAAAGGGGGGGGAGGAATGTTTCACTCAATAATCTGCTAGGAAAGATAGGACTAAAAATGCAGTTCTAAAAGGCTAAGTCATATGAAAATAAGCTATTTACAGCAAAGAAATTCAGGACTTCGCACAGTTTCAAGGGTCTTTCGGAGGTTTTCATCATGCTAAAACATGATAAAAAAAATAAAGTAAGGCATACAAGTCTGAAACACTACTACAGAACTGCGAACGAAGCAAGATGCAGAAGAGGAAGTGGGGCACTTTCTACCAATTCTTCCTTCTGGCTGCAGACCCCAGTGCTGCATCTCACCCCCCAACCATCCCTAAGAGTTTCCCAGCCCTCAAGAGTAAGTTGGCCAGAGGGAGAAAGCAAAAATCCCTTTTCCAACATCATTCTGTTCACAGTTCTTACAAGATCCATAGCCCACCATCAAATGAGAATGCTCTTCCCTAAAGCTTCTCCAAAAAGCACAATCTTCAGCGCATGGCCTGTTGGCAAGTATGCCACATGAAAGCCTAAGGCAGGGGTGGCCAAAATGTGACTCTTTCACACACATTGTTCCAGCAGTGTGGCTGGGGAAGTGAAGGGGAGGCATGCCTCCCCGATCCATCTCCCCTTCCCCAGCCAGTGTTCCCCTCCCTGGATAGACTGGGGGGGGGCAGAGAAAGAAAGCAACTTTAACTTTAAATGAGTTCTCAAAGACCCCCCCACCCCCGACCAGCTTGAAGAAGGCATCTGTCTCTTTAAATCCCTTTGCCAAGCCAAGCCAGTTGGAATGGGGTGTGGGGTGGAGAACACATTTAAAGTTACTTTCTTTCCACTTCTCCCTTCCTCCCCCCCATTTATTTGCTTTCTTTCCATCTCTCTCTCTCCCCCCTTCCTTCCTCCCCATTTGCTTTCTTTCCACCTTTATCTCTCTCTCCCCCCTTCCTTTCTCTCTCTTCCTTCTCCTCCCTCATCTATTTGCTTTCTTTGTTTCTCTCCTTCCATCCATTTGCTTTTTTTGTTTCTCTTCTTCTTTCCACCTCTTTCATTCCTTCCAGCTTTCTCTTCCTCTCTTCCTTACTTCCTTCCATCCCCCCTCCCTCTCCATCTATTTGCATTTTTTATTTCTTTCATTTCTCTCTCACCCTTCCTTCCGCCCTCTTTGAATTATTGCAAGATACATTCAAAGTTCTGCCCCATAGAACCCACAAACTGAGGTTATGTTTTAGCACAAGTGCAACTGGTAATAATCAAACAACAGAAGAAGACTATCTAGTGAGGCATTAATTTATTTTATAACACTATTTTATTTTCTGCTTAAGGCTATAGCTGTATGAGGACAGACAGACAGATGTGCAACTGGTATGCATACACCCCCATCCTGCCAAAACCTGGGAGCAGTTTTGCCTCCAACCTGTTAACAAGGCAGCAGTGCAGTACTGGGCAGGCGCACAGGCACTGACTGTGCTATGCCAGAAACGCAAAGGATGGAGGCAACCCACTTGCAGGCTGAAGTTGCACGATCGACTTCACCTCAGCAGAACTCTACCCCTCATTCTACTGTTTGTGCAGAACACGTCTTGGGGACACACGTCATGTTACATTTTTCGTGTACACAGATGAACTGTGCATGTGTCACATGCTATCAAGCACAGCTGACAACTTCACAGGGCATGTGCATGTAGTAGTAGTAGATCATTTGGTCTGGCATAATATATGAAGTGTCCCTAAGAGAACCGACCCTAAGGTAACGCAGGAAGTTGAACAAAACAGCAAACTTAAAGGGCAGAGAGTCCAGGTGCTGAGGCAGCAGACAACAAAGTTGTATTTGTAAACCTTGCATTTTGTCTAAAACAAACAAGTCTCATAGTTTAGACGGACCAAGCTCAACTCTTACAGCCAACCATCCAGACTCTTAATTATAAAGTCTCAGTGTACTCTTTAAGGCCTTCAATTTTGTTTGGTGGGTTTTTTTTAAATCATCTTTCCACATTTAATCTTAGTGAATTAAATCATCTGAAGGATGAAGATGCCCAGGGTATAAGAACTGCACTTACTCCTCCTTCATGTTACCTTTTCTCAATTAAGTTTATACCCTGCTTCTTGAACATTAAGGTCCTCCAAACCAGTTTGAACTTCACTGTAAGATGCCATCATTTGTTCCACCCACACATCTGTTTCCAGGCCCTTAGTCCTCACTTTGGGGTCTGTCCCCTGCACCTCCTTGACATCTTGTAGCCCCCATCACTTCTTAGCCCCAGCTGAGCCCCAGCCTTCTGAAGACAAGCCAGGCAGCCTGTCCAGGCATGTACACATTGCCACAGATATCTCTGCTAGAGACAGTCACGTAGACCTACCAAAGTCACATGTTCTCAGCTTTATAAGACCAAAGGACCAAAGCATTAACTAGCGCTAGTATTCGGGAAGTATCTAAATAAATGGAAAATGCAACAATTTAAAGTGACCTTTTTTCCTTCTGATCTAATCATGATTTAAAATTGCCAATGTAAAACAATCTATACCACCTTACAAAACGTGTCATGTATCTCTGGTTGTTACTACTACCACTATCTACCTACTTTCCTTCCAAGGACAGGTTAGTGGAACACAGAACAAAAAATTGTAGAATTCTGAGGTGATGTCACTGAATGAAGGAAACAGAGAAACGCTAAGCCTGTAACTTATGACTAGCAAAACACTGTGTTACATAAATCAGTGACAACACACCATACATCCATTACAGAGTAATTATTTTTATAATTCACAGACACGCACAATCAAAGATCTCTTTTAAAATATGCAAAACAGACCAAAAGAATGCTGCTTACGGTTTAGATCCTGACTAGCATTTCTAAAAATGCAAGGACTTCTGCTCATGGCATGCAATTTTCCCACTTCTCCCCTCCCATGGGACTCTCAAATGCCTCAGAGAAACAGCATCTAAGAGCCCGATTTATATTTTAAATCAACGTTATAACTTAATTGCAAAGGGGACCCAAAGAAACCTGCACTGCTCCAAAAAGTGGTATACAAAAATACAGATATACACATCAGATTTAGTATTTGGCCCCTCTTGACAACTGTCACATGAGACGCACACAAACATGCACAGGATAACCAATTTAATTCTGGCATTACTGCACATTTGCATGCCTTTCATATATTTAGAGCTGAGACAACTAAAATGTAGGCATTTTTTTCTGATATTCTGACAGACTCTTGATGTACATAATTTCAGGTACTCGAGACCTCCATTGGTACCTTCAGCAATTAATTTACACATTATCATGAATAAAGTTTGAGTCTAGCGGCACCTTTAAGACGAACAAAGTTTTATTCAAAGCGTTAAGCTTTCGTGTGCAAACTGTCTGCAGAAGCGTGCTTTGCACACGAATGCTTATACCCTGCGTTAAACTTTGTTGGTCTTAAAGGTGCCACCGAACTCAAACTTTGTTCCCATGCTTCACACCAACATGGCTACCCACCTGAATTTTTCACGTTATCATGACTGAGTCTAATCTTGGAATCTGTGTGGAACAACTAGTCAAAATAGGAACAGATTAAGAGTAAGGGAGACGTGACAGCAATCCTAGAAAAGAGGTTACATGCGTGAGGGTACACTGTTATATTATAGGCCCCCCCTTACCTTTTTAACCATGTTGTTCTTCATAACTGACATTCTACCTATCATAACTAGTAGTTTCTAATCTGGTTTTGTCAGTAATCAGTAGAGAACTTTTAAAAGAATACCAAACATAAAAAAACCTGACCAGTACCAAGATAACTATGGCCTCCAATAAAGTGCTTGTCAGTTTTTGAACTGCCTCACATAGGACACATAGCATTTATTAGTTCAAGGGCCAAGACAGCCACCCCATCTCACTATCTTCTTATTTGCCATCCAGGTCAATCTGTGCTCAAGTCTCAGTAGCATGCAGACTGGATATTTCCATCAGCAATTTTCACATCATCATGTCATCCCCTATGAGGGCAACTGGAAAAGGGCTGGTAGACCTTAAAAATGGAAATATACACATGCAGCTTAATGTGCTGATATTAAAAGCCGCCTAGATTGCAGGCCACTGTGTACGCCTCAGGTTTAAGTGCTACAGTGAAGACTTCTGCTTTTGTCCAACACAAAAACCTCATGATTTTCCCATTTTTCTGATGATGCAGTCTGATTCATAAGCCAAACATCATCCAACGGAGTGCTGTATTTCCATTAACTTATGGCTACCTTCAGCAGCGTTAGGTAATTTTTCACAATGAAGGCTTACATTTGGCTATATTTTAAGTCAGCCCTTATGAATTCATAACCTGCATCGGCTGCAGCACTTATGTGTTTCTCTTTCTTCCCATTTATCTTCCAAACCAGCACCATTTGTATAGAACAACAAATGCACAGGCAAAGCCCACATGTGCTTTAAGCAATACATCTTTAATCAGAAGGACAGTCCTATAAGACTTTTTGCCCAATAAGTGTGCCTGGAACTGCAACCTTAGGTGCCTTAGGTGTGAATGTGGCTGTCTGTGAGCTATGGAGTGAGCACTACTGCTTCAGAAAAGCTGCTGCATAGTGATAGCATTTCAACACACCAGGGCAAAAGAGCCTGCCCTTCCCTGCTTTACCCTTCCTAAAGTCTTCTCCTTTCCGTTTGCTGTGCAGCGTTATGCTTTCCTACAGCATGATCCCAGCTGTTCCGACTGCAGCCTTGACTGATGAGAGGAAAATTCAACAAAGAAACAAGGTACACTGAGCAGAAAGTGGACTTTGCAGAGCTCACTTCTAACGAATGCATGCTCAGCACTACAGCCTTAAAACAGTAACTCCTCGAAACAGGCAAAGTATCTATCTGTACCACATTTACAACAGGAAGTGTTCCCCAATTTTCAGTCTGACCAGAAACCCACTCCAAATATCTACATGGAAATTGAGGAATTCCTCCTTTTTGGTCTCCAAAATTTATTTTGTCATGGGAGAGCTCTTTCCACTGCCCTACTTTAACTGACAGAACATTCACTATTAGTTTCCCCTGTATCCTAACGATAGTGTATATAAGGAGTCCGGCCAGGTTTTATCACTCACTAGAATTCTTTTGTGCAATACAGTGGAGGAAAACAGGGGAGATGAGTTTAAAGGCCTTTCCTGTAAGTCTTTGGTGTTTCTTCTTCCAAAACACCACTTGGGCACAGCCACGAACTAGTCTACATTCTTTCTTTAGACAAATGCAAAGAAATATGCTAGGAAAGTACCTATACAGACGAATTATCCACTGAGATAAGACGAGCGGTTTAGTAGTCTTGTGCAGATAAAACACAGTGCTGTGTGGAGAGGAAACAGGGCTGGCCTTTGCTCTTCCGCACTGTCATTTTCGTCACTCATTCGCTCCCTATTGCTTCAGGGTTCCCCCCACAATGTGTTTTGTTCTCTCTAGCAGTCCCAGATGAAGCAAAAGACATGTGGAAAGGGGGGGGGACCCAAAGCAATAGGGACAAACGAGTGACAAAAATGACAGTGCGGAAGTGGCCCTTACCGTCCCTGTCTAAGAACTCCAAGTGCTGATAGGATCTTGAGGGGCTGCATAATTCACACACAGTGTGTACACACAAAGGCCTCTTCATTCAATGTCTAATAATGTTCGGGCAGGTTGCAGGGGAGGGAATCCATTCCTTCCCCTTCCCCTACATGTGTTAATTTCTCCACATTTAAATATCAGTATCAGGACTACCAAGTCCAAGTCAAACCACTGGTTCATCCTAACTCACTATCTGCTGCTCCAACTATTAGCAACTGTTCTCCAAAGTCCCTCTTATCGTATAAACATACACGAACTTCTGTAGACAAGTCTCCTAAATACGTAAGATAATGCAATGCATAGGGTTGAATCCAACCAGAGTTTCTACTGGTGAAAAAGGAAGAATAGGGTTTCCATGTGGACCACAAAAGGACCTGCATGGATAAAAAACATGCAGGATGGGGGGGGGGGGGTCATGGGAAGAAGGGAAACTGGGCAAGATTTAGTGAAAACAGTTTTCAGACATCCTTAATGGAGGCTGGCTACTTCTACAGCTAATACTTAGAACAGCCACTGTTCTTCAATTGCATGTGATGTGCGAATTTCATTTGTTCCTGCTGGGAGGCTTGTTTTTTAACATAAAATGTTAGAAACACCAAACCACTCAAAATAGTAATTCTATTGAACCCCAGAGGTTTGTAGGTTTCTGACAGTTACCAATCACTTTTGTTCTATTTACATTACTTATACTGCAAACCTACTTGGCATGGCGTTCTACTGTAGAGCTTCCACACTGTTGACAACGCAACACACCTGATTTGAATGCTTTTGGCCCAGAAACCTGGGGTTGCACCTGATGGATTCTCTGCTCCCAGCCACATTTAGGGAGCAGTTCCCAAGACGCGCCTCCCATAATTGTCCTTAAACCCGAACAACCCAATGGAGATGACAATACCTAGATAACGTTTTCTTCACTGCCTGGGACAAAGCAGGCTGAAACCCACAGAAGCACAGAATAAGAGGCTGCCAGCCTTCAAAGTGGACCAGACATCCTGTTTTAGCTCCTGCATTGACGTAGAAAATGCAATCCCTGTTAACGACCCCGCTTTCTTCCTGAAGAAATGAGCATGCCGACAACCAACCAGCGTTTCACCCTCCCCTGCAGACAAGGACCCCAGACCCTTCTCATGTTCAGAAACCACTTCGCTGGGAGAAAAGGGAGAGGAGACCTTAAAAAAGAAAACCCCAACACTACCTGTTTATCGGCCGGACAGCGGAGTCGGCGCCCGCCCCGACAACCCCACAGCGAGCGACGCTCTCTCCCCGAGGCGCCCCCCGCCCCACCACCCCCTTTTGTCTGACGGCTCCGCTCACACGACCACCGCCCTCGCCGCAGTCCTCCCCAGACCCCACCCTACCACCACCACCACCACCCTTCTTGCTATCCCCGTCCTTACCGGCGGGAGAGCCCCCCTGCCAGACAAAAGAAAGAGAGACGGCGACGTCGTGGCAGAGGAGAAAGCGGGCGTGGCCCTAGGAGAGCTTGTCTGTCTCTCGCGCGTTCACCTAGCCGGGCAGCTGAGAGCGGCGGCCATTTTGCCTCCTCGCCACTTCCTTGCCCCGCCCCGCGCCGCCTCCCCTCCCCGGCCGTCACGTGGGCCACGAACCGCTCGCCCGAAACGAACCAGCGGCGACGAGGTTCCATAAGACGCCGAATCCCGGACTCCCACCGCACCAGGGTTCCCTTTAAGAGAGAGAGCCAGTTTGGTGTAGTGGTTAAGTGCGCGGACTCTAATTTGGGAGAACCGGGTTTGATTCCCTACTCCTCCACTTGCACCTGGCTGGATGACCTTGGGCAAGCCATAGCTCTGGACCAGCTGTTCCCTCAAGGACAGCTTGGGAAAGAGCTCTCTCAGCCCCACCTACCTCACAGGGCGTCTGTTGTGGGGAGGGGAAGGGAAAAGGAGTTAGGAAGCTGCTCTGAGACTCCCTTGGGGAGTGGAGGGCGGGGTATAAATCCAATCTCTTCTTCTTCTTCTTCTTCTAAGCTGAGTTGGTGTGAGCTAGCTCACAGTTTTTTAACCTGCAGCTCACACATTTTTGCCTCAGCTCAGGGAGGATGGCTCCAGAGCAAACTGTATGCAGTAGCCAAATTGCTCGCTCACCACCTTAATGCCAGTAGCTCACAAAGTAGAATTTTTGCTCACAAGACTCCACAGCTTAGAGGGAGCACTGCACCCCACCCACTTTGAAAAAGTGACAGCCATACCTAGAGAAGCTGAGACCATCCTTTCAGTCTGTAATCTCGCCCCTGACCCTTGGGCAAGTCGGATCAGAGGGATGGGGGCCTCTTTTAAACTCAAGAACAGGGTAAGGTTAATTATTACTGTCAGAAACGAGGGAAGAGTCTAGTTCAGGGAAAGAGTATATACAGATCTAATAATACCCGTCTGCAAGGCGTGACTCATGTGTACAGTGAGCTGTACGCTGTCCTTGGTTAACACTTCATGGAACCACTTCTCATTCTGCACCAGAGCGAACACAGATTGTCCACTGGGTTGGCGACAGGCCTGGAGAACATGTGGTGTCCCTTTAACAGAGGCTTAATGTGTGGAAATGGGCAGCTGAAGCTTCTCCTGGCATGGAGGTAAATGATGTTCCATCAAGCATCAAATAAAGGGACAGGGCATTTTTTTTTCTCCAAGCAGTTGGCAATCCTGATAGTTGAATGGAGTTGAGGTAGTTAGGTTTTCTTTCTGCTCTGGGTTGCCAGGTCTGAATCCAGGAAAATACAAGGGACAGTGCCTCTGAACTTAACAAGAAACAACTGTTGGTACTAACCACAATTAAGAAGCCAAACCCTGGCTTAAAATCCTAGCTAAGCATCCACCAAGCCACAATTTAAAGAGCAGTCTGTATCTGAACATCACAAAGCAAGAGTTTAATAAGGTATAATTTAATGTGGGAGTTCATTGTGGCCAACAAAATGTGTTGTCATCTCTTCCAGCTTTCTGCCTTTTTCACTAATCCCAGCAAGTGACAAGCTAAAGAAGCCAATTATGAACCTCATGATTTTTTAATCTATTGCTGGGAAATTACTTCCCAAATTGTGAGAGCCACTAGGTTTCTATGACAACTAAACCATGCAGATTTAGAAATAAGTACTACAATCACTCTCGTCTTGTAGTAAGTGCTAAGGGAAAAGTCACATGACCTGATTTCGCAGCTCTCTCCTTTTTCCCCTCCCTATACCTTTGTAAGGCTATTTGTGCAAGTCATAGCCAGGGATTCATGCCTTTCATTTTCAGAGGATCACATTTTAGAGCTGTGATTGCTTATCAAAAGGGGGGGGGGAGACTTGGCCCTAGAAACATCCGAAAGATTAGCTTCCTTTATTTAAAAACGAACACTTCAATAGGCTATTGCCTCTTTTGTCAGACACTGAAATGTGCTGAACAGTACCAAAGGGCAATTTGAATTTTTTAAAGGAATCATATCAAAAGAAACCTCATCTTAAAGTGATACAGCTTTATTCCTTGGATTAAGTTTTAGAATAAAAAGGAATTAATGGAGAAAACTATTATTTCAAATTAATATGGAATAGACACACTTGTAAGCTATCCCATTCAAAATACTTTCGTAGCAATACTCTTGGAGGGGTGGGGGGAACATGAGAGTGCTGAGTGTGGAATACATTTTGGGGAGGCTACATAAACCTCAGCTGAAGTTCAGCAAATGAGAAGGTTAATTATTCAAGGACAGCTTTTCACCTTGATGGAATAAGACTGTGCCCTGGTTTCTGAACTAATTAACTCTTCAAGTAGTCTGTCAGATGTGAAGCATCTACGTTGAACTTAGCTTTTCTGGAGTTTCTGATGCAGCAACATGTCAAGACAAAAGGCAAAACTGTTGATTTTACTGACAGCCCCTTCTATTTGATATTATAAAATATACTCCCCACTTTATAGTTCCCTCACTGACGACCTTTCAAATTATATGTAGGGAAAGACCACCACATTTGAGCACCCTGACTGAAAATGTGTATGATGCAACAGGTGAGGAAAGAAAATAATCATATTCCTTCCCATAAGGTGAAATATAACATGTACCACAGATTTGTTTTACCATATTTTAAAATTGCACTTAAATAAGGATTCCAGTAAGTTGGCCCATGTCTTGTTGATCTTAGTATTCATGGAGAATCTAGGAGAAAATCTGAAGGATAATAGATTAGGTATTATTTTACACGTTTCCTCACTATTGAAATGAAGTGTCCCATAGCTGTCATAAGGGCAATGTAGTTTTGATCTCCTCATTTGGGCTTCAGTGTCTTTCAAATATCTGGAGTTATAACCTTGAAAACTTTTTTGAGCAGTATAAACATTAACTGCAAGTTGTCAGTTTTATCTAACACACTAAGAAAAAGGATATGTGTGTCAATCAACTGAAGTTCAATATTCCTATTAGTTAAAACTAGAGTCACCAACAAGTCCTGGAGAAATATGTCCTGTCCCTTTAACAGAGGTAATATATGGAAATAGGCAGAGCCAGTGCCAGGGTTTTTTGCACCCTAGGCAAGGCTACCCTCTGCCCCCCACCCACCCCCCGGTGTGCCCACCAATTTTCAAACATAAATGCATCTTAGAAAGAATGAAAAACACAAAATTTGAAATTGCTAATTTCTTTTTTTTTAATTGTGAGAACAAGTACAATCTCTGATTTTCTCTCTCAAACAGAAAAACACAAATCACAAAGCGTTTTGAAAAATCCAGTTAATTGTGAGGTTGAAATTTAAGTCTGTTTCCATTTCAGGCACATCAAGAATCTCATTTTGTGTGCCTTTTCTTTAGCAAATTTTGTCACCAATGCCTTCAGGTCAAGCGTTGATGTTCCAGCATGCCTTCACCCTGCAGGTGAATGTGGAGGCAAGGGCAGCAAGGGGAAGGGATCCATCTGCAGAAATGTTATCCCACTCTGAACCCAGAAGCCTTGGGCCTTGCAGGGGAACCCGCTTGAGTCCCATCCCTGTTCCCCTGGATAGCAGAGATCCAGCTGGACCCCCTCATCCTTCCAGAAGCTAAACCTCCAGCAACTGTAGGAAGGAAGTGCTCTCTGTACATTTTCTTCTCTCTCAGTCCCCTCCTCTGCTGCCTAATCCTCCAAACCAACAAGTGTTAAACTTCATTAAACGATGTCTGGATCCTGTCCTTTTGGTGTAGTGGTGAGGAGTGCAGACTCTAATCTGGGAGAACCGAGTTTGATTCCCCGCTCCTTCACATGCAGCTGCTAGTGTGACCTTGGATCAGTCACAAGTTATTTCAGAGCTGTTCTCCCAGAAGCACTCCTCGAAAGAGCTCTCTCAGCCCCACCTCCCTCACAGGGTGTCTGTTGTGGGGAAGGGAAAGGAGATTGTAAACTGCTCTGAGACTCCTTTGGGTAGTGAATGGCGGGGTGTAAATCCAACCTCCTCCTCCTTCTCCTGACTGCAGGTGGACGGAAGCTCAGGTGAAGGAATAAGCTGCCTGGGGGAAAAAATCCCACTTAGAAATCTAGCGTATCAAGAGACGAACAAGATATTTTTCATTGCATTAAAAAAGAATAGAATTCTCTGTATGACTTATTGAAACTGTATTTTGTATGTACTTCAATAGACATTATTCATTGCATTTACAAGTTATTTGACTGTTGATACTTTGGGGTCTGATGTTCACAGCTGTTTTTTGGTCCTACTTGAACTCATTTCCTCTTTTGAACACTACTCATTAAGTGAACTGTAACTTTATCTATTGCACAAATACTCATTTCAAAAGTTTTTTTCCCCTCTCTTTCTCCTCTTTGGCAGTGCCTCTTCTCATTCAGGACCTTACGGTTTGTAAAAAAAAAAAAAAAAAGTTTGTATCCTAACAATCAGATTGCGACATCAAACAGAAAACAAAATTCCAGTGTTTTTTAAATTACTCTTTAATCAGATTTGAAAGACACAAATTAGAAAAACATTTATAGGCAAGTTAAAAACACTTTTAAAACATAGCCGAATGCTACTGGTGTGTAGCATCGCCGAGACAAAACTAGAAATAAGTAATTATTAAAATATCACATCACAGTGTAAACTAACACAGTGGTATTTTTAATTACCATACACTAAGACCTAGGTTTTATGGATCTGTTGAAAAATAATAATTCTTTAAAAATATATATATATTGAATAATAAAAATGAAATTAATGGGCAACGCCTTTATATTCTGAACCGGGGAAGGCAAATTTGAGGAAATACTGCAACTATCCACTTTTGACGCATATTCTTATCCCAAAAAGCAGATATTTGAGGGGGAGGGAGGATACCTACCACTGCATTAAGCTACCCTTTCATTATTTGACCAGGTAGGAAATAACTAAAATCCCATTCTTATATAAAGTATTTTATTTTATTTTTTTTCATAATCCCATAAACATCCTTCCTGAATTTGGGTACTAGCTTTCCATTTAATACATATGGAAACCGTTCTTTCCCCAAATGAACTAGAATACACTTGAGGTCTGGTTTCAAGAATAACTATCTATCTACTACTGTATTTGTATGACACTCTTTGCCACGGTCAGACACACCCAAAGACTTCATAGAAATAGTCAAGAGCAATGAAGATGGAAAACAAGTATGCAGTGACAATGTTGATTTAAAAAGGCGTTAAGAGCTTGACACACACACACATAAAAAGGCAGAAAATAAAATGTGTAGGCAAATGTTCGTTTGTAACCCCCTTCAGACCCAAAGTGCTGATGTACTTTTGATATGCATTGCTACATGATGCCTTGTACCCAGCAGCTCGTCTCGTTTAAGTGCAGTGGAAATTTAAGAGCCAAGACTTCAAATCAAGATGATTCTGGAGACCGTAGCTAAGTGAGCCAGACAGTTAACCCAGCAGCTGCTCTGAGTAAGCGCCAAACGTAACGGATGCATTATTATTGTTTAGCCTGGTACAGCAGTGAGGCTGAAATGTTATTGTGATTTGGGGGGGGGGGGGGGGAGGCGGCAGGGAAAAGCTTCCGGTGTTTCCAAGTGAGCCCAAGACTGAAGCCGTGTACTAGGCTGAAAGACTCTGCATTTGGGGTTACAGAGCAATCAGCTCCCTGTGTCCAAGAGTATAAAAATCTCAACTAGCAGGAACTCTTCGTCTTGCTACAGGACTCTGACATTACACTGCTGCTCAAACAGGGGGCAGCTCTAATGTAGGGACAACAGTTGTTTGTTGAAAAAACTCTTGAGACGTGTTATTTCAAATCAGGGTATAGCAATTTTAAAGTGAGAAATGGAAAACGTTAACCTGGAAAAGCACACTTACGCGGTTAATATCAAGCTTTGTGATGGAAAGCCCAAGTGGAATGAGTTCTGATGTTTCAAAACATGTCCTAGAATCCTATCCAAAATAAGATGAAAGCTATCACGGCCCATTTGTACTCTTAATGATGGCTCTAGCCCCTAGAGCCCACAAAAGGCAAAGTCTGCTTTCATGTCATAAGCTTCCAAGCCCCCAAGAGATGAGACCCTTTACCATAAAACTGTGTTACCTGCCACCAGTTCTGCATGAGTTCAGTGACACTTATGACTAAGAGAGCCAGTTTGGTGTAGTGGTTAAGTGCGCGGACTCTAATCTGGGAGAACCGGGTTTGATTCCCCATTCCTCCACTTGCACCTGGCTGGATGACCTTGGGCAAGCCATAGCTCTGGACCAGCTGTTCTCTCAAGGACAGCTTGGGAAAGAGCTCTCTCAGCCCCACCTACCTCACAGGGTGTCTGTTGTGGGGAGGGGAAGGAAAAAGGAGTTTGTAAGCTGCTCTGAGACTCCCTTGGGGAGTGGAGGGCAGGGTATAAATCCAATCTCTTCTTTAAGAGTCCCGGAGTAGTGGAGTGTGGCAACGAACACAAGGAAAAGTTATGTGGCACTTTAAAAGATTAAGCCAGATTCCAAAGAGCCTCACATACATTTGGAAGGTGTGTGGAATGGGAGGGGGAGAATATTTCTAATTTCTCTCTCCACCACAGCCCCTTGCCTCAAATTGAATGCCTCCCCAGAAAATCCTCGACTTTCATGACCTACTTCGGAGTGGATTTGAGAACCAGCAATGGGAATGACGAGGGTCTGAAAAGCTCTGATGCACACACAGCCCTTCGGATCCCAGCCTCTTGTTAAGGGGCAGATTTAGAGGCTGGATGATAACCAGTAAATCTTAATCTTAATATCTGCATGGTTGCTGTTTTTTTCCATCTGAAAAGCATACACTAGGACTTTTAACTAGAAGAGAAACTGATACTTTATTAAAATGCCCTGTAATGGTACCATTTAAACGATTTATACGCACCAAATTTCTAAATGAAGCCAAGGTCTGAAGAAAACTCAGAGTCTGCATGAATATAGGGCTGCTATATCTGTAAATCCCTTAGAGACTATGCTGGGAAGCATGTGAGAGCAGAGGGTAGTTGATACCAGGCGTTATGTAAAACTTTGTTCCACATTACCAAAATAATCTTCCGTACAGAGAACTAGATGAGCATCACATTAGAGAGATGCAGATCGTAACAGATTAAAATAAATCCTTGCCCAATTTATGAAGTGGCAGTCAGAATTAAATAGTAAATAACATACTGATTTGGGGTTCTGGAATGGTAAAGAGTTTTTCAGGAAAAAAAATAAATCTTGAAAGTATCCAGTTATATTTCTTTTATATATATATGGTTTTCATATATATATTACTTGGACCAAATTAATCTAAAGCTAGTCTGACATGGATCCCACTGAAAACAAGGGGACAAGTTAGCCATGAATCCCAAGTGCCCTAGGGAGCCATCTTAAGCAGGTCTGTTCAGAAGTTAAGTTCCATTTTATTCAACACGACTTACTTCCAGTGAAGTCTTCTTAGAATTGCAGCCTTAGTTCTACTGTTTTCAATGGAATTTAGCCTCTGCTGATTTTGGCTGGATTGTGGTCCTTCTACAAAGTCCAACTATTTTTAATTCTCTTTAAATTCAGTTAAGAAATGTAATTATCATACTGTGCATGAAATTTTTCATCAGCTATAAAATTAAAAAAATAATAATGCCCAGGGCCCAAATGTATATAATAACTATACTAAATTGTTACTTGTATCAGAAAACATAATTTGGCACACGAAGGATGTTAAAGTCAACAAGGAAAACTTATAAGTGAATGTAAGATGACGCAACTATAAAGTTTCACTCTAGAATAATATATAAGGGAGCAGACAGACAATCATGAATTTTTAAGGGGACTCCATTCCTTGCCACCTCTCCTATCCTGAGCACGGGGGACAATTTCACCACTTTCTCCAGGCCTGGAACTCTTGGCTGGTGCAGGCCATATCTGAAAAAAAAAACAGCCCTGTTCTTGCTATTCCTCAACGAGCGACACACACAAATGAAACTGCTTTATACTGAATCAGACCATTGGTCTACAGAAATCATCACTGTCTACTCTGACTGGTCACAGCCCTCCAGAGCTTCAGGTCTTCCACATCACCTACTACCTGGTCCCTTTAACTGGAAGTGCCGGGGATTGAACCTGTAATCTTCTGCATGCAAAACAGGTGTTCTACCACTGAGGCATGGTCCCTCCCCTCTTTGGACAGTATAGCCATGTGCAAGAAAGCAGGTGATATAGATGGAAGAGCATTCTACTCTCATGCTTAACTTCCCAGTCCCATTCACGACCTATCTAGTGAATGGAGCAGGTTCAGAACACTGACTTGGGGAATGAATATACTGGTAGGGAGTGGGCATGGGAGCATGACTGGCATTGGGAAAGGACTGGGCCTCTCTATCCCTTCTCCCTATTAATAAATTTGACAGGCCTTCATCTAGACATGCATTAAAGCTTAGAGATGCAAATGGCAAGGACACAGCTTTCAATGGTTGCCACCGTGCTCTACAGGAACAAAAAGATGCGCTGGAACTTTGTAACCAGTTGGAGAAGTGACTTTCACCAACCTAAACTAAAGAGCTACACAGCATAAGGTGGGGTTTAATTCCCACACTGCTGGTGTCCGGGTGCAACCCTTCAGTTTTTCCCCCACAGAAAAGTGAAGAGCGGCCTCTCATTCACTCTTAAATCAGGAATCTAGACACTTGTAGATGGGACAAGATATGTTTCAGCCTTTGACACTGGTTATCCAGTTCGTACGCATACACACCTCTTTTAATGATATTGTAATTTTATATGACTCTGTCACTATTCAAGCCCTTTTCAATATGCACAGCTACCTGCTTTACCTCTTTTCATGAACGCACACAAAAGCTCATACCCAGAATCAAACTTCATTGGTCTTAAAGGTGCCACTGGACTCAAACGTTGTTTGACTGCTTCAGACCAACATGGCTACCCACTTGAATCTCTCATAAACATTGGTCAGCTTCCATAATCTGTCCCCAAATATCCAGTATATCGGTGAGGTACACCATTTTTTAAAAAAAACTCCTAGAACATTCTGAAGTGGTAGGATGTCCTAGTCTTATTCCTGATTCAAGAGTAGATCTGTGAGTTTAAGGATGTTTTTTTCTATATCCAGATACTTTGTTTTCTGTCACCAGCACCAACAAAGACCTAATCTTACTTTCTGTGCTCATTAAAAAAAAAGAAGTTATCAGCTTCACAGCAATTAAAATACAAAATATTATCAGAAATAAAATCTTATGGTTAAAATAATCATGTCTGGATTTTCATTACTGCTGCTGCTGCATTCTCATAAAGTTAAAAAAATATGCCAAATAAGCAAATGAAAAATTATAGCCCTTTAAGTACTTCATTACTTTAGCAATATTCATATTCACAATAAAGTGACCAGTATTTATTATTTCCCTTGATAGACTTTTCAAAACAAAACTGTGAAAAAAACAGAATGGTCAGGAACATTTTATCAAAAAGGTACAGTATGATCTCCATATCCAAAACGCTGGCTTAGGGACATATCCTAAACCACAGGCTTTCCAGTGTTACAGGCCATGTAATGTTGAAGATGAGCTACACGATACCTATTTTAACAATTTCATCTTTTGTTTAATATAAACTGAGTTGTAACCATAAAATAATCTGGCTATACTTATATCATAAGCACCTTCTCGCACTAATTCTTTACATTGCTGAAAAAGTTTCTAAGTGACTGTATCTTAAGGTCACTCCTTGCAAAACGGGTTTGTTTACAACAACAAGGAGGAACTTTACTGGAAGGGTGTAGCTCTGCAAGTGCCATCTCATACCTAACGGCAAAGCTCACACGTACTGAAAGAGCAAAATAAAATAAATCTAGACTACTTTGCTCTGGATAAAGGGTATATTTTTGTAGTTCAGAAAATATTGAGGGGGGGGCTGTTTTGTAATGAGAACATCTGTCAAACTAAAACTTCCTATAATTTGGCATTGGCAATGTTTTGCAGTCCCATATGATAATCTGATACACTAAGAAAACCCTCCAAATACTGAGATGCTTATTGCAATTCCTTTTTGTAGGATCAGACATTAGTGACTTTCTGCTTCCACTTTCTTATTTTGTCCTTCAGCACACCCAAAAGCCTACATTTTAACTATGCTTCCCGTGTTTAATATTCAGCCTGAAAATACCACTTAGAAACAGTATTTCAGTAGATAGAGGGTTTAAGGCAAGGCATTTGCTTGGGAAAAATATTTTCCTGCTGTTACTCTGGATTGACACAATTTGTTCTTCACCGCCATCAGTGCCTTGGGATACAGAATGTACATTCAGCAAAGGGCACGCCTAAGACCCGATGGAGATACGCTGGAAATCCTGAGTGCCCATTGAAATAATGGTAATTTTTTTCTATAAGGCGTGATCCACAAGAACATGGCACGGGAGAGGTTAATTTGCTTTGTTTCCATTCTTACTAGTGTATTCAATATTCCCTAGGGATATAGCATTTTTTTTAAACTAATCATCTTTTCAGACAAATACAAACCCCTTTAAAAGGTACTATAAATGGGTTCTGAAAATATAAAATATATCCAACATAGTTTCTCCTAATCATTGTTTCGTCGTCGTATTTCTGCATGTGGTTTCTTGTTTTTGATTGAAATTATTTGTTGTAGAAAAGTTATGTCCTCTAATGCTTTCTTCTTGCTTTTTGGACCAAGAGGACTGGATGCCTTCTTGCTCTTTACTTCCTTTCTTAGTTCTTTTCGTTGTGAATATCAAGAACAGGAAGATGCAGATGATGTGGAGGCAGAAATACCAGGAGCTGAACAAAGAAATAACATAAACGTTAAGTCAATCTGATCTCTGGCATTTTACAGTAATGTTTAACATCTATCTTCAGAAATTCATACCAAGGGTCTCTCTGCCCAAAGCTCTACCTTCCTCCCTCCCCTTCTGTAATTTTTCTTATAAAAATGTGAAAAAGGATTTCTTCTTCATAGCACCTGAAGAAGTGAGTTCTAACTCACAAAAGTTCATGGGGGAATAATTGTTGTTAGTTTTTAAGGTGCCATTAGACTTCTGTTTTATTTTGCTATGACAGACTAATACACCTACCCATCTGGAAGTTATCTTCAAAAAGTCTGCTATACTAACCAAGGTCTTCAGGTATGACCAAAGAGCAGTTTGGGAACCTTAATACGGATAGTTCAAAACGCCCAGTTTGATAAGACAGGTTTCTACTCACCCTATCTGCCTCCTAGCAATACTTTGGCACTGAGGGAGTTTGGCTATCTTTGAAGCTGCAAGACAGCTTACAGCGATGAGAGGAAAGGGAAAATCCTAACACTGTCTGTCTGTGTGAGAGCTGTTACAGACAGGAGAGGTCAAATCAATCTGGCTTATTCATTCCTCCTTCCCTGCAACAATTTGATCACTGAAGAGAGCAGAAATTTCTGGTGAACTTTTTTTTTTCTTTTTTTGGCTGCAAATCAATTCTTCACTTTAGTTTCTGACATGCTATGAATTTCAGTGTAAAAAGTAACTAAGGTGCCAGTTTTTATACTGTATGTGTCCTGTGAACTTTTGGGCATATTCAGCTGGCACATACAGCTCCTACGTACTGAGTAGGTTTGGGGAAATAATAGATTATTTGAGTTAGAGTGAAATGACTGGGAACAATGAGAAAGTACATAAAAACATGAAGGGCATGAAAATTCCTCCCCTGGGAACACTGGAGGACTTCTGCAGGTATTACCTGAATATTTTCCATTGTTTCTCTATAGTTTTAAGAGCTTTTTGTTAAAATGAAATCTGAGATTCTAAGGATACCTAGCCAGTGTGGTGGAGGGGTTAGAGTGTGAGACTAAGACCTGGGACCACTGAGTCCAGATTCCTTGCTCAACCACAGAACCCTGTCAGGTGAACTTGAGCCCATCACAATCTCTCAGTCTAACCTACCCTTTCAAGGTAGCTAAGTGGAAGAGGGGGGAACGGTGTGAAAAGCTGCTTTGAGTCCCCAATTGGGGGGGGGGGATATAAATAAATACATAATAGGTTGCCTGATTCTCCATCAAGCACTAAATATTTCCTGAAATCCCTTAAATATGAAATCTGACGCGGATTATTTCTTCTTCAGCTGTCAATGAAGTAAATCCACATTATGCATATGCCATAAACAAAACTTGCCATTAGAATATTTTTTCTAGATGCTAATGAAGTGTTGACTTACCTGTAAAACTTGATAGATGGTTTTACAGAGAGAAGTACAAATGGTACAACGGTATAACTTATTGCTACTTGAGTTGTCATCCATGTCATGACATCGTAACATAATTTAGGAGCTGGAGAAACAATGAAGTAGTGCCTAATGTTTTTCCTTACCTAAACATAAAAGCGATGTACTTAAGTAGAAGAACCTCAACATCTTTACAGCGCCTACAGGAAACTACAATCTAGAATACAGCCAACATGATCTTAATACAGTAGGATCCAGTATGGTTTCCATACGATCCAATATGGTTTCATAAGGAAGGACTCCATCTGCTGTAGTTTTCACAGCACCTTTTGGAAGCTGATCTCTTGTGTGTCTATGAGTGAGCCCTAGTTCTTCTCTTCCTTCTTTTTCCATCAGACATTTGATTACGTACTCTGTCAAGATCAGATCTAGGCCTGTTGTTGGAGAAGCCAACAGTCTCAAGCTTGTTTCCATCACTCTCTTTTTAACACAGATTGAAACTGATGTGGGAAATCAGTCACTTGAGCTTATTGAAGGCATTTTGAAGGCATTAGGAGTAGGCTGCAACAATCCATACTTGGTCCACTCCATGGTTCCTTTCACTCCCTGGAAACCCTGGCTGGCTACAACAGCTTACCAAAAAAAAAATGCTATCAGTCCTTGCCTGAATAGATAAACATCTGTGACACCTGTTGTCTGGTTCCCTACACTCCCATCTCCTGCCAAGCCCCGCCCTGCCGAAGTTTCCTCTCCTGATACATCAGTCCCTGCCAACTCCTCAGACTTCATCCTTACTGCACTCTTATATCAATACCCAAGCAGACAGTTCTCTGGCACTAACATGGCCTGTTTTTGAGCTAACAGATGGATTCCTCTTACAAAAACCATTCACTGTTTCTGACTACTCATTCAAAGTTTAAAATTACATTTTTTAAAAAATTAAAGACAACAAATTAAACCACATCATCAAGTATCAAGACAATAAGTCAGAACAAAAGTTAGATCAACTGAGATAGAAATGAATACAGGGCTTTCCTAAAGAGCCAGGTCTTCACTGCCAGACAGAATGTGCACTAAGACAACAGGTGGATTTCTTCTAAGACAGCATCCCATAACTGCAGTGCCCCAGAGTATGCTTCTATCCAGGGCTCTCTCTCTCTCTCTTTTGGAAAAAGAGTTGCCAGAACTCTCAAGAGCGAAATGAAGTTTTCAATCTGTATACTGAAAACTCATGAACTTTTAAACATTTTAAAAAGCATTTTGTTGAAGTTCCAGAACTCCATTCCGGCGCAGCTCCCCGGAAAAAAAGCCCGGCTTCTATCACAACATAAGTAACATTGTTCCATGGTCTGGAGAGGCAGGCTGGGCTGGGAGCAGAGGGTACCGTGCTTTGGTGGTCCCACTCTTACTTGACCAGCTGATTTCAGAAGGTGATGCTGGGGGACTGCTACTCAGCCCGGTGGCATTTATGTCAAGGGATCCCACAGGGTTCCATCGTACCCACAATGCTGTTTAACATCTACATGAAACTGCCGAGAGAGGTCGTCCAGGGATTTGGAGTGAAATGACACTGATTTCAATTTATCCTCAACTACTAAGCCAGGTGGGTCTGTGAAAGTCCTTAACAGATGCCTGGAGAAGGTAATGGGCCAATAAACTGAAGCTGAGTCCAGAAAAGACTGGGGGGGGGGGGGCTGTTGGTCAATGGAGGGACCGTGGAGTCAGCCTGTCCTGGAGGAGAACAAAGTCTGAGTCCAGTGGCACCTTTAAGACCAACAAAATTTTATTCAGGGTATAAGCTTTTGTGTGAACAAAACTTTGTTGGTCTTAAAGGTGCTACTGGACTCAAACTTTGTCCTGTTGCTTCAGACCAACACGGCTGCCCAGTTGGATCTGTCCTTGAGGAGGCTGCACTCCCCCTGATGGCACAGGTTCATGGCTTCAGGGTGCTACTAGATCCTAGCCTACAGTTGTAGGCTCAGATCTCCTCTGGGGCACGTAGTGTCTTTTATCAGTTCTTGCTGATATGTCAGCTTGTAATTCCTCAAAAATGCAAGATCTGGCCATGGTGATTCATGCTCTGATCCAATGCTCCCTCTAAGCTGTGGAGTCCTGTGAGCAAGAATTCTACTTTGTGAGCTACTGGCATTAAAGTTGTGAGTGAGCAAGTTGGCTACTGCATAAATTTAGTTTATGGAGCCATCCTTCCTGAACTAAGACAAAAATGTGTGAGCTGGAGGATAAAAAGCTGTGAGCCAGCTCACACTAACTCAGCTTAGAGATCACATCTGAGTTAGATTACTGTAATGCGCTGTACATGGGGTTGTCTTTGAAAATGGCTCAGAAACATCATTTGATCCAATTGGCCAGAGCACTGCCAAGGGTTGGTTACAGGGACTCTATCATCCCTGTGTTGAAAGATCTGCACTGGCTACCCAATCTGTTTCTGGCACAACTCAAAAGTGCTGGCTTTAAGTCCCTAAATGGCTTGGGGGCAGGGTACCTGAAGGACTGTCTCCTCTCACACTACCCAGCCCACCAGTTAAGACCTGTTTCTCAAGCCCTGCTTTCTGTGTCTCCAGCTTCAGAAGTGAAGGAAGTGATGACTAGAGACAGGGCATTGTCTGTGGTGGCACCTTCCCTTTGGAATGAACTCCCCCTTGAGGCTTTCCTGGCTCCTGCATTACATTCATTCAGGTGCCAGACTAAAGTACATTTTTCTACTAAGGCTTTTAACAAGGCGTTTATCTCATCAGGTTGTTAATGGTCTGTTCTGTTCTACGAACAGTTTTTATCCTACTTGTTTATGTTTTTTTTATAATGGCTTGTAGTTTATACTGTGGCTTTTCACTGGAAGCCACCTTGAGCAGGACTCTGAGGAGGCAGCATAAAACCACTCTGAACAAATAAGTAAAATGTTTTGGGTAATTCTCCTTAGCTGCAAGTTTTAGTGACTTGGAGAAATAAACAACTTGCAGTTACTCACCTGTGCAACACGTTTAGAGATTGGTGCTTTAACACCCCTCAAAATGTACCAGATTTTGCGAAAGAAAGTCTTCTCTCTCTTGCAAAGCATTACTTTGAAGTTTGTAACATGGGCCTTGAATTCAGAGTATTAATAACCAATAAGAGCATACTTGCAGTGGTACTTACTGTTCGTGCTGCAAGTGTCATTAGCACCCCCGTTAAGAATGTTAAATAATATCCTGGGTATACCCCGTGCCAAATTGCCGACAAGATAAAAGTCTGTATTGTTGGACTGAAGGAGGCTCGCTCATAGCATACTCTAACAGTTCAAGGGGAAAAAAGGAACAGAAAAGAAGTTTCTTTTTACAAACTGCCTACCTAAAGTAATTCAATTTATATTTTAGATCAATTTATATTTTACACCAGGGAATCATCCATTCATGGAATCCCACCCCACCAAATAAACCCCCAACCCAAATCCTTTAAGAAACTTGATGGCCCAGCCTGGGAATTAATTTGCTTATAAGAAATGACTTATTTTTCCACAAAAGAAATGGTTAGCAGAGATCCTGAATCTCCTCTATTGCTCTGAGTACAGGTCTTCCACAAAACAGTCTTTGGCCTTAAGCTTCAAGACCCCACTGTGAGAAACTCCAAGATGACTCTTGAAAGACCCACTGAAAGCAGAGTAGAAGTCATTCTCATTCAGAGCTACCCATCTTCGGTCAGCCATTTTCTGAAGCGTTTACCTAATCAGAGGCCTTTGGCATCCAGAGGTGAGCACAGACCCATAGCCAGGATTTTGTAATTCGGGGGGGGGGGGCTTTAAATAAGTTAGGGGGCGCTGATGTCACAAAATAAAAAATGAAATTAAAATTAAAATTTTTAAAACTCACTTTTGCAGCGTTAGCACTCTGCCTGCCTTCCACGGGGAGGCAAGCCGTGTTTGGGGAAGGGGTGGCGGTGGAGAGTCCTCCAGGCGGCCCTGAGAGCCGGGGGCCTGGGGGCTGGCAGGAAGTTGGGGGGGCAGGCCCCAAAATACCCCAATGTAGCTACGGGCCGGGGTTAGCATAATATCACACTGTTATCCCTGTAAAGTATGGTCAATGGAGGTGGACTTCAAAATAACCACTAATGCTCCAAATATAAGTTCACAGACAAAAGAGTGGCAAAACTATTCTTGGTTGGCACACAGTCAGGCAAGGCTCGCCAGAGCAGAAATACTTCAGACCTGACTAATCAGACTTTACTCCCCTCAGAGAAGACTAGCAAGAAAAGGACATTACAGACTGTACCTTTTGAGCCAAAGAGCCGTCTGGATGTTCCAGTTATCAAGAAACATCTTGAAACTTGTTGAAAACTGTAAAATTAACAGATCACATCTTATTTTTTGTAGAGCAGAGGTGATTTCTCCCATGTAGCAATTTATATAACTCATATTAACAAGTTACTCCATGCACAGTGCTAAAGCATTCTTTTAGGATGGAAAAAAAAGAACACAATTTTGAGCTGCTTTGGCTGCGCTATTTCAAATTATGCAGCCTGTATAGTGTCCGTGCCGGAAGAGGCCTGCTCTGACTTACAGACCCTGTTCTGCCTGCCCCCTCTGATCCTGGAGGGTGCTATTCCACTTCCTGCCACTAGGGCACGCTGGCACCACCTGGCTCAGTTTAGGGGTTCTGGATGAGAGGAACTGGACTCTCGATCCCTCTTCCCCGTTCTGAGGCCTGGCCTCAAGGTCTCCTGCTACCCAGCCCCTGGCTATCACAGGGAACAAATGCAACTTTGGGTTTACCCCTGGAGGGTTGGCAACGGGTGCCTTGACCACTTCCTTCCCAATCTGAGGAAGTGTTGGAGGACTATGTGGTATAGAAACTCAGGGCCATATCCAGTATTAAGAAGGATTTTGTTTTAAAAAGTAAATTCAAGCACACATAATCACAACAACCGATCAGCACACAAAAGAACAAAGAAAAGTTGGCTATAAACGTATCCTTCTTTTCCTGGTTCTAAAACTTACTCTGACTAGATATCACAATCAGAGCAGGTTTGTATAAACTTAGACAGTTACGCAAGGTTCTAAAGAAGGAGGAGAAGAGATTGGATTTATACCCCGCCCTTCGCTCCCCAAGGAAGTCTCAGAGCGGCTTACAAACCCCTTTTCCCTTCCCCTCCCCACAACAGACACCGTGTGAGGTAGGTGGGGCTGAGAGAGCTCTGACACAACTGTCCTTGAGAGAACAGCTGGTACAGAGCTATGGCTTGCCCAAGGTCATCCAGCCAGGTGCAAGTGGAGGAGTGGGGAATCAAACCAGGTTCTCCCAGATTAGAGTCCGCGCACTTAACCACTACACCAAATTGGCTCTCAGTAAACATGTCCCTTTACCTCAGGCTCCCTGCAGCCAGCAGACCAAACTGGCTCTCAGTAAAGATGTCCCTTTACCTCAGGCTCCCTGCAGCCAGCAGACCAAACTGGCTCTCAGTAAAGATGTCCCTTTACCTCAGGCTCCCTGCAGCCAGCGGACCAGGCCACATGGCCAAGGGGGCTCCTGGCCTGCAGAACAGAGCTCAGCAGTCTGTCCTCTTCTAAGAACCAGCACCAAGAGAGCCATTATCCTGGGAGCAAGCACTGTTATTAAACCTCTGACTCCACCCATTTTACATCACTCTCTGACCCCTTTTTACCTCGTCCACCCAGGTCACACAGGTGGATTCTGGGAACCCTCCCAGAAGGCAGACTCCACACTCTGTTTCCTGCCTGGAGAAGGGGGATGTGCTGGCTCATCGCATTGCCTCTTCTGCCGTGTCGATCAGCATTTCTAAAGAGGTAGCCCAGGTGCTTCTGGAATGCCATGGGCTACTTCCCTGCCCCCTCTCCTGCTTGTTCCTAGCTTCAAAGCCTGCTTGCCAACCTTCCAGGAGGCAAGGTGTTTCTCCACAGTGTCCAATAGAGCTGGTAAGCTACACTTGCTGGAGAGCACAGCTGGTTCGCCCACATATAGGGATTCGGCAGCCTTCTGGAACTGCACTAGTCAAAGGATGCTCCAACATGCCAGAAGCAGCTGTTGTGCTGGTTATGGCCAAAGACAGCTGCACGTGTGTACCAGCACACACACGTGCACCCAAACCAAGAGTGCCTCCAGAATAATACAGAACTTAGGCACTCACTCAATTCATTCGGGAAGGCCCTTGCCTCCATTCTTACACCGTACTGCCCCCACCTATGGTGTCAGAGCACAAACTCTCAGCTGTCCCAAGCCACAAAACCAGAACAAAACCTGTCTGGGACTGCACAGAGACCATCAAGAAGATTGTGTTGATTCATCCACGCTTTAAGCCTCAGCTACTGCTACTCCAATACCCTGAATGGAAGCAGCTACACACTTTGCTGCCATATTGGGACGTAAAAGTTTTGGCAAGATGGAGGAGACATCCCTTCTCCAGGAAGGGAAAAACTGTGACCAAAGCATGCCAAGGCATAGCGAAATCAACTCTCTAGCACAGGGGTGGGCAAATTGCGGCCCGGGGTCCACATGCGGCCCGCCGCAGAGTTTTTTGTGGCCCGCCAAGACAGTCGGCCACGTGGTTTCTCAACAAGCAATCTCCTGATTTCAAAAAAATTGTAGAAAAGTGTGATAGGGTACATTTGTCTCATTAAACTGATTCTAAAATTAAATGTGCTTGCAGCTATAGATGATATGAAATTAGCACAATAAATAAATTGAATAAAACTACCACCGTTTTATTTAATTTATATTTATTTTTAGGATACAATTTAGACCTTTTCTGAAATGCAAAGTTAACTAATGAACGCAATCATTTTAAAAGGTGCGGCCCTCCGCTAACCTCTGCTTCCTCAAAGTGGCCCCCGAGCCAAAACAATTGCCCACCCCTGCTCTAGCACACTGTGATCTTTCCATCCCCTGCTTTTCCTTCTTGACAGTACTTTTTTTTCCCCAGCCTCCCATCAAGAACCCTTGTAATTTGGAAAGAGAGAATCTCCGGATCTAGGCACAGCTTAGATGTATCTAATGTAATCTAGATGTATCTTGCCAGGGTCCATCCCTGAAATCAGATTTTGATGCCCGGGTTGAACTGTGGCGTGTGGCACTTGAGGAGGCATTATTTCAAGCCCTTTACGGTCACTGCAGCAATTCAGAATGCCAGTTGCCACATCAAACATTTAACCTGGCAGTGACAACTTCGGTTTTGTGCCCCCTGCATCAAGTTACATTCATCTCACAACAACAGGCATTGAGGACCAGACAGAAAAGCCACATTTTTAATTCCCACAAACTTTTACGAAGGATCTATGTACCAACCTCTATATGCAGAATTCTCAGATTTGAAATCAAATCCCAATGTGAGACTCCATTTTTATCATAGCCTCTAAAACCAAACCCTGCTGCGTTATTGATTGCATCAGCTGCAAAGACACACAAAAAGGGAGGCAAACTGTTATAAATAACTGGAGACCGGTTTATTAGCCATATAAAAGTTGCTTTGCGTTTTGGGAGTTTCTCCCACATTGACGACTGAAATGTCAGTTTATGAAGGTCTGAAATATTTTTCACAACTTTTAGTGGAAACAATTTTTTCGTCCCTTTACAGTTTTTGCCATCACAGGTACTGCATAGTTCCTGAAACCATAGAATCCACAAGATCTCAAATGACTCTTTAGTCATCATAATTTGAGTACCTCCTCTTAAATCCAGACAACCCGTACTGGGCCTCGTGTCTTAAAATGCAATGCTATGAAAAGCAAAATCACTTAAACAAAAGACAAGCACAAAGGGTATTTTCCCTCTTCAGAGTTACAGAAATCTACTGCTGTCCCCTAAAAAGCTGCAAAAGTGAAGCTACCGTATTACCGGACTCAAGCAAGGTATATCTAAGCCCAGTGAAAAAAAACCAGGAAACGATTTTTGTTACTGAAGTGTTAGGATGATAAGCAAAACCGCAAAGCAAAAAGGCTGTAAGCCATTTTGAAATTAACTTCATGTTAATTTACACTTTTCAGCCCCTTCCCCCAAAAACAATACATAAAAATATTGATTAGGTGTTGGCAATTTTGAAAAAGCAGGTGTAGAACACCGAATACTATTAAACTATTAAACAGAATGAGCTGGACCTAAACCATAGAATTAAATAGATAGGAACTCTCAGTCTGGGGCAAGTGCTGCACTGTATTCTTGGTACTTGGGATGGGGGGCAACAGTGGGAGGGCTTCTGGTGTCCTGGCCCCACTGCTGGACCTCCTGAGGGCACCTGGTATTTTTGGCCACTGTGAGACAGAGTGTTGGACCGGATGGGCCATTGGCCTGATCCAACATTGGCTTCTCTTATGTTCTTATGTAAATCCAAAGGTTGGACTCACAGAAACAATCCTCCTGCTCACAGAGGAAAGTGTTCCACTCAAAGAAGGTTTCCCATAGATAGAAAAGCACATTTAGATCCACTGTTTGGTTCTAGGCCAACATTTAACTAATTATGAAGCAACAATGCTAGTATAATTAAAAAGCAATAAGTAACTTCCAGGCTATATTATTGTAATTCTCTCTACGTGGGGCTTGCCCTTGACCCTGCCCCGGAAACTGCAGCTGGTGCTGAATGCAGTGGCATGGGTACTGATGCCATTGCCTGTGCGGGCACACATCCGCCTGGTGCTGCACAAACTGTACTGGCTGTACAGTTGAGATAGTGGATATCCAACTGAATCCAGCCTCCTCCCTCCTCCCCACAATGAGCTGCACTCATGTGTCTGCTGAGGTGTAATTAAATAATTAAAGTATTTACTGCTGTAGTTATTTTATTGTATTTACTGCATGTATTCTGTTATCTTGCTTTTATTGTTGTAAACCTGCACTCAGCAGATTATCAGAAGCTGGAACCCGCCCTGAACCTACTTTGTGGGGAGCACGGGATATAAATTGAAGTAAATAAATGAATAGACAGTTGCTACCTAATGTCAAGCAGTGTACATTTGCATGCAGCATTTCATTGTTAAACTTGAGTAAATTAAATTGTTAGCAGATAGATACCAACTTGTATCTGGTTCTTTATGAAAAACTTCATAGTCATTTGCAATGAGTTCTCTCTCAGCCCACAAGAGGGCACTGTCTCAAACATGTCCTTTAAGTTAAGACCACACTATACAGCATGTACAAATACATTCTAAGAAACTGCTTACCTAAAGTCCATGCAAAATAGTATTTGGGTCTGGCAGCCATAAGAGACAGGTACAGGTACATAATCCTTGTAGGCAGTGATGCTGTGGCTCTGAAATGATCATCAATGTTGTACTCTACAGGCAAAGTTTTGCTAACAGTCATATGAAATAATAAGGATAGTCCGCACACTACGAGTTTCTGCGCCACAGCTGTCTGAAACATGCAAACATGTAAGGCTTTGTGAGCATCTTTTAAAAATAAACTTTCAAGTGGAATGACTTAACAGGGTGGGGGAGTTTTTTGCATTCAACCATTGATGCTGCTTGCTCAAAACAGGTATTGCAGCCCTCCGTATGACCTGACTAGTTTTCTAGTAGTCTAGTGGCAATTAAAATCCCTTAAGACTTCAAGGGGGAGACGGAAACAACATCCACCATGTAGCATCGTATCTGGATAATAGAAGTGCCTCACATTTCCACTTTGCATGATTCCTAGTAACAGATGAAAGGGTTTGTGACTCTTAAAAATTTAAACGATATGGACATTCACATGTATATTGGAGCATTCATTGTGTGCACATTGAGTTCATGCATGCACCCCACACCCACCTTTAGATATACATAGAAACAGCTCTCTTTTCCTCCATCCTGCCCTAAGCAACCCGGGCTGAAGGTCCTGAATAGCATAACACTTATTCTGGGCAAGAGGAAAAAGGATGAAACTATGGAAACCATGGGTGGGTTTGCAGTAAGTATGCAGTGTTGCAAGTATGCAGTGTTGCATGCTCTAGAAACTTATCTGTCTGCTGATAGAAAACTACACCATACTTACTGCTGAGCATGCTGCCCACATAATTTATGCTTTGGCAACCTGCCTTTTATTTCCAGTTCTCCTGTTTATCTATTACTGAGATAAAGAATTGTACATGCATTTGGTATAACTTGCTTATGTTGCTCCAGGGCCTTGATTTCACATAGGGAACAAAAAGCAGCAGGTATCAATGTTTTAACAAGCTTAATTCTGCTCAGTTAATTAAAGCCATCCAAAGGGCCTCATCCATCACAATTCCTGCTACGTTTCACAACAAACAGAACTTCAAGGAACTCTATGGTGATAAAGCAAGTTTGGCCTAGATTTATAAACCAGTCAGCTTTCTAAAGAATATAAACATCTTGTGTAATCTCATGGTCCTGTTGTAAGGCAAGACAGGCACTCATCTCAGCAGTTTGTCTCTCTAGGCAGATGGAAGGAACAGCTAGACATGGAGCTTTAGTATTTCTCCAAAACCAAAAGAAGCATTATAAGCAATTGCTTGCCTGTAAGATGATACTATGAACACATGGGAACGACTTATTCAGGCAACCAGAAATGGGAATTCATCTCTGTTTTGGGAAATTACCTCTAGTTCAGTCTCTATAACATCATCATCTCTGGACACTCATATCACCTCAGATGTCTGGGAAATGTATTTTCAGAGGATGTATGAGGACCATAGCTGCTCACCACCTGCTCTGCCCAAAGAAATCCTTCCTACATGGCCTCCTGCCACTATCAAGGAAATTAAGTCTTTGGTCGATCAACTGAAAGCCGGCAAAGCACCTGGAGCTGATTTTATTCTTCCCAAATTCCTAAAGTATAATATCGATTGGTGGGCCCCCCTGCTGGCGTCCCTTTTTTCCTACATCGACTAAGCCGGTCACATCCCTGGGGATTGGGGACTAGCAATTATTATTCCCATTTATTAAAAAGGGAGAATGGATGACCCAGCATATTACAGACCAATCAGTTTGCTTAGTGTTATCGGTAATCTATATGCGTCTCACCTCCTCGATAAATTAAAAACTTGGCTTGAACAGGAAAATCTGATTGCTGATGAACAGGCAGGATTCAGAGAAGGTAGATGTACTACAGATCACTGTATGATCCTCCAACACCTCACAGAGAAATACTCTTCGTCAAGAGTAGTATCTTTATATGTCTCCTACACTGATCTGATGGCGGCATTTGACTCTATTTCCAGAACTAAGCTCTGGGGTAAGTTGGAGGCCACTAGCATCGATTCAAGGCTGCTTTTCCTGGTCCATGCCCTACATGAAAACACCTCGCTAAAGGTCAGGTGCAAGAAGCTGGGACATCTTTCAAACGCTGTCCCCACTCTGAGAGGTGTGAAACAGGGCTGTAGTTTAGCACCGGCTCTCTTCAACTTTTATATAAATGACTTGGTTAAATGCTTAAGTGGCCAGGCCTTTCATCCTCCTAAACTACAGCATCGTCAGATCTCCATCTTATTATATGCAGATGATGCAGCTATTCTGTCAAGGACCACAACTGGGCTAAGAAGAGCGCTAAAGGCTCTAGTACAGCATTGCAAAGAAGACTTTCTTATAATAAACTATTAAAACAGAAGTCTAGAACCTGGACCATCTATGGCCATTTCATAAGAACACAGAATCACAGAGTTGGAAGGGGCCATACAGACCATCTAGTCCAACTCAGTGCAGGATCAGCCTAGGGTATCCCTGACAAGTGTATATTTGATTGAACAGGTGCAAATTTCTTGGTGCAGTATTCCGTGCTTCCAGCTCAAAAAAAGTGCATGTTGCCTGCACAGCAGATACCAGGCAAAAGTTGGCTCACAATATACTTAGATTTCTTTGAGCCAAGGGTGGACATTACATCCCTGCTGCCCTAAAATTCTTCCGGGCCGAAACCTTGGCCCAACTTTTGCACAGAACTATGACAGGGCCAACACCATCTTCTATTGCTCCTCTTGAGCGTGTTCAATCAAAGTTCCTAAGGGCAGCATTATAAGTCCACAGTTGCATACCAAATGCCTTGCTACGTCTGGAGACCGGCACTGTCAGAGTGGAAGCCAAGGTGCGCCTTCCCTCCCTAAATTACTGGTTTAGGATTAGCTGTTTTCAGCAATGTTTGACCCCACTGCTCCTCCTCTTGGATGAATATCAATCTGTATGGCTTAAGATGGTAATTTGCAAATTCAAGAGCCTAGTCTTTTCAACTTCCATGATTTTAACCATGGGCCTTGACCAGGCAAAACGGGCCATAAAACAAAGGGTATTGGACACTGAATGCCAGCTTGGTTTAGGGACGGTCCCTACTTTCTTGTCCCCTATGAACACTAGATATATAGTCAAGCTGGCTGCCTATCTGTCCCTTTTGGAGGTACATAGTCACAGGAGGGCCTTTATGCTTGCAAGGTGTGCTGCACTCCCCTCTGCTGTTTTAGAGGGGCAGTTTAATACAATCCCCTCTAGGAAAAGGCTTTGCCCCTGCAACGAAGGAGAAATTGAGACTGTAGATCACGTTTTTTTACATTGTCCCTTCTATCAAGATGCTCGTATCCAGCCCATCACCCCTTTGATCAACAGAATACCTGGAAGAATGAGCTTGGGATACGTTAGGTTATTCCTAGAAGACAGAAATCCAACAACTACAGCCTCAGTTGCAAAATTTTATGCAACAGCCTATAAAATTTGCCAGTTGCTTTTGTTATCGGGGTTTATGTAAATACCACCCAATTATATTACTGTCTGTTTATATTGCTGTCTATTTTAATTTGAGTTCTTTTTTACCAGTATCAATTTTAACACTGGGGCTTTTTTGGGGGGGGGGGGTCTTTCCTGGCCTTTGATTGTACAATAAAATTTGATTTGATTCATGATCTAATCTTAGCTGGTACACACAGGGGTACACCCCCCCACACACACATACACATACACGTCAGAAGGGACATTCCACCCTGATTGTGAAAAGTGCATTTTTAAAATTATAGCTGCAGGATACATACACCAGAGGAAAAAGAATGGTGCGCAGAGCCTTAGCTCCTTCTCATCCTGGTTGGCAACTTAGAATATATTTACTAGTAGTATAGCAGCAAACTTCTGCTAATATTATTAACAGAAGGGGGGTGTTAATATTTCTCCATAATCTATCAAAGTACTAAAAAGATGCTTTCTCTCCTACACCCTTTACTTTCATGATAATAAATGTTAACCTGCCTTAGTGATAACAAATGAAAAACAGAACTTAGACATTATTTACTTGATTTATATCCTGCCCTGTGTGGTAGGTTGGTCTGAGAGTTGGTATGACGGGCCCAGGATCGCCCAGCAAGCTTCCATGGCAGAGTGGAGATCTGGACCCGGATCTCCCATATCCTAGTCCGACATTTACTCACCACAAAAGCTTAGCTTCCATTGCAAATAGCATTGGGGGGAGGAATATCCTGGGCCTGGATATTCCAATTCCTTTCATTTTTGGCTCTGGAACTCCCACAATCATCCTGATACCAGTGGCCAATTTTGAGATTCCTAGTTTTATTTTCTGATGAGTTATGCCGGCCACAAATGAAGAAGAAGAGTAGGTTTTTATGGCCTGCTTTTTTTTACCTTAAGGATTCTCAAAATGACTTACGATCTCCTTCCCCTCTCCTCCCCACAACAGGTACCTTGTGAGGTAGGTGGGGCTGAGGGAGTTCTGAGGGAACAGTGACTGGCCCAAGGTCACCCAGCAGGCTTCATGTGGTGGAGTGGGAAATCAAACCCGCTTCTCCAGATTAGAGCTTGCTGCTCTTAATCACTACACCATGCTAGCTCTCACCATGCACAAACAGATGGATATATGGATCCTTTTATTAATATAGATGCATGGTAACAGTCAGCCAAGTTATCTGTTTTGTTATGATATTTGGTTTGGATTAGGGTCATATGCCGGGGGGGGTGGGAAAATGGAATCTTTTTCCAGAGGCCCATAGTGGCTCTTGGCAGCACTGACTCCACATACAGCCCTGATAGAATACTGATTAGCAAAACACACACGTATGTAAAATCAATATTTCATAACCATTTTAAAGACGTGAAGTTGAATTTACACTGCCAAATGATATTTTACATCTTAAAATTTTAGCCAAAAGTAGGTCTTAAATACCAAGTGCCTTAAATACTTAACACGGATTCCTATGAATTTGAAATAGTTTTTCTGGTCATGTAGCTGCATAGCAGTCTTTCTATTTTACCACTGTCATCTTTAAGGCTTTCTAGCTCTGGAGTTTTATACCAAGAACTGCAATGTTCAGCAAAAGGTATGACACCACAGTCTGCTTATGCTGTTACAATTTTTCTCTCAGTACATCAGTGAGTCAGTATGGTACAAGGCACATAGTGGCGGGTTTAAGATATGTAAGCAACCCAGTTAAAAGCCCCAGGTCAGCTCACTGGATGATCTTGGCATCATTTCAGCCTATTTCATCTCATGGAATAAATAATGAAGAGGAGAGATACACAAAGTACCTTGCATACATTAATCCGTAATCTTCAAACAATGACCCTGGCCTGTCTAATAGATTACAGAGGCAGAAGATGCAGCAAGAAGACCATGCAAAGGCCAAGGTGAAGATCTCTGCCAGCACTGCCCCCTTCCCCTCTAGTCCTGCAGCAGTGCCACAAAGAGCACAGGGCATGCCAGAGTATGTGTTATCTTAACTGAGGAAGGCATGGACCCTGATGGTAGTGAACCAGCGGCAGTGGATGGAGTTCAATTACTAGCAAAGAGATATTCATGGTCTTAGCATCATCAAACCTCCCTTGGCCAAATTAGAAACCTGGTGGAGAAAAACAGCACCCCTTTTCTGGTCTATTTTAATGCTTTAAAATAAAAACCCTTTATTGTACTAGTTATTTCTAAAAATGGTACACAAGCTCTGGGAGCCACTGTTGGGAGAAAAGGCTGGGTTGTATTACCAAATTGACATCTAAGAAGAAGAAAAAGAAGAAGAGATTGGATTTATACCCCGCCCTTCACTACCCAAGGGAGTCTCAGAGCGGCTTACAAACTCCTTTCCCTTCCCCTCCTCACAGCAGACACCCTCTGAGGTAGGTGGGGCTGAGAGAGCTCTGACAGAAACGGCTCTTTTTCAAGAACGGCTGTGCCAGAACTATGGCTTGCCCAAGGTCATCCAGCCGGTGCAAGTGGAGAAGTGGGGAATCAAACCCGGTTCTCCCAGATTAGAGTCTGTGCACTTAATGACTACACCAAATAGGCTGAGAGATAGCATTCAAAGGCCTCAAGTGACTTCCTGGTTGAGAACTTCTTAGCTCACGTTCTCGACAGTTATATTATACAAGCTATGCCACATTAGCAACACACAATTGTAAGCTGCAGGAGAATAAAATTACATTGAAATGTCTACTGAACTTGTCAAGTGTTTTGCTTAGGAAATAATTATTTGATGCCCAAATTCACCTCCCGTTCAAAATCAATAGAAAGACACTGACTGATCTCAATGGATCAGGCCCTAGGTGATTAAAACTTTTATTTTAAGATACCTGTTGGAGAGAGTTCAGTTTGATGCATTCCTGGCAGCTTCACAAATTATAATTAGCTCAGTGAAGCTTTTTGAGTGCTTGTGGCATTTGGGATTGCCGCATGTTGACTTATGTGCACACTGCAGGCAATTAACAAGGGGTTCAGAATCTAAAAATATTCTTAAGAATAAGCCAGAAGAAAAATGGGATCTGTTCTACAAGAACACAAGGATTTAAAGGGTAGCTAATAGCTGTAACAAAAAGAAACTTACGAAGATAGACATTTATTTCAGACAGTTGACACCACTTTGAGCCCCAACAAATGATAGCTTGTAAAAAGGCATAACAGGAGGGAGATATGAAATGAATCACTTAAGAAACGTTGACTAGATTCAGTTAACATGCAATTAACACAGTAGAAACTGCTACATTAAGCTCACCATCATGCGCCTAACATAGTATAGAAGAAGGGGCTCTCATTAATTTTATGTTACAGAAATGAAATTCAAATAAGAAAGGAAGCTTATTAGATTAGGCAGAACATAGTTCTTTCATCTACAGCTTCACGTTTGCTGATCCTCATTACTTATTAAGGTTAAACTCAGGGGTCATTTTCAGCAGGAGCTCGGGGGAGCTCAGCTCCGGGAGTTGGTGCCAGCCAACCCTCCCCCCGCAGGGGAATGCCTGCTTGTGTCATGGCTGCAGCAAAATGACCCCGCCCCCTGGAAAGGTCCTTGTTCCTCCGACCAGCCTTCTGAAGGCTTCAGCCACCACTGAAGCTATCCTCCCAGAAGGGTGGCATTTCTGAGGTTTGGATTAGTAGCCGTCCCCTCTCTGCCAGCTCGCTCTTTCTTTCTTTCTTTCTTTCTTTCTTTCTCTCTCTCTCTCTCTCTCTCTCTCTCTCTCTCTCACACACACACACACACACACACACACACACACCTTGTGACACACTTCCGGTGACGTCAGGTGGTGTAGCATATGCAAATAAGTTATGCTAATAAGTTATGCTAATGAGCTCCTGTACCTCTTTTTCTACGAAATGACAAACTTAATCTAACAATGCATTCTTTTATAGAAGAAAATTTCTGAGAAACCAGCAGAAGAAAATTGACAAGCATTTTGGCAAGATGACAAACTCTGAAGTGTGACTCTTGGTGTGAGAAAATAAACTGAAGTACAGCTTCATATAGCAAATGCAAGAGGAGTTATTTCCCAAAACGCACACAAAACTTACTGGTGTTTTAAAAATCCAGCTAAAGTTTTCTTGACACCAATTGGGAAGTGTAGAGTATCAAAAGCATACATACATCCTCTTAACAGTAACCAGAAAGCTAATGCAGCATTTACAACATAAAATGTCAAGCACATGGAGCAATACAAATAAAGGAAACCTACCTGTGACAAGTTATTACTTGATATTTTGAAGGTGGGTTTCTCTATAGATCCTCACATTGGCCTTGTGCTTTTCAGACCCTTTCTAGCAAGTTTATACAGTAAAACTCCACCTGAGTAGTGCCTGAGTAGACGTATTGATGGTGCTAAAATGTTATTTTAAAAGTTTGGTTTTACTGGTTGAGATTTTCCAAGATGTACACTGACCATGTGATAGTTTTGTTTATCTAAATCAAGCAATTACACTCCTAACTACAACAGTGCTTATAGGGGGGAAACCCATTATGCCATGGTTTCTCGGCAGCAGATATGCTTCAACTGTAGGCCAGGGCTCTATGTTACGTTAGGGCTGACTCACAGTTGCTGGCAAAAAAAAAATAAATTGTCCCGTGCCATCATCTCTTTTCACCCATTATTCTGAGACAAGCAAGACATGCCACGTGACGCCACACAAACTTTACAGCCTTTGCCACACATCTTCAGCTGTGGCATGGTGGGGGGGACAAAGAAATGCACCATGTGGTATCATATCACACATTTACAATCCCGGGAGACAGAAAGGGGGATAAGGTGTGGGGATGCTGCAGTGGGGTGGATCCTACGCCTACCCTCTTACACTACTGAGCAAGGTCTGAAGCATTCCTCCAGCCTAAAGAGGGCTCCTCCAACTTAAGTGGCTTTTCCATTGGAGGAAGGGACACTGATGAAAAGAGGCAAAGTCAAAGTGTCTTTCTGCTTATGTAAAGCATAATGTAAACTGCACTACAATTACCATCACTTCCCCTATTAATGAAATGCATATCCCGCATACAGATGCACTAGACACCAAAAAGGGTTTAAGGAGAGGGCACGAACAGGTGTTTTAGTCATGACATTCAAATTCCACCTTAGCTAGATTCTAGACAGCCAAAACTCTTCATCTACACCCTTTCTACTTTCAACCTTCCTTGAACTGACAGATAAATATGGAAATTCTCCTCTCACATCCAGCAGAAGCATGCAGTCTGAGATACATTAATTGTACAACTGTTAAAGACTTGCTGGAAGAATTTTTCTTTTCCGGCCAGGCTAATCGTAGCTGTAAAATAGCTGACAAGCAGTCTCTGTCAGAAGTATGGACTCCATTGTTCTCAGGTGGTTTGGTTAACAGTAACCTTCCAGCATGTGGCAACACCTAGTTTGCATGTTCCACTTCTTGTTGGCTATTTGGGTAATTCCTCATTGAGTAAAGGGCATTTTATTCCGCCCCATAGGAACTGCCTGCCTTTTGGGGTAGAATAGAGATGGGGGGATAGGTAGCCAACAGTTACCCTTCTTTGTTTGGAAGAAGCTATCTTTGAACTAGGCCCTGAACAATCTGCAGTGCATATAGCCAAGAACTCTGACCTGATTTATTCCTGCATATTTTTATAAGAGTTCCTTCTGCTATTAAAAAAAAAAGTTAATGCTATTTAAAATATTCTGCTATTTAAAAAAAAATTGTAAATACAGCTTCCTTATACAGTAATTTCATCCATGTTTTTAAAGTCTGTGCATGAATCTTCATGTTAATAATCTGCCTGCCTCTTCTCTCTTTTAATATTGGGGTTGTTTGACTTCTGTTTTATAAAAGGATTGAAGAGGAGTCTTTGGAACAGTTTAATACCCAAAGGGGTGGAATACTGGGTACTGAACCTTGTGAACAGATGAAGTTATGGCAGCTTCTGGTTTTGCAACTGCAAGAGTTTAGGCTGAAAATCATTTTACATGGTCTCAGAAATATAGGCTCTCTAGAGTTGGTCTTTGCTAAGGAAACCTTGAGATATGCATCAAAAGGAAACATTATTGAGCTGGAAGAATCCAGTGACAACAACAGGTGACAGTTGTGTGCAGGCATGTACAAGGAGAGGAAACTTGCCCAGTAGATGGGGGTGGGTGGGTTACCTGAGTGGTAAGTGAAGCAAGCATTTTACTCAGCCTCAGTATAAATTAGGGAGAAGAAAAGTTGAGAGAAATATGAGAGAAATTGCATGCTGTTCCACAGGCTTCTCTAACTCTTAAGAGGAGCTGTTAGCGTGTGTAAATGGCTGTAGCAGGGGGTGGGGTGGGGCTGAAATGAAGCTATTACATAGATATTATTTCACTCATGGTTGATTGGATACAAAGCAACAGTGTAATATTCCCTTGGACAATAAATGGTATGCAGTACTTCCATTTATTCCTGTTCTTAATCCTCTTGGCCCAATGGAACTCATTTATCCTGCAACTTGCAAAATTAGGTGGGTATTTTACTATATGAAACTGTTTCCAAGCTATTAAATATTGGTCCACAAGGCCAAAACAAGAGTGAGCATCAATGGAGAATATCTAATTGTAAACAGAAAAACTACTTTCTTTCTTTCTTTCTTTCTTTTTGAAAGCACAACTGCATAATTCATGGATGCCACCATTCATGGTCCACATACAATTTCAGAAGTATGCCTGTAGAACAAGTAACACAAACCAAGCTTCTCATGCAATCACAATATAAGAATCAGCAGCACTGCAAAAGTCATAGATCTTACATTTGGAGAGGGATCTGTTTGTTCATATTTTATCTCTTCTTTCCCATTTGCTTCAGACTGTGTCGGTTGGTATGATCTGCCTTCAATGAAAGTAATATAGTCTTTATAAGAGCATAATGGGCCTGCCAGGATACCCATGAAATTACAGTTGTAACTTAAATACTCCAGTAGACTTGGCATGCGTCTGTAATTCAAAGACAAGCAACTGGTGAGTTTTTACTTAGGCTTTTAAAGAGGTCTACTATAAAACTAGTATTAATACTGCACAGTGATGATAATCTAACTGAAATTAAGAAAAGAAGATATACGATCTGCATTTTTATCCATACAGATGGAGAGGGAGATAACAGAGCTGAGATTCAAGAAGCCTTATATCCACTACCGGCTTACAAAAACTTTACACGTGGGCTGAGAAGCCACTAATACAGAGGTCCCCAACCTCTTTGAGCCTGTGGGCACAACTACAAAATGGCTGCCACAGCAGGCAGAACCACCCACCCACCCACACACACAGAGTACAGGGGAGAAGTGGGGTAATTTAAAAATATGCTGTGAAAGAGAAGTGAGAAAGAATAAAAACAACACTGTGAAAGCAGTGGCTGATTGATTGATCCAAACGACAAGCTGGTGGGGGACTTAACCAGGACACTCTGGGAGAGGGAAGACGCACATCGTGCCTACGTCACCTCTGGGTAACATAGGCACATCGAGGAAGTTGGGGGCGATGTGTCAGCCTCACCTGAAAGTGACATAGGCATGTCAGGGAAGTTGAGGGGCGACCCTCTGTTTTTTGAGCAAAACTCTACGGTTTGAAGCTAATTCTACCATAGACTTTTGCCCAAAAACCAGAGCATCGCCACCATGCCCGCCCCCCATGTCACCAATGTGCCTATGTCACTTCCATCCCACATGACCATGCCCACTTCCTAAAAACACCTGGGGGCACCAGAAAAGGTGTTGGCAGGCACCATATTGGAGACCCCTGAACTAATAATTGGAGTAAGGGGAACCACTATTTAGAGGATAAATCCAAAAGGCAAGTATCAAACACCAACAATGCTCCTGAGAAATTTTCCTATGTAAATGCACAAGTACATGCAGCCTTGGGACCCATGTCGGGGAATGGGCCTGTGGCGTCGGGACACTCTAGTTCAGCACTAGCCCAGGACGATGGCGGGCCAAATATTCCCAGGGTGGTGGCAACATGGGGACCAGTGAAGCCGACTGAAGCCCCAAGGAAAGAAGAAGGAGTGAGGGAGGAGAGACACCGACAGAACAGTCCGGAGGCAATCCAGAAGCCGAGGCTGGATGGCAGGAAGGCGGCCCCGCCCAATGCTATGCCCTCTAATGCCAGATTGGAGGGTGGCGGAGAGAGGAAGGGCCAGGGGGTTGATGTCCCAGTGGACGGTGGAGTGCCAATTGAGCAAGCTCAGCCCCCAGGGAGGAAGGATTGGTGAGCCCAGGGAGGGTCCACTCTGGGGAGGCTTTAAAATACTGGAAAGTGACAGACTAGGGAGGAAGAGCACAGGCACAGCCCAGAGACACATGGAGAGTGTCCTGAAGCCTGCAGGGAAAAGGGACTAGAGTAGGGTCAAATCCGCCTCCCCCTGTAACTATCTGAGGCCTGTTGAGGAGCTTGCTGGAGGAAAAGGAACCCCAAGAGGGCCCTACCTTGCTGGAACTCCCTGAAATCCCCAGACTGCGACAACCACTGTAACGTTAAGCTGCAGCAGTATGTCCAGAATGATGTTAAGCTACAGAGCACTGATTCCCAACCTTTTTAAGCCTGTGAGCACCTTTGGAGTTTTGAGAGAGAGTGGTGAGCATCACCCCAAAACGGCTGCCACAGGATGCAGAGCCAAACCCAAAATGATTCCTGTAAGAGGTGAATACCTTCCAAATACAATATCTTCCCCTTTACTTGCAGAAGAATGGCATCGCAACCAAGCTGAACCCATGAGGTGTTGCCTTATTCAGAATCTGGCCCTTGGTCTGTCAAAGTGAGTACTATTTCTACTTCGGATGGGAGCATGGATCAGCCCCTGAGAAGACACCAAGCTTGTAGAAGGAGAGAATAGGCTTCTAAACAAACACTTATCTCCCCCCACCCACACCCACACCCAGCAACAGCCCAGCTCCCTGGACTCTAAGACAAGAACAAAGCTCTCTCCCTCACTGCTTGAAGGGAGAATGAAACCACATACTGACTAAGGTGCTTACTATTCCTCTTGTTCCTCCAGTGGCTGTGGACGCTACTGCAGCCATGGAAAAACCCTTCATTAAATGTGGACAGCCAGTGACAAGCCTTGCCTTACAATGGCCCCACCCACCTTCTGAAAAGTTTGGTGGAGGCCAGGGGAAGTCCTGCTGGGTGCCATGGTGCCCATGAGTTCCATGTCGAGGAACCCTGCTATAGAGATTTGCCAGTCACCAAATGCGATTTATGTACTGCGCTAGCTTAAATTTGATAATTAACATATTGCTGTAATTTAATGACGTAGTAAAATGTCGACTACTGATTTATTTTTAAAAGCCCCCAAAGGCCTACAGTGTTACTGGGGGAAGCAGCAGCCATAGGGAAAGGTTGGGGCAAGGAAAGTGCATGGTGAAAACAGGGTTGAACTTACCTGTAACTGTTGTTCATTGACGTTTTCTGTGCAGAGTCACACTGGGACTGCGCTTGCGCAGGATGGCTGTGGATACTCATTCTCTAGTTTTAAAATTCTACAACTGGGGGGTGGGGTCCAACCCTAATTTAAACTGGGCATGTGCAGGAATTCCCGCTGAAAGTATCACCTGCTCCATAGCGGACCACCCCCATTCCCTCAGTTGCCACCAAGCTACCGTGAGTTCTGAAGGAAAAAAGAATAGGCATCCACCAAGACAATGCAAAAGAAGATAATGATTAAATGAGAGTGCACAGTGGGGTAGGAGGTGGGAATGTGTGTCTGCATAGAAGACTTCGATGAACAACAGTTACAGGTAAGTGCAACCCTGTTTTCATCGTCCATCTTCATGTGCAGCCCCACACTGGGACACTTCCAAGCTTCTCACCTGAGGAGGAGGGGTGAGCCTCTCACCAGAACACAGAATGAAGAACAGCCTTTCCTACTTCTGCATCCCTTCTCTCTTGCAGGTCTAGTGTGTAATGGCGGATGAATGTGTCCTGTGACGACCATGTTGCTGCTTCACAGACATCCAGGAGAGGTACATGCCTGAGGAAGGCAGCAGAGGAACTTCATGTCCTTGTGGAATGTGCTCTAATCCCAATCGGGCAAGGAACACCAATCATTCTGCAACATGATCAGATAGCAGCACCCATCTGGAGGGCCCCAAGGGGGCAGTTTAGTACAGAGGAGTACATCACAGGGTTGCTGTTGTTAAGGAAATATAGAGGAGAGACATGGCTAGGTAAGAGTTGACAGGTAAAAATGGGGGGGGGATGAACACCTGGGGCAGTTCAGAAATAATTAAGGTCAGAATTTGTGTCTGGGAGCTGTATTCTCTCTGAAACACTGCATTGCTCCAGAACCAAAGCCTACTCCCAGAAGATCCTAGATATCCAGCAAGCATTGCTGAAGGAGCTGGGAGAGCCCCTCAAGGTTTTACAGACACAACCTGGTTCCATTAGCTAGCTAGCAGCAGCGCAATAACCCACTTAACCCCTGGTGCCAATGGCCTATTCTCTTCACATCCCCTTCCTACACCCTCCCCCCCCAGTCTTTGCAGTCAATCCAGGAGGACAGCAAAGACAGGATTTTTGTCTTGTGCCTCCTGGAGCAGCTTGGCTCTTACCTGAGGCAGCGCCTTTTTCCTCCCACTTGGCATTTAAGAGCAAACCCCAGCCTGCCTCCTGCGATGTGTCCCCTCTGACTTCTGGAGGCAGGGCCAAGCCCAGAGGTGTTACAATCGCACCAGCAGCAAGCTGGTGAAATGGGCTTCCTCTCCCCCAGCAAGACAGGTGGGGGGGAAGAACAGCTGTTTGGGGAGGGTGCTGGAAACTCGTACCCCCCCCCATGTGTACAAGCCTGAACCAGGGGTGTGTTTACTAGGGTCATACCTTCTGAGAAAACAGAATTGTAGTTCACAGATGCAAAGGTAGCATATGGAACCACAGCTGTGGTGGAGGCCAACAAACCCAGGAATTGTTGAATGTAACAGTCTCATTGGAACTGTTTCCTCTGAAAAGATGCCATCATTGACTCTTAGCCCTGTCTGGGGGCAAAAAGGCCATACCCAGTTGGGAATCCAGGGATGTATCTATAAGTTGAACCCTCTGAGAAGATTTCATGCGAGACTTCTCAAAGTCGGCCACATCAATTCCCAAGACTCTCACCATGTACACCATTTGCTCACTATAGAACTTGGATTCCTCACTGGGAGAGACATGGTTAGGGTCACCAACCGTAGCATCTGGAGAGGGCTCAGAAGCAGTCTCTCTGCTACCTTGAGAGACAGGGGGACGGTATGAAGAACAGAACCGATAGTCTGAGTGACGCTCTTGGTCAAAGTCTGGCATCGGTTCATCATCAGACCCAAAGGTTGAGTGGTCTTGCTCCCAGCAATTGAGACACTGCAGAGACATGTAGTACGTCTGGTGCCGCTGTAGAGGTAGTTCCCCATATACTGGATCCAAGGGCATGATCGGTTCTGAGGACCTCATTGGACAGTAGGATTCATGCTTGGATAGAGACTCCAGACCTGATGTGTGATGCAAACACATAGTCCATGGAACAGGAGGAACTGGAACCATGGGTGCGGTAAGATCCTTAGAAGAGATAGCAGTCTCAACAGTCATGGACCTGTGTTTGTCCTTTAACTTAGTTTTTCTTGTGCCTCTTTGCTGGGGGTTCTGAGGGAGCCCTGGCCTTCATAGACGGCCCCAGAGATATAGAATGATCACACATCCTTTCCTGCCTGGAACTGACCTAGGCAGCTTGTTTGGGTGGTGTAGCGAGAACCAAGGTTAGTACCGTCAGAATCAATTTAACCGATGGAAGCTTCATGGTAGTTATCAGTGCTAGACCCAGAGTTGGATCCAAGGTCAGGCAGCTCTGACCTCCAGCAGGCTTGTCAGGAAGTGATGGAGGAGTGTTTTTTCCCACAGAGTGGCCTTCAAATGTGAGGCTCTATCTGCCCATGCCTTTGGGGTAAAGTGTTGATAGATCTCACAATTGAACATGTGCCTTTCACCAAGGCAACTTAAACAACAATCATGTTGGTTGGTCTTTAAACAAGGCTTTAGATGCCATCATCACAAAATCCGTCAATCTTTGGAGCCAAGAAGAAAAATCGTTGGTGAGGGAAGAAAAAATGCCTCAGAACCAACAGTCATGACAAAGAAAAAAAAAGGAGTGAAGCTAGAGGTGAATGAATCTTGCAGCGGTGAAAAAGGAATGGAGGGAATGGGGGCAGTCCACCTTGGAGCATGTGATACTTTCGGAGGGAATTCCCGCACATGCCTAGTTTAAATTAGGGGCGGACCGCCTAGTTGTGGGATTTGAAAGCTAGAGAATGAATACCTGCAGCCGGCCTGCACAAGTGCAGTCTCGATGAGGGGCTGAACACCAAGACAGACGATGAACATTTGCGTGGCCACTCTGTAGCCACTGTGAACACCTCTGCATTTGCAGTTATCAACAGAAGGAACAGAAAATCATCACCATCCTGTGGATGCCGCTTGAGACAAAGTGCAAAACACAAAGTGGGTGAAAGCAAAGCAATGGAAGGAGTTCCTCCGTCTCCTCCTCTCCTCATGCTATACTACGGACTGTCTGATAGCGGATGGCATTCAGATAACAGTTCACAGTGCAGTAAAGAAAAGCTTACCTCACAGCCAAGCACCGCTGAGATGCAGTCAGTTCTTCATCCTTTCGAAACATTCCTGTGGAGGGGGGAAATAATGAAGCGGAACCCATTAGCTCCCAATTTATTTGGTGAATGAAGAACCCGGGACCTTTTGTAGTCTCAAAATATACTTCTTTTTAGAAGTGTGTCTTTCAAAAGAGGTCAGTCATTTCAACTTCAGCTGTTTATTATACGGACAGATGAACAGCTACAAAAATTCCATATATTGCCAGAAACTGCGACATTAAAATTTTTATCTTTATTAACAACTGTGTAAAACCAAAGCAGAATTCAGACTCTGAATTGCTTGGGGATTTCCATACTTTGCATTTGAGCGAGACTCCCCCCAGCCACTTCAGCCCACAGAATTCCCACCCACCCCCGTTCTGCTCCTAGGAAGTCAAGGGACTTTTGGGGGGCAAAGTGGGGGGGGGCAAAGTGGAAGGTGGGAGTTGCCCCCAGGAATAGAAGTTCCACTCCGCCAGTGTGTTAACAATACCTTTGAATCCAAACTTTCATTTGTTGAGAAATAACTGCTGTACATTTCAGGTTCAGTTTTAGTTCTACAAGCACTATTTCCCAGAGGCTGTTCAATATCTACACTGAAACTAAAGATTGGTTTTGAAGGGTCTACTGTACATTTAGGACTGGTAAAAAAATTCTTTGAGAGGTTTCAGATTGTCATACACACTATATATTTATTTCCTTAATTTGTTATTATGGAACATATCACTCAGATAGGTTAGTAAATTTGCACAAAAATTGCAGAAAGACATAAAAATAAATATGACCACATGCCTTAATTTTTTAAACTTGAAGAAAACATATTAAAATGACAATTCAGCTGGGGGGAAGAAAACTCTTACCATCATGAATTTCATAAGCCAAGCTTGTAATCTTCTGTGTAATTATCATCATTGGGCTGCACCAAAGGAAGAATAAAGAAAAACTTCAAAAGCAGAAAATTTAGATTTCACATTCTGAAAAGACTGCTTATGGAGAGGTAAGCTTGAATAGGATAACACTTTTCTGCTACTATTTTTTAATTCAATTGTAGCATTGCTAGCAATTGTATCATTGTGTGCAGGTAAACAACACAGGAGGCATTCTGTAGAAAATAAAATAATGGTCTTAATACCAACACCAAACATTTTATATTTGTTTTTTAACTAAGGGTACAATATTTAATTGAGGAGGAGGGGCAAATTTTGAACAGACAAGGCTGAGAGACAAGGACTGCTGTATTTTGGGAGGTCATGTGACTTTTGATCTGTGACAGCAGAATTCAAATAATATTAAAAGAACAGTAACTAACATAAGAGAAGCCAATGTTGTATCAGGCCAACGGCCCATCCAGTCCAACACTCTGTCACTTCAAAATAAGTTCGATTTCTCAAAGTCACACAGTGGCCAAAAATACCAGGTGCCCTCAGGAGGTCCACCAGTGGGGCCAGGACACTAGAAGCCCTCCCACTCATGCAGTAATTTTTAAAGAAAAAACCATCCCCAAAATTTTCCCCAAAGGCAGAGCTGTTTACCAGGGAAAGTTACCAGAAAATAAGGACTGTCCTGGGTAAACAGGCTCCATTGAAATAACTGTGTATTTCCACCCATTCAACCAATTATTTGCTCCATGCATATAAGCATATTGCTGACTTTGAGAAATCGAACTTATTTTGAAGTAATAAAAGTGATTAGCATCTTTGTGCAGCCAGCCTGTAGGGAGTAGATTGGTTTTCCTGCACTGTACCGAAAACATTGTTTGCTGCCTTTTAGACACATGGGTAATGATAATAGCAGAGAAGGCAATATAACCAAGATTCATCAGCACCCAGGAGAACACCATTCCCTGATTACACAATTCAAAGTAGAAAAATAACACACACTTTTTAGAACACATGTTTATTTTGAAAAGCCTATGGTATTGTTATTTGGTATTTATTTTAAAAATCTGGTATTATTTCAAACATGACTGGCTGAAGACGCTCTAAATTTAAAATTTCTTTAAGACGTCTGAATGCATATTGTCAGATCCCCAATTCAATCCACATAGCTGCTTTCCTAGAACTCAAAGTTAATTGAGACCATCAATTACTACACAGCCAGCCTCTATCTCTCCCCTAGTAGGTCTCTAGTAGGTTTTACTGCTCTTTATACACATTGACCTTAAACTACTTAAGTTTCTCTCATCCAGGTTATTTTTAAAAAAAATTCTCATTAAGTATATTCTTGCGTCAAGCCTCTAGACCACAAACATGAGCAATTATTATTAGAATAGTTATATACTGCCTCTCTGCATTCATGCCCGAGGCAGGCAGTTCACAGCATCCTAAATCCATAACAAATTCTGAAATCTATTAAAAGCAATCTTTTAAAAAAAACTGCAACACAAAAATTAAAGCTGCACCCACAACAAAAACCTGGAGACCCCTACTCCCTGACCTGGAGACCCTCACTCCCTGACCAGCAAAGGGCAAGGAGCTGTATGCAAAAGTGTGCTTTGGCATGTGAAAGGCATCTTCTGGTCACTAAAGGACAATTTCACACCTCACACTAGAAGTGCTGCTCAAAGAAAAGTGAGTCATAAAACGTTCTTCTGCTTGTACGAGTGAAAGCAGGAGGACTGGTTCAAATACTGTGGCGCAGCATAATCCTCTTGCAGGCTCCTTTGTGGAATAGTGCTAGCAGGTAGTATCTGCCAGCCACTAGGAATCTGACTCAATACAGTTAAATTCCTGATTCCTGAACAGCAGGAGTTGTACTGAATTTGATATATAGCAACGGCATTTAAAAGCCACCTGACAACAAACATGTCAATAACTCTGATTCTAATTATAACCAAAGATTCCTTGCACTTTTAATTCCCCTTTTCCAGCACAGGCCTCCCCACCACACTCCCCCAGATTCTCAGCCTCCAGGAATGTCCTTTGGGGAGGTGCAGGGAACGACTGTGGATGGAGGGGACAGGAAAGATTAAATATGCAAGTAGAGTGCTGCTGGTGATGCTTTGGATCTAAACCTGTGGCAAGATCTAAGCCTATACTTCATTTCCTTCATATCCCCCTCATGGGATAGGGTGGGGTACAAATAAATAATAAATAATAAGCTTTAGCAGTGGTTAATTTTTTCCCCAGTAAGTGCGTAAGTGAGAGGTATAGGGTGCCAGTATTCATATATAAAGTTGTGTCAATTTTCACCATTTCCTGCCTCTCTCTGCAGATCTTCTCTAGATCAGGGGTGTCAAAAATGCGGCCCATGGGCTGGATTCGGCTCCCACAGGGCTTGTGTGTGTCCCATGAGCAACTGGCTGTCTTCTGCTTCCTTCTCCCTCTCTCTTTTTTCCTTCTGCATCAGTGCTTGATCCAGTCTTTCTCAGTAGGAAAGCAATGTGAACTATTTAGATGAGGAATAACAACAAGCCATTGAGGTGGATTAGGCTGAGAGTGTGGATCCAGACCAAGTTCACCCAGCACATTTCCTTTGTAGACTGGGGTTTTTGAACTTAAGACTTCCCAGATAGCAGGCTGCTACTGACCACTCACTATACATTGCTCTCTCTCTATTCTTGCACTGGCTCATAAGAGTTGTAGTTATTTCTCTGGGGAAGACTATAGCCCTCAGTCTATGTCATGGTGCCTTCACATGTTCTTGACCAGCACACAAAGCAACAAAAGCTCACAATGCCCAGCCATTTCATGTTTTCCTCTGGGTCTTAGGCACAAAGTACTGACCATGAGATTTCTGTAATGACTGTTGGACTAGATGACCCTGGAGGTCCCTTTCAACTCTATGATTCTATGAAATCAAAAGTAGGTTTGCAACTTACATATGCACACCTGAACAACTGAACAGCATACTCAAGACTGCTACAGCCCAGACATTGTCTCCAGTTTTTGATACAATAATGCAGAGCAAGAGGTGTCAGTTATCAGAGACATTTAAATAAATAAAATATTGCAAGAGTGCTAATTTTTAAGCACATTTTATTTTAAGTTTTTAAAAATCTTTAATTGTGTTTGTGTTCTTTTATAAAGTTTATATCTCCGCTACCTGTCACTACATTTTATGACACACATGGCCCAGTCTGACAAAGTCTCATTTATGTCAGATCCATAACAAATGTGTTTGACACCCCTGCTCTAGATTGTTCCTGAGTGGTCCACTCCCTCTTTAACTGGCTAAGCGGGACAGGCTGGTGCACAAAATCAGGACTTGAGAAAGCCCTTCAAAAGTTAGGACTGGCGAGTACCATCACCAGGGGGGATGGGACAGAGCCCTTTCTCTCTCTCTACACACCACACACATACACACACACACTTAGACCAGGAATAACTTTGACCCATTCGTTTTTGTCACATATTAGATTCTCCTCCGATTTTATTTTAGTTCTGATAACAACATTTTATTTATGATGCAGGACTTTAGTGTTAACAAGATAACACACATACAGTATCTGGGAGATGTGCACATAAAAGATTTTTGACAGCAACTCAGTTGCATTACCCATGTCCACTAGCCATCTATCATGACATTCTACCTTTACTTCATGCCCCAAAAGAAAAGCTACCTTTTACTACTATTCAATTACCAGTTGTCTCAGGCAGCCTGTGACATGAGACTGAGCTGTAAAAATCAAAGTGTGACACCATTCAAATAGCCACTATGTCATGGGCTTACAACTATACCACAGAATTGAATTGTTTCAGAATCTAATGCAAAGTCTCCAGTAGCTGGGGAAGACTGAAGACAGGCTTGTCGTACAGAAAGCTCTACACAAAAAAGGTGATAACTGTATTGGTCCAGAGCAAAATTCAAAACCAAAACAATGTCCATTCTAATCTCTACTCCGATTCTTAGAGTTAAAAACCAGGATTATAAGAATGGGACATGAGATATTTAAGGTAGACACTGGGATGGAGGCACATTCCACACAGGTTTCCCTGATGAAAGAATCATCCAATGCTCCCCTGCTATCATAAATACATAATTACAGGAACTAATTACATCTTTCAATGATGCACATCTATGAATTATTACAAAGTTCATTTAACGCCATCATATTTAGCAACAGAAATGGCTTGAGTTACAGGAAATATATTACTTATTCTTACCCAGAAAAATCAGTAGAGTATTGTCCATAGTCAAAGATATAGACTCTAGAAATTTGGCACACAGTGAGGTATCCCAAGGCAAAAACAAAACAATATCTGAAAAGGAAAAAAAAAAGTTAAGCTATCTTTGATATAGGCCCAGTCATTCTTATAAACTTGAATGAATTAAAGACATGAAAACCATACTTTTCCAAATATTACCAAGACTGTATACATTTGTTTTATAATCCTATTTTAATAACATTGCAGATATTATGCATGCTTTGTAGCTTTAGGATTATAGGCATGCAGCCCAAATAATAACCTTACTCCCTACTATACTTGGAAGCAAGACCACCAGTCTCAGTGGCCTTACACCCAAGTAAACCTATCTAGATTTAAGTGCATATGAAACACTGAAATGTTACAGTATGAAGCTAATTCCCTCTTCATGAACACCTCATGTTTCGAAGCAAATGTTTACTTTCAATTTGTTTTTGTTTTCTGAAATGAAAATAGCTTACTGGCTTCAAATAAGAGCAGTATTTTAATCACTTATAGCTGTTACGGTTGCTTACATGAACTCAATGAAAATAAATCAGGTTTTTCTTTTTCTTGGGATTGAACAATTTCATCTTAGTTATCTCCTTCGTTATTCCATTTTTCCCTCCATTTGGCCACTGGCCAAGTCTCACATATAGGTTCATAGTTAGCCTTGCCCCCTGAACAGTTTCAATATTTCTGGAACTTGCAAACATTTTGTGATACTGTGGTGGTGTTAATCACATGGCCCTTTAAAGCGGGAGGAACTGCTGTTTCCTCCCGCATTTAAAGGGACCGTTCATACAGGCTGGGACCACTCCCGCACCGAAGCGCGCTCAATCGCGCATTCCTCGTGCTGTTTCCAACCCCCGGGAAAATCAGGTATCTTCCGGGTGTTAGCACAAGGAATGCGCGATTGAGCCGATCTGGACAGCCTCTCTCGCAATGATTGTGAGAGAGGGCTGTTCAGATCGTCCCTCCCTGGTTTTTTTCCCGTTTTTGCCCTTGGGCGCTTGGGCACTCAAGCACCCAAGTGCAAAAACGGGGGGGAACCACCCCACGCTCCGCTCCCAGCCCTGAACCCCGCCGCCCGCCACCTAGCCCCCCCCTTGCATTCTCGAACTCAAAAAATTACCAGGCAGCGACCGGCGGGGCTTGGGGCTCAGAGCTCAGGGCAAGACAGGCAGCCAAAAAATTACCAGGTGGCGGCAGGTGGCGGCGGAGGGGGTGTAGAGCGTTCACCTGTGAGCAGGAAGGGTGCCTCCCCCTGCCGCCACCAGGGTTGGGATGAATGAACATCCCAACCCAAAAGAAAAAAACCCGGATAAAATCCCAGCAGGATTTTTATCCGGGAATACGGTGCCATGTGACCGCAACCACAGTAACTGCAATGTACTCTGTTTTTATTATAAGAATAACTGGCAATGACAACTTTCCCACATTTCAAGATGTATGCTCTTTCCCAAACACTGATTGATTTTCCTTTGTAATTCAATATTTATTAACAAATGAGAGACCCGCAAGGACCCACAGGGAGCATCTCATTTCTTCCTCCCCCACTATTTCCTCTTTCCCTTCCTTGAAAGCCCCCACTGGCTCTCCCTCTTTCCTGCTTCCTTCTCTCCTTTCCACCCATCAGCCAGCCTTCTTGTATCTGCTCCCCTGCCTTAAGATTTCCCTCCTTTCCTCGCCAGGCAGCCTCACTCTGGGAAAACTCTGGACGTGTTACATAGTGCCAGATCCAGCTGCATGGTGGGGAATCTGCAAGTACTAGTGAGGGCTACCTCACTTTTCCCTATACCCCCCTTCCCCACATTATTTCCCTCTTTCCCTCATGGCTTTTGTGAGGTAGCTGCTGTTGAACAGTAGGCAAGCAGCCAGTCCACATGGTATCAAGAGACCGCAGTCTCTTTAAATGCCTCTTCCAAGCCTCTTTCCACCCAAGGAAAAGGGTGATACATTACCTGTCTGGGGAGAGTGCTTGCAAAAACCATTTAAAGAGATCCCTTAAATCCCTTCTCAGTTGACTGGCTGAGTCATGCCGCCACCCAACGCAACTCAGCAACTGAACTGAGAAGGTATTTAAATGCCTTCCCAGATGGAAGTGTTTTCAGCAACCCCTCTCACTTCCAAGTGGGGGGGTGAAAGGGGTCACTGAAATGGCTTACATAAAGGGAACTAAATGGCTTTTGCAAGCCATTTCAGCTGTCCCTTTTGCTCTCCCCCACCCCACTTTCAAGTGGGAGAGAACAAAAGAGATCGCTGAAATGGCTTGCATCTATTTCAGCCTAACAGCAGAATGAAGTCCAAGCAGCGAGTTCACCCAGAAGTGGTGAACTCGCCACTTAGATTTCACTTGTGTGCAGCACCTGCTTGCAAAAGCCATTTAAAGGGAATGTTCCCTTTAAATGGCTTTTGCAAGATCCCCCCCCCCTTCCATTCTGCTGGCCTCAGAGAGCTGCTGCCAGAGAGACTGGATTTATGCCCCGCCCTTCCCTTACAAAAGGAGTCTCAGAGCGGTTTACAATCTCCTTTCCCTTCCCCTCCGCACAACAGACACCCTCCCTGTGAGGTAGGTGGGGTTGAGAGAGCTCTCACAAGAACTGCTTGTGAGAGAACAGCTCTGAAAGAACTTGTAACTGACCCAAGGTCACACCATGTAGAGGAGTGGGGAATCAAACCCAGTTCTCCCAGATTAGAGTGGCAAAGACCAAACTGGCAAAGGAGGGACGAAAGATCCATAAACTGGAACAAACCTCCATTTCCCCAGCTTTTGTCCACCTCTAATTTAAACCCGATTTCACCTGAACTTTTCTCTCAATGTTAAATAAAACATTTTGTTATTTTTGAATTTTAAAATGCCTCAAGTGCCATTTAAGTTAAGGTGGGCTCCTGATCCTTCCCACAGCCAAAATATCATACTGTGGCAATGTTCCCTCTAAGCGTCACAGTGTTGTGAGCACAAATTCTACCTCATGAACGAGCAAAAAAAACTAGTAGCATTAAAATTGTGAGCAAGCCTACATTTGACTACTGCATAACGTCATAAAAATCACAGAATGAATTATTTTAAACAATATTTAAACTAAATTTTATGAATAATTGAAACATTATAAGATAAAACACAATCAAGTCATATTTCATTACACAAAATGTTGTCCTCTATAGGGGTAGATCGGGCTTCCAGAGAACAGGTCTACCTGCCCCTTGCCACTATATGGGTAGACCTGGCCTCCAGAGCACAGGTCTACCCGCCCCAGTCCACTATATTGGTCCCTGACTGCTCAAGGCCTTATAGGTCAATACCGAAACCTTGAATTTGACTTGGTATTCCACTGGGAGACAGTGTAGTTGGCACAGCACTGGATGTATATGTGGCACCCGAACTGTGGTGTTCCCGTCAGGACTCAGGTCGCATTCTGGATCAGTTGGCGCTTCCGGGTCAGTTTCAAGGGCACGCCAGCATAAAGCAAGTTACAGTAGTCTAGCCTGGAGGTGACCGTTGCATGGATTACCATGACTAGGTCGGGGCGCAACAGGAAAGGGGCCAATTGTCGAGACTGGTGAAGATGAAAAAATGCCAGTCTGGCAATGTGTGTGACCTGGGCCTCCAAATTCAAGGAGGAATCCAGAATCATTCCAAAACTCTTGACAGACTGCCCCAGTGTCAGTGGCACCCTGCCAAGAGTGGGCAGCCTATACCCCAACTCTGAAGTACCCCAGCCACAGAACTTCCATCTTTGCTGGATTCAGTTTCAACCTACTCTGCTTCAACCACCCAATCACAGCCTCCAAACCCATGGCCAGATTTTCTGGGGCGGTATCTGGGTGGCCATCCAATAACAGGTACAGCTGGGTGTCATCAGCATATTGATGACACCCAAGCTCGAAGCTCCGCACTAGCTGGGCAAGGGGATGCATGTAGATGTTAAACAACATCGGGGATGAAGTGCCCCAAGGGACCCCGCATGTTAAGGGGTATCTGGAGGAAACACTCTCCCCTAGTGCAACCCTCTATCCCTGACCTTGGAGGAATGAGCTAAGCCATTGAAGGACCAGCCCCCATACTCCTATGTCAATGAGGTGGTGGGTCAAAAGGTCATAATCAACCTTGTTGAATGCTGCTATAAGATTGGTAGACCTGCCCCAGTCCATTATAATGGATAGATCTGGCCTTGGACTGTTGACCTGTGTTGAACCTTAGAAAACATACCAGCACTTGGGGGGGGGGAACTCTTGCAGTCTACTTTGTGGGGTGGTTGGTAAAATATGACAACCAGCGTTACAGGTCAAGTATAACAGAGGTGGAACAATCACTGTCAGATTCCTGTCTAACCTAACAAACATGAAGTTGCTTAAATGTTATTAACCTGCCCAAACCACTTATTTATTCAAATATTTATATCCCACTTTTCCCTGTGACTCAAGGCAGCTTACAAATCATACTGAAAGGCATAATAGGAGTATACACAAAAAAATTCTGGCTCAATGATAGCCTATGGGGAACATTATAGTCAATGGGCCCCATAGGCTATGATGGAGAATCGATTCAGGGGTATCTGAGGCTCTTGGGGGGGCTGTTTTTTAGAGGTAGAGGCACCAAATTTGCAGCATAGCTGCTGGTGCCTCTCCTTCAAAAAATCCCCAAGTTTCAAAAAGATTGGACCAGGGGGTCCAATTCTATGGGCCTCAGAAGGAGACGCCCCATTCTTCATTGTTTGTGAGCTGAAGCAGAAATCTTCCGAGCTGGCCTCTGAAATGTTGTGTGCCAGGACCCCGTAGAGCAGCTTAGAGGGAATTGTGGTGACAGGGTGCTTGAGAGGAGACAAACGGAGTGTAACAACAGGATCTCAGTTATTTATTCTTAGCATTCCACAATTAAGAAGGATACATTTAAAAATTAGTGTCCTATTTTGACGTATTTATTTGCTCCACTTTGTTTTCCCCGTGACTATATAAACTTAGCTTCTTATTCCTGTTTGGTCTTTGCATTTGTCAAAACATCTTCATTATGTAGTATGCTAATTTGCTGTTTACTGTCTGCCTATATGTATGGACTGTTAACTTCAATTTCAATGTATCCCCTGAATAAAACTTTGTTGGTCTTAAAGGTGCCACTGGACTCAAACTTTGTTTTGTGACAGGGTGGGACAGCCAGAGTTCTTCAGCAAAGAAGAAAACATATTACTACGGTTGCTCAGTCAGTAAAGGGAATGAAAAACAGAGGAAAAAACTTGCCTCATGGAGAGAAGTGGATGGAGGGTGTCATAGCTGCTCAACAACAGCCACTGAGGGGATTTATTTCTTAAAGGTACAGGTGCTGCTTCTAGTGCTGGGGGGGGGATTAAGAAATGACAAAAAATAACAATTATGGTGGCAAATGTACAGCTAAACCTCTACAAAAAGTTTCTCAATCTCTAAAAATATGTCCCTGAGCAACTGTTGCCTATATGCCATACATTCAAATGTTGATAAAGCTGTAAAGTTCTCAATCTACTGGATTACTGGAGGTGGGCATTTTATCTTTCCAGTGTTGTAATATAAATCTTTTGGCAACAGAGAGGGCAGAGAGGATCCATTTTCATTGACCATCAGATTTGGCCATACTGAGAATTAGATAGGCTGATACTTTAAGTCTTGTATATGTACTCGTATAAGCAGTGTAGTTTTATATTAACTTTTGTCACAAGTTAGTGACCAAATTCAAGTGCATCTTTTATAAAAGAAAAAAATTCACCAGTATTCTCTTCATTGTTGGTGTTGTTGTTGTTAGCCATTCAGTCATGTCTGACTCCTGGTGATTCTATGGGCCGGCTCTCTCCATGTTTTCCAATCTTGTACAGTTTCTTTGAGTCGCTTCATGCTCAGGCTGGTGTCGACTTTTATGGTGTCTAGCAACCGTGTTCTTTGGCAGCCCAGTTTCCTTTTCCCACTAACCAATCCAAAAATAGTTGCTTTTTCTAGTGAGTTCTTCCACATGACACCGTCAAAATAAGTCAGTCTCAGTTTTATGATTTTTCCTTCCAATGACGTGTCTGGTTTTATGCATTCCAATACTTAGCTTGTTTGTCACCTTTGCTGTCCAAGGAATGCGCAGGAGCCTTCTCCAGCACCACAGCTCAAATGAGTCGATTTTCCTCCACTCTTGCTCCTTCATGGTCCAACTTTCGCAGCCATAGGTTGCTATGGGGAACACAATAGCACAGACTAATCTGCATTTGGTTGCTAGGATGATGTTCTTGCTCTTCCATATTCGATTCATGCTCATCATTGCTGTGTGACCCAGTGTGAGTCGATGTTTTATTTCTGGACTGCATTCGCCATTTTGGTTCATTACAGGCACCCAAAGGATGTTTGCAAATTAATCTTTTCAATGATTTCCTACTTTTGTCATTCGACAAAAATATCTAGCCGAACTAAAAGCTGTTATTTTTAAAACATGCTGTTTGTAATCAAGTAACACCTATCAGGTTTCTTGATTTATATAACAATGTTTAGTCTTCTTTGCCGGGGGGGGAAAGTTTATTAAAGATTAGGCCAGTCCTCCTTGAACAAAGAACATAGAGCATGAACATAAGCAGAGACCTACATTACTGAATGGGGAATGAAGGGGAGATGGTCAAGTTCTACTGGTAAAGAGAATGGGAGGGGCACAGGAAGGAAGCTTAGCCTACAGTGGGTGGCAGGCTTGCCTTGCCATATGATATAGGCATAGGCATGGCACAATATGGAGAAGGTTCCATTCACGCACTGTAGCCAGGATCTGGAACAAGCTAGTGCTGGCACATATGCCTACCTAGCCTCCTGAAATGTTTGAGAGGGGTATATGTAACACATACATACAGGTAATTCTCCATAACCATATTATCAAACACCTCATCTCAGAGCCTCAAAATAGTCAGGTTTTGTTCAGGACTATTGTACTGAGCACAAAAGGATTCCTACTTTCACCTCCTCCCTTCTCTTTCTACGCCCACCATTAACTACTTTACTTCAGAAAAATACTTGATGTAGCACACCTGCTACACCTTTCAGAGGCTCCCTCCCTCTCTCTAGCAGCAGTGACCACAGGCATACTGAATTTGTTCCCTGTTCTGTACTCTCTTCTCATCCCCCACCCTTCCTAATCTGCTGACTTCAAAGGGAAATGCTAGGAGGGGTTCTACCACTGGTGCAGAATGCATATTGAAGCAACATCGGCATGAACGTTTTTAAACATCCCAGATACCAAGTAATGTCCCCCCGAACAGTACAGTTGTCTGAGATATTTGGCCAGATAGAACTGTTCCAGTGCTGCCCAAGTCAGTTTAACAGGGAAAGAATTAGCAGAAACTCCAGGTATAATGAACAGTAAAATAAGGCCTCATGATTTAAGCCTTGGATGCTGTTGTGAGTAGGTGCAGCAACATATAGAGATGTTGGGAACCACAATGCCAGGCATACTCAAGCAGCAGGGAGGATCCACCTTCCATGGAGCCTTCTTTTGATTTCAGTGATTCCCCCTCCAACAGATGAGCCACTTACGTTGGACAAAAACTACTTAGGCTGGAGACAGGCTTCAATCTTTGCTCAGAGGAATTACACAAAAAACACGATAAATCATTATACTGATTCAAACCATTTGGCTCCAAGGTGTTAAACAAAAAAAATATAGCGAGCCTCCTCTTTGTGTCTTGAAATTTCTGAATTTTCACACCCTAATATAGGCACTTGAAAACTTTCTAATTTTACTAATTGCAACATCAGACATTCAGTTTATTGTTTGGTATGTCCCTGTCAACTTCTATACATAGGATGTACAACGAGGACTGTAAAAACAAGGACCTTGGAACATAAATCATGCCTTAAACACCAAGTGACAGATGCCCCTTTAACAAATCATTTTATAACCACGAAACATACTCCAGAGGACTTGAGATTCTTTATACTTAAAGAAATTTAAAATTATCCTTATAATAGTGTGGATATCAATAAACTCTTACATCAACAGGAGGCTTGCTGTATTTTGTTTGTTTGTTTGTTTAACACAGTGGAATTACACGGCAGGGGTACCTAGGGCCTAATATGGAAAAGGGAAGGGGGTTCTTAGATGGGGAAGGCCTCAAATCCCACTGTATTCCCAATGGCATCAGGAGCCAATGGACACAACTGTAATGGGGCCAATTTTCAAACCAAATTTGAAGTACTCAGAGGATACACTCCCGATTTGTCTGACAGAAGTGGCCCCATTCTAAATAGGATGGTATAGGTGGGTGGCTGTGCACACACACACCTCACGAAATTATTATTTTGGGGGGTATTTTTGCATATGTGTATGCATGTGTGCATGTGTGCCCATGCTTGGAAGTCATGGCGATGAGGCATGGAGGACATTCAGAGAAGTGGCTTGATAGCCTGCCTCTGGCCTCCCAGCCCTAGTATTCTCTGGAGGACTCCCATCCAAATACTTGCCAGGGTCGAGTCTGCTTTGCTTATGAGATCTGATGAGATCGGGCTTGCCTGGGCTACCCAGGTCAGGACACGCACACCACAGTATTTTTGAAGTCCATTACTACCTGCAATAATAATCTTCCACATCTTCAGTTGGTACTGTAATTTCATATGGATGCTCTTCTGATTTAAATATTCAACTACTCGGTGAAGAATTTTAAAGAGGAAAATGCACTGTGATTCAAAAATAACTGAAACTATAATTAGGAGCAATTATCTTGCCAGGAAACAAGCTGTTTATGATATGATATAGCAATTGTCACTGTTTTCATTCATGGCAAATTAATACTATCCAAGATTATCACACTGCAAAGGTAGCAGGCATTGCAGACTTTTGCAACTAAGCAACAATATATTTTCACAACCCATAACAGCCTAAGGATTAGATTCATCACAAAAGAGCTCAGCTGTTACTTGAAAAGATTGTTACTGAAGTTAGGATGGATACACTTCTTATACGGTGCCGTAATCTGCGGCATCCACTGCTAAAGCTGACATGTTCACATTTTTATGTGTACATGAATTGTCATGACAATTTAATGATACTTGAATGTAATGGCGTGTTTTGAACGTACAGCTAATTGTTAATCTTGAGAAGCTCTCGTCAGTATTCTGAATGTTAATATAAAAATGATGTTAAATAAAGAATTTAATTTTTTTTAAATCTTCAGATTTTTGTAGACAAGACAGACAGACAACAACTTGTCACCAAGAGCTCCCAGCTACTGCAGAGACAAATATGCTTCTCTTGCAGGCCTTGAATGGTAGCCCTATACTCATAAACAGAAACAGCTATTCACCCGTAGCCATGAGCCATCTAACAGACACAGGGACTAGGCTCCATAACAATGACAACAGCTGTCCCCATATCTGCTCTAGCAACCACTATTACAAAACCTATCTTCATCAGCAGTTCATTCATCAGTTTATCCTTAAACGTCATCCTCTGCCAACAATATAGCCTGCTACTGTCTACACAGGATGAATGTCAGCCCAGATACAATAAAATAAACAGAAGTAGTCTGACATTAAAAACTGCTCATTTCAGAAGTCATTAGGAGAATATTCCAGGCTCTCAGAACACTCTGCTGCTGAAGTAACCACACTCCAACAGAAACTCTTTAAAGAAAGCACCAAGCTGAAAATGCTGAACTAGAATTTATCAGCAAATTTTATTCTATTCAATTTGGATATAATTGGATTCACTGGTTTCTCTGCAATTTTAAGCATAAAATTAGCATAGCACAGCTAGAAAGGTGGTAATATCAATTCCTGGTTGCAAAAGGGTCACTGTTCTCATCACGTACACATTTTGGCTCTGCATAAAAGTGTCACAGACCTACCTGCAGCCTCTTGTGTTTTATGGCCTTTTCACCCCAAAGTTTATACCTTTGTGTATACAGGAAAAATCACTCCCTTGGCTACTATTAACACTCCTTTTAAACACATTATATCTTCCTTGTAGCAATGCATCCCAATTTTTTTCTTTCCTTTCCACTAAACTATCCCCGCACTGCAAAACCGCTCTCAAGCAATCCTTTCCCTAACAAAATTAGCAAATATAAAACACATTGGCATATATGGTGGACCCCATCCACTTTCCTCCCTCAAAGGCTAGATTTTCCCTCTGTTTCTTTTTCCCTTCACTGACTGAGCAGCCCTGGTAACATTTATTTTTCCTTTGAAGAAACCTTGTCCCCTGTCAGTAAGGTATGTTTTGGCTATCTTCAGCCCAGGAGCTTGAGGGAAGAGGTAGGATCACCCTTCAACTTAAACCTTCGAAAATGGCACTTGAGATTCTTTTAAAACTCAAAAACAAAAGGTTTTATTATAACATCAAAAGGGAAAGTCAGGAGAAATCAGGGGTTGAAATTACTGAGGTAAAACTATTACAAGCACAGACTTTTGTTCTTATATATCAGGCTAATGAGAGGTTCTTAAATTATTTTCAGTTACTTAGATCTTTATGTTGAGAGGCTTGGGTCCCAGTGATTTCCCAAACACTCTAATACCCTTCATTTGTATAATCATTGACTCTTTTTGGAACCCAGAAGGCTGGTACCCTCTTCCCAACCCCTTCTCTTTGGAACACCAGTATTCTTCTTGGGGTTTTGACTAACTTCTATTTATTTATGTATTTATGAATTTATTTATTTATTTGATTTCTAGGCCACTCTCCCTGCGTTCGCAGGCTCAGAGCGGCGAGGTCTTTACAGGCAGTTCCTAATCACACTAGAACAGGGATCTCTGTACTCCTCAGAGATAACTCTCCCTATTTGACTGGGTAGAGGGCCGGAAGGTGGGGAGGGCGGGATATAAATTGAAAGAATGAATGAATGAATTAATTAATTAATTAGAGAAACTTCTCTCTTTAGAAGATCTATCCCCTTTACTTTGGCCTGAATGGGAGTCTTTTCTACTATACTTCCTTGCAAAACTCTCCCCCCAGTTCTCTTGTCTGTGTTCAAACTGCTCTCTGCTAATGCTGAATTCAAACTGCATTCAGTCAAGGCAGAAATCTGACTGTCAGCACTAAACCCTTTTTGGACAGGGCTATTCGTAGACCGTCTCAGTAAACGTCTCTTCACAGTAGAGGCAGAGATCTGACTGACTTTTCCTCTCTCATTTCCTCTTTTCCAGCTCTCTCAAGACTCTTTTTTGCTCAGCTGATGCCAACCAATCAGATTGCCTGCAGCAGCCTGTCACTCAAAGCTCCCCTGCCTTGGTGGAGAGGGCAGGGTATAAATCGAATAAAATAAATAAACTCTTCACAAGTCTTTTAGTTGTTGGTACAGCACTTCTACACCTCTTAAAATGGGCAGTCCGTCACAGCATATTAAACCCAGTAATATACAATTGGTTTTAATTCTTTATAATACCTTAACATTTTGACTCACATTAGTACAGCTCTTTGCAAGTACAATGAATTTACAATAGCTTCTTTTCATCAGTTAAACTCTGTATGCCAATTTCAAGCTAAAGTTTATCGTGAAACAAATTGAAGAACGTGTAATATGTCATCTTGCTGCCAGGTAGCAGCTTAATGAATCCTGGGATATTGTTCTGTGTTCACTTAGATTAAGCTAAGTGTTCTCAGCTGTTCTAATAGACCAGTGATTTTTCAAAGTCTTAACATTCCTGGCAAATGCAACGTAGGCAGTTCTGGACAAATGCTAGCTTCATTGCCAGTGGGCAGTTCGGATATTTTTAGCATTTTAAATGCTATCAGAATAATATCCACTAAGCTTTCAAAACCATTATTAAAATCAGGCAGGCATTAAAGATGCTCCAGTTATATATTCTGGCTGAGGACAGACTGGCAATCTGAAGCGGAGGCAAAGCGGAGGGAACTGGAGCGGGGGGAAAAACCCACGGAGCTGGCCGTTCACACTGGCCAGAGCAATGCGGATCAGTGGCGATACGGAGCATTCAGACTGCCACGGAGCGTTCAGACTGCCGCATAGCCAGCGCGCGCCGCTGCACTTTTTTTTGTTTTCCTTTGATGTTTTTCGCATGTGCGCACATGCGCACATGCGCACATGCGCAAAACTTTTTGCCGGTGCGTTCACACTTCCTCCGGATGCCTCCCGCTTCTTCCAGTTCACACTGTTTGGAAGCGGGAGGCATGCGGAGGAAGGCCCCTGAACACCGGGAAAAACCGGTGTCCGGGTAAAGCGGAAGGAAAGCGACTGGGAGACGGGTAAGTACGCAACGGAGCTGACGGGCAGATGCGCATGTCTGAACGTGCTCCTTTCCTCCATTTGCGAAGCGTGCCTGCCCCGCTTTAGATTGCCAGTCTGTCCTCAGCCTCTGTCTGGAATCTTCAAGATTTGGGAACAGCAGCCCCATTAAGATGGCTACTGGCCAAAGACAACTTTAAACAGGTTACCTATGCATATAGCCTTCTCCTATATTTGCGAGTTCTAGTGAAGAATTTGTATTCTTTATAATCCAGCATTTCTGGGAGGTGTATAAATTTACTTCAAATGGATTAAACATAAATTTGATCCTTCCTTACTGGATTGTCAAAATAAACAAAGAATACCGCTCACCTGCCACATGAAAAATAGCACTGAGTGAAGTCTCTCCCCCCTCCTTTATCTGCTCCCATTAGCAATGTCATACGACTCAAGCCCTTTTTGCACTCGATCTCACTCCCTGCAGCATTTCCTTCATCATCTGTTATGGAGGCTTTAAATGGCCCACTTTTTTTGTTTTACAACCATTTTTTCCCTTTGACAATAGGTACCATTTGCTCCTGCAACCTTTATAAAGTTGACAGTGTTGGAATATGCAAGGTCTATAGTGCAACCTTATGAAGAAGATCCGACTATCACCCTACAGGGGGAGAGCTGAAGGACTGGTAGTTAGCATAGTTAGATTAGGGACTGCCCACATTTTCAAATTATGTCATTGCTGTCTCCTGACTGGCTCTTCTGGAGACTTCCTGCTCCTGCAGAGCTTCCTCCTTTTTTTGTTGTTCCTCCTTCAGTAATTAGGTTAGACCAGGGGTGGGCGAACTTGCTCAGTGTAAGAGCCACCTAGAACAGGGGCGGCCAAACTTGCTTAACGTAAGAGCCGCATAGAATAAACATCAGATGTTTGAGAGCCGCAAGACATGAACAAATATTACCTGCTTTTATTGGGAAATAAGCAAATTTGCTTTTTATTAACATTAAATAAGACTGCAAAAAAAATAACAAAAGGGGTAAAAGCAGATATTGATAATGATATTAATTTGTCCAGTGATATTTGTTTGCTAATGATATTTAGCTTCCCCAGCCACCCTGCCGGGAGCCACATAATATATGTGAAAGAGCCGCGTGCGGCTCCCGAGCCACAGTTTGCCCACCCCTGGGTTAGACAGTTAAGGCTCTCTCTCTTCTATGTTCTATAACAGTTTGTTCTTCTTTAACAAACCTATTTATTTTTCTCTAAACAATCAGTGCTCCACTTCCTTTGCATATTTAAACTCTGCCGACAGAATGTTGAAGTATGGAATACATGACCCATACTCAACCTTATGCAACTTTTGCTGTAACTCATTTCAAAATGCCTGCTGGTGCACCAGTATTCTACTGGTGCTTTTGTTGGAAATGCTTCCTTCTACATATCCCATAAACAGATGATTTTGCCTCCTAGCTTTATGTGGGCAGGGGCTATGTGATCACCCACTGTACTTTTCTAGATAATCCTACTCTGAGGTTTGTACTTCCAAACTGATACAACTGCTTTTTAGCAATGACTAGTAAGGCCTAGAGTATTCTACAGGACTGATGGATCATTCTGGTTATGTAAAAAAAAAATGAGATCTAATATTCAGAGTTACAGGTCAAATCTACAAAAAAGGCAAGCTGTTTTGGGTAACCGTTGTGCTGCAGGACAATCTGCAACTGTACACTTTCCCTCTCCCCTTTCCCTCCCCCCGTTTGCTTTACCAAGAAATACAAAAACCGATACTGACAAAACTTGTTTCCGTTAGAACACTGCTCTGAAAATAATAAACGGAAGATGGCATTTCAGATAATTAGCACTATGGAAAATGAATTCAAGCACAACATGCATAACAATAATCTGACGCATAAACTTTACAGTCCTTAACATTCCCTTATCGCAGCAGAATGTGCTACAGCAATGAATATGGAAACACATGATTTATGAAAAATCCAGTTACAAGCAAGCAGATGCTCAGTACTGCAACAGTTATTAATAAGCCACATTAATTAAGAATCTTGTTTATAGTAAATGCTTTTGGCAATAAAACAGAAACATGCAAGGCTACCTAGACTACCCAGAAATTCTAGAAAGTCCCATGAAGCCCAAAATATATCTGGGAATTAAGTAAGAATAATAAAGAATAAGATTTGTCAGAAGAGCTAGGACTGAACTGAAATCTGTACAAAGAGTTGAATATTCACAGGATTCCTTGCCACCCATCCCACTAAGCAAAAGACTGGTTTAAGTTGGATTCTTATTGCCTGTTCCCTTACTCACATCATGACTTCCTAAGCGCCCTTCTCCCCTTCTCTGCTGATAATATTATTATTTTATTATTTATTAAATTTCTACCCCGCCCTCCCGGCCAAAGCCAGCTCACAGCAGTTTACATAAAATAGCCTAAAATTACAATGATATAAATTAAATTAGCAGCATTAAATACACAATTTTAAAACCATAAAACATAATAAAGTGCTAGTACCAATAATTTCACAGCAATGTTATTACTTAATTCTCAGATCTCGCCGTCAGCTCCTTGGTCCTCTAGCAGTGGCAATGGCCACCGCCAGCTGAACTGGACCGCAACTATCCACAAAGACATGGCTGATGTGGGCCTATCCAGACTAAAATCCCAACACCCAGCAATAAGATCTGCACAAATCCTATATATGAGCAACTTCACAACATTCTCTGTTGCAGCCCCAGACACAGAATACATAATGGGGCTATGCAGATGAAGAGGCAGAGTGATGCAATGAGAAGCAAGGAACAGAAGCAAGTACATTTTTATCACACCTTTACTTTGGCCTTTAGCACACATCCTGCAATGTCTCAACTCCTCTTCCAGTGCAATCAGTAATGACATTAGGGTGTAGTATCACGAGCATGAATATTGAAGCTGTTATATGAACTGAAAGGACAGTAACTGACTTAAATAGGGACCAATGCAGTAACATAAATTCACACATCCCTTTACATCCTGTAGAGAAACAGCCAAATATACACAAAGCGTAAATAACAGTTCTGGATTAAACGGTAAAGTTTAACATTAAAAACCAGACGTTACAAGTGAAACGTAAGGAATGTGGCAGCCTATACCACTGCCCACTCTCTGAGAACTCTACTCCATTTGCAAAAGGGGGGGGGGGGTCTCAGGCGTCAACCTTCCCTCCTTGCCTTCAAATTGTCGTCCGTCCGTCCCATCCCCGCGTCCCCCGGTGGCTCCATGAACCAACCTAGGAGTTCTTCTTGGCTCTGGGCTGCCAAGAAGACGACCCACCACCTCGCTGAGGTATCATGAGGCTGCCTGACCTTTATTGGTCTCTGTCTCCCTCTGTCATGAACTGTGTAGGACTGGGAGACAAGGCCTAGTCAGGCCTAGGCCCAGGAAACCTGTGTGGGAATGAAAAACAGACAGCCTACAATCCCCACAGTGCTTGTAACCCATCGGTGTCCAGGGACTGTATGAGGGGTTTGATACTTAAAACTCTGTGGGCGGTGGAACTGCGTCCTTTTCCTCTCACACAGAGTTAAGCTGAGAGGACAGTCTGGTCTGAGAGAAAAGACCCCTCCCTCGGGACAGAGCGAGGACAGGCACCTGCCTGGTATAGGAGACTGTGGGCCTTGAATAATAACCGGTTAAGATAAATAGGTAGCCGCCTTAGATTCATTTTATTGACCTTTAGACACTGTTAGATATTTTAAGCACCATGTCTTGTTTTCCTTGCCCCATGCCTGGTCATCACGCCGATATTTCTCTTTTAAAGGGGGCATTTTGGTTGGGCTTGGGAGGGTACACTGGGCCTTCCCAAGGGACCCTAAGTCCAGAGTGGAGGCGGAGGAAGGTGGCAACCCACGGGTGTCATGACACCCTGGAAACTGACCCAATGCATGACTTCAGCATCCTTTTCAGCAGTGCAGTCATCCTCCAGGACTATGGCTGCTGGTGCCTGCCCTCTCTCCCTTGTCCCACCACCACCGCCACCTGAGTGAGGCTCGGTCAGCATCCTTGGCTAGCACTATGAAACACGCAACTCCAAAATGCTCAGCAGCTCAGTTTTGCAACCCACTTACTGATCTGTGGCCTGCCCAACTGAGCAAAGGCAGAAACAGACTACAAAAAGGTAGGGAAGTGTGCGAAGGCCTCTGGCAGCCTGCCAAGTAGTGGAATTGATGCCTCGTTACTACTGCCAAGGGAGCGTCTCATATTTATGTGGGGAAGAAAGAAGTCCTGGTCTCTCTGCCACCCATTGAAAACAGTTGATGTGGGGGCAAGGGAGAGATTTAAGGAAGTGTTCCTGTAGCCATCCTGCTACAATATTAAAGTTTTGCAATTTTTCTTTTTCTTTTGTGCTTTTAATTTTGAAGTAGAATGTTCATATGTGGGAGAGGTCTATTTAAAATGTTTTTACATTACCTTTAAGGGTCCCACAATGCAGCAAACATAGAAACTCTAAAACATTTAAGTAACTAAAAATACAGTTAAAATTATAAAATTTAATTAATATGCATGGAGAAACAACACTAGCAAGGAGAGCCAATGACCGTTATTGGGATATGCCAGATGAAACAAACAAGAAGGAGGAGGAGAAGGAGATTGGATTTATACCCTGCCCTTTACTAGGAGTCTCAGAGCGGCTTACAAATGCCTTTCCCTTCCCCTCTCCCCAACAGACACCCTGTGAAGTAGGTGGGGCTGAGAGAGATCTGAGAGAACTGCTTTTGAGAGAACAGCTCTGAGAGAACTGGGACTGACCCAAGGTCACCCAGCAGCTGCATGTGAAGGAGTAGGGAATCAAACCCAGTTCTCCCAGATGAGAGTCCGCCGCACTTAACCACTACACAAACAAACAAAAGTCTCCATCTGCCGGCAAAAGGCACCAATAGAGAGAGAGAGAGATGGATCTCCCTAGGGAAGGAGCTCCAAAGTTTTAGTGCTACAACAGAGAAGGCCCTTTCTCAAGTCTCCACCCATCCAGCCTCGGATGGCACAGGCAACCAAAGCAGGGCCTCCAAGGATGACCAGAGTGTCTTTTGTTTTTTTGTTTTGTTTTTTAAATATTTTTATTTCATTTTTAACAATATACCTCCATTTCTACATCCAGTACTACCGAACAATTCCAGAATAAAGAACGTCATATTTGCGTGTCAGATACATCAGATACCACTTTTACATTATCATATTTCATACTTTATTTCCTATAGACCTAACGTTTAATTATAAAAGTCTAGTAGTGGGGACCGCACGGAACCTCCACATATCATGCTGCAACTTATTTTGGTCTATCTGTTTCTTCTTTAGTACTTCCCCTTTTAATCTTGTACCATACACGATTCTTATCATTATACTGGATCTTTTGTAGGTTCTTGTTTGTCTTTCTAATATCTGAAACACCTTAAAATTTATATATTTTCCATGTTTGAGCCATTTTGTTTGTTTTTACACCAATCATAAAACTTCGACCATATTTCCTGTAAGGAATCCTTTTTTTCTCCGTATAATATATGACTAACTTTTTCTGCTTCCGCTAAATCCATTAATTTATATATTATTTCTTCTATAACGGGACTATTTTCTGTTTTCCAATTTTTGGCCCAGATAATTTGCGCAGCTGTAATAGTATAAACTATAAACATTTTATCTGGCTTTCTTATCTTTTCTGGAAACATATTTAGTAGACCAGAGTGTATTAAAGAGGCATTTCTATAACCAGCATGGTATAACGGTTAAGTTTTGCTGTTTTTTATTTCTGCATTGCTTTTGAATTTTCAAGTAGGTGGTTGGGGTAGGGGGAAGAGAGAGGTTTATAAAGGTGTTCCTGTAGCCAGCATATCATAACATTTAAGCTTTGCTACCTTTTGTTTCTGTTGGGCCTTACATTTTCAAGTGGGGTTTTTTTGTGGGGGAGAGATGTTTACCTATGTGTTCCTGTACTGCATGATATACTGTTTTCCATAAAGCTTGTTTTTGGAACAAAATTGTGCTTGTGAATGGGCAGAGTAGTCATTCTGGGTTATGTTCAAACGTGGCAGCCAATGAGTGGCCCAACTAATGGGGCTGCAATTCACTGATGGCACATCTAGTTCCATGCCAAAGGAGAAGAGGGTAACGTTTCGAATTTATGTCTTCACCACCCAGTCACCATCATTGGAGTGCGAAACAACACAAAATCAGACACAATTGTCCAGAAAAAGAGACATCCACAGATGTGGAGAAAATCCCAAATTACATCCCTACTTGGCAACACTGTATAGCCTACACACATGAAACTTCCACCCAGTCACAGACCCACCCCTTACATAAACAGGTACCTCCTTTTTGACTACTTATAGGATCCTGGCTCTCAGCGATTAACTGGGCAAGCACTCTGTACATGTACGTTTTCAAAGGCGTTTTCTTCCGTCATTGTAACTTCCCATACAGTACAGCATGCCTCAATGCCAAGGCCACTCTACGGAAAGCCTAACAAAACATTCCACTTTTCCAGGTGCTAAGAGGGGAGTCTGGGCTGAAAGGTTATTGTACAGGCCCAAAATGTAAGGGGTCCAATTGGACACCAAAGGGTACAAGCTGACTAAAGCAACCACAAGGACAGAGCCCCACACCTCGAAGAAACACCACGTGAGAACGGAGCCTGCCCACGAAATCCTGCAGTTCCAACTGGCAGGATGGGATGTCCTGGTGCAGTTACTCTCAGCAGAGCTAACCCTTGAGGCACTCCTCCACACAAGGTTCCTGCAACACAGTGTGGTCGGTGGGGCATGATCGTGTAACAATCCATGAAAAGGCTGGGGTTTAAGAAGAATGCCGGCCATGTATTTCATTTAGTAATGAATTGTATTTGTAACCTATATAAGTTATTGCTTCCCAGAACACCTGCTCCAAAGATTTCCCGGAAAGTGGGGGCAAAGGAATGACAACTCCCCTCCTTTACATGGATTTCTGCTAACGAGCAAACAAAACTTGCTGTGGCATCTGAGTTCCTGAACACAACACATACACCCCCCCCCCAAGTCCACACTTCAAGCGAATTAAGCTGTATCCAACCTGTTGCCCCGCATCAATCAATAATCTTATTTACTTTCTCACTGGAATTTTCAGCAACAATTTCTCAGAGGAAGAACTGAAACAGGCTGTACAGATCACACCTAGTGTTCTCCCTCCAGAAATAACTAGAGAAAGTCCGTTTCAAATACATTACCAACCACACTCACTTACAACTGCAAAGGGTACCAACTAATGCAGTGTAGTTCAAATCTCTACTTTCCCTGAAATCCGGTGCCTGGATGGGAGACCCTGCTGGAAATTCCACACAAGCCACCTCTGGGTTTTAAAAAGGCAACATTAAAATGTAATACACAAAAAAACTACATCAAAATACAAAAAAGGCAGAGAACCATTGGAAACCAGTTATTTCCCTATTTTTGAAAAAAAGCACACTACTAACCACTGAGACATTTCCGGTTTTCAATTAGTTCCACATTAAGCCTGTGGGAGAAAAGCTGCTTCGTAAATGTCTAGAGTGTGTTATCTCGCCTGTATTGTGCTCATCTAACGGATAAGCATGAAATGGCATTTCACCGCATGAAGGGCAGATGGCTTCTTTAGCCGCTTAGGCCTTTTCAAAACTCCTTTCCGTAAGTTACAAGGCATGACCGCTACCATTCCGACACCTATATTACATGACACGCTTGAAATAAAGTCTCTGAAAGGAACACGGCAGCTAGAGAAAATGCCTGTCCACGTGCCACAGAATTTGTCCCAAGGGTAATAGCATGGTTGACATCAATCAGCTCGTGGACAGTAGGATGCCTACCACCATGAAAGACTAGCTTAGTTTTAACTGACACTACTCTTGCTCCTCTTTTTTATTATTATTTGTTTTAATGGCAGGTTTTTATTAACTGTCAGGTTTTTTTATGCTAAGTTCTAAAGCGCTGTCTGTTTTTAGAAAAGCAATTTAGAATGCCTTAGAAAAAAAACAGGCTGCTCACCTGTAACTGATGATCTTCAAATGGTCATCTGTGCAGTACCACACATGGGTTGGGCGCCTGCACATGACCTCAACTGGAGAACATTCCAGAGCTTGCCTCAGAAAAAGTTTTGGTGGGCTCTCTTCCCGCCCTGGGGAGCAGACACGCACTGCGCATGCCTGGAGCAGGGGAGAGAGCCACCTCCCACTCAGTTCCTTCGACTGCTACCAGTAAGTCCCATCAACAAGGTAACTGATCAGGAGATGCCAGCAGTGGGGGAGGCCGGGTAGAATTGTGGTACTGCACAGATGACCACTCAAAGATCATCAGTTACAGGTGAGCAACCTGTTTATCTTTGCCATGGTCACTGTGCAGTCCCACACATGGGTGATTAATGAGCTGAACCAGATGGCGGAGGGAGCTGGCAGCTGAAAAGACAATAAAACAGGTTAGGAGACAGCCATATGATTTTAACTAACAGGTCCTACCTGAGGATGTGGAGCATCATGCGAACAGAGATCGCTGCACCGCCTGGCCGAATGCAGCATCCCGTCAAGCTTGAACATCAAGTGCATAGTGTGACACAAAGGTCAAGCTGGAAGACCACGTGGCGGCAGCACAGATATCTTCCAAAGGGATGCCAGCCAGGAAAGCCATTGACGTTGATACTGCTCTCATGGAGTGAGCGGTAACACAGATAGGTATGGGCTGATTAGCGAGCTCATAGCAAAGGGCTATGGTCAAGGTCACCCGCTTGGATAGTCTTTGGGATGAGATAGGCTCACCCTTATGTGGTAGGACATACGCCACAAAAAGTCTGAGTTTTCCTAAAGGATTTAGTACGGTGGAGATAGAAAGAGAGAGCCCTGCGGACATTGAGAGAGTGTAGTATCCGTTGAGCCATATCAGTCGGGTTCGGAAAGAAGGCTGGCAGAGTAGAAAAAGTAGACAGAAGAAAGGCGGAGACTACTTTAGGTAGAAAGGTAGGTTCTGGTCTGAGAATGACTTTATGGAAAAGAGTATAAGGAGCATCTACTCAAAAGGCAGCAAGCACTCCCACTCGATGGGCTGTAGTAACAGCAACCAAAAATGCTGTCTTCCAGGATACCATCGGCTTCCTTGGTGGGCAGAGGTGAAGAAGACCCTTCAGAAAGGATTTCGTGAGTCGATGAGAGAAAACCATAGAACATAGCTGGGCGAAGGGCAGCTTCTAAAAGCAAAGTACAAAGACGGGCATCCCAATTTTTACGGGCCTGCCTAGTAAATTTTGTGCAGTGCAAGCACGAATCAACACGGTGAAATTCCCCTAAACAAACTACACAGGTTGTAACCATCGTTGGAGGGGAGTTTAGCCAGGCAACGCCAACACACCTTAAAAAACAGGGTGCAGACCATACAAACACCTTCCCTAACGGGGAAAAGGGGAAGGGAGGGGAAAATTTAGAATAAAGAATAGTAATTGTTTTTTGTTTGTTTGTTTGTTTTGTTTGTTTTTTTAGATTGAAGAGAAGATAGAAAAGTAAAACGAAGAGAAAAACTCAGCTGAGGTGATTTTGAAGAGCAAGCAGTCAGAGGTGTGAATGCAAGGTCGGTTTAAAAGGAACTGAGTGGGAGGCGGCTCTCTCCCCCACTCCAGGCATGTGCAGTGTGTGTCTGCTCCCCAGGGTGGAAAGAGAGCCCGACAAAAGGCAAAAAAGGGGGGGGGGGACTCAACCCAACAAATAGCTGCGAACTGAGAGGGTCAAGCTAACAAAAGAATTATTATGAAAAATATAGACATTTATTAGGGTGTGCACATAAATAAAACAAAATAAAATTGAAAGAGACAGTTCGTATCAGACATTTAAAACTAGGTTCATTAAGAACTAATCGCAGTACATAATCAAACTGATGGATAAAACCTTTGACCTAAGGACCATATTGCTCTTTGCAGTGCTACTTTTTAACTGAAAATTTTCACTTCTTATCATACTGTACAGTTTTCAAGGCTTTGCTGTCTTTGTAATCCCTCAGTTTTTCTGACCCTCCCAGAAAAGCAAGTGAACAGCAATAATGGTAGTTATAACAGAGCACCACTGTTTTTGTTGCCTTAGGAAACACAAAGGGACACCAAGGAATTTCACTATTTGTGCTTGTCAGACTAGCATAAATTGTACCACAATTTTCTCAACACATGAGTTACAAAATCACATCTCTTTTCTCCACTGCCTCTCACAATGTCAAAAGTAGGGAAAATCAGATTCAGTTCCCAGTGTGCTCCTCCAGCCAACTTAGGTTCAGATTGTTTTATTTGTTCATTGATCTTTTTTCCCTTAAAGAGTCTTGATTTTTTTCTGCATCAAATCAAACCAAAAGTGCCCCATAACTTTTGTAGGATTCTCTCCCCAACATGTTTATCCTTCAAACTTTTCTCTTCTACAATTTATCAATCTGACTCAGCAAGTGAATTAATCCACTTACACACTAAGTAACACAAAATGCTGTGATTTCATTTTTTTCCCCATGTAACATTTTGTTGCCTGCTAACCTCTTCAGTCTTTCAATACCCTCCATCTCCTTTCCTTTCCTACAGTTCTCTCAGCAATGAATGATGTATGATACCATCACCAGGATGGGCAACTTCAGGCAGAATCACTGCCAACCCACTTGCTGCTACTGGAGCTGGCTCTAATTATAGCATCATAGCCTAAATGCATGGGCAGATTTCTGGGAGTATTTTCATACCTCCCCTTTTTTGACAGTTCTTCAGAGATCAAAGGCAGGAGCTTGTTTGGGAAGACAATGCATAAGTCTACTGCCAAGATAAGCAGGCCAACCATCCATCTTGTTTCAGTGATGGGGGAATTAAACCCCAGCACAGTACTGAAAGACAACAGCCCTTACCCAATTAAGGAAACTGATGTGTAGAAACTCAAACCTTTTGGGGCCCATCAATGCCATTTTTACAATGTATAAAAGTTCTCACCAAAAATTCAGTGCCACCTGCATAAAAATTGGGCCCCACTCAGTATAGACCCTGAGATGGTTAGTTCTGCCTTAGTAGTTTTTAGGTTATTTTAGCCTACAGAATCTTAACTAATTTACAAGCAGCTCTTCATCATCATCATACCTTTACTGGCACTGTAAAAGGGGGAACACTGAGCAAATACATAAAAATTATGAGTCAAAATATCCCAAGGTTACAGTATATTGCTTCGTATAAAAACGGTAAAATAAAATTTTTGCCACTGTCAGCTATATTGTCACCAGTGTTGTTAAGCAGAAGGAGAGGAGAGGAGACTGGATTTATACCCCACCCTTCAGTACGCAAAGGAGTCTCTGAGCAGCTTACAAACAACAGTTTATACGCATCAGGAAAATCCATACTGCTGGATAAGATTGAAGATAAAATACTTTGTCTGAAATTGTTATAATAAGGACATTCTAACAACACATGGGACACTGTCAATATTTCCATTTAAACAGGGGCAATGTCTATTAATAAAGGGGTATACCCTGAAATCTTCCGGTTAAAACCGCTGACAGTAAAACATTAAGCCTGGCAAGACAAAAAATTCTGTGGATTTTTGGGGTTTGTAATTGGTAAAAATAACTAGGGAGAAGTCCTACACTGGGGAGTATCCCATGGCTAAGAGGAGAGCAGGTCTTATTGGCTGCATTGTATAAATTGGCCAGCTGTATCTCCAGTACTCTGTTCCTTATTTTTTTAAACACCTCCAATTCTGAAAATAAAAGGAGGGATTCGGTGGGAATATTCAGAGTTCCCACTTTACTCTCTGTGGTTGCTAGCCAAGGTAAAGATTCCATTAAAAGCTGGTAAATAAAGCTGGAAGGGTGAGAGTTATAATACAGCTGAAGCTAATATTTAAAGGCCACAAGCCACACCCTAGTGGTCATAAGATCTTGGCCACATTCCAAACATAGGGCATATGGAACACAAGATGGAACGTCCAGTATTTTCCGTAAGGACAGATGTACCTGTTTTACTGATTTGTTTACTGCATCAATCCACATAGGGACACTATAAAGTAATTGGGGCCTTATTTTCAAGTTAAAGACTCTTAGCACAGCTGGTACATATTGATTCCCTCGGTCAGAAAAAATAAAATCATATGAGTGCATGCCTTGGAGTTATTAATTGTCACTCTTCGCTGGTGGACCCACAATGCAGTAGCTTGAAACTGGAGGCCTAATACTTAAAAGTTTTTATTTGTTCAAGCTAATGGTCACCTACTCTCCAGATAAATTGCTTTCTGGATTTGGAAAAGACCAAAACTTTAGATTTCTCATAGTTCAGTTCTAACTGATTGATGTTACAAGAGTATTGACAGCTATTCAGCAAACGGTGTAAACCAACCCGGGAACCGGAGAGCAGAACCGCATCATCAGCATGTATCAAAATCAGGAAGAGCAGCCTCTTATCAAGGGATGTATTGGCCATTTTTTCCCAAAGGAGATTTCTAGAAACAGTCGAAAGCTCCTCTGAGGTCCAAAAAAGCCACATATAATTTGAATCTTCTACGTCCTGCACATTTATTAATTAGGTGGGAAAGGACTAAATAATGACCCAGAACAGACTTCTCCTACTTAAAGCCTATTTGTTCTGATCCAATAATTTTCTGAGTTGTCAGCCAATTGTTAAATTTAATTTCTAACAGTTTATCGTAGAGTTTACCAATTACAGATTGGAGGCTGATTGGTCGAAAATTTGCAGGATTTGAGTGATCACCCCTCTTAAAGATGGGTACAATGACTGCATTGGTTCATGCTGCAGGTATATGTCCAGTACTATTTACAATAGTAAAAAAAGCAGCTAGCGGGGGAAGCACCATTCAGAGTATGCTTTTAAAATTTCAGAGGGTATTGCATCTGGGCTGGGTGCTTTACCTGATTTGAATTTTTTAATTTATTTATTAATTTAATTTATACTTTGCCCTCCGCCCTCGAACAGGCTCAGGTAATTGATCAATAAGTATTATTACTTCTTCTGGGGTTACTGAAGGCCATTCGGAAATGCCATCTAGGGAAAGACCATCAGTGTACAAGACGTCTGGGGAGTCCTCTTGGAATAAATTTGAAAAATAATGATACCAAGTAGAAGGTAAAATAACAGAAGGGGTAGGGATTTCTGGTCTAACAGCTCTAGTAATCAGCTCTTAAGAAATACAGTTACTTTTCCCAAAGAAAGAGTCTCAACCCAAAACCACATTGGATGCCAACAAATAGCACTGGGTCTTTTTTTACCTCCTCAACATTCTTTTCCGCGCCCCCCACTGCAGATTAATGCCCCCCATTCGTCGTTGTTCTCTAAATCATATCCAGACAACTGAGTGGGATAAGGGAAAATTTGGGAGAGCTGAGAGAATTGCACTTCTGATGTTCATGAGCCACTATCGTTAAATTAAACAGTGTCATCAGTGCTCGGACTATGGTCCCAAAAGGCAATGCCTTGGTGATGAACAGTTAAACTGTTTTTGCTTAAAAGGAACAGGTGCTACTAGAGGCTTATGTATGTGACAGAATCCTACCATTCTAGTTATCCCGCTCTCCATTCATCCCTTCCCAGTTTGCTCTCAACTTTCATACTCACCTGCTTCAAATGTCCTCAGGTCTGGGTTTTGTTTTTTGTTGTTGTTTAAAAAAAAAAACCCAATCTGGCCTCAGGCTGTTAGCATTTAGAACAGCTGGGTCATATTTTTAAAACATCCATAAAATTTGCAGAAGCAGCCAATTGGTTCACTGGTCCTGCATCAGAACGAGCAAGGCCTAGCTGCTCACAGTGCTGCTGTCTGCAAAATACAAACACTTTCAGCAGATAAAGCAAAACCTAAGGTTCTGCCAAACATCCTGTATCCTGAAAGCTTTTACCAACATTAGGAGAACCCTGCACATTTAGAACGATGATAACTGACAATGGCTGTGTTCACAAGGTACAAATAGTTCCCTGACTAAAAGGTAGGAAACCTACCATATGTGAAACAGCCCAGCGACACTGATGTAGAAAGGCAGTAACATAGGGGCTAGAGAGGCTGTTGTGCCAGTAATCCCTAAAGGAGCCTATGTTCTTAACCGCTGTCCTTAACACAGATGTTGTAAGTGCTATTTTTCCAGGCAAGGCACAGATTTTAAGCACCTCTTCAAAAATTACCTGCACATTCAGGCACTTCTCAATTACATACTTGTGAGGGGAGAAAAAACTTGACCCCAAAAGTGTTGAAGCGGCTGCTGTCTTCCTTTGCAATCTTGCGGCTTCATTCTTCTCCACAAAAACAAGAAGAGAATCCCCAAAAGAGCTGCAGAAGACTAGATTTGTTCTCAGAAATGTCCGGGCCTGTTTTGAGTTTTACAGCTCTTTCCCCAAGGGTTCTAGAAACTGCTTCCAGAAAGGTAGATGTGTTAGTGTTTTACAGCAAAACCCACAAACATCTTGTGATGCCTTAAAGGCTAGCTGATTTACTGTGGCATAAGCTTCCACTTACCACAACCTGCACTTCTTGCCTTTTGACCCCACTGTTAACAATTTTCCCTCTGTCTCTATCTCCTAACAGTAAGTAAGAGGTGGGGGGATCCACACACACATACAAAAAGCCCAACAAGGACTCAGTGTATTTCAGAAGACCAAGGATGCTGGCAGTAGTTTGTCAGGGCTAGTCTTGAGATGCAAACAGGGTCTCAAAGCAGACATTTCCACTAGGGGAACTGATCTCTATAGTCTGGAGAACAGTTATACACCTAGGACAGGGGTGGCCAAACTGTGGCTCGGGAGCCGCATGCGGCTCTTTCACATATGTTATGTGGCTCCCGGCAGGGCGGCTGGGGAAGCTAAATATCATTAGCAAATAAATATCATTGGACAAATTAATATCATTATCAATATCTGATTTTACCCCTTTTGTTATTATTTTTGGCAGTCTCATTTAATGTTAATAAAAAGCAAATTTGCTTATTTTCCAATAAAAGCAGGTAATATTTGTTCATGTCTTGTGGCTCTCAAACATCTGATGTTTATTCTATGAGGCTCTTATGTTAAGCAAGTTTGGCCACCCCTGTTCTAGGTGGCTCTTACGCTGAGCAAGTTTGCCCACCCCTGACCTAGGAGAACTTCAGTCCCCACATCTCTACACGCAGCCGAATGGAAGTGATAATAAAGGGGTGGAAGGCTGAGGTAGGAAAATGGAAGGTGCCAGAATGGGATTACATGTGTTTTTAAAACTTCCCTATACTAATAATGTCCTGTAAACAGAATAAACGCACAAAGCACTGGGCTTTCTCCCCTCCTGTGACTCCTCACCCGCTTCTGCATACCCATCAGTCAGCTGGATACACGCTTCATGGATATAATAAAGAAAGCTCCAGTCACAACAGCTTATGCCAAAAGCCTTTAAGGTGCCCTAACCAATGCTCCCTCTAAGCTGTAGAGTCTTGTGAGCAAAAATTCTACTTTGTGAGCTACTGGCATTAAAGTTGTGAGTGAGCCATTTGGCTGCGGCATAAATCAGTTTGCTCTGGAGCCATCCTTCCTGAGCTAAGACAAAAATGTGTGAGCTGGAGGCTAAAAAAATGTGAGCTAGCTCACACTAACTCAGCTGAGAGGGAACATTTCTCATTCCATATGTTGTAACAGTCTGTTGTAATATTTTGAGCATCACTTTACACGTGAGAAATTAATGTGATGGTCCAATAGTTCCTGCAGTCTTGGAAAGCTCCTTTTTTCAGAACTGGAATGCAGCTTGTGCATTTCCAATCTGCAGGTCATTGTTTTGTTTTCCATATTTGTTGGCATATTCTTGTTCAGATTTTGATGGACTCCATTTCTGAGGACTGGCTTTGATATGCCATCTACTGGTAATTTGCTTCTCCCAACTGCTCTCAATTTCTAAAACTGTAGGTTCTTCTTCAAAAACCGCTTCTTGGAAAGAATCTGTCATCTTTTCATCTCTTAGGTATAGTTCTTCAGAGTCCCATCTTCTTTTGTTCATCCTGTTCAGTTAATGTTTTTTCATGTTGATCTTTCTGCATGCCTAACAATGCTTTAAATTTCCCTTTTGAGTACTTGGATCTTGTGGAACAGATCTTTTGCTCTTCCTTTTTTGCTGTTCTCTTGTATTTCTTTACACTGGTTATTATAATGGTTCTCTTTGTCTCTACATGCCAGTCACTAAACACTGTATTTAGATTTCTGATACTATTTCTGTCACCTTTTACTTTTGCTTTTCATCTATCTTTAGCAATCTGACAAATTTCATCAGTCATCCATGGAGGCTTTTCATTTCTTTTGGCTACAGGAATAGTCTTTGCACATTCTTCCTCAATAATATCTCTAGTTTCAACCCAGTTTTTCCAGTTCCTGTTCTCTTGAACTTATTAATGCAAATCTGTTCTTTACATGATCTTTAAGCTCTTCAGGAATGTTGTTTAGATTGTACTTTGGCAGTACTTATTTATTTCATTTGATTTATATCCTGCCTTCCCCCAAGAGCAGGCTCAGGGTGGGTCACAACATTTAATTAAACATTTTATTAAGTAAACACAACAGCATTAAAACATAAGCTATAAAACATAGAATATAAATCCAATCAGAGGGATAGCAACTATTCAAAGCAGTTCATAGTGCCTCCTGCACAATGCTAACATAGGTGATAGTTAACAGCAAGCAGTTTTCCAGCAATGCTCTGTTGACCTCTATTGGGCAGGGCAAATAGTAATGGGAACTGTAAGAACTGCGAGCAGTACGAGCAGCGGAGGCAGAGATGGTTGGACGTCCGCTGCCTAAATCAAAGGCCTGGTGGAACAGCTCCATTTTACAGGCCCTGCAGAACTGTAATGTCCCACAGAGCCATGATTTCAAGTGGCAGATTGTTCCACCAGGCCAGGGGAGAAAAGGCCCTGTGTAGCCCAGAGGTGCTGCCTTACTCTTGGGTAGCCCCAATAACAGGGCACCCCACTTCTGACCTGAACCCACAGAGACCCACAAACTCAGGGCAAGGAAGGTACAGTATCTACATTTCTAAAGCTATTCAGTGACCACGTGGCAATTAGCCTTTCTGTCTCCAGAACTTCACATAGCAATTTTGTGTGATACCTACGTCTATGTGGAAATCCTTTGTCTCCACAGCTGTCCTTCCTGCTCCATCCCTCAGGGTACCAAGATAAACAAATCAAACATTCAAATTATTAACAATCTTTCCTGATGCCACTTAGGGACCCACTGGAGACCCCTGAGTTAGACGTCAGACTAAGTTCTGGGAAACTCAGGCTGAAATCCCCATTCTGATATAGAATCATAGAATCACAGAGTTGGAAGGGGCCATACAGGCCCATCTAGTCCAACCCCCTGCTCAATGCAGGTTCAGCCTAGAGCCTCCCTGAAAAGTGTTTGTCCATCTGCTGCTTAAAGACTGGAAACTTGCTGGGTTACCTTCAGCCAGCCACTCTTTCAGCCTAATATTCCTCACAGGGTTGATGTAAGGATAAAATAGGGGAGAGGAAAATGATGTCAAGCTGCTTTGCACTCCAAGTGAACAGAAAAATGAATTATAAATGAGGTAAATAATAAAGCTGAAGACGTGGGAGGGCAGAAAAAAAAGGTTGGTTGGCAAATGAGAAGGAGAGAAGGAAGCAGGGAAAGGGGAGAGGATATGAGAGCTGCCAGGAGGACAGAAAGAGGATGTAGTGTAGGGAAGAGGGAATACAGGAGAGAATGAAGTGACCCCCAAAGTGGGCAGGTTGCCCACTTGAGTATTTATATTTACAGAGCACATTTCATTCAGATCTTGAATTTGTTTTGTAAACAAACACATTCATTAGCATTACAAACGGCAACAGTGAAGGATATTGCACACAGTCAAAATTATACTGCATACTGCCTTACATGACTAAGCAGGGAGTCACATTTATCATGTGTGCTTGCAAACAAGTTCTCCCATCATTTAAATTTCTGAGTGTACCCTTAATGCATGAAACATCTCTCCCTAAATCCACCAAGACAATCCAAATTCATACTTCCAGATACAAATGCTTTCTAACCCCAGAGATCTTTGAACATGGTGTCCAAATTTTAAACCACACAGGTTGATAAGCAAAGCAAAAATTGCCATGTACAATGTGAATGAGAACATTCTGCTTCTTACCTCTGACTGGCCTTAACAGAGTGGATCACAGAAATATCTTAGGGAAGAGTTGCAGAAATTCCTGCTAAAATAAGAATTGGCTTGGCAAGTGAAGCAAGCAAGTGAGTTTCATTTAAAATGCAAACTACTTTGCCTCACCAAATATATGCCACACCTAGGTATCAGAAGTATTGAGTGTTTAAAAGTCGCGTATTAAATGCTACTGCAATTAAAACCAAAACCCTCAAAATCAAGAAGCACAATGCAAATTGTGCTAAGCAGACACTTTGTAGTATGCTCTGTAATATACACAATATGCCATGGTCAGTCTGAGTGGTCTTTTTCCATGACTAATTTACAGACCAAAATATAGACACCTAGTCAAGCAGCTCAAGACACATGCAATGAGTTCAGCTCCCAATTGCCAACCCAGCAGCTCTGACACTTCTCTTATGGGACATTATCCAAGATTGGCCTGCAAATCACAATCTCATAATACTGTAGCAACTGCATCCACTCACAAACTATTTTTTGCAGGACAAATGGTTCCTGGAGCAAGCTTAAAAACTCCCCATTCTGATAAACTCTCTCTCTGTAACACTTGTTTAATCTCATCCTCCCATGAGACATTTTTTGACCATGTTGCTTCCTGGTCACAAGTACCTGACTCACTAATTCTTTGTACTGCTCTGAAACACGCGCGCGCCCCCCCCCCCCCAGCAATAATCATTGTGTTCACTCATAACTGACTACACAGTTCTCAGAGCTGCTCTTTAGCTCTATGTTTTGCATCCCATTTCCACCAGCAGATACAATACTGAGTTCACCAAGAGTACACGTGCATATAACCCACAACTTTCCTCATCAAAGTATCTGAGCACCTGACGTTTCCCAGGCACCGTGTGCAAGTATTCTAAAGGGAAAGTGATGAGTAGACTATCACAAATTCCAATCCAATCCAATCATTTATTACAGCAAAGCCAGCAACAATATCAATTCACAATAACAGCCAGTGAATTAGTAAAAATACAAATGTAAATTTCTCCAAGACTAAAACTGTTTGCTTTAGTAGCTCATTTAGGAAATAAAGTTGGTATATAAAGGGAAATGTAATTGATCAAGTAAAGAATTTTCAGTATCTAGGAATTACCTTTCCCTATAATTTCAAACTCTTGGCACATCTTACCTCCTCAGCTACTTTGGCTGAGAGAAGCGCAAATGCCATTCTTAGACTGCTTAGAAGAAAAGGTGCTGGCTTTCTCCCCATGGCCTTAAAAACCTTCCAGGCAAAATCACTGACCCAGCTTCTTTATGGTTCGCAAACTGGACTATCTGCCAAACTTCTGACTCTCCAAAGAGTTCAATCAGAGTTCTTTAGATCCTTATTCGGTGTCCCTAAAAGCGTCTCTAGAGTGTAATACTCAGACAAGAGGCTGGCTAAAAATTGAACTAAAAATCTGGGAACAAGCAATATTTTTCTGGTTGAAAATTCATTATAATAAGAAATGTTTGATGCCTTTTTACTTAGCCTCAGACCCTTATCCTGCCTGGGCTGCACTAATCCTTAATAAAATTAGATTTATTGGACTAAACCCTGACGATCTCTTCTACGGAAGTGTGAATAAAACAAGAACAGTTATTACTCAAAGGCTCCTCAATACTGAACTACAAAATAAAGAGAAGAAGAAGAAGAAGAAGAGATTAGATTTATACCCCGCCCTTCACTCACTTGGAGTCTCAGAGCGGCTTACAAGCTCCTTTCTCTTCCCCTTCTCCTCCCCACAACAGACACCCTGTGAGGTCGGTGGGGCTGAGAGAGCTCTTTCCCAAGGTGTCCTTGAGAGAACAGCTGGTACAGAGCTATGGCTTGCCCAAGGTCATCCAGCAGGTGCAAGTGGAGGAGTGGGGAATCAAACCCGGTTCTCCCAGATTAGAGTCCGCACACTTAACCACTACATCAAACTGGCTCTAAAGAGGCCCTACTTCCAAAGAGTTTTAGATGTTTAAAATCTTGGCCCATTTTTAAAGCCGCTCTGTACTTGTCTGATATTTCTTATGAACCCTATAGATGGGCTTTTTCTAGGGCCCATTTTGAGGCACATCCCTCTGCTGTACTACAAGGCAAATTTTTACATATGCCCATGCAGGAGCGATTATGTCCTTGTAAGTCTAATACGGTAGAATCCACTACCCACGTACTTTTGTACTGTAAATTTTACCAGAAAGAACGGTCTTATTTTATATTACAACTTCTATCTAAGTTTAACCCTCTGCATTCTTATTTGAAATTTAGGCCAGAGACTCTGCGTAATTTTCTCTTAGAAGATTCTCAAAGCTCTGTATCTTATCCCGTGGCTATCATAAATTGATATGACAGGGTACATATTGTGCAATGAATACAAGGAAGGAGAGCACAAATGTATCATAAGAAAGAACTTTCAGATCTTCCTCTGCAGTTGAAGGCCTGGGTTTCATGTGCATCATGGAGGCCTTTTCTAGATCCAAAAGGTTTTATCAGCTGCACACCTCCTCAAGAAGCAAGATCTGGCCACGGTTAGGTGTGTTCTGGTTATCTCCGGATCAGATTTCTGCAGAGACTTTGGGCAACACAGATCTCCAATCCTTAAAAGATGTTCTCCACTCATGTATTTGTTCCCAAGCCTCAGTCAAAGTGTTGGTTCTTGTATTCAAAGTTCTAAACAATTTAGGACAAACTTCCCTGTAGGCAGGGTTGCCGATTTCAGATAGGGAAATATCAGGAGATTGGGGGGCAATTCTTGGGGAAGGTGGAGTTTGGGGAGGGGAGGAATCTCAGCAGGGATGTGATGTCCCTCTAGCACTTTGGTTTCTTTTAGACTACATAGTATACCAAAGAGTCTGCCCTCCAAAAATGCCATTTCCTTTAGGGGAATTGATCTCAGTAGTCTGGAGATCAACTGTAATGCCAAGAAACCCCAGGCCTCACCTTGAAGTCCTGCCAGAGATCTAAGATATTTACATCAGGGCCCTGTTCCCAGCTCCCCCGGCCCCGAATGCCACAAAGAGCGGGGGGGGGGGGTATTTTTGTTGCAGTGCCTTGTCTATGGAACTCCCTTCCCTTAGTTCTCCACCTAGCACCAAGCTTCTTAACTTTCAGTGCCCGGCCAAAGCTTTTTTATGCACAGAAACCTTTGGAAAAGGTTATTTTGGGGTGGCCTTCTTTAGTTCTGTCTTATTGTGTTATTACTTTGATTGGTTTTACCTACTGGTTTGATGTGGACATTTCCTGCATGCCACTTTAACCTTTTCTGTATTGCGGCTCTGAATGATTTTTAAATAATTGGGTTTAACTGTGAATTTTTGCCCCCCACTTAGCTTAACCTAAGAAAACACTGATCCTCTTAATACTTGGTTAATATCCAGTTCTGGGCAAATTTGCAGATTAAAAGGCAAGTCAGTTAACAGTCTTCCTTTTATAACCAGTTAATCTCCTAAAATGAGTGTAAACATGATTTATGCAAATTATTTTACCCCATTTTTCTTGTGGAACAGGGGCTCAGAGTATTTCACAACAAAATTCAAGAACTACAAACAAATCCATACACATGAAGCATCAAGATGATGTATCCTAGTGGAGGGGCGCTAATACAATCTACCCTAAAGAACTAAAACCTTTGATTTTAAAAAAAATATTGAATTTCATGTTTCTGTGCCCTATTGTAAGTAGTTCTTTTATCTTGTTTTCCTAATGCAAGTCTCTCGCATATTCAACATCTGTAGTAATTATATTTACTGGGCAATTCATGTCAGTCGTGTTAAAGTTGTCCTAATCAGAAGCTACACAACAAAAGCATATTTTAAGAGCTACGCTCAACACCCATTCTAGCAAGTCTTAGCCGAGTCTAAACACTCAAATCAAGCCTTTTCATTGAAAGAATGTTCAAGTCAACACACCAACATTCCAAAGAACAATTGCATCATTTACAGCTTGCCCAGCACCAAGAATCTTATTGTGAGACAATAACCATGACAATAACCATGACAATGGTTAAAAGGAACATACATTGCAACTGACTTTTTCTAGACCAAAAGATGTTGCCACTTTCTTTGGTAGGAGACCCTGATTAATTTGACAGGTGTAGTTTTGCTGAGGTCATAAAGCATGCACCAATACTTATATGATTCAGAGCTCATTTGTTCTCAGCCAAATCACTTGGCAGAATAGCAAGTAGAGTAACAAGCATTTCAGAAACATCAGAAAGTTACAGTCACTCCTCAGTGAAAATTGAAGAGATAAGAGGGGAGGAAACATGAATTTACCTTCTGAAATTTACTTACCTTGTTTTAAGAACAAAGCTTTGTACTCAGGCTGTATTGTAATACATACAAGATTTATGAACTACTTAGCTTGCTGGCTTAATCAACCTAACTTGCTCACGTGCATCAGCAGACGAAAGTGTACTCTGAAGAAGCTATTTTGATCTTGTTCAAAGTTTTTCCCCAGCTAACAATGGGATTTGTTCCATGAAGCCAAGACACTTTAAGCTTTTGGGTCTCGCTGTGCCACACATCCACACGCTGCTCCATGCTATAGTTCAGGGGTGGGCAAATTGCGGCCCGCGGGCCACATGCAGCCCGCCAGAGTTTTTTGCAGCCCGCCAAGACAGTCGGCCATGTGGTTTCAGTCAGGCCTCCGTTGGGCCCGGAGTGCAGAGAAGCGGCACTTTGGGAGTGAAGTGTCCAGGGGGCGGGCACATTACCAAGCCCCACCCCCTGCTCCCAGCAGCTCTTTTGGGCGACGAGGAGGCAGAAGAAGGAAGGTAAGTTACCTTCCCTCCCCCATCCTCCTCTTCCCGGGGCCGCAGTGCTCCAGGGAAGCCCTGCCTGCCCCCATCCTCGCCTTCTCCGGGCTGCGCCAAAGCACAGCACTCCAGGGAAGCCCTGCCCACCCTCACCCTCACCTTCCCCGGGCCGTGCCAAAGTGCAGCGCTCCGGGGAAGCCCTGCCTGCCCCCACCCTCGCCTTCCCCGGGCCGTGCCAAAGTGCAGCGCTTCGGGGAAGCCCTGCCTGCTCCCACCCTCACCTTCCCCAGGCCGTGCCAAAGTGCAGCGCTTCGGGGAAGCCCTGCCTGCCCCCACCCTCGCCTTCCCCGGGCCGTGCCAAAGTGCAGCGCTTCGGGGAAGCCCTGCCTGCCCCCACCCTCGCCTTCCCCGGGCCGTGCCAAAGCGCAGTGCTCCGGGGAAGCCCTGCCCACTCCCACCCACTCCCACAAATATTTCTTTGGTAATACAGGGAATAAAGCAGTGTGTGAATGCAATCATTCTAAAAGGTGCGGCCCTCCACTAACCTCTGCTCCCACAAAGTGGCCCCCGAGCCAAAACAATTGCCCACCCCTGCTATAGTTCAAATAATTTCAAAACCACTGTGTGACACGGCAGCAGCATCAACTTCTTTTCAAAAAATGCAAATCTACCAAGTAAGCCCCTTGTCATGACACTTAAGCAGCTATTTGAATTTCTGCCCTTGTTAGTAAAGCAGTTATCACTGCTCAAATCAGTTTGCAATTGTAGCGTCGTAATTTGTGTTCTCAAATATACACATTTGTCACTGCAGGTTCGGCACATGACTACATTTACAAGGGAAGTGACCTCTGCAGATCTGCCACAGCTTAACAGGCCAACTGCATTCTGGCATTAGTCATGCTGGCTTTATATATTACTCTAGCCAAGTGGCGGCCAAGAAAAGCTTTCATGCAGCAATGATACTGCAAAGGGGAGAGTGACGGAACATGCGTACAATTCAGGCCCCTGCATGAAATCCGACCTATGCAGGAAGAGCCTTCACATTTCAAAAGTTAAAAGCCCATCAGCACCACCACAAAGAAAGTGTTTTTTTCAGTAGCCTTCACATAGCTGTCAGGACTTTATGGAGAAGTTCCCAAGTATACAGTCTAAAACTGCAGCAGACTAGGGCCGCGGTCACACGGCCCCTTAATGCGGGAGGAAGGTCTGCTTCCTCCCGCATTTAAAGGGGCCGTCTACATAGGCCCGCAGTGAGTCCCGCAGCGAAGCGGGCTCCAATGTGGGTTGCTCCCGCTTTTACGGACCCCGGGAAAAACTAGTGTTTTCCCGGGAGTCGTGGGAGGAACCTGCATTGGAGGTTATCTGGACAGCCCTCTCTTGCAAGCATTGCGAGAGTAGGGCTGTCCAGATGGCCTCCCCCGCCATTTTTTCCCCCTTTTTACACTTGGGCGCATGGCCACTCATGCGCCCAAGTGTAAAAGGGGGGGGGGAAACCCCAACTCACCCAGGCGGCTGGCGGTCCTTGGCCGCCACCGCCACCTCTCCCGCTGCTGGGCTGCCTCCGCCGCAGCCACGGCCGCCGTTCTCGCCACGGCCGCCGCCTCTTCAGCGGCAGCCGCCGCCGCGGCTGCCACCGTCGTTTCCGCCGCGGCTGCCTCTTAAGCGGCCGCGACCGCCGCTTTCGCCACCGGCGCGGCTGCCAACGCTGCCGCAGGGGTTGGGATGTATAGACATCCCAACCCGCGGCAGAAAAATGCGGCCCCTTTAAATCCGGGAGCCCTCCCAGATTTAAAGGGGCCATGTGACCGCGGTCTACATGTTTCAAAACCAAAGACACAACAGTCGCTGAGTGGATATTACCAGCTAAGATATACAGAACACTCTGTAGAGCCTCCAGGAGACCCAATGGAGTAAGAGCAGTTCAAAGCAAGCAACAATTTTAAAAATTGGCGTCGTATGCAAAGATACCTCAAAATAACCTTGATGTATTGGTAGATACAGTAATTCTAACTGGCAGTTCCTTGCACAAACCAGAGCTCAAGTCAGCATATGAAACTCCAAGATAAGGGCTTCCAAGAAAAAACTGAGATCCCTTGCCTCATCAGGAGATTGCTATACATGCAAAGCTCTCTGCTGATCTACCCATCTTAACTGAAAAGTACACACCATCAAAATGAGTTTCAAAATATACTAGACTCACTACACATACAACAAAGATCTTGCTTAAACTGCATTTGGCAAAAGCACCATTGTAACTCACATTGTTACAAACCATATCACAGTATTTCATTTGAGCCAAACGCTGTATTTTATTATGTTGGCGAACACATAGTCCCAACTCTGTGTTTCCCAAAACATGGAATATGCACACACTTACAGGAAAGAATAGACATGCGGGTGGGTGTACCTGATTCCCCCCCCCCCATTCTCCTTGAAGCAGTTTCCCCTCCAGCCATTCTCACCTTGTTTCAGATTATTGCTAAAGAAAGACTCTTATTCCCTGAGAATTCCCCCAGTGCCCACATTAGTATTATGAGTTAAATATACGATGGAAACCCCTTGGCTTCCCTCCTAATGCCAAATCTTGGCTACATCTTTAAAAAAAAACCTTTCCATTCTTGCTTACCAGGACTAAGCCCCTGCTTAATTATTACAAAAAAAAAATTTTTTTTAAAAAATCAAACTTCTGATTCATATTATTGAAAGTGAAATACTTGCACATCCATTTTTCAAAGATAATCAACTCTTATCTTCAATTGATATGGCTCCTGCTGGGTGAAGGTCAATGAGAACAATAGTTTAATATAGAAATTGAGAACCTGCTCAGCCTTATCAATTTTTTTTTTCAATTTGACACCAGACTGACAAGACAGCTGATGAGAACACAGCTATACAAAAGAATGCAGTTGACTTACACAGAGTGCAGCTGCCAAAAGAGTAATGTTTAATAAAAGATCAGTGATGATCAATCCCAAAGATCCTCTTGGCATCTTTAAACAAAAGTTTCTTCCAAATGAACACAGTGAATACCTGCTATAGCAAACCATGCATACACAGTCCTCCAGTACAGCCAACCTACTCCCCTAGCAGAAGACAGAGCAGTTTCCCCTTCTCCCTGTTATTACAACTTTCCAGCACACGTGACTTTTGTCCATTCAGGACCTGTAACCTTTAGCTTCACCTTTTTTTGAGAGTAGAGATTCAAAGGGATCTGCTAAGGGAAGGGGAATGCAGCGATGCTTCATGTCCTACGCAGACCAAGACTTTCTAGCTGATGCATCTCTGTTCCACAACAGTGCCCTTCTTCTAAATAAAAGGTAATCCATCAAAACCAGAGGAGTGACACAGTACATGCCAAAGCATTGAAACACAGAAGGAAACAGAAGATACTAGAATTATTTTACAAACAGGTTTTTTGAAAATCATTAGCGAGTAGAAATGAGGCATCTCTTGGTTTCAACCAGAAGGTGTTCTTCACCAATGCTCTTGGGAGAAAGCCACATTAATTACCAATTAGTTCAAACCTTTACTCTCAGAAACAAATTCCATACTAATGTTTACTTAACATCTCAAAAGGAAACAGGACTGGTCACACCTACATCTCCAACTAAGCTCTTTTTGAGCCAATTCGTACTTGTTAATTAACAGCATACAGATAAAGGCCATTCCAGCTAGTCTACTTATGGTCACAATAAATGCACAATTATTCATTTGTTACTAGGGATCTAACCTTCTTCCCCTCTAGGGAGGTTTTTGGATGCTGACAAAGGATTGGATCCTACTGACATTCTTCTGATGGAAACATACTTTACAGTCACCTCAACCACTACAAGCAGCCAGCACCCCACCCCATGGTCCTAGAAAGTCAGTGCTGTGGGATGGGGGATCCTTGCAGACAAAAAGCCTTGTGGGACAGAAGGGCTGCAATGAGAAGGAGAATCAGATGAGATTTCCCCCTTTTCTCTCAGCAGCATCCTGGAATAGGGTTGCCAGGTCCCCTACCTTTTCCTGGGGGGGGCTCCAGGCTCCTCTCTGGGATCTTTATACATGCACCACAATGTCACCGGAAACAAAATCATTGTGCTAGGCATGTTGCAGGGGGCGCTCTAGCATTTGGCCAAAAACTCTATGGTCATCATAGAGTTTTTGGCTGGACACTAGAGCACCCCCTGCCCAACATGTCCAGTGCAATGATGTCACCTCTGGGTGATGTCGTTGCACTGGGCATGTCGGGCATCATGGATCTCTTTGGGCCGGGTCTCCCCCACTGACCAGCTGGCTGGTGGGCGGATCAGGGGGCCAAAATCAGAGGAAGCCCTGCCCCCACTGGTATGTTGGTAAGATCCAACTCAATTATGTTTGCCCACAATCTCTATTCTGTACCCATTTCCCATCTGCCTGCAGCTATCAATCATAACATCATCACGCTAGGCACATTGCCTGGGGGGCGGCTCTAGTTTTTGGTCAAAAACTCCACGGTCACCATAGAGTTTTTGGCTGAATGCTAGAACGTCCCCCGCCCGATGTGCCCACTGCGATTACATCACCTCTGGGCGATGTCATCGCACCGATCACATTGGGCACCTCCTCCGCCAGCCAGCTGGCTGGTGGGCAGATCAGGGAGCCTGAAATCAGCAGAACCCCCACTGGGCATGATTCTTCTGCATGTCTGCCCCCCCCCCCGCCCGCATTTTCACAGTTGTGGAGTCAGTTTATTTTCTCCCACACATTCCTTCAATAATGAGGATTTTCAAGGGAAGGGGCTGTCATTGGTGGTATCACAGCACACATACACACTTTTTTTTTTTTAAAGCCCTAAATTATCAATATATTGCCGGAGCTTTGTAGCAATAGGCTAGGAAGGTTCTCTGAATTCCCAGCTTTCTCTATGCCCTTCCCTCACGTAGTTATAAGGAAAAGGGCATAACTCCACGACAGAGGGGCCTAGAGACTTAACTTTATTTAAAATGAAAGCTGAGTTCAGAGAACCTGAATTCCTGCCTGGGCTATTGTTACAAAGCTCCAGATTGATATTTTATGGCCATTTTTAAAAGGGGGGTGCTGTGACACCACTGATGATACCATTCATGATGTCATCACATACCAATATCTTAGAGCCACTAAAAAGAAATCACTTATCTTCAGGGTGGGAAGGAGGGGAGGGAGTGGTTTGACCACCGCAGACCAATCATTGAACAGTGGGCTGGAGGTAAGCGGGAGTACACAAAACAAAGAAAATCAACAAAAACATTGAAGAAATGCACACCCCGTCAAACTGCTGACCTTACTCTTTTATTTTTTAAAAAAACTAGCAAATACCAATGCAAATATCTTCTTTTGGTAATGGCAGCATTGCTAATTATAAGGCCATTTCCCCCCTCCGTTAAGATGATTCCCCCCCACACACACCCATTTACGTATCTGGAATCACAGTGAATTTGGACACCATAAAACAGCCAATTCAAGCTGAGTAAAACTGAGAAGCAAGAAACACACCGGGCATTCCTAAGACTCTGTCCAGCATGGATCTCATTTTGAGATCGTAACGAAATACCTCACAGTGGGAAAGTACCATGAATTCGCATTCAGTTTATAGGTGAAGTGGTTCTCAACTTAAACGTGTAGTATCAGTTTTGCCAGCTTTCATCTCTCAAAAATCTTCACAAAGCAAAGCACACACCTGAAGTAGGAGGGAAGGAGAAAACCTATTTGTTGAAAGCAAGTACTCTCTCAATAACTGATGCAATTAAAAAAAAACAAAAAAACAAAGCCTGCCAAATGGGGTAGAATATGCATTCAAGCTCTAGCTTACGGGGAAAAACACACGGTATAAAAATGTTTTATACACAGATTCCTTCAGCACAGGTCACATTTTAGATTTCCAATGCACCTAGAAAAGCACTGGCAGCGCAGCTATGCTGTCCATGAGAAAACACACCAACATACACTGTCAGTACTGTCGATTCTGAAATGGAGCACAAAGTACTTTGCTACAAATACATCGGTTATGCTAATGAACTTGCACAAATAAAAGTAGTAGAAATATTTGCTGCATGTGTGCTTGGAAGCTCCCCATGCAATACTGCTGAACACTTAGCATAACTTTTAAGGGTATTTTCTTTTTCGCTTCCCACATACCTACAAGCCGACCACAAATGCCACATCAAATTCAACATCAGTGTCATCAAAGCCAGTGATACTCCAGAAAGTAACACTATACAAACAATTGCTGAAGGGGGCTAGAAATTCCTAGAGTTGGAAATGTGAGAGCTTTTAGTGCCATGGATATTTGAGATCTGCCACAGAAGGCTATTAATCTTAGCTACCAGCTTGATTAAAAAATGAACAGCTTTCTATTATTCATTACTAAAAAGACCTGAAAATTTGGCAAATACTGACAGCTCCTTTTAACAATTAGAAACATCTTTAAAATCAGGTGGGTAGTCGTGCTGAAGCAACAGAACAAAGTTTGGGTACAGTGGTACCTTTAAAACCAACTAAGTTTTATTTAAGGTATAAGCTTTCGTGTGCATGCACACTTCTTCAGATACAATGAAACGGAGACTGATGAGCAGATGTATCCTTAACTGTGGACTGCTGAGAGTAATTAACTGAGACCCTGCGATTACGCTCCATCCATTTCCTCTCAAGTATGAAGGTGACCTTACAGTATCTTCTTTGAAGTGGGGTGATAACTCTACACAACCAATTGGCCCGCTTCAAAGAAGAAGATGCTGTAAGTTTGCCTCCATGCTTGAGAGGAGATGGATGGAGCATTATCCCTGAGTCTCAATTGCTCTCAGTAGTCCACAGTTAAGGATACATCTACTCATCAAACTCCGATTTCGACATATTTATTTCCTTCACTATGTTTCCCCCCAGAATCAAACCCAAACAAATGGTAACAAATGCTTGTTAGTCCTGTTTGGTCCTTCCATCTATTAAATATCTTCATTATGTTATATGCTAATTTGCTGCCCACCCTCTGCCTATATGTATGGACTGGTAACTTCCATTTCATTGTATCTGAAGAAGTGTGTGTGCACACGGAAGCTTATACCTTGAATAAAACTTCGTTGGTCTTAAAGGTGCCACTGGACTCACACTTTGTACCAGGGGAGAAACCCCTTTAAGCACCTCTTCCCTCCCTCCTCAGGTGATCACATTTGCTTTTCCTTTTAAAGAAAAAAAGATGTAGTCATTCCACGGCACTCTTTAAAGGGTTATTTTCCACTTATGTCTGCATAGCATGCTGGGAACTGCCTCAATAGCAAAATTTACTGCTTTCACATAAAGAATGACATCTGTAAACCTTCTCCATCGAGTAGTCCAGGCATTCAACAAATTTATAAAGTGTTACACTTTGAAAACTGATCCACATCAGAGTTAGCCTGAATCTAGCTGTACTTCATCTACACACACACAAAGGACTTCTAAAAGGTATATCATTAAGGAAGTGGACCTTGTCAGCAATTGTGCTGAGTGGTTTCTAAAATCTCAGGAGAAAGCTTGCATCACCTAATTCTCCAGCATCTCTTAAACAATAATTAATACTCGAAAACAACTTTTACAGCCACCTAATTGTGTTTGGCTGTACTGTTCAGCTTGTCACCTCACCTAATAAAACTTGGCAGCCAAACCTGCAAAATATCTTCAGTTGTATCTTTGCTGAAATTGACAAATAAGGTTTTTATTTGCCCTAAATGGTAACTCCTGTTTGGCTACCAAGTTTTATTAAGTGTGGTGAGAAGCTGAACAGCTGTACTCCTAATCTCAAAGTATGTTCCCAATCTCACTCCAAGATCCCACACAGCATACTCAAATCCACATCAGCACAGGTTGGCAAGCATCACATACAGCACTCAACCTGGGAACAGGGCATCAGCACTGAGGAATTCACTTACAAGAGGGGAATGAGTACATTAATTCACAGCCTACTGCCTATTCCTAACTTCCAGTTAACCATAAATCACTATCAGAACTGCCGCTACTTCCCTAATCTGTTTAAGAAAAACCACACACTAAGTCAGTTTTCATTCCACATTTTTATTCTGGGATGCATTTAGTGGTCAGGATTAATACTACAGAGTTCATTTCTGAACCCATCATTTAAAAAAAAAAACCTTCAGGGTTTCAAACAGATTATACTACCAACAACATATTAACAAAACCTTTATAGACCATGCTTGCTCATATTTCTCAGCATTATTTTTCTGTGGCAACATTTTCTGATGTGGTGAAAAAAATTATGCCAGAGATGACAACCTGAATCACATAATAAGCCTGCATCTGTTCACCCTGCTGTGGAACTGCTCACAGCCTTCCAGACGTCCACAGGACGTACAACCTGCAAAACAGCCCTGAGCAAAGATTTAAATCAGTCTTCCATAGATTGTCCTATAAGCATGAATAAACACTCAGAACTTTTATACCTAAAGGCTACTGGTTCAAAAATCAAAATCCAAAAACAAACTACAATCTACATAATATCTTTCCTGGGACCAGCAACAGCGACACAAAAGATTGTGAAAGCTTTCGAGTTTAGCAGAACTCTTCTGCAAGCTAGATGTAACCAAATAAAAACTAAGAATGGAGGTGGGGGAGAAAAAGATGTTCCAAGCCATGATCTGAAAGGTCTTCTTCTCAAGGAGGGTATGGAGGGTCGGGTACCGACCCGGGAGGGAGCCATCTGAACACTGAATAACATCATTGTTGGAAGCATGTTATCTGTTATTTGTTTTACAGCTGTGTTGTCAGCTGTGTTGTTTTTAAATGTTTTAAATTGCATTGGATCTGGCACTGTGTACCTCTGTGAGCCCCTGACCCCGCTTGCGGGGAGGGCAGGATAAAAATATGACTAAATAAATAATAAATAAATAAGGCACCTCTGTGCTGACTGCTGGGGCTAGTACAGGTGTGGCCAAACTTGCTCAGTGTAAGAGCCAAACAGAATAAACGTCAGATGTTTGAGAGCCACAAGACATTAACAAATATTTTTATTGAAAAATATGCAAATATGCTTTTTAAAATTAAAATTAAATGAGACTGCCAAAAATAAAATCAAAAGGGGGAGAACAGATATTGATAATGATATTTATTTGTCCAATGATATTTATTTGTTTGCTAATTATATTTATGTGTCTAAGAGAGAGAAAGGTGGGGAAAAAGAATGAAAGAGGTGGAAAGAAAGAGAGAAAGCGAGAGAGAAACAAAGAAAGCAAACAGATGCGAGAGGGATAAAGGAAGAGAGACAGAAAGAGAGAGAGAGCAAATAGATGGGGAGGCTCCTGGGAGCCACACAATATGAGTGAAAGAGCCGCATGTGGCTCCCGAGCCACAGTTTGGCCACCCCTGGGCTAGTAGATGCCTTGAAAGTTTGCACACACTTCTGTTTCACTGAGGATGGTCCCGATGAAGTTATTACATGGATTGTGGTTTGTTTGTTTTTATTTCAGAAAGGTGCGACAGAAGGCTGAACACATGAACAGAAACCAATATCAAAGCTCCCAGCAAATCCTGCTAACATTGCCTTGTGGCATCCCCAGACCATACACGACTATTGGCTACCTTAAAAGTAATTTTTCTGGCCCCATCTCAGAATGTGCAGCTTCATTAATAAATATACTTTTATACCTAAACGCTACTGTCAGCCAAACTCACATGCTATATTTCTAGTGTCGAAACCAGAACCAACTATCAACCCCAGGGGTTATCTTCATACGCTTAACTATTTTAACATCAGCCTGTTGATCTCAAATGAAACTACAGCAGTGTCACAGCGATTAACAAACCCACCTGTCCATTTAGCCCAACATGATGGATTCAACTTTCACTCCTCAAACACAACAAATACATCTGATGTAACTTTCAGTCAAACTGAAATAATCATCAGTTATCCTTTGTTCTTTACAGAGCAGATCCTATGAAGTAAAAAGTACCACTTCTACTCAAGAGCAGGCCATAAGACCACAATGAATTCAGAAGGCAGACTATGAAAATTGATGTTGCTATAACACTGATTTCCTATTTAAAAAATCTCAAAGCTCTTTTTACAACGGAGGGTGGGGTGGGCCGACATCAGAAGTGTGCACAGTTCAGTAAAATAGGCCTTCTGTGACGGACTACATTTAAAATGTTTTCCTAATGCAGCAAAATCAGAGAAGGGCGGTGAATAGTTAACTCTGCTCTAGAATGTTGAGCTTGAGTGACAGGCTGCTCCTTTTCTCTGACTGGCCAGTGCCAGCTGAGGGAAATATAAGACCAGCTGTGCGCTGAGGGGAGAGTTAATTCGTTCTGAGTTCAGCAGCAGTTGCTGTTCAGTAACGTAAAACTTCAGCTAAAGGAGTGGATGCCTGAAGAGTCTGACTGAAAGTCTGTCAGACAGGTTCACCTTTTAAATAAAGGGAGAGTAAAGGTAACGGTTTCCCTTGCTCAAAAGCCAGTAGAATCCGACTCTAGAGGGCGATGCTCATCTCCGTTTCCAAGCTGAAGAGCCAGCACTGTCTGAAAACATCTTCCATGGTCATGTGGCCGGCATGACTAAACGCCAAGGCGCATGGAACACTGTTACTTTCCCAGTAAAGCGGTACCTATTTATCTACTTGCAAGTTCTTGTTTTCGAACTGCTAGGTTGGCAGGAGCTGGGGCCAGAGACGGGAGCTCACTCCGCCACACAGCACTCAGGCCTTGAACTGCCGAACTACAGACCTTCCAGTCTGCAGCTCAGCGTCTTAACTTCTGAGCCACTCTGAGATTCCTAGGTTAAACATAACCTGGAAATAATCCCATCTAAGAATTCAGAGTCTAGTGTCAGCTAAACCTGAAGTATGTTTTCACACAGATGCTAAGAACTGGGGTTTGAGATTATGGTGAAGAGTGACTTGGTAGCACTGAAGTTCCCAATCAGGCCAAAAGGAATAGGATTACTATTTTCAGGGAAGAAATATAAGTCCCATCCAGTTATAAAGGGAATTGGCACTGATGCAGTCCCTGGTTTGTTGCGGAACAAAACGGTTATAGACTACTCAGGGCACAGAAGAAACATTCTGACTTCAGAAAAGGGGAAAGAATTTGAAAACCTGAACAGTTAATAGGAACCTATATGCAGAAACATTGTAACTGAAACTTCAGTATTCAGTCAACCATCTCTCACTGATAAGGATCAAGAATTCGTAAAAATAAACTGCTACACCACCATCTTGTAAAATATGCTGTTTTACCAACAATGTTTACCTTAGCCTTTCCAATTCGTGACTACCCATACCATCCCTGCCTATTAAATAACGTTTTTATTATTGTTCACCGTTACACATTCTCCAGTCCCATTGCAAGGGATCAAAAAAGGGCTCCTGGTTTCTCCTGACAAGCTCCGGGGCTGGGCAAAAGCCAAGTCAGATCGGTCATAGGGTGGGACAGTCAGATTTAAAGCCACAAATATTATCGTGCTACTGGGGGCCAGCTCAGTACCTGAAAGGAATTAAAAAATATGGCAGGAAAAATCTGCCCCACAGTGAAGAAGCTGGGGTCCAACATACCTTCAAAAAGCTATCTAGCAAGCTGAAGTTTTAAAAGGCAAGTTGGTAGTCAATATTCTACTACTGACACCATCCATCAAGAGTTTGGCTGTGACCTTCGATGCCTCCTTATCAATGGAGGCCCAAGTCACACATATTACCAGGCTGGTGGTTTTCCATCTTCGCCAAGCTCAGCAACTGGCTCCCTTCTTGTCGCGCACTGACCTAGCCATGGCGATTCATGGAACATTCACCTCCAGACTTGATTACTGTAACTCGCTTTATGCTGGCCTACCCTTGAGACTTACCCGGAAAATCCAGCCGATTCAGAATGTGACAGCACGAGTCCTGGCGGGAACATCACAGATGGCACGTATACAACCTATGCTGCACCAGCTATACTGGCTCTCAGTGGAGTACCAAGTCAGGTTCAAGGTTCTGGTATTGACCTTTAAGGCCTTGAGAAGTCTGGGACCATCGTATCTATGGGACCGTCTCTTCCAGTGTGTTCCTGGGAGAGCCTTGTACTCTTCAAATAACAACCTGCTGGTGATCCCTGACCCTAGGGATATCCGGCTGTCCTCAACCAGGGCCATTGCCTTCTTGGTCCTGACCCCAACCTGGTTGAACCCGCCAAATGACATCAGGGCCCTTGTGGGATCTTATGCAGTTCCACAGGTCCTGTAAGGCAGAGATGTTCCGCCAGGCTTTTGGCTGAGGGCAGCAACAGTTTCCTTATTGGCTGGTATCCATCCTCTTCCTCCCCCCTCCTTTGTTTTGAGTTTCCTTTCCCCCTGCCCAGAAAACTAGCTGGCAGTCCAGAACTGGGATAAAAAACATTATAAGACACTATCTTGGATCTTTTGTTCTGAATTTAAATTTTTATTAAGTTTGACACTGAATCACCCAGAGACCAGCGTAAGCTCGGATAGGGTAATTAATAAATTGAAACGATAATGATAATTGTAATGATAATAATAATACCAGCACTCCCATGTAGCCCATAAAATCCTCAATATATTTTGTATATAATACAGTCTCACCTACTCTGACTTGGTCCACTGCAGATACAATACCCCCTACAAACTGTGCATATAACGGATCAGAAGAGAAACAGCTTTGTGCAATAGTTAAACTGTCAGATTAGGATCCAGGAGGCCCAGGTTCAAATTCCTGCTCTGTCATGGAAGCTTGCTGGATGACCTTGGGCCAGTTATAAGCTCTTAGACTAACCTACCTCACAGGGCTGTTGTGAGGCTAAGATGGAGGAGAATGATGTCAGCTACTTTGGGGCCCCATTGGAGAGAAAAGTGAGGTATAACTGAAGTAAATAAAACAAAGTCATGACTAGACTATACACTAGAGGGGCTTCCACCACCACCACCCCCATCTTCCAAAATGATTGCTTACCCTCCTAATAACCACAGTAAAGAAGCAAAGTTGGTTCCCTTGTAGGGGTGTGCAAAAAAATGCCAGCATTTTTCGGCTTCGGGTAAATCAGACCCAAATGGCAGGCATGCAGGCATGCCTGGGTTCCCTGCCTAATCTCAGGGAGGGAAAGAAAGGCATTTAAACCCAACAGCTGACTGGCAGCTTAGGCTGTTAGGTTTAAATGAGACCTTGTTTTCGGTATAGCAAAATGAACCCGAAAAAAAGCCGAATAATATTGGCTTTTTTATGTTCAGCTATATTGGTAGCCAAATACAGATCTCTGTATTTGTCAGATACCCGAAAAATCGTCAGATACCCGAAAAATATCAGATACCCGAAAAATACTGACAGGGTATTTTTGGGGTATTTTTTCAGTTTGGCTATAGCCAAATGCACTCCCTTGTCAACACAATCATAGTATAAAGTGGGTATGCAAGCCATCATTGATGAGAAATTAGTTTGCATCAATGAAATTATTTCCCATTAAGAAGATTTTATATTTTTGTAACAATCACACTAAATTCCTCAGTTAATTATAATTTTTCCTTTTCTATTAGTTTGGCAGAAGAGAAGGAAAGCGTACCAGGATTTAACACAAAAACAAACAAAGAGGTACACGGCACTGGCAGGTAGCTGCAGTAACACATGCAAAGTAATTCCAAGTTAAAAGCTTTTTTATTAAAAATGGATCTACATGTCATAGCTGCCATATGGAAGCTGCTTTCGACGACTGTGCAAACCAACTCCCAACACAACAGACCTTTCATATACAGCAAGCTGACAATACCATTAGTGTTGCACAAATCTCTCACTCGCCAGCTCCAGCAAGAAGAAACTCTGTGTGTAATCTCCTGCAGTCTTTCATGAAGCGATGATGTTGAAAGGTAACTGAAGCAAGTATTAATGTCTTAGGCCTGGATTAATTACTTTTTCCCATGGTGATAAAAGCCATCGTAGTAAATACCATGCTAACAAAAGCAAGCCTCATACTGTATCCCAAGGGCCAGATAAACTCTCTCTCTGCAATACTAGAGCAATGTTGGGCCAGCAAAATTAATCACAGTGGGCTGCCAGAATCTTTTAAAGGTAGCTAGAGTTAATTTCCATGGCTCCACATCATAGGCTCTGCATACCTGTGGGTTCTGAAGTCCAAATTACTCGGTCATGAACTACCTTTTTTAACACTTTGTGGAGAAACCTGGTCCTGTTGTGCATAAATGAAAAGCCTCCCTGCCTCTTTCTGCAAACTTGCCAAGGAGCATGGAAGAGTCACTCACCGATGGGCATGGCTCTGCCCCTTGGTTTGCTCTTTCTGGTTCTCAGTTTGAGCTTCCTGTCTTTGGACTTCTTGGTCTGATGCCCAAAGTTCTAGCCTTGAAACAACTGAGGTTACAACTGTTTTCCCTACATCCTGTCACATGACACAGACATCACATGACTCCTTGCCATGAGTTTGCAGTTCCATGCTGCTACCTAGGGATTACAGATAGGTCAGGTTTAAAATGCTAGAAAACTAGTGCTGTATAGGGTGCACAAGTTTTTGAAGTAACACCACAAAATCAAGCCACCAGCTTTAAAAAGCCCTGATGTAGTTCAGCATAATGCCCATATGGAGCTGTCCTTCTTACTCCAGGCTCATAAAGTGATTCACAAAAATGTGCAAAATTAAGGTTCAAATTGGTACACTGAAATCATGCCAAGACAAAAACATTTAACCACATAGTTTGCTTGAAAAAGACGCTGCAGTATCCGTATCATTTACATTTTATAATTGTTCAAATTAATTATTTTTAGACTTTATCATAAACAAAGGAATCTACTTTAAAACAGATGAGCCAAAACCACTTGATGCTTGCGATCAGACATGCCGTTTCAATCCGGTGTTGTTGCTGTTCCCTTCCGGATTTAAAATGCACATCCAGACAGCAACATCTGTCTTCCATTCCCCAGTCATGGGCACCCTGTTCTCACCTGTCTTCGAGCTGGAGTTATTTGGCACCGAGGAAAGTCCGGTCCTTCCTAGTGCATGCAGTTTCACCCGACATTTCTAATCAATCCATCACACTCTGAAAGCTGCTTGGGAAGCCTGACTGAACATTTCCCTCCAGTTCAGGGCTTTTCCCCCCCACACACTTTTTTTTTTTTTGAGGCAGTTAGCAAGGTAAACATAACCGCATATTCGCACCTCTCTCACACACACATGCACACAGGAGCTTCTCAAAACTGTGTTTTCTTTTTAAAAAATCTTCCAAAGAAAGATGCCCGTGTACTTTTTTCTGTGCTTTCCGCCCACGAGGTAGGGAAGGGTTTAATTAAAATGATGAGTTTTTTCCAGAGAGGAAGGGAGGCAGTCTGAGAACGATGCCCATGACTCCAGCTTCACTCCAAGCTTTTAAATAAAAATGCCAGCAGCATACAGGACACAGGATGAGACTTCTCTGTTCTCTCCCCCTGGCTCTGAAACATTTGAAACGTTGAGTTCATTAAAAGCAGTTTCAAAAACACTTCCTTCACACTGAACTACATATCCCAGCAGCCTCCTCCAGCAATCCCACTGGCCACCAGCTGCCACCATTCTGCCAAGGGTTTGAAGCGCAGCTTCCCATGCGCGCTTATGTGCATGCTCAAATGGTTTTTTAAAAACTGCCTAACTGCCCCACTCCGTGGCTGCTGTGTCTGGTCAATCAACCATGAGGTGAAAGTGCATTGAAGCAGATTAAGGGGGGAGGCCTGGTCAAAACTCTGTTACAAAAAAACCTGGATCAATTAGAAGTGGGGCCACACTGGATCAAACTGCACGTCTGACCACACCCTAAGTCTTTTACAGATCAAGATCAATCATTTCTACAACACAAGAGCTATTTCTCCTGTAACACCCCCCAGACAAAAGCTACTTAATGCTACATCTACAGCAGTTATGTACTTATTCTTATCTTACTGAACTTTTTCATCATGCCTTCCCCCATATAGGACCCTCACGCATCCTCCTGCACTGAGGAAGACTCCCCCAAACATCCATAATCACATCATTCCATATAAGCAGCACACACCAATATAACAAGACATATTCTAGTGTGACAAAATGAGGGGAAGGGAAAGACAAGCAAAAGCCATGCATTCCCTGGATGGCAACAAGTGGGCTGAATAAAACAATCCCAGTTAAATCAGAGCACACAAAACATGACTACTCAAGGATAAAAAGAGTGTCATGTATTTTTTATCCCTTTAAAAGATGACAGGGAAACAAAATACTGCACTCTCACCCGTCACAGAACTCTGCACTAAGATGTATTACGAACATTCAAGTCACCTAATTTATGATGGAGCAATGGAAACAAGGTACGCGCAAAATACTGAGAATTACAGCATCCTCCCCAGGGCTCATTCCTGTAGACAATAAGTGTGACACACTTTTGGCCCTTTGAACAGCAGAGAATGTCTTATATATAAGACAATGGGTCTTCTCTGCTGTGTATATTGAGACAATGGAAACAGTCCTAATAGTACCTCATAAAATATATTAAGTTTGATATTAAAATATGCACAGTGCAATCCTAGAGGAAAGTTACATCCTTCTAAATCCACTGGCTTCAGTGGAAGTAATTCTGCTTAGGATTGCACTGGTAGTGTGACATGATAAATCTTCTTGCCATATCTTACACAATTCCCTTCCGCATGCAAAATAGTAGGCAAACAGGACCACACATTTCTACAAGTATCACAGTAATATTTTCACTAAATTATCTGGAAACATCTCTGTTTAGCTACAATATTACCATCCAAAAAAATCAGCAAAGGCCTTTCTAACTCCTTGCAAAAACAGGTCCAGACTGCCTTCCATCTTTCAGTCACTCTATTTCACTCAGTTTGGACAATCGGATATTCTAAAGCTGCGCCCGCTTGTCTTTCTGTAAAGTTCACGAGAACATATATGACAGCCTCAATACTCACTTGTGCATATTTTCCACTCCTATAATGATCATGATATAGTAGGAAATTCCACTTTGTATAACAAAATGTAAGGCATACCTAAGGGGGACAAAAATGTTAAATATTGTTAGTCCAAGAACTCTTTCACCCCTAAGCAATAAAAATATTGTCCTCCTTAATTCATTCCTTTACCATAAAGTCATCTTTATTCAATTCATTTCTACCAAGTCTGCATATAAAGTCTATGGGGCTTGGAGGTGGTACCACAGAGCTCTGATCTCCCATAAGCAGTGTTCCCTCTAAGCTGAGTTAGTGTGAGCTAGCTCACAGTTTTTTAGCCTCTGGCTCACACATTTTTGTCTTAGCTCAGGAAGGATGGCTCCAGAGCAAACTAAGATATGCAGTAGCCAAATCGCTCGCTCACAACTTTACTGACAGTAGCTCACAAAGTAGATTTTTTGCTCACAAGACTCCACAGCTTAAGAGGGAGCATTCCCCATAAGCCCCATATTCACTTTGTATCCATCCACAGTCCCTGGTGACACACATTTTCAGTATTTGTAATATTTCAAATTATATCCTGGAAACGCTGAAACTGCAACCAGTGCTATTCTGGAGCGTTCCATGATACTGTACTATTTGAAACAAATGGTGCAACACCCATGTAATATACTCCCCCATAATGCTCTTTGAAAAGTGTTCCTTTTCTCATAAGAACATGAAAAAAATGGGTATACATGTTAACTTTTATTTTTTAAAAAAATTCCTTTTTAGAGGAATTGCTATCTGCAATTTAGCCAGTCAATTTTATCACTCCACTGCCTTGCACGGAAGTTGCGAAAGCATGTGCAGTTTGATTTTAATTCGGTTATTTATTTGCAGATCCCCAGTCTCTCTCCCTCCACCCTCACTAGAACCCTGTCAAAGATTGTGTGCATACCCTAGAGTGGTCACTTTCCTATTGTATCTTTAAAACACGAAACAGCGTTGTCCTTACCTGTAACTGCTGAGGCGGACGAGCCAGGAAAGACCCGGGAGGGCAAGGGGAGGCATTTAAATGCCTCCCCCTGCCTTCCCCTCGCCCAGCAAAGGGATTCCCCGAACGGATGCCGAATACACTGCAACCATTTCGGGAATCCCTATTCGGCCAGCTGAATCAGATTAGAGAATCTGATTCAGCTTTCACTTTTCCCCAGCCTTTCCACATTGCTGAGATTAATGTAGCTCCTGAAGCAACAGCAGCATTAGGAATGCCACTCTGGAGAATAAATCACCATATTGATTATGTTATTCTGGCCTGCTCTGAGCAAGACTCAGCACCATCTGTCTGGGGCAACTTAACAGGCTAACTTGTTTACTTGCTAGATGAGAGGTATACAACGTGACTATATGTTATGCAACATGCATATAAGAGATCCTCTCTCTCTTAGATACATGCCCATAGCTACAATGGGGCTTTGTGGGCTTTGCCCTTTCTTAAAGGCACAACCCCACAAGAATTTCTCCTGTAAATGCTTTTTTTTCAATCATTTAAAAACATTTTTTAAAAGGTGTGTGCTTCTTTAAGCAGAGTGGGGTGCTGTAGTTGACTAACTCCTGCACTAAGCGAGGGGGTTGGAGTAGGTGACCTCTAGGATCCCTTCTAATTCTATGTCAAGAAACTACTATCCTGTAAGAGAGTTTTTCTGCCTAAGTGTTAGCTTGCTTGGCTATAGAAGTCATCACCCTCACCTGCCAGCTTGTTATTAGAATTGTTGCTTAGGTTGGTAGAAGAGATTAACTTGCAGCAGCTGACAACTGTCATTTAAAGTGGCTGACAGCTTGCAATTTAGAGATCTAGCCTGGTAACAGCTTTCTTTTGGATAAATGGTTAATAACCTAAGGTTGACTGCTAGCATAAGAAAACCTATGTAGAATAGACAGCTTGAGAAGACTCAAGAGAGAGAGAGAGAGAGGAGACTGCCTCGAAGCTCTCTTCAACTTCCAACCTGCTGCTATGCTTTCAGCGCCTCGGCTCATCAGGAACGCCAGCTGAGATGCCACAGCTACTCACCTGATAGGAAAAGTAGTGAGCAGAATACCCAGCTAGGTTTTTTGTTTTGGTTTGCATTCCTTGAAGTGTATACATTCCTTCCCCTATCTATGTGTTGTTTGTTTTTTAATGTGTTTTTATACAAATTGGAGTGAGTTTACTGGCCAAACCCAGATAAGTATTTCCAGTGCCATGCCTACCATCTACCCCCCTCCCTTTCTCAGCCTGCTATTGTCACACTCTGGGACTATTTGGAGAAGCCTCTATGCCAGGGGTGCTGAACTCATTTGTTACAAGGGCCGAATCTGACATAAATGGGACTTTGTGGGGCCAGGCCATGTGTGTCATAAAATGTAATGCCAGGTAGCAGGGATATAAACTTTACAAAAGATACCAACAGAATTACAGATATTATTTTTATTTATAGTCAAAATACAGAAATATACAGAATACTTTTACACCTCTGCTTGTTATCATTTCTTTTTAATATCTTAAATATTACATATCACATTTAACTTTGGTTAACAGTTAATTGGTCTTTTTACTACTTTACTTTTCTTTCTTGGCAAACCTCTCAAAAATGAAGTTATTAGAGAAGATGCTCCCCCCCGCCCCCCAATGTCTTTACTTGTATGTATGTTTCTTTACTGGCCTTGTTCTCTTTGAGTTTTAAAACTTTATATCCTTCCAAAAACCCATGAACTACCTGCAGTTCTTCAAAGCTTTTTCTTTTCAGTGCAGATGTAATACATGATGACGTTTGCTCAAGGAGTTTGTCAGCCTCACTCTTTTTCTGGACTTCTTTTCATAACCATTTTTTTTCATATCATCAAAATCTTTCTTCTCTTCACTTTCTCCTCTTAAGGTTTCTTCTTTTGCCCTTTTCCTCTTTCTCTCTTCTCATCTTCTTTAAGTCTCTTTCCCCTCACCTCTCTAAGTTCTGATGATACTTCTGGCTTTTCTTCCATAGGCAATGACCTCTTTTGTGATTTGAACACAAGCAGGTTTATTGCCATAAAACTTCAAGACGTCTATGACATTCAATCCTGAATTCAAAGCTCTTTCTTTCATAGCAGCTGTCTGCTCGGTGGCAATGAAATGGGATACAAGATGAAAGGCAGTGTTGGTGATAAACTTTACCTGTCAATTTCTACCTGTTGATACTGATATAGGAAAATTTGTTCTTAGTACTATATAGGTCATATTGATATCATTTATTAAATCACTGATTGTTGGTGTTAAAATTTGGGCACATGCAGCTTTGTCTTGTCTTCATATATTGCGGTGGCAGCGAAAGACAGGCTTTAACTACTTTTGTTACTTCCTTGTATTTTGTGTCATTTATTATATTCTTTACTTCAAAACCTTTTTTCCAAAATGTTTCAAGGTCTCAGTTATCGATTCCTATGACTGTTTCTACTCTTATTCTTTTCCACTCATCTATCAGGCAGTCCGTACAGACATCAAAAGGCATCATCCTTGCCGCTTTCAGAAGTTTTGTTTCGCCGCTGGTAGCTTTTTGGATTTTAAAAAGCCATATCATGAAGGATAGAGTCTCTCTTTATGTTGCATTTCTCCTGGAGCTATTTTCCGGACACAATGAAGTGTTTCTGAACTTCTAACTTGAAGCTGAGGGCTTCAACTTCTTTAACTTTTTTAGCTTGCTCTGGAATTTCAGAATTCATCAGAGGATTTTTTGAGTATGAAATGATTTTGTAGGACTGGTTTTTCATCAGTGATTACTTATGCAATGGTACAAATTCTAGAAAGTATTTTGTTATGGAAGACCATTGTTCGAGGAGTCAAACAGCTGCTAGTCCTGGTATCAACCACCTTGAGAAGACATGTTTGATAAGAACTTTGAAAGGAAGCTGAAGATAATGTTGAATATTCTGAAAGTCTTTGAATCTTGATGAAAAAAATTGTAAACCAATACAACAAGTTCAGACACAGATTCCTCAAATGCATCCAGGCCCTTTTGAAACACATTGTGGAGATGGTGTTAGTTACAAGTTCCAATCTGCACAAGACCACTCAGTCTCTCAACACAAACTTCATCACAAATTAGCCTAAAAACCTTTTTGTTTACATTTGGTCCATCACTACCAAGTATCACAAGTTTGAGTGGCAATAAATTGTTGTCATCAAAGACTTCACTTAATTTCTCCTTCAAGTCCTCTGCAGTTGCACGGCCAATTAAAAATGTCCTGATATACCTACTTTCCACCTTTTGAGATCTGTCAGTCCAAAATCGAATTCTGATTTGCAGTTCTTTATGTCCACCATCATCTGTTGTCTCATCAAAGCATAAATTGAAATAAGAATTCCTCACATCATCCACTAGTTTATTCCAAAAGTTAAGGTCCACGTGCATCTGATACAAGGTATGCAACTTTGACTACAGAAAAAGAAAAAGTAGTGAGATCTAATCGAGGGAACGTAACTTGAAATCTTTCTTTGAAACCAGAGCAAGATGCATAAAAGTAGTGACAACACGTTTCATGGTCAGGATCAGTTCGGCAGAAATGGAGGCATCTTTCTCACTTATCTTAAGAATCCCAACCGTGGGCTGACCTGAATCAGGCCTACATTCTTCATTGCTTGTTGAAGTTTCTAAAGCTGCATTTTCTGATGGTGAAGAAATAACTTTTGGTGTTGAAGTTGAAGCTTTAAGGGGCGGAAACGCGTCAGGTCACTTGTTTTGGCCCTTCTATTCAGGTAGCTTGCACTTTGTAACCTACCAAGGCTTTCATTGGGCCCTTATATGCTTTTAACTGTCTTTCTAATAAATACATGTATTTTTGTATATAATAAGTTTATACTAGGTTTTTTGCACTGGCCCTTGATCAGGCTTCTTTCTTACCCTTGCAGTTAAACAGACCCCAGTTCCTTGAAATGCTAGTTTCAATTGTAAGGGTCCAAGTTTTATTTCACAGGGGTTTTTTTAATGTTTTCTTGTGGTAACATGTTGACTAATTTTTTCCAAACCTTTGGTAACATTTATTTTAGAGTCACAAACAATATATGGCTGTGGTCACATGGTCATTTTGATCAGGTTTCGCTGCTGTTCCCTCTTGCATTTAAAACTGTTAATCAGACGGCCACATCCACCTCCTGCGCCGAAGTGGGCTCACTCGCGCAATCCTCCTGGTTCCCTAGCAAGTTCTGGGTGTTTGTGCTTTAAATCCGCAATCTCGTAGATCTGGACAGCCATCTCTCGCAATGACTGCGATTAGGTCGTCCGACCATCCTTCACGCAATGAGGGGCTTTCCCCCCAGCTTCTGCCTTTGTGCGCATGAGCAATCCTGCACTGAATAAATTCAATGTTAAAATGTTCAAGCACACATTTAGACTCCAGCACTTGGTTGTACATCGCCGATTAATTTTGTTCACTGTTCGGGGGGGGGGGGCTTGTAAAAATAAGGGAGTATGGTGAGTCCAGGTGGGGGCGATGATTTGGCTGTGTGAATGTGCGCATGCACAACACAAATTTTTAATTTTTTAATAATACCCAGCACACCAATTTTTCCCCTCCAAACTGAGGAGGCAAAAACTGCTTAAATGAGCAGGTTATAAAGACTGGAACGTTGGTAAGAATCAATGTTCCCTCTAAGATGCATGGTGTTGTGAGCAGAAATTCTACCTCATGAGCAAAAAAAGCTAGTAGCATTAAACTCGTGAGCAAGTCTACATTTGTCTATCATGTAAATTAGTTTTTTAGAAGATTACTTCCATAACCTTGTAAAAATCTCAGGATAAATTCTTTTAAATTTTATTTAAACCATATTGTAAGAATAATGTAAACATTATAAGAGAAAACAGAATCAAGTCAAATTTTACCCACCCCTTTCCACTATAGTGGTAGACCTGTCCTCTGGAGAACAGATCTACCCACCCCTTTCTTTCCTTCTTCCACTGCAGCCAAAAATGCCCACCCTGAAATGCCTTAAGAGACAGGGAACCCACAAGATCAGCATGGGGGGGGGGAGACATTTTGGGCTTCAGCAGCAGGGGAGAGGTAAGAAATTCATGTTCCACAGCAGAACTCCTTCCATCCTCAGAACCATTCCAGTGAGTCCAAGCCATTATCATACATTTAGGACAGCCCTGTAAGTTATGTCTGTATTACCATGCCCATACTGCAGCAGAACAGGGATAAGGCACAGAGATTCATGAGAAATAAAGCTCAAAGCATGGGCATTTCTAAGGCTTATAGTACACTACTACGGGTGAGGGGCAAAGAACTGCAATAGAATCACTTTTGGATCAGGAAGCCAAATGCTAGTTTTCTAAAAGCACAGAATCTCTTTTTGTGGGGCAGGTTCTCAATTCACCCATACAGTTATGAGCCAGACATTAATATCACTGGAAGAATCTACATCACGGGGCATTTGCGAGGACAGAGGGACAGAGGCAAGTATTATGCACTCTGACTGAAAGGTGGGGCAAGGATGAGAAAGGGAGAAAAAACGAATGAATAAATTCATTTGCATTTATAATTTGCATTTCAGCTTGGATAGTTTAATGCCTTTACTTTCACAGTGTGCTGAGGCAACAAAAACACTCTCAGGCTTTTATTTAGTTTATCATGATTTGGAACCCATCACATCAATTTTCCTGTGTGTGGTAACTGAAGAGCTTCATTTACTCCCTCCAGCCCCCTCCCCAACACGGAACATATGCGCCAACGCTGTAGCCATGATAACTCCGCGGTCGAATTGATGTGAGAAAGCAAAACCCACATACCGCAAAGGGGTGGAATCATATTACTTACCATCCAAAACAAAATAGTGCAAGATAAAGGCCCAAAAGTGTGGCAACAACATGCCTTATAAATGGACTAGCTTTGCTTGAATGAAGGTAAGTTCGAAACCAAACAGCAGCAAGCAAGGCAAACAGTTGGCACACTACAAAGTTGACCTGCAGAGAAAAAAGAGCTTATTATTCATGTTATATGTAAGATTCTCAGCCCTGCCCAACATTGCGTTCACTTAGTTCATTCTTTCCTTTTGCTCAGCAATAAGGCAACTGAGCCCTTAACCTTTTAAGAATCAGCCACGAGAGCTGTGAAAAACTGGTATAATCCATAAACCAGGGGTGGCCAAACTGTGGCTCAGGAGCCACGTGCGGCTCGTTCACACATATTGTGTGGCTCCCAGGAGGTTCCCCATCTATTTGCTCTCTCTCTTTCTGTCTCTCTTCCTTCCTTCATCCCCCTCCCTGCCCCATCTATTTGCTTTCTTTCATTCTCCCTCTCCTTTTCTTTCCACCTCTTCCATTCTTTCTTTCCACCTCTTCCATTCTTTCTTTCCACCTCTCTCTCTCTTAGACACATAAATATCATTAGCAAACAAATAAATATCATTGGACAAATAAATATCATTATCAATATCTGTTTTTCCCGCCCCTTTTTATTTTTGGCAGTCTTGTTAAATGTTAATAAAAAGCAAATTTGCATATTTTCCAATAAAAACGTGTGTGTAATATTTGTTCATGCCTTGTGGGTCTTAAACATCTGACATTTATTCTGTGTGGCTCTTACATTAAGCAAGTTTGGCCACACCTGCCATCAACCATCACATGCCCATCACTCCCTTTAACACTTCCAAAATATTTCCCTCAGCTAGTACTGGATGACAATCCAAGAACATTAAAAAAAAAACCAACTGCAAGGACACTGGCAGGAGGTTTGAAACTCAAAGTATGCAGAGATTTTTCTTCTCACATACCTCAATCCAGTGAGTAAAGATAGGAAACTCTGCACAGCACAATATCTGGAACTAGGGGTGAACAGTGTAGTGGCCAAGTTTGCAGATGACACAAAATTATTCTGGATGGTAAAAACCAAAGATGACTGTGACGAGCTATCTCCACAAATTGTGTGAGTGGATGACAATATAGCAAATGAAGTTCATTTTTGCTAAGTGTAAGGTGCTACACATGGGGACAAAAAACATCCAACCTCAAATATAGGCTAATGGGGTCTGAACTTGCTGAGGCGGAGAGGGATAAAGATCTTGGGAGTTATAGTAGACATCTCAATGAAAGTGTCAACCCACTGTGCTGCAACAGTGAAAAAGTTAACAGTAAACCAAGATGGAAAGATATATGCAGTCACTCACGCATACAGCTGACAATGAATACTGACTGATTTATACGTGTTCAGTTTGAATATTCAGCACAAGAGGTAAATCTACAGGCAGACACGAGCCCATCATGCCTTTATAAGCAGACCACGTGACAAGGGGCCCATGTATGTAGCCACTCGCTGAAGATCCATATTTTCATGAGCTTTATATCTCCAGAAGCAATGGTAGGAATCAAGGACATGAATGTGTACACAGAGACATGCTCACTATGAGTGGCTCACAACAGAACGAATACAAGGCAGAAGATGTCCCATTCACCTCCACAATGTTTTCCTCACTACTTCCTTATTCAACTGTCCACTCACCCAGTTCTTCCTGAACCCATTGGCTCAACCCACTGCTCTTTCTCCCCTCTTTGTTGGCGCACAATCTCTGCTCCTCATATCTCAGTAGTTTCTCCTCTCAACTCCCCCTCCCCTCTACTCACCTCCTTGTATTGGCAGACACCATTCTGGGTTGCTAGGGCCATTTAAAATGCCACCCAAAGGTTTTTCTCTCACACAGGAACAGGAATCCTTATTACTGGTTTGGGATTTTGGCTTGGAGACAGTATTGCACAGTGGTCGGAGTGTCAGACTAGGGTTTGAGAAACCCAGTTTTGAATCTCATGAAGTTTATTGGATGGGGCATGGGGTCATTTATACACTCTCATCCTAACATACTTGGTAGGGTTGTTATAAAAATAAAACAGAAGAAGGAGCAAGCCTCTTTGGAATCCCTATTGGGGAGAAAGGTGAGGCATTAAGTAAATAAAAAGGAAAAATGTATTGCCCTCTTCTTCATACTTTTCAGCACGCCCCAGCTTTCCTCCAGATTTACAGAAACAAATACTTTTTCCCTGTGTGCCCCCCAATGGATGCTTTGATTTGCACAGTAGTGCCACCCATGGCTACATTTATGATATAAACTGTCTATACACACAGAACTGTGGCAGACATTGTATCAAATGTGCATGCACACACAGGGCTGCTATGCAATCACATATTCAACATCAGTTGGTAACAGGCAGGTGAACTTGTCTTTAGAACCACCAAAAGCTGCATTACCCTAATGACCACCAGTGACCACATGGAGAGTTAACATTTAGAAACACCTTCTGGTGAGAAAAAACTAAATAGTTTCCAAATAAATAGATAAGTTAAACCACTGCCACCTTGTTTTGTTGTCACCCCAAGGCATGTTCATGGTGCTTTGTGTGACACAGGATACAGTCACTTATACAGAGGCAAAACTGTGCAGAGTCTTATTTGAAATCGAACAAAAGCCAAACTGGGGAAAAACGCTAACAATATATTAAAGTGAAAAGTGCATAATTTACAGATACACAAATAATCAATGGGTAAGTAATAAGTACAGGGAATAAATATAGGAAATAATAAACAGTAACAAGATAATACAGAACTATGTAAAACTTTTAATAAAGACTAGCACCAGAAGACTTCTAGCTACTGGAGTAGTGCCCATTATTAGATTCCCTGATTGATTTTTGTCCTGACATCATAATGTTTTAGGAGATTGCTCACCCAAACCAAATAAGGCAGAGCCCACTTCATCAGATCTGATGAAGATCTTACTCACAAAAGCTTATGCCATAAAAATTATGATAGTGTGGATAGTGTGGTATGACGGGCCCCCTGTCACTCACCCCTTTCTGAGGTAGATTTTTCCTGCTAAATTCTTAGATCCCTTCAGGTACTGAACTAGCCCCTAGTAGCGTGATAAGATTTGTGACTTTATAAATCTGAACATCCCACACTGTGACAGAATCCGATTTGGCCTTTGCCCAGCCCAGGAACTTGTCAGGAGAAATCAGGAGCACTCTTTTTAGATCCCTTGAAATGGCACTGGAGACTGTGTACAATGAACAATAATAAAAATTGTATTTAATAGGCAGGGGTGGTATGGGTTGGTCAGGAATTGCAAAGGCTGAGGTAAACACTGCTGGTAAAACAGTATATTTTTCAGTTGTTAGATAAGATGGTGTTGAAACAGTTTATTTTCACAAATTCTTGGTTCTTATCAGTGAGAGATAGTTGACTAAGTACTTTGGTTTCAGTTACAATGTTTCTGCATATAGTTTCCTATAACTGTTCAGGTTTTCTGGAAAGGTCACTCTTTCTGTGTATCAAATTCTTTCCCCTTTTCTGAAATCAGAATGTTTATTTGTTTGTTTGTTCGTTTGTTGAGATTTATATCCCGGCTAGTCAGATATACCGACTCAAGGCGGCTAACTACATTAAAACCAACATTCATATAAAAGTAAAAAATCCATACATCCATATAAAATTAACAAATAAACCCACAAAGATGGCGGTAATACAGTACTAATAGTTAACAAGGCAGTGCGAGGAACCAACATCAGAGTGGCAGCCTAAAGATTACAAGGCAGTAAGCTTCCGCCAGCCGATTTCATAGGCCGGTGATCTTACCACCATTTTTCCAGGTGCTGTCACCCCCCCCCCCCCAAGTGGCAGCTCCTAGTCAAAGGCCTGGAGGAAGAGCTCTGCTTTGCAGGTCCTGCGGAACTGCAAAAGGTTCTGCAGGGCCCTGATGTCCTCAGGGAGCTCATTCCACCAGTAAGGAGCCGCCGCTGAGAAGGCCCTGGTCCTAGTGGTCGTTAGCCTGGCCTCTCTAGGGCCAGAGAGGGTCAGGCGATGTTGAGTGCCTAACCTCAGTGCTCGCTGGGGTATGTACGGGGAAAGGCAGTCCCTTAGGTAGGCAGGCCCCTGACCATATAGGGCTTTAAAGGTTAACACCAGCACCTTGAACCGGATCCGGTACGCTATAGGCAGCCAGTACAGCATCCTCAGCACAGGCTGGACGTGGTCTCGTACTGAGAGACCCATCAGCAGCCTGGCCGCGGCATTCTGCACTAGCTGCAGCCTCCAGAGCTGGGACAAGGGGAGCCCCATGTAGACAGCGTTGCAGTAGTCTAACCTTGAGGTGACCACTGCATGGATCACTGTCGCCAAGTCATTGCATTCGAGGAAGGGAATCAACTGCCTAATCAGCCGTAGGTGGTAAAAGGCTGCCTTGGCAGTGGCTGCTACCTGGGCCTCCATAGTTAAGGAGGCATCCAGGAGCACTCCCAGACTCTGGACCCTCGACACTGGCACCAAAGGCACCCCCCCCCCCGAAGGCCGGTAATAGGATCCCTACCCCTGGCCCACTCCAACCAAGGCATAGAACCTCTGTCTCCATTTGATTCAATTTCACCCAGCTCAGCCTGAGCCAGGCCACCACATCCTGAAGCGCCCACTCCAGGTCACCTGGGGTGGCTTCAGACCGGCCACCCAACAGCAGATACAGCTGGGTGTCATCCGCATACTGGTGACAACCCAGCCTGTGTCTCCGGGCAATCTGGGTGAGGGGGCGCATATAGATGTTAAAAAGCATCAGGGATAGCACCGCCCCTTGTGGCACCCCACATGTCAGCAGGTGCCTCTGAGACGTCTGCTCCCCCAGCGCCACCCTCTGTCCCTGACCCTGGAGAAAGGAGACAAGCCATTGCAAGGCAAGCCCCTGAACCCTGGTGTCGGCAAGGCAGCAGATCAGTAGCTAGTGGTCGACTGTATCGAACACAGCTGACAGATCTAACAACACCAGCACTGCCATACTGCCCCAGTCCAGATGCCGTCGGAGGTCATCCATGAGGGCGACCAGTACCATCTCCATCCCATGTCCTGGCCGGAAGCTGGACTGAAACGGGTCCAGCGCGGAAGTGTCATCCAGAAAGCTCTGCAACTGGACCGCCGCCACCCTCTCCAAGATCTTGCCCAAACAGGGTAAGTTGGACACTGGCCAATAGTTGGCCAATTCAGCCGGGTCCAGCGATGTTTTTTTCAGGAGAGGGCGGACCATCACTTCCTTGAGTGCCCCCGGGAACAGTCCCTCTTCGAAGGACTTGTTGATAATATCCCTGAGGGCACCACACAGCCCTTCGCAGTCAGCTTTTATAAGCCACGAAGGGCAGGGGTCAAGGCTGCATGTGGTTGGGCGTATTGCAGAGAACAGTCTGTCGACTTCCACCAGACTGAGTGGATTGAAATAATCCAGAATGGAACTAGAAGACGTGCATGGAGCCTCGAGTTCGCTAACTGTCTCAACTGTGGCCGGGAGTTCGCGGCGGAGCAGGAAGATTTTATCTGCAAAATAGCTCGCAAATGCCTCACAGCTAATGCCCAATTCCCTATTATTTGGTCTGCCCTGCGGCAGCTGTTAAATGTCACTGCCTTGACTGCCACCTCATAGGATCTCATAAACATCCTATAAGATGCTCTTGATGTTTCTTCTTTCCTGAGTAGTCTATAACCATTTCCTTTCGCAACAGACCAGGGACTGCCTCAGCACCAATTTCCTGTATAACTGGACAGGACTTATATTTCTTCCCTGAAAATATAATCCTATTCCTTTTGGCCTGATTGGGAGATTCAGCCTGCTACCCAGTCACTTTTTACCAAAATCTCAAACCCTAGTTCTTGGCAGCTGTGTGAAATGTACTTCAGCTTTAGCTGACACTACACTCTGGATTCTTAGATGGAATTCTTTCTCAGATTATGTTTAATCTTTATTAATAGAATGGACCAAGAGTCAGGAGCACCGTAACAACTAAAAAAAATTGTGGCAAGGCATGAGCTTTCATGGGTCACTGCTCACTTCTTCATACTGCTAGAATGTGAGTACATCCGTCCTTATATCTTGGAGAGTGAAGTGATCTCAGATGCCAAATGACAATAGCAGGCATTGGTAATAAGAGAAGAAACCTAGGTCTCAATTCAGTCCAGGAGGATGCACTGTCTTGAGCTTTATTATCAGTTCCAATTCAGCAGTCTCTCTTTCTACTCTCCCTTTGAAATTCCTTTGTAACAGAACTGCTACTCTTAGGTCAGCAACTGAATGTCGTGGAAGGTTAAAATGTTCCCCCACTGGCTTTTGAATGTTGTAGTTTCTAATAGCAGTAGGAAGACTAAGAGTCCAGTAGCACCTTAAAGACTAACAAAATTTGTGGTAGGGTATGAGCTTTTGTGGTCACTGCTCACTACTTTAGACTTATTTATTTTTTGCATCCTCGTGGACTGAATCCTCATGGACCAAACTGAGACTTAGGTTTCCTGTCTCATTACCAAAGCTGATATCTCCATGCCTACTACCCCTCTGCATACCTAATCCAATCATGCCTGCTATTGCCATTCAGCATCTGAAATCATCTTTATGAAGTTTATATCTCCAGTACCTCATGTTACATTTTATGGCACACATTTGTTGTTCAGTCGCACAGTCGAGTCAGACTCTTCACAACCCCATGGACCACATCACGCCAGGTCCTCCTGTCCTCCATCGCCCTCCAGTGCCTGCTCAACTCCATGCTCGTTGAATCAATAACACTGTCTAACCATCTCATCCTTTGCCGTCCCCTTCTTCTTTGACCTTCAATCTTTCCCAGCATCAGGGTCTTCTCCAGTGAGTGCTCCCATCTCATTTGGTGGCCAAAGTATTTGAGCTTCAGTATCTGGCCTTCCAGGGAACAGGCAGGGTTGATTTCTTTTAAGATAGACTGATCTGATCTCCTTACAGTCCAAGGGACTCTCAAGAGTCTTCTCCAGCACCATAATTCAAAATTATGAATTATGGCACACATAGCCTGGTCCAAAAAAATGACATTTATGGCAGATTCAGTCCTTGTAACAAATGAGTTCGACACCTCTGCTTTAAGGCATGCCAAGCCTTCATTTTTTATCCTGGAAATGGTTACTTTGGAATCAGAGCTGCTTACATATTGCAAGGTCACTTTTTTTTTTACCACAGAAGTCAGTATGTTGCACTTTGAAGTAAAGTCTGTGTTCATTTACTGATTTGTGGAATGCTGTTGAGATTTCCTCTCAATCAACAAAGACTTCTTAAAGAAACTTAAAGCATTTTAATTTTGACCCACAGCTTTAACTAGTCACAACAGTTCACATTAGAACTGAAGTTTAACTATTTCACTGTGTTGGCAAAGCCAGGAGGAGGGTGGAATAACCGAACATTGAAAAGAAACTGAAGAGTAGAAGAGTTGTATTTATACCCAGGGGTCAGGGGAGCTCAGATCCAGGAGCTGGTGCCAGCCCCCCCCCCCCCCACCGTGGGGGAATGCCTGCTTGTGTCATGGCTGCAGCAAAATGACCCCATCCCCTGGCAAGGTCCTTGTTCCTCCGACCAGCCTTCTGAAGGCTTTAGCCATCACTGAAGCTACCCTCCCAGAATAGTGGTATTTCTGAGGCTTGGATTAGTAGCTGTGGCTTTTAGTCCTCCATCCCTCCCCCACTTCTTACTTTCTTTTTCTTTCTTTCTGACATACTTCCGGTGATGTCAGGTGGTGTAGCATATGCAAATGTTATGCTAATGAGTTATGCTAATATGCTCCTGCACCTCTTTTTCTACGAAATGACCCCTGTTTATACCCCTCCCTTCACTCAGAGTGGCTCACAATCTCCGTCCATTTTTCCCCATGACAGACACCCTGAGAGGTGGGACTGAGAGAGCTCTGAGAGAACTGCTCTTGAGAGAGCAGCTCTGAGAGAACCGTGACTGCATGTGGAGGAGTGGAGAACCAAACCCGGTTCTCCAGATCAGAGTCTGCTGCTCTTACCCACTACACTGTGTTCAGAAGTCTGAGGTAAGTAACGTGAAGTGATGTACTAGGGCAGAACATTACGTTATCAAATCCATGTTAGCAACATTTAGTCTTTTATAAGGAAGAATCCACAGAGCCTTGAGAAAGTGTGTAATCACATCCCGTGCTTGCAGGCTCTTCTCAATGATCCCTCCAGCCATTTTTTCACCTGGGCTCATTGCCCAGAAATAGGCATGATTTAGAGAGGCGAATGCCTGAATGGGTGGGCTAAGGAGAAACCACTTTCTACGCTCTTCCCACCTCAATGATTCTGATGGAAAAACTGAAAAAAAATGGGGGGGAGGGGGTAAAAAAACCTTAGGAAGCATTTTTTTTTAAATGGTGATGGGTAAAAGGTTTTAAATCTTGCGACAGCTGCCCTTTAGTCCCATCAAATGATCTAACAACTCTGTAAAACAATCCTCATTGTTAGGTAATTACAATTCCTATATGCTTGAGTATATGGACAACTTTAATATCCTCTTGCCTGCTATGGACTCCTCCCATCTTCTGCAGCATATCGAAGCAGCATACAGTTTGCTCACAAATCAAGACATGGGAAAGAGCAAAGAGGTGGGGGTTTTTTGTCTAACCTCTGTGTAAGTTTTCAGTTCTTTGAAGCCCACAGAGACAAAAACAAAAAACTGGAATTGAACTATAGGTCTTCTAGACACCAATTCTGATTTGAGAAAGAAACCCGTTAAATCTTTCAAATTACTATTTGTTGTAATTAGTGACTAATTTCGGCTAATTTTATTCAGAGTTACTATGACAGTTACTATGTGTGATAATATAAATAAACCAACCAAAAAACTAAATAAACCCACATTATTTTGAAATTTTACTCGGCAGGTTACATGCAGAGCACTATGAGCAAAGTTCCACCCCAAGGACCTTCAGGAACAGCATGGGAGCTGCTGCTACACAAGATTGGAATCAAGCCCTGTTATCCGTTAGAGTACAGGGGATATTAGCTTTCTGCAAAGAGCTGGAAACAGTCAGAAAGAGGGATTGTTGCTTGGGGTGAGTAGAAGGGGTGTGCATTCTGTTTATCCGAGCTGGAAAAATACCGCACCAATATTTTTCGGGTATTTTTAAGCCGAATGCAGATCCCCCCCCCCCAGCCATTTCCCCCCAGCTTTTATTCGGGTGCATTAGCTATACAGAGAAGACATTTAAAGATATTGCGGTAGCTTTAAATGCCTTCTCCTCCAGGCCCCACCACCGCCGCACTTGGAGAAGACAACAGGCATTTAAAGAGACTGTGATCTCTTTAAATGCCTACTCCTCCAAGCCCTGCCACCATGGTGCAACTTGGCTATTAAACCTCTTGAGTTCACTTGTTGAGTTGCACCACCATGCTTGGTAAAGGCAATAGGCATTTAAAGAAACCTACTCCTCCAAACCCCACTGCTGTGGCGTGACTCAGCTAGTGAACTCAGAAGGCATATGCCACCATAGGGTCACCATAGGGTATAATAAGGTCACTAAGGGTATAAGGTCACCATAGGGTATAATGCAGCCAAAAAAAATTGGCTTTTCCACACACAAAAATCCCAATTCTCAATGCCATAATGATATTAGGATTCATGAATATTGGAAAATACCAATATTTTTTCAGGTTTAATATACCTGAACCCAAAAAATACAGATTTTTTTTTTGGCACACCCCTAGCTCAAGTGGTTAAGATGCTGAACTGCAGACTGGTAGTTCAGCAGTTCGAGACCCGAGTGCTGCATGGTGGAGTGAGCTCCCATCTCTGGACCCAGCTCCTGCCAACCTAGCTGTTCAAAAGCAAGGAACTGCAAGTAGGTAAATAGGTACCACTTCAGTGGGATGGTAACAGTGTTCCATGAGCCTCGGCATCTGGTCATGCCGGCCACATGACCACAGAAACATCTTTGGACAGCGTTGGCTCTTCAGCTTGGAAATGGAGATGAGCACCGCATCCCTAGAGTCGTATTCTACTGGCTTTCGAGCAAGGAAAACCTTTATCTTTACTAGTTAGTACACTAACCCCACTGTGGCTACTGGTACACAGGTGTTACAAGATTTTAGGCACTGTTTCTGGATAATGTGAGTAGTATGGAGAAAGGGGCTGTTTTTCAGTCTAGAAAATCCTTAGTTTAATAGAATGGTTATAGTGTTAACTTTGAACTCTTTCTCCAACTGGTACAGAAAAAGATATGCCAATTACTTTAGAGCAATGGTCCTCAACCAGTAGCACACGTACTACTAGTGGGATGCAGAAGCAGTCTAGGTGAAACACAGTTCTTACAATTACCACTAAGAATTTGCTCTTTCTCAATCCCCCTGAACCATTCATTATCCTCTAGCCCTATTACCTTTATTAAAATGTCCTCTTGAACCATTCTGTCTTGCATAGTTGGCAGAAAGACAAATGTGTGGAAGCTTTCCTGACTTCCTCAAAAAGGCCATTCCACAAATGGGAGCCACAGCAGAAAATATATGTGTATGGGTAGCTGCTGATCTTTCCCATTTGTCGGGTGGCACCATTAGAAGCCTTGAGTTAGTGACTTAGAGAAAAGAAGGTTGAATTTACAGTTTCAAGTTTCAGTAACTGGAAGAAGGCTCTCACACTTTTTTAATTCTGCAAACTATGTAAAACAGTTGCTTGCAAGGGCATTTTTATAAAGCTTATACAGAACAGGGCTGTAGTCTATGCCACACTATAAGCTATATGTTATTGATTTGTTGTATGTTCTATCATGCTGTTACAGCATTGCTTTCATCTTTTGTAATTCCATTTTTCTGCATTGCTTGACATGGCATGTTTGATACTTCTTTGCATTTTTGTAAATTTTGTAAGGCTGGTCCTATTGCGTTGTTTAATAGATCTGATTACAATGTTCTATACCAGGGGTGGCCAAACTTACTTAATTGTAAGGGCCAGGTAGAACAAACGTCGGATGTTTGAGGGCCGCAAAACATGAACAAATATTACACGTTTTTATTGAAAAATATGCAGATTTGCTTTTTATTAACATTAAATGAGACTGCCAGAAATAAAAACAAAAGGAGTAAAAATAGATATGGATAATTATATTTATTTGTTTAATGATCTTTGTAGGCTGGGGAGGAGCTTTGAGAACACATTTAAAGTTAAAGTTGCTTTCTTTCTCTGCCCCCCACCCCACCCCGCCTCATGCCTACCCAGGGAAGGGAACACTGGCTGGGGAAGGGAAGACCGATCAGGGAGGCATGCCTTCCCTTCACTTCACTTCCCCAGCTGCCCTGCTGGGAGCCGCGCAATATGTGCGAAAGAGCCCCGTGTGGCTCCCGTGCCACAGTTTGGCCACCCCTATTCTATACGATGTAATCCACCTTGAGTCTCCAGAAGAAAACTGGTAAATAACTAATAAAGTATAAATAAATAAGAAAGTAAATAAACAATGATGGGCGGACCACCACTGTACTCATTTGCACCCCGCCCCAGTAAAAGTTTTCTGGTTACAGGCCTGACTAATGCTTTTTGGGACAAGCAGGCTCCATACAAAAGAAAAACCTCCACTTGTCCCAAGAAGTAACCAGGCTGCTGGCACTTAAAATCAAAAAGGTGGCAGAACAGTTTTTAAACTAAATCTTGGGGGAAAGCCAACAGGAGGTGAAATGTCTCTGGTTCGGGATGGCTCATCTCAAAGAGCTGTTACTGTTCTACAAAGAAATGGATTAGGACTGGCCACTGAGAGGGTGACAACCACACTGACAGCCTGACAAGAGCCATTTCCACAGTAGTGAAATCCCCTGCACTGACGTTTTTAAAACTGTGTGTTATGTGAAATTTTCCTCCCCCAGTTTTAGCAAGTTCTGAAAACGTGGGGTAAAAAAGAAAAATCTATTGTGAGAAATTTCATATAGTGTGCAGTTTTTAAAACATCAATGTGGAGAATTTCACTACTGTGGAAACGGTCACGGTCTAGAGGCTGCAGGAGGAAGGCTCTTTGGAGGAAGCCAGTTTGGTGCAGTGGTTAAGCGTGTGGACTCTAATTTGAGAGAACCGGGTTCGATTCCCCACTCCTCCACTCGCAGCTGCTGGATGACCTTGGGCAAGCCATAGTTCTGTCAGAGGTGTTCTTGAAAAAGAGCAGTTTCTGTCAGAGCTCTCTCAGCCCCACCTATCTCACAGGGTGTTGTGGGGAGGGGAAGGGAAAAGGAGTTTGTAAGCCGCTCTGAGACTCCCTTGGGTAGTGAAGGGCAGAGTATAAATCCCTCCTCCTCCTCCTCCTCACATGCCCAGGAAATTATAGATGTTTATATACAAATGCTAGAAGTGTCTGAGATAAAATGCGAGAGTGGGAATGCTGTGTGTCAGAGGCCGTGTTCCCTCTAAGCTGAGTTAGTGTGAGCTAGCTCACAGGTTTTTTAGCCTCTGGCTCACAGTTTTGTGTTAGCTAAGGAAGGATGGCTCCAGAGCAAACTAATTCATACAGTAGCCAAATCACTCGCTCACAGATTTAATGCCAGTAGTTCACAAAGTAGAATTTCTGCTCATAAGACTCCACAGCTTGCAACTGCCACCTACATTAGCAAACAAAAATCAAACTCCCAGTATGAGCAGGCAGAGAAAACCTCAGTTCCATTGTAGCCTGGATGGTCTGACACTGATGTCGTGCTTTGATGAATGCACAAGTCTACTGTCCATCCTTGGGTGTGGAGTTATTTAGGATTTTCTCCTCCTCTTAACTAATTCATATAAGACCAAGTGAAGCCAAAACCATAATTCTAAGCTGTGTCAAGGTGAGACCTGACTGTCTGCTTTGGTACTGCAGAGTGGCAGCTGGATTTTAAAAATCCCACAGACCTTTTTGCACTGAAAGGAAGCTATTTTCCCAAGAATGATTCCAGACAAACCATTTTCTCCCACTGACCTAACTGTGGAAACTGACAACACTTTTTAATCTACCTATACCATTGTACTTGATATCATCTTTCAGGACTACCAGCAAGCTCAAAGAACATCATTTCTAAATTAAAGTAAAAGAGAACTCCAGATGCAATAGATGCAATATTTCCTGTTGCATCTATTCTTGCAAAGTGATCACAGGTAGAAACAAATTCCTGTCCTTCCAAGTTCAGGATGCCACACTGAAATGGTGTTGGCAAAGACTGCATGCCTTTTGGTCCTGGCATTGTTTCAGTGTGAGTCCAATACTCTAAGCTGCTACTTAGAAACAATGGAACTTACCACAGATCCAGGAAAGCCTTAAAGTAAACACCATATTAAAATGAAAGAGCTATAATTTATCCACCAGTCAATACCAAATAGAAAACTTTAGCTTCTTCAGTCATTTATGAAGATGCAATGTATTTCATTATATGGCATTTGGCAACTCCCTTCCCTACCACATATCAAGGACAATAAAGTTAATCCATATATAAAAGTGAATAATTATTCATTAAGATGGTATTAAGCTTACATTCTTAACTTAACATTCTTCTTTAGAGTGACATCTTAATCTTCCACATACACTTTTTACTATTAAAATGCTGCTCATAACACAAGTTGCAATTGAATCCTGATAGGACGGAGGTAATGTTGGCTGGGAAGGTGGCTTTCTAGAGTAGGGGTGGCCAAACTGCAGCTTCGGAGCCGCATGTGGCTCTCATACATATTGTGTGGCTCCCGGCAGGTCAGCTGAGGAAGCGAAGGGGAGGCATGCCTCCCTAATCGGTCTTCCCTTCCCCAGCCTGTGTTCCCCCTCCCTGGGTAGGCTTCAGGTGAGAGGGAGCAGAGAAAGAAAGCAACTTTAAATGTGTTCTCAAAGGCCCCCCCCACCAGCTTGGAGAAGGCATTTGTCTCTTTAAATCCCTTCTCCAAGCCAAGCCAGCTGGCATGGGGGGGGGGGTGCTTAGAAGACACACGTAAAGTTTAAGGTGCTTTCTTTCCACATCTCCCTCTCCCCCCCCCATCTATTTCTGTCTGTCTGTCTCTCTTTCTCTCTGACAAATAAATATCATTGGCAAACAAATATAACTGGACAAATAAATATCATTATCAATATCTGTTTTTACCCCTTTTGTTTTTATTTTTGGCAGTCTCATTTAATGTTAATAAAAAGCAAATTTGCATATTTTCCAATAAAAACGTGTGTTTTGTTAATTTGTTAATGTTTTGCAGCTCTCAAACATCTGACATTTATTCTATATGGCTCTTACATTAAGCAAGTTTGGCCACCCCTTATCTAGAAGGACACCGTGCTTCCCACATTTGGTGGGGGTCACCCTTTCAGACTTGGTTAACAGCCTTGAAGTTATATTGCACCCAGCATTATTACTGGAGAAGAAAGTTGGATGCAGCGGAAAGGAACACTTTCTTCCACCTTCATTTAGCCTGGAAGGTGGCTCCCTACCTTCACTCAGCTGATCTCACTACATGGATCTATGCAACAGTGACCTGCCACTGGCCAAAATGACTCCCACACTTCAGTCTTTCCAAAGATTCTATAAAACAGAACATTCAAGGGGAATATTTGTAAAAGGGAATAGGGCAGTAAAATTACTGCATGGCTCAGGAGGGCACGGGGTTGTAGTCTGTTTCACTGTTTATTGTATTTCTTTTACTTCATTGTTTTCTACTGTTCTGATTCAGTTCTCTTAACTGTTTGTGTGTCATGTCATCTACTTTTCCATTGCATTGTTTTTTAATTCTGTAATCCAAGTACTATTGCACTGTTTATTGAATGTTGTAGGCTGTCTGATTGCAGTTTTATATTTTGTCATCCACCTTGAGTCTCACCAAGGGAGGGCTATAAAATACATAGATTTTAATGGAGCAACAGCTACTGCTGGTCAAGATAATATCTGAACATAAAAAATTAGGCTAGGTGCATGGAACAGGGAAATACCTGTGTTACTGGGAAACACCTGTCCTTTCTTTCAGATGCTGATGAATGAGACTCAATAAGCACTTTTATAAAAACTCTGTAGCCTAGACTAAGAAAAAGACAACTGAGATGTATTTTCCCTTCCTGTTCATCACACTAAAGAATTCACCCAAAATGATGAGGAATACCTGCACAAGTCAATAAATGCACAGTTAATAATAATAATAATAATTGTGTGGCATTGTGTGTAGTATAGCCAGAAGGTCCAAAAATTGTCTGGCAGCCTTAAGAGAGCCAGTCTGGTGTAGTGGTTAAGTGCGCGGACTCTAATCTGGGAGAACAGGGTTTGATTCCCCACTCCTCCACTTGCACCTGGCTGGATGACCTTGGGCAAGCCATAGCTCTGTACCAGCTGTTCCCTCAAGGACAGCTTGGGAAAGAGTTCTCTCAGCCCCACCCACCTCACAGGGTGTCTGTTGTGGAGAGGGGAAAGGAGTTTGTAAGCCGCTCTGAGACTCTTAAGTGAGTGAAGGGCGGGATATAAATCCAATCTCTTCTTCTCTTCTCTTCTTCTTAAGTTCTAGCTCATCAGCAACATGCTAGGTGACAAGCTAGACTTATTTTGGGGGCTGAGAGAGCTCTAAAAGAGCTGTGACTGACCCAAAGTCACCCAACTGGCTTCATGTGGAGGAGAAGTGGGGAATCATACCTGGTTCTCCTGATTAGAGACCATCACTTTTAACTACTACACCACACTGGCTCTCAAACAGTATGAGGAAGCAATGCAGTTTACAACCCAAATTTTGAAGTAAGCAAGACACTGGCCAGCAGGCAGAATCACCAAAGAGACTATTTTTTTATGAATGCAGCACCATTTCTAAAAATCTTTCCCCACCTCCTGCTCTTTACTTCTCTCAAGAACTTCACCTTCACTCTGTGAAGGTGAACCAGCTCTGTACATTACAGTTGCCACAGAGGTCAGCTCAGCATCACCAACGTGAGTTTCCTGTCTCATGAAATTAGGATCATTATGTTACAAGTATTCTTACGCCAGCAAATGCCATTGATACAGATAACGGATGGCAAACTTGTAGCATGATGGCTTGGATTGATGCAATGGGCTGGGGGAGTCTAGGAACTTTAGCATGTGATTGCCACAATCTTACCCTTGATGTTCCCTTCAAAAAAAAAACCTTGAAAATGACAAATTTTTGTGTTGCTGCCATGTTAGTCTGTTACAACAAGATATACAAAGGGGTGTTGTGGCACCTTAAAGACAAACAGAATTTGTATTGTAGTGCGAACTGTCATGGGTAGAGCCCGCTTCACCAGGTGCTTCCGACAAAACAGGCTCTAGCCCAGGGTGTTTATGATTTAATAAATCTTTAAGGTGGCACAAGACCCCTTTCACATTTTTTTTTCTGGAAAGTATAAATCCAGTTTATCATTCTACATACAAGGGATATAATCCAGGCAAAGTTACCATGTTCTAAGTGCCACTGATTTCAGTAAAATCAAGTCAAGATCATGCTTAATTCTCCCACTGAAATCAATTGCAGTTCCAGGAGGAAATCAATGAGATGCTATCCCTGTTCACATTACACCTACTAACAAGACACTTATGATCTGCATGTATGTGTGATTGTATGAAACAACCAATGCATGTTTTCTTGACAAATGAAACTGGGGAACACTACCTGGTTAAACGTGTGGTTTAATTCACACATTTATCTGTATATGTGTTAAATGTAATTATGATTACTCAACTCACACATAAATAAAAATTAAGTATACGCTGTACACTGATTGTACATGCGCTCACTGTAACTTGTGAGCAGGACAAAAGTGTTCAGGTGGAAAAACACACAGGACCTCAAATTTACGAAGTTTCGGAGAAATGCCACTTTTCTTGAAATACCTGGGTAAGAGGTAATACTGAAACTGGCTTGACAAGGGGGAAGGTTGCTTTCGGTTTCTTGTGCCTTTGTCCTATTTAATTTCTCTAAGTTTAAAAAAAATGCTTGCTTAAAGAGCTGACAATCTGCTTCTGAGTTGAGGACAGAGTTCTCTGTTTTTTAAACAAGCAGAGATAGGCAAGGCAACTGGAAATTTCTAGACAAAATTCTGCCCACGGTTGTGCCCATTGGTTTAGTGCTCACCTGTTCTCTTGTAGCATTAGCTCAACAATTCAGGGGAAAGTGAGAAAGGAACAGTCTAGGAACAAACAGGCTAAACTTCTCATGCATTTTCTGCAGTGTTTGCATCCTACTCTAGAAAGGGTACAAACTGTACATACTGTCCTGAAGCTCCGTCAGCTATTGTTACGTTGGTAGTCGTATGCAGGTGAGGATGAAGAGGAAAGAGACACATCACCCAGTGTCCTAGCCCAAGAACTACAGTTCCTGACCACTGCCTCAAGGTCTAGAAAACACACTGCCAGTGAAAGATGAGAGAGAGTCATATCAGCCACAGCACCCTCATTTCTGTATTATGCATAGATGCAGACATATTGGCTGCTGTAACAGCTGAACCCAATTTGTCTGACACATTCCAAGTCTGCTGTATATAGTTTGCAAATTTACTTGCAAAAGCAATCCTGCCTAATAAATGTGAGAAAACTATTCTAGCAGTTTCCCAAGAACAAGTGTTGTTCTTACAAAACTTGTTTAATTATACACATCCCATTGAGCCCAGGAATCTTGACAGCTCTTGTCTTTGTACCCCAGTGGTACACACATATGTATGGGCAGCAAAATTCAAGTTGGTACTTATTGAGGAGATGGAATTAGTAGCCTCCTGAAATGCTAGCTGCCAAAGAAAAACTAGACATATGACTTCGTAATAAAAATGCTGTGAAATTAGAAATAGAAATTTTGGTTATATTACAAAGACCATCTCATTTCAGTGGAGAAATTTTATACCCATCTATAAACAATGTATAATTTTTTTTAAAACCCTCTCATGCTAATGCAACATTATTTTGCCATTAACTATATATAGGCCTTTCACTCCTATAGGTTTCCCATTAATAAGAACAAAAGGTTCCTTCAGAATTTCTCGCAAATGCATACACCAGGTGCTTTTCTCACCTCAAGCCAACATGCAGTATAGGAAGACATATTAATTCAAGACTTGACCCAATTCTGTTACAGCTCTACCGAGGTAGATAAATAGTTCGTGCCATACAAAGAGCACAAACAATAATACCATATTGAGTCAATACCATTTTTTACTAAAAGGATTCTCCCCCCCCCCCCCCCCCCCGGTCATATATAATAACCTAGGGGACCACTACGAATTGCAGAGGGGGGAATCAACAGAAAATCTCCCTCCAGGATTCAGTGAATTCTCATGGATTGGAGCAGGCATAGTTCCCTTTCAACCCTCTTTTTCCCTTAACATTCCACGTTAGCTGGAGCCTTTTTCAGTTCTTTTGCTAGCCCTGGAGTGCTGGAGCATTGCTGAGGAGGAAAAGTGGTAGCACAAAAATACACAAAACCTTTTGATTTAAACCCTCCCCCCCCCCCCTCATTCTCACCAATTCAAAAATAAATCTCAGGTTAAGGATTACTGGGATGGTCTGCTGTCAAAAATGATTGACAGCTGAAATAGACAACTCTGAGCTAGATGGACCAATAGTCTGACTTGGTATGCCGTCACTCATTCTGTACCTGAAGAACTAGAGGAAGGGAAGCGGATGTACAACCCTGCACAAAATGTCTGAGCTCCCTCAGAGAGTAAACCTGCTAAGTCCTTTCATCTAGTATGTTTACCTGCTAAGTAGCTTCCTCTTCTACTTCTGAGGGATTACGGTGACATACCTCACTCAACTCAACTTCTGTTTCTCATCCTTCCCCAGAAACAAACAATTTATTTCTCTCCCTCTGTTCTAAGAGCTAAATTAGATAAGATAGCAGAATAGTTTTGTTTGGATCTACTTAAAGCCAGCAGGGTAAGCATCAGAAAATTACAGCATTAATTCTGTCTTTTTTTGTTCAAGGGCATCATATCCAAACACTGCATTCAGTACTCAGGTGATTCGGAATCAGAATGAGTGGTTCAGAGACTTTAGCAAACTGACATACTCACACCCCAATTTTGATTTAAATTGTTCACAGGCTCCTAAACCCATCCCTCTTCTCACAAGTAATGTATGCCTCATGGAGACCTCTGCAGACAAACAGAAAAAGTCCATCACACAAAACACACTAATCTGTCACTGGGAAGCAATAGCTCGGCTCTAGGAAATCTTAGCTAAGAGGCAGCAAAGAAGTGAAGCCATAATGAAATCATTATAGTTACATCCAGTATAAAATTGAACTGTTTTTCTATTTTCTGGTGCATAAGATTTCAACATAACCAGTATTCTTAGCAGGATCTTTGAAATGGTTTTTACATGGTGCTTCTAGCCTGGGGACTGTTGCAAAAAGGTTTATGCTTCTGGGCTTTACTAGCTGGTGTTTAATGGTTGTGAACTGTAATATTTTTATGATTTCAACTTGTTCTGTGAACTGCCTTATGCAGGTCTCTGAAGAGTTGGCATATAGACTCTGTTTTCAAAGACAGTACTAGCCAATGAGTTTTCAGTTGAGTATTGGAAGTCCAGGTTTTCTTGCTAGTACTCTGAAGTGATCTGGAAGCTAGGTGATTGTGAGCTTCTGTAGAGATTGTGTCTGCAGCAACTCTATGAGCTTCAACCCTTCAAAATTGGAGAAAGAGAGTCTGTCCCTTGCAGTGGAGTATTCCTGTCCCCATTCCTAGAAAACCACACTACCTGCTAGAGGTGAAAAGAGCCCACCTTCTGTCCTTTCAAAGGACTCATGGACCCCTAAGAGCAGAGGTTTCAAACTGCAACGAGGAAAGAAAATTCAGACATCAAAATATGAGTATTCATATTTTATAATAGCAATTTCACTTCCCACAGAGTTGCTTCTAATTCTCAAAGGAAGGGGGGAGGGGAGAAGAAATTTTGACTTCAGTAAAATAGAGACCATAATTCTTTTGACATTTCTTGCATAAAAAAGGGCCCCAGAATATTCTCTGGCAAACGTATCAGCCTTCCTTAATTCACAAAAAGTGAACCAGGACAGACTCATGCACATTTACAAGGTTGCATTAATGCAACTGTACCATTCACAGCCACTTACATCTCTGACTGGCTTCCTCATAGTACTGACTTGACTGATTACAGTAAACTTTTCTATAAGACATATGTGCCTAGGTACAAACCCCTTAAAAAGGGGGGGGGGGAGAGATGTGCATGTTTATCTCATACTCCCAAGGTTGCTTGAGAGTTTAAAAAAATGTTCTCATGATTTTTAAAAAGCAGATTTTACTATTTAATTATGAATGCATCCTAGATTAAGTTATGGACGTAGTGAATAGCTACAACCATGTACAACTCTTTGTCATTCTCTTCCACTGAGTCTTTCATAACTCAGGAGCCCTGCTGTGCCTAAGCTCTTCAACAGACTAACCTCTCTTGCAAAGTCAACAAATCAGATGGAGTGCCACAGCCATGTGTCTCGTGAAATCTCCCTAATTTATGGAACATGTAAAATTGGTCTGACTATATTTGTTACAAGCTCACAGAACTTCACAGTCCTGGAGAGCAAATAAGCTTTATGCCTCTTTTCTAGGTTCAGATCAAATGCCTTGGTCAATGTCAGATTGACATTCAACAAAATTTAATTCTGGGTATGAGCTTTCGTGTGCACACTTCTGAAGAAGGTACAACTGGACTCTAACTTTGTTCTGCTGCTTCAGACCAACATGGCTACCCACCTGAATTTGACATTTAACAGAGCAGTTTTAATATGCCGTTCTCTAGCTATAGAACAAACAACCTATGTTTCGAGGTACATTTCAAAATCTGCTACAAGTGCACTCTCCCAGTTGCTACTTGTAATGAACTGGTACAATTCATTACAAATTTGAATAAATGTTAAGAACTGGAAAACGTGTTTCCAAATTCCTCTGGACCAGCTAGTACCAGAGTTTTAAGCACCCACATAACCAAGTGTATAGGAATTTTCTGACCCTGCACGCACAAAAAGAAAACTTCACAGAGAAAACCTTGATATGCAAATAAAATGCTTCAGCAACATCATAAAAGCATGTGTACTGCATTAAGCTTAAATGACTTCAGTAGTACTATTCACTCTAATACGTAACTGTCATTTGTACTTGCTAGTAAAGCCATGACAAAGCACACACTCCATCTATGTTTTGTGTTATTTACACAAGAAAAAATATGATCTTTTAAACTGAAAGAGTCAGTGTGCATATTTATTGCTAGCCCACATCTGGATAAAACCACTCTGCTGATTTTATTAAAAATACCTAACCACGTGAATCCAGATTTCGCCTTCACATTTGTATTTTCTATCAAGTTAATTCTATTCAAATCCCTGAGAACAATCCTTATGGTGCCTAGGTGGCCCTTAGATTAGAAACTGCTCTTATATCACTTATAAATTTGGCCTGGCTAGCAGTTTTTAGATTTAGAATCTGACTTTTGTTCATCAGTAATCAAAACAATTTTCCTTACAGCCTAATGACTGTTCCTTATACTCCAACTTGGCTCAACCCAACAGATGAGAAACTGACCACTTTTGATCCCCTCCCCCAATTTTAAAATCCATGGGGTAAAGTAGAGCTAGTTTAGCAATTAATGACTGTATACAGGTTTCCAAGAAACTTTGGCTAAAGCTTGCAGTGTATTGTTCTCCTTACTATTTCATTTAGCTCCAATGATCCCAGATCAATATGCACATTACCTATCTATATTAAAAGTTCCAAGATATTGCCAAGCTTTTACACTGGCTAGATTTAATCGGCTACCATTTGCACTCCTATCAGGAAGACACAAAAACACTCCACCTAATTGTAGATTTTGTCCTTGCTCTGTTAACCCAGTTGCCAGACATATATATTTTTACTTCCTGTATTGTAATGCAGATCCTATTCTGCATTTTATAGCTTTTACTATATTTTATTGTATTGTATTTGTAACAGCCATTGGCCATATGCAATAAATCAAACTGAACTGAACTGTTAACCCTGTTCAGACATTGGTTCACATGTTCTTCCACTCTAGATTCTATGTACAGGCACCCTTGGATTTACTGGAACCTATGCTGGCTGATAAGAATCTGTTCTCCAAGCAGAAGACTCAAAATCTTATAGGCAGGGGCTGACCAAAGAGCTACTGAGTCTGCAGTGAAGTTTCTGTGTTCAGCAATCAAAATACAGGCTGAGATAATGCCCAGTGCATAATCTACTCAGATTCTAATCTTTTAACTGTAAAGGAACAAGATGCAAGATATATCCTTCACAATATATTGGCGATCATTGTGTCAGCATAAAGGCAGGACATAAATTTCATAAAACTGCAATATGCCAAGTTTCAAACTCAAGAAGTTGACTACCAAATAAGAGGCCCCCAGAAACAAGTCCATAGAATGCATAACTAACTCTTATTTGACTCTCCACATAGGTCTTGCCTTTTGAACTTTGACTTTCCTCCACTGAGTATGACATAAACAGAAAAACAGAGAAGGAATGTTCGCAATGGTAAGAAGTATGGTTAGAAATAGCAAGGGGAGGCAGTTGAGTAATTTGTGTTAAACTGGGTTGAGGCTTATCGACACATCAACAAAATTAACAAGAAAGACATTGTGTCGCAACATTATAACTTTTGTAAAACTAGAATTTGGGAGACGTAAATTCAAATCTCTACTCTCTCTTGGAAGGCTGCTGGGTGACCTTGAGCCAGCCATATGCTCTCAGCCTAATCTACTTGACAACATTGCTGTATGGATAAAATGGAAGAGAGGAGAATGAGGTATGCTTGCTTTGAGTCCCCACTGAGGAAAGGTGGGATAAAAATGAAAAATTTAAAAAGCCTCAGCATCCAGTGCTATGCAAGACCCTGCTTGATTCCTTGAAGCTCCAGATCAACCCCACGGATAGCATATGTGCACTAGCCTTCAACCTTACTCCTTCAACTGTACAACATAAACAGTGGATAATCCCATAAAGCAGCATTTGCTATCATAGAATAGTTTATTACATGTTGCACAGCTCAGGCAGTTTTTGAGATTTCTAAGTTTCTGAGTTCCTTAGCCCCAATTTGTTCTGTGTCTTCCTCATACAGAAAAGTGAACACTTCACTGCTTCCACAAGTAGCAACAATCTCAAGACAAACTCAGAAACACCTTAATTCATTCTCTACACTTCTCCAAAGGATACACTGAACTAAAAAGTATACTTTTTGAAAATATAACTTCTATTAGGCCAAGCAAAAAAAAAATTAAGCTAGCTCCAAAATGGGTCATTGGGTAGTTACCGTGAAGGGTCCTTCTCCTCTGAGAGCAGGAGGACATCTTGGTGGGTGATTCCAACCCCTCCTACCAGGGAGGCAGGAACAAACTCTTTCACTTCCTGTCTCCTTGTTGGGAGCCACCCACTACTCTTCAGCTCAGGTAAGTCCCTTGAGCAGTTGGTGACTCAGCTTTCTCAGGTAAGAATTAAATGTTCCTAAATAGAGAACACACAACTAATAGAAAGAACACAGGAACAGAACTAAGTAACAGGAAGTAGTAACAAAACCAAAAACCTCTGTAGGTACAGAATACAGGAGGAGATCGATGAAGCTTATGGGAGGGACAAGATGTCCTCCTGCTCTCAGAGGAGAAGGGCCCTTCACAGTAAGTATCCAATGGCCCGTTCTCCACCGAGAGGAGGACATCTTGGTGGGACCTCCCAAAGCAGTGTCCTGACATTCCAGGTGGGTCAACTTCATCAACCTCTAAGACATGTTCTAGCACTCTCCTGCCAAAGGCGGCATCAGCAGGAGGAGGAGATTGGATTCATACCCCACCCTTCACTACTCAAAGAAGTCTCAGAGCAGCTTACAATTCCTTTCCCTTCCCCTTCCCCTCCCCACAACAGATACCCTGTGAGATAGGTGGCGCTAAGAGAGCTCTTGAGAGAACTGGTCTTAAGAGAACAAGCTCTGAGAGAGTTATGATTGACCCAAGGTCACACCAGCAACTGCATGTGGAGGAGTAGAGAATCAAACCCAGTTCTCCCAGGTTAGAGTCCGTGCTCCTAACCACTACACGAAACTGGTGTCATTGATTTTGCAATGACAAATGAAGGTAGATAAGGACGACCATGTCACTGCTCTACAGATTTCTTCTACTGAGGCATTTTTTGCTAGGGCTGCATTTGTAGCCACGCTCCTAATGGAATGTACCATAATGCCCACCAGAGGTTGCAGTCTTTGATGCCTGTGTGACTCCACTATGCAGGATTTTAGGGTAGAGCTGATGGCTTCTTTGGACATTTTCAACCCCTTGTTAGGAGGACTGATGGGTATAAACAGTGACTCTGACCTTCTGAAAACATCAGTCCTTTGTATATAGGTCTTGAGAGTACGTCAGACGTTCAACTTGTGCCAAACCCTTTCCTGGGGGTGTGAGGGGTTAGGGCAGAAGGATGGTAGACAGATCTCCTGAAGCCTATGGAAGAATCTGCCTTGGGAAGAAAGGTTGGGTCTGTTCTTAGGACCACTTTGTCTTTGTGGAATAGGCATCCTGGGCTTCAAAGGATCCACTTGCTTTCTCCTAGTCCACTGAGCAAACACCTTCCATGAGGCATTACAAATCCTGCAGGTGGACTGTCTCCTAGAGGTTAGAAGAGTGGCTGTAACCTGCTCTGAGTATCCGAGCTCCTGGAATCTTTTCCCCTCAAGTGCCACACAGTCAAGCACAGCCACCGCTGGTCTGGATGCCAGACTGGTCCCCGTGATAGAATGTCTAGGGAGACTGGTAATGGAAGCAGGTCCCTGGTCAACATCCTCTGTAGATCCAAGAACCATGGTCTCCGAGGCCAGTGGGGAGGCACTGCTACGATGGCCTGTTCCCTGACTCGTCTCATCAATTTCAGGAGGACTGGAGTAGGAGGGAACACGTAGAGAAGACCCTTCAACCATGCTGACATCAGAGCATCAGTGCCTTCTGCTTCTCAGTGGTAGTATCTGGTGTAAAAATGACTCATTTGGACATTTTCAGGAGATGCAAAGAACTGTATTGGCTGAGCTGTATTGTTATGAGGTGAAAGGTTTCAGACATCAGTGTCTACTCCCCTTCCTGAATATGTTGACAACTGAGCCAGTTGGCCTGTATGTCTCCATTCTTCTTGGGAACTGTGAAAAAGGTGGAATAAATGTCTGAACCTCTTTCTGAAATGGGGACAGGTTTGATGGCACAAATGATTATCAGGTATTGGATGGTGTCTTGCGTACTGCACAGTTTGTCTGTTCTTCTGGGGGGGGGGCACTGGACCTCTTTGGACCAGGCATCTGCTAAGGAGTTGACCCATGCTTGGCAGAAGAGGAACAGTCGCCCTCCCACCAGGACTGCTGCATAGTCATGCTTTGGGGGACTTGGCATCTCTGGCAGTCTTATCAGATCTATTTAAAAAAATGGGTTGCCTCCCCTACTGTAGAATAATCCCTTGCAGAAATCTCTACGTGGGGCCCCCATCTAGATCTCTCGTTGTCCCTGTTGACTCTGGGTAAAGTCCTCCAAGAACAAAAGAAATAGTTCCCAGCGTTCCTCCTGTCTGTGCGGCCTAAGCATGGCCGTCTTTTGTCTCAGTCAAGATCTTGTCTAGTGAGTCCCCAAAGAGTTTGGTCTCCTTGAAAAGGGTAGGCTTGTACTAGGGATTTGGCATGAAAGTCTGCCTGCCATGATTTAAGCCACAGGGATCGTCTAGCAGCTGTGGCGGTTGCCAAATTTCTGGAGGGAAAAGACATCCTGTCATGGGTAGCATCAGCTGTAAAGGCCTTGAAGGCTCTATTAATGCCCTCCACTAGTCTGCAATTAGATGGTAGGATCAGCTGGGCAACCTTTCTTAGCCATACTAGGGATGCTTTGGCAACGATCGAGGCAATAGCCAATGCTTTAATGGTCATCAGGGCAGCCTCATGAGCCTTCCTTAGGGCAAGATCCGCCTTCTTGTCAAGGCTGTCCTTGATGGTCCCTTCACCATCCTCTGACAGGACACCAGAAGTCTGCAACACCGATATGGGTGCATCCACCAGAGGGACCTGTAGAAACTTATCAGTGCAAGAAGGTAAGGCATACAATTTTTTAACTGAAGGAGGAAATTGCTTGTTGGATATGGGTTTAGACCAGGGGTGGGCAATTGTTTCGGCTTGGGGGCCACTTTGAGGGAGCAGAGGTTAGCGCAGGGCCGCACCTTTTAAAATGATTGCATTCATTAGTTAACTTTGCATTTCAGAAAAGGTATAAATTGTATCATAAAAATCAATAAATATAAATTAAATAAAATAGTGGTAGTTTTATTCAATTTATTTATTGTGCTAATTTTATATCATCTATAGCTGCAAGCACATTTAATTTTAGAATCAGTTTAATGAGACAAATGTACCCTATCACTTTTCTACAATTTTTTTGAAATCAGGAGTGAGATTGCTTGTTGAGATTCTCATCACAGCCTGCAAGTTAATGTCTGTCAAAAAGCATCTATATTTACTCTTGCTGATCTTCATGCAAGAAAAACTTTGCTCACAAATATATGTAGACCCAAATATAGAGAACATTTTCCCAGCAAATTTCTTCATACATGGAAATTTTTTCAGCAGACAAAGATTTGTAAAAGTCAACTAATGTCACAGCATTAAACATTTCTTTCACAGTGTGATCTGACTGCATGTCAATAAGTTCAAGCTGCAGCTCCTCAGGTGCTGCATCAATATCAGCTGTGATGGGATGAGAGCGCAAATTGAATTTAGGCTCAATTTTCTTGAAGTCCTGAAATCTTTTTGGCGGGCCGCAAAAAACTCTGTGGCGGGCTGCGTGTGGCCCCCGGGCCGCAATTTGCCCACCCCTAGCTTAGACCATTCCTTTTTGAGTTGCTGCTCAAAGAACTCCAGGAAAGGGAAAACCTTTTGTCTCTCACTGGATCTGGGGCAGAATTCCCTGCTGCCTTTGGGTCTGTCACCCGGTTTGGACTGGCCTGATTCAGTCTCCTCCTCGTGTGGACTTTCACATAAATCCAGGGCAGCTAGTGCTTTTGTGAGGAGGTTTTGAGAGTCCCCTGGTTTGAAAAACCTAGCCGGTTGCTCAGGGACTTCTATCTTCTCCCCCTCTCCCTCACCAGAGAGTAACTCCCCTTCTCTACCTAAATCAGTGCAGTCATCCCCTTCAGATTCCCAAATGGTGGCATCTGTGTGGCCCATGAGTGTCTCCTTCTGGGCCTCTTCTGTTGCCCAATGTGGTACTTCCCTATTAGGGGAAGCTACTCCTAGGTTCCCCTGGTTGCTAGCAGAATGGCATGGGAAAGGGCTAGAATGGAAACAGCAAGCTCTGGTCCCAGAGTTACAAAAAGTAAAGAACTCTTCCTTCACAGCTTGCTTCAGGGTATTAAATACCTCAGGGGTTAAGAAGGGGGTTGCCCAGAGCCAGGGCATTACTCACAAGTATACCCAGTACTGAAGCAGGGCACTCTTCCAGTGGTGGAGATCTCTGTTCGCTGGAGCCCTGGAGGGACTAGGTCTCGGGTATGTGGCATGTGGAGATGGGCATGCACATTCCACAGCCTTCTCCCAGTCTGTTGGCACCCCTGCAGGCCACCACCTGATCAGTCATGGTGGCCACAGTAGAATTCAGCGGGAGAGAATGGTGCCACCTTTTGGCATGCTTTTCTTCCTGGCGTGGCTCCCTCTGGTGGCCCAATGTGCTCGTGGCTGTGGGATGTGGCCTGTGAACCGCACCTGAGCTGTGGGCTGCGCCTGCTGTGATAGGGGCCTCCAGAGCAGCCCATCCGATCCCTCTGCATTCACCATGGAATCAGTAGAATCAAGATCAACCTGGTGTTTGAGGCGCTGCTGCAGCAAGTGACTGCACAATTCAGGCCCTGCTTGTTCTCTCTCCGTCTCTCTCTCGTGCAAGAAGAGGGAAGGGGGAAGGCAGAGAAGCATCGGCTACGAGGAGGAGATAAGAGGAATGTAAGGAGAAGTAGAGAAGAAAAACAGAAAAGAAATGAATACAAATTAGAGCAGAGAGGCTATGGACAAACTATCCAGTGCTACTCTCCCTGTCGAGGCAGGAACAGAACTGGAGAGTCGTGGGTGGCTTCCAACAAGAAGACAGGAAATGAAAGAGTTTGTTCCTGCCTCCCTGGTAGGAGGGATTGGAATCACCCGCCAAGATGTCCTCCTCCCAGGGGAGAACTTGGTTCCCCCCACTTCAGGACAAGTTTCTAGAAGATGCATTGGTGGCTGCAAACTCCATGACAATGTGTGACTTAGAAAGGCAAGAGAGTTGGAATTCCTAATGCTTGGGTGATCATAATTCCATGCATTTGAATGGAGTTCAGAAGGCTGCAGTCAGGCTTGACGTAACAGAATGTATGACCTTCAGGTACTCCCAGACTTCTTAAGCCACAGATACAGAGCTGTAAAATTAAAATGGAGACGGTCTGCAAAAATAACCAATTTACAGTGCAGTTTCCATTTTGCATATGTTATCACATATATTTAATATATATTAAATATATTATATTATATACGTGTGTGACTATATGATATATATATTTCATTAAATAACCTGCCCTATGAAAATGTCTCTTCCTTGCAGACAGACCACGAGTACGTATTTATATACATAGTACTGCTTTGTATCTATGCAAGACTCAGTCCTTCAGTTATACAGGACATGTACATTCCTTACAGAACTGTCACTCCAGTGACTCTTTTCACACCTGGATTTTGCCAGCTGCTGGCAGCCTGGGCTGGGTGCTTTCCCAGGTCTCCAGTTTTGGAGTTCAAAAGCATGAGGCATTTAGATGGGGCCATTCTGAGGCCACAGGTCGAGCGGCAGGGCCGGGATGAAGATTTTTTCCCCCAGCCATGGCAGTGGCGTGGGCTTGCAAAGCACAACCTTCTGGGTGGGGACCTGGCAGTGCTTGGGTCAGCCTAGAGGGATAGACCAGGGGAGGATGTGAATGACAGGGTTTTCCCTCTGGTCTGCCTCTCCCCCTTAAAGGAACGCATGGCTGCCAGGCTTGTGCCCAGTTGGTTTTGGCCATCCCCCCCTCGCAGGTTTTGCAGTGAGGCTGTATTTCGTGTTACTTTTTCCCTGTCACAGATCTGAGGCAGTTCTAGGCACTGGGCTGGATCCATCTGCAGGAGGCTGTGCCTGCGTTTCTGCTTCCTCTGGCAGGGGACCCCCTGAAGTGGTCTTGGGGGTGGAGTCATGCAGCAGCATGCCCAGCTCAGGGGCTGAAGAAGAGGAAGAAGAAAGTGGATTTATACCCCCGCCCTTCACTACCCAGGGGAGTCTCAGAGCGGCTTACAAACTCCTTTCCTTTCCCGTCCCCACAGCAGACACCCTGTGAGGTAGGTGGGCCTGAGAGAGCGCTAACATAAAACTGCTCTTCTTCAAGAACAGCTGTGCCAGAGCTATGGCTTGCTCAAGGTCATCCAGCCAGGTGCAAGTGGAGGAGTGGAGAATCAAACCCGGTTCTCCCAGATTAGAGTCTGCGCACTTAACCACTACCCCAAACCGGTTCTCACACCAAACTGGCTCTCTTGCTTGGCTCCACTCAGATGGCAAGGGAACTATGCAGAGGCTTGTGTCCATTCCAGGTTAACACCCAGTAAGAGGGCTTTTGAAGGGTTCTACTGGCTGACAGGCAAGGAGGTTGATTCCTGGATCTGTGCCAATGCTCTGGTGGCAGTAATCAACAAAGCTATACCCTATTTTACCCCAAATGGGTTTCTGTGTGCATATGATTCCCCCTGCTTCCCACTCCAACCTTCCCCTGCACTTAGGATTGCTAGGCCCAGTCTTGTGAGCCTAACATGGTAACTTTTCTTCCCCACCGGCCTTAGAAGCTCTTCAACACCTCTTGTCTATCAACTAGTTGCCCATTTCTATGGCAACCAAAAAGCAGCAATGCGAAAAAGAATTTCCATCTTCCATAATCATCAGAGTCAGACTGATTAAGAGCAAAACAAGAAGACTATAGATCCATCTGAACAAATAGGGAAGCCTCACCCAGGGGGAAAAGGCAGGAAGAGGCTGAAAACAGGCAGAGATAACTCTGAATTCTAGGTGGGAAGTTTCTCAATTGTTAACATCCAAGACAAGTCATTCCACCCATTTAAAACCTTAACAGTTGTGAAAGCTTTTGAATATGGCCCTTGGTCACCAGGACAAATAAAAGGAAGAGACAATTCAGTTCCATGTGGATTAAAATTATGCCAGGGCATTTTCTATTGCCAGCTTCATACCATTGTCCCAATAACTCAATGAAAACTTCAATGACTTTACTGCTGGTCAGTATGATGGTTTCAAAGTTATCAGTGCACAATCATGCATTAAAATCATTATTTTTAATATATATATATTTATTTGGATTTATATCCTGCCCTCCCTGCACAGCAGGCTCAGGACAGCTTCCATCAGATAATAATAACCGGTATATGGGGGGGGGGAGAACGGGACTAAAAGCCTGGCGGAAGAACTCCGTCTTGCAGGCCCTGTGGAACTGCAAAAGGTCCTGCAGGGCCCTAATCTCAAGTGGGAGCTCATTCCACCAGGTAGGGGACCAAGGCTGAAGAGGCAAGATAGACGTCCCTGGGGCTGGAGACCACCAGAGGATGTTGGCTGGCAGATCGTAAAGCCCTTTGGGGCACATAGATGGAGAGGCGGTCTCACAGATGTCTGAAACATTTTTATTCCTCCTTTCCACAAAAGCAGGATCCCCAAGGTGGTGCACAATTTTTTACATAAAAACAAAGAAAGAACATCATAATTGGAGAGGAGAGCCAATAACTGTTATTGGGGATATGTCAAACGAATCAAAAAGTCTTTACTCACTGGCGGAAGATATTCATAAAGGGAGACTGGCAAAATCACCCCGGAGAGGGAGTTCCATCCATATTGTATCCTCGAACAAGTGATCACTTTCTTTTACTTGTATTTTATTGAGACTACAATAAAATAGCTTTGAGTTCATGACTCAAGAGGAATATGAATTCAGAACTCAAGTCCAATTCCACACACGATTCCAAAACTAACACTAACCAAAAAAAAAATGCTGTATTTCTACTACTTCTTTAAATGACAAAGTAAGCTTTGATTCATGAAGGTTTATACCATGGAAACTTATCTTTAAGGTGTTACTGGGCTCTGATCTTCACCCATTGAATTCAGACCCCAGGGCTGTAGCTGGAAATTTTAATGTGGAGACATTTGTCGTGGAGAACACCAAGTTAAAACAAAACATTAAAACCCTGAGAACAGGCTAATTACATAGCGTAACAACATTTTATTGCAGTAATATTAAAAAGTAAGTACTAAGTGTGCTATGTGTCTCTGAACTCACTGGTCAAAACATGGACAAGCAGGAACAAGTTTACATATTCCTGACAAACTGTGTAGAATGCTGTCTGCATTTTTATCAGCTCTACAAGCAAAAGGATTAAAACAAAGTTAAAATAAAAATTAAGAATTCAAAAAAAGGGTCCTGATGCCTACAATCTTCCATCCATGGGCACAGTTTAGCTACTTTATTTAGAGCCTGACTTTCTCACTGAGACTCAAGGTGGATTACATTGTGTAAATCGGTATAATCAACAGGATGAAGGAATCAGTAAGCAATGCAGAAATCATAAACGAAGCCAAAGAAGTAATAGACACGTGTGAAACAATGCAGAAAATGGCATTACGAAAGTAGAAAAGAGTACAGTAAGACACATAACTTTTCCTGTCCATTTGTTGAAAATAAATATGTCTACCTAGAGGTCACTTTGCATGTGGAAAATAGCAACACAAATCCTTTCTTACTTTACAGCACATTGCTAGAAAGCTAATGATAGTGACCAGAGTTGCAATACCAGTTTCAATCATTACACGGATGCACGAGATTCTGCCGCTTCAGAACAGAAAAGGAAGGGAGAGGGAGAAAGGTGAAATTAATGGTTTCTAATAAGGAATGCAAGGATGAACATGCAACAGAAGAGATCCCCAAAACAGGATATGAGAAACAAGTCATGAGGGCTCAAGGTCAGGAGTTCGCGGTATGGGCTTCTGCTGTTCAACCAAGGCACAGGGTTCAGAGAGAAGCCAGTAAAGGAGGATTTCATCCGAAGACCAGCCCCAGAGGAGATCCTGAGATACCACCAGAGAGGTCTGGATGAACCAAAACCAACACCAAGGTGAAATGAAAGGGGCATGCCACACTCAAAAGCACGGTGCTACTAAACACCAGTTGCTGGAACAGCCGTTGCCTTTTTGCCCAGCCTTTGACGTTTCCTGATGAAGTCTGGTGTGTCAAACAGGGCACGGAACTGGGCTGACTGCGTGGTCTGATCCAGCAAAGCTCTTACACTCTTAACTTAAGGGCTCGTAGAATAGGTGAGGACTTGCCACCAGTCCAAGCAGCATCAGGATGCAACATCAAATTAGTCTGCCTTATTAATCCACAGAGCACCAAACTACCTAAGGAAATCCAAGCAGACTGAACATGCTTCAGGAGCTTTCACTGACAAGCACACCCATGTCTATTTTTTGAAGTTATAAATCTGCAGCATTCTGCCCTCCAAACGGCATCTGTGAGACCCTGGTTTTTGTATGGGGGGGGGGTGTTATTTTTTAATCGTATGGAAATAAAGCTGTTTCCTTTGGTTAGTCTTCTGTCTATGCCATACAGTGCTCCAGCAAACGAGGAGCCATCATTCTGTCTCAGCAACCAATAAAAGGAAACTTATTTTCCAGTGGTCCAAAGAGTAGTAAAACTTTGAAGTATGTCCAGGGCTTACCACAGAATTTTAAAATGCTATGCTGACAATTCTGGAGTGAAAATACTCATGCCTCAGTTAAAAACGAACAAAAACTAACCCTTTTTACCCAGAGGTATAACAGGTCGAAACCCAGTCTTCTGTCCCCTGCTGCTAGGAATCTTCCGGTCTTTCACAGACCGAACCATTTCATACCTCTACACATAGCAGCCATGTTTGCTGAGGATACACATGGGTTACAACAAGTATTTATTGCAGTAAACATGCTCCCAAATATCCAATGAACACAGGATGGAATGTTGCTGCCAAACAGGATCGTGTCCTTTACAGTGATGTATTTGCTTCAGAAAAAGGTTGGTGTAATACCAGAGCACTCACAGTAAAGACCTCACAAAGTAAGATGCGGCCACACACATTCAGCCACTTAAACACTAGTGATTGGGGGGGGGGGGGGGATGGAATGTGGCTTACACCTAGTGGTTGCAACTCAGATAAAGTCAAGCACTGCTGAGTTTCACCCTCAGTACCATTGTCGTGTAGTGATAAGAGCGTCAGACTAAGATCCAGGAACCCCAGGTTTCAGTCCCTACTCTGCCACGTAAGATTGCTGGGTGACCTTGGCCCAATCACATACTCTTAGCCTAAGCTACCACACACAAGGTTGTTGTGAAGGTAAAATGGAGGTGGAAAGAATAATACAAACTGCTTTGGGGGAGGGCCTGGGGAAAAAGGCTGAGTATAAATTAAATAACTCAACTGTGACTCACTGATTCTAATGCAAAAAAAAACTTTTCCACCAAAATCATCAGAAATGAAAAAACCTAGCACAGAACAGTATCATTCTAAATTGTATACAAGGAAGACTATTCCCTCAAAACCTCAATATGCAAATAAGCTCTCTAAAGTCCCTATCTATCCAAATAAGGTAAAGGAAAAAGTTTCCCTTGCTTGAAAGCCAGTCGAATCCAACTCTAGGGGGTGGTGCTCATCTCAGTTTCCAAGCCAAAGAGCCCGCGCTAACTGAAGTCATGTGGCCGGCATGACTGAACGCCGAGGCGCACGGAACACTATAACCTTCCCACCAAAGCGGTACCTATTTATCTACTTGCAATTTCTTGCTTTCAAACTGCTAGGTTGGCAGGAGATGGGGCCAGAGATGGGAGCTCACTCCATCACGTGGCACTCGGGTCTCGAACTGACCTTCCGTCTGCAGCTCAGCTGCATATAACAGGATCGGTCTCGCTGCATCAGCTTTGATCTCTTCATTAAACGTTTGCAAGCACAATGATCTACCACTATACTGAATTTACAAGTTACTCAACTGCATAGAACACATTACAAAGAGTTGTCTGGGGCTACTACTGCTCTTCAGTAAAAAAAATATTGCCCCTTCATTTTATAATAATTTATTCTGCACCCCTCAGTTTCCACATCGGCACTGTGCACCTTCCCAGGCCTACATACATTACTTGCAACATTCATGAACTTCTCAACAGTTTACGCTTGCTGGCAAGGCACAAGAGTGTTGCGCAACACTGCTTTTAGGCAAAGTTATCCCAATATACTGTATCCATTCAGATGCAGAGACAAAATAAATACTTGCCACTCATCTACAGCATACCCACCCATTGAGCACAACCTCTTAAAGGTTTGCTGCACCCCAAACCACTGAAATCCCTCTTACAGGTTAGATAAAGAAGGATGCTACTGGTGTTACTGGTGCTACAACGAAACTGAGGAAATCCTCACCACCATCACCACCTCCTTGGGGAGATCCATCAATAGGACTTCTACCCAGAGGTTTCAACTGAGCCAGAATACTCTCCATAGCCAGCAGAAGAGCCCAGGGATTCTAGCTCCCAGTCTGTTTTAAAAGGTTTAAGCACAAAGCAACGAACACTGCAAAAGCCACTTACAGGGGAGGCAGCTCCACTGGATAAAACGAAACTTCCCTCTGAGTAAACATGCACACAGGCTTCCACTGTAACGACCTCCCCTGAAGACTGCCTCCACATCAACTGTGACTTCTGAAACAGCACTGCATGGACACTGCTTATTACTGTTAACACCTGTAACCCTTTTTTTTTTTTTAATAGTCACAACAGCCCGTCGAGGTGGTGAGCGGCAGGTTCCAAACAGCCGTATCTCCGTAGAGCATCCCGCATCCCCGGTGGCTTCATCGGAGGAGTGGATCGGGGGCAGGCAACCACACATGCACGCCCTTAAGGACATGATGGCACATACAAAAGGGTGGATGGGAAAATGCACAGTCTCCCCCCACCCCTCCCCTTCATCCACACACACACACACACACACACACACACACACCCTTCTCCCCCAGACCTTTGTGCAGAATCTCGCCCCCAGCGCGGGCGCACGCGAGACGTACTTCTGCACCCACATTCGTTCCCCAGTCAAATCTGCGGCTTTAAAAAAATATCTGTCTGTTCAGATGCAACGTGGGGTGGGGTCGTGATGAGGTGGAAAGGGAGGAGGAGGAGGAGGGATTGCCTGCTCGGGAGAGGGGGATGGGGTGGGATAAGAAGAGAGCCAGGAACAACCATCCCCCCCCCCCCTCTTCCCCGCACAATTGCAGGGGCGGCTGCCGCCACCGCCGCCGCCAGGAATCCTCACCTGGTCTATTGGCAGCCGCACCGCGTTACTGAGCGGCTGCAACAGCGTGGAGCCGGTGGTGCTGGTGGCCATGGCGAGGAAGGCGCTTCCCCAACTCTGGAGCCGGCCCAGGAGGAGGAGGGAGGAAGGGAGGGAAAGTGGGAAGGGGCCAGCCGCCACCGCCACCTCCCGCCCGTCCTTATGCCCGGCACATCCCTCGCAGCGGCGGCGGCGGCTGAGGCAGCGCGGAAAGGAAGGAAAAAAAAAAAAAAAAAGCCCAGCCCGGAGCGGCGTCGTGACAACAAGGAGGCTCGGTGAGCGACAACCGCGCCGCCCAATCGGCGCGCGCTCCCGGCGGTTGATTGACGGGCGAAGGAGGCCGCGGTGCAACCACGACCGGCGTCGGAGCCCTTTCGGCGGTGGTGGGGATGGGCGAGACCAATCGCGGGCTGGCCGGGGGCGGGACGAAGAGGTTCAGGCGGCTGCCCTTGTTCTTGGCGCGGGATCGGGGGCGACGACGAGTGGAAGGGAGGCTGAGGGGGCTTGAGGGGCGGGAGGAGAGGAAGATGGTTGTCGGCGGCGCTCTCCCGGCGGGAGGGGGCCCAACGCGGGCGGCGGAGGAGGAGGTGGAGAGAGGCGGGTTTATAAACGTTTCCAGTACAAATCAATCCCGGCGGCCAAGTGAGATGGGCGCTTTGCATGACCGGGGAGGGCAGTGCGAGGGATGCGAGTGGCTCTGGAACCCCCTCGCTGGCGATCGTGGGAACAATGGGCCCCTGGCGGAGGAGCGGCGATTGGTTGCCCTGCGCGTGTGGAGATAGCCATTGATTCTTGCCTTTAATAGACGGGCGGGTGCCTCTGCGCCAGTGCCGTGCTGGTTAACGGTGCGAGACTGTGCAGAGTTACTCCAGAATTCGGTACACAATTCTGTATAGGAGGGTCCTGCAACTTTCTGCCTTGCCTGCATTTTCATTTCAGCAGCATCTTTCTGATGGCGTGAGTGCCCCAAAATTATCCCCGGAGGTATGCATGCTTAAATAGGAAAAGTTTGGACATTTTGGAAGAAGCGGAGTGAGAAGGTTTTAGGTTATCCAGTCAGTCTTTCAGACAGCCTGTCCCCTGCATATATGTTTACTTGGGAATAAGCCCCTGTGGATTCTATACAGCTTCCTTCCGAATAAATTTCTCCTGGTCCTGCCATGGCAATGTGCGTGCATATATGGAAGCCTGAGGTTTATGTGCTCTCCATCACCCTGCAGTTTTGTTTTGTTTTTTTCAAGAGCAACTGAGTTGATGGTGCGCAGGTCTGAATGTAACATCTAGTTTTGTCTTGATATGCCTACAGTTCAGTTATACGTATTGAAGTTACATCCTCCCTCCTGAGTTGTCAGAAAAAAGGCTATACAAGGCATCTGCCAAGCCATGGGATACTGGGCTGGGGGAGCATGGCTTAGTGGCACACTATCTGCTTTGGGTGGAGAAGGTCGCAGGTTCAAGGTCAGGCATCGACAGTTAAAAGGATCAGTAGGTGATGTGAAAGACCTCTCTCCTTTGTCTGAGACCCTTTAGAGTAGACAGCATTGACCTTGACAGACCAATGATATATCTAGTATATGGCAGCTCTGAATGCCTTTATTAAATGTTGCATGCCTCACAGGTGTTATTAAAGAGAAAAGTTGCTTAAGGAGGTATGATTTAGGAGTGCATTTGGAATAATACTTGTAACCCTGCAAGGCGAGGGGTGTTGTGGAGCAGAGACGTGATAAGCAGGAAAGGGGAAGCACTTCCTGCCCTACTTCTTCTCTACTCTGCAGGGAGAGTGGCAGATTGTGTGGGGCAGGGCAGGGTGTGGAGCTCCTGTCATGATGTGGCAGAAACCAAGCAGCAGAGACACAATTATGGCACAACATAGACTCTATTGCACCGGAATCCATGGCAAGGGGTGAGGACTCCATTCACTTCCACCCTGGGGACGGAGGATCCCTGGCATTGCATGCACCTAAGTGGAATAGTATTGCAGGTAGAACCTGGAAGGGTTTGCCGGGGGCAGTGCATGAGCGAATGCCATGCCTACTTCAGCCATGGATGTCTTGTCCTGACAGGGTCTGCAAATGCAGCTGGGGGGAGCACCTGCCACGAGCACCCCCTTGGAAGTACAAGATGGAACCAGCAAACTCACGCTCACTTGTCCGGTGTTGAAATGCTCCCGGATTGCTTGCAATCTGTCCACCACAGCAGCTACATCTCAAGCCTCTGATTCTGCATAGGAAGGAGTTGAAGGAACACTTGCCAAGATGTTTCGCCACATGCAGTGGAGCAGCTGCCAGACCTCCCCCCCCCCAAACCACAGACATGCCTTGTGCTCTGCTAAGGGTGGGAACCAGGCAAATGACAGAGCTCCCCCCCCCCCCCCCCAAGATCTGCCAGAAAACTTCCCAGGGAACTTTCCCCATAGCATACTAGGGGCCACGGCGCTGCACAGCTACAGCTTGTGCCACCCCACGGCTGAACTCAGTGCTGGGCTTGAGTACAGGAGATGCTGTCATGGCACCCAGGCTCAAGTGAGGGGGATGGGGAAGCAGGTTTGCCCTTGCTTACCTGTCAGTGTGTGGTTGTCTCATGGGTCGAGCTTCCAAAGGTGGGGAACCTGTGAGGGATCTGAAATGGAAGAGTTCAGTCACAGAGTACAGACTTTGCTCGCCTCCTTGGGTGTCAGCACCAAGTCCTCACCCTATAGTGCTAAGTACCCTCTCTGTGCTTCTGCCATCACCAAAGTGCCTTGCTGCTCGTTCTAACTCCATGTAGCAGGGAAATTGGAGTCCCATGCCGTGCGCCCTAACTACTGAGTTGTAAGATGTCCTGATGAAAGCATTTGTAGGAGGGGGGGAGGCCCACTCGGGTGCTAGGGGAGGGCCTTGGCTGCCATGGCGAGGTGGGTGATTGGCTGAGCCTGTGAGTGATTGGCTGAGCCTCACCCATCCTGAGCTTGAGCCTAATGGGCAAGGTCACAATGGTGGGGGACAGCTTGATTTTCAAATTCAATGGGCGGCTGTTGGCCATGCCATGTTTTTTGTTGGTGTAACATTCCACTTCTGCAAGGGGGCGTCCCTGGGGAGCCAACTAATTCTGACCACACCCCCAGACTCACCCACAGCTATGCCAGCACAGGGGCCTATGCCTCAGTTGTGCCAACGGCCAGCCGCCGCAGCCCACCACCAGCACCCACGAGCAACGGAGAGTCGGTGGGGGCCTGCGCCATCGTGTCATTTACATTGGCGTAAATGGAACTTATGCCAGTGTAGGGTCGACTCCCAGAGCACTTTGAGACCCCCCTTCAGGATTGCTCTGTCAGCCAGTTTTCCCTCTAAGCTGAGTTAGTGTGAGCTAGCTCACCGTTTTTTAGCCTCCAGCTCAGACATTTTTGTCTCAGCTCAGGAAGGCTAGCTCCGGAGCAAACTAATTTATGCAGCAGCCAAATCACTCGCTCACAGCTTTAATGCCAGTAGCTCAGAAAGTAGAATCTTTGCTCACAATACTCCACAGCTCAGAGGAAGCATTGGTCACCACTGACATTTTTCCCTATATGTCCCATAAAAGCACTGACAAAATTGCCCTAAATACACGTTCTGTAAAACACAGAAGAGATGCATTCTTTACTCCATAGAGAAATTACCATTTAGGAGATTTATTTTTAAATGGGAAATATTTCTTGCAATTTAGAAACACCTTCTGTTCAGTTTCAGAGCATAGTGTTCAGAAATCAGGTGCTTTTCAGAACCAGAAGATTGAAAAGAATTGTGAATTGCTATATCACTCACTGCATCGTCAATCTGTGGTACATAAATTCATTAAGACCAATTATCTGATAATTTTGTACCCCAATAAATTTAGACTAAAAAGTATTACTGACATAGGGACTCCATGAATATAGAAGACATTATACTGTCATGTTTCCTACCAGTATGTGTTATATGTATGCTACCCACTGGAACTTTTTTTAAAAATATTTTTTTATTTTATAAGACAGACAAAACACACAAATCTGGAGGTTACTGTTACATCACCAAAGTATCTAGTTAAGTATCTCATACAATATCCATATATCTATTTTCTATATGCCACCTTGTTTTTTTTATAAATTCTTTTGCAAATGTTTTAAAATAAAATTCTTGTTTCTTTCAAGTTGGTTATATATCAGTCTAATTTAATTATAAAGTCCACACATCTCTATCATCTTTCTAGTCATTTGTGTAATCTTAAGAACTGTAAAGTCTCACTTGTCCAAGTGGGTTTTAATCTTCTTTTCTCAGAAGTGTGAGTAGTCTCAGATACCTAAAAAGTAGATTTTTTCCCTCTTCCTCATTCTCTGATTTCTCTTAAGTTTCAAAGTCTTAATTCCTTATCTTTTCCCTGTATATGTAAAAGAAGCAGTTTCTGAAGATAGCCATCTATAATCAGTTCTTTGAATGGTTTGATGTTCAATGTATTTTCTACGCTACCCATTGGAACTTTGAACATTTAAGGGTTTGGGATAGTTTTGCAAGTTAACTCAGTTTTAGGTCGCCACTCGTTTTCATTCTGATGGATTCCACTGCTCATCAACAGCACACTATCTTATGGGGCTGCTGTAAGAGTTACGTGCTTGAACTGAGTTATAGAAATACCCAGTTTTATTTTTTATGATATTGCAAACGTGAACACTTTTGACTGGAGGGATGTCAGACATGAAGAGTCTTTTTGTGTAGAGTGGTTAGATTTGAGTCCAGTAGCACCTTAGAGACTGAGAAGAGTTTTAGGGTATAAGCTTTCAAGAATTAAAACTCCCTTCCCCAGCCTTGAGTAGAAATGGAGATCTTGGAGTCCTTTTATCTTAGTCTGAAGGTGTGTGTGTGTGGGGGGGTGTTCTAAAGAATGCTTGTAAAGGATGCAAAAGTGCTGGACACTGTGCTGAACTGCCTTGTGGTACTCTTTGGTTTTTGGTTTTTTGTTTTGCATTGTTGTGTTTCAGTAAGATATTTAATCTACAAAGCTCAGGGATCCTTTGTGTCTGGTTCCTGCTGATCGGCTCCAGCCCCAGCTTGTGAACAGCTGCTTAAAAGTGATTCCGGAGGAGTCTGTGCATAGAGTTTTCATTTCTGAGCCCAGAGCCAAAACATCTAAAATTGCCGCTCTACACGAAACACCTTCATGTAAGACGTACCAGGTTTGTGAAGCTTAATCTTGTATACTGGTTGTCTCTTTCATTTGGTAATAGGTCATAGGCTTCTTAAGTGTTAGGTCCATTCCTCTGCAACAGTCTACTGTAATGGGTTTGGAGGGCACCATGACTTGCTGCATTCAAGCGTACATCTAAGATGGTTTTATTCCAAAGGGCATTTGGTGGAGGGTAATCTTTTTTTTTGTTAGATCTGGCTGCATTGTTAACTTTGTGCTTTAATTATGTATTATTTTAAACTTCTTGTTGGATATAATGATGTTTTTGTGGCCTTGCACCTTAACTGCTTTGTTAACTGCCTTGAATCTGAAGAGATGAGGCGAATTATAAATATTTAAATACATGAGAGTACAAGTAAATGCTACATCTTATGTGTGTGTGTTATAGCAGGAATTGTAGCAAGCAAGTGAGGAAGGAGAAAAGAATGTGGTCACACCAGCATTTTAAAGAAAAGACACAAGGTCCTGTCAGTGAACTTTAGGGAGTGTGAGATCGTTGGCTTAGATAAGATATCACCTCTTTTGGACATCATATGTGTTTATTGTTGTTGAGCTCACTACACCATGAGAGACTTCTGTTCTTTGCAAAATTTTACAAACTCTCCAAGTAGTGAGTGATTTGAGATATTTGTAGACATTAACAAGAGAGTTACAGTATTTTTAAAAAGACAGATCTGAAAGTATACATACATAAAGATCCAGGTGGGCAGCTGTGTTGGTCTGAAGCAACAGGGCAAGGTTTGAGTCCAGTGGCATCTTTAAGACAAACAAAGTTGTATTCAAAGTATGAGCTTTCGTGTGCACACACACTTCCTTAGATACATTGGAATGGAAGTTAACAGTTCATATAGTGAAAGACATGCCTCTACATAGATGAACAGCAAATTAGTATACAGCTTAATGAATATGACATACACAAAGGCCAAACAGCGATAACAAGCTAAGTATAGTTGGGATTACAATAAATTAATTTTTTATTGTTGATGTTTGTGTGTAGCCTGCAATACTTTATGTATCATCCTAAGCAGTGGTACACCCTTCTAAGCTTATGGACTTCGTTTGACTAAAGGGTGTACCTCTCTTTAGGATTGCGCTGTAAGGATGTTTGGGGAACTTCAGTTGGTTTGTGCCTAAATTAATGTCGGCTAAAAATAAATTAAACTAAATTCCTCATTCTGTTCTACAATAACAGAATTATATGTAAAGCTCATAAATATAAGACAGAGAGAGAGTCCTTCATTGTTTGGATAAACATGGAAGAAGAAGAGAGTAATCATTAAACACTTTAAGTCAGAGTATTCACTAACTAAAGCATTTCGTATATTTAATGGTACTCCCACATACAAGTACTGGAATAATAATAAAATATGGTTCGAATAATAATCAGGTCTGGCTATCTGTGTGCATATTCCATAGCTTGTCTTGCAAGTGTCCACTTCTTAATAATTAATACTTAGAATGTTGAATCAAACTACTATTATTTCATAGTAAAGATGGTGTTTCCTAGTAGTAATATTCTTTAGCGATCCTGATCGCCACCCCCAATGTTGAGACTAGACAGAGGCTGGAGGAAGTTTACAGTAACAGTCCTTCCCAACCTTGTCCCTAATACCAACCCAAACTTCTTTCTTTCTCCAGTGGTGTCATATGGTACTGCAGTTGCCATGGCACCAATGCTGCAATGGAGTATCCAGCACTGGCTTATCTTCAAGATATGCTGGCATAAGAGAATTTAGTCATCATCCTACGGCACTCCACTCCCACCAGTTAGTCCTAGCCTAATGCTATACTAAATTATCCTGTGCTCAGTTCCTTTATTAAGTTCTTATTTATTTATTAAATTTTTATCCCGGCCTAGGCCAGCTCAGGGCAGCTTACGGACAGGGTAAAATACCAGCAATAGAATCATATAAAATCACCTAAATATAAATACAATGTTAAAACTCAAACATAATAAAGTTCTAGCAACGTTCCTCATCTTACAGTCAGCTCTTCGGCCTTCTTCAGCCATCCAGGGTAATTGGTTTGGGCAGTATCTAAGGGACCAGCGGGTCAGGGTTCCGCCAACATGGATGTCAGTTGTTGGTGGCAGAGATATTAGGTGGTGGCAGCTCCAAAAGTCGGGTGGAAGAGCTCCGTTTTACAGGCCCTGCGGAACTGTGAGAGGTCCCACAGGGCCCTGGTCTCTTCTGGGAGCTCATTCCACCAGAGTGGAGCTGACTCCGAAAAAGCCCTGGCCCTAGTTGCTACCAATCTGGCCTCCTTGAAGCTCGGGAGAGCCAGCCAATTCTGGGTCCCAGAGTGCAGTGTCCTCTGGGGTACATATAGGGAAAGGCGGTCCCTCAGATATGCAAGTCCCTGGCCATAAAGGGCTTTAAAGGTAAGAGCCAGGACCTTGAAGCGAACCCGGTATTCTATAGGCAGCCAGTGCAACGTCTTTATACTCACACAGCAGTATGATGCTATGCCAGGAGCTGCAGGTATTTCATCGCAAAGTAGTCACGGAACATGAAAGAACTACAATGCAATTTTAGCTATGTTCCATTATATCAAAGAAGAGGACAAAGGAGGTAATGACTGAGGGACACTATCCTGCCCTTAACTATCCTGCAGACTATACATGTGTTGCAAAGTAGCACTGGCAAGTATTTATTGCTGGGGTCTCGAAAATGCCGGGGAAGCTCACTGGTGCCCACAGTCTGATGGATTGGGTAGGTCGGCTTGCAGTGGCACTGGCAAAGATGGTAGAATGCTGTCCTTATGGCTGTGATGTTTGCCTGGCCGTCTCTTGAATTCAGTTACCCATTCATCATTCTGTGGCCTCCCGTAAGTAAGAAAACTTCCCTGCATTCATCCAAAGATATCAATCAGTGATGTGGCTTATTAATGCCCTCTCCCTTACCCACGAAAGCCCAGCAGTTAGGGCTGTCAGGCTGAAGCCATGCAGCTTCCCCATAGAATCCTCCACTGTTTTCTCTTTCCCTTCCTGAAAGCCCCACAGTCTCTTCCATTTCCTGCTTCCTTCTCTCCTTCCCATCCAGCAGCCAACCTACCTTTATCTGCCCCTCTGTCTTCAGGTGCATTCCTGAAGCCTTGGCATAGGAAAACTAAGGCCCTGTTGTGTGGTGCCGGCTGCCAGGCCAGGCCCACTTGCATGTTGGGAACCCCCCAAAACTACATTATTTCCTTTTTCTCTTCTTCTAGCAACCCTTAGATCTCTTCCCTTACCCTGCCTCATTCTTCTCAGCCATTCACCAACCTACCTTTTATCTGCCTCTTCAGCTACAATATTTATTTTCTTCATTTATACCCCCACCTTTCTCTGCAGTGGGGGCCAAGGCATGTTACATCACTCTCTTCTTGGGTTGCCAGCTCTGGGTTGGGAAATTCCCAGATATTTTGGGGGTGGAGTCTGGAAAGGGTGGGTTTGGAGAAGTGAGGGATAAGACTTGGGGAGGGGTATAATGCCATGGAGTCTGCCTTTCAAAGCAGCCATTTTCTCCACAGGAACTGATCTCGGTCACCTGGAAATCAGTTGTAGTCCCAGAAGATCTCCAGCCATCACCTGGAATTTGGCATCCCTGTCTCCTCATCTCCTTTTTATCTCCACAACCACTATGTGAGGTAGGTTAGGCCCTACATCACCTAGTGAGCTTCCATGGCAGACTGGTGATTTGAAGCTGACTCTCCCAAGACAGGGAGGGGGTCGGAACACTCAGCTGAGCCTTCAGAACCAAGTGATCTGTCCATGGCACTTCCTCCTTTGCAGTCAGATCCATTTCCATCCCCATTCCAAAGATCAAATCCAGTGTGTGGCCCGCTCGGTATGTGGGAGAGCCCCAGTGCTGCCATGGAAGACACCAGGTCTAAAGCTTGACTGGAGGTAGCAGCCTTATCAGCATGGATGTTTAAGTCCCCCAGAATTAATGATCTCGGGAACTCCAAGGCCCATCCAGCTACCACATCCAGCAGGCTCAGCAGGCGGTCAGCTGGTGCACTAGGTGGTGTCAGTACACCAGACATACAGCCAAGCTCTCCTCAGTGTCCCACACTAGGCCAGCACCATCAGTACCAGCGATCTTTGGAATAGGGAGTGGTCTGAAGTAGAAATCCTCCTAGATGAGTAATGCAACCCTACCTACCCTGCCCCTGAGTTTGAGACTGATGGAGGACTGAAAGGTCCTTTCTATGGGGACCTTGCTTTAAAAACCTTCTTTGGACCCAAGAGTCCTTAATAACTACCACCCAGTGTCTAACTTACTGTTCCTGGGTAAGGTGAACATAAGAGAAGCCAATGTTGAATCAGGCCAAATGCCCATCCAGTCTGTTGTGGGGAGGGGAAGAGAAAGGAGTTTGTAAGCCGCTCTGAGACTACAAGTGAAGGGTGGGGTATAAATCCAATCTCTTCTTCTTCTCTTCTTCTTCTTTAAAATTTAGATTCTTGAAAAGCAGTGTTGATAAATTGCAAGCACCATTGTATGTTAATGAGTCATTGGAGGTCAAACTCACAGTTGATGGGAGCAATAGGTATGGCTTTCTGATCTCAGATCTTTAATTGAGGCCACAAGGTCCCACAGGCCAGGGCAGCCAACTGCAGCGCCTGATGGGGCCCAAGGGCCCTAATAGAGCTAGGGGCTGGAAGAAGTCCAAAGCCCACAAGCTCTCTGCTGACCCCAGGACCCACAGGTACACTCGGATCCTTTGGAAGGCAGCCCAGTGGTTCCCCAAGGATGTTGCCAGATGAAGCCGTTTGCACAAAGAGCAACATCCACAGTCCTCTGGGTTTTCCCAAGGCCCTCCGAGGACCACCGGGTCCACTGAAGAGATTGGGGGATGTTGGAGCAGCCTTTACCCTTTCTTCTATTCCAGTCAGAAGCATTGGCTGCAGTATAAGTGCTCTCGGTCCTGGGCCCCTTGATTCACTGGGCAGGCTCCACTGTAAACCCAGCCGATTTTCTGGGGCCTGCAATCTCTGCAGTCTCACAACAAGGGGAGAGGACGCTGTGGTAAAGCTGGGGAAAACCACGGCAGAAATGATAAATGCCATGGCTGTGCTGACAAATGCTGTAGTTCTTTAACAGAGGCAGAGGACGCTGTGGCAACATTGGTAGACACCATGGTGGAGTTAGCAGTAGTGCCAGGAAGTGCTGCAGCAAGGCATCAGATATTCAGGCCATCCCACAAAGCTCAAGGGGAAGTTTCCCTCATGATTTCTCTCCCTTCTTGCACTCACATTTGGACTGCTGGCTCACTGACTCACCAAGACTCTCTCCAAGTTCTCTCAGGTCTCAAGGATAACCTTGTCCATCACTTGTAAGACCAGTGAATGAATATTTAAACTCACAGCCAAGAGCTCCCTCTCAAAGCTCCATGCTGGTCACCATCTTGCAACAGTTTGCATTATGCCCCAAACTTTTAAGCTGCCTTGAGCTACTAGATAAGGTGAGATATAAATGTTTTAATAAAAAATAAATGTATAAATACAAATGACCATTCATTTTAAAAATGTAAAAGATCATTTTTAAAAAATGGCTTCTAAATTAGTAGATTTTTTACAGATGTAATAAATATAATTGTCCAATGAGCCAAAAGGTGACAGTGTGAATTAACTTAGCCAGAAGGCCTACTGGGGTAAAAAAATAAGAAACAAAATGTAGGAGAGAGATGGTAAGGTGTTTAGTTAAGGACAGGGCTCATTTTGTAGCAGGAGCGCCTTTGCATATTAGGCCACACACCCCTAATGTAGCCAATCCTCCAAGAGCTTACGGAGCTCTTCTTACAGGGGCTACTGTAAGCTCTTGGAGGATTGGCTACATCAGGAGTGTGTGGCCTAATATGCAAAGGAGCTCCTGCTACGAAATGAGCCCCGGTTAAGGATAAAAACATTAATTTAATAGTTGGGAAAGGAGGACATGCTAGAATTGTAGGGTTAGAAGGGCACATCTTGAAGAAGAGAACTGCCTTGCTGGATTGTACCAAAGGTCCGTCCATCTAGCTAGACTTTTGATCTGATCCAACAAGGCAATTTTTGTGCTCTTCTGTTCTTGTTCTAACCTGCAACTGCTGCAAGGCACAAAAAATAAGATAGTTACTGGAAAGGGGTGGTTAAGTTCCCACAGCTTTATCTGTAAAAACTGCTGGGAATTCTAACATTCTTAAATATTTGTGACCTGTTTCTTAAGGCATCGGACATGGTGTTTTCTTAGTTTATTCTCACAGCAACTCTATGATGCAAGTGAGGCTAAGGTGTTTATGGTTGAGTAGGAATAAACATGACACTGGGGAAGTGCAGTATTCCTCCTACAGGAAATGCTATCTTGTAGGAAAAAGAAGAGTTTGGATTTATACCCTGCCCTTCACTACTCATGGGAGTCTCAGAGCAGCTTACAAACTCCTTTCCCTTCCCCTCCCCACAACAGACACCCTGTGAGGTAGGTGGGGCTGAGAGAGCTCTGACAGAAACTGCTCTTTTTCAAGAGCAGCTGTGCCAGAACTACGGCTTGCCCAAGGTCATCCAGCAGATGCAAGAGGAGGAGTGGGGAATCAAACCCGGTTCTCCCAGATTAGAGTCCGCGCACTTAACCACTACACCAAACTGGCTTCTAGCTTCACCAAAACCCTTCAACAGAATGAACTAGGGGCTCTTCTGCATCCTATTGCTTCAGAGTTCCCCCACCACCACCAATGTATTTTGCTCTCTCTAGTAGTCCCAGAGGGAGGAAAACACATGTGGAAAGCAGGGGGGTCTCAAAGCAATAGGGACAAATGCGTGACAAAAAATGACAATGCGGAAGAGCCTTAAGACTCCACATTTATTGTGTAACCTTCAGCCAGAGGGAGATAATAGCTTTAAACAAGTGACTGACCTCCAGAGTGTTACTTGCATGTCAATATCTGAGAACAATTGGACCTCAGGGTCAGTGACATACCTAGTGTATTTGACACCCGGGGCTGATCGTTTTTTTTAACACCCCCTTCTTCTACACAAGAAAATTTTCTTTTATTGAACTGTGCCATGTTGGAAGTTCCAGGAGCGATGTCCCCTGTGTCAGACCTCCAGACTGAGTGGCAAGAGAAGCTAGACAGGCACGCTGACTTTTCTTCCTGACTTGACTCTTCCGCCACTGTCCTCTTTGAAATGCAGATCGTGTTCTCAGGAACCATTCCCCCTTCCTTCTGCTCTTTCACTCTCTTGAAGATGAGCTCTCTCCCTGCAAGCACCAAGACGGTCCTCTCTTGACAAAATGAAGCAGATGGGCCTCTTGCCATCTGCTTCCATCCTTTAGCTAGCAAGTTAGTACTCTATCAAGTCCCTACTCTTTCCTATCCAAAGTGGACTGCTCCCCCCATCCAGCCCTTGGTACACCACTGCTCAATGTCAATAGTAATTAAGTGGGACAAAGAGAGATCTATCTTGGCAGATGTGAAAGGAAACAACTCCACCCTGTGTCCTGTACAACAGTCAGATGTGAGGTGAGGGTTCTTCTCGATTCCTGTGTATTTGGTACCAGTTCAGATTGTGACCTGTGTGAAGAGGCTTCAGTTTCCCCACATACACGCACACGATTTTCCTGACCTGAAATTAGGAGGGGGGGGGCTTATTTGGTTGATTGTGGAACCCCACAAGTAATGGGCCAAATAAGGCCGCCTGAACAGTTTCAGGGTGGGAAAATGGTACGGGGGTGGAGACTGAAGCCCCTTCTCCACACATGCCACAGTCACTATCTGAATCGGACAAACTGCATGTGGGAGCTGAGGAAAACTCACCTCTGGCTGTTACACTCAGGGCACGGAGTGATTACCCCAGACCTAACCTGTGTACTCCATAATGTGTAAAAAGGCAATTTGATACTCAGCTACCCAATGCCATGCTACGTTGTGTCACCATTATCCACACTGTCGCCCTGGCATATGCAACTTCTTCCGTTCCCTTTGCACCGTGACTGCAGAAACTGCAGCACCTGATTCTCTCTCCCCCCCCCCCCATCTCGAGCATCTCCACAGATCATTATATATTGCTTGTCTCCAAGGACAAACTGCTAAACAAACAGATCATCCTTTCTGCCTGTAAATGTTGTGAATGAATGTGAAATGCATTAATCTGAGAGGAATTGCAACCTATGAGGAAGTAAAGGCTACTGGATGCCAGGTAGAATGCCCTGGAGCATAAGTAATGGACAGATCTTTTTTAATTGGCCATGTCTAAAATTATCCATACAATGAAGAGCTGAACTGCTTTGTAAACACAGCAATAAACATGATTTTTACATATCCAGTACATGCAGTTACTTGATAAGTACGTATGAAATTGGATTTTGGCCTTCCATTGCTGCAGTCCATAATTCTCTCTCTCTTTTTCTCTCTCTGTCTGGAATTAAAATGGTGCTTCTTTCTCAGCAATGTTATAAAGTAGGAGCATTCTCAATTGTGCAGTTATGACTCACTGAGATTTCTGCTTTCGCTTGAAATGGGTGGCAGCTGCTCATTGTTGAAATGTACTAAAAAAGAAATTTTCTCTCTTGTGAAAATCCTTTAGAGTATCCGAGGTACAGCAAGCTGAAGCCTTCTTAAATATGGGGCTTTGATACCAACAATGTAGTCCTGCCTGTATTATGTAGTGATAGAATTTACAGTTAGGACACCTTCCCTTATATTTAACAGTGTTAAGGAACTGGTGATTTGTGTACTTTCCCTAAGGTCACATGACATCAGTTTGTGCTAGAATAAGACTGAAAGAGTACTGTACAAGATGCTTTAGTTGCTATGACCAGGTGCCACCATTAGGTTCTCTCCTGGGAGATGGCAGTTGGGTGGCTACCCCCTGCCAAAAATAGGAGGACCCAGGTGCCTCAACGGAAGAGCCAGCAGGCAAACCTATAGGCCAGAAACCCACACAGTTGGGAAAGGCTGGCTGGCTGGCTGTGTCAGCGGCAACTGGAAGAGAATGCAGGCCTGTGGGCTTGTGCCAGGGCTGCTGGGGGAATGGTGCAATCCTTAAAACACTTTCCCAGGAGTAACGCCCATTGAATAGACCTGAAGAGAATTCTTAGTAGACCTGTGTAGGATTTCACTGTTAATTGTTAACAACTTAGTTGTCACATTAGTTAATTGTGTTCCCAGTATAAAATGCAGTCATATAGTCATGGCATTGAATTAAAGAAAAATATTGGGACAGAAAAGTGTAAATCCCATGTGTAAACTCAGTGTAACTCAGTGTAAACTCAGCACTGGTGTAGTTGGTCTAGTGCAGGATCCAGAAATGGGCAGCACCAGGGGGAATACTGGGGTAGAAACAGGACTTAGTTGTTATCCTTAGTTTAGTTTATTTGTAGACCATCTTTCGACTAAAAATCACCAAGGTGGCTTACAATACAATGAAATACACTGGGTTGGATGATCCAGAATAAGTTTTCTAGCAGAATAGAACTTTTGTGCCACCACCTCCTACTGATCTCCACAAAATACTGCTCCTGGTAGGGTTACTAGCCCTTGGTAACCCCTGGGAGACTGGCAGGGGCAGGATTACCCTAACAGTGATCTTCCAGTGCAGTGATATCACTTCTGGCTACATAACCAGAAGTAATGTCATGTCATGGGTCACTCTAAGATCTCCCTAAAACAATTTGGCAAAAGAACTGACATTGCAGTATTGGAAGATGGTCATTTTCCCATCCCTTTTCCCTCACCCCACCTCCATTGAGAGCTGGTGGGAAGCAGGGAAACAAATGACAACCCTACTCCTGGACATGTCTGGACATGAGAAATCTTCCACTCCGGCTTAACTGCTGCTGGAGGCATGCCTGGACTTGTCTGGCCGGCCGCTTAGAGGGAGCGTGGAGAGCCATGTCTGGACTTGTCCGGGCAGTCCACCCAGTTGGAGCTTGAAACCCCAGAACGAAGGCAGGCAGGATCTTGGAACCTGCCTGTTGATTGGCCCCTGAGGGAAGCCAGCCAATCTGGAGCCTAGATGCCATTTGAACTCGCCAATTGCATGGGGGCTGGGAGTAGCTTAGGTGTATATAGCTAGGGCAGTTGCCCCATGTAAAGCATTCCTGTTGAGATGCAATAAACTGCTGCTTGCTGAAATCACTTTGCCTTTGCCTCTGCCATGTTAAACCCACTATTTAACAGGGACCCTGAAGAGTGACATAATGGGGGATCTGCAGTGGGAAGAATAGGTGGAAACTGCAGATTTAGTCAGGATCCAAACCAATAAAAATAAGAGCAAATAATTAAAAACCTAGTGTTACACAGCCTCAGTTCATTCACACATACACACACACACAGCATTGGTATAATATTAAACCAGTATTGCTGAAAAACAAAACACCCACACAGAACACCCGTATCTCAGAAGATATGGCAATATTTGTTCTGCTCCTTGGTTGTTCATGCAAAGTGCCCAGTCTTTTTGCGCCCTGTCTCTAGAATTCTCATCACAAAAATCCCCCCACGTGTGTTCTAAGTGAGGCCAGAGAGACATAGTCCCATATTAGGTGTCCTATCTTGTGTTATATAGGTGTCCTGTCTGTGGTGTTTACATATTGTTTAGAACAGTGATTGGCTACAGACTTTGCGTGAGTCCTCAGCTGGAATTTATAGGCACTATGTGAGGCAGGCGGTGGGGAGAACTTTGTTTTTCACTGTGCCGTTAGAGGAATGCTCTGCAGGGTGTGAAGTGTTGTGTGGGGTCAGATCCCCTGCCCTACACTTACCTCCAAGGAGACAGAGGCCTTCAGGCCAGGCTGTGCCAGTGGAACTGTCCAAGGAGGGCCACAGGAGCAACTTCCCAGCTTGCCGCAATGCCCAGAAATGTCAGTCAGGCCTGGGCCAGCAGCGGAGGCACAAAGACAACAAGGGTGGCAGAAGAGCAGCAGAACCCAATACAAGCAATGGCCCTTTCCTCATCTGTTGTGGGAGCCAGGAAGGCTTCTTTGGAAGGACAGGGCAGGAAACAGCCTACAGTGACCTCCTTAGGCCAGCAGGGGCCATAGGACAAGCCTCATAAGGCTTCCCATGGGAGAGGTGCAGTGGAAATGGGATCCCAGGCAGGCAGCTGCCCATTGGGCCTAGGACGTGTCACTCCCATAGGCCCACAGAGTTGTCCCGCCACCCCAGGCAGTTCTTTAAAAGGTGCACCCTTGCAGAACCAGGGAGGAAGGGTCAGACTTCACCTAAGGCAACTAGGAAGAGGGTGCTGTTAAAAACCCTTCTCCTTGCTCTTTTTTGAGGTTCTTCCCTCAGGGTAAGTATTGTGTACTGGATTCGATGCATGGAAAGCCCAGACTACGACGTAGTGATCAGCATAGATTTATTGAGTACACAACAAGCATGCAATACTGGCTGAGATGGCCAACAATATACAACTCCTAGGACACACCCCAAAGTTCTATTGGTGGATTTGAATTTCCCGCCAGAGTTCTTATTGGAGGGCTAGTGGTGGTCTAGGATCCGTGACCCCTATTGTCTCTCAGAGTCAAGCTCTGACTGTATGCCGCTGGTGCGCAGTGGCGGTCAGCGGACATAACACCAAGCCCTACTACAGGAAACCTGGAGGAGGAGATGGTCCGGAACTCCAGCCCAACACTGAAGTCTGGCAAGTGTGGATCCTAATCCATCTTTTTCCTTCTCTTTTGTGGCTGTTCAGGGGTGGACTTACTTATGGGGCACCCTGGGCAATTGTCCAAGGCCCCACACTGGAGCAGGCAGTTGCTGATGCAGGTGATCTGCTACACGGTCTTTTGAAGAATATATAAATAACATTATCTGGTGTATAGAATATTCACTATTCTCTGATAGCAAAAATTTCCAACAACTAGTTCCAAATGCTTACCAGCCCTTTGCAAATGTCATGCTTGTAGGTGGGTTTTTTAAAATGATGTCCACGTGTAATCCATGTAGCTAGTGCTATTTGTTGGTCATAACTCTTTTTCCAAAAATGATGCACAGATGTAATCAGTCTAGCTAATGTTATGTTATAGCACACCTAGGCAAAGTGACAAATCCAGTCGGGGCAGAAAAAACTGGGGAAGAAAGCAAAGAAAAAATATGTTAATGTTTTCACAAAAATTACATGCATTGTGAAAACGGGACACTTTATTCTTATGCAGAGTGAGTTGGTTAGGAACAGAGGAGGTGTGGTATGTTTTATCCTTGTTTTTTGCTCAGGGCTCAAGAATCACCAAGACCATCTCTGATGAACTGTCCTCCGAAAGCAGGATGCTTAGGGTAACAGAGTCAGAGAGCTGGGAGATTAGGGGTTTATGCCTCACTGTAAAGCACTTTGATTGACAGGTTGCTGCCTGAGTGCACCTCCTTCTCTCTGATTGGTCAGTGCCAGCTGAGGCGAGTTTTCTAAGGTCTTGTCCGTCTTGTCACAGGGACTCAGTCATCATTTGGATGTGTGTCGGTCTGAAAGAAACAGATAAATCACTTGAGAAGTGAAGGGACATAACTCCTTCCCCTTACTGTGTACCAACACAATTGAAGAAAAGTTCAAAAATCAGAACTAAAAGTCTAAGTATCGGCCCTAGCTGAATTCTCCAGAACTGGGGTTTAGGTTTGACAGAAGGGACTGGACAGGAGGTTGGAAACTGCCAGTCTAGCCAACCAGAAAAGGATTATCATTCCTAGAAAGATATTTTCTACTCAGTTGTTCAGAAGGTTTAACTCAGAAGGGACCCCTGGTTTGTGAAAAGGGAAACAGTGGTGTAGCCCCACCACAAAAATATAACAGTACAAGGCAATGTTTTAGTAATTTGTGAGGAAATAAAATAAAAGTCCAGTCAGAAATGGTACCCCCTCAGAAAACTAGGAAGCCACAAGGAGGTGCGGAGACAGAAGGAGCATTTTTTGAGGAAAATCCTAGTCAAGAGTTAGAAATAATGAAAATGAAAATAGAACTGGCGAAAATAGAGGCTGAAAAAGTACTGTCATCACACTGGGGACGTCACACGATGACACTCTGGTATTTTGGGCTAAACTCTATGATTATCATAGAGTTTTGCCCAAAATACCAGAGCATTGTTGTGCGACATCCCCGGCATGTTCTGTGTGAAATCATTACACTGGGGACATCACACGCGACAACGTCAGCCCACCTCCCCACTCCCAAAAAGCTCCTTCCCCACCCCCTGCTGGAGAGGAGGTAAGACTTGTCAAGTTGTTTCCACCTTATGGGAACCCTGTGGATTAATGATCTCCAAAATGTCAGTTTTCTTTACTGTTCACCATTTCTCTCTTCCTGTTGCAGACCCCTAGTTTGCCTCTAATACTGTTCCTGAGGTTCCCCTGTCTTCCAGGAGCAGCATTTGGGGAAGGTCAGTGGGCTGCAGCAGGACATGAGGAGGCAGGAATGTTCTATTCCACTGACATAAATTACCTTGCATAAGTAGAAATGTTTTAGTTTGGATCCAGTCCGTTAACTATGTATCTCTTTAAAAATGGACCTTGGACCTTAAAAAATATGCTATGAAGAAGGTTGGCTGAGGAGGCAGAGAGAATCACATTGTCAGTAAACATCTAGCAATTGCCATAGTGAAGATTGGTATTCACTAATAAAATTTCATTAAAGAGCTACTTCACTTCCCTGGCGATATAGGCAATGTTTGGACAAATATTGTGGGAGGAACATTCACCCCTACAAAGCTGACCAGCTGCAGTTTGCAAAGTGAGTGTGCTTATTTTGGGTGTGAAACTGCTCCCAGAAGGCCAGCTTCCTGTTTCAAGTGGCAAACTAAAAACCTCACCCTTGGAACTGGTTCTCATTCTCTCTCCACACGACACGGATGTCATGACCTTCTCTCCACATGACAAGAACGTCATCACATTCTCTCCATATGACAATGATGTTATCAGGGGTCATTTCGTAGAAAAAGAGGTGCAGGAGCTCATTAGCATAACTTATTTGCATATGCTACACCACCGGACATCACCAGAAGTATGTCAAAAGGCAAGAAAGAAAGAGAAGAGAGGAAGAAAGAGCTGGCAGAGGAGGGACAGCTACTAATCCAAGCCTCAGAAATACCACTATTCTGGGAGGATAGCTTCAGTGGTGGCTGAAGCCTTCAGAAGGCTGGTTGGAGGAACAAGGACCTTTCCAGGGGATGGGGTCATTTTGCTGCAGCCATAACACAAGCAGGCATTCCCCCGCGGGGGGGGGGGGCTGGCACCAACTCCCGGAGCTGCGCTCCCCCGAGGTCCCGCTCGAAATGACCACTGGATGTCATTACATCATAAGCCACTGAAGTAGGGCAGGGCAGAGGAAAAACCTAAAGAGTATACAGCATCTCATGCACTGAGGGTCACTAGAAGTTACAGGAGATCAGGGAGAAGGTAGATTACCCCCCCCACCCACCCACGCACCCACACCCACACCCACACACACATTTTCTAGGAGGTATTCAGGGTCTTCTATAAGTTACACCATCTCATGCAGGCAAGTATCTTTCATGGAGACTGAACCTTTGATTTCTGCCTTCAAAGTCTGTGATTTCTGCCATTGATCCACAGTCCTTTCCTTAGAACATTTCTAAGAGGGTGGCAGTATGACCATATGAAGCTACCTCACACAGCATTGGACCACTGGTTCATTAGCTTTGTCTCATCCATTCTCACAGGTATTGGCTGTTCAGAGTCTCAAAAAGGAAAATATCTTTTCCAGCACTCACTGGTATTCTGCATTGACTAAGAAGAAGAGATTGCATTTATATCCCACCCTTCACTTGGAGTTTCAGAGCGGCTTAAAAACTCCTTTTCCTTCGCCTCCTCACAACAGACACCCTGTGAGGTAGGTGGGGCTGAGAGAGCTCTTTTTCAGAACTGTCCTTGAGAGAACAGCTGTGACAGAACTACGGCTTGCCCAAGGTCATCCAGCAGGGGCAAGTGGAGGAGTGGGGAATCAAACCCGGTTCTCCCAGATTAGAGTCCGCACACTTAACCACTACCCCAGACTGGTTCTGTACTATCTTCTTACCAGGGAAGGTTTTGCCTACTGTGTTAAGCAGCAGTCTTGACCCCACCTATCCAGCTGATCTAGTTGTGAGTCAGCACTCTTATTTGGTAGACAGGGATAATTCCTGCACTGGTCTCTATGGCTTGAACGGCAGCTCTTTAAAAGCTTGAACGGCAGCTCTTTTTTTCTTTAAGAGGCGCCGAAATTCTGAAGAGGGGAATGAAGTTTTCAATCTGTATCCTGAAAACCTATAAACTTTTAAACATTTTTAAAATAATTTTGTCAAAGAGGTTCCGGAACTCTGTTCCGTCACATTACCCCAGGGGAAAAAAGCCCTGAAAGGCACAATTTGAATTTACAGGAAAGAAACACCAGTGAGTAGAAGAGCATTTTCCTGTCAGGTAGCCTAAAAGAACCTTGGTGATTTCAGAATGACTGAACTGCATCGGTCAAGTGTTTGCAAGACCCACTGTTTCCCCCCTCCATTGATACATCTGCTATGCCAATATGATCAGTCATTTTCAAGGAACTTATTTATAAGGCCCTCTGACATCAGAAATATAAAAGTTTGGACCTATAAGTAAAAGAACATCTGAGCAGACCCTGAGCAGTTGCTAGTGAAGAATACTTCAGGGCCAGTAAAAGATATTTTGTCACCCCAAACAAGGTATACCCTTCTGTTCCTGGGTCTGCACTGCAGCCAGCCTGACTGCCATGAGGGGTTGTCTTGGACCCGGTTGGGAGTGCCATGGGCCGAGGAGGGGATGCAAGTCACCTCCCATGCTGCAGGCGGCTGAGAGGAAGCGGAGTCCCTGCATGACGTCAGTGCCCTTCTCACTGCGCCGCCCCCATGACTATTTATCTGGAGGAATGGTCCTACAAAAGAAGGAGGTGGAGGAGGAGATGACGATTATGATGAGGATGATTGGATTTATACCCCGCCCTTCACTTGGCGTCTCAGAGCGGCTTCCAAACTCCTTTCCCTTCTCCTCCCCACAACAGACACCCTGTGAGGTAGGTGAGGCTGAAAGAGCTCTTTTCAAAACTGTCCTTGAGAGAACAGTTCTGACAGAACTATGGTTTGCCCAAAGTCATCCAGCAGCTGCAAGTGGAGGAGTGGAGAATCAAACCTGGTTCTCCCAGATTAGAGTTCGCGCACTACACCAAACCGGTGTAGACTCTAGAAGTTAGAAGACTCTGGGTCAGAAAGAATGAATATGCTGCTTTGACTCACCTCAATTGTTCTTGTAAAGAAAGCCAATCCCAGGAAAAGGATGGGCTGTGTTTGTACAGGTTGGCGAGACTACGTGTTCACAGCAGCAGCTTTCTTACTGTTAAAATGAATGATTAAACTCCAAGCCCAGTGAAATGAGGGACATTTACGCCAGCCTTTAATCTCCAGAACCTGTGCTTTAGATGTCTGATATGGTATGATTAGCAATTTTACACGCAAACCAGAGCTACTGACATTGCTTTCCAATAATAGAGTGGCCACACCTGTATTTTTCCTCCATAGAGTAGCCGGAAGGGCAATTTTGATCAGGACAACAGTGTGAGAAGGAAATGATGAAAGCACCTACTACACCCTTGCTACCACTCTGATTCAACCGACGACTCCCCATAACTGCATTTTAGTGAAAGGTATAATAAATCAGGAGTTCAACCATGGATCTACCAGATAATGTGTAGTTTGGCAGCCATGACTTTCTCCATTTCCCCTCACTGACCTTTTAATCCAGGTCTTCTCCTGCTATTGTGTGAAACAATTGGAATCATGCTTAACACAGCAGATAGGAAAGTGGGCAGAAGAATTCACAGTTACCAAGTTTTCTACTTCACTGGGGAGTTTGAAAACTAGTTTCCATTAGTGTCCAACTTGCAACCTGGCAACTCCTTCATGTCCATCTTTTTTTAACCTGCTAGACGATCTTCAAAAGTATGTCACCCAGACTTCTAGGGAATGAATAATTCACATCATATCATTTATTTCAATTCTTTGCCTCTGTGGAGAAGTTGGAATAGCGTAGGTGTTGAGGCAATTTTACAGCTTCCCTTTTGCAGATATCTCTCTCCTAAAAGTGACTGCAAACTTATGCCCATTCTATCTTAAGAAGAAAAGTTGCTAACTTATGGTTTTTGAGGTCTAGCAGTTGGCTTGGGAGGCAGAAACTCAACAGATGTCACTTCTGTAGGAGTGCAGAAGAAGGCAGCCAAGATAATTAAAGGGTTGAAGCACTTTTTCTATTAAAAAAGGTCTGGGACTTTTCAGTTCAGAAAAAAAGATGACTTTATAAAATTAATTAAAATAATTTGGAGAATTAATCATAAAGTTAATTATAATTATTATAATTGATTATAACAATTATTATAAAAATATGCATGGGATGGAGACAGTGGTTAGAGAACTTTTTCTCCTTTAATATTAGAACTCAGTGGCAGCGAATTAAGTTAATGGGCAATAGATTCAGGACAGACCAAAAACAAATATGGTCCGCCCACTCCTTAAAAAGGCACATCTGGACCCGGCAGAATTGGCTAACTATAGGCCGGTGTCCAATTTGCCCTATTTGGGCAAATTAATAGAGAGGGCGGTGGCGTTACAGTTACAGAGGTACCTGGATGACGCTTCGGTCCTTGACCACTTTCAGTCTGGCTTTCGCCCGGGATATGGAACGGAGACTGCCCTGGTCGCTCTAACTGACGACCTCCGGCGACATCTGGATCAGGGCGGTGGGGCGGTGTTGCTGTTGCTCGACCTGTCGGCCGCGTTCGACACAGTAGATCACCAGCTGCTGTCCCGCCGCCTTGCCGACGTGGGGATAGGGGGGCGGGCCTTGCAATGGCTCGTCTCATTTCTCCAAGGTCGGGGACAAAGGGTGGTGCTAGGGGAGCAGCAGTCCTTGAGGCACCCACTTGATTGTGGTGTGCCGCAGGGGGCAGTGCTCTCCCCGATGTTGTTTAATATCTATATGCGCCCCCTTGCCCAGATTGTCCGGAGGTTTGGGCTGGGATGTCACCAATATGCGGATGACACCCAGCTCTATCTGATGTTGGGCGGCCGGTCGGACTCCGGCCCAGACGATCTAGACCGGGCATTGCACACTGTGGCTGATTGGCTCAGATCAAGCAGGTTGAAATTGAACCTGGCGAAGACGGAGGTCCTGTGCCTGGGTCGTTGCGGGTTGGGGCAGGGGCTCCCGCTCCCGAGCTTCGACGGGGCACCGTTGGTGCCTGCGTCGAGGGTTAGGAGTCTGGGAGTGGTCCTGGAGCCCTCCTTATCAATGGAGGCCCAGGTAGCAGCCACTGCCAAGTCGGCCTTTTACCATCTACGACTGGCAAGGCAGTTGGTCCCCTATATCGACCGTGATGACCTAGCCACAGTGATCCATGCGACGGTCACCTCAAGGCTAGACTACTGTAACGCTCTCTACATGGGGCTGCCTTTGGTGCAAATCCGGAAGCTGCAGCTGGTGCAGAATGCCGCAGCCAGACTATTGATGGGTCTTGCTAGGCAAGACCATATCAGGCCTGTGCTGGCGGCGCTGCACTGGCTGCCTATAGCATACCGAGTTCGCTTCAAAGTGCTGGTTCTTACCTATAAAGCCCTATATGGCCAGGGTCCAACATACCTTAGGGACCACCTTTCTCCGTATATACCCCAGAGAGCACTACGGTTGGGGTCAGAACATCGACTGTGTGTCCCGGGCCCCAAAGACGCCAAGCTTGCGAGAACAAGGTCCAGGGCTTTCTCGGTGGCGGCTCCTATCTGGTGGAATGAGCTCCCGGGGGAGATCAGGGCCCTGCGGGATCTAATGCAATTCCGCAGGGCCTGCAAGACGGAGCTCTTCCGCCAGGCCTTTGAATAGGAGCTGCCACCGGTGATGCCAGAGATACCGGTGACAACATCCATCAGTTTAGCCATCTATGATGCACCCGGTCCAGGATGGCCCTGGCAATGCTGGCGGGGGGGAGGGCTTGAACCTGCCATGCCGCCATCAGTAATTATATTGTGGAAGCTGTTATAGATTTTAACTGTATTGATAGTGAATGCTTTTAACTGATTTTACAGGTTTTAACTGTTTTGACTGGCCTTGGGCCCATGTAAGCCGCCCTGAGCCCGCTTGCGGGGAGGGCGGGATATAAATTTAAAAAATAAAAAAAATAAAAATAAATATTTCTTTACTCAGTGAATAATAAAATTGTGAAATTCATTGCAAGTAAGAGTGATGGTCGTGAGCCTAGATGGCTTTAAGAGGGAACGAGACAAGATTCATGGAAGAGAGAGGTCCACCAACAGCTACTGGCCATGGTGACTAATGGGAACATTTATAATCAGAAGTTCTGAAAACCATTGCTAGGAGGCATCATCACATGAAACTGTCTAGGAGCCACTGGGTGGGTTCTTATCCATTCTCCTCCCAGTTTATTTAAAAAAATACAGGAAATGACAACACAGGCAGGACTTCCAAAGTCAGTGCCTCAGGAAAGCTTAGCCTCGATTTCCCTCCTCCCACACCTTTGCTTTGACCTGGCAGGAACCCTGACCTTTGACCTTTCAGGGGACAACGCTCAGGCCAGTCTCCTAGTGTGGATTAGAGGGGAGATACAGAGAGAAGTTAGAGAAGCCATTTCTCAAGCTCTTCCCAATGTCAGGGACTCAGCTAAGTCTCCCAGTAGACTCAGTCGTCACTACTCTTCTAGCACTGAATCGGGCTGTAGGGGCACGGACAGAACTTTGCATTTCCCCTCCCAACCCAAAAGAAGGAGATTAGATCGTTCTACTAGGCTTGGCAGAGAACCAAGTCTCCTCTTGGGCCACGACCATGAGGAGTCTGACTACTCTGACTCTTCCTCACATAAGGAAGAAGGGGAACCATCGAATGAAGACGATCCTGTAATGACCACCATGCAGGCTCTTCTTTCTCTACAAGACATTTTCTATTAGAGCCTCCCAAAAGTGCTTCGCATTCTTGGAATTTCAGTTAACAGCAAAGAGGTGGAAACCCCTGACACGAGCAAACCTGCAGACTCAGCCAGAGCTTTCCCAAAAATGGGGTCTCTTCCTGCCCCCCCCTCCCGGCATTCCATTCCCAACTGTTTTTAATAAAATCGTCCAGTCTGAATGGGAATCACCAGCCAGGCCCAAGTCGAATCACCCCATCGTTTCCTTGGTGCCAGATGCGGCAGAGTGTTTCAAACTCCCTCTAGTGGATGATCCTGTAGTCAGTGTTCCAATTCTGTTTTACCAGCAGAGGTGGATTGCCTCCCCAGGGAATTCTGCTTCAGGAACCGAAGAGGATGATGATGACTTTCTGGCTGGGGGGCTCATTCACAGGGAAGAATGACACAGGGCACAGGGCATCTGGTCCCAGGAAGAATAATCACAAAGCATCAACTTTCTGGAGCTCAGGGCAATAAGACTTGGAGACTGAACCAGGGACCTTCTGCATGCCAAGCAAATGCTCTACCACTGTGCCTTTATGGACCCTGGCGTGTAGGCTCTGTTGGTTGGACCTTACGTTCAACCAGTTCAGCACGGTCTGAAACACAATGCTGGATTCAATGACTCAGTGATATGATCCAGCAGTACTCTTATTATACCCTCTTTTGACACTGTAAATATTGAGCACTATGATTATGGCACTAATTTAAAATGCATCCCAAGAAAACAATGGCCATAATAATCCTGATCCAATGGAGCCTAGTCTAAGCAGCAGTCCTATTATTTTCAATGAGATTTGAATGATAAGAGAGAATTAAAGTTAACTCTTTTTTATATTTCTTGATCTTTTATTACATTATTGTGTTTTTAAAATTGTGAGCTGCCCCACAAACCCATGTGGATTGAGAATACGACATATGGGTTTTTTATATATATTAGAATATATAATTTCATGTATTTTGGTGGGGAGGGAGTCTTAAAACTAGATCAGTCAGCTGGAATGTTAGGTTCTCTGGAAGATTTGTTATAGAAGAAGCAGTTTTCTCAAGGGGAACTGATCTCTGCCATCTGAAGAGCAGCTGTAATTCCCACCCCTCCTCAAACTGCACCCATCAAATCTCTAGGATTTTCCCAAACTGCACTCCTCCCTAGCCAACCATCAATGTACTATTATCTGCCCCTCTGACTCCTGCCCCTCACCTGCAGCATCTACTTAGAAAAAGTACAGTCTTTCTCTGCAGTGGAGACCCAAGCAGAAGGGAGGCAACCTCAGCAGAGTATAATGACACAGAGTCTACCCTGCAAAGCAGCCATTTTCTCCAGGGGAACTGATCTCTGCCATCTGGAGAACAGCTGTAATTCTGAGTGATCTCCAGCTCTCACCTGGAGATTGGCAGCAATGGTTCCCCAGGAAGAAATGGCTGGCTTGGAGGGTGAAGTCTGTGGTATTGTACCTGTCTGAGGTCCCCCCCCCCCAAACTCTGGCTTCTGTAGACTCCACCAAAAAAATCGCTAGGAATTTCCCAACCTGGAGCTGGCAACCCTAGTCAGGACTGGCCCCAATGAGTTCCCCACCAAGGCCAAAGTAGGCTTGGAATGGGCCACCTGCATTTGTCTTTTTACTGACAGAACCAAGTTTGGTTGCCTAGAAACTGCCACTGAGGGAAAAGTTAGCCCCACAGAAGCCAAGCAGGAGAAGCGTCTTCGTCAGGAAAGACAGCTGTTTTGGCAGCTTATTCTGTCAGGGAAGTGGCCAGGTTGGCAGTAGGCACCGAAGAGGAGCAGACCCAGCACCCAGCCAATGGCACAGTGACTGATAGGCCAATGGCTGATGGAGTGCACAGCTCAGCCAGTGGGAGAGCCAGAAAGTGCCAACGCACTGGGCTTTTATGGGTTGCAGAAAATTTATATGTTGCCTCTTCAAAGACCAGCTCAGAAAGTTAAACTAATGCAATAAAATCACCAAAAGAATAGCATAAGAAATATCAATAAGCTACAACAGCAAGCCACAGAAACAAACTAGGGGCATAAAACATACTGTAGAACAACATTCTATAGCCAAAACTAAAATAGTCCTCAGGCTAGAAGTAGACCATACAAACAGCTTAAAAAATCGGAAATCTCAAGTTAAAAGCCGGAGTAAAAAGAGTTTTGCCTAGTGCCCCAAAAGACAGTAAAATAGATGCCATGTGAGCCGGGGGGGGGGGGGGGGGATGTTCCAAAGCCAAACCCACTACTGGAAAGGCCCTGTCTTTTCTTGAGTCCCACAAGGATCAGTATGGATCTAATTTTTTCACAAATGATCTGGAACTAGGGGTGTGTAGTTTTCAGATGGTGCAAAATTATTCAGGATGTTGAAAACCAAAGGTGACTATGAAGAACTCCAGGGAGATCTCCACAAACTGGGTGAGTGGGTGACAGTGTGGCAAATGAAATTCAGTGCTGGTGAGTGTAAGGTGATGCACATTGAGACAACAAATCCCTACGTCAAGTATAAGCTCATGAGTTCTGAACCTGCTGAGACTGAGAGGGGAAAAGATCTGGGGGTCATAAGAGATAGCTCAAAGGAAGTGTCAACCCAGGGTGCTGCAGTGATGAAAAAGGCAAACTCTACGTTAGGGATTATTAGGAAAGGGGCTGAAAATATAACAGCCGATATTATAATGCTCCAGCTGGTTCTTCCCGTGCCTGGAGTCATGGTGCCAGATAAGGGCCCTGTGCTGTCACCCATGAAGCCACTGAGTTATATGTCATCAAGGACAGGGCCTCTTGGAGCTGCATCTTGGAGCTGCATCTCCTGTGGCAGTGATGGAGGATCTGGTTCTGAGTCTGGTGGTGTCTCTGCACAGAAAACCAAACAAATCACACTGCGATACACATGACATTTGATAAAATTTATATTACTTATCCAAAATAGCAATTTGTTCAACCTGCTTAACTTGACAATATTACACAATTACAATATTACAATGAGCACCCGGTTTAAACTCATTTCCACAGTAGTCTTCCTCAGGAGTAATTCATTATTGTATATTGTAAGGAGGTGTCAGATTCTTGATCCAGTTCAAAAATATATATATAGGAGCAGACTTCTTAGTTTCTTCAAAGTATCCTGGAAAAACCATGGTAATTAATAAAGCAACATGAAGCTGAATGGAACCCAATCATTATGAACTATAATATATTATTATTTATATGTTTATTCTAACTTACTTATGGTTCCTTTATAAGTGTTTATATTGGGAGCTAGCCCATGCTTTCTCGGTGCAAAAGCCTCCTCATGCTGGCTAATGCTCTCCATGAACACAATCCATCTGTAGCAGCACACCAATCCTCTCATTTTCCCCAGCAATAAGCCTTCAGTGTTCTGGCTGGCAAATGCTTACTACATTGAACCCTAATTTTATAAAAGTTGTTCTGATTAATCCCATACAGCTGCATGTTGAACCACTCCTTAAAGTTACATGACATATTGAGCTGCACCTCTTAGTATATTTCCTATGAGTTTATGCAACCTGCAGCTGAATGAAACTAAAAATTTAAAACTTTATATCTAATGCATAATATATAACTTATAATTATTTAGTATATAACTACTTTTGATCCCACTATGAGTGCTTCTATAGGGAACTAGCCATTACTCTCTGGGTGCATAAGCCTCCCTTTGTCTCTGCACAGCAATGTTTCATCAGGTCCCATTGGTTGCTTGTAGGGAGAAGCGGAACCTAACCTGTCTGTCACAGTGACCTTTGGGATGGTATACGGAAGATGGTATTTGGTTGGGCATTTTTAATTTCCTGAATGTGGGGTTCTCAAGTGGGGGAGAGATGGCAGGAACGGCAGGTAGATGAAGATGTCAACCCACAGGATGAGTCCTTCCATTGATCTTCTATTGGTTATAACATCTTTATAAATATTAACTAAGCCAGAAATATGATCATTTAATATATTAAACAAGCAAACAAAAAAGGCCGTTAACTTGAAAGACCACAGGTTTTAATGGAAAGCCAAAGACCCAGACAAAACAGGAAACATAGGTCCCAATGCCACTCTTATCACCAGGGGTCCATTGGACCGGGAGCGCACAGGAGCGCAGCTCCGGGAGTGAGGAGCCCAGGGGGCGGGCACATGACCAAGCCCCGCCCCCTCCTCAGCTTCCCCAAGCAGTGCAGAGGCGCAGCGCCCCGGGGAAAGCCCTGCTAGGGTCTTTATTGTTTTTAATGTTTTGTTTTAATATTGATAATTTTATCATTATTCCTTTTATGACTGTGTGCTGCGTTTCCAGAGACTTGCTCAAGGTGGCATATAAATTTTCTAAGTATACATTTTTTTATCTGGGCACATGGCACATAAGTACTGGAGAAATTTCACCAACCCTTCAGCAGCTTCCACCTTATCAGTTTGGTGTAGTGGTCAGGAGTTGGACTCTAATCTGGGAGAACCGGGTTTGATTCCCCACTCCTCCACATGCAGCTGCTGGTGTGACCTTGGGCCAGTCACAAGTTCTCTCAGAGCTGTTCTCTCATGAGCAGTTCTCAAAAGACCTCTCTCAGCCCCACCTACCTCACAGGGTGTCTTGTTGTGGGGAGGGGAAGGGGAAGGGATGGGTAGTGCACATGTCCTGGGTATCTCAAGCCTACTTGAAACCTGGTGGTTTCAAGGGAGCAGGAAGAGAATGAGGGTGTGTTCTTTACGCTTATTTTTATTGCACAAAGTCTTGGATGGGGAAGGGAATGGAGGAAGAGCAGGTCAGTTTCACTCACCTGTGGAGTGGAGCCTGAGGGGTGGGTGTTGCCTTCTGACACACTTCCGGTATGTTAGGGGGTGTGGTATATGCAAATGAGTTATGCTAATGAGTTATGCTAATGAGCTCCGGCACCTCTTTTTCTACGAAATGACCCCTGCTTATCACACATGGTAGCATCTGTTGGAGTGCACATTAAATCATGCTAGTGTTCCTTCTATGCTTTGGTGATGTGAAAAAGTGCACTGCAACAGTGTGCTGCCATGATATCGGCCAGGATGCTCTGCGGTATTACATTAAAGCACTGCAACCGTTTCCAGCATACTACAAATGCAATGACTGGATGCAGCTTCAGGAGCACTGGAGAGATCTGGCAGTCTATCTGCTCTTTCATATGGTAAGGAGCAGCTTTATGGTCTCTGTAGAAGAGGTTCTATAAAGGAGAGGTGAGAGGAATACCCAGCTCTTTGAGCTGCCTTCTCTTCTAATTTCTGGTGCCCATGGAATGACTCACTGAGCAGTTCAAAAGAAAAAGAAACGACTCCCAAACAAATGGAAAAATGGAATCCATTCAGAACAGAAAGTGCTGACTGGAACTTTTCTATGCAGGTCATGATGATTGCATAGTTGCTGGAAACTCAGGTTTGCAGGTCAGCAAGTTTTTTCTTGCAATGTTAAGTGCTCTCTTCAGGTCCATGGCTATGGTGGGGCTTTGAGGGGCTCTGCCCCCTTTCTTAAAGGCACAGCCCCACAAGAATTTCTCTTGTAAATGCTTCCGCCCCCCCCCCAATTATTTTGAAACAATTTTTTTAAAAGATGTGCATTCCTTTAAGCAGAGGGGAGTGCTGTAGTTGACTAATTGCTGCACTGAGCAAGGGGGTTGGAGTAGGTGACCTCTAGGGTACTTTCTAACTCTGTGTCAAGAAATTTGTCTCCTTAAAGAGAGTTTTTCTGCCTAAGTGTTAGCTTTCTTGACTATATCAGAGTTATCAGAATTATTGGTTAGGCTGGCAGGAGTGATTAACTTACAGCAGCTGACATAGGCATCAAGTTCTGGGGAGCTGGAGCCCCCTCCCCCCCCCAAAAAAACTTTTCCAGGACGTGCTGAGCCTCCCCTGGAGACAATGGCCTGTAATGTCTCTGGCCCAGCCCCAGCCCCAGCCCCCCCCCACCCCCGCTAGAAATTGGAAAGTCTATGCCCTTGGCAGCTGAGAACTGTCATCTAAAGTGGTTGAGAGCTTACAGTTTAGAGATCTATCCTGGTAACAGCTTTCTATTGGCTAAATGGTTAAGAACAGACAGCTTGAGAAGAGACTGCCTCGAAGCTCTCTTCAACTTCCACCCTGCTGCTATGCTTCCAGAGTCTCTGCTCATCAGGAATGCCAGTTGAGATGCTAGAGCTATGTGCCTGCTAAGAAAAGGAGTGAGTAGAATAGCCAGCTAGGTGTTTTGTTTTGTTTGCATTCCTTGCTGAACTGTATACATTCTTTCCCTTATCTATGCACGGTGTGTAATGCCCATTCGGCTGAAAGGCCATCTTGCAGGGCCAGTCTGAAGTTTGGGGGAAAGCTCAGGAAAAGTGCTGACAGGGCCCCTCCCCTCCCACCACTCATGGCTTCCTTCTTTGCCAGCCACCTTCACGCCTCCCTCCCACCTGCCTGTGTGTCCTTCCCCTGTCTACTCATGAGCCAGGGCCGTAGCCAATGGGCAGTGCCCTCTGTCACGCCCGACTCCCATGCCATCACAGTCCAGACACAGTGGCTGAAGAAGACAGTGAGGTTCCCTGGCTCATGGCTGCTGCTGAGGCTCCCATGGCGGCTGTGCTGGGCAAGGCAAATGTGGGCAGGCACCTGCTGTTGCTCTGAAAGGGGAAGGGATGGAGGGGAGCCAGGGCGGCTGGGGAGGAGCTCCCTCCCAGGACAGGACACATTTTCTCCTTCGTCTGCAGCACTGAAAGGGTTAAAAGCACCAAGCTGCTTGCTGGAGAGGCTGAGCAAGAAGGGGGGGAGGAAAAGAGGAGATTCACTTTTCCTGTGGGGGTGGCAGGAGAGGGGTATGTTTTTGCAGAGCGAAAGAGGACTGGGAGGGCTGCAGAGAAGCAGCTACAGGAGGGGAAAGCCTTGCAGCCAGATCCCGGGAAGGTGTCCTTAGAAGCAAGTCATTGGAGGATAAGCTTTTCCAGCAGTTTCCCGGGAGCTGGCAACCTTATGGCAACCATGGCTTAGAAAGAATGCTTCCAGCCTTCCTCCCTTCACAGCTGCCTTAATTAAATTAACATAGCTAATTGAATTGAATTAGCACGCCACACCTGTCACCTCAGGTGCCCCCCCCCCCAAATTCCTGACTATGGGCCTGTCCCTAGGCCTCCCACTGTCCATTCTCACAGTCACCTGCGCTGCCCACAACCCTTTCCCTGGTGGCACTGGGCAGAGCACGCAGCTGGGAGAACAGGTGGTGGAGCACTAAGAAGTTAGTGGTTGGGCCCCAGCAGCTGCCCCACTTCAGGATACACTAGGGTTGCCAAGTCTTCAAAACTCACTGGTGGGGGAGTTTCTCCTGGCGTGCGCGCTTTGCGCGCGCGCCCAGCGATGTCACCGGAAGTGACGTCAGCACGTTGGGGGCATTGCCATGGCGACGCTCTGGCAATCACCCCAAAACTTGGTGCGATTGCCAGAGTGTCGCCCTGGCAATGCCCCCAGCGTGCTGCGTCATTTCCGGTGACGTCATTACATCGTCCTCGCTGGACGACGTCGGGGGTGGGGTTCCCCCCACTGGCCAAATGCTGGCTGGCGGATCGGGAACCCCTTTAGTGGGGGATCCCCCGCCCCCCGGGCTGACTTGGCAGCCCTAGGATACGCTGATGCTAGTCCTGCCACCTTTTATGCTTTTTTGAAAGAGTATAAATATTCCAAATAGAAAAATTCAATATTGTACAAAATCAGAAATTCATACCGATCGGAATAGTTTTTGTAGTTTTTTTCAGCATTATGTTGAAGGACCAGACTACATATGAATTGTGTACTGGGTTCTTAGCATTGAAGAGATAGATGATGACGTATCAAACAGCTTATTTATTAGTACACAACTTGAGATAAAAAATACTGGCCGAGATGGCCAACTTTATACACCATGAGGGACACACCTAAAAGCCTTATTGGCAGGTTTGAATTTCCCGCCAGAGATCTTATTGGTAGACTAATGGTGGCCTAGGATCCTTGACTCCTAGTGTTCTAGGAGTCAAGGTCCGGGTGTCTGCTGCTGGACCCTAGTGGTGGTCAGCGTACATAGCAATAGGACACTGGTAATTTACACTACAGCCCTAAGCAGAGTTACATCCTTCTAAATCCACTGAATTCAATGGGGTTAGAAAGGCTGCTAAGAAACCCTGCTTAGGATGCTTGCTGGACTAAGATAAGTTTGAGGGGCATTTTCAAGCAGGTACATGGAATGCAGTGAGGAGTTAACACTTCCTTCCCTTCCTCAGCGCCATGCCCTTGATCCATACGAACACAGCTGCTTCTTGAGGCTAAATTAGACAATCATGTCTCTTTTGTGCAGTTTGGCCCTAATAGTAAAAGGATTTGAGAGATAAGGTAGAGGTTTCAGCACACTCAAAGTACTCCATAATTTCAAAATTATGACATTGTCTGGAGTCCCAAATTTATTTATTTCATCCTCTCAGAATTTAATAAATTTAATTTTTTTAAAAGAAAAAGCTATTTAGCAAGTGTACCAATCAGCTTCAGCAAGAAACCTCTTCTTACCTCTGGGCCACTAAAAGCTTACTCTGAGAAAAATGTCTTGCATTACTTTTGGAAAATGCTTAAGACTGGAGTTTATAAATCCCTGGAGAAGGAGGTTCTAAATGTAGAAAGCAGGCCAATGAGGACATTTCCAGGGCACTCAGAACTTAAGAAAAATTCTTCATACTCAAAACATTCCAACCAAGCCTCCATCTCCAGACTATAGCAAGCCAAAAGGACAAAGCAGGAAGGAATCCTTCCAAAGAGCTCTTCGCTTGTGGCTCTTAGCCTGGGGATCAGGCCTGAGGACCCTGCATCATTCTAGATCCCTGTGCACTGCTAACAAAGTTATAAAGGTAGAAAGCCAGCAGGGGAGTGGGGGCCATCCACTGTTTTGCAGCGAGTGCTACTAGGTTGAAATCGTGGGTATGTGCTCGCTACATGGAGCTCATGGCTCTCAGGGAGTAGGTTCATTCCCTTGAGATTAGGGTTGCCGACTTGGAGAAACTGAGGCAGAGAGAAAGGTTTGGGGAAGAGACTCTCAGGGACTGACCGGAACAGTCCCACTCCTGTGCTGACAGCTCTTCTGCTATTGTGGAGAGTGAGAGACTTGAGGTTGGAAGCCATCAGTCTGAGGAGGAGGGATGTGATCCCTTAGACGGGACCCCTTCCTTGGGCAATGGACCAATACCCTCTCATACTGAGGATACCCCTGGGGGGAGGTGGGCTTCAATCATTAGGAATATAGAAAGTGGGGTCAATGATAGGCGTTTTGACCACATGATGACTTGCCTGCCTGGTGCAAAGGTTGCGGACATCGTGCCCTGTCTGGATGGGTTGATAGTGTGTGTGGGGGGGGGGAGTCAGCAGTCGTGGTGCATGTTGGCATCAATGAGACTGGGAAATGTAGTTGTGTGGTTCTGGAGGAAAAATTTAGGTTACTAGGTAGAAAGTTAAAGGCCAGGACCCCAAAGGTAGCATTCTCAGAAGTGCTGCCGGTTTCACATGCAGGGCCAGCTAGACAAGCACAGATGAGGGGTCTCAATGTGTGGATGAGAAAGTGCTGCTGGGAGGAAGGGCCTAGAGTTGTCAGGCACTGGGGAATTTTCTGGGACAAGGCAAACCTGTACAAAAGAGACACCTCACTTGAACCAAAAGGGAACCAGGCTGCTGGCGATTAATATCAAAAAGGTGGCAGAGCAGCTTTTAAATTAATCCCAGGGGGAAAGCCAACAGAAGCTGGGGAGCCTCTGGTTCAGGACAAGCCAGTCCAAAAGGACGATTGCGTAAACAGGTAAATGGAAAGTTACCCTTAATTTTATTTCAAAAGAGGGAACTTTACAAAAATACGGGGAACAGTAAAAAGGAAGCTGAAGGGGAAACACAAGAGAGTTAAATCCCTAGAGCAAGGGTGGCCAAACTGTGGCTCGGGAGCCACATGCGGCTCTTTCAGACATATTGTGCGGCTCCTGGCAGGGTGGCTGGGGAAGCTAAGGTGAGGCATGCCTCCCTGATTGGTCTTCTCTACTCCAGCCACTGTTCCCCTCCCTGGGTAGGCTTGAGGTGGAGGGGAGCAGAGAAACAAAGCAACTTTAACTTTAAATGCATTCTCAAAGCCAAGCCGGCTGGGGGGGTGGAGGGGGGTTGGAGAACACATTTAAAGTTAAAGTTGCTTTCTTTCTACATCTCCATTCCTTCCTCCCCGCTCTCCATTTATTTGCTTTCTTTCCACCTCTTTCTTTTCATCTTCCTTCCTCCCTCCCTCCCTCCCTCCCTCTCTTCCTCCCTCTCTTCCTTCCCCTCCCTCCCCCATTTATTTGCTTTCTTTGTTTCTGTTTCTTTCTCTCTCCTTTTTTCTTTCCACCTTTTTCTCTCTCTCCCCCCGCCCCCCTCTCCTCCACTCCCCCACCCTCAGATTTCCCAACGCCCCACCATCCAAAATGTTCTGGCTATACCCCTGCCAGTAGCAACATGTTAGCTATATGGATGGGGGGAAACCCATGTACCCACCCTTTTAAACAACAGGATTTGTGTCTTTGGCACGCATACCTGGTACTCAGAACCATTTAATTGTCTATTGCTTTCATTACTCGAGAACAAAGTGTTACGGTTGACATGAAATCACTCCCACAGGTGACAGTCTTAGGGCTGGATTAAAGCACACTGAGACTCTAAGGTTTGTCAAATATAAGAAGCTCCACAGCTCTAGCAAAAATGGTATTTCAGGTCTGAATCATGCAATACTCTACAGTCCATATTCTGTGCAGCTAGTTTTAGAACCTGTGAAAAAGCCTAAACTGGTATCCAAAACAAAAAAATCTAACTGGAAGAATTAAAAGATGCAGAGTTTATTTCTACCACTAAGGGGCAGTGCAGTATCACATCAGCTAGGCCACTACAACATACTTAGGTAAAGCTGAGAGGAAAGTGAACTTCATATTTATCCTTATCAATATCAGATCTATTATGGGTAGGGATTCCTCTTCACTATAATTTTGTTCTGCTGAGCATCTGCTTTCCACTCTCATTTGGAGATTTCTGAAATTAATTTAAGAAGTAGTGTGACAGGAAGGTTGCCCAACTTTTCAGCCTATTTTTGCCCTAATTGATGGGTTTTGACACATCTGTACATGCAAGAAGGAGATTCACAATGCAAGAAGGAGACTGTGTAATCAGCAGTGAAATCCTAAACCCATTGACTTCAATGGATTTAGAAGAGTGTAACTCTCCTTAGAGTTGCAAGAGCCCTTTTTGTGGAGTTATTGAACAAATGACCAGATACGATATCGCAGATCAGCTCTGGCGCTTAACATTTAAACTGAAGCCTAATCAAGTAAGAAGAGACAAGACAGATATACAAACAAAAAGGCAAAGTCAAACACTCCCTTCTCAAATGAGAAAGGAGTCAACCGTGGATAGTATAACAATGGGAGATGCCAAAAGGAAGTATAATTGAAGAGAAGACAGGTGTCTGAACTCATTATTGACTGACAAGCAATGGATATGAATCAGTTTTATTTAAATAAAAATAATAAAAAGCAATGAGGACCAGCCTGGTATAGTGCTTACGTGTCAGATGGAGCTGGAGGATCCAGGTTCAAATCACCACTTCGTCATGAAGCTCATTGGGTGGTCCAGTGACTCCTTCTCTCAGCCCACCTACCTCAAAGAGGACAGAACAGTGTTGTAAGCCACTTTGGGTCCCCACTGTGGGGGAGAAGTGGGGTAGAAAGAAACCGCAAGCAAAGCATATGGAGTCATCTAGTGAAAGCAGACCACGGCTCAGTTCAGACATTAAGTTGAAACCATGGCTTAGTAAAGCTGCCTATGATTAGTATGAGTGTCCAAACATAGGCTCAACTAAATACGTTAATCTATGGTCCATTAAATGACAATCTGAAACCTTGGTTGTTGAAGCTGGTTTGTTACCCACAATTACAGTCCCATTATAAGTGGGGTTACACCCTTCTATGCCCATTAACTTCAATGGACTTCTCAGTGAATAATTCTGCTTAGGATGGCATTCTAAGTATTATGTATGGGTTCACGTAATGTAGAAATGCAGACATCCTGTCTTGTTCCCTATCAGAACAAGGCTGTTTCCTGTGGTGTCTTGGGAACACCCTCCCCCTTGAGGCCCGCCTGGCACCTGCTTGACTTTCTTTTAGGCCTGTGTACATCTTATTCCTGTGACTTTTAATTAGGGCTTTCATTTTATCAGCCGGAGCAGGCCCATTCTGCCACACTTGCCTAATTACTGAATTACATTTTTTTTTTGCCAAAGTCTGTGGTCCCTCCTGTTCTAACAGGCTAACATCCACTTTTTAAAAGTCCCTTGACTTTTTATAGCTTCCTTGATTTGCATTGTTAATCATGCAGGATTTCTTTTAGACTTGGTTGTGCATTTCCTGTGGAATGTGTTCTATCTGGGCTTCAATTAGTGTGGTTTTAAATAGCTTCCAAGCATCCGCTAGTGAACTGACTCTCTTGTGTTTCCCCTTCAGCTTCCTTTTAACTATTCCCCTCATTTTTGCAAAGTTTCCTCTTTCCAATTTGTTGGAAAACCCAAAATCTGGGGAGACACATGGATGAAATGTCATAAACACACCTGATGGGAAAATTAAGTTGGTTGGGATTGTCTAACATACACAGCAGAACACAAAAGTATTTTTTTAATACAAAGCAGAATTGTATCTGATTTGAGTCCAAATTCAACCCTCTTTCCACTGGGACAAAATGCCTTGCTTTCAAGGAGCCAATGAACTGAGTAATTGGAAAGGGTAGCCAAAGCAAAACAACTGTGTCTCGAAGTAGCTCCAAAATCATATTTGAAGAAAGGCAAAAAATAAATGATGCAAAAAAATTGTATTGGAGTAGGGAATTAAGGATAGCAAAGGCTCAGTCCCTCCACTGAGTAAGAAAAACTACTGTAGATTAACTAGGGATGTGAATTTAATATAGACCAGTTAATCCACATTGAGTCTGCCATGTGGTCTCTTATTTACTCTTAAGAGTGGATTGTACTGTATTCATTTAACCTCGTTACAGCATAAACTAATCTAGAATAAACCATTTTTAATCTGAAATGGATGTCTGCACATCGGATAGAGCAGTTGAATTCACTTACAGAACGCCTATAGACAATTGCTTTTCTATGTGATAAACATTTGCTAAACTTGCAATACAAGCAAATGTCCCTTTTCCTGGGGTAAAATGTTCTCTTTGTTTTAGCAACTCAGATTATACACTGATAGCAAATCACCTTAAAGTGATAACAACCAATAGTAAAAGTAAATCCTTTGAGCCCCAAATCTTTGAGATGGGTTCTCATAATGTGAGATTCCTTTCAAGACCAAAACCACAGCTGCATGCCTCCTTCTTTGCTTGTTCAGGATTTATGCATTTGTCAATAGGAAGGCTTTAGCATAAAGAGTTTTCAATAATAATGAATTGATGGTCAGTAGACTGTATTTGCACAACCGCTTGGATTTCCCAGGAGTTTTCACTATCACCACCTCAGCCTCCTGTAAAATCAATCATGTCTGTCTTAAGTTCCAGAGTTCAAGGCGAGTTTCTCCTCCCCACTTTCATGACTGATGTGATGTTTCACACTGAAGCGTTCTATGCGGAAGGAAGAATTTCAAAATACTTTGTTCACCCTTACTTATTACAATCCCCCAACAATATTTGAAATAAGTTGTCTATTCATAACTGAAAGTCTCCCTCAATTACAATTTATGGGAGGCTTTTGCTTTGTTTCCTAACTGTGCAAAGAATTGCTGACACAGAACAAGTTTTTCCAGTATTCCGGGTAATCCCAGCTCTTTCCCCCATGTAAATCAAGCTGCCTTATGAATGAAAATGTTTTTCAGCAACCCCCCCCCCCAAAAAAAACCCTCACAGATATGTGAAAGGAATGCCTCAGCAATAATGTCAGGAAGAAAGCCATGAAATCATTAAGCTACGAAAGCAGGAATCCTCTCATGTTTCTAGTTAACAAACCAATTTAAAAACAAAACAAAACTCAAAAGGAACTTTTTGAAAGATGCTGTGTACTAAGGATGAATCAACCCTAAACTAGCCCTGGGGTCAGGTTGAGCTTGCCTCTGCAAACAATAGTTGGCTAGGATCCTAAAATGGACCAGTAGAGAAACAATGTTATGTAAATAGCTTATCATTGGGAGTGGGGTGTGTTCGGGGTGTGGTTTGTGCCTGTTTAAAAACCAGGCTTCTGCCTGGGATTTTTGTCTTCTGCTGCTTGCTGAAATCACTAATAAAGCAGAGCTGATCACTAGACTTGGGGTCTGTTCATCCATGGAACCCGCTATTTGACAGAAGGCTACAGCAGCAATCCAAACATTGGTGCACAGTTCAGAGACCTCCATATCCTGCAAACCTTGAGACACATACAGCCAAACATATAGTAAGGTGATGGCTGTGGAGGCAAAAAGCAGCATCTGAAAAGGAAAGAAATTCCAGAGGAGTAGCTATATGATCACCCTGACGTGGATAGCCCAGGCTAGCCCGATCTCATCAGATCTCAGAAGCTAAGCAGAGTTGTCCCTGGTTAGTATTTGGATAGGAGACCACCAAGGAATACCAGGGGTTTCTATGCAACGGTGGCCAATGGCATACCATCTCTGAACATCTCTTACTCTGAAAACCCAATGGGGCCTCCGTAAGTCGGCTGCAGCTTGACAGCCAAAGACAAAAAAAAAACCCTGTAAAACAAACTCCTCAGCAAACACCAACAAAAGTTTTGTGATATCTTAAACTGATGAATTGGGACTCAAGCTTTTGTGGACCTACAGAGCAGAGTTCCCTCTAAGCTGAGTTAGTGTGAGCTAGCTCACTGTCTTTTAGTTTCCAGCTCACACATTTTTGTCTTAGCTCAGGAAGGATGGCTCCAGAGCAGACTCATTTACGCAGTAGCCAAATGGCTCGCTCACAACTTTAATGCCGGTAGCTCAGAAAGTAGAATTTTTGCTCACAAGACTCCACACCTTAGAGGGAACATTGCTACAGAGTTACTGAAAGCTCTACTATTTTAAATTGAATTCATTTAGATATTCATGCTCTGCTTTTCTCCCCAGTGGGGAATTGACATGACATAGCATTGTTTTCTCCTCCTTTATTTTATCCTCTCAGCAACAACCCTGTGGGGTAGGCTAGACTGAGAGAGAGAGTGAGTGGTGCAAGGTCACCCAAGCGAGTTTTCATGGCAGAGTGCTGATTTGAACTTGGATCTTCTAGATCCTACTCCAGCAATCTAACACCACACTGGCTGATAACCCCGGGATAAAGTATGCAATATTGGTTTGGATCCTGCCCAAAATTCTCATTGTTAGAAGGATTTCCATCAAGCAGAGCATGTATCTCACCCCTCCAGCTCCAGACATAGGCTGTGATCCGACCAGACATAGGCTATTTGACCCGATTTCGTTGCTTCTCCCTTACGGATTAAAAATTATCATTCAGACAGTGACATCTGTCTCCTGTTCTGCAGTCTCCAGCAGCCCATACTCACAGCTGACTTTCCCAGAGCTGAGAAAAAGCAGACCTTTACGGCTTGAACTGCTTTCACTGTGCGATTCCTGATGTCCGAACTTTCTCGTGCGAAATCAAGCCATTTTGGAAGCAAGAGAGCACTTGCATCGACACCATTTTAAAAACTCATTTAGCTGTTGGTGCTTAAGCAGATCTTCGCCCCATGTATTTCTCTTGTAAAAACCATTTAAAACCTCCCAAAGAAAGACACCGATGTGTTTCAGCTGTTTTCTGCCTGCAGCTTTGCATAACATAAAGTTGGGAAAGGGGTTAATTGAAAAGTAGTGGTTTTTATCGGGTGGGGGGAGAGGCAGTCTGAGAATGTTGCTATAACTCCAGGTTTGCACCAAGCTTTTAAATTAAAATGTCAGCACACAGGGCACAGGATAAGGCTTCTCTAATCTCTCCCCCCAGCTTTGAAACTTTTAAAACATTTAATTTTTTAAAGCACAGTTTAGAAAACACTTCCCTCACCACTGCACTACAAATCCCAGCAGCCTCGTCCTGCAGTCCCATTGGCCACCAGCTGCCAGGAGTTTGAAGGCTTTCAATTAGGAACCGCCACCGATGAATGAGTCATCTGAACATCGATGGTCCTGGATATACTGCTGGATATATCAGCATTGGACTTTCTACTGAATGCCGCCATCACCTGTACCTGAAATGTTATTTTAGTATTGTATGTGTTTTAATGTAACTTACTGTATCTATTGTTTTATCATTTTATCATGTGTACACCGCCTTAAGCCAGCTCGCCCAACAAGGCGGAATAGAAATCAGATAAATAAATAAATACTTTCCATGAGCGCTTATGTGCATGCTCAAAGGACAAATAATAACAAAAAGCTCCCACTCCATGACTGCTGTCTGACTGGTCCTCCATGGGGTGAGTGCTGGGTGACGTGGATTAAGGATGGGATCAGAGGTTCCCTCTAAGCTGAGTTAGTGTGAGCTAGCTCACAGTTTCTTAGCCTCTGGCTCACACATTTTTGTTTTAGCGCTCAGGAAGGATGGCTCCAGAGCAAACTAATTTATTCCGTAGCCAAATCGCCTGCTCACAACTTTAATGCCGGTAGCTCACTAAGTAGAATTTTTGTTCATCCCCTGGAGGCCATAAAGCCAAATAGTATTAAGACAGGCTTCCATGTGGGGCAGCTTGATTAACCATTGCCTGATGTTTACACAAAACCATTCATTTCACTGAATGCAAAGATTGCCAGCTGTTTGCACTAGCCACCCCAGTCTTTGTGGTTTGAACACCAGCCTCACACCTGACCAACCAAGTGAAGCCTTTTCTGCCATTGGAGTACAGCGACAGGATAAACTTCACATCCATCATCCCTGCAGGTTAGATTGCTAATCGAAGATTTATATTGCAATCCTATGGGAATTGATTTATTTACTTCATTTATTGTGTCCCACTTCTCTCCCCATTGAAGACCCAAGTGACTTCCAACATTCTCCCATCCGCCATCTTATCTATTTCGTTGAATGCCATTCAATGGAACTTACTTCCAAATAACTGTGTGCAACAAATGTGCAAGGCACATAGGAAAATCTTTTTAAAAAAGGTTTCCAGACTGCTCTTGCATTAGTTTTACAACATGTATACTTTAAATCTTTTAGTTTTGTACAACTGGCCCAAGCACAGAACTAAGATAGGCTGTAAATTATAGAAATAAATAACATGTTTAGGCTGTTAAGAGCTGAAAAGTACCGGAGTCGGGAGACCAGTGGAAGTGATTTCATAGCAAGCTCTTTATTTGGTGGTCAGATGAGGCATCTTGACCCGGGCTCAGGAGCCCTCTTTTATTCCAGTTGGAGCCACACCTCCGACCTCACCCAAATGTCCCTATAGGACCTTATGATTGCGGTTACATGTCATAGGTCCCCTCAAGGATCCTAGGCACTAGATTGGTGGCCAGTTACAATCCAGCTAGCTATTGTTCCCCTGAACCGAAGCTCAGGTCGCAGCCGGGCCATGTGCTCTGGCCATGTGGCGGTCGCCATTACAGGAGCACATGGCGAGCGCCATTGTACATATTCCGCCTGGTACATTACAAGAGCAAATAAATAAGTAAGTGTGGAAACACAATGCCAGCAAAAGTCAGCAAGCATGAGGTCTTCCAGTTCTGAATGGTTTTGAGAGCCAGTTTGGTGTGAGAGCCAGTTTGATGTAGTGCTTAAGTGCCGGACTCTAATCTGGGAGAACCAGGTTTGATTCCCCACTCCTCCACTTGCAGCTGCTGGATGACCTTGGGCAACCCATAGCTCTGTACCAGCTGTTCTCTCAAGGACAGCTTGGGAAAGAGCTCTCTCAGCCCCACCTACCTCACAGGGTGCCTGTTGTGGGAAGGGGAAGGGGAAGGGAAAGGAGTTTGTAAGCCGCTCTGAGACTCCAAATGAGTGAAGGGCGGGGTATAAATCCAATCTCCTCTTCTTCTTCTTCTTCTTCTGAAACAGTGCTCTTTGAAGGAACTCATAGGTCACAGAGTATTTATAGTCTGAGACTCACATCTTGCTCTCAAGAGCTCTCTCTCCCTCTCTGCAATGTCAGACTATAATGGTGCAGGCGGACACAAGATCAGGTACTCTTTATAAACAGCTCAGGTCTCAGCTGTCCCTTTTGATATTTTGCTCCAGGAAGAGGCTTTGTGGCTAGCCATTGCTAAAAGCTGACGGGACCCACTCTGCCTCCTATGCTTTTTTGGGTTGTTTTAAACCATAAACCTTCCCCTCAGTTACCAGGTGCTCTAAAGGCAGCAAATATATAGGTTTAGGGTTTGTGGCCACAAGGTGAGTTTTGGGATGCAAATAGAATCGGCAGATAAGAATCTTCTGGCGGTTCCCAGTCCCAAAGATACCCAGCTGGCCTTGACCAGGACCAGGGCCTTTTCAGCCCTGGCCCCAGCCTGAGGGAACTCTCTGCCGAATGACATCCGTGCCCGGCCTGACTTATTAAAGTTTCGCAGGGCATGTAAGGCAGAGATGTTCTGCCAGGCCTTTGGTTGAGACCAGCAACAGTTCCTCACATCTGCCCAGCACCCGCCCCCCTCCTCCCACCGAAACTGGATGCTATACATGCCATTGTATACTTAAAATGTTTTAAAATATTCCTATTTATATGTTAATATTGAATTTTTATGCTTCCAGTTGGTTTTATAATGTATTGAATTGAAGCGAGGGGGAGTGGTCAAGAAATTGAAATAAATAAATAACAAAGTTTGTCAATATTGCCTGGCACTGCTTGCTCAGGAGCAGCTCAGCCCCCCCCCCCCAGCCAAATCTGAGGGAGGCTTGAGCCCCTCAGCGCCCCCCCCCAATTTACACCTAAGCTAACAAGAACCTCTGTCTATATCCAGGGGTCATTTCATAGAAAAAGAGGTGCAGGAGCTCATTAGCATAACTCATTTGCATATGCCACACCCCCTAACATACCGGAAGTGTGTCGGAAGGCAACACCCACCCCTCAGGCTCCACTCCACAGGTGAGTGAAACTGACCTGCTCTTCCTCCATTCCCTTCCCCATCCAAGACTTTGTGCAATAAAAATAAGCGTAAAGAACACACCCTCATTCTCTTCCTGCTCCCTTGAAACCACCAGGTCTCAAGTAGACTTGAGATACCCAGGACATGTGCACTACCCATCCCTTCCCCTTCCCCTCCCCACAACAAGACACCCTGTGAGGTAGGTGGGGCTGAGAGAGGTCTTTTGAGAACTGCTCATGAGAGAACAGCTCTGAGAGAACTTGTGACTGGCCCAAGGTCACACCAGCAGCTGCATGTGGAGGAGTGGGGAATCAAACCCGGTTCTCCCAGATTAGAGTCCAACTCCTGACCACTACACCAAACTGATAAGGTGGAAGCTGCTGAAGGGTTGGTGAAATTTCTCCAGTACTTATGTGCCATGTGCCCAGATAAAAAATGGTATACTTAGAAAATTTATATGCCACCTTGAGCAAGTCTCTGGAAAAGCAGCACACAGTCATAAAAGGAACAATGATATAATTATCAATTTTAAAACAAAACATTAAAAACAATAAAGACCCTAGCAGGGCTTTCCCCGGGGCGCTGCGCCTCTGCACTGCTTGGGGAAGCCGAGGAGGGGGTGGGGCTTGGTCATGTGCCCGCCCCCTGGGCTCCTCACTCCCGGAGCTGTGCTCCTGTGCGCTCCCGCTCCAACGGACCCCTGTCTATATCAGTTTGGCATCGAGTGGAGCTCTAGCTTCCTACAGGAGCAGTAGGGCTATCCAAACTGGAGGGTCAGCCTTCAATCTCTCCGACAGGGGTCCTCACAAAATCTTCATAGCTCTACCAAGAGTGAGTGGAGGAGTGACCTACCCAGTTTGGATGACTTCCCCCACTGAAGGAGAACTACCCTTCACTCTGTCTGCTCTTGTTCTGAGCCAGAGCTGAGCTCTCACTGCTCTCTCCCTGAGGCATAACTGAACTCTCTCTGCACTCATCTTGAGGTGGATCTGAACTAAACTCCTGCTGAGCTTCCCTCCAGCATTCTCCTTCGGGGCAGGACAACCTCCTGTTTGTCAAAGCTTCCATAAATATCTAAATACTCCAGGAATTTCCCCAACCGGAGTTGGCAACTCTATATATAAAATGACAATTGGGCATTTCTTTAGAAAGCGGGCTAATCAATTCAGGTTAGCATGATTAATCCAGTTAAAGAGATGAGGGTACTGAGATACAGAGGCCAGACAGATTTGGCTGAGGTTCTATGACAATACCAAAGAACATTTGCACTACAGAAGGAGGATTAAGAGCACCACCAGTTTTACATATACTTAAGAGAGAAGGCACTTGCATATTGATTGCTGTCATGCAGACAACCATACATGCCGACTCAGATCCCATTCAGGCTCTTCTAAACAATACACTCCCAGTGTCAGGTCTTGGATGCAATCACTCTCACAACACTCTTGTATCAGTAAGATTTGTTTATTGAGAAGTAGAAAGGTTCCAAGCATTGACAGAGTCTGTGTCAGAATTGCCAGGACCGACCCTATACTACATGGAAGACATTCCCCTAAGCCAGCCTACCCAATCAGTATTCTCACTCAGCCCACCAAAGATCCAAACCTGCTCTTAAGGCCACCCCACCCACCGCACCTGCAATTAACGGTTACATTATCCAGACATTCCCTGCACCCAAGGTCAGGGTGGACACTGAGGTCATACATTTCCCAGGCTCTCGCAGACTAAACTGGCTATGCAAGCGTAAGTGGACATTCACACACACACACACACACACATACATAGGAGTCAAATTCAGGGGGGCTGGGGAGCTGGAGCCCCTCCCCTCGAACTTTTCCAGGAGGTGCTGAGCCTCCACTGGAGACAATTGACTGTGATGTCTCTGGCCCATCCCCAGCCTCCCCTCCGGGATATTGGAAAGTCTACACCCTTGCAACACACACACACACCCTCTTAGCGAAGAAGATAAACAGCATGTAGATGAAAACAGTGGACGGAGCACTTCTGAGAAAATAGTTAACCCCTGATGCGACAGAGCCTGAGTGCAGCTGGACAACCTTATATGACAAGCGAGGCTTGAGCTTGACACCCAGCTGCAGAAGTGTTGAAAAGCAGCAAATGGTAGGCCAAAAAGTGGGGATGGTGGTATGAAAAGGAGCTACCATAGACTGGCAGGCAAAGGCTTGGCCATAGGAGAACCTGTATAATTTTTCATTCAGATTTGTATCTTTTATGTGTAAGCTGCTTTGAGTCACCAGTATGGGAGAATATGATAATAAAAATTAATAAACATTCTGTTCACAGATAATGGATGGATTCTCTGGAAGGTGAGACTGCGAGCCAAACTTTGGTGCAAAGCCCCCTATCCTGATGCCTCTTTTATGCTTTTTTCTTATCTCACAATTTAGTTTGTGTCTCTAAAATGCACCACCTTTTTTGAGGGACAGGACAAGTTCTCAGACAACTCTACCCAAATTGTCTACCCAAGTTTCTGCAGCTGCATCAGATCATAAGTCAACCAAGGCTTATTCCCTAGAGATTAAAAAGACAGAAAAAGTTCATTTTGTTCATTTCCCACTGCCAGATGTCATGAGGCATAAACTGGCTTCATTCAGAGATTGAGCTGAATGATAAATAAACTGTAGTCCCTTGAGGAACTGGATGCTTTTCTGGTAACTGCTGTCTTCCCTTTTTTTAAAAAAACTAGGAACTCTACATGCACTTTCTCCTCTCATTAAACATTCTTATTTCCAGATTCACTGAGTTCAGTTTAAGCCATGCTCTACACTCAAGATTTTCCTTCCTCCACATTCCTGGTACAGCCTCTACATGTCTTGAAAGGTGACCCTGGAAGTGGGGGGGGGGACCTTTGGCAACAATGTGGGGAGTCTTCACTGGCAAGGGGGAAATTTTGAAGAAGAAGAAGAGGAGGAGGAGTTTGGAGTTATCCCCCGCCCTTCACTCTGAGTCTCAGAGCGGCTTACAAACTCCTTTCCTTTCCCCTCCCCACAACCAATGCTCCCTCTAAGCTGTGGCATCTTGTGAGCAAAAATTCTACTTTGTGAACTACTGGCATGAAAGCTGTGAGCGAGCTATTTGGCTGCTGCACAAATTAGTTTGCTCTGGAGCCATCCTTCCTGAGCATAGGCAAAAACGTGTGAGCTGGAGGCTAACAAAACGTGAGCTAGCTCACACTAACTCAGCTTACAGGGAACATTGCCCACAACAGACACCTTGTGAGGTAGGTGGGGCTAAGAGAGCTCTTTCCAGAACAGCTCTGACAGAACTATGGCTTGCCCAAGGTCATCCAGCAGGTGCAAGTGGAGGAGTAGGGAATCAAACCTGGTTCTTCCAGATTAGAGTCCACGCACTTCACCACTACACCAAACTGGCTCTGTATGAGTGGAAGTGCTCTTTTGTTCACAGACAAAGTGCTTTGGATCCAACATGCTGCCTGCCTTCTTCTACATAGAACTTCTAGGCAGCTGGAGAATGAGATCTCAACCCAGTTCTTGGATGACTTACAAGACTGGCATAAACAACACTGGAAATCCACCGGGAGGCATTCAGTTCACTTTCAGTTCCCTTGGTTTGTTATAGCATCCAGCTGTTCCAGACACAATACCTTCATTTTCTCTGGGGTTTATTTTTAATCAATTTTTATTGGCTTGTTGGGAATAATAAAGCTGGATGGTTGCATGCTTTGGAATCATGCATGTCTCTCTATGCAAGCTGAGGTAGACATTTTGAACAGGCCCTACCTGATCTCTTTGCCATGCTTGTATTTTATTATTATTAATACTACTACTAATAATTAAATTCTTTCCTCTCTGTTCAGATCAATCATTCTGCCAGAGTACTTAATGACAGCTAAATTTCTCAGGACATCAGACTGTAAGCCTAGTACAACATTTACATAAAAGGATATTAAAAGACAGTACCTTGGATATTGGCTCGGATTCCATGGAAATTTACCACAAGAGGTAGGATTTCCGCTTGCAGACAATGACTTTCTTGCCACCCCCTCCCACTGCAACCCCAAATGACCCCCAAAATGCTGTTCCTAATAGATGTGGGAACTAGGGCTGCCAAGTACCAGCGACTTACCAGCGGGGGAGAGTTGTTCTCCCCCCGGGAGCTCTTCTGGCGCATGCGCTTTGCGCGCGCGCCACGGCGATGTAATGATGTCACCTCCGGGTGACGTCATTACATGGAAGTCGTCCTCACCGGACGACTTCTGGGGCGGGGTTCCCCCCGCCGGCCAAATGCCGGCTGGCAGATCGGGAACCCCTATAGCAGGGGATCCCCCGCCCCCCGGGCTGACTTGGCAGCCCTAGTGGGAACCCTAGGAGCAGCACGAGAGGGGAATTGAAAGGCTGCCATAGGAAGTGCTCTTTGAGTACAGGAGACCCCAGGAATAGCTTAGAAGGACTGCCATCAGAGGGGGGAATAGGCTAAAACCTGGGGCTCTTCGGCACACATGGATTTGTTAAACAGAATCCAATCATAGTCTGAACAGCCAAGAAACAGACTAAGAATGCGGGGAAACTGATGTTGAAAAGGGGATTTCCAAAGACTTCTAAGAATAGGCTGGCACAACTTGTTTGCATGGAGCCGAGCCTAGTTTTCTTGGTCTGCAAAACTGTAAGAGGAGACTTTGAAGCATCTGGCAGGCCATCATGGACTTTGCAAGTCCTAGGTTGTACAAGGCCTCCTTTTGAGTCACAATAGATAATTTGGGCACATACATAATTTGGGCTAGTATTCTCTGTTCCTGACAGCCTTGGCCTCCTGCTCTGGTACCTAGAAAATAGCCACCCACCCTTTCTGCATTCACTTGCCACTCCAGATTTTCTCAGTGTTCGAGTGGAGGCAATTTTAGTCCATGGCGAAACAGCAACCAAGTAACCCAAGGCAACAGTAGGCTGAAACTAGGCTGACCACTGAAGGGAGATAATATAATGCAGAATGGGGAAAGAACCTGGAATAAAAAGGTTGAACTCGATTTTAGTGCAGAATTGCTTGGAGGACACGTGGTGAACATGGATTAAAAGGAGAGTGAAGAAAGGGCCTGGAAAGTATTGGAGTTGGGAGGCCGGTGATAGTGAAATCAGCATAGTAGTTTATTGTGGGTCAAGATGGAACATGAGAAGCCCCGGGCTCAGAGCCCTCTTTTATGCCGGTCGGAGATAATCCCCCGACCTCGCCCCAATGTCCTGATAGGGCCTTAAGATAGTGGTTACAGTTCATAGGACCCCTGGGGAAAATCTAGGTTCATGATTGGCGGTTGTTTAGGATCCGACCGGCTATTGTTCTACCTGGCTGAAGCTCAGGTAGATTCTGGCCATGTGCGATGACCACATGCTGGTCGCCATTATGAAAGTCCCTGGCGAATGCGGTCATGATACACAACAGGGCCCAAAACATGTTGCCAGATAATACTGTTACAGGCTCTTTACTAAAGGGACAGTTTTGCTGAGGACACTTTTGGCTTGAACTGAACAATCATTGAAAGGCACTTTCTGGACCAGAAATTATTATCAGTTAAATATCATTTGGTATAGGATTGGATCTTGGGAGGCCTCGTTTATACTTTTATTCTATGCCTAGTAATTTCACTTTGAAACAATTCTTTTTGTATCCATGCTGTATAATTGTATTGTAGTATGGTATAAGCCAAATTGTTCCTCATTGTGTTTGACCTCTGAAGGAGGCCTAAACAGGCCAAAATGTGTCAGGTCAAGTCTATTGGCCCTTGTATGTATGATTTTGGAATTTCTATGAAGTGTAATTGGGCCCCTGTATGTTTTTTAATTCTTTACAAATAAATACATGTATTTTATATGTTATATATATTAAGTCTTAATTGTTGGCCCTCTACTCTGTTTGACTTACCTTTTTAAGGTTCTTGATGACAGTTAATACTGTCAAAGGCTCCCAACTCCAGGGTTAGCACCTCCCTGCTGGTTCTCTTTGTAGGAGAGAGCACTGGAGGTATGTGGTGATTTCATCCTATTTGCTTAGTTACAGATATCCACAGGTGGAGAAACAGAAGCATTCCTACAAGGCAGCAGATCTGCTACCCCACATCAGATGCCCAGAGAGAAAGAGATCTGACACCCTCAAGGTGCTTCAGCCATCTTTAGCAGGGTCTATATCAGGGATGGCCAAACTGTGGCTTGGGAGCCACATGCAGCTCTTTCACTAGGGTTGCCAAGTCTCTTCACCTTACCGGCGGGGGGGAGTCCTCTGCTGGCCGGGAGCTTCCCCAGCGTGCGCGCTTTGTGTGCGCGCCAGGCGACATCACCAGAAATGACGTCAGCACGTTGGGGGTGTTGCCAGAGCGTCGCCCTGGCAACGCCCCCGACGTGATGGCGTCACTTCCGGTGACATTGCCCGGCGCGGGGGAAGTAGTCCAGGCTGGACGACTTCGGGGGTGGGGTTTCCCCCACTGGCCGAATGCTGGCTGGCGGATCGGGAACCCCTGTAGCGGGGGATCCCCCGCCCCCCAGGCTGACTTGGCAGCCCTATCTTTCACACATGTTGTGTGGCTCCTGGCAGGACAGCTGGGTTAGCGAAGGGAAGGCATGCCTCCCTGATTGGTTTTCCCTTCCCCAGACAGTGTTCCCCTCCCTGGGTAGGCTTGGGTGGGGGGAGCAGACAAAGAAAACAACTTTAACTTTAAACGTGTTCTCAAAGGTGCCCCCCCAGCCTACAAATATCATTGGATAAATAAATATCATGATAAATATCCGTTTTTTTCACCATTTGTTATTGGTTTTGGCAGTCTTATTTAATGTTAATAAAAAGCAAATTTGCATATTTTTCAATACAAACGTATGTGTAATATTTGTTTATGTCTTGCGGCTCTCAAACACCTGATGTTTGTTCTGTGTGGCTCTTATAATAAGCAAGTTTGGCCACCCCTGGTCTATATGCCTCTCTGTCTCTTTCAGAATCTAAAGCTGTGCTTCCTTTTCACACTGACAAGCATCTGTCTCCTCCTCCCACAAAGACGGGGCTCAAACAGCCCATTTCCTAATGATTAAGACCAACTGCGGGCACACTGACTGTCATTAACCTTACCTACCATTCCATTGTATCTGAAAAAGTGTGTATGCACACGAAAGCTCATACCTTGAATAAAACTTTGTTGGTCTTAAAGGTGCCACTGGACTCTAAATTTGTTCTGCTTTTTCAGACCAACATGCCTGACCACCTGGATCTATCACTATTAACCATGCGATCCTAAACACAGTTACTCTTCTTCTTCTTCTTCTTCTTTTTAAAGCTTTATTTATAGGTTTTTACACACATACAGGTTTATCATACATTCATATATATATACATTTGAATCACTTTGAGTCTATCTATCCCAATCTTTTTCTATCCATAGAATTTCAACCGTCTGTTCTTATGAACCATCTCATCTTTCCCTTGTAAAATTGTAGTTAATTTGTCCATTTCTGCTAAATCTAGCAATTTCTCTATTATTTCCTTTCTAGTGGGAATGAGTTCTGTTTTCCAGTATTTTGTTAAAGTTATCCTAGCTGATGTCAAAATATAAATCAGCATTCGGGTGTTATTGTCTCCATCTCCCTCCGGAGTTATATTCAAGAGGTATATTTCTGCATAAATCTCCACATTTATCTCCACGATTTCTAGAATAATTTTATGAATCATCCGCCAATATTTTTGTATTTTTACACAATGCCACCACATATGAAAAAAAGTTCCCACATTGGTATTACATTTCCAACAAAGTTGTGAAGCCTTATCATAACATTTAGCTATTCTGTTTGGAGACCAATACCATCTATGGAACAGTTTGTAAACATTTTCTTTATATGCAGTACTGCATATAACACAGTTATTCTTTTTAGGATTGCACAATAAAACAGATTACAGTTCTTTGTCACATAGGATAGACTGACCCAAAGAAAAGCCTGCTGACTGCTATCTAGTTGTTTATTTTATTTGTTGCTCAAAAATTTGGCTCATGGGTTTAAGAATGTTAATGTGACCCTGCAAGGAAAGTGCTCTTGGAACAGAAGCACAATAAACTTGAATAGCAGCTAGAGAGTTTTGTAGATATTATATGTGTTTTGGACCACAGTAAAATGACATGCTCAGCAGTACCACGTAGACATTAGAGACATTACAGTAATTGGTTTTATGTACAACAGATTGCTTAAAATATTGGATAACTTCCCAGGAGCATACTGGAATATAACATCAGAGCAGAAGGTTTTTTTAAAAACAACAACAACAACCACTGTTATGTTGCTTAAAATAAAACTCTTATTTAGTGGCCACGATCTAGCTGCTTTGGTGAAACAACTAATGCACCCTGAGGTATATGTACATTTCCATTAACATCAAAAGATGTATCCAGCCAGTTCAATAGGGCCTGGATCACAATGTGGATTAGGATGTGCATCCAGATGCTGAGATGCTTTCGCATCAGCAATCTTCACAGCTCTTTCTATCTCGATCCTGGCAGGCCTGCTGGCAAATTTAATGACGACACTTTGCATCAGTCTTCAGAGAATACTGAATACAGAGAATACTGAATACAGAGAATACTCTTTGCCTGTAGTTTTCCTCTTCTAGTGCTAATAACAGTTTGTATATGTGATAGGGAAGTCAGTTTCAATCAGTGAAACCGTATGGGAGGAGAAGGATTACCTTTCTCCCTTATACTGCAACCCCAGTCCAAATCTGGTCCTGCACATCTTTTTAAAATGCTTGGAAGATGCATTCATGGATCTTCCCAGCATCCTGTGTAAATTACCAACTTCTGTTGCTTATAATGAGTCCATTAATTTTGTGCAGTCTGATTTGTCATAGTCCAGGGAGGTTCACTTTATTTATTTGCTTGGATCCTCTGAGTCTGGAACATTTCTGCAGACAGAACAATTTCTGCCCTTGGAGTGTGGCTTTCTCACCTCCCTCTCTTGCTACGGTCCCAAATGCCCTCCTCCCTGCTGTTCCACAAGAATGTTGCACTCCTCGGATGGAAATCCATCCATAGAAATGGTCTGGTGAATCCAAGTCATTGCTTAGAAGATTATTTGGCATTTCAAGATTAATTAAAAGGATCTGTCAAAATTCATAGCAGGCAATCCAGCCAACAGAAGCAGAATAGTTACAATAAACTGAAAGAGAATTTGGATCCTAATCCTTTTTACTGTTTCCGCAGTGCTCTTCTCCACTGCTGAGGGGCTGCTTCGTTGTGGAGTGTATTCCAGGGGTAGGCACTCTCTGCTCACGCATCAGGAAGCCTCTGAAACAGAGGACACTCTGGCCTTTCCCACACTAGACCTCTAATCCTGGTTCAACACTGGCTGCGGTCACACATACTAAATAATCCACTTTCAGTCCACTTTCAATGCACTTTCCAGTTGGATTTTGACAGTTCACACAGTAAAAATCCAGTTGGAAAGTGGATTGAAAGTGGATTATTTAGCATGTGTGACCACAGCCGCTGTCTCCTACTAGCTATTCTGCACTACTCTTGAGTTCACCCCACTTTTTACCCCTTTTTTTGTCAATTCTGCATTACATTGTAGTCACCTCTTAATTACTTATTACCGAGTCTGATTTATAATAAGCTAGAATAACTGGGCATGAATTGTAACCAGAAGATTGGAAATTGGTACTTCAGAGCTTATTAAATTCAGATAGCACATACATTTTCTTCATATTTAAATTAAAAATAAGTGTGAGTTAAGATTATTTAATAGTAATATATGACTCAACAGAATTTAAATCCACATGGATGGTGGAAGTTTATTGAGATGGATGATGATTTTATACATATATTGTGGATTTGTTCTAGTCATCAAATGTTGGAGCATGATCAGACTCTCTTTGAAATTGTTGACCATAGATGAAAAGCGCAAAAGATCTTGTTAGGTTTGAAGAAGAAGAGTTGGATTTATACCCCACTCTTTACTACCTGAAGGAGTCTCAGAGCAGCTTACAATCTCCTTCCCTTCTGCCCACAACAGACATCCTGTGAGGTACATGGGGCTGAGAGAGCTCTTCAAGAACTGCTCTTTAGAGAACAGCTCTGAGAGAACTGTGACTGATCCCAAATCACCCAGCTGGCTGCATGTGGAGGAATGGGGAATCAAACCCAATTATCCAGATTAGCGTCCACTGTTCTTAACCACTACACCAAACTCATGTAAAGGGTGGGGGGAGTACAATGAATGTGTTGAGAACTGGTAAAGTTCCGTATGTGAGACACTGTAAATGAAATACAGTCCTAGAACAAAGAGAGTATTGTGGAACAAGTTAGAAGGTTGGAAAAATTTAGAAGTTTACTCATATGAATGAAGGCCAGAAAATGGGAGTTATATCTGATATAACTCAAATAAATAATAAATAAATAAACTCTGTGTGTGTGTGTGCGTGCGCATACACACTTAGGGTTGACAAGTCTTCAGTACTCACCAGTGGGGGGGAGTCCTCCTCCGGCTGGGAGTTTCCCCAGCGACATCACCGAAAGTGACGTCAGCACGTTGGGGGTGTTGCCAGGGCGATGCAATCGCCCCAAAACTCTACCCTTTAGCGGGGGATCCCCTGCCCCCTGGGCTGACTTGGTAGCCCTATATACACTTCATTTAAAACCCAAAACCAATACACAAAAACAATTTGTTTTAGGAAACAAGAAAGAAAAGTGAACCCAGAAGGAGTTCCTTATATCATTAACAGAAAGAAAGAAGTAAACTGGAGAATATTCAGTTACAAGAGGTGTGGGACTTTATCATTCGGAAAGTAGAACTGCAATACTCCACTGGTTTTAATAGACAAAACTGCAGATGTCTTTGAATATGGCAATGATGAAGACTTTAGCCTGTCTTTACCAGGTCATGTGTACTCTTAAGTTTTCTACCTTTTGGAAGTATCAGTGGGGCGAAACAGTAGAGTAGGCACATTAGCAGTAGTCATATTTACACTTCAGGGTCTTTGTGTTTGTGTTTCTGTGTTCAAAGATATTACTACTGTCAAGGGAATTGTCATGACAGGAATATCATCATATGCATATGTAGTCAAACAAGCATTAGAACTCCCATATATAACAAAGTACCTCAGCTGGGTCTGTTACCACTATTAGAATTAAGCAGGGCTATTTTGGGGCAGGAACGTGCAGGAACGGAGTTCCGGCTGGCTCCTGCGCTGGCCACACCTAGCAGGAACTCATTAGCATAATAGGCCACACCCAACAGCAGAAACTCATTAGGATTGGCTACATTAGGGGTGTGTGGCCTAACATGCAAATTAATTCCTGCTGCCAAAAAGCCCTGGGTTTTGACAACAAACAAAGTAAACAAAATAAGAAGCAAAAGGTGGGTGTGGCTGGATGACCACTCTTCTGGTAACACGGGGGAGTGGCCTAATATGCTAATCAGCTGTGCTGTCAGTGGTGTGGCCTAATATGCTAATGAGTTTCTGCTGTTGGGTGTGGCCTATTATGCTAATGAGTTCCGGCTGGGCTTTTTCTACCAAAAAAGCCCTGGAATTAACTATCAATAAACTATTAACATCTGCAAAAACAGAAAACCCGAAGACTTTAATATAACCTACAGAAGAAATGCAGTAAACATTTCCCTTACTTCCCCAGATAAGGAACAGACATAAGAGCCTCCTTTCTTGAAACTCCTCCCTCCCCCTCCCAGCAGTATATGTTTTAATTTCCTGCAACTTTCTATTTTAATCACATCCACAGTGAGTAATGGAGTTTTGGCTCTGAAATGACATTTGCTTATTTATCTCCGGGAACCTACTAATTTTATAATGCACTCAGTTTAGTTTTTCAGTAACACGTTAATAAGGTGCTGAATTGTGCATCCAGTTGTCAGCAAAATATGCAGCTCTTGACGATGCCTTTAGAAGCTCACGCGGCTTCTATAAGGTATGCAGAGGTCACCAGACGTGTCTTATGAGGTTTCTGCAGTTGCGTAATAAAACTACTGTTCTGCAATGAGATGTGCCTATAATTTATTTAATTTAAATCCTTTTATATCACATTTGTAAGCCGTTACAAGACCATACCTAATCTGAATTCACTTTGCCAAGGACTTTAGGCGTCACTGTTAATTAGTTCCACGGCTGCCTCCATCTATTGCAGGAGTTCCTGTTTTTTATTACTTTTATACAGTGACCTATTTGATATAGCTTGTTTTCTCCTCCCATCAGAATCCAGCTGTTGGTTTTTAAATAGACATGGCAGACTTCCAAGTTGCCTCAGAACTTGTTTTCATAATCCGGAGTATCCAAGGTTGATTCAAAGGTTGTGATGGAGAATCAATAATCCAGATATATGTGGGATGGGAAATGACACATTTCCCTGCCAGCTATCCTCAGTTACAATGATATCACTTTAGCGTACTGCTAAATTCCAGGTTTTGAGGGCCACCTAGGCAGGGAGTTCCCAGAACCATACAAAACACACAAACAGAAATACATAAAATAGATGGAGGGTAATATATCTAGAAATATCTCCGAAGTTCTTTCTTACATTATCTAGTTGTCGATTTCTGTATTGAGTAAATAAAGTGACCTAATAAAGTACAACAATCCAAGTGGTTCAGAGTTCTTTTAAGATAACTGAGCAACTCAAGTTGTAGTCAGAGAGTATATAGACCAGTTCAGTTCAAATAATCTTCTCGCCATGTATAAAATCTAGGCCATGTATTGTAGAATTTCTCTTCCTGTAATCCTTTTAAAAACAAAGTCAGTTTATCCATTTCTGCAGTTTCCAGTATTTTATTTATAGTTTCTTCTTTTGAAGGTACCTCAACTTTTCTCCAGTATTTCGCATAAAATATTCTCGCAGTTGTTATTACATGGATGATCAAATAAAAGTCCTAATTTCTACAATTTTCTGGTCTTATGTTCAATAAAAATGACTCAGGAGTGAAAGGTATAGTAAGTTTCAACATTTTTTTGCAAATTTCCATGAATCCAGGCCTAATATTTTTTAACTCTATTACAAGTCCACCACATATGATAAAAGGACCCAACAGTTTTTTTACATTTCCAACAAGCATTTGACAGGTTAGGATAAAATTTTGCTAACATATCTGGTGTCATGTACCATCTATAAAATATTTTATACGTATTTTCGTTGCATGGAACTGCTTTTGTAATTTTTACATTCATTTTCCATACCTGAGTCCATCAGTCTAAATGAATGGTATGGCCAACATTCTGTGCCCATTTAACCACAGAATTTTGACTATTTCATCTTGTATCTTATGTTCTAACATTAATATGTACAGTTTTTTAACAACTTTTCTTGAGCTGAAACAATAGCAGTGGAGACGCCATCCATCCCAGTGGCTGTTTTTCCCATGTTCATCCTGCACTCCCCACTGCCAGTTACAGCTCCAAGCCTTGGAGGGGGGCTGTTGCGCTAAGCAACCACATACCCCCTTCATGTGAAAGGGACATTGTGTACAAACTGGGAATTATCCCACTTCGGTATGCTGCGAAAACTGAGGGGGGAGATGCCAAGTATTTTTACAAAGTGGGTGGGCTCAGGTGAGGCTTCTGCCCAGCAGGGCTTAAGAACATAAGAATATAACAGAAGCCAATGGCCAATGGCCCATCCAGTCCAACACTCTGTCACACAGTGGCCAAAAATACCAGGTGCCCTCAGGAGGTCCACCAGTGGGGCCAGGGCTTCAGACTGGCCATTGGAGTTCTGTTGGCAGTGCAGGTTTTTAAAAAGCTGCTTCAGCAACAAGTTACCACCACAGCACAAGGGTCTTTACTGCATTACTGTTTGTGTGTGCAAGAAAATGTTTTTAACTATTGGTTCATTTTAAAAAGCATCCTGTTAAACAGATCTTCTGCCTGTAACATTGAAGAGCTGCAGGAAGAGCTATGCATAACCTCAGTCCCTGACATTTTGTGGTTAGCTCTGCTGCTGCAGCCATTTTGTGATTCACTCTGTATTTTGTGGTTGCACTCACCATCCCATGTAAGGATTCCAAAGGTGCCTGCAGGCTCAAAAATACTGGGAACCATAGGCGTAGACTACGGGGGGGCTTGAGGGCTCGAGCCTCCCCTGAAATTTCCCAGGGGGACTGAGCCCCCCCGGGAAAACATAGTGCCTGCCGCCGTGCCTCCCAGGGCCCTTCCAAGGCCAGCAGAATGGTAAGGATAATGCAGATAGAGTCACCAGGGTGTAAGCCAGATGGCTGTTCTGTTTCATTAGGATCTTGATTGAATAGGTTCCACTTCTGCTACCCAATCTCTCTCTGGTCTTTCTGTGCACCTCCTAAAATGTAATTATGCCACATAGATGTGACCAGGGCTATTTTTGGGCAGGAACGCACAGGAACGGAGTTCCGGCTGGCTTCCAAGTTGGACACGCCTACAGCCTCCCCCCCCCCCCCCGGATTCCCCAGGCACCTCGCAAGCCTCGGGGCTCCTGGCGAAGCCAAGCTGATCCAGGGGGGGAAGGCAGTTTAAACTGCCTCCCGTCCTCGGGTTCCCCAGGCTCCTTGCAAGCCACAGGGCACCTGGGGAGCCGATCCAAGGAGAGAGCTCTGCTGTCAGGGGTGTGGCCTAATATGCTAATGAGCTTCTGCTGTTGGGTGTGGACTGTTATGCTAATGAGTTCCTTCTGGGCTTTTTCTACAAAAAAAGCCCTGGATGTGACATAGTCCCAGAATTATAATTATAAAATAAAATAAGACAATTTGTACTACAGAAATATTATTTCATATAATTAATATTTTTGCTGCCTGAACTGATTTAGGCCAAATATGCTATATTAATCTCTGAGTGTAACATTTACTAGCCCCTATATTATGCCATATAACAATTAGCTGTAAAATAAGCCAACAGTATTTGCATGAGTGCAACATTATCTCTCTCAAAAATGCTAAAGGCAATCAATGAGGTTAATGAGATTTTATGTGAACCACCTGCTGGTTGAATTCCCTTGGCTCAAACGTATTTGATGAAGGTGGGTAAAGCCTTTAATTAAGTGCACAATAATATCTTTGAAAGTACCAACATGGGCAAGAAAATTCATGTTTCTAGCATGAAATGAAACATGTACAAGTAGTTAGTTTCTTAGCAATTAGATGCAGAGAGAGAGAAAAGTTGCAGTGATCCACCAAGGCCTATCCTTAGTATACATTTATAGTGAAGTCCTAAACAGGCTTACACTCTGAGTCACACCCATTAATTTCAATGGATTTAGAAGGATGTAACTGTGCTTGGGATTGCACTGTTAATGTATCAGTTATGGTAAAAAGTTATCAATGATGTTGTTGTGACATTTGTTCCATGTATGTATCATTCTAAGATAGGTGGACCTGACCTATGGATGATATTGTGGTGACATTTGTTCCATGTATGTATCATTCTAAGATAGGTGGACCTGACATAAGGATGCCAGCCTCCAGGTGGGACCTGGGGATCCCCCAGAACTATAGCTCATCTCCAGGCTACAGAGATCAGTTCCCCAGGAATTTCCCAGCCTTGATCTGGCAACCGTTTCACCCCATCCCCAGCTGGTGCCCAAGGGGGACCTGGTAACCCTAATTACTTATCTTAAATATTGCATCATTTTACAAGACTCAAACTGCAAATAAGTAAATGGAAATTGGTGGCACCTGGTTTATTTATTCCACGTAATGTGCATCAGTTCTATTAATGGCTGAGTCTCTTAATAAATTTTGGGTGAACATGGAAAATAACTTTTAAACTGGATTTGCTTTTTAGAAGCACATCATTTCTGGCACTGGAGCAGAGGCCTACAAGATTTCAAAGCGATCCTTTTTCCGTGGCTGCTCTGAGAAGCTGGCATAGATGTTCAATCTCCTGCCATATCATTCTCTGTTTGGAAAGCCAAGACTTGCAAGTGGTTGACAGTAATCATACATAGATGTGGTCAAGTAATTCAACTATAATTATATAATTTTCTGATTATATATATTAGGCAGTAAACTGCAGAGCCCTAAATGGTTCTAATCTGTTGGATCACTCCATTGAAGCCTACGTCTTGCCTGAGGAGCCATCCTACAACTTAAGAGCCTCTTTCTCCATAGGAAAAGCCAGTTAAGTTGAAGAAAGACGCCTTAGGCTGAAAGAGCTCTCTCCAGCCTAAGGTAGCATACATGCTACTTCTTACAATAATTACAGAACATTTCACACATGTCAGTTCATTAGTTTTGAATCCAATTACATGGCATTGTTACCTTTCTTTAGCCCAGAGCTGGGCAGGGTCCTACAGAAAGTTCTGAGGACTGAAGACCTTGCCCTTACAGAGACAAGCCAGGTCTTTACCCATAGCCTCCAGGCTCCAGCCATCTCCTTTGTACAATTCCTCTTCCTCCCAGCATCTGTATGGCCTGGTTGGTTTGCCAGCTCTAGGCTGGGAAATACCTGGAGATTTTAAGGGTGGAGCCTGAGGAGGGTGGAGTTTGGGGAGGGGAGGGACTTCAATGGGGTACAATGCCATAGAGCGGGGGTGGCCAAACTTGCTTAACATAAGAACCACATAGAATAAACATCAGATGTTTGAGAGCCACAAGACATGAACAAATATTACACACGTTTTTATTGCAAAATATGCAAATCTGCTTTTTATTAACATTAAATAAGACTGCCAAAAATAAAAACAAAAGGAGTAAAAACAGATATTGATAAGGATATTGATATGCCCAATGATATTTCTGTTTGCTAATTATATTTATTTGTCAGAGAGAGAGAGAGAGAGAATGAAAGAGGTGGAGAGAGAATGAAAGAGGTGGAGAAAGAAACAAAAAAAGTAAATAGATGGGGACAGGGGAGAAAGGATGGACGGATGGAAGGAAGGAAGAGAAAGGTGGAAAGAATGAAAGAGGGGGAAAGAAAGAAGGAGAGAGAGAGAAATAGAAACAAAGAAAGCAAATAGATGGGGGAGCCACAGTTTGGCCACCCTGCCATACAGTCTACCTTCCAAAGCAGGGGTGTAGACTTTCCATTCTCCCGGGGGGGGGGCTCTCTCTTTGTGCCTGCACCGCTGGCAGGACAATATCCCCGCCGCCACCTCTACCCCCCGCCTGGCTCCCACGCAGTCCTCAGAGGGATGGAGTGGGTGTGGGGGAGCCAGGCGGGGGGGCTCTTGTGGCGGCAGCAGCCGGGGAGGCTCGTGGCAGGTTGGGAGGCGCAGCGGTGGTGTCCTCCCTGCCGCCGCCAGAGCTGCCGCTGCCAGAGCTGCTGCCGCCAGGAGGGAGGGAGGGAGGGAGGGAGGAGTGGGTGGGGAGAGCGGCTCTAGCAGTGGTGTGGCACTGAGAAGGTGCAGCGGCAGGCGCTCCATTTTGCCGGGGGAGCCCAGTCTCCCCCAGGAAATTTCAGGGGTGGCTTGAGCCCTCGAGTCCTCCTGTAGTTTATGCCTATGTTCCAAAGTGGCCATTTTCTTCAGGTCAACTGATATCTGTCACTTGGATTACAACTTTGTAATCACAGGAGATCTTCATCCACCACCTGGAGGTTGGCAATATCCTACCTAGGGATATTGCTTCCACACAGCCTTCCCCTATTTTAAAAAAATTAAGGGAAATACCCATCCCACTGTAAGGCTAAATGAAAAAATAGCCAATCTCCATTACAGTATGGATTAAGCCAGCATCTCTCAGCACATTCCAGTGGGGTAACAGTTATCCATTTTGGCAGAAGTCAACAGTTAGGGCAGGCCACGGGAGGCTGACAACGGGCAGTGCCCCACCCCAAATTTGCTCTGCCCCCTCATCAAACAGCTGTGCCTTTTTTTTCTTTTCCTTCCCCCCTTTGATTCCCAGCAAGCCAAGCCAGAGCCTTGTGAGTGTGGAGGGGTGTGTGGAAGAGGAGAAGCAGGGCAGGCCAGGAGCTGGGTGACTGTTCTTGGGAACAAAGCTGAGCAGAGGGGCAGAGCTGTCTGGCTGTGGGCACCCCAAAGCTATACTTTAGCCTGCCTGAAAGTTTGGGTGGATGTGCGTGGCTTCCTCCCCTTCCCTCCCTCCTTTCTGGATTTGCAAAAAAGGGGGGAAATGTTTGTTTTCCTTCTTTTTTGATTTGCAAAGTGTAACCCTCAAGCCATGTGCTTTGTTCTTTAACGGTTTAACCGCATAAGCATGTTCAGCTGGGTAGCAGTGTTGGTCTGAAGCAGCAGAACAAAATTTGGTCACAATCACACACACTAAATAATCCACTTTCAATGCACTTTCCAACTGGATTTTTACTGTGTGAACTGGCAAAATCCATTTTGAAAGTGCACTGAAAGTGGTTTGTATTGTGTGTGTGTGAACGCAGCCTTTGAGTCCTTTAAAGGTGCCACTGAGCTCAAATTCTGTTCTGCTTCAGCAAGACTTCAAGCTCCCCAAGTGTTCTTATAATGTATAATTTTATAGTCACCTAATGTGACAATGTCTTTGAATCCTGAACAGTGAGAGACCGTAATTACATAATGGCAAACAGCAGACACTGCTTTTTTCACTTCAAAGACTTCTTGGGATGACCCAGCTAATGAGGGAATGTAGATTTCTGAAGCCTTCAGGTAGAACAGATAGTTGTTAGCAAATAAATGAGGGAAACAAGAAGTGGGGGAGATTTTAAGGTTTCTCCCTTAGAATGAGCTGTGAATTTAAATAGCTCACAGGGGTCATAGCCTCTCTTATTTCAGTCTAAGGAAGCCAAAATGTAATAAATAAATAGATAGATAAATAATGATGTGTTTGCCACCACTGTACTCATCCCCCCCCCCACTGGTAAAGAATTTCTGGCTATGGGCCTGTGTTAGTGTAGCATTGTACAGTACTGAATGAATATGAACACATTTCCCTTTTTTTTTGTCCATAAGTAAGATGGGAGTTTTTTTTCAGGGCAGCACAACTTGTACCACCTTCTAGCTTCGAATGGATCTGAGAACAGCATGAGGAATTTGCATGGCAAGGTGGTTTCTTGTCATTGCGGAACACTTACCTTGCTGACTTTGCGTACATGGAAATTACAGAGGTTAGAAAAGATTAGAAATTTCACTTGGGGGCAATCAGACCCGACAATGGTAGCACACAGCATAGTCCCAGCCTATAATTAGAGAGGTACCAAAGCTTCATTTCAAACAAGAGAGTTCAAGTTTCTTTAAAACAACGAGAGTTCTTTAAAACTTCGACCTGCAGGTCTGCATCTTCCCAAGTAAAGCTCTTTAGTAAAGCTCTTTTACTGCTGTCGAGGAGATTCCTGCCTCTTCCTCCTCTACTGGCTGGGAGTGGGCTCACCACTCGCGGCTTGAGTGGCATTTAAATGGGGGAGCTTCCCCATTTCAATGCCACTCAACCTGCAAGCTGTGAGCCTACCTGCAGCCAGTAGAGGAGGGAAAGGCTCTTCCCTGTCTACTGGCGGGCTGGCTTGCCACTCACGGCTTGAGCTGCTTGGATGGGGCAGAGCTCGCCAACGACGGGGCATGGCCCCGAATGGCCCGCCATAGCTACACGCCTGCATTTAGTCCCTGTAATATCCAGTTGAAAAGGATATGTTGATGTGAAAGACTCTCCCCAGACTCTGGAGAGCCATTTCCAGTCAAAGTAAATAAAACCAATGGTCTGATTCTGTAGTCCTGTTCACAAGATATATTGAATGTTTGTTCTGTGTGTGTTCATTGAGTAATTCTCATGTTACAGTCAACTCACATAAAGCTAAACATGTGATACATGGGATACAAGCCCCACATTTATCCAGGTACCAGTCCCTGCTTTCATTTGTAAAGTGAACATGCACTGGCTCTTTCTTACGAACACAGATGTATGCATGTACAGTTAGGATGTACATTAGGCAGCTTTGAGTGTTCATGTGAGGCTTCAGAGAGGTCTCTATATTATTGCTAAGGCTTCTGGAGGAGTCCTCCTTCTAGATAGAAGACACTTGCCAGGTCTGAAGTGACCTTTCACTCAGTGCTAGCTGCTTCCAGCTTGGCAAGCACTCAGTGGAAAATGGAAGAGTGTCTCCAAGGCCTCGTATTACAGAGGACCCTGAGATGTCTTTTCTCTTTTTGAAAGTGTGCACACCAAGTCAGGAGCACTGTGCTGCATCACAAAACAACACACTTCTTTCAGTGTAGTGAGTCCCCCGTGGTAAGTGACAGGAGTTCAGGTAAGCAGCACTCCAGCCAGGTGAGAAGTATATGTTTGTGTGTCCGGGGGTGGGGAGAAGTTATTTAATAATAGGGTCTCAGTGGCTGCCAGATGCCCTACAGATCTTTCCTTTTGATTTGAAAGTCCTGCCCAGATGTTCATGGGCAGGCGGTGGCTGTTCAGCAGCGCTCCAAATGAATTTGGTACATGCTGAGAACCACTTTCTCCTGTGTGATTACTTCATGTTTCCATGACTGAGGCCTGATACAATTTTTGGACGCAGTGGGCAGGGAAGAGGAGTGGACCCAGCACCAGTGTTCCCTCTAAGCTGAGTTCGTGTGAGCTAGCTCACAGTTTTTTAGCCTCCGGCTCAAAGATTTTTGTCTTAGCTCAGGAAAGATGGTTCCAGCGCAAACAAATTTATGCAGTAGCCAAATCACTCGCTCACAGCTTTAATGCCAGTAGATCACAGAGTAGAATTTTTGCTCACAAGACTCCACAGCTTAGAGGGAGCATTGGCCAGCACCCAGCCAATGGCACGCGATTACTCTTGAGCGGCGGTTGATGGCTCAATGGCTGATGGAGCATACAGCACAGCCAATGGGAGAGCTGGAAATGGCCAATGCGTCAAGAGAAATATATATATGATTCTCAGTATGGCTAGGAAGGCCACTGAAAACTCCCAAAGGTTCCCTCTGCCCCCCTTTATCATCCAGACCCACACCCCAAATCATATGAAAATAAATGACATTACTTGCCTGGCTCCATGGATCCTGAGAGTGCCCCCCACAAGCTACGTTCTTGGTGACAGAGCTTACGTGTCCAGATGCTAGGTGTTCTACTGTATATTGGGAGTGAATATAGGTTGTTGGATTTGGGGACTACAGCAAGACACAGATGAATCACGCTACCTGCAATACTATGGGAACTACATCCTTGTGGTATGTTTCCATGCTGGTGTGGTTTGAATAAAGGAATGAAGAAAAAAGGGGGACCCCACCAAGGAAAAATGAAGAAAAAGAAACAAAATGGTGCACAGCAAAGTCCAATGTATTTATTGGAACGGTAACAAAATATAATCTGAAAGATTCCCCTTGACTAAGCTGTATGTGAAACGCATAAGGGTTGTATAACTATTAATAAATATTAAATATTCCATCCCCCCTGCACCATTTTGTTTCTTTTTCTTCGTTCTGGATAAAGGAGTTACATGGATGGACTAGTATCATGGATTTTCCCTACCAAGTTGCCACTCTTGCTTTTAGCCTGATGAGAATTTGCACCTTCTAAATGAGATCAGTCCCACACTACAGCAGTGTGAGGCTGTATCATGGGAAAGCAGCTTTGGGCATGTGTGAATGGGCCTTCTGTACACTCACAGTCTAGCCATGGACCTGGGTACTAACAAGGAAAGACCACCTTCACTGATTCCTTCCTTATGTCTGCAGAAACGCCTTCTGGGAACTGCCTTTCCCATAGACTTTGTACCTTCTTAGGACAGGAATCTTTTGAACTGACACTCTAAAATAGTGCATTAGCAAATAAGTGTTTACCAGCATGAGTGAACAAGCAGGGGTTTTGTCATCTGGCGCCCAACCTCTGAGGCTGTTTCTGCCAGTCTGTTTCTGTGCGAATGCAACTTCTTCTCATAAAACTGGTTCTCAGCACAAAGTAGGGAGTTGCATGTATGAACGGGCAATCAGAGGTATAACTGTGGTGTATCTCCTCCCATTGCAAACACTGCTTTTCAGTGGAGTCTGTTCACCCCTTCACATATTTTTCTAGGTCTGATGCACAACATGCGCATACATCATTCGACTCCTTTCCACTTGGTGCCTCATAGTTGAATCTGTGCATGGACTCCACTGAACAGCAACCTATTCACACCCACAAGCCATCGCTGGATGTTGCCATCATCATGCTACAACCACAAGTGTACAGTAAGGAAAACCCCATGTATGTGTGTAAAATAGAAGTAGAGTGAAGCAAGCCCCAAGGGGAGAGATCTGCAAGGCTGTCTCCAAATATTAAGGCAGACTAGTGTGGATCTTCCCCTCTCCTGTGCCCGAACTCTTGAGCGTGTCTTTCTCTCCCTCTCGATGATAATCCCAGAGAGGCAGCCATGTTGGCCTTTTCCAGCAAGAACTAGACAGAAGTCCAGTGGCATCTTAGAACATTTATTTCAGCTTCAGCTTTCGAGAGTCAGAGCTCCCTTCGGAATCTGAAGCTCAGCGGCAGGAAATGCTGCATCTGATGAAGTGAGCTCTGACTCGAGGAAGCCGAGGCAGAAATAGATTTTCACCGCATCTCCTTTCTTGCAGCGGAGAGCCCGGAGAGGTGAGAGCCGCCCCGGCCCTCCTCCTCCTCCTCCTCCGCCTCCACCCGGGGAGGTGAGTCTGGTTCCTCGGCCTCCTTTAGCGCTCGAAGGGGCGTGCTCGGATTCCCTCCGCGCGTTACCGAGGGGGAGGAGTCGTGCGCGCCTTTTGGTCTGCCCTCCGTGCGCCGGAGAGGGGAGGGCTGCGCGTCTGGGGCTCTCCTGGTTTCCCGCCCCCCTCCTCCTCCCCACGCAATCAGGGCATTTGCGCGGACCGCGCGCGCCCCCACCCCACCCCACCCCACCCCTCTGGCGCTTGCTTGGCCGCGAGGGGAGAGCGCTGCAGCGGCCGCGGGCTGCCGTGCGATGTGAGGCGGCGGGGAAGGCTTCCCTCTTCGCGCCTTCGCCTCCCGCGTCTTCCCAAGCCTTCCTTTCCACCCGCCCCCACCCCGTCCACCATCCCTTCCCCTCTGCTGGAGGAGCCGCCCCGCCGCCGCTCTCCCGTCCCGTCCCTCCCTCCCTCCTTCCTTCCCTCCCTCCCTCCCGCCCTCCCCGCCATGCCGGACCAGATCTCCGTGTCGGAATTCGTGTCCGAGACCAATGAGGATTACAAGTCGCCCACCGCCTCCAACTTCACCACCCGGCTGGCGCAGTGCCGGAACACCGTGGCGGCCATCGAGGAGGTGAGCGAGCGAGGGGGAGCAGCCGAAAGGGGGCAGAGCCGCCGCCGCCGCCTGGCCTGCAGAAGGCGGCTCTCTTCCCCCCTCCCCTTTCCGCGCGGGGTTCCTGCCTCATGGAAGGCGGGCGGAGGGGAGAATGGAGGGCGTCCCGCTCCCAAGCCATGCATGCCCAGTACCTTCCCTCCCTCCCTCCCTCGCCCGCCGCAGAGTCCAGTCCGTCTGGCACAAAGGGGGCTCCGTGTACCCCCTCCCCCTAGCTCCTCCTAGATTGGGGAGGGGGGAGGTTTGTGCCCTGCTTAGCAACAGAAGTCTCCTTTCTCTACCTTTTGCGCGCCTGGGTTCTTTGCATTTTTTTGGGAAGGGGGGTGGGGGGGAGGTTCGTGCACAGACTTCGACCCGGAGGTGCCTCTTCTACCACCACGGTCATCGTGTACTCAGTTCTGTCACAAAGGGCTTGGCTGCCCTCAGCACTTAGGGGGAGAACGTCCACCTGTATTGGGCACGACGACGACCGCCAGCCGTTCAGTCCTCCCTGGACTAATTTGCCTGGCGCATAGAGAGGGCAGCCACTTGCCCCCCCCCCCCCCCTCCGCGCCGCGCGCTTCACAGGTCTGAATACCTAGAGGAGGAGACCTGACGTTTTAGGGGGAGGTGTGGATCGACTGCACGGATTCTGTGTTGCAGAGCACAGCACAATGGGATTTCGGAGCTGGGCAGCTATGCTTATTCGGAAGTATGCCCCTCGCCGTCTTCGGTGGCGCTGGGAAGTGTGCACGGGATGGCACCTTGGGAGTAAATCCCTTTGAACATCAGTGGAGATACTTCTGTGATAATAGGCTTAGGAGCAGGGGTTAAGTTTTAACACCGTGTCTGGGGACTGAGTGTCCCAGGGGACCAAACAATTTGGGTTAGATGCATCGATGGCTGCTACAGTTTATGACAAATGTACAGGCACCCCCCCCCCCCCCCCGGTCTTAGACACCCATGGCGTTTGCCAACCCTGTTGGCCTTTCCAAACCCTGTTTCCAAAACAAGGGGGCTAAGTCCCTGGCCAGGTTGTGGGACTTGCTTTACCACATCTACTCAACTGGGGCCTGGGACCTTTCTTTTGTTGACTCCAAATACTCCACCCCCTTTCCTCAGTAAGTTGTACCAGTCCCTGGCGTGTGAGAATTCCAGTCTGGTTCCCTTCACACAAAAGAAGCCCCCCCCCCCCCAAGCATGTTCCCCATTATGCCTGGTGTTTTAAAGGCAGAAGGAATTTTTGCACTTTTGTTTATCTCCCATGTTTTGCTACGGTAGAGAAGATTTTGAACTCTGGCTGGGGATTCTTTATGTGATTTCATAGGGATTTGTGAAGTAGAAGATCTGATCTATAAACTATCTGAATTCAATACAGACTGCAGAATTCTCCCTGCTTAATGAAAAGGACCCCCCCAAATTAGATCCTCTCCCCGCTTCACTGTCATGGGGCAGATTTGGGGGCATGTCCAAACGATGCTTGAAGGCATCTCATTTGACACATGTGATCTGTACACCGACTGCATTTTTATTAGAACTGCAGCATCTCTGAGCCTCCGTCATAACACTGTTCATTCACATAGTTATTGTAAACTGTCGTGGCCAGTCTACTTGTTACTATGTTACAAAGCAGGCTTAGGTTGTTCAATCTGCCACTTTATTGAATACTTAAATTCATGCTCACTTTTTTTTTTGATCTGAAGAATTATAATTTTGCTGTTATGGTCATTCCCGCACACACATACGCTCTGTTTTGCTGTTGAACTGCTATGCTTTGTTTATGCCTCTTAAAACCTTTACTAGTATATTTTTAGAATCTCTAGAAACACAAAGCAGCCCTTTACAAGAAAATGTGGCATTTCTGTGAGTGGTGTGATTAGTTGAAAACTTGGTGTGATCATTTGTGTTTAGGGCACAGGTTTGCAACCTGTGGCTTGTGAGCTGCCTCCAAAGTGCAAGCCTTCCTCCCATGTGAATTCCCTCCATCTCTTTCATATAGGTCTACTGGCATGGAGGGTGCATTGCCATAGGGATAGGTCATGGAGGCCTAATGCAATTTGTGGTCCATTTGTTGTCTGATCCTGGTCTGAACCAGTGATGTAATGGTCCTTTAAATGGCAAGATTTTTTGCGAGCTTTAAATTGCAGGATTGGAAGGGATCTAGAGATAATTGATTCCTACTTTCTGTCCTAACACAGGATCTTCCATTCCCCAACCCTGTAAAGTAACACTTTATTGGTTAATCCATATTCTTTGGTTTGCTATACAACACAAGGGGGAAAAAATCCCTGTAGTATTTACTGATATTTTCTGGGTTTTCAGAGAATGATTATTTTTAATTTTAATAGATTAAATTTCGGAGAGATAATCAAAAGCACAATCTTAAACCATGAGGGCTGAAAGGTTAAAAGGTAAAAGAAAAAGTGCATTCTGATTGTCACTTTATGTCTTATGATCGTGAAATGTCCCTTTTTTAATCTTAATGACTCAGGCACCAGAATATCCTAATTTGTGAATGAGTGTCATTCACAGTTCTCTGGTGGTGATAAATTGAGTTTTCAAGTGAGGAAGGATTTCACTGAACAGGATTCTGAAAGCATGTTGCTATTGTAACTGAGAAAACTGACTAATTGCTACTTAATTGTACAGCCTTCTAAGCCCATTGATTTCAATGGATTTAGAAGGGTATAACACTTTAAATTTGTCAACATTTGTTGCAGATCACACATAGGACTACAGGCTGGTGTCAAAGCAGCACAGTCAGTGTGTGCTAAATTAACCAGAGATATTTTGAGTACTGGATATTGAGCCAATTATTGAGAGCCAATTCTGGGCTAGGCCGAGAGAGACCCGGATTCAAATCCATACTGGCCATAAAACTGGTTGTGGTAAGCTGAGCCAATTACTCAGCCTGCCTTACCTCACACAATTGTTCTGAGAACCGTGTATCCTGTCCTGAACTTCTTGGAGAAAGGGTAAAAAAAAAATGCAGTAAACAGAGATTCTGGTTGGAGAGTGATACAAACATAATTAATTTTCATATATCTCAGCCTTGTCCATGATGCTTTGGATTAGGGAATGATGCTAATAAAGCTAATATTTTACAGCTCTGTCAAGAATTATTCACTAAGGGTGAGTAGAATTATGCAAAACTGCATTAATTATGGCTGTGTTGGCAGTAGCTCTGCTCATCTACCAGTATTAGTTTCTTTGGCAAATTTGGCACAACATCAGCGGTTCTGAATTGGTCACATTGAGCTGCTGCAATGATTTAATTAAACTGAGCGCTTTTATTCCGGAGTGCGTATATAGCTATTGCTTTCAAAGTGTCAACCTTTGGCCTCGGCTATGTAGTGTTACAGTACACAGCTTTTGCACAGCTAACCACATTTAGTAGACTGCCTGGTTTTTCAGGTCTGTACATGATGCTATGATAAGGAGCAGCTCACCAGCTTCCTAAGTCCTGAGAGGAAATAACAGCGGTAGAAAGTATATTGGTCTGATTCTGAACAATTTTTACAAGCATGTTGTGTGGACGTTTGCCGAAAATAAATCTGTTGAATGTAGTGTTTTGTTTTATATACAAGTTACGGAAGCACCAGAAAGTGCACTTTCAGTACATAAAATAGTAACTTCACTACGACAAATTATGAGTCATTTAAAATAATGGAAAGTTGGAAACCTGTTTAGGTACGTGTTCTCAGACTAAAGGCCTAGTTTTCACAGGGTGAAGGTAAAAGACTTTTCATTCTGTTGGCTTAGTGGATTTTTCATAATAATGACACTAAAGAACCCCATGAAGAAGATTTGATACCATCTTGTGATTAGTTCTGTATTGATGACTTTGTATTGTTATATCTTCTGTCATACCCCTTTTTAAAAATTGCTGAAGCAGTTGCCGTCGGCTGTCCATCTGCTGTTGTGTGTGTACAGAAATCATTAAAATAAAAGACTTTTTGTTTTGCTGTCCATGCTCTGCTTTTCTTAGAGCATTTTGGGAATTAGCAAAAATCCATTGTGGAATGGGTATTAAATGTTAACATTGCTATAAGTTGACAGCTACAGTTGCTGAGATTATTTTGAATTACGGAGACTCTTACGGAGCACGTTGTTTGAATTGTGCTGAAATATCGAAGAACCTCTTTCAGAATCAGACTTCATACTTTTTGTGGTTGCGTATATGATAGATATGTATTTCTGTAGATTGCATATTGATAGATATGTATGACTGTATATTGCATATCTAGGCTGCATTCAGGCGACAGTTTGTTGCCATGTTCCCACGTGCCCTTTCCTTTCTCCTTAAACACAGAGCACAATTGAAGGGTTCCTGATTTCAGAAACCAACTTCAATTTGCTGTGATTGATCGATTTTAAATATTTATGTGCTGCTCAGAGCACTCACCGCAGCTAAATGGTTAAATGGTGGTTGAACGCTAGGCTGAAAGAAGTAATGGCTAAACGCAAACACTGGGCGAACTGGTGTTTGTTTTCTCCCTACAAAGTAGGATTCTAAACCACATTTCATTTAATCCTGGTTTGAAAATCACTCGTTGTGGGAAGGAAAGCAACTTCGTTTTGTACAGGTGTTGGCATCTGGACATCCCAGATGACTGGAGTTTGAGCAAGGTTTCTGAAACTACTATTTCTGGTGTAGGTTCCATGTACCGGATCGTAGCAAAACATAACATTTGGAGTGTGTCTCTAGGCTACTTAATATAAGAAATATAACAGTATAAAACAAATATCGCTTTTTTCTGCAGTCACTGGAAAAATATGACAATCTAGACTGTATCTATGAAATAAGAGCACAGAGAAGTGTGAAAAAACCCTCACCTAGTCCTCTCGTCCCATGAACCAAAGCAGGTTCCTCTGTACTAAACACTCCTCATTCAGATTGTGGTGCCAGTTGGACAGAGTGCAGGAAGGACCAAGAGCATGAAGTAGTGTGCAGTTCAAAGGACAAGTATAGAAAAACAAATCCAGGTCTGAGCAAGTGAGTAACAGAGTACAGTGAATTTGACCTGGAGAAGATTCCTTTCTGATCCAAGAGGTGATGATCAGTTAGACCTGAGCATGAAAGAAAAACCTGTTCATCAAGTTTCCTGGAGAGAAATAGATTCAGGCAGGTAGCTGCTTTGGTCTGAAGCAATAGAACAAAGTTTGATTTTAGTGGCACCTTTAAGACCAACAGTTTAATTCTGGGTATAAACTTTCATGTGCATGCACACGAAAGCTTATACCCAGAATTAAACTCTGTTAGTCTGAGAGAAATATTTAGCTCTTCCACGCTGATCTAGGCCATTAGATATCCCAGGATTGCTTAATAGCATTACACTTTACAAATATGCATCTGAAACCTATTTATTAGGATATATGCAGATTATGCATAGCTTTAAAGTACCCAGGTTGATATACAGGGGTATTTGTTTTCCCAGTTCTACATAAGTTGGCATCTAGAAGTTTGAATTTCTTTTTATACCTAGAATATTAAAATAATTAAATGCAATGCTTGAAGTGGTTTGGAATGCTCTCTTTTCAGATGAACGTAAAACCGTCTCACTTCTTTTTCAGTTAATAAAAACCATCTCAGGATAGAGTAGGTCATACCACTGTTTCAGAATTCACTAAGAATCCTAGTCTGGTCCAGGCTAGTTGGGTGTAGGATCTGATATAGGAGCTTGGAGCTTCAGTAAGATGAAGCTGTCTGGGCAAGGTGAGATGAGAATCACCTGAGCTCTGTTCCCATCCAAAGCATGCTCAGGCTGGTGCAGTTTATGGAGCTAGTCCCAGGAAAGACAGGCAGTGCTGCACTTGGAGAAACAGCTTCTTCCTTGAACAGCCAAAGCTCCTCAAAGCTGTTATCTTCAAGCACTTGTCCCTGCAGTGCTTGCCTGCCTTTCCTAGTCCTACAGACAGCACAGGCCTGGGAAGGCAAGAAGATGAAAACAGGTTGGTCTTCTGGGCTTGCTGAAATTCGCACTGTATCCATGTCATCTTGCTGACTACATGTCTTGCCCTGCCTCTGCAGTGAGGAAACGTCTGGAGTATCTGTTGAAGGGATGTCCTACCTAATGTTAGGTCAGATTCGTTAATGTTCTTTTGTAGTGACTGTTCTTGGTAATGATTGACAGTAATGATTTCAAAGTGTGAATTCCTTATTCAGACTACCTAATAAATAGCTTGTGTAGCAGTTATATATGTAAGATGGCGAGTAGACCACAGGATCAATTGAGTTTGGCCTAATTTGAAACAAAACAATTCCAGTTCCATTTTCTCTCACTTCCAGCACTCATTAAATGGATGTCTGTTTTGCTAAGAAAACTCGGAATCCGGTCAGCAGGGTGCATGTCCCCAAAGTGGAAGGACATGACTCTTTCAGACACCAATGGAATCAGCAGTTTAAACCTCAAAGGCTCGTAAACATCTAAAGCCTAGTTTTTTAGAAACAACCATTTAAAAAACCCTTTATCCCGAAGGGTATTTTTAAGCTCATAAAAGCCACGTTTTTCTCAATAAACAACTACAAGTTATTATTTATAAAATTCTTCAACATAAAAACATCTGTTAGACAGAAAATCAGTATAAACATTTTAAAATAAATAATAACAGTATTGTGTACAAATTCAGTACAAGTGGTGCTGTTTTTTGAGCCCTTGAAAACTTTGATTTTTAAGTGCCCTTATGTACGCAGAAAACATTTTCACTAACACAAGAGTGGGATCCACACTCAAGATACAGTTTTTCGGGTGATGCGGGAGGCTGCAGAAAACACGGGAGGCCAGAAATATCCCTTCCACAAACAGAATGTGTCTTAGGATCCCACCCTTTCAGTATACCCCTCCTTTAAAAGAAAAACAACTAACTAGATCTAATTTGTAAGCATGTTATTCTGTGAACGTTCTATTCCTGCATCCCTTCAAGAATCATAATCTACATGGCTTTTGTAGAAATCATTATGACATATGTGGAGCCAAGTCTGTGACTTCAGTTGAGAAATTTAGTTGGGTAAACCACATTATCAAGAAGAATCTTAGGGCAATTTTTAAAGGTATTTTTGTTAGTGGCCATGAAGTAGGGGAGATGTTATCAGCAATATCATATGCTTCAGACTGTGGCTGAAGACAGACTGGCAATCTGGAGCGGAAGGAAAGTGGGGCTGAAAGTTGTGGGGGAAAACTGCTCCAGGGCTGGCAGTTCACACTGGCCAGATTCCTGCGTTAGCATACCAGACCAGAGCGTTCAGACTGCTGTGGAGCGGCCCCAGGTGGGCCAGTCTCCGCAACTTGTGGCGGGGCCATTTTGGCAGTATGCGTATGTGTGCCTATGCACCTTGGTGCATGGCCACATCAGCAGTCTAGAAATCTAAAATCTTCCCACCTCCTGTATTGGGGCATGGGTGCATATGGGTGTATGAGTGCTCATGCGCATATCTCCGTGATGGCGCATTCACACCACCACCTCCGCTTGAATCCCTCCTTCTTCCGGTTCACACTGCACTGAAGCGGGATGCAAGGGACAGACAGCCTCTGAACACCGGTTTCTCCTGGTGTCCTTCTAACGTGGAAGGGAAGCAGCTGGAAAGTGAGTAAGCACGGAAGGGAGCCGGGGAACAGCTGCGGCTGTTTGAACGGGCTCCCTTCCCCCGCTTTACAAGCAGAGCTCTCCCACTCTAGATTGCCAATCTGTCTTCAGCCCAGCTGAGCTGGTTGTGTGTGTACTAGGGGTGTGCATTCAGCATAAACTGAACTGAGAAAATACCCGAAAAATACCTTACTGATATTTTTTGGATGTTATTGAAGCCAAATACAGATCAGAGAATCTGATCGGCTATGGGTATAGCTGAGCCCAAATAAAGCCGTTTTTTCCCCCTGGCTTTTATTCAGGTTTATTCAGCTATACTGAATAGGTGGTGGAAGCTGAGAGCTCTGTGCTGCCCTGTCTGAGGATGGCTCCTCTTGCAGCTCCGTTTAAACCAAGCTGCAAGAGGAGCCAGCCCAGGATTGACTGGGGTGTGGTAGCTGAGACCTCCCCACCGCACGCAGATCCCGGGGCCAGCGTCTCCTATGGCATGTTTTAAACCGTGCTGCAGGAGAAGCCAAGCCAGCCCCAGTGTTGGACTGGCTTAAAAAATCCCAGATCCAAATACCATACCAGTATTGGGATCCAGGATTTTTCAGAAATACCCTCCCAAAAAATTGGGTCCAATAGACCCAAAGGGGAAAATACCATTTTTTTTGCACACCCCTAGCATGTACATTACTACTTTTTTTAAAAAAGGTTTTTATTAAGTTTTGAAAATGAAACAAAATACAAAATACAACAATTGTTACCACATACAGTAAGTCATGGCTGGAGTGATTGTAAGAGAAGGAATTATAGGTGAACGCTTGAATAGTTAGTGTAAAGGTAAATACAATAAAGGCACAGACTGAGTACAATACCGTCCAATCATTGAAAACTTAAAGGAAAAACAACCCTTAGCACCATGTAGCAAGAGATTGTGGTCCAAATTATGTTCATTCGTAACAGACCATAAATGACAGTTAAATATCATGAAACATTTCAAATTTATGGCATTAAAAGAGTTTCTAGTGAGCTTATTGTAACAATTTCACCTTTGATTTTGTCAATATCTATTTTTTTGCTAAAAAGGAAACCATTTTTCTAGCGGACTAAAGAAGTCCCTATCTTTACGACTAGTATCAAAGTAAATAAGGCATTTTTCGAGCAAAAAAACCTCCCATACTTTGTTAACCCATTGATTGCTGGTGGGGGGATGATTATCTCTCCATTTTCGTGCTATTACTACTTTGGCAGCTACTAATAAAACATTAATTAACTCTCTACCAATTGCCGGAGGCTGGTTTGTAATGTACATTACTACTTGATGAATTTATTTCTTGGAACTCAGCATAAGCAATGCTAAATTATGTATTTATTTCATAAAATTTATATCCTGCCTTTCTGCCTTCACAAGGGTCATCAAGGCAGCTAAGAAATTAAAACATACATAATATAATCACATTTTGAAACCATTGAAACTAACCAAAAGGACCACGCATCATTAAAATAATGAAAACCATAATTAAGGCACATACAAGGACATAAAAAGAACTATTAAAACATTGGTCAGGAAGTGGGCAGGAAATAGTGGCATACCACAGTCAAATCAAGCATCTGCTACCTTTACTTACAACCTCATCAAAACTGCATATACATCGCCATTTTACCACACATTGTACCACACCTGCAGCTGATATGTGGAGAAAATTTTGTTGCCACTTAGCAGGATGAGAGAACTCACTGTGGGGCAATTCTGTCCCAAGGCTCATCACAGATTAAAACAGGTGAAAAACAGCATGATCTAGGCTTTTCTTCCTGTCTGCCTATGTACTAAAAATAGCCATGAAAAGAAGTTGTATTGGCTAGAGCAATAGTGAATGTGAAAATTTATTGTAATAGAGCATTTTGTTTTTGCCAGCTGTAGTGGGAAAGTATGTGATGCGCTCTAGTGGTCCATAATTTGAAGGGATCAGTTAAATGGAGGACTCATATTGAATACAGGACAACCCAAGTGCAGTGCTTTGGCCTCAGCTGGGAGGCAGTGATTTCTTCTTGGAATCATAGCATCTTGGGCACAAGCCCAGAAGTGAGGGTAGAATATGGATGCTGGCTGGGAAGAGCTGAGACAGTGAGATATTTTGCACAGGCTGCTGCTGCTTCTGCTACTTGGTGCTGAGTGTGTGTCTGTGGTGGGGGATTCTCGTTGTGGGGGGTATTGGTACTTGGAGACTGTGAACTGCAAGGTACTACCTATCCTTGATGTCATCTGGCGCATTTCTGAGGCCAGCACCTGGTTTTCATTGCTCCACCTTCTGTTGAAGCTCTGGGTTCTGCTCATGCAAAAGCTTCCCCCGCTCCCCATGGCAGTGCCGCTTTGTCATAGTTGTCTCCATTCTTAATGGAACGTGGGTGCTTTTTCCTAGCCCTTGTGGTTGGGAGTCTGCAGTAGGAATTTGTCTGAAAGAATGGGACCCTTGGATGTCAAGCTGTGCCCACTTCACCTTTGAAGGAGACTTGAGTATGAATCTTCCCAAACAATGATGCTGGCCGAACCTTACCTGAGCAACAGAAATCCTGAGGCCACTGGCCTTTGTTTGCCTCCCTGGAGCAAGTAAATGTCTTGGAGCCAGGGATCAATTGGCTAAATAAATGAAATCTGGCCAATCTGTGGCATTTGAGGTCCCCAACTTTGATTTTAAGATATTGCAACTGGCAGTTTTTGAGGATGTTAAGCCCGCACTTTGTAGAGATAATGCAGAGAAACCCAGTGTTCACCATTCCATTTTAATTTGGCGGCCCAAAATAAAAAAAAGAAAAAGAAAGCCAGTGCAGTATTTTTCTAAGTCAACACTTGTGGGGTGTGGCCTGATGGTGTCATGGGATGATTGAAAAACGAGTCTGGCTTCTGCATTTTTGGATTAGCTCCTTAATCCAAAGAAGATTTGTCAAAGCCTGAGAAGAGATTGCAGCTAGTTTTGCTTAGATGGTTGTCAGTCTTCATTATTTATTTAAAATATTTGTATTTCTCACTCTCGGTCAATTTGATTACCGAGGCAGCTAACCGCAACCCAAATCAAAATAACATCTAAATAAAAATGCTGCGATGAACATTTAAAACAAAAATGAAATAGCATACCCATTAACCACAGCTATCTTAAAAGACAATTAGCAGTATAAAGAAATTAAACACCCATTTAAAGCCAAAACAGCAATATAACTTAATTAATGTAATAGTAGTGTAAAAGGATAAAAGGAGCAGAAACAGCATAGAAACACTATAAAATGTCTCCACGATGGAGAAGGCCCTGTTCCTTTGCAGACTGGACACCCACCTCACTTCAGGATTGGAAACGTTCCAAAGAGGATCCTCAAAGACTACCTCAGTTCTAACTACAAGCTTAAGAACATAAGAGAAGCCAATGCTGGATCAGGCCAGTGGCCCATCCAGTCCAACACTCTGTCACACAGTGGCCAGAAATACCAGGTGCCCTCAGGAGGTCCACCAGTGGGGCCAGCTTATATGGGAGGTGGTACAAGTGCTATGAGGAGGGAAGATGGCATGGTGTAGTCCATTCTCATCAGATCTCAGAAGCTAAGCAAGGTCCGCACTTGGAAGGGAGACCACCAAGGAAGGCTCTGCTGAGGAAGGCAATGGCCAACCACCTCTGCTTTGCACTTGACTTGAAAGCCTTTTGCTGGGGTCGCCATAAGTCAGCTGTGACTTGACAACACTTTACATACCCACACATAAGTGCTGTGGTCCTATGTTCTTTAGGGCTGTAAAAGTAATAACCATGATTTTTAATTGGGTCCAGAAGCGAATTAAGTTTTTCAGTACTGGTGAAATTGGCTCCCTGTATCTTGTGGCGGTCAGCAGTCCTTCTGCTTTTTCTGCCAGCTGAAGTATCCATCCAGACCCTCTTTAAAGGCAGCCCCATATAAAGTGTGCTACAGTAATCTAAATTCAGTGTGGTCAGAGCGTGGATAACACGGGCTGAATCACCCCTCTCAAGGATGGTCCTTAGCTATTGGATCAGCTGAAGCTGCCACTAAAGGAGGAGTTTCAGTTAGTGGATTGATTGAAGCTGATTAAAGGCATTGTAAGCCACAGAGGAAATCTGGGCTTCCGTATGTAGTTTGCAAATCTAACAGCACCGAATTGTGAACTGGTTCCTTTAGGGAAAGTGCGGCCCTGTCTTGAGCAAGCAGACCGCCCTTCTTGGCTGAGTTATTGACAAACAGAAACTCTGTTTTGTTTTAGCTTCAGTTTATTGGTCCTCATCCACCCATTACTACTTCCAAGCACTTGTTTAGAACATCCACTGTCTCACCTGAAGCAGATGGATGCAAGAAGGAGAGTTGGGGTAATCTGGACCTCGCTTCAAATGACCTGTCTCAGTGGTGCATGTAGATGTTGAGACGTGATACATCTGAGCATTTAAACCATAGTACCATTCTCTGGTCCTGATTGGCCAACAGGAACTGAACCACTGGACTACACAGCTCTTGATATCTTGATGGTACTGAAGGCAATTAAATCAGCAGGGTGACATTCCCCCTCTGTTGTTTGCAACAAAGGCCGTTCTTCAGGGCAACGAACGGGATTAAAATGGCTCCATGTAATCCATTTGCGATAAAGCCTAGAGATGTCCAGTACAACTTGCTCAAAAACCTTTCTCCAAGAAGGAAATATCTGCTGTCAGGTGACGGATATTAAGGTCATTTTGATCCACAGGGGATTTCTTCAGGCTTCCACTTTGGACGGCAGGTCTTTCCTCCTCCTAAAAACATTAAGCTACATGCCTGTTTTGTAAAAACCTCTGGTGGCTTCCCATGAGAAAGAACTGATGTGGAGAAGCTTTACAGTTTTTTTACTTGTGGATGCAACGAGGGATGTGATACATCTGGGGCCTCGTGATCTGTTCACACAGATCTGGAAAGTTTCACTGGGCATTTTCCCCCTCTGCCTTGTTCTATTGTTTGTACTGCTCCAACAGTGATTGTTTATTTATTTATTTAGATTTATATCCCGCCTAGCCAGCACAAATTGTTGTTTTTCATTGTAGAATGTTTTGTACTTAGATAATTAAATGAACACAAGTATGAGCTGAACTTGACAACTGCATTTGTATGTATATGTACTGTTGAGTGTTGTTGGTTCCTTATGTTTGATAGTAAGCTGCTGAACATTTCAAGTTTACATCACCAGGGTCCAGATGCAGCAGTTCCCTTCACTGCCCAGAACAGGGCAGCTGGAAGATTTGGCAAAGACACAGGGTGGTAGAAAAGTAATTTTGTTTTGCTGACAATGAGTAGGTACATAAGTGCAGAGATGATGAGCTAACAGGAATTTAAATTTCAACAAGTATTGTTTGGGGCATGACAGAGGCATTGCATAGACATTCCCTACCACCAAGCCAGTTGGAGTCTGCCACTGTCCAAATTGAATGCTGGGAGGATGAGTGGATTCCTCCAGCTCTGTCCTTGTTAGGATTTGTTTAATCCAGGGCTTTCACTCTGATGATCTTCCATTGAATTTCATGGAACTTTGCGGAGCAGAAGCCAAGGATTAAAGGGTGAATGTTCCTTCCTGGGCCACTGGTGTCCATGGAGATAACTGATAAAAGGGGACAAAATGAGACCCATGGATTTGTACCATCCTGAGGATTGGGATTCCTAGAATGAATGGACCTTTATGTTGCAGCATAAAGAACAGCAAGCACTGAACTAGTTCTTTGGCAAAATAAAATTTTGAAAAACCAAACCACCAAGGGCTAAATGTGAATCCGATTCTGATTTTTTTTGGGGGGGGGGAGTATGTTTGTTTTCATGATGCAAAAGTGCAGAACTTCACTCTCCTCTACCATAGAAACGAGGGAAAAATAACAGAAGCCTCTTTCAAAACTAGCTGCTTGTGTACTGAAAAACAAGAAGAACACAAAGGGCTTCCCTGCAGGAGTGGCTTTTTGGTTGAGTGAATGGGAAGAGGGAATCTGCAGAGATTTGTTCCATAAACTGCTCTGTTCACTGCCCTCTGGATCCAAGCCAGTGTCTCAATGGGAGAAACGTATGAACCGTTCAGTGTCAAGTCTAGGGCATGCACAACAGCCTTGCAACTTGAAATGTGGTTTGCTATAAGGATGTGTCCTTTAAGGTCGTAATTACGTTCTAGTGTGACATTTTGTACTTCCTTTGAACAGAGCTGCCATATCCATAAGCGTTTTGGATGACGAATGCAAAACTGGATGGCTCTGCAAAGATAGTGTACTAGAATGCTGTTATATTAGCCCTGTACATACAACATTTCAGTATACGGGGCCATGTGTATATACAGTCAAACAGGCGCCTCTTCCTGCTTACACCTGAGTGTGCTGAGCTTTCATATGCATACTCACTACACGTAGGCACAACATCCATAAGTAAGCTGAGCAAAATACATCTGCTCTGTCCCCATGACTGGCAAAAGCATTCTTGATCATGGGAGCAAGGCTGGGTGCGTATGACATGCATGTGTGTGGGTGCCGTGTGCAGCAAATATGTGTGGATGGGGGGCCATTCATATTTCTCCCCTGTGCTATGTATTAGTCGTATACATTGATATGTAATCTGGCTGTCACCCACAACCCAGCTACGGTAAAGAAGTGGGAGACCAGTGCAGGTTTACAAACTGTAGTGATGCGTGTGTCTGTGCCGCACACTCTGTTGTTTTGTTGAGGTATAGAAAGGTGTGAGTAGCTTTTGCTAACGGATTTACCTCTTGAAAACAAAAGCAGTAAATGGCTACTTAAATGGATTTTTCTTCCAGTTGATTTTGTCTTATGCACTACTGCAAACTTTCTGAAAGGCTGGCGGTGTGATGCGCACTGAAGATGATGCAAGGACAAATCCAGAGAAATTCCATAGGGTGCCTGGTTGTAAGGCCATATGGGCAAGAGGGTGAACACCTATTCACTGAGTATTTGATAGATAAATTTTATGCCAATAAAGGTCTGTGTATGTGTATGTATGTGTGATAGGTAAATAGCTGAGGGAAGCTGTGTTAAGAATTCATAAAACTGCAGGCAGGAATTTCTGGTGAAGTCACTGATTTAAAAAATGGAGGAGAAACCGTTCAGTGGCTGTTACATTCTTTGTTGTTTTCATAGGCTTGATCCTCTGGTGATCCCCCCCCCCCCAATAATTTTAACAGCTGGCTAACAATTTTAATTTCCCCCCCTAAGAATTACAAGTCGTGTATAAGGCACTTGTGCAAATGTTACAGCTGTTCTTCTTAACAGTCATGTTTCTTTAATGGCAGTTTCTACAGCTGCATCCTCAATTCTAGCATCTGACTTTAAAGCAACAAAAGCTAGAAATTAGGGAATAGGCTGTGACTTCGTTCTTTAATCCTCTGCATTGTCTAGGAATTGCAGTGTACAGCATAAAACCACCTGCTGTGCAGAGACCCCCCCCCTTTTTTACACCAGAGTAAAGGGTAGATTATCACTGTAGTTTTTTCAGTTGGAAGTCTATAATTTTGTCTAGGCATTATGTTAAGTATATACGTGACTACCTCAAAACAGCTGAAGAGATTATAGTGGAACAAATTGGTTGAGCATTCCTCAGAAGCTTTTGTTATATATTTTAAAAGACACACAGAGGAAAAGAAGGAAGCGTGAAAGCCAAGTGAACTTCTAGTGTGCTTTATTTGCTGTGGTTCATTTTCAGTGAAGACTCCTTTTCTTATAAAAAATATAGAGTCCTGGTGAAATCTATTTTAAGGAAAGCCATTTAGGAAGCAACATACATTTGCTAATCATTTTAATCCCTATCAATCAGGCAGGATTACCATTTGAACAAAGCAGAAGAATGGAAATTTCCCAAGGAAAAATGGCTCCCTGCTTTGGTTTCTCTACCTCAACATGAATTATGTAAAGAATTTAGTTATTTGTTTGTTTAATAGCCTTTATTGTCCACCTTTTGTCAAAAGCACTGGGTTTTTTTTTGCTTTGCGAGTATTCTACGAGCCTGCTATAGATAATAACACATAGCGTGTTCCCCTCCCTTTAATTTGTATAGAATTGACCTCCTTAAAAAAGGCAGTCCTGTTTAAACGCTTAAAATTTTTTATAACCAAATATGTTACCTGTAAGAGATAATATTTCTAAATCTTTATAATTGTTGTTATATATATAATGGTGTAGGTGAGGTGGGAAGTCATAAAGAGTTTGAATTGTAATCGGAATACACAGTTATATAGAAAATATGATAGTGATGAAAATATTCTGAAGGTAATTGTGTAAAGTTTTGGATAAGAAAAAAAATTGTTTTAAAAAAATGCAGTCCTGTGATCCTATAGTGATATGATCTTGTAGCTAAAAATCTCTCTACTGGCTCCCAGTCTGTTTCTGGGCTGGGTATGGTTTGAAGTGCCAGTGTTGACCCACAAGACCCTAAATGGTTTGGGACCAGGGCATTTAAAGGACCTGTAGCTACCAGCAACATTGATCTTTGATATCTTCTAGAGCAGGGATGTCGAACTCATTTGTTATGAGGGCCGGATCTGAGATAAATGAGACCTTGTTGGGCCGGACCGTGTGTGTCATAAAATGTAATGCCAGATAGTGGAGATATAGACTTTATAAGGGTATAAACACAATTTTTATTTTATTTTATTTATACCCTCCCCTCCCCGCAAGCAGGCTCAGATTTTTTTTACTTAAAATAAAAACATGCTTAAAACATTAGCATTCTTGCAATATTTTGTTTATTTAACAATATCTGATAACTGACACCTCTTGCTCTGAATGATTGCATCAAAATGTCTGTGCTGTTGCAGTCCTGAGTATTCTGTTCAGGTGTGTATCTGTAAGCTGCAAACCTACTTTTGATTTATGGACATTCAGCACAGATATCTCATGCTCAGGGTTCTGAGTCTAGGACCCAGGGGAAAACATAAAATGGCTGAGCAGTTGAGAGTGTCTGGCGAAGCAAGCTATGATGCAGCAGCAGCAGCAGAACTGGAAGCAGGAGATGGCCAGTTCCAGTGCGGGCCTGATAGAAGCCCTCCGGGGGCCTGATTTGGTCCCCAGGCCGCATGTTGACATCCCTGATCTAGAGCCTGCACAGGTGTCCTCCTTTCTGAGGATAGAAAGATGGTGACAGGAGACATGGCCTGCTCTGTGCTAGCACTCCAGTTATTATTTATTTATTGAATTTATAACTCGCTCTCCCTGGAAGCCAGGCTCAGAGCGGGTAGTATCATTTGTAAAAATGTTCAATTCATAAGACTAATACGTAATTACAATAAGTACAATAAAATACAACAAAATACATAATAAATAAATGTATCCCACTGTGCAGCTAAAAGATGACATAAAATCTCACGGAGGAGTAAGGTATAGTTGTCTGATGAGAAGGAAAGGGGGAAGGGAAAAGGGATTGAGGTAGAAAGGGAGGAGGCCAATCTGCAATGGAAACTGTCAAGATAAAGCCCGTCGTTGCCCTCAACCATACACCTGACAGAACAACTCTGTTTTGCAGGCCTTGTGGAACTTTAACAAGTCCTACAGGGCCCTGATCTCTCCCAGAAGAGTGTTCTACCAGTTCGGAGCCAGGGCCAAAAAGGCCCTGGCCTTGGTCGAGGGCAGCTGGACACTCTTTGAGCTGAGGATCGCCAGCAGATTTTGGTAACTAGAATGTAACACTCTTTGGGGGATATACCAGGAAAGGTGGTCCTGATGCTCATCCCAGACCATTTAGGGGTTTAAAAGTCAACATCAAAATCTTGAACCTGATCTGGCCTTCAAACTGGACCCAGTGCAGAGTCATTATGAAATACCCTCCCCCAGAAAGGTCAGCTTGAACCCTCTTTACTAAGTTTTAGGTGCCAGGTCAAAAAGCTTTTATTTACCTCAGCTTTTAATTAATTATCCACTTCTTTTTACTAAGGTAGCCATTTTTATGATCTGTTGTTTGGTTTTATTGGTTGTTTTAAATTACACCATTGATATTTGGTGCTATCATTGTTTTATTGCATGTTTGTGAGAGGCTTTGAATTTTTTGTTGATACATTTCTGTGGGAGCAATCCTAATCAGGGCTTCTCAGAAGTAAGTCCCGTTTTATTCAGTGGGGCTTTCTCGCAGGAAAGTGTGCTTACGATTGCAGCCTTATAATGATATTCGTGTAGTTTCTCAGATTCTTTTATTTTACACATGATGGGTGGAGTTACCTAATTTGAAACTGAAAACTGGGGCAAAATATTTATGGTATCATTCCTCACTTAATTCTTAAATATAAAGGTATATCCTGTTGTTGTTTAATTCACCCTCTGGGGAAGGGTTTAAAGCTAGATGGGATGATGGCATTTGATAAGGTATGCTACATGCAAAAGAAAATGACATGGAAATATATTAGCATTTTGGCAGGTTTACTAAACCAGTGTCTGGATTATATTTTAAAATATAATATGACCCAGACATTGATTTACTACTAGGCAGAAGTATTTTCTCATAATTGGCTCTTAAGCAGGTAGGTATCTAGGAATCAATTTAGAATATGCATTAAGGTTCTTCCTGTCTTCTATAGAAAACATCATTGAATTTCTTAATCTGCATCCTGTTCTGTGGTTTAGTTCCATTTAATGTGAATACCAAGTTTTGTAGGTTCTGGTGTTACTTCATATGGTAGTAGAGACGAGCATTTATTTTTAAACATAAGAATCCAATGCAGGTTCATTCCAGTTATGATGTTTAATTTGTATATATGTTAAACTAACAGTAATATTGGGAAGTGATGGGGAAAACCATAATAACTAAAGAATCTAGTGCAGCTTACATTTTTATGGTACGAATTGCATATAAAGGATTGCAGAATCAGAGCTGTTCAGTGATTTACCTTGTGAATTTTTGAAATCTGACATTCTTAGGCTGAGGACAGACTGGATATGTGGCCCACTTTGCCTCTGCTTTAGAGGCGGAGGCAGACAGGCCATCCAGACTGCCGCAGCTGTCCCCCGTCGGCGGGCCGCACTTACCCGTCTGCGAGGCGCTGTCTGTGCGCTGCAGCCAGAGACCCCTTGGATCCGGTCTCCAGCTGTCTGGGTGCGCGTCCCTGCCACTTCCTGGCAGTGTGGACGCATCAGGAAGCGGCGCCGGAAGTGTGAACCGGCTGTTCCAGCCATTGTGGCTATGCAAATAGCCATGCCTCGCTGGAACAGCTGCGCACCGCTCGCCGCCCCAGTGGAGGCTCCAGGGGCCGGCTGACAGAATGGACGCGCTGGTCCAACTCCTTCCCAGTAAGGTCCCACAGCACTGGAGTCAGTGCAAACGGGCAGCCACAGGACAGGTTGGCCCCGGGGCTTTTTCACCAGCTTGCGCTGCGCTCCAGATCCCCGCCCCGGTCTGTCCTCAGCCTTAGCGTCACGGCATGTTTGGCAAGTGATATATGCAGGCCCATAGGCAGGATTTTTTGGCTTGTGGGGGAGCCATTATGTATTTTTAGCAGCTATCAAAGAGGGACCAGATGCTTAAAGGCACCTTAATGCTATCTATACCACCCCCTGATCCTACATTGTCTTATGGGGCAGAAATGAGGAGGAGTCCCCCCCGCCTCCTTGCCACACTGAGCCCCTTGGCATGAGGGAGAATCCTGAGAGAGCACGCCCTACCTTGCAAACCAGCCAAGCGCTTTTTAAAAATTATTTTTTTCTAGAGTGGAGAAAACAGCGAGGAAGGGGTGTGTGTGTGGAAAGCGGGCACTATGCATCAAGTGGAGGGTCGCGCTCTTCCTTGGGCCCCACTGCCCTGCTGCCACCCGCCCATTTTGCTGCACTGAGTTCATTCAACGGCATCTGTCTGAGAAGAAGGAGGAGGAAGGGGCAAAGGCAAGGGCGGTGCAGGGGAGCAAGCAGCAGAGCAAGGCACCTCCAGTCCAGGCAGGTGTGAGCTGGAAGTGGAGGGAGAAGCAACAGGAGAAAGAGGAGGAGGAGAAGCATGCATGGCCCCAGTGGGAGCAGGAGGGAAGGCAAAGCGGCAGGAGGGCGGGTGGGTCAGCAGGCAGAGGGAGCTGCCTGCAGGAGCAGTAGCCTAGACGGGCAAGGCACTGATGGCGTGGAGTGCACGGGGCATCTGGGGCATGAAGGGTGGAGAAGCTGCTGATGCTGGCTGCTGCCTGGGAGCCCAGTGGGGCGCCAGAAGATGAGCCAGCTGCCCAGGGGGATGAGACAGCAGGGAGACATGCTGCTGGGCGACCTGAGCTGCCGCATGAGCTACTTTGTGGGGTGTGACTGTTAAGTGCGGGGGCATGGCCCCATGATGTCCCACTGTAGTTACACGCCTAGATATTGTCAGACTCTTGAACAAACTTACTCCCAATAACACTCCTTTTGGCAGTGATTTGTTTATTGAGAGGGAAAGATGTTTCAAGCTAAGACGATCTGTGTCAGAACTGATTCTTTTGGCACCAGTTCTGGTATTATACATAATTCATATGACACCCCCCCCCCCATGACCTGTCCAATCACACCAACCCGTCCAGCCTGCCAAATCTACTGTGCATTATGAATCCTCCCCCAGCACCTGGAAGTGGAGCATTACATTATCTAGCACCCAGGGTCAAAGCAAGCATTCTTCCCCAGTGGAGGGAGGCCCTGCGTAGATGCAGCTATAAGTCAGCGAGTACTTTTCCCAGCTAAGCAGTCTTCACATCCCCACACTCACCCCCCCCTCCCAGCCAGAATGAACAGGATGATAAGCACACAACCAAAGACAGCACAGGAATACATGGCAAACAAGACCGCGAGTTTGACACATATGTGCGTAAATCTGTTGCCACTTCTGAAGATTTCTTGTCTTGAAAACCCTACTGGGTTGCCATATCTTTCTGTCTATCTGTCTGTCTACCTACCTACCTACCTACCTACCTACCTACCTACCTACCTATGTGGATATATTTTCTCCTAATAAGGTAGCTGTTCTGAAGTAAACAAGATAGGTCCTGATACTAAGGATGGATTCTTAGATCTGATTCATTCGTGCAAGAGAAAGAGGTGGCAATGAGGTGGTAGAACCCTGAAGTGATAGAAGGGAATTCTACCCATCAGCACTTCTGACTGCAGGTGGTAAATTTCAGTATTGCATATTCTTTTGCACAAATCCCACTTGTAAACAGAAAACTAGCACAACGGGGAGAAAAGTTCTATCCCCTCTCTTTGCTTACTATTACTATGCTGGTTGTCCGTTTCCCGGTAATATTTAACATAGAAGAGTATTCTGTGATCTTCCTCATGCTGTATGAAGCCTTGACTAATTTATTTCCCTGTAGGGACCACCTCAGAAATTTAGGAGCCAGACTAATTTTCATGTCTTCAGCATTTCATATTTCAGTGACTGTGTCTTTTAATTATTGCTACCACAAAAATTTACGCTGACGTCTTTACAGTTTCTTATAGTTCGATTAAATCCATGACAGAAAGTGTTATATAAACAAACATAGTGGTAACCCTGGTTGTCATCTCCAGAACAAAAAGCTCATCTCTAACCTTAGCCTAACTTCTCCCACTTTTCTTATAATTCAAGTATTACTTTCCAAAACTGCATTTAATTGAATATTGGAGCCAGTATAGAAAGCAGCTGGTCAAGAAACGAATTCACCCATCAGCGTTAAATGGTGAAGTTAGGTTTACATATAAACAAGCAAAAGATAAGGATTTTTTGCATATTTATTTATATGTCATACAAGAAAGTATTTGACATAAAATGATCAATTGTGTTGGATCCAGCCAGCTTTTTCACTCATCCGTTTCGCCTCATTATAGCCACCATTTCACATGGCTCATTTTTCTGTCAAGATTTTTCTGTTCTGATCAAGAAAAGCCCATGCAGGCTCCATAATCCTTAATGTCTTAATGAGGGTCAAAGGGGACCCTTTCCTCCCTTTTTCCCCAGTGGATAATCTGGTGGGACCAAACTCTTTATACTTTTACTGAGACTTGCTGAGAGAGATTGCAATAAAAATCATTGCTGGAACTGCTAGGTGCCACAGTGAAATTTCTAAGTGCCGTAGCAGCCTGATGCTGGGATTTGTTAAGCCCTAGTATAGTAACACATCAGGTCCCTGCTGAATCATTTATTTGCATATGTGAATCAGGCAGCGACTTTCCAGGAGCACTGGGCAAGGCAAGGTTAAACCACTTTGCAAGTTCCTGCCAGTACTGACTGAACTGAACAGTGGTGTAAGATGGTCCTTTTCCCTACATGGAGACTGCAAAATTAATGCACTAAAGCTGAAACACACATGTTCCCTTATGAGGCATGTAGCCTTGGAATCCTTGGATTCCTGATGTCCCTGGGTCTTCTGCTGATCAAGAGAAGCTTTTCTTTCCCTTTGGGCCCTATCAGGGCCTGTTCTTACATACCCAACATCTGTTTGTGTTTGAACTTCTTAGACATTCACCTTTTGTAACATAGATCCATGTTGGGTTACTATGAGGCAAAGGGATGTGTATTACTCAGTGGAATTAGTCAGTGGGAAAAGGTGAGAAGGATTGCCATAAGTTGATAACAGCAGGAAAAGTTAGAAAGATTATAAGGAATATTTGTCTGGCAGGGGCCACAGTCACCAAGGCCTCAAAGCTAAACCCTTGTGACTGCTCACATGGTGGGCGTTGTTGTGCTTGGTGTCACTGAGAGTTTCTTCGAACCAGAGGAGAATCTTTATGTTGTAGCCAAAGATAAATAGTCCAGTCCTTGACATTCTGGGCACCAGATCACCATGGCAGTCTCAGGTTTGCTCATGGAGCCTAAAACTCCAATGGCCTTCAGCCTGTAAACTCTGTTGTAAGTAAAGGAGGAGGGGAAGGGAGGATCAGCCCTTTAAAGAAATGCCCTGCAAAACTTCTAGCACAGAGATAATTTGTTGCTAGGGTAAAATCTCTGCTACAAACAGACCTCAGCTGTTTTCTGGCTTTCCTTTGCCTTTTGGGGGAACTTCTGCTCTCTCCTGCCGCAACTGGGGAAAAGCTGGTGGCAGGCAGGTGGCTGTGGTCTGTAGGTTGGGCAAAGGTAAGACACTCCCCCCCCCCCAAGGGTGCGAGGAGGGAAAGAGAAACCTGGCCTGGAGAGAAAGCAACAGGTCTTTCAGTCTTCGAGCCAACTTTCAGTGGTAGAGGAATCATTCAGAGCATAAATAATAGAGTAGACCATGAGTATTTTTATATTCAGGCATGGTGTACTCACTATATGTGATACAGATTTACTGAATCACTGAAGGGGGAGTGGCTCCTGTTTGAAATCTGTCCCCCCCCCCCCAAAAAAGGACTCTATGATTGAGCTGAAAAAAGAATTATTGGGTATTTTTTTCCCTTTACTTCCGTTCTGGTTACATAGCAGTGTAGTGGTAGCAATTGGCTTGCCTTACAACTTTAACTTAAGCAAAAAAGGCTTGAGTCTGCAAAACCTTATGCCGCAATGCAGGGTTTTTTAAGATTCTTGTTTTTGTTGACACAAGCTTAACATGGCTATCCCAATGGAATCCATTAGTTTTGGCCCAGTTTTTTATATTCAACTGAGTCAAATGGTGTTTTTTTTTTAATTACACAGAACAGGCAATATGCATGATGCTTTACAGAGCACAAGGAGGCAAGTCCCTGCCCCAAGGAGATTACAGTCTAAAATTTGAGACAAGATGACAAAGAGAGAGGAGAGAAGATGGAAGTCGGAAAAAACTGGGGAAGAATATATGTTAATTCCATTGACCTCTACATGGGTTTAATTCAGCCCCGTAGCAAAGCCTCCCCCCCAGACCCTTTCCTCTTCCCCACCTTGCTCAGCTTCTCACTCAGTTTAATCCTTTCAGTGCTGAAGATGAAGGAGAAAAGCTTCCTCCCATCCTCTCCACGAGGTGCCCATCCTCCCCATGAGTGTGAGGTGGGGGACTGGGGTGGGGGCACTGCAGATATGCCAGGGGGCGCTGCCCCATTCACACACCCCTGGCTACGACCCTGGTTTAGTTCCTGTAGGAAAGGGGAAGTAAGATATTCTGTGAAAGTTTTCAAGTTTTTCCTGGGCTGTGCATCTTTAGGAAAACATCCTCACATGCACCCCGTCTGAAAGGAGGTGAAGCAGCAGCACTGCACCTTATACAGGAAGGCATTCTAGAGGTTTGGGCCAACTGCAATTAAGTCACTGCTCTTCACAACTTACTGATGTTCTTGCCTCTTAGAGTAGGACCTGACTTGCTGAAGTTATGGTTGCCAACTGGTGTGTCCCTTTAATAGAGGCTTAATGTGTTCAGGTAGACTGTTGAAGCTTTTTGTGGAATGGAAATAAATAACATCACCTAATAAATAATGTCCCATTGATCTTCTGTTAAAGGGACAGAACATTATTCCCCATGCCAGTTGACAAATCATTTATAATTTAGAAGCAACATTAAACTCAATATGACAGAAAATTTTGTATTTGGTATGGACTGACTGGAATTGTATTTGGTGCTGACTGTCTGGAACATTCTAGAACTTGTACCTCACATGTTAGGAATGCAGCCTAGTTCTTTATGTAGACTAATTTTTAATAAAAAAAATCAGTAGCTTTCTTCCAGCTGCATTCTTTTAGAGTATGGTATATAAATGTAGAATTGGGGCAAGTTATGAATATGGATGATCTGCAGAATTGATTCCATAGTAAGCTTATATCAATTTTCTCTTAGTGATGAATTAATTCCTGAGACTAATAGAAGTCAAGAAGTGCCAAGTGCTGATGCTGCTATAAGTATTAATCAGTCATCAGTAATTTCTAACCCAAACACTGAGTCAAATGCTAAGGAAGAAAAATGTCTTCCACACGCTTTACATCCCACCACCAACAGGCCATTTCCTGCTTTCTTAGTTTGTCAGAATTTGTGCCCTTTTGAAACAGTACAACCCAACAGTGAAGATGAGAAGTCAATTAACGTTGTTTACCCTGCACCTCAGAATAACCGCTAAGGGGGGAACTTTCCTATGTTAATCTTAGACCATGCAGGATTTCAGAGGTCAGTGTTAACAGGCAGAAGAGACCAGGAAGCCAATGAAATATAAAGGCTGGAGATTGATGACCAGAAAGAATCTATGTGGACAAGCCAGTGATAAATTCATCCCAGGTGCTCACGGCTGCTTCCATTAAAACTTTGCTCACGAAACAGCAGTCTTGTGTAAATACCAAGTTGTGGTTGATTTATGTTTGGTTCTAATATAGAATGTCTACACTAATTGGTGAGTGGGTGGGTAAAGAGTTACCCTTGGCCTCATACATGTGAGGCCTTTGCCATTTAGATGAGATGGTGATTGTTGAGATATGAAGGGTTTGTGAGGGAAAACTCCCCAAAATTAAAAACAAAATATTTCCCCCCCCTAATGTTGTCCCCTAATGTTTTCCCCTAATGAGGATTTCCTTCCAGCAGTTTCCATTTGAAAAACAGGATTTTTGATAACCCTGGAAGAAAAACAAAATTCCTGTGAAACATTTTCACTGTTAGATTAAGTGAAAGGTTTTTTAAGACAGGGTTTTACTTACTCAAAATGCGTAGTATGAAGACAATCTTACTTAAGACGATCTATCGCATTAGTGAGTAAGGGTTCCTGTGCGCATTGTAGACACATCTCAGTCCGACCTAGCCACAATTATTCATGCCTCAGTTACATGTGAACTGGACTATTGCAGTGTGCTCTACTTGGAGCTGCACTTGAAGTGTTCGGAAGTTGCAGCTAATGGCAAATGCTGCAGCTAGACTGTCAGTTGAGGCCAGCTACAGTGAGCGTAAGACTCTGATACTCCAGCAATTACACTGGGTACCAGTCCACTCCCAAGCCCTATTCAAGGTGTAGGTTTTGTCCTCTAACGCCCCACACATGGCTTGGCATTGGGATATCTGAAGGACTGTCTGCTCCGATATGTTCTTGCTCAGCAATTAAGATCACAGGGAAAAGCCCTCCTGATTGTCCCATCAATGACTAGTTTTTATGTATTGGCAGTACTAATTGGAGTTTTTAAGCGGACCTTTTATGTGTTCTTACAATTGTTGTTTTATTCCTATTGGTTTTGTGTGTTTTTTTATCATTGTTTTATTTATATTGCAAGCCTCCTTGAGTTCCACAAGGAAGAAAGGCAGCTAATAAATGTTTTCAAACAAGCAAATTAGGCTTGTCGACAACCTGAACAAAAGATTTCCTGTCCCCTTAACAGAAGTTTAGTAGGATGTTGTTTAGCAGGTGATGCTATTTTTTTCCATAACATGGAAATCTTCTCTTGCCCATTTCCAAACCTTAAGCCTCTATTAAAGGGGCAAGAATTTCCCCCCTCCAGATTGTTGTCAACCCTGACACGTACAGCATTTTCAGAAACATAGTTGTTGTTTAAACATGACTGATTTTGTGAGCAATATGGCTATTCTGCTTTCAATGTTTAGTTTTCCCTTCTTTTCAGATGGCATAAATCTAAGAGATTTGCTAACCTAGCATAAGGTGTGGCAGTCTATAGCTTTCTCTTTCTAGTTTCAGTATATTAGCAATTTTGCCAGTAGAATATTAAGGCATTATACTTTTAAATTTCATAGAAATGCAAAATGGCACTATTTTATATGCTAAGTTATAAATGATGCATTTATGTTGCCCACGTCCTCCTTAGACCGTGTGCCTGAGTGAACAGCTACAGAAAGTACCCCACCCTGTCATGCTGGTGCCATAGTGAGCCTCCCTCAGGAACTTCCCCCAGCCAAGTAGGTTGGGTCCTCCTACCACTGGAGGGACATACATACCTGAGAGGGGACTCTGATTTGGTGGTGGGAGTGGTTGATGTGATGTGTGTCCAGGTAGGGGAGGAGCTACTGTAGTTGCTTAGTAGGAGACTGCATCTATGGCTGCTGTCTTGAGGCCTTGTAGCTTGGCCAGGAACATCAAATCCAAGGTGGGTGACAATTTGACCTAATTTAGGCTGGCAGTGGCTCTGATCTCGTTTCGTCTATCTGGAACAAGGAAGATTCTCCTAAGTGCCATGTCCAGGATAAGTCATTCTCTGGGATGGAATAAGTGTGCTCTTCTCAAAGTTTATGAGGAAGCCATGGCTGTTTAGGGATTGTAGCTTCTTTTTGGCATTGGATATCCTGTAGCAGAAGGACGTGGAGCAGATCAGAGGTTGTCCGGGGGGGGGTAGATATAGACTCCTGACCTCAGATGGGCTGCTGTTGTTGCCATCACCTTGGTGAAACCTTTCATGGCTGAGAAGAGACCAAAGGAGGGTGTCTGGAACTGGAAGTGGAGGCTGTTGTAGATGTCAGCAGCCCTCAGTAAGAGCAGCTGGATGTAGATATGTAGGTATGCTTCCTAGAGGTCCATGGAAGTGAGACAGATGCCCTTCTGAAGGTTGCAAAGGGGTAGCTGTGTTAGTCTGTCATAGCAAAATGTCCAGTGGCACCTTAAGAACTAACAACATTTATTTCAGTATGAGTTTTCATGCAGCACTGCACAGTTTCTGATGGTGTGTAAAGTCTTCATCATGTGTTTGTTGGTGTACTTTAGGTCCAGTATAGTCTGTCATTCTTTGTTTTTCTTTGGAAGACAATGGAGTACTCTCTGTTGGAGGGACCATTTCTGTTGCCTTACATTGGAGAAAGTTGTCTCTGGTCATTCAGAACTGTTTCCCCCCCTGTTTGGATTTTAGGAGATTTACAAATCTGTTTGGGGGGAGGTTGCTGAATTAAAAGGAGTAGCCCTGTGAGACTGTATCCCATGAGTTCACTAAGAAGTAGAGTATGTCCATTGTTGGCCAAACTAGCACAGTGTTCCGCTGACTAATAGCCTGGGGGATCACTGAGCATTTTGTTGGGGAAAAGCTTGATTTGGCTCCCTTTTAGAGATTCTATTGGGGTTGGCTATTGTATTGTTTGCCTGAACCAGGATGGGTGGGGGGATCTTAGGTTCTGCTAGTTGTTTGGATCTTGAGGGGGCAAAAGGGTTAGTTGAAACTGTTGTCCTGGGTCTACTCCTCCTTCTGGGGACTGCTTCTTTTCTTCTCATATGGAGATAGGGCAGGAAACAGAGACCACTCCCCTCCGTCCAAAGCCTTAAAGAAGATTGTTGGTCTCGCATCTTCAAGTGGATGTGAGGAGCTATCTATTCCAGGTTGTCTTCCTTTGTTACCTGAATTGCCTGTCTCAGTTTGGATGGGGAAATTAGCAAGAGACCGAAGTGGCAGAATTGGGCATACAGATGGGATCTTTTTACACTTGTGTATACTGAGGTCAGTTTCAAAGAGAAAAGGCTTTCCAATGTTCAGGACTACGTTTTTAAAGAGAATGATTTTTATTGAAAAACACTAAATAAATGTAAAACATACACACCAAAGCAATCAAATGACACACTCAAACAAGGCTATACAGAAAACAGAGGAGCTAGTGATGGAAAGGGAGTTTTTGAGGGTATATTTACCTATCCAGATGTGCAGAGGTCCATTGGAAGAAGATCGTGAACATCCAGCGTATCATGAACAAAGGAGGGGAGGGCCCAGACTGTGAGTCTGGGGGTGTAGTCTGTAAGGTGCCCAAAGAGTGTCACACAGGGCTATGGCTGAGTACCATTTTTATACACTAGAGAAAGTGTCCTGGGGGGCAGGACTGTGGGTCTGGAAACAAAGGACTGAGAAGTTTCCCATCTTTGATCAGGGTTTCCTCATCTAAACTAGAGGACTGTGGACTGGACTCTAGGATACTTAGGTGGATAGGGAACTGGTTAGAAAACCACACTTCAAGGAGTAGTTGTCAATGGTATTTCATCTGACTGGAGGGAGGTGTCCAGTGGAGTGCCACAGTTCTGGGCCCAATACTTTTCAGTATTTTTCTAAATGGTCTGGATGAGGGTGTGGAGGGGCTACTAATTAAATTTGCAGATGACACCAAATTGGGAGGAGCAGCGAACACACCAGAAGATAGAGATAGAATTCAATGAGATCTGAACACCCTGGAAAAGTGGGCGGATGTGAACAAGATGCAGTTTAACAAGGATAAGTGCCGAGTCCTACATCTGGGTAACAAAAATGAGGACCATGCATACTGGATGGGGGGTACACTTCTGGGTAGTAGTGTGTGTTTGAACAAGATCTTGGGGTATGGGTGGACTGTAAGTTAAATCTGAGCAGCCAGTGTGATGCGGAGACAAAAAAGGCTAATGCAATCTTGGAGTGTATCAACAGAGGCACAACATCCAAATTGCAAGATGTCTTTAAGCAGCAGTTGGACAAACACTTGTCATGGATGCTCTAGACTAATCCTGCATGGAACAGGGAATTGGACTAGATGGCCTGTATGGCCCCTTCTAACTTCATGATTCTATTATCAGGGTTTTCCCAAACTCTGATCAATAGGGTATAATGGTACCCTAGTGGGCATATCCTAGCCTAGAAGATGCACTATATTATTGATAACTGATACTACCTGATAACTTCAAAGTTAATAGCTCTTGGTAACCCGGGTGAAGGGTCCCAGGAAGAAAATCATGAATCTCTTTCCCAGAGAAATGTTTACATATTAAAGGAGATATTTCTTCAGGAGGAAGCCATAAAGGACAGATGTGGAAGAACGTAAGAGTACGTAAGGGAAGCCAGTGTTGGATCAGGCCAGTGGCCCATCCAGTCCAACACTCTGTCACACAGGGGCCAAAAACATCAGGTGCTATCAGAAGGGAAGGTCCAGCGGTGGGGGCAGGACACTAGAAGCCCTCCCACTGTTTCCCCCCCTGTCAAGCACCAAGAATACAGAGCATCACTTGCCCCAGACTGAGAGTTCCTACCTATACTTTGTGGCTAATAGCCACTGATGGATCTCTGCTCCATATGTTTATCTAATTTCCTCTTGAAGCCATCCAAGCTTGTAGCCGCCGCCACCTCCTGTGGCAGTGAATTCCACGTGTTAATCACTCTTTGGGTGAAGAAGTGCTTCCTTTTATCTGTTCTAACCCAACTGCTCAGCAATTTCATGGAGTGCCCACAAGTTCTTGTATTGTGAGAAAGGGAGAAAAGTGCTTCTTTCTCTACCTGCTCTATCCCATGCATAATCTTATAAACTTTGATCATGTCACCATTGTCTCTCCAAGCTAAAGAGCCCCAAGCGCCTCAACCTTTCTTCATAGGGAAAGTGTTCCAACCCTTTTATCATTCTAGTTGCCCTTTTCTGCACTTTCTCCAATGCTATAATATCTTTTTTGAGGTGTGCTGACCAGAACTGTACACAGTACTCCAAATGAGGTCGCATCATCGATTTATACAGGGGCAGAATTTTACACTTCAGAGAGATGAAAGAAAATCTCTATAGGAGGTGCTGAAATACCTACCTGTGGAGGGTAGGCCTGTTGCACGTAGGCAGGACAGATGCGTTGTTTCCACAATCTCCCGGGCCCATGTTTTAGGCAAGCCCCCATGTTCGTATGCGTGTCCCTTTTTGAGACTACCCATGGACTCAAGAGTCATGTGTTTTGTGGGTCCCTGGGGCGGTTCATAGATGGAGGTGCCTATTTATATGTGCGTGAGAGGCTGCCCTCTGATGTAGGGTAGATCAGTGGGGCTACACCTGCACTCACAGAGAATGGACCTTTGTAGAAATTCCTCAGTGAGCTTCCCCTTAGAAAAGAAAGTTCAAACTGGATGATTTCTTCTGCTCACAGCTGAAGCGGTCATGCCCAGACAGAGGCTGGCATGTTAAGTCCCAAAGAATGATACACAAAGTAGACAAAAGTGATACTTCTTTGTTGGTGTAGTGTTTTGTTTCCAGAGGATTTAGTAATTTATGGTTGATAGAGAGATGTGATTTTTTTTTTTTTACCATTAAGCCAGTGCTGTGGTTTGGCGGCTTTGCCTTGCTTATTCATCCTGTCCAGTGCGTCGCATCGCCTCTGCATGGCTAGACACGATCTTTGTAGGCAGTTCATAAACGTGACTCATATGTATGCGTTCAAACCACTCCAGCCGGCTTCTTTCAAATGGTTAGCAAGTAGGTTTTGTAGGGCAAAGGGCAGGCACAGGAAATCATTAGAAAATAAAAATTAAAGCCCCCCCCCCCGAGATGGAAGATGAGTAAAAAATAGTAATACAGGATATTTGGTATGTGTGTTATTAGTTGACAGTTCAGAAAATGGATTAAATTTAACTCATGAGTATTTTCATTTGTGTAGGAGAGGAAGCGTCATGGGTAGTATCCTACCACAGCATGTATCTCAGGGCAACACAGTACATTTGTGCAAAGTTCATTCTGCCAATGCAAGAGCTTCTTGTGTCTGGAATACATTTTTATCAACAGAATGTGCCTGCATGCAGTGGTAGGATATAACCCCACGGTTTTTCATGGACAAATAACAAATGACTAAGTGCAAAACAGTTCAAATCAAATATAATCCTTTCTGTTGCTGGCAGAAAGGCCTGTTTTACACTATGTAATCCAGTGATTTTTTTTTTTAAAAAAGAATACAGTTAAGCCAAATTGCTCATAGCAGAATACATGGTGGCAGCAATGGAAACAGTTCTGGTAGGACTGCTTTAAATCTTGCCAGCTTCCTACAAATATTCTAAATATAAGTGGGATATGCTAAATGTGTGCAGATCCTGCAATGGCTTTTCAACTCAAACAAAGTTACGTGTAAAATTGCACAGAGGAAGGAAAAAACCCCCTACATTTACCAAAGATATATGTTAGTATATGAAGTTATCAAAACTAAATATCTAAATCCATTTTCTGGATACGCAGGAATTATACTGGATCTAGCTAACTTATATATTTACCCTTCTGTAAGTAAGTAAATTTAATCTGGAAATATGATTCCTTAATTTTCCCAATCCATTCCCAGATATCTGGAGGCAATTCCTTTTTCCAGCATCTAGTGTAAAGGATTCTGTCTATTGTAATCATGTGAAAAATAATGTCTTGATATTTTTTTAGGAAAATTCATAACATTGTTCAGCAGCACTACTTCAGGCAAAAAAGACACATACACACCTAAAGCCAACTGCAGTTTCTCAAGAACAAGAGCCATAAATTTTGGCAAATTTCTTTGGAGTTGTGTACCAGAGATGGATAGTTTTGAAGATATTCTCTCTTAATTGAGTACAGATTGGAAAGGACATACCGTATGAACGGATTTAGTTCCATACTTGTTCTGGAACCAGGGCCGTAGCCAGCAGTGGGGTGTTGGGGGCAGCGCCCCCTATCACATTTGAAATGCCTCCACCCCACTGAGGGCAGTTTTGTGCCCTCAGGCTCAGGTCACATGCCATGCTCCTCAGGGTCAGCAGTGGGGCCTCAATGAGGTGGCCTGGTGGGGACTCTGGCTGGAGGATGGGCAGCTGGTGCATGGGGCAAGTGGGTGGCACTGCTGGCTCCTCCGAGAAGGCCCCGAGCCGAGGGTGCCCCTTCTCACCTCTGTGTTCCGAGTGGCCTGGCAGAAAGACTAGGTAGCGCTGGCAGGGCCTGGTGCTGCTTGGCTGAAGATCACTGGGAGTTGTAGTCCACACTGCCACTGCTGCTCCGGCATTGAGGGTAGTGGAGGAAGGCTGCTGGCTGGCATGCTGCCTGGGCAGAGGGTACTGAGCCCGCAGGTGCTGCCTGGGCTCCTGCTGCAGCCATTCAGCCCTTGCCAGCACTGAGGGGTGGGGAGGGGCTGGCTTTGCCTTCAGTGGCAGGCCCGAGGGTTGCCGCCAGCCCCACACACAGGATGGCTCCACCACCTGTGAGTGGGCTCCTGCCCTTGGGCGGGCATCATGAGCAGTGCACAGCGTTGCTCAGCAGATCCCTCTCTAGGTCTCCTCCCAGCAGACTGTGTTTGCTGCCTCCCAGAGCGTGAACATGGGCTGCACTGCTGGAGAATCCTGCTGGGAATGTTCCTGGCTCCATGCAGCCAGAAAATGTATTTTATTTTTATTTATTTTATTTTTTATTTATTATTGTGTTTGTACCATGCCCTCCCTGCGAAGCAGGCTCAGGGTGTCTCACATGCTTAAAACGCCTTTGCAAAGCGTCTTTACAGAGTATATAAATAGTTACTAACAGTTTAAAACAAATAAAACAGCAGGGCAGGGAGAAAGCCACCAGTGGCTTTTTATTTAAATAAAATTTAAAAGGCATTAATTAAAAAATAATAAGTAGCGCTCCCTGTGCCTTGGCACCCCCCCCCCCCCCCGGTAAAATTCCTAGCTACAAGCCTGTCTGAAATTGTATAGCCAAGAGCTTTACACCACTTTTCTCAAAATGGGTCCCTACCTTTACTTACGTTTAAGAGTAAATTATAAATCTTAGACATAAGGTATTTATTTCCATTCATTAACATTTGCTTAAACTCAGAGCAATTTCTGAGATTTAAACCAGATCTTGCCATGCTTTTTATAAGCTGTGATTGGCTGTAGCTTTCCAGTGTATGCTGATTCTTACACAGTCCTTAGAACTGCAGCCTTGGAAATATGAGAAGCAGCTTCTTTAGCCTGGTTCGCTGAATGAAAAGGTCTCTCCCCCCCAGTTAATTGAAAGAAAATGTCCTTGTTTCTGTCTAAATTACATTTCTTGGGAAGATGTTTCCTATTGCTGCTGCAGATATTCATTTTAACTTTATTATATTCTTGTTTCTTAGACTGTTCAGTAAAGTTCATTGAAATATGTTTCTTGGAAAACTACTCCAGGAGACAAAGTAAATTGACTTCCTTGTTTAAGCTTCTCCTTGTATTTTATTCGTCAGGGGCAGAACATTCACTGTACATATGAAGCTACTAGGGTTGCCAAGTCCCCCTGGGAGGCGGGGAAACCCCTGCTCGATCAGGCCACCGGGGGGAACCCCACCCCCAAATTGCCAGGTTGTGATGTGCCAGGCATGATGATGTCACCCGGAGGTGACGTCATCATGTTAGGCCCGATTCGGGGGGGGGCTCTATCATTCGGGGGGGGGGCTCTATCATTCAAGGGAAAACTCAATGGTTTCCCTTAAATTATAGAGGTCCCACCGCAATGTGCCCAATGCAATGTCGCCACTTCTGGGTAATGTCATTGCGGCGCATGTGCTTCGTGCGCATGCCAGAAGACTCCCAGAGACGATGAGGACTCCCCCCACTAAAAGGCAAGTAAGACTTGGCAACCCTAGAAGATACCTTATATACTATTGGTCCATTTAGCTCAGTATTGTCTACTGTGATTGGCAGTGGCTCTTCAGGCAGGTAAGGGTTTTGCCAGTGCTTTTACATTGTGCATCCTGGGGGCCTAGTATTAATGAGATGGTAGTGCATCTGGCAAGAACATGCCAGTTGGAAGCAAATACTGGGGTACATTTTTTATTCCCTTTGAATGGATTTGCTCGGTATTGATCTAGGCTCAGTAAATTGAACAATATAAACTGGGCCTATGCCCACTTAAAAAAAACTGGTGGAGCTGCATGCAGTTCATCAGTAGATCTTGTGGAGCTCGGCCGGTGGGAGAACATCACAGTGACCTTAATGCAGGCAAAAGGTCCTTTTGGCTAGCAGCATCTCACGGTGGTCCACAGAGCTCTACAGCATACGGCTCCTGAATAGACAGGAAGCCCTCAGGAAGAGCATGGGGTATGTGTGTGAAGTGGGTTCTGGTGGAATTTGGATTCAGTCATATATGAATGGGTCTGCAGAATGTCAGTGGTGGTGCAGCTGCTGGGAAAATTGGCAGCAAGAGAAATCACATGGATCCTAGGAACAGGAAAGGCTCTGTGTCACAGTGATACAGAGGTCTTAGAAGCCATGGATGCTAGAGAAGGAATTGAAGGAAAATCTCATTTTGGGGTGTATATCAAGGAAAGGGTTCCGTGTGTATAATACAAAGGTTATCAGAACACAATTTTTAAGTTGTGCTTACTACTTTGAGTTTCAGTATTTCACACCTGGAATACCCTCCCCAATTTATGACTTAAAATAACTCTGTTGTATGTGCCAGAGCTAAGGTTGCTGTGGAAACTGTAAGTTCTAATCATGGCTAACTAACCAGAAGCACTTATAGGAACACCATCAACCTGAAGTGTAGCCACTTAATTGGCAGTTAAAAATAAATTACTATGCCTGCCTGCCTGTGCCAATCTGTGTATTTTATTGTACTCCAATGATTATTTTCTAGGTTTGTTTGAAATGTCTCCCAGAATAATAAACATGAGTACTTATACTGACTGTTGTGAAAATTGTATCAAACTGATCAATCAAAGGAATAGCAAAATATTGTGATACCTTGTAATAGGTTGTTTGCAAGCTGATTTGCTTATTCATGTGCATAGACTGCCTAAAAACTGTGGGGAAAAGTAGGGGCTCAGGTGATGGTTGTCCTGTATGAGATTTTTCTCATCAGCGGAGATTTGGATATGCGAAGGTATGTATCAACAGAGGCATAACATCCAAATTCTAAGATGTCATAGTCCCGCTGTACAGTGCCTTGATCAAGCCGGAGTATTGTGTGCAGTTCTGGAGGCCTCACGTCAAAAAGGATGTGGACAGAATGGAGTGAGTGCAGAGGAGAGTGACAAGGATGATCGGGGGTCTGGAGACCAAGCCCTATGAGGAAAGGCTAAGGGAATTGGGAATGTTCAGTCTGGAGAAGAGGAGGTTGAGGGGGAACATGATTGCTCTCTTGAAGTATTTGAAGGGCTGTCACTTAGAGGAGGGCAGGGAGCTGTTCCTGTTGGCATCAGAGGATAGGACTTGCAATAATCTGACATCAGGAATCATAAGACTGAGAAACCTGTTGGGAAACACTTCAGCCTTCCAGGACATTCAATGGCTGACCTCAGAGTAGCTGTTTTATTGCAAAGGAACTTCAGGAACAGAATGGAAAGAGAAATAGCTGAATTACAAGTTATTACAATACTCGGAACAAACACCCCACCAGGACTTAACAAGGATATCAGTTTCTTATCACATTACTCATGCTAACATTCAATCCTCAAGTATGTATTCTCACCAAGAAGGGCTATACACCCCCTATATTTTAATGTTTTTCTTTTCTTTTTTGATATAGTGTATTATAATAGTGATTGTAATGCAATGCAATACCTTGTTGATCTCTAACATAACACTGTACCCCAGGAAAAGGATTCTGTCAGTTAACTCAATATTTTATTGAAGCAAAATTTTATTAATACTCTTAGCAATTAAGAATATAATTTAATATGTAATATAGTTTGGAATGGTAGATTTAAATGCAGTTCTTTTTTTTGGGGACAAGGAAAACACTCTACACAGCCAAGATGTTGTAAAATTCACCTCCATACTTGAAAGGAGATGGATGGAGACTAAGGATAGGATTCTCACAAATTAGGACACATCAGTCTCCAGTTCTAACACATTTATTACCTTTGTTGTCCTCTCCCCCCCCCTCCAGTTGAACCGTAGCAGATGATAACCAGGGATTAAGCTTGTTATTCGTTTGATCTGTTTTTTAAAAAATGTGTCTTCACTATTTTGCATGCTAATTTAACAAACCACTCCTATATATACAACTATGATATGTAATTCCATTTCATCATCAAGACAAAATGTGCATGTCCATGAAAGCTCATATCTTGAATAAAACTTCATTGGTCTTAAAGGCGCCATTGGACTCTAGCTTTGTTCTGTTGCTTCAGACCAACAGGACTACCCACCTTAATCTATCTTTATTGACCATATAATCCTTTTGTGTACTGTTCACCACACTGAGGCCAATAGATAGTTCCTTTTTCTGGGAACCCACTGAAATCAGACTGGAAGTAGATTTTTAGTGGACCCATATTGGTAAAAAATGGCACATAAGTTCCTCAAATAAATAAATAACTTTCTACAACCTTTTGAATAAAACAAATATGATGTTTGTCTAGTTTAAGAAGTTTCTGGACTGTTGTTATTATTTATATAACGTTATCAGTGTCAACAAAGATACGTCCCTACCCTGAGAAGCTTCCAATCTAAAATATCACTTTTTGAACTGAGTGACTCCAGAGTCACTCTTTCTCTGTGAGTCACCTGGTGTAATAAAATGTTTTTAAGACCCCCCCAGCTTCTCTATAATGATCTTTGTTTATGAGTATTAATTAGGAACATTAATTAGGATCTACTTGACACATCAGTTAAACTGATCTTCCTGCTTAGAGTCTTGGACTCAAAACTTAAGAAGTGCACTGTAAAAGTATTGTGTTTTCAGGAAAGGAAGCAAATACAAGAAAGGGTTTGTTTGGTGTGTTTTTAGTACTGCAGTTATAGGACAGTGAAGTGTAACCAACTGTGTGAATTAATCTTTTTACAGCAGGTGTTGTAAGCATTAAATGTTGTACTGAAATAACTCAGATGCGGTAACAGTAAAGTTTGATGACATCTTCAAAATAACAAATATCAGTGTAGATGTTAAATGTACCACTTATTCCAATTACATGGCTATCTTAGTTTCCTAAAATTGATTGGACATGGCAGAATTGTAATGCCAGAAGGTGCAACAAGCATCAGAAGTCATTTTAAGTATTGTTGCTTCTGGCTCTTGCTGGAGAGCAAAAGAGAGAGAGAAGAATGAATAGTGAAGAAGATGGAAAATGAAGTGCATTTTGATGTACTTTATATGTGTGAAGCATTCACACGCTTTGAGAATTCAGCTCCAGGAAGAAAGGGCATGAGCTTTAATTCAAAATAATTTGCAGGTACTGAAAGGGAGACAGGTCTAGAAATCACAGAGGGGGAATGATCTTCACACAGTACAAGAGTAACATCAAAAGCAACCCCTATTAAGACATGAGCCTTCTTGAATGACCACTCTGTTACCCTAGTCCTACAAAGGAATTATTCCATTGAAATCAGGAAGGAAGTGTATAATGCAAGCATAATTTTTTTTGATTAGTTTATAACTAGGGGAAAAACAGACAGAAGGTTTGGTATATTTATTATTTATATGTAATGGAACAGTCTGCTCCCCCCTTGATACCTGTGCAATTTAGTTTGGTCCTGTTGGGTGGAGCTTTTATTTCAGTTTCCAGTTTTGTATGTTAGCTGTTGTTGTAGGTGGTGGGAGTTGTCCCCTTGCAAATAAATGGTTGGTGTTTTGAGCCAGCTTGTATCTGCTGAATGGAACTTCAGAATGGGTGTCTGAGTGAGTACTCTAATCTGGGAACCCACAGCCAAAGGGGGACATTACATGATGTCAGAAGTTGGCCTGTATCTCATTTGGGTCTCCAGCACTGAACAGGAAGGTTCCAGATTGCATTCCTTGTAAAGCAATGAAGCATTTCAAGCCTCAGATTTATCCTTTGTGGGAAATTTAGGGAGAACTGGAGGAGATTGGGAACAAAAGTTGAAACTGTACCTTGAAGTCACCAAGTTTGATCCTATTGTGTGGAGCTTTGTTTCAGTTTCCATTTTTGTATGTTAGCTGTAGTTGCTGGCAGTGTTCCCTCTAAGGTGAGTTAGTGTGAGCTAGTGCACAGTTTTTTAGCCTCCAGCTCACACATTTTTGTCGTAGCTCAGGAAGGATTGTTCCATAGCAAATTGATTTATGCAGCAGCCAAATCACTCACTCACAACTTGAATGCCGGTAGCTCACAAAGTAGAATTTTTGCTCACAAGACTCCACAGGGTAGAGGGAGCATTGGTTGTTGGTTGTGGGAGTTGTCCCCTTACAATTAAATGGTTGATGTTTTGAGTTAGCTTGTCTCTGCTTAATGGAAATTGAGAATGGGTGCCTCAGTGAGTACTCTTAACTTGGGAACCCACATCCAAAGGGAGATGTTACAAAAGGAACAAGTCACGCTTTGCAAATGTGTCTGATTAGCTATATTGGGAACTCCAGGTTTGTTATATTTTGTTTTTGCATCGACTTAATAGTATATAGGAATAGGTATTACAGCCTTGCATCTTCACAGATGGGAATGCGTAACCCAGCAGGATTTCCTTGCAATTTAAATGCTTAACGCTTCCTGGGAAGAACAAAGCATGCATAATGTTGTCACCTATGACAGTTTGACATGAATGTTGCTAGTTACAAGGATGTTATATAGTGTAAATATATGAGAATATGTGTAAACTGTCATCCTTGTGCTTTTTTTTTTTTAAAGGCTAACTCCTAGAGCACTGAATCGGCAATTGAATCTAGATAAAATTATATATTTTTCTCCACCATTTTTAAAATTTTGTGACAGTAATGCATGCATATGTTGATGGATGTCCTGGTTCGTAGTTAATTCTTGTAGACATTTTAGCCTTTTAGATGAGTGTTTTATGCATATTTAAAAGATGGGAATCCTATTAGATTGCAGCTGGAGTTTTGCTAGAAATATTTTTTTATATTTTACCAAGCAATTTACCCCTTTACTTTTACTATATAAATGCAAAAATAGAGTTCCTATGGCAGTAGATGTTGCTCACTTTAAAGACGTTTTATCTAATATTAAGAGATTTTATTGATATATGAGTTGAACTTTTGGGACACAAAAATCGACATTGTTTTGGATAGACTGTGGATAAGTTACCAAACTGCATGAAGCTGTGTTACTATCTTCAGATGTTTGGTGATTGTCAGCATAAGAGGACTTCTTGGTGGTGATATCAAGATTGTGGGATGTCCTTCCCTCTTGGCTTTTAGAACTATTGTGACTTGGATCGATACTGCCATGAATAGAAGGAGCTGAAAAAGCAGATCTTTGTTTCCCCTTTCCCTGTGTTCGTCGAGAAGCTGAGGATTAGGGGACCCACCTGTGGCACAAGGGAGCTGTAGCAAGGAGGGATCAATTGGACAAAATCCTTGCTTGATATCCCCAAAAAGCAGGATGTGAATACTTTAATAACACAATCAAGAAACATTTTAAATATTAAATTGCTATTATACCTTCTTAGCTTCATACAGTGGTGTAGATGTTCTTGGTATCTGTTTACTGGAACAGTTGTAGGCTTGACAAATGTTAGTATTCATGCAGAGATGTGCAACCATTATAGCCATTTTCTGATTTCTGTGAGGGTGCATTCATGATAGAAGTTCATAAACATAATTTTGATGTTTCTCTTGGTGGTAAAAATTGCATTGTTGGTCTGCATCTGCTCAGATGAATCACAAAAAGCAGAAAATTAATACAGTGAGATGTTTTTGGTTTAAAAAACCTGACCAAACCAAAGGAAAGCCCAATGTTAATGCTGCTGTTAATACAGTAGACTGTTTAGCTGTATCACCAATGGGGAAGCCCAGAGTTTATTGGGAAGTTCCATGTCACTTCAGTATTATCAGAATACTAGAAATAAGTCCTGTTGTGGAAATAAATACAGTGGGCTCTAGAAAGAGGCTCTGGGTGGGTGCCCCGGCCTTGGGCACTCAGCATCAATTTGCTGTGGCAACCTCAGCAGGGTATAATGACACAGAGTCCACTGTTTTCTCCAGGGGAGCTGAGCTCTGCCATCTGGAGAGCAGTTTTAATTCTGAGTGATCTTCAGCCCTCACCTGGCGATTGGCAACAATGGTTCCCCAGTAGGAAATGGCTGGTTTGGAGGGTAGAGTCTGGCATTGTACCTGTCTGAGGTCCCACCCCTCCTCAAACCCCACCCTCTCCAGGCTCCGCTCCTCAAATCTCCAGGAGTTTCCCAACTTGGAGTTGGCAACCCTATCTTCTTTCCTTTCCAGCCAACCATCAACGTACTGTTATCTGCCCCTCTGACTTCAGCTTTCCATCTCCCCACCCCCCTTCCTGCAGCGTCTTCTTAGGAAAAGTACAGTCTTTATTTGCAGTGGAGACCCAAGCAGGAGGGAAGCAATCTCAGCAGGGTATAATGACACAGAGTCCACCCTGCAAGACAACCATTTTCCCCAGGGAACTGATCTTTGCCATCTGGAGAACAGTTTTGATTCTGAATTATCTCCAGCCCTCACCTGAAGATTGGCAGCAATGGTTCCCCAGGAGGAAATAACTGCTTTGGAGGGTGGACTCTATGGCATTCTATTCAGCTGAGGCCTCTCCTCTCCCCAAACTCTGGCTTCCGTAGACTCCATCACAAAATCTCCAGGAATTTCCCCAGTTGGAGCTGGCAATCCTAGTCAGGACTGTCCCCATGAGTTCCTCACAAAGGCCAAAGTAGGCCTAGAAAGGGCCTCTTCCCCTTTCTGACAGGTATTGACCGAACCAAGCTTGGTTGCCTAGCAACAGCCACTGAGGGGAAAGTTAGCCCCACATCAGGAAGATAAGAGAATGGTTTGAGGGCTGGTAGCTCACCTCTGTAGCCAGCCAGTGGCTTACCCCTGTAGCCAGCCAGCCAAGCAGGAGAACCTGTCAGGAGAGACAGACATTTTGGCAGTTTATTCAGTTTATTCAGACAGAGAAGTGACCAAGACGGCAGTGGGTGGGGAAGAGGAGCGGACCCAGCACCCAGCCAATGGCACGCAAGTACTCTTGAGTGGCGGTTGATGGGCCAATGGCTGATGGAGTGCACAGCACAGCCAATGGGAGAGCTGGAAAGTGCCAATATGTTAGACTTTTATATACAAAGGATTAACACTGTTGATGTTGGGAATATTAAGCAAATAGCAACAGTAAGAACAAAGTGGTCTTGCGGAGTTGAGAATAGTCTGATTATTGAAGAAAATGGAAAGTAATATAAAGCATGCTAATTAGATCCTATAATGACCCCTAACGAAAATTTTATATTGAGAGAGTCTTAAAATATAGTTGGCCAATATAACATGCTGCTTCATAGGTATTCTTATATTTCCCTCTGAAATGTTCACATATGTTCAAATATGACTTGAAATATGACGAACTTTTTGTATTTTTAGGCACTGGATGTTGACAGAACCGTGCTTTATAAAATGAAGAAATCTGTAAAAGCAATAAATATTTCTGGTTTAGGTATGTATGTAGTCTGATTACTATGTGTATAGTTAAAAATTATGTATTTAAATTTGGAGGCTTCCCAAGCATTTATTTGGAAATACCTGAGAAGGTATAGTATGATTCTCCCTTTCATGTGCACCTTCTCTAGACTACTTTTAATTTGATTTCTCCCCAGATGGGCTCCAGAACAATAAATAAGCCCATCGGGGAAAATTGCATTGGGACATTTATTGATGAGAACCGGCTGGCGGAGAAAAAGTTAAGCCCCCCTCCCTGCCCCTGTATTCAGACTTACTCAGCAATCAGAGGCTGATTTTCATTTGCTGAGGTAACTTGTAGCTCTGCTCTTAGGTTAAAAGAACACATGCTGGGAGGAGCCTCTATCTGAGGCCTCAGGAAGCTTGCTATTAGTCAGAGGAGGCATTACAGAGCTAGAAGTACTGGTGGTCTGAATGTGGCCTGGTTCAGACAGTAGGTTCCAATCCCATAACAGGACCCATTCTTTGTTACTTGAGCATTGATTTACTCCTCCATTTCCTGATTTCTTTTTCCATAATGTCTGAACCAGGCAAACTATGGTTAGTGCTAACTAGAATGGTCTCCGGATTGTGGCTGGAAATGAGTTTGCAAGCCATGGTTTGATTGTCCAGTTATGGCATTATGGCAGGCTATGATTAGAGAAAACCAATTAATACAGAAGGAAGAAGGAAGGAGCTCATAGTTCCGCTGCACATTTGCGGATCTTCCAAACCAGGGGTGGCCAAACTTGCTTAATGTAAGAGCCACATAGAATAAACGTCAGATGTTTGAGAGCTACAAGACATAAACACACACATTTTTATTGGAAAATATGCAAATTTGCATATTAAATTAAAGAGACAAATGCCTTTTCCAAGCCGGCCAGGGTGGTGGGGGGAAGCTTTGAGAACACATTTAAAGTTAAAGTTGCTTTCTTTCTTTGCTGTCTCACACCTCAAACCTACTCAGAGAGGGGAACACTGGCTGGAGAAGGGATGACCGATTGGGGAGGCATGCCTCCCCTTCGCTTCCCCAGCTGCCCTGCTGGGAACCTCACAATATGTATAAAAGAGCCGTATGTGGCTCCCGAGCCACAGTTTGGCCACCCCTGTTTCAAACGCTGCTTTGTAGGACCATCTGACCCATAAAAGGTTAGCAAACAGTAACATCCGATGATGTTCTTTAGGAGGAACAGAAAATGTTACCTTTAAAATGCATAGAGTGTAACAGTTGACATGTGCTTCATTGATGGTCTCTGCCTTAGGAATAGGTAGCTTCTTTTGAAATGTGTAACTAGAAACTTGGTACAGGGTATAACAGTTTTTGTGTGGCATTATGTATATCTTTGGATGTTTTAAGTTTTCTTTTCGATATATGTGTGTGTGCACTTATATAGTTTGGCCTTGTCCAAACATGGCCTGACATTTTTGGTACTGTCAATTCCCCTGATCCATATGGCCAACTGGAATACTTGCACACAAAGCCTTCTCTATTGTTTAGAAGGGCAATTCTCACTGAAATGAATGGAGAAGCTTTTGTTAGTAGGGCATGGAGAAACAGCTTTGAAAAAGAACAAATGGTGTAAGGAAGTCTCCCCCCATTTTTAGTACTTATAAATTAAGCAATTTGCTAATTTGATTGTGTTGGAAACATAGAGGAAGCTTTTTGTTAAATAGTTCATTTATCAAGGGGACAATAATAGATTTCCCCCCTTTTTGTGTATTCTTGATGGTAACCAAATATTTATATAATTTAACTTGTCCAGCTGACATCTATTTACATTTCTTGTGCATGTCTAATCTTCTAAATCTTTGGCTATTTTCTTTTTAGCTTTAATTAAAAAAAATAATTAAATAGTTAAAATATAATTTTTTAAAAAATTGATGTATTTAAATCTACTTGTACAGTAATTTTTAGGACAATGTTTCTTTTTCTTTTGTGAAGACCCTACTATAATTATAGCTAATGTAATATTTGTTCTTTTTGAAGCTCATGTGGAAAATGAAGAGCAGTACACTCAAGCTTTGGAGAAATTTGGAGGCAATTGCGTCTGTAGGGATGACCCAGACTTAGGAACAGCATTTTTAAAATTTGCTGTATTTACAAAGGAGTTGACGGCACTCTTCAAAAACTTGGTAGGAAATAATTTTTCCTTCTTTAAAAGTGCATTTTACTGAATTGAAATGGAATAGTGAGACTTTAGCTTTCAACTGGAATACATTTAATCTTTAACACATGACCTTATATGAGTCCAGAGCTTTGATACACTTTAAGCTAAGCCACAATACTAAGCTTTGCAGTTGATAATATCTGATGAAAGTCATTAGTGTGTATTTCAGCTAACTGTATTAAAAAAAACACAATCTAAGTAACTGCTTCTGAAGCTTAGCTTAGAGTAGTTGAAATGGGAGATATGGATGTCTAGAAGTTAAAATGTGATTATCTTAAGGGAATGTTGCATGTATGTACGCAATGGATATTGTAAATGGTTGTAAAGACAACTCTTTTTATCCAGGAGAGTATTCCAGCCTTATATAATTGGTTTCTTTCTAAACCATTTGTAACACTAATTGCTGTCCTCTGACTTAACCCTCTCATGGGACTGGGAACGAAAGAGGGCGAGAGAATGAGCTATTTTGCCCTGACTCCATGTTGTATCACAGTATAATATGGATAGTGCTTGAACTGAAGGTGGAGGAAAGACATGGGGAAAATAAAGCATCTCAAAAGCCCCCTCCCTTCTAAACATTACAGCAATTAAATAACCCTTTGTCCCTCGGGAGTGGTAAGGCTGGTAAGCCCTCCTTTTCCTGTGTTGCTTTGTTTTGTGTGTATGTTAAAACTGTACAATTGGTGAAGTGTCTTTTCCTTTAACATCTGGATACGTGTGAGCATATCTGCCTGTAGCACTAGTGTAATGTATTTATTTATTAATTAGAACATTTATATCCCACCTTTCCTCTTGGTTCAAGGCAGTTTACAATAATAATCAATCCCCAGCTAAAAACAAAGATAACATAACAAGCCTTAAATCCCTCGCCCTCCTTCCCTTACGAGATGCCTGCTGTTGAAACCCCCTCAAATGCTGGTGAACATTCTCTCGGGATTTCCAAGGAGGGGCCCCACCTCTCCAGGGAGCCCATTCCACAGAGCCACAGTGAAAAAGTCCCAGGCTCTGGTCAGTGCCAGACAGGATGGTGTAAGTGTCCATCTGCCCACAGCCTCAAAACACCCATTTCAGAACTAGGATGGACACATCTGGAGGCTTGGATAATGAAATATAGAGCTGGAAGCCATCTCCAGATTGTTGACACCCAACCCCAAAGCTCCCGACAATCTCACTCAGTGGCCTCATAAATATTAAAGACAGGGCCATAGCCAGCTGTGGGGCTTTGGGGGTTGCGCCATGATGGGCATGAGTCCAGAGCACAAGTGGTAGCCCTCACGCCTCAAAGGACCCTGTCAGCATCCATAGGCATGATCAGTCTGAAACTTTACATGTTGAAAAGACAAGCAGGTGCTTCTGACACCTCAGGTACTGGGTTTGCCCTCCGTTTGGCTGCCGTGTCAGAATGGATGAGAGAGATTTTGCCAGCAAAATGTCTTGCAAAAACATCGCAGCTGGGAGCCAAATTTTCATCAACCGTAAGGTTCCACTTAGGTGTTATCAATTCATGAACCGCTTTGAATAACTGTGCTGGATGAGAGTCTGCTGACTCAATGGTGGCAGAGAAGAAAGTCTGCTTTGCTGCCATCACTGCCACTTCATAGGCCTGTAAATGGGCTTTATGACAGGCTCTGATTCATCCTGAGTCTTCTGCCAATGTCACTGTAATTGTCTTCCAGTCCACTTCATGTCACCCAGCTTCCTGGTAAACCAAGGAGCTGGGGGGCCTCACAGTACATGGAAGAAGATGCTAAGGAGCTACTCTGTTTATGGCCCCAGTCAGCCTGTCATTCCATGCAGCTACAAGGGCCCCCACAGAGTCACTTGGGAGGCTATCAAAGTTCCCTAGAAGAAGAGAAGAGGAGATTGGATTTATACCCCGCCCTTCACTACCCGAAGGAGTCTCAGAGTGGCTCACAATCCCTTTCCCTTCCCCTCCCCACAACAGACACCTTGTGAAGTAGATGGGGCTGAGAGAGCTCTTTCCAGAGCTGCTCTTGAAAGAACAATTCTCCCAGATTAGAGTCCAGCAGGATCCATTAATCTCTGAGGGCGAACCATCCAAATTGGTCCATTGCCCCTGCAGGAAGGAGGCAGCAAGCTCAGCTGTGGTTTCAGAAGGTAGTGATCTGATCACAACAGAGGCCAAACCTCCAGCACCCTAATCAGATCACCGGCAAGCCCCATGGTGCAGCAAATTACAATCTGAGACAGACCCATGGTTGTCATGGCGGCCATGAAGTCCTGAGCCTGACCCAACAAGATAGCCTCAGCAGATATGTTGAAATCCCCAAGGGCAATCATCCTCAGGGTTCTCAGCTCCAAGTCTGACATCACCTTGGTCAGCTCAGCCAGAGATCCTGCTGGAAAGCTAGGCGGACGGTACACTTGCAGGATCCCTAATCTGTCCCTGATGCTCAACACAAGGTGCATACAATCAAAACTGGCTTCTGTCCACACCGGATACCTAATGATGGAGAGATGGAAAAGAAATACTAAACCCCCCGCCCCATCCTCCCATTGGAGGTGGTGAAGGACATCACTGTAGAGCTGAAGTAATGACATGACTCATGGCCACTTGCAGTTAGGCAGGCCTTGGAATTTGGCCAAGAAACTTAACCTGCCTGTATTGCCTGAGTGAACTGCCTTTTCTAGAGATCGCCATGGCATCTGCTGAGTGGGTCCTTACCTTTGTCAGCATATGCTCAGCACCAGAGGCGCCCTTGGTTACTGGAAATCGAAATTTTCCGCCGTTTGTTGCTGTTTTTAGGAATTTTAACTTTGTATGAATTTGTACTTGCATTTGGATTTATTACTATGTTTGTATTTTAACTGTTGTGACCAATGCTCCCTCTAAGCTGTGGAGTCTTGTGAGCAAAAATTCTACTTTGTGAGCTACTGGCATTAAAGTTGTGAGCAAACAATTTGGCTACTGCATAAATTAGCTTGCTCTGGAGCCATCCTTCCTGAGCTAAGACAAAAACGTGTGAGCCGGAGGCTAAAAAATTGTGAGCTAGCTCACACTAACTGGGCTTAGAGGGAACACTGGTTGTGACCATCCTGAGCCCACTTGTGGGGAGGGCTGGATATAAATCCAATAAATAACAACAACAACCCGAAGTCAAAGATGCATGCTCATCCCTTGATAACAGCAGCATCCCATGGTGAACTGTGTGGGAAAGATGCATGCTCATCCCTTGATAACAGCAGCATCCCATGGTGAACTGTGTGGGACAGCCATCACACACCTGGCAGAGTTGGCAGCATTTCAGATACCATCCTTTTCAGTTAAAGCATTTTGCAGATTCTGCTCCGAGTTAGTCTATTTGGTAAACAGAAGACATTTGGGTAATGGTTCTGAAGCCTCTCTGCTTAATCCTTTTGGTTACTTCTTCTGTTTGTTTGGGTTGCTCCCCCTCCCCTTCTTGTTTTTGATCTTACTTGTTTGTATACTTTTGATCTTTGCAGGGTCTGGTTTAAAGCTCTTATAAAAAGTGCTTAGTGGTTCCTGAGTAGTAAGGGCATCTGTTTTAAAAACTTCCTTATAAAGTGTTATTTGTGGTATTTGAGCATATTGCAAGATTATGTGCATCTCATGGTTTAGTATTATTGATTTGATTTATTAAATTTCTACCCCGCCCTCCCGGCCTGGGCTGGCTCAGGGCACCTTACAAACCGGCATAAAATTACAATAAAATACATTAATAACAATATTAGTAAAAAAACAGTCCTAACTATTTATACTAAAACATATTAAAGTGCTAGTATCTGTATCAGTAGCTTACAGCGGTTATTGTTGCACAGGCTCTTTATACGCAGTCGGCTCTTGCTCTTTTAGAATAGCTTAGGCAGCTATCTCAAGCTGTAAGTTAGATCCTAGGGAGACAGGGCTCTTCCACCTTAAACCATCAGTTGTTAGTCATTAGTGGTTAGTGGTGGCAGTGGTTCCCAGGCCCTGCAGAACTGCAAAAGGTCCCGCAGGGCCCTGGTCTCTTCTGGGAGCTCATTCCACCACAGTGGAGCCGCCACCGAAAAAGCCCTGGCCCTGGTTATTGATAGCCTGGCTTCCTTAAGACTCGGAAGGGCCAGCCTGTTCTGGGCTGGGTTTATTATAGGTTATAAATTGCAGTGTCCATTTTGTATTTGCATATTTTCTTTACTTACACCTTCTTTTTCGGCATTTTAAAACAAAACAAATTTTGAACTTTCAAATTCCACAGCTTAAACCAAATGCAGCCCAAACCTAAGTGCTGGTTTAGTTGCTGTCCTAAACACTTCAAAGACTGGGTTTAAATACAGCTTGCAGTTTTACTTATGCAGAAGCTCTTTTTAGACCTTTTCTAAAATGATTATTTTGTTTGGTTTCCTCACATGAAACTGAATGCTGTTATTTCCCCCCTTAATTTGCAAATAGATACAGTGCCCCCCCTCCCCCCCACACCACCATTTTTATTTTTTGGAGAGTGTTAGCATATTGGGCTACAGTAATTGCCTAGCACTTTTTCCTTTTCTTTTTTAATCAGCAAAGGCCTTTCTGAAATCTGTTTCATTGTTTACTTTCAGGTACTTAATTTCCTTAAGCACATGCAGAGAACTTCACTTAAAACCAAATGAGTTACCTTTTAAAAACCTCTGGCCATTGTGTCATGCTCACAACAGGGTTTGAAAAAGTCTCTCTCTCTCTGGGTGCGATCACACGGGCATTTAAACCCGGGTTCTCCCGCGCTGCTCTTTCAAGCGCGATGGCTCAAACGGAAGGTACTTGTTTTTCCTGGTGGTTGGAAAAGCGGGCTCGAGTGCGGGGGGGGGGCGGGGCGGCGGCTTCGAGACGGGAGACAGATGCGGCCGTCTAGTCAGCCCCTTTAATTGCGATGGGGAACAGCCGCGAGGCCCGCAATAAACGTCCGTGTGATCGCACCCTGTCTGTACATACACACAGAGTCCAAATATGCGAATACCAGCTACATGGGTAGAATAGGTCTTTGGCATCTGAATGGAGATGCTCAAGTGCTTGTAGCACTCAAATACTTTACGTTTTCTCATGATGGGGGCTCACATATGTGTTTGAAGCACAGAGTAGTGTATTTAGCTTGTAACAGAATAGACAATCAGTTCTTTACCTTAGACTGGAGAATGTTCCTTCAGTTTAACCGGCTCTTCTGTTGAGGAAGAGTCTCCTCAGGCTGAAGGAAGGCTTCAGACTTTGCTTGGTGGACTGACCAGTGTCTGCGGGCGATGAATAAGGACGATACTCCAAATGGTTCATCAGGAATACCTTGAAAAGGCCTGGTTTACTTTTTTTTGGTGTTTCTCTCTATTGGAAATGAGTTGAGTATTTTATAAAGACATGGTGGTTTTACATACTGATCTCATTTTTATTCCTAAAACAGATTCTCTCTTTACAGATCTTACTTACTTTTCTCCCAAACCATGTGGTCCTCAGGAACTGGCATTACCTAGAGTCCCACAGGGTGTTCCTCATCTGTATTAGATAGGCTACACCCATCAGAAAATTGGGTTCTCTTTTTATATTCTGTCACTCAGCAGTTAAGGAGGGGGGATGGTTTTGAAAGCAGTACTTGGCAGTTGGGTCAAAGAGTATATTTCTCTGTCATGCATTTCTCAGTCTTAAGCCTAAAAAAGGGATCTTGGTCCATTCAACTAGAAGTGCCTGTGCCACAACACCAACACATGAGTTGCTGGAACTTTTCAGTCAGTGACCTGGACTTCAGTGTCCATATTCAAAATTGATTCTGTCCCCATGGCTGATTAGTGTTCATGCAGGGGGTGCTGCAGCAGGACAGCCAAGGAAGTCTCTGAACTGAAGATGGCAGGGTACTCCTTTCCACTTGGTGGTGGAGTGACCTATTTCCTGTCTCCAGGGATTATGGGAAGAGTTGTAGCAGGATGTTGTCCCGGTCCTTAAGGCAGAAATAACCTTCAAAGTAAGTCCAATGTCCCATTCTTGAGGCAGGGTTTAATTTGTATAGCAGATATGTTCCACCATCTGTTACCTACATGCCTGTCTCATTATTTGCACTGAGTTAAAATTTAACATGATAACACACCCACACCTTGTATATTACACCTTAATAATGCATCAAGCCATTATCAGCTGCTTCCAGACACTTAGAAAGATCATACCTCACCCTTTGTATTTTTCTGCATATGTGGAAAATGGTGTCTCTTGGGGAGCAAAGCAGAGAGTATGGAACATGAGGGGTTCCTGGTGAACCTGTGTTTGAATCAGGCATGCAGTCATGGCTGTGCTTTACAGTGACATTGCAAAGCCTGTTCTTTGAAGTTGATAGTTCTGTATCTCTTGACTTGTTCATTCCTCAAGGTTTGAGTGTTTCTAGATCTGTCAGATAAAGTAATGGCGCCTGGGTGTGAAAATGGTTAAACATGCCTTCATTATTTGTTGCAGATCCAGAATATGAACAACATAATAACATTTCCACTGGACAGTTTGCTGAAGGGAGATCTAAAAGGAGTTAAAGGGGTATGTGTGTGCTTTTTAAAAAAAAAAAACCCCATGTTTTCATTATGATTAGTGTTATGAGTTCATTTTGAGTTTAGTTGAAGAAAAACATGTACTTCCTTCCTTGGAGACAAGGTTTTTTTTTGGGGGGGGGCACAATGGGCTGCAGCAGAAGGGAGGTAGGGAAGTTCTGTTCCTCTTGTTGGACTCTACCCACACTAATTTGGTAATAGAGAAAAGCCTGATATATACGTGCTTGATCATTGTATTATGCTTGCCTACTTAGCAGAGAAATACGAACGTGCAGGGGGAAACTTGTACTGTGCATTTGTCAACTTAAACGGGGCCTTTGACTCTATATCTAGAAGTTTATTGTGGAGCAAATTGGATAAGGTTCTCAAAGACAAAAGACTACTCTTGTGTTCTTTAATTAGCTGTCAGGTGAGCTACAGTGGCCACAGTGATTTAACCAGCGAGATCCCCACCAACCGGGGGGGGGGGGGTCAAACAAGGATGTGTATTGGCCCCTCACTTGTTCAGTCTCTTTATGAATGACTTAGGACCTACCGTGAGGACTGTGGAGGGCCGTTTTCCTAGACTTGGCCTCCACATTTCTCTTCTGCTTTATGCAGATGAGGCCGTGGTGCTATCTCACCCCCAATTGGGCCTCAAGCACCTTTTGACTACATTTGTAGACTACTGTGATTCCAACCTACTCCTTGTCAGTTCTGAAAACTCGAAAATCATGGTCTTTTCTGTCATTTGGAGGTGTCATCTTTGAAGTATAAAGGGCGAATTTGTTGAAAAAGTGAAATTCTATTGATACCTAGGAGTCACTTTTCAGTACAACAGCAAATGGACATACCACTGAAATCAGGCACTTAACCTGGCAAAGTGCAATATGTCAGCTGTGGCCCACTTCTTTTATGCCCACAGGGGCCAATGTGTCTCTGCTGCTATTCGTGTCTTCAGTGCGAAACCTGTAGCCCAACTGCTCTGTGGAATTCCTATTTGGAGTAGCGCTCCTGTATGATGGCCTTCAAAATTTTTAAACTTCCATTAAAGCATCTAATAAAGCCTAGAGAAACCCCACTAACATCATTTATGTTTAGAGAGTGTTACTTTACTGTCTAGACCAGTCTAGACTAGGGCCAGGGCCTTCTCAGTGGTGGCTCCATACTAGTGGAATGAGCTCCCGGAAGAGATTAGGGCCCTGCGGGACCTTTTACAGTTCCTCAGGGCCTGCAAGATGGAGCTCTTCTACCAGGCTTTCAGTTAGGAGCCACCACACTGTTAACACCACCACTACTGACATCTGTGGTTATGGGTCGGCCCTGGCCTGGAAAAATGAGCCACACCATCATGCAAGCCTGAAGATCAATGAACTGGCAGATTTTGTTGGATATCATACAGCATGCTATTTTTAGTACTGGAAGATGACTACTACTACTAGCACTTTACAGAATTCTCGTGATTGTTTTAAATGTTGTAGGTTTTAACTTTTGTATATGGTTTTACGGTACTGGTTACCGATTCTTGTTAGCCGCCCTGAGCCTGTTCGCGGGAGGGCGGGGTATACATAAAATTAATAGTAAATAAATAAATAATAGACCCCTACCAACATAGCTTTGGGGTGATTAGAAGAACAGAATGTCTGAATAATTGGATCATTTTTTTATTTTCACAGGACCTGAAGAAACCTTTTGATAAAGCTTGGAAAGACTATGAGACAAAAGTGTACGTGTTTTCTTTTATTCTACAATAAGAGCCTCAGAAAGTCATTGCTTTGATACTTTGCTACTCAAGTGCAGGAGTATCCATGGAAGGGAATTTTTTTACCTGTCCCCTCCAACTGCAGCCTGCCAGGCCTCCTGAAATTCTTCCCATATGAGTCAGTGGATTTCTGGGAACCACAGATTGGGGGTGGGGGGGTGGGGGTGACGTTGGAGGTCTTTAAGAGGGAGGCATTGGTAAAACTCACCCCACCCATCTTCTGCTGGCATCAGTGGAAATCCTAGCTAGGACTCCAACCATAATTTGGCATTTGCTTTTGCTGCAACTAACTTAACATGGCTACCCCTCTGGAAGTAATTTGGAACTGTTATCAATAGCCTTACTTCAGGCACATTTACTCCCACTGAATTTATTAGGACTTACTTGGGAGTACATGGGTCTTTTTCGCATGATCAACTTACTCCCGATTTTCTTGGCAGTTGACCCACAAGCACTGGAATCAGTTTGGATATGGTTCTTCCACACATCTGCTCCCCCCCAGCATTTTCATACTTGTGGAGACAGTTCATTTTCTTCTGCACCATGCCTTAAATAATCAGGATTTTCAAGGGAGGGTGCTGTCATCATTGGTGGTATGACAGTATCCAACGCTTTTATTTTTTGCAATATCATGGTTTTGTTTTTTAAAAAGACATAACAATATTGATATGTTGATATACTGCTGTAATGATAGATCAAGCAGTTTCTCTGAATTCCCAGATTTCATTTTTAAAAATTCTCTACCCCTTTCCTTTGAGGAGAGATGCTGTTTCCCTTATATTTCCATGATGGAAGAGTCCAGAGACTTACTTTTGAAAAAAAAGAAAACTGAAAAGTCAGAAAACGTGCTTGACCTATCGTTACAGCAGTATATCAATATTATAGTGCCTTTTAAAAAAATGAAACCACTGTTCTTCAGAGTTGGAGGACGAGAGGGAGCAGTTTGCCGATGATAAAAGTCCAGTCATCAAAAAGAGGGCTGGAGGTGTGTGGGAGTGGATGGGACAAAGAAAACTGACAGAAAAATTACACACGAGGAAAAAAGCAACTGAAAACTGGCTTCCAGAAAAGGATCAGGGTAAAAGTGTTCTCAAAAGAAATGGATAACCTTTTGGGGGAATCAAAAAAACCTAAGTGAAAATTAGAGGCACAAAAAATGCATGCAGAAATCGGGGGATAAGGCAAAGCAGTAAAGGGCCAGAACCAGTGAAAGAAATCCATGCAGAAAAGCCCATAGACTTGAAGCTGAAGTTGCAAGGACTTATCCCTGGGCAGTTCCAGATTAGTTAGCTCATGCTCATCCATGTGTATATCATTCTATGGCTTGCAGCTGAATATGTGAACAGACTCCTTTGAAAGGTACGGCAGATGACTCATTGGCTGATATAGAAGCTCAGACTGGTGATTGAGCTATGATGGCTATTTGACACATGCAAGTCATGCAATATTTGAGTGTCTGAACTTATGCATGTCTGAACTCCCACTGTTGCTCCCCTGTCACCAAGGATACAGAGCATCACTGCCCCAGACATAGTGTTCCATCCATACCTTGTGGCTAATAGTCACTGATGGACCTCTGCTCCATATGTTTATCCCAGTCCCTTCTTGAAGCTGTCTATGCTTGTAGCCGCCGCCACTTCCTGCATCAGTGAATACCACGCGTTAATTACTCTTTGAGTGAAGAAGTACTTATTTTTATCTGTTCTAAGCCTACTGCTCATTAATTTCATTGAGCATCTACAAGTTCTTATATTGTAAGAAAGGGAGAAAAGTACTTCTTTCTCTGCCTTCTCTATCCCATGCATAATTTTGTAAACCTCTATCATGTCACCCCTCAGTCGTAGTTTCTCCAAGACCGGTGCTTAGCTGTAGTGCACAAGGGATGTATGTGTGTATATGCAGGGTTTTATGTCTCTGTAAATTGCTTCCTGTTCAAGAGCACTCACTGACAAGCACCTACACTGCTGCTTTTGGGGGTTTAGCAGAGGCTGGTAAAAGGGATGTGAGGAAGAAATTGGCCAGATGCCAGAAACGAAGAGATTTCTCAAGAATGCTGCCCTGACCTGGATAGCCCAGGCAAGCCCGATCTTGTCAGATCTCGGAAGCTAAGCAGGGCCGACTCAAGCAAGTACTTGGAAGGGTAACCTCCAAGGAATACCAGAGGCGGGATGCAGAAACAGGCTAATCAAGCCACCCCTCTGAAAAACATCCAAGCCCCCAGTAGGGATCACCAGAAGTCTACCATGACTTCCAGGCGGGCACACAAAAACACACTCTCACACATAGATATTTTTTTTAAAAAGACTGCATATGAATCAGTCTATTAAGTGGATGTGTTTTGAGTCAAGAAACTCTTTCTCAGGGCCTTTATATATCGTATGCAAAAAATCATGAATGTGCTCATATCTTTAAAATACAAAAATGCTTTTTATAAAACCAACACATTCTAAATGACACATTGAGCATAGTAGGGTAATAAATGCTTTAATATAGTAGCAATAGTAAATACTGCTTAAATTGCCCAAGTTCTCTTTAACCCGAGTTTTAAAATAGCCAAATAGGTTTTGAAGTGCTTCTAGAACACAATCTTGATTTGGGAAGCTCCATAATAATGGAGCAAATCTACTTTTTGTTACATGGAAATACTGTGTCGGAAGTCAGTACTTGCATTCTGGTAGCAGAAGGGCAGGGCACTTGCACTGATGGAAGAATGCCAGTTTCCTCTCCCATTGGAAACTCCCGTATCACAGCCAGCAGTGTTCCTGAAGGTCTACTGAACCCCAGGGACAGTATCTCAGGGGACACAGACGGCTGCAACAGGAGGAGATAGGCGAGTGAGCAGAGCTCTGCTCGTGCTAATTTGAATCCTCTGATGCTAGATCATTGATGGCACAAATATATTGTTAAAGGAAAAGTGTGTGTGTGTGTATTTGTGTTTAGGAGGGCGTAGCTTTATTTCTGATTTGGCATAGTTTGGAAGTTTTTGCTTGTACAAGAACTACTTAGTATTTTATGGTAAAACTGCCACTGGGGCTTTGGCTAGATCTGGCTGGTCTGAAAAATTGAGCACTCTTTGTTTTTGTTGTGCTGCACCTTCCTTTATATGCTTAAACATTAACAGCATGGCATGCTGAGAAAACATAAGAGAAAGGAATGCCTATGACAGGAACTGTTTTCACACTTCCAGCAAACAAACTGTCATTTTAACAGGACCCTCAAAATTGGGGCTTGCATGCTCACAGTACCTTGATAACATGATGAACTGCATTTTCAGTGCACTGGGAGTCTCTTATTTTCAGAAAACAACCTCTTTGCCTTGTTTCAGAGAGGCTTAGGGCAGTGTTTTTCAACCTTTTTCGAGCTAAGGCACATTTCTTTCATTGAAAAAATCCCGCGGCACACCTGACAATATCTCACGGCACAGTGGTTGAAAAACACTGAAATACAAGATAAATGGGTCATTAGTTGCCTCAGCTCAAGTATTAACTATGACAGTATTACAAATACACGTAATAGCCACTCAACTTGAAATCGTAAGTTACAGATCCAAAGTGTAATGGCTCTTTCCCATAACATTGACCTGAGTTTCAGAAGAAATATAATGTGGATGTATTTTAATACTGCGATTCTGCTAAAGTTTTTCAAATAGAGAGTTTAAACTCTTACTCTTATGTGAATGGCATTCCGCTGACCATAAGTGATTTGAAGAGAAGCACAGTACACCCATTCTTCGCTGAGGGACAGTTACTGATTTGAACCCCACCCTGACAGAAACAGCTAGCTGTTACCATCAAACATATTCATGTTTACTGGAATGTCTTGGAGCAAATCACTCTACCTCAGGCCGGCCACAGAGCGTGCGAGCGGAATCAGCGAGACCGCGCCACTGTTCTTTCTCGCATGCGCAAATGCATCCCGGAAGGTCAGCCCGGAAAGCACATTTCTTTAATTGAAAAAATCCTGCGGCACACCTGACAATATCTTGCGGCACACCAGTGTGCCACGGCACAGTGGTTGAAAAACACTGGCTTAGGGTACATTCAGACGGGCAGCTAATCCTGCCATTGGCCCAGCTGTAATTTGATCTAGATCTTTTAAATCCAGCATTGCATGACCAGACATATGTGCATATGTGCTTATCTGTATATGTGCTTATGTGCATATGTGCCTCACTGTCTGATCTCCTAGTGATGGGTTCAGCGATCAGGAGCACCCTGCCCAGCTTGCGCACTCCTCCCCTCTTGCATGACTCTGTTTCAGTATCAGAGCACCAGAATTGCTACCCATTTCTAGCTCTGTTTGCAAATTTTTGGTTTGTCATTACTTTTTTCTCCTTCTTTTTTGCTGTCAAGTTGTAGAATACAGGAGTATTTCCTGACAGCATCCTCTAAAGAAAAGCCTTTCTCAGCACTCTTCTCTACTACTTTGCATATGCTGCAAGATGTTGCCTGTTGTTTGAAATAATGGATGTGTATGAACATCCTACAGCATCAGGCACAGGCTGTGTACAGGGCAGCCTAGGACAGCAAGTCACTTCCTGAATCCAACAAGCCGAATCTCACCCTGTGCTCTTTTTTACGGAGCTGCCCTTTTTACACTGAGCTTTTCTGTCTCTTAGAAAATCTCGTTCTAAGGAATGCTCATGCATACTGTGCCTTTGAGGATATAATAATAATAACTCCACAGTGTATCTTTTATTTTAACACACTTGGTTCATTAATGTCTTTTCCAGAATATTAATCTAGGCACCCATAAGCACATTCGAGGGGACAATGAAGGCACTCATCCCAGTGAACTATTTTTGTTTTGTCGGTCTTGATTTTCCTGTTTGGGCTCAGCCATTTTGTCACTCATGAATCAAACATGAGCAGTGACCTTTGGTTAGTCAGGGCAGCTGGACCAGTAAGACTTGGAACCATCAAACCCAGCCATCTTTGCTTGTATTCACACTGCCAGCTAGCTCAGCAACAGGAAGGAATGACAGCTGTTGCTCTGGATTGGCTAGAGGCGCTGGGTGGGCGGGGGGAGCTGATAAAACAAATCAGTGGTAGTTAAGAAAATATGATAGGGTATGTGGTGCATAGGTTATGTTGTGATGATTGGACATGTCATATGTACTGACTTCATGCTGATCTGCCACTTGTTTCTACTGCAGGTGGGCATGGATTATGGGGGGGGTAGGGGTAGGTTTTACTGTGGCCAGCACAATCTGTACCCCTCCAAGATTCAATGCTGGCACAGGATTTTCAAAGTCATATTGTACCTTCCAGGGGATGTAGAATGGTAAGGTATAATTTGATCTCATCAGATCTTGGAAGCTAAGCAGGGTTGGTACCTGGGTGGAAGGCCACCGAAAAGGTCTCTGCAGAAGAAGGCAATGGCAAAGCATCTCTTCTTCATCACTTGCCTTGAAAACCCAGTGGAGTTGGCATGTCGGGTTGACGGCACTTACATACATACATACATACATAGACCTTTATTGGCATAAATTAGGTTACAGAAAGAAACATAAACTGAAAGAGAGGTAACAAGGAAAAATAACTTAATCATATGTAGCTATGCGTTGTGCAAACGATCCTTAATTACCAAATTTAGAAATAGAGCAACCTTTTCAGTTAATTCGGGTGACAGGTCGTTCAGGAGATGACGCACCTTCAAAACATCTGGGAACAGCACTTTAGGTACACATGTTGTACCTTCCTAGGAATTTCTTCTTAAACTTCCTGGTTTACATTCCAAAGGAGTTGTGGTGAACATTGCACACAAATTGGAACTTCTGAGATCCCTCTTCTAGAAGATTCAGTGCATGCACTTGAAGAGCCTTTTTGGATCTTAGCTGATATGTTGTATTGGAATCATAGGAGGCTCCTGTACAGACATGCCCTGAAATCAAAAACCGGTTTGATTTCTCAAAGGATCTCATTTTTTTTTCTTTAACATCCATCCTAAGGGATATTCATGTACTCATGTTGCCAGCAAGTCTGTGAACTAAAATAGGATGCACCTTAGATTCACAGTTATAGTTCTGTTTCCAGATGGGCTAATTCACGACGACTTGATGAAACAGTGGTTCTTCTTGCTGCTTGCCACCCCCAAATTAAATATTCTATTTTTCCTTGTGTGTTGGGAGACACACTGGGGAAGAAGTTTTGTAATCTAGCAGAGTCTAGGCCAACTGTTGTCTCATGGAATGAATCCAGCCCCATAATAATTTTTTTCAACTTCCGGTGACCAAATTTTTGTGAAAGTGGGGTAAAAAAAAAGACAAGAAAAAAACCCCAGGTCCACAATAGATGAAAAAGATGGAAAGGAATAAATTAAAAATAATTTCAGTTAATGTCAATGGCCTGAGTGGCTCTCAAAAGAGAAGACAAACATTCCAACACATTAAAAAAATGCAATTGGATGTAGTCTGTTTACTTGTTTAGTGATGAAATCTTTATTCTAGAGAATGACTGTCTGAAGAGATGTCAGGCTGAATTTTTTCCAGTGCTTTATTTTTTCATGGAGGTTTTTTCTATTTCTAAAAGTTCATTGTTTCATAAAATAAACAATGAATGGATGCCATGGGCAATCCAATATTAGGCAAGCTTGGCAGTTACAGTTAGGATTTTTCAGATCATCATCCATAGCAATTGTGTGAAAGAGTACATGTGTATTTGTTTGCTTGTGACGCAGGGTGGTGGAGGAGGGTGGTAAAACCACCCAGATAATCTAAATACAAAATCAAGTTATGCGTTCATCTGATCAGCTGTGCTGATCAAAGCAAAACGAAAGCTAAAATTCTTATTTATGTGTCTTCTCTTGCATGATAGAAGAGATATGGTGATCACCAGTCTGATATGAAACTAACAAGTAATGCTACAGAAAGTGAAATTGAGGTGCCCCAGTGGCTTCCATGGACAAGAGCACAATTCTGTTGAACTAGATGAGTGGACAGCCATATCCATGGCATGTCGCACTCTGGGTTTGCTAAAAGTAGTGTGTCAACAGTTTTCCCGTCCCTTTTAAAAAAAAACATAGCAAGTAAGGGGTGTACTGTATTGTCTTTAAAAGTTTATAAGTATTTTTCCAATAAAAAATAATTCCCATGTAAAACTGAATTTATTTGACTATAACATTGGAATCACACTTGATTTCCCCCCCCAATCAGCTATTTCAGTTCAAGTATTTGTTGCTGTTAGGACATAAAATTAACATGCTAAAGTTTTACAATTTTGTTTACTAAATAGAAGTCAGAACAAATATGCTAAACCAGATCAGTCTTTATTTAGAACACTGGAACATTTCCTGATTGATATTTTTTTTAGAAATCTCACATGAAGGGAGTAGGTTGGTATTGGATTTGGTGTTTGGAGAATAGCATGCCCCCTCAACCACAGTTAGTTAGCCTTTGTTTTGCACATTTGGGACATGTTTGGCCTGAATGCAGGTAGGTAGAGGCAATTCAAAATCAGGGTACAACTTGTTGATGTAGAGGTAGCACTATTACACTGCTCTGGAATAAATTTGGTTGTGGACAGGCCCATAGTCAAAGAGGGGCATTTGAGGGCAGAGCCCCACCACAGATTAGCCCTGTCCCACCACAGGAGAATGCCAAACCTTTCCAGACCTGGCCTTCTCTCTCTTTCCTTCCCCAGACCCCACAGTGAAGGGTAGGCTAAGGAAGGGAAGGGAAGCTGCCCTGCCGCTTCTGGTCTCTCCCCCCCCCCCCCCGGAAATATTTCTGGCTATGGGCCTGGCTGTGGATCATACTTTAAAACAGGGGCAGGCAACTTTTTGCCTCAAATGCTGGGGAAAAAACATGCATAGTCTACCGAAGAGGCTGCCAGCCGAAAAAAGGGGTAGGGAAGATGAAAGCTTTGTACTTGAACAGACACACTGGGTGCAAGTTGCAGCACTGCTGACAGAGCCTCAGGGACTTGCCTCAGGGCCTGGAAGTGAAAATGAATGTTAATCATGCCTGTCACTTTCCCCCAAGCTATTGGGCCTGCTGATGCTGCCATTACCTCATGGGCTTACCTCAGATGATTGGGTGGTGGATAACCAGCTATGCATACCAAGCAAAAAAGTCTAGTATACATGTCAAGGATGGCCTACCCCAGTTTAGAATGTTCAGCAGAACTCTTGAACAAATTGAGGAGAATATTTGGGCTAACAACCTGGTTTTATTGGTTCTTTTCCCTACAGGACAAAAATAGAAAAAGAGAAAAAGGAACATGCAAAATTGCATGGAATGATCCGTACAGAAATAAGTGGGGCTGAAATAGCTGAAGAGATGGAAAAGGAGAGAAGGTTCTTCCAGTTGCAAATGTGTGAGGTAAAAAAAAATGGAGCCCATTTCATTGTCACTATCATTCATAATTTCATCTTGGTCTGCAGTTATCTGGCAAGTGTTAATTTCAAAAGGATTTTGAAATTATCTGGACGTGTCAACTTCAGGAAAGTGCTTGTTGCCACTTCCACAAACAATTGTTAGATTGGCAAACTTCCTAGTTCATTACTTGCGGATTAAAAACAAACCAAACAGGCAAAGCCTTTCCAACAGTCCAACCCTAGACTAAGAGGATTGACTCCTGTGCCTATGCAGGTTGCCATCTGCTGCAGTATTGTTGCGAGAGGAAAATCTCATTTTACTTGGTTAAGTAGGGAAATTTAACAGCTGTTGGGAAAGAGCTGCTGATGCCCTCTAGGGTTTTAATAAACTTGCTGCCTTATGGATTTTCCCATAAAAGCATGGTATATTAACTGCAGCTTTAAACTTGGTTCCTTCTCCACATTGTACAATAGTAGGTTGGTTTGGAGAACTGGGAATGTGTTGTAGGCTTGCACTGTGGGGTTTCTCAGCATTCCCCTTTTTACCACAATTCCTTTAGACCTCTGGACAGATTGTTCCTCAGGTTGTAGTGGCTGTGTGAGTGAGGAGCCTCAGGTTGTAGTGGCTGCGTGAGTGAGGAGCCAGTCAGGATCCAATGAGGAGCCAGGAGGATACAGTGAGGAGGGGGAGAAATTGGCGGGTAGAAGAGGAAGTAGGGACAATTCACTCCCTTCCTCCTTGCTGCATTCCCCCCACCCCCGATGTGCATGACTGCCTTATCCGCACAGGTCCCACAACGCCAGGGACAGTCTTCTCATGCGTATAAAGGAGCTGCTGAAAGGAAGGGGAGTGCTGTGTCTGTCCCTGCCTTCCACCAGTGGTTGGCTGGATACAATACCTTACTTCTGTAATAAGGCATGTAAGTAAGAATCAAATCTTCTGCTGGTAGAAACCAATCTTGTGTTGGAGGAGAGCTCCTTGCACCAGAAGGAAGGTGATGCCATTAGTGGAATGGATCTATCGGATCGGCCCAGCAAGTTGCTTGTTCGGACATAATTGCAAATTATAATTGCATGGGTCCATTAGAGCATTTCCATGGACTGAAGGATTTCTGCCTGCAGGGTGTGACTTCTGTTGCCTCTCCTGTCCTACTGTAGCCCAACATGTCCCCAAAAAGCTGTTCCTCAAGGAGCAGCATTTGGGGGGACATTTGAGGCTGCAGTGTGTGGGGGGGAGGTGAGCAAGTTGTGTTTTGTGAGCAGAAAGCCTTCCATCCACAGAAACGCTGCAGTGAACCCAAACCACAGTTTGTTGGAAAGAGGAGGGCAGGGATTGGAAATGGGAGAGGGAAGCCAAGGTTTTGCTGTTACATGTGAACCAGGTATGTGTCCTTTCGTTCCTTTCATTTGGTTCTTGGGACGAGGTTTCATATTAACACAATATCTGTGTATCTTGTGAGTTACCGGGGAAACCGCATAGCCTATTCTCAGATTGACTGTGCAGTATTCACAGCTCTCCTACTAGCCACTGTTCCTTCTTGATTCTTTTCAGTATTCTTAGTTTTGGAGAGGGTTCACATGGAAACCTTTTGAGGATTGCTCCCTGTGCTGCACTCTAAAGTCATAGGACCATTCCCACAAATTGTTCCCTTGTCTCAAAATGTAAGAGGTTTTTCACTGAACTACTTTGCAAAACACATGGTTACTTCCAAGCTGGTCAGCATACACACATAACACCTTTGCCACATTATGGTTGCTTTCACACACACAATTAGCCCCGATATAGGTGCAAATGCCAGGCAGATTAAAGGAGCGTGATCAGACAACAACATCTGGGAAGCGCCCCGCAGCTATCAGCAACCCGTTTTGCTCCACTGCACTAGCAGATTTAAAAGACACCTCGGAAAGTCCAGTAGCAAACAGGTTGCTACAGGCCACAGACGGACTTTCCCGCGTCTGATCACTCCAGCTTGCACTCATGGCGTCAAGATGGTCTGATCAGGCCATCCCGACTCCGTGCCGTTGTTTTTTTCCCTTCTCAGTTTGTGCATCATTGCACACTCCATAGGGAGCCCTCAGGGCTGAGGTGCAAATCATCAATCCCTTGTTTAAGCGCATTGGAAACAAATGGCAAAAAAAAAAAAAATCCGACTCACCCGCAGTTGCGTCTGATCATGCAGTGGCGGGCTGTGCCTGCAGCTTCAAAAGACTGTGTGATCGCGCAACTGCGGGTCAACGTCCGCTGGAGGAAATAGCCTCTCTCCCCCCCCCCCCCCCCGTTTTATCTTGTGTGTGTGACCGCAAACTACGTTTTCAGGCCCGGGAGTGACTGACAGGAACAGTTCTGTAGCTGAGATAATGTTCTAATGAACAAAGAGGAACAGATAACTTCAAGGTTATTTGATTCTCTTACTTTACTATTAACTACTGGAAAAGATTTTTCTGCTCATGCACAACTTGTTTATCGAAACATGGCCCTGTAGTTCCCTTGCTTATGTTTGGTGGCTGAAGGAATTTTTTCAGCACCTACTTGTCTCCAAATGCTAACATTTTGAAGAGTTTTCAAGCTATGGTTAAAGGAGGTTTAAAAATTACCAGCCTTGTGATTAGTTCTAAAACTATAACTAATGTCAGTCACTTGCTTTCTATCTTTTACAGTACCTGTTGAAAGTCAATGAAATCAAGATTAAAAAAGGAGTTGACTTGCTTCAAAACCTTATCAAGTATTTCCATGCACAGTGCAAGTAGGTTTTTATATCTTTGTAGTAATATTTTTTTCTTGAAACATATTTATGTCTTCCTCGTATAAGCTAATTGTGGACACAAATGTTTTTGAAGAACCCAAATGCATGACCTTTGTGGTTCAGCTGTACCTATATCCTGCTGCTGTTTCCCCATCAAACTGAATGGTTGAAAGGGCCAATTATTGTCTTGTTTGGTGTATTGTTTTAAGTGAAATGAAGCATTAAGCCGTAGCACGCAGTTGTCTGCAGTCCATAATTTCCACATGGTCATTTGGCACGGTTAGTAATCTCTTTGTGAAAAGGAAGGAGGCAGGCAGATGTAACAGCTTTCACATTTTGCAGAGTCTGTGTCTAGTGACAGACCTGATTTTTTTCCCCAAAGGGAAAATGCACAATTAGGGATTAGTGTTCTGACAGCTCTGAGTTCTTACTCATTTTCAGTACTGAAACTCTAAAGGATGAATGATTTGGAAGTGGCAGTGGGGTTTCAGGCAAGCCTTCCCCTTCTCCCTCGCAAATACCCCTCCAGCCCTTTGCTACCCAGCTAAGCTTTTGACGTGAGCCTGGCAGGGCAATAACCAGATGGTGGGGACATTTGGAGGCGAGAATGTGTGTGTGTGGGGGAGGTTAAAGCATCCCCCTGCCAACGTCTGCTTCTCTCCTGCACGTGCCTCCTGCCACGGCAGCCCAGCATTCGTGTTATAAGAGAGACATCAGATCAGGAAGCCTGTAAATGTCTCCTAACTTTTGGTTTTGCCTTGGAGAGCGAAGTTTTGGATATCTCTTACAGACTTCCCAAGTTTTTAAAGCAGAGTACTGTGTACTGTGTTGGGTTGATAGCAGTGCCACATGCTGTCTTTCCTGTAGCTGTATCTGTTCACTAGGAAGAGTTCCATTTTTTAATTCCTCTGTGTGCAGATAGCTGCTGTGTATTGATAGAGCTGAATCCTGGCTGATTTGCCCTCCCTACAGCAAACCTCCGAGCGCCTGCAAGCTATTATGGAAGGTCCTGTCATCCTCAGAAACAGTATTTCTAGGGGCGTTTCGGGGTGTTGTGGTAGGAAGAGGTGGTGGGAAAGGCATGCTTCTGCAGACAGGAGTCCACTCATCTGCACATGAGTTTATCACACATTTGATGGTAGTTTTGTCTGCTTTGATTTTTGTGTCCAGTGTAATGTACCAGTATGAGGTTTTCTTAAATGGAATTGCTCTGAACAGTACTTTGGGAGCAGTGGCTGAAAAGTGATCTAGAAATCCTGGAAAGAAGCAAAGAAAGGAAAGGGGGAGGGGAACCTCAGCAGGGAGGGTAGGATCTAACTTTTCGTAGGGTTCCTAGGTCCCCCCCGGCCACTGGCAGGGGATGGAGGGGTGTGGCTGCCAGATCCAGGCTGGGAAAACCCTGGAGATTTGGGGGTGGACCCTGGGGAGGGCAGGGACCTCACAGTGGGGTACAGTGCCATATAGTTCACCTCCCAAAGCATCCATTTCCTCCAGAGGAACTGATCTCTGTAGTATGGAGATGAGCTATAATTCTGGGGGATCCCCGCCCCCCCCCCCCCGAGGATGGCATCCTCACAAGGCTGCCTCAGATTTCTGAGCCTTTGATAAACAGTTAATGAGATGTAAAGAATAATGCATGTACTCAGATGGTTCTTCCTGTGGATGCTTCTTTGGGGTTGGGATGGGACTGGGGTTCAGGAGCCCTGGGTGTGCGCATGGGACTGCCTGTATAACGCTCTGGCTTCTGGTGATTGCCTACCCAGTTTCAAAAACGTTTGCATTACTGCCAGGGCTGGAAACTTTTCTTAAAAGTAAGAGCTGAAATGCTCAGTTCAGTATAAAAATTCCAGATTGTAAACCTCCTACATCTAGCCAGCCACTCCTCCACTCGCAGCTGCTGGATGACCTTGGGCAAGCCATAGTTCTGTCAGAGCTGTCCTTGAAAAAGAGCAGTTTCTGTCAGAGCTCTCTCAGCCCCACCTACCTCCCAGGGTGTCTGTTGTGGGGAGGGGAAGGGAAAGGCATTTGTAAGCCGCTCTGAGACTCCAAGTGAAGGGCGGGGTGTAAATCCAATCTCCTCTTCTTCTACATGGACATTTTAGAGACTGGTGGATATATCTTTCTGCCATTCAGCTCTGTGCGTGCATTAAACATTACCACCCAGTCCGGAGCTTCACAGGAATCCCCTTGCACACATGAGCATGAGTAAAGATTCCTTTTGTTTCATTTATGGCCACTGGGAGTGAACCTGCAGTGCTTGGTTGTTCCAGGTGCAGATGCTCCTGCATGTGCAAAGAGCTACGGAACCCGTGTTGCTGCGTTCAAGTGACAACACAAGATGCTTTAATTCCTTAGTTATCTAAGTGTTTATATGAGTCATTGTAGGCGTTCTCTCATAGAAGACAGAGAGATAGTTTAGATGTGTCTCAGGAAACTATACACAGGTAAACCAGAAATTTCTTTGTAGTGTTCATTGCTCTTAACAGTCAACAAGACTGAACAGTGGGTTGTTTTGTTGTGGAAGTTGCAGCAGCTGAGACTCCACAAAGATTGCCTCCATGGGTGCATTTCCCATACCTGAGGTGCATAAATGGCTACCTTGGATCACAGCCAGTTACTCCATAATGAGATCATAAAGCGGATGTTTTATTTTATGTGAAAGAGAATATTCTTCTGTCTCTATTTTTAAGCCCGTTCAGACTGCTGCAACTAATGTCAGTCTTTTTGTTCTTCATTAAAATTTGGCAGCTGGTCAATTTCCACTTTCGGTTGTCCTGTAAGTAAGAGGCTAGTAGAAATGCAGAATATTATTGGAACAAATACAGCAATGGGGATATCATGAACATCTGTTTTTCCTCAGAGCATCAAACCAGGGCCTAGGGGATTGAGGGTGATAATTTTTTTTGTGTAACCTTTTCCTCCTTCCTCATTATGGAAATCTCTTAAGATGAGCTGCTCTCCACCCAGGGTTACTGGGTGTTACTTGCCAGTCCCTTTTATTTCATATCAGAAGGCAGATGTGTTTATGATAAAGTTCCTTCTCAGAATTCCTCTTTTCATCAGTCTGTTGTGGAGTACATAAACATATATATTAATCAAAGCTTATGTGCCTTGTCTGTTCATCAAAATTCATGCGCTTTAAATTAATTTTTACAGTTTCCTTTTTTTTTAAGTTACTTTCTTCCAAAGCTTCTTTCAGGATGGTCTGAAAGCTGTTGAAAGCCTCAAACCTTCAATAGAAAAGCTCTCCACAGACCTTCACACAGTAAGTACAAAGTCATGTGGGCGTTGTGAAATGTAGAATTCTGATTCTACTAAAAAAAATGTTTTAAATGCCATTGTCGTCAAAGCCATATTTTGTCAAAGACACTTGCATTTACTTCTAAGTAAATATAAATAGGGCTACAGAGTTAATTCATTTAATTACACGATTTAACATGCTGTACTTTTTGAAATGTCAGAGTGATATGGAAATTACTCCTCATGCTTTTCTTATAATGTTATGCTTGGTGCATAACTTACCAGTGTTATTGGACAGTTTAAGCCACGAACTTTCAAGGTACAGATCCTGATGTAACCATAGGTAAAAGATTACCCACATCAGCATCTGCACCTTGCCTACCCTGCACCTATCTACCGCATTCACACAGGCAAATTATCACTGGCACAGACCCCCTCCACCTTGTGCCAACGACATCAACATTAACTGCAATCAGTGCCAGTTTCTCTCTTAATTTAGACTTGATAACCAGTTTCAGATTCCAATTCCATATTTTGGTTAACAGTAATCTGTGGATAGCATTACCTTCAGTTTATATTGTGCCCAAGTGTGTGCTAGTGACAAGCAGAACTTATCTAATTTTGAATTCTGATTATGTCTCCACTTCAGATCAAGCAGGCACAAGATGAAGAAAGAAAACAATTGATTCAGCTTAGGGATATTTTAAAATCTGCACTTCAAGTTGATCAGAAAGAGGTGAGCATGTAGGGTGATACTTCTGTAATGGCAATATTAAAAGTTTGGGGTGCTTTTTAGCACCATCTTTATGAAAAACCTCTGTTTTCTAAATTGTTTGTCGCAGTCATATATAGATTTCTTAGAGAGGTTCTGCAAGACATTTTCTTTTTCCCCAGAGACTTCCTTGCTTGCCTCTCATTAAGGTAGCACCAAGCATATACCGGAACTGTGGATTATTTGAATTACTCAGGGAGAGTTCAAATATCATGTTTTGCATCCAAGTGATGGCTTTTGGAATGGTTCCCAGAGATGCATACAAGTGAAAAAACATTTTGGATTGAGTGTGCCATATCGATGCAGTTTGTTCAAGGACAATCCCATAAACTAGACAGTGGATTTTGTTCTAGAATCACACTTGATCAAATTTGGAAGCATTAGAAAACGCACCCAGTGGAAACAGAACATGATGTTGGAACTAGTACTCTTTCAGATAGTGTGATGATTTTCTGAATCCTCTGAGTTTGTGTGTATGAGGTGTTAAGGGGTGACCCCGCCTCTTGGGCCAAGAAATCTGCCACCAACTACAGGTTTTATTTATTTTTTTTAAGACAGACAATAACTCTTCTCTGTTTGCATATGTAAGATAAGGAAAAATATCCCCCTCCCTCTTTTCTACCTTAGTTTGTAACATGTGCTTGAAAGTAGGTTCATGAGGTTCATGAGCCTGCCTCGGTGGTGAGGGCAAAATACAAATTGAATTAAATAAATAAATCAAACAGTCTCATAATCAAAGAACAAATGGAAAAATCTGTTATTTTCATTTAATTTTATAATCCTGGATTAATGTGTTTAAATTGACTTCTTTCCCATTTATGGTAGAGATTGACCTTCAGCCTATTTGCAGTGCCTCTAGTTATACTTGTGTGATAGTTGAACTCCATTCAATTCAGCAAGGAATGAGGATGGCTTGTCTCAACAGTAGTCCTCTCCAGACAAGCCACTTAGTGCAAAATCGCTGTGATTGATTGATTGATTGATTCATTCATTCATTCATTTATTCAGTTTTAATGGGAAATTCTGATGTTGGCTATTTATTGCAGTTCTGTTTTCTGTATAGTTTTTCTGTCTTTTTTCAGATCTGATTTTTAGGAGATTTTTTAAAACTTAAAATGCTATTGCAGTGCCAGGGTGTATGAACAGTCCGTGTATGACTGAGGTTTCCCAGAGCTACTGCCGCTTTACATATTCATCCCTTCCTTCACCTTCCAGCATAATTAATTTCTTCTTCTTCATGAGTCTGCTGGTTTCTTGAGTATTTGTGAATCAATTGTAAAATCTTTCCTGGGGTTTGTGGAGGGAGGCTTGTTTTGCACTTTGTAGCTTGCTGAAAGCGTTGGTCTTTAAAATAAAAAAAATGTATTATCATTATTTAAATAATTTCAATATAATAATTAACAATAAAAATTATGATCAGTGTCTTTGGCTGGCTACAAAATATTTTTTAAAATGTTTAATTCCACTACTTCCCAAGGGTATAAAAGCTGATTCTCCTTTTAAAGAGCAATGAGTGCTGGGAGAGAATCAGCTTGCACCAAGGGAAAAGGAAGTAATTAATTTGCCTAAAAACAACGGAACAGAAGGAATATCAGGGAGAAGTGGGAAATTTTCTGAATTTTTTTGCCAACATGGCCTGGTGTCAGTGTTCCCTCTAAGCTGAGTTAGTGTGAGCTAGCTCACAGTTTTTTAGCCTCCAGCTCACACATTTTTGTCTTAGCTCAGGAAGGATGGCGCCAGAGCAAACTAATTCCACAGCTTAGAGGGAGAATTGCCTGGCATATGGCTGGAGTGATGGCCCTGGGTGGCCCAGGCTAGCCTGATCCCATCAGATCTCAGAAGCTAAGCAGAGTTGGCTCTGGCTAGTATTTGAATGGGAGACCTCCAAGGAATTCCAGGGCCGTGACACAGAGGCAGGCAATGGCAAACGACCTCTGAAACATTCCTTGCCTTAAAAACAAGTCTAGCGCGCCACCTAGTGGTGCACAACACTAAAAGAACTTTTGGCTGCCAGACAATCTTAGGATTTCCTGGCTATACTACACACACTGCCATACAATAATTAATTAATTGATGAACTAGGATCCGGGAGAACCAGGTTTCAGTTCTTATTCTGCCATGGAAGCTCCCTGGGTTACCTTGGGCTAGGCGCTCTCTCTCAGCCTAACCTACCTCACAAGGCTGTTGTTGTGATGGTAAGGTAGATCAGTGGAGAAAGTCATGAATCATGATAGACCACTTTGGGGGCCTGCTGGGGAGAAAAGTAGGGTATGAATTTTGCTCATAGGAATGGATTTTAATAAGGTTATAGAGCTGTATTAAGTGCCATGTTGAACCCCAGCTTCATTTCTACTTCGAGCTAAGTGCTTAATAGCAATTCACTCAGCAGTGTAAAACAACCCTCATGTGAGTAGTCCCTTACAGTGAAAAGTTGTCTGAACCTTGAGGAGTACCAGTGATTGGTGGAAAAATTTGCAGACACAGCCAGCACAGGTGCAGTACTTATTTGCCTATAATTTTGCTGGACTGTGGCTTTAGGTGCTGCAGAAGGCGCAGGTTGAGGCAAGGGGTTTTAGGAGCATAGTTCCTTTTTGTCTGAGCTGTGCTCATAATCCAGGAATAAAGCTTGTATCTAATTTTGTACTGCTTGTATTCCGTATTTCCTGTTTGGTAGATGTAGAAGTATATTTCAGATGACTTTCAGTTGCACCATTTCTTGATTGCACCAGGAATATGAGTGCAGGCAGGCAATGTAACCATCCTGAAAATCAATGGAACATTATCAGCGTCAGTGTAGAGCATGGAATCTAATTTGTGGAATCTTGGCTAGTGATACTTTGAGTGCATGTGCCGAAGAACACTCACAAATGGATAGCGCAGCTTTAATTTAACCTGTTAATATTTCCCTGTGGTACGTTGTCCTGTATATTTTTACACCGTAACTGATCTTCTTTTCTTTCTAAAATGCATTTGCCTTTTGTGACCGAAGTCTAGGAGAGTAAGTCCTTTTAATATTTTTGAACTAGTACATTGCATGATTTGTGTGTGCATTTCAAATCATCGGGGTGCTCTTCCAAAAGTATCTGCCCGATTCTCTCTCCAGCTTTGTGTTCTCTAAATTGTTGGAACGTATACTGGCTGATCAACATGTACTAGAAATGGGATACAAGCCAAATGGTGGTGGTGGGGGGACAGGGGGGACATCTTTTGCCAAAATCCAGTTGCTTGGCTTTTCTTTACCTCACAGTCCCTCAGAACTCTTTGTGTTGTGTTGTGTTGTGAAGGATGTCCAGCAAATCCATTTGTATATAGATCAGTGTTGAATATTGTCTCAGGTGTGTAATTGTTAACCGGCTGCAGGGCTATTTTTGGGCAGGAATGCACAGGAACGGAGTCCCGGCTGGCTCCTGAGTTGGCCACGCCCACAACCAAAACCTCTGGCATGCATGGCTACAAAGCACGCTGTCCTCCCCACGTTACACACAAGAGGGAAAGGCGACAGCTCCTTTCCCCGGGAGCAGCATCTTTCCCCGGCCATCTGGTTCGGGGTGGGGGGTGGGGGGTTAGACAGTAGACTAGAAAGGCAATGCTGAAGTAGGATGGAGAAGCTATGGGGTGGGGGAAGAGGCAAGCTTCCATGCCTGCCCTGTGATTTCCCAGCCCCCCACCTAATATGCTAATGAGTTGCGTTGTCAGGTGGGGAATCTTAAGGGTATGGATATTGTCTGGATTTCAAATGGCTCCTTTTTTTGCCAGGCAGGAGGAAAAAGTGAAGGTTGCTAAGGCATTGTTTGCAATCTAAGCAGGTTGCAGAAATGTGCAGCTATTTTATTTGGTCTCCTGTAATGAGTCGTGGAACAAGGAGGAAAGTGATGGGATGAATTCCGAGAAGATGAAGCTGCTACTGGCAGAGACCCAGCATTTTGTTGTAACCAGTTTTCTTCTCCTCTTTAGGATTCTCAGCTCCGTCAGAGTACCACGTACAGTTTACATCAGCCTCAGGGAAACAAGGAGCATGGCACGGAAAGAGACGGGAGCCTCTATAAGAAAAGTGACGGGTATGTGTCATAGGAACTGCTGCTGTTAAAAGGTAGAAGACCACTCGTGTTCTTGAGAGACTCAATTCCAGTTGCACCAAAATTTAGATCACGATGTCTCTCGTTTTTAAAACCAGGATCAGAAAAGTGTGGCAGAAGAGGAAATGCACAGTTAAAAACGGGTTCCTTACCATATCCCATGGTACAGTAAGTATTTGTTTATTGTATTCTATACACACAGCTTGTTGCTAATACAAAAATCCAAATTAGGCTGCAGTTGTATTTATAGTATGGAATCAGCTAGAGTCTTTACAGGGTATGTTCTGTGGAGATAACGATAATTTTTTTTGTAAAGACAACTTGGCAGAATTGCCATGAGAATCAAACAGTCTTGGCACAGAACCTTTCTTTAGTATGCTGATGGTGGATTATGAAGACAACCAAAAACTGTACTGTGTTGTTAAAAATAATGAAAGGGAGAACCACCAGATACTTTACTTTGTGGTGAAAAATAACAAGAGCTTGTTCAGTGCCAACTGGTGTGCAGACTATAAGAAATTTTTCTGTGAAAAATACTGTGTTATGGTGGCATCATATTTGGAAGAGTTCTAATGTGCATGGATTTTAAAAAAAATGTAAAGTGAACGAGAGTGAAAGATACTAATTCAGCCTTTTTTACATGCAGCAGTGGGTGGAATATTTACTCTCATGCAATCTGCAAATAATTGTTGAGGAGAGGGTGGAGAGGAGAGCTGTTATGGGTGAAGTGGCCCTGTCAGATGGATTTTAATTATGTTTTGCAAAGTAAGGTCTTTTGTAAAAAGGTTTCAGTGCTTACTTAGATGTATCTGGTTCTAAAGATGGCTAGATGTAGTGTTTTTTGTTTCTGGATGTACTTCCTTACTAAGGTCTAAATATGTCTAGAGGAGTCTTCCTTCCCCCACAATATGACGTGTTAATGTAATAGATCACTGCCTTCTAAGCTTCTCTGAGGTTAACATCTTTAAGCTAGTAGCTAAGAAAAGAAGTGGGAAGAAATGTTTAACCTGTGTACATTGTTGATAAGCCTTTGTTGGTTATCATCCTGAGTTTGTGCAGTCTGACAGTTCTAAATTGCAAAATGTATTCTCCGCAAAACTCGCCTGCAAAGTAGTGCTAAAAGGCTACTAGTCTTGTGTTTTACCAGCTATTAAATATTGACCAAAGGCCTCTTGACCTCCAATTCATATGCAAAAACAAGTGTCGCCATTGTACAAATAGACAGGATTATATCAATAGGAATAGCCAATTTTTGTTTTTATGTGACTAGTTTTCCCCCAGCATCCAATTAGGAATACTAACCATGCTTTGAAATCCTGTTTTTGCAAAAACTGCCCAGAGTTAGAAGGGGCGCTTCATGGCTTAAACATATTTCCCCTTTCTGATCACTCCAGCATGCTCTCTCATGCCTTTGGGATGTTCTGATCAGGCCATCCTGACTCTGTGCCGTTGTCCCCCCCCCCCCCCCCCGGCAGTATGTGCATCATCGCAAACCCCATAGGAAGCCCTCAGTACAGAGGTGCCATTCATCGATTCCTCATTCAAGCGCATGGGAAACAAATGGCACAAAAACCCCCCCCCCCAACTCACCAGCAGTTGCGTCTGATCACATATTGACGGGCTGCACCTGCAGCTTCAAAGGGCAGTGTGATCTCGCAACTGCTGGTCAAATTCCTCCAGAGGATATAGCTTCACTCCCTCTCCCTGGTTTTATCTTGCTCACAAGACTCCACAGCTTAGAGAGAGCATTGGTGGGGGCAGAGTTTATGTTGTGCTGCCTTACGGTTGGCTGTGTGAGCCAGTGCATCCCCAGTCCCACGCGTTCTGTGATGATTTGCTAGCCACGGCACAGAAGCAGAAGACTGAGCCCTGCCCTAGGTTTTCTCTCCTCATAACACCAACTATGACTACAAACAATGAGGAACCGGTGGGTAGAGATATATACTAACAAAGCCAATCACTGGAAAAAATGTTAACAGTAACCTCTGTAAACAAGACAATGTGTATTTATATGCTTAACATGAAGCAGCATGGGCTGGCGATTTGGAAAGGAGGATGAAGCCGGTAGGATGGGTCACCAGAGCTTGTAGTCTCCGCTGCTGGTTTTCCTCCTAGGGGCTCATGGCCTAAACATGGTGTTTACATTGTTCAGCTGCCCATCAATACACACATACCTATTGGCAGGGCTTTTTTGGAAGAAAAAGCCCAGCAGGAACTCACTAGCATAATAGGCCACACCCAACAGCAGACACTCATTAGCATATTAGGCCACACCTCCCAACAGCACAGCTCCCTCTCAGGATCGGCTTCCCCAAGTGCTCCGCGGCTTGTGGGGCGCATGGGGAACCTGAGGGAAGGAAGGCAGTTTCTGGATCAGCTTCCCCAGGCGCCCTGCAGCAGGAGGGGAGGCAGTTTAAACTGCCTTCCCTCCCCAGATTGGCTTGGCTTCCCCAGGCGCCCCGCAGCTTGTGAGATGCCTGGGGAACCTGGGGGGGGGGGGGAGGCTGTAGGTGTAGCCAACTCAAAAGCCAGCCAGAACTCCGTTCCTGTGCGTTCCTGCCTAAAAATAGCCCTGCCTATTGGTAATGACTGGAGGCAGCTTACACTGATTGTTGCTGTCATCGGATTATGTCCCTATTAGTAGCCCACAATGGTCACTCAGTGTATAAACGTGAGCTCCGACCATTCTTCTTGCCTCAATACGTCATTGCTGTACTTCGCTCTTTTCAAATGTTAAGGCAGCTGCTTTACTCTGAAAAAGGTTATTGTTTCCAAGAAAAGTGATGTTGTCTTCTACACTAAGATATCAAATAGGAAACTTCCATTCTTTGGAACAGAAAAAGAGGAAGAAATGCTCTTTTCGAAGAATGCTTTTTCTCCATGCACTGACTTCTCTGTTTGCAGCACCACCGTAATGTCTCCGCAGTGTAATGTTCTGGGATTTTGCACTGATGTATCAGTTGTTCTGAGTACTTGACTGACTGATGCAACAGACTCCTCAGGGTCAGGCTTTTAATTAGCATACATGGAAACTCTGGCCAAATAAGAGATCATTGTCTTGTTCCTTATTCCGGTTCATAAACTTTATATTTGGTTGTTTGGGTTTTTTTAGCTGGAAGATAAAACCATGATTGTGCTTTCCAACTTGTCTCCACTTATACCTACTTTATGTGAGTTAGGTTTTTTGTCTGATTCCTCTAGAGAAGCATTCAGTTTAATATTCCTTTCTAGAAGAGAGATTGACCTGGTTCCAGATTAGGTGTGAATATATTTACGCAAGTTTCTCTTAAAGATTAAAATGCTTTTTGCGCATTAAGAATAGGTGTTAGAATTTTTGGAACTGAAAAGAGAGACGGGATGGAAGGAAAGAGACTGCATAATTATTGTCAATGTTTTCTTTCTCCATAGTTGGAAAAATCTGTTTGACTTTACTGTCAAAATGTGCCACTAACACTGTTTATGTGTGTGAAACAGCAGTGGGCTATATGATTTCCTGTCAAGGGATATTTTTGGAATTACTCTGTCTTGTGTTTCTATGGCAACATTTTATATGTACCTTTTTAATGTTAGTTTTGTCAGTGACTATAACCATTTAATCATGTCTAGCCTTTGCAGCTCTGCTATAAGAATAAGGAGAACCAAACTTAACCTATAATGTTAAGGTCTAATCTTGCAAGAGCCACATGACTGCTCCCTGCCCTGCTGGACACACTGTAAGAATACAAGCGGCTTTGATTTTGTCCAGCACACCTTACTATCAAAATAAGGTGTTGACCACCTCAGCTATATGTTATCTGTAAAATGTGGCCACAGCAAATGGCCTCCTAAGTTTTCTCAAAATTCCACTAATGCCTCAGAAGTGCTCCTGAGAGTTATAGAAGGACATGCATATGGAATTTTAGAATTATGGCATATTTATCCATCCATGGTATGTGAACTACCATAATGTTTCTTTAGTCTCACAGCTTTTCTCTCTCTCAAAACATGTATTCAAGCTGTAACACAGGAAGTGGCAACTTAACCCAGCCATTATCATGTGGATAGTTGCTTTCACTTCCTGTTATTTATCTAAAAAAAACCCCAACATACCTGAGTAGAGTACCCACCTACATTGTGACCGATTTCCCACAAGCCACAGCTCCGCCCTTGCTCTTCCCTTTTCCCCGATTGTATGCGTTAATTTCCCACTATTTGCTGCACAGCCACATTTTGACCTGCAGCTTCACCTGATTTCCCCCGCGTCTCATCGATCCTGTTTTTTGAGGATTGACAAAATGCGGGGGGAATTGGGTGAAGCTGCAGGTTAAAATGTGGCTGTGCAGCAAATAGTGGGAAATTGACGCATACAGTCGGGGAAAAGGGAAGAGCGAAGGCGGAGCAGCGGCTTGTGGGAAATCGGTCTGTGAATTTATCTGGGTACACCTTGGATATATTGTAACTTAGTTGCAGGAGGGTTGTCCCTTCCAAGAGCAACTTGTAACAGAAAACGTATTTATTCTTTATGCATTCTTACTAAGGGATATTCCTTTTTGTTTTGTTTTTTTCCCTTTAATTAGGCAAACCGGCCTCCCGCAAAGCTCAATCTGTTAACTTGCCAAGTGAAAACAAACCCAGAAGAGAAAAAATGTTTTGACCTCATATCACGTAGGTTTGTTGTTCAGTTCCTTAGGTATTTTCTGTCAGGCAGTTTTATAGACCTCCATATTGCTTCAAAAAAACAACTTGAGATTCCAAAATTCAGACTAATATAAATTGGAGTACATTACTGTTGATTGTTAGCTTGCTTTGTTTAAACATCTTTTTGCCTTTTTTATATGGGTCATGTGTTTGTCAGCAAAAGCTATTTGTTTCTTCATCTCAGTTTTTGTTGTTGGATCTGCCCTTGGAGGCAACGTAACCATCTGGATATTTCAGGTACGGCTTCCTGATTTCAGCACAGAATCAAATCTCAGAATGATTAATGTCATGTATTTAGGAGTTGGACTATTGTCCAAGAGATTACGTATCAAGATATGTTGTTATAAATGATTTAAAATTGCTTTTGTGAATTTTCTTGAGGTTAGGCTTTTTCCCCATTCAGACTTGGAAAGGACATCACATTTTGTAAGAATAACAGTTTAAAACCCATCTCTTGTCAGGCACTTTCCACTGGCCACTGCCTGAGCTTCTACAAGATCCTGGCCTGCACGCATGCATTCCACCTGCTGAGTGAAAATAAACAGTCACAAAGTAGAACTTCTGTGAGGGAAATGAAAAGTCATGATTGACGGGGAAGCTTCTCACATAGCCAAGGGACAGCAAGGAAAGAAATGAGTGGCAAGAAATGTTGGATGGGCAGGCCAGGAAGTCTTGGAATAGACGGAATATGCTGGCTTTCATATATTGATTTGAAATAACCAACTCATTTCAGCTAACTGAATAACCACTGCAACAGGAGGCAGTGGCTGAGCAAAGGCATTAGTCATACTGTGTTCAACGCAAATTCCCTCTTTATCTTTTCATTGGATTTTATGATTTGCCTGTTTAAATTACTTAAGGAGTTTACTTTTAAAACAAAAATTGTGAGGATAAATAGTACCAATGCTATTTCCATAAGTGTGACAGGACTGGACGTCTCCTGGGCAACCTATAGCACTGAGGCCTGTAGCAAGCTGAATAAGGCTCTAGAGTCCATTGGCCCCATTCCCCCAAGCACACGCTGGACTCTTGAGCCGGTTCTGGCAGCCGTTTATTCAGACCCTCATACATACAGAGTGAGGAAGTGGATATCAGCACCCTTCCTGCCTCATAGCTCATAAGGTCCCCTCACAACTCTATCAGCTACCCCCAAAGCCATCTGGCTGCTGCTGCTAAGCCTTGCCTTAACACAGGCCCCTTGGCTTAGCTGACCTGCTGCCTCACCCAGTCCCAGCTGCTGCTAATCGCTGCTTGCCCTGCCCATCTCCCAGTTGTTAATCCACATCATCTCTACCTGGGGCTTGCCTGGTCTTTCCAGAGCAGGTTTCTCAGAGTTGTTTGTCCACTCTTTCACTTCCAGCAGCGCCTCAGTGCTTTCCTCATGAGGTGCACTTTCTGGCCTTACCAGCCTGTCCCTGTCACAACAAGCAACAAGACGTCTATAACGAACATTCTTAAAAGCATAAGCCCTGGTGGATCAGTCCAGTGGTCCCTCTAACCCAGCCTGTGTGTTCCACGCAGTGCTCAACAAGTTGCCCTTGAGGCTGCCTCCTAGCAGAGGTTTGCTGCCTCCGTATACGATGGTTCCCTTTACTCTTTACTCTTTCACTTTAGGATAACCTAGGTTTGAATATTTGGCATTACGTACATGTTTAAAATAAAAATTCAGTTGGTTCTCCTGAGTGTTTCATGCCAGCAGAAACATAAATGGACTTAGTGCCATTCCTCATGTGCAAGACCCTGTGCAACAACTAGCCTTTCCCTCCCTGTGTACTATAGTGCTCAGAAAATGGTTGCAAAAGGTCTTCTGCAAGTGGAAATGCAAGTGGGGATACAGTAAGTTTGTCTTGGCGCAAGCAGCTGTCGCAGGCTTTTTCTTGCATTTCTGCTTGGGCAAGAACTGTTGTTCAAGCAGAAATTTTGCTCTGGATGCTCTTGTCGACTTGTGAGCAGAATTCCTGCCCCTTTCGTGTTATGACACTCTATCACAATGGATGTTGCACACCTCTGTACATTTCCCAAGTTGAAGAAAAGGCTATTCATACTTCTTCAAAAGCTCTGGTAAACAATAAAGTCTTACAGTGACTTCTTGAAGATCTCCAAAAAGGGGGCTGACCTCTTCAGAGAGCCCATTCCAAAGATTCTGGACAGTAATGAAAAAAGGCCAGGCTCTAGCTGATACCAGGTGGTCCACTACTGGGGGAACAGGCAGCAGGCAGCAGCCCAAAGACGATAGTTGGTGCACCCATCTTGTGGGTGGTTCTCAGCATCCATTCAGGGAGGCGGGAAGTTAATTTCTTCTTCTTCCTCCGTGGTGTGGGACTGCCATTCTTTCAGTTCTATTCCTGCCTCAAAAGGGGGAGAGTAGCTCTACTAAGCTTCGCCTGCTAGTTTCTATTGGTAATTTTCTTTCCCTTATAGCTTTTCAGGTTCTTTTTCCTCCACTTTCATTCTTTTCTCTGTTACTGTTCTCCAACCCTCTCCATCCTTACTTATCCAACTCCCTCTCTCCTCCTCCTTTCTTCTCAGTTCCTTCTCAACTCTCCCTCCTCAGGAGACCAAGCTTCATGGTGGCAGCTTACAGCTTCAGAAAACAGCTGTGGAGTGAAGACACCAGTATGCCAAGCCTCAGCATGACAATTTTCTTTTGGAGGAGGAGGTAGAAGAGCTGACCCAGAAGGCGGCCTCAGTCGGGGAGAGCTCTGGAGCCAACATGACCTCCTGGCTTGTTCAGGCTACCGGCAACAATGTTTTGGCGACTGAGCCACAAAAGTGTGGGGAAAAGCACCACCGTTCTGCTCCTTGGCTTGGAAGACCTACTGCACCCCTGCCTTGTGGCTAGGAGTGGCAGCCATCTTGGGACCTGCGTTTTTGGTGGGAACAGCAGATCCTAGCCTCCGATCACAGTCAGGAGCACAGAGGCCAACCTCTAGCCACGTGACTCAGGGAGAGAGCTTCCTCCACTGGGATATTCTTCTCCTCCCAAGAGACTGGTAACGTACCCAGCACTGGGAATTCGGACCTTTCCCCTAAGTTCATGCACGTTCTCAGACAGATCGTGTAAGAGAAAAACTTTAGTCTCTGCCAATCTAGGGGCTTAGATTCCTCTTCAGGCCACTCAGATCTCCCCTCCTTCCCTCCCAACTTCCAACAGGGAACTGATTAAAACACCAGGGGCAGCACATGGCCAACCAAAGCAGCCTTTAAAGAACCCCCGGGGGTGGCAAACACAGGATTCCTTTGGGGAGAGTGATTAGTCCTTAGAGAGCAGGACAGAGGACAAGGAGGAAGGGGATTTTTTTATCCGATGAAGAAGAAGAAGGAGAAATTAGTGACCCAGAGCTATCCTTGCACTTCTTCAAAGCAGAAGACTGCCAATATTTGCTAACCAAGACCCTGTGTGCCTTAGAGCTACAGCACGTGGTATCGGGGAGGAGGTCTCTAGCCCAGGGACCAACCCCAGAAACAAGTCCCAAGAGAAACGAGGCGTTCCCCCCCCCCCCAATATGATGTCCCTGTGTTCTTTGTAAGGCAGCTGAAAGATGAATGGGCCATACCTACTTCTAATCATCAGGTCCCCAATTTCATTACAAAAATTATACAGCTTACCCACTTTTGCCAATGAGCTGTTGCAGGTACCCCAGGTGGCCACCCCAGTGGCTGAACCCCAACCCTCATATCTACTGTCAGAGGACAGCCAGGGATCAGTCCTGGGCAACCTAGACAAGAAGAGTGACATTGCTTTGAAGAGGACACATGAGGCCACCACAGTGGCAATCAAAGCTTTGGCTGCAGCCACCATCATATTCAGGGCAGCCATCATATGGGTAAGGAAGCTTATTCAACTTTTGCCAGGCAATGACAAGAGATTATTGGAGGGTGCTAACAGGATCCCGAAAGCCAGCTCCTTTACAATGGATGCCACTCTAGACACGCTGACATTCTCCTCAAGAGCAATCCCTTCAGCAGCTGTGGCAAGGATAAGCACCTGGTTGCAGGCCTGGCCAGCAGGCCTGCAGTCCAAAAACATAGTATCAACCAACCCCTTCCAAGGGGAGAAGCTGTCTGGAGATGCTCTGGAAAAGATTTTGGTTGGGACATGGGACAAAAAGAAAGCAATGCCCAAAACCGTGTGTCACCCTGATACAAGAGGGTATGGATCCCAGTCATTTTGATCTCAATACACCCTCTCAAGATCCAAGCAGGATTCTAGAAGATCCAGCTGGGGGAACTCTAGACAGACCTTTAAAAGGGGATTCAACACCCCTTGGTTCAACAGACAAACACCAAACAGAGATGACAGGACAGAGCGGTCGCAAGCCTAACAAGGCATGACTCGGAAAATATTCACCCGGGGGGGGCGGGGGGCGGGGGGCTTCTTCTATTCTAACCAGAGTGGATCAACTCTCAAACAGACTCAATAGAATTCGAAAGAACCCCACCAGAACCCTTTGTCATCTCCCCTCTACGCAAAAACTCAACCAAAAGAGACATTGCTCACAAGGCAATCCAACTTTTCATCAACATTCAAGCAGTCAAACCAGTTCCCCTGGAAGAAAAGGGGCAGGGAATATACCCCATCTTCTTCACAGTCCCCCAAAAGAACAGGGACTGGAGACCAATCCTGTACTTAAAATTGCATCGACAGGGAAGGTCTGCAGAGTGGCTACGTGGTCCTCCATTTCAAAGTTCATATGCCACTATAAGCTAAACATGTATGATTCCACAGACGCATCATTCGGCAGAAGAGTATTGTAGTACATACTCCCTGAAGATGGTGATGTCTCACCCAAGAAATAAACCACTGCTCTGGGAGGTCCCACAAGATGTCTTCCACTTCAGGGGAGAACGGATCTTTGGCTACTTACCATAAAGGGTCCTTCTCCTCTGAGAAAAGGGAGACATCTTGCCCCTCCCAATCACAGATTGCTGCTGTGCTTCTGCCTTGCTTACTTGCTTACTTTCTTCTTCTCCCTTGTCCTGGTTCCGGGACAAGTTTCTGTTTGACATGTTCTTAATGTTATAGTTTGTTTCTATTTAATTACAGTTACATTGAGGGTAGGACAGAGATTTTTTTCTAGTTGGGAGTGCTTCTCGGAGCTACCCGAACTGAGGAAGGGGCGGTCCCATGCCACAGAGGAAGAGGAAGAAATTAACTTCCTGCCTCCCTGAAGGGTAGTCCTATATCACAAAGGAAGAGGAAGAAATTAACTTCCTGCCACCCATAAGATGTCTTCCTTTCCTCAGAGGAGAAGGCCCTTCACGGTAAGTTGCCAAAGGTCCATTTTTAACCTATTCTCAAAGGATAACTATCTAAACATTCAGTCCCCCTTCTTGATCTGCCTATACGCTGTATTAATTTATTCTGCAATAATCTGCCCTGCATGGGCTTCTAAAGCAGGGTATGTTAGTCAGTTGTCCATGATGCTCTTTCCTATCTCATACCTTTAAATACTGTTTCTCCTCAATAAGAGACTTTGCCTTTTTCAAAGAGAGTGCTTGTTTTTGTCCTTTCTCATAAAAAGAGAAATATTTTCAATGTACAGTTTCATTTGAGCACAAATCAAAAACAACTTGATCAGAATGTAATTTTCTGGTATACCTTATACTTTTTTCAACCAAAAATCAAGATTTTTACTCTGGGTATTAGGGCCATTCTCTCTTCCTGTCTGCCTTGAATATGCCTACCATCTTCCTCCATGTTTCATAATAATTTTGACACAGATGCTCTTTCTTCAGTTCTCTTCTGGGTACAAAAGTACCCTTCCTTCAACACAGTCCGTTCATTCCTTGAATAAGCCAAAACATTTCTAATCCGTTCTTCGTCTTCCTCTGTCATCAGTCCCTCCTCTGTTGATTGCCAAAATGTACCTCACTAGCAGATAGCATGGTATGGTCCTTGCTGCTTGCTACAGAGTTGCTATATATGCGGGTCACTATTCCTGTCCATTTTCCATTCTGGAATCAGAATGGCTGCCTTTTACAAAAACCCTTTCTGAACTCAACTGAACAGAAGAAGAAGAAGAAGAAGAGATTGGATTTATACCCCGCCCTTCACTCACTTGGAGTCTCAGAGCGGCTTACAAACTCCTTTTCCCTTCCCCTCCCCACAACAGACACCCTGTGAGGTGGGTGGGGCTGAGAGAGCTCTGAGACAACTGTCCTTGAGAGAACAGCTGGTACAGAGCTATGGCTTGCCCAAGGTCATCCAGCCAGGTGCAAGTGGAGGAGTGGGGAATCAAACCCGGTTCTCCCAGATTAGAGTCTGCGCACTTCACCACTACACCAAACTGGCTCTCCTATATCATTCCTATAATATTCTCCCCTGTTGCTTGTGGAGGACTACAGGGTCCTCCATCATCTTTTTATACAGTTTTTGTCAGTCTTCTTTCATTCCTTTGTCCTGAACAACACTTCATGTCTCCTGTCTCTTAAAGCATGGTTTCTTGATATATTTTAAATATATTTAAAATTCTTAGTCTTTTGGAGTTTATTGCTGAATCAGAATTATATAACTTCATAACAAGGGATCCAGTGTGTGAGCAGAAGGCACTTCCATTCATAAGGAGGGGAGAGTAATTGATTTCCCCCTCCTCATGTCCCTCCAAAAGCTTGTTCTAGATATTTTTCTAATCCTCTGGAGTAGTTGGGGCCGAGCCAGAAACCACCAAAAGTGGACAAATCTGTAGGGCGACAACCTCACTGGGTAATTGTAAATGTGTTCTGCTCATGCAGTGGGGCTGTGTAAAGCAAACTCTGCTGTTTGCTTATAAAGGTAAACGTTTGAAGAGTTTGTCATCTGCAAATATAACTTTGATGCAAACACAAGTTAATAAACTTGCCTGCGGAGACAGCACTTGAAAGGAAGTTGTTTGGCCCACATGATTGTTTCCTTCAAATATTACTAGAAAGGTATGGTAAGCAGGCAAGCTGTTGTAGATTTCATGTTGTTAGGTAATTTACAAATCAAACTTCAGTACATACTAACTGTAATGAAGATCCAGCTTCCCACTGTGTGCACGTAAGGCCTAGGGAAAGAAGAAAGTATGCAGCCATCTCTGCCGCCTCATTGCTTGATCCAGTATGCCAACTCAGGGCCCTTCCCACCCCGAATCCCTGTCCAAATGGAACTGTACATGAATGCCTCCTTAATAGGAAATGGTTTAGTTTGTTGGTCAATCAGAAGGGTTTAAGCCCCTTATTTCTTAAGAGGATTCAAGTGGTGTCTATTGAAGTACAATCCTCTGAATTGTAACTTTAGGATAGTCCTTTGTGTCATAGCTTTCAAAGGCCAAATCATATTTAATGTGAGAACAGCATTGGAATTTTTTTATATGGGCTTCTGAGAAGACCTCCTTGAGACATCATACTTTCCCTAGTCCCTACTTAAATTAGAAGTTTTCAAACATGAAGGAAAGTTACAAACTACAGCATAGAAAAGAGTAAAGGAAAAAGGACAGGCTCCGGGGCTCCTGAGATCTAAAGAAGCAAAAGGCTATTAAAATATATACGGTTGAATCCAGCAGAAGATTTTATGGAAGGCAATTACACAGCAAAACTTTCTCTGTCTTCCCCTTCCCGAAGTAGCCTCCATCTTTATACATAAGTGATTGTAATTCTGTATAATTTATTGTCTAGTTACATAAATTGTGCTAGTTACATTTCCAGAAGTGGTATTAGGAAGAAGAGAGTTACTGCTGAAATTGTCATAAATGGTTTGATGAAATATACTATCTACATCTTTATTTTGGGTCAAATTTAGAAATATTTATTATTCTATAGATGACAGAACGTATCATTTCCAAGCAGAGGATGAACAGGATTGTCAAATGTAAGTCAATCATCAATCAACTGAATTATTAAAACATATCTAAAACATAATTACAGGCAAACAAAATTAAAATGTCAAATGTAAGTCACATTTCTATTTTGCTTGAGTAATTATTGCTTTTTCATTTGCTTGTAATGATGATGTGTTCTGTAGATAAAATAGCTGCTTTTTACTTGAAGATGTGCCTTGATTCTGTTGCAGAGGAGCTTGAACAATTCAGCTTTCAGTAGTTCTGGTTCATTTACAAGTAGTAGTGTTTAGAAAAAGGAAACCTTGGGATTTTAATGTTTAGTCAGCAAATATCCCACTCCGACATTTTCAACAGTTGGGGGATTTTTCAACTTCAGTCAATATAAATCTGGATTACAACTTAACATTTAAGAGAGAGGGAGGATTCATCTTTGATTCTCAAACATTTGGGGATGGATCCAGTGAGTTCCTTCCACTAAGTAAAGAGTCTTCCTCCAACAGAAGGAGCTGTTCTCAGAAGAAGGGAGACATTGGAGCCAACCCTTGGAAAATGCTTATTTTTACTTGATTGTAGTTACGATGTATGCCAAAAAAAATTTGGGCTGGCCCTGACCTGGATAGCCCAGGCAAGTCCGATCTCGTCAGATCTCAGAAGCTAAGCAGGGACGACCCTGACAAATACTTGGATGGGAGACATCCTTGGAATACCAGGGCCGGGATGCAGAGGCAGGCTGTATCAGACTTCTCTGAACGTCCTTCATGCTGGGTCGCCTGAAGTCACCATGACTTCTAGGCATGCATGCACACACACACACAATACAAAAAACACCCCCCCCCCCCCCAAAAAAAAATTTGGGCTGAATCTGTCATACAATGCGTGGCCTTTCATTATGACTTGTGTCTGATTTAGAAGCCCTGGACTTAAATCTAACTACTGAATCACAGAACATCTATTCCTGAATCCCTGCACTTCACTACTGCCAAAATTATTTTGTTTGCAGGTCCTCCCCTCAAACATACACACACACACACACACACACACACACACACACACACACACACAAGGGCAATCTTTAAGCAGCACATGGACAAACACTTGTCAGGGATGCTTTAGCCTGATCCTGCATTGAGCAGGGGGTTGGACTAGATGTCCTGTATGGCCCCTTCCAGCTCCGTGATTCTATGATCACACACACACACACGCACACACACACACACAAATGATCCATTTTATAAAACAGATTTTCAAATCCAAACCTCTGTCAAAAAATGGTTTATAAAACCCTGAAAAAAAGCAAGGGAGACAGGTTACTAGTACAGTTGAAGCAGAGACATATGAACTTTTTGCTTTTTGTAGCTGGATATCTGTGCTACAGAACAGTAAAGAAGAAGCTTTAAACAACGCGTTCAAAGGCGATGACAACACAGGAGAAAATAACATTGTCCAAGAACTGACGAAAGAAATAATCTCTGACGTGCAGAGGATGCCTGGAAATGATGTCTGCTGTGACTGCGGAGCACAAGGTGACCGTACTGTACCGATGGAGTATTTATTTGACTGATAAAGTAAGAAATTTTCTCTTCCCACCCAAAAAGGCAGCAGTTAGTAAGGGTTGCTATGCAGAAGAAAGCAATGGCAAACTATCTCTACTCATCTCTTGCCTTGGAAACCCCATGAGAGTTGCCATGTATCAGCTGCAAATTCATGGCACTTAATTATTAGTAAACCACAACATAGAACGGGGGTACGCTAATCATACATAAAGCAGGTACAATAGTCAGATATAACAATCAGAAGCAAATATGCCAAAACCTAAAAAACTTGTAATTTCATAACCATTAGATCAATCTAATGGCCTAGTGTATTCAGACAAGTACTGATATTTCCCCCCATTTTGTTTTCAGTTTTGTTGTGGCTCTGTGATGGAGCCCTGCAAATAGTAAGGTTGGCAGTCATTTACTCACCTGCGCTCCTTCTCTATGGCTGAGGACAGACTCAGGAAGTGGAGCAGGAGAGCTCCGCTTGTAAAGCGGAAGAAGGGAGCCCATTCAAACAGCCGCAGCTGTTCCCCGGCTCCCTTCCGTACTTATCCGCTTCCCTGCCGCTTTCCTGCTGCTTCAGAAAGACACCGGCAAAAACGGGTGTCCAGGGGCCGTCTGCCGCTTGTCTCTCGCTTCCTGGCAGTGTGGACCGAAAGAAGCGGGAGTCAAGCGGAGGCAGCAGTGTGAACACGCCATCGTGGAGATAAGCGCATGAGCGCTCATGCACCCATGCACACTTATGCCCCAATACAGGAGATGGGGAGATTTTAAATTTCTAGACTGCTGTTGCGGCCATGCGGCCTATGCGCATAGGCGCACATGCACATATTGCCGAAACGGCCCCACCACGAGCTGCGGAGGCTGGCCCACCCGGGGCTGCTCCGCGGCAGTCTGAACGCTTCCTAACGGCATGCTCCCGCAATACACTGGCCAGTGTGAATGGCCAGCCCTGGAGCACTTTTCCCCCGCAGCTTTTGGCCCCGATTTCCTCCCGCTCCAGATTGTCAGTCTGTCCTCAGCCTATGCCCTCCCATACGGAGTATCACATGGTCTCAGTTCTTTAAAACCATGACTGGTAGTATGTATGTTCCCTCCAGCCGGCAGGACGAAAGGAATGCAGAAGGAGCCAAGCACATAGCCAAGAGGCTTGGTTTTGGGCTGGAAGTAGCTGGGGCTGGTCCTAGAATGGTGTGGTGGCCAACAGAGGCAGAGCCAACAGTTATAGTTTAACCCTTGGTCCTCTTACTAAGGGGCAGTTTCTGCTATCCACAAGAAAATGGTTAATGCAGGGTGCCTGTGGATGTCATGTCACCTTCAAGCTGCGATCACACACACTAAATGATCCACTTTCAGTGCACTTTCGGATTGAATTTTGCCAGTTCACACAGTAAAAATCCAGTTGGAAAGTGAAGAAGAGGGGATTGGATTTATGCCCCACCCATCGCTACCTAAAGAAGCCTCAGAGTGGTTTACACACTCCTTTCCCTTCCCCTCTCCACAACAGACACCCTGTGAGGTCGGTGGGGCTGAGAGAGCTCTTTCCAGAACTGTCCTTGAGAGAACAGCTCTGACAGAACTATGGCTTGCCCAAGGTCATCCAGCAGCTGTAAGTGGAGGAGTGGGGAATCAAACCCAATTCTCCCAGATTAGAGTCCGCGCACTTAACCACTACACCAAACTGGCATTGAAAGTGGATTATTTAGTGTGTGTGACTGCAGCCTCAAACACCTTTCCTGGAATCCTCCAAATGTTTGTGGAAAGTGGGTGGAGCCAAGTGAGGTTTTTACCCAGCAGGACTTCTGTTTGGCCACTGGAGAGCGGATTGCCTGTGCAGATTTTTCAAAAGTTGCTTCCTCAGCAGCTGCCACCACAGCACCCAGATCTTCACTGTGTGACTGAAGATAAGCTGCATGTAGGCAAGGGAATATTTTAAAACAATATTTTTAAAAAACTGTGTCCTGTCAAACAGAGCTTCTGTCTAAAATGTTGAAGAGTTGCTATTAGAGTTGTGCATGACCCACACTCCCTGACATTTTGTGTTGGGGTGGCTCTGCCTCCTGTGGCAGCAGTGTTGCAGTCGGCTCCAGCTCCCAAGGCAGCCATTTTGTAACTGCACCCACCACCACCCTGTGTCAGAATTCTAAATTTGCCCACCAGCTCAAAAAAACTGGGGAAGCCTGGGCTAATGTGTGGCGGGCCCCGTGGAAGGAGGAAACCTTCCTAAGTAGCAATAGTGCAAGACGCATTTGCAAGGCAAATTATTGCGTCATCTTTGTAATCTCCCTGAGGGACTAGCTGCCTCAGTTTTAGCATAGTAATAATAAGGAGTCCATGGCTTGGACAGTAGGTTTTTAAAGATAAAGCCGAGATGTCATATAAGTTTAAAGTCAATTCTCAGTTTTATAGAAGATATTTCAAATTGGCTAGAAGAGTAAGATTTAATTTTTACTAGGCACTCACATGCATTAAATTTTCCTCAAGGTGATAGATATTAGATCTTAATTGTTTCCTAGTGGGTAGTCTATGGGGATTATCCTTAGAATTTGATGCAATATGTTCTTGCTGGGTGGGCTAAACATGTCTCCATATGGTGGACTTAATTTTGTTTCTTTCTGCTTCTGTTTTTATGATAGTCAAGATATAAACACCTCTTCAAAGAAGATTGGTCCCCCCCTCCCCCACAAACCCCTGTGCTCTTCTGACATTCTGTATCAGGTTTTCACTGGTAAAAGGGGGCTGCTGGGGAGGGGAAGGCTGGAGAGATCCATGCCCGTGAATGCCAGCCCTCAAGTACCATGTGACTCCATTCAGTTTTTATCATAACAGTCTACCAGAGCAATCCTAAACCGGATTATACCGCTCTTCTAAATCCATTGATTTCAGTGCATTTCGAAGAGTGTAAAATTGCACTGCAACAGAACTATCCCACTGAATCTATTACCTTGTGTAGCTTACATCCTCTTTTTGTTTACTTTACAGACCCTACATGGCTCTCAACCAACTTGGGCATTTTAACTTGTATCGAGTGCTCAGGGATCCATCGAGAGCTTGGTGTCCACTATTCCAGAATGCAGTCACTCACATTAGATGTGCTGGGAACATCTGAACTGCTGGTAAGCTGAACATGTTTCCATCATTTAAATGTTGACTGAGCGTCTAGACAGCGTTTTCTTGCCAGTCAGTATAATCGTAAGAATCCCTTGGTTATCCATTAAAGGAAGTACGATAGAACGATATTGATTCTAATGCAGCTGCAGCTCTGATAGTTCAGTTTCGCTGAATAAAACGTATTGGATTGATGTGTGTTAAAGCAGCCTTCCCCAAAAGAACCCAGAGATTAAAGTAGTGCATGATAGGCGCAGAATTTCAGCGGTTCATTTTGTGTTAACCTTTGCCTTGAGGGTTTGTACTGGAAAATGGAGTAAAGGTGGACCCTTGGGTGAGTGTGTGTGTGTGTGTGTGTGTTTGTGTGTGTGTGTTAAACTTCATTCAGACATGGGGCTGCTGCAGAAAATGGCATCCATGTGTTAGGTTTCCAAGTGTTAGGTTTTCTCACTTACCCTGCAACATAATGTTGGCTTGTTATTCATTTCCCTACCCCGTCTTACCATTAGCTCCCCCTGGTAGGGAAGCACATAACATGATAGTTGTACAAATGAAGGTGAAGGAGGAACATGATGTGGGAAAGTGATTTTCAATGATAGCTGGATGTCTGCTGTAATGTACAACTCATATCTTATTGCATGTTCACATATACGCAATTTGTATACGATGTATGTATATCTGTTTTATGACAACCTAATGAAGGAGTGGATTTATGGTGCCTTCTTAGTGCAAGATTCAGACCATATTTTCTTAATGCAAAGCCTTATAATGCAGTCTTGTTCTCCTTACATTTAGCTGGAAATCACAAGTGGAATGTGTACAGACTAGCACCTGGCTTGCTAGCAGGCCAAATGAGAACACTTCTAGCCCATTCATAGGTGATTTAGACATGAAAACCTCCACGATATTTCTGATGCTAATTAAAAACACATCATACTACACTTTCATAACCTTTGAACTGTCGGTATTTATCTTAATAGCTCGCCAAGAATATTGGGAATGCGGGATTTAATGAAATCATGGAGTTTTGCCTTCCTGCAGACGAGGTAGTCAAACCCAATCCAAGCAGTGATATGTAAGTGTGAAACATGGAATGTGTGACGAACTGGTGTAATGTAATGGCCAAAAGTACAAGTTTAACCCTTGCCCCAGTCAAGAACTCACTAGTTGGTCTTTGGCAAAGTGCTGTTTTCTTAGCTTCACACCCATGTACCCATTCACACACACATCTTATTTGCAGTATAAATTTGCAGGGGTGTTGAAGATTACTATGCCTTTGGACACTCAGTACTACTGCTACATAGTATTTCTATACAGTATTTGAGTTCTACAGAAATCAAAAGAAGTATTTAAGAAGTAGCTGTTTCTGGAAACTAGCCAGTAAAAAGAAATAGGCATCCTCTGGTTAAATTAAGTGGAGGATACTGTAGAACAAGAAGATGAGGTTGTAAACAAAGCCTCTTCAGAGAAGTTTGATTTCCCTCCCCTCAGTGCTCGTTCAGACCATTTAGAATGGCATCCTGTTATTCAGAGCTAAATCTGTTGTTTGTGCCAATGTTAGAGAAGTAATGGGAATCCTTTTTCCGTGGTTTGAAGCCAAAAAAAACCCTTTTTTAAATTGACAGAGACCCTTTCTCCTGGAACCTGCATGTATGAGCCTCTGTTCTGAGAGCCAGTTTGGTGTAGTGGTTAAGGGTGTGGACTCTAATCTGGGAGGACGGGGTTTGATTCCCCACTCCTCCACTTGCACCTGGCTGGGTGACCTTGGGCAAGCCATAGCTCTGTACCAGCTGTTCCCTCAAGGACAGCTTGGGAAAGAGCTCTCTCAGCCCCACCTACCTCACAGGGTGTCTGTTGTGGGGAGGGGAAGGGAAAAGGAGTTTGTAAGCCACTCTGAGACTCCCTTGGGGAGTGGAGGGCAGGGTATAAATCCAATCTCTTCTTCTTCTTCTTCTTCTTCTTCTTCTGTCCAAATGCTGAGTTTGGGTAGATGGACCTTTTGCAGCTATATCTATGCACAATATTTCTTAAAAACTGGGTTTCAATGAAAAAAAAACCAGAGTTAAATGACTGCTGTTAGAAAGTGAATCGAAAACAGCCTCCACATGTCCACAGACGGTGGTTTATTGTAAAGCTTCTTTTATAAAATTCCTTCACTTGATTTAAAGAAGCAGCTGGAGGGAAGGGAATGGTCAAGACCAAATAAATTAAATCGCCGCTTACGAGTAAACTGCAGCAGCATTAACAGGGTAACTGAAAATGTAAGCTTAGGGTTAAAGTTTTGGTTTTCCACTGGAACCCAGATTTCTATTGTTGTTTTGCATCCCCTTTTGTAAGTTATTTTGAAACATAGGGGGTTCTGTCCCACCAACCATGAGCTCTGCTCATGGAACAGAATTTTCCCACCTCCTCTCTTTAGTTGCAGTTCACTGCAAAATCTGAAATGTCCCACCAGGCCATGATGTAGGGGTTTGCACAGGGAGGAGAGAATCAGCAAAAATGACATCCCAGTGAGAGAATACGACTACTTAATATGGTGTGGCTCTTGATCCATTGATTTGTTGGTGATTGGCAGTGTAGTCCTGTACATAAAGCAGTAGGTTCAGGTTGGAGTAACTCCACATAAGATAGCACTGTAAGTGACAGACACCCTCGTCGGAGTAGCAAGAACTTGATTTTATATCTGCATTGTCAATGAACTTTCAGTCCTCCTAGCAATTGGCACTTGTTTGTCACTTGTGTTAAAAATTACCAGACAAACCATTTCAATGAGTGGGAGGTGCAACCTAGAAGGAAGGATGGTCAAATGGCTGTTGTTGAGAGAGAGAAAATCCAGAGAAATAGTTTTGAGACTTTAAAATTCCCTGCAGCTTTTACAGCCTTTTGGATAAATGATGACTACAGTCCAGAGAAGTAGCATTTGGATGGATCATACTTGATTGGCTTATCCTCTACAATCTGTAATGGATCTTATCTTAAATCATGCATGACGGCAAATCTAAACAATTGACCGGAGGCTAAATAAAGTAAAAGAGTAACAGAACAGTGAATGTTTAAAGATTCAGTGCAGGTTTATCCTCAGAAGAACTGAAGGATGCATCAGTTTAATGACTCCTGCACTTAGTTTTAATTTAATTTGCAAAATGATCGTACAGATTTGCTGTACAAAGCTAAAGGGGTTTTACAGAAGCTGAGTTCACTTATGTGCATCTAATCAGTTAATTTAAATGGTTTGTTAAAGGACCATAATGCCTTTTGTATATGTGTCAGAGAATGAGGAAAGCATTAGGTTGAAAATGAAACGCAAACAATTTCTAGGAGCACCCAACACAATATCTGAGTAGGTAATGCCAACTTTCAATAAACTATGCTCTGCCTCGTTCCAGGAATGCAAGAAAAGATTATATTAATGCCAAATACATTGAAAGAAAATACGCAAGGAAAAAATACTCTGACACTGCAGCTAAGCTACAAAGTCTCTGTGAAGCTGTCAGGACAAGAGACATTTTTGGGCTGCTTCAAGTGTATGCTGATGGTGTGGATCTAACTGAGAAAATTCCACTAGCAAATGGACATGTAAGTGTTTGCAACCTTCACATATCACTGATTGAGGAAAAACTCTTTATTTATGACAGTGGAATCATAAATAAATTTGCAATCTTTTGAGGATAATTCACGATCACTCTCATGCTATGATATAGTGTTGATGATACATGAAACATGCCAGTGAAATGTTTACATCAAAATTAAAAGCGCTCCCCATCTGTTGCAAAAAACAAACAAACAACCAAACTAAAAAAACCAAACAAAAACCAAAATAGGTTATCTTAAAACATGAGTGAAAAGTGTTTGCACAATACTGAAATCTAATCATAGAGGATTTTTGTTTTAATATATTAATGACCAGATGCAATCTAATATTGCAAGATGCAATCTAATATTGCAAGATGCAATCTAATAGTTTGAACTTGAGGCCCTTTCTAAATTTTGAATGGTTGCCTCCCCCAAGCCATGGGCAGCCAGTTCTTTGACAGGCAAGACACAGAAACTGCACACACAGATACATATCTGCATCCCAGTTTGTATGTGCAAAAGATCTGTGGTTTAGGGAACACATCCATATCTCTTATTAGAAGATGGATAGGACAGGGCAACTCAGGCTTTTCTAAAATCAGCTGTGGCACTGGGAAAGCATGGCTTAATTCTTTACCCACATGCTGTTTCCCATTTGAAATCTGTCTGTGGGCTGCCATTAGTCCAACTAGAAAAAGAAAGACAGGGAAAAAGAGGGTCCCTGTCTTCTTTTGTACCTGGACTAGTACAATTCTGGGGGGAAAGTTTTGATCAAGGAAATAGCATGGGATAGGGAAGAAACAGTTTCCACCCCCCACTGGGCCCCTGTTTAGTTCAGGACTGCGTCGTGATGCAGCACATTCCTGCCGCCCTGTCTTTTTCCCAAGAGTTGTGTGTGTAGGGGGGGGGATTTCTTTGCCCCATAAATTTTGTTTTAACCATAAATATGGCACTTTAAACTGTGTGATGTTTCCAAAATGACAAAAACCATTGTATGAGTATCATGCAATTTTCAGGAACAAGATGAAACTGCCCTTCATCTCGCCGTAAGATCAGTCGATCGAACCTCGCTTCACATAGTTGACTTCTTGGTGCAGAATAGGTGAGCAGATCCGTTTCCAAAACTATATGCACAAAATTATATAAACTTAATTGTACAAGAATATTGCATGAAGCAGGCTCTTGAGAACCGGACCAGTGTAAACTAAGCCATTACCTTTCTCTTTCTGTACAGTGGAAACCTTGACAAGCAGACGTGCAAAGGCAGCACAGCTCTCCATTACTGCTGTTTGACCGATAATGTTGAGTGCCTCAAATTATTGCTGAGAGGGAAAGCTTCCATTGAAATAGGTAAAAGGAGAAAGAGGGCTCCTCAGTTTGGTGTAGTGCAGTGGTTCTTAACCTGGGTTCGATCGAACCCTAGGGGTTCGGCGAGTCAGTCTCAGGGGTTCAGTGGGGCCTCCAACTCAGTACTATTACTAAGTACTAAGAATTATTTTTCACTGAAGAAGGGTTCGGTGAATGTGCTTATGAAACTGGTGGGGTTCGGTACCTCCAACAAGGTTAAGAACCACTGGTGTAGTGGTTAGGAGCACGGACTCTCATCTGGGAGAACTGGGTTTGATTCCCAACTCCTCCACAAGCAACTGCTGGTGTGACCTTGGGTCAGTCACAAGTTCTTTCAGAGCTGTTCTCTGAGGAGCAGTTCTCAAAAGAGCTCTCTCAGCCCCACCTACCTCACAGGGTGTCTGTTGTGGGGAGGGGAAGGGAAAGGGATTGTAAGCTGCTCTGAGACTCCTTTGAGTAGTGAAGGGCAGGTATAAATCCAATCTCCTCTTCTTCTTCTCTACCTTGATAGGCTTTCTATAAGCTATTTGCAGTATAAATTTATTTATTTAGTTGCTTTCTATGTTGTCTCTTCACAGCTTCAGGCTATGATAAAAAAAACAATAATATAAAATCATCAGAACAGCAACATAAATTATCAATATTAAACAAGCCGTAAAACAGCTATTGAGCTTACAAAGCAAAACAGCTTATGAAGGCTTACAATAAATGGAAAGTTCTCTCCTATGTAATATAGAATAGTTTTTTATTTACAGGAAGTACTTAGAATGAAGATCATTAAGAGAGTGTCTTAATACCCTGGCTTTCATTGTTTTATGGTAAATACTGAATTAACCCAGTGAGGAAGGAAACAGCTAGCTACAGCTAGTATTTCACTGTAGCAAAAACTTCAGCTAAACTAACAGAATACTTTTTTATATATGTGACAGCATTTTTTTGACCTGACCTGGGTGGCCCAGGCTAGCCGGATCTCATCAGATCTTGGAAGCTAAGCAGGGTCAGCCCTGGTTAGTATCTGGATGGGAGACTACCAAGGAAGTTTATTTATTTGTTTATTTTTGCATTTATATCCTGCCCATCCCATAAACAGGCTCAGGGCAGGTCACAACATTTCAATAAATATTTCAATGGACCACATTTCAGTAAATACAATAAAAATGAAAACACGTTAGAACATATAAAATCAACAGTTATGCTTGCTGAAGGGAGAATCCAGCCCATAGGTGGACGCCCACTGCCTCAGCTACAGGCCTAGCAGAACAGCTCCATATTGCAGACTCTGCAGAACTGAATAAGATCCCGCAGGGCCCTGATCACCAGGGCTTCAGTAGCCTGATCTGCCGATCTGCAGATCTGGCAACTGCAGCAACCTGGGCAACCTGGGCCTCCACATCAACCTGGGCCTCCATAGATAAGGAAGTTCAGGGTCACTGCGCAGAGGCAGGCAGTGGCAAATCACCTCTGAACATCTGCTGCCTTGAAAAGTCTGCAGGGTCTCCATAGGTTGGCTGTGGCTTGACGGCACTTCCTACCACCAAAGTATTTTTAATTTTCCATGAGATGCACTCGCTAAACTCTCCTGTCATCAGCAATGAAAAGTGCTTCTCTTTTGACTGGATTGTACCAATTGTTTGGTCCGTTCTCTTCCGATTCCAAAGCTGTCTCGGTTGTAGTAGCATGCATTAAGGTTTCGAAAAAGAACATAACATTTCCCCCTCCATTGATTTACAGCTAATGAAGCTGGAGAGACGCCACTTGATATAGCTAAACGCTTAAAACATACACGCTGTGAGGAGCTGGTAAGATTTTTTTTCCAACTGTGTTCTTAAAGGCAGAACTGTTTCTTATTACCTAGTTTACGTACAGTGAGGTTTCTATGTTATTTTATTCAGAATCATTGGGAAAGTTTCATAAAAGAAGAAATCTTTGTTTACTTAGAGCAGGTGGTCTTCAACCCATGAATTGGGACTCTCAGGAGAGTAAAGGAGCCCACCACCTGGGCAGGGGCAAAAAAGAAGCTAAGTTTTGGGTATATTGAACCAGAAAAATATTGGTATTTCCTGATATTCCCAAATCCCAATACCGGTGTGGTATTCAGATTTGGTAAATTCAGGAAAGCCAATTTTTTCAGCTTCATTATACCTCATGGGACCATTATAGTCAATGGTCCCCATAGGCTATAATGGAGAATTGAGCTGGGGGTATCTGGGTCGGGGGGGGGGGCTGTTTTTTAAGGTAGAGGCACTAGATTTGCAGCATGGCTGCTGGTGCCTCTCCTCAAAAAACCACTCAAGTATTTTTTTTGGCTCAGTTTATTCTGATTGCACACCCCTACCCGTAGGTCATGAGCCCCTACAAAGAGTCCGTCATTTCCTGCTTTTTGGAAGCACCTGGTGCTAGTTAGTTATTTAGTGATTTTTTATCCTGATTTTCTCCCCAGTGGGGACCCAAAGCATCTTACCATAAATACAATTTAAACACATTTAAATAAAACACAGTAGAAACACAAACAAAAATCAAAAAGTCACAAAATGTACTGAGCTGTTGTCCAGAGGTTACTCTATCAAGGCCAAGCCATGAACTAAGAGCCAAGGGCCCTTGGACTCATGCCCCTGGCTACACCCAATTTTAAAAAATCTGCAGCAGGAGAGACAGAGACACTCAGCCTAGATTTTACAAACTGGCAGCCATCTTCCCACAATTTCCCCTCCTGCTGGAAAGGACTCATACGTAGAGAGCAAGCCATGCCTCCTGACTCTCTTCACATACACACACACTGAGATGAGTGGCAGGATGGCAACAAGAGGTCTCTCAATGTAAGAAAATATTCCTTCTTAGCACAGGCAGGTTCAGGTTCAGGCTCCGCCTCTTCCTGTGACATGGCTGTGATGTCATATGCTTGAAGGTCAGTGGGTCCTGTGCTGCTACCTAAGGATAAAAGTGGGTCGCTGTCTGGAGATCATTTCCCAGTTTACGTTTTATACCTAAATATAACATTTATGTGTCCAAATTGTGCACACATCCTTTTTTTTTTTTTTTTTTTTGGCAAAATGCTAAGAATCAGGAAATAATGGGATGGATCCTATGACTATTTTTCATTCTAAGGATCTTTGCTCCAGGGGTGTGTAAGATAATGCTGTCTATCTTCACAACAGCCTCTTGGAAAAGGGGGATGGGTAGGAAGCTTCAGTGGAATGTCTGAGCATATTCATTGAATCTGTAGCTGAGGAAGAAGAGAAGAGAGAGCTAATTTCTCTCAATTTCCCTTCAGGCCTCAGCCCCAGTGATACACCCAGCTCTGTTCCCAAGAGCCCCTGATCTTCAGGAGCGACTTTTTGAGGACCCTTGGTTGGCTGTGGAGGAAGTGAGAGAAGTTTGTTCTATGAGCTCATGCCATTTATAGTTAATTTCAACACAGGCTTTTTACACTATTACATTTGTGGGTGGGCTGAACTTTTAAAACATCTTTTACTTGGGAGACCATTCAGTCTTATACGTTTCAGCAAGGGCTGGACCATGGGATTCCAGATATGTCTCCTGTCTTCCTAAGAATCCAAGAGCTGAAATAATTAGCAAGGGTTCCTTTTATTAACTCCAGAAGTGACTCTCATGTACATGATCTAAAGAACATTACAGGAGAATGTAAATTCTTTTTTTTTCTTTCAAAAAATTACAGGTATATACAAAATGTTCATAAAATACATTGCCAGTCTAAACCCCCTTTTGTCTTGTTTCCATGGTCATAGAAAATCTTTCACCAACTTTTGAATATCTTAAAAGAGCATTTTTGTATCAGTTTGCAAAGGTAGCCTCTGATCTGGAGGGATTCAAATACTGAAATACTAGGCTCTAAATATCCCTGATGTGGGATTACTTGGTTATCAATTATCAAGTTTCTGTAATCACTAAATCTTGGAAATTCTCACCTCAAAGTGTGTTTTTTTTTGGGGGGTGGGGGAGGTTGCTGTGCAGATTCAAGACTACACCTTCTCAACTGCTGTGTAAGCCTCTAAAATTGCTTCGGCATTATCTTCTGTTTAAAAGAACCGGATTAAGAAATGGGTATTTTCATGACTGACATTCAGCTTTGCATCATGATGCCTAACTTTGGTTCCTTAGCTGACCCAGGCCTTGGCTGGAAGGCTTAATTCCCACGTTCATGTAGAATATGAATGGCGGCTACTTCATGAAGACCTGGATGAAAGTGATGATGATGTGGATGAAAAGTTACAGGTGAGTGATTGAACGGTGTGGCTTCAGTGGCCTGCCAGTTTTAAAGGTATCTGATTATTCAAATTAAAAGGAACATTTAACGTACTATTTTTAATAGGCGAAATTTTTCTCTGAAATTGTGTTGGAGGCCACAGGTTTGACTCGCATATGTTGTAAAGTAATTTGGCCCTTAAAAAGAATAGATTCCGCAGCTGTATTCCGTATCCTCCTGTGTATTCCACCTCTAGGGCAGAAGAAGCCTGGCAAGTGATCCCTGTTTAAGCAGGAAGCTGTATGAGATGCAATACTCTGTGCTCAGTAGTGAGGCAAAGAATAAAAAGGTGTTACACTACTCACCCTGTACAAGTAGGCTTCTAGGCTACAGGGACTTTTAAGATTGAGGGTTATTAATGGCAAAACTAATGTCTTTGTCATGCTGATGGAACAGTTGAATGCTGCTACTGCATGTGTCTAGAGTCCTGTTAAAAATTGCTTTCGTAGCAAAAAAGGAGGTCAGTTTTTCTATTATTTAAAAAAAAGTCTGCAAAACATTACATTTTGAAATGAGCCTTAAGCAAAGTAGCCAAAGTTCTTTTGAAAGGGGGGCATGCTAAGGTTACCAAATGATTACGTTTGGGTTTTTAAAATTAGTTTTACTCCCTCTATATATAAAGGTATGGTGGTTTTGCTTTGATTAATTGCTTTTATTACTGAGAAGCCTTATTAAAAATCATAAAATCATAGAATCATAGAAGGGACCTCCAGGGTCATCTAGTCCAACCCCCAGCACAATTCAGGAAATTCACTAATACCTCCCCCCCCACACCCCCGTGAAGATTTGTTTCTTTTATTCCAGACTAATTAAACACTTACCTTCTCATTCGAAATACATGTGCTGACAATGTGTAAAGCATGGCTTTACTGTGCATAGACTTGCCTAAAATACTTCACTCAGTGGCTGAACATAGGGTTGGATCTTGCAGATCTATTCCACTGAGAGTGGCTTACATAGAATTGCCAAGTTCCCTCATCGCTCTGGTGGGGAGATTTGGGGGGCATTCCAGGATGTCCCCGATGTGATATCACATGCAAGTGATATCATCAAGCTGGATGTTGTGCGGGGATGCTCTGTTTTAAGGGCAAAACTCTATGGTAAAACCAGCTTAAAACCATAGAGTTTTGCCCTTAAACCAGACTGTCCCTGCTCAATGTCCCCAGCATGATGGTGTCACTTCTGGGTGATGTTTTCATGTCAGGGAAGTCACATGGGGATGTGGCTGTATGGGGGTGGGGTTCCCCTGCCAGCCAGCTGCCCAGCAGTGAAGAGAAACCCCAGAAACGGGGTACCTCCCGTCCCAACCTGGGGACTGGCAAGCCTAGTCTTACACCCAAGGAAGGCTCCTTGTACTGGGGGAAGGTACCTGCCTTTACTGGAATAGATCCACAGGATCCACCGTGTAGTCTTACTTGATGGTGTGTTGGATTTCTGTGGTTTTGGTCTGTGTCAGAAGTGTCTTCAGTGCTTGAAATACATGCCCATGAGTGTCTCTCTCTTTTCTCCATTCCTTTTTAAAAAAAAAAAAAGCAACCAAGCCCCAATCGAAGAGAGGACAGGCCCGTCAGTTTCTACCAGCTAGGATCTGGCCAGCTTCAGCCAAATGTGGCATCTTTGGCAAGAGATGCTGCCAACATAGCCAAGGACAAGCAAAGGGGCTTCATGCCCAGCCTCTTGCAGAACGAGACCTATGGAGCTATACTCAGCAGCAGTCCTCCTCCCACCCAGACTCTGGCTTCTGTCACAAACGCACCGCCCTTGCCTCCCAGGAATGTTGGAAAAGGTACTAAATGCTGTAGAGATGCTGTTACACTTCATAGTTTTTGGAGCTGCAAAAACCCTTGTTTCTTCCACTTTGTAGATGCATTTTAGAGTCACTTTGGCCCAGGTAGGTATTGGCAATATAAACTGATGTGATTTTTCTCCATTTAACTTGGGATATACACCTCTACTTTCTAGGTGTTTGTGGGTTTTTATGTGTGTGTGTGTGTGTGTAATTCAAAGCACTTTTCCCATGCCAATCAATAGTGTAAATCAACATATATGACCAAAGGAACATCATAATAAGAAAGGCTGAAATCATGACATACAATCGGTACATGGAGTTAGATCTTGGAACTCCATTCCACTAATGGCAGAGGCCGCCTCTGGAGAAAGGAGGCATGCTGTGGCAGAAGGGGGATGTTCTGCCAGCACAAGGATCCACCTTTACTGGAATGGAGTCCTACAGACAGTGTAATCTGTATTACACAGATTGTGTTACGTATCGTACATAATATATGCAAGAAGCAAAATCAAGCTCTAGTTTTTTTAAAAAATTACCCAAGTTGTATTTTTAGCAAACATTCTATTTGCTGAAGTCCACCAAAGAAGTATTTTAAGATGAGGCTTAACAATTGCTATGCCAAGGGAAAATGTCAGAAGAGTTGAGGTTAGTTGAGCATTGCAAGTAGATACTAGTGTGGATGCATCAGATTAGCATGTGGGAGTAACCATCAAACTACTCTCCTAGCCATGTGTTGATAAGTTACATCGTATGATCTTTAATTTGCAATGCTGAAGACTGGATGATTGAGTGTGTGTGTATATATATATACAAGCAGGTGGACCCATAATACTCGTGGGGGGGCAGGTGAGCCTCTCCCTCCCCCTGCCCTCCCCCGCAGTGCACTGGGCCTCTCCCCCCTCCCTCCCCCCGCCGTCCCCGAAATCGGTGGCAAGACCCGCCGCACACTGGGCCTCTTCCCCCGCCCTCCCCCCACCCTCCCCGAAAATTGGCGGTGGCGAGGCCTCGCCATGTTGCCTCCCACCCCCTCCCCAACAGCAGTCAAAGCATTCTCTGCGCATGCGCAGAGAATGCTTTAACTTTTCAGGGGATTTAAAGATCCCCCGAAATTTTTTTAGAACTTTTTGGATTTTTCTGCAAACGGGGGGAGTTCCTCCCATCTGTAGAAAAACCTCCCTGCCCCCAGGTGCCCCCCACGGATTTCGGTAGCCACACGGGGGGGGGGGGGGGGGTACCTTCGCTATTAGATATATAGATATTATTAACCATGTTATATTATTCTGCTGATTCATGACCATAATAAATTACTGATTGATTGGATATTGAACAAAAATCTACCTTATTTATTAAATTAATTTGAACTAGAACCATGTTCCATTAACAATTCATCTTTTTTGTCACTTGTTAAGAGTACAAGTAAGGCTTCTATGTGATCAGCCAGCACTCTAAATTGGCAAGCCGGAGCTAAACACCTTTTAATCGCATTCACATGAACAAGTGCAAAAAGCTCACAGGGGCGGGTCTTCCACCCTTTTCCCTTTCCCATAGCAACCCCCTTTATCCCCCCCTCCGAAAAAGTGACACTGTTAATCAGCAAGATAACACGTGGCATTAGAGGGCTGCAGTGGGGAGGGAAAGTGAGAAACATTGGCCCTCTTGCTATAGTGTGGGTAGCAAGTTTTGCTCTTCCAAACTTCCTTTGCTTTCAGAAGAGGGAGATAAATCCAATTTCTTCTCTTCTTACTGCAGCCCCCATGTCCCATGGCATTTTGTCCACAAGGCTCTCCTGACCCCAAACATCAACTTTTGGGGGCTCACAGGGGAAGGGAGGCAGGAAAGATCTATCTTTGTGAGCACATTTTGCTTGTATTTTATAAGATCCAGCCTGTAGTTTCTTCAAGGCCAGGATGAGGCATGTTCATTGTTCATTTTGATGTACAAGCTATTCCAGGTTTCAAAATGAACGTCGTCATTTTTATTTCTCACTTATTCTTGCATCAGTTTCTGAGGTTTTATTACTACTTCATAGAAGGTGCTGAGGCCGATGTATTTACTTGCTCAAGGCGATTCAGTAATCCAAAGCTAACCTGCCGTTTGAAACTATGCTTGAAGGTGGTCGTACAGTTTGGTGTAGTGGTTAAGAGTGGCGGTCAGAGAATCAATATAGGTGGCCTACAATAAGTTTTGCACTTAATTCCCATTCACAGATGGCAGCTGCAGTAGAAATCAGCGGTTTAAAACTTTATAGTTTCTTACACTTTTTATCTGTGGTTAATCTGCATGTCTGCGGTTAATCTGCAGTTAATTTTTTTTCAAACCTTTCTTCACCCACTTCCGTGAAGCATTCAGCCCCAGTTGATAAGAATGTGGCATTATAAAACATGTGGACCTATGCGAGCATGGTTACACATCATAGCTACATCGTGGCTATGGAAACAATCTGATTAAATTCCTTCAAGGAGAGCAGTGATGGAAAAGAAGGAAAACTGGCCACTTGTGAAGAGGAAATTCTCAGCTAGGAACAAAAAAAATGGTTCTCTTCCTTCTCAGTGACTTGCAAAGCAGAGTGACTTGTCTTCTTTGGCTAATGCTTCCTCTCATTGTACTCTGTCCTAGTTCTTGCTTTGTCACTAATTTTGCAGTCTTTCTCATTAGTATTATGGCTATTGTCTTCATTCAGATGTCACTCAAAACTATAGTTACATTAAACTAGCTATGGTTAATGTTGATTCTGTCTGCTATTATTAGCTGGGGTCTGTCAGGATGGAGTATGAAACCATGGCTTAAGGCCTATTTATTAACCATTAGGGATGGGCACAAACCGGGGAGATGCAGTTCAGTTCAGTTTGTGGTTCGTGGCCCTGCAGACCCCATCGAAAGGGATTGCAGAAGACAGCTGAAAGAGCTGTGTGGTAGGAACACCGCCCCACTGCATTGCTGTTTTTCAGGCTGCCTTCTGCAGTCTTTTTAAAGTTTAAAGGGACTGCTCAAGACAGCCAGAAACAGCTGAGTGGCGGGGAGCCTCTCCACCAACTCAGATGTTTTGGTGACTTCATGGGGAACAGAAAGCAAGGGTTTAAAGGGACTTGAAGTCCCTTTAAACCCATACTTTCTGCTCCGTCCACAAACCGCTCTAAAAGTTCATGGAAGTTGAACCCGTCATGAACTGCTGTTCTCAAACCAAACAAACAGGGCAAGAATTGTCATGAATTTTGCTTTGTGATTCAGTTTATGTCCATCTGTACTAACCATGGTTAAATCTTAAGTATGGTTTCATATGCTGTATGAATATGGACTTCCTGACTTGTTTCCTTAGTAATGTCCTCAGTTCAAAGGCAGGCTTAGATCTCAGCCTGGTCTCTGTGGGGTGGTTGGAGAAAGAGTAAAGGTGATACCTGCATTGATCAAGGACTGAATGGTTGCCTGCAGACTATCCATAGTCTGAAGTAAACCATGGTTTTGTGTTACGTCTGAATTGAGCCATGATTTCACTATTTGCCAGCAAAATACTGTCTCAGTGCTGTTTAGTCAACGGAATTGAAGAGATTAGTTTGCTAGAGTGTATTTCTTTCTGACTTCTTTCTAGACTTGCCAAACCTTACATGGCTGGAATCTCCTGATGCGGTCTGTTCTTGCTCACCCATCATCTGCCCCCCTTCCTTTCCATTGCTTGCTGTATCAGACGTGCAATCAATCCTGCTTCTCACCGCAGATGAAGGGGAAACAGATGATGGGATGGTGGAGCTGAAAGCTGGGAGCAGATGCAGCCGGCTTTGCTTAACGCAGGATCAGAAATCCTCAGGACACTTCCGGGGATTAAACCCCACTGAAAAAAAAACGGGACTTCTGAGCTGTCCTGCTTAGCACTTACTTAAATATCTCCTTTAAATCTCCTTTAAACATGTCTTTCCGATACATGGGGTAAGAGATGTCATCCCTAGTCTCCTTCCCTCTCCCCACGCCCACTATTCTGTTTTGGTCAGCTTTCCAAAATCGCATTAGTACCCTATCAATCCTGATGGCTGCTTATTGCAGTTTCCCTTTTCTTTTAATGGGATTTTTATACCTCTTTTCATGGAAATTGGTGGGGCCCCCCAACTTCCACATTCAGTTTTTTTCTTTCTGTTTTGCATCTGTGGTAATAGGCTTTAAATTGTCTGGCTCTAGCAAAACACCATGTTAAAACATATGCATGTGTGTGTGTTAAACAAATTGGGAACAGCACAAACTCACCGTCCTTGGAATGTCATGATTCTGAGCATAGAACAGTAAATAGATTAAGAACTTTATATTGCAATCTGAAGCAGAGTTATACCTTTCTAAATCCATTGAAGTCAGTGGGTTTAGAAGGGTGTAGTCAGATTGTGAAAATAATCTCGTTAATGCTGTGTCCAGCTAAAGTTTCTCCACTAAACAAACACCGAAAAACAATTGTTATATCCAGAGACCTGTAAGATACTATGTTTTCAACTTAACCACTACAAAATCACTAAACTTCCATATGTGTAGCTCCTTCTGCAGGAGGTTGTAGTAGATTCACACATGTGCATGCTTTAATTAAGAAAGCATCACTTGATGACCTGCTCTATTAAAAAGCCGTATTTTAGGACTTGAAAGCTTTGTGTATGGTATAACTTTTGCAGTGGCCATCCACACATTTTTATTACTTGATGTTGTAGTAATTAAATAATGAACATGCAGATATGAACGGAGCTATAGAACAGTCCCATATTTGACATACGTATGCTTTTGGAAGGCGGCCAGTCCGCTTTAGGAAAGCTGCTGTTTTCTTCTCTCCTCTTTACACAGCCAGCAGTATTTATAATAAATAATATCATGTTTTCCTTTCTTTTTAGTTCAGTCTTCATTTCTTGGCAGTGCTGTTCAGACAACTCCTTCATCAAACACACTGTGGAAGACAAATTCATTAGGAATGGAAAGCATAAGCAGGCAGAGGTCTTCATCTGATCCACCAACTGTCCATCCCCCTGTTCCACCATTGCGTGTAACATCTACAAGTATGTTTGCACTTTTCCCCTGCTTTCCTTTATTTTTCTGCATCTAATCATGGTTGACCTCAGCTTTCCATTTTCACTACTCCATGCTCCTTCCTCTCTGGTGGATGTAATTTCAAAGCTTGCTTTGCCAGCTGGTTAGTTGAGCATCTATGGCTTGTTCCCAGACTTGCGTGGAAAGGGTACCATAGGGTAGCTTAGCAAGGAATCCAGGCTGTAGCCACAAGATATCGGTAGGACCTTTATTAATGCTTATTCCAGAAGTCACACAGTGATTGTTACTTCTTTGTTTTTCATGAAGTACATTAATAAAAAATTAACTACACCTCTTCGTTCATTGTGGGTGGAATGTATATACATTGCTGTTGTCATTAAGTCCGCTTTTTTCAGTGGGACAAGGTGAGTTATAAGTATGATTAAAACATGTCAGTCAGTCAGTAAGCTTGATTACAAGATATGATAACAACATTTAAATCTAACAGTAAAGATACCAAGTAAGACAAAATAAGGCAGTTGGGCTGGGATGGTAGAACAGCTGGGGCCGGGGGGGGGGGGGAGAACAGTGCAAGCCAACATAAGGCAGTTTAAGGCCACAAGACCATCAAGTGTAGGAAAAAATTTATATGTAATAAAATTCACCACCTGAGCTGAACCATTACAGTGCAGTTTTGCTGCCTCTACAAGAATGCCCCACTGAGCAGTTCTGTTTTATACATTTGGTGAAATGACAGCAGTGTGGGAGCTTTCCTGATAGCTTCAGGCAGCCTGTTCCATAATGTAGAAGTCCTACTCGTATATAAATGTGTTCATAAGGGGCATTGGCTAAGCATTCTCTGGGGGAGTAGCATGAACCACAGCCTGCACCCCAGTGCGTAGAATGTACCACATCTGTGTTTGAGGAGCAGACTGGTTTGCTACATCTGGTCCTTAGATTTTGGTACAAAGGGAGGATTTCCCACATTTTGAACTGTATTTCAGAGTGTGTATAACACTTTATTTGAAGGAGTACTTTTTAAGCATGCCAGCATTCATCATCATTGTATTACTTATATATCTATGCATTTTTCTAGGTATCCTTTCTTCGGCACCACCTCCAGTTGTGAAGACAGCCAGTGTGCTGGAAGCTTTGAGCCACCAATCAAAACAGCCAGTTGCACCACAATCCAAACCTACGCCACCCCCGCTTCCTCCCCAGCCTCCAAATAGAATTTCTCAGAAAAAGCCTGCTTCTGGGTAATTCTGTCATTTATTTCTTATAGTTTTGCAAGCTGAGTACACAGATCTTGGTGCACCAAATTGGTGCATGAATATAGGATCCGCATTATGTCACACTTCTACTGAAATGTCATCTCCACTTTCTCTTAAGGATACGAATAGCCATTTCTTGTGAGTGTTTTATGTTACTATGTGTGGGATTCACTTTTGAGCAGGCTACCTAGGAGTAAGGGTGTATAAAATTATTATTTATCAGCAGCCAAGTCAAGTCAAGTTTATTAGTACGGTCAAGTGACCAGTCAAAATAAAACATTTCCAAAGGGAATATTGATATAAAATACACAATAAATACATAAAATTCAAGTAGATATTTTAAAAGGCAGTAATACAAAATGGGAGCAGCACAATGTATCATTAAAGTGGGAACAGAACGATGCTAATTTATCATTAACTTACTATCTAGGATACAAGTTTCCTCTTCTTTAGTGCCAGGAAACAAAATTTTGCCACAGCTAAAGATATCCTCTCTTTCCGATCTTCCAACAAAAAAGTTAAAATCCTTAATTCAGCAAATTTCAAATAACATCCAAAGGTTTAAATTTGGACAACAATGGGAAGATTAACAACTGTCTCTCCATAACATAAAAATTACAATGTAATAGGATATGTGAGACTGACTCTGTCTCAAGATTTGTACAAGGACAACATCTTTGAGAGATCGGCCAGCGCAAAAACCTTCCTTGTAATAGATTAGAGGGTAGGGCGTCAAAACGTGCTCTTGAAAAGGCCCATCTATAGCCGTCATATATGATGTTAGATAGATATGGAGCGGGAACAAAACCTGCCCAAGATTTCAAAGCTCCATATCTTGGAGGTAGAAGCGCTTCTTCTATCTGGGCCTCTATATCCATTAAACGTTGGAATACTATAGATTTAGCTGTAGTCAGTCCTAGATCAAAAAGACTAGCAGGGTGAAGCCCAATTGATTCAAGTTTAACCAATATTTTGGAGGACCATTCAGGATATGGAGTGGCAGCTAAAAAAGATGGAATTAGCCCTGTAGGCTTCAGATGTGTTCTTAACCAGTAAAGAACTGAAGCAATCCAGATTTTCGTTTTCACTCTTGGCACCCCGAGCTCCTGCCTGAGAACTACGTTTGCTGTGCATTTAGGCGCATTAAATAATGCTCTAATAAATTTAGATTGGACTTTTTCCAGGTCCTTAAAGTTATTATCACTTAAAGTAATTACTTGCATACCATATGTAAGTTGGGTTAAAATCTTTGCATCAAATAGTTTCAAAGCCGCTTGAATTACACCTTGGCCTTCCTTCCTGAAAAATCTGATAATAGCATTAGCATTTCTCTCAGCTGAGCAGATTGTAGAAGTTATATGTGCTGAGGAGCTGCCATTATAACTAAAAGTTATCCCCAAATACTTGTACATTTTAACTTGCTCTATAAGATGTCCATTTATTCTCCAGGTATCTTTCTTATATGCCCTATTAAAATGAATAATCTTGGTTTTGGAATAATTAATCGTTAATAATTCCTCATCACATTTCTTGCTAAAGATTTTCAGGGCCCGTTTAAGACCAACTCTAGTTTGGGACAGTACAATAGCGTCATCCGCATACATCAATATTGGAACCCCCTCTCCTCCTGAGAAGTTAGGGGCGTGCACGTCTGCTCCATGTAGAGACTGAATTAGGGAATTAACATAAATATTAAACAGGGAGGGGGCAAGTAAACATCCCTGTCTTACTCCCTTCCGGGAGGGGATAGATTTAGATAGCACGCCTTCACCATTACATCTGATTTGTAGTTGCGTGTTCTCATGAACTTTAATTATCAGATGTAGAAGTCTTTTATCTATAGTTGAGCAGTTCAGTTTAGCCCAAAGTCTCCCCCGAGAAACAGAATCAAAGGCCGCCTTCAGATCCACAAAGGCAACAAAAAGCGATCTTTTGGCTACTCTAACATATTTTTGAATGAAATAATCTAGAACAAGACAATGATCAAGAGTTGATCGACCCTGAGTAAAGCCCGCCTGTTCTTTACTTAGATAGTTATCGTGTTCAAGCCAATTATGTAGTTTAATTTGCAAATGTCTAGAATACAATTTGCCGATGGTATTTAAAAGGCTAATCGGACGATAATTATTAGGGTCAGATCTGATACCTTTCTTATATATAGGATTAATAATTGCAAGGCCCCAATCTGTTGGAATCTGAGCGGTGTGATCAATATAGGTGAAAAGTCTGGCCAATAACAGTGACCACCAATCAACATTGCTCTTAAGAAGATCAGGAGGAATAAAATCACTCCCAGGAGCCTTCCCATTTTTTAACTGCTTAATCATTAGGCTAACCTCTTCAGCTGTAACCGGGGGCCAAATAGGCAAGGTCTCTAAAGGCTCTACCATGGGAGAGATCGACTGTGGATCACTATATAATTCTTCAAAGTGTTTTTCCCAAATCTCAGTGGAAATAATACCTACCATCATACTACTCTTATACCTATGTACGCCTGACACAAACCTCCAAAATCCCACATTGTCTCTGTTCTTAGTAATCTCTATTAGAGTTTGCCATCTGGATAACACATGAGATCGTTTTTTTGATTTCAATAGAGCCTTATATGCTTTTTTCCTAAGGTGAAAATCATTTGGTTTATTAGAATTTGCCAAGGATGCCCTACAACTCACTATAAGGTTCTGCTTGGCCTGGACACATTCTAAGTCAAACCACCTTTTATGAAAAAAATTATTTTTATTATTTCGGGGGGTGTTAGGTCTTGTTAGAGTCAAACTGAAAAATTTGATAAGATCACTATAGAGAGATATCACTATCAACAGGAGAATTTATAATCCTAGAAAAGAGTGCCATGCCCTCAGCCGAATGCGATTGTGCAATACATTTCACATTAAGTGCGCTATTCCATTTATTTTTAATCTTGATATCAGCAGTCTCTTCATTTTGGGTTGTTCTGGTATAAGATTTTACCGGTTGAACTTCAGTGACCCAACTAAAATTTAACGGGAAATGGTCACTTTCAGGTCTTAAATCAACCTTAAATTGGGACATCCATGAAAATAAATCTCCAGAAATCAAAATGTAATCAATTGTAGATCTTTTTTGTCCTGAGCAAAATGTAAATTGCCCCGGATAATCATCCTTAACTGAGCCATTTAAGATTAATAGATTCAGTTTAGAGGCCAGGTGAATAAGACATAAACCAGAAAAATTTATCCCCGGATCTAACGAGGCACGATTAAATGAGAATTGATTAGTTTCCAAATCGGGACAGCCAAATTTATCAAGAAGTGCTACATTGTTGGGACCCAATCTAGCATTTAGATCCCCCCCTATTATAAGCATCGCATATGGAAATTTTTGGATGCAATCTAATATAAACTGTTCCACCTCCTCCCAAATTGCTCTTGTTAGATCCTGGGAAGGTTGTGGTCTCAAATATAAATTGATACAGATTATCATATGTTTACGGAAAGTCATTACTACAGCTACTGCCCACTTGTGTCTACTATTAAGTTCGTTAATAGATACATTCAGAGAGCAAGAAATGAATATTCCCAAACCACCAGATGGTCTCCCCCTTTTTTTACTTGGAGAAGCCGAGGTTAAAATGGGTATCTAATTAGGAATAATAAAATCATTGGTCATCCATGTTTCCTGTAAAAAAATTACATCAAATTGTGTAATATAGTCTAAAAAATCTTTATCTATCCTTTTGGAGGACCAGCCTACGATGTTCCAGGATATTAAAGAGATTGATTGTCAATCTACTGATTCGATAATGTCCAAGACACAGTTTTGGTCCTTAAAAATACAACCATTACCAGCGCTTTTATCAGAATCTGAAAGCGTTCCTTTAGTTGGGAGCCCAGATGGATTCTCAATCATAGGAAAGCTTGAAGTTTGAATATCAGAATTAGAGGTTAAGTCCATTAGCACAACCGCCGAAAAGGGATTTGTCTTACTTAACGGCTTAGCAATGGTCGGATGAAATCCACCCTCAAAGGTCTTCTTGTCATTTCTTACTGCTTCCTTATCTGTCTTGAGATTGTTAGGAACCGGTGGCATGGCCATATCCTTAGCAGAGTTCTTTATAATTCCGGGACGGTCAGATTCTTCATAGGCTTTATACATATGTTGAGATGTGGTCTCCCTGAGAGTATTAGGGTCTAGACTCCCATGTTGATTCCCCAAGACCAATAAGCTGTTCTTCAACAATTCCAATCTATCCACAATAATAGCTTGATCTTCTCTTGGAAGTTTTGGGAATACGTCCTTCAATTCTTCTTCCACAGAGTTGTCCAGATTTAAACTGGTATGGACAGGGACTGTGGAAGATGGGTGCTTCCTTAACAATTTAACAGTCTTACATTCTGCATCTAAAACAGGGATTTTATCTTCCTGTAGGGAGAAATCCATCAGGTCCGGTTGGTCAGATGACACTTTGTTCCTTTCTGTGTTCGTCTTACTGGCCACTAACAGTAGTGGAACAGGTTTCAGAGTATTTACAAATACTCGTGCCGGAAAGATCCCTTTTTTTCCTAAGGAATGTGTTTTGCTTCATCATTAAAGAGGGAAAATGTCCGCTATTAAACTTGAGTAAAACTCTCTGCACTTGATTCGGCTGACTAATCAGTTCCATAGCTTCCAAGTCAATTCTGGAGACTTGTACACCAAGTAGTGTACTCAGGTGTTTAAGTGCCATCCATCTAGTGTTCCACCTGGGAACCCTGCCTTGAAAACCACAAATAGTCAGGCAAATTTGCTTTGATTGTAGGGTCAGATGAAACCTATGACTCCCCTTATCAGTTTTTATTAAAGGAGAGAGAATAGTGGTTGAAGCTTTATCCCTGCTTGATGGATAAGCAGTCGTCTTATCAAGCATGTTGTCAATGCCTGAGGGGTAATTGCACTTATTCACTGCATAAGCCCTGGGTCTCAAATCCGGCAGTTTCTCAAGCCTCTCCTTGATTTCCTTTAGATATACCAAAATATGCTTAACTGTAAGGAAAGTCAGTTCTGTTATACTACCGAGGTTCTTCTCACAGTTGCAACAGGGCACTTCAGCTGGCGGAGGACTAGGGGGAAGTTCCTCTGTGTCTATCCTCTCGTCCAAATTACATTCTTTATCAGCAGCAAAGATTACAGTTACACATTTATTTATTTAAATTCAGTTTCTATACCTCCCGTCCCTGTGGAACAGGGCTCAAGGCAGTGTTCAACAAAACAAAATTCATACATAATTTCATAGTTAAAAGCCATAAATACATTAATTAAAACAGTGAATACATTCATTAAACTAATTAGAAGGCGCTAAACTTCAGAAAGGAAGCCAGCCACTGCAAGGTGAGCCCCTGTATCCCCACGGCAGTGAGGCGGTGGGTCAGCACATCATAGTCAGACGTATCAAACACTGCAGACAGATCGAGGAGTATCGTCAACGCCGGTCAGCCTCGAACCAAATGTCTCTGGGTGTTATCCACCAAGGCAACCAACACCATTTTCGTCCCATGGGCAGGGTAAAAGTCGAACTGGAAGGGATCCAGGATATTAGCATCCTCCAAGAAAGCCTGGAGCTGTATTGCCACCACCCTCTCCACTACCTGACCCAGGAACAGCAAGTTGGACACAGGGCGGTAGTTGGTGAGAATCATAGGGTCCAAAGATGGTTTTTTTAAAAGAAGAGGGCAGACCACTGCCTTGTTCGAACCCTCTAGAAATGTCCCTGTTGATAGGGATGTTGATAAATTTCCCTCGGGGGATCCACACCTCATCACCGCAAGCTTTAACTAGCCACGATGGGGAGGGATTGAGGGGGCATGCGGTAGGCTTTACAGCTGCAAGGGTCTTATCCTGGGAGAGCAGACTGAAATGGGCCAAAACTGGACCCAGAGATGGACCAAGGGGCTTTCAGTTCTCTTATTGTATCAAGTGTGGCTGGAAGGTCTAGGCGGAGCTGCAAGACTTTATCTGCAAAATGGCCAATTCCCTAGCATTTGGCATGCCCTGAGGCAAAGTAGTTAAAAGACTGAATTATTCTAAATAATTGGGCCGGGTGAGAGCTTGCAGATGAAACGGAGGCCACGTAGAAATCGTTCTTTGCGGACTTCCGTCTCGTAGACCTACAGAATGTTCTTGTTGCTTTGCTGCAGCCTTGTCGCCTCCCTCTCTCTAACCATCAACTCCCATCTCATCCGTCTTAGCTCCAAGGAGCTCCATGGAGCCAGTTTGGTATGAAAGCAAAGAGGCTGCCAGGGAGTGACTTTGTTGATGACTTTAGAAAGACGGCTCTGCCAGTCTTCCACTAGCTCATCTAACGGGCCGTCAGGGCAGATCAGATCCGGCAGAGCTTCCTGGAACCTACCAGGGTTCATGAGACTCTGTGGGCGAGCATGAATTCGCTCACCGCCTAAACAGGGAGGGTTAGGAATGCTCAGCCAGGCCTTCAATTCAAGGTCGTCTGTCCATGGTACTGCATCAGCAGTAATACAGTCCACCATAATTCCTGATGCAAAGATAAGATCCAGCGTGTGGCCTGCTTGATGAGTGGGAGCCGAAACAAATGGGAGAGTCCCATTGCCACCATGGACAACACCAGGTCCATAGCCAGAGAGGAGGTCGCATCATCCATGTGGGCATTGAAGTCCCTCAGGACTAGTAGTCTGGGGTGCTCCAGTTCCCGGCCAGATATAGCCTCCAACAGGCCTGGCAAGACATTTGCTGGTGCATTAGGCAAATGGTACACCAGCCAAATGGCCAAACTCTCCATGGCCTTCCACACCAGGCCCACAGATTCAATGCTGGCCATCTGTGTCTCAGGGAGTGCTCTGAAAGAGAAGGCCTCCCAGATAAGCAACGCCATCCCCCTTCCCATCAGTTCGAGACTGGTGAAGGATCGAAAAACCAGGGGGGGGGGGAGGGAGAATTGACTCAAGGCGACTGTTTTGCCCTCCCTCACCCAGGTTTCAGTCACACATGCCAGATCTACCGCCTGCTCTACCAGATAATTCTGGAGAACAGTGGTCTTATTATTGATAGACCTGGAGTTACACAACACCAGTGTCAGAGAAGGGTATAATTTTGTATCCCACAGCCAGCATCTTTCAGGATGGGATGAAGGCTGGAAGGGGATCCAGTATATCCATATCTCTGTTTCCTTCCTGTAAAACACCTTGTACCACTAGCATACTCCCCCAACCCATCATCACTGGGATCCCCAACCCCAACGTGGCCTTCCCCATGAGATCCTACTGGCTCAGTTCTGGGCCCACTAAGTATCCAGAGGCAAAGCTTATGGTACATCTAATTCCTGAGCAATACTGCACTAAAACCATCCCTCAATCCCCACCACAGCCATCCCAAATTTCCAACAGCTCCTATCAACACTACTAAAAAATTAATCACTAAATAAAATTTAAATGACCAAGCAATTTGTAGTCAATCAATTAATCAATTATAAAAATATAATCCAATTAGTAGGGGATTTAATCAAATAGATTAGAAGGTACGATCACAGAAATAATAATAATACTTACAGCTATAGTTCTCTATAACTCTAACTCCCACCCTACTACTAATAATTAATAAATCCAATGAATTGATCAATGCAATATAACTATAATATAACCCCAATAAATCAATTTAATTTAATCAATTTAGTTTATCAACTCACCCTTATAATTAATTAATCAATCAATAACTAACCTCTCAAATTTATCAAGGGTGACAATAACTATTAAGGGGTGGGAATATGGAATGGGAATCTCAATAATTTAACCTTAATAATGGTCGGTGGTGACCAGTTGGACCAAGTCCTGTAAATAGTAACCGACATAATACATGATATACAGTAAATACTGTATATTGGGCATAGGCAGATTCCCTGGATAACACTTCTATAAACCAGTGACAAGTTTTAAATTTACAGGCAAGAATGAGTACTCTGGATCAATTTGTGTTAAGTCTCCCTTGAGTGTGTATTAGGCCTAGCTGCAGGAGTGATCTGCCTACACTTTACTTTGCAAGGGTTTCCAGTCATCTTCAGGCCCTGGTAGTTTCCAAAAATGGTATGTGGTTCATTAATTGACTGCAATCTTCCATCTGCCATCTTCTGTCTTCCGTTATTTCTTTTTACACAGAAGAGCCTACATTCCAATGGCTGTCCTTCCATATGTAAACCACACCTATCTCTTGATTCCCTAGCTTTCTTTTAAAATTAACAAGTGATGACTTTTGGTAGGTGCGATGTGTTTTCCTGTTGCCAACAAAAGCCTGTTGGGTTTTCCCAGAGTCCTAGTGTGGCTAACCCAAGTGTTCGAAACTGCATGTTGGTCTCTGCAGAAGTGTAAATGGGAATAGGGAGTAAAATAACGTGGTTAAATGAAACCACCTTCAGGTCTGGAAGGAAGCTTCCTGCTCTTCTTGATTAGTGCTAAATCGGAAGGGGGGGGGGGGAAGCACACCACAGAGAGCAGGGAGATGTGCAGAAATTGGTGCCAAAGGCCTTTGTGCAGCCACATTCTCCCCAGCAGCTGCATTAACAATCAGTGAACAGTACCTGGGGCAAATATTGCATTTTCTCATCTATATAATGTTGCTCAGTGGGTCCTCAGAAAATGCAACGGAAGCACAACCTTGAAGAATAATGACTTAATAAGTTGAGAAGCAAGTGAGCACTTGCCACATAAAAAATAGATAGTCCTGAAATGTCCTTATTCTGAAGGGAAATTCTTATTTGAGCCTCCTTCAACACCTGTGGAAATTTTCAGAGATCTTTTCTGGGATTAGCTGCTAGAGAACATCGATGATAGCCACAGAAAGTGGAATAGTCTCTAGATTGGACTACTGCAACGCTCTCTACATGGGGCTGCCCTTGTCCCGAATCCAGAAGCTGCAGCTGGTGCAGAATGCGGCGGCGCGGCTGTTGATGGGTCTCCCCGTGCAGGAGCACATCCAGCCCGCCTTAAAAGCACTGCACTGGCTGCCTATAGCATACCGGATAAGGTATCTACCTATCTACCTGAGGGACCGTCTCTCCCCACATGTTCCCCAGCGAGCGCTTCGATCGGGATCCCAAAATCACCTGGTTCTCCCAGGGCCAAAGGAGGCCCGGTTGGCGGCCACTAGGGCCAGGGCTTTTTCAGTGGCGGCCCCACGGTGGTGGAATGAGCTCCTGGATAACATCGGGGCCCTGCGGGACTTATTGCAGTTCCGCATGGCCTGCAAGACGGAGCTCTTCCACCAGGCTTTTAAGTAGGGGCCGCCCAATACTTACACCTGGCCCTGGCCCGATTTAGAATCCGCTAGCCTGAATGATCTCCCACCGACCACAGTGGTTAACATCTAAGACGCTACCCGTTAATTGTAGATACTGTAGTGTGCTGTTGTGCTATTATGCAGTTTGTGTGTTTTAAATGTTTTAATGCCATTATTGTAATATATATGTTGGTAGCCACCCTGAGCCTGCCGTAAGGTGGGGAGGGCGGGATACAAATTTCATTAAATAAATAAATAAATAGTGAGAGTTCACAAAAATGAAGTGAGATCAACCCCAGAGGTGATCACTGATAGGAATGGTTGCTTCTCTCCTGAACAGGACTGACAAGTCATCCAGCTCAGCTAACAAAGGGCAGAACAAAGGAGCTGGATCTTCGCAGCAGTCTTGTGGTAATTATTTTTAAAATCGTATTTTTAACACTTGTGACTTTAGCAACAGCTTTAGGCCAGCGCATGACCTTATTCTGTAAGTGGTAAAACCGGCACACTGTCTCATTTTTGCATAGACTGCTGTCTGTGCTAAGCTGATCCCCACGATGGAAAAAGCAAAGTCTATAACTCGCAGGAAGTACCTAAAAGCAATGACCTATCACAGAGGCATTTCCCAGGTCTTCAGAAAGGATGAATGGGAGACAAAAGCAGTCTCCTTTGGGGTGCATGCACAAGTCCCATTGTTTTCAGTGGCCGTTGAAGTTTATGTAAGTGCCTGTTGCATTATAGCCTGGGTGCTGAGCCAGTTGATCTAAAAAGGAGAGGTTGTTACTGTGAAAAGCAGTAAGCAGTTTTGGTAGAGCCGCAAAAAAGGCTTGATGTGAAGCTGTGCATAATAAATGTGCATTTTCTAATAGAGTAAGGTATACAGTTTAAAATTCAATTTTAATTAAAACAAAAAATCTCTTTTCTTCTAGTATCAGGAGAATCTTCATCTGTGTCTGAGATGCCTGGATCACAGGTTGCCCCTTCTGCAAACATGTCTGTACCGATCCAACCTCCAGCTCCAATGCCAAGGAAGTCCCAAGTAGTAAGTAGGATGGAGTCAAGATTAGGGGTGTGCATTGGGTATAAACTGAGCCGAATAAATACCTAAATAATGCCCTATCAGTATTATTCAGGTATTTATTAAGCCGAATCATATTTTCCTATCTGATTCAGCTACCTAATAGAGAACTCCAAATAAAAGCTGAAATTATTCAGCATTTATTCAGGTGTATTTGGAAATACTGAATAGTGACTTTAAAAGGATACACTTACCTTCAGTTTCTGGCTCTTTCCCACTGTTTCTGGCTCTTTCCTGCCGTTTGCTCTGGTTTCCAGGGCAACAGGAGAGAGGCAGAAGAGGGATCTCTGCAGGCCAATGGCAAATGCCCCTCGGGGGAGCTTAGAGCGAACCACTGCAATACACTTTGCCCTGAAGGTCCGGCTGAGTATCCCGAACCCTCCGTTTAGGCAGTGAGCGAATTTATGCTCGCCCACGGAGTTAAATGAATCTCAGTAGATTCCAGGAAGCTCTGTGGGATCTGATCTCCCCTGGTGGCCCGTTGGATGAACTAGTGGAAGACTGGCAATGCCGACTTTCCAAAGCCATCAACGAGATCACTCCCTGGTGCCCTCTTCACTTTCGGATCAAAGTAGCTCCATGGTATACCTCGGAGCTCTGGCGGATGAAACGGGAGTTAAGAGGAGTAGACAGAAGGTAGGGTTGCCAAGTCCTTGTGACTTACCGGTGGTGGTGGGGGGAGTCCTCCTGGGTCCGGGAGCTTCCCCGGCGCGTGCGCCGTGATGATGTCACCCGGAAGTGACATCATCACATTGGGGGCGTTGCCAGGGCGACACTCTGGCAATCGCCCAAAAACTCTATGGTACCATAGAGTTTTTGGGGTGATTGCTAGAGCGTCGTCCCGGCAACGTCCCCAACGTGATGACGTCACTTCCGGGTGACGTCATTACGCTGGGGAAGTCATCCTGACTGGATGACTTCGGGGGTGGGGTTCCCCCCGCCGGCCGAATGCTGGCCGGCGGATCGGGAACCCCTGTAGCGGGAGATCCCCCACCCCCCGGGCTGACTTGGCAGCCCTAACAGAAGGTGGTGGCAAACCCGTGACGAAGTTACAAGAGCATCTTACAGGTTGTTTATGAGAACCTATGACATGGCAGTGAAGGCCGCAGAGAGGAATTTCTATGCAACCTCCATTGCGTATTCAAGCTCTTGCCCAGCTCAGTTATTTAGAACTAGTCAGTCATTGATTACTTTGTCCCAAGGCATGGCAAATGCTAGGGAATTTGCAATTTGCTGTGTGGCATTTGCGAGCTATTTTGCAGACAAAGTCTTGTCGTTCCACTGCATTTGGTACAGCTGCAACTATTGTAATATATATATTTTGTATTTTCATAGGGTCTAGTGTGCTTTATCAGATGTTAGTGCAACTGTTATCCAAAAGCAAAGGGAATAAAACTTGTGTTGTATCTGGCTTAGATTTTCAGTGTTGTTTACCTATTTTGTCTCTTTTTTATTGCAGTCAAAAACAAAACCCAAGAGAGTAAAAGCAATTTACAACTGTGTAGCAGATAATCCAGATGAGCTAACATTTTCAGAGGGTGATATTATCATAGTTGATGGTGAGGAAGACCAGGAGTGGTGGGTAAGTATTAGAATCTGTGCTTTCAGAGGGGTTTCCTGGCACTAACCAGTACATCACCCTTACTGTCTCATTGCAGACATAATACTGTGGTCCATTGTTGGTGCATTTTTTAGTGTGAAACTAAGTTGCTAAACCTGGAGATTGATTTGTAAGTAGTTTTACATGGAGAGAGCTTAAACAGTCTTCTGTGGGCAGCAGCTGAACACTGAGAAATTTTCAACCCTTAACTCTGAAATTATTTGATGTCTTTCCCAGATCGGGCACATTGATGGTGAACCTAACCGAAAAGGCGCTTTCCCTGTATCATTCGTGCACTTTATTGTTGACTAAACTGCTCCTTGCACATGGAGAGACTTTCACTTCCAGAGTTTGTGGAGAGCCCTTGACAGATGTTACGAGGATTGTTCTTGAAAACTCACCAATGTCAACCGTTATTGCAAGTCTTACGATGGAATTAAGGTTTTCTGTTTGCCCCTAGAAAGTGTCTGGCTTATAATAGCAGATAAAGTGCAAATAATCTCATAGTGAACTGGAGAGCTCTTGAAAACATCATACAGTAGGAGCCCAAATCCATGAAAAAGATCTGATGCCTGTTTCATATGTGTGTTGACATCAGATCCTTTAAAATTTTTCTCCAGAGCTCAGGTATCACAGCTTCTCACTTTAGCAATCAAAGACATTTCTGAGACACACCACAGGACTAAGAGTTCTAGATGAGCTCAGAGATTATTTCCTGGACTGTGCAAGTACATTACATCCTACACTGCATACCTTGCATTTGTTTTGCACAGTAAGTGTTCCAAAGCCTGTTGAGGTACAGCATAGTAGCACTGAAAACTCCCTCGAGGGGCAATTTTCTCTGTTTTTACTTCGTAAATCACAAAAATGTGAGGATAGAAATTCCAGCTGTCTCTTGGAGCAGATTTAGCCCAGCCCCAATCACCCTATAAAAAGAAAAATGGGCTTTGCCACATGAGGAGAGATGAGAGAACTTCTACTTTGTGGAAATATATACATTGTCCTTAAAGGAAATAACTTCTTCCATTTGTTTAAAGGGAGAGGTGCTCATATGCAGACATGATTACTATCTTGGAAGGCGCAGTGCTCACTGCTAATTTTTTTTTTTAAAAATTGCACGGATCAAAGAGAACAATGAAAAACATGCCTTAAATAGTGGTCCAAATGACAATCCAGGTGCTCATGAGTAACATAATGTGTACACATTGGGAGTATGGAGAAGACTAAGGGTGATGAGAGAGGTTGAAAGTCACCAGATGGAAATGAAGGCATTTTGTTCATACAGGGCTCAGCCTTAAGACTGGAGTCTTCCAAGCTCTTTTGGTAGGCTGTAGCAAAAATCGTTTTTATTATAATACGTTGGAATGGCAAGCACACACACTTTTTATGCATAGTAAGTGCATGCTTGTAGAGCACCCCCCACTCAAGCAGAAATGCTTCTCCTTTTGCAAAGCCTCGAGTCCTAGAAAAAGCCAAAATCTGTTGCAGATGCAATGACATAAGTCTAACAGCCCAAATGTAGCACAACTTTCAGACAATTTAAGTTATTGTAACCACTGTGCTTTTCTGTTAATATTATATCGACACTAGTGGAGACATACCACCCCAATTCATAAATCTGCCTGTTTGTAAATGGAATGGAAAAGATTCATCACTTCCTTTATAAGCAAAAAAAAGATTCACATGGGATGTATGTTCCGGTAGAGGATGCTGAGAAGTAAATAAGAATGGGAAATAGATGACAAACAAGGGAAGTGCTTACCTTGAATTTCTGTACTCCAGAACTCCGGGAGGGCATTCTAAATCCCATGGGAGTTATACTTTGCCCCTTGTAGTGAGGAAACAGAGCCAAATCCTCCAAAGGGAGGGGCTTCTCCGACTTCCCAGACCAGATTGGGAAGAGCAGGAAAAACCCTTAAAACAGTCAGATAAGACAAATATAGCAATGCCTCATGTGTGGCAAAAAATAAATAAACCATCAACCAAATTGGAAGGGATTTGGAGTACAGAAAAGACATTCTTATAGGAATCTGCCTCTCCTCCCAAACACAAAAATACAATGAGGCAGAAGCATTAAACTTGTCCCACATAATATTATGGCAGAGAAAATGCTTCCACAAGTCACAAGAAACAAGCGCTCGTGGTAAGAAAATTTCATCCCCGGACTCCTGGGAAGCATTCAAAACCCACAAAAGCAGTGTGGTCCCAATAGTGGTTTACCAGTTGGGCTTGGGAGTTTATGGTGTCACTACCTTTATCCCAAAGCTGGCTGCCAGGAAAGAAAATGTGTTCATTTTATGGTAACTATTACTATGTGTGGAGTAAAGGGGCTGTCACACTTCTGCTTCCCTCCTTGAGGAAGGAGGAACCTCCAAAAGCTGCAGAATTAGGTCTAATCCTTTGGGAGAGTGGTTCCACAGGCCTCACAGACCAGAACAGTACATTCCCTCAGGCAGCTGGAGATAATATCTTCTATAATAGGGAATTGAAATGTCACAGATAAGGCCACTGATTTCAAACAGTAGCTGTGCTGTCCAGGTAGAAAATAAGAGCCCTCTACCCAACCAACATGTACTAGTTCTTTTCCTACTGGTGAACTGGCGAAATTATAGTAATAGTGTGATCCAGGATAAATGCAGCATCTGTTTTAAGTACAATTTTGTCCCCAATAAAAATAAACAGGTTTCAGTAGAACAAAAAGGGCAGCCAGCTTCAACAGCTGTTAGTAACAGTGGTAGCTGGGAGGAAAAAAATATTTCAGATCAAAATCTTGAGTAAACACACTAATGGCCGTGGACTTAGATGGGAGAGGGTTCCCGAGGGTTGTAGCTACAGTGGGGCATCTCGGGGCGAGGTCCCCCTAAATTATTGGCAAGCCCCCCCTTCCCATCCAGCCCATTACCTTTAATTCGATTAACCAGTGCCCCTAAGAAATTTAAATGCTCCCCCCACTAAAAAGATCCTGGCTACGGGACTGGGGTTCCCCCATTAAGGCAGTGAGAACTTAATTCAGGTTCCTTGGGGAAAAATTTCACAGCCCCCAAGAGCCCCAAATTCCCCCTGAAATCCTATTTCTGGCTGCCCATTGTTCTCCAGGAACAGGATTTCAGGGGGCATTTTGAGCTAACACAGGAGGTGGGGAACCTGCACTCAGAAGTGGAAGTTCTCATGCCTGCAGAAACACTAGTCAGAATCTAAGCCATTGACTGTCCTCTCAAGAATGTGAAGAATGTGATCCTGGAAGACCAGCCTGATAGTATAAGCTCCAGCCAGCTGATGCTTCTTTTGGAGCTCTTTCTATTACCGTATTCCTCTGAGGTACTTCAGCCAGCTGATATGCTACCCTGCTTCTTTGGCACTAGAAAGAGCTAGTCTGGAAAAATAAGAAAGGCTGTCTGCCCTCTCCCTGCAAGAGGTGATGCAAGAGCTTGGCCTCACCTCCCAGTGGTTATGTGTGTGTTATCGTGAATGACTTAGAATTCTCTCTAGGAGCCTGGAGAAAAGAGCAGGACACTGCTTTAGTGGGAGATGACTGCTTGTGTTAGGTCGTTCGTTTTGCAAGATGAACGCTCCTTCCACAATATTTACAATGAGGAAGCACCTCTGTTGTTTTGAAAAACCCTTCAAAGCACACAAGTACTGTCCAGTAGATGCCCTTGACTCTCCAGCAGTCACAATCCATACAGCAATCACAGGAAGAAAAGCAGACGTTTAGTAGCAGGAACTTCACTTTCCAAGCAAGACACTGTTGCTGCTGGAATGCTGGGGAAATGCATTCCCCTTGCAATAGGTCTGCACTGCGCACGCACACACAGACTGTCTGGAAAGACTCAGTTTCTCTGAAGGAATCTTTTAATGATTTGACGGCGATATTACCTTTAAACCTTGAATCTTCTTACCTCAGAGTTTGTAGTTATGAGGCCCAACTTTTCTATACTAGACATATGTTTAACCTGTATATTTTATTTCATTCTTAAGTTGTTTTTGAGGCAACTACACTTTGTTAAAGGAAAAGAAGACAATGCGAAGTTATCAGTTAAATAAACTTAGGTGTTCGTTGCAGTTCACAAAGTTCTGCTCACAGTCCCTTCCTTACAAAATGATGTCGAAACTTTGTACTGTATTTCTCTCTCTTTCTAACACGTAGAGCTGTGTTCACACTCAGAAGATATTGTGGTGAGATAACAGAGCAGGGGATTGAGCTAAGTGCTCGCTGTATTAAGATACACACCACTATGCTGCAAGCAACTCCACTCTACTTGCTGGCTCACACTGCCTTCTTAAATAGACACCAGACCACGGTAGTTAACACTGTTAATAATTGTGAATAGATTTCCTAATTCTGAATCGACAGTGGAATATTGCAAAACATAGCAACGTCCTTTTACTGTTTGTATATTGTGATATTCTAGCAGTTTGGGGTTTGTTTTTTTTAACGTTGCCTAGGCTACCAAAAAACCTGCACTGGTAGCATAGGATTAGAATACCACTGCCCAGGTCACACTGGCTTTGATCACAAGTTTTGTGACTATCGTATCTCTAGATTTATCAAGAGAACTTTGAATTTCTGACACAGAAATTATGTATATATTGACTAGCATAGGTTGTAATAGATGAGAGGGAAAGAGCCAATTGGTATATTTATATTGGGGGGGGCGGAAATGTGCTGGATACTGCCATGCTAAATTGGTACATTCAAGGCAACTTGTCAGCTGTGTGAGTACAGTCCATTGGCTTATATCTGAAGCAAACCACTTTATCATAAGCTGTTGCAGTGTAACGGGGGGACAAACTGGAATGTTTCAGGATTCTGTTTCAAGTTTTAAAGCTACGTCTACACATTCAAAGTTCCCAGGACATATATATGTATATTTAGAAAGAATAGTTTCCCACTACAAGTTTATTCAGATGCTGGTGAATTTGGTTTGGCTTTTAACACTATTTTGTATGTTTCTATCCTTTGGTAAACTATAAAAAACAAATTGGCACATTATTTTGCACACTTCACTTAATGTACAGTATTTTTAACACAGAATCTTACAGCTAATGTGCAAAGCTGTCTTGGGGAAGCTTCTTTAGCCACCAGAGTTCATACGGGACTGGATCAAAATAATCACAAACTAGTTCCATGCATCCAGCATGGAAAAAGTCTACTGAGCACATCTAAGTTCTAGGGTATGTCTAAAGATAGCTATTGGGATCCCAGCCTCAGCATAGATGCTTTTAACTGTCCTTAAAAACACTTTGACCGATTTCGCAAATGCCACTTGCCTCTCATTCTCTCCAGAGTTTCCCCGTCAAAATTGCCCCAGAGCATTTTCGTCAATTTCACACTTGAAGCTGCAGTTCCTCATCTGCCCCGCATGTTTGTTTTCGCATTACCGGCTGCTGCGCAGCTGCTGCGAGGCTTCCTGCTGCCGCCCCCTCCCGTTCCCCTCCTAGCCCCTCCCTCTTTCCCTCCTAGGTTTTTTTACCCTTTTTAAAAAACGCATGCGTGATTGCGTTATTTTGTTATAATGTATAACAAAATAACACAATCACGCATGCGTTAAAAAAAAACACAGCCTGCTGCTCTGATTGGTGGCGTCTCCGCTCTAGCTTCAAAATGTCGGGCGTGTTGCCAGCGGGATCTCAGGCACAAAATGGTGGATAAAGCCTTTACAGCCATGGCGCCCTATATGCCTCCCTCACAATTTTGATACAACGTATAACGTAAACTAGTCCATTAAAAAAAATAAATACCAGCACCATTAAGACAGTTGGCCCTTTTTTATTCGTACGCATAACAGGATTACCTTAGGAAGCCTATGGATCAAAAAAAAAATTGCCTGACCGCTTGAAGCAATGTATTTGTACTATTCCCTCCACCGAGGATACTTCCCCAGAATTTTTTTTTTATATTATGTTATACAAGTTAAAAATGCTTTTCGCCGGAAAAAGTCCCCCCCTCAAATAAATACATAATAAATGTCAAGTGAACATATGTATATGTACAGAAAGCAATGGTGAGGTCTTGTTTTGCTGCTTCACTATTTCGATATAACGTAATGAGGGGGGGGTTAAAAAAAGGAAGAAACTCCCACTACGGGGTGGGCCAGATGGAAGGCGGGCGAGTGGGCATGTATTCATTTTGGCTTCTCCCCGGAGCAAACAGGAAAATCCTCTAAAAACAGGATCTGTTTGACCCGGGGAAATACGGGGGGAAATGGGTTATTCTCCAGGGCAAAAGGTGAGCGCGGGTCTACTGGTGTGAAATTGACTAGAAGACCCGGGGCAAGCGTGACGGTAAGCGTGGGGCAAATGCTAGTGTGAAATCGGTATTTGAATACCTTGAGTATTTTCTCACTGTTATGTGATGGCACTGAACTTGTACCCAAGACTTGACTTTCATATCTATGGCATTTTGACCTTTAAAGTAGCATTAAAAGCTAGATATTCAGGATTGTGGATTTGTTCTAAATGTGTCAAATGCTAAGAATTCCATTTCATAGCTGACAGTACAGGATATTCAGCAGACTTTTAGTGGGCACATTACAAGATGGCTGTGTTAACTATTTTAAAAAAAAGGAGCATAAGACACTTAAAATACAGCTCAGAATGCTACTTGAGATGTATAATTTTGATGTGATGGTTTGACTGTTTAGTTGCAGAGCAACTGTATACATTGTATAACCTAAATCAATTCTTATTTTTAGTGTCTGGATGCAGTGATTTATAATTGGAGCATGATTAATTTTACTTCTGTTGAACCAGTCAATTGACTGGGAAATAAACTGCTTTTAAACCTTTTCTTGACTGTTTATGTGTATTGTTTATCATGTCATCTATTGTTTTATTGTTTTATGGATTTTATATTGTAAGCTGCCCTGAGCCCACTTGTGGGATAGGGCGGGGTATAAATTAAATAAATAAATAAATAATAACAATATAAAATCTTTATACTATGAGCAAGGCTAGACCATCAATCTGGTGTCTTAAGGGCAGAGTATCAAATCTTGTTTTAATTCATTCTTGTGAACCCCACATATTTCTGAGGACATTGTCCAATACTGACAAATACTATTAAGAAAGTCCAAATCAATGACCTAATTTATGTATTTTTATTTATTTACTAATTTATTCCTGCCTTTCTTCCCAATGGGAACCCAAAGTGGCTCACATCATTGTCTTATCTGTTTTATCTCCACAACAACTCTGTAAAGTAGGTTATGCTGAGAGTACATGTCCTGCCCAAGCTTATGCTTGCAGAGCTGGGATTCAAACCCAGGTCTCCCAGACGACACTTTAACCACTACTCCAAACTGGCTCTTAAGTAGGACCGTCTATAAAATCTAAGTGTCTGAACACATGCAGAAAGCAATTAGCAAGACCTATCTTATATTCTCCTTTTTATTAGCATATACAAAAACCTTAACAAAATTGAGGTTTGATATTATTTATGAGACTGAACATACCATACAATGTTAAATCTTGGCTGTGCTCTTATTATTATATCTTTATTTCTTCCTTCAAGAAGCTTAAGGCACCACACCCAGCCTCCTTCCCTTTTATCTGCACAACCACCCTGTGAGGTAGGTTTGATTGATCAAGAGAATGACTGGCCCAAAATCACCCCATGAGCTTCGTGGCTGAGTTGCTTTTTCTTCATCACACGGATTCAGCCAGCAAGTTTTATTTACAAAAAGCAAAACAAAAACCTGCTCTTTCAAACAGTATGTTCAAGCAAGTTTTTAAAAAAAGTTTAAAAGTTCACTTTTGTTCCATTCAAAATATGTGCTTTGATTTCCATTTGCCATGCAGCTGCAGAAATTCAGGACTTCTCGGATGTCAAAACTGAGTCGAACGCTGCTGATAATACCTTGCAAATAGCTTGTGCCTGTTCCTGTATTGGAGGAAAAATAAGCTGGTTAAGTTTTGTTTGCTGCATATTGTTAGCACATAAAAGCATTCAGCCTTCTGGGATCCCGTCTCAAGGTTTCTGTTACTGTTGTTATAGACTCATTTTTAAGGTGAAGAGTGCCTACTATGTTGTCAAGCAATCGGAGCAGCCCAGGAACGTGACTTAAGTGTCGTCCTAAACAGAGACACGCCCTTCTAAACCTTCTGAAGTTCTACGACTTCAATGGTATAACCATGCTTAGGATTGGTATAACCATGCTTAGAAAGGTATAACCGTGCTTAGGATTGCCCTGTTGGGAACTTAATGCTATTTTTAAAAATCACTTAGGCTTGAGTGGCAAATCAAACTGTTCTTTCTTACCAGTAAAAGAGCACAGTTCTGAATACAGACCAGTTTTTCTTCTCTGTCACCATGCATTCATGATCCTGTCACCCATCTGTCACCTGTCTACTGGCCACCGACAACTGGCCTTTAACTTTTGGGCCAGAACTTTACAGCCAACTGACGCTGTTTCAAGCTGTACCCACTGTTTTAATTGTTATAATGTTTTATCATGTTTTAATATTTAATGTTTCAAACTGACATTGTTTCTATTTTAATGATGTCACCCGCCCTGAGCCCGCTCACGGGATGGGCGGGATATAAATGCAAATAATAAATAAATAAATAAATTGCTTAAGGTGAAATGACAAGGCACCCACTGCCGTGAACTGGAAGCTAATCTCACTTATTCTCAAAGTGCCAACCACAGCTATAAATTCCATTTCACGGTGAATTTAAGGCAAAGTCAGGTCCATGTTTTACAAATTCATAGCAGTGTTACTGCCATAGACAAGAGGCTGAAAGCCAGAGAAAAGCTACACTTCATTTTCCTCTGCCCTTTCAGTGGATCTCAGTTGGCAGCTGGGTGGGCGAAGATGGCCAGCCTGGATAGGGCCTCAGTCCACCATTCTAGTCATTCAACCACCCTGCTTTATTTGGTAACATTCTCACTCAAATCTATAAGCACAACAGGGTCAAACAGACTGATGGAGAAGAAACAGAAGGGGTGTGTGTGTGTGTGTGTGGGGGAAACACGGCAAAGCATCTACATTCCCCCTTCCCCCAGTACAACATGACTGCCAATGTCTGTCTTTCCACAGACATTCCAGCTGCTCTTTACAAAGTCCTCTGCTGGAAAACATGGCAGGAACCATTTATATCATTATCAACCTTTTCGGCAAGTGTGCTACAAATCACATCCTAAATGGTGCGCGTGCAATCTGATGCACACATTTAGTTCCCCATGTTTTGGTGTTGGTTCTTGTCTAAGCCCAAGAGTAGACAGCAGCAGACCAGGGTGCCAGCCTGGCTACATCCCAGACAAAATGAGAGCCCGTCTTTTGTGCTCCACGTGGGCCAGAAGTCACTGAGGCATGGACGCTGCAGGCTGCACACTCTGCAGCATGCCCTTATATTAAGACTCAATGGGACAAGACGGACACTGGGGTTACACTGGGGCTTGAGCAGCCGCCGGCTGTAACATGGTTTTAGCACACAGCACATTTAAGTAGTTTCCCAGCAAGCTAAAGCACCTTCTTATTCAAATACATATATTACGCATCAACCTTACCAGACTATTACACTGGTATATCCAAAGGCTGTACTCTTCGTAGTTTGCATCTGTCGTCTTCAAAGCCAGTAGACTCTTCCCGGCCCCTAGGCCATCATCATAGCAGACCATCCGCACAATTAGGTAGAGGGCATGTCTATGCAAGACATCCTGAAAGGGCCACATATCAGTTTTAAGCTTCATGAAAAAAAGAGGCTGGTTCTCTGTACCATTGACCCCACCAAAACGATCACTTGCAAATTGTCATTGGGAGTTTGAGGGAAAGGAATGTGGTAGCTCCACGTCTTATGTGCCTAAATGAATGAATTCATAGGCAAAGAAATCTCCCTTACCTACAAGATAGTAATTAAAATTTAAATGAATCAAGGCTGGTGGGGGGGGAAAAGTCTCAGAACCAGAACTGTGTATCGAAGAGCCCACTGAGCCTGATCCCTCTCTCAGTAGACTGGAGTGACTGGGAAGCAGGAGTCCCTGATGTTGTTTTCTGGGTATGCCCTAGACCAGGGGTGGGCAAACTGTGGTTCGGGAGCCGCATGCGGCTCTTTCACATATATTATGTGGCTCCCGGCAGGGTGGCTGGGGAAACTAAATATCACTAGCAAACAAATATCATTGGACAAGTTAATATCATTATCAATATCTGCTTTTACCCCTTTTGTTATTATTTTTGGCAGTCTCATTTAATGTTAATAAAAAGCAAATTTGCTTATTTTCCAATAAAAGCAGGTAATATTTGTTCATGTCTTGTGACTCTCAAACATCTGATGTTTATTCTATGCGGCTCTTACGTTAAGCAAGTTTGGCCACCCCTGTTCTAGGTGGCTCTTACGCTGAGCAAGTTTGCCCACCCCTGCCCTAGACCACTCTGAATCACAGCCATCATACTGTGCAGAAATCATTCGACAAAGTAACTACTGTGGCTCCAGTCAACAAGACCTTAAGAACAGCTGGTGGCATGCAGCTTGCCAGTGATTTCAAGTATGGTTGTGCATACCACATCTGTTGGCAAGGTCACTTTGAGTACCTTGATTCATGCTTGGCTACACGGAAGACACTTACTTAACTTATAAAGTTCAATGTAAAAGATGAAGAAGAAGAGATTGGATTTATATCCCACCCTTCACTCATTTGGAGTCTCAGAGCGGCTTACAAACTCCTTTCCCTTCCCTTCCCCACAACAGACACCCTGTGAGGTAGGGGGGGCTGAGAGAGCTCTGAGACAACTGTCCTTGAGGGAACAGCTGGTACAGAGCTATGGCTTGCCCAAGGTCATCCAGCCAGGTGCAAGTGGAGGAGTGGGGAATCAAACCCAGTTCTCCCAGATTAGAGTCCGCGCACTTAACCACTACACCAAACTTGTCCTCCTTCCCTGGAGCCACCTTAACTTCGTGCCAAGAAAGTCTGTAGGTGTGTTGGGGGGAACAATTTTTGTTGATTCACCTCAAGCTATTCCTGGGAGTCCCCTGTCCTCCAGAAGCAATATTTCAGGTGGAGTGTGGTCAAAAGTCAGGGGGCCTCCTCCCAGCAATGCCTGTGAAAACTCTAGGCAGGACCTGAGCTACTGGCATTACTTCTTCAGCACTCAAAAAAAGTGTAGGTGCTCCTAGTGACAGAATACAGATATTTTGATGCTGAAAGCTTGGCACCCTAGTCTAAAGGTAACTGGAGAAGGAAAAATTCCCGGAAGAAAAAATAAATTAGGAACAGTGAAAAGGTGAAGGTTACACATCTATAGGCGGGGGACACACATGCTAAAAGCCAAGTTATATCCGTCACATTAGTTAGGTCTCTCTACCACAAACTTCAAAGGAAACATTCCTACAGCTTCTGTGCAAATATAGATTGAACAAAACAAAAATCCTATGGGAAAGAAGAATACCAATTTGGAGAGGATAGTCAATGTTTGTCTGTGATTAATCCTCAAAGGGATATGTGTTTTTTTGCTAAAAGGACAGTTGTACAAAGACAAGCAAACTTCGGTAGGGCAGCTGCAAACTATTTTTCTCTGTACGTGTGCCAGAGGAAATTATAGGGATGCACGCCTTGAGACTCTGAAGGCCAAAGAGCAGACTCTTGCTCAACAGTTGCTTTTTTCCACTGAATCAGATTTGAAATAGATCATGCCAGAAGCTCTCCAATCACTAAATAAACATATCCAAATAGGTGTCTCAGCATGTCAGATTTTCAGAATTATTTGCCTTTCCCATGGCTAAACCCACTAAAAGGGGAGACTGGAGAACTCTCAAAGCTTCTACTGTGACCACACAAAAAAAGCATTTTTAAAAATAATCACTTACATACTGATCTAAAGTTGTGACTTTAATACCATATTTGGAAACACCCATTATAAATTCTTCTTCCCCTGGCACAAAGGGTAACCTTCCATCTTGCTTTAAAAATAAAAACAAAACATATTACATGCACAAACATCAGCATACGTTATTAAAATATTTAAAACCAAGACATTTTGAATATGCAAACAAACCGGGGAGATATTTAGCACATTGTTTAAGAAAAGAAACAGAAAAGTGGAGGATACCAGGAATCAGGAAAGGGAACCAAACATTCCACTCAGAACAAGGAATGATGGAACAAATAAAAACTTTATTTATGAATCTTTACAAAGAAGAACCTAGAAATGAGGATGAAATGGAAAAATATTTACATGAGTCATTTTAAAAATTCACGTCTGAACATAGAAAAATATTAAATCAAGTGATGACAGTACAAGAAATCAATCATGCTATATATATATATATTTTAAAAGACAAAGCTCCTGGATCGGATGGTCTGACCACAACATATTACAAATGCTCTGAAGATATACTAACAACTAGGAATAAGGCCTGTTGTGGAACTAAATACAACGGGCTCTAGAAAGAGGCTCTGGGAGAGTGCTAAGGACTTGGGCACTCAGTATCAATTTGCTGTGGCAACCTCAGCAGGGTATAAGGACACAAAGTCCACCATTTTCTCCAGGGGAACTGATCAAGGCCATCTGGCTTCCATACCTGGAGCTGGCAACCCTATGAGTTCCTCACAACAGCCACTGAGGGAAAACTTTGTCCCCCACAGCAAGAGAAGTGTCTTCGTCATGAGACATAGTGCCTCTGACAGAAAACAGTGGCTGAAAGGGGAGTGGGCAGGGAAGAGGAGCAGACCCAGCACCCAGCCAATGGCATGCAAGTACTCTTGAGTGGCAACTGATGGGCCAATGGCTGAGGGAGAGCATTTTACAGCCAATGAGAGCACACGGAATGTTGCCACCCCTCCTGGCCTTTATATAATAGGGACAGATACTGCTTCAAAAAGTAATGAATGAGATACAGGAATGAAAATAAACACCATGAACTTGGCAAGAGGCAAACATAACTTTAACACACAAAGAAGGGAATGATCCGTTATTACCACAATCTTATAGACCAATCTCATTCCTAAATGTAGATTACACAATTTTTGCAACATTAACGAGACATTGGTCTTTATCTGAAGATTCCTTCTCTTCAGTGGGGGAGAAGTCATCCAGGCCAAGCCTTGCCACTTCTATATAAGTGTGCACTTGGCTGTATATTCAAGTGTGTACTGGATTCCATAGGCTTGGGTTTTCTTTTCTATTTTCTGATTTTTTTGGTTTTTTTACAAAGCTTGCATGAAGCACAAGCATCCTACTGAGCAGTAGGGCTATCCAGAACTGGAGGGTCAGCCTGAGATCTCTCCAATAGGGGCCAGACAAAAAAATTGAATAGCCCAATCTGAGTGAGCAGAGTCATGAACTAACCAGTTCTTGGATGACTTCCCCCCCACTGAAGGAAAATGGCTGAGAGACTAAAAAAAATGTAATGGGTTAGTGATTTTATAGTAACAAGAGCTGGTTTTCATTGTTGTGAGTTTTATATGTTGTAACCCGCCCTGAGCCCATATGTGGGAAGGGCGGGATAGAAATAAATAAATAAATCCCACAACTAATCCATGAAGACCAAACAAGATTTATTTCAAAAAGATATATGGACAACATCATATATCATAATGCAATTGAATATTCTAGGAGAAAAAGTGGGAAAATGTCATTTATGTTTTTAGATGCAGAGAAAGCCTTTGATAATGTGTTTTGGCCATTTCTACTCAAAGGTTTACAAAAGATGAATTGTGAAAACAAATCTTTAAATTGGATTCAAAGCATTTATACCCAACAACACGTTAGAATCATAGTAATTGGTTCCTTAACAGGAAACCTGTACAGTAACTATGCAGGTTACCCACATTTGCAGCTTTCCGACTGCAACAGACTATTCTTTGCAATATGTTTCCTGAGGCACATCAACTCCTGAGAAAAATCTCTATTTAAAATGAGTGTTCGAGATTCCCAGCCCAGCTTGCTGCTTTTCAATAATATGGGAATCTGGCAGAGGCCAGAAACCAAATTCTGAAAACCGTTTCAGAGACCCTATTTGGCACACAAAAATATAAAAGGTGAGATGCACCAATTTAATTTGCAAAAATATTGACCGAAAGTCCTTACCTGTGCCACATCGATGTAATTGATTAAGTCCAGTGGTCCCTCCAAAGTCTTGCTTTCATCAAGCCTCAGTTTTTCGATGGCACCAACATATTTAATTCTAAATTCTGCACAAGCATCTGAATTACTGTTACTTTGACCTATAAAGGAACACATGTTGAACTGCTTTATGTTTGTTAAACTGAAATTTAAATAGCATCCAGATTCAGCACGGATTTGTCACCAACAGGTCCTGCCGGACCAACCTCATTTCCTTCTTTGATCAAGTGACAAGCTGACTGGATTGAGGGAATGCTGTTGGTGTTGCCTACCTGGATTTCAGTAAAGCTTTTGACAGGGTTCCCCATGATGTTCTGATGGGTAAACTAGAGGACTGTGGACTGGACTGTAGGATAGTTAGGTGGATAGGGAACTGGTTGGAGAACCGCACTCAAAGAGTAGTTATCAATGGCATTTCATCTGAATGGAGGGAGGTGTCCAGTGGCGTGCCTGGGTTCTGGGCCTGGTACTTTTCAATATTTTTATAAATGATCTGGATGAGGGTGTGGAGGGGCGACTCATTAAACCTGCAGATGACACCAAACTGGGAGGAGCAGCAAATACACACCAGAAGATATACAATTCAACAAGATCTGAACACACTGGAAAAGCGGGCAGATGCGAACAAGATGCAATTGAACAAGGATAAGTGCCGAGTTCTACATCTGGGCAACAAAAATGAGGAACATGCATACTGGATGGGGGATACACTTTTGGGTAGCAGTGTGTGTGAACAAGATTTTGGGGTGGGGGGGACCATAAGTTAAATCTGAGCAACCAGTGTGATGCAGCAACAAAAAAGGCTAATGCGATCTTGGGGTGTATCAACAGAGGCACAACATCCAAATCACAAGATGTGATAGTCCCGCTGTACACTGCATCGGTTAGGCCACACCTGGAGTATTGTGTGCATTTATGGAGGTCTCATTTCAGCAAGGATGTGGACAAAATGGACTGGGTGCAGAGGAGAGTGACGAGGATGATCAGGGATCTGGAGACCATGCATTATGAGGAAAGGCTGAGGGACTTGGGAATGTTTAGTCTGGAGAAGAGGAGGTTGAGGGGGGACATGATTGCTCTCTTGAAACCTTTGAAGGGCTGTCACTTAGAGGAGGGCAGGGAGCTATTCCTGTTGGCAGCAGAAAATAGGACTCGCAAGAATGGGTTTAAATTGAAGGGCAAGAAGGTAACACCTGGACCTTAAGAAAATTCAACAGTGGAATCAGCTACCCCTCCCTGGCAGTCTTTAAGCAGTGGCTGGACAAACACTTGTCAGGGATGCTCTAGGCTGATCCTGCGTTGAATAGGGGGTTGGACTAGATGGCCTGTATGGCCCCTTCCAGGTCTGTGATTCTATGATTCTATGTACACAGCATATAAGTACACTGTTGCTGCTTTTAAACATCACAACAAACTGTAAGTAAACTGTGACCTGGCACTAATATAACTTCTTGCTGGGCTTTCATGCTCTCCTCACACCAACTACCTCTCTTCAGTTGAACTCTGCACGCAAAAGTGCCCAGTTTAAGCAAGTTCCAATGTACTGTGACTGCTTAAATGTTGGCAAGCTGAAGTGGAGTGGAAAAAAACTAATCTGTCAGTTGCATTCAGATATCATGGCAAATTAGCACTGGACTGAACTAAGTTTTCAAACAAGCAACACTTGCAAAAAGAGGGAGACGAGCACATTAGCACTGCAACAAGCTGTGCTCCTGCCCAACTGAACTTTGGTTACAGCTTGCTGTGGTGCCTGAATGCAGCCTGTACATGTGCTGTGATCTTGAAGAGAGTACCTACACTCCAACCCAGAATCAATCTGTCTGCCAGATTTTTATTCCAGCTCAAGTTTGTGCACATGGCCTCCCCTCCACCTCCATTTTATCTTCACAACCACTCTATGAGGTACGTTGGGCTTCATGGTAGAGGGGATCTGAACCCAGCTCTTCTAGCTCAGGTGCTATACCACACAGGCTATGTGCTATGGGCCAGAGAAGTCAGCTTCCTAAAAATTTCAGCTTTCAGTAAATGTGGAAGCAAAGATATGCTTGAAGGTGTATGGGCAAAACTTGATAAGAACTTGGAAGGTGCTTAGAAAGATTTCCAATGGGCAGATGATAAAGCTTTAGCACCTGGGCATTTATCTGTTTCCATGACTAGTAGAAATAGAACAAGTTATAGAAACTAAAACACTGCAAAACAGTGAAACCATGCAATTATACGTGCATATACTTTTGTATCATATAAAATGCTAACACACATACTAATTTATAACCTATACAGGCTTGCAAATTTCGGATTACCCTGGCACAGAGCTTTGTTTCTTTTCTTTTTTTTAGTATCAAAAACAAACATTCCTATATATAACTATAAGTTGTTTCAAACATTCAGCCACAAGCATTCCTAGAATTATAATGCAGTTGCTTCAGGCCTTCACTGGGTACATACCTGAACTTTTTGTGGAGTCTGTATCTAGACTAGCAACAGTACTAGATCTTGAAAGACCTCCGAGACTAGAATCTACAGACTAGGCAAAAGAAAATAAATGCGAAAGTATCATTAAGTTACTCAGGTACATTGATCTCTTGTGGTATGATCAGACCCTTTTATGGGATTCACCAATACCCACCCAGCAGATAAGGGGATCACACTGTCACAAGAACAATGGCAAACTACCAACATGTCCAACGGCTAGCTACCCAAGGCAATCCTAGATTTACAACTGGATTGGGTCTTGCAGATTACTGAAACCAACATACTTCATATAATTTCACACATCCTTTAGCAAATAAAAACTTTAAAGAGGTTCTCTCAAACAAAGCAAGATTTCTCTCAACATTTACAATCTACTTTTTCTACCAGAATTTAAGACAGCTTCAAGATAAGCAGTATCTTCTTTAGTTTAACTGTGCAAAATAAACATATGAAACCAACTTAGTTTACAAAATCAAGATTATTTGTAAATTTGAAGCTGGATTACTGTGAGCCTGGATGAGAAATACCAAACACTGGATCACTCAGGTACCTGAGTATTTTACTGCTGGCACACTAAGAAATATATTTTCAGTCCTAATCCCATCTAAGAAAAATTTCCAAACACATGATCTTGTCACTAGATTCACCTTACCTTGCTTTTAGTGCTGATTTCACTGCTTTGGGAACTGCTGCTGCTATGCCGTTTTTTCCCTTTCCTGAACATTATTCTATCAGAGATTATGCTGTAAGGACAAAAAAGCAAGTCACATTGCCACACTTTTAAGCCTTCAATCCTAAATACACACACACATACACACAAACACAGCTATTCAAATTTCCCACATAAAATGCGGAGCCAAGCAACTGATCTCAAAACATCTCACAGCGTACCTTCAACAGCCCTACGTTTTAAACTAAGCCATAAAATATGTCATTTCAAGGCAGACACCCAGCAGATGAGACTTCCACAATGGAAAAAAAAAACAACTACCCAAGTCCAAGGCATCAGAGGACCAATGCTCCCTCGAAGCTGTGGAGTCTTGTGAGCGACTGGTATTAAAGTTGTGAGCGAGGGATTTGGCTACTGCATAAATGAGTTTGCTCTGGAGCCCTCCTTCCTGAGCTGAGACAGAAATCTGTGAAGTGGAGGCTAAAAAACTGTGAGTTAGCTCACACTAACTCAGCTTAGAGGAAACACTGCAGAGGATCTGTCAAAATTAAACATTAAAAAGCAACAGCCGCGGCCAAGCACCGCCCCTAGCCTGTCAGCGATCTCTCCTACCCTCCAATACCACTTCAACACCTTCCTGCAACCCCGGCGACACACAGCCGCGGGGGGACTTAGATGAAAGCAAACCCCTCCCCATCCTGGGTACCACCTCCCTTTAGGATTACTTCCGCTCCTCCGGACCTTTTCCCGTCTCCACGCTGGACCACCTCTCTACGCAGGCGCAGAAGGGCGGAAGTGAGGTCAGCGAGTACGTTTCCGGGCCTGATGGGAAAAGGAGCGCGAGCGGGCTGGAAGCAGCCAGCCTATAACTCCCGGCAAAGGTCGCGGCTCCTTCTCTTCCGAGGCGATGTCGGCGAAGAGGAAAGCCGAGGCGCTGATCCCGGCAGAGGAGAGCGACCAGCTGCTGATTCGGCCCTTGTGAGTGTGACGGTGGCGGCCCGGGGGGGCGGGTTAGTCGTAGGTAGGCTTCCCCCCCCCCCCGGGGAAATGTTGTAAATGTTGCTTCTAGTAAATGCTAGTAAATGTTGCTTCTGTGCCTTTTTCTGTTATTTCCCATTATGCGTTTGTGTGTATAGAACACGTGATGCACGCCTTTTGCCTCCAAGATTGCTCACTGCTGGAGGTGGTGTCCCTTTAATGAAGTGGGCTGTTATTTACCCAGCGGTGTAATTTGTTCTCATGCCATGAAAAGCTTTAGCTGCCCATTTTCACACATTTAAGTCTCTTAGAAGGACAGGACATCCTTCCACTTCCCTGGTCACTTCCATGTTAGGCCTGGGGGTGAAGACGCAGAGCTGCAGACCAGAAGGTGGGTAGTTCAGCAGTTCGAGACCCGAGTGCCCTGTGATGGAGTGAGCTCCCGTCTCTGGCCCCCGCTCCTGCCAGCCTAGCAGTTTGAAAGCAAGAAATTGCAAATAGATAAATAGGTACTGCTTCGGTGGGAAGGTAACAGCGTTCTGTGAGCCTTGGCATCTAGTCATGCCGGCCACATGACCACAGAAACATCTTTGGACAGTGCTGGCTCTTCAGCTTGGAAACGGAGATGAGCACAGCATCCCTAGAGTCAGATTCGACTGGCTTTCAAGCAAGGGAAACTTTGCAAGGTGGGATAAAAATCTAAATAAATAAACGATTTATTGATGTAGCTATTAGAGAGAAAAGAGATTGGATTTATACCCCACCCTTCATTTGGAGTCTCAGAGCGGCTTACAAACTCCTGTCCCTTCCCCTCCCCACAACAGACACCCTGCGAGGGAGGTGGGGCTGAGAGAGCTCTGACAGAAACTGCTCTTTTTCAAGAACAGCTGTGCTAGAACTGAGGCTTGCCCAAGATCATCCAACAGTTGCAAGTGGAGGAGTGGGGAAACAAACCCGGTTCTCCCAGATTAGAGTCTGCCCACTTAACCACTACACCAAACTGGCCATAACATCTCAACTGAATCTCCACAACATACAATAATTTCAGAACAAGATTAAAACGATCCATCTTGGCAAGATAAATTTTACAGATTTATAATATACATACATAAGGTTAATAAGACATATGTGCAAAGTACTAAATTATAAAACCTGTAGTTTAGCTAAAATTCTATTAGATGTACACACGGTTAATTTCTTCCTTATGTTTATTGGAAGAAAAAGAAAAATAGCCACCTTATGACTAACATCTGGAATAACATCTGCTAGTAAAAAATGTTAACATTTCTCTGCCAAGCCGGATAAATTAGTAAAAAATGGGTACAACAGTTTCTTCTAATGGACTCATAGTACCTGGTCTGTGCATATAAGGTGATAGTGCTAGGTGTATCTAGGAACACCAAACCACCACCGGGCATCCCCAGGAGCTCTTGGGGTGGGGCAAGACGAAAGGCAGGCATGATGCTGTGATTTATATCACCATCATGTTGGGCTACATGCTGATGTCACTTTTGGATTTTTGCCCAGACATCATTTCTGCCATTCTTACGTCAGTCCCTGGGATGGTCAGAAGCAGGCAAATTCCCACCTGAAGCAGGCGAATGATATCTTGAGCTATACTATGTTCGATGGGGAAAGCTGCATTTTTATTGTTCCCCTACAGCCACCCATGAAAAAATCTCTGCAAATTTAGGAATGAACATAACTGCAACCCTATGTATGCTTGCTTGTTAGAGTGTGGCAAACTCCAAATGTCTCCATATTCACGCTAACAACACAATCACTGCACCTAAGAACACAAGCGATATCACTTCAGGTTCATTCATTTGTTCATCTTTCATCATTATATTTGCCACTGAATATCAACAATGCCCTTCCACTCTCTGTATCAGACAAACAGCTCAGTCTCCCCATGTAAAAGAATAAATGAGCGTAAATTTGACATCAAAAATTCGCATGCTCAAAAATCAGTGGGAGAACATTTTAATCTTCCAGGTCATTCTGTTGCTGACCTAAGAGTGGCAGTCCTCAAACTGAGAAGTTTCAAGGGGAGGTTACAACGTGAGATTGCTGAACTTGAATTAATTCACAAATTCAGAATGATGGACCCTACCTTCAGGGCTGAACAGGGACAACAGGATTCTTATCTCACTACAGATGCTAATTTACTTCCCCCAGACATTTCCCCTCTGCTCTAATCAGGCTGATCACAATGTGCATTGACCTCTACATCCTGTATCCTTCCTTTGCAACACCAGACCAAAATATAAAGACTCTTGCATCTCCATTCCTGTTTGTATCTGACAAAGGGAGCTTTGACGCTTGCAAACTCATTCCCCCCCTATATTTCACTGGTTTACTACTAGATTTGAATCTAGCCAAACTCCAGAAGGGTACCAGTGTTTGTCAGATCCAACAACAGAAACAAAACAAGAACAAGAGTTTTGTGGTAAACCCAAGAGTTGTTGATGTTTCACTGGAGAGCAAGTCCAGTTGAACACAGTGGAACTAAACATACCTATGACTAGGTTCTCTGGATGCAAGACTTAGAAACTGTGTCAGCTTCTGCTATGGCGCTGTGTTATTGCAGTATATTATCAAGCAGCTCTGGAAGCTTAGTTCTTGAATGAGCTGGTGCTATTTTTGTTCAGGATGAGGTGAGACACATATAACGCTCCTGTCAGGTAAATTAAAATCTAAATCTAGTCTCTTTCCTGTCTTTTGACAAGTAAATGACAGTGTTCATAAGGCTGTACTTCAGGTGTTGCATTAGAACTGGCTACTTTTCTTTCTAGTATTCAGCTTACAAAGGAGATAACCAGTTTGGTGCAGTGGTTAAGTGCGCGGACTCTAATCTGGGAGAACCAGGTTTGATTCCCCACTCCTCCACTTGCACCTGGCTGGATGACCTTGGGCAAGCCATAGCTCTGTACCAGCTGTTCTCTCAAGGACAGCTTGGGAAAGAGCTCTCTCAGCCCCACCTACCTCACAGGGTGTCTGTTGTGGGGAGGGGAAGGGAAAGGAGTTTGTAAGCCGCTCTGAGACTCCCTTGGGGAGTGAAGGGTGGGGTATAAATCCAATCTCTTCTTCTTCTTCTTCTTCTTCTTCTTCTTCTTCTTCTTCTTCTTCTTCTTCTTCTTCTTCTTCATAGTGTTTTACATGTTTCCTGTCCTCCTTGAAAATGGGTGAAAAAGTCGTGTTGATTTTTAATGGAAATTTTATTCAAATTGTCCTGAATATGTACACACACACAACCTATATTCTACTGCCTCAGTCTTTAAATGAGATATCACCTTGTACTGTGTCTTACATCTTCCTGGGCTCTTGTAGGGGCTGAGCTAGGGTTAGATCTTGAAGAATGCTGACTGCTGTTTTGCATATGCATGCCAACTTTCATTCTATGCTTCAGTATTCAAGGAAATATATAACATTTTCTGCTCCCCTCTGAAAATGCGGTGAGCAGGTATTCCAACTTGAAACAGAATGACATTACCAAGTGTCATTGCACTGTCCCAATATTCAGTGGAGATTTCATGTTAACTAATTAAGTTATGAATAAACAGTTGGTTAGATCTGTTTCCCTTCCACTAAGTGTGGAATCTTCTATTGGAGGAAGGACTTCTTCCTCCCACAGCAGGGCTCTTGCACTGAAAAGGAACCATGAGATCCATCCCAGATTGCAAAGCTGTCAGACATGACTCGAAGGCCTCATTTCACTTGCCAAGTAAAATTGTTTATTTTTTTCTGTGGGTGGGTGATTGTGTTCAGGAAATTACTGTGGCTTTCTTTTCATACAGAGGTGCTGGGCAGGAAGTAGGAAGATCATGTATTATCCTGGAGTTTAAAGGACGGAAGATCATGGTAATCATTCATTGTGCTAAGTTATTTACAAATTTTCTTTGTTCTGGATTGCGTATCTGTTGAAAATACCTCTTCTATGTAAGTTCTTAACTTGTTCACTCAAGTGTAGTATTAATAGTTTAATATGTCTGAATTTACTAGAGTGTTGTGTGTTCTAGAGAGAATGATAAATGGTGGACATAATGTATTAGAACAGAGTATATCCTGAAATAAACTTTGTGTTATGTAGGAAGATTAGCAGACTGTATGGTTAAGTCCTCATTTTAGTGGGGTCTCTGCCTAAATTGATGTTTGACTGAAAATACCATATCTGGCTGTATCACCTGTGTACTCAGAAGACCATCTACCGACAATAAACTTCTCAATCATATATATTTAATGTTTTGCTTGTGCGCCCCCCCCCCAATGCATGGATTTGCACTAATGCCAGATCATCTGCTCAGAGGCAGATTGTTGTCAAACAGAATGAATCTCCCAAGCATTCTACCAATGCAAAATTGGACAGTCCCAGCTTAAACTGTTTGGAGACTTCAGCTTTCCAGCTTAGCAGTGATCCAGATGTTACACCCCATGAGGAGGCCTCCTCAAACCGATTCTGCATGGCAGGGTTTCATGTGGGGATGGCGGTGTTAGACATTCACTTCCACATGGATGTTCTGTACTGCATAAAGAAGCGCCATTCCTGGGCTGTACATTCTTGACTGAAACAGCATGGAATCTATTTACTCAGGCATTTAGGGGGCTGATTGGATGAAATATATTATACCCCCTATATGAAGTACTGCCGGGTTTTGGTGGGGGGAAGCCTTCCTGTGAGACAGAGAACATTTGAAACACTTCAAAGATAATATATTGTAAAGATATTATATCTTATAAAGAGAATACATAGTAATATTAAGATACAGAGCAGATAGAGTGACTATTATACACAAACCCAGTGATCTAATATGTTGTTGTATGGTTTCGTTTGATCATACACCATATGTAAAATAATATAAAAGAATATTCTGTATGTATAATGTTGATTGACTATTATTCTCAATAAAATGTTAACTATAAAAGAAAAAGATAATATATTGAAGTGTCAGACATGTTAACATGAGCGTCAGTAGTCTGACCCTGATAGCAATCATCATTAGTCGGTATTATAAACCACTTGCTTATTTTGTTCTCAAAAGCATTTTGATGTGTGTTTTCAGCTTGATTGTGGAATTCATCCTGGCCTAGAAGGAATGGACGCTCTTCCTTATATTGATCTGATAGACCCAGCTGAGATTGATCTCCTTCTCATTAGTCAGTAAGTTATGTGTCGGTCCATACAGAGTTTTGGGGGGTTTGCTCTGAGCACTTTAGTAGCTAGGAGGCAACCTGTGTGTGCTTCTGTGCACAGGGGGAGATGGAAACATTGTCCCTGCCTTCAGCAGACCCTTGCATCTCATGTTGTACCATTCAGGAGTGGGGGGCAACCTGCCAGCACTGTGGAGAAGATGTTGCTAGAAGAGGGGAGCTGAAACGCTCCCAGATATGAGCAGAACACTGCCTGTGGAATTTTGGATTCTGCTCCATGTTCAGTTTGCTGAGGACAAGTAATAATTTTTTTAGCTCTGATTTAAGTGTTATTTTTACTTTCTTGACCCTATAGTAACACCACAAATTATCTGATCATATGTCTTGGTATTTTACATAGTTTGATTTCAAATCTAATGTTTCGGCTTCCACTTGGGTTATTGCAGAGCATTATCATGGCTTCTACAAAAGACAAGCTGACATTCTTAAATCCAGTCTAAATAACTAATTTAGAAAGTTATCTTGATTTAATTGATAACAGAAGTCCGTAAATGGTCAAATAATAATGGACAATTATCTTTCTGTAATATAGTAAACTTCATAATTACATAAACTTCTTTAACTTTGTCTAACCATTCCTGCATATCTGCTGCCATATTTAGCTTCCGATGCCAAGCAAAAATGAGTCACACAGTCGTAATGAGATTTAGAAGGATTTCCTGATATTTCACAGAAAATCCAGGTACAGGAGTCAACAAATGGACTTCCGGATTTAGGAGCACATTAATCCTTAACCCTTTCCTCAGTTTTTCACTTACGTTATTCCAGTAATGCAATTTTGTATTGTAACAGCCAATGGCCACATACAGTAAATCAATCTTACATCTTACATGCTATTCCAGTAATTCACAGCACGTAGACAACACCACCACAAATTTGCTACCTGAAGATGACAGTATAACAATTCCTAATGACATTATACAACTTTGTACGTATCTTGGGAGTGAGATAGATTTGATGAATCATCTTAAACAGGTTTTCCCTGAAGTATAAAGATATAGTGAAAGATAATTCCCGAGACAAAAACATCTTCCAGATATCCTCAGATGACTCTTATTGCAAATCATAATTCCATTTAAGCAGGGCTCATTTCGTAGCAGGAGCTCCTTTGCATATTAGGCGACACACCCCTAATGTAGCCAATCCTCCAAGAGCTTACAGAACTCTTCTTACAGGGGCTACTGTAAGCTCTTGGAGGATTGGCTACATCAGGGTGTGTGGCCTAATATACAAAGGAGCTCCTGCTACGAAATGAGTCCTGGAAACAGAGATGAGCACCGCACCCCTAGAGTCGTATTCGACTGGCTTTCATGCCACTCCCCCAAAGTAGCCTTAGGGATTATTATTGCAGGGATGTTAAACAGCAAATAATTTTTTGGGGGCATCACTTTCATTTTAATTGCATTTATACAGCCCATAATAGACAAATTGAAGGACTCCCAGGTATTCAGCATATTTTAATGGATGTGATTACTGCTTTGAAATTAATTTTCCAGGTATCAGTTATCACCACTAACTTTGACCCTTAAGTATGTCGTATAGATGTTTTTTAACTGAATGTCTGAAAGCCAGTTTGATGAAGCTGTGTCTGAGAAACTTAAACGGAGCAGTAAAGCTGCTGTTTTTTCCACATTTCATTTATACCCTGCAACCTTAGAAGAAAACAGTTAGTCTTTTAAATTCCATGCTAGAGCTAGCTGGCTCCATCATAAAGACAATAGTATTGTCTGCATAGAGACTTAATTTAACTTTTAACTGTTTGGATTCTCTGTAATCACGATTGCTAACCATGTTAAAGGTAGATTAAAATCAGAAGACAGGCAACCCTGCTTAACACCCCTATTTAATTAAAATTGAGATGATAAAGAGTTATGTAATGCTAATGGTACTGTTGATCTGGAATATATTATTTTAGCCCCAAAGCAAATACTGATAAACAACATAGTATAAATCCAGGCTCTACTCAGATTAATTTTTTCAGCATCCAAAAAAGAGAGAAATCGCTTTAAGCCCCTTCAGTTTGACGTAATCTATAAAACTGAAGCCTTGCCTAATCTTTGACATACTGTAGCCACCTGACATAAAACCAGTTTTATCCATATTTGTATATTCTGATATTATTGCTTTTACGTTGTTTGCCAAGACCATGGCCAGAATCATGTAATCATAGTTCATTTAACATAGAGAATGATAAGAGCTCACTAGAGATTTAGCTTTCCCAGTCTTGGAATTGCTCTCATTTTTCACTCAAACTAGGATTCAGGTCATTGTTCCTGGACAAAGATAGAATTAATGGCTGCAAGTGAAGGAAGGACAACAATGTCCTCAAAGACTTGATAAAATTCAAGGATGAAGCTATCAAAACCTAGTGCCTTTTTTGTTTTATTTTTTTCCAAGTTCTTTATAGTAAATTTAATATTTTGCTGTGAGATCGGTTAGTCAATACTTCCCCTATTGTGCACAGATATCTTAGAGATTGAAGTTTTAGTGTCTTGATGTTTTACATCGTTTGATTTAAAATATAATATTTCAGTTTCCACTTGGATCATTGCGGAGCATTACCGTGGTTTCTACAAAAGACGAGTTTTAAAGGAAGAACTTTTATGACCCATGCGACAAAAGCAATTTATAGATGGCTTCTTTCAGACTACGTCAAAGTTAGGTGAGTTAAATAGTTTTCACAGCTCTTTTTAAGTTGTGGGAAAACCAAGTGATACAGTAATTTGAACAACCTAGATGTAACACTTGGATCCTGGCATTGTAATTTCTTGTGTATCTTATATTAAGCTGCTGAGCATCTTGCAAATTCTACACAATTATAAAAGTTCAACTGGGGGACCCACAAGGACTTGCAGGGGATAGATACTCTTCCCCACTATTTCTTTCATTTCTCCTGGCAGCCCCCATGTCCTCTCCCCTTCCCCTGCTTCCTTCATTCCTTCCTACCCACCAGCCACCCTACCTTTTATTGTTCCCCCCTTATTTAGCTATATTTATTATTTACTTGGTTTATACCCCACCTCTGTCCCCAAAGCAGCTTACATTGTTCTCCTGTCGTCCATTTTATCCTCACAACCATGCTGTGAGGTAGGTTGGGCTGGGAGTGTGAGTTAGGGTTGCCAGCTCTGGGTTAGTAAATTTCTGGAGATCTAGAAGTGGACCTCAGTGGGATATAATGTCATAGAGGCCACCCTCCAAGGCAGGTGTTTTGTCCAGGAGAATTGATCTCTGCAGTCTGAAGAACAGTTGAATTCCAAGAAATCTCCAACCCCCATCTGAAAGTTGGCAACTTTAGTGTCTGACTGAGCTTCCACAGCAGAGCAGGGATTCCCACCAGGGTCTTCCAGATCCTAGTCGGAAACTCTAACCACTATACAATACTGGCTTTCGTGTGGTGGCTGCTGTTAAACAGCAGCAAGCAGTTGGGCCTGCGGGTGGTTGCTGCTACGCCTGGCCCTCATTAGTCTTCTCTCAAAGGCCAAAACACCTGAAAAAGGCTCTGTCTTTTACTGTCAGAAACCAAGGCTTGAAGGCTGGCATTGTTGTAGTTGCCTAGTAACTCCCACAGTGTCTCCTGAAAAGGTCATTCCTTTCTTAAAGCTACAAGTGCTGCTTCTGTTATTTCATTTTAAAATTTTGGTTTTGGTTTTTTTGTTTGTTAAATTTCAAGTTTTTCTCAAAACTGTGGGCTTTTTTCAGAAAGACTTGTCTGTTCAGACTTACGTATCCATAGATGGGGCCATGTTGAGAATTAGATTTCTGTAACCAATCAAAAACACTAGTGGTCAGGATAATATTTTTCCTTATTGTCTCATACAGCAATATATCTGCAGATGACATGTTGTATACAGAGACGGATTTAGAAGAAAGCATGGACAAAATCGAAACTATCAACTTCCATGAAGTAAAAGAGGTGGCAGGAATCAAATTCTGGTGTTACCATGCGGGCCATGTTCTGGGAGCAGCCATGTTCATGATTGAAATAGCTGGTGTGAAGGTATTTCCTTAGTACTCTGTAGAAATTCAAACAGGCTTCCGTCACTGAATGCTTATTTGTATTATTTTGTTACCTTTGGTTTTAAAAAGTAGCAGTAGTTGAGGGAAGGGCGTGGAAAAATTGTCATACCACCATATTTTTTTCGTTAGTCACACAAAGGCTAAAAGAGCAGTATATAAGCAGTTGCTATTCTGATCAATTTTATTTAGTATTTTCATGCATGTTCTAAAATGAAAGTATTAGCTTCTTAGTTACATGTATTTTATTTTTTAATCAAAGTTACCACCGATGAAAATCGGTAGTTTGTTCTTTAGAATGCAAAATAGAAAACTACAAATGTGTTGTATTCCTGTTATAACTTAAACAGTGGTATGCCTTCTCTGTTATTCTAGAACAGTGGTTCTCAGCCTGTGGGTCGGGACCCCTTTTGAGGTCGAACGACCCTTTCACAGGGGTCGCCGGCTGGCGTCCAAGGCCGCCCTGCCGGCAGGAAAGGGCCCCACGCAAGCTGATTGCCATTGGAACCTAACTTTTAGGAACTGATTCCAATCCAGTGTAGGAATAATGGTTGGACATAAGATATTGGTTCAGGCAAGATTTTGTATAGATGGGACAGAAAATAATGTTTTTATTGGTTTTGTCAAAGCCGTTTAGACAACACAACAAATAATTTTATGGTTGGGGATCACCACAACATGAGGAACTGTATTAAAGGGTCACGGCAACCTAAGAAGGTTGAGAACCACTGTTCTAGAACTTCCCTATACTTAGGCATGTCAGGGGAGAGTTTTTTGTTGGTGAATTGGAAGTATGTCCAAGATTTTAAAATATGTACACTAGGAATGTAAATACAGATACATATGCTGGTAAAATGAGGATTATCTAGGAGATTAATATAGCTTTTAAAATGTTACATCAGGTATTATAAAATTATGTCAGATATTATTTTGAAATTATTACATTATAAAATAATATGTAAAAGTACAAGGGGAATCATTTTTCTATTTAAATACAGTGGGTTGGATCCAACATTCATCTTCCACTAGTAGAATGGCACTCTTCTGCCTGCTGCAGATCCCAATACTTTGCCCAGTTTTGTTCCTGGGAGGGAAGGGGGTCCTCTAAACACCAGGGGCGGCATTTTTGGAAGTACAGCAGAAGGGAAGAGAGGAGGAAATTCCTTTCAGTGAGCAGAACTCGCAGTACAACTCAGTATGTATTGTTTCTTTGTCAAAGCTTTTGTACACAGGTGATTTCTCAAGACAAGAAGACAGGCACTTAATGGCAGCTGAAATTCCCAATATTAAACCTGATATTCTTATCATAGTAAGTTTTTGTTTACTCATGGCAGTTTTGATGTTGGTATTAGAATTTGGTCTCAGGGTATGGTTGGAGGGCGTGTGATCCAACAGCTTTGCTGAATAAATAAGCCTTAAGCAGGAGAGACAGCGTAAAAATTTGTAGATAAATTAATACATCAGGGTCAGTTTGGTGTTTGGTTTGGAAACTACCAAAGATTCCTTGAGTATGGCTTTGTATTCCATGGTAGAAGAAAGATGGCACACAAGTGTGATAAATAATATGAGACGGGTACATGTCATCTGTAACTTCGGGCATCTCAGAAACAAGATGTTGCATATGCTAAGCGTGATGTAAAGAATAATGTACACTTTCCCCCAGAGTATCTGATTTTGTATGTTGAAAAGTAAGGTTTAAGTATTTGAAAGATTACCTTAGGAACTTTCCATATGGTTTTATTGTGTCTTGTGATATTTTTGCATATCAATAATAGTGTGCAAGAGTAAAATGGCCACAGTAGAGAGGGATGTTATGGGGTGAACATGTCTTAAAAAACCTGTGTACTCTTTTTCTGAGGAAGCTCATTGGCCAAGGTTTGTTTTCATACCGAGAGTCCATGGCTTTCCTATGTTCAGTTTTCCTGCTCTCTCCATCTATGAATTCTCCCACTCCCTATATTTGCCTTGCCACGGTCTGTTTTCACAGAGGGAAGAGTGGAAGTTGCCAGTGGCCCTTAGGCCTCTGGCCAATGACGGAGATGAGGTTTCCAGGTCCATTGGATAAGTGGGCGAGGGATGGGGATGCACTCATTGGGAGCGGGGAGGGAAGAAGCCGGAAATAAACATGACAACATAAGCATGTTGGGGGGGGGTGGGCCTACATCACCCGGAAGTGACATAGGCACATTGGGGGCAACACTGGTTTGTGGGCAAATCTTCTATGGTAGAATTAAGTTCTTACCATAGAGTTTTGCCCAAAAAACAGAGCATTGCTCTCCAATGTCACCGACGAGCCTATGTCACTTCTGGGCAACATAGGCATGTCGTGTCTATTTTTGGTTTCTTGCCTGTTTGGGGGGGGGGGATTTCCCCCAATTTCTGATAGTCCTGAAGCAGGGGAGGGGCTCCAAACCAGGGGATCCCCCCACCAACTGGGGACTGGCAACCCTAGACAGAGACCGGGCTGTCCTTCATTTCTGTGGTCTTATAGCGCAGCTTCAGCTAGTGAACGAACACCCACCAGAAGTTTTCCACTGCCACCCCACCCTAGAAAGAATTTTTGGTAGCTGCCAGTTATTTGAGGACTATAGAAGTAAGGGGACATACACACTCCGAGCTCTGTCACCAGCCACATGACTAAAGACCAGAGGACAGTTACACCCCCCCTCTGAGCAAGAACACCAGCGAGGGAAAATCAGCCCCTACTATCAGACTACAAGTGTGCTCAGAATTCCCTGAAATGTTCAAATTCCCTAAAAACAAGGAATTAGGAAAACAGAGGTACAACTTCTAGCCTAGCTTTTTCACACACACTGCTGGTTTTCTGCCAACAGGGAATTTTGATGTTCCCCTACATTATCTAATGTAATTTCTCACCTGCAAGTGGAAGTTGTAGTCAGTTCAGCCAGCTCTGCACTCTGTCACCTCGTTCTGCTGCCATGCGCAGACCAAGCCATAGGCTCAGGCCTGCCGCCCCAGCATCACTCCACTGCCACAAACTAGGCAAAACCACGTCAAAGCGTAGGGGTGAGGAGAGATGCTGTGCTATGCTTTGGATTTGATGTGTCCTATTTAAAACAACTGTGTGTCATTGTCATCTTCCCCCCGCCCCCAAGAGTAATTTCATAGAATCACTTCCATTGCTATGGCAGCATTTTGAATGCCTACTATTGCTGTCCTTGGTAAGATTTTTTTCTTTCTTTCTGTAGGGGAGATACAACAGAAGATAGAAGGTGTCTGTCTCCCATTGGTTTAATTATGTGACTTGTGTCCTTAGGAGTCAACTTACGGTACCCACATCCATGAGAAACGGGAAGAGCGGGAGGCCAGGTTCTGCAACACTGTACATGATATTGTAAACAGAGGAGGTAGAGGTCTCATTCCTGTGTTTGCTCTAGGAAGAGCACAAGAATTGCTTTTGATTCTAGGTAAGTATCTACGCAGTACCCTTTTCCAGCGTATTAAAGCAGAGATGATTTTTAATGTGTTTTGGATATTTTTTTGGTAACAATTCTGAAAATGTCAATTTTTAGATAGCCTGCTTCTGCCATGTGTGTGAAAGCTTAGCCATTTTTTCAGGTGGGTAGCCATGTTGGTCTGAAGCCGCAGGACGAAGTTTGAGTCCAGTGGGATCTCTAAGACCAACAATGTTTTATTCAAGGTATAAGCTTTTGTGTACACGTACACTTCTTCAGATACAATATCCTCTCAAGCACTGAGGCGACCTTAGAGCATGTTCTTTGAAGTGGGGTGATTGGCTGGGTAGGGTTATCTCCCCGGTCCCCAGACCAGGGAAATACATTCCAATCTGCCATTACAAACTACATTACATTCTGCTATTCATTATGTTACGTTACAATCTACTATTCTAATCTGTTATTCCAAATAAGAAATAAAATATAAGAGGACAGACATATGGACCTTCTGGGGGATTAGTGCAAGTGGAGGAGTGGGGAATCGAACCCGGTTCTCCCAGATTAGAGTCCGCGCACTTAACCACTACACCAAACTCGCCTTTTCCTCCATGACTTCTGGTAACTCTATTATTTTACAGAAAACAAAGTTGTGCTTATTGCCAACTAGGCAAGGCTTCTTCTGTCTAGTTTTCTAGCAGAGAAAGAATGGATTGTATTTTAATTCCCTTGTTTGTTCATAATACTTGTCACGGCTGGTGCATTCTGTCTCCGATTCTGCCTGTTGCTCTTAGGCCTGAAATGATGATAACAAGCTTTGGGCTGGACTATCTGCTGGTGGGGCAGATGTTTCCCACCTCTCTCATACCCCAGCAGGTGCTGATGAGCCTTATGAAGGTGATGTGGAAAGCTGGGGGACCAGCGTAGATAATTAGGTTCTCAGCATACCTGTTCCATTATGAAATAACTTCCCAGAGAGCTCTTTTGTCTTTTTCTTTCCAGAGTTCAGAGTGGTTTTGGTACGATTTTTAAAAATTGATTTGGATGTCTTTATCTAGATGAATACTGGCAGAATCACCCTGAACTCCACGACATCCCTATATACTACGCTTCCTCTCTGGCAAAGAAGTGCATGGCAGTGTATCAGACCTACGTCAATGCCATGAACGATAAAATCCGCAAGCAGATCAACATCAACAACCCCTTTGTATTCAAACACATTAGTAATCTGAAGGTGAGTGTGAATAAAGGATGTTTTAATATTGCAGTGACAGCACTGAATCAAGAAATTAATCATTCAGGTTAACAGATTAAAAACGCTGGGTAAATTAAACAGTTGCCCCGGTTAATCTGGAAGCAGGTTTTTCAGAGTAAAGCTTCAATTCAATATCTTATGGAATATGTAGGTAGCGGGCATCATCTTAGAAAAAAGCATTTCTCCTTTTCTCTCTCTTACAAAAAAGTCCGAAGGTGGAGTCTGCTGTGACGTGGTTTGTGCATAACCTAAAAACAAGTATACATTTTGATTGTTTCCCAAGCAAGTAGCATTGTTTTATTAATTTGCGAATCAGTACACATGTATTAAGTTGGCTGAAACTCATAGCAGTAAGAATTCCTTTAACTGGAAGACAACCCTAGTTAACTTCACAAGAACTTGCAGAGTGGTTTAAAATAGAATTGTTTAAAATAGAATTTCAAACCCTTTCAGAAAAATTCAGCACTGCAACTTTGTGTTGTTTTGTAGGGTGTAATAGGGTAATACAGATCAGGGTGCATCCTACTATTCCACTGAGCGAAGTTTGAAGCCTGTCTCTGGGAAAAGCAGCCTTCAGCCCTAGCATTATAGTCATAGAGTGGGAAGGATCCCTGCAGGATCAGCCTCAAGCAGCCTATTCCAATATTGAACTATGGTTACTCTTTAAAAAATTAAAAATCCTAATATCCAGCCACTATTTTCCCGCCCTTCATTTAAACCCATTATTGCAAGTCCTGTCCCCTGCTGCCAACAGGGACAGTTTCCCGCCCTCCTCTAAGTGACAGAGTGATCATGCCCCTCCCCTCAACCTTCTCCAGACTGAACATTCCCAAGTCCCTCAGCCTTTCCTCATAGAATCATAGAGTTGGAAGGGACCTCCAGGGTCATCTAGACCACCCACCTGCACAATGGAGGAAACGAACAAATACCTCCCTCTCCCCCGCACCCCCAGTGACCCCTGTTGTTCCAAGCCCAGAAGACGATAAAAAACCTCCTGGATCCCAGGCCAAACTGGCCTGGAGAAAAATTGCTTCCTGACCCTAAAATGGCGATCAGCATTTTCCTGGGCATGTAAGAAATGGTTGTAGGGCTCTGTCTCCAGGCCCCTGAGTAGCAGTGTCTAAATATGAGCAATCGTGATTCAGCAGCAAAAAAAGGCTAATGTAGTCTTGGGGTGGAGCAATATAGGCATAACATCCAAATCACAAGATGTCATAGTCCCATTGTACACCACATTCGTCGCACCTAGATTCCTGTGTGTAGCTCTGGACGCCTCACTTAAAAAAGAATGTGGACAGAATGCAGTGGGTGCAGAGGGCAACGAAGATGATCATTCTCTGATTGTTCTTTATGACTCATTATTGCAGAAATTACTAGCCAAACATTCTACTCAAGGCCTGTTCCAGTCCGTCTAATTAGTTATTGTAGGCTATCTGCATCTGTTCAGAGCTGATTGGTGGGAGGAGGGGTGTGCTAGGTTCTGTCCACAAGGAACAGGAGTGAGATGGAGCTGCTAACACTTGTTGACGCTCCTCCTGCCTACAGCCCAAGGGGCTACATGTGTGGCATTTCAGTATCCCACAGTAGTCAGCTTCCAGTGTGTGCAGCAAGTGAACTACAAAGGCACATTGACCAAGGTTGTCACAGAATGGCTCTGTGGTTTGAGAGGAAGTGGAAGGGTCCCACCAGGCATGAGGTCTGTCACTATGGCATTTCAGATGGGGGGGGAGGGGGAGGGGGGGTTGCCGTGGATTCCTCTGGTTAGGGTCTAATGTTTGATTAACTGGCAGCCAGGACCAGTCTCACAGTTAAAGTTTTATCATCTTGTACCATACAGCATATTAATTATGGACCACATTTAAACAATGTATTCTTGAAAATATTTAGAGTTTGCTGACCCTAAGGAGCGTCATATAAACAAAGACCACTACAAACCCTCTGTACAGTAAGCTTGATATCATAGAGGATGCACTGATTGACCAGGATCCTTCGATCTAGCGTCATCGGTTGACTTAATATATTTTTCTTTTGTTGCGCAGAGTATGGATCATTTTGATGACATCGGTCCCAGCGTTGTGATGGCTTCCCCTGGTATGATGCAGAGTGGCTTATCCCGAGAGCTTTTTGAGAGCTGGTGTACTGATAAAAGGAATGGAGTCATCATAGCAGGATATTGTGTTGAAGGAACGCTTGCCAAGGTGAGTTATCACTTTATCGCTGTGTTTGAAATTCAGAATAACCCGCCTGAGACATGGTTGGTGTTGTTTTTTTTTTACTTGACTTGTATTTTCTCGGGGTCTGTATATTTGCAGACCAGTACTCTTTAAAGTGATTGTAGTTTTGCATCAAACTAGTCAAAACTGGGAGTGAAGCAGTGCCATTCAAAGCAGAATGAAAGTTTTCCAAGTCCATGTAGGTTAATAACTCTGCTTGGAGTGTCACTGTGAGTTTTTGGGTTGAATCTCCCCTCTGCCACAAATTCCTTTTCAGTCTCAAGCCCTTCTTTTCTCCCCTTTAATTTTAAAACTCACATTGACTTTGTAGAGTAAAATCAAGCCCTAAGTTTGCAGTGCTAGGCTTTTAGGATGCATATGCACTGTGGTAGCTTTTTAAAAAAACCCAATGAATTGATACAACATATTGCAATTTTGTTTTGTTACAGCACATAATGTCTGAACCTGAAGAAATTACAACCATGTCAGGACAGAAACTTCAGCTAAAGATGTCAGTAGATTACATTTCTTTCTCTGCTCATACAGATTACCAACAAACCAGTGAATTTATTCGAGCTCTGAAACCTCCCCATGTGGTTAGTATCTGTATTTGCTACTCTCGGGGAGTGCTGTATTTGTCAGGTTTCATAACTGGCCAAGGGTAGACAACAATTAATGGTTCGAAGCAAGGCTCCTTGCTGGAATAATTTATAGTTTAACAAGTTTGCTGACATGTTTTCATGACGTGATTTTTATCAAGAGTACTGCTGCAGTTAATGTTACGCAAAGTTTATAAATAACAGAATTATCACAAAATGGGCTTAGAGTCCCTGTTGCTCAAAAGCATTGTTTTCTACTGCTGATGGGAGAAAATCTCTCTGATATTGTTTGGAAACGAGATTCATCCAGGCCAACATAAAATGAAGGAATGCATAAGAAAAGAGTAGTCAGAAAGGAGGCAAGATGATATGGGGAAGGGTAGAGCTACAGAACACTTCAGAAATGCCACTCAAGTTACAACCACTCAAGTTACAAAGGACTTTGGCCATGCTCCTCATGAATGTCAGGGCTTTTCTGTGGCCCCCCTCCCAATTTCCCTGCTGAAGTCTATGACACATAGATACCAGTGTTCCCTCTAAGATGAGTTAGTGTGAGCTAGCTCAGCTCACAGTTTTTTAGCCTCCAGCTCAGATTTTTGTCTCAGCTCAGGAAGGATGGCTCCGGAGCAATGTTCCCTCTAAGCTGTGGAGTCTTGTGAGCAAAAATCCTACTTTGTGAGCTACTGGCATTAAAGTTGTGAGCCAGCAATTCAGTTGCTGCATAAATTAGTTTTCTCTGGAGCCATCCTTCCTGAGCTGAGATGAAAATGTGTGAGCTGGAGTCTAAAAAACTGTGAGCTAGCTCACTCTAACTCAGCTTAGAGGGAACAGTGCTCCAGAGCAAACTAATTTATGCAGGAGCCAAATTGCTCTTTCACAGCTTTAATGCCAGTAGTTCACAAAGCAGAATTTTTGTTCACAAGACCCCACAGTTTAGAGGGAGCATTGATTACACGCCCTCCCCAGGTGGCCCTGGTTGGGTAGGTTACAGTCTCAAAGGAGTTCTTCCTGCTTAGCAGAGGACTTCTTGGCTTCCGACCAAAGAATAGTGCCAAGAAGCTGATGGGAGAATGAATGAAAACAAAGAGGAAAGATGAAGCCTAGCAGCTGGTGACAAGAATAGGGTAAACTTGGTGCAGTTGCTGAGGGCCTGTTGTGCTCAGCAAGGATGCATCCCTTTTCCCTCCTTGCGGCAACCTCCAGCTTTTAGCAATACCTCGAATTAAAAGTGCCAAGATTTTGAGAGCTTCCTATGTTGACTCTTGAATGTAGATATTGGTGCACGGTGAGCAGAATGAAATGGCCAGGTTGAAGGCCGCGCTAATTCGAGAATATGAAGATAATGACGAAGTTCACATAGAGGTCCACAATCCCAGGAATACTGAAGCCGTGACCCTGAACTTCAGAGGAGAAAAGCTTGCCAAGGTAAGGAACAGTTTTGAACAACAACAAACCCAGTTGTCTCTTTGTCCACAGTAGTATTTCCCCCCCCTTCCAGGGCTATGTTTTACCCTGCAGCGATAAGAACGCCCTGTGCTGTTTGAGGAGCTTAGCAGGGAAGGGAATGAGTTCTGTTTGAATGTGACTTTTACCATGTGAACATCCACACCAGACTTCAGAGAGCCCAGTGCACAGGGGAAGGAATTGTTGATTTTCTTTCTCGGCTGCTATCTTGAATCCAAGTTCAAAGGGGTCCCCCCCAACCCTTCAGGAGCCAATCTCCTGGGAGAGCAAGGGGCTACTCTGGCAACAGAAAGGGGACAGTAGGAAAACTGTTTCTGCATGTGGCTGGGATCCTGCCCCTAGTTCCTTCGTTGTCTTGGGTGACAGGAGTTGCTGATCAAGTATTTGTTAAAACCCTCAGGATCGTAGCTTCATTCCTAAAGACCAGAAAAAGTACAGCAGCCAGCATCCTCAGCAAGAATCAACATGACTTATTCATTATGGGCATTTGCCCTTCCTCTGCCACTGTGCCTACTCTAAAGTTGCACATCAGACACCATGCCAGGTTATTGGGAAAGAGTTGTTCATCAGAACGAGTAAAAGGCATTCATTGCACTTCAGATAATGTATTTAAGTGCAGGGGCACACAAAAGATACAGTGTTCATACTAGTGTGAAAATGTCAGTCTGTACCTGGTGCGTAGATTCGGAGCCCTGCTGCCACTGTCCCCCGGCTTAAACGGAGTCCGCTTTTCTTTTCTGCAGTTTAATTTCCGTTCACCTTTCTTACATGTTGACCCTTTCATTAATCGTCTGTTGCCGTCCCTTTTCTCAGGTCATGGGCTCTCTAGCAGACAAGAAACCAGAACAAGGGCAAAGAGTCTCAGGAATACTGGTGAAGAGGAACTTTAACTATCACATCCTCGCTCCATGTGACCTGTCCAGTAAGTAACTGTGGCTGGAGAATATGACCAGCAGTTCATCTCAGTAGGCTATTCCGTAAGCCCAGTTTATGTTTCTTGTTTGTTTGTTTGTTTGTTACTTCATTTCCTGCAGACTACACTGATCTGGCCATGAGCACCGTGACACAAACCCAGGCTGTTCCATACACCGGCTCTTTCGCTTTGCTTTACTACCAACTGCAAAAACTAACTAGTGAGTAACTGAACAGAAATGCCTGAGATCCATTTGGGCTTTTGTTTCGTTTTTTTTTTAATCTCTTCTACCGTTTTTCTTCCCCAAGCTAGAAAGCTATAATATGCAGCTTGGTTTTGAAATCCTTGCCAAAGTATATGAAATTGGAAGTGGCGAATATACTATACTGAGAATATAGTATATATACTGAGAATATACTATACTGAGAATTCCCCCCAGAATGTGCCCCAGAATCCTCTGCAATTGCAAAAGTTCTGTGACTAATGGAAAAGAATTCTTTGGCTGATGAATCAGTATTGGAAAGCGTTCACGAGGGCAGGAGGTCTGGACACCACAGCCCTCAATGCTATGTCCGGTATTTAGTTTCGTGTCTTTGCTGTCATCAAACATGCCTTGATGCTTGTAAGTTAAATCACTGTGGTCTATAGTTTACACCAGCCGTCCCCAAATGTGGCACCTGCCAACGCTGTGGGATTCACTTGTGTTGCCTGGTGCTGCCCTGCCTCCACATTCCTTTATCCCTTTTCAAGGCCCATTCTTCTTCCTCCTCCTCCTTTGCCCCATTCACACTCTTCCCTTTGTCACTCTCCACACTCCTTGCTTACCCTGCTCCTCTTTCTCTCTTGAGTCTTTGTCCTTAACCCCTACCTCACTGCACTTCTCCAGCCGGCTTGAAGGACCAGCTTAATGTAATGAGAAGATGGAGAAGTTGCTAAAGAACAACCCCACTGGATCAGTCCAATGATCCATCTAGTCAGGGCTCATTCCGTAGCAGGAGCTCCTTTGCATATTAGGCCACACACCCCTGATGTAGCCAATCCTCCAAGAGCTTACAGTCAGTAGCCCCTGTAAGAAGAGCTCTGTAAGCTCTTGGAGGATTGGCTACATTAGGGGTGGGTGGCCTAATATACAAAGGAGCTCCTGCTGCGAAATGAGCCCTGCATCTAGTCCAGTATCCCATTTCACACAGTGCCAACCATATGGACCCAGAAGGACTTCTTGCAGGGCACAGGGGCCAAGGCCTTCCCCTAATGTTGCCTCCTACCACTGGTATTTGGAGGTTTACTGCCTTTGGATGCAGAGACTCCTTTTAGTCACCTTGGGTAGTAGCCAATAGGGGTGTGCATTTTTTTTTTTAACCGGTATTTTCCAGTTTGAGTCTATTGGAACCGGGAAAAAGTTGGGATTCCTGAGAAACCCTGGATCCAAATACCGGTATGGTATTCAGATCTAGGATTTTTCTGAAATCCCAAAATTTTTCTGGTCCAGTAGACTCAGGCAGAAAAATATTTGTAAAGAAATACCCAGTACTGGGGGGGGCTGGTTTGGCTTGTCCTGCATCCCGGTTTAAACCGGGTGGCAGGAGAAGGCAGTGCGGAGCTGTGCTGACAGGAAGCTCTTGACTCCCCGCCAACCCAGCTGATCTTGGGCTGGCTTCTCTTGCAGCTGATGTACTCCGGCTGGTCCTCAGGCTGACTTCTGCAGTTTCTTTAAAGTCCCTTTAAAGTTTAAAGGGATTGCATAAGCCTGCCCGACAAAGAGCTGAGAGACAGGAGCAATTTGCTCCCATCTCTCCGCTGTTTTCAGAGTACCCGAAATTCCTGAATTTTCTCAGGATTTCCCCCCCAGTTTTCCCGAGAAAATCCAGTTATGTTTGGGAATACCAACAAGGTATTTCTCGGGGGTTTTGGGGGGCTTGGGTAGATCCAAATGCACACCTGTAGTAACCACTCATGGACCTATCCTCCATGAATCCCCTTTTAATCCCAATTAACCCCCCCTTTAAAGCCAATTAAACTAGTGGCCAACAATATGTCTTGTAGCAGTGAATTACACCTGTTAATTCCTCTGTGAATGAAAAAGTCACATTTTGTTATAAAACAGCAGATTCCTAAAGGTATGATTGCACAGGTGATTAAGTGCTAAAAAAGAGCACAGGAGAAGAGGACATTGAATTTGTCTAATGGAAACAAGGAATGAAGTCACACGATACATTCTTTGTCACTGTGAGCAAAATTGCCCACTGGTCACATCTACAGTTAATTGCCTGGTTCACTTACAATTTGCCCCCACACAGGTATCTTCTGAGAAGGCCGGTTCAATTCTCCAGGAAGAAAACTGCATTGTCATTCAGACAGTTATAACCTTCAAAAGGAATGTTTGATAACAGCCAAACGAGAAGTTGCATTTTATTGAAAAAGTAGACGCTGCTTATTATGTACAAGTTCCACTTTACTTAGTTTTGCTGTTGTGATCTTGCTCGTTTTTAAGGTGATGTGAAAGAAATAGAAGTCCAGGATAAGCCGGCTTATAAAGTTTTTAAGGCCATTACTGTGATCCAGGAACCGGGCATGGTGGTGCTCGAGGTAAGTGTGGCCAGGGAAAAAAGCTTCTGTCTACTTGTGGCTTTGGTAAAGTATTTGCTAAGAATCATTCAATCATTCTGTCTTTTGTTAGACAAAAATGGTGGTGCCTTCTCAATCTGACCTGGCTTTTCTTCCCTTTTCTTTGCTGCCGTTCACTTTGTAAGGCCTGTAATTTACAAAATAGCCTTCCATAACAAGTCGGTGTTGAAGATGCAATGGTTGTAATTTGTTGCCTGGGGTCAGGAGCAGGCTGCAATATTGCATTGGCTCTGTCCTAACTAAGAGTGAATGCTGACCAGGATTCAGTTGAAACCAGACTGAAATCTCATTGGTTGGTGGTGGGGCTGCCAAAGACCACTGCAGGCCCCCAGACAGAGATTCCCCTTTGGGTTCCTCTAGTATCATGCGTATCCCGCCCAGACATCTTATACAAGGAAATCACGTGTCTGGCTTCTTGGGCCTCTGATACGATACGATCTCCCTGGATTTTGTCCTCCTGTTCCCCCCACCTCTTTCTTCGCAGCCTCGCATAGATGCAGAAGACAAAAATTAATATGTGTCAAGTGGCATTCCGCAATGTGTACTTTCTAAAAAGGATGATCTTATCATCCTGGTTTCACTTCTTGGCCTCTTTTCTTCACAGTGGGTAGCAAATCCTGCTAATGACATGTATGCGGACACTGTCACGACGGTGATACTGGAAGTCCAGTCGAATCCCAAAATACATAAATGTGAGTGCTTAGCATCTTTGTGCTGGTATGTAAAGATAACTGAGCCAACTTATGGTACGTTATTAGTGATAACGGAGGTTAAATTGGCAATTGTGGGGCCCTAAAACTCCCACGTTGCTGGAAGGTTGCAGCTCATCTACAGTTTTAGCAGTTTTAAGGGGTGGGGAGGGGTTGGTGATGCTGTCAGTCTTCAATCAAGGTCTGTATTTTAGGCTTTTATGGATAGTTGGCTACTTCAAACGTCTCTGTAGGGACATTTTTTTACTCCCTTCAAATGTAGGGAGCCAGTTTGGTGTAGTGGTTAAGTGCGTGGACTCTAATCTGGGAATCCTCCACTTGCACCTGGCTGGATGACCTTGGGCAAGCCATAGCTCTGTACCAGCTGTTCCCTCAAGGACAGCTTGGGAAAAAGCTCTCTCAGCCCCACCCACCTCACAGGGCGTCTGTTGTGGGGAGGGGAAGGGAAAGGAGTTTGTAAGCCGCTCTGAGACTCCCAGTGAGTGAAGGGCGGGATATAAATCCAATCTCTTCTTCTTCTTTTTCTTCTGAGAAGTAAAAAGGCAGCATATGACTCGATTTATTGATTTAATTCGATTTCTAACTCGCCTTCCCCTGCTACTGCAGGTTTCAGGGCAAGTGACAACATATTTATAAAAGAAATGATAAATCAATTAAAACATCAATCAACCACAGTCAGATGGCATAACAACATAGCATCAGTTAGGAGAGTTTTACCACATCAAAAGCTAGGGGAAGGTCCACAGAAAGAAGCAGGACGGGGCCCACCAGATGGAGTTTTTCTTCTCAGTCACGAGCCTCAGTCAGATGTCTGGTGGAACAGCTCTGTTTTGCAGGCCCGGCAGGACAGTAAAAGATCCCGCAGGGCCTGGATCTCAGCTGGAAGAACGTTCCGCCAGGCCTGGGCTGAAAAGGCTCTGGCTGGGGTCGAGGCTCATCAGATGTTTCTTTGTCCAGGGACCACTAGGAGATCTTTATCCTATGAGCATAATGCTTTTGGGGGGGGGGGGTATACCAGGAGAGGCAGTCCCGAAGGTATGTTGGTCCCAGACCACGTAGGGCTTTAAAGGTTAAAACCAACACCTTGAACTTGATCTGGAATTCAACCTAGATCCAGTGCAGCTGGCGGAGCATTGGCTGGAAATGTCCTCTAATTGGAATTCTGGTGAGAATTCTCGCTACTGCATTCTGGACCAGCTGTCATTTTCGGGTCAGTCTCAAGGGTAGCCCTGTGTACAGCGAGTTAAGAGTAGTCAAGTCTGGAGGTGACTGTTGCACTGGCTAAGTCAGTGTGAGACAAGAAGGGAGCTAGTTGCCTGAATTCGTGCAGATGTAGAAACACCAGTCTGGCGTTTGTGATCTGGGCTTCCATAGAAAGGAAGGCATCCAGAATCACTCCCAAACTGCTAGCTGGTGTTAAATGAACTTTGTCAAGGGTTGGGAGTTGGCACCCCAACCCTGGGTCTCCCCAGCTCAACCACAGGCCGCCTGTGTTTGATGGATTCAATTTCAACTGGCCCTGCTTCAACCAACCAACCATAGCTTCCAAACCCTCTGCTAAATTTTCAGGGGTGGAGCCCAGCTGGCTGGCCATCAACAGATATGGCTGGGTGTCATCAGCATACTGATGGCAACCCAGTCAAAAGCTCCCACATCAGCTGGGCAGGGCGCACATTTAGATGTTGAATATATTTAGATATTAAGCAAATAAACAAGACCCAAACTCATAAAGCACAAATTTTAAGGTCTTCCTGTCTGTTTCATGATGTAAATTTCCCTCCCTGTCATAGGATTTGGGAGCATGTTTAATTTAGCATGATTCAATGCTGAAGACAGTTAAAATAAATTATTCATGTGCAAAATGGGTATAATACGTTGAGTGAAATTAAATCATTTTCATTAATGTATTACTGATAAGAATTCTAGAGAATTCAGCTTTGTAGAAGAAAATTATGATCTCTGGCAGATATTTCTCTCATACCTCAACTTCAGCTCCGCAAGCCAAAGAAGTTTCAGCTACGGTCCACTGTAGGTACAGAATTAAGTCGGTTATAGTATGCTTTTGAAACGTCTTTCTGTTGGCAGATCTGTAAACTTACTTGGCATACATATAGCGGAAGTGCACTTGCAGGTTCAATAACTTTATAGCCCCCCTTTTTTCTTGGCATTATATGAATAAAACATAGTTTAATGTTATTGTGTAAAATTCAGACTTATAGCAACTTGATAGGTGCATATTAAATGTTTTCTTTGCTCCCGAAGACCTGAAATCCAACTATATTGTCACAAATGGAAAGTAAATGGAATGTTCAATCTGTTTTTCAGCCATGGTTCATAAACTTCCTAAAAAAATAGACATGGAAATGTATCACAAAAAGATGGAGATCATGCTACAGTAAGTTCTGACATTGCAATACAGAAAAAAAAAATTTGCAGCTAATTTTAGTGTATCTCCTCATGAATAAAATGTCTTCTAAAAATGCACAGTAATATTCTAAGGGTTCTTTGATTTCAGTCATTTGAAGTTTGTTTGCGTGGTGATTAACTGATTAAATAATGTTTTAATAGATTGCATATTAACAAAACCTCAGTATGGAGATGTCTTTTGAAGAAGGTATAATTTACATTTTAATAAACATTACCATTTATTATTGCAGAGCAGGAAGGCTCTTTCTAATATTTCCATTTTTCAGTCTCTATTAACTGTACACCCCAGAAGCAAATTACTTTCATAATCCAATTGAAGAGTTCATTAATCCAGGAATTAAATTGTTTAAATTTGTGATCTTCTCCATGTGGTTGTTTTAAAATCCACTTAATGACCGGAAGATGATTCTGAAAACATTTGGGGTTTAGTGATAAGCAGCGGCTTCTTTTCTAGGAATCTCTTTAAAGCCAAAAGTAAGCAAATTTATGCCCCCTGAATAGAATGTGCTGGAGAGTAGTTTGGTGCTGTTCCGCATTTGTAATCATGGGCCTTCATTTGCAGGGACATTTTTGGAGAAGACTGTGTAAGTGCCAAGGAAGATAACATTATAACTGTCACAGTAGATGGAAAATCAGCAAATCTTTCATTGGAAACACGGGTATGTTCATCTACATTTGACACACATTATTTTTCTTAACAGTTAAAATTTCTTGAGAGAGTGCACATCTTAAGTCATCACATCCCATTTGAGTTTTTGAAATCAAATATTTAAATATGATGGTTTCTGTTAATAGATATTAAGGGTGGGCATGAACCGATTTATGAACCCAGTTCGGCACGAACCAGGGGTTCAGCAGACCTGTTCGTCCCACAAACCCACCCACAAACCTCCATGTTTTCATTTAGATGTCGCATTTAGATGTCGTCAGAGCCCATCTCCGGGTTGGACTGGCCTGACTCAATTGACCTCCCAGGGTGAACTCTGAAGGCTTTTATAGATCTTATATGCCCTTATTTGGGCAGGCCCCACCCAACATTGGGTTCCAAAGGTCTATAAAAGCCTTCAGAGCTTGCTCGGGTCGGGGTGGTGGGCTCAGAAGACATTTTAAATGCCTTCGGAGCTCACTTCTGAGAGGGGGGCCCCATGAACTTCCAAAAAATGAACTGGTTCACGCAGTGGAGAAACTCATGGAAGTTCGGGGTTTGTGAAAGCCCCCAAAGCACAGACCTCCACAAACCTCCATTTTTTCAGTTCGTGCCCATCGCTAGTCAATATTTGTTTTCCATTTTCACTGGTTCTCTTCTGTTAATCAGGTTTGCTATAAGCTAGTATGAAAAAAAGGAATAGGAGAAAGAATGATGAGAAGCAATGTGTTAAAATTTTACCTTGCTTTCTGGTCACAGAGTAACTTAGTTATTTATTGTGTACTAGTTAAGGAATTACTCTGCTCTGTTGTAAAACTTTTATGTAAGCTGCCCTGAGCCTGCTCCAGGAGGGAAGGCGGGGTAAATCAAATAAATAAGTTTCACTGGGTGTGCTGAGTACAGAAATTGTCAGGTAGGAAACTGGCAAAATGAGAGAATATTTACATTTGGACTAAACTTCACCCACACCCCAAAAGAAGTCTGGCCAGGATAGACTGTCTGTAGCTGTACCTGGCATCATGGCCTGGTTGTCCGAATGGTTCTGCATTATAGTAAACAGCTGTTGTACTAAACCTAATCCCAGTTAAAGGCTTCTTAGTGGAGGCATGATACAGTCATCCAAACATCAATTCAGAATCCACAGTGCATTGGGTACAGTAAGGTATTGTCTAGGAGAGCTGTCAGGAGAAAAAAGGATAGCATTGGAAAAAGTGCAGAAAAGGGCAACTAGAATGATAAAAGGGTTGGAACACTTTCCCTATGAAGAAAGGTTAAAGTGCTTGGGGCTCTTTAGTTTGGAGAAACGACCGCTGAGGGGTGACATGATCAAGGTTTATAAGATTATGCAAGGGATAGAGCAGGTTGAGAAAGAAGCACTTTTCTCCCTTTCTCACAATACAAGAACTCATGGGCACTCACAATTGCTGAACAGTCGGATTAGAACAGGTAAAAGGAAGTACTTCTTCACCCAAAGAGTGATTAACACATGGAATTCACTGCCTCAGGAGGTGGTGGCGGCTACAAGCATGGACGGCTTCAAGAGGAAATTAGATAAACAAATGGAGCAGAGGTCCATCAGTGGCTATTAGTCACAAGGTATAGATAGTCTGGGGCAAGTAAAGCTCTGTATTCTTGGTGCTGGGCAGGGGGGCAATAGTGGGAGGGCTTCTAGTGTCCTGGCCCCACTGGTGGACCTCCTGAGGGCACCTGGTATTTTTGGCCACTGTGTGACAGAGTGTTGGTCTGGATGGGCCTTTGGCCTGATCCAACATTGGCTTCTTTTATGTTCTTATGATAACTTGGACTATCTGCCATGGAAAGATATCCCTAAATACTTCAGTCATTCCCTGTCCAAAGTAATAAATGTGCTCAACAACCATAATAGATCCTTTATATTTTGATTTGGATATCTCATATTGAAGGTGTCCCATTGGCCTAGAAAGGATTAAGTTGAAATCAACTAATTTATATTGTTGCTAAACATTACAGTGTCAGTCCCAAGCCCAGTCAGACTTGCTTAAGATTCTTAATTTAAAACTGGACTACGCAAGAGTAATGGCTGCTGTAAACTTCAGCTGGGATCCGAAATGCTACTTGGGCCATGCGAAGGACTTGGGCTGCCCGGCTGAAATTTAGCTCTGTCCTGTGTTCTTTATTACAAACTGTTTTTTGAACATTCAAGCCCAGGAAAACTTTTAAAAGGTTATTATAAATTATTATAAAAAGGGTATTACAAATTTCCATGAGTCCAAGCTCACCTGAGGTATCTGACCAAATGAGCTTTGAAAAATTGGAAAATACCTTGGAAAATTTGGTTAGTCTTTAAGATGCTGCTGGGCTCTGTTTTGTTCTACTGTTACAGATTTACCCCCCTGCAACTGTTCTTGAAACTGTTTTAACTTCAAAACCCAGCTTGCCATATTTCACTGATACGCTTGTCTTAGAAAAACAAGTGAAGTCCTTGAGCTTTTTTTTTTCAAGTTGACTTTTTTGGCTTCAGTTTTGAGCATGTGCCCTTTTATATTAAAAATAAAAATGAGAGAAACTGACTCCATTTTCTCTCTCTCTCTCTTTTCTTAGACTGTTGACCATGAGCCAGGATGTGAAGATGATGATGAAACTCTTCGGGAAATGGTGGAGTTGGCTGCACAGCGACTCTACGATGCTCTCACCCCTGTACAGTAAACTGGGACCATTGTATATAGCAGAGAAAATAGAAGAATTTCTACTGATCAGTTGATTCTTGTTCTTTTTTTAAAAAAAATAAAAAACTGTTCTTTAGTAAAGTGCATACGAAGTCTGTGAAGTTACCGGGCCTAGAATTTGAAGTACCTTTGGGGGTATTTTAATGTGCACAATAGAGCTTTTTTAAAAAAAAAATTACTGGAGCACTGAAAGCCATTGTGAGAGTCCAAGAGTGTTCAGTCCAGAACAGGTATTCTTAAACAGAAAATCCTTTATTGAAGACAGGTTCTCATATGGTCATCCACACTTCTTGTGTTAGTAATGCCCAACAATCATACAGGCAGAACAGATATACATTATTCAAAAGGTTAGTGTATTTCAGTACCTCCAATCACATAAAGATAAAATGGCGTGAGACTATACTGGCTACTTGTTCTCAGGCTAAAAGCGTGAAACGTTGCAGCTTGCACCTGAAAGGAAACAGTGTCTGGGAGTTACATACTCAAGGCGAAAGGAGGGAGGGAGGCGATAAGCTGGCTGTGAAGAAACTGTGAGAAGAGCAAAGACATTCCAAAGATGGGGGCCTTGCCACCGGGGAAACCACCTCCCGGCTGGAGTGATAGCAGCCTTTGCTGACAGCCATCAAATCACATGTCCATAGCCACAGACTGCACTACAAAACTCACACAGCCACCACATTGTGGCACAGCCACATTGCAAAAACAGGGTTCTGAAGCATGGATGCTCATATTGTTTGTGTTATGTCACCCCAAACTCACCATCAAATCACATGTCATGTCCATAAGCACAGAATGCTTGACAAAAATCATGGATCCATTGGTTTGTAATTCCAAAGCGTGGATCCTCATGGATCGTTGCCTTTTGATGTGCTAATGGAAACTCTGGACACTTGGTGTTCCTCCTAATCCCCCTTTTCCCCTCCCCACCACCGTGTCCTTGATGTGCACTTCCTGTCAAATCTACCTGCTGGTGCGCTTCTGCAATTTCACCAGAAATGATAAGTGTAATAACAGCATGCACACAGTTTCAGAGCCTGGCCGCATCGGTCTGCAGGAGAACAGCTAGAATTGAGTCCAGGAGCACCTTGGAGAGAGGGGTGCCAGCCTCCAGGTGGGGCTTGAGGAGCCTCCAGAATTACAGCTCATAAATGGTAATGACACACAATGAAATACATAAAACCACTAATTTAAAATCAATAATTTAAAACTGCCAGTAGGAGGAAGAATCAAAAGCCATCCTGAATAAAGTTATCTTCAGCTGCCTTCTAAATGTCGAGCGTGAGGCCGGATGGTGGGAGGCACGATGGAAGTTTGTAAATTTATGCACAGTGTGGCAGCAATGATATTAATATGCTAAAATTCCACTAACACTAGATGAACACATGAAGCTGCCTTATACTGAACCAGACCTTTGGTCCATCAAAGTCAGTAGTGTCTGCTCAGACTGGCAGGGGCTCTCCAGGGTTTCAGACAGAGATGTAATTAAAGGAAATTGACTGGACAGAAAAAAGGAAGTACTTATTCACACTACAAGAAAATCTTCAGATATGTGAGGAGCAAATGCAAGATAAAAGAGGCAATGGGCCCACTCTTGGGTGCAAATGAAAAAATTCTGACAGAGTATAGAGAGGAAGCAGAAAGGTTCAATGCCTATTTTGCCTCAGCCACAGGTTCATCTAGAGACACTAGTAGGTAAGGTACAGCGTCCGGGCTGCTGGTTGACATTGGCAGAGAGGTAGTTGAGAAGCACCTGGCTGCACTGAATGAGTACAAATTCCCCAGGCCAGATGGTATGCACCCAAGAGTGCTCAAAGAACTTTCTAGAGAGCTTGCAGAGCCTTTGTCCATCATCTTCCAGACCTCTTGGGAGGATGGGAGAGATACCACAAGACTGGAGGAGGGCAGATGTTATCTCAGTTTTCAAAAAAGGGAGGAGGGAAGACCCAGGAAACTACAGGCCAATCAGTCTGACCTCTGTCCCAGGGAAGATACTGAAGCAGATTTTAAAGGGATCAATCTGCGAGCATCTAAAGGCCAACTTGGTGATCCAAGTTGGTCAGCATGGAATTGACCCCAACAGGTCCTGTCAGTCCAACCTCGTTTCCTTCTTTGATCGAATGATGAGTTTACTGGATCGAAGGAATGTTGTTGATGTTGTTTACCTGGATTTCAGTAAAGCTTTTGACAGGGTTCCTCATGATGTCCTGATGGGTAAACTAGAGGACTGTGGACTGGACTCTAGGATAGTTAGGTGGATATGGAACTGGTTGGAGAACTGAACTCAAGAGTAGTTGTCAATGGCATTTCATCTGAATGGAGGGAGGTGTCCAGTGGGGTGCCACAGGGCTTGGTTCTGGGCCCGGTGCTTTTCAATATTTTTATAAATGATCTGGATGAGGGTGTGGAGGGGCTACTCATTAAATTTGCAGATGACACCAAACTGGGAGGAGCAGCAAACACACCAGAAGATAAGAGATCTGAACACCCTGGAAAAGCAGGCAGATGTGAACAAGATGCAATTTTACAAGGAAAAGTGCCAAGTTCTACAACTGGGTTAAAAAAATGAAAAACATGGATACTGGATGGGAGGTACACTTCTGGGTAGCAGTGTGTGTGAACAAGATCTTGGGGACTGTAAGTTAAATATGAGCAGCTGGTGTGATGCGGAGACAAAAAAGGCTAATGCAATCTTGGGGTGTATCAATAGAGGCACAACATCCAGATTGGAAGATGTCATAGTCCTGCTGTAAACTGCATTGGTCAGGTTACACACGGAGTATTGTGTGCAGTTCTGGAGGCCTCTCTTCAAAAAGGATGTGGACAGAATGGAGCAGGAGCAGAGGAGAGTGACAAGGATGGTCGGGGGCTGGGAGACCAAGCCCTGTGAGGAAAGGCTGAGGGACTTGGGAATGTTCAGTCCGGAGAAGAGGTGGGGGGGGGGGGACATGATTGCTCCCTTGGTGTATTTGAAGGGTTATCACAGGGAGCTGTCCCTGTTGGCAGCAGAGGATAGAACTCGAAATAATGGGTTTAAATTAAAGGCTGGAAGGTACCCACTGGATATTAGGAAAAACTTTTTTACAATAAGAGTTGTTCAACAGTGGAATCAGCTGCCTAGGGAGGTGGTGAGCCCCCCCCCCCCTGACAGTCTTTAAGCAGAGGCTGAACAAACCCTTGTCAGGGATGCTCTAGGCCAGTGTTTTTCAACCTTTTTCGAGCTAAGGCACATTTCTTACATTGAAAAAATCCTGCGGCACACCTGACAATATCTCACGGCACAGTGGTTGAAAAACACTGAAATACAAGATAAATGGGTCATTAGTTGCCTCAGCTTAAGTATTAACTATGACAGTATTACAAATACACGTAATAGCCACTCAACTTGAAATCGTAAGTTACAGATCCAAAGTGTAATGGCTCCTTCCCATAACATTGACCTGAGTTTCAGAAGAAATATAATGTGGATGTATTTTAATACTGCGATTCTGCTAAAGTTTTTCAAATAGAGAGTTTAAACTCTTACTCTTATGTGAACGGCATTCCGCTGACCATAAGTGATTTGAAGAGAAGCACAGTACACCCATTCTTCGCTGAGGGACAGTTACTGATTTGAACCCCACCCTGACAGAAACAGCTAGCTGTTACCATCAAACATATTCATGTTTACTGGAATGTCTTGGTGCAAATCACCCTACCTCAGGCCGGCTACAGAGCGTGCGAGCGGAATCAGCGAGACCGCACCACTGTTCTTTCTCGCATGCGCAAACGCGTCCCGGAAGGTCAGCCCAGAAGGCACATTTCTTTCATTGAAAAAATCCAGCGGCACACCTGACAATATCTCGCGGCACACCAGTGTGCCACGGCACAGTGGTTGAAAAACACTGCTCTAGGCTGATCCTGCATATAGCAGGGGGGGTTGGACTAGATGGCCTGTATGGCCCCTTCCAACTGTGATTCTATGATTCTACAATGCATAGTTAGCTTGTGGAACACACTGCCACAGTATGCAGTAATAGCTGCTAGGTTAGATGGCTTTCAAAGGAGACTGGGCAATTTCAGGCAGGATAGGTCTATCTATATTCATGATAACTAAATAGAAAACTGTGGTGGGTAGACCCCAGGGGCAGTATGCAGGCAAGAGGGTACAGCTATCGATTTCATACTCTACTTCATAAGTGCATCTGGCTTGCCACTGTAGGAAAGATGTTGCTGGACTAGATGGATCTCTAGTCTTACCCAGCATGACTCTTTTCATAATATTTATTTATTTAGAGATTTGTATCTCACCCTGCCCCGCAAGCAGGCTCAGAGCAGCTCAAAACATTTTGAGCAGTTCCATAAAAATATTGAATCATTAAAAACATTAATTCCAACACTGTGTAGAATTGCCCTGATAATGGTATCGGCCGCGTGCCTGGCCATTTTGCGCACTGCGGCTAATGGAGTTCAGTTTATAGGACAACTCTGCTTTTAACCAAGGCGGCGGGGGGGGGGGCATCTTTACGTTTAGATCCATGCTGGAAAGCGATAACAGAGCAGATAAATGGAGCATACAAAAGAAGAAAGTCAATAGAGAGGGAAACCTCTTTTGGTAGATCTCTTTGGTCTGAGCTTTACAGGAAGTGTGCCCAAGACAGCTAGGGATGCCAGCCTCCAGGTGGGGCCTGGGGATCTCCCTGAATTACAGCTCTCATCTCCATAATACAGAGCTCAGTTCACCTGGAGAAAATGGATGCTTTGGAGAGTGGACTGTATGACATTGCACCCCACTGAGGCCCCTCCCCTCCCCAGGCTCCAATGTCAAATCTCCAGGATTTTCCCAACCTGGAGCTGGCAACTCTACCTGACCCCCTATTTGTGGCCCGAGGGGACCTGGCACCGCTAGATCCTTGGGGAATGCTGTGCCCTTACATTCAGCTGTGAAATATTAGAAATATTCCATGATGGTGCCTTTGTTGTCTCTTTTTCTGTGAATGAAAGCATGCACCCATTCTGCATGTCTGGATGTTTCCTCTTTATACTGAACTCTACAAACGCAATTCCAGCCCTCTTACACGCACCCCTTGCATTATTATGCAGTGTGATGTTCGTGTAATGGTGAGGTGACGGTTGGCTACACAACTAATATGCAGGTGGATAGAGAATTGCTCTGATCTTCCTGCTTTTGCCTCCCTTCCCTGTACTGTTTCAGCCCATTGGAAGTGTGCTCAAGGTATTTATTTATTTATTTATTTATTTATTTTTCGTATTTATATCCCGCCCTCCCCGCAAGCGGGCTCAGGGCGGCTTACATGGGCCAGAGGCCGGTTCGGTACATTGACCTGTAAAATCGATTAAAAACAGTACAATAAATAACAATAAATAACATTCAACAAATAAATACTCCTAAAAGCTTCCATAAGGTACCTTGGGAAATGTCATTTTTAGCATGTCTAATAGCTTAATATCCACCACCATGAAGATTACCTTTCCCAGGGTTCTTCTGGGTGTGCTTCACAGGCTACTAGGGAAGATGTGATGAGGTGGTGTGAGGGAGAGATCCTCAACCCTGCCTGCTTCGGCTGACCGGCTGGCCCTTAAGCTACAGTAGCAGCCAGAGCACCCAGCAAATGCTGTAGAGGTCATGGAGTAGAAGAGAAGGAAACGAGGGTAGAAAATGGCATAACAAAAACTTCATTCTATAAAATTTACTTGTCAGTATGATCTTTCAGTAATCAACTTCCTAGATCAGGGGTGGGCAATTGTTTTTGCTCAGGGGCCACTTTGTGGGAGCAGAGGTTAGCGGAGGGCCGCACCTTTTAACATGATTGCATTCATTACTTAACTTTGCATTTCAGAAAAGGTATAAATTGTATCATAAAAATCAATAAATATAAATTAAATAAAATAGTTTTATTCAATTTATTTATTGTGCTAATTTTATATCATCTATAGCTGCAAGCACATTTAATTTTAGAATCAGTTTAATGAGACAAATGTACCCTATCATGCTTTTCTACAATTTTTTTGAAATTAGGAGTGAGATTGCTTGTTGAGATTCTCATCACAGCCTGCAAGTTAATGTCTGTCAAAGAGCATCTATATTTACTCTTGTTAATCTTCATGTCTTGGCGGGCCGCAAAAAACTCTGTGGCGGGCTGCATGTGGCCCACGGGCCGCCATTTGCCCACCCCTGGCCTAGATACAATAGTGTACGAAACCAATGAGGACACCTTAGCAGGACTGGTAAGAATTCATATTTACATTTCTATTCTCACCACACTAAATACTTAAGACACAATTTGTCTTATGGACAGTTTTTGTGGTTAAAGAGCCTTCTTACGTACAGATTTTGATAGTGTCAGTAATAAATTAATTACACAATTTAAAAACAGAAGTCACCCTCCGCATACTATTAATAATGCTTTGGAGAGAGCAAAATTGGTGGATTGTAGCCAATTATTTCAAACTAGAGAAGCCAGTCATAGGAAAAATATTACCTGTGCATTTCATTACACACCCTTGGCTGAGTCTATTAAAAGGAGTATTTTGAGACATTGGCATATTGTAAAAAATATTCCTGGATGCCAAACTAGATCCTTTATAGGTCTCAGGAGAACCAAGAGTATTAGGAACATTATGATCAAATCAGATATTTTCTCTTGACTACAAATCACACCTTCCTTCACTGGACATCACAGGTGCACTGGCTGTTCCATATGTTCTCAAGCACAAGTCACTAATAAGATAGAACTGCCTGAAATAGGCTTTGAAAAATACTGTTTTCACCAATTGTGCCACAAAAAAAATCCATTTACTTCATTCAGTGTGGTTATTGCCCTTTCCAACTCTTCCCCCGTCATGGACTTTGCTTTCTCTCTGTTCTCCTTTCTCCTTCCTTCAGCAGATACCATTTTAAGTCTCTCCTCCCTTGCGTCTTTTTCCCGTGTGGAACTCTATCTCTCTTTAGACGTTCAGCCAAACTTGGTCTCTACCTTAAGAAACTGTTATTTACGCACCGCTTTTCTTTTGCGACCTCCTCTTGCTGTTGCTGCATTCCAATTCCTTTTCACGAGGATCCATACATGCCTCGGAGCCACATTCTTGCTGCATGGCAAAGTACGGGCTTGGTGTTTTGTTTTGTTCTTTTTAAGGTCCACTCTGTGGTCCTCCTGGCTTTGGCATGTGATTTGACACGGGACAAAAACCAGGGGAGCCACGAGGACCCCCGCACAGTCCGGATCCCTCTTTCCCTTCCCCCAGCTGCACCGCTCCACTGTGTTTTTCTCTCGAATACGTGAGAAACGGCTGCAAAACGCCTCTTCCTCCCGGCGCGGGTAGACAACCTCACGTCCGGCTTGTTGCCAGCCGGGTCGATGGCTGGGGCGGAGATGGGCGTGTGTTGCCGGCGGCTGCTTCTGCGGCCTCGGATCGTCCTCTTCGGAGACTCAATCACGGAGGTACCTCTGGGCAGGGTCGGGCGCACATCTGGAGGCATGCCAGGCGTGCCGGTCAGGCAGAGGTTGCCCTGGCAGACCTCTCCCACCCTTGGTCCCTGCTTCTTGCCGCCCCGCCACTTTTTAACCTGCTTTATCCCACCCCTCCAATTAGCAGTATGATATGACTTCCCCTTCCTCCACTAATTGTTATTAGGCCTGCCAGGTGGGAAAGGCGACCCGCCGCCGCCCCTTTTAAGAGAGGACCTAACGTTCAGCAGGGGACATTTTCCGACGTCGTGGGGGAGAAGTTATGGGGAAAGCTGCATTTTTCTGGTCTTGTCGAGTCACCAAAATGCTGCTGCTAACTGTGGATATGGATGATCAGATCTGGGATTGGCAAAGCTGCTGGTGGTCTTGGTGGGCCAGGGGTGGCTGTGTTTGAATGGCTGGTCTAAGGCTCCATCCCGTATTGTTGGATATTGCCTTATCGCCACACTATTGCACTCATTTGCAACTCGATTGCCCTGACCATGCACACAGGTTTGGCTGCAATCACACTCACTCTAAATAATCCACTTTCAGTGTGAGCTGGCAAAATCCAATTCAAAAGTGCACTGAATGTGGATTGGAAGTGGATTATTTAGTGTGTGTGATTGCAGCCGCAGTTCTAACTGGCATGGGGCAACGATAACACAATATCCTGTAATATGTGGGTGTAATGTGTACATATCTGTGTGTTCTTGCAACATGAAGGTTTCCACGATTTTGTTGTTTCCATCCAATATTTGGACATACATACTTTATTTCTAAAATGTATAACTTTCCTTTCAGTGAGCTTAAAACAGAATGTTTACTGAACCATCCTTCCTAAGATTCAAGGCAGCTTCTCATAGGCTGAAGCAAACAGTGTGTTGGATCCTGATAAAGTTTGAGGGGACCCTCTGGAATAGCATGAGGGGGAAATAGAGTCTGAAGGGGGGCTCAGCAAAAATCCCCTCCTTCTGCAAATGGAAAGTTCCCAACTCTGTGTAAAATACAGCATATATAAATGAAACAGAGTGGATCCTAAGCACAAAGCAGAACCTTTTCACCTCCTCTTTCCTGCAGTAACTTGCTGAGATCCCCCAAATCCTTGTCCTGTGGGCTGGGGGAACGAGGGTGGATTTGATTTAAATCAAATCTGTTTAAATCACGATTTAAATAACCATTTAAATCACTAGTCAGTAAGACTAGATTTTAATCATGGTTTTCGACAAAGACTCATTCTTGCTGGTGTAATCTTAAAATGTACAACCAGAAGGTTTCATTTTTAGAATAATAACTTTTCAGATTAGTTTTACAGCTATATAAAAAATTACCGATTTGGTTATGCTGTTAGAAACACATCATAGATAGATAATTATGAAATCATAGTGAGGTGAACTATCTCCAGTTTACTAGGTTCATGATTCATATTTGGACAACTTTTCTGCTGTACTTTATTGGAAGGAGAAAAATAATCATTACCTTAATAACAATAATTTAAGTAGTTTTATTTAACTAGAACAATAATCTTATAGCATATGTATTCTTGTATTTGCTTAAACATCTGTGTTTGTTAACTGATGTGGTTAAACAAAATATCTTTCAAAAACCAACAAACTTGAGACTATCCTCCTGGTCCACACATGAAAAACTTAAAACACTGTCCTCTGTAGCTCACGCATCTTCATCTTCTTGTTTGTTCATAATCTGGAAAAGAAAAACAAGCTTTCCTGCTTTACCAGGTCCCAAATGATTTCTCAGTTTTGAATAATAAATGAGTCCAAAGGAAGAGAATATTCTTTCTCTGCCAGCAGAAGCAGCTACAGCTGTTAAAAGCGAAATCATTACTTCAACAGTCTCTAAATCCAGGTGTTTAAGTGACTTCCACTAGTTCACTGGCGTGACTTTCGTCAAACCATCATAAGCAAACATATATTTCTTGAATGGTTCACCCTTAGCTCTGAAGTTTATTATAGTTGGCATTACAGATGGATAATTGCTGGAAACCCATGTCATAGCTAACTCCTCTTCCTCAGCACTTAAGGTTTAAACCTGGTTCTGGATACTGGCAATATTTGCGAGAAAATGACCTGGAGACAGTGCTTGTCCCATTTGTTTTCTTAATGCTTAGAATTTAACTCTGTCGGTGTGTAGTTCTGCTTTTAATACTCACTCATTTCCTTCCAAATTTCAACAGCATCAGCAATAAAACAGCTATTTTTCTGTATTTTGTTTAAAGCTTCAGAAATGGGTTTCAGGATGCTCATCATATGTTCAGCATTTCTCTTAAGCCCAGCGTTGACCGTGACAGTGCCATCTATTTTCTCTCGATTTTGTTCATACACTGTCATCAGAAGAGGCCAGTTCTTGATATACTGCTCAAAACACTACAGAGTCCCATCTGACATCTTGTGGGGCCATTAGCTTGGTTCCACCCATTCTTTTCAGAGCTGCTGCTGCAAAATGATTGTTACGGAAGTATTTAGCAATTTCAGTGAGATTGGTCTTTATTACTGGAACACTGAAGTCTTTGGCGAGGAGGTGCAGCAAATGAGCACTGCAACCATATGTTGTTAGCTTTGTATTCTCTTCCCGCTCTTCTAAATTTCTTCTTCTCTTGGATACATTTGCAGCATTGTGTGTACTAGACATTTGAATTTTGTTCACATCTTATTATAGCTTTTACTGCCACTTCTTGTAAGTATTCTGCTGTGCACGCATTTCCTGACGTATTAGTTGTTTCTGTAGTTGTTTCTTCTGTTGTTGTACAAACACATACAACAGGATCATTGTGGACATTCCTCCATCCATTCAGACTTCGGTTAACAATTTGTCCCTCTAGAGCTGTTGCACATTGCTCCATTTCTCTGTCATACACTTTGTCCAGCAGTTTCCCTACAACATCTGGTCTGCTGGGTGGACTGTATCCTGGTCTCAGTGACTGAACCTTATTAATGAAGTGTGGGTTTTCAATCAGACAGAAAGAAGAGTTTGTCACATAAACTGGGCAATTTTTTCATCAAGTTCAAATTTAATAAAACACATAGATACATACATGTATATACTAGAAGCAAAACCCGTTGTAGGAACAATACAACGGGTGCTAGAAAGACAGGAGCCTTCCCCGTCCTGCGCTTTCTTCCCCCTCCTCAGATCCCGGGGTTGCGGGGTGGCAATGGGCTTTCTGCCTGGCTGTGTCCAGCTGTCTCTGGGCCACCTCCACGGCTCTCCACCCTGGCAGTGCACCAACCCCCACCCGCTTGCAGGCTGGGCAGTGATGTGCATCTGGCCTTGGCGGCCGGTGGCAGCAGGGTCGGGCTCGGCCTGATGCCCCCACAGCCAGTGAAGGGGCCAGGCCGGCCATCACCTCAGAGCACACTGAGACCCGGCCCCCTGCTTTCTCCCCCCTCCCCAGCCCCCAGGGTCGCGGGGCAATGGAACACCCCACGAATAGCTTCCTGACTGGCAACGTCCAGCAGCCTGCCTCCACAGCTCTCTGCCTTGGTGGTGCACCAGCCCCCGGGTGCTCGCAGGCTGGCTGCCGATGTGCACACTGAGGCCCAGCCCCCTACTTTCTCCCCCCTCTCCAGACCCCAGGGTCCAGGGAACGCCCCGCCACTGGCTCCCTGGCTGGGCAGCGCACCACGAGCTCCGTGGCGGCAGCAGGAATGGCCTCGGCCTCGTAAGCCTCCAGCCGAGGGTTGCCAGGTCTGGGTTGGAAAATACCTGGGGACTTTGGGGATGGATCCAGGAGAGAGTGGGGTTTGGGGAGGGGAGGGGCCTCAGCATGGTACAATGCCATAAAGTCCACCCTTCAAAGCAGCCATTTTCTCCAGGGGAATTGGTCTCTGTCAGCTGGAGATCAGTTGTAAAACCGGGAGATCCCCAGGCCCCACCTGGAGGCTGACAACCCTACTCCAGCCAGCAGAGCATCCATCCCATCTGGTGGCTCCCTGCATACTGAGGGCGAGAGGCTGGCCCCGCCAGCTGTGTGGGCGGGACTGAGCCGACACAGCAAGGCAATGCAGCCAGTGGCCAGGGACCACTGATCAGTTTCTGACAGGCAGCCAACTGATTAGGGAGCACATCAAATGTGGCCACCCCAAAACAGCATTATTATAGATATACATACACACACACACAAAGAAATGGTTGCGTGTTTGAAGATGCAAATATAGGATTGGATTTTTGAATTCTTCTTTATGGGGACAAAAATAAACTCCTCACATACAGAAAAATATTGGTGGAAGACTTAGCCTCCACCGTGGCCAGTTTTCTCCATGCAGGGGGTGGGAGCATTTTTGTGGGGCAGCACTGAAACTTGCCTGCATCTTTTTCTCCCTCTGTTGCCTCCCATGGCAATTTTTAGACTGTCAGCTCCTTGAAGCACAGTCCTGTGTTCTTGTTCTTATTCTGTAAAGCACCAAGCACACTGATACTGTGCTTGGTTTATATTCAGTTCCCCGTCCGCAGCCTGTAAGGGTAGAGTCCAGGGGAGGATTCGCCACCTGACCCTGCTGATTGTATAAATTTCCAGGAAATTCTGCAGCAGCCGTTAGCATTAAGAAGTGAACCTGATTCCTAGCAAATAATCTGGGTCTAAAGGAAGGCTCAGTCAGCCTTCAGAGGCTGAGATAGCACAGCAGAACCACAGACCAGAATGCTGGGAAAAGACAGCTCGCTAGAGCAAGTTGCAACCGACTTTTCGTTTCAGTTAACTGTTTGTTGTGTGTCTGTCTCTCTTAGTTTTCCTTCCAAGAAAATGGATGGGGAGCATCACTTGCCCACAGACTGGCTAGGTAAGAGCCATTAGCTTTGTATTTCAACAGTATTTGCAAATCAACTGACAAAAAGGTTTGGAGAAACTTCTTAAATATAGTGGCTGGGAGCCGCTGGAACATTTTAGTGGATGGAAGGATTTCTGCCTATGGAGCATGACTTTCTCACAGCCCCCCCTCCACAGCCCCAACACCCCCTCCCCAAATTTTTTGGGTTGCAGAACAAGGGAAAAAAGGAATGTGATTTCTGAATGTGAGTTCTGACATTTCCTCTGACATGTTTATAAGCTGTCATTGTGCCTTCATAAGAGTTTAACCATAGCATAGTCAGATTTTGGTATTTAGCTTAGATGGAAGAAATCTATAGTAGTAAATAATAGAATGAAATGTACATCTTGAAGTTGCAAGGACGGTTAACTCTGGGAGTGTTCTCAAAACATCTGGTACCGGGAAACCTGCCAAGAGCTAAGTTTAATGTGAATCACAACCCTCTCCAAAAGTGAGGCTGGAGGCTGACTTCAGCAAGGCCAGAAAGGGTCCCGGTGTTCCTCAGTGCTGTGCGTTGTTCTGAAGACCAGACAAGGAAGCATAATTACTGGCGCCAATGAGAGACGCATTGAGTCAAGTGATGCTTCTGTGATGTTACCTGCTGGGCTCCAATTAGAGATTCTTTAATGTGTAAACTATATGTGATGTCATTTGGGGTATAAGATCTTCTGCCCTTCCTGGTTATGGCAGAATACAGCTGGGTGGCATTGGGTGCCAAGGCATCCAGTCCTGTGTTTCTTCCAATAAACATATTCATCTAACTCGTTGGATTCTGACCGCGTGATTCCAGTCTGGCCAGGGGATCACATGGGGCACAGATGTGTGCATCACAGTGGGAGAAAGAAGGCAAGTAAGTTGCGCCCTGTGGGCGGAAGTCTTTCCATTAGTGGAAACATTCCAGTGAATCAAAGTAACTGTTATTGTTAAATGTGAACCATTATCAGTTTGAAATATGTTTCTGCTATGAAAACTTGCAGGATGACCTTGGGCCAGTCACAGATTCCAGGCCTAACCTACCTTTCAGGGTTGTTGTAAAGATAAAATGAAAGAGAATGATGTAAGCTGCTTTCAGTCTCAGTTGGGGGGAAAGTCTGGGTAGAAGTGAAGGAAATAAATAAATGTTGTATGCTGTGGTGCAATCTTTCCCCCCTTGCACTGTTTAATGATTTAATTTACAGTGAAAATATAAAACCTTGGCCCAGTTCTAAAATGTAGAGAGTACAAATGAAGTCTGTGATCACAGAAATCAGAAAATGTGTGCAGAAGTCTGATGTGTACATATAAGCATATATATGTTTATTTTAGAAAATGTGATGTGCTGAATCGTGGGCTCTCCGGCTACAACACCAGGTGGGCGAAAATTGTTCTCCCAAGACTGATTCACAAAGACTCCAGTACTGAGAACACTGTGGCAATAACAGTCTTTTTTGGAGCTAATGACAGTGCTTTAAAAGGTAGGGCCTGCTTTCATAGAATCATAGAGTCGGAAGGGACCTCCAGGGTCATCTAGTCCAACCCCACACACAATGCAGGAAATTCACAACTACCTCCCCCCTGCACCCCCAGTGACCACTGTTCTATCCCCAGAAGATAGCAGAAAAACCCCAACCCTTCAGGATCCCTGGCCAAACTGGCCTGGAGAAAATTGCTTCCTGATCCCTAAGTAGCTATCGGCATTTTCCTGGACATGTAAGAAAGGGCCACGAGAACTAAGCATTGATGCAACCCTTCCTGCCCTCCCTCTCATGATCAGCCTAAGTTCACAGAATCAGCATTGCTGTCAAATGGCCATCTAGCCTCTGCTTAAAAACCTCCAAAGGAGAGCCCACCACCTCCTGAGGAAGCCTGTTCCGCTGAGGAACCTCTCTAACTGTCAAAAAGTTCTTTCTAATGTTTAGCCAAAAACTCTTTTGATTTAATCTCAACCCATGGGTTCTGGTCCGACCTTCTGGGGCAACAGAAAACAACTCCACACCATCCTATGTGACAGTCCTTCAAGTTCAAGGCAGTTATCATCTCACCTCTCAGTCATCTCCTCTCCAGGCTAAACATACCCATCTCCTTCAACCTTTCCTCATAGGGCTTGGTCCAGACCCCTCACTATCTTCATTACCCTCCTCTTTCTGCCTATGGAGTATGACTTTCTCACACCCCCTCTCCTTTCTAGTCCTCTCCTTCCACAGTGGCTCTCTTCCAAAATATTTTATTAGTTAGGGGCCATCACATCGTCTGAATCTTCTTTCCAGTCCTGCTAACTTACGTCATCTTATACAGCCAGTCCCTGTTTATTTGTGATTCAGTTGATGGCATCTGCTTGCTTTGCCGTGCCAATCTTAGGGTTTTATTGGATGTGAAATTTGACTGTTTATGTAAAACTGACACCATACAATTGCCTGGGTATGCTACTGAAAAGCATCTTATTCACAACCAGGGGTCCGTTGGGACCGGAGCAAGGCGGAGCAAAGCTCCGCCAGCTCAGGAGTGGCCACTAGGGCAGCCAGGGGCTGAATCAGATTCTCTGATCTGATTCGGCCCGCTGCCGAATTGCCGCTGAAATTTGGCAGCAACTTTAAAAGCCACTGGAGGGGAGGGGGTTTGAGGGAGAGGCTCCAAACTTGCAGGGTAGCTGCTGGGGCCTCTCCTCGAAATTCTCACCAAGTTTCAAGAAGATTTGACCAGGGGGTCCGATTCTACGGGCCCCCAAACAGGTTGCCCCCATTCCCTCCATTGTTCTCTATGATAGGAAAAAAGTAACACTTTTTCCCACCTTAGAGAACAATGGAGGGGATGGGACAACCTGTTTGGGAGCCCGTAGAATCGGACCCCCTGGTCCAATCTTCTTGAAACTTGGTGGGTATTTCGAGGAGAGGCCCCAGCAGCTACCCTGCAAGTTTGGAGCCTCTCCCTCAAACCCCCTTTCCTCCAGCCCCTCATATACCCTATGAGTTTTTGCCATTGATTTCAATGGCCCATAGGGTATAATGGGGCTGAAACTGACATTCCCTTTCTGACACACTTCTGGTGATGTCAGGGGGCGTGGCATGTGCTAATGAGTTATGCTAATAAGTTATGCTAATGAGCACCTGCACCTCTTTTTCTACGAAAGGACCCCTGTTCACAACTAATATATCTTTTCATATTTTAGAGTGACAAATTTCATGAACCTGTAGGCCTGTATGATTTATTTGTTCTTTTGTTAGTACTGATTTTTAAGAGATTACTGCTGACACTAGATTCAAGATAGCACAGGTAACTTGTATCAAGGTGAAAGGGAAGGCTGGATGGGACATTGGGGGAGCCTACAGACCGTCTTCTCTGCTTAGTCGTCTGCCTCACTGCCTGCACCTCTCTCTCTGGAGAGTGAGCATTGTGGTATGGGTGCGTGAAGCTCTATCCTTTGCATGTGGTGCAAGAGAAGAAGAAGAAGAGATTTGATTTATATCCCGCCGTTCACTCACTTAAGAGTCTCAGAGCGGCTTACAAACTCCTTTCCCTTCCCCTCTCCACAACAGACACCTGGTGAGGTAGGTGGGGCTGAGAGAGCTCTTTCCCAAGCTGTCCTTGAGGGAACAGCTGGTACAGAGCTATGGCTTGCCCAAGGTCATCCAGCAGGTGCAAGTGGAGGAGAGGGGAATCAAACCCGGTTCTCCCAGATTAGAGTCCGCGCACTTAACCACTACACCAAACTGGCTGGCCTGTTCGGAAATGAGTCCCCCCCCCCCCCCCGGCAGACACCATTGTGGTGGATTTGTGCACTTCCAAGGGTTTCCTCAGCTTTTCTCCAAACTTTCTCAAATCTGCTTTGCTCTGAAGTTTTGGGGGAGATCACTTTAAAGCCTGGATGGCTGCTGTGTGGGTAGGTAAATGCAGATTTCCCCTGACCCAGTCCCTTTAGTGGCCATTTTCTTCCTGTGCCACCAGAGGATTTTTTTTTTAAGGTTTTGTTTGTGTGTTGGGTTTTTTTAAACTCTCAACATATTTGCCTGAAATGAAGATGATGCATCCCTTTCCTTTTCTCATCTTATGAAACCATGGTACAATATAGTTTATATAGAGTGTGTTCCCTGCTCACATTCCATGAGGGCAGCGTGGGAAGGGAAGAGGACCACCTTTTATGAATGTCTCTTGTATACCTGCGGCCAGAGGACGTAGTGATAGTATAACAATTCCCCCTTTGGTTCCCTTTACCTGCTTCTGAGGCTGAGCAGCCCTTCTTCTTCCTTCTTTGTTTCTCTGTATGTCCTACCCAAGTGTTTAAATGTATCCTGATGTAAATATATGCTGATCGGACCTAGGGAACTGAGGGACCAACTAAAATCTTTTTTTCTTTGTCTGTTAATAGTATATGAAAGGCTGTTGGTAATTCAAAACTAACAAGCTGCTTCATTTCACTTTTGAAGGGAAATAGGTAGGTGACAGGTTTAGGACTTAGGTGAACAGGCAACAGGAATGAGGTAACTTTGCATAAATATAAACAGTAGTTTGTCACAAACAAGTAACTGTTCAGTTATACAGACAGGCCTTTAAAAGAAGAAGAGATTGGATTTATATCCCATCCTTCACTACTTGAAGGAGTCTCAGAGTGGTTTACTATCCCTTTCCTTTCCCCTCCCCACAACAGACACCCTGTGAGGTAGATGGGGCTGAGAGAGCTCTCTCGAGAACTGCCCTTGAGAGAACAGCTCTGAACGAACTTATGACTGGCCCAAGGTCACACCAACAGCTGCATGTGGAGGTGTGGGCAATCAAACCCAGTTCTCCCAGATCAAAGTCCACGCTCTTAACCACTACACTGAATGGAAGAATTTTCTTGGCAGTTTCTACTAAAACAAACAAGCATAAGCTTCTTTGTCTCAAAGATATTTAAGTTGGTGAAGGCAGGAACATTCACACAAGTTCCAATATTCCTTCTTAACCGTGTGATAGGGATCACCCCCTTCTTACTAGGAGCTATTTCCTCAGACTTGATAGGGATCACAGCCCTTTGCTAGGAGCTATTTCCCTCAGGGGAGGACCACTTGTCCCACTTCCCTAACTCAGGATCCTTCTTGATCCTCTCCCTCTGCTTAACTCCACTGTCAACTGTCATTCTTAACTCCCATCTTGACTGTCTCAACTGTAGACTTCCATTTGAATCCCCTATCACTCAAAGTTCTCAGGCCAGGTTAGAGCATTAACCATGTACTATGTGTTATAGATGACCATGAGGTTAGACTGATTCTTGGAGGATGAAGTCCATCTGTGGCTGCAGTGTTCCCTCTAAGCTGAGTTAGTGTGAGCTAGCTCAGTTTTTAGCCTCCGGCTCACACATTTTTGTCTCAGCTCAGGAAGGATTAGCTCCAGAGCAAACTGATTTATGCAGCAGCCAAATGGCTCGCTCACAGCTTTAATGCCAGTTGCTCACAAAGTAGAGTTTTTGCTCACAAGACTCCACAGCTTAGAGGGAACATTGGCCCCCGGTTACTGAAGGGAAACTCCACATTCAGAGGCAACATTAGAGGAGGGCATTGGCCTTTATGCCCTGTTTCTTGGCCCTCCAGAGCAATTGGTTGTCCACTGTGTAAAAAAAGGTTACTGGGCTAGATGGACCACTGGTCTGATCCAGCAGCACTCTTACGTTCTTATATTTACTGAACAGACATCAACCCTAAGCAACACGTTCCACTCGATGAGTATGCTGAGAATTTGAAGAGTATGATACAATACCTAAAGTCTGTGAATATTGCAGAGGATAAAATTATTTTGGTGACACCCCCACCCCTTCATGAAACAGCATGGGAAAAAGAGTGCACCGCCAAAGGTAAGAAACTGTATACATCCTGACCTCACCCTATTTTGTATCAACAGAGAAGAGAGGCTTCCTGCGCCAAACATTGTCAGCACTGAATGTGTGGGCCTGGCACGGGGCGCCAGGGAGAGGGTGGGAGTCTTGCTCCTTTACCATCTGCCCAGCTTGCCAGGTGACTCCCTGATGGGTTAGGCCGAGGTGGTGGCCGAGTGGGCCTTGTTTCCCCAAACTGTTAATTCCCCCCCTCCCAAAAAATCTCGTATTATTGCGATCTGAATTTGTTCTGTCCTGAGTTGTACTTTTTTTTTCATTTCTCAACAGGTGAGAAATTAAATCGTCTTAACGCCACTACTGGGGAGTACACCAAGGCATGTGTTAAAATAGCCAGAGATTGTGGCACGGAGGTCATCGATCTGTGGACGCTCATGCAAACAAACAATCAGGTATAGATTTTCCACACTGAAACGACTGCCTTTCCAGAATGTGTGATTGGAAGCAGCAGAAACAGGGGTGTCCTTTCTGTTTCTGCTGACTACTAAAGCTTTCTGTTTCTGCTGACTACTAAAAGCTTTCTGTTTCTGCTGACTACTAAAGCTTCCTTAAACACTGCTTCAGTATTCTTTCTAAAAGACCACCAGAGAGCAAATTACAGCATCTTTTAAACCTCCACTCTAGGACTTCAGCCGTTACCTGTCAGATGGACTCCATTTATCTGGGGAAGGAAATAATTTTCTAGCCAACCAGCTTTGGTCTGTTCTGGAACGAAGGACATTGGCCCTCCCTCTGCAGCTGCCTTACTGGCGTGATGTCGACCATCTCCATCCTGAAGCCAGTCTCCTAGAGAGGCCACATGAGTAATCAGAGGGACAAACCTTGAGGGACAAAACTTTTGAGTCTTGACGAGACAGCCTCAGTGTGTTTGTATATGTGCAAAATAAAGTGTCTGTTTTACTTAGCAAGTTTGATTTTTCTCATTAAACAAGTGACCTTTAGCGGTACTTACTGTAATAAACGATTGAGTTGCAACCATTTTGTTCTGTTTGGGTTTGCAGCTTTGAGTAACCTTTAGCTGTTTGTACAGAACATCCGCTGAGCTATATTTACTGAACACTGTACAGGACAGTCCTGGCCACCAGATTCAGGTGGCTGGTGGAAATTATATGCCTGTGGAAGCTTTCCTATTAAGAGACACATTTTTGCATAACCCATTGCAGCAACTACTTAAATCTCGCACAAGCACCTCCCCCCCGCTCATAAACATAAGTTCAGCCTCTTGGCTAGTGACCATTCCATCTAGCACAGTACCACCAACTCAGAACAGCTTTGTAGCAGTTTAGGCTGAGTAGGGTCTTTCCCCAATAGCTGCAATGTGATCCTTTAACAGGAGACGCCTGTTGTAGCACACCCCACAACACAGCCCCAGCCACATTCTATACACAAGCATCTTGAACACAGAAGGCTCCAGGTAGCTGTACTACTTGGTATCAAGACTACAGTGATTTGTCCTAACCATCACTGGGTTCTGGTGCCCTTAATCACTGCCATAGTAGTTGCTTTCTTTTGGCAGTGAGAACTGAAATCACCACCTGTGCTCTTTCACTCCTATACTTTCTCCAGCAAGCCGCTCCTTTTCATAGTCCTTCCCCCACTCCAACTCCGGCAAAAGCAGCTTCCTCCCTCTGTTAAAAAGGAGGGCTGTTATAATGGTAAAAGAAGAGCTGCAATGGGTCTTTGCCCTTGCTAAATCAAGACATAATGGTAGTGCATTAGAATCTACCAAACTGCTTTTTAAAAGTTTCTAGGTTGAGGGGAAATCATAAGGAAAGCAGCTAAAAGCTGCCTGCAGACAATCTTGATATGGGAATATTCAAATATTAAGATACATGAATAGCAGAGAGAAAGTGCAGGGACTTTGGCAAAAAATTTTTTGACTGTTCTAACATTAGACTAGTGAAGCCAGGCTGTTTTCAAAATGCAAGGACTTTGATAACATTTATAACCTTCTGATGGTGTAGTTCTTTATCAGGTATTACAAAGAACATTCCTTGATTGTTGTAGAAGATAATATACACTAACAGGCTTGTAGAAACTGGGACACACTGTCCTGGATGTAAACTTGCCCTTGTGCAAGCAGAAAGGTACTTCACCTATTGATTCCCACTCCTACACCATCCTACACCCTTTGAGAGCTTGCCAGCTCTTGCCTCCACCTTTAGGAGAGGGTTTTTGGATGTATAGGAGATTACAGAAGGGGGAGATGGGAAACCCACATTCTGAAAGTGGAACTCCACTCACAGTTCACTGAATCTCTCTGACCCATCAGTGAAAGAATTCTAACCCTAACCCTAACCTCCACATGCAAACAGAATGCTGAAGTAGTCTGTGTAAGTTCTACTTATTGCCAAAAGCTTTGTTTTCAATAAAACATTAACTCTGTAAAAAAAATGATTTTATTACATTATACTGGGGAGTTTTCACACTCCTCTCACAAAGTTTATTACTATGTATGAAATCTAAAATTTCTAGGTTATCGAAACAAGTACCCAAAAGGCACAAATTCAAGTATTAGTGTAACAAGGTATCCATGAAAGATGCACATTTGTCACAGGTTTGGTTAATTTCTATCAAATATGAAAATACAAAAGTCTCATAATTAAGGCCATGGGCTCTTTGTACTTATAGCAGGCGTTTGATCCAGCTCATGTTTTATACAAATCAAATTTATGACATGAGCATGGTAAAGCAATTGTAAAAAAATAGCAGTCCAAGCAGAAATACATTATCGTCTCCACTGTTACTGTCCATGTGTTTTTACAAACTTGTGCTGTCCAGAGATCAGATTTCTGCCAGCCTACCCTCACAGCTGGCAAACGAGGCCCTTGTATTCTCTCTCTGGACCACAGTCACGGTCTCTCCATGAATTCATCATCAAGAATCTCTGGATAGGGGGCAAAACTATCCATACAAGTTATGCTGCCTGGGTAGGGGCAGGAAGGAGAATCCACGCAACATTTTTTCGGCCTGGGGAATTACCCCTCGTTGTATCAGGGCTGGAGCATGGAACTGAGTAAGCAAAATTCTTAAGAAACCTTCACTGAGATAAACTAGAGCTACCCGAATGCAGTGCTAAAGGGACTGCAACTCAAAACAAGTAGGTTGCAATCTGGTTTTTGCATTCGCATCATATGAAAGCCACGATCAGCAGCCATGATTTTTATCCCTAAATGCCTGCCTGCCAACAACTATATGGGCCAGAATAATCATGTCCTCCCTCCACAGCTGAACAAGTCAACAGCACCCATTTTACTTTATAACAGAGACCACCGTCCAGCCCACAGTCGCACCTCTCTAAGTCCCACTGAAATCAATGGGCTTAAAGTTGTCAAAGTCACTATTGGGTTCTGGCCAATTACCAGGGAAGTATTCTTAGACTCAGATCTGCAGTTAAGCACATCACGGCTGCACTGCTCCCTATCACACTGACCGCCCCCCCCCCCACACACACACTCACTTTGCACTTTAGAAACCTCCATTGGCAAAATGCTCACCCTCGTTTAAAAAGAAAAATACTGTTTTGAATTATCTGGGTATGTTAATGGCTGATCTAAGAAGTCACTCAATGCTCAGGCCACATTCCAGCGGGAGTCAGTCAAAACCAACTAAAACCGGGTCGGGGCTTTCGTGTTAAGAAAATGCAAACTGTCTATCAGTGCCGCTCAACTACAAAACAGGACATTTATAAAAACAGCAACATGTACAGTCTAGTGCCAGGCAGAGCATGCCTCTACCCCACAGGCTGAAGGAAATGTTCAACTCAAGACTGTAGACAAAAAAAATCAAAAAAAGAGATTCAATAAACTTTGAGGCTTTAGTTTCTTTTCTTTCAGTGGACTCTCATATATTGAAACTCAGGAAGATCATACACATGGCCAGCATCTGCAGTATGTCACTTCCTTGTTTCCCTTTCTCAATATATATATACACATACATATATACACCGTATTTGTCTAATGAAATGGCTTTAGATTAAGAAGCAGAACACGAGCCAGAAGCTCAAAAGACGAGAGAGAGAGAGAGACTAGCACTCCGTTTCCTTGCTGTCCACTCTGTGTTGCCGTTGTAGTTTGAAGGACGACGCCTTCTCACTCCTTGTGACGGGGTGATCTGTCAGGTCCTCGAACGATTTGGCGGTCGTGCTGTTGTTTGGGAAAGGGTCCTTCTCGAAACAGTCGTCTTCCATGTGAGAGTCCGTGCTTGGGTCCTCTTGAATGGTGTCCATCCTCTGATGGTCCAGTTTGGGGACCACTGCTGCCGCAGGCACGGGCGCCCCAGGCTGGAGGGCCTGGTGGCGACTTGTAGACGGCGCGGTAGGAAACGGCTTGACAATTCGGACCGAGGCGGAGTCCATGCTGCTGAGCATCTCCACGTTCTGCGAGAGGCAAGCGGGACAATTGCAGAATGGCACGACTTCTTTTACAAGACCCCAGACCCCTCGTTTCCTGCCACCTCTAAGTAGAAGAGAAGAGACTGGATTTATACCTCGCTCTTCACTACCCGAAGGAGTCTCAGAGCGGCTTACGATCTCCTTTCCCTTCCTCGCCCCACGACAGACACCCTGTGAGGTAGGTGGGGCTGAGAGAGCTCATTTGAGAACTCCTGAGAGAACAGCCCTGAAACAACTTGTAAGTGACCCAATGTCACACCAGCAGCTGCATGTGGCGGAGTGGGGAATCAAACCTGGTTCTCCCAGATTAAGAGTCCATGCTCCTAACCACTACACCAAACTGGCTCTCATACAGGACAAGCTCTGCCTAGAGGCTACCTTACTGTACCTACACAGCAAGTTTTAAATGGGGAACTGCATCAGTGCTTGGGTTCCAAACACCAGGCTGACAAGAATCCAAGGACAGGATTTGGCCACTGCTTTGGAAAATCAGAACTGTAGCAGCTTACCATTCGCTGGGGAAGGGAGATGTCTCCGAAAATTATGGGGATTATTATAGTCCAACAAATTTAAATAGGGATAACTGAAGCCAACTTGGTCTGTTTCATTTCTCCAAAAACTTCAGGGGGGGAATATAGGATAGATGTTGAACACAGAATGTGTAAAATATTCAGGAAGGTATTTTTGTAAAGGAAACAGGGCTGTAGTATAATGGAATGGTTCCAGAGAGGGCTTTTGTGACGACACAGGAACACAGTATGTTGCACCTGTCTACTGGACAGGTTCTTGTTTTACCACCTTGTCTTCTGCTTCTATAATCCATCTCTGCTTTGATTTTGGAATGACACATCTTACTTGTAGGAATTTTGTGATCCCAGTCCTGTCGCGCTGCTTACTGGATGTCCTGTTCTACCTGACTGCACTGCTATTTTATTTATTTATTGTGCTTACTGTTTTTGCAACTGGAGTCATAAACAGCAACACTGCTGTTATAGGCTATAATATGCCTTCAGACTCAGTGAGAAAGGCGGGCTATAAATGAAGTCAATAAACAAATGCATTTCCCTCCTGATTAATTCAAAACCATGCAAAAAACGAATAAGCCTTCCTCAGGAAGCTTGTGGACTCCTGTGTACGCCCCACCTGCTGCTTGAGAATGAAGACCCAGCCAACAGAACTGTCAGAACTCAGTACTTGAGCAAAGCATACATCCTTCTCTGGAAACTGCTTTATGTTTATCTATGCAAAGCATTGGGTCTGGTTTTCACTACTGAAAAATCTTTACAAGTCTCTTATCAAGAATATGATACTGAAGACAAGGGCTTTTGGAGAAGGGGGCGGGGAGGTGTCGGAACTCTCAAGAGGGAAATGAAGTTTTCAATCTGCATACTGAAAATTCATGAACTTTTAAACATTTTAAAAAGAATTTTGTCGGTTCTGAAACTCCGTTCCGGTGCGTTCCGCCAGAAACAAAAAACCCTGCTGAAGACATTCTTGAAACAACATACTTACACTGGGGCCAAACAGAGACTTCGTGTTCTCTTCATACTGCTTATCCAGCTTTTTGTCCTATTAAAACACAAAAAAAATAGGCTCTGGGAGGCCTTACCAAGTGCACATATAATCAACTCTCCGCTGCCTTACCTTGAGGAAAGGCCCCAACAAGAATCCCAGAGCTGATGCAGATGTTATCACAACCAGCTTAGCTAAAGAAATTCCTATATATAAGGAATAGCAGTAGAATGTGGGAGGAGAGGATCTCACAGGAGAGAGTGTGTTTCCATAAATTTTAAAAAAATCACATAAACGACTGATATGATCAGTTAATTACATAAGTAAATCAGCTGTTGGGTCTTTTGAACTGGCTCCCAGACTACCCAAATTCCCTGCTATGTAACAGAGTATGGACATCATGACTATTCTGTTTATGTGATGTATCTGTAGGGATGGGAAAAAACAGCATTTAAAAGCCTGTAAATGCTAGGAGCCAGATCTGCACAAATGTGTTTTGGGGAAGGGAGAGAGAGAGAATAAAAGAGGAGAGGCCCCTCACATTAGTTGTCTTACTCTTAAATGTTATGATCCATGAGAAAAGCCCAAGTAGATCACAATTACTGAGCTAAACGTAACATGCAATACCATGAGGCATGTCACTACATATCAGACTCTGCTAAATACTCCTGAAAAGCACACCAAGTTTAAACCAAATTAAGTTGATGTCTTAAAATTCACTTCACTCACCACACAATGTACAAGAATGCTCAGAGGAATCCAAAACAGCAAGGAGAATACAACCACAGACCCCACTATGTTGTCGGCCAGAAATTTTCCTGTGTAAAAAAACCCAGAAGAATAGTGATGCCTAAACTGTAGCTGTCTCACATAACACATCCTTGGCCACCAAGACAGGTCACCAGTCCCTCACTCCTTTTTCAGGAGACCAGTCTGTCTGATGTTACAAGACCACAAAACTAATTCTGTGTTGAAAATTGCTGAAATGAATATTCAAGATCTTTAAATGCTGAAATGTGTATTAGAAAGTCTCTCCCATTATTCCAGAATAATTTGTCTTATATTACTGTGTATGTCGCTACATGCCAATTTAAAAAACCATAATGCTGGCAGAGAAATCTTGAGTTACACACAAGCTAATTATTAAAGAAAATAGGAGGCTACATAGATGAAGGAGATCCCACAATATCCTTTCTGCAATGAGACAACTTATCTTTAGCCGGTACTATGAATTTTCAACAGTTTAGCGATGATGCAGGAAGCATTCATATCTCTTTTTCAAATGAACCTTGCCAATTATTAAATGCTGTTTTCAGTATTAAGCCTGACAATGTACATCTTTTGATTTATACAGAGCCTAGCACCCAGCTGGCATGATGTACATGTTGTGAAACTTGTGAAAGTTTGGATGATCTTCTTTTGAGTCTTCTTTTAACATACCTTTAAATCTGTATTTGGATACATTACAAGCTCTTTCTTAGTCTGAAGATACACTATGGTGTTTTTGTGCTGAATATTAGGACAGACTAAACCAAGACATTTCTCATATTTTAACAGAGCCCAGAGTTACCGAATAAAATGGATAGCTGGTAGATAAGGCACAGACAAAAAGGAACTCCAACATACAATACCAAATTCACTGTTATAAGGCAAGGGTCACAAGTTTACATAGCTTCATAAAGCAATAAGACAGTCCACATAGTGTGTCTATCAAGACTATTTGCCATCATACTTCAATTACAGCTGCATCCTATAACTTGTAATCAAAGGCAAACAGAGAACAATCATCATTTTCAAATATGGCTACCAAGCTTCCAGATCTACCCAACTGGCTCATGTCGGAAACAGAATACTACACAAATCTTTGTGTGATCCAGCAAGGCAAGACGTGTGTTCTTAGACATCACATCATTGATGCCTTTTGTAAGAAAAAGCCTGAAACAGAATTGTACCAGCAATATGTGAACACACCACAATGAATAGTATTATTAGGCTGGTTTATGCACAAGCTTAGTAAACTAGTTTATGGCCTCAGATTACGAGGGGGGGCCTAGAATTTTAAAAACTCTAACATTATTAGATTACTATTTTTTTGGACAGTTACAGGGCCTCTTAAACATGACATAGCTTAGGGCCTCAGCATGTCTAAATCAGGCCCTGATTATCATAGATAAATGTTATTAAATATGCTGCATGGTATTTCAAAGCAGGGATGGGCACGAACTGGTTCATGAGCCAAAATTCGGCACGAACTTGGACTGATTCAGAGTCCATGAACCGATGTTCAGGGAAGGCATCTTCCCCAAATATTTGCTGGACTTTTGTCCAGTTTGGCTGTTCAGCACCATTTAAACTTACAGTTGAGCAGCACAGGGTCCACTGATGAGCTGTTAGGTTTAAATGGCTCTCTGAGCCATTTCACCAGTCGGTTTCACTTCCCCCTCATTTCAAAGTGGGGGGAAGTGAAACAGATCGGTGAAATGGCTGCCAGCCATTTAAACCTAACAGTGGGATGGGTCCACCCATCAGCTATTAGGTTTAAATGGCTGCCAGCCACTTAACCCTTCCCAGGCAATTCCCTGCCCCCCCCCCAATTTCTCCTTGCTTGTGGCAGCCAGTACAAAGGAGGAACTGAACTCACCAGACCACCTCAGTTTGAGTGGGGGCCTTTGGCTCACTTTGGTTCACAGGCCACCCCAAACCAAACTGGGTTTCTTTATGTTTATGCCCATCCCTATTTTAGACTACTACAGGAATTACTGAAGTTGTTACATACAACTCTTGCATTATTTGATTATGCTCTGAGGCCAAAAGTCACACCTCACACCCTCTAGCCTAGAAAAGGCCCTCTGGCTTCTTTAAAAGGCATGTTTTTACAGTTCAAACTCTTACAGAAAAATAACTGTGGTTTGCACTTTATTGCCTAACAGTGGTTACATGGTGACAATTATCAGTGTTCATGATATAAAGGTCTGATATAGGAACCCGTCTTCATGTGCAGAAATCCAGATATTTCACACAAAGAACACAGCAGGCTTAAGAAGAAAAGATGTGTATTTCAAGACACAAAATAAATGCAGCTTACCAAATGTATTGATGCTAAGCTGATCAATGAACACCCAAAGTCGTTCAATCACATCTTGTACTCGCTTCTCACATTTACCCTGTGAGACACAGTAGTTGTTTAAGAAACCATGTTAATATAAAAAACATTTCAACCAAACCATATGTCAGAAGGGACAGGCTTCACTGGGATGGAAGAGCTAGTGGAGCCCTTTTAATTGGTGTAGAACCCAAATGTGCCCACAAGGCAGGTCCAATCATCAGATAAGGGATTAGCAGAAGTTCCTCCACTCACGTCAGCGAGAATAAGCATTCTCAGGCAGGTATTTTCTTGGTGGGGGACCCGTGGTGTGAAAAGGGGATTTCAGAGGAGGTAAGAAAAGCCCCAACCTTGCAAATATTTTAGAGGCTCTGTAAAACAGAACTTGTCTGATTTCGGTGGCTTGTAAATGCAGACTGTAGTTTGCTTTTTTAAAAACGTATGTTTCTGATGATGTGCATCTGTGTTTAATTTACTTCGTTTACACTCCACCTCTCTCTCCAAGGTGGACCCAAAGCAGCTTGAATTATTCTCTTCTCTGCACAACAGCCCTGTGAGGTAGTCTAGAGCTGAGAGTGTGTGACTGGCCCAAGGTCACCCACCCATCAAGCTTCCACAGCAGAGTGGGGATTCGAACTTGGGTTTCCCAGATCCTAGTCTCCCCAGTCAAGTGTACATAACTCACATTCATGTCACAGAATCCCACAGTGCATGGCTTTCCCTTCCTCAAGTATAAGAAATTCTCGTTGGCGTCAACATATGGCTTGCATCTCCCACGTTTATCTCGACAGCAGACCTTACAGGAATGGTCCGTTTCTGAAATAAAGCAAGCCAGTTCCATTTTTTTTCACAGCTGCTTTTTACTCCGTTACATATTATTCCTTATATGAAGGGAAGTCATTTCACCCTGTTGATCTTAACAACTGTCCTTTTCTGATAAACAAGCAACAAAGGTAGCCAAAGCAGTAACGGAACCAACAAAAATGTGACTGACATGAACAAGCAACACCAGGTCTGAAAAACAGGAAATAAGGGCAGGGGTTGGCTGAAGGTCCCTCAGGAGTGGCCAGTCGCTCCCTAAGCAATTGAATGTTGCTCTTTGCTTCTCCTCCAGCGCTGCTGTAATCCCTGTCACGTCCGTTAAAGCAACAGCAGCCACTTCTCCCCTCTTTCTCTTATGCAAAGGAGGCAGCACATGTATGGACAGCACCGGCACCCTTTCTCATCCACCTCTCCATCTCTCTACGCACATGCACATTTTGCACGCGCACAGGAAAAACACACATGCTCTGGATGGGAAGGGACCTTGCTATTGACTTTTTCTGTTTGCATCAAAGCTGCTATTTGCCTCTTCCAGGGAAGACACAGAGGCAACTGTATATTTTTCCTCTGCGGGACAAGTTTCAGGGGTGGTGGTGTTTACTTTAGGAAAACAGCAAAAGAAACGTTAATGTTGCCTCAAGCACATCTGCATATATATGGGCCTAAAAATCCTGAAACCAGGGCTATTTTTGGGTAGGAACGCACAGGAACAGAGTTCCGGCTGGCTTCTGAGTTGGCCACACCAACAGCCTCCCCCCCCCCCCCCCACCAAGTTCCCCAGGTGCCTTGCATCCTGGGAGGGAGCTGCGCTGTCAGGAATGTGGCCTAATATGCTAATGCATTTCTGCTGTTGGGTGTGGCCTATTATGCTAATGAGTTCCTGCTGGGCTTTTTCTATTAAACCCCCCCCCCTGCCTGAAACTATGGTTAGGGTTGCATTTGTGACAGTGTCAGCTGACATGAGTATCCCCTTGTTTTCTGGGTAATAGTAAAGATATGCAAGGGGTAGCACCTACTCAGAGTTTGAGGGACTTTCAAAGGGAAGCCAGCAGTGTCTTCTCACCGTTACAAGCACATGAGCTTAGGTTCTCTGCCCTCTCACAGAATGGTACGCATCCCCCGTCTTTGCACTTTCCCAAATCCACGCAGACCGTGTCATCCGGAGCATTGCCAGGAGGAGGACAATCACTGCTGTTGCCTAGAAACAGATTTGGCAAAGAAGGAGCTGCTGCTTAGTACGAGCATTTTGGGGTACAAACAGGTAGCTTCCACGAGTTACTGAAAGAAACAAGAAGTCTTCACAAGGTTATTCATAATACAAGTCTGAAGTTCCCCACAGAAAGCGTCCCACAATGGATGCCAAATAGGAGTTGAAAATGACCAAGAACAGGGGTGTCGAACTCATTTGTTATGAGGGCCAGATCTGACATAAACATCACTTTGTTGGGCTGAGCCATGTGCACCATTAAATGTAACACGAGGTACCGGAGATATAAACTTTATAAAGGTGATTTCACATGCCGAATGGCAACAGCAGGTGAATAATAGCAGGGTGTTTTAAAAAAAATGGTTTCTAAAATTCACGTTTTAAAATGGTATGGCCATTGACTCCACTTATTGTTTCTCTTAAAAATGGAATTTCTGTTTGGTTGGTGTTGAGCAGAGCCAACACCTAGCTGCTCTCCCTACTGAGGCAGGAAAAGAACTGCTCCTAGGGTGACTCCCACCACAGGAAACAGGAAGAAGCTGAACTTAGTCCTGCCTCCCTGAGTGATGGATGGGAATCACCCACAAGATGGCTCCACCTCAGAGGGAGAACCACCCTTCCTGCCCTTCCCCTATTAGAAACAGACTCCAAATTCCTGAAAAGGGGGAAAGAAACAGATTGTGGGATTTCAGGGAGAAACTGGATAAGGTGGAATCAAGAGAAAAACTGCATGGGTTTCCAACAGTACTCACCCCCCCCCCAGAGGTGACAAACTGACCTCCAAAAGCAGGAAGTTTAGGACATCAAACTCAAAGAGCTGGGAGACTAGCGGTTAATGCCTCACTGAAAAGCAGTTTAAGTGACAGGCTGCTGCCTGCTTATAAACCCCTTCTCTCCGATTAGTCAGTGCCTGCTGAGGAGAGTTTTATAAAATCTTGTGTGTCTTGTCAGAGTCAGTTAGTCAGTCAGTCAGTCACTGTTTGGACTTTGACTTGGCAGTTGCTGGTCAGGAGGAGTGAGAGAGAGAGAGAGAGAGAGAGAGAGAGAGAGAGAGAGTGTGTGTGTGTGTGTGCGCGCGCGCCAGTCAGAGGAAAACATACAAGTCACTTGAAAAGTGAAAGGACACAACTCCTAGCCTTTACCATACACCAACATATTTGGGGAAAAGTTCAGAAATGAGAACTTACCGTCCAAGTGTCAGCACTAGCTGAATTCTGTTTGTTCACAGTCACCAGAACTGCGGTTTAGGTTTGCCAGAAGGGGCTGGGAGTTGGTGGAAAACTGCCAGCCTAGCCAAACAGGAAAGGATTATCGCTCCTAGGAAAAGGAGGATATTCCTTACGCAGTTATTCAGAGGGTTCAACTCAGAAGGGACCTCTGGTTTGAGAAGTGAAAAGGAAAACGATCTCAGTGTTACAGTGGCGTGGATCCAGGTGGCCAGGTCAACTGTATCAAGGTACAGGGCCATCTTACCGGCTAGGCTAAGTTGGTAGAAAGCCTTTTTTGCAGCTGCATTAACTTGCTTCTCCAGTAACAAAGCTGGATCCAATATGACCCCAGTCTTTTAACTGAGACAGCAAGGGTCAGCTGAACTCCCTCAAAAGTAAGGAGAGCGATATCTGCCTTCCCAACCAGCAGTACTGCTGTCTTTTCAGATTTTTTCTTTTTCTTTTGTTTTGTTGTTCAGATTTTTTTTCTTTTCAATTTGTTCACTTTTAGCCAGTTAACCACTGTGGCCAGGCAGTGATTCAGGACCTCCACTGCATCACCAGGATAAGGATATATAGAGTTGAGTACTGTCGGCAACCCCACAACTATGACTTGTTTGTCCTAAGGGATTTACATAGAGATTGAAAAGCATGTGGAGCCCCATGATAGTTCCGACACCAATGACAACTGGTTTTCAAGAGCAGCCCTTTGAATCTGATCCTTGAGGAATGGTTTGAACCCAATTCAATGAACATCCTGTGAACTTAGGCAGATCATGAGAGGGAGGGCAGCAAGGGTTGCCTCAGTGCTTAGTTCTCGTGGCCCTTTCTTACACGCCCAGGGGAATGCTGATTGCCACTTTGGGGTCAAGAAGCAATTTTTCTCCAGACCAGTTTGGCTGGAGATCCTGGAGGTTTTTTGTCATCTTCTGGGCGTGGAACAGTGGTCGCTGCAGGTGTGGAGGGGGAGGTATTTGTGAATTTCCTGCATTGTGCAGGGAGTTAGACTAAATGACCCTGGAGATCCCTTCCAACTCTATGATTCTATGATCCTGATATCTACTTTTGCCTCCAGGCGTCTCAACAAGATGGGATGATCTGCTGTATCAAAGGCTGCAGATAAATCCAGCAAGAGCAACAGAGAAGCTTAGCCTTTGACTACACTCAGATGTAGGTCATCAACTAAAGCTAGCCTGAAACCAGACTGAAAAGGGTCTACAGCAGATGACTACCTAAGAAAACTTGGGGTTGTTTCGCTACTGCTTTTTCAGTCACTTTGCCCAGAAAGGGTACATTAGACACTGGGTGATAACTGGCCAGATCATTTCCCCCTATGTATTTTATTCATCTATATCTGTATCTATCTATCCTAAAAGAATCCAGATTCTGCTCCACGGGACTAATTTTCCCCAACTGCTGGCTATGTTTAAGCAAACAGCCACCGTACATTATTTGTCACCCCACCTGTATTGTCAGGTGGCTCTTAGTTCAAGAGGGCACATCCTCTTGGAACAGCACATTCTTGGACCACCATTCAAATTACCCAGCCACTACAGGCAACACACTTATTCTAAAACCAACCATACAGGCTGTACTAAAAGGAACAGAAATTAGGAGAGAATAAAAGATGCACAGCGATCGGTTTTAAAAGGCCACATAACAACTAAATAAAAAGACACAGTAACACACCTGTGCAATAGGACTCCCCTTTGCAAGTAGCATTGATGGCTTCTTGGCACTTCTTCTGCGCGCTTTCAAACTGGCATCCTTTGCAGCAGGGACTGTTCCGATCGCTATGAAAGGGTGGTGGAGAAGCAATGGGAGAAGGAATTAGTCATCCCAACTGCGTAAACTTTCAAGTTTACAAATTTACAGAGCAGGAAGAAGTCTGGAAAGAAATATAATAGATACAGCTATAACTATATCCATAAAAGTTAAAGTACTTTGATTTAGGGAGGCTCCCTTCGATTGTTCCCTTGCCTTCTCCCTTCCGCCTGACAAACGGAGCTTCCATTCTCAAAAGCTCATACCCCAGAAATCTTGCAGTTCCTGAATGTGCTACTGGACTCGAATCTAGCTTGCCTTTTCCCATTCACCTCTTCCCTGCATACAACGTAATGGACGCCGCTTCCTGCTTGCAAAGACCAGCACCCACGAACTGCTTAGCCCCACGATTTTTTTTTTTGCAACCAGGGCTCTCCCCTTCCCAGCAGCCAGCTTACCTGCATGTTGCATTTGGCCTCAGTGTGCAGTCAGATGTGCAGCAAGGATCAATGTACCGATGCATGAGGCCAGGGTCGCACTCCTCGCCTTCATCCACTCTGGAATTGCCACACACTTTGTTGCTGTGCTCTTTGAAGCACTCCGGGGCTTTGGTTTCAATAGTCCGAAAGATGGATTCTTTACTGCAACTTGAAAACATCTGGGAGCATTGCAGGACAGAAGAGAGGGATACGACGGCAGTGAGAAATTCATGATTATATGCACCTGACAGATACACGAGCGTGCATGAAATAATGAACCTGGCCCAGAATTCAGCTTCCCAAGAGTATCATTTCTGCATTCATACACACACTGAGTAATCTGTGAGATGCTGCCTGCATACAAAGATAAAGAAACACTCACGTACAGCCCAGTCACCGCACCACACCATATGTGAGAAACACAGAGTATAATTCTTAACCAGCTATTCCATTCATTTCAGTCAGGCTTCAGTGGGATCTTTCAGGAGTATGTTTGTAGAATCGTGTAAACTTCATCACAGCGTCTCAGATACCCTACTGCATATAGTGTCGTGATTACACCAGTAACATACCCATGGCATGAGGTTGCCTAGGCATAAGCAGTTTTGTGCTATAAGCTTCAGGAAAGGACTACAGTCCATGACTTGTGTCCTCTGCAGCAAAGCTTCCTCAAGGAATCAAACCAAAATTCATAGCCAAAAGCAAAAAGGTTCTTTGGACTGCGCTGGGGATGTCTGTTCAGTTGTTTCCAGTCTGAATAAATATCCAGGAAAATACTGATAAGATACTGATATATTCCAGTGACCAGATGGTATCTGAAATGTTCTGGAATACCAGTAAGTGGGTCCCGAAAAATTCAGGAATAATGGTGAATATTGGCAGCCAGCTTTTTAAGGCTCTCAGGACTGTTTTCTTTCATTTTACTGTGCGTCTGTGTCAGAAACCTCATAAGGCTTGGTACTGGCTAGGAGTTGGTGCTTTGAACTTGGTTCTTTTTGTCTCGCAACACTGTGTTCTCAACTCAAGCTGGTTTTACATTGGGGGTAGGTACTAAAACAAATGACAGGATCGCCCACTGGCAACAATGGGTGATGATAGAATGCCCATTGGATATAATGGGAGCCATGGGCTTCACTGAAATACCTCACAGCACACAAAAGTTGCAGTGAAAATACGAAATGGATTTACAGTGAGCGTCTCTAGGACTGGAATGAAAGTCCCCAGGGAGGAATGATGGATCCTGGTACTGGAATCAGTGCTCTTGGACTGGCAATCCTGCCTCCCATTAGGTCCAATGTGCATTCCAGCGTCTTCCATTGTTGCCAATGGGCAATCCTGTCATTCGTTTTAGTACATCTCTTCTTGTTAAATCAGTTTGGCTTGGATTCCCTACTTGGACATTGGCTCTGCTAGACTTGCCACATTGTCCCATGGTTCAGCTGGGATCCCTGATTCTGCTCTGGTTCTGCTGGGCATGTTGGTCCTATTTGCATTGGAAGCCTTTTGGCCCGTGATTGCTTTTTTCCTCTTGTGTCTTTGGCAATTCTTTGTCCTGGAGAAACCATGGAATCCCCACACACACACACACACACAGAGGAAACAAGGTAGGATGGCTGGGGGCATCTTGTTCAGGAGCCCATAGGATTTCTTGGTCCAAAGCAATTGAAACTCGGGGGTTATTTAGTGGACAGGCCGCATCACAACTTTATTGCAATTCTGGTGCCATTTGCTTAAAAAAAATCACCTCCCAGAAAATTTTCCATAGGGAATAATGGAGCCAAATAAGATAAGAATCCTGAAAAAACTTTGGATCCAAATAGCAAACTCGTTATGTGGGATCTGAAGACCCAAGAATACAGGTTTTGGCTCCCTAATAATCTGGATCTTAAAAATACCCAATTTTTTTGACGGTGTACATCCCTAAACTTGCACTACTGCAGGTAACAATTCAGCAAGTCTACAATAAACATTTTTCGGCTAGATATAGTGTGATGAGGATGTCAAAATGCAAGGTTTGCCGGTGAGATTACTTGAAAAGTACGTGTCAAATGCACGCAAAGCACACTGCATGGTATTGAAGATGACTGTTCCCAGTAAGTGTACGAACACTTACGTCACACACGATTCTTGTAAGTAAAGTCAACCACCACTTCCCAAAGCACTTAACAGCTCACCTTTCCTTGCAGAGATTATAAAGACTGCACAGGAGGATTCCCCTTTCCCAATTCAGAGCCAACAGAATACATAACAGGGCATGGTTTTCTTTGCAGACAAATGTAACCTTAGTGAACTCTGCATTTTGCTCTCTGTTGTCGGTGTTCAGAACCCCTGCCAGTTTTAGAAGAGAACTGGGATTCCTTTTTTAATGTTTCCCCCCCACACACACACACATTATCAGGGCTTTGTGCAATCTGCACAGTCCTAACCTGGAATTTCCCACTAATGATGACCATTTTGTTAGCATAAAGGTAAAGGTTTCCCTTGCTCGAAAGCCAGTCGAATCCGACTCTAGGGATGCGGTGCTCATCTCCATTTCCAAGCCGAAGAGCCAGCGCTGTCTGAAGATGTTTCCACGGTCATTTGGCCAGCATGACTAGATGCCGAGGCGCATGGAATGCTGTAACCTTCCCACCGAAGCAGCACCTATTTATCTACTTGCAATTTCTTGCTTTCAAACTGCTAGATTGGCAGGAGCTAGGACCAGAGACAGGAGCTCACTCCATCATGCAGCACTTGGGTCTCGAACTGCTGAACTACTGATCCTCCGGTCTGCAGTTCAGCATCTTAACCTCTGAGCCACCGAAGCCCTTGTTGTTAACATAGGGAGTTATAAATACACACACAAATTAAACAGAATTTTAAAAATACCTTGTTGTTTTCATGATCTCCGCTCACAGCAATTGGATACATAACATATTTTCCTCCCTGATCTTCAGTTGGGGCACACTCTGCCAGTCCATCAGGATCATGCTCTGCTCCAAAGTTGTGCCCTAGCTCATGAGTGGTAACCAAGTCTGCTTCCTGGTTATAAAAGCGAAACACGTGTTAGAAACGTGCATTGCGTGGAACAGAGTGGACTGAAACGTTTGAGATCCTTGACCTATTAAATCATTGGATTTTAGTCATTAATTTTTTATGCCGCTTCTCCTGGAACCTGCCCTAAGGTAGCTTACAAAATGCAAAACAAAACATCAAAAAATAATGATTAAAATCCAGCATTAAAAAAACCACCACAACATAAAAACAGACCACTGACAGATCAAACAGTTTACAGAATAAAATAGTGTTAAAAGATCAGTCCCTTAATCAAAAGCCTGGGTGAACAGAAACATTTTTGCCTGGGGCCTAAATGAAAGCCAACACAGGCACCAGGTAAACCTCAAGTGGAATGGCATTCTATAAGCAAGGTGCATTTACTAAAGAAGTCCTCTCTGTGGTTGCCACTTGCCTCACCTCTGGGGCGGGGGCACAGAAAACAGGGCCTGAGACAGGCTGGACAATGTGTCCCACGCCATTCAGGACTTTAAAAGTAAGAACCAGAACTCTGAATTGTCTCTATAAACAAACAGGCAGCCGCTTGCAGATCTTTCAGCACTACCGTAATACTAGTGATACAAGCGATGCGGAAATTATTTTTATCAGAGTGATACAAGTGACAGAGATCCTGCCCCTGACAATAGCCTGGCTTGTATATTTTGGACGGACTGAAGTTGCCAGACCATTTTCAAAGACGGACACAAATAAAGTACATTACAGTAATCTAAACTGGACGTTATCAGAAAATGGCTCAGGTTTTTAATAGTGATGCTCTAATTAAATGTTGATTAAAATATTTAGGTATATTTTGTTTATCGTATACCAAAAAGGCATGCCATCCTAACATTAAGTCGTGTCCCTCCAACTTCAGAAGTCTAGAGTTTTCTAGTATAACCCACTCCCTGATCCAGGAGAGGCTAGCTGCTTGATAAGAGGCGTTCCAGTCCGGTAGTGCAAAACCTCCTCTTTCTTTTCTTTCTTGAAGTAGTTTTAGCTTGATCCTTGGTTTTTTTCCTTGCCAGATAAATTTCCTAGTAATTTTTTCTAATTCTTTTATAAACAATTGATTTTTAAGGATAGGAGCTGTCTGAAAGAGGAACAACACTCTTGGTAAAATATTCATTTTTACTGTCGCGATTCTTCCCATAAAAGAAATTTGCATCTCTTGCCATTTATCTAGATCTCTTTTAATTTCAACGAGAAGTTTCATGTAGTTATCTTGAAATAGGGAACTACATCTATTTGTGAGTGTTACTCCTAGATATTTTATTTTCCTTTGGATCTCAAATCCGGCTAGTGTTCGAAGCTGCTCCTCTTGATCTTTAGTGCAGTTCTTTGTCATTATTGTTGTTTTTCTTTTATTAATCTTTAGCCCTGCCAATTGCCTATAATCTTGTATAGCTGTTAGAAGATAAGTGATTGATTTTGCAGGCTCTCGTAATATAAATACAAGGTCGTCCACATATGCTTGAAGTTTAAATTCCTCTGGACCGTGATAAAAAGGCAATTTTATAGAAAGATACCAAAATGGATTGCACCATTGGAGGCAATTACTAACCCAAAACTAATCACTACAAATCTAATGGGAACTTATCAAGAATTTTTAGATAGTAACAATAATTTAAAGTCTCAAGATTTGCTGCTGAAACAAGAGATTAAACTGTCCTGCTGGGAGAGAATTCAATTAGAGTCAAGATTTGCAAAAGATAAAGGAATAGGCTTTAGCGAAAAACCCACGGAAATAGATAAAATTTTGGTAGACACGGAGGAGAAACTTATTAAAAAACTGTATTCTGTATTATTAGATTATAAAATGCAAGATGAAGTAGTTAAGGAAGCATTGATAAACTGGGCAAAGAATTTAGGTCACAACATCAATTTAGATCGATGGGCTAGAGTTTGGAAAACCAATATAAAATATACAAAAGCCGTACCTTTCAAGGAAAGCATATATAAAATGTTTCATAGGTGGCATATGACACCAGAAAAATTGGCAAAATTTTACCCCAACATGTCGAATTTATGCTGGAAATGTAGAAAACAAGCTGGATCCTTCTTTCACATGTGGTGGACTTGTTCTAAGAGTAGAAAATACTGGATAGACATACATAAGGCCTTACAAAAAATAATAGGCCGTAGTATACCTTTTATACCAGAGATTTTCCAACTGAATATAATACCAGATTACTTTGATAAAATGGACTGTTATATGATAATTCATGTGGTGACAGCAGCTAGAATTTTGTACGCTAAGATGTGGAAGAGAGAAGATATACCCTCCGGGGAGGATTGGCGTAACAAATTATATGAGACAGCTGAAATGGATAAACTGACAATGATTCTGCAAGGTAGAGAGGATAAGACTTTTGAAAAATCCTGGGCTAGATTTTATAACTGGGCTCAAAATGTTCATGTATGATTAAAAGTAAATATGTATTTAATGGGAATGATTACTTTGAATTTTTATATTGGGTGCATTAATGGAGAGGAGGCAAAGGACTTAAGAACCAAAGTGGGTTGGAGATCTTTTTCTTTTACTTATTAGTTTTATATATTTTTGCTGTCCGTATCTCTTAAACTTTCCTTGTATTTAGGTAAACTTAACACATGCAATATAAAAATACATATATGTAAGGTCAGTTTCCAAGGTGGCGGCTTGTAGGGGCCCCGCCTTGGATACTCTTAATAAAAGAATATATGTATGGTTAGAGACTGAAATAGAAATGAAGACTCGAAAAGTATGATACATGTAAAGATACAGTACAGAATGTATGTAACAATGTTGTTCTTTTTTGTGATATTTGAACATGGATATTCTTTAAGTTGTCAACTGTACTACATGAAAAAATTAAAAATAAATAAATTTTTAAAAAGAAAGAAAATGGCTCATGTGGTTAGATCACAGTTCTCAAGAACAGATGTAGCTGGCGTTATCAGCTGAAGTTGATAAAAGGCACGACATGCCATAGAGAAGACCTGGGCCTTGAACTGTAGGCCAGGATCCAACAGTACCCCCAAGCTATGAACCTATCCCCTCAGGGGGAGTTCAACCCACCTGCCCAGGACCAGCTGGCTCCTGGACGTCTGGTGCTATTTGGCTGCATTGTCTTACATTGTCTAAACTGCCTTGAATCTCAATAACAAAGGTCTGCCACAAAGTAAAAAAGAAAAAAATCAAAAATATTATCGGAGACCCTAGAACAGTGGTGGCAAACCTGTGGCACGCGTGTCAGAGGTGGCATTCAGAGCCCTCTCTGTGGGCACGCACGGCATCGCCCCAGCACAGAGTTTGCAAGATTGGACAGCAAAAAACACATTAATTGTTCAAAAGCAGGCCAAATGCAAACTTTTACCTTTCAATAAAAAGTTGTTTGTATCGTTGAAAGCTCTGTTATTGTGTTTTTCTTTTAAGACAAAAGATGTTAATGTATGAGTTGTTTTTTCTAAAACGAAAACCTCGGTATTCAGGTTAAATTGCCGTGTTGGCACTTTGCGATAAATAAGTGGGTTTGGGGTTGCAGTTTGGGCACTCGGTCTCTAAAAGGTTCGCCACCAATGCCCTAGAATGTCATCCTGTTTAGCATGCTTATTTAGTAAAAGTATTTTGAGTAGCACCCCATGCTAATTTAATAAACCAATAGCAACAAATATTTGAATTGGAAGATCTGATTAGGGAAAAAGCACATATCAGGTATGAAGTGTTATATTCAAATAAATTCAAAGTTATGCGGAAATTATTTTTATAAAAGTGATACAATTGTTAGTAATTTTATGGAACTACCAACAGAAATGGAAATTCTTCCACAGAAAAATAAAGGACCAGGAAATTTTCAGCCATACATCTCAGTCAGCAATTAAAACAGAATAATAATACACATAGAGACAAGCTAACAAAAGTAATGCCGGCCTGTCTCCAAAACCATCCCATCCATGGAACGTGAGGTTTTCCAGTGTTGCAGTCTGGTCCTGCAATCCTTTTAACCCTTGGAAAAATCACTACTGGAGCCATCCCCTTCTCACTCCAGCCATCCCCTTCTCACTCCCCCCCCCCCAACTATGCCATGCAAGTCCTGCAAGACAAGAGGCAAACAAATTGTACCTTGAGGACAAGTGGGTCTGAGCAACCTGGGAAATCAATTATCAAAAAACTACTCGGTGTGAAACACTGCTACCCTGTATTCCTTACGCTATTAGGAGACACTGCCTTAAACTAAAGGATCACGTTAACAGTAATGGATAGGAAACAAAAAGCTCTTTCAGGCATTGTTCTTTAGGCTTTATTGTCACAGCATCTGAAAAGACTGGAAGGTAACCCCCTCAGCCCCAGAGCCAAAACATTTTCAGTAGGGAGGCACCAGGGGAACCAGTGGGACATAATATCACTTCTGGCATCACAAAATTAAAAAATTAAAAAATACAATAAGGACTCACGCTTTCAATATGCTCTAAGAGGCCGTGGTGGAGAACGAAAGCACGGCACGAGGAGAGGGGAGGCGAGGGCAACAGCCACGGTCGGGTGGGGTGGGGAAAGACCCCCCCCCCCAGACACCTCATGAGGGGCACTGCTTTCTGAGCCAGGGAGGCAGGGAGCGTGGGAGGCCTGTCGTTTTCTCTGGATGGGCCTGAGGAGCTGGGTAGATGGAGAACTCCAGCTTGGACTTCTTGCCATAGTCAACTGACAGCCGCTCCATCAGTAGGGAAGTAAAACCAGAGCCAGTGTCACCATCAAAGCTGTGGAAGACCAGGAAGCCCTGGAGACCTGTGCATTGGTCAGCCTCTGCTCCACTCCACTGAAGGTGTGCGTTAATGCAGTCCTCCCACGCCGAAAGGGCATGCAGATGGCACTAAGAAAGGCCAGGGGACAGGGGAAAAGGCGTGGTGTGGCTGGGCCGGCTACTTCCATACGGGCATGTGAGCGCGATCCCCCAGTGGTAGCCTGAGCCATGGTTTCCCTGCACCCCTTCCAGCACTGGCTGGGCCCTGAGAGTTGAAACAGCACTCCTTGTGAGTAATGCTCTCCACCTGGCCCAGCCCAGTCTTTTGGCACAGCCTTCACGCTGCTGCCAGACTCCTGCTTCAGCTGGTTTGGAGGGCACGGCGCAGCACGGCTGAATTTGAAGTACAAATAATTGTTTAAAAAACATGATTTCTGGTATACAAACTTGTGGGGGCGTGGCTTTAAATTGAGGTGGCATGGCCCTGAGATGCCCCACTGTAGCTACAGGCCTGAACCCCCTACTCCCTGCACAGAACTGGGATCAGGCTAATCCTTGTCATGCAGATTATAGCATACCACAGAGATAATATTCATGTCTGTGGAAGATCATACTGAAATAAGAAAAGGAGATCCGAAGCTAGCCTTACAGTGCCATCCTTCTAAGTTTGCTAAAAACAATACAGTTTGAAGAACGCAGCTCTGCTTAGCATGGCGCCATTAGTGCTGTGCAATGTTAATTTACAGTGCCAGTCTAAGAATCCACCATGGATTCCTTTCTCCCTCACCATTACAATTCCACAGGCGACACCATATATTGTCAGCTGAAGATAAATACAGCTGCCCACTATTACTGCTGCCTCTATGGAGGGACAAGAAAGTAGTCAAACGTTAGCCTGTCACCTTCTAGCTCACTCCCTGCCTTCAGTCTCTGAAGCCAGAATTCACCCAGACCAACAAAAGCTCTTAAATCAGCACTGCTCCTTAGAAACTCAATGCAGGACGGCAGCTACCCATCTTCGTGCCTTCTAGGAAAAGTGGCCAGAGTTCAAGGGCAAGTGGAGACACTCGGACAAACACAGCAGGGAATGAATGACACAGGCGTTTCTACCCAGAGACTCGACATTAAAGAGTGCGCAACACCAGTTAAAAATGACTATACGAAACTATTGCTTAACCATGTCTTCAAGTCCTCGTCTGAGACCAGAGTTTTCATAAGAGGCAACATAGATATTTGCTACACAAATGCGGTTCTCTGACCTCAGCCAGGCAATTAGGCCTAAACAGAGAAACTCTACCGTTTAGCGTACCAGGTGGTGCAACATACCGCATTCCAGATATTGCGGGATGAACACTAAAGACGGGCTCCGAGACATTAACTTAAAGCCAACACTTGTTGTTAAAAAAGATCGACTTTTTTTTTTTTTTTTTACTATACCTTAGTAAGGATAGTCTTGCCATAGTTCTTTGTGCTGGTTAAGCCACTGTTAAGGTAGACATCCTTCCCAGCAGCTGCATTGTAATATGCTGCAGGAATGAGAGAGAGCACATAAAGTCAAAGTTATAGGACTGCATTGTTGATTCGCACAGCACCTGCATGAGAACCTCTGCTTCTCCAGTTCTGGAGCTTCCTTTTACACTGTCTCACAATTGGCAGATTAATCTCTGATGAACTGGTTCCTAATCTAGGATAAGACTGCCCAGTGGGTCACAAGTGCCTGGACAGCAGCAGGACGATTCGGATTCACGGGTCTCTCGATGGCACAGAGTCATGTCCGCCTCTCTCACCCTGCATTGCTACCAACTTTATGCTCCAATACAACCACACATTTGTGAACTGTATGTACAGTAGAGCTCACTTTTGCACGGCAGGTGTCACTTGTCAGTAGCTGCCCTGAGCCACAAGGAAAGGCAAGATACAAACATTCTAATAAAAACTGTCACTCTTATAATCTTGACTGAGAACTGCTCTAAAAATCTGCCAGATGTAGGAAGCAAGACTGTAAACATTTGGGCAAGAAACACATTTGTCTTTTTTTAGTTTCAGGGCCTTAATAATAATTTTTAAAAAACCTTGCCTGTGTCCTTGATTTATGATGTACATGTTACCACTGAGAACACCTACAAAGCTCAGGATTGGGCTCCCTATAATAAGGCTGGTCCCACTGCTGGACCTCCTGAGGGCACCTGGTGTTTTCGGCCACTGTGTGACACAGAGTGTTGGACTGGATGGGCCACTGGCCTGATCCAACACTGGCTTCTCTTATGTTCTCTTATGTTCTTAAGGCTTCTTTACTGACTGCAAAGGGGACACAGTACCCATGTGTGGAACTGCACAGAGATCATGAAGAAGATCTCGTGCTACAGGGGTGAAAGCTTCTTCATTTTTATCCTGTACCACCAATTCACCCCCCCCTTCCCCAAAGATGGGAGGCACCCTTTCAGCCACATTCCTTCTGGGGCTCAGCACTGGCTGGTCAAGGCTTACTTTGGGCCCTCTTCTACTCACCCAAAGAAATCTGGTTCAAGGGTCAGTTTCAAGAGAATGACCTGATCAGAAAAGCATCTATCTACACTGGATGTTTTATTTTCATCTTCAAGCACTTCTGCATCACTGAATGAGTACAAGAAGGAAGAAAAAAACATGCATTAACTAGGGGAAAAAATATTACCTTTGGGACAGATACCGCCATGGCTGTTTTGTCTTTGAGAGCCAACATATGCCAGTCCAAGAGTGCCCATATCAAAGTCTTGGTATGTAAAGAGGTGTGCAAGGCACACATGAGCTGCCTTCTCGGCTATATCATAGCTGAATTGCTGTGTGGAACAGATATGTCAACATATTTTAATGATGAAGGGAAAACATTTACTTCACATCTTAGCAACAACAGATTAATAGACTAGATAGATTTCTGTTTCACCATCATTAGCTGGCTGTCACCCACTCCATCCTCCCGCAATGGGGGAAGGAATGCTTTCCCTACAAATAAATCTAAGTTGTCACTGAGAACCAAGTAAGTGAAAAATCCCAGAAAATAAAAACCATCTTCAAAACATTTCTGTGAAATGAATATTGGGGAGATAATTACACCATACTTGACATGACCAGAAATGTTTTTGCCTCCACTTATTAGGAGAGGAAAATGCGAACTATATAAGGCACGACAAATTGTAATGTCAAAAATGTGGGCCTACTTCATTGTAAGACAGCGGAGACAATTATTTTAAAAGAAAAGATATTAATTACATCTTGCAATTAATCATTCTGTATAGCCTTCTAGATTCCCCAGACTAAAATAAGCTCTTAAACATATCCCCTTGAAAGCATGCTTCTCTCTTTGTAATCTACATTTCCAGTGTCATACACAATAAAATCTTTGTAATCCAGCACTTGATTATCCGGAACACTCAGTTAACTGGCACCACCCAAAGGGTAAGCTCCTCAATTGCCATTCACCTGCACCTTGCGACGTATGCATGCCTCACTCCCACCCTTCCATCTGATGCCCCCAGCTGTTGCTAGGCTTTTGACATTGCCAGCAGACATCATCACTGGGTGCCTCTTTCTACTTCAGTCTGCCCGCTGGGAGCCAGGTTTGACACAGAGGTTGTGGGCTTGTCTGCCTCCTGTGTAGGACAGCTCCATAGTTCAACAGGCAGGGGAAGACACAGGAGCTATCACTATGATGTTCCCAATGGTTCGGGGTTTGGTTGTGTGGATTCCTCTGGGTAGGGGGTAAAGCAGAGTAAGCTAGAATATCCTTCACATTTGATTAACTGGAAACCTCCATTCCCCATTAGTGGCAGTCAAAGCTTTTTACAGTACTTGCTTGAGTCAAGACAGAGGGGTCCCGTGCCTTGCTTATCAGTGGAGTGGTTAGTGATGCACTGTAGAAACAGACACACAGCCTACCTCCAACAGCTCCTTTACTTCCCAAGCATCCTTCGCCTCATTTGGCTGACTTTTTGCCATGTTATAATGTTTTTCCCCAACGGATACATTTTCAGGATCACTGTGAACAATAATCTTTATTTAAGAAAAAATTAACATATTAATGTGGGGTGATTTAAGCAAGGAAGAAGAAGAAGAAGAAAAAGAAGAGATTGGTTTTCTATCCCACTCTTCACTCTCTCGAAGTCTCAGAGCGGCTTGAGAGAACAGCTCTGACAGAACTATGGCTTGCCCAAGGTCATCCAGCAGGTGCAAGTGGAGGAGTGGGGAATCAAACTCGGTTCTCCCAGATTAGAGTCCGCGCACTTAACCACTGCACCAAACTGGCTCTCCAAGGAAGTGACAGCAAATCTATGAAATTGTTTGCCTCCTTTCAACCCTACAAAACACTGTATTTACTCAAATCCAAGATGTGGTTGTTGTTGTTTTTACCAAGTATGCCATCAAAAAAAGAAGGGGGAAGGCATCTTACATTTGTGTACAAATTAAGAGTTACGTACATAAATAATTATTTCTTCCTATACATTTTTTGGGCAAGGCAGGACATCTTACATTTAGGATTGTCTTCCTTTTTCAATAAATGCAGTAAAAGGAAATCTTGCCACGCTGAAATTTTTCAGCCACTACCGAAGACTCTGCTTTCCATTAGCAAAGGCTCCTGAAACCTTGATCTACTTTATAACTACCACAGAAGAAAATTCTACACACATCGTAAATTACATCTGTGCATCTTATTAACAATTTCCAAGCCAATGCTCTGTTTCAGTGGTGTACAAAGGGTCCTCGTTTTAGCTGCCCAGGCTCTGCATCAGACAGAACTTATACTAAGACACTGAAGTACAAGTCTCAGCTTTCATTGAAAAGGTTATGGTTATGTCAGGAAGTTTAGAACGTAAGCAGATAACAATTAATACAGACAGACGAAAGGCATGACTGATCAAGACGGCCAGTGGCAAGGACAGTCACAGACCAATGGGATGGTGTAAGCAAGCAACCTTGTATGGCAGATCAAACGAAACCAAAGGTCACGGCATCTGCACTAACAGCATTTAATGTGGATTTCTTCTAGTAAAGAACTGGACAGCTGATACTCCTGCACGCCCTTCTACACTTATTGGCTACCCACTTTTGCATGACATATCAACTTAAAACTGCAGCCTCTGAATCCTATTCATAGGTGCAGGGTACTCAATGGTGCCCGCACACTCATGTACCAAGCACTGGGGCTAAAGCTCAAAGATTATTAAAAAAGAAAGCTGTATAACCAAAGGTCAGAAAACATATTTAGTGCATGCCTGAAGCAGTAGTTTCTTTGTCTGGCAGGAAAACAAGATGTCGGGGTGGTGATGGAGAGCTGGTAAATACTAGGAGACTGCACACTTTTTCTCCCTTGTGATTAATCCTGCAACTCAACTGTAATGGTACACCTCCTTTTGGGTGTAACATGCACTGATTCAAGTCCATCCACTCCTCTAACTAGATTTCTTAATTCTCACCCTGCAGTCAGGGCTGGCTATAGATTCGGGGAGAATCCTGAACAAGATGCCTTCCAGGAGGCCCACATTTGCATACATACACACAGACTAGCTCTCAAGCAGGAAGGAGCATAGGGGCTCTTTCTACCCTTGCTGATGCTTAGAAGGGCCCAGAAGAGGAGAAACGCCTCCTTCAGCTGCTGAAGACAGCAGGGCAGGATTCTTTCACACTTCCAAGCCATTGCATCATGCACTGCTACCCCTCCCACAGAAAATGACAGATTTCCCCAAAGGTTCTTTTATGTTGTAACCCTGCTGGCAGCAACCGGACTTAGGAAAGTGCGGAAAGCCATGCTCCCCTGCTGAGAGCTGCTGGAAGATGCACCTCCCCCAGCAGCTGGAGAGAACATGACTCATGCTCCTCTAATCCCTGTTGGTGCCAGCATGGTTACAAGGTGCATTTAAAAAAGAAAAATAGATGTGTTCTGCTCCCTCAGTTCCTGAGAGACACCTTCAAAAGCGGTGGAATGCGTTTCTTCCATGCACCTTACACCTCTTGGGAGGCACACCTGATCTGCATTGCATCCCTTCCTCTACGGATCTCTCCCCACAGGAAATTTACACCCCCCCCCCCATACACACACACAGTGAAAGAGGAATACCGTATTTTTCGCTCTATAAAACGCACCTGACAATAAGACGCGGGGGGAGGCTCGCGCCTTCCGCGCTGGTCAGCGAGGCCTCACGCGAGCCGGCAGCATCAGCAGCGGCCTCGTGGCAGCAACAGGAACCTTGTGCCTGCTGCGGCAGCGGCCTCGTCCCTGCCGCGCCAGTGGCGGCGGCCTGGCAGCGGCAGCAACACGGGCCTCACGGCACACCCCCCCCCCAGGAATTTTTAAAGTGACTCCCCCAGCCCCAACGTGCAGTATTCGCTCCATAAGACGCACACACTTCCCCCCCACTTTTTTTGGGAGAAAAAGTGTGTCTTATGGTCCGAAAAATACGGTAATTAAGTTAAAAGAGCCTCTTCTCAAGCCTTGCTCTTCATGCCCCCACCTGCAGAAGCAAAGCAGGAGGCAACCAAAACAGGGCTTTTTTCAGTTGCCGATTTTCACCTCAGGAATACCCTCCACTCCTGGAGGCTCACCTGGGGCCCAGCTTATGTGCCAGGCCCCAACCCTTCCTTCCACCCAGAATTTTAACCCAGGTTTCATTTTTAAATGTTATTTTTAAGGCCTGCATCTAGTCTGAGACCCATTTGATGATTATCATTTAAAGCTGCCAAATGCTGTTTCATATCATTTTTAAGCCCTAGCTGCTTCTCATGCTGTGGCTTTATGATATTATTGCACTGCTTTACTTCGAAGTCATATCAAGCAGCTTTCCAGAGAAGCAACTGTTGGCACAGCAAAGGTGCGCAACCTGACGGAAGGGTAGATAAAGGTTTATTTAGGAATGGTAGAAAAGAGGAGAACAGAGATAGGTTCCTAACTACTTCTCTAACTGAGAGAGGGTAAGACTGAGTATGGGGAAATTGCCCTAAGAGTAGCGGTCTGGAGACAGACAAGGAATGACACTTAACAGGAGAGAGAAGGTCCTGACCTCACTATCCTATCTAGCTGTCTTCTTGCTGCCCCCTGCAGGGTCTTCTTCTCTGTACACCAGACTTTTCAAAAAGCAATATGTAGATTTTCTGAATAAAGACTGGTGTCTATGGATAAACTAGCTACAAGGGCATCAGAAAAGGGACCGTAGTCAGTTGGAAAAAAACTCAGCAACATTCAGAAACACTAGGATGCTATTTTGCCTCCATCACATTGTGGCTTGAAGAAATGATTCAACAAAACTAATTAAACACGAAATGGCATTGAGCAAAGACGAATAGTACCAAAGTTTTATACATGATTCCAAGAGTCATCTAAGTACCTGTTCTATCTGTATGCCATATCCTTTAAAGTTGTCATTGTCCCACGTGGTATTGCGATATATGTCATCCACTCTGTCTATTAATTCAATCTATGCACCAAAAAAGAAAGGATTATTCCCTTCCAGTCTCTTATTATTAGCTTTTTGAACACTACGGATTATGTATAAATTACATGCATAAAGGAATACAAAATGAAGGAAACCCTTTACTTCTTGCTATATATTTTAGGATCAGAGCTTCCACAGGACATGCTTTCAAAACAAAAACAAACCCTGCAAATTATACTCATAATTTTTAAAAAGCACAGATAAATGCAGATAAAAATGAAAACCATAGATACAAACAATACTTTGTTCCCATAATGGCTTCCATATTTTCTGAAGGAAAGCCAACGACAAACTGTGTACTCCATTCAGTCTGTATGGCAAATTCACCCCCCCCCCCATCAAATATATATCCAAATCTAGCACAGGCTTTATTATAGGACATCAGAACAATGCCTATTTTTCTCAGATTCTTCCAGAGAGAAAAAAACAGGTTGCTTACCTGTAACTGATGATCTTCGAGTGGTCATCTGTGCATTCACACCAGTGGGTTTCTGCGCCTGCGCCGAAACTCATCGGTATCTAACAAGCTAACGGATTTTTGCGCCCAGCTCCCGGGCGCATGCGCATGGCGCCCACCGCGCATGCCCAGAGGAGCCGGGCGCGGACATCCCGCCAGTTCCTTCTGACCGCTGCAACCAGAAGCAGTGTGTGCCACCTGGCCGCAGAGGGGAAGGTGGGCGGGAGGTGTGAATGCACAGATGACCACTCGAAGATCATCAGTTACAGGTAAGCAACCTGTTTATCTTCGACGTGGTCTCTGTGATTCACACCAGTGGGAGATTAGCGAGCAGTCCTACCTGGAGGAGGGTGCCGGCCGGCGGTTTTCAGGAGGTAGTAGATAAGATGAGTCTACCCATGGCCGCTCGGTCCGATGCTCGAGTATCGAGGGCGTAGTGCCAAATAAAGGTGTTAGGAGATGCCCAGGTGGCGGCTTTGCATATGTCCAACAGGGCAACACCTTGCAGAAAAGCCGTAGCTTTCCTAGAAGTTGTCAACGAACCGACGAGGGAGGCTGTTAGCCGAACGGCGGTCAGAAGAGAACTGGCGGGATGTCCGCGCCCGGCTCCTCTGGGCATGCGCGGTGGGCGCCACGCACATGCGCCCGGGAGCTGGGCGCGAAAATCCGTTAGCTTGCTAGATACCGATGAGTTTCAGTGCAGGCGCAGAAACCCACTGGTGTGAATCACAGAGACCACGTGAAAGATCAGTGTGTTACATATAAGCCATGACAAATGGCTTTACATCAAGACTGGAAATGGATAAATGGTAATCAGAAATACAGCAACAGCCATCAAACACAAACCAATCTAGTACGTCTGCATACCATACGTAGCCAGTATATATACTACTAAGACACACACACAGGCAACTCTTACTGTAAGCCACTTTGGGTCCCCATCGGGGAGAAAGGCCATGCATAAACAAAGCAAGAAAATAAAGATCCATTACCGTTTCTTTTGTACCTGCTAAACTGTACCTGCTAAACAGTACTTTAAAAATATCATCTCCTTAAGAGTCATGTTTTAACTACAGCAAAGTACAATGATCCACGGTCCAAATTCCTCAAGCAATTGGCAGCAGACAGATATACTTACTAAGTAATTAATTGTGGTGCTTTCTTCCTCACGGCCCATGTGCTTAAAGAAGCGATGATCTGCTACTACTAACATTCTGCAGGTATTCCTGAGGGGATCTGGGACAGCTCTTTTGTGCCGAGAGACCTTCACTGTGATGACAATTTAGAAGTTGCTAAATAGGCCACACCATTTAGGACATCCCTTACGTTGAATCAAAAATGTAACATTACAATAGCAGACATGAAAATATTGATCTTCTTAATAACAGGTGTTACACAAGTCTACATAGGCCGGGGTACGGCAAAATTATAAACCTTTGAAACTTAGGGGCTCTTGCTGGGACTTTCAGAGATTACACCGTGTACTTTACCTTTGATAAAGAATATAACTTCCATAGTGATGTGTTTTGTTTTCACTTGCTGAACATAGCAAATGTGAAGAGAATGATGAGATTTGTTTTAATGGAGGAGAGGTGATTTATGTATGCCACAGGCTCCCTGCAGAAAGGGTGGGATTTGAAGTGCCTAAGGAACTTGCTTGTTATGATACATATTTTCTTTTAGACAGCCAATATTCTGACAGGATATGGAGCCTGGGCTTGGTGAAGATACTGAAGGGGAAAGAACTGGGAATGTCTGAGCCACCTGGATAGGTCCTCAGCTGAGTACCTGCCCCCCTTCCCTTTCTGCAGATATTTAGAGCCTGGACTTGACCAGCATCATGGGGATTAAAGAGCTCTTGACCCTTGGGGGGGGGTCTTCTCCCGTAGCTCTGTGTGAGCCAAACCAGTGGAACTGACACTAGCCCATGACAACCTTGTGGCTTATCACCAGCTTCAACTGTGTAGCGGGGGGGGGGGGAGGCTACTGGATTATATGTCTTTATTACAATTGTATGTTATGTACGTGCTTCACTTTAGAAGCAGTTTTAAATCCCCAGGGTAGAAGGGAAATACAGTCAAGTATTTTAAAATTTATTTATTATTTTATTTTATTTCTTGAATTTATATCCCGCTCTCCCCACCAAAGGCAGGCTCAGAGCGGCTCACAACATAAGTTAAAATTACAGTCCATTTAAAATAAACCTTCCACATTAAACATTAAAATACTATCCATACATCCTGCACAAGATTGGCGGCATTTCAATTCAACCCACAGGTGGGTCCGAGCAGCATTCATATAAAATCTCTGTGTGACCACACACAGGTTGGCAGATGGGAGTCCCAACAGACGGGCTGGCAGATGGAGCTGGGCCAGGGCTGAGATGTTTACCTTGGGCGGCCCCTACCTAAAAGCCTGGTGGAAGAGCTCCGTTTTACAGGCCCTGCAGAACTGCATCAAATCTCGCAGGGCCCTGATGTTCTCTGGGAGCTCGTTCCACCAGTGCGGGGCCACCACTGAAAAAGCCCTGGCTTTTATATATATATAAATAAATAAATAAATATAAATAAATCCCCAGGGTAGAAGGGAAATACAGTCAAGTATTTTAAAATAAACATTTAGATGAATAAATAATACTTCTCCAAGGTTTCTGGTTAGAAATACGTACTTTATTTTAGCTGACTGCTGTACATACACGTCAAATCCAGAAAACTACTTTAAAAGTATCTATAAAGCATTATTTCTAAACAATGGGGTATAGGATTAAAAACTATAATAGTATAACCTGAGGTACTTGTATTGGTTGTCTGGACAACACTTGCCCTGACTTCCAATAACAATTTTGTGCAACTGTTACTGTAAAGCTTTGTTGTTGTTTTTTAAGAGCACTCTCCTATTTCACAAAGGCAACAGCAAATCTACAAGTTCCTTGCAGCAACAGCAGGAAACAGAAGGCTGCCCATCTTGCAGGACTATGACAGAGATTTAAATATGCAAGGCAGGTATCAAAATAGTCACAGTATAGCCAGTCACTGGATTTGTGCTGCATTGGCCAAATCTTGTTCCTTGCATTAGCTCCTTTAAAAATAGAAAGACTCCTGCATACAATAATGAAAGAATCCGTTGTAACTACTTAAGGCACTTACTTCCATTTGATATACTGTCCTTCATCCCTGCACCCAATAGGTCTTCATCCTCTAACTTAACGTAGCCACAAACTTTTGGAGACTGTAAGCGTGAGACATCCTTAATGTCTTCTGATTTGTAGACCAAAAGTCTTCCATCCTTCGAATTATTAATAAACCTCCACAGGGGCTGCAATCAGGGGAGGGGAAAAAGTAGTAACTTTAAATAGAAAATAAGATAAAATTAATGACAGCACTCCCTTTTCTTCCCACTTTATTTTACTTAATACTTATTCACATGAACCTGCAATACTCCTCTAAAAGACATGCCTAGAAATCTTATGTTTTCTTTCCACACCGAGCAAGCAACTGGGCAAGTAAAAACTCTGGACTCTGTACATACTTAGGCTTGCCATATTTAAGTCCTCCAATCCCAGCCAACCCAATCTGCATATTGTACAAATCAACCTTAATAATTGGTGCTTTATCTACCAGTAGCGTCGCATCTCCTTCTGTTAACCAACACAAGAAAGTTGGGGAAGAACACAGAAGTGTCTTCACTCAATCCTTTGTTGATGCTAGAATTTGCTAAGGAAGCAACAATAAAACTTGTCTGGGAGAGAGAAAAAGTGAGCAAGGCTCCTTGCCTGAAGCTTTCAGATTTTGCTGCTCCTGCAGTGCATGGCTCTGCTTCTGTTCACACAAAGCACAAAGAGAAGTTCCCATGTGGGAGAAAAACAAACAAGAATCTCCTAGGACTTGAGCCCTTGTTCTCTTGATTTCAGCATGGTTTCACTGGTCTCCAAGAAATTCTCGGTGAAGTGGGAACAGCACCACAGTCTTAAAGTCTAACCCTAACTTGGGCCCCGGTCACATGAGCGAGATAAAGTGGGGGGGAAATGAGTACTTTGACCCGCAGTTGCGCGATCACACATTTCTGCGAAGCTGTGGTCACAACTCGCCACTGCGTGATCAGACACAACCGCGGGCAAGCTGTTTTGTTGTTGTTGTTCCTTTCCGATTCATTTAAATGGGGGGTTGATGAATCGTATCTCCACCCTGAGGGGTTCCTGAGGGGTTCTCAGTATGTGATGATGCGCATACTGAGAAGGGGAAACAAACAACAGCATGGCGTTGGGATAGCCTGATCAGACTATCCCCGATGCCACAAGTGCTCGCTGGAGCGATCACACAGGGAAAGTCCATCTGTGGCCCGTAGCAACCCGTATTATACTGGATTTTCCCTACTGTTTTTTTTACTCAGCTTCACCGGTGGAGAGAAATGGCTTGCCGATGGGTGCAGGATGCTTGACAAATGTGCTCTTGTGATCGCGCCCTTAAAATCTGGCTGGGAGTTGTGCCTATCACGCGGCTAATTCTGCGTGTGATTGGGGTCATACTCATGCAATTAACTTTCAAAACAAGTGTGCTATGTACTGCAAGACTTTAAAAAAAAAAAAAATTCATTATACAAAACTTACATAAAATACAAAGAACAAAATTTACAATTATACTTTTGCTTTGTTCTAATATAAGTAACATATAGGTATTTTAAAAGAAAATCATTTCTTGATAAACAGGGTCCGTTGGCAAAATACTTTTTTCTTTTAAGATAACTTATTATTGGAAATCAAGTATATACTATTTTTTCTGATATTGAGACGGAGAACTATTACATATAGTATAAGACAGTTTAGACAATATAAAATATTCCCATAATTTCTCAAGCCAAGCTTGTTTAGATGGAGGTGACTTTATCCATTTTAAAGCTATAAGATTTTTAGCTACCGATAATAATATAGAAATTCCTTCTATATTTCCTTGCAAAATGTTTGGGGACTTCCAATGTTCTAACAAGATTACCTCTGGGGACATAGGTCACCGAATTGATGTAATCTCGTGTACAGTTTGTATTATTTGTGCCCAAAAGGTTTGAATATGCGAGCAACTCCACCAACAGTGTAAAAAGTCTGCAAATTGACCACATTTCCTACAATTCGGTGAGTATTTCTTACTTATCCTATTTGAGATGGAAGGTGGTGTATACCATCGTGTCATCAATTTTATTGCTTGGATTTTTACTGCTTGGATTTTTACTACACTTATTTTTGATGTCAAACTTGGAGATTTCCAGATTGAGGTCCACTCTTCCTCTGTAAGTGTAATGCCTAAATCTGAATTCCATTGTTTCTGATATAATACTTCTTTATCTTCATCAATTGAGTTCAAGATTTGATAAATCTTAGTGATCAAGCCTGGGGTTTGTTCTTTAAAATCTTTTAGCATAATTTCAAATGGTGTCAGTTGTCTTTTTCTTGTTTGTTTCAATTGGGGGGATTCCAAGAGATGTTTGATTTGCAGATATCTATACCAATGTATTTTATTTTTGATTTTCTGTTCTAATTTTGTTTTTTCTATTATTATGTCTTTTTCTAGAAAATGTCCTATTCTTGTAAAACCAGCCTGCTGTAAAATATGAACATTGGCAGAGGAATGACCTGGTTCAAACCATGTTTGATGTAGGTATGATGCCTGTGTAGAAATGCCTGGTGCCAATAAGTTTTTACGTTTCTTCCATATATTTAGAGAGTGTGTTAAATTGTATGATTTTTAAAGTTTTTATCAGTTTTTCATTCCATATTGACCACTCCTATAGCACCCCCTTAGTGGCTAGAGATAGAGAACGGACCATCTACAGGCTCTCTTGAGATGGCATCATATCATGCCATCCTCCCACGTACCACCTCCCAATAAAAGCTGCTCCCCAAGAGTCACAAGTTAGTCTAGCTTTCCCCTTTTCCTTGCTTGATCTTCCTCCCTCCCTCATGGACCCTTGGGTGCACCACTGGGGTCTGCCATGTGGCTTTCTGCTGGTTCAGAACCACAATCCTTTGTCCTCTTCCTGAAGACTTCTCCCCTTCGTTTTCCAGATGGATTCCACTGATTCATATAGAGGTAAATATCACCCTTGACGGAAACCATCAAATATCCTGCTCATGCAAATGTCTCTGTATTTCTACCTAATTTCCTAGTTCTGTATAACTGTGTGAATGATAGTGTAACATTGTAACATTGTTTATAAATCTTTTATTACATTTTTAGTAAACAATTTATCTTTTATACTTTAACTTGAGTCTGGGTCAGTTCCTGAGAAGCCTCGGTTTAGCGCCACCTCTATATACATAGGCAAGATCCTATAAAGCCAGCTGCATATTGTTAAGACCTAATATTCCCCCAAATATTAATAAACAAGAGAGCAGTCAGGCCAACACCTGATGAAGGTTTAACTATAAATACTGAGAAATCAAAAGTAGCTGTCTTAGCAGGTCCCAGTTGTGGCGGGGCTAGCCGGAGCCCTCTCCCTCCTAAAAGACATACTCAATTTTTAAGATGTTACTGTTGTACCTTGGGGAACTACCTTGGGGAATAAGTTGGAATTACCACATTTTTCACTGATTCCCCCTTCCTAATTGTTTCCAGTACAAATGTTGCAAGGTTGAGCGATGGGAACAAGCAAGTGAATACGTGACTCAGAAGATTCAATTACAGCTCCTGCTTGCAAGCAAAAAAGAATTGAGGATTATTTTGCAACTAAGGAGACCACGATTTTAATCGCCCTACCACAATCCAATCTGCACCTCTGGCTGATACCTTTAACTTGGAGGAAAATCCTGCTGTGGAAACTAATAACTCACCACAAGTAGTAACAAGCACAGAGGTAGCAGATAATACTTTGAAGGAGTTTTCCGTAGTGACACCTAAGACGGTGAGCCTCATTTTTGAATCACTGAAAGAAATTAGAAAAAACCTTCAGCAACTCAACAAGGGCTGCAATAGGATTAGCAAGACGAACAAAATTTGCAAGCAGTGGCATGCTCAGAGATGCCTGGCCTCATACTACCTCAATCCTGAAAGGGAACAACCCAGGTTTGGATCAGACGGAGACAAAAGAAAGAAGGAAACCTTATAATTTGACTGCAATTATATAAGGGTTGCCTAATTGTATGTTGATACAAGAGACAGATTCCTGTTTGGAAGTCCAAGAAACAGGCTGTTTCTCATTTGGGAACTCTTTTCCAGAGGACAACACTCAAATACACTTAATTTTGACGGAGACGCTAAAACAGCTCGAACCAAACACAGAGGATACTTCTAAACTTCAACAGCCAAAAAATGCCTGCATTGTTACTCTGACAGAAAATCTTTTTGGGAACTAGAGGGATCCTTCCGGTCAGAGTTTTTGCTAACACCACAATAGCTCCTTTACTTCCAAAACTGCAATACGCTACTTCAAATAATATGAAAGACTCCTCTTTGACAATTTCAACAGCTATACCCCCACCAGGATAAAATTAGCATGCCGTTATATCTAAAAACTGTCAATGGGGAAGCAAATGCCGCCAACTCGAAAATTCCATTGAAGAAGATCTAATTAATTTCTTTTCGATTCTACCAGAAGATGAACAATCAGCAATAACAACAAGACTAGAATGTTTAAGAACAAAACTTCTGAAATCAAAGGAAGTTTCAATAACTCCAGCATCACCCCATTGCCGAGAACATGATTTAATGGCAATGTGCTTAAGCTGTAATTCCATCTTCTAGAGTTACTTCAGACAAACCTAAAAACTATTGGGAGCCACTTACCAGTCAATTGATGGAATGTGAATCGGAAAGATATACACTTTCACATGAACCAAATCCTCTTGACCATGGAGCCCTGTCTAGAAATGGCTGCATTTTCCATGACTTTTAAGACGAGATCTTCCCTCCATGCCCCTCACCTGTGCTGAGCATTTGCACTTGCTAGATGTATCGCCATTCCATCTGCTGTCACTCATACTAGATATAAAGGGGTTCCATACTCAGCAAGACTGTGTGTGTGTAGTCTAAATCAGGTAGATTCAGTTTTCCATATTCTCCTATACTGTCCCTGGTATGGCGATATACGTTTTACTCTTTTAGACCCAATTCTATCTAATATGATAGGTTGCCCAGATGTTTTGAAGGTGGGTCGTCTCCTGAACGATCTGTCACCCGAATTAACTGAAAAGGTTGCTCTATTTCTAAGTTTGGTAATTAAGAATTGTTTGCACAACACATAGCTACATATGATTAACTTATTTTTCCTTGTTACCTCTCTTTCCGTTTATGTTTCTTTCTGTAACCTGGTTTATGCCAATAAAGGTGTATGTATGTATGTAAGAGGAGATCTGGATAAAATTTTGAATGACCGACAATTAAAGTTATTGTCATGGAACTTGGGGGGGATGACATAACAAACCTTATGATTTAGAATTTCCAAATTTTTAACATAAATTTGATATTTTATTTATATAGGAAACCTGGTTCCAGGATATCACTTCCCTAAATTCTCCAGGGCTTTAGAGCATTTGCCACACTGGCAATTGAAACTCACTCTAGAGGTCGGGGCAGTGGTGGCCTGGTAGTGTTAATCACGGTCGATCTAAAAGCAGAAATTCAAGTTATAGAAAGTATTTGTCCAAATTATATTCAGATATTATTAGTTAAGGGTCAGTATATAGGCACCTTCTTGTGTGCTGATGTTTACTTACCCCCCCCAAATATTCCAAAAGCTCAGGACAAAGGGAAATTATGGGACCAGCTGTTTATAACTCTTAAAGACCTAACGTCTCAATACCCAAGCTCCAAGACAATTTTAGGCGGGGATTTTAATGCTAGTATTGGCTAGGGAAATCTTGAGACTTGTACAGCCACTTATGTTCAGGTCACTTAACAAGCCTTCTAGATTGCCACTAGTTAGATCCTGTAATTAGCAAATCTGGTTTGAAATTTCTAGATCTGCTTTCTTTATTTAGCTTGTTTACTTTTCATGGGATAAAGTTTGATAAATCAGGAGGTTCTTATACATATTTATCTTCTCTTCATGCCGGTATGATTGATTATATAGCTGTTTCTCCTACACTATTGGACCAAGGAATCATTTTGAAGTGGGTAACAGCACTGTAAATGATCACTGCCCTCTAAAGCTAGTAATAACTTTTAATAACAGAATATTTTTGGCTCCAACATCCAAATCTACCAAAGATATATCTCCTGCTTTCAGGAGATGTAGGTGGACAGAGCAGTTACAAAAAAAATAGCTCTAGCCCTGGAGGGTGCTCAATCTAAAAGTCAGACAACAAACTCTACTTCAATTGAATACAAATATTATGCAACATTACAAAGAGATAGTACAAATTATTAAACCTTTACTTATTATAACAGACCTTTAAAACAGCGATTTTATCCCCCAAATGTGTGGTTTGATTTAGAATGTAGAGCTTTTAAGAAAAAAATGGCTAAGCAAATGAGGTTAATTCGGCACAGCGAAGCGGCGACTAGAATTCAACAGTTAACCATACTTAGATCTTAGTATAAGAGTTTATACAAAAGTAAAAAGATTAATTATGCTAAATACTTATAGAATGAACTGGCTCAGGCTGTCTTCGGGGGGGGGGATCCTGTTTTGGGGAGTTGATTTCATTTTGTTTATGTAGATCTCCTCAACAACCAGATGCTCAAATATCTGGAAATCCTTGGTATTTTACCACAGTTTATGAATCCATTCCATCTTCATCTAAGTTGTTAGGAATAAGAGAACAGGCCTTCGTAACTTAGAAATTCTACCAGAGTAGCCCCCAGTAACAGAGACTGAAATCGGAAACCTTATTAGATCTTTAGCTTCCGGCAAATCCCCCGGGGAGGATCTGATTTCTACAGATCTGATAAAAGCCTTTCCCAACTTGTATTAGCTAAACTATTTAATCAGATAAATGACTCAGGTATTTTTCCAGCTGGCTGGAAAACTAGTATAGTAGGCCCCATCCATAAAAAGGGGACAAAACTGACCCCAACTATTATCAACCTATAAGCCTCCTTGACACAGTGTCAAAACTTTATGGAAAATATCTTCTTCAAAAGCTGGAGGATTGAGTCATTGAAAACCATATTATACATCCCCACCAAGCAGGATTTAGAAGAGACCAAGGTACAATAGATCACTGTCAAGAAGAAGAAGAAGAAGAAGAAGAAGAAGAAGAAGAAGAAGAAGAAGAAGAAGAAGAAGGAGATTGGATTTATATCCCGCCCTTCACTCACTGGGAGACTCAGAGCGGCTTACAAACTCCTTTCCCTGCCCCTCCCCACAACAGACACCCTGTGAGGTAGGTGGGGCTGAGAGAGCTCTTTCCCAAGCTGTCTTTGAGTGAAGAACTGTGCCAGAGCTATGGCTTGCCCAAGGTCATCCAGCAGGTACAAGTGGAGGAGTGGGGAATCAAACCCGGTTCTCCCAGATTAGAGTCCGCGCACTTAACCACTACACCAAACTGGCTCAAACATTTTACCAGTTGGCCTATTCAGCTATGAATGAACCAACTAAACCCCTATATGTAGTGTTTGTTGATCTGGCCGCAACTTTTGATTCTATTTTTAGAGACTGACTTTGGGAGAAATTGGCAAAGACAAATATTGATGAAAGACTGCTGTTTCTCATACATGAGTTATACTCAGATACGTATGCAAAAATCAAAGTGGGCATCTTGGGCTCCCTGGCAAAGGGAGTAAAGCAGGAGTGCATATTAGCCCCTTTACTTTTCAATTTGTATATAAATGACATTGTACCAAGACTATCTGGCTCAGAATTTGTCTTCCTTCTATAGACCATCAGAAAATTTCAATCCTACTGAACACGGACGATATAGTCCTAATCTCCCTAACTAGAATCAGCTTAAAGAGGCTTTTGTATAAGCTGGGTGGATATTGTAAAGAATAGAAACTCCTTATAAACTATATGAAAACTAAAGTAATGGTTTTCCAGAAAAGGCCGAAAAAGTTTATCTGGAGTATACATGGCATTCCAGTTGAGCAGTGTAAAGCTTATAAATATCTGGGTTTAATATACAGTGAAACCTTGAATTGGAATGTCCATCTAGCATCTATAAAGTCCTCAGCCCTTAAGACTATTGGAGTAGTGATGAGAATATATTACACCAGGGGAGGCTTCCTTACTAAAACTCTTTGTCAGTAAAGTTGTTTCCCATCTACTGTATGGCACTGAATGATGGGACTGGAAAGAACACTTACTAGTCTAGAAACAATTTAAAAAAAAAAATTGGAGGCATATTTTAGCACTGCCAAAAGGGTCACCAGCAGCTTTGGTACAAACAGAACTTGGCCTCGCTTCGATTAGGGCTTGTGCCTGCTTAGCAATTTTAAAATCATAGGGGGGAAACCAATTAACAAATACTGACTCACTTAGCAAATCCAGTTATCATCTGTTGCAAAGTAAGGATAAAGCCTGTTCAGACTTTTAAAATAACATTATTTTCCATTAGACCATTCCAGATGATTTGCTTATAACAGCACGGCATTCACATCATTACACTTTCAAACTATGCCAATGGAGCTACTTACTAGACGATATTCAAAAATACCACAGGAACAGTGCATTTGTATATGCAAAGTTCAGTGGAAGACTTTCTTCACTATGTTTTGGTTTGCCCTTTGTACCTGGAGCCTAGAAACAAATTTCTAGCTAGACATTAGAGACTTTATATTCTCTTTCCAATTCTGACAAATTAGTATTTATGCTATCAGATATGGATTTCCTTATCTCCAACAAGATGGCACTCTTTGCTTTAGCCACTAGGAAAATCAGAGCAAATGTGGTTTCTAAGAAAGCAGCCAAATGGAATAATAAGTAATTTTTGTGTCTAAATGAGAATGAGTGTAAACTCTCAAAATGAAGGTCACGGTTTTTGAATTACTGTGTGTACGTAACCAAGAAATCAGACAATGCCATAGGTTATTTGTCACATGAGGGAATATCGCTGATCTGAAGTACCTTTGAACACCCCCTGAAAACCTGTTCTTGAGGGGCCATGGCCCCCAGGGATTGCTTGAGTGGGAATGAGGGGTCCCCCATAGGAAGGTAGGTAAGGTAATAAAGTTTATTGTATATGGCCACTGGCCTTTACAAGTTAAAATGTATTTACAGCCCTAGAATTGGAAAATTTCTGATATAGCATCCATCTCTAAATCCATTTTACAAAAGCAAAAAATTCAAATGGTGTTCACATCTATGACCTTTTGGCACATACCTCACAGGATGGGTCCTCAGAACTGTGCATGTTTAACACATGTGGAAAAAGTCTTACACAGACAGTAAAAACAAACATCAACCTCACCTTTACGTTCTTTGCTGATACTAAACCTGAGAAAATGCAATGATCAGCCTAAAAGTATAATTTTCCTTTAATGATGTTTATATTGACTAGAATCAGGTTCTAATAATGGGGAGTACCTCAATATTATATTCTTTTTCATCCGTATTAATCCTTGCTGTGAAGTCGTCTTCACTTATATGTGCAGTGACCTTGGAATTTTTCTTTCCTATTTAAAACAGAGTGAGAACAGAAATGAGTTAATTCCTGATAGAAACAAACTGCCACTTACCCCACCCCTCACATTCCAAGTAACTCGTCTGGTGAAAAAGGTGCAAAAGGACAGCAGAAAGAATATTATATGCTAGACATTGGAGAAAAAGTGAAGTTCCCTCAAAGGAAGAAGTTATAAATAAGATATTGGAAACAGCAGAGATGGACAATCTAACTTTAATCCTGAGAGGAAAAAAAACAAAAGATTTTGAGGACACATGGTCAAGGTTTTATAAATGGTTAGAGGAACATAAGACATAAAATTCCTAGACTTATAGCCAAACCTAAGATACAAAAACTACTGGTATATTTGTGAGAAAAATGAGTTTAGTATAATTAAAAGGTGTACACAAGAAACCAAGCTTTTAGTTACAGTATGAGGTCAAATGATGACATGGAAAAATGATATAATGAATCTTCCCCATTGATGTGTCTGTGTTTGTATGTTATTGTTTGTTCTATATGTATGAAATAAAAAACTTCTTTAAAAAAAGGACTGTTTTAAATAGATCAGCTCCCTTAAAAAAAAAGTATTTGAGATTTTTGTAAAGGGTTACCGGATTAGAGCTGCTCTGCCTACCACTATCACATGCACCCCATTTCACACTCACCTACGACGTGTCCCGTGAAAAATTCTTGCCACTGTACATGATACTCTCTCTGCTTGCCTTGGCCATCCATTATAAATGCCTGAAAATGTTTTGGAAAACGTTCTACTGATGATGTTAAGTATAACTCAAAATGCCTGTAAAAAAAAATTGTTTCCATTTAGCATTAAAACACACTTCAGGAAAACACTTTCACCTATTCAAAAGTTTGTTGAAACTAGAAAACTCCAGCTCTTACTCTTAATAAATATGCAATGCCATCTGTCTGCTACCAATTCCCTGTGGAATTTATTTCAGAGAACAAAAAGAACATTTATTACAGAAAAAGGACATTTGCTCCTCATGCTACACTGAGCCTCGAGATTTTCTAGGAAAGCAGTGAGGTATGTCTCAACTGGGGAGGAGGCTGAAACTTGACCCTGTAATTGTGCTAGGCCTCAGAGGTGCCTAGATTTCTATGAAACTCAGTATGCTGGTCAATTCAAGATGCCACTCCTCAATCTAGCTGAATCATGGCCACAGTTCCCTCTAAGCTGCACTAGGAGGCGCTGGTGCACAAAATTTCAGAGGCCAACTCAGAGGATTTCTGCTTCAGCTCACAACCAAGCTTCCATTGGAAACAATGGAGGATGGGACCACCAGAGGCCAGGTCTACCAATATAGTGGAAAGGGGCAGGGAGACCTGTTCTACCCCTGTAGAGGACAACATTTTGTATAACAGAAGTTTGACTTGATTCCGGTTTTTCATATAAGGTTTAAATTATTCTTAAAATACAGTTTAAATATAGTTTAAAATAATTCATTCAGAGATTTTTACAAGGTTATGGAAATAATCTTCTAAAAATAACTTACTCAACAGTCAAATGTAGACTTGCTCACAGCTTTAATACTACTAGCAGTTTTCGCTCATGAGGCAGAATTTTTGCTCACAACACTGGAGCTTAGAGGGAACATTGGTCATGGCTAGCACACGTTTTGCCTGGCTAGAAAAAAGTCAAAACACATGGATCCCTCTTTATGCTAGAGGAAACACAATGGCAAATAGTGGAAGGGCAGTACTGGAGAAAATACAGTAAAGGCATTCTTAATTCAACTGTACTGTCAACCTAGTCTTTTTAGAATATATGCATTATAATATTTGAGTGAAGCCAAAGACTCATAAGAACTAGTAAGACTCGTAACGACTACTAAACAATGGAAGTTGGAAATAACAAGCCAGATAACTATAGGGATGGGTACAAACCTAAAAATTCCAGTTTGGGCAGCCCCCAAACTGAACCTCGAACCAAGCAAAAAATGCCTCAAACAAGCCAGTTTGGATTCCCCTTTCCCCCAGCCATGGCAAGCCATTTCACTGGTCAGTTTTGCTTCCCCTTGCTTCCAATGTTTGCAGCCATTTCAACCTAACAGCAGAGCGGGGGGTGGGGGGTAGTGAAACCAACCAGTGAAATGGTTCACAGCCATTTCAGCCTAAAGAGCAGGGTGTGTGCGCCCATCAGCTGTTAGGTTTAAAAGGCTGCGAGCCATTTCAGCCTAACAGATCAGCTGCAAACCCACACTGCTCAGCTGTTAGGTTTAAATGGCCTGAATAGCCAAACCAGACAAAAAGCTGAACACTGATTCAAGGGTTCCGAACCAGGCCAAGTTCATGCTAAATTTTGGCTTGTGAACCAGTCCATGCCCATCCCTACTATATAATACTGATGTTTACAAATACTCAATATGGTAAGAATATTAAAGCACATGTCTTTCTGCGAATGTCTTTCTGCTAATGTTTTATTACCTATGCAATGCTGAAAAGCTCAAGAGTTGTTCTACATGGGACTCGGGCTGCAGGTCTCTTCTTCTTAAGGAGTGTTGTTGGATAGTGGACACAGAAAGAATGTCATAGTCCGAGAGAACAGATTCTAAACTTTCTGCAAGAAAAATGAGGAAGTTTAACAAAGCTAGGAAAACATGCATAAACTTTCTTTAGGATCTGCCCTCTCCCACAACTTGAACAACAAACGTTATAGCTGTAGCCCATTACATTACCATCGACGAACAGGAGTTTGAATCTGTAACCTGAGGCAAAAAAATAAATAGCCAAAAACTTCAAAAAGCAACACTAGAGTGCTTCTGCTGCCTTGATGCTATTCTCAAATGAATACTTGTCCAAGTAAGAATACAAATACAATCTCTCTTCTCTCATCCTTACCTGTAAAGCAGGCTAACAAAGACACTCCACGATTACAAAGGAGAATTTCACAAATTTTTGTGGCATGGAGGTTATGACATGGTGTACTGAGGAAAACCAGTGATTCAGCAAAAAACCAATGATATTCTCATTTGCTAAGGAAAAGCCTTCTAACTATTTATCATAAATACAGAAGTACTAAACCTGATTCTCATAATCCCTCAACTTATTTCTCCATTTTCTACAATTAACACATCGGACAAGGATCTGAGAGACCAAGCTTCAAACCCCCACTCTGTCATGGAATCCCATGGGGTGACCCTGGGCCAGCCAATCTATCTCAGCCTAATTCACCTCACAGCGTTGCTCTGGAAGTAAAAAATGGAAAAACATAAAGAACAATGTTGTAAGCCATTTTGACTCTCCACTGGGAAGAAAAGTGAGGTATAACATCTAGCCTATCAGCCATGGCAAATCTCCGATCCTACTCTTTATAATGGGTAAATAAATGAATTGATCTGCTATAGAAGTAACATGCCAGGAAATGCTCATGGTAAAGCCCTAAGTGGTTTACTTAAGCAAACCACCTGTTTGTCACTTGCCTTGAAAGCTCCTTGCTGGGGTCTCCATAAGTCATTTGCGACTTGTTTGAGACTGTCCCAACAGATATAGCCCACAACAGATCTCCTTAAAAAGATAGTCCTTTATTTGTAGAAAAGATCATGTTGGTCAGACACTTCTTCTGTTAGTAATGCTTAAGCTTTGAATTACAATCTTAATTATACTGGATATGAAATATGGCTCAGCTACCCTCTACCAATCAATACAGAGAATTCTTGGCGCCCAATTATACTGGTCCAAAGTTTCCAAGGAAAGTGCGGCAAAATGAGTTCTCATGGAGAAGTACTGTTGAACATTTTGGGAGCACAGTTCCCAGAGAAACTTCAGAAAATAGAATACATAACACCTGTGGTTCTGGTAACACATAACAGGAGGTACTTCCCTTCAAATTCATTGGCTGAGGAGGCTAGAGATAAAAACGAATGAGTAATGAGCATGCACAAAGCAAAGCAAAGCAAAGCAAAGCGAGGTGGAGCGAGGTGTGCATTCCGGGGGGGGGGGGGGGGGGGCGGGTCTCGTCCCCGATGCTATCTCCTGGCCGGGACTTAGAAGTGTGGAATAGACATTCAAACCTTACACAATACAATACAAAGTAATCAATCAAAGTAATCAACCAGGCTCAGCCAGATCTAGTAGGGCAAGATTGGTGCAACCACCCCCCAGCCTTATGGCACTTCACTGACACTTGTCGGCCCTCATGTAGTACCTATCTATTCAGTATTTGTGATAATGCTTACAGAATTATTGCAACCATAATTAAACATTTTGAAAAAAAGTCAACAAGGACTATTCCACTGAGGAAGACAGGAGAGCTGCACACACTATAAACTTTTAAAATGCAGTGTTAGCAGTAGTAGAAGCAGTAGATGATGAGATATCTCACTGGAGAGCTACAGTCATCAGGAAATGAAAGCAGGTGTTCCACACCCCATTCCAAATACTTCTTTAAAAACCTGCCACTATCAGCTGTACCCGTAATCAATGTTCCCTCTAAGCTCCACAGTGTTGGAAGCAAAAATTCTACCTCGTGAGCGAAAAAAAGCTAGTAGCGTTAAAAGTTGTGAACAAGTCTACATTTGACTACTGTGTAAATTACTTTTATAAGATTTCCATAACCTTGCAAAAATCTCTGAACGAATTATTTTAAACTATATTCTAAGCCTAATCTAAACATTATAAGAGAAAACTGTCTTTTGAGGTAGAGGCACCAAATTTGCAGCATAGCTGCTGGTGCCTCTCCTCAAAAAAAACCCAAGTTTAAAAAAAAATTATGGGCCCCAGAAGGAGATTCCTCCATCCTTCATTGTTTCCTATGGAAAGGGAAAAAATGTTGTGAGTTGAAGCTAAAATGCCCTGAGGACCCCCCTGAAATGCTGTGTGCGAGCATCCCTAGTGCAGTTTAGAGGGAACTGTGCCTGTAATTACCTGCTGCTTTCTTCCCACAAAGTAGCTATACACAGCAGGCCTTGACAAATTTTCTTTGGTTCTATGAACCAGCCTAAAATTTAGGAGGCATACACATTTTTTCAACCTTCAGGTTTAGTCACCATATTTTCTAATTATTGCTACCACAAAACCTAATCCTAACGCCCTCAGTTTCTAATAATTTGATTAAAGGTTCGGCAAAAAGTGTTGTAGCACGTAACTAAATATGGCAGTAACCACGGTTGTCATCACCAAAACAAAAAACTCACCTCTTAACACTAGCCTAACTTCTCCCCAATTTATAATAATTCCATTATTGCTCTGAAAAAAATCATTAATTGAACATTACAGCCAGTATAGACAGCAACTGGTTAAGAAACAAATTCATCCAACACCAATGAGTGGTGAAAAGTTACATTTACATATAAACAAACAGTGACAAGAACTTCATGCACATTTATTTTATGTCACCATATAACAAAACACTCTGATGTGAAATGAAAGCAGCTATGGTTTGTACCCAGCCAGCATTTTCACTCAATCTCAGCCAATTCCTCTCCTTGTGACAGCTTCAATTCCATGCAGGATTGCTCCATGTAGGTCCCATAATCCCCAGCACAGCCTTTTTGGTGGTCAAAGAGGACCCCTTCCTCCCTTCTGCACCACTGGAAAAACTGCTCGGATCCAACTCTTTGCACTTGCACAAAAATTGCTGAGGGATGCTACAATAAAATCACTGCTGCCCTGACCTGGATAGCCCAGGTAAGCCCGATCTTGTCAGATCTTGGAAGCTAAGCAGGGCCAACCCTGGGAAGTATTTGGATGGGAGACCTCCAGAGAATACCAGGGCCAGTTGTCAAGCCCTGATATACACTCAAGACTCCTAAACAGTATTTTTTCCCTTATGAACACATGAAGTTGCCACATTATCAGCCCACTGGTTCATCTACCCTGATATTGTGTAGTCTGACTGGCAGCAGCTCACCAGAACCTCAAGCAGATTTCCCAGCCCCAATAGATGCCAAGGACTGAGGACTTTCTGCATGTAAGACATCTACTCTGCCCCAAGCTACACGTGGACTTTGTAAGCTTTTCCCATCTGTAGCTATGTGTGAGGTTATCAGTAACAGCAAGGACACACTACTTGCATATTAGTAATTGTAAGTACTACTTGCATATTAGTAATGGTGAGAGTATTACTGACTGTAAGAAGAAAGCAGAAAATTAAATGAAGCATTTTCCAGAACTGGAGTAAACTACTTCTGCAACTTTTGCTATTGTGTGATCCACAATTACATGCCTCCCCATGCACCAACAGTAGAAACTGTTTGGATAGCAACAGTCAGGTGTTTTAGGACATAGCATCACCAATCAGACGGGGTGGGGGTTGGTAGGGTGGTAGAAGGGAGACAAGCAATCGTGGAGGAACTCGTCCTCACTTTACCCCATGCCTGTTCACTGAATTTTTCTTATATAGCACCTTATCGTTTACACAGTATACAGACTGTGTTAAATGTAAAATAGTCATACATGAGTTGTTGGTTCTCTTCAATTCCCACATACACTGTCGCTGATTCAGATAAGGACCACAGCACACATGGCCTTCAGTCTCTCTCCACATACATGTCATTATCCCAGACCACAACAGTTTTGCAGGGGAGATGTTATTTTGCCAGCTGGGGAAACCGACATATATCCCAGGGAACACACAGTTTCCCCAAAAAGCATCCCCAGGATTATTCCAGACTGGAAAAATGGAGCGGAGGCTGAAGCCTTTCTTTATGCATGCTGAAGTCCAGATCCAAATCAGGAGATGCGTATGCAGGAACTGAAGAGAACCTACAACTCATGTGCAGAGTTCCCTCTAAGCTGAGTTACTGTGAGCTAGCTCACCGTTTTTTAACCTCTGGCTCACACATTTTTGCCTTAGCTCAGGAAGGGCTCCAGAGCAAACTAATTTATGCAGCAGCCGAATGGCTCACTTACAACTTTAATGCCAGTAGCTCCCAAAGTAGAATTTTTGCTCACAAGACTCCACAGCTTACAGGGGAGCATTGCTCATGTGCAACCATGTCCTATTGGAAAAAGGATGGACACGCTGGATTCAACTTGCATATTTGCTAATGTAGGTATCTATTATAGGTTGCCCCATGCTGCAAACAACCAAGTTCCTGCATGCCCTGTGATAGGAATGCTTTAGAGTTATCTATAAGCACAGCTCTTCAGCCATTAACAACCCCAGGCCAAACACATGTGCTGTCCCCCCTCTGCTTATCAGGATCCTCCACCTGCTATTCCTATATAATCATCAGTGGCCCCATCCCTCATACACCTACTCAAACTGAATTCTCAGCTGTAAAAGGAAAAACAACAACAAAAGGCCTTTATGTATAGTTTTTAACCAGTTACCTGCCTTGGGTTCCAGCTGCTCACAAGGAAAGCAAACTTATAACTGTCTCAGTTAATAAGTAAACATGGGCATACCCTTAAAATAAACCCTTGCCCTCACACCTCAAACCCCAGCAAGGTCTTCCTTCTCTTTATTCATTTAGTACATCTTTAACCTCCCCCTTTCCCCAAGGAGCTCAGGGCGGTGTACACCGTTCTTCCCTCGTCTATCTCAATAAGAAGCGTGAGGTAGATGAGGCTGAGACACGTTGACTTGCCCAAGGTCACCCAACGAGTTCGGGAGCGGAATAGATAAGAGAGTGGGGATTTGAACTCCGATCTCCACTGCACCACCCCCCTGCTCCTCGCGGCGACGAGGACACACATACGAAACCCAACCGGGAAACGAGGCTCCTCGCTCCTCTCCCCCTCTGAAGCCGCCTGGCTCCCATTTCACGAAGGACTCTTCCGTGTCGCGACCGCGCTTGAGAGAGGAGGGAGGAAGCCCGCCAGCCCCGCGCGGACCCCCGCTCACCGTAGTGCGGCGGCCGATGTTTCCCTCGGTGCTGTTCCGCGGGGTGAGGCGAGTGTTTCCGCGCCCCCGACCCAGGAGCCACAAACACCGACACGGCGCAGAGGAGGGCGGGGAGCCACAGAGCATTCCGACGGGGCTGGAGGCTCATTGCGCTCCTCCAGCAGCAGCAGCAGCAGCAGCAGCGTCCGGCTCGGCCCTGCCTCCCCCGGGTTTCCTCTCCCATAAACAAACAATCTGCCCCCTTCCCTCACCCACACCCAGCCGAGGACGCCACCGCTTCCCTGCCACTGAATCCGGAAGGGAAGCCCGGGTGACTGGGGCTGCCCGCGAAGCATGATGGGTGTCGACGAGGGCCGACATCTTGTTCCGCTGGGCAAGGCCTGAGGGGGGAGGGATTTGAAGCCGAGGCGGTGCAGCCGAGTGTTTTTGTATGCCGCCCTTTGGGTGACGCAGCGCCGTCCGGCTGGAGTTTAAACCAACAGGAAAGTTGGGCTGTCAGTGTTCCCTCTAAGCTGAGTTAGTGTGAGCCGGCTCACAGTTTTTTAGCCTCCAGCTCACACGTTCTTGTCTTAGCTCAGGAAGGATGGCTCCAGAGCAAACTAATTTATGCAGCGTCCGATTTTTTTTTTTTGCTCACAGTAGCTCACAAAGTAGAATTTTTGCTCACAAGACTCCACAGCTTAGAGGTGTGGTAGCTCTGCTGAGGTCTACTGCCATACAGTGAATAGGAGTCTCGTGGCCCCTGAGAAGTGTTTTATCCTAGTAAAATGCTTTATTAAACTAGAGCCCATTTCGAGGGAGGCGGTGTAGGGTATAGGGAGGCTGTTTGGAGATGGGAAAAGAGGAGGACACAGCTTCAGGGCCGCTTTAGGAGACAGTACTAGCCAGCCGACACCCAGCGCCATCCTAGGCTTTGCTTAATCAGAGAAGTAAGCTGCAATTGTTGTCCAGTAACGCTTACTTCCAGGTCAGGGTCCATAGGATTTCAACCATAGTCTGGCTTTTGCTCTAGTTTGCCTTGGGTTTATCCTAGTGCCTGTTTGTCAGTTGCCTGTCAGGGGGGGGGGGGGGGGGGAAATCGAACAATATATTACCCCTCGTTGCATTTCTGTATTTGTACTTGTTAAGAACTCGCCAGCAATGCTCCTTCTAAGCTGTGGAGTCTTGTGAGCAAAAATTCTACTTTGGGAGCTACTGGCATTAAAGTTGTGAGCGAGCGATTTGGCCGCTGCATAAATTAGTTTGCTCTGGAGCAGTCCTTCCGGAGCTGAGACAAAAATGTGTGAGCCGGAGGCTAAAAAACTGTGAGCTAGCTCACACTAACTCAGCTTAGAGGGAACACTGCTAGCCAGAGATGGGTGGCAGAAGTATCTCTTGACTGGGGAGGGAGGGAATCCAGAAAGCGCTGGCCACTGCTGTATGTGGGAGTCGACTTCTTGGACACACTTCAGACCCAGCCAGATACCATAGTATCTGTCCAAAGGCACCAGGCAAGTCTACAGCTGAACTACAGTTTCATTTAACTGCTGAAAACTCCAGCGTGAGGAAAGACAGCACTGAGTTATCTGGTGATGCTGACTTGAGGCATTTGCAGGAGAAGCGCCAGGCAGGTGCCCTGGTGACAATCTCTCCTTTTTGGATGGGAGTTTGCAGAGGAGGATGGTGGCAGAGGGATGTTCTCGGCAGGGAGGTTCAACACAGAACGGGGGTGGGGGTGGGCTAGGAGTTTAAATTCGGGTGTGAAAGCTATTGAACTGTATGAGGTTTTAACTGCAGGTCAATGTAGTTATTTCAGAAGTATAACAATAAATCAGCTTTTATGGTACATACACAGCCTGCGATCACACACACTAAATAATTTACTTTTAATCCACTTTCCAACTGGATTTTGCCAGTTCACAGCAAAAATCCAGTTGGAACGTGCACTGAAAGTGGATTATTTACTGTGTGTGACCACAGTATTTTATTAAGCAACTTAGTGTAACTTTTAAAACACTCCAGGGTTAACTATCGTGAAGAAGAATTCAGTACAATTGTATTCTTGTTTTAAAATCTTAGAAAATTCCCTTTTTTCCCTAAAGAGGGCCTTACATTGTACACCTATTTTTTCTTTCCCTTTTACAAGGAAGAGTTATTTATTTTCTTTTAATTTGCCATGAACACTACAACAGAAATGTTCTTAAATATAGATTGATAGCCTGTCTGCAATTTTTATCATGCTAGATTCAAGCATACTTTAGAGTCTTCCACAAAGTAGCAGAGAAACACTGTATTTATATTACTTAAGTTATGCCCTGCCTTTCTTTCTGATGAGGACCCAAAACAGCTTACATTGTTCTCCTGTCCTCTATTTTATCCTCACAAAACCCTGGAAAATAGGTTAGGTTAAGAGTATGTGACTGGCCCAGGGTCACCCAGCAAGCTTCCACTGCAAAGTGAGGATCTGAACCCGAGTTTCTCAGATTTTGAGTCTCCCAGATTCACTGGTCTACATTCAGCTAGATCCCTATATGGGTTTACAAGTCCAGGTCTGTGTTATCACTTAAGGTTGAAAGTGGGCAGACAAAGTAGAAAGGAAAAGGTTACTGTTGGAATAAAATTAGGAGTTATTCCTTTGGCAGAAGTACAAAAAAGATAAATTTTCCTGTGTTCAAGTTGCTGTATCAATTTTTAAATGTATACAGAAATTACATAAAAATAAATGCTTCTCACTCCCTAAAAGACCATCTAAGTCCGAATTCACCAATATCATATCAACAATGTTTTTAGTTCTCATTACACAAAGAATTAGATTCCTGTATAAAATCTCTTACCACTCATTTCCAATCCTCCCTCTAAGCTGTGGAGTCTGGTGAGCAAAAATTCTATTTTGTGAGCTACTGGCATTAAAGTTGTGCATGAGTGATTTGGCTACTGCATAAATTAAGTTTGCTCTGGAGCCATCCTTCCTGAGCTAAGACAAGAACGTGTGAGCCAGAGGCTAAAAAACTGTGAGCTGGCTCACAGTAACTCGGCTTAGAAGGAACACTGCTCATTTCTTTGAGTGACTTGACTCAGACTGAATCAGGACAAGACAGGACCAAAATTATGGCTGTTGACAGAACTTGGGAACAGGAGGGGAGGTCTGCTGTTCTCTCAGCTTTAAAAGGGTCCAATCTAGAATGGAGCTGTATGTAGGAGCATTCCTGGTGAAAACACTGTGACCCTTTTTGAACTGCTGCCGTTAATTCTTTCACATCATTAAATACTCTAGATATATTTTCAGAACCAGGCCCTTCCCTTCAGTCTCAAAATGGCTCCAAGGGTCTTCACCAAGGTGCTGGTTGCCCCAGTGGCATACCTCAGGACCTAGAAAATATCCATTTCCCCATACCTAGACAACCTGCTGATCAAGCCTGCTTCTCTCCAGAGGGGAAGGGAGGACGTAAAGTGAATGGTTGCCTGTCTCGAGAACCACGGTTTCATCATCAACTGGGAGAAGAGCAACATGGAACCATCATGTCGGGTTCTGCACCTGTGGGTGGTGATAAGACATGGAGCAGGACAGGGACTTCCTGTTGCAAGAGTGACAAGAGAAGATTCTAGCTGCAGTCCGGGAAATGACCCACTGTTGGCATTGCATATAGCTGCCACCGCAATTTAGTGCAGTGAGTAGTTGCTTAGATGGCTCCCGTTGCTTACATGGCTCCCGTTATTTACATGGCTTCCAGAGTGGGAAGGCACTCAGCAGCCTCCTGGACTCTAAAGAGAGAAGGAAGTCAGGAGGTAAGGAGAACACCCCAGGTTTGCATACATTACCAGAACAGAACCCTGAAAATCTGGCATGTTGTCTGGGTCCCATAGATTCCTGTCTCTAATTAGCCCATTGTTCATTTGAGGCCTGCAGATGTTAATAGGAATCTCCCTGTAGCCTTGCCATCCTCTGCAGAGGTGTTTGAAGTAGCCCTCATCTCCAGCAGCTGGTTGTAACAGGCATCATTTTTGGCACACTTTTTGTTGCCCTCAGATTAAGGCAATCACGTTGGGGTAGCCTAGGCAAGCCTGAATCGGTCATGCTGGCTCCTCTTGTGCCCTGCCCTGCACTAGCAATAAGGAGGATGTTCTGTTCCTCAGCAGAAGAAAGCCCTCACTGTCTCGTCAGTGTGCCCTAATATGAGAGAACAGACTCCTATTTCAGCACCCCCATGTGAAGCATTTTCTCAGAGGAACCGCCTTGATCAACCCTCCTCAGGTATACCATTTCCCTACCTGGGAACTGAAAGTGGTACTCAGTGGTCCTGGGGTTGGTAGGTCGATCCCACTTGGGGTATTGATGTTGACGGCCCCTATTTTGGAGGTGACATTCTAGGTGGGGCATGTCCAGCTTACCCATCTCTCCTTAGGTCCACTGACAATCTGCACAGGAGGCCCAGGCAGACCTCAAAGGACTAGCATTTGCTGGACTCTCTGTGGAAGGATGTTGAGGGCCTTTTCTGGCCGTATTACTTTGGGTTCCAGAGGAAACTGTAGTGACTGTTGGTTGGTCCCTTGGGGAGAGTTTTTCCTTCCTTGCGTTACTTTAGGATGCTGGAGCCATTAGTGAGAAACCCCTCCCCATACAGGACTTGCAAACTAAGATGAGGTGATCCTGCAAGACCAAAAGAAGGAGCTTTTCCCAAACGTGATGACTGGCCCAGCCCCGGGTCACTGAGAACATTCACGGTAAGGAAAATCTTCCATTTTCAGACCTGGGCCATTGGTAGTATACCAAGAGCTGAGGACAGAAAACAAGCCAAACACTAACTACTGTATTCTGCTGAGGATTAACCAAGCACAGGTCGATTCCTAGATTTCCTCTCTTCTCAGAAGCTCTTCCCCAACTCAGCTACCATCCACTTGCTCCTTTGCCTGGAACTCCCATACTTGCAAGGGATCAGCTGTCTCAAGAAAGAGTTTCAGAAGATAGCCATGTTGGTTTGCACTAGAATAGCAAGATTTGAGTCCAGTAGCACCTTAGAGACGGACAAGATTTTGGGGGCATGCAAGAGGTCTCTTCCCTCCCTTGGGGAAGAGGGTGCTCCACAGTTTAGGGTATCTGACTGGTAGATGGTGAGGTGGGGAAGAAAATGCAAGTAAGAGCTACTGAATTACCTCACTTCTTGATGTTGCTGCTCTTCAGCATATACACAAGGAAAGGCAGAAGGCATAATTCTTCTGTTTCTCTGCATACATGAGCGAGCAGCATGTTCTTACCAAAAGCAGCAAAGAGTCTGTGTTAAGGACTTATACTCCAGTAAGTGGTGCTCTGTGGATCCCACTAGCTGGGTTTAAGAACACTGTTTATATACATTTACTTTCTTGCCAGTGGTTAGGATGATCTATGGAAGTGCCTATTTCTAGATGCTCCAGTGCATGCTACATACCTCAGGCCAGCTGGGCAGAATTTGCAGTTCACAGTGGGTTCCAGTTGAATTTTCACCTTGCAAAACTGATGTCAAAATCTGCCAATTCCTAAGCCAGTGTTTAGAATTCAGATGCTTTTTAAGCCAATCCCATAAGATACAGTACAGATATTTCCCAACAGCAAATCTACTGTAGGCAAAGTCTGGACATTTACTAGTTTTATCTAACTGTAACTATGATCAGTTTGCAGTCAGTTCCTGCCCCCAAACTACTCAACTGGAAGAAGCCATACTTTTCAACATAATCTTAATTTTCCCTTTACCATTTCTAAAGTTGTGGGTCAGTCTTTAGACCAAAATACTGTTTTATAAGTACTGAAAACTGAACTACTGTTCAGACTAGATTCCAGTGTTACAGTGCCTTGGGAGCTGAGACTTGAACACAGTACCTTTAGGCATTTAACTAATTACTTGACTTACATCCATTTTTGCCTGTCTGTCCCCATTGAGTCATCATGGCTGTCCTAACAATTCACACTGCCTTTTTATAAAACATTGTTAGTTGGACCAGTTATGTACCCAGGAGCACCAACACTGTAAGACTGCTGAAACAAAGGTAGCATGGAGCTGGAATAGGAATCTAAGAGGTTATACTATGCAAAATACAAATTATACTAAGTACAAAAGCTTTAATATTGAATGCATTAAGCATATTTGTAGATTATGCATGCCACATATTAAGGTTCCCTCCCCTTGCAGATTGGTTAATTTTTACTCCATGCAGTGCATCAAAGAGATACACACTTGGTGCAAGTCTTCCAAACCTAAGAGTTGTTCAGCTGTAGCAAAAGCTATTTGGGGATGTATTCTCAGAAGTAGCTGCATGCAAATGTTACAAAGCAACGTATTAGTGGTTTATAAAATGTAATTTTATTTAACGTTATTTTGTTACATAGGGCATTAACATTTTCACAAGGCTTTTTTGGGACTACAATCAATGATTAGCAACACACAATAGTGGTCCATCTATCTACGGAACAATCACTGGACGAACTTGACACCTTCATACATGTGCACAAACCTGCATGGAAAAGTTTTATACTCGGACATGTGAACTCCCCCACCCCCACCCCATTCCAGTGTTAAAGAAATGACATGCACTTTAGTCTGCCAAAAAGGCACTCCCTGTATTCTGGCAGTAACATGCTGCTTCTAGTACATAATTGAGTGAATACCAGAACTACAAAGGCAGGAGTGTAAGTGAATTTTTATTGGGAAGGGATAGCACTTGAACAGCAGCAACTGAAGAGTAAAAAAACAAAACAGAGTCCCTGTATTTAAACACTCAGTAGCTCCTGCTGTATACACATACGGGAAAGCCACCATTTGCCATGTTTCCCATTTGGCCCAGTACTCCCCAATCCTACAGAAAGGAATACACAGTAGCATGTGACCATCAACTCACTAAAGTAACTCCTGCAGAATAAAAAGGGAATGTGGAGAACTGAACTGTGTTGAACACTCTTTAGTTGCACCAACTATAATGTCTTTAATACAAACACAGTCACTTGCAGGAACTGGTTCAGCTGTTTCTTTTGAATACCAGGTAACTTTAGCCTGCTACATAAGTGTTTGGAAGTTATTTATGTTTATATGAAATTAAGCCAGTATTAATACTTTTCTACAGCAGTAACCGCACACCAGGAAGGCCAGTACAAACAAATCAAGGAATGGAGTTTTCCCAAAGCTGCAGTGTGAAAAGACTATAAATTGATTTCCATACACATGGATGGGTTCTCTTTGCTATAGGAAATCCAAGTGGAGCTATAAGGAATGAGACGTGTAAAAAGGTTTCTTGAGAAGGGGAATGACACTCCGTATGCAGTTTAGTTTTCTGCACCTTCTGCAGCATCACATTCTTCTCCTGCACTGTCTGATGTCCATAACTAGAAAGAAAAGAAAAGCAACATTAACTCAAAATCACTCTATTCCTCTCATGCAGGCCTTCCTTTGAAACTAAGTGTAGCGCTAAAGTTGTAATTTAACTAATAAATAAGAGACAAAAACCTGGTTTGTTCAGCCTGTCATAACTAGCACTGAAGTCTCCAGTTTAATAAAGTAAAACATTCTTAGAATCGAGTTACTAGATCAGAAATGCCACCAAACACTACAAGAGTAAACCCCCCACATCCCATACCGTTCCAAACAGACCAGTCCCACGTGATTTGAGGCCAAGCGTGTAGTTCCTACAGGAAGGCTAGGGAAGACAACTTACTGTGAGGTTGTCTCTAAGCAACTGCATGATGAGAGTGCTGTCTTTGTATGAGTCTTCATTCAGTGTATCAAGTTCTGCAATGGCTTCATCAAAAGCCTAGGGAAAAAAATTAAAATTGAAATGAAAACCCGTTACATGTTCGCCCTCTCAAGATAAAGGTATTTTAAAAGCGAAGCAGCTCCACATGAAGATAGTTTTAAAAGTTTAGGCTGCTTTCGCATTAATAGCAATCGCTTTTATAGGATCAATATTTTCAATTATTTGCATAGTTGACTTTCACAACGCCTATTTTAGAAAGAGTACTATGTTAATATTCATTCAACACTTCCTCGTATACAACAATATAGTTTTCCAAGTACACATTTGTTTGTTTGGGGGCAGATAAGTATACATGGGTAGGGATCTCTATTTGCATATTGTCATTCAGAATTTCTTCAGATACCAGTAAAGGGGCAACAGAACATTCTGGAAATATTTGGGACCAGCATTTTAAGGGTCCCAGGATGTTTGTCTTCAGTTGTATAGTGCCAGGTCTTGGTACTGGCTTACCAGATTGGTTTGGGTTGGACTCTTGTTTGATATTGGTTTTGCTGGCCTTTTGTTGGTTCCACTGACATTTGGAGGCTTTTAGCCTGGTTGTTCTTGTGTTTGGCTACTGGCTCTTTGTGTCCTGAGAAAACACAGAATTTTCTCCCCACTGGAAATGACACAACTAGGATGGCTGGGAGCACCTTGCTCAGGGGCCCATAGAATTGGACCCCTTGATCCAATCTAGTTAAGACTTGGTAATCTTTAGTGGATTGGCAGGACTAAATTCCTTGGAACTGTGGTGTCATTTGCTTGAAAAACTGCTAATCCAGCCCCCTGAAAAAATTCCCCCATGGGGAATAGTGAACTTGAAAAATTTCAAAAAACCCAGAGTCTGAATACCAAAACAGAACTGGGGGGATTCAAATAACACAAAATACTGATATTTATGCCCTTCGCAAAATCTTTAAAAAGACCATTTCCCCCCCAGGTACATATCCCTACATGTGGAGCAAAGGCTTTTATGGTAGGAAAAGACCATAGTCGTAGCACACACAACCCAATCCTAAATATGCTTACTCAAGAGCCAAGTTTAACTATACCATGCTTAAAGTGAACACACCAACACAACATATACAAAATAGAGATGTTCACTTGCTCAAACTAGGTTTCTTACATCTGCAATATCAACTTACTGTCTTTGCCAATGTACAGGCCAGCTCCGGGTTGTTAAGAATCTCATAGTAAAATACAGAAAAGTTAAGCGCCAGGCCCAAACGAATTGGATGTGTAGGTTGCATCTCTTTCTTGCTGATGTCAAATGCCTCCTGATAAGCTGCCTGTGAGTTTTCTATTGTTTCTATGAAGCAACAGGAAAACACCAGTAAATATGAAGGAAAATAAACCAAAAAGCCAACCAGAACGCCGCATTATCTTGAGGGATGCAAAATACAGTTATCCTTTTATGCACTCTTGATACAGATTTGACTTCAGTAAGAGCTAATCTATCTTTTTAATTCAGGGTTTTTTTTTCACACAAAGAAGCACCAACAGGAATCATTGTCAGCAAGACCAGCATGATAAAGTTTAGTAGGGTACCAGTACACTTACAAGAGAGGCCTTAGTCACAAGTCCACAGAGGTGACTATAATGGCTTTTTGTTCAGTTTGCCATTGGGTCAGTTCTAGGTTCCACTGGGAACAGATATAATCCACATTAAATTTGGTTTGGTATCTTAGAAAATTCTATTTAAGGATGGGTTGCCTAGGAGGTGTTTCTAAGGATGGAAGTAGGTGAAACAGTTGGAAGGGGGGTGTTTTCCTGAGGCTGCAGAAGGTTCTGGTCTAGTATAGAAGACAGACAATGTTTTAGTTGTATATATTGCCAACTGGCCACAGAGATTAAATTCTGTGTACGAAACGTCAAACTGAGTGCAAATCATACACCAAGCTGACCTAGCAGCTTCAACTGCAGGTGAATGAACTTTCGGATAGTAAAATGGGTAGAACCCAAAGCAGCCCACTTACACAGAGGATAAGTCTGGGTCCTTTCCAAGTGGGCTCAATCAGGTGTTTTCTGTCCAGTATTGTACATTAGAAAGCAGAAAGGCGAGGTGGTATTGGCACATATTAGAAAGATTAAAGCCCACCTGTTCTATACATAACTGGAGCTTTTTATATGCAAGTCTAGGCCAGCCTGAGGGGCTCAAAAATGAATTTCCAAAAAAGAGAATCAACTTTTACAAAAAACTTAAGGGGAATATGTATTAGAAGTCCTCTCATGGTATAAATGATGCATGGGATAATGTTCCTTTTAAGGGTGTTGATTTCATCCCAAATGCTCATTGCTAAGGAAGAAGAAAATCCTTAGTAAAAGGCAAAAGATTTATGTGATGTGAAGAGAAACCAGAGTATTAATCATTGTGGTGCCAGTATCACTGACTATTATTCACGTAGTCTGTTTAACTTGATCAATTAATTGGAGATAATAGATTATATCGGAGGGCAATCTTCCTTTGCAGCTAACATTATCTACAATGCAACTTCCATCCCTCTGCCACCCCTCTCCACTTAAGTCAGAACCGAAAAAGACGTGAACCAGTGCACTGGAATAAGGGTATTGTGGAGGGAGTAAACAGTGTCAAGAACTGTCTTAATGTCAGTCAACTAAGGCTAAAATTTCCATCTACTCTCCTTTGGAGAGAAATTTAGGTGCGACGACTGTACTGATATAAAAATGTCAACCAACATATACATCTTATGGTTTGACTAGAGATCTGCATGGCCAGACCAGGCAAGATAAGTTCGTTATCAGTTTATTATATGTTTCAGCAATTTAAACTATGCAGTGTTAAGGAGGAAGACCTAGAACTTGAGTGAATAAGGTACTCACGTTTTCTGTCATCTCCACTTGCAACTTCTGCAAGGTATCGGAAGTAGTCTCCCTTCATCTTCAGGTAAAATACCTTGCTCTCTGGGTTAGTTGCATTGGCTATTAAATATTTATCCAGCAGCTCCTAGCAAAACAAAACCAATATGTAAAAGTCTGTTCACCTACTGCAATGTAGTTGGGCAGAAACAAGGAATATTGTCATACTAATCAGGTCTATGTTCAAAGATAGTGTCAGGTATAAGGCAATAAGCAAGCAGAACAGAACTTCAGCTTCCAAAGTCAGGGACAAGAGGAGCTTCCAAAGTCAGGGACAAGTCAGGGACCCAGCAGTATGGAAAGAACAAGGACATTTGTATAATGGCCAAATTCTTTCTCAGCTCTCAACAGTGGGCAGTTTTGAATATGAAGCACATCTCTTACCAGTTGCTAAGAAAGCACTGAGCACACATGCCCCGCTATGCCATCTCCTCATTATGCAATGCTCAGCTGAGTAAGAGGCCCTTAAGTCAGGGGGAAAAGACTCATCCAGTACCTCACAGAAAAAATGTACTGTTCAAATATACAGTCCAACCATCTTGATGATTCAGATGACTATTCTAATTGCTCTTTTCACAGTTTCTATTTTGACTTACCTCCTCTTTGAACTTTAACAAAAAAAGTTGAGTTGATCTTAATGCAGCTACATTTTACTACTTCAAGTGCCCTTGCTTGAAGGGCTAAACTTCCTCCCTTGTTACTGAAAACATAGTCATTGCCAATTTGGTGATGTCTATGGCCCAAGATATCGTCCATCACCACCCATAGTACTCCATGATGAGCTGCTTAATAAAATTAGATTTCCTCAGTAAAAGCAACTTCTTACAACTTTGTTCACCATGCTGAAAAACCTCATGGTGATTTTAGTCACCATACACACAAACACATATAATTTACTTTTCTAAATAAATATGTGAATGTCAAGAAGACCTATGAACCTGTAGTTGAAATCTCACAATTTTTCAGCTCTTCAGCTTAACGACACACACCCTACCTGACACTATTACAGAGTAGTACTCCATATTCCTTCTGCCCTGGGCCCTCTCTTTGTCACACAAGCCTGCCTTATACTTCTCAGCTGCAGTGGTACTAGGGTCCAATTCAAACATTGTGTCCAACACAAATAGTCACCAATACCACTGACTATCTGCTGGTATCTAATTATGCATTCTTTGCCTAATATCTGGTCTGATCACCAAGCCAGTACTTTATACTGCAGATATACAAATGCCTACTCTCTTTTTGTCCCTTTATTCAGGCGACCTTTGCTACCCATACCTCTGCCATGGGCAGCCTAATTTCACTTGCTATATATGTTAAGGATACCCAGGTATTGTCAAGTCTGGACGCAAAGGTTCTTTTCAGTCTACACTTTGAGCCTCAGTGAGAAGAGCAGACTATAAACACAATAAATAATTTTGGAATAAATTTTGAACATACACATGTAGAAATTTCCCCAGGCAGATAATTCTAAACATTAGTCAAACCTTGAAGTAGAGAGCCATTTTCTCCAGTAGCCCCTATGTAAAGAATCTTTGCTTCATTTGCAACGTTTTATGGCTTTTAAAGTGTTAAAACTGCTTTGAGGAGAAAGTTCAGTTATGAATCTGTATCAATACTTCCATTATAAAAAGTGTAACAGAAGCAAGAAATGAGTTTTCTTGTTAAATTGATTTATACCTTTAAAATTCAGTTGGAAATCATACAAGAATCTGATGCCAGAGAGGTGGGCTAGATCTAATGTAAATAAAGAGTAACTACAGTCAAGAATAGAAGAATGGCAGTCTGTCCACTCCAAATATGGATCAACTCCTTTAATGTTTTGGATGGGTTGAAATTTAGGTTTTAGAAGCTGCCATTTACGTTCCATCATTTTGGTCTTCTTGGAATTTAAAGACTTAATCACAACACCACATGCAAACCTGCTTTTTAAACTTACTGGGGAAAACACACAGGTTTCAAGAAGCTGTCCTGGCTTAACAAGCCATGTGTTTGATAAAACAGGCAGAAGCTTAATGTGAACAGAAAAGCAAGGGTACCCTCCAACATACACACACACAAACACATCTCACAAGATTGTCAGAAACAGAGGGGTGGTATGGGAACTAACTGGAAACCCTTACCCACCAAGAATATCCAGGATCTTTTCCAGGGCTTGAGCAGGCAGCCCCCTGCTTTCCCCCTCTGACTCAGTCGCTGTTAACATTCCATCTCTTTAGGAGCATGCTTAGTCCTCACCCCCTTTTCTGTATAAGTTAAATGACTTTTCGCCATATCTGGGGAGTCCAGTCTAAAAACCTCTCTCTCGCTTGTGGAGTTGTTCTTGTCCACAAAGGGGTTTGCACAGTTTATTACTAGGTAATGACAAGTACAGGATCCATGACTTACAAAACGCGTATCATTCACAACTCTGTATTTCCTTCCCTGCCAACCCCCATACAACCTTTCTGGCTTCTGTCTTTATCTTATTTATACTTGGTTTATTCTCCAGCCTTTCCCTCCCCCCAGAGAGGCTTATATTCTTCTCCTCTACTCCAATTTATACTCACTACAATCCTGTGAAACAGGTTAGCGAGAGATATATGACTGGCCCATTTTTAACTCTACTAAAACCTGAATTAACTTAATTTCCCAAATGTACATGCTTTAACTCTTTCCACTGCACTAAACCAAAACACCCTAAATGCAAATTAATACTATGACCTCTCTGGTATCCCTGCAGGTACCCATGATATGACTGATTTCCTTGATAACACAAACCACTTCTGAATATCAGATTCCAAACTGTGCTGCTCTGACCAAGCAATAAGTGTTATAGGACATACAACTCAATTGTAACTCTGTAGACACAATTAGTGAAATTATTCTGATTTAGCTTGTCATAGGGGAAACAAGAACTCACATGGAAAACCTTGTTCAGTCTCTTTTTGAGATTAATAGGCTTTCTTCACATGTCTACAGTATCTTTTAAAGATGAAAAACCACATCAAGAAGCTGAAACCAACATTCATTACCAGTCGTGCACAATTCTGCAGTCCTGCAGGATCACAGTATAAGCATCTGTATCTGAATCTTTAAGGCAATTTGCTTTATAGGGTGGATCCAGGGGAAAGTTCATGAAAGCAGCTGGCAGTGATGATTCCCTGCCTTCCCCAAGCAGCCTGCCCTCTGAAAATCCTAAGTGTACTACAATATAGGACACTGCATCAACAAGGGGGAAACTAGGTACAAATGACTTCCTCCTGCAAGTGGCTTGCATCAGTTGAGAGGACCATTCCCCCCCCACACACACACTTTTCCTGTTGTGCACTTTATTTGGGATGCTCTGACCATCAGAGGATTTCCCCAGCAAACAGCAGCAGCCCGCTCAGGGAAGGTGAGGAAAGAGCCACACAGCCACCTCCTTCTGTTTGACTTAACTCTTCATTTGAAGCATAGAGCTAGTCAAGGTTCAGATAAACATGCTAAAATACAAAAAGTAGATTTTGAATGCTTATACATTTATTCTGTTAACAGCTACTCCAGGGAAATAAATAAAACGCTATCTCACAGAAAGTCAGGAACATGAACCCTATGATCAAGTATTGTTTGGGCATGACGTATCACTTAGGCTGAAAGGGCGTAAGGTATTAGAAGTGGACTACATCTAGAAGATTAAACCAAACATGTACTGAAATATCTAATTACTAGGAATAAGGCCCATTGCGGAAATAAATACAACAGGCTCTAGAAAGAGGCTCTGGGCTGGTACCCTGGCCTTGGGCACTCATCATCATTTTGCTGTGGTGACCTCAGCAGTGTATAATGACACAGAGTCCACCGTTTCCTCCAGTGGAACTGATCTCTGCCATCTGAAGAGCAGCTGTAATTCTGAGTTATCTCCAGCCCTCACCTGGAGATTGGCAGAAGTGATTCCCCAGGAGGAAATGGCTGGTTTGGAGGGTGGAGCCTATGGCATTGTACCTGTCTGAGGTCCCACCCCTTCTCAAATCCTACCCTTTCCAGGCTCCACCCCTCAAATCTCTAGGAATATCCCAACCCAGAGGTGGCAACCCTATCTCCTTCCCAGCCAACCATCAACCTACCTTTATCTGCTCCTGATGTCTACCATCTAGACAGCAGTTTTAATTCTGAGTGATCTCCAGCCCTCACCTGGCAGCAATGGTTCCCCAGCAGGAAAAGTAGTCTTTCTTGGCAGTGGAGACCAAAGCAGCTTATATCATTCTCCTCTCCACCATATGATCCACACAACCCTGTGAGGTAGCTTAGGCTGAAAGTCTGAATGGTCCATAATCCCCCAGGTAACTTTTATAACATTAACCTGGGACCTGCACACCATCCTCTCAAGTGCTATCAGGTACATATCAGTGGCAGTAATAGGTGCTGGCACCTTTTCCTATCATTTTTTTGCCTTGTGGTATTCTGCTTGTGGTGTGTTATTAGGTTTGTTTCTTTTGAAGGGGAAGTGATGTGTTGTGTATATTTTACCTCAGGATACACTAGGTCGCATATGCAGCTGACAGTTTCAACTGGGGGGGGGGAGTTTGAGGTGCAGAAATGGAGTGAGGTCCAATCAGCTTCCATATGCAAATGACCTTGAAACGCTGGCCCAATCAGAGAAAAGTGGCTTAGGCTGCAGTGGGTGGGAGAGAAAAGTAGACCCGGCACCCATTGTTCCTTTGCAAATCTGTATACACAGAATCAACCTCATACCTCTTAAGTGCTCAGTTTCAAAAAAATCAATAAACAGAATTGGGAGTACAATAGATCTGCACAAGAAGCTAAGTGTGAGGAGGGAGGGGTGAGCATTAACAATGAAAGGGAAACCTTTTGAACAGAAGACTCCACAAGTCTTTGAGTTTTTGTGGGTCTAGCCTGAGTTTTATCACATTATTCTTTCCCTGGAGGAAAAAACCTATAATGGCAGCAGGCCATAAAAGAGACCCGGTTTGGAATATTTAAGTTTCTCTACCTATGGGTAAGGCAGGCATGTGTGCAAAATGCAAACACTGCAAAAAAGAAGACGAAGAAATGCAAGGCCTGGTGGCCCGAATGAAACAACATCATGAGAACTGCTGTGATGAAGAAAACAAAAGGAACAGGTTTGAACAGGTAGCATCTTCAGGTTGGTAAACGTTTTGATTTCATCATATTTCTGAAAGACTGCCTTGAGGGACGGTCATGTATGAGCAAAATTACATCTGTTATCATTATTACTGCATGTTACTGTCATTTTGATACAGCTGTTATGAAGAAATAAAGAGTTGAAACAAGCAAATATTCCTTTTGGGGGCAATACTTAGTGGAAGTGAATACAATGAGTAATACTAAATAAGCAGAAATGGTATAAATAATAAAATAACAGCGCTGACTTTTTTGTTTAGGGGAATCCATCATCAACATAAGAGGATTCTAGAAACTAGCCACCTTTGAGATCACCATCCTTTTCAGAGTTATCTGTCCAAGGACAGTGTTTCAGTCGTATCATATACATCACACATCTACAGCATATCATCTAAAAGAAAAAAGCTGACCATCCAGGAAACGCCATAGATAAGCTTGTGATAAAAACCAGCAGAGTAGAAAAAGATTTAATTGATTAAAAAATGATCCTGTTGTATGTGCTTGTATAACAACAGAAGAAGGGAATGCCTTCCTTGCAGAAACAATTGATACACCAGGAAATGCACACACAGCAGAGTGCTTACAAGAAGTAGCAGCAAAAGCTATAACATGTACAAAAAACCACAAACTAGTACACAGTTTGGCCACAGACAATGCTATAAGTGTACCCAAGAATAAAAGAAATTTAGAAGAGCAGGAAGGGAGTTCAAAATTAATAACATATGGTTGCAGTGCTATCTTGCTGCACCTCCTCGCCAAAGACTTCAGTGTTCCAGAAATAAAGACCAATGTCATTGAAATTGCTAAATACTTCCGTAACAACCATTTTGCAGCAGCAGCAGCAGCAGCTCTGAAAAGAATGGGTGGAACCAAGCTAATGGTCCCACAAGATGCCAGATGGAACTCTGTAGTGGACTGTTTTGAGCAGTATATCAAGAACCGGCCTCTTCTGATGACTGTGTGTGAACAAAACTGAGAGAAAAATAGATGGCACTGTCAGTCAAAATCCTCAACGCTGGGCTTAAGAGAAATGCTGAACATATGCTGAGCATTTTGAAACCCATTTCTTAAAGTATACAAAAATAGCTGTTTTATTGCTAATGCTGTTGAAATATGGAAGGAAATGAGTGAGCACTCACAAACAGAACTACACACTGACAGAATTAAATTCCAAGCATTAAAAAAAAGAATGGGACAAGCACTGTCTCCAGCTCATTTCCACACAGATATTGTCAATATCCAGACCCAGGGTTAAACCTCAAGTGCTGAGGAAGAAGAGTTAGCTATGGCATGGGTATCCAGCAGTCATCCATCTGTAATGCCAACTATAATAAACTTCAGCACTGAGGGAACACTTCAAAAATATATGTTTGCTGCTGATGTTTTAAAGAAAGTCACACCACTGAACTGGTGGAAGTCACTTAAGCACTTGGATTTAGAGACTGCTGAAGTTAACAATTTCAATTTTAACAGCAGTAACTTCTTCTGCTGGCAGAGAAAGAATATTCTCTTCCTTTGGACTCATTTATTATTCTAAATTGAGAAATCATTTGGGACCCGATAAAGCAGGAAAGCTTGTTTTTCTTTTCCAGATTATGAACAAACAAGAAGATAGAGATAAGTGAGCTGCAGAAGACAGTATTTTAAGTTTTCATTGTGTGGACTGGGCTGATAGTCTAAGCTTGTTTTTTTAAGATATTTTGTTTAACCACATCAGTTAACAAACATGGATGTTTAAACAAATACAAAAATACATATGCTGTGATGTTATTTTAGTTAAATAAACTACTTAAATTGTTGCTATTAAGGTAATGATTATTTTTCTCCTTCCAATAAAGTACAGCAGAAAAGTTGTCCAAAAATGAATGATTAACCTATTAAACTGGAGACAGTTGATTATTTTGCAATAATTTCATAATTATATATCTATGATGTGTTTCTAACAGTATAACCAAATCAATATTTTTTTTTATATAACTGTAAGACTAATCTGACAAATTGTTATTCTAAAAATAAAACCTTCACCTAGTTGTAAATATTAAGATTATACCAGCAAGAATGAGTCTTTGTGCAGAAAATCGTGATTTAAATCAAATCCACCCTGGCACCAACAGCTCCCAGTAAGTTTGGCCATACGCTTACTAAGCAGTGCATTCTGTCTCTTGATGCATTTGTAATAACCACACACACACACACACACGGCACCACCCCCACCTAAAGGGAAACACGAGGCTGGTGAATGATTTGCCAAAAATACTATCTAGTCTACAAGACACCAGATTCTTCATATCAAAGAATATAGTAATAGTAGGTAGAAAGCTATCTGCCAGCAATAGCTAGGATCAAATGCAGAGCTCTGTCCAAACATCAGTTATTTTCTGCCTGGCTCTCCCATTCCTCAAAAGCTACTCTTGAAGGTCAGGTGACTAGGTCAGGTAACAACAGTGTTAAGATTCTACAGCTGAAAAGAGTAACAGTTCTGCACCTCCCCATGTATGTGCTTTTTTTACTCACACAGTTTCATACCAGTTGTTTAATATATTAGGTTAACTCAAATTGTCTTCTTAAATGACACTCACTTCTGCAAGTTGCACAGCATAGACACTAAACTGCTCTAAAAATATGTCTACAGTACAACATCACTGCGCCATGTACCATTCTGTTGTATTATCTGAAAGCGTTAAAGGGCAGCAGCATTAGTTTAAATGCCTACCAATTTTGCATATTGTAATTTCAATTTACCAAAATGTTCAGCTTCACTCTTTACAGTGTAGAAATTCCTGATGGACTTTGTATTTAATTTTCCACTCAGGTTTTTAAAAATGCAACACACTGGATTAGATCCTGCAAACCATGGCTAATTCATCTTTTCCCCACCTTACTATCTCTCTACACTGGTCTCTCTGACTGCCAAAAAGCTGATGCTGGAGGTTGCTGGGTGAGCCTCTTGGACAAAATGTTATGGCAGCTGTTGTGATGGAGAATGCAGCAAACTCACCTACTCACAATTGTTGGCAAAACAGGGAGTTAGAAGCAATTTATCACATCCCCCCTTCTCATGGCGGCCTTCCTCCCAGTGTATTTTGGGTGAAGCTCACCCAACACCAAGCATCAGGTGTTTCACCATCAAGGGTCAACGCAAGATTAGAAAGATCTACATTCACCTTTTACTTACAGCTTGTGAGACCCAACCGAGTCTGAAGCATACATAAGTTATTCCTGCTTATGTTTTTAACTATTACAGAATCTGACCCAAAAACTACCTCTCCTTTCCACTGGTGGTGGACAGTGCCATCAAGTCGCAGCCTACTTATGGCAACCTCTAAGGTTTTTCAAGACAAGAGACTAACACAGGTGGTTTGCCATTACCTGCCTCTGTGTAGCAGCCTTTGACTTCCTTTGGTGGTCTCCCATCCAAGTACTAACCAGGACCAACTGTGCTTAGCTTTTGAAATCTGATGAGATCAGGCGAACCTGAGCCATTCAGGCAGACCCAGATGGTCAGCCATGTTGGTCTGAAGCAGTAGAACAAGTTTAGAGCAGTGACAACTTTCAAGACCAATACCTTTTATTCAAGGTATGAGCTTTCGTGTGCATGCTCAGTTTTTCTGAGCCATTCAGGTCAGGGTACTTATTGGGTATTAAACTAAAGAGTCTATTTCCATTTATTGTTTCAAATACACAGCAAGGAGGTAAAAATGTAAAATTAACACCTGAGAGTTCAACAGATTCTGAGTTCCAGAAACCTCCTTCCACTGCCCCAACTGATTTAATCCAACAATTTCAGTTCCCTGCCATCCAGAAAGGTGGCATGGCCTGTGCCAAAGCACACACATTTCAATTTCTGGCTTTATCCATTCAAAGAGTCTAGACCGTGGCTGCATGGAAAGACATTCTTTTGCCAAGAATGTGGACACCCATTACCAAAACAGGCAAATACTATGCAAGATAGACGAACGGTTTCTGTTTAAAGCAGCTTTAAGCATTCATCTGATTATAGTAAAGATTGGTCATATTCCCAGCAAGCTTGAACTATCTTAGAACAAAACATTACTCTGAACAACTTAAACCAAATATGGGCCTAACTGTGTCATCTACCTCACATGCAGAATCCATGGTTTCTAACTAATTAAGGGAGCTGAGTTATTAGACCTTGAAATAAAACCTGCTAAACAAGATGCATGGCAAGAAATGGTTTGCTATGCACATTCAGCAGAATTCAGAAGACAAAAGGTCTATCATTACTACCAACTGGACCAGAATATGACCATCAGGATATTTTCAGTCATGAGGTACTCAAGTCCAACTTATTTTATAAGGAGAACTTTAAGCATATACAAAAATTGCTTGATTCATTATTTACTTAACTACACACTACTTCAGATGTAAAAATGTTTGCTTTCCTTGTTCCCTCCCACTTTCCAGGGGTGGATTACTACTTCCATGATCAAGTTCCACAAGGCTCAATACTGCCATCTCCAGACAGTTCTTAAAACCCAGGAACATGCACAACACACAAGTCAAGAGAGCATATTTATCAGTAAATAGGTAAAACACTAAACTCAGTTTCTGAACAGTTACAAGAATAATTTAGTGGGACTGACATGCAGTGATACAGCCAAACCCTGTAACAACGGCATCAGTTTTTCGTTCTTGCACCCAAATTTTAACTCTAATTTTAAGCAGTTTGGAGGCTCACTGGATGATGGATATGCTACTGAGAAAGTAGCTTCTTGAGTATGCCCACCAACTGCAAGTGGCCAGTATGTTTTGTCGCCCTACTGACTTGAAATTAGCATTAAGGCTATGAACACCCTCAAATGATAGCAGCAAAGGCAAGTAAGGCTACAGACTGGTTGCTAAGGCAACAGGAGCGAAACCAGAAAAGGCTGGGATGTCCCACAAGGGCCAGCTGCTGCCACTTCATTGCCATTGTAGCCATTGGGACCAAAGTGGGAAGGAGCACTAGCAGAGCAATCTCCATACAAATGAGCAAAGCTGATGCTGGGGGGGGGGAATGGGAGAGAGGTTGAATCAGGGTTGAAATACTTGAAGCTTCTCATCATACCTTTTTGTTAGTGAGGGTAAAGATACTAACTAATAAGAGTATTAACAGAAGCCCCTTCCTCCTTTTCTGCCTCGTTCAATCACGATGTTCTCAACTTCTCCCCTCCTTCCAACACTATTCCCGTTTTCCCCCAACCCTTTCTTTTTTACATTCCATCCCTAGTTGTTCAGGTTTGCCTCTCAACTTTCCTACTATTTGTTTTCATTTGCCTGTCTTCTGGATCATCATCATCCCTTCCTTTATCTGAAAGCAACTTCTGATTTTCATTCTCCAGGAGTCTTAGCTCAGTTTGCTAGGGCCAGCTTTGCTTTTCACTGTCCCAGATTTTTAAAAAATGTTTTTCATTGCACTGAAGGGGTAGCTCAACTGGATCTGTCTCTCTTCGTACACTACCCTTTGAAAGCAGGTTCTGGCTCTTGCTTTTTGTGCTTTTGCTCTAATATATTTCTCCCTCCTTCTTGTGAGGTCTTGTTTTTTATGTGCCTCTTCAGAGGGATCTATTTCAATTGTACCCTTCATTCAAGGAAAACAGAGTGGTTTACATGGTTGTATATTTTATATGGGGGGGGGGGGACAGGGAAGGAGGTCAGGAGAGAATTTCTGGCCTTTGGGTACTTGGAGAGCTTCATAGCTGAATGTCCCCAGTCCTAATCCAACAATAACACATTAAACCGACAGAAGACTACCACCTATTTCATGGGAGTTGACAGCTAGCATTTTCGCCAAAAAAATACAATGGAAAATCTACAGACGCCCTCAAATAGTCTGTACCTGAAATGCAGGGCGTTTCCTTAATGCTTTTTTTTTTGGGGGGGGGGGGACCTATCTCTACCCTCCTTTCAATTTGAGGGTGGCTCTTCATAACTCCTGAGACACTAGGATAGGGGGAGGTGACCCTATTTTATGAGATTCTGTGCTCCTTCCCAATACAGCAAAATAATCCTCTATTTCAGGGGTGTCAAACATGCGGCCCGGGGGCCGGATCAGGCCCTCAGAGGGCCCCAATTCGGCACCCAAGGCCCTGACTGTTTCCTACTTCCTTTTCCAGTTCTCTTGCTGATGCCACATCACAGCTTGCTTTGCCAGTCTCTCTGTCGCACAGGAGAGATAGACAGGCAAACCTCTCCTGTGCGATTGGTAAAGAACTGGCTGTGTCCTTTGTAAAGCTTATATCTCTGCTACCTGGCATTACATTTTATGACACACATGACCCGGCCCAACAAGGTCTCATTTATGTCAGATCTGGCCCTCATAACAAATGAGTTTGACACTCCTGCTCTATTTAGTATAAGGTGCTATTAGTTTAGAAATTTATAATTAAGAGTAGTACTGTGGCTTAGACTTCACAATTGGCTAAAAGGACATTTGCCAGATTCCAACCCTGGCCACAACTTGTGGGCCCTTGACTTTATATAATGGGCAGCACATGGTCCTGAACAAAAACCAATTATTTCTTAACAACCTTAGTAGAACAATGGAGACAAAAATACACCTTGATTTTTAAGTATTAATCCTGCCTTGATTTTAAGTGTTCAATTAAACATTTCTAAATTTATATTATTTATATTATTTATTTGATTTCTAAGCCGCTCTCCCCACGATTGCAGGCTCAGAGCGGCGTACAAGACCTATAGAATTGCTGGTATGCAAATAAAGATGACTGTGCAAGTCTCATTGGCTAGGAGCCAGAAAATTACTTTGTGCATGCCTAATGGGATTTTTAAGCACTGCCCTTTGACAGTGATTTAGAGTTTTTGAAAGTTCCAAATTTAGAATAAAAGTCTGCTATGCAGTCTAACAAAACTCTGATAACAGACATGCCTAAAATTCCCTTTCACAGTATATGGAACTAATTCACAAAGTGGACATTTGTATTGTGACAATATAAATTACAAAATTGAATTTGCATTTGTAATTGTCCTGGGAGCCTGTTCAGCACAGAAGCATGTTTGCTTTGTTCCATGGGCAAGCAAATAAAAGGAGGTAATTGTAGGTATACTGGGCATATTGTCAGCTAAGGTTTAGGTGACAAACTGGAAAATGGACCACACTTTAAAAGTACTGAACAGAGTTCTGATCACTGTGACTTAGATGTAAATATATAGATTCAAGAGACTTTCAGACATTTTGCCCTCACCTGGAGAGCCCAGGCAAGCCCAATCTTGTCAGATCTCAGAAGCTAAGCAGGGTCAACTCTGGCAAGTACTTGGATGGGAGACCTCCTTGGAGTACTAGCAGTCAGAAGGCAGGGTCAGGCTTTATTCAGCCACCTCTCTGAATATCCTCCAGGCCCCCAGTTGGGGGTTAGTCACCAGAGGTCGCTATGACTTCCAGGTGCACACACACTCACACACATGCACATATGAAAAAAAATACCCAAAAAAGAGACTTTCAAAGATTTGGTAACAGTCAAGGGCAAGTTAAATTTATTAAAGCAAAATGACTAGAACATAATTTTGACAGTAATATTTTCTGTCAAAAAGGTACAAAAATCTACCATTGCAACATTCTATTGCAACTGTTAACAGTGAAGTGTTAAATTTAAAAAGAATTAAAGTCGCAAAGTTTTCTCTGCCTGCTACTTTGGAAAGCATGGACCGTTTGTGCCTGCTTCTACACTTTCCTCTGGGCCTGTAATACTCTTGGCAATTGCCCATAATTACAAGGAGGCAATGTCAACCCAATACCAGGACCCACAAGAGCAGTGCCCAGGAACAACAACCAGGACAAATCTGGTAGGACAGGACTACAGACAACAGATTCTCTCCTCAACAAACTCCAATCAACTTTTCTTTAGTGAGTTTAATATACAGATTAGTCTTGCTGCTTCTACATTCCAAGAACAGGAACAGTCCTAGCTTGCTGAAGGATAAATAGCCCTGCTCAGGTAGGACAGTTCATCTTTTTTCATTATATACACAAAGTAGTATGTTACAGGATTATATAGAGAATCAGTATTGAAGAACATTCTTCACTGAAGAGCAGGATTCACCATTTGTTCTTATATTTTCTTTGACAGGGACCATTAGCCTTAAAATAGGCCTCAAATACTACTGGCAACTTGCTTCCTTAGCTTAGTTCAGTTGTTATTTTAATGTTTCTATTTAAAAGAATTATATCCAGCCAGTGTGGAGTAGTGGCTAGTGTCGGACTAGGATCTGGAAGACCCAGATTCAAATCCTCACTCTGCCTTGGAAGCTCACTGGAGGTCGCTGGGACAGTCATTTTCAGCCTGCTTTGGCGGGGTAGAGCAGGATATAAGCTGAATAAACTAAACTAAACTCAGCCTAACTGATCTCACAGAATTGCTGTGAGGATAAAATGGATGAACGTAAGTTGCTCTGGGTCCCCACTGGGGAGAAAAGCAGCATATAAATGACTATCTCCTCAGACTCAAAGCAGCTAACAATGCAACACTTCCTTGCTTCTGTCTAGGTCTCAGAACAATATTCACTCCCTCCTAGATCTCAGCATTCAGCAGTAATGATTCATACATAAAAATAAAGTCTGAATGCACTTGCCCACTTACCAGAACAGTAGTGCAGATGGACTTAAGTTCAGACTCCACTTTCTCTCGGTAGTCCTTGACAAGTTGCATCTTCTTATCATTGCCATCAGTTTTCTGCTCAATGCTAGAAATCACCCGCCAAGCAGAGCGCCGCCCTCCTACAACATTCTTGTAGGCCACAGAGAGCAGATTGCGTTCTTCATTGGATAATTCGGCGCCTTGCTCCGTCACTGCCTTCATGCAGGTAGCCATATCATCGTAGCGCTCTGCCTGCTCAGCTAGCTTGGCTTTCTGGATCATCTCGGTCTTTTCCATGTTGACTGGCAGGAGTGGAAGCAGCAAGGCAACTTACGTAGAAAGAAGAGAAGTGCTTTCGCGGAACTAGAAGGCACCTCAAAACCTGCAACAGCACAGACAGACATTTTGAAGCCTACCCATTCTTTACCAAGCCATAAAGAGTTGTGTGTGTGCCATCAAGTCACAGCTGACTTCCGGCATCCCTGTCGGGTTTTTAAGGCAAAAGACGTTCAGAGGTGGTTGGCCATTGCGGGCCTTCACGTCACGACCCTGGTATTCCTTGGAGATCCCCCATTCAAACAGTAACCAGGGCCAACCCTACTTTAGTTTCTGAGATTTGACGAGATCCGGCACCACAAAAAAAAAAGGCCCAGCCACTGCCAGAATTCTGTGCATCACATGAGACTTACAAGGGAGGTGGTAACTTAAAAGAAAAGCAGTGAAGTTAACAAAAACCACTAATGGGTTCCCCAAACTTTAGGCAGCCAAGTCACACCTCAAAATGCTCTGTCTGCCCACGTAAAGCAAATCGGCACTGGAGGCAAGACCATGGAGAAAGGGCATTTCTCTGCCAAAAGGGGTGGCTGAGAACCAGCAAGCAGCTCATGAAAGCCTCATGGCTAGAACTCAAGGCTCCCCTTTCAGGCAACAACGCTCCCCCAGACCTGTGGACGTCCAGCATTTCAGCAGCAACCACAAAAACGTTTAGAAAAAGAAAAAAGAGCAAGTTTTGATTGTTAAAGTTCCTTGATTGTTAAAAGACTTAGGGGGGGAAGGCATAAATTTATTTCTGGGGGGGGGGGGGAGAACAGGATGAGTAAAAAAACCCGGAAAAGGTGAAACAGGCAACCGATATATGAACGGGCGCCAAGGCAGGCGGGACTCGCGGAATGAGCCCTCGGAGGGCCAGCGAGTGGCCCAGCGGAGAGGGGGCACGGAGGGCGGGGAACGAAGAAGGGCAGACTGAAGAACGCCTGGTGGGCGGACCGGGGGGTGGGGGTGGGGGAAGGGAGGCAGGAAAGAAAACTAGTAAAAACAAAAAAACCCAAGATTCTCACTTGGTGCCCGGGAGGGGGGGGGGGCAAATTTTGAACCTTCGTGGGAGGGGGGGGGAGCGAGCGAGCGACTCCCCGCAGGACGAGGGCGAAGAGGATGAAACAACGCCGCCCCCCCCCAGGAAACCAAAGCCCTCCCCCCCCCACAGATCACACACCCCGGGGGGGGGGAAGCCTTTGTCCCCGGAGGCGAGACCCAGCCGCGACACAGCCACGGCCTCGCCTCCCGCGCTGGAGAAGCGCCGAGTCGGGGCTGGAGGCCCGGTGGGAAATGGCGATGGCGATTGCGGTGGCTCAACCCTTCTCCCCCCCCCCCCCCCGTTCACTCCCGGCGGTGGTGGGGAAGAGAAAGGCGGGGAGGGAGGCCTCCTCCGAACTCCGCGCCACCCTCACAAAATGGACGTCCGCCGCGGCACCGCCTGGGCAGGGGCGCCTCTCCTCCTCCGCCCGCTCTGAGGAGGCGCTTCTTCCCCCCCTCCTCCTCCTCCTCCTCTCGACTCTCACCTGGGTCCGCGGGCGCTAGGCCGGGCCGGCTGGCGCCTGCTGGGTCAACTGCCGCTCGCTCCGCTCTGGGGCTGGGTCAAGAAAGTGGGGAGGGGGGGAAGGGAGAGGAGGAGGAGGAGAGGGAAAAAAAAAAAGGCGAGCGTGCGAGAAGGGGTGGGGGGGAAGAGAACCGCTCCCGCCTCCAGCAAGAGAAGAGATACCGCGCGACGAAAGGGCGTTGGCACACAGGCCGCCCGATGCACAGCTCTCCCCGCGCTCAAGCGCCTCGGCCTATCGGGGAGCCGCCTTCGAGCCCTGTGCCCGCCCTCGGGTCTCGTGTGGCCAATCCGCCTTCTGCGCGCCGCCGCGAAGGTGGGCAAAGTCGGGGGCACAAGCTCGGTTGGCCCGTGGGCTGCTGCAGCTGGGGCCACGGGGTTTCCTCCAATTAGATCCACGGTGAGCTGACGTCACTGTCGCCATGGCGATGCTGCTACAACCCCCGCCCCCCTCCGCCTTCCCACCCTAGTCTCTCCTAGCTGGCTTCTTTTTCCTTTCGCTGGCAGTCTGGGGTGGGTGGGGCACGAGACGGTGGGGAAGCGAGGCCAGGGAGAGAGTCTCGTGCTGCTGCCGCGGCTGCAGGAAGGAAGAGGGGGGGTCACTTGCTGCTGACGGCGGGAGGGGAAATCAGGAAGTCGAGGGATGCTGGTGGCGGGTTGTTGGGTGTCTTTTAAAAAGATATTATTATTTATTTATTTAATTAATTTCTAAGCCGCTCTGCCGGCATTCGGAGGCTCAGAGCAGCGTACAAGATCTGGTGCACCAGGATTCAATAAACATAATAAATATTTAAAACAATATAAAACATTTCATTAAAACAACAACACTTAGACAATATAAAGTGCTCAACAGTCAAAAACTCAAAACTCAGATGGCAACTATCTGATCACACCAGTGCCCTTTTCCCAGCGGCAGATATTGTTCTAATATGGCTTCTGCCGTAGGAGAGAAGGTCTTAAAAGTGCTACTGGACTCTAAATTTGTTCTACAGTCTTGGAAGAAATGCATGCCTCGGTTGCAGAGGTTGGGTGCTGTGGGGAGTGCAGTAGTGCATACTCATAGGTGGGGAGTGGGATTTCAGTGTTGTGTACAGTCTCTCGCACGCAAGTGGTGCAAAACGTATTAATTAATGAGGTTGAGGTTTGAGCCACAAAACAGAGCCCTGATATAGGACAATCCCTTGGGAGAAGGGAAGGGAAGACTGTTTCTTTAGAAAAGAGCAGAAACAATCAAATTGTAATTTGTTTCATCGCTCCCTTGGTAAGCTGCTTTGTATGTAAGAGTAACCCGGGTGCCTCGGAGCACTGGTTCACATACTCCAGCATCCTTCCTGTTTCTGACAGTGGCTGGTCAGATACCGTGTGAAGCCATCAAGCAGGGTCTGAGACATCAGTCTTGCCTGCCAGCTGTTCCCTATCATCCTTCCACCAACCAGTTCCGCAGATAATTCCTGATGGGAATCTAGAAAGTTATCACAGTTGATGTGGGAACTTGTGGAAGCAATTGCCTCCATTTGTAATTTTACCAGTTTTATTCCCCACCCCACCCCCGTCTGAGCAGTGTACATCGTTCTCCTCCGCTCCCCATTTTATTCTCACGACAGCCTTGTGAGGTAGGTTAGGCTGAGAGAGGGTGACTCGCCCAAAGTTACCCGTTTGGTTTCATGGCACGGTGGGGATGATCTAACTACTACATCATGTGTACTCTCTGTAACAACTGAAAATCAAGAAATGGGATAACTTTTGGCGTAGCAGAATATTGAGAATCAGACGAACATCTCATTTGGGTCTTTTTTTTTCCATCGGGAAGGAATGGATTAATGTAAGTGACTGAAGCCCAGAAGACCTTCACTCTTTTTGTACAAGTTTTGGAGAAAGGCTGTTGGCTGAGCAAAGCTATCTTAATGCCTGTGGCCGTGAGCATGAAGGGCTACAATGGAATGGGTTCTGGTTTTGCCTTCACCAGCCACTGAGATATTTTAGCCTCAATTCTTAAGTCGTTAACAGTGTAATACTACAAACACTTTCCTGGGAGCAAGACCCATTGAACCTAAGTTGTATTCTTCTGAGTAGATGGGTATGAGACTAATTTTAGATGCACACCATTAAAAAGACAGTTGCTGACAATCTTTCGTCTTTCCATGGCTTAAACTGAGGCTACCAATGTCTTTACACATTTGCCAAGTGCTGGCTGGGTGAACAGTTCAGCATGGTTTCGTATAATTGGTTTGAATGATGTGCAGCCCAGTCCTAAGTATGCTTGCCTGATATTCCCCATTGAGCACAATAAAATTTAATTCCTAGGTTCCTTAGGACCAAACTAGATATTGCAAGGGAAATACAGGATTCCCAACACCGCCCCCCCCAGTTCCCTTGGGCCCTTACAGGGTAGAGCTGGTAAGCAAAAGGCAGAAGGAAGGTCATTCTTAACACTTTCCCCATTTCCAGGTTCTCCTCAAATACACTTTCACCTTCTCTTCCATTTTTAAAGGACTTCTTCCAGCCAGACTCTGAAACTCGAAGGGAGTCTGGGAGAAATTTGGCTTTGGGTATTTGCTGAGGAGAATCTGCAGAAATAGTACTTGCCAAGGAGATGTTTCCTTGGAGTCTTTCCTAATCATTTACTGTAGCATTCTGATACTGGGATGTGAGTTTCTTGTCTTAACAAGGGATCAATCTTTTATCATTACACCAGCAAATTAGTGGAACTGAAATGTTTCCAGAAGCTCTGAAGGAAGTTGTGGGTTATCTGATACCCTCTCTTCTGAGGAAAGCTCAGTGGGTTTTTCTTATTAGCTACTGATATAGGAGGCTCCTGTGCTGTTTTCTCAGCCAGGTTATGAGTAATTGCTATAGGACAAAACAGAAGAATAAATTGTTATACAAGATAGTAGGAGATGAATTGGCTCAATCATCATGAAAAAGGTAACAAGTTTTATTCACACAAAGAAAGCTCCTTTCTATAGGAGTTCCCTTCCAAAAAACAACTGCTTTAAAATAAGTCCTACTGAAAACAATAGTCACTATGGTAACAACCAGGCTGTTTGTTCTTTAAGCCTTAGTACATAATGTAAGTTCATAGTATGAAGAAACTTCACAAGTTATTTAGGGTGTGAGCGGGTCGCGTTCTTTAAGCTGCCTGCCAGAATGTTATTGGGGAATTTTCTGATTTTCCCTTTCTGTAGAGGACAGAGATGCACTAAAATACGATATGATGCTTCAGAAATTGTTTGTTCAGAACTATGAACCTGAACAGAATTGTAAACATGGGTGGTGAAATGTTCAGGCATAGTACGTCTCTCAATAATAGTTGCTGGGAGGGGTACATATTTGGGGAGGCTTTACCTTCTGTACCTCTGCTTATGGGCATCGTGGGCATCTGATTGAGCACTGCAGGAAGAAAGGAGGAAGGCTGTCTCTTCATAACAAAAAGGGCTAAATGGCGACATTGCCTACAAGAGAGGAATGGTTGGAGAAGATGCTAGAACTTGCAGCAATGGCTAAGCTTACTTCATTGATTAGAGAAAAGACAATTAGTTCATTTACTGCTCATTGGAAACCCCTGATAGACTTTTTGCATGAAACAAACAATAATGACTTGATACAGTCTGTGGGCTTAGTGAATAAGGACTTTGGATAAAAGGAAAAAAGAGAGTTTTTCATCATAAACAGAGTAAGAGAAAATTTTGTAATCAAACCTATATTTGTCATAGACAAGATCAGAAGCCTCCTTTTATTATGTATATATTTTGTTTGTTTGTTTTTGTTGTTTCTTGTTATCTGTTTTGTGCTTTCAATGAAAAATTTCAAACAGAACCCCCCCCCAAAGGGCTAAAAGCTTAGTTTAAAAAAAAAGAAAGAAAGCTGGGAATTCAGATTAACTGTTAGATCATGGCAATATATCATAATGTTACTACACTGCAGAGAAATAGCAATTGCTTTTCTTTTAAAAAAAATAAGCCTTGTGGTGGCACAGTGGGAAAAATGGCTACCACTGACAGAAGGAATATGATATGTCACTGTTATGGGTAGGACCTTTGAAAATGCATCTCTTGTACAGAGAGCTTGCTAAATGTTTGGATTACGTTCATTCCAGAAGGATTTTACCAGGTCAGATTTGACAAAGAAAGTAGAGAGAATTGGGAAAGCCTGTAATATGGGTGATTAGAAGATGGCATCATATGGATGCTTCCCCCCTCTGAAAAAAAAAGCCGCAGTTTGAAAACAAGGTGCAGAAAAACCTTGGTGCAGCAACAATGCAAAATGTTGTGGGAGGGGGCAATATTATGCAACACTGAAATATATGGAGAATGAGGGGGATAAAAATGTGATTAATGTAGGGACAGGCCTGGTGGAACAGATAAAACAGTATCAGAGCTGCTTTTCTAGTGGGTGCTGTTTGCACCAATTTATTGTAGCTCTTGAAGAAATGGGCTGGGTTTGCTGCTGCTGAATATTGATCTCTGCTGTGGGTATAGGCTTGCTGTGAGCTGATGTAATGAATTCCATATTGATGACTCTGATCAGCCTCACAGTAAATTAAGAAGGTTTTTCCCCATCATTTCAAGTGCTCTTTTTCGCCTTTCATTCTGCAATGCAATAGTTATTTTATTGTTAGATCTGTAGAAAGTTGGTGTGAAACTTCTCAAAACTTCTTGCAACGGAAAAGCAAACTGATGCTTTTTTAGAGCGCCTCGGTGGTCCACTGGCCATTGTGAAAACATGTCCATGAGCGCTGTTCAGAACTGAGAAGATGTGAATAGCATCATGGCTGGAGACGGAATGCAGTGACAAGGTTGAAGATACTGGTTTGGCAGTCTGCTGTTCCTTCCCACCCAGACTCTCTTTCAGCCTGGGTGGTTTTGAGTGTAAGCTAGGAAGGCGTAAAACTGTAGTCAGGCAGCTGCACGTCCAAAACTGCTGTGTATGAAGATGGAAGATACAGAGGAGCAAGGCTAAGCAGGTGAACTTGAAAGTAAGTCTCATTTTATTCAATGATGTCTACTCCCAGGAAATTGTTTTCACACACAGACACACAGGGAGGCATTTGTAGTTTTCCAACAGAATATAGACAAAGCAGTGAATCTTGAAAAGACATACAAATGAAACAAACTGCATTAACTCCCCACCATATCAGTCGTACAGCAATAAAACAATGGACAGCAAATAACCAAATAAAGGCTAGCTCCAAAAAGCATATTGAAAACAATTTTTTTTAACCTGTCCGCAGAACCCCAGAAGAGGGAATGACAATCCACGGAATGGCTTTCTAGAGTTCTGGAGCAGCAGATGAGACACCTGGCTTCTGTTCACACCAATGGCCTGCCTTGTTGTTTAGGGAAATAAGCTATGCGGCAGGGAAAACCAGAGGGGTACAGGGACTGCACACCACTTGGATACCAGTGTCCAGCACAGTAGGAAGACTCCAGATTTGGAGAATAAATTAAATTGGTTTTATTGAAGAATTTCTTTAATTACAAGCACACTAAGCATTCAAAAAGAGCAAGCAATACAGGACTAAGAAAGCAGAAGTGATTGATAGCGAATAGAGGGGCCAGTTACGTGGTGATACAACCTGTTCAGGGGTCCACGGAGATGAGATTACGGTCCAAACCAAAGGTTTAGGGGTGAACTGCCAGTTGGCATCAGGGGCAGACACACAAAATCTGAGGCCATGTGCTCTGATGGATATAGACATGGGGGAGGGAGGGAATGCAGACCAATAGGAGGCCTTGGGGGCTGGTCTCAGGTGAGAACGATAGGTTTTCTAGACTCATAAGGAGTCCATGGAGGTGTGGTACGAGGCGGAGCATAATTCAGGTGTGACCAATGAGCTTCCAGAGTCTGGATTAACAATAGCTATGATGGGATTAAGCCAGGTGCGGGATGGTTGGGCTGGAAGTGTCTATTGTGGAACAATAGGGTGGTCTGGTGTTTCCCTGGTGCCAGACAAAAGAGATGATGTTTCTTAATGTGCGGCAGGATGAACCTGAATGGGTGACCATTCACTGGACATGAAGAGTTACTGTTTACCTTGATAGGTCTGGCAGAGGTGTAAGAATGCAGATATCCTAGACAAATATATGAAGACAGGAATGAGAGGATTATTCCAAAGGTATTTCCTGATGTTCAAGTGAAACAAGCTGGGGCTAGAAAGATGCAACATACTTCATCCATGACAATAGGACAGACTAGAGGCTCCTTGTCCTTGCCTGCCTGTACATTTGACAGACAAAAGACTAGCCATTTGGTCAGCAGAAGATGCCTGAGGTGAGAGCAGAGACTTGCCCATTAGTCCTACTGGACTGAGCTGACAGGAGAGAAAGGGTGGGGGAGTTGCTTGCATGGAGGATGTTTGGCAGTGCAGCCAGCCTGGAGAATCTTCACTTGGCCTAAGTATTCCCAGCCAAGATGTGGTTCTCCTAGCCTCCCAGCAAAAGCCACTGTTTTAAGCCAAGCCTGGCTATATGAGGGCACTGCTTGTGGAGGTTCAGAGGTTGTTTTGGGGTGTCCCTCAGGAAAGACCACCCTGGGTTCAGGGCCTAGGAGGCTGGTTCCACTTCTTGTAGATGCCAGTTTGGCTCTGAATAAATTGCAATGTGGAGTAGAGTCTTCTGGATTGATTTTAAACTTTGGGGACATTCATATTGGAGCAGGATCTGTGCGTGGGTTTTGAGTAGTTCTGGATGGATGTTGAGGAGGAAATGTCTTCTGTGCTGTTTATACATTATCTCACACTCTGAAATGCATTGTGAATTTTGAATAATACATTCAAATTCTCCATTCTAGAGAAAAAGCAGTAATTCTGTAGTGAATGGAGGTAGCATCCAATGAAACTGGGCAGTCAGTTCAGGATGGATAACAGGAAATACTACTGTACACAGAGAGTGATTAAAATGTGGACTTCGCCACCAGGGGATGTAGTGGTAACTACAGGAATAAACAGCTTTAAATGGGGATTAGATAGATACATGTGGGATAAGTCTGTCAGTGGCTACTAGCCATGGTGACTGAGGGGAACCTCCACATTCAGAGACACTAAGCCTCTGGATCCCAGAGGCAATGTCAGGGGAAGGCCTCGGCCTCTCTGCTCTGTCGTTGGCTATCCAGAGGAACTGGTTGGCCACTGTGTGAGACAGGATGCTGGATGCCACGGAAACGCCCTGTGCTCTGCCAAGGGTGGAAACCAGGCAAATGACAGAGCATCCCCCCCCCGCCCCCCGCCCAGTGGGGACTGAGCCCCCCCCCGGGAAAACGTAGAGCGTGCCGCTGTGCTTCGCCGCCGTGCCTCCCCAGGCCCTTCCGAGGCCCGCCAGCCGCTGCTGCCAGTGCATCTCTCCCGACCCCACCCCCAGCCTGGCCACTCCTCCCTCCTTCCCTCTGAGAACCACGTATACAAAACTACTATTGAGAACCACGTATACTACTGAGAACCACGTATACAAAGCTACTATACAAAACTACAAAACTACTATTGTTTGAGGTAAGCACACACAACAGGCGCTAATGCTACCAGTAAACAGCTCTGGCTTGGGAAATTCCTGGAGATTTGGGGATGAGGACAGAGTTCGACAAGGAGAAGCCGCTCAGTGGGGATTGATACTAGAGGCTTCACCCTCCAAAGCTGCCATTCCCTCCAGGGGAACTGATCTCTGTAGTCGGAGGGTCAGTTGCAATTCCAAGAGAACTCCATGTCCCACCTTAAGATTTGTAACCCTGTGATGGAGATGATATAAAGTGCAAAAGTGCTTCTCCATGGATGATGTTTTGAAGTGTTTTGGCCAGCTGTTCATTCACAATCACTAAACGTCCTTGCGAGTCACGGTATTATATATAGTTTGCTCAAAATAGGAAATATCAGGCACCCTGCCACATTTTGAAAAGAGCCTCCTACAGTGCAGTTCTAAGGAGAGTTAACACCCTTCTGACTCCATTGAGGTCAGTGTGCTTAGAAAAGTAGAACTCTGTTCAGGACGGCAGTGTTAACTGCTTTCGGTGTTAGCTGTTAAGCTTTGACGGAGAGGAAGCCTTTTGTCTTGGGGAGATTGCTTTATTTAGTCTCCTGAAATCCCATGCTAATAATTTTCATAGTTGTTTTCCATGTAAAAATATTGGCAGCAGGTCAAAATAGTATCTGGAAGTGAACATTCAACAGGCCTAAACTTCTGCAGCCATTAAAACATTGTATAGCAAACGCTGCCCAGGAGCTGCTAGACTAGTAAAGGAATGAGAAAAGATTGTGCCAGATACTCTTGAGTTGCAGGACTGTAATTAAGACACTTTTAGCTGCAGATTGGAAGGTCGGTAGTTGGGCAGTTCGAGACCCTAGTGCCGCATGACAGAGTGAGCTCCCGTCTCTGGCCCCAGCTCCTGCCAACCTAGCAGTTCGAAAGCAAGAAATTGCAAGTAGATAAATAGATCCCATTTCGGTGGGAAGCTAACAGCATTCCGTGCACCATGGTGTCTAGTCATGCCGGCCACATGACCACAGAAACGTCTTCAAACTGTTGGTTCTTCGGCTTGGAAACAGAGATGAACACTCTAGAGTCAGACTCGACTAGCTTTCGAGCAAGAGAAACCTTTACCTTAATTTGAAATGGAGTTTTGGCCACAAACTAATTCTGTTTTGTTTGTTTTTTAATTCAGTCCTTGGTAGTAAGGAAGCATATGTTCTCAGCATTGTGCAAAAGATTCAAGAGAGAGGAAGAGAAAAACTGCCTTTCTGGAAAGAATAATTTTTTATGATTTAAAGTTTATTAAAGTTTAACAAAAAATAAAGGAAGTCCCAAACCCAACCCACCCTCCACCCACAGAAGGTTCTTATTTCCTGTTCTGAGGGTGGTGCTGAAATAAACTAAAAAAAGGATGGGCAACAATACTGTTTTATTGGCTCCCCATTCTGATTAGAGAGAGCAATTAATTGGACACTTTGGATCAGAAAGAGTACCACATCATGTGGACATTACCTTAATCTCAATGCAGGGAAATATCCCCACGTCGAACCAATTCTGTATTTATTGCTGAAAGTTAGCAATTAGCTTTGAAGTATATCTGGTATCCGGACTAGCGGTGAAAGTACCTGATAAATGCCTTACCAGTATTTAATGGGTATTTTCTCAGCCAGTTCTTGAGTGGGCTACTGATTCGGCTATCCAAAAGTGGCTGCAGGACCACCAGACAGCTGCAGTTACTCCCAGTAAATAGTCTTCGGAGTGAACTATCAGCTCGGAGAAGGCATCTAATAGTGTGCCCTTTAAATGCCTTCGGAGTTCACTCGCGGCTTGCAAAAGACATTTAAATGCCTTCCCCCCCTCCATTGGAAAAAATGGAGGATGGGGGTGGCTCTGTTAGGCAGTCCGGTTTAAACTGGGTTGCCCAGCAGAGCCCCAGCAGAGCCTATGGGGGGAACTCTCCCTGTAGGATCAGCTCCTGGATTGCTTTGTTGGGCAATCTGGTCTAAACCAGGATGCCCAGTACAGCTCCAGCTGAGTCTCCGGGGAGAACTCTCCCCCTAGGGTCAGCTTCTTGGTGGGCTCTGTTGGACAGTCCGGTTTAAACTGAACTGCCCAGCACAGCCCCAACAGACCCTGCGGGGAGAAGCCTTGGCTGGGGCTGGCTCCTCTTTGCAGCTTGGATTCAATAGAACTGCAAAGAGGAGCCAGCCCAGGATTGGCCAGCGCAGTGCCAAGCTCTCACCTCCAGCCCAGCTGATCCCCTTGTTTTTCTTCCTCTCGGGTCCATTGGACCTGGAAACAATTGGGAATCCTAAATATTCAGGAATATTGGGAAATACCAATATTTTTCGGGTTCAGTATACCCAAACCCAAAAAATACCAGGTTTTTTTTTGCACACCCCTAGTCTGGGCACCTAGGCAAGGTTGTGATATATACCCGGTGGGTGGGGGGTATTTGTAAATTTCCTGCATTGTGCATGGGATTGGACTAGATGATCCTGGAGGTCCCTTCCAACTCTATGATTCTATGACTATCATTCTGTGATTCTATGACAACTCCCTATAGCTCAGTATCGGCCTTGGATTCATTTGACTTTAGCTCACACCCACTGCTTCCTGTCGTCTCCCAGTCAGAGAACCATGTTTCCCTAGAGTACCTGGTTGTGTTTTAGTTAGAGTTATGGCAATTAAAGGCAATGGGTGGAATACCTGGAAAGCAACCCAATCTGATGTACATAAGAAGAGCCTGGCTGAATCAGAACAGTGGTCCAGCATCCTGTTTCACACAATGGCCAGCCTTTTGCCCTGGAGGCCAACTAGCAAAGCATAGAGACCAGGGTCTTCCCTTGATGTTCCCTCTTAGCACTAGTATTCAGAGATTTGGTACCTCTTAAGTGTGGCCATGCAAGGCCATTTACCCCTATTCTTGAAGTCAAAGCTGAAGGTACAATGGAATAAGACAGAATAACTCCTTGGAAGCCAACCAATTCCACACTTATAGCCAAATGCATCTGATAAGGATCACAGAAGGAAAATTGGCTGATTAAACATGAAGTTCATTCTCTTTTTTCTTTCTTTTTAAAAAAAAAATAACATTATTTTGGATTGTAATTTTTGTTTGTTTTATGTAACTGACTTGGCATAAGATACCATCTTGTTTGCATTTTAAATAATTGGAATTTTATATTAAAAACAGCAGAGTGAGAACTAGGAGAGTTCCAAATCCCCATGGAATTCATTCTCATTCATACCAGCTGAGAAGGGAAGCCCCTGCCAGTAGGTTTGCCTTGTATTGTTCTCTTGACAGTCGTTTGTTGGAATGCCTACTTTTCTTGGTCATTAGACAAACCTTTCTAGATGTACAACTACCTGATGGTGGCTTTTGGGAGGGACTGCTGAGTTGCATGCTTAGTATCTATCCATTTCTGAAGACTATTGAAGATGATGAGAAGTTGGCGAGCAGCTGTGACAGTAGCAGAACATCTGCTTTGTATGTAGAAGGTCCCAGGTTCAATCCCTGGCATCTCCAATTTAAAAAGGAGCTGGTAGTATGTGATATGAAGGACTTTCACCTGAGACCCTGGAGAGCAGCTGCCAGTCAGACATTATTGACCTTGGTTGACCAACAGTATGGCTTGGTATAAAGCAGTTCCAGGTGTTTATGTGTTATGACTTCCTAACACTCAAGGAAGTATGAAGGTGCTGCATCCAAAGTAATATTTCAGATTTGAGCTTGTACCTGTGCATTTCAGACAAATGCACCGCCGAGGTGTCCTGGGCAAAGAGTGCCGCATCGCGCCGCCTGTGTCGGGGAGAGGAGGAGGAGTCCCAGTGGTGGCTGAGTGTGGCTCCCTTTTCCTGGGGGGTGGGGGCTTGAGGTTGCAGGCCTGGCCAAGAGGCTCTGGAGTCCACCTTGTGCGCTGTGCCTGGAGCGCTCTTTCCCTTCAGCCGGCTGGCTGGCTGGCCGACCCAGGAGCATCTGTTGGCGTTGTTGGCAGGCCGGGAGGCCACTGCTGCTGCTGCTGCATCTGCCTTTGTGGTCTTCCCTGTGGCAGGAGGCACCGAAGGGCCAGGTGAAGGAAGATGCGAGAGTTAACTCAACAGGAGCATCTGGTTCTGCCTGCAGCAACCGGCCTGCAGTTGGGGGGAAGGTGGGGTGGGAGTCCCCTCTGCCTAGGTCGTGTGAGGAGGAGAAGGAGGAGTAGGCGGCGAGAGGGCGATGTGTCCCACTGGTGGACCTCCTGATGGCATCAGCTATTTTTCACCACATTGTGACACCGAGTATTGGACTGGATGGGCCATTGGCCTGATCCAACATTGGCTTCTCTTATGTTCTTATTAAGTAGTAAAAAGCACAGACATCAGAAACACAGGCATAAGCTCTCCCTTTCCATTCTTGCTCTTTGGTACTTCAAGTCAGCCCAATCCCCCTCTCTTATTGATAGCTTGTGCTGTCAATAATGAGCCAAAAGACTTGTTCACCTTGATACTCTTCTGCTTTAGCTTCTTGGCAGATTTGCTTCCTGTTTCTTGCTCTGCTGTCCAGATTTGTTTGGGGTCAACAAATCAGGAAGTCTGACAACCCACACTATTTTTGCTCTTCAGCTCTTTGTTTCCTTTTGCCAGACCCAAGGAGTGTCTCTCGAAGACACAGTGAAGGCACGGCCATTGGGTTTGGTCTGCTGCTGCATACCAGCTCCAAGCTGTCAGTCAGGAAGAGAGTGCAGATAATTTAGCCTACAGGCAACAAAACTGATTACAGGACGTGCTGAACGACATTGCACATTAACAACTGGGGGGGAAGTCATATGGTGCAAGTATTGCTCTGTAAAAGAGGATTTTTTATTAAAAAACAAATCACCATCAGCACCATATGCTAAGTAACTACACTACAACAAAGATCTGAAAACTAAGACACGAGGAAATGTTTGACTTACAATTGTGTGTGGATCCTTAATGTTCCTATTCGTGGCTTCTATGCAGTCCCACATGGGGACTGCCTGAGGGCAGGCCTGCCACAGAAGATTTCCAAGCTTTCTAATGGACTAGGAGCACCCCTCCTTCCTCTGGCACTTTCCTGCCGAAATGATCCCATGACGAGGAGGACGGGTGCTACTCCCTCGGTTCTCTTTTTGCCACTGCGGAGCGAGAATCTCCACTGCTGTTCTCTGTGTTTTCCCTCACCTCAGTTTTGAGGCTGAGGAGACTTTTTCTCTCTCAACAATTTCCCTTCTTGTCATTACTATTCATTCTAGTGAACAGTAAACTACATCTAAAGAAGAAACGTTTTCTGGATTTCCACTGTGTCATTATGACTAAAAAGGGGCCTCCTCAGGATTGGGCCATCTGAGGCTTAAAAGTGGTGCTGATAAGCGGCCATTCTCTGTGCCTTGGCTGCCTAGGGGTTCACACAGCACAGCTGCCTCTTCAGCTCCTGTAGTTTGAAGACTGGCTGAAGTGCGTGGACTTTCCTCTTTTTGTTGCTAGCCATGTCATGAGACAACAGACTACTTATGCTCAAGTCTTGCTGTTCTTTATTTTACCACTCACTCTGTTGGCACTGCCTGGATTCCAGGGTCAAAACCAGTTCTCTGTTGGAGATCTGCTCCAAGCCTTATTCCTAAGGTCTAGTTTTAAAGGCTGACACAGTGACACAGCAGCCTCAACCCACCAACTTGCTGCAGTCTCTCAGCACTGATATTTAACCCTAAGGGGTTTTTCAACACTGCTGGTGTTGCCACCCCATCTCCAGGGAATCTCAGAAGTGCTCACTATGTATGCTTTTAGAGGCAAGACTAAGGTCAAATCTATATCTGACTTTCCCACTGGAATCATTCTAGTTTCAAAAAAACCCGTCTATACCTGTTTCTAGTTTCAAACCATACTTGTTCTAGTTTAAAAATCACCGTCTACATCCGTTAATTGCCGTCTTGTGGTCAAGCTAGCATTACACTGCTTTAAATAGATCCTGTTGCTTACTGCTCTTCAGACCCAGGGAGTGAAATCTAAAACCAGTGTGAAAAGAGTGTAGGAAAAGACAGCAGTCAAACTACTTCAGAGGGGAGGTGTAAATTTGGCCTAAATAGTTTGCCTCTTCTCTAGATTTCATGGTAGGCTTCGGAACCATCAATGATTTGGGGGACTCTGTAGCTGCCACTGTTTTCATTAACAATGATAGCCCCGCATGAATCACTCTCACGTGACACTGTTGGTAATGAAAGCCAGTGTGCAATAGTGGTTGAAATGCTGGGCTGGATCCGGGACACCCAGGTTCAGATGCCTTTTTGTCAGAAAAATTGCTGACTTTGGACCATCAGTCTTTCAACCTGACCTGCCTTGCAGTGTTCTAGTGACAATGAAATGAAGAAGTATAAAATCTTATAAGACACTTTGAGTCCCTGTTTGGGATTAAGATAACTTCCATACTGGTCCTTTTAAAGGATATGTTTTTCTACTCAAAACAGCAGCTCATAGGACAAAGTCTCTGATGTGTAAACTGTAATTACTAGCTGATGTTTCAGCCTCTTCTACAATCCCTTAGCAAATATATGCTTGATTCCATTGTCATCCATCTTTATTGTTCTTGATGGCCTACAGGCTGAATAGCGCTTCATCTCTAATGTACAAATTTATCCTATATGGGAAGCAGGATTTGTTGACTGCATTCTCCCATCATGTTGTAAACCAACAGGTCAATATGGCCTTTATACTATCCCCCTTAAAGGGAGGTTGACACTCTGGGTGTGTTCAGACACGCACATTTGAGCCGTTTTGAAACGCTTCGAGCTGGCTCAAATGTGCACGTTCAGACAGCCACAGCTGCCTCCCATCCCCAGCTGTCATCTACCAGACCAAATACCGTCTCAAAGCGTCGCATTTTTGAGACCAGTTCCCGAGGTGGTTTCTCCCATCCTCTTCTGGCTCTAGCCGCCTATTCCCCGTGTGATCGTGGAGCCGTCGCTGAGCCACTTCCGAGTCTTTAACACCAACACCCCCCCGCAGAAGCCTCTGGCTTCCGCTTTTTGCCCGCCATTTTTTTTGACTGTCGGCGATATGCGCATAAGCGCTTCTAACCTTCCCCCCATTTTTTAAAAAATGGACACTAATTCTCCGTTCGAGATGCCAAGGAGACCAGATTCGGGGTAAAAGTTTAAAGGGACGTGTTCTTTCAGGGCAAGGAGGTCACAAAGCTTGTGTAACTGAGAGGCTTTGCTCACCTGCTTTTGTGCATGTGCTAGACTGTATTTTCAGATGTTTGCTTATGAGCATGTGCAAGCGGTGAAAAAAATTTTAAAAGCCCAACACACGCTCCCATGTAGACACTGGGGAGCCGCTTGAGTGTGCTTCGAACTGGGGGTGAGTGTGATTGCACCGGTCCGGAGTGGGGCGTTTTGAGTCGGCTCCAGCCAGCTCCAGCACGCCATCTGAACTATGTGTCTCTGTGTCTCAAAGCCTGTGCTGCTGAAATACATGACAAGCCTGTTCCTCTAATCTAGACCAGTCTTTTCATGCCATGAATTACTAATTTTAAAAAATAATCTCCGGTCTGCTTTTTTGTCCACCAGGCTCTCTGCCAGTTTTTTCCACGCCTATATCACTTGGTGGGTTCACATCCAAGTTCTTCCCCACCTGTCCTCTAAGAAGAGCCCTGTCTCCCATTAATTAGATTATTCAGTGGAGTGCTATCCCTGGAACAGAAAAAGGGTGTGATTTCAAGTGATTCTTGTGTGTTATGGGAGCACCTGAATAGGCCTCAGGCCCAGATCAGGTGACTTAACTTTTGTTTGGCTGCCTTGCTCATTAAATCGTCTACTGTTCCTGTGGACAGTCCCTCTGTCATTGTACATGGAAGCTCCCAGTGGTAGAATCCTGACATTTCTAGCCACTGGTGATTACCCTTGGTTGTTTTGCAAAGTGCACAGCGATTAGGGTGCCCCATGGGAGACTACTATATTGTTTTCCCCCCTGCTCTTTTAATGGGTATTTATTGATCCCTCCCAATGGAACCTGCCTGACTTTCTTTTAGTTGTTAGTCAGTCCTTATTTTACTAAGATTGTCAGCTCTTTGTGGGTGTGCACTGCTGCATTTTATGACATTTTTTGCATACAGATATGTGACACTGTAACATAATTTGTATTTTTGGTGTATATTTTACCCCTCATGGGATGCCCAGATTTTTTCTTTCTTTCTGTCACAGACCTAATGTCCACAATTCTTGTGGTCTCAGCACTGCATTTTTAGAAGAGCACTGCTTTTGACTCTGAGCTGATTTAACTTATTGTCTTCTCAAATGTCTCCATCCTTATAATGCGGAGACCCTGTTGAAGACATGCATCTCGCATTGTCTCGGAGTATTGTGCTGTACTGGGTAGTCTCAGCTATTAAAACAGCCTACTGGTGTCTCCGTACACTCAACGATAACTCAGGCTTCTTCTGCAGTTTTTTCTTCTAGACTACCTCTGACTGATGTCTGCAAGGCAGCCACGTGGTCTACGCCTTTGACTTTCATCAGGCATTACTCTATAGATGTTCCATTTTTCCAGATTGATTTGTCACACCACTACTTTCATTTGGAATACTAGCAACCTTTATTTTTGTCTTCTATTTCAGTGCAAACACTAACACTCCACATAATAATGGAATACACTGCAATTATGTTTTCATTGACTAATGGAGACCAGCTCCCTGATGCTCTGACAGAAGATATGGGTGATCTGACCTTGCTCCACAGTGGGACATTCCGGGCCCTGTGCTCTGTGGTCTTTCCTGACAGGGACCCCCTGTCCTTGAGGAGTGCTCTCCAAATCCCTCACCAAGACAATCTGTTTTTATGTTTCTTCTCTGGCTCTATGGCTGTGCAAATTGCTCTGCGATCTGCATGTGTTCCATTTATGGCATATCCTGTGCGTCCTTTCTTTGGCCACACCCCACCTTTTTTCACTGCCTTCATTATTATGGCACAGAACTATCACTCCTGCTGGCAACTTCCTTCTTCGATCAGTTCCTTCCTGCATTCTAGCAGTAACTGGCCACTTTTCTTTTCTTTTTTTTAATAAAAATTTTATTAGTTTTTCAACTATTTCTAAAACTACACAGCTAAATTCTAAGCTAAATTACCTTATACAGAAAATGCTGAGTAAAATAATCATTTTTAGCAGATTAATAAATTTGAGAAACAAAAAATTCTTGGTTTAACTAGTTACATATGCTACTGCTTCTAAACATCACATAGCTGATTTGCTGGTACACATAACTTTGGAGCACGCTTATTTCCCATTAACATATATTTAGTGCTCGTCTTTTAACAACAAATAAAAAGTTTATTTCTTCTTTCGTCCTCTTCTTATCTTTTTAGTCTCTTCCAATGGTTTTGGAGCCGCAGCTCCCTTCTCCGAGTCTGAAATATCTTCTTCACTTTCTGAGCTATCCAAGCCGTATATACTTTCCTGCTGTGCAAGCGAATCGTCTGAGTCTCTCTTTTTTCTCTTTCTTGCATTTTTCCAAAAAGGCTCTCGCTTGTTCAACAGAATCAATCTTAACATTATTTTCTTTGAAGCTGAAACATAGTCCCTCTGGAGTATTCCATCTATATATAATTGATTCAGACTGGAGCCATGTAGTTAAACTTCTGTAGGCTTTTCTTCTTTTTCTTATTTCAAATGGAATGTCCTTTAGTACCTTGATGTCTTCCTCCTGGATCTTCAGCATTGTTCTGTTGGTGGCTCTTAAAAACACATCCCTTGTTGATCTTTTGGAGAATCTTATCATAATTTCACCTGGCAGGTTTTTCTTTTTGACTAGCTCTGGATAGGTCCGGTAAACCAAATCCATGTCGTTTATTAATTCCTCCGCTTTTAACTGGCCACTTTTCTGAGTGGCAAGCACCATTGTTCCACTGCCAGATCTTGCACCTCTAAGTGGAAAAGAGTCTATACCGAAGCTGTTACAGGTCTTTGACCGTGCTTCTTGTGCTGTTGATTGGGTTTGGGCCACTGGTTGGGACACAAACTCTCTAACTTTTTTTTTCTTTTTTTAGTATGCAACAATTCCAACTGTGGAATGCAGACATTGGGGGTTCTAATTTATACCCTCTCCAGGAATGAAGTTTCACAAGGTGATGCCTTGGGCAGGATCCCCTACCAGGGATTGTCTCTTAGTTCTCAGGGCACACATGGCCAGCATCCTCACACAACCCAGTCTTCTGGGTCAGCAGAGGCTACAACTTTCTGTCTTGAGTGCATGGCTGTTCAGTGCCACTTTATGTTTCATTGCTCTCTTGAAAAGAGTGCTGTCTTTTCTTTGCAACGTTCCTGCATGTCTTTCAGTAGGGACACTTGCGGACATTTCGCTGCTCCAGTATGAGATAATTCTGGGTGAAGGTCATTTGTGCCGCTAAACAACTGTTTATTCAGTGGTCCTCTGTGGTCTCTTTTTTTGAGAGATACATACCTACCTCCTTTACTCAGTGACCTTGCTAATCTACCCATGTGGGACTGGCACAGAAGCCATGAAGATGAAAACAAGGTTGCACTTACAGCTTCAGTATAGACATTCAAGGCTGCAAATTTTATCCTCACAACAACCCTGTAAAATAGATTAAGCTGAGACAGATTGATTCACCCAAAGTTTTCATAGCTAAATGGGATTTCAGCTATGGTCTCCCAGGCCCTTGGCCCCTTGGGGAGGGGCTGGGCCTTAGTGGTAGAGCGTGTTATTTGTCTGCAGAAAGTCCCTGGTTCAGTCCCTGACATTTCTGATTCAGGGACCAGGTTGGTGATGCAAAAGTCCTCTATCTGAGACCGTGGAAAGCTGCTGGTAGTCAGAGTAGACAACACTGACTTTGATGAACCAAAGATCCATCCTAGCCCAAGGCAGCCTTGAATGTTCACACTGGCTCTGAATTAAACAAAATGAACACAGCTTTTTAAATGAAAGGGGGTGGGGAACCCCAAACATTCTTAATGTACTACAGTGTAATGTTACCCTCTCTGTAGAATGGTATTCATCTCATTCAGTGAATATACCGAAATGTGTCTTCCATGTGAAGTGTGAAATGGATTCATAATATAAGCATGAGCTTAAGAATGCAATAGGAGACATTTCAGTGGGTAGTCAGTACACTTCCATCAAAACTTCAAAGTTAGGAAGCCTTAGATTCTACTTTAGGTGGATTCCTTTCATTCATCAGACAGAAGAATCAGAATAAAAGGTTTACTGTCACATCACATCCATTCCATAATTAATTCCAGAACCGTCTTTCAGAAATGCATCCTGGGACACAATTGTGTTGTCATACTGAACATGGTTAGGAACTATTGCACCTTTTTAGTTTATCTCAGGTGTGGTATTGCATACATTTTTCAGATTTCTAATCAGCTTCCATGCAGCTCTCCTCCTATACCTGAGGCCACAGGAACTGAGGCATGTACAGACTTATTCCTCACATAATTCCCAGGGTACCACTCCCAGATATCCGTGCTAATATCTCAACTAAGTAGTTCACATCCTAATTAGAAATGAAGCCTTTGTATCTGATGAAACAACAATATTTCTGTCCTGAAGTCTACGTTGACTGTTCACAGTATTGACAGTCGCAGCAAAAGGGATGCCCAGGTCTTTCTGGATGCCAGAACATCTGAACTGAACTGATTCAGGAACAAAAGAAAGTACTTAACTCATTGAGTAAACTGTGGAATTCACAGTCAGTGGCTATAGTGATGGCCATGAGCAGAGATGACAATGAACTTCCAGTGGGGAAGAAGAAGAAGAGATTAGATTTATACCCCGCCCTTCTCTCACTTGGAGTCTCAGAGCGGCTTACAAACTCCTTTCCCTTCCCACAACAGACACCCTCTGAGGTAGGTGGGGCTGAGAGAGCTCTTTCCCAAGCTGTCCTTGAGAGATACAGCTGGTACAGAGCTATGGCTTGCCCAAGGTCATCCAGCCAGGTGCAAGTGGAGGAGTGGGGAATCAAACCCGGTTCTCCCAGATTAGAGTCCGCGCACTTAACCACTACACGTCTTGATCACTGTAACACTCTCTACTTGGGGCTGCCCTTGTCCCAGATCCGGAGGCTGCAGCTGGTGCAGAATGCTGCGGCCAGGCTTTTGATGGGTCTCTCCTTGCGGGACCACATCTGGCCTGTGCTGCAGCAGCTGCACTGGCTGCCTATAGCATACCGGATCAGGTTCAAGGTGCTGGTGTTAACCTTTAAAGCCCTGTATGGTCAGGGGCCTGCCTACTTGAGGGACCGCCTTTCCCCATATAGGCCCCAGAGGCTACTGAGGTCGGGCACCCAAAACCGCCTGACTTGCCCCGGTCCAAAGGATGCCCGGTTGTCTTGTACTAGGGCCAGGGCTTTCTCGGTGGCGGCCCCTTACTGGTGGAATGAGCTCCCGGATAACATCAGGGCCCTGCGGGATTTGTTGCAGTTCCGCAGGGCCTGCAAGACAGAGCTCTTCCACCAGGCTTTTAAATCGGGGCCGCCGCCGGGGAGAAAGCTGATTATACCATCTCCCTGGCCCTATTGATCGCACCCCACTGCAGCTACTCACCGGAGCGCTAGGAAGTCGCCATCTTGTGGTATTTATTTAGAGTTGTTTTAATGTTGATGTTTTAAATTGTAAATCTGTTTTTATGATTTTATATGTTGTTAGCCACCTTGAGTCGTTTGTATAACTGACAAGGCGGGATATAAATGAAACAAACAAACAAACAAACAAATAAAACTGGCTCCCACTACACCAAACTGGAGTAGAATGATTCTAAGAGGATAGGTCTATCAGTGGCTGCTAGCCACGATAACTAGGCCCCTTTTTCAGAGACAGCAAACCTCTGCATACCAGGACTGGGTGGCAACATAGGGTAAAGGTCTGGTCCAGCAGGACTCTTCTTATATCCTTAACATGCTATATTCACTATTATTTTCAACATCAGCTAAATATCGTTGGCATTGCATCCATGATCTGTTTACATTGTCCTGTACCAAGAATAGATGGAATTTGGTTTGGCTTTTGGTTAGTTTATTTCTGACTGGACACCACCAGTCGAATGTGCAACATCCTCAACTATCACTCAGGCCAGGAAAAAAACTGTGCCCGATGATTGCGTGGACCGTTTAGTGTGCTTTGCACACTTACAGAAACACTGGATATGGAGAAAGCCTGGTATATAACGGTGGGCGGGGGGGGGGATCGCCACACTTTTCTTCTTGTTTAATAGAAAAGAAAAAGAACACAAGGATTATAAAATAACAATGACTTTAAAAGTCATTTACAGCGCAATCCTAAGAACACTTTCCTGGAAGTAAACCCCACTGAGTAGACCTGAGTATGGTTCTGAGTAGATGTGCTTAGGATGGGTCTCTTAAAATTCTATTGGGATATACAGGATTTAGGTATCACAGCGCTGTGAACAAGATATAACCCCGAAAAATGTAATGAAACTGAGGCTACTACAGACTTCTGTTAAAATCAGTACAAGCATGTACGTTGATTTCAGTGGCAGCAGAATTAGTTGGCCCTCCCCACTCCATTGACTAAAATACATGTTGCAGGGGTAGATACACTTACCCAGGAGTAAGCCTGATTAAGTTGTAAGTAAACATGTCTAGAATGGCACTGACAATCTTACAACAGTTGATCTTCATCATGTTCACACATTTGGATTCAAAGGAACACTTGGTTCACTTTAAATGAGAACGGAATCCACCTTTCCTTGAAGAGAAATATATTCTGTACAAAGCACATATTTGATGTTTGACACCATCTCATGTTACAAGCACACCCCTATTACTCACAAGCCTTCCAGTGCCCTTATATGTACATCATGGAGAGACGGTCTAACTTTATCTGAATTCATTGTAATGTGCTGATGTCAGGTAGCTAATGAGTTTCCTACGCGCTGCAGTGTATCCTCTGCTACGATTTCCCATGGAAGCAATGATTCATAGGCATTGCAGCTGATCTTACAGGGATCTCTCACAGGCCTTTTGTTCTAGACTTTATGGAACAATAAAATATTTACTCCTGCCAAAAGGCGATTACATTTTCCTCCTGTCTGTATCATTTGACGTGTTACTACAAGTATAAACAGCACAAGGCAGTAATATTTAAGAGGCTGCAACATCTCTCTAATCAATAACACTCATTTCTGCATTGTTCACTATTCACATTTTATGTTTGCTGCAGCACTAAATTTTGGCGGACTTTCTCGTCATGTCATGACTCTGCTAGTACTGTTTTGAAAGAGCAAAGGGTAGTAGAAAGTCTAAAGACCTGATGCTTTAGAGAAACTAGAGAAAATAACAGGCAAAAATGTGTAGCGACAGTAGAAGAAATGAGATGAAAGAAGTCAATGGCCTAGGACTGGGGGCATGTATAGGTTAACAACAGCAATCCTTTGGCACATGAGCTAAGGAGATCATCAGTGCAGGAAGGTGCATGCGTGCGTGTGGTGTGCCTCCTCCTTTGCGCAAAAGAGAAAGAGGAGAGAAGCTGCTGTGGATGCTTAAAAGAGAAAGATAAGAAAGTGATCACAGCAGCACTGGGGGAAGGGGGGGGAGAACTACTTTTTAATTGCTTGGAGAGTGACTGGTCACGCCCGAGTGACCTTCTGCCGGCACCTGCTTTAAATGACTGACATCGTCCAGACTGTATCACCTGTTTCTTGTGCTCATACAGCCAGCAGTATCTATTCAAGAAACGATAGCAAGATTGGCTGGGTTCAAGAGCAGACACCAAAGGCACACAGAGACATTAAATCAGAGAGTATCTGTTCAAAAACCTCAAATGGTTTTCCCTCCCATTTTTCTAAGCACCCTTCTAAAAACTGGAGGTACAGACGATTGGTGGGGAAGGGGGAGCCAGAAAAGTCTAATTGTGATACATTAGTGTAATAATGGACACATCCAAATTTCACTGATGTGTCCAGACAGCTTTAGGAATTATTGGTTCCTTGCTCGTGGCTTTTAACAGGCTGGGTGTTGGACCAGTGGGTGTTCAAACATAACTAATTAGGGCCTGACCTCACCGGGTCCCGACTCAGCCAGACCCCCGAGGAGGATTCTTCCACACAGGAGGCGGGACCCCTTCGAGTGTGCCCCGACGCCAATGTGCAGGCGATTCTCCCTATCAGGGCAGCCGCTGTCAGAGACGTGACAAGCCAGCCTCCCTGGTGGAATGCAGAAGCAGTAGAGGAGCAGAGGGTGGGTCCCAAGAGGCCAGGGTCGGGTGAGGCGATCAAGGCCTGAAGAGAAGCGGTGACATTTGGGAGGGGCACCCTAAGACCACAGCCAGCAGCAGGGGAGCAACCGCCCAGGTGTCTGCCTTCACCTCCTGGGAATGCTACTTCCAACTGATGGGCAAGCCAGGGAGGACGGAGGCCAACAGAGGCAACGAGCCTCTGGTCGTTGGACAGGGCGGCTATGTCTCACACATGTTGGCATGGACGGGCCCACCAAGGAGCCGGAGGCAGGGCCTAGCAGAGTCAGTGGCAGAGACAGGACTAGGGCTCCATCGGAGGCTGGGCAGTCAGAGGCCTTGCCCAATGAAAGGAAGGGATGAGGGTGAGTTCAGGAAGGTTAGGATAAAAGGGAAACTCTAATGGACAGCCAGTGGCCGCAGGCTGGATGCCAGCCTGCAGGGGCCGGTTCCAGCCGGTGGGCCGCATGTTTGTCACCCCTGGATTAGAGTGTCAGACTAGTATCTGGGAGACCCAGCTTTGAATCCCCACTTTGTGGTGGGAGCTCACTGGGTGACCTTGGGCTGGTTGCATGCTGTCAGCCTAATCTACCTCACAGGGTTGTTGTGAAGATAAAATGGAGGGGAGGAGAAAGATTTAAGATGTTTTGGGTCCTCATTGGGGAGAAAGGCAGGGTGTCAAACAAATTAGTAACCACTGGATATTACAACTGGGTATTTCTCTATGAACCAGACAGTCCTGGTGATCCATGGTTTCTATAAAGCACGATAGAGAAACATCCAACCCTGTGTGGATGCCGCCTTGGTTATCTACACTGCATCTAAAATATCATTTGATATTGTCCTATCATTGTTTTTATTTAAATTGGTCCGGGCTCGTCTCAGTCTAACTCAAACAAGACCTTTCCTTCATGTGTATAGCAACTATACACATGATCATGAGAAAGAGCTTGTTTTGCTGCAATAACATATGTTTTGAAGTTCCAGTTCATTTATACCCCCCACTGGATTTTACATCCGATTTGGTACATGCATGTTGTATGCAGCTTTTCTTATATTCATTGGGGGGGGGGGCGGGAAATCAGGTTTGAGGCAGGCTTTAGTTATGTGCTTTCAGTCTTCTATGGGCCTCTAGCCTTTGGTAGAATGTAAAGCAATCTGTCTCTCAGCTCTGACTTATGATGCAGAACACACCCAATTCTGAATAATGATGGTGATTAACATGTCTTGTGAAATTCATCTCACCTTTCATTACTAGAGACTGCGATGAACAAGCTATTTCATCAAACAGACCTATCAAGTTAAACCACCACTGAAGCAGCATTTCAGAAAACGGCTCAGCTGCCTTAGAGTTGTTTGCGGCAACGCTGGTCAAATGTTAAAATCCAAAAGGAGAACACAGTCCGCATAATAGCTTTTATTAGGATCAGCCACAATGACACAAAACAGGGAGCAAGCCTTGACCTCACCAGAACTCTTCATCAGGCTGGATGTTACAAAATAAAAATGAGGTGGGGGTTGGAGGGGGGGGATGTTTCAGGCTATGGGTTTGAGGTAAAACTACATAATTTGGACTTAATTGACTTTATATATCCTGTAACAGTTTAAGGCTGTGGACACACACACTAAATAATCGGGCGCGATCATACACACCCATTAGCCATGCGAGAGGGACGATTCACCGGCGGATCAAAGCAATGCGATCACACCAGCACATCTGGGAAGCGTCCCGCAGTCGTCGGCAAGCTGTTGCAAACCGTTTTGATCCGCCGGAGAAGCAGATTAAAAAGCTACTAGGGAAACTCCGGTATCAAACCGTTTGCTGTGGTACACAGCTGGACTTTCCCCGTGTGATTGCGCCACTGCAGAAGTGTGGCGTCGGAGATAGTCTGATCACAGGCTATCCTGATGCCATGCTGTAGTCGTCCCCCCCCTCTGTGCACATCATCGAGGAGCGATTCATCAATCCCCCGTTTAAGAGAATTGGAAACCAACCACACAAAAAAATGGACTCACCTGCGGTTGTGTCTGATCACGCCGCGGCGATTTGCGCTGGCAGGTCCACAGACCTGTGTGATCGCGCAACTGCAGGGCAAATTGCTCTGGGGCAAAAAGGCTGTGCTTCCCCTCCGCTTTATCTCGCTTGTGTGGAAGGGACCAATGCACTTTCAATGCACTTTCCAACTGGATTTTTACTGTGTGAACTGGCAAAATCCAATTTGAAAGTGGACTGAAAGTGGATTATTTAGTGTGTGTGACTGCAGCCTAAATCTGTCTCCCAAGTTAGTGCAATGATGGCCAAGTGCTTTCCTAGCTTTCTTCGGTAAAGAGATTTTAATTCTCTCTAGGAAGAGAGGCATAAGGCCTAGCATGGCTAAAAACTTCTTACATGATTTTAAGGCCTTTTCTCACCAGCATGACTGCACTTAATGCCTGCTGGTGTCAGGTTGCACTCTAGTTCCTGTGAGCAAGAAAAAATAAATGGTGCCTTGCCACTGAAATTACAAAGGCCAGCATTTTTCCTTCTATCTCTCTGACACCAAGTGAGACTCACAAATCCTTTGTAGGGCAAGCGAAAAGGAATTTACTTGCTAGTCAATGTATTAACAATTTGGGAGATAAATTTAAGGTAATACACAAGGTGTGAAGTCTATTAAAGCCAAATTAGGTAGTTTTACCTTGTGTTGTGGGATACACAGGGGTCCTTTCGTAGAAAAAGAGGTGCAGGAGCTCATTAGCATAACTCATTAGCATACCTCATTAGCATATGCCACGTCCCCTGACATCACCAGAAGTGTGTCAGAAAGGGAATGTCAGTTTCAGCCCCATTATACCCTATGGGCCGTTGAAATCAATGGCAAAAACTCATAGGGTATATGAGCGGCTGGAGGAAAGGGGGTTTGAGGGAGAGGCTCCAAACTTGCAGGGTAGCTGCTGGGGCCTCTCCCCCAAATACCCACCATGTTTCAAGAAGATTGGACCAGGGGGTCCAATTCTATGGGCCCCCAAACAGGTTGTCTCATCCCCTCCATTGTTCTCTATGGTGGGAAAAAATGTTAACTTTTTTCCTCCCATAGAGAACAATGGAGGGAATGGGGGCAACCTGTTTGGGAACCCGTAGAATTGGACCCCCTGGTCCAATCTTCTTGAAACTTGGTGGGTATTTCGAGAAGAGGCCCCAGCAGCTACCCTGCAAGTTTGGAGCCTCTCCCTCAAACCCCCTCCCCTCCAGTTGCTTTTAAAGTTGCCGCCGAATTTCGGCAGCAATTCGGCAGCCGGCTGAATCAGATTAGAGAATCTGATTCGGCCCGTGGCTGCCCTAGTGGCCACTCCTGAGCTTGCTCTGGCCCCAACGGACCCCTGGGGATACATAAAGCCACAACTTCCCTTAAAAAAAAAAGGCCAAAACTGAAGCGTACAGAACAAGGTAAAGAAAGTGTTGATGCGTAAGAACAGGCCTCTTTGAGAAAGTGTTGTAATTTCTTTTGCATTACAGAAGCAGAATTTCCCTGTCAGTGACTGTGCAGTGAATGCAGGCAGAGGCATAGACTTCGCAGTTTCCTGGGGCACAGGGCTGAACCTGATCCAGGCCCAAATTTAGTAATCATATATATATATATATATATATATATATATATATATATATATAAATATATATATATATATAAATATATATATATATAAATATAAATATATATATTTCCAAAAAACATTTATGTCATCATCAGTTAATCATGTGGTTGTTGTTTTTAAAAAATCCCCCCTCTTGTAATAGTCTGAATCTCAGTCAAAGAAAGAGGACTCTGCATCTCAGAATCCACAATAAATATTGGCTTCTCAGATACTCTGGCCTGAAAATTATGGGAGCATTTATTTGGTTAAATTAGGGTCCAGGACGGCAGAATCACCTCACTTTCCATATTTGGTGAGGCAACTTTATCTCCCCCTCCCCTGCTACCATGTACAAATAGGGTTGCCAGCCTCCAGGTGGGGCCTGGGGATCCCCCGCTTTTACAACTGATCTCCAGCTGACAGAGATCAGCTCCCCTGGAGAAAATGGCTGCTTTGAAGGGTGGACTCTATGGCACTATACCATGCTGAGGCTTCTCTCCTCCCAAACCCTTCCCTCTCCTGGCTCCACCCCCAAAGTCTCCAGGTATTTTCCAACCCAGACTTGGCAACCCTATGTACAAATGACAAAAAAAGAGAGGCTGTTCCATATCTTCCATTTCCCCCCTGAAGCTGCAAGACACAGGATATCAAAATCACTTTAATGTCCAGCATTCGAGTCTCTTCTCCCCCTCCCCTAACGCACACGGATAAAGACAGAAATATTCCCATGTCTTCCACTTCTTTTTCTCTAAAATGCCGCAACTCCCAAGATACCAAAGTCACCTTAACTTCCAGAATGTTGCTTGTTTCGATGATCCACAGCTTGTGAGTAGGATCTTTAGGGAGAACTTCCAAAGAAAAATAAGATAAGGCAGTGGAGGGGTGCTCCCGTGTGGCGAGTAAATGTCCAGAAGTCCTAGAGAAAGAAAAGCGGCGTTGGCAGCCTCTTTGGAAGTGGAGAGGATGAGACTGCACGGTTTTGGCTGGCAGAGCTGCACAAAAGATTTTCAAAAGGAATAAGGTCCAGGAATTCAGGGTGAGTCCAGGATGAGATTATATGGACTTCCTGGTTCTGACTGAGTTAAGGGGGAGGGGCTTCCCAGCAAAGTGACAAAAAGAGATTGCATCCAGGCAGGGTGGCGGCCTAGAGCAGTCAGGGAAGATCAGCAAGAGGTAATCAGTTCACCTGCCTGCTTGGTGGTAATTAGATTTTGCACTCAGGAAGACTTGCATTTTACTGATGAAATTACCTTGATAGACCATGGTCGGTGACTGGCTTTGCAAGCTCCTGTGGCGATGCAGATGTCCCATTAGTGAATCAGTCTTGCGCACAAGGTTTTGGCCACTCATTAGCATAGCATGAGGAGAGCCTTTTCCTCACGCCAGCCACTCCTTCTGATCGCCAGCTGGAGGGCCCTTTAAATCTTGTAGTAGGGGTTTGCCAGGTGGTTGCTCTCGGGGCAGGGCTTCCCCCCGCCAGCCAGTTGGCTGGCAGCAGGAAGGAGCCCCCCCAAATAGGGAAACCCTGCAGAGGAGAGGTGGCAGCAGCAGGGCTTTCATCACTGGCATACTTCCCAGTGGCTCTGTTTGTCTGGCTGCTCCCTCTCCCTCACTAGAAGGTTTAAGTTGTCTGTGCCTGCCCAGCCAAGCCTAGTGGCACCCCCAACCAGGGTTGAGCTTCGTTTGTCTTGGGCGTGCCACTGGACTCTAGCGTCAGGGCATTTTTTGTAGAAAAAGCCCAGCAGGAACTTATTAGCATAATAGGCCACACCCAGCAGCAGAAACCCATTAGCATAATAGGTCACACTCCTGTCAGCGCAGCGCCCTCCCAGGATCGGCTTCCCCAGGTGCCCCGTGGCTTGGGGGCCCCGGGGGAACCTGAGAGAAGGAAGGCGGTTTCTGAATCAGCTTCCCCAGGCACCCTGCAGCTGTGGGGCACCTGGGGAACCCTAGGAGGGGATGCTGTTTAAACTGCCTTCCCTCCCTGGATCGGCTTGGCTTCCCCACAGCTTGCGAGGTGCCTGGGGAACCTGGGGGTGGGGAGGCTGTAGGCATGGCTAACTTGGAAGCCTGCCAGAACTCCGTTCCTGTGCATTCCTGCCCCAAAATAGCCCTGTCTAGCTTCATTCTCACATCTCTTTGTTAACCCTTGCATTTACGTGCTAATTTGCTGCCATTCATTGATCTTACTAGCCACCTGATTCAATTTCAGCCTTACTTATGCATTTGGCTGTGACTGGCCCTTCCTAACAGCTGCCCCCCACCCTCTTTTCCCTGTAAGTGGGGCTTGAGGAGATTTCATTTCATTAGTCTGATGAGGTGTGCTTGCCCATGAAAGCTTATACTTTGAATGAAACTTTGTTGGTCTTAAAGATGCCACTGGACTCTAACCTTGTGTTGTAAATGCACCACGATGACCATGCACAACACTGTAGGGATCAGGACCCTAGATATTGCAATGCATCTTACTGAGGGTCTCTAAAACCTGGAAACTGATCTCATGAGCATTCCCACAAGGAATGGTTCTGAGGAGCACTCATCCTCAGACACATAGGCCCTTTTCAATCTGCCTTTGTATTCCATTTTAGTTACTGGTTGCTAATGGATTTTTTCCCTGTCATTTCAGACAAACCCGTTTTCGTAACCGGCTGCTGGCAGAATTTATTTACCTGTTCATACAAACCCACTTGCTTTGTGTTAGTGAAGTGTGGTTGAGTCGCTTTTGAGGGAAACTGTTTTTTTTTCCATTTCCAACCCCTTCATTGTGCTTCTGAATCGCCGTGGAGTGCTGTTTAAAATGTCCATAGTGTTTCCTACAGTGCCATTTCCCCCCACCCTTTTCTGCTGGGCGATCTTCCTCAGACTTTTTTAAAAATGTTCTAAAATGAATCAATGCATCTCAATGGTGCTGCTATAGCACTGAAGTTTAGTGCTATAGCGCTCACATTAGGATGTCAAAAAAAGTCTGAGGAAGATTGCCCAGTGAAAAAGGGCAGGGGGGGAAATGGCTCTGTTTGCTTCTCCATAGCACTTTTTCCTGCAAGCAAAAAGATAACCCCATTCAAGGGAATAGGAGGCACTTCAGAATAGCTCAGGAGGCATTGCCTTTGTGTCTGCAGGCAACACCCTTTTGGAAACAGCTGCCTCCATTAAAGGAGGCTTGGAACCTTCCAGCATTTTGTCGAACCTGGCAACATTCTGTGATTGGATCCAGCCCTTGTAGCAACCATTTTTTTAATTAGCCCTGCCCCTGTGGCACCTACTATCTGTTCTCATAATGTCCAAACTGCCCTCAGGGTTAAGGACCCCCTGATCTAAAGGAAACATGGTATCATCTCATCTAGGAAGCACCACCATTTCTTGAAAAATGCAATATTTCTGCAACAACAACAAAATCAACTTCAAGGGATGGTGTGCAGATTGTGTGCAGCCATCTAGAAACAGATTTTCATTCCCTGGGACAAAAATATTTGTCGTGCAATAAGACTCCAACATTGTCCTAAAAAGATAGCAAGGAGCTGACATATTCTGTGGGATTGTTTAATGTTTTAATTATCCTGCTCTCCAGCAAGTAATTGCCATAGCAACCTCACTGTTGCATAACTCTGCCTCCTTTTTACTGATTCCAAAACAAAGATAACTGTAATTTATTTTAACTTCTTGTTAAATAACCTATTTAAGCAACTGTGTGATTAAATGATTAGAAATACTTAAAGCAAGGGTAGATGACCGTGAAACATTTGGAAAGGCAAGAGTCAGGAAATTAAGGCTTTTATCACAGGTTTATCCAGTTTGTGCAACTTTATCTAGTCAGAATTGGGGGGGCATCAACAAAAGTCTAGATTTAAAATATCACCAAAACCCCTTCAACTTTGGAATGGAATCCCATGTGTCACCTTAGGGTTGCCAGCCTCCAGGTGGGGCCTGGGGATCTCCCGCTTTTACAACTGATCTCCAGCTGACAGAGATAAGCTCCCTTGGAGAAAACGGCTGCTTTGAAGGGGGATCTCTATGGCATTGTACTATGCTGAGGCCCCTCCCCTCCCCAAACCCCACCCTCTCCTGGCTCCACCCCCAAAGTCTCCAGGTATTTCCCAACCCAGACTTGGCAACCCTATTAATACCAGTAAAATTTGTTAGGACTTTTGTCCAATAATCAAGAAAATTCAGGGTAATGGATCTTGCTTTTCTGGAAAGAAGAGATTGCTTCTTTTAGTTTAAAAGAACTTTATTACTAAAGGAAAAAGGGAAATGGGATTAGCTACAAATAAACAAAACATGCTTACTAAGCAGCATTGTGCTGTGTCTGCACACTAAGACATCCTACTAGAGAGTGAGAGAGATAACAATGGAGGATCTCTCCTTCTTCTTGACCCCTGAAAGGAAACACCTGATATCAGTAACCAATTAGCACAATAGTAAACCTCTAGGTTTCCCGGGCTTAGAGTTAATTGGCCAGCTGCCAGGTATCACTTCCAGGCTAACAAAGGTAAACAAACAAGTTGCATAGGTTAACCCTATAATGACTGAAATTCTCAGGCCTTGTGTTACATACTCATTTTTCCAACAAAATTTAGGGTTGCCAAGTCCCTCCAGGCCACCAGTGGGGAATGGGGGGGGGGTACAGTTGCCAGATTCAAGTTGGGAAACTCCTGGAGATTTGGGGATGGAGCCTGGAGAGGAGAGGGACCACCATGGGGTACAATGCCATACAGTTCACCCTCCTTAGCAGCCATTTCCTCCAGGGGAACTGATCTTCATAGTCTGGAGATGAGCTGTAATTCCAGGGGAACCCCAGGTCCCACCTGGATGCTGGCATCCCTAATAAAATGCGTGGATCCCCTGGTTTTTATTATGAAAGCAGCAAAAGGAGACCACCCACAGACAAGGCAGGGCTGCTGCATGTTTCGGGGACTTCCCAGTTTTGCAGCAAAATATGACTTCGTAAATTAACCCAAAGAAAACGTAATGAAAAACAGCCTGCTAAATCATATATTCCTAAAGGCATTGGGATGTCGAGGGCAGATGAGTTCCGCTAAAAGGAAGGGTGGGAAGGAAGATCAATCTGCTACCTCTGAGAGCTGCTTGAATCCTGGAAAGGAAGATTTTGGAGGTGGAGAGGGGATTTCCACCCCTCCCCATATCATGATAAATCGAACTCTGAACAGTCATGTTTCACTCAGTTCCTTGTTGTTATGTTGAATCTGTCCTTCAGTGTTTTGCATTAGCGTTACCTTGTTTTGGTTTTTTTTAGTAAGAACAGTTCCCAGTTTGGCCTTGTGTGAGAGACTTCATGGAAGATTTTGCTGCCGTTGCAAATATCTTACAAATGGCGACAAAGGTGGGATTGGAAAGGGCTTCTTATGATACAGACCTGTAAGTAGCAGGGAAACAAGGAGAGATGGCTCTTGGCTTTATTGGACAGCCTTTGGTATGGCTGGAGAAGACTGCCCTGCTTATATTGAAAGAATGCAACAGCACCTTGAAGATAATGAGATTCCCCCAGAAAAACATATAGCTGTGCTGTTAGGCATTGTGGGAGGAAAATCCTACAGACTCGTTCATAATTTGACTGTACCAGAGAAGCCTGCAAGTAAGTATTTTAAAGAAATAGCGCAAATTGTTCAGGAACACTTGTCACCCAAGCCTCTGGTTATAGCAGAAAGATTTAGATTTCACAAATGGCACCAGCTTGAAAATGAATACGTTTCCTCATTTGTTGCAGACTTTATGTCCCAATCCCAAGCGGCCGGGACTCCCTCACTACCCCCTGCCGACCCCATGGGCCCACCACTCACCGACCCAGAGCCAAGGGGAAGGCCAGTGAGGGGAGTTGAGCTGCCAAGCCGCAAGAGAGTCAGGTGCCGCCGCCCCCCTGACGACGATGGAGGGCTGGCCACACCAAGCAAGACCCATATCTGCGGGCCCTGTTAGGGTGCCAGAGCAGAGTCTGGGCCAGACTGAGGGGAACCCGGCCAGCCCGAAGATGGGAAGAACAACAGCAGGACTTCAACCACCGCAACAAGGGCCTGGCAGGGGGAGGAGACAGGACAAGGGGGAGGGGCCTGGGAGCGGGGCCGGGGGATAAAAGGGGGAAAGGCCAGGGGGTCGGGGAGGAAGAGAGGATGACCAAGTTGACTCCGAAGGGCGAGAAGGAGAGAGAGAAAGAGCACATCTGAAGGCTAGCGGGGGCAGAGGGACAACATGGGTGCTGCTAACCCTGACCCCTGTCCATTCTGAGACACTGGCCTTCCTCCTCCTCAGGGCCTTAGCAACCAGAGCAGCCTCTACCGAGAGAAAGGGACAGCCACCGGTGGGGACCAACCCGGGGTGGAGGTGGGGCTTGATACTTTAAAAAACTTTCAGAACATTGTGATTGCAAGGAAAGACTTGATGCATTCAGAGACATATGTGGTCTGCACAGTGAGAGACTTACCCAGTGAGAGAAACTTATCCTTTGCCACAAAAGAGGCTTCTACCTGAGAAAAATCTGACTTTTAAACGTGCAGTAGTAATTGGAGCAGCAATAGAAACAGTGACCCAGGACGCATCGGATCTCCAAAGGAGTGCTAAAGACACATCGGGTGCACAAAATGGCTGCTGAACAAACCAAGGAACATCCTGTTAGAACCACCTGTCCATGTTGTAGGTGTGGGAATGATTCCCACTCCCCTATTGAGTGTAGATTCAAAGATGTTTATTGCCGAAAGTGTAATAAAAAGGGTCATGTTCAGAAAGTATGTGGCATGATGATGAAATAATATTTTACATCACAGTGTAAGGTGAAAAATGCTAAAATCCATGTGGTGGTTATGGATACAAGTAGTAATGCATACTGTGAAGGTGGTTTAGCAAGCGCAGTAGTATACAACATGAGCAAAACAGAGAAATCAGCTATTTGGTTAACACCCACAGTAGCAGGAAAAGTGTTGAAGATAGAATTGGACACAGGGGGTGCACTGTCTGTTACCTCACATGCCAAATACAAAAAAACACCTTTGCAGATGTTAAAATGCACAAAACAGCTCTAGTTTTGAAGACATACAGCAGAGAAAAAATAGTGCCCATGGGTGTGATACAATAACAACCAAAGTGTATTGGATTTATATGTTTTCCAGAAGGCTGGTCCAGCATTGTGGTGGCATGAATGGTTACAGAGATTACCCTTGGACTGGAATTTTTGGTGACTGTGTGACCGAGTGTTGAACGGGATGGGCCATTGGCCTGATCAAACATTGGCTTCTCTTATGTTCTCTTAACTGGATCGCTTGGAAAAGGAAGAGGTACTTTCCAAGGTAGCCTGAAGTGAATGGACTACTCCCACAGTTTCAGATCAGAACAAAAAATAAGGCAGTACAGATCTGTGGGAATTTTAAGGTTACCATAAACCCCCTGTTAAAGATGGGAATTTATCCTAAGCCACAAATCAAGGACATATTTGCCAATCTGTCAGGGGGCAAACAATTCAGCAAGACTGATCTGTCACAGGCTTATTTGCAGATGGAAACAGAAGAAGATTTCAAGGCATACCTCACCATCACCACAGCTAAGGGACTGTACCAGTATAAGAGACTAGTGTTTGGTATTGCATCCGCTCCAGGTATTTTATTTATTTTTATTTTATTTTTGAGATTTTTTTCCCCTGTCCTCCCCCAAACAGACTCAGGCAGGATCACAAAAGCCGAGCAAGACTTGTTACAATAAAATCACATCAAAAACAGTTAAAACTAGCAATAAAAATTCATATAGGTAGCAAGAGTTTCATGTCTGTGAATCAGTGGGCCCTTTCAGCAGATTGGGAGGCAGATTGAGAGCAGGGAGGCCAACTGTGATGGACGCCCGCTGCCTCAATCAAAGGCCTAAGTGATACAAAAGATCAAACCAGGCTTTGAAGGTTAATACCAACACCTTGAAATGGATCCAGTACTCAGTTGGTAGCCAGTGCAAGTTTCACAATACTGGCCAAATGTATGCCCACACAAGCGATGCCATCAGCAGGCGCGCCGCCACGTTCTGGACTATTTGGAGTTTCCGGATCAGTCTCAAGGGCAAGCCCACATAAAGTGAGTTACAGTAATCAAGCCTGGAAGTGATGATTGCATGGGTCACTGTAGCCAAGTCCTGTGGGGAATGGTAGGGATGTGATCGAAGAGGGTCAAGCTAACAAAACAAGTTATTATAAAAATACAAATATTTATTATGGTGTACACATTAATAAAAGATAAAATAGGTTAAAAGAAATGGTCCAAATATCAGACTCTTAAAACTTTTAACACACAGAGCTGATAGTTTTACATATACAATTGATGGGTATATCTTGTGACCAGTAGACCATACGCGTTTCGGCCCCTTAGAGCCTTCCTCAGTGGTCAGTATTACTATTGTAAAACAACGCACATCCAGAAATAAATATATGAAAAAAGATTTTCCTTAGAGCCAAGTGTTGCTTTCTCATGTGATGTGCAGTTGCTAAAAGTTTACACAGTGGGCCATGGGTAATCTCTCATGGTAACTGCACATGCTGTCCAAATTGTTCTCGTAACAAATATCCAGTGTGTCTTGATGGAAGAGACACATATCCAGACACATTGGATATTTGTTGCCCCAGAAAATGACAAATGGTTCAGGGGTGGGCATGCTCCCCCCCCCCCCCCCAATACGATCGCAGAAAAATGTCCCCTGGCTGGTTTTAAATGCAGCCGACTGGATTTTCAGCAAACTTGTCTCCTTTTGACAATTTGCATATCTCCTTAGAAAAGATTGGGGGTGGGTGGGGAGAATTTGGCTCCAGTTGTCTGCTTTTTGCTCACAGCGGCTTGCAGGTGGGGAGGAGCAATTGTAGCACCTTAAAACCAAATCCAGATTAGGCAATGAGGCATTGTAGTGACCGCAGAGTCACCACTAAATGGCAATAAAATGATGCAGACTGCTGATGCTGAGATGAAACAATAGGAGAGTGGGTGCCGCATGAAATGCAGACAGAAGTTTGTGAGACGATGTGAGATCACTGGCACAACCAGGGGTCATATTGTAAAAAAAGAGGTGCAGGAGCTCATTAACATAACGCATTAGCATAACTCATTAGCGTATGCCACACCCCTTGACATCACCGGAAGTGTGTCAGAAGGCAACACCCACCGCTCAGACTCCACCCCAAAAATCTCCAGGTATTTCCCAACTCAGAGTTGGCGAGTCAGCTTCACATTTTGACTAAAGACACTTTAGATTTCCTTTGCTCTTGCAGGGAAGCTACCCTACAACAAGCATTAAAATACCGATCAAGTAAGTATGCTTTTGCTTTTTTTCCACAGCACGTCACCATAGGTGCCCGCTCCTGGGCTTGTTACTCCTGGAACAGCGTTCCTGCGCGTTCCTGCTCGAAATGACCCCTGCATAGAGTCCACCCTTCAAAGCAGCCATTTTCTCGGGTGGGGGGGGGGGGCTGATCTCTGTCAGCTGATCAGTTGTAAAAGCGGGAGATCCCCAGTTGTAAAAGCGGGCTGGCAACCCTACTCTGTGGAAGGTCAGGCAAGTCCTGGCACAGTTTCAATCCCTTCTTGTTGCTCAGCAAAGCTGTGACTGGGGCAAGGGATTAATCTCCCGCAGCCCTTGGGAAGGAGGCTTTGCTGGCTGTGAATAATGGTGCTGTCATGCTGAAGGGTGTGCCGTGGCTGCATGGAGACGCCAGGCTTCCGTGTCACTCCTCCTCATGTCACTACACAGTGAGTCAGCATGACACAGACAGCTTTGTGGGGAGAGTCCAGGACTGCTTGTGTCAGCAGCTTTTCCTTTCTGCCCAGCTTTCACCAAGGGATAGTATTTCAGTGTAAGGGAGGAAAAGACACTGCTTCAGGGAGAGCTCCAGGAGAGAATGTGTTGCTGACTCTGAAATTAATTCCCGCTGATTATTTTCTTCTTGCCAAACCAAACAAACATCAGTTCACCATGTCAATTCATTTTAAAGCATATAGAGTCATGGCAGGAATCAAAAGAAGGGCTTCTTCTTATAACCTTCTCAGTGCACACGGCAGCCAGTCTTTATTGTCAGTAAAGATGGGCACAAACCAGGAAAATGCAGTTCAGTTTGTAGTTTGTGATATGCCCAGTTTGCGAACCATAAACCATCACGGATTTTTAGCTGCCTTACAAACTGGTTTTGTTCATGAGGTTCCTGGCCTGGTAGAACATTCCCCCCCCCGCCCCAGGGCATGCTAGAGGTGCTCTGAGGAAAGTGCTTTTTGCAGAAATTACAGGCTATAGCCCTAGAAAGCACTTTGCTGGCGGCACCTTCTTTGGGGGGCTGTAACTCGGACCCTGTGACTCCAGTCCTCACCAAACTTGGAAGGCAGGTAGAGAAAAGTCCCACTCGGGGAAGATGGGTGGGTAGGATGAATCCACCAGCATAAAAAGCCACATGGGCGTGTTTCCAGGGATTAAATGCCTTCTGAGGCCACACCCCTTTGGTTGACTGCACTGGTGGGCAGATTTGGAGTCTCCTGTCCCTCCTACAGGGGTAGGGGAGGCACCCTTCTCATGCCTAGTGAATGGAAAGGGCAGTAGCAAGAGGGAAGTTATATGGAGAACTGCTAAATTACAGCTCCTACTTCCCCTGTGCACTTGAGCCATGTTGCTCCGAGTCCAGACTCATGAATCCTGGCTTCATTTGAGAACACAAGCTGTACTTTCTGGATGAAACATCAAGTGTGGAGGGGTTGTAGAACTACTGCAGGATCTCTGGAGAAAGATAATGCTGGAATGCCATTCTGTTGACTGTCTCAGGCTGTGCCCAAAGCTTCTGGCTCTTGTTTGCACAACAGTGCTCTGAAAAGTGAGGCCGTTTTCGCACTGGCTTTTTTGCGGGGCTAACTCCGGAGCTAGAACCGGAGTTTCTGGTCAGTTTCGCACCAGTTGCTCCGTGCTCACAATTCCCTCCGAAGTAACCCCGCAGTGCTCAGGAGTATCATCGGAGCAAGAAAAACCTCTTCCTAGGGGTGTTTCCATTTTCCTCCGGTGGAGGAAAACACCCCCCCACTCACCCGCCCCCCTTGGCTCGCCTCGTGGTGGGCGTTCCTTTTTTTTGGGGGGGGGCAGACGTTCTAACGTCATATCGAAATAAGCAGCCTAGGAGTCAAGAACCCACCACAGGGACCGCGTTGGATTTGCCGTTTCCTTTCCGGTCTCAATCATGTAGTGTTCCACGATCTTGAATCGAGAACTGTACCGTTCCCCATCCCCTTTTTTTTTTTTAAAGGAGGCCCTTGTAACGTTATATCGTCAGAATGCAATTTTAACGTTAGCTGGCAAGACGTAAAAAAATAGGTGGTTTTATATTACATATGCGTCCCATTCCGTGGAGAGGCAGAAGTGGTAACTTTGCTTGGGAGGCTAAGGCAGGCGAGTCTTCCGCCCTGTATTTTTTTAGGCGCATGGCTCAAATCCTCCATTTTTTTACATTGCTTTTTTTGTGTGCTGCACAGTTGGTTTTCGGATTCGCTTTCTGGTGTACTTTTTTTTTTAATGCTGCCCGTCCGCCATTTTGTGGCTTGAGATTCTGCAATAATAATCGAGAATCCGTCAATAGTGTGAGCGGAGTCCCCTTGTGTGACGTAGTCAGTCCCCGTGAAAAGGTTATGGATGAGTGACGAGCAGCGTGAGCTGCCTAAGAGGGAGGAGGGACAGGATGTGTTCTGGGTAGAGGTAGAGGCTACCGCGGACATCTTACTCTTTTGCCTTGCTTTACTCAACCCCCCCCCCGCCACGTTGTGATGACATACCGACATTTCACCGTTGATTAAAAAAAGGGGTGGGGGGCGGTATCTGTGAAGCTGGCCAATCAATACGGATGGACACTGACCGGCGGGAAAATAACAATGGGACGTGGGGAATGCAGGGAATGCTGGGAAGAGGAAGGCTCCTGCAGCCATCTCAGAACAGAGCGAGAGAAGCCATGGCTGCATCCGGCAAGGCGCCTGGAGTACGAGGTGCCTCATGGCGTGAGAGGGAGACCCTAGACCTGCTTGCACTTTGGGGTGAGGAGAAGGTGCAGAATGCTCTGAATTCATCGCATAAAAACATTGACGTTTATGAGTGGATCTCTAGGCATATGTCGGACCTGGGACACCATAAAATGGCTGAAGAATGCCGGACCAGGACAAAAACGCTTCGTCAGGAATACAGATGGGTGGTAAATCACAATAGGCAATCTGGTAATTCACCAGTGACCTGCGCCTATTTTGCCGCACTGGACCCGATTCTTAGAAAGGACCGAAGTGTTTTAACTCCCTACGTGAAGTGCAGCAGCAAGGTGCGGTGTGTAAAAGCCTCAAGCATCAACAAGGAGAACATCCCCTCCACAACCGCTCAGCTTCAGTTCGGTGATGGTTTATTAACCATAGATTCGGAAGAAGTAAGGACGTCAACACCCGTGTTTAACGGTGAGTGCATTTCTCGTCCGGTTTATTTATTTTATTTTTTTTAACAAAGTCGTCGTGACGTTATACTGTTATGCTGATATATATCCTAGAGTAGCATAGAGCTTAATATTGAGCTGATGTTAGGCTGGAGGTGAAAGTTAAAATGTGTAATGGCGCATATTAAGGGTTCCCTTCCCCAATCACCCCCACCCCCACCCCTTGGGGGAAACAGGTACCACCATGCTCTGGTATAATCTATGTATGCTTGGGTTCCAATACATTTGTAAAATTTATCTCCTAGGACAAAGCTATGGGGATTATGGAAGAGAAGAAGAGGACCACCATGCCATCACACCATGCGCAACCCTCAATGCTGGAAGTGGAAACCTCACACTGGCATCACACTCTTCAGGAATAGGTGAGTCTGCGCTATGCAAAAGTCTTTTATTTACTAAGAAAAATTTTATTTTAGATTCTAACTAAAGTTACTCCAAGTCTACACAGTACATGGCCCCCCACATGTTCCCCGCACAATGTACACCAAGCACCCCCTCTATTTTACCAGTGTGCATAGTTAGGGGATTGTGGGTGTGCACATGCAGGAGGAAGGATGGGAAGTGTAAGAAAGACAGACAAAATGCCACAAGTAATAACTGGAAACGTATCATGGGCACTTTTCCCTCCCGAGTCATTCTTCTTGTTCCTTTTAACAACCATGATTGTTTTGAATTTCAGAAATCAGGGAACGTGGAAGCATGAGTGAGCAGTCATCTGTGAATCCACCCCAGAAAAACGTCAGCTATGCAAACCGTGAGTGACTACTTATGTCTCTAGTGATCTGTTAAGCAGAAGTGCATTATAAAAGCTACATTCATCATCCTTAATTAGCATTTTAGGCAAGGGTCCATACACACATCAATGGCCGAATGGTTAATGAGCTGTGACCTGCAAACTTGGTCATTTCTTGTGTGAAAACAGGCTGCATTGCTATGATTCACGTTAAGGTGGGTCTGAGTGGCATGATGCACATAAAGACATTGTTCAACGGACTGTTTTGTTCTTGCTTAGGAGACAACATGGCGTTGCAGATAAATTATGATGACAGCTCTGGAGAAGACGACCTTGATCTGGTTGGCCGAAATGATGAGGAGCAAGGCCCGTGCGTAGACAGTGATGCAAGGATGGAGAGCATGGGAAGGCGCCCTTTACCGTTTCCAGGTACGGTGGACTGTAAAGTTACAGATTATGTAATACTAAATATTAATGTTTTTTGGCTGACATTCTGATCTGTATTATCTACGCCCACAGATCAAGTATCCATTCCTGATAGACCTCCAAATGACAGGGAGGTACAACAGGACAATGAGAGGTGTAGGCAGAGGAGAGTGGCCATGTTGAATGAGGTGGCATTAAAGATGTTGGAGCAGGGCAGGCAGGAACATAAGGAAAATATGGAGATGGTGATGCAGGAGGGGGAACGTGACCGTCTGGCACTGAGTCAGGCTAACCAGGCCAATGTGGAGGCGATAATGGCGGCAGTTAACGCCATTCAAAAGCTTGGTGAGGTGATTGCTGGTACGCTTCCAGCCAAAGAGCACAGAGAGTGTCCTTGCACATGTGGCCCCATCAAGGAAAAGGCCACCCACACAATTGGGGAGTTCTGTCTGTCAAAGAGACCCCGGCCAGCAGAAGTGATTACAGAACCTCCTGAGGTGTTGGTTCCAGACACAGAGCAGGAGAGCCAGAGCCTCCTTGAACAGGTGCCCACTCCTCAAAATCATACACGCGCGTCTAATAGGGGACCAAAGCGCTCTTGTGTGGGCAAGGAGCGGGGTTTTTTTGAACCATGAGTTACCTGTGTCTTCGCAATCCAGCAATTTAAATTAATGCTGGATCAATAATCGTCAGTCTCCCTCAGACGTGCGATTTTGCATGCTGTTCCATCGTATGTTTTCGTAACCTTTTGTTAATGTTAAATGTTTATTTGTCTTTTTGAGTGTGCATCTTAATCTAGACATCTGTGTTTCCTCCCCACTGCATGTTTCCTGTTGTACAATTCACTTTATCACTTTAATAAAACTTGTTGTGCTGCACTTATTGTCACCCTCACCTGAAATTTTTCAATGTGCACCTTTTGTTAATGTTGAGGGGAAAAAAATCATTTGCTTAATATATGGTTGTCCTGCCCTATCCTGCACTTAGGGTGGATTGTGAACATTTCTGTCAATCATGAATAGTACAGTTCTGATTCATGTGTCCCCTTTCAGCACTTACAAAGTTGGACTGTTGATAGGGTTATGAGTACCGTTACCCTGTCTAAAAATAAATTAGCATAATTTGAATGGATTCCGATTCACACATCGATTAAATTTCTAATTTTGGTCTGCAGCACATTCATCCGCACACATAGGCAAGACACATTTTCTCGCACATGCAAAACTTATCTTACATTTCTTATTATTTTAAGTCCACTAATACAATATCTTATCAGACATGCACAGTCTATTAAAAAAGAACACACCCGTCCCCCACTTTGTCCCAGCGGACATCCACTAAGATCAGATATCTCCTAAAAGGGCGGTAGGTGGAGTCCACCTTTGATGTTGGCTTTCCTTGTGGACAACCAATAGTTTATAGTGATGTCTTGAAAACTAGAAAAGGCAGCAGGGTTTTGATTCATGATGGAGAGAAAAATTATACAGCGGAGATGTTAGAGCGGGCCACATCCAGCCACGGCTGCTCCAGGCAACCCTGTCGGAGATTGTGTTGATTCAGTAAGGTAGAGGGAGACCCAGGACAAGATACACAATGCCTGCAATGCCTCTGACATCAGCGTTCAAGTGAGTAAGTGTTAGCCAGCAAGGCACTTTTCTGTGCTCTTATGGATTTTTATCCATAAGTTTGAACTCTGTGTCGCCAGCAGTGGTAGGGACTTGCGCTTTCTTCTTTGCATAGGAGCCAGCTCCAGCCCAAGCCAGGAGGCTGACACCCCAAGCAGTTCACCCAAGGCAAAGACAAAGGATTCCTCTTGCCATGAGGCCTCCTTCTGTCAGACATCCGCTGGCTGACCCCCACTATAGTTATGTTAACGAGACTGCCTAGCAACTAATGTGCCAGCCATCAGATACTTGGCTAAAACCATCAACTGACAATAGGTATGGCCAGGTGAGTCATCGGACCCCAGACTCAGTGTCTGTTTCCTGGTGAAGTCATACTTTTGCAACACTGACCAAACCCCTGGACCTCCTCCCTTTGTTCACCTTTAACCTATAGCAAGGTTCAACAGGGACGGACCGCCTAGTAGGAGTGTTAGTGGGTTGTGGTCTGCAAAGCCCGCCCCAAGACCCCCAATAAAAGTCCAAACCCAGAGTCACTCGGCCTCTTGAGCCATCGCCCTCTATCTTACCTATTGACCCTTCAGTCCAGCTTTCTGTCCCCAACCCTTGCCTCCATCTTTAAACCCTTTTTCTCTCTCTGGACTCGCGATCCAGGAGAACCACGTGGTCTTGCCGGTTCAAGCCTCGTGGCCCCATAGCTTTTATACCTTTCCTCCCAAATCCAATTCATCTGGACATCGGACAACGCATCTAAGGTAACGTGCTTTCCCCACCAACGAAACCTGCTCATGCAAAAGTGCTATTTTCTCTCTTTATTTTATTAGGCCTGTAAGATTGTGTGTGTGATTACGATTTTTGTATGCTTGATTACATGATCCAGTAAACAACATTGAACTTGGAACTCGCCTCACGTGCCTCTTTCCTTGAGATCTCCCGGGAGGGGTGGGACCCTGGTATAGTTGGCAAGAACCCGTGTATTTTGCCAATTGCTAAGTGTAAATTAAAGCAATTCGGCTAACATAAGGACCTCTGGATGGTGGGGAGGGGGGGCCGTGGCGGTGGCCCCTTTGCTGCCCTATTTATTAACATGCTGCAGCTGCCCTTTTGCCTAACATGGAAATGTGCCCTAGATTAAAGAACAACCAGAGCCTGTTTTGTAATCAAAACAGGCGAGTGTCAATTACCACAACAGCTATTGAGGATAGGATTCATGACCTCTAAGGTCATGGATAATACTGTGGGTGGTCTTTTGTGGAATTTTTTTTTCCATACGTAAAATGTTCTTTCTTGTTTGTTCTTGGTGAACACGGGTCCGTCGTGTCAGCCCAACGCACCCCTGTTGCTTTTAGAAGACAGTGGATCGTGTATTATAGCAGCCTAATGTTGCGTACATTGCAACCCAGCCCCCCCCCCACAAATTATGTCTATGTTCTAAAAATATTCCTGCAGATTGTGTAGAATGGTGTCACTCTGCTCCTCCACAGCCGCTGCGTCAAGCACAACCATGACAAGTTATTATTTGTTTTTAAATCCTCAGGGGCAAATTGACGGCATGTAGCCCGTCCTATGTCTGGATGCCGTGAACGTGATTCTACAGGTTCATATGTCTACATGTCGGTTAACATTGGATAATCCACCATTAAAAACGGAGAATCAAACCTAGCTTGGGGCCTCCAATGGCTGTGTTAGTCAATGTTGTACACCACTGGTCTTTTCCAAACAAAGACCTTAAGGAAAATCCGTGTAAAGCGCACATGTAAGTCCAGACCACGTCGAGTCCTGGTGACAGCATGCTAGCCGTGAAGAGCTCATTAAGCAACTTGCCATGATGGGGAGATTCTTGAAATGTTCAAGGAACGGGGAGAGCACAAGGTAGGAATCAAGAACCTCTGTAATAACTGTAGAGTGAACATTCCTAATATGCTCTGTAGTCAGTGTGGTATCCTACTCAGTTCAAATTTCCTGGACATTCTTTATTTGTGGGGCAGTTAACTCTGCATCACTGCGATCCATAAGGTATGGATTGTAATAAGGAAGCTATAACTTGACAAAGACAATACTTACTTCATTTAATAAATATATGACTTTACTTTGAATAATTTTTTAAATAGCAAAAAACAACATTTAAACTTATGAAACATTACAAACATATTTACATTATATATCCATTTTTACAAAACTAGGTAGTTTTTTTTTTTTTTTTTAATTTTTTTCAGAGTTCTGCACTGTCACCTGCCGGTCTAAGTGCTCTTTCACAAAGTGCTCGTATTGCGGTGAGCTCACCCCTAAGAGCCCTGACATCCCGCTCCGTCCTCCTCTGTCTTCTTACAATGGAGTCCATCCTCCGGGTTAATGCATTGACTGAAATATATAAAGAATGGCAGCTGTTGATTGTCGCCCTATAAGATTTGCACCAATCGTAGTCACGATTTAGCTTGTCATGTACACTTCTGAGACATCTGCCCCTATGTTGTTGCGTAGGGTTATTTAATTTACATAAATTCTAATGATATATTCTTGTAGTTACGCAGACTGATATTAGCATTTGGTCATTAGAGACGTTCTGAGCAATACTCACATGTGGACCGACACATCCTATGCAGGGATGATAATGAGTCCAGTTGAGCCTCAGCGTCTGCATCCACTCTCCTGGAGGGGCCTGAATATGGAACCAAATTTCCACTTAATTTTAACCCATAATTGCTAAATGTGCGATAATAACTATTGCTTAACAATTAAGCCATTCCCAGGCTGCTTTCGGCAAGAGGATCACTCTTTGCATGGTAGTTCCTGGTGACACGTGTGCCTCCGCCAGAGAAGCCAGAGTATCCTGGGCACTGGGCAATGAGGCGCACTCTCCCTGTGCTGTGAGCAAAAAGCACATAGTTGCAATGGGATGCACCCATATCCCCAACCTCTGGACTGGTGTGGCCTTAGAGACTGCAGAAAAACATGTCAATCTCTGCATTAACCATTTATCTAATTATGCTTTACCAGGAGCAGCTGGGGCCCGCACTGGGGGTTTTTCCTGCAGCACCTCCTCCTCTTCCTCCTCCGCCTCCTCCTCCTGGGCACTGGACACTGAGGCGCACTCTCCCAGGGCTGTGAGTGAAAAGCACATAGTTGCAATGGGATGCACCCATATCCCCAACCTCTGTACTGAAGTGGGCTTTGAGAGTGCAGAAAAAAAAGTCAATCTCTGCATTAACCATTTAACAAAATCTGCTTTACCAGGAGCAGCTGGGGCCTGCACTTGCGGGTTTTCCAGCAGCACCTCCTCATCTTCCTCCTCCGCCTCCTCCTCAACTAAGGCGACCACCTCTTCCTGATGCTCCTCCTCAGTCCCCGGGTCCTCCACTACCAGGCCTGGCGATCTACCCGTGTGCCTCCTTGGATGTTGTGCGGCTGCAACAACAAATGGGTTGATATGATTACGGTTGTGCCTCAAGGCACAATCCTTTTTCAAGAAGAAAAAGTACATTCACAGATGCTGTACAGTGTGCCTGCTCATTCATATAATTTGCTCTTTAGTTTTGATGGAATCCGCCACCCACCAACGCTGCTTTTTTCTTGCTGCCTGTATCAGCATGTCTGCCTGGAGTTATGAGCAAAATAAAATATTCTTTAACTATCAAAGCTGTGTTTTTCCATTCTTTTTACATTGGTGACTGACATACCATCAATCAGTTTCATGGCCAGGATATTCATCATCAGTAGAGTGATGTTCCAGCCAAGCTTTCATGTGCCAGCAAAGCTTCACATCACCCTCTGTTGTGGTAGTATTAAAGTCATGGATTTCTATTTCTCAATTTTCTCCAAGGTACTCCTCTTCTCAGTGAGTACAGAGGAGAGTTTAAACAACTGCTCTATTTTAATCAAAGCACATAGCATATTTTCTATCTCAGGTTTGGGGTGGGGGGCCGTGTGAGGGACTCTGTACCTCTGCTTTACAGACCACAGTGTTCAAGAACCTCTGAGAGCAGACCATTGCACTGTGCCACATGTGGCAAAAAGGGATTCATTTATGTAATTTTATTTCTTTTTCCATGGATCTTGGGTCTTGTTGGGTCCTTTTTGCACATTTTTTGGGGGAAAAAATTGCCCCAAAACATTGCTTTTGGTACAGGAGGATTCTTAATGTAAAATTTGGATAACAGCAACAGATGCAGGGATGCCCATGCCCATCACCACAGTTCCCTAAGAGACCACAAGCTATGAATTCAAATAGAAAAGAACATGGCGAGGAATGGGTCAACATAAATACTTGGTATTTGGAAGTATGATTGTTGTGCTTAGATTAACACATCTGCATTAGGGTGGGCTAACCATGGCACCTTGGGTTAGGTCAGTTGTGATCACTGTGTCTGGTTAGTTAAAAACACCATGTTCACTAACCAACACCATGCCCATTCTCTGAAATGCACCTTAACACCTTTTGGGGAAAAACCTCCTTACCATCGTGGTGACGGTCCTCCCAGCGTGGTCTGCCAGCCGCCTGCCACATTGCCACGAGCTGCCTGTGGTAGGTTGTCTGGTCACTGGACCTAGGGATGCCACCCCAGGCTTCCAGGCTGGCCATGAAGTCGCACTTGAGTCTCTTAAACTTAGAACGGCATTGGGTGGGTGTGCGACTATAGCCTCGCCTGGAAAGCCTCCTGGAGATCAGTGAGAAAGCCTCACTGTTCCCCCTGTGTGTGCTTGCCATCAAATCCTTGACATGGCCAGAATGCGCCACAATGTCAAGGAGAAGCTCTGTCTCTTCAGGCTGCCAGAACGTCCCTCTTCTTCCTGCAGCCATTTTTGCTGTGCTAACGTTACAACGGTATTCTGTGGAGCCAAAATTTAAAAGTAGAGAACGAATGGCGATCTTTCTTTAGATCACGTGATAGTTTCAACCAACCAAGGAAAATCAGTATGCATCACTGGTTGCCAAGGAAGATTCCCCTCTTCCCTGTTCAAAGTGTTCACTTGCTTAAACAAGGTGGATCTTCCTAGGCTAGGCAGTTAACATTGGAACTGCTTTCAGATGTACCTGAGCATTTGGGAAGACAACAGACAGGGTAGAAAGAGGAACACTATAAAGAGAGCACAGAGGTGCCCTTTGTAATTCGTAATTGTAAGGGGGGGGGCCTGGAAGACACATGAAGGTGGGGGAGAGCATGTGGGGGGGCCATTGATGACAGTATTCTTCCACGCTTTGGTCTGGCTGTGCTAATGCGATTTCATTGCCGCTGAGAATGGGGGGGGGGGGTTAAACTGTTGCATTGGCACTCCCTGTAGCTGGCCAATATTTTTTACTCAGCTGTGTCTTTTGTTGTGTAATGTTTTACATGATCATGTAATGTTTTGTTTAATTAACATTACATGATCATGTCCACCCAATGTGCATTTAAGCGTGTCCCCCCCCCTTGAGAAATTCATTCCCATTGCAGCTTCCCCCATATTCTTCCCTTAGTCCCTTGCAATCCAGGGGCTTGTGAGGGAGGACATCCAGTAGGCAGAGTGTGTAGATTAATAAGTGTACTCAAACCTGAAAGCATGTTTTTGCAATTGGGGGGGTGGGGTTTGGGGAACAGCTGTGATGGAGATATTCCTTAAGCTGCTAAAGATGTGCCACATGACCCAAGTACTACCCAAAAATTCAATGTTGATGTTGGGGATGGTGTTCTCCTGGTGGCATGGAATTAGGGTTGCCAGCCTCCATGTGGGGCCTTGAGATCTCCTGCTTTTACAACTGATCCCCAGCTGACAGAGATCAGCTCCCCTGGAGAAAATGGCTGCTTTGGAGGGTGGACTCCTATGGCATTGTACCATGCTGAGGCCCCTCCCCTCCCCAAACCCCACCTGCTCCTGTCTCCACCCCCAAAGTCCCCTGGTATTTTCCAACCCGGACTTGGCAACCGTACATGGCATGGGAGATGGCATTAATATTGCCATGACCAACCTAAGTTGATTTCCACTGCCTTGCCTAGTTAACGTGTCTGCCTGAGTGATGAGTATTTTGAAAAGTCAACACGGGGAAATGCCATCAGTGCAAACTGTGAGTGCATGTTTGCATGTAAGGACAGGCCCCCCACCAAAAGCACTGGCAAAATTGCCAATAGTTTTGAACTGCAAACTTGGTTATTGATGGGAGGCAAGCAAGTCACATTACGTGCATCCCAAGATGGTAAGAAGGCCAGTAATGTAATTGCTTATTGGACAGATTTTTAAGTTGAACCACAAGGGCAGCTGTGGAGAAGAAAACCTGGATCTGACTGTCCAAAATGATTAGGAGCAAGGTGTGCTTAGATATTGATCAAAAGTTGGAGAGCCTGTGAAGGGGGTGATTACTTATTTCAAGGACGCTGCACTGTAAACTTAACCTTGAACACAGTCAGCACTCTGTCCTCTCTTCATGTGAGAGTTAATAAAAACGAGAACACATGTTTACAGATTTCAAAAGTTAAATACTTTATTTAAAACAATAACTGTTTAATTTTAATAACGTTGCAAAGAGGATTGGAGTGGTTAACTCCTTCCAAAATGTACACGAAAATATAAAGTCCTGTGTTCACAAGCACGGTCACCTTCTTCTGTTAGCATAAATGTACTTTGCAACAGCATCCCGCACACGCCTCCCCTCTTCCACTTTCTTTTTATTCTTTTTTTCTAAGAGCTTTGGGTTTTTCTCTTCCTCCTCTGGAACGAGAATTGTGTCATGCTCCTGCCACTCTAGATGAACCTCATGACCCTTCATCTCACAGATGTTGTGCAGTATTATACAGGCAGTGGCAATCGTGCTCACGCTATCAACGTGCACAGCAAGCCTTGAAGACAGCACTCTCCAACACGCCTTGAGTCTCCCAAACGCACGCTCAACAACATTTCTCGCACGACTCTGCACTTTGTTAAAATGAAGTTCAAATGGTTCTCGTGGCTTCCTGTAAGGGGACATCAGCCATGGGCGAAGTGGATATGCTCCATCGCCCAGGATTAGTGCAGGTATGTTTACACCATTCAGATTTACCGTGGGGTTTCCTGGAACAAAGAGGCCAGCATCCATTCTGCAGTATATGTTGCTGTTAGAGAACACAAACGCATCATTCGTCCTGCCGCTATGGCCCACTTCCGCATCAATAAATCTGCCAGTATTGTCCACTGTTCCCTGGATTAGTATTGAACAATAGTTTTTTCTATTGCCATACTCGTTCACTCTTCCTCCTGGAGCCCGAATTGGTATATGTGTGCCATCTATAGCTCCAATGCAATGTGGCATTCCAAGGTGACCAAAACCATCCATAATCTGTGTGCAGAAAAAAGAAATAAATAAAAGGTTAAGCCAGACAGACCAAGCAACCTCCAAAACTTGTACCCGCGCAACATACAGTGGCATGGCATTAACAGATGTTTAATCTAAAGACACATATCATTGAACTGTTTTACCTAAGAGAGCAATGCACCTACATGATTAATGTAGACAGGGGTTTTGCAAAGAGGACAATAAAATATATTGGCTTGGCACAGATTATGGGAACAGATGAAGACTGTGCAGCCAGCACCCAGGTTTGACCTGGGGAACATCAGCATGCAGGGCTTCCTTAAAGATCTACAGAGATCATTTACCTACAGAGATCATTTACCTACATAGATCATTTGCCTACAGAGATCATTTATGTACAGAGATCAGTACTAAAAGACTAAAAATCACTCAGGTTTTTTCATGTGCACACACAGATTCACAATTAGAAATGGAAAAAGAAAAGATCACACAGCAGCAAAATGACCTATAGATTAAAACTACATTGTACTAAAAAGCCTACATGATGAAAATGACCTGTATAAATGTTTTATTTTAAACACTGTAACAAATGTACAAAGACTTGTTAAGGATAAAATCTAAAATGTAGGAATTAATTTTTTAAAATAAGAAATCTAATGGTAAAAAAGGCTACAGAGATCATTTACCGTTGATTAATACCCTCCCCTACAGGTCATTATGGAGTCTATGAGCACATTAGATTCCCATTTCCTTCGGCCCTCCCAATAGTTAACATCTCTTCTGGTTGGTGAACATGAGACAGCTCTCTCAAGGGCCATTTTAGAAAGGGCAGCTCAGAGAGAACTTGTGACTGACCCATGGTCTTCCTGCAGCTGATTTTGTTGATGGATCAAGCCCCCCCCCCCAAGTCTGGAGATTTTCCCTTTAACTTTTTTAGACGTCATATCGTCATGACGTTATAACTGTATGAGCTTTAAGAAAAAAAACCTTACCTTGCCGATTTCTGTACCTGGGCACACCACGGTAGCAAACAGCGTTTTCTCCAAAGCTCTGCTAAACTCGTGCACTATCCCAGCAACGGTGGAGAGACCGATTCCAAAGAGATGACTCACTTCGCGGAATGTGTCTGTGTTTGCCAGATACCAAATGGCCGCAGCAACACGCTTCGCTGGGTCCACAGGGTGCCGCATCCGGGTGGTTTGCCGCTCCAGGTGAGTAGCGACCACTGAGACAATCTCCATAAATGTACGCCGGTCCATCCTGAAATTCAGCAGCCACTGTTCATCGCCCCCCACACACAGCACATAATTCTCCCACCAGTCCATGCTCCTTGGGTAGACCCAGTACCTGCGCTTGAAACGCAAGCCTGCAAGCGCATGCCATCTCTGTCGCCGGCGCCGGGAGGGGGTGATTCCACTGCTTGATAGAGCTCGGAGAACCCCTCTTCTCCGCCGTGATCTGATAAAATATTGTTTTAGGAGACTGCTGGTGGATTGCAGAGCCAGCAGAATCACCTGTAGAAATGAAGCTAAAGCCTGTAAGACGCTCCTCTGTAGACCCTCCATCCTAGCTCAACAGGCTCAACAGTACAAAATGGAGGATTCCCGCCGACTTTGAAAACCTTTTGTTTACCTGTGGCGCAGGTGAGGGGTGGGATGGACGAATCATAATGCCCCAAATGAACATGTGAGGTTACGGAGAAAGGGAGGGAGGGGGGAAAGTCGGGTGATGCACTGTCGCCCTTCCACTATGTCGTTATAACGTCACCACGCATGCGTTTTTAAAAAAAAAGGGAAAGGCGGGGAATGAGGGAGGAGGGGGGGAAGCTAGAGGGAAATGGGAGGAGAAATTGACGGGGCAGGACCAGGAAGCCGCGAAGCAACCCCCACTGTGAACATAAAACTTTGGGGGGGGGGAAGGAGCAGACAGCTCAGGTGGGAAATTGGCATGTTTGCTCAGGAGGAGTACCAGAGGGGGAAATGAGGAGGAAATGAGAGGCAACAGACCAGTGCGAAAACGGCCTGAGAGTCAGTATGGAAGGAGCTTTTCAGCAAACTGCTGAATGCAGGAAGATGTCACATCTGGGCACTGACGAGGCCCGTCGGCACTCATTGTGGGTTGATGCTCTTTTTATGCGCCCCAAAAGGAAAAACACACAAGGGAGATTCCCATGAAAGAAAACAAATGAGCGTCTCTTAGATGAGGCAAAGGAAAGTGTTGTCTGTCAAGAGTCGACCAGTTCAGAAGGGAATTGCTTATATACTAATGGCCGTAAAACACAGACACACAAACTAGGTTAGGCTCCTCTGGGCCTAGAACTATTTTGTGACACCAAAATATTGGCGGTCTTGCTGATGTGGGGAAGAATTCTTGATATCACCCCACAGCGCATCAGGGCAACCTGCTTTCCCCAGCAATTGCTGCACAGTCAAATATTTTTTGCTGCTGTTGCACTAATCTAATTGAGCAGAAAAGAAATTACATTTGGATGCATATTAGCTGGATGCAGAAAATTAAATTCAGCAATAGCCCAGAGAGCAAAAAAATTGAAATAAAATGCCAGCCGCAGAGACTGAAAGAACTGATCCAGCAAGGATAGTCAAGCACAATAGTGGGAAAATCTAGCTCTCTGTATCTTCACTCATCTTTAAGTTTTAAGTTATACCCCGTAGATTCATCCATTCATATACAGGTTTGACCCAATGACAGCTAATGGAGGGACTGAAGAATGCATTTCCAAGCACTAAGGTGTGGATGGGACAGGGGTAGCTGAACCTTCTCCCTGCTATGTCTTTCTGTTTGCAGCCCTTCCGTTTCCAAGAGGGAGAGCATCTTCTTCCAAACAGGCTGAATATATGAAGCTGCCTTATGCAGAGTTAGACCATTGGTCCATCTCACTCAACTAGCAGCAACTCATGGGGGTCTCAGGCAGAGAAGGATCTTGAGCCTGGGGCTTCACATATAAAAATGTGACTTGGTGCTGAGACACAGTGAGCCTCTCCAAAAATACCACAAGGTTCATTTATAGTATTGCATCCTGTCCAGAAGCAGGGAGGGAAAGCTTTCAGGGGACAGAGTGGCAGGTGTGCAGTGGGTTAAGCATTTCCAGCCCACAGAGCTCTTTGAAAGCAAGCGTGGTATTGCCATTTCGACCAGGAAACTCTCTTGTACTACAATCCTAAACAGAGTTACAGTCATCCACTGACTGGGCTTAGAAGGGTATAACTCTGTTTAGGATTGCACTATAAGCAATGTTCCCTCTAAGCTCCACAGTGTTGTGAACAAAAATTCTACCTCATGAGCACAAAAGCCTAGTAATGTTAAAGTTGTGAGTCTGTATTTGATTATTGCATAAAATATTTTTAGAAGATTATTTCCACAACCTTGTGAAAATCTCAGAATGAATTCTTTTAAATTATATTTAAACTATATTTTAAGAATAATTTAAACATTATAAGAGAAAACAGAATCGTCAAATTTCATTACATAAAATATTGTCCTCTACAGGGGTAGACCAGGTCTCCCTGGTCCTTTCCACTATATTGGTAGACCTGGCCTCTGCAGAACAGGTCTGCCCACGCCTTTCCACTATAGTGGTAGACCTGGCCTCCGGAGAACAGGTCTGCCCACACCTTTCCACTATATTGGTAGACCTGGGCTTGGACCGTCACCTTGCACGGACCCTTAGAAAACATACCAGCTGTTAGGGGAGAAAAAACTCTTGCAGTCTACTTTGGTTTTTTTTAGAGAAATATGACAACCAGCATTATAGGCCAAGTATAACCGAGATGGAACAATCACTGTCAGAACCCTGCCTGACTTTTCCCTGTGACTCAAGACAGCTTACAAATCATACTGAAAAGCATAATAGGGGCGTGCAAAAAAATAATAGTGATTCTGGCTCAATTATAGGGTCCTGCCTCCTTCCCCATCATGTCCCTTGATGTAGGAGGACTTGCCAGGAAAAGGTCTGGCAATGATCACCAGGGATTCACTTACCCACCCCACTCAGCCTGGCCTATAGGCAGTGGCCACCATACAACTGGACCCTGCACTATCAATGATCACTGCGATCACTGCGAAACTGGGCCCAGCACCACACCCAGCTACTGTACAACTGGGCCTGGCCTGGTGCCACTGATGACCACTGAGCAACCCAGGACTGCATAACTGGGCCTGGTTCCACCAGTTGCCAGCTCTGGGCTAGGATATTCCTGGATATTCATGGGTGGAGCCTGGGAAGGGTGGGAGGGACCTCATCAGAGTATAATGTCATAAAATCTTCTTCACCCTAAGAGTGATTAACACATGGAATTCACTGCCACAGGAGGAGGTGGCAGCTATAAGCATGGACAGTTTCAAGAGGGAATTAGATAAACATGTGGAGCAGAGGTCCATCAGTGGCTATTAGCCACAAGGTATAGATAGGAACTCTCAGTCTGGGGCAAGTGATGCACTGTATTCTTCATGCTTGGGAGGGGCAACAGTGGGAGGGCTTCTAGTGTCCTGGCCCCACTTATGGACCTCCTGATGGCACCTGGTGTTTTTGGCCACTGTGTGACAGAGTGTTGGACTGGATGGGCCATTGGCCTAATCCAACACTGGCTTCTCTAATGTTTTTAATCTACCCTCCAAAGTTGCCATTTTCTCCAGGAGAACTGATCTCTGTAATATGGAGATCAGTTGTAATTCTAGGAGACCACTAGGACCCACCTGGTGGTTGGCTACTCTAACCATACAACTTGGCCAGAATTTTCCGAGAGAGAAGCTGTCAGGTAGAGGAAAGGACAGAAAGCTGAAGAGAGGGGAGCAGATAAAAAGGTAGGCTGGCTGGTGGGTTGGAAGAAGAGATGGAAACAGGAAAATGCCTTGCTATGGGGGCTGCCAGGGGAGGAGATACTGGCAAAATATAGATGCCTCTTGCAAACCCCTGCAGGTCCCTGCTTGTACATCACTATTTGCAGGTGAAAATTCTGAGCATATTTGAGGTAAAGTCACTTTGTAAAGCTAAATACAATACAGTCACAGATGTGCATACTCTCATTCACATATTTCAAGAATTTTGAAAGATCTTTGAAAGATCACATAACTAGGGAGAGTAAACCTGACAGACTGATCATTTTAACATTCCATCAAACTTGATTTAGACCGCAGAGAGGGATGGTTGTTTCTATGGTGACGAAGAACAGCGTTTATGGAAAGTGTTCTGTGTGGGCGGTAGAGAAAAGAACAGTTTTATGTCCATCTCAAAGCAGCTAGGTTGCTTTGTAGAATAATGGAAAGCTGAGGAAATAGCATCTGTGAATAAGAAATGGCATGAAGGGAAAGATAAGTGGACAGGGGAATGGTGGTCCAGTGAAAAAATGTCAAGTTTGACATATTGGGGTGATCTGAAAAATTACCTGTCTTCCAAGGTAGTGAAAACAGATAGATATATTGTATAATGTGTAAAAGGTTGGAAATTTTTATTAGGCATTTTATCAGTATCCAGGCTCAAACACTTCAATTTGTTAGACAGGAAGAGGACAGAATGGCTGGATTTGCCGAAGAGTGACTCTTACATAATCTTATTAAATATCCTCACTTTAAACACCTTGGAGGAGCTCTCCCAAACATCTTTAGAGATGTTATCATTTACCTTTTCCGACTGGCTCAGTAAACACTACCATAAAGATGGTGATTCTGAGCCATTCCTTCATCATAATGGTTAGAAACTCCACAGTAGAATGTAGAAGTGTTTAGATACTCAGTACAACGCTGAATAAGAGCAGTAGCTCCTTTTTAAAAATCCAATATCTAGTTTTAGCGTGGTAGAAATGCTCCGCTCAGCTAAGATTTTCAGATATTGCATATCCTTACAAGATCCCTGCCACCAAGCAGTACAATTCACTCATGGTATCCATCTCCAACAGATCATAACACAGTCCAGACTGCAACTGTACCATGAGCAGAAAACCAAAAATGTTGCATGTTAAGCAGGTAACTTTAAAAGAGAACCAAGCCATGAACTGCAGGTGAAGCCAAATATATTTATTTAGATTTTTTTAGGCTGCCCTTCCCAGCAAGTCGGGCTCAGGGTGGCTTACAAGCAAGGTTTATACAATGAATAGATTAAGTTAAAACCAACAGTAAAATACATAAGTAGGGCTGCCAAGTCCAACTTGGGAAATATCTGGGGTCTTTGGGGGTGGAGCCAGGAGACTTTGGGGGTGGAGCCAGGAGAAAGGAAGTGACATCATTTTGTGATGTCACATCCTGTGATGTTGCTTCCACATGCTGACACATGAATTCATGAAGTTTCCTAATACTGAATCAGGCCATTGGTCCATCAAGGTCAGTATTGACTACTCAGACTGGTAGTGGCTCTCCAGGGTCTCAGGCTGAGATCTTTAATGTCACCTATTACCTGATCCTTTTTTAGCTGAAGAGGCTGATACCTCCTGCATGTCAAGCAGATGCTCTATCACTGAGCAACGGCCCTACTGAATCCTTCCTCATCTCGGCAGAATATGAAGCCCTAAGTGCTACACAAGTGCTAAATATGATTTTCATATCATAAGAACAGGAGAGAAGCCACAGTGGATCGGCCCATCCAGTACAGCCCATCCAGTACAACACTCTGTGTCACAACAGTGGCCAAAAATACCAGGTGCCCTCAGGAGGTCCAGCAGCGGGGCCAGAACTCCAGAAGCCCTCCCACTGTTGCCCCCCAAGCACCAAGAATTCAGAGCATCACTGCCCCAGACAAAGGGTTCCATTTAGACCTTGTGGCTAATAATAGCCACTGATAGACCTCTGCTGGATGGGGACAGAGAGAGAGAGAGACAGATAGACAGAAAAAAGAAAGAAAGAGGGAGAGAGAGAGAAGGGGAAAAAACTGGCAAAGGCACTTACTTCCATTTAGACCTTGTGGCTATAATAGCCACTGATAGACCTCTGCTGGATGGGGACAGAGAGAGAGACAGACAGACAGACAGACAGAAAAAAGAAAGGGAGAGAGAATGAAAAGAGCTGGAAGAGACACTCACCTTGCCAGCCACATGCAAAAGCAGCTCCTTCAGTCCCTCCTTAATCTCTGGGCGGGGCTCTCTTGCTGTGGAAGCTCTCTTGCTGACTTCTTAAAGGGGAAATGTCTGGTGAGGCTTTTTACTGCAGGGCAGGCTCTCTGCAGACATTTCCCTTTTAAGGCAGCCATTTTGTCCCCCCGGTGGCCATCTTTGGAAAAGCAGGAGGTAAGCACTAAAAATCGGTGTTTCCCCCGCCCTAGCGGGGGACTTGGCAGCCCTATACATAAGAGATATCAACAAATAAAACAATCCAGTTTGAAGATGGCGGGGGGAAAAATCAGCTTCCACAAGCCTTGGGGGGGGGTGCGTGTGTGCGTGTGTGCGTGTGTGCAGAGAATAGAGAGTATCTCCATTCTCACGGGGCGTGGATGTTCCCTGGCAGAGAGTTCTACCAGCCAGGGGCCACGGCCAAAAAAGCCAGGCTCCCTTGCAATTGATGATCTACTTTCTCAGACCAGACTAATCTTCTGTAGCTCAGAACGGGTTCTAGGTCATCGCTTAGTTGCTCAGAAGTACATTCTGATAGGTTGCAGATGTTAAGGTTCAGAGTGATTGGGAGATGGTTGTCACTATCTTGTCGAGTCACCACTTCTAGGTGCATGTTGTGACTAAGCAAATTGCAAGTATGTCAAAATAAAGCCTACAGTACTTGCACCATGCTCAGGCCAATATGTGTACTCCCCGGGGATGTCTCCTTGGGTCACCCCATTAAGAATAGAAAGCTGGCCTGTAGCTACGGTGGGGCTACTCAGGGCTCTGCCTCCTCCCACAAGATTTCCTTCTAAAAATGCTTTTAAAATAATTTTAAAAAACATTTTTTTAAAGGTGTGCGCTCCCTGACCACACCACGGCCAGCTGCATACCAAACAGGCCCAAGAATCACTTTTTAAAAAAGAGGCGAGCGAGAATCACCTGCACTGGGCAGACGTTCCCACGCTACTTGACTGCTGCAGATGAGATTGTATGGCCATGCTAAAGCCACAAGCGGAGTGGCTCTGCCCACTTCTCCCTGAGCTGTGTCCTGTTCCCTCCCTTCCACTAGTTGCTCGTGGGCCACACAAAAGCCCTGGATAGGCCAGTTCTTATGTTTGACACCCCTGCCCTAGAGGTCTTGTTAACTTTCCTCAACAATGTTTGTTATGCATATACTACACATGTAATGCTATTATAGAATTTTTGATACCATTATGTTCTTTACTACGATATAACTATATTCATCTTTAAGACTGACTAACTCAAAAGAAAATTACACCATACATTACTTCTAGATAGACGATGAAGGGAAAGAAATTACACGCCCATAAAAATACCTTACCCATCAATAAGCAGGTCACAGCCGTCAGGGAATCGAAGTGAGCAGCCTCTTCTGAGAAGAAGCTTTCAGTCATCTCAGTTTTCCATATTTGTAGGCTTTTAAAATCATTTCCTAACCAGCTGCCCTACATCATAAGGGTACGCATCCTAATCTAACTAATTAACTTATAACTTCAAACCCCATACAAGGTTATCTATATTTGAATATTTTTTAAAAAATATATTAAAACATCTGAAGAATTGTGCATGCACACGAAGGCTTATACCCAGAATTAAACTTTGTTGGTCTTAAAGGTGCCACTGGACTCAAAAGATAAATAATAGAATAAGATGGTGCCTCTTGGGCTCTTCTGGAGTGCTGCCTGCACAAAACGGGGACAGGAAAGCCAGGACCAGCTGTTTGCTTTCTGGTAGAGATGCTGTTTGGTTATGATCTCGCAAGGGGAGGTTGCCATGCCCAGAAATTTGAGAAAGCCTTTGTCTGTGGCCAAGCCAAGGGGTGAAGTCCCTGCTATGCCTTTCATTTGGCTGGGTGTCGGAAGTGACCCGAAGCACCCTGACTTTTTTTGTTCCACTGAAGACCCTTTGGATTTTGTTCCTCTCATAAATCAAGCAGAAACCCATGGTGCCACTAGACACCACACTGAAGACGGGTACTCTAAAAAGTGAAGTCGACTAGATCAAAAGCCTCATATGATCCAGTTTTATGAAATTCATTACTCTAATTACTTTTGCGGAATATAAAGAAGAAGCTGTAGTTAGGGGAATTTTTAAAAAATATTGTGTACTGGGTTTGTTGCATTGAAGAGTCGGACTACGATGTAGCGATCAGCACTCTTTATTAGGTACACAACTAAGCATGCAATACCGGCCAAGATGGCCAACTTTATACAATCCCTAGGACACACCCAAAAGGCCTATTGGCTGGTTCGAATTTCCTGCCAGAGTTCTTATTGGGGGGCTAGTAGTGGTCTGGGATCCTTGACACCTACTGTCTCAAGAGTCAAGCTCAGGCAGTATGCCGCTGGTGCCCTGTGGCAGTCAGCGGACATAACAAATATCATGTTCTACCACTGCATTGCTGGATACAGAACAATTGCTGCAAACTCAAAGGTATCATCCCATTGTTTGGGAGAGAAGGTGGCAGGGTTAGCAGTTGGGAGGAAGACCACCAAGGAAGACTCTGCAGGGGAAGGCAATGGCAAACCACCTCTGCTTCTCACTTGCCTTGAAAGCTCCTTGCTGGGATTGCCATAAATCAGCTGCAACTTGACCGCACTTTACACACACACACACACACGTGTCCCACTGCTCTCTACATGAATGACTGCATGAAACCACCGTGTGCATTTTTAGAATTAGTTCCAGCAATATAACGTTTGTTTCTCACAGTTGAAATCAACCTCTGACTTTTTTATATTTTTCTTATTCTTCCACAATACTATAAATGTAAAAACATTAACCATTCAACCAGAGGCGTCGACTTTTAAAATCCCCGGGAAGGGCGGGGGCTCTTGTGCGCATGCGCGAAGCGCGCACGCTGGGACCATGTCCCCGCCCCCCCGGGACTGGCCTAGCCTGGCCACTCCTGCCTCCGTGGGGCCAGCTGGGCAACTGCCCAGCGTGCCAGGTCAGTCCCGGGGGCGGGGGGAGGCGGCGGCGGCGGCAGCCAGCGGGCGGGCAAATGAGGCGGCAGCCCGCGCCTATTGGCGCAAGTTCGATATCCCCACCGCCTCCCCCCCGCCTGCTCCTGCCTCTGTTCCTCCGTCCAGCACGCTGGGCATTTGCCCAGCTGGTTCCTGGACGGAGGGAGGGAAGAATGGAGCAGGGGGAGAGGCGGTGGCGGCGGCAGCCGGCCAGCCAGCCGGCCTGGGCGCTCCATTTTCCCGGGGGTGGCTCGACCCCCCCCATAGTTTACGCCTATGCATTCAACCATACTGTGCTAACCAATACCCAAATAAACTACAATAATTGAATGCCTGTCTGATTATGAAGGTCTTGCATTGCTTTCAGTAAATATAAAAGTTTGGTTTCGATCAGAGGTGTCGAATTCATTTGTTACTAGGGCTGGATCTAACATGAATGTCACTTTATTGGGCCCAGCCATGCGTGCCATAAAATATAATGCCAGGTACTGCAAGGAGATCAGATCAGTCAATCCTAAAAGAAATCAACCTTGAGTGTTCCCTGGAGGGACAAATACTGAAGCTGAAGCTGAAATACTTTGGCCACCAAATGAGCACTCACTGGAGAAGATCCTGATGCTGGGAAAGATTGAAGGTAAAAGAAGAAGGGAACAGCAAAGGATGAGATGGTTAGACAGTGTTATTGATGCAACGAACATGAGATTGAGCAAACTCTGGAGGACAACGGAGGACAGGAGGGCCTGGCATGATGTGGCCCATGGGGTTGCGAAGAGCTGGACTCGACTGTGTGACTGAACAACAACAACAACAACTGGAGATATAAACCCTATTAATGATATTGTTTTTTACTCAAAATCTAAGGGAGGGGGTGAAGCTTGGGTGTTTTCCTCCTGATTAGGTTCAGCTGGAAACAACAATTAATTAGCAGGTTCTGATCAGCCCAGCAGGCACCCCCTCCAGGAACTCATCCCCTGGGAGCAAACTTTGATTCAGCCTTTTTTCTGAGGAGAAAACTACATGTATCTATCATCGGCTGAAGTAGAAGAGAAGAAGAGATCGGATTTGTACCATGCCCTTCACTACCCAAAAGAGTCTCAGAGCAGCATACAATCCCTTTCCCTTCTTCTCCCCACAACAGACACCCTGTGAGGTAGGTGGGGCTAAGAGCTCTTAGGGAACTGCCCTCTAGAGAACAGCTCTGAAAGATCTTATGACTGACCCAAGGTCACACCAGCAGCTGCATGTGGCGGAGTGGGGAATCAAACCCGGTTCTCCCAGATTAGAGGCCACACTCTTAACCACTACACCAAACTGGCTCTCCACAGTGACTGAAGTGTTATGTTTTGTGTTAATTCTGTGTAGTTAGGTTTGGCTATGGTTTCGTAATTCCCTTATTCCAATTGGCTGCACAATAAAGACCAACCATTGGTCCAGTAGCCACCCCAGGGAACCAGTCATAGAGCCCGGCTTAGGTCCTATGAAACCTTGCATATATTGTTACATTGTATATAGTTCACTGTTGAGAACGTATAAGTTTGAGTGCAGCTCTGATGGAGCTGTCTTGGAGCTGAGTGATGTTTAGAATAAAAGCTTTGTCATCGTCTCCTGACTCTCGATACTTAAAACTGGCGACGAGGATGGGATTCCAGTCCTAACTGAACAGGTGAAATCACTCTCTGCCTGCCCAGCTGGAATCACTAAGGGTGCCTAGAACTGAATCACTACGGGCATGGCATCCAAGGGCCATATCGAACTGATTGACCCCAGGTTGGGAACTGGGAATCATACCTCAATCGTTTTGAATCCTTCTGCATAGCAAACAGTATTGAAGGAGACGATGTCTGCCACGCCACGTTTCTAAGCATGTGCGGTCAGGCTGTATTTGACATTGCTCAAGATTTAGTAGCTCCCGCCAAGTTACTCGAGACCTCTCTTGGCATCATCAAGGCACGACTGACAAAGTATTTCACACCAAAGACGCCGGCTGCTGCACATCACTGCGCATTTCATCAGCGTAACCAGAAAGAGGGCGAGTCTGTCCCCGAATACCTCACTGTGCTAAGAAAGGTTGCTTGATACTGTCAGTTCCCCAACCTAAAGTCAGTTCTTTTAGACCGATTGCTCTGCGGCATTAGAGACAATGGCATTCGGCGAGCACTTTTTATTACAAAAGACTGTTACGTATGAATCGGCTCTCAAAGAAGCGTTATGGGTGGAGGCTGCTAACATATCTCTTTGCGAGCTGCGGTTGAGTTCCCAAGGCCACGTGTCAGGCTGTGCGGATGCTGTTCACCATGGTGATTCCACTGACTTCCCTGACTCCTGAGACAACCAATCAGATGTGTCTGATGATGGAGTCCACAGAACGGGAGCCAACCAGAGGCCGCATCGCTCTCAAAAAAGCCTGCGAAGAAATGTATGTGCTGGTTGAGGTGGCACGCATGCGCATAGAGACTGTCAATTCCACGATGCTATATGTCACTCATGTGGGAAGTCGGGGCACCTTGCCAAGGTCTGCTGCTTGTCACAAGGCTGTGCAACACCTGATGATTCCCGTCAGGCACAAAGACCTTCCAGTACACCGCACCAATTGTATCATCCCTGGTCGTCTAAGACCAAAGACCAAAATACAATTGTATCATCCCTGGTCATCTAAGACCAAAGACCAAAATACAACAATGAAGAAAGCGTGGTCAAAGACTACACCAATCGCCTGTACATCCACCAAGGTCTGCACCCTTGTCCTAAATTCAAGGCTACCGTGTTCACCGAAGGCTGTGCATGCCAGTTGGAGGTAGATTCCAGGTCCGCATTGTCAATCATATGCTAGAACACCTTCCAACAAGTCTGTCCTCATTTTCCTGCACACCACCTTCAGAAGTGCAGTCTACAGCTTTTCGATTTCCAAAGGCACCGAGTCCCTGTCATCAGCATCGCCACAGTCCAGGTCAAATGTAAGAAGTTCAATGGTCATCTGAATCTACTCATCATGGAGGGTTGCTGCATGAGTCTTATTGGGTTGGACTGGTTCGCCGCCCTGGGCATTGACGTGGTTGGCATCAGCCACATCAGTCACCGAAGCATCGTCGACTTTGAAGAAGAATTCCCAGATGTTTTCAGCACAGAGCTTGGCTGTTACCGAGGTCCACCTGTCTCCTTTACACTGAATCCTGTCGTCCAGCCCATAGGCCTCAAGCCAAGATGGTGCCCCATCGCTTTCAAGCCGTGTATCAATGAGCAAATTGATAAGCTGCTGGCTCAAGATATCCTGGAGCTGGTTCCTAATGCTAAGTGGGAGACTCCAATTGTCACTCCCATCAAACCGGACGGCTCAATCTGGCTGTGCGCTGACTACAAGTGCACCCTCGACAAGGCACTGCAACCACATGCATACCCAGTTCCTGTGGTGAGCCAATTCCTAGTTAGTTTGGTGTAGTGGTTAAGTGTGCGGACTCTAATCTGGGAGAACCGGGTTTGATTCCCCACTCCTCCACTTGCACCTGGCTGGATGACCTTGGGCAAGCCATAGCTCTGTACCAGCTGTTCCCTCAAGGACAGCTTGGGAAAGCGCTCTCTCAGCCCCACCTACCTCACAGGGTGTCTGTTGTGGGGAGGGGAGGGGAAAGGAGTTTGTAAGCCGCTCTGAGACTCCAAGTGAGTGAAGGGCGGGGTATAAATCCAATCTCTTCTTCTTCTAGTGGCTATTTCAAGGGGCTGGGTATTTGCCAAGATCGACCTTGCCCAGGCATATCAGCAACTGCCTTTCGATGCAGCCACGGCCAAGGCACAGACTATCATAACGCATCATGGTGCCTTCAAGGTGAATCGGCTGCAATTTGGGGTAAGCATTGCCCCCAGCATTTTCCAGGAACTAATGGAGCACCTTTTACAAGACCTGCCAGGTGTCATGTCATATTCTGACAACATGTTGATTGCTGGGGTCTCTGAACTTGAACTGGCTGCTCGTGTGCGAGAGGGGCTCCGTCGTTTGCAAGGGGTCGGCCTGCGGGTAAAAAAGGAGAAATGTGAGTTCTTTGTCCCTGCTGTTCAATTTTTAGGGTTCCTCTTGGACAAAGATGGCATCCACCCGGCACCAGCCAAGGTTGCTGCAATCTGCAACGCACTTGCCCTGACCTCAAAGAAAGAGCTGCAGTCCTTTTTAGGACTCCTAAATTTTTATCATTCATTTTTGCCGAACAAAGCAGCAATTGCTGAGCTGTTCCATTGACTATTGGACAAAGCAGCTTTGTGGGTGTGGGGCCGCCAGAAGCACGCAGCGTTCCAGGCTATCAAGGCTCTTCTAGTTTCCAATGTGATCCTCGTCCACTATGATGACAAGAAGCCTCTCGTTTTGGCTTGTAACTTGTCAGCCTATGGAATCGGGGCTGTCCTAAGTCACCAGTTGCCATCCGGCCAGGAAGCCCCCATAGCTTTTTATTCTCAAACTCTATCTACAGCAGAAAGGAATTACGTCCAGATAGACTGGGAGGTGCTGGCGATTATTGCAGCAGTTAAAACGTTTCCATGATTTTATCTATGGTCATGAGTTCGGGATTGTCACTGACCACAAACCGCTGCTTGGCATCTTCACATCCAATCACCAAACCCCACAGATCTTGTCACCGAGGATGATGCTTTGGGCCATCCTTCTCTCCGCCTATACCTTTCACCTCATCCATAGGCCCGGAAAACCTTTCAGGCGTGCTGACGCTCTCAGCTATCTGCCGTTGCCCAGACCACACGAGGCCCCGATCCACAAGACACTCCTTATTGAGGAACTGCCTCAGCTCCACTCTCTGTTGCCGACATCACGTTCCACATGAACCGGGACCAAATGCTGAGCCGTGTCTATCACCATGTGTGGAAACTCGAGGTTGAGTTCCAGCTGTTCCAGTCAAGATCAACAGAGCTGTTGGTGAGCACAGGCTGCCTCCTGCGGGTCATCATCCCTCCCCCACTCAGACAATGAGTGTTAGATGCTTTACATGTGGGGCACCCAGGAATCGTAAAGATGAAAGTGATTGCACGAAGCTATGTGTGGTGGCCTGGGCTGGATCAGCAAATGGAACAGTGGGTCCAAATGTGCCAGCCCTGCCAGGAGTCAAAGCCTGAAGCCCCCACAGTCCCTGCTCACCCTTGGGAGAAGCCATGGGGTCCATGGTCCCGCATCCATGTGGATTTTGCTGGCCCTTTTCAGGGCAGAACACTATTGTTGGTCGTAGATGCATATTCCAAGTGGCTGGAAGTATTCCCTGTCACCTCCATGACTTCGGCCATTGTTGGCCACTGCCTGGACAGCCTGTTTGCCACCTTCAGTTTGCCAGACCTGGTGGTGTCCGACAACGGGGCTCAATTAACATCTGCGGAGTTCCAGTGGTTCCTGGACGAACGAGGCATCTGGCACATCACATGGGCACCTTTCCACCCTGAGACAAACAGCCAGGTGGAGAGGATGGTTCGGACTATGAAAGATTCGCTCTGCAGGCTCAGTGGAGGGAATTTCCTCACCAACCTCGTGAGTTTCCTACTCTAGCAGCACACTACGCTGCACTCAGGAAGTCATCAGCCAAGCTCCTTATGGGGTGTCAGCTGTCCACAACCTTGAGCTGCATCCACCTAGACCAGGCACCAGACACCAACCGCGACCCTATTGTCTCTGGGAGCACATGTTCCTTCGCCCCAGGTGATGCCATCTATGCCTGGAACTACAGCGACGGCCCACACTGGGTCCCGGCCGTCATCTTCCGAGCAATGGGACCCATTTCTTATGAAGTACAGGATGAGACAGGGCTCATAGGGCTACAGTTGAATGTAAATTTAATTGTGGGATGCAAAGAATTAAGCCACAGAGCAAAGTCCTCAACCCGTGGACCTAAATATAAAAATAATAGGTCATCAATGAAACGTTTGAAAAAAATAAGGTTTTTGAAATATGGGTTAGTGTCAGGATTTAAGATCCAGTTCTTCTCAAACACTGTCATAAACAGGCTGGCAACCGAGGGTGCAAAAGTTGAGCCCATGGCTACTCCCTGGATCTGAAGGAAAAAGTCCACCATCCCTGGCTGGTCAGTTTAGGGTCATACATACCTAGTTAGATGGAACATTGCATGGGCCAACGAGTATTTTGTTTATGGCTCCTTCTTCTATCAAGCTGCTTGAAACCAGCACATTGCTGGTCAGTAAACATATAATTTGGCTCAACTGCTAATTTTGTAATAGGGCTGTGTGCAAGTAATCCCATATGTATTTATGCACCCAGGTGGGTTAGGACCTCTATGCTTGGATGAGACTGATTGCAAAGGAAATTCACTCAGACTAAATTGTCTCACAGGATTGCTGTGACAACCTCTAAAGTAACCTTTATGGAAACTGCCCTGAATTTCTCAGAGTGAAGACAGACATAAGATTTTAAATAAGGAAGATGTGATTTTGTGCACATATCCACTGCATTTTGAAGCATTTGTTTTTAGGACAAAGAATGTTCAAATCAGTTCTACCACATTTAAAACCTTATGTCGGATTTCACATTAGAAGAAAGGTGAGGTATAGGTGACTGAGACAAAATGAATAAATAACAAACTGCACTGGTGATCACAGCAATCCTTAAAAAGATTTTTTTTCTTGTACAATTTCACATAGTCAGCAACCTGTTTTTCCAACCATCTCTCTCTCCTACAGAAACCCTGCATTGTTGCTAGGATACGAAATCTCTTTCAGTAAACTATTGGATGGCTTTGCTGTTCTTTTGCATTTGCATTTTAAAAGGCTATTTTTATGCAATCAGAAGTAATTATATCTCAAGATTTTGGTCTGTGAAAAAATTGTGTTAAAATATTTCAGTGTAATTCATTGCACAGCCTTTATTTTTTTTTTTGTAAGGCACAAGGGTGGAGTTTTTGTTTGTTAATTTTTAGTTCTGTTTCTTTGCATGACTCTTGAAATGTTTATGTCTGAAATCATAAAATCACAGAGGTGGAAGGGGCCATACAGGCCATCTAGTCCAACCCCCTGCTCAATGCCGGATCAAACTAGAGCATCCCTGACAAGTGTTTGTCCAGCCGCTGCTTAAAGACTGCCAGTGAGGGGGGGCTCACCACCTCCCTAGGCAGCTGATTCCAATGTAGAACAACTCTTACTGTAAAAAAGTTTCCCCTAATATCCAGCCGGTACCTTCCGGCCCTTCATTTAAACCCATTACTGTGAGTCCCATCCTCTGCTGACGACAGAAACAGCTCCCTGCCCTCCTCTAAGTGACAGCCCTTCAAATACTTCAAGAGAGCAATCATGTCCTCCCTCAACCTCCTCTTCCCCAGACTGATCATCCGCAAGTCCCTCAGCCTTTCCTCGTAGGTCTCAGTCTCCAGGCCCCTGATCATCCTTGTCACTCTCCTCTGCACTCGCTCCATTCTGTCCACATCCTTTCTGAAGTGAGGCCTCCAGAACTGCACACAATACTCCAGGTGCAGCCTGACCAATGCAGTGTATAGTGGGAATATGACATCTTGTGATTTGGATGTAATATTATGCCCTTGTTGATACACCCCAAGATCGCATTAGCCTTTTTTGTTGTTGTATCACACTGCATATTTAACTTTCGGTTCACTCGTACCCCAAGATCTTGTTCACACACACTGTTACTCAGAAGTATATCTCCTATCCAGTATGCAAGTTCCGCATTTTTGTAACCAAGATATAGAACTTGGCACTTATCTTTGTTAAATTGCATCTTGTAGGTGCAGAACTGAGAGCACTGAAGGCAGATTAAAGGCAAACCGGCTTGGGTACGGAGAAACAGCGGGGGGAGGGGGAGCATGCAGAAACACCCTACATTTCCCAGGGTGCATTGAGGTATGGTACCTCATGCATCAGAAACCAAATACCAAAGAGGCAGGGGAAGATTATCCCTCTCAGCTGTTGATTACCTAGATGGATGGAAGGCTCCCTGCCTACCTGACCAACCAGCTGGCCCTTGGCCTGCCCTCCCGGCATTGGCACCACAAGCAAGCATAGCAGGAACCCCATCCTGAAGCATAGCAAGTGCAAGAGGGTGGGGAAGGGGAGAAAAGACAGAAAGGGAAAGGATGAGATGTATTCCTAATAGGAATAGAGGCAAATAATAAAGGTAGTAGCAAAAGAAAAAAATGCCATTTTTGAAAATGGAAATTAAACAAAAAATAGTCTTCCAAAATCTCCCAGGTTCTGTCCATTCCTCATGCCACCAGACTCCACGTTGCTGTATTCCATAACCCATTTGCCCACTGTCCATCAGTATGGTTGCTTGCTAGTACTGGCTTAGGAAATTCCTGGAGGTTTGGGGGTGGTGCTTGGGGAGGGTTGAATTTGAAGAGGGAAGGGAGCTCAGCTGAGATGTGATGCCTCAGAATCCACCCTCCAAACCTGTCGTTTTGTCCGTGGGAGCTGATATCTGTAGCCTGGAGATAAGTTATAATTCCTGGACCCACATAGCAACAGGCAGCTACAATTAGAAGTGAACTCCTGCTCTCCCTTATAATGTTAAGCATGATGTTCAGAATAATTAGTGTTCTATTCAGGGGCCACCACTACTGTGCTTGGACGGTTCTAGACCATGTTAGACAAGACCACAAATAACTGCATTATTCTTCAGGTCATCAGAAGCACACAGTTGGGGTAATGAATACCTGGATTTTTGGAAGAAACTAATCATGAAAACAACACACTATGAATTGCCTTAGCAGGGGTTCTTTAAAGGTTAAAAACAGTAAGTACATTTTGCTGGGTTTAGAAGCTTATTTGCAATGTGGTGTTGGAGGAGAGTTTTACAGATACTATGGATTGCCAAAAAACCCAAATAAATGGGTTCTAGATCAAATAACTCTGGATACTTCCTAGAAGATAAAATTACTAAACCGAGGCTATTGTATTTTGGTCACATCATGAGAAGACAAGACTTACTGGAAAAGACAATAAAGCTAGGCAAAGTTGAAGGCTGTAGGGAAAAAGGAAGACCCAACCTGAGATGGATTGACTTTGTAAAACCTGAGCAAGGCTATTAGTGATAGGACATTTGGGAGGTTATTACTTCATAGGGGGTGTTGTCAGATGGGCAGGTTGCTGCAGTAGTATCTTGACTTTAAATAAGCCATTTGAGTTTGGGATGCTTTGCATCGATCACACATCGATCGTAGTGCCGTGGGCAATAGCTATAGTGGTTTAGGGCTATACCGCTCACCTTAGACAGTTAAAAAAAAGTCCAAAGAAGATCATGTGGTGAAAAAGGGTGGGGGGGAAAGTGGCAATGTAGAAAGCGCTATGGACATTTTAAACAGCACACCACAGTGATTCAGAAGCACAATGAAGGGGTTGAAAATGGAAAAAAACCAGTTTCCCTCAAAAGTGGCTCAACTACACTTTGCTAACTCAATGGAAGTAGGTTTCTATGAACAGGTAAATAAATTCCACTAGCAGCCAGTTACTAAAATGGGTCTGTCTGAAATGACAGAAAAAAATCCATTAACAACCAGTTACTAAAACAGAATATAAAGGCAGTTTGAAAAGGGTCTCCAGCTTAAAGCATTCCATATGTTTCAGTCCATCATGATATAGCATATCAAAACATACTTGCATGGCATAAGCATAAAGTTAGCATGGCTTCCCTTTGGTCTATATCCTTATTATAGCTTTTGACCTCTGGCATCAGGTGGTCCTTTGGATCCAATCAGGAATCAGCTCTGTGTGTGTGCATCTGGGGCCTTTGAACATCTATAATTTATTTTAGATTGTGAATGCTGTTGCCAGAGGCCCTGGTACCTCAATGCACACAAGTGCATTTATTCAAATAGATGTCATTTATGCCAGGGGTTTCTCACTGACCTGCTCACAGAAGAGTTTGTAGGACTCCTTTTTGTGCCTTATTTAGGCAGACTCTACAGCACAGGAGGTTAACTAGACATGAGAACCTACAATTTATTTTAAAACTTCCTAGCATGGGCACAATGTTCTTTAAGTATTAAGTCATGGCAGCTAGCTACCATAGCACTATTTAGCAAATGTCCATTCAAAGAACAGTAAATTACAGAGGAGAATAAAATATTGTTGGACTTGGAAGACACCAAACAGTTTAGAGACTGGAACAGATAATTTTTGTACAGGGAGGTTAAACTATCGCTGTCATTAGCCTTTATACCCATATAAATCACTAATGAAAATACAGACATATTCAAGATGGGGTCTGTGTGTGTGTAAGAGAGAGAGAGAGAGAGAGAGAGAGAGAGAGAGAGAGAGAGTCTGAATGGAGGTTGGACTTGATGACCCTGGAGGTCCCTTCCAAATCTATGATTTTATGATTCTAAGAGCTGTACCTTACTGGTATTTTTGGGGTATTTGTTCAGCCCAATAAGATTCTCTAATCACCTTCTTATATACTGACATCCTAAGCAGAGTTATGCCCTTCTAAACTCATTGGCTTCAACTGACTTAGGAGGGTGTTAATTCTGGTTAGGGGGGTGCTGATGCTGTGGTAACATCCTGGCTCCACAAGGTGGCAATCCATGCCTTTACATGAAAAGAATCATAACAGCCCATGCAGGGAGATGACATTGTAGATATATGTTCCACAGCTGTCCACAGTTTTTAGATTGTCAAGATGTTCCTTTTCCAGTTGAGGTTTGTGCTTACCTGGTGATAGACTGAAGTTAAATCTGATTTTAGTCTGCTAATAGAAGCTCCAAGTATTCCCAAGGAGCTTCTTTAAAAGGATAGTACAAATTGCTCATAGATTTGGGCTCCAAGCAGTAAGCCTTCCGGGTAGACTTCAACAAGCACAGATACCTTCTTCTATTTTCTCGGCTTCTGATAGTCATACTTAGAGACATGTGCAGGATAGGCAAATTCATGCAAATAGGGAATAATTATAATTAATCAGGGATGATCACAATATGCAGGAAACAAGTGGCATGTTATTGCTCAAATAAAGTAAAAAAATAGGTATGCATGAACTTGTGGAGTGCCTTCATGTCTGTGAGGTGTATGTACTATATAAGGATTTGTTGTTAATTTTCTTTTTATTACAAACTAGGAATAAGGCCCATTGTGGAAATAAATACAACGGGCTCTAGAAAGAGCTCTGGGCGGGTGCCTCAGCCTTGGGCACTCAGCATCAATTTGCTGTGACAAACTTAGCAGGTTATAATGACACAGAGTCCACTGTTATCTTCAGGGGAACTGATCTCTGCCATCTGGTGAGCAGTTTTAATTCTGAGTGATCTCCAGCCCTCCCCTGGAGATTGGCAACAATGGTTCCCCAGGAGGAAATGGCTGGTTTGGAGGGTAGAGTCTATGGCATTGTACATGTCTGAGGTCATCCCACCTCAAACCCCACCCTCTCCAGGCTCCACCCCTCAAATCTCCAGGAATTTCCCAACCTGGAGCTGGCAACCCTATTTCCTTCCCACCCAAACATCAACCTACCTCTATCTGCCTCTCTGACTTCAGCTTTCCATCTCCCCCTCCCTGCAGCCTCTACCTAGGAAAAGTACAGTCTTTATCCACAGTGGAGACCCAAGCAGGAGGGAAGCGACCTCAGCAGAGTATAATGACACAGAGTCCAGCCTGCAAAGCAGCCGTTTTCTCCAGGGAAACTGAGCTCTGCCATCTGAAGAACAGTTTTAATTCTGAGTGATCTACAGCCCTCACCTGGAGATGGGCAGCAATGGTTCCCCAGGAGAAAATAACTGCTTTGAAGGGTGGACTCTATGGCATTCTATTCAGCTGAGGCCTCTCCTCTTCCCAAATTTTGGCTTCCATAGACTCCACCACAAAATTTCCAGGAATTTCCCAACCTGGAGCTGGCAACCCTAGCTCAGGACTGGCCCTAATGAATTCCCCATAAAGGCCAAAGTAGGCCCAGGAAGGGACTCTGACGGAACCAAGCTTGGTTTCCTAGCAACAGCCACTGAAGAATTAGCCTCACAGCAGGAGAAGAGAATGGTTTGATGGCTGCTGGCTCACCTCAGTAGCCAACCTGCCACGAAGGAGCCAAGCAGGAGAAGCATCTTCATCAGGAGAGACAGCCGTTTTGGTAGTTTATTCTGATAGGGAAGAGTAGCCAGGTTGGCAGTGGGTGTGAGAGAGAAGCAGACCTAGCATCCAGCAAATGGAACGTGAGTACTCTTGAGGGGTGGTTGATGGGCAATCGGCTGATGAAGTGCATAGCACAGCCAGTGAGAGAGCTGAAAAGTGTCAATATGCCAGAGCTTTCATATATATCAGATACCTGGTTGATAAGTATTGGAGTCGGGAGTCCATGGAATAGTGAAACAGCTAGACCTTTATTGCTGGTCCGGATGAAGCATACAACCCAGGGCTCGAAGCCCTCCTTTTATGCTGGTCAGGGACAATCCCCTGACCTCACCCAACTGGCCTGATAGGCTATTAGAAGTCTATTTACATTTCATAGGTTCCCTGGGAGAAACCTAGGTACAGGATTGGTGGCCGGTTTGAATCCACCTGGCCTTTGTTCTACCTGGCTGAAGCTCAGGTAGTTTCTTGGCCATGTGCTCTGGCCATGCTCTGGCCATGTGCTCTGGCCATGCGGTCGCAATTAAGAGAGCACATGGCGACTGCATGGTCAATACATAACACCCCTCCCCCCATAGTCCAGAACCCCTCTGCACACATAGTCTTTGAGATAGTCCGGGCGTCTGCGCTCATGTCCAGAGCGCCGGGGGGTTGTAAGGCGGGGCGTGTTGCTTGTGTCGGCAGGTTGCGGTGTGGGTAGTTGTTCTGCTGACGGGGCCTGTCTGCTCGGGGCTTGTTCAGGTGTGTATGGTGCGACTGCTTCGTCCGCGGGCAGGAGCGGCATCTCCGCAGTCTCCGGATCAGGGTCTGGCGCTGCTTCTGGAGTCGTGTCGATGTCACGGTCTGTTGGTGCAGGGAGTTCGGGGGCCTGGGTATCATCGTGGTTCTGGGTACGGCGTCGAATCTGGTCAATGTGCCGTTTCCAGACTACGCCATCTTCCGTAAGGACCTCGTAGGAATAAGGCCCTGTGACTCGGACGATCCTCGCGGGGAGCCATGTCGGACCCCGCGCGAAGTTCTTTGCGTATACGGGGTCTTCGGGAGCGAATCCTCGGGCAGCTGGCCAGTCCTCCGTTGTCGGGTTCCCCTCGATTGCTCGGTCGGGATGTAGGCGGTCCAAGACGGTTCCCAGTCGTCTTCCCATCAGAAGTTCGGCTGGCCGGCGCCCGGTCCCTGAGTGGGGTGTGTTCCGTTGGCAGAACAGGAACTTGTACAGCTGCTCTTCCCAGTCGCCATGCTCCATCTTCTTTAATGCGTCCTTCATTGTCCTCACCATGCGCTCGGCCTGGCCATTGGTTGCGGGGTGGAACGGAGCGGAGCGGATGTGGCGCAGACCGCAGGCTTCCACAAACCGTTGAAACTCGCCGGAGGTGAAGGCGGTCCCGTTGTCGGTCACGAGAGTTTCTGGCATTCCATGTGTTGCGAAGATCGGCCAGAGACTTCTTAAGGCAGCGTTGGTGGAGGTCGAAGCTACCGGCACTACCTCAAGCCACTTACTGTAGCTGTCAACAACGATAAGAAACAACCGGCCCTGGACCGGTCCCGCGAAGTCTAGGTGCAGGCGGGACCAGGGCTTGTTAGTAGATTCCCAGGATCGGACAGGAGCGTGTGGCAGATCTGGCTGTGACTCCTGGCATTTGGTACACTTCTGGACCCACCCCTCAATGTCTTTGTCCAGGCCTGGCCACCATACGTAACTCCGGGCCAGAGCTTTCATGCGCACAATTCCCGGGTGAGCCTCGTGGAGGGCCTCTAGCACTCGGGGCCGCAGGGGCCCGGGGATCACCACTCAAGATCCCCATAGCAGGCATCCCTTGTAGGCCGATAGTTCATGCCTGCGTGCTGTGAAAGCGGCGAAATCTGGTCCCGGTTTTTCCGGCCACCCCCTTCCCACCCAGTCCGAGACACGGGAAAGGATGTGGTCCCGCCGCGTGCGACGGGCCACATCCGATACCTGTATGGGGCGCTCCGGTAGATCCTCTAGGAGCGCGACGTGGAAAGCGGGAGCCAGATCAGGGTCGCAGGATGGGAGGGAAAGACGGCTGAGGGCGTCTGCATGACCCATCGCCTTCCCCGGGCGATGTACCAATTCGTAGGAGTAGCCTGACAAAAAAATTGACCACCGCAGGACCCGTGGGGACAGCATGTGAGGGGTCTGCCTGTGGGGGGCAAGGAGACCCAGCAGCGGCTTGTGATCTGTGGCCACAGTGAACGACCGTCCGTAGAGATAGTCGTGGAATTTCCTGACACCGGCTACGATTGCTAGGGCCTCCTTGTCGATCTGCGCGTAGTTCCGTTCTGCCGACGACAGGGTCCTGGAGTAGTAGGCAACTGGTACCTCCTTTCCGTTGGGTAGCCGGTGTCCCAAGACCGCCCCAACGCTGTAGGGGGATGCGTCACAGGCCAGGATGACAGGGAGCCTCTCATCGAAATGCGCTAAGACCGCATTTGAAATTAATAAGTCTTTGACGGCCCGGAAGGCTGCATCATGCTTGGGACGCCAGGCCCAAGCCACTCCCTTGTCCAGGAGACGATGCAGGGGTTCAGCGACCGCCGCCTTGTGCGGAAGGAAAGCGTGGTAGAAGTTCACAAGTCCCAAGAACGCCTGGAGTTCCGCCTTTGAGGATGGGCGGGGTGCACCTGTAATTGCCGCTACCTTCTCCTTTGTAGGGTGAATGCCGTCTGCGGTGACTTGGAACCCCAAGAAGGTCACCGAGGAGACTCCCAGGGTGCACTTGTCTTTCCGAACCTTGAGACCCGCGTCCTGGAACCTTTGCAGCACCATCCGGGGGCGAGCTGCGAACGTGTCGGCGTCCGGGGCGGCGATGAGGATGTCGTCGAAGAACGGCTTCACTCCTGGGACATCTTTTAGGAGAGAATCCATTAGATTTTGGAAGATTCCGGGTGCTACGCTGACCCCAAATTGGAGGCGTTTTACCTTGAACGCTCCCTTGTGAGTCACAATCGTTTGTGCCTCGGCCGTTGCTTCATCTACGGGAAGCTGCTGATAGGCTTGGGCCAAGTCTAATTTTCCAAATATTTTGGCGCCCGCGAGGGAGGCCAGAACATGGCTGACCACCGGTACCGGGTACGCGTGGTCCTGTAATGCCTTATTAATTGTACATTTGTAATCCGCGCAGATGCGGACTTCCCCGTTAGCTTTGAGGGGGGTCACAATGGGAGTCTCCCATTTGGCGTGGGAGACCGGCTCAAGCACCCCTTGTGCCACGAGCTTTTCCAACTCCGCCTCCACTTTGGGCTGGAAGGCGAGTGGTGGCCGGTGGACGGCCACGCGGATGGGCCGGACTGCCGGGTCCAGGTCGAAGGAAACCGGGGGTCCTTTGTAGCAGCCCAATGAGCCATCGAAAACGGCGGGAAATTCCTCGCAGATGGATGAGAAGTCAGTAGAGCCCAAGCGGTGTATTCTGGTCCACTGCACTTCGAGCGGCTTGAACCAGGCGCGACCTAGGAGACTGGTTAGATTGCGCTCCACCACGAGAAGGTCCAGCAGGCCATTAAAGGCGTGGTACTGGACCCGGACCCTGGCTAGCCCCTTAATAGCCACTGGGTTTTTCTGGAAGTCCAGGAGGACCAACCCAGCCGGCAGCCGCAGCCAGCGTGCCCCCTTCGGGCAGAGGCGGCGGAACGTAGCTGCGGACACAATTGAATATGCTGACCCTGAGTCCAGTTCCATGGAGCAAGGAACTCCCTCTATTCGGAGAGACACGGAAATTGCGCCCGGGATGGGCTGAGGCAAGTTCATTACCGTGGCCATGGGAACGACACTACCCATTTCTTCGAAGTTCGCTGCTGGGGCACGGTGGCTGTTCCTCAGGCGGCAGGCCCGGGCGAGATGTCCTGCTTTCCCGCAGGCACGGCAGATGGCATCACGGAAGCGGCATGTCCGTCTGTCGTGGGGGTCCCCGCAGCTGGCACACGTTGGGGCCTGCCTGTTGAGGGAAGCAGAAGAGGGAACAAAGACAGATGCTGGGCGCCGGCCCTTGGGCCTGGGGATGCCGGGCTCACCCTTCTTCGAGCGTGGTTGCATCCGGTGGACGTCCTCTTCTTCGCTTGAGTCGGGTTCGGGAGGAGCCGCCTGGTGGACTTTGGTGGCTGCCTTGTCCTTTTGCATTGTCTCGAAGGCTGCCGCAGTTTCGAGCATCTTCTCCAAGGTTGGCTCCGGCACTGCAATGAGGCGCCGGCGGAGCTTGGCTTCCCGGACTCCTCCCATGAAGGCGGTCTCCACGTGGTCATCCATGTGGCGGAATTCGCAGCCCACGGCTAGTCGACGGAGTTCAGCCAGGAAAGTGGCGGCCGACTCCCCCGGCTGCTGCTGGCGCTGTATGAACTCCCAGCGCCTGGCCAGTTTTGATGGCTTCGGGGCGAAGTAATCGCCGAGGGTCTTGGTGAGCACGTCGTAAGACACCTCGGTGGGGTCTTGCGGGGCTAGTAGGTTCTGGGCCACCCGCATGACCTCCACCCCTCCGGAACTCAAGAGCCAGGCACTCTTCAGGTCCACATCTGTGATTCCGCGGACCTTAAAGGTGCAACCCAGCGTCTTGAGCCAGGACTCCCACGTCTCGGGGCGAGACGTATCGAAAGGGGTAATTGGTCCCGGAGCGTTTGCCATATTTACCAGAGCAGGAGCGGCGGCGGCTGTTTGAGCGATATCCTCGTGTCTTGCGGCGGTGCCAGGGAGTGCTGAGGCTTGGCGCTGGCTAGTGCCGGAGGATTGGGCTCAGAGCGGCTTGCGGCGAGGCGTTGGAGCGCCGGAGCTCGGAGATGCCTGTGGCCGGCGGGACGGAGCTCGCTGTGCTGCTGTGGTCTGCTGGAGAGTCGCTCATCAGGATCCCACCTTCGTCGCCACTGATAAGTATTGGAGTCGGGAGTCCATGGAATAGTGAAACAGCTAGATCTTTATTGCTGGTCCGGATGAAGCATACAACCCAGGGCTCGAAGCCCTCCTTTTATGCTGGTCAGGGACAATCCCCTGACCTCACCCAACTGACCTGATAGGCTATTAGAAGTCTATTTACATTTCATAGGTTCCCTGGGAGAAACCTAGGTACAGGATTGGTGGCCGGTTTGAATCCACCTGGCCTTTGTTCTACCTGGCTGAAGCTCAGGTAGTTTCTTGGCCATGTGCTCTGGCCATGCTCTGGCCATGTGCTCTGGCCATGCGGTCGCAATTAAGAGAGCACATGGCGACCGCATGGTCAATACATAAGTGCCATGAAGTGACAGCCAAACTATGGAGGCCCGGGTTTTCAAGGCAAGAGATGGTCTTCAGAGGTGGTTTGCCATTGCCTGCCTCTGCATTGCAACCCTGGACTTTCTTGGTGGTCTCCCATCCAAGTACTAACCAGGGCTAACTCTGCTTAGCCTGGGCCATCCAGATTCATACTACCCCCAAAATCAAATTGATACAGTTTTCTTATATCAAATGTATATTATCATGCTGATAGACTTTGCTTTTCTCCCTAGTAGGGACCCAAAGTAGCTTACATTATTCTCCATTCCTTCTTTTTGTCTGTCCTGAACCTGTATTCCTTTCAGATCCTTGAAACACCTCACATGTTAATGGCCAGAATGGGCATCATCTACCATGAGGAGAAGGCTTTCAGTGGCTTTCTTGTGGAAGGATTAATATAGAGAAGAACAAGGTATGCTGTAATGTGGATGCGGGGGGCAGCCCTAGTTGCACACCCAATTTATGTCAGAAATAAAATAGAACTTTTTCTTTCAACTAAGGAGATTTTATGTATTGTACAGGAATGATCCCCACATAGTTCAGGCAGTTTGTTTCCTAATACCCTTGTTTATCCCCCAAAGCCCCTGTTCCCCAAAGCAAGGGACCAATCTTTGCTTTCCTATATCTCACTAGAACAGGAGGTACTTCAGAAGACCCCAGGAGGCATTAACTTTGCACCTACAGGGAGCACCAATTTAGAAACAGCTGCTCCCATCATGGGAGATTTTAAGCCAAGTATCATCCAAGCATTTTGTGATTGCCCCTCCATGGCAACCATTTTGTACTGGCAGCTCTCTCTCTTATACATAATTTTCTGTTGGTGGTGGCACACTCCTGAACATTCCACATGCCACCCCAGCCTTTGGTCCCCTGGCCTGTCAATCAGAAGCTGTCCCTATCCATTGGCTGTGAATACTCGCATGCCATTGGCTGGGTGCTGCTCCTCTTCCCCGGCCACTCCTTAAGCCTCTGTGCCCTGTCAGAATTTCTAGCAGACAGCTTTCTTGCTTGACGAAGACACTTCTCCTGCTTCCTTCCTGTGAGGGGATTAACTGTTACCTCAGTGGCTGTTGGAAGGTGAAACGAAATGGCTGCTGCCTGTGTTTATAAGATGGCTGCTGCCTGTGATTTGTTTAAAATGTTCCCCCATAAGGTTCAACTGTTGCTCTTCAGGTAGCAGAGATCAGTTCCCCTGGAGAAAATGGTGGACTCTGTGTCATTATACCCTGCTGAGGTTGCCACAGCAAATTGACGCTGATTGCCCAAGGCCTTGGCACTCTCCAAGAGCCTCTTTCTAGAGCCCGTTGTATTTATTCCCACAACGGGCCTTATTCCTAGTTTCCCCATAATTCTAAAAGTGCCCACCAACGGCTCTCTCTAAGCTGTGGTCTTGTGAGCAAGAATTCCACTTTGTGAGCTTTTGGCATTAAAGTTGTGAGCAAGCAATTTGGCTACTGCATAAATTAGTTTGCTCTGGAGCCATCCTTCCTGAGCTAAGACAAAAATGTGTGAGCTGGAGGCTAAAAAACTGTGAGCTAGCTCACACTAACTCAACTTAGAGGGAACATTGGTGTCCACAGGCTCAATAAGTTAGCATATACTTGGGCCTTTTTTGTGGCAATTGTTATATATGCTCGCACCTTTCCTATATGCATTCAGGAAAAGGGATCCTGATGTGAAGAATGAACAGAATCCAACTTGGAAAATAATTTTTTTAAATGAAAATATATGTACAAGCAAATTTGTTCTGTGACAAGTAAGTGGTTGGCAAGAGATAATACTGTCTGTTCCTTTGGGAACTTTGTTTAAAGGTTTTTTTTTTTCTGCAAAGGCTTGGGGAGTTCTGAAAGCAAATGCCAAGACATTTAATATAACTTAAGAGCATAGTTTCATTATAGCGGAGATGAATGGTTTCGCTATAGTATTATACATGCTTATTCAGCTGTGCAGGTTGGGAAAACAGGAATCAAAACAGTAATATTGGCAGTAGAACCTTGTTCATTAGAAATGATGCTTGATACTTATCTGAGCTGTTTATCAGCCCAAGTGCAGTGCATATAATGATCTTAATTAGAAAAGTGAACTGAAGTGAGAAGACAGTCTGTCTCCTAACTCCAAAATTATCATATTCCTATCAATGTATACTTGGGTAACTTGTAATTAGGGACAGAGGTTAAGTTAACTGGATGAGCAGCGTGAAGCTGAAGCTTGAAGAGAGCCAGTTTGGTGTAGTGGTTAAGTGCACGGACTCTAATCTGGGAGAACCGGGTTTGATTCCCCACTCCTCCACTTGCACCTGGCTGGATGACCTTGGGCAAGCCATAGCTCTGTACCAGCTGTTCCCTCAAGGACAGCTTGGGAAAGAGCTCTCTCAGCCCCACCTACCTCACAGGGTGTCTGTTGTGGGGAGGGGAAGGGAAAGGAGTTTGTAAGCCGCTCTGAGACTCCCTTGGGGAGTGGAGGGCGGGGTATAAATCCAATCTATTCTTCTTCTTCTTCTTCTTGGTGTTGGACTGCAGCTTGTGGAGTGAGGGGAGGGAGGCGTTGTGGCCAACAACACAGGAAGAAATGGGGCTGGCCAGCAGCCTGTTCAGGGGAGGGGCAACCCGAATGCTGCCAGCCCCCGCCTGGAGCCGCAATGCCTGCTGGCCTCGGCTGGAGGAACACTTGCAGGCCAAGTGAGGGGATGGGCTTGCTTGCCAAAGGCCACCCATATGTTGAATAACCAGTTATATATGTTAAGTAGTGGGTTCATGAGACTAACATGGTTTCAGCATAGCTCTTTTATTTGGAACTCAACAACAACACACGCGGCGAGCTGCAACTATATACAGAAAACCCCTAGCCCCAACACACCCACAAAATACAAATACACCAATAGGCAATTAGGCACTTAGGAACCCTTATTTGCCTGACATGCTTCAGGGTGATATTCCCTGATTGGCTGACTTGGCAAGGGCGGCCAGTCTGAATGTAACTGCAATATACCCCAGCTTGTCTGCTGGGGGGGGGGGGGGGAGAACCATGAGATGGCAGGATGTCAGATTCCACAAGGACAATCACTAAGTGGTCTCCCCTGCCACTTGAGCATGAGAGTAACCAATTGGCAGCCCCCGAGCTGGGCATGCCCCTTGAAAGCCCTCCCCCCAAGATCTGTTAAGGTCCTGGCCCCACTGCTGGACCTCCTGAGAGCACCTGGTGTTTCTGGCCACTGTGTGACAGAGAGTTGGACTGGATGGGCCACTGACCTGATCCAACATGGGCTTCTCTTATGTTCTATGATCCTGATACACCAGGAAAACAGGCACGCAGGCTGGTTTTCCAAAAATGGATCCCGCCCCATGCTGATACTGCCCCAAGGTTGTGACAGGTAACTAGAGAGGAAACACTTTCAACAGGAACATAACCTGCACATCCCCATAACATCACCCTCCGCTCCAGTGGGACTAAACACAACCCCCCACATAGTGAGAGGCTATGGTATTGTGTCTTAAGGAGAAACAGAGTAATTGAGGAAGTACTTGTCAGTTACTCTCTCATGGGTTGAAGACCACAAGAGACCAGTGCCTGCAGAAATTATTGTGACAGAAGGAAATTTTACCTTTCAGACAGAGGGGAGGAGATGGAATCCCACGGACAATTTCACATGCAGCTGTTTACGGAAAAGGAATTGAGTAGTACAAATGTGTTGTACTTTGGAGTAGGGTTGCCAGGTCTTCACGATGTGTCAGCAGGGGGTTGGAGGGAGTCTTCTGGGAGTGGCGCAGGGCTCCGCCTCAGACAGTGACATCACACAATAATGTCCCCAACACAATGACATCATACAAAGTGACATCATTGCATCGGCCATCATGCAGCGACACTCTGGTTTGAGGGCAAAACTCTATAGTAAAATTGCCCTAAAACCAGAGTTTTGTCCAAAACCCAGAGGGTTGCCACTCAACTACCATGATGTCGTCTCATTGGTGACGTCGCTGTGTGATGTCGCTGTTTGGGGATGGGGTTTTCCCTACCAGCCAGCTCGCCAATGGCAGGCAGAAGCCCCCCAAAATGGGGGATCCCCTGCTCCTGCCAGGGGAATGGGAACCCTGCTTCAGAGCCAGTATTGTGTAATGGTTAGGGTGTCAGAATAGTTGTCTGGGAGACCCAGGTTCAAATCCTGACTCTGCCATGGGTGTTCGCTAGGTGATCTTCTGCCAGTCACACACTCTCAGCCTAACCCATTTCACAGGGTGTTGTGAGGATAAAATGGAGGAGAATAATCTATTTTAAACTCTGGGTTAGTCTTAAAAGTATCAGAGGTCTTATTTCTAATATCAATATTATTAAATTTGACGAGCATATCTCTGGGTAAATTCATTAGTTGTTGCTATTAATCCTAAAGGCAGATTTTATCTTAACTTCCTCAGTAAACTCTGAGCCAAGGAACCTGTAAGGTCAGTCAAATATTCTGTTAGGTTATTTCCTTTTGCTCCTTCTTAAAATGACGTTATCCATAGATTAGGTTTCCTTAGTCTGTTACCAATTTCTTTGAAATTATCTATCAGTCTTTTATTTTCCTTTTCTATTCCACAAAATCCTGCTCTAAGATTCTAAAGGCCTTTTCTAATTTTTCTGCCTTATTGACAACACTTATATTATTTTCCTTCAATTCTATGATGGCTGAGCTTATTTTTAGCTTGCTTTCAATAGTCCTCAACTTTAGTTTCCAAATCCTGAAATCTGTGATCTAATTTTTTTTCAATTCCTTCCACCTTACTGGTGATATCCTTTTAAACCCCACCTCCCAATTTTAATAAATTCTGTTTGGAATAACATTTGTATATCCTCAATCAAAGGCATACTTTCTTCTTCTTCTTCTTTTAAATATATCTGGATGTCATTCTATTTGGGGAAAAACACCTAATATCTTCTGGGCTTAACATTTAGTTTTTATCCCACCTCTGTCTTTTAAATGCCCTGAGATCACATACAAGTGTTAAGACTCTTTTCCCCTCCTTATTAGTTTATATTCAAATTATAGCTATAATGAAACTCTAAAGAGGTGAAAAACTCTAAACCGTTCAAACACTGTAGCAACAAATACAAATACAAGAGCAGCTAATTAATATACTATTAAGGTGCACTGTGCACTATCATTACTATGCACTATTGTTATATGGCAGAACCCATTTTTTTCCAGACTGCCAGGCTCATATGTTCATTACCACCTTTCCTGAGACTCCCCAGGGCTACACAAAGGGCTGCCACTCAGACCGATTTCCCACGAGGCACTGCTCCGGTGTCGTTCTTCCCTTTGCCCTGACTGCATGCTTGAATTTCCTACTATTGGCTCAAAAAACAGGATCACTGAAGCCGCGGGGGAATTCAGAAGCCGCGGGGGAATTTATATGGCAGAACCCATTTTTTTCCAGACTGCCAGGCTCATATGTTCATTACCACCTTTCCTGAGACTCCCCAGGGCTACACAAAGGGCTGCCACTCAGACCGATTTCCCACGAGGCACTGCTCCGGTGTCGTTCTTCCCTTTGCCCTGACTGCATGCTTGAATTTCCTACTATTGGCTCAAAAAACAGGATCACTGAAGCTGCGGGGGAATTCAGGTGAAGCTGCGGGTCAAAGTGCGGCATGGGGCAAATAGTGGGAAATTCAAGCACACAATCGGGGCAAAGGGAAGAACAATGCTGGAGCAGCGCCTCGTGGGAAATCGGTCTCAGTGTTAATAGTGCCTTCCAGGAAGTGAGTGCTGCAATACTGGTCCCAGCAGGATGATATGCCACAGCCTTACCATTCCAGGCATGGGAGGGTCTGTGGTTCCCTGAGGATCTCTGATAGCTTCTGGACTCACTTCCACCATCTGCCACATCAGTGTTAACAAGAAAACCATACAAACAAACCCTGTGATATAAATGATATTTAGTAAGAATTATATTACTTTCAAAACTTTACAAGATTGCAATCTGTCCAACGTTGGACTTTTTTGGTAATATTGTAAAGTTGAGAATGTTGGAACAATTGCAATCTTGTAAAGTTTTGAAAGTAATATAATTCTTACTAAGTGTCATTTATATCACAGGGTTTGTTTGTATGGTTTTCTTGTCTGATACCTGTGACCCCTTTTTGGTTTACCTCAATGTTAACAGCCCCTTCCCAGAAGCTACAGTTGCCAGGTCCCCCCCCCCGGCCACTGTCAGGGAATGGGGCGGGGGGAGTAGGGTTGCCAGATCCAGGCTGGGAAACTCCTGGAGATTTGGAGATGGAGCCTGGGAAGGAGAGGGACCTTGGAGGGATACAATGTCGTAGACTCCAAAGGAACTGATCCCTGTAGTCTGGAGGCCAGGTGCAATTCCAGGGAATTCCCAGGTTCCACCTAAAGGCTAGCATCCCTACCAGAAGCCATGATGGATAAAATACTATAATCCTTTCAGATATTTCAAATCAATCTGAGGAGAAGGAAAGAAGTGCAATTTTTTTGTAGGATTGAATAATGAAAATTTGGCTTGTAGCCAGGGTTTCCCATTTAAGTTATTAGTGTAATATAAGGGAACATTTTGTGTTCCAGTGAGGTGAAGGAAAGCTAGGACTGTCTTTTCAGGGAAGCAAGTGGACACCAGGAAACACATCTGTGGAAACTATGGCACCGATGGGCACTATGTTGGGGACCACTGCATTAGATTTAAAAAATCAACAAAGAAGAAGAAGAAGAAGAGATTGGATTTATACCCCGCCCTTCACTCACTTGAAGTCTCAGAGTGGCTTACAAATTCCTTTCCCTTCCCTTCCCCTCCCCACAACAGACACTCTGTGAGGTAGGTGGGGCTGAGAGAGCTCTTTTCCAAGGTGTCCTTGAGAGAACAGCAGGTACAGAGCTATGGCTTGCCCAAGGTCATCCAGCAGGTGCAAGTGGAGGAGCGGGGACTCAAACCCGGTTCTCCCAGATTAGAGTCCGCGCACTTAACCACTACACCAAACAAAAACAATCTCTTACTATCATGCTGATTTCCAGACTTCATTGCTCTTCTAAATTAGGCAGAGAGCTGGGATATTTACTTTTTAAACAAGGTAAATAATGTTGCTGTTGTTATTGTCTGGTTTAGTCTCTGTTTTAGGTAAAGGTTCACATATTTAAATGAATTAGTATAAGCAAATGAAGCATGGCTGGTGCCATCTAAACACTTTTGAGTATGATGACATAATTAATTGAAATAATTAGAATACCTTTCTTCCCTGAATAACAATTTAATGTTCCAGTAATAAGGTCACAGCGTTTCCCAGATTATAGTGATTATTTATATGGAAATTGTAGCACAACAGGTTTTTGTTGTTGGTGTTCATATTATTTTACCCATCAATTTTCTAAAGATAAACTTTTGGATTATTTTACTTCTTATGTTCCATCTATTTTTGATGTGGTAAATTAGATTACATTTTAGCAAATGTAAAACCTAAAAAAATGAAAGCTGCACAATTCTCAATCTGCCCAATGAACAAAAAACAGATAGGGATGCCAGCCTCCAAGTGCGACCAAGGGATTTCCCAGAATTGCAGTTCATCTCCAGACTGCAGAGATCTGTCCCCTTGCAGAAAATAGACCATAGAGTTTTCCCTCGAATTACAGAGCATCCCCCCCAAATGTGCCCGACGCGATGATGTCACCTCTGGGTGACGTCATTGCGCCAGGCACGTCCCCTCAGCCCAGCAATTTGGGGGTGGGGTTCCCCCGGTGGCCCGATCCCAGCCAGCGGGCAATGGGCACCCCCTGGGGGGACTTGGTAACCCTAAACTAAAACAATAATGTTATAGCATATGTATTCTTGTATTTGCTTAAACATTCCTGTGTGTTAACTGATTTGGTTGAACAAAATATCTTTTAAAAAAACCCAAATTTAAGACTATCAGCCCAGTCCACACATGAAAAACTTAAAATACTGTCCTCTGTAGCTCGCTCATCTTCTTCTTATTTATTTATTTATTCCATTTATATCCCGTCCTCCCCGCAAACAAGCTTGCTTGTTCATAACCTGGAAAAACAAGCTTTCCTGCTTTATTGGGTCTCAAACAGTTTCTCAATTTAGAACGAATGAGTCCAAAGGAAGAGAATATTTTTTCTATGACAGCAGAAGCTACTGCAGTTAAAAGTGAAATAATTACTTCAACAGTCTCTAAATCCAAGTGTTTAAGTGACTTCCACCAGTTCACTGATGTGACTTTCTTTAAAACATCATCAGCAAACATATATCTCTTAAATGGTTCCCCCTTTGCGCTAAGTTTATTGTAGTTAACTTTACAGATGGATGATAGCTGGATACCCATGTCATAGCTAACTCCTCTTCCTCAGCACTTAAGGTTTAAACCTGGTTCCGGATATTGGCAATATTTGTGAGAAAATGAGCTGTAGACAGTGCTTGTCCCACTATTTTTTTTAATGCTGATAAGTCTGTCAGTGTGTAGTTCTGTTTTTAAGTGCTCAGTTCCTTCCAAATTTCAGCAGCATCAGCAATAAAACAGCTATTTTTTCTGTATTGTGTTTAAAGCTTCAGAAATGGGTTTCAGGATGCTCAGCATATGGTCAACATTTCTCTTAAGCCCAGTGTCATCAGAATAGGCCAGTTCTTGATATACTGCTCAAAACAGCCAACTCTTGTGGGAGTGTTAGCTTGGTTCCACCCATTCTCTTCAGAGCTGCTTCTGCAAAATAATTGTTACGGAAGTATTTAGCAATTTCAGCGACATTAGTCTTTACTTCTGGAACACTGAAGTCCTTGGCTAGGAGGTGCAGTTTTGTATTCCCTTCCTGCCCTTCTAAATTTCAATTCCTCTTGGAGACATTTGCAGCATTGTCTGTGACCAAACTGCGTATTAGGGCCTTTCTGCGCTCTCCTTTTAATCCATGTGATAAGTATTGGAGTCGGGAGTCCATGGAACAGTGAAACAGCTAGATCTTTATTGCTGGTCCGGATGAAGCATACAACCCAGGGCTCGAAGCCCTCCTTTTATGCTGGTCAGGGATAATCCCCTGACCTCGCCCAACTGGCTTGATAGGCTATTATAAGTCTATTTACATCTCATAGGTTCCTTGGGAGGAACCTAGGTACATGATTGGTGGCCGGTTTGAATCCACCTGGCCTTTGTTCTACCTGGCTGAAGCTCAGGTAGTTTCTTGGCCATGTGCTCTGGCCACATGGTGGTAGCCATTACGGGAGCACATGGCGACTGCATGGTCAATACATAACACCATGTTCACCGCGGTGTCCTCCAAGCAATTCTGCACTAAAATCGAATTCAACTTTCTTTTTAATCCAGGTTTTTTCCCCATCCTGTACTGAAATCGAGTTTAACCTTCCTTTTATTCTGTCCCCCCCCCCCCCCATTCTGCATTACATTACCTCCCTTCAGTGGTCAGCTGGGTTTCAGCCTGCTGTTGCCCCAGGATGCTGTTTTAGTGTGGACTTAAACTGCCTCAACTTAAACACTGCGAAAATTTGGAGTGGCAGGCAAATGCAGAAAGGACCTTAGACGTTTGAATTTTTGTTCACATGTTATTATAGCTTTTGTTGCTGCTTCTTGTAAATATTCTACTGTGTGTTGCATTTCCTGATATATCAATTGTTTTGGCAAGGAGGACATTCACATCTTCTGTTGTTATATAAGCACATACAACAGGATCACTGTGGACATTCCTCCATCCATCAAGACTTAGGTTAACAATTTGATGCTCTGCTGGATGGACTGTATCCTCAACTAAATGACTGAACCATATTAATGAAGTGTGGATTTTCAATCAGATGGAAAGAAGAGTTTGTCATGTAAACAAACTGGGCAATGTTTTAATCAATTAAATCTTTTTCTATTCTGCTGGTTTTTATCACAAACTTATCTATGGTGGTTCCCGGATGGTCAGTTTTTTTCTTTCTTTTAGGTGATATGCTGTGGATGTATGATGTGTATGATGTGACTGAAACACTATCCTGGACAGATAACTCTGAAACTGTAGAACAGGAAGATGGTGATTTTGAAGGTGGATAGTTTCCAAAATCCTTTATGTTGATAATGGATTCCCTTAAACAAAAAGTCAGTGCAGTTATTTAATATTCATATCATTTCTGCTTATTTAGTATTACTCATTGTATTCACTTCCACTTAAGTATTGCCCCCAAAAGGAATATTTGCTTGTTTCAACTCTTTATTTCTTCATAACAACTGTATCAAAATGACAGTAACATGCAGTAATAAAGATAACAAATATAATTTTGCTCAAACATGACCGTTCCCAGGGCCAGCTCTCTCATTAGGCCAACTACTAGGGGTGCAGCTGGCAAATGGGGCAGCAGAGTGAGAGAGAGAGACTCCAACAAGTCCACCCCCGCCTCCCTGTGTGCAACTCAGGCGCCCGGGCAGGCACAGCGGCGCCCCCAGAATGGAAAGTTGCCTGCAGAGCACGGTTGGGCACAGACTTCTCCCCCTCCCCCAAAAAAACTTCTGCCCACAGCTGGCTGGCTGGGGTACTGCCTGGAGGGTGCCACACTTGGCCCGGCCACCGTGCCCCGCCAAGCAGCACTGCCTTCTCAACTCAGCTTATAAAGCAGCACCTCCCCCCCAATCTCCCAGAATTCCCCAGCCCAGAGTTGGCAACCCTAGCTAAGCATGTGCTTGAGTGGAGACTAGTAGTCTGCATGGGGTTGTTAAAATGCATTTATGTTTGAAAATTGGGGGGGGGGCACAGGGGGGGGCACCAGAAGGTAGCCTCGCCTAGTGTGTAAAAAAACCTGGGGCCGGTCCTGACATTTCCTCAAGGCAGTTTTTAAGAAATATGATGAAATCAAAATGTTTACCATCCTGAAGCTCCTGCCTGTTCAAACATGTTCCTTTTGTCATCTTCATCACAGCACTTCTCATGATGTTGTTTCAATCGGGCCATCAGGTGTTTGCATTTTGCACGCATGCCTGCCTTACCCATAGGCATAGGCATCAACTTCAGGGGGGCTGGGGAGCTGGAGCCCCCCCCTGAACTTTTCCAGGAAGTGCTGAGCCTTCCCCGGAGACAATGGCCTGTGATGTCTCTGGCCCAGCCCCAGCCCCCCGCCCAGGAAATTGGAAAGTCTATGCCCTTGCCCATAGGTAGAGGAACATCATTAAAATATTCCCAAACTGTTATCTGAGAGAACAACAAGAGACGTGGTGCTCAAGGCCACTAACGGGACAACCCTAAAAATCAAAGACATGGAAATCAGAGTTTTGAAAGACATTCCATTTGAGATAAGAAAAAGAAGGGAGCAATATAAAAAATCTGACAAAATTCCTGCAAAAGAACTCTACCCCTTATAAATGGAGTAAACCTGAGGGCTTGGTATTCAACTATAAGGACACAAAAGAAAAGATCACCTCTCTTAAAAATGCAGGAACTTTTCTGGACTTGCATCAAAAACAGAAAAAAGAAAAGAAGACAGCAGAGGAAGAGGAAGAAGGAGGAGGAGGCATTATACATGACTTGGAAAGTTCTAAGAGTTCATCGAGTAGCACTTCAGAGGACTCTGACTCGGCAAAGGGGGCGGCTGCCCCTAAACAACTGGCAGTCAAAAGGGATTCTGTTAAACCAAAAAGAAGAGAGAGGAGGGGGAAATAGCTTTGTACAACTTGAAAGTTTAAAAAAATTTCTTTGTCACATGCTTGAAACTACTTATGCATAACTGGGGTCATTTTGTAGAAAAAGAGGTGCAGGAGCTCATTAGCATAACTCACAAGCATATGCCAGGCCTCCTGACATCATCGGCCGAATGTCAGTTTCAGCCCCATTATACCCTATGGGCCATTGAAGTCAATGGCAAAAACTCATAGGGTATTGCCCCATCCCCTCTATTGTTATCTATGGTGGGGAAAAAAGTTACCTTTTTCCTAGCTCCGGCCCCAAATGACCCCTGTGCATAACCAGTGTTATCTGAAATATTATCACACTTTGTTATACTGTTTTTAGTTATATGGGGAATTTCATTCATTCATACGTTTAAAGCGTTTTATACGCTTTGTTTTATATAGTTTTGTAGTGGTAGGGATAGTTTTTATAGTTGTAGAAAAGTAATAATTTTTTTTTAAATTTCCCAAACTGGGTCTCTTTTATGACCTGCTGCCATTACAGGTTTTCTCCTCCAGAGAAAGAATAATAGGATAAACCTCAGGCTAGACACAGAAAGAGCCAAAGACTCTTGTGGAGTATTCTGCTCAAATGGTTTCACTTTCGTTTTTAATGCTTGCCCCCTCCTTTCTATTTATTGAATTTTTGAAAACTTAAAAGTTCTTACTTAAAAGGTAAGAAGTTGATTCTGTGTACATAGGTTTGCAAAGGAACAATGGGATTAAGGTATTTTTCTCAACTCTGTATGTTTATTTTATAACATTTTTGTTGTGAAGAAGAGGCATGTGATCTCTGCAGACACAAATTCAGTTTTGAGAACTGTAAAACCAAGCATCAGTGATAATATCTTCTAGACAGAAAAACTGCCGAATAATCTTACAGAAACCTCTGGAAGAGTATGACATTCTGAATGGATTAATGGGATTCATTTATCAAAAAATTTAAACATTGCATGCATATATAGCTTCATGCTGCATAATTAAAAACTAATCCTTATTAATGACCTTTGGACTATAACCTATCTTAAATAGAAAACTATCTTTAGATAGATGTTTCCTCAAAAAGCATTTTATTTTTTAAAAATCCTATAAAAATCCAATTTAAAATTTTAAAATCCGATTTTTAATTATTTTTTTAAAATAATAATTGATTTTTATCCACCCTGGCTGTAATGTAATTCCAGGAAATCTCCAGGCCCCACCAGGAGGCTGGTAACGCTACAAAAAGTCCTCAATAACCTCTCTCTCTCACACACACACACAGAAGAAAAATGTAAACAATGTTAAGATGCAATGCCAATACATCCAGTACTGTGAGCAATGAATTTTTTGTCACACTACACTGAAGAATACTTTGGGGGGGAAACCCAGTTTAACCAGTTTAAAAACCGGAAAAAAACCTTGGAATAGAATTCCTCCTTCCATCTAAGGCTACATTTATCGTAACTGAGAAGCTATCTTGTAGCCCTCGAAAGCTAACTACCACAACCGTTAGTGCTTATATGATTTTTTTTATAAGGCTCCTTCATTTTGAGGGCGTGTCCCTTTGCCGCTGCCTTGTCAAACGAACCTGCCGCTCACAAGACGCCCGGAACCAACGCGCTGGAGGTTTTGTTTCCCGGCCGGCTACAGTTTTCCCTCCTTGCTCCGTTGGCTGAGCCGTTGCTATGGCGCGGCGGCGGTGATTGATGGCGGGCTTGGGGTGGGCACGCGATGGAGGAGGACGACGCGGTGAGATATTCCGGGCAGCGTTGTCATGGCCTGAAGCCCCGAAGGCGGAGGGAGTGAGGCCTCGTTAGTTCTGGAGTCATCAGGGGTAGAATTTCAGCCTTAAACTTTCGGCGACTGTCCGGGGTCCGTCTTTTCGGCCTGGTAAAGTTTGTGCCGGGAGACGATGTTTCTTGTTAGCCTTCGTGATGCTTCTGGTCTCCCGTGTTGTTTTGGCCGCCGCACACTCACACGGCAGCCTCTCTCAGTGCGGGGAAGCGTGTGGAGCTGCAGGTCGCATGTGGCTTGGGCAGGGCTGGGGAAGAAGTGGATGAATCCGGGGCTGGTTTTAAAGTCTGCTGCCTTGTTTCTCAGCAGGGCTGTGCTTTTAACAACCGCCTCCCGAGTAGCTGTTTTATAGGCGAAGCTTTTATTTCCCTGCCTCAGGCTCAGGAAAACTTGCCCTGCGGAAGAGGATGCTTAACCCTATTTATTTATTATTTTGATGGTTATACTCTTGCTTTTCTGGCTAACAGGGACCCAGAGGGTTTCCCAACATTCTCTCCCTGCCCTTTTATCCTTGCAACAGCACAGCAATAGGGTTGCCAGGTCTGGGCTGGAAAATACCTGGAGACTTTGGGGGTGGATCCAGGAGAGGGCGGGGTTTGGGAAGGGGAGGGGCCTCAGCCTGGTACAATGCCATAGCGTTCACCCTTCAACGCAGTCATTTTCTCCAGGGGGGCTAGTCTCTGCTAGCTGGAGATCAGCTGTAAAAGTGGGAGATCTCCAGGCCCCACCTGGAGGCTGGCATCCCTGAACAGCAACCCTGTGAGGTAGGTTAGGTGGAGAACGTTTGACTGGCCCACGTTCACCCAGCAAGCCTTTGTGGCAGAATGCAGATTTGAACCCCAGGACCCTAGATCATAGTTTGACAAGAACAACTATCCTTCACTGTGGAAAGTACAAGAGCTTTCCTGGACAAACAGAAAGGTGGAAATCTCAATGTGGTTTCAGGGCAGGAAATAGGTCTATGACTACTTATTAAACTGATATTTTAAGAGGAAATAATAGGTGTAATATTTGTTTATTGCTTTAGATTTACTTTCCTGTTCTAAGTATTTAAAGTATTCACTTTACTACACAATACAGTTGTTCTATGGGGGGGGGGGGGGAATGACGCAGGCTAAAAGGAAGCTAGCAGCCTGAATAACCCAGTTTAGCCAAGCTCATCAGAGCTGGGAAACCAAGCAGGGCTGGCCATGGTTGATACTTGGATGGGAGACCACCTAGGAAGGCTGGGATGGCTAGGCAGAGGAAGGCAATTACAAATCACCTTTGCTTTCTTACCTTAAAAACTGCAAGCGGGGTTGCCATGAGTCTGTTGGGACTTGAAAGCACATTATTATTATTTATTAATAGAAGACTAGAGCAGATCTCTTTTCAAAAATGTTCAAGTGCCGAAGTCTTATTTATTGAATCTAAGCAAACTGGATGTCTGAAGTTGCAGTCCTCCTGGTGTCTTAGGCTACATGCTATTGGGAATATCACTATTAAATAAAACGGTACTTATTTCTGAATAGGCCTGTTGAGAAAAGCTCTCTGAGGCTGTGGTTTCATGCACATTAAGGTTTATTGAACTCAGTGAGACTAGTAAGAGTAAACATGCAAATAGTATCACTCTAGGGCTGTGGAGTGTGTACCCATTGAATTGGGGGTAAATTCATATAATCTAGGTGGGGTATAAACATGCATAGCTCTGGACTGTAAATGCCATTGCATTTCCCTCTAATTCACTGTGCACTGTTTTGTTCAGGCTTCACTGCAACATACTGAAATATTGTTTTTTAAATCTGTTTTGACTATGAAGTAATATTTATTGTGCACATATTTTTATTTAATCAGGACTTCCTCTCTCCAACAGCAATATGATCCTGGTTATTTAAGAGATGAATACAAACAAAGCCCCTGCGTGTGGCAAAATTTCTAGCTGCTGTTGTCAAATCACCTGATAACTTTTGCAGTAGCAACCTTTAAAGTCTTCTGTGTTTTCCTGTGGAATGAGGTTTATTGTGGGACAAGGGATTGTTGTTTATGACTCCAGTTGCAAAAACAGTAAAGATAATAAATAAATTTCTTAAAAAACAAACTGTTTCATATGGGTCTACACAAATTCTTTTATTTCTAGAGAGACTACAATGAACCCTGTCCCCAGTGTTTGGAAGTCAGCTGGGGCATTACGGATGAAGGCACGTTTTACTGTAGATCCTGCCACAATGTTATTGAAGTAAGTTATTAATGTTTATTCTTTTTTCTCAGTCCCTAAACTGCCCTCCATTTTTTGCTAAAGACATGAAGGTGATATGGGAACACTTTTGACCCAGATGCCGCTCTAAGTATAGTGGCCACTGTATATCCCCATCAGCTGTATATTTTTAACAAACAGAAGAAGAAGAAGAGATTGGATTTATACCCCACCCTTCACTCACTTGGAGTCTCAGAGCGGCTTACAAACTCCTTTTCCCTTCCCCTCCTCACAACAGACACCTGTGAGGTGGGTGGGGCTGAGAGAGCTCTTTCCCAAGCTGTCCTTGAGAGAACAGCTGGTACAGAGCTGTGGCTTGCCCAAGGTCATCCAGCCAGGTGCAAGTGGAGGAGTGGGGAATCAAACCCGGTCCTCCCAGATTAGAGTCCACGCACTTAACCACTACACCAAACTGGCAGAGTTATTACAGTATAAGCTTTTATGGGCTAGAGCCAACTTCCTCAGATGCATGAGTTTCAGTTAGGAGAAATATATGCACAGGAGACAGGGGAAATGTGAAGAGCTGGTGAAAAGGCCATGAAATGCAAGAGGTATAGTTTGTGACATTTTTATTAAAACTCAAAAATTCAAGCTTTGCAGAGGAACCATTCGCCACAGGTACAGTTGGCTGTTCCTGTTTCACAGACCCCAGCAATCTAAATATTGTTCCAAATGGGTTTTTTGGTGCTACTTCTACATTCAGTTCTCTGTTGCTTGATTAGCACACATGTACAAAATGGCTAAAGGGACTCAGATATGTTTGATTTGGTTGCTGTCTTTGCAGCGGACGAGAGAAGTTGAAACTGGAGAGATTTCTTCAAATGCCAGAGCACAGTCTCTCTCTAGAGGATTAAGAAAGAAAACCAAATTTGGTAAGATTCCCCCCCCCCCCCCAAATCTGTTTTATAAAATGTGGGTTATATATCTTTTCTACCTGATAGGTCAAGAACTGTTCAGTCTTCCATGGTCAAAGTCAACTCATACAATATACTGGCATGGTTCAAATGCGGAAACCATGGTTTCACACTATGAGAATGAGCCTTAGATATTCTCAAGTTTGGGTACTCTCCTGTATGCAGTGATCACATCGTTAGAGCAACAAACTATGTTTTGTGGTTTTCCCATAAACCACGATTTGTAATGTATTTATTTATTGTTTATTGTGCATTTATTTATTTATATCCTTCCTTTCTTCCCTGTGGGGACCCAAAATGGCTCACATCGTTGTCTCCCTCTATTTTATTCTCAGAACAACCCTGTAAAATACGACAGAGTGTGTGACCGGCCAAAGGTCACCTAGCGAATTTCCATGGCAGAGGTGGGATTCAAATCTGGGTCTCCCAGATCCTAGTCTGACACTAGCCGCTACACCACACTGGCTCTGGTTTGAAATCCTGATCTTTGGGGGGAGGGGGACACTTTAATTTGTGGGTTGGATGCATCTGGTCATGCAAGGCGGGGGGGTCATGCAAACTCATTCATGTTGGGGAAGACTACAGTTTGTTTTACAGTTGGAACTGTGTCAGTGGTAGACAGTTTTTTAACAGGAGAGTGTGACACAGTTCATGGGAGGTGCACCATGATATACTGAAAGTCTTGGGATTCAAATATTCTCAAGGCTGGTGAAGGCTTTTTAACTATTTCCCACCCTTCACTGTTTTCTCAACTTTAGGTGGCCCCTTGGAGGAGCTGTTTGCCCCACTGGGGAAAACTTGTGAATTCCTTTTGTCCCATGTGATCCAGTGGGGCAACTATTGGGTCTGAGGGGCCATTTTTGAGAATAGGAAAATGGCTTCAGTGGGTTGAATCCAGATGCATGCCATACTCAGGATCCAAACTGTGGCCCATCCAAGAGATATCCCAGCATGTTCTTTAGCTCTGAGAATCCCAGCTTCATTTTAATAGGGTGTTAGCTATAGTGAATTCAAGAATGCACTGGAAAATAAGATGGCAGAAATATTTAAGGGTTATTGGGGTAGGGAGGGGAGAAAACTTATAAAAGGAATCTCCAGTATTTTATTTATTTATTTTGTTACACTTATGAATTGCCCACCCTACAAGCAGGCTCTGGGCGATTTAAAACCTTAAAAACATTTAAAATACAAAGTATAAATAAGAATACATAGTAGATCATTAAATATGCATTTCAGTAGTCATTATTTCCAATCTAGTTCTTCCTTTGAAGAGCTACTGTTGGGTGAAAATGGAGAAACTCTGACATAGAGAAAACAAAAAGGCTTAATGTCTATTTTGTCTCAATTTTTTCCCTGAAGAAGAGAACAGGTTCATCTAGAGATGGTAGCTGGCAAGGCATGGCATCTGGGCTGCTGGTTGACATGGACAGAGAGGTAGTTGAGAAGCACCTGGCTGCACTGAATGAGTACAAATTCCCCAGGCCAGATGGTATGCACCCAAGAGTGCTCAAAGTACTTTCTAGTGCGCTTGCAGAGCCTTTGTTCATCATCTTCCAGACCTCTTGGAGGATGGGAGAGATACCACAAGACTGGAGGAGGGCAGATGTTATCCCAATTTCCAAAAAAGGGAGGAGGGATGATACAGAAAACTACAGGCCAGTCAGTCTGACCGCTGTCCCAGGGAAGATACTGAAGCAGATTTTAAAGGGATCAATCTGCGAGCATCTAAAGGACAACTTGGTGATCCGGGGAGGTCATCATGGAATTGACCCCAACAGGTCCTGTCAGTCCAACCTCGTTTCCTTCTTTGATCGAATGATGAGTTTACTGGATCGAAGGAATGTTGTTGATGTTGTTTACCTGGATTTCAATAAAGCTTTTGACAGGGTTCCCCCATGATGTCCTGATGGGTAAACTAGAGGACTGTGGACTGGACTCTAGGATAGTTAGGTGGATAGGGAACTGGTTGGAGAACTGAACTCAAGAGTAGTTGTCAATGGCATTTCATCTGAATGGAGGGAGGTGTCCAGTGGGGTGCCACAAGGCTCGGTTCTGGGCCAGGTACTTTTCAGTGTTTTTATAAATGATCTGGATGAGGGTGTGGAGGGGCGACTCATTAAATCTGCAGATGACCCTAAATTGGAAGGAGCAGCGAACACACCAGAAGATATAGAATTCAACAAGATCTGAACACATCAGAAAAGTGGGCGGATGTGAAAAAGAATTTAAGAAGGATAAGTGCCAAGTTCTACATCTGGGTAACAAAAGTGAGGAACACGCATACTGGATGGGAGATACCCTTCTGAGTAGCAGTGTGTGTGAACAAGATCCTGGGGTATAGGTGGACTGTAAGTTAAATATGAGCAGCCAGTGTGATGCAGTGACCAAAAAGGCTAATGCGATCTTGGGGTGTTTCAAGAGAGGCATAACATCCAAATCACAAGATGTCATAGTCCCGCTGTACACTGCATTGGTCAGGCTGCATCTGGAGTATTGTGTGCAGTTCTGGAGTCCTCCCTTCAAAAAGGATGTGGACAGAATTGAGTGGGTGCAGAGAAGAACATTGGGGATGATCAGGGGCCTGGAGACCAAGCCCTATGAGGAAAGGCTGAGGGACTTGGGAATGTTCAGTCTGGAGAAGAGGAGGTTGAGGGGGGACATAACTGCTCTCTTTAAGTCTTCGAAGGGCAGTTACTTAGAGGAGGGCAGGGAGCGATTCCTGTCAGCAACAGAGGATAGGATTCGCAATAGTGGGTTTAAATTAAGGGCAGGAAGGTACTGGCTGGATCGTAGGAAAAACCTTTTTACAGTAAGAGTTGCTCAACAGTGGAATCAGCTGCGTAGGGTGGTGGTAAGCTCCCCCGCACTGGAAATCTTTAAGCAGCGGCTGGACAAACACTTGTCAGGGATGCTGTAGCCAGTCCCTTCCAACTCTGTGATTCTATGGTTTTAAGACATGAGTAGTTTTTCAGAATTGAATATAATGACTTCAGAACTGTAATATGTTGAAGTAAGTGGAGCAGGATGGCTGTCACTTACAAGATAACATTAATGTTATTTATAGGTATGTATAAGCATAGAAATTATGGTGATTGTAGTCTGTTGAAATATGCAAATTAGATGTGGTTCTTCCTGAGTCTCCTCCTTTTGGTTTTTAGTTTCTTCTAGTGTGGAAGTTAGTTTGTGGTTTGTTCTCTCTCTCTCTCTCTTAATTTACCCTTGCATCAATCCAGTAAGTAGGTTGGGCTGAGACTTGCCCAGACTTATCATATGAGTTTAATGGCTGTGCAACCTGTATTTTCTATGTCCAAACAGAATACTACCCATGGTATTGTGTAATGTTTAAAGACACAAGAAAGAGGGATTGTGCCATCAGCACAGGTAGTCCTGTATTGAATTAATTTGTTCATAGAGCACAGACAGTTAGCCAACTTGCCTCACATGTTAATTTCAGTGAGTGTTTCTCTAATGAAATTAACAGAACCAATGTAGTGTACTGGCTAGAGTGTCAGGCTAGAATCTGGGAGGCTTCAGGTTCAAGCCTTCGCTCTGCCGTAGAAGCTTGCTGGGAGATTTTGGGCCAGTCACACATCCTCAGCCTAATTTACCTCGCAGGATTGTGGCGAACATAAAATGGAGAGGGGGAAAATGTTGTGATCCGTGCTGGGTCCCCGTTAAGGAGAAAAATGGGATATAAATGAAGTAAATAAATAACAAGAGTCGACGCATATTCATGGAAGCCCTCTTCATTGGAATTGGCGGGGCTGGAGTGTGTGTTTGTGTGTGTCAAATCGCAGGTCTCTTTACACAGTAGTGTGAATTTAAGCATCACACAGTATTTCAAAGGTTTTTTCCTCCGTGACCAGCAAGCTGGGGTTTCCTGATGGTAGACAGTGGGAGGAAATAGGAGAGTGCAGAGGGCAAGATCCTTCTTCTCTTGCAGGGCCTTTGGTTTGTGTAACTGGTTGCAAGGATCTGGTTTGGCAGCCACTGTGGTATTGCAGTTTCCTGTCTAGGAATCCATGACCTATATCTAGAATGCAAATCTTCCTGGAGATAGGAGACTGAACCGAAGCTAATCAGGCAGAGTAGCTCGTGTGGTGGCAGCTTCTTTGGACAAGTTTGCCAGTCGCTTACTCTTGGTCATGAAAATGGTCATTTTTCAAATATCCTAATTGGTGGGGGCGTTTTATATTGACCGATGCAAGCTGTGAATTGTAATATCCTGTTGTCCTTTTAAATTTTAGAGAAAGGCTGGGAATGGTACGTCTGTGAAGGATTTCAGTACATACTCCAGAAGCAAGCTGAAGCACTGCAGTCTTTAGGCGTTTCTTCACAAATGAAGGTAAGTTGACCTAACTCAGTACAACCAGGCAAATGGGTAGTGCTGAACTGAAGACTGAATTGGGTGTTAAAGTAAGGAGCAGCACACAGATTATGCGTTAATGTGGGCTGTCTCTTGGACATGGAGGAGGCTGGGGAAGGCTCAGTGCTGTGTCTTACTCTTTGGGTACCTGAGAACATACGTGATATGTGGAACAAAGTTTGAGTCCACTGGCACCTTCAAGACCGACAAAGTTTAGTTCTGGGTATGAGCTTTCATGTGCATGCACACTTCTGAAGTGGACTCAAACTTTGTCGTATTTCTTCAGACCAACATGGCTACCCACCTGACATGTTGGTAACGGTTGGCAACCATATTTTTACTTTTTCTTTCCTTTGGCTCTGCCATTACCAAGTTGCAGTCCCCGTTGGGCGGGATGAGTTATGTCACTCGCCACCCCAGGGAGAGTCCAACCCGAGACTTCACCTCACCACTTCCTTTAAAGCATGCCCAAGCACGTGCACTCACCTGTGGCATGGCAAACATTCTCTCCTCTCCCCCTCAGCTCCTTGCAGATTCCTTTGTAATATGAATGTGGTTCCCTCCACCTTGTGCGGCATGCTGCTCATGGCCCATTCCAGCTGCTACATAGCCATACCCTCCCCAATGTAATGGGAGTCTGGTTGGGCTGGCCTGCCACACAGGGTTATTGCATTTTCCAAGTGCTCGGACCGTAGCATTTTGTTGTTCAGAAAATGTGGTCTCTTTCCCCCCCCCCCCAGTAGTGTTTTTATTGCATTACAGGATGGAATGTGATCACAGAAATACTCAGTGCCTTGCAAACTTTATTTGCTGTTTTTATGTTTTTTAAAAAGTGTGTATATGTGTATGCACAGAGGGTTATCGTGTCCGCCCCATTCTCAGTCTTCATAGTTGGGTTTGCTTCAGTCTTACTGCCTATCAGTTATTGTTTTTTTTTAAGTGGCAAAGAACAACAAGGCCATACTCTGCCACTGCATAAATCTTATCATATGTAAAAGCTGAAATGAGAAAACAAATATTGTAGTAAACAAAAGTAAGTGTTGTACTTGGACAGAAATAGTTTAATATAGTGACTATAAGACTACTGGGATATTTGCACATGACTTTAAATTCTGTAATATTTAAAACACTAAACTCTCTAATAATGTATTCTCATTAAACACTTTATAGCGTATTAACTATTGCCAAAATTATTAGCATTTATAATAAGTATATTGCTGACAATATGTTTCTAGGCTTTGGATCCTGGGATCCATAACTGGAACATACAGATGGTCACAGGTCTTTCCAATGTTTCCCTCACTACCAGCCACCCTTTCTGACCCCAGGGGAAGGCTTATTCCCAGAGTCACAGGACCTGAGTGGGTTGGGGAACTGCATTGGAGAATGAGAAGAAATTGCCCTTCCTGCTTTTTCCATCAGTGCAGCTCTGCTGACGGAGATTCATTTCATGTCATTTTGGGGATAAAACTTCATGTACTTCCTGATATTATTCAGAAAGCAGTCAATTTTTGGAAGGCTAATTTGGCCTAACTGGTTTTCCAGTATTCCTTGCAATAAATACCAGAAAGAACTTTTCCCCTCATTGTGGCTTCAGTTTAATTTTGGCTTGGAAATTTATTTCTGTAACAATATGGGTTAGACTGGCCTTCAGTAAGGAACTGCCTGACTCAAACTAAGTGGAGGTGAGGAGTATGTGAAAATTCATATTCAGAAACCTCTTTTTGTATGTTTCTAGCCTATTTATATCAAAATTGATTTCATAAGGCAGACTGTAAGTCGGAACCATAGAGCCACAAATGGGAGCTCCATTCATGGAACAGGACTTCCTTCCTCTTCATTTTCTGAAACTTGCTTGTGCCACCCTAAAAACTGCTCCTAATGATTGGGTGAGAGAACTCCAGGAGCAGTATGGGGTGTTGTGACGGACTGCACTTTTAAGAAGCTTAGGAGTGCTGTACAAACAACTAAAGGACGGTGAAGGGTTAATTCTTCACAGAAACTGACAGACTTGAGTGACAGGCTGCTCCAAGCAATCTGATTGGTTAGCAGTTCCCACTAAGCTGAGTTAGTGTGAGCTAGCTCACAGTTTTTGAGCCTCTGGCTCACACGTTTTTGTCTTAGCTCAGGAAGGATGGCTCCAGAGCAAACTAATTTATGCAGTAGCCAAATCACTTGCTCACAACTTTAATGCCAGCAGCTCACAAAGTAGAATTCTTGCTCACAAGACTCCACAGCTTAGAGGGAGCATCGGTTAGCACCAGCTGAGAAGAGATAGACTTGAGAGCTGCATGCCGAGGAGGGAGTCAATCGGATTTTTGCCTTGACTGAGTTGAGTACTGACAGTCTGATTTCAGTCTTTGCTGAGAGCAGTTTAACACAGGCTGGAGAACTGGGAGAAAGTTGGCAAGGAAGTTTGGGAAGTAAGCAAAGACTCCCATTTGGGCCAAGGAAAGGGGATAGATCTTCTAGAGAGAGAAGAAAATTCCCTACCCAGTCAAACAGGGACTTAGCTCTGGAGAGTGCCAAGATTCATGGCATGGTACGGCTGCCTTTAGAGACCTTAAGAGTCAGTTAAAAACAAGTACTGGTGTTTCAAGAGAAGAGGTTTGGGTACTAGAAAGAGTGCATCAACCTTCTGGAAACTAAAAGAGTCAGAAAATACTCATAGGAAGTGTACTGAAGTGTTTGGGGAAAACTGGAACAAAAAGCCTCTCAACATAAAGGTTTAAGTGACTGTGAAAAGCTTAAGAAACTCTCATTAGCCTGAAACATAAGAACTAAAGTCTTTTCATGTACTGGTTTTACCTCAGAAATTTCAACCCCTGATTTCATCTGACCTTTCCCTCTATGTTAAATAAAATATTTTGTTATTTTTGAATATAAAAACTTATCTAGTGCCATTTTTAATGGTTTAAGTAAAAGGGGGCATCCATTCCTTCCCTCAAGTTCCTGGGCTGAGCCAATAGCTAAAATATCATACTATGACAGGGTGGGACAGCCAGAGTTCTTCAGCAAAGAAAAAACACATTACTAAGGCAGCTCGGTCAGTAAAGGCTAAGAAAAATGGAGGGAAAATCTGGCCTCTGAGGGAGGGAAGTGGGTGGGGGCATCATACATCTCAAGGGGGAAGCTTGATGAAATCTCACCTGCCGTTGCATAAGTGCCTGTGGAAGGGCACCTTTGGGTCAAATCCAACATATTTTACTGTTCCTGTCAGGATGAAGTTCTGTGGAATTTATGGAAAAATTACCTTCAGAAGAGCATGCAGCCATATTGTGACAAATACCTCAGCGATGCTGCCAGTGATGCCTTACCTGTAAGTGTGGCATGCAGAACTGCCAGAAAACTCTTTTTTTCCTCATTGATGGTGTCCAGTGCAATTTATATAAATACTAGGAATAAGGCCAGTTGTGGAAATAAATACAACAGGCTCTAGAAAGAGCTCTGGGAGAGTGTCCCGGCCTTGGGCACTCAGTGTCAATTTGCTGTGGTGACCTCAGCAGGGTATAATGACACAGAGTCCACCATTTTCTCCAGGGAAAGATCTCTGCCATCTGAAGAGCAGTTGTAATTCAGCGTGATCTCCATTCCTCCGCTGGAGATTGGCAACAATGGTTCCCCATGAGGGAACGGGTGGTTTGAAGGGTGGAGTCGATGGCACTGAACCTGTCTGAGGTCCCACCCCTGCTGAAACCACATGCTCTCCAGGGTCGACCCCGCAAATCTCCAGGAATGTCCTCGCCTGGAGTTGGCAACCCTACCTCTCAGTCAACCGTCAATGTATTGTTATCTGCCCCCTGGCTTCAGCTTTCTATCTCCTCCCCCCTCCCCTCTAGAGAGCAGTTGTAATTCTGAGTGATATCCAGCCCCCACCTGGAGATTGGCAACAATGGTTCCCCATGAGGGACTCGCTGGCTTGGAGGGTGGAGTCTGTGGCATTGTCCCTCCTGAGGTCCCACTCCTCCTCAAACCTCACTGTCTCCAGGCACCACCCCTCAAGTCTCCAGGAATTTTCCACCTGGAGTTGACAACCCTATCTCCTTCCCAGCCAATCATCAACCTCACTCTTCAAGTTTCCATTCCCCCCCACAGCCTCCACCGTGCTCTGAAGCCCTGACTGCTATGTCACATTGGCTGTCATAAAGGGTGCATCTTAGCAGGGTATGAGGACATAGAGTCCACCATTTTCTCCAGGGGAACTGATCTCTGCCATCTGGAGAACACTTGTAATTCTGAGTGGTTTCCAGCCCTCGCCTGGAGATTGGCAACCATACTCTCCCTGGTGGAAAAGTAGTCTTTCTCTGCAATGGGGACTGAAGCAGTTGACATCATTCTTCTCTCCCCCTTTTTGACTTGCACAACAACCCTGTGAGGTAGGTTAGACTTAAAGTCTGTGACTGGCCCGAAATCACCCATTCAGCAAGAACCTGGGTCTAGCAGATCCTGCTCTGAAGCACCTATGCCTAGGGTAGCCTACCTCCAGGTGGAGTCTGAAGATCGCCTGGTATTACAATTAAACTCCAGACAACATATCTTCCCCCCTCCCTTGGAGAAAATGTCTGCTTTGGAGGGTGGCCTCTATGGCATTCTGTTCAGCTGGCCCCAATGAGTTTTCTCCCAAAGGCCATCATAGGTGTGGAAAGGGGCTTTCAGAGAAGCAAGCTTGGTTGCCTAGCAATGGGCACTGAGGAGAAGGTTGTTGGCTCTGATGATGGAATAAGGTTCCCAACCTCCAGGTGGGGCCTGGGGATCTCCCGCTTTTACAATGGATCTCCAGCTGACAGAGATCAGCTCTTGGAGAAAATGGCTGCTTTGGAGGGTGGACTCTATGGCATTGGAACATGCTGAGGCCCCTCCCCTCCCCAAACCCCACCCTCTCCTGGATCCATCCCCAAAGTCTCCAGGGATTTTCCAACCCAGACCTGGCAACCCTGTGATGGAAATACTTGAAGATTTGGGGGGTTGATCCTGTGGAGGGCAGCATTTTTTGGGGGGGGGGATAGAAGGACTCAGCAAACTATAATGCCATAAGGTCTACCCTCCAAAGCAGCCAGTTTCACCTGGGGAACTGATCTCTGTCATCTGGAGATCAATTGTAACAGCGGGAGATCTCCAGGTCCCACCTGGAGATTGGCAACTCTAGGGGGAAAGTCAGCCACACTGCAGGCAGTTGAGGAGAGTGGTTTGATGGTCACTGGCCACCTCATTAGCCAGCCAGCCAGCCATGATGGAGCTAAGCAGGAGAGTGGGCCTGAGGAATTTCACACAGCCAAAATGTTCTGTTTCAGGAACTCTTCAGTAACGGTTTCTGTCAGGCATTTCACACAGAATCTTATTAGTACCGGTTCCCTAATGGAACATATTGGCCCTTTCACACAGAAATGTGCCTCTCCCGTTGGGGAAGCGTTCCTGAGTCAGTTTACCTTGAAATCTCCTCCCAAGCGTTCTTCAGTGCTTGTACTGGTCCTGAAGTGCTACAGGGTGCTGGGTGAAATGGCCCCCTGTTTCTGACAGTTTATTCTGACAGTTTATTCTGGGCACGCTGGCATTGTGCGGGGGAGGGGGTTATGCTGTTGGTCCATTGTCTTTTCTCTGACAGAAGCAGGCCACTGAGGGGACAGTTAGACCCACCTGGCAGTGGGCGGAGAAGAGTGGACCCAGCACCTAGTTGGTCCTTCCCCTTCGCTGGCTCCCTCCAGACTGAGGCCGGGACACTGGCCGGTGGCTCTGTAGGCGGGACTGAGGCAAAGCAGGGAGAGAATGCAGCCAGTGGCCAGGGTCCCCCTTTTGAGTGGCAGTCTGTCCAGCCTACTGATTTTGGTGCCCCATGGAATCTTGCCCCTTGGAATCTTAAAACGGCTTTATATAATAGGAAAGATACACATCAAACATCAAAAGGCAGAGTGCCATCATGGTTGTGCTTGCAACTAGAGATGGTTATAACTTGTGTTGCCTGTAAGCCCAGTGGTCTCGATAACGATGGCATCAGGAACAGCATAGAGGTTATGTGCTGCTGATTCCTTTTCATTACCAAGCCAGAAGCCCTATTCCCCCTGGGAGAGAAGTCCCAGACACTAGGCAGCTTAAACAGGTGCTGCTTGGCAACCCAATTTCTGGAATGATTTTTTTTCCTCTGTGCAAACTGCGCCTCTGAAAGACAGCAGCAGTAGCACTGGAAACACCAGAGAGGTGGGAAGACATCATGTCTCCTTCCCCCTCCTAGCATCTTTCTCCTCCAGTCTACCACCTGAGCCCTGTTCGTGTGTTTTAGTGAATGCACATACAACTCGCATGTATGTACACTTTTTTTAAAGAAAGGATCTGTCCACTTCCATTTTACAAATGACATCAGGGACCAGTACTTGAATAAATGGTGGGCTTAAATAACACGTTTAGCTGTACATACATTGAATGTAACATGAGAATTACTCAAGGCATGTATAAAGAAAAAAACAAATATACCCTCTGCATGGATTGTATATGCATTCACTGTAACTAGTGAATAGGGCTCATAAAGTGAGCCAGGAGCCATACTTCGTATGAAGCCATCTTTCTTGTATTGCTTTCATCTCTACTACTGTTGTAGATTCTTTACACTTGTAGGCTGCCTTGAAGGTCAATTTATAAAAAGGCAAGGTATAAATCTTTAAAAACAAGGAATAAATCAGTAATCAAGGGGGCAGGCTTCCTTCAATGTGACTCAGTATTGGCTTGATATTTACAAGCTTCCTGAGATTTCTCAGCTTGTAATGTTGGTGGATGCATGCTGATGGTGCTGTATTGCATGCATATTATTGTATTGCTCTTTGGGAATTGCCTGTCCTGTGTCCACCCCATGTTACCAGCTTGGGGAGATTGGCTGGGAATTAAACTATACTCCACCCACCACCCCACTCTCCAGAACACACATATCTGGGAACAAGAGAGGAATTTAGATGAAGAATAACAACCAATTAAAACATTTGGAGGAATGTCTCAAAGGATTTGAGCAGACTACATAAGTTGCTCATCAGATAAGAGGCTACTTGGTCAAAGTGGTCTGATCATGTAGTAATGAGCTAGCATTTCAGTGAGAATAAGGCCATTATCATTAGAGCCAGTGTGGTGTAGCAGTTAGTGTGTCAGACTAGGATCTGAGAGACCCTGGTTTGAATCCCCATTCTGCCCTGGAAGTTCGCTGGGTGACCTTGGGCCAGTCGCTCTTTCTCAATCTAACCTACCTCCAGGAGTAGTTCTTGTGAGGACAAAATGAAGGAGGGGAGAGTGATGACATAAGGTCCTTTAGGTCCCCATTGAGGAGGAAAATCTGGGTATAAATATCCTAATTAATTTCTGTAGATTCTGCAAGGCAGCTTGGTTTTGAGCATCTTGTCTGAATGCCGGCACAGAATCTCACTTAATCTTCTTAGGTTCCAGAGAAAAGGGTGCAGTATGCAATGCAGCTGATCTTTGTTAAAAAAAAAATACTGGGCAAGTTTGTATAACAGTTACCAGATAGTTACAGACTTTCATGGCATCTCTGCTTCTCCTTAAAATACGTTGTTAAAAAAAATCTGTACTCTGCTGATATTTAATTGTTCAAGTAGTATACATGCAAATGTTTGTTTTGCAACATTCTTTTTTTTTTAGTGTTGAATTTTCCAGATGGAGGCTCATATGCTGTTTTTCAGAAAACATATTCTGCAAATACAGGCAAACATTGTAAAAGAACTAAAGTGGCTTCATTAAGATGGCGTTTTCTAGCCAGTTACAATGTCTCGGAATGGACCTTTGGATTGTGTCCTTTACTCTTCTCCACGCAGGAAGTTCAAATCTCAACTCTTGTCTTGACCCGGAAGCTCAGTCAGTGACCTTGGGCTAGGTTCACTCTCTCAGAACAACCTACCTCAAAGGAGTTGTGAGGATAAAATGGAGCAGAGGGAGGAAAATGGTGTAAAAGACTTTGAGTCCTCATGGGGGTGGGGAGCAGTGTTCCCTCTAAGCTGAGTTAGTGTGAGCTAGCTCACAGTTTTGTAGCCTCCAGCTCACGCATTTTTTGTCTGAGCTCAGGAAGGATGGCTCCAGAGCAAACTAATTGATGCAGCAGCCAGATTGCTCCCTCACAACTTTAATGCCAGTCACTCACAAAGTAGAACTTGTGCTCACAAGGCTCCACAGCTTAGAGGGAGCAGTGGTGGGGAGTTGGATGTAAATGCCTAAATTAAATGAGATCTGGTCTGACAAAACAGTGGTTTCTATAAAACAGTGGTGTTTTCAAACCACTGTCTTAATCTGCCTTCCATCAAGGCAGTATTAAGTATACCAGGTTCTGTACAAACAGCCCTAGTGAGAGGCAGGCAGGCACATCTCACGGACGGACATTTTTATTATGTACATTATATATAGTCCGCCTTTCTCAAAGGGACTCAAGGCAGATTACAAATAGCATAAAAGGACATGTGTGATCATGAGACCTGCTGCCTCATGGTGAAACTAGGCAGAAAATACCATGTGAAGCGACCCAGTGATTTAAGCGTATGGAATATATGCAGAAGCTTATCCTTGCAACTGTATAAGAAATCTGGCATTGACTTAGTACCCAAGGAAAACTGTAGTTGTGGAGAAGGCAAATTTTGTCGACACCAATTAGCTGTGTGTTGGTGGAAATGCACCATCAAGACAAATCTTAACCTAGTGGTAGATGATGCTTTTCTCTTCTTCTGTTTGTAGTGAAATTGTTTTTTCCACAAACCCTTCTTCACGCACTAGGCAGAAGTCACAACTATTTATATTGAAAACAGGTGTCGTTCTTGGCAGAATAAGTTTTGCTTCATAGCCACTGAATATTTTTGTAGCAAAATTTCTTTTAAGAGGTTGTATTCAGATGTCCCCAACAACTTATTGTTCATGATGTAAACAAGCCTCAAATCCTAGGCCGTGTGTGTTCCCTGTGACCTCTTACCCCCATCCCCTCTCCTCGTGCATCAGAGATTTCCTGATTTCCTTCTGATTGAACTCTGCACAGGTGTAACGAATAAGGGGTTGTATCTTTACTAGTAACTGGGATGCTAAACCAGGATCACACCATGGCTAAGAATCCTAGTTAGTGGTAAAGAACCAAATCTTAGTTCATTAAGGCACCCACATTCGGACATCACAGCAAATTGTGGTTAAATTAAAGATTTCCTCAAGCAAGAAATATTCCATTGTGGTTCTTTCAGTATGCAAGAGGAAGAAGGGAAGCACTACAAGCCCATTGATTTGAAGTTAGTCCATGTCACAAACCATTTGTGGTTTGTTTGTAGTGCCTGAGTGCAACCAGAGAGAACAAATCTTGAAAAAGTAACTATGGATTCACCTGTGTTGGGAATCTTATGCTGTCATTAAATTTATTTTCAAAAGCAGACATCTGACACCGATAGTGAAGTGAACTCGGAACTAGATATCATTAGACTTCTTGGTTCGTCTTTGTCTGGAAGGGATACAAACCTAACATCTGAATCTAGCATTGGAGAGGCTTCTTCGGTTACATCAGGTAAGAGTACATGGATCTTGAATAGTTAATTTTGTACATAATCATTTTGATGTGGAAATATCCTGTTAGTCTAGGAGATGAACGCTGCAATCCTAAGAACACTTTCCTGGGAGTAAGTCCCATTGAGCAGACCTGAGTAGGGTTCTGGGTAGACAGCTCATTGACTTTGGTGAATTTAAAATGGTGTAACACTGCACTGTAACAGTACAGATCCAGTCCACACCCATTAATTAAAATTCGGCGGTTTATTGCCATCAAGTCACAGCTGACTTATAGCAACCCCATGGGGTTTTCAAGAGACGTTCAGAGGTGGTTTGCCATTGCCTGCCTCTGCATAGGAACGCTAGAGTTCTGTGGTGGTCTCCCATCCAAATACTCACCAAGGCCGATCCTACTTAGCTTCTAAGATCTGATGCGATTGGGCTAGCCTGGGCTATCCAGGACAGAGCAGGGGGGGAAAATAGGTTTAGATTGAACTAACTCGGCATAGTATTTGGCTGTAAAAGTCATATCTGGATGATCCTGGTAATATAACAATGTAGAAAATGTTGACATGAAAATTCTTAAAATATTATTGCATTGTTCGCAGTACGTTCTTGTGTACAAATAAGGAAGTGACATATATCCCTGGGGAAATTGTAACACCAGGGTCAAAGGGCCATGAAATGCAGGAAATACAGGTTGAGACATAATTATGTGAAACTCAAATGTAATCAACAGAAGTGTAAAGATGATTCACAATGGCAGTCTGCCCACATTTGCTAAGCCAGTTGGTGCTGTGATGATGGCAGAATCCCGTGTTAAAACTTATTTGAGAGGGTATCAGCGTTCTGAATTCTAATTCAGCCGTTTCCCACTTGAATCCTCCTTTTAAATTGTTTTGCTAGAGAATGGTGACTTTTAGGTCTCCCATAAAAAATATTCCTCTGTTGGTGTCCGGATATAGCTTTTTTTAATATGCCACTTAATTTGTCATATTTGTGTTCACTTATTCTTTTGTTTAGAGACTGTTCTATTTGTCCTGTGCAGGGAGCAGATACTACATTGGAGGATAAGGAGGGATAAGTCCAAGATAGCATCACTGCTGTTACAGTAGTGTCCAGTGCATTCGGGGGACAGAGTTGGCATCTGGGTTTCCTGTAGTGTCTGGTCCCTGGGTTTGTGTCGCTGTTCAGTGGCGCACTGTTTGTAAGAAGCTATTTTAGTGGGTGGGGGATGCACATCAATAAGAAAAGGCCACATAAGCCCTATGTCCAGGATAGACTGTGCATCTTGGATGGTGCATTAGGCTAATTAAAGCTGGGAGTTGTAGGTGACTGCCACTGGTGTTCTGTTAAGTCTTTGGGCCTGTCTTGTAATGGACTATTTCTTGGCTTGTCAAACCATTTTTTACGACTTCAGGTGGATATTTGGTGTAGTTTGGCGTAGCAGTTAAGTGCATGGACTCTAATATGGGAGAACCGGGTTTGATTCCCCACTCCTCCACTTGCACCTGCTGGATGACCTTGGGCAAGCCGTAGTTCTGACACAGCTGTTCTTGAAAAAGAGCCATTTTTGTCAGAGCTCTCTCAGCCCCACCTATCTCACAGGGTGTCTGTTGTGGGGAGGGGAAGGGAAAGGAGTTTGTAAGCTGCTCTGAGACTCTTGAGTGAAGGGCGGTGTATAAATCCAATCTTTTCTTCTTCTTCTTCTTCTTCTTCTGTTTTCATCCCAAGACTTGCTGTTGTAAACCTTCCAGGAATGCAGCTGTGTTGAAGCAAATGTTGTTGTAATGTAGTGTTACAACATTGGCTGTAGACAACCAATTGCTTAGTGTGCTTAAGGTGATAGCTAGAAGGGTGGGTTTGGAAAAAGAGGTGTCAGAACTCTCAAAAGGGAAATGAAGTTTTCTTGAAGAGGTTCTGGAACTCTGTTCTGGTGTGTTCCCCCAGAAAAATGCCTTGGCCAGAAGCATTTAGACATATGTAGCACTTCATGAGTTTTCATTACAAAGTGGTGCTTATGCGTTCGTTATGTAATTGAACAGCAATGTCCTGAAAATAGGCTTGTTATGTGGACTGGTCCAGGAGCAGGTTGATGGTGGGGTGAAAGTTATTGAAGTCCTGGTGGAATCCCTTGAGAGCTTCCTTCTTGTGAGTCCAACTGCTGAAAACATTATTTATTAATGAATCTCAGGTACAGGAGAGATGTTTGTGGTGGTGAGCTGTGAATATATTTGTATACCGTGGGACCATGAGGGTAACTACGTCATTAATATGAAATACAAGTCTCCGTTGTCCACCCAAAAGAACTTCAGATGGTGACTCTAGTGTGGAACTGCTGAATTAGAATTTGTTGTTTGACACTGTCGCCTGAGGGCTAGGAAGAACTAGGATTTTCTCACGCCACAAGTGTTAACTGGTTAAACAAAATCTGGATTTCCTCAGCCAATGCAGCTGTTTGCTAGCTTAGCAAAACTAGGAAGCTTGCCAGTTACTGTTGTTGTAAACGGTCTCTGTACTTTTCTTTATGAAATTTTACATCTCACCCTATATTTCCCGTGCTTTATGGCCCCTTTAACCGTGCTGTTCACATTTTTCTTGATATGCCAGCATACAAACGTATTAATCTTTAAGGTACCACTAGACTCCCATTTGTTTTTGTTACCCCTGGAATTAGTTGAGAAGCTGAATGCTTTGTAAAGTTCAGATGAGTCAGTTTTGTGGCTGGTCTGAAGCAGCCAGCTGCTGGGAAGGGTAGACTTTATTGGAACGTATCAGTGGTATATGATCTCACCTGGAGATGTGGATTACTAGAGGTTATGCAGTTGTACCTCTGACTACATTTAAATGCACTTTATGTATTGAGTGCGCTGCCATTGATACAAACTGATTATTATGTAGTCGGACTGAGGTGCATTTGTATATTTATATACTTTTATATTGTAATTTATACTGATTCATTGGTTTTATGTGGGCTGCCCTGAGCCTGCTTCAGCGGGGAGGGCGGGGTAGAAGTTAAATTAATAAAAAAAATCAACACCTGAAAATGAGCATCGTTTTTTTACAAAAAGGCTGACAGTTTACATTACTAAAAGAGTTTAGTCAGTAGGATTGAAAACTATTGCTTGATGAGAAAGGGTGTGTGGAGGTTGTTGTGATGTGTAAGTTCTAGCAAAATTCTCTGCATATTGTTTGACACAATGTGTGATCTCCCTTTTAATGTATTTTGAACGAGTTGCTTTAAGAGCAGCCCTACCCTAGAACTGGTTTTGTGCAAGGTAATCTTCAAGCCTCAAGATAGCGTGTTTTGTGCAGCATTGCTATTGGTCGATGAATGACACCAAATAAACACTCATTTCTGTAACCCTTAGGCATTATGTGATGTTTGGGGTTTTTTAGAGATTTATCCGGCACTACTGACTCTTTGATTATTGTCCGCCAAGTTAGCAGGTTGAAACCCTGTGTTTGTTGCAGCATACAAACATTGTTTGGGAAGCCTATTAAATTTGTAGGTTGTTGTGACACGTCTTAAATTGTATGTTGTGTTGGGTTTAGCGCTGACTGCTCCACGTAATCTCGAACAAATAAAACGAAAGCTGCTGTGTTAACATGATGGCTACAAATAGAACACATGGATTATTATAAATTGGGCAGAATATGGAGTTCGCAATAGAGTTTCAATCACGAGCGCTCCTGAGACTTAGCCTGTACATGAAAAAGGCAAAACTGATGACTGAAATGGATTACTTGAGGTTCATATATTTTGTTCAGTGACTCATATATACACAATAGCCATTCAGAGCAGCTCTTGTGTGTTCCTTCTGGGCTTTTAGAAGTCATGCAGTAGACAGTGCTTTCACAGCAACTGTTTTCAGGTGCTTTGCTGTGTGGCAGTAAAGGCAAAGAAGTAGTGGCTTTTGGTGGGGTTTTTTTTTTTTGCATTTTATGATTTTGAAACCGAATGATTATGATTTTAATATGTGCTGTAAGCGGCACTGGCAGGAAGGTGGCATAGAATGTTTTTAATAAATGACAGAAGTAAATAGTAAAAAGATGGAGCTGCTATTAGTATTTCACAAGAAGCGGGACCCGCAATACTTGCCCGGGGGGGGGGGAGTATTCCTAAAGGCTGCAGCTCCGCATTGAGGAGGAAGTGGCTGCAGGTAAGTCTTCTCCCCCCCAAGCACCAGCAACGAGGCCTGAGTGGCTCACAGCCGCTGGGCCTGCCGAACTCCCCCCCCCCGGGGCAGCTCTCAGCTGCCAGGCCTCCCGATCTCCCCCCCCCCCCGGCATTGGCGGCGAGGCCTCAGTGGCTCTCAGCTGCTGGGCCCGCTGATCTTCCCGCCCCCCCCGGGCACCGGCAACGAGGCCTCAGCGGCTCTCAGCCACCCAGCCCGCAAATCTCCCCCCCCCCGGCACCGAGGCCTCAGCGGCTCCCAGCTGCTGGCCTGCCACGGAGTTCCCAGATCGTTCTCTGTGCATGTGCAGGGAATTTAAATATCCCCCCTATAGTTTATAAAAGTTTTCAGATTTTTCTGTGCCCCTGAGGAGTGCCCCAAGTGTGCAGGAAAATCTCTCTGCCCCCCCCCCCAAGTGCCCCCGATGTGTTGATTTAGATATCCGCACACACAGGGGACCCTTGGCTAGTAGTATATAGATTGTGCTATATGAAACGTAACTTATCAAATCAGTATGTATGTACATATCAAAAGTCTTTCTATAGGAAATATGGATAGCATGTAACATTTAAGGTTACATCACTAAATGGCAGCTCTCAGGATTTTGTTTGACAAGTTGGATAACATTTAGTAGTGTAAACCTGAGTCTATGCTCAGTGATTTGAGATAATACTGCATAGGATTGCACTGTTAGCTAGGCCATTAATTGCATGTCATCTTTGTGAGCAGGCCACAGTTATAACTTTCCTTTTTTGCAGTTAGGTCTTCAGTAAGCTCCTCAGATGAGGTTAGAAATAATGAACATTGTACAAACTGAATGGTACCTAGGTATATATGCCCATGCTGCCCCCCCCCCCCATTCTTATTGCCATCATATTTTAAAACTGGCTCTCCAGTCATAATGTTAGTGCATTTTGATCTAGAAGCTATGACAATGTAATAGGAACTTTGGGGCTATACAGAAATATGTTGGGGTGTCTATGGCTGGCATTTACAGCATACAGCTGAGTCCCTAAGGTGTGAAAGATGGTGCTTTCCATTGGTTCATTTTGTTGTCTGCAGAAGAGAGTATTTATTGGCTTTTCTGCTGCCTTCCTTGTGGCATAACATTTTTGCTTCACTAATTAAGTGTCTTCACATGTATGTGTTGAGTGATCTGTTGGACTGCGTCCCTCCTTTTCATTCTTTAATATATTTATTATGCATTCTTCCTAGTTTGGTCCAGTTGTTTTTGATATATGTTATTTTCATCTAGGAACAAGCTTAAGTTGTATAGAACAGCAAAGCTACTTAAGCACTTTATAATTGGTTTCATCTTTAAAGATTACGTCAGTTCCCTTATTATCCTCCAGGCTAAGGTGAGAAATTAAATCTTTCATAGAGATGTCATCTGTTGATATGCTCACCTACTACTTCTTTTTTTGAGCCAGCTCTAATTTGTGGCTTTAGCAGCATTCTTTTGTCCTCAGTTTCTTTTCTATTTAGTGGGAATAACCCCTTTCGTAGTGTTAGGATTAACTAGTTTAAAAACAAATACCCGGATCCCAAACACTTGAGATTGGACCTGACAGCTGCAGAAGTGGAAAGAGTTTGTGCATTGGGATCGTCATGACTTCTGCCTTTCCTCAGCTGCCCCCTCTGTGCTCCAAAAATCTTCTGTTGAGGGGTGGGAGAACCTTGTGAACAAAATGCCGTGTGACATGGGGGTTACAATGAAAAGGGAGACCTAGACAGAGTAATTATCCCTCACTCGTAAGCAAGGGAAGGGCAGGGGAAGGCACCTTGGCTGATTTCCTGCTGTTCATTGTAGCCCCTGGGTAACTGGGGGCAGGTGCGGGCTGCTTGGGAAAAGGAAAGGTGAGGAAGATCTCATTATACAAGGTCCTCCTGCTTGTGTAGCCTTATGATCCCAGCCATCAAATGGTTTGTCTTATACAAGTTTTCTGAGATCGTAGAGGATTAAGCCTTGACCTGTAGTGCGTGGTTTAACATATCTGTCTCAGTATTATTTGCTTCTGTTTTCTGCACCAGAATAACATCATTCTCAGTTGTTGGTTTCTTTTTATTATATATTTATAAATTTGGTGTAGACTGTGTACTTTGTAAGTTTCTTATACTTGTCCCACAGGAATATCTGACTGGTCTGGATCAGTAGATGGGAGATCATATTTACAAGAAACAAGAAACAAGAAGAAAGGAGATGTAAACATGTCCATGCCCATGACCCTGGCGTTCTGCTATATGGCATTGCTATGGCTGAGGGAATCCATCACATTATCAGATCTCTTAAGGTGAGAACAATATCTGGTTAAGCAATTTCAAGTCTACCTTAGTGTCTGCTTTTAATTATAGCTCTGTGTAATTTGGCTGAATGAAATGTAATTGGCTAACACACTCTAATTTGCATATTTATTTATTTATTTATTTACAAAAATTATATCTTACCTTACAAGGGCTGTAAAACCATTACAATCAGTACCCCTCCAAAACGTATGTCATTAAAACTGTTGGCAGAGTTTAAACATGCAAAGGAAGTGGAGCACTGACAGTTTTAGAAAAATAAGTATGTTTATTAAAGAACAAATTGTTATAGAACATACAGAGAGAAAGCCTAAACTAACAAGTCTGACTGCTATTAAAGGAACAAAGAGCAACAGGAAGCTCTACAGGAGCATGAAGTCTCCAGAAGAGCCAATCAGGAGAAAGCGAGAGCACAATTTGAAAAAGTGGGAAGTCCCTAGTCTATCTACAAGTCCTTCAGCTGTCCCCCTGTAGGATGATCTTCATGAGGCTGCACTATAACTTGCATATTCCAACACTCCTTCTCAAGGTCTATTATGCTGGTCCACAAGATTTGTTGTTCTTTGTAGAATCTCAGATTTGTCATGAGGTTTGGTAAGGACATCTGCAATCATGTTCTCAGTGGAACAATATTTCTGTTCAATAGTCCCTTTCTTTTTCATGTCCTTTGAAAAACAGTGCTTTACATCTATATGTTTGGACCTTGGATTAATTCTTTCTGTCTGCATAAGTTTTATGCCCCTTTGGTTGTCTTTGAAAAGACTGACTGGTTTGAGTTCTCCAATTCCAAAGTCAGGCATCAGCTGCAATATCCATTTTAGGCATTGTAGGCATTGCCTACATGCCTCTGCAGCAGACATCTGCTTCTGTAGGTGATGTAGCTACTGTTTCTTGTTTCCTGCTGCTCCAGCTGATCGCTTCATTTCTATAAAAGAAAATGTGTCCACTGGTTGATTTTCTGTCCTTGGTATCACCTGCCCAATCTGTATCCATAGATCCTGTTAGCCTGGGGCTGTCATCTGCTGGCAATTTCAGTTTTAGATGAATTGTTCCACAAAGATATCTAGTAAGTCTTTTTAGTGCATTCCAGTTTCTTTTACTTGGTGAATTAGCTTTCTACAAAGTATCCGAACAGCTGCTGTGATGTCCAGACATGTAAGAGTACTTATGTATTGCAGTCTTCTGATTGCTTCCCTATACTGTTCGTTGTTGGCCAGGGGTTCTTCATTTCCTTCTTGTTTCAAGTAGTTTGTCTCCATTGGAATGCCCACTGGCATACTCAAGGAATTTTAGGATTTTTTGGTTTGGGTTGAGGAGGTAACTTCCATCCCTTCCCTTTTCTACTTGTACTCCAGGATAGTAATTGATGTTGCCATAGTCTTCCACTTCTTCACTAGTCTTAGATGTTTGAGTGTTTCACTATAGTCTTCCTCTCTTTCATAACAAGCTAGCAGGTCATCTACATAGATAAGGATGTACATGCACCTATTATCTGCATCTTAGGTGTAGACATTGCTCTGCCTTTCTTTATTCAAATCCTTTTGCTGGCATCTGGTAGAATTTTTAATTCCAGCATCTTGCTGCTTGTTTGAGCCTGTATACGCTCTTTTGTAGTTTGCACACCAGGTTTCTAACTGTGGACTGTTCGAAGTCTGGTGATTGTTCCATATAAAATCTTCCTTTATTTGTCCATGTAGAAAAGCAGTTCTCATGTCTAGATGTTTTATGTTCTTTTTCTTTGCTGCCGCTATACTTAATAGTATCCTTATGGATGTATGTCTCACCATGAGGGCAAAGGTCTCGTTTTAGTCTTCACCATATTTCTGATCATACCCTTTAGTGATTAATCTTGCCTTGTACCTTTGTATTTCTCCCTCTGTGTCACATTTGGTTTTGAAGACCCATTTGCATCCCACTGCCTTTTTTCCTGGAAGTAGGTTTGTGAGTGTCTAGGTTTGATTCTAGATTAGGGAATCAATCTTTGCCTCTGCTGCTTTTCTCCATTTTTCTGCTTGGTCAGTGGGCATTTTATTTATGTATTTCCATGTGGAGGGTTCGGTCTCAGTCATTGTTTTGGCTAGATATGGGAGTCTCTTCGGTGGTACACCTTTATTGGTTCTGGTTGATTCTCTGAACTGTTGTTTTGCATTCCCTTCTGGTTCCTGTGATTCTACTGGTGTATCATTTTCACAATTCATGGTACTTATAAGAACTGTTTCTGGCACTTGTACTTTATTTTGTTCCATCAGTGTAGATCCAATGATTTCTATATTTTCTGCAGTTTTGAATTTTTCTTTCTCATCTTATGTAGACCAGATACAAATTTATGGTATGTGCTTTTGGATCAAGAATTCTATATTTCTTACATCCCAAGGAGTATTCAACGAAAATGCTTGGACCGCTTTTCTTTGTGAATGTAGGCAAAGGCTTTTGCAAAGGCCCGTTGCCACGGGGGGGAACAGCTTTGGAAAGGTCCCCTTGTGTTCTTGTTTTATTCTGTTTGGGTCACAATTTAAAAAAAAAAACACTGCTCCATTCCTTCTCTGGAAAAAACCTCTGATATTTCCGGCAATGGTGCAGACACCATGCCTGAAATTCGAAAGGGCCCCTCTTACTGCACAGTTGCATTCTGGGTGATATAGTCTCCGAGGCCTTCAGCATGTGCCGACATTGCAGTTGACAGTGGAGAGGGTGGAAACAGTTCTCATATGTCTGTGCTAGCGTGAGGGTTCCTGAGAGCCAGTTTGGTGTAGTGGTTAAGTGCGCGGACTCTAATCTGGGAGAACAGGGTTTGATTCCCCACTCCTCCACTTGCAGCTGCTGGATGACCTTGGGCAAGCCATAGCTCTGTACCAGCTGTTTTCTCAAGGACAGTTGTCTCAGAGCTCTCTCGGCCCCACCCACCTCACAGGGTGTCTGTTGTGGGGAGGGGAAGGGAAAGGAGTTTTTAAGCCACTCTGAGACGCCAAGTGAGTGAAGGGCGGGATATAAATCCAATCTCTTCTCTTCTTGTTCTTCTTCTATATGTCCCTCCTGGACAGGCTGCCCTGGGAAGTGTGAATAGTTTTTAGTGTTAGGCACCTGCTGTGACTGGTCTGCAGGAAGAAGGGGGGAACCACCTCAGGTTAGGGGGCTCTAGCAGGCCCCTGACCACCTTTGCTGGTGGTGGTTGAGGGGTGAGGGAAAGCTCCAGCCTTGTAGCTCCCAGCTGTGCCTCATCCCAGAAAGAGGAAGAAAAATTGGTGGGTAATGGGTGTAGCTCTTTTCTGGTGGGGTGGGAGGAGTGCAGTCAAATAGGTTGGTTTTGGGGGCTCAGGGTTGTAGCTCCTTGGAGGCTGGATGGGGCACTTGGAGAGGTGTGTTGCATTCTAGAGGAATAGCTGTATTAGTCTGCTGCCAAAGAGGAGCTTTGGGATATCTAAAATACTAACAATTTCATTCTAGCATAAGATTTTGTAAGTCAGAGCCCCGTTCTTCAGTGAATGAGGGTTCACTCCTTGCACCTGAAGGTGTGGGCTCTTGGCTGGGAAAGCATATGCTGGAATAAGACTGAGTTAGCCTTTATGGTACCATGAAACTCCTGTTAATTTCTGTTATAGTTTGTTCTTTGTGGGGTGAGAGGCTTGCTGTTGTTACACACTGCAGTGTAGTTTGAACTGCTGTTATTTTATTGTGGATGTTTGTACTCCATCTTTCTTCCAATGTTTGCACCTGAGGCAGCTTACAAAGCTATAAAGATAGTTTACAGTCATTATCTTGCTTGTCCTTGTAGGAATGCCTAAGCAAAGGTAACCTTTCTAAGCCCAGTGGATTTAGAAGGATGTAAACTCTGTTTAGGATTGCCCTTTAAGTCTAACCATGGCAACATATGCTTTGAGTTTCTCAAATACCTCATTCTTCCTGATTAGATAGGTAACTACATATGTGGAGAAATCATCTATGAAGGTTAAGATATATTTATTTCCACTAGCGGTTGCAGTTCTCATTGGACCGCAAACATTGCTGTGAATGAGCTCTAGAGGGCGCTTCATTTGGCTTGGTTCATGATGTTTGCTAAAGCTTGGTCTTTGTCCTTTTTGCTTGAATGCAATACATGCAATCCTTCTCAATTGTACATTTATTTATTTGTATACCTTTTGTTAAGTTTGGTTTTCTAGTTCTGCGATAGCATTGTTATCTCTGTGGCCTAATCTCCTGTGCCACATCCAGGTGCATTTCTTATGGTTACAGCTCTTGGTCAAGGTTGCAGTTTGTGTGCATATGTCTAGAGCGTACAAGTCTTCATGCACTCTGCCTGTTGTAATGAGTTCTCCCTTTTGTTTAATCAGACATTTATCCCCAAATGAGGTTACCATTCCTCTTTTTGCGCGAACTCTCACTGAGATTAAATTATTTGCTAGTTGTGGTACATATAAACAGTTCTCAACAAGAATTTCTCTGATCTGTCCATTTGGGAGGCTGCACTTTATGATTCTAGGTCCTACCCCTTCTGCTACAACAGACCTTCCATCAGCTGTACTCAGTATTTTTCTCTCTTCATTTAAGTTTCAAATAATTCTCTGTGTCCACTGAGCATGTGCTATTCTTGGTTGCACCTTTGATTAATATGAAGCACTTCTTTAGGGATGCTTGTTTCAAATTCTTTCTTTTTATTTGTTTTGGAGGGGCATCTTTCTGTTTAAAAACATTGCAGTCCTTTTTAATATGCCCTTGTTCCTCCACATGAGTTACTTTACTTTTATGTATAAAGCCATTTGATCAGGAGTGTGTTCAATCTTTCTGTTAGGCTCCTCAAACTGTTTGTGTTTGAATGCCTGCTCCAGTTCATTAATTACATTTGAGAGAGGGGGGTTTCCTTTTGATTCTGTCTGTCATACAATATTTTCATAACTCTTGGGTAGGCTAACCAAAATCAAAACAACCAAGTCCTGATCTGTAATTTCTTTGCCAGTACTCCTTAGCTCTTGACTCAGAAAAAGCATTTGTTCCTCAAAGGTGGATCGTATGTTCCCAAGCTAAAAAAATAAGAACACACGACTGAAGTCTCAGTGAGAACGTTTTTTTAGGTATTTTATTGCAAGAAATACCAGAAAATAGTTGGGCCAAAATTGTCTGTCAAAAATTTGAAGGTCAGACCGGCATCTTTGGACAAGACTGGACTGATATGGTCCCTTCTGCCCATTCCAACCAACATCCTGGCTGCAGCATTCTGTACCAATTAAAGTTTCTGAACACTTTTCAAGTGCAGCCCCACGTCTTAGGTAACTTACGGCTGCCTTGGAGACTTTCTGTGCATGGCTACTAATGCTGCTTTCAAAGTTGTGGCCCAGCTACGTTTTGTGACCTTAAGTTCCTAACCCACCAGTTAGTTGTTTGTTGACACTTGTAAATGTTATGAGTTTTAGGTTCCATAATGATATTTAAGAAATATTTTTCTGTGTTTGATGATTAAGCTTAACTCCTTAAAAATTATAGTAAATCTTATTAAGCTTTTGTTAAGAACTTTGTTACTTTTGGAATGAGAAAAGTTGGGACTTTTCTGCCTAATTAGCGTGTCACCAGACTTTTGGACAGCTGCATTACTAATTAATTGCTCTATAGTGGAGCTCAAAAATATTCATCCTGACAGTTGAGTCATTCCTTTTGTATGCATACTTAAAAATGTGCTAACTAATTCTGTTTTCCAGTATACTCTGAATAAATTAATCTGCTGATTTTTACTGTTGAAATAACAGGTGTTAATATTCATTATCATATAAGGTGCCTGTGTGTTCAGCTGTGAACCTGTCTATGTCCTGAGGAAAGTTGCTTTTGTTTTCCCCTCACAAGGGGTCTAAGGAACTAGCCCTCAGTCAGCAAGGAGACCACACTATGTAGGCCATAGCCTAGCTGCCTCCATTTTTTGTTGAAGCCTTTCCAGGTAGTGCTGTGACGTTATCTCATTGTTCAGAGTGGACAGGAAGTACATGCATCTATCAAAATGGATATTTCTGCTCAGCTTTGCCTTTTTCTACCAGCTGGTCCAAATTACATGGTATGGTAATGTAATAATTCATACTAATGCACTTAAGACAGAGTATGAACAGTGCCAATTTCCAGCCAGTCATCTTTTATATTTGCTTTTCTTCCTCTCCAGAAAGGTAATGTTTGGCAAGAATTGGAGATTTCGCAATGCCCATCCTAAGGCCATTGACTTCAGTGAACTGAGAAGGGTGTACCTCTGCTTAGGATGGGCACTGTCTGTCAGTCACTTACTTTGCTGTTTTAGCTTTGTAATTGTAAGACTTGCTGTGTGCATTCAATTAAATCACTCTGCATATATTGATTTTACTTTTACTCCTTCAACTCAGGCTGGTAATGGATGGTCACATTCCTTACTTGAATGCGTATGCAGATTTCCCAGAGGAGATGAAGGTGTATGGGATTGACTTCAAGATATTCCATGTAGAGGTGATTTTTATTCATTTATATTACGTGCAAGTAAGTGTTCATCCACTGTATGCATATATAGTTTCTCTGATGAATTAAATTGGGGTGTTTTTGATAGATTTTGGAATTTTCTGCTGGGGTGGTGGTTGCCCAGCAGTCCATCCGTCCCAGTTTATGTTAGGATTTTTAATATTGGTTTGGTACAGTCATTTTTGTCATTGTGTTTTTAAAAAAAGCTCTTAAAGAAAGAGAATAGGGTCCTGTTTTGGCTACAAAAGGAAAAGGGGAAGAGAGATTATTATTCTGTGCTTTGGAGACAGGGCTGTAGGTCCACTGTTGTTTTTCATGCACTATCTAGTAGTACACACCGTTTCTTACTGCTGCCTGCCCAGAGTTCTCCCAGCTCTTAATCTGCTTTTGTTTTCTTGTATTATTGCCATGTTACATTACTGTACAAGCACATTACTGTGCATGTAAGTAGCGTGTATTAACCTGGGTGCTGATTAGAAAGATTCTTTAAGCACTTCTTGGAATATCTATCTATCCATCTATCCATCCATCTATCCATCCATCTATCTATCCATCCATCCATCCATCCAGAATTTCTACCCCACCCTCCCTGCCAAAGCTAGCTCAGGGCGGCTTACATAAAAACAGATAGGATACATTAAAACGTAAGTTGCAATTAAAACAATTCTAAAACCATAATACAGTGCTAGTAGTCGTTGTTATTCATTATTGTCCGTATGACGGTAGCAGCCATTGTTCAAAGTTCTCAGCTCGCAGTCAGCTCACAGTGTTCATTTTGATTGTCCTTGCAGTGGTGGCTGTTCTTTAGGTTGTAGGTGGCAGTTTCCACGATCCAGGGCCCTTTCGTATTCAGCCATCTGATGTTCCTCATTGGTGGTGGTGGCTGATTAAATGAAATTAAATGCAAAGTTCTTAAAGATCACACATAGTTATAAAGTTCTCTTTGGAAAACTGTGAAATGCTAAAGTTATTGTCTTTAATGTGTGTTGTGTTTTATTCATATAAATTATTTCCCAACACAAGAAAAGGGTGTCATAAATTGGAGGGACCCTGCATAGGATATGAAGGGGATAAACATTGGGAATCCCCCTCCCCCATATACTGGCTCAGCAGTTCTCAAACATTAGCAACCCAGGGACCCCTGTTTTGATTTCAAAACTTTTGTACACTTTCAAGAACTCTTCCCTCACTGGCACCAGCTATGCACCAGAAAGCCCCCTTTCAAATTATGCAGCAAGCTGTGCATGTCCCGTTATGGACTCTGTCCTCTAGTGTTCTCAGAACAAGACAGTGAGAATCACATCAGCTATAATTTAACAGCCAAGTTTCACTAAAGTGTTCGCACTGACTGCACATGGCCTACAAGCTCTGGTCTCAGGTGGTAGCTGATGCTTTAGAGCAGGGATGTCAAACATGCAGCCCGCAGGCCGCAACTGGCCCACCCAGGGCTGTAATCCGGCCTTTGAGCAAGGGGCAAGACGTTTCCCCTCAGTAGTGGAAGGCTGGCCTTTGTCCCACCCTCTCTGTCACAAGAGCTAGGAGGAGTGGGAAGCGCAGTGCTGCTCGTGATTGGCCAGCTGGGGGGCGGAGGGGCTAGCAGGAATGCACCAAGGAGAGGGGAGGGAGTGTGGCCTGGCTGAGTGCAGGAATGGCCATGTGGGAGTGCCTTTCAGCCAGCCAGCCCACATGGATTTGGTTTCAGCCGAGCCTGGGATCACTCCCTCCACCCATTGGAGCCTCCCGCCCAAGCCACATGCAGAGCCTCCACAGGCTGCCGGAGAGCCTCCATGCCCTGTCAGATTGCCAGCAGCAGAAGTAGGTGTACCGGCTTTGTCTGCTTCTGGAAGGAGAGAGGGCTGTCCGTGACCTGTGTGGCCCTCGCCGCTTTGGCCACTTAGCATCCGGGGGTGGGAGCAGCACAGCACCCCCTCTAGTGCCAGCAACCGGCTGGCCTGGCCTCCCCCCCGACTCTGTGGGGTTCCAGAGCAGCCCTGCCCTGTTTGCACTGTGGAAAGGACCAGGGGTGGTGTTGTCGGGTCTGGCTGGCTGTGGACCCCTCTCCAGTGCCAGGCATTGCACAAATTGGAAATGGCTATGGTGATGTTGCTCCTCCTCTGTAGAGGTTGCACTTGTCACGGGCTGGGTGGCGTGGGGGCCCTTCCATCAAGGGCTCATTCCGTTGAGGGACAGCACTTCCTGGTAAGTGAGTGGAGCATGAGGCACACCGTTTGCACGTATTGGCTCATCAAATAGCCCCCGGAGAAGAAGAAGAAAGCTCAAGCAATACCTGAGTAATCAGAATTGTGGACAATAATTGGGGGGGGGGGAGATTGTGTGAGGTTTGCATCTTCCTTGGAGGGGTGGCTGTTTGCAGCTCAGCTCAAGCAATCATTGGCAGTTTGCAAAGGGAAAGCGGACTTTGAGTGTGTGGTTGTGTATTTTGAGGCAATAGAGATAAACCCTTACTGGTGTCACTTGCAAAGACAAACTGGTCGAGACTTTCCTGGACCCTCCCCGGCATCCTCTCTCTCTGTCTTTGGCCCCTGATTTGAGCAGTGAGGGGGTGGTTATGCAATGAGCTTTGGTTGAAAAAGCCTCCACACACACACATTTTTTTTTGTTTCAGTTGTAAGGTGCCTGTTTTGCAACTGAACTTCATTTGCACCTATGTTGGATCTAAAGGAGCATGTGATCGCAGTCAAAATGAATTTCAGTAGGGATAAATGTAAAGGTCTGCATTTAGGTAGGAAAAACAGAATGCATCATTGTAGGATGGGGGAGACTTGTCCTGGCAGTGGTGCGTGCGAAAAGGATCTAGGGGTCTTAGTAGACCATATACTGGACATGAGTCAGCAGTGTGATGCGATATCTAAAAAGGCAAATGCGATTTTGGGCTGTATCAACAGAAGTACAGTGTCCAGATCATGGGAAGTGATGGCGTCGCCCAGGGAAATGCTGATCGCCACTTTGGGGTCAGGAAGCAATTTTTCTCCAGGCCAGTTTGGCTGGAGATCCTGGAGGGTTTTTTTGTCATCCTCTGGGAGTGGAATAGGGATCACTGGGGTGTAAAGGGGGAGGTATTTGTGAATTTCCTGGATTGTGCAGGGGGTTGGACTAGATGACCCTGGATGTCCCTTCCGGCTCTATGATTCTATCAATCTGTGCACTCTTTGGCTAGTGCTCCAAGGTGATCTAGAGGTTAGGCGACTGTGGGTGCAGATGGTTATATGAACAAATTTTCCATAAAGAATTACAGAAAACTGCAGAGCCTGTTTGGCCCTAGATAACACTGGGATAGAAGGGGAAATGTGTGTGGACTCTGAGCTGCCATAACTATCACACTATCTTCAACTTGTTGGTTTTTTAAAAAAACATGATTGGGCCATTGTGGCCCATGGGGGATACATGATTCCCCCCCCCGCCCCCGGTTTCGGTATTGTTTCTGATCACACAACTTTTACAGATTTATTTAGTAGTCCAGAAACCATTAACCTGAAGTAATAGAGAAAGAAAAGAAACGAGTATATACAACTTGGGCAACAGTGGATCTGCCATGCTTCGATACTTCCACTTTTCTGAATTTGCCTTTTGGAAGCCATCATCAGTTTCCTCCTCGGTCTACTGAGACAGGGCTCAGTGTGTTAAATGGGATGGGAGCAGGGTTCCTAGATTAGCATCTTGAAATGAAACTGACCAAAGCTTTCTTAGTTGTGGAGGTATGCTAATCAGAAAAATATGCATTTCCCCCCCCCCCCTTTGGAGCAGGGCTCTTCTTGTGTGGTTGAGCATCCTTGCCTTTAAAACCAGTATCCCTTTTAGTCCATTCCTCCTCCATCTCAAAAGTTCTGCTATCCCCCGACATATCCTATTGTTGTCTGTGCCAAGTCATGTCTTGGGCAAGTTCTGGAGCCGCCATGGCTACCACTTCAGAATCACCGGCCATAAACACCAGAGGAACTGCCTGCTGTGGCTTTCAATTTAGTGTACTTTTGGCAGCAAGCCAGGAAAACTGCAATAATTAGCAGCATTGCTCAGCATTTAGCTGGGAATTGGCCACCTACACATTCTGCCTGAAGCAAATTACTGTGTACGCATGGAAGACTGTATACCATTCCCTCAACAGAAATTGGTATAATAAGCCTATTGCCTTATTTATTTTTCCAATTCACTTTTGGAATTTTTTTTTTTTACTTTTAGTTATTTATTTGCTTCAGTTATACCCCGCATTTTCCCCAGTGGGGACCAAAGTGGCTTACCTCGTTCTCCTCATCTCCGTTTTATCCTCACAACAACCCTTTAAGGTAGGTTCGGCTGAGATTGTGTGACAGGTCCAAGGTCACTCAGCAAGCTTCCGTGGCAGAGTGGGGATTCTAATCTGGGTCTCGCAGATCCTATTCCAGCACTCTAGTCAGTATACCACAGTTTTCATTGCTGACTATCCATAAGTCTTACAGTCCCTTTGCATTTCTGTTGGGTGAAAAATTGTATCAAGTTCTTTACAAATTCAGCCAAATCAGTGTTTGTGTTTGGTTATTAATTGTCTGTAACTTACACGCATTTGTAGCCTTCTAACATGTACCCAAGGGTGATGTTACTTTAGTATACTTTTTGACGTAACCTAAGCAATACTGAATTTTTGCTTATATTTAATACAATTTTTTTAACAAATGCATTTGATGGAGAATATTTTCTTGCCTTGTCTTGTGTTGATTTGATGCACTGTCATGGGTATCAGCCCCATCGTTTTAAATAAAACTTTTCTATGTTTGACTTCTGAGTGTAAAAATGGTTTAATACTGCAAATATTGTATATAAAACAGATGTGGCATGGCATATGCCTCTTGAGGTTTCTGGCGAATATTGTCTCTCAGAAATACATTCTCCTTATCTGGGTTTTCCCCATGAGCTGTTTTACTGTCATCCTGATGATGCACTGTGAAAGATTTTGAAGATATTTGCCAGTGTTTTCCTGCTGTTGTTGTTTGGGCAATGGGTGAGTTGGAACAGCTTGTTCGTGAGCTGTCATCTCTTCAGCATGCCTCACCTCTTTTGATTGTAAGTTCTTCCTCAGTAGTATTCGATTTTGGCCACCTGACGAACAAAAAGACAAGCTTCTCTTTGCTTTGGAAAGGAACCATAAAACCTGAAGACTGTCATTTAACATGGGAGTAAAGAACTCAGGGTAGAGCTGCATGCACAGTCATTTTTATTCCCTTGAAATAAGATCCACTGACAACTTAATATAGGGGAAAGGGACTGTTCCAAAGCATAATGGCGTCATGGATATGCCGTGTAAGGCCATAATGTACCTCTTTCCCCCATTCCTGCTGAGGACCTTTACAATTCTCCTTCCAGAACAAAGCTTGAGTCCAGTGGCACTTTTAAGACCAACCAAGTTTTATTCAAGGTATTCATGCAAAAGCTTATACCTTGAATAAAACTTTTGTTGGTCCTAAAGGTGCCACTGGACTCAAGCTTTGTTCTGCTGCTTCAGACCAACATGGCTACCCGCCAGAAGTTCTCCTTCCAGAGAGTTTCAACCGGTTGCCTGAGGCCTCAGAAGGCGGGAAGAGGATTGGCTGTCACCGGCGGCCCTTCTTGTATCTCTTCCTCAAGCGACGTTTGCCTCATCTGCTCCTGGGTCTTAAAGGCAGCTCGCTAAACTGTGCCTTGTTTTCTGTTTTGCCTCTACCCCCATACCAATAAGGAAGCCCATGTTTATAAGTAGGTTTTTATTTGTGAATCCGCTTGTTATTCTGGTGCTGGCCTTTTAGTTGCTGCACAAATGAATCTCCTGGTCATCCTACCAGGTTGGTTGGTTGCAAGACGTGACTACCTGCCACTACCATGACTGGGCTGCTGCTCTGTCTGTGGTTTGTCGCTCATCTTTGCCGCCCATCACCTTTTCCACCTTCCCCCGGCACGATCCCATTCTTGCTTTCCATACCTCAAGTCTAGTGGAGGTGTTTCTCCACTGCTTTCCACAGCATCAGCATAAATTCGGTAGACCTCAAAATCAGATTTGCAGAACTCAGGTTTCCCTGTGTTTTCTACTTCTATTGGACTCCCACCACAAGCCAGTGTCATGTTAATTATCACCTTGTATTGGGGACAAAAATGGCTGGGTGAGGCTCCTGTGGGGTGGTCGGCATGGGTCAGAAAACAGGATGTGCTGGCTTCAGTTTTTTTTAAAATTTTTGAAGTCATGGTTATTTTTTCTCTATTTCTAATAGGCTACATCTTGCTTTCATTTAATCAGAAAGGGATTCACTTTTCCAAGGCTGTAGGAATTTAGCTGTCAGGCCTGTGTTAGAAGAAGAGGTTGGATTTATACCCCGCCCTTTACTACCCAAAGGAGTCTCAGAGCGGCTTACGATCTCCTGTCCCTTCCCCTCCCCACAGCAGACACCCTGAGAGGTAGGTGGGGCTGAGAGAGCTCTGACAGAAACTGCTCTTTTTCAAGAACAGCTGTGCTAGAACTACGGCTTGTCCAAGGTCATCCAGCAGGTGTAAGTGGAGGAGTGGGGAATCAAACCTGGTTCTCCCAGATTAGAGTCCGTGCACTTAACCTCTACACCAAACTGGCTCTCACACCAAACTGTGTGATACATAGGACAAAGTGCTTGAGTTCTCAATCCCCTCCTGCTTCCCTTTCACCCCCAAAATAGCTTCCTTGTCTGTCCGGGTAACATTTAGGGGCACTTAAACATCTTCTGTCTCACTTGGAAAAAATTACTGAAGATAATGACGTTAGCAGGTGCACATGCAGTGTTTTATTTTATCCCCTGAAAGCAGCTCCAGAAATGACAATAAGCAAGGGTGAGGCTCTTTAAAAAGAGCTGAGGAGGAAGTTCATTTCTGACATTTATGATAATCAGGTCTATCATAGGAATCTGCTGTTGTGTAACAGAAACTCTGACTTGTCCTTACCTGTCGAAGCCTTGCTTAACAGAGAGAGCAAGCAGGCCTGCTGAAACGTTGGTCAAATTGAAACAGAATTTCTTTTCTGGCATTGTGTTTTGTTTTGTTTTTAAATTGCGTGCAGGTGATACTGACTTTAGGGGGTCTTGTAATTACAGCTTTCTGTGCTCCCCTATGTTTATATGTCCAGTTTGATGTTCATCTGGAGTTGTCACACAGACCACTCTGTTCTTCCAAGAAACGTTTCATATTTTAGTAATGATGTATGAGCCTCATCTTACTAGAGTACATCAGTGTTCTGCATAATAATGTACTATAGTCTGTGATTTGCATAGGATGATGTGTAGAAAACGTTGTGTGTTTGTGTAAGAGAGGGAGAGTATGTGTGCAAGATCATGCATGCTGCATGGGAATTGCCCCTAGTGCCCTTTTAGCATCTTCCAATTAGACGATTCTCTGTGTTCATGGCACCTGCTAATCTGGGTGTAACAATGACTCCCAAACTAAAGCACGGCTAGGTAAAACTTGAGATAATCTTTGCTTCCCTAGCTCCTAAGGGAGCTTTAGTTCAGCTAGGGAAGCAAAGATTATCTCTAAGGGAGCTTTAGTTCCACGGCTATTGCAAATCTCAGCTATTTGCTGTACAGAGGATCTGTCAAGATTTCTGTTGGCAGTCTCTTGATCTCCGTTTTTGGGTGTTACAGTCCTCATGAAGTGTTTCTTCCTTGGAGCAACTCAGGATGCTAAGCAGCTCTCTAACCTCGGCTGTAGGCGTTTCACCCACACGTTTGTTCTTTCTTTCCATTTGTTGTCTTTTGTTAATCCCAGGCACACCCCTCCATTGTTACCTCACTAGGTGCTTGTGCTTCGTAAGTTTTAGAAGATACAAGCCGGAGGACCCGCGATACTCGCGGGGGGGGGGGGGGTGAGCCTCTTCCCCCTCCTCTGGCCCCGCGTGCCGAACCTCTACCCTGTCCCCCCTCCAAGCAGCTTCCCCCCCGCCTTCAAAACGACGGCGGCGGCAGGGAGACAGTCGCCCGCCAAGGCTCCCCCCCGTAAGGCGGCGGCGGCAGGTAGACCACTGCCTGCCGAGGTTTCCCCCACCTTCAAAACAGTGGCGGTGGTGGCAGCAGGGACACCCGCCGTCCACTGAGGCTTCCCCCCCCCCCCTGCTTTCAAAACGGCAGCGGGGGCATAGAGGCCTGCCACCCGCCGAGGCTCTTCCCTCCCTCCCCCCTGCAAACAGCAGCGGCGAGTCCTCGTCACGCCGCTTCCCACCCCCTCCCCTACAGCGGCCACAGCGTTCTCTGCGCACGCGCGGAGAATGCTTTAACTTTTCGGGGGATTTAAAGATCCCCCGAAAAGTTTTTTAAACATTTAGGATTTTTCTGCACATGGGGGGAGTGCCCCCCGTGTGTAGAAACCCCACCCCCAAGTGCCCCCCCACGAATTTAAGTATCTGCACGCGGGGGGGGGGCACTTGGGAATTAGATATATAGATATGACCACCCTATATCGTTGCTGTATGTTTCCTACACAATCCTTGCCTCCTTTGTAATTCTCCCAGTATTTTTGAGAAACTTAAATAAACCTGATTAGAAGGGGGGGGAGACGACCCAAATGTGCTAAATCCTGTGGGCAGAAGGCACTTGTGGAGGTGAATTTTGCTTATCCCCAAGCAGCTCCCAAGACCCTCAGAAAGCCAGTGCTCTGGGTCCAGGGAACCTCCTGAACAAAATGACTCAAGACGCAGGAGGTGTAGTGGGAAGAAGAAAGCAGGCAGAAATACCCTCCTCCCTCTTCCAAAAAATAGAAAGCTTGCTCCTACCATGCTTCCTGCATCAGCAGAAGAGAGAGGTAGGAAGGCTTTGCCTAGTTTCTTCCCCCTCACTGGAGCCTCCTGTTGCCCCGTGTCTTTCTGTTTTTGTTTTCTCCTTTGACTCTGAGCTCTTTTCATAGGGGTAAGTTATGACTAGCAACTTAAGATGATAGCAACTTGCTGTTTGTGGGCATTCTCAGAAGAACTTGCAGTGCCACTTGGGAAGAAATAAACTTTACTGTATATGTACTGGAGCCGGATACATCAACTCCAGATATCTGTATGTAGACACTGGCAAGTAATACTGAAGGCAGTGAGACTGTTCATGCTTCTTCATGTCAACAGTCTTTTTTCCCCTATTAATACTGTATTGTTTTTTTCAGTTAGTTACCCAAGTTCACCTAGACATAGCGAGTGCAGGGTGGTGCAAGCGAGGTACCGTTGACTGAGGTTTGTACACTCGTTCCTTTAGTCCAGCGATCGTTTCTTGCCAACAAGTTTTTGAATCGCCGTGAAAGTCTGCAGAACCTGTTTGGCCAGGGACAATAGCAGGATAGGGGGAAATGTGTGCACGCCCTGGACATCAGTAACTCTATAATCCCATAACAGTAGAATAGAGTAAGGTTCCAGTAACACCTTAAAGACTAAAAAAATCGTGGCAGGGCATGAGCTTTCTTCAGGTAGCAGCAGACTCTTTTCTGCTGCTACAGACAGACTTGACACGGCTACCCATCTTGATTTATCATACCATCTTCAACTCTCGTTCAAAAACAAACGCAAACCTGCAACAGAGCCATCGTTGCCTGTGGTGCATACATACCCCCCTATTCTGTTATTGGTTGTGGTCAAACAAGTTTGGCACATTTAGGTAGCAGTCCAAAAACTGCTGAAGCAAAGTGATAGTGGGATTGAATACATGAGTGTATGCGGCCTGACCAATGGTAGATCTTTCATGCCTCTTTTAATTATCTGAAAAAACAACATTCCTTCTGTCTGGCCCTTGATGCGTAATTAATTCACTTGAAGATGTGCCGTTTTATTGTGAACCTGTTTCCGTGACCCTTCATGATAATTAACAGTGCAATGCTAGGCAGAGTTGCTCCAGCTTCTAGTGGACTTACATTGAAGTGATTCTGGATAGGATTGCATTGTGTCAGAGGGTTTAAATACTTCAATGTGATTCGTTTCCTTACGCACAAATCTCATTCCAACAACCCCATTGACAAAATGGTTTTTCAGAAGAATTTAAAATGGAAACATATAGTGCCTTTGAATGGGAAGCCTTATCTGCCGTTGGACGTATGAAACAAGATTGATATTACCCCTTGCTCTGAACAGGCAGATCCACCTTGTGGGTCACCTTGTAAAACGGATGACCAGAGAGACTGGTGTGTGTGTGGTACTTTCTGACAAAGGTTGATAGCAAATCTTAAGTAGCTGCTTTCAGGTTTGGCCGCTTGTTTAAAAAACATGTCTTGTTCCCACCCCGTTTATGTCTTTAAACCATAATGAGGAGTGATACACTGGATCAGGTTAATGAAAATCTTTGTAAAGTACTTGCATTAAAGTGAACTTGTGTAGCCCATTTCTATCCACATTGACTCAGAGAGAGAGAGAGAGTTGATATGTATGAAAGAGAGAGTCATTTGAATGGTACTGTAAACTAATGAAGCTAGAAGGAGTGATTGTCTTCTTAATCTGCAAGTTGCTATATTTGAGAGGCCAGTGGGGGGAACAAGTTGAGTTTCAGAAGCAGAACTGTGTCTGAATCAGGGAAGAAAAAGGGGGTAGGAGAGGCTGTGAACCTCAAAGAGGACACAGTTTTGTCATTGAGTCTTTCTAACTCACTCCCCCCTCCCCCCCACCCAAGGGCTCCATCCTACTCTATCTAAGAAAAAAGGATATAAGCATTAGTGGGCTGAAATATAATGCAAAACAATTAAGGGATAGTTTAAAAAGGAACTTTTAATCAGATATGTCAATCTACAGAATGCCAGTCTACAAGTTACTGAGTCACTAGGTCATTTGTATTTCATGTACCAGGTTGGCTGTAGGTTTTGCTTCAGGTCGGCATTGGCGCTGGCAGTATTGCCAGTTGTTACATAATTGACAACTGTCTACACTGACACGGTTGCATCACCGTTCTATTAACCTCTGTTGATCTTTTCAGTACTGTGTAATATTCACACTCTTACCTGTATGAGAGATTTATCCTAGAGTGGCTTGTTTGTACTTACGTTACATCTTAAGTGTAAACGTTGGGGTCCCCAAAGATATCCCTGGGAAGTTAAGCTTCTGGGAAATTCTCCCCATATATAGAGTAATAGCATGAGACAGCTGAAGTCCAGGGCTTGACTAATAGGTTTCTGTTCTTTACCTGAGGAACATTCTGTAGTTCATGTGCTCATTGAATCGTTTTGGGTAGGAAGTCCATAGGTGAGTGTGTTGGATTGGCAAATTAATATTTTCCTTTATACTTGGTGATAGACATTCAATTGTGAACTTTGATACTAGAGGGAAGAAGTTGTGGGTCTGTGTAAAATTGTGTAGAGGATAAACAGTTGAGAGATTCTTCCCACCTACAGTGCAATAGCGTGAGATTGCTTCGGTCCGGGCTAGATCTTCCTGTTCAGCTAACCCTCAGCACTCTAGTACTGTAATGCCGTTGCCTTAGAGCAGTGGTTCCCAAAGTGGCCGGTACTAACCCCTGGGGGGGGGCTTACCTTGGGGTACTACCCCCTGGTGGGATTGCTTGGAGAGGTGCTAAGAGGCAAGGGGTCAGAAGGGGGCACTAAGAGGCAAAGGGGTGGCAGGGAGGCTCTGCAAGTGTGCCTCTTCAGCCATGTTGTTCACTTATTTATCATTGACCAGGCTAGATGCTGGCAAATGGCACTCTGGGTTTCTGCCTCTACATATTGCTGAACTCTGATGGAAACTATTGGAATTTTTAGTAAATTCGCTGCCAGAGCTCTAGTCAGACCAATATGCCACGTTCTGAGAAATTGTCATCAGCGCATGTCTTTTTGTCTCTTGGTTGTTCTTGCAGTTTTTGCTCGTAAATTCTTAACACAATAGTATTGTGTGCTATTTATTTTCCTGTGTTCTTGGTTACTGAACCTATTGATTATGAAGTACACTTTTTAGCTATAGAAGTGTTGTTTTTGTTGCAGTCTCCACACTATTAATATTTCTAAGTTATAGAAGGATTTAACAGTTCTCAATAACTGTTTTCAAAAGGGGGGCATGATTTTTTAAAGGAAAGAGTTAAGAGGTAGAAGGAAAAATGTGGACTGAGGGAAATTTAGTCACAGCGCGATATATTTAAGACGATTCCTCTCAGCAACAATTCAGTGGAAAGACACATAGATGAAATGGCTGTAAATGTGGAAGATACGTTGTGCATCATACTAAGGACCGCAAAATTTGCATTATGGCTGGATGACTCAACTTTGCCAGGCAAGTATCTTTGCTTCTTGCTTATGTGCGCATTATTTAAAAAAAAGACTCTTATCATGCCTCTAAGTTTATTAAAGTCTACCCTACTAAAATCTAACATACACATCTAACTACAAACTTGCTTGGCCCCTCATAGCAAAAGGAATTCTTGGAAGACATGGTCACTTCCCCCTCGGGTCCCAACCACCTTCACCCCTTGCCTGTTGGGTAATATTAAGTCGAGTACGGCTGACTCTCGTAGCTTCCTCCACCATTTGGAAAAGGAAATTGTCCGCCAGGCAGGTCAGGAAGTTGCATGACTATGGATGCTAAGCACAGTTTGTCTCTCCGCTCACATCGGAGGAGTTGAAGTCACCCACAACTACAAGTTGATATTGCTTGGATACACTGTCAAGCTGCTCAAGAAGGGCACTGTCCACCTCTGCATCCTGGTCAGGTGGTCTGTAGCAGGCTCCAACCGCAATACTGTTTGTCCTTCCTTCCCTTATCCTCACACACATACTTTCTCCTGGGCTGTCATCTGCCTCTTCCGGTGTTTCCTGACAAGAAAACCATCTCCCCACAAACAGCGCCAGGCCACCTCCCCTTTGACCCTTTTAGTTTTTCTTGAACAACTCATATCCATCCACTACTGCATTCCCGTCATGGAAATCATCCCACCAAGTCTCTGTAATGCCTACTGAATCATATTTCACAAATCCTGTTTCGTGCTGGGGCAATAGAAGGGGTTCAGGGATACCGGTATCTCCCCCCCCCCTTTTGTTTTATGTTCCTTTTTGAAACTGATTCTTAACTCCCCCCCTCCCCCAAGTGATATTACTTTTTTGGTATTATTGCCCATCTCTGCTTCCAGCTTTGTTACCTTTGGGGCATTTTCATTGGCCATGGCTGGAATATTGTCAGCTCAAGTGTCAAAGGTAGGACTACACCCCCTTTGGAGTGGCCAAAGCTGCAGAAGGTGTGGTCTGAACATACATGATGCTCTACTACAGGGGTGGCCAACCTTGCTTAATGTAAGAGCCACATAGAATAAACGTAAGAGCCACATAGAGATGTCTGAGAGCCGCAAGACAGGAACAAATATCACACACACGTTTTTATTTTTAAAAATATGCAAATTTGCTTTTTATTAACATTAAATGGAACTGCCAAAAATAAAAACAAACGAGGAAAACCGGTTATTGATAATGATATTACTTGTTTGCTAATGATATTGAAAGAGAGAGAGAAAAAGAGAGAGATGGAAAGAAAGAATTAAAGAAGTGGAAAGAAAGAGAGAGAGAGAAACTAGGAAAGCAAATAGATGGGAGGGAGGAGGGAAGGAAGGAAGGAAGGAAGGGAGAAAGAGAGAAAAAGCATGCCTCCCCTTTGCTTCCCCAGCCGCCCTGCCAGGAGCTGCACAATATGTGTGAAAGAGCCGCATGTGGCTCCCGAGCCACAGGTTGGCCACCCCTGCTCTACTAGGAGAGTCTGAAAATGTGACATTTGTGTACTTTTCTTTAAAAACAGAGACTTAAATGGTTAAGCTACTTTCACATTGGCTAAGAAGTTTGAAATTTGTGTAACATGCAGTCCTTACCACTAGTTACTAAGAGAGTTTGAAAACAGGACGTTATTATTCAAAACAGTCAAAATCTGGAGCGTGTCTATTTAGAATGCCTCTGATTTGCTGAGGCAGATAGAAAAATTACATGGGGTAGAGCCCCTTGTCTTTCCTTGGTGAATTTTCTTCCCCCTGCTGGCCTGCCTGCAAGCATGTGATATAGCAAGCAAGCTATATGGTGTTCTGTGAACCTCAGTATATGGAGTTTTCCATGGGAATCACTGGAGTGGCCTTGGGTGGAGTAAATGGGCTCCTCCCAAGTTCCTGCATGTTCTGGTTCTGTTTAAATTATATAAATGGCTACGTATTTAATTTTTTTTTAAAAAACTCTAAAAGGAAGACAAGTATACTAGAACTTGTTATTTTAAACAGAATGCTTTTGTATCCCAGTGGAGTTATCAGTTACTTGAAAATTAACTTTAAATTGTTAGATTCCCAAACCATTACCCTAAAATTAAACTTTGTAGCAAGTTCACTATTAATTTTTTTGAGGTACTTAAACCTGAGCAGTTCTGAAAATAGGTAGATAATTTATTCCTTGGAAGTAAATAAAACTTCTAAGAGTGCAACAATATTAGGAAAGTGCTTATTTAGCATTAAGAAATGTGAGGGCTATAACTTATGTTATTATGGATTATATTCTTCTAACATATTGGGAACAGAAGCTTAGGAGTAATGGTGAGGGTGGGTGACAAGCTGAAGGGAGGAGAAAAAAATCTACTATACAATAGAATAGGATAGACAGATCTAGCCTGGGTAGCTGTACTTGGCTTCAAGTACAGCTACCATTACCCTAAAATTAAACTTTGTAGCAAGTTCACTATTAATTTTTTTGAGGTACTTAAACCTGAACAGTTCTGAATCTAAAACTTCTAAGAGCTGAGACAAAAATGCGTGAGCTGGAGGCTAAAAAACTGTGAGCTAGTTCACACTAACTCAGCTTAGAGGGAACACTGACCGTAAGTTAAATATGAGCAGCCAGTGTGATGCAGTGACAAAAAGCGCTAATGCGATCCTGAGATGTATCAACAAAGGCATAACATCTAAATCACAAGACGTCATAGTCCCACTCAGGGGTCCTTTCGTAGAAAAAGAGGTGCAGGAGCTCATTAGCATACCTATTAGCATAACTCATTAGCATAACTGGCCGAATGTCAGTTTCAGCCCAATTATACCCTATGGGCCATTGAAGTCAATGGCAAAAACTCATAGAGTTTATGAGGGGATGGAGGAGAGGGGGTTTGAGGGAGAGGCTCCAGACTTGCAGGGTACCTTCTGGGACCTCTCCCCGAAATACCCACCAAGTTTCAAAAAGATTGGACCGGGGGTCCAATTTTACGGGGCCTCAAACAGGTTGCCCCATCCCCTCCATTGTTCTCTATGGTGGGAAAGTTATACCCCAGTAAGTCTGTCACTCGATCAAAGAAGGAAATGAGGTTGGTCTGGCAGGGTCAAATCCGTGCTGACTTCCCCGGATCACCAAGTTGTCCTTTAGATGCTCGCAGATTGATCCCTTTAAAATTAGCTCCAGTATCTTCCCTGGGACCTCTGGGTCAGACTGACTGGCCTGTAGTTTCCTGGGTCATCCCTTCTCCCTTTTTTGAAAATTGGGATAACATCTGCCTCCTCCAGTCTTGTGGCACGTCTCCCATCCTCCAAGAGGTCTGGAAGATAATGGAGAAAGGCTCTCCAAGCTCTCTAGAAAATTCTTTGAGCACTCTTGGGTGCATACTATCTGGCCCAGGGGAATTATACTCATTCAGTGCTGCCAGGTGCTTCTCAACTACCTCTCTGTCTATGTCAACCAGCAGCCCAGATATCGTGCTTTGCCAGCTACCATCTCTAGATGAGCCTGTTCTCTTCTTCAGAGAAAAAATTGAGGCAAAATAGACATTAAGCCTTTCTGCTTTCTCTCTGTCCTCTGCCAGAGTTTCTCCATTTTCACCCGACAGTGGGCCCATTTCCTCTTTTATCTTCCGTTTGCTCCCCACATATCTGAAGATTTTCTTGTTGTAGCGAGCCTCCCTTGCCCACTTTAGCTCACTGCGAGCTTTGGCCTCTCCGATGGCTGACCTACAGTGCCTTGTAACCCGCAGATACTCTTCTTTAGAGGTATGTCCTTGCCTCTATTTCTTGAACATTTCCTTTTTCTCCCTTGGCACATGACACAGTTCTCTCTTCATCCACACTGGCTTCTTGAATCCCCTACCATGTTTCCTTCCTGTTGGGAGAGCAACTGCTTGAGCTTGCAAGAACTCTTGTTTTAGGAGCGCCCACCCTTCACTTGCTCCTTTCCCTTCCAGCAGTCTTGCCCACGGAATGATTCTCACCATGCCTCTGAGTTTATTAAAGTCTCCCCTACTGAAATCTAACATACACGTGTGGCTATGAACTTCCTTGGTCCCCCCCACAGCAAAAGGAATTCTTGCAGGATGTGGTCACTTCCCCCTGAGGTCCTCACCACCTTCACCCCATCTACTATCTTTTGCCTGTTGGTCAATATTGAGTTCTGTTTCACTATTATGCCTGTAAAGACTGAGTTGCTTGGTAGTCAGATTGATGCAGAGCTTAGGCCTTCCAGAGGGCCTAATATTTTTTAAGTGCCGGGTTTGAGTTATAGCATATGCTCCAGTTGATTTAGTGGGGAACATGTCCCACAGCATATACTGTCACAAGCAAAAGGCATCTCTTTGCATATGCAGCTGTATGCCACGTGCAGCACTGCTTGTCTTTTGTTTTTCCATAGCCCTGGAATCTTAGCTGGGGAAAAAGATCTGTCAAGATTCTCTCAGCTGAAACCATACGTTCAAGTCTCGCTTTAAAAGCTCAAAAGTAGGAGATTACCTGCCTTCTTGCAGCGACATGTTCCGTGTGGCTTAAATTTGGGAAGTGGGAGTCTGACACCATGCCTTAATATTCTGTTACGGCCTCCTTGCTTTCCCCTTCTGTTACGGCTTCACTTTTGATCTTTAGTATGGTTAGAAAGAATGCTGTTTCGGCTTCATTTCCTTAGGAATGATACCTTAACCTGTACGCACAGTTTGGTTAATTAGCTGGGCATTATATTTCTTCTGCTTCCCGAGGGAGAAAAATTTCCCCACCCTCGCTGTCCTTTTAAAAAAGGTTTTAAAAGCTGTTTATTTGTGGGGTAGCAAGGAAAGCAGAATGGTGTCAGCCTCACTATTGAATTTTGCTGTATGACTGTTGTCCTAAAATGTCTGAAGATCGCTCTGAGCCCTGATGTGCAACAGTCCTGTAATGCAGGTATTTCTTGTTCTGCAAGAAAAATTCCTTCAGGCAGAAAGGTTACTTTTTAAAAAAACTTGCTGTTTTGAAAGATCGTGAGCGCAAGTATGGCTTGTGAACATTAACATGCATGAGTAAATTTTTCAAGCCCTTAACTCTGTGTGGGCTCTGAGAATGTGTTTGTTTAATTGAAATGATTAAAAATGAGAGATTTGAGTGGGTGTTTTATTGCCAGAAATATGGATGAGGTTTGTAAAGGAAAATAGTTTGGTTACACCATAAATAAAATAGCCTTTCTTTTCCAGCAGCTGGTGATTCTGTCCCCCATCCCTTTTTGTGCTTGCTTCAATAATGCATGTATGTTCATAATAATTTCCGTTCCTCCAGTGGGACTTAAAACATGCATTTATCAGTGTTGAAGAAGAAGATCTGTAGAAGCAAGAATGTTAAAACTTAACAGTACAATTTAAAATTGCTTTCCGTATTTTTGTTTTCCAGTCTTGGCCTGTTTATGAAGATGTTCATAAAAAAATGCAGGCCCTTGCAACATACTTGGAGCTACCCCGTTTTCCAGATATAGCAGAGGACAGCTTCTTTCACCCAAACGTTCTCTGTATGAAGTATTTAATGGAAGCCAACTTGCCTGGTAAGGGTTCCTTATAGGGCTGGCAACAGCATGGAGAAAACAAGTCCAGCCCCTTTAATAGAAACTTAAGGTGCAGAAACGGGCAGCTGAAGCTTTTTGTGGCAGGGAGGGTAAATAGTATCATCTGGTAAGTAATATCACCTTGAGCTCCTGTTAAGAGGATAGGACTGGGTGAGGTGTGATGGAGCAATCCCAGACTTTTGAAGCATCTACTTAAATTCTCATTGATTTTGTTCTCAAATGCTTACCCTAGAACAACAACTGAAGCACCATCCACTCTTCTTTCCTTTTTAAATAGCCGTCATCTCATCGATGGCGGTGCAGTCCCAATCTCTTAGCGTGTGACTGGAATTCTAAGGAAGGACCTTTACTAGATCAGACTGTCTGTCTAGTCCAGCATCCAGTTTCTAACCGTGGACAGCCTAACGCTTCTGGGAAGCCTGCAACCAGGGCTGAAGGGAATTCCTCTCTGTGTATGAAAGCTCATACCTACCCACATGAGCTTTCATGTGACGCGGGAAAGGGAAACAGAATGGGCCTGTCTCATAGCCATGGTTAAGAAACTGGGAACATTATGCCTGTAATGTATACAAATAGACTTCCTATTTTAAAATCACAAAGCTCAAACTGGTCCAACTTGAGTGATTTATTAGTACAAAAATAATCTGTGTTGTGTTGTATTAATACCTAAACTTAAAGATGTTGTAATACAACCTAAAGATGTTGTATTAATACCTAAACTTCGTTTTAGCTCTGTTAAGATTTCTGTTCAGTTCTGGATTTCTGCAATCCAAATCCTATTGCATTGTTGATTTGATGTCCCATCCTATTGACTGCACAAACTGTTATGTTTTTGATTTAAAAGCCTAGGTCAACAAACTCTACATATTTCAGGATATAGATGCTAACAGCCCCTCTGGAAACTGATGAGGTATTTGATTGTCATGACATCCCTGCAAACCCGGGAAAATGTGAAATGTTATGTCTTTGAATCTTGGGAAATACTTATTCAGTGATATGAGGCTTGCAGCTACTTTTAACACAGTGTAAAAATAAGAATGGAAGTAGTTTTTTAAAAGATTAAATTAGTGTTAAAAAGAAACTAGCCCGTGGATTGTTAACACTAGTACTGAGCAGTACTTCACACAATTGGTTTCTACAGTACATAATGATTCAACTGAACTTAAATCTCATTGATATCAAATGGAGCATTAAACTGTCTCACACTGAAATCGATCAAAGTGTTTATTTTTGGCTGAATTGTGTCCAACTTGATCGGCATATCTGGCTGTTTATTGCAGTACATTTAAGATTCCTGATATAGGATGTTTGCAAAGGTGTAATGTTGGCTACATTTCAGATATGGTTCAGGGTGGTCACATAGTACTCTTTAATGGGGAACTCTTCAGTTTCATAGCAAACCCCATCCCTTTCATAGGAGCATGTGCTGGAAGAGTGCTTCTCTAGGAGCAGACTGCTAAATAAATCTTTTAGGGTAACCAAGACTGTTGTGTTCTTTGAGATGTTCTGTTATTGTCCTCTGTCTTACCTGAAACACTTGCTCTATGGTTTTAAGCATCTTTGCTCTGCAATAAAATCCGGCTTGTTTCTGCAGCTTCTAGGGTGCATGGGATTGCAACTTTAACACTTCTTCAAACACTGCACCGTTATTACACGGCCCATATACAGGTGATCCGCATGTGTATGCAGATTCCTTCACGGAACATTCATTTCTGAGTAGGAATATTTATGTTGAATTAGTCCTCTGTTTTGTTTGTTTCTGATTCATTCAGATGACATGCACAACTGGACTTGTAGAGTGGTTGAAGAAATTGGCATTGGTGAAGTGGACTTTCTGACGCTTCAGCCTGGGAATAAATCGGTCCGGAAAGTGAAATATGATATTATCGCAGTAGCTGTTGTTGTAGTGGTGCTGAAAATTCTTTTTTTGCTGAATGATGAATATGAATGGTAAGCATTAATTAGTTACTACATAATCAAAGAAAGTATACTAGCTTGCTTCATCTCAGGATCACAAACTCATTAAACAAATGTTCTTCTTAACTTCCATTAGCTAAACAGATGAGGTTGAGTTAAGTGAAAGTAAAGGTACCCATGCTTAAAAATGTGTTCCTTTTTTAGTAAATAGGTATAGCATTTAGAATACTTCTACCTCTCTTGTAGACAGAAAAGCAGCTCTAAAAACTCTAAAATACAGCCCTAAAAGGGATTGATTTTTATTGTGCACAGGGCTGGTTCAAATGTTACATCCTATGCAACAAAATCGAAACCTTAGAGTCTTTAGGCCCTAAGCAAAGAGTGTGGAGCATTGGTCCATAAAAGTGGTTTTGGGTGTCCATCTCACAGAGCAAGTAAAGTCTCAGTAAGGGCTCAGGATCTGATTTTTTTTGATATATTTGAGCATTTTGGAAAGTGGTGGTTGGGGCTGCAATGCTAAGAACACTTCCCTGGGAGTAAGCACCATTGAGTAAAATAGACCTTCTGTTCTGAGTAGACCTGCTTAGGATTCCGATAAACTGAAGATATGATAAATACATTATTTTCAGGCAGCTGTCGAACTACGCTGGAGAGAGAAACAAAAACAGACGAGAAGGTACCAAACGTTTCATGGCAAGCCTTGTATAAGTTCTGCAGTGCTTACACGATGTGAGAAAATTTTATAGGCTTATTTAGCAAACGGTGGGAATTTAAAAATAAACGATCAAATCAACAAGATATATGGACAAAAATGGAGGAAATCTGGGCATGACATTGGGCATTTGTTTGCGTGTGGTTTTCAAACTGTATCAGAATGATGGTCACCTTTCGATTTCTGGCAGATACAGAAGGGTAGTATGTAATAAATGAATTTTTAGGAACATAAGAGAAATCCATAATAGCAGCTGCTGATATAATGAAGCCCATCTATCTGTTAAGGGATCAGGGACGGATTGCCTCCTCAGGCCTTATTTTTCTTCTTGCACAGATTTGTTCAAATTTCCCACTCTTTTAAACCAACACCTCTAGTATCTTCCAGGTTTTGATGAGTGATAGTTCCCATCTATCCAAGGTAGCCTAGGGCAGGGAAGAGCATCATGTCTTCGGGCACAGTGCAGATGACATGAGCCGAATCCCCCTTTAGAGCAGGGGTGGGCAATTGTTTTGGCTCGGGGGCCACTTTGTGGGAGCAGAGGTTAGCGGAGGGCCGCACCTTTTAAAACGATTGCATTCATTAGTTAACTTTGCATTTCAGAAAAGGTATAAATTGTATCATAAAAATCTATAAATATAAATTAAATAAAATAGTGGTAGTTTTATTCAATTTATTTATTGTGCTAATTTCATATCGTCTATAGCTGCAAGCACATTTAATTTTAGAATCACTTTAATGAGAGAAATGTACCCTATCACACTTTTCTACAATTTTTTGGAAATCAGGAGATTGCTTGTTGAGAAACCTCGTGGCCGACTGTCTTGGCGGGCCGCAAAAAACTCTGTGGTGGGCCGCATGTGGCCCCCGGGCCGCTATTTGCCCACCCCTGCTTTAGAGAAATCCAGGGCCAATGTGACACGTGGGTTTCTGCCAATAAAAACGAGCTCTATAATTCTAAATGGGTATTCATAAAATATCAAGAAATATTCTGTGAATCACAGTTTAAAGAAATGCAGTGTAGATAATATGGTATTTAATATTGTGTAGTTGAGCTCAAAATTAAACTCAGAGGGTCATCTAGGGTTGGTCACTTCTCTATCATATCGACTTTGCATGGCTGTTATGAGAGCACAGCTGCTATCCTGAGAACACTTTCCTGGGAGTAATGGAATACAGTGAGACTGACTTCTGAGTAGAGCTGCTTAGGATTTCTCCCTAGTCCTACCCTGAGTTCCATGAAAGAAGAATGGGGCTCAGATTAATAACAGATACTTGTACTGCAGGCTGTCCGGTTTTTGATATCAGGAAATGGTACAGGGTTGTAAAGAAGGCTATGGATGTGGAGCAAAAGAAACTGGAGGAAGAAAGAGTCAGGTAGGTGTTAAAAAGTATTCTCTCAGCCTAACCTACCTCGCAGTGTTGTTGTAAGGATAAAAAGGAGGAGAGGAGAACAGTGTAAGCTGCTTTGGGTCCCCATGAGAGAGAAAAGCAGGGTGCAAATGAAGTAAATAAATAAGTAGTGATCATCCGTATGTTTGATTTAGAGAAACAAAGCATTAGCATCTGACACTGCTGAGTGACATTGAAATGTGTAGAGCAAATTTTCTATTTGGAAATTGTTTTCGTAATTCCTGAACCCTATGGATAACAAGCAAAACCCCTCAACAAAATTTAATACCACTTGTCCTTGGGAGAAAAGAAAGGGAAAATAAGGAATGGGGTTATGTTTGAAGATCTAACCATTGGCCTGTGATTTCAATAACAGGACAGTAATGTCTTTTAAAAAGTACTACCCTATAATCCACATTGTTTTGGGGTGAAGTAAAAATGTAAGCCATGGTTACAACAACATTTATAAGTCCTATTGATTTCCATAATGTTGCATAGCTAAAGGCTCAGTTCAGACATCATGGGAAATCATGATTTGTGTTTTCTGTATATAGGCAAGCCTTGGGTCCTGAGATGCTCAGGAGAAAGGTGGGCATATAGATATGTTTAATCAATTAATTAAACTGGTTGTGTGGCTTCATATTCCTTCTGTCCAACCCACTAGTCTTGAGATGTGATGGCCTCCATAGGTATGTCAGACTAAAGTTAGCACAAGCAATCCGTCCCACTTGCATGAGCTGAAGTACCTTCCATTTGTGCAAGGTCTATTTTGGATCCAACCCTCTCTCTAGAAATTGTTGTGTCTGCTGTTGTGTTCTAGGTATAACCAGAATTTTGGTGGGTCCCTGATAAGAGACATGCAGATCTTTGCTTGAGCAGGGTTCAGGTGAAACATAATTAGCTGGGGACTCCCCAGCAAAGAAGTTGGGGCACGTGAGCCAACTTCTGAAAGTTGCTTTGTAAAAACTAGGGGTGTGCAAAAAAACCCAGTATTTTTCGGGCATATTGAACCTGAAAAATATTGGTATTTCCCAATATTCCCAAATCTCAATACTGGTATGGTATTCAGATTCAGTAAATATTTGAGAATCCGGAATTTTTTCAGCTCCATTGTACCCCATGGAGATCATTGTAGTTAATGGTAGCCATACAATATAATGGAAAATTGATCTGGGGCTCTGGGGGGCTGTTTTTTGAGATTAAGGTACCAAATTTGCAGCATAACTGCTGGTGCCTCTCTTTAAAACACACACCCCAAGTTTAAAAAAGATTGGACCAGGGGGTCTAAATCTATGGTTTCCCAAAGAAGGTGCCCCCATCATCCAGTGCTTTTAATGGAAGGGGGAAAGACATTTAAAAATATTGTGGTCCCTTTAAATGCCTTCTGCAAGCCACATGGCTGGTGAGTGAACTCTGAAGGCATTTAAAGGGACTGCAATTCTTTTAAATGCCCTCTAATTTTGACTATCCAGTGACTATTTTTGGGATTTTTCAGGCTTGGACATTTCGGACAGCCAAAATTCAGCCCCAATCAATATCCAGCTTAAAAAATACCTGGAAAATACTGGTAAGGTATTTCCCAGGTATTTTTCCAGCTTATTTTATGTTAAATACACATTTTAGTAGAAACAGTTTTCTGATTTTTTTTTTTGACAGATAAGCTAACATGGGGTATTGTATTAGAGACATCTAGTTTCTGGTGGACAGCTGAAGTACTAGCATAGAGAGTGGGCCCGGCAGGCTCGGCCTTAGATCCTGACTCCTTCGTGCTTCAGTCTTCCCACTCTTTAACTGCATATTGTAACATGGTTCTCTACTTGAAAGGGAGAGCTAGACAGGCAGTTCTCTGGGTTGATGGAGTCCCAAAGTTACTCTGGATCAGCTTTGTTCGGGAACCCTGGAAGACCAGGTTTTTTGTCTCTTGTATTTTGTCTCTTGTGTATATGTGTGTGTCACACACATATTTATGTGTGTCCTCTACTGTTATTAAATGGAGAATTTGCAAATTCTAAATAATTTAATTTTTAAAAACCTTGTAAAATAGAGTTAACAATCTGTACTTATCTAAAAATTAATCAATTAGAAAAAAATGTCACTGATCAGGCAGAGGGGTGTTGATTGAAGATAAAAGTCATTTTTGCGTTTGTCAAAGGAATAATAAAATGTAGCAGGTTTCTAGGCTAATTTGTAAGATTTCTCTAGATCCTTTTGAAAGATATATCTGTCTTTTGGAGTATTTATATGTAAAGGGTTTCCCCCCACCACAACATTTCAACTTTTTCATTTGCAGGTATTTATGGAGATCCAAACAGCCGCTCTTTCACTTATCCGTCAAAAGGTGTAATGTTCTGAAGAAAAGGCGTAGGTGTAAATCTTTATACTTACACATTTCCTACAATACTGGCCTTGAAGCTTTTTCAATTAGAATATAAACCAGCCCAAGAAAAAAAGTGTTTCAGACCAGATTGTCGTAACATTTTGCATAGGGGGCAGGGATAAGAACATAAGAGGAGCCAATGTTGGATCAGGCCAGTGGCCCATCCAGTCCAACACTCTGTCACACAGGGGCCAAAAACACCAGGTGCCATCAGAAGGTCCAGCAGTGGAGGCAGGACACTAGAAGCCCTCCCACTGTTGCCCCCCCCCCAAGCACCAAGAATACAGTGCATCACTTGCCCCAGACTGAGAGTTCGTATCCATACCTTGTGGCTAATAGCCACTGATGGACCTCTGCTCCATATGTTTATCTAATTCCCTCTTGAAGCTGTCCATGCTTGTAGCCGCCACCACCTCCTGTGGCAGGGAATTCCACGTGTTAATCACTCTTCGGGTGAAGAAGTACTTCCTTTTATCTGTTCTAACCCGACTGCTCAGCAATTTCATGGAGTGCCCACAAATTCTTGTATTGTGAGAAAGGGAGAAAAGTACTGCTTTCTCTGCCTGTTCTATCAGGAAGCAGGGTGGGAAATCTCCACCCCCCCCCCCTTTCACAAGGAACTAGGAGTAGAATTGCCTTTGCCAAATATCCTATTTTTTACCCCAGTGGAGAATGCAACCATTTGTCTTTCTCCAGCAGGATTATATTCGATGACTTCTTATAAGGATATTCCAAGGCTCTTTCTGACTCTCTGTTAAACAAAGCAAGTAGGTGAACAGTGATGTCTTAGGAGAGGGAAAGACCATGCTATAGTCCTTTCTGTGTTCTCATAGGTAATGCAGGAGTTTAAATGATAATCTTTAAAGAGGAGCCTGAATGCCTTTTTCTTCCTCACTTTGGCTGAGGACAGACTGGCAATCTGAAGCGGAGGCAAAGCGGAGGGAACTGGAGCGGGGGAAAAAACCCACGGAGCTGGCCGTTCACACTGGCCAGAGCAATGCAGATCAGCGGCGATACGGAGCGTTCAGACTGCCACGGAGCGTTCAGACTGCCGCATAGCCAGCGCGCGCGGCTTGTGTGCGCTGCTGCACTTTTTTTTGGTTTTCCTTTGATGTTTTTCGCATGTGCGCACATGCGCATATGCGCAAAACTTTTTGCCGGTGCGTTCACACTTCCTCCGGATGCCTCCCGCTTCTTCCAGTTCACACTGTTTGGAAGCGGGAGGCATGCGGAGGAAGGCCCCTGAACACCGGGAAAAACCGGTGTCCGGGTAAAGCGGAAGGAAAGCGACTGGGAGACGGGTAAGTACGCAACGGAGCCGACGGGCAGATGCGCATGTCTGAACGTGCTCCTTTCCTCCGTTTGCGAAGCGTGCCTGCCCCACTTTAGATTGCCAGTCTGTCCTCAGCCTTTGTTTCTTCTTTTGCAAGTGAATAGTAAAATAGCACAAGACCATGTTATGTCTTCTGCTAAATTCCATGTCATGTGAAACCCATGTTCTTCAGGAGGATTATAATTAACATTTTACAACCAACATCGCTTCAAGACCTTTTGTAAATACCCTTTAAAGCAACATTTGTACGTGTCACGAAGCGTACGTGTGTAAAGCTCTTAAAATACTTTTTAAAAATACTTGTGACTGGTTGCTGTGTTTGTTTTTTGCTTCGTTCAGGAATGGTAACAGAACTTCAGAGACAGTTTCGCTCATTGTCTGGCACTGCGGAGGATATGGAGAAGAAAAAGCCTTCGAGTTTCCAGCTTCACTGGACAGAAGACGACCCAGAAAGGCCTTGTTTTCATGGGCATAGCCTGGATGGAATTTTGCAACAAGAGGGCCACACCCTTACTTTTCAGGACACAGACTATTGGTTGGGTACAGCAAAACTGTGCAAACCGAAGTAAGGATCTGACACTTGTGAAATGTGTGCGATTGGAGGTTTAGTTTTTAAAACCAAGTAGCTTGGGGCAAATTTTTGTGAAAAGCAGAATTGTGGAATGATGAGGTCAGACTTCGTTTTACTTCGCGACACTGTACTTAGTCCAAAACAGTGGCAGGTTTTGTCACTTTTCACTATGAGTTTAAAAGAAGGCACAGCATTGCTTAGCTTTAACAGGTTGAGAGGTGAGAGTACAGACAAGGCACCAACATTGCAGTGATGTGGTCTGGAATATCCCTTAGGGGACCTCTCCTCCTTTATTTTTCTGTGCATAGTTACGCAGTGCATGGGGGCACTTCAGCAGCTGTTGAAGGGTAAAGGGCAGTTCAATAACCCATACACAGAAAATACAGTGTATTGTGTGTGTAGATCTGGGGGGAACTTGCCACAGTCTGAGTGACTTCGCTCACATGTGCATGGAATTCATTGTCCTTGTGTTCCCAGTAGAAGGAGTGGAGGATCTGGTTCAGGGTTTGTGTCTTGAGGTGCAGTTACCTGTAGGGGCTCCTAACAGAGTCATGTTGGCAGTATTCTGTAACCGTGGGATGGATCCAGATTAAATTGGCAATTTCCATCAATTCCCCTGTTTTCCAAGAGCAGCCTTTCATGGAGTTCAGTCGGCTCGGGAGGGGCAGGAAAGTTCCATTCTGCCATTGGAAAATTTAGTTTAGATCTAACCCAATGTCTGTTCTCATCCTTGGCTATTTGTGCAAAGTGTTCTTTCTCTAAAGTTCCCATCACCAAAGCTGTGCATGTGTGTGTGGCCCCGTGCCATGCATCTCAGATGCATGAGTCCTGGTTGGGCTTCTAATGAATCATAGGATCACATTGTTGGAAGGGGCCATACAGGTCAGCTAGTCCAACCCTCTGCTCTATGCCTAGAGCATCCCTAGAGCACCCCTGACAAGTGTTTGTCTAGACGCTGCTTAAAGACTGCCAGTGAGGGGGAGCTCACCACCTTCCCTAGGCAGCTGATCCCACTGCTGCACAACTCTTACTGGAAAAAACTTTTTCCTGATATCCAGCCGGTACCTTTCTGCCCTTAATTTAAACTCACTATTGCGAGTCCTATCCTCTGCTGCCAACAGGAACAACTCCCTGCCTTCCTCTAAGTGACAGCCTTTCAAATACCCCAAGAGAGCAATCATGTCCCCACCAATCTTCTCTTCTCCGGACTGAACATTCTGAAGTCCCTCAACCTTTCCTCACAGGGCTTAGTCTCCAGGCCCCCGATCATCCTTGTCGCTCTCCTCTGCACCTGCTCCATTCTGTCCACATCCTTTTTGAAGTGAGGCCTCCAGAACTGCACGTGATACTCCAGGTACAGCCTGACCAGTGCAGTGTACAGTGGGACTACAACATCTTGCGATTCAGAGAGCTGTGATTAGCTGTGTACTTATTAGGTATCTCAGGTTCTTTTGTAGCTATGTAGACATGGCAGAACCCATTGAGTTTGGTTACAGTGTCTACACTTATGCCAGCATTTCTATCAGTTTAACATTATGGTAGCCCCAGGGGCAGTACATGTGTGTAACATGATGGCTATGTTAGATGTGCAGTGCAAGTTTGGTGCCTCCCAAAAACACAGTGCTGTTTTCTGGTTGCAAACAGAACATGCAAGGAGACGCAGCTTTGGCTTCCCCCTCACGCACTGTTTTTGTGTCCTCAGACTGACCCATGGAGCTGCTATTGGCTCCACTGTAAAAATCAGTTTATGTGGCTATCTGTAAATTTCACAGTGGATCCAGTGGTGACTCTGTGTGGTGGTTTGAGGACACCCAAAAAAGGTTGGGGAGGCTATAGTCATTCTTCCTGTGTGCTGTGGTCAGAAAGAGGAAAGATCCATTGTTCATCTTGGAGCCACCAAAGTCCCACTACACATATGCTCCCCAACCAACACAATGGCTTTGTAATGTGCAAATGAAGCCTTTGTTCCCATCTTAATCTGTTTCCAGTCTGGCCTTAGAACTGTATCCTTAACAGTGGAATCTGAAAGACTGAAAAGGATTTTTAAAAATGCTGACTGAGTACACATCAAAGTGCTTCATACCGCCCAGCTTCTAAGTCACACTGGCTTTCCTAGTTAACTCATGTGAATATTGAGCTTAACAGGCAGCGAATAAATGACTGAATAACAGGAAGGTAGCATATATGAGTCTGATTGTGAAACAGGCATAGTTCATGTATGAAAGCAGAATGTGAATCACAGCGTTGTTTCAGTGTATTATGGTTCTGCGGAATGTTGCATATTAGCTTTTCAGGTGACTGTGGGCAGAAAGGGAGCTGAAATTTTCATGTTTATATGGATGAGCTACTGATTTCAACCTGGAGCCTAGGCTGAATTCATATGTATTTTTTTTGGTGGCACTGGCCAAAGAACAGTTCAGGACAGAAATGTGTTGCTTTCTGACAGTTCAATAAAAGCTTTATAGGGCCAGCCTGAATACTGAATGTTTGATTATGAAACCTGAGAGCTGGACTTTACAAAGCATTTTTGTAGTGCTCAAAGGTACTTTCTGTATTATGCTATTGGAAGTGTATACCGTCCTTCTTCCTCCCTTCCCCCTTCCAAGTTTTCCTTAAGAAAGCACAGATCACTTTTTAAATAACATTCCAGTGTTCTATTCAGGCAGGGGAGAACTGTTGATACTGTCGATGTCCGTGTAAGAGGAAAGATGTGAGATCTGCTCTGTTGCTGGTGGGAGTTCCAGTCCTTGATTTCAAGGTCCAATTACTGTGACAGAACCCTGGTCAGCTTTGTAGCCATACTGAACGGTCAGTGCTGATAGAATAGTTAATAGTGGTTGAAGTGGGCAGCAGGTTTCCTTGGGGAAGCAGCTGAGATTGACAAGAGGTCTGCTACCAATTTTGCTCCTGTGATGAAGTGAGCCCCAAATCGTAGCTCTTCACTGGCCCATTGTAGATGCTTACAGGTTTCCCGTGTGGCAGTTTTAACTGGTTGGAGAGAGGGATATCAAGATCTGTGCATGGAAATGGAGGGAAGAAGGGGATGTGTTAACACTGGGCTTTGCTAATGGACGGAGACAACAGACCTACCTCTTCAAGCACTTGGGGCTGTTATCTAGAGTGCTTGCAAGTTAGTACTGTGTGATTAGCAGTTGCCTGACCTGCTTGCTGAATGTGCATTAGTGCAAGCCTCTTTCCGTTATGCTGACTCCTGTGTTTCCCATGGCAGAATGAACCATTATAGCTGTCATAAATCCAGTTACGCTAGTTGCTGGACTAGGACTATGATGATAGGTTTAATCCAGTCTGGCTCCAGACCCAACACCCAGTGTGGCTTGGGCAGCGTAGAGCGGGAATGATGCCTAATACGTGCAAACAGTGATATGATAGCCACTTGGAATTCAGACAGCTGGGACACAGCTCCATGCACCCGTGCTCGATGCACTAATGCTCCATGTTTTCTGCATGGACTTGGCAGTATTCCTACTGTGCAGCTGCTGACTGTCAAATACCATAATGGTTTGAGGTAGCAGAGTGGGAAACCTGTGGAACCACTGAACACCAGCAGCTTGTGAGTCACATGCAGCAGCGTCCTTGCTGCTTGGATTGCCACAGGTATATAGGAATAGGACTACTGATTAATTATTGGGCTGAAGGTGTACCTCTTTTTTGTGTATCATGAGAACATAAGAGAAGCCAATGTTGGATCAGGCCAGTGGCCCATCCAGTCCAACAATCTGTCACACAGTGGGCAAAAACACCAGGTGCCCTCAGAAGGTCCAGCAGTGGGGGCAGGAAGCCCTCCCACTGTTGCCCCCCCCCCCAAAAAAACACCAAGAATACAGAGCATACACTTGCCCCAGACTGAGGCTGAGGACAGACTGCCAATGTGGGCCGCTATGCCTCCGCTTGAAAAGCGGAGGAAGAGAGGCCGTGCACATTGCTGCATCTGTCCCCCGTTGGCCGTGCAGACTCACCCGTCCCTGAGGCGCCGTCATGCTGCTTCAGCTGGAGACCCCTTGAAACAAGTCTCCGGCCGTCTGGGCGTGCGTCGCTGCCACTTCCTGCTAGTGTGGACAGGTCTACGGCGCGCAGGAAGCGGCAGAAGTGTGGACGCGCTGTTCCGGCGGCTGTGGCTATGTGAACAGCCGCACCTCGCTGGACCAACTAGAAGCCGCACGCCACAGCAGAGGAGGCTTCAGAGGACGGACGGCGGTGTGGACGCGCTGCTCCTCCTCCCTGGTAGGGTCCCACAGCACTGCAACCAGTGTGAACAGGAAGCCCTGCGCTGGTTTCCCCGCGTGGCTTCCGCCACCGCAGCTGTCCTGGGGTGAATTCCCCAGTCTGTCCTCAGCCCGAGAGTTCCTATCTATATCTTGTGGCTAATAGCCACTGATGGACCTCTGCTCCATATGTTTATCTAATTCCCTCTTGAAGCCGTCCATGCTTGTAGCCGCCACCACCTCCTGTGGCAGTGAATTCCACGTGCTAATCACTCTTTGGGTGAAGAAGTACTTCCTTTTAGCTGTTCTAACCCGACCACTCAGCAATTTCATGGAGTGCCCCCGAGTTCCTGTATTGTGAGAAAGGGAGAAAAGGACTTCTTTCTCTACCTGCTCTATCCCATGCATAATCTTATAAACCTCGATCATGTCACCCCTCATCGTTTCTCCAAGCTAAAGAGCCCCAAGTGCGTCTACCGTTCTTCATAGGGAAAGTGTTCCAACCCTTCATTCTAGTTGCCCTTTTCTGCACTTTTTCCAGTGCTATAATATCTTTTTTGAGGTGTGGCGACCAGAACTGTACACAGTACTCCAAATGAGGTTGCACCATCGATTTATACAGGGGCATTATGATACTGGCTGATTTGTTTTCAATTCCCTTCCTAATAACCCCCAGCATAGTGTTGGCCTTTTTTATTGCGGTCGCACACTATCTCGATATTTGCATTGAATTATCTACTATGACTCCAAGATCTCTCTCTTGTTCAGTTTCTGCCAGTTCGGACCCCATCAACATGTATTTATAGTTAGGGTTTTTGGCTCTAATGTGCATCACTTTGCACTTGGCCACATTGAACCCCATTTGCCACGTTGATGCCCACTCGCCCATCCTCGACAGGTCCCTTTGGAGTGCCTCACAATCCTCTCTGGTTCTCACCACCCTGAACACCATCCTAAATTTCTGTCCCTTATCCCATTAGATAGGTAGCTAATGCTAACAGGGTAATAAGGCAAAACAGGGTAGTTCACAGCAAAGGTTCTAAACCCCTTGGCAAATTATTAGTGCTCCATAAGTGCTTAGCTGTAACTAGAGGGAGCAGTACAAGAAGAGTTTTAGTTAGTGGCAGTGATATTAAGTTTTCCAGTGGCGCCTTTAATACCAACAAAGTTTTATTCAAGTTTATTATTATTTTATTGTATTCTTAAAGGTGCTGCTCGGCTTGAATTTTGTTCTGCTGCTTTCAACCAACGCGGCTACCCACCAGAATCTTATCTGAATGCTATAATTTAGGATGCGCATGTAATGTTAATATCCCTTTTTCTTTCTCTTTACAGTAAATGTGGCCACCTGGCTCACTACAAAGAGTCCGACTTTCCTCACACCTACCAGTTTGTGTTGAGCCTGTTCTCTTTCATCCTGAGGGTCCCGCCCTCTCTCATCCATGAAGAAGTGTGTGCGATAGAACACAGACTCTTCTATTCAGAGATCCGTGAGAGATCCAGAATCCGCCGAAATAAAAAAGTGAGAAGTCTTAAAGACCGTAGGCTAGAGCAACAATGTGAAGACCTGCATGCAGCGAGTGATACGTCTCATGCAGTTAATTTGGTGAACACCACTGAAAGCAGAGGATTGGACTGAGACGAGCCTGTACGTGTGATTCATATACGGAGGAAAACTGCATAACGGGAGAGATCGTGATACTACTTTTTAACAAAGTTTCCCTTTTTCCATACAGCGCCAATCGCTTTGTACGGTGTCGATATATCTGTATGTATTCTGATTCTTTTTCATTTTAAAGCTAGCCTTGTTTTCTACTGTAAAAATGAATCCTTAATATATTGGAATTAAAAATATTTATCCCCCATACAGAATGATGAAGCTACGGTTTATCTACCTTTTAATGGTGTGACCTGACAACTTAGTGCTTTGTTAGTGGGGTGGTGATATCCATCTGGCCCGAGGTATTCGTCTCAAGCGAAAAGCTGCCAGTTTGGGGTGTGTGGGGGTGGGTGTGTTACAGAAGGGCTTGGGGAGGGGGGCTGCCACTTGGAACTTATCTTTTCTTTTTTGCCTCAGGTGCTAAATAGACTTGGGTTGGCCCTGTGTGGATTTCTTTAGGTCATTTGAATTCCATAATGCTGTAGGAGTGTAACAGAACAGTACTGAAGCAAAGGAATTCTTGCATACATCTTCATTTCTGTTGCACTGACCATTTTCACTTCACACAGATTTTTGGAAGTAGACCAGTGTTAAGTCCTTTGAAGGCCTGGCTCTTTTTTTCTTCCATGTATCGCACAATGATGAGGGATCCTTACCTCTGTACTAGCACTCCAGTGAGCACAGCTTGAATCTTTCCTCCAGCCTCGCCAGCTTTCCTCTAATGGAAGAGCTGCTTAAATTGCAGGAAGGTTCCTGAGGTTAGAGGAAGGTTGAACTCACGCCAATACTTTGTCCTTAATGCATTTCAAGAAATAAGGTTCAAATACTAGACTTTTTTTGGTGGTCTTAGATTAGACCACTAAAATAATGATGTTTTTGTTTGGAACTTCAATATTTGTTATGGAACATTAATTCTATAAAGATCAGTAACCTCTACTACTAATATTGACTACTGCTAGCATTGACTGCTTTGGAATTCTCCTGTTTGCTTCTATTATGCTCCATAATGTGTATTACGTTTTACTATTGACAATTACATTCTTACTTTCAGGGCAGGAAAGCTCTGATGCATCTTTTGATGAAGTATACCTGATGTAGCCATGATTTTCAGTAAATTGAATAATGGGTTCTGCCTGAAACGGTTGTGCGATTTGGGGAGGCCCACTAGGATAATGTCCTATTTTAGGATCTAAGTTTGAGTTACTGTAGTAATCTTGTTAAACAGGCTTGTGTTGAATTGCTCACCTCCTTTTGAAAAAATGGTGCACACTTAATTACAGGTGCAGCTTTCTTTTGTGACTACAGCAGTCAATTCTGCGTCCTTGTAAAGTGCCAGATTTGTGCTGGTCCTGATCCAAGAGCTGGAGTAACTTAATGTAGAATTTCAGTATACTGCAGTAGACCTTTTTGCTTCATTTCTAGAACATTGTGACTCTTGAGTGGAGCAGTTCTTTAAAAGATGTTTCCCTCTCATTGGACTGATAGCAGTACCTTCCAGGCAAATCAATCTTGTTGGTGTAATGATAACTATGGGGCTTGTAGAGTGAGGGGGGATACATGATCTTTACTGAAGTGGTAGTGTACTGACAGGTAGTTGGGCTTAGCATGATTGGAGTCCAGTCAACATTCTGCTGAGGTGGAGCTGCATTTCTTAAGCAGGCACATGGGGCTGGATAGCCCGAGGGCAGGGTGTGTGCCTCCAGAACAACAGCTTTAACTACCTCTTCTGTTTATATTGAATTCGTAGCTCCTTGATCTCTCTGCCGTTTACAGAAAGCTTTCAGCAAAAATCAGCATTTTATCTGGGTTGACTTTCCTTCTTTTTAGGAAAGAAAGGACTCTTGTCTCAGGTTTTGTAGGAGGGGTCTGCTTCCTTTTTTCCCCCTCCAATTGAATTTCAGCCCTATAGAAAATACTGGACATCGTTTTATGGGGTAAGACTCATACAATAAATGACACCAGAGTTACAGAGCACCGTAGATGCTGTGTGGCGGTAAATTCTGGGGTCATTTATTGGGGGGGGGGGGGGGAGAAGTAGAGAACACCTTTGCCTGTGGTAACAATTAGCCTTTTAACCTCTTCTGAGTCTGTTCTTGATTTGTCTTCAACAATACTAATTGCTTCGAGTAAAAGACTAGTAGCATCAGCCTCCCAGCACTTTTAAACTCCCTTAATTGGACCCCTGTGTATCTTTACACTGAGAAAAAACAGAACCCATTCCATGCCCCCTTGCAGTGAAGTTCAGGATGGTTCATTAGGTGAGACCCATTTTTATACTGGAACCTAAACAATAGTGAGGCACATTGAAAGGCCACTTTAGATGTTTCATGGGTTACCAGATACACACACACACACACACACACACACACACACACACACACTCACTCACTCACTCACCAACTCCCTGGGCCCTGGATTTCCACTGCAGATCACATCTTTGTGCAGTATCTGAAAATATGCAGTGTATACACTCCTAGGAGTAAATAGCCTTCAACCTTTACCAAAAAAAAAATACAGTGAAACTAGGTAACTCAGATGAACCCCCCCACCCCAGTATAGCTATACGTTGTCCAGTACACTCCCAGAAGAGCTTAAACGAAAGAACAGTAAACTTCTCTATAACATTCCAAAAGGCACTAGAAAGAACCTTGAGAACCGCAGAAACGGTGCATTAAAAAGTACCCCCAATCTGTCCTCACTCACACTAGCAGGAGACCTTGCAGAGGTGTTGTGGAGATCAGTGAGATTTGAATCCTAAAGCGCTTTACACGAGATATGAGAGCCCTGAGTCACAAAGGGAGAATGCTGCATTTGAAAAGGACATTGTGAACAATTGCCAGTTGTCACCTGTCGGTGGCCCTGACACCCACAAGCTATGCAAGTGCGCTCATGAGAACTGAAGGGCTTGCAGTCAAATGAACATGGGTTAGAGAGCCAGTGTGGTGTCTTGGTTAAGAGCAGTGGACACTAATCTGGGAGAACTGGGTTTGGTTCCCCACTCCTCCACGTGCAGGCAGCTGGGTGACCTTAGGTCAGTCACAGTTCTCTCAGAGCTGTTCTCTCGAGCAGTTCTCTCAGAACTCTCTCAGCCTCACCTACCTCACAGGGTGTCTGCTGCAGGGAGAGGAAGGGAACGAGATTGTAAGCCGCTCTGAGATGCTGAGTAAAGGGCTTCTCTGAGACTTCAAGTGAAGGGTGGGGTATAAATCCAACTCTTCTTCTTCTTCTTAGAGGCACTTTTTAAATGACGGTGCTGTGTATGCTACCACTGCAGTATGCCTCATGGTTTGCCTTACTTCTTAACACAGAGTTTTTAAAATGTGGAAGGATGTACTGATAGCCACCAGAATAAACAGCTTCCCAGTAGGGCCTATGGGCCCTGTGCCCCTACTCTCTAGGGTGTGCTCTGTAAGTGCTCAGAGCTTTTTCACTGGCTGCTCCATGCCTGCAGAACAGCCTCCTACAAAAGGTCCGAGAGACCTCTACCCTCCTGGGGAGGCTGTAGAACAGAGCTGTTTTGCAGAGCATATCTAAATATCTTGTTGGTGGAAGAGCTCCGTCTTGCAGGCCCTGCGGAACTGCATAAGGTCCCGCAGGGCCCTGATATCCTCCGGGAGCTCATTCCACCAGATCGGAGCCGCCACCGAAAAGGCCCTAGCCCTGGTACCAGCGAGCCTGGCCTCCCTCAGCCCCGGGACCGAGAGTCGATGCTGTGATCCCGACTGAAGTGCTCTCTGGGGTACATGCGGGGCAAGGTGGTCCCTCAGGTATGTTGGACCCTGGCCATATAGGACTTTAAAGGTAAGCACCAGCACCTTGAAGCAAATTCGGTACGCTATAGGCAGCCAGTGCAGCGCTGCCAAGGCAGGTCGGATGTGATCCTGTTTAGGAAGATCCATCGATAGCCTGGCCGTGGCATTCTGCACCAGCTGCAGCTTCTGGATTTGCAACTAGGGCAGCCCCATGTAGAGAGCGTTACAGTAGTCCAGTCTCGAGGTGACCGTAGCATGGATCACTGTGGCCAGGTCGTCGCGATCGAGGAAGGGAACCAACTGCCGAGCCAGCTGCAGATGGTAAAATGCTTACTTAGCAGTGGCTGCTACCTGGGCCTCCATAGTTAAGGAGGGATCCGGGAGCACTCCTAGACTCCTAACCACCGACATGGGCACCAACGGGACCCCGCCGAAGGTCAGGAGCTGGACCCTCCCAGACTACTCCGACCTAGGCACGGGACCTCCGTCTTCACTGGGTTCAATTTCAGCCTGCTCAGTCTAAGCCAACCTGGCACGGCATGCAGCACCCGGTCTAGGGCTTCTGGGCAGGAGCCTGACCGGCCACCCAGCATCAGATAGAGCTAAGTGTCATCAGTGTACTGATGGCATCCCAGCCCATGCCTCCGGGCAATCTGGGCAAGGGGGCGCATATAGATGTTAAACAGCATAGGGGAGAGCACCGCCCCTTGAGGCACTCCCCATTCAAGTGGGAGCCTCGTGGATTGCTGCTCCCCTAGCACCACCCTTTGTCCCCGACCTGGTTCTCCCAGTCTAGAGTCCACGCACTTGACCATTACACCAAACGCTCTTGTTAGAGAATACCGTGTCCAGTTGTGTATGTGTGTGTGTGTTACTGCCATCAAAAAAAACCTTCCTGCCCAGGGGTCTATAATGAAGGTAGCAACAAGAGCTACCAGCAGGGTAGATCAAGGTTTCTGCATAGCCTGATGAGGACTCAGCACACTCACTGCCCTCGCAATGCTGAGAAGAGCTGAGTCACCCGGGGGAGGGGGGGAGTGAAAAAACTGCCCTAATCAAGCATCTTGTAGTATCTTGGAAAGGGGAGAGGGAAGGAAATTCCCGATGGTTTATCTCCTTTCCCTACAATCTTGCCTTATCTGGAGCCAAGGTGGCCTCAGTGGGGGATGACCTCCCAACAGGCCATCAGCCTACTAGGTCTTTTCCCAGTGGCCTTAATGGTCAATCCGTTCTTGTGCCTGAAGTTCAGTTTTTCCAGATTTCTGTTAAAGGAAGTCATGCACCACCTATTAATGAATCCAACTGAGCAGGTGCTGTGGAAACACAGACAGCTCCTGGCAGGACTCAGGAGTAGTAACTCAGCAATCAGTGCCGAGGCCTTTGCGAGCTATTTTGCGGATAAAATCCTGTCGCTCTGCCAGGAACTGCTGGCCAGTATTGATACAGTACATGAACTGGAGACCCCTTGGCCAGTACTGGACCATTTCAGCGGACTCTCGCAGGCTGAAATTGACAGGATTCTGGGCCCTGCGAAGCTCACCGCTGGCCACCTGGGCCCATGCCCATCATGGCTGGTGAAAGCCAGTGGGGATAGGATATGCCCCCCCCCCCCGGTAGACGTCATCAACTTGTCCCTGAGTTCAGAGACTTTCCCAGGGACTCTAAAGGAGGCTGTGGTGAGACCACTCTTTCAAAAAACATCTCTGGATCTCGCTGACCCCACCAACTACCGCCTAGTTTCAAAACTTAGGTTTCTGGGTAAGGTAGTTGAAAGAGCAGTAGCTGAACAGCTCCAGTCTTTCCTGGATGACTCTTAGATCCTGGATCTGTTCCAGTCCGGTTTCCGCCCAGGCTATGGGATGGAGATGTCACCGATCATCACCCTTACAGATGACCTCCGGAGACACCTGGATCGAGGCAGATCGGTGCTGCTGTTATAACTTGACCTGACAGCAGCATTCGATACAGTCAATTATGATCTTATTGGCCCACCGCCAATGTGGGGATAACATGGGACGGCCATGCAGTGAATTATCTCCTTTCTCCACGGCCAGGGACAGAGGCTGGGGAGAGAGTCTTGCTGCATTACCCTTTGGGACGCCCCCTTGCCTAGTTGGTCTGGAGTTTTTGTCATCAGTGTTCCCTCTAAGCTGAGTTACTGTGAGCTAGCTCATAATTTTTTTAGCCTCCGGTTCACACATTTTTGTCTTAGCTCAGGAAGGATGGCTGCAGTGCAAGCTAATCGATGCAGTAGCCAAATCGCTCGCTCACAGCTTTAATGCCAGTAGCCCACAAAGTAGATTTTTTGCTCACAAGACTCCACAGCCTAGAGGGAGCATTGGTTATATGCTGATGACACCCAGCTACATTTGTTAACGGATGGATGGCCAGCTTCCGACCCAGATGCTTTGGGCATGGGTTTGGAGGCTGTGGCTGGGTGGTTAAAGCAGCAGCAGCAGCTGAAGTTACATCCATCAAAGATGGAGGTCTTGTGCCTGAGCTAAGGGGGAGCGAGACTGGGGATCCAATTCCCAACACTTGATGGGGTGCTGTTAACACCAGCGCCAACAGTGAAGAGCCTGGGTGTGATTTTGCATGCCTCACTATCTATGGAGGCCCAAATCACAAATGTTGCCAGAATGGCATTTCCCCATCTTTGCCAGATCAGGCAGCTAGCCCCCTGTCTCTCCCCGCCAATTTGACTTTTGGAAGAGAGAACGCCGTGTTATATTTTGATGTCTAAACCTTCCAATTTAATATTTGTAACATTTTTGGAGACAAATCTTCTGACGAAAGGGATTCAGTAAAATCCCATCACGGGGCAACAAGCTTAAATAGAATAGTCTCAGCCGACATACATCTGTGTGCAGAGAACAGGCTTTGAAGATGGCTCGATGGATATAACCCTGGGGATTTTTATTAGTGTTACCACCAATTAGAGACTGTTATCTTTTGCAGTGGACGTACATGCTTCTTGTGATATTGTGGATTATAGGCAACAACAATTTGATATATTATTCTCATAAACATTTGTGCATAGTTGTAGCTCTTTTCATAGTGATTCTTTGCCGTAGCCTCAGCCAGTGCCTTTTCACTAGGGACACTCTCCCTATTGAGATCTGGGTCCTGCAAGACCTAATGCAGCTCCACAGGTCCCGTAAGACAGAGATGTTCCCCCAGGCCCATGGTTGAGGCGAAGGAGATCCATCCTCCCTTGTAGAACTATTTACATCTATTGCCGTCAATCTGTATTGTCTGCCGTCCACTTGTTTCAACCAGCATCAATTACCAGCAACCTGCAAGACTGAGGAAGTTATGTGGGAACAGAAGGAGACCGAGCAGTCAAATTGGTTGCCATTGATTGCGCTGCATGATATAGTAATTGATCTTATTGTACATTGGGGTTTAATGGTGTGATTTCAAATACTATATTGTGTATTATTGTTTGTTGTAACCTGCCCTGAGCCTGCTTGTGGGGGAGGGAGGGCTAGAAGTTAAATTTAAAAAATAATAAAAAAAGGAAAGTAAGTGTTCAAATCTTCCAGTCACTAGTGCCTACCTTTGAAGGAGATTGTACATGATGACTTAGAGTCTTCTCTAGAAACAGCTCCAGGTGTGGCTCATCTGAGAAGACCAATAAATGAAGGCTTTTTGCATCGCCTTCCAAAATATGAGTGAGTTTGATTACGAAGCGAGATGCTTGTGTGTGCATGGCACTGTTGTGTTAATTTCCATTGTGGGACCTTCAGCCACATCCTAGCCATGTTTGCTTGGGAGTAGTCCTATTGAGTTCAGTGGGGTTTACTCCCGAGTGTACATAGCTGTGCAGTCCCCTTCAAAACTGATCTATATAGAGGTGGGAAGCAAAGAGGATCACAGTTAAAAGTCAGCAAACAGGAGTTGGGGGTGGAGGGGGACAGTTTGCAAATTCCAGTACACCCCTTCAAAGATCTCCCCCTCTGAGATTCCCTAAGCACCCAGTAACCTCAGCAGAATGATTTCCCCTGCCCCCTTTTCCCCTTTAATTGACACTCAACTGGTTTCAGGATTCTGCCTGTTTGGAGCATGCTCAGTACTCTGCAGAATTTTGGCAGGAGGTCCTTTTGGTTGATTTTTTGTTCAGTTGCACAGTCAAGTCCAACTCTTCACAACCCCGTGGACCATATCACGCCAGGCCCTCCTGTCCTCCACCACCTTCTGGAGCTTGCCCAACTCCATGCTCGTAGCCTCGATGACACTGTCTAACCATCTCACCCTTTGCCGTCCCCTTCTTCTTTTACCTTCAATCTTTCCCAGCATCAGGGGCTTCTCCAGTGAGCGCTCCCTTCTCATTTGGTGGCCAAAGTATTTGAGCTTCAGCTTCAGGATCTGGCCTTCCAAAGGAACACAAGGTGATATTTTTCTGCATACTTGCGAGGTCCCATGAGGTGGCAGAAACCCCCACCTTGTCTGTGAGTGAGCTGAGTGTGCTGCTTGTGTTGTACTGTTGTTATTTTTGACAGGTGGCAGGCATTTGGGAGGGGGGGGTAATTTGGAAATCTTAATCCAGTCTTTCAAATGCCCCTCTTCAGGAGTGTCTCAAGTGGCTTGAGCAGGCCGACTTCTCTCTCAACCATTTTCTTGTTCTGTTATTGACATTCTGTCCCTCTTGAAGCCTATTCAGTCCTTATAAGGTTGTTTTACCTATGGTTGATTCACAAAGTCATCCCCCCCCCGCCCCCAGTCTAGATGGGGCAGTCCCCAGTGCAGATGGATGTCCCTGCCTTTTTGTGGGTGACCTGGTATGGCCATTTATGTCATCCAGGCAGGAGCCAGCCAAATTATTAGTGATGTGAATTCGGTAAGGACAAGCCTCCTCTTACTGAATAGTATGTTTAGTACATAATGTTTTATCCTTTTTAATTTATGTGTGTGCTGTGCTTTAGGTGGGGGCGGGGTGTCTGCCTGTCTAATTCTTACAGAAGGTTAATCATTTTGGAGGCTGTCCCTTCTCTCTACTCAGGGCCCAAACGTCATTTATCAGGGTCAGTACAGACTTGAAATATGGTTCCCCCTCCCTCGTTCCAACATGAACAATTTCATAAGAAAGAAGCCTTTATAGACCATGTTATTTTTTTTATTTATTTACTTCATTTATATATCACATGTCTTCTCAATGGGGCCCCAAAGCAGCTTACATGGTATCATGGTAACAGCCTTGTAGTCTGCTGTGGTGCCTTAGGGCTTAAGAACAGAAGAACAGCCAATGCTGGGTCAGGCCCAGTGGCCCATCCAGTCCACCACTCTGGGTCACACAGTGGCCAGAAATACCAGGTGCCCTCAGGAGGTCCTACAGGGCACCAGCAGGGCTAGAACTCCAGAAGTCCTCCCACGGTTGCCCCACAAGCACCAAGAATACGGAACATTGCTGCCCCAGATAAAGCATAACCCTTGATAAAGCACACCCCTTTCCCACCCTACCTGGAGCCCCGTATTGGCTTCTACTCCCCCCACCCCAGCACACCATTTAGACAACCAGATCCCCATACAAACCAAACGACAATATTTTACCCTTCGATTAGAGATCTTTTTCTTTCCGGACCAGATCTAACAAAATACTTGTTCCTAAACACAATTTGAATTTAATTCTGTGCAGCCATACTTGGCCCCTGCTTTTGATGGCTCTTACTTCTGAGTAAATACATGCATAGACTCAGGCACCATCACCTAGTGTGTTTGGAATTTGTGAAGTACTGAGTTCTCGGCGGCACTGACGAGGACGAAGTTGGCGTAGCGATTAGCTCAAGTTTTATTTTGAGAGAACAAGCATGCATTCACCGGCCACAGGGCCAACATATATACACCCCCAGGACACACCCCAGGTCCCACCTATGATCCTATTGGGGGGGGGGGGGGTTGAATTTCCCGCCTAGGTCTTATTGGAGGATTAGCGGGACTCCTGGATCCTTGGCTCCTTTTGTTCAAGGAGCCAAGCTCTGGGCTCTTTGCGCTGGTGCCTAGTGGCGGTCCACACACATTCTCCGGGCATTTCAGGCAGCTGTCCGAACAACAGGCAACAGTGTACACTACCTTGAGCTCACTGGAAACAGGCCGGGATAAAATGTGATAACGAGTTAGATGTGCCCGGTAATGTTTGACTACTGATACAAAAGTTGCTTTTTCATTGTCTTAAACTAAAATAGGAGTCCACATGTATGTGATGAGGCTCTGATTCCCAAAAACTGTTGCTGGAATAAACGTTTTCAGTTTTTAAGGTGCCCCTGGACTCTGGTTTTATTTTGTTGCTGCAGAGTGACATAGCTACCTATCTAGATTTTTTCATCACATGTAACCATGACAGCTTTCCCCCATCTCATGAAATCTGCCATGTGCATTGGCTGAAGATATGTCTAGAACGAAGGAAGTAAGAACATAAGGGAAGCCAGTGTTGGATCAGGCCAGTGGCCCATCCAGTCCAACACTCTGTGTCACATAGTAGCCAAAAACCAGGTGCTATCAGGAGGTCCACCAGCGGGGCCAAGACGCTAGAAGCTCCCACCACCGTTGCCCCCCATCACCAAGAACACAAAGCATCACTTCCCCAGACATAGTGTTCCATCTATATCTTATGGCTAATAGCCACTGATGGTGCTCTGCTCCATATATCTATTTAATCCCCTCTTGAAACTGTCTATGCCAGTTTGGTGTAGTGGTTTGGTGTAATGGTTAAGTGTGCGGACTCTAATCTGGGAGAACCAGGTTTGATTCCCCACTCCTCCATTTGTAGCTGCTGGATGACCTTGGCCAAGCCGTAGTTCTGGCACAGTTGTTCTTGAAAAAGGGCAGTTTCTGTCAGAGCTCTCTCAGCCCCACCTACCTCACAGGGTGTCTGTTGTGGGGAGGGGGAAAGGAAAGGAGTTTGTAAGCCACTTCCAATCCAATCTCCCTTGGGTAGTGAAGGGCAAGGAATAAATCCAATCTCTTTTTCTTCTTGTAGCTTCCACCACTTCCTTTGGCAGTGAATTCCACATGTTAATTACTCATTGGATGAAGAAATACTTTCTTTTATCTGTTCTAAACCTACTGCCCATTAATTTCATTGAGTGCCTACAAGTTCTGGTATTATGAGAAAGGGAGAAAAGTACTTCTTTCTCTGCCTTCTCTATCTTGTGCATAATTATCCTACAGGGTGGTTTAGTGTGACAGTGTTACATTCTCACAGTGCAACACACATCTAGTAATATGGCCAGTAGTGGAAAAGAATTGGATTGTCCAGGTATGGAGCAGCCAAACATTTGATCCAAGTTCCTTGCTAAAAGTAAAGAGTACCCTATAACATGATGGGAGTTTGTGGGGGGGGGGAGTAATCCAATATGTACTGCTGGTTTTCCAACAAACATGCACTTGTCCTGGATTTAGCAGTGGAAAGCTACCTTTGTGTGGACTAGGATTAAGAGAGAATGTGAGAAGATGTGGAGCTGAAACTCCAGGGACCCTCCATATGGTATAACTGAAGTGAAGTAACTGATTAGGTCTTTGTGAGTACATGTGAAGGGGTATATGATGCAGTTCCAGGTAATATGAGTTGACCATTCAGGGCCAATCCTACTTCTGTCTTCCCAGCAGAAAGACAGGTTCAGAGCCAGTCGCCGGGAAACTCGCTGGTGCCTAATTCAACTCGAGGTGGCTTTGGAGTTTAAATGGGATTGTCAAGCACTCAGCACGCTGAATGCCACTATAGGAAAGATAAAGATAGTTCCTGATGGAACCAGGAAACTGAGATTAGTTATTTCTCAGCTAAAGAAGTTGTTGGACATCTCTGGCGCTGCGAAAGACAGCCCAATTCCCACCTTGTCTTTACTGTCTGCTAAATTTTTCATCCTGCCCCTCTCTTAACAAACTCAGGGGGATGACATGATTCAGTACTGGCCTGCTTCATTCTCTCCTCGCGACAACCCTGTAGAGTAGGTTAGGCTAAGAGAGGGACTGCCCAAAGAGTGATTTGAACCCAGATCTTCGTATGAACTGTGTAAGAGTAATCACCACATCACACGGTTTTTCAGCCAGAGGTGGTCCATTCGAGTCCAGTAGTGCAGTAGAGATCAAGAAGGTTTTCGGGGTATGAGCTTTGGAGAGTCAAATATCCCTTCGGCAGATCCCATCAACGTACCTGGCGAAGAAAGCTTTGACTCTCCAAAGCTTATACCATGAAACGTTTGTTGGTCTCTAAGGAGCGACTGGACGCGAGTCTGGCTGTTGTACTGTAGATCAACACGGTTACCCCGTGAAGCGATCAGCCAGAGCGAGAAGAATGGTAATAACCGACGGGAAGGACCGGCCAGACATCGGATCCTTCTCCTTCCGCCCTCTCCAGAAAGCGACAGAGCTGCTTTTCGGATCAGCCTCGGGAGGCGGCCGGCCTCGACCAGTATTCCCTCTAAGCTGAGTTAGTGTGACCTAGCTCACAGTTTTTGAGCCTCCGGCTCACACAATTTTGCCTTAGCTCAGGAAGGATGGCTCCGGAGCAAACTGATTTATGCAGCAGCCAAATCGCTCGCTCACAACTTTAGTGCCAGTGGCTCAGAGAGCAGAATTTTTGCCCACAAGACTCCGCAGCTTAGAGGGAGCACTGGCCTCGACCCAGCAGCAATCCCGGAATCCCCCACGAGGCCACCCTCCTCCGGTCCTCGCGGCGTGACAGCTCAGGCAGCAACACCCAAGACTCCGTTTGGAACTTTGCAACACCGCCCGGCGACGCCCCCTTCCCTCATCCCCTCCAATCAGGCGTGCCGCAAGGGCGTCGCTCCGCTGGGGTTCCGTCCCGCCCACCACCAGCCTGCTGGCGGGAGCCAATCGGAAGCCGGGCGCTGTTACCCTTCCACCTGCGACTCCGAGCGAGCGAGAAAAGCTGACAAAACCCGTTTGTGCGGCGGGCAGTGCTGCGCGCGCTCGCTCCCTCTCTCTGCCCTGCTCGGCTCCGCTCTCCCCTCCCCAGTTGCCCGGGCCGCAGCCAATTCCCGTCCTAACCAGCCGGGCCAGTTCTGCCACCCACTGATTGCCAGACATGACACAGGAATACGACAAGTAAGTGATCGAGCTGGGCAGACTGGAAAGGGGAGAGGGAAGGGGGGGGGGGAGGGAGGGAGAGAGAGAGAGTCCGGGCAGGTCCGACCGGTGTTTCTGCCCCTGACCCACACCCTTCACCCACCCACCCACCCACCGCTTCCCGTGGGATTTCATCCCCGGCTGCGCTTCCTGCAGCTGCTGGTTGGGGATCCGGGCTTAGGAAAAGGGGGAGCAGAAAACCGATGTGCGGGTTTTGGGTGCTGCGTTGGCAGGGCTGAATTCCCCGCAGGGAAGGACCCGCGGGCGCGAAAGGTGGGTGGCTGGACTCCCCCCTCGGGAGAGGGGAGCTCTCTAGGGCCACACGAGTCGTCACTAAAAGACCTTTCAGGACTGTTTTTTTTAAAATAAAGATCATGGCATAACTTTTTTAAAAAACCGATTGAGCAGCCGGGATAATGACTCCGGAATGCCGATCTCCGGTTCCTCCGGGCCGCCGCGCCGCCGCAGACGGGCGATCTCACCCCCTGAGACTAAGAAGCCGTGGCGTCGGTGATGAGGAGGAGCACGCCGGAGCGTCTCCTTCCGAAGGGACTTGCTGGAGAGGGTCTTTGCGCCCGTGAGATCTTGGGACGCAGCCCAGGCTGCCTTTGAGCGGGTCCTCCTCGCCCCCGACGGGGCCGCCCTCCGGTCGACGTGGGCGGAATGGGCTTATGGCACCTGTTGCCGCTCCGTCTGCCCCGCAGCGCTCGTAGCGAGTCCCTTTCTTCGCCGCCGCCCGTTCCTTCTCTCTTGGCTCTCCCACCCCGCCTGTCCACCTGTTTAGGGCGGGTGGGGTGTTCCTCTCTCTGTACCTGATACCGATCGTGCGTGTTCGTATCTGTTTCTCCGGAGAGAGGCTCCGATGGGCGAGATAAGGAGGCGCTTTCAAGCCCTTGTGGAGGCTTAAGGGGGGGGGGGGGGGGGGGAGAGAATCAAAGCTGTCTCTTGGGATTTCCTTCTGAGGGGAAGCGGAGGGGGGCGCCTTGGGGTGCTGCCTGCTTGCTGGCATCCATCTCCTTCAACCTGTGCAGGTTCACCTGGAAGAAACCCTCAGGGAGTTCCTTGGGCTCCCTCCCAGGGGAAGAACTCTAGTGGCGCCTCGAGTCTGTGAGGATGTATTCCAGAACCAGATCTTTCAGGTGCCACTGCTAGACCCTGATTTGTTTTTTGGGCTGTATGAGAGAGTAACACCCTCGCCTCACTGGAAAGCCCATAGGACTGTGGGGAGGGTGTGTATGTTCTCTCCTGATATCCTAAGGAGGAAGCTAAGCAGATATCTGACTCTCCCACCATCCGGGACTTAAAACATTTTGGTTTGGATCCTGTGAATGTTCATAGTTGGCCTCCCCCAGGTTAGCGTAGATGCTGTTGTTGGCTCTTCAAGCTTAGCAGGGTGCCTTGGGGACGTCTGGACTTCCCCTGTGTCTCTGTGGGTGAAACGTTTTGGCTCCAGCCTGGCCAAGAGCGGCTGGCCTGTTCCACAAGCAGCCTGTCCCTTCTGAGAGGGTTGTCCTCTTTCCCTTTGAAACCACATTTGGAGAACAGTTTGGGCTTTGAAACGCGACACCTCGGCTGAGGCGTTGGTCACCCCCATCTCCTCCTTCCCCTCTTTAAACTGCTGAGCGTGATGAATAATCGAGTAATCGCTGCCTGTCAGGAGGTGCTCCAAATCCCCACCTTTCCACACAGACCCTCACCTTGCCCAGGGCTCTTGCCTTGGTTGCGCCTTCCAAATGCGGGAGTCTAAGAAGTGCTGGGTGTACTTCTCTCCGCCTCCTTTGAAGACGCAGGGACACAGGCTGGGCAAGGAGAGTTGTTTTAACTGGGGCATCATTACCTGAGTCACATCTAAAGCCTCTTAATATATATATATATATATATTTTAGTGTGTGGGTGTGTTTGATGGCTTGAATACTGTTGCTCTAGTTTTAAGAAGGTGTTCCTGAGCTTTTGTGTGCGGTCGGACTCCAATGTGCAAATTTATTCTTGGGGCTTCACAAGGTGCCTCCTTAATGTGCTTTTGGAGAAAGAACTGATGGATTTTTATGAATCTAATCTGCCAGGCAAGGTGGACTTCTCCAGGTAATCTGGTAGAAAATTGTGGGGTTGGTGTGGTGAAAGGGCCCCGCTTCTGACTGTGTGAGCAATTGACTTGTTTCTGGTTTCTCCTGTTGGGTTGTGTCATAGCCAACTTCTTACCTTTTACATGGATTGTGTTCCCTCCTCGGCTGCTGTCTATATCAAGCATAGAATTGGCTTTCGGGTGTTTTACACGAAGGAAATTTACAGCGGCTTGGATGGTTCTTTACTTTTGTGTCAAGCATGTTCATGGTGCGTTGACTTTTGCCCATGTTTCCAGAACCTGGTTTGTCATCCCTGTTTGTGTTGAGGAAGCCACCTGTGTTTTAAGAAGAACCATATCTGGTAGACTTTAAAATACAGGCTGATTTCTGGGAATATGTCATCTTTGTGCTTGGAATACTGTCATCTTTGTCGTAGGAGCTCTAACATCTCATTTGCTGCTCCGTTTAGCTTAATGCCACCGAAAGGACTGTAGGGCAGAGACGCTGAGCTGAGCAGCCAGCTGCTTGAATATGGATGGGCTTTGGCATCGAGTCATCTTCCTGCTTGGCAGCTCGGATTCTGTCTAGCTGCCAGTGTGATTTGCAAACAGAGAAGAAAAAAGTGTCCTTCGTAAGAAGGCATTCAGCCGCACTCAGGTGTACAGAAGTCTTTATATTGAAGTGTATTCTGCTTGAAACACAGGGAAATGGTTATTGTAAACATTACTTAAAGAAAAATGCACCCATGTTATTAGGGGTAAAACTGGGCAACAAGAACTGTAGCTCAGTCTTGGAGCTGGAAATGTGGTTTTTCACTGAGGAATTTTCTACGTGCTAATCTGTAATTTGTGGCTAAAATAAATAAAAATCAGACTGAAATTCTACCTTTGACAGAATTAAGTCCAGGTTGTGTGCGAGAATCAAGACAACATTTTGCTAAAATGCAGTGCGGTGTGGCTAAGCTTGTCATCCTATTTGTTCTCGCTCAGAAGTAAGACCTATTGAAATCTAGTAGTGGGCTTGGATCAGGATATAATCAGGAGATCTGAAGACATGTCCTCGAACAACAGAATCACTGCTGTTAGTGGAAAGTCCTACCCACTGGATTAATTGTTTAGATCTTTATATTCCACTTTTCTCCCCAGTAGGGATTCCAAGGCAGCTTCGGGCATTGTTCTCACCTCTGTTTTATCCTCATATACAAACCATCCTGTGAAGCAGGTTAGGCTGAGAGAGCCATGGAAGCATTTATGACATTTGGGTCTGGGGTCTCCCTACTGGCACTCTAGCTGCTGTTCCTCTCTGATATGAAGGATCAGACTGCTAGAGACCATTGTTCCCTCTAAACTGTGGAGTTTTGTGAGCAAAAATTCGACTTTGTGAGCTACTGGCATTAAAGTTGTGAGCGAGCGATTTGGCCACTGCATAAATTAGCTTGCTCTAGAACCATCCTTCCTGAGCTAAGACAAAAATATGTGAGCTGGAGGCTAAAAAACTGTGCTAGCTCACACTAACTCAGCTTAGAGGGAACACTGCACTAACCGTGAATTACATTACCTCTTCTCGTGTCATTGCTGGTATGGCGTATCTGCCAGGGCACTCCTAAGCATGTGCACTCCTAAGCATGTGTACATCCTGTTGAGTTCAGTGGTACTTACTTCTTTGTAAGTGTGCCAAAGATTGCCGCCTAACAAGAGACACTCCTTTTGACCTGTTTGACTTCAGTTGCACTTAGGATTGTACTGCAAGTGTAGCAGTCACATTCTTTCATGTATCTTTTTCTGTTGTCTACCCACATTTTACAATCTTTCAATGCAGCAAAAATATCTTTGTGCTGAAAGTACCATTTATCCTACGGCATTTGATTTCAGAACATGGCCTCCCAAATTTTAGAACAGTGAATTTTAGAAGGTTCTGTTTGAGCATCGGTGATGAATATATGATATGACCAAAACTGAAAGATTAAGGCAAGCTTAACTACTGTTGGGGAGACTGTTCTACCCTAAAGTCACAATGACCCTCAGAGTGATAATCAGCATTTAAGGACTTATGATGTTCCAGCACAAGTGCGCCTTCTTGGTTCTTTTCCACATTCTGGTTGCGTTCTTCTTTTTGTTCTGTTCTACACATACTGATATTAGTTGCCTTTTAGTAATTTATATATCTATTTGCAATGTCACATAACAACTGGTGAGTTATTTTCTAATCAATTTTAGGATTAGATAGAATTTATGTGTCCTCTTATCCTTTGTGGCTGCCAATAAGAGCATAATTGCTGTTCTCATATATGGAGCACTTAATTTCCGAGACTGGAATACTTTTAAGACATAGACTACTTGATAACTTTTGTATTTTCTCTTGGGAGGCCATCACATCATAGGGGTTCAGTGATGAAACAGAATCAGTTCAGAAGATAAAAACAGAATAAATTATTGTGAGTTCCTTTGAGCCCTAGAAGTGCCATTCTAAGCAGAATTACACCCCTCTAAATCTATTAAAGTCAATTGGCTTAGAAGGGTGTAACTCAGCAGGATGGCCTGTAAATTAGATGACATGACGAAACACTGTGGGTTGGATCCAGCCACTTTTTCACTCAGTCTTTCACTCCTTGATCTGCCGTCCGTGAAGTTCCCACAATCTCCAGCCTAGCCTTTTTGGGTGGTCAAAGGGGACACCTCCTTCTCACTTCACTAGTGGAGAAGTTTGTTGGCTCTATAAAACTGTACTGGTCAAGCAGGGAGCGGTCCTAATTAGATCTCCTCAGAAGTAAATCCCATGTTATTCAGTGGTGCTTACTCCCAGGAAATTGTATTTAGGATTGCGGCCATATAGGTTCCTTGGTGGAGAAGTCTGATCAGCTTATTAACTGGGAGGCAGACCTAAAACTAATACTTGTTCCCAAGATAAATTCAGGTGGATAGCCGCATTGGTCTGAAGCAAGAGATCAAAGTTTGAGTCCAGAGGCACCTTTAAGACCAGCAAAGTTTTATTCAAGGTACAAGCTTTCGTGCGCATGCACACTTCTTCAGATACAATGAAATGGAAATGACCAGTCCATACATACTGCTCACCCTCTACCTATATGTGTGGACTGGTAACTTCCATTTCATTGTACCTGAAGAAGTGTGCGTGCACACGAAAGCTTGTACCTTGAATAAAACTTCGTTGGTGTTGTTGGTCTTAAAGGTGCCACTGGACTCAACCTTCGTTTTACTTGTTATCTAGGTAAGCACTGACCAAGTCTACTGGGAACAAAATTAAAAGGAAAAGACCAGCACCTTTGTCACATGGCGCTACCTTGGCATTATGACCCTCGTATCCCTGCAAAGCACAGAATACATACTGCTGTAATGTTTTCCTGTCCTTTTTTGAAAAAAAAAATTATTCAAGCAGAAAAACAAACCAGTAGTCATGAAGTAATTAAATACACAATAGAAGACTTATTTCCAGATCTTGCTAAACACCCTTTAGTATTGTATGCACAGCTCACTGTGCCAATAGACCCTTCAGAAGTTCAGTCTTGACATAAGACGGCTGTCAGTGTACACATTTTGCAGCCTTTTTAGAAAATATGGTCTTGTTTTCTTAACAGAACCTGCAGTTCTGTTGAGAGATTGAGTTACTGCCAAACCTCATGCTTTGATAGCTTGAAAGATAATTCTTTCTACACTCCTTTTAGCCAAGATAGGTTACCTTTAAGGCATTTGCACATTTTATTTGGGTGTTGCCATGAGAAAGGACAAGAACATGCATTTGAAATTTTCCACATTTCCCTATAACTAGCTTTTTATCTTGAGAGCTGAATGGTGGTGGCTTTTTCTTTTGTGCTTTCCATTTGATCCATTCTCTATAGCCCCCATCTTTTTCCTTCTGGGCACTTGTTACTGGGAGCCAGGGGTCCTTTCATAGAAAAAGAGGTGCAGGAGCTCATTAGCATAACTCATTAGCATATGCCACATCCCCTGACATCACCAGAAGTGTGTCAGAAAGGGAATGTCAGTTTCAGCCCCATTATACCCTAGGGGGCCATTGAAATCAATGGTAAAAACTCATAGGGTATATGAGGGGCTGGAGGAGAGAGGGTTTGAGGGAGAGGCTTCAAACTTGCAGGGTAGCTGCTGGGGCCTCTCCCCCAAATACCCATCATGTTTCAAGAAGATTGGACCACGGGGTCCAATTCTATGGGCCCCCAAACAGGTTGTCCCATCCCCTCCATTGTTCTCTATGGTGGGAAAAAGTGTTACTTTTTCAATTCAACGGGAATTCAATGGTCCCTGAAGGTTTTTTTTAACTTTTCGGATTTTTCTGCAGACCGAGGAAGGGGCCTGACTATGTAGGAAAAGCCGTTGGGGGAGAGTGAGCTCTCTTTTGGCAGAAATAAGCATCCACACAGAAAAAAAACCCCTCTCAGAATTAGAATATAGATGTGCCTGGATATGGTTTCTAGGGGCATGTAACACTGAATAATATTGCTGAAGCTAAGAAGATCTGGATGGGAGAGCTCTTGGAAATCCCTCTGTATCCCACCTCCAATTCCATTGTAAAGTGAATGTAGTGATATAAACAAAATATTTTGTCTGTTGTCTTTTACGTTGCTGCTCCTGGGCGAATTTGTAATTACTAGATCAGTAAGGCTGTTTGGGCTGAACTAAACTGAAATACACTTGAGTGTAGGTTGACTAGTGTGGTAATTTGGGTTCAAATTCCTAGTCTTGTGCAAGGGAAATCTCTCAGCCTAATCTACTTAGCTGAGTGGCAGTTGTTCTTTTTTAATTTGTAATTTCTTTTTTATTAAGTTCATTAACATAACATAGTACATAGAATTTGAGCATTAACATTTATTATGAAATAACTACAAAATGAAAAAACTGCAAATACAACTATAAGAAGTGTAATATCCAAAGTTACAGCTATAAATGAGTAAAAGTGCAATAATCAGCAACATTACCTAAATTGCCAGTTTAAAAGCTCCAGAATTCAGATAGCCAGGTAGTAATTGTTTGACAAAGGCAAAGCTAGGTGATTGTCTTTTTAGTGCAAAGATGTCATTTCAAACAAAGTCACAGCAGAGATAGAATAGTAAGAAACAGGGCTATTTGTGGGCAGGAACGCACAGGAATGGAGTTCCGACTGGCTTCTGAGTTGGCCATGCCTGCAGCCTCCCACCCCCGAGTTCCCCAGGCGCCTGGCAAGCCGTGGGGTGCCTGGAGAAGCCAAGCCAATCCAGGGAGGGAAGGCAGTTCTAGGGAGGGAAGGCAGCCAAGCTGATCCAGGGAGGGAAACTGCCTTCCTTCCCTTGGGTTGCCCACGCATCCCGCAAGCTGCGGCGCACCTGGGGAAGCTGATCCTGGGAGCGAGCTGAGCTGTCAGGGGTGTGGCCTAATATGCTAATGAGTTTCTGCTGTTGGGTGTGGCCTATTATGCTAATGAGTTCCTGCTGGGCTTTTTCTACAAAAAAAGCCCTGGTAAGAAGGGTATACCACCATTTCAAGAAAAGTTAAGTCCAGGAATTGCATATATTAAATCTCTTAGAGAAAATGAGTGCTCACAACCACTTCTGAAATTCGGACCAACTAGGGGTTCAAGGCCATCTCTTGTTAGAAACTCCAGTATTGGGTCCCATTTTGACATAAATGTAGACTCTATTGGAGATATAGAAGCATTGTTCACTTTGTTTGTGACACGATCCATGAGGAACTGATCCCACAATTTGCGGTACCAAAGATGGATCGTAGGAGGCTCAGGATCTTTCCAGCAGGTAGCTATGGATGCTCTTGCTGCAAAAATCATAACATCTAAAGATTTGTTGTATTTATGGCGTTTAATATGTTGTGGCCACAATCCAAGAAAGAGGTTTTCCGGGCTGATAGATATATCTATGGCAGCAATTTCATTAATTTTATCTCTGATCCTTTCCCAAAAAGATTGAATTGCATCACATTGCCACCAACAGTGGGCAAACATGCCTATCTGTTGACAGCCCTTTCAACAATTTGGTGATTTGGTATTGCTCATGTGCGATAATTTTGGGGGTGTAAGGTACTACCTGGTCATGATTTTAAATTTCTGAAGCTCTAACTGTTAGGGATAACCAGTTTTGGAGGTCCAGAGATCTGACCAAGTGTTATCATCTAGAGTCAGAGAGCAATCCTTTTGCCACACTTTTTGGTATGACAATGGGCTAGATTGGCCATCAGCAGTAATTGATGTACTGCTGATATTAGACCTTTGTTATGATTTTCAAAGAGTTTAAACATGAATTCGAATTCAGTGTGCGGCTGAGCTAAGATTGAGGTAATTTTAAGTCGGCTGGTGTCGTGTTGCAAGGTAAGGCACAAGAACCACGGGATTTGTTCAGTTTGCCTCACAAAGGCGTGTTAACTTAGCTTCCTTCCATTGGTGGTAAGTTTTGTCAACTGCACTGGTGAACCATGGTTGACTCGTGGATGCAGGGTATCTGGAAATTTCAGGTATTATGTGTTTGCGTTTTGATCTCCAGAAGGTGCAAAAAAGGGTTGTTTTCTCGGGTAAGCATTGAGAGAGATTTTGTGTCCCATAGTAGAGAATCAATGGAACAAGGTTGCAACATGTCAGAGCATATTTTAATCCAGTCTGGTGGTGACCGGGGTCTGTCTCTGCAATTTGACTATGTTTGCCTGAAGCGTGGCTTTGTAGTATGAAGTCCAAAGCCTCCCTTAGACTTAGGTCTTTTTAAGGTATGCAGTCCTATTCTGGCTTTTTCCCCAACCCACAAAAAGTCTCTTAAGGTGTTTTGCCAGCGCTTCAGAGAAGTTGCAGGGACAGCAATTTGATGTTTGTTGTCTGGTGAGCATAGAGGCTCTCTATGGCTTTTGTGAATTTGGGGCCAAATCCCATTCGTTTGAGTACTGAAAAGAGATACGGGAATGTGACCGTGTCAGATGCTTTCTCGACGTCTAAGGAGAGGAGGGCCATTGGTTGTTTTTGTTTTTTGCAATAATGAAGTATGTTAAGCGTCTCAAAGGTATTGTTTGTTAAGTCCCTGTGAGGAATAAACCCTACTTGGTTGCTGTGAATGTATCGTGGTATAAATGTATTGATGCGTTTGGCCAGGATAGGTGTGAACAGTTTCATGTCCTGATTGAGCAGAGATATTGGGAGGTACGATTTGGGGTCTTGAGGGTCCCTTCCTTTTTTTGAAATGACTACTGTTGTTTTGAAATATGGTTGGCCAGGTCTTCATTTCCTTCCATCCCCCCCCCCTCCTCTAATTTTAAGGTTATTTTGGCGAACAGAGAGGTCAAATCTCATGTCCCCCCCCCCCCCCGCTAAGATATCATCCGTAATCTGCAGCATTTGAATGTTATTTTGGTTCGTCAGACTATTGTTCACTGCCCCCTCTGCTACATTTTTAGTTTCTTTCAGACTGAATTGTAGAGTTTCCAGTTGATCATAGATAGGTTTGAACATCTTAGACAAGTGTTCTAAAAAGTTTTTTTCAAGGGCGACCAGAGCATTCATAAGTTCGGTCAACATTATTGGCATCGCCGCCTTGTTGCTGGCGTTATTTTCCGCCAACATTTTGGTTAAGAAGGGGTCTAATGGCCCCCACAATGTACAAGGTAATTTTGGTACCGTTGGTTCCTGAGTTGTCTTTGATTTTTTCTTATTGGAGTGAGGACCGGTTCTGGCTGGGTGGCAGTTGTGATGTGAATGAAATGTGCTTGAGAAATGATGATGATATTGTCAGCGAGCAGGTTGCTGTTGTTCAGTCACACAGTCGAGTCCGACTCCATGGACCACATCACATCAGGCCCTCCTGTCTTCCATTCTGCTCCGGAGTTTGCTTAATTTCATGTTTGTTGCATCTTGTTGTGAGCAGATACTTGAAGATCATTTATGTTTTGAGGTCTAGTTAACTAAAAGGGTGTTTGGGGTTTTTTTGCAACCGCCTCGTAAAAAAAAAAAGAGCAAAGTTAGTTAACTGAATTCACACAGAGACCAGCATGGACAGTGGTTTTTCTTTTGTTTTCTTAAATAAAGATTTCCTGGGAACTGAGTGTGTGGCATCACACACACGGAGGGGATCTGTTGTTGTCAGGTTTCAGATTAAGGCTGCACTTGGTGGATTTTGCCAATCCTCTTAAATTCTGAGGCTGCTGGTAAGGACAGAGTAGTTGCTTTTTCACTGTGTATAGTAAGTACAAGGAGGAAGTATTAAGTTCTGCAGCCTTTTCGTACAGGCAGTTTGGGAAACTTGAATGGATACAGAGAGCAGTTTTGTCATGGTTTTACCACACATTGGCACCTGATATGTGGCAAAGTCTTCCTTGATGCTTGCTAGAGAACATACATATGACCAAGCTGTCCCAAGAGATAGTTGTCCCTGAAATAGCTTGGTTATCTGTTACAATGTATATCCCTATTAATCACATGTATATCTCATAGGACAATTTATGAGGTTTTCTTCTCCACCTAAACAACACTGGGAGGGATTAGGCTCAGAGTGACTGCCCTGAGGTCATCCAGTGAGTTTCATGGCTAAACGGGGATTTGACTCTTGGCCTACCCAGTCCTAGATTGTGACACTGTTACCGTAAATCATGCAGAAAATCTTAAATGTCTGAGTGGATTGATGGAGAAATCCAGAACCTTAGTTCAGGCCTTCTACCGTTTCCAGATCAACACAATGACTGCCTTGAAACAATAATGTTACCACTGCCCTTGGGTAGAGTTTCTTCCCATTACATTTTGTGGGAGAGGTAGGGCTGTCAACTCCAGGTTGGGAACTTCTTCGTTGTCTGGAGATCAACCATAATAGCAGGAGATCTCCCAGCGCCATCTGGAGATTGGCAACCGTATCTGTTAGTGTCTTCTGCTGGTGGATTGCTATATCCATGCCTAAATTGTCTAGGTTAGATAGCCTAACTCCAAAAATATATTGGCATGTACCACATACCTCTCAATGAGCTTCTGTTTTTCCCCTCCCAGTTTGGAAACAGTTGGGTGCTTCAGAAGGTTGCCACTGTTTCTTTATGGATTTGCACTAATGCAGCTCATTCCATTATTGTATCTTCACACTGGTAGGAATTACACCTTCAGAATCTCTCCTTCTCACTACAGTTGCCAACCTCCAGATGGGACCTGGATATCTCCAGACTACAAAACCCAGCTCCCCTGGAGAAAATGGCTGCTTTGGTGGGTGGACACTATGGCATTATACCCTGATGAGGTTCCTCCCCTCCCCAAACTCCACCTTCTCCAGGCTTCACCCCAAAATCTCCAGGTATTTTCCAACCCAGAGCTTGCAACCTTACTGTCAGATGAAGATTCTCCCTGCATTTCTCCCCCCCCCCCCCAAGTAGTCCCTTAACTCCTGAGAAGACAGTTCCTAGAGTTGGCGGATCCACATGGAGAAATAGCCACATGGACTGGGGAACTTCAGTGAGAAACGGTGAAATTGTCCCTGACCCTGTGCCTTTCTTGAGCAAGTGCAAGCCTGCTGATGGAAGAAAGGCAAGAGATGACTTCACCGCGTCCCTGCTCCATGCTGGAGTTCCCTGAACCCATATGGCTGGTTGTTCGCACAGGTCTTGTGGCCCCCAGGGATCATCTTTCTGGGGTAAAGTTGGGAAAATCTGCATTTGCCAGTACCTTCTGCTGACAGATTGCCATATCCACGCCTGAAGTTCCCAGGAAAGCTGCTGAAGATATTACTTTTCCAAAACATATCTGTGTACGCCACGTACCTCAAACTGAGCTGCTATGAATGACAGGAAAATCAGTGCTGCTTCTGCTGTTTAACTCCTGGATGCAAGTATATATTTCAAAATTCAGGACATTACAGTGACTTACTTTTTGGAATGCTGTGACAAAATCAGGCCAGTGAAAGAGTCATTGCTATTTAGTTCTCAAGAGTTATTTTATATGAATTTAATACACAATGCTTATGTTCAAAGGTCGACAGCAATATATTTTATATTTAGATTACCTTTTTTGGTCTTAAAGGTGCCCCTGGACTGTTCTATTACTTCAGACCAACATGGCTACCCACCTGAATTGTTCTTTTCTGATTGAATTGTGCTTTATATCATGATTCTAAAATATGTTAAATGGTGTATATATTTAGAATCACAGCCTTTCAGTTGAGTTTGGTAGATGTTCACATTAAGTTATTCTTGCTGTTTCCAGTAGATTTTAGGTAAGTGTGAATAGGATTGCAGCTGTATGAATTACTTCATTTTCATCATTCCTTTCCACCCATTTTTTTGGATGAACAATCATATATTTTTTTACAAAGTGGTATTAAAATAACTACCATGTAAAACCAGTTCCAGCACACACTCGGCGCAATAGCAGACTAAAAATAACGTCATCTCTGAATACCTGGTGAACCAAGTTTTCTTATTGCTGTTCTGAAGTGCAGAAGGCAGGGAAGAGTGGACTAGGAAACAAAATTTGGGAGGCCCATGGAGCCCAGCAAGCCACCAGCACTGTAAGAACATCTACAATGAAAACTGGCCCGAATGCAGTCCAGGCCGATGGCGATGGTTGGAAGGTCCCCTACTAGATAGGATGCCATCTTAACGATACTGGAAGCATTTTAGTGGGTATTGTAGTTTTATTGATGCAGTTTATGCTGTTGAGTAATGGAGTTTTATTGCTGTTAGAGTTTTTAAATTGTTTTAAACTGTTATGATGTGTATGGCTTTTAAGCCCTTGTTAGCCGCCCTGAGCCCACTTGCGGGGAGGGCGGGGTATAAAAACAAAAATAAATAAATAAATAAATAAGTTAGCTTGAGAGCTGAGAAAAGGTGGGATATAAATATTTAATAAATAAATGTAATATTGTTATGTTATGTGTTGGTTGGGTCCAGATGCTGAGGGGTTGCCCAGATTGTTCTTTCTCTGAGGTTCCCAGTGGTTTTCAGCTGCTCCACCAGAAGGGAGCTTGATGTTGGTTTCTTGAGGGGTTGCCAGCTCTGGGTTGGGAAATACCTGGAGATTTGGGGGTGGAGCCTGGGGAGGGTGGGGTCTGAGGAGGGGAGGGGCCTCAGTGGGGTATAATGCCATAGAGTCCACCTTCCAAGCTGGCCATTTTCTCCGGGTGAACTGATCTCTGTTGCTTCAAAACAATAGTTGTAATAGTGGGAGATCTACAGCCACCACCTGGAGATTGGCAACCCTAGTTTCAGGGGAGAACTTTCCACAACAGAAATGGTCCCAGTGTCTTTTGGATACCAGCATTTCTCCATCCAAGGTAGACAGAAGACCCAAGAACCTTCATAATAGGGGTGTTCTTCAAGGTATCCTAGTCCCAAAGAGAGTAAGGAACAGTGTGGTTACTTTGAATGTAGTCCAGAAGGAAATTTGCAGCTTTTACAGCTAGTGGTCTCTGCACCAATGCAGTATGATCCAACATGAGATGGTACTTGTGCAACTACATTTTGGACCAATGGAATGTTCCAGCCTGTCTTCCGGTGTGGCCCTAGGGTTGCCAGGTCCAGGCAAGGGATCCCCTGGTTTCGGGGGCTTCCCTCTGCTGTGGACCAGCTGGCACAGCGACGTCCCTGACATGATGACATCCCCTATAGCGGGGATGTCGCATTGGGGCACTCTGGTATTTGGGCGGAACACTGTGGTTTTTTCACCCTCAAAACCATAGAGTTTGCCCAAATACCCAAGCGTCCCCATGCGATGTCCCAATGTGATGATGTCACTGCCGGGTGATGTCATCACATCAGGGACATCACATGACGTCCCCACCCATCCCTGGAATGCCCCCCAAATCCCACCGCTCGAGGAACAAGAAGACCTGCCAACCCTATGTGGCCCTATACAAAATATATTATTGTAGTCTAGTCTTAAAGTTATGGCTATGCCAGGCTATTTATGGCAATGGTGAAATCCTTTCCCAGGACAGAGCATGACTGATGAATCAGCCAAAGCGGGGGAGAGGGAGAAAGCCTCTACTTAGATATGCTGGACCAGTGCCAGATTCAAGGGAGATCTGAGAAGAGTGTATCTGATAAGAGGGTGTGTGTCCCTATCTGCAACAGGCAAATCACCTACTTCCTGGTTGATGGTGGGGAGCCTGCCAAAAATCTCCATGACAGGGCTTCAGTTCTTTTCCTTATCCAGTTCTTTGCTGTCTAAGGGAGATCAATTGCTTCACCTGAACCGACTGAAAATGAGAAATAGAGCTAGGTGTTCAGTGTTTTGATGACTCCTTACTCCGTATCTCTGAATAACTGCACCCATAGGTCCATATAGGTATTTAACAGCATAGGAGACAAAATGTTGGCCAGAGGAGGCCAAAGAGGTCTCGAGTACAGTATTGTGGCATCCATTTACTGTGGAGTGAATGCATGCAGTTTTATTCAGAATAGTCCTTCATGCTTTCCACGTGTATTATTAGAGAACCTCAACAATAGGATTTTGGCTTTGTTTATGGCCTGTTTCTTAGCTGGAATTATTGTGCATTTGGACTTGGAGCAGAAAGGAGGCACTTATTTCCAGTTGTGTGGAAAGGCTCATGCCCATTAACAGATTCTAGTGAATGACCCGAGGATTCACTTTTCTATCTCCAGTCCTACTTTTCCCCCATCACCCCTAAAATGCATTAATCCTGTCCAGTGACACTTAGCCCATGGGCTCTTTTCTGATGGGGTGTCTGACCACAGTATGAGGTTCAACTGATTTTTTTTTCTGTTGGGGTGTTTGTGTGTATCTGCTTCCACGACTGATAGTATCTTGTGTTTGCAAGTCCCTCACTCCAATATTTTAAGTAAAATTCAATTTCTGTCTGAAATACCAGCTAACTCTTGTGTACAACTGGAAGAAAAGTGATAGCTCTTTTGGCATTGATTGACATAGCAGGGTTTGCTGGGACAATTAAGCTCTTAAAATTAGCTTTTGGCTTTAAAAATTCTGCTTTTCTGAATGCTCAGAGACGGCCGTCTTGTCGGACTGGAGTTGGTCTCCAGTCAGTGAGCTTATTAACATATCTTCTTCTTTGCACTTGTTTCTTTATGAATATAAATGGGCAAGGAGTGAAGCTGTTGTCTGAAGGGCTACTTGAACATATACAGTTCTGACTATCTTCTTGCATAAGTGCAGTTGTTGCCTGTTGTTTTCTGGCCACCAAGGAAGACACAAAGCTTTAGTAGTCTCAAGGCATTTAGAAACTAAGGTTCTAACTTTTAAAAATATCACTTTTTTTCTTTGGTCTCCTGCTTTCCCAATATGTGTCTTGCTCTGTAATTATGAATTCATGTTAGGTTTCCCCTGTAATGTGTACAGCTCAGATTATTATATTTTATTTGAAGTAGGGTTGCCAGGTCTGGGTTGGAAAACACCTGAAGACTTTGGGGGTAGATCCGGGAGAGGGCGGGGTTTGGGGAGGGGAGGGGCCTCAGCATAATACAATGCCATAGAGTCCCCCTTCAAAGCAGCCATTTTTTCCAGGGGAGCTGATCTCTGTCAGCTGGGGATTGGTTGTAAAAGCGGGAGATCCCCAGGCCCCACCTGGAGGATGGCAACCCTGATTTGAAGGCATAGGTAAATGTATAACTGGGGAGGTGAGGGGTAAAGCCCGTGCCTTGATGTTGTCAGGTTGGATTCCTTGTCTGCCAGAAACGTTGGCAGCTGTTCAGAGCAGATGTTGGGTTGAATGGACCAGTAGTCTGACATGAAACAAGTCCCCTTTATATATGTTTCTGGGCAGGGCTTCAAATGCTTCATGTACTTGTAACTCTGAAGTATAACACCAAGGGTGATTTTGCACTAGCGTCTGCCTTGGGTTTGCCCTCTTGCTTGCTCAGGAGCTTCTGGTCGATTTCATACCAGTTACTCGGGGCTCATGGTTTGATCTGGAGTATCGCGGCACTGCACCGGGGTTTCCCCAGTGCAAGAAAAACCTGTTTTTAGAGGATTTTCCTTTTCCCTCTGGAGTAAAAGCCTGAAATGAACACTCCCCTTTACATGCCCATCTCCTGCCTTCTGTCTGGCCCACCTCATGGTGGGACTTTCCCCTTTTTAAAAAAACAGTAGCCTTATGACGTTATTCCAAAATAACGAATCAGTGGAACACGTCCTCACCATGTTGTGCTTTGCAATGGGTTATTACTAAATTAAACCTGCAAAGACACGCGCTCGCAAATGTATGGGTGGGAAATTTTTAAGCGGCAACAATGGTTTTTTAGCATCTCCAAAAACGAATCCGCATTGTCTGGTTCCAGAAGCCTTTCAATTTGTTTTTGATCAAATAGCTTCCCGTTATGTCTCCTTTCGATGTCTCCATTTGCAAAGTTTTTAATTATTATTTTAAATGGACCAGCTAAGTATATCATGGTAGAAAATCAAAATTCAGCTCAGCTTGTGCTTGGTATGAGTGTGAATTTATAACGACCAGCTAGTTAAAATTGTGAGGTTTACCAATGTTTGGGCTTTTCAAAATATTAAAGAAATATTAAAAATCAGTTTTGTAAATATTAAGAATTGGATTCTGGAAACTCAGATTTAGTTGAGGTTCCATGCTGACAACCTAATCTGACTGCCGGCATCTCTGATACGCTCTCAGACAGGTGACTTATTTCCGCTAGATTTGAAGTTGCCACTTCCTTTCTAAACTGAGTGAGACTAGAATATAATTTCCAGTCTTTATATGCCAGCCAATTAATTCAAAAGGATAAATACGTTGTTAGCATAACTTTTAATTTTTTCCTGTCCTTCCTTCTGTTAAAAAGCCACATGGGCTGAAAAAGAGAAACCAAACTTACGTTATCAGAACAAAATTACAAAAAAAACCCCTTGCCACTCGAAAAGTAACATCACAATCAAAATCTGAAAGAAGCCAGATAATCTTAGCTTCAACAGTCCTGGTTGAAAGAGATGGAAAAAGGGGCAAGAGGAATTTATTCCTAGCTTCTGCTCTCAGAGGGCAATTAAAGACAGTATGAGCTATAGTCTTGATCAGGGCTTTTTTTGTAGAAAAAGTCCAGCAGGAACTCATTAGCATAATAGGCCACATCTAAACAGCAGAAATTCATTAGCATATTAGGCCACACCCCCTAACAGTGCAAGTCCCTTCCGGGATTGGCTTTCCCAGGTGCCCCATGCGCATGGGGAAACTGAAGGAAGGAAGGCAGTTTCTGGATAGGCTTCCCCAGGAGAGGAGGCAGTTTAAACTGTCTTCCTTCCCTGGATCAGCTTGGCTTCCCCAGGTGCCCGCGGCTTGTGAGGTGCCTGAGGGGCGTGGCCAACTTGGAAGCCAGCCGGAACTCCGTTCCGGTGCGTTCCTGCCCAAAAATAGCCCTGGTCTTGATCCTACATGTGGAACACTGGCAGGTTCTGTCTGAATAAAGTGTTCATGAATATCCCCCATTTAACAGTGCAGAAGGTAAGGAGTCCATGCGTGCCAACGTAAAGGCTTACTGCAGCTTTGGAACCTTCAGCATAAAAATATGGTGGTGTTTTCCGATGGAGGGGCAGTCCCAGTGGAATGGGGGAACAGACTCGTCGAGCACATAAATATGTACTGCTGTAGTCCAATTATGTAATAAGGCCCTTTATTAATATATACGCCTCATTGGTAGGTAGACTCATTATTGTGTCTTACGGCAAGTTTAAGGTGAACAACTTCAAAACCATTAATTTATCCCATGATGATACAAATGAGTCATTATGAATAAGAGGTAATAAACAGTGTCCCAGTTCAGATTTAAGAGTGTTAGTGCGATAACTGATAGATAGGAACTCTCATTCTGGGGCAAGTGAGGCTCTGTATTCTTGGTGCTTGGGGGGGGCAACAGGGGGAGGGCTTCTAGCGTCCTGGCCCCACTGATGGACCTCCTGAGGGCACCTGGTGTTTTTGGCCACTGTGTGACACAGAGTGTTGGACGGGATGGGCCATTGGCCTGATCCAACATTGGCTTCTCTTATGTTCTTATGTTCTTATTCTAAGGCTCTGATCCATGCCATTACCTCTAAAGAAATCTGACCTAACTCTGCCCATAAGTCAAGTCCAGAGACACACTTGGGGCCCCTAAAATCGTATGCAAGGAGTGTAATAGTGGTTTAATCAAATTTATCAGCTATAGCCTCGATCCCTTCAATTTAAATGGGTGTACCATATAGCAGCTGTGCTTTAATCTTTGCCACAGAGATCGCAATGGCTGCTGGAATATATTGTCCTCCATCTGTAAAAAAGAAACGTGATACAGCCACAGCTGATTGAATTCCCAGTTTAGTGGAATGTGAGATATGGGGGTGCCATGCAATACGAGAATGATATAGGATGCCCAGATAAATACATTGTTAGCATAACTTTTAATTAATTAAAGAGCCAGTTTGGTGTAGTGGTTAGGAGCATGGAGTTTAATCTGGGAGAACCGGGTCTGATTCCCCACTCCTCCACATGCAGCTGCTGGTATGACCTTGGATCAGTTACAAGTTCTTTCAGAGCTGTTCTCTCAAGGTCAGTTATCGGGAGAGCTTCCTCAGCCCCACCTACCTCACAGGGTGTCTGTTGTGGGGAGGGGAAGGGATTGTAAGCCACTCTGAGACTCCTTTGGGTAGTGAAGGGCGGGGTATAAATCCAGTCTCTTCTCTTTTTCTTCTTCTCTTCAACAACTTGGAGAAAAAAATGTCCTGCCTTTTAATAGAGGCTTAAGGTGTGGAAGTAGGCAAGTGAAGCTTTTCATGGCATGCAGGTAAATAACATCACCTGTTAAGAGAAAGAGATTGTAAGCCGCTCTGAGACTCCTTTGGGTAGTGAAGGGTGGGGTATAAAGCCAATCTCCTCTTCTTCTTAAAAATAAATAATAAAAAGTTTTAAATCTTGTGCCTGGTTTCTAAGGGGCTGTTTGCTACTCAAACCCAGGGAATCCTCCCAAATGGTATCCAGACTGCTGTATGAAGTTGTAAGCAGAAGGGGAAACCAGCACAGTCCAACCTGTAGAAGTTCCTCAGGCGTCGATGTGGACCTCTTTGGATCCCAGTTGTTATGTGCGTTGAACATTATTGTGTTTGTTTTTCAATCTCTCTCTAAAGCAAAAGGCCAGTCTTGGTTCTTCAGAATGACACCCTCTACTCCCAGAGGCGACCCTATACCAGTGAGGATGAAGCCTGGAAATCCTTTCTCGAAAACCCTCTTACAGCGGCCACTAAAGCCATGATGAGCATCAACGGTGATGAAGACAGTGCCGCCGCCCTGGGACTACTGTACGACTACTATAAGGTAGCTTCTTGGCACGCCTGGAGAAGCTGGAGCCCACTCTGATTGGCCCCAGGCCTTTAAGGAAGGAAAAGTCCGTGCTTCTGCTGCTCTGCTGGAGACCTTGGCACAGCTTATTTTTGCAGTGGCTATAAATAGTGTAATGAGAACTTCTGGTTATATGGCTCAAAGTAAAAAAACAAAATTGTATCGGATAATAATTTTTTTTTCCAAGTTACGATTAAGCAAACTGTTTTGGAATAATGTGCAACAGGTCAAGGTGTTGGTTTTTAATGTGTTGCAGTGAGAACACTGTGTGTGTGTGTGTTGCAAAGTTACGGAAATATTTCTGTTGATCCCGTAGAACTCTGCGGGCTTGGGATGAGGTCCTGTGTTACCTCTACAGGGTAACTGCAGTCTATCATCTGAGAACCTGGAAGCATTGAGCAGTTCCTTTTTCTCCCTTGGCACATGACACAGTTCTCTCTTCATCCACACTGGCTTCTTGAATCCCCTACCATGTTTCCTTCCTGTTGGAAGAGCGACTGCTTGAGCTTGCAAGAGCTCTTGTTTTAGGAGCGCCCACCCTTCACTTGCTCCTTTCCCTTCCGGCAGTCTTGCCCACGGAATGATTCTCACCGTGCCTCTGAGTTTATTTAAGTCTGCCCTACTGAAATCTAACATACACGTGTGGCTGTGAACTTCCTTGGTTCCCCCCCACAGCAAAAGGAAATCTAGCAGAACTTCTTAGGTTTCATTAAGGCTGTCACTCATGGTTTAGTTTTGGAAGGTTTTCTTATTCTGAGGCAGAGGTCCCCAACCAAGTTCGCAGCTTCGGAATTCTGGCACGGGGTGGTGGGCCCAACCACAAAACAGCAGCTGCAGGAGGTCGTGCCAACCATAAAATGGTGGGGAGTGGGATTATGCAGAACTGCGTAGCTCTTCAGCATTTCAGGCAGACATACTATTTAACTGGATGCTTTTTTTAAAATGAACATATTGTTTAAAATATTTTTCTCGTATACCTCAAATAAGTATACTATTGGGCTAGTGAGAGAATTGTTATCTGGCAGATCTCCAGTGGCCAATAAGACGCTCTCTTGGGCAAAAGCCTCACCTGAGCCCGCCCACTTTCAGAAAACGCTCGGCAGGTGCCATGGCACCCATGAATGTCACTTGGGGGACCCCTGTTCCGAAGTTTCCATTTCCAGTGGGTTGCGTGCTCAGTGTTGCTGTGATACCCAGTAGAAGATTTTTTTTAAAAAACACAAAAATTAAAAGGCAGGAAAATGGTTTGGGTCGAGATAATGGTGGGAGCAGACTAGGAAGGAAGGGGCTTTAATGTTCACCAGGGAATCCTTCCTGTCCTTGCTTAAAAGCTAGTGCTTTTATGGAATTATGGCATTCATACATGGGCCTTGCCACCTTTCTCCAAATAAGACACTTGTGACTTAATGCTCCACTTTCATTAAGTGGTTGTGTTTCCCATACATTCTCTGGAGTCCCGTGTGATTATAGCCTTCCAGCTATGGGGATGTTCTCCAGTCCCTAGTCCAAGAGCTTTGTCCTGTATCCAAAAAAGGCAGCATACCAAAGACTGCCAAGTGACACCTTTAGGACAGCGTGGTGCTCAGTCTGGAGTAGTATCTTGTTTTTAAATATCCGAAACTGGTCAGGCAAGCCACAGAACTGGTTTGACCCACCATTGTTGGCTTTTAGCATCTACCTGCTAAAAAAAAAAACAATTATGGAAGTCTGGTGAAAGAACAGCTGTACAGGGTGTATCATCTTAGATGGGCAGTTGTGAGCATCAGAACTCGAAACTGTTAACAATCTCATCCCAGTACAAACAATTCCTGGTGTGGCAATGATATTCTACACCAAGGGTGAAAACTATTCAGTTCTGTCTGTAAATATGCTAAGAATATAAAAATGAGAACTAGTTTTTCCATAACGTACTCCAGTCCCAACAGCAAGTATGTATTACAAAACGCTTGGGTTCTGTCAAAATTTGGGAAGAAGAAGAAGAGAAGAGATTGGATTTATATCCTGACCTTCACTCACTGGGAATCTCAGAGCGGCTTACAAACTCCTTTTCCCTTCCCCTCCCCACAACAGACAACCTTTGAAGTCGGTGGGGCTGAGAGAGGTCTGAGACAACTGTCCTTGAGAGAACAGCTGGTACAGAGCTATGGCTTGCCCAAGGTCATCCAGCAGGTGCAAGTGGAGGAGTGGGGAATCAAACCCAGTTCTCCCAGATTAGAGTCCATGCACTTAACCACTACACCAAACTGGTTCTCCAAGGAAGTTTTGCAAGGAATATGATTTTTGCAGGGAATATGGTATGGTACCAAGAGAAGTTTGGGGTATGTATAAAGGAAGAAAGTAAAGGATAGCGACCTGTGCCTGAAATGTGCAGGCAAATGAAGACCAAAAGCAAAATTTTCAGCTGTATCCAGTTGTTTATGAACACTAGAAGCCAGTTTAATACAGAGTTAAAGCTAAATTTTTCATCAGATATATGGAGTTACGATGCAGTTGGAGGAAACGAAAGAAAACCCACCTTTGTGGTGGGCTTTGTATTTTTCTGTGAAGGATGAACTCTGCATCTGCTCAGGATGCCAGCTTGCTGTTAAATGAGCTGGTATCAAAATGAATTCATTCTTAAATAAAACTGCCTACTTTGCAAGTGGGAAAACCTTGAAGTGAGTTTTTCTGTCCTAGACAGATCTCGGAGGAAAGGGGTTTGTTTTTTTTTCCTTTGGAAGTACATTTTAAGAGAATCCCCCAACAGCTGGTATGTGTTTGTCCTGGGACTGATTTCTGAAGAATGGGTAAGGAAGCTCCTGAACAAGAACTATGTAAAGATAACCATCTTAAAAGTATGGTGAAGATCTCATCCTCAGCATTTCTACAGGCCATACAAAACTTATAATTATAACCTGCTGACCTGGGGGTATGTCTTTAGGGCATTTTGTATGTGTACCTTTCAAGAGAAATGTTGTTTGGGCTGTGTGGCAGAGCATGTCTGCTTTGGCCTGCAGGCCCTATTTCCGCCCTGCCCTCCTAGGGGTTCCCAACTCCTTGGAGGGGCTTTTCTTTTACTCTTGAGTAGCCGCTACCACCACCTGATCAGTGCAGGGATTTCCCACTGAGGGGATCAGGACCCTCAGCTTCCCTTCCCAGCTTAGAGGCCTTGCCTCTATAGCTCCTGCTAGCCCAGTGCCTGGCTACCACAGGGACAGTTTACTGCTTTGTGAACCCCTGGGGGAATAGCCAGTTACCAACTGCTTGCTTTCCCCCATCCTGGGGCTCCCTTTTAAAATAGCATGTCTGAAACAGTGGGGGCCTGTGTGGTATAGAGAACTGCTCCTCGCATCAACAGTTTAAAATGTTTATTAAAACGAAAATGTTTACAAGCATATTTTTAGCACCGCACCAGATTGAAGCAAGGAAGAACAAAAGAAATTGGTAAAACGCAAACCCTCTGTCCCTCTCAGCTATACATGCCCTATCTGATGGTAAAATATAGCACAGGCTCTTTATCTTAGGTGTTTCTAGTTCTCTAAAGATCTGTCATGACCTTAAAGCTTGCCCCCAGCTCTTTAGGCCAGCTACACGATCCAAAATGGCTGCCGGCTCCCCAGCTCAGACAAGAGTTCTGTTTAGCTCAGCGTCCCAAGGAAAAAGGGCTGTTTCCTGTTGCCCAAACATTTTTATCCCCTCTGTTTCCCCTTCTCTTTGACCCTGGTCAGCCCAGGTCAAAGCTTCTTCTCCTGTTGTCTCCAGGAAGCCCCTTCCTGTAACCTGTCTAGCAACTACCACCTCCAATCTCTATTCCCTGCTTGGAGAAGTGGGGTGAACTGGCCCCATCTCATTGTCTCTAGCGAGTTTCATTAGCATTTCTTAAGAGTCGCGTTCAGAAGGCCATGGGCTAATTCTCCCCCCCCCTCCCCCCCGCTGCTTGTTCTTAGCTCAGAGGTAAAAAATGGTTAAAATGCACAGCGGAGCCCAGCTTGTTGCCAAACTACCAGGAGACAATGCATTTCTCCATAGGCTAAAAGAATGAAACTGCATATTGGCAACATGAGTCTGGGGACAGTTCTTCCCCTGTGTGTGCTGTGCCCCCCCCCCCAACATGGGAGGTATTTACAGTGGAGAATCTGCAGGTGGACAGAGCCTGAACTTTCCTCCATCTGCCAGCTCTTCCTTGGGTTTGGGATCCCCGTGGTACCCCATCAAAAAGTTTCTCCTAAATGCGTTTCATTGTGTTTAGGTTGGTTTTGGGGTCGTGAAATATGAGAATTCATGAAATATTTGGACCACCAGCACTGGAAAATCTGTGTCTTGAGAAATGGGGGCTGTTCAGGTGTCCCTTGGCTGACTTACAGAGGACCAGAGTACAGCTTCGGTGTGGCTTGCCAAGTCTGGAAGCCATCTGGCATCTCACACCTGCTTTTTACAAGCCGTGTGAGTCTGTAGCGGCTGCTGTCTAAAGACGTTACTTAGGCCCAATTTACACCTCCCCTCTGAAGTAGTTTGACTGCTGTCTTTTCCTACGCTCAATTCACGCTGGTTTCAAATTTCACTCCCTGGGTCTGAAGACTACTAAGCAACAGGATCTGTTTAAAGCAGTAAAATGCTAGCTTGACCACAGGAGGGCAATTAACGAATGTAAACAGTAATTTTTAAACTAGAACAAGTGCGGTTTGAAACTAGAAACAGGTATAGATGGGGTTTTTTGGAAACTAGAATGATTCCAGCGGGAAAGTCAGATGTAGATTTGACCTTAAATGGCTTGTATTTGTCAGGTTAAAGAGTGGTGTTGCTAAGGCAGCTAATTTAAGTGCTTTTAGGGTATTCAATTTATGCCTCCTAATGTGGAAACCAGTCTGCAAAAAAAACTTGGTATTTAGAGTACAGTTGTTCAAATCTGCTGAAGTTAAAACCACTGCTGTACTTTTTAAAGCCAACTTAAACCTGTCTATTGGCTACCTTGGGCAGCTTGCAGCTATAGGATTTGGAAGGTTTGTCCCTGTACACCTCAGAGACGTAGCCCAATGTGCAAGCCACAGTTAGGTAAATATGAACACCACTGATGCTCTATTAAAACTTCTCCAACTCAGTTTAGCTAGGTGGAGGTTAAACCGTGCTTTTCCTTCCCCAAAGTCAACTTATGTGGAGTGTTTTTTCAGTATTCCCTAACTTGTCTCTGTCTTGTCTGCTGTCACACTGAAGATATGTAAAGAAAAGCAATTTTTCGTCTAGTACATTTTTTTTCCTAAATAGGATGAAATGTATTATTCTTGTGTTTCCTACATTAAGGTTCCCCGCGACAGGAGAGCTCCAGCTGTGAAACCAGATGCCGATCACTCTGAGCAAGACCATGCCAAAAGGTTCAGTATTCATATTTGCAGCACTTAAAAAAACAACACTCTACTCTACTTTGCATTTTCCTGTGCAAGGGAACAAGTGTAATTTGTCTCCCTCAGATTGATAATAGTCGCTACAGTCTCTACGGCTTGCATCCTTGGTGACATGAGCAGCTCTTCCACCCCCTGCTGCAGTCCTCTGTGACCCCCAAATTTGTCCTCCTATGGATTAGTGGACCCCCCTCCCAGGGAACATCATGAGTGTCAGAGTGGAAGGCTGCACTCCATCTTCCACAAACAGACATACCTAGCACCAATGCTCCCTCTAAGCTGTGGAGACTTGCGAGCAAAAATTCTACTTTGTGAGCTACTGGGATTAAGGCTGTGAGCGGGTGATTTGGCTGCTGCATAAATTAGCTTGCTCTGGAGCCCTCCTTCCTGAGCAAAGACAAAAATGTGAGCTGGAGGCTAAAAAATGGTGAGCCAGCTCGCACTAACTCAGCTTAGAGGGAACACTGCCTAGCATATGTGTAAAGGGTATCTGTGCTGGGATTCAAGCCCCTAGATAATAAGTTGGACATATTTTGGCTAGCATTGCGTACTCTTCTCCTTGTACTCCTTGCAGGCAGATCAAAGTAAATGGGTGGGAGGCAGCTCATGGAGGCAGGCCTTGGTGTCCTTGGGAAGAGGAACTCCAGGCTGTTGCAGCACAAGAAATAAAAAGATTGGAGGTGTCATTGAAGGGGCAGAGTGCATTTCACGTCAGGCTCTGTTATACATAATAGAATTCGGAGAGCGGCTTGTTCCCCTCATTATGATGTGTTGAGACCCCCCCTTCTGCCTCCTGTTTCACCCCAACATTTAGGGCTGCCAGTCTCCAGGTCAGGGCGGGGGTTCCCCCACTTCTGGGGAGTCAGTCCACCCCCAGCCAGCTGGCTGGTATGGGAAGCCCCCAAGAGCGACTACCCACCCGGCCCCCCTCTTCCTCCCCTCCTGCCCGATTTAATGGGCTTCATCTGTTTAGCAGGGACCACGTGGCCCACCAATCAGCTGGAGGCCCCTTTAAATCTATCGGGAGGGAGGGAGAGGGGCGGTTGCAGGCCACACGCTTGGCTCGCAGAAAGACCCTTTAAAGGGTCCTTTTGCAAGTGGGGGGGCTGCAGCATGTGGGGCTGATTTTCTCTAGCCTTCCACACAGCAACCCCCACCCCGCTTGCAAAAAACCCTTTAAAGGGTCTTTTTGCGAGCCAAGTGTGCGGGTCGCAACTGCCCCTCTCCCTCTTTCCTGCTAGATTTAAGGGGCCCTCCAGCTGGTCGGCAGGGCACATGGTTCCCAGCGTTCAGCTGCAGTCCTTTAAATCAGGCAGGAGGGGAGGGAGAGGAGTGGTGGGAGGGGGTGGTCATGCTTGGGGGTGTAACTTCAAGCATGGTCCAGCTCAGTGTACAATTTGATCAAACTGAACTTGTTTCCGTATTTCCACAAGGAACAGCATACCAAGCATGATGGAACCATCGCTCGTATCTACAGGCGAAAACAGAGTGCAAGTCTTGAAAAACATGCCTTTGAATATTGTTCTTCCGCACACTTCCCAAATGGCTGTTGACAAGAGGGGTCACCTGACTACTCCAGACACAACCGTCACAGTATCCATTGCATCCATGCCGACCCATTCTATCAAGACAGAAACGCAGTCGCACAGCTTCACTGTCGGCATTCCTCCGGCCGTCTATCACCCCGAGACCTCTGAGCGGGTGGTGGTTTTGGATAGGAGCCTCAACACAGACCAGTTCAGCTCTAGCTCCCAGCCTCAGAATTCCCAGCGGCGTACTCCAGATTCCACTTTGCCAGAGCCTTTTAAAGAAGGAGTGCAGGAGGTATGGCTATAGCCAGAACCCTTTGCTTGTCACCTCTGGGTAGATGGGTGGCTCTTTGCATTTTCCATAATTCAGTGGGACCAGAAAAAACCATGGGTCATGGTATCAAGCACAGAACTGGGTTTCCAGAGAGGCTTGAAAATGCTTTCATGTAGTGGTTTCTCTTTTAAAAGCAGCTTTCACATATACTTTAAAGTGTGTCAGAAGTGCCTTAGGAACCCTGACCTGGACAGCCCAGGCAAACATGATCTTGTCAGAATTTGGAGGCTAAGCATGGTCGACTCTGGCAAGTATTTGGATGGGAGACCTCCTTGGAATACCAGTCTTCTGGAGGACAGGGGTAGGCTTTATTCAGCCACCTCTCTGAATATCCTTGAGGCCCCCAGTAGGGGTCAGTCACCAGAGGTCACCATGGCTTCCAGATGCATGCACAGTCATCAGAGGTCACATGACTTCCAAGTACACGTGCTCTCTCTCTCTCTCTTTCACACACACACACGAAAAATACAACAAAAACATATTTATCCACATACAAAGAACAAGAATTGCTTTATTATTCGCAGCCAAAACAACCATAGCTTCAAAATGGAAGTCAGAAATTAAACTATCCCTAAACTCATGGTACAAAAAGTTATGTAACTTATACATAATGGCAAAAATATCCAACATAATGAACCCAACAAAATCTAATGGCAAATATAGCGAATTTACAATGATATGGCTATTGATCTTATCCCATCTAGTTTCTCAAGGAACAATACCAGAGATAATAGATACTCTTCATTTGTGGTAAATGTTGATGTCAACATTAAGCTTATGAAAAATGCACACTTTAATGCAGTTAAATTTATGTATACTTATCCTGTAAACAATTGTTATTACTTGTTATTGGAATTTTGAAAATTGAATAAATTATATTGGAAAGAAGAAGAAGAAAACAACCCCCCTCAAGTGCCTTAGGTATTTCAGGAGCCAGTGGATTTGCTGAAAAAGATTACCATGACAAGCAGATATTATGTAAAATAGTAAAATTTGCAGAATAAAAGTTCCACAAATTTGGTTAATTTCATTGCTTGGTACAGAATTGGAGTTGAGTTACATTTGTTTTGGCTCTCCTTTTAATGCAAAACACCTACAGCTTTGTATAGAAGTACCTTTTGCATTCCCCACACTGATTTTTATGCTTGCTCACTAGTCTGTACATGGATATCAAGTTCCTATTTAATTCTTATGTAAACCTGAAATCCCAATCCAAAGGATTAGAAATAGAAGATTTTCTCAAAAGGCCTAAGAGTATAAAGTACTAAATTTAAAACAAAAGCTGTTCCTGGACAATACAAGAATACTACCAAAAGTGCAGGGCTAATCTTTCAGGAGATGGCTCCTTCAGCTTCAGTGTGTGGTAATAAAAGACCTTGAATGTATTTTTTGTTTTGCTTTTGCTCATAGTAAGTTTCTCTTCTCATCACAGAGAATGAAGTGGCAGAGTTTAAATGCAAAACAAAATGTAGATTTTGGAGTGTTTTATTCAGTGTCAAAACGGAAGTTAAGATTTCCCCCTCCCTCTTTATACACTCTTCTTTACCTAAAAAAAAACTTCAGACACTACACAATTATCAGTAATTATCACTGCTCAGAACTGAAATGCAAGTTCTTTTGCGTAAGGTTTTACATAAGGTTGCTTGCTGCATTCTGGACCTGATATTTGAGTCTTGGCAGAATATGCTGCTTTATTTGTTTTTAAAACAAATGGACTGGCATTAAGAGAGAAAGCCCTGGCTAAGAACCGGCTTCTCTGATATTAGAAGTAGGCTTTAGGTTGTTTGTTAATGTGTGTTGGTGACACATAAGTGAAAGAGTGCCAAATGTGGGCTACCTAGTTCTCTTCTCCCCCCCCCCCCAGTCTGTTTATGTAGGTTTGTTTTAATGTCAGTCCGGGTGCGTAGGGATTGCACCATTACTGTGCCTCTCTTTTGGATCTTTATTTTTTTTCCCCTGTGGCTGAAACAATTATTGATACTTCACAGGTTTTCTTTCCTGCCGAGCTGAATCTCCGGATGGCCAGCATAAATTCTGAAGACTATGTGTTTGAAAACATTGCTGGGTAATTTTTAACCAATCCTATCCTTCAGATCCAGCTATCCAGAAACAGTCTATATGCACCTCTAGCTCATGTGAACGTAGGCCTGCTCTTTCCACAGGACTGAGATTTCCCAGCCGGGTGTTGGCAACCCTAATCCTTACCCTGACAGGCAGAACAGAGCGATTACAACTCAATATCTAGCTCCCCTTGTATGTGTACCGTGCAAAACTATAACCATTAAAAGGCTGGTTTTGGATGCTGAATAGCGGCGTGCACTCGGTATATACCGAGCCGAATAGAGACCCGAAAAATACCTTATCAGCTATCTGTGTTTGGCTACCAAAATAGCCACACCCAAGTGAAAGCCAATATTATTCGGCTTTTTTCGGTACGTCGAATAAATGCGTTTGGTTCCCTTGCTGAGTCATGCCGCCGCCATAGCCCAACTTGGCCAGTGAACTGAATGCATTTAAACTTTGCCCATCAGCACAGGTAGGAGTAAGTCCATGGGTGAAGCTCTGTTTAATTAACTAGTTGGCAACTGGAGTTTGAAGCATGTAAATATGGACCTTTCTGAGCTTTATTATGCACAGAAACTCTAAATCCAAAGCTTTGTATGTGCAATGGAGAATCCCTTAATAAAGTAAGCTACTTTCCCCTCTTCTTTGAAATTTAATATCTGGTAGAACAGAATACATAGCAGGTATGAATACCTGTGCTGTGGACTAGCCAGAAAACACAAGGAAAAGCACAGTATCACCTCCTCTGCTTGTGCACATAAGAATTTGACAGTGCATTGGATTCCCTTTCTAAATCTCCGGGCAGATGTGATCTTTAGGACACTTTGACAGTTCATTTTTCCAACATGGAAACCAATCTTTGTGTCCCCATTCATGGCATCATTGTATAGGTACATGGTGTCATGGATAGAATACTGGCCTTGGACTAGAAATACCAGGCTTGGCCTGGTATTTTGGGCAAGTCACTGTGTAGGTGTAACCTATCTCACAAACTCCGTATGGAGAGCGAAAGGGATATCCCCATGTGCCCCATGTTGGAAAGGCATAATCAAATGTAATTGACAGCTAATTCCTCATCATACTAAGAGTATATTGCAAGCTGTGGTATAATACGCTGGGTTAGTAAGAAAGGGACATTTTTTTACAATATGCTTTTCTTGTTTGGAAGAATTCAGAAGCGTGTTCCAAGCAAGAAAAACATGACATAAAATGGTAATTACAAGATAAACTCTTTCTTACTCATCCAGTTGGTTGGATTTCCTAGCCTTAAATAAGAAGATATCAGCCTTTAAAAATGCACGAAGACTGCCAAAACAGAAAGAGGAGGTAGGGGTACACAGTCCCATTCCTCATCTGGCATGTTGGTTTAGGATAAATCCAGAAATAATTTAATTATAAATCTCCCCCTTTGATTTTCAGGAACAACTTTGAATACACACTGGAAGCTTCCAAATCACTTCGGCAGAAGCCAGGGGATAATACGATGACTTACCTAAACAAGGGCCAATTTTATCCGATTACACTGAAGGAAATTAGCAGTGGTGAAGGCATCCATCAACCCATTAGTAAAGTCCGAGTGAGTTGTAACTCAAGAAAGTTTGATGGAGGAAAGATGGACGTGGTGTGCCCCTGAGGGGATCAGAAGATAGACCACTTGCTAATTTCTGGTGGCCTACTTAACGCTTGTCAGTTGCTGGGATTAATGTGCAAAAAGAAAAAACAGGAGCAGATGAACTTTGGTCTGATCCAGCAATGCACTTCCTGTGTTCTTAAGCAAGAATTAATAGCTCAGGCATTAGAGAAATGGGCTGAGGGGGAGAAGAAGAGAGACAGTTGTTGTTTCAGGGCATGGTAGGCGAGCCCCAAGTCTCCAGCTGTAGTCTTAAAATGGCATACAGGGCATGTTGCCGAATAAACTGGGCTGGATGTTTCTGGTAGTAAAATGGGTTTTCAAAATGGGGCAAAGATGGAGAGAGGAAAAAATGGAACTTTTTAAGTTGAGAGAAAGTATTGACTTGGGTGATTAACAGATTTGATATTATATCACTTGTATGGTGTTTTTTCTCCAGTACAGAACTTTTACAATTTTCTTCTTGTGAGTGTCACAGTAATCCTCTTATATAGACTAGTCTGAGAAACATGCACTAGACAGGCTCCTTTTCCTCTCAACTCATGTTCATGCATGCATAGGTGTTTGGTACATGCGTGTAGTTAGCTTAGTCACAGGAAGCATGCTGAAGATCCCAGGTTCAATCCATGGCATTTCCAGTTGAATACAGAAGACGGAGATCTTGGAGAGTGACTGCTGGTTTAGACTAACAGATGCATACAGTCTAAATCAGCTTCATGCTAAGTTCATGGCAGAGATCATTTTTTAAAAAATAGATGGTATCATAAACAATGGCGGAGTTGTGTTGCTTGACACACACCCCTTTTTCTTAAGGGTTATTGACCACTGGATATGGGAAAAGGAAACACCTGGGTGACAGCCTTCCCTTAAAACAGGCCCCTTTTTCAGTAGTATCCATAGCCCTGTCAGCTACATAAAGAAGAACTGTTACTTCTGCACTACACTACACTCAGAAAGCCAGCAAGATATAGTGATCAATGTCAGGGCTCATTTCGTAGCAGGAAGTCCTTTGTGTATTAGGCGACACACCCCTGATGTAGCCAATCCTCCAAGAGCTTAGAGTAGCCCCTGTAAGAAGAGCTCTGTAAGCTCTTGGAGGATTGGCTACATTAGGGGTGTGTCGCCTAATATGCAAAGGAATTCCTGCTGCAAAAAGAGCCCTGGTGATCATTAGTATTGGGGAGGGGTCAAATTCTCATTCTGCCTTGGAAGCTTGCTGGGTGATTTTGGTTAGGGTTGCCAGGTCTGGGTTGGAAAATACCTGGGGACTTCGGGGGTGGATTCAGGAGAGGGCAGGGATTGTGGAGGGGAGGGGCCTCAGCATGGTCCAATGCCATAGAGTCCACCCTTCAAAGCAGCCATTTTCTCCAGGGGAGCTGATCTCTGTCAGCTGGAGATCAGTTGTAAAAGCAGGAGATCCCCAGGCCCTACCTGGAGCCTGGCAACCCTAATTTTGGACCAGGTAGTCTCTCAGCCTGACCTACTTCACAGGATGGTGGTAAGGATAAAATGGAGAGGAGGCCAATGTTGTAAGCTGCTCTTGCGTACCCACTGAGGAGATAAGTGGCGTATACGTAACTATGCTGGGGAAAGATAAAGCACCTCCCACAGGTGGTAGAATTTAAGGGTTCTGTTAAAGAGCAGCATATTAATAATTACTAATTCTACTTTCATGGGACAGGAGCAGGGAGAGTCGCATCGTCTCTCTGGAAAAGAGGGCAGCCCCCAGTCTCTGGAAATGTTTTGGCTGTTGGTTTGAATGCCAGCGGTTCAAAGGGAAGCTTTTCCGGCCCTACTGTCCACCGCATTTGTTGACAAGGAGCTGCAGCTGATTCAAGTGGGCCGTCTGATCTTGCAAGATTCTCTTCTTGCTGTCTGAGGGTGCAAACTGCAAGGGCAAATGGCAGTTTATTTATAAGTGCAAGCCACTAGGGATTACGTGCCTGTCGGCCCTCCATAGATGTGGTCACACTTCAGCTAAAAATGGCTGCTGGTTAAGCCGCAGGTATAATCAATTCTTGACTGTCCCTCCTCCTCCTCCCTCCCTCCCTCCCTCGAACACACATGAAGCTGCCTTATATGGAACCAGTCCATTGGTTCATTAAGGTCAGCATTGTCTACATGCACTGGCAGTGGCTCTCCAGTGTTTCAGGCAGAGGCCTTTCACATCACCTACCACCTCATCCTTTTAGCTGGAGATGCTGGGAATTGAACCTGGGATGGTCTGCATGCCAAGCAGATGCTCTGCTGTTGAGCCACAGTCCCTCCCTGCCCCTCACTGACTTTGCCGAAGACCCTGTGGCCTTCATGTCGATTTAGCTTTTCTCTCTTTCCCTGCCCTTTCCCTTCTTTCTTTGCAAAGAGTGTTATCATGGTTGTGTTTGCGGAAGACAAAACAAGAGAGGATCAACTCAGGCACTGGAAGTACTGGCACTCCAGGCAGCACACAGCCAAACAAAGGTGCATTGACATAGGTAAGAAGGGATCCAGTTGCGGGAGCCAAAACTCCTCTTGGCAGGCTTTGTTTCTCTGCACTGGCTGAGGCCAAGAGAGTCCATGGCCTCCTTTGATCATGTCTCTTCATAGTTTTGGTTCTTGTCTAACATTATTTTGGGTGAATAAGGAATGCTGTTGCCCATTCCAAAGACTGCAGGTAAAGGTGGGCATTTGATCTAAACAAATCAACAGGAAGTGGTGGTGGCTACAAGCATAGACAGCTTCAAGAGGGGATTGGATAAACATATGGAGCAGAGGTCCATCAGTGGCTATTAGCCACAAGGTATAAATGGAACACTATTTCTGGGGCAGTGATACTCCGTATTCTTGTTGCTTGGGGGGGCAACAGTGGGAGGGCTTTTGGGGTTCTGGCCCCGCTGGTGGTCCCATTTGGGGTTTGGCCACTGGGTGACACATAGTGTTGGACTGGATGGGCCATTGGCCTGATCCAACATGGCTTCTCTTGTGTTCTTATGATGCTTCTTTGATGAAGGTACTATTTACGCAGAACTGGAAGGTCAAGTCTTGCAGTTGGTTACAGGCCTCCTGCTACCCAAGTGTGTGTTGAGGAGAGATTGAACATCACTGTCTTGAATCTAGCACTGTATTTTTGCCTGCTGCTGTCGGTGTAGAGGAGTCTGTGTCTCCTGTGGGACTTGCAGACTTTCCGAACAGCTGATCTTTGGCTTATTTCCCTCAGATACCAGGGTACAGCCACTTCATTTTTAATCACCACCCTCCCGAGAATGCATGCTCTGTTCTTAATTCCTGATATGACAGGTGTTAGGCCTCCAGCTTGCCTTGAGGTCATTTTAACCCTTAATCCAAAATATACATGTGTTATAGTTGTGGTTAACCAGTGCTGAGGGCTTGGCACTCTGCACATGGGCAAAGCTATTCCTGCTTTGTACTCAGATGTTTGAAGGTGAGCTCTGGTGTTGCAAAACAGGTTCTAGGACTGTGGTGAGGCCCTGGCACAAGTCGTACTCGAAGCACAGTTGGGGCAGGGAGGTGAAAGACAGCTTTGCAGCTATCCCGTTGTCTACAGCCATGCTGTGATTGGCTGGATTCCAGGTTTGAAGGCTGGGTTGCACTCCCTGTCCTTTCCTCCTCTGAATAAAAGTGGGGATTAATCACTTGGCACTTAAAGGCAGACACGCACACAAATCTTTGTTTGTTATTGAAGGAGTTTTATGGAGAGCATAGATCCTTCTTATGCTGGTTGACATTTCTCAAACAAAACGCCACAGGGCATGGCCAAGGTAGTTGTTGTGTCACCCTTCTTTGCTTATAGCTTTTTGTTTCATTTCTTGATTTTTTTTTTTAAAAAGTAAATGTACTATTTTCAGTATTTTATTAGAGAGGTCCTACAAGAACATTGGTTTCAGCAGCTTCCATTACTTTGGTTTTTACAGTGATTATGCTTTTTTTCTTTCTTTCCCGCATCTTATGGCCAGCTGATTACAAGGAAAGCTTCAACACCATCAGTAATATTGAAGAGATTGCGTACAATGCCATCTCCTTCACTTGGGACATCAACGATGAGGCAAAGGTAGGTACCAGAACTTTTCTTTCCTGGCTTCTTTTGGGAAGTGAAGCAAGAACGGAGTGAGATAAGATGGCAGTTACCGTATAATGAGGTTGGGTTTTGCTTTCAAATTGGGAAACGGCCACTGTCGAGGGCTGCCATAGAAGGCTTGTGCATAAAATTATTTTTTACGAGCTGAAGCTGTGTCCATTGGCAGTCATGGCTGTTAAGACTTTGTACACATGTATTCCACATCAAGAAGGTCTTTAGGTGGTTGAAAGATACTAGATAACTGAGAACAGCTGAGACCTGTGATGTGTTTTCATGAAGGCACTGGTTTAGCAGGAACCGTTTCTCCTAAATGCCTTGGCAGAAGGGGAGGTACGGCCTTGAGTCTGTACTGTCAGTGCTCAGTTGATGTGAGAGGCAAGAGGGTGACGCTTACTCTTTCTGTCTCTTCAGTTTGACCCAAGCATAGTAGGGAGTAGGAAATCACAGAGGGACCTAGCTGCAAAAAAAGAAGCCCGGAAGTGGAATTTTGTGTGGTGGCAAATGAATATTCACAAACCTTCTAGTGACTAGGTGCCTGTGGTACTGTTCCAGCTGAGAAGACCATCTGGCAGTTTGTCAGGTGTGCCGGAGTGTGAGCACCTATGCGAACACCAGCTTACAGCCCTCTAAGTTTAAACAGAGGTGTGTTTGCAGGCTGGAACTTGTAACCTTCCACAAATGGTCCGTCTCCTGCACCAAAGTGTCCTTGCTTATTAGACTCCCTGAGTCACCTTTTGAGTGTCTGTTCACAATAAAGAGGTCATTGGACAGAGCGACAGATTTATTATTATTGGGACTTCCCCCCAAGAACTGTTATTATATGCACAAAGCTAATTTCAAAGCCAAAGGACAGCATTAACTTATCACAATTTTGTGGTGGGACATCTAGGTAAAACTAGTCCCTGTGAAGATATTTACCATGTTGCCCTGCCAAAAGTGCAGGCATCTGAATGAAAGGTAAATCCATTTCCATAGAATGGGGGGAGCACCTGTGTCGTTTTCAGGAGATGCCCATCCAGAAGTTGGTCCAGTGATGGGCATGTTCACAACAAATGAACTGATCTCACTAAAACCACCACAAAAAGGGGGCAAGGCTGGACAAAAGGCCTTTAGGCAGAGCATGTCCACCTACCGACCTGTGCTTTTTCCATAGTTTCTGCTGAATGTGTGGGTTTTCAAATTCGACGTGTGTGCTTTTAAATCTTATTGATCCTGTAATTCGCTCAGTATGGAGTTTTTTTTGCAGGCCACCACCCTCCCCCCCCCCCCCACTTGGCAGAAAGTAGCCTGAATCTGTAGTAGCCAGCGTGATCATTGGGCCAGGCTACTCTAGTTTTGTCTAGTTTCCATTTTTCATGCTATGAAGTCTGAGAACATTGTTGAGGGGTGTTTGGAGTTCCTGGCTATAATGTGTTTGAGTGCACTGTTGCCCCCCCACCACACACATCTTGAATGATTAGTTTCAATGCTTCAGGGGATGTAAGAAAGACAAGGCTGTTGTCCTTTCTGCTAGTGTACCTGACAGATGATCTGGGCAATAGCTCAGGAGAGAGGAAATGGAGGGCTTTCACAGTTGAATTTGGCAGTGGACTCTTTAAGGAAGGATTTGTGAGCAGAGGAGAAGGTGGTTAGGGGATGGGCAGTGGAAACTGTTCCAAGCCTTTATTGCTAAATAAATATCCCTGTCTCAGCAAATGTCCATGATGTGTTTATCCTTTCAGACCGAATGCCATTACGTTAGCACCTGATGCCTGATGTGGGGTTACTTTGAAGCTAGAATCAAACACCAGCATTAGCCCCTTGAGGCTCTAATGGATGGTGCTGGTCCTGATAGTGACTTCTTGAGTCAGTCTAGGTTGTCTTAGGTACTCTTAAAATTTGGCAGTCGTATACGACTGTGCTGTCTTATTATAAAATATATTATATATTGTTTTGTTGTGAGCCTCCCTGAGCCGCCGTTTGACAGGGAGGGCGGGATATAAATCCCAAAAATAAATAAATAAAAATAAATAAAATGCCAGCTCCTATGGTTAAGTGTCAATTGTGACCTAGATAGAGTGGGCTGATATCTGTCCCCAAGGAGATAAGCAAACTGAGGCAGTGCAACCAAACACTGTATCTTTAGATCATCCAAGCGACAGTGGCCAGTTCAAGAAGAAAGCTGCCTGTGTTCTATGTGAACAAAATCTGTGGCATGGAAATCCTATGCAAAAAACCTCATGTGCAGGTGTTAAATTATTTAATATTGAAAGTGTGTCTTTTAAAAAAAATTGTTCAGTTTGCACATTCTGAATAAACACTGCCAATTTTGCAAAGTAATGGAAGAGCAGTGCCGGTAAAATGGGATTAGGAATGTTCCCTCTAAAGTGTGGAGTCTTGTGAGCAAAAATTCTGCTTCATGAGCTACTACCATTAAAGTTGTGAGTGAGCGAGTTGGCTGCTGCATAAATTGGTTTGCTCTGGAGCCATCCTTCCTGAGTTACGACCAAAAATTTGTGAGCTGGAGGTTAAAAAACTGTGAGCTTGCTCACACTAACTCATCTTAGAGGGAACACTGATTAGGATCAAGGACCTGGTAGCTCCACGATACTCAGAAGCGGGCCTTCTAATCTTGCAAGGTTCTCCTCTTGCTGTCCGTGTTGTGAAAGTTGGAGGAACATTCTTAAAGAAATCGGTATTGAAAGTAATGGGGAGGGAGGAAATGACTTAAGGTGCCTGTCACTCATATTTGAATGGCTGTGTAAGAGTATTATAGGCCTGACTCAGAGAGGACTCGGATAAATGGGGTTTCTGGATCCTGTAATTTTTTTTAATGGCTTGTTTCTTATTCTGAACATCACTGCCCCAGAGCACACCCTTTCCTCTTTCCTAAAACCTGAAGATTTTTTTAAAAAAATCTTTTTTGACCTGGAAATACCCACCAATGAGTGAGATGTAAAAATGTGTTCCCATAAGCAAACGTTTCTGGATTACTGAAAGTGTAATCCTGCGCAGAATTACTCCAGTCTAAACCTCTTGATTTCAGTGGGTTCAATAACTCTGTATAGGATTGCACTGTAAGAGTCCTATTTAATCGTTTTTTCCTTTCAGAGTTATCATAATAATCTGTTGGTGACATTATAAGCGACGTGGGTAGACTGATTCTTGTATTTAATGACCACTAGTTTTCAGTAAGGTGTCTCTAAGAACATGACTTTTACATTTCATTTCTTTTTGAAGTGCTCTTCCGGTTTCTTTGGTAATATAGCTTGATATTAGGTACCGCTGGTCCTCCTCTTTTCTTCTCATCCGCTAATATGTTGAATCTGACTCTTGGTCTCTTGCCGTTCCATATAAATGCATTTATCTGACTTTGCCAATTCTTTAGGGTTTTATCAGGAATCTCAATTGGAAGCATTTGAAATAAAAAGTTTATTTTTGGCAAGACATTTATTTTTATTGTGGAGATTTTGCCACGGCAACTTTAATGTGCACCCTCTTTCCAAGCCTTTTAATATTTTCTTCCATACTGCTTCATAATTTTCTTGAAAAAGCGTGTCATTTTTCCCTGACACATTTATTCCCAGGTGTTTAATTGAATTGAATGCAATGTCACATCCAGTAATTGTTTTAATATTATCTTCTTCCTGTTTTGTAACAAATTCAGAGATTATTTTAGGTTTTTTCCTGTTAATTTTGAGTCTCGAAAAAAAACCAAGCTTTTCTATGTGTTCCATGAAATATTGCATTGTCTTTTTGTGGATTAAATATTGTTGAAACAACGTAGTCCGCATAGCTTTTCAACTTAAATTCTTCTCCACTGACAATCAGTCCCATATAAAATTAAAATTATATTTTAAAAGAGTCCTATTTAATCTTTTTTCTTCCTTCTTTTTGAGGGAATGTATTTGACAGTGGCTCTTGATCAGATTACTTGAACACAGAGAAGCAGGTCTTTCCCAGAACTTTGATTTTATTGGGTAAAAGCTGAGCCAATTTCAACATATTTTTATTGCATGGTTCATTTGACTTGTGGGTTTTTTTGGGAGGTGGGGTGTTTGTTTTTTGACAAAGGTCTTGTGTGGAATGCCTCATGGAGTGGTAGAAGGAAGGAAGCTATAACTGCAAATCCCATGCTTAAAGGGGCTTTCTTAAACACTTGAATATACTCCCAGTATTGTTCATATTGACTGAAATGTTCACATTAAGGTGTATTGTAAGCAAGCATGGTCTACAGTTGAGCTTTAAAAGCTAGTTCTCACTGAGAAGGTAACGTTGTGGCTGTTAGACTATAGGTGGAGACCCTCATGACTGAATGCTTCCCCATACTAAAAAAACACCCCTGTATGTAGGAAAATAAATGTCAGGCAGAAGGTTAGACTAGAACTTTCCTCCTGACATGTTGTTTTTTTACATGTATAGAAATCTAGGTTTCCACCTGTAGTCTGCAGTGGTACAGCCTAAATACAGGTTTACACATGTCAGTGAAAGCTAGGCCACATTTGACCTAGAATAGGGTTGCCAAGTACTCACAGCTCGCCGGCAGGGGGGAGTCCTCTTCTTTCCTGGAGTTTCCCAGCGCACGCACTGCGATGATGTCACTGGAAATGACATCATCACGGTGGGGATGTTGCCAGGCCGACGCTCTGGCAATCGCCCAAAAACTCTATGGTACCATAGAGTTTTTGGGGCGATTGCTAGAGCATCGCCCTGGCAACGTCCCCGACATGATCACGCTGGGGCAGTCATCCTGGCCGGACAACTTCAGGGGTGGGGTTCCCCGCCCGTGGACGACTTCAGGGGTGGGGTTCCCCCGCCGGTGGATTGGGGACCCCTGTAGTGGGGGATCCCCCGCCCCCTGGGAGGACTTGGCAGCCCTAACCTAGAACCACTGGAAAGGATTTGTTCAAGGGCAATGAGCGTTGCTGATCTCCAAACCTACACTGACTTCTAGTCCCTTGGTATGCAGATGGTTCAATGTGGTTCTGAAAGCAGATACTTTGTTATGGGATACAGTTACTGATTGTAAGTATATGACCTGTTTGCTACGTTAGGAGGACAGACTGAAGTTTAAACCCCTCCTCTTGACAAATACTTGGGGTTTCTACCTTTGCATCTGCTGATGTATCACACCCAGGAATGTATCAAGACTTCCATTTGTGTGGTTGGGTTTCCAGGCAAATGAAGGCTTTCCTAAGGGGAAGGGCATCACTTGGGGAGGCCCAGCCACATGGATGGAATGATTTATATCAGGGGTGGCCAAACTGTGGCTCGGGAGCCACATGTGGCTCTTTCACACATATTGTGTGGCTCCTGGGAGGCTCTCCATCTATTTGCTCTCTCTCTTTCTTTCTGTCTCTCTTCCTTCATCCCTCCCCTTCCCCCCTCCATCTATTTGCTTTCTTAATTTCTCTCTCTCTTTCATTCTTTCTTTCCACCCCTCTCTCTCTCTTTCTCTCTCTCTCTCTCAGACACATAAATATCATTAGCAAACAAATAAATATTATTGGACAAATAAATATCATTATCAATATCTTTTACCGCTTTTGTTATTATTTTTGGCAGTCTCATTTAATGTTAACAAAAAGCAAATTTGCATATCTTTCAATAAAAACATGTGTGTAATATTTGTTCCTGTCTTGGGGCTCTCAAACATCTGATGTTTATTCTGTGTGGCTCTTACATTAAGTAAGTTTGGCCACACCTGATTTATATAGTTTTGGGAGGGACATAGGAGGAACTCTGGGAATGGTAGCCAACTGTATTGCCCTAGGTATGTATCAAAGGTGACTGTGAACATTGGCTGGCCTGAAAGGTAGAGTTATGTGGATGGCTTGACCCAATTCCCCAAACCTGTTTATAAAATAAATTTGCCAATCTAGTGTGCCAATCTTGGAAACAAGAGGGTGAAATGTGAGGATGGGTTGTCTGGAAATAAAAAAAACAGCCCTTGCCAGGTGGTGAAGAGCAAGAGTTGTGGAAGAAAAGGAGAAACAAGCAAAGCACCTCTGAGAAGGGGAAGGCGATGTAGTTATTATTCTCAGAATACACAGACCATAGCACCTATACCCCCAGAACTGGCACACTGGTCCAATGCAACTCAAATACGGTGTTCATCTTGTACAGACATCTGACCTGAGACAATATTTGACAAAAACAGGGGACAGAAGATGTTCTCCTGTCCCTCACTTCCAGGGCTCCTTGAAGAAGCCTAGCAGTGCTGAGAAGGTACTGCTGTTGACTGCAAGCAGTGGAGGGGAGCTGTTCATCACCAGGCACCGGCCCATTACTTTTCTTTATTCCTTCACTGCTGGTTGTACTGCTGGGCCGCCTCCACAATGGAGTAAGGAGGAAGTGTGTAGGCTAGGGTTGCCAGTCCCCCAATGGGGGCAGAGGTTTGCCTGCTTTTGAGTCTCCCCCCCCCCCCCCCCCGATCCGCTGGCCCCAATCTGGGAACCCCTGTGATCACACACACTAAATAATCCACTTTTAACCTGCTTTCAATGCACTTTCCAACTGGATTTTGCCAGTTCTCATAGTAAAATCCAGTTAAGAAAGTGCATTGAAAGTGGATTATTTAGTGTGTGATCGCAGCCTTTCCTGACTTGGATAAACTTGTTCTTTGAAGAAAGTGCTCCACTGTTTGTACTTTAACCTCAAGGGCTCCCCCACTCCATGATAGTAGGTGAATAAGAGAGTGCTAGGCTAGTCTTCTATTTTGCCCTTGACCATGAGAGTTTTGTCTTACAGTGGTAACCCCTTTATCACCAGGGATGTTATCCTAATGAAGCATCAGTCATGAAGCTTATTAAAATATGGCACTGCCTCCCTTTGGCTGTGTTGAGATTCCTGTTTGGCTAGAATGAGATGCAGAGAGAAGCACGCAGATGAGTCGGAGAGGGTTTATGTACGTGTGCAATAACAGGGAGTGTCGCACTGATACTTAGGGAGTCTGAATGGCAAATATCTGCAGATGGAAATGAGTGCAGCCAGGGAAGACACCTTTAGAAAGCACCGCAGAAGAATGCTCTGGAAAGATAAAATGCAACCAGCTTTCTCTTAAGAAGCAGAAGTAATTTAAGTGTGTCTGAAAATGTACAGCTTCTGAGACACACATGACTTTGTGCCTTGTGTTAGAAGGCGGGCCGCATCCCCATGTCATAGGGTGTAGCTGTCCATTGCTCAGTAGCGGTCATCAGGGTTTTTTTGCACACTAGGCGAGGCTACCTTCTCCCCCCCCCCCCCAGTGTTCCCACCAATTTCCAAATATAAATGCAGCCATTGGGTGGAGACTCGACTCACAAGCGTCCGATCTTCCTGGGGCTGCCCCGGGGGAGACCCAGGAGAGCCCCCCCTCACGGGCGCTGTTCTTCCTCAGAAGCCGCCAGCCTCTCTGTTGGGGGGCAGCTTCCTCCCGGAGTCCTGCTCGGGTCAGCTCCCTCCCCTCCCTGCAACTGGCAGGACTGGCTGGCGTTTCTGCGGGCTGCTTGGATGCTGCAGCGGCACCCCCAGGCCCTGCCTGTTTCTCCTCTCACCAGGTGGCAGGTGGTGACTCTTCTTCTGCCTTCCTGCCTGCCCCCGTGCCGTGGAGAAAGAGAGGTCTTCAGCATCCCCACCGCCGCTGCTGGCATACGGGGAAGGAGCCTCGTGGTGTGCTGGGGGCACTTCGTCCCACAGGCTGGGCTGGGCAGTGAGGGCGGCCGCTCTCTGCTGGGATCTGCCACCGCCGCCTAATGACAAAGTGGCTCCCGTTCCCTGGTGCTGCTGGAGGCAGTGGTGCCACTCTCCCTCCCATCTGCCGCCCGAGGGGATGCCCAGGGCCCTGCGGCCGGGACACGTCTTCTGTAATAAAATTCTTAATTATACAAATATTCTAAAAGCCTCAGTATAGGAGATTTTTAACAGCCAAAATACTAGTTGATGTGAGTAGGAAAGGCCATTTTAATGGTTCCCCCTTCAGTCCCTTGCAGGAACTCGCTAAAAGCAAAGTAGCCTTAAAAATGATCAAGTATTTGATTAACTTTCAGTAATGCTAATTAAAACTGGTTGTCGCCAATTAACTAAAAGCTTAAACGAGCAGTTTGTGGGATAGTTTGCATCTAACAGAAACCATAATATTAAACCTGTCATCCAATTTAGATAAACCACATAGATTATTTACTCTGACTCTGAGTTGCATAAAAGGATTTTTAATATATTAAAATGTATGTTTAATCTGTAAGAGTTTTCACCTGCCATAAACGCTGGTGTCTTCTGAGCGTTGTGCCTGTTTAAAAAGGCCTCTTCAGTGATCCTTCTTGTTCCTTACTGGAAATTTGGTCTGCCATCTTTGTTGCTTCTAGTTATTCCAGTAATCTGGATTGCATCACCCCAGTGATTGTCACCTGATCCTGCCTCTTTCATAATTTGGCAGACATGCACAGTATTATGTAGCAGGGATTCCAAAAATACAGCATTTCTAGATCTTATATGATAACACAGAGTTCCTATTTAACTGGATTGGTGTTCAGGAACCCCCCCCCCCCCCGTATGCTAGAACTTCTGGAATAATTATCCATGTCATGTGTGGGAAAACATTAGGAAGTGGCCACACCCATTTACATATAGTCCAGTTCATGATTTACTAATATGGCCGATTTAATGACTTGGTTATGTGCTCAGTGCAATGTTCTTATGTGCAGCAACTATGTCCATTCAAATCAAGATCACATTTTACTTGACTAACCTTTGTTAGCTGGCTATTACAGAGCTGTATGTGATAGTACTCCAAGAAAGATAGAAGAGCCACGGTTTAAAATGGAAGGTTCCTTTGTTCTAAGCTTTTTAAAAATGATTTGCTTCTACCCTGAGGGCCATCGTCTAGCTTCTGACTTTATGGTTTGTTGGTATATACTGATCACTTTTTATGTCTGTTTTTACTTTTGAGTGGCCCTAAGCAGGATTCTGGAGTGGTAGCGTATGCATTTTCTAAATAAATTAAAACAAAGAATCTGCTGTTATGCAAAGAGTCTGCTGAGATTGGCCAGTCGCATTTGACTAGATCCCATTTCCTTTGGTCACAATTAATCTGCAGTCTTCACAAGCAGTACAATTAAGTGACAGAATGGACTGCCATACTTCAGCCCAAACTTATTCACATGTATACCCCACCCTTTCTTCTTCATGAAACTTAAGGCTGTTCTCAGGAAGTCAACTAATTAGTCAAGCACTGGCCAGATGATCTTCAGTAAGGTTGCTCTGTTCTAACCATACCCTGGGACTGTAAGTAGACAATAGCCTTTTGTGTGTGTAGATGCTCTACAACATTAAAACTCTATGTACCGACAACACTAATGTAGCCGATAACAGCGCTGGCTAGATTTCTATATGCATGGTGTTTTTACGCTGCAGGGGAAGGTTTACAGTGGTATCCCCATTTTCAGCCTGAAGTAGGACCATCTAATTTACCAGCTCATTCTGCTGCATATGTTGATCCAGCCACAGATCTTGGCTGCCGCGAAATCTGTTTCTTCAGAAATGTTCATGCATTGTATATATTTGTATTATTCTCCTGGAGCTTAAACTGAATCTTGGCAATCACATATTACATTCTTTAAACCAGAGATGAAGCTAACTAACTGTTAGACTGGTGTAGATACCTTATGTCAGAGACCCAAATCTGGGTACCCCTGGGTCAGCCCTCCTTCTTGCCTGAGAACACACACCCCGGCACGCCCTGTGGGTCCTCGAGGTTAAATGCACACAAATAAAGCAGACCTTGATAAAAATATGTGAAGGTTTATCCAAATATTTTAAAAAGGCTATCACTATGCAGTCTCTGTAGCTTAGCAACAGAGAAATAAAAAGCTAACTTTTCTAATACATTTGGTACCTGGCATTAGATAGCACACCTTCTTGCAGCATAAGAATCCAGGCTATAGCCAGTGTTCCCTCTAAGCCAAGTTAGTGTGAGCTAGCTCAGTTTTTTAGCCTCTGGCTCACTCATTTTTGTCTTCGCTCAGGAAGGAGGGCAAATTGATTTATGCAGTAGCCAAATTGCTCACTCACAACTTGAATGCCAGTAGCTTCACAAAGTAGAATTTTTGCTCTCAAGGTTCCACAGCTTAGAGGGAGCATTGGCTGTAGCCTAAAGTGCTCTATACGTTGCAGTCCATCATGATGTGGTATATCATATCAACGCATACTAGTATGGCATAAGCATAAAGTTAGCATGGCTTCCCTCTGGCCTTCTCATAGTCTTTTGCCCTCTGGCACCAGGTGGTTTCTCTGATCCAATCAAGAATTGCCTTTGATGGCACTCTCCAGAAGATGTTAACATCCACTCCTAATTCCCCCCTCTCATCTGGTTACATAACTGAGCACTGGTTCTCACAATTAACCGATTGCCACATTCTTGAATCTGATCTTGAAAGAGATGAGGACGGTATCTACAGGAAGGCCCAAATCATGGACACCTGCAAGCCAGCGCAGGCTTACTGATCATCACATTAACCCTTGAGGGAGATGAGGGTGATTTGCCTCCCACCTTAACATATGAGTTTTTATGCAAACATTTTGATCAGTCTAATGTTTGTCTAAATTTTAAATTGAGAGATTTAAAACTGAAAGGCTTTTGAGGTATTCCAAACTTGCTGCATCCAAGTTAGAATGCTCCTACCGGCTGTATTCAGATGTTACAATAAACTGTGGTATGTTACACTTGCCCTGTTTAGTCTTCCAGACATACAGAGCAAAACCCAGTTTGCTTGTAAGTCCCAGTTGCTTTGTTGTTTGCCTCTTTTCCCCAAGCAGAATCTCTGGTGCTATTCCAGGCTTCTGGGCAGATGTATGCAGTCTGGTTGCTATTGGTGAGCTACAGTAAATGGGTGGAGAATTGGGGAAGGGAGCCTAGGGCAAGCCACACTCTTTAATCCTTTCTCTTAACTAAGGATCTTTGATCTTCCCCCCCCCCCCCCTTTCTGTCCAGGCATTTTTCTTCAAGCAAAGTAGGGCTGCGGCCACACGGGACTTAAATGCGGGAGGAAGGGCAATTTCCTCCCGCATTTAAAGGGGCCGACCAGACGGCCGGCCCCTAGTCCCGTGCCGAAGCGGGCTCCAATGCGGGTTCCTCCCACATTTTCAGACCCCGGGAAAATCAAGTATTTTCCCGGGTGTTGCGGGAGGAACCCGCATTGGAGGTATCTGGATAGCCCTCTCTCGCATGCATTGCGATAGCAGGGCTGTCCAGATAGCCCCGCCGGCCATTTTCCCCCCCCCTTTTATACTTGGGCGCATGGCTATCCATGCGCCCAAGTGTAAAAGGGTGAGGGGAAAAAAAACCCCGACTTACCCAGGCGGATGGCGGGTCGGAGGCCACCACCGCCGCTTCCACTACTGCTGGGGCCGCCTCCGCTGCCTCCGCTGCTGTCTCTTCAGCGGCGGCCGTGGCGGCAGCCACCACCACCATTTCCGCCGCCGCTTCCGCCGCTACCGCGGCGTCCCCTGCCACTGCAGCCGCCTCTTCAGCAGCCACGGCAGCAGATCCCGCTGGCGCAGGGGTTGGGATGTTTAGACATCAATTTATGTTAAAAATTGTTATGTTAAAAATGTTTAGACATCCCAACCCGCTGTTGAAAAATGCGGCCCCTTTAAATCCGGGAGCCTCCCAGATTTAAAGGGGCCGTGTGACCGCGGCCTTGATCTTTACAGCCCTTTCTTTCTCCCCATCTTCTTTTGCAATTTCACTGCATTTCTTAGCCTGGAAATAAAATAAAAACTTGGGAAGAAACATATGTATCACATATTCACAGGGATATTGAGAAGGTGTAGAAACAAGAGCTCTCTTTAGGGGATAAAGGTATATTAGTACATGAGTTGTGAATAGTGTTGCCAACCTCCAGGTGGTGGCTGGAAATCTCTTGGGATTACACCTGATCTCTAGGTGACAGAAATCAGTTCACCTGGAAAAAATGGCTGCATTGAAAGGTGGACTCTGGTATTATATCCATTGAAGTCCCTCCCCTCCCCAGACTCCGCTGCCCTCAGACTCACACCCTCCAAGCATTTTCCAACCGGGAGCTGGCCTGGTTGTGAGCTAGTTGATTTGTGTAGAGCTGGAGCAATTTCTGTTATTTATGTTGGGAAGATGAATAAAGGTTGGTGGTTAAGCAAAACCTTCTGTCCCTCTACCTTTAAATTTTTCCCAGCTTACTGAGTCACCACTAGCAGGGGAAAGGGGTGGAGAGGCATGGAAGGAAGGCAGAGGAAAGGAAGGACTCTGCTGAGAAAGCATTGTAGCTTAAAGCATCTGTGCTGGCAAGATTTTCTGTTCTAGATTTGTGTCTCTTTATGCAGAAAGCTGAGAGGAGTGGTGCTACCCAACAAACTGGGATTTCTGCTCTCCGGTGTTACTGCAAACCAGAGTTATCAAGCAAAGTGCAAACTGTGGTTTAGAATCCCAGTTTAGCATCCAACAACACGCCTGTTTGTTGGGCAGTCTGAATTCAGATATTACACTAAACTGGAGTTAATTATGATTTTTAAACTGCATTAAGAACATAAAAAGAGCCCTGCTGGATCAGACCAACCGTCCATATAGTCTAGCATCCTGTCTCACACAGTGGCCAACCAGTTAGTCTGGATGGACAACAACAGAGCATACATCAAGATGGGTATCTGAAGAAGTGAGGAGTGACTCATGAAAGCTCATACCCTACCACAAATTGTGTTAGTCTTTAAGGTGCTACTGGACTCTTGCTCTTTCTACTGTAACAGGGCATGGAGGCTGAGACCTTCCCCTGATGTTGCCTCCTGGCACTCAGATTCAGAGGATTAGTGTGTTTTATAATGATGTCTCAATCCAGTCAGGAGCTTAATTTGGCAGGGAATAAATTATATGGAGGACTTCCATTTCTAGGCAGGGGATTAATTCGATCTTATTTTAAAGACCTGAATGTTCTATTATTTTTAACATAAATTGATCAGTAGATTTAAAGAGTACAAAAGGTAAACAACAACACTGACTGAGAATATCCAGTACATTCAAATTTGGGGTAACACCCATTTTACTCTAGAAACAGGCATGAATATTGTGTGTACATCGGTGTTTCCACTTAAAATGTGGGCATCATACTTTCCTGGGCATATATGTGGGAATCTTGGCCCAGTCAGGATTTCCTGACTTGTGTACATGGGTATGTATTTTTCTACACTTGATCACATACAGCAGTTATTTTTGCTTCATAAAAGAGCTCTTAACCCAGTTTAAATCATGAGGGTACATTGGAGGTATCATAATAGTGAACCTATGAACCTTAAACGGCTTCATCAAGCTTGGGTATTTAATTAAACTGAATTTGTTTCCTCGTGTGAGAAGAGGAAAACTGCTGTGTGAAAATCACTAGTCTGTCTGTCTCCTTCTTCTGACTATCCTTGAGGGCATAAAGTGAACATTTCTACATTCATTCCTTTGCATAATCCAAAGGTTATGAAGAGAAAACATCTTTTCCTATTAGTCTTTCAGTAGGTATAATGATATGCTTTCAAGAGAGAATCGGCTTGCCGTAGGAAGGAAAGTCACGCAACCAGTTTGCACTGTTTTCCCTATCCTTTCTGGTCTTGAGCTAGATTAATTCCACCTCATGGTGAGCAAACTCCCCTCAGCTGCATTCAGAATCAGGTGAACCAAACCACTGGAGAACACTCTTGTTTTTTTAATGATTTTTTTATTTTAATACCAAACAAACAAAACACACAAACATAACACATAAAACATAAAAGTTGGAGGTTCCATTTTACCTCTTAGTCATATTTAGTATATTATCACCTACAATATCCAGTTGTACTTTAGCCATTTTTGACACCATCTCAACTGTATATATATTCTGCTTTGTATTGAAAAAGTTCTATAATATCTCTAAGTGTAATTATAAGTCTGTATAAGTCTATATAGTTCATTTAGTATTATCTTCCAACCAGTTATAGAATCTGGACCATGTGGTCTGAAATTTCTTTTCTTCTTGTCCTCTCAAAAATAAAGTTAATTTATCCATCTCAGCAGTTCAGGAGTTTTGCTTATCATTTCTTCTTTTGAAAGTATTTCATCTTTTCTCCAAAACTCTTTTTTTCCAAAAAGCGGGAGATGCCCAGGCCCCACCTGGAGGCTGGCAACCCTACCACGTGTTGGCGTACGCTTGTAAAAATTATGTGCCTAGGATGTTGTCCAAAGCCCTGCAGGTTAAGGGGCTTTGAGTTTATCTTTGCTCATGGAGCAGAAAAAGGAAGCGGCTTTCAGCATGTCAGAGAACTGTGGAAAAATTTCCTGGCGGGGCAGGACTCTTGAAAGACTGTGTGGTTTTAGTAAAAATTATGATGTGTGCAGATATTCTGGCATTAGAGAATATGGGTAAGCAGTCGCCACCGTTTGAAATTTGCATTTTAAATGCTAAGCAGACAATAGTTCTCAAAAAATAAACAAAGATTTTAAGAATGCGGAAGTGCCTTCTAAAAGTAGAATGGACCTCAGAAGAGGAATCTCGCTATACAGGCCAAAGATGATCGGCAGCTTTTGTGGTTACCTTTTTCTCTCTTCTGACAATGTTTGGGTGGGGATGTAGCAGATTCTGTCATTCATCCTTGTTGTCCTTTTGAGACATGGAATGAAGACTTCTGAAAATCAGAATTGCATTTTGGTACGGATGATCCAAGCCAAGTGGGCTTTGAAAGTCTCTTTGGAAAAGGATTTAAAGCACTGGAGCAGAAAAATATGTCTCAATTTAAGCTGCTGTGTATTATCTTCCTGGTAGCATACAGGATACTAACTTCATATAGTGTCAAGCAGTTTCCAGTACACCTAGGCTGATATCAGTCTAAGCTGCTGTAAATGTTTAGCATAGAAAGATGCAGGGGTCGTTTCGTAGAAAAAGAGGTGCAGGAGCTCATTAGCATAACTAATTAGCATAACTTATTTGCATATGCTACACCACCTGACATCACCGGAAGCATGTCAGAAGGCAAGAAAGAAAGGAGAGAGAGAGAGAGAGGAAGGAAGGAAGGGAAGGGAAGGGAGGGAGGAAGAAAGAAAGAGCTGGCAGAGAGGGAACAGCTACTAATCCAAGCCTCAAAAATACCACTTTTCTGGGAGGATAGCTTCAGTGGTGGCTGAAGCCTTCAGAAGGCTGGTTGAAGGAACAAGGACCTTTCCAGGGGACGGGGTCATTTTGCTGCAGCCATGACACAAGCAAGCATTCTCCCGTGGGGGGTGGGCTGGCACCAACTCCCGGAGCTGCGCACCCCCGAGCTCCTGCTTGAAATGACCCCTGGAAAGATTTATAAGTAGGTGTGTAATCAGCATGGCCTGATCCAAAGACCTTTTTAATGCCCCTTTGAGCTTTTGTTAAATGCAGCTATGGGCTGTGGTGTCAGTTGGTCTGCTATTATGCATAGAAGTCCAGTGGTCTGTCTAACTTCTTGTTGTATATAATAGCTGTAGGTTGTTTCATTGTTGATGTTCAGAAGATTTTCCCCATTAAGAAGACTGTAGTTTATTGCTGAACACACTAGACCCCCTCAGTACTGTTTTGGTACTTGAAAAGATTGCCTACTCCCTCCCCCAATCAAGCCCTCACAGCATTTTAAAAATGATTAAATTCTTCTCAAAAATGACAACAGTGACCATGGGTCACACCCATGGCCACTGTAATGTCCAGCTTAGCTAGCCTCAGGGCAAAACCGCAGGAGGAAAAGAGAATATGGAGAAAAAGTAGAGCTTGGGCTGTAGGTCAGTAGAATAAAACCTTGTGTAAGAATCCTGCCTTTTGTTTTTATGGTTGGCTTCTAGTCTGAACTAGTTTACGGATATTATTTTAGGCTACTGAATGTTGTTTTATGCTGTTTCACCCTGGTTTATGTTTATGGGTAGTTTTGATAAAGCTAATATTAATAATACCAATTTCTGTACTGCTGTTTTAATGATCTATTGTTTTTCCTTTGTGAGCACCCTTGAGCAGTTTTCTGGAGAGGTAGCATGTACATGTTCCGAATAATAGTTCAGCACCCAATCTCCAACAAGGACTAGGCAGGTATTTCTGTGATATCCTTAAATGGGGCATAAAAACACATCTCGACCCTTTTTCACTCTTGTGGCTGCAAATTCTATAACATCTTCTGTTGCATGAAGAATTTCCCCCCTCTGTCCTGAACTGTCAGTCTATGTCCTGGGTGACTTGCTAGTGCCTTCTTAAGCAGGGTTACACCCTTCTAAGTTCATGAAAGTCAAAGGTGTGATTCTGCTTAGGATGGCACTGTAGGTAATTTTACTGCCATCTTGCTTACTCCTTAATTTAAAAAAAACAATAACACCATCAGGGCATCTTAAGTGCTGTCTTCAAAGCTTCCTTAGCCATTGCTGAGGTAAATATTACTTCGCTGTTCATTAGTAGATGGTGGGAAGCTGCACAGAGGTACTTAAGGGATTTGTAGCTCACTGGTAGAGGACATGGTTTGCAGGCAAGAAGGCCCTGGGTTTAGTCCCAGGCATCTCCAATTAAAGCATTTTGCGTCAGGGATTAAGGTGATTCTTAAATGGAAATATGTCATAATGTATGTGTTAAAGCCTCACCATGCATTTTTGCACTTCTTCCCTTTCTTTAAATCTGGAGCCATTTGTTTCTTGTCAAAATCCCCCCCCCCCTTTCCTTCCTGTTTTATGTTTCAAAAAAGCCTTTTTAGAGCCCTGGGAAGGGGGTAATGTTTAGAAGCGTAATAGCAGCTGTGTTCCACTAGGGGTCCCTCTATTGCTGATAATCTTGAAGTTTTAACGCAGCTTTGAAAAAAATCAGAATTTCATTTAGGTGAGATGCAAAGTATATTAAGTATTATATTTTATCTGGAATATTAATATCACTATTTTGTCATCTTTGGACAAATACCTTGACCTAGCAAGTGTATTAACAGTGGTATGTCAGGTTGCTAGTAGGACTAGAGAGGAAAAAGTCCTATCTCTTTAATAGAGGCTTAATAAGTGGAAGCGGTCAGCTGAAGCTTTTCCTGGCATGGAGGTAAACATCACATGGTAAATAATATCCCATTAAGCCTCTATTAAAAGGACAAAACATTTTTCTCCAGGCCAACCTTTAGATGTGTGTCTTTCTGACTTTCTGTATAGTGAAAACAGTGGCTTCCAAGTAGTGATTCTCTGGTACTGATGAGGTTAAGAGGGGGCTGTTGTAGGCGAATGTTTGAGGTACTTGTACTGACAGCCCATATGAGCTTTCTTTTCCCTTCCCTATTATATCTCAACAAACTTTCTTTTAAAAATGTATTTTTGAAAAGGTAAATAGCATGGGAAACCTGCATAAATTTATTCTGAGCCCAAGATTTGGATGTTTCTTACAAATAGGTTATGATCCAGCAGTAGTTATGTGTAGGGTTGTGGAATTTTTTTCCTGCAGTTTTTTGGTTTAGGTCTATTGGACCCAAAAAATTTTGGGATTCCCAGATTGCAACACCGGTACAGTATTCAGAGCCAGGATTTTTTTCAAAAATCCCATTTTTTCCCGGGTCTAATAGACACAAGGAGAAAAAACCAGGGAGAAAAGCCAGCCCAAAGCTAAGCCTTGCTGGCACAGCTGATTTTGGGGCTGGCTTCTCCTTAGCTGGCTTCTATAGTCCCTTTAACCTTTAAAGGGACTGCAGTAGAAGCCCAACAAACAGCTGAGAGCTGGAAGCAATCTGCTCCAGCCTCTCTGTTGTTTTTCGGATATATCTGTTAATTCCTAAATATATCCAGAAGGGGGGGCATTAAAAAAAAAACCTGGATGCTTTTGGGATTCTGAAATATACCTGAAAAATACAGATAAGGTATTTTGGGGGTATATTTTCAGCTCGGGGTGATAACACCCCTCATTATACGCAACAGCCAGAGAACCCACAATGGGGTTACATTTCCATACCGAAAGTAGTCCATTCAATTTAAGGAGTTCCACATGCACATTGTGAAAGATGAAGGTGAATTTAGTTACATGTGTGGAGCTCCATACCTACACAGGGCATTCATTTCCAGCATTGGGGCAAGAGCCCATCTGTCCTGTTTTATGAAATCGTTCAGTCAACCAAAGGGACACGAGGACAGACCCTTGGTCCGCAGTGTAAAAACTACAGGCTCGAAGGTGTCTCTGCCTGATGGAACTGAGCCAACTGTAGAAGAAGAAGAAGCTCTTTAGCTTGGAGAAACGACGGCTGAGGGGTGACATGATCGAGGTTTATAAGATTATGCATGGGATAGAGCAGGTAGAGAAAGAAGCACTTTTCTCTCTTTTTCACAATACAAGAACTTGGGGGCACTCCATGAAATTGCTGAGCAGTCAGGTTAGAACAGATAAAAGGAAGTACTTCTTTACCCAAAGAGTGATTAACACGTGGAATTCACTGCCACAGGCAGTGGTGGTGGCTACAAGCATGGGCAGCTTCAAGAGGGAATTAGATAAACATATGGAGCAGAGGTCCATCAGTGGCTATTAGCCACAAAGTATAGATAGGAACTCTCATTCTGGGCCAATTGATGTTCTGTATTGTTGGTGCTGGGGGGGGGGGGCAACAGTGGGAGGGATTCCTGCCCCCACTGCTGGACCTTCTGAGGGCACCTGGTGTTTCTGGCCACTGTGTGAAAGAGTGTTGGACTGGATGGGCCATTGGCTTGATCCAACATTAGCTTCTCTTATATTCTTATGAGACTGGATTTATACCCCACTCTTCACTTGTAGTCTCAGAGCGGCTTACAAACTCCTTTCCCTTCCCCTCCCCACAACAGACACCCTGTGAGGTAGGGGGGGCTGAGAGAGCTCTGAGACAACTGTCCTTGAGAGAACACCTGGTACAGAGCTATGGCTTGCTCAAGGTCATCCAGCAGGTGCAAGTGGAGGAGTGGGGAATCAAACCCGGTTCTCCCAGATTAGAGTCTGCGCACTTAACCACTATGCCAGACTGGCTCCTATTAGGTTTGTGAATGAATCCAGTAGCAGTAAATTTTCTCCCTTAACAGGACAATTAATATATATATATTCTTCAGTTCTGCTTCTGATGGGGACTTTGCTTTGTTTTCAGGTCTTCATTGCTGTGAACTGCCTCAGTACAGATTTCTCTTCTCAGAAGGGTGTCAAGGGGCTTCCCCTGAACCTTCAAATTGACACCTACAGCTACAACAACAGGAGCAACAAACCTGTCCACAGGGCTTACTGCCAGATCAAGGTCTTTTGTGACAAGGTAAGGCTGCGGAACTCTGGAAAGCTACATCTTTGGGAAGACTCTCCTTTCCCAGGTCTTTTGAGTTCCCTCAGTTAATCAGTTTGGGGATGAACAACTTGCCCCATTTGGATTTTTCAGATTCATTTAGATGTAGCAATATTACTAGAGCTGTTGGGGGAACAGAGTGCCTGTGAAAAGGTGCTGTGCAAAAAGGTTCCATGGTAGTATCATTTATGTGACATATACATAGACTGAGTGAATATGTACCTTGTCCTGCCGTACTTTGGTTTCAACTGGCTGGATTATCAATAACTAGGGGAAATGAGTTCTCACTTGTGTGACAGAGCCTAAATAGTGATGGTGTTTTAGTTCTAAAGAAGACAAGAGGGGGCATCTGTTTCACCAACGTTCCGGTCTACCTGATTTTCTTCCTCATGGTTCTCGGAGCTTCCAACCATCTGCTTGGAATGCTTTCTCCTCCCATGTACTTTCCAGATACACTATTTGTGTGTGTGTGTGTGTGTGTGTGTGTGTAGTCATCCCATCTGATGATTCTGATCCTTTCCACCTTAGTAGTGGTAAGAAAGTCAACAACGTCTTGCTTAGATCCCTTCATTGCAGCTTTGTACTCTCTGTGGCACGTATTTCCAATACCTTGTCCAGAGTCCTAGAAGCCAATGTTTTGTCATTGGAAGCTTGTTATGGGTCATCAAAGGAAATCATAGAGATGCACATTTTGTTGACTGGGAAATGATAAAGCATGTTTCTTCATCAGTGGTTGCAAAAATTGTAGGCCGTAGTGCTTGGCAGTGGCCCCATCTCTCTGTCTTAGTTGACTTGAACAACAAGTAGGCCTCGTTTCCAATGCAAAAAGTTCTGGCTGCCTTGGCAGAATAGGTGGCAGTTTTGATTGATTCGGCAAGGACCAGCAGGTTACTGACCTCAGTAAGCAGGTTAGGAAAAAAACCCTCTTTTCTCCCCACTTGTTTTGACAGGGGGCAGAGAGGAAGATCAGGGATGAGGAACGAAAACAAAGCAAAAGAAAAGGCAAGTGCACTGACCCCAGCTCTCAGCTGAATGCCTGTAAGTAGAAAATATTTAGCACCATCTAATTTAGAGGACAGTTGCAACTAGATCTTACGTGAAGTGCGATTGGTGACATAAACCCACTTTTCTTCTAAAAGGGGCTTAAATACCTGTAACACTGTTGGTATAATTCCGAAGGGGCTCCTGTGTAAAACCATGCCTTTGTTTAGCTCTGTGCTAAGGCTTGTGGGAACAGGGAAAACATTTTCATCTAGTGGCATTAGGATTGCCAGCCTCCAGGTGGGGCCTGGGGATCTCCCACTTTTACAACTGATCTCCAGCCGACAGAGACCAGCTCCCCTGGAGAAAATGGCTGCTTTGAAGAGTGGACTCTGCGGCATTGTACCATGCTGAGGCCCCTCCCCTCCCCAAACCCCACCCTCTTCTGGCTCCGCCCCCAAAGTCTCCAGGTAATCCCCAATCCAGACTTGGCAACCCTAAGTGGCATCAAAGAAAGCAAATGCCACCTGCCATCAAATGACTCTCTTTCCTAAGGTGATGGTGGTGGAGGCTTTTGAATTAGCAGAGTTTCAGCTTATTTCTGGAAACGATGAGTTGATGGAACTCTTGAATGTTCCAGGGGGCATCGCAATACTACATTCACATCCTGCTTATGACCCTCAGGGGAGCTTTCAAAATAAAATCCCGTATGCAAAATATTTCGGCGTGGCCCCAAAGTGGAACTCTGTGCAAGGCTACGCAGATGGAAGCGGGCGCCCCTGGGACCAAGTATATGGGCTGCTATCGTTTGCACTCCTAATATAATGAACACTGATGAAGCGATTCAGATGAGTGCCAGAATTTCTGTACTAACTTTGACAACCGAGGCTGGGCCCATGCATTACTGGATATTGCCCGCTATGGTGGTCATTCACTTCCGGGACTCTCTCATCCATGCAGGAGCATCTAGTGGTGAATTATTACTGTAATGTAGGGATTCTGCAGTATCTAACAGTATGTGGAGGCAGCCAGTGACCAGTGTCTTTAAAATAGGCTGCCCTTCGGATTGCTGGGGCTAAGGGAAACGGTGTGCGTACGTGTCAGATTTTCCTTTGCTTACAGCCACCTTTTTTCTCTTCCGTTTGCTAGTTTCCGATGTCAAGGTACCCATGCTTCCCTCTCACAAGCGAACCGACATCACGGTCTTCAAGTCGTTTATGGATCTTGAAACTCAGCCAGTTCTTTTCATACCTGATGTTCACTATTCCAATATGCAACGTGGAGCTCATGTACGATATTTTCTTTGCATATGTTTTGGGGAAGGAAATAGGGAAGAAATTCTTCCTCCTTAGCCCATAGTGTCTGAGCTGATAGTACAGCCCTTTCTAGGCAGGTATGTAAGTGTGCAGTTGTTTTCGTGCTGGTTGGATTCCAGAAGGCTGTTTCTCCTGAAGACTAAGATAGCTGTTGTGTCTCCTTTTCCCAGCACTCAGTGTACACCATCACAACATTACTCCCTGGGGCTGGCACAGGTTAAGAAAGTGGCATGGGAGGGCGCCTTAAGCCCCTTCTCCTGAACTCTGTGGCCCTGGTTCAAATCTGGCCCCAGCAATTTTGGGAACTGAGTTCCTAGCAGGGAACTTGCAGTTGCTGTCTGAAAGTCCACGGGGAGGATGCATGAACAATGTAACCTGTAGCTGGGCCACATGTTGTAGACAGGATGGGTGAGCAGTTTCCTAAAGAGGCTGGTGATAAGGGTTGAGTTCACTAATGTGGACAGCAGGTGCCTCTCTTTCCTGCTTATTTGCAATCTAATTTATTGCCAGAAGGCCCTGGCTGGCACACCATGCCCCATTGAGACAATCAGCTGGCAAATTATAAGGATGCTCTTTGGAACGCTGCTTTATGTGGGCCTGTGGAGAGGCAGGGCAGCCCAACTGAGGTCTGTCCAGGTGGAAGCAACAAACTCTCCTTCAGTGGCCCCATCGGTCATGGCTGTAATGAAAGGAAATATGGTGGTATGAATTAATAAAATGCAATTGTGGGCCACAGTATGTCCAAGTTCATGGCTAATTTGTGCGACATGCTGATTAGTGTGTGCAGAACTTGTGTCTATTTTTGCTCCAAAAATAGCAGACAGAACAACTATTGTCAGGGCTTTGAAGAGTGTGATGTTCAAGGCCCTAATAATTGTGGTTGTGAGTGGTGATGAGAACGTAAATGTGACACAGTCCTGGCCAATGCTCCCTCTAAGCTGTGGAGTCCTGTGAGCAAAAATTCTACTTTGTGAGTGACTGGCATTAAAGTTGTGAGCAAGTGATCTGGCTGCTGCATAAATTAGTTTGTTCTGGAGCCATCTTTCCTGAGCTAAGACAAAAATGTGTGAGCTGGAGGCTAAAAATCTGTGAGCTAGCTCACACTAACTTAGCTTAGAGGGAACACTGGTCCTGGCCCATGTTGGTAACTGTCCCAAGTAAGAAAGATAAACCTGAGGTAAAGGGTAGAAAGGAGAGACTGGAGTTACAGAGCAAAGACGTTGGAGGAGGAAAGTTTCAGCTGTAGCAGAGAAGGCAGAAATATTATACGTCAGGCGCTAGAACTGAGTTTCATGGGACTTGAAGGGGAAGGTGGCAGGGTGATGGTGGGCTGGAATGTTTCGCCCAAAATGGCGGAAAGAGAGAATCACTGAGGAGAAGGTGGGAGGAAATGACCAAGTGAATGCTTTCCAGTTCTGAATCAGCTTTAAATAAATTTCCATCAGACACTGGGTTCACCGAGTGCCAAAAAATGTTGGTGTTTTGTGACTGGAACTTCAGATGTGTTCTTTGGTTCTAAAAAGCGGCAGCTGGAAATTGTAAGCAGGATATCAGTCAGGGCTGTGTTGTTGAAGGAAGGATTAAGTTTCTCCTCACAACCTCCACTATTTTAAGTGCCCTGCTTGAGTTGTTTTTAAGCTCCAGTTGGGGTGGGGAAATGGAGCTCAGTACAGGTAGGTATATTTGCCCCTTGTACTGTAACCTCTCTGTCCCCCCGCCCCCAACCAGGGCTTAGAACAGCTAGGGGAGGGCATTTCTGACTAGAAATCGTTTGGGAGAGGAACTGGGGCCATGATGCTTGGAGTTAACTCTCAAGTACTCTCCCTCCCCCACGCAGGCACTTTGGTTTAAGGGCCAAATGACACAACTTGGATTCTGGTTATGAAGTTTTAGTGTTGCATGTAGTTTGGCCCTGATACAAACAGAACAATACAATGTTATATTGCTGGTCAACTTGCTACTTTGCTCCAGAATGCTGGTCAAAAATAGCTTGGGTTTTTTTTCCTTCCCTGCTAGGTTTTCCCTGTTGCATCCGATGAACTGGAAGGCGAAGGGTAAGACGTGCTTTTGACTTTCCTTCTGTGGTGCCAGCCATTGGAAGGAGTGGTCCTCTATTTGGTTTTGGTTGCATGGCGACCTGTTGGGCACAGAATAAAGGATGATCTACCACAGAGAGTCACTCCAAATAATTTTATGGTGGTGGTGATTTTATGATTTTGTCGGATTTGTTTTTACTTTGTGAGCAACCCTGTGCAGGTCTCTGTAGAAGTAGGTTATACATTTTCTAACCAAATCAGCATCAAAGAAGAGCAGCAAGCTTTCCTCCATACTTGCTTTTTTTTTTTTTTTTTTTTTAACCAAAGCAAGTCTGTAAGTCAGGAGGGGAAGCTGCAGGAAAATCCAGCTTACGTTTAAAGACAGGAGAGCAACCCTGGCTTCTGCCTCCCTTTTGCTGGCTTACCCAGGAGACATAAGTAATGGAAAACTCACTCCCTGACCTGGAGTAAAAATGCAGTGGGAATATATGCAACACATTGTTTGTACAGCCAATAATTGCCTGTTAAGGACATCCCCTAGCTCAGAACAAAGTTTGAGTCCAGCAGCACCTTTAAGACCAAAATTTTTTTATAAGCTTTTGTGTGCATGTGTGTCCCTGAAGAAGCGTGCATGCACACAAAAGCTTATACCCAGAATTAAACTTTGTTGGTCTTAAAAGGTGCCACTGGACTCAAAACTTTGTTCTGCTGCTTCAGTCCCACATGACTACCCACCTGGATCTAGTCCCTAGCTCAGCAATGGAGTATCCCCTTTGCATGCAGAAGATTCCGGGTTCAGTCCCTGTTAAAATTACATCAAGCATTTTAAAATGATTTTACTGTTTTATGCTGTTCTGGCACTGTGTTGCCACATTGTAAGCCGCCCTGAGCCCACTTGTGGGGAGGGCGGGTAGAAGTGTGAAAAATAAATAAATAAATAAGCAGCAGGTATTGGGAAAGGCCTTTCTCTGTGTGAGACTAACCGTCCGTCTCTCTGAGCAGACAATACAGAACAAGTTGGACCAGTGTTCTGACTCTGTATAGAGCCAATTCCATGGGTTCGAGCATTAGAGATCTCTCAGTGATGAAGCTACACAGTCAGAACGTTGGCAAGGCCGGACTGGACTTCCACAGCTGTAATTGGCAACTGTGTAACTTCCTGCTAACCAACCAATCCTGATTGGTTCTAGTGTGGATAGTATTAAAAGTACTTATTGTAATTTGCTCAGAGAATAAGCTGAGTAACTAAGTAATAACTAAGCCCAGATCAGGTGGTTTTTCCATTGTCTGTGGAAGCCAAAATGGAAATGCCTGGAGACAGAGGAATATGCTCTGGCAGGGGGGGATTTGGGGGGTGTTCTGGGAGTGGGCAGGGACATTGTGCAACAACCCCAACACGATGACATCACCCAGAAGTGATGTCATCACAGAGGGGATGTCGCACGGGGGATACTCTGGTTTTTGGGCAGACTCTATGGTAAAAATTGGGCTTAAACCATGGAGTTTGCCTAAAAACCAGTGTGCCCCCGACGCAACTTCCCCAATGCAATGATGTCACTTCTGGGTGACTTCACTGTGTCGGGGACATCACGCAGCGATGTTCCTGTTTAGGGGTGGGGTTCCCCTGTTGGCCAGCTGATGTATGGTGGGGAGAAGCCCCCGAAACTGGGAGATCCCCCTCTGAGACCTGGCGGCTGGCAACCCTACACTCTGTGGTGTAGGACTGCTTTTGCCATGCAGAAGAATACTATGGGTATAAGATTTAGAATTCAGGCCCCTCTATCAGACTTGGAATATTTCAGTTATTTGGTGCTATGCATTCCAGGACCAGATTGTGCCTAGGATTTGGCAGGAGCTCCTCACAGCTTAGCGAGGGGTATGCTAAACTAATTATTGCCTTGTTTATACTGGCTTTGTAGTGAAACAAGCTAGGAATGGCCAAGGTCCTGTCTCCTCTGTTTCCCACAAATGAAAATGCTGCTATAGCACTGCTGGGTTTGTTTGCTTTCTTCTTGCAGCTCTGCCATGAAGAGGGGGCCTTACATCAGTGAAGACGATTTTGCTGCCACCCCAATTAAACTGACTAGAATAGAAGAACCCAAAAGAGGTAATCCTGATCATCTGGAGGGGAAACGAGAGTCCTGTTTTGGGTGATACTGTGTGGTGGCCCTAGATGGTTTCTAGACGAACGCATCCAGCAAGGGCCGGGGTGACCTAGGACTGTATCCCTGCTCAACTCAAAAGCTAACAGGTTGACCAGGGGCCGGGTCACTGTTTCTCAGGCTAATGTCCTTCACAGGATTGCAGTAAAGATCAAATTGAGGGAAGGGGAAGCCATTGTGAGCCATACGGAGCTCCTTGGAGGAAAGGTGGGATGAGAATTTAATGAAAATGTGAAGATTTTAATGAATAAAATGTACCTCCTTACCTCAGCTTCTGCCTTTATCCTGAGCCATCCGTTTCAAGGAAATGTTTTAAACCAGCACTGTTGTCCTAATTTTACCCTTGCTGACTGACCTGTCGTAGTGTAGTATAATTTTAATCAAAGGTTCGATAGTGCTATCACATACAGCAAACAGAACTTTGATACTAGTTATTCCAAAGGATAAATTAGGGCCGGCCGGCCAATCTATTGTGCTGGACTTGCTTGCTTAATGTAAATAGTGTAGCTGATCCCGTGTGGCGCCTCACCCCACGTCCTCGAGCGTGGTTCCTGAAATACGTCTGGTGTTTGATATCTTTCAGTAAGTGGGAACAGAGCTGCTAACAATATTTACTGAATTTATGGTAGAAGAATGCAGAGCCATGCAGGCTGAACTGCAGAGTCAGTTTATCTCCTTCAGGTCATTTCGGTCTACTGATTTGCTGGTCCCTGTGACTACAAAAGTCTTTATATGGTTGGGAGAGATGAGGGAGATGAGTTGCTTGAAGTCAACACATCTGTACAGATCAGGGATGGCCCCAAACCTTGTGGAAGCAGTGGCACTTTGAGAATCTTGAGGCTAGGTTGTGCCCCCCCCCCCCCCCAGAATAGCTGCCTTGGGTGGAGTACTTTTAACTGCAAAATGGCTGCCATAGGAATTGGGGACAGTTACAGAGTACTGGGTGGGGTTTGTTGATCCCTCACAGGAACTGCAGATGAGTGTTCTGCTGAAGTGAATTCCATCCATCTTCTAAAGGCAGAACACTTAAAACGGTGCTGAAATTATGAAATTGCATCTCAACAGAATGCTCATACACAGTTTCTAAATGTAGAACTTGCAGTGGCATCACAGCAGCTCAGCCAATGGCTGTGGATGCCTCAATAGCACCATATTTTGGTTTTGGATATTATCCTCTAGAACAGTGTGACTCCTTGATTCAGGAGGTTTTAAAAGTGGTTCTGGGCAGTGTTCCCTCTAAGCTGAGTTAGTGTGAGCTAGCTCACAGTTTTTTAGCCTCCAGCTCACACATTTTTGTCTTGGCTCAGGAAGGAGGGCTCCAGAGCAAACTGATTTATGCAGCAGCCAAATAGCTCGCTCACAACTTTAATGCCAGTAGCTCACAAAGTTGAATTTTTGCTCAGAAGACTCCACAGCTTAAAGGGAGCGTTGCTGGTGAGGTACATCCTCTGCCCATTCTCCGAGGTTCTGGCTAGAATTTGTTCGAATACTGTTCCTCCTAGACCGACCTGCAGAGTATCAAATGTTTCACAATAGCCTGGGAAGGGTAGCCTTAAAATGCTGTTTCTGGATCAGTCTAGGCTCAGACAGATGTGTTACGCCTTCCAGTGTTGGCATCCCTTTTATTGTCTCATATCAGTTTAATCCGATCCCTCCATCACCTTTGCTTGTTCCAGTGTTGCTGTATGTCCGGAAGGAATCTGAAGAAGTCTTTGATGCCCTCATGCTCAAAATCCCATCGCTGAAAGGTCTAATGGAAGCCGTAAGTTGCAGGGCTCTAAATCATTTTTAAACCATTTGGTAACTTTGGATATCCCACTGATGAATGCACGAATTGAACCGGCAAATAATATAGCATGCCCTCTGTGTATGCCACTTTTAGACTTTGCCAATGAGGAAGGCTAGTTTATATAGTTTATATAGGCCCTGGGAAAGGAAGGACAATCCCTAGGGGGATATGGGGCTTGTCACAAGCTGCCGCCCCCCAGCCTTTGCCTATGCCAGACTTCTGGACCTCGCAGGACTTCAGTTCCCAAGTCATTGCCACTTGCCTGGGCAGTGGGGCGACCCAGTCTTTTGCATTCCAGGTGATCAGTGGCTTTCTCGAGAAGTGTGAAGCTCCCTCCCAGTGTGGGGCCGTGGTGGACACCCTGGTTCTATCTGCCCAAGGAACTGCTCTGAGTAAGAGTAGTGGCCAATCCACTGTGGGGAGGGCTGTGAGCCTCCAGGTGGGGCCTGGAGACCTCTCAGTATTACAACTGATCCCCATGCAATAGTGATCAGTTCTCTGGGAGAAAATGGCTGCTTTGGAGGGTGGACTCTTTGGCATTATACCCTGCTGAGGTCCCCAACCTTCCCAGGCTCCATCCTAGGTTTGCCAGGTCTGGGTTGGAAAATACCTGGAGACTTTGGGGGTGGATCCAGGAGAGAGAGGGGTTTGGGGAGGGGGGGGGGCTCAGCATGGTCCAATGCCATAGAGTCCTCCCTTCAAAGCAGCCATTTTCTCCTGGGGAGCTGATCTCTGTCAGCTGGGGATCAGTTGTAAAAGCGGGATATCTCCAGGCCCACCTGGAGGCTGACAACCCTACTCCATCCCCAAAATCTTCAGGAACTTCCCAACTCAGTATTGGCAACCCTAAGAGCGGGTCATAACAAAAGACCAGTGAAACTGTTGGGCAAAAAGAGGTTTATGGCTTTGTGTGCAGAGATTACATAGTTCAAAGAGCTGTTTCCCTCAGCATGAAATCTGTTGTGAAGAAGGTGTGCTTTGGTGGTGTGCTAATGTGAATTGCCTCCCTTCCAAACAAGAAACTCAAAACAGTATTAATTTTTGAGGCGGTGTCTTTCTTTTTCTCCCCCTCATGCTGCGAAATGGATGAAGAAATATTTTGTACATGCAGCTCCATGCCACTAGGTATATGCAAATTTTACTTTAATGTCAAGTCTTTTCTAGGAAATCTTGGGCTTAAAATATGAATAATTTCCAGAAGTGTTATGGTGAAATGTGTAGCTGTGTGCAGTGTCTTAATTGGGCGCCCTCCATTCTCTAATCAAGGATGTTTTCAAAGTTTGTTCTTTCCCACACCCCATGCATAGCCTGTTCCCTCTAAGCTGAGTTAGTGTGAGCTAGCTCACAGTTTTTTAGCCTCCGGCTCACACATTTTTGTCTTAGCTCAGGAAGGATGGCTCCAGAGCAAACTAATTTAGGCAGTAGTCAAATTGCTCACTCACAATGTTAATGCCAGTAGCTCAGAAAGTAGAATTTTTGCTCACAAAACCCCACAGCTTAGCGGGAGCATTGGCCTTAATATATAGCGTCTTTGTCACCTTAACTCTGTAAGATGGTAGATGTGGAATACAAGCAGGAGATGCAGATTGCGTGCTAAGGTAGGGGGAATAAAGCCGAAGAATCTTCAAAAATTCACTAGAACTTCACTAGAATTTAAAGCTGTTGAGTGTTCTGCCTTTTCCTTCTTCTAACTAGAGGATTGTGGAGTTAAAAAGAACAGACGTTTTATACATAGCAAAGCTTGATTCAGGTGGGTAGCTATGTTGGCCTGAAGCAATAGAACAAGGTGAGTCCAGTGGCACCTTTAAGAACAACGAAGTTTAATTCTAAGCTTTCGTGTGCATGCACACGAAAGCTTATACCCAGAATTAAACTGTTGTTCTTAAAGGTGCCACTGGACTCAAACTTTGTTTTATAGTAAAGCCTGCCCTTGGAATCCAAATCGGGTTCCCCGATTAGGGGCTCCTTCTTGCGCTGTCTTGCGTCTGTGATGTGCTCCAAGCTTTGTCCCTGTTGTGAACTTTGTGCTTAAATGAGGAAAAGGGAGGACTCGATGTACATTGTTAAAATGGCTGCATCGTGTATTCTTCTGCTTGAAACGAAGGGCCATCTGAGTGGTTATTCTGTACTAGAGTCATGTGGAATCCTTTTGGCTGCTCTAAGTTAATGGAAGTTAGTATTTGCTATCTTGATAAGATTAGGAGATGGTAGACAAAATGCTTTGCGTAAAACAAATTGCACCCAGAAGGATAACAAAACACTGTGGATGGTGCTTTCTACAGCATTTAAAAAATCCGAATGACTTGGTTGCTGCTTTGGGGTTGGGGCACCTTCTTGTATGCTTCCTCCCCTTTCAAAAGTAGTCAAACACATTTGCGTCTTCCTTTTGGGAAGCTGGGTGGGTTGTGAGGCTGCAGGCATGCTTTCCACCAGTCAGCTTTTCATTTGTTCAACCTCTCTGAGTCACCTGGACAGGATTACTTTGGTCCACTTTTTGTTCAGAAGCATTAACCCGAATAACACCAGTGTCCATGATTTCTGTCATTTATCAAGCTGGCCATGTATAGCGGTCATGTTTTCAGTGTGTCTGCCCAGCATGTTTTTAGCTTGTTCTTCCTCCCAGGAGCTCAGGGCAGTGTCCCTGGTTCTTCCATCACTGTTTTATTCTCACAACAACTCTGTAAAGTGGATTAGGCTGAAAGAAACCAATCCAAAGTTGCCCTTAGTGGGGATTTGAACCCAGGTTTCCTAAGACCCTAGTCTGATTTGCTAACCATCACCCTACGCTTGCGCCAACCGCCACGGGAGCAGGTGTGGGTGGTATAAAGTACCGGAGTCAGAGACACTTCAAGTGAAATCAGCTTATAAAGTTTATTGAGAGGAGAAGATGCCACATAAGACAGAGGTCCGGGAGTCTGCTTATGTTCCCATTTCAGCTGCGCCCCCGGCCTCGTCCAATACAGCGGATAGGTGCAGTCTCCTGCGGTTGTGTCCCATAGGTCCCTTTAAGGAACCCTCGTGCAAGATTGGGCTAAATTACGATCTGGTCGGGCTGTTGTCTGCCGGATCGAAGCTCCAGCAGCTAGCCTGACCCTGTGCGTTACAGTGAACACGTGGCGGTTGCCATTAAGGACATTACAGGTGGAGAGCTCACCGGCCAAGGTGACAGCCTCTTCGTGGGACTTTGCCACCATTGGTTTTGCATGAGGGAAAGTGCTGCCAAATGTTTGAAAGTGCTGCCAAATTAATATTATGCCTTACATAAAATTTACCATCTAGGAAAGAAGGCTTGAGTACTACAAAAATAAAAGGTGTTTATATCTCCAGTAAATAACATACTAGGTGTACATTTTTTTGGGGGGGGGGCTTATTTGCGGAACAGTAGCATTCTCTTCTTAGAGGGGAAAAATTGAGAACATTGAAAATCTGGGCCTCGTTTTAATACCCATGTGACTAGTTGCTGGTTTCAGTGAGAGAAGCAGCACCTAAACTTTGATCCATATTATGGTGGCGGTTTTCTTTTTGCAGCGGATTACTGATTCACCCAGATTCACAACTGTAAGCGATACAGCAGGCCTCTGAGTGAATATGTATCGGAGAAAACAGGAATAACTCTTTTTAAAGTGAGCTTGCAATGCGTCCATTTTTGCCATCCTTTTTCATTTTTGTGTTTAGGTCTCTGACAAATACGATGTTCCTTTGGATAAAATTGGGAAAGTCTTCAAGAAATGTAAAAAAGGGTAAGTTTCACCCCTCTGCAGTTTTGCAGGGAAAACTTGACACCTCACAAATGGTTTGACCTTTTCCCAGACACAAATCTTCTTTCCCCCCACACCAGATCTGGTTTAAGCAAGGGAAATGGAGTTGGTCCCAATAATGTAGCTGTCTTATAGAACTGGGATGCCCCCCCAAAAAAAGCGTACTTGATTGAGGATTCCCAAGATGGTGAAGAGAAAGAGAATTCAGGCTGCAAACATACGCACAATTAGACCCGACATAGACATGAATCCTGGGCAGATTTAATGGGAGTGATCAGACAACAACACCTTTGAAGTGTCCTGCAGCTGTCGGCAACCCGTTTTGTTCTGCTGCAGAAGCGGAGTTAAAAGACACCGGGGGAAATCCAGTAGTAAATGAGTTGTGACGGGCCACGGGTGGACTTTCCCGTGTTGGATCGTTCCAACATGCTCTCATGGTGTCCGGATGGTCTGATCAGGTCATCCCGACTCCATGCCATTGTTCCCCCCCCTCGCAGTATGCACATCAGCGCACACTCTATAGGGAGCCCTCAGTGTGGAGGTATGATTCATTGATCCCTCGTTTAAACGCATGCAGAAAAAACGGGACAAAAAACCCCCTGACACCCACAGTTGCGTCTGATCACACACTGACAGACTGCGCCTGCAGCTTCAAAGGGAGGTGTGATCATGCAACTGCGTGTCAAATTCCTCTAGAAGAAATAGCCTTGCTTCCCCGCTTCTTTTTTCCTGGTGTGTGTGACTGCAACCCTAGACTGCATTCACACTTTGGCCATGGAAAGTGAAATCCCCTGCTTAATTATCTAGGCAGGAACAACCTGTTCCCCTCCTCCCCCCTTTCATTTCACTGGACGGAAAGGACCATCTCAGAATACATGAATCTAGAACAGCTTAGGAAAATGAAGTGATGAACATAGGAAGCAGCCTTGTACTGAGGCAGTTGGTATATCTAGTGCATCGTTGTCTGGTTTGTAGCTAGTAGTGGCTTTTCAGGGTCTCGTGCTAAGAAGGGTCCTGCCCAGCACTGGCTCCCCGAGGTCCCTTCGCTGCAGAGGCTAGAGACTGAACCTGGGACCTGTGTGCAAAGTGAGAGCTCTCTTGCTGAACAAGCCCCCTCACCATGGCTTCCTTTGAAATATCAAGCATACAGAGCCTGAGGCTTTGTTTTCATAAAATGAAGCCTGTGAAAGGCCAGATTTCTGAGTACAGCTTTGGGGAGGGACAAGGCTCAGTGGCAGAGTGTCTGTTTTGCATGCAGAAGGTCCTGGCTTTAGTCCCCAGCATTGTCAGTGGAAAGGATCAGGTGATGGGTGTGAAAGGTGGCCTCTCCACAAGACTCTGGAGACCTGTGTGAGACCTGGTTGATACACTAAGGCTGATTTTACATCTGACTTTCCCGCTGGAATCATTCTAGTTCCAAAAAAACCTGCCCATACCTCTGTGTGGTGTGAAACCGTGCTGCCACTGAAATGTCCATATCTACTAATTGCCCTCCTGTGGTCAAGCTAGTATTAAACCGCTTTATTCTGCTTTAAACAATTGTGGTTTCTTAGTGCACTTAAACCCCCTGGAGTGAAATTTCACACCACTGTGAAATCAGCACAGGAAAAGACAGCAGTCAAACTACTTTAGAGGGGAGGTGTAAAATCAGCCTTAACTTCTGACTTAGTGCAAGGTAATACTAAACTTCTGACTTAGTGCGAGGTAATTTCATGTGTTCACATTGTTGTTGAGAGGTTAGCCCCCGTAATGTACCCCATTAAATAAGGATGTAAATAAGAATGAGTGAAGCAAATTGTAGTCTTTTGAGCTATCAGTGTACCAGTGCAATCAGATTCACAATGTTTCCTGTCCTACAGTTAAGAACATAAGAAGAACCCTGCTGGATCAGACCAATAGTCCATCTAGTCCAGCATCTTGTCTCACACAATGGCCAACCAGTTTCTCTGGAGGGCCAACAACAGGGCACAGAGGCTGAGACCTTCCCCTCAGCATATTCAGTTTACAGTATCAATTTCAAAATGGGCCATGTCTTCACACAAGCTGAGACTGATTTTCAGTGATATCTTTGAAGTCATTGGTTCCAACTTGAGAAAGCCATTTTGGTGAGATGCAGAGCATATTGAGGAAGCTGGCAATCCCGTAGTTCTTCTTTTGGAACCATTTCAGTGGCTGTCTGATCAGCGATTTTAAAAATGCGAGAGGGAACAGTGGTGAAACCCGATCACAATGACCGTGTGACCACAGCCTCAGTATCCTCTATAGAATTCTAGGGAATAATTGATTTGTGGAGGGATTTTTCAGGTATTCTTAGGCTCCTCGCAGAATTGAAGTCCCCAAACTTCTTTGGGTGGCTCTGATAACCAGTCTTGATACAATGTGCAGATGACCTCAGCATCTAGAGCAGGGGTGGCCAACCTGTGGCTCGGGAGCCACATGCGGCTCTTTCACACATATTGTGCGGCTCCTGGCAGGGCGGCTGGGGAAGCAAAGGGGAGGCATGCTTTTTCTCTCTTTCTCCCTTCCTTCCTTCCTTCCTTCCCTCCTCCCTCCCATCTATTTGCTTTCCTAGTTTCTCTCTCTCTCTTTCTTATAACTGGTTTTCCTCGTTTGTTTTTATTTTTGGCAGTCCCATTTAACGTTAATAAAAAAGCAAATTTGCATATTTTTAAAAATAAAAACGTGTGTGTGATATTTGTTCCTGTCTTGCGGCTCTCAGACATCTCTATGTGGTTCTTACGTTTATTCTATGTGGCTCTTACGTTAAGCAAGGTTGGCCACCCCTGATCTAGAGTGAGGTAAAGGGGGGTAAGGGTCTACAGTAGTGATATCTGGGAGGTGCCCGGGCATGCTACGGCTCTTGCTGGTGTGTCTCTTGGAACCCACTTACTTCTTCTCCAAAGCAAATAGCCAATCCTGACTTTTTCCCCAATTCACTGGAGTAGGAGGGGTTTCAGAAGAGCCCACCAAGCATCACTATGATATCTGCAGGGAACATCCATTTGGAAACAGCTGCCTCTGTCATAGGATGATGCTTTGCTTGGGACTTCCTGGTGCTTTGTGGAACCTCCTGTAATTTTGTGACTGGACCCAGCCTCCATGGTAGCCATTTTGTGATTAGACCCACTTCCTTCTTGGCAGTCTTTTTTGTTATGGGATATACTACCTAGTCTCAAGATCCCAGGAGTGCTGAAAGGTTCAACGAGACTGGGGATGGCTGCTTTACACACTGAGAGCTGGGGAAGCAAGGACCTCAAGAGATTTGAAAACACATATTTAGAATTTTTAGCGCTCCGCTCCTCCTGTTCAGACTAGATGTGTAACATCCATCCAGTCCCCTATGTGTGGTAGTGCTTGCCAGTTGCTAACTGGCAGCTGAGCTCCCCTACTAGCCCTTAACAATGGTCTAGATTTGCTCTGCATAGTGGGAAAGGCCATTCTGTGTACCTTTCCTCAGTCTGTTTGCAAGGGAACAAAGAGAAACTCCAGGCTTCATGTAATTTCACCCCTGAGACCGAACTCCTGTTTTGTTGATCGTTTCTTGTTAGGTTGGACTTGTAGATGATGATGCTCATGGGACCTGATTTGCTCTGTGGAGTTGTCATTGGTGTATTTGTTAAGCTTGATTATATGTTCTAATACTCTATTTATCTGTACCGTCTTAGCATCCTAGTGAATATGGACGACAACATTATAAAACACTATTCCAATGAAGACACCTTCCAGTTACAGATTGAAGAGACTGCTGGATCTTACAAACTCACCCTCACTGAGATCTAAGCTCGTCTGGGGCCTTCTGTGTGGATTTTATATGAAGATTGTGAACACAAACCTCTCATTATTGTTGTCCTCAGGATTAAATTTGCCTCTAGGGGAAAAGCCATTCTTCTTCCAGAGAAGAATACTTTCTGTTGTTCAAGCAAGGCTGATTCGTTTCAGACCTTCCGGCAACAGCTCCTAGTGAATGAAAGTTATTGAACTGATTTTTCCAAAATGGCAGATCTTACCAAAGCACTATAAAATGACCATCTGGTGAGATCACCTGCATATTCTCTTAGCTTTAAAATGTATGGGTTTGTTTCATCTCTTCCAGAGCTGTACAGGTACCAAATTCCCAATGGCACTTGCAGGGAGGTTCCAGGCAGGTGTGGGACGGAATTTTACGTTTACTACAGAACAGGGCATATTAGCTATCAATCATTCTCCAGCCCCTTAGTAGGAATGCCAGACTGTTTAGCTTTATGAAGAACTTCCTTTTTAAGCTCTATTTGTATATAAGTGCAGTATGTTTGAAGGGTTGTAAATGTGTAAATATAAGTCATATATATATAATATATATATATAAAATATCGTATATCTGGATATCTATGTGTGTGTATATATAAAGTGACAGCTGCAGTGAAGCCCATCTGAAAGGACTGCATGTATGTTGGAATATAATGTTGAGAAAAGCTGCCTCGGTTCTATATTATCTGGTGTCTTTTTGATCTTTTATAAGGCATAATTGCCCCCCAAAAGCTACTGTATGCAATAATCACTATCTTATTATCTTGAGCCAAGGTGGATCTGGCTCCTTGTGTAGTACTGATGCTCAAGACTAGTAATGTATCAATACTGCATAGCAACAAGAAGTATGGTATCTTTTAAAGTGAAAATGTTGAGAAGTCATACATCCTTCTGGGTATTAAGATCTGAGCTCTTCCATCTCTGGACAGAGAAGCCGGGCTCTCTTTTCCCTCTGAACTTCGCAATGGAGTGGGCTTGTCTCGGGTATGCTCTCAAGCCGGTGAGCCACTATGTCATCATTTCAGTAGAAACACCACTATTCTTCCTTGAGCTCTCATGTTACATTAGTTGAAATGTATGGTTCTGCTTTGGTTCCCTGCCCTGTTATGCATCTGTCTTACTTCTGGTTGCAGCAATACTGAGCAGAAATAATTTCAGTCCTGCTTTGATGCTGAACGACATAAAACTATGTCTTGGAACTGCAGTATGGTTCAACGTGAGTTCTTAGTCACTAGTGGAATTGTGTGCTTACTCAGATGTGAATGGTAATCCAGAATGGCCAACTGGGTATGGTAGACTTCAACCATTCCAGATGCTTATTGTGAATAACATGAGAGCCAGCATAATGCAGTGGTTAAAGTGTTGGACTAGTCTCTGGGAGACCCGGATTCAAATCCCCACTTGTGCCATGGAAGCTTGCTGGGTGACCTTGGGCCAGTCACACACTTTCAGCCTAACCTACCTCACAGGGTTGTTGTGAGGGTGAAATGGAGGAGAGGAGATTGATTTAAGCAACATTGGGTCCCCACTGGGGTGAAAGGCAGGATATAAATAAAATAAACATGGATACCATGAAAACTGGAAATCATGGGTCAGAATTTAACTACAGGGGTGTCCTTTCACCCCAACAGCTTACCACATGACTGTGTTCTGCATGCAGGTTTAATCCCCCTGGCATTTCTAGCTGAAGAATCTTGGGTATCGGAGGTGGGGAAAAGGTCCTCTCGAGTGCCTGAGATACTGGCGAATCAGAGCAGGATACACTGATGGGCCAATAGTTTGACTCAGTGTACCGCAGCTTCAGAGTTCCTATATATTTATAGCTGCCCATGGGGTTTGTGGTTTTGGTGGCAGACATATCCCTCTGATAAGCGGCTTTTGGCCCACCTCACCCTGCGTATGTATGCAGCATTCAAATCGCTGCTTCCCAGCCTCAAGGACCTGCATTTCAGAGAAGCGATGAAAGCTTCAAAGGTTTGTTATTCCAGATAGGGATTTTAATGTATTAACTGCTAAAAGGCTGTCATATCCACATGATCAAAACTTAAGTAGATTTCCCCTGGCAATAACTTTGGCATGTGGGCTGCTTTTCTCTGGTTTCGAGTCAATCAACATGTTTACATGTAGATGCTGCTGAAAACAGGCTCTGCAGAAAGCATCTTCTGCAGGCCCGTAACTATGGTGGGGCATTTTGGGGGCCCGCTCCCTTAATTATAAGCCATGCCCCACAAATAGCCATGCCAGAAACTGCTATACACACACACACACACACACACTCAAATATTTTGAAGTTGTGCCAGCAGGCAAGTGAGTGGCCTGCTCTCCACACTGTGGCCGCTGCCTTCTAGCCCACAGGCAGGGACTGAAGATGAAGAAGGGATGGCCAGGCTGCCGCCACCTCCTGCTGCTGGGGAGGAGGAGAAGAAGGAGCATTGGTGGGGGCTCTTACCCGGCTTAGCGCAGCTGGAAAGAGTGAGGGAAAGCGAGGCTGTGTTGGGCACTTTTGGGTGCCAGGCGTGGCCAAGCCAGAGGCATCAGGGTGTCTTTTGGGGGGAAAGGGTGAGCTGTTGCTTTCCCTGCTGCTGCCACTGCCACCCCCCCCCCCATCAGTGAAATGTTCTCCTCTCTCTGTCCCTAGGATCTGGCACAGGGGGCCGGGTGACGTCAACTGAGCTTGTGGTGCTTCTCGCTCTCTTTTCTCTCCCTCTCTGACAGTTGTGCATGGGGTGAATTGGGAAGAGCTTGTCTCGCTGCTCTGCTTGGGTCCGTATGTGTTATTTTGAGGGGCCTGAAGGAAAGTGGTACAAGTGCACCTTCTCACGCTGTAGGCTGAGCCCCATCTGGTGTGGCTGACAATGGGAGTGTAAAGGTGAGAAGAAGCCCCTCGGTCTCTGCATCTTTAATTAAATTAAAAGTAACCAGATCCACTTTAATCAACTTTAATTAGGTTAACTGTCCCCTAAAAAATTTAATGCCCCCTGATGAAAAAAGTTCTGGCTAAGAGCCTGGACTCTTCCGTGTGTTGGAAGGTGGCTTCTCATGTGCCTTGTTTGGCTGCAGTCACACACACGAAATAATCCACTTTCACTCCACTTTCAATGCACTTTCCAACTGAATTTTGCCAGTTCACACAGTAAAATCCAGTTGGGAAGTGCACTGAAAGGAGATTGGAAGTGGATTATTTTGTGTGTGTGACTGCAGCCAATGCCTGGAACATTTCCAGCACCAGTCACACAGAAATGTGATGTAATGCAGGCATGAAACCTTTCCATGCAGTGAGACTGGTGGAAGCCAAATATCTGCAACAGAAAAGGATTTGCACACAGCCCCTCTGCAGCATCCATGTATCCAGGTGCTTTTTCTGTGGATGCTTTTAAGCAGGTGAGCCACAGTGCTTGGTTTTTCAGGCAAAACTCTGAATGTACTGCTTGCTTTTTCAGATAAATGCTGGGTTTTTCAGGCAAAACTCTGAACTAGCATTATGTAAAGGACATACGCTGAAAACCACTCAAATCACTGATCACCTGACCTTCTCCTTTGATTCTAGTTGTTTAGCAACCTAACCCTGAAGAATGAAATGTATGAAATAGGCTGTATAGGTAGCATGAACTAAAAAGAGATTTCCTAAACAGGAATGCTGATGGTCTTTTAAAAGGTGGGAAGCAAATCTTGTTACCAAAAACCAACAGCTTTTGACTCTGCTGCATTTTGGGCCGCCAAGAATAGCAGATTTTGTTGGAAAGAGTTTCTTTGGTAAAGGAAATTTTATAAGTGCACATAGAAGTTAAGTGTACACTTATTTCTGGAGGAAAAATTGAAGTTTTACGATGGACAGTGAAAATTAGTAAGGGAGGAAATGAGATGCTATGCAAAGGATGAATATATATTCAGACATATATATATATGTCTGAACAAAACTGCTGATTATTCTTCTAGGGCATGGGGTTTTTAACCATAGCTGTATTTTTATGGAACTTATTTTGGTCACCTTTTTTGTGTCCGTGTGATTGAAATGTTACTGTAAAGCAAGAGCCATTAAATTTTATATATCCATTTGTAACCATTAAGTTAACCTTACCCAATGTATTTATACATTCTGAGGGGATGTTTGCACGTGGGAGGAGGGAAGGAGAAACCACTGCCTGTCCACATATATCTAACACCATGTCCTCTCCCATGGGTCTCCATTCCAGTTTCTGCCACAAGTAATGTTTTTATGGTCAAATGGTGTGGCAAGTAAGAGATGGCAAAGCCCAAGATATGCTCCTGAGCGTGCATGCACATTTTCAGAAATATCTTAATAGAACTTGACAAGCTACTAGCCTTGATCTACTGGAAGGTTTGTGTAGACAAAAGGGATTTCCATCCACAGAGCATGCTGATTCTGGGGGACAGAGGATCCCAGTAACAGAATGAAGGGGGGAATCTGCCACCAGGGTTGGGTTGGCAAAAGTTGCCCCCCCCGTACATATGGAAATTCTTTGGCTCCAAGCCAGAGAATTCCCCTTATTAGAATTAGGAGAAGCCAGGGACTATCAGATCATTTGCAAAGTGAAAACAAAACTTCTTTTGGTGGGTTGGTGGAAGTCTTCTGAAATTTTCCCTATGTCACAGTCTTGCAGGGTAAGTTAATGTTTCATAACATGGTCCAAATCCTCCCCCCAAATTATTTGCTTCTTGCAGGTAGGTATTTTCTTTATCACATGCTGGTGTTAGCAAAAGAATAACTCTTCAGTTGTTATAATTTCATTATTGTCCACCCACTTCCAACCTGCATTCAAAGCCTTTGAATCAAGGTGAAGCATGCCAAAAAGCGTCCGAAGCTTTGGTTTGTATAATTCTGATGGCCTGGTTTACAAATCTGGTTCCTTGAAATGGGCCGGGTCATTGTCACTGGGAGTTTGGAAACCGAATTCTGGGAACCCTGGCTTTAGAACAGCTTTGAGGCACTTCAAAGAACCACCCTAAGTGTAATCTTTTCCTTTATTTCTTTCAATATACATTAGGCATGTTTCCACTGTCAATCTCAAAGGCCCTGTCCTTGGTGGAATCAAGTAGTGTTTTGTTTTTAAAGGCCGTTTGGTTCAACAAAGAAACTATATATTCATCAGAGTAACTGTGAACATTAAAATCCCTGTGTGTCATATTATCAGTTACTCAACAACCCCCCAAAAAGTACCAAGAAGAAAAAACAAAAGGGGAAGAAACCTAACCATGGCTACAAGGTGGGGTACTCAGAAGGTTGAGTGTAACAAACTTAAAAATATAACAAAATATTTATTACACAGCGTAACAATTAAAAACAAGATAGGTACACAAGAAATGCTAAAATCCAAACTATAGAACTTGCACTTAACTGAACATGAATCATATATGTGAATATCTCATAAAAAGCCACTAGAAGCGCGCACAGAGATGTCGGAGACTTGGCCAGAGACAGAATACTTGGTGAGAGACATTGCCTTCTTTGTGGGTTGGCTCAGAATTATATACAGGCTTGATTTTCACGTGGAACCTCCCCTTACACTGAAATAAACACTGAGATCGGGGTCCATCTGGCCCTCCCAGGTCCTAAATAAACCAGGCTAGCTATGACGAGGGCTTTTCTGTGGCGGCCCCTTACTGGTGGAATGAGCTCCAAGATGACATCAGAGCCCTGTGGGACTTTTTACAGTTCCGTAGGGCCTGTAAAATGGAGCTCTTCCACCAGGCTTTTGATTAGGGGCTGCCTTTTAACATCAGCCTTTTTAACATCAAGGCCCTGCCTGCCCGCTGCCCCCCCCCCCAAATAAAATATCAGCACCAGCTTTACATCTTAGCCTAGCAAGCACTCAGACTGTGGCGGTAATTTTGACCAGATAGACACTGAACAATGGCGCCATCATTTATTAGTACCATGTATGCTAGCACTTATTTGCACATGTTGTGGTTTTAACTTTACTATTGTTTTAATGTATCTTGTTGTTTTTAATGTGTGTGTGTGTCTGTCGATAGATAGATAGATAGATAGATAGATAGATAGATAGATAGATAGATAGATAGATGCTGTGAGCCACCCTGAACCTGCCTGGCAGGGATGGCGGGATACAAATTAAACAAAATAAATAAACAAAATACTACAAACCTGCCTGGCCCTTAATTGTTGTAAATGGTTTTAAGCGTGTGCTATTTGGTTTCAGGCCACTGAAGAAGGCTCTGTGAGCTGAACCACGTCTGGACTAGTGGCTTTTTACGACATATTCATGTATGTGATTCATGTTCAGTTGAAGTGCAAGGTCTGTACGTAGAATTTTAGCATTTTTTATGTATCTGTCTTATTGTTAATTGTTACACTGTGTAACAAACACTTTGTTATATTTTTAAGTCTGTTATATTCAACTGTCTGAGTAACCACCTTGTAGCTGTGGTTGGCTTTTTCCCCTTTTGTTTTTTCTTTCTAGCTGTTGTTTAAGGCTGTCTTTTAAGAAGAAGAAGAAGAGAAGAGATTGGATTTATACCCCGCCCTCCACTCCCCAAGGGAGTCTCAGAGCGGCTTACAAACTCCTTTTCCCTTCCCCTCCCCACAACAGACACCCTGTGAGGGAGGTGGGGCTGAGAGAGCTCTTTCCCATGCTGTCCTTGAGGGAACAGCTGGTACAGAGCTATGGCTTGCCCAAGGTCATCCAGCCAGGTGCAAGTGGAGGAGTGGGGAATCAAACCCGGTTCTCCCAGATTAGAGTCCGCACACTTAACCACTACACCAAACTGGCTCTCTTTTAAGTGCTGCTGGTGGTTGGCTCAGTGGATTGTGGTACTGCTGGAAAGTATTTGACTACATCACCCTTACCTAAAGGCTGTTTCTCAGCTATAAAAAGGGAAATAGCAGACTGCAGCAAGCATTCAGTTTCCTGAGCTCTGCCCTTTCATAGCTGTAATCTTGCAGAATCTTTACGTCTTTTCTTGTTCGACATCAATTATGAACTTTTTGGTAAAAGCTCCTTATTGAAGCTGTCTTTGCAGACTCAAGTCTGGCATAATATCGTTTGTCACATTTATATTGCTTTCTTCCTCCACAAACTTCATGGTGGCAGGCAAATAAAGGCGTCCCCCCATTTTATCCCCATAACACCCTTATGAGTTTGGCTAGTCAGCAATTTCCCCATGGGCACATAATGAGTTTCATGGCTAAGTAGAGATCTGAACCCAGTTTTTTCAGTTCAAATCCTACATTACATATCCCTGAACCACATTTTACCATGTCGATGTACTCAAAGAATTACAAAAAAAACCCCAACAAAACCCAACCCAAAGTTAATTGCACACATACCGTGCATTTTGTTCCCTTGCTGTGGAATTTCTATCAGCAGCCCAGGTAAGAAGCTTTTTGCTTTTACTGAAAAAAAAATTATGCACAAGGCAGAAATGGTTTTGAGTGAGCCTTTGCAATATGAGTACTTTCAAGTAATGAACAAGATATTGAAGACATCTTCATATGTATAAAAGATTTTAATGTTCATACTAAATTGATATGGTAGTGAGTATCTAGTACAAGCCCTTATGTTTTGTATTTTACTATAAGGTTTTCACAGTCCTTGTTCGGATAAAGTTCTCTCTCGAAACGAATTATCATTTCGGAGACTTTCGTTAACTACAGCTTTATGGACCTTCCCTTTGCACTATTGTTTATCATATGTATTTTGCAACTCTGTAATCTGTAATTTATATATTGTTCACTCAATAGATAGCAGTTTTTTGCAGTTTCCTTTTGGGTCTTTTTCTTGCCCACCTGGAGGCTGGCAACCCTAGTCCACAGACTGGGAATTAATTATGTGTTTGGCACCCTTCTGCCTGCTTCTGCTGCTGGGTATAAATGAGAGGCTCTGGGCTGATGTACAAATACACCTAGAGGAAACAAAGCGGACATTGGTGTCAACTAGATTGACCTCAATGCTGTACCATCAGCTTGCTTGGTTAGTTGCCTGAATAAATACTCCAGCTGTCCTCCAACCTGCAGGGCAGTGCACTGGGCTTTATGCTGAATGAGCAAACTCCAAAGCAAAGAGAAACCAATCGGCAGCGCTGCCTTCCTTCTGTTAAAATAGGCTGGTGTAGCTTAGTGATTAAGAGGATGAAGTGGGCTTTGGCTCAGAAGTCTCCACAGCCATGAACTGATGAGGTGGCCACCTTAGGCAAGCCACGCCCTTGGCTTCAGTGGCCCCTCCTTACCAGTACTGGGCTAATTCTACAGGCCTCCTTTTACAAGAGCTTTCTTGTCTTGGCAGTAGCCATATTCACAAGTTACAGTGAACGCATGTACAATTTGGGTACGGCGTACACTTCTTTATACGTGCATTAAGAAATTCTCACATTACGTCCAATGCATGTACAGCTCAGCACATTATATAAGCCCCATATTTATCCAAGGACTGGACCCTGCTTTGGTTCATACAGAGATTGCACACTGGCTCTTTCTTACAAACAGATGTGTTTATGTGTAGGACATTCCTTTGTTCACTGTAACATGAACAGGGCTAGTGAGCAGGGGTCATTTTGTAGAAAAAGAGGTGCAGGAGCTCATTAGCATAACTCTTTAGCATAACTTATTTGCATATGCTAAACCACCTGACATCACCGGAAGTATATCAGAAGGAGAGGGGGAGAGAGAGAGAGACAGCGCGCACTGGCAGAGAGGGGACAGTTACTAATCCAAGCCTCAGAAATACCACTATTCTGGGAGGATAGCTTCAGTGATGGCTGAAGCCTTCAGAAGGCTGGTCGGAGGAACAAGGACCTTTCCAGGGGACGGGGTCATTTTGCTGCAGCCATGACACAAGCAGGCATTCCTCTGCCGGGGGGGGGGGGCCAGCACCAGCTTCTGGAGCTGAGCTCCAGCTCGAAATGACCCCTGCTAATGAGTACATAGTATGCAGGGGTCTGATTGTTCTTTCGAGAATAGGAATTTCTTGGTTATAGAGCAGTGGGTGGCTTCATCTAGTGCACTGAGATCCTTGAGCAGGTCACAGAGTGCCTCTAGAGTTGCCATATTTATTTTTCTGCTGTTTGGGAAGACCTGCTGCTAGTAGTGTGCCTGCTTAGAGAGAGAAGGTGTCCTATTTCCTGCCTCTGTGTGCAATCTGAATGGAGCCGCAGGCCAAGCAACATGATGTCATCCAGTAGCAGAGAGCTTTCTTTGATGGCTCTAACCTCGTGAGACACACTCGATATTGTGTTTCCTGCCTCCAGCTCTCTTGGACTACTGCTCATTCTCTTGTCTTTGACACTGGCCATGTCACAATTCTGTCCCTTCCTCTTGTCATATGAATGATGTCACATATTGCAGTTGAGGAGGGGATTCTATGATGATGCCGTCTTGGGGTTAAAGGTGAGTCTCGGGTCCAGGTGTGTTCAACCCGGATCATCTGTCCAGTTCCTTTACTGTGAATTGCCCTGGCATGCTTGAAACAATGCCTGGGAAGAGAAGACTGAGAGCACGCCTGGAACTGCTGGAGGACTTTTTGGGGTGGGGGATGAGGGAAAATATGGTACTGTCACTTCTGTGTGAAGACATGGTTTGCGATCCCACAAGCAGTTTGGCCCGACACAGCCACTCCTCCCCTCCGGATCAAATGGGTACAGTCAGACAGCCACATCTGTCAGGCGTTCCCCAGCCATACTTATCCCGTCATAGGACAACTTGGAGCCGTGTCAAAAAGCCACCACATCACAAGTGGTGTCTTCGGTTTCCCATACAGCCATTGCGCATGGCCAGGGGAGCACACACAGAATGGATTTGGCAGTCTGAACCTACAAATTCATTCTGCTGCTGGGAGGCCCTTTAAAAAAATGTGTATGTGCGCACATGCACATTTATGTATGCGCATGAATTTTGGAAGTTTTGGCGGTACGCTCCGTGGCTGCTGCACTAAAGTAATGTGGATGCTTTCCCATGGGATAGCTCCATGGGTAACCCGCAGCAGGGTGTGTTGCGTGGCTGATACGCCCCACATTTTAAACCGGTTCAATTAGAGGCAGCACCGTATCGCGCCAAGCCGCCTGTGTGATCACAGCTGTGGAAGTGCCGTCACTGTGTCAAGCAACATTTCAGGAGTTTTCCCAATCAAGGAAATTTCTAGAATGTCGTCTTTCTCCCGTTTCCCCCAACTGCTCCACTGAGTACAGGTGGGAGATGCAGGGTGTAGCTGGGGGTTTGAACCGGCATCCCTAGCTCCAGGTCTGAAGAGAGGGCCAGAGCCAGCTCTAAGGGTGCAACGGGTGGGTTCCGAGGCATTCCAGACAGGAAGAAATCAGAACAAGATGCAGGGAGGGGGGAAAAGGTAGAGCCACATGGGAAAAGAAGTTGTAGCTGACTAGGCCAGCCACAGGTTTGTGGCCCTATTTCTATATACAGTCCTATTTGGCTGTTTCAGACAGCCCTTCCCTTACCGTTTTGGAGCTGTCTTTGAAGCAGTTTGTCATTTCAGACTGCCGCTTTCTTTTCGCGCCTCTTTTCGCCCGCGCGGGCAATCTCCATCATTTTTTTTAAAAAAGAGCCGATTTAGAGCACTATGACGCTGTAACAGGACACCAAAACAACATCACAGCGACCCCATTGGAATGCCTAGGCTTCATTGAGATACGTGAGATTGCTTGTTAAAAACTTATTAAAAATAGGAGGTGGAAGCTCAGGCAGGCACACGCACACAATTCTGTTTTTGATTTCTTGAACGTTAGGTAGGAATGGATGCTTTCTGTGTTTGTAAACACAGAAACACTGTGTCTCCCCCCCTTCCGTGATCAGCCTGTCGATCCCCGCCAGGGAACCATACTTTCAAGATACTGCTGAAAGTCCAGTCTAAAGCTTTTCGACGAGCCAATGGCGGACTTTCCCCTGTCTGATTGTTCCAGCGCGCAATTATCCAGTTGGGATGGTCTGACCCCAGACCATCCAGAATGGCTGCAATTTTAAAAAATTCTTAGCAATATGTGCATAAATGTATAAACGTGTGACAGCAGCAGAGCTCTGCTCAAACGTTCCAGACAATTTCATGTTTCTGAATGTCCTGTGAAATTTATGAACTTTGTTAACTAAAATGGTGCCTAGAGGGAGGTCCCACTGGTGATGCTTTAACCATTCAATTCCGTGCACGCACGGAAAAACAAGTACACATTGGGGTGCATATGCGCATGTGCAAACAGATCTTTTTTTAAAAAACACTGATCACGTGGCTCTTTTTGGTGGATGCCGTCTAGACAACCCACTGTGGAGTCTGTGCACGGTAAGGTGATTCACCCGGGAGCTGTCTGGTCGTGCAACACCGGATAAAAAAAGATTGGGATAAAATTAGAGCCGGGCCAATGGCAGGATTAGCTGCCTGTCTGAACGCAACCTCAACAAGCTTCCATAGATTCCTATTCAGTAAAACAAAAAAGGTTTCAGAAAAGCAGGATTCACCAGGATTCCTCTCTTTCTGAAGCCCTTTTTCTTTGTGTCTCCACCCCAACATAAAACATTCCAGGCCTTTCATGTTTTCTGAGGGATGGATCCTGTCAGTGCTTCTGCTGGTGAAACAGTAAGGAAGGGCCCTTTAATACCACAGAAAATGCTACACCAGAGACTGTCCATGTGGACAATAGCTCTGTGAAATGGAGGCTGCAGTAAAAAAAGGAACAGGGTGGATATGTGCAGAAAACTTACTGTTTTTCTTTCCCCTTAATTTGTTTTTAAAAAGTCACTCTTTTTACTTAGACTTGTGTAAAAACATAAACTATCCACAGTAGGTTCTGGCTGGTTTTCTTGTTTCACTTTACCTTCTGCCTGGCTCATGGCCGTTCAAGACCTGAGTGCTGTGTGACAGAGCGAGCTCCCATCTCTGGCACAAACCCCTGCCATCCTAGCAGTTTGAAAGCAAGAAATTGCAAGTAGATAAATAGGTCCCGCTGGCCACATGACCATGGAGGCGTCTTTGGACAGCGCTGGCTCTTTGGCTTGGAAAAAACGGAGATGAGCACTAGAACCTTAGTGTCAGATTCGACTGGCTTTCGAGCAAGGGAAACCTTTACCTTTACCTATCCTACTTCAGAGCAAAGCTGGGCTTCTTGATTCTCTTGCTCCCAAGGAGAAGCAAGTAGGGTTGCCAAGTCTGGGTTGGGAAATACCTGGAGACTTTGGGGGGGGGGGAGCCAGGAGAGGGTGGGGTCTGGGGAGGGGAGGGGCCTCAGCATAGTACAATGCCATGGAGTCCACCCTCCAAAGCAGCCATTTTCTCCAGGGGAGCTGATCTCTGTCAGCTGGAGAGCAATTGTAAAAGCGGGAGATCCCCAGGCCCCACCTGGAGGCTCAGGCTGGCAACCCTAGAAGCAAGTGTAATCCCGAGGAACTGATTTCACCTGCTCAGTGCTGCCAGTAACAACAAAATGACTGTTCCAGGAGAGAGTGAGGGAGAACAGCTGGAGGAAAAGGGCTTAACTGTGAGATGATCTAGGTTGGCCACCCATGGAAATTGCTTGCAACCCTTTCTTTAGGTGCAGCTTTACTTCCGCAGCATTATTTTTTCAGGGACTTTCCAAATGCTAATGAGAGCCTATGGTGTTGCAGCAGGAGGGGGCAGGATAATCATTTCAACGTTTTATTAAAAGAATTTTTTTTAATTTACTCATTTCAGAGAAAAAAACTGTGTGTTTGCATGGAGCTCAACTCAGCAGGGCCCTGAACCTGGCCAAAGGAAAGCAAATTTTAAATGACACAGGATTAGATACAGGAATAGTTTTCGTCGGTTTGCAGCACAGTCCAGTCAGTTTAGTATGACCTTTAGAAGCAAGCAGACCTGAAATGAATTTGCTCCCAAACGTTCTCTTCTATAAATGTTGATGTCTGCTGATCCAGTCTCTGAATGTTTGACTACTTGTTGAATATTCACTAAATATTTAGCTTACATGTTTGCTATTTAATAAGGCTGCCAACTTCCAACGTCCAGATGAGGCCTGGAGATCTGCCATATTACAGTGATTTTCAGACTACAGAGAGCAGTTGCCCTGGAGAAAATGGCTGCTTTGGATGGTGGACTCTCTGGCACTGTACCCTGTGGAAGGTCCCTCCGTCCCCCAAATCCCACCCTCCCAGACTGTATCCCAAATCTTTTGGAATTCCCCAGGCTGGAGTTGGCAACCATAATTTAATAGCACATGCAGTCTACTTCAGTGTTTGGCAATGTTAGTTGGCAGCTTCTTAGACTTCTTATCTTATACCTCTTCAAAGCATTATGACGTGCTAAGTTTAAAACGCTGGCATTGTAAGGTAAAAATGTCACATTCGGATATTGCATTTGAAATATTCATGGGAAAACTGGAAGCCTGTTACATTCTCAGAGTTTTTAAAATGAGTTTTCATTTCAGCTCTGTGTGCATTTTATACACCAAAAAAATTAAAAAACCTCAAAATAAGCATGGTGTAGGGATTAGTCTAGGACAACTGGGTCTGACTCCCTTCTCTGCCATGGAAGCTCACCAGGGTCGCGATCAGATGGTGTTTTTAGATTCAACCCAGGCACGAGTGCCTGGTGTGTTTAAAGGGAATGTCCAGGCAGTGACCTCTGGGAAAGGTGCCGCTTCCGTGATCAGCCCATCGATCCCCCCCCCCAGGGAGCTGTACTTTAAAGATACCGGTGAAAGTCCGGTCTAATGCTTGCCGACATGCCAATGGCGGACTTTCCCCTGTCTGATCATTCCAGCGCGCAATCAGCCCGTCAGGATGGACTGACTCCAGACCATCCTGAATGGCCATTTAAAAAAATTCTTAGCGATATGCGCATAAACACATAAATGTGTGATGGCTGCAGAGCTCCGTTCAAACGTTCCAGACAATTTCATGTTTCTGAATGGCCCATAAAATTTATGAACTTTGTTAATTGAAATAGTTCTTAGAGGAAGGTACCACTGGCGGTGCTTTTACCATTCAAGTCCACGCATGCAAGGAAAAACAAGTCCACGGTGAGGCTCATATGCGCATGCGCAAACACACATATTTTTTAAAAACCGACCGCGCGGTTCTTTCAGGTGGACACTGTCTAGACAATCCACCGTGGAGTCCACACATGGTAAAGCGATTCATGAGGGAACTGTCTGGTCATGCAAAACTGGATTTAAAAGATCGGGATCAAATTAGAGCCGGGCCAGTGGAGGGATTAGCTGACTGTCTGAATGCACCCCAGGTGACTTCGACCAGTCGCAATCTCTCCCTGTCACCTACCTCTCAAGGTAGTGGTTGTGAGGCTAGAATGGGGGGAGGGGAGAGAAAAGCATGACTTAAATAAAAATGAAACAAATCCAAGCTATCTGTCAAAAGTCTTCGAAAAATTGCTGCTAACAACAAGCAGCATAATTCACAATCCTATCAAAGAGCAAAGGTAATTCAGATACTGCTCAGTGATGGAAAGAGCTGTTTCACAGAGTGATTTAAAGCAGTCTTCATGAACCGGCCATCATTTGTAAACCAGTCTGTAATTCGTCTGTCAGAGAAAAGCACAGCAATGCGGGTAAAGCTAAAGCTGATTTCCATCTGCTGAGAGCTTCGTGATCCTGCCCCCCCTGGATAGTTCCTAGAATAGACCAGGCCATAAAACACCAAAGTAAGATTTTATTTACAAAACCTTACTCAGATCCACTTACATTCATATTGCTTCATACATTTGCTTCTTTCTTTTAAAACCAGTTCCAATTTCCTGGTGATTTTGAAACACAGTTCCAGGAAAAATCTCTACAGTACTTTAAAACTTGACACAATCAGTTCTAGTTACTGACTAATATGAAAACAAGGGCATCAATAACAGACACATCCAGGAACCATGCACTCCTGATCGTGGGCGACTTGGAAATATTAGCATTGGATGGGGGATATTTTGGTTGCCAAATCCAGTTTAGGAAATTCCTGGAGATTTGGGGCCAGTGCCTGAGGAGGGCAGAGTTTGGGGAGGAGAGGAATCTCAGCAAGGATATGATGCCACAAAAGGTAAAGGTTTCCCTGGCTCAAAAGCTAGTCGAATCTGACTCTAGGAGGCAGTGCTCATCTCTGTTTCCAAGCCAAAGAGCCAGCGCTGTCCGAAGACTTCTCCCTGGTCATGTGGCCGGCATGACTAAACGCCGAGGCACACAGAACGCTGTTACCTTCCCACCTATTTATCTACTTGCAATGTCTTGCTTTTGAACTGCTAGGTTGGCAGAAGCTGGGGCCAGAGATAGGCGCTCACTCCGTCATACAGCACTCGGTTCTTGAACTGCCGAGCTACTGACCTTCCAGTCTGCAGCTCAGTGTCTTAACCTCTGATACCATCCTCCAGAGCTGCCATTTCCTCCATGGGAACTGTAGTATCACGAACAACAGGACATGTCAGCTTTGCTTCAACTTAAGAAGAGTTTTTTTAATTTAGCTCTCTAACCCATTTTCTCTTTAGCTGGGCCTTCTTTCAGTTGGCCTCTCAGTCAGCTTGTTCAGCCCCACACCCTGCAGGGCCAAAACTAGAGCACATGCAAAGCAGAAACTTGTCCCTAGAGGCTGTTTGTACACATTACAACAGAAAGGTACGTCTGTAACTTGGAGAGCATTCCGAAAGTGTTCCAGGTTCTGCCCAGACGTTGTCAATTCTAGGTTAACTGACCCCATATATTTGGTTGTGTGGGTCCTGCCTTTTTAGGTCTATGGCTCAAGCTACTGGACAAGGCCCTTTCATCCATTCCAATATTCTCTAGCTCTGCAGCCCACCTATATAAGGCTGATGGTTCCCCCACCTTAATGTCATGAGAAGTCACATCATGTCACAGAGAACATAGGCCTGGTGTCCTCAACTTATGCAAAACTTGAGAAATGTGAGTTTTGGGTTTTCCTCAATTCCCTTGTGTGTGGTGTCTGATTTGGATCAGGAGCATGGTGCATATGGAGAAAGGCTTTCAGCTGTCCCTCAACATGCTGTTTTCCCAACCGGCAGTCATCCTGGTATTTGTCCTGTTGAAGAATCTCATGCCTACCCCAGAGAATGCATCTTCCCATCATCCTTGTATAGATCAAGCTGCCCGCACACAGCTGTGGGCAAAGATCTCTGCTTCCCAAAAAGGTGACTGGTACTTATCAGAAGACAGCATGAATTTAAAAACAGGAGCTGAATTCAAAATGTTAGTGAAGCAACATCTTTCTTACCCCCTTTCTCCTCCACCCTATCAATAATCTCCTATCCTGTACAGTAGGATTGTATTGTAGGTATCCTTATTGGTCCACAGAAAAATTCCAGTTACAAAAATCTGTAGAGTAGTAACTACCAAAACAAGGGCCATGAAATTTCCTGTGGGCTGACTCTCATAGAAGGCTGTCTGCTACCCCTTGGTATGATTTCCTCCAGTTTCCACAGGGAGGTAAGGAGAAGTATTTTATTGCATTTCTGTATTGGTAAGATTGGATCATTCAATTACTGCTCATGTGGAGAGAGAGCAAAATTACTTGCCCTTGGAAGATCTTGCCTATTGCATCTCTGCATTAGTTACTGATATGGGTGTTCCTGATTGGAGGGAGGCAAGTCTGAAGAAGCAACAGGGATTTGGGGGTCCTCTGAAATTAGGCAATTAGTACTCTTATGCATTCTAAAAGCATACTTTTTTAACTGTATGAGCACCTCTAATTTATTTCAGAGGAAAAGTGTGCCTCAGTAATCTGTTGTTTGTCACAATGGCTACAGCCAACTAGTCACTGGAAAAGTTACCATTTGGATAAGATATATGTCTGAGCTACTAATCTGTTTAATTTTTATTCTTCTCTTTCTCCAAGGAGCTGAGGGCAGAATAGGGTTGCCAAGTCTGGGTTGGAAAATACCTGGAGACTTTGGAGGTGGAGCCAGGAGAGGGCGGGGTTTGGGGAGGGGAGGGGCCTCAGCATGGTACAATGCAACAGAGTTCACCCTCCAAAGCAGCCATTTTCTCCAGGGGAGCTGATCTCTGTCAGCTGGAGATCAGCTGTAAAAGCGGGAGACCCCCAGGCCCCACCTGGAGGCTGGCAACCCTACGGGCAGCATGTATGTTTTCCCCCTCTTCTATTATATCATCACAACAACCTTGTGACATAGTTTAGTCTAAGAAACTGTAAAGTGCCTTGCTGGATCAGACCTGTTGTCCATCTAGTCAAGCATCATGTTCACACAAGAATGGACCAGGTTCAATGGATATAGAAGGGTCAGGGTGTATTTCTTAGGATTGCACCATAAACACCTTTGGAAGTAGTAAAGGAATTCTACATACAATGTAAAATCAGCACTTCTCCCTCCCCTATATTTCACGTTATGTTTGGATTAAATGCTCAAATGTAGTACAAGGTAGTCTGACATAGGCTGACCTCCTTTTCAGGATAACGCCACATGGAACGTGGCTCATATAACTGCAAGCTCAGAATGCCAGTCCTGGTGGGGGTTTCTTTTTCACTTCCACAGCATGCCAACAACCATTCAAAAATATTTCTCATTTGTAAAGGAACAGCTGTCACCATTCCTAGTTTTATTTCTGTTTGAAAACTGCTGCCACAGCAGGGCAGGGTGTTCCATTCCAGGCCCTGACCTGTTCCCTAGTTTCTAATTGTGGGCCGGCTTTGCTGCAGTTTCAAGGGTCACGTGTCAGGAGTAGCCAAAGGCTTTTATTTGTAGCTCAGACGTGTACATGTGGAACCTGGAAGGGTGAGAAAGAAGCAGGCTGGGGAACAATATGGAATGAATTGATAGGCGGTGAAAGGATTAAGCAGCTACTCCCGTAATGTTTCTGTTCCAAATCACTTTCCTCTCAATGTTGCTTTGACCTATGAAAAGTAACAGTTAGGGTTTTGCAGGCATCTATAACATGTATTCTGCCTTCCAGTTTGTTGATTTGTGGTGGGTTTGATGCAGTAGGGAAGTGTATTTTTTTCCTGCTTCCTCCACAGAATTATGTTTCTCTGTATACCTAGGGCTGCCAAGTCTGCCCGGGGGGCGGGGGATCCCCCGCTACAGGGGTCCCCAATCCGCCGGCCCGGATTCAGCTGGCGGGGGAACCCCACCCCTGAAGTCGTCCGGTCAGGACGATGTCCCCAGAGTGATGATGTCACTGGAAGTGACATCATCACGTTGTGCACATTGTTGGGGCGACGCTCTAGCAACCGCCCCCAAAACTCTATGGTACCATAGAATTTTGGGGCGGTTGCCAGAGCGTCACCCTGGCAACGTGCACAATGTGATGATGTCACTTCCGGTGACATCATCACAGCAAACTCCCGGCAAAAAGAGGACTCCCCCCCGCAGGCCTGTGGTGAATACTTTGCAACCCTAGTACTACCTGCATTTTCCTTGATTTTTTCCGTGATCTTTCCCTAATCTCATTTACTATTTGGGAAAGATCACAGGAAACCTAGGCTAGCTACTGGGTTAGTGGGAATGTCTGATGTTTCCCAGACTTGCTCACACAGCAACCATTTTTCTTGCCTCATTCCCCATACCATGGAACCAGGTTTTTTTTTTTAAAAATCAGCACTTGACAAAGTGATATAATTGGAGGAGAAGGAGGAAGAGATTGGATTTATACCCTGCCCTTCATTGGAGTCTCAGAGCGGCTTACAAACTCCTTTCCCTCCCCCTCCCCACAACAGACACCCTGTGAGGTAGGTGAGGCTGAGAGAGCTCTGACAGAAACTGCTCTTTATCAAGAGCAGCTGTGACAGAACTATGGCTTGCCCAAGGTCATTCAGCAGCTGCAAGTGGAGGCGTGGGGAATCAAACCTGGTTCTCCCAGTTTAGAGTCCGCACACATAACCACTACACCAGACAGTTTGGTGTTGTCCACTAGTGGTTTAAAAAAAAAAACTTGGAAGAAGCCCATCCCCCTGTAGTTCAGGGTGTGTGTGTGTTGCCATTATATGGACTGGGGCAAGGGAATTGTGAAAAAAGTGATGCCTGAAAGCCTTGTTGCCATGCGGGAAAGACAGGGACTGTGGGGTGCACAACCAGCACCCACAATGTGGTGACACAACTTCCAGCACGACCCAGAAGTTTAATCACTGCTCCAAGGGTGATGCTCTAGCATTTGTTCAAAACCCTTTGATAACCATAAAGGATAGTTAACCTCTGAGTTTGGGACAAATGTTAGAGGGTCAATTGACATGATAGCTGCCTGCACCACACTGGTGCCCCTGGGCCTCCACTGCCCACCCGCCCGTTGCCGCCACCCATCTCCCAGTCCCACATCGGCTCCTGGCCCAGCTAAGCACCTGGCGCCCTCCCGGGCCCATGCTACAGGGTTTTAAAAAAACCAAGCAGTGATGTCATACCTTTGTACTGGGGTTACCTGAAACTTTGCAAGGTGAGGAATGTGTACGTTCTCATTGCTCTGTCAGGTTGGATGTTCATTTATGTTTGAAAATTGGTGGGTGCACGGGGGGGGGTGTGTGCCAGAAGGTAGCCTTGCCTAGTGTACAAAAACACCAGGCACCGGCCCTGCATATAGGATGTACTCACCTTCTTACAGGGCCTCCAGGCCTGACCCCCAGGCTAAGAGCCACAGGGCAAGAGCCCTTGAGCTCTCACCCTTTGATTAATGCCAAAGGTGCATACCTCTGGCAGGGAGGAGCCTTACACAGTTCAAGGCTCACCCAGCTGAGGGCAGGGCCAGCAGTCAGCCACAGGTAAAACAGACTCTCCCAATCAGCAACTTTCCACTATCAGCTACAACCCAGGCAAAAGAGACAAACAGAAACAACACTTACTCAGACAGGCACCACTCTCCAGCAGGCTTACACACCCTCAAACACTGTCTTCCCACAACATAATCTCACCTAATTCTCCTCAGCAGTTAAGGAAAGGCAAAACACCCAACCTCACTCATCACTCCAGCAGCTCTCTTTCCTGCTCCTTCTCAGAGCCCAGTTGACTGTGGTCTGCTTTAGAGATGTGTGAGCTCCTTACTTTTCCCCATACAAAGAGGATGAAAATCCATCCCATATCTTTCAACCTTCTACATGTTACAGTGGATGCTTGTACATCCTGCGTGCATGAGAACATGTTTACAAGAAATAGCCAACACATGTTCACTTTAAAATAAAACCAATACTTTGATGAATGTGGTGTTTAATTTGGGATGCATGTTTGAACCACTATGTGGTGTAAATTCGGTCGCACTTCCCATTACCTGGATACTTTATAATGTAAGTGTGACTGCTCTGCATGAATTATACATACAGGTCAGTATGAAGCAACATTATTTTGAACACATGGGAATCATGGCCAGGCATAACTCCAAGATAAAATACGACCAAGTTGTTTATCAGAAATAGAAAACAGAAGCGACAGTGTGGAAGAATGTCAAACAGCAGCAGAGGAAGTAGGATCAATGCCAGTGAAAGAACTTAATAAAGCTGAACAGCCAAAAGTAGAAGTGCTAGATATTTTTAGACTACAATAGGTCATTATTGTCAGATTTTGAAAGTTTGCCACAGCAATGAAAAATAAGAAAGAATGATCTTCGTAGCTAACATAATGTTTCCATCAAATGATTTATGTTACTGGATGTTTACTTACGTGCAAGCATGTGTTCCCACATGTGGACTCCCCTAGAAGTGTCATATTGCATAACAACATACTGAATTTCAGAAGTGTGAGTGGAACTCAAAGGTTTTTTTTTTTAAGCCACTGCTAGGTCTCAGCTGTTATTCACTATGAAAATGTTACACAGGCAAGGAAGAGGCAACTCACTGCAGATTGCTTCAGCCCTTGGCTGCAGTACAGAGAATCATTGCTGTGCTGTTTTGTCAGAGAACAAGAAAGGCAAAAATAGGTAAGACCTTTTAAAAAAACACTCTAGTAGTTCAGTTTTAGTTTTTGAACTACTTTTCATTATGGAAGAGTACGCAAAAATGTTGAGTTATAGAGGGCTGTTTTTCAAATCACTCTCTCTTATCTTGATGGAAATGTTGGCGTTCTATGCATCTTTTTCATAGATGCTGAAACAGTTTGGAGGAATGTGATTGTACGTTTTTTGGTATGGTTTATTCCACAGTTTGTATTCCACAAACACAAGTTTCCTTCAAAAGCCTCTGTCTATACAACAGTGGTCAGTCACTTCATTTGGACAGAGCTCTGATCACTTTGCCCAGTTGGTAATAATAGTATGTTTGTTGTAATTGTACAAAAGTCTATAACAAAGGCCCTTTAAGGTGACCTTTTAAAAAGTTATGGAAGTACAGTGATTAATTTTTTTTGGCCCAGCATGCATTATTTTTGACTCATTGGGATTGATGCAATGATCTTGCACTGGGTGCTTGATAGAATGTGGTTTTTGGACTGGATCATCTTGGTTCCAAGCACCATTCTGCCACAACACTAGCAGGGAGAGTCTCATACTTCAAAGAGCTATTGTAAGAATAAAGTGTGGAAGACAGAATTGTGTACACGGTACTTCTGACTCATTATGGCTATTAAATATCTTGGCTAATAGCTTGTTTTGTTGAACCAATGCATGGCCTCTGTACTATTCTTGATTATATTTGAATTTTACACATCACTTTTCACCCTGAATGTTCATTGAACAGATTTAAATATGCATTTGTCCTTATCTGTCGAGTTCATTCACAACTACTCTGAATTAATTAATTTTTTTTATTGATCTTACAATATCTGTAACCCGCAGGGAATTAGGACCTCTAATCTCTTTTTAGAACTTGTGGGGAGGGCACCCAACTAAGTTTTTTTTTTAAAAATTAAACAAATTGTACAATTATACAACAAATAATAATACAATAAGTGTTATAAAATAAACACTACCCCTTCTTTTCACCCATTTTCAATACATTATATCACAGAAAAGGTATTTATAATTTATATTTATCATTTCAATGACTTCTATCTTTCCTCCTCAGTTATTAAGTAAAATATGAGTAAGCTTTCCATTTATCTTGACATTCGTTAATTGGTCTTATTCCCAGATATTTAACAGTTAAAGATATGACACCCAATTAAGTTGATGAGTAGCAGAGACAGGACAAAAGGAAATACTTCCTCCCTCCTTGAGTAATTAACTGCATTTCTAAGTTATACACTCCTAAACCCACTGACTTCAGTGGCTTTAGAAAGGTTTAAAGGCAGTAGGAAAAGAGGAAAACCCAATATAAGATGGACTGGCTCAATAAAGGAAGTCATGGTCTTTAGTCTGCAAGACCTGAGGAAGACTGTTAGTGATAGGATATTTTGGTGGTCATTCATTCATAGGGTCACCATAAGTTGGAAGTGACTTGATGGCACATAAGATACACATACAACTCTTGTTCAGAATTTTACTGTGAATTGTGGAATTCTATGCCTGTGGATATGGGGCCACAGTGGCTCAGAGGTTAAGATGCTGAGCTCCTGCCAACCTAGCAGTTCAAAAGCAAGGAATTGCAAGTAGATAAATAGGTACTACTTTGGTGGGAAGGTAACAGTGTTCTGTGCGCCTCAGCGTTTAGTCATGCCGGCCACATGACCACGGAAACGTCTTCGGACAGTGCTGGCTCTTCGGCTTGGAAACGGCACACCACCCCCTAGAGCCAGATTCGACTGGCTTTCGAGCAAGGGAAACCTTTACCTTTATGCCTGGGGATATAGTTATGGCCACTAACACAGATGGCTTCGAAGGGGGATAAGGAGGCTAGATCAATCACTGGCTACTGCCTGTGCTGATTAGAGAGCACCTCCACATTCAGAAGCAGTAAACATCTGGATACTAGTGCTTGGAGGCAAAACGAGGAAGGCTTTGGCCATTTTGTGGTTTGGACTCTAGTCTGATCCAGCAGCACATTTTCTTGTGGTCCTAACCCACTCTTTGTAAACTTATCTGTTCTAGTCTCTTTGACAGCGATTCACAGCTGAATGGTTTACAACAGGCCTCTCTGGTATAAGTCTCCCCCTTACTCACACACACACACACACACTTTTGTTGTTATAAAGGATAATTCCGGACAAGGCAGTCTATTAGTCTAGAGCAGCAAAATAAACAAAAGTAACAGGAGTCCAGTTTTATTCTGGTTTGACAGGTGTCTCTAAAATAATTATGCATAAGGTTGCCAGCCTCCAGGTGGGGCCTGGGGAATCTCCCGCTTTTACAGCTGATCTCCAGATGACAGAGATCAGCTCTCCCGGAGAAAATGGTTGCTTTGAAGGGGGGTCTCTATGGTATTGTACCATGCTGAGGCCCCTCCCCTCCCCAAACCACTCCTGGATCCAACCCCAAAGTCTCCAGGTATTTTCCAACCCATACCTGGCAAGGCAACCCTAATTACGCACCCCACATCTGACAAAGTGAGGTCTAAGGAAAGCATAAGGCCGCCCATCACTGCATGCATGAAATTTTAGATTTAAGGTGTCCCAAGACTCCTGTTTACTAGGATCCTTCCAGAATCTAGCAAGCGTCCAGCAGCACCTTACAGACTGAATCTGTTGACATTCCATCTTTCCCTTTCGAGTCTGCACCCCTCACCGGCTAACTCCTTAGCCAAACCCATTCCAGTAGGAATTAGGCCAAGGGGGGGGGGGGGCGGGAACACCTCCTGTCCCCATCCTCACAATCCCACCCCCCTTAGCGACATCAAAATCCTAATCATCAACTGTGCATTTATGTTACTGGAGAAGATTAAGGGGGGAATCTCGTCGGGAAGCAGATCTGGGGGAAAAAAAATCTCAGAAGCGGCCAGACTTTTGCAGACCAAACCCGAAACGTTGCAAATAGTCAAGAGAAAGCAAGCAAGCAAGGGCGCGCTCATCGTGTCGCACGTCAGCGCCTCCAATCTCCCTGGTGTGCTCGGAGAGCTTAAGGTGGGGCTTGCAGGAGCAGACTCCGCGCTGTTGCTGGGGCCGGGCGAGGGAACTTGGTTGTGTGTATGAACGCGCGCGCGGTGACGTCAACTCTCGGTAGCCACGCCCACCCCTGTGTCCGTATGAGTGTGTACCGCGCGCGGGCATTCCCTGGCTGGCTGGCTGGCGCTCCCTCGCTGAGTCTCCCCGCCCTTTCCCCGGCTCCGCCTCCCCTCTTCTCCTCGCGTCGACCTTTCCCCTAGTTTCCAGAGGGAGGTTCGGCTCGCAGACTCCCACGAGGGGCCTTTCCTGCCGTCCGCCGAGCGAGCACGAGGCAGTCACGCCGCCCGAGGGAGGCCATTGGCTGGCCGGGAAGCAGCGCGGGCCGTGATTGGGCGAGGGGAGTCTTTCCCCCCCTCCCTCCCTCCTCCCTCCTCTCCAGCTGCCTCGCTGGATGGAGTGTTTTGGCGTGTTTCCTTCTGTGTTTTGGCTGCTCGCCTCCCCTTCCAAAGGGAGGTGTGGGAGGAAAGCGAGAGATAAAGGGAGGGCGGAGGAGGGGGCGGTTCTGGCGCTGGTTGGCTTTGTCACATCGCGGCTGCCTGCGGGAGCTTTCGGCATGCATCCCTCGCCCTGCGCCGGTGAGATGGGAGATGCCCCCGCGGTGAGTACCACTTGATGCGCGGGGAAGGGGGGGGGGGATCAGAGCGCCGGCACCCTCTTGCCGCCTCCCAGGGGGGGAGCAGGCTGACTGGCTCGCCTCCCCCCCCCCCCCCCGAGCCCACCCGCATCATTTCCCAAGCTGCAAGACCCTGGACGTGAGCTTCCTCCTTTCTCGCAAAGAACCGACCTCTGTGTGTGTGTATGTGTGTGCATATTCATCCAGTGGCTGGCCAAGATGCTCAGAGGGTGGGCGATTTAGATGCTGAAATGTGCCTCTCCCTCTTGACCTGCTAAGCCAGGAGCCCTGGTTCAAACAAAGGCGGTCCCCTCTAGCCCTTCCCTGGGTCACCTAGATCGTGTGTGGTTGATCCTCTGCATGGACGTAGGCTGGATGCTGGGATGTATGTGCGTATGCTTCTGCCTTCTGGCGTCCGGAGCTTGGAGGAGTGCGAGAACGGTGCAGTGGGCATCTGTCACCCGTCTCTCTCTCCAAAGTCGCGCCCGCCTTGGGCGACGGAACTTGTTTGTGTGCAAAGAAGAACTGCAGCTTGACTGGGTCCTGTACTCCCCGAGGAGTCCGCCCCCCACCCCTTCCCGGAATAAAATCCTTGCCTGTGAGTAATCTTTGCAGAGGGTGGTCCACAGTTTGCTGGCAGTGACCTGGATGCGAGCTCCAGCGATGACACCTGGCAAGGGTCGCCCTCCACTTGCTGCAGACTGCCTTCTTCTCGTAGCTGGTCGGGTTTGGGGCTGGAGAGAGCTTCAGCCGCCGGGGAGGGTTCCTGTCTTTGTCAACTTCCCCGTTTTGTAAAAAGTTGTCCTCCCTCCCTCTCTCCGTGCAGCTCTCCCTTCCCGCCCCGGGGGGAGTCTGGTGGACAGCACGCCCTCGGAGGGCACCCAGCAGAGGCTCAGCCAGAGACCCCCCCCCACTCCACCCACTTGCTCGGGGGCTATTTTGATGCATGACGTCGCCCCGCTCCTTCCTCCCCCTCCCCAGCTATATTTGGAGTGGGCGGCTGCTCCGGGTCCCGGGAGGTGGGAAGAACGCCACCCACCCCCTTCCCTCCCTCTGGAAGGTGGAGCCTCCTCCTCCTCCAGCCAATACCCTTCGACTCCAGGATAGGGGCTATCTGCACAGCAGCCCCCCCCCCCCTTATTTATTTGTTTTGGAAAAGTAAGGAAGCCCTTGAAATGCAACGAGCACGCACAGCCGCCATCGGGAGTGCGAACAGGAATGTAAAACAATGGCAATAAATGAGACCCCCCACCCCACCCGACTCGAAGCCCTGGGGCCCTTTCAGTGGAACGAAATGGGGAGGAAATTTCCGGCCTCCTTGCTGCCGCCGCAGATTTCCGCAGTCGCTTCTGGTGTTGTGTGCCAGCCAGCTCAACCGGCTTGCCTCTGCAGTGTCTGGGTAGAGAGAGAGGTGATCTAAGGACAAGCTGCCAGGCTGGGGTTATGCTGTTGCGTGTCTCCCTGCAGGCCCAACCCAGGCTTCTGAAGCATGCTCTCTCCTTTCTTCCAAACCTGATTGGTGCTGCAGCTTTCGTTTTTGCCTCCGAGAAGAAAGAATTTAAGGAATGGCAAGCCAATGCGGAATAATTTTTTGTATGTTTCTCTGTCCCGACTGGGGGGCCCTTCTTTTTTTCAAAGTGCTGATTATAGGTTTCATGTTTTTTTTACCCCCCCCCCCCCAAATTAATGTTAGTAGATGTGTAAACAAATGTCAAAGCTTCCCCCCCCCCCTTAAATGTTTTTGTTTGTTGGGTGTGAATCTGGGCTTCTGTAGTTCTGGGTGTGCAATGAATGGAATTCACTCCTGTGCACATGGGAAGCTCTGGATTGATGTTATGAGGCTTCGGCGTTATCATCTCCAGATAACTGCAGGCAGCTCCAGATAACTGAACTTGGAAAAAATGGGATGGGACTGACCAAAGCTATATGATATGGTACGAAAGCAGCTGCTGTAGATGAAGTATTTACAGGCATACAGTGAACTGAAGAATCAAGAATAAATGCGACAAAACCACTCCATCTTTCACTTCTCTATACTCATACCCTGTCTAGATGGTCAGCAGGGCCGGCACACCACTTCGTTTCAGGGGAGAAGGTTAGATCGGCATGTCTCCCAACATGGCCTCTGCCTGCTGCAGATCCCACCAAACGTCTGGCAGGCTTCAGACTTCCCACATACTCACTCCCCATCTGACAGACCCACTTTCCACCCAGGAGCTGGCTCTTGCAGCATTCTGGGGCAGATCTCCTCATAGCCTTGATGGACTCCCTATCCTCTCTTGGGAGCTGCCCTCAGATTGCTGGTTGGAGACAGGAGGGGAGGGTGGGGGGGAATGAGGAGGAGACTAGGCCAAAGCCTGCCTCAAGTTTGATGGCCACCTCCTATCCAGCCCACACCACCCACAAAATGGCATTTCTCCACAGGTTCCACTAGTTGCACAAGGAAATGGATGGAGAAGCATACTTAAATGCACATCTAATTTATCTGGGAAGTGATCTGCATGCATGAGCTTGCTTATGCCTATCTCCTTAGCTAGAGCGGGATGTTGATGTATAAGCTAAGTTTAGGCGTGTGTTAACTTTGTTTTCTTACTAACTTAACAAACAATTATGGGCTTTTTCTAGGTTGACATTGTGGACATCTATGAATCCATACGCGAACGGCAGCGTCATGACAGTGAAAGGTCTACCTGTAGCGCTTTGGAACAGAATGACATAGAAGCTGTTGAGGCACTTGTTTGTATGAGTTCCTGGGGTCAAAGATCACAGAAAGGTGACCTATTAAAGATAAGACCTCTTACACCTGTATCAGATTCAGGCGACTTTGCAATGCACACTGAGCCTGCGTCTGAGCTGCCCAAGGATTATAACTTTTTATCCACCCTGGTAAGGATAACATAACGATTATGTATGGCATGAATATGAATAGCTTTAAGGAAAAGAAGGATATCCCTGTTTGATTTCTACTTCATTTATTTGACTTGGGGGAGTCTTTTTGATTGAATAAGAAGCCCTTGGAAGCAACCATGCTTCATTTAATAATGGCCATACCTCTTCCCCCCCCCCCCCCATTTACACAAAAAAATTCAGTTTAGTTAAGGGCATGCTCTAGATTGCTTTGTTTTTTTTTGTTTTATCGCATGACATTTGTCTGACTCCCAGATTATAAAAACTAAGCAGAAGTGCTCTTTTCACGTGCATTTATAATTTTAACTTGGAGAAACTGTGTTGATTGGTCATCATTATAAATGTTTCCAAAGTGGTTGGATTGGATTGTCCAGTTTTGTTTTGGCGAGAGAACGGTGTGGCGAAGCTCTTGTTCTTCCTTCCGTTGATCTTTGCATACAGACCACAATCCAGCACAGAGTTAAGTGCACTTAAATCTAGTGAAGTAAAGTATATTCTTGAGTCTGTCCTGGCTTGTGGTTCTAATTTAAATATGAACCTAGGAATGTAGTAATAGGTTTTATCGGTCTATAACATCAGAACATTCATATTGAGTTCAGTTTAAATTGATAACAGTGTAATCCTAGACATTGACTTCAATGGAAAGGTGTAACTCTGTCTGAAATTATGTATTCATTTCTGTTGTGGTAGTTTACCTGGATTTTGTATAACGTAGAACCAGTGGGGTTCATGTAGTTTTCTGGAGTGAATTAAAGACAAAAGTTCTAATTCTTTTATTTAAAAAAGGCTTAAAAAAAAACAATTGGAGGTTTTTTTCCCTTAAAGGAAATATATGTGAGAGATTACTAAGAGGACACTGAATGCAAGGTTCAGTGGTAGCTCTGACCAATGTTCCCTCTAAGCTGAGTTAGTGTGAGCTAGCTCGCAGTTTTTTTAGCCTCCAGCTCACACGGTTTTGTCTTAGTTCCAGAAGGAGGGCTCCAGAGCAAACTAATTTATGCAGTAGCCAAATTGCTCACTCACAACTTTAATGCTAGTAGCTCACAAAGTAGAGTTTTTGCTCACAAGACTCCACAGCTTAGGGGGAGCATTGGCTCTGACTTATTTTGCTTTAACCCAGTACCATTTTGGTTGAAGTTTCAACAGATTGAAGAAGGAATAAAGACGAGACAGTTGTAATTACACAGTTCTAAATTATGCTTGGAAATGAGCTCTGCTGAAATCAGTGGGTTTTATTTCCATGTCAGAGAGTTCTCTGTGAAAGCTGTAAACACCTTGAGAAGGAAACTTTAAAAAGTGCTGCCAGGTTAAAAGGATGGGATACTTCCTGCCATGTTAATAACGAATCTTATTGATCTCTCTGAAGAAAAATGAACCTCTTTCAACATTATATTTTTCTAAAAAAAAAAAAAATACTGTGAGAACAGGACAAAACAAACATTGAGTTTGGAGGCCTGAGTGATAGTACATTGACATCCGGGACTAAGAATGATCACATCTAAAGCAGTGGCGTTTTGATTTTGGTCTGCTGCTGCTTCTGTAACATCTTTTCTTTGTTTTTAATGCCTTAGTGTATGACTCCGCCATACAGTCCAGATTTTGCTGAGCCATCCATATCGGTGCTGCTCTCTTCCCAAGTCACTTATTCGAAATCGAGGACTATAATGGCCAAAGCGCCTGCCTGCCTCAGCACTCCTCCTGGCTGTGCGCCCGCTGCAGCCCAGCCACCTGCCCTGAATGTGGAGAGGCAGTCCAGCCAGAAGCCAGCAAGGGCCGACCAACCTGTTCCTCAGCACTGCAGGGCCATGGCGACCAGCGTAATCCGTCACACGGGGGACGCTTTTGCTTACTCCTGTGTTTCTGCCATGCCAGAGAAAGCAGAAACCGTATCAGGCAACGGCAGTCCCATAGATCGGCATGAGGTACGAGACCAGAGACGTCTGAAAGTCTTACAGGATTCTGGTGTGGCTGACCCCTTAATTTATGACCCTTCACCAGTCAACGAATCTTGTTTGCACAGGTCAAGTTGTAACGCCGCAGGAAAAGGACAGGAAATGCCACAGACTTCTACCCCAAAGAACTGTGAGAAGGATGTACAGCAGAAGAGCCCCCTGCTTATGCCCAACCCCCTTCCAAATCCCCAGGTGATCTGCCAGATGATCCCCTTGAACAGACAAAGGGGAATGGTTCCTGCTTTTCTAAAGCCCTCTGCTCAGATGACGACAGCAGTCAAACCCATCTTACCCCACGCAGCTCCTATTCCCCAGCCTCTTCTAATGGGGCCTTCTATGCCTCAGGGGACTGTTATGTTGGTTCTTCCACAGGCAGCTGTAGCTCAGGCGCCGCAATGTCCACAAACTGTGTTGTCTGTTGGGAACACCAAACTATTGCCCCTGGCTCCCGCTCCAGTTTTTATTGCCTCAGGTCAAAGCAGCGCACCTTTAATAGACTTTTCTCGGCGGAGAAATTATGTTTGCAACTTTCCAAGTTGCCGGAAAACCTACTTCAAAAGCTCTCATCTCAAAGCCCACCTCCGTACTCACACTGGTAGGTATGGAAGAGAATGAGTGTGCTGTGTTTCTTTAAAGATGGCCCAGTAACATTAGCTGAATATGGAGATGTTGGTAGTGTGCAAGGAGGGTTTGTCTTCCTTCCTTTGTAGGAGAGTGATTGTTCTTCAGAAACACAAAAGAGGGCTCCAGTCATTATGGCTCAGGGGGGTTGAGCAAGCTGGTTGACTTTTAAGCAAGTACAAGGGCATGTGCAGTTAATGGAGGTAACATTTGCTATCACTTTAGAGGAATAGGTTTCAACAAAACGGTGATTTCATGGGACAGATATCCTATTCTTTTCTTTGGGTGACACAAGCCCATGGATGCTACTGAAACAAATCTACCTGTCGGTGTTTTTATCGTAAAGAATATGTCTTGAGACATGTTGGAAAACAAAGGAAGCTCTCTCTTTCTACAGAGATGTCTGTTGTTTTTTACTTCTTGACTCAGATGGGAATTGTATGTGGGATGGTAGCTGCGTGTAACTCAGAACTTCAGTTCCAGCAAAACCATTCATATTGCAGTGTTCAGTGTTGAATCCCAATGATAATTTCGGGAGGTGGGGGCAGTTTCCACTGATGACCCCCTTCATGCTGTTCCTGAGCATCCCCACTCCCTGAGGAGCAGCATTTCTGGGGGCGGGATCGAAGCCTTAGTCTTCTTGATAAAATCAGCTGTCTCGTATTTGATTTCCCTTTTCTTTCTTCTCCCCTCGCCTTTCAGGAGAAAAACCTTTCACTTGTAGCTGGGAAGGCTGTGATAAAAAGTTTGCTCGCTCCGATGAACTCTCTCGGCACCGCAGAACTCACACAGGGGAGAAGAAGTTTGCTTGTCCTGTCTGCGACCGGCGCTTCATGCGCAGCGATCACTTGACAAAACACGCCCGCCGCCACATGACCACAAAGAAGGTACCCAGCTGGCAGACAGAAGTTGGCAAACTGAACAGAATTGCGATGGTGGAGAAACCCAGAGGCGAGGGTGCTTTGAGCATGCTCCTGCCTATGTTGTCTTCGGGTTAACGGGCCCGTTTGCAGGAAAACAGACATTCAAGACTCACTTGGTTAGCTCAAAAGCAGCTTTGACTGATTTCCTAATGTCTATTAATGGTTGCTTTATTTTGTATCGGGGAGGGGAAAAAACTGTAATGTTTTCTATTCTCTGCCAAGTCTCTCTCTCCCTCAAGCTTATGCCCTATTTAATTGTTTTTTTTTAAAAAAATAACATTTTATTATGCCCTATTTAATTGTTGAGGGCATCTCTTCCCCCAGCTGTCCCTCTTCTTTTGTAGCAAGTTTTACGGCATTCACCAGCACTTCAGGAAAGCAAAACTTTTTTGGGGGAAATGTCAGCATTGGACTTTAAAACAACAACAACAACAACCCTATCTTCATTCGAGTAATGGTGGTTAATAAAAAGTTAAACAGGGTGATTTTTTAAAAAGAAAAAATTCAATTTTGAAAATACAAGGTATTTTGTATTTGTTTAGCTGCAACCTGGTTTTGTAATCATCCTTTGACAGCACTGATGGTCAAGCCCACTATGGGGAAAACACCTTTTTTGCTGAACTGATTGAATAATGATGATTTCACTCACCGTGTCTGAACTGCAAGTCTAGCACCTGAATCTGCCTTTGGATTGCCTGCCATGCGATAGTTTAAAGCAGAGCCATTGTTTCTCTTGTCGGGAGAGAAGGTGTGGTAGGGATTGTATGGATAATGAATGCACGAGGCTTGCTCAGGACCAATTTGAATACTCAGACTGCATGTGTGGGTCTGCTACCAGGCCGTTATCCACATGGTCACTCCATACAGCCAGCATCCCATTTTAAAACTTGTGGCATGCACATAAAAATAATACCCCAAAAAACTGTTAGATAAAGGTTTGTTGGGATATGTCTGTTAGCATAGGTGGAAAGAACCTTTTATATGTGACAACAGCTGTACTGTGGTTGTATGTAAGGTATGTTTTGTGGCAAAGCTGCATGCGGCCACCATGTTTTCTAAACTGGCTTTTGAAGATTAAGGGCCAAACTGGATGATGTCATCCCCAAGGGCATGCCTCCAACTTGTAGCACCCTGGAATGCCTTTAAAGAGTGCTGCAGGGCCCCAGTTCTGATAGGGACAACCACGGTGCAGCTGGAGGAGGGGTTCCTGCCTTCCCACCAGCGCTGGTTTTTTTGACCCCAAGCAGTGGCACAGTGTGGTCATCCCAATCAGAGCTGAGCCCCTGCAGTGCTCTCCAAAAGGCATTCTGGGACTCTACAAAATGAGGTTTGAAGCCAGGGTTGGCAACTTTAGTGTGACCCTCTGCTCTCAAAGCTTTGGTTGCATTTAGCAGGTCAAATTGGATATGTGTAATGTACCAGATTATTAAGATGATAATTAGTTTTATATTTTGAACAAAGGAATGACTTCTTGAAGCCCCTTCCTCCCCCCCCCCACATATGAGTTATAACTTGGAAGTGCCTTCTAATCTTAGCTCAGTATGGATACCTTAAGGAGGTATATGTCTGTCATAAATATCTAGAGGACAGTCCTGCCCGACAACTTTATATCCCAACAGGCTAATGGAACATATGCATAAATCTCTCCTTTAGAGATACAAAACAGGGTTTAAAGGTTTGGCCGAACTGTGCCCTCAGATAGTAGGAAAATGTAAAGGTTAAAGAAAAAACCCAACTATATAATGGATGATCATAATGATATGGAGGGGAGGGGACTTATCATTTCGCAGAAAAGCTGAAACTTTCATTATGACACACAAATTCACTGGAGTGCATAATCAGGGGGAGTTTAAATAATTCTCACCTGACTATTCCACGGAAGATGAACAATGCAAAATGAGGCATTTACAGTGTAATCTTAAACACACACCCTTGGAGTAACTCTGCATAGGATTGCACTGCTAGTCAGCTGGTACTCTCTTTTTGCAATACTTCGCTCTAAAATGAGAGGGATTTATAATGCTTGTAGGATTCTGCAAGCCTTAGTAATAACCTGTTCTAGAACAGCAATTTATCTCTTGAAAGGGGCCCCAAAAGTTCTCAGCTGTCGAAGAAAACCAGTTGATATCTCATTATGATACAAAGTGTGATTTTTCTACATTGCAAAATGAAATGCAAGATCACTATTTTGTAGGGCTGCTGTTTCTTATTGTTTTTTTAGGGAAGCATGAATGGTGGGACACATGGACCACTGAGCTATCCTCTCAAATGATTACTAAAAATTTACACACATATTTGTGATCAGGATGAAAAAAATGTCTTAATGATGTGAAAGGTGTGTGTGTATGCCTAAAACATCTGATACTTCATTAGCATTTGAAATTAACTAGAACTCTCGTTAATTGTTATATCAGACCATACCAATTGTTATATCAGACCATTATTAAGCCAACGTTGCACTCATCTATTTACTTGGTACCCATCTGGGACACTGGGATATAAATGGTAGGAGAATCGTAACCTGAAAGCCCAGATTCTTAAAGCTTACATTAGCTCAACTGTCATCAGTTCTAGAGTAATGCTGGGCAAAGCTGGTGTTTAGGCTTGCTGTTTTTTGTGGGTTTTTTTTTTTACTGGCCTTACTGCTGTGCCTCTGACAGCAGTTTTTGATCTGCAGAGGTTTGGGACAAGACTTTTCCAACCACTTCATCTCCATGCTTTACTTTCCTGCCAAGAAAAAAAAAACTGGTGGCTCACTGGTGTAATAGGAGTTTGTGAATTTGCAATGATAACTATGCCTGTCCTAAGCATGTATCTGCCGGTCCACTTATTCTTGAGTTTTGAAGGGCCTCATTTTCACTAAACGGCCATTTCTTTATCTCTTCTTTTTATAAAAATGGTAATTATCATGGGTGTATCAATTAAGCGTCGTCGTAAGTTGTTAAAAATCTTGTTTTTGTTTCATGTGTTGTAAATGAAATTCCTTTGAAAGGATATTCGGCCAGGCTGTGTGCCTTGTGCCCACAGTGCCTAGTGCAGCCGTGAGCCACGTGTTGTGGCCCATCAGGTCCTCGGCAAACCATCCTGCTTTGGCTGTCTGCAGCAGGCAGCAAAGCCAGGCAGCCTCCTGAACTCTGGCTGGCTGGTGGGCCAGAAATTATGCAAGTTTTGAGCTACAGGCTATAAAAATGGCACCTCAGTATATGTGTATTTCCTTTATTTCTGTTTATATACAATTCTTCAAATCTGATAGTTTAAGAACCAGCACAGCTATGAGATAACACTCATACGGATGGAACAACTCGGTAGTCACAATGATTTTCCATTTTCTGCTCGGTTAATAAGAGTGTGATACTTGTTCAGTGCTGAGTGGCGTTAAAGAACTTTGAGGAGGTAAATTAAATGGTAAATGCCACAAGTGTGGTCTGTATAACCAGATTCCAATGGCGTGGTCAGACTCGAGCCAGTGTCCCTGTATCCCCCCCGCCCCCCGGTGCAGTGTGCCATGATTCACTGTTGCAGAGAAGTTGCCTGAAATCAACAGGTTTCCTTTGTGTACTTGAGAACCAGATGTCACTGTTTCCCGAAAGTGTTCTGATTATTAGCTATCACTGATTTTTAAGACTATGGAAAAACTATGTTCAGTGTAGTAAATATATTGTGCCTAATATTTTATATAAATTGTTTCTTTGTTTTTGTTCAGTGTTCATTGAATATGTGCAGAATGAGAACATCATGCCTTCTAATAGTAAACTGGCCACCCCACATTAGGATAAAGCAGCCAATTTGGGCCCCCTACAGAGAAGGCAGAGGTTTCTCCATTCTCTAGGGAACTCTGTGTATTCAGAAAAAATAACAACTTTGTAAAATGCCCGGGAGAGAAAAAGACAGCCCCATAGCCTGATGAGGACCGAGCATGCCATGGCCCTCATGAAATGGAGGGCAGTTGGACATTATTTTAAACTGGCAGAGGGGAAGGGATGACAGTATAGCTCTGGGAGGTTTGGAATTTTAATAACAGCTGAGATCAGTTAAAGGAACAGTCGAGGAGGGAAACCTGAACTGCTCAATCTTGCGAGAGCATACAGAATTGTGAAGTATAAAGGAAAGTGGCCAGATCTTCTCTACAGTGCTGTGTCACTGGCTCAAGGCACTAAGGAGAGGTTTTATCCCCTTTTCTCTGTGGCATACTGCTCGGGTTAGGGACCTCTTGCACTATCCACCATTTCCTTCCTCCATCAGTCACTTCAGGAAGGAAGGAAGGGGGTCTTTGTGTCTTGTCTGCATCCCTCTTCCAGTAAAATGGAATTCAAAGACTCTGGGCACAGTTAATTTTCCTCAGTGTTTCCTATACCCATTCTTCCCACATAACCAAGTGGTTTGGAAATGGCAAGTTTAGATCAGCCCAGAGCGCCTTAATATAGGAAGGCACTTTTATGACATCAAAAGGCTGAGAAAAATCAGAGAACAGGCAGCTCAAAAGAGCCAAGTTTTTAACCTGTTCTGCTTTGGTGGTCTAATCTACTGCTAAGATAGGATTCAAATCTCAATAATATGATGGCCACCAGTGTCCCAAGAAGGGTGGACATATGATGTTTCCCCACAGGCATTCAAGGCTTTTTGAAAATCAATTCTGTGAGTGGAAAGATTTAGCTTTGGGAGGGCTCCAGCCTTCCTTATGTTTTTCAGACCTCCCCATTAGGGGCAAGATGGTTCATGGAAGAAAAAAACCCTGCCAGGTATTTTCAGTGAACTTTGTGGGACTGGAAGTAACATTTCAGCTGCAACTGTGATGTTTATAGTACTTCAGATGGAGAGGCTGCAAAGCCCCTGGCTTTCTAAAATGCCAGGATAGCAAAGAAGTGGGGATGAAGCAGTATCTGCTTTTTACCTGCTCAACTATTGGCCTGGTCATGGAAAGCTGATGTCTGGGCCAGCCAGTGATGATGGAAGGTTGATCTTCCTTGCTGATCAGCCCTATTAGTCGAGTTTTTAACTATAAAAAGGCAAATGTGTGATGGAAAGACAGATTGCAAGGCAGTGTTTAGGGCTAAAGGGGTCAACATTAGATCCCCCACCTCCAAAGTAAGGCAAAGTACAGGCAGTCGCCCTTTTGAAGTAAACTTTCAAATCTTTTTCTCCTAAGGCCAAGATGGTTTTTTCCCCCTGTGGCGTTCCTTCCCTTCAATCTTATCTGTTCCCCCTCTTCCCCAATTTGATTACACTTGCAGTATTTCTTAGAAAAACATTTGCAGCGACAAGTGATCCTGTTCAGATTCATTCTGCTACGGTGGCAAGAGACGTCAGCGACCATATTCTTGTTCGATGGCTGCCATCATCTCCACTTCAGAACAGTCGTAGGATGTCTTGGACTGCCTCTCAGCTTTCTTGAGTGGGAGGCTGCAGGAGCAAAGCATAATCAACAGACAAGAAATGATCTATTAAGTCAGATTGTTTTGGTTTGTGTACCACGGTACTGACTTATTCTGACTGGCAGCCGTTCTCTAGGGTCTTAAGCAGAAAAAGAGCATCCCCCCCAGTATCTGGTACCCAAGGTGATTTAATTGGAGAAGCCAGTGATAGTACAGGGAATCTTCTGCATGCACAGCAGATGTTCTACCACTGAATTATGGCTGCTCTACCAAGCATTGCCTGAGATCCTTTTAATTTTTGGAGACTGAACCTGTAAGCTTCACCTTTGAGCTGTGGCAGGAACTGAGCAGTATATTGGCCATGAGCACTGCAAAGAACTTCATGCATGCTGGAGCACATGGAACTGCCTTACAGTTGTGAAGACGGTTGGTCTATCAAGGTCCGCACTGTCTATCCTGACTGACAATGGCTCTCCAGGGTCACAGGTAAGGGGTCTTTCATGTCACCTGATCCTTTTAACTGGAGATGTCACGGACTGAACTGGGGACCTGCATGCAAAACAGATGTTCTGCCACTGAGCCACAGCCCAAAGAGGGAGATAAATTGTACTGGAAGTAAAAAAGGGTAAAATAGCAGAGTGCAATTAAATTTTAGAAGGAACATCTTCAATTAAATTTCAATAAACCGGTTCCTAAAAGCACTGAGCAAAACAAACAGCCTGTATTGAAAATGCTTGAAATGGATTTCCAGCTTCCGTCCCGTTCCATTCTGCAACCATTCTGCAGGCTGCAATGTGCAGTGAAATTAAGTAAAAGGGGTAGAGGAAAAATTCATAATTTCAACAAATATCTAACACTGAACGCAGCTAGCAGCAGAAAAAACAGAGACACCCTTAAGATAACCTCAGTAAGTATAGAGAAAAAAATGGCAAGTTTCTTTTTTCAAAAAAGAGGGAATTGCATGACATGGATGAAGCATTTTGTCAGCTAGGAGGTAAAGAATGCCAAGGCAAAAATGGAGGGAAAACTGGCTAGCATTATAGTATCCTTGAATGGGAAGTTCTGAGCTGGACGAACCTTTTCCTGAGATGAGCACAGCAGACAGTGAGGCAAAGCACCCTAATTTCCTTCAAGGGTTAACGTGATTATTAGTAGGTCTGTTCCAGCTCGTAGGTGTCCATGGTTTATGCCTTCCAGCAGATACCATCCTTATCTCTTTCAGGTTCAAAAATGTGGTAATTAGTTGGAGCCATTAGAGACTCTCCTTCAGCCAGTCCGGGGTGGTACTCCCCAAATGAACTGATCTTTGGGAGGGGGATTACTGGACCGTTTAGTTGACTGAAGGCCTCCTGGGAAGGCATGCAGCCTGCTGACTGCTCTCCCAATGTGACTGAGTATCTTGACAGGCTGAAGCAGACGACCGAACAAACTAGAAAAGGCAGCAAAGGATTTCTCAAGGAGGCGCACGATCAGCAAAATCCTATTAGGACAAAAATGCCAAGCTCAGATGATTTGCTGTTAAAAGCTGTGGAGGAGGAGGAAATGCTTTTGCCTGATTTGGTGGATGGGTTGATGGAAGCTGAAGGCACAGAACAAGTGCAGATGGCCACCCTACTTTAACTCCTCAGCAGCAGAGTTAAAACAAGTACTGCAGTGTTTTCAGCCACTCTTCTCTAAAATGCCTGTCAAGACAGATTTGATTACCCATCGAACTGAAACTGGCGCGTATCCTCCAATAAGATCTAGTCCTTATCCACTGAATGGACTCATGAAAGAGATTGTTGCTTCTGACATTCAGCAAATGTTGAAGTGGGGAATGATTAAAAGAGTCCCATCCAGACTGGGGGGTTCACCTATTGTGACTGCGCCCAGGAAGAGACTATCTGAAATGGCACCAGTTGAATATCACTTCTTTGTGGACTTTAGAAAGCTGAACAAGCTAACTGTTGTAGATCCTTACCCTACTTCATGAACAGTGGGTTTAACTGAAGATTTGGCCAGTGCAAAATCCATCAGCACTCTTGATTTAGCATCTGGCTACTGGCAAGCATCTCTGAGCTCAGAAGCATCTGATAAAACAGCATTTGTGTCAACTTTGGGAAATTTATCAGTTTGTGAAGATGCTATTTGGATTGAATGGGGCATCTGAGATTAATGGACTGAATGCTTAATGGACTGTCTTTTGCAGTGGCCTATCAGGATGATATTGCCATCCACGCCTTGAGCATGTGCGTGAAGTGCTTCAGAGAATTCATCATGCAGGATTGACCAGCAAGGCTTCGAAGTGCCAATTTGGATGTGACCATGTTGTTTATTTGGGCCACTTGATTGGGTTGAATACCATCAGGCCTCATGAAGCTAAGACTGCCAGCATGATGGATTGGCCCAAGCCTGTTACCAAAAAGGATGTGCAAGCTTTTCTAGGTCTCATTGGTTTCTATTTGGTCTACATATTCTATATTGTTTCATTGGTCATTTTAGTCAGCTGGTATCCTCACTGATGGATTTGTGCAAAAAGAAGGCACCTACCAGTGTCATCTGGACCCATGGCTGTCAATATGCCTTTGAGTCTTTAAAAAAGAAACTTTCTCAAGCATCCATTTTGGTTCCACCTGATTATCAGTCCTTCGTTGTCCAAACCGATGCTTTTTTGAGGGGCCTGGGCACCGTGTGACTCTAGATTGGGAGGATGGTGACTATCACCCCATTGTTTATCTGAGCAGGAAGTTGTTACCACAAGACCAGGCTTATGCAATCCTAGAACAAAAGTTCTTAGGAATTGTGTGGGCCCTAAACAAGCTGAAACCTTATCTGTGTGATGTTAAGTTTTTCTTGGAAATGGAACATAACCCTTTGACTTTCATCCACAGAATGAAGGGGAACAGGCTCATCGCTCCTGGGGGCCCCAAGGGTGTGACGCTCCTGAGAGCCAGTTTGGTGTAGTGGTTAAGTGCGCGGACTGTAATCTGGGAGAACCGGGTTTGATTCCCCACTCCTCCACTTGCACCTGGCTGGATGACCTTGGGCAAACCATAGGTCTGTACCAGGTGTTCTCTCAAGGACAGTTGTCTCAGAGCTCTCTCAGCCCCACCTACCTCACAGGGTGTCTGTTGTGGGGAGGGGAAGGGAAAGGAGTAAGCCGCTCTGAGACTCCAAGTGAGTGAAGAGCGGGATATAAATCCAATCTCTTCTTTTCTTTCTCCTTCACAAATATGCCCTGCTCCCTCCTCTCCCAGTCCCCCCTCCCCTGGGAGGTGGAGGGAGCCCTGGGGCTGGTTCCGGGTGCGCCACTCTTAGTTGCTGCCAACCCTTACCTTCCAGCATTGCCTTTTGCCTGTCCTTCTGGCTCTCAGTCCTGTACTGCCTCCCTTTGCCCATGTACATTTGCCCTGTTCATTCTCCATCACCACCAGGATGCTGCTGGCTCATGATCTCCGCTCGACTGTGGCTGCTCCGCCCCTTCACCGACTTGTTGTGGCTGCTGTGCAGTGATGGGCAGGGCCAGAGTGGCCTCCTGCATGGTTTTCAGGCCTCGCCACAGCCCTGGCAGCTGGGCAGCAAACTTGGAAGCACCACGTCTGTCTCGAGATCAGAATCCACTCAGTGGATCCCGTAACTGCTTCTTGTCTGTGTTACCAAAGCCTGGGCAAGCATGATTGCAGCACCCCCATGGGACCCGAAGGCTTCCTAATGCAGTGGCGGCAGCAGCCACGTGCCACACAGGAGCCGGGCAGGCTACAGAAGTGCCAGCGCAAAAGCTGGATGGTTGGCCAGCCCTTCACATGAACTCCTGGGAACCAGCATCAACTCCGCAAAGCAGGCACACCCAGGGAAACCTGGTGTGGGGGGAAGAAAAAGCCAACTGGATCGAGCTCAGGCAGGGGAGAGAAGCCCAGTCTCCACATGCCTATGTCACTTCTGGCAGTGATGTAGTCATGTCAGGGCAGTGTCCCCCCCCCCCCCCCCCAAAAAAAACCTGTCTAGCTACAGGGCTGAAGGGAAATAATGCTCATGACTTAAGGTGGGCCTTAGCTTGCAAGATTTTAGCTTTGAGATTGGTCACATTAAAGGTAGCCAAAATTTGGTGGCTGGAAGTCTGTCCCATAAAGGGAGTGAGTAAATTTCAAAGGAAGGTTTTTCTAGTAGTTCCTGCTTCAGCGTGTATGCTCTGCTTTGTTTGGCTACAATTTTGCTGCTGAAACACCATTAATTTACCTCTCTTCATTGGTATGTAAATGTAGTTGCTTTACCTAGTTATAGTGAGCCTCAACCATATAAACACCATGGATTTCAGCTTCCAGAAAGAGGGAGGCGGGATGTGAGGTGAAGCACTATAATTTCCCTCAAGGGTTAATGTGATTATTAACAGGCCTGCTCTGTCTCGCATGTGTCCATGATTTGGGCCTTCCTGCTGATACCATCCTTATCTCTTTCAAGGCTGGATTCAAGAATGTGATAATCAGTTAATTGTGAGAACCTGTGCTCCGTTGTATAACCAAATGGGAGAGGGGAATTAGTAGTGGACGTTAACATCTTCTGGAAAGTTCCATCAAAGGAACTCCTGACTGGATCCAAGAAACTACCTGTTGCTAGAGAGCAAAAGATCATAATAAAGCTATAGGCCAGAGAGAAGCCATGCTAACTTTAGGTTTGTCCCATTCTGGTATGCTCTGATATGTTATGCTACATCATGATGGACTGCAATGTATAGAACCCTTTAGGCTACAGCCTGTAGAATGCTTTAGGCTGCAGCCTGGATTCTTATGCTGCAAGAAGGTATGCCATCTAATACCAGGTATTAAATGTATTAGAAGAATAAGCCTAGTTATTTCTCTCTTGCTAAGCTATAGAGGGTATGCTGTATAGTGACAGCATTTTAAAAACTTTTGAATAAACCTTCATACATTTCTACAAAGGTTGGCTTTATTTGTGTGCATTTAACCTTGAGGACCCACAGGGCTGGGTGCTGATCAAGCATGGAGTGCTGACCCAGGGGTACCCAGGCTTGGGTCTCTGACAAGCTCCTTAAGGGTTTTTTGGGGCTGGAGCTGGATAGAGAAATATGGGAAAGCCCCATCTCGTGTGTAGAACTCTATGGCTCTTAGGACCCAACCCAATATAAACCATCAGCCAAGTTTTTTATGGGTATCCCTTTATCAAGCAGATTTTCATATCTCCAAGCCGTTTTCAAACATGCATGTGCTTCATTTGGGGAAAGTATTCACCACCTTTTAAAAATATATTCTGACTAAACTCAGTCTCCACCAGTTTGACTCGCAGTGAATAAATTTCTCCAACAGTAATAAAAACAACATTCCGCTCAAATGTATTTGCCACCAAAACCCTGATCTCTCCAAGAATCTTTCCTACATGGGCACTTGTAATACAGTGTGAAAAATTAATACCAGATCAAGTTAAACAACAGCTCAAAGCACCTAGACAAAAACAGTGCATTTTTCTGCAAGGCCCATGAACTGTGGCCCACCCACTGTTGAAGTTATTGCCATGTGAATTAAAGTAACTTACTTGTTGGCGAAATTAGTGTTGTCTGAAGCCAGGGTGGCTCTTGTTATTAAAGTCTGAAAGTGAAAGAACATGATGGAATTAGGTATCTTGTTACAATGACACTGAGATTTACCTCTGCTAGAATAATGCAGACCTGCACCTACCAAACTTTAGTGACTGCAATAAAGATTTTCAGCTATGGGGCCAGGATTGATGCAGGGCCACATTTTATTAATTTATTTACTTCATTTATATCCCACCATTCTCCTCAATAGGGACCCACGGTGGCTTACATAATTCTCTTCCATTTTATCCTCACAACAACCCTCTGAGGTAGGTTAGGCTGCCAGTGAGTGACAGGCTTAAGGTCACCCAGCAAACTTCCATGACAGAGTGGGGATTTGAACCTGATTCTCCAGCTCCTAGTCTGACACTAACCATTACACCACATTGGCTCTCACAGTTGCTCCAGGAACCAAAAAAGTCAATGCTGTCTACCATTCCTCATTCACTAAGGGGAATGTCTACTGAAATAATATTAAAACATTTTTAAAAATGCACCATTGATCTGATATATTTGTTTAACAATCTCAAAGAAAGGAAAGAGAAAGCAATAATGACTGTATATCAGGACCAAATTAAAAAATGCAAAGAAAAAGGCAAGCTTTCAAGTTCAGCAAGGCTGATGTTACATGGAAGAAAGTGTGAGTGAGAAAGTGTGTTCTGAGTGAGAGAACAGCAGAAACAATGTCAGCCCGGTGAGGCAGAATCAAAAGGGAACTTAATATGAACGAAATATATGCCATGAGATGGCTACAAATATGCACAGACTCTTGTTTAAGAAAAATGTAATGGCGCTCAATAGAACTTATATTACATACAATCGTTGTTTGTATCAATACAAAAACTACAAAAAACACAATTGTCTACTTCTTACAATAACCAATTGACACAAACAACAGCATATTCTGTTACACAATGCATCACGTGAAAGATTCTGACGGGGTCCCAGTTTACTTTCAGCCCGTTTCCTTGTCTTTATCAAAGAATCCTCACTGCACATAATATAAAAATACAAAAAAATACAAAAAGGTCACCAAACAAACAGCAGACGTACATTGAAGATATAAGTCATCTCTTACATTTACTCACCGCACAAAAATTACATAGATGGAAGACTTCTGAAATTACTTCTAGGGCACATGGCTCCTAATTCAAGTCTGTCTTCTCAAAACCCACCTTGCAAGCCTGTCATTTAAACTCTCCAGCCAGCACCCACAACAGGTGTCACTAATTGCTACTACCAAGGCCAGGGCCTTCTCAGTGGTGGCTCCATACCAGTGGAATGAGCTCCCAGAAGAGATCAGGGCCCTGCGGGATCTTTTACAGTTCCACAGGGCCTGCAAGATGGAGCTCTTCCACCAGGCTTTCAGCTGAGGAGCTGCCACCGCTATTACCACCAACAATCTTAACTACAGAGCTCTGGCCCTTGGCTTTGACATCTACAGCCTGTGCCGCAATGTCGTAAGTCACCACGAGACCCTTTGGGTGAGTAGCGACTAAAAAAAAAAAAAATCTAATAAATAAAATTACTCATTGCTGCCAGCCCCTGGAGCATCTGCCAACCAGTTTCTCAATGCAGCTGTCCTTAAATCCTCCCCCAACGCTGGTCTTCCCCCTGGGTAGTAGGAGAGGGGGCCCTCCTACCTTTGGCATCTTCTCCAGCCTAAGGGAACACCCTTCCCAGCCCCCAATAGCCAGCCTCGGCCTCACCAGTAGCCTCTGGCCATACACAAGCTATGGGTTTACTGGTCCCAGCTGGGTCTTTTCTCTCATCTCTTAAAGGGCCCTTTTTCTTTACTTGTCTCCCCTCTATCACACAGACCTTTTGGACTATCAAGGTTAGCACTGTCTAGTCTGACTGGCACTAGCACAGGTCTTTCACATCCCCTACCACTTGGCCCTTTTAGCTGGAGATGCCAGGGATCTGAGATCTTCTGCATGCCAAGCAGATGCTCTGTCACTGAGGCACTGCTCCTCCCCAGCCTACTGCACTGCATCTGCACCAGTTCTGTGTGTGCCATTTCCCCAAAAACATCTGCCCTCCCCTTTGTGCTAAAACATGCTCTTAACAGCCGTTAAGAGGTCCCCGGGGGGCATCTGCACTGGCTCACTCACATTAATTTTACAGCATAAACTGAGCCCCAGGATGCTGCTGCCTACCTCTCATTCACTTCACTTGTACAGAAGATCTTCCTGCCTTTGATCTCAGCTTTTAAGGATATGTTCATATGAAACCAGAAGCCATCCTTCTGGATTTGTTACATACATGATGCAGTGCGCAGTCTGTATAATGAAAAGAAAAAAGCAGCCACAAGATGGCACTGTTGCACAAAGGCATATTAACAAGCGCCTAACACTAAAATCAAACACCCCTTCCCAAGAAAGTGTTGCTTTCCTGCAGGAATTTAGGCACACACTAAACATTAAACATTACCGCACCTTGTAAATAAGGCCACAAAAAGTTTCTAGCCTGCAAATATTTTTCCTAGCTTGCCTGTCCACATGTATTTATGGGACTATCCACACAAGGGTTGTTCTTTATTGCAGAACAATTGTGGTCCTTCATTTTGCTGAAAGTACACTAGAAATCGGGGTTCCCTGTGCTACTTAACCTAGTGTTATATCCCCATGACAAATGCCTAGTCCACGCCTACTCAGAAGTTATCACATACAAAGCCCTGTATGGTCTCGGACAGTCATATCTGCAGGACTGCCTCTCCTGCTATTTTCCACTGTGATAGCTTTGCTCATTTGAGCAAAGCCTTCTGAACACTGTGGTTGTTGTTCAGTTGCACAGTCGAGTCCAACTCTTCGTGACCCCGTGGACCACATCACGCCAGGCCCTCCTGTCTTCTGTCATGTTCTGGAGTTCGCTTAATTTCATGTTCGTTGCATCGATGGCACTGTCTAACCATCTCATCCTTTGCCGCCCCCTTCTTCTTTGACCTTCAGTCTTTCCCAGCATCGGGGTCTTCTCCAGTGAGTGCTCCCTTCTCATTTGGTGGCCAAAGTATTTGAGCTTCAGCTTCAGTATCTGGCCTTCCAGGGAACAGTCCGGGTTCATTTCCTTTAGGATTCACTGATCTGATCTCCTTGCAGTCCTTGATCTCCTTCTGAACATGTCACCCTACAATTGGACGAGATTGGCAGCTGCGCATACGTGTGTGTTCTCTGTTGTGGCCCCCATTTTGCGGAACAGCCTGCCTGCGGTCAGGAAAGATCCCACAATTCCATCATTCTGCGAACTGTGTAAAACAGAATTGTCCAGGAAGACTTTTTTTTAATAAGGGAATAGGGCTACAAAATAACAGAGAGGTTCAGAGAAGTATTTTTATAAAGGAAATTGGGACTGTTGTCTATGCCAGTTTATGGCATGTATTATCCACTTATTGTATATGCTATCCTGTTCTTCCTACTTCTGTAATTCCATGTTCTGCATTGCTTGACAGATCATGTAGGATCCTTTTTTGAATTGTTTCTAATTTTGTAATCACAGTCCAGTTGTATTATTAGGTGTCTCATGTTATTTAATTGCATGGTTTTACAGTATGTAATCCGCCTCGTGTCTCAACGAGAAAGGCGGACTATAAACAAAGTAAGTAAAGAAATAAACCCCTTTCCTCAAAAGTGCCACTTTTCTCTGTAGTTTTCCTTCTGCTTTGTTGTTTATACACTACTAAGTAATTAGTTCCTGTAGTCTCAAGAGTTCTCAGAGTCTCTCCCGGCACTCATGTAAAAATGTTTAAATATGTTTTTGTTCCAGCAGGATTGGGGACGGTGTGTGTTAAGAACTTTGTTCGTAATCTGCAGCCATCCAAAATGTTATTGTTTCTTATTCTAAGGGCATCATTTAAAAAAGAAGAAAATATGCTGTTTACGATAAAAGTTAGAAGGTGTGAACTTCAGAGCATCTGCCACCTTGCCTCATCCAGCTTGCTACAATTAGCCATCACCTGGTAGATCACATCCCTCTAAGCCTCCATTAAGGGGATAGGACAGATTCCTCTCCAGGTTGTTGGCAATGCTAATTGCAATGTGTTAGTGATATTGCAATGAACTCCCCACTCCAAATGAATGAATGAATCGTGGCAATTTCAGCCTAAATAGCTAGTCTGGACAGTACATCTACTATTCTATCCAGCATGTTCAAGACTGAAAGAACTGACCTTTCCAGATTATGGAAATTCCCAGCCTGATCTTCTGCAAACCATTCTAATTCACTGCAGGAGACCAGGCAAGTGGCTATTTACAAGCCATCTGGGATGCTATTGTTAATAAGTGAATGTTATGCTTACATTTGGTAAATGAACCTTGTTTTGGGCACAGTGAATGTCATCCTTTATCAGCAAATGATGAAAAGCAGAATAAGAGTACAAATCCCAAAATATCAGGAATTATTAGTAAGCATCAATATTAATTTGATTTATTAAATTTACTAGGAATAAGGCCCGTTGTGGAAATAGGTACAATGGGCTCTAGAAAGAGGCTCTGGGCAGGTGCCCTGACCTTGGGTATTTAGTATCGATTTGCTGTGGTGACCTCAGCAGGGTATAATGACACAGACTCCACCATTTTCTCCAGGGGAACTCTTCTCTGCCATCTGAAGAGCAGTTGTAATTCTGAGCGATCTCTAGCCCTCACCTGGAAATTGGCAACAATGGTTCCCCAGGAGGAAATGACTGGTTTGGAGGGTGGAGTCTATGGCAGTGTACCTGCCTGAGGTCCCACCCCTCCTCAAATCCCACCCTCTCTAGGCTCCACCCCTGAAATCTCCAGGAATTTTCTAACCTGGAGGTGGCAACCCTATATCCTTCCCAGCCAACCATCAACAATCATTATCTGTCCCTCTGACTTCAGCTTTCCATCTCCTTCCCCCCTCCCTGCAGCTTCTAACTAGAAAAAGTACAGTCTTTCTCTGTCGTGGGGACCAAAGCAGCTCACATTGTTCTCCTCTCCCCCTTTCAATCTGCACAATAACCCTGTGAGGTAGGTTAAACTGAAAGTCTGTGAGTGGTCTGAAATCACCCAATCAGCTTCCACAAGAAAAACCTGGGTCTGGCAGACCCTGCTCTGAATGCTAACTGCTAAGTCACACTGGCTGTCATGGGGGGGCCACCTCAACAGGGTATAATGACACAGAGTCCACCATTTTCTCCAGGGGAACTGATCTCTGCCATCTGGAGAGCAGTTTTAATTCTGAGTGATCTCCAGCCCTTACCTGGAGATTGGCAGCAATAGTTCCCCAGGAGGAAATGGCTCATTTGGGCTCTATGGCATTCTATTCAGCTGAAGCCTCTCCCCTTCCCAAACTCAGGCTTCAGTAGACTCCACTACAAAATCTCCAGGAATTTCCCAACCTGGAGCTGGCAACCCGAGTCAGGACTGGCCCCAATGAGTTCCCCACAAAGGCCAAAGTAGGCCTGGAAAGGGCCTGCTGCCTTTGACTTTTTACTGACAGAACCAAGCTTGCTTGCCTAGCAACAGCCACTGAGGGGAAAGTGAGCCCCACAGCAGAGAGAGAAGAGAATGGTTTGATGGCTGGTAGCTCACCTCAGTTGCCAGCCAGCCACGAAGGAGCCAAGCAGGAGAAACGTCTTCATCAGGAGAGACAGCCATTTTGGCAGAATGGTATAGGGCTGCCAACCTCCAGCTGGGGCCTCGAATTCTCCTGCATTTGCTACAGATCTCCAGAGTGGTAACCCAGTTTGAGAAACCATGATTTGCAGTGTGATACTGTGCAGTAGGGTTGTCATTCCTCCAACGGGGGTGGAGGTTTACCCACTGTCAGGGCCCCAATCCACCGCTGCCCAGCCAGTGGGGAGCCCCGCCCCCAAATAGCCCCATCCACACCAACATGCCCAGCGCAATGACATCACCCAGAGGTGACGGCATTGCATTGGGCACATTGTGTGGGGACACTCTAGTGTTTGAGAAAAAACTTTATGGTTACCAGAGTTTTTTTCTCAAACGTTAGATCAACCCCCTGCAATATGCCCAGTGCAATAGCGTCACTTCCAGGTGACATCATTGCGGTGTGTGCACTTTGTGCGCACGCTGAAAGAAATCCCAGGAATGGAGAGCGACCGCCCCCCTGCCGGCAGTCAGGTAAGGCCTGGCAACCCTACTGTGCAGAGTTCCTCCAGTCTCAGCCTTTTGCTTTCAGAGCTTTCAGACCGGAGTAATTCTGCGCAGGATTGCTCTGTGAGACTTCCTTGATGCCGTCTCAGAGAAATATCTGGCGCACCCGCTTTCAAGATGGAAAAACATACTCCATTGCAGCCATAACAAATGACAAATTTAACTGGCCTCTAAGGAAGTTAAAACTGCAAAACAAAACACTACGCCAGCTGGTTAGCAGATGCAGCTTCAGTCTAACCAAGCCTACTGTACGATCTGCTGTTGTTAAAATATAAATCTATTCAGACGCTGAACAAATTTCAGTTATTCTAGGGGTTTTTTTAACAACAAAAAAGGGGCTTACAGAAGTAATAAAGAGCAACTAACAAGTCTGTTTAAAGAAAAACATAAAATTGTTTTGTAGGAATGTAATGCATATCGGCTGTTACTCCTTTGCATGCCCCTGCTCCACAAACTCAGAAGACATGAAGCTTAGCAAAGGGATATCATAATAGGGTTGCCAGCCTCCAGGTGGGGTCTGGGGATCCCCCGCTTTTACAACTGATCTCCAGCTGACAGAGATCAGTTCCCCTGGAGAAAATGGCTGCTTTGGAAGGTGAACTCTATGGCATTGGACCATACTGAGGCCCCTCCCCTCCCCAAACCCCTCCCTCTCCTGGCTCCACCTCCAAAGTCTCCAGGTATTTTCCAACCCAGACTTGGCAACCCTATATCATAATCATGAAACATTAGTGGCTGTTGTATTAAGTTTGTATGAAGTCTAAATGCCACGATTACACTGAGATTGTTTATTTATTTATACCCCACTTTCCTCCTTAAAAGGAACCCAAAGTGGCTTACAACATCCTTCCCCCCTCAAGACAGCTTTGTCTTCAAGACAGCTCTGTAAGGTATATTAGACTAAGAAAGAATGATTGACTGCAGTAAATCTCTTTTTTACTGTACTGGGTTTTGCCTTCCTGGGGCCTAGGATGTGGCTGATGCACAAATTAACGAAAAAAGGAATTTACCATCTTGGCTGAGACTGATAGGCGGGTTGCAGGGCCATCTCTTGGGCTTAATCAAAGGGACTGAGTCCCAGGATCTGTTCAGAATCATAAAAAAGAGCCAGTGTCGTACAGTGGTCAGAGTATCAGATAGGCTTGCCAGGTTCCCAGTCGGGGTGGGGGTGGGGTCCCCGGCTTTTGCAGGCTCTGGCTGGTGGGGGAAACCCCACCTCCAAACAGACGTCCCCGCACGATGTCAGTAACATGCTGACATCACTTCCAGAAGGGACGCCATTGTGTTGGTGATATTGGGGGCAACACTCTACTTTTGGGGCAAACTCTATGGTTTGTAGCCATTTTTACCATAAAGTTTTGCCAGAAAAGTAGCGCGTCGCCCTGATGTTGCCAACGCGATGACATCACTTCCACCGACATCCCCGCCCCCCTGGAATACCCCTCCCATCCCTCCGCCAGCAGGAGGAAGGCACCTGGCAACTCTAGTATCAGACTAGGATCTGAGAGACCCAAGTTCAAGTCCTCATTTTGCCACAAAAGTTTGCTGGGTGACCTACGGCCAATCATGCTCTCTTGGGCCAAACTATACATGGCCACCACAAGAACGCCACCACCAGTTTAAAGTCATTTAATAGTGCCTTGAGCTGAGGTGCTCTTGTTCCCCCACCCCTGCACTTTATCAAGTGTCAAAATGGCTGCACCCCTCCCATTCTGGCTCTTGAAAAGATGCAAGGGGCTAAGAGCACCGTGCTGTGGGCCTGATCAGGTCCTTGAAGCATTTTTTTATGACTTTACAGTGGTGGTGGTTTCCTTGCGACAGCCATGAGCACACCATCACATCTAGTTGGCATGCAGTCTAACCTACTTCAAAGGGCTGTTGTGAGGATAAAATGGAGGAGAGAAGGTAGGACCTAAGCACATTCGGGTCCCTATAGAAGAGAAAAGCGAGGTGAAAATGAAGTAAATAAACATGCTCTCTGAGCATGTGCAGAATGCCTTTCCATAAACCCTGGATAATCCTTGCATTGAGTGCACACTTGTGGCTGTGTAAATTTACCAGTCCATTTTGGAAACAGCTGACTGGACTATATCAATCTTGAAAACCAAAAAAAAAATCAAATTTAAACATTTTATCCTGAGGTAGTTACCAATTATAAGGCTTTAATCCAAAGAGAAAGTAGAAATAATAATAATAATAGTAATAATAATAATAATAATAATATGAGGATCTGCAAGAAACTTGCGAGACCAGCTATCCCATTTCCCCCCTCTGCTTCTTCTCCCCCCCCCCAACTTCTCACACTCTTTCTTCTTCCTGCTGCCCTTTTTCTTACTCACTCCCCTCATGCCCGTCATTTCCTCGTTCTGCCCCCTCACTCTCACGCCTCCCACCTACTCCCCCCCCCAGCAGCAGCGGCAGCAGCCACTCTCCAGGAATCACAATGGATTGGCCAAATACAGAGATCAGTTCCTTTTAGGGTTGCCAGCTCCATGTTGGGAAAGTCCTGGAGATTTGGGGGTGGAGCCTTGGGGAAATGAGGTTTGAGCTTGAAAGTGACCTCAGCAAGGTATAATACCATAAACACCACCCTTCAAAGCAGCCATTTTCTCCGGGGGAACTGATCGCTGTCATCTGGAGATCAGTTGTAATTTCAGGAGATCTCTAGCCCTCACCTGGAGGTTGGCAACATTAGTTCCCCTGGAGGAAATGACTGCTTTGGAGGGTGGAATACATGGCATTATATCTGCCTGAGTGGAATATATGGCCATAATTTCCAACAGAAGGATTTGGATAGGGCAGCAGCCAGCAACACGTGGATGCACCCCTAACTCGGCTATCAGCGTGAGACAGGGAGGAGTTTGGCTTCGAGGCAGGTTTGAACTCAGGCGTCTCTCTTGACTTCGCAACGTTCCCACCGATCCTCTCTTCCAGCCTCCCCCCCCCCCCCCCCCTCGCTTTGCTTACCTGCCGCTCCCCGTGGGCTTCGTCCCCCTTGCCGCCCCCTGCCGGGCTGGAGCAGGAGCGCCCGGCGAGGCGCGACGCGTGGGGAGGCGGCCAGGGCAGCTGTGCCGGACCGTCGGCGTCACACTCCGCCAGCACTTGGTCCAGCAGCTCAGAGTCCGAGTCGGGCTCCCCAAGCGGCGGGAGAGGTGCCTGCGCGGCCGCCAGACTGCTGCACCTGGCCCCGGCGTCCGCCCTCTCCTGCACTTCTGCCGGGCTCGGCCTGGCGGGGGCGCTGCCGCTCCCGCTGCCCCACCGCGATCTCCTCCAGCGCCGGGCGGGGCTGCAGCGACTGCTGCCTGTGCCCATACCGGCGGAGGACGGCCGGGAGTTGCGGTGGCAGCCGCGGCTTCCTTCCTCCTCGGTGGTTCGGATTCCAGAGCGCAACTGTTGCTCGGCAGGCGGTCGCAGAAAAGGGTGGGATCCTGGTCCCTTGCCCTCTTCCTGGTTTCCCTCGTTGTGGTTTTTTAAAAGAAACCTATTCTTTACAGAGTTCAGGGGCCGCCCCTCCGCCCCACCGCCAAAGGCGACAGACGAGGCTGCAGTCCTGTCCTGGCTTTCCCCAGCGCCATCAAGGACGAAGACTGCTGAAGTTGGATTCCGCTTCCCCCCCCCTCCCGCCCCCGTCCCAAGAATTTGGCCTTGAAATAAACCAAATGGGTGTAACCTTTTCCCTCTGGATGAGACTGGCTTCCAAAATAGCCTTGGGGGGAAATGTGTGCTCTTTTTACCAAGAGGAATTTTTTCAAAAAGGAAATGCCTAATGGCCACTCTCACGAATATCTGTGGTGAATTCTGGTGCGTGGAAACCATGACAAAATAAACAGATCCCGGATCAAGGCCAAGTGGAAAGTATTAAAAGGAATGGAAATCACCACTCAGGCAAGGAAAGTTTAGCTTTGCTCCTGTCTTTCCCTTGTGCTCCAAAATCGATTGCCTTTGAAAGCAGCATAGCAGTTCTCCTATTTCATGGCTTTTAAATATTGCCAGTTTTCTTTCTAATTAATATTTACCAGAGAGGATTAAGTTAGAAGTGAGGGTGTGGAATGGCTGTCTCATAGGACCAAGGTTTTGGCTGCTGTTGTTGTTCATTCGAGTCTGACTCTCCACGACTCCATCAGGCCCTCCTGTCTTCCGTCCTGCTCCGCAGTTTAGGAGAAGCAAAGAACTCAGACTAAGTGTGATCCACTGGAGAAGGAAATGACAACCCACTCCAGTACCTTTGCCAAGAAAACCCCATGGTCAGGGGTTTTGGCTGTAAGTCTAAATAAATTTCCCAGGGAGTAAGTCATACTAAATTCAGTAAATGTATAGAATTGGGCTGAACTTTCGAGCATGATTTTAGCACGCACACCCCTATTTCACTTCAGTGGTGGTGCTCAGCCCTGGTATAGGAAATGATACATAAACAATGGCTTCGGAGCATGTGCAGAGGGCATTCTTTTTACGACTGTGAACAGAACCATATATTTGGGCTGCAGGATTACAGTCAAATTGGCACGTGACTTCGCAGCACGTGAGCATTGCTAGCATCTCACATTTTAGAAATGGTAACAAACTGAGGTGGGGCATGAGGAACTGCAGGAGTGAGAGGCAATTTGGAACACACACCCCCATCCTCCAGGACTCTACGAGTTTTCAGTGGATTAAGAATGCTAATTCTTCCTTCTCCCCCCCCCCCCCAACTCTCAGCATATCTACTGGGTGTGCTAGGTCCCCATTGAAACATTTACCCCCTTTTTATTTTGCTTATCTGGTGGTGGGAAGTGCCATTGAGTTTCAAATAGACATTTCCCATTGCCTGCCTGTGCATAGTGACCCTGGACTTTTTTGGGGGGTGATATCTCATCCTAGTACTAAGCAGGGCCAACCCTGCTTAGATTCCAAGATCTGATGAGATCACAGAGGCATGAACCACCCAGGTCAGGGTTTGGTATTACTTACAAAGTCACATTTGTCCGCACAGCTGAATAGTTCTCCAGGCATCTTTGTCTGTAGTGGGCCTGATTTTGCTGCTTTTGGGATCAGCATGGTATAGGGCTGCCAACCTCCAGGTGGGGCCTGGAATGTCTCCTGCATTTGCTACAGATCTCCAGAGCCCAGTGTTCCCTTTAAGCTGAGCTGGTGTGAGCTAGCTCAGTTTTTTAGCCTCCGGCTCACACGTTTTTGTCGTGGCTCAGGAAGGATGGCTCCAGAGCAAACTAATTTATGCAGTAGCCAAATCGCTTGCTCACAACTTTAATGCCAGTAGCTCACAAAGTAGAATTTTTGCTCACAAGACTCCACAGCTTAGAGCAGGGGGTGTCAAACATATGGCCTGCAGGCCGGATCAGGCCCTCAGAGTGCCCCACTCCGGCCCCCAAGGCCCTGGCTGTTTCCTACTTCCTTTTCCAGGTCTCTCTTGCTGCTGCCACATCACAGCTTGCTTTGCCAGTCTCTCTCTGTCGCACAGGAGAGAGAGGCAGACCTCTCCTGTGCGATTGAGAGTGTCTGGTAAAGAACTGGCTGTGTCCTTGGTAAAGTTTATATCTCCGCTATCTGGCATTATATTTTACGACACACATGACCCGGCCCAACAAGGCCTCATTTATGTCAGATCCGGCCCTCATAACAAATGAGTTCGACACCCCTGACTTAGAGGGAACATTGCTCCAGACTACAAAGATCAGTTCCCTGGCGGAAATGGCAGCTTCTAAAGCATCACAAATGACTATACGTCTATACATTCAATATAGATAATGTGAACCAGCAGTACTTTGGGTGAAGTAAGCAATAGCACAGAGGTATCCACAGCCAGCAAGCAGAGCAGCCATTTCCTACTGGGGTCCCATATAAGGTTTCCATTTTGTGGGGGAAACATAGCCCCAGAAGAGAGAAGCTGGGCATGACTTTAGCACACATGTTCAGAAATAAATTCTCATTCCATTCACTGGGAGTCCAAAGAAGGATTTCTGCCTTGATCTTAACAGTTTTCAGCTAGCACACGCTACCATATGCACCATCTAACTGCAGCAAATTAAAACAGGAAAACACAACTTATTATTCGCCTAGCAATTTGAAATGGCACAATTATTGAACGTGACTAAAATCTCCACAAATGTTCCAGAATGTGACTGAAATCCATTAGAAGGAGTTCTGCATATTGTTAGTATATCCCTACATTGTCATTGATAGATAGCCCCACCATTTACCCTGAATAAATACGCCTTTGAGGCCTTTCTGCCTTGAACGTTCTGAGATGTTTCATGCTCTTCTCAGTCTGTAAAACAAGCTTTTCTAATTCTTTTCTACTGCAGTGGTTGCCTGGGTTCCTCAGGGCCACAAACAGAAATCCCCTTTGTGTGGCACATTCCTCTCCATCCATAGTTTAGGGACGAAGAACTTCCAGCCCCTTTTTAGTGACAAAAAGGTGAGCAAAGACTGCTTAAACTTTCTGTGCCAAACTGCAGCAGCTGTTTGCTAATTCCTTTTCTCAGGAATGTACACACACATGGGAAAAACAGGAACAGACCACTAACCAGGGGCATAGCCAGGATTTTTAAAGTTGGGGGGGGGGGCATTTTAAGAAGCTGGGGGAACATATGCGCATGTTTGTCATAGGTTCCCTGGAGGAGCCTTTGGCCGCATTGGCTCCCCAGGGAGAACCTAGGTCCCACATTGGTGGAGGCTTTGAATCCGGACGTCTATTGTTCCTCCAGATTCAAGCTCCCCTCTCTGCCTGACCATGTGCTCTGGCCATGCGGCGGGTGCCATTACCTGGGAGCACATGGCAGGCTGGTTGCTACACAGAACATACTACATTACACTTAGAGAAGAAATACCTTTAGGTGCAGAATTTAAAATGAAAAAGAAGTGGTATATATCTGAGATGAGCCTACACCACTGCTCAGAATGGCTTCAGGGAGCGAAAAGGTTGGCAATGATGTATCCTGCGTCATAATCTGGAATGTTACTTTGCTTTGTACAACTCATTAAATTTATCTAGTTTGGAGGGTCACAGCGCCTGCCCTTGGAGGAAGACTCCTCAGGTGGGAGATTGGGGGGGGGGGGGCGGGAAGAGACCCTGTTTTCATGATATAACCACACAGGAAACCAGTAATTTCCACTGGACACTGATGAGCCACATATTCAAGGAAATCTGCCTTCTGTAGCCTGTTGTGTCACGAATTTCCTGTAGTCCTTCATCCATACGTACGCTGAGAATCCAGGAGTAGCATGGCACCACAATGTCCCATGTAGGAACCAGTGTTCCCTCTAAGCTGAGCAAGTGTGAGCTAGCTCAAAGTTTTTTAGCCTCTAGCTCACCCATTTTTGTCTCAGCTCAGGAAAGATGGCTCCAGAGCAAACTAATTGACGCAGCAACCAAATTTGCTTGCTCGCCACTTTAATACTAGTAGCTCACAAAGTAGGCTTTTTGCCACAACACTCCACAACTTAGAGGGAGCCCTGGTAGGAACTGTAGCAGATGGCAGAAATGTGTGGGAAGCCTTATAAATCCGTAGCTGTGTTGTGTGCATTTTGTGACTGGTTCCAGTGACCTCGCGCAGCATTCGTTGTGCCTTTTGATGAGCTAAACTGTAACCAGCTTGAACACATGAGCGCGCTCTTTTTTTAGCAGCTTGATTTAACAGACTCCCTCCCCCCCCCTTGCAGTGCAATGTTCACCAGGAGACCAAGGTCCAGTGGTCTCACCAAACAAGATTAGTGTAACTCTCAGCGACTAAGGAATGTTCAAGCTTAGCCCAGGCAATTATGGATAGTTTTTATCACTCCAGTCACCTGATAGGCATGGTGGGCCTGCGGGCTGAATATATCTCAGCTGGATCTGGCAGGTAGCAAAAAAAGGACTGAACAGTTGCTTCGTTTCAGTATGCATCTTCCATTTCGCAGCAAAACTGGCTAAAATTGGTTTGCAGGCAGTGGAATGGATAAGTTGGATCTACCGATCATTCTGCCACTCTCTTCCACAACATCCCCCCCCTCCAAACCCCCCCCCCCACAATTTTCAGAGCTTTCCCAGAGCTTCAGGGCTGTGTTCTAAGGATAGTGCATGCCTTATCAAAGAGCCTCTGCCACTCTTAAAACATTTATATTTGCCGAGGTCCTACAAGGCCGAGGGGCTACAGTGGTTCAAGTGGTTAAGACGCTGAACTGCAGACCGGTAGTTCAGCAGTTTGAGATCCTAGTGCCGTGTGACGGAGTGAGCTCTCGTCTCTGGCCCCAGCTCCTGCCAACGTAGCAGTTCGAAAGCAATAAATTGCAAGTAGATAAATAGATACCGCTTCGGTGGGAGCTAAACTGTGTTCCATGCGCCTTGGTGTCTAGTCATGCTGGCCACATGACCATGGAAACGTCTTTGGACAGTGCTGATTCTTTGGCTTGGAAATGGAGATAAGCACTGCATCCCTAGAGTTGTATTCAACTGGCTTCCAAGCAAGGGAAACCATTACCTTTACTTTACAGCTGCATGCTCTGTGCACCCCAAAATAAAGTTTGGACCACAACATAATTGTTGGGTTAACTGGTATAGTTAGTCCAGTACCCACTATTTAGCAGAGTGCTTTACAGGTACACATGCAGAAGCATATTTGCATCAGGTTACCAAGCTTACAAAGTTACACAGAGCAATACACAATAATAGTCACTTCATTTTAGAACTACAATCTAGATAGGAAAGCTTAGAGAGTGAAGAGGAGATCAGATTTATACCCCGCCCTTCACTACCCGAAGGAATCTCAGAGCAGTTTACAATCCCTTTGTGGCCTTGGGTTGGTCATAAGTTTTTTCAGAGCTGTTCTCTCAAGGGCAGTTCTGGAAAGAGCTCTCTCAACCCCACCTACCTCACAGGGTGTCTGTTGTGAGGAGGGGAAGGGAAGAGAGTTTGTATGCCGCTCTGAGACTCTGAGTGAAGGGCAGGGTATAAATCCAATCTCCTCCTCCTCTTCTGTATTTATGAAAAATTGTGCAGTCTTCAGAAGGTATGCTTGGGCGTGGCATCTGATGAGCATGGTTCAGTCTATCCAACATGACAAAATGACAGATGAATTTTCTTAATGACAGTAGGTATCTCCTCAGTGGATCTTGAAAGGTCTAGTCTGGCCCATGTCTCAGAACTGCAAAAGTATCTTAACATAGGCTTGACCCAGAGAAATCAAGACCTACACACTATGGGGCTTTTCATATTGTTGTACCCACAGCAGCAGCCTCCCCGTGTTACATCAGAAGCTGCTTTGAAATGCGGGGCAAAGATTGGCAGCCATGTTGATCCATAAAAAACATCCCAAGAACAACAGGCATAAACAACTTTTTCGTTGAGAACCACCAAAAGACTGCAAGTTAGTGAACAGAATTTTGGATTCCCTAGAACTCCTCACCAAGATGGATTTTCAGTACAGATAATGGAAAAAGAGAGCCCCAGTGTGGTGCAATGTCAGACTAAGATTTGGGACACCCAGGTTTGAATTCCCACTCTGTGATGGAAGCTTGCTGGATGACCTTGGTCCAGTAACTCTCTCAGCCTAAGCTGCTTCACAGGGCTGTTGTGAGGATAAAATGGAGGAGAGGAGAATGTTGCAAGCTGCTTTGGGCCCCATTGGGGAGAAATGTGGAGGAGAAATGAAGTAAATAAATAAATGAAAAGGGGAGAGAAGAAAAAGATGTACAGGCCGTGCTGGAGAAACAGAATGACAAGTGTAGCACAGTCACGGGATAGCGCTTGGGAAGGGGGGCGAGGGAGAGAGGCTCTTTGTGGTTTTGACAGACTGGGGGGAATAAGACATGCCTGTTCAGTACCTTCTGCCCCTCATGTTGTTTGAAACAGGGTTTTCAAAATGCCTTGAATTTTGTACCTGAGTTGAAACATAAACATGTTTTAATCTGTCTTGAACTGGTTTGAGGTGCATCAGTATTATGACTCACCACATTTTTGATGTGCGGCTACACCTAACTCAAAATTCAAGATGCTTCAGATTAGGGTTTTTAAAAAAAAAAAAAAAAAGGTAATGCATCGTTTCCGTGTTATTATTATTATTTATTTTCTTCCTGCATGGCCTGCATTTCATTATGTTTAAATGGTCTGACGCTTTGGTCCTTTGCAGTCCACGCGGTCAACACTATTGTCTCTGACAATAGTGAAAAATCATAGCGCTGTTCCCTGTGAGAAGCAGCGCCACCTCCATGGTTCTAAGAGCACAGAATCCTCTCTTCCTATTAACTCCCAAAGCTGCATCTCACCTTCCTTCTCAACAGTCTAGAAGTTTCTGCCCACAATTCATGCCTGTCAGAATTCCAGCTTTCTTTGGAAGGTTCGCAAAGACATTTCCCCATCTCTCTGGCTGCTTCCAGATGGTGTGTGAAAAAGGGCTCCCGCTCCTGCAGCAGCAAACGGGTTGGGAACTCCATCCACAACCCCCCCCCCCCAACGCCACTCACTGCTGCAATGGCCTCTACCCCGTCCCTTCTTCCCTTGAAGGTGATCACACCCAAATGCCCTGACCTGGAAACTTTCCCATTCTGGCGCCATCCAGGTGGAACACACTCTCAAGTGAGATCAGGGCCTTGCGGGACCTATTACAGTTCTGCAGGGTCTGTAAAATGGAGTTGTTCCGCCAGGCCTTTGGTTGAGGCGGCGGGTGTCTAGTTACCTCAGCCTTCCCTGCTCCCCTCCCCTATGTCAATTTGGGCCATTGGCGCCCACTGTGATCCATCCTGAGCACACATACAGGGAGCATCTGGGAGCATTTGTTAAACTTAAAACTGTCCGCTATCTTGTGACCTAAGTCATCTGGTGTGTTTTGAACTGTTTTACTTGTCTGCTGTAATTCGCCCTGAGCCCTGCGTGCAGGTAGAGCGGGATAGAAATCCAATAAATAAATAAATATTCTAAAAAGCCCTTCAAAGGGCTAAAATGGGTAGTGGTGGAATATCTTGCAGGAGTGAGCTGCCCTGCACCATCCTGAAAGTGGAGCTTAGCTACACCCCTGTCCCCGTTGCAGCTATGAGTGGGCGCAGCACTGATACCGAAGCTCCACCTGCAGCCGCCCTGTAGTCCCCCCCACTTTGGACGGAGTTAAAGTAGGCTGATTTTTTTGTCCCAAGGGAGAAGGCCCTGGGAATGCCACCAGTCATGATGAGTGCACGTGGCTGTTTCCTTTAAACGTGGCGGTTTCGTTCTCTCCAAGTGGGGAGAAATCCCCATGCAGAAGCAGCTTTTAGTCTGCCTAGGAAACTGGGACTGCCTTCCCCATTGCTGTACAAGTGAATGGGTCAGCAGTTGTCACTGGGGTGATTGCCACAGAAGAGATCAAATGCCCCTTCTTTTAATCCCTGACACCGCAGTATAGGGCATTTCTTTCAGCCTGAATTTAGATTCCAAGGGAAAGTGAAATGCTTAATACATTAATCGAAGCACTGCAGCATATACTTCAAGACCCAATGGTTTTGAACCGTATGTCAAGATTGCCTGAATGTGTGCAGATAAGACACATACAGTAGGATTGCCAACCTCCAGGTGGGGCCTGGAGTTCTCTTGGAATTATGGACTACAGAGACCAGTTCCCCTGCAGAAAATGGCAGCTTTGGAAGATCAACTATGGCAACATATCCCTGCTGAGCCCCCAACTCTGCCCTCTGCAGGCTCTGTCCCCAAACCTCCAGGAATTTCCCATCCTGGAGTTGGAAACCTTAACATGCAAGTATCTTGAGACCAATGAGAAGAGCTATGGTTTGGATATGTTTGTGCACCATGTAAACATGTGCAGACTATATGTGGTATTAACAGGAACTCTAAATAGAACTTCTGATGGCTGCTGTCTGTCTGGTACCTTTAATGAGTGTAATTGATATGTTAATAGATACAATAAAATATTAAACAGTGTTTAACACTATTTCTGCTAATTAGAGAAATGGACTGTTCTACGACAAGGGACGAGAGTTAAGACATTTATTTGAAGGTACCAAATGCCTTTCACTTTAAAACCCAATGTACAAGATAATATTTTAATCTATTCAAATATTTCTGGCCCATAACTATATACTCGTTCGTGGCATAAATCTAGTACCCTGCAGTGACTATGGAGTCATACAAGTTTATGGATAATGCTCCAGCGACCATAGAAACATCAACTGCAACAGACAGGAGTAATCAGAACTAACTTATAATTATCGCTTATAGCCCCAGGGAAGGGAGGGAGAGGGAGCCAGGATACAAACCTAAAACTGTGGGGGTTGGGAGAGATGTTTCTTGAGAGCTGTGCTCTTTTCAGGTCTAAATTTCAGCTCATTAACCTTGTTTTGCAGTTGGATTCCTTTTCAGCTCTGCAAAGACAGCTCGTGACTGACAGAAAGGCCCTTCTGAAGCTAGACTTCATTTTTAATCATTGTCTGCACATACGGTGAATGTTGGTAGGCTTTCTCATGGAGCAGTCTGCTTGTGACAGGCAAAGCTGTGTAGCAGAAGGTGATCAGACCATTCAGGAAGCTTCTTGTCAATTGCAGGAGAAGAAGAAGTCAAAGAGAAAGGAATCAGAGTGGAGCGACAGCACGGAATGCTCCACTGGGGAAACGAGGTCTGAAATTTCAGCGGGCTGCTGCATGTGTGACTCACTCCAGGATGGCAACCAAATGCAAGACTTTCCTCCTGCTGTAGGGAAAGATCAGGCAACTGATAGAGCGGTTGGCCTTGCTGGCTCTGACGGGGCAGATAGGGAGTGATTTTTGTAAATAAATAAAATTTAGCCAAAAGCAAACCTAAATTTAAAAAAAATGGTTTTCAAAGAGCAAAAAAATCTACTCCCTTCTTTAGCTGTTATACAACAAATAATAAAACCAACAGTTGGCTATGTTGAAAACAGAGTCACCAGCTCGTGAGGGCAAATGCCGTATCTTAGAGGAAGGGCATGACTAAATATATCGGCTGTGCATGTCATAATTTTGCACTTGATGGTCACATGCTAAAAATGCCAAAGCAGAAATGCGCTTTTTCACCCAGAATGTAAATCTTGTATACACACCCACGTGTACCAGAGATCGAGAGACAAGAGAGAGAGAGAAATAAGGATCCTAGTGAAAACATAGTTTAGAACTCTGATCTAAAACTTTTGTCTATCAATTCCATTTAAATTTAACCAATTCAAAACCCAGATGCAAGTGCAAATGCCCAGAGGACTCATGAACGGGACAGCGAAATCTCCTTGAACTCCAACTAGGAATGACAATTGCAGGGGTCCTTTCGTAAAAAAAGAGGTGCAGGAGCTCATTAGTATAACTCATTTGCATATGCCACACCCCCTGACGTCACCGGAAGTGTCAAAAGGCCACACATCCCTGATGTCATGGGCAGTGTGTCAGAAGGCAAGACGGGAGGGAGGGAGGGGGAAGGAAGGAAGGAAGGGGGGAGAGAAGGAGGAAGGGGGAAAGGAAGGAACAGGAAGGTAGGTAGGTAGTTGGGGGGGAGAGAGAGAAGAAAGGAAGGAAGGAAGGAAGGGGGGAGAGAGGGAGGAAGGGGGGGAAGGAAGGAACAGGAAGGTAGGTAGGTAGTTGGGGGGAGAGAGAGAAGAAAGGAAGGAAGGAAGGAAGGAAGGGGGGAGAGAAGGAGGAAGGGGGGAAGGAAGGAACAGGAAGGTAGGTAGGTAGTTGGGGGGGAGAGAGAAGAAAGGAAGGAAGGAAGGAAGGAAGGAAGGGGGGAGAGAGGGAGGAAGGGGGGGAAGGAAGGAACAGGAAGGTAGGTAGGTAGTTGGGGGGAGAGAGAGAAGGAAGGGAGGAAGGAAGGAAGGGAGGAAGGGGAGAGGGAGGGAGGAAGGGAGAGGGGAAGGAAGGAACAGGTAGGTAGGTGGGGGGGAGAGGGAAGGAAGGGAGGGGCGCTTCTCCCCCCCACTGGGGCTGGCATTTCCCCCCCCCCTTGCTTGGGCCTGAGTGGCGTTAAGCCACTCAGGCCCGGCTTCTCCCTCCCTTGGGCCCGGGGAACTGTTGAGTGCGGGAGGGAGGGGGGGTTCTGGGGGTGACTGGGGGAGGGAGAGTTTTTTTTCCCGGGGCCGGTGGCCAGCTGCGGCCCCGCGGAAAGCGACGGTGGCGGGGCGGGGCTCCTTGGCGGGGCTGTCGTCGGCCAGCCACGGCCCCGCGGAAAGCGACGGGGCGGGGCGGGGCTCCTCGGTGGGGCCGTCGGCAACTAGCCGCGGCCCCGCGGAAAGCGACGGGGCGGGGCTCCTCGGCGGGGGGGGCGGCGGCCAGCCGCGGCCCCGCGGAAAGTGACGGGGGTGGGACGGGGCTCCTCGGCGGGGCCAGCCGCGGCCAGCCGCGGCCCCGGAGAAAGCGACGGGGGCGGGATGGGGCCCGCCCGCCCCCCAGGCCCTTCTCTCCCGGAGCGGCGCTCCGGCTCGCTCCGGCCCCAACGGAGCCCTGGACAATTGCATTACTCAGCACACAAAGCCAGGCACCAAAACAGTGTTATTAATTACTGGATTTAAAAAGGTTTTTAATTTCATTGCTGAATTTTTCACCTCTGAGAGCTTGTTCAAGAGTCTCAGGGTCTGTTTCTTGCAATTTTTATTCTAGAAAAACATGATTTTGTCCTTTCTCTGCATCCCTGACTTGCATTTTAAGAATATAAGGTATATTTTAAATAAAGTATATTTTAAATAAGGTATATATAAAACTTGCATTTTAAGAAAAAAGGTATAGGAAGGAGTCCTGATTAACTCCTTGACTTGCTTCAGCAGTAGTGATACAAACAGGAGATTGCAGCAACACCCTCTCAAGAACTCTGGCCGTATGATTCTACCCACTGCCAGAGAAATCTTGCACAGTTTAATTTGAGCCACATCCAGTGACTTTCTTAAACACTGTGAAACTACAGCTGGGGGGCATCAAGGGTTGCCATCTACTGAGGTTCATGGCCCAGCAGAGGACCCACTGCCAGTGGTGCCATGCCGTTCTAATGCCTGGGCACAGGGGAGGAAGTGCAAGACACTTGCCCCCACACTGCTGTCTCTTTGACCAGGAAATGGGAGCTTGTCCCAAAGGTCCATGTGATATCACAGGAACGTCTGGGGCAAGCTGGTTGAGGACAGTTGGATGTCTTTGGGGCCAGGGATCACCAGCAGATTACTCTCAGCAGAGTGTAATGCTCTTCCGGGAACGTACCAGAGGAGATGGTCCCGAAGATGCGCTGGTCCCAGACCACTCAAGGCCTTAAAAGTCAGTACCAACACCTTGAACCTGACTCGGTATTCCACTGGAAGTCAGTGTAGCTGGCACAGCACAGGTTTTATATGTGCTGTCTGTGGCGTTCCTGTCAGGACTTGCACCACCGCATTCTGGATCAGCTGGCGTTTCCGGGTCAGTCTCAAGAGAAGGCCAGTGTAGAGTGACACCCCTGACTGTGTGGAAGAGAAAATAACTGGATGTCTTCCCCCTCCTTAATATAATCAGGGTAAAAGCATTTTTGATCAGTGAAATGATGTGTGGGGTGGAGTGCCACATCAGGTCTCCACCCTCTAGAGTTGCCACCTCCAAGTTGGGAAATACCTGGTGATTTTGGGGGTCTCCCCTCAGTTGAAATACCTGGTGATCTCCCCTCAGCTGAAATTATTTTGGCTGGGGACTTTAACACAAGAGTAGTTTTTTTCAGTTTTCTCAGAGCTCTTGAACTTAACCAGAACTATACCCTTCCCCCTCTTTTCTCCCTAGAAAGGTTGTCCAAAGATTGCCATATAAACTCGGCTGGTATTTATCTCACCGTTTCTAATTTAATAGACTATGGCTGAATGGTGTAGTGGTTAAGGGTGTGGACTCTAATCTGGGAGAACCGGGTTTGATTCCCCACTCCTCCACTTGCACCTGGCTGGATGACCTTGGGCAAGCCATAGCTCTGTACCAGCTGTTCCCTCAAGGACAGCTTGGGAAAGAGCTCTCTCAGCCCCACCCACCTCACAGGGTGTCTGTTATGAGGAGGGGAAGGGAAAAGGAGTTTGTAAGCCGCTCTGAGACTCCAAGTGAGTGAAGGGCGGGGTATAAATCCAATCTCTTCTTCTTTTTCTTCTTACTTGCTTTCCTAAAGCCAGTGAATTCGCATTTATTTCTTCAAAAGGGAATAGCATAATTGATTACTTTCTAGTGTCTCCCGTTCTGGAACTTTGTGCCCTGAATTTCGAGGTAAGGGATTACATTGTTAGTGACCACCTCCCCCTGATCTTAACTCTCAAAACTAGCTCTCTTGCTGACTTTCCCTATCTATCTACTCCCCTGACCTCTGAGCCAGAAATCTTACCAAAAATCCTGTGGAACGACCATTCCACCCAGGTAACTTCCAGTTAATTTTAACTTGGATCTACTCTTGACCTTAGAGACTCTCTAATTGATAATATGGACCCTACTCTAAAGATTTCAGTTTGTAATACCTTGATTTCACATTTCTTTCAGGCACTTTGTATAAATTCTAATCCCTCTACAAAAAAGAGTAATAGGGGCGCCAAATCTTGGCATCCTGCAGAGTACTAAAATCTCTTATTACGTAATATCTATAGCCAATTTCAAACTTCTAATGATCCGGCCCTCCTTCTAAAGTATTTTCAGGTTAAAAAACAGCTACAGGAGAGCGAGAAAAAGGAGAGTTTTTTTTAAACAACCAATGGGATTTTTGGGGTGGAGCCTGAGGGTGGAAGAGTTTGGAGAGGGACATTAAGCAGCCATTTTCTCCAGGTGAACTTGTCTCTGTTGCCTGGAGCTCAGCTGTGATCCCAGGAGATCTCCAGGCAACAACCGGAGGTTGGCAACCCTACCACCCACCAATGATTGTTTAGGGGCAAAAGGCACATTAAGAACTTGTCACAGAACTCAAAACGCCACATCTAATACACCCCACCTTTCCTCAAACAGTTTATTATTACTAGGGAAAAAAGGCCATTGCAGTGTTGAGCAACTTCTGGAATCTGGAGGCCAACCTGGCGGGGCCTGATGACGCTCTGCTGCCCGAAGCGGAATGAATGAAACCGAGTCTCCGAATAAGGTGTCAGTTTCTGTTCCAAAACCAATCTTCAGTTTTTTCATTTTTAAAAAATTCTAGCTTGAGACTTCACTTTCCATGGTGAAAAGGTCGATACCTTTCCCTATACGTAAAAGGATCTTGAAAGGGTCGATTTTTGGTGGGCAGAGTTAAGCCCCCCTCCCTCCCGTCAACTCCCGTGCCTGCATTCCATTAAAAAGCAAGCTGTCATGAAAAAGAACCACTCAGTCCTAACAATTCCGGAGGAGCGACTCTGTCCATCTGCTGCAACAAAAAAACGAACACCTTAAAGACCAACGCATTTTAATTCGATAGGAACTCATCGAACGGAGGGATTCTGCTTCTATCCCGCCCCCCCCCCGCCCCCTACAGTTCAGAACACATCCCAAATTATTCTGCAACCTTATAAAGCAATGCGCTTACTCCAGAACAGGCCTACCGAACCGTAAGGATACACGGAGACGGTGCGATTCTCCTAAGGAAGAAATTCGGACGTTTTCCCTACCAGTGAGAAAAAACCAGAGGAAGCAGCCACTACCGCCAGACGGCAACAGCCCGCGATAGTTCTCTGCCCAATCGGAAACGCCAAAGGCTGACGGACAGCCCAGGATAAAAGAAATCTTTAAAGAGCGCAACTCTTTTCGGCCAATCAGAACGCCCGGGGAGGAAAAAGTATGTCACATTCAACAGTTTCCCGCGTTTAGCGATTCTTTTGTTGTCTGCTTTATCCCTGGGCCAATAGCTGAGCAGAGCGGGAGGAACTGCACCTCCTCTTATCGCGGTTATATTTTTTTGGAGGGCCTCCAACCAGCCAATGGCATAGAGACGAAGGAGAGTTTGTGCCAGGATTGGACGTCTGTGCGTTCTGGCGCCAAGTTCGAAGCCCATATAAAGCGGCAACGGGGCCGGCTTCTTCCGTTTATCGCTAGAGAACTCTGCACGATTCCAAGCGATCTCTCGCCGCACCTCTCCCGTTTCTTTTTTTTTTCCCTCCTTCCCGCCGTGAATAAAATGCTGTCCTCTCGCCACCCGCTCTCGGCTCGCAACGAGCAGAAGCCCGCCTCGCCCCGCCTGTCGCCGCTGAAGAACTTGGCCTTGAGCGACAAGGAGAACACGGTGAGTCCGTTCGAGCAGCCGGATGGACGGAGGTGATCAGGCCACGGGAAGGGGGAGCGAGAGTTCCCGTGCCTTAATAAGCAACGACCCCTTCTCTACCTTCGCCTGTGTAACTCGCTGAGTAGTCTCAGGTAGGGGTAAGCCGTGTTGGCCTGAAGCAGCGGGACCAAGTCTGAGCCCAGTGGCCGACGCAGTTTCATTCTGGGTATGAGCTTTCCGGGTGCATGCACACTTCTTCCGATTCATGGATCCGAGGAAGTGTGCATGCACGCGAAAGCTGATGCCCAGAATGAAGCTTCATTGGTTTTAAAGGTGCCACTGGATTCACACTTCGTTCCAGTGAACTAGCCGGAAGTTATCTCCCCGCGCGCCTCAAATAGTCCAGACCTTTTAGGGGACATGCATCTGAATCTGTCATCTGGGCAATTTCGAAAGCGTCCCTCGCGGTCTGCGTATGGCCAGCCAAATGGAGAGTCTTGTGTGCTCCTTAATCAGTTTGCGCCACAACAGATTGGTGCCGCGAGAATCGCGGCATTCATTGAAACTGCGGCGGGTTTCCTTTGCGAATGGGCAGCCTCTGAGTCCCCCCCCCCCCCTTGCCCAGACTGGCTGGGCTGACCGACGTCCCTCTCCATCCTCTTGTCTTCCAGCCTCCATCGCTCAGCACAACCCGGGTCCTGGCATTCAAGACTGCGAGGAAGATCTTTCCGGACGCGGTGAGTCTACGCTGGGAGATGGGCGGGGGGATTTGCGACCGGGAGGCGAGGGGTTAAGGGGAGGGGGTGGTGTCTGTCCAGACCGGGGTAGGAGAGACCCTTCTCCGAGGAGGGCGGCCCCGTTCCCGCCATCAGCCCCTCACCCCGCCCGGTGTTGCTGAGCCTGGGGCGGGACTGACTTCCTTCCCGGTTTGGCGCCAAATGCCCTGTTCAAAAAGAGTCGGAAGCTTCCTCTTTGGGCAACGGGAGGGAGCACAGGGTGTGTCATTAATCCCTTAAAAAGGCTTTGCCCGGATTTATTATATTGATTCAAACTGTTTTCTGTGCCTGCGTTCAACTGGCATTTGAGGGTTCCCCCCCCCAAAAAAAACCCGCTGGATTTGTTCAAAGGAATTCCTCAATCCTTTTTTGTTTGTGAAGTTTTACAGACGAGCTCCTGCTTTGTAAAAGTGCAGTGGCCTGGTGGCCCTGCTGGAAAGTGTCCTCAGGTTCCAGCTGACATGTAGAGACCCCTTTAGGGTTTTCAAGGCAAGGGAGCTTGGGAGGTGGTATGCTGTTGCCTCTGGGTGGGTCCCATCTAAAGTCTAACTAGGGCCAACCCTGGTGAGATAGGTAAAGTATTGTGTTGCTTCCATGGGCCTTACAGTCCTATGAGGTAAGGAAGGCAGTAGGCAAAACAAAATCAAGTTTAATTGCTGAGCTGGACCTGAACAGGGCTCCCCTGTTTGAAGCCTTCTCCAGTGTTAGTTTTCTAATCACTCCCTTGTTATTTGTTTATTGCTTCCTGTGTATCAGAAATGATAATACCATCCTCATTCTTGCCGCTCCTTAAATTACCTAGTCCTTAATGATTGTTTTGTCTTTAACTACTTGAATTTTCCCCTCTGTTCTGAGGAAAAGTTGTTTTGGTGTGGAATATCATTGTCCAGTTCTTTCACTTAATATTTAATTTGTTAATAAAAATGTATAAATCCTTATGCACAGCGAGTGAAACAGATTAATGAATCTACATATCCTGCATACAACTCAGTGAGATAAATTGACTATTAATGAAACTGTGCATTACATTTAAAAGACTCAGGAAGATAGGGGGCTACACAAACATAATAATAATAATAATAATAATAATAACTGAGCAACATACACACACAAATTAACACATAAGCATTGTTCCATATGGATCTCTGGCAATATGTCAGTTTTTTCATCAGAGTAATCTGCCATACATGATTAAACTAATCATAACTATATGGAGGGTTCTTTTCCCAGTTAGCAGCTACATCCATTTTTATTGCAGTGACCAAACTCAAGATGAGTACTGCCAGGGAAATAATACTAAGTACAGTCTTTTTATTTTAATTTCTATTTTAATTTCTGCTTAAAGGTGATAGCTGTATGAGCAGTACCAGATAGATAAGACAGACCAGTTCTATATCTGAGGAAGATATGTACTCTTTCAGAAAACTTTCAACAATCACTTTGGATCTAAAAGAATAGGACTTCTTAGCATTCGATTAATAAATTGAACAACATATTACCAGACAAGTTGAATTTTAAAACAGGTCCAAGAGGCATGTATCCAGAACATGACACATCTCCAACAATTCTCAACATTCTTGTATGTTGCCACTACTTTAGGGGGTGTCAAGTACTATTAGAATAACACCTTTAAGAAATTTTCCTTCATATTTAGAGGTCATTCCATATCTTATTGTCATTCATCCATATAGAGGTCTAATTCTTGCCACCTCTCTTTGTCTCAATTTAATCATGCTACACATTTTTGTTTTCCATAGGTCTGTTTTTTGTTTCAGTCTTATTAGTTCTGTTATTCCTTTTTCATATATATTGATGTACTTATACCCCGCTTTTCTCCCTAGTGGGAAACTAAAATGGCTTTCAACATCTCTCCTCTGTTTTATCTTCACAACATTTCATTTTCACAAAACTTACCTGTTTCTGTTTTCATTAGTTTTCTAAGAATGGATCTGTATATAAATGTAGACTTTTTTTTTTTAGGATGTTCCTAAAAGTGCTAAGCTACCTTCAAACAGCATACAAGATGAACCTCTACTTCAGGACAATCCCCGTCGCTTTGTCATCTTTCCCATTCAGTACCATGACATCTGGCAGATGTACAAGAAAGCAGAGGCTTCCTTCTGGACAGCTGAAGAGGTGCAAGGATATTCATATTGTTGACTTTGGCAGGGGGGGGATAGTTCTGTGGTAGAACATGTGGTTTGTGCAGGTAAGGTATCCAAGTTAAGCCCCTGTTAAATGTTCTCCAGTATTAAGTGCTGGCAAAGAGCTTTGCTCTGCCTGGGATCTTAGGGAGCTACTGCCAATCAGAGTAGACTTCACTGAGCAGATTGACCAATAGTCTAACTTCGTATAAGGCAGATTCTTAAGTTGAAACCTAGTGTGAGATGTAAGCATGATGTGAGTGGGGAGTGTTTGATAATTTTCTGGGTGTATTATACATTCTTGCATGCTTTGCTGCGTATCACAGTGGTTGCTGTCTGTTTAGGTGGATCTCTCCAAAGATATTCAGCACTGGGAATCCTTAAAGTCTGAAGAGAAGTACTTCATTTCACATGTTTTGGCATTCTTTGCTGCAAGTGATGGCATTGTCAATGAAAATTTGGTAAGCATGCAGATAAAAAGAAACCTAGAAGTTATCTAGTCCAGCTCGTTGACCTGCTGTAAAATCTTCCATATTAATGCCTTTCCAAACTAAAAGCACCATTTATTTACTTAACCTTACTTAACTTGTAGATCTCCTTTATCATGGACACTCAAGACAGATTACACAGTTTAAAAACAATGCAGATTGGACAATATTATACAAACCATGAAATGAATCCTGGCTTCAAGGTCACTCCAGACATGGAATATACAATGAACCATGTCATGAACTATCTAAAGTTTCAGAGCCTATAGCACTTTTCCCTTTACATAACCCCCCCCCCCCCAAATAATTCTGTCTTAGAAGAACACAAGAGAAGCCAATGTTGGATCAGGCCAATGGCCCATCCAGTCCAACACTCTGTCACACAGTGGCCAAAAACACCAGGTGCCCTCAGGAGGTCCAGCTGTGGGGCCAGGACACTAGAAGCCCTCCCACTGTTGACCCCCAGCACCAAGAATTCAGTGCATCACTTGAATTCTGAATACACTTGAATGTATTCAGGGGAATGATAAAAGCACGAGGCCTTCCTGATCTCTTCAGGTAGGCCATTCCACAAGGTGGGTGCCATAACAGAAAGGACGGAGGTAAAAGCAGTTGTTGATTTTATACATAACAGGATGGTTCACACCAGATGTGTGAGCAAAGGTGCCTTAAGCCAAAGGTCATAGAGTATTTTAAACTGATGTTCACAGCAATAATAAAGTGTTGCCAGAGAATGTAATACAGCAAGCTAGTCTCATGCCCTCATGCAACTAAATGAGATCAGTTATGGCCAATCTACACATTATAGCTGCCGTGGGAAAGCTACTTTAAACCTTTCAAAGTCGCAGCTTTGTCGTAAGTAGCTTATGTGGAGCATCTTACAACAAAGAATAGTAGCTGTTTTCTCCGTGCCATGTCATCTTTCCTTCGAATCTGGCTTTGAGATCGAGAAGGAATTCAACAAATCGGGTGCTTTTCAGTTCTGAAAAGGAAGATGGCTAGGAGGCAGATATGTTAGAGGCTTATGAGATACTTCTTAACTGGACAAGTAATTGAATTGTGGAATTCACTGCCAGTGATGTAGCAATGGACACCAGCATATATACCTTGAAAAGAGGATTAAGGACATAACGTGGAAGATAGGTTCATCACTGGTGGGTAAAGGGAACCTCTGTCTGCAGAGGCAGAAAACCTGTGAATACCTGTGCTAGGAGATGGCATCAGTGGAAAGCTATTCCCTGTTGATCCTTCAGGGCAAATGGTTCACGGCTGTATGAACAGAATGCTGGACTAGATGGGCTGATCCAGCAGGCACCTCTTAATGTTTGTTTTTAAGACTTTCACCAGCTATTCCCAAATAAGATTTTTCTTGGACTTGTAGGTATCTTGCCACTGTGTGAATGATACCTGCCTTAGAACAGATACTGCAGACAAGCTGCCCAGTTTTTGTCAAGTGATTGTTTTTCAGTAAATATCACCTTGAAGCACTGCAACTGAGAACAGTAAAAACATTGTCAGTTTTTGGACCTGAATGCCATAGGAATAAGCTACAACTCAATAATGGGATGGAGTGTATTTGCATAGCGTATTTTTTCTATTGACAGCTCCATTTGGCTGCTTAGTCTGCGTTTCGAGGGATAAAAATGAAACCTTGGCAGTTTTATCTGGATATCGCATCGTTTGCAGGGAATCACAAATGCCGTGAGATCTTCCAAGCAGTTTCTGTTAAGAGATTTGGGATAATTTGTGGCACGTGAATGAAATCTTCCTTCAGATGTTTATATTGCCGGAAGGCAGCTCCCCATAAGTACTATGTTCAAACTGGGCTTCATATTGGTTAGAAGTGTTTGCAGAATGAGGGGTAACTTTTGTAGGTAATTTCTTTCTCTAACCGCTAGATTTTGGTTGCTGCAGTGTTTTACTTCTGCTTATTTTACCCTGACCCAAAAGTATATACAGAAGGTGCATGTGGTAACAGGCCCGCTATAGCCATGAGAGCAACTCTGTATAAGGCTGGTCCACGTACAGGTTGATCACTAGAGGACTGCAGTGTGTGTGAATGGGCCATCAGAAAGAGCTTTCATGGAGCTGGCTCACAGGCTTATTTAAAAACAGAAAAAAAGGGGGGGGGATTCAACCCGAAATATGGCAGTGATCTAAGAGGGTCAAGCTCACAAAATATAAGCTATTATAAAAATGCAAATATTTATTATGGTGTACCCATTAATAAAAGATAAAATAGGTTAAAAAGGGGTCCAAATATCAGACTCTTAAAACTTTTGACAGAGTAGATAGTTTTACATATACAATTGATAGGCAATGCTCCCTCTAAGCTGGGGAGTCTTGTGAGCAAAAATTTTACTTCGTGAGCTACTGGCATTGAAGTTGGGAGTGAGCAATTTGCTGCTGCATAAATGAGTTTGCTCTGGAGCCATCCTTCCTGAGCTAAGACAAAAAGGTGTGAGCTGGAGGCTAAAAAACTGTGAGCTAGCTCACACTAACTCACCTTAGAGAGAACACTGTTGATGGGTATATCTTATGACCAGTAGACTATATGCGTTTTGGCCCTTTAGAGCCTTCCTCAGTGGTCAATATTACTATTGTAAAACAACACACATCCAGAAATATATAAAACAGCTTCTCTTTAGAGCCAGGTGTTGCTTTCTGGAATTATCAAAAGGGAGAGAGAAAAGAGCCAAATTATTATATACCAAATGCACATAATAAATGCATATAAGTAATACATTTAAAGTAACAAGAAATCTTTGGTGGTGTTACCTCATGTGATGTGCAGCTGCTAAAAGTTTACTCAGTGGGCCTTGGGTAATCTCTCATGGTAACTGCACGTGCTCTCCAAATTGTTCTACCCAAAATGGGAATTATATAGTTAGAATTTATATAGTATAATGATACAGATAATTTTTAGCCGGAGAGTCTTTAAATTAGCCAACCAACCTGTTAACAAATATCCAGTGTGTCAGACAGCAAGTATATATTTGCCAGGCAGTACGTATAGAGTAATCAAGTGGTGTGAGAGCCCCGTGTGCCGTTAAATACATTCAAATCTGGTTTAAAACTATTTTTCCGCCTGGAGTCAGGAAACATGTGGATGAAACAGGAACAATTCTTGGAAAGTTAGGTCTTTTAGCTGGAGTAGTTTTGCCATTTGTAAAAGTGGGAGGTTTCTTGAGCAAAGGAAATACTAGCCCACAATGCATGCCACAGGCCTTTGTCTTTTAGGTTAAGCCTCAGTGAATTATTGGGTTGAAGCAGAAGTGCATGTAAAATGTATGTTCTATAGGGTTGCCAAGTCTACAGAACTCACTGGCAGGGGAGAGCCCTCCTCCGTCCGGGAATTTCTCTGGTGCGCGCGCAGAGCGCGTGCATTCGGCGACATCACCAGAAGTGACGTCAGCACGTTGGGGGCGTTGCCAGGGTGACGCCCTGGCAATGTGCTAACGTCACTTCCGGTGATGTCATTACGTCGTCCGGGCTGGACAACTTCGGGGGTGGGGTTCCCCCCGCTGGCCGAATGCTGGCTGGCGGATCAGGAACCCCTTTAGCGGGGATCCCCCGCCCCCCGGGCTGACTTGGCAGCCCTAATGTTATAGTTCATCTGTAGGTTTCTGTTTAACCTGTTAGCAAAAAGTGACATGTTGCTGTGGTCCAATGCTGGCTTCCAGTGTATTTTACTAATACTTTACATGAGTATTAAACATCTTTGCACACGAGTCCGTTAATTCAAAAACAAGCCCCCAGATAAGTACGTGCAATTACTCTAAAATGGGAGAGATGCTTTGTAACTTAAATTGCATGATGTTTCTCAGTTAATTACTCTCAGCATTTCACAATTAAGGAGACATCTGCCCATCAATCTCCACTTCTGACATTTATTTCCTTCACTATGTCCCCCCCTGGACTTGAACCCAAACAAATGGTAACCATATAAACTAAGCTTGTTATTCCTGTTTGGTCCTTGAATCTGTTAAACATCTTCATCCCTCTAAGTGAACTGGTGTAATTTCCATTTCATTGTGTCTGAAGAAGTATGCGTGCATACGAAAGCTTACACCTTGAATAAAACTTCGTCGGTCTTAAAGGTGCCCCTGGACTCAGACTTTGTTTGCGATGTGTCCTGTAGGTGGAGCGATTCAGCCAGGAAGTACAGGTCACCGAGGCTCGCTGTTTCTATGGCTTCCAGATTGCTATGGAAAATATCCATTCAGAAATGTATAGTTTGCTTATTGACACTTATATCAAGGATCCCAAAGAGAGGTTAGTACTGTTATTTATGGCTTGCTATTCCTGGAGTGACATTTTTCAGTAAATGATTGCGCAAATGCTAGACATGCTAAAACGTTTAGTCTTGGCTCTTAAGGAAAAAAATCTTTCTGCATTATTTCAAATCCTGATTTTTCAAATAGTTGAATAAGTTTTGAAGGACATCCTTCTGGAAAGATGTCTGTTGTCTGCTCAGAAAATGTACATACAACTGTTAAGTAAAGATTGTTTGATACTTTTGCTACTATCTAGGCCATTAACAGATTATCTTGGCTGTGTAGTTTAATCTTTTTCCACAGTGTGGTTTCTGTAGCTTTATCATGTCACCTAGGGTCAAGTTCCTGTGAGTTTGTCAGCCTAACTTACCTTAAAGGGTGGCTAGAAGGACCACTAATGGTGTATTTAACTGTATCATGCTATGCTTCCAGGGAATTTCTCTTCAATGCCATAGAAACACTTCCATGTGTTAAACAGAAAGCTGATTGGGCTATGCGCTGGATTGGGGATAAACAGGCCAGTTACGGTAAGCGTTGTTTGGGCTCTCCTTTCTGTTTACTTTTCCAGTACGACAGTTGACATTGTAAAATAAGCACTGATACTTGTCCCAACAGGCGAACGTGTTGTTGCTTTTGCTGCAGTGGAAGGAATCTTCTTTTCCGGATCTTTTGCATCAATCTTTTGGTTGAAGAAACGGGGGCTGATGCCCGGACTCACTTTTTCCAATGAACTCATCAGCAGAGATGAGGTAAGGCTCAGATTCCTTCAATCCACTGTACACTTTAGTTGGGAGAATCTCGCATTTAACTCCATGGTATTTTTAAGTTAGCATGTTTAAGACTGTATTGCATGGTTCCTAGCAAGCTGATAAACTCTTGAATGAGCAGTAATTTTTGCGCCCCCAAATTCTGTTAGGAGACTCAGTGCTTGGGAGTCAAAAGTTTCGTAGAAGATGAAAATGGCTTCCGGTTGTTTTGTTAACAGAGGGGAGACTGAAGAGTGCCTTGGTGCTGATGTGTAACTCATACAGAATCTCTTCCATTCACTCTAGATCTTTCAGGTCTGCTGGTGATTTAGAGGGAGCGTTCTTCATAGCTGTTCTCTGAAGTATCTTCCAATTATTTTTTCCCCAGGGTTTGCACTGTGATTTTGCTTGTCTGATGTTCAAACACCTGGTACACAAACCATCTGAGGAGCGAGTGCGAGACATCATCACTAATGCCGTCAGGATAGAACAGGTAATTGGCAGGTTTTTTTCTGGTGGTGGTGAGAAAGCACCTGCATCAAAGTATGGAAAGCTTAAAACTTAGCGGGGGCATTAAGTTACAAAGTTATAGATGATACAGCATTTACATACTAAGTCACTTTGTCCGCTTTAAATGCAGGAGTTCTTGACAGAAGCGCTGCCTGTAAAGCTAATCGGCATGAATTGCACTTTAATGAAGCAGTATATTGAATTTGTAGCAGACAGACTGATGCTGGAGCTGGGTTTTAACAAGGTAAGTTCTGTGCAGTTTGTCTCCTAAGGAATGCCGGTTGTTTACATTTAGGGCCTGCTTTTCCCATTAAGCAATTGCTTCTTGGCTCATTAGCGGTTGTTGTGGATTTCTCTAGGCACTTCACACAGGTGTGTGGCTTATTTATTTCAATGTAGAACATGACAAAAGGCACTCCAGATGAACATATATTATAAGGCCATGGACCTTAAATGTAATCTTTTCAGGGGATAGCTTCTTTCTTCTGCTGCTGCTCATTCTTTGTGAGAGAGGAGTGTGCTTCTTGCCATGAAGATCTTAAATCCTCTGGGTATTTTACAGACCCTCCCAAGAAGAACAGCGGAATACAAATGTGAAAATAACAGTAATTCAGAGACGGATAACTTCGCCTTTGCATGATGATTTTCTTTACTGTAATCCCCGTGCTCCACTATTGTTTAAAGTGTTTAAGTATAAACAAGGCATGATGTACACATAACGCTGCATTTCTAGTGCAACACACACCACACTTGGAAGGCATGTCTGTCTTCACTCCCTCAGTCCAGCAACTAGAAAGTGGTTGATGGCCTACTGGAAAATACACTGTTAGTGGGATTACTGAGTACTCAGCGAGCTTCCATGGAAGAGTGGGAATTCAAACCTGCATCTCATAGATCACAGTCCCCAGCAACCTGATCGCTATGGAAGTTGTATCTCAGAATCCAGGCAGCAGACGTGTGGGGCGGGGGGCGGGGCAGATGGGCTAGAAAGATGAACAGAAACTGGAGCAGAACAAAGATTAAAGTGCCGTTTCCTTGGCACAGATAAAAACTTGTGTGTGAGTTCTGATCCACATGTTCTGTCACTTTCTTTTCAGATATTCAGGGCAGAGAATCCATTTGACTTCATGGAAAATATTTCCCTGGAAGGCAAAACCAACTTTTTTGAAAAGCGGGTAGGAGAATATCAGAGGATGGGAGTGATGTCAAAACCCACAGATAACTCTTTCACTTTGGATGCCGAATTCTAGACGCAGAAGGACAGTCTCCAGCTAAGCTTGACAACGGCTAGCTGTGTGTGCCCTGTCGCCCTCGACGTTCGTTCTTGCATGTGTGCTGGTACTTTAGGGAAGTTTGTGTAGCTAAAGCAGGAAAACAATTCATTAAAGGGTTGACTTCAGTGTATTTTGTGACAAGACAAAAGCTACTCAATTTTTTTTTAAAAAAAATACTTGAAGTGGCATGCTCCATTCTCTGGTACTTGGACACCAGTCGTCCATCCAATCTTACTTGATCTGCAAGAAGTTACAGCCACTATGGGGTCAGATCCCATGAACCACAGGTGTAAAGTACTGGCAGTGGCAGATCTTCCCCTGCCTTCTGTCAGCAGCAACTTGAGACTCCCCAGAAGCCAGTGCTGGGAAAGGATGTGTGTGTCAAAGGAATCTTTTGGACAAAATACCTTGAGGGATTGCAATAAAGAGTGGGGGAGTCTGGTGGAATAATCTCCACCACCTTTCTACTAGCAAATGAAGTGCTGCAGAACAAGGTTTCCATCGATGCAGGAAGTGAAGATGTGTGAGATCCAGGAGTACCTTACACTCAACAGTTCATGAGATGCAACCTACATTCTATAACTACATTGCCTCTTAGCTGGTTTTTAAGTTTATTTACTCTTTTAATAGTTTGTACATAAACCTGGCACTTTAAAATAAAGGTCTGGCCTACAATTCCTGGAAATGGCTGGCAATGCATGTGAGTTTAGAATAAACTCTTTTTAGACTGCTGTTTGCTGTAACTTGGTTGTTGTCCTCTTAATTTTACCTCTGTGAAATTGTAAATGCTGAAATGAAAACCGTTTTGAACACGTGTCACTTCTGACAAAGTACTTTAACGGCCTTAGGGTGGAAGTAAAACTTTAAATACAACTCCAGTTCAAGTGCTGGGGTCAAAATGTTCAGCCGTGTAATGCTTTCCCAGCTGGCGAGGAAATACACAGGCAGCCCTTTCTCTGCATGGCCTTAACCATCTGCATAGGGTTCCCCTGTCTCCCCGGAGCAGCATTTCATGGAGGTCAGTGGGCTGCAGTAGAAGGGGAGTTGGGTGGGTGGCAGGAAGGTGTCATTCCGCCAGTGGAAAATTTGGTCTGGATGCAACCCTTGGTTAATGACTTTGGCAACAGACAATGAAAGGAAAAGTTAAAAACTCTAATCTGTTAGGTGTGCTCTAATCCGTTAGGGGGGTGGGCAGACTGCTCGGGACTGGGTGTGGGTGGCTTGGACCATTTTCTGGGGGGGGGGGGGTGGCAGCGAAGAGTGCCCAGGCCATGGTGGCCTGTGCAGTCTGTCCAGAATTGTGGGTGGTGGGGACTGTTTGGCCAGGTGTGTGGCAGCGGAGAGCGCCCATCCTGAGCTGGTTGGCCCGGGCTAGCCTGATCTCAGAAGCTAAATGGGATGCTGGTTAGTACTTGGATGGGAGACCCGCTGGGGAATCCAGGGTTGCTATGCAGAGGCAAGCAATGGCAAATCACCTCTGGTCTCTTCCCTTGAACTGGATGGCCCAGGCTAGCCCAATCGCTTCAGATCTTGGAAGCTAACCAGAGTCAGCCCTGGTTAGTACTTGGGTGGGAGACCACCGAGGAAGTCCAGGGTTGCTATGCAGAGGCAGACAATAGCGAGCCACCCCTGAACTTTTCTTCCCGTGAAAACCCTGTAGGGTTGCCATAAGTCGGCTGTCGTTTGATGGCACTTTACACACAGATACACAAAAGCAAATGCAGAGTGCGACAAGCCCCAGGCCTTGCTTGCTGGTGTCAGCCTGACTTTCCTCCATTCTTCTCAGCTTTAATTTGGCTCCACCATGGCCTCCTGGTCCACAGCTGGAGGGTGGTTGGTCTTTGCTTCTGGAAAGGGGAGCGTTTCCCACTGCATTGCCTTTTGTTTCTGTCACCAGCTTCTCATCCGTGTTCATGCTGGGCTCCCGCAATTAAGGAGCTTTTCTGGCTTTGGTATGATCTCTTGTCTCCATGGGAGGTCCTGTGGACAAGGTCAGTTTTAATAGTATCAACCAGCTGGTGGTGGTCAATACAAGTACGTCCCTCTTCTCCATCTGTATTTGTGGTCATTTCAGAGGACAGTTTCACTTGAGAGTTCTGGGAAGAACTTAATTGAGTTGTAGCCCTGGGCGGTGGAGTGTGTGTGTCTTCTGCTTCTGGTCAATACATCTGTAACAAATCTGCTTTGAAAACAAGGCATCTGATTTTGCTTGGCGAGTTCTCTGTGAGAAGGCATTGTGGGTATGGCAGGTCCTAGGAGTTCTGGGATGGGTTTTTCTGGCTGAGACTGGGAAGCGTGTAAATCTGCCCTCACTTCTCATCTCTGGTTCATCTCCGATTTACTTCTGGTAGTCATGGTCCCTCTCCCTCTATTCTGCTGGTAGCTGAGCTGTTAGGGTGAAGTAGTTTTGAGGAACTTGACATGCAAACAACTATTGTCACCATAGGGTATGGCGTAGTGGGTAGAAGCTAGGACAGGGGTGGCCAAACTTGCTTAACGTAAGAGCCGCATGGAATAAACATCAGATGTTTGAGAGCCGCAAGACATGAACAAATATTACCTGCTTTTATTGGAAAATAAGCAGATTTGCTTTTTATTAACATTAAATGAGACTGCCAAAAATAATAACAAAAGGGGTAAAAACAGATATTGATGATGATATTAATTTGTCCAATGATATTTGTTTGCTAATGATATTTAGCTTCCCCAGCCGCCCTGCCGGGAGCCACATAATATATGTGAAAGAGCCGCATGCGGCTCCCGAGCCACAGTTTGCCCACCCCTGAGCTAGGATGACCAGGTTGGAATCCCTGCTCTGCCAAAGAGGATTGCTTGGTGATGACCCTGGCTCTGGCAATCTCAGCCTAACTGACCTCACATGATAGTTTAGAGGGTAAAGGGGAGGAGGAATGTCCCATCCAGAGAGAAAAGTGGGATATAAATTAAAAAATAAGCATTTCTCTCTCTGTCACCTTTATTTCATACTTGAAGTCACCCAGAGAAACGTTTTTTGGGAGGGTGTGTGTGTCAGGCGTAAGGACAGGTCCAGGAAAGGGGAAGGAAAGAGTGAGAAGGGTGACAGAGGAGGCAAAAGTGTGAGTGGAGGGAAGGAGGACAAAGAGAAAGACATGCCAAATGGACAGAGGAGTCGGGAAGAATGGCATGCCACAAAATGCATCAGAGAACACATTTTTATTTATTACAATATTTCTATGCCACCTCTTCAGAGTCCTGAACAATAAAAAACTATTGGACACGAGTAGCATTAAAGCTATCCATAGAGCAGAGGCAGACCATTAAAAAGCTGAAGTGGCTCCAGTGGTTAAGACGCTGAGCTGCAGACCAGAAGGTCGGTAGTTCGGCAGTTCAAGACCCGAGTGCTGCATGACGGAGTGAGCTCCCGTCTCTGGCCCCAGCTCCTGCCAACCTAGCAGTTCGAAAGCAAGAAATTGCCAGTAGATAAATAGGTACCACTTCGGTGGGAAGGTAACAGCATTCCGTATGCCTCGACATCTAGTCATGCTGGCCACATGACCATGGAAACGTCTTTGGACAGTGCTGGCTCCTCGGCTTGGAAACGGAGATGAGCACCACATCCCTAGAGTCGGATTCGATTGGCTCTCGAGCAAGGGAAACCTTTACCTAATATAGAACACCCAATTAAATATCAGGCACCAAGCTGGGCATCGCTGTATTAGGTGTTCCCTTGTGGAGGAGAATGTGGAATGCTCATTGTCTGCCATCACCTGTCATCTCTAAGCGGTCCAGGATTGGGCAGTGCCAGGCAAAATGAATTAAAGGGAATTTAGACAGGTGTAATTAAAAGGTCATGTGCCAAACACACTGAGTTGGAAGGCAGCCCCTGTGGAAACAGTCGCTTACTGTGGTGTTGAGCTGTTAGTCTGTATATCCAAAGTTCTGATGTATACGCTCCTATAGTCCTTTTCAGACATATCCACTCAGAGAGGGAAGCTGGCAACTGCATGAAGATCCTCTGTGTACATATGGCCACTGTGCCCTCTAAAAGGGATAACGTGGATTTTTCAGCTTGGAGACGTGTGAATGAGCCCTTATAAAAAAAATTCAGCATCTCACAAACCTTGGACAAAAGCCATGTGTGCGTGAACATCATAACAGCATGCATTGGGAGGGTCTTGGGTAGCACATGTTCCTGACGTGCAGTTTTTCAGGCTGCCGGTATGGGCAACCATAATGTCTGAAAAGGACTTAGTCTCTCCCTTTTTCTGGGAGCCTAAAAGCCTTCTCATATATAAAGATTCAGCAGCATGGAAAGTATGGAAGTGTGAACTATTTTGCTGCAGGAGGAAATCTCAGGATCAGAAATAGCATTTCCCTTATTAGTAGCATTTCCCTTATTAATAGCAATGCCTTAACTAAACATACTTTCTCTGAAATCCAGGCTCAGAAGCAGATCCCATTTCTTGTGGGTCATTTCCTTTAAAAACAAAACCCAACGTCTTTTGAGAGCTTATATCTCGAAAGCCCAATTTATTATGCCAAATGAATATCCAAGGCAATTTGAGAAGTTCTCGACATTTATGTTGTGCTTCTCGCCCAACACATATGCTGCTACACCATCTGCACCAAAATCCCACTTTCTGTGCCAACACAAAAGAACAACACTGGGAATTTCTCAATTTCCTTTAGATTTAGATGGGTAGCTGTGTTGGTATGAAGCAGTAGAACAAAGCTTCAGTCCAGTGGCACCTTTGAAACCAACAAAGTTTTATTCAAGGGATGAGCTTTCGTGAGCATGCTCACTTCTTCAGATACATTGAAACGGAAGTTGCCAGTCCATACATATAGCTAGAGGGCAGGGGTGTCAAGTTTTCAAAATCCTGGGGGGCGGGCGGAAGCTCTTCCGTGTGCGTGCGTGCCCGCTGGGACCATGTTCCCGCCGCCTCCTCCCCCCCCCCGGCCTGACCTCTCCTGCTTCTGTCCCTCCCTCCGTCTGTCCAGGGGCCAGCTGGGCATTTGCTTAGCTGGCCCCTGGATGGACGGAGGGAGGGACGGAGTGGTCAGGCCGGGGGGGGGGGGAGAGAGATGGCAGCAGCCCTAGGAAGGGCCCGGGGAGGCGCAGCAGAGGGTGCACCGTTTTCCCGGGGGGGGGCTCAGTCCCCCCCGGGAAATTTCGGGGGTGGCTCAAGCCCTCGAGCCCCCCCATAGTTGACACCTATGCTAGAGGGTGAGCAGCAAATTAGCGTATGACCTAATGAAGATGTTTTAACAGATGCACCTGTTAAATCCAAGATGCATCTGTTAAAACATCTTCACTAGGTTGTATGCTACTTTTTCCAAATGAAGTACTGAGGGCCCTGACAAGACCCCCATTCGAACCCATGGCCACTTGGCCAATGAAGGAACTAACCTTTAAGGTCATTTTCCTGATAGGGATCACCTCGGCCAGGAGCGTGTTGGAGATCAGGGCTCTCTTGCAGACAAAGAGCTATGTGTTCTTCACGACAAGGTCATTCTCCGCCCAGACTTTCGGAGGTTAACTCGGCCTTTCAAAGGTCGGGGGAGATAGTCCTCCCTTCCTCTTGCCCTAGTCCAAGACACTTCCAGGAGAAGGAATGGCATTGTTTGGATGTAAGGAGGGCTTTGAGCTTCTACCTGGAAAGAACCAAATCCCGTCATAGGACGGACTCACTGTTTGTGTCATTCAGGAAGTCAGCAGGTGGGTTAAGGGGTGTATCATTCTGGCATACAAGGCTTCGGGTCTTGAGGTGCCTTTGGGGGAGGGGTCACTGTTCATTCCTTAAGAGGGGCGGCAACCTCGGCAGCCTACAGGTCCTTTCCATCCCTGGAGACCTGTACATTCCTTTACCAGGCACTACAGGATCGATAGGTGGGCCTTGGTGGATGCTGCAGCATGCCATTCCCACCTAGGGCCTGTCCTCCCCATCCAGGGATGTACTGCTTTTGTAGGTCCCACTGGTCAAGACTGACCCACCCCAGGACCACTGGAAAATGGGAGATTTGTTTCACTTACTGTGAATTCTTCCTTCTCTGTGGTCCGGAGGTGGGTCAGTCTGTCCCACCCTTGGGTTAGGTAATGGTTTCAAGGTGACTTGACTTCACGGGATGGCTAGCTGTGAAGTTCCTGTGTTCCCTCCAAACCCGGATTTGGAGGAGCTGTAAATTTAGACGATTAATTAGCAAGAGAGACTTGTAAATCAAGGAAAGAAAGGTTTGGCTTTTCAGAAAGCACTGGTGAAACGTGGGAACTTCACAGCTAGCCATTGCATCACCTTGGAACTTCTTCAAGTTACAACTGGAACTTTCGTTTTCTTTGGAATGCTTCCTGCATGAGTATCATCCACATTTGGAACTTTTGTTCATTCTTTCCATATGTGCATCTTGTTTGAGCACCAGAGTTACTCAGAATACAGTGTTTGCCAGTTTGGTGTAGTGGTGTAGTGGTTAAGTGCACAGACTCTAATCTGGGAGAACCGGGTTTGATTCCCCACTCCTCCACTTGCACCTGCTGGATGACCTTGGGCAAGCCACAGTTCTGGCACAGCTGTTCTTGAAAAAGAGCAGTTTCTATCAGAGTTCTCTCAGCTCCACCTTCCTCACAGGGTGTCTATTGTGGGAAGGGGAAGGGAAAAGAAAGTTGTAAGCTGCTCTGAGGCTCCTTTGGGTAGTGAAGGGTGGGGTATAAATCCAATATCATCATCTTCTTCTTTTTTGTAAGGATCACTTTGTGTTATAGTAATCTTGATAGTAGAAGTTGGTGTTTGTACTTTGTTACTATTTTTATAAGTTTGTCATTCTATTTACATATAAATGGACAGCTTCAAGAGGGAATTAGATAAACATATGGAGCAGAGGTCCATCAGTGGCTATTAGCCACAAAGTATAAATAGGAACTCTCAGTCTGGGGCAAGTAATGCTCTGTATTCTTGGTGCCTTGGGGGGGGCAACAGTGGGAGGGTTTCTAGTGTCCTGGCCCCACTTGTGGATCTCTTGAGAGCACTTGGTGTTTTTGGCCACTATGCGACAGAGTGTTGGACTGGATGGGTGGGCCACTGGCCTGGTCCAACATTGGCTTCTCTTATGCTCTTAAATAATGTTTGACTATTTTGGTTATTGAATTGTTTTTACATTTTACACGGCTTGTATTTTGGTTATCCTGTTCTACTGTGTATCTCTGGTTTTTTGTTTTTGAGAATATATATAAGCCTGAGCAGTTTATACTCCAATGCAACTAACGAAGTGAGGTCTGACTCAAGAAACCTCATACTGGAATGATCGGGAGGAAGGCTCCCCATGCCTCAGCATTCACTCCTTCCTGGAACTTTTTGCCCCATTTTAGATGTCCCACACCCTCCCAATGACGTCCCACCTCAGCTTTGGATGTTTTGAATATGAAACTCTGGGAGTGCCAGAGCAGTGTTAATACGTTACGTTGAATAATAATCAGCCATTGCTTTCAGGATTGTCTAACTGCAATCTTAAAGCACATATTGCACAGAATACACCATAGTCCGGACGAAGTCACACCCAAACTGTTTGCACTGATATTATATCTGAAATAATGTTGTATTATTGTAATTTATTGCGCTGGATAGTGCATCTGTGTTTTATTGGATTTTAACGTGTTTAACTTGTTACACGCCGCCTTAAGCCTGCTTGCGGGCAAGGCGGGATAAAAATCGAAATAAATAAATAAATAAATAAATAAATAATATTATGTTTATTTTTAAGCGGCATTTTGTGAAAGTACTTTTTCCCCAATGACCTTTATGAACATGTATGCAAACTCTTAGAGGCTTTAAAAAACTGAATTAATAGTAACAAGGGTTTCATTCAGAAGTCAGTGTCTTCCTAAACTTGCTTTAGTATTAATCTGCCCAAACTAGGTGGTACACTGATTTCCTGATTCCAGTACTCCCAGGTCCTGCACAGAAGATGTCAATGAACAACCGTTACAGGTAAGTGCAACTCTATTTTCTGCATACTTTTACTGTAGCTAACTATTGTTCAACCTCGTATAAGTTTTTTTTGTTGTTGTTAAAAAAAGTGGGGGATGTCAAACATTTTCTCCATGACTTCAGGTTTTTAACTCTGACATGATCAGATGAATGTTGAAAAGCAGGCCATGGGTTGCCACAGGTCCAGTACCCGAGGCCTATGCTGGTTTGCAGTCACCCACTCTCCTCTTGCACTCAAGTCCTTCGTTAGACAAATTGAAATCACAGCGGTGGGTTCTGCTAGTTGCCTTTTGTCATCTTGCTAATTAGAACAGTATGTTTTGCACAGCAACTTTGCGGTAATTGGTGAGCCACTGGAGGGAGCAATTAGTATTGACATCAGCTGGTCAATGTAGAGTGTAAAAATTTTAACAGCCAAACAGCAGCAGCAGCAAAACTTCCAGTCCCCCAGGCACCCAAGGCCATTGTTTAGCCTGTAACTGAGAAGGGGACACAAGGCCAAACTGGAAGCAACACCTCCTAACCTGAGAATCTTTTCTCCTCAATTAACAACGGTGAATAACCTGATATAGCTTACCCAATATTGCAGGAAAGGTCTTCTGCAAATGCTTTTTCCATCTTAAGCATTTGTATCTATCAGGCTTGAGTCCAGGGCACTGAAAAGAAGTGATCCTGGGTTTGGATCTAGCCCAGGCCATATCCTCAGCGGCGCACAAACAATGGGGAGGGGCTATGGCTGAGTGGTAGTGTGTCTGCTTTGCATCCCCAGTTTAAAGGATCTGGTAGCAGGTGATGCAGAAGTCCTCTCCCTGAGACCCTGGAGATCAGCTGCCCGTCAGGGTGGACACTACCGATCTTGATAAGCCAGTGGTCTGACTCAGAAGAAGGCAGCTTCATGAGTTCAACAATGAGAACCAGACAGAGACTTTACCAGTTCAATATATCTAGGGCATCCCTCCCTGTGCTTGATGGCTCATGTATAGTTCTGTCTTCCTTTGTTGAGACGTATTACACAATTAAGAATCCGTCTGCAATGTAATTCATACAGCCGATCATGCAATGAAACTGCATTTACAAGATTACAGAACAACACACTAAAAACAGTACAGTATAGTGAAGTAGGATTATAAAATAGGAACAACAATGCAGTAAAACCATGGCACTATGCCACGAGCCTGTTGCACTGCTGTAGCTGAGGCATATTTTGAACTCTGATAGCATGCTGTAGGGCAACTAAATTCTAGAGTATTAAAAAAAAACAACCCCATCCTCTTAGCTTTTATTCAGCATTGCAGAATTAATGAATACCGCAAGGGGTGAAGAGCTTTCTGCTATAGACAAGAGTGGAGGAGATGGGGACATGGCATTTATGAAAGAATCCATGGTACAATTATAAGGGTGATACGAGCATGTCCATATATTCTTTGTGAGATGACGGACTGAGTGAAATTAGTTTGCCTTCTCTCTTCTGAATAAAAGTAGAGGACCACTAAACAGCAGCCATAGGGCTCAGTAATTAGACCATGTTCCCCTTCACAGAACGAGGAAAACAGAGGTACCCCCATTGAAACACACAGCTGTCCGGAGAGCCCTCAGCTCCTGCCTTTTGTTCCCATAAGCACCGAGTCTTGGAAACGGAAGGCTTAAAGCATAATAGAAATTTGCATTATTATGTCAAAAGCACTTAACTGCTCAGAGGAATTATGTGCTCATCTTGTTTTCGACAAAAGTGCAGCTAAATGGTAGCAGCTATTTCCAGTGGGACAAAAGCCTGATTGCAAAGTAATCTGCAGATGAGTAATTAACAGGAGCTTGTCAATATCTGCTACTTATGCAGTTCTCCGTGTGGGACAGCAAATGGAAATTATCCTTGTGTACAGATTCAACGGGGTGCTATTTTCTCCTGCTGGAGGAATAATCAGATCACAGCAGACTCAGGAGTGGGGCAGGGTTGTTTCACGCTTCTTCACACCCTGGCCTAAGAAACAGAGTGCTCTCCAAAAGCTGACATGGAGCTTGTCATTTTGTAGAAAAAGAGGTGTAGTAGCTTATTAGCATATGCCACGCCCCCTGACATCACCAGAAGTGTGTCAGAAAGGGAAGCAAAAGGAGGGGGGCATCTTCAAAAGCCTCCCCTCCCCTTCCCTAGCCAAGGCGGGCGGGGGGGGGAGCGAAGCGAGAAGAGCCCCATAGAATGCAGTAGAAAGATCATGCCACCGCTGCTGCGCGACTCTAAACAGAAGGGGTTTAAACTTTAAACCCCTTCTCGCTTCGCTTCCTCCACAGGCCCACTGGGAGCTGGGGGAGGGGCTTGCCACCACTGCTATTTGTGCCCACTAGGGGTGTGCAAATAAAAATTTTTTGGCCCGATTCAGATTGGGCCAAATCAGATTGCATCTGTTCCAGCTGCCAAATGACCCCGGCATGTCAGTTTTGGCAACGCAAGCCGGTTCGGCTGGCTGAATGTCAGTTTCAGCCCCATTATACCCTATCGGCCATTGAAGTCAATGGCAAAAACTCAGGGTATACGAGGGGCTGGAGGAGAGGGGGTTTGAGGGAGAGGCTCCAAACTTGCAGAGTAGCTGCTAGGGCCTCTCCCCAAAATACCCACCTAGTTTCCAGAAGATTGGATCATGGGGTCCAATTCTACGGGGCCCCAAACAGGTTACCTCATCCCCTCCATTGTTCTCTATGGTGAAAAAACATTACTTTTGCTATCAAGTAGTCAAGCAGGTATGGTTATTTTACAGTTCCACAGGACCTGAAAGATGGAGCTCTTCTGCCAGGCTTTTAGTTAGGGTGGCGGGCATCCCCCCCCCCTCTACTGGGCCTCCCCCTCAGCAGATCAGAGCTGCATCCCCATCTAAGGACCAAAACTTGAAATAGATGGCATCTGTGAGGCTCTAACTCTGACTTGTACCAGAGGAATGTTGTTGTATTGTATCCGGGTTTTAACTGTTTTTAATTCTCTGTATGCTGTGCATTGTTTATTATGTTTGATGGAACCCACCCTGAGCCTGCTTTGTGCAGAGGGCAGGATATAAATCCAATCCAATCCAATAAATAAAAATTAAATATTTGCCAGCATCCTAGGCAGCTCTGCAAAGCCTTCTTGCATTTTGTGAGCTCGTGACCAGTGTATTCTGTCTGAACTAACACTGGTTTTGACTGAGCACAGTCCGTTGCCGTTGCCAGAATACAACTGTTGTTGACAAGTAGATCAGCTGACTACACCTTTTTATTATACTTAAGATCCTGAAGAATAAGAGCGGCCCACCTCAGAAGAGCCCACGCTCTGTGTGAATAATTTCTTATTCATTTATTGTTTATTAAAATGTTTATAACCTGCCTTTGCTCGTAGCTCAAGGTGGCTGATAAAGCACAGTTTACAACATACAGAACAAATACACCCCCCCCCCAAAATGTATCCTTTAAAAATGCCTACAGAATACATCCCCTTAAAAGCCCTAGTAATATGTTCCCTTTGAGAGCAATTGATTTTACTGTGTTTCTTTATCTGGAGTGATTAAACAATCTTTTCACAACTGTTGAAGGGAGGTGGTAGAATCACCAGAGGCTGCTTTGCAAGAAGCAAACTAGAATAATAAATCACTGAGAGACACAGCAGGCACCCTCCTCCTGTGGGTGGGCATTTGAATGTTTCAATTAATTTCTCGCAGAATGCCAGCAGTTCTCTTGAGATATCAGGTCTGGGAACTGCTAGTTTTGTTGATCGATTGCACTGATTAATTGATTAAAGATTGTAGATGACTACATCTCCCCCCCACTGGCAACTCTTTAGAAAGCCCATCATAGCAATTAAGCAAAGACTGAAGCATCAAATATCCATCTGTCTGGTAGAGTAAGATCAGCACAGATGAACAGATTTTGAGTATTGGGTCATCTATCAATACACATTAATAGAATTCAAGAAGAGGCCATGACCTCAGCTGAACGATTGCAGAGATGATGCATGATGGCTACGTTTTGCAATCTGAACAATACTGGGCAGTTCAGACTAAGCCCAAACAACATCAGCCCCAAAATATAATCATGAGCATGAGAAACCAGAATTGGATTTGAACTCAGAGGCAAGAGCCTGAACTTTATTGATCACCCTCTGTAAACCCATTACTCACCAGGCCGTCTAGGGTTTTAAAATTATGAGGTATGTATAGAATTCTGCCTTCCCATCATCTCAAGATACTCCTGTTTTGAAATGTTAGTCTATGAGATGCAGGTTTCTTTTAGAATTGCACTTGATGAGACTACCAGCAAAATATGTAGACTTACTTCCCCAGTTACTGAAATATCCACTGTACATGAGATCGGTAATTATGTTCTTCCTCCCTAAAGGTGCCTAAATGTCAAACAATTATCTTCATTTTTTAAACACAGTTAATTTTACTGTCCAGATTTGTTCATTCATTGCGAGGAGGTCAGAGATTCACTGTATAACAAACATGACCATTTGAAACCAAGGGGAAGGGTTACTCTATGCAGCATGCAGAATATTCTCAGGGGAAAATACTATATTTGTTCACAGTTTGATTCATAGCTAAAATTAGCATTTTGCAAGCTACAGTATGGTAATATCATCCTATATATTTGTCCTGCCACAACTTTTCTGTGAGGCAATCTATATACTAATAGCCAAGTTGCCCCCTCCGTGCGGATATCTAAATCATCACAAAAGGGGCACTTGGGGGGCAGAGAGATTTTTCTGCACACTTGGGGGACTCCCCAGGAGCAGAAAAATCCTAAAAGTAAAAAAAACCTTTTTGGGGGGATATTTAAATCCCCCCCAAAAGTAAAAGAGTGTTTCCTGTGCATGCGCAGAGAACACTCTTGGAAATATGTGGCGGCCCAGCAGCTGAGAGGTGCTGAGGCCTCGCCGCCAGTGCCAGGGTGTGTGTGGGGGAATTGGTGGCCCGCAGGCTGAGAGCTGCTCGGGCCTCGCCGCCGGTGCCGGGGGGTGGGGGAAAGATTGGAGGCCGTACCACACCTGCTTAAATAGGTCTGGGCAGGCAGGTGGTGGGGCATCTGTGGCAGCAGCAGCCCAGGCAGAGCAATGTATCCGAGCTGCGCCCGGGTGCGCCGAGGCAGCACTGGCAGCAAGAGCAGGCTCAGCCCCCAAGCGCTGCCACTGCTGCTGCAGGAGCTGCCGGAGCCGCTGGCTGTCACGGGGGTCTAGCGGCCGGGTGTAGAGGCAGGCAGGGCGACGAGATGTCTCTGGACACCAACAAGTATGAACGCTGCCTCCGAAACCAAGCAGGTGAGTGCTGCTGCGGCCAGAAGGTGTCCTCGGGTGCAGAAGGTGTCCTCGGGGAGGCCTGGAGACCTCCTGGAATTGCAGCTGACCCCCAGGCTGCAGAGAATCCTCCCCCCCGTGAGTATTGTGGGTCCCAACTCTTGTTGTATAAGAATGCTGAGGGGAATTTTTTTTTTTTAAAAACTGAGAAATAGATTTGTTAACTTTCAATCCCATGAACTGGTGTGTGCTCATGATACCGTCTCCCTTGTGACCTAAAAAGTTTATAATTGTTTTAGCTTAACTCTTCTGGCTTTCCTCATTAAAAGTCAATAAATGATTAATTTGTGGGTGGCTGAGAATAGGACACATTTTAACAGAATTCTTGCCACTTTCTCAAGCAGTGAGAAGTTCTGGGACAGCACTTCCATCTCTGGTTCCCTTGAATGAGAAAGAGATCTATGGTGTCTTTGTAAAATTTGCTCTATTTATTTACTAATTATATATGTGAAGAGCACAGATGGAAGCAAAGAAGTGCTCCCACTAGACAGCAGACTTGCCACTCCACATGAAATCCTCGGGACAAAAGATCCCAAGATGCTAAATCTTTTGTGAGCTCACAACTCGCAAAGCTGCTACCTTTCTGTTTCTTCCTTTCTGTTCCAAACAGCATCACACACACACACACACACACAGATTAATCTTTGGACAACTGACATTTAGGTAGTGGGTACACTGCCTCTAAACATGAACTATTTTGGTAAATATCTATTGATATAGTACTCCTCTGAGAATCAGCCTCATTACTTCTTAAAGCCTGGGAAGAGTCCGGGATTTTCAGTCAAGGGCAGAGCTGTCTGGTGTAGTGGTTAGGAGCGCAAACTCTAATCTGGGAGAACCGAGTTTGATTCACCGCTCCTCCACATGCACTTGTAATTCTGAGTGATCCCCAGCCCTCACCTGGAGATTGGCAACCATAGTTCCCTTGCAGGAAAAGTAGTCTTTCTCTGCAATGGGGATCAAAGCAGCTTACTTCATTCTCCTCTCCCCCTTTTGACTTGCACAGGTTAGACTTAAAGGTAGGTTAGACTTAAAGTCTGTGACTGGTCCAAAATCACCCACTCAGCAAGTACCTGGATCTAGCAGACCCTGCTCTGAAGCACTGACTGCTACGCCTATGGTAGCCAACCTCCAGGTGGAGCCTGAAGATCGCCAGGTATCACAACTGAACTCCAGACAACAAATCTCCCCCCCCCCCCGAAAATGACTGCTTTGGAAGGTGGCCTCTATGGCATTCTGTTCAGCTGAGGCATCTCCCCTAGTCAGGACTGGCCCCAATGAGTTTTCTCCCAAAGGCCAACATAGGTGTGGAAAGGGCCTTCTATTGAGAGAAGCAAGCTTGGTTGCTTAGCAACAGGCACTGAGGAGAAAAGACAGTTGCCCGCTCCGATTAGGGAAATACCTGGAGATTTGGGGGGGTAGATCCTGTGGAGGGCAGCATTTTTTGGGGGGGGGAATGGAAGGACTCAGCAGGGTATAATGCCATAGGGTCTACCCTCCAAAGCAGCCATTTTCTCCAGGGGAACTAATCTCTGTCATCTGGAGATCAATTGTAACAGCAGGAGATCTCCAGGTCCCACATGGAGATTGGCGACCCTAGGGGGGAAGTCAGCTGCACAGCAGGGGGTTGAAGAGAATTATTTGATGGTCATTGGCCCACCTCATTAGCCAGCCAGCCAGCCACGGAGGAGCTAAGCAGGAGAGAGAGCCATTTCAGTTTATTCTGACAGGAAAGTGGGCAAGCTGGCAGTGGGCGGGGGAGGGGGTTATGCTGAAAGTCCATTGTCTTTTTATTGACAGCAGCAGGCCACTGAAGAGACAGTTAGACCCATCTGGCAGTGGGCAGAGGAGAAGAGTGGACCCAGCACCCAGTCCGTCCGCTTCACCAGCTCCCTCCAGACTGAGGCCGAGACACTGGCCGGCAGCTCTGTGGGCGGGACTGAGGGAATGTAGTGAGGGAATGCAGCCAGGGGCCAGGGACCCCTTTTGAGTGGCAGTTCTTGCAGCCAACTGATTTTGGCGCCCCATGGAATCTTGCCACTTGAAAACAGCTTTATGATATAGGAGAGATTAAAGAACTTCTATCTAGTTTCTAAATATATTCCATTGTTAAAGCCTAAAATACATAATAGAATATACCTGTATAGTGAAAAAAATATTTATTGTTGAAAAAAGACTGGTAAGATTTTTATCATCTTCTATTGCTGAAATCTCTCCTGAGGAACTGCCCATTTCCTGACCTACACTGTACCAGTTGCATTTTTTTGTTCCTGTTCCATTTATTCCTGTAGCCAGTAAATGGTTAGTAACAGCAATCATCTTACATTTCTGGTTTCCTTTTCAGCATTCCAAAACTCTACATACTTGCTACCTCCTCCACTCCAGCTGCTGATGCTGGTGTTAGAAGGCATGATGTATTTAGAGTAATCCCATGAGGCACATATGTTAACAAATCAAGGTAGGATTAAAACAGTGATTTTTTTGTGTAGTTACCATGCCAGCTTGGTAATGCAGCATTTGGAAGAGGGAAAGCTGTACTCTGCTTCAGCATGCTGCCTGAGTGGCTTGGAGCTGGCCAGTATCAAAGAGCGTATTTGTCCCATCTATTTCCCCAGGATATTGGAAAATGCTAATACGATTTTTATCAAAATCCTGGCGGAAATACAGTGTACTGGTTCATTTAGTCGCTGGGTTGCAGAAAATGAATGACTTGTTCTGCACGATGTTTGAAAAGCGGGTTAGAAATATTTTAAACAAATAAATAAAACCTCAGGCATGGTAGGAAGAACTTCCACCTGCCACTTAAAACGAAGTCCTTCCCAGCTAGCCACATAGTCTACCGTGTGTTAGTGTTACATAATACTTCAATTTTATGGACAACATGTCAAGCATTTCATAAGTATTAAATATTTTATGTGCCAGCTGAGGGAAGCAAAGAGTGGCCAAGGAACCTTCACAAACATTCAGTGCAAACATGTAACTGCCAGCCTTTGTTCAGTTCAACATGTCCTTCAGGTCTCTTTGGTGGCAGGGTTCAACCCAAAACTTCAAAGCAAAGGCACAATATATGGATCTGTACGTTGCTCCAGGTTTCAGACCAATGTCTTCATATTTACCGGTGATGAGTACTAGAAAGAAAATTACGTCTTACAATATTCTAATTTATTCCACATGCAAAACACTGAACCGGACACGTTCTATACGATAATGCATTTGGAATTTGTAAGCTCTCTTTTTGCTGCTGAAAGAGGGAATGCCAGTAAATCCCTGTATTTTGTGAGCCTATTAAGGCCATTAATTGCATTTCACAAATCCTTCGGGACTGAACTGATGTCTCTCGTTCCCATGGCTGGGTGCTCTAATAAACACATGTTCCTTCTCTTTCTCGTTCCCCCTTCTTGGTATTACATTTGCTCAAACAAGCACTGTTCTGATTGATTGTGAGGCTCAATATTTACTGCCGCTGCTCTGCAGAGTGGTCTTAACGTTGTCATGGGCTGCAGTGTGTCATCCGTTTGTGTAGGTCAAAGGCTGAGAATGGAACAGACTCATGGGTTGCAAAGTAATGCTGCAAACACTGTCGCACCAGAAGATATACCAGTGCCTGTACCTTGCTCGTATTGTGATGTGAGGCCATTTTGCAGTTCTGCAAGGGGACAATTATAATACTTCAAGTGCATGTGGCATCAGGCATTCCCTGGATGGAACCTCACAGCATTTTTGCCTTTGTAAATAATACTGGGGGAGGGGGAGCCAGCGCTGATCAAGATCATGATGTGAAAGGAGAGAAAGGTTTAAGCCTCTCCTTATGTTGTTCTCCCATTCTGAAGTGGCTATGTTGCCTCACTGAGTATCCATATCATGGGAAGGCATGATGGGGGTGGGGGGAATGACAGAGTGCCTTCTAAACATAGGGCACAAATTAAATCCCGCAAATATTTTTTTGTCACTTAGATTTCAGCATCATACCCCATTCCATAGGCCTGTGATGCACACGGGGGCTTTGGTCTGGCACCTAAAAGTCCGTAAAGCAGGGTCCAGACAAGCCTTAAGTGGGAAGGCTTTGCTGTGTTGTCTGAATGTAGCCAGCATTTCCCTTGAGGAGGCAAGAAGATCTTTGGAAATTTTTAAGTATTGAGAGTCAGGAAACGATGAATCAAAGCAGGGCTTTTATTCTAAACATCATTCAGCTCTGAACAGCTCTAGCAAGAGCAGCACCTAAACTTAAACTATTTCAACAGTGTGAACTATATACAGTGTAACTATTTACACGAGGTCTTATTGGACCTAAGCAAGGCTCTATGATTGGTTCCCTTGGGCGGCTTCAGGACCAATGGTTGGTCTTTATTGTGCAGCCAATCTGAACGAAGGAAATACGATACCACAGCCAAAACCATACAACATTGAATAAACTCAGAACATAACAGAAATCACCCAGATTCTCAGTTTATCTTTTGAGACAGACAGAAAAGGGCTATCAAGAACCTTTTTTTAAAATGTGGGGTATTAAGACAGAGTTTAAGTGACTTACCCGAGGTCACATGGGAAGAGTGCAGCGAAGCTTAACATTCATTTGTAGGTTTCCAGAGTAGAATGTAACAGGATTTGGCTAAATTGGGACTGCCCTTCCTAATCTCCCAGCAGATCTTCTTGTGGCCTAGAAATAGTAGCTGCAGCTGTACAATTACAATGACTGCAATCAAATTGCTGTATTTTGCCTCCTTCAGATTTGCTTTGCCTGTATGTTCCATGTGCTTTGTTTATCATGGTTTCAAAGCCAGCTGTTGGTATTCTATTTTTTTCTTGCAAAAGAAAAAAGAAAAAGGAGAAGGAATGAAGTAAAATCTCGGTGACAAAGGTAGAGGCAAATTTCATTCTGAATATTACCAGGAGTGTAAAAGGAAGGTAATGAGAGGCCCTGAACATGTTTGTGGTGGTTCTAGTGGCCAGGGGGAGAGTAGGTGAGCTGTCACCAGCATGGCTTGCCCTTTGTATATTACAGATAGACAAGGGGGGGGGCCGTGATATTCGCGGGGGGGGGGGAGAAGCTGACAGCTGCTCCTCCTTCCTCCGCCCCCTTCCCCCCTTTCTCTGCCCCCTCTCCCCCCAGAGACTCCTGGCGGGCCTCAGCGCCTCTCGCCGGGCCCGCCGCTCGCCCCCTTCCCCCTCCTCCGCGGGCTGTCGGCTGGCCTCGGCGACTCTCGCTGTGCTGCTGCCGTTCCAAGAGCATTCCCTGCGCATGCACAGGGGACGCTCTTTTACTTTTCGGGAGATTTAAAGATCCCCCGAAAAGTTTTTGATAGATTTTGGATTTTTCTGCAAGTGGGGGGGGGGGGTTACCCCCACCTGCAGAACCCCCCCTCTGCCCTCCAAGTGCCCCCCCACGCGGATTTAAGTATCCGCATGCGGGGGGGGGGCACTTGGGAATTAGATATATAGATTAAATAGAACCAGCTCATGGCCTGATTTCACATTTCAGTACATCTAGATGTTCATGAACATTTGCACTTCGTTTAAAAACTGCACTTTAAATAATGATAATTGTCAAAAGCAGGGACATCAAGACATTTGGAAAGATGAAATATCCCAGTCACAGATTATGAATAACCTTGAGATTTTTTGCACATTTTAAACAGATTTATTTGCGGGTTAGCTTTACTTAACTATCCTAAGGTGCCATTGTACTGAGGCAGTAAGTAGATGGACAAATGTGAAGAATGAATGGAAAAATAGATTCATAGGCTATTATAGATGAAAGTTAATCAGACTTCTCACATTTATCACTGATTCCCCCCCCCCCCCCGCCCCCAGAGTGAAGGCAGTATGGCGGGAATTGTTCTCCATGTGCTATGTGCACTTACCTCTAGAAAACACATTTTTCACATCTCCAAAACCTTCCAAACCTTGTTTGACCTGGGAGGACAGTGGGGCACACAATGGACTGTAGAGAAGTAATATTTTCTGTTGTGTACTGCCTCTTTATGAGGCTGTCCCAGTAGACCTCAGAGGAAGCAGAGAGTAGGCGGGACACAGTGCTTCTCAGTTTCCCCGCTAGCAGCCTGCAGGAGTGCAGGGTCTACAAAGAAGCTGTAGAACCAGGCTAGGACAACCTTGGCCTAGAGCTCTAGAAACAGCTTGGTTAAGTGTTGTTATTCCTTTTTCCAATAGCCAAGTTATCTGCCCTACCATTACTGTTAATAAAGAGGCCTTCAGACAAATGGAACTGGGTGTGTGTTGTTTGCTCCACTACACAAAACTTTCCTCTGACTCCTTGCAATAGTCCTGAAAACTATCGCCTGGGTCGCTAGCCTTGGCTTCTGTTGTAGAGTGACACCAGTTTTTATATAGCTGGGGCTTAATTCTGTCCGTCTCAAACTGAACCCTACAGATATGTCTGAGGTGATAATGAGAGAGCAGGTTGTTTTTAAGCATCAGAGGGGTAGATTCTCTCTGCATCGGTATCCCCCATGTTTCATGTCAGCAGGAAGATAAGAGCAAGACTTTCTGACCTTGAAAAGAGCAGCCTGAGGGAATGACACCCTTTCATGCAATTAAAAAAAAAAAAACTCCTTGGAGACATGCTAGAATGTAGGTTTCAGCTAATGAGTGTCACTTTCATGTGAAACAGGCTCCCGAAAAGGGAAGACCTAGAACTGCTCTACATTTATGGTACTGAAATCACTTCTACTTTTTTTTGCATTTCAGAAGTTTCCTTCTTGACTTTGAGGAGTTCTAGTGTAGTCTGGCAACTACCAGGATGCAGGGAAGATAAGTATTCAAGGGTTGATATCAAACATATTAATGTAGTATGTTGTAATGGAAGAAAATACATTCCAGTCCCGCTCCCGCCCCGACCTTGGGACAGAGACGGCTCTTGTTGCCCTCATGGACCAGCTCTGCAGGCAGCTGGACTGAGGCGGGTTGGCCCTGCTGGTGTTCTTAGATCTCACAGCAGTTTTTGACACGGTCGACCATGATCTTTTGACACACCACCTTGCCAACACAGGAGCTCCTGGGGTAGTCTTGAAATGGCTTCCTTCATTTCTCCAAGGTCGGGGACAGAGGTTGGCGCTGGGAGAGAGGGTATCACCCAGATAGCCCTTACTATGTGGTGTCCCTCAAGGGGCAATCTTCTCCCCGATGTTATTTAACATCTATATGTGCCCCCTGCCTAGTTAGTGCGGAGGTTCCCTTGTTCAGTGCATAGCTAGCCTCTTGGTCATACCTGCACTTGGTCATACCTGCCCCACTGTCTGATCCCTGCATCCTGAAGTTCCCTTCCTTGCCCAACCGCTCCAGTCCTCTTCCTGGGCTACAGCCCCATCCCATGCAGGAAGGTAGAGACCCCTGGGCCTCCCTGCCATACAAAGATATACTTTTTAAAAAGTTCTTCCACTGTTGGTTTTCAAATGTCTTCCTGATACATCTCAGAATCTGCCATTTGGCAAGTGAACCTTTCGGACACTTGGGGTGCAGCAACTATAGGATGTGGCAGTGAGTCAGTAGCTAGGGTTGCCAGCCTCCAGGTGGGGCCTGGGGAATCTCCCGCTTTTACAACTGATCTCCAGCTGACAAGAGATCAGCTCCCTTGGAGAAAATGGCTTTGAAGGGTGGACTCTATGGCACTGTACCATGCTGAGGCTCCTCCCCTCCCCAAACCCCACCCTCTCCTGGCTCCACCCCCAAAGTCTCCAGGTATTTTCCAACCCAGACCTGGCAACCCTATCAGTAGCCCACCTGTCTGCACATTATTGTTAGTCATTTTCCAGTGGACAAAACCCATCTGGCTTGCCCATGTGGAGGAAACTGGGTTGCGCAGGCACCACTCCCATAGATGTAAATGGAACTGGCTTTGAAACAAGATGGCAGTTTCAAGGTTCTGTAACCTGTAAATGATGTTTATAAAGTATTATTTGTGCAATGGATCCATTGGGACTGAGAAGGACTCATTCCCATGCATTACTAGAACATGGTTCTTCAAAACAATGAAGCATCTCTGTGATATGATTCTGTCAACCCATAACATTTCCATCCTTGCCTTCCTCCAGATAGCTCAGGGCAGCTTTCCCCTTTGTCATGTTATCCTCACAATAACTAGGTTAGGCTGCATGATGGCCATGAGTCAAATCCCTGGAGTAGGGATTTGAATGAAGGGACTCAAGATTACAACGCTACTCCAGACTGCTTTCGTAATGGATAGGTAATTGGTCCATGGTGTTCCTCCCATTTTACAGATCTTTTGGGGGCCTGGTCACATATTAGGTTTTCCCCCAAGTTCTCACAATCAAATGTGTATTGCGAGAATGCAGACTCCATGCCAGCAACTTAATCCCAGGTACACATGTGCCTGATCTGAATTGAGATCATGATGTACAAAGAGAGGGGGCTTAAGTCTCTCCCTCATGCCATTTTCCAAACCTGAAACAGGAAAGTTTTCCATTTGATCCACTGAAGAAACCTTATTGGATCCATCAATGGGGCAAACAGCAGCCCGCAGGGACACTGTAGTTCAGGAAAATGGTGGGGGAGGGGAGGCTTAAGTCCCCTCTCCTTCCACACTGTGATCCTGTTCCAAATTGGGCTAGATGCCTGGGATTACATTCACAGCACAGCTATACACATTTGACCCCTGGAGGCCTCAGGTAAAACATGAGATGTGATTATACCCTATTAGACACTGGTTTTTGTAAACCCATTCTTTATAGTTCTGGCTCCTATGGGATGGTGTACTTTGGTATTAGCTAGTACACTGGGTAAGTTTGGTTGAAGAACATCCGGCCTTGGCTCTAGGGGTTGGTGAAGTGACCTTCAGACATTTCCCGCCTTGAAATTCTGCAGTGTAGCAAAAAGAACCTAGCATTCTTCATTGCAAAGAAGCAGCAATATAATTTCTTTTAAGCACTGGGGGGAAATCCTGCCACTTGGAATCTTATTTCTGTGGCTCCCTTTGCTCTCCATAGCTGTGCACTGATGCTTAGTACCCCTCTTGTCCTCTGGACTAATGAATCATGCCTCCTGCTTGTTGTGTTATTACGATTTTTGATAGCAAGCTGATGGCATAGTGCCATGAGTCCATATAAGTATTTTTTTTCACATTCTTTCTTTCTTTCTGTGGGGATCTGGGTGAATGCAAAAAAAGCTGCATCCTGAAGCTGTTGTTTGGAGGAGCAAGTGAATTAAAATGCTCAATCACCTCTGACAACATTGCCTTCATCTGTTGCTGTGCCAATGGGAGGCTATAAATCTTTTGATTCCCATACTCTTGCAGTGATGCTAAGAATTCTTTCCTGCTTGGAGCCGTCAGATTTCCTCCTCATTGAGTCCAGTGTCATGTTTCAAATCCCATTCAGATCTTGAACATGCTGTTTTGTACAAGTGACTGTAAGAATCTGGCTATTGATGGTCACAAGGAAGCACAGATCAAGCTTGCACTTTTGCAATGAGAGAAAATTATATAGATTTTAAAAACTGAATAATTGACAGGCATTTTCCACACTGGGTTAAGTCATATATATTATATATATATATATATATATATTTGCATTCTGGATTGAAGTCTGTTGATTCATTACGAAGTTTCACTTCCAAGGTTGATGCCCAAAGGGAAACAGTTAATGTTCACAAATTAGAGGTTTTTGGACTAACCAGATTTACATAAATGGCTGTGATGTCTGTAGACATAGAACACACATTCTCTTTAATTTGCTCTGTTAGCCCTGCCTGGGTGCATGTGACTTCCAGGGACATGCTGAGTAGCCCCTGAGCTATGGGGCAGAGCTGATCCCACAAATGAGATGTTCTATGTGTCAGGAAGGAAATGCTATTATACAGTTTTCCCCTGCACAAAAGTGGGTTGGATGCAACCATCTTTTCTGTTGGTGAAAAGGGGAGAAAGGGTCCTCTTTGACAACCCGAAAAGGTTATGCTGGAGATCAGGGGGCCTGCATATATAAAAGTCATATTAGATGGGGATTGTAATAAGGAGGGCAACTGTATGAGATTAACATACATAAGAACATAAGAGAAGCCAATGTTGGATCAGGCCAGTGGCCCATCCAGTCCAACACTCTATCACACAGTGGCCAAAAACACCAGGTACCCTCAGGAGGTCCAGCAGAGGGGCCAGGACACTAGAAGCCCTCCCACTGTTGCCCCCCCCCAAGCACCAAGAATACAGAGCATCACTTGCCCCAGACTGAGAGTTCCTATCTATACTTTGTGGCTAATAGCCACTGATGGACCTTTGCTCCATATGTTTATCCAATTCCCTTTTGAAGCCGTCCATGCTTGTAGCCATCACCACTGCCTGTGGCAGTGAATTCCACATGTTAATCACTCTTTGGATGAAGAAGTACTTCCTTTTATCTGTTCTAACCTGACTGCTCAGCAATTTCATCGAGTGCCCACGAGTTCTTGTATTGTGAGAAAGGGAGAAAAGTATTTCTTTCTCTACCTGCTCTATCCCATGCATAATCTTATAAACTTTGATCATGTCACCCCTCAGCCATCGTTTCTCCAAGCTAAAGAGCCCCAAGCACTTCAACCTTTCTTCACAGGAAAAGCATTCCAACCCTTTTATCATTCTAGTTGCCCTTTTCTGCACTTTTTCCAATGTTATAATATCTTTTTGGAGGTGTGGCGACCAGAACTGTAAACAGTACTCCAAATGAGGTCGCATCATCGATTTATACAGGGGCATTATGATACTGGCTGATTTGTTTTCAATTCCCTTCCTAATAACCCCCAGCATAGCGTTGGCCTTTTTCATTGCAGTCGCACACTGTCTCGACATTTTCATTGAGTTATCTACTACGACTCCAAGATCTCTCTCTTGTTCAGTTTCTGCCAGTGGACCCCATCAACATGTATTTATAGTTAGGATTTTTGGCTCTAATGTGCATCGCTTTGCACTTGGCCACATTGAACCCCATTTGCCACACTGATGCCCACTCGCCTGTCCTCGACAGATCCCTTTGGAGTACCTCACAATCCTCCCTAGTTCTCACCACCCTGAATAACTTCGTGTCATCTGCAAATTTAGCCACTTCACTGCCTACTCCTAACTCCAAATCATTAATAAACAAGTTAAAAAGCATCAGACCGAGTACTGATCCCTGCGGTTCCCCACTGCTTACCTCCCTCCACTGAGAAAATTGCCCATTTATACTCACTCTCTGTTTCCTTTTAATTAGCCAGTTTTTGATCCACAAGAGGACTTGTCCTTTTATCCCATGACTATTGAGCTTACTTACGAACCTTTGATGAGGAACTTAATCAGAAGCTTTCTGGAAGTCGAGGTAAACAACATCTATTGGGTCCCCCTTGTCCACATATTTGTTTACTCCCTCAAAGAACACTAACAGGTTAGTGGAACAAGATCTTCCCTTACAGAACCCATGCTGAGTCTTCCTCAATAGATTTTGTTCAGCAATCTGCCTACTAATTCTCTCCTTAATAATGGTTTCCACCAACTTACCTGGTATCGATGTCAGACTGACTATCCTGTAATTTCCCGGATCTCCTCTGGAACCCTTTTTAAAGACTGTGGGAAATATGGCTGGATCCAACCTGTTATGTGTTTAGCTAGATTTCAACATTTAGACTGGATATATGTATAGATCTACAGCTAGACCTATATATAATTTCTACACTGGTAATGTGATGACAGCAACAGTCAAATTATTTTAAAAGAAAAAGAAAACTAACTAAGGCCAGAGCAATTTTGTCTTCGTTCTCTTTTATCTTCTTTCTGTTTTCTGTTCTTTCTTCCATCAAACAAAGAGAGGCAATATTAAAACACTCCAGGTTGACTAGAATTTATAACTTAACAAGGGAAAGCAATATCTATAATCCCCTTTGGGCTACACAAGGTCCTTGTTCAGTGACCTCCCCTTCTACGATCTGCATTTCGATGATGTGCTTTCTACATGAACTTTGCATGCTAAACACTGAAAGGGCACAGACCGTTGATTTCCATTTGTCAACCAGTAAATAAAAGAGTTGGAAAAGATGAGTCGATCCCTTGCGGGAAGCGGAAGAGAGCCTTCCCTCCACTTTTACTAATGGAGTTCTCTGGTGGCTGTCAATATACATCCAGATATGTATTTCTTGAGCTGCTAATAGCTTACTTAAAAATCAATCCAAGGCATTCAGAAATAAATATTTCATGTGGTACATTTAATATACAAAGTACTTTACTCAGGATTCGGGGGGGGGGGATAGTGGGTTGGTAGTGATTGGCGCTGTGGCATCAACTTGTCTGCCTGCATTCTCCTTTTTCCTCTCATAGCAGCACCACATCAATGTCATCTCAAGAAAGGGCACTGGGTGGAAAGCCAATGATGTATTCTTTCTTGGGGCCAAATCAGATGTTACTGTAATGCTCAGCTACCTCGGGAAACAGCAGTCACATATCTCATTCATTCCCTTTTGGTACTGAAATATACTGGGTTTGGAGTGTATGTAGTGAATCAGCTCATAGTTTATTAACACGAAACTCAGACAGCTTGCAGGACCCGGGGTCCGCTTAAATGCCGGTACAAGTCACACCCACAAACACACCCAACCCCCGTGATAGGTTTATTTACAGTGTGCTCATAACCATAGGTCCCTTTTCAGATCCTGCTAAACTGATTGGCCTATTCTAGGATCCGCTCTGGCTATTGTCTGGTGATGAGAAGCTCTTGTAGTTAGTACACAACACCCCTCCCCCCATAGTTCAGACCCCTTCTAACATATAAAGTCTCTGAGGTACGCGGGCCTCCGCTTTTCTCTGGCACAGTGGCATATTTCAGGCTCTGTGGTTGTCTGTTCTGGAACCGTCTATATAGAATGAAGGAGAAACATGGATTGTCATGATATTAGGACACTGGTGATGTGTAAGTTTAATGTATGTTTTGAAGGGGTGGAGGAAAGAGGCACACAGCCATTGGTAGGTATACACTTTCAAAGACAGGCATACATTTAAGGCAGTGGTTCTCAAACTGTGGGTTAGGACCCAAAACTGGGTCACGACACTCACTGGCAGTCACAGGTCTGAGTGGGAGGATGAACAGGTGAACTGGGAGATCAGGGTCTGGGAGGTCAGTGGCAAACTTGAATAATTTGTGAAATGGCTGTGAAGGGCATACAACCTGTCGCTCAATAATGCTGTTAGCTTCTAAATATTAAATATGAAAAAAATAATTTTTAATTTGCTCATTGTGTCAGATTCTGGTGTCTTTTGTTTGGGGGAGGGGGAAAGTAGCATGGAGTTATTTCGCAAGTGGGATCCCACAACTACAGTAGGTTTAAAAGTGGATACAGAAAGCTGAGAAATGGGCCCTGCCCCCACAAAAGTTCGGGAACCACTAATTTAAGGCAATCCCTGTTTCAACTCTGAGACAGATTACAGCAAACTCCCGCCCCCACATCCATTCACAAGCAATGTAGCTGGCACTATTTGGACTGGAAAAGCTGATGGATAGATCTCTTATTATGATGCATGATAGCCAGACTTTGTTCTAATTAGAGAGACATATGGTTGTGTTTTATAATTAATTTCCAGAAATTAGAGGCTTTTGGAGTTGACTGATTAGTCTCGCACAAACAGCTGTAATGTTTGCATTGTTTCATCCTAACAACAGCAATCTGCACGTCTAAAACATCTGCCAGACCTGAATCAATTAAACCAAATTTATCATCTTTGGAAGGGAGAGAGCTGATTCCCAAACTTGCAGTGACTGATGAATTAAACTAATTAAAATAGATGCCACTGAACTGTGAACAGATATTTCAAATTCTTTTCAGTAGGAAGATTTGTATATGGAAACCAATCTTTTGGTTCAGTTTGCAGATAAAAAAAGCCTAATTTGTCAAACCTTAAGTGAAAACGAACAGCCATTTTTTCCTACCATTGTCTGGTATAAAGGTACAGACAAAAGAACCTTGTCTGTGATCACCAAATACATTTGTTTGGGTCTAATTCTTGCTAAGGTGATAGCCCTGTGAAAACTGTGCTCCAGATTGCAGATAGTTCACATGATCAAACAGTTCTCATATTAAAAAAACAAATGAACACATAAAGGAGTATGGTAGGGAGAAGGCTAGAATAGATTTCTCTCTGGCTTCTAGTTGTCTATGGGGAGGGAATTTTTTCGTATGGAGAAGCATTGAATCACGTGAATCTGGACACTGAGTTGCTGAGGTCTAGTGAAACGGAACTTGCTGATGTATGAGGTGAAAACTTTAATGTTTTTTAAAATGATTGAGTAGACCACTGGATTCAAATCCTGCTACTGATTCATTCGTAAGTGCCTTGGAGAACTACTGACAATAACTGGTATGTTATTACTGACAATAACTGGCATGGCTCTGCAATCTTTGATCAGTTGCTGCAGTAATGGGAACTGTCGGGTACTTTTCCCAAACACATAAACGCACAGTTCTTGGGTTGGCCCCTTTCATGTTACTGTTCTAAAACGGATGCTATCCGTTGTTGGCCTGATTCCAAGTAAAGCGATACAGGGACAGGGGTTTCATATTTCGTTAAGTTTCATATTTCGTTAAGCAAATTTCGTTCAGTTAATGAGCTGTCCCGAAAAGAGATCTGGCTATTTCAAACCATGCCATGTTTTCCCCCTGCCCCTTTCCACCGAGCAATCTTCTTTGAACTTTTAAAAAAGTTTTAAGTTGAGCGCTATAATGCTGGACCAATAAAGCACTTCTCAATGTATCTCAATGGTGCCGCTGTAGCACTAATGTGCTAATATCAGGGGTGTCAAACATACGGCCCACAGGCTGGAACTGGCAGCGGTGATAGCAGAGGTTGGCCATGCCATTTCCAACCTCCCGAGAGAAGAAGGGTGCCACAGGTAAAGCGAGGCATGCCCCTTTGGGGCTGGATGCAGAGCGCGTAAGGGACTCAGCCATGCGGGGGTAGTTCCACCGCTCATGCATCTGCTTGGCCTGCAGAAGGTCCCAGGCTCAGTCCCCCACAGCATCTCCTACTTTTTCTGAAATGGCCTGGTGTGTGTGAGAGAGGGGCTGCCCCCGACTTATTTAAATGCCCTCCAAAGAAAAAAAAAAATCCTGGCAACGCCCCTGAATTGGTTGCTAAAATGGTTGTGTCTGAAATGACAAAAAAAATCCTTTAGCAACCAGCTACCAAAATGGCTGTCTGAAAGGGGCCGTAGTCTCAGGACAGATACATTCTGCTTGGAGTTAGCATTCTGTCACGCTGATGGCTGAGGAAGATTTCAAATGGTATCCCCAAGATGCTACTAACTGCATGTGCATTGAAGAGCCTGTTTGTTGTTGAATGTCAGATGAAACCAGAGATTGTGGTAGACATGTTTTGACATCTGTATTTGGCGGTTAGACTGATAAATAAATGGTTTTGAATTCATTTCCACTCTCCTGTTGGCCCTCTCTCTGTTGTTGCTCGGCAGGGAGCACATGCTGTCTACTAAAATGATACTAATTACAAACGACTCCGTGTTTACTTATTTACTGAATGGATGGATATTTATTCCATCTCTCAAAACTATCTCTCTGGCACAGCAGATACAAAACCCTTTAAAATAATTCAGTGCTGAGGCCCAGTCAAACCTGCCAGGAATGATGGAATGCACACAGAGACTACTTTTTAATCGTCTTTTCCTCAAGGGGTGAACAAACAAAAGTAAGACTGAGGAACTGGTAAAAGCCCACCAGAAGAAAAATTAATATCAGCATTTAATTTTGTTTCAGAAGCAACTGCAGTTTCCATGACAACCAGCCTACCTTCTCTTCATTCTATACTGTCTGGCTGTTTTGGTATCTTGGCTAAGGAATCAAGCAGACAGCTGACCTTTGACATTCACTTATTTATTTCATTTTCATCTTGTCCTTTCCCTAAGGAGCCTGGATGGATGAATGTACGTGGTTTCCCAATCAAAACAATCTTCTGGTGTACATTTGGTACTTTTCAGATGTTACAGCTGCACATGTTCACGCGTACTGAAGCGGTGTGGGCATCGGAAATCTGCACATTGTGTTCCAGGTAACATCTGTAAGGTGCTGCTCTTAATCAATGACTCCATGTCACTCTGTAAGCTCAATGGGCTATGAATGAAGGAAGCACTCCTGGATCAACCCCTCTAGTCCTGTGTCGTGTTTCTCATGCTAACCAACCAGATGTCTCTGGGAAGCATACAAGCAGGGCATAACACAGCCTCCCCCTGCATGCGCGGAAAAACAAGTATAAGGTGAGGCACATACGCGCATACGCAGACAGGATTTTTTTTTGAAAAAGCTGACCTCACGGCTCCTTATGGTGGATGCCATCTAGGCAATCCATCACAGGAGTGGCGAGCTGTCTGATCATGCAACGCTGGATCAAAAAGATCTAGCTCAAACTACAGCCGGGACAATGGTGGGATTAGCTGCCTGTCTGAACACACCCTTAGTCTTTTTTGGGTACAAATCTTGCACCAAGCCACCTCAGCTTTGTGCCAGCTTTTCTCTATCAAAGACATAAGCAGAGTTGCCCCAATTCCTGGTCTTTACAAGACAGACTGAACATGCAAAGCAAAGACCTGCCTACCGTTAGAGACAGGGAATGATCCCCCTGGGCGCTGACTTCATCAGCTGGCCCACCTCACCGATAACTGATGCTGGCCCTGATGGGAACTATACTGTTTGTACACTGTCTGCAGCAATATAATGTATGTAGGTAATGCCTGCATGTCCCTGATCCTTAGCACTCATTCATGCAAAGATACCTCTGTGTCAGCCTTCAGTGAAATCTACTTTACATTCAGTACCATGTAATCCAGTTAAGTCTATAATACACCCCACATGCCAAGTTAAGACTCTGCAAACTGCAGGCTTCATCATGCCCTGAAACAGTTTCGTTTTTCTATATCATCCAGACTGATGCAGATCCCTTGGGAACTCAGCAACTTGCTCTGTTGATTTTTTAATTTTCTAGGGACCTGGATACATGAGTCCTTAGTCAGAGGAATGGTGTGTTCTTAAAGTGTCATGTATTAGAATTGGAAAGGGGTGGTGGCATCTCTAAAGTAAAGGTAAAGGTTTCCCTTGCTCGAAAGCTAGTCAAATCCAACTCTAGGGGGCGGTGCTCAATGCTCCCTCTAAGCTGTGGAGTCCTGTGAGCAAAAATTCTACTTTGCGAGCTACTGGCATTAAAGTTGTGAGCCAGCCATTTGGCTACTGCATAAACTAGTTTGCTCTGGAGCCACCTCCTTCCTGAGCTCGGACAAAAATGTTAGCCGGAGGCTAAAAAACTGTGAACCAGCTCACACTAACTCAGCTTAGAGGGAACACTGGTGGTGCTCATCTCCAGTTCCAAGCTGAAGAACCAGCACTGTCTGAAGACTTTTCTGTGGTCATCTGTCTTTCCTCTATCCTATCCAGAAACGGAGCTACTATAATAAAGTCTTGTTATTAGTTTTGCAAGTGTAAAGAGGCTCTGCGTAACTTTGTTTCTTGCCAGCGCACACACTGACCAGATGAGCTCTGCTGCGCTTATGAACCTTGTGCACTCTGCTAAATTACTGGAAGTACATTCCAACAGAAAGCACCAGCAAATACATGCCATGTGCTTCCTCCTGAGCGTGTAGGAGCAGCTGCTGTGTGTAGGCAGCAAGGGGGTAGAGGGGAGGGGGAGGCAGGTGACCCATTCCCCCACCCTCAGCTGATTCCTCCATACTCCTTTCCTCACTGGCAGAAGCCGCCACTGTGAGTGGGCCCACCGGCAACTCTCATTGGTTGGCAGATACTCCACTAAGCCTACCCATGATGCCGGCCCTCAGATTTTGCATGTATTTGGCAGCTATATAAAATTAACTGAGTCACAGATTAGCTCAGGTTCCAACAGCAGAAGATCCGTATACTCAGAAAATCTACGAGGGTCAGTAGAAATATGCTGAAGGAGAACCAGCTACAAACCAAAACAATCAGAGCGGTAGTAGAGGAGTTCTGCTGCAGACATGCCTTCTGATCGTGTCTGACATATGAACTGGAAAGAGTGTCTTCTTGATTGGCTGCTATGGCTGTGCAGGAGAGAAGCTGACATTCATGGTGAAGATGAAGATGCATGAAAGATATAAGAATTTAAATTGGGTTGGGAAAGGTCATTTTGCACAGGGTGTGTAAATGTCAGGCTCATTTTTAGCTTATGCTACCATACCCATAGTCCTCTTTGCTTTCTGTCTACTTGGTGACATGGAAATACCATCCCTGCAATTATTATATCACCACAGACGAATGGAAATTGGCCTTCCAGTTGCTAATTCTCACGATCTTAGCACTGCAGAGTTTGAAGCTCAAGCTTGTCCATGCAGGTTACCTGAAGAACTAGTTTCATCCTGCCTTGGACACCAGTTGATACCTTTAGTATGAGGACAGTGGAGAGGGAGATTTTTTTTCTTCTGCTTGCATAACACTAGAACTCAGGGGCACCCATTAAAGTTGATGGGCAATAGGTTAAAGACAGACAAAAAGGAAGCATTCCTTCATCCAATGAGCAATTGGGTGGTATAATGTCAGCCTAGGTTGTGCTAGGATGAAGCAGTATGTGCGAACAAGATCCTGGGGTACAGGCGGACTGAAAGTTAAATATGAGTAGCCAGTGTGATGCAGCAACAAAAAAGGCTAATCCAATCTTGGGGTGTATCAACAGAGGCATAACATCCAAATTGCAAGATGTCATAGTCCTACTGTACACTGCATTGGTCAGGCCACATCTGGAATATTGTGTGCAGTTCTTCAAAAAGGATATGGACAGAATGGAGCGGGTACAGAGGAGAGCGGCAAGGATGATTGGGGGCCTGGAGACCAAGCCCTGTGAGGAAAGGCTGAGGGACTTGGGAATGTGCAGTCTGGAGAAGAGGAGGCTGAGGGGGGACATGATTGCTCTCTTCAAGTATTTGGAGGGCTGTCACTTAGAGGAGGGCAGGGAGCTGTTCCTGTAGGCAGCAGAGAATAAGACTCAGAATAATGGGTTTAAAGTAAGGGTGGGAAGGTACCAGCTGGATATTAGGGAAAACTTCTTTACGGTAAGAGTTGTTCAACAGTGGAATCAGCTGCCTAGGGAGGGGGTGAGCTCCCCCTCACTACCAGTCTCTAAGCAGCAGCTGGACAAACACTTGTCAGGGATGCTCTAGGCTGATCCTGCACTGAATAGGAGGTTGGACTAGATGTCCTGTATGGCCCCCTTACAACTCTGTGACTCTATGAGACCCAGGTCTGAATGCCTGCTCTGCCATGGAAGCTTTCTGGGTGACCTTTGGCCTTTCTCTCTTCCCCCCCCCCACCATTACCTACCTTATAGGGTAGTTGTTTGTGAGGGTAAAATGGAGAAGGGGGAAACAATGCTGTAAGCCACTTTGAGTCCCCATTGGAGATAAAAGTGGGCTATAGTTATCTAAATGACAATTAACTTGTAGAATTCACAGTCAGTAGATGTAGTGGTGGTCACCAGCATAGAGAGCTTTAAAAGATGATGGCAGATGGGTCCATCAGATTCAGTGGCAATTTTTGAATAACAGTGTTAGGAGGCAAAATAATGATGAGGGCTTGGCCTCTGTGCCTAGTTAGTTGATCCTACTTGGCAACTGGTTGGCCACTGTTGAAACAGATCGCTGGACTAGAGGGACCACTGGCCTGATTCAACAGGACAGCTCTTACATGTCCTTTGTTTAGATATTAATGTCAGTGAACCTGCATAAGGTTGGCCTATAAGGCACTGCGTACTATGGGTTCTGCCTTCCTTTCATGACTAAATCAGTACATTCACACCAAAACCCTGGAAGTGGAACATAAAGTGAGACAGGATATGGGGTGAGGTGAGGGTTAGAGATGGTATACGCAGGGCTCATGTCGTAGCAAGAGCTCCTTTGCATATTAGGCCACACACCCCTGATGTAGCCAATCCTCCAAGAGCTTACAGTAGCCCCTGTAAGAAGAGCTCTGTAAGCTCTTGGAGAATTGGCTACTTTAGGGGTGTGTGGCCTGATATGCAAAGGAGCTCCTGCTACGAAATGAGCCCTGGGTATACGCAAGATGTTCAGGTACAGATTACATAAAAAATGGTTTGGGCAGGCAATCTTTGCAACTTTCACCTAGAAACAAGACATTTGTTTCCCGCAAATCATCTTGCCTTTTTTTAGTGATTCTGAAGCGATTCGTGGTTTTTTTCAGTCAGTTAGTTTAGCATTGGCTGGCAAATGCAGACACTGGTGCACCATTCCATATCCACACCCTTTGTGAGTGTCAGAAGCCCAGGGGAACAGAGGGGGGGGAAACTGTAAGTCGAGTTAAAGAAGAAGTCAGATGTCAACAGTGTGGCAGTGCCAGCTTGAAGGAAAAGTGTTATGTATTGACCATGCGGTCGCCATGTGCCCCAGTAATGGCGACCGCCATGTGGCCAGAGCACATGGCCAAGAAACTACCTGAGCTTCAGCCAGGTAGAACAAAGGCCAGGTGGATTCAAACCGGCCACCAATCATGTACCTAGGTTTCTCCCAGGGAACCTATGAGATGTAAATAGACTGATAATAGCCTATCAGGCCAGTTGGGTGAGGTCAGGGGATTGTCCCTGACCAGCATAAAAGGGGGGCTTCGAGCCCTGGGTTGTATGCTTCATCCAGACCAGCAATAAAAATCTAGCTGTTTCACTATTCCATGGACTCCCGACTCCAATACTTATCAAAAAGGAAAAGACACTGTAGCTAATGAGGTCACAGAGTTATATACACTTGAATTTAGAAATAATTTAGACTTTGGATTTTTGTACTGTAATATATCCACATCTATCTGTCTGTCTGCCCTTTTGAGTGTTACTGGTGTTGTCATCCTGGATTCCTTTGTTTTTATCACTTTAGGTCAAGGGTGATGATAGGCACTTGCCAAGTAAAGTTTCTGAGACTTTAAATTTCCCAGCAGATTTCATTAGGGGTGTCCTCCTTACCATTTCACCACTGTCCCTGTTGAAGGATGATTAAGAGCTCTGTTTTGTCAGAAGTGCAGTGAATTTGTTCCCTGACTAGTTCGTCTTGCTTCATTATTTATTAACCTAGCAGGAAGAGACTGTGTGGGCTGGTAAATGGATGGGCTCAGTTTCAAAAAATGAGGGGGGGGGGAGCTATTGCAGCTGACCTAAGCCAGAAACACACTTGCAGTTCAGTTGCAGCAAATGTTCTTTTCCTTCACCCCCGTTACATACGGAGCAATATCGGTGCCAGGTTAGTTCTCTGTTTTGAAGGTGCCTAGGCACCAATACCACTTGCCAAGCTGGAAGTCTGATAAGAGCTAGGAGAAAAGGAAGTCTAAAGAGCATTTGTTAGACGTTGCAATTTGGACTTTGAACTTCGGCATTGGAAAGTTGGCTGATGGGCATGCCTTGCACGTCAGTGGAATAAATGTCTTCCAAGTTTCATTCACAAGCAAAAGAGAAGAGCCTTAGTGCAGTGTTCGTTTCTGTTGTACACACTTGGCAGGAGTTCAAAAGCAATATATTATTGTTGAAACACCGGCATTTTCTTGGCTTGAGGTGTAAGGCCAAAAAACTTCATAGATCCTTGGAAAGTACAATTCTATCTACTGAGGTATGGGGAGGATGAGGATTGCAGCTGTCACAACTGTATAGGGGTATGCACAAAAAAATTGGTGGGTTTTTTTTGGATTCAGGTATATTGGACCCCCAAAATATTGGTATTCTCCAATTCCAATACCGGTATGGTATTCAGATTTGGGATTTTTTGAGAATCCCGAATTTTATCAGCTCCGTTATACCCTATGGCAGGGGTGGGCAAATTGCGGCCTGGGGGCCACATGCGGCCCACCACAGAGTTTTTTGCGGCCCGCCAAGACAGCTGGCCACGTGGTGTGATAGGATACATTTGTCTCATTAAAGTGATTCTAAAATTAAATGTGCTTGCAGCTACAGATGATATGAAATTAGCACAATAAATAAATTGAATAAAATTATCACTATTTAATTTAATTTATATTTATTGATTTTTATGATACAATTTATATTTTTTCTGAAATGCAAAGTTAACTAATGAATGCAATCATTTTAAAAGGTGCGGCCCTCTGCTAACCTCCACTCCCACAAAATGGCCTTGAGCCAAAACAATTGCCCACCCCTGCCCTATGGGGACCATTATACTCAATGGGGAATCTATCCCCAGGTATCCAGGGGTCAGAGGGGCTGTTTTTTTGAGGTAGAGGCACCAAATTTGAAGCATAGGTACTGGTGCCTCTCCTCAGAAGAACCTCAAAGTTTCAAAAATATTGGACCGGGGTCCAATTCTATGTGCCCCCAAAGAATGTTCCCCATCCTCTATTGTAACTTATGGAGGAAAAAAAAAAGCAAAACAAAGCAAGGGTGATAGAAGCCCAGCAGAACCGGACCAAAGTCTCAGATAATCTCTGCAGTAGAAACTTAAGGGGGGCACTTTTGCAAGCCCATCAAAACCAGTGCAATGTACAGAGTGCCCTGCAGCACCTAGTGCCATTGTGGCAATGCCAGCTCAACAGACTGATGTCAAGCACAGAATCACAATCCAAGGAAGGTGAGGTTGGAAGCCCAGCAGAACCACCCCCATCCACAACAGCAGAACCCAGTAGCAATGCCATTTCCCCAGGGAAGGCCTCAGACTGATCCTCCTCTCTCAGCAGTCTGCAGAGCACACTATCACTGCCTCAGTGGAGTCTTAGGTGCTGCAGCTGCCCTCCATCACAGACTCTCCTTTTCCCACTTCCCACCCCTGCAAAGAAGAATGTTTCATTGCATGACATAGACAATTAGCTGCACTGTTTATGGTGCTCCTCTGAGTCCTGCTGGTTTCTGTTTGGTACACAGGTCTCTCTATCCTACTCTATCACTTTCTAGTTCAAGATGAAGAACAGTTTTTGTGCTGCTGTTTTAATTTCAGCATGCCATTTTGGTTTGGGGGTGGCCGATGACTTGATGAATGAGTTTATGAGCACCACCTTCAACATTTTCCTGTACTGCACTGTTAGCAGGTTTCCGTAGAGGCATTTTGGTGTAGGTGGATTCAGAATGGCGGTGGGGATTGGTGGGGTGTTTCTGCACCAAGCCAACTGGGTAAGTGCCCTGCTACTTCTTTCTAGTCTCATTTAAATTTTGGGAAGAGCATTTTGCCCCAACTCCCAGCACAGACTGAGGGAAAATGCAGGCACAAGCACATGCTTACTTCAGACACTCTCAAAGTCTGGAACCAGGTAGTTGAACAGTGGCAAGTTGACCCTCAGGAAGACCAACTGCTCAACTGTGCAAGGGTGCAGGTGTGAGTGATGTAAGCTGACAATGTTGCCTGCATGAGAGAAAACACGCTCACTCTGCACGCTTGTCAGAGGGCACAAGAGGAGCCTCTGGGCCACAACAGAGAGGCCTGGCCAGACCATCTCCTTCATGTTCCAGCAGCTCAGTGGATTGGTACTCCCTCACCATTATAGCCACTGTATCCTGTCTCATGTCTACCACTCCCAGATGGGCCAGGTACCTGCCCAATGAGCTCCATCTCCAAGGTCATCATAACAGTTATCATGGGGGGTGGCACTGCCTAGCAGGAGAGGTGGGGGATGAACAGCAGTGCAGCTGTTTTTGCCCCCCTCTTCCTCTGCTCGTGCTAACATGTCCCTTTTGGCCTGCATGCCCTCTGTTCACTGGGAGAGCTCCTCTCTCCAGCAAATGAGCTTGTTGGGCAGCTCAGCAATCCTGCCCTTGATGCTCAGGTCACACATGGTCATCAACATGTAGACATTCTGCTGTGTGAGAGATGGAAGGTGGGCCTAGAGTTCGTCTTGCAGCCTTTTCACCAGTGCACTTACTGCTGGAACCACGTCTGCATGTCCTACAGCTGGCTCCAGAAAGGAGGCCAAGTCCTTGCAAGCTGTTTGGATCATGAAGATGACCAGAGCCAGCCTTGCCATGTCAGAAGAGAGCAGCTGCATGTAGTTCTTAAAGGGCCTAAGAACCTCCACAAACTGAGAGATGGTCAACCACTCATCCTGGTTGAGCTGGCTCTCTTTCCGAACTGTTAGGACTTTTGTCCAGTAATCAGAAAAATCAGAGTAATGAATCTTGCTTTTCTGGAAAGAAGAGATTGCTTCTTTTAGTTTAAAAGAAGTTTATTACTAAAGGAAAAGGTAAACGGGATTAGCTACAAATAAACAAAACATGCTTTCTAAGGAGCTGCATTGTGCTCTGTCTTCACACTAAGACATACTGATAGAGAGTGAGGGATTGTAATGGAGGATCTCTCCTTCTTCTTGACCCCTGAAAGGAAACACCTGATATCACTGACCAATTAGCAAGACAGTACACCTTCAGTTTTCCCGGGTTTACAGATAATTGGCCAGTTGCCAGGTATCACTTCCAGGCTAACATAGGTAAACAAACAAGTTGCATAGTTAACCCTATAATGACTGAATTTCTCAGGCCTTGCATTACATGCTCATTTCTCCAACACCCCTTCTCAAGACCTGAAATGCAAGTCATTATACATGCATACACAAAACATTATCCAGCATTAGCATCAAGCATATTCAACATTTCACGAAGTCTTTCAAACTTGTCTTTGGTCAGTGGCTTAGTCAGAATATCAGCCACCATCTCTTCTGTACGACAATGCTTAATCTCTATCAACCTTTTCTGGTACAAATCTTTAACTAATGCACATTTAATACCAATAGATCTACTTCTAGCAGTCGTGCTCTCTTCCTTACATATAGTTATACAAGCTTGATTATCCTCTAACATAAGTATAGGTACAGGTTCAATTATTCCAAAATCTTTCAACATCTCAAAGATCCATTCAAGTCTGCTGCAGGCACTTGCTGCTGAAATGCACTCAGCTTCTGCTATGGATTGCGCTACAACAGTCTGCTTTCTACTAGTCCAGTCTATCAGTCCATCTCCATAAAAGAATAGGTATCCGCTGGTAGACTTGTAGTTGTTCATCTCTTCTCCCCAACTGGCATCCATGTAGCCGACTAGTCTTGGTTGTTCAGTTGGTGCAATTTTTAGTTTTAAGTCCATTGTTCCTCTTAGGTAACGTGCCATCTTCTTTATTGCGCTCCAATCATGATGATTTGGCGAACTTACTTTTCTGCTTAGAAATCCAACTGCCGCTGTAATATCTGGACGCGTTGATTTGCTCAGGTACAAGAGCTTTCCAACAGCCTCTCTGTATCCTCCTATGTCCTTTAGTGGTGTGCCGTCCTTCTCCTTCAGATATCCAGGTTCAAGTGGGATTGATGAAGCTTTGCAGTTCTTCATGCCAACAGATTCTATAAAGTCCATAATCTTTCTTTTCTGGCATAAAAGAAAAGTTCCATCCTCAAGTCTCTCAATTTGCATTCCAAGGTATTGTTGAACATCTCCTAGCTGTTTGACTTCCACTTCCTTATTCAGTCCATCAGCTATTGCTTTGATGTCTCCTCTGTTTTGACAAGCCACGATCAAGTCGTCAACGTAAACAAGAACATACTGGTATTGTCCATTTCTGATTCTAGTGTACAGACAAGGTTCAGCTTTCCCTTGCTTGAAGCCTTGCTTCTTTAAAAGTTCAGTAAGTTTGTCATACCAGGCCTTTGCTCCTTGCTTTAGGCCATAGAGTCCTTTATTAAGTTTGTAGACGTAGTTTTCTTGACCTTTGACCTTGAAACCTTCAGGTTGTTCCATGTAGATCTCCTCAGATAGTTCTCCATTGAGAAAAGCAGTCTTTACATCAAGATGCTCTACTATCATGTTCCTAGATGCTGCAACACTTAGAAGTGTTCTGAATGTTGCTTGGTCAGTAACTGGAGCAAAAGTTTCAAAATAGTCAGTCCCATATTGCTGTGAGTAGCCTTTAGCTACTAGACGTGCTTTGTATAGCTCCACAGTTCCATCTTCCTTGTGCTTAATTTTGAAGACCCATTTACATCCAACAGGGTTTCTGCCTTGAGGTAGTTGAGTGAGAGTCCAGGCCTCTTTTTCGCTAATGGATAGCAGCTCCTGTTCCATTGCTTCAAGCCATCTGCCTCTTTCACTCGCAGGTAAGTTGCAAACTTCCTTCCAGTTCTTGGGTTCCTTTGCAGGTTGCACAAGTTCACAAAATCCATACTTCATTGGAGGTTGTCCCTTAGTGCTCCTTTCTGATCGCCTCACACCGGGTGTGGGTTCTGCTGTGGGTTCTGCCGTGGGTTGAGCCGCTTCCTCTGGTGTGGCCCCTGCTTCCCCTTCTGTTTCAGTAGTTTCCTCAGAAGGTGGACCTGCTGCTTCACTTGCCAGTTCCCCAGCCAGTTCACCAGCAGTCACTACAGGTAGCCAAGCAACGAACTCATCAGGTGCAGTCCCAGGCATCTTTGGATCAGCTGCAGTGGAAACACTAGGCAATACAGTCTCATCAATAAAAACAACATTGCGTTCTTCTACTGTGTGGGTTTGGGGATTGTATATCCTGTACCCTTTCCCACCAACAGGATAGCCTACAATAAGTCCAGTTTCAGATCTGGAATCAAGCTTTCCCCTCTTTTCCTTTGGTATGTGTGCATACCCTTTTGCGCCAAAAGCTTTGATATGCCTTAGACCAGGCTGTCTTCCAAACCAAGCCTGAAAAGGGGAGGTTCCAATAATCTTTGAGGATAATCTGTTGTGTAAGTACACTGCTGTGTTCAGGGCTTCTGCCCATAAACCGTTTGGCAGTCCAGAATGCATCAGCATAGCTCTGCACATCCCTTGCAGTGTTCTATTTAATCTCTCAGAAGCTCCATTTTGCTGGGGTGAATAGGCAATGGATACTTTATGTTGAATTCCTTGCTCTTGTAGAAATTGTTTGAATTCAGCATTACAATATTCACCACCTCCATCTGTGAGTAAGCTTTGAGGTGCTTTGCCAAATTTATTTTTAACAATAGCCACATAATTTTAAAATCTACGCAGTGTTTCATCCTTACTTCTCAGCATATACACATAAGTGTATTTTGTTTTATTCTCTGTGAAAGTCACAAAATATTTGTTCCCACCTAGGGATGCAGGTAAAGGCCCAACAAGATCACTGTATACAGTTTCCAAAAATTCTTGATTTTGCGCTGGAGTTTTCCCAGAATAACTTGGGGCATCTCCCTTTGCTCTGAGGCATGTCTCACATCTAGTTTCACTCTTTTCACAATGCACAACAGGTATTCCACATTGCTTTAACAACTGCTCAACAGATTTCAAATTTCTATGTCCCATTTTAATATGCCACGAAAATAAACATTTTTCATGTTTACAAGCATCATCACAAGCATCCTTAGTCTGGCAAATCTGTTCCTTATCATCAACAGTCTCTATTTCCTCATCAGGATCAACATCAAAAGTTTCTGTCTCCTCATCATCACAAGCTACAAAGTAATGAAAGCCATTTTTCTCTTCCACTTTAAATTCAAGCTCTCCATCCTTGGTAGAGACCTTTCTTCCTTGCTCTGGTTTGAGCAGGACATGATGTCCTGTGTTCATGAGACTTTTTGTTGAAATTAAGTTCTCAACAGCTTCAGGCACATAAGCTGTATTTCGCAATTCAACTTCAATTAATTGATTATCTGTAGTGGACAATCGCAATTTTACAGTCCCAACGCCTTGTACATTCAATAATTGCCTGTTAGCTTGGTAAATTCTTGGTTTGTTTTCAACATCTATGTTACTAAACCAGGCTTTTTCTCTACACACGTGTGTACAAGCGCCAGAATTGATTAAAAATATTTTCTTATCATCTGTGTTAAAATCATCAGTGATCCTAAAAGCATTGCCTTTGCTCTGTGTCTGTGCTGCAAACTTCTTTCCTCTGTGCTGTGTGTGTGAAACGTGACCTCTGCTCCTCCCATAATGGCTTCCCCTTCCACTGGCTGGTTCTTTGTTACTGGAACCATGTGCTCCTGTGGCTCTTTGTTCTTGGGGCTCATTATTAGGTGCATACTTAGAAGAGCAGTACTTTGCAAGATGATTTTTCCCACATATAAAACACTCTATTTTCCTTTTAAATCTCTGTCCATGCTTTAGACTCAAAACAGACATCTCATCAGACAAACTTTCTTTCAAATTTCTAGAATCATATTCCTCAGTTAGTGCAGACAAAAGACCTTCTAAAGTCAGATCATCTTTCAGTCTAATCATACTGGTTACAGACTTATAGGAGCTAGGCAGACCCTTAAGAATTGAAGAAATCATATCTGTATCAGAGGGTGCTTCATTCAGGTCTTTAAGCTGTGTGTAAATGCCCATTAATTTGTCCATCTCTTTGGGAAGGCAGTCTCCCTCCTTCATCCTGAAATCAAAAATCTTTCCCTTGAGGGAATAGATTTTACTCTTGCTGTGCTTATCAAATTTATCCTTTAACTTTTGAAGCATCAATCTGGACGTGGCTAGCCCTCTTAATCCTGGTACCTCTGTGTAGGGAATACTCCCTAAAATCAGGGCTTTAGCAAAACCATCCATCATAAGGAATTGTGTCTTATCAGGGTCAGTTTCTGGAGGATTTTCAGTTGTTAATACTTGAAGGGCATTGTGAGTCTGCAGGCAACTCTTCAAATACTCCTCCCACCACTGATAGTTAGCCTTTGTAAGTCTGAGGTTTGGCATTTCTTGGGATGGGGCATTAAAAGCCATTTTCTTTTTTTTTTACTCACGTCCCTTTGGATTTGAGGTAGAAGCACAGGTTCTGGCTCAGTCATCTACTTCTCCAGGAGCTGGCAGGGTTAATTTTTCCTTTCTCTGCAGCAGCGCGAAGTTCAAAAGCTCCTTTGCCTCGCCTTCCTTTGTTCTCCCGGCAGCAGCGTCTCTTCAGTGCTCCAAGGCTCAGCTCCACTTACAGCAGGCAAAAATTAATCCAGTCAAAAAAGATCCTTTGCTCCTGGCAAACTACAATCCAGCATAGGTTTTCCCCTGATCAGCAAGGAAACAGGGTTGGGCCTTTCTGGCTGCAAGATTGCTCTGAGAGCAGGAAGGAAAAAAAGTGGTCGTTTTAAAAATCCAAGCCTCTAGCTCTTATTCCCTATTTCTCTTTCTCAATCAATCCAGAAAGCTTTTTAGAAGAAGAACCATCTTTTAAGAACCATCCTCTGCTACCATTTGTTAGGACTTTTGTCCAATAATCAGAAAAATCAGAGTAATGAATCTTGCTTTTCTGGAAAGAAGAGATTGCTTCTTTTAGTTTAAAAGAAGTTTATTACTAAAGGAAAAGGTAAACGGGATTAGCTACAAATAAACAAAACATGCTTTCTAAGGAGCTGCATTGTGCTCTGTCTTCACACTAAGACATACTGATAGAGAGTGAGGGATTGTAATGGAGGATCTCTCCTTCTTCTTGACCCCTGAAAGGAAACACCTGATATCACTGACCAATTAGCAAGACAGTACACCTTCAGTTTTCCCGGGTTTACAGATAATTGGCCAGTTGCCAGGTATCACTTCCAGGCTAACATAGGTAAACAAACAAGTTGCATAGTTAACCCTATAATGACTGAATTTCTCAGGCCTTGCATTACATGCTCATTTCTCCAACACGAACTACCCCAGTCTCAGAGGACAGGGCAATCAGGGCTCTCTCCTGCTCCATCGAATGCTTGAGCATGGCATAGGTGGAGTTCCAGCAAGTGCTTGTGTTGCTCATCAGGCAGTGCACCGACATGCCTGTCGGCATCTGCTTCTCGCACAGCAGATGGGGGTTCTTCACACCGTAGGAGAAGTGATCCATGAGATGCCAGCATTTCTGGAGAAGTCTCATCATCCAGACTGGGATTCTCTGCAGAACCCAAGGCCTCCTTGACCACCAGCTGAATTAAAAACCACAGTTTTAAAGCAACTCTACAAAACCAACTGCAGGAAAACCAGAAGGAACCAAAACCAAAGAACAAAACCAGAAGGAACCCCAAAAAAGGACCGAGTGTTGGCCTCAAAAACCCCCCCCCAACCTACCACCAGGCCAAAACAGCAGGTAACAGTACAAAATGCCACAAAATCACCTTCTAGCTAAAGAACAAATCCAGAAGGAACCAAAACCAAAGAACAAAACCAGAGGTAACAAAAAAAAAGACCCTTAAGCCCTTGGCATCACCCCCTCCCCACAACATACCACCCACCAGACCCAAAGAATAACCAACAATAATAAAACTTTAAATAGATACTCAGTCTCAAACCAGTTGGTGCCTTCTCCAGGCTGGCAGGTCAGGATCTGAAGTCCACAGCAGAGTGAGTCTCACGGGCTCAGAACAGCAGCAGCTGAAGCCAAAGCCAACACTGCACATTCTCCAACTTCTCCAAACTTAAGAGGGCGAACGGGAACAGTTTCAGTGAAGATCTGGATAGCTGTCTTGGATGGGTTCCTCCAACACATAATAACTACTGCCAATTTTTTGAGCTGTTATATCTATGTCCAAAAGGCACATTCCTCGAGGATATCAGAAAGAATATATTCCAGGCTGAAGCGATCAGAGTGAGAGGCAACTGCACATTTGAATCTCAGGCATTCCAGTGGGAAAGCCTGGAGCCTGTTGGAAAAGCTTGGTGCAAGCCCACCTGTGCTTCGAGGAAATCTGGAGGTAGCATCAAACCAGGTAGTTTCCCAACTGGTATCCCTATCCAGAGCTCTGAAGGATCAAGATTTTATAATCAGGATAAAAAAGCCCTCCTGATTTTGAAACACACCTGCCCTGAAGATTGTGAACTGTCAGGGGATTTCAGTGCTGATGAGATTTCCCAGGGCACTGAAGGACATCAAGAGCAAAAAGGCACCAGGCTTTGACTGCATCCATAATGAGTTTCTGATCAACATTCATTAAGAAATGGCTTGCAAAGTTTCTCATTGACATCATGAGACTAGGAAGACTCCCAGGGGAATTCAAGAAAGCAAAGGTAGTTGCTATTCTGAAACCTGGAAAACCAAAACATCTGTCAGAAAGTTACAGACCTATTTTCCTTCTGAGCTCCCGTCATAAACTCCGCAAGAGGCTAATCCTGAACAGAATCAGTGACAGAATTAACAAACATGTCTCTATAGAGCAAGTAGGATTTAGACCTTGTCATAGTTGTGAAGACCAGGTTCTCAGCTTAACAATTTTCACTGAGGCAGGGTATCAGAAGTGTTTCAAGACACCAGCAGTTTTCGTCCATCTGACTGCTTCTTTGACACATTCTGGAGGAATGGTCTGCTGCACAAGTTTTTACAAGTTGTTCCCTGCAGAACATTATTTTAACTCCTAAATAACATGCTGAGTGATAGAACTTTCCAAGTAATTATGGCTCAGTCAATGAGCAAGCAGAAGAAAATAAGGGTCTATCCCAGGGCTTGGTCTTCACTCCAGTTCTTTTCAATCTATACATCTCTGATGCTCCTGAGATGATATCCAGGAAGTTTGCTTATTCCAGTGACATGGTGATTGTAGTAAGGCACAAATCAATTGAAAGGACTAAGGAAATACTGACTAGGGACCTCAAGATTTTGGCTACTACCTTGAGCCATAAACACCAACTTACCAGTGTAGCAGTGAAAATACGCACATGAAACAACATTATCCAAAATTATGTGGTACAACTTGGGGTGCATCTGCTACAACACTTAGATGCTCAGCTTTGGGGTTGGTGTATAGTACTGTGGAATGTGATGCTTCAGTGCAGCTCAAAATTTAGATATTAGTATTTAGGGGAATTGCCCAATTGGTCTGCATACCCATTGTATCAATTTGGTTACATCTTTTATATTATTACACGCTTCACGTATGTAACTTTGCCATACTGTATCAACTTGGTTACATATTTTATATTATTACATGTTTTCTGTGTGTAACTCTGCCATACGATAAACATAAATATTCTGGGAAACTTAATACGGGTGAGGAAAACAAGGTTGTTGGACTTCACATTTGAAGCCAATAATCTTGCAAATCTGCAATGCATTGCCATTCGCAGAAGCGTTGCAGTGATTGGCCTTAAAGCACTACAGCTACCCCTAAGGTTCTTTTTGCCATTGGACTGCAGAAATGCCTCTTTCCCCTCCCTCCTGTTGCCCTAGAAACCACAGCACTACAAGGTCTGCTAGAGGCAGATCCTGAAGCCCTTTAAATCCCTTTAACTCCAGCTATCTGTTATTGCCAAATATACCCAGAAAAAAGCCGATCAAAAATCAACTTTTGGGGGGATCGGCTATACCACTAGCTGAAAAGATTATCTGATCTGTATTCAGCTGAAAAATACTCCCCAAATATTGATAAGGTATCTTTTGAGAATTTTTTGGCTTGGATACAGCCAAATGCATGTTCCCACAAATGTATATTCTATCATTTTGAGTCCATCTGCAGTCTGTCACTAAGTATTTCCATTTTCTTTTCTGGGACTGCAGCCCAGCTTGTAACCAGAATGCTAAATGTGTAGGTGGCATAAATATATTATGCTTCGGTAGAGCTGTGTCATTTATCATGCAAAGATGTCCTCTCCCAAAGGAGATGAAGCTGTTTGACAAAGCAGCAGGGCTGTGCCCTGTAGTTAAATAATACAGACCATTCCATTCAAGGAGTTAGAAACTAAACTAATTAGCACCAACAACTGAAGTCTTGCTGTCTGTCTAACCACATGATAACTTTTCACATGTATGGTTTTTCAGTTCAACCTGGGCTGCGTTCAAAGAAGTCTTCTCTGTTAAATAATTGGTAGGGGTATCAACAAGTATAGTGTAATCCTATGCAGAAATCCACTCTTCTAAGATCACTTGAGTTCAATGGATTCAGAAGTGTAACCTTGCTTACGATGGCACTGTCAGTTACTTAAGGTGCAACCCTATGCAGTGTTCCTCCAGTCTAGGCCCATTGATTCAGCATAGGATTGTACAGTTAATCATCTACTTTTCAACTTACTAGTTAATCAGTTGATATATCTCTCCTTATTATATAATTAAGTTTTCATGTGACTCTTTCCTCAACATTTCACATGCCACCATAGCCTTTGGCCCCCTGACCTGTCAATCAGAAGCTGTCCCTATCCACTGGCTCTGAGTACTCGCATGCCACTGGCTGGGTGCTGGGTCTGCTCCTCTTCCCCACCCACTCCTTCAGCCACTGTGCCCTATCAGAATTACTGGCAGAAGGCTTTCTCCCTTGACAAAGACGCTTCTTCTGCTTCCCTCCTGTGTGGGACTAACTATTATCTCAGTGGCTGTTGGTAGGTGTAACGAAATGGCAGTTACCTGTGTTTATAAAACGGCTGCTGTCTGTGGTTTGTTTAAAATATTCCTCCATAAGGTTCAACTGAGCTGTAGTTCCAGAGAGGGGCCTGCAGGGATATCACTCACTGGGTTGAATGAGGCTTCCTCATCTGTTGGACTACAGTTCCCAGCGGCCCCAAGGCCAAAAAGTGTGGGAAAAGAGGAACCATCCCAAGGGGTGGGGCACCATCAATATAGACTCCAGCCCATCCAGGGAGGATAGTGTTTAACCCCTGTTGATTTATGCCCTGTTGGTTCATAGTGTGTGCTTACTCCTACAGTTATGCCTTATTCATTTAGTGTATGTGTGTAAATAGTAAAATAAATCCTTCTGTTTGGGCTAATAATCTGTGTTGTGCTCTGACCCCATAGTCTCCCCCACACTGCACAATACCAAAGGGAAGGGGTAGCCCAGGAAAGCAAGGAAAGGCCAGGCCCTTGGGTTGCCAACTTTCCAGGGATCCCCCAAAGATTGGGGATTCCATCTCCAAATAGGGAGATTTGGCCACAGGGGTCTCACTGTCCCTCTAAGAAGGCAGTGACAATTCATTGACTGGTGGCAGGGAACTTAAGGAGTGAGATACGCCCATGGGATGAGTTTTGGAGGTGAACAGCTGAGTTGTATACTGGAGCCCGTTTCACCACAGTAAGCAACCAAGCTTGGTTCAGACAAAGGAAGGAAACCCTTCACAGGCCTTTGTGAGGAACTCATTAGGACCAGCCCTGACTGGTTGTCAGCTCCAGGTAGGGAGATTCCTGGAGATTTTCTGGTAGAGTCTGTGGAAGCCAGGGTTTGGGAGGGGAGAGGCTTCAGCTGAACAGAATGCCATAAAGTCCACCTTCCAAAGCAGTTATTTTCTCTGGGCAGGAGAGATGTTGTCTGGAGTTCTGTTGTGATTCCTGGTGATCTTCAGGCTCCACCTGGAAGTTGGCTACCCTAAGTGTGGCAATCAGTGCTTCAGAGCAGGGTCTGCTAGATCCAGGTTCTTGCTGTAGAAGCTGAGTGGGTGATTTTTAACCAGTCACAGACTTTCAGCCTTACCTACCTCAGAGGATTGTTCTATAAATCAAAAGGGGGAGAGGGGAATGATGTAAGCTGCTTTGGTCCCCATTGTAGAGAAAGACTACTTTTCCTCCTGGAAAATTTATTTATTTAAATTTCTATCCTGCCCTCCCGGCCAAGAAAACCATATTGCCAATCTCCAGGTGAGGGCTGGAGATCACTCAGAATTACAACTGCTCTCCAGATGGCAGAGATCAGTTTCCCTGGAGAAAACGGTGGACTCTGTGTCCTTATACCCTGCTGAGATTCCCCCCCCCCCATGACAGCCAATGTGATGTGGCAGACAGGGCTCCAGAGCATGGTAGCTGCTGCGGGGATGGAGGAGATGGAAAGCTAAACAGTGAGGGGGAAATAAAAGTAGCTTGCTGATTGGCTGGGAAGGAGATAGGTTTGCCACCTCCAGGTGGGAAATTACTGGAGATTTGAGGAATGGAACCTGGAGAGGGTGAAGTTTGAGGAGGGGTGGGACCTCAGACAGGTACAATGCTGTTAGTGACAAAAGCTGTCCTCTCAAAGAAATCAGGCAAAGAGTAGAGGTGTTATAAGAAAAGAAATCCTTTAATGCCTGTTGTGGAACAGGGAAGCTCAACCTGGTTAAAAGACTCAGGCAAGGAGTTCAAAGATTCTGTGGTTACATACGGCTTTTATGCAACATCACCATTAACATATGTACGTCCTCATCGCCCTATCCCGATTGCAAAAAGTTCCTGTCTGTTCACCTGATTGGCTCCCAAACTTACAATCTAACTCGTACCGCCTGTCTCAGGTTGTCCTGCCTTTGTTTGTTTTCATTAAATCGCACCCTTCTATCTCTCCTTTCCTGTTGTGTTACTTCCATATGCACATATGTTCTTTTCCAAATATGATTTTATTCTACAGTAAGAGCTAAATGCTTTCTGTTACCTTGCTTGACCTAGATGTTATCTCCTTTCTCTCCTTCTTTTGACATAGCAGATGTTTATTTTCTGATTTATAGCATTCTGTTTCCCGCTTTTATCAGAGTCTGGACTTACAGAAATCTATCTTCCAATCTTTAGCATTCTTACTTTCTGCTTTTAGCCTGTCAGTTAACCTTTTTTTATGGCAGAGTTCACCCTTTGTATGTCATTTTCCTAAAAGCAAGCTCTAATAGCTCTAATAAACTTGTTACAGAATACTGGTGATGGGTTCCTAAAACTTCTCCCCCTACAATGCCATAGACTCCACCCTCCTGACCAGCCATTCCCTCCTGGGGAACTACTGTTACCAATCTCCAGGTGAGGAGTGGAGATCACTCAGAATTACAACTGATCTCCAGGAGGGAGGGGGGACGAGATGGAAAGCTGAAATCAGAGGAGCAGATAATGGCAGGTTGATGCTTGGCTGGGAAGGAGATAGGGTTGCCAACTCCAGGTTGGGAAATTCCTAGAGATTTGAGGGGTGGAGCCTGAAGAGGGTGAGGTTTGAGGAGGGGTAGGACCTCAGACAGGTACAGTGCCATAGACTCCCCCCTCTAAACCAGCAATTTTATTCTGGGGAACCATTGTTGCCAATCTTCAGGTGAGGGGTGGAGTTCACTCAGAATTACAACTGATCTCCAGGAGGGAGGGCAGAAGTCAGCTGCAGTCAGAGGGGCAGATAACAGTACATTGATGGTTAGCTGGGAACAACATGGGATTGCCAACTCCAGGATGGAAAATTTCTGGAAATTTGAGGGGTGGAGCCTGGAGAGGGTGGGGTTTGAGGAGGGGTTGGACCTCAGACAGGTACAATGCCATAGACTCCACCCTCCAAACCAGCCATTTCCTCCTGGGGAACCATTGTTGCCAATCTCCAGGTGTGGGTTGGAGATCACTCAAAATTACAACTGCTCTTCAGGTAGCAGAGATCAGTTCCTCTGGAGAAAATGGTGGCCTCTGTGTCATTATACCCTGCTGAAGTCACCACAGCAAATTGACGCTGAGTGCCCAAGGCCTTCTTCTAGAGCCCGTTGTATTTATTTCCACAGCGGGCCTATTCCTAGTAATTTCATATTATTCAAACTCTGATAAAAATGCCTTTTTGATACACTGAAAGAGGCATAATATAATTTAATAAATACAAACTACAGCCATTTATTAGAGGAAATTGCATTGTTAATATTTAATTTCCCATTGCCTATATCAGTTTCATAACAAAACCACAATGTTGTCAAGATATAAACAAGTGTTACATCAGTTTATAAATTCACAGATTAAGAATGACCTCTGTCAAAGAGCCATCTAAAGTTTTAGTTGATTAGCTACCTCAGTGGAGGCCTCAAGACCAAGAGAGCACCCAGGCCATGAAAACCAGGTGGATGGAAGGTGCTTCAGTTGTAATGACTAGGGTTTTCCCACACAGGTGGTTTTAGTTGGTTCTGGTCTCATACTGCTTCAGAGGGTTTTTTGCTGATTTCTATATGTGCTCTGGTGCCAATAGGGTTTGCTTCAGTTTTTCTGTGGTTTTTCTCCAGGGGTGGGGGAAGGGCTTTTACTCTGAATTTTTTTAAAACTGGAGTTGCCTTTACTCCTTGTCCTTAATGCTTCTGTTTTTTTTTGTTTCACCCACTGATGCTTACCAGTGCCTACCTCCCATAATCAAACAATGCCCTCCCTCCTTTCCCCCTCCCTCCACCCTCGTTTCCCCTCTCCTCTAATTTCATTTTCTTGTATTTTCTTTTCTTTCTTTTTTTTAAAAAAATTCAAACCAATATCAATAGGGTGATGTAAGAATGAGACTGCCCCCTTTTTTTTTTATTGCTGTTGAATGTTGCCACATTCACTTTCCCACTCAAAGAAAAGAGCATTTTTAAATATGAGGTCATTAATACATGCTTGCAATGGTTATAATAGTATAAGAAGACTTATATTGATATAAGAAGGAAGGAAGAGACATCCTTCAAAACCACCTTCCCACCCTATCTTAAAAATAGATAGAAAAGGATTCTATTTAGGGGACATGCTTTTTACCAAAGTGCTGTCCTGTAACCCAGTGGAATTTTTTCCTACTTAAACATTTATATGACACTATGTCTCCACATCACTATAAATGGATGAAACTACAAGGGGAGGTTTTTTTGCAAGCAGGTTTCCTCCAAGGGAGAATTTTGTTAATTAATGTTGCCTAGAATTCAGTGTTGTCTAACAGTGATTCTCACATATGTGTTGGTGCCATTTTGTTTTTGGAAGTGTTCTATCTATATAATAGCCAAGTGGATTTAGATATCCCTCCATGTGGATATCTAAATCCACGCAGGGGGGCAGGGAGATTTTCCTGCACACTTGGGGGATCCCCCATGTGTGCAGAAAAATCCTAAAAGTAAAAAAAAAATTGGGGGGGATATTTAAATCCCCCAAAAAGTTAAAGAGCGTTCCCTGCGCATGTGCGGGAACACTCTTGGAACTGTGTGGCAGCCTGGCGGTTGGGAGGCATCCAAGCCTCACTGCCAGAGCCGTGGGGGGGGGGGGAATCAGTGTGCCTGGCAAGAGCAGCTCAGGCCTCGCTGGTGCCCGTGGGGGGGGGAGAAGTGGCGAGCCTGAGCAGCTCTTGAGTGCTCGGGCCTCACTGCGGGAGCCGGGGGGTGGGGGGGAGAGAAGACTCACCTGTGGCTGCTTCCTCCACTCAGTGGAGCTCCTTCTCCCCCCACATGCGAGTGTCACAGGTCCCCCCCTTCTTGTTGCTTCCTATTTTGTGTGGAGGAAAATGGCAATTCTTGCTCATGCATATAGATCAATCTACCACTGATCAGGGAATCACCTCATGACAGCCCTTCACCAACTTGGGCGTGAACTTAACCATCAAATACAAACATGTCTCGGACTGGGCAGTAACACTGAACGTCTTTTCCACAGCACCAAGAAGCACCATTTCTCATTTCTACTTTTACCACTGGTGATTCTCTGGTCTCAAAATGGCTACCAAAAGAAATAAACAGAGCAAAGAATCATCCCTGTTTTAAAATTCATCCCTGGGCCATACATCCAAGCTCAACAGGGCAGGAGGACCTCTGCCCAATCAGCTAATTACAAAGGGGGAAGAGAGCAGGTCTTGGAGCGTTAGGTTGGTATGTTGCTATAGCGCATGCACAAAAAATAGAAAAGGGGCTTAGCACCGTGACCAGGGCTTATTTTGTAGCAGGAGATCCTTTGCATATTAGGCCACACACCCCTAATGTAGCCAATCCTCCAAGACCTTACAGAGCTCTTCTTACAGGGGCTACTGTAAGCTCTTGGCGGATTGGCTACATCAGGGGTGTGTGGCCTAATAGGCAAAGGAGCTCCTGCTACGAAATGAGCCCTGGCTGTGACACGACTGGTGATACCACCCATGATGACAGCACCCTCTCTCTAGATTCCTTATTATTTCATCATGTCTGGATGAAATAAGTCGACTCCATCATGGAAATAGTGCAGAGAGAGGTCAGACTATACCATACCCAAGCCTATTCCTATACCATACCCAAGCCTATTCCTATACCATACACAAGCCTATTCCTATACCATACCCAAGCCAATTCCTATTCCTAAGCCCAGCAAGTGGAAAAGCTCCAGGTCTACTGCATCGGGCATGGGGCGGGAGTCAGTGCAGCTAAATAATGGGGCAGCATGGAACAGCCCTCTTGGTGACTGGGATGATTTCCCAGTTTGCTGTGAGGTTTGTTGCAGGAAGAGAGGGGGAAGCTGAGAGCGACTATATAGTGCCCTCAAAAGAGCAGGGAGGGCAAGGCCAAGGAGAAGCTCCTAGTACCACCTTCCCCACTAATCCCAGTTACGGTTTGCACCTGTAGTACTTGACATCTTATTGAAAACACTGTATTGTAGTGTAAAGTTAAATGTTCTTAAAGAAAGGCACAATTCATCCACGATTTCCTTATGTGGGTTGGGCAACTTGGGGCACTTCATTGTAAAAGGTGGGGATGCTGGTCTATCTCAGAAACTTCGACAGAGAAAAGAAAAAGATGGGGCTTGTCATCAAGAATCTTCTTCTTGGGGACAAAAAAAACTGGTAGAAAGATTTGGTCTGTGATATTCAGCATGCTGACACATAGCTCTGAAGTCATTATCCCTAAGCTTCCCTGAGGTGAGTTCCCATATATGGGTCTACAGACTGGCTTCCTGTCATCAGTGAACAAATCCTCACTAGTGAGTGAGGTAGGGCAAGCCTGAGCTTCCCCAGCCTCAAGAACTTGCTTGAAGTTCTACTCCTCCATTGCACCTTATAGTTATTCATATATTGCTGTTCAAATGGAGAAAAGCTAGTGAGCCAGTCAAAACTGATATGTGGAGACGGGGTCATTTGGGGCTGGAGCTAGGCGGAGCAGAGATCAGGAGGCCCGCCACCAAATTGCCATTGAAATTCAGTGGCAGCTTAGCAAGTGGCTGGAGGGGAGGGATTTTGAGAGAGAGGCTCCAAACTCACAGGGTAGCTGCTGGAGCCTCTCCCCGAAATACGCACCAAGTTTCAAGAAGATTGGATCAGGGGGTCCAATTCTACAGGCCCCCAAACTGGTTGCCACCATTTTCTCCATTGTTCTCTATGGTAGGAAAAAAGTAACGTTTTTCCCACCATAGAGAATAATGGAGGGGATGGGACAATCTGTTTGGGGGCCCGTAGAATTGGACCCCATGGTCCAATCTTCTTGAAATGTGGTGGGTATTTCGGGGAGAGGCCCCAGCAGCTGCCCTACAAGTTTGGAGTCTCTCCGTCAAACCCCCTCTCCTCCAGCCCCTCATATACTCAATGAGTTTTTGCCATTGATTTCAATGGCCCATAGGGTATAATGGGGCTGAAACTGACATTTGGCTGGTGATGTCAGGGGGCGTGGCATTTGCTAATGAGTTATGCTAATGAGCCCCTGCACGTCTTTTTCTTCGAAATGAGTTTGATCATTTTACCTTCTAGGGAGAATTCAGGCTTGATTTAACCTACAGCCTACTTATTTGTCTTTTTGGCAGTCTGCGGTGTCTGTAAAACTTTCATCCAGTACCTCATTTCAAATGAATCAACTTTCTTCCTATCCGCTCTCTTCACTGTCTAACTTTCACCTCCACACATAGTAATGGCAATACTATGGTATGAATGACCTTGCACGTGGTCACCAGCAACACATCCTTACACAAGAATTTTTTCTAGCTCCTTTGTGGTTGCCCTTCCTGGTCTCAGTCTCCTTCTGATTTCTTGGTTGCAGGCTGCGGTCACACATGCTCGATAATCCACTTTCAATCCACTTTCAGTGCACTTTCCAACTGGATTTCTACTGTGTGAACTGGCAAAATCCAGTTGGAAAGTGCACTGAAAGTAGATTGAAAGTGGATTATTTAGTGCTGGTGACCGCAGCCGCAGTCTCCCTTTTGGTTGATAATGGAGCCAAGGAATAGAAAATCTTGAACAATTTCCATTTCTTCATCATCAGCCTTAAAGTTGTGTAATTCCCCAGCAGTCATTACCTTTGTCTTTCTCAGTTTTGTCTTTTGTGTTTCTCAGCTTTCCCAGTGCACTAGAAAACAACATGTGGCAAACTGTCTTATGGGAAACAAGTGGGTTTTTTTCATGCCATATTAGTTAGAACGATTTCAGTTTGTAGCCGAAACCAAACTTTCCTTGTTTCAAAGTACAGTGATATTCAGAAACTTGGGAGTCACCAGTGGCTCTTTAACATGCCATCTGTGGCTCTTTAGAGCACTGTTCTGCAATATGGGTCCTGAAACAGGGGACAGGTTAGTGGGCAAGACTCTTGCCTGGTCAGGCTTGTGGTTGACTGGTGTTTTCCACCTTGAAACAGCTGTTGCTAGATGAACAGGTAAATTGTGAACCTCTGTGAGGCGCAAGTCCTCATGCCAGGTATGATAGCAGAAGTGGCTATTTTGGTTGATGGTAACTGTAAACATGGCTCTCCACAAGCTGCATAGTGGGGCAGGGGCGTAGAGTTTTAAAACTCCCGGGGGAAGTGGGGGCTCTTCTGTGCCCGTGCGCAAAGCGCGCACACCCGCCGGGACCATGTCCCCACCGCAGCCGCCTCCCCCCCACTGCTCCTGCTTCCATCCCTCCCTCCATCCATCCAGGGGCCAGCTGGGCATTTGCTTAGCTGGCCCCTGGACGGACGGACGGATGGAGGGTCAGAGTGGCCAGGCGGGGGGGGGGGGGGAGAGGCAGCGGCGGCCCTAGGAAGGGCCGAGGGAGGCACGGCGGAGGGCGCACCGTTTTCCCGGGGGGGGCTCAGTCCCCCCCCCCGGAAATTTCAGGGGTGGCTCGAGCCCTCGAGCCCCCCCGTAGTTGACGCCTATGTAGTGGCTACCACTGATCTGGTAGTAGTAACTTATCTGTACAGTGGTACTTGCACCCAGGGACTCACTGAAACAAGGTCTGAAACTGTGTAATCTTAATACAGCAAAATACTGCCTTTCCAGATCAACACTGCACATGCAGGCAAGGCACCGCAGTTTAAATGGGATGTAGTATGTGTGTCTGTGCGCAAGCAAGTAAGTTATTTTTGTTAATTAGCATAAGGCCTCAGAGACCTGTGTTATGCTTGTCAGAGTTCTACTAAGGAGCAGGGGGTGATTATGTGAAACCTTGCTTAATCCCTCTTTGCAGAGCAAGCAGTCTGATCTCAGAGTAGAGCAGCTTCTATAGCCCAGTCCCTGTGTGGCCGTATTTTTTCAAGGCAGGAGGAAGTCAGACTGTCTCCTGGATGTTGATTAGATGCAGTCACTTGACCTAGTCCAATGCTTTCTCTGTACTGAACATATTTGCTGTTAATGGGTTGCTTGCTTTTGCTGTTGGTGTGATTATGTCCAGTACTAGCTGCACGGGGTCTAAGCCCTGTCTGTATAAACACAAAGCCTGCCTGGTTTCTTGGCAAGAGAGATGTGGCCACCTGGTGCATTGTGGGCACTTTGTTTTTTTGGCCACCATGTCACAGCTGACTTATGGTGACCCCATAGGGTTTTCAAGGCAAGAGACATTCAGAGTTGGTTTGCAAACTGTCTTGCAAATTTTTATAAATGATCTGGATGAAGGTGTGGAGGGGCTACTCATTAAATCTGCAGATGACACTAAACTGGGAACAGCAGTGAACACACCAGAAGAGATAGAATTCGATGAGATCTGAACACGCTGGAAAAGTGGGCGGAGGTGAACAAGATGCAATTTAACAAGGATAAATGTCGAGTTCTACACCTGGGAAACAAAAATGAGGAACACACATACTAGACTCGCAATAATGGGTTTAAATTAAAGGCAGGAAGGTACTGGCTGAATCTTAGGAAAAACTTTTTTACAGTAAGAGTTGTGCAACAGTGGAATCAGCTGCCTAGAGAGGTGGTGAGCTCCCCCGCACTGGCAGTCTTTAAGCAGCAGCTGGAGAAACATTTGTCAGGGATGCTCTAGGCTGATCATGCATTGAGCAGTGGGTTGGACTCGATGGCCTATATGGCCCCTTCCAACCCTGTGATTCTATGACTCTATATTGGGGTAGATCCAATAAACTCTTTCACTCAGTGTTAAAGGATCCTCAAGGCAATTTGTCAAATGGTAGGGTGGAAATTTATCCTTGGCTGGAGTGTTGGGCTGCCATAATTGCTGTGTCTCCTACCCTTCAACACTGGGAGATATTGATGTAAGACTGTCTTGGCCTTCCTTGGAATAAGTACCATATATTAACTATCATAACTAGGGTTTGTGGCTAGAGGTGTGTACCAAAGGGCAAGAGCCAAAGAGATTTTGGCTCTTGACTTTTGCCTGTGGCTCTCAGCCTGGGCCCCACTAGAGCCAGCCCACTGAATGAGAAACCATTCGGGACTTTTTTTTTTGCCTTGCTTACTTAATTTTTATTCTTAAATATGACTTGTTTTGGAAATTTCTTTAAGCCAGTTTGGGTTCCTTATAGGGGAAAAGTGGCATAAAAGGTAAAGGTAAAGGTTTCCCTTGCTCAAAAGCCAGTCGAATCCGACTCGAGGGGGCGGTGCTCATCACCATTTCCAAGCTAAAGGGCCAGCGCAGTCCGAAGATGTTTCTGTGGTCATGTGGCCAGCATGACTAGACACAGAGGCACACAGAACACTGTTACCTTCCCACCGAAGTGGTACCTATTTGTCTACTTGCAATTTCTTGCTTTTGAACTGCTAGGTTGGCAGGAGCTTGGGCCAGAGATGGGAGCTCACTCCATCATGCGGCACTCGGGTCTCGAACTACTGATCTTTCAGTCTGCAGCTCATCAGCTTAACCACTGAGCCACCACGGCCCTCTGAAAAGTGGCATAGAAATGCTGAAATAAATATATTCTCAAGCAACCTGCCAGTTTGGCTAACATCTAGCTCACTCACTGCAAGCAGGGAGCAAACTGTTTTGGTGGATGCTTCTAAATGTTTTTGTTTTTTTAAAAAAGCTATCTCAGACTTCCTAGGGTAGAAGAATGAATCTGAGAGGCCTTTTGAGTGAAATAAAGGGGGTGATTCTTAGTGGAAGATTCAGCATTGCATCGAGGGCTGTTCTCTGGGGACAGTAAATCGAATTGTGTGTGCACACATGCCCTTCAAAAGGTTATATTTTAAAACAATTTTGCATAATGTTACTCTTAGACACAAACCAACCTTTTCAAGCAAGCAGATGCCCACGTGCGCAATTATCAGTTCTCCAAGATCATCCACACTGAGAATGCGTAAATAAATTGGACAAACTTAAGTTCTTGGGAATGGAAAACTATTATTACACTGAACTCACTTATCTAATTTTTTAAAAAAACCACTGCCAATTAGTTTTTCTTCCAGGGAACCTGCCATAGCAACAGCTGTATCTGGAAGTACACTCTGTGACTAATAAATACTCTCTTGAAAGCACCTCTCTTGAAACCCCCCCCAACCCCCTCCCCTTGTATGAACAGTGTTAAAGGGCTTTAGGGACATTCTGATCCACAACACTGAATCACAGGAGTTGCTACCGATTCATCCTCTGGGAATGTTAGCATAGCAGGTAAAAGACAGTTGACGGATTTAACTCTAGCTGCTCTTTTAATCTATGCCCCAGGATGCAAGGGAAGAATACAATTAGGAGGCAATTTGAACTGTATCGCCAGTCGTGTTGTTTCAGTTGCTGGGGAATAGCAATGAGATAATTTATGATTTTCTTCTTTATTGCAGGGGCTTGCTGTCAGGTTCTCCTCAACAAACCTGAAACCTCATCTGTAGCAAACTAGTTAATGAAACGTTGGACAGCGGCTTCTTTGAAGCGTATCATTAGTGAATGTTGTCGTCTAAATAGCCTGACACAAACGTTGACGCTAAATGGAAAATGGGACGTTGGTTTGGCTCTCTGGTTCAGGCAGTCATGCAAGTCCATGAATTAAATCCGCCCACCCACTGTTTTCCTGATCGTTACTTTCCTGTGTGAGGTGCTCTTTGCTTTTCTTTTCTTTTTTTTAAAAAAATGCAATAAAACAACTGAAAACTTCTCAGAGATTATTCCTTGGGTGGAATGAACGCTAGGGTGCCATCCCTACTGTCTCCCACCCTTAGAGATTAGGAGACACTGCTGTAATCCTACCTTAGCTCTTCTTCTGCAGTGTGGAATAAGCACCATCTGTAGCACCTATCATAGCTAGGGATGCTTAAACATCCACTGATTCCACGCAGTCCTGTTCACCCACCGTGAGTAGGGAGCAAATTGTTTACTGGGCAGTTCAGGCTCCTTGTGAGCTTCTTGAGCCTGTTCACTGGGGTGCTTTCTGCCTATGCAGTGTGCATTAGAGCCACTCCAAGCAGTGCCTGTAGCTTTAAGAAGCTCAGTGACCCTTGTGAGAGTTGGTAGGCAGCCACAACAGTATTGCCAGCTTATGTTGTGATCACACACCTGAGATAAAGTGGGGGGGGGGGGGGAAGCAAGGTGATTTCCTCTGGAGGAAATTGACCCGCAGTTGTGTGATCACACAGTGTTTTGTAGATGTGGGAACAGCCCGCCACTGTGTGATCAGATGCAACCGCAGGTGAGTCGGGTTTGGTTTTTTTTTTTGCCATTTTCCGATTTGCTTAAATGGGGGATCGATGAATTGCATATCCGCCCTGAGGGCTTCCTATGAAAGTATGCGATGATGCGCATACTGAGAAGGGCAAAAAAACAAAGGCATGGCGTCAGGATAGCCTAATCAGACTATCCCAATGCCATGGGAGCGGCTGGCGCAATCAGATGCAGGAAAGTCTGTCTGTGGCCCATAGCAACCCATTTGCTACTGGACTTTCTGAGGTGTTTTTTCACTCTGCATGTGCGGTGGAGCAAAATGGGTTGCCAACGGCTGCGGGGCACTTGCCAGATGCTGGCATCTGATTGCGCTCCTTTAATCTGCCTGGCACTCACGCCTATGTCGGGGCGAATTGTGTGTGTGAACACAGCCTTACTTCACCAGACTGTTGTGAAATTAAAATGACGGAAAGGAGAATGAAGTAAGCTGCTTTGGGTCCCCATTGCAGAGAAAGGCAGAGTATAAATGAAGTAAATAATAAATATAGTTTATATACTTCAAATACTTAAAGAGAATAGTCATGTCCCCCTCAAACCCTCTCTTCTCCAGACTGAACATTCCCAAGTCTTTTCTCAGCCTTTCCTCATAGAGCTTGGTCTCCAGGCCCCTGATCATCCTCATTGCTCTATTCTGCACCCTTTTTGAAGTGAGGCCTCCAGAATCCAGGTGCAGCCTGACCAATGCAGTGTACAGTGGGACTATGAGATCTCACAATTTGGATGTTGTGCCTCTGTTGACACACCCCAAGACTGCAGAAACCTTTTTTGCCACCACATCAATTTAAATCATTGACAGGCTTAGGGAAAAGGGCTAAATGTACCCTCCACCAGCAACTTTTCCCTGGCCTTCAAAGTGACTGAGTTGCTGTGAGGTTCTAATCCTGCATCTTTTGCTTCATATCTAGTTTTGCTTGAGTGTCTACTTGTCAAGCCAGTCCCAGCTTTTGGTACATGTATGATATATGTGTTTGTTTCATCCAGGGATCATTTCGTAGAAAAAGAGGTGCAGGAGCTCATTAGCATAACTAGTTTGCATAACTCATTTGCATATGCCACACCCCCTAACATACCGGAAGTGTGTCAGAAGGCAACACCCACCCCTCAGGCTCCACTCCACAGGTGAGTGAAACTGACCTGCTCTTTCACCATTTCCTTCCCCATCCAATACTTTGTGCAATAAAAAGAAGCGTAAAGAACACACCCTCATTCTCTTCCTGCTCCCTTGAAACCACCAGGTTTCAAGTAGACTTGAGATACCCAGGACATGTGCACCACCCATCCCTTCCCCTTCCCCTCCCCACAACAAGACACCCTGTGAGGTAGGTGGGGCTGAGAGAGGTCTTTTGAGAACTGCTCATGAGAGAACAGCTCTGAGAGAACTTGTGACTGGCCCAAGGTCACACCAGCAGCTACATGTGGAGGAGTGGGGAATCAAACCCGGTTCTCCCAGATTAGAGTCCAACTCCTGACCACTACACCAAACTGATGGGGTGGAAGCTGCTGAAGGGTTGGTGAAATTTCTCCAGTACTTATGTGCCATGTGCCCAGATAAAAAATGGTATACTTAGAAAATTTATATGCCACCTTGAGCAAGTCTCTGGAAAAGCAGCACACAGTCATAAAAGGAACAATGATAAAATTATCAATATTAAAACAAAGCATTAAAAACAATAAAGACCCTAGCAGGGCTTTCCCCGGGGTGCTGCGCCTCTGCACTGCTCGGGGAAGCCGAGGAGGGGGTGGGGCTTGGTCATGTGCCCGCCCCCTGGGCTCCTCACTCCCGGAGCTGTGCTCCTGTGCGCTCCCGCTCCAACAGACCCCTGGTTTCATCCAGATTTCTCATTATTTAGGTATAAATTTACGATTTTTTGAAAATATGCCCAAACATGTAAAAGGTGAAGAAGCTCTTGTAGATGTCTTCTGAAGCAGCTTCCACTGTCCTCTTGTAGATGGCATTGTGAATAAGTACAGTTCAATAACATAGCAATTTCCATTGGAATGCTATGAAAACACAATCAGCAAACCCAAGAAGAAGAAGAAGAATATCCACCATTATCCAAAGACCATTTTATATACTGCCCTGACCTGGATTGGCCCAGGCTAGCCTGATCTCGTCAGATCTCAGAAGCTAAGCAGGGTCGGCCATGGCTAGTATTTGGAAGGGACACTTCCAAGGAACACCAAGGTTGTGACGTGGAGGCACAGTATGGCAAACCACCTCCAAGCACCTCTTGCCTTGAAAACCCCACCAGGGGTCACCATAAGTCAGCTATGACTTGACACAGCCCACTGAGAACAAGATTAAAATGAGGGGGAAATGGAGCTTGTACACTGATGAAGGGGGGAAGACAGGGGAAGGTGTAGAATGGGTGAAATGACCTTGAAGTGAATGGTGGACTGATCTTTGAGGGGAGGGAAACGGGCGCGGGGGGGGGGAATCTGAGAGAATCTCTGTGTTTTAAAATTCCTTTCAGCTTGAAAGTAAAGTAAGGGAAAAGCTGGCACAAGAGCACTCTCAGAAGACCCAGGGAAACAGCAAATGGGAAGCAAACTGAGTGCTGAAGGGATGAAAAACAATGCAGAACAACAACAAAAAACCCTGACGGATATGCACGGTGGAAGCAAGGCAAGACACTTTTGGTCTCTGGACAAAAAATAGGTATGTTCTAAAAGCAACTTGTAGCAGATATACATATCCTCAAAACATTCTAGATGACAAGTGTTTATTGCTAGAATCTCATGGACCAGTCTGAACCTACACCTCATAAATGCACAGACCTATCAAACAGTTGAAATTAATTGCCAGATGTTCCTGGAAGCTTATCACTGGCAACTTCAGCTTTGGAGTCCTGACCTCGTACTCAATTTTCCTTTCTTGGTTCCAGCAGGAACGTGCAGTGTCAGTCTTGGAAAAGTAGGTTTAATTCTGAGATGAAATAGTAGGAGAGTAGATGCGGCATCAAATGTAGACAGGAGTTCATGAGAGGATGTGAGATCATTTGCACAATGGTGGGAAATACTAGTGCAGATTGGACCTTAGAAGGGCCGACCTTTGCTTAGGGCAGCACTGTAGGATTTCCTAGCCAGAGCAATAATGGAAAACAACTTTTGTCCATAGTGAGTTTCATTATCTTTGCTGCTAAGTAGGGGCTTCTGCTGCTTAGGTAGGAAGTTGCTCTTCCTAAAAGTCAGAAAGTTCTACCAAGATTGCTAGGGAATTGTGTGATTTTTCTAACATTTTATTTCAGCACTGAGGGGGACTGTCCATATGGTTAAGTTTAAGGATTTATGGCTTGTCACTGTCACCTAGTACAATCCATCCCTGCCAAGCCAAGCACATGACATCACACATATCACGCAACCTCAGCACACAGTTTTAATCCATTTATTTTATTGTATGCTCATCAATGGACAAACTGGAGTATATACATAGACATGGTGTATAGGAGTGGCTATGGGTTGGATCCAAAGGGTCACTTCCTTTTAAGTATTGAGCAGGAGGCGATGAATCAAACAAACAGGCTTTTATTCAAACACATTGCTTCAGCTCAAAAAACAGCTCTATGAGAGCGGCACCTTAATTTATACTGTTTCCAACTCATAACTTCAAACAATGTAACTATGTACAACCAATCCTATTGGACCTAAGCGAGGTTCAGCAATTGGTTACCTAGAGTGGCTTAAGGACCAATGAGAGTCTTTATTTGTAGCCAATCAGAAAGGGCCTTTTGCATCCCAAAGTCTCTGCAAGCTGTGGCTGTAAAATAATAAGAATACAACACTTCCACACGCCAAAAGCCAAATTTTCCTGTTTCAAATCTCATGCTAAGCATTGCCGGGGGTGGGGTGGGGATGAAATGATTTTTAAAACATTCTTCTGCTTGCAAGAGCTTGAATAATAAGCATGTACACTTGTGCAAGTGTTTATAGAAGAATGCCAGCAACTTTTTCTTTTTTCTATTAATGGCTTTTTGGAACAATCCATAATGTTTTATTCATTGATACAGAAAAAAATATTAATGCTGCCTCTCCAGGAACCTGTTTGAGGCAGCTTACAAAACAACCCCCCGCCTAACAGTAAATATATTAATTAAAATCCTGCATTAGGGAAAAAAGTAATCCAATCCCAGTGTAAAAACATAGATCATGAAAACAGTCCACAGACAGCAGTTTCCAAACTAAAGCAGTGTTAAAAAAAAATCAACCCCTTAATTAAAAACCCGGGTGAACAGAAACGTTTTGGACTGATGCCTCAAAGAAAGCAATGTAGATGCCAGGCAAGCCGGAAGTGGAAGGGCATTCCATGAGCAATGTGCTGCTAACTGAAGTGGCCATGTCTTTGGTTGCCACCTGTCTTACCTCTGAGGGCGGGCGGGCCACAGAGAGCAAGGCTTGTGAGGTAGGCCTTAACTGGTAGGGTGGACAATGTAGGGGGAGGCTGTCCTTCAAGTACCCTGCCCCCAAGCCATTTAAGGCTTTGAAGGTAAGAACCAGCAATTAGAATCGTGCCTGGAAACTAACGGGCAGCCAGTGCAGATCCTTCAGTACTGGGGTGATATAATCCCTGGATCTTGCCCCAGACAATAGCCTGGCTGCTACGTTTATGATGAGCTGAAGTTTCCAGACCATTTTCAAAGCCAGCCCACATATAGTGCTTTACCATAGTCTAACCTGGATGGAATCAGAGCCTGGATCATCACCGTCAGATCATGTTTTCTGAGGAACACCTGTTGTTGGCAATGCTCCCTCTAAGCTGGGGAGTCTTGTGAGCAAAAATTCTACTCTGTGAGCTACTGGCATTAAAGTTGTGAGCGAGCGATTTGGCAAATTAGTTTGCTCTGGAGCCACCCTTCCTGAGCTAAGACAAAAATGTGTGAGCCAGAGGCTAAACAACTGTGAGCTAGCTCACACTAACTCAGCTTAGAGGGAACGCTCGTTGTTGGTGTATCAGCCAAACTTGATAAAAAGCACTGCATGCCACAGAGGAGATCTTCACCTCTGTCTGTAAGGCCAGGATCCAGCAGTACGCAATAGCTACAAACCAGGGGCGTCAAGTTTTAAAATACGGGGGGGGGGGGGCCATGTCCCCACTGCCACTGCCTCCCCCCCACCTGGCCACTCCTGCTTCTGTCCCTCCCTCCATCCGTCCAGGGGCCAGCTGGGCATTTGCTTAGCTGGCCCCTGGATAGAGGGAGGGAGGGACGGAGGCAGCCAGGCCGGGGGGGGGGGGGAGAGAGAAAGAGGCAGTGGCCGCCGCCGCCGCCGCCCTAGGAAGGGCCCAGGGACGTGCGGTGGCGAGCACTCCATTTTCCCGGGGGGCCCCCTCAGTTTTAAGGGGTGGCTCGAGCCCTCGAGCCCCCCCCCCCGTAGTTGACGCCTATGCTACAAACTTGATCCTTTAGGGGGAGTTCAATCCCCTCCAGGACAGGCTTAGTGTGAGGTCCTTGAGCTGCTCTGTCATTGACCCCCCCCCCCCCCAGCATTTCAGTCTTATGTTGACTGAGCCTCAGTTTATTGGGCCTCATCCATCCCATTACCCTTTCCAGGGAGATGGATAGTAGGATGTTTTCTGCTGCCAGAAAATCGAAATACTACTGCTATCCCAAAACATGTATGCCAGGGGGTGTGGGTGTGCTTTTCACAAACTCTCTCCTCCTTTGGACAGGCTTCTGATTCCCCGGCACTATTCATGGAGGTCCTGGAGCACCATTTTGTGGGTGGGGCATTATTTAATTAATTAATTTATTTGATTTATATACCACCCTCCCCATGGATGGGCTCAGGGCGGTTCACAACAATGGGATTGTGGCAGATGAGGGGAAGTAAAGAAGCCACACTTCCACAGATAGAAATCCTTCTGTCTGCAGCAAATTTGTATGCGATCTATTATGTACTTCAGAGTTGGTGCTGTTTTAAATTGGTATTGTTTTAAATTGATTTTAACTGTTTATTGTATTGAATCGGCTTTATGCCCATGTTAGCCGCTCTGAGCCCGTTCGCGGGGAGGGCAAGATATAAATTTGAAAAAATAAATAAATATGTAGTTATAGTCTTCTGTTTCCAGATCTGCTATACCAGAATCTTTGTATCCTAACATTTCCTGTCTTCCAACACGTGCCTCTAAAGACTCAAACATAAAGCTACTGGGAGGTCTGTTGGGACACCTAGGTACAGCATTCCTTAATGTGCAGCTAATAGGTCTGTTTAGAGATGATTACATAGTCTACAGAGGCATCAGCATGCTGTGGTGGTTGATGATAGAGGCTGGCAAGCAGAGGGAAGCAGAAAAGCGCAGAACAAATTGGGTCATGTGTAATGACAAAGAGACAAGATTCCATACAGCGATAAATGATTAACGGCATATGTACATGCAACAGATATAAACTGGTTCAACACTCATAACATCTCTCCTGGGAACTCTTGGAACTGCAGTTCTTCTCTAAGCCGATGGCCTTAGAATAACAAAACTCTACTCAGGACTCTGCTGATTTTAGGAAAACCCAAAGTGGTGTCACTAGGGCTAGACTTTTGGGCAGCAACCTAGGGTCTTGGTTTATGGATTCAGTGGTGAGCCTCCAAAAACAGGCTGTAGCTTTGCATTGGATGAAGCATTGCCATCAAAAGAAGCCAGTGCTGCGTAATAAGTTCAAAGTCCCACATTATGTTACTGCATGACTGGGAAGCCAAAACAGTTAAATGGGGTATAAAACTATAAGGTTTTAGTGTAGGCATCCTTTGTCAAATAGAAGATCATGTGAAAAGAGGGAAAGTCAAGGGAAAACAAGGAAAGATGCCTATTGGTAGTATGGAACAGCTCTTTGAATGTGGAGAAGCAAGCATATGAGTATGAAATCACATTTCAGTCATTGCCCCCATCCTTTCTTTGTCACAAGTAGCCATTATTTTGTAAACCCTTCTCCCTTGGTGCCTATTATTATATTTGATCATTAGGAACCATCGCCAAGAAGTACAGAAATGCTGGGAGGGAAACAGAAACCTAGAACAAGATAATTTCCTAAAGTCTGTTTCTGCAAATGGATTCATGAGAACAGTTCTCCAGAGGTGTTTATTGAAACCAGTGAATATTTGATGCTGGAATTTATTTAACTGCATGCAGAAATGTGACCTTTCTTGGTCAACCCTTTGGAGAAACAAACAATGTGTCTCCCTGTCTATTTTTAAAAGTGTTATCTTATTTGGTAGCACTTGTGGTACACAGTCAATTTGCCAAAATACCACAGTATTTCTTGTTATCATTGTATTATTCTTGTTTGGCATCTCCTAAATAAATAAATGTGGAGTTGGCATGGTCCATTTGAAGATAGCAGAAAGGGTGAGAAATAACAGGTTGGAACCCTGCATTTCTTCAAAAGGATTCCCAGACCAAACTGATACTCTGGAGTCCCTTCCACACGCACCTATTTGCCACACTAGAGGGACGCTTCATTAACGAATCAAACTGGCGCAATCACACCACCACATCTGGGAAGCATCCCACAAATGTCGGCAAGCCAGGACAAACCGGGGTAAAAAGCTACTGGTGAAAGACCAGTAGCAAATGGTTTGCTGCGGCCTGCAGCCAGACTTTCCCCATGTGATCGCGCCAGCACGGAAGTGTGGCGTCACAGATAGCATGATCACATGCTATCCCGATGCCATGCGGGTTTTTTTTTTGTCCCCCTTTTCTGTGTGTGCATTATTGAACGCCCGTAGGGGGAGAGGAGCAATCCATCGATGCCCCCCAGTCTAAGCAAATCATCAATTCCCCCTTCCCCCCTTGCAGCGATTCATCAATCCCCCGTTTAAGTGCCTCAGAAATCTACCGTAAAAAAAACCCCACTTGCCCACGGTTGTGTCTGATCATGCAGCGGTGGTTTGCCCCGGTAGGTCCACAGAGCTGTGTGATCGCGCAACTGCGGGTCAAATTGCTCCAGGGCAAAAAGCCTCAGTTCCCCTCCGAATTATCTTGCTCATGTGGACAGGGCCTGGATGTTTTATTTCCCCCCTTCCCATCTCTTGCTGTTCTTGTTTGTCTTTCTTCCTGAAACACCAGCTTTTGGCCATCAGCCAGGAAAGACAGAAAACTTGAACTGGTGAGATAGAGATCACACATCAAGAGAATGGGTTGGACCCAGACTAAATTTTCTGCTCATGCAAGGCACTTCAGTCAGTGGACCAGGATGGAGGGCCATGGCTCAGTGGTAGAGCATCTGTGTGGCATGCAGAAGGTTCCAGGTTTGATTCCTGGTATCTCCAGTTAAAAGGATCGTGTAATAGATTATGTGAAAGACCTCTCTCTGAGCTCCTGGAGAACTGCTGCAAGTCTCAGTAGGCAATATTGACTGTGATGGACAGATAGTCTGATTCAGTATACGACAACTTCATGTGGGTTCAATTTTCCTGCCTTCCTTCTCCCACTGCAACTCACCAATCTCCCTGAAAGGCTGCTCCTGGGGTACAGTGGACCCTCAGGAACAGTATGAGAGGCAAATCAAAGATCTGCAGCAGAAAGATGAAACTGGTGGAAATTACCCTGCTCCTTGCATTGGCAGAAAACTTCATCTGGATGCAGTCTAATGTTTCCAGAAGGATAAGTTTTGGCAGTTAACAGACCTAAATGTCTAGGTGTTCTCTGTTCCTCTGCATACTGCAGCTATTTTCAGAGTTCATTACTTCTGTGACATGGCAAGTCTGTATTTTCTTCCTACCCTTCCCCCGCTAGGGTATTTTCAACATTTCAGCAAAGCTTGGGGTTTCATATCAAGTCCTGAAGCAACTAGAGAGTCCAGTGGCACCTTTAAGAACAACAAAGTCTTATTTGAGGAATGAACTTTCGTGTGCATGCACACTTTTACAAATGTGACCATTAGTTTGTCTGATGCACATGGTATGTCTATTTGCAGATCTTAAAGTGACTATCCTAAAAGTGAATTTCAAAAACAGGACACAGCAGGAGATTGCTGCGATACCACTTTAACCACTGGCCAACTCCCACCTTTTCCTAGGTTTGGCCCAGTCCAGGGGTGTTGTTAGGGGGTGCCCAGGGGTGCCTGCTCCCCTAAATTTCTGGGGAGCCCCTCCCTAAATCCCCCAATGCCCCGCCTCCATAGATAGTGGCAAGGGAGGCCCCTCTCTGTGATGTCACTGGCTTTTCCATAAGATGTCACTGGGCACTTTTAAGGACCTAGTATAGCAACACCTCTGGCCCAACCCCAGCCTCCCCCCTGGAAAATGGAAAGTCTATGTCCTTGCTGGGCATCATAGCACAAGTGCCATAGTCTAGAGCAGCAGCCCCCTCATCCCATTTTTGGAATGAGATAGCATAGGATTTGCCAGATAGGATCAAAACCACCGGTGTGTGACTCCCTTGCCTAATATCAGTGTCAGCCAACTTGTCCAAAAGGATTCTGGAGTAAATGGTATATAAAGCTGCTGAGAGGTCCAGGAGAATTAATAGGGCGGAATTGTCTTGGTCTCTCTCTTGATAAAGGTTGTTTCTGGAACTGGCTTGCCAGGTGAGATCAAACCAACTGGTATGTGATTCCTGAACCCACAGTACATGTGCGGCCAGGGACGTAGAGTTTTGTAAATTCCGGGGGGGGGGGGCTCTTTAGCACGCGCTCTCTCGCTAGGGCGATGTCCCCCCACCAGGAAACCTTTGCGCCTCCCCGGGCCCTTCCGAGGCCCGCCAGCCGCTGCTGCCGGGGTCTCTCTCTCCCCCCCCCCCACTCCTTCCCTCTCCCTTTGCCAGGAAAAGAGAAAGGGAGAGGGAAGGATGGAAGAGTGGCCAGGTGGGGAGAGGGGGGAGAGGCACTGGCAGCAACAGCTGCCGGTCTTGGAAGGGCCCCAGGAGGCACGGTGGCAGGCACTACGTTTTCCCGGGGGGGCTCAGTCCCCCCTGGGAAATTTCGGGGGAGGCTCGAGCCCTCGAGCTCCCCCATAGTCTACGCCCATGTGTGCAGCCCCTCTCACAGGGCCAGTGATCTTTCCTGGGGCTGCTTTGCATCAGGAAAACAGTGCAGGGGGGAAACCAAGTCCCTCCTCCTTCTGTGGTCCCAGTCCAAATCATGCCCCTGCAGCATTTAGGAGCTTAGCTTCTGGCAGCTGCTGTCTGCCTTAGGGCAATGAAGGGTGGGTTGACCCTCCCAACCCCAGTCCTACTTGTGAAAAACATAATGCCTAATTTGGCCCTAGGCCATTCGAACTGGCTGCTTGCCCCTGCAGGGGTTAAGCATCCAAATAGTCTGAACTTCACCATTGTAGTGATCTGGCTGCAGCAAGATACAGGTGCAACAAAGATAATAACTACTTTGTTTTGTGCACTGGCTGGGTAATAGTGTGTATCTTAGTACATTTAGGATGAGGAAAAGTCATTTCTTCCCATGAGCCATTTCACTCTACATGTAGCGCTCAGATTAAGAAGGGCTGTTTGACAACAGATTCACAAGCCTGCTCTTACCTAGATGTGGATAATGACAAATTTATAAGGCTGCAGTGTTCATCTGAGTGAACAACAATCGGGATGAACTTTGTCCTGACATTTATTGTGTTCACTGTGGCTCAGAGACTAGACTAATAAAATTTCAGGCTGGTGATAAAAAATATTTATAGCTAACTCAACATGGTTGGAATGCCTATAGCCATCTAAACAAATCTGCAAGGTGCAAACACATGCTTCTCCCCCCCCCCCCCTCTCTCACACACACACACACTTGCACAAAGAGAGAGAAATAATCTACACTCATGGAGATCTTATGTTCATCATATTGGTGCAGATATAGTATACCTCCTCCCAACTCCTCACTTGCTTACATCTTCTGCCCTTGTTTGAGGTTTAGTTACTCCTGCCTCTGACAGGAGGAGGCAGAAGGAGCTGAAGGTGTATTTAGAACCTGGCAAATTGTTAAACTGATAATCCACAAACATAGTACTTCTGTTGATCTTCTGGCCTCTGGCAATAAAGCATCCTGGAGGAAGTACGCTGTTCATAATGCAGAAAGTGCGACGTATTTGCGGAATTTTGAGAATGCTGTCAGACCTGTAACAGAGCTAGAACTCCTTGGGTTCCTTGATGGGAAGCTATAACAGTCAAATTTGGGAGCAGTATCTGGATGCTTAGGGTGTTATCGCTATTCACCAGGCTGCCCTTTATCAACTTTAGGTTTAAAAGTTAATGATATAATTTGATATACTATGCTAGCTCTTTTCATACAGAGTGTGAATATCATCTTTCATACTGAAACCAAAGGAAACTTCACCGCTGTCAGAAAGCGGTAGTTTGAGAATTCATTAACTTGCTGTCTGGTAGAGGTCCAGGAAAAAACTGCCAAATGAAGCCACAAGTCATGGTCTGCCTGAACAATGATGTATTGTACGCCTCCTTGAATTCATGTTGGCTCCGGGCCCCTAACCCCTCTTGTGGAATAGTCTTGACTGGAGCGATAACCTGGGGATAGTTTGGAATAAGAAGGTAGAGGGCTTCAGCTTTGAAAATGCTTAGTGCTTTGAAAATGGCATGCTTTTAACTTGGGGAACCTTTAATTAATGTATTGATAGCAACATTTAATTTAATGAGGATACACTGACTGGATGAGTAATGTACCATTTAAAAGGTCATTTAAAAAAAATGCGCTTTGGATTTATTTCTTCAGTACATTTTTTTTTAACATTGCAGAACCCAGACTGTTAAGGATTTTAAATGTCCTACAATTACTCAAGTGTTTCTAAAACTCAGGGTATAACATTTTCATGTTCCTTTTTCTGTTTCTTGAAAATAGGGGCAAACAGTGATCACCTTATCTCTGATTCTCTGTGCAGGGAGCAATCCTAAACAGATCAGTTTGGAAGTCCCATTTTAGTCAGTGGGACTTAATCTCGGGGAAGTCATGTTAAGATTGCAGATTTAGTGCACAAATTTTTAGAAGAAAAATCACTGTCTATTAGTTAGACTATTAATTTGTACCTGAGGAAGTGTGCATGCTCATCCCTTGAATAAAACTTGGTGGGTCTTAAAGGTGCCACCGGACTCAGACTTTGTTCTGCTACTTCAGACTAACACAGCTGCCCACCTGAATCTATCAATTAGAGTTATTTCTTCACACGTTCCAGTGACATGCCCATGTGCAGCCCCATAGCCAGAATTTTGTGGCTTGTGGGGCAAAACTTTTTCTGGTGGGGCTCCCAAGGCTAACAATGCCTTTTGTTCACTTGCCAGTTATATTCCTAGTAGAAGAGGGTGGCAGAGCCATGCAGGGGGAGGGCAGGATGAACTGGCAAGCTTTGCTAGTTTCCTGGGACTCCAGTTGGGAGACTGGAGGGAGGGGGAGGGCAGCCTATTCACTGGTGGTCTGGATGGTTCTCAGGTGCTGAGGGGGCTACAGACCTACTAAGGCTGGCAGCAAGAGGGAATATAATGGTGGCATTGGGCTCTTCCCTTCTTGATCTTCTCTTTCAAACCCCCCTTCCACTGAGGAGGGTATTAAGGGGTTTGAGGCCTAATTAGCACAGGGCAGCACCCCCCTTTTTTATTGCTCCCCGTTTGGATTTTCTGCACACGGGCTTTCAAGATGGCCTCCAAAAAGGACAGGGGGCTTCAAAGGGGACACAGTCAGCCCTCAAAAGCTAGCAAAAGAGTAGCTCCAGTGGTCTCCTCTGATGAGTAGACTGAGGACCCAGTTAATAAAGCCATTTTGGATAGGCTTGCTGCCATTGAGCAACAACTGGGTGGGTCTTCTCACACCCCCATTCAAAAGGGGCTAGGCAGAGAAGGCTCTCTTCCACCAGGGCTGGGAATGGGTTTTCCCCCCCTTCCTTTGGAGCACCCAGTGCTTCGGCTGATCCTTGCAGGCCGTGCCGGTTTGGGGGTGGCAGACAAGGGGGGCTATCAATATGCCAGGCCGTTGATTGAGAGCCAAAACATATGGCTTGAGATTGGGGTCAGTATCTCACCCAGTTGAGGACAGGGAGGTGGCAAGTGTTGATACCTGCCCTGCTGTTTCCACACTAGTAGATGTCCCCTCACCAATTTCAGTAAAAAATAGTTAATAAAGTGTTTGTTGTTGTTCAGTTGCACAGTTGAGTCTGACTCTTTGCGACCCCATGGACCACATCACGCCAGGCCCTCCAGCTTCTGTCATGTTCTGGAGTTTGCTTAATTTCGTGTTTGTTACATTGATGACACTGTCTAACCATCTCACCCTTCTTCTTTGAACTTCAATCTTTCCCAGCATCAGGGGCTTCTCCAGTGAGTGCTCCCTTCTCATTTGGTGGCCAAAGTATTTTGAGCTTCAGCTTCAGGATCTGGCCTTCCAGGGAACAGTCAGGGTTGATTTCTTTTAGGATTAATAAAGTGACCCTTGTTAAATCCATACCTTGTGTCCATCTCTTCATTCTGACTGTGGGGGCAAATATCATCCTTGGGATCTGTGAGATTTCTTCATGACCATCTCCCTTTTCAAACTCCTTACCCCTCACCACCTGCAGGCTGTGAATATACCAGATTTTTTTTTGAGGAAACAAATTAGTTTCCCTTCTGTTTATTTTTTGTGTATAAAGATGTTAGCTCTCAGTACATTTTTGATAAATTTAAGAAGATAAGAATTTATTGACAGCTGTGAATTTAGATGAAGTGTTGACTTGAGGCTGGAGACACCAGCAGAATCTGAGGGAGCGACCTGAAAGGGGATTTAGTGATTCATCTTCATTCTTTTCATTTCAGTGACTAATGCAGAAGCCTTTCAAGAGATAGAGGTGTGTGTGTGTGTGGGGGAACAACTTAGTTCATTGTGCAGTTATATCCAGAATTATTCCTTCAACTTATCACTTTTAGCACTAAGCTTAATAATAAAGGAAAGCACAGAGCTCTGACACATCTCTCTCTCGCTATAACCAGAGAACCAATTCAGGGGAGAGAGATTGTGTGTGGTAACCTTTGTCAAGAGTCTTTGAGCAGCTGAGATGTGGCATCTGAGATTATGAGTGACTCAAAGGGAGTTCATCCTTCATGGATGCTGTCAGCAGGCCCCAGAAGAACTTATTTAGAAAGGAACGACTTTTGCAGATGGAGCCCTGTCCTTTGATAGGTTCTTTATATGGCTTTACTCAATATGGTCTTTGTTTCAGGAGGGTTGGAATGAGGACAATGAGCTTGCCACAAAAAAAGTATGCGAGATTGACTTTAGCACTGGGCAGAGCAGAAGTTGAAGCCTGATAGAAATCTCCCTGTTCCCCCTTGGCTGGCCTGTCCACTCCCAGCAGGAAATGGCAGATTGCCCCAGAGACCCCTGCAATGTGGGGGGAAGGGCTCTGGGACAATTCCATTTCTTGCTGGGAGAGACGTGGAGGGAAGGAAGGAACACCTCTCTCTTTCACCCCCCCCCACGCACACACCCACACCCACACACCCCTTGTGGATGGGTTTAAAATGAGTACAAAAGAACTGTGCCCTTCTGTCTCTCCAGGCACATCTTCCAGGGTCTCTGGGGGCAGTCCCCCACTTCCTGCGGGCGAGTTATCCATACTCCAATCAGATGGAAAGGCATTCACCGCTGCTATGAATGCAGAGGCAATTGCATTGGCAAGGGAGTGACCACATGGGAGTTTTCTGTGCATTTTGCGCCATCAGCCACTCAGAAACAAGTTCCTTATTTTTCTGTAATCTCTATCTGTTTATTCTCTGGTTCTTTTTAGGGATCTCTTTCTTTCATCTACACAGTGCAGCTGCTGAAGCTGTGATCTGAAGTTAGAAGACCGCTAGTCCATTGACAAGCGGTGAAGACAAAAAGGGCCAACTAAATGCATGAGAACACAGTGGTGTACTGTTAAACTAGCAGTTAGATTTGTTGAGAAAAGTTCACAAAGAGATCAATTAAAGTAGTGAACTGGGCCTTCCAGGTATCCCGTTTCTGGCACTGATGAAGTTAGGGGCATGGGGAGAGAAAGGAGTACCATGGAGAGGTTTATGACTCCTACGGCATATGTAATGCACTGGATAGACAATCAATAAAACAATAGCACGTAGTCTTAACAGGTAAGACTCCCTGCAGACACAGGATTACCAATCCCTATGGAATGTGACCATGAGCAACAACTAAGGTTGGAAAGAAAGGTCTCATAATCAACAGGCTGAGCTAGATTTGACCAAGAGATTCAAAGGTATTTGTACACACATGTCTGCTCACTTATGTCTAAATGGGGTATGTGGGTGTTTGGGGGGGGGGGGGTAAGAGCCAATACTAAAAATGGAGTATGATAGGGGAGCTAAGCCATGTCCTTCCTCCGTCTTATTTCCTTGTACTGTTGCTCTGACACCTTTCTTCCTAGGCATCTGGAAAACTGGATGGTAACTCAGTGAAATAATACAATAATACAGTGAAAAATGCTTAAAGCCGCAAGTGTGGCACTCTGCTGGTGGAAAAGAAAGGAGGGGTCCCCTTTGACCATACCAAAAGGCTATGCTGGGGAACATGGGGTTGTACTAAGAAGGGGTATCGGGCAAGACTGAGTGAATCCATTGACTGCAACCAGGTACAGGATGCGTGTGAAGGGGCAGGGTTTAGCTCCTCCTCACCCATATGATCTACTCTTTTAAGATTAAGAACCTCCTATCCCATTACACCAGTTTTCTGTTTTGGACCACTGCCTGGACAGCCACACTGTATGGCAGAACAAAAATCTTCTAAAAGCCTTGCAAAATAATCTTCTGTGCCAGTGGTTCTCATTTTTTAAAATATTCCTTTCCTTTATTATTAAGCTTGTATGACCAATAAAACCAATACATCTTAACAGAGCAAAAGAGACAAACCAACATAACAAAATATGACAGAACAAGCAAGAAGACAAGGTACTGAATCAATAAAATGCTCATAAAAGGTATCTCATAAAAGGAGAATAAGATATAACAGTGGTCCTGTACAATCTCTCATAAAAATCAGCAGGATAGTACCTATTTTAACAGCATTTTAAGGAGATCGCGATTGTAAAATAATTTGCAACAGATCAAGATCTGCTAACAGTAAAGGTACCACCCAGATACCTAGACAAAATAGGGATATTCCAGAGAGCACTATGGATTGATCATAAAAAAAAAGATGGTCTACAGTCTCTAATGCACAACAGACACAACCACAGATATGGTCTGAAAATGTAATTTTAGCATAGCCTCCTCTCAGTTCTGCAGCCAGCAGGACATTCAATCTGGTGAGCATAAAAGGACATCTATGGCTAGAAGTTGTAAGAAGGTTCAAATATGAGGTAAGGGCCAGAGCGGGAGGAATCCCTAGTCCAGAAACGGAGCAAACCTGCCTTACCCAGGTTAGTGTACTGGCACAATCCGGGTTGATCACTCTCATCCTGACCCCTCTTGATGCTTCCTGATAGTCCATATTCCTAAGCATAGTGAGAGAAAGGCCAAAAGACACAAGGCTATTAACAACACACCTCTCCCAAGCATTTCTAAAACGATCTTCCTTCAAAAGATGCAAAAGCCCCGTCTGGGAGTTGGGAACTAAAAAAAGAAACCTTCAGTCTCAGGTTAAAGGCAGCAATCCAAACCCTGGATTCCACTGAATGCTGTGCAAACTCTACATGCAGTTCCTGCTACACAGCTAGGCACTCCTAAGAAGTACATAGTCCAGAGACTCAGAAACTCTCTTTATCCAACTACCTGCCCCAAACAAGATCTGAGAAATTATTTTAGCATTAAAATCCTCAATAACTGCAGGAACATACTGACCTCCTTTTGAATAAAAATACCTTAAAAGAGCCTGTGTATTGGTCCTAGAAATTTCAGTAGCTGGCTGAACATGGACTCCCAGATATTTAAAATGAGCTGCCTCCTCTATTTCCCCTCCCTTAACAGTCCAAGTCTTCCGTCTAAAACAAGGCCTTTTTTGAAAAGATAATTATTTTAGATTTATCATAGTTTACAGGTAGTCCCTCCAGAATACAATAACCAATAAATGCATTTAATACCTTACAAAGTCCAACTTCTGATCTAGATAATAGGACCGTGTCATCTGCATTGAGCAAAACAGAGGATTGATGCCCAGCCAATATAGGTGCATGAATGGCAAATGTTTGAAGGTATTACACTTAAACAAGTGTCTCTTTCTAAGGTCAAATCTACATCTGACTTTCCCGCTGGAATCATTCTAGTTTCAAACCACCCCCCCCCCCCCGGTCTATACCTGTTTCTAGTTTCAAACCATACTTGTTCTAGTTTAAAAATTACTGTTTACATTTCTTAATTGCCCTCCTGTGGTCAAGCTAGCATTATCCTGCTTTAAACAAATCCTGTTGCTTAGTATTCTTCAGACCCAGGGAGTGAAATCTGAAACCAGCGTGAAATGAGCTTGGGAAAAGACAGCAGTCAAACTACTTCAGAGGGGAGGTGTAAATTGGGCCTAAAGCGAAGCCAAATGTGCTTCAGAAAGAATGGAGTCCAGTGAGGAGATTTTAAGTACTTATTTTTATTATCTGCGTAGATAAGAGAGAATGCATGTCAGCATTCAAATCATTCTCTGCCTCTCTTCAGGAAGCAGGTAGTTTTCATACAGAGCAAAATTAAAGCATTGATTGGTCAGTGTCATTTTACAAGCAAAATGTTAACTGGCTATTAATCTCATGGTATATAGGTCATAGTTACGTTACGTGATGACGCCTGCCTTTTGCAGAACACCACAGAAAAGGAATCTTCCAAGTCTCCCGGCTGGAAATTACAAACCTCCATCTCTCCCCTCCCTGAAGAATGTTCTCTCAACAATTTTACTAAAACAATAGACCTCCAGTGTTCTCACCTTGAAAATGAGACCCCTATGAGCTGTGATAAATAGCTATGTAGAGAGGCCTCCTGAGGAAACGTTTTCGGGCCTAGAAGATTTTATGTCAAGCAAGCAACTTTTTCTCCAGCCTTTAGCAAAATAGATGTTACACAGGTTTATGATCAAAGAGAAATAATAAGGCCTGAAGCTGAATAAATCGCTAATGTACCTACTACAAAGGTAAGGAATCATGTCATTTACATAAAGATTTAAAATGTAGAGGGGCTAAGAAACAGCCTTGTTTACCAGCTTGTAAAGAGAGGATAGGACCAGTCAGTGGCACTTCTGGTCCACAGCGAATACATGCCATTGGATTTTCATACAGTTTAAAGATTAACCAGAGAAGCCTTTTGTCTATTGATGTTTTGGCCAATATAGCCCAAATACGACACCTTGAGACGGAATCAAATGCAACCCTGAAATCCATAAATACTGCATAGAAACAGCCTCCTGGAAGAGAAGAATATCAACTAAATGATACAATATGAGGCAATGATCAAGGGCTGAAACACCCCTCATAAATCCTGCTTGTTCAGGATATGGTATAGCTTCTGACTCTACCTAGTTCAGAAGCTTGGAATACAGAAAGGCTGCGTATACCTTACCTATTGTTGACAGCAAGCTGTGGGATCATTCTTGGGCCCCTTTTGGTATATAAGGACTATTATTGCATGCTTCCAAGCTATGGGAATAATTCCTGAGGCATTAATTTGGGTAAAGGGGGGAACAACAGATTGCTCCACCATAGCATATTGGCTTTCAGAAGGGCAGGGTATAGATTGCCTTGGTAGGGAGGGTGGGGTATAAATCGAATGAAATAAATAAATAATAAATAAGATCAACTGGCATTAAATCAGCCCCAGGGGCCTTACCTGATCACATTTGCTTAATTAAAGAGCCTACTGTCTCTGGGAGAACTGGGTGTCATAGGTCAGTCTCAGGGGGTTCATCCAGAACTCATCCCAAGTCAAATCCAGATATCTTTGCAACAATAGAGGTAAAATGATATTCCTATGTCACAGGAGCAACACATGATGGAGGAACAGCCACTGCAGGAAGGCTATTATTAAACATGTTCCAGAAAGTCCGTGTATCATAATAGTTGATAGTGGGGATAAGTCACATGGGCACATTGCGGAAACATGGGATAAACTCCCAGTAAGCCCACACCCACCCTCCGTCAGCTGTCCGGAGGGACCTGGCAACCCTACATAAAACATAGGATTCTCACATCAGCTGATGTTCTAAATATATAGCAGCACTGAGCAACAGGCTGTATTTCATGGCCATTTTGGGCATTATGCAGAAAGACACCTAAATTTGTCACAAGCCTTCTCAGCTCGCCCTATTCTTCCTCCTTCCTCCTGGTGTCACAACTCACTTGTGAGAGAGATGCAATCTGTTTTTGAGTCCTGAAACCCTAGCCTTCATTTTTGTGTCCTGGCCTACAGAAGCGAGGCAAATGGTAAGCACAGAAAGGAGGTACTCTTTGCAGGTGCCCGACTGTGGAAAGGTCTCCCATTTAAAGAGGCTCTTCTGGAACCCACCTTGCTAACTCTCAGGGGCAATGTAAAATTTACGTGTCTCTTCATTCAGGCTTTTGGCTAAAAATGTTTTCCACTCTCATTATTTTTAAATGATATCCTACTCTGATGATTTACAGCCTGCCCTCTATTGTGAATTATTTGATGCTGCTGATTTTCAAGATTATTGTTTTATCACTGAGATGGCTTAACTGCTGAGAATTTTACCGTTGGGAGCTTTTTGACTTGTTTTTAACTGTTTGAATTAAGTTTATTGTTAAATTATTATTTATGGGGTAGAGCCTACTACTGTCCGATCACTCCCGTGAACAAAGTTTGAAGCCTGATGCCAGTGTGAAAAGCCACAAGTTGTAGGGAGGCTCCTGTTAGAATAGTTATCCCGACTTATAGAAGGAGCTGCAACAACTTCCACACTGTCATTTGTTGGGAAAAATAGTCAAAATACTCAAATACTCAGAGGTTGCAATGGATCTTTGCTTCACTGGAGAGGAGACATTTCTTTCTGTTTAAAAAGCTTTATTTCTAAGGGTCAAAGGTACACAGGAAACCTACAAACAAAAGAGCTATCTAGAGCTACATTTTTGCATCCTACTGCTACAGACACATGGTCACTCAACAATGGAGAATCCTCCTTCTTCTTGTCCCCTAGAAGGAAATCACCTGAACACATTAACCAACCACTGTTTACAGAACAGACCAGTTTCCCCAGGCTTCACTACAATTGGCTGTGCCCAGTTTCCCTTCCAGGTCAGTCTAAACAATAGCACTGAAGGTAAACAGATTAACCCTATAATGACTGGAATCCAAACTGTTGCTCAAATTGGGGCACGATGATTGCATGGGCATACAATTCACCCAGAACCTAGCAAAGCACCGGTAAAAAAGATAGGGAGGATTAAGCCATAGCAGGGTGAGCTGTGGAGGGTTATTGCGGTTAGTTGTGTTTACTGAGCTGGGTAAAGGTGAACTGTTAAAGGAATTCCCTTTTGCTCTTGCTCTTATAAAATAGCAACTCGGCTTGACTGGTTAACTGCAGATTCCAGGCTTCACTGTTTTCTTCCCCTCTTCCTCTACAGCCGTATTGTCAAGGCTGACAAACAGAAACATTAAAGTCCTTTACCTTAGTCTCCTTCCAGCTGTGTTGGCTGTGCTCCAGTTGTTTCAGCTGGCCTTGTTATCATCTGGTGCCTCCACCTTTGCAGGTCTTCTGTTAGGTTCCAAGGCAGAGAAGATAACTGAGGCAATTAAAGTAAGTGTTTGCTGCTACCCGGACCTTGCAACCTGTACATTTCCAACATCATTTTTGTCACTCGTTTGTCCATATTGCTTCAGGGTCCGTCCCCCCCCTTTTGCTCTCTCTAGTAGTCCCAGAGGGAGCAAAACACATGGGCCGTTTTCGCACTGGCTTTTTTCTGGGGCGAGCACCGGAGTGGGCACCGGAGTTTCTGGTCAGTTTCACATCAGTTGCTCCGTGCTCACAAACTCCTCCGGAGTTTCACCGCACTGCTCAGGAGTATCCCTGGAGCAAGAAAATCCTGTTCCTGGCGGTGTTTCCTGTTTACTTCGTTGGAGAAACCTAGATGAGATCACACCCACTCGCCCGTCCTCCATCTGGCCCGCCCCGCGGTGGGCGTTTCTTGAATTTTTTTTTTTGAAACGAGCCCTCCTAACGTTATATCGAAATAAGGAGGCAGGGAGGCAAGATCGCAGCACAGGGACTGCGTTGGCGAGGTGGATTTGCCGTTTCTTGGGAGCAGGAGCCGGGCGCCATTGGCCCGAGAGCTCCATGTGCTTGCTCCCCGGTAACTGCTGCCCTTTGTTTGGGCTTCCCCGGCAACAGCCTGTGCAGAGCTGGTGGTGGGTGCTTTCCTCTAGCAATCCGTGGAGAAGCCGCGGCAAGCGTGCGGGCGGGCGGGCTGGGGAAACTTGCCTTCCTTTCCGCTCCCTGTGTGCGGTCCCACGATCCTGAAGCAACACTTCCCCCCCTCCTTTTTTTTTTTTTTAAAAAAGGCCCTTATAACGTTATAACATCATAATGAAATTTTGATGCAGCAAGGGAAGACGGCACAATTGTTGTCTTTATATAATAAACACACGTTCACATCCACTATGGGGGGGGGTGAATTTGCTGTTTATTGGCAGCCCCTGCAGAGCAGGCTGGGCGCGCTTCTTTGCAGAAAAGTCACAGAAATGGATTGAACTGTTTTCAAGGGGCTATAACTATTCCTGCGGAGCGGGGAGACTGCTCTGCGTGTCATGCTGCTCCTCCTCAGCTGCCGCCACCACCACCACCATTTATGTAATTTTTTTTTTCTTAACACGGGCCAGCTGACGCCATGTTGCCCATCCTCCATTTTGTTGCCTTGATCGGGTTAAGCACACGACATTTCAGTTCACATCGGAGAATCCACCCATGGGGGGGGGGTCCTCCTTGTAGCCCGCCAATCGTTTTGCACCAACCCAGAACGGCGGGAAAATTTGAATACTGAGGAGGAACTTGATGAATTCTGGGAAGAGGAAGGCGGGTGATGCACTGTTGTCATTCCGCTATGACGTTATAACGTTACCACGCATGCGTTTAAAAAAAAAAAAAGGAAAAGCGGGGAACGAGGGAGGAGCTGGGGGGGAGGAAGGGGAGGGAAGGGGAGGGGAAATGCAAGGGGCGGGCACGGAGAGCATCGAAGCTACCCAAATGGGAACAGAAAACTTCAGGGGGGGGAGAGGAGCAGATTGCTATAGTGCGAAAACGGCAGGTTTGCTCAGGAGGAGTCGCAGAGGGGGAAATGAGGAGGAAGTGAGAGGCAACTGGCCAGTCTGAAAAGGGCCATGGAGCAAAACACACCCACCCAAAGCAATAGGGACAAAAGAGTGACAAAAATGACAGTCTGGAAGTGACTGTCCCTAATCAGGAAGGACCTGGAAATGCAGCTTCTGGTCAGAGGTCAGTCTACTAAGGGAGGAGTTATGCCTGTTTCCAGATTGTTCCATGGCTGCTTGTAATAAAGCCTGAATTACTGAAGCTAGGCCTCTCTTTGAACGATTCATTAAAATGCCTCCTTAGGCTAGAGGAAGGTTCCTTGGAGAAAAGTTAGATCCAATTCATTGTTTGTCTCTTGTTGGCCATCATTAGCAAGATACTGGACAGGCTAGAAAAATATTTCAAATTATTCAATAAAGGTTAACTGGAGAACAGAATCTTTGGGTTATGCCAGCAAAGTATGGGTGATGGTTCTGTAGGAGCATAGACTGAGAACTTCCACACTGTTTGAGACTCTCTCTTGTATACGCATAAACCAGTGCCCTAGACTGCAGCCATAACTGGGTTTCAATTTAGATGGTGTCAGGCACTAGCTTCTGCTAACCTAACCTTGTTCCAAGTGTGGCACCTCCAAGCTGTGAACCTATTAGAAAGAATGACTAGTAAGCACCCTTATCTACAAGCACTGGAAAATAAATTAATAAATTAAATTAAATTCCAAGTACTGGAAAACAAATTAATTCAGCAGTTGTGACGTTCTACGAAGATGCAAAGTTAGCACTATTAATTAAAAAGGAATGATGGATCACAACAATTTTATTAAATGTCATATACATAATTGGAAAAAAAGTGATTTAAGTGTCTGCCATCCAAGATAAGCAGGTTCCACAAATGACAGCACAGGCAATTCCCCTCCCTCTCTTCCCTGTGCATGAAAATACAAAATATACAATAGATCAGATTAGCGGCATCACATTTTCACCTTTAAAAGAAAATTATATATGAACTGCAAGCTCCAAACACATCCCTTTATACCAAAGAACTAGGCTGATACCTGTGCTTCGCTATGTATTTAAGTTCCGTAAATCCAGTTATAATACTGGTGATGTTGTTGGACACACAGTTTATGAAACATTGTTTTACACTCTGTACTCTGCCACTGACTTGACATGACTAACCTTGGAGAGCACACTTAGCATCTTTCTAGCATAGATGGGCATAGATGGGTTAAGTGCCATTGATGATCCTAACCACAGAAACAGAAATCAATAATGAATCCATATTCAGAAGTAAACTTTGGTTCATTGCTTAAATGCATTCTGGGAAATGGCTGACAAAGTTGCTATTCAGCCAAGACCTGTGGCCTTGCTCTGGCCAGCTACAGCTGCCCATGTTTTTGATGTCAGTTAGCTTCGTTAAATGAAGAACATCAGCACTCTGTACCTATATCTGTTACAATGAATACATTCTAGAGCTTCATAGCCTGGGAAAAAGAAGGCCCATTGTTTAGCAAAAAAGAAACATCTCTCCTTGACAAAGCCCAACCCTAAGGTCTGAGCCCAATCAGAAAGTTATGACGGAAGTTTGACAAAGTTTGATGGAACCAATAACTTTGCCTTATTTGTGTGATATCATAGTGGGTATAAAATGCTATGTCCCCCATTGTAACTTCAGGATAGCTGTTGGGTATTTGAGGGCCCTGTTGTACCTGTGCGTCCCCCTTATTAATAAAGTCCTTGAAATTTCTCTTCTACAGGATCATGTTGTGTGTTTTCTCAAATTGGGCTGGGGAAACACAACCAGAGACAGGAATTCTGTCTTTCAATGTGAAGTTTGAAATGTAAGATTTGTTGTAGGAATTCTAATGGAGAAGATTGTAATGTAAACAATGAAGTAAGACATATGTACTTTTTTTTTCTCCACTGAAGGACCTCTCTGTAGACCACATTGGTACTTCTGCTCTCAGGTGCTAAGATCACCAGGCTGCTTCGTGAGCTCACTCTGGAGCAGGCAACATAGAACTGTCCATTTAAGAAGCAGTCGTCTCTTAAGTCAACTCCAGCCGCCTTCCACGAAAGTAATGGCGTCTCTACTTGTGTTCCTGGATTGTTTTGCTGTAAGCATCCCCCCTCCTCCCCTACACCTGGCAGGCAGTTGCCTGTTCAGTGTAGGAGGGGGAGGGGGAGGAGTATTAGAAGCCACTGTGGAGGTGGGGCTGGCAGGATCACTAAGGCGTTACTGCTGGGGTGGGCTCCCTCATGGCTCAAAGGCATCCGGGAGGCTGGGCCAGCAGCAGGGCTAAGGCAATCCTGATTCCCTTAACTGCCATTAGCTCTCTGTAGTCTCCTGTAACTGTTTTTTTTTACCTCAGAACACTGAGCTCTGCAGCTGCCCAATCAGAGAGTGGGGGGTGCAAGTAGGCAGCAGCCTGGCAGCCTCATAGAAATCAATGGGGGAGCACATTTTCACCATTTTGACCCACTTAGGGATCTAAAAATCCCTTCTTAGTGAGCACCTATGCCATGGTAGGAACGCTCTCCCCAAATTTGGTGTTTCTAGGTCCAGCAGTTTGGCCTGGGTGTTGATTTTACGGTGAGGGGACTTTCTTTTATATATATAGATAATGTCTCCTGTAGAAGTGCAGTAATAGAATGTAAAAAGCACTTGATTCTAACATGCCTGAACAGTTCATTGTGTCTCTATTATGAAATATTGCTCCCAAAACTCTTTCAGTCCAGTGTTTTCTGTGCCTTTCCCCATCTTTCTTCACTTTGTGGCAATTTTTTATTTTGAACAGAATTGCAAACTGAACTATGTCTGTTGTAGACTGATAAACCACTATTGATGCATCTGACAAAGATGGATGGTCAGGCTGGAGAAGTGCTTGGTAGCGTCTCATCATTTCCTGCTTCCACTGCCTTTATTTTTAAACACCTGTGATTGCAAAGAGGCAATGCCATCAGGAATGAGTATCTAAAAGGCTGTTTATGGTATACGAGGAAGAAGTGTAAGCTTGTAAAAAACAAGCTTTTTTGGACAAAGTGAAATGTTTGCATGGCTTATCGAAGGGCAAATGTCTGATGCCTATGCTGCAGTATTCTCAGAATGTATCATTTATATACATTGTATTCATATAGTATTCATATCCATTGTTCATATATCATTGTGAGAGCAGAGAATATCGCAGAGTCCTGTTTTGCTTTCTAGAAAGGAAGACAGAAAGGAAGCAGTTTCCTGTTTGGGATGGAGGCATTCTGAAAGTTTGGAATAGGTGGAGTCTTTCTGAATTTTCCATCAGCGTGCTTTCTGGTAGTTCTGCAACAATGTGGGTCAGCAAGAGACAGATTGCTTTCAGTTTTTGCTAGTTTGTTGTTTTCCCTGCAGGAATGCTTGAATGCCCACTGTTTTGGCTCACATCCTATTTGCCAGTTCCACATAGGGAGCTGATGTTTTGATGGCCTGTTTGTTGACCATTTTGAGGCTGTTCAGCAGGTTACTTCACTATGTACCTACCTAATAGAGCAACTGGCTTTTTGCGCTTTATGTTTCTCATATAGTCCAGTTGAGTTCTGCTCCCCACTTCTTCCTGTGTTGCTGCTTCAGTCTGCAGGAAATAGTTTCGATAGATGGGAAGTCAGCTGGAAATAAAGGATTAAAAACCCTCCTTGAGTTTGTCTAAGTAGTCCTTAGTGACACTGATGGCTGTTGGTCTGTTTGCAACAGCACCATTTTTGCTCACACTCTTATTTTGAAAACCCCAATGCAAACTTGTTGACAAGCACGTACATGGTTAGATGTAAACCAAAACAACCCAGGTGAGCAGCTCACATCAGATTGTTACAGTTGAACACAATAAATTCAACCCAGTCTTTTTTTGTAGAAAAGGCCCAGCAGGAACTCATTAGCATAATAAGCCACACCCAACAGCAGAAATTCATTAGCATATTCGACCACACCCCCTGGCAGTGCAGCTCCCTCCCAGGATCGGCTTCCCCAGGTGCCCGTGGCTTGCAGTGCGCATGGGGAACCCAAGGAGGGGAAGGCAGTTTAAACAGCCTTCCCTCCCTGGATTGGCTTGGCTTCCCCAGGCACCCTGCAGCTTGCAAGGCACCTGGGGAACCGGGGGGGGGGATGCTATAGGCATGGCCAACTCGGAAGCCAGCCGGAACTCCGTTCCTGTGCGTTCCTGCCCAAAAATAGCCCTGAGTTCAACTATCAAACATGTTCATGGCAAAATTCATGATATCCTTATTATCCTCTAAAGTAAAGGGGCTTGGCCTGAAAAGGACTAACTGGAAATAGATAAAAATGATTTTGTAATTTCTCTGCAGAGATTACCCCACCCCCATCTTCCAGGTAGTGAAATTAACAAACAATTCCTTGTTAAGCATAGTACTATCTGATTTTCATTGTGCCGTTCTCATAACACAATAGAGGCAGACTGTCGGAGGCACCATTGCAGTTTATTTTGTAGAGGTGGCAAGATATCCAGCAAGGGTCAAATGACTATGCATGTGTAGATTCAACATTAAACAGAAGAAGAAGAAGAAGTAGTAGAAAACGACAACGGTCATTTTTGCTGGCCTAAGTGCTGGTATCAGAAAAGAGAAGATTTGTGCCGATTTCTGCCTTACTGTTTTGTCCCCCAGCTTTTCCTAAGGGCTCCCAGGAGCAGCATTTCAGGGAACTTTAGTGGGATTTGGCAGGAGGAGAGAATTGCCAACTGCCCCTCCCATAGGGATGCCAGCCTCCAGGTGGGACCTGGGGATTCCCTGGATTTACAGCTCATCTCCAGACTACAGAGATCAATTGCACTGGAGAAAATGGATACTTTGGAGGGTGGACTCTATGGCATTGTACTCTACTGGGGTCCCTGTCCTCCCCAGGCTCCATCCCCAAATCTCCAGGGGTTTCCTAACTTGGATCTGGCAACACTACCCCCACCCCCCACTGGTGGCCAGGGGGGGGACAAGGCAACCCAACATCAGCCTTCCACTGGCAGAAATGGCTTCTACCTGTAGAAAAAGACCTTTGGATTCAACTCTGTCTTTCACTGTATAATAAATTACAAAATAATATGAAAAAGGATTTGAAATCTGGCATGATGTCATATTGTTAGGGATGTGATACAACCATTAATGTAGTCCCATAAAGCATCCTGATTTAACTTCCCCCAGCACCATGTCTCTTCTTTTGTACATGTTTTTGATTCCCCACAACTTGTTTCCCTGACAAAAGATTTTGCAGCTCTTCCACTTAACCTCCCGAGAAGATGCCAAATGAAAAAGTAGGAAGTAACAAGCATTTTAAAATCCCTGTGCTATAAGCCTGTTCCGGTTGTGGAAGTGACAAATTGCATATTTATTATCTTGTATCGCACCTATAACAAAAGGGACTTGGTGTCATACAGTCCAATTATTATGAGACGCCAAAACTTTAATGACTCATACTTTATGGCCCTGATCGGGGAGACATCCAGAGAATTTTTTCTGAAGTTTGGCTTGAACACATAAACTTAAAAAGTTGCTTTATAATCAGGCTTTTTTGCACACTAGGTGAGGCTACCTTCTGGCGCCCCTCCCCCCGTGTGCTCACCAATTTTCAAACATAAATGCATTTTAGGAAGAATGTCAGCCGCCTTGAGCCAGTTCGCCGGCAAGGCGGGATAAAAATGATAAACCACTTCTGTAGCTCGGTTGTTTTTTTTAACAGAAGCTGATTTAATTCTTGTAAAGCACTTTTAGTTTGGACTTTCGGGTAAGCTTGTAAAAGTTTGGCATCTCCTCCCTAAACTGCAACAGCTGGAAAGAACAGTCATTTCGCCTTAATTGGCGGCGGCAGTGGCCTAAAGGAGCTACTGTAAAATGGTAGTCTTCCTTCTGGTGAGCGGCTGTTTTTTATTCTTGCTGGACTCTTTATTCCTGCTGGGCTCTTCACTCTTTGCTATTGAGGCTCTCCTTTCCTTTCACTTCTTTGCGGGAGTACTGTTTTGCAGCTCAGCATGGAAGAGGACTCTGGATTTAATGAGGATTGCTTTACTTAGTCAGGACATCGGCTTAAACCTTTATGAGGACTTTTATGATGGCTAATAGGACTTGTCTGTCTGTTGCGACGAAGGTATTAATTTTCTGCCTTCATCTTGTCTTCACTTTTAATAAATCTTTGTTGAACTCCCTTGGAAATTGAAGTGTGGAGCAGCAGTATTTGTAATCATCCCATCTCCACTGACAAGGAGCCCAAGGGTAAAGAGGTAACCCCCTCTCGAGGGGAGATCCCTCTCTGTCAAGAGCAATTGAGCCTTGTCAGTCTGGGGTGTGGCGTGGCCTTGACTTCAGAGCAAGGAGGCTGGGGGCGAGGCTCCAGGATCATACACCAAGGTTACCCCCAATCTCCCTCTTGCTAAGGGCCATCTCTAATTCTATATCTTTAAACCTAGCTGTTTTAAAGAACTGCATAATATTAGGTCACGTCCCATTTGAAAGGTGCTTGTGTCCTATAAAATATACCAGAACTGAAATAGACAGTCTCAGATATTTCCAAAAAAAATTCCACGCCATCTTGATGGATTGTAATCCAAGGTTTAGGCTTGAATAGAACTGTAGATTTTGTGGGATCCAAGATAATTCTAGGGGAATATATAAATATATATGAAAGAGATTACAAAGGAGCTTCTGTTCAATAACAGACCATTTATGTGAAAAATCTGAATTAATCTGCTGTGCTGTGCTTGCATAGTAATAATAAAAATTATGTTCAGAAAATTAAGCTCTTCTTTATCAGAAGGTTTCTGAAGCACACTAACAGAATGCTTAGGCATTTATTCTCCCAAAGAAAATCCAATAAAATGTTCTGCTATTTTTGAAAAGCAGTTTAAGAGACTGGTATCATAGCATTATCTCTTACAAATAAAAGTCTGGGTATTACAGTCCTTTGTCCCTAGTATTAATTCTACAAGTAATATTCTGTTTGGTGCGGCTGATTGTTTATAAAAGCCTTCTGTGGAAAATGGGTTTTCAGAGACACCAGCCAGAAAATAGATCATTTTATGTTGTTGTTTTTTAAAAAAATAAAATAAAACCTTGTAGAGTGGCAGTACATTTCTGCCTCCTTAAACATTCATATTTGCTGTGAGAATCTCTATTGCCTTAAGATAGTGGTGACAGATTGCAAAGAAAAGCAGGCATTTTAAAATGCTGCTTGTGTCAGAGAGTCAGGGAGTTAATCTTTTCTGGAGAGAAGAGCTTATGTGATTGGCTGCTCTACTCATGCTCTATTGGCCAGCATCAGCTTAGAGAGGAAATAAAACAGCTGCTCTGGAGGGGAAAGGGGCTTTCGCCTTGTGGTCTTTGTCTAAAATCTAATGTCTGGATCAGTAGCCAGAGGGTTTGGCTTCTGAGGGAAGAGACTTTGGGAGTCAATGATTTCTGTCAGGGGACTGTCAGGAAAGTACTTCTATAGAGAGAAGAATAAGGACCCTGTTGTCTTAAATATATTAGAACTACTCTGAGGGAGAATTTAGATTCTCAGTCAAGAAGGCTACAGAACAGCTTTATACAGACAACGAATACTGGAGAAGGATTTGGTAGAAGGTCTAGGTAGTTAGAGAGAACTCCCATACAAGACAGTAGGAGTTATTGCTTCCTAGCGTCAAGGATAAAGGGGAGAAGCTTAGACGCCTCAGGAGTTAGTGAAAAACTAATATCCAAAGGGAAAACCTAGATTTCTGAAGGGAGAAATCTAGCACCACTAAGACAAATCTATTCTCTAAGAAAGCTTCTGTGTAACAACTGAAATATATAATAAGCAAAAACCTCTCCCTGAAAAGAACCTGAAACTCTGAAAATGATTTACAATAACACTCTCTTGTTTGTTAAAAAATCTCAATTCTCTCTCTTTCTCTCTCTCTCTCTGTATATTTGAAAGTTTTACATCAGCAACCTCTATATTGACAATGATGACAATGACAAACCTTTATTGGCACTGAGAGCACAAAACATTATGGGGAACAGCAAAATACCAAGATACATCAATCACTTGAACTTTGGCTATTCAAACCACGTCTTCTGATTGCATAATGTAAAAATTTTGCAACAGCCTCCATTGTTTCACAATTAGAATTAAACAGAAGAAAGTGGATACTTGAGTCATCAGAATGCAAGCGCTTACCATCTAAGAATGGAATAATAAAATGAGATAAAATATCCCTATAAAAGGGATAATAAAGTATAATGTGACTAGTGGATTCGATATCTTTTAGAGAATGGGCAAAGTCTGTCTACGTATGGTATCTGGCAGTACTTCCCTAAAAGCACCTCTAATGGCAGAACATTAAAGCATGCTAGCATATGTGCTCTGCGATGATGTGGGGCTGTTAGACATGACAGGTATTTCACAATAGCATTCATGTAAGAAATCCCCAGCCTGCTTGGGGAAGATCTACTAGCTGCATGTTCCCTGAGTTCTTGCTGTTCAATATAACCCCCCCCCTTGTTTAATAATGGCATAAGCTTGAAGAGAGGGGGAGCGGGTTTGGGATGCTTGCCCATGCTTACCTGTCAGTGCATGGGTGCCCCTGTGAGCTGAGCCTCCAAAAGTGGCATACCTATTAGGGTTCTGAAATGGGAAAGGTCAGCCACAGAGTACAGACTTTGTTATCCTCGAGTGTCAGTGCCAAGTGCTCACTATAAAGTGCTAAAGTACCCCCTCTGTGCATCACCCGCCACCAAAGTACCTCACCCCTCACTCTAAGTCCACACTGCAGGGATCTCCGAGACAGAGTCCTGTGCCTCGCTTCCTAACTACTGAGCTGTATGAGGTCCTGGCAGATGTTTTTGTAGGATGCAGGGAGCCATGACTGGGTGCTGGAGAGGGGGCTTTAAGCATCTAGGGCAAGAATGATTGATTTGATTTGATTTAATTTGCAATAGTTGATAATGTTCAAAGATTTTCTAATGTTACCAGAAATAGGTCTTCCAGGGATAAACCCTGATTGATCATGGTGTATATAGTGTGTTATTATTTTATTCATTCTGGAAGCCAGGTTTGAGGAAAAAACTTTTAGATTATGGTTTAAAATTGAAATTGGTCTGTATGATTCTACTTTTGTTTTATCTATTCCACTTTTAGGAATTACTAGAATCTGTGATTCCTTCCACAATTTGGGTATTTGTCCATTTAACATTAGAAAGTTGCATGTTGCCATTAGTGGTCCTAAAATTAAAGATTTAATTTTTAAATAGAATTTTATAGGCAGCCCATCCCTACTGGGATTTTTATTGTGGTTTTTTTAATATAGATTTTAAAACCTCAGCTAGTTCAGTTGTTGTAATGGGTTGCTCTTTAGAGAGTTTGGAATTGAAGTTAATATATCATTGATAATTTACAATAGATTTTTTTTGGGGGGGGGGTTCTGCTTTATGTAAGGTCTCAAAAAACTCATAAAATGTTTTTGTTATGTTCATAGAGGTTGACTGGAGATTTCCCTGGGGGTTTCAAATCGTATGTTCCTTAGTCAATGTGTTAGAAATTCATCTGAGTTTAATTGGATTATTTAATCCTCTGCAATTCCATGTACAGACTTTTTAAAAATTAGTCATCTTTAGTACTGTTACATATTTTGGTTATATTAGCCCACTTAGTGCCTTGTTGTGGAACTAGTCTAAGAAAATAACCTTTAGTAGGAAAATTAATGCCATCTGTCATCTGTCCATCCGTCTGTCTGTCCATCCGTCATCCATCCATCCTCCTTCCTGCTATCTTCTCTTTTTAAAAATAAAACCTCAAAACAAACGATGAACTTATTGCCCTTAATGCAGAGCAGGTAACACAGATTCCTGTCTACTTGGCAGGATACAAGGAGAAAAAAGATATACCTTCTCCCTGGCTGAGAACCTTCTTTGCAGTGGGGGGATACCTGTAAGTATTGACTGGAATCTTAGACTCCTTCCCCCCCACTGTTAAAACCTAATATCACAATGCACATTTGGAAGTATTCTTCAAAGGATCAGACTCTTATAAAGGGATATTCAAAACAGTTAAGTACTGTCATACCTATGAATCAAAAGTACTAGCACCTCCTCTAAATAGCAAGTTAATAACATAAAAATAATATAAGTTGTCTTTAAAACCATTAATCTTATCACCATCTCTAATCTATTGAAACATAACTACTTTCTGTCCTTAAGTATGTTCTGGAGTTGATCTCTTTGGTTACTTTATTTCTGTGAAATATCAAAAACTAATATTAAGTAATTGTTTTAGCTTTAAATGTCTCTATATAATGTCTCTATTTAAAACAATAATAAACCTTCAAAAAGCTTTTACTGTCATTCAAATATTCTAAAAAAATGCTTAACTATTATAGTTTTTCAAAACCTATAAATGTATTTTTTTTGTTTTTTTTCTATTTCACTTTAAAAAAATTTTTTTTGGTACTTATATATTTTAAATAGAACAAACAACGAAATAACAGCCAAGTCTGCCATATTACCAACTAACTGTAGTTATATAGAGCTACACAGTGTCATATATCACCAAACAGTGCATGCCTTTTTACCTTGCCATGCCATTAATTTCCAATCACAAAAAATGAAATTCCTAAGACTATTCTGCTAAACATTAAATTAACTTACTAACAGCCATAATTTTTAAATAAAAATTATATTGATTATATTCTGTTTTATCCAATATACAAAACACATTGCTTGAGAGCAAGTTGATATCTTATTTTTGGCAAGTGCACTGACTAAGGTATACAGTTATTATTGTCATAACTATTCCCTTCTAAAAAAGAAAACACAATGTGATAAGAGAATTTCTCCATTCAACCTTTTAACAAACATAGAAGGGAACTGCTCCAAAGCTACTTGAGGATACAACTAAGTCTAAAGCCCCTTCATGTAGAGTTTACTTAGTGTCTATAGAGTGTGGCTTTTGTTTATTCGATAGTATTTGAGCTATGGATTTTTCCTCCTCTGGGGTAAGTTGCAGATAGAGAGCTGATAAAAGGCTTGATCTGAGGCTTGATGTAATGTGCTCTCTTTGTAGACCATAATATCAGATGTGGGGCTCCAGTGGAAGCAAATTTTGGCTTCAATAAGTTTTGTAGAAATTGCTTTGAGATGTCATCTTTTTTCAAGGGCCTCAGGGGACAAGTCCAGCAGCACAAGTATTTTCTTGTCATTGTGAAATAAAGACCCTTTTTGTCTAGCTTCTCTGGGAACCGGGGAAAGACAAACTGAATGAGTATGTCTTGAGGATGATTTACTCAAGCAGCTGCTAATGGGCCCAACCAATAAGCTTTGGCTATTGCTGGAGTGATGCTGTCGTCAAGGCTCAAAGCCTTAGCTAACCATGTGGAAATAAAAGAGGTCAGATCTGAATTATCTTCAGTGTGTCCTCATCCATTTCACGGAGTTTCGAGTTAAATTGGTGCCATCTATTTTCCATTGAAAGGATCTTGACTAGCATAGCTTTTCCATTTCTTGCAATGTTTTAATATCCTCTTGGTGTGTGATGCCAAGCTCTATGGCAGTCTCTGCTGTTTGTAAAGTTTCTTTCAGATTTTTGGTAAATCCATTTAATTTGGAATAGATTGGCTGAAGAAGTTCAGTGACTGAGCTTTTAAAGTATTGATGTAGATCTTCTTTTAATTCCATGAGATCCTTTTTACACAGAGGTGTGTTGTCATTGTCAGAAATTCTTGGAACGGCTGCCATTTTAGGTTCTGGTGTTGTTCTTAGGCTCAAAGGTTTGAGTTCCCCGTAGGGAAGTAGGATTTCATCAAGGTTGTGTCCTTCAGTAAAGGTTTCATTTTAGTTCCATTGGGTTTTCCCATTGTTTAGGGAGTTGAACTCAGTGGTTTGTGTTGCTTTATGTGATTGTGGAGAAGGTGAAGTCTTGTAGCTTCACTTTTACACATCTGCCACAGTGAAGTGTCACTCCGCCCCCTTTTTTCTGAATTTTTAAACAAAGCTGGTAATGGACATACCAATATACCGTTACATTGGTATGCAAATTGTTGATTTAAAAAAAACAAAAACTCACAAGGACCCCTGGTGGCAAGGGTTGGAAGAATGGCTGCTGCAGGGAATAGGACAGAGAAAATGGCTGACATGTGGGCAGGACTGGGAAAATCCAGACTTTCCTGCCACCATGAAAACCAACCAAGCTTTGCCGCAATCTTCCCCTGAACATTACAGTAAAGCAGAAATGGGAAAGATTGTAGAAAAGTGAAGAAAAGTCTGGGGGCTGCACCGGAGCACCATAATGCTGTGGGAAAGCAGGCGGGAAACCCACTTCCCAGCAGCATGGAACCCAGGGCAGTCACCCATGTGGAAATGGCTGTGGCTAAAGCAGAACTGGTACAAAAGCTTCAGGCTAAACTTTCAAAACAGGTAGACAGGAAAATCAATTAAAAATAGAATTGTCACCCAATTAGAGAAATCTTTGTATATGACCCTTACCCTATTAAAAATTAACCCTGTTACTACAAATATTTGCTTTTCTGTAAAATAAGTAGTTGTGAAGAACAAAATAGTTTGTTTTTAGATGATGCATTCACATGTTACAGCAGGTCTTTGGAAGAGGCATTCTCTCCTTTGGAAGAAAAGCAGTAATCTCTCTTTCAAGACAGTGTCTTCTGCCCATGGTTTTTGCTAGTAGTTATATTAAAAATACTTTTAAAAACTGGGACCCATTTTAATTTTTTAATTTATAAATCTCACTTTTAAATTCAAAATGTATTGGTTTTATCACTTTATTTCATTTGTTTATTATGTTGCCTGACAGACAGCCAACTCTTGTGTTACTTCTCAAGCCATATGGCAAGTTTTATGTTGTTTTCCTGCCAGTATGTGCATTTTGAAATTGTATTTTCATATTTTTTCACATTTTTAGTCACAGTGTTGAATTTTTGGTAAGTGTTACATGGCTTGTTCACAGGGGCGTTATAGGAAAGAACAGAGATTTTAGTATATGTGATGTTGAGAGACAGTGAAGATACGGCAAAGCCCTCTTGGGATGTTCTTGGGTATATGCACTGTTAAACTGTAAATAACAGTCCATTTTAAGAGCACTGTTATGCTTACTGATTTTATAAAGGTAAAGGTTTCCCTTGCTTGAAAGCCAGTCGAACCCGACTCTAGGGGGCAGTGCTCATCTCCGTTTCCAAGCCAAAGAGCCAGCACTGTCCAAAAATGTTTCCGTGGTCATGTGGCCAGCATGACTAAATGCCTAGGCACATGGAATGCTGTTACCTTCCCACCAGTGTGGTACATATTTATCTACTTGCAATTTCTTGCTTTTGAAGCAATAAGAAAAATTAATCAATAATTATGCTGAATAAAACTCTGTATATTGCTTAGTAAGTTAGAAGCTTTGAAATGCAAGGTCAATGAAACAAGGTTCTTTGCTGTTACATGGAACACTAACAACATCTAGCTAACAGTCTTACATTGTTTAGTGTGCAACATTATTGCTCTTAGGCTGGGCTCAAGAACCATGGGAACGGCAAGCAATTAGCAACATTTAGATAGAAACATTCCTAACACTTGAGCAGCTAGTTAGGCGGAGTTATATCGTATGATTTGTTAACAAATATGATGCTGTATGACACTGTCCCCTTCCTTTCTGTGCGTCCCCACCCCCTGGTATAAAACACCAAGCCTCAGTAAAATCTGGGCTCGGTAGCTTTAATGGATTACCATTGCCGAGACTGACGTCATAAAAATAAAGGCTTTCTTCTCTACCTGATGTTCGGACCTTAGGATCATTGGGAAATCTCTATTCTTGGTTTATAGTGCTTCATTTGGTTCCCTGACCGGGAAAGAGAGGTTTCTCAGCCTAAGGGGGGCTTTTGGAGACCCTCTCGAGCCACAGCTCCGTCTAGAGCCGCCGGGCTTGCGTTGAGCAAGCAGACAAGGGCCCCCTCTCGAGTTTGAGAGGTCTGTTTCCAAACAGACTCGGCGACTCTTGCCGGGAGCTGCTCGCTCTGAAGAATCCGACCAGGAGAACAAACCCTTCTGCTACAACAACTCCGGAGGAGTACAGGCGAGTATATGAGGTTTATGGAATAGTTGAGGATACCTCTCCAGAGTGAGAGAAGGGAGGACTTGATCACCCCTCCGAGGGAAAGGTAGGGGGCAGATGTCAGTGCAGTGGGCCTGAATCACCTAAAGCCCAGCCTCCTTTCATGGAAAGAGGAGGTAGACAGATGTCAGTGCAGTGGGCCTGCATCACCTAAAGTCTAGCCTCCTCTCAGGAGATTTTTAGGCAGAGCTAAAGAGGACTAGAGGAGTCCTGCTCTGCTCGGGGAAAGGGGGGGAATTGTTGTGTGTGAATATGAAGATAACTGTTGTTTCTGATGACAATGTATTTTTGAGAAACTAATTGTTGTCAGTTGCATAGTGTGTTGTTGGAACCAAAGATGATTGAATAAGGATACCTTGTGTTTCAGGTAGGGCTGCCAAGTCCAACTTGGGAAATATCTGGGGACTTTGGGGGTGGAGCCAGGAGACTTTGGGGGTGGAGCCAGGAGAAAGGAAGTGACATCATTTTGTGATGTCACATCCTGTGATGTTGCTTCCACATGCTGACACATGAACTCATGAAGTTTCCTAATACTGAATCAGGCCATTGATCCATCAAGGTCAGTATTGACTACTCAGACTGGTAGTGGCTCTCCAGGGTCTCAGGCTGAGATCTTTAATGTCACCTATTACCTGATCCTTTTTTAGCTGAAGAAGCTGATACCTCCTGCATGTCAAGCAGATGCTCTATCACTGAGCAACAGCCCTACTGAATCCTTCCTCATCTCGGCAGAATATGAAGCACTAAGTGCTACACAAGTGCTAAATATGATTTTCATATCATAAGAACAGGAGAGAAGCCACAGTGGATCGGCCCATCCAGTACAGCCCATCCAGTACAACACTCTGTGTCACAACAGTGGCCAAAAATACCAGGTGCCCTCAGGAGGTCCAGCAGCGGGGCCAGAACTCCAGAAGCCCTCCCACTGTTGCCCCCCAAGCACCAAGAATTCAGAGCCTCACTGCCCCAGACAAAGGGTTCCATTTAGACCTTGTGGCTAATAATAGCCACTGATAGACCTCTGCTGGGTGGGGACAGAGAGAGAGAGAGAGAGACAGACAGACAGAAAAAAGAAAGAAAGAGGGAGAGAGAGAAGGAAAAAAACTGGCAGAGGCACTTACTTCCATTTAGACCTTGTGGCTAATAATAGCCACTGATAGACCTCTGCTGGATGGGGACAGAGAGAGAGAGAGACAGACAGAAAAAAGAAAGGGAGAGAGAAGGAAAAGAGCTGGAAGAGAAACTTACTACAGCAACGTTGCCAGCCGCATGCAAAAGCAGCTCCTTCAGTCCCTCCTTAATCTCTGGGCGGACCTCTCTTGCTGTGGAAGCTCTCTTGCTGACTTCTTAAAGGGGAAATGTCTGGTGAGGCTTTTTACTGCAGGGCAGGCTCTCTGCAGACATTTCCCTTTTAAGGCAGCCATTTTGTCCCCCCGGTGGCCAACTTTGGAAAAGTGGGGGGTGAGTATTTAAAATCGGTGTTTCCCCTGCCCTACCGGGGGACTTGGCAGCCCTAGTTTCAGGGCAGCAGACTTGCTACTGTTGGCCTCGTCCCTTTTCCATGGTGTTTCCTAGTTGTTAGTTTGTGTTGTCTGAATATGCTGAAGCCCTTCTGGCTACAGACTTGCAGAGATTTTGTGAGAGCAATTGGCCAGCTTTCCAACTCAGCAAAAGCTATATTCCCAAACTGCGGTGAGGCAATCTTTCCCTGTGCCAGGAGCTATTCCCTATATCTGTCCAGTTATGCCCAAACCAGAAACAAAAAGCTCCCACTGCTGCAGTTATTCCCTCCCAAAAAGAAAAAGAAAATTTGGCTGCCTGCTTATCTGCTGTAAGGCTCTCGAATCAGCCTGACGCAAAGAAGGCAGGAGGCTGAATTAAAATAATAATAATAATAATAAAAGACACAGCTTTCTTCTGATTAAAAGGTCTCTCCCGTGGTGATTGAAATGTTTGAAAAATGGATGTGAAAGAGTGTATCAATTGCGTTCTTGGTCTCCCCCTCCCTTTGTGTCCAGAGGTTGGTTTGTTTGTTCAAATGTTTGCTGTAATTCATGTTAAAGAAAGCATTGACTCCCATAAAATTCCAGACATTCTGTGAAGCTGATTAGCCTGGCTATTTCCTTCCAAACAAAGATTGAATTCAGTCACGGCCTTTGGGTACCCTTGTAAAATTGTATATACCTGCTTGTTTGAAGAATTAAGATGGAATGAAAATATGTTGTGGTGTTAATATATGATATAGGTATTCTGTAAATAAGATGGTAGAAATACTGTACAGATATAAATGCCGGTAGTAAATCAATGAATGGTTTCCTGGAGGTGTAATAATCTTGCAGAGTTCTCTCAAGGTGATTTGCCAGTCCAGGCTGTTGGTTTTTAAAACTTTTCAGTCAATTTTAAGTTGTTATACAGTCTTTTGAAAGGGACAAATGATTTATAAGGTTAGTAAAACTTAAAAGGTTACTTTGCAATAATGTTCATATCTCAGCTGGTCTGAGCAGAGCTAATTGTTTTGTTTATAAAGCTGTGTCAGAATTATTTCAGTACAGAAAATGTTTGGCCTCTGGAAGCGAGTGAGAGTCGCATAACAGACCAAAGTTATAAGTTATACAAGGAAAATGATTATATATTGAAGATCTGTAAGTACATGCCCTGCCTTTTAGTGTGTCAAAGGGTACAAAGTTTGTTACTGTGTCATTCTAATAATGAGAAACTGTTTTAGTTTAATTCCTGGAGTCAAACTGTTGTTTTTTCTTGTAAAGGAGTCTCCTGTTCTCCCCCCCCTCCTTTTTCTTTCTCTCTCTCTCCCCTTTCTCGGGACAGAATGTCCTAAACGGAATCCAATTTATGCTCAAATAAGCAGATGCTATGACACCTAATGTTAATATTTTAATGACAGATTCTGGTTGGTCTCACAATTGTAAAAGATTGTAACAGCCCTTGCTAAGCCAGGAGAGTAAAGTGTGGCTATTTACAAAATATTCCAGGTACGTTATTGGGAGTTAATTTTCAGGATAGGCAGGAAAAGGGGGGTGGGGAAAGGACCTAGAATCCTTTTTTTTTTTGTTACACTGTCACACGCTCCTTTGATTTAATTTTAAGTCCTAAATGCGCTTTCTTCTTGAGTCCAAATATTTTGTTTCCATTTCGTTTTCAGTCTCCTCAGAAATTTTTTTTTTGAGTTTTATCTGTTCATAGGAGAAAAGATTTTTTTAATGCACCATGGCCTTGCAGAGACAATGAGGAAAAGGGGAGGCTTACCCCTCCTTCTGTTATGACTGATAATGGAAAGTGATGATGCCAGTGGTTAAAGTACGTTATTTGGTGGTGGGAAATGCTGTGCAGCAATCTATACTGGATGGGGGGAGTCCCCCCCCCCCTTGGACTGAGATGGTGAGAGTTGCTGAAAAAGATTCTGGAATGTGGTTCCATTAAGCATCAGCTGAATGATGTTGTCCTGAGTTGGCGTGAGGAAAAAGCAGATTACACCTGCTAAAGAGACTGATGTGTTTGACGGTTTATATTTGGACTGATCAAGTGGGGAAATGGGAAGGTGTTCCCCCCCTTCTGCAGAAACTTTTCCCTTCATACGGAGCCTGCATTCTGAGACAGAGCGAAATTGCCCTGCAGTTTTACAGCAATGGATATTGACGGCAATCCTGATACTGTTCTGTAATTCAAAAACTGTTTTCTTTTAAGAAGCCAGGATTTATTCTCATTGGACAGAAGAATGTCTTTTCCTTGATTTTTTATTTCCTTAAACGTTCCAGAAGGTCAGCCAGGATTGCAACCTGTTCTTAAAAACCTGGTTAAAGAAACACCAAAACACATGGCCCTGGAAGTGAAAAGACTGTTTAACCTACATTTATTTTATTATATAGGACTTTGCCATAGGTACTGCCCCTCAAAATCCATGCACTAGGTCTTTCCAGGGAAAAGGTAGTATGTTTTGTTTCATTTAATTTATAGCGGGCTTTCTACATGGCATAGCAAAAGGCTGCTCTACAAATAGGGAAAAAGTGCTCAATAGTTTATCTGATTCATCTGTTTCCTTTATGTTCCAAAAGTATGATGGCAAAATAACTAATCCTATTAGAGATTTCAAAATGCCAGACCTTGTTTAACTGTTTCCCTAGCATTGTAAGAATGCTAATGGTTGCTAAAGCTTATACAGGGGGGAATGAGCTAAGGTTGGTGTCAGTGAACTCAGAGGAAATTTGTTGTAAGCACAGTTTAAAGAACACTCTGCCACTGACTTGACCTAGCTAACCTTGGTAAGCACATTTAGCCTCTTTCTGGCATAGAGAGACTTATATATATATATTTACTGGTGAACCAAATCACAGGAATGGAAATCAATCATGAAGGTATATTCAAATATTCACTTTGGTTCATTGCCTGCATGCTGGGAAAAATGTTAAGATGCTGACAGAGAGTTACCCTGCTCATAACCTTGCTTTTTCTCGATAAATCATAACTGTGTGTACTCTTGATTTCAGTTAGCTTCAGTTGAATGAAGAACATGCTCGTACCCATATCTGCTACATTAAATACTTTTACAGCTTCATACCCTGGGAAGAAGTAGGCCTATTGTTTGGCTAAAATTGTAACATCTTTATTCTAAGGTTTGCCCCCATCTGCTAAAGTAGCTAAGCAGATGGCCTGGGGCCTGCCTACCTAAGGGACCGCCTTTCCCCATATACACCCCAAAGAGCACTGCGGTCAGGCAGCCAACACCGCCTGACCCTTCCGGGCCTGAAGGAGGCAAGGCTAGTAGCCACCAGAAATAGGGCCTTCTCGGTGGCGGCCCCTCACTGGTGGAACAAGCTCCCAGAGAACATCAGGGCCCTGCGGGATCTTTTGCAGTTCCGCAGGGCCTGCAAAACGGAGCTCTTCCGCCAGGCTTTTGGGACCGCCACCGGGGGAATGGCCCTTAGCAGATGGCACAGTGAGTACCTTCAAACATCTTTGTATTATAAACGGCCATCTCTAAAACATCTCTGGTGGTAGCCTCCTGGTGGGTGTAATGCTAGCGGTGGTTAATTGTAATGCTGCTATGACGCTGCTATTATGCTGAATGTTGTTGTAATTTTAAATTGTTTTTATGCTATGTTTTAACTCTGTAACTGAATGATTTTATGTTGTGAGCCGCCTAGAGCCGGCTTGCTGTCTAGGCGGGGTATAAATTGAAACAAACAAACAAACAAATAAATAAATAAGCGAAAAGGCCTTGGTTCCACTGGTTTAATTTACAGTTTACCCCTCCTCAGTGGGTCACCGCTCCAAGATCTAATCCAACATCTGTGATGATCCAAAACGTGTCTTGTTGCCCTGCTTTTCTCCAGTCGGCCCGGGAGAACACAACCAACGGTTGCTAAACCCCTGCTGAGACTTTTAACAAGGTCTGGTTCGTCGTCGAGAAGGTGCACTGGGCATTCCTTCCACCGCCTGGATATTCCTGCTGCTGCTCTTCATTTCACAATCACAGGCTGTAAGCCAGTGACATGACTGTGTCAGAGCTACTTATAGAAACTTTCAGGTTTCCCAGACTCTTGTCTATCACACTGACTATGACTGCTTAACCTCAAATGTTTCTTTGTGCCTTTACCAGAATACCTCATACCATGTGTGCCACCAACCTCCTAAACCTGTGTGTTTCAAACCCCAGGCTTATTCTGTTGGAGCTTGTATTAATATTTATTCTTATAAAGCAGGTCCGGGGAAAACATTCATTCCTGGGAGTCTTCTTGCTAGTAACCTAACCATTTATCCTAAAGGTTATCTTTCTGTATGCTTCAATGTTTGTGCTGCTATTTCCAAACAGGCATCTCAAAGCCATCAGAGGAGTTGTGGAAACCAATGGTGGGAGACTCAATATGCTCAAGAAAAGACATATTTGTACACTCTTATTATGTCTCTTATGGCAGTACTACTACTGGTCCTGATTTTTTTTTTTTGTCTCTGGGACAAGGTTCCAATGCATATACAGAAAGTTTTTTGCACTCCCTTATGTATTTCTACTCTGCCTCCAACTTCCAGCTCCTCCAAACAAACAGTTTATGGTAATTGCAATAGATGGAAGTGGTGTAGATCCTTATGGTCATAGCATGGTGGAATTAATAGGTTCACCCCCTCACCCAGAAGAAAAGCGTGTACATACAGAGTTCTGGCAAGAAATGGGCAAGCACATAGAAAAACCCCCATTCACTAAGAATTGTTTATTGATCTTGTAGAGCGAATAGCATCCAAAGTGAGTGTTAAAAATTGTTATGTATGTGTTGGGACAAGCATGGGTAAACAATAACCATTGGAGGTAAGGGGGCTAGATTTAATAAATATTACTGCTGCTAATTTAACATGGAAAAATTGGAATTGCCCTACTAAATGGACCTTACAGCACCCTATAGTTAAAAACCTATGTATTATTCGACAGGGTCCTTATTTCAATTATTCATTCGGTGCCCTGGAATGTGGGTCTGCTTGGGTGTGCAATCAATATAAGCCTCAACTGTATATGAATTTCTCGGCTACTAATGTTTCTTTTGTCTCTACACCACAGGCAAATACTAAGACTCTGTTTGATGTATATTATCGTTTACTTTGTACTGATTTGTTTGAATGGGAAGCTCCTGATCACTTAGATTAAATTTGTGAAATATCTGCTTATGCTATTCTGCCCCACAACTGGAAAGGAGCTTGTGTTCTTGGCACAATTCAACCCAGCTTCTTCCTGCTGCCTATCTCTACAAGAGAGCAATTGGAAATACCTGTATATGATACTCTGGGCCGGCAAAAGATGTTCCACTCGCATTGATGCCTGGCAAGGCAATAAATGGCCCCAGAGAGAATTATCCAAGATTATGGGCCCACTACACAGGCAACTAATGGAACTTATGGCTATTGGACCCCCCCCCCCCCATTTACAGGCTGAGCCTTATTATTCGTTTGCAGGCTGTCTTAAAAATCATAACTAATGAAACTTCACTTGCTCTTAACTACTTGCAGTAACCAACAGGCAGATGTGCCCAGCAGTGCATCAAAATAGCCTGGCACTGGACTTCCTCCTAGCTGCAAAAGGAGGCGTTTGCAGAAAGTTTAATCTCACCAATTGCTGCCTACAGATCAATAACAACGGAAAGGCGATAGAGCAGATAACCGACAGAATGAGAAACTTGACGCATGTCCCAGTTCAGACGTGGACAAGGTTGCTGGATACTGAAGGGTTTCTGGAAAGTCTGTTTGCGAACTGAAAAGAGATTCTCTTAATGATTGGTATTGCTCTAGGTGGACTGCTGATAATGCCTTGTTTGATTCATATGGTCAGATCAATGGTGCGTAGATCAGTAGAAGCAGCGGTGGGAAATATAGATGCTGCAAGACTCTTATACGTGCAAAATGTAAAACAGCGCTATCAATATGTAGAACTATCACAAATAGGTGAACCACATGTCTTTGAATAAAGGTGGGCAGCTCTCCCACTTCGTGGCAGAGCGCCCAGAGGGGGGAATGAAGCAATAAGAAAAATTAATCAATAATTATGCTGAATAAAACTCTGTATATTGCTTAGTAAGTTAGAAGCTTTGAAATGCAAGGTCAATGAAACAAGGTTCTTTGCTGTTACATGGAACACTAACAACATCTAGCTAACAGTCTTACACTGTTTAGTGTGCAACATTATTGCTCTTAGGCTGGGCTCAAGAACCATGGGAACGGCAAGCAATTAGCAACATTTAGATAGAAACATTCCTAACACTTGAGCAGCTAGTTAGGCGGAGTTATATCGTATGATTTGTTAACAAATATGATGCGGTATGACACTGTCCCCTTCCTTTCTGTGCGTCCCCACCCCCTGGTATAAAACACCAAGCCTCAGTAAAATCTGGGCTCGGTAGCTTTAATGGATTACCATTGCCGAGACTGACGTCATAAAAATAAAGGCTTTCTTCTCTACCTGATGTTCGGACCTTAGGATCATTGGGAAATCTCTATTCTTGGTTTATAGTGCTTCACTTTCGAACTGCTAGGTTGGCAGGAGCTGGGACCAGAGATGGGAGCTCACTCTGTCATGCGGCACTCAAGTCTCAAACTGCATCATTTGTTTATTACTGTCAAAGACCCATCAAATAGCAGCATATCATAACAAGTTTGGGCTAGAATCAAATATAACCAAATGTAGCCAAATAACAAAATATTCAAGATGGACACGGCATGAAAACCTGGGTTTACAAATACCAATTCTAAAATGTTAGACTTAAAATTAGTAAAAGGTTAAATATTTTTGTTTAGCAACTTTTCCCAGAGTTTTATGGCTTGAATAGCAAATGTTGCCACTTTTAGAGAAATTTCCTGATCCTTATCAGCTAAAAGCTTATCTAAATAAAATCTGGTGTCCCTCCCTGGGAACTGGTTACAGATCGGAGATATATGGACCATTTGGATATTCTGATAGAGTTTACACTCAAAAAGTACATGTTCCCTAATCTCTCTCTTGCTCCCCCCGCAGATACACAGTCTTTCATCATATGGACGCTTTTTATATTTGCCCTCTGTAACTGCTGAGGGCAGCATATCTACTCTCATAAGAGTCAAAGCTCTTCTGTAATCGACTTTGTCAGAATTCTGTAGGTATGGCATCATTACAACTTGGTTTAATTTCTCCTTGTCTGGAAAATAGCCTTTAATCTGTGATAGATCATGCTGTCTCTCAATATCCAATATTCTTTGTTATAGAAACGATTTAACAGAGCTATAGTCCATCTGCATCAAGAACTGTTTAGAGAGACCATAAAAGCCTAATTTGAGCTCAGTTTCTTTAATCCAGAATGGTATCATGGAGTCCCTCAGAATTGCACTTGCCAAACCAGTGGATTTAGATACTAATTTATGCCAATACAGAATAATAACAATCCATAGATGAGCCTTTACAGTAACCATGCCAGTTTCCAAGCAAATCAAAGAATTAGAGACAAACGGGGGGGGCTGTAAAATACGTCTTAAAAACTTGGATTGGACTGTTTCTAAAGCCTGCCAGTGAGATTGGTATGGGGTTATATTCAAAGGGGCCCCATACAATAATTGGGCAAGGGGTTTAGCCTTAAAGATCTTAACTGATGTTGATGCGTTCCTTTTTTTTTTATTATTGTATATTTTTTATGCACATTACATTCAAGCACATCCCTATTCCCATACACATTATATACCCTGCCCTCCCTCTCCTCTTCACAAAGTTTATATGCTATTTCTGTGTCTTCGGCAAAAAGACCCTTATATAAGTCCTCTTTCTGTCTATCTTTAAGTCTTCTTCATCTTTTTACTTCTCAGTTCCTCTTCCCTCTTCCTTCTTCTCTTTAGAGTCGTAGCCGAAGATTATTCGTGTCCTGAAGTCAGGATTGAAAAGTTTTAATGTAACTTGGATGATTATTTTTCACACATGTTATTCATTTGCGTTTTCCTTCTCCCCTCCCTCCCCCCCTCCCTTAACTACTCGTCCTTTCTAGCCAGGGGCACAGACCTAAGAGCTTCCACTGAACATCTTGCCTTTGACCTTTCATGACCCAGTTTAGATATAATTGCCATTTTCCCCTAATCTTTCCTATTCTTACCTCCCATAACTCATCCTGGTTAGAAATAGTTATAATATCTGATTGTATATATTCGAATAAATAATTTTGCCAATTTATTTCTGTCCATTTAGTTTTGTCTTTCCAACCGAGTGCTATCACTGCTTTGCCAGCTAGCACCATTGCTTTAAATAAATCCTGCCCTCCTTTTCCAATGACTTGGTTTCCTAAGGTGCTGCTTAGCATCAATTCCAAATCTATCTTCGGCTTTATTGCAAAGAACTTATAAAGCTGCTCTACTACTTTCTCCCAAAAACCTTTAGCTTCTGTACACTCCCACCACATATGGGAGTACCATCCTTTCCCATTCCTGCAAAGCCAACAGTTTGAGCTTAGTTGTGGGAACATATTAGCTAATGTAGCCGGAGTTCTATACCATTTGGTATAAAATTTCAATTCCAGTTCTCTAAATTTGTGCACTTTTATCTCCTGGATTCCATTTATGATTCTATTAGCCATCTGTTCCGTTAGGTTTCTACACTCCATTTACCCTGGAGCAGGGTTCTTACTTGATCTTTATCATTTATCATCTTCCTGTATATTCTACCTGCTAGTCCTCTCTTTGCATTAGCCATCGATCGTAATAACTCCTCCATTGGCTCTCCCATAGCCGAGGTTTTATTTTCAATTATCTTTTTGAGTCTATTATATAAACCTGTTATCTTCAGCCAATGTTTCTCTCCTATGTTCTCGTATAGTGTTGGTAGTGATTCAAGTGTCTGTCCGTATATTATATCGTGTAACCTAATATACCCTTTCTGTTTGAGTAGCTCCCACCATTTCTCATCTTTTTCTTCTTCATCCAAAGCCTCTAACGGGGCATACTTAGATATTCCCCTCAACCATTTTGATTGCCATTTCCTCCATATCATTAGTGCTGTTCTTCTCGGCCCTTTTCCTAATATATCATATTTAAATTTTTCTCTTGTAAATACTCCAAATTTCCCCATCCCTTTATTTACCTCATTCTCAACTCTAACCCATTTTTGTTCACCTTCCTCCCCTATTTCCATTAATGCTTTTATCTGAAATGCCTCATAATAATTCCCCATTTCTGGTAGGCCCCATCCCATATCTGAAGTATGAGCGTATATAAAATGCCTGGAGACCCTACTTTTCTTGCTGCCAAAGACCCACTCTTTTATTTTCGCATTCCAATTATTGATTTTTTGTCTATGAATTTCTAGAGGCACTGTTTGAAACAAATATAATAATTTTGGAACCCAAAACATTTTCACCGTGTTGATCCTGGCTGTTATGTTTAGTGTCTTCCCTCTCCATCTCCTCATTTCTTTCAGTATTGCATTCCATATCTGGTTATAATTCTTCTCTACCATCTTATTAATATTTTTGACTATATCTATTCCTAAATACCTAATTTTCTTAACTCCTAACCCTATTCCCGTCCACTTATGTATATCTCTCCTTTCCTCCATCCTTACGTTAATATACATTATTTCTGATTTTGCCATATTAATTTTTAATCCTGAGATTAGTTCAAAGTCTTCTAGTATAATTTTTATTTCTTTAACCCCTTCTCTAGGGTTGGATATAACTATAATCAGATCATCTGCAAACAAATTTAGTTTGACTTCCTCTTTACCTAGCTGGCATCCTTCTATTCTCCCAGCATTCCTGATTCGCTGCGCTAGTTGTTCTATAGCCATTATGAAGAGAAATGGAGAGAGTGGGCATCCTTGCCTGACTCCTCTCTGAATTAAAATTTGTTGGGTATGTTCCCCATTTATTCTGACTTCTGCTGTTCCTTCTCTATATATCTCTTGTAATACTTGTATAGTTGATTGACTAAACCCATATTTATCCATAACTGTCCATAGAAATTGATGTGACAGTGTATCAAAGGCCTTATAAACATCCAATTTCAACAATGCTAATTTTCTAGATTGGTTATGGCACAGAACATTGATTAAATTTCTTATTGGATGCGCTATATTCCTACCTTCCACAAAACCATATTGATCTTTTATCACTTTCGGAATAATATTCTTAAATCTATTTGCCATTATTTTGGTGAAAATTTTATAATCCTGGTTCAACAGACTAATTGGTCTATAGGATCCCACTTCTTGGGGATCTTTCCTAGGTTTCAAAATCACCGTTACTTCTGCTTTCCTCCATGTATTTGGAACTTTGCCCCCCCTCAATATGTTATTAAAGACTTCCTGTAGTTCGGGAGTCAGAACATCTTTCATTTCCCTATAAAACTCAGCTGAAAAGCCATCGAGCCCCGGCGACCTACCTGTCTTTAAACTACCTATCGCCTGCTCAATCTCCCTTTGTGTTATGTCCTCTTCAAGGTTTCCCCGTTCGGTGTCTGTTAACATTATTCCTGTCTCTTCCTCGAACTCCCTTACATCTTTTTTCTTATAGAAATTCTTATAGAAATTCTCAAATGCCCTTTTTATCTCCTCTGGGTTATGTGTCACTGTTTTATTTGTCCTAATGCTCCTTATCATTTGTCTCTCCTTTTTCTTTTTCAAGTAGTTTGCTAACCTTTTAGCCGAATTAATTGTATTTCTCTGATATTCATTTTTCACCATAACCTGCTTTTTCCATAATGCCATGGAGTCGAGAGCATCCAGCTTCTTTTGTAACTCCCTGATTAATCTATGCTTATTGGGGCAGAATTTCTGCACTTGATCCCTTTGCAGTTTACCCAGTTCCTGTAACTTCTCTTCTCTATCAGCATACCATTTTTTCTTTATCTCCTTTTCTTTCATAATACATTGCCCTCTAATCACCGCTTTAGCTGCATCCCATAGTATATTTGTTTCCGCTGTTCACTTATTCTCCTGAAAATACAGCTTTATTTGATCTTTAATATACCGTTTGTTTTCCTCTCTGGCCATAACCATATTGTTATACCTCCACTGTCTTTTAATTTGTTTATACTCTAATATGATTTGTACACTTATTGGGGCGTGGTCTGAGATCCATATTGGGTGGGTGGTTATACTCTTTACTTCCCAGGTACATGCCCTGTTAATAAGTACATAATCTAAGCATGAAGTTGTTTTGTGTCTGCTTGAAAAATATGTGGGTTTAGGCTCTAGACCAAGGGTTTTGTGCACTTCTATTAAACCCCATTGTCTCCAGTTTATTATATTGTCTTTATTAAGATCCTTATTCAAGTCTCCTGCTAATATTACCTCTCCTTCAGAAAAGTTACGTGCTTTCTTTAATACCTTTAACAAAAAAGCTTTCTGTCCCGTGTTTGGAGCATATATATTTATCAGTGTTATTAATCTATTTTCCACCAAACACTTAATCATTAAGTATCTTCCTTCACTATCTCTTATCGCTTCTGTGACTTTTATATCATTTCTTTTATGGGCCAAAATTGCTACACCTCTTGCTTTTGCTGATCCCCGTGCCTCTGCCAATATTCCCCAATTGGGGTCTCTAATCAAAGGTTTTTTATCTTTCTTTGCTTTATGTGTTTCCTGGAGCCATACTATATCTATGTTCTGCTGTTTAAGAAATCTAGAGAGCTTATACCTTTTTAAATTCGAACCCAAGCCGTTAACATTCAGTGTCAGCGTCTGTAGCTTTTTAGCCATATTCAAATGTAAATTTACTTTCCCTTCATTCCCCTGGCCAGCTGTTTGACTTTATACTCCCCTCTATGCTACCCCTGCTTCCCTTTCCCCTCTTCCCCCCTCCTCCCTCCCCTTGTGTAGAGCCAGCATTGGGGGATGAATACTCATCCCTTCTCTACACATCTGGAGCAAGCGCACTCTCCACTCCCTGAGTTATACTAATAATCACTTTAAGTATTGTTTTAGTTCCATTGTATACTTCCCTTAGTATGTCTTATTCTTGAGACGTTCTTGGCCTCTTATCCAGATGGGTTGACGGACCTTCCCCTGGAGATTGATGGGATTCCTCCATTGGTGTCGGCTCGGCGTTCCTTATCTCTTCCCCTCTCAAAGTGTCTAGTAGTTTCTGTGCCTCTTCAGGATTCCTCACACAAAGCCTCTTCCCTTCTTGGTAGACGACCAATGATGCTGGATACGCCCAGCTAAACTTAACATTGCTTTGATAAAGCCTTTGTGCAAAGGGTTTCATTTGACTTCTTTGATTGAGAGTCTCTTTACAAAAGTCTTCTTTCACAAAGACCTTTTTACCTTTAAATGTCAGGCTTTTATTCTTCTTAAGTGTTTTAAATATTTTCTGCTGCATCTTCTCTCTCACAAACTTCATTATTACTGGACGTGGTTCCCCTCCCACTCTTTTTGTCTGTAGCCTATGGGTGCGTTCAATCTCGTCAGTCTCTATTTCCAGCCCCTGTACTGAAAGCCACTCTACTATAGATTGCTCTAAGTCACTTGTTGCCACTTCCTCTGAGATACCAAAATAAATAATATTTCCTCTTCTATTTCTGTCTGATAAGTCTGTGTATTGTTTTTTCAATAAGTCAATCTCCTTTCTATTATGCTGTGCCAGAGTCTTGGCTTCCGTCGCAATTCCAGCCACTGCTTTAATCTCTGATCCTAAATTTCTCATCTCTGTTGTTAATTCAGTCAGAGAAGTTTGTACTTTAGCCTGAGATTCAAGCATTAAAGCCTGAAAATTTGCTAATTGCTCAGACAAAGCTTTTACGGTAGCGGCCATGTTATCTCAATCTCGGCCCAGCCTCCCTTTTCTTTAATAGCAAAGGAATTTAATTATCTTCTCACCAAGACCTTCACCAGACCACCTCTTGTTATTCCAGACGTCTCATAAATCAGTTCCTGCAGTTCGACCAACAATTCACATTCTTTTAAAGCCTTTTAACTTTGTTTTCCTCGGGGAGTGGAGACAAGGCGTCTGAATCGCTAGCGCGTGCGCATTGCTCTCCGATGTTGATGCGTTCCGACCTCCCAGGTTCCAGTAAAAATTCTCAATCATGTCTGTGCTTTTATTTGCACTTGTACTAATATAATCCACGTGCACCTTCCTGGATCCTGAGGATTGGAAAACTATCCCTAGATATTTAAAGCAGCGAACCTGCTCAGTTTCTACTGGATTAATCTTCGACTGATATAATTTTGGGTTATCTTAACCACTGAGCATCTTAACCACTGAGCCACTGCAGCTGATTTTATACCTTCCAATGACTAAGTTATCAAAACCAGGCTTTTTCACTCACACAGAAGTCCTGTTCACATGTTACAGTAAACACACATACACCCTGCAGGTACACACGCTCATCGGTTTGTAAGAGGATCAATGCATGTTCACTTTGCAACTGAAAACAGGGACTGGTATATGGATAAACATGGGGGCTATATCATAGATTCCACTGTACATGCATTGAATGTAATGTGAGCATTACTCGAGGTACATATTTTTAAAACGGAATTGTACATTATATACAGATTGCTTGTGTGTTCACTGTAACTTGTGAACAAGGCTCTGATGTTTCAGACAACCTGTGATTTCTCTTGGTAGCAAATATAGGATGAATCCAAAACAATGTGAGAAGATCTGTGCTAGAGGAATGGATCTTAGCAACCACCTCTGTCACACTGCAATCCCCAGGACCTCAAAAGTCAATCTTGGCTGTCAGGAGACCCCAGGAATATGGTGGAACACACTATGGGGGACTGCAGTGGGAAGGAGTAGACACTGGTTGCATTCAGACTGGCAGTTTGGCCCGATATAGGCACCTTTCACAAATGGATTAAATGGGCCCGGTTACACAGCCACAGCTGTCAGGCGTTCCCCAGGCGTACTCACCCCATCAGAGGACAACTTGGAGCCAGGTTAAAAAGCCACCACCTCCAAAGTGGTGTTTTTGTTTCCCCACACATTCATCGCGCATGGCCGGATGTCTGAACACGGGGAAGCGCGCGCAGAACAGATTTGGCAGTCTGAACCTGCAGATCTGTTCTGCCACTGGGGATGCATTTTTAAAAATTGCCTATATGCGCATGTGCACTATGCATTTTGGAATTGTTTTGGCAGTGCACTCTGTGGCTGATGCACTGCAATAATGTGGATGCTTTACCACGGGATGCCTCTGTAGGTAGCCTGCAGCAGGGTGTGCTATATGGCTGATATGACCCACAATACTTTCAACCGGTTCAATTAGAGGCGGCACCATATCGCGCCAAGCCACCAGTGTGACCGCAGCCATTGTCCTCCCTGCATAAGTGAAATTGCGCTTCTCCTTGTGCAACATGGACTTGGATCCAATGATTTTATAAAGTTTCTTTTAAAAGAATTTAGTTTTTATTTGTTGTGAATCCTTCACAGAAATTCTTTGGCACAGATATCTAGTATTACTACAGAAGTCCAATGAGTTGTTTGCAACTTCCACAGAGCTAGTAGACTAACTAGATAGAAATGTGCTGTTGAGGAATTATCAAGTGTGGCCGAAATATTTTTATGTATGCATGTATTTATTACCCCTGTTCACTGATATGTCAATAAGCTTTGCATGATCACTGGTTTGTCAACAGTCTTTATGTGAACATGTATGTATGTATACCTTCAGTTTAATAATCTTTACAAACAAAACATTCATCAGAATACAACTCAGTGCAATATTTGCTGGAATATTTTAAAGCTGGAGTGAGTGTCAAAAAGTTTCTGTCAGTATCTTTGAACTCACACTGATATACCAGAAATGTGCTGTCACCACTCTTTTCCCAAAGACACCACTGTCTGAGCCTCTCATTTTCTCAGAAATCTCCTTTGACAGATCTCCCCATTAAGAAGTCAACCTCAGTTTAATGAAATGAAAGGAAAAGATTGAACTTCTGTGCAGCTGGAGAATCATTCTTTTCATTTGCCAACCACTCAGTACTTCTGTATCTCAGAGGAATAAAATAGATACGAAGTTACAGAGCCAAAGTTTCAAGACAAGTTAGTCTGCCAGTTATGTTCTGGCAGAGGATGAAATTAGGCTAGTGGAAAAAGACATCTGGCCATGCATACAAAAAAAAAGTGGATTGTGGATGGAATTAATTATCTACCAGAACAAAATGCTTCTTTAAAAAAAAATCAACTGAACTGAACTGCAACTGGTAAAATTTTTAGCATCCCAAATACCATGAGCACCTTAGATGGCTACCCCAAGAAATTGGATTGCCAGAACATGAGCAATCTCACTCTGGTTCCAAGAACCGAACAATTGTACCTGACCATTCTGGCCATGTTTGGAGGCCCTACTTCTGAGATGACAACCCAAGAAAGGGCCTTCTCAAGTGTGGTGGCAAAACTTTGGAACTCCCTCTCTAGGATTTGACTGTTAAACACCATTTTTAATGTCTGAAATATTTGTAATGTTTGAAAATGTTCTGATGTGTGTTGCCTTGGTGACCCTATATAGGGTGGGAAAGTGGCATAAGAATGTTTTCAATAAAACGGATAACTACAAAGCTAGTCCTTGTCTCCACATCCAGGCTGTGCTGAGAGATGCTGCCAATCAAGACGGTTCCCCTACCATTTCATCCAAAAAAGTTACAAGCAAAAATATGTTTCTCATTAAGGCCAATGGGAAAGAAAATACAAATAACAAAATGAATGGAACATTTTTAAACAAAGAAAATAATAATAAAAAACACCCCAAGGCACATCCCTAGTTCCAGAGCTGGATGAACCACAATTTACGGAACTCCAGAGAGTCCTGTTTGTCTTCACCTGCTTGCTTTGCTTGGAGAGCCAGCATAGCTGAGATAAAATCATTGTTGCTGAGCTGGCAAAGTAAAAGGAAGGGAGCAGGAGTTCTATGGCATATTTAAGATGCCCAGGCTATGACACAGTGCCACTATGGGCCCCCAGGCATGGCTGGGATTCAGAAACCTGTCAGCAGAAGGTGCTGGTGAATGTGGATCTCTCTAAACTGGAGAGGACAAACAGCCATGAAGGTTGGGAAGGGTGTACAGTTAGGAAAGGGAAGGGAGTGAAATAGTTCCCTAGTATCCAAGTGCATCTCCAGGGGCAAAGATGGATGAGGAGTGGTCGTGCCCTTCCCCTCAGCACTGCCGCCCCCTGGGGGAGAAGAGAATATGGCAAAAATTTGTGCTTGTTCAGCTGATAGCATATGACTTGCCTGATTGTTTGGTTTCTCAGGAAGATAATCCATCCAAAACCATGTTTCCTTAGTGACCATCTCTCAGCAGGCCTGATCACCAAGGAGTAAAATCATAGCCCAGTATCAGTTGGCACAGGATACCTAGGCAGAGATGGCACACAACCAATGCTCCCTCTAAGCTGTGGAGTCTTGTGAGCAAAAATTCTACTTCGTGAGCTACTGGCATCAAAGTTGTAAGTGAGCGAATTGGCTACTGCATAAATTAGTTCGCTTTGGAGCCCCCCTTCCTGAGCTAAGACAACTCAGCTTAGAGGGAACAATGCACACAACATTTTTCTTCTGCTTTGTGGCTCTTTTGGAAAGGAAGATGAAGGTATTTCACCTTGTGGATCAATTCAGACAGACCCCAAAACCTGGGTTGAGAAGGTTAATTGAGAAGCTTGAATGCACTCCATGCAGCTTTCCCAGCTTCAAAGGCAGACCTGGGTCAGACGGGGGCAAGATGGTACAAATGTATTATGCTAGTCCACAGCTTGACTCCCTGGTGTTACTTTTCTTCTCGGAACTCATAACATGACTAATATGCTTCATTATTGACATCATTATTAATTCCTCAGTATTCTTTTAGGAATTATTATTTCTGATGCAGAGCAAGTGATTCCATTTCCCCAAACCTCTGGGCATGACACCTCTTGCATTTTAGTGATCATTCAGTTATCTCACACACATATCTAATTATGATACATGATCTTTTTGAAAATGTATGGGGATGACAAAACTGGAAGCAAAAATCCAAGGAATAAAAATCTCAGTGACAATTCTGTTTGGAACTTCTTTCCTACTTTATGAGAAAAGTTGTGCTCCCTGCACCTTTCAGCTTCTTGACTCGGGTGGCTTTTTGTCAGCGCAGATCCAAGAATACTTTTTCCAGGGACTGAAAGGTTTTTTTGGCGAGGGGAATGTGGGGAAAGGCTGTGTGCCTTCCCCTGGTGGGATATAAGCTCACGTAAGGCTCATTTCGTAGCAGGAGCTCCTTTGCATGTTAGGCCACACACCCCTGATGTAGCCAATCCTCCAAGAGCTTACAGTAGCCCCTGTAAGAAGAGCTCTGTAAGCTCTTGGAGGATTGGCTACATTAGGGGTGTGGCCTAATATGCAAAGGAGCTCCTGCTACGAAATGAGCCCTGAGCTCATGTGCTCCTTGAACAGGAGACACATACATTTTATTTATTTTGATATTTCTATGTCACCCTGAGCAGTCCAGGGTACAATATTTGCAGGTATCCAGACATCTTTGGCTAGGTGGTTTGTCAAGTGTATTCAAATGTACTGTGTGGCTGAAAAAAGGTGTGAACACCTAAACCCATTCAGTTTCCATTCAGAAGGGTTAGTGCAGAAGACCTTGGTGGAAACTCAACATGTATTACACCAAGCTGGAAAAATAGCTGGGTACATAGACGTGAGGAAAGTAGTAAGAAATCATTGTAAATGGTGTTGAGGAAACAAATGTTAACTTAATATTTTATAGCTTCTGTAAATCAACTTTGGAAAGGAAATGCCAAATAAATTTTTAATAGTTAGAAAGATAAATAATACATTTGATAAATTATACATACAGAAGTATTACCCAAAATATTAAATATTGATCTTATATACATTCTTTAGAAGATTACATATTAATAATAGTCTCCAAGTACAATCTGCAAAGTTGAGAGTGTTCTTTATGCTGTTCTCTTAAAAGGATGAAACATGAGGATCGATCTGTTTGTGCTTTAGTGATTTCAAGACTGCTATTGCAAAACTCATTCAGTTGGGTCCTACAAGTTTTACCACTGGTGCAAGAGAGCGGAGGGGCCATGTTTCACCCCCCCCCCAAACAGCAATGCCAAGAATTGTGACAACCAGATGGATAAAAAGACACATGGGACAGCTTGCACTGTGGAGGGTAACAAAGTGTTTCTATCTTGTACCAGCAGAAAAACTGGTAGGATCCAGTGTTCCCTCTAAGCTGAGTTAGTGTGAGCTAGCTCACAATTTCTTAGCCTCCAGCTCACACATTTTTGTCTTAGCTCAGGAAGGATGGCTCCAGAGCAAACTAATTTATGCTGTAGCCAAATCACTCACTCACAACTTTAATGCGAGTAGCTCACAAAGTAGAATTTTTGCTCACAAGACTCCACAGCTTAGAGGGAGCATTGGTAGGATCTAATCCATTTTCTTTTAGTTCACCAGCTTCAACCAGTGTTGTGTGAAGCAGCTGAGGTTCTTTCGTTTCCTGAATAACCATGTATAATGATGCCATATTGCATTCTCATTGATATTTGCATTAATGCTTTTAATGATCAGATCCAATAGTGGACATTTGGGGTTTGACCTTAAAAATGATCACTTCAGTAGTATGAAGCATCGCACGTACATCTTTTTATGCTTTCTACTGATATCAGAAATCATCTAATGAAGAATCACAAGGTGTAGACAAGTTTTCAATACAATCCTAAATAGAATTACATTTGTTTGAAGTCTTTGGGCTTAGAAAGGTATAACAAGTTGGTAAAATTTGGTTTGGATGCTATTACTGTTTGGTGGATTTGTAACTGATTGACAGATCGCACCCAAGGAGTGCTCTGTCTGGGGCCCTATGTTGTTCAGCATCTTCATAAATTACTTGGATGAAAGGATAGAGGGGATTCTCATTAAATTTGAAGATGGGACTAAATTGGGAGGGATAGCAAATACAGTAGAAAACGGAACTGATACAGGATAATCTTGACAGGCTGGAAAATAGAGCTAAAATGAACAAAATCAATTTAACAGAGAGAAATGTAAAGTTTTGAATGTAGGTATGAAAAATCAAATGCATAATTATATGATGGGAGAGACTTGTCTTGGCAGTAGTATATGCAAAAAGATCTGGGAATGTTAGGAGACCATACACTGTACATGAGTTAGCAGTGTGATGCAGTAGCTAAACAGCAAATGCAATTTAGGGCTGCATCAACAGAAGTATAGCGTCCAGATCACTCTCCTCTGGTTAGACCTTACTTGAAGTATAGTGTTCAGTTTTGGGCACTGCACTTTAAGAAGGATGTTGACAAACTGGAACATGTCAAGAGGAGGGCAACAAAGATGGTGAGGGGAAAGGCTGAAGGAGCTGGAATTGAAAGAGGAAAAGTTGAAGGAGGAAAGGCTGAAGGAGCTGGATATGTTTAGCCTGATCAGGAGACTACTGAGAGGTGCTATGATAGCCATCTTCAAGTATTTGAAGGGCTGTCATATAGAGGATGGTACAGAGTTGTTCCTTGTTGCCCCAGAACCAACAGGTTGAAATTAAAGCAAAAGAGTTTTCTGCTAAACATTAGGAAGAACTTCCTGACAGAGTGGTTCCTCAGTGGAACAGACTTCCTCAGGAGGTAGCGGGCTCTCCTTTGGAGGTTTTCAAACAGAGGCTAGATGGCCATCTGACAACAGTGCTGATTGTGTGAACTAAGGTCAAATCTACATCTGACTTTCCCACTGGAATCACTCTAGTTTCAAAAAAAACCCCGTCTATACCTGTTTCTAGTTTCAAACCATACTTGTTCTAGTTTAAAAATTACTGTTTACATTCGTTAATTGCCCTCCTGTGGTCAAGCTAGCATTTTACTGCTTTAAACAGATCCTGTTGCTTAGTACTCTTCAGACCCAGGGAGTGAAATTTGAAACCAGCGTGAAATGAGCGTAGGAAAAGACAACAATCAAACTACTTCAGAGAGGAGGTGTAAATTGGGCCTTAGGCAGATTATGAGAGGGAGGGCAGGAAGAGATAAGTCAGTGCTCAACTCTCATTGCCCTTTCTTACATGCCCAGGGTAATGTCAATTGTCACTTCGGGGTCAGGAGGGATTTTCCTCCAGGCCACATTGACCTGGGATCCTAGAGGTCCCTTGCCTTCCTCTGGGCATAGAGTAGGGGTCACTGGAGGAGTGAGGGGTAAGATAGCTGTGGATTTCTTGAGTTATGCAGGGGATTTCACTAGATGACCCTTGAGGTCCCTTCCAGCTCAATGCTTCCATTTCTACTTAGGACTGCTCTGCTTAGCGCACCAAGGTGATAGCTAGTGTGTTCAGTGTTCCTGAGTGGATGCATCTGTAGGCTGAAATGAGAACTTCAATTGTAGACATTCTGTTACTAGCCACGAAGCCTCCTTCACTTCTCCTCCCAAATAACACTTTTTAAAAATGACATGATCCAGGAGGAGACCAGCAAAAATTAAAGCATTTCTGTGGGGAAAAATAATAAATTGAGAGAGGGAAAGAAATTATTTTCTAGCTTGCTTAGATTCAAAGCAGCAGCTGCAAATATTCTCAAGTGCAGCCTTCAGTAACAAGCTGGCAGGGACAGAGGATAAAATGGATTCCAGATTAATCAGACAACAGAGCTGTTCTGCTAAATGAAAATGGGGGATGTAAATGCCATGAAAGCCACTTCAACAGAAAGTGCTGGATAGGGAGGGAAAGAAAACCAATTAAAATTGAGATATTTCTGTATTTCCCAAGGCACAACCTATTTTTTTAAATATGTGGCTAAATCCTGTTCATCAAATGGAGGAAAAAGTTATCCCATCGACCAAGGCAATAACAATACTTCAAGAAGAAACAGAAAATTGGTTGTGTTGGGGATGTCTTTAATAGACTTTTTTTCCACGTCATTAACATTTGTCCGGTTGTAGATTTGCCTCATGAGATAAGAGTTTGTGATTATTGTTTTTGAGCCTTGTTAAAACATTTCCCTACCACTCTACGCTTAAGTTAGGATAAAATTCTGAAAGGCATATGCATTCTTCCTTAGAACATCGGCTGTTCTGATCCTTACATTCTGGTTCCAACGTCCATTCACTACAAACCTCCATATTTAGCCATATGTGGCCTGACTAGGACCAGTTCTTCAGCATCCAAGTAGCACAACGAGGAAGGCGTCAGTGCACTGCTAGGGTTTGGCTGGTTTCTTGCTCTCAATTCACCTTCCGTTCCCATCTCACCCAAGCTTCTGCTGAGGGGATGACTGTACCTTACTTCAGATGACAAAATAATACCTTGAACTGGCGCTACCTGAAGATCACAGTCTGAGTTTGAAAGCTTTGCCTCTTGCTGGTTGCATGTTATTCTGCATCAGGAATCACAGGGCAAAAAGGCTATGGTAGGACACATTGGACCACCCCGGCCAAAGCCATGTGCGATGGAGGCTGTAATAAGGAAGGGAACTGGCCAAGAATGAGTGAAGAAGCTGGGTGGATCCAACCCATAAAATAGGTAAAGAATGGAGACTGGTGATAATTTTGCAGGGGGAAAAAGTAAGAGTGTGGAAGGATAAAGATGGGATTTGACCTTATATATATTTTAGTGTTCTCTGATAGTTGTGAAATAGTCATTGGGGGGGGCGGAATTGTTAAAATGCAGCTACGCAGGAAATAGTGGGAAAGCCAGTTTGGTGTAGTGGTTAAGTGCGCGGACTCTAATCTGGGAGAACCGGGTTTGATTCCCCACTCCTCCACTTGCACCTGGCTGGATGACCTTGGGCAAGCCATAGCTCTGTACCAGCTGTTCCCTCAAGGACAGCTTGGGAAAGAGCTCTCTTAGCCCCACCTACCTCACAGGGTGTCTGTTGTGGGGAGGGGAAGGGAAAGGAGTTTGTAAGCCACTCTGAGACTCCCTTGGGGAGTGGAGGGCGGGGTATAAATCCAATCTCTTCTTCTTAAAAAAACCCAAAAAACAACTTTCAGACCTGTTAAAAACTATAGCCTGTTTCCAGTTTAACTTCATTTAGGAAAATTAGTAGAAGGTCTGTGGTTAAGTAACAGATCACACAGGACCAAACTGAATCTCTGGTACTGCACTTGGGAAAGATACCGGGCCCCTTGAGAGTCAATGCCCATCAGTACATGGATTCAATGTCATGCACCTTCAAACGTTCCTCTATATGAGAGCAAAATGGTATGTTATGCTATGCATCCATACATCAGAAGATGGGAAGTCCATTCATTTCAGTTATGGATTTTCACTTTAATGGGTGGCATTTGTTTAATTAATTAAGCAGGCATAAGTTAGGTCTTGCTTATTAAAGCTTAATGGCTGCTGGTTGTTAAAGTCTGTCAGTTCGAAAGGCGCCAGGCTTCAGCTGACAGCCCCCAATCACAGGAACTGATAGGAAAAAAGCATAACAGCTCATCTCGGGTGAGAGGAGGTTTGGGGATAATTAAATTCACTGAGCAGCTGTTGATTTTCTTTTCCTTACACATTTGCATGGAAGTAATTATCACTGAGCTCAACCTGAGTTTTAAGGGTAACGGATTAGACCATTTGGAACTTTTCCAGTAATAGTAGTGTTTTCTTCTGGTGCAAGAATCCTTGCACCACTGGATCATCTCTTTCTCCACCCACTGACCAGATCAGGCTGGGTCAAAGAAGCTTTTCCTGAAGTCTCTATGACCGATTTCCCACAAGCCACTGCTCCGCCCCCGCTCTTCCCTTTGCCCTGATCATGTCAGTTTCCCACTATTTCCTGCGTAGCTGCATTTTGCCCCACAGTTTCACCTGATTTCTCCCGTGTCTACTTGATCCTGTTTTTTGGGGACTGAGTAGACATGGGGGCAATCGGGCGAAGCTGCAGGGCAAAATGCGGCTGCACAGCAAATAGTGGGAAATTGACACTTACGATTGGGGCAAAGGGAAGAGCGGGGGTGGAGCTGTAGCTTGTGTGAAATCAGTCTAGGAGTTTCTTTCTGAAGTCTTTCTAGTCTTACTTCCTCCAAATCCCTGCTTCCTTACTTCCTCCAAATCTCTGTTCCATTGTTTCTAGCTAGACTTATAAGCATTTCTAAAAGGATGGCTGAGGTGAGATTGGAAAGCAATTGAACTGACTTTCCCCTTCCTACCTGTTCTCTGCCCAGAGAGAAAAACATTTAAAACTTAGAGTGAAGGTTTTGTTCAGTTCAAACCTCCAAAGAAAAAAATTCATTTCTTCACATTCTCTGTGGCCAAGTCACTGAAAAGTGCATTTAGAATTCAGAATTCTGATTCTATTTCTCTCAGCTTTTACTTTTGCTTTTCATCTGTCTTTAGCAAGGGTATTCATGTGAGCAATTGGTTTTGTTCATAAATTCACAAGCATGAACCTTCTGTACGTGGATAATAGTAGTAAATTACAAGTCCAAATAGACTTATGACCAGCCACATGGTTCATGAAGGCCAAATTAGAAGAGATGCCAGCCCTGTGTATGACCTGGGGACATGCCTCTATTTTGTAGAGTCCTGGGCCACCATTTAGGAGCACTGTGAAGACCAATTCTGGCCAGGACCATAGAATCATAAAATCATAGAATCATGGAAGCAACTTCCAGGGTCATCTAGTCCAACCCCCTGCACAATGCAGGAGATTCACAAATACCTCCCCCTCCATACCCCCAGGGACCATGGTTCCACACCCAGAAGATGACAACAAACCCTCCAGGATCTCAGCCAAATTGGCTTGAAGAATAATTGCTTCTTGACCTCAAAGCAGTGATCAGCATTTCCCTGGGCATGTAAGAAAGGGCCACAAGAACTAAGCACTGATGCAAGTCTTCCTGCCCTCCCTCTCATGATCTGCCTAAGTTCACAGAATCAGCATTGCTGTCAGATGCCCATCTAGCCTCTGTTTGAAAACCTCCAAAGAAGGAGTGCCCACCACCTACCGAGGAAGCCTGTTCCACTGAGGAACCACTCTAACTATCAGGAAGTTCTTCCTAATGTTTAGCCGAAAACTCTTCTGATTTAATTTCAACCCGTTGGTTGTGGTCCAACCCAATGCTCCCTCTAAGCTATGGAATCTTGTGAGCAAAAATTCTGCTTTATGAGCTACTGGCTTTAAAGTTGTGAGCGAGCAATTTGGCTCCTGCATAAATTAGTCTGCTCTAGAGCCATCCTTCCTGAGCTAAGACAAAAATTGGTGAGCTGGAGGCTAAAAAACTATGAGCTAGCTCATGCTAACTCAGCTTAGATTCTGGGTCAACAGAAAACAACTCCATACCACCCTCTATATGACAGCCCTTCAAGTACTTGAAGATGGTTATCATATCACCTCTCAGTCGTCTCCTCTTCAAGCTAAACATACCCAGCTCCTTCAGCCTTTCCTCATAGGACTTGGTCTCCAGACCCCTCACCATCTTCGTTGCCAACCTCTGGACACATTCTATCTTGTCCATATCCTTCTTAAATTGTGGTGCCCAAAACTGAACACAGTACTCTAGGTGAGGTCTAACCAGAACAGAGTCAAGCAATACCATCACTTCACATGATCTGGACACTATACTTCTGTTGATACAGCCCAAAATTGCATTTGCCTTTTTAGCTACTGCATCACACTGCTGACTCATGTTCAGCATTTGTTCTACTAAAACCCTAGATCCTTTTCACACATACTACTGCTAAGACAAGTCTCCCCCATCCTTAAATAATGTGTTTGATTTTTCCTACCTAAATGCAGAACTTTACATTTATCCCCATTGAAATTCATTTCTTTTAGCCCAGTTTTCCAGCCTGTCAAGATCATCCTGTACCCTAACTCTGTCTTCTACCATATTTGCTACCCCTCCCAATTTAGTATCATCTGCAAATTTAATAAGTATTCCCTCTATTCCTTCATCCAAATCATTTATAAAGATTTATACAGACCACTGCAGCATGAGTGGAGGAACTTAGGGCCTCTGCCTCCCACCGGCAGCATAGTTCCAACCCAAAACAGTATTGGAGAGCGCACTGGCAAATAATACCCCTAGTACCAGTTTTGGATCAAAAAATGCCCCCCCTCAACACAGTAGTTCTGACCAGAACTGGATGCCACAGCATTCTTAAAAGGCTTTCCAGGACTCAGCAAACTGTAGATGTTTCCTCGCAGTGAATGTAGGGATGGCATCTTGTCTAGTTTGGCCCTCAGTGTAGTGCAAAACTCTTCTGCCTCCACACATCATTGTGTTATTGTTGCACTATAGCAATCATTGTTGCACTATAGCAATCATTGTTGCTATATTGTTGCACTATAGCACTATATTGTTGCACTATAGCAATCATTGGCAACTGGATAGTAAAGCTGTCTGCAAGGGATTGGAAGGTTTTTCTCTTCAAATGTGAAGAATGATTTTTGGAACAATCAGTAGAAATATGGGTACAACTTGCATTCCCCATCAACAAAATTAGATGTCAGGCATCCTGAGGATCAGGGGCGTAGACTTTTTAAATCCGGGGGGGGGGCTCTTTCGTGCGTGTGCGCGCACAGGACCATGTTCCCGCCGCTTCTCTCCCCCCCCCCGGCCCCAGGGAGGCAGGAGGGCAGGCCAGGGGTGGAGGGGAAGGAGAGGTGGTGACAACAGCCAGCTGGCCGGCTGACTGCCGCGCGCGAAGCACGGGATGATGTCCCTGCCGCCTCTCTCCCCCCCCGCCGCAGGGAGGCAGGAGGGCAGGCCGGGGGTGGAGGGGAAGGAGAGGCAGCGGCGGCAGCCAGCTGGCCGGCTGACTGGCCACTGGCGGTGCTCCATTTTGCCGGGGGGGGGCTGAGCCCCCCCTGGGAAATTTTGGGGGAGGCTCAAGCCCTCGAGCCCCCCCGTAGTTGACGCCTATGCTGAGGATGTTTCCCAAAGCACATCAAATCTTGCCTATCACACATTCAAGGTGCAATTAATTTTATTCAAACACAAATGACAAATTATTTATAATTAACTTACTAATTACAGCAAAAATATTATTTGCCAGATCCTGGAAACTCATCAGGTACATAGATTGTGAGGCTACTATATGGCAAAAAAATCTGTGCTTTTCAGAAATGGAAAAATTTGTTAAAATACGTGACTAAAAGATAATGTGATCTGGCTTTGTTTTCTCAGACATGGATTTAATGTGATAAATCATTGCGATGGTTTGTAGAAGTAAATCCCATATCATGTTTTGTAATTTCTTTTTTGATTAAAACTGTTGGAATGTTATTAAAGAAAAACACTCATTTTGGAATTCACTTTGATTGAAGCAACACTTACCCACCATGATGATTTCAGTTTGGTGTAGTGGTTAAGTGCGCGGACTCTAATCTGGGAGAATCGGGTTTGATTCCCCACTCCTCCACTTGCACCTGGCTGGATGACCTTGGACAAGCCATAGTTCTGTCAGAGCAGTTCGTGAAAGAGCTCTCTCAGCCCCACCTACCTCACTGGGTGTCTGTTGTGGGGAGGGGAAGGGACAGGAGATTGTAAGCCGCTCTGAGACTCCTTTGGGTAGTGAAGGGCAGGGTATAAATCCAATCTCTTCTCTTCTTCTTATTTCCAGTCTTACAATTTTTATATCAAGTTCATTACTATTCATAGGCAGTTACTTCTAATCCTTTGATAAATATATGCAGGGCTCATTTCATAGCAGGAGCTCCTTTGCATATTAGGCCACGCACCCCTAATGTAGCCAATCCTCCAAGAGTTTACAGAGCTCTTCTTACAGGGGCTACTGTAAGCTCTTGGATGATTGGCTACATCAGGGGTGTGTGGCCTAATATGCAAAGAAGCTCCTGCTATGAAATGAGCCCTGAATATATGCAAGGATTCATAGTAGTGTCTAGTTATAAAACTAACAGGAATTAACCAGACTTGCATTTTAGAAAAATAATGAAGCCAGCATTAATGCTGGACCTTCTCAACTAACCATTATATCATTTTGCTTCCCTATTACTTACTTTCATTCTTCAGTTTCTCTTGTATTTTTACTATATGACACTAAAAATTTTGCATGGTGAATGCAAATAATATAAGGGATAGCAGCAAACAACCTTGCTTCCCCCCTTTCTTAATTAATAGGTTATGACAGGGGTGACAGGGGTGGGCAATTGTTTTGGCTCGGGGGCCGCTTTGTGGGAGCGGAGGTTAGCGGAGGGCCCCACCTTTTAAAATGATTGCATTCATTAGTTAACTTTGCATTTCAGAAAAGGTATAAATTGTATCATAAAAATCAATAAATATAAATTAAATAAAATAGTGGTGGTTTTATTCAATTTATTTATTGTGCTAATTTCATATCATCTGTAGCTGCAAGCACATTTAATTTTAGAATCAGTTTAATGAGACAAATGTACCCTATCACACTTTTCTACAATTTTTTTCAAATCAGGAGTGAGATTGCTTGTTGAGATGCTCATCACAGTCTGCAAGTTAATGTCTGTCAAATGTCTGTTAATGTCTATATTTACTCTTGTTGATCTTCATGCAAGAAAAACTTTGCTCACAAATATATGTAGACCCAAATACAGAGAACATTTTCCCAGCAAATTTCTTCATACATGGAAACTTTTCAGCAGACAAAGATTTGTAAAAGTCAACTAATGTCACAGCGTTAAACATTTCTTTCACAGTGTGATCTGACTGCATGTAAATAAGTTCAAGCTGCAGCTCCTCAAGTGCTGACAGTGGCCAACTGTCTTGGCGGGCCGCAAAAAACTCTGTGGCGGGCCGCAGGTGGCCCCCGGGCCGCCATTTGCCCACCCCTGGGTTATGAGAATTTCCTGTGCACTAATATTCCTGTGCCTTAGGTGTTTATATGCTAAGGATATTCAAGTCTAATCATTCACTTTTCAGCCCTGGGGTTTATTTCTTTTAATCCTCTGAATTTCATTTATTTCTTCTGTACTCTGCTAGGAGTGTGTAATGCTTCCCTATCCTACACCAATATCTTCATGATTTGCGTTTTATTTTTAAAAAGCATGCAATACTCAGCAGAAATTAAGAGTACAGTTCTGTATAAAACTCCATAAATCTTCTTTTCTCCATAGTTGTAGATGAATTCCTATCAGATACACTTCTTTCCTGTTTTCGTCTGCGAATGTTCTTGCTAATGATGTATATGGGTTGTTTTCATTTTCAAAAATACTTCTGCCCGGTCTTTTTGGCTTGGTATGTCTCTTTAATATCAGATGTTTCTCTTTTACTAAGTGAACCTCTGGTTAGCTATCTTTTAGAATTGTTCTCCACTTCTGTGTTCTCTGGATTAGTTCCAATAATCCCCAAAGTCTTCATTTCTTTAAATGTGACATAATACTCATAAACAATCCTCTGATGTATGCATTCAGTGTTTCCAAGAGAGCTACTTTCCTCACTAAATTCTCTTAGAAGAAAAAATATCTCAGTTCATTTTCACCTTGCAATATCACCTTGTTGAACAAATGGATATGATTGCGATGCACAATCTTTGTTTTATATTACCATCTGCGCTGTATTGATACCAGAGAACAGTCTGTAGTCTTGGGGTAATCACAACCTTTTTAGTCCTTTCTGTAATAATTTTTGTGAAAGAAAGTAAATGATCTAGTATTGTTTTAAGTATTGAGCAGGAGGCGATGAATTCAAACTAACAGGCTTTTATTCAGTGACATTGTTCAGCTCAAAAGACAGCTCTATGAGAGCAGCACTTTCATTTATACTGTTCCAACACATAACTTTCAACAATGTAACCAGGGGTCATTTCGTAGAAAAAGAGGTGCAGGAGCTCATTAGCAGAACTCATTAGCATAACTTATTTGCATATGCTACACCACCTGACATCACCTGAAGAATGTCAGAAGGCAAGAAAGGAGGGAGGGAGGGAGGGAGGGAGGAAGGAAGGAAGGAAGGAAGGAAGGAAGGAAGGAAGGAAGGAAGGAAGAGCTGGCAGAGAGGGGACAGCTACTAATCCAAGCCTCAGAAATACGACTATTCTGGGAGAATAGCTTCAGTGGTGGTTGAAGCCTTCAGAAGGCTGGTCGGAGGAACAAGGACCTTTCCAGGGGACGGGGTCATTTTGCTGCAGCCATGACACAAGTAGGCATTCCCCCACGGGGAGGGGGGTTGGCACCAACTCCCGGAGCTGCGCTCCCCCGAGCTCCTGCTCGAAAGGACCCCTGAATGTAACTATATACAAGCAATACTATTGGACCCAAGCAGGGCTCAGTGATTGGGTATCTAGATTGGCTTCAGGACCAATGGGAGTTTTTATTAATCAGCCAATAGGAATTGGAGCTTTAGGATACCAGAGCCCTTTTCAAGTTATTACTGCTTCATATTCTAAACAAACACAACATATTGAGAGTGAGCAATGGCAGTGACAGTACAAAATAAAATCTTTCACATTCATATTACAGAGATTTCTTACATCTACAGTCTTTTTTATCCATTTCCAAAAATGTCTAGGGATACTGGCTGCATTTCATATCTTTGACTGCCTTTACTCGTCATTGGGTTCATAACCTCATTACAGTCCCATCCCATTCTGAAATCTCCTTTAACAAAATCATCCAACTTTTGTATTAGATTACTAAAAATTAAGTTTGAGATGCATTAGGGGCAAATACAGATCTTATAGACAATCTTCACTAGTAACGGCTCCTCTTTTTAAAAGTTCCATTTTATCTTGCCATTTTTCCATTGCTACACCAAGAAATAATATTGCCACTGTTTTTGTACAGACATTGTACCTTTCTCCTTTGAATAAACCATTAAATAAATATTCATTATTCCTTTTCAAAGGCGCTTTCTGTAAAAACATTAAATCATAGCCATCTGTTCTGTGTAATTTAAATATCTTACTTGTTTAACTGGATTACGAATCCTGTTTACATTCTGTGTTGAAACGTTTGTTTTTGCCATTGTTCACAAACAAGACAAGAATAAGTATTTTAATTACAATATGACTCCCCCCCTTTATTCCTATTCTTTTCATTTTGAGTAGTAGCAGTAGTAGAGGAAGAGGTGATGAATTTCTCAGAATTTCAAATTCCAATAATCACTTCTTCCAAAGTATGAGTCACAAGTCATTATGGAAAATCACCTTCAGTTTGTAATATCTACCCTTATCTTAGACCCACTGGGTTCATTCCAGAGAATGGCTAACATCAGTGCACTTAAGCTCTTGACTTCTGACTTTGATAGATTCAACTAATGCTTGAACACCAGTACTGGACTCCTGTCTCCTATCTAGAGTAGATCAAAAGATATGTGGGATGTAAATAATGCTGTTATTTTCAAGGAGGGACACCCTGCCCCACAAACCCACACTGTTGGAACTCTGCTGGTGATCATCTGATATAGTAAAAAGCAGCTGAAGGGTGCAAGACATTTGGACTTGGGCTCTGGTGCTTGGGCAGGGGAAGATAAACTTTTTCATCCATGAGTCCTTCCTCAAAGGCCAAAAGAGCCTTGGAAAGGGCCCTGCCCTGTCCCCCTGCCTTTTACTAACAAAAACCAAGCCTAGAGTGCTGTGGTTTTCTAGCAATGGCCACTGAGGGCTTCTTACAGCTACAGGTACTACTTTTATTGTTTTGGGGTTTTTTTTCCTTTCTAGTTTTCTGCAAACCTGTGGCATTTTTCAAGTTTATAGAAAGATCTGTGTTGCCGGTTTACATGTCCAGTTACTAGTTGGGTTGCCAGGTCCCCTGGTCAATCTGGTGGGGGGGATTTGGAGGACGTTCTGAGGGTAGGCAGGGATGCCCCAAGCCCCGCCCCCAAGCCACAGCCACACATGGCCACCCCTCTCCCTCCCTGCTAAGAGATTTAAAGGGCTTCAGCTGATTAGCAGGGAGCATGTGGCCCACCAACCAGCTGGAAGGCCCTTTAAATCTTTTAGCAGGGAGGGAGAGGGGCTGTCACCAGCCACAGCTCCATCGGCAAAAAGACCCCTTAAATGGTCTTTTTCACGATGGGAGGGGGCACGGTGCACACGGGGCTCCTTTCCCAGCGGCAATTCACTGCTTGGGATTCAGGCCCACGTGCTGCCGTCCCGCTCGCCCTCCAATATAACCCTCCAATATAATTTTTGCAAATGTTAAGATTTTTCTGAAAACCTGGGGAATCCCCCAAGTTTGCAGAAAAATCTCCTTTTTCTCAATGTGGGCCCAATCCATGGATTTAGATCTTCCCACACTTGAGTAGCAGCTATATAGATGATGGACTACACACCCTGGTGGCAGGATGTTTTTTTGTTTTACCAGTAGCTAAGTAGGGGGAAGGGTTAAACATTCTCTGGGCCGGCACTGTTGCTTTTTACTGTTCATTAATTCCCAACCTAATGTGTATGCAGTACTTAATTTTTTGGCATATTAGCCAAGTATGCTTTAAGCCACCTTATCATGTTTGAATATTTGCTGTGATGACAGTTTGCACATGTGTGCATTCCCTCTTCTTTTGCAAATGCTTCCAGGACTGCTCACTGGTGAAACGATTGATCCAGCCATGTAGCTATTAGCGACCAAAGGCACTGCACCTCTGTTGGCCTGGCATTTGCTGCTAGACATCACAGTTCATTTATCCATCAGGATGATGTGTATGTGTGTGGTTAGCGAAGGTGAAATCTCTGGGATAGTGCAAATATTTTAAAATTCGATATCCCTCAATCTGTTGGCAGTTGTTGAACTGAGTTGCAGTATGGAAGCTATAAACAGTGTCAGTCATTTTTTGAAAATGAAATGTGCTAAACATTTAGCTTGACGAGAGAGAAAGTTGAACAGTGCATTCATGGAGAGATGAATAACTTGGACAGCATCCAGTACACTTGCATAATTAGAGGCTCAGACGATCAGGGGATGATAACAGATGGAGCGTATTTTTTTTCTGGCAATCACGGCGGGTTCGTCTCACACACAGTATGACCCTGGCCTTGCCACCGGTGATACATACATACTGAACAGAAAGTCAAATACTGGACTGCCAAATGACTTCCTAAGTCAGACTTAACCTTCTCCTTGTGCATCAAGCAGATTGTTTGACTGTTTCATCTTTCTAAAGATGGACATGTGTAGTGATACAGATATATGCTTATCCTTCATTTTATAATACCTATTTTAAAGAGAATCGCTCTAGGGATTGGGTGGGAAACTCCGATGTGACGGGTACTAACTAGCCAATGGGCACTCATCACAGCTGTAACATAAACAGGGAATGAATTGGCTTTTCCTCAGCTCATGCAGGTAAGCTGTACAGCTGGTTTAGAGGAGCTTTGTCCAGTTGACTGAGGAAAACTGTGTGCATTTTTGAAAAGCAGTGAAGGTCCTCTCATACAGTCTTTCTTTGCCATCTTCAAAAGATGTCTTTACCCAGGGTTGCTGTGGGCAGAGTGTACTGTTGCCTCAGAAACTCAGGGTGGTGTTCCTACTCATGCGGCACCGGTTACTTTTATGTTCTGATTTATTTATTCACTTAGAACTGTATAACCTGCTGCTTTGGCACACAAAGCAGACAACAACACCAGCACCAAACCAATGGTATAGAAATCAAATCATGCCCAGCAAACTCTTGAATCCAGAACCCACATTAAAGAGGTGAGCTAGCCCACATGAGGAAATGTGTTCCTTCAAATATGTGGGTTCTGGTCATGGAAGGTTAAGACAAGCATCTTGAATTGTGCTTAGAAATAAACAGGCAGACAGTATGGGTGTTACAAAACCAGTGTTGTATGTGTCTGTTATGTATTGAGTCTGAGTCATCCTTGAAGGGTACCTGGAACTGGTTGAGCTTGTTACCCCAGAACAATAGCTGACCAGGATCCTGGAGTAGACCAACAGAGAAGTAGTGTAATGTAAATAACCTATTCTTGGGTGTGGATGTGTTTGGGGTGTGGTGTTTGCATGCTTTATAAAGAAGGGAGCAGCCTTGGAATTTGTCCTTGTAGTGTTCCTGAAGTCACTGAATAAAGTAGAGTTGTTTCACTCCAGTGTGTCCAGAACCCAGTATTTAACAGTGTTACATTGCCAAAAAGTGGGCTGAGCAAATAGATGTTTTTGAGATTTTCTTTTAAAAAATAAAAATAATTTTAATTCAATTTTTATATATAATTTATACCAAACTTTTCAGGGCAGCGCCATATAGAACTTGTTATAGTCGTTCAGTCTGGAAGTAACATGAACGTGGATTGAGGTGGACAGATCAGCAGTTTAACTCTGTTAAACTAAAAATTACTGATAATAATCTGTAAATTTTCTGCAGCTCAAATATTGTTTGCTGCAAATCCTTTATTAGGAAGAGGAACACTTGAGAGGAGTAATAAATGTACACAGGAGCATCCTGCACTGTTGCTATAGTGCATTGACATACAGCTGTGTGTATTTCATGCTTGCGTTGCTGGTAAGAAGTCCTTTAGTCCCATAAAAAACTTTGCCTGCCATTCACATATTAATCATTCACTCACCTGCCCATCCAATATACCTAAACTTAAAAATTTGAATTTTTAAAAAAAGAGCTATATTTGATTCCATTCTGAGCTGTAGAGCCACAGGTTGACCTATTGTAAAGGAGCATGTATGGACAGCAAAGACTGGAGTGGTTGTAAAAGGAAGAAAGATTTAGATATGGTCTATGGAACATGAGAGTAGATTTTAATGTAACGATTAGGATCTGGACTACAATGTGGAAAAGGTCAAGGAACCAATGTAGGGACTTAAGGATAAGTGTGAGAAGGCAATAACAACAGGCTGTGGTAGGGTTGCCAGCCTTCAGGTGGGACCTGGAGATCTCCCGCTTTTACAACTGATCTCCAGCTGACAGAGATCAGCTCCCCTGGAGAAAATGGCTGCTTTGAAGGGTGGACTCTATGGCGTTGTACCATGCTGAGGTTTCTCCCCTCCCTTAACCCCACCCTCTCCTGGCTTCACCTGGAAAGTCTCCAGGTATTTTCCAACCCAGACCTGGCAGCCCTGGACTGTGGTGATGGAAAGTGCTGTCAAGTCACAGCCCTAGAGACATGCAGCTGTCCTCAACCAGGGGTAAGGCCAGGGGTCCTTTGGGGCTGGAGCGAGGCGGAGCAAAGCTCCGCCAGCTCAGGAGTGGCCACTAGGGCAGCCACGGGTCGAATCAGATTCTCTGATCTGATTCGGCCTGCTGCTGAATTGCTGCCGAAATTCAGTGGCAAGTTTAAAAGCAACTGGAGGGGAGGGGGTTTGAGGGAGAGGCTCCAAACTTGCAGGGTAGCTGCTGGGGCCTCTCCTCGAAATGCCCACCAAGTTTCAAGAAGATTGGACCAGGGGGTCCAATTCTACGGGCCCCCAAACAGGTTGCCCCCATTCCCTCCATTGTTCTCTATGGTAGGAAAAAAGTACCATTTTTTCCCACCATAGAGAGCAATGGAGGGGATGGGACAACATGTTTGGGGGCCCATAGAATAATCTGGGAGGTGGATCCTGTGAAGGGCAGCATTTTTTGGGGGGGAATGGAAGGACTCAGCAGGGTATAATGCCATAGTGTCTACCCTCCAAACCAGCCATTTTCTCCAGGGGAACTCATCTCTGCCATCTGGAGAGCACTTGTAATTCTGAGTGATCTCCAGCCCTCGCCTGGAATTGGCAACTCTTCTCCTCCGCCCACTGCCAGGTGGGTCTAACTGTCCCCTCAGTGGCCTGCTTCTGTCAGTAAAAAGATGATGGACTTTCAGCATAACCCCCTCCCCTACCCACTGCCAGCTTGGCAACCAAGCTTGCTCTGATTAGGGAAATACCTGGAGATTTGGGGGGTGGATCCTGTGGAGGGCAGCATTTGGGGTGTGTGTGGAAGGACTCAGCAGGGTATAATGCTATAGTGTCCACCCTCCAAAGCAGCCGTTTTCTCCAGGGGAACTGATCTCTGTCATCTGTAGATCAATTGTAACAGTGGGAGATCTCCAGGTCCCACCTGGAGATTGGCAACCCTAAGGGGGAAGTCAGCCCCACAGCAGGGGGTTGAAGGGAATTATTTGATGGTTGCTGGCCTATCTCATTAGCCAGCCAGCCGTGGCGGAGCTAAACAGGAGAGAGAGGCTTTATTCTGACAGGAATATTCAGCTTAATCTGATAGGAAAGTCAGAAAGTCAGTCGGGGGAGGGGAGTTATGCTGAAAGTCCATTGTGTTTTCACTGACAGAAGCAGGCCACTGAGGGGACAGTTAGACCCACCTGGCAGTGGGCGGAGGAGAAGAGTGGATCCAGCACCCAGTCCTTCCCCTTCGCTGGCTCCCTCCAGACTGAGGCTGAGACGCTGGCCGGTGACTCTGTGGGTGGGACTGAGGCAAAGCAGTGAGAGAATGCAGCCAGTGGCCAGGGACCCCCCTTTGAGTGGCAGTCCTTCCAGCCAACTGATTTTGGCGCCCCATGGAATCTTGCCACTTGAAAACAGCTTTATATAATAAGGAAAGATTATACTACTTGATTCAAATAGAGCCTTGATCAGCAAACATCCAGTCAGGGCTTGTTCCTGTGCCACTCCAAGACTACAAAACATAGAAACAAATCTTCTCTGGTATTGCAGGCAGATATATTCAAGTTTACTGTCAGCCTTGTGTATGCAGTCTTTTTCCCCAGCTGGTAACTGGTTGCTCACTTTTTGAAACAGGGTGCTGGACTAGATGGGACTCTGGTTGATCCAACAGGTCTGCTCTTATGTTAACATGGGACCAAATCACTTGCTCCAGAAATTCTGGCTTCCACTTTCAGATCCATTTGCCAAAGCAATTAAGTGTGACCATCTGTCTTCGGAAAGACCTATCAGTTATAGATTCCCATATACTTCAAACATGTTTGCTGAATGGGGCTGACTTTCTGGTAGATCAACCTGTCTTAGTAAGTCAGGTTTTTCCATATTGGGGTGTAAAGGTCCAAACACAAAGGCCTGAAGCTAACACATAAAACTTAAAAAATGAACAAACATGGGTGTTTCCCTCTGATGTTTCTTGCCACAGAAGTATTTGCTTTAATAACAGTCTGGTAAATGATAGCCTTAGTCTCAATTTATCTTGTCCAACATAACCATAAAGATGAGGTGTTCTTTTTTTATTCTGTGGACTTTGTTGCATGAGGAATTTTCCAAGTGATAGAGCCTAGTCCTCACAAAAACTGATGCTGTGGGAAACACTGGGTCTGTACCACTTTAAATTGCCAGCAACGATTTACATAATCTGATGGAGTGTTTCTATTTATTTGTTCATTCCATTTATATCCCACCCTCCCCGTGAACAGGCTCAGGAAGGCTTACCTTAGTTGGCGCAAGTACCATAAAACCACATAAAAATATTCAAAACATTTAAAAACATTCAGTTAAGTCCTAAAGTGCTAGTGATAATAATAGTTCCATTATGAAATAGGATGGCGTGTTATATGATGGAGCAGCAAACAGTTTCTGACTTGATGATCTTTGGATGTCAACGATGGTATAACTTGATCTCAAACCTCGGCCAGCCTATAAACCTAGATGTTGGTGGTAGTGGTGAGCATTCTAGAGCAATGAAAGATCTTGCTCATGAACTGACATGTCACAGTACACCTTTACTACCTAACATCTAGTTTCCCATGTACAGGGCTGCTTCCACAGCAGGGTGATTTTCTGTGGTCATCTGGTTGTTGATGTGATTCTGTGTGAAACTGCCTTTGTAACCAAGATTCCAGAGTCCAGACAGCTCAGGGTAATCCTTTTTAACGGTGGTTTCCCTTTCACACCTGATATTTGTTTTATTTATTTCTGTTATATTTATAAATCACCTGATTCCCCACAATGGCGCAGCTCTAGGCGATGTACAGATTAAAAGCAGTAAAAACCATAAAACCATAATCAGGCAATATAATTCATTCATTAATTAGAATCAAATGGCAATTTTCATGGTTCCCTCCCATTTCTGTATCATGGGTGCTTCATGGACACGGGGGAAGGGAATGAACTCCACAAGGGACAGGAATCCAGGAGGGGTGTCAGCCATGATGTAAGCTATTGCAGTCCTCAACCAAACACCTGGTGGAACATCTCTGCCTTACAGGCCCTGCAGAGTTGCATAAGATCCTGCAGGGCTCTGATGTCATTTGGCAGAGAGTTTCACCAGGTTGGGGCCAGGGCGAAGAAGGCCCTAGCTCTGGTTGAGGACAGCTGGATGTCTCTAGGGCTAGGGACCACCAGCAGATTGTTCTGTGAAGAGTATGATGCTCTCCTGAGAGTATACCAGAGGAGGCGGTCCTGCAAATGCATTAGTCCCAGACCGCTCAAGGCTTTAAAGGTCAAAACCAAAATGCTGAACTTGACTCGGTACTCCACTGGAAGCCAGTGTAGCTGAAGCAACACCGATCGAATCTGTGCAGTCTGTGATGTTCCTGTCAGGACTCACACTGCTGCATTCTGGATCAGCTGAAGCTTCTGGGTCAGTCTCAAGGGCAGGCCAGTGTAAAGCGAATTACAGTAGTCTAGCCTGGAGGTGACCATCACATGGATTACTGTGGCCAGGTAGGAGTGTGACAGGATGAGTCACAGTTTTCTCAATCTCTAAGACATCACAAAGAACATTCAGATTTTCCTCTTGCATTGTTTACCATTCCTGTAAGAAAAGCCAAAAAAAAGGAACTCTATGTCTGGCTTAGCTACAGCATTTTTGGCTCTTGAAGACTGTCGCCTCAGTCACTCCTCTTGGATTAACTGTGGGTCGTCTCCCACGTTTAATGTGGTGGTGGTGTGATGTGATGCAATCAGATTAGTGGGGAAACTGGCTGGGCCCAAGCTCACAGAGCAGCTGCTGCAAGTGAAAAATCGGCCCTCCTGTGCCCAAAGTTATTTCAAGAGAAAGGCTTTCAGCGGCCAACACTGAAGCAAAACAAGGTTTCTTGAGGTCAATCTTAAATAATGAGCACTCTTCAGTCACATACAGCCTATTCTGTCCTCAGTTCAGCTCTTGGAGCAATTAAATCTTTGGGGTTGTTCTCTTTTCCTTGCTTTGAATAATTGTAACTCTGTTCTGATGAGGATCCAGCTCTCATCCTGTAAGAGGATTAATGAAACGAACTTAAGTTTGGAAAGAAGGAACTCGTATATAAACATCGGTATATTAAGCAGTACAAAGACATCTGTCTACTGCCCCAACCAATTTGCTGGTTTTCAAGGTGCTACAAGACTTGTTATTTTGGCTGCCACAGATTAACACACTTACTGTGCAGGGATTTCTCGAGCTGAGCAACAGAGATGCAGGATCCCATCTTTTCCTTGCACCTTATATGCTGCCATGGTTAATAATACATATGTGCTAGGGCAGCCATGAAAATCTGCTTTCCCATGGTGTGACGGATTGTACAAGAAAGCAGGTTGTTGTTTTTTAAGTTGCTTGTTTCAGAGAATCTGGGAGATCAGGAGTTAATCTTCCCTGGAGAGCTTATTTGATTGGCTGCTCTACAGGTTCTCTGATTGGCCAGCATCAGCTGAGAGCAAGTATAACATCAGCTGTTCTGGAGGGAAAAGGGGCTTTGTCTTCTGACAGAGGAAGGGATAATGAGTCAGTGTTCTGACAGGGCTAGTCAGAAAGGGTCTTCGATAGAGAGATGAGACTCCTTTGCCCTAACAGTATTAAAACTACTCTGAGGGGGAATTGTGATTTTGAGTCAAGAAAGTGAACAACAACAAAAGAGACAACTTTACACAGACAACAGATACTGGAAGAGAGATTTGGCAAGGGTGATTGGGTTGCTAGGCTGTAACTCCCAGTCAAGCCAAACAGAAAAGGGTTATTGCTTCTTAGGGAAAAGAAGAATAATCCCTGCCAGTAAAAAGGGGTTGTGCTCTGAGGAGAAACAGGGTCTGTGGTAATGGGAATAAGCTTTAGACACCTCAGGAGTGAGCGGAAAGGTACAGTTTTCTGAACTGAGAAACTACATATTCTAAGGGGAGAAATCTAGAAACTATAAGAAAGAGCTGTGCTCCAGGGAACTCTATTAAGATCCTGTGTTATTGCTGAAATACACTAAGAAAAGTACCCCTCACAGAAAAAAATTAGAAATCTCTGAAAAGAAGCTACAACAACTCTCTTGTATGTTTTAAGTTTTCAGCTGTGTACATATCATAAAGTTTTACCTCAGAATTTCTAAGCCTTGACCTCCCCCCCAATTCCTTGCCTGTTAAATAAAATCTTCATTCTGTTTTGAAACTTATTCTCCCTCAAATGTCATTTTAAAAAGGTTTAAAAACAAGACAGCTCCTGTATTTCCCTCAAGTTCCTGTGCCAGGTCAGAAGCCTAAACAAATATCTGGAACAGGGTGGAAAATTTAGTCTTTTAAGACAGGAGAAATACGCCGTACTTGGGGGCGATTCTGTCACTGAGGGGAACTAAAATTTTGGTGGGAAAATCTGCCTGAGTTGGGAAGTGACAGGGGTCCATCATAGATGGCTTGGGGGTTCATGCTGCAGCTGCACTGGCAACTATACATGCTGCTCAATCAAATGGTTTCTTCTCTTACCGTTGTCACACTTTTTGGTGTTATGGGAAGGTGGAGCCTTTTTGGTGTTATGGGAAGAAGTGACATGACCCAGGTAGCCTATGAGGCTGTTGTTTGTGTTGCTGCTTTGAAACAGAACCCCAACCTTTTGAAAGTTTTTCAGAGGTAACCATGCCACCATAGTGTATAGACTGTGCAATGCATCACACAGAAAATGTGTAGTGTCTCTCTCTGTGTGTCCCCTTTAACCCATTGCATTTGGATGCTGAACATATCTATTTCCCTATAAATAAACTTTGAATCCCTCCCCTAAATAAAATACATCTTCAGTCCCCTCCCCAAATTTTAAGTGTGAGATGAGCGATGGATGCGGGGCCAACTCAAGCAGTTTTGGTGACCTAGGCCAGCTGCCCTGAGCATGCTTTCCCTGCTGGCCAGCCTGGATGTATATACCCAGAGCTGATGCTTGGGTAGGTGCACTGTGGGACTGCTTCTGGCACCTCCTCTCCCTCTGGTGCCCTAGGCAGCAGCCTAGGGCCACCAAGTGGATGACCCACCCCCTGCTTGAATGCTAGACTAAAACAAAACAGAGGGGGCTGAATTCAATTTTCGAATCAGGATTTAACAGCTTTTACTCAGCAGTCATAATGAATTTTACAGATTGGAACTCAGGAGCGAGGGCTGAGCCTGAAAGTTTTGACTTTTCCCTGCAAACAACAGATCAACCCCATTCCGTTGTGCAAATATTTTTCAAACTCTGCTCCATTCTCAAGAAAAGTTAAATATACATTGAGAGGTGGGGAAGAGGTTTCTGTTAGCGAAACAGGAGTCCAACGCCCTCTTAAAGGTGAGTGTGCAACTAGTTGTATAGGTGCTTTGGATCCCAGCCATAGAATTTACTCATGACCAAGATAAATCTTGAAGAATGTATTCAGTAGGGTGGGAGAGTTCAAGCGTCCTGCCATTTGAACATTCCATTAATTGCTGCTCCATCATTTGCTCAAGTCCTAAGTTTTATTTGTATTATAGGATTTTTTTTCCATTGTAAAAATAACTTTATAAATAATGTACTGCATTTCTGAAGCAAGACATTTAATTGGCACTGCCATTTTTATTGTGGGCCTGCTAGGTGACTTGCCTCGATACATTTGCTAAATGGGCTATAGAAGTACCACTAGCAAGAAGTATCTTTGTCAAAAGCTGAGTAATTATTTCACCTAAAGCTGTTGTGGATTACTGAAATGGGAAGAGGAGGAATGTGGCAGGAGAGAGATTTGGGATGGTTCATCTTTGTGGTCTTTACCATAGAGATGAGGGGAAATTGAGTGTCCATATGCAGAGGCCATTTTTGTCCTACTCCTCAGTTCCTTGAGGTCAGGAAATTTGGGCTGGGGCAGGTAATTTTCTAACCCAGGCAGTAAATGGGAGGTCAAGACACCAGATGGCCATTTTCTATGACAACATGTGGATAAGATATAGAGCCTTGTACCTGGCTCTCCACCTTGCCACAGCAATGACCAGTGATGCTCCAGCAACAGGGAGTGTTGAGCCAGCAGCTGGCTAGAAAGCCAGAGAAGGGCTTGTTGCTATGACATTGACAAAAAATAACCACAGACATTGACAAAAAATAATGTCTACTCCAGTGCATGATGTGCATTGCCCATCTACCTCTTTAGAGCATGTCCCCAGATCTGCATGAGTTTAGGTGGTGAGGGCTAACATATATTGACCCTATTGGCTTGCCATAAGTGGAAGAGCTGGCATTCAGCCTGTTAGTAAGAGCTAACAGGTCCAGTTCAATTAGTCTCTTGCTTGTACCCAGTTCTGTTCAAAGTTTCCTCCCCATGTACCTTTGTTGTTATATGTTGTGTTTGTGTTCGGAGTATTGAAGCAGCAATAGCTTGATAGGGCTCTGGTATCTGAAAGCTCCAATTCTTATTGGCTGATGACTAAAGACTCCCATTGGTCCTAAAGACAATCCAGATACCCGATTGCTGAGCCCTGCTTAGGTCCAATAGTATTGCTTGTATATAGTTACTTTGTTGAAAGTTATGTGTTGGAACAGTATAAATTAAGGTGCCGCTCTCATAGAGCTGACTTTGGAGCTGAGCAATATCACTGAATAAAAGCCTGTTGTTTGAATTCATCACCTCCCGCTCAGTACTTAAAATTATAATACCATTATCTGTTGGTTCTGTACTTTCTGTCTGTGACACCTCCTCTTTATGATACTTGATTGCTGTCATATCAGCTTTGTCTGATGGGCCCAGGAACCAGATTGAGAAGAAAATTACATAACAATAGGAAAAGCTACAAATTTGCTCTACTAGGCTATCATCTTGCATCCAGCGGTTTGTTTTTTAAAGGTAGGTCCAAAGACCAAAATCTGATTTCCCTGTGATTAATGTCAAAAGTTCCTTAAGACAATACTGCATTTTATCAATTCTTTTCAGACTCTCTACTCTGAAGCTTTTGGAAAAATCAACTGTGGCCAAAACTGTTGCGGTTGTCCCTTCTCCAGTTCTCTATTCCAGTCAGGGCAACTGTTCTAAATTTGTTTTTTTAAATGTATTCACTTAACTTTCACCCTTCTTCCAGGAAACTTGGATATAATACATAGTTTTCTCTCCTCTTCTCTTCCTTTTCTTATTCTCACAACTGTCTTGTAAGAGGCATTATGTTGAAAAGAGAGTGGCTGGCTCAAAGCTTTGTAACTCAGTAAAGATTTGAACCCGTACCTCCTCAGCCATAGTCTCACATTCCAACCACTGGACCACACTGGATCTTGCTCCTTGGCATTCAGTGAAGGGCATGATGGGGTCTGGTGCTCAGAAGAGCAGACCGACTAATATAAACTTCGCCACCGACAACTCTCAAAGCAGGGAGTAAGAGAAGTTTCAGAGGGTAACGGTGGAGCACCTGCTCCCTCCACTTCAGCTCATTGTGGAAGAGTTTGATAGCTGTTTCTGAAATGGCTCCTGCAATGGAATTCAAGAAATACTGCAAAAGGAAGCAGGTGACAGAAAAGGCAATTGGGTATGTGACACAGATTAATGAGACAGTACTAGGATCGCCAGCCTCTCAGTGGGGCCTAGAGATCTCCTGGAATTACAACTGATCTTCACACTACAGAGATCAATTCCTGTGGAGAGAATAATAAATACATGACTAAATGTCATTCCCATTTTCCTTGGCATGGGCTACCATATGGAACTAGAGATCACAATATGAACTCAACACGCAAAGTGACTCTGCCAACAGGGCCGGTGCCAGGTTCTTTTGTGCCCTAGGCAAGGCTAACTACTTGCTCCCCCCCCCCATGGGCCGGGGGAGACAAGGCTGGAGGGGCTTTGATCTGTCACATCCCAGCCCCTGCAGCCTTGTCATCGGCTCCTGTGGGCTTGGGAGGGTGGGGGGCGGAGTCAAGGCTGGAGGGGTTGGAATCTGAGAGATCCCAGCTGCTGCAGCCTTGCCATTGGCCCCCATGGACAATGGAGGGTGGGGGAGGCAAGGCTGGAGGGGCTGGAATATGAGAGATCCCAGCCCCTGCAGTCTTGCAATTGGCTCTCATGGGCTCGGGCGGGCAGGGGGGAGGCAATGCTGGAGGAGCTGAGATCTGAAAGATCCCAGCTCCTGCAGCTTTGCCATCGGCTCCCACGGGCTCGGGAGGGCAGGGGGAGGCAAGGCTGGAGGGGCTGAGATCTGAGAGATCCCAGCCCCTGCAGCCTTGCCCTCGGCTTCTGTGGGCTTGTGTGCCTCAGCGCTGCTGGCTCAGGCGGGTGAAGAGAGATGGGCGGGTGCTTTGCTGCTGATCCCCACTGTGCAAGCCAAGTCCACCCCCCCATGCTGCAGAGGCATTGCCACCATGCCAACCGCCTCCTGCTGCCTAACCCCGGCAGTGGGAACCAAGACGCGGGTGGCAGAGGGGTGCTACTCTACCCGCTGCTGGGCCTGGAGGATGACAACGATGCTTCTTCTGGCGAGGGAGGGGTGGGGAGGGCACACGCCGGCAAACTGGTGGGGCGTTCCCTTACGCCGGCACCTGTAGGCAATTGTCTAACCCCAGCTTATGAAAGAACTGGCCCTGTCTGCCAAGGAATTATAACACTGTTGTCCTAAACAGGCTTACACCCTTCTAAGTTCATTGAAGTCAGTGGGTTTAGAAGGGTGTAAACTCTGTTTAAGATTGTAGTGTTTATTTCCTCCTCTCCTCCTTGGTTTCCAGCTGTGTACCTAGGGTGGTATGTACACTTTCCTTCCATCAGAGAGGACTACAACAACTGTGTATGCTGCCCTGAGCTCCTTGGAGTAAGGGCAGAATAAAAACGTATTAAATAAACAAAATAAATGAACAAGCAGAAGGAACCACCAGCCACAGCAGAGTACCCAGACAGCCGGATCTGAGTAATTGCAACTCTGTTTTTAAACCTTTGACAGAACCATTGATTGGATAATTGCACAGATTAATCAATTAATGGTTTCTGTTTATGGCAGACACACTAATCCCATGCAGAGCAGTTGCCACTGTAATCAAGTGAAGGGGTTGTTTACTTGCTCCATGTCAGGCCATCATATTCCCAGTGGACTGAACACAAGAATAGCAGAGTTACAAAGCCCGGGTGGGTTTATGTTGTGCTTTTAGCCTGCATTATAGAGAGATGATTTTAAAAAAAAAATGTTCAGTTGTCTCTGGTTTTATCTCTGGTGCATCTGCCAAGATGATGGCTGTCACATTATCTCTTTACATCTCTACGTGTCTCTAAGCCGATGGTTTATTTGTTCAAGTTCACATTGTGTTCCATTTGAATAATCTTCCTTCTACAGGATCTTGTGATTTGACAATAGCAGAGTTTATCCTGTTCGGTTTTGTTTTGTTTCTTGTTTTTACTCAGCATAATACAGGGATTTTCTTGTCATTCTACACAGTGCTAGGGAAAGCTGAGCCAAAGAACTAATCTCCATAAATATGAATGTGTCAGGGGATTTTTAAAAAAAAAACACCCTCAACCAAAAACAATGGCGTAATGCATCAGGCCAAAAAGGTTAAACATTATTTTTAGTTCAACAATCACACAGATTTATTTGAGACGTTTATTGTTGTAGGAAAACCAATGAAAGACCACTTAGATAGTGTCTCAAGGCAAGTAAATCCCTTTAAAATTTAGAATACAAAGAGAGAGGAAAGCTGCTTTTCTTGGATCTACATTTGTATTGTTATGTGTGTGTGGATATGTATGTGTGGAAAATCAAAGAGGAGTCACAGATAATATACTGGCTTGTATCCTACGACTCCCTTCTGCTAAGTCAGCAGGCTTGCTCCAGACAGAGTATTTTCCTCCAGAAAGGGACTCCTCAGCAGATGGAAATAAGGATCCCATGCAGTGGTGATGTATTTAATACCTTTTATCCTGATCATAATCATGACCCCTGATACACCATTTTAATAACTACAAGTATGTTTACAAAGCCATTGGTGACTACCAGTTCCAGGTCTTCTTGGATAATTCATCTGCTCTAGACCCTTTTCAGTCTGGTTTCAGGCCAGATTATGGGACAGAGATGGCTCTGCTAGCTTTAGTTGATGACCTCCATCTGAGTGTAGACAAAAGCCATGCTTCCTTGTTGCTTTTGTTGGACTTAACCTGCAGCTTTTGATACAGTAGATCATACCGTCTTGTTGAGGCACTTAGAGGCAGAAGTAGGTACCAGGGGATGCATGCTAAACTGGTTCAAATTGTTCCTCACAGAATGGACTGTGGGAGACCAGTTGTCACCAGTGTCTGGGTTGGAAAATACCTGGAGACTTTGGGGGTGGATCCAGGAGAGTGTGGGGTTTGGGGAGGGGAGGGGCCTCAGCATAGTACAATGCCATAGCGTCCACCCTTCAAAACAGCCATTTTCTCCAGGGGAGCTGATCTCTGTCAGCTGGAGATCAATTGTGAAAGCAGGAGATCCCCAGGCCCCACCTAGGGGCCTATCCTATGGAGTCTCACAGGGCTCAATCCTATCCCCCATGCTTTTCAATCTCTGTGTAAAGCCCTTAAGACAAACCATTTGTAGCTTTGGTGTTGCTTGTCATCAATATGAGACTAATTCCTAGCTCTATATATCCTTATCCAAATCCCTTGGTGATACAGTAGAGGTCCTAAATAACTGGCTGGCTGCTGTGGTGAATTGGCTAAGAGTGAACAAACCCTGAGAAGACAGAGGTAATGCTGGTTGGGGAAACAGAGATCTTGAAGGACACTGAGCTTTCCATTTTTTATGGTGTTTAGCTGATCCTTGCTGACTCAGTTAGGAGTCCTGGGGTTATACTGGACCTGACTTTATTACTGAGGAAGCAAGTTAATGCAGTTGCTAAAAAGGCCCAATCCTTAGAGAAACGTTATGCAATATAAACATCAAGCTTGTTAGATGGTCCTCTTCTGATGAAGATTCTTCGAAACTGAATAGTTACCGGATGTTTGTCATAAATTGAATATTGGACCCTTACTTTTGTTATCAATATTAAATCCCAGTATTGTTATATCATACTGTTAGTGCTTTGCAGCTATTTTGTTCATTACCATCTGATTTGTAATAGCTGCGGTTCTTCTCTGTTGTTTACTCCCTCCTGGAGGCAACCCTAATCATATACTAAGTCCTTTATGGCCTTGGACCCTCGTATCTGTGAGATTGCCTCTCCCCCTGTGCTCCACAATGATAGCTTTGCTCATCAGAGCAGGGTCTTCTGCAGGTGCCAACCTGCAAATGGGCAAAATCAGAAACTGCCTGTATACATGGCTTCTCCCTTGTGGCCCCCGCCTTGTAGAGTGGCCTGCTTGATAGGGTTGCCAGGTCTTTTACCTGTTAGCAGCGGAGGGAGAAGCTCCCGTTCCGGGACTTTTCTATGATACCATAGAGTTTTCAGGCCGAATGCTAGAGTGTCCCCCTGGTGATGTGCCCAGCGCGATGACATCACCTCTGGTTGACATCATCGCTTTGGGAACATCGGCCCGATTTGGGCACTCTGGGGGCGGGGTTCCCCCCACTGGCTGGATCCGGGCCAGTAGGTTGGAAGCCCTTTGAGCAGGCAACCCCCCCCGCCCCGGGGGACCTGGCAGCCCTATTGCTTGAGGAGGTCAGGAAGGCTCCCACTCTCATGATTTTCTGCAAGCTATGCAAAACTGAATTGATCAAGAGGGTTTTTCTACTCAGGCAATAGGCTTGCACTGTACTAAATGATACATAAAGTTACACAGAGGTCATTTTGAGCAGGAACGTGCAGGAACACCATTCTGGGAGTAACAAGCCCAGGAGCAGGCACACATGGCGATGTGCTGTGGAAAAAAAGCAAAAGCATACTAACTTGATCTGTATTTTCATGCTTGTTGTAGGGTAGCTTCCCTGTAAGAGCAAAGGAAACCTAATGTCTCTTTAGTCAAAGTGTAAAGCTGGCTCGCCAGCTCTGAGTTGGGAAATACCTGGAGATTTTTGGGGTGGAGCCTGAGTGGTGGGTGTTGCCTTTTGACACACTTCTGGTGATATCAGGGGGTGTGGCATATGCAAATAAGTTGTGCTAATGAGTTATGCTAGTGAGCTCCTGCACCTCTTTTTCTACAAAATGACCCCTGCCGGAGTTATAAAAATTATTAGGATTGTGGTCTGTACTACTGTGTATAGCTCGTTGAAACTAGGATGCTGCTGTGGAGTTTTGCATCATTTAATGTGTCATGTTAATACTTTAGCTTTGCTTCAGTTCTGTTTTTAGACTTCCGGTTGGTTCTGTAACCCTAATCCTATTGCATAGTTTATTGAATGTCCATCCATCAGTTGTATTGGCTCACTCTGTGTAATCCGCCTTGAGCCCAAGTGAGAAAGGAAGACTATAAATAATGTAATTAATAAACAAAATAAATATACATAGACATAGGGTGAATGCTTCAGTGGGTGTTGCACTTCAAGACTTTCTGATCACAGTGGATCAGAAACAACCTAAAAAAAAGGCACATGTATTTCCTTAAGAGGAAATGTGAGTGTCCACACCCAGGGGCGTAGAGTTTTAAAATCCCTGGGGGATCTTGCGTGTGTGCGCACTTCATGCATGCGCATGCCGGAACCATGTCGCTGCCGCCGCCCCCCCACACCTGGCCACTCCTGCCTCCCTCCCTCTGTCCGGGGGCCAGCTGGGCAAATGCCCAGTGTGATGGCGTCACCCGGAAGTGACGCTATCATGCTGGGCACGTTGCCGGGGCGATGCTTTGGCAATTGCCCTGAAACTCTATGGTGCCATAGAGCAGGGGTGGCCAACCTGTGGCTCGGGAGCCACATGCGGCTCTTTCACACATATTGTGCGGCTCCTGGCAGGGCGGCTGGGGAAGCAAAGGGGAGGCATGCTTTTTCTCTCTTTCTCCCTTCCTTCCTTCCTTCCTTCCCTCCTCCCTCCCATCTATTTGCTTTCCTAGTTTCTCTCTCTCTCTTTCTTATAACTGGTTTTCCTCGTTTGTTTTTATTTTTGGCAGTCCCATTTAACGTTAATAAAAAGCAAATTTGCATATTTTAAAAAATAGAAACGTGTGTGTGATATTTGTTCCTGTCTTGTGGCTCTCAGACATCTCTATGTGGCTCTTACGTTTATTCTATGTGGCTCTTACGTTAAGCAAGGTTGGCCACCCCTGCCATAGAGTTTCAGGGCGATTGCTAGAGTGTCAACCCAGCAACATGCCCAGCGTGATAGCGTCACTTCCAGGTGACGCCATCACACTTGGCATTTGCCCAGCTGGCCCCCGGACGGAGGGAGGGAGGGAGGGTCGGAGGGAGGGAGAGGGAAGGAGGCAGGAGTGGCCAGGTGGGGGGGGGAGAGGTGGCAGCAGGTGGGCCTAGGAAGGGCCTGGGGAGGCGCGGCAGCAGGCACTCCGTTTTGCAGGGGGGGCTCAGTCTCCCCCAGGAAATTTTGGGAGTGGCTCGAGCCCTCGAGCCCCCCCCCCCCCGTAGTTGACACCTATGTCCACACCTATACCTATCATTATCAATATCTGTTTTTATCCCTTTTGTTTTTAAATCAGGCAGTCTTATTTAATGTCAATAAAAAGCAAATTTGCATATTTTCCAGTGAAAACGTGTGTAATATTTGTTCATGTCTTGTGGCTCTCAGACATCTGATGTTACTTCTATGTGGCTCTTACATTAAGCAAGTTTGGCCACCCCTGCTCTAGTGGAACATCCCTTGGGGGCAAGCTCCTTATATCAGAGGAAGGGTCCTTGTCCTGGAAGATGACTCCACTACTAGCAGAATGAATACATAAGATCCACTTCAACAATTCCAAAGTGGGTTGTCAAATAAATGAAAAGTTTTCTCTTTTGATGTTCTTACAACTGGCTTAAATATAAGAATCTGGCACCTATCAATCCCTTTGGTAGTTAACTGTTGCTAACAGTTATTTATCACTCAGTATTTTAAAATCATTTTCATGAACTGAGACACTAAGAAAAATACCTACTTTTCCCAGGATAAAACGCTGGAGATGAGAAACTGACTCACCGGTCCATTTTTAAAGCTGCGGACCATTTCTTAGCGGTCTCTGACCTCGTGGGAAAAAGGGGAAGAAGACAAATTATGCCAACATATTGTGGCTCCAGCTTCCTTAGAAGATAAAATAACGGTTTGACAGGAAAACAATGACTTTGTTATCTTTTTGTTATGGGTGAGGTGGGAGAAAGTGATGGAGAAATACATCCCAAAATAATGTACAGTAGGTGTTGGATGCTGACTCACTGGTCCCTTCTGAAATGAGTCAGAACAGGAAGAATACATGTCCTTATGAGCTGGCTTTTTTTTTTTTTAAAGCAAGGCAATAGTTCACTTTGACAATATTGATTAATTTATGAGCTATTTTTAAGTCCTGTCTAATGTAACTCAAAACGGGAGCCACAATTAGAAATGGGTAAAAAAGTTTTGGGTTTTTTAATGGAACTACTAACAATGGTCACCAATGCTCCCTCTAAGCTGTGGAGTCTTGTGAGCAAAAATTCAACTTTGTGAGCTACTGGCATTAAAGTTGTGAGTGAGCGATTTGGCTACTGCATAAATTGGTTTGCTCTGGAGCCATCCTTCCTGAGCTAAGACAAAAATGTGTGAGCTGGAGGCTGAAAAACTGTGATCTAACTCACACTAACTCAGCTTCGAGGGAACACTGATGGTCACAATCCAGTCCAATCCAACATGACTTCAATATGACAGAACCTGGAGGCAGACAGTTGGTTTTATTAAAGAGATTGGACCAGCATTAGACATTCCTCCAGACGAAGGAATCTTCTGCCAGAGTAAGCGGCTCTTCTGTTGGAGGCTAATGGGGCGCACAATTGTTTCTTTCGTCCCAGCCTCTCCTCTTGTCCAACAGGCATTTTGCTAGCACCTGCTTTATAAAGAAGTTGCACAGGTGGAGGCAAAGAGGCACTCCGACAGGGCAGCATGTCTGCTACCTCACATCAGACAACCAGAGAGAGACAAGAGCCCTCCCCCCTCCCAAACTGACAGAGATCCAAAGCAAAATCCCAAAACATCCATGTAAAAACTTTTATTAAGATCAACCAAAATAACAGAGTAATTCCAGAAGAGGAGCTGTGTTAGTTTATTGCAGCAAAAATAAACAGCTGGGACACTGTAAAGGTGAACAGGTTTTTTTATTCTTGCATAAGTTTTCATGCAGTGGAATCCACTCTGGTCCAATCTGCATTGGTATTTCCCACCATTGTGCAAATGATCTCACATCGTCTCATAAATTTCTGTCTGCATTTGATGCCGCATCCACTCTCCTGTTGTTTCATCTCAGCACCAGCTGTCTGCATCATTTTATGGCCATTTAGTAGTGACTCCAATGTCACTACGGCGTCTCACTGCCTTACCTAAATGTAGTTTTAAGGTGGCACACAACTGCTCCTCCCCACCGTTGAGCCGCTCTGAGCAAAAAGCAGGCAACTGGAGCTGAACCCCCCCCCCCAACATCTTTTCTAAGGAGATACGCAAATTGTCACAAAAGAAACAAGTTAGCTGAAAATCCAGTCGTCTGCATTTAAAAGCAGCCAGGGAACATTTCCCTGTGATCATATTGGGGGGGGGGGGGGGCTGAAAGCATGCCCACCCCTGAACCATTTGTTGTTTCCTGGGGCAGTCTCCAGAACGCCCTGCCTGGCAACTGCTGGGTGTTTTGTGTTTTTTACCCAGTTCATTCCATCTTTCCTGTCCCCCCACCTCCCCCTCTGCCAGGTCACCCCCTTTTACTTTTGGGGGCGGATTGCAATTGCCATTTCCTCCCTGCAGCGCAGCGCAGCACCCTGCCAGCACCCCTGAGAGGCTGCCCCTCTTTCCTGCGCTCTCCCTAAATGCGTCCTGATAAAGACAGAGGAGAGCTTTATACTGAGCCAAATGGGAAGCCAGCGCCACAGCAGCACGGAACAGCTTTACACAGTAAATACAGATTGGGCTTTTGTCAGATGCATGGTGGGTTGTCCTTAGGTAGACATTTATGTGTGAAGTTATGAAAAACAAGCAGGAGGGTCAAAGGGCCATGTGATACAGGAGATACAGAGTGAGCTATAATCATATAAAATTCAAATGTAATTATGCAAAAATTACAGATAATATATATACAAAAACAATAATGGGTCATTTCTCTAGTTTTACTAAGCTGTAATGGCTGAGGAATCCCAGGTCAGAAAGATACTTATCATCTATAACGCCTCAGGGAAAGCTGGTATGCAATTCTAATTCAATAGGCTAGCACAAGGTGCTTTAGAAAGCAATCATAAGCAGGTCTCCTCAGAATCCTGCTCAAACCTACTTAATGGAGCTTACTCCCAGAAAAGTGTTCTTAGGATGGCAGCTTCAACCAATCCATGGCTCTCTTCTCTGTTTTACCAAGCTTCGGACTTCTGCTGATACACACCTGGTCTTTCATTAGTTAAAGTGGAGGAAAGCTCCGAGGGCTCAGATTCAAACATACAGATATCCAGCCTGAACCATTAGGTCATATTAAACATTAGCTGATCATTCAGGGCCATCAGCCAAAGAAATGGTCACCAGCAGCCGTGTAATTCTCCTTGTTCCTTCCTTGATGGCCTTCAGGCTGGTTTTTTAAAATTTCTCTCTTCTTTATATGATTGAAAATTTATTTTTGTTGATTTTCTCTGCTATGAATTATTCTGTAGTGTTCTATATTATTGTTGGGGTGTGTGTGAGTAATTACTGTGTTTTAATTTTGTTTTGTTAATCACCTTGTGGACTTCTGATTGAAAAGGCAGGATAGAAATATATTAAATAATACCTATTAGACTTAGGGTTTCCATCTGTATGAAGAAAAATATGTCCTGCCCCTTTAATCAAGACTCTTCTCCTCCTCCTCCTGCATGCCATGAAAAGCTTCAGCTAATAATTTCCATAGGTTAAATCTCTATTCAAGGAACAGGACATACTTTATCCAGGTCTGTTGGCAATCCTAATGGTTACCAGTTAGCACAAAGGTACCAGTTAGCACAAATGAACGCATTGCTATTTTGAGCTTCTAAAACACATAAATACAGAAGTAGATGATGGATGGTGTGGGAAGCAAGACCTTTGAGTGAGTTATCATTTTCTCTTTGAAATTAATTATAAAATATATATGAGATGGCAGGAACTGAGAAGGAAAGAGATCAGTTTTTCTCCTCAGTAGCTGAGACAGGCCGCACATTTCAGTGACAAGAAAAAAATACTTTCTATATTGCTGATGATTTACCTTTGTGAGCTGTGGGCCATAGTGATTTAGAATCATAGAATCATCCAGTAGGGACTGAGGAAAACCTACAACTCTCATCCGACTGTTGCACCCAGGCTGGGGACCCTGGGACCCTGGACCCAGCCTGTGTACTCTGTAAGGTGTAAAGAGGACATTCAGACTGGGGTCCACTGGGTGAGTTACTCTCTTTCAGCCTAACTTGGGGAGGGGCCATGGCACAGTGGTAGAGCATCTGTTTGGCATGCAGAAGGTCCCAAATCCAATCCTTGGCATTTCTAGCTAAGAGGACCAGGTAGTTGGTAATGGAAAGATCTCTGATACTGCCAGTCTGAGCAGACCCTGGTAGACCGCCGGTCTGATTCAGAATAAGGCAGATTCATATGCTCATATGTAGCTCACCCTACTCAATTGTTCAAAGATAAAATGGAAGAGATGAGAACGAGGTACACTGCCTGAACTCCTTGGAGAAAGCGCTGGATAAAAAATATGATGATGATCAGGGCTGTTTTTGGGCAGGAACGCACAGGAACGGAGTTCCGGCTGGCTTCTGAGTTGGCCACACCTACAGCCTCCCCTCCTCGGGTTCCCCAGGCACCCTGCAGCTGCGGGGCGCCTGGGGAAGCTGCTCCTGGGAGGGAGCTGTGCTGTGAGGGGTGTGGCCTAATATGCTAATGAGTTTCTGCTGTTGGGTGTGGCCTGTTATGCTAATAAGCTCCTGCTGGGCTTTTTCTACAAAAAAAGCCCTGATGATGATGATGATGAAACCTGTGAATTTAAGTAACCTAACTTTTGTACCTGATTGCAGCCTTGGAAATAATTAAACAGGAGGGAACATCTATCTATCTATAAATACAATATATATATATATATATATATATATATATATATATATATATATACACACACACACACACAAATATAAATATTATGATACTGATTATGCAAGGTAAATAAGAGGGCATTACCTTGAAAATTCTCTGACAACCTGTTTGCTACTGTAATCAGAAACCAAATCGAAATTCATAAATAGCTTGTTGTATAATCTGTGGTGAATACATTAAAGTGAAATGGTGGGCTGTTGTAGCGGCTGAGATGAGAAATGAGAATCGGTAATGAGTTAAACCTTTTAATTCTCTCGGACGTTGGAAGTGTTTTGTTTTGTATTTACTGCACTGAGTAACTGCAGCAAATTTAGGCAGGCCATGTGCCAAGGGTGTGTTAGATACAAATTGTCCCAGGTATGAGTTAGACAGCATTTGGATTTTAATATTAAGAATTCAACTAAGAAAAGGTGTTTAATTTAGTATTCTGCTCCACCCTGCAGGGTACAGTATTGCAAAGTGCTGGTCTCTGTCACGCACAATCATTTCATGTTGTCATGCAAAGTACATTAAAATACGGACAGAGCTTTGAATGCTGTAGTTACAGTGAAGAAGTTGGATGTTTTGCCAAAGATCAGACTTTTTTAAAAAAAGATATTTTTTTATAGATTGGCTACTAATCTGCATAAAGTGTTCTTTAGTAGGCATCTTTAGGCTCCTCCGTGTGGGGCTTTCCCCTCAAGTAGAACACAGTATGCCCTTAGTTTCAGGGGGAGCTTCCATGGGCGCGATCATATGCACCCATTTGCGACACAAGAAGGATGATTCCCCGCCGGTTCAAAGTGGCGCGATCACACAAGCACATCTGGGAAGCGTCCTGCAGCCGGTGTCAAAGTGTCGCAAACCGCTTTGAGCTAGTGGGGAATCGACTTTTTAGCTACCAGTGAAAAGGCAGTCTCAAATGGTTTGCGACGGCCCAGAACTGGCCTTTCCTGGTGTGATCGCGCCAGTGCAAACAAGTGGCATTGGGGAGTGGGCTTTTTGTTTTTGTTTTCCCCTCCCATCCCGGTATGCACATCATCAGATGATCCCGAGGGTGGAGAGGCAAGACATCGATCCCTTGTAGAAGCAGATAAGCGCACTGAAAACGGCCGGGGGAAAAAAAAACAACTCGCCCGCAGATGTGTGTGATCACACAGCAGCGGTTCGCCTTCAGAGGTCCATAGACCTGTGTGATCCTGCAAAAGCGGCACAAATTGCGCTGGCACAAATTTGTGTCTCTTCCCGTCCGGCTTATCTCGCTCGTGTGGACAGGGCCCATATGTCATCTGTGCTGTTTCTGAGCATGGGGCTCCTGGGGCTTTTACCTTTAAGCCCGAACAAAGGAAAAACCTCCTTTGCTCCAATTTAAAGGGGAAGTGGTCTGCATGTGGAAGCACTGCCCATAGCCAATCAGGGGAAGGGGTGAAGGAAAGCGGCGTCTTCAAAATGCCGGGACAAAGCTCCACTTTTGCCCTTTTCAGACCTTTTACAGGCTTTTCTTTTTTTTAGTTCACATCTGTGGCTCAGCTGTGAAGAAAGGAGGGGGTTGCTGGACTGCAGTGGGGGTGGTAAGATTCTCATCATGTTGGGGCTTATAAACCAGTGCCCCAAAGGGGCATGGGAAACAGTGAAGGCCCTGTGGACTCCATATCCACCTGCCTCCACTCACCTCTGCTTCCACAGCAAGAATGGCTTCTCCCTCCCTTATATGGGGGACAGCCTTAGAGATCAGCCTGGTTCCAAAAGTAAAAAAGATGGGCATTAAGAAGAAAATTATCTATTCAACTAAACCAGTGAAAATTAGAATGGGTTAAATCAAAAAGTGTCATTGCGCTGACGGAACTGTCGTTACTCCAGCAAAATGGTACTTGCATTAGTAAAGAAGGGAGACATAATCTCCAGTTAACTCCTCTCACTGAAGAACCCTATTTTGCCCTGCATGCTGCTCCTGGAGGCCATTCCACCCCGGGGAGCAGAATTTTGGGGAGCTCAGCGGCAAGAGCGGGGGAAATTAGAAAAGCCTGCTCCGCCAGTTCACTTCACTGATAGTGCTTTGGACCCCACCCCGTAAATTATTCATCAAAGACTTACTAAAATGTGTGAGGTCTAGTTTTTACAAGGCCCTACACCAACACAGAACTGCATGTAATGCAAAAGGTCAAGAAACTACACAGTGCTGAGGCTCCCAGCACTGGCTGACCCCATGTATCTGAAGCTCTTCCCTATGATCTATGCTTCAGGGACATTTGGGAACCCTAGGCTGCAATCACACACACACACACAATAATCCCCTTTCAATCCACTTTCAGTGCACTTTCAAACTGGATTTTGCCAGTTCACAATAGTAAAATCCAGTTGGAAAGTGCATGCAAAGTGGATTGAAAGGGGATTATTTAGTGTGTGGGTGATTCTGCATCTAGCATTCGCTCCACATTTTCTCAACTGGGAGGGAAAAGTGCAGCTCTGCAAAGTCGCCCCTGAACTGCCATGAAACGGTCATAAATCTATGCAGAAGGTACAATAAAATCTGATGATCAAAGAACTCCAAAGTGGCATGGAGTGTGGAAACTACCATAAAACCTGATAATCAAAGGATGTGACACTATCATGCAATGCAGAGGGAAATTTCTGTTCCAACATGGGTTTTGTAAAACAAGGGAGGAATAGCCAATGCAGAATTAACCTGTTTGACCGCAGCCCTAGAATATGGGTGAGCATATTCCATGAGTCTTCATTGGCTCTGCTGTACTGCAATTCTGCCAGTTCAACATAAAACCAAATGACATCCCTGCATCCACCCGTTTTAACTCCATGTCCTGTTCTTCATCCCATGGGATAAAATTTTTCATATTCTGGCACAGTGCCGGCTGCATATGAGAGCAATTGTTCAATATGGTTTCACAGATTCTAGGGCGGGAACATTTTGATTTGGCCCTGTTCTAGGCTAGACAGCTATGACAGCATGCACTCAGACACACTAAAATATCTCTGGAGATCGAAGCCACTTCTGCAAAATTGGTACATAGCTACAGTTCATTATCAAATGGCACCTTGTCTTGGTTTCCATAGTCTGACTGCAAACTGGGCAATAAAAAATAGAACGATGTCCTTTTATTAATTTTGATTCCCCCCTCTTGCATTAGGAGGCAAAAAGATAAGTGATTTCTAATCCACTGTTTGTAAAAAAAAAGAGAGAGTCTTTTCTATGCATACAACTTAACTACAGTGGTTGCAATGGAGATATAGAAATGTGTTTGCATTGGGTTAGCAAGGCTGCAGAATGCAAAACTTCCCATTTTACCTTCACCTGGCAATAAATATTAGAATTTCTAGAGCTGAACAGATTTGTGTTTCTGCAAAATATATCAAAACTATTAACTGTTTCTGATAAAGCTGTTGCCATAATAAACAAGCTTCTCCTCTCCTGCTTCCTGTGACGTTCTGCATATTAGATGAAAGCTTTCTTCTCTCTCATAGGAGTGTTTACTTACACTTAAGATAGAATTATATTCTCTATTTTCATACGGGCTTGTACTCTGCTTTTGCTAAATAAATCTTATTTTTGTCGAAGTATGCTTTGCTTTGCTTTGAGTTATTCAGAAAGTTTGCATGCCATTTCTGTCCCTGAGGAACAAATTAGACGTGACAGCAGCAGGCTCATTCTGTTCCAGACACATGTCACAAGAGGATAGGCAGGCACCTGATTTGTAGGGCAAAGAACATGCAATTAGATGTCTCTCTTTCCACCTTGCCCTGCTGCTTATCTTCCTGCATTCCGTTTCCTCATCCTTTATTTTTTCCTTTGCAGTAAGCACAGTTGAGAAATAACATTTTGGGGAAGTAAATAGCAAGTCCTCCCACAACAGCTTTCCACATCTCCTACAAAGCGGGGTCATTTCGAGCAGGAACGCGCAGGAATGCTGTTCCGGGAATAACAAGCCCAGGAGCGGGCACATGTGGTGATGCGCTGTGGAAAAAAGGAAAAGCATACTAACTTGATCTGTATTTTCATGCTTGTTGTAGGGTAGCTTCCCTACAAGAGCAAAGGAAACCTTAAGTGTCTTTAGTCAAAGTTTAAAGCTGGCTCGCCAGCTCTGAGTTGGGAAATACCTTGGGTTGCAGCCTGAGCGGTGAGTGTTGCCTTCTGACACACTTCTGGTGATGTCAGGGGGTGTGGTGTATGCAAATAAGTTATGCTAATGAGCTCCTGCACCTCTTTTTCTACGAAATGACCCCTGCAAAGCAGGATAATTAACCCTTAGTTTGCCCAGGGCCAACTGGGCAGGTGGTGGTGGGGAGGGCCATTTGGCCTGGGCCTCAAGTTGAAAGGAGTCGTTGAATTTAGATAGTTGTGATTTTTTCTGTTGGCATTTAATAAGTTTTGCAACCTGTTTTATGTGCATCATGTCTCATCGTTTTTTAATTTCTGTGTGTGTGTGTGTGTCTGCGGATCTTCAGAAGCTGGAAGGACGGTTGCCAGCCCTCAGCTGTAACTCACAAGAGCTTTTGGGATTGCAGCCTGAGAAGGGAGGAGTGTTATAAATGCCATAATGTCACTTCTGAGTTATCACCTGGAAGTGATATCACACCATCCGCAACACTCTAGAAATCCTACCGAGCTCTATGGTAAAGACCATATAGACTGGGGAAATTCCTAGAGTATCACAAATGCACTGACATCACTTTTGGGTTATAACCTAGAAATGACATCGTGGCATTTGTAACATCATTTCCTTCCCAGTTTTGTCCTGTTGCTCAATAGACTGAGTGTGAGAGATGGGGATGGCAATAGCAGAGGAAGTTTGCTTGCCATGGTAAGCCTATCTTGGGCTGAGGACAGACTGGCAATCTGCCCCGGGATAGGTCCGCATGGGAAGCGGGGGAAAGGAGCCTGTTCAGACATGCGCAGCTGTCCCTCGGCTCCCTTCCGCACTTACCCGCTTTGAAGCCGGTTTTCTTGCGCTTTAGAAGGACACCGGGAGAAACCGGTGTCCGGAGGCCGTCTTGCGCTTGCCTCCTGCTTCCAGGCAGTGTGAACCGGAAGAAGGCGGGAGGCAAGCGGAGGCAGCAGTGTGAACGCAGCGTTTTGTCAGTTTGCGCATGAGCGCACATGAGTGCATGTGCACATGTGCAAATTGCCGAAACAGCCCTATCACGAGCTGCGGAGGCCGGCCCACCTGGAGCCATTCCGCAGCAGTCTGAACGCTCCGTAACGGCATCCTTGCGCAATACCCTGGCCAATGTGGACAGCCAGCCCCGGGGGATTTTTCCCTCGTAGCTTTTGCCTCCAGATTCATCCCACTCCAGATTGCCAGTCTGTCCTCAGCCTTGAAGTGGCCTGGGTCTTTCTAGACCAGGGGTGTCAAACTCATTTTTATGGAGGGCTGGATTTGACATAAATTGGACTTTGTTGGGCCAAGCCATGTGTGTCATAAAATGTAATGCCAGGTAGCAGAGATATAAACGTTATAAAGGACACAAACACAAAGGGCTTTTTAACTTAAAATAAAAACATGCCTGAAACATTTGCATTCTTGCAATATTTTGTTTATTTAACAGTCTCTGATAACTGACAGTTCTTGCTCTGAATTATTGCATCAAAATGTCTGTGCACTAGCAATCTGGGAGGGGAAAGAACCTCAGCCCAGTGCAGGGAGCAGAAGCTTGCCTCTTTATCTCTCCTGAGTGACTGAGAGAGTCTAGGAAAGCAAGCTATGATACAACAGCAGCAGCAGAACTGGAGGAAGAAGCAGGAGACAGCCAGTCCCTTGCGGGCCTGATAGAAGCCCTCTGGGGGCCTCATCCAGCCCCCGGGCTGCATGTTTGACACCCCTACTCTAGACCTCTGAGTGGGCCTGAGGTTACATGTGGTCTCATCTACATTCCTCTTTTGCTCTAGAAATGGGATCCTTGTCCTCCAGCTTCTACATGACTGGGAAGATTTTAGTTTAAACCAGTGGTACAGCCTTATCTAACTTGGCCCTGAGTATGGCTGGATGTGCCTTTCCTAGGGTTGCCAGTTTCCCTCCTTGCTTTGGTGGGGGGATTTGGGGGGTGTTCCGGGTGGGGGCGAGGACTCCCTGAGTGACCACCCACCTGGTCACCCCTCTCCCTCCCCTCTTGCCTTATTTAAAGGGCTTCAGCTGGTCGGCAGGGACCACGAGGCCTGTCGACCGGCTGAACAGCCCTTTAAATCCAGAAAGAGGGAGGAAGGGAGAGGTCGTGGGCAAAGGCTCCGCTCGTGAAAAAGCCCTGGCCCTGGTCAAGGCAAGACGGATATCTTTCGGACCAGGGACCACCAGGAGGTGTTGATCCATACAACATAATGCTCTTTGGGGCATATACGGGAAGAGGCGGTCCCTCAGGTATGTTGGTCCCAGGCCTTAAAGGTTATTACCAACACCTTGAAGTGGATCTGGAACTCAACTGGTCGCCAATGCAATTGGCGGAGCCCCTGCCAAATGTGATCCCGCACAAGTGTCGACGTCAGCAGCTACACCACTGCATTTTGCACCAGCTGTCTGATGTTTACAGATTTGCCTGTAGTTTTCCACAAAGCAGGCTAACTTCTCTCTCATCCCCCCCCCCCCCCACTGTACTGAAAATACTAATTACAGCATGATAAAAAGAGATTCATCCTATTCAGGGGTCCTTTCGTAAAAAAAGAGGTGCAGGAGCTCATTAGCATAACTTATTTGCATATGCCACACCCCCTGATGTCACCGGAAGTGTCAGAAGGCCACACACCCCTGACATCACTGGAAGTGTGTTAGAAGAAAGGAAGGAAGGAAGGGGGGGGAGGAATGAAAGGAACAGGAAGGAAGGTAGGTAGGTGAGAGAGAGAAGAAAGAAAGAAAGAAAAAGAAAGGAAGGAAGGAAGGAAGGAAGTAGGTGGGGACAGAGAGAAGAAAAGGAAGGAAGGAAGGAAGGAACAGGAAGGTAGGTAGGTAGGTGGGGGAGAGAGAGAGAGAAGAAAAGGAAGGAATGAAGGAAGGAAGGAACAGGAAGGTAGGTAGGTAGGTGGGGGGAGAGAGATAGATAGATAGATAGATAGATAGAAAGAAAGAAAGAAAGAAAGAAAGAAAGAAAGAAAGAAAGAAAGAAAGAAAGACTCCAGTCTTGTTTTAAAAGTTTCTTGATAATCAGCACTCTTTCCTTCTCTACCAAGGAGGCCAGAGACCTCAGAGGAGCCAGTTGTGAAATTCTGAAATCTAGTTTTATTCCACCAAGACCCAGCAGCGCTTATGAGCCACCAATCGAGTAAGCACTGGAAGGTTCTGAGCATAGAACTATGTGTAGCTCTGGCATAGGTTGGCTGCCCAGAAACAGCATGACTGAAGTGAGCCTGGAACCCGGGTATGATGCCATAGAGTCCAGCATCCAAAGCAGCCATTTTCTACAGGGGAGTTGATCTATATAACCTGGAGACCAGTTGCAATGTCAGAATATCTCCAGCCGCCACCTGGAGACTGGCAACCTGAACTACTCCTGGCCCACCACGTTTTAAAGCACAGGATGAAAAGGCAGACGTAGAAACCAAAGCCAAGAATGAATAACTTTCAGAATGCTTCTGTTTGCAAGAAGCAGAAAATGTATATCCCACTAACCAATCCTAGACCGCAGCAGCGTTTTCTCTCACAAAAGCTCCTCCCCTGCCACAATTTTTGTTAGTCTTTAAGGTGCTGCTGGGCTCTGGCTCTTTTCTACTAACCAACCCAATAAGGTTTTTTTGTACAGAACTCTGAAAAGCTTCACTCACCAGCCCCATTTCTGTCCATCTGTAACTTGAATTGACTGGTTTTTACATTGGAGTCGCCCTACATTTTCTTTCCATTCCTTAGTAAGCCCCGTTCACACTACAAACTGAGATGTAAAAGTTTCCTGGAGTGCCACATTGCCCTTGAATCCATTCACCTGTGAAAATGGCCACCACCATATTTTAATGCTGTTTTGCCGTGTTAATTATCAGATAACCTCCCAGAGCGAGCAATGAAGGGACATGCTTTGTACATGCCCAGAGGCCCCCTGTTCTTTCCTATTCCCCCACCTCCTGAGCAATACTCCCTCTAAGCTGGGGAGTCTTGCGAGCAAACTTTCTACTTTGTGAGCTCCTGGCGTTAAAGTGGTGAGCCGGCGATTTGGCTCCTGCAGAAAGCAGTTTGCTCTGGAGCCTTCCTTCCTGAGCGAAGACAAAAGTGTGTGAGCCGGAGGCTAAAAAACTGTGAGCTGGCTCACACTCACCCAGCTGAGAGGGAACACTGTTCCTGCGACAACCATAAAAACCAGGGCTCTTCTTGTAGAAAAAGCCCAGCAGGAACTCATTAGCATATTAGGCCACACCCCTGACAGCACAGCTCATTAACATATTAGGACACACCCAGTGTTCCCAGAAGTGTGGTCATCCAGCCACATCCACCTTTTGATTCTTATTCTGTTTACCTTGTTGTCAACATAGTTTTGACAAAACCAATAAAAACATTATTTTCTGTCCCATCTATACAAAACCTTGCCTGAACCAATATCTTATGTCCAACAATTATTCCCACACTGGATTGGAATCAATTCCTAAGGGTTAGGTTCCCATAGAAATCAGGTTGCCTTCCTGCAGAACTAGTACGCTGAATATGATTTTTTAGGGTTGCCAACCTACAGGTGGGGTCTGGAGATCTGGTGGGATTACAACTGGAGATCTCCTGGAATTACAACTGAAGTACAACAGGTGGGGTCTGGAGATCTGGTGGGATTACAACTGGAGATCTCCTGGAATTACAACTGAATCAATTCCTAAGGGTTAGGTTCCCATGGAAATCAGGTTGCCTTCCTGCAGAACTAGTACACTGAATATGATTTTTTAGGGTTGCCAACCTACAGGTGGGCTCTGGAGATCTCCTGGAATTACAACTGAGCTCCAAACTACAGGTCAATGGCTGCTTTCGAAAGTAGAGTCCATGGCATTATGCCTTGCTTACGTCCCTCCTTCCCCTAAACTGCACCCTCCACTCCCAAATCTCCAGGGATTTCCTCAACCTGGAGTTGGCAACCCTAGTTCACTGGCAGAACAACGCTAGGAGCCAGTTTGGTGTAGTGGTTAAGTGCGTGATTTCTATTCTGGTTTCTATTCAACACACACAACAATGAAGCTACTTTTTCAGATGTTTTCTCTTACATGGCAGTAAGCACCAAACCACTTTAATACAGACTTTAAACACACATATATTTGCAAGCCATTCCCAACAAGACACTACTGAACTCAGGCTTCAAAGTTACTTTTCTTAAGCAGAAGATGCCATGAGAAAACTAAAGAGATTCTCAAAAACTAAAGATATTGTCAAAACCAGCATTTCCTGGGCTCTCTGCTTTTTTACATCCACCCCCCTTTTCAATTTTTTTTAAAGGGGGGGGGGGCAGAGAGAGAAAGACAGAAAGAAAGACAGAAAGAAAGGTGGGGGGCCAGAGAGAGAAAGACAGAAAGAAAGACAGAAAGAAAGTGGGGGGGGGCAGAGAGAGGGAGAGAGAGAGGGAAAAGAGAACAGAGAACTTACTGGTGCAGGGAAAGCCACGCGACGTCATCGGCAAGCCAAATGCAGAAAGCCTAGCCCCTGTGCTTAATCTTTGGGCGGGGCTTTCTCCTGCTGGCTTTTTTTGTTCTTAAAGGGAAAGCACCCGGTGGAGCCTATTCCTGCTGGCTCTCTGCAGGAACTTTCCCTTCAAGTATAAAAAAGCTCAGGTCGGGCAGGGAGGGGGCGGGGCAGGCTCGGAGGCCAGCCGGAACGGCGTTCCTGCTGAAATTGAGCCCTGATAAAAACACTTTTCCGGGGAATGAGCCCCATAGAACAGACTGGAGTTAGACTCTGAGGAGACCCACCTGAGCCTGTCCGTCTTTGCCTTCCAGGAGAAGGCTGCTCTGCTGGAGTGACCTGGTTTGAAGCGCCCCACCTTCCCGGGCCGTGCGTGGGACCACCTCTGTCCCTCTGCTGCTCCCGCCCACCCGCGTGTGGCAAGCCCCGGGGGCTGGCGGGCAGGCGCTGCTGCTGCGGCGGCGCCTCTTTCTTGCTCACGAGTAGACATGCCCACGCCTTCCTCCTTGGGCGATCAGGCCGGGGACATTGAGTGGAGGGGGGGGGGTTGGAGGGGGGGGGTTTCTTTGCGCGGGGTGGGTGGTGGGAAACTTGCAATTCCGGCTTCAGGAGCCTCGAGCCGCTTCTCTGGGGCGCCTGCAGCCGGCTGTTAACCACTAAGCGGCCCCCCCACGCGTGGGGTGAGCGGTCCCACTCCAGGTGATCCGCGGAGCAATTGAATACCACCGAGGCCGGGCTGGAGCGGCCGGAGAAAGGGCTGAAGTCAGCGAAGCGCTCCTCCAGCAGGCTGTTGCCGGGGTTCAGGTGGTGGTGGTGGTGGCTGCACAAGTAGAAGTCGTGGAGGTCCAGCGAGCTCTCGACATTGAGCGGGGGTGGGTTGGAGGGTTTTTCTTTCTGATCCAGCCGCGGCCATGCTGGGGGGCGGGGCTTTGTAATGTGCCCACCCCCCAGCATCTTCACTGGCGGAGCGGCGCTCTGCCTGGCTCCGGCCCCAACGGAGCCCTGATCCTATTAACTCTGACTTTTCGAAACCTGCCTTTCTCCTAAACTGCAGCCTCTAAGGCAGAAGGCTTTCATGGCTCACCTTATATTTTAAGTAAAATGAAAGGATTAAAACATACTTTTAATAAACAAAGCTGGAACCTTTTTATAGCCCCATTGGGATCACATACATGCTCAAGAACCAATTTGCCAGTGTGCAGGGATAATGAGTAATCTAAAAAGCACAGACTGAAGTACAGATAATGACTCTCCTATTTATTCACTTGTCATTAGCAGTACAAAAGAGCTGAAATAATCTCAGTTGCTATTCACTCCATAATGCACAGTCATCACTTCATTATTATTATTTTTTACAAAAAGGCTTGCTATAATTATTGTGCAAAAAAAAAAAAAGCCTAGATATTGTTTCCAAGGGATCAGGTTAAGCATCCTTACTGAAAAATGAGTTTGGAAAAAATAAGTAATTGTGTATCACCTAGTCAGGTTTATTCATTGTTGAGCCATCTCAAGTTACGGGTAGAATTGCCATTGCAATGATGAATGACCTTATATTTCAGAGTTCGCACGCAGGAAGTTCGACCTCCTACAACTGTGGTACTCTTTCAACCTTTATGCTTCCAATTATGGCTTGAAAATTAGGAATGGAGAAGTCAAAGAAGGCACAGCATAGATTTTAACCTTCCCCCTTCACAGCAGTAGGTATAAGTGCTAACTGCTGAATTTAAACGTGTTTTCAGCAGTATGTTCAGAATTCTAAAAAGCTCTGTCAAATTTTTACCAACTTAGATGAGATGGGTGCTCTCTGGAACAGCAGTATCAACAGAAAATGTAACATTAGAAACAACAATTACTTTTGAGAAACATCGGTGTAGTCTACAGAATACAGAACAAATAAGAAGTCATGACATCTGGAAGTTAATTAGAAAGAATTCTTGTCACTTGTAAAGTTAGGTTTTGTTATGATCATAGGCTTGTAAGAATTGGTAGTGGAGTAATTATCTATCTGCCTAGAACAGTTTTTACCCCACCTTTTCTCTTAAGAAGCTAAGGGCCACGTGCGTCATTTCCCTTCCCCATTTTATCCTTACAACAAACTTGTGAGGTAGGACAGGGCGAAAGAGAGAATGAGGTGCAGACTATGTGGCAGTGGAGATTTGATTTCAGGCCTCTTAGACCCTAGTTTGACACTCACCATTACTGCACAGTGGTTAAGGGCAAACCACACATCTGCTTAGTTTATTTTCTGACTGGATTAACAGGAAGTGGTCCCCGCTGACGAGCTGAAGCCCTTTAAATAAGGCAAGAGGGGAGGGAGAGGGGTGACCAGGTGGGTGGTCGCTCGGGGAGTCCTCGCCCCCACCCGGAACACCCCCCAATCCCCCCACCGAAGCAAGGAGGGAAACTGGCAACCCTAGGAAAGGCACATCCAGCCATACTCAGGGCCAAGTTAGATAAGGCTGTACCACTGGTTTAAACTAAAATCTTCCCAGTCATGTAGAAGCTGGAGGACAAGGATCCCATTTCTAGAGCAAAAGAGGAATGTAGATGAGACCACATGTAACCTCAGGCCCACTCAGAGGTCTAGAGTAGGGGTGTCAAACATGCAGCCCGGGGGCTGGATGAGGCCCCCAGAGGGCTTCTATCAGGCCCGCAAGGGACTGGCTGTCTCCTGCTTCTTCCTCCAGTTCTGCTGCTGCTGTTGTGTCATAGCTTGCTTTCCTAGACTCTCTCAGTCACTCAGGAGAGATAAAGAGGCAAGCTTCTGCTCCCTGCACTGGGCTGAGGTTCTTTCCCCTCCCAGATTGCTACAGCACAGACATTTTGATGCAATAATTCAGAGCAAAAAGTGTCAGTTATCAGAAACTGTTAAATAAACAAAATATTGCAAGAATGCAAATGTTTCAGGCATGTTTTTATTTTAAGTTAAAAAGCCCTTTGTGTTTGTGTCCTTTATAAACTTTATATCTCTGCTACCTGGCATTACATTTTATGACACACATGGCTTGGCCCAACAAAGTCCAATTTATGTCAAATCCGGCCCTCCATAAAAATGTGTTTGACACCCCTGGTCTAGAAAGACCCAGGCCACTTCAAGATAGCTTACCATGGCAAGCAAACTTCCTCTGCTCTTGCCATCCCCATCTCTCACACTCAGTCTATTGAGCAACAAGACAAAACTGGGAAGGAAATGATGTTACAAATGCCACGATGTCATTTCTAGGTTATAACCCAAAAGTGATGTCAGTGCATTTGTGATACTCTAGGAATTTCCCGAATCTATATGGTCTTTACCATAGAGCTCGGAAGGATTTCTAGAGTGTTGCGGATGGTGTGATATCACTTCCAGGTGATAACTCAGAAGTGACATTATGGCATTTATAACACTCCTCCCTTCTCAGGCTACAATCCCAAAAGCTCTTGTGAGTTACAGCTGAGGGCTGGCAACCGTCCTTCCAGCTTCTGAAGATCCGCAGACACACACACACACAGAAATTAAAAAACGATGAGACATGATGCACATAAAACAAGTTGCAAAACTTACCAAATGCCAACAGAAAAAATCACAACTATCTAACTATCAGACCATCCCGAGTCCTGACACTATGAGAGAGTGCTGGAGTGATCAGACAGGGAAAAGTCCATCCGTGGCTCGTTGCAACCTGTTTCCTACCAGATTTCCCCCAGTGTCTTTTCACTTCACTTCTGTGGCGGAGCAAACCAGGCTGCCAATGGCTGCGGGGTGCTTCCCAGATGTTGTTGTCTGATTGTGCCCTTTAAATCCGCCCAGCATTCGTGCCTCTGTTGGATCTAATTGTGTGTATGATTGCAGCCTCCAGAAAAAATCACCTTTTGTTCTCATAGAAATATGTAGATGTAGTATTACTGTGACCCAAACTGGGGGGGGGGGGGGGGGGAGAATCAACCTTCCTAGGGGGGACAGACATTTACAGAAAGTTGACAGTAAATGGGACAGGGACAGCCAGATTATGTGCCTGAAAGAGAAACATTCAATAAACAGTAACTAATAGGCACTAATTGGGGAGGGAGAGGGAGGATTTTGATACAAAAACCAAAACATAACAATCAAAATCACGTTTAGAGGCACAGCAGCTCCAAGAATGCGACCTTGGCCACAGCAATGCCTGAACAATACAGCATAACCCCTGGTGCAATGGTCTCTTAGCAATATAACGCTGTGAACATCATGTTAAAAAATAACAATGATTCCGCCTTCCAGAGATATAATGCTGTAATCATTACATTTTTAAAAAATGGTTGTGCACAGGAGGGGGGATGGCTGAGGACAGATAGGTGAAGGGAGGATGGGCATGATTTCTAGAAAATGGGTGGCCAGAAAAAAACCTGAATGAAGAATTCTGCACAAGCAATGAAGCAACTCAAAACTGGTTTAGAAGAAGAAGAAGAAGAAGAGATTGGATTTATACCCTGCCCTCCACTCCCCAAGAGGGCTAACAAAGGGAGTCTCAGAGCGGCTTACAAACTCCTTTTCCCTTCCCCTCCCCACAACAGACACCCTGTGAGGTAGGTGGGGCTGAGAGAGCGCTTTCCCAAGCTGTCCTTGAGGGAACAGCTGGTACAGAGCTATGGCTTGCCCAAGGTCATCCAGCCAGGTGCAAGTGGAGGAGTGGGGAATCAAACCCGGTTCTCCCCGATTAGAGTCCGCACACTTAACCACTACACCAAACTGGCTCTTAGGAACAACATCGCATTAAAAGTGCAGCCAGAAAACCCAGGGCACCCAAACATGTGCAGAAAACACACACACACCCCAGGGGTATGAGGCCAAAGCCAGAAATCACCTGTGCGGAAAAGATCTAAATGAGCCCAAAGCTTCGGTTCCGTAAATATCGTTTTCCATCCCTCTCATCCAAGACAATGCCCAGCTATTAATAAATGAAACACAAAATCCTGGCTTATTCTCCTTTTTTTCTCTCCCTCGCTTTTCATACTGTACAATTCTCTGCTTGGCACTCTGTGGCACCTTTCATCTGACCATCTCAGAGCACCTATAATAGACATAAATTATTCAGATAGCCTGTATCTATCTCAAGCATAACTGGAAACTATAATTACTCCATTGGTAAAAGGGTAACCTGAAGTAAAAGGGATGGTGAGTGATTTGTGCATGCTCTCAGGGAGCCCCGATGCTGGGTTTCAAAAGGAAACACCACTAGGAAAGAGGGCGATTTACTTTTTAAATATATATATATATATATAAAATTAATTGAATACAATAACAATTAGAATTATGATCGTTCTCAGGTGAAATAATTAACCAGAGGTCAAGAGGGCTAACAAAGATCATTTTGTACTATTACAAACAATAGAAACATCATATCAAATGCATTATCTTTACAATTTCTGGAACTTGTCATTGTACATTTAAATATTCTAAAACAGGATTCCAGATGGCTATAAAAGTAGAACCTATTTTTTCATCAGATTTACGCTCCGAATCAGCTGAGATCATGGCCAGAATAAATTGTGTCCATAATTAATTTGCCATAGTGTTAATTTTGGAATCTCTGGATCTTTCCACTTTGAGGCTATAGCTGATTTGGCTGCTGACAGGAGGACAATCAATGTTTCTTTAATGTGAAAAGGTATCTGATCAGCGATTTTAAATGCGAGAGGGAACAGCGCTGAAACCCGATCAAAATGACCATGTGACCACAACCCTGAATTCCAGAATGTGATGGATAAATAGGGTTCCATATATACTGACAGATAAATTTAGGATGCTTGTAGATTCTACTTTGGATGTTTTTCCTGCCTGCAAACCCCCCCCCCCTTTTAGGGATGGGGAGGACATGAGTGGAAAAGGCTAAAACATGTTGCCCAGCACTGTTTCCAGTCCAGATCAGTCAATCTGCAGCTATTTAACAAAATCTTAAGCACTCCTGTAGGTTGGACCTAATAGAGTCAGCATGGTGTATTGGTTAAAAGCTGCAAGCTCTAATCTGGAGAACCAGGTTTGATTTCCAACTTCTCCACATGAAGCCTGCTGGGTGACCTTGGGCCAGTCACAGTTCTCTCAGAACTATCTCAGGTGCCTGTTGTGGGGAGAGGAAGGGAATGTGATTGTAAGCTGCTTTGAGACTCCTTAAGGTAGAGGAAAATGGGGTATAAAGCAACTTACTCTACTCACTAATAACTAGGCCCAACCTGGCAACCAGCAGGAGACTAGTGGGGCATGAAGACATGGGGGTGGCTATCAATAATGGCCTGATGAACTTCTGGGGAAACTTGAAAGTGACATCACTCCAATCTAGGAATTCCCAGATGTGCTATGGTAAAACCATAGAGTTTCCGGTGATTCCTAGACAAGACTGGTTTTAATTCCGAGTTTTCATGGATGTGACATCACATTGCCTGCCATTTTTAAATTTTATTTTTCTCTCACCACCACTGAGAGTGCCAGTAGGAAAGGGGAGCTGAGGGTGAAGAATTACCCCACCCTGACTCGGGGGGGGGGAGCTGGCAACCCTACCTAAGACCCCAGCTTTGAATACATATGCATATTGTTTCAAATAATGCTAACAACTATGGCTGCTAACCTCCAGGTCAACACATGAGCACATGAAGCTGCAGATCAGTATTGTCTAATCCATGGGTCCCCAACATAGCGCCTATGGGCACCATTGCATTCACCAACACCTTTCCTGGCACCCCCCATCCAAATCTTCATGAACTTCCTAACCCAGAGCTGGCAGCCCTCCTAACAGCCCTCCTAACAGTTCTCAAACGTAGATGTGTAGGAACTGAGTCATATACACATTTTTAATCAGCATCCATTTTCAAATTGATAACAATATGTGAAGCTTTTTCCCACTTAAAATCTACCTAGAGTGTGCATTTAATTGATGGGTTAAGGCAGAATAAGCCGGGGATTTCTCCTTACTTTTGACAGAGCTTTTCTATCTAACATAAAGTATTAAAAAGGCATTGGGCAAATCTAGCTACAGTCACTTGTGATTAAGTTCCATGAAAGCAAATTATTTAAATTAATTTGGACTAGCTTGGTCACAGCTAACTTTAGCTGGATCCAGCCTAGTGTTAACGGTTGCCATTAATTCACTTCAGCCATCTCAAGCAAAGGATTCAGTCCAGAAATGAGGGTGCTCCATACAAACTGATGCAAATCCCCTCCGATTCAGGGGGTGGTTGTGAGAGTGGCACAAATGGTGAATCTTCTGCTGATATGGAGACTTATGTGGTTTTATCGTTGTGGGTTTTGATTTATTCGTTATTCATTAGCTGCTTTGGGAACAACTTCAGTCAAACAGCAGGGTATAAATAAAGTATCTTCTTAACCAAAGAGGTGGCTCTTTCCATGGATATGGAGGGCCCCTTTTTCAGTGCTGTACATTTGCTTGTGATAAGTGGATTTTATTTCTTTCAGGATTTACAAATCTTTTTAGTTGGTATTCTGCTTCATGTTGAATGAATGTTTCATTCTCTCATTTCACTTCCTACATAAATGATCAGTGAGACTCATAAGGTCAATTTTATGAAAACAATCTGGGATTAAGCCTCCAGTGACTTGGGGAAAGAATATTGACTCTACCTGGCTGGAAGTTACATCACTGTAATGTTGTTATGCCTTTACCATAGGAAAGGTTGTATCTCTAATACATAAATTATTACATTTCAATCCTGCCTTCATTGAGCTGCAGTGTTTTGTCAGCAGGATGGATGGTACTGTTAATTTTCTATAATTTTGTTTTGTAAATTAAAACAATGATACTGGGACAGTCAGCTAGATTCAAGTCCAGTAGCACTTTACAGCCCATGCGCACATTGCCGAAACGGCCCTGCCACGAGCTGCGGAGGCCGGCTCACCTGGGGCTGCTCTGCAGCAGTCTGAACGGTCCAGTCCGGTATGCTGACGCAGGAGTCTGGCCAGTGTGAACAGCCAGCCCCAGAGCAGTTTTCCCCTGCAACTTTCGGCCCCGCTTTCTTCCCGCTCCAGATTGCCAGTCTGCCTTCAGCCTTTTAGTTCTCAAAGATGATCCTGCCAATGGAATGTCAACGAGGGTTCTGTAGTCATGAAAGTATTTCCACCTTTTACTGCTCCCATTTTATAGTTCCTGTAATGCTTGGTCGTACACAAAGTTTAGATAAGAATTTGCAAAGCCAGTTGTTCAGTAACCATGTTCAGTGACTGATGTATGAAACTGTGAAACATTAATTGCTTTACCACTTTATTAAATGAGATTCTGTGCAATCATACTCAGTTTTTATGACAACCTTTTATTACTTCTGTGCTTTCTGGATGAGCCCTCTCCACAGGGTCAACTAGTGCACGGCAATACTGCTGAAAGAAGTAGCATCAGGCATTCACCGTAAATAACAATTACCATGTATTATTTATGCGGCACCATCAGCGTGAATGACATTTTACAGAGTAACAGAAAGACAAGGAATTCTCCATGCAAATTTCAACAGTGTAACTTTAAGGCTTCATATTCCATTGCCACTGTTGCTGCAGCCCAGGCCAAGATACCATATGGGACTCTGTGGGGAAAATAGGGAAGCAAAGGCAATGAAGCTGACATTTATTGAGGCAAACCAGAATTAGAACTATCATCTGTGAGCCAAACCCTGGTTTCACAAGCTGATTCTAGTTACAATAAACCATGGTTTCCATTATGTCAGAACTCTGTACAGATGCTGGGTACATTATTGTTAAATATCAGCAGGGCTCATTTCGTAGCAGGAGCTCCTTTGCATATTAGGCCACACACCCCTGATGTAGCCAATCCTCCAAGAGCTTACAGCGCTCTTCTTACAAGGGCTATTGTAAGCTCTTGGCTACATCAGGGGTGTGTGGCCTAATGTGCAAAGGAGCTCCTGCTACGAAATGAGCCCTGAATATCAGTCTTAAGGCAGCTCTTAAACAAGTGATTCAGCTTTATTAACAAGAACAATCAACAGCAAAAATCCATACAGTGAACTTCTCAATTTATACCCTTTTGGGGCTGGTAACCACGCCCCCTGAGTCGATAAGAACCAATCATTAACTGTAAATAATGACCAATAGTTGTTGTTCCCTCCAAAACCAACCCTAGCTCCTGATTGGCCTACTGTGCAAAGCAGCCAATCAGAAGGTGCAGTTTAAGATACCAGGCTTCTATGAAGCTACGGGCTGAAGCTCAGTATACATTAAAGGCAATACGTAACAATTAAAAATGTGCTTTACTAGAGCATCTCCTTGACTACATTCTAGTTTATTTATTTTTGAGATTTCTATCCTGCCCTCTCCTGCAAGTGGGCTCAGGGATGGTCACAACAAGTGGGTAAAGAGTTGAAATACACGAGACATACAATTTTACAACTATAAAACCCTTTCCCTGCAAGCTGCCCTTTCCTGAGATAAATGCCAAGATGCAGCTGCAGCTCTTTTAATTATCAGAAATAACCCAGCTGCTTACACACAGTTGCCTAGTTATTGCCGTACTTTAAAAAAAAAATAGCCACAGCAAGACAGGATGCAACCCAAAGGTTGCTGTTTTGAGGTAATGATTGATGGTCTAAAAGATGTGTCTTCCTCTCTTCAGATCAAGATGAGAAAACGCAAGAAAAGTAATTATTTTTCCATCAAGCGACACCATCCAAAGATGGGGTGGGGAGGCTAGAGAATCAAAATGAATGCTTGGATGGTTCCCACTCTCAACTCTGGTTAAGCTGCAGTCACATTCCATTGTTTCTTTTAAAGGTCAGATTCTGACAGATACAAGACTGTGGATATGGTGGTAAATGAATGACTTCTTCCAGGTCTTTTTTCCCCCTGTGTGTGTGCGCACACATAAAGGTTAGGTAAGATAAAAGATGGTAGTTATTTAACTGTGTAGTCCCAAGCAGAATTACACCCTTCTAAGTATGCTAAAGTATGCTAAAGTTAATGTAACTCTGTTGTATTGTTAGAATGTTAAAGCTGGAGCACGTTATGTTTGCCGTAGGTAGTATGCCACCAGAAACAGTTCCCTCAGAGTGACTGACCCCTGGGCCAGGAAGGAGCGGAAGCAGTATTACATAGAGATTATCCAGAATTTTGGGCATCTCTGTGGAATCAGTAGAGTTAACCTGATGTTTGAGCTCTGCACCAAAATGTTCATAAACATGAAAGACCAGCTAGGCTGGAATCAGTTACCATGAGGAGGCCATTTTCAGCAGCATCCCTTTGGTGAATGTCAAGTATTTTTCTATCTCTTAGGCCTGTCCTAGATAAAACACTGTCCCCAGGTTTCTCTGGGGCCATGTCATTTGCCTGTACTCTGAGACCCCATTTCTGGTTTGAAAAACAATATAGGAAGGAAGGCAATATTCTCTCCTGGCAGCCATGGAGGAGGCACTCCCAGATGTACCTACCACGAAAGGGCATGGAGGCTGTGAAGATAGCTGTGAGCACAGGTGATTGGGGGGGGGGGGGGGGCTCATGAACAGGCATGGGAAGGACACACAGGCAGGTAGGGCCATGTGGCCGGGTGGGCAGAAAGAGAGGTATGAGTGAGGCACACTGCAAAGGAGGGTCAGAGGATAGTCTCTTCCCTGTGCCCCTGAAAACCTAGAGCTAGCCCTGAAATCTGGTGTTATGAATCCAGGGGGTTGGGGGGGCCACTCTCACAGAACCCTGCCCTACTGTACGCAGCAGTACATTCCAGAATCAGTTTTACCACCCACTATTTTACCACAAAACTCTTTATCTGGACCAGGTCCAAATCCATGTGTTTTTGTAGAAGCTACAAAAGGAAGGTCTGAACAGAAGAGATAAATAACTGTGGCATGGCTATTTTATTGCATCAGTAAATGCTTAATCCTGAAAGTGACATTGATATGTGCACTTTCTGCTGTTCAAAGCCACTCGAGAAGTGATTTTTATTTCATTCCACTTCTATTACATGCACACGAGACTAAAGTTTGTTCTGAAGGATCAAAATATACGAAGCAATAAAATCCATTTTGGCTCACGCTTCATACTGTTCACTTGGTTCCAGCTATGGCAGCTGCCGTAACTCAGAGATCTGTAAATATTAACTAAAACATGATGGAGCAGCGCAGGCACAGTAATTGGATGTCATTTCCCTTTGGTCAAAATTGATTTCTCTTTTCGAGCTGTTTGTTTGCTCTTAGTCTGAGAACTTGAAACAAATGATGGAGTTCGGTTAGTGCTCCTCAAAAATCTACAGCATTCCTCTCACAGTGACTAGTTCATCCAGTTTTCCTCTCCCATTTGAATGAATGTTTTCATTATCCTGGATTTTGTTTTTAAAATAAATCTTTGGCATCCAGCTTTTATTATGGGATAGTGGATCACGACCACACACAGCTCAGTGGAAAAGAACTGCTGTTGTATAAACTATTTAAGCCAGACATGCTATCTGGACTTGTTCATGTGCCCTTTACTCCAAAAGAAGAAGAGTTGGATTTGTACCCCACCCTTCACTCAGAGTCTCAGAGTGGCTTACAATCTCCTTCTCTTTCTCTCCCCACAACAGACACCCTGTGAGGTAGATGGGGCTGAAAGAGCTTTGAGGGAACTGCTCTTGAAAGAACAGCTCTGAGAGAACTGTGACTGACCCAAGGCCACCCAGCTGGCTGCACATGGAGGAGTGGGGAATCAAATACAGTTTTCCAGATTAGAGTCCACCACTTTTAACAACAACACCAATTTGTTGTGTATTGGGGAGGTAATGGGGCTGCGGTGGCCCAGAGATTACGATGCTGAGCTGCAGACCGGAAGATTGGTAGTTCAGCAGTTCAAGACCCGAGTGCCACATGAGCTCCCCTCTCTGGCCCCAGCTCCTGCCAACCTAGCAGTTTGAAAGCAAGAAATTGCAAGTAGATAAATAGGTACCACTTTGGTGGGAAGGTAACAGCATTCCGTGTGCCTCAGCGTTTTGTCATGCTGGCCACATGACCACAGAAACATCTTTGGACTGTGCTAACTCTTCGGCCTGGAAACGGAGATGAGCACCACCCGCTAGAGGAATTTAAGTCCCTACAAAAGAAGAAGTTATAACCAAAATATTGGAAATTGCTGAGGTGGACAAATTAACTATGATCTTGAGAGGAAATAATAAAGAAGATTTTGAAAGCACATGGTCAAGATTGTATGACTGGTTTGAAGAAAATAATAACTCAAATTCCTAGATCTCTACCTGAAACAAAAGGAACTGAGAACTATATCTTATACCACCAAAGAAACAAAATGCATAATAAAACAGTAAGGTGTAAAAGTAAAAAGAATAACAAAGATTCTTAGAAGTCTTGATAATAACTAAAATGACATGGTTGTAACCTTCCTTTATGTGTGTTTAGGTATGTTGCTCCATTGTACGTCTTACATAAATGTAATAAAATATTATTTTTTTAAAAATCACATTTTTCTGCAAATCTGGGGCTTTTCTCAGGTTTGTAGAAAGATCTGTTTGCCCATGGCTCCAGTTTCTAGGTCTGAGTATCCACTGATGGGTCCATGAGAATTAGATATATTGATTGAGTCAATGCAATACAGAGTTCAAGCTTCTTAATTTCATTTGGGCCATGACCGTAGTGTGATACCATTCCAATGATTTGGTTTAACATTTTTCTCAGCTAAGATTTACTGCAGTAGATACAGCAGTGGATATTTTATTGATACCGAGTTCTGGCACTGCAAGTCTTTGGACGAGCCCTTAAGCCTGTTGTTTTTGGCTGCAACAACCTGAGTAATTGCTCTCTTAGATTCATCCCTCTGGTTGGAAAACAATGCCTCAGCAATCATTGAAATCCTCATTAGTTTCTAAAGGCAATGGAAACTGCAGTGTGAGGGATAAATCTTGTGCTTTCGGAAGGCTTTCTCGCTGCTGTCTGTTAATATAGATTCTCACACACAGGAACAAAGAGCAGAAGGAATTATTTCTCAAGAATGATGCTTGTGAAATAACTGATCTCCATCATAGTTACCATTGTTGCCATTTGAAAAATCAACATTTACCCATCATGGTATCTTAGATACCGCAATTACCCTGTTTGAAGCAGATGAGGGAATTTGCTTTCCCCACATTACACTACGGCACATCCTGGAGAATTGCAGAAAAGTGTTTTAGGTATCCCAGCCCAACCTTTCTCTTCCACTTCCTTCATTCTATTTTTGGGCTCAAATTTATATTTCACTTCCCCTTTTATTATTGTTTGTAGGGTGACAATATTACATTGGTTTAATCAAACAACTGTAGCATTATTTGATTTTTTTAATTGATTTTTTTATTTTGAAGTCTAAAGTCAACGATACATCTAAAGTCAATGATACAAACAATTTTTAAAAAAATATCTTTATTCAACCCAATAAATTACAAAATTTATATACCAAACGTAAGATAACAAATCTAAATATACAAATATAGCACATAAAGGAAATGCCAAATACTCAATATAACAAAGTTTCCATCTCTCTCAGGGCTGTCACAACTTTTTCTTTGTGGGAAGAGAAATATCTCAGTCAAGTCAACTTAATAACATCAGTTTAATCCAATCCTTCTCTCCCAAGGCCATCACAACTTATTTTTTTGCGAGAAGAGAAATAACTCAGACAAGTCCATTTATTAACATTGATTTAGTCCAATCTGATAACCATCTTGTCTGGTCATGTTGAGACACAAAGCTTAAAAAGGGACACTACACAGCCTCAAAATTAGTAGAATAAGAGCCTGATTCTGTATTTTGAATTTTCGTGGCCACTTTTTCTAAAAGGCACAAATTGCAATTTTTTTTGTGCCAATGGTCTATATGTAGTGATATAGAACTCTTCCATTTTTGAGCAATTACCAATTTTGCAGCAGTATATAACAATGCCACACTTTTTTGAAGGGGTCAGTTGAATACAGTACCACATTGTCTGCAAAAAGCGAGATTTTAAAGATTTTATCATTGCAATACAAATCTCTGATATCTGGGTCTAGGCAAATCACTTACGCAAATGGCTCAATGGCTATTGCAAAAAGCAAAGGGGGGGGGGAGAGAGGACATCCCTAATGAGTTCCTCTTTGTAGAGAGAAGTAATTTGATTGGTAGCTGTTAGAACATTAGCCTTTGAGGAAGTATACATAGTCTTGATCGTCTTCAAGAAGCGATCACCAAAATTCATTTTCTGTAAGAGCATTTGTAGATATTTGGGCTCTAAGGAGTCAAAGGCTTTTTAATGTCAAGAGTCAATATCAGGGAGGGGATTTTCTTTAACCTAATGTAATTAATGATATTCAGAGTTTTGCTAATGTTATCTGTTAGGATGCATCCTGGTATAAAGCCTGACTGATCAGCATAAACATATTGCATTATAAATTTATTAAGTCATAAAGTCAAAATAGTAGAAAAAAAATTTAGTATCACAATTGAGAAGGGAAATAGGATGATAGGAGGCTGGATCTGTTAGATTTCCCCCCTGCTTGGGTATCACTATTATATTAGCCATTGCCCATGAGGAAGGGATATGACCCTTATCCATGATCATATTGCAAGTGTTTGATAGGGGCCTTGGTACAGTGTCTGCAAATGCTTTATAAAATTCTGCTGTTAGCCCATCATTACCTGATACGAACAATTTTTTAAAAACAAATCACATTATAACAATTAAAAAATAAAGTTCTGACAAGAAATAAAGTGGATGTCTCAGAGTGGGCAATGAAAGTGCTCTTTTCAATAATAAGAAAACCAGTTTTGACCAAATATAATGATAGATTTTCTTCCTTTTTTATAACTGTTTAATTTAGTTGTTACTGTGTATTCATATACCTTATTTTTTCCATTTATTAAACTTAATTGGTTAATTTTGGGGGACATTATTAAAGGATGAAGACAGATTTGAGTAAGGGCAAATTGTCATATCTTTCAAGATATCTTGTTTCTGTTGTGTAACTGTAAGAGGGAATAAAAATACTAAAGGTAGTTTCTCATTTAAACAGTGAATACTGGTTTTAGTTTACTTAGCTGTAAGAAGAAGAAGAAGAGATTGGATTTATACCCCGCCCTTCACTCACTTGGAGTCTCAGAGCGGCTTACAAACTCCTTTTCCCTTCCCCTCCCCACAACAGACACCCTGTGAGGTAGGTGGGGCTGAGAGAACTCTTTCCCAAGCTGTCCTTGAGGGAACAGCTGGTACAGAGCTATGGCTTGCCCAAGGTCATCCAGCCAGGTGCAAGTGGAGGAGTGGGGAATCAAACCCAGATCTCCCAGATTAGAGTCCACGCACTTAACCACTACACCAGACTGGCTCTCATGTAAGTCATTGTAAGTCATTGTAAGTCATTGTTGTAAGTCATTGATGCAAAATAAAGTTTGTAGTGATGGTTCAAAAAGCAAATTCTAAAGGCTCACCCCTACTCTGAACTCATTCTGATTTGGACCTAAAGACTACTCTGAAGTCCAAACATGTCACATAAATTCTGCATGTGAACTATCATCATTACTATCCTCTCCTTCTTCCTGTCCCAAATTTACCTATTAGCTGTGCAGTGCGGAGTGCCTTAATTTTGTCAGTTAGCACTGCCAATAACTGATGCCTGTTATTACCAATGGCTCTGTTACATTCATGTCAGTTATCACTGCCAATGATTTCCATTGCCTATTCTGATGATCACTTCACATTGCCATTGTTTTGAGTTCCATTGTTATTCCTCTAGGTCCCAGATTGTCAATATTTTTTAAATGATCTGGATGATGGTGTGGAGGGGCTACTTATTAAAATTGCAGATGACACTAAGTTGGAAGGAGCAGCAAACACACTAGAAGATAGAGATAGAATTCAACGAGATCTGAACATGCTAGAAAAGTGCCAAGTGGGCAGATGTGAACAAAATGCAATTTAACAAGAATAGGTGCTTAGTTCTACATCTGGGTAACAAAAGTGAGGAACACGCATACTGGATGGGGGATATACTTCTGAGTAGCAGTGTGTGTGAACAAGATCTTGGGGTGCAGGTGGACTGAAAGTTAAGTATGAGCAGTCAGTGTAATGCAGCGACAAAAAAGGCTAATGCAGTCTTGGGTGCATCAACAGAGGCATAACATCCAAATCGCAAGATGGCATAGTCCCACTGTACACTGCATTGGTCAGGCCGCACCTGGAGTATTGTGTACAGTTTTGGAGGCCTCACTCCAAAAAGGATGTGGACAGAATGGAGCGCATGCAGAGGAGAGTGACGAGGATGATCGGGGACCTGGAGAGCAAGCCCTCTGAGGAAAGGCTGAGAGACTTGGGAAAGTTCAGTCTGGAGGCTGAGGGGGGACATGATTGCTCTCTTGAAGTCTTTGAAGGGTTGTCACTTAGAGGAGGGCAGGGAGCTGTTCCTGTTGGCAGCAGAGGATAGGACTAACAATAATGGGTTTAAATTAAGGGCAGGAAGATACCGGCTAGATCTTAGGAAAAACTTTTTTACAGTGAGTGTTGTGCAACAGTGGAATCAGCTGCCTAGGGAGGTGGTGAGCGCCCCCTCACTGGCAGTCTTTAAGCAGCGGCTGGACAAACACTTGTCAGGGATACTAGACTGATCCTCCATTGAGCAGGAGGTTGAACTTGATGGCCTGTATGGCTCCTTACGTTATCCTGTGATTCTATGCCAGCCACCATGCTTTCTATGGGGAACACAGATGTACATACCGATAAATGTTAGAGGAATTAGGTCCTGCTGTATTTCATGAGCGGCCGTTATTTCCATAAACAACATAACCCATGTAGGGCAATAATATTTAGCAGTCCTTTTATTTTTCTCCCCAGTTGGCCAAATAATAACTAAATTTGTCCTGATCTGAGATTTTCAATGCTATATGAAAAAACAGGGAACAAATAACAGCATGATATTATTATCCATTATCCTTTACAGGATGCATTCGTCTTCTCTCTTGCTGAAATAACCACATTCAATAAAGTGTGCTTAATGTTCCCACAGCCTCCTGGATTATGAAAAGATGTTTATCCTGCTGCGTTGCCTTCGCTACCAGGGTCTTCTAATATTTTTTTTAATCCTATGAGCATTACAGTCCAATTGGCCTATCTACGGGTCCCTGGTGATCTCACTGCAATCTTAGACAGATTTTTACACCCTTCTAAGCCTGTTGGATTTAACGGGTTTAGAAGAGTGTAACTCCATTTGGGACAGCACTGTCAATCTGCCTTCCTTTTTTCATAGCATTTATCACATTTTCAGCCTCTACCTCTCAAAAGAATGAGAGTCAGTCTTCTGGTTGCAGCGGATAATGGACTGAGCAGATCAGATCAATAAAAGGGATTTTGAAGAACTGTGGAATTGAATGTCATGATTCCTCATTATTTCCTGTCTATCACTCCTGCGGCTTATATCAAACCCTGCTTAACATGAGCACAATAAAGATCTTGCAGAGTCAGACTAATCCTCTGAAATGTCTTTTAATGGGTATTTCCAAAGAAGCATTTGTAGTCATCATAATTCACAGTTTTCACACCAAATTCTAAGAAGGTAATGCCCCTTGAGGGTTTTCCGGAAAAGCTTAGGCCAACTATGTTGTTGTTAGTGCCCTCATTTAGCAGGTTTAGCACAGGTGGGATTCTCTGGGTGGATATAGGGAAGATGTACAATCCAGAAATTAGGAAAATACCTCGTAAGGTTGCAGACTGAATAGTGAAGACAGTTAACCTGTGGTGATCGATGAAGCCAAATGGAATCTATTTACTTTGGTCAACTTTTAAACACATTTCTTCACCTGCAAAGTGAACATCTGTCATTGGAGTACCTTGTGATGAGCCGCAGGTTCCAGTGTAACTCAAATTTGAAATCTGCAATGAATTTGAACTTAAAATCTTTTTGTGCACTTAGGCCAGACATATCAGCAGGCAGTTTGAGAGAGGGATCGCTACACTCAGACCCTTTTCATTACTGGTAAACAAAATCGAGTAAAACTAATTTGGCTAGAGGCAATAGTGGGGCAAGAGACGTGTGTGTATGCCATGGCAAGTGAAGTCTCTCAAATCACTGAAGTCCCTTGGAGACTGTGGAGCCTTTTGTTTGTATTTTGAATTTCCATTGAGCTGAAAATGGACTATATTCCTAAGAGTCTACTGTCCCACAGCTTCCATGAAGGTCCACTTTGAACCTTCCTCTATATTAAAAGGGTGATCAAATTCATATGCGCCCCTTAAAGCACTTGTCCCCCTCTTGGTGTGCAAATGTGAAAAACAAAATGTAGTTCTTAATGTTCTTGTATGGAGTTTCTGAACTGACAGAAATTGAACCTTCCTGCATGACCACTTTTAAACTTTCCTATATATTACAATATATATTACAAAAATATATTACAAAAAAGGGGACACGGTGGCTGAGTGGTTAAGATGCTGACTGCAGACTGGAAGATTGGTAGTTTGGCAGTTCGAGACCCAAGTGCCGCGTGACAGAATGAGTTCCCATCTCTGGACCCAGCTCTTGCCAACCTAGCAGTTCGAAAGCAAGAAACTGCAAGTAGATAAATAGGTAGCACTCTGGTGGGAAGGTAACAGTGTTCCATGTGCCTTGGTATCTAGTCATGCTGGCCACATGACCATGGAAATGTCTTCGGGGCAGCGCTGGCTCTTCAGCTTGGAAATGGAGATGAGCACCACCCCCTAGAGTAGGATTCGATTGGCTTTCAAACAAGGGAAACCTTTATCTTCACCTTTATATATATATATATATATTACAATGCATGTGTGATTTTAATCTTAGTCTGCAGCAGCCAAAAGAAAGATCCTCTGGTCCATAACCCAGCATCTTTATTGCTCTCTTCTATCTCCTGTGGTAATAGGAGAAATCTCCAGTTAAGGGTCTGGTAGTGGAAGATGTGAAAGATGTCAACCTGAGGCCCTGGAGAGCTGCTGCCAGTCTAAGTAGACAATACTGACTTTGATGGACCAAAGGTCTGATTCAATATAAGGCAGCTTCATGTATTCATGTATGTAACCCCACCATGAATACAACTGACTGACAGTACTATATGTTCATTAGTAGGACTTTTCCTTGCTAGAACATCTGGGTCGGAGTGGGACAGAGCAATAAGCTTAAGTAACTGGCCCATTTGGTAACTGGAAACGCCTATTTCCCATGATTGCCAGGTAACAAAGCTTGTACTGAATTTTAATCCACCCCACCCTGCTCCTCTGTCTTTATCTATATACTAATTCCGAAGTGGCCCTCTCTGTGTGGATATCTAAATCCGCGTGGGGGGCACTTGGGGTGGGTGGGAGATTTTCCTACACATGTGGAGCAGTCTCTACGTGTGCAGAAAAATCCTAAATGTTAAAAAAACTTTTGGGGGGATATTTAAATCCCCTCAAAAGTAAAAGCATTCCCTGTGCACGCGCAGAGAACGCTTTGGCTGGGGGGGGCTCAGCGGGCAGCGGGGCTCGCCACCACCATTTTTTGGGAAGGGCAGGGGACGGAGGGGAAGAGGCTTGGCGCGTGGTGGGGAAGGGCAGGGGGTATCGCAGGTCCTATTGCTTGTAGTAAATTAAATTTGAAATCTTACCAAAAGACATAATGGCATTGCTGGGGGAGAATTCTAGATGGGTATCAGTGCAATATTGCTCTCTGTAACACATTTGTGTCACTTTAGGAGCTTACTATTTCTTTCCCATGCTTCCTCTAACCTTTACCAAGGTACAGATAATATTGTAGTCACGAGCAAAATATTTACAGTGTTGTCTTAAACAGAGTGATACCCTTCAAAACTCATGGATTTCAATGAATTTAGAAGGGTGGAACTCTGTTCAGGATTGCATTGTGAGAAAGCTAGCAGAAAAGCCATAACAACTGGAAGGAAGCTACACAACCTCAGTGAAAGGAAAATGAAAAGAACGAGCATGTCACAAGCGAAAGTCACTGGGCAATATCAGAAAGTAGTTCTGTATACCCAAGACAATTTAAATAACAGTTTCAAAGAAAAGCATGGCTGCTCATTGTAAGACATGTCGATCTGCAAATGTTTTCTTCCTGTTCGTGGAAATCCACAAACCTAAGGAACGCAAATCACATCTAGTATATTCATGGCTTTTCAAGGCTGCTGCCCCATAAGTATCTCATTAAACTTACCGAAGTTCAGCCTCATGTGGACTCCAGTTGTGTAGTGGTTAGAATGTCTAGGACTGGGGTGACCCAGGTACAAATTCTTAATTGATCATGAAGCTCACTGGGTAACCATTTTTTATCTATTTATTTAGAAAATGGATACATTGCCTCTCCAGAGACCTACTTGAGGAAGCATACACACACAAAAATGTACAATAAAAGCATCTGATCATTGTATAAAACACAGTCACAAAACATCCACAGCATAAAAACCAGGCATAATAAGCCACAGCATAAAAAACAATTTTTAAAAAAGACATACAGTGGAGGAATGGAGAACCATGTACTCATTGCTATGATCTTCGGATGCAGGCAGGATAAAGATGTAGCAGTCATATATCTACGCCACAGAAAAGGTCTCTATAATATGTGCCACTCAATCTACCCAACTGTGCACCAGCTGTACATTGTATCCTGCTAGGTACCTCCAAGCTGGGGTTCTTTCCGATGTGGTCAGTACTGCTGCAGAGATGTAATTTTAAAATTATACAGATCCCCACCCCCAAAATAGCCATTCCAGAGAGGAAATAAGCTCAGAACAGATTTTATTTCCTCTGTTATTGAACCAGCGTGAGTCAAAGCCCATCCCCAGTGAGCTGTCAGGATCTAGGTAATCAGACACATGGAAATTAACATAGCACGGCTTCTCAGGTGTTAATAGCATACAACGGAGTCACTGGCAAATACGAGTTGCAGATTATGAAGGAAGCCTGACAAACTTTTTGCAAAAAAACCTCTACCCCTTCTAGATGGATTTTTCCTGAAGGTCTTGTATTCAACCACAAAGATAAAAAGGGAAAAATTACCTCTCTTAAAAATGCAAAGACTTTTTGGAATTGCAACAAAGACCAGCAGAAGATAAGAAGACAGCAGAGGAAGAAGAAGAGGAAGGCATCATACATGATGTGGAAAGCTCCGAGAGTACACTGAGTAGTTCTTCAGAGGACTCTGAATCTGAAAAAGGGGCAGCTGCCCTGAAGCACCTGGCAGTCAAATGGGACTTTGATAAACCAAAACAAAGAGGGAAGAAAGGGAAAATAATGTTTTGTTTAATCTGAAAGTTTAAGAAATTTAAACTAACACTTGTTTGATTTAACCTATGCAATACCAGCTTAAAAAAGAAAGCATAAATATCATGCTCCATCATAACAATTCTTAATTTTAAGGGAGCTCTGTTTAACCAATGTCGAAAAGCAAATTCATGATCCTTGGGTAGCTATATCTTAGTTCATAGTGTTGTAGGTTTTAGTGTTGTAGTGTATGTAGAAAAGCAATTTAAAAAATTCAAAAAAAAAGAAAAGAAACACCACCATCTTCAGAACTTGGCTTGCACCAGGCAAACTGTGACATCCAGTCCAGTGGAAAAGAAAGGAGGATGGTTTGCCTCAGCGTGATAGTTAGCAGCTGCAGGACAGAGCCCTTTTGGGAACAGAAGGGAATTGTTTCTGCAGAATGATTCATGGAGGACTCTTCTTCAACTCTCCAATCAAAGCCTTTTATTCTCTTTCAGGTCTCCTGTGTATAGCAAAGATATAAACGTTTCATACTGTGTATCCTAAGCAAGGGATGGCAATTGCTTTGCCTCCTGACTAGTGGAAGCTCTTAAAGGAATAACTGGGACTGATTTTGATGGATCCGAACTACTGTATATGAAAGAAAGCACAAAGCACCCAAATAACTTTAATGGCGTTTTATCACACTGCACCACTGATTGGAGGTAACATTCTGAGGGTGATGTCAATCATGTTCCAACATGATTGAATCCTGTCCATCTAAGCCTTTTCTTTCATCCCCCCACCCGTGTTATTTTTGCAAAGGGAATCTAGATGGAGAGGAGGCTGGCGTAGAGAGCAGTTTTTTCTTGCTCGGCAGGGCTGTGTTTTGAAAGAGGATAAAAGGGGGGTTGGTACAAGAGTGAGAGAGAGTGCAAAATGATGGGTTAGTCTTCTAGCCTGAGCTAGTGCAGTATCTGGGCCAATTGCAATTGATGAATGGTCTGTAGAAACCAGCTCAGTAATTGCAGGGGTGGGGGTGGGGAGGAAGTAGAAGAATAGCAAATGCAGTAGACACTGAAATGATGCATAGTTGCTGGTACAGTTTGGTTGATGTTTTTTTAAAAATCTCTACCAACCAGACTTGACAGTTCATCAGTACCTTTTGTGCATCATACTTAAAACACCTGCTCATTATGGAGGTACTTGACTGACAAAAGCAGAGAACGATCCTCCCCCCCACCTCAGCTTCTTAAAATTATTGGCTATCTCCTCCCCTTTTTGTTAAAAATAAATTCCCACAAGTCTTTTTCTTTTTTTGTGACCAGTTGAAGAACTGAGGAATGGAAGGTGATTAAATTCACACTGCACATGCAGAAGGCTCCGCCAAGAACCTTTTTTTTTTGTTTCATTCTGGATTGACTTATGCTCTCTTAATTGCTAGGCTTATTTCGAATGCCAGCCAAAGAACCCAGAATCCTCAGGTGGCTTTCTGTTTACACAAAGAGACTGGAGGCTTTAAAAAAACCTTCGTGCTTTCTACAGAATAACAGCTTTGTGAAGGACAGGGTGCAGAAGGAAAGCAATGATGCAGGGTAATACTGTACATCTAATACCAGGTCTCTAGCAGTGTCCCTGGGCAGGCACAGCGCCTTCTGTGCCTTCCCTTGAGATATTCATAGTCCGCTCCCTCCTAGCCCCAGATGTGTGAGCCGCGCATCTTCAGGTACCGAATCAAGCCCCATGTATATGACCTGAGGAAGGTCAGAGTCCTGGATGCCCTGAAGAGGGGAGTGGAGGTCACCATGCCTGGCCTGGTGGAGTATTGTGCACCTGGCATAGCTGTGGTACATTGTACTTTTTGTGAAAGGAACCTCCACACTCTGGCTTTCATTTATGAAGGGGCAGTGTAGGCGGTTATCACATGGAGATGGGGTAGGGATGGCAGACTTCCAATGGATGTGAGGGATCTCCTGTCCCAACCCCAGCTGCTGTTTCTTGCCACCACTCCAGTGGCTGTTGGGATTAAAAAAATATATTAAAAATCATTGTTGGTGTGATGGCGTTATATTACTTTCACAGGAAACTTGGAAGGGACATCAGTCTGCTGTAGGAAATGTAAGCACTGATGCAACCCTTCCTGCCCTCCCTTCTTGTGATCTGCCTGAGTTCACAGAATCAGCATTGCTGTCAGATGGCCATCTAGCCTCTGTTTGGAAACCTCCCAAGAAGGAGAGCCCACCACCTCTCGAGGAGGCCTGTTTCAGTGAGGAACCACTCTGTCAGGAAGTTCTTCCTAATGTTTAGCCAAAAACTCTTTTGGTTGAATCTCAACCCATTGGTTCTGGTCCGACCTTCTGGGGCAACAGAAAACAACTCCACACCATCCTCTACATGACAGCCCTTCAAGTACTTGAAGATAGCTATCATATCACCTCTCAGTCGTCTCCTCTCCAGGCTAAACATACCCAGGTCCTTCAGCCTCTCCTCATAGGACTTGGTCACCAGATCCCTCACCATCTTCACTGCCCTCCTCTGGACTCATTCCAGCTTGTCTATATCCTTCTTAAATTGTGGTGCCCCAAACTGAACACAATATTCTAGAGCAGAGTAAAGCGATACCATCATTTCCCGTGATCTGGACACTGTACTTCTGTTGATACAGCCCAAAATAGCATTTGCCTTTTTAGCTACCGCATCACGCTGCTGACTCATGTTCAAGGTATGGTCTACTAAAACCCCCAGATCCCTTTCACACATACTACTGCCAAGACAAGTCTCCCCCATCCTATAATTACACATTTGATTTTTCCTATCTAAATGCAGACTATTATCTATATTCTTGGTCTGTAATGCAGTTACAATAATTAGTAGCGGCAAAAACAGCTGTGACATACAGAGACAACACAACACCATTGCACAGTATTTGATGATGTGCTAATATGAAGCAGAAGCAGGGCTATTTTGGGGCAGGAACACACAGGAGCAGAGTTCCGGCTGGCTTCTGAGTTGGCCACGCCTATAGCCTCCCCCCCCTCGGTTTCCCCAGGTGCCTCGCAAGCCACAGGGGAACCTGGGGAAGCCAAGCTGATCCAGGTAGGGAAGGCAGTTTAAATTGCCTCCCATCCCCGGGTTCCCTCCTCTGGGGAAGCTGACCCAGAAACTGCCTTCCTTCCCTCGGGTTCCTCATGCCCCCCTCAAGCTGCAGGGTACCAGGGGAAGCCGATCCTGGGAGCGAGCTGCACAGTAAGGGTGTGGCCTAATATGCTAATGAGTTCCTGCTGTTGGGTGTGGTCTATTATGCTAATGAGTTCCTGCTGGGCTTTTTCTACAAAAAAAGCCTTGAGCAGAAGAAATGTTAAAACTGGAGGCTTCCAGGTAAGCTCTGCCAAATTGAAAGTTGCCTTTTCAAATGATGTCCCCCCCCCTTATTCATATTCTCACAGGACTCAGTACTTGGATTCTTTCCATTTCTTGCATTGCAAATAGCTTGGATGAGGAAATCAGCTACAAAGGGGTGATGGAGGAGAATTAATTCAAAAATCAAAATACAAAGGGCCCAGCGAGCATAAAGAACGTTTCAACTCACACTTTTAACAACCAAGTGAACAAGGATTTAGGGTCAGAAGGGAACGTTTAACCAACAAGACTCATATTCAATTATTAGAGCAAAAGGAAAGCAGGTATTATGAAAGGGTTTTTAATAATAAAATTATTGTTAGGTATATTTGCAGATTTCCGATCTCATCCTGGAATTAATCAGATGCGTAGCTCCTGGATGAATTGTGCTTCCTGGATGAAGCCCGGGGGGGGGGGGGGGGGTGTTCAGCAGGTTTATTGCACCTGGGTCCTTAGGCCCAGAGGGTGCCTAAAGAGGCCCAAAGGGAGCCCAAGAGTTTCCTGGAGTCTCATAAAAAGTTTGCATATGAAGACACGCATTTATATCTTATGTTGCCTGTGAAGCATTGTTTTAGCCTTTACGTTGTTACATTGCCTTCTCAAGATCTTCCACTAGGGGCAGCATGTACCTGTTAGAAGATCACGTGACTCTCCACTCTCCAGCCAGGCAGACAGAATGTTTAGGCCTGTTGCTATTGTTGTAGCAGACGGGTTGGTGTATTAGTGCCTTCTAAATCCATCTCTAAAGAGCAACTTTGGACAGATAAATTGAATGTATGTTCCAATAATTTTCCTTAATTACTTTAGTGTCATCAGGCTACATTTTCACTGATCTATTCATTTTAAAATGTTGTCAGTTTGAGCTCAGGATTTTTTGAAGCAACATGGCGATGATCAGAGCTGATCAGGAATTAAATTTCCCCATTTTAGACATAAAAGAAGGAATTATAGATTATCCACTGAAAATGTATTCTCACAAATCAGGAGCCCAGAAATAAAAAGAAAAGAAATAACGAGAGGAACATGAAGAAAGGGGACAACAAAACGTCCTTCAAGCTGGATTAAGGGGGCTTTCAAAAAAATTGCCATTCAGCCCACCTATAGAACTGGAATAAGAAAAAACTCTTGAAAACCACATCCCCAACCAAGGAGCAGTTGATTTGGGTAATAATGTACAGGATTTTGATAAAGGAGCAAATGCAGAAAATGACGAAAATGAACTGACAGACAGGAGACGGAGGCATGGGGGCCGCCAGTGATGGTGAGAGGTCACTTCTGGAGAAAACCCTGGAGTGATGTCGCAATACCATCACTCTGAGTAGGGACAGGGGATGCCCCTCCCCCATGGGGGGGGGCTGGCAACCCTGTTTGGGACGCATCTGAAAAAAGGGGATGGCAAATAGTGATAAGACTGACCAAAGTGAGATGGTAGCTAAGCAGACTTTACAAGATAGAGATTTTGGGGTTGTGCTTTTGAAGGTGGCATGTTTTCTGCTGTCTGAAAGCCTAGGAGATATTTTCTGTATAAAGTCTGTCTCCGTCTCCACTTCCTCATGCAGCAGCCAGAGGGGGAAGCCTGATCCGTGTGATACACAACTGATACAGATTGGGAGTACCATTTAGGAAGGGGTAGGGTAAACCTCCTCCTGTATTTGGATAACATGATAAAATAACCCCAAATCCATTGGTACCTTCAAGTTCACATTGAAATAAATGTTGGTAGTCTTTAAGATGCCATTCAAATTTTATGTTGCTACAGTATACTAAAAGCCCCTTTGCAATCATTTTGTCAGGAGCAGCCGTTTATCTAATGGCTTAGGAGCTGGTGCAGAGGGGCAGGTAAGAATGAGCTGCAAATTGCCTAATTCAAAGGCATCCCCAAGGTGACCTCAGAAAAACCATTTGTCTGCTATATGAAGACAAAAAATATGAAAAAAATTTTTTGGGGGGGGGGGGAAGATAAGCAGTTCTGGGCCTGGTGAATGTCTGGGTGGGATATTGCCTTGGGTTTCTTCAATGAAAAGTGAGATATAAGTGTGTAATCATAAATAACTAACAAGTATTACTACATTGCTCAGGTAATTATTTGGTAAGCCAGTTATCCTGCCCAAATCTGTAATAAAATACATGGTAAAGCGGTCATTTGTAAATAGGTTTGCCAGCCCCCAGGTAGGGGTGAAGGATCCTCCACTTTTGTGGGCTCAGGCCCACTGCCAGCCAGCTGGCCATCGGGGAAACCCCACCCCCCAAAAGACATCCCTTGGTGACATCATCAGTGCAACGATATCTCTTTCAGGAGTGGCATCATCATTTCAGTGACATCGGGGGTGACACTAGTTTTTAGGCAAAGCTCTTTGATTTGTAGCCATTTTTACCATAGAGTTTTGTCCAAAAAGTAGAGCGTTGTCCCAACATTGCTGATGCAATGATGTCACTTTTGGAAGTGACATCATCGTGTTGACAACTTTCCCACCCACCCACCCTGAACGCCCCCAAATCAACTATAGGCAGGTTCCAGTTGTTGATATGTCACCTTTTCCTTCCTTCCTTCCTTCCTTCCTTCCTTCCTTCCTTCCTTCCTTCCTTCCCCTAGTCAAGGCCATGTTGCCCTGGCTCCACCATGACTTTCCCTGCAGCAAAGGACTTGCAAGGCCTCAGGTTGGAGAGGGGAAGGGGTTGTACCACCTTGCTCTTCCCCCTTTGTGTACCCTCTGCTGTTCCAGGGTGCTGAGCAGGGAAACTCAGACCTTCCTGATGTAGACCTTCCCCTCCCCTCCCCTGGCTTGTTCCTCCCCTCTATCCCTTCACCCAATCAGAAGCACCCTGAAGCCATGTCTCAGCAGCCTCTGCCTCCCGGGTTGCTCCCAAGCAGGGCTTGATGATGTGGCTGGCTCCACCTGGTTGCCAAACTCTAATTATGGAACTCGGAGTCTGCAGCCCTACCCTGCCCTGTTCTGGCTGCCTCCTGGCCTGGCTGCTGCATCTGCCACTTGTGTATGGCTTGTCTCAGTCAAAGTGTGTTAATCCTGCAAGTCTAGGGCAGGTCCTGATGCTGGACTGGACACTTCCTTTTTTCTGTTCTCTGCAGTGGGGGATCTAAAGCTCCTTATGGCATCATTCTCCTCCTCCATTTCATCCTCACAACAGCTGCTTTTGGGGTCAGGTTTGGCCAAGAGTGACCAGAGCTTCCATAAGACAGTGAGGATCCAAACCCAGGTTTCTCAAATCCTAGGCAGATATTTTAACCACTACACAACTGGAAAGGTTTCTCCCCAGCCGCCAGTGAGTTCCTCTGACTGACATGCATCCCTGACAGAAGGCTGGAACAGAAAATTGCTTTTTTTCTCCCTCCAACCCCATTAGGCAGGACTTTGGAGTGCTCCTTTGGATCAGCCACCACCACTTCTGGATATTGACGCCTTCTCTTGCTGGGGACTCTTCCTTGTTACTCAGCAGCTTCCCAGAGGTATGGTTGCTGAGGGTTTAACTCTGTAGTGTTGGCCAGCAGTCTGGACTTGGATGTAGGAACCAAGGCAATGCACCTTAACAAAGTCAACTTTATTACTACTAGGCACAAACTCATGAGTATATGCAGGATAGTTCTAGCATGCAGACTAAGAAAGTAAAGAACGTGGAAAAGGTTACTAAGCTAGGTAAAACTGTTCTTGTGCATCCGTCTCACAGTAGCACACAGAGTCACATATGTACAGATACTCCACACAAAGGGACAGTTCCTTTTCAGCCCCCCACCTATGTGATTCATCAGAGGTATTAGCCAATCTGGTCTTGCAGTTCTTCCCGCCAAATCCAGCTTGTCCAACAGACAAGAGTTAAAATAGCAAAGAGATGGCATGTTTTCTCGCTTGGTTATAAAATCTACTCATCCAGTTGGATGAGGTGTTTTCGCAGCCTGGGTGACTCCTTATCTGTCAGACATTTGCCCCTCTACCTCTCATCCATCACAGCAATGCTGATGGGGAGCTGTGAGCTGGGAAAAATGTGAATCTCATAGATAAGGAACGGGGGCCACTTGATGAGTTTCTGATAAACTGGATGTCCAACACAGGAAGACTTTCCACCTTGCCTATCATGCACTGAAGTAGCCATGAAAGCAAGCCCTTGCAGTTAGTTCCTTGCAGTCAGTTTATTACCATCTGAGATCAGAAAAATCATAGCCACAGTAATCAAATAGACATTCCAATGGTTACATTACATTAATTTCATTAGTTAAAATTATAAACATGTTGTAACTGTAAATGTAAACTATGAAGCTAGTTAAAATTTATTAAAATGCACTCTATTCATCTTTCGAATTCGGTGAACCTGAGCAAAAATCTCCTACTTTAAAGGTAATATCCTTAAAAATTAATATGAATTTATATTATTATAAATTATAACAGTCATCAACTAATGACACACATAAGTCTATCGGTAATAAAACTTGCAAATCTATCAAGGTATACTACCATTAAAACCCATGTCCATATTATACTGCATCGTTCCAATATAAATGGTGTTTTGATATATGGGAATCAACATTTGTAGTAGCTTCACTAAGACTGCATTGCGAAAGAAGCATCCTGTAATTTAGAACTGTACTTCTGTTTGATTACTTGGGTGCAAAATCTAGCTGTCACTCTGGTGATTGATGGTATTTCATCCGCCAACAATTTCCCCACAATCATCTTGTGAGTTTGTGCCTTAACCTGCTTCAAAATATGGAGGATTGTTTTATCCCTAGCATCTTTATATAGGGGACAATGGATAAAAACATGTTCCAGTTGATTCCACCTCACCAATAGGGCATGTACAGATTCTTTCGCTATATGGAATCCATCAATATTTCCCTTCTGTTACCTTAGATGGCATAACGTCACACCTGGAAAGAGTAAAAGCCCTTCTGTATGGAGGGTATTCTATGTTTTTAAAGATATTGGGCCATATTCATAGTATACCTATCTTTTTCAGGCACCCTAAAATTTTGATTTCTTATCAGGTCTTGCTGACATTCAATGTCACAGACCCTTTGCTTGATTAAAGATCTTGCAGTATTAACATTTTGGGTCAACAGATCATCAAGAGAAAAAACTATACACTTTAAGTTACCCACCATCAACTGTATCCATTTTGGTTGGTACTGACCCTGAGCAGGGCCGGTGCCAGGGTTTTTTTTGCACACTAGGCAAGGCTACCTTCTGGCGCCTCCCCCCAAGCCCACCAATATTCAAACACAGGGCTCATTTCATAGCAGGAGCTCCTCTGCATATTAGGCCACACCCTCCTGATGTAGCCAATCCTCTAAGAGCTTACAGTAGCCCCTGTAAGAACAGCTCTGTAAGCTCTTGGAGGATTGGCTACATTAGGGGTGTGTGGCCTAATATGCAAAGAAGCTCCTGCTACGAAATGAGCCCTGTTCAAACATAAATGCATTTTAGGAAGAATGAAAGACACAAAATTTGAAACTCCTAATTTCATTCTTTTTTAATTGCGAATGTTCAGGCATGATTTGCTCCTGCTCCGGCTGCTGCCTGGCTTGGCTCCAGCACCAGCCACCCAGAAGAGTTGGTGAGGCGAGGGAGGTGGGGCGGTAGACAGGCCAGCCCAGCGTCCCTCTTCAGCTGGCCCCTCAGGCAAGTGCCTCACCCCACCTCTATGGACACACCGGCCCTGGGAGCTATGTGGGGAGGGGAAGGGAAAGGAGATTGTAAGCCACTCTGAGACTCCTTTCAGTAGTGAATGGCAGGGTATCAATCCAGTCTCCTCCTCCTCCTCTTCCTTCTTCTTTCTTGAGTCTTTACTAACCAGCAGAGAAGCACAGGAGGGAGAGCCTCCCTGACGTTTCATCTGGCAGCCCAAAGCTAAAATGGACTATCTTTAAATCCCCATCTCCAACTTCAGATTCCCCAACCCACGTAATTTTAAAAAATTAACAGACTGACCAACTGGGATCCACAGAGACATTTGCACAAGTAGCACAGCCTTTCCAGCACTTTGACTCGGGCCAAGCCCAACTGTCAGAAGAATCTGAGCCCACTTTGTAAGAACTTACTGATTTCCTCTCTGAGAGTTCTGGATTTTGATGGACATTCTTATTCCTATGCACAGGAATGACAGAGCAGAACATTACGAGGTCGTGAAGAACATGACAGTGGAGATGCCTGTCTTTGTTTCTGTCCATCTCTGACCTGAGATGGGTAAAACTGCAACACGCCACTCCCAGCATCCCCAGAGGAGCTATCGGTGCCATTGCAGGGCCAGCAAGAAGTGATTCAAGCCTACCTAGACATTAATAAGCCAATACCGGAAGCGCTACAATTGGCAGTCCCTAACAGTCCTTGATAACCATCTTCAAGTACTTGAAGGGCTGTCATATCGAGGATGGTGTGGAGTTGTTTTCTGTTGCCCCAGAAGGTCGGACCAGAAACCAACTGGTTGGAATTTAATCAGAAGAGTTTTCAGCTAAACATTAGGAAGAACTCCCTGACAGAGTGGTTCCTCAGTGGAGCAGGTTTCCCCGGGAGCTGGTGGGCGCTCCTTCTTTGGAGGTTCTGAAACAGAGGCTAGATGGCCATCTGACAGCAATGCTCATTCTGTGAACTTAGGCAGCTCATGAGGGAGGGCAGGAAGGGTTGCCTCAGTGCTTAGTTCTCGTGGCCCTTTCTTACACGCCCAGGGAAATGCCGATCATCACTTTGGGGTCAGGAAGCCATTTTTCTCCAGGCCAGTTTGGCCAGGGATCCTGGAGAGGTTTTTTTTTTTTGTCATCTTCTGGGCATGGAACAGGGGTCACTGGGGGTGGGGTGGGGAGGTAATTTTTAACTTTTAACACTGAACAAGTAGAGTTGGTTCCAGTGCAGGTCTGTTTTCTTTACTTAGAAGGAAGTCCCATTTCAATTAATGAAACATAATCTGATGTACACATGCCGCCTATACTGTAGCTACCCCACTGATTTTAAAGGACCTCCATCCTCGGCACATTGCAAAAGAGACATTTCAAGGCAGTAAAGACACATGAACAATGTTATATCATTAAATTATGAAAGTTTATTAAATTATGTGTCAATTTGATTTCCCACATTTTAACTCATTGTGTTAGTTGCCAACCAATATGGGGCAGCTAACAAATGAAGGCAGTGCAGAGAAGGCAAAAAACCTGCATCCACCAAGCCAGTATCGGCGGGGTCGCAGGGAAAAATTCCTTCTCGGCTCCAATTCAGGCAACCAGCTCGAGGCAGCCTGCACTGTCAGGTTAAAATGGTGGGCAGAGGCCTGGCCTTAACTCCTCAGGCTTCTTGGTCACTGAAGTAAAAACAAAGAACTTGTTGGGCAGCCGTCGTTTTCCTGGAGCCGCCATCGTCTTGGAAGGCGACCAACATCCACTAAAACTTTCAAGCCATCATCTTGAAAGGTGACCAACGTCCACCATACCTGCATACAGGACGATTACCATGCTGAAAGGTGTCCACCAAGCCAATCTGTTCGGGATACTAGGGAAAAATGCTTTTTTGGCTATGATTGAACCAACCGGATCAAAGCAGCCTGCACTGTCTCATTACAATGGTGGGCAGAAGCCTGGCCTTCACTCCTCAGGCCTCACATTCCCTGCCGAGACGACAAAGAACTTGTTGGGCAGCCATCATTGTCTTGGACCAGCCATCGTCTTGGAAGATGACCAACGTCTACTAAACCTGAATGCAGGATACTTACCATGGCCAGGGTGGGTGGGTGGGGGATCCACCAGGCTAAACTGGCCTGGGTCCCAGGGAAAAATGCCTTCTTGGCAGCTAAAGAAGCAACCAGCTCAAAGAAACATGCACTGTCTGGTTGAAATGGTGGGCATGAGCCTGGCCTTAACTCTTCAGGCCTTTTGGTCCCTGCAGTGACGAAAAAAGAACTTGCTGGACAGCCGTCATTGCCTTGGAGCAGCCATCATCTTAGAAGGCGACCAACGTCCACTTAACCTGAATAGAGGACAGTCACCATGCTGGAGGGTGTCCACTAGGCCAATCTGGGTGGGGTCCCTGTCCCATCCCTCAGGTCCGGGACCTGCCGCCGCCCCCGGAGCCCGTGCTTACCCCACCAGGTTCACCGATGGAGCCAGGGAGGCCCGCCCCGGCTCCTGGCCCCGATGCAGCAGCCGCGGCCCCCGGCAAGCCAGAAGCACTCCCGCGGAGGGAGAAGGGAGACCGCGGCACAGCAGCGGGCCCCACGCCCGCCTGGGCCAGGGAGAGTCTCCGGGGCCCATGTCCGCTCAAGCCCAGCGGCAGTCTGCACGGTCGCCTGGGTGCCGGCGCAGCACTCGGCCGCAACGAGGGAATGGCGCCGGCCCCGAAGGCGCGCTGGGGAGGCGTCACCAGCGAGGAGGAGCTGACAGCGGAGCTAGTGGCGGCGGCAGAGCGTCTTCCGAGTGCTGGGCCTGAAGCGGAGGAGGAGCTTCCGGCGGGGGCGTCGGCTGGCGTCTTCTGCTATAAAGGGGGGCGGGACCCAGGAAGGGGACGAAGGGGAATCAGGCGAGGGGAGCTCTGGGAGAGGGGAAACGGAATAAAAGGAGGAGAGAACGAAAGGCCAGGGAGGACGAGCCAGAGTAGCCAAAGTCCAGCGACGGTCAGAGAGAGAGAAAAGGGCTGCAAGCAGACTTGGCACCTGGAGGCAGGAGGGTGGCTAAGGTGTCTTTGGAACCTCACCCCCTGCCACATCTGAGGCCTAGTTCCTCCCGGTTTCTGACCTCCCACTCTCTTCGAGGCTTCCCCCGTCCAGTGGGGTCACGGCGACAGGGGGCGTGGACCCGGGGCAGGAGGCAGAGCCTGACAGTCCCAGGGAAAAATGCCTTCTTGAAGCCTACTGAAGAAACCAGCCTGAAGTAGCCTGCACGGTCTCATTATCCACTGAACCTGAAAGGAGGATACTTACCATGGTGGGAGAGTCCACCTGTCCAATCTTGGCGGGGGACCAGGGCAAAATGTCTTCTTGGCTCCTATTGAAGCAACCGGTTTGAAGCAGCCTGAACTGTCTTGTTGAAATGGTGAGGAGAGGCCTGGTCTTAACTCCTCAGGCCTCATGTTTCCCGCAGAGACCACAAGGAACTTGTTGGACAGCTATCATCTTGGAGCAGCCATTTTCTTCGAAGGCAATCGACGTCCACTTAACCTGAATGGGGGATACTTACTGTGAAGGAGGGGGGTGTGCACACGAGGACAGTCTGAGCAGGGTCCCAGGGAAAAATGCCTTCTTGGCTCCGAAAGAAGCAACCGGCTCAAAGCAGCCTTCATTGTCTGGTTGAAATGGTGGGCACAAACCTGTCCTGAACTCCTCAGGCCTCTTGGTCACTGCAGTGACAACAAAAAACGTATTGGATAGCTGTCCTTGTCTTGAAGCAGCCATCATCTTGAAAGGCGACCAACGTCCACTTAACCTGAATAGAGGACAGTTACCATGCTGGAGGGCGTCCACCAGGCCAATCTGTGCAGGATACCAGGGGAAAATGCCTTCTTGGCTATGATTGAACCAACCGGCTCAAAGCAGCCTGCACCGTCTCATTAAAATGGTGAGCAGAGGCCTGGCCTTCACTCCTCAGGCCTCATGTTCTCCGCAGAGACAACAAAGAACTTGTTGGACAGCTGCCCTAGTCTTGGAGCAGCCATCATCTGGAAGGCGACCAACTTCCACTGAACCTGAAAGGAGGATACTTACCTGGGGGGTGGGAGCATCCACCGTGCCAATCTGGGTGGGGTCCCAGGGAAAAATGCCTCCCGGCTCCAATTCAGGCTACCAGCTCAAAGCAGCCTGCACTGTCTCGTTGAAATGGTGAGCACAAACCTGGCCTTAACTCCTCATTGTTCTCTGATACTTCTGTGACAACAAAGAACTTTTTGGACAGCCATCCTTGTCTTGGAGCAGCCATCATCTTGGAAGGTGACTGATATCCACCAAGCCCGAATGGAGGATACTTAACACGGGGGGGGGGGGGGGGGCATTCCCTGACATATCTGGGTGGGGTCCCAGGGAAAAATGCCTTCTCTGCTCCTGTTAAAGCAACCAGCTTGAAGCAGCCTGCAGTGTCTGGTTGAAATGGTGGGCAAAGGACTGGACTTAACCCCTCAGGCCTCTCAGTCACTGCAGTGAGAAGTGATTTGTTGGCGTGCCATCATCCTCTGTCTTCAGCAGGCTGCCTCTCCTAATGAAAAGATGCTGGCTCCTTCGTTAGGAAGATTCCTTATGAGAACGGAGCCGTCCCTCAGTCGAGTGGCTCGTGGGAGGAGGTCACCTCTCAGGAAGAGGTGCTGCATCCTTTAAGGAGAGGCCAGAAGGGGTCGCCTTTTTATAGGTGGTCTTCTTATGACCTAGGGGACATGGAGTATTGTGAGGCTTGGCTTCATTGTGATGCGGCAAAGAGGGTGGGCAGCCCTCTGGCCTCATTTTCATAGGCAGGTTTGAAGCTATGATTGAACCAACCGGCTCAAAGCATCCTGCACCGTCTCATTAAAATGGTTAGCAGAGGCCTGGCCTTCACTCCTCAGGCCTCACGTTCTAAGCAGAGACAACAAAGAATTGTTGGACAGCCGCCCTTGTCTTGGAGCATCCATCATCAGGAAGGAAACCGATGTCCACTGAACCTGAAAGGAGGATACTTACCTCGGGGGCGGGGGCGTCCACCGTGGGGTCCCAATCTGGGTGGGGTCCCAGGGAAAAATGCCTCACGGCTCAAATTCAGGCAACCATCATCTTGGAAGGCGAACGACGTCCACTTAACCTGAATGGAGGATACTTACCATTGTCCGCCAGGACAATCTGGGCAGGGTTCCACGGAAAATATGCCTTCTTGGCTCCTATTGAAGCAAGTGGCTTGAAGCAACCTGCACTGTCTGGTTAAAATGGTGAGCACAAGCCTGGCCTTAACTCCTCAGGCCTCTCTGTCACTTCTGTGACAACAAAGAACTTTTTGGACAGCCGTCCTTGTCTTGGATTAGCCATTGCCTTGGAAGGCGACCAACATCCGACATCCACTGAACCTGAAATGGTGAGCACAAGCCTGGTCTTAACTCCTCAAGCCTCTCAGTCACTGCAGTGACTATATGAAGAACTTGTTGGATGGCCATTGTTATATTGAATTAGCCATCCTCTTAGAGGGTGACCAACGTCCAGTGAACCTGAAAGGAGGATACTTACCTCGGGGTGGGAGCGTCCACCATGCCAATCTGGGTGGGGTCCCAGGGAAAAATGCCTCCCGGCTCCAATTCAGGCTACCAGCTCAAAGCAGCCTGCACTGTCTCGTTGAAATGGTGAGCACAAACCCGGCCTTAACTCCTCATTCTTATCTGATACTTCTGTGACAACAAAGAACTTTTTGGACAGCCATCCTTGTCTTGGAGCAGCCATCATCTTGGAAGGCGACTGATATCCACCAAGCCCGAATGGAGGATACTTAACATGGGGGGGGCATTCCCTGACATATCTGGGTGGGGTCCCAGGGAAAAATGCCTTCTCTGCTCCTGTTAAAGCAACCAGCTTGAAGCAGCCTGCAGTGTCTGGTTGAAATGGTGGGCAAAGGACTGGACTTAACCCCTCAGGCCTCTCAGTCACTGCAGTGAGAAGTGATTTGTTGGCGTGCCATCATCCTCTGTCTTCAGCAGGCTGCCTCTCCTAATGAAAAGATGCTGGCTCCTTCGTTAGGAAGATTCCTTATGAGAACGGAGCCGTCCCTCAGTCGAGTGGCTCGTGGGAGGAGGTCACCTCTCAGGAAGAGGTGCTGCATCCTTTAAGGAGAGGCCAGAAGGGGTCGCCTTTTTATAGGTGGTCTTCTTATGACCTAGGGGACATGGAGCATTGTGAGGTTTGGCTTCATTGTGATGCGGCAAAGAGGGTGGGCAGCCCTCTGGCCTCATTTCCATAGGCAGGTTTGAAGCCAGTTGGTGGCCAGGTATGGGCTATCTTTAAATCCCATCTCCGACTTCAGATTCCCCAACCCTCGTAATTTTTAGAAATTAACAGACTATCCAACTGGGATCCACAGAGACATCCGCACAAGTAACACAGCCTTTCTGGCACTTTGACTCGGGCCGAGCCCAACTGTCAGAAGAACCTGAGCCCACCTTGTAAGAACTTACTGATTTCCTCTCTGAGGGTTCTGGATTTTGATGGACATTCTTATTCCTATGCACAGGAATGACAGAGCAGAATATTACGAGGTCGTGAAGAACATGACAGTGGAGATGCCTGTCTTTGTTTCTGTCCATCTCTGACCTGAGATGGGTAAAACTGCCACACGCCACTCCCAGTATCCCCAGAGGACCTATCGGTGCCATTGCAGGGCCAGCAAGAAGTGATTCAAGCCTACCTAGACATTAATAAGCCAATACAGGAAGCGCTATAATTGGCAGTCCCTAACAGTCCTTGATAACCATCTTCAAGTACTTGAAGGGCTGTCATACAGAGGATGGTGTGGAGTTGTTTTCTGTTGCCCCAGAAGGTCGGACTGCGATACACATGACATTTGATAAAATTTATATTACTTATCCAAAATAGCAATTTGTTCAACCTGATTAACTTGACAATATTACAAAATTACAATATTACAATGAGCCCCCGGTTTAAACTCATTTCCACAGTAGTCTTCCTCAGGAGTAATTCATTATTGTATTTTGTAAGGAGGTGTCAGATTCTTGATCCAGTTCAAAAATATATATAGGAGCAAACTTCTTAGTTTCTTTGAAGTATCCTGGAAAAACCATGGTAATTAATAAAGCAACATGAAGCTGAATGGAACCCAATCATTATGAACTATAATATATTATTACTTATATGTTTATTATAACTTACTTATGGTTCCTGTATAAGTGTTTATATTGGGAGCTAGCCCATGCTTTCTTGGTGCAAAAGCCTCCTCATGCTGGCTAATGCTCTCCATAAACACAATCCATCTGTAGCAGCACACCAATCCTCTCATTTTCCCCAGCAATAAGCCTTCAGTGTTCTGGCTGGCAATTGCTTACTACTAAAAATTTAGAACTTTATATTTAATGCATAATAGTGAAGGGTGAAGGGTGGGGTATACATCCAATCTCTTCTTCTTTATCATCATCATCATTTCTCTCTCTTTCTCTCTCTCTGTTTTTAAGAGAAGAAGAAGAGATTGGATTTATATCCCGCCCTTCACTCAGAGTCTCAGAGCAGTTTACAATCCCTTTCCCTTCCCCTCCCCACAACAGACACCCTGTGGGGTAGGTGGGGCTGAGAGAGCTCTTTCCAGAACTATGAGATACCTCTGACAGAACAATGGCTTGCCCAAGGTCATCCAGCAGCTGCAAGTGGAGGAGTGGGAAATCAAACCCGGTTCTCCCAGATTAGAGTCCACACACTTAACCACTACACCATACTAGGAAGGAAACTTATTTTTAAAAAATGGTCTAACCAAAAAAAAAACAGTCTAATCAAAAGAATACACATCTGTGAGGTCACAAATGCAGTAGCCATCCAATGTTTGATAAAATTATTATTTGGTTAGCAACGTTCGAAGACAAACAAACAGTTTTACTTTTATTTAAGAGTTCATCAGATTGGTTATGGTCACTCATTATAATTTTAACAGGTGTATAAAGAGTGTGAATGGTGGCGTTTTGACCAACTTTGTAATAAAGGGAATGAGAAATAAAGAGAATGAGAATTTAGAAGGAAAACACAGCACAGTGTATGAAATTTTATGGGTTAGAGAAGGACGGAGTCTGTAGAAGAATAGTTGTTTGGTATAATCTTTGGTCATCCCAAATTCTCCCAAATTCATCCCAAATTCTCCTTAAGTGGAACTTCTGTCTCCCATTCTTTTCTTGCATGTGGTTTCCTATAATCACTGAAATCTGTTCAGTGAGGCTTCGTTTTTGTATCCGAGTTTCTGAGTAGGGTTCCTATTCTAACTTGCTTATTTATTTGAGTAAAAAGTGGATGAAATGATGAACCATTCGCATCCCCTCATTTTGTAAAGATTGGGGGAAATGTGTTTTTTCCCCCTATGGCTTCTGTTCCATCCAGTTGGCCCCACAGAAGAAAAGGAGATGAAGAGATTGGATTTATACCCTGCCCTTCACTACCAGGAAGTCACCTGGTTTTTGATAGCCCTACCCCAGGGGTGTCAAACATGCGGCCTGGGGGCCGGATCAGGCCCCCGGAGGGCTTCTATCAGGCCCGCACTGGAACTGGCTATCTCCTGCTTCCAGTTCTGCTGCTGCTGCTGCATCATAGCTTGCTTTGCCAGACTCTCTCAATCGCTCAGCCATTTCATGTTTCCCGCTGGGTCCTAGACTCAGAACTCTGAGCATGAGATTTCCGTGGTGAATGTCAATAAATCAAAAGTAGGTTTGCAGCTTACAGATACACACCTGAACAGCATACTCAAGTTTGCAACAGCACAGACATTTTGATGCAATCATTCAGAGCATGAGGTGTCAGTTATCAGATATTGTTAAATAAACAAAATACTGCAAGACTGCTAACGTTTTAAGTATGTTTTATTTAAGTAAAAAAAAAATCTTTATGTTTGTGTCCTTTATAAAGTTTATATCTCCACTACCTGGCATTACATTTTATGACACGCATGGTCCGGCCTAACAAGGTCTCATTTATGTCAGATCCGGCCCTCATAACAAATGAGTTCGACACCCCTGCCCTACCCCATCTCATCACAGCCAGCAGGGATTGAATTCCCCTGCAGCCTCGCAAATAGCCACACAAAAGCCGAGAGCAGGAGGCGAAGGCTATTGGTACAATCCCTTTGTCCGCTGGCTATTGTGTTGAGGGCACAGAAGGTAGGGAAAGGCTCCACTGTGATTCCTGCCAGAGGGATAAAAAATTGATGTGCATTTCCTGGTGGGTCTCATCATGAAACAGGGCTTATATCGCAAGCGACAGCAAAGTAGGGAGGGGTTGCAAATGTTCTTGAGGTTAGGCTAAAAATGCAAAAATGCTCTTAATAAACCAGAGAGCAACAAACCAAAACTCAGCATAGACCGATGGAAGAGATGCCAAAATTCAGAAATACAGCGCAGGAGGAATTTCTGGGTAGAAACAGAAGACATAATGAATACCAAACTGAATGTTATGTGAAAGCAGCTGAGTCTGACAATGTTTGGAAAGCCTGTTTGGTCGGGCTGCCAACCTCGAGGTGGTGCCTGAAGATCTCCCAGAATTACAACTGATCTTCAGGCAACAGAGATCAGTTCACCTGAATAGCCCAGGCTAGCCCAGTCTTGTCAGATCTCAGACACTAAGCAGGGTTGGTCCTGGCTAGTATTTGGATGGGCAACCTCCAAGGAATACCAGGGGCATGACACAGAGGCAGGCAATGGTCAACCACCCCTGAAATGTCTCTTGCCAAGAAAAAAAGTCTCGCTCGCCACCTAGTGGTGCATAATGCTAAAAGAGCTAGAACTTGTGGCTGCCAGGCAATCTTAGGATCTCCTGGCAATACTGCACACACTGCTATATGCCATATGATAACTATAGTATTTATTATTGCTAGTTCACCTGGAGAAAATGGCCACTTTGGAAGGTAGGCTCTATGGTATTATACCCTGCTGAGGTCCCTCCCCTTCTGGAACCTTGCCGTCTCGAGGGTCCAGCCACAAAATCTCCAGGAATTTCCCAAAGCTGGCAACCCTACTGTCTGGCACAGTAGTCAGACAATAACCTGGGAAAGCCATGCTCCAATCTCCATTTTGCCCACTGGTCGACCTTGAGCTAGTAGATTTGGAGGCAGGGACATGGGGCATTGAGTGTGCCATTACATCACTTCCTGTATAAACCAGCAAGTGCATGGAGTAGTCTAGGAATTGCCGGATAGTAGGCAGTAGGCTCTCGCTGCTCCACTTCTAGTCCCCCCCCACCGTTATTCCTGTGCTTGCTATTCAAGACCATTCCCATTTTTAATGGGCAGTTCTCAAAGCAACTGAGAAGGGAATTATTTAAAAGAACAACACCAAGTATGTTTTAAAACCCATCCAGAGCAAACAGCTTTTGTCAGAAGCTGCTGAAGAAAACTGCTGAGAGTCAGTTTGGTGTTAAGTGGTTAGGAGCATGGACTCTAATCTGGGAGAACTGGGTTTGATTCCCCATGCTTCCACATGCAGCTGCTGGCGTGACCGTGGGTCAGTCACAAATTCTCTCCGAACTGTTCTGGAAAGAGCAGTCCTCGAAAGAGCTCTCTCAGCCCCACCTACCTTAGCGTTCCCTCTAAGCTGAGTTAATGTGAGCTAGCTCACAGTTTTTTAGCCTCTGGCTCACACGTTTTTGTCTTACCTCAGGAAGGGTGGCTCCAGAGTAAACTAATTTATGTAGCAGCCAAATCACTTGCTCACAACTTTAATGTCGGAAGCTCACAAAGTAGAATTTTTGCTCACAAGACTCCCCAGCTTAGAGGGAGCATTCCTGAGCTATTAGCGGGAATAAATCTTTTACATTTTTGTGTAACCTAAGCCAGGAGAATGCTGAGGCAAGAAAGATTCTAAAGCAAGCCCTAGTTTTGTAAAATAATGATGTTTATCTTTTTAAAAAAAAGCATATGCTCTGATTATTATGTAAAACACACCCATTTAATTGAGTGCAACTTTAAATGTATGTCTTATTAGAATTTTTGCCCATAAGCATCTTGGTGCTTTATTTAGATATGAGAGCTATTTTTAAAAAAGGAATGCAGATCTCATGATGTTTCTATAATTGCCATTATCAGACATCATAGCTTGTTTTAGCTTGCCTCATAAATGTATAATAACATATTTTATAAGAGGCACATCCAGTTTCAAGATCTCCAGGAATATTACTGATTGTATTTTTCCACATCAGCATAATAGCTGATTTTAGAGCTTCTTTAAAAAAACCCCACAAACTTTTCTGTTTTGTGTACTCAAGATGACATATAATGAGTGAGTTTTTTAGCCTCCAGCTCACACATTTTTGTCCTAGCTCAGGAAGGATGGCTCCAGTGCAAACTGATTTATACAGGAGCCAAACTGCTCGCTCACAACTTAGTGCCAGTAGCTCACAAAGTAGAATTTTTGCTCACAAGACCCCACAGCTTAGAGGGAGCATTGATGCTGGCCCATGTGGATTGGGGAGAGGTTTCTTCCTGCTTTCTTGGATGGAGAATGATATGTTAATGGCTCTCAAGAACACACAGTGAGAGCTCCTTTTCATCTTGTCAGGTGTGAATGTGGAAGACAATACATCAAAACTCACACTGACCTTTTTTTTCTTTGATTAAAAAGGCATCTTTCTAGAGGCTGGGCCAAGTTTCTCAGCGGGGGGGCCCACCGGCACCTTGCTGTGTTAAATCAGAGAAGTTGCTCTGCTTAGCAACTGAGAATCTGCCCCACTGGCTTCTCTCTCCCTCTCTCTCACTTTTTAATAAATCTAAAGGTAAAGGAAATTAATAACGAGTAGATAATGATCTTTTTCCCTCCCAAGAACTGTGAAATTAGCTTCCCCACTTCTCCTTTGACGAACTAAACAGGGAAGCCCCCTCAGACAAAGATTCAATTAAAATGCAAAATACCTGATTGTGTGTGTGGAGGGGTAACTCTTCTGGTTCTTTGTGAATATCATTTGTTAAACATCACAAATTAAATGACTAGTGGAGGAAGGGGGTGCAAAGTAGGTAACTGTAATTGTTAAGAGGAGAAGACAAAGTCTTTGGATTAATTTTTTTCCCTGTAGCATTTAGTACACAGGATAGGAGAGTAGCTGGGGGGGGGGGGGGAAGGAAGCCCCTTTTCCTGGAGAGATATCAAGCGCTGATACAAAAGGAGGCTGAAGTTGGTTCCTTATTTCCAGTTCCTTTGTCATTCCTTATTCACAACTTATTCATGAATTCAGTCAAAAACACTGAGAAGAGTTTGAAAGCTCTGAACCCCAAAATAAGGAGTAGACAACCATATGTAACCCAAAATAAGGCGTAGACCACCATATATCGTACACATTCAGCAGACTCTCCTCTTTGAGTAAACATCTACTGCTTCCTGGTCCATAGCCCAATTCTCATGCCAGCCACACCAAAATGGGGTGCCCCCAGGACAATTGCACAGCCAGACACTGTGGCCAGGATACACACTGAAAGAGTCTTTGGACCACCCCAGATAGCACATACCCATGCTCTGGAGACTGTTCCCTGCAGGGTCATTTGGCACTGGAGCGCGCTGGAGCACCACTCCAGGAGCTCAGGAGCCGGCACAAATGGCGGTGGCAGCAAGCCCTGCCACCGTGCTCCTTCTCTCTAGAGTCACACCACTGTGACTCTAGAGAGAAGTCCTGCAGAGCTCCCCCCGCCATTCCTAGCTTGCCCGCGAGCTGAGGTGCTCGAGCTAGGAAGGGCGGGGGGGGGGGCAGAGAGGGATTTAAATGCCTCCTCCTGGCTTCCTCTGCCCACCTACCTCAGTGGGCAGGCGGAAGAAGCCCCACAGAGGCCCCCCCATGCTATTCCTTGCTCTCTTGCCAAGGCAAGTGAGCAAGGAAGGGCCCAGGAGGGTGCAGAGAGGCATTTAAATGCCTACTCCTGGCTTCCTCTGCCTGCCTGCTGTGGCGCGACTCTTGAGAGAAGGGCTTTAAATTTAAACCCCTTCTCTCTTTGCTTCCCTCCCAGCCTGCCTTGGCAGGCCAGCTGGGGAAGCAAAAGGGGGGGGGGGTATCTTCAAAAGCCTCCCTTTCCCTTCCCCAGCAGGCTGGCTGGGGAAGGGGACGGGAGGCTTTTGACGATTCCTCCCCCACTTTTTGCTTCCCCTTCTGACACACTTCCAGCGATATCAGGGGGCGTGACATATGCTAATGAGTTATGCTAACAGCAGGTATGCTAATGAGCTCCCCTAATGCAAGTTGGATTCCATCAAGAACTGGAAGCTGAAGGCCCTGCAGAGGTCCAGACCATCCCAGCCAGATGATCTCCATGTTAGATGGATTTAACTTCAACCAGGTCTGCTTCAACCAGTGAACCATGGCCTCAAGGCAACAAGCCAGATCTGCCATTGCAGAGTATGACTGCTTATCCAGTAGTAGGAAGAGCTGGATGTCATCTGCATATTGGTGGCATCAAACTTCAAATCTCCTAGCGAGCGCCAATAGAGGGTGTGTGAATAAACTTTGCTTGGTGGAACACACAGCCCCAACTGCTACCCTCCTATATATACACAACCACTACCCACCAATGGCATCCCTGGAGAAATGAAAGGAACCATGCTAAGGCAGTCCCACAAACCCCCCAGTGAGGCTAGGCAGTCAACCAGAATCGAATGGTTAAATGTGTCAAATGCTGCTGACAATAAAATCAGCCCTTATCTAACTGACGGTGGAGGTCATCTACCAAGACTGCTAGCACTGTCTTGGTTACAAACCCGGGCCTGAAGCCAGACTGGAAGAGGTTGAGTGCCAATTTCTCATCCAAGAACTCCTGAAACTATTCTGCCACTGCCTTCTCAGTCACCTTCCCAAGATAAGGAAGATTTGATATCCGGGGGGGGGGGGGGATTGGCTAGGTCCTCAGGATCCAACGATTCTTGGGAAGGGGCCCGACAATGGGCCCCTTCAAGGACTTAGGGAAACAACTCTGGAAGAGAGAAATATTAATAATCTCTCTCAGGGACTTCCGGCAAGACTTGCGATCATGGCGGATGCGCTCCTCTGCATCTGCGGGGAGCGCGATCCGTACCCGGCGGGAAGAAGGGGCTTCGGACTGGTGCCGAGCCCCCAGAGACCCTAGTGAAGGGGCTCTGCCTGGGGTGGCACGAAGGGGATCTCTCCCTACGGTGGCGACCGAGGGATCGAGGTCCCTTTTCATCACCCCAATAGGTTCCCCCGTCCGTGGGAGCCGTATGGCTAAAAGCGCAAAACCGTGAAGCAGCAGAGAGTGCGAAGCCTTGAAGCTGGAACTTATAGTTACGCACGGAGAAAACGTGAGTCTGAAGTAAAAACAAACAGAACACAGCGGGAAAGGCGGGTGGAGTGAAACCCCCCCCTCTCGAGACTGGCGTACTTACGAGACTCTTTACGTGGTGTTACTGCATGAAAAAAAGTACGTTCGGCTTGCTAGATGGCGGCATCGCGCTTTAGAGGATATGAACTTTTAAAAGTTATAAGCGCAGTCGTAGAATTTGCTTCTTTCGTCCATCTTATCTAACTATCAACAAAAAAAGCGCAGCCTCAACAATGGCGGGGAAACCGAAACCTTCCCCCAAACTAGGAAGTACAGCTCCGAGTTCAAAGGTTGATACCACAGAGATGAGCACTGTGTTCTCCTCGTTATTGTGACCTCTAGTGGACCAAATGACAGCTCTCAACGTCAAGATGGATAAAATGCAGCTGGAACTGAAGGAGTCGAATAAAACTACAGAGAAGCTGCAGCGAGAACTTCTGGAAGTTAAGACTTCAGTAAAAAATCATGATTCAAGGCTACAAAAAGCGGAGAAAGAAAAGGCCTTCCATTCTGATCAGCTCTTGAAACTACAGATGGAAAGATCGAATTTTTTCCTAAGACTTCAGAATGTGCCAGAGGATAAAGGAGAAGACCTTAAAAATCTGCTAAGTGAAGTGCTTGAACCAGTGACAGGCTTAAAAGCAATGGAAATAAAAAGCGACATGGATATGGTTTACAGAACCTATCCAGATTATACCAAAAAGAAAAGCCTGCCTGGTGAGATTCAGATAAGGTTCTCCAAAAAGTCAACAAGAGATGTGGTGCTTAGGACCACAAATAAAGCGGTTCTGAAGATCAAAGGAAAAGAAGTTAAAGTGATGAAAGATATCCCATTTGAAATAAGGAAAAGAAGGAAAGCCTATGGAAAACTGACATCTTGGCTACAGTCTGAATCTATTATCTACAGGTGGAATGTTCCGGAAGGACTGAGCTTCAGCATCAAAGACAAAAAATACAAGATTGACTCTGTTCAACAGGCAAAAAGTTTTTTGGAAAAAAGCAAAGAAAAGAAAAAAGAGAGAGACTCAGATGGTTCGCTGGCATCGCAAGAAAGTATGTATGGATTTGATAGCTCAAAGAGTGAAGAAGAAATTTCTGACTCGGAAAAAGGAGCAGCAGCTCCAAAGGCACAAGAAGAGACTGTTAAGACAAGAAGAGGACGAAAGAAGAAATAAGGGCTGAATTGTTTTTACTGAAATTGCACTTATATATTTTATATAATTTGTATAATTAAGCATTCCTTCAAAAGAGCATGTCTGTCAAACAGCTTTTTTATTTTTCATATATCATCAGTAACAATGTTAATTGAAAATTAACCAAGGTTTAAAATGCTTCATATGTATTAGTGGTAAGGTAATATTAAGCAAATGCTAAAGCACACTCTGTATAAGGTAAATGTAGCTTAGAAAAGTAGCGATGTAGAAGTAGTAATAGATAAAACCAATAAAATAATAAAAATAAAAATAATCTCTCTCAGGGAGCCTCTGGGCGCATTCGTACGGCACTTTTGAGCCACGCCAGGCACGAGTGCCTGGTGGATTTAAAGTGCACATCCAGATCACAACATCTGGGAATCATGCCACTTCCGTGAGTAGCCTGTCAATCCCCGTAAGGGATCCGTAGTAGTGAAAGTCCGGTCTAAAGCTGGCTGATGGGCCAATGCTGGACTTTCCACCATTAGGTCATACCTCCAGCATGCAATCAGCCCACAGGGATGGTCTCCAGACCATACCAAATGGCCGCCATTTTAAAAAACTCTTAGCGATGCACGCAAAACCGCTTAAACATGCGACGTCCCCAGAGCTCCGCTCAAGCGATCCAAAACAATTTTATGTTTCTGACAGTCCCCTGAAATTTATCAACTTTATAAACTGAAATGGTACCTAGAGGAAGGTACTGCTGGTGGTGCTTTTACCATTTTAGTCTGCACATGCACGAAAAAACAAGTATATGGTGAGGCACATATGCACATGCGCAGACAGGATTTTTTTTTAAAAAAAAGCCGACTGCACGGCTTCTTACGGTGGATGCCATCAAGACAATCCATTGCGGGAGTCACGCACAGTAAAACGCTTCATGGGTGAGCTGTCTGGTTGTGCAACGCTGGATCAAAAAGATCTAGCTCAAATTACAGCTGGGCCAATGGCGGGATTAGCTGCCCATCTGAACACACCCTCAGACAACTTCACACCAAGACACCCTCAGACAACTTCACACCAGCCATGAAGAACAGGGATCCAAGGCCAGCTTGTCAGCTTTACAGCTGACAGGATCCTGTCAACATCAGCAGATCTAGTTGAACCTTCTAGGTCAGGGGTGGCCAACCTTGCTTAACGTAAGAGCCACATAGAATAAATGTCAGATGTCTGAGAGCCGCAAGACAGGAACAAATATCACACACACTTTATTTTTTAAAATATGCAAATTTGCTTTTTATTAACGTTAAATGGGACTGCCAAAAATAAAAACAAACGAGGAAAACCAGTTATTGATAATGATATTACTTGTTTGCTAATGATATTGAGAGAGATGGAAAGAAAGAATTCAAGAAGTGGAAAGAAAGAGAGAGAGAAACTAGGAAAGCAAATAGATGGGAGGGAGGAGGGAAGGAAGGAAGGGAGAAAGAGAGAAAAAGCATGCCTCCCCTTTGCTTCCCCAGCCGCCCTGCCACGAGCCGCACAATATATGTGAAAGAGCCGCATGTGGCTCCCGAGCCACAGGTTGGCCACCCCTGTTCTAGGTGTAACCTCTATCCACAGAACAGGACTTTCGCATCTCCCTCCTCCCATTCGTGGCTGAAATAATGAGTAGCAAATATTTTTGCTATTTAATAAAGTGATTGGTTGACTCTACCACTCTCACCCACAGGTTTGCCCTTAAAATGGGGTTGGCAAATCATGCACAGCCTTAAGTGCTATCTTTAAGAGAGCACTTTAGGCATATAGCTCTACCCAAAATAGAAATATAACATTAAGAGGCATTTGCTGCTGAGATCAAAGTTTTATGAGACAATAGAGCTTCTCTTTTCACATGTGTGTGACTGAAAAGAGAAGCTCTATTGTCTTACAAAACTGTCATTATATAACATATAAAAGAGAGAGAGATGACATATTCTTGCATGAATCCCTCTCTCACAGTTGCGTAACACTAATGAACATAGCTAACTGTGGAATAAAGTACTTAGAGAATATTGGAATAAGTTACAGATTCCTTTTTTAAAAGTCTATAATTGGTTTATCAGATATTCTTTGTCGTTTTGGGAGCAACAAAACTCACTGCCTCCTGAACACTTCTTTTTATATACATGTTGAGAAATTATTACTCTCAAGAGAAGTCATGGCATCAGACCTTATTTTCATTCTGAAAGAAAAATACAATGTTAAGAAATTTAATATTATATAATAAGACAGGCAGGTGATGTAACCATTTGGAATTCTGAAGACACTCATGAGTGCATCCTTTCTTGCCTGAATAATTTTTGTGTGTGTGCATTTTTCCCCAGGGTGTTTTGTACTGATGTTGTAGCTTCTCCGTCAACTGCTTCTTCTCCATTTCCAGGATGGCTAGACTGTTATATATTTAGATTCTTACTTTATAAATGATTTCTGAATCACCTTGAAATTAGACACCCTTCCATTGTTTGAGTGATCTCCCCTGTCCTTTGCTTCTTACCTTTGTGTTTCAATCACAAATTTGCAGTGAGGGAAATGAGCAATTTTCATTCCTTGTTTTGCTTTGCAGGTCCCTTATCACAGTCTCCTTGACACTGTATTTAGTCTCTTAATAAGAATGTCATTTTCATGCTGAAATGGAGAAAATTATGAAATGTAAGTTTAAAAAATTGCCTGAAATGTTGTTGCTTGGTCTTAAGTTAGAGGATGTAAACATAAGTAAAAGAACATTGATTTGGTATATGGTAATGACAGCAAGAATGGCTTACGCACAAAGTTGGAAATCGGAGAAAACTCCAGAGCTATGGGAATGGTTGAGAAAACTGCTATATATGGCAGAAATGGACAAATGGACAAGAAAACTAAACAATCAAAACTCAGCGAAGTTCTCAGAAGATTGGAAAGACTTGAAGGAATATATGGAGCGAGAGTGGAATATGAAAGACAATATTTTTACACTTTCTAACTACTGAAATGAGGGATAGAACTATAACATAAAAATGAATTTTTAGTTAGCCGCGAAATTAACCCTTTTTTCTTTTTTAACTAATATAATTTTAAAATGTATAAAAGTTATAATAGCTCAAAATGTTACCTTAGGAGGCAAATACTTTTAAATACATGTTTACCAGTTGATATACATGAAGGTGCAGGTGGGGTGGGAAGTCATTTAATGATTATATCTTTCTAGCTAACTATGCAATTTTATAGAGAATGGAATATGTATAAAAATCAATTGCATTTGAGAATAATGGAAGAAAAAAATAAAACTTTTATTGCGAAAAAAAAAATAAGAATGTCATTTTAAACTTCATCTTGGTCTTCTGTCCAGACACGGTTTGCCATTTCCTGCCTCCGCGGAGTGACCCTTGACTACCTTGGTGGTCTCTCATTCAAGTACTAACCAGAGCTGACCCTGCCGAGCCTCTGAGATCTGACGAGATTGGCCTAGGCTGGACCATCATAGGACAGAGCAAAACACACGTGTGTGATATTATTTAAGTACTTCAGTACTTTCATCTAGCGTTGTTGTTTTGTTTTTTTGCTGTCAAGTCACAGCTGGCTCATGGTGGCCCCACGGGGTTTTCAAGGCAACAGATGGTCAGAGGTGGTTTGCCATTGCCTGCCTCTGCTTTGCAACCCTGGATTTCCTTGGTGGTCTCCCATACAAACAGTAACCAGGGCTAACCCTGCTTAACTTCCAAGATCTGATGAGATCGGGCTAGCCTGGGCTTCACTGGCAGAAATGTGACACCTAGGAGGGGACAGAGACTTGGGGGTGCCAAATGCTGGATAGTATCTTTTCCTGGGAAGGACAGGAAGAGAAACACTGGCCCAAATGGGTGTGGGTAGATGTAGGCATTAAATTCCCCGGACTTGATGGGATGGAGGTCCATTTTGGAAGTTTCTTTTAGCAAGGACCACCTCAGATGATTCCATCTTGATGGCAGATGTTACAATACAGGGCTAACAAAGGGGCATTCAGCCAGGATAAAGACTGAATGATTTCTCAGTTGACTTCTACAATTATGCCAGTATGGGTGCAGTATGGGTAGCAGGTAAACTGACAAATGTTTCTTCTGTTGAACCTAATTTGGAACTGTTGACTTCCCCCATGTTATTTGCAGGGGTCATTTTGAGCAGGAGTTCGGGGGAGCTCAGCTCCAGGAGTTGGTGCCAGCCCCCCCCCCCCACGGGGGAATGCCTGCTTGTGTCATGGCTGCAGCAAAATGACCCCATCCCCTAGAAAGGTCCTTGTTCCTCCGACCAGCCTTCTGAAGGCTTCAGCCACCACTGAAGCTATCTTCCCAGAATAGTGGTATTTCTGAGGCTTGGATTAGTAGCTGTCCCCTCTCTTTCTTTCTTTCTTTCTTTCTTTCTTTCTTTCTTTCTTTCTTTCTTTCTTTCTTTCTTTCTTTCTTTCTTTCTTTCTTTCTTTCTTTCTTTCTTTCTTTCTCTCTCTCTCTCTCTCTCTCTCTCTCTCTCTCTCTTTCTTTCTCTCTCTCTCTCTCTCTCTCTCTCTTTCTTTTTCTCTCTTTTAATTTCTTTCTCTTTCTCTTTCTTTCTGTCAGGTGGTGTAGCATATGCAAATAAGTTATGCTAATGAGCTCCTGCACCTCTTTTTCTACGAAATGACCCCTGGTTATTTGTACATCAAGACTGTGGGGGTTTTTTTTTTAAATCTGATTTTAAAAACCTCATATGAAGGGATGGCATTGCAGATGTGGTCTCCATCACTTAACCTTAATCAGTGGTCCTGAATTTGGATTGTTGCAAATCATTTCTGTAGGTCTGTGGTCACTTGTCAAAATGAAGCTGCTTTCCCGAAGAAATAAATAGAAGTGTTCATATCTTCATATAATTGCCAGAAGCTGTGGCTCAGTGGTGGCACACAGCTTTGCACACAGAAGGCCTCATGTTCAGCCTCAGACCTCTCCAGTTAAAAGGATCAGATAGTCGATGATACAAGACATGCTGGGTAGCCTCTGCCAGTCAAAGTAAACTGTCCTGACCTTGATACACCAGTAGTGTGATTCAATATGGCAGCTTCATGTACCGGGACTTCTTTTTCTCTTTGCAAGTATCACTTGTTCTCAGCTTGTTGATCTTTTGTTTCCATATGCTGTGGCACAACCTTTATCAAAATGTCTGATCAAGGTGGCATAAACAATTGAATTTGGGTTTGTTGGGTTGAAAATATTCTATTACAGCTGCTCTAGTTAATCTTTCCTTTGTAGCTCACAGTGCTGTCTCTTGCTTCTTTTTGCTTTATTAAACAATATAGTCGTTCTGTAAATACGGAATATTTGGGGATGAGACAGTGTTGGCTTAGTCCCAGTGGGCTTCTAATCTCTCTAACACTGTCCGCTGCATTTGTTGCTTGGACAGCTACTGTTTTCTTGGGGTCTGCTGGAATCCCAGCTTTAGAAAACACAAGAGCTAATCTTCCTTCACATTTGCCCTCCGTGGCTGAAATTGTGCTTTTAACTGAGAGTCAGGTTCCTCTTGAGATCTACCATATGCAAGATGTCATCACAGAGGGTTTTAACTCCTGCAATATTTAGAAGTTCAGTGAATTTAATATTACCATCACTGAGACTGGGCTTTCTCAGTTGCGTTAAATTGCCAGTGTTTGACATGTGGCTTGTGGCGTTATGAGCTATGCCCACTGAGCAGGGTCAGGTCACTATTACATTTGGCAGTACCAACAGGATGAGGAACTACAAAGCTGCTTTCAGAATTCTCGTTATGTAAAGCTCTCTCCGAACTTTGGAATTACCCAGTCTTGTTTCCACAGTGGAAATAATATATTAGGAATCACCCATTGTTTTGTTATTTCTAGTTTTTGCTGCAGGTTGTGCTTCCTTATCTTCATTCATGCCTTTCCCCACCCACGTCACTGCATTAATAAAAGAGTACAAAAACAAGCACAGTATTTTGCCCACACGAACTTGTGCAACACAGAGAAAGAATCTTGACAGAACTGTAAATAGCATCACATCAAGACTGCTTTTTTGAAGAATTTTATCAATGCACATGTGCACCTTGGCACTGTGAGGAGGGAAGAATACAATGAGAGAAAGAAAGTGAAAGACCGATTTCCCACTAGCGCTGACCCGGTATTCTTCCTCCGTTTGCCCCGGCGCTGTGCTTGAATTTCACACTATTTGCCGCGGGGCGCATTTTGACCCACGGCTCCGCCCGATCTTCCCCGCGGTTTCAGTGATCCTGTTTTCTGAGGATCACTGAAGCCGCGGGGAAGATTAGGCGGAGCCATGGGTCAAAATACGCCCCGCGGCAAATGGTGTGAAATTCAAGCACAGCACCGGGGCAGTGTCTGTGCAAAATCGGTCAAAGACTCAGTAGAGAGCCCCAAATCTGCCCCTTTCATGATACTGAATTATCAGATTTCAATCAGATTTGAGTCAGCTGGGCTGGAAGAAGGAGTTGGGACAGAACTGCGGGTGAGGTGAGTGTTAGTTTTGCCTTTCCTAAACTGCTGGGGAGCATTAGCTGAGGTTGCTGTGTGAGCGAACAGTGTGTGAGGGGGAGTGAGTGCTTGAAGCCTGCTGGGGAGGGGTTTCTGATTGCTTCTCTGTGTTTTTTTGTCTGGTTTGTGGATGAGAGAGGCCTGTTTTTTGGGGTTGGTTGCTCCCCCCCCCCCTCTGCTGTTGCTCTGGCTGTTGAGAGGTGGGGGCTGTGAACCTCTGAATTGCAAGGCTCCTTCTTGCCAGAGGCACAAGCCAAAGGGCTCTTGCCCTGTGGCTCTTAGCCTGGGGATCCCATAAGTAGTTAAGAAAATTTTACATTGTTGTGCTTTCCCCCTTTTGGCTCAGGTAGCCATTTGGTCAGTTCTCTTAAGTTTCAGGGTATATCAACACACCAAGGTATTTCTAGGTGAAAGAATCCACTTGGGAAGTGATGATGAATGCTCACAGACCATTTCCAGTCACCTGTGGAGAATGTGCCATGTTTGTCTTCCTCCCTGAGGACAAGATGAACTACACTTGTCAGAAGTGTAAGTTGATAGGACTCTTAGAAGAGAAGGTTTGGAGCCTGGAGGAAATGATTACTACTCTCTATGAAATCAAGGAAGGGGAGGAGTTCATTAACAGAAGTCTTGATGTCCTGCATAAGGAAGGAGAGACCAGTCACAGGGACAATGGTGTGGTTGATTGCCTTAATGAGACTCCTCAGAGCACTACAGCCTGACCCCAAAGGCACTGAGTGAGACATCACTCAGTGCCATTAAACTAAGAAATCGATTCCAGGCCCTTCTGGTGGAGGCAGAGATGGAAAAATGCCAGCAGAAGTATCACAGACACAAGGAAGACAGAGGAAGGTGAGTAGGGATATATGAAGAAATGGCACAGGAAGGAAAAGGAAGGTGTTGGTCATAGGTGACTCCCTGCTGAGGGGTATGGAACGTCATGTGTCCAGCCCTGAGAGGTGTTGTTGTTGCCAAGGGTGAAAATTAAAGATATTACAGAGAGGATCCCTAAACTCATCAAACTTACAGAGCAGTACTCATTCATGATGGTCTATGTGGGAACCAATGACACAGGCATGAACAACGTCGAAAGTATTAAGGCTGACTATGAAGCTCTCGGGAGGAAGCTGAAGGGAATAGGGATACAGGTGGTGTTCTCTTCAATCCTTCCTGTCATAGGAAGGGGAATATGATGGGAGCAGATGATAACGGGGGTGAACCACCAGTTGCGTTGGTGGTGCTGGCAGGAGCGACTTGGACTCTAGGACCACGGGCTAGGTTGTCTGAACTACAGCCTACTAGCATGCAATGGACTTCACCAGTCAAAGTCAGGGAAGAATGTGTTTGTCAAGAACTTGGGGAGATTAATCAAGAGGGCTTTAAACTAACACCATAAGGGGAAGGAGACGATCAACATAGGGATTTAAATGAGGGAAAGCAACAAAAGAGGCCCACCTGGGAGGGCCAGGTCTAGTGGAGCCAAAGGTGCTAATGTATGAATGCCCAAAGCTTGGGCAATAAGAAGGAAGAGCTTGAGCTTCTAATTTAGGCAGAGGGATATGATTTAGTAGGCATTGCAGAGACTTGGTGGGATGATTCCCATGACTGGAGTAAGAAGTAGTGGATGGATATGAATTGTTCAAGAAAACTGAAAGGATTCAAGAGAAGGCAGAGTGTCACTGTATGTGAGGAGAGGGTTTGTTTGTCAGGAAATACTGGAGGAGGAGGAGGGCAACAGCCCAGTGGAAAGTATCTGGGTGAGGATAAGGGAAGGAAGGGCAAACAGTATTGTGGCTGGAGTCTGCCACAGACCTCCTGACCAAGATGAGGAGGTGGATGCTGTCCTCCATGAACAGCTTGACAGGGTATCCAAACAACATGACCTGGTAGTTATGGGTGACTTCAGCTTCCCTAATGTGTGCTGGGAGACAAACTCTGCATAGTGTCCACAGTCACACAACTTCCTGACCAGTCTGGACAACAACTTCCTTCATCAAATGGTAGAGGAAGCTATGAGGGGCTTGGCCATACTCAACTTACTATTGACCAACAGGCAAGAGATGTTAGATGGGGTGAAGGTGGTGGGGACCTTCGGGGGAAGTGGCCATGTCCTGCTAAGATTCCTTTTGCTGTGGGGGGCCAAGGAAGTTCATAATCACATATGTAAGTTAGATTCCAGTAAGGCAGACTTTAATAAACTCAGAGGTATGATGAGAATCATTCCATGGGCAAGACTGCTGGAAGGATAAGGAGAAAGTGAAAGGTGGGCTCTCCTAAAACAAGAGTTCTTGCAAGCTGAAGCCATCACTATTCCAACAAGAAGGAAACATGGTATGGAATCCAATGTGGATGAACAGAGACCTTCGTGATGTGCTAAGGAAGAAAAAAGAACTGCTCAAGAAATGGAGGCAAGGACATACCTCTAAAGAAGAGTATCTGCGGGTTGCTAGGCACTGTAGGTCAGCCATCAGAGAGGCCAAAGCTCACAGTGAGGTAAAGCTGGCCAGGGAGGCTTGCGACAACAAGAAAATCTTCTTCAGATATGTGAGGAACAAACACAAGATTAAAAAGGCGATGGGTCTACTGCTGGGTGAAAATGGTGAAACTCTGACAGAGAACAGAGAGAAAGCAAAAAGGATTAATGCCTATTTTGCCTCAGTATTCTTCCCTGAAGAAGAGAATAGAACATCTAGAGATGGTAGTAGGCAAGGCATGGCGTCTGGGCTGCTGAGCACCTGGGTGCATTGAATGAGTACAAATCCCCAGGGCCAAATGGTACGCACCCAAGAGTGCTTAAAGAACTTTCTAGAGAGCTTGCAGAGCCTTTGTCCATCATCTTCCAGACCTCTTGGAGGGCAGATATTATCCCAGTTTTCAAAAAAGTGAGGCGGGATGGCCCAGGAAACTACAGGCCAGTCAGTCTGACCCATAGGTCCTAGGGAAGATACTGGAGCAGATTTTAAAGGGGTCAATATGCGAGCATCTAAAGGACAACGTGGTGATCTGGGGAAGTCAGACCAACCTCATTTCCTTCTTTGATCGAGTAATGAGCTTACTGGATCGAGGGAATGCTATTGATGTTATTTACCTGGATTTCAGTAAAGCTTTTGACAGGGTTCCCCATGATGTTCTGGTGGGTTAACTAGAGGACTGTGGACTGGATGCAAGTGGGGGAGCACTGGAGCTGGGCCAATGGCGGGATTAGCTGCCCGTCGGAACACACCCATTCTGTCTTCTCAGAACTTTTTCTGGTAAACAGCCTAAGGACTCCAGATACCAAGACTTATCTAGATCCTCAACTTTAGTCCTGTAACTAAACGTGAAAAGACAAAGAACTTGACATGGCCTAGTGCAATGCTGGAGGGGGGGCAAGGTCTTCCTCAGTTGTATCTGAGATCTTTTGATCTGGGAATGCCAGAGGCTGACTCTGGGGACCTTCCATATTCAAAGTACTGAGATATAATTTCTCCACTGAATGTGCATGGTATCAAGTTACATTTAAATCTGAGTGAAGATGAACCTGCACAATCCCACTTAGACACACATATATAAACATCTTCACATTTAGTATTTATCTGGACGAATATAAAAAGTTGCTTCAAACCAGAGCTCTTGGTTATCGGTGGCACTTAACAGGCCTTGCGGTCCTTTTTTGTGACAGGAGGAATGTCAATGTGCTTTTCTCGTACAGATAATGTTTATACCAAATCCTACACAGTTACGATTATATGAGGCAGTATTCTTCACTCTCTGTATTAATTTGCTGTTCAGGGCCACTGTGTGCCAAGGAACAGATGCTGCCTTTTGTAGTAAGTGAAATTTTCTTAAAATATAGTTTGCAAAGAGCTGTGGGATCAGTCAGGTCTCATAAAGCTTCTAAATATAACCATGGAAAGGTTTTGTATGACACACAATTTACATGGCACCCCCCCCCCCACACACACACACTGGAAGATGTCAGTTCCCTTATTTAAATACACAGACTGAATACACACATAATTTCCATCCACTCCTCAAAATGCAGCAGACATTTAGATGTGTCACAATAGCGCACATCTGGCAAAATGGGACAAGGATGGAGAGACCAGGGGTCAGCAATGCATTATCATTGAAGGGCCAAGCTACATCAAAATTCAGAGCATGTAATCAACAAAAAGGCAGCATGAGAAAGGCTATTTGCATACGTGACCAGGGCTTTTTTTCTAGGGGAAACGCCAGAACGGAGTTCCAGAACCTCTTCAATAAACCTCTTTTAAAAAGTTCATGAGTTTTCATTTCCCTCTTGAAAGTTCTGGCACCCTCTGAAGCCCTGCCTGAAACTATACAGCTTGACATTATTGATAACTGGCACGCTGATTAATGATCTAAAAAAGTTTCTGCAGCCCAAACACTGGTTGTTAAGAGTCCTTTATTAGGAATGAGCACACATGAGGTTTCACAATAATATACACAGGACTCAGGAGCAACCTGCACAGTCATTTTAGTGCTCTGGCATAAATCTGACCATGGTTACTGCCAACTGTTCACCTTCCTCATCTCCCTTTCTGTAAAACTTCTCTCAGAAGTCTTTTAGTTTCATTAAAAATCTCATAGAATCACAGAGTTGGAAGAGGCTGTTCAGGCCATCTGGTCCAACCACCTGCTCAGTGCAGGATCAGCCTAGAGCATTCCTGACAAGTGTTTGTCCAGCCGCTGCTTAAAGACTGCCAGCTATTTCTTTCACACACTTGTTGTTCTGGCTTCCTATCTACCCTTTCAATACTCTTTAACTTGAAGGTTTGGTTTTCTTCTTAAGACAGTCATATTTGGTTCCTCACCAAGCTGTGCTTGGCTGTAGAGCCAGAGGTTAGCAGACCCCTGGAGTCCTCACTCAGCTCCAATACAATATGGCAGCTACAGAAGTTCTTCTTACTTTTGGGGCAGAGTGATCCTGTGGTCCTGCACAGGCCAGGCAGCCAATAGTGCAATGCCAACGCATCATCACCATGATTCTGTGCAACCCCAGAAGCAAAGCCGATGGCACAACATGAACGCCAGAGATAAAAACCATCTCCCACCCTGTCCCTTTCACCTCCGTAGTCATCCACCGATCACAATTTCACAAGCCAACAGTGTCGATGCCTTCATCCGTGTATAGAAAGTACCAGTCAATAGATGGCAACGGCAGAAATGCCATGATGATGCAGCCTTGTCCGGGACACAAACACACACAAGGCACTTTCATGATGATATGACAGTGCCGTGGGTAGGAGATTTACGTTTCAGAACCCAGTGGTGTCCCAAGAGCATGGTTTGAGTCCTGATAGGATGCCGGTGATTCCATACAGACCCCACCATCTGCCGATAGCACTGTCTGCAACACATTTTTTTAAACATTTCTACCTATGTGTGTGTGTGGGGGGGGGGGATCATGTTTTTTGCAAGGGAAAGTGTTGCAAAAGAAGCTATAAGAATGGAAGCTGTAGGGTTCCAGGGCGCAGTAGGCTGTCTGGCAATGCTGTGGAGTCCAGGGGATGAGCAAAAATTCTACTTTGTGAGCTACCGGCATTAAAGTTGTGAGCGAGCGATTTGGCTACTGCATAAATTAGCTTGCTCCGGAGCCATCCTTCCTGAGCTAAGGCAAAAATCCATGAGCTGGAGGCTAAAAAAAACGGTGAGCTGACTCACACTGACTCAGCTTAGAGGAGACACTACTACCTGGTAGGTCAGAAGGAAAGAGCAAAGCAATGAAAAACCTGACACAAGGTTAAATTCCACCTGAGGGAGATGCTAATCTGACCTCTTTCCGGAGTCCTATTGACAAAATTCTAGCAGGGGAAATGAAAGAAAAGCAAGAGAAAGGGAGCAAGAAAAAACAGATTTCCAGATCTCTCATTCTAAAGTGCAGCCCCTTAGCCGCATAATGACAAGAGCAGTCAGAAAACAGGCATGTAATGGGGTCTTTATAATCTCCTAGAGGTCAAGCTCATTATTTGCTATCTTCTTTTTCCTCCTCCCTCCCAACTCTTTGCATGGGAGGGATCTCAACTATATAGCCCAGGAGTAAAAACAAAACAACAAACCCCTACATAGAGCCATAACTCAGATGAACAGCAGACAAGAGGTCCCAGAGGCCCCTGGCTACTCTTTTCCAGAAGAAGAACAACTGATTGAACATACATTTGCAAATGCTAGTCCATTGCAACTTGCCACTCGTAGTGACAGACACAGGGACTAATAGTTTCAATAAGGCAACTTTGCTGATTTGTTCATGCCCAAAGATGCCTTACATCAAGAGACTGTTTAATATATTTGCTATGTAATCTTCCCCATCTCCCTTTCTGTAAAACTTCTCTCAGAAGCGCCTTATATCTACCAGAGATGAGCCTGTTCCCTTATATCCTCTTTATTGATAATATATCTTCCTTGGATCCAAATGTTCTTCGAACATGCTATAATTATCCTCAGGGGTCCTTTCGTAAAAAAAGAGGTGCAGGAGCTCATTAGCATAACTTATTTGCATATGCCACACCCCCTGACGTCACCGGAAGTGTCAGAAGGTCACACACCCCTGACATCACTGGAAGTGTGTCAGAAGGCAATACCCACGCTCAGGCTCCACCCCAAAAATCTCCAAGGTATTTCCCAACTCAGAGCTGGCAAGCCTATCTAATGGCAAAGGAAGGAAGGAAGGAAGAAGGAGGGAGGTAAGGAGAAGGAAGGAAGGAAAGGAACAGGAAAGAAGGAAGGAAGGTAGGTGGGGGGAGAGAGAGAGAGAAGGAAGGAAGGAAGGAAGGAAGGAAGGAAGGAAGGAAGGAAGGAAGGAAGGAAGGAAGGAAAGAAAGAAAGAAAGGTAGGTAGGTAGGTAGGGGGAGAGAAGAGAGAAAGAAAGGAAGGCAGGTAGGCAGACAGACAGACAAAGGTAGGTAGGTAGGGGAAAGAGAGAGAGAAGGAAGACAGACAGACAGAGGAAGGTAGGTAGGTAGGTAGGTGGGAGAGAGAGAGAAGGAAGGAAGACAGACAGAAGAAGGTAGGTAGGTAGGTAGGTAGGTGGGGGGAGAGAGAGAGAAGGAAGACAGACAGACAAGAGGTAGGTAGGTAGGTAGGGGGAAGAGAGAGAGAAGGAAGACAGACAGACAGAGGAAGGTAGGTAGGTAGGTAGGTGGGAGAGAGAGAGAAGGAAGGAAGATGGACAGACAGAGGAAGGTAGGTAGGTAGGTAGGTGGGGGAGAGAGAGAGAAGGAAGACAGACAGACAGAGGAAGGTAGGTAGGTAGGTAGGTGGGAGAGAGAGAGAAGGAAGGAAGGAAGGAAGCAACAGGAAGGTAAGTAGGTGGGGGGAGAGAGAGAGAAGGAAGGAAGACAGACAGACAGGCAGACAAGGTGTTTCCCTCCCCCCCCCTTGCTTGGGCCCCAGTGGCTTAAAGCCACTGAGGCCCAGCTCTTCCCTTACTACCCCCCCCACGACCCAGGAATGGTGAGGAGGGGGAGGGCTGGGGGCCTGTCCCTGGCCCAGCACCTTGCTGCAGGCCAGGGAGGGAGATGGGGTGGGTGGGCGGGGCTGGGGGCTTCTCCCTGGCCCGGCGGCGTGCCCGCTGGCCAGGGAGGGAGATGGGGTGGGCGGGCTGGGGGCTTCTCCCTGGCCCGGCGGCGTGCCCGCTGGCCAGGGACGGAGATGGGGTGGGTGGGCGGGCTGGGGGCTTCTCCCTGGCCTGGCGGCGTGCCCGCTGGCCAGGGAGGGAGATGGGGTGGGTGGGCAGGCTGGGGGCTTCTCCCTTCTCCCGGGCGGGGGGGGGGGGGCTGTTGCCTTCTCCCTGGCCCAGCAGCAAGCCGCGGGCCAGGGAGGGAGATCGGGGGGGGGCTGTTGCTTTCTCCCTGGCCCGGCGGCGAGCCTCGGGCCAGGGAGGGTGACGGGGGGGACTGTTGCTTTCTCCCTGGCCCACGGCTCGAGGGTGACGGGGGGGCTGTTGCTTTCTCCCTGGCCCGGCGGTGAGCCGCGGGCCAGGGAGGGTGATCGGGGGGGCTGTTGCCTTCTCCCTGGCCCGGCGGCGAGCCGCGGGCCAGGGAGGGAGATGTGGGGGGGCTGGAGCCTTCTCCCTGGCCCGGCGGCGAGCCGCGGGCCAGGGAGGGAGATCGGGCGGGGGGGGGGCCCTGGAGGCTGCTTCCTGACCCCGGGCCAGGGAGGGAGGATGAGGCGGCAGGGCAGACTCGCGAGTGCCCAGGAGGCCGCGACGGGCTGGCGGGCCGGGGAAAGCGAGCTGGGGGGCAGGGCTTGATTATGTGCCCGCCCCCCCCGCCGACTCTCTCCCGGAGCGTCGCTCCGGCGTGCCCCGGCCCCAACGGAGCCCTGATTATCCTCAAATTATACTTTTTCCTAACTCCATCCTCTGATAGGATGTTGGGGTTTTTTTTAAGGTCTAGGAATAAATTATGCAAGACAGGCGGTTCTGTGCAGCTTTTTTCCACTTGCTCTCCCAGACTGTAATGTTCTTAAGGAATGTGAGTGGATGAGTGCACACACTTGGATTTTGAAGGTAAGGGAGTGGTCTGCCTTTAGCATTCCTCAGGTTCATGACCAGCACTTCTACAGGGCAATGTTGACTGCTTCCACATGGGTTAATTCTCCCAGGTCTAATGCTCCCGGGTTGGGAAGTAGGTATTATTTTCCCTGCTTCCCAGAGCTTTGCGGTACATTTGTGTACTTCCTGAAATGTGCCTTGCTTTCTTCAGTCTTTTCCAAACTTGCTTTGCTACAAGGATTCAGGAAAGATAGTCGCAAAGTTTAGATGGCTGTCATGTGGGTGGGAAAGTTTGGACTTTCTTGGTCCTGCCACATCTACAGAGAGAGATAGACAGCCAGAGAGACAGAGAGGGCAGGAAGGAAAAACAGGACTGGCTCTGGGATTGGGAGGAATGGCTAATTCCCCCCCCCCCCCCAATAAAAGAACATTTTCTGGGCAAGAACAGACAATACTCCCACCTCCTCCTCCTGTGCCAGGTGGCTGCAGGAAGCCTCAGCAAAGTCCAGAAATGCTCACCAGTGTCATTGGGGGGGGGGGAGCCTTGGCGGGTCTGCCACAGACATTGGGAGCTATGCAGGGCTCATTGCCAGCATCAGCAACCGGGGTGGGGGGAGCCTTGGCAGAGCTTGCCAGTGGTGATGGGGGGGGAAGAAGCCCTCAATGCTGTCCCCCCCGGCCAGCAAGGAGAGAGTTGGGTGAGGAGTGCAGGAGTCCCTGCTGCCTCATACTGAGCCATCAACCAGGGAGTCTGGCAGGGTGGTGCAGTAGTCCTCGTAGTCCCCCCAACCAAGCTGGCAAGGAGGGAAGTGGGTGCATGGGTTTTTTTTAAGAATCCTTGCTTCCCCACCTGCCGATCCAGCAAGCCTGCTCACCAACTGAACTGGCAACCAGAAGTCAGGCAGGGAAGGGCAGGAGTCCTTGTCCCTCCACTGAGGTGGCACTCAAGGAACCAGGTGGGGAGGTGTGGCAATCATCCCCCACCCCTGAACTGGCAATAAGGGAACTGGGCATGGCAGCAGGGTGTCATGGGTCAGTCAGGAGAGAAGGACTCCTCAGGAGAATAGGAATCCTGCTCTGAATCAGCAGAAGCCAGCAAGCAAGAAGATGAACTGCAGGCTTATCAGAGTTCACAGCTGATAGTTGATGCAGAGCCACCAGCACCTTCCAGCCCATTCCAACAGATGAAACCCAGGTGGTCATTACCAGCCCTCCAATTTCACCCACACCCTTTAAGCACTGGAGACAAAGGCTTAGAATGGAGCTCTAGGAGTGAAGACAAAGCGCACATCTCCTTGCCCAATACCAGCTGCTAGCTGATGATGAGTGGCTACAGAGTTACTCCCAAGCAGTTGGCTGCAAGAAAAACCTTCAAGCAGATGCCTGTAAAAGCCAGTGAAGGGAGACTGCTTGATGAAGAAGCAACAAGTCATCACCTGGTGAACACAGCAATCACAGGTCCTGACTCTGCTTTACTCCAGTGACATTTGGACTGGGATCTTGGACTTGCTTGCTCTTGTGTATGACTGGATTGAATGACTCTGCCTTGCCTGACTTCTGGAACCCTGACTTTGATTGTCACTGACTCTGACTGTGACCGCATCTAGCTCTCAACACAGTGGCAATAGGGAAAGATGATCCCCACTGTGAGTATTGGGGGTCCCCATTTGTTATACCATAAAGGAAAAATAATAAGGACACAGATTTGTGAAGGCAGAGGAATTTGATCACTCTATGTGCTATAGTAAAGGAATATTATTAATGAGAGGAAGAAAATAAAGCACTGAAGAACTTAGTAATCAGAATGTAGCTTTGTAGTTTCCCACTGATAGTCTCTTTTGCTGCTGAACACTCTGTTAAGCATTTCTTAAAGGAAACATCCTTCCAAGACCTAGCACAGGAACTAGAAGCTCTGCAATTGGAGACCCAAGGCCACATCCGTCCCCCTAGTGGGCACCAACTGGTCTAGTTGTCTGATCCAAAGGGGTTGGGTTTACAGAGGCTGTAGCAGTGGGACTTTCTGGTAGTTCCTTGGGTGCTGATGATGGTGATCTACTACCGTCCCTTAAAGTGACCCTCATATAAAATTAGTTGTTGACCAGAATCCTTTTCAGTTTCTGAAGAACTGTTCTCCAGTTTGAACTGATTTCATAAAACCTTTATATTCCACTTTTCCACAAAACATGGTCCTCCAAGGCAGCTTACAATAATAATGGAAATCAACCCATTCCTGTCCCCTAAAGGCAGAAAAATAGAATATACTATGTACTGTCAGTCCAAGTGTTTAATCAATGGCTAAAACACAATACTACAAGCAACTGACAAACATAATTGGTGCTGATGCTCCACAGTCTGAGCACCACCACAGAAAAGCCCCTATCCCCAGTAGCCACCCATTTCACCAAAGGGACACCCAGAACAGAGCCTTGATAGATGACCTTAACACAGTCCTTCAAATAACCAGGTCCCAGATTGCTTAGATTTTAAACACTGGTGGCATCCAATGAAATCTGAAGGCCACAGTCAATAACCTAGCTAAACTACTCCAAACTAATTGACATTTCCAAACACTCTTAATAGGCTGTCCCATGTGTAATGTATTGTGGTAGTCTAAAGCACAAGTTTCTTGTGGCAAGATCAGGTAATCATTCACACCAGCAGTCTTGAGTGGCATAGTAAATCGAAACAATATACATTCTTTATAGAACATTTTTTGTGTGTGTAACTTTTGAAACATAAGACTATTTCTTTTGGAGTTTTTCTCCCCCCACCCGCCCCAATTCCTTTGTTAAGCGCTTGCTGGATCCAAACAAAAGTGTGTTCTGTTCTGTGGTGATACAGTTAAGTGGAATAGATAATAACTATCCACCTGAGATTTTGAGGCTGGCGTAATATTCAATGAGAACTGAAGTTCATCAAACAGATGCCGAACAAGGCTTGTCAACATTTAATATGAAAAAGTGATGCAGCTGGATCATTTGTGAGATGTCCATCTGGTGACTTTTTAGGACTCTTTTATTCTTCTTTTAGCCAACACAAACAGAAGAATCTGTAACCTGTGCATGAAAGAAGCTTAGTTCTAAATCAGACAGACAATGTATTTAGGAGAACTGAAAGACTTTCTAGGCAGTATGGGTTGTATTTAATAAACAGGACATCTGGTATTATACATGATACGATGAGATCTATCAACATATTTGCATATAAGTCATGATCAGTTACGAGCAGCTAAATCTGATGATGTTTATTTGCATGAAACACAGTATGGTCACCCAGCTGTGAATGAACCCTCTGCTTACCTGAGCTAGGACTCCTGTGAGGACGCCAGGACAGGGCTATGCTTTTGGCAAAGATTCTGTCATAATTTTTAAAATCTGGCACTTCTAGCTTTAATTAAGTAAGCAATAAACAAATGTAAATGGGTGAAAGTCTGCAGCCAGTGTTCAGTTTTTAAAAAAGCTTGAAACCACCTTTGTTGCTATAGGAAGTACAAAATTAAACACTGCTTCACAAGAACATGAGATGCCCTGCTGGATCAGACTGGTGGCCATTTAGTCCAGCATCCCATTCCTCACAGCCACCAACCAGATGTCCCAGAAGGCACAGTGTAATGGCACAGAGGGGGGAAATTTCTGCCTGCTGCTGCCACCATGAAAGAACTGGCATTCAGCGGTATATGGCCCATGAAAATGGAGGTCTCATATAACCATCATGACTAGTAGTTGTGGACCTCTCCTCCATGAATCTGTCTCCAGTCATCTGTCCTAGTGGCCATCACTACATCCACTGGCAGTGAATTCCACATTGCCTATTGAGTGCAGAAATATTTCATGAGAGCAGTACTTCCATATTAATAATAAATCATGTGAGGGTCAACTGCAAACCAGGAAGATGTAGAAAGGACATCAACAGTGTCAAGTCACACCTTCCTAAGCACACTGATTTCACTGGATCTAGAAGGGTGAAACTCTGCTTAGGGTTGCACTGTAAGGGTTTTTTGTTTTAAAAAATGTGCCAATCCATATGCAAAAGAACCTCCTCAGGAAAGCTCCTCCATTAGCATGTCACAGTCTGGGAAACTCCTACAAGACAATGACTCAGCCCTACCCTACTTTCCTGAGTAGATATAAATTACCTGCCTACCAGTTTTCTCCTCACATTGACATAGAGAGTACTCCATCTTTCTGTGTTATTCCTCTGAGGATGCCAGTCATGGCTGCTGGCAAAACGTCAGGTACTACAATGCCAAGACCACAGCCACACAGCATGGAAAATCTACAATAACTAATATAGTGCCACTTTGTGTAGAACATGAAGCTGCCTTACACTGAATCAGAACATTGGTCTATTAAGGTCAGTAGCATCTCCTAACTGGCAGTGGCTCTCCAGGAACTTAGACACAGATCTTTCACGTCACCTACTACATTACACTTTTAGCTAGAGATTGAATTTAGGGCTTGTCAGACAGATGCTCTACAACTCAGCTATAGACCCTCCCACCACTGCTTCAATTCCAGTTCCAGCTGACCATAGGAGAGCAATGCCATACCACATGCCTTACTCAAGGCATGTAGTATGGAAGCAGCCATGGAGATATTGCTGATAATTATCTCAATATCATGACTTGGAATGATACAAAGCTGCTTAATCTTGCACTATAAACTTCCTATAGGAAGCAACAGTATTCTTAAGAAAAAGAAATAAAAGCGAACACATTTACTTCCCCACTCTGACTGTAACTATTGTAAGTCCGATTTGTTTCCCACAAGTTTCCTTCCCTGTGACAAGCTCATCTTGGACCCAAGCCTATGGGTGGAGAAACAGATGGCAGCTGATGGCAGCTGTGGCTTGGTGTGCCTTTTACTAGCTTCAACTTGTTAGCCAGCTGTGGCCTTTCCTGGGCACTGTGGTACATGGCCTGGTTATATCTAGATTAGATTACTGCATTACATTCATTACAAGGCTGCCCTTGAAAGGTGTTTGGAAACTTCAATCAGTGCCGAATGCTGCAGCCAGGATGATGTGACTGAAGTGGGACCATATCATTTCAGTCTTGGTTCACCTACACTGACTTCCAATCTATTTCTGGGCACAATTGAGGGTGTTGACCTTTAAAAGGCTTATATATTTTGGGACCAAGGGTACTCAAAGACTACCAACTCTCTTATGAACCCACCCAACCGCGATGGTCATCTTCCAAGGCTCTGCTTTGGGTGCCTCAGCCTTCTGATATTAGGTGGTGGCAACCTGAGAGAGGATCTTCTGTCATGGCACCAAAACTCTGAAACTTCTCCCCAGGAGACTCGTGTGTCTCCTTCTGTGGCCATCTCCTGCCGGCAATTTTTCTCCTTTTATTTGGTGTTCCTTCGGTGATCTCCCCTTCCTGCCTAATGTTTTAATTGTTTTTTATGTTTTTGTATGTACTCATACTCTGGTTTTAATTGTTTTGATTATGCATTTGTGCTGGTTTTAATGGTTTTTAAGATGTGATTTTTATTATATATGATTTTAATTTGTTAGCTGCCTTGGTGGCAAATTTGAAGGGAAAGAACACTGAAAATCCTAGCAGCACTTTTTTCCAAGTATAGAAATCATTGGAAAAAATAGAACCACAGGGATATTAACTGGCAAGCTTTAGCTAGACACCTGTTCTTCTTGTACAAAACCAATACAGACTGTCTTAGCTGATGCAGCCAAAATCTAACTGTATAACTAGGAACTCAAAAGATTTTCAGTGCAATCCCAAGCAGAGTCACACTTTTTCCAAATCCATTGAAGTCAATGAACTTAGATGCATATAACTGCTTAGGATTGCACTGTTATTTACAGCTCTGGTCCAGCCAAGCAATGTAGAGGGAATGAGAAAGTGCTGAGGAGCTGATATGAAATGGGCAAAGATTCAAGCATCAGCATTTGTTAGCAACAAATGTCAGCCCTTTTGGTAATTTATAGTGAACATTCATCTGGCCTATTGTTTCAGGAAATCAGTCTCTTGTGGAAGAAGCAGTATTTCGGTACAGATTTTCTTGAGAGTTCCCCAAATGCTGCCATTAAAATTGAATGTGTTTGACTTCATTTTTGCAAAATGAATTGATTACCTCTTTCAGTGGTGATTATTACTGCGTATTTGAAATCCTCTAGAGCAGGGGTGTCGAACTCATTTGTTATGAGGGCCAAATCTGACATAAATGAGACCTTGTTGGGCCGGGCCGTGTGTGCCATAAAATGTAATGCCAGATAGCAGAAATACAAACTTTATAAAGGACACAAACAAAATTAAAGGGCTTTTAACTTTAAATGAAACATGCTTAAAACACTAGCACTCTCACAATATTTTGTTTATTTAACAGTCTCTGATAACTGATACCTCTTGCTCTGAATGATTGCATCAAAATGTTTGTGCTGCAGCAATCTTGATTATGCCGTTCAGGTGTGTATCTATAAGCTGCAAATTTACTTTTGATTTACTGATGTTCATTACAAAAATCTCATGCTGAATGTTCTGAGCCTAGGACCCAGGGGAAAATATGAAATGGCTGGGCACTGCAAGCTTTTGTACATAAACTGCTCCATGTGCTGGCCAAGAACATGAGAAGGCATCCTGACACAGACTGAGGGCTATGTGTTTGTCTACAAAACTATAGTCTTCCCCAGAGAAATAACTGCAACTCCTATGAGGCAGTGCAAGAACGGAGAGACAGCAATGTATAGTGGTCAGTATCAGCCTACCATCTGGGAAGCCTAGGTTCAAAATCCCCAGTCTACAAAGAAAATGTGTGGGGTGGACTTGGTCTGGACACACACTCTCAGACTCACTGGTTTGTTGTGATTCCTCATCTAAATAGTTCACATTGCTTTACTGCTGGGAAAGACTGGCTCATGAGGGCATGAATACAGTGAAAAGGGGGAGGCGAACCCAGTTCACCCAGGAGAGCCCTGGCATAACAAGCCCAACAAAACACGAGCAAGGCACAGAAAAACTCATACCTTGAATAAAACTTTGTTGATCTTAAAGGTGCTTTGTATTTCTCCCATGCAATTGAGGCAGCTGTGCAAAGCAAGGCAGGAAGAAGGGGAGAAGCCTCAGCCAATGGAGGGGAAGAAAGGCTTGCCTTTGTCTCCCGTGCGATTGATGCAGCCTGGCAAGGAAGTAAATTCTGGCTCATTCCCTCCCTCTCCCTGGGAGGAGGAGGGGAAGGAGCCTCAGCCAATGCAGGAAAAGAAACTTGCCTATCTATCTCTCCAGTGCAATTGAAAGAGTCTGGTAAAGCAAGCTGTGATGCAGCAGCAGCAGAACTGTAGAAAGAAACAGACAGACAGTTTCTTGTGGGCTGGATAGGAGCCCTCCGAGGCCCTGACATGGCCCGCAGGCCACATGTTTGTCACCCTTGCTCTAGAGTATCTTTCAGTGAGGAATTAGTGTGACCAGTCTTAAACTAAGGAGGGACAAAGACCACAGAACTTAAGAATACTCTGTTAGTGAAAGGAGACCCGACAAGGGGCCAGAATCCCCTCCTCTTCCAGGCTACCAGCAGCCATGACTCAGGGGGATGTGCCTCACCTTGCCACTCCTGCCCTCCCCTCTGTCTGGTGGGGCAGGGTTGCTGTTGTACAAAGACATCAAGTCTGCCTTCTGCATCACCTTCCCACTCAACTGCTGGAACCGGGGACTCTGTGATGCCCAGCAACTACAGGGCCACAGCGGTTGCCATTGCCATATGCCTCCTTGGGGTCAGGGCACATAGATGGTCCACAACATCAGCACTGAACATCATGGAATAGGGACCGAGGCAGAGGGGGAGAACACAGCCGTCAGCAGGAACTCCCAGGATTGTGTCATTGTACTTCCACTCCCACCAGAGACGCACTTCATCTCCCTTGGTTGCCAGCCCAGGAATCTGGCTGCCTTGGTCCTTCTCCCCAGTGCTTAGCTCCATCTCCTCCTGGCTAGACACATGGGCCTGGGGCCCTTGGCATAAAGTCCTAGGGGTGTTGTAGGAACACCCTGACTTTGGAGATGGGGGGATGACAATAGCAGACCCTGCTCCAGTGCCTACTCTTAAGGGATGTGTTCAGCCACGAGGGCTCAAATGCACTTCCAAGCAGGACCAAAGGAATCGTTCCGGCACCAGAGTGGACCTCTCCATCCAAGCAGCATGTCCCAGAGAAGAAGGCATGGCGCAGGGAGGTGGCAGAGTTGCTCCTGGTGGTGGCAAGGGCAACGGTTGCATGCACCATCTATACAGCTGTCCCTTCTCAGCCTCCATCCAGTTAGGATGGCAGTAGCCATCGCCACCATCAGATGTCGGTGTGGCCGTGCCATCCACAAACAGGGAAATGCAGAGGTGGGCGGAGCAACTATGGGAAGATGCTGATCCCCCCCCCCTTTCTGCCCTGCCCTCCCATGTTCCCACTATGGCCATCACCCAGAAGCAGCTGCCATGGGTGGTGGGGACCCAGCCACTGAGAGAGGGAGTAGGTAGTGTCAGAGGGGGTCAGAGCACTAGCCGCTCTGAAGAATGTGGCCTTGGCCACCCTTTACCATTGTGAACACTGCTCCCTCTCTCTGCATCTCCTGGCCAGCCGCTGGTGGGATGGTGCCCCCTTCAGCCTTTGCTACCCATTTTAGGGGCTCACCACATCAACTTGCTACCAGCGCTCTACATATGGGTGGCACACTGATGGCGGAGGAAGTGTCATGCCTGCTGGTACAGAGCTCACATCAGTACCCTTTGTCTGTTGGACAGTATCTGCCTCAGTCAGTTTTGCCTAGAGAGAGCTGCCATCTAGGCCCTGTGTGAGGACCTGGGCCTTGCCCTCCAGGGCCAAGTTCCCACAACCCAAGCCATCCCCACCTTCCTGCTCTCCCTGAGGTTCCTGGCCACTGGATCCTTCCAGGGGTGTGAGGCACAGGTCCTGGAGGTGACCCAGTCCTTGGCTAGCCACTGCCTGCACAGCTTTCTGCAAGCCACGCTCACCGACCTACAGAAGCACCTGTGCTTCCCTACTGAGGAGGGGGATCTGGCACCTATCAGGGCAGTGTCTGTGGCAATTTCCAGCTTCCCCAATGTTGGGGGGGGGCTGTGGAGTGTACCCACATTGTCCTCATAGCCTCTGAGAGGAGCCACAAGTCTGCTGCAACCATCACCACTTCTACAGCCTGAACGTGTAGGTCTCCTGCGACCACCAGAGCATCTTCATGGACCTGGTAGCCAAGTTCCCTGGCAGTGTCCATGATGCCCAGATCTTTGCAACATCTGGCCTCAACCAACTGTTGGCTGCTTGGCTGGAGGGAAAAGGATGGCTCCTGGGAACTCCGAATTCCGTGCTTGGATTGGGCCTAGGGCTGCCAAGTCGTGCCGGGTGGTGGGGAATCCCCCGCTACATGGGTCCCCAATCCACTGGCCCGGATTTGGCTGGTGGGGGGGAACCCCACCCCCGAAGTCGTTCAATCAGGATGACTGCCCCAGCGTGATGACGTCACCCAGAGGTGATGTCATCACACTGGGCACGTTGCCAGGGCGACACTCTAGCAATTGCCCCAAAAACTCTATGGTACCATAGAGATTTGGGTGATTGCCAGAAGTCCCAGACCTGGGACAGGAGTCCCCCGCTGGTTGAGAAGGTAGGACTTGGCAACCTTAATTGGGCCTGTTGTCCATCCCCCCCCCCCCCCCCCCCCGGGGAATAGTCCCGTCAGTAGTGTTGTCAGGATGATGGCCACGCTCTTGCTGTGTGTGAAAGAATCCTGTGGCTTGCACAGCAGCCTCCACACTCTCCAGTGCAGAGTAAACTTTAATGAAGGGACCCAGATACCAGCGAGCAGTTAGGGTGAGATCCCAACAAGGCTCGGGACTGAAACGCATGGGGCCTAGATGTCCATGCGGCCTTGTGGGCCACCTTCTGTGGCAGATAGGGCACACAGTACGCTTGCGGCTCTGCAGCTGGGCCGACAGCTCTCCTTGTTTTGTGTAAGATGGTAAAAACACGGTTAAGGAGATGCCAATGTCCCTTGTTGGCAGCTTGGCAGGCACAGGGAAGCCCCACAGGAATGCCGTACAGCACAGCAGGTGCCCCCTCAGGCGCTTCCATGCCACAAGCCCCCCACACACACACCTGAATCCTGCCCTTCCTCACCTGTTTTGCTCTCAAGTTTGAACCAGCAAGCAGTTGGGGGGGGGGAGCACTTCTTCAGCTGCATCAGGGTGATCTGCTCCTGCCAGGGAAAAGGTTCACCCACCACATCTCCTTGCTCAAGACTCAGGATGGTGGGGCTTCCCACCTGCCTCTGCCTTCTGTGCCCAGGGAGCCCTGCCAACTGGCAAGGCAGGCAAGCCACTGCATGGGTGTCGCCTTAGACCCTCTAACCAGCAGCACTGAGTGGGCCTCCATGGATATAATTGCTTTGGTGCAGGGGACCGTGGACAGGTGGGGTAGCACTTTGTGCCCCCCGGCTTCCATGGTCAGGAGTAGGAGATGTCATTGCCAGTGCGGCTCTGTGCCACTGCTGTTGGCTAAGGAGGGGAAGGGGGTTGGGGTAAGGGTGCCTCATTTACCTGTTCATGAGCAGCTGCCTTTTCAGATCCTGGGAGAGAAGATGGGGTACCTGTTGAGACCAAAAGCTGAGAGAGGTCAGCCATGAAGTATGGACTTTGCTCTCCCTGTGGTATATTTCCACCAAGTGCACCCCCCCCCCCCCCGGTGGTGCTAAGTGCCGCCCTATGCTTTCCTTGTCACCAAAGTGCATGTGTGCTCACTCTAAGTCGGCACAGCAGGGAGCTGTTAGAACAGCATCTCATGCCATGCACCCTACTTTGTGCATTGTGGGGCACCCCGTGGCGTTTGTACGGCAGGAGTGGCCGTGATTGGGTGCTAGGGAGAGGTGCGGCTGGTGCAAGGGACAGTGCTGATTGGGTGCACCCTTAGAAGGAGAAGAGATTGGACTTATACCCTGTCCTTCACTACCCAAAGGAGTCTCAAAGCGGCTTACAATCTCCTGTCCCTTCCCCTCCCCACAACAGACACCCTGTGAGGTAGGTGGGGCTGAGAGAGCTCTGACAGAAACTGCTCTTTTTCAAGAACAGCTGTGCCAGAACTACAGCTTGTCCAAGGTCATCCAGCAGGTGCAAGTGGAGGAGTGGGGAAATCAAACCCGGTTCTCCCAGATTAGAGTCAGCACACTTAACCACTACACCAAACTGGCTCTCTTAGTTGGTATTCAGATCTGCTTGGGTTCCTGTGGGCATGGCCGCAGCAGTGTGTGGGAGGAATGGATTTTAGCTTAACATTGATGCCAATGGGCTACACCAGCATTTTTGACAGGCACAATTTTGCACCTGATCAAAGGGCGTTCCCATGTGGGGAGCAACCTAAATGCCACTGTGCCCCCCACATGCCCCATTTCCCACCAGTGCACGGGTTTGCACCAGAGTTTCACTGGCATGTTGCTGTGCCAGAACTGTGCCAGCAGAACTGAGGGGTGCAGCAGTGTTTGTGCCTGGCGCTGGCATAACTGGACTTTACAGTGGCATAAACTGGAGTTACACCGGTGTTCGGGCCAAATGCCCCCCCCCCCCCCGATTGCACTGTTAATGTATCATGCTAATACGTATGCTTTGCTTCGGTTCTGTTTTTATACTTCTGGTTGGTTCTACAACCCTAATTCTTATTGCACTGTTCACTGAATGTCCCATCCTGTCAATTGGCATTGACTCACTATGTTGTAATCCGCCCTGAGTCCAAGTGATAAAGTGGATGATAAATAACATAAATAAAATAAAAATTAAAACATATTTTACACGTCAGCAAGTCTAATTGGATATACATTGTACGTGTATAGCTGCATTATCTAATCACGCTAATATTAACAAAATATTGTTTGACTACCTGTTGGATAAGAATTGTTTCAAGAGGCTTGTCCTTTCTATAGCTTAAGCAATATGTTCAGTACTAGAGACAGAAGTAAGGCAACTTTCCTGAGCATGAAGATCTTTTTCTCTTTTTTTAAAACCGGGGGGTGGGTAGGTAGCTGTGTTAGTCTGTTGCAGCGAAGTGAGCTATGACTCATGGAGGGTTATGCCGGAATAAATTTTGTTAGTCTTTAAACTGGACTCCTTTTTTTAAAAAAACAAACCCACTGTCTAGCTCAACTCAGTCTGAAAATCCAGTTCCTTTTGGGGCTCTTGGGTCCTCATTCTAGCCTGGCTGCAGTTCTGTCTGTGAAGAATACATTTCTGGAATTATGCCAGAATCCTTTGTTTATTTAGACAAAGTAAATAAATAAGCCAAACTTCTGCTTAGGAAAGAACTGAAGGATTAGTTGCTTTAATACACATAGAAGGATGTAACTCTACCTAGGATAGCAATGTTAGATGACGAAACAAAAGGTAAAAGACATGCTCCTTGGATCACTGACTTATACCAAGAACTAGCAAGGGATTCCACAGCATTTTGCCTGAAGGCCTTTGGTTGCTAAGTCCTGCCTTCTTTGTTTCAATAAGAACAAATGTCTATTGATGTTGTTGGTGAAGCTCCCCGCTGTCTAATTTATCAGAGCATGGCTGACATTGCCAGCAATGTCGTCTCTCGCTTACCCCATGATTTATAATAAGGCTTATTAGAGAAACTGGGAAATAGTGGTCTGAAAGTTGCTATCGTGTCTTTTTTACCCCCTTACCAACTGCTTAAACCTTGCATTCTGGAAAAGAAACTACCCAGAGCTAAACTGCAGCTGCCAGGGAAATAAACAGAAAAATCATATGAATGGTTAAGAAAACCAATCCTTTTAATGTCAGATCATCTTCACAATACTACAAGACAGCAGCTTCTACAGCAATTGTTAATCAGAGGCCTTATCAGTAACAGATAAATCTATTATTAATAGGCCATTATACGTCTAACTGGCATGGGCCATGTGAACCCTGTTCCCATTCAGATTTATTTGGAAGTTACATCTATTTTAGCCTGACTTATTTGTCAGAAAGGGCTAATTTATACTTCACTGTTTGTTTGTTTAATTGGATTTTTAAACCGCCTTCTTCTATAAAATAAGGCTCAGGGCAGTGTACATCAAAGACCAATTTACAAGATTCACAGTTCCTAAAAACCAAGTTTACATTTACAGTTTAAAACATTTGTCAAAACAGGAGGATGGCAATAAAACTGCCTGGAATATGCCACCGCCTCATGGGGGCGAGAGAGAGACAGGAGTGCCAGCTAGATGGAAAGACCTTTCCCTGTCCTCAACCAAACGCCTGGTGGAACATCTCTGCCTTACATGCCCTGCAGAATTGCATTAATTCCCACAGGGCATGGATGTTACATTTTTTAAAAACCCTTTTTATTAAACAAAATCAAAATCCACTTACAACAGGTAAGGCAATCTTCACATATGCAAAAAATACACATATTGTTTTTACTGTCTTCTTACAAAGTAGGCATAACTATACATACATTATTTTACCAAAGATGTAAAATATCTATTATTGGTGGTATTTCACCTTGTTCGACTAGATATTGTAAAATAGAAAAACAGATTACTATAAAATTTGATAAGGTTGCAGGTATATGTATCACTAAGGTTTTCTGTAATTTTGGACATAATATACATATTCCAAAGCTTTGTATACCAGTGTTGTCTTATTGGACTATTAGGCATGGATGTTATTTGGCAGAGAGTTTCACCAGGTTGGGGCCAGGGCAGAAAATGCGGTTCCCTGACCATTAAGGACCTTAAAGGTAAGTACCATAACCTTGAACCTGATCCAGTACTCCAGTGGAAGCCAGTGCACGTTTCATAGCACAGGTTGAATGTGTGCTGTATGTGGAGTTCCCATGAGGACCCACACTGTCACATTCTGGATCGGCTGGAGTTTCCGGGTCAGTCTCAAGGGTAGTCTAATTTAGAGGTGACCATTGTGTGGATTACTGTAGCTAGGTCAGGGCGGGACAGGTAGGGGCACCCCAACTGGCAGTTCACACCCGAACTTTGGTTTGGGCCATAAGCTCACCTCCATGGACCCCTTCAAGTCTGGACAGGTTGAATCACCCCATAACTGACTCCTCTATTCGCTATCAACCACTTCTTCTTTCTTAGTTCTGTATTGCTTGCTCTTTTTGAATGCTTAGTGTGCTTGTAATTAGGAAATCCTTCAATAAAACCTATTTAATCTACTCTTCAAATCTGGAGTCTTCCTACAATGCCGGACCTTGGTATACAAGTGGTGTGTGATTCCTGTACCCCTCTGGCCTATCCTGCCACATAGCTAATTTCCCTCAACAAGAAGACAGGCCATTGGCAGTAACACAACCACCCTCTCTATTAAGGAAGAATTAACTACTTCTCAAACCCAGTCAGCTAGGTGTCATTCCCCCCCCAATTTAGGTAACCAGGAAGGGCAAGGGTCATACAAGCAGGTGGTAGACCTCAGACTTCCATGGATCCTATCCACATCCTTGGACTGAATAAACTGAAAACAATTGGACAAGGTAATATCAAGATGGGTAGCTGTGTTAGTCAGTATATAGCAGCTGAAAAGAGCAAGAGTCCAGCAGTTCCTTAATGACTAACAAAATTTGTGGCAGGGTATGAGTTTTCATGAGTCACAGTTCACCTCTGCAGATACCTGAAGAAGTGAGCAGTGACTCATGAAAGCTCGTACCTGGCCACCAATTTTGTTAGTCTTCAAGGTGCTACTGGATGCTTGCTCTTTTCTACAATTGGACAAGGTGGCACCATCCAGTCCTGTCACTGCTAGAGTACAAGTTAGGATGAATGCAAGAGATTTTATCTGCAGCGCTCACCAATACAGTCACAGGGGGCCACTGAGCAGTCCCCCTTCTCTTGCAGGCCAGATCCCAAAAGGCCTCTGAGTGACCAGAACAGCTCCACTGGCCTACACTGTGAAAAAGTGTTGTTTCTTTGCCTCTATCACTGCCATAGAATACACTTTAAAACGAGCTTTTGCCTGTGTCCTATCAGATTTGAACAAGTCTTCATCCACTGTTGCTTTAGCCATCTCCCCTGTCTCTTCACCGCCTGCAGCCCCCCAGTTATCCAAGGAGCTACCTGGGCTCTAACACCAGAGATAGGGCACCTGGGAGTGATCATGTTGACTGCCTGGGACATTTCCTTGTTCCAGAAATCAACCAGGGTGTCGGCGGGAGAACCAACCATATAAACAGCAAAATCTCCTAAGGCCAACAGAAAGCCATTTGGATCCATCTTGCTCTGGGGGTGGATCATTTTAATAGAACCTCCACCCCTGTATAATCTTTGTATCCCTGTAACTCTAAACCCAAGCAGGAACTGATCTGTTTATGACAAAGGAACCATTGTCAGCTCCTCCACTCTCATATCACATACCTCCAGCTCAGAACAAAATACCAGATCAAGGATGTGACGTGCACAAAGTATAGGACTAGCTATTCCCTGAGATAGGCCCACGGTTGTCATGGAGGCCACGAAATCCTGAGCTGCTCCTGACAAGACAGCCTCAGCATGAATGTTAAAGTCCCCCAGGACAAAAATGCTGTTTTCAAACATTTTTGATCAGGGAGATACAGCCTAGTGTGTGTACATTACATGGGATTATCAGATTTTATCTTCACTGTCAGTAGAGTCAGCTGAAAGTTGTGATTTGTCCATGGGGGGAAACAGTGCATGGCAGGGAACTGAAGGCAGGTCTCCCCACTCCAAATCCAATCAAGTCCATAACTTCACCTAGAGAGAAGTCTGGTTGTCCTCGACCAGGGCCAGGGCTTTTTCAGCCCTGGCCCTTTCCTGGAGGAACGCTCTGCAACAAGACATCTGTGCTCTGCAGGAGTTGTTACCATTCCGCAGGGCATGCAAGGCAGAGATGTTCCACCAGACTTTTGGTCGAGGACAGCGACGGGGGCAACCTTTGGCACTCTTGCACAAGTCCCCATCCCTCATAACCCTGCCCTCTAGGAAGGCTGGGGAGTTTGGAATCTTTCCGCCATCTTATATATGCTGTGTTTTTGCTACTTTGTCTATGTTGTTTAGGTACTTGGTACTTACTGGGCTATTTTAATTTTGTTTTAATCTGAGATTTGTATATTATTTTGTTGTAAGCCGCCCTGAGCCCTACTTGTAGGGGAGGATGGCCTAGCAAACCTAATTTAATAAATAAATAAATGAATTAATAGACTATTAAGATCTTTAGCCAGACCAGCAGATACAGTAAGGCCACGTCCACACTGTCACTTTTGTCGCTCATTTCTCTTTATTGCTTTGGGTCCCCCCCCCCCTTTCCACATGTGTTTTGCTCCCTCTCTGGGACTACTAGAGAGCAAAACATATGGGGGGTGGGGGAACCTGAAGCAATAGGGAGAAATGAGCGACAAAAGTGACTGTGTGGATATGGCCTAAGTATAATTTGCATCAGTGGCTTCAGTATTTTCCTTGTTTTGGGTGGTATTTTTGCATTTGTGTGTACATGTGTGCATGTGTCTGCCCATGCCTGGATGTCATGGCAACTTCTGGCGACTCCTCCTGGGCCCTGGAGGACATTCAGAGAAGTGGCTTGATAGCCTGCCTCTGCCTCCCAGCCCAGGCATTCTCTGGAGGACTCCCATCCAAATACTTGCCAGGGTCGGTCCTGCTTAGTTTCCGAAATCTGATGAGATCGGGCCTGCCTGGGCTATCCAGGTCAGGACAGTATTTTCCTCTTTTAATGGTTGGGGGCTTTTAATAGAAGGGGGAAAGCAAACACACAGAGAAAGTTTACATACCGTAAAAGTCAAAAGTGGGTCCAGTATTCCAGGTCTGGGGTTATACGTCGATCCTGGCTCCATGGAGATTGAGGACTACTGCTGTACATCAGAGGTCTTTTTAAAAAGGTTTCTCTTGACACATATTTCAGTCTTGCCCTCCGATCCTAACCTTCTGGAGGCAGTTATAGATTTAATTTATCAATTAACTGGATATCACATCCCTTGCGAAGATATAGTTACCTCTGTTTTCTGAAAAAGCAGCGCCTTGACAGCAATAGGGAAATGGCAGTAAATCTGCCGTAGCCAAATTATGTGTTGCCGTTTAATGGAAATAGGAAAATGTTCCGCCAATTTCTGCTTGACATATTTGAAAGATAGATGTTTAAAAACTGAAATTAACAAGTACATAGATGTTTGAGAGACTCAAGTACAAGAGCTTCGAGTGGCACAAGATTCCTGTATATATTTGTTTTAAGTTTATAGAAAAATGATCATTTTCTATAATGTATCGGAATAGTAAGTCTAATGATGGAAACTAGTCATATTTTGTCATTACTATAAATACAAACATTTTAAAAATGGAAAATAATGCCCATTTGCAGTCATAGCTGCAGAAGGGAGCATACGGATGGAGAATCTTCTGTTAATTTGGTGGGACAAACTCCATGGAAGTAACTCCAGAGGGCAGCCGAGTTAATCGGTCCACAGTAGAACAAACAGGGGTCTTAACAGTATCTAAAAGACTCATCTTGCGCCTTTCTCTAGCTTAGATGGGAAGCCACTCCCAAGAGTTACAGGCTGCTTGCACAGAAGCAATCCTCCTACCACCTCAGGTAGGGCAACCTTTCCGGGACGCTGGAATCTCCTCCCTTTTTCACAGGCAACGGTATAAATTGTCATTTTCCAGCAACTCGAAACCTCCCCGCCTGACTTCCTAGTTAACTTCCCGCTCGCCCTCGGCTAGGCGGTGTGCGTATTATATCAGGGTGGGGTGTGGAAGGCGATACCAAATCCTCCACTGCCGCGGGGGGCGCCCAGTCCCCTGAAACTCCACCTGGTGGCTTGAAAGCCGGCCCCCCCTCCCGCCCCGGGCAGGGCACCGCTACTTTTCCCGAGGGGGCACCCCACGGGCAGGTGAGGGGCAGCCGGGAGGGAAGCGGCGACGCGGGAGTGGAGCGGCTCTTTCCCTGGCACCCCCCACCCCTCAGGGCCACGGTTGGCCGTCCACTTTCTAAGCCAAACTGCGCTCCCCGCGGCTTGAACGCGGCTCCTGCCTTAAAGCCGAGCAGCCGCGCTGGCGCGATGGGCCACTGAGCCTGGGCGCAGTCCTGCGGAGGCGGCTCCTGCCCTGGCCGGCTGCAAACTTCTGGCTCTTTTCTCCCTCTCCGGCTGGCCGGCCGTACCACTCGCTGCCTCTGGGGCTGCCGCGGCGAGGGAAAGTAGGAGCAGCAGCAGCAAGGAAACGCTGAGCTGCTGCCCCCGCCGGCGGCCACAGACCTTCGCCCTCAGTCCCGCGCGGTGCCCTGCGGAAGCGGTGACTCCGGGGAGAGGAAGAGCGCGCGGCTGGAAGTCTGGTAAGGGGGTCCGGGCGCGCGGCTGGGGAGGGCGTGCTCGGAGGACCGCGCCTTCGCTGGGCTGGTTGGAGCCCCGTCGTCCCCGGCTCCAGGGCAAACAAATGTATGCAGCAGCCAAATCGCCCGCTTATAACTTTAATGCCAGCAGGTCACCAAGCGCAATTTTTGCTCGCCAGACTCCACAGCTTCGAGGGAGCGTTGCAAGGGAGTCGCTTCACGGACTCCCTTTCCTCTTGGGGGTGTAGCAACTCTTCCCCCTTCTGCCGGCGACGTTTTCTGCCGCTCAAGTGCAGACACTTGATGGGGCGGGGGGCGGCGGCTCTTCTTATCCCCTTTCTCTCCACTCTCCCTTCCAAAGGGGTCCCGTGGGATGGACTACTGCTGTGTAGGCAGGCGGCGGTCCCTCGAAAGGCTGCACGAACCCTCGCTTCGAGTCGGGCAGGGGAAGGTGCTCGCGTCTCCAGGGCTGCCCGGCGAGGGTTCCAGCCGGCAGCCTCGCTTTCTCTTCCCCGCGCGAGCCCCATTCATTTGCAACGAGGTGGTGCGTTTCGCGACTACTTCGCCCATTCGCGGTTGTTGTCGAGTTGTAACTTCCTCGCATGCCGGAAGTCTGCCTGGTTAGCTGCAAACGCGTCTCCCGTTCCGACGCAAATGGTTAAAGAGGAAGCTCTTTTGCCTCCTGAAACGAATAGTTCTTGCTGTGTAGAAGGCGACGCAACTTTTGGGCTGTTGGGGATAACAAGGGTGTCACCTTTTCCCCTTCGGTACAACTGTGGTGTGTGTCCTCCCCCCCCCCCCTCCCCTCCCCTCCCGGGTGCTTTTGAGGATGCGAACTGGCCACGGCAGCAAAATGATATTATGATGACTGCTCTGATTCACCAGGCTTGGGTGAAGTGTAGTTAATATTTGACTCGACGGATGTACAAAATACTAAGCTGTTAACAAGTTAACAGAAGATGCTTTCTAGCGAATATTCACTAGATTCTCCTGTCAAACGCTCAGGCAAGATGGTTGCACCTCTTTCTGTATCTGTCAGAAGTTGCATTTCTCTTACCACAAAAACAAAATCTGGCTGTTTAGATATATACCTTTTTTTTTTTTAAAGGCATTGCTTACCTTTAGGGTTTGTGAGGGGCATTTGAATAGCGCACTTATTGGCAAATTTTTTGGGGGGGAGAGGGTCTGAGTTAGCTCAGTAGCATTACGGTGAGGGTGTATTTTTAGTTCCTGAACACATTCCTGACATCTGGAAGATTCGGGGTTTGAAATGTGCCATTCTGCTCTGTGTGGGTTTTTCAGCTAATTTCTTTGTATCTTTCGAGATTTTGTGAGAGTTTACGGTTCTCGCCCCAAAAACTTTTCTAGCGTGTAAAGCATCGATTCCAGTGATGCTTACTTCCAAGTAAAGATAACCCTGAGCTCTTGGACTGATCCTGTTCAGGCTTACTCCAAAGTAAACCCTTCAGAAGACCAAGGGGCTTCCTCCCAAGTGCATGAGCTCTTTTAATGTCTGCTGTGATCAAGAAATCAGTGTCAGTTGGGGGGGGGGGGATGACTGGATATGACAGAAAAGGAAAATGGTGACGCTGTAGACATGTCTGAGTTACGGAGCCATCTTGCAAAGAAAGCCTTAAGCTAGATTGTGAAGGGGGTGGGGGGTGGGGAGAAATCTTTAGTAAACTGTTACTGTGTTAAAGCTTGCCTCCCGTCTATTCTTGCCAGAATCCCTTCATGGCTTCCTGCTGTCTCTAGAAAGAAAAGCTGTGACAACAGTTAATCTGCTATGACTTTGACGTGCCCTGCCTATTGGGCTCTGAGGTTTGTGTTCCCTAGTGGGTGGTGGTGGATTGTACAGCTATCTCATGCTGCTGCTATACCTTCTCTTGCATCGCTGGAATTGCTCTTGTATGCCCCAAAATGCCTTTAGGTGTACTTATTAATGACCGTACTTTAAGAAAGCTTCCTTGAACCCCAGTCTGGCCTCCCTTTATCTGCCCTTGCATTGATGCTGCCCTGGCTGTCCCTACCCCTTACCTCAATTACATGATCACTGTCATGTAGTCCCGATCTTGTCTAGCCAGCATTGTAGCTCTTTCCCAGAAGGTTGAAGTCACTTGTTCAGTAGTGTGTCATAGTGATGTGTCCCTAACCATCTTAACAGGTTTCCAGTTGTATAGTCAGTTGGGGTGAACTTATTTTAGGTATCTGTGTGCACTAATGTGAGTAACTGAAGCCTCACGGAGGGAGAGAGTGTGTTTTGGGTTGGATGTGGCACAGTAAGCAGAAACGTGAATGGGGAATGCCTGGAAATTGTGGATTCACCATGCTGGGGAAAGATGCAAGGGCACCTTTGGATCCAGCCAACTCTGGGTATGGAGTTGACATCTGTAACAAACAGATCTGCATCTGTAATGTGCCCCTCTGAGTCAGACAAATTAGAACTTTGTTACTGATTATTGGTCCTTCTTTCTTACTTTATTTTGCAAACTGCAGAACAACTTTGAGCTTAACGAAACTGAAGATACCAAACATTTTATGTAGGGATTTTGTGCATTGCCGTCTTGAAATGTGAGAAATGGTTTTTATCATGGCCACTGGGGAAAAAAGCATTTTGGATGACCTGCAGAAGAAATTGATGCATTACTTGTACTTTCGACAGAGGAAACATTTACTGTTATCAGCCAACTTATTTGGGAAAGATTAATTTGAGGAGTTGATTTTACTTTTGTGTTTTCTAATGTAAAATAGTCTGATAGTTTCCTTTGAATGTACTCTCCTGTAGTCTTTTTATAAATGACTCCAGCTTGTATGTACTTGGTCCCTCTGAACTCAGTAGGTTTTAGGCGCTTCAACTGAATACCAAATATAATCTGCTATGTAGAATGTGCTAAGTGCCTCAAAGAAAAAAAATTGTTTCTGTTGTCAGGTTTGGCTCTGTTTCTGCATATATTGATTTAGTTATGATGTGGCAGTAATTGCAGTTGGTTTTGTAGTAAGAGGAGCTGAACCCCCCCCCCCCCGCCCCCAATTCCTGTATTTAAAAAAAATAGATTCAGGTTTCTCATGCTTGATAGACTACATCAGCTCAGTCTTTCTCCATGTTAGAAAACTGTGTATGAATTTGGGACATGTGACGTAACAAGGAGGGGAGCTTAGGTCACAGTGGAGTTAATTTCTGTGGGCAAGAAGTAATTGATCTCTTGCTAAGGTTAACCGTATTAGTAAGGTACCGCCGGCAACCCTCTGATGTCTGAGCTATAAATGCTTCAGTTATGAAGACAGGCTTCTGTCTGTAGAACCTATGGCGGTAATGTGCGTGCTCATTACATTTGAAAGTCAACATGTTGCCATTTTGATCTGTAACAAACGCATAAGGTCTGAACTTTGACATTTTATTGCCGATAAACACTTTGCCCTAGCTTATCAATGCCCGTGTTTGCTTCTCTTCAGACAATGGAACAAAAATGAAAGACCTTGCCCCCCCCCCCAAAAAATTAACCCAATAAGATGAAATGTTGTTCAGTCTGCATGAGCAGAGAGGAAGAATAATAAACCTTTTAAAATCCGGTTTGGGGAAACTGTTGCTCTGATTTGAAATAATGCGGACAGGAGTGTGACATACAGGCCATGGGACCTGACAGGCAATAATATGACTGGAATGTATTTTTTTTTAAAAAAAAACAATTGCTGAATTCATTAGCACCTCAGAGTTAAAATTTGGAAGGAAAGTAGCTTTTCACCTGAGGAATACAGTAATTTCTCCAGAGTACTCTATCTAGGGTGTGTAGTTCTACTATAGATTTATTTATAACTCATAAATAGAATTCTGAGGCCTGTGATTTTGTTTATGAGCATCTGAACTATCTACCACCAAGTGTTATCTTTGACTCCTAATGGACACAGCACTTCTCTGTCTAGACAAGAATGGGCTTAGTTGGGCCCACTGGTTCTGTAAAGCCTTGACCCAGATGGCCCAGGCTAGCCTGATATATCATCAGGTTTTCAACCCTGGTTAGTGCTTGGATGGGAGACCACCAAGGAAATCCAGGGATCCTGTGCAGAGGAAGGCCATAGCAAACCATGTCTGTTAGTCCCTTACCCTGAAAACCCTACAGGGTCACCATAAGTTGGGAGCAATTTGATGGTACTTTCCTCTACCACCACATTCTGTACAGAGAATAATTCTGTGAGTTCCTCACAGCTCCCATTAGCCATGGTGTCCTCGAAAGGTTTTCTGTTCTGTTGTGGAGGCCTTTTTAAGGGAAGGTGAGAGGCCTTTTTAAGGGAAGGCAAGAAGCATTCAGCTTTGCTGTTTGAACAAACGTCCTATAAGGTTCCTTCCACACGGAGGCTTAGATTTGGCATCCAGATTTGAGTATGTGAGTTTTGTTTTGCAGCATCCACACAACACATTCCCCTATTTGTCCACTATCAAGGTTTTCCCCTGCTTTATTCTCATCTTTCCTGCAGCTGGTTTGATACGATCTTGGAAAGAGATCACAGCCATAACATGTTCCTACACCATGTGGGTGGGCAGGTGAGTATTTTTTACATCAGTAGCATTTCCTTTGCCTCAGACTCCTCCCCACTGCTCACGATTCACCTGTCCTTTTTCTGGCCTATTAAAAACAAATGGTCAATGCAGTATCGCTACAGTAGTAAAGCAACTTTCGAATTTTTTTCAAAGCCTGGAAAAGCTCTCCAGTGGTGGTGCAGGGGATGGCAGCTGCGGGGGGAGGGGGGGAATTGCGTTAAGGAAAATACAACCATGTGGATGCTCTGTTGTCACTACAAGTGCCTTTGCATTCAATGAGAGCTTGATGGAACATTGTCACTGAATAGCAGCCTAAGGGTTTTCTCTTTTTTAACAAATAAAGATTGTCAGGCTAGTTACAGTCTCACTTTTTTGACCAGCCTTATTTTGGTGGGTTTTGCAGTCTGCTTTGAAGAGAACTTTGTTTTTCTTAGGCAGTGATGTGGAAGAGAATGGACAGTGTGATAGAATACACTGAACAACGGAAAATGCACTTGTCAAGATATACGATGATGCTGTTAGCTGTCTAAATGTCCAATTGAGGCAGTTGAGTATAAATGTGACACTTTTTAGTTGTTGTTGTCTGATTTGTTATTGTTTAATTGTTATTGTCTGATTGCTGCAAAGTAATCAAACAGAGGCAAAGAGATTTTGCTGTTCCAGTGTGACAAATGTATGGCCCCTGGGCTAGAACTTGCCCACCTAAGGCTTTAATCCAGCCCGTGAGGAAATGGTTCCTTATGCCTTGGCTCTGCCAGGTGCAACTGGCTTCCCCTCGCCTCCTCCATGCTTTGCCTTGCTGCAGCGAGTATGTGTCCTCCCTCCCTCCCTCCCTCCCTTCCTTCCTTGTTGGGCTCCTTCTGCTTTGGGTCTCCTGGGTGCAACTGGCTTCGCATCCTCTTTGCTTCCTTCCCTGCTTTGCCTTGCTACAGTGTGTGTTTCTATTTTTTTTTTGCTGGGCTCCTGCTGCCTTGGCTCTCTTGGGTGCAACTGGCTCTGCCTCCCCCTTGCTTCCTCCCTGCTTCACATTGCTACAGTGGGTATGTGTGTTTCTATTTTTTATGGGCTCCTTCTGCTTTGGCTCTGCTGGATGTAGCTGGCTCCGTCTCCCCCTTCCCCTCCTCCGGGCTTTCCCTTGCCACAGTGGGTGTGTGTGTTTTTTGGTTGTTGTTTTTTTGTGGGGGCTGAACTTGTTCATGTTGACTTTAGATTGGGGGAGAGGGGTTGTGGCTCAGTTGAAGATCCTCAGCTTGGCATGCAGAGAGTCCCGCCGTCTATCCCTGGCACCTCCAGGGAAAAGGACCAGGCTGTGGCTTATGAGAAAGACTCCTCCTCCTCCAGCTGGGGAAAGGGTTTGCTCCTCTCTCCAGACAGCACAGGGGCATTAGACCAGTGCTGCACTGCTGGCTCTCCAGTCTGCCTATGTGGGTTTTCCTCTGCACCTGGGGCCTTGCAGTGGGGACACACCAACTTGATGCTTACCCAGAAACTGGTAAAATATCTTTAATTGTGTTTGTGTCCTTTATAAAGTTTATATCTCCGTTACCTAACATTACTTTTTATGACATGCATGGCCCGGCCTGACAAAGTCCCATTTATGTCAAATCCAGCCCTTATAACAAATGAGTTCGACACCCCCTGCTTTAAACAGTTGTCATGGTATCAGAGGCAACTATGGAGGACCAATCATCTTGCCAGTTGTAGAATTACTCTGTGTTCCTTTTCAGTACCCAAGAATGCAAGTAGGCTAACAAGGTTTCACTCTTGCCTTGCCATCATGGCTCCCACCTGAGTCTTCCAGGGAAGCCACATAAAAACAGGTTCCTGGGACAGTGGTCTTTTTGAAAGCCTTGGGGGGAGGGAGAAAATGGGGGATGATCTGCCTTTGAAAGAATCAGCCCTTAGGGCTTGATTTATAAAACAGTTTTATTGAGGTAAACATTCTTCTTAAACAAATGAAACTATTTGTCCTGGATGTCTCTTGTCAAGCTTGGTTCAGGTATAGGCATGCAGTTAAGAAACCCTAGGCATCTAGCTAGCTTTCCTGTGTCAGATAATTTAGCTCCTAGCCAGCGGTGGTACTCAATTATTCTATAGGATTGTTCTGGGTATAAAATGCAAGTCAATACTATTAAAGAGTCTCTTTCCATTTTTAGCACATTATATTAAAGTATAAGAACTGCATTCTTAACATAGACTAAATCAACAAAGCCTTTGCCATCCATTAATCATTGTTACATCAATAATTAAAGGAGAACAGAGAGAGCAGTTACGTAAGTCCGTAAGAGTTTCTTACCCAGAAGTAAGCAGGTCACAGGCAAGGAGCCCCTTCTGAGAAGACGCTCTGGATCAATACAACTTACCATATTAAATTATAGGATCTTAGAATCATCTCCTAAAAATGTCTATAACGGTCTTTCTTGATAGGGGCACGCATGCTTGGCCAACTCATCTCTATATCTGTTTCCCAAGTGTGCCCCCTGTCTCCAGATATCTAAATCTGTGGATCAGGATAGCACTTGTACTAAACAGATTTTTCTGCAAACTTCAGTGACCCCCTAAGTTTGCAGAAGAATCTGAAATCGACGAAAACATACATGGGTGTTCTCTGCGCACTTGCCAAGAATGCTCTTTATTTCTTACCTTCTCAATGGTTAAGCATCCCTGGCGCCACATTGGGCCCAGTGGAGGCAGCAGCAAAGCAGCCTGGGGGCTGTGCCGGGCCCAGAAGTGGCTGGAGGAGAGGCTGGGGGCCATGCTGGGCCTGGCGCCAGTGAACAAGCAGCCTGGGGGGATCCATCAGCAGCTGCACAGCCCAGGAGCCCTGCTGGGGCCTGCACTGGCGACCACACAGCCTAGGAGCCCCACTAATTCCTGCATCAGCGGCCACACAGCCCAGGATCCCCACTGAGCCTGGCAGCTACAGCGTGACCCAAGCGTAGCTCTGGGCCTGCCGCCAGCAGTAGCATAGCCCTTTGGCCGTGCTTCACCCCGCAAGAAAGGGGGGGAATTCCCCCTGCAAGCATTGTAGGCCCATGCTTATTATCTTATAACTGCAAACACCATACTAGGTTATCTATACTAAGATATCTTTTTAAAATGTATAAAAAGTATTTTATTATAAAAGGACCAAGCATTTATTAAAGGAACAGGACATTTTTCTCCAGGCTCCCCCCCCCTTCTTAGCAAATTAGTCTGTGTTGCTGAGTGAATATTTTAGTGGGAGGAGGATCTGGTGATATGGTCCTAAGGGGGGCAGTTTCATTGTGGTTTACAGGATGTGCATGTTCGAATCCTGGTGAACGCCCCATGAAGATGGGTTAAAGGCAGCAGTGGAGAATATTTGTGACATAATCTCATGCAGACTGTTGGAGTTCGGTCAATATACATACATTTGATTTTCAGTGAAGATTTTTGGACTACTTTGGATAAGGAAATACATTTTGCTGATGTCTCCGGTTTTTGGCATGTGTCATAGCTTGCATAGTCACTTATACACTTGTTTTATTGTAAACCACTTTAAGCAAACACAATTTAAAAATTGTTAGGGAGTGATAGAGGGAGAAAAGGTCTTCTCAAGCTAGAAATTTGGAATATGTGTGGATCTAAAGGAAGCTTGTCTTTTCATGATTCACTGAACATATTGCTTTGCTTCCAGATGCCTTTGACTTACAACTGTATGATTCTTCCCCTGCCTCAGTTTTATAAAAATATGTTATATAGAGCTCCTGTACTGAAGGCTGAAGTCCCATCAGCACATGGAAAAGAATCCTGGTAGCTTGCAGGTGCTCTAATAACTGCAATCCGTCTTAATTTTACTGAGCTGTCCATCTTTTGCTCTGTGTACATTAAGCCACTTTCCAGTAATTAACGCTATTGAACCAACTTTTGCAAATGACTGTTGGTAGCCTTGGATTTTGTATCAGTTCATTTTAAAGAAGAGGGGTTTTTGTTTATATGTTTGTTTACATACGTTTATTGCTTTGGAGCTTCAAGCCACCAACTTGTTTGTAAAAACAAAACCAGCATCCTGCCCTACAAGGTGCATGATATTCACAAAGGCTGAATTCAATATGTTTTCATTGCCTGTTGATCTGATTGCAGCCTGATTAGCAATCCATCCCCAGTCTCAAAACTTTCTGCGCCTGGCTTGTATATGTATAAAACACATTGTGCTGTCTAGAATGAAGTGGGCTGCGAGCTGATTAATATACAGATTTCAAAACATTGCAGTATTTTTAAAGTATTTGAATGAAATTCATTTTTCTTCTAAGGATTCCTTACCATTGGGATACCTTCACATGAGCTGAGAGTACCTTATTTGTTTTTCATTTATAGTCTGCCTTTCTCACTGGGACGGGACCCAAGATGATAACTTCTCCATTAATTCAGTAAATTGTTTACAAGATATAACATTTGATTCTAACAAATTCCTAGTAAGACACAAAAATGCAGTTGGGCTGGGATTGTACAATGGGAAGGTAGACCAAAAAACACGTCAACATATCTGTTAAAGGCAAAAAGACAATTGGTGTAGGAAGGACTTTCTTCCTAGTAAGTCATCTCCTGAGCTGAACCATAGGTTCCTCTACAAGAAAGCCCTCCTGAACAATTCTACTTGCACATTTCATGAAACAATAGAAGTGTGTGGGGTCTTCCTAATAGTGTCAGACTGTTCCACAATGTAGGAGCCAATACAGAGAATGAGAACTGAATGAGAGATTGAGGGGAGAGAGGTGCAGGAACAAACATAAGGTAACAAACTTTTGTTTTCTATCTCTCTTCAGTTGTACTTTTAAAAAAAAAAAAGGGGGGGGGCGTGTATAACTGACATTTTGTAGTTAAAAAGCCAAAGATGGGTTGGATCCAGATTACTGTAATTAGACCTCCACTAATGGAACTTACCCACCTCTCCTTTCATAAGCCCATTGAACTCTCCAAAATGTTTTTCTTGGGGAGAGACAGTGACTGGCTGAAGTAGGGTAGCTAACAGGCCTGGAGGCAGGTGTCCTGTCCCTTTAATGAAGGCTTAGTGTGTGGAATTGGGCGGGTGAAGCTTTTCATGGCATGGAGGGAAATCATGATACAAAGCAAAGCTGTGCAAAAAAGACACCACTGCATATAAAGCAATAATTAAATACACTGCATTCTTAAAGGTCACATGGTATCACAAAGGTACAAAAGGTAGCAAAATACCGTAAGAGCAAGTACAATGAATATTACAACCAGTAGTGCACATGAAATGATCTTACAAAAATAATCTTGCAAAATGAAGGATCTGGATATTAATAATCTTCCGAGGTGGCAACTATACATATTTTTCATAGTCTTTATTTTTCCTGAATGTTCTTAATTTCCATAGAAACCTGAGGTGTATATATCTCAAGTGAAATTTCCGAAAAGTACAATTTCACAGTCGGGCAACTGGTAAAAAAAAATCTAAAGGGAAGGCCACTTCCGAAATGTCTGTCTGCTGGTATTGCCTCAAACAACAGAAAGGAAAACAGATTAATATTTGTTAATTTAACAGATCCTTCGTTTCGCAAGATTACCTGTATAAGGTTATTGCAAGATTATTTTTGTAAGATCATTTCATGTGCACTACTGGTTGTAATATTCATTGTACTTGTTCTTATGTTATTTTGCTACCTTTTGTACCTTCGTGATATCATGTGCCCTTTAAGAATGCATTAATTACATTTAGTTACTGCTTTATATGCAGTAGCGTCTTTTTTTGCACAGCTTTGCTTTGTATCCTGGTTTTTGCTGTGTGATCCTCTATTGCTTACTAATTGAGGGGAATCATGCCAGGCAGATAGGTCCCTTGGAAGTAATGTGGGATTATGGTGGTGAATCTGGCAGTCAACCAGAATAGATTCTGCCTTGGCAGAGATGGCGCACAGCTAAGAGGGATGTAAGATTCCTTGCGCTTTCCTTGCAAACCAGTGCACATTGGCTGATTGGACTCCTGGTCTTCAGTAGAAACCACAGAGTTCTAGTTTTGTATGTAATGACAAACTTCTTTGCTGCAGAAGTAATTAATCAGCTTGCTTTGCATGAGGAGAAGCAGGGATTGCATGACTGAGTCAGAAGCCCCTTCATGGTTAGCTGCTGCGTGCTTTTGCCTTGGTGTACCATTGGGTCTGAGCCAGGCCTGTGAAAGGATGTGGTCTGTGTAAATATTTCTGCGTGAGAAACGAAGGTGGACTACTTGACCCACTTCATGTGTGTGTTGGGCAAGTTCTTGGGAGCTGACACAATCATGCTGCCTAAATTCGTGAAGAGTTCACAAAGCGTAAGTTCATGAAGAGCTCTTGTGCTTGTAGCCTTTAAGTGCAAATATGACCCTGGAAAACTGTGACTATAGAAACGTTTTTGCAAAAAGGAAGAACTGGAGACCACTCCCTTCCACCCTGAAACATATGTGTATATTAACATCAGACTCTGAGGAAGGAAATGCAGATGATGCTAAATTGCTGATTTAACCAGACTTTGAGGAGGAAGAAGTTTTGGCTATTGTAGAACAGGAAAGCTGTGGTAACAGAAGTTTTGAGGAAACTACTGATTTCTTGAACTGGGGCTAATTATTTCGGCTTGGAGCAAAATGTATTTTTTCCCCCATTCTGGACAAAATCAACCTTGGTAGACACTGTGCTAAGCCTTCTAGTTCACTTATATTCCAGGACATTCATTCACTGAGTTCTATTCACCATTCATCAGTCAGTGGAAGGAACCAGTGGTTTCAGCTCTTTCCCTTCTCTCTCCCCCCGCCCAGCAGTCCTTTCTAAGCCTCAAGTTGATTCCCATGGGTTGCAGAATTTGTGTTGACTAATAACCATGTGGGTCAGGGACTCTGCTGAGGAGGGGAAAGGGGGCAGCTTTGTTTCCCCCCCTCGGTGTCAGTGCTGCTCTGCTTACAGTAAACATAGATGGGGTGATCATGGCTCCTAACCCTTCTCAGTGCAATGCCTAACTCAACTAGCTGTCAGCCCATATGGGTTCCACAACCCTGGGAATTAATTTTCCCGGGCTTGGAAAGGGTTTCTGGAGGAGGGAAAAGGAGAAGTTCTCTGTTTCTTGTATCTCTCGAGTACTGGATTCAGTCCAAGGAATTTCTGTTTTCAGGAAGACATCCCCAGAGCACTTTTCCAGTTATTTATTGGATAAAGGTAAATTTCCCTTGCTCGAATGCTAGTGGAATCCGACTCTAGGGGGCAGTGCTCGTCTCTGTTTTCAAGCTGAAGAGCCAGCACTGTCTGGAGATTTCTCTGTGGTCATGTGGCCGGCATGAATATACGCGGAGGTGCACGGAAGACTGTTACCTTCCCACGAAAGCGGCACCTATTTATCTACTTGCAATTTCTTGCTTTCGAACTGCTAGGTTGGCAGGAGCTAGGGTCATGTAGCACTGGGGTCTCAAACTGCTGAGCTACTGATCGTCCTGTCTGCAACTCAGCGTCTTAACCTCTGAGCCACCACTGCCCCACTATTTATTGGATGGTACCAACAATTACAGTAGTGTTAATTTAATTAGGATTCTCAGCTTCTTTCAACTACTGACATTGTTCTACATGAGTATTGTATCAGGCTGTTATACATGAGTATTATCAGGTTGTTAGAACTGTGCAGCTGTGATTCATCGCAGCCTGCTATATTTGTCTGTCAAAAATCATTCATTATGATTGATCCTAAACAATTGTTTGAACTTAACAGATGTTTAAGTAGCTCATCAAATTTTGTATCTTTCATAGGTTGTGCATAGTGAAGATCCCATACAGATCATTGATGAACCCTACAAGTTCGTTCTCCCTCTCCTGAATGTTCTGGAAGGCAGATGATGGTTTGAAACTATTTTAAAAGCCAGTGCCATATGTGATGGATAGCAAGCAAACGCAGGCTTTTAGACAGTGTTACTGGGAAAAGGGTGAGCCAGCTGAAAAATGATTGACAGCTCATGGAGCTCATTCTGATTGGGTGAAAGCAGTTTGCTGTGGAATGGAACACTGAGCTGTTTGAAAATTCCAGTGGGAAGGAGTTGGTGGATCAGTTTGAGTTAGAGTCGAGCTAGACAGGAGAGTGAACAGGAAAACCTCCTTGTGAGAGACTCTGAAGAAAAAAGGGTCTGATAAGCCCAGTCTTGGAGCAGAGCAAGTGTGCTTTGGCCTCTGCAAATAACAGACTTAGGGTGGAAACAGTGAGTCTGGCAAAGAAATGTCAGTTCCTCACCTATTCAAGGAGCAGAGAGAAATCTCCTTGTGTGAAACACAGAAACAATACTTGAGAGGAGAAGTAGACCTTCTCAGAATGGGAGCTGATTAACCAGTTTACAGAGACTGTTCTTCTGGAAGACAGGGATTTGACCAAGAGTTTTGAGGAGGCACATAGGTCCCTCAAGCAGGTCAAAAGAAGTTATTGCTCTTAAGGAGAAGAGAATAAGTATCTGGCCAGAGGAAGATGGGGCAGATAGGAAAACGCCTCATCTATGAACATAGGGTTACAGCATAATAAAATCTCAAGTCTGTGACTATCCAGAAACTTGTTCCAATGAAGGTATGGGGACTGTAGTAAACTCTGTATCACAGTAAAAGCAGTGAAACATCTCTAACAGCATCAAGCCAAAAAACCCACAGAAAACATCTCTAGTGCTGTATAAAAGCAGTTTTGGATATATATTTGAACCTCCTTACCAAACCTACCCAAAATTTACTTGTAAATATAATTTTCCAACCCCTGCCTGTATATTTGGTTTCTGTTTTAACTTTCAGTGTGCCTAGGTGCTTGTTTCTGAGGGAGAATTTAGAGAGGTACAGGTACCCTTCAATCACAGTTCCTTATTTGGGGGTAAGCCAACAAAGTATCAAACAGTAATAACATGGGACAACAGCATTATGATACAAGTTTATTTACTGCATAGGAACTGGAAATTCATAGGGAGGTTGGAGGAGGGGAAATCTGAAACCTCATGGTGATTGTTTGACAAGAGAGCCCGTCTGGTACACTGTGCTTTTATCAAGATGTGACATTGAAACCTGAGATAAATTATGAGGAATTTTCACAGGACTCAAGATACGTTGTCTGAGACAGGAGTAGTGAAGGGCAAAGCAGGTGAGGTATGAGGTGGAAGTGGTGATGGAAGAGTTTACATGGCATGTTGTTGGGGATGCTGTGCAATTAATTAATAGAAGCCCAGTCACCTAATCACAGAAAGTTTTATGTGGTGAGCTTCTCAAGGACCAAGTACCATTGGCTATTTATATAATGTGGTCAGATATTAAAGGTGGCTGCTCAGATGAATTAACTGGTCTAAACCGTATGATGAGTTTCTGGCTCCTTTGTCTTCAGGCTTGGCCAGAAAGAGTGGGGCAATTTGGGACTGTGAATGTTGGCAGAGTTTGCTTCTGAAAGGTCAACTCTGGATAGCCAAAAGCTTTGGCAGCCTCCTCTTAAATGAGTAGCTGCAACTCTTTCCTTGCTTCCTTCACTGAGTTCTGTTCCACTCCAGTCATAAGGGGGAGGGATCAGTTTCTATAGTCATAGCTGTCAAGGATGTTGCGATAGTTCTTCACTGAATGGGTTTACCAGTCCTGATTGCCTTTTACCTCTGTCCCTCACAAGCTATCAGTCCATTTCCTGGCCTGACAGCCCCCCTCCCCCAGCCCCTACTGCTGTGAGTGCTCTGTTAATTACCTTAAGAAATATCAGCTATGCTCTTTCTTATCAGTGCCCTGGATTGCAAAATCAGACACTAATTGAAAGGTGAGGTTTCTGCACTAGGCAGTAGACCAGAACAGGGCCTTTGAGTGCTTCATAGAAGAAGACCGTGGCAATCCTCATATTATTCTGTACTTTCATTCTCTTTGTTGCTTCACAAATAATAATAAATTCCGTAGGGAAAGTAATACACATTTGAAGAACCTGGTGGTGTGTAATGCTGCCTTCTTGTAGCATTGGATAAGTTCACTTCTGTATTGGGTCTCCAATCTTCTTGAGCCTGCTGGCACCTTTGGAGTTTTGAGGCCGAGTGGTGAACACAGGAGGTGGAGCCAAGCACAAACATACACACACAAGAGGATGGGGGATGTGGAATGTAAACCCACACAAAAGAAGCCCCAGGGGGGATAACACACACATGGAGAAGATGAGCAAGTTGAAAAGCCCTTTTACTTGTATCAAGGCAGCCAGTAGCTGGTCTTGCCTTCACAATGGCACTGCCTGTTTTCCTGATGCTTATGAAGGTGGGCCTGGGAAAGTGCCTGTGAGTGCCGTGGTGCCTGTGAGTGCCACATTTGGTAGCTATGGTTTATTCTGCAATTGTAATAATCTGTACAAGTGCTCTTTTTTACCCTTTTCAACTGTATTGTATTATTCTAGCCTTTAACATTAGTTGATATAACTCTAAGATTGTTGGACATTACTGTTAAACAATTAGGGTTTGACTCACAATTTACATTTCATTATTGATTTAAACCCCTAGAAATTCCTGTGTGAAACATTGGTATTACTTAAAATAAACTTTAAGATGAACAGCACTAATCAAATTTCTAACTTCTTTCCCCAGTCACTTCCCAGTCCCCAAAACTAGAAATCAAGTACAGCTTAATGCAGCTCTATTACCAATATAAAAATACAGATTGACTTCTTATTTATTAATATATAACCTCTTAGCACTTTAAAGTAATCACTCTGATTACCCTCCTCCCTAGTCCCCAAACTTCCCCAGCAAACAAAACTGTAAACTTTGAATAAATGTTAATTATCAAATTTTCAAAGCTACTACTTTTAATTACTCTGTGGGGTTTGTCCTCCGGTATCTGAGATGACTGTCAGCTGGAGTCATAGAGGTCTTCACTCTTCTTCCAGGGACTAGTTCTAGTTACCGGGCCATGAAACACCGTTTCCCCCCCATCCCCCCCCCCCCCCCGCCGATTCCCTCAATGGATGTTCACAGATTGTGCTGTTATTCATGGTTTAGTGGTTTGCTTTTGGTCTCCAGTTTCTACAAGTTTAATTTAGCTCCTCTGATTTTTCCGGTGAGATTGACTTCGGGGAAGAGATCTTAGTTTCTTTAGGTGGTGTAACAGAGAATGTTAACTTTCTTTTCTGGGATCTTTTGTTGATGTCCTGGATTGTTTCCAAGTTCAGTGCTTGTAGCAGAGTCTAGCTGCTTTCCTCGTCTGCAGCATTAAAAAGTTTCCCTTTGCGTACTACCTGTAGTCTGCATGGCATAATCCAATGGTAGAGAATATTTGCAGATTGGAGTTTAGTTGTAATTGGCTAATTTGGTATTATATTCTTTGGCCCCTTTCTTCATGGATTATGAGGTGACCCAAGTCTGTAAGCTTTCATGATCACCCAGAGAGAGTCCCTCTTCCAAGCCAAGTTCTAAGACTAACCAATTTGCTAAAAAGGTAGTGATTTCTGTGGTGCCTTCAGACCCCTCCTCCAAGCTGCTAAATTTCAAATTATTTTGTTTGAATAATGTTTCCAATATTTTAATCTTATTGTTCATTTGATTTGTATTGCTCTGAAGGCTTCTTACCTCCTCTTGACTTGTAAGCCTGAGTTGCATTGCTCCCTCCGCTACCTGGGAGACCTGCTTTAGCGAGTTCTTGATCTTGATTGAAATTTTATCAAGCATCTCCTCTAAATTCTGTAGCAAATGAGAGAGGTCTTGCTTCCTCGGGCATCTCAGCTCGCAGTGTTATATTACGCAGGTCCGCCAGGTTCTGCCTTCTTGTGTTGGGTATATTTGCGCCTTGTCAGGAGTCTTCCTGTGAAATATACAGTTGTACAGGGTGAGAGCATTGTTGGGGAGGTTCCTTTTTGTTTCCTCCAGTTTGTTTCATTATCTGGAGATCCAATAAGAATAATTTAGATAGTTAAAAGGAAGAAGGGGTGAAAGAGAGCTGGAAGTGTTAAGTTCCTCCATTCCACTCTGTGATGCCACACCCCATAGAAGTGCCCTTTAAAAAAACAAAATGGAAATGTTGAGATATACAGCACAACAGTATTACAGGACTTTAACAGTAGTATTGTGGAGCATAGTAAGATCTGTCTATAAGTACATACATGCTGTTCGGTGACAGGTGCGTAGCATGCCACAAACTGTTTCCCAGAACATGCTTTTGTTCAGCATTTCTCATTCAGTTACTCATGTAAGTTTTAATTTCTGCTTTCCAGATGTTCAAGGCTGTAAACTTGCTTGGTTTTGATTGCTTTCCTATTCCTGTTACAAAACATTCATTTGTACCATTCAATGTAATTTTGCAAAAAAAAAAAAATTCCAATTGAAATTCTACTTGTTTCTAACAACAGATTAATTTCCTGCTCCCTTTCATTTTCCTCCTCCAGCCTCCCCACGAAGCTGTTCGTTCTTCTGCACACGAAACGTAATAACTGTAGCGGTTAGCTTCCTGTTCAATTGGGAAGTATGGAAGGTTGAAAGTGATAAAACTTCCTGAGCGGTTAATGTGTGTAGATATAATTATGTTACCCTTACTGAAACAGTTTAGCTTTAGCATGAAGAGGAAATGAACTAAGTAAGTTCTGTGTCCTCATTTTTTTCTTATTTTCTCTCCCTCTGCTTCTCAGTATGTTATGATCAACTGCAACATGTTGTGCTTAACAATTGTCAGCTAACAAGTATACTGTAGTCCAAACACAGGAAGAAGGGGACCATAATAAGACCATGTGTTGCCTTTCAAAGGTTACAAGATTCAATTAAATGAGATCTAATATGACATTACATGTCCTCTGATTCTGGGAATTTTCCTAACCTTTTTAATGTTTCAAAGGAATACTTTTGAAGCAAATGGTTCTGGGAAGCTTCAGCCTCATTTGTTCTGTGCATGGAGGATGTGTATATCCAGATCATATAGAATATGGCTTAAAGATCAGAACTGGATGACTGCCGTAACAACTTATGAATCAGTGTCTTGAAATCAAAACAGGAAATGCTATTAGAATATTGGCAGTTCCTGTCACATACTTAGGAACTTATTAAAAGCGTTAATGGAATGTGGTCGTTAGTGTGGTAGTAACACCCTACATGGCTAGAGCCCCTCACATTATGCATTACATATGGGTATATAAAGTTGCCTTGGAACATAAGTTCATCTAGCCCAGTCCTGGCCACTTGGTTTGCCAACTCTGGGTTGGGAAATTCCTGTAGGTTTGGGGGTAGAGCCTAGGAAGGGCAGAGTTTGGTGAGAGGAGGGAACTCAGCAGGGATGTGAGGCCATAGAGTCTATCCTCTGCCATTTTCTCTGTAGTTTGAATATCACTTGTAATTCTGGAAGAACTCTAGCCTACACCTGGATGTTGGGAACACCACTGGGTACACTGGCACAGAGTCGCCTTCAGCACTTTGTCTGTGGTGGGGATTGAACCAGGGACCTTGTGTATTTATAAATTCTGTCACTGAGCTTTAGACACTATAAGGCTTCTCAAGAACTGTTAAGAATTCCAACTACCTGCTTACCAAACGCTGTTGCTTAAGAAGCTGAAATATGGAGTCTTTGATGCAACCTCCCCAGTGCCTTAAAGTACAGCTTTGGCATAGAAGTGTAACTAAAGTAAATAGTCTGAAACTTGTGAAGATGCTTCAACCTGTGTTACACTCCAGTGGGTGATGGTAGTAGATGGTTCTCAGCCTCTTAATTATCTTGCTGTGGAAATTCAGTTGGGCAAGGACCATGGCTCAGTGATAAGAGTATCTACTTTGCATATAGAAGATCTCCAGTTCAGTCCCTACTATCTTCAGTTACCACAAGGATCAGATATGGGGTGATGTAAAAGACCTCTGCTGGAGACCAAGGAGAGCTGCTACCTGTCAGAGTAGACAATACCAATCCACTCCCAAACCCAGTTCAAGGTGTTGGTTTTGACCTTTAAAGCCCTATGTGGCTTGGGATCAGGGTTTCTATAGAGCCATCTTCTCCCATATGTTCCTGCTCAGGAATTAAGATCATGGGGAGATGTCTTCCTGACTCTCCCACCAATTAAAGATGCTCATTTGATGGGTATGCAAGAGAATGCCTTTTCTGTGGCAGCCCCACAATTGTGGAACAACTATTTCAAAGAGGTGCAACTGGCCCCCTCAGTGTTAATCTTCAGAGGCAGTTGAAAACAGTTTTATTTAGGACTGCATTTGATTGATTTAGATTTTTTTTTATCAGCAATCCTAATTGGAGCTTTTAAATTGTTGACTTTTTACTGGTCTTTTTAAATTGCTGTTTTATTCTGGGTATTTTATTCATTTTAATAACTTTTAAAATATTGTAAGCTGCCTTGAATTATACCATCCTTGATGAGAACAGTGGTCTGACACAGTATAAAGCAGCTTTGTGTATATTCACTGAACAGAGTAGAATTTTACTGCTCGCTGGGTACAATAAAGTGGTCAGCAAAATACTGTTCTTTTTCTGAAGCATAAGAAAAACTGTAGCCACACCTATTACTGACTTGGCATGTCTATAAAACATGCTTGCATTGGAGGTTGATTTTTCACTTGGAGCCATGCATCATTTGTTAAAAAATTTCTCCCTCTCAAACTTGCCTAAATTTGCAACTCTTGTTTTAAAACTCGCACCTGCTGCTTTTATTGTGACTTATGGCAATGGCTTATTATTAGTCTTGTGCCCCTCTGCGTCAGAGAGATCCCATAAAATCTATGAAACTTCTAAATAAATGTGTTTTAGCATGTAGAATAAATTTAGAGTCCAGTGGCACCTTTAAGACCAACAAAGTTTTGTTCAAGGTATGAGCTTTTGTGTACTCATACTTTGAATAAAACTTTGTTGGTCTTAAAGTTGCTACTGGACTCTAAATTTGTTCTACGGATTCAGACCGACACGGCTGACCACCTGGATCTATCTTGTAGGAGATTAGTCATCTGTGTAAATTGAACAGGCATGTTTGTTTAAATAAATTGATTAATACATTGCAACTCTGTAACTCTTTGTCATTTTAAATTATGTTGAGATGATGTTCCTGTGAGATTGGATTAGGTATTATGTGGGTTAGGTATTACACATTGGTGGACCTGAAAGAAATGATCTTATGTGCTAACATCCATTAGCATTATCTAATTTATCTAACTTAATGATCCAATTCTTCCTTTTTTGTTTTTGTTTTAAGGGTTTCTCCCCCAAGTTCATGTAAGTTTATACTTATTAGGGCATTGAGTATGTCCATTTCTATTTTTTGCAGCATACTTGAGCTTGGGTCTCTTATCAAAGCAAGAACTCATGCCAGCATTTATTTATTCCTCAAATTTCTACCGCGCCCTCCCAGCCGAAGCCGGCTCAGGGTGGCTTACATAAAATGAGCATATGATTACAATAAAACATCTAAAACAGTGCCAAAACCAATTAACAATAAGATAAGTGCTAGTATTGTTGTTACTAAATCAGCAATGGCTTCCATATCAACAGTAGTTCTCTTTGTATCTCTTTTCTTCTCCCAGTTCCTTATATTCTGTGAATTTGTTGAAGATGGTGATGATTCTTAATACACTTTTGTAACAGAATTTAGAGTGTATGAGTGAAGATGAAGTCCGTATGTAAAACTTCCGTCAGTGTTTTGATTAAGTCTTTACTTAAAATATGCATAGTGATCAAATGCCAGATGTGGTATAGCACTTGGGATTTTTTGTGGGACAGCGTAGTGTCTTAACATAACGGACTTGGCTGCAAGTTAGTCTGGTCCAGTTTGTTCACATAGCCATTTCCCCATCTTTTCCCCTGGTGGGGAGCAAAAGCAACATACATGGTTCTTCACTCCTCCATTTGATCCTCAGAACAACTCTCTGAAGTAGGTTAGGCTGAGAGTGTGTGATTGGCTCAAGGTCACCCAACAATCTTCTGTGGCAGAGTAGGGATCCCTTCTCACCTCAGCAGTTCTTTACAACTCCAGGGAAGGTTATTGTCGGGCTCATGGAACGAAAGTGCTATAATGTCACGTGGGTTGGGAGGCTACGGGTGGGGGAAGGGGTTGAAATCACCCTTTCCTCCTCCTGCCAGTGGACCTCTGAAGACAGAAGAAGCAGGGTCGTGTCATCCTCTTGCCCCTCCCAACCTGTGTGGCTAGTAGTCCATGCAAGTCCCATGATATAATCAGTTCTTCCCCCTAGCATTGTTCTCTGACCCGTGAGAGGAACAAGCGAAAGATCTGCAACTGGTGATATGATGGACCCCTATCGCTTCCCAACTTCCAGTCAGATTTTTCCCGCCAGTTCCTTTCTGCTACTGAGCCACCCCCCAGTAGCATTTGTAGTCAACGAACTAGGTACACCTCTGTGTTGCTTTCCTTGTTCTATCTCTAGTCTGAAATCTGTAAAGGAGTATGCAGGGACAGGGTAATGACAGAGGTATTTTGTAAAGGTAGGAAGTGTTGGAGTCAGAAGCAAGTTCAGAAATCTGAATAAAGATCTCATTTCAGACCCACGAAGGTCTTTCTTGAATCATAGTGCTTGGCCCTACCCTGCTTGTCAGATACTCTAATGCAAGAGCTTCCTGCATGATTGCAAGAAGCATTAAATGGTTTTACTCCTGAAAATCTACCTCTTGTACATAAAACCCAAGTGAACATTCTCTGTAAACGTCAGAAAGTTGAGTTAAAAATTGAAAGTGCTTTTGTAGTCAAGTGGAATACTGGCTATTAATGTAAGCATGTAAAAGGAGGGTGTTTAGAGTTTTCCAGTATTTTAATAACAATGTTTACATGTTTGCAGTCTCTTGATATCAAATCTTTGGGTTTTGGAGTTCTATTTCTTAGAGACTGACCAACCTGGGTTTGAAAGTTTTATGCGATGAAGATAATGGGTATTATATAAAGATCCTGATATGTATACGGGTTTCTTTTTGTGTGTATTACATATGAGATATTGTACTGAAAATATTTTAAGGGTCCCTTTTTGTGTATGGTGGTTCCTCTCTGGTGGGGGGGGGGGCACTTAGGATTGTTGAGGAGATGTCCAAAGAACATGTATGAGCTAAGTAATGACATTGAAGTGAGCCTAGCAGGGCTAAAATTAAAAACATAATTGCAAGGCCAATTTGTATGCGAGTCATTTTTATATAAAAGATCAATTAGAAGATTGGCTCCAATTTCTTTAGCTGGTAAGCAGTGCAGAAGAGGGTACATTGACATTTCTCTTAGACCATTTTTGCACTGGTCCAAAAAAGAGAACATTCATTTAGTCAGATGTGAAATAGGGAGCCTATCTGCAGATTCTTTCTTCATAGTCCATTGGAAATATGAAAGTACAGTTCTCAAGAGCTCTCTCAGCCCCACCTACTTCACAGGGTGTCTGTTGTGGGGAGGGGAAGATTGTAAGCCAGCCACTCTGAGACTCCTTCAGGTAGTGAAGGGTGGGGCATAAATCCAATCTGTTCCTCTAACAATAAAAATACTGGGATGTACCTAATCAGCCATGGTCTTGATGGAACAGGACTGACTTTCCCTTCCCATCTCAGCGCACTGAAATGCCCCCTTAATCTGGTTCATAGGGGTCAGTGACACCCCCCCCCCCCCAGAACAGCATAGGTGGAAAAGTGGGGTCTGCAGTAGGAAGGGGAAATCTATGGAAGTTGTATCCCTCTATTCCGCAAAAGGAAATGCTGTTCTGTCAGAGGTAGGATATACGCCACTCTTAGAATCACCAAAATGTACAATGCAGAAGACAGGAAATTTGTCCAATCCTTGGGAAGTTATCTTTGTTTGAGTACGGTGGTAATATTGTCTGAATGGTTCCGAGTGGTTTGTGTGCCATGTCCTGTAGCAGTAATAAGTAACTTAGGGACTAATAAAGCCTATCTTCTCTCTCAGGAAGCTTTTGCTTTCCTGTTGCTGTAAAGATCTTAACAAAATGGGTTACTGTCACATAGTGTATTAACAGGGGCATTAGGAGTGGGAAGTTCTATGAAATTTGTGTTTTAATAATCTTCCGTTTTAGGACTGGTGAATTATTCTGAATGAAGTTGACCTATAGTTGTCTGTAAATTAACCTAATGATTTTTGCAGAATTCTTGCAAGACTAATTATTTAATGTTGGAACTGTTCAAGCTAACCCTGCCTGGGAAATGTGGTGGTCCAAGTTATTGCCTTTTGAAATAACATCTATTTGAATTTCCGTGACTAAAATGCTTCCAAATCCAGGTTTTTATTAAAAAAAACAAATGTTCTTCTGGGCAATTAAATGTAGACAAGAAATATAATAAAGACTGTGCTGTTCGGGTGGTTCACAGTTTGTTTCAGAGAAGTATTGTATAACGTCATTCATACAGGTAGTGTTTATTGAGTAGTCATTGCTACTAGTGAATATTGTGAAAAGTTTTGAATAGATTGGGAGAGAAGTTGGGGAAATCAGGGTATCTAAATGAGCTAGTAATGAAAAACATTGATATAGGTTGATCAGTCAGTATTTCTGCTCTAATTTCAGGGGTCATTTTGTAGAAAAAGAAGTGCAGGAGCTCATTAGCATAACTCATTAGCATATGCCACGTCCCCTGACATCACCAGAAGTGTGTCAGAAAGGGAATGTCAGTTTCAGCCCCATTATATCCTATGGGCCATTGAACTCAATGGCAAAAACTCATAGGGTATATGAGGGGCTGGAGGAAAGGGGGTTTGAGGAAGAGGCCCCAAACTTGCAGAGTAGCTGCTGGGGCCTCTCCTCAAAATACCCACCAAGTTTCAAGAAGATTGGACCACAGGGTCCAAGTCTATGGGCCCCCAAACAGGTTGTCCCATCCCCTCCATTCTCTATGGTGGGAAAAAATGTTACTTTTTTCCTACCATAGAGAACAATGGAGGGAATGGGGACAACCTGTTTGGGGGCCTGTAGAATTGGACCCCCTGGTCCAGTCTTCTTGAAACTTGGTGGGTATTTGGGGGAGAGGCTCCAGCAGCTACCCTGTAAGTTGAGCCTCTCCCTCAAACCCCCTCCCCTCCAGTCGCTTTTAAAGCTGCTGCCGAATTTCGGCGGCAATTCGGCAGCGGGCCGAATCAGATCAGAGAATCTGATTTGGGAGTTTCCGGTTGGGAGAATGGAGGTCTGACACGCTTTGCAAATGCGCAAGGCGGACAGCGGCTCTTCCTGACAGCTTGGGTGGGTTAATCCACCCGACGCAACCTCACACAGGTAGTGTGAGGACCAGCAAGCAATATAATCCAGGTTTGAGCAACCTCGGTGAAGGGAAAGTCTCGGAGGAGACTTTTCCGACACCTTGAGCACTGCAGCCGAAGAGGATTCTTGCGAGTATCTCTAAGGAGCCGAGCTGAGCTGAAAAATTCAGCATAAAACCTCCAATTCCCCTGATTCCTTAACAAAGAAGACAAAGTTTAAACGTTGGGACCACATCTGAAGCGAAGTAACAACAAAAGGTAACGGAAGAAAGTTTTTTGCCTTACCATTGCCGCGTTTTGAAAGATGAAAAACAGATCGGGTGAAGCAATAGACTGATGTTGATTGGATGAGAGCAGTTTTGAAGTGCTAAAAAACCGAATTTGAACTTAAAAAGCCAAAAAAACAAGTTGTTTAACATTCCTGCGGTTAAAAGGAGTCGGGAGGGGAAGCCAAGCATCGCGAGACAAAGAGGGAGAAGGGAACCAAGCATCGCGAGATTAAGACGTGAGGACTGAATCAGGAAGTGACGGCTAGAAGAGCAGACAAGAAGGAAAAAGGAGAAGAACCGGAAGAAGGTAAAGGGGACTCTAAATACTGCCGGACCAGAAAGGGGACTCTAAATACTGCCGGACCAGAAAGGGGACTCTAAATACTGCCGGACCAGAAAGACCATAACAGGAAGTGACGTGCAGAGAGCAGACAAGTAAAGAAAAGGAAGGGACAAAAGGAAACTACGGCAAGCCAGAAGCAAGGTAAAAAGACTATAACCTTTGACATTAACCATAGAGAAGTCGCGGCCGCCATTTTGGATTTATAAAATTTTTAAACTGCAATATCTCAAAGATTACATAACGTAGAAGGCTGAAACCAACATAATTTGACTTGGCAAGATTAGCTTGTTTGAATGCACTAATTGGTGTTTGATTTGGAAGACAAGATAAAATCGATCTTTTTAAAGAGGCAAAACGGACCGCGGACTAAGATCGAGAGCAGCCACATGGTCCTCTCCTACAATGGCAGCAAAAAAAGAAAAAGAGCTACTAGCCGTTATGGAAGCAATGGAAAAGAAAATGTTAGACGCTATAGGAGAGGTAAATGTTAAAATGAATAATATAGCGGCTCAAGCAGATAAAAATTGCATGGAATTAAAAGCAGAATTTCAAAAATTATCCACAAGAACACAAGATATAGAAACTAAAGTAAAAGAACTGGAAGAAAACACCCATAAGACAATGAGAGAGAACGAGAGGATGGAAAAGATGATGCATTATAAAGATATGCAAAACCACTTGAGATTTCGAGGGATTGAGGAAAAATTGAATGAGGATATTTTTACAAGAATGCAAGAAGCAATAGCAGATTTTTTACAAGAACAGGAAGAAGTTGTTAAAGAACACATGGATCTTGTTTATAGAGTTAATTCTACATATGCAAGAGACAAAAACATACCAAGAGACGTGGTTGTCCAATTTACAATGAAAAGAACAAAAGAACAAATCTACAGGAAGTGCTTTACTGACCCCTTTGTAATAGATGGAAAGAAAATCATAGTAATGAAAGAATTGCCTAGAGCAATACTGCAAGAAAGGAAAAAATTCAAGCGTCTGACGGATAAACTGAAGGAGAAAAAAATCAGATTTCGTTGGGAAATACCTCAAGGACTAAGTTTTTATTATGGCAACTCCAGAGTAGTGATTAAAAGCACAGAAGAAATGTATGCATTCCTGGGAGAGAATAAAGATGATTTTGGAGATATTTAAGAATATATCAAAATGGATTACAAAATACTTACATGGAATGTAAATGGACTAAATTCACCTCAAAAACGTAGAATGGTAGGTCATTGGTTGGAAAAACAAAAATGTAATATAATTTGCTTGCAAGAAGCTCATCTTAAAAACCAAGACCATAAATATTTAATAAGGAAAAAATTGGGAGAAGAATTTTATTCTTTAGCAAGCAACAAAAAAAATGGTGTTGTAACATATGTCAAAAAAGATTTGGAACCCAAAGTAATATTCAAAGACAAAGATAGAAGATATTTAGCTATTGAAATTTTACTGCAAGGAGTGAAAACTTTGATTGTGAACATTTATGCTCCGAATGGAGCTAAAGAATTTTTTTTTAAAGAACTTCAAATGGAATTGGACAATGTAAACTATGATCAAATTATGATGTTAGGAGATTTCAACGGAACTGTAGATAATAAACTAGACAGGCGCTCTAAAAGAAAGGATGAGACGTTAGGGAAGCTTCCAAAAAACTTTTTTGAACTGATAAAACAAGAAAAGTTGGAAGATATTTGGAGGAAAGCTAACCCACAAGGAAAAGACTTTACCTTTTACTCTAATAGACATGACTCACATTCAAGAATTGACATGATTTGGATGACTACTAACCTAACCTTCAAGACAAGAAAAGTGGAAATTTTACCCAGAATAATCTCAGATCACAATCCGTGTTTATGGACAGCTGGGCAGATTAAAAAACAAAAGAGATGGAGAATAAACGAGGACTTATTAGATAATCAAGAAATAATTTAAAAATTACTTGAAGAAACAGACCTATACTTCCAAGTAAACATGCAGAAAGAAGTTAAAATTCAAACCATATGGGATGCATATAAAGCAGTGATGAGAGGACTATTGATATCGTTAAATGCTAAAGATAATAAAAAGAAAAAAGAGCATTATGAAAATATTTTACAAGCCATTAAAACAAAGGAAGAAGAACTGAAGAAGAAACCAGGGAAAAAGAAACTGCAAAAGGAAATTTGGATGCTACAAGACCAAGCAAAAGCCATTTTGAACCAGGAGATGTACTGGAACTTAAAAAAACTTCAACAAAAAGCATTTGAAGGTGCAAATAAACCCAGAAAATACTTAGCATGGCAATTAAAGAAAAAACGTGAAAATAAATTTATCACTAAAGTGATAAGAGATAATATTGAGATAATAGATAACAAAGGAATAAAAAGAGAATTTTTTAAATACTACGCAAAACTTTTTAAGAAGGAAAACAAAGACAGAAGAAAGATTAAAGCATACTTGCAAACATTAAAGCTACCAAAACCAACAGAGAAAATTAAAGAACTATTTAATAATCCAGTATCATTACAAGAGATCAAAAATGCAATAAATGACTCAAAATTAGGTAAAGCACCTGGACCGGATGGATTTACAGCGAAGTTCTACAAAACGTTACAGGAGTCAGTTTCACCGGTGTTACTGCTATTGATGAACGATATAAGAGTTACTGGAGAGGTACCAGAAACCTGGAAAGATGCATCCATCTCACTGATCCCGAAAGAAAATCAGGATTTGACCAATGTTAAGAATTATAGACCGATCTCTTTACTGAATAATGATTATAAGATTTTTGCTAAGATTATAGCGGATAGACTAAAAGAGCACCTTAAAGAGACTATACAAACAGAACAAGCAGGGTTCTTACCTAATCGACAAATAAGGGACAATCTAAGAGTAGTAGTGGACGCTATAGAATACTACGACAAACATCCTGAAAAGGAAGTGGGCTTTTTCTTTTTAGATGCGGAGAAAGCGTTTGATAATTTAAACTGGGATTTTATGTTTGAAGTTTTAGAACATCTTGAGATCAGTGAATATATGCTTAACTTCATTAAAGCAATATATAAAGAACAGAAATCCTCAATAATAATTAATACTGAAAAGACAGACAATTTTAAAGTTGAAAAAGGAACAAGACAAGGATGCCCGCTTTCGCCGCTGCTATTTATTTGGATTTTAGAAGTTCTACTGTTAAATGTGAAGGAAGACAAAGATATTAAAGGCTTAACAACTAAAGGTTTTTCTTTCAAATATAGGGCCTTTGCAGATGATGTGATGTTTATAGTGGAAGACCCCTTATCCACATTACCACATTTGTTACAGAGAGTAAAAGAGTTTGGTGACTTAGCAGGATTTTATGTAAATAAAAACAAATCGAAAGTAATGTGCAAAAATATGTCAAATAAGAAACAAAACGAGTTACAAAAACTTACAGAATGTGAGGTGGTGAAAAAGACAAAATATCTGGGTGTAAACCTAACTATGAAAAATATTGATTTTTATAAAAATAATTATGAAAAATTATGGTTGCAAATTATGCAGGATATTAAAAAGTGGAATGTATTGAATTTGTCATTGCTGGGTAGAATTGCGGTGGTCAAGATGAATGTGTTACCACGATTAATGTTTTTGTTTCAAACTATTCCAATTGTGAAAGAGGTAAAAACATTCAAATGTTGGCAGAAGGAGCTGTCTAAATTTGTGTGGGGAGGGAAAAAACCAAGAATTAAGATGAAAATAATGTGTGATGCCAAAGAAAGAGGAGGGTTTCAACTACCAAATCTAAGGTTATACCATGATGCAATATGTTTGACCTGGGTAGGGGCATGGACTATGTTACAAGATAGAATGTTATTGTCCCTGGAAGGTCATGATTGTAGATTTGGGTGGCATGCATATTTGTATTATGGCAAAACAAAAATGGACAATATGTTTAAACATCATTATTTGAGAAGAACACTAATGGATACGTGGACAAGATATAAAAACTTTTTTTCAGAAGAGATACCCATGTGGATTGTACCCGCAGAAGTCTTACATCCAACATCAAGATATAAAGGACAAGATTGGCTGAAGTATAGAGACTTATTAATAAGACATGGCAAGGATTTCAAACTGAAGGAGCAGCATCAGATTGATTTTGATTATGGTTGGTTAAGATATAGACAAATATATGACTTGTATAGAAGTGATAAAAAACACGGTTTCAGGGGAAAAAATAATGAAATAGAACAAGTTTGGGAGGAAGGTGGGAAAAAAATGATTTCTAAAATGTATAAAGTCTTGCTAAAATGGTTTAATGCTGATGAAATGGTAAAAGAACAAATGGTAAAATGGGCGATAAACTTTAACAAAGACATTGAAATGGAATCTTGGGAATTTTTATGGAAAAATGCTATGAGTATATCTACGTGTTATAACTTAAAAGAAAATTGTTTTAAAATGATGTATAGATGGTATATGACACCAAAAAAAATTGCAAATATTGGTCAAAATATGTCTAACAAATGTTGGAAGTGTAAAAAGAAAGAAGGGTCTTTTTATCATATGTGGTGGACTTGTGATAAAGCAAAGACTTATTGGTCAAAAATACATGCAGAAATGGAAAAAATCTTGAAATGTACATTTAAGAAGTTGCCTGAAATGTTATTGCTAGGACTTAAACTAGAAGAGATAAATGTAAAGAAAAGGACAATAATATGGTATATGATTACAACAGCAAGAATGGTGTATGCACAAAACTGGAAAAATGAAAAAATACCAGAGGTGTGGGAATGGTTGAAAAAACTGTTATATATGGCTGAAATGGATAAGTGGACTAGAAAATTGAATAATCTTTACTCAGAGACCTTTCTGGAAGACTGGAAAGATTTGAAAGAATATGTTGAAAAGTACTGGGATATGAAAAACTATATCTATACATGGTTATAATAGCATAAAGGAATAGAAATATATTATATGAATGTTTTAGTTAAAATTAGACAATGAAACTGTTTTTATTTAGAAATACATAAGAGTATAGAAAATAAGAATTGGTGTATAAGTATAAGTATTTTAAAGCTATATAACCGTTACCAGAAACGAAACATAGATATAAGTATTACTATTTTGAATAAAATGGAAAATGTGTTATGCTTCAGATGTGGTGGGAAACCACCAAAACAAGATAAAAATAGAATGTACAAATAGAACAAAATGTTATTTAATATGGAAAAAGGGATTTGTATAAGGTTAAATGTATTATTTTTGATGTTTTTTTTTTGAAAAATAAAAATTTCTTTACAAAAAAAAAAGAGAATCTGATTTGGCCCGTGGCTGCCCTAGTGGCCCCTCCTGGGCTGGCGGAGCCTCGCTCCACCTCGCTCCGGCCCCAAAGGACCCATGTCTAATTGTAATGAGAAGGGAATAACAAAGATGATATTTATGCTGCTGAAGCTTCTGGGTAAATTAGCTCTTGAAACAGTGTGAGACTGCTGAGATTCCTTCTAATAGGGTGGAAAGAACTGGATGGAAAGCAAAAGGTGAGATAGTGGAGGAATGAAGTAATGAGAGCCAACTGAAGTGGAAGGCTTCGAGGTATGTGTGTGTATTAAAGAATGCTAAGTAGGAATGCCAGCCCGCAGGTTGGGGTGGGGATCCCCCGAGTTTTGGGGAGAAGCCAGGGAAAGCCCACTTTCCCTCCCCCCATCCTCATATCTTGATGGTTCTTTCCACAGCGAGAAGGTCAGCCAACTGAGCATGCTGAAATATGGCTCTTCAGTTCCCGAGCCCAGGATGCACACTGGCTAATCCCGTTCATGGGGCTGGAGAGAGAGAGAGGAAGGTGAAGGGGGGGTTCCTTGGCATGAGCGAGGAGTGCACTCTGACTGGCTGCCAGGGCTGGGAGCAAGTGAGTGATCGCACCCATGCTGTGCAGGTTCCAGTGAAGTGAGGCTGAAAGCACAGCTCTCTCTCTCCCTCCACCTTTTCCCCCTGCACAAGTGAGTTTTCGTCAGAAGCCAGGGGTCCCTGCAGCCTTGGTGTCTCTAAAGTCAGTGCTGCATCCTGGAGCTACTGTGGTGTTTGGACTAGAGGACAGCAGGTGGCAACTGTTCAGTCCACAGGGCAGGAAGTGCTTGGGACTGTCCACCTTGCAGCCTGTGCAGAGTTTGGCTGGTGACTGTGGCACAGCAGGGCTGTTTCCTGAGGCGGGGCTGAGGGGGGCAGTAGAGGCATGTTTGTGTGTCATTTTTTTTCCCTGGAAAAGGGAAAGTTCTCACAGGAAAGGCAGAGGGGGGAAAGTGAGGGGGTGTGCATGTGGCGCTGCATCCCCGACGCAGTGACATCACTCTACATGATGTAATTGCATCGGGGATGGCCCCTCCCAGAACACCCCCCAAAGCCTTCTGGTGAGGAGAAGATGGGACCTGATAACGCTAATGCTAGGGAATTTGTGTGTTTGGTAATTGTGATGTCTGAGTATAGTCACACTGATGTACTAACTGTGGAGGAGCTTGGTTGACATGAGTCTCAGTGGATGTTGCATAAGTAAATTCTTTATACTGGCTTTATGCCATGGTAAATGAGTTAGTGTTGACTGAACATTGCTGTATAAAATGCTTGCAGGAGAAGGTGTAACCTCTTGTAACAACAGATTTTTATGGTGTTGGAACCTACTACAGTTTGCTAAAAGACATCCAGAGCTTTGCTCTTTCTCTAGTTTTATTTTAATTTATTTTAATTCATTAACTTCACAGCCTGCTCCCACATACAAGATAAGATAAGCGATGAGTCTGGGTAAGAAGGACGGACTGGCTTGGGGAGGATATCTCTCTTTGTAATTTTTAAGACTTTGAATTTTTTTAATGCCTCTATTAGACAGGGAAGAGGGCTTCTGCCTCACCCCTTATCTGTAGCTTTTGGATAGAGATGGTGTGGTAAGCTCAGTTCTCTCCTGCACAATAGAGGGAAAAAGGATTTACTTGTCACAGTGTTCACTGAAATGTCCACTTAAATCTCTCATAGGTGACTTGATGAATTCTTTGAACGTCATACTTTTATCGGCAACTTCTTTCCAGTGGCTGGAAGCTCACGCTTTCAGATAAAGAGGTATCTTGCACCTGCTTCAGTTTCTTTCAGTAATAGTAACACCTTCTGATAGTTATCAAGCTTTTGCAGTGCTCGTGTGGAGGAGGTCCCTGGAGGAAGGTTTATTTTCATTCATCTGCTTTGGCCTGCAGTTTGGAACTTGAACTGTTTGGGGGACAGGCTAGCTTGTGATTTGAGCTGTGATCGAGAGCCACCAGTTTGGGACCTGAAGAGACTCTGAGAGCTGTTGATGTTTGAAGATACTATTCTATTTATAAGATTTTTCCTTGTGACCCTGCTTGTAGCAGGGTGCTGAGTATCCTGTCAATCCTTGCTGTTTATGCTGTGGCAAGAAGAAGAAGAAGAAGAAGAGATTAGATTTATACCCCGCCCATCACTCATAGTCTCAGAGCGGCTTACAATCTCCTTTCCCTTCCCCTCCCCACAACAGACACCCTGTGAGGTAGTTGGGGCTGAGAGAGCTCTGACAGAAACTACCCTTTCAAGGACAACTCTCACAGAACTATGGCTTGCCCATGGTCATCCAGCAGCTGCAAGTGGAGGAGTGGAGAATCAAACCCTATTCTCCCAGATTAGAGTCCATACACTTAACCACTACACCAGGATTTATCTTTTTACTAGTGGGGCAAAATAGTATATATGGCAAACTGTGTGTGTATGTTAACTGCTGTCAAGTCACCTCTGACTTACGGCAACCCTTTGAATTAATGACCTCCAAAATGTCCTGTCATTAATAGCCTTGCTCAGGTCTTGTAAACGGAGGGCCAGGGCTTCCTTGATTGAGTCAATCCATCTCATGTTGGGTCTTCCTTTTTCCCTGCTGCTTTCAACTTTTCCCAGCATTGTCTTGTCCAATGACATTGTCTTCTCATAATGTGACCAAAGTCCAATGGCCCCAGTTAGAGATGGACACGAACCAGGAAAATGTGATAGGGTTCAGTTTGTGGTTCGTGTCTGAACCATGAACCGAACCAGGAGGTTTGTTCACGAGCCAAACTGGTCTGTGGCCCCGCATATCCCATTGAAAAAGACTGTAGTCCCTTTCAGTGGGGTTTGCAGAAAGCAGCTGTTTTGGGGGCTGTCTTCTGCAGTCCCTTTAAAGTTTAAAGGGATCGCACAAGACAGCCTGCAATAGATGAGTGGCAAGGAGCACCTCCTTGCCACTTAGCTGGTTTTGTGGCTTTTGTAGGAAACAGAAAGTGGGTTTACTATTCTATTTATAGTTTCTGCTCCATCCACAAACTGCTTTAAAAGTTTGTGATGGTAGACCCATCATGAACTTTTGTTCACGGACCACAAACGGCAAAATTCATGATTCCCTAGCCCCAGTTTACTCATTTTCTCTTTTAGGGAGAGTTTAGGCTTGATTTGATCTAAAACCCACTTATTTGTCTTTTTGATGGTCCGTAGTATGCATAAAAATGTCTGCCAACACCACATTTCAAGTGAATTAGTTTTCTTCATGTCAGCTTTCTTCATTGTTCAGTTTTCACACCCATACATAGTAACAAGGAATACAATTGTATGGATTATCTTGATCATAATTGCCAGTGATGCATCCTTACACTTAAGAATCTTTCCTAGCTCCTTCATGGCTAGCCTTTCCAGTCTCAGTTTCCTTCTGATTTTTTGGTTGCAGTCTTTTTTTTGGTTGATGATAGAGCCAAGGAATAGAAAAATAATTTCTATTTCTTCATCATCAACCTTAAATTTGTGTAATTCCCCAGTAAGCATTACTTTTGTCTTCTTGATGTTCAGCTACAATCCTGCTTTGGCACTTTCTGCTTAAACCTTCACCAGGAGTCATTTCAGATCTTCACTATTTTCTGCCAGTAATGTGGTCTCATCTGCATATCTCAAATTGTTACATTCTACCAATTTTCACTCCACCTTCATGTAAATCTAATCCAGCTTTCCTTATGATATGTTCTACATATAGACTGAACAGATGGAAAGATAAAATACATCCACGTCTGACACCTTTATAAATTGGAAACCATTCTGTTTCTCTGTATTTTGTCCTAACAGTAGTTTTTGTCCAGAGGCTGTACATCAAGACAATCAGATGTTGTGGCCAGTGTTCCCTCTAAGCTGAGTTAGTGTGAGCTAGCTCACAGTTTTCTAGCCTTCGGCTCACACGTTTTTGTCTTAGCTCAGGAAGGAGGGCTCCAGAGCAAACTAAATTTATGCAGCAGCCAAACTGCTCGCTCATAGCTTTAATGCCAGTAGCTCACAAAGTAGAATTTTTGCTCACAAGACTCCACAGCTTAGAGGGAGCATTGGTTGTGGCACACGCATTTCTTTTAAAACCAACCATAACTTTTCATGATCCACGCAGTCAAAAGCTTTGCTATAAAACACAAGTTGATTTCTTCTGAAATTTTCTTCTATGTTTCAGTAACCAATGTCGATTTGCAATATGATCTCTAGTGCCTTTTCCCTTTCTGAATCCAGCTCAAACATCTGGCATTTCTTGTTCCATATATGGTAGCAATCTTAGCTGTAAGATGTAGAGCATCACTTTACATGTGTGAGAAAGTAATGTTGTGGCTGATAGTTGCTGCTGTCTTTGACATCTTCTGTTGTCAGAATTGAAATGTAGATTGAGTGTTTCCGGTGAGGCAAACTCTGCTAGTTTAAAATGTTTCTTTTTCTTTTTAATCTCTATGGGCCTTCAACTAGTGTCAGTCATACCCCAGTGAGTGAGTACAAATAGTTTTCTACCTTGGTTTGTTTGATCATCTGTATCATTGCATGGTATAAAAGCTTATCGGCAAACAGATGTGGTAAAGTCAGTGACCTCTGCAGAATGATGTGGATTTCCTACTCTTTCCATATGGTAAAACAGTATTGCTCTTACCCTGAACAAATAGAACTCGGTGTATTAAAGAGTTCATTGTTGGGTGTTTTGCCATCTTTTCCAGTCATATGTCAAGTCATATGTCAAGCACACACCCCATGATACTATTTTAATGCTTGAAATTTGTATGTGATCATTCTAATGTAGTCTCTGAGTGGGCAAATTATATTTTAAGATTATTCTTAAAAATAAAATTGCGTTTTTAAAATTTCCTTAAACTTCAGTTTATGAGTCTGTATTTAGATGCATGAGTTGGAAGAGAGAAGTGTGGCATCCATCTGAGCACATCTTAGTTCAATGGCTGATTGAAGTGATACATAAACGTAGCCTGTGTATGTTTTGAAAACAGCTGACTGCGAAGGAAATGCGACCTTTATGCAAATGTGGTAAAACTTGTCCATATTTTTTAAACTGAATTATGGCCAACTGTCAAACTCTCTGAGATGCTTTTCAGTACAAAAGAGAAAACTGAGGAGGGGGGTGGTAGGCACCTTTGCAGGTTAAGCATTGCAAATATTTTTTATTTTTCGATTTATATCCTGCCCTCCCTGCATGTGGGCTCCGGGCGGGTAACAACAATAGTTACTGAGGCATTAAAAATAAGTTATAACAAATAAATTAGTTTTAACAATTAAAATGACCAATGATACAAATAAAAGCATTCATGAGGTTCCAGCAGTATTAAATGACAGGAGCAGCTAGGCCACAAACCAAGGAGAGGTGATAAATCTCATTAACGTGGGCCAGATACAGTTGGAGAGTTCATCAAGGGAGGCCAAATAAGTGGGTGCCTGCTGCCTCAGCCAACGGCCCAGTGGAACAGCTCCGTTTTTCAGGCCTTGTGAAACTGTAATAGGTCATATTGTGTAGCTCATATTGCATAGGTTGTTTTGGTGATGTCATCTTATCTTGTTCTGTAATTAGTCATTGGGTTTGTGGGGTTTGTGTGGTTATCTTGTACTCTTACGTTGTTTTTCCAAGTTACACGAGATCTCATTTTGAAGTATTGATATTCGAGTCTCTCAGAGAAAACAGTTTACTTTCCATTGTCATAGAAAACCACTATTTTGTTCAGTAATTCCCTATTCGTGCTTCTGGAATGTTCTGAACACTTAATGAAGTAAGTGATTTTTAAAAGAAAAATTCTTGCAAGAATACAGAAGTCTTTGTCTTCTCTGTAAACAGAACTCTGATGATTCAGAAGACATGTGGCCTGAATGACCAAAGGTTTTAGATCAGGGGTGGCCAACCTTGCTTAACGTAAGAGCCACATAGAATAAACGTAAGAGCCACATAGAGATGTCTGAGAGCCGCAAGACAGGAACAAATATCACACACACGTTTTTATTTTTAAAAATATGCAAATTTGCTTTTTATTAATGTTAAATGGGACTGCCAAAAATAAAAACAAACGAGGAAAACCAGTTATAAGAAAGAGAGAGAGAGAAACTAGGAAAGCAAATAGATGGGAGGGAGGAGGGAAGGAAGGAAGGAAGGGAGAAAGAGAGAAAAAGCATGCCTCCCCTTTGCTTCCCCAGCCGCCCTGCCAGGAGCCGCACAATATGTGTGAAAGAGCCGCATGTGGCTCCCGAGCCACAGGTTGGCCACCCCTGTTTTAGATAATGTACCTTTTCTGAACAAAGACTCTATTTAGTTGCATATTTTATGCATGTTTGTTGGGTAAATATATAAATCTCAAACAAGACAACTCAAACAAGAAACATATACTGAGACAGTCTGTAAACAGCCCTGACAGAAAAAGGGTTTAGTGCTGACAGAGTCAGGCCCCATCCACATGAGCGAGATAAGCTGGACGGGAAGTGACACAAATTTGTGCCGGCGCAATTTGCGCCGCTTTTGCGGGATCACACAGGTCCACGGACCTGTGAGGGCGAACCGCCGCTGCGTGATCACATGCAGTCGTGGGTGAGTTGGGGTTTTTTTTCCGGCTGTTTTCAGTGCGCTTATCTGCTTCTACAAGGGATTGATGACTTGCCTCTCCACCCTCGGGGTCATCCAATGATGCGCATACCAGGATGGGAGGGGAAAAAACCCAAAAAGCCCGCTCCCCAACGCCACTTGTTTGCGCTGGCGCGGTCACTTCAGGAAAGGTCAGTTCTGGGCCATCGCAAACCATTTGAGACTGCCTTTTCACTGGTAGCTAAATAAGCTGATTCCCCACTGGCTCAAAGCGGTTTGCGACACTTTGACACCGGCTGCAGGACGCTTCCCAGATGTGCTTGTGTGATCGCACCACTTTGAGCCGGCGGGGAATCATCCTTCTTGTGTCGCAAATGGGTGCATATGATTGTGCCCTCAGATTTCTATCTTGACTGGACACAGTCTGAATTCAGAAGCAGCTAAGAGCAGTTTGAACACAGACAGAGAACTGGGGGAGACTTTGGCAAGAAAGTTTGGGTAGTAGAGAAGACTTCCATTCAGACCAAAGGAAAGGTGATAGATCTTCTAGAGAGAGAAGATGATACCCTACCCAGTCAAACAGGGAGAGTTATCTCTGTGGAGTACAGAGATCCCTGGTCTCATGTGATTAGAAACTGCCTGTAGAGCCCTTAAAAGTCAGTGAACGACTCGAGAACAGTACAGAACAGAGAAAGGGTTTGGGTACTGGGAAAAGAATACCAGCCGTCTGGGCACCAAAATAGTCAGTGATTACTTAAAGTGAACTACAGTGTTTGGAACAAAAAGCCTTTCAATATAAAGATCTAAGTAACTGAATGAATTAAGAACCTCACATTAGCCTGATCTAGAAGATTAAAAGTCTGTGCTTGTACTTTTTTCCTCTCTCACCTCTCATCTCGTTTGTCACCACCTACCTCCTATAACCCCTGTGGTGTAGTGAATAGTCTGCTAGAGCCAAAGTAGACATTGCTTTTGGCACAAGTCAAGTTGGGATCCCCCAACTGATTTTATAGATATAGGAACTTATGTTCATGAGCTCTCTAGAGCTTGATTCCAGCCACTACCATTTTGGCATGAGAAAATTAGGCCCCTTAATACTTGGGAATGTTAGTTCCATAGTGTCACATCTGTCTGGCAGATGTAACGTTTGGCCCTTATATTTGAGTTAGGAAGAGCTGGATTCATCTTTCATATTCAGCTGTAACTTCTCTGGATAGTCTTGAATCACTCTCAGCCAAACCTAATTTACAGCATTTCCTTGAGGATGGAATACTCCATGTCTGCTCCTCTGACCTCTTTGGAGAAAAAACGGCATAAAATATAAATAAATTTATGTTCAGCTCCTGCATGCTATTCCTTTTTTTTGTTGTTTATGAAACAGCGCTCTCTCTTATTCACTCATCCCATCCAAGATTTTCCCCAAACTAATCCTGCACTATTCAGCAGTCCCTAATAGTCATCACATCCCACTCTTGTCTGTCTGATTATTACAGATCTGCACAATGATTATGTCAGTTCAGCATGCTGGACCTTACTAAAAGTACTTCTCATGCAGTGAAATGTTGAGAACGTTGATTCACTATGGCAAAGTTTGCATATTTGTGCTTTTACATAATTGTTCTGTCATACTTGTTGCTGTGCCAACTTGAGTTTCCTATATGAACAATTCCCGGTATGATCTGGTCTTTCCAATGCATTTTGATTGTTATAGTTCTAATAAGTACAGGTAACAATGCTGCTTAAAATAGACTTAAAAAAATACATACAGCAAAGGAATATACCAGAGACTTCTGTTTACTGTAAGCCAGCCTCTAAGAAAATAGTGCAGTACTACTTGTTAAAAATGTTTGTTCTTGGCCAGTCCCCAGTTAAAGAAAGAATTTCACAACTCTGGATTTTAGAAGGGGGAGGGTTTTGTTCCCTGCAGATCGTGAGAAATGACCACAAACTGCAAAAGAGGTTGACCCTGAATGGTGTTGTGAGCCCACGATTTAAAGTGTGCAGTACAGTGTAATGATTTTGCTGATGCCCTATAACAGAGTTTGGCCCATGTACACAACAGACCAAAGTATGCCTGACATGTTATCATGTGTGCTCTACTTCAAATACTGGGACAACCTTGGGTCATAGTGGACAAGTGGAAAGGGAGGTTGGACACCAGTAGATTCCCTTTGTCATAGAGCAGCAATAGTTTAAAATTAGAATTCAGAGTGTGATCATTCCAAAAGTAAAAATTTGAGCATAAAATTATCCATTGGTGCCCTTGTGTCTCACGAGGCCCCTCCTGCTCACAAAGCATTTATGAGGACTCATTAAAGTGCAGTATTGTTTTCATCCATCACAGTCACAATGTGAAAGGGTCAAAAGCCTGTTCCAGGTTCATGTAAACCTTTCCTTTTTCTTGGAGTACATGAAGGTCAAAGTGAATGTTCAGGCTGAGGTGCTGTAGGGTTTTTCAGACTGATTTTGATTGGAGAAGTAAACTTCAGATACAGAGGTAGTTAAGAATACAATATTTATTGGATGGGCCAATTAAATGAGTCAAGATGGTGGACTTTGCCTACAGTTACTACATCACTGGAGTGCAAGAAAGTACTGAAGAATTCCATATGATGGAAGTTTCATTTGATTATTCAAATTTATGTACATTCAATTACAAGAGATATTTGTTTATTATTTTATTTATGAAATTAAATTTCCAAAGCTCCCTCCCCTGTAAAACAGGGCTCAGGGCAGTGTACAACTGTAAAACATTCAAATTTACAGATTTAAAAACAATAAAAATACAACAATTTAACCTAATTAGATGGTGCTAGGAAACTTCAGATTGTGCCACCATCTCACAGGGGGAGGTAAGAAATCAGGAGTGCCAGACAGATGGAGACCATCGCTATCCTCAACCAAATGCCTGGAGGAACATCTGTGTCTTACAGGCCCTGCAGAACTGCATTAAGTCTCGCAGGGCATGGAAGTTACTTAGCAGAGAGCTTCGTCCTGGCTCTGGTTGAGGACAGCCGGATATCCAGGTTGAATATGTGCTGTTCACACTGCTGCATTATGGATCAGTTGGAGTTTCCAGATCAGTCTCAAGATGTAGACCTATGTAGAGGGAGTTACAGTAATCTAATCTAGAGGTGACCATTTCATGGATTACTGTGGCTAGGTTGGGGCGAGACAGGTAGGGAGGCAGTTGCATGACCTGGTGCAGCTGGAAGAATGCCAGTCTGGCAACATTTGTGATCTGGGCCTCCATTGATAAAGAGGCATCCAGAACCACACCCAGGCTCTTGACAGTTGGTGCCGGTATTAGGGGCACATCCTCAAGAGCCAGGAGTTGGCACCCCAAACCTGAATCTCTCCCACCCAGCCATAGAATTTCTGTCTTAGCAGGGTTTAGTCTCAGCTGGCTCTGTTGCAACCATCCCACCATGGTCTCCAGCCCCTCAGCCAGGTTTGGAGGGGCAGTGTCTGGCCTGGGCACCCATCAACAGATAAAGCTGGGTGTCATCAGCATACTGGTGACACCCCAGCCTGAAACTCTGCACCATTTGGGCAAGGGGGCGCATATAGGTATTAAGCTACATTGAGGAGAGGATTGCCCCCTGAGGGACCCCACATAGTAAGAGGTGTCTAGTTGACACCCTCTTTCCCCAACCTTGAGGAAAGAGGTAAGTCACTTCAAGGCTACCCCATGAACTCGTACATTGGCAAGGTGGTGGATCAGAAGATCATGATCAAACACGTTGAATGCTGCTGTAAGATCAAGCAGTAGCAGCAGCGTTGACCCGCCTTGATCCAGCTGCTTGCAGAAGTCATCTTTGAGAGTGACAAGTGCCATCTCCATCCCATGGCTGGGGTGGAAGCTGCACTGGAATGAGTCCAGTGCAGATGTGTCCTCTGGGAAATTCTGGAGCTGTTCTGCCACCGTGCTTTCAATTACCTTGCTCAGAAATAAAAGGTTCGAGACTTGGTGGTAATTGGAAGGATCCACTGGATCCAAAGATGGCTTCTTTAAGAGTGATACTACCACAGCCACTTTTAATCCCTCTGAGTAGACCTCCAAATCCAGGGACAGATTGATAATATCTACCAGGGGCCCCTGTATTCCCTCACCACCAGCTTTCACTAGCCATGAGGGACACTGGTCTAAGAGGCATGTGGTCAGCCTAACAGCACCCAGAATCCTGTCAACATTGGCCCGGGAGAGTTGGTTGAACCTGTCAAATACAGAATCCAAAGTCAGCCAAGGGGCCTCCAGTTCACAGTGTTGGCTGGAAGGTCTTGGTGGAGCAACAAGACTTTATCTGCAGATTTCCTGTTGGAATGGCCGCCTGTTAGAGCACTGTTTTTTTGCTTCTGTATCTCCTCTCACTGAGGTGCCCATTTCTATGCCCAGAACAGTGGAAAAACATAAATCTCTCTCTCCCTTCCCTCAGACGGAGGGCTGGTAGACCTGTGGAGCTTCCTGGATTATGTTCAGTTTCTGTTCACACCAAGCTGAGACAAGATAAGCTTAACAACTAAGCTAATTAAGGGTGGCCCCACCTCCCTTTCTTGTATTTCTTTCTTTCCACCTTCTTTAATACCTAACGTTTTGTGTTCTCTCAGTGAGAGAAGTTAAGGATCTAGTGAGAGCTATTGGATGCAATGGAGACTGTATAAAACTCCCTTTAGCAGCCTTCACCACCACCTCATAGAGTTTCATAAATGTCCTATAAGATGTTCTTGCAGCTTCACCCCGAGTATGCCACCAAACTGTAGCCGTCTTGTAGCCATCTAAGTTCCCATTTCATCCCACTAAGTTCCATAGTGTACCAGGGGATAATTTAGATCAGCAACGAAGAGAACATCAGGGAGCGATTTCATTGATGGCTTCAGAGAGACTGGAATTCCAGTCCTCTATCAACACATCTAATGAATTGCTGAGGGGCATTGGATCCCACAGAGCATTCTGGAACCCAGTTGGGTCCATTAGTCTCCATGGGCAAGCATAAATCCGCTCGCCACCAAAACAGGAAGGGGCTGGGACACCCAACCGGGTCTTCAGGGCAAAATGATCCAACCATGGCACTTCATCTTTAGTGATCAGATCCATATCCATCCTCATACCAAAGGTCAAGTGCAGTGTGTGGCCTGCTTGATGTGTGGGACCTGAGACAATCTGGGAGAGTCCTAGTGCTGCCATGGAAGACACTAGATCTGATGCCTGCGAGGAGGCAGCAGCAGCGTTGGCATGGACGTTGAAGTCCCCCAGAACTATCACTCTTGGGAACTCCAAGGCCCAGCCCACTACCACCTCCAGCAGGTTTGGTAGGCTGTCCACTGGGGTGCTAGGCAGTCAGTAAACCAGACAGTCAGCCAAACTCTCCTCAGTGTCCCAAACTAGGCTGGCACAATCAATACCTGAGATCTTTGGAGTAGGAAGTGTCCTGAAGGAAAAACCCTCACAAATGAATATCGCCACCCCTTGGTTCAGGACCAATGGAGACTGAGAAACCTGGTGGGGTCAGTTCTTTTAAGGTGACGGTTTCACCCTCCCTTGTCCAGGTCTCAGTCAGGCATGCCAGGCCCATATCTTGCACTGCGATATAATTATGCAGCATCATGGTCTTATTATTGATGGACCTGGCATTGCACAACATCAGTGTCGAGGGTGGGTGGGTATTTTCCTAGCCCTCTCACCGACATGTCTCAGGATGGGATGAAGGTTGGAAGGCAACTGAGCATGGCCGTATCTTCGTCTCCTTCCATTCCAGTACCTTCTCTGACCGCCATACCTCCCTCTATCCTCAATCACTGGGATCACCAGTCCAGTACTGGCCCTCTTGATGTTAACCAGCACCATTTTGTCCTCTCGCTCCCCACACCCACGAAGCAGTGGCCCAAAACTATAATAAATACTAGATTAATTACAATGTATGGGGTTTCCAAAGTAGTGGATATGCCTGATAGGATTATTTTCCTCTTGAAATGTACCTTCCCTCCTAGTGCCATTTCACAATTTATTTTAGAAAGTTTTGTTGTCCTTCATGTCCTTCAAGTATTATACAGATGTTGGCACTTGCTCCTGATTTCTTTTTTTCCAATTATACTTTGCATGTTTGGAATTTTTAGATCTTTAGATCATTATCAGTTTTTTGTGTGTGAAAGATTCATGAGCGTATGTCATAATACTGCTTAGAGCAGGGGTGGGCAAATTGCGGCCCGGGGGCCACACGCGGCCCGCCACAGAGTTTTTTGCGGCCCGCCAAGAAGATTTCAGGACTTCAAGAAAATTGAGCCTAAATTCAATTTGCTCTCTTATCCCATCACTGCTGATATTGATACAGCATTTGAGGAGCTGCAGCTTGAACTTATTGACATGCAGTCAGATCACACTGTGAAAGAAATGTTTAATGCTGTGACATTAGTTGACTTTTACAAATCTTTGTCTGCTGAAAAAATTTCCATGTATGAAGAAATTTGTTGGGGAAATCTTCTCTATATTTGGGTCTACATATATTTGTGAGCAAAGTTTTTCTTGCATGAAGATCAACAAGAGTAAATATAGATGCTCTTTAACAGACATTAACTTCCAGGCTGTGATGAGAATCTCAACAAGCAATCTCACTCCTGATTTCAAAAAAATTGTAGAAAAGTGTGATAGGGCACGTTTGTCTCATTAAACGGATTCTAAAATTAAATGTGCTTGCGGCTATAGATGATATGAAATTAGCACAATAAATAAATTGAATAAAACTACCACTATTTTATTTAATTTATATTTATTGATTTTTATGATACAATTTATACCTTTTCTGAAATGCAAAGTTAAGTAATGAATGCAATCATTTTAAAAGGTGCGGCCCTCTGCTAACCTCCGCTCCCACAAAGTGGCCCCCGAGCCAAAACAATTGCCCACCCCTGGCTTAGAGTGTTCAGATCCTGTTATTGACCATGTAGAATATTGTGCTAGAAACTTGGATTCGAAACATGTTTCATAGAAACAACCCAGCTATTTTCAGTGCACATTTTTGCAAGCAGAAGATTTATAGGAGCGTAACCCATTGGTTGTTGACTGTTATAAATAGCTCTGAGTTTAAAGCAGAACATGAGAGAGGTTCTTTCTTGCTACATACTGAACATTGTCTTCGTAGAAACTTTTTTTCAATATTTGAGCATGTCAGAATAAAGAGAAGGATCAACTCTGGTCTCCTGCAAGCTTCTGCTGCTATTTCAATGTTCATCCTTTAATAGTTTGGGATTACACAGTATTATCATCCTCAGATTGACTCAGGTGGAACTATTTTTATTTAATCTGTATTAAGGTATCATTGTACATCTCTAGTCTTGCAGCATAGTGGTAATGCGATTTGCTATTTTTGTAAAAAAAATCTGCGTGGCTGAATAAATCCTGTTACTACCGAGAACTGACAAGATTAGTCATGAACTCCCTTTCTTTCATTGTGAGAAGCTATATTCTTGATTTTTTTTTCAGTTGAACATAAGTAGTCACAGAAAAGTCCAATCTTTCCCCCCCCTAACATGCAGTGCATCGGTTCTGTTGGGCTAGTTGGTTCTGTTTGCATAGGAGGCATTTAAACAGTAGCTATTGCAGCATGCTCAAGTGTTGGGCTCTGTTCTGCAAAAAGCATGAAACCCCCACACCAGTGGAAACAACGGAGGATGGCCAAGGGCACTTGTTCAAGGCCCTATAGAACGGGACCTGTGACCTGATGTACTTGAAACTTGGAGGTTCTTCAGAGGATAGGCACCACTAGCTCCCCTGCGGTTTTTGGGCCATTAATATTAAAAGCAGCCCCTCAGGCCCCCTTGAAAGATTCCCCGTTGGGAGTAATAGCATAAGATCAGATCAGGGGAAAACCCAAAATGTGAATACTAAACTGGTATTTGGAACCCAAATAATCTGACCCTGAAAAATACCCCCCCTTTTTTTTTTCAAGGGGCACATCCTTAATTTGTGCTTTCGGTCTGGGAAAGCAAGTGAGAGAATACCAGACATACAAATCTCTGGTATTTTCTAAGTAAGCAGACAGAACATGGAATTGAGCATGAATTGGACAGCCAGATAGACAGCCCTCCTTGCCAGTCAGAGCTCTGGTTTTCTCCAGCCGTCTAATCCTCACCATCAGAAGATGGGAAATCAATGCAGTCATGAAATTATGAGTCTCGTGAAGTGTTAATCCCTTTCAGAATTTTGTATCACTTCTTGTCCACTAAGAGCCTTCTGTGCAGAATTAAAAGCCAATTCCTCCATTCCTTTGCTTTGGCTACCTCACTTGTATTTGGTATTTAAAGCTTAATTCCATTTTCTCCTTTTAGGAAATGTGTCTGGATTAAGCCCCTAGTCCCCAAATCCCTATAACATTTTTTCCTGACTCCCCCTTCTATTTAAGGCTGAAGTTCTATGCACAAGTTACATGGGAGGAACTTAGTGGGACTTACTTTGAATAAAAATACGTGAGTTCAGACTGCCTGAATTTAGCAATATAGCAAGTTTTGTTATATCTATCAGCATGGCTAGAGTTACCCATATGCCAATTGCATGTTGGCTACAGTACCTAAAGGTATATATGTTCTCAATTTTTAAAATTGTTAGTAAACGTATATTTAGATATGTTCAGTCAGCTAACAAACTGGGGAACTTTCTAGTTGCCTAATTTTCATAATCCTTCACTTCTTTACTTATTTGGGATCAAGTCTACTCACTTGGGAGTAAGTCCCAAGTCCTGAAATCTCATATTTATTAAGAAGTATATATCATATCTGACTGTTTGGCAGATCTCTTTTTTCAAAGCTTACAAATGTATTGGAACCAGATATGTGCCAACTAAGTCTACTCAGGAGACACTGCCCCATCTTTTGTCAACAAAGTTTAAAAATAATTGCTTTAATACTTCGTCCTCTTAGTAGAAAGTGAAAATTACCAGCCCACTGACTTCCACATACCACTTCCCATGACTTCCTCCCTCCATAATCAAATACATCCAGTGCCAAAGAATACTGGCATATTTGTAGGGCAAAAACTGAGTTAGGTACAACAGGAACTCTGGATTTTAGTTTCCAGCAGTTCGTGTAAAACAAATTTTGGATTTGATTTGCTCAAGTATTGGTAAAGGTCACTTTAAACTCCTGCCCCTATTCTCTATCTTCTGTGTTGTGCCAGAAGAACTTACTAGGCAGCTATTAAGCATCAATAGCATTCTCTTCCCTCCTTGGTCAGATTGCTAAAAACCTGGAGGTGAAATGTCTTGGGCTTTTAACAGAGGCTTAAATGCATGGAAATGGGCACTTGAAGCTTTTCATGGCAGGAAGGTAAATAACATCACATTAAGCCTCTGTTAAAGGACCAGGACATCTTTTCTCCAGGTTATTGGCACTATCCTTCTGTAGTGAGGCAAAATCATGTTTAGATATTTCTGAACTCGACATTTGGGGCCAAAAATTGATGAAAGTGAAGCAATCTAATGTAAACTCTGAGATCTAATACAGCTAGGTAAAGGTAAAGGTTTCCCTTGCTCAAAAGCCAGTCAGATATGACTCTAGGGATGCGGTGCTCATCTCCGTTTCCAAACCGAAGAGCCAGCGCTGTCCAAAGACATTTCTGTGGTCATGTGGCTGGCATGACTAGACGCTGAAGTGCACGGAACACTGTTACCTTCCCATCAAAGTGGTGCCTATTTATCTACTTGCTCTTTCTTGCTTTCGAACTGCTCGGCTGGCAGGAGCTGGGGCCAGAGACGAGAGCTCACTCCATCATGCAGCACTCGGGTCTCGAATTGCTGAACTACCGACCTCCCGGTCTGCAGTTCAGTGTCTTAACCACTTTAGCCACTGCAGCCCCTCTAATACAGCTAGTTACCAATAAACTTCTCATATTATTTGTGTTTTGGCCAGGGATGGTGTGTGCACCATTTTCCCCCCTCAAGTGTATCCAGTATTTAAGTTGAAAGCATCTGGCAACCCTAAACAGAAAACACAAGTCCTGATCTTGTAACTTAGATTTCTGAGTATTGCAGCAAATCTCAAAGTTACTTTGGAAAAGGAGTCTAAATCTGAATTTACTTAATTTACTTAATAAACTCAACAGATGTTTTGGGCCACGGTTGCTGTAGTTGCCTGTGTGTGTTTAAAGCAAAAAAAAAGTTTAGGATCCTAAGATCTCCTTTGGGAACACCCAAGGATTTTACTGTGCTTTATGGAATTGTTTTCTTTGAACAGCAGCTGTTTGCCATGTTACAGAACTGCTTTTTGAAACTTCCCTCAGTTTCAAAGAAGGCTTGCCATTTACAGTCCTGTGTGCTGTTCTTTTGAGAGATTCAAAGCTCTCTTGAGCATGTAGAACTTCTGCTGTACTTTAAACAAAACAAGTGTTAGATCAACTTTCACTGGTATTTTACTAATGTGTGCTCTTAAGATGACTGACACTTCTTATCAACAGAGAAGGGAATGTAGCTACATGATGTTCATCTGATCCTAAACATACTTATTTTTGGTGTGTGTTGAGCTTGCTTTCATGAAAATGTTCAGGAACCATAGCCTCTGGAATTTAGTCATTAAAGACCCACATATACAATAGCCTAAACTCTGGGTAAAGGCATACTTACCGGAAGCTAGTAGGGCGGATCCTACCATGCAACTGAGCAGCGTTTCTTTATGTATTAAAATTTTCCCCTCCCTTTTCTTTTGGCTCAAGTTTGAAGCCTTCCTTCAGTCTAAGAAGCCTCCCTCCATTGGAGGAAGAACTATTTTACATTGGTGGAGGCTCCTCAGGCTGGAGGAAGTCTACTTGGAAGATGGTTTGATCCACCCCAGTATATTTTGTGTATAGAGACCCTTGGGAAAACTTTTCTTACAGATGGGAGCTTTAACTGTATCTCTGTGGCTTCTGATAGGTGACACTCAGTATGGGGAACTATTTGAAAAACTGAAACACCTTTGGAAGGGAAACAGCTATAATACTGAATGGCAGCTAACATGCCAGTTGATTATTGGTGAAGTTTACTAACAGAACAGGTCTGTGCCACCTACTCCTTTACAGTGTATTGCACCTCCTGAAAAGCAGCTTCCAAGAGCAAACCCTCTAATAGTATAGGATGTACCACATGAGCGGTCAGGAGAATTGGCAAAAGAACCTTTCCATTCACTCAGGTTTGGGTCCAATTGATTTGTGAAAGTGCCTTAACATACGTGAATAATTTAGAAATTCCTTGCTGCAAAAATGTTGGTTTGTAGTGGAGAAGAATAGTTGATTGGGCAAGTTTTGGGCAGCCATTGCTATCCCCCCCCCAAAAAAAGGACTTACTTTGAGTTACAAGGGAGTTACAAGTGAGAAACTACTTAAGAACATAAGAAGAGCCCTTCTGGATCAGACCAATGGTCCATCTAGTCCAGCATCCTGTCTTACACTATGGCCAACCAGTTCCTCTGGACGGCTAACAACAACAGGGCATAGAGGCTGAGACCTTCCCCCTGATGTTGCCTTCTGGCTGGGATTCAGAGGATTTAAGCCCCTAAATGTAGAGGTTACCCTCAATCACCATAGCTGGTAGCCATTGATAGACTTATCCTCCATGAATCTCTCTAATTCTCTTTTAAAGCTGTTTATTGCAGTGGCCATGACTACATCCTCTGGCAGTGAATTCCACATTTTAATCACCCTTTGCAGAAGCCATGCTGATTTTCCCTGAGCAGGCTTTGTCCCTCTATGTGCCTAACAATTCTATCTTTGATTAGTTTCCTGGGACAGATGTTAGGCTGACAGGCCTGTGATTTTCTAATTCCCCTCTGGATCCATTTTTAAAAAATTGGTGTCAAATTTACTACTCTCCTGTCTTCTAGAATAGTGGCTGGATATAGTGATAGGTCACATATATGGGTTAGTACAGGGGTGGGCAAACTTGCTCAGCATAAGAGCCACCTAGAACAGGGGTGACCAAACTTGCTTAATGTAAGAGCCACATAGAATAAACATCAGACGTTTGAGAGCCACAAGAAATGAACAAATATTACCTGCTTTTATTGGAAAATAAGCAAATTTGCTTTTTATTAACATTAAATGAGACTGTCAAAAATAATAACAAAAGGGGTAAAAGCAGATATTGATAATGATATTAATTTGTCCAATGATATTTGTTTGCTAATGATATTTAGCTTCCCCAGCCGCCCTGCCGGGAGCCACATAATATATGTGAAAGAGCCGCATGCGGTTCCCGAGCCACAGTTTGCCCACCCCTGGGTTAGTAGATCAATGAACTCACATCTGAGTTCCTTAAGAACTCTTGGGTGTATGCCATCAGGACCTGGAGACTTATTGGTTTGTAATTTCTCCAATATGTCTAGAATTTCATCTGTGGTCACCTCAATTTGGCTCAGTTCCTCAGACTCCCTTCCTGAAAATAGGGGCTGTGGCATAGATATGTGCCCCACACTTTCCACAGTGATCACAGAAGCAAAAAAGTCATTGAGCTTCTCTGCCATCTCCCCATCTTCCTTTAGCAATCCATGTATTCCTTTGTTATCCACTGGTTCTCTGGTTGGTTTCCTGCTCTGGATATATTTTTTTTAAAAAAATGTTTATTGTTTGTCTTGATGCCTTCAGCAACCTGCTTCTCAAAATATTGTTTTACTTCTTTGTCTTTGTAATATGACAGTCTTAAGTGACCACTAAAGTATATCCTTTGTTATGTTTGAAATGTGTTTGAAATGTTTCATCATCCTTTAATTAAAAGGAGCTGTTGCATTCCTTTTATCTATAACAACCTTCTCACTCTATAAGAGTTGTTGGGCTGCTTTGCATAACACAAATTTCCAACATGGATATCCTTTCTGTGTAGGAAACTTTGTTTAACAAAGCTCATGTATGTACATTTGTCATATGAACATGTCTTGGTACCGACTGCAAAACTGAATGTGTTGATTAGTGTGATGATGGAATTAGGGTGAATAAGTCTGCCAAGTTTATGTGTGTGAAATGTTCTAGCCTGCAAAACATTCTACTAAAGAGATGAAGAAAAAACAATGGTGCAGTGGGAAGAAAATGTTATTCCAATATATTAATAACCCCTAGGTGTTTTGCATTAAACTTCCTCAGGGGGATCTCTGGAATATAAAAGCAGCAAAGCTCCCACTAAACCAGCTTCAGTCCTCCTGAGGAAGCTTAATGTGAAATGCGTAAAGGTTATTAACATCTGGAATAAAATTTTCTTCCCACTGAGCCACTGTTTTTTCTTTGTCTCTTTGCTCCAGTTGGTGTGGCCTTTTCTTTTCTTCTTGTTAAAACCTTTAGTAGCCAAGCTGTCTGTCAAGGCTTAATGTAAAGATTTATGGTTAACAGGTTAACAGGCTACCTGACAGGGAATGAACCACTTCCTGCCTGGCTAGTTGCTGGGAAAAGATTCCTACTCCAGGTCAATAGCTGTCTGCTTCAGTGCTGTTGGTAGTCTTTTCTGGATGTATCGTCACAGTTTTCTCTCTATTGGTGGAACCATTAAGCATAATGTTTCAGTATAATCACATGTTTGAAAGATCCCTGAGTGTAGAGAAGTCCATAAATTGTCAAGTTTGTGTCTTAATCCACCAATTTATGTCAACGCCTGGCACCAAGATCTTGTGAAAAAATTTACAGAACATCCGTGGGACTCCATTTGGCATACCCCAATTTTTAAGTCTAAGAATCTTACTCTAAAGACTCAAGCATAAAAGTGCCTGACGAGATGGTACATTAAGGTTAAATCACATGAGACCTTCTAATTCTGCTAAATGTTGGAAATGTTGTGGGGAGGTGGGAACATGTTGGCACTGTTGATGGACATCTGGCAAGTTGGAATCCTTCTGGTGTCGTATTTGCTCTCAGATTTGCGAGATTATGTCATGTGACATTCCATTCATGGCAGAAGTCTACTGCTCAGTCTTTGGAGCCATAAGACTATATCAGAGCAAAAACAAGAACTGATTGCTATTTTATGTATAGCAGCTAAAGCAGTATTAGCTAGGACTTGGAAGACCGAGGTACTTCCCTCAACCCAGTCAATTATCCCACATACTCAGGTGGGTCAGAGTGTATATAGGAGGTAGAAGGAATGAGTGTGCTGACCTTGACTCCTGCTTTGTGTTTGGAACTTGGTCTCGATGCCTACCTGTGTACAGACTGTGTGCAAGATGTCTTCTCCCCCACGATCGGGAACACCGCTGTTTGAAATTGATCTGTCACATCTTATCACCTTACCTGTAAGTGGAATATTTGATGCTGACATGTGATTTTCTCAGTCTGATGGGTCCAAGGAGAGTTCCTTGGAAGCAGATTTTTTTTAAATAATGCATTGAAGGTAGATTTTGTAATGCTATCTTCGAAAATCTGTCTTAGCTTTTTCTCTGGCATTCAAGAATTAGTCAAGTGCTGAAGGCTCTAAACTGCTGGTTACAAGACAGATGGCTGTTAGAGCTGAAACTCATCCAAGCAACTGCAGTAAGATGAGGCCATTTGACACATCTGCACAGAACATGTGCGTGTTAATTATTTTTTCTGCAAAGTGTTTTGCAGAACTCATCACAGCAGAACATATAATGAATCTTTTGGGGGGGGGGGCATCAAGTTGCAGCTGACTTATGGCAACTCTGTAAGGTTTTCAAGACAAGAGACATTCAGAGGAGGTTTGACATTGCCTGCCTCAGCTTAGTGACCCTGGTACTCTTTGGTGGTCTCCCATCCAACTACTAACCATTGCTGACCCTGTTTATCTTTCAAGATCTGACAAGATCAGGCTATCTTGGGCTAGCCAGGTAAAGGTACATAGTGAATATTGGGTGCTAAGGACTTGGCTGTCTATAAAGCTTTGAACCACTTGGAAAGTGGCTAACACTGTACAAACACAATTGTCGTAGAGAAATTAGAATGCTTGTGCCATGGAGAATTCTGCAAAGTAAATTCTAGCCCATACTATATCTTCTACACACCTGCAGTCTAGCTATTATATCTGCTGCTTTATTGTCTGAAGCTGGCTGTTCTATAGAGAAACAATATTGGCTCTAGTAAGTGGGAGAGGGCATCCTGAAGCCATCATGTCCAAGTTATCACCCTGCTTTGTGACTGAGCAGACTTTGACTGAAAATTGAATAGCAACAGACCATGGTTGAGTATTTAGCAGCAGCAACAGAGAAAATACCTGAAAACATCCTGAAAACCACCTGGATTCATTAGGTCCCAGGGACCATATGAATATTCCCACCCAGTTTTGGTTTGACATTTCAGGGACCCTGACCTTCCCCAAGTGATAGTTTGGCCATGGAAAAAGGTATATTACATGGACCAGTCCTATCCCATTCTGAGAAGAACACAAGGTCAAGTGTGTGACTTGCAACATTCATGGGATCAACAATGTATTGAGAGAGTCCCATTTCATAACCATGGTGGCAATAAAGTTATCAGTATGAATGTAGAAGCCTCCTAGAATCTATCACTGGGAGGATGTGAACCCCAAGATCATCTCCAACTGCTTGGTTCAGAAATCTGCAATTGGTGAGGAATATGGTATGTAAACAGCCACCTGTTTTGGTCTTTAGGGGAAAATACTAGATTTACAAGTTCTTTATGTGGTCTGATGTGGAATCTGGTTGCAGAGGCAAAATATTCATAAATCCAAAGGGAATACTACCTGTTGTTGCAGTTGCTGGTGACTGATAACATTGGCTGGACACAGTGAGATCCCCTGCCATCCTCAGCTAAAATGCTCCTGAGTTGGTATTACACAGCAGAACTTTGAGAGCTAATTCCAGTGCCATCACTCTGGCTGTTGGCCGAAGTGATGAGTAGCACAGGGTTAATTATTAATTGCATCCTCCAAACAGGATTAAGTAAATCCAAGAACTCTGATGCTTCCACCACCTTAGATCAATGGACATGCAAACTCTGGTATTTAAAGGAAAGCTAAAACTAATAGATTGTATTAATAGAAATCAGCTGACCCTTGAGTAAAACAGTGCTGTTGAGACCTGCTATTGATTTCAGAGCCAACGTTTACAGCTGTGATGCACAGCACTTGAGGAATAAGAAACTGTAGTCATTAAGAAATAATGGCTTCTGAAAGTAATGGCATCTGTCTGAAGTGTTTTGAACTAAAATAGATTCCTCCTGTAGGCTAGCACTCTTTCACCACCCAAGGGTTGTTGTGACTTTTTATGCTGGTAAAAATTACTTCAGTTCTGAACTCAGTTCAGAGTTCCAGTGTTATAAGGCAATGTTGCAGAGGAGTGGAAGGAAGACTTTGAAGTTAAATAATTAAAACCAGTGCCAATTACCTTAATGGGTTATGTTCACTGGTAAGCCAAAAGGGGATGGCAAGTTTGTGCACATCTTTGCCCCCATGAAGTTTATGTCTCAGCATTATTTTGTAACAGTGGCAGTTGGTGGTGGGTAAGCAAAGAAAATCAGGTGGATGCTATTTCATGTTAATCTAGTTGCATGGGAAGGCTTTTATGGGAATGCTCCAAGTAGTCGCACAAATTTCTGTGAAGCTAGGGCTGGATCGGGACAGCAATCTTACTGCATAGCACTGGCACACAATGAAATCTCCTGTGTCATACACTAAGTGGTATTAGCCTGAGTGCCCTCAGCAAGAGAGTCCTTCCTTTCCTTTTCCTTGCTTAGAGTTAGCACAGTGGTGAGGAGACTGAACTTTGCCCATGGTGATCTTGTCCTATAACCAAATTGGGCTTCCTAGTGCCATAATATTGTCATATTCAGTACGTGGATGGCTGGGATCCTGCAATGAAGGTGCTCTTTAAAAACATCAAAATACCAGTGTACCAGAGGAAAAATTGGTGTGAGAAGACTTTGCAAAAATAATGAAAAGTTGAATTTCTTGGTAGGACTTCCAGTTAAGATGGCGATGGAGCAGCAGCAGCTTAGTCAAGGATCTATCTTTTAATTGTTCATACAAAATATTTTCTTTGAACATACTGCAGTCCAGTGCTAGCAAGATAACATAAGGACGATTATATCACCCTGGAATACTTTGAAGATAGCTGAAGGAAAATCCAACGTTAATTAAGCCTATCTGTTACGTATAAACCAGCCAAAATCAACAGCAAGACAGACTGATTAGAAGCTGTGGAATAACTATATCTCATGGGATAGGAGGAGTGAACGAAGGAAAGAGAGAAAAAGAGAGAGAAATATAAGAAAGGACTCAGGAGGAACTCCGATTCACCACAAGCCTCTACTACCAAGTCAGCATAACAGTTGTGTGTAGATGATTCATTCTGGGAAGAATTGGTCAGTGGAATACCTTTTATTTCCCTAATACAGGATCTAAAGATAGGGATGCACTAAAAGAACAAAGTATTCAAATGCCACACACCTATGAGAACTACACAGCAGGGGCTGAAAGGGAGGAAGCTGTTAGCCACCTGGCAGCTAATTTAATTCAGGTATGGTGGCTCTGGGAGAAAATGTGGGAGAAACATTCAAAGATGATCTGCTAAAATTTGCAGGGGACCAGTGTTTGTTCACTGCAGACATCATGATAGCTATTTTCCAACAACTTAACAAAATCTCAGCTAAACTGGATGTCCTAAGAGATGCGTTAAATGGAAGCAGTTGATGGTAATGAGAGGCAGGTAAAATCAGAGAGAGAGTACTGAACACAGCCATTGCCTCCTCAGCAAAAATGTAGAGGAGGGAAGGATTACCTTCAACTACTCTCAGATCTCAAATTAACAAACCAGGGCAGCTAACTACAAGGGCAACAGACAGTTTAGCCCTGCAAAACAACCAAATAGTATTGCAAATTGCTCAGAACTCTCTAAATCAAAGTTGTTGGGTAAACAGAAATCACCTGTTCACTGAGCCAGCTGCTCGGTATAGAGTCGTATTTTGTGGACCTCGAGTGAACAATGAGACTCCCTGCCACTCCCCCTATTAAGGAGTGTTATTAACATTCAAGCAATCTACTATCCCTCTTATGCTGCTAAGAATGAGATTTCTTGCTCTCTTTCGTATAAACCCTGTCAGAGTCTTCGCAGTGGAATGGAAGAAACCAGTACTGACAAGAGCTGTAAATCATGTTTTGTAGAGCCTTCCAAATCAGATCAAAAGAGACCTAAAGGATCTCCTCATTGTACACCTATGGGACAATCCAGAAAAGCCCACTGTTGAAAGGGGCAGAGCAATCCACGGCAAATTCATCTAATTTGAAGGAAACATCAGACATATTTGCCTCAACTAATACACAGTTAAACAGTGAGACCAACATTGTCTGGTCCCCACCCTTCCAACTAGTGTGAAACAAGAATCAGCTAATCTCCTGAGCCTTTCCAAATCCAGCAGTGGGACATGTATGCTGCTGATCTTGTGGTATAAGTTTAATTGTTTTAATTGATAACACATATTATTTATGTGTTGTTAGCTGCCCTGAGCCTGCTGTTGGCGGGGAGGGTGGGATATAAATCCCATGAAATAAATAAATAAATGTGTGGAAATTTCAACTCCAGATGATCCCTTAGTCACCTTCCAACTTAAGTATCCCAGTTATCTGATTCCGGATCTTCAAAATCAAATTCAACTATTTTACTTGAAGTCCTTGATTTCAATAAAACAGCTGAGACTTGTGGACACGGGACATAAAACACCAATTTCGAAAGATACTAGGACTTAAATGACAGAAAAACTGCTGCAACTGAGCCCTGACCAAACCAAGTAAAAGCTCCTGCCAAGGTAACTGTGAAAAGATTTTTTATAAATATTTACTTGTTATTGTTTATATTTTATTGTATAAATACGACACCATGGCATCCTTTAACTTTTGTGTGAAGTGAAAACGATAGTCTTATTCAGAAGATCTCTTCCACTGGACCTTAGAATATGAACTCATGTTCACCTGATCCTTAGTAAAATTTCCTGGGTTTGGAACAATCTAACATGAGTAATTCTGAGAGTATTGGTCCCTTGTTTTCAAGGATGATAAATTAGTGTTATATTGCTGAAATTTGTATATAATTCCAGGGCTCTTTTTCTAGCAGGAACTCGTTTGCATGTTGGGTGACACACCCCTAATGTAGCCAGTCCTCCAAGAGCTTACACCAGCCCCTGTAAGAAGAGCTCTGTAAGCTCCTGGAGGATTGGCTACATTAGGGGTGTGTCACCTAATATGCAAAGGAGTTCCTGCTAGAAAAAGAGCCATGATTGTGTCTAATAATAGTTCTAGTTTTGCATTATTTTTGTATCTAAACTGCATTTTGGAGCTTTTTAAGAATTTTTGATTTTTTTCAATGTATTGAGACCCATTAGCTGATCATTTTATAAATTATTTCTCTACAAGATTCCAGTAGAAGAAATAATTTGAGATGGATCCAATCACAGGGGCCAGTTTGTTGGATAAAGCCCTGTTAGGTCCTGTGTTGAAATACACACGCACACACACACCTGGTTTATTTAGCTTATTTTTTGCTGCAGCTTTTATATTTCAATCTGATGAAGTAAACTAAATTTTGTAAAAAATGAAAAAGTTGCACTTATTTTGTAATAAGTAACAAATAGTTCCAATTTCAACTTCATTTCTAAGCTCACAGAATTCCCTAGGCAGAAATCTCATTTGAATGAAGATAAGCCAGTGCCTATACCATAAGAATTTCCTTCTTGCCACCCACATTATTTAAAATATATGTTGATAATAAGCATTTAGAAGGTGCTAATGTTGTTCTTGTTGACACTTGTATGCCTGTCCTATCAAGAGAAATGGCTTCAAAATATTTAATAACTTAAATCTTTGTTTAATAGACTTCATTCTGAAAGGGTGGGCAGGAGTTGGAGTTATTGAACCCCTAGGCCATGTGTGAGTTTGCTTTGAAGTGTTTGAAGCTTTGCATCCTGAGACCTTGAGTGCATACTTCAAAGCCCACTAGACTGGCTCATCAAATTCATAAAGTTTTGATAATTGATACATTTTTTTTGTTGTCTCCTCAAATGTCTAGAGGATTAAGGTGGTAATATATTTCACAGCATTCCTTTCAAATTTTCAATTCACTGCTTTCCTGCATTCTCCAAAGAACACCCTCAAATTCAGTTTTTTTGGGGGAAATACCAGGGAACAAATATATTGTGCTGCTTTAAATACCAAATTCGGTGTCAACTTTTGATATTTACGATGCCTTTTGCTCGCCTCCTGCCTTGTAGGGGCAAGCAGAGAGGGGGTGGGGCAAAGGGGAAAGAAATTATGAAGCGATTGGAAAAGTTGCTGGCTGAGGAGATGAAGTTCCTCCGTAATGTAGTTGATGGTGTATGTGGCTGCACATAGCCTCGCTACCAAGACTACAGCAAACACTGTTTGGAATTTGACAGAATGGATGGAAGTTTTAGAAGAAGCTGCCATATATTTTAAATCCACCATTTGCACAAATCTCTCTGATGAAGAGGCTCTTCAGCATTTGAGTGAGCTAATGTTCTGATTCTCAAAAAGCAGTGGTGACTTGCTTGAAAGGTAGAAAGCTGGCATGCTCTGATTGAGAGAACAAATGCCATCTCTTCTGCACATCTACAGGATTTTGACTGGCAGCTAAAGTTTGCCGCATCTAGTGATAAGCTCTCCATGCTGCAAATGCCACTTCTGAATCTTGATCTGGATGTGTCAGAGAATGGTGACATGAAGCAGTACTCTGTAGAAATGAATAGGGAGGAGCTACAAAACCTGCTCAGTGCATTGGAAGCTGCTCATAAAGTTGTCCTGCAGCTGAAATGATTGTCGGTGATGAAGTTCAAGCCTCCCAGCCCAAGAAATCTCCAGTTGGGTTCCTTCCTTGGGTTTTAAGCCTGGGTCTGCAACAATAATGTCTGATATTCTTTGCATGTTAAATTCTGTGCTCAGTAGAAAATGTTGTGCTTTTTAGGTGTTATACCGTTCTTCAGTGAGCTCAGAGTGGTATATGTGATGTCATCATTCTCCTAACTACCCTGAGGAGGCTGGCTAGTCAAAGATACATTGACTGGTCCATGGTAGTTTGGTGGCTGAATGGGGGGCGGGGGGTGTCTTTATAGGCCACATTCAAGTGCCTGGCTACTGCACAAGACTAGCTTGTATTACAATGGACAGAACTATCACCGTTCAGGAAAAGGCCTTTGTAGTGTTGCTGCTGTTGAATGAAGACCCTTCCAAAACAGCACAAGTTTTTATTTTGGCATCCTACAAATACTGCCATTCACCTTCTTCTAGTAGCAAAATTCATAATAGGTAATTGGGTGCAAAGTGTAGCTTTGATGTAGGGAAATACCCTATTTGCTGTTATTTAAGAAAGATGTGTACTCTAGAAGTAAGCTTTCTAAAAATCACTACGTCGTGAAGCACTTCCTTAATTTCATCTTTGAGATAGTTACAGTTGTGTAGGGTGCATGTGATACATCTGAGGCCTCTCAGGTGACCTCTAAAGAAAAAAAAACCCTTTCGGAAATGGCATGAATGGTGCTGAAGAAAGCTGAAAGTGTCATATGGCAAGTATGACATCACAGCCATGACACACATGGAATCTCCACACACACGCGCACACACACACACACACACACACACACACACACAGAGCACGCCAGTATGGTTTGAGAGACTGAAAACATTTTGTCAGTAAAAGTGGCTGCAATGTCTTTAGGGAAAAGTATTTGGAATTACAAATACCCCACAATTACTAAGCAGTTTTTGCTTTATTGTAAAATGGCTTAGGGCTTCAGAGAGACACTGACAGGAATGTATCAACAGACAAGCTGATCTTTTATGCTAAACTGTAAGTTAATTTGGAATCCTGAACGATGGGTTAAATGTGATCTGGGGAAAACCTTGTTTTCCAGTTTCGTTCTTTGTAAATATTCTGCTCTTGTGGACCTGTGTTTGTCTCTTTTGCTTTACAAATTTTGTCTAGAACATGTTCAGGAAACAGATTTTTTGTCTGTTGTTTATGGCTCTGGTAGGCAGGATAAAGCAAATGTTAAAGACACGTGTATCCTTTTTTTAAACACATGAAAAGCTTATTTAATTAGACATCCGTTCTAAATGGCAGTATATTGTTTACAGTTGGACTGCTCGATCTGTTTGATTCCATGACTCACCAACAGTGTTTCTTTTTCGACAGAATGTGGCTAAAGGGACTGCCACCTAATAAAGGAGATGAACACATGTCTGACTTTTCCCTAGTCACAATTTCCCTCTGGAAATTGCTGTTCCCAAGTACCTTTTGACCCTGCTGGGGCTGAAAACTTGCAGGTACATGCAAGTCTTCTCTTCTTCTCAAAAAAAAAAAATGCTATGCCCTATGTCTTTTAAATGAAAGTACCAACAGCGGCATCTTCTGCAAAAACACAAGTGTTGGTGTGGAGGTTTTTAATGGAACTGTGTCTATCGTGTAGTTTTGTTTCCAAAGTCTATCCTCTCCAAACAAGTGACCGTACAGGTGGCATGCCTGCCTATTGCTCATATTTCTACTATAACATGAATCCACAGATTCTACTTTTTAGGTGGCAACATGCTTTTAAAAAATTATTAGCTTCAGCAGGGGTCTCCAACTTTGGTGAGCCTGTGGGCATGTCTGGAATTTTAAGAAAGTGTAATGGGTACCATCACAAAATGGCTGGCATTACCCAAAAGGTTAGATGGTCTTGAGCTAAGCATTCTTCTTGTGGGGACAGGGGTTTCTAAATGGGCATGCCCTGAAGACTCCCTCCTGAGGTCTTTTGAAGCACCTCCTGTTCGAATGAGGTGGAAGAAAGTCAGGATTGGCTCTCTGATTTCAATAGGAGATTTTGGGGGGGGGGGGGGGGAAGAACCAAGAGGACAACACGAAACACCTTAGTGGAGATCACTGGACTACAGCAAGGACTTCTTGGCCCTATAAAGCTTAATAGCATAGAAGTCTGGACGAATTTGCTGTTAGCATCTATACCTTGAAATACTGTTATATTGCCTTGACATTCCCATAATACCATCGTGTTGCTACAAGCACTGAAGAGTAGCTTCTGCCTTTGATCCAGGTGCCTGCGTGCACTAAGATTTAAGTCTTGCTTTATGATACAGCCACCCAGTAAAAGAAGAAAAACAGTAGGTGCTAGAGACACCGGGTGAAGTTAAATACATTGGAATCTGCTGTGAGACAGACATGAAAGTTATGGAAAGCCAAAATACTTTGTGTTCTTTTTGTTAAGAGCGATGCATGGAAAATGTGACACTGGCAGACGGAATAAGTGTTTGTTGAATTCTTCTGCTACGTGTCCAGCTAGTGTTAATTCCGTGTTTTGACAGATCCAGATGGTCAGCCATGTTGGTCTGAAGCAGTAGAACAGATTTAGAGTCCAGTGGCATCTTTAAACCAACAAAGGTTTATTCAAGGTGTTAGTTTTCGTGTGCAAGGCACACTTTTTCAAGTCCTCACATATATATTCTCAACAAGAAGAACTATAAATCCTCTGTACTTTAGTGTGTTTTTTTTTCAGAATAATATATTGGAATACTGAATGTAATTCAAGGATTATTGGGATGTTTTGCTGACATGACACTGCATCCACCTAATAAAGTGCTGTTAAGTGATCTCTACGCCTGGGAGGAGAGGATGGAGATTCTTGGTTTGCTTCCCACAATTAGAAAAGACCTTTAGACATTTATCTGCCATATTGCTTTACATCTGTTGACCTTATAACCTCAGCTTGTTATTTAGTTCTGACTTTGCATATCTCAAATATCATCATGTTACATGTTATTTTGCTATTAAGTCCCTGTCTATAAGTTTGAACCTTACCTACCTTTCCAGTGTATTCAAAAAGTGTGTCTTGCACACGAAAGCTCATACCTTGAATAAACCTTTGTTGGTCTTAAAGGTGCCACAGGACTCAAACTTTGTTCTGCTGTGTTTTGACAGTTGCTGTTACTTTACATTATTTCATCCCCCCCCCCTTAATTTTATAATTGTCGGATGACCCTGGTGTTTCAGGTAAAAACCAAGCCGAAGCTATTCACTGAATTGTTTATAGTCATAGAAACCTTACCGAATTTTTAAGGTGATGTCATTATTCCACAGTGGTAACACTTAGGGTAGTGTAATTAACTGATCATTGTTTTTTGAAATAAAGTTAATGCTTAATAGTTACTTGACCATTACTTGATTAATATCTGACTGGGCCTTTGAGCTAATATATAGATTTAATTGTTTCTAATGGTCCTTGTGTTGGATTCTGGATAATTACGTTAAAAGTTGTGTTAATTTGTGCATAGAATTCTCTGTGGGACCAGCCCAAGATTACCTAGCAAGTTTGCATTGCAGAATGGGGATTGGAACCTGGGTTTCCCAGATCCAGGCCCTACACTTTAACCACTACCCTATGGTGGCAGGGATAACTCATCAGAAAGTAAAGCTAGGATACTCAAAATTGGCCACCAGCTTTGGGATGATCGTAGGCGTTCCAGGGCCAAAATGGAAAGACATGGGAAAATTCTGATCCAAGTGAGACAAACCACCACCATTTTGTGCTTGCAGTGGAAACTAAGTGTCTCTGTTTGTGGCAGATGTAACTCAGAAAATAACGCTACATGTTTGAAAACTGGCCACCAACCCAAGAATGATGATGGAAGTTGAAGTGCCAAAAATGAATGGAATTGGAACACCCTGAACTAGGTTATCTTCACAACAGGCAACATAGGATGAAGATGGTGCTAGTTAACCTCACGGACGACCTCCACAGGTAGCTGGACCGAGGTGGGTCGGGGCTGCTGTAACTGCTTGATTTTACAGCAGCATTCAGTATGGTTGATCATGTTCTTCTGACCCACCACCTCGCTGATATAGGAGTTCGTGAGGTAGTCTTGAAGTGGCTTACCTCATTTCTCCACAGTCAGGGACAGAGGGTAGCACAAGGAGAAAGGGTGTTTGGTGTAGTGATTAGGAGCACGACTCTAATCTGGGAGAACCGGGTTTGATTCTCCACTCCTCCACATACAGCTGCTGGTGTGACCTTACAAGTCCTTTCAGAGCTGTTCTCTCAAGGGCCATTCTCAAGAGAGCTCTCTCAGCCCCACCTACCTCACAGGGTGTCTATTGTGGGGAAGAGAAGGGAAAGAGTTTGTAAGCCGCTCTGAGACTCCCTTGGGCAGTGAAGGGCAGGGTATAAATCCAGTGTCTTCTTTTATTTTAATATTTGGGGTCCCTCGGGGCATCCCTCTCTCCAATGTTGTTTAACATCTATATGAGCCCCCTCGCCCAGCTGGTGTGGAGTTTTGGGCTGGGGTGTCATCAGTATGCTGATGACGTCCAGCTGTATCTGTTGATGGGTGGCCACCCGGATGCTGCCCCACAAAATCTGGCCAATGGGCTGGAGGCTGTGATGGGATGGTTAAAAAAGAGCCCTCTGAGACTGAACTTCTGTTACATTAATGTTCCATTACCATGCATGTAAAGGGTGGAGGAGGGGGAAGCATCCTTTTCCTACTTGGTTAGATAATGGGAAAATATTTACTCCTCCCTTCTGTTCATAATATTAACAAAGGTTTACTACTGTACTACTCCAAGCAGGATAGGGATGAGAATGACTTGAGACCAAGATTTGAAAGTAAAGGGCGGGGCGGGGGGGGGGGGAGAAACCAAATGAGAAGAGTGTGGAAAAGAGGGAGAGAAATTAAAGAAAACAGAGGGAAAGTTTGTTTTATCTTGCTTCAACATACTATGGATTTGCAAGATAGGACTGAATTGGGTGTAAGGAAAGGAAGAGAGAAAGGCTAGGCTGTTAGCAGGCTGCAGGCTAATAATTACTGTAGCGGTGTTTTATCTTGCACCAGTGCTGGCTCGGTTGATGGATTTAGCATGAGCTATTAAGCAAGTTTTCTTCAGTCTTGGAGAAAGGCAAGTCTAGCCGATAGCTGAGTGCCTTTTACTGTGCTCAGGCTTCCCTGCGCCCCTAGTGGCTGCAGCCAGAACTGCATGTTAAAATGGAAAGGTATGTAGCATGACACTGGCTTTAAGGGCCCTCCAGCTGACTCCCCCCCTGAATTTTGTTCCTCCCCTGTCGGTGGCCCTTCTCCTCCATAAGAGCTAGGATAAGTTTATGCATATTTGCTTCAATGTTCATAATTGTGGCAGCTTGGCTTTCCCTAGTGCAAAAATGAAATTGATATTTTTTAATTTAAGCACAGAGCAGATGGATCTGCTTCTATACAATGGACAGTCGATATTATCGGCCTTTAGGGGGAGGTGGCTGCTACTGGGGGGACAAGGGTAAGGAAACTGGGGGGAAGTATGCCATGTGGGGAGCCCTGTTGCTGCTCTGCTGTATCAGTAGCTGCACCAGCAATGGGAAACCACACAAGCTTGGCCCCTTGTGGAAACCACTTCAGTGTTTCTCAGGATCTAGCAGTCTGTAGCTGATGAAATGCTCATTGCCAGAAGCTTACGACTGTAGTTATGCATAGCCATAATTCAGAAAGAGTCACTTATCCTACTGAAGCAACCACACAGTTTAAGTCGAATTTACCCATATGTTGTGAAACTTTTTGTGTTGGCTGTTGTTGTAGCAGTTGTGCAGAACTAAAAAGTTGGATTTCAGGAGTCTTGGAAGATGACCTGCCATCTTTGCTTCTAACCTTTTTGTGGTTTATGAAAAGCTGAGCATACTTATACTTGGAAGAGAAGCTGCCTAGTTGAAATAGGAGATGTATTTACTCAACTGCTGAATTAAATGAGATCCATAATGGAGAGGTTGTAATAAGATTTGAAATGACAGGCGTTTTTCCCCAGTGAGGAGTTTTAACAGCAATTCCCTTTTTTGTTGCTGTTCTGACTGAGGGCCATAAAATGGATGAAATCCTAACATATATTAAACAGTAAGCAGCTCTTTTATTCAAATCTTTTAATGTAGAGGGAATTTAAATAGGATCATGTACAGTAACAAATGAGAATTACATTTCTTCCATGTGACCTTTGTTATGAGAGAACATTTTCAGCTGAGACTGCTGGATCTGTGGAGTGATTTACTTTCCATCAAAAAGGAGACTCTAAATCCTATTTCTAGCTGGAATGTGTGTGCTTTTATCCTGCAGTCGGCATTCAGAACTGCACTGGTCATTTTAAAGTTTTTGAAAACAGGATATGCCTACAGCAGGGGTGGCCAACCTTGCTTAACGTAAGAGCCACATAGAATAAACGTAAGAGCCACATAGAGATGTCTGAGAGCCGCAAGACAGGAACAAATATCACACACACGTTTTTATTTTTAAAAATATGCAAATTTGCTTTTTATTAACGTTAAATGTGACTGCCCAAAATAAAAACAAACGAGGAAAACCAGTTATAAGAAAGAGAGAGAGAGAGAAACTAGGAAAGCAAATAGATGGGAGGGAGGAGGGAAGGAAGGAAGGGAGAAAGAGAGAAAAAGCATGCCTCCCCTTTGCTTCCCCAGCCACCCTGCCAGGAGCTGCACAATATGTGTGAAAGAGCCGCATGTGGCTCCCGAGCCACAGGTTGGCCACCCCTGGCCTACAGTATCCTTGCTATTTTGTATTATATATAAACTTTAAAGGTTTGTGTGCTAGTAGAAGAAATGTAAGCATTTACTCTGACAAATCTGTGGAATGTATTTGAAATGGCTTTCTCAGAAATCCCAGACAGAAGCCAATGTCAACATTGGCACAGAAATGTATCTAAACACATTTTATGATTAGCCCCTACATGCTTGACCTATTTGCCATCTTACAGCTTGGCTTGGGAATGGCAAAAATTCCATCAGTAAGCACCATCTGGGTTAAGCTGTGTATATCCCATGTGTGATTCTCTTTGAGCTCAGAACAGCAAGAGGCATTTCAACGCATCTTGGCACTGCCCAGCACATGCTGGCGCTGAGCCAAGTCCACCAAAGGCATTGCTGACACCATAGAGAAGGAAGGCAGGCAGAGAGGGGAGGAATGAAACCAAACAACAAGGATGTGGAGGGAGCACGAATGAGCGAAACAGAAAGTAGTCTCCTAAATAATTAACAAGGATGGGTGACTTTCAGGCCTTGTCATGTAGTACTTTAGTTAATTGAATAAATCTTGATTACACTGGCCAGGTGCAAAAAAAGCTAAAATGAGATGGATAGCCATGTTCTGCAGTGTGGATGCTCAGAAGCCATTCTACAATGGTTTTACAAAGAGTCTTTTGTCTTGACGGAGGAAGGGGTCCATAGCAGGACCAGGTATTTGGTAAATAAAAGAAAACCCTTGCCCTCTAACTCCACTGTGCCATATTTCTGCATCTTGCCAGTCCTTTCACTAGCATTTCAGTCTTTTTTCTTCTCCTCGTCTGAGCACCCCTCTGCATCTCTCCATTCACTGTATCCCAGTTTCATGTTTCACTATTTACCCCAAATGCTCTTCTATGTCAGTGTGACTTAAACCACTTAAACATAAGCATGCCTGGTACCTTAAATTCCGTCTCTGGTGGCCAAAACGTATGACCAAATATGACGATTTCACCCCACCTTCCCTCACAGGATTTCCCTTTATACTGTTCTTAGCTGAGCAGCCCCTTTTTTGTTGTTCTTTGTTTTTCTCTGGCTGTCCCACTGAGTTGTTTTAATGTTTATTGATAAAGGCTGATCCAGCCTAGGGAACTGAGGGGAAAGACTAAGTTCCTTCTTTTGTCCTTGTTTTATAATGACACACGAGAGGCTGATGGTAAATCAAAACTAACAATCTGTTTTATTTCACTTTGAGGGGAAATGGTAAGGTAGGAATCAGATTTAGGATTTATGAGGTGAACAGGCAACAGAACTGAGGTAATGCTGTATAAACATAAACACCAAATAAGTTGTCACAAACAAGTAACTGTCTGTTATTCAGACAGGTCTTTTAAAACTTGAAGGCAGAGATTTTTTGACAGTCTCTATACATAAACAAGCATAAGCTTTTTGGTCTCACAGACACTAAAGTTAGTGAAGGCAGGAACATTCACGCAAGTTCCAATGCAGAGGTCCATGAAGAAGGGATTATGACCTAAACCCAAAGGGTTTAGGAGTGGACTGCCAGTTGACATCAGGGCAGAAGCACACAGTTTGAGACCCTGTGCTCTAAGGGATATAGACACTGGAAAACAATGCAGACCAATGGGCAGCTCTGAGGGCTGGTCTCAGGTAAGAACAATAGCTTACCTGGGCCAATGATGAGTCCCAGGGGTGCGTGGCATCAGGATCTCGGGGGTGGGGGCAGAATCTGGATTAACAATAGAAGCCAGGTGTTGAATGACTGTACTGGGGCTAGCTGACCCATTGATGGTTCTGCCAAGGCAGTTGAATAGGTTCCCAGATACAGACAAAAGATGGGAGATGGGTCCCTGATTAGTGTCAGGAAGGATCGTTAATAATTTGAATGTTTGATTGGTTTATCTTGGTATCCTGAGGGATGGAGCAAGGAAGGACAAGTACCACACATAGACACTGGAATCACACAAAAGGGCTGGGTGAGGTTCTGGAGATAGAAGGCCTATTTGCCAGGTGGCCTCTGAATAGCCTTAGAAATGTAGATACTACACCTGGTGGAACCCATTGTTATTCCATATGCATATCTTCCTGGGTGGGGGAGAAGACTGGAGGTTTGTTCTGAGGGCTGTCTTGTTTGTCACCTGAATATGGAGACCCTGTTTCCAGAGCTATTACTTGCTCTGTGTTTTCAGGCCTTCTTTGGCCTGAGTTTTGTGGGTCTCTGGTTCAGGTTAGAAGGGGGATGCCCCTGCTATTGGGGCTACCCGAGAGTAAAGGCAGCACCTCTGGCAACATAAGGATTCCTTTTTAATTATGTGGCATGAGGCTGTATATTCATGCAATGTTTAATTTTAATTTAATTCCATTAATCCATTCACAATGTCCTGCTCTTCCAGAGGTTTCTGTAAGTTTATTGGGCAATTTTTCTATCAAGAAGATACTATCACAGATGCTTGGTTTTCCAGTTATCTGTTACAGCTGTAGGATTTGTTTATACTTTGATGCTCTTCTTTGTAAGCAGCCGTGTTTCTACAGAGTAGGAGGTGGAAGCGGGATGAGGAAAGTCTTAGCATTACATTTTCTTACAAATTAAATCTGTGAATTGAAATGTCATTCTAATGTGTCTTTTAAAAAGAACCCTGTACATGAGATGATTAACACACAACCATGATAATCCTGGCACTTTATCTTGCAAGGATTGCATGCAGGACTCCCTGGTAGACTAAGCTCATTAGATGGGAGACAAGTATGTCCTTGGCTGAAGCTTGTGTGTGGGTGCACATACGTTGTTTCCTTGCCTTATTTTTGTCACCAGCTAGTTCACTTTTCCAGAGGAAAAATTCTCACAACAAAGTGCAATCAAGCTGGAAAGATCAGTTCAGTTCAGTCAAGTTTATTGTCTTGGCCATTGGCCATAACAAAACAAAACAAAATAAAACAGATAAAACAAAATACAACAGACATTATAAACCAAAATGGGATAGGCCCTTCAGTAACTTGCTGCAAATCCAAGACTTAGTCTTATCTTTTTTGCCACCAATGCAAACAAAGCCATTCTGCTGGTAATATATGTGTCATTATCAGAGAGCAAAAAAACAGTCATGTCCAGATCTGAAATTCCATTATGCAAAGGTATAATGGGGTAAATAAACCTTTGCCTAAGTGATTCATGCCAAGAGCATCTCATAATATAATGCTCGACGTCATCCACTTCGCCTATGCCACACTGACATATTCTAGAGACAGGAGGGGAGCCCGAGAAGCGACCAATACAGACCATTGAAGGTATGGCATGAAACCTTAGGGCGGTAAAAGCCCTTCTTAGATCAAGAGTGGTTAATTTCTCAAGGTAATCAGTCCTACAGTGATCTCTTTTAGATATCCTATACAAGGGGGCTGTACGACAACTTACCACCGCTTGGCGGTTCAAAAGCCCATCCTTATTAAATACCCATTCCTTCAATTTGGACTTTTGACTTTCACTGTCCCATATATCGTCTGGAATTGAGTATTTTAGTAAAATAGAGGTCAGGTGGTCACCCAATCTTTTGGAGGATTTCAAAAGCAATATAAAACTTCGGACACCTAGGATATCCTGGGGATGTTTTAAGCATTTCCTCCAATAAGAAAGAATTCTCACATTTACCCTGGCTTCCAAAGATACCATACCCAGTTCAGCCCTCATCAGTGCCACGGGTGAGCCTTTGGGTAAAACCAGAATCCGCCTCATAAAATAATTTTGCACAATCTCTAGCAGAGACCGCAGCGGCTCATCCCAACCCCAAATCTCTACCCCATACAACATTGCTGAGGTTATCTTACTAATGTATAGTTTGACAACCGGATCTATCATACCTCCGCCCCTGGAGAAGTAAAATTTCAACAAAGCCCCCAAATTGTTCATAGCAACAGTCTTCAATTGTGTAATATGGGGGCGCCAAGAGAGGGTTTCTGAGAAGGTTATGCCCAGATATTTATATGTACTGCATTGTTCAATTGGTGTACCAAGAATGCTCCAAACTGATTTCTTAGGTCTTTTCCTGAAAACCAAGACTTTAGATTTGGCGTAGTTTATTTGCAGAGCTTCTGCCTTGCAATACTCACCCAATTTATTTAGTAGCCTCCTCAGACCAATCTTGGTTACGGAAAGAAGTACCATGTCGTCCGCATACAAAAGGATTGGAACTTTGTATTGCCCTATGGCGGGAGGCATGAATTCACTGCCTTCCAGACTGGCAATTAGATCATTCAAGTAAAGATTAAACAGGGTGGGAGCTAGCACACAACCCTGTTTCACTCCCTTCTGCACTAATATATCTTCAGTGAGCCGGCCCTCCCTTCCGACCTTAACCTTCACAGTGGTGTCATTATACAACAGGCCAATTAATTTAACTAACCGGGGATCAATATTTATATTCCAAAGTTTCTGCCACAATCTGCCTCTATCTAGAGAATCAAAGGCTGCTGCTAGATCGATAAAGGCTGCGTAAAGGGCCTTTGTGGGACCCCTAACGGCCAAGGAGGCCAGAGTGTATAAGGTTTGGCAGTGCTCAATAGTTGAGTGCTCTTTTTTGAATCCAATTTGAAGAGGGTGAATTAAGTTATTCTCTATAACTTGATCTTCAAGTTTATTTTTTAGATGACTACTGTATAATTTAGAAGCAACTGACAGTAAACTAATTGGCCTGTAATTACTGGGATCACACTCTTCACCCTTCTTATAAATTGGAACAATAATACTTGTGGTCCAGCCCTTAGGAAGTTTGCCAGTTCTATCAATCCAGGTAAAAAGTTTGGCTAACATTGGGGCCCACCAATCAATAAATGATTTAAAGCACTCAATTGGAATTAGATCCTCACCGGGAGATTTACCACTGGGTGTGGATTCGATCAATGATCTCACTTCACGCTCAGTTACCTCAGGCCAGAGTGGTAATATGGAAAGGGAGGGGTTTACCTGGTTGCTTTCACAGCCACAACTAAAAACCTTGGAGAAATGAGCAAACCAAGTCTCTGCTTGGATATTAAAACCTTTCCCCCTTGATTTACCACTGAAACCTGTGGAGATTAGGCGCCAGAAACTACCTTCGTTTCTACTCTTAACTGCTTCTTGGAGCTCCACCCATAGGCGGGCGGTACAGGCTGCCTTCTTTTCCTTTAACAGAGAAAGATCAGTTATGTAAACAGTGTGCCATTCTGGCCTGTATCTCGGTTTCTTCCCTTGAACAAAGGCAATCTGGAAATCTGGTTTGCAGCTGTCTGGGCTGTCCAGCATATGCTGTTACTTTTGAATTAGCTTTGACATGATGTGTATAAACCTTCAGATGAGTAGGTCTGTAGCTCAGCTTTAAATGGTATTGAGGACTCATGGCTTCTACTCATACATGCGTAGTGGGTCCATTTTAGCACTTCTGTTCAGTCGATCTATCTTGCATTGTCTGTGAACTATAATGGAGGATGTGTGGATTCTGTGCAAAACAAAAGTAGAAACTAAGATTCAAGTCCAAAATGAGCACCAAGGAATAAAGAATTACATATTTTCTCCTGCAGACTCAAATTTTCAATTAATGTATAATACTGGAAAGAAGATTCTGGAGCCATTAAAAGGGAAGGAGAGACCTGGAGAGGAGAGAAGTGAATGGCTGCTAAGCATAGAGAGTATTGCTACCATTTCGTCTAGCCCCTTGAAGCCTTGATCAGATTTCTTCTGATTTGCAAGTTTCAGAAGACATTTTTGGATATTTTTCAAATTCTACCTTCAGGACAGCAGATAATTTTGCCAAGGGAAACAATGACACCCTTTCTGTCAAATATAATGTTCTCCCTCTGAGGTGGAGGACATCTTGGACGCTTCTCACCATCCTATCAGGGAGGCAGGAACTAAAACTATTCCTCTGACGTTTGAGCCACCCATATCCTTGGTTCTTTTCCTGCCTCAAAGGGAGAAGCAGCTCTGAAGTTGGCTCTTCCACTAGCTAGAGTTAGACTTAGATTTAGAATTTTCCTTCCTCTTCCCATATTCTTCTTTGCTTAATTTTATCTCTAGCCTTATCACCCCCCCCTCCCCCCGAGCTCTTACCCAACCTAATGTTTTTCCTGGCCTTTTGCTTCATTTTGTGGCCTTATTCTTCTGTGGGCAGGATTTTCCCCTGTGGCAATTCTTCATGACTTCATGGGACAGCTTCCTCTCCAGCAGAAAGATGGACCCTTTGCTCATGGCTGGCACTGCAGAGTGCAGCAAAGTCAGGGCCAGCATGTCTCTCCAGCTTTGTGCCACCGCAACCATCTTGGGGCACCTGGCTGAAGCGCAACCAAGTGCCAGCACCATTCTCCAGTTGTGGCCCACTCCTGTCCTCTAGCTGAGAGCGGCAGCCATCTTGGAGCCTGAATTTTGGAAAAGGGCGATCAGTCCCGCGACTCACACCACGGAACTGCCATGGAAGATGAAGGTCCACAGTCAGGTGATTCAGATGGGGAGCACCTTTTCTCAGGTCAGATCCCCCCAAAACACTCTGGGCACAGCCCTGGGAACATTGCTGCAACTGGCCCCGAGCAATTGGTTTTGTCTCCTGCTGTCCTCCACCTGTTAAAACAAACCACAAGAGAGGAGTTTATTAACCTCTGCCATTCAGAGCTTCTCACCACCTCCTAGACCAACTCTGTGGCGTCCTTCTCCCCCAGTCTCCCCAAGACCAGTCAACCACCCTCAAGGTTGGGGTTCTAGTTGGCCTACCAAGGTAGCCAAAAACAACCATCCCTCAGGAAGATGATAGGAGGTCCTTCACCTCTTATTTGTTTTGATCTCAAAATAGGTTCAAACGAGACATCAAGAAAAACCCCTGGGGGTCTGCTAGAGTTTTCTTCAGATGAGGCAGCAATGCAGTCAAATTCAACAGACAGCCTGCTAACAGAGATGACAGAATGGATTGGGACACCAAGTTCCCTAAGGCATGACTATCTCTTCCTGCTGGTGGGGGGAGGTGACCGTATTTTTGAGACTCATGGAATGCCTCTCGCGCAGACTCTTGGGCGATGGAGCTCATATCTCAAGGTTACTCCATAGAGTTTGTTAGGATCCCCCCCAGAGAGATTTGTTCCTTCCCCAATACACAGGAACATGCACAAGAGGATGATCATGCACAAAGCTATTCAACACCTACTGGATATCAGGGCAGTGAAACCAGTACCCACCAAAGAACATGGACAGGGAGTTAACTATTATTCACCATACCGATGAAAAATGGGGACTTCTCTTGATTGTACCATCCCATGACTGAAGCCGTGGATGCCCTGTCAAGTGTAAGTGTCCAAGGGTTGTTCTAGCATGGTGGGTGACTGGATTATACATATTTCTGAACTAGGAGCAAGGCCCGTTGTACCTCAATACAACGGGCTCTATCAACAGCACAGCATTGTGTGGCCCTGGGGGGATAGGCGTGGGGCTGCCAAAGGTGGGGGCTGGCAGGGGTGGGTGGCCCCTTGTCGTTGGCTGCTAGACCGGGGCACAGGCATGGGGGGGCAGGCTCGCAACCCCCTCTTCCCCCCCAATGCACTCATCGCTGCTTTTGAGTGGAGCACCAGAGAGGTGCGTGGTGGTGGCTTGGGGGGGAACACACCGAGTGGCGAGCGCCGCCAGCCCTCAGCTAGGGGTCTGCTCTTTTCTGCTGGGGCCCTCAGGGGCAGGCAGGTGGGGGGGGCTAGGTGGGTTGTCTGCGCGGGGGAAGCCGGGAAGTTGCTCTCAGTTTCCAAAGAAGTCATGGAGATGGGTTTCAGCTGCCCGAGAGTTGGTGGGCCGTGCGGAGGGGGGGACCTGGGGCGCTCCTGGGGGAGGGCCTTTGTCTTGCTCCACACCAGCAGTTACCTCAGAACCCATCCCCCATCCCTCTCAATGCTCCACACAGGTACCTGAGGGGGGAGCTTTGCTAGAGTGGAGCCATTGGAGGCATCTGGCCGGCGGCGGTCTTCCTGCACCTGTCTGCCACCCACCTGGGCACCTGTAGGGCTGGGTGGTAGTGCTGTAAGGAGCGGGCTCAGGCCCTGCATGCAGCCGCTGGCGGTTCCATGCTCAGCGCCCAGCCGGGGACATGCAGTCCTGTTGCCTGGCCACCAGCTGCCTTACAACCTACTGAGGCTGGGCGACGTTGTGTGGGCGGCGGGGCAGGATTCCGGCACGGTCTCCTCGAATCGCGGGGCATGTCAGGCCCTGTGCCATGTCTGTGGGGCGGGTGGCAGAGCCAGTGACCAGCATCCCTGGTGTGAGTGGCGGCTGCCTCAGCCTAGAGCTGAGGGAGTGCATCGAGTGTGGCCACCCCAAATCAGCTTTATTATATGTGTGTGTGTGTGTGTGTGTGTGTGTGTGTGTGTGTGTGTGTATATAATTTCAAGATGGGCTTTTAAAAAACAAGCCATGAATAAGTAAAATTATTTTGCCTGTCTTCTTGAGATAAAGTTTGAAGTGCAGGCTCTCCCATAGAGCATATTCAAATAACTTGTGAACCTGCAGCAGGATTAGCTGATACTATCTAGCAACTTATCTTTGCTTGCTAATGGCCCCTCCCATAGTATTATGGCCCAGAAAAAAAAGTCTTGTTTTTATAGCAGGTCTAGTTTGGGGCATATTCTTTGCGGAGGGACTACCTGTTGCTCGTTATACCCCGGAACACTGTCCTTGTTAAGATAGATCAAGCCTGTGGCTTGCTCAATTAACTGGAATGCTCATTGCACATAGTCTATAGTTGAGAATTGTGAGGTGAAGGGCAATTTGTTTTCTGTTCTCTGCTAGTTGGATTACTTGTTCATCAAATCTTTGGCCATTTTCTGGCATCCTGCTGAAACAGTTCTAATGGGTTGCTTTGGAGAAGTGAAATCCCTGTTTTATTTGTCTTTCATAAAGGGGCAATGTTTGCCTGACTTTCTAGATCAGATTTGGCTTCATGGCCTCTGTCCCACAACCTACAGCACTGTAATATTCCCTTTTACATATGGGTCAGGGTGCTCATTCAGAATCCTGCTCTTAGATTTGTACAGTGGAGACTAGTTGGGGAACAGAGATGGGAGCAAGGGCGTAGACTTTCCAATCTCCCAGGGGGAGCAGAGGGGGGAGGGAGGGGGGGCCAGAGGGGGGAGGGGGAGGAAAAAAGAGAGAGAGAGTAGGGTTGCCAAGTCTTACCTAGAAAAGATTTCCTCGTGCGCACTGGGATAATGCCGCTGCAAGAGCCTCTCCCCCCCGCCTGGCTCCCCTGCACTCCTCTCCCCACCCACTCCTCCCTCCCTCTCTCTCTCTGGGGGCGATCTGGGCAACTGCCCAGCATGATGATGTCACCCAAAAGTGACGTCATCACACTGGGCACGTTGTCAGGGCGACGCTCTGGCAATCGCCCTGAAGCTATGGTGCCATAGAGTTTTTAGGGCGATTGCTAGAGCATCACCCCAGCAACGTGCCCGGCGTAATGACGTCACTTCCGAGTAACATCATCATGCTGGGTAGTCGCCTGGATCACCTCCGGAGAGGGAGGAGTGGGTGCGGGGGAGCCGACCGGTGGGGGGGGAGAGGCTCTTGCGGCAGCAGCTTCTTGAAGGCTTAGCAGCAGGCAGCGGCCTAGGGCCTGGAGGGTGGGGAGGCGCGGCGGGTGGGCGGGTGCTCCGTTTTGCTGGGGGGCTCAGTCCCTCCTGGAAAATTTCAGGAGTGGCCCGCGCCCCCGTGCCCCTGCGTAGTTGACGCTTATGGATGGGAGCAGTTGGTTTCAGAACAAGTAAGCTCATACAGTCTCTATTTCTATCTAGCAAACAGTACTAACAAAACAGGAACTCCAACCCATGAGACTAAATGAACTCACACAAATATTGGGGGGGACTGTTCCACTGTACTGCATACAGTAAATATACTACAAGCATGTGCCTCTATTGTCCTTTCCATGTTGCAGCAACTGAGGCTGAACAATGCTGGCTTTAACTGTAGTAAAAATGATAACCATATTTTGGATACTGTGCATAACTGTGTCCAAAGAAGATGCAAGAAAGATCCTGAGTGCTTGTGTTACTGCATTCTTTCCCCTGCCCCAAGTGTAAAATAAGAATAGGATCTGTGTAAGCTTCCTGTTTCCTCATCATCTGCAACGTTCAGATAGCACGGGTCCATTTCCTGCCACCCCGATCTAAACTTTGAAAGTCATGACTGTAGGTCACTCTGTGTTGCCATCTGCTATAGCAATTATTTTCCTCTTAAAGAGTTCATTCTTGGGACAATAGCGTAGCAGGAGTGCCTGAGGGAAGAGAGGCCTTCTCTCTAAATTGCTTTGCGCCTGAAGTGATCTGCTCTTATGGAAGGGAACCTCCTTGTGAGTTTACTTCTGGAAAATTGAAGGATTACTGCTGTGGCTATTGCAGATGAATAGAGGTAGTATTCTGTTCTTGCCACTTGATTGTGATAGTGTTTCTTGTGACAACCTTTTCAAAAATTACTGCATTATCCAGAGCTTGGCCTGGGGTAGCCATGATTTCAATATTTCAGAACAGATGAGCACTTATGGATTGGAATGCTTGTTGCAGTATGGGAGATGGAGAAGTCTGTTCTGTCCAGGGGAGGGGACAGGGGAGAGTAATTGACAACAGAGGTGATTCTAATTTTTCCTGCCTCTCTGAAGTTAGCTGCTGTGCTGATAGCACTGGCAGTGTGCTCCTTACTGGTTAAGATCCTTGACCTGAAGAGTTCTCTGTAGAAAGTTTGGGTAACTTCTTCTTCACTTAACTGCGCTTAAATACTGTATTTACCCAAAGTGAAAATTACCCTGAATGTAAGCACACACCCTCCCAAACCGAAATAAAGGTTAGACACAAAAATGTTTTACTGTAGATAACTGTAACTAATCGCTCCCTTTTTTTTTCCTTTTCCTGTTTCTTTTCCTTTTGATGGTATACCAAAAAACCCCTAGTCATCTGTTCAGGGAAATACAGATAGATCGGAAATCTTGAGTTTTTCTAATCTTGAATTTTGGCTGAATTTACATGAGCTGTAAATATTTTAAGTGGCACTTCTGTTGTTGGTGTTGAACAGGTGGATCTAAATGTGAGTGTGGCTTGTGAAAGAATGGTCTTATACACACTTGAGCTGGTTTTCTGATTTGATGGATAGTTGTGCGGGAAAGTGCCTTGCATTTCAGCCTTTCTGTGCTTACAAATGCATAGATGATTTTGGTCTGAGTGATTTTGTGCACTGGGGGAGGGGTTCTTAGTTCGCAGCTCTATGCTTGAATAAAAGTCTATCTTATGGTGGTTTGGGGGGTGCTGGAGGGAGCAGCATTTGGTTGTGAAAGCACTGCTTTTTATTTTGAACCCGGTTTTTAGTTTCTCCACAGTAGGTTCCAGTCTAACTGAAGACTTTTGGTCGGTATGATTACTCTGTTCTGTGGATTCATCCAAGTATAATTAGGGTTGCAACCCTCAGCATGCTCATCAAGAAGCCAGGCTCCCGTAGCTAACTGGGGCACAGTTCCAAGGGAACATGATTAGGATTCGGCTCTAAGTCCTTTCCTTGCTCAAGTTTTTGTCTTATACTTTAAAAAGCATTCCTACTTTAACGGCTGCTTGTCTTTAGGGGGGTGGGGTAGATAAGATTGCCACGAAGGGGATGAGCATGAATGGTTATGGGGTGGGGATGGAACTGATTATGCCTGTTCAGTGGAATCTTATGGTGCTCGGTTTGTTCATTATCAGCTCTAGGTAGTGTCCTGTATTACAAGGTTTTCCTTCTGGGCAATGTTTTTAATTGGCATCAAATGTATACAAAAATAGAACGGTTCTCCTTTGAAGAGTTGCACTGGATGTTGTTTGTTTCATACAGTAACTTTGCACACAGAAACCTGGTTAGCTGACGCATACCATTTGGCATGAAGTGAGCAGGGCTGGAGGCAGGATGCATCTTCCCACGCCCACATAACATAAATAGACACATAAGCTGATCTGGTCTTCTCCTGGCTTGCCTCTGGTAGAAGTCAACGGCAGTTCCCTGTTTTAAAATACTGCCTTGGACTTGGAGGTATTCTTGCCTTAATCTTATTTTTGTTTCTAACCCATCTAGCCACATAAGGCATTTTGAGATCCCAGTACGCTGTGGTCCAGTATTCCAAGTATGTAAACTATTTTTCTCCCTTCCAATTTAGGGGTGAAATATTAACCAAGATTTTTGAGTGCAATTTTTGTATGTTATGCTGGCAGCAGTGTGATTTAGAGAAAAATGAGCTGGACCGGGAAGTGTATAATATGGCTTCAAATTATGCAGACTTGAAATCAGCTTTGGTAACTTTTGAATTTAGCCATAGGTCTTCCTTTAACGTAAATCACCGTGGAATTTCTTTGTTTAAAAACAGTGTCTAGTTTTGGTGAAGCCATAAGGTGTGTGTTTTCTTCTCCACTTAATACAGACTCAAAGTATCAAACCCCCTCCCTGACAGAAAAAAAACATCCACAAATACTTAAACCCCAGTTACGTAACTAGTTGACCTGCCATCAACAGACTAGTCCACAGGGTGGGGAGCGATGGCAGAGCAGGTGGTAATATCTCTGCCCTTGGTGGAAAGAGCCTCTTCCCAGACTCACACTTCCTTAAATAACCGTGGAATGCAGTTTCTAGACTGAAAATGTGCCTAGGGTGGAGTAGCAAGGGGTAAAGTTAGCATCCCCTAATTTCTCTCTCGCTCTCTTTTTAAAATCTGTGTTCATGGTTTGACCGTATGAAGTCTTAACTATCTGAGGTCTGTATAAGTGTAAAACCTGTGCTGTGTGAAGAAGGCCTCAACTTTGCATAGGCTGGGTCCTGAAGATCTCCTGAAATTATAACTGAAGAGAGCACCTATAGATCATCTTTCAAGCATCTTGCTTGCCCAAAAGACCCTAAACAGCTATCCAAATATAATAGTACATTGCAAATATATAACCTTCCAGATGTAATCCACTGGCCCCTTTGGACCAATTTTAATGTCAGGGTGCAGATATACACGCAGGACGCTGCCCAAGGTAGGCCAGTCATCCAAAAGAATAAATCCTCACCATGGTACAAATTAATCAAATCAGACCATCAAAGGGCTCAATACTTAACTAAGATCTCGTTCAGCAAACTATACTCTGCACTAGCTTCTTTTTCAATCAGTGCAGTCAGCAATGCTTGAAGGCCGCTATACCAACATGCATATTGCCCAGCGTCTCTGCCCATGTGGAAGTTCAGCGCCAGAAAACCTTTGCCATTACTTATTATTCTGCCCACTCTATCAATTCCCTAGGAAGAAACTTCTTGGCCCAATTTTGGTCACTTTAGGCACTAGAACAGAAACAGAAAAAAAATTCTAGTTTTACTAGCAGATGTAGAGGCCGAGATTTCACATAAGGTTGCCCTCTTTACCCTCTCTGCAGAGAAAATTAAGAAAAAAATAGTAGCAGCACTATAGCTCGATTACAAAGGTCAGGACGGAAGAGTTGGAATCATTAAAACATTTTATTGTGTTCTATTTTATTGTGTTCTAATTTAGTTTTTATTCGCATGGTTGTAGTAGTTTACATAAATTTTATTGTTATACTGTTCTGTCATTGTAATGGCCTATGGCCAAAGGCAATAAAAACAAAACCTGAACCTACAATTTAACTCCTGACTACAGAGATAAGTTCTCTAGAGGTAATGACAACTTTGGAAGGTGGGCTCCACTGTATTATATCGTTCTTGAGCTCTCTCTCCTCCCCCAAATATCCAGGAATTTCCCAAACTGGAGTTGGCAACCCTTACTTTATGCAGGTTTTAGAGGATCTGTAAAGTAGGGTCTTTTGTTTGTTGGCTGTTGTTGTTATAACTTCTGTATTTTATTTATTTATGTGTTCGTGTTCCACTGTTCTCCCCAATGGGGATCCAAAGTGGCTTACAACGTTACCTCCTCCATTAAGGCTAAAAGAGAGTGACTGGCCACCCAGCAGCTTCCATGGCCAGAGTGGGTGGGTAGATTCTAACCTGTGTCTCTCAGATCCTAGTTTAACACTCCTAACTACTATATTACACTGGTTCCACTGTTCCTGGGAGCCCGTGCGTTAACTCTGTGGCCTCCTGCCCTCTGTCTGTACTTAAGTAATATCGTATTTGTTTTAAGATTTATGTAAGCCTCTTTAAGTCCCTGAGAGAAAAAGAGGATACAAATAAAAACATTGGCTTACGTGAATTTGTCCTGCCAAAATTGGAAAAGCATGTTTAATACTGGTCTTGTGAACTATGCAACTTCAGTTTTATACATACTTCTGTCTAGTGTGGAAATTGTAGAAAATCATCACGTGGCAGAGAGGAAAACCACAGGAATCCCCTGTCCTTCCAGCTTCGTATTGAAGATCTGGTTTGACAGTGTGCCAAAATACACAGGTGCCCAACCCAGCCAGCTCTTGGTCACACCATCGTACAGTAACTAACCCGTAAAAACCTCTCTATCATTCTGCACTGCTCCAAACACTGTGAGGTGGAAGGAGGTCTTTAGGCTTCCCTCCTGCACAATTCTTGCCATTGGAAACAGTTGCAAAGGGGCCAATCCTCAGGCTCTGTGTGTTTGTTCTGGGGTACATGATGCCCAAGGAAGGGGTAAGAAGCTAACACTGATCATTTAAAGTGTTCTGCAAAAATCTTCAATGCCACTGTGAATCCTAAGGGCTTTTTTTGTCTTAGGAAGAATTTCAGAGTACCTATGTTAGTGTGGTGCAGAAAAATTAAGTAGAAGTCCTTGGGACCTTAAACACACACAAACAAGTTTTTGTGTGTCAGAAGAACTCTCTTTATCTGATGCGTGGTGTGTACATTCATGGCAGTTCCAGTTGGGAGCCAGGCTGGCATATTTTGGACTGATTAGAAACTTCCATCTTCAGGGACTGTCCCATGTGGACTGTATTGCAACATAGACTAATTTGTCTGTTAGGGTGTGTGCAATCAAGACAGAATGCCAAGAAAAAGGAATATCATAAAAGGCAAGAAGCTAATGTGCTGGTATCACTAAATTTTTAATTACTTGTGTAAACTATTTTAGGTGACCTGAAGATGGCTGAAAGGCAGTGGATAAACATAAGAACAGGTTTATTATTGTATAAATAATATGCTGTTCAGTGGCATTGAAATGTGCTGGAATCAGCGGGAAAGTGTGGCAAGTTATTAATGGTGCCTTTATGTAATAAATGCGGTTATATTTAGAATGTTGCACACACCTAGTCCTGGTCTCTCTCAGATGCAAAAGCTTTGGGAAAGGTATAGACATGGCACCACTAAAATGATCAGGTGTAGGAACACCTTTCCTGTGAGAAAAAACTAAGACTCTTGTGGATTCTAAGCTGGGGAAATTACAAAAGGTGGACATAGTAGAGGATTGTAAAATTATGAATTGTATGGAAACAGTATATAGTGTAGGATTAGAACACGAATAAATTCTTATGTTCCTTATACGTGGGAGGAATGAGCAAGAATGAAGATTCCATGCTATGTTGCATGTCTCCCTGTCTCTTCACCCTATCTTTAAGGCAAAGTTAAAGTATATATTATGCACATGCCAAAATGTTCATGTCTGTGTATGCCTGAGTTTAGATATGTTGGGAAAGAGATAGTTGCTGGTTTCCTGATCCTTGTAAGAGGACTTGAAATATCTGTAGCCTTTCACAAGATTGCAGATGGCCTTAGTGTCAAAAAGCTTTTTTAAAATAATCACACATTTGCTTGAGCTTGCTTTTGGGGGGGCGGGGGTAAGGTGTTTGTGTTCTGTTCTGCTTTTCCCCTTGTCTGAAGCAGAGGAGAAATTTGAGCCTGAAGCCCTGCAAGTTGATTCCTACAGTATCTCTTCTGCATATCTACACCCATGTATCTCATTTTCTTTGTCTCTCAGCCTAAATGTGTTGCCGGTAGTTCATACTGGAAAAAAGGGAATTGCTTCCCCTGGAAATGAATGAAAGCTGCTCTTTTCAGGTTAGCATGCCTGTACAAGATAGAAGCCCAGATGTGGCTCTGTGATATGCTACAGCAGTGGTCTTCAACCCGCAGCTAACATGCCTTGGTGCTTTCTTGAAGATGCAGCTCCTAGTGCACATGTATAGCGAGGAAGGATGCCACGGTGTTATAGAGAGGAAGGATGCCTTTCTTTACTTGCATACTTGGAGAAGCAGCAAGTCACTCAGTGATGGAGAGATGTGCACCCCTGCCCACAAAAGGCTCTCCCTTGCCTTCTCTTTCTTTCCCTGGCTTGGCTAGCTCCACCTCTGCCAGTTATTCATTTGATGCAGTTTGGAGCTCTCTACCTGTGAGTTCATGACTCTTTCCCCTCTCTTCCTGTCCTGTCACTCTTGGTCACATGGTGCTGCTCTGCAGGTACCATGCAGCCACCAAGGCATTAAAGGTGGCTTCCTGCTCTTGCAGAAAGTGGTGGCTTTACTACATCTTTCTCTCTTTGAGGATGCTTCAGGGGTTCTGTATTAAAGATATTGATAAGTGGCTGTTCTTTGTCTTGCCCTTAGAAATAGGCTTTCCATTTGCCTGAAAGCAGTGGGCAAACTCCCACCCTTGGGATCCAGGCCATACTGGGATCTTTGCTCCAGTGGAAGCAGCAAGTGGAGGCATGCAGCAACATTACGTGACATTTTATGACATCACTTCCAGTTTGTACCTGGAAGTGACACCGTGATACTGTAGGAATTCACTCTAGGACCCATAGAGATGGGTTAGTTCCTAGAATGTTGTGACATCACTTCTTGGTACACAGCAGAAGTGGCATCACACTGTAGCTCCCATCTCCCAAAATACTGCTGGTTGCCACTCTTTGGTTGGCATTCCTACTTGGATACCACCCTTCTCGCTTAAATGAAAGGAAACTATAGAAAGTGCACAGAAAATATCCTGATCCATGCAAACCAAGAGTACCAAGACAGTTTGGGTTATACTGTGCTTCTACAATGGAATGTCATATAAAGCTATCCTTAAAAATTCAAATGGGCTCCTTTTGAATTTGCAGCTGGATGAGATATGAGAGACCCATGATCACATGTCTTTCAGTTTTAAGAGCAGGTGCATTCACAGTTATAGAATTTTGTTTTAAACAACTATTAAATTACAATTTTAATGTTATTGCTTTACAATGTTTGTATAATTGCTTTACAATGTTTGTATAATTAAGAAAACCACTTCATGAATGCAAGAAGTTATAGCAAATGAAATCATTGGTTCATCTAGTTCAGTACTATCTTTTCTGACTGTCAGAAATTCTCCCTGGATCTTGGACAAGAGTATTTCCCAACACCTGCTCCCTGAGGTTCACATCAGATGCCAGGGATCGAACCTGGAACCATTTTTCCTGCAAAGCACAATCTTTCTGATAGAGCCATGTCCTCCCATATCAGCTGCTGTAGTTGCAAATAAAGTTGATTCTGCAAAGATACGACAATTATTAGACCGGTCCACTGTCCTGCCCTGTTTAACACTTGTATTAATGCATTCTGTGCTTGCATGCCTTCTGTCAATATAATCATATTATGTTTTGGCTTCCAAAAGATGGGGTAAATTTGAAATCTTGAGCTTCAGTCTTACTGAAGAACACACTCAGTTCAGCTATAGACTGGCTGTGCCAAGTGACAACGCTGGGATAACTTGCCTGTTTGACATTCTGTTTAGCAGCCCTGTTTCCAGGGCTATTTTTGGGCAGGAACACACAGGAACGGAGTTCCGGCTGGCTCCTGAGTTGGCCACACCCAGCAGGAACTCATTAGCATAATAGGCCACACCCAACAGCAGAAACTCATTAGGACGGGTTACATTAGGGGTATGTGGCCTAACATGCAAATCAATTCCTACTACAAAAAAAGCCCTGGGTTTTGACAACAAACAAGGTAAACAGAATAAAAAGCAAAAGGTGGGTGTGGCTAGATGACCACTCTTCTGTTAACATGGGGGTGTGGCCTAGTATGCTAATAAGCTGTGCTGTCAGAGGTGTGGCCTAATATGCTAATGAATTTCTGCTGTTGGGTGTGGCCTGTTATGCTAATGAGTTCCTGCTGGGCTTTTTCCTACAAAAAAAGCCCTGCCTATATCCAACCTGAGAAATTCCAGGGGCTGGAAAGAGTTTTGCAGTAATGGAAAGAAATGTGGAAAACTCTGCATACCTTTCATGCTCACATGGTTGGTTACAGGCCTTTCTGTCACAATAACTCCATTGATCATGGAGATCCAATGAAAAACTGATATCAGTATACAATTCTACGTGTTAAGTTTCAACTGTGGCTTAATTTGAAGAAAATAAGAAAGATATAAAAGTGTCACAAAATATTAGTTTTGTTAGTTAACATTTCAGGACGAGTCTTGCCACATATTTACTCTATTTGATGGAGCGAGGTGAAGATGCAAATAGAATTTCTAATTTAGTATCTGAAAGAAGGTCTCCTTGGCTAGGACTGTGGCCCATTTCCCTTCCGTTCGTCCTGAACGGTTTAGTATTGTACTTCGTTCTGTGTATTACTGTTGATGCTGCTAAATTTGGCAGCTGGCCTTCCTCAGACGGATGGGCTCTGTATATGTGTGTGAGAGTGAGAAAGACATAATATGTCAAAGTATAATTTGAGATAGGAAGTCAAACCCAAACACTTATTTTCTTCTCTGCCTCCACCAAAATAGCAACGTTGTTTGTAAGTTCCTGTGGAACTGAAGCAGAAAGACCTTTTAAACTAAGGCAGGATCAAAATTAGGCTTTGCCTCATGTGGAGGTACAGTTTAAATCAGGGATGACAAATATATGGCCCATGGGCCAGAACTGCCCCAACCAGGGCTCTTATCCAGCCCACGAAAAACTGATTATCTTTATTGCCAGATGGCAGAGGCTGTACATTATGTCCCTGTGTACTGTCCCTGTGCCAGTGTGGAATGGGCGGTAGAAGTGGGAGGAGGGGCATCAGGGAGAGACTTGAAAGAAATACTGCAAGAGTGTTAATGTTTTAAGCATGTTTGTATTTTGAAGAAAAAATACTATCGTTAATTGGGTTTGCTCGTGTCCTTTATAAAGTTTATCTCTTCGGTATCTTGGCATTATATTGTATATGGCACACATGGCCCGGCCCAACAAAGTGACGTTTATGTCAGATCTGGCCCTAGTAACAAATGAGTTTGACGCCTCTGGTTTAGTCGGTGCATATAACGAATACCTGGAAGAGGTGTAATTATTTTGGGGGTGTCTAGGTTTCTACCTGCAACCATCTGCAAGGGCTGGCAGTGCAGTAGACTGCATGGAAGCCTGTTGCTTCAGGGCTGCAATCTGCTATAGCAGACTGAGAAGATGAAACAGTCTGAATGTGGGAGAGTGGAGCCACTGATCTACCTCCCCCTCCAGTTGTTAGATTCCCTCCAACCCTGTTAATATGGGTTGGTTTCTTTATTACGTTGGTCTGAATGTGAAATGGATTTCCAGCTCTGACTTCCCTGTCCCATTGGGGTGAACGTATCTGGGATGTACTCTTACCCAAGGTATTTTCCCTGCCAAATCTCAGATGGATCAAAAACAAGACAGGCTTTGGTGTGAATACAATAGAAAAAAAAATCACTCTTCTATAACTTTAACACACTTAGTTATACTTAAAATGCAAATTAGACAACATTCAACCTTGTGTGAAGTACATAAATACAAGCAAAGCCAGTAAATAGTATGGATACAATACAAAATCTTTATGCAAATATTCTTGACACTGTTTTGGCTATGCTCCTGGAATGTTTACTCTTAAAGACGTCCTAACAGAGCTGTGAAGTGAACAAAGCAGACTGAAAAGTCTTCGTTATTCAAATTCCTGAACAATATTTATCACTCCTTCATTTGAAAACATGTGGATAAAGAGAACACACTTTCCTAGGATTAAACAGTGGTTTCGTATATCTTTTTCAACTCTATCTCTCTGTTGGTGTTTGTCACCAATCTCTTGATGGAGCACTGCAGATCAACGTACCGTCTCTTGATCAATGTACCGTCTCGCTAACATCTTCCCTCCTCCTCTTGGCTACTTCCTTAGTGAAGGGGGGGGGGGGCTTTCCTAAATGTATTGATCAACAAACCTTCATTGGAAAAGGGGACTTCGTCAAATTATAGGTCTGTCTCGAATTTACCCTTTGTGGGTAAAGTGTTAGCAGAGCACCTCCTTGAATTTCTGGGTGGCCCATCTGCCTTTGATCCTTTTTAGTCTGGCTTTATGCCTGTCTTGTTGGTCTAGTGGAAGGAACACAGTGACCTCTATCTAAATGTTGTGTGGTGTAGTTACTTAATTCACTTAGATATGAAATGCAGTACAGATAAGAAATACAGTTAATAAGTGGCAGTTTATATGATATATGGCTACAGTATTAGCAAAAGGAATCTTTCTCTAATTGGTTGGTAATTGAAGTGTTGCCAGCAGCAGTTTTATTTTCCCTCACCGGACCAAGATTGGCCAGATTGCTTTTTAGTCATCATTGCAATTTGAAAATGGGAGCACGATTCTAATGGGCTCGGCATAATAAACTTAAGACACTTTCACATCTTATAGTTTTCCAGTCACAGTTCAGTCCTGCATGTGATCTCCCTGTGTAAATATTGTGAGAAATAACAGGTAGATGAGTGATTTGGTAAAATTAAAAAAATCCTGTATTATCAATCCATGTACTGCAGTTTCCTGAAGCTGGCTTTGAAGTTCATAGTAGTGAAACCATTTGCGCGTCTAACAATCTCATTGTGCATTCAGGAAAAGAAACCTTGCTCAACTGTGATTGCATAGATAGAGAAAGTAACATGTGGATTCGACGTCATTTTCAGGTCTAGAAAAAGTGAGCTGAGGTTGAGAATTCATTTAGTTCTAAGCTATTCGTATCATTAAAGTGGGCACATAAATACTGTGTTTTGGATGAATATTCTTTGTGTAAGAGGTGGAGGGTTTGTGTGTGTACCCTATACCCCAGTCTTTGAAGTGAGTGGGGAACCAAGAAAATTGCTACTGAGCTTGACAAGTAGGCAGAGGCATTAAAAGGAAACCAAGAACATGGAAAGCCAGCAGTGCTGTGTAGCCATACTCTTCATTTTCATTAAAATAATGAGGCAAGACCTAGAATAATGAGGTGCACAGCAAGCCACAAAAAGCCATTATGTCTAGTGTCAGGTGGAATGCACTTGGGGGGGGGGGTATTTTTGTGCGTGTGTGCATGTGCGCGTGCACACCCGCCTGTGGAATGCTCTCTTGAGCATTTGAAAGAGAACCAGATTTTCTCCTGGTGGGTCTGAGTTAAGCGCTCTCTGTGCGAGAAGGTAAGCCACAGCCTGCTTGTGACATTCCATTAGTTAAGATGCTGGCCTGCTGTTTGAGCATTTGTCAGTAACCCGATCCCCCCACCACCGCACAGGATGATTTTAGCAAGCGTGGCTTCGCTTTCAGGCTTATTCTTGCAAGATGACTCTGGTTCCAGTAAAAGCTCTTTATGAGCTTTTCAAAGCGTACAGTTCCGCTATTGCTCAGATATGTGCTGTGCTGGTCTGCCTGCCCTGTCATCCTGCAGCTCCTTAGTTACATAAGTGACTTAGGCAGTGCATTGCGGTTTTTGCACTCGATTTCTGCCGTTGTTGAATTTCTGTGTGCGGAATGTGACTTTAAAGCACTGTTTTATCAGAGCACAATTAAGCCTTTAAGGGAGAAAAAGGATGCATTCTAGAAGACAAGCTGTACCACGGCATTGGATCGCGCTCTTAGGCTGCTGTCCTGCAAACACTTTCCTGTTGCTTCAAAAACTAAAGTAGGTTTTTGCCAATGAAAGGTCATGGCACAATGAATTTAGCCCACATAAATTCTTTGTTTTTGGAAGAAAATAATATCTAGAATAATAGGAAGAGAGAAAATAACCACCTGTCTTATATATTTTTTTTTTTAAATGAAACATATGTGGACCAATTGTGGCTGGGCACAAAGGGCAGGCCAGCCATTTCCCCCCCGTTAGCCAGCTGCAAAATCCAACACCACTAAAATATTACTAGTAACAAGCACATAATCAAAGAAGTTCATCTGGTGGGCATGGGCAGCCCCATGATTATGGAACAGTCTCTCCAGAAGATGTGCCTGGCCCCCTCACTCTTGATCTTCAGAAGGCAGCTGAAGACAGTTTTATTTAAGACAGCATGGTGGCTCAGTGGTTAAGACGCTGAACTGCAGACTGGAAGATCAGTAGTTCGGCAGTTCGAGACCGGAGTGCCGCATGACAGAGTGAGCTCCCGTCTCTGGCCCCAGCTCCTGCCAAACTAGGAGTTCGAAAGCAAGAAATTGCAAGTAGATAAATAGGTACCACTTCAGTGGGAAGGTAACAGCATTCCATGCGCCTCAGTGTCCAGTCATGCCGCCACATGACCACGGAAATGTCTTCAGACAGCACTGGCTTCTTGGCTTGGAAATGGATATGAGCATCACAACCCTAGAGTCATATTCGACTGGCTTTTGAGCAAGGGAAACCTTTACCTTGACTGATTAAGTTGTTATGTATTAGCTGTCCTGCTTGGAGGTTTTAAATTGTAATCTGTTATGTGTTTTTAGAATTGTTGTTTTATTCATATTGTTTTCATTGTGTCATTTATGGGGTTGTTATATATATTGTAAGCCTCCGTGAGATCTGCAAGGGGGAAATGTGGCTAGTAACTGTTTGAAATAAATAAAATAATTCCGACGCTTAGTTAAATTAATAAAAGTTTCAATTAAAGGGAAAGCATTCTTCAAACTTCTTACATTGCCTTTTGTAAATAGGAGTTTGAATTCAATATTATATAAAGTTGCCAAATTAGAAACTTTCCCTACAGGAAGAGAACGTCTGCATTTTCAATTGAGATCACTCCCTTGTAATTTGCTGACATTTTGACAAGCTCAAATACTGTACAATGTGTACATTTTCTGGGGAAGAAAGTTTTTTAAGTAAAGTATTGTCAGATTTTCCCAAGAACAATGGTGCAATTTAAGGACTAATGTCTTTTGAGTGGTAAGAGTTTAAAGAGTCTTTTGTCAGTAGGGTTCCCAACCCTGCGTTCGCAAATGCCATAAAATGTTGCAGTGATGCTTTGGGAGGGTGGAGTTTCAGGAGGATATGATGTCACTGCTAGGTGGTGCTCTAGGATTTTCTCTATATCTCTATGGTAAAGGTCATAGAACCTATAGTAAATTTCTAGGGTAATGAACAGTACCATTTATGCCATTTCCTGAAACCTATGTTGAATTCTGTATTAAAAGTCTGTTGTTGCTGTAAGGTTCTTGTGGACATTCTGAACACTCTTGCTATAATTCTTTTTCAGTGATGCTCTCAGTAATCTTTTTTCTTTACTTTACTAAGCTTTTGGAAGTTAACTTTTTAAAAGCTGGCTGCCAGATGGCCTTGAAGGGTTTTTCCCATTGGGTTGTTTAATGTTAAGGCTATTACTCTAGTACTGCATTTTTCCCCTAGCCATCTCTTCCCCCATCCCCTTCAGGAAGGCCGCAGAGTGACCTTAACTATTGCTACAGAAACATTACTCTTAATTTACTTTAATGTAAATGTAATCTAATCTTCTGTTCATGAAAACTTTTATGTACAATAGAACTCACCTGATTTCTGTAGTTCAGATTGTGCTTAACTCCTGCTGGTATAAATTATTGCAAAGTCCTGTCAGATGTTCTCCAGGTTCTAATATAGGTTTTAAAAATTGTCTTGAAATAAATGGTACTGTGAGCTTTTTTTTCCTCCTTGCGCACCTCAACCGGATAAATTCCTGTCTCTTTTCCTTAAAACAGAATACAAGATTAGTTATGTGGTGGAACAGGCCTGCTCAACCCCTGGAGGGGCTCTTCTTCCACCCTTGGGTAGCCCGCCACCATCACCTGACCTTTACCGGAATTACCCACTGGGAGGATCAGGGTGCCCAGCTTCCCTTCCAAGTTCTGAGGCCTTGCCTCTGTGTCTCCCACTGCCCAGTGCCTGGTCACCACGGGGACAGTTTACTGTCTTGCACACCCTTGGAGGAATAGCCACTTGCCAACTGCCTGCCTTCTCCCTGGCACTCCTTTTAAAATATCCTGTCCAAGAAGTTGGAGGTCTATGTAGTACAGAGAAGCACTGCCAGCATCAAAAGTTATAAAGTATTTATTAAAAAGAAGTTATTTACATGCATACTTTCTAGCACAAGAGATTGAGCAAGAGATACAAAAGAAATGGGTAACAACACAATCTTTTGTCCCTCGGAGACTTGGGCAATTCCGGCTGTCCTGAGAACAACGCTGTGTGCTTTGAGGAGGGTTTTGTTTTCAGTATTTTTATGTCTTGTCTTCGCTTGTTAGCATAGTTGGCTTATCCTGTTGGCTGGTGTTGATATTATTAAGGGAGGTAGTAATAGGAAATTGCTCTGGTGGCTCCCTAAAAACTTCTATAGAGCCAGAGCAAGCCTGACACCAAAGCCTCCTGCTTGCTGAGGGACGGTTACAGAGCCAGCAGTGGGGAGGGAAAAGTTTCTTTGTATACCTCACCTATGAACTCACTTACGAGCTAAGCATTCAGGATAGAATTTGAAGCCAAATGGAGCACTGTTTTAACTGATTTTAGCATTCTCTTAAAACAGTTTCCTTCTTATCCTGTTTTCTTAACGCTTCCCCCTCCTTCAGATAAAGGAGGGGAGGGAAACTGAAAAGAATTTGTAGTTTTTGTTTTTACTTTTCTGTTTATCTTTTCTAAGGTCTACAATGCTTTAACCCTTACAACCCTTTTAAGGACATTCTGGTTGGGGCTTCTAAGACTTTAGTGTTTTATTAGGTTTTAGACTTTTTTAGGCTATTCAAATGTCTGTTTATTAATAAGAGCTAAGCGAAAAAGAGCTTGGCCTTAGGTATTTTAACCACTGAAAGTTGATTTGTGTCTTAGCATAATAAATTAAATATTGGGAATTTAGTAGCTCAATTTGATATTAAATATATTTTATTTGATTTTAAACATATTTCAGCTTTCTGTCTAGTCAAACTGAACAAACCTTAGTGGAGTTACATAGCAGAGTAACACCATATAAAAAAATAAGAAGGAAAAGGGTGTGTCCTCTTGATGAGGATTTACTCCCTTCTAAGCATAGCAAGATGGAGAAGTGTTTTACTATCTAAACTCCTAACAGATCTCCTTAACCTAGGGGCAAGGACATGTCCCCCCAAAGTCCCTTAAATGTTTCTTCAGAACTTCCTTTAGGATCTCCAACCCACATTGCTATTATAGATGAACTCTTGGGGGGGGGGGGGAATAAAAAACGGAAAAAATAACAAATAAACCTGGAAGTGCTGGCAAATCAGACGCTCTTGATATCTAATACTTTAAGGAAAATCTTTGAGAAATTAGATGTATTATCAAACGTTATAGAAGATTTCCTGGTAAAGGGGAATAAGGACAACAAGGAGGGTAAGGGAAGTGGGAATCTAGAAATGGAGGGAATAGTGACATCTACCACGCCAGTGAGAAACAAAATTCAAGTAAACAAGGAAAAGCAGTGATTTATCAATCTAAGGGTAAGGGTGGGATAACTGATATAAGAAAACAATTTTGTTGGGGGGGATTAAATCCTGTATCAAATCTGGATCCACTCGCACACCCTCTGATACTTGATTGTAACAAAATAGTGCTGAATATCCTACCCTATAATGGCCAGATGATAAGATGGATGAAAATATGGGCAGTCAGGGAACTTCTGTCTTACCTGCTACATAAACATCTATCTTCTATTGACTTAAAATTTGTAGAATGAATTTCAGGTTTTTTGAGGGGGGATAGAGTTCATCTTCATTTTTATTCTCCTTGGATGCCAACATTGATACTCTCAATGCAGGAGTATTTAATAAGATACAAGGTGATCTTCTTCGTGGTCTCTGTGCATCACACCTCTGGGATTAAGTGCGCCTGCGCCGATCCCGATCGGTAAACTTCAAAGCCTAACGGATTTTCGTGCCAGCTCCCCGGTCACGTGCACGTCCCACTGCGCATGACCCGGGGAGGGACACGAGTATCCCGCCAGTTCTCTTCTGACCGCCGCGTCGTGAGGATCCCCTCTCCGCTTTGGTCGGTAGCTAACTTTCGTTTTCCAATTGGAAAAAAGCCTTTTGGACTGTTTTTCTCCTCCTTTTTGACTCGGACTGTTTTTTTGGACTCGCTACTGGACTTTCCTCGTAAACTCCCCGCTCGGCCTATGGCCCAGCGGTGGGGCTTCTTTAAATGCTGTCTTGACTGCGGTAGTAAGATAGCGCCTCCGGACAAGCACTCGCTTTGCTTCCTGTGCTTGGGCGAGTCACACCGGGTAGACTCGTGTTCGAGCTGCGCTGCCTTCTCCAAGCAAACCCGCAAAAATCGAGCAGCAAGGCTGAGAGTGGCACTTTTGGAAGCAGCTCTTTCGCCGAAGATGACTGCTACTGAGGCCTCAGCAGCGTCGCCATCGGCCCCGACAGGCCCGGCATCGTCTCCGACGAAGAGCACCGTCGGTACCGAGAAATCGGCACCGAAACGATCCCTCCCGCTGCCGCACACTCCTGCAAAGAAACACAGAGAGGGCAAGGAGGAAAAGGGCAAGCAAAAGCACAAGAAGTCGTCTAGTGCTCAGTCAACGCACCCCGCGTCCGACGTGACCCAGCGCGGGTCTCCACAGCTTGACCCTTCAGGGCGCGAGCGACCCCGGGGCAGCTCCATCTCCCCGATGCCGTGACCCATCCAGCTGACGGACTCGGATCCCGACATCAAGCTGACACAAGTCCCTTGAAGTAGTCCCGAAACCGGGCCCGATCCGTCACCGCCGCCGAGATGAGCGAGACTGGCGTCGACCTCCCTCTTTGGTACCGTGGGACGTCCGACAATGGCGGTACCTATACGGCTCCTCCTATCCTCCACCACCGCAATGGTACCCGGCGGAATGGGACTGTCAGTCGACGTCGTCCAGAGTCTCACGATGCCGAGACACACCGGCTCCGAGACCTCCCCTGTCACCGATGCCGAAACCGTTACCGATGCCGAGACCGATGCCGATACCGCCACAGACCCCACCCGATGTCAACCTCCCTCCATATCAACCAGACCCATCGAACCCCATGTCGCCTTCCGAACACTCCCACTTGTCGATACCAAACTCTTCCGCCTCATCCGATTCCGAAGAGGAATCCCCTACCCATCCGTCACCATCCCCCGATGTCGCAGACAACCTACCGATTTCCCCTTCCGAAGATGTGAAATCGTACGGGGAGCTCATTAAAAGAATGGCTCACTCCCTGGCCCTGGCTACAATCCAACCAACCCCTGCCGCTACTGATGCCATCTTCGACATCGTGCAGATGGATACATCCACAGCAGTAGCCTTGCCACTGATTTCGGTGCTTCTGAACACCGCTAAAGAGTCCTGGGGACACCCCTCATCGACCCCAATCTCTAGCAAGAGATTGGATCACATGTACAGACTCCAAGAACCTGGAGCTGAATTTCTGTTCATCCATCCCAAGCCCAACTCAGTTGTAGTGACACCTTCAGCTAAGGGCCGTAGTGGACACTCCTCCCCCCTTGACAAAGAGGGACGGAAACTGGATTCGTTTGGAAGACGATTTTATTCAGCAGGGGCATTAGGCATCAAAACTGCAAACTATACAGCATGTATGAGTAGGTATCAATACTCTCTATGGCAGGGGTGGGCAATTGTTTTGGCTTGGGGGCCGCTTTGTGGGAGCGGAGGTTAGCGGAGGGCCGCACCTTTTAAAACGATTGCATTCATTAGTTAACTTTGCATTTCAGAAAAGGTATAAATTGTATCATAAAAATCCATAAATATAAATTAAATAAAATAGTGGTAGTTTTATTCAATTTATTTATTGTTCTAATTTCATCTCATCTATAGCTGCAAGCACATTTAATTTTAGAATCCGTTTAATGAGACAAACGTACCCTGTCACACTTTTCTACAATTTTTTTGAAATCAGGAGTGAGATTGCTTGTTGAGATTCTCATCACAGCCTGCAAGTTAATGTCTGTCAAATGTCTGTTAACGTCTATATTTACTCTTGTTGATCTTCATGCAAGATAAACTTTGCTCACAAATATATGTAGACCCAAATATAGAGAACATTTTCCCAGCAAATTTCTTCAGACATGGAAATTTTTTCAGCAGACAAAGATTTGTAAAAGTCAACTAGTGTCACAGCATTAAACATTTCTTTCACAGTGTGATCTGACTGCATGTCAGTAAGTTAAAGCTGCAGCTCCTCAGGTGCTTACAGTGGCCAACTGTCTTGGCGGGCCGCAAAAAACTCTGTGGCGGGCCGCATGTGGCCCCCGGGCCGCCATTTGCCCACCCCTGCCCTATGGGAACAGATGACACCGCTCCTGGCACACCTTCCTGAAGACAAACAGCGTCTTGCCAGGAAAATCCAGAAAGAAGGCATGGTCTTGGCCAAACATCAGCTAAACGCATCCAAACACGTTGCAGAGGTAACTTCCAAGACACTAACTTCGGCAGTTGCCCTCAGGAGACATGCTTGGTTGAGATAGACTGCGCTTCCACAGGACACTAAGTCACTGGTCGAAGATCTTCCTTTCGAAGGCGAGGGACTGTTCAGTACAACAACAGATACAGTTCTCCACGACCTGGACAAAAGCATGAAAACATCACGTAACTTAGGTGTCTCTCAGCCGAGGCAACAGAAGCAGAAAACTTGGCAGAGATCCTGGTCGAAAAAGCAACCACAGAGGTCTCCCAATGAACCACAATGGCAAAGACCTTCACCATCTGCATACCAGCAGAAACCTTACGGCTACAAGTCACGTTTCCCAACAGCTTCCGCCTCCAAAAACCAAACCCCCCAGACCCAATAAACAGGGTCTTTGACTTCCACATCCGCTCCGGTACTCCCACCCGTCTGTCCCCATTCCTACCCGCATGGCAACTCATAACTTCGGACAAGTGGGCCCTCTCTGTAGTAGCAGAGGGCTACCGCATAGAATTCTTCCAGATACCACAGGAATCCTATTTTGTAGTCACCCCCCCTTCCGACACCCTGTCGTCAGAAGTCGAAGCCCTCCTGTCCAAGGATGCCATAGAGCCGGTACCCACACACCACCTCCAGCAGGGGTTTTACTTTACGGTACCAAAGAAGGATGGCGGACTCCGTCCCATCTTAGATCTGCGGAACCTCAATGCGTTCATCACCTACAAAAAGTTCCGCATGACCACCCTTCAGACCATTCTGCCACTGTTAGAAGCCAATGTGTGGATGGTGATGCTGGACTTAAAAGATGCGTACTTCCATGTGACGATCCACCCGTCTCACGGACCGTTCCTACGCTTCGCGGTCGGTCCGCATCACTTCCAATACAAGGCCCTTCCCTTTGGCCTTTCTATGGCTCCTCGTGTTTTCACGAAGCTCATGGCAGTGGTGGCGGCTCATCTCCGGCTTCAAGGTGTCCAACTCTATCCATATCTGGACGACTGGCTGTTGGTCGCGCCCTCCGCGACAATTCTACAGAACCAAATTTCAGTAACCCTCAGTACCCTGGACTCCCTAGGGCTTACAGTAAATTTCAAAAAGTCCATGCTCATACCCTCCAGACGAGTGCAGTTCATCGGAGCCATTTTGGACTCCCTGCAGTGCAGGGCCTTTCTGCCCCCCAACAGGGCAGCGGACATAGTCTCCCTCCTCCAATCTATCCGGAAGGACAAGGAGACCACGGCCAGACAAATACTCCGCCTGTTAGGCCTGATGGCCGCAACCACGGCGGTGATTCCGTTCGCCAAGCTACGGATGAGACCATTACAACTATGGTTCTTGAGATGCTTCCGTCCCAGCATCCACCCCCTCTCCAAATTTTTCCGACTCTTGGACCAAATATTGGAAACCCTGACGTGGTGGCTGTCACCTCAGAATCTACACTCAGGTGCTTCTTTCCGACTCCCACCCCCCTCGGCAACCATCACCACGGATGCCTCCCTATGGGGCTGGGGAGCTCACCTGGATGGTGTTGGTGTGGGTGGCAAGTGGGACCCTGCTGTAGCCCACAACCATATCAACTTCCTGGAGCTCCTGGCAGTGCTCTACGCGGTGAGATCCTTCCGCCAATCCCTGTCGGGAAAGATGGTGGCTGTTCTTACAGACAACACGACCACCATGTATTACATCAACCGGCAGGGTGGAACGGTCTCCCGTGGACTCTGCCGCCTAGCCATCGAGCTTTGGGACGAATGCCAATCCATCGGCATTCATCTTGTAGCAAATCATCTCCCAGGACTGCTCAACACCCAAACAGACTTCCTGAGCAGGGGAGGAGCATCCCTACATGAGTGGGAATTGAACCCTCTTTACCTAACCCCGATCTTCGATCGCTGGGGTCACCCCTCGGTGGACGTGTTCGCCTCTCGGGAGAACAAGAAATGCCATCTCTTCTGCTCCAGAGCCGGCGCGGACCCAGCATCCCTCGAGGACGGCCTTCTTCTCCAGTGGACGGGGAGACAGCTGTATCTCTTCCCCCCGATCCCCCTGATACCGAGGGTAGTTCACAAACTCATGTTGGAGCGACCATGGGCGATTCTCATCACGCCGTGGTGGCCGAGACAACCGTGGTTTCCCACACTCCTTCATCTCTCCCTAGGAGTCTATCTCCACCTCCCAACACTCCCAGACCTTCTCTGGATGCACAGAGGTCAAGTGCTCCATCATGATGTTCCCAAGTTGAAGCTCACAGCGTGGATGCTTCAACCTCAGATATAGAATCACGTATTGCACAGGTTCTCTTGAACTCACGCAAGCTGTCCACACGCCACTCCTATGCAGCGAAATGGAATAAATTTTTAGCCTTTCTAGCCTCTACAGGGCGGCCTTCCGTTCCTGCCACCCTTAATGACATTTTTGGTTTTCTGTTGTCCTGTTCGGATAGAGGACTGTGCCACTCTTCTATAAGAGTCTACCTGTCGGCTATCTCAGTCAACCATCCTGAGATCGGAGGATACTCAGTATTCTCTCACCCGACTACAAAACAATTCCTCAAAGGAATGCGTCGCCTCTATCCACCAGTACGGGCACCGGTTCCAGCATGGGACCTACTCCTGGTTCTTACCAAGTTAATGGGCAAACCGTTTGAACCCATGGCCTCTTGCAGCCTCCAACTCCTTTCGTGGAAGGTTGCGTTTCTGGTGGCCATCACGTCTGCTCGGCAAGTGAGTGAGCTTTCAGCGCTTCGTTGCGACCCGCCGTATCTCACTTTTCACCACGGAGCAGTTACCCTGGCTCCTGATATCGCCTTCCTTCCCAAGATAGTCTCGGACTTCCATGTAGGGGCAGACATCTCGTTACCTGTGTTTTTCCCTGAACCCCAGGACCCGGCACAATGCAGTTTACACACTCTGGATGTCAAGAGAGCTCTTTCTTTTTACTTGCACTGGACAAGATCATTTCGCAAGTCTCCGGCTCTCTTCGTCACCTATGCCTTGCCCAAGCAGGGACAGAAACTATCGTCTCAAAGACTCTTGAAGTGGATAGTTGAGACGATAAAACTTGCCTACCTCCTGGCCAAGAGGCCACTGCCGGCATCCCTCCGGGCACACTCCACGAGAGCTGTGGCTGCTTCCACGGCATTCCTCAAGGGCATCCCCCTGGGAGACATCTGCAATGCTGCAACGTGGGCGTCTCCTCACACGTTTGTGAAGCACTACGCCCTAGATGTCCGCATCCATCAACGTACTGTGGTGGGCCGTGCAGTTCTACAAGCGGCTCAGATGTGAGACCTCCAGCACCCACCTCCAGGTATGTGGTGTGTTTATTGCTCGCTATTCTTCCAGAGGTGTGATGCACAGAGACCACGAAGAAGATATACAGGTTGCTTACCTGTAATTGTAGATCTTCGAGTGGTCATCTGTGCATTCACACCATCCGCCCTCCTTCCCCTCTGCTTTCGGTCTCCCTCAAAAAATTTTCTTGGGGGCTGTTAGCAGCGGTCAGAAGGAACTGGCGGGATCCTCGTGCCCCTCCCCGGGTCATGCGCAGTGGGACGTGCACGTGACCGGGGAGCTGGCGCGAAAATCCGTTAGGCTTTGAAGTTTACCGATCGGGATCGGCGCAGGCGCACTTAATCCCAGAGGTGTGAATGCACAGATGACCACTCGAAGATCTACAATTACAGGTAAGCAACCTGTATTTCCGAGTACAGTCTTACCATCTTCTGTCCCTCTCTCTATACATGCCCTGTCAGATGTTAAATTATAGAACAGGCTCCTTAGCTTTAAGAACTTACAGATCTCTACATTGTATCCATTACCTTGAAGTTTGCTTCAGCTTTTTAGGTGAGCATATGGTCAATGGCTGCTTTCCCAGTGGAGAGAGGTCTGTGTGCTCTCATGGATGCAGCACCCAAGGAAAAGAGACCACCTTCCTGCTGCATGGATTTTTTTATCACCTCTTTTCCCCACCCCCTGACCTGGTCAGGCCAGTTCAAGGAAGCTTTTCCTGATGATTCAAGACATTTCTTTCCTGCAGCCTCTCTAGTATTTTAATTCCTCCAGCTCTCTGTTCCCTGCTTGGGGAAAGGGGAAGATCTTGCCCCACCCATTATCTCTCCTGCTAGTTCTGTTTGCATTTGTATGGAGGTGGGTTGAGATACATCTGGTGGGCAGTTGCTTTGGCTTCTCCCCCTCCTGCCCATTCTCTGCCCAGAGGGGGGAAAAACTTTTAAAATGCAAAGGGGAGGTTTGGCTTATTTCAAACATCCCAGGGGAAAACCCCCCACATTTGAAGCAATGACTTGCTCCCCTGAATGTTCCAGCCAAATGCTATATTTAAGAGTACCCTAGAGACTATGTTTCTGATGATGCCCAGGGACATGACTCAGATGCATTGGAAGAAGCACTTTGGCACCAAAAAGAGCAGGAGAGGCAATGGTGGAAGATATTCTGCTCCTGCTTATTGTTCTGGATGACTCAGGTTCAGATACAGGTGTGCACTTAAGAAGCCCTAGGCATCTAGTTAGCTTTCCTATATCAGATTGTTTAACTCCTGGCCAGAGGTACATTTCAGTAATGTTTTAGGTTTGTTCTGGATATAGTACACCATTTGAGAATCCGTGTTTCTATTTTAAGCTTTTATTAAAGCATAACTATTGCATTCTTAATATTGACTAAATAAACAGAAAGTTATACCATCCATCATAGTTACATAAATAAAGGAGAACAATTACATGAGCCCATAAAAATATCTCCCCCCCCCCCCCCCCCCAAAATAAGCAGATCACAGGCAAGGAGCCCCTTCTGAGAAGAACCTCTTGGTCAATTCAACTTTCCTGTTTATAGGATTTTAGCATCTTTAACAACACTAACTGTCTCACATGATAGGGGCTCACATTGTTAGCTAGGTCATAACTTCACACCTCATAGAAGGTTATCTATACTTGAAAAGTCTTCTCAGAATATATAAAAACTGTTAGTCATTCTTGCTACATTTTATTTTAACAAAGTCTATTCAAACACAGTGATGATTACAAGTTTCTCATACATATTGACTATCTTTTGGCCTGCAACCACCACATCCATGTTTGAATTATATCTTCAGTTCTGTGAAGTTGGACGTTCTTGCAGTTCTCAGATGTTTCTGCACTCGGGCTTCAAAAAATTATATCTGTTGTTGTTGTTGTTGTTGTATTTTTGCATTGTGTGTGTGTGTGTGTGCCCATGCCTGGAAGTCATGGCAGTCTCTGGTGACTCCTACTGGGGAATGGTCAGAGAAGTGGCTTGATAGCCTGCCTCTGCCTCCTGACCCTGGTATTTTTTGGAGGTCTCCCATCCAGATACTTGCCATGGTCAGCCCCGCTTTGCTTCTGAAGACTGATGAGATCAGGCTTGCCTGGGCTATCCAAGTCAGGGCAAGAAATTATATCCTGGGCAAGCCACAGCTCTGTACCAGCTGTTCTCTCAAGGACAGCTTGGGAAAGAGTTCTCTCAGCCCCACCTACCTCACAGGGTGCCTGTTGTGGGGAGGGGAAGGGAAAGGAGTTTGTAAGCCGCTCTGAGACTCCCAAGTGAGTGAAGGGCGGGATATAAATCCAATCTCTTCTTCTCTTCTTCTTCATCTGTTGATAGTGGGTAGATGGCTTCTAATCTACTCAAGGACACACAACTATGTTACTACTTGATTTTTTGCTATACTATGAATATTTCCCCCATACCCCCTGGCTCTTTTTCAGTGGAATCTATTCCTCTACTTGCTGATACCTAACCTTCATTAAGGATATAGCATAATAAAGGTACCTGTAATAAAAATTAAGACTGTGGTAGATGAATTGATAAATTAGCTGAGTAAAAGATGGCAGTTGCTGTGGTGTGGTTCTGTCTTGAATTTTTTGATTTGCTGCTGAGAACTTTGTCTCCAGTTTCCAGTAGAAAAATGTCTTCCATAAACAGTCTTTCTCTCCTTTTTTCCTACTTAATGTTATCTTTGTTTACACCCTGCTTTGAAAGGCTCTCTACGATATCGGGTGGGGAAAACACGAAGAGAAATCATGAGTTCTGAATGTTTCCTTATGCTGATCCTGGAAGTGGGGGTTAAGTAGGAAAAACTTCGTAAATACAGCATGAATGTTTGAGAATGAAAATGTCGAAGAAAATATGTATCTGGTTTTATGCCAGCTAGCCTAGATTTAGGCAAAACTGTAATAAATTCATGTATGACTAGAAAAGCTTACGGTTTTGTCTTTTCCCCCCCCTGCCATCTGTTCGCAAACAACTTATGGCAACCCTGTAGGGTTTTTAGTGCAAGAGACATTCAAAGGTGGTTTGCCATTGCCTACCTCTGCGTCGTGACCCTGTTATTCCTTGGCAGTCTCCCATCCAAATACTAACCAGAACCGACCCTGCTTAGCTCCTGAAAGATAAGCCAAAAATAACCAAAGGGCATTGGCAGACTCTCTTCTGAGAACCTCTTCTCTTTCGCACAGTGGAGGGTAGGGTCTGTGGCTCAAGGCTACCTTAAATGTTACATTTTTAAAAAGAGTCAAGTCCGAGTTCATTGCTTGCGGGAGCTCTTTCCCCCCTTTTGGCTGCTCCTTGTGCACAGAATACTGTACCTGGAGCAGCCAAAAGGGAGAAATAACTGTCAGACCTCAGCGTTATTCGGCTTGATTGCCATGGAGAGGGAGATAGCTTGGAATGTTTAGTTTCGGTTCTCAGCCACCCTGTTATCTACCCTGGCCTGCTTTGGTAACCCTGACTGTATGTTCTGCCTGGCATCAGTTTTCTCTTGTGAACCAGTGTCCGTTATTCTGGCCGGCTGCTCCTGATTGGCCCTGAGCCGTTAGTATGATGTATGCTTTGAGTATAATTGCTTGCTTCGTGCCTTTTCTCATCAGTTCTAACGAAGTTTACATTATGCACATGAATCCTATCACTGTCTCAATAAACTGCATTCTTTCGGATGACTGGTGTTGGGAACTGGCCTGCTCAGGGGTCTGGCAATAACTCCCCTCCCCGGTGCTGTTTCAATTGGGAAATAGTACAGAGGGGAAGAAAAGAGCCCTGCCTCTCCCCATGTTGCAGTCGGGTTCTCCTTTATTTTAAAACAGCCATTCCCTGCAATATACTGTGTGGCTGCCAGGAGAAAGAGAGTAGTACAATGGAGCATCCACTTTGCATGTGGGAAGGGCTCAGGTTTAGTTTTTGGCATCACCAGTTAAAAATGTTGAGATAGTCAGTTCATGAAAGACACTGATAGACAAATGGTTTGACTCTGTACAAGGCAGCCTCTTATGTTTGCGTGTGTTCACCTTTCTTCCTTCCCAGAGACTTCTGTGCTACACAAAAACGTTCTTTTTATATAATTATGTCACTCACGTGATTCTTGCCTTGTACAACTAAAAAATTACATTTTTTTGAGATTGTAGGAGACATTTTGCCCATACATAGTTAAGAGTACATGGGACATGGGTACCGAAGTTCACAACAGAGTTGCAGACTGCATATAGGTAGTTATAACTTTTTTTGGGGGGGAATGTAGCTGTAATGGTTCTTTTTCCTACTGATGGTATTTGCATGTGCATGGGCATCATTTCCTGTAGATGTCTGAGTGGATTATTTTCCTTTTTCTGATTTGCCATGCATACACCTGGAATGATAATTTGTGGCTCACCTTCTCAATAGGAATCCTTTGAAAGCCGAGTGTGCTTGTTCAAGGCTATTCTGCCAATGAGATGGAATTCAGAAAGAATGATGTCAAGCTATAAGTCGTTCTATGTGAAGCATTTCCGTTTTCCATCTATGCAGCAGGCATTGGAAAGGCTACACACACACACACACACACAATGCCTGTATATCACATTTCTCTGAAGGCAGGAAAATTGGATGAGGGTCTGATGGTGCTGAGCTGCTGTTCGGGTAGAACAATTGGCCTTTCTCTTGACAATGAAGGAGAAGGTTTATTTAAATATCTTTTCCACTGAAGCAGCAAAGGAAGTTATGAACTGTTTCCTCACAGTAGATTTTCTGCCCAAATTCCATTGATGTTTTTCTGCTTCCTCCACCCCAGCTGGAAATTCTCCAGCCCACTGTCTGTCCTACAGCTTTGTTGTGTCAGTGATTTGCCCAAAGATGTAGGTCTTTTTCTTTTCTAAAAACTGCCTGTTTAAAGCTTGGGTTAAACTGTTTTCAACAACTGTCTTGATTTTTCCCTTTTTCTCCCTTCCCCTCTCAAATGAAGGGATCTCTACTCTTTTGGAAATGTTGTACATTGTTTGTATACCTTGGACTGTTGCCATTCTTGAAAGGAAACAGTGAGACCTAAGCTTCTGCTGAAACACTATTTTTGGTTCTTTGTTTTCACTGTGTGTTTCTGTAAAAAGAATAATATCCATTACATCATTGAAACAACGTAGTGATTCAAGGCCATGTCATCAGTCTGGATTGGCACTTGGTATTAAGACTTGGTATTTCCAAACTACTTATGGAATTCTTCTGGAAGCCATGGTGATCATTCAAGTTCTGGGTTTTTTTCATACTGAGATCTTAATGTGAGAATATCTCATTATTTACTCCCCTTGAGAAAGTCAAATAAGCTATGACGTCTGCTGGTATTTCCTGCAGAACAGGCCATCTATGTTCAGAGTTTCAAATGAAGGGAAAAAATAAATATCTTGGAGTCTAGTCCCCCCCCCCCCGAATTGAAAGCATTGCTGCTTGCTTTACCCTAGTTTTTAGGATTCGTATTACCCAGAATGAAGTGTCTATCACCATCTTTACACAGAGAGCAGGTTTCTTATATTTCAGTCCTATTCTTTTTAACATGCTATATTTTTTTTAGTTGTGAAAATAACATGACATCAACCCAAAGGGAGAATTAAGCTGCCAACTAGTATATGTTTGATATAAAAACGTGTTCTGTAATATGGAATGTGATATGAAGGGGGGGCAAGAAGTGCTGTGATAGTTATGTTGGTGAAAAGGGGGCATGGCGTCTCTGTGGCTGGGAAGAAGGCAAGGAAGTGCCCTTCCTGGATAGAGAGCATCTTTTTCCAACTGAGAGGGAAAACATGCTAGCCCTTTGATATCTTAACACCTCTTGATTAGAGGGTCCAGATTGACAGGCTTAAGCCCAAAGGAGATGGCACCCAGATTGACTGACAACTCCAGAGCACACGTGGGGTGGGCTGTGAAAAGGGGAGCTGTTCCTTTGTTTGGAGAGCTCTTTTGAGTCCACTATGGGAGTGCTTCTGGTGCATGGTTTGGTGTCAGTTTACCATGAAGGATGATAGAGGAGAATGATGCTAAAGTGGGTTGCAGATGTATCAGGGACGGGGACATCTTGCAACTACCAGAGATCAGATATACCATGGATAATATCTTAGTAACGATTATATTGACATATTATTTGTACCTGTGCTGGGTACCCATAACAGTGCTATTCACTTGGAGATACAAGTTGTCGCTAAACCTGAATTGATTCTACTCATCTGCAAAGTATCAGAGTTTGGTCATCAGGTGTTCTGTGGGAGAGGGCAGGGCATAAATAAATAATAGTGGTAACAACAACAACAATTTCATCAAGGACAATATGCCGGTGACTTGTAGCCCATCTTAATGTCGTATGTTATGCATGCAGCCTCTACATCCTTGTTTATAGGGATGGTATTCTGTCAGTAGATAATAGCTTCTTGCAGAAATCAGTACTATCCATTAAATAAGTCAGTACTAATGGCGTAGGGTCTAGGATGGAGACTGTATAACCAGGCAGCCTTACTATGATGCTTTTCATTCCAGAAACAATAAGGTAGTCAGGGTTACATTTGAATTTAGAGAAGTAGATGAACAGTTCCTGGTCAGGATTTCTGGGGTATGCATGTATGTGAGTCACTTTGAGACTCCTTAAAGTAGAGAAAAGAGGGGTATAAAAAACAACTCTTCATCATCATCATAGTTTTATTCTGTCTGCTTTTCCTCAGTGAGGATCCTGAAGACTTCTAATTCATTGATGGATTTGACACTATCACCTGGAACTTGTCTGATAAGTTACCTTCCTTAGTCTCCACAAGTGCTAAAACAGTTTAGTTAATTATAATTGGTGATCAGTTGTTTAATGTAACTACCATGAATGATGTATACTTCCAAATTTTGTGTTGAAATACTACAAGCGAAGTCTCTCAGCCGATTGTTTGCAATTTACCCTCTTCTCTCTCTAAGTTGTAAATACGCCATACTTGCAGAATGGAACAACCTTCCCACCTTGTACTATATATCCTGGAATATTGCCCCTGGGATTCAGAGGACCCCCAAGAACAGCTTTGTGCACAGTGTGGGTATCTGAGGTGGAAAGCGGGAAATGGGTGACTGTGAGCAAAGCACCCTAATTTTCCTCAAGGGCTAACATGATTATTCGCAGGCCTGCTCTGGCTCACGGGTGTCTATGGTTTGGGCCTTCCTGCAGATTCCATTCTTATCTCTTTCGAGACTGGATTCAAGAACATGGTAATTGGTTAATCATGAAAACTTGTACTCTGTTGTGTAACCAGATTGGGGGGGGGGGGGAGAATTAGGAGTGGATGTAAACATCTTCCGGAAAGTTCCATCAAGGGAGATTCCTGATTGGATCTGAGAAACCACCTGGGGCCAGAGGGGCAAAATACTATAATAAGGACACGGGCCAGAGGGAAGCCATGCTACCTTTATGTTTATGCCATGCTGGTATGCTTTGATATGTTATGCCACATCATGATGGACTGCAACATATCACAGCACTTTAGGCTACAGCTTGGATTCTTATGCTGTAAGAAGGTTTAGCCATTAGGCAGCTGGTTCCCTTCCTCGAATGCAACCACTTGCCAACAGTGATCCATGCGATGGTCACTTTGAGATTAGACTACTGTAATGCTCTCTACATGGGGCTGCCCTTCTCCGAAATCTGAAAGCTACAGCTGGTGCAGAATGCAGCAGCCAGGCTTTTGCTGGGTCTCCCCTTGTGGGAGCACATTTAGCCCGTGCTGAAGGCGCTGCACTGGCTACCCATAGTATATTGAATTTGCTTCAAGGTGCTGGTTCTTACCTGTAAAAGCCCTTTGTGGTCAGGGGCCTGCATACCTGAGGGGTCACCTTTCCCCATATGTTCCCCAGAGAGCACTGCCTTCAGGGTCTCAAAATCTCTTGGCTCTCCTCAGTCCAAAAGATGCCAGACTGACTGCACCCAGGGCCAGAGCTTTCTCTGTGGTGGCTTTGCACTGGTGGAATGAGCTGCTGGAAGATATTATGGCTCTGCAGGACCTTTTACAGTTCCCCAGGGCCTCCAGGATGGTGCTCTTCCGCCAGGCATTTGACTGAGGAGCCACACCTAAGAGATAAGTATAGGTTTAAGACTCGACATCCTAGAGTCAGCAGCAGCAGCCTGTTCCTCACTGGTATGAATTGGAATGTAGCATGGGACTGAGATAATAGTCCCAAAATGATTGCTGACTGTATTCCCACTATGATTGAACTGATACTGTGTTCAGATGTTGTATTTGTAATTTGGCACACTAGCACTTTTAAATGCATTATAAACCATTCTGTTTTAATCTTTTATGTAAGCCGCCCTGAGCCTGCTCCGGCAGGGAGGGCGGGATAGAAATCGAATAAATAAATCAAAATAAATGTATTAGATAGAAAAGTTAGCTTTTTATTTCTCTGTTGCTAAGCTACAGAGACTGCATAGTGATAGCCTTATAAAAACCTTTAAATAAACCTTCATACATTTTTACAAAGGCCGGCTTTATTTGTGTGCATTTAACCCCGAGGACCCACAGGGCTGGGTGCTGCTCAGGCAAGAAGGAGTGCTGACCCAGGCTTGGGTCTCTGACCGTGAGGATTGCAAAAAGGCTGTTCTGCTAGCAGAAAACAACCATTAGATGCTATCTCCTACGGATGTAAATCTTGCTGCCTGGGAACTCACTTCATGCACCTAGTGGACTATAGCTTACAGCACTTATGCCCCAATAAATTTAAGGTGCCTCAAGGTTACACTGTTCAACATTCATTTAAAATGTTTACGTTTTGTCTTATTTCTTTCAGCTGAAGCTAGCTAACATGTTACAGGGGCACAAAAGCATAAGAGCTCAGTTACAAATGAAAGTAAGGCACACAATTAAAATGTTACTCTCTGGCCACGTCCACACTGTCAGTTTTGTCGCTCATTTCTCCCTACTGCTTAAGGTTCCCCCACCCCCCATATGTTTTGCTGTCTCTAGTAGTCCCAGAGGGAGCAAAACACATGTGGAAAAGGGGGGGGGACCCAAAGCAATAGGGAGAAATGAGCGAGAAAAGTGACAGTGTGGACGTGGCCAGGAAAGGTCTCTAGGAAAGGTGCGGGCAGAGACAGTTCTTAGTTTGGTAGGCTATAAATCAGCAAACATATTGCGCCATCATTAAAAGAAAATGTATATGAGCTTAGAGCACACGTAAGAAGCCAGTGTTACTCCATCCGAAGCACGGATAATTCCCAGGGAAGAACTAAATGGGCTGCCTGTTGCACATTGTGGCTCATCAAGCAAGAGGCAGTGGTTAGGTTTCTTGTTGTCAAGCTGTTGGAAGGTGGTGAAGAGACAATTAATTTGCAATCTGTATGCATGCCAAGAGGGGAATTTCAAGAGAATTTTAAATATTGGAAACTATATTTAAAAAAGGGAGCTATTAACTAAGTGGGGAGACATGGATATTTTGTGTAGTCATTAAACTGAATATATATTAGAAATCTCTGATTGCAGAAACAGTATCTTTTTTTGTACTGGCAGAATTCTTGGCCTGCGCTCCAGCTTTGAATCAGGGTATGATTCAGGCATTATTATAGACTAAGTTAAGCACAGCATCCAAAAAAAGAATGGCAAGATAATGGAGGGAAATTACATAGAGAATCCCTGGTGGATGGATGCCTTTCTTTCCCTTCTGATCTGATATTCACTTTGTGCTAGGATTAAGAACATGAAAAGGTAAAGATGTTATATGTTGTTGGCTGTCTCAAAGACTGCTGCAAGTGATAAATGTGCAGTCACGATTTGGGAATTGTGTGTGAAACGTGCATTTTTCATAATGCTTAGTCTTAAGCAGTTGGAAAACTGCAGTGGTCTCTCCATGCTTGTGTTTTTATGGTACCAGCAAGCATTTGTAGTGAGTTTTTGATTTGGAAAGTTATGCAGGCACTTATTAGATAGCACTTAGCATTTCTGGTAAGCATCACAAGATGCACACACACAAATATTACCATCTTACCGTATGCCTGTGGTGTTTGGAGTACTGAACATTTTTTATTTTTGTATAATTGCCTGAAAATTGTAGCATTTTTCTACCTACCTACCTACCTTCCTGTTCCTTTCCTCCCTTCCTCCCTTTCTTTCTTTCTTTCTTTCTTTCTTTCTTTCTTTCTTTCTTTCTTTCTTTCTTTCTTTCTTTCTTTCTATTTATCTTTCTTTCTTTCTCCCCCCACCTACCTACCTACCATCCTGTTCCTTCCTTCCTTCCTTTTCTTCCTTTCTTTCTTTCTTTCTTTCTTTCTTTCTTTCTTTCTTTCTTTCTTTCTTTCTTTCTTTCTTTCTTTCTTTCTTTCTTCTCTCTCTCCCCCACCTACCTCCGTTCCTTCCCCCCTCCCTCCCTTCCTTCCTTTCTTTCTTCTAACACACTTCCAGTGATTTCAGGGGTGTGTGGCATATGCAAATAAGTTATGCTATAAGTAATGAGCTCCTGCACCTCTTTTTTTACGAAAGGACCCCTGTCTATATCCTTCTTCAATTGTGGTGCCCAAAACTGAACACAGTACTCTAGGTGAGGTCTAACCAGAGCAGAGTAAAGTGATACCATCACTTCGCATGATCTAGACACTATACTTCTGTTGATACAGCCCAAAATGGCATTTGCCTTTTTAGCTACTGCATCACACTGCTGACTCATGTTCAATTTATGGTCTACTAAGATCCCTAGATCCTTTTTGCACGTTCGACTGCCAAGACAAGTCTCCCCCATCCTATAACTATGCATTTGATTTTTCCTACCTAAATTCAGACCTTTACATTTATCCCCATTGAAACTGATTTTATTTGTTTTAGCCCAGTTTTCCAGCCTGTCCAGATCATCCTGTATCCTGACTCTTGTCTTCTACTGTATTTGCTACCCTTCCCAATGTAGTATCGTCTGCAAATCCAATAAGCGTTTCCTCTATTCCTTCATCCAAATCATTGATAAAGAGAAAGACTATTTAGAACAATATTGGGACATGAAAAATAACATTTTTACATTGTCTAACTTCTGAAGGGGAATATAGGGAATGTTTGTAAGCAGTTTGGAAACAATGATATTTGTATGTGATGTAAGGTTATTATTATGAATATGGTATTTCACTTTATAAGCAGAAATGTTACCTGTAAGAGATAATACTTATAAATTCTGTTAATTACAATGAATGGAATAATGGTGCAGGGGGGTGGGAAACCACAAGTTTACTATGTAATCAAGATACACAGTTATATGTGAATTATTGTTGAGATAATATTGATAACAATGTGTAAGATATTGGAAGAGAGTAAAAATAAAAAAATTGTTTTTTAAAAAAACCAATCATTGATAAAGATGTTGAACAAAACAGGCCCCTGCCACGACAGATCCTTGAGGCACTCCACGTGTCACTCCTCTCCAAGAGGATGAGGAGCCATTAACAAGCACTCTTTGGCTTAAAGCATGATCTTTATTTCAAAAACCATTGTTGCAAGGTGGTTGTTTATAAACCCTCAGTTATCCTCCCGGCACAGTAGAAACATAACCATATAGGGCTGGATCCCATGGAATCTGTTCCACTAATATCAGCGTTAATGGCAGGTGATTCTCCATCTGAGACGGAGGACAACATGGTGGGTGATTCTCACCGTCTATTCAGAGAGGCAGGAACTACTTTTTCTCCTTCCTGTGACGTGGGAGTCACCCACCTTCATTTCTGTTTCTTTCGACAATGAAGTGAATCCTGTCAACAAGTCTGAACATGCCAAACAGGGTACAACTTAAGTCCCTTAGCTGTGATGATTCTGTCAGATTGAAGAGCATGAAAGGCAGGCAAAACATTAGTCATGGAAGTCTGATGACAACAGTGTGTATTGATGCGCAAGAAGTAGATTTGGGGAGAAATATAGCACAGATATTTTATCAGAGGAGTAAGCATGCCGGGGAGTATTAAAAAAAATTATGCTTCATGGACCAACGCAAGGAGAGGAATTAAAAGTGTTTGATCTGCTACCATTTCCCTATGCTGCTGGATGGTGTGGCATAGCATAGCAAATCTCTTAATAATGCACCACGTATTTTGACTTGCCAGCAAAAAGACATCCTAGATATGGTTTAAACATTGAGCAGGGTTCTTCCATTGACCCTGTACACAAGCTTGTTAAGCCCTAAAGAGGCTTTGATGCTGGCAGTTACAGGACATCTGGCATGGAAAGGGTACGAACACTGTCATGATCTAAATGAATAACCCATTTTGCATATTTCTGAAAATCAGTAGAACCTTGATTCTGAATCCATTTCTATTGTGCATTGATTTCTGGTGTCCTCAGTAGTACCCTGGTGGGGTTAAATGTTGTTCTGCAAATCTGTCTCTTTCTTGAAGTCTTTCATGCAGTGAAACTTCTGATTTTAAAAAGTTACAGCAAAACCTTTAAAGTTAGGAGGAAAACATCCTGATCTGTCGGATTTACACATTCTCAGAACATACCCAACAGCAAAGAGTTTTATAAAACAGGCTACTAAGATCTTCTACACAATATCTACACCAGGGGTGGCCAACCTGTGGCTCGGGAGCTACATGCGGCTCTTTCACACATATTGTGCGGCTCCTGGCAGGGTGGCTGGGGAAGCAAAGGGGAGGCATGCTTTTTCTCTCTTTCTCCCTTCCTTCCTTCCCTCCTCCCTCCCATCTATTTGCTTTCCTAGTTTCTCTCTCTCTCTTTCTTTCCACTTCTTTAATTCTTTCTTTCCATCTCTCTCTTTTTCTCTCTCTCTCTCAATATCATTAACAAATAAGTAACATCATTATCAATAACCGGCAGTCCCATTTAATGTTAATAAAAAGCAAGTTTGCATATTTTTAAAAATAAAAACGTGTGTGTGATATTTGTTCCTGTCTTGCGGCTCTCAGACATCTGACGTTTATTCTATGTGGCTCTTACGTTAAGCAAGGTTGGCCACCCCTGATCTACACAATAGCAGAGCCCTAAACCACCCTCCTTTACTGGATTAGTGTACCAGTTTCCCAGTGACTCATGGGTAGTCTGTGAGCTGATGTAGGGCACAAGCCATTCTGCTTGTGGTAGCTGCCTCATTCTTCTGTGCCAGCAGTAGCTGTTCCCTCACACACGACAAAGGCATTGTGTAGCTTCCCCACCACCACCAATTATACTGCAGAATTCTGACAGCCTCCATGCACCAGGAGAAAAAAATGCATAGGTTGCCAAAGTTTTGTTTCAGCTGCTTGGCTTGATGCAATTTTTTAAACACCTTTTATTCTGAGCTTCCTATATTACCTGTCAGGGAAGTACTATATTACCTATAATATATACCTATATTACCTATATATAATATATGTGTGTAATATAGGTACCCTAACAGGTACCTGTATTACCTGTCAGGGAAGTACAAAACAAGTTCCCCCAAATCTCTGCAAGAATCTAATACAATGTGCAAAAAAGCTCTTCCCACCCCACCCCCTCAAATCTGAGTTAGTATTTCATGCCTGAGTTCTCCATTTGCTTTGGGCAGCCATGGTCTCCAAGGCATATTGTTCTTCTTTTTGAAGACCTTAATGGATTTTAGAAGAGCTTTTGCTTTTTATGACTCAGCACTGCAATGGTGTGGTGTTAGGTTTTCCTTCTTCCTCCTAGAAGCCTCTGTAACATTGATTTACTGTACAAACAACCTTTACAGTGGAAGTCACCTTGAGAAGCATAAGTGCGTCTGGAGTAAAATAAGATGTTCTCATGCAGCTTGCTAAAGAGAGCCATCCATGGAATATTTTTTTCTGACTTCATTTACTGAGCTTAGACTGGGGGGGTTGGTGCAAAAAATATTGATATTTTCCAAATCCCAATACAGTTACAATATTGGGATTCAGGAAATAATTGGGATGCCAAATTTATTTGGCTCCATCATACCCTATAGGGACATTATACCCTCTGAGTGAATTTTCGCTGCTTCTGGGTTCACTAGTGTGTGGCTTGGCTTTGCAAAAGTTATTTATTTATTTTAATACTCCACCCTCCACGCCAAGGCAGGCTATGGGCAGCTTACAAATGTTTCATAAAAATACAATTAAAATCTATCATAACATGTAATCATAAACATAAAATACCAATAAAGTTTCTTTTAAATGAGTTATGCAATGCCAAGCCAGCGTGTGCCACCATGGCAGGGCTTGGAAAAGGCATTTAACTATTAATGTCTTCTCAAAGTTGCCACTGTGGCAACAGCACACACAATTGACCTCAGAAGACATTTAAACTTCAAATGCCTCCTAAGTTCAGTTGTCTCGCTGAGTCATGCCACAGCAGTGGCACAACTCTGCAAGTGAACTCAGAAGGCATTTAAACATTTAAACTTTAAATGCCTTCTGACTTTAGTTCTACTTGGCAAGTGAAGCTGAGCCTGAATAATATCGTCTTTTATTTGGACTCAGCTAGATCAGTAGCCAAATCATATCAGAGAATCAGATTTGGCTGAATAAATATCCGAATAATACCAATAAGGTATTTTGGGGGTATTTATTTGGATCAGTATATACCGAGTGCACACCCCTAGCTTAGACCTTTCAGAGCTGCCTGAATTCTCCAGCACTGAAGGTGAGAGAAATTGAACCTCTTGCGGACACTAATCCTCAGCTAAATTTGCCTGAAGTTACTAAAAGGGTGGCTAAATAAATTGATGCAAGAGAAAAGTCTCTACATTCGACAGTACTCTCTCCGTCTCTTCCTCACACACACTAACAAAAGGATGCAGATATATATATATGAAAAAAAATCCCCATGTATATTGACCCAGTTGTCACTTCAGTGTTTTGTGCTCTGAGCATATAGGCAGGCTTTGCTGCTGTCAGTTCTTTATGGTACTTACAGTTCCTCAGCTGGTAAGCCAGTAGGGTCAAACAGCAGTGCATTAATTCTGTGCATCCTATTATAAAGTGTTTGTAGTAATACATTCTGGTGCATCATAAATGTAAAGTTTGCCCAGTGTATCTAAATTTCTTGATACACAATGCTTAAGTACAAGAAGTTATTCTGTTGCTGCCATCTTCTTTCCATAGTGCCACAGACAGTCTGACACACCAGAATGGTATGGATTGCCCTTTAATTACACTACTATTTTACAATACCAGTTCCAGAGGTCAATTACCACCCTGTAGCCCAGCCAGTCCTCTTCTCACCTCCACCTGCTCTTACCTAGATGCTTGGGTTCTGCTCCCAGCCTGAGTCCTTCTCCCGACCCCTTAAGCTCCTGTCCTGACCACTGCATACCTTCTGCAAGGATAGATCGGGGGGGGGGGGGGAGCCAATCTACCTCGGTTCGGTGGAAGAAGTTCCGTCTGGCTTCCCTCTGGGCTGGGAATATTGCCTTGCAAGTATCTAGGAGGTTATGTACCCTCTAGCCTGTGAAGATTCCAGGCCTGACTGCCCACAGCTCCTTCGCAGCTCCCAGCCAGCAGCCTCACTTGCCTCCTTCAACTGGGGCCTTTTAACCCTCTTCCCTTGGGGACCCTAGTTTCTAATTCCCTGCTCCTGAGGAGGACTTTACCCCAGAGGCCTTTGCTGCTCCATAGGGAGCTAGAACTGGTGTCCTGCTTCCTGGTTGTTCCTCCCTTGCTCTCAACCACAGTGGCTGCCTCTTCCTTCACCTCAGCAACTGGGCTGCTGCCTTCCTTAGTGCTGTGTCCCTGCTCCACCCTTTCTCCTACAGGAGTAGGGTGCCCTGGGCTGTGACAGTCACATTGTGTATATAGGACTTCCATTTATAGAACATCATAAACATATTATTTGACCTCTTATTCTACATTTCTCCTTCTCTTAATGCTTTCTTAATACTTCAGGGAACATTCTTAAGGCAGTGTATCTCTCTAAGGTGTGTTCATTGCCAGCTTTTAAGCTGATTCATTAATAAAAAAAAATGCCACAGGGCACTTAGTGGGACACACACTTGGAAAGTTAACAGTTTCCTGGCCTTCTGGCTACACTTCCATTGAGAGTGGTTTTGCTTTCAGCTATCAGCAACTTTAGTGTCATCCCAGCCTATCATTTTGTGTGTCTGCATGTGTAAGCTCTGCTGATGCTGATGCTGGAATAAATTGTACCAGTCTTTTAAAAAGTGCTGTTGGAGCGCTTGTTTTTGTTTTCCACTAATGTATGTTCTCTGCGGGGTATTCTCAGGGGCTTCTGTTAAAGAAAATGAGAGGCAATTACAGAAACATATAAAGAGTAAATTTATAGACATAACGCTATGAATCTGAGTACAATCATATAATACTTCAAGTTACTCTTTCTTTTTACAGTCTATATAATCTGTGCTGCTTGCTGAGATAGCCTCTTTAATTGAGGCAAAGCTCTAGCTTGGGCTCCTTCTGCCCCGCAGGTCCAATATAAAACCCTGTATGCAAAGTCTGTGAGATATTTCTAAGTACTCCCAGTTATCTGCCTTGGAAGTGTCCTCAGTTTCTCCTCAGAAGCTTAGTCTCTGGAGCAGCTCCATTCCACTCTCCCCTTTCAGTCATGAATTCTTAAAGAACAAGACACACTGCTGGTTGCTGATACCAAGGCTGCCCTGTTTGTGTTGCACTTCTGTTTTCAGAGATTTCAACCTGCTAACCTTTAAGCTTTTAAGTTCTGTACCACTTCATGCTTGCAGAACATCTTGTTTAACCACTGATGTGAACTGTGCTTAGGTGGGCACTTTCCCCACTTTACAGCCCAGGAGTTTCCATGGCGAAGTCAGAATTGATGAAACTGATTTGATGAAATCGTTCTATAGCAACTGGGTGAAATGTTATTTGGATGCCCCCAGCAAGGGTTTCTTTCTTTGTCATGATTAATGAGATATTTAGGTGTTTAATTTTGTAGGAGCTATCTAGAGCACAAGTCATGCCTGAGGGCTATCCTATCAAAATCATAATAGATTGGAATAAATGTCAGTTATTTAATTGCCCTTAATAAATTGGTTTAGGCAATGTGAGATTTTTATTGGAGTCCATCACACTGAGATCCAGATTCTTTAAAATCCCACTGAAACCGAATAGCTGGACTTAATATTTTGTATTCATTAATATCGTAACAATAAAAAGTAAGCATAGGGTTTCTTGCTGCTTTTTAGAAGAGTTTGTTAGCTTAATTTGACAGCAGTTTAAATATGATTGTTTGTTCACAGGACAGGCATTCCCCCCACAAAGGGAGATACTAGTGAATCAATGGGCTGTCTGTACCCAATCAGAGAGCCAGCATGTTGTAGTGGGTGGAGTGTTGGACTAGGATCTAAGAGACGCTAGTTTGGATCTCCACTCTGCCATAGAAGCTTGCTGGGTAATCATGACCCAATCACACACACACTCAGCCTAACCTATTTTACAAGGTAGTTGTGAGAATAAAATGGAGAAGGGGAGAACATTGCTAGCCACTTTGGGTCCCCCCACTGGGGAGAAAAGTTGGGTACAAATGATGTAAAATATACCCAGTCAGGAAAGGTGTCACTTTGAATGCCTGATAAGGTGGCTGGAAGTCTCAAGAAGATAGGAAATAATAGAACCCAGGTGTCCTAATCCAGCAAGGAGTGCAAAAGTGCTTTGCCAAGTGACACAGTATGGGGGGGGGGGGGGTTTGGTACTCTCTGGTGTGACCTTGGGTCAGTTACAAGTTATTTCAGGGCTGTTCTCTCACGAGCAGTACTCGGAAGAGCTTTCTCATCCCCATTTACCTCACGTGTTGGGGTGGGGGGAGGAAAGGAGATTGTAAACCACTCTGAGACTCCTTTGGGTAGTGAAGGGCAAGATATAAATCCAATCTCTTCTTCTCACTTAGTCTTCTCAATAGTCTTATCTTCTTCTCCTCTTTATGTTCAACAATATTATCTTTCATTTGTTAATTTTGTCAAAATGCTGCAGCTTGGTCTAGTTTTATCTTCTTCCTTGTCTGAATTTTTAAAATCTTTTATTTGTTGTTTAGATTTTTCAGAATCCTCAGGATTTTTGAAATCATTTTGTGTGCCCTTTGTTGATAGTTCTTCTGCCAGGTGTTTAGCTTGTTCAACTGTTGAGATTAATATTCTGCCTTTAGGTAATGAAACTTCTAAGACACATGGGATTCTCCAGCAGTATCTTACTTCTCTTTTTTTTGCAGAGTTTACTGTAAAAAATCAAAGTCTTTTCCTCAATACTGTTGTAGGTAAATCTTGAAAGAGCTGGCTCTCTTTGTCTGCAATTTTAAAGGGTGTGTCTCTCTGTTGGTTCAATATGGTTTCTCTTGTCTTTTTGTGTACAAATTTAATCATGTTATCTCGAGGTAACCTGTTCCTTGAAGCAAACTTTGAATTAACTCTCTATATCTGATCAGTATCTGGGAAGTCTCCTTGAATCTTTAAATAATCTTGGAACACTTTACAGAAGCAATCTTCCAGATTTGCTTTACCAAAATCTTCACCAACTCCTCTGAATCGTAGATTATTGACTGTTTTGGACCTCCAGAATCTCAGTTCTCCGATCTTCTCTGTCCAAGCGTATGTCTTGAGCTTGTTGATGCAATTCCAAATCTTTAAATTTGTCTGTAACTTTCTTAATCTCTTGAAATATTTTTGCAATTTACTCCAGATATCTTCTAGTCCTAATTTTAACTCATCTTTCACATCTGAGATTTCTTTTTTGAGCCTTTGATCAGTGTGTTCTTCACACTGTTTGATTTGGAGGCTTAAATTTTGAATTTTTCTGGACAGTGGTTCTGAAATATTTTGCATATAATCTAAAACATCTTCATCCCTTCCTTTCCCCTTCTTTTTGTTATCTTTTGATCTTGTTGACATTCTTAGTTTTCTAAGTACCCTTCTCTTTCTAAATGTTTTCTGCAATTTCATCTCTCAGTAGCAACACCAATAAGTCAGCCATAAGCTCAGTTATTATTAGTGTTCAATGAAATCAGCAAAAATAAATTTATCAATTAATCAGATTCCCAGTACACAATTACTATGCTTCAGCAATCTCCACAAGCTCAACAAATAAATCCTGTATTAATTTCTGAACTCGGTATAACATCAATATTATTTCAGGGTATTTCAAGTTATTTCATATATGCAAACTATCAACAGTTTACTAAAATATGTTATGAGGAAGAAAAGAAAACCTTATTCCGCAGAAAAGATATAGGTTATCAGAAAATAGAAATAAACTAAAAAAACATTTTATTGTTAATATTAGTAATATCAGATAATGACTTAGTATATTTAACACCTAATACTACTTTAAAAAGATAAAAAGAGTGATTGATCATTATTAATTAGTATTTTTACTATATTAAAAATAGAAGTCTTTTTCCAGTTTGTCAGTTCATTAAATGTTTTTCGTGCTATATTATTTTAATATTATTTCATTGCCTAGGCTAATATGTTTTATCTAGTCATTTTTATCCTGTTCTTCCTTCATGGAGCAGGATAAAGCATATTGTTTAGTGCCTGATACTCCTAAAAACTAGAATGCCAACAATGCCTCAACAGATGCTGCGGGATTTGGGGGGGGGGGTGTTTTGGGAAGATGGAGTTTGGGGAGAATGTGGTGTCATTTCCAGGCAATGCTCTAGGCTGCCTCCCCCATCTTTGATTTTTACCATAGAAACTAGGGGGATTTTCTAGCTTGTCACTATGTGAAGGCCATTTTTCTCTCCTTCCGCATCACCTTGGGAGTGAGAAATTCCCCACAGGGTGGGGGGAAGGATCTATGGGGGGGCCTAAAAAGTAGCATGTGACACCATTCATACAGAAATTGTTTCTGCAGTGAGGCTGGAGATTCCAGTTGCTCTTTATAGTACTTCAAAGTGTTTTGTTTCTTTCCTCTTAACTCTCCTTTCTCTTCCCTTCCTCCCCCACTCCTTGTATGAATAGCATACCTTGAATAACACTTTGAAATAAAGAAGGAAAGCAAATTATTTGCCTAGCTGTCAGTGTGTACAATTAGCTGGAGAGAGTTCCTCTGTGTTCTTTACATGGCTTACAGCTCTGCCAGCTGGGAGCTTAGCTTAAACATTTCAACATTTTGGAAGCAAGCAGGGTTCCATTAGAGCAAACAGTGAATAGAAATGAAGTGAGGAGGTTGGAATGTTTATGGTTTCTGCAACACAGAAGTAGCTAATGATATAAACACAGGTTTCTGTTTTAAAACTGATGTGTTTTATTAATGAGCAGCTGGTCGCTTTTTTCTTTTCTTTGTGTCTCTGAGCAGGATAGGATTTAATATTGCTAAGCTGGAATAGAAATTAAAGGAATATAATTAGCCCTGTGTGGAGTTTGGGTGTTGATAACCTTCAATAGTGACATCCTTTTCTTTCTAGCTGCCCCCTTCCCCCCCCAAAAAATTCAGATGATTATATGCAAATTGGGCCGGGAAAGTGTTCAGTTTTCATGAGCTGTGGTAATTATCTTGTTTAATTTCTCTGGATGAGAATTTGTTTAGGTGATAATAAGCACCGTTAAAAGCCAGAAGCACCAAACCTACCTGTGTGGTTTGTGAGAACTAGAAGCTATGAGGTGGAAGAGTAGACCTATACCTTTGAGGGAACCTGTGGCATTGTACCATTCTGAGGCCCCCCTTTCCCCAAACCCCACCCTCTCCTGGATCCACCCCCAAAGTCTCCAAGTATTTTCCAAGCCAGACCTGGCAACCCTAGTTTAAATGAAGGGTTTTTAACCAATCTGGACAGCTTTCCAAATTTGATTTCGTCCCTGCTTTGGAAGTCTTGCTCATTCCCCTAGGGTTGCCAATATCCAGGTGGTGCCTGGAAATCTCTTGGAATTACAACTTGTCTCAAGTCCACAGAGATCAGTTCCACTGGAGAAAATGTCTGCTTTGAAGGTTGGTCTCTGTGGTATTTGCTGGAGTCCATCTGCTTCCCAAATCCCACCCTCCCCAGGCAGTACCCCCAAAATCTCCAGGGATTTCCCAACCTAGAGCTAACAACCTTACATTCCCCTCTAATCTGATATTCTTGTTCTCAGGCAGGGCCCATTAAGGTATGTATGGGCTTTGCGGGGTAGGAATATTAAAAATGGGAAGGGGTTTTCAAGTTTTTATATAGGAAAAACTGGACACTTTGGGGAGAACTGAAAATACCTCCTATGAGATGCTTTCTCTTTTGGAATGAGTGAAACACAGAATATTCTGTCTGAAGGTGGAGGGGTTTGGGTGGGGCAGGGGGTAAGGCAATCCAACAGCATTACCAGATGACAATTTCTGTGTGTACTATAGACATCTTTAATATATTTTCAATTATTAAGAGTTCATTGCTTAATGTTTTGTTTGTTTGTTTTGATAAGGCAATCCAACAGCATTAACAAATGATAATTCCTGTGTATACTATAGATACAGGGGTCATTTCGAGCAGGAGCTCAGGGGAGCTCAGCTCCCGGAGTTGGTGCCAGCCCCTCCCCCCCAGGGGGGAATGCCTGCTTGTGTCATGGCTGCAGCAAAATGACCCCATCCCCTGGAAAGGTCCTTGTTCCTCCGACCAGCCTTCTGAAGGCTTCAGCCACCACTGAAGCTATCCTCCCAGAATAGTGGTATTTCTGAGGCTTCGATTAGTACCTGTCCCCTCTCTGCCAGCTCTTTCCTTCTCTCATTCTCTCTCTTTCCTTTCTTTCTTGCCTTCTGACATACTTCCAATGATGTCAGGTGGTGTAGTATATGCAAATAAGTTATGCTAATGAGCTCCTGCACCTCTTTTTCTACGAAATGACCCCTGTATAGATATATTTAATAATTTTTCTGTTATTAGGAATTCATTGCTTACAGTGTTACAGATATTAGTCTGGTATCCAAATTCACTGCTAGTCTTACAGTGACTGTATGAGACAGTTTCTATCAAAGTCATACGTGTTCTTTTGTTTACTACAAAATTCATATTCCATTCTCAGTTTTAGTTTCAGATGTCCAAAATTAAGATACTAACTCTAAGGCAGCATAGGGGGCAGTAGTTTGTTGCTGTCTTTTTTGTTTTAGTACAAGGTGTGTTTATAATGTTCAGAGACTTTACATCTTTACACTATGGCTTGAGTATAGGGTAATGGATGCTCTTTACCAAGGGTCTAGGATCTGTAACCCTGTTGCCATGATACAGTCTCCTTATGTCAGATGCTTTACATTTAAATTTAATGACTCGAAGGTTGAATTTATGGGATGGGATGGGGGGGGGGCAGTGTTGCAATTTTGTGCCTGGCCCAGGGACATGACGCTTGGCCCCTCTGGGCAAATGCAGTACACAGGTCTGTTTTATATGGAAATGGAGAGGTATTTAGAGAATTCTGTCCAGATGTCACTGAAGGCTGCTAACATGGTCTCAGTCTGAACAACCCATGGATGCAGTTTGGGGGAGAGTGGTGAGAGGGACAGCTGAGCATACAGTTTAGCCTCTGTGGCAAAATTTATCCCTAATCTCTGTGATGCTTAAAGATTGAGTAGAAGAAATCTGGGCAGATTTCTTAGGCAGTTATGGCCTATCTTGAACGCTAGCATCACACTCCATGTGAAGTAGCAGACACCAAGTACTTTGCGCCTCTCCATTTAGCGTACAAGATTTCTTGCTTGGAGAGAGACTAGGTTTACTGGCTGTAAAAAGTACAGTTGGGAAATCCCTGGCCTGTTGCCATTAGCCCTTTTGCCTGAATAAGCTTCATCACTGGAAAACTCTCTGGAAAAGTTCACACGGCTGAAACTGTGGGCTGCTATTTTCAAGAAGCTTTCTAAAAGGTGCCGTGCCCCAGGGTGGAACACAGTCGCAGCCTTATGCCATTCTCCAGGCAAACGCTTGTATCAGAACCACAACACTGCTGAATACAGGTACTTGCCTGTAATTTATTGTCATCTTGGAAAATAGTTTATTTTCCCTGTACTTTCCTGATTGTATAATGGCAGGTGGTAGCTTGTTTTGATTTGTTTTGAATACTAGATTAGTTGAAACACTTTTGTGCTCACAAGTGTATGTGCCTAAGATAACATGCCTGTAGCATGGGTTATGGAGTGGGAGTAAAAGGTCCTCCAGAGTAATTTTCTTAAATTTGGGGGTGGCTTTTGGCCCAGGTTCCACTTTGGTTTTCTCCACTATTCTTACATCATTTTAGTGGTTAAGTGCATGGACTCTAATCTGGGAGGACCAGGTTTGATTCCCCACTCCTCCACTTGCCACCTGCTGGATGACCTTGGGCAAGCCATAGCTCTGTCAGAGCTGTTCTCTCAAGGATAGTTCTGTCAGAGCTCTCTCAGCCCCACCTACCTCACAGGGTATCTGTTGTGGGGAGGGAAAGGGAAAGAAAATTGTAAGCTGCTCTGACACTCCCAGTGAAGGGCGAGGTATAAATCCAATCTCCTCCTTCTCTTCTTCTTTTTGTTCTGAAATTCTTGAATCTACTGTAAAAAATATTTCTATAACTTTTGCCCACATAGATGTTTGTGTGTGTGTGTGTGTGTGGCCAGAACTTATGGGCTGAGTTCCACAAAAGTTAGACATTTTAGTGAATTGCTTCGGGGCGGAAAGATACTGGGAGAGGTTACCATATTTAATGTCAAAATTGCAGCAAAATTATGTAAATTTTGAAGTTATGAGAAGAAACTTAAAGTAGGCAAAAGAACCCCTTGGATTATAGCAATAGCTGTACAGCTCTGTTTATTGTGAATCCTTATGCTTTCAGTAAAACACAAGGACATAATGAGAAAAAAGAGGATTATGAATTTTATAATTGTGCACAAATTAAAGGAGGAAATTACTTGCATATCAGTCTGAACTGCTTTTAAAAGACCCCTCCCCGTGTTTGATACTGTTAGCAGCTGGGAACCAAAAGGAAAGAAGGGTTAAGATACAGAGGCTTTCGTACTTCTGGGAACCCTTCTGTGACTGGATTTTGAATGCAGGTGTGGATTTAAAACTGACGTGATTTCTTTCATTCAGCCCTAGACATTAATCAGGAACAGAATGGGGAAGCAGAACAGTAAACTGAGACCTGAAGTACTCCAGGATCTTCGAGAAAATACTGAATTCACAGATCACGAGCTCCAAGAATGGTACAAAGGTTTCCTAAAAGATTGTCCAACTGGCCACTTGACTGTTGACGAATTCAAAAAGATATATGCTAACTTCTTCCCCTATGGCGATGCCTCGAAATTTGCCGAGCACGTGTTCCGCACTTTCGATACCAATGGAGATGGGACGATTGATTTCCGGGAATTTATAATAGCGCTGAGTGTCACTTCACGGGGAAAGCTTGAACAGAAGTTGAAATGGGCATTTAGCATGTATGACCTTGATGGCAATGGCTACATCAGCCGTGCAGAAATGCTTGAGATAGTACAGGTAAGTGAATTGCCATGCTGTAAATGTGAGGATCACCTAGCCCAGCCCAATTCCTTTTAATTCCTTTAACAGACAGGCTGCTTCTCTGCTCTCTAAAATCAGTGTCGTCTCATTTACATCCCCCTTTTTGTTGGCTCTGTGGAGCTGCCTACAGCTGATTGGGAGAAGGCAGAAAATATGGAAGCTTGTGGACAACAAGACCTTGTGTTTGCAGAAAAAGAGAGATTCCTGAGCAAGCACAAACTTATCTTTACTTGCCTGCCTCTGCTGCCAGTCCATAGTAGACAGTGCTGAGATAAATGGACCAGTGGCTTGATTCTGCATGAAGCAATTCTGTATGCTAATATATGAATATGCGTCTGTGTACTGAACACTCAGAAATCCAACATACCCCTCAAACAACTTCACAGTCTAGAGCAGTTTGTAGCATTAGGTATTAGGGTTATGCATTCAGACCTACCCGAGCTGAAAATTATCAGTATTTTCCAGGTATATTTCAGAATCCCAAGTGTATCCAAGTTTTTCTCGGGAAAACAGAAAAAAATCCTGGATATATTCAGGAATTACCAGGTAGATTCCAGAACAGCAGAGAGGCTGGAGCAAGCTGTTTGTTGGGCTCTTTTAAGTTTAAAGGGGCTGCAGAAGACAGCCTGAGGATCAGCTGTGCCAGGGAGAGCAGAATGTTCCCCCGGCTTGGCTGGGGCTAGCTTCTCCTGCGGCCCGGTACCGGAGAAACCAGCCCAGCCAGGATCTGCATGCCATGGGGAGCAGTCTGCAGACCCTGGAGCTGGCTTCTCCTGCAGCCCAATTTAAACTGGACTGCAGGAGAAGCCATCCCAGCCAGGATCTGGGGGCCGCGGGATACCGTCTCCCCGTGGCACAGCAGATCCTGGGGCTGGCATCTCCTGCAGCCCAGTTTAAACCAGGCTGCAAAAGAAGTCAAGCCAGCCACAAGAAATGCCACTTTAAAAAAATTGCCCAACCCTGGTAGGCATAACAAATATGGACAAGTGCAAGCAGTATGATAGGAACACGTGACATGCAACTACAGGGCCTGCCTTGGTGTTTGGAAGTGGTGGGCTTGTTAAAAGTTGAGCCAAAGAAAAGGAAAGGTTCCTAAGTGACAAGTCAACAGAAGCAGAACCAAGATCTAGTACTTACAAAAGGCAGAGTAATTACAAACCATATTTGGAAAATGTAATGCCAGAGAGCACATCATCATGGAATAATCAAAGACAGAATAAAACTACTAGAGTTAAATTACCAAGGTGTTTTAGCAAACATGAGTTAGATGACCCAGAAAAAGCAAAAACATACACAAAATGGCAAGAAGTACAGATCAGTGATCTTTCTACAATTAAGCATATGCAAGTTCTAAGGAACAGTATGATCATACAGAAATTGTAAGGCAATTCCATAAGTTCTAGGTCTTGGCTTCACTTTTGTTGTCTTGTTAAAAGTTGGAACAATCCCTTAGAAGTGTGGGATAGGCTTGCAAATATTTTACTTCCCATAACTTGTTATATCAGCATCCACTATGTCAGTCTTGTTAGCATTAGACTTACAATTCCCATAATGTTGCACGACAGATTTCCTCCTATACTGCTTTCTCTGCAGGCCATCTACAAAATGGTGTCTTCGGTCATGAAAATGCCAGAGGATGAATCTACTCCAGAGAAACGGACAGACAAAATCTTCAGACAAATGGACACAAACAATGATGGTATGATTTCTGCAGCAAGTTACAACAAATGTTTCTGACGTGTAGACATCTTGTCTTTGCATCTCTTGATGTGCGAGTCTTTACAACTCCTTTAGTGTAGGATCTAGAAATCCACTACGCCCAGTACAGAATCCTGAGAAATCTGACTTTGTTCACTTTATTTAAAACAAAACACTCAAGAGTTCTAGATGTCCACAGATGTAGAAGAACCTGACCCACTAAAGGCAGCAGTTGGGAAGTACAGTTATTTCTTTCCCATTTCTTTCCCACTTGCATAGTACATCTCTCTCCCCATCAATATCCCATTCACACTTTGTTTCCAGTGCTACAGCCTCTGCCAAGCAATATAAAATTTTATGTATAAGTAACTTTTACTATGGAAATCAGGAAAGAAATATCATACGTATTTGGGTTTGCCGTGTTTTGAGACTTTTTGCTACCTCCTCTTACGTAGCAAAATGCAGATGTACAAGTTCATGTATTCTGTGAAACACAGCGTAACATAACCAGAAGTTGTCAGCTGTGTTGCTTGAACTGAACCTAATTCAGGACCAAGCTAGATGCTACATGTGAGATCGATAGTCAGACCACCCCCTCATGTTTATTTTATTGGAAGCATCTGTAGAAGGCTCCAGATTTGTTCGAAACATCAGACTGAGGAGATCTGAGGACAGTCGTTCTCCCTGCACCATTTGGTGCCAGTTTGGTGTAGTGGTTAAGTGCGCGGACTCTAATCTGGGAGAACCGGGTTTGATTCCCCACTCCTCCACTTGCACCTGCTGGATGACCTTGTGGACCTTTGGAGAAGCTATAAGGGGATGATGAGGGTTTGGAGAGTTTGAAAGTTGCAGCATTTTAACTGGCAAAACTGCCTTCTGTTGCTGGAAAACATAGGATCCAAGTCACTCTGACTAAAATCTCCTCTGCTGAGTCCTTTTGGAGTAAAGTGTGCTGCCACCTGACCTGTGTACTATATATTCTTTCACCAAAGTAGTGTCTAACTGCCTAGGACCCCCTGTATTCGCACATGAAGCTTTTGAACCTCACACACACCTCTACAGAGCAGTAATGTTTCTTCAGCTTCTAGGCATTCAGAACACACCAGTTTACAGCATTTACACACACACAAAAGGTATTTTAATGATGAACTCAGATAAAAGTGTAATACATGCTATTTAGAAAAGAAACCGAAAAGACAAAAAGAAAGTTACTCTGAGTTCACATTAATTATAGTTTGCTGAACTGGCACTTGTAACTTCAGAATCTACTAGGCCAAGAATCAATATCCATATTCTTGAAACTGGATCCATGGCCATGATGAACAGCATTTTGCCCGGGAGGCTAACTTCTAATACTGTCTTCTGGGATAAGTCTTTCAGAATAATGCTTTTTGGAAGCTGGGTTTTGTTGGAATCCTTTGATCAAAAATTCCATCAGGTACAGGGCTTAGAGTTAGTTTAACATTTGATACCAGTAATAAGGAAAGCTAATTCTCCCTCGGAAGCGGAGGACATCTTGTGGGTGATTTGTACCATCCTATCAGGGAGGCAGGAACTAATTTTCTTCCTCTTTTTGTTTGATGAGGGAGTCACTCTTTCCTCAGTTCTATTCCTGCCTCAACAGGGAGAGAAGCTCCATAGCAGGCCCAGCCTTGTATTCGGCTCTGTTAGACTTTTCCTCTTACTGATTCCTCATTTTTCCTTCCCTTACCTCCTTTATTCTTCCTTTCATCTACTCCTTCTTCTTTTTTTAATCTACGGAGTTCTACTCATTCTTGGAAGACTCTCTGCCCTCTCAGCTACAAAAACAAACAGTCACGGCTGTGATTTATGGCATCTAAGGAGTCAATCTCAACCTTTGTGAGATGCTATAAAATAAACCTATATGATTCGGCTGACGCAGGCTTCAGCAGAAGAATCTTCTGGCACATAGTTCCTGACAAAAACGATCACCTGCCCAATTGTTAAAATTTACTGCTGTGGGAGGTCCCACAAGATACTCTCTGACTCAGCGAAAGAACGGACCTCTGGATACTCACCATGAAGTGTCCTTCTTTTCTGAGGAAAGGAGGACATTTTGGCCTCCTGAAGTCATTGTAAATAATGCTGCAATCTGTTCCTTTCCCTGTCTCACTTAAGTTTCCTCTTGCCTATTGGTGTTCTCATTCTTGTGTGTTTAACGTTCTCAAGTTTCTATTAGATGTAGTTTAAGAGTTATCTAGTTCACTGCTTTTCAGAGTTACCCGAACTGAGGAAAGGGTGACTCCCTTGCCAAACAGGAACAGGAATAAAATTAGTCCCTGCCTCTCTGATAGGACAGTGGGAATCACCCACAAGATGTCCTCCTTTCCTCAGAGGAGAAGGATCCTCCATGGTGAGTATCCAAAGATCTGTTTGGAAGTTGGCTCTTCCAGGTGTTATGGTGTTTATTATTAAAAGCAGGTAAGGCAGGACAGAAGTGCTCTTTTAAGTATCTCCACACAGGTGGGCACTTAAATCTCTGGAAGAAAGTGTATTGTTGTCGAAAAGACAATGGGTATGAGAGCATTCAGGCCACTGTTGTTTCCAGGAAATCATTGCACCAGCCTGGGCCTTGGAAATCTTGGCATCATTTTTTAATAAGTAGCTGAGGTCTCAAACTGCCACCAAACTAGGTGTTTCTCCAACACAGGGTTTATGTCCTAGTCTAGCATGAGGCATTCTAATGCTCAGATTTGCATACCTTTTATATATTTGATTCAATAGTGCCTCCATCCAAGTTGTGATGATCAAAACTTACATCTGGGTTCAAGTCACTGTGTCACTCATACCATGAGCATATAGCTAATCCAGTTATGAGTGAACAGAACAGTAATACTGTTGCAGGAAGACTAATTGTGAATCACTAGTCCTCTAATGCAGTGTTTTTCAACCACTGTGCCGTGGCACACTGGTGTGCCGCGGGATTTTTTCAATGAAAGAAATGTGCCTTCTGGGCTGACCTTCCAGGACGTGTTTGCGTATGCAAGAAAGAACAGTGGTGCTCTCTCGCTGATTCCACTCGCACACTCTGTGGCCGGCCTGAGGTAGGAGGGAGCCGCCGTTGAGGCGCAGCTCCCCTTGGCCTTGCGAGATGGTTTTAAATGAATGAGGACTCGTGTGCTGAATCAGAGTCATGCTAGACCTGTGGATGTTAATACAGAGGACAGGAACATTCAGTACCAAGGGCATTCACTCCTCCAGCAGAGTAAGCTGGTTTCTTCCAGTGTGTGTGTGTGTGTGGGGGGGGGTGATTTGCACCAAGACATTCCAGTAAACATGAATATGTTTGATGGTAACAGCTAGCTGTTTCTGTCAGGGTGGGGTTAAAAATCAGTAACTGTCCCTCAGCGAAGAATGGGTGTACTGTGTTTCTCTTCAAATCACTTATGGTCAGCGGAATGCCGTTCACATAAGAGTAAGAGTTTAAACTCTCTATTTGAAAAACTTTAGCAGAATCGCAGTATTAAAATACATCCACGTTATATTTCTTCTGAAACTCAGGTCAATGTTATGGGAAAGAGCCATTACACTTTGGATCTGTAACTTACGATTTCAAGTTGAGTGGCTATTACGTGTATTTGTAATACTGTCATAGTTAATACTTGAGCTGAGGCAACTAATGACCCATTTATCTTGTATTTCAGTGTTTTTCAACCACTGTGCCGTGAGATATTGTCAGGTGTGCCGCGGGATTTTTTCAATGAAAGAAATGTGCCTTAGTTCGAAAAAGGTTGAAAAACACTGCTCTAATGATAAAGAAATATGTGCAAATTGTCATCAAAATCAGTAATAGTAATAATAAATGGCAGATACAATGGGTTTAATGGAAAGCTCCCCACAAGTGATTTCTATCAGGATGCTCTGGGTTTATTGCATTTGGGGCTAATGTCAGAATCTGCCAATTCAGCCAATGTATTAGTCAGATCTAGATTTCACTTCTTGCATGCATGTCTTTCACTATCCCATGTATCTAAAGTATATTGGAACCTATGTAACCATGATGCATTGTTTCTGTCCTGGCCGGGAGGGTGACAACAATGATTTGCGAGAACAAGGAGGCCTCACATCCCTGCCTCCGCATTCCAGCTGCTCCGGCAGTAACTTGAAGGGAGGATGCTTCTCATCTCTTATCAAATGCAAAAGAACCTTGGAGCCATTAATTGTTATGTGAACTCGAAACATCTGAGGGGTCTGGTTTGGGAGAGGAAATTTACTGCTTAACACCTCATCTCTTTCCTGTGAGAACCAAACGATCAGGACACCTTTTAGCCCGCCAATTTTCCCTTAAGGGGATTGGCTACCTATGGGTAATTCAAACTCCTTGGAATGGTATAATAGACCCGCTTGTATAATTTGTCTCATCTCTGACAATAATCCGAGATGCTGTACTAATGTAGGAATAGGTAATAAAGAACTGTGGTTAACCAACCAAGATCTGATCCTTGACTACTTTGAGCAGAACTCTCACAGATTGTCAGAGATCTGTGATTGGGACTCAGCCGTTCCTGACCATGTCAGACGACGACGCGGTCCCCCTCAACCCTACTACTCCCGAAGATACTCCCGTTACCCCGAAGGATCCGGGGAACGGGGGTGGTGGCGGCGGCGGAGGTCCCGAAGTGCCGGTGACCACGAGCCAGGGGGCTCACTACATCCCGCGCCTGATTCCTCATCAGAGCGTGACCCCCAAGTACGCCTGGAGCAAATTCGGTCGTCGGACCGTGGATTCGTGGGTACACGATCGGAAAGGGGTTCGGGTTTCGCTGACCGGAGACCAGCTCGATCGAGGGAGACCGAGCTACCTTGGGGACGACCGCGAGCCGATCTACCGTGGAGAGCCGCGTCGCCCGCCTTTCGAAGGAGAGGGGACAGGACCGTATGGGCCCGATCCGTATGGAGAAGAGCAGATAGTCCCCTTGGAGCAGATGATGGGAGAGTTGCGACTCCAACTCACCGCCGAGCTCCGCGAGTTGGCCCTCGATCTCCAGCACCAATTTCGAGACGCTATGAGGGCAGTGCAAGGAGCTCTACCCGGTCAGGGGGTAGGAGCCCCACAACAGCCAGCGGCGCCCGGAGGGGTTCCGGTCCAGCCGCAGGCGCCCGCTCTGCCGGCACAACCAGTCCAGCCGGTCGTTCCGGTTCCGGTGCCAGGGCCCGTTCCAGCACCCGCTCCGGCCCCGGCCGCTCCGGTCGCCCACCCAGCCCCCTCCGACCCTTTGACGACCACCTTCGATGGGGACCCGGAGAAGCTGCGTTTCTTCATGCTGGAGATAGAGAGATTCCTGGACAGCTGGGGCCACCTCTATCCCACCGAGAAAGAACGGATTGGCTACATCGGATCCAAGCTGAAAGACACAGCCAGCGACTGGTATGTGAGCCTGCACGACACCCCAGGACCTGAGTTGCGTTCCCTGAACAACTTCATGTGGGCCCTCCGCCATCAGTTCGAAGACCCCCTGGGTGAGGAAAAGGCCCGCAATCAACTGAGAAAGCTGTTCCAGGGGAGATCGACGGTGAGGGATTACACCGACAAGTTCAGGCGCATCGCGGCCAAGATCCACGGATGGCCGGAGGAGTTATTCATGGAGAAGTATTGGGAGGGCCTGAATCCGGAGATCTACGAAACCGTGCTGTTGGGGGGCCGACCGGGCACCTTGGCCACCTGGATGAGAGCCGCCATCGACATGGAGGAGCGATTCGCCTTGATCAAGATGGGAGCTTCGGTGACGGCGGCCAGCAAAGCAGCCCCCAGAGCGAAGCCCCGATCCAGCGTGCAAGACGTCCGAGATGCTAGGTTTCGGCAAGGGCTGTGCATGAAATGTGGGGAGAGTGGCCATTTCGCCTCCGCCTGCCCAAGAGGGGGGGGAAAAGGCCCGAAGACCTCGACACCCGTAGTAGGGAGCACCCCTAGCCGGGGAAAGACACCAATGAAACCTCGGGCGTTGCAGCTGGAGGGAGCTGCCAGTGACCAGGGGGAGCTAGAGCTGATGGAGACGCAGATGTCAGGAAACTCCAACGGCCTGCAGTGAGCGGCGCAGAGCTGCAGGTCCCCCGCCAAGAAGCGCCATCTCCGGTGAGCATCCCTGGCCCCCTATTATATATGGTAGTGACTGTGGTGACCCCTGGATCAGGTACCCACATGAGGGTACGCGCGTTAATTGACTCTGGGTGTGCGCGAGACCTGATCAGCCCCTTGGTAGTGGAAGGGCTAGGACCAAAAGTCACCCCATTGGTGGAACCCCTAAAGTTCACTCAAATGGATGGGTCGGAGATGAAAGAGGAATGCATAGCAGAGACTGAGAGCCTGATTTTGGGGACGGGGGAACACTGGGAGAAGCGGGCTTTTGTCATCACCCCAAACGCCCAGTTCCCTATGGTGTTGGGCAGCCCTTGGCTCGGGGCGCACGACCCTTATATTAAATGGAGCGAAGGGAAGATCTCGTGGGTGGACGAACGCTGCCTTAACCATAGATGGGACCCTGAGTGGGGACCCGGACCCCCGACCCCTCCTCCCCCGGTCCCCGCGCTCGCTCTCACCCCTACCATGGTACCCAAGGAGTATAGAGATTTGCTGGAAGTGTTCAGCGAGACTGAGGCGGACGAGCTGCCCCCCCACCGACTGTCGGATTGTGCCATAGAACTACTCCCAGGAGAGAAACTCCCAAAAGGGAAATTGTACTCCATGAGCCCGTTGGAGTGGGAAGAGCTGCGAAAGTTCTTGGACAAAAATCTAGCGCGCGGTTTCATCCGCCCAGCCAAGTCCCCCTTTGCCGTGCCGGTGCTGTTCAGGAAAAAAAAGGATGGGGGTTTGCGATTATGCACTGACTATAGGGGACTGAATGCGGTCTCCACTACCAACGCTTACCCCCTCCCCTTAATAAAAGACCTGTTGGCGGAAGCTGCTAAGGGGAAGATCTTTACCAAGCTGGATTTACGAGATGCCTATTTCAGGGTGCGCATCAGGGAGGGGGATGAATCCAAGACTGCCTTTAATACCCCCCTGGGACAATTCGAATATCTAGTGATGCCGTTCGGCTTAAGTGGCGCGCCCGGGGTCTTTATGAGTTTAATCAATGAAGTGTTGCACAAGCACCTATTTAAAGGCGTGTTATGTTACATAGATGATATCTTGATCTATTCTACTGATAAGAAAGCACATGTAAAACTAGTCAGGGAAGTCCTCGCCACCTTACTGAAAAACCAGCTGTATGTTAAGTTATCCAAGTGTGAATTCCACCGTGAGTCTGTGGACTTCCTAGGCTATCGCATCTCTCAGAAGGGTTTGGAAATGGACCCGGGGAAGGTGGAGGCGGTGGTGCAGTGGGAGGCTCCGCGAACGAGAAAACAATTGCAGAGCCTTTTAGGATTTTGTAACTTTTACCGAACCTTCATCAAGGACTTTGCTAAGGTTACTCTCCCCTTAACGGACTTGCTAAAAACTAAGGGGAGAGGGCCTGAGGCAGGGAAGCCAGGAGAAAAGATTGCTTGGAACGGGGAGTGTCAGAGGGCGTTTGAGACTTTAAAAACCCTTTTTACCTCTGAGCCCATTCTAGCACACCCTGACGAAACCAAAGAATTTGTAATCCATGTAGATGCATCTGATGTGGCCATGGGGGGGGCCATATTGCAAAGTGGTCCGGAAGGGAAATTGCACCCACTGGCTTACATTTCGAAAAAATTTAACGAAACAGAGAGGAATTGGTCGGTCTGGGACAAAGAAGCCGCAGCCATTAGATTGGCGCTCACTACGTGGCGGCATTGGTTGGAGGGTGCGCAGACACCGTTTGAAATATGGACTGATCATAAGAATCTAGAGGCGCTGCGCACTCAGAGATCCCTCAACGCCAAACAGCTGCGATGGGCCGATTTCTTCTCTAAGTTTAACTTTGTGCTGAAGCATTTTCCTGGGAAGGCTAACTCCTTGGCAGACGCACTGTCCAGATTGCCCCAACATGAGAGTGTCAAGGAAGAGGTGTTTGACTCCATGTTCTCCCCCCAGCAATTAGGGGGGGCAGTAGTCACCAGGAGCCAAGCTAAGAAAACACAGTTGGACATTGGGAAATGTGACTGGGGGGGAGATTATGCTCCGGAGGAGGTTGAGGAATTGGAAGCTCTGGAGGAATGCTCCAAAAGAGAAGATCAATGTTGGCTACATGGAGACAAACTAGTGGTGCCGAAGGTCAAACGTAAGGAGATATTGTTGGCCTGCCACTCGTCTAAACTTGCTGGACACTTTGGCTTCCTTAAAACGCTTAATTTGATCCAGCGTCAATTCTGGTGGCCGTGCATGCGCCGAGACGTCTCCGACTTCGTCTCGGCTTGCCAAACCTGTTTAATGTGCAAAAAGCGGGGGGGGAAAGTTCCTGGATTGTTGCACCCACTACCCACCCCCTCGCGACCCTGGGAGGCCATAGCCATGGACTTTATCACCAATTTGCCTCCTTCCAGGGGAAAAACGGTTATTTGGGTGGTGGTAGACACATTTTCGAAGCAAGCGCATTTCACCCCCTTCAAGCAATTGCCCACCGCTAAAGGAATGGCCAAAGCTTTTTTCAATCACGTGATTAAATTACACGCCTTTCCGAAGAGAGTGGTATCCGACAGAGGCAGTCAGTTCGTTGCCAGCTTCTGGCGGGAGCTCCTGAAAATGATGGACATAGAACCAGCCCTGAGTTCGGGTTACCACCCAGAAACCGATGGCCAGTCCGAACGAACTAATCAAATATTGGAGCAGTTTTTGAGATGTTACACCAATTATCACCAAGACAATTGGGTGGAACTGCTGCCGTTTGCAGAATATAGCTACAACAATGCAGTGCACTCTTCCACGGGAGTCTCTCCCTTCATGGCGGTAGGGGGGTTTGAAGGGAAACCATTGCCTACCATTGAGAATGTCCCCAATACTTCCCCATCGGATTTTAAAAGCTGGTGGTCTAGCCTCCAAGACTCCTGGCCACTAATAGGCAAAGCCTTAGACCACGCCAAAGAGGATTACAAAAAATATGCTGATCGAGGAAGAGCAGCAGGCTGGGATCTCCAACCCGGGGACTCTGTTTATCTCTCCACCAAAAATATTCATGGGTTGCAGCCCAGCAGAAAACTAGGATGGAAATATGTTGGACCCTATAAAGTATTGCGTAAAATATCGGATGTGTCTTTTGAACTGGAACTGCCTAAGTCACTGAGTTCTGTGCACCCTGTGTTTCATTTCAGCCTACTGAAGAAAGATCCTGGGCCGAATGCTTGGCATCCAGCTCCTCCAGTTCCTCCTCCACTGATGAAGGAGGGGGCCCCTCACTTCGAGATAACTGAAATCCTTGATTCCAAGATGCGAAGAGGCCGATTATATTACTTAGTTAGATGGTTAGATTTCGGCCCGGAACACAACGAGTGGATTCGCGCAGAACATGTTCACGCTCCCAAACTAACAAAATTGTTTCATAAAATGTTTCCTGATAAAGCTAGGTGAAGTGAATTATGAGGAGGGCAGGGTGTCAGAATCTGCCAATTCAGCCAATGTATTAGTCAGATCTAGATTTCACTTCTTGCATGCATGTCTTTCACTATCCCATGTATCTAAAGTATATTGGAACCTATGTAACCATGATGCATTGTTTCTGTCCTGGCCGGGAGGGTGACAACAATGATTTGCGAGAACAAGGAGGCCTCACATCCCTGCCTCCGCATTCCAGCTGCTCCGGCAGTAACTTGAAGGGAGGATGCTTCTCATCTCTTATCAAATGCAAAAGAACCTTGGAGCCATTAATTGTTATGTGAACTCGAAACATCTGAGGGGTCTGGTTTGGGAGAGGAAATTTACTGCTTAACACCTCATCTCTTTCCTGTGAGAACCAAACGGTCAGGACACCTTTTAGCCCGCCAATTTTCCCTTAAGGGGATTGGCTACCTATGGGTAATTCAAACTCCTTGGAATGGTATAATAGACCCGCTTGTATAATTTGTCTCATCTCTGACAATAATCCGAGATGCTGTACTAATGTTAGCCGAATTGCTTTAATTTACATTTAGCAATCAGCAAAATACACGGGTTCTTGCCAACTATACCAGGGTCCCACCCCTCCCGGGAGATCTCAAGGAAAGAGGCACGTGAGGCGAGTTCCAAGTTCAATGTTGTTTACTGGATCATGTAATCAAGCATACAAAAATCGTAATCACACACACAATCTTACAGGCCTAATAAAATAAAGAGAGAAAATAGCACTTTTGCATGAGCAGGTTTCGTTGGTGGGGAAAGCACGTTACCTTAGATGCGTTGTCCGATGTCCAGATGAATTGGATTTGGGAGGAAAGGTATAAAAGCTATGGGGCCACGAGGCTTGAACCGGCAAGACCACGTGGTTCTCCTGGATCGCGAGTCCAGAGAGAGAAAAAGGGTTTAAAGATGGAGGCAAGGGTTGGGGACAGAAAGCTGGACTGAAGGGTCAATAGGTAAGATAGAGGGCGATGGCTCAAGAGGCCGAGTGACTCTGGGTTTGGACTTTTATTGGGGGTCTTGGGGCGGGCTTTGCAGACCACAACCCACTAACACACCTACTAGGCGGTCCGTCCCTGTTGGACCTTGCTATAGGTTAAAGGTGAACAAAGGGAGGAGGTCCAGGGGTTTGGTCAGTGTTGCAAAAGTATGACTTCACCAGGAAACAGACACTGAGTCTGGGGTCCGATGACTCACCTGGCCAACCTATTGTCAGTTGATGGTTTTAGCCAAGTATCTGATGGTTGGCACAGTAGGTGCTAGGCAGTCTTGTTAGCATAACTTATTCAGATGTATATTGAGGAGTGGGGGTTAACCAGCGGATGTCTGACAGAAGGAGGCCTCATGGCAAGAGGAATCCTTTGTCCTTGTCTTGGGTGAACTGCTTGGGGTGTCAGCCTCCTGGCTTGGGCTGGAGCTGGCTCCTATGTGGAGAAGAAAGCGCAAGTCCCTTCCACTGCTGGCGACACAGAGTTCAAACTTATGGATAAAAATCCATAAGAGCACAGAAGAGTGCCTTGCTGGCCAACATTTCCCCCCCTCGGAGACCTGAAGGCGTCAGGTGAAGGTCTCCGAATATGAGTGATAAAACTGAGACAGACTGCATGATGGCGATCCTGGAAGAAAGAGCTGGCAAGGGACGGACCCAGAAGATGACAAAAATCTATCGCAATAAAAATGCCAAATTGTTGCTGGGGCGGACATAAAAACAAGGCTTTGTGCATTGGACCACCAAGGGAGCCTATGTAGAAATATTTAGGTCTCTAAATAGCAGAACCATTCTTAACTGAAATATTAAAAGTAATTCTAAAAATTGCTTACTTTAACTTCATTGTAAAAAGCCTTATAGAAGCATTATAAATTTCTTATAAGGGTATTATCTATACATAAAGCATTTAATACTTATAGCGGAAGTGCACACATTTGTATCAATAAAAATACTCCACAAGGAATGTACAAGGAAATAAAAATGGTTACAAACAATTCTTCGTCCATCTCTCCTGAGCGGCAAGGCTTTTCTGCTGGAACAGGGCAACTGGTGCTGTTTGAACAGGAGAGAGGCGCGCTTTACATTGTATCTAATGGAACACCAGGACTCGTATGTCTTCGGCTTTTCGGAAGCCACTCGGGTCTTAATCCATAGCTCATGAGGCTCTCGGCTATGCCCGTCCCTCCTCGGCACGGACACGAGTCAGTTCGGCCGGGAAGGAGGAGACCGGTTTGCATATTGAGGAGTCACCCCCCCTTGCTATCTAAAAGCATCATGGGTATCTACTTAAATTAAGGAAAAAGGATATTAAAATAAAACAAAGTTCAATGATTTTGCAAGCAGAGTGTCTAAAGGCATTCAAGAAATACGGAAAAGGTCAAAACAGGTCATACATCTGGAATCGTTGTATTATGAAAGACACATCATCTTGGGGTCCTGGCTGGAATAATCACAGGCAAGGTATTCACCCTTCGGGGTTGGCGGAGTCTCCGGGCACGCCTCCCGAACCCTGGGGAGCATTTGTGAGATGTGTGCCTGAGAGAAACAGACGCACACACACACAGGCAGGGCATGCAAAAGCTGGGTTCGGGAGTTGCGTCCGGTCGACTCTGACCTTTTATCTGGAGCCGGGTGGCTCCGCGGGGACGCCATTAGCTGCGTACCCGTTTTAGCTTGGAGGGCTCCCTTCGGGGGGCCCTCCCCTAATACTGTACAAAAATAGAACAATCTTTTCCCCCTAAACCTGATCCCAGTGGTACCGTCCCATACCCCATGAGGAGCGGACTGGGCAGCTAGTCACGAGGCAGAACCCTCAAAGGTCGCATGCTGTTGACTTGGCTGTATACGTTAGGGCTAGAGGCTGTTGCATATGCAAATGAGAAAATTGTTTAGGCATTCTGGGATACACAAACATTTCAAGAAAAATAAATTTATTAAAAATCAAAAACAATCGAATTGGACACCAGTGTTGGAGCGAGGATACGTTTTAGCTTGCAGGCACTTCAGGGAGAGAGCTGTCGAAAATCTCCCTCTAACCTAGAAAGATGTTAAAAAGAGGGGGCAGGAGGTTTTGTCCGGGGTTCTGACCTAACCGGGGAGTCCTTCCCAGGCACTCTCCACTGCTTCGTGCAGGGAGAGCTTGCACGCCTGGTGAAAGAGAGCATGGGCCGGATTTAAATTCCGAACCCAACTTCTGCATGTCCTCCAGATCATTTCGGCTTGGAGGGGCTGCATAGCAGAGGGGGACAAAAGATTCATTTGTCCCCTTTCTTCCTCCTGAGCTGTCTCTCGGGCTTCCATGTCCCCCTTGTTCTTGTTGTCCTGCTCACTAATGATTCCTCACGGTTCGTCTGGGCCTCGGCCCTCCCAACACTGGTAAAGAATAGAAAAGCAAGCAAAAAAAAACAAAAATGTTTTGGCAAGCAACCGACTTGCTTTGCAAACAGAAGACTTGGTTTGCAAACAAACGGTTTATTTCTTGCCCGTAGAGTGCACAAAAACAAAGAGACGGAGACAAAAACAAAACCGTGCACAATGAAAAAGTTTCTGGATGAGGCTACAAGCTCATAAAATAAATAAATAGAGAAAAGTACATATGAAAACTAAAGTTAATGATGATTGACAGACTATGCAGATTGAGCGTCAATGGGCATGCTGGGAGAAGAAGATATCATGAGAAAAATAAAATTTAAAAAGCAAAAAGACCGAATAAGAGTCCCGCACTGAGGCGGCTGAGTGTTTTGGGTTGAGGATTGCTTGGGCAGATAATCAGGGAAGAGGTCACACTAACATAGAGAGATGCAGTAATATGTGGCCGGAGAGCGTTTGGCTGGAGCGGGCTAACCTTGGGGCCTTTCCCCAGGCACCCGTCGCTGCCTCGAGTGGCGATCGGATTGCACGCCTGGTGGAGATGGGGTGAAAGAAGGGAGGCTTCGGAGTAACTTCCGAACCCAACTTCTACACGCCCCACCGGGAGAAGCCGCCTACTAAGCTTCACATTCGTGCTAGCCACAAATGTAACTACGGAGCTTTTGTCGACGGCATCTTTGGATGCGCCCTCGGCTCTTCTGATCTCCCATGAAGAAATGCTTTCGGTCCTCCCACCCCCTATCTCCCTTTTCTTTCTCTCATTGCTCCCTATGGTTCGTTAGGGCTTCGGCCCGCCCAATACTGGTTAAAGAATAGAAAAAAAAGGAAAACTCTTGGGAACAAGCAGAGGCTTGTGGTGATCCTAAGATGTGGTTGGTTATGAACAGTAAAAAGGGTGTAAAAACATTGGTGGGAGACTTTTGCAAAAGTGAAACCAAAAATAAAGAAGTCCGGGGCATGGATTGGAACGGTCAAAAGATATACAAAGTAATAGCACACGTTTTGAGAGGACTAATTTTAAGATCCACGTGTCTGGGTGTATGCAAAATAGAGCTGCCGCAAAGCACGCTGGTTCTTAATTTCTGAAGACCGAATCTTTGTTTAATAAGTTGTTATTTTGAAAACTGCCAATGTTACAATTAAAAATACTTTAGGAGGTTTCAAATTGGGAACCCAAAGGTGAAAAACGATTTAAAACTTTTATGTCCTATGATCGAAAAAGTCATTGCAGGTGGAGAGCTTGCACAAAAAGATCAGGGCTTGCCTTAACCTTTTTGAAAGGATTGCATTTCTCCCGCTGGCTTTCCAGTAGGACCTGCACATTTGCACTTCCTTTCTTGGCCTGCTCCGTCGCGCTGGCCTCAAAGCGTGACCATATTGCCACAATGGATCTCAGTCATCCTGAGAAAGCTCCACTGGCTTCTTGGCGACCTGACAATATGGTTTTTTTTGGTGCCAGCGCTGCTACAGAGGAATCAAAAAGGCAGCAAGATTTAGGTCTTCTGAGTATGTGCAGGAGACTGAACCGCTTTCGGCTGCATTTGTAGTCTCGCTGATGTTCCCTTGGGTTCAGTAGACTGCTGCTACAGACCAATTTTCCTACCTCATGGGTCTCTTCTAAGAGACCCACCCAATAACGGTTAAAGAATAGAAACATAAACATAAACACACATAAGGGTCTGAAAATGGAGGAAGACAGACAAACATAGGGAAAAGGGCAACAGTGAAGGTATGTCAGAGGTCGGAAAGGAGGGGCTAGGAATTCGAAACCTTAGATGCAACGTGCATCAAGGCTTGGAAGTCCGTGGCTTTAGATTGAGCTTCCAATTTGTGGATTTGTCTTCTCACCCAGCAAGTCAATGTGATTAGCGCCACTATTAAAATAATTTGGAAGGCCAGAATGACGACTATGGGGTGGAGCATTAAATTTAAATACCCCGTCGTTGTCGGCGACCAACCAAGAATCGATTCCCACCAGCTATGTTTTCCAGCCTCCTTAATTTCCACAGCCAGTTCCTTAATCCTGGCACCATTATGGGAAACATTTAAGGCGGCTTTATCTCCCGCTTTCTTTAGCTGAGCCAGGCGCTCTTGGAGGTCCGGGTGAGAGAGCAATTTCCTCAGGGCTTCCAGTCCTAACCCCAAAGGTACTGGAGCAATAGAGTCATATAATTCTGGGGATAAGGCCATTTCTTGTTGTGTCCAAATGGGGGTTTCAAAATAAAAGTCACACCCTCTGATGGAGGTAATGTTACAAAAGCATCTGTTTATTCCAGGCAGCATTTGTTGGTAGTATAGTGTATTGAGGTGAATGTGTTCGCAGGTTGTCCTGAGACAGACACAAGCTCTGCCTATGTATATAATAGTGGACCCGGTCTCACTGACTGCGTCAAATTGGCAGTGTGAGATGGCGTGTTTCTTGGGAACTAAGCATGGGTGATGTTTCTCTAGGGCTTCGTCATCACAGATGAAGCCTAAGTTTTCCTTATGGGTACATCCGTCTAGATTGATCATATGCCAGCTGGATGAGCTTACTTTAGCCCATCGGTCACTGTTCCTGGCATATAATACTGTGTCCGAATTAACTTGGATACCCAGTGGAACTACTGGATAGATGTGGAAAATTTCTTTAGCAGTCACTGTGGTTATAATCAATTGCAAGGTCTGGGTTACTGCATCAAAAGAGGCGTTTGCCAACGACCACCAGTGCTCGAGAGAGATTTCACTGGTGGTTAGATTTCCTTTAATCAATTCCCTTATTTCTAAAGGTATAACTCCAGCCATAGCTTGTTTGATTATAGTCATGGCAGTGACTACATTAAGAGTTTGTGCTTGTGTGCAAGCAAGAGCCAATGAAATATTGTTTTGTAAAGACTGAATGCCATCAAGGAAATGGTTAAAATCTTTCTCCATGATTTGTTCCCAAGTAACCAGCAGTGGGTTGGTGGAGCGTTCCACATGGGCAAGGGAATCCAATGACTGCGTAAGAGGGAGGCTCATTTGAGAGATGTCGAATGCAACCTTGGAGGCTTTATTCGCTATCACTTCTATGTTTGCAGCATCTATGGCTGCCATGCCCGCTCCTACGGGTGCGACCCAATCAGAAAGATCGCGTTTAGTCCTTCTAGAGAGCTCCCCTTTACGCCACATTAAGATCCAATTGTCCCAACCTTGCTGGGTCGTGTGTAAGTAAGAGTCACAGAGGGCATGGCTGAAAGAAGTGCCAAGCCCATTTAAGCTGACATTGACCCTTTTGACTGAAATTTGCGGCTGCATCAAGACTGTTTCTTGATGATTAAATTTTAAAGTGTGTGCCCCCACTACCGGGTAGGTCAATGAGGCCAGTGCGTCTACATTTTGGATAAGTGGGTCCAAATTTAGTGTGTGATTTGCATTACCAATTATTAAAGTATAATTTCCTTCCTGATGAGTGAGCTGTAGAATTGTTGTTCCGATAGCTGTAAGATTTACAGTATCGGTGGCATTGAGGCAGACAGATGTGTTTAGAAGGAGGGTCCAGTCTGGGGGACCTTGCTGCTTTAACGCAGAGCAGTTAAAATGCCAATCGAGCTTGCCCCATGCCAGTGGCTCTAGGTCTATTTCTTCACCGAATGGGTCCGTGAGCGTTATCGGGACCTCTGTGTCATTATGGAAATGACGGGAGCCAATGGAAATGATTAATTTTAAAGGATCGCCAATGTCCCATACGGCAGCTGAAATTACAGCTATGTCAGTGTAGAGGGAGATGGGGGTAGGAGCAGTATATTCAATGGTGGAGGTGTTGATTTTGTCTTGTGGCTGTTTGCACAAGGTCACTTCCATTTCATCCATAGCATATTTCCCGGAGGTGCATAGCGTCACCTTTTCTCCGGTGTGGCTTTGGATGCAATGTGTGAGCTGCTGTGGTGGACACCGATCTATGGGTGTGAGTGTGACTGCTCTGTCATGCCGTCCTGTTACACAGGTAAAAATTCTAAAAGGCATGTTGATTCCCACGCATCTCCATCTGGTCAAGACTACCGTATGGTTGGCTATTTGTGTTGTCGATGTAAAATGAATCAAGGACAATAACAATAAAAATTTTAATGGTCTTACCCATTTGTCTGTTGCTGAGGTGAAACTTCCTGGATGCATTCTGTAATATAATGTTTGAGGGGTGTATGAGTGAGATCCCTGTACTCCATACTGCAGTCGACATACCCAAGTAGTCACAGTATGGTTCCCTTTTAGCTAAAGGTGCTTAGAGGTTCTTCGTTCATTGGTGTGCGCTTGGCACTTATGCAAGCCCGGTGCGGTTACTGCTGCACGCTACCGTGGCTTTTGTTCTTGGAACAAGGTTGTTATACTTAAAATTCTGCTATTCCCTCCCCCCCTTGCTTCCTAAATGGCGGCTTGAGCCATTGGGAAGCACTTAGTGGAACAGGCAAGTGTCTCCAAGGGAGAAAAGAGGAAAGAGTTCAAAGATGTCTGTGGGAAGGAAAGGACCGTGTTTAACTGCAGCCAGCGGATTCCCGTCGCCACCGGGGTCCGGAGGGAGATCAGGTGGGACTGGAACCGGCTCACCCTTCCACAGTTTGAGTTGGGAGGAGTGGAAGAACTTGTGCCACGTTTGGCCATGCTTTCGAGGGATTGCCAGTTTGTACACTGCAGGGCTGACCCTATCAATGATGGGGACCGGACCAGCCCATTTAGCCATGAGAGCATGCTGTTTGCGGCTGAACTTGCGGTAGAGCACTTGCTGCCCTGGATCCCAAACCTGAGGATTACGAACCCATCCCAATTTCTTGTCTATTGCGAGCTGGCTTTCCCCGAGCATGTTGGCTACTTGGAGGTGTATGATCAGGATGTCAGTGAGGAGGGATCTGACCCACTCATCATTTGCCACTTTGGGTTCAAAGTCCGAGGGGACATCGCTCTGTAGCCAAAAAGCTTCTGGCATGCGCATTTTCCTGCCAGTCATGACCATATGTGGGGAATAGCCGTGTGAGGCCGTGGTCCCCCTGATAGCCATGAGAATGATGGGCAGTTTTTCATCCCAAGTCCTGCCCGTGGAATTAACCATTTTCATGAGCGCCTCTTTGAGTGTACGGTTAGCGCGTTCAATAGAGCCAGAAGATTGGGGGTGTGCCGCAATGTGGAATCTTTGGGTGATCCCCAGAGCCTTGCAGAGCTCCTGAGTGACCTCTCCAATGAAATGAGGCCCGCGGTCGGAGTCCAGGACTCGGGGGATGCCCCAGCGTGAGAATAAGTTATTAAAAAGGAGTTTGGCAGCCGTGCCGGCGGAGTTGTCCCGGCAGGGGAAGGCTTCGACCCACTTGGAGAAGGGATCAATTACTGTGAGGCAGTGCCTGTTGCCACGGCTAGTTTTGGGAAGGGGACCGATGAAATCGATCTGAACTCGTGCCCATGGTCCCTCTATGCGTTGGTGTTGAATAGGGGCTTTGGGACCGGATGAGTCTGCATTGACCATGGCACAGGCGAGACAGTTATCTACCCACTGGGCGACGTCTTGTCTCATGCCTGGCCACCAGCCTGCATCGCGCACCCGTTCCAAAGTGAGGTCTTTTCCTCTATGGCCCTGCTCGTGAACAAATTGGATCAGGTCTGCTCGTACCTCTACAGGAACTACCCAGTGACGTGCCCCAGTGTGATCCACCGCCCAGATTACTCCGTCCCGTTCTTCTATGGAGTATTTCCCTGTGGGGTCCTTGCCCTTGGAAAGGAGGTCCTGTACATCGGCGTCATTTGCCTGGAGCTCCCCAAGGTCTACAAAGACTGGTGGGATGGATGACCTATTATGTTGGCTGCGTGTAGTGACAGCCTGCAGAGGTTGTTCTGGCGGTTCTTGGGGAAGGGGTAGCTGTGCAGCAGCTTTGGCCAAAAGATCTGCCTGGTCGTTCCAGTATGCGATTTCAGAGTTATTTTTCTGGTGACCCTTGACATGGGAGATTTGAGTCTCTGCCACACGTCTATGGAGGAGTTGTACAACATCTTTCCATAGTGTTGCGTGGGCCACCGGTTTGCCTTCTGCATTTACCCAATCCTGTTTTTCCCAGTGGGGGAGCCACACTGTAGCGGCTTTGGCCGTCCAGTCCGAGTCGGTGAACACAGCGACCGGAATGTCTGGGGGCTCAAAGGCTAGAACCGCCCGCAGGGCGGCGACCTCTGCGGCTTGGCTGGAATGGGGGCGGACAGACTCCTGCAAAGTGTGACCGTCGTGGGTACGGATGGCACCATAACCTGTATAGGGTGTCCCTGTCACATGGAAGGAGGATCCATCACAGAACCAGCAGTGAAAACCGAGCTGCTTGGCTTCTTCGAATGGCACTCCCCATGTGGCTGGCCAGGGTACATGGTCGACCACTGGTAGAGGACACTCATGCTTGTCCCCAGTTATGATGAGGCCATACGGGGCAGGGGGTTCCTTCTGTTCTTTTCGGTAGTCTACTCCCTTATTGACCAGTGCAAGTGTCCACTGGGCAATGCGGGCATTAGATACTTGGCCATCCTGAATTTTCCCTGAGAGAATGTACTTCAGAGGGGTGTGTGTGGTTTGCACTATGACCTTCGCACCTCCGATGATAAATTCCCAGTGAGTAAGGCTCCAGACAAGGGCTAGACAGACTTTCTCACATGGGGTAAACTTTATTTCTACAGAGGAAAGATTGCGGGAGGCATAGGCGACCACTCTTGGGGCGCCAGCATGATGCTGTATAAGGGTGGCGCCGATGCTTTTCTCAGAATGTGCCAGTTGGATGTAAAAGGGTTTATCAGGGTCTGGATGCGCTAGAGCGGGAGCAGAAGCAAGACTTTGTTTAAGGCTGGCAAAGGCGTATTGCTGTTCAGGTCCCCAGAACCAGGGTGTGTTGCTCTTTAAGAGAGAGTACAGAGGGCGCGCTTTATCAGCAAAGCCTTCCACAAAATCCCTAGAGAAGTTGAATGTTCCTAGTAAAGCTCTTAAGGAGGGCACATCGGTAGGCGCCGGGAGCTTGGCAATGACTTCCATGCGCTGGGCATCGGGAGTCCTGCCATCGGGACCCAGGGCCAGGCCAAGGTACTTGACCCGCGTTTGAACTAGCTGGGCCTTATCCCTACTAGCCTTGAACCCTGCTTCCCTGAGAAGATTTAAGACTTCCCTGGTTACATCTGTGACCTCTTCTTCTGTGGAGGCATGGACAAGAATGTCATCCACGTAAGAAAGCACGTGATCTTTAGAGGTAGCTCTAAGGTGTTCCCACATGCGTACAACGTGTGCATGGCAGATGCTGGGACTGGAGTGAAAACCTTGGGGTGTGCGTTTGAAGGCATATTGCTGGCCACGGAAGGTAAAAGCGAACTTATACCAACATGACTCATGCAATTTGATGGAGTGAAACGCATTAGCCAAATCAATCACACTGTAGTAGCGCGATCCTGCTGCGATGGCCGCAAGGATCTCATGGTATTTTGCTACGACAGGGGCCACTGGAGGAGTCACTGCGTTTAGCGCTCTGAAATCCACTGTCATTCGCCAGGTCATTCCGTCTGCTTTAAGGACGGGCCAGAGGGGAGCATTGCAGATGGACTGCATTGGGAGAATGACATCCCATTGGAGGAGCCCTTCAATGGTTTTGGCTATTCCGGCTTCAGCTTCGGCGGGATACTTGTACTGTTTTTGTGGAGGTGGATCCTTCCCTTCTATTAATACACAGGCATCACGGACGGTGCCACACTCTGCTTTGTCTTGGATCCAGACTTCAGGGAAATCTTGGATCCAAGGGTCACTAGGTTCCAATGGGGCCAGGGGAAGAGGAGCCTTTAGGGCGGCACACCGATGGACTGCATTGATTTCGCTAGGACCTCCCGGAATCTGCCAGAGGAAGCCATTAGCCAAATCAATTGTGAGCCCATGGTCTCGGAAAAATGGAGCCCCGAGAATGCCATCGTCTTCGCCCTGGTTGTCGCAGGCAGACACACGTGTGGAAAGCTTTCCCACTGTTAAGGGAATCGAATTCCAGATGGTGGCAGTGTGCTTGCCTCCGGCAAAGCCTGAGAGAGAGAGAGTAGCTGAAGATGGCTGGCCTGTTTGAGCCAATTGGGGTTTAAGAACATTGGTGGATGCTCCCGTATCTACAAGGAGTGTAGCAGGTTTCATGTTCCCTGGAGTCCCGACCCCTGCTTTCACAGTCGGTCTCCCCCATGTGTCGGGCTTCAAAGGAGCCACTATGCCATTGGGGAGATTGTGGGACTCCGGGCAGCCCTAGCTTTGGTTCCCTTTTTCCTCTTCAATGCGAGTGAGAGTGGTCTTTACTGGGTTGAGAGGCCGTTCCTGTTGCTTGGCCGAGTCTGTCAGTGCCTGGAGGAGGACCGAGTCGGGTTGCAGATGGAAGCGCTCCATCTCAAAGCCCCGTTCTTTGAGTTCCATCCAAAGGTGCCATCTGAATGGACTTACTCCATTTGGAGGTGCCTCCCTATTGACTTTTTGGTGGAACGGTTGTGGACCGGGCATCAGCAGCTGGGCAGCCGGGTGTGAATTGCCTGAGCTAGGGGCAGGACTATACCGATCGTCAGGGCCATTGTTATAGTCAGCCGGAAGCGGCGGAGCAGAGGGATGCATGTATGCCTGCGCTGGGTTGGTTCTGTTGTTATTGTAATCCCTTTTCCCTCTATAATTATTGTTGCCGCCTCTTTGCCAGGATTTATTACGGTCATAGCGGTCATTCTTATAGTTCCGATCGTAGTTCCTATCATTGTTCCTGTCGTTGTTTCTATCATAATTTCTATCATTCCGGTTATCATATTTGCCTGAAGGTTGGTACTGAGAGTGTGGGCCGTGATTGGCGTATGTGATGGCTTGAATGGGTTCTTCCTCTTCCTTGTCTTTATATTTCTTGGATCCTTTCCCCGCCTTTGTGACTCCTGTGCTCCTGAGTAAGGTAGCCACCCGCCTTATTTTGAGTTCCATATTGGGCCAGGTTCCCCTAGTGGGATCTGGAATATTAAGAGCCAATTGGGTTTGGGCATTGAACCCATGCATGAGTGCGCGTCTAAACGCATCGTCATCGAATTCGGGTTCATTAGTGTCAGGGTCAATATATAATGTGTCTGCCAATTGAGCTAATAGCTGTTTCCTGGCCATATAAGCCTCTGGGTCTTCTCCTGGCCCTTGCTTTTCTAGGATGAACAGTGCAGATAAGCTGCGGTTCGGGTGGAGATACTCCAAAACCTTCTGCATCCATTGGATCCGAGTACCGGCTGCAATACCGTTGGTGGCTATGGCTGAATTAATGGCTGTTAGATCTGTGCCTGAAGCACAGCGCCGGGCGAGCTGGCAGAGATCCTCTCCATTGACACCGCCATACATGGTATGGATGTGTGTCATCCATTGTACGGCAGTATCCTTGGAGAGAGAGCCTACTTGCTCGGCGATGGCCTTAACCTCATCGGGCTTCCATTGCTGAGTTTCCGTTACAGTTTGGGTGGTGGTTCTGGTGCCGGTCCTAGTGACCATTTGTTTGGTGCTCACTGGGTGGACGGGGGCATGGTTCTCCGTGGGCTCTTCTATGGGGGCTTCAGGGTCTTCTTCGGTGTGGGAGAGGTCAATTAAACCCTCCGGGTGGATCGCTGATACCACCGCTCTTTGGGCTTCTAATTGTCGTTTTAGAATCTCTATCTCTCTTTTACAGGCATCATGATTGGCTCGCTCTCTCTTAATTAGGTTTTCTTGGGCCAAATATTTTGCTCCTTGTTGTACTGATACTAGGGCTACATTGGCCTTTTCTAGGGCTTTCTCTGCTTCCTCAGCCCTGGCTGTAGCCTTTGCGGCTTTTTGTTCAGCCTTTTGAATGTTGAGTGCTAAACCTTGATTCTCTAAGGTCACAGTTAATTTATCTGCTTGTAACTGCTGGCTCTCGGCCTCGACCTCTCTTATTCTCTGTTCCATTAAGTCCTCATAATTTTCTCTCTGGTCTATGAGGTCTTGTTCATGTTTGCTTTTTATTTCTCTTAATTCCTCTCTGGTTGCTTCAAATTTAGATTCTAATTTGTCAAATCTGGCCTCCTCTCTTTCCAATGCGGCCTTATGTTGGATCTTTAATTCCTCCGTTTCCTGGGCATGTCTTTGGTTGTTCTCCCTGACAATTTCTTCTTGTTTTTCCACGTCTGCCTGTAGACGGTTAATGATTGAGGCAGCGTCTCACAAAGCCGTATACAGAGCCCAACTGGCGGCTGTGTCTTTGGCTGCTGAACTGGGTTTTTGCGCTTTACAGTAGTCCTGGAAAGCATTTTGGGCGATTTCTAATGGATTGGGGCCCTTAAAAGATCCTTCCTTCCAAGGAGACTTGCCTTTCTTTACCAGCCATTTTTCTAGCTTAGGTTCATCCTCCTTGGTACGAAACATCTTTGCAGGGATTCTCCTGTTTTTACTTACAACAGGGGCGCGAGAAAAGGAAGCTGAATTTCCCTTTTCCTGCCTCAATCGGCTTCTTAAGTTACAGTTGTTGGCTCAAGGTGGCCAATGCACCACAGAACAGGCTATCCCAGCCTTTAATTAGTTTTAGGAGCCGGGGACTCACACCTCTCTCGACACTCGGGGATTACTTTTAACCCTACAGAAGGCACTCCCTGCCTGAATTTAGTTTTTAGAGCCGGGGACTCACACCCTTCGCGACACTCTGGGATTACTCTTAACCCAAAAAGGAGACACCCAGTCTCAGAGACACCCAGTCTCTTTATATGAGGGTTTCGAGAACGGGTTGGCCAAACCTCACGTCCTTACAGGATAACCACACAACCAAATGAAGGTTTTGGGCTCGCAAGCTCTCACTGGATAACCTATTAACCAGCGGGGTTTCGAAACAATATGTTCCAGCAGGCTGACCCCTAACCAAAATCAATTGATTTCACTTCGTTGAGCGAAGTAAAGCAAGGAGGGGGAGCGAGGGTGCGCTCAAAGAAAAAGTTCTTTTTCGGACTCAGCGGGTGTATGTAGTGTATGTAGTGTTGGTGCAACTGGCCTAGCGCCCTACTCTGGTCTTCTTTGGGGTCCCTTCCCACAAAATAGACGCGCGGACGGTCACACAGTTTGACCTGGGGTTCAAAGAGAGAGAGAGAGAAGGGGGAAGCCACCCACGATAGGTTGCTCACTAGAGCCAGGCACGCAGACAGAAACCAATCATACAGCCTCTCCAAGAGCTCCGGAAGTGGTTTTCCCCTTACGTCTGTGGGTTAAAAGCACGCCTGTCGACTATGGCGCGAAGTTTAACCCTCAGGGCAATCCCGGACTGAGCCCCCAATTCTGTTAGCCGAATTGCTTTAATTTACATTTAGCAATCAGCAAAATACACGGGTTCTTGCCAACTATACCAGGGTCCCACCCCTCCCGGGAGATCTCAAGGAAAGAGGCACGTGAGGCGAGTTCCAAGTTCAATGTTGTTTACTGGATCATGTAATCAAGCATACAAAAATCGTAATCACACACACAATCTTACAGGCCTAATAAAATAAAGAGAGAAAATAGCACTTTTGCATGAGCAGGTTTCGTTGGTGGGGAAAGCACGTTACCTTAGATGCGTTGTCCGATGTCCAGATGAATTGGATTTGGGAGGAAAGGTATAAAAGCTATGGGGCCACGAGGCTTGAACCGGCAAGACCACGTGGTTCTCCTGGATCGCGAGTCCAGAGAGAGAAAAAGGGTTTAAAGATGGAGGCAAGGGTTGGGGACAGAAAGCTGGACTGAAGGGTCAATAGGTAAGATAGAGGGCGATGGCTCAAGAGGCCGAGTGACTCTGGGTTTGGACTTTTATTGGGGGTCTTGGGGCGGGCTTTGCAGACCACAACCCACTAACACACCTACTAGGCGGTCCGTCCCTGTTGGACCTTGCTATAGGTTAAAGGTGAACAAAGGGAGGAGGTCCAGGGGTTTGGTCAGTGTTGCAAAAGTATGACTTCACCAGGAAACAGACACTGAGTCTGGGGTCCGATGACTCACCTGGCCAACCTATTGTCAGTTGATGGTTTTAGCCAAGTATCTGATGGTTGGCACAGTAGGTGCTAGGCAGTCTTGTTAGCATAACTTATTCAGATGTATATTGAGGAGTGGGGGTTAACCAGCGGATGTCTGACAGAAGGAGGCCTCATGGCAAGAGGAATCCTTTGTCCTTGTCTTGGGTGAACTGCTTGGGGTGTCAGCCTCCTGGCTTGGGCTGGAGCTGGCTCCTATGTGGAGAAGAAAGTGCAAGTCCCTTCCACTGCTGGCGACACAGAGTTCAAACTTATGGATAAAAATCCATAAGAGCACAGAAGAGTGCCTTGCTGGCCAACACTAATGTAGGAATAGGTAATAAAGAACTGTGGTTAACCAACCAAGATCTGATCCTTGACTACTTTGAGCAGAACTCTCACTGGCATTCAGAGTATCAAGGCCCTCTTTTTTGAATCTATGAGATGCAAAGAACACACAACTTCAACATGAATATCCTTCCCTCTGGCAAAACAAATGTAGTGGAAGTTTTTTTCATAATTGGAACAAGTGGAAGTGGGTTAAGAATTGCCTCAGAATGCATTGCGCTTAATTGCCTTCTTGGATCACTGATACACATTTGTCTTTGAGACATTGGGGAGGGGGGGGGGGGGGACAGTGTTTTATAAACTCTAGTAATGTTTTTTTTCCTGGAGTATGAAGCATGTATATGATTATATATAAAATCTCCACAAAAGGGAAGAAGACTACTGCCCAGTGTCCCTTGTGGCCACACCAGCTGTGGAAGAACCAAAGTAGAAGGGGTCATTGTAAACCTGCCTGGTTAATTGGTGCATGAGATCAATGTACTGGCTGCTTGCACTATGTTCGTCTTACATGGGTTCCCTTGGACATGGCTGCAGAGCCTAACTTCATGTCGCCTCTCTCCCTATGACTGGGAACTGTGGAGAAGTCATGGTCCTAATCAGTGGTCTGGAGCCAACACATGCGCCGCTTTTAGGTGCTATTCCTACACTGAGTGAACATGGACATGGTCAATGACACTTCGTTACATGCAGGATGCGGGACCATAGCATTTGTTCCTCCTCCACATTTAGAGCACAAGCACAGGGCTTTTCATGGCTGCTGCAGAAGATACGGCTTTCTAATATTGACCTTCATGCGGCTGATGGAAAAATGAACAACAGCATATTTTCCAGCTGTACTTTTTCCAGCCCTGCCACATTGTTTGAACAAGCACAGTTATGAAACGATGCATTGTAGAGGTCATCTGGGCTTTGTTTATTTCAGTATTTTAATCCCTCTTTTCTCTCAGAGAAGACCCAGAGCAACTTACAAAATACAATTTACAAATATACAATTTAAATAAACAGACAGGAAACAGCATCTAAAAATACAGTGCAGCACATCTTAGACTAGTCCAGAATCCACTGTACTGATCCACTTAAGGTCTCAGGCTAAGAGCCAAGGGCCATGAGCCCTTTGGCAGATGTCTCTGGCCACACCCATGCTAGATACTTGCAAACAGAAACGAACAGAAGATCAACCCCAGATCTCAGTCATCTGCTCTAAAGATGTTCCCTAACTTCTTCCCCTGCTTGGGCAAAATAGCTGTGTAACTTCTTTTGCAGGTCTGTGCAGGCCTCTATACATGCATCAGAGGTGAGAGAATGCTGTGGTACTAGAATTGACTGCCCCCACCCCACCCCAAGTACAATGCTGTGTTGGTAGAACTGACTGTTCCCCACAAGTAGAAAAATTAGCACATCAGGGAAAAGGGTATGAGCTCTCTTCTTAACCAACTATCTACTTGCAAGGGGCTCTTTAATTTAGGGTAGCATTTAAAAATAGGATCCCATATCTACAACTTGAAGAATTCCAAGACTTTATTGCCACATTCTGGTATGTATAGACCTGGCCCACGTATGAGGTATGTGAAAAAGACAGCAGCAGTCTTTTTATTTCTGAAAGTGTAGGAGAGATCCTTGAACTCCCCAGTCAGATATTAAATAAGCTGTTGATCTTTTTCCCTTACCATCATCATGCTGTGAGTTTGCCATTATTAGCTGTTACCAGTAATAGCAAGGAAACTCCCTGCATAATATAGAAGCATGCTATTTACTAGATATTACTGAAAGGTAATATAAGGACATACCATTTCAGGGGGAAAACCTTTATTCTAGCTCTGCCTTGATTTGAAAGTGTGATTCAGATAGCCAAGGTAAGATACGGTAGGCGGATTTAGTGATTACTTAATTGCAAATACTATGGCTGCACTTTGGTTCATATGTCACTGCTAGAGTGGTTGAAGGTGATATTAGTTTCAAAAAATCTTTGTGTGAGATTCATCCCTCTAGGTTTATTCAAGGTTTCACCTCTGCGAGTGGTCTATTCAAGGAAATAATGGATCCCTACTTGGTTTTCATGCCGATTCCATTAAATTGGCCCATATTGTTGCATTTGCCATGGTTGGTTTGGATTTGTAACAGGATGTGAAAATCTTATTTGGTCCTTATTCCTATTATTATTATTCTATACCATAGACTGTATCAACATTTCCTTGTTCTGCTAGATTTTCCTGAATAAGAATCCTGTGAAAGGTACGGTCCAGAGGCCATTATCCGAAACTGGTGTGTGTAACAGCTGGTGACACAAACTAACACTAAGTTTGCCAAATCTCATCTAAGTGCAACCTCAGCTGAATGGTTTGTCATGGTAACTGTCTGACTCCTTAATTCAGGAGTATATATTCCACCTAAAACTCTTTGGCAACTGAGCACACATTTTTAATCCTTCAGTCGCTGAGTTCGTTATTTGTACATTACCTTTGGCTGCCTTCTTTGGACACAAAAATAATTCGCTTGCTTTTTTCTTCTTCTTCCAAGGTAAACTGTCGCTTGAAGAGTTTATTAAAGGTGCCAAAAGTGATCCCTCGATCGTGCGGTTGTTACAGTGTGATCCAAGCAGTGCAAGTCAGTTCTAATTTAAACTCCTGAACAGTTTGCAAAGAAAATTACTGGCTTGTTGTTCAAGCTTCGCTCGTAAAATAGATGCCTTCTCAACCATTCCTCAGTGGTTAGTGGATGAGATGCCACTTGCCAGATTGTCTGTGTATTCAAGTGAAAGAGAACCTCTCAACAACATTGATGCAACTTCTACTTCCACAATTTCAGGTCTATTTTTCGTACCCTGTATAATGTTATGATTCACTCTCCACATGTAACATAAGGGTGTGTTTACATACAGGTTAAAGGGGGTAATTCCACATCACTTGATTAATATGAGTGGGTGACTTTATAGTAGCCCTTAAGAATAGATGCTATATATTACTTTTGTCCAACACAGCAAATGTCAGGCAATTAATTTGCTTCCCAGAAAATGGCTATGAAATGTGGAATAAATTAAGTAGATTTTTTTTAAAGCATGATACCAATTTCCTTTCTGGAAAATTGCTTGCACTTACATAATGGTCTTTACATTCTTTTTAAATATATGTGTATATATATATATATATACTATATATATATGGTGAAGTAAAATTTTAATATTTAGGTCATATTTAATATATCAAGTAGAATTTATGCTTCATCTAGTTGTCTGTGTTTATTCAAATCTTTTTTAAAAAAATTGTGATATTTATGCAATAGCACAATTGCTGTTAAGACATTACATGATTAGTTGTTTGTGGATAGAACACTGTATAATTACTGACTGCAACACTTGGTTCATTTGTATTGTTGATTGAGCATTTACAGTATTAATGAAATCTAACAAGGACTAGTTCTGCTTCTGCGTGTCCCGCTGGCGTGCCACTTGCAGTGGCTGCAGCATGAAAATGGCTTTGGGGGGAGTGAGATGAAGTGATTATATACAAACACGCGTATACACGCGCTAGGGTCCTTCTACCTTTTTGTTGTCAATCTCTGTTAATAGTCTTGTGCATTCCAGTGTTATTTAATATCTGCCTAATGCCAAGAAATGTTAATTGAAATAAAGACTAATTTTCTTGTCTGTCATAATTGCCTAAATCTTTATATTTGCATGGTCACGCCAGGCAAGAGAGGAAAGAGGGTTTGAATGGTGCAAGTAGATCATTCATCCAGTTTTTTTCCCTGCCCATCCATCTCTTTTTTTAAAAAGAATCTGTGTTCATTCATTTGCCCTGCCCTCCTGTTTCTGTATTGCCTCTAGTGAAACAAAAAGAAGAGAAGAAGAGATTGGATTTACACCCCACCCTTCACTCAGAGTCTCCGAGTGGCTTACAAACTCCTTTCCCTTCCCCTCCCCACAACAGACACCCTGTGAGGTAGGTGGGGCTGAGAGAGTTCTGACAGAACTATGGCTTGCCCAAAGTCATCTAGCAGAGGCAAGTGGAGGAGTGGGGAATCAAACCCGGTTCTCCCAGATTGGAGTCCACACACTTAACCACTACACCAAAAAGACCCCAGACAATGTGATTGATGGGTGGTGACTGCTTTTTCAGGCTTATTCTTATTTGAAGTTACTCTTGAGACCAGCTTGTACTACCATCTCTTGCCCCCTTCTTTTTACATACCTCTTCAAGAGGTAAATATACAAAACACAACACAGTATTGCCTCTAAAGAACAGTAGTTTTTTTAGGAGGGGCATTTAAAGCAGCTGTGCAAAGTGACAAAATGACAGCTGCAGAGGCAGGGCTGGCCATCATGACCAGACTTAGCACTTACTACCAGCTTTGAGGAGGAGGAGTCCGTTCCCTTGCTTCCAGCCAACATCTGTGAACAAGGGAAGATTACTGAGCGCCTGAGAGTTTAACATTTGAAAGTCACTCATTGCATAGATAAGTCTCATCAGTAGATGCTCCAACCATGAGAAATGGTCTGGTGGTTTGCTTTTGTATGTAATGGCCTCTCTGTGATTCTGCCACGTTGGTCCTAATATCCTACAACATATAGGACCATCGTTCATTATGTGAAGCTATCCCCAGTGAAATCTGCAGTAGCAGATTGTGGTGGGGTCCTCCTTGAAATTATTTTCAGTCTTTCAGAAAACTTCCTTGTTGGCTTCTCACGTGTCTATCTTGGTCATGTGAATAAAAGACAAACTTAAAGGTACAATTTCTGTGCTTTTCATTCAAGTTGGTGGGGCGGGGGGTTGTCTGATTTAAGAATTTCTGTAAAAGTCCAGACATCTTTGAAGAACAACAATCCCCTGCTATGGTTCCCATAGAAAAAGCAAGCAGCTCAAACTATGCTCGTCACGTGATTCCACAGTATGGGCGAACCATTGCAGATTGTTGCATTATCTGCATAGTATTTATCCTCAGTCTGTTGGCCTGCATTAATTTTCTAAAAATATGCCCCCTACAGATGCATTTTGATACTGCAATCCCAAAGCATGCTTGCTTGGAAGAAAGTGTCAGAACTTGCTTCTGAGTAAACATGGCTCTTCAGGTTTTATCTAATTATGCTGGCTCTTGGCTCAGGAAAGCTCTTTCCACACAACTGTTTGGATGGCACAGGAATTCTGCTGATGGAAACAGGCAATTTTTGCTATCCCCTCCTCCCATATAGACTACTGAATCCACCCCTGGGGTTCCCCCACCTCCTGGGACAGTGTTGTGGGGTGTTTGGGGCGATGGTGGAAGGACCAGGGGCCTGTTTGAGATTGGAATAATGGCATGGGTTGGAAAGAGCTAAATCACCCCTCTTTCTGAAATGCAGTCCTGATCTGAATTACCCTACTCTGCTATATGTATTCTTAAAACAAAACAAAAACTCTGAAGAACTGATGTGTCTCATCTGGTCTGGCCCCTTAGCAGATTGCTTTGGCCCTTTTTGAATGTGACACCCTTGTGAAACCAAGTTGCTCTGGGTTGTTGGCAAAGTTTGAGTGTTAACCGGGGGGGGGGGGGGGGGAGCTTATAAGAAGTCTGTGGGGGTGGGGCACATAGCTACAATGGGATGCAAAATTAATTATTGCTCATTGTCCTTTTCCTAATGTCTAGAAGACATTTTTTTTTAATGATCTCTAGTGATTTTTTTTTTTTGCCCTCTTTACTGGGTGCTGTATATTTCATACATATCTTGGGAAATCAAGCCATCTGCTGGTAAATCTAGGCATTACATGAGAAGTGTACTGTCAGGTTGTTCTAAGTAGCAGCAGTCCAAAATTAAAGGGAATTAGGGCATTTGGGTGAGAAAATTTTTTCATTTGGTTTCCAAGATGTTAGATTACATCGTAGTTTTTTGTACTGCCCTTTTAAGTTGCTCTTAGCACTTGAAGCCTGAAGTATCCCACTTCTCACACTGGTATAAAATATAAGACCAATCAAGAAATGAGCTATTTATTTTTAAAACATTGCTTGTGAGGATGACAGCAATACATCAATACTGTCAGTGTTTTCGCACATGGAAACACACATGTAATACCCCAACCTTTCACACTGCCCCTTAAATCACTGTTTGGAGACATGCTATCATGTGAAGGGGTGGGGACTTTAATGGTGGAGCCAGGAGACATTGGGGGTGGTGCCAAGCCAACTTGTGTATCATTATAAGTCAGAACAGCTGCCTTGACGCCATTGCAGATCTCCAGTGTCATGTCCTGTGATGTCACTTCCAGGTCAAAGGTCAGTTCCACCCCTTCCAATGATGTCACATCCTGCACAAAAACCCTTCCTGCACAAAAACCCTTCAGGTCACTCCCTAAAACCCTCCTCTTCCCCCAAAGTCACCTTGCAGCTCTCGAGCATCTGACATTTAGTCTATATGGCTCTTACATGAAGCAAGTTTGGCCACCCCTGAGATAGAGGATATTGCTAACGATAATCAAGTACACAGAGTTATCTTTACTTTCAATTGTTTGAGGATTCCTAATGAGATGACTTCATAGTAACGTTCTGAGAAACAAAGGAATCTATCCTACTCATGTGTTTGCGAATACTATTAAGAGCCCTCTTCTCACTAGACAACTAAACCAATGCAAACAGGAAGGGAGTGAACTTCAAGATAGGACAATGGTAATGACAGAGACCAACAATCCCCCCCAAGGACGTATCAACAATGAAGACACCAATTCAACTCCATGGGCAGATCCTGAGAGGCCATGCATTGAAGAGCATAATGACTGGCTTAAAAATATGGTGGGGGAAAAGTTCTTACAAAATCTTACATCCCTCCCTATAGAAGATCAGTCAGCCATAATTCCAGATTGGGAGGGGTTTACAAAAGCTTAATTGGCATTAACCAAGCATCTCTAAAAAGGAGAGGCATTAGAAGACAAGATGATAATGGGTGACAATAAGAATAGGGAGACTAAGAGAAATGACGTTAATGAAGCGGGAGATCTCATGCCTAAAGGTTTGTATTGAAATCAAAAACTAGGGAGAACAGAGGAGGTATTTGGAATCAGAACCCTGGGGCATCCAGGGGTCATTTGGGGTCGGAGTGGGCCGGAGCAGAGCTCTGGCAACCCAAGAGCACGCACATGGTGGCAGCAGCAAGCCCTTCCCCCAGCAGACTGGTGAGGGAAGTGAAGACAGAAAGGCGTTGAAAGTTTAAACCCTTTCTAGAGCTGCACCACTGCAGCGGCACAATCTCCCATTGTATCCTATGGCCCCGTAGGATACAATGGAAAGATCGTGCCGCCACTGCAGCGCGACTCCAGAGAGAAGAGTTTTAAACTTTAAAACCCTTCTTTCTTCACTTCCCCCACCAGCCCGCCTTGGCAGGCTGCCTGGGAAAGAGAAGGGGAGGCTTTTAAAGATACCTCCCCAACCTTTCTTTGCTTCTCCAGCCTTTCCTCCAGGGTTTGTGTGTGGGGAAGATCAGGCTAATTGTTCCCCATCCTCCTCCGTCATTCGAGGTTTCCCACCCAAGGGGAAGCGTTGATCTCTCTTTCCACCTCCAGGGGGATTAGCACTCCTTGGAGCTCCTTCGTGCAGAGCAGGAAGAGGTATCCTGTCGAGCTCTGGCGCTTGACCTGGGTCAGCTCCTTGCTTTGGGACTCGGGAGCAGTGAGCGGCTTGAGTTTGCGTAGTCTCTGGGGACTGCCTGCTTGATCGCTGGCTGTAACTTCACTAGAGCTGGGTCCTCCTTTGCCAACAAAGTGCGGGGGAGGGAGTTGCAAGCGGGAGGGAGAAGCCCTGCCCCACCCCCACTCCATCTCATCTCCTTTCCCCTCTCCTTTCCCCTCTCTTCCCACGGCCACCCTGGGGATTTTGTGACCCGGTTTGCAGACTGCCTCTCCATACTGGAGCAATCACTTCCCCCAGTCCTCTCATGCAGGCAGCCACATCTCACATGGTCTTCCCTCTCGCCCCTCTGCCTGCAGTTCGAAGTGTTCCCCCCCCCCCCCCCCCCGGTTTTCTGTGCTAAAAAACCATCCCTGAGCAGAATGTTATCTGCCCTGAGCTTTGCAGATCCCTCGTGTTCGGAGTAGGTAAGGCTGCACTCGTTATAGTGTTCAGAATTGGTTTTGCGTTGGAGTATTCTCCAAACAGTTCTTCAGAACTTCTCCCTTGGGACTTTGCCAAGTTTGATATTGAGATCTGGGGGAATTTTACATGTGAAAAAAGGTTTGGGGTTTTGCGTGTGTGTCTTTAAAGTGAGTGTCAGTGTGAGCAACTAGAGAACTGTAGAACCGTGCCAGCATGAGGCTGTGGACTAGTGAAGACTCTCTATTTAAAGGAACACTAAGTTGTATTTCTTTTAAAGAAATACACCATAGTGTTTTTGTGGGTGGTTGTCATTGGTCTGCAGCATCATATCACTGTGGTTTTGCAGTTTTCTGGTTGGGTATTATTGAACCATTACCCCTCTTGTTTGGGGGTGGGGGGGGCAACAGTGGGAGGGCTTCTGGAATTCTGGTCCCGCTGGTAGACCTCCTTATGGCCCCTGGGTTTTGGCCACTGTGTGGCACAGAGTGCTGGACTGGATGGGCCATTCGCCTGATCCAACATGGCTTCTCCTATGTTCTTAAGAAAGGTTGGGGAGGCATCTTTAAATGCCTCCCCTTTGCTTCCCCAACCGGTGTGCCTTGTCAAACTGGCTGGGGAAGCAAAGGAGAGGTATTTAAAGATGTCTCCCCATATTTATTTTTTTTAAATAAAACACTAGCGTTTAAAAATGCAGTCTTTTGTATTTTGCATGGACCACTTTATTTTTTGTCTGGCGTATGCTATTTTAAAGTGCTGACTTTGAGGGGGGGAACTAATCTTAAAAAGATTAGGATAGTCAGAGTTTATTTAATGATGCATAATAAAGACAGACTTTCATTGGACTGTATTTTAGTGAAATGTGTGAGGGGGTATGCCACATGCAAATAAGGGCATGGCATATGCAAATAAGTTACGCTAATGAGTTACACTAATGAACTCCTGTACCTCTTTTTCTACGAAATGACCCCTGGTTGCATCTCTGTCTAATCTCTTTATAAATGATCTAGGGGAACACCTAAGCCAGGGGTGTCAAACATGTGGTCCGCAGGGCAGATCAGGCCCTTGGTTGACCTGGCTGTTTTCTGCTTCATTTTCCAGTTGTGCTGCTGCTGCCAGATTGCAGCTTGCTTTACCAGACTCTCTCAATCGCACTGGAGAGATAGACAGGCAAGCCTCTCCTGTGAGAGTGAGAGAGTCTGGTAAAGCACTGGCTGAGGCTCCTCCCCCCTCCATCTCCCAGGGGGAGGGAGGGAACTGGCCAGGCTACCTCAATCCTACAGGAGACAAAGGGAAGCCTTTTTTCCCTTCCACTGGCTGAGGCTCCTCCCTGAAGAGAGGGAGGGAATGAGGGAGAGCTTGCTTTGCTGGGCTGCCTCAATCGCATGGGAGAAATACCAAGCACCTTTAAGACCAACAAAGTTTTGTTCAAGATATAAGCTTTTGTGTGCCTTGGTATAGTGTGTGTTTGTTTTGTTGGGCTCCTTATGCCACGGCTCTCCTGGGTGCAACTGGGTTCCCTCCCCCTTTTCACTGTATTCATGCCCTCATGATCCAGTCTTTCTCAGTAAGAAAGCAATGTGAACTATTTTAGAGGAGGAATAACAAGCCAGTGAGGGTAGATTAGGCTGAGAGTGTGTGTCATGTTAAACCCTTTCTTAAGCAAAGAATCCTGAACATTGAAAGACAGCATGAATTGGACAAGGTAAAAGGTTATACCAGGAATAGAACATATAATGCTATTCCTCCCCCCTTCCCTATTTGTCTATCCCTTTTAAACAAGTTGTATCCCTCAATCCTAATACTCCAATTGTGAGTGTCATACCACCAAGTTTCAATAATGCCTATTAGGTCATAGTCCCCTTTCTGTATTAGGACCTCAAGCTCCTCCTGCCAGTTTCCCATACTCTGTGCATTAGTGTAGACATTGGAATCCATGGTTTATGTGCCTTGACATTTTCATTTCTGCACTTACCTGCAAGTTAGTTTCTTAGCATATGTGCCACTCCCCACAAATCTTTAGTGTTCTTATCTCCAGTTATTGGCATTATACTAGGCTTTGAATTTTGGTCTCACTCCCCCACAGGATTTAGTTTAAAGCCTTCCTTATCAGGTTTGCAAGGCCCTTTCCAAACACATTATTTCCTACCCTCATGAGGTGCAAACCATCTCCCAGTAGAAGAGCTTCATCTCGAAAGTGTAAGCCATGGTCCAAAAACCCAAACCTTTCCTGATGACACCATCTACATAGTCAGTCATTTATCTGCAGTATTCTTCTTTCCCTTCCTAAACCACAGCCACTGACAGGAAGAACAGACTAAAACACAACCTGTGTTCCCAGGTCCTTCACTTTTTTACCCAGAGGCACCGAGTCTCTTTTAATACATTCTGGGCTCTGCAGGGCGGTATCAGAGTTCAGATGCTAAGCAGGGTTGGTCCAGAGCTGGTTCCAAGTTTTGGAAGGCCCTGAGCAGAGAATACCTGGGGCCCTTCCCCTCTTCCACCTACCACCAGGACCCCACCTGCCTGCTTAAGTGTCCTGCTTCTGCCCACAATCTCTCCCACGTGTCCTTTCTCCAGTACTATCAGGCAGCCTGTAGCCAACTATCTCTGCAGCTCTCTTGCCTTGAAAACTCCTAGGAAGTGGAACTTTGTGAGGTCACCAAAAGCAACTTGATGGCATTGGACATGGGCTATTGGTCTATTTTTTCAAAAGCTGTTATACTGCCGTGCAGCTAACAGAAGCTTGATTTATCTCACAAGAAACAACAGTGTTTTGGGAGGCCAACCAGCATTTAAAAACACAATTAAAATTGCCTATTTAGAAAGCACTTTGAAGCCTGGTTATATAATTCTCTACAAAGCATACAGCTGAACTGAAGTGTGAGATACTGCTGCCACCTACTGGCAGATAAACTAGAGATTGCAAGTTTTAGCCGCATATATTGTTTTATTCTATTTTACGTTCTATGGGTTTTTATTCAAACTTTTTTTCTTTTTTGAAATGAATTTTATTAAGCAGGGACAAGTGGCAATATGAAAGAATTCGGTATTTGTGAGCTTTCTGGACTCGTTCATGAGACTTCTTTCCTAGTGCATGAGCCTTATGGTGCTCTTTCCCTCCTTGCAAATTTAGTTGAGGGATGCTTATGCAGAACTTTTCTCCATCACCAAAGCAAACTATAGGCACAAGAGAATGAGACATTAGGTCTCAAGCAGGACAGCAGCCATATAAAAGGTTTCTTGCAAACAATCAAAAAGAAGTATTTCCAGATAGAGAACATACTAAACAAAAGACTGCTTTTCATGCAATTAATTAGAGTTTCCTCAAGAGTAAGAGGCAATCATTAAGGTACATAGAAAGCACCCTGAACACTTTTGCAGATCTTATTTTATATTCCAAGTCAGGGGAAATCTTGTGGAAGAAAGACCATGAATACTCGATAAAGTTCAGCATTACAAACTGGAGTAATGCATATTCTGAAAAAAGGTAATCACAAATTATTACATTTATTGTTTATCGGATGCCAGCAAAATAATTTTAAATATTTGGACATGTAATCCTATGCACAGTGTCTCCAGTCTAAACCTATGGAATTCAAGTAACATTTCATAGGATTAAACTTGGTGTACTGAAGTATTTCTCTAAGCGTCCAACTGTCAGAAATGCCACACAAATGAAATTTGAGACTAACTTTTGCACCTTAAGTATAAAAATTTGAGGGCCTGGGAGGGAAAGGCAAAAATTGAGAATGGAATCCCCCAGCCCCACAAGCTCTCTTTTCAAAAGTTACCAATGGAAAAATTAGGTAATTTTGGGGTAGAGTTGCCAGGCATGGCCTCCTGATAACCATCAGGAATGGGGGTGGGGGATGAGAGGTGCCTTCAGCGACTGTGTGACCCCACTTCCAGCGAAACCCCAAAAGTGATGCCATGTTGCTGGAAACTATTTCAAACCCACAGAATATCTGGCGGTTCCTTCAGAGGCATATGGTCACTTTCAGGTTCTCCCTGGAAGTGACATCACACCCCAGGTTCCTGTTCCCACAATGCCACTTCCAAGAAAAACCAGAAGCAATGTCATAGCTCTCTAGGAATCAGTAACTCCAAGAGAGTGGGCAAAAAAACATATACACAAAATTGTTATTGGGCCATCATATCGCTCTAGGAATCATCAGATATTTCAGTTTAGGTTTATAAAATTATGCATGGTTTACAGTGGACAACAATGACATTTTCTCCCTGTCCCAAAATATAAGAACTTGAAGGCATCCAATGAAGCTGACAAAAGAAAATGTGACAAGTGATTAAAATGTGGAATTTACTGCCAGAGGATGTAGTGATGGTAACAGACATAAATGGCTTTACAATTGGATTAGACAGATTCATAGAAGATAGGTCCTTCAACGAAGTAAAGGTATGCCAGGCCTTACCTCTTTATTTTGGCAGAACAAAGTTTGAGCCCAGTGGCACCTTTAAGACCAACGAAGTTTTATTCAAGGTATGAGCTTTCGTGCGCATGCACACTTCTTCTGAAGCTCATACCTCAAATAAAACTTTGATGGCCTTAAAGCTGCCACTGGAAAAGTTTGTTCTGCTGCTTCAGACCAACACAGCTACCACCTGAATCAATCTTCATGTTCAGTAAGAGATGCTTGTATAGTAGTAGGTGGTTTTCAGATATGTTGGTCCCAAGCCATATAAAGGTTTAAATATCACCATCAACACCTTGAATTGGGCCCAGAAACAAATTGGAAGCCCATGTGGATGAGCCAGGATTGGAGTGATATAGATCATATGACCCACTCCAGTTAATATCCTGGCTGCAGCAGTATTCTGCATCAACTGAAATCTCCAAATACATTCAAGGACAGCCTTACATAAAGAGTATTGCAGTAAACTAATACAGAAATATTAAATTACTAAAATATATATTTCAGAAAAATACCGCAATGGCCTACCTTATTACAGTTCCGCAGGGCCTGCAAGATGGAGCTCTTCCGCCAGGCTTTCAACTAGGAGCCGCCACCGGGGGGAATTTGCAGGATAACATCGCCCGGGTCCCTTCGGCTGAACCTTGTACTGCCATCTGTTCACCATGAGAACTCTGATGCTGCCAGTTATATTGTTGCTTTATATTTGTGTATGCGCTAATGTTTGGTTTTATGCTAGTTTTAACTTGTTTAACTTGTAAACCACTTTGATGGTATTTTATGGTTGTTAGCCGCCTTGAGCCAGTTCGCTGGCAAGGCGGGATAAAAATGAAATAAATAAATAAATACCTCATGTTGATCAGGTGCCTTCCCCTCATCTTAATTTCCCATAGCTTTCTAGTATGCCTATATTAAAGCCCTTGGTCCCCTGCCCAATTCCTTGCTTCTCCACCTATTTGCCTCCTGCCCCATCTGCAATCTCTATCTTCTTTCTTTGTCCCTTACATCCCTCTTGTTCCCTAATCTGGGCCGCTAACCTAATTTCGTATATCCAGAACTCCAAACAGAAGTGAGCTTCTGTTGGCAATGTAAACAATGGCATCACATTATCTTGACAACTGACCCCTATTTTATTTTCTCTCTCAAACACCTAGTGAGGAGATCCCAAAGCTGAAGTGATAGAGTCCACAGCCTCTCACATTTGGACACCTATTTTCCATCACTCTGAAGTCATGGCCATTCGACAAAACACTTAGTGATGCTTTTAACTGGTATGAAAGCAGCTGTTGTGAACCCCACTGGAGTTTAAGAAAGCAAAGGAACACATGCTGTATCAGCATGGATCTTCCCCCCAGTCCATGCTCCTTCCGCTTTCATATTTCAGAGGACTCTCAACCAACATGTTCCTAGTAGGATTCAGTAAAATTGTTTTACTTGTTTTGTCTTTCATACTGCCTTGAACAGCGGGGAACAGAAATAATTAAACGTGTCAATGCAGAGTTAACATTTTACTAAGAATCCAGGGTTTCTTCTGTCAAAATATTTTTCTCATATATGATTCTCCTCCCCACCTACAGCACTTGCCAACTGGTGAAGACAACACAGCTTTCCTCAAGCTGCTGACAAAAACTGAGGCATACAAAAAAACCCAGAAGCAGCAAGATTCTATTCCTGTGGGTCTTTCTGTGCTGGGCTGGAAAGTTCATTTGCATTTTGACTAATAACTTTCAGCATGTTCTACTGTACTTTCAAAATCAACTGGATTCACTTCCACAATTGTGTTTTTTGATGGCATTGCCAAATAAGTATTGGCATTAATAGCAGCATCTTAGCCTAAGTAAATCCATTTAAGAATAATTCCATTTGTTGTACTGAACTAAGTAAAGGTAAGATGCTTTCTGCATTTTAAGGCATGGAACCCACAAGCATGGAAAATATGGAATGAACATGAAACAGAACATTGACTTGTGCCAATCCCATATCCAAGTTTATGGCTTTGAAAAAGGGAACCCCATTTCCAACTCTTCTATGCCTCTCCTTACATATGCCTACAGTTAAAACAAACATGACCCACTACAGACTTTTGCAACGTTCTCACGATGTTTTCTAAACTAGAAAAAACACAACTACTTTGATCATCTTGTGTCCTTATTATTAAATTTATATCCTGCCCTCCCCTCCTTAGTGCGTAACCAAGCCATAAAAGAAAGGTGTGCAGACTAGCTATTTTTCAGGAAACAAATTTTAAAACTTGCACCATCACTCACATAACCATGCTTGGAAATGGCCTTTGACAGCAAGCACTGGAAGCAGTATCTGTTAGAAGGCGCAAGTATACTGGAAGTATAATGGAAGGGCTCTAGAGGACACCAGATCTCCCAAATCAAAATGAGGATGAGATCCCTCAAGAACCAGAATGAGACTCACAGGTTTGATGTACGCAAAATCAGCACCAACCACTGACTTTGTAGGTATTCCTGAATCCCACCCTTTCAGTAATCCCAGGCAGTACCCTCGGTTTCAAGCTACATCTTCTCTACATCAGGTTGCAGGCGTGCTCCTCACATGCTTTTCATCATCTTAAATCACATTTCACAGCAATGTTATCCCTTTATCACATGTACAAGGATGCACTATGGACACAGTAGCTTGCAGAGGGATCTCAGACAGCACGTGGCCATTATGTCATCCAGAAACAGATTAGGTCTACACATTTCCCTTCTTTTAAACCACGGAGCCAGCATGACTACTGCAAAGGTATAGGTGGCATACCATCTCCTAAACACTGTTAACTGGCTGTTGTTGCCTGTGCACATGCTCCAAGAAGAGGAAACTCCGCACGGACTCATTGCTCCTGGGGTGGACGGGACCAAGACCAAGAACATACTATAAAAATATACCTCACACACAAATCCGGCTTCACAAACAACCCACATCCCAGTAAGTTTTTGTAACAGCCAATTTAACTGGATGTTGCTATACTTCAATTTCATAGACAGCTCACTTTCCTTCTGCCCTGGTATTTCTTTTAAGGTGGCACATTTCTCAGGTGAAAAGTCTTAAAAGTAAATTCCTAACTTTGCATACATTATTGTTCCTCATTCCTCTTTGTAGAGTGACCTGATATTGGTTTGCCAGCAATTGGAAAATTTTGACCCAACGGATGCCATGTATCAGATTCTCGCAGAGTCCAACAACAGCTTTGCAAGTCATCCTTTTACTTTGTACCTTGGGTACAGCTCAGTTATTTCCATTGTGTCAACTCAAAAGTAGATCCAGACTAAAATTTTAATGGAAAGGAGTGCTTTCCACCATCTCACGTGTCTTGTTACTGACCCCGCCCAGCAATTCTTGAGGGTCTCAGCCCACCAGAGCTGCCTTCTGAGATCAGTGGGCTGTAACCAGAGCTGGGGAGGCATAACAGTTCTACTGACAGAAGTGCCTTCCAGTGAGCAGAAAACTTAGTTTGGCTGCAACCCAGAGTGTTCCCAACAAATACAGGAGGACTTGCATGGCAGAGGATCCAACTCAAAGCTACAAGTTGTACTGGGAAAATGCTTTTTTTATTTTTACCCCTCTGAAACCAACTCAGCATTTTTCTTCAAAACCTAGTATTATTTTAGGATCACATAATGGTCATTTAAAAAAAAAAAAAGCTTACATTAGCAAGTTTTGCTGGGAACGTGATTCTTTATTGTTTAACAGAGCAAACCAATCTGTGTACAATACTAAAATTAATGTGTCCAGACCATTCACAAAATTGTATGCAATGTTTTTTTTTGACATTTTATGATTTGGAATGAATCACAGCCTGTATCAGATAAATTAAATGCAGATAGCCAAGAACTGGAAGATACTCCACAGACTTAAAATGAGAGAAATGTTACAGTAGTATGTGAAATTACAAGACTTAAGTTCTAGAGTCTTGATTTTTCTTGACTTGAAATAGATATGGTCAAAAGAGCAGAGGCACAAGCCACATGAAAGGAATTTGGCAACCTGAGGAAGAAGAGGAAGAGGAGATTGGATTTATACCCCACCCTTCACTCAGAGTGGCTTACAATCTCCTTCCCTCCCTTCTCCCCACAACAGACACCCTGTGAGGTCGGTGGGGCTGAGAGAACTGCAGCTGCACGTGGAGGAGTGGGGAATCAAACCTGGTTCTCCAGATCAGAGTTTGCCACTCTTAACCACTACACCAAACTGGCATGTTGCCGACAAACCTTCAAAATATATAAATAGTTTCAGTGTAGAGCAAGTGACAACCCCATCCTTAAATCTGTTCAAACAGTAAACCACTACACTATTATTTCAATAGACTTTATTGTAAAATAGTCCAGCCACAATACTACATCCAGACCTTCTGACAAATGCACAAGCTACAAATGCTTGTCGACTTAGCAGTCAAGGATCAGTTTTTAGTAGCGTGTTTGAGAAGTGAATAAAAATCCATATAAAACAAATATTCAAATAGTTTCCATAGGAACACAGATAAACGTGACCCTTCCCGTCTCCTGTCTACTGACGTTCACGCACTCTAATCAACACATTTTAAAAATTCTAGCAAGAATTAAGTTAATGGTCCCAAAAGCCCTAAAAAAAAAAAAATCCTTCCCTAAAACTTGCAAGTTAGCTAAAACCTTATCTATACATTAATGCTCGCCGAAGCACAAGTTGCTGGATGGAGTTCAAATCCACTTTCCCAGGCACAGGACAGAGGCAAAGTGACATCCTGCTCTTCCACTTCAGCTTGAAAGCCTTGCTCTTTTATCTGCTCCATCAATTGCCTAACAAGGAGGAGAAAAAGGGATGTGAGGTACTGAGTAATGCATATGAAATTGGCAGTTCAGTGAGGTGCCATAATAGTCAGCAGTAGAGCATTAACTGTGTCTGTGCGCCCTGCATCATCAAAATGCTATGCCAGAGACAGCTGAAACAATGCAAGTGATTTTTTTCCCCCTACAATTTAACCATGCTTCTCCTATTGCTGCTGCAGGGTTCTCCTCCCCACCACCACCGAGCAGCCTGGCTCTGCAGCTTTTCTGGTTTCTGAGAGTTCACCAGGCACTTTTCAGGAGCCCCGCCTACCTGGGCTCTTTTCAGTAATACTTTGCCATGCCGAGCTTGAAAGTCACCCAGGTTTTACAAGCTTTTTCAACGCCCTTCTTGAACAAGTGAAGCGAATGGAGTTAAGTATTACTAACCATGCCGGCCGTGACATCACGTAATGTATTGTTGGCCTCTGGAATCCATTGAAAGTAGAAGCAGCGGCCACGGTGTAAGCCCCCATGTTTTCAAACAGCATCCAGTCCCCAACCTGCAGTTCCGGCATGCCACAGCGTTCAACTATGCGATCTAGACCATCACATGTGGGCCCCCATATGCTGCAGGAATAGTATCTCTCGTCGGGCTTGGGTCTCTGGAAACAAAGGTTCAAGACGTAAGCAACTAAAACCCCGTTTACGCTCGTAACAGATGCTTAGAGGCACAGAATTGTGCTTAATCCACTCTTTTGAATTTGCTCCGTTGCCTCAGGCTGAGAACTTTGGTTACAGGATAACACTGTTAACTGCTCTCCAAGACACATCCATTCCAGTTACAGGAAGACCCAGCAGGGGTTAAGTGAACCAGCATGGTCACCTTGAGTAGTAATTATTACTCTGGGCGATGTACAAGATATAATGCCATAAAATACACAAAAACATTCAAATTCAATATAAAACTTAATTAAAAAATTCAATACAGATAAAAAATCCAAGATGGCGATTTTCCTATAATATTTGTCTCAATTCTGGACTACCGGCCCTTTATACTGTACCTTTTGCAAAACTGGCTTAACGTGCGCATGATCATATAGGATGCAGTTAAAAGAGCCATATACTCCATCATTTACATAATACATAAGAGTTTTGTCATTACACTCTTCTTCATCTGTAAGAAAAAAAGAACAAGAAATACTTGCTATTATGTACACAAAAGCCACGCCAACACCGGTACCCCATATATAAAAAACTGAACATGGGATGGTGCTATGCAGATGGAGGCAGCCTCATTTTGTTTATGGATGGGGTCACTAAGCCAGTAATTTTGGCCCACGCTCCAGCCGCTTGACTTTTACCTACAGATCAGTGGCTGTTCACAAGTCTGTTAAGGAAAGGAACATACTCCTCCTCTCCATCACCCCAGTGCTTGGCAGACCGACCTCCATTGACAGGGACAATGCAACAAGGTACAGGCAGACAATACATCCCACTCCATGGAGGGGCCTCCCCAAAATAAAACCCTTCCTTCCATCCACGCTAGCTGAAATTCAGAGTGAACACTACACACCGTCAGAACCAGTCTGCTCCTTTATTACAACTTTCTTTGCAATGATGTTAACAGCCAATGTAAAAGCTGATGCAACATAGTATCTGCCAGGCTCCGCAATAATTCTCACTCCAGAATCAGAAGGAAAATATTTGTCCAGTGCAGGGTTGATGACATTTGTTATCTTAAAAAAAAAGTAGAGACATGCCATTAATATTTTAGGCAGTATTTACAGGAACATGTCATGACGTATCTACGTTCTAAGCTTCCTTTCCCCAAGAACAAAAAGTTCTGAATTACTTTTCACACTAGTTGCCTTGTTGCCATTTCAGAAATACAGGAATGGGTGATTTTTTCTTTTTCTTGGAGAAACAACGGCTGAGGGGTGACATGATCGAGGTTTATAAGATTATGCATGGGATAGAGAAGGTAGAGAAAGAAGCCCTTTTCTCCCTTTCTTATAATACAAGAACTCGTGGGCACTCCATGAAATTGCTGCGCAGTCAGGCTAGAACAGATAAAAGGAAGTATTTCTTCACCCAAAGAGTGATTAACACGTGGAATTCACTGCCACAGGAGGTGGTGGAGGCTACAAGCGTGGATGGCTTCAAGAGGGAATTAGATAAACATCTGGAGCAGAAGTCCATCAGTGGCTATTAGCCACAAGGTACAGGTAGGCACACTCAGTCTGGGGCAAGTGATGCTCTGTATTCTTGGTGCTTGACAGGGGGGGCAAAAGTGGGAGGGCTTCTAGTGTCCTGGCCCCACTGCTGGACCTCCTGATGGCACCTGGTGTTTCTGGCCACTGTGTGACACAGAGTGTTGGACTGGATGGGCCATTGGCCCGATCCAACAATGGCTTCTCTTTATGTTCTTAACATTAGATGGAAGGCTGAAGTAGGCCACTGATATCCTGCATCTTGACCTCACTGCACAGCACTCTTTCTTTTGAAAGCTATACTATGGATTGCATCTCGTTTCAAGGATATCCACAGGAGGGAGCAAGTTAAGTTTTCCTCTATAATAAGAACAATGTATTTATCTACAAAAACACCAGGGCTCATTCCGTAGCAGGAGCTCCTTTGCATATTAGGCCACACACCCCTAATGTAGCCAATCCCCCGAGAGCTTACAGAGCTCTTCTTACAGGGGCTACTGTAAGCTCTTGGCGGATTGGCTACATCAGGGGTGTGTGGCCTAATACGCAGAGGAGCTCCTGCTACGAAATGAGCCCTGAAAAACACTACTGTTACACTGAAGACCTCATTTCAAGAACTTATGAGTAAACTCCCACCAAGAGATACTCCTGCAGAGTAACAGAATTAAACGTTTTCTAATAAATCAGCCTTTAACCAAATACAAGCTGTAACACACACCCCCAATACTAAGGAGAGGTAGGAACAAACCAAGAACGAATCACTGAAGTTTAACATGTATTTATACCTCTTCAAACTTAAGTTTCACATCTTCAGAACCAGGAAAGCCACCACCAATATCAAGAAGGTGCATACAGAAACCAAGTTCAGCCTAAAAAGGAGGGAAAATATCAACTCAGAGATTGCAATGCACACACTTTCATTCAGACACGTTATAGAGATTGTTGAATCTGCAGAACAGGATGATAAAAGCCCTAAAAATGAAAACAGCAATTTGGACTAGAGCTTTGGACTAATCTGAAGTCATCATGTAGCCTCATCCCATTACCATGTATGGCTACTAATCCATACTTCAGAAATTCATTACTTGTTGAAGTGATGCTTCAACTCCGGCGTTCTACCATCTTACAATACTAGGAAGCACTTTAAAGTTGTATTGAAATACTTGCTGATGTACTTACTCCCATATCAAAGACACAGCGGGCATCCGAAATAGCCTGCACAAAAGTCTCGGGATCTGTGCAGCCACTTCCAACATGAAAACTAGAAGAAATAGCATGAATTTAGCTGGGAGGTAATTTTTAACAAAGGCAAGCAAACAGACGGCAAGTATCTATATATCTAATTCCCAAGGCTCCCCCCTGCATGCGGATATCTAAATCTGCGTGGGGAGGCACCTGGGGGGCAGGGAGATTTTTCTGGACACTTGGGGGACTCCCCAGGTTTGCACAAAAATCCTAAAAGTAAAAAAAAATTGGGGGGGATATTTAAATCCCCCCAAAAGTAAAAGTGTTCCCTGCGCATATGTGGAAAACACTTTGGCCACTGTTGGGGAGGGGGTGGGAGGCGGCTTGGTGGGCTTCAGGCCTTAGCGCTACCGCTGCCAGTTGAACAGGGGAGGGGGCGGCTTGGTGACCTTGGACCTCGCCGCCGGTGGCTGAACAGGGGTGAGGGTGGGAGGTGGCTCGGCAGGCCTCGGGCATCGCCACTGCCACCACCAGTTGAACGGGGGAGGGGGTGGGGATGACTCGGTGGGCCTTGCCACTTAAACGAGGGAGGGGTGGGGGCGGCTCTGCGGCCTCACTGCACCACCATCTGTTGAACATGGGGAGGGGTGGGAGGCGGGAATACTCCCCCCGGAAGTATCGCAGGTTTGCCTCTTGTCTATATACTAATAGCGAAGGTGCCCCCTGCATGCAGATATCTAAATCCACGCAGAGGGGGCACCTGGAGGGCAGGGAGATTTTTCTGCACACTTGGGGTACTCCCCACATGTGCAGAAAAATCCGAAAAGTTAAAAAAATCTTTCGGAGGGATATTTAAATCCCCCCCAAAGTAAAAGCATTCCCTTTGCATGCACAGGGAACACTTTGGCTGTTGGGGTTGGAGGATCGGGTCTGGCCGCCACCACTGCCATCGTGCCTGGCCACCTCTGCCGAGATGGGGTGGGAGGAGGATTGGCGGGTCTGGCTGCTGTCGAGGAGGGGTGGGAGGAGGATTGGCGGGCCTCCTCACCACCACTGCTGTTGCTGGGGAGGGAGGGAGAATTGGAATACTCCCTCCCCCTGCGAGTATCGCAGGTCCCCCCTTCTTGTAACATTTTTATTTCAGGCTTTGCTACTCACCTGACACCAATCACATCAATATCCAGTTCTTTTGCTCGCTCAAGCAGCAGCCTGCTGGTTTTAAGCGTAGCTCCAAATTTAACACTGAGACGACAAACTGCTTTTGAATCATCCGTTGCAATGCGCAAAACCAGCCTAGAAAATATTGGGAGAGATTACCTCAAGAACAGTTTCAAGCTACACCTGTATGCATAGTACACTTTTGTATTAAAAGTCATTCTTAGTGCAACTTGCTCTCAAGTTAGCTAGCTCATCAGAGAAGAGTACCTGGTTTACCGTGCAAAACCAACTATGACCCAAAAATTATTTTTTTCAGAAAACGTATATGCTGCCTCTCTTGAGGGCCTCCCCAAATGCGTTGGGAGTTAGGAAAGCTGCTCAAACTCAGCAGCATCTTCAGCCTGGGTCCCATAGCCTAGCAAAACTAAAGGTTAAAACAAGTAATATTATTACCAAAGTTCCTTACTTTGCTTTGGGATGGGCTCTTGCAACTTTCATTAGCTCAACTTCACTATCAAAAGTCATCATCTGCACACCGTTGTTTGCTGCATGCTTAATCTGAGAGACTTGCTTGCATGGATTTGCATATATTATACGTTCAGGAGGTACACCAACACTCTGGACCAGCTGTATTTCAGTCTGGAAAGGGAACAAATTTGTTTGGTATGCTCTTCACTAGGAATATCTTGTCCAGCTACAGTCAGGATCAAGGGCATCGTCAGCCAAAAAGCTTTCAAAAGGCAGCCACTTACTTTACTAGCACAGTCAAATCCAGCACCAAGAGCTGCAAGAGTCTTCACTACAGCTATACTGTCGTTACATTTGACAGCGTAGAAGGGGGACACTCTGGGAAGAGCTTTGTACCACCGCAAATGCTTCTTGAGAATATCCCCAAGATCAGCAATATAGAATGCATCTTTATCATCCTGGAGACAGAGAGAACATTCATCAGTCCACATGAAGTTGCCCTACTGTACACCACAACAGTACTAAACTTTATTTTGTAAAGTTTAACCTATGCATCTAATATACTCACAGAGGAAAGAACTTCATTTATTTTTTGGTCTACAATATCTTTTGCAGCAAAGCCTTCATCGAGGAAAGTAAAATTGAACTCGTCACTGCTGAAGCTGTTCATTTTTCTTACTGTTTCTTGATACCGCCACCAAGTTGGCTTTCAGGGCAACAAACTGTGGGCACACAGGAAAAGGTTTGTTCATTATTACTCACTAGTCGCCCATGGTCAATTAACTGACATGGAAAAGGCATCCGTTTTAAAAAAGACTAACTCACGCTACAGGGTCAACGAAGATGCAATTCTGAAGGACGTTTCCTTTCAGCTGTCCTCTGAGGGAGTTTTCTCCAGGAAAACAGGATCTTGAAATAGAAGAGTTCCTAGGCAGTCATTGTAAGATGTTGCAGCGAACTTGTCTAAAAGAAATAAAGGTTGACAGAACATGTCTGCAAGGTGCCTCTGCCATATTCACATTTCACGATCACATTTTTATCTTGTCCCCTCCATGCATGGTTCTCCCCTCCAGTTTATCGCTCCATCAGTTTAAGGACCCCCCCCGAAAGCTTCAAGACATATTAGGGATCCTAGCTCGATCTTCCTAGTCCGACATTTATACCGACTGCACCTTTTAAAGACACCAAACCTCTAAACAGCTTGTGTGTAACAATACAAAAAGCTCACTGAATTTCCTGTAACAAAGCATGCACAATAGAGACAAGCAGACTCTTCGTACAACAGGCTGAGATCGTCAGACGGGTTGCATAGCACCACCTACGGGGTAACCAGCTCGACAGAGGCCACCATTTTAATGCTACTCTTTGGAAGGACTCACTGCTGGTCTGCATGTTAAAGGAGAGCGTAGGTGTTATGCCTGCTTGCCTCCCTTTGCATGCATGCTGAGAAGCAGCGCGATGAAGTCACTCATCAGTGGGTGGAATTCCTCCGTGGCCCTGTTGCTTGACTTATTTCTCAAACTGAATACCCCTGGTTGTGTTTCTTGTTCTCTAACCTTCTGAGGCTGCCCCCAGGTAGGGGCCCTGACACCAGCAAGGCCACAGTTCTAAGCTCCTTGTCTTCCTTATCACATCGCTCTCAATGGAAAGAGATTCTTGCAAAGAGAATGACCTGCGATTCATAACATCAGACATTCTAGCCATTCCTGCAAAAGCTAGGTAACATGAGTATACCAGAACTCATTGATATATTCATCCAGGCTCAATTTCCACTCACCGTGAAACTCACTAGGTTACTCCTGACCAGTCACACACTCTCTCAGCCTAGGCCACCTCACAGGGGCGGGAGAGAAGCATGAAGAAACAGTCAGATAAAAATGTACTAAGTAATTAGGACAGTCGCAAGGATGTTACAAGAATACATGCTCCCGGATTTTTTGAATTTCCATCCGTTATCAAAGAACAGTAAGAATGACTAAGATGTTTGCACCAATGATTACTGATTATGCTCGTCATGCTGCACAGCTATTCCTTTAGTCATAGCCTGCCTGTACTAAAGCCAACGGTTACTTTACAGAAAGGGGCTGGGGGGATAAGAGAAGCATTGCTGGGAAAAACAGGCATTAATAGATCGAGTGCATTCAAATGACTTGACAAGCATCTTTCCTGCAGTCTATACCAAGCCTCAGTAAAACTGCTCATACCGCACAGTCTGATCCCTAAGTCTCAAAGTGTTCCTATGCAACGAGCCAAGACACTGCATAGCAGTAATTTTGTCGTCCCCCCCCCCAAAAAAAGGCAACCTCAGCAGAACTTTAAACATGCTCCTACTAGGTCAGCTAACTTCTTTTAAATCACAGCTGGCTTTGGCATCAATTAGACACATTCTCTTTAGAGTCATATTAATGCTCATGAAGATGCAATCCTAGGTGGACTTATTTAGAAACCACTCAGTGGTCTTCCAAATAATTTTAACAAGGGTTTAACACAGGGAATGCAAGATCTCTCATGATGTGCAAACCCTAAAGTAAACTGAACACATCTCTGCTTGCTAGAGATCCTGCTTATTTCTTGGCATGCTCAAGAAGAGTTCAAGGTGGGGTATGATTGTTGGGGGGGGGGGGGGGTTTGCAACATCAATGAATTGACATTTGCACATGTCATTTAAGGACATTAGACACTGTCCTCAAAAGTATTCAAGCTAAAGCAAAAGTATTAATGTAGAGTCACTATTAAGTATTAAGGAAGAATAAGTACAATGAGTTCCAGTTAACTGGAAACTTCAGGCATTTGCCGCTGAATAACTCATTTTTGTAAGTACTGAAGATAATAAGCCAGCTCCTTCCCAGCATACAGTTCAGCTCCACACTAAACAGACTGACATGGCAAAGCCCCTTTCTTCACACCACCTTGACTAGGCCTTTGCTCCCTGCCTTATAATATTCACACATGGTCAATGTTATCCAATCAGGAAGCAAAAGCTGTTAAGAGAAGCTCAGAGAAAACTAAGTAAGCCCCCACCCACCCAAGGGTAGCCAAAAACTACCACTTCCCAACCTCACATGCTAACTGTGGCAAGGAAGCACACACCAAAGGCAATGTGCAAAGGGGTGGGGCAGAGAGAACCATTAGAATGGCTGGCATCTGCCAAGGTTGGAAGCTCGATAACCCAGTTCCAGCAGGTTTCTTGAGGTCATGCTGAAGGGAGTGCCGAACTTTCAAGGCAGAAAGACATACATACAAGTTGACCATATTTTCTGTTCAGATCTCACCTGATCCATGACCTGTTCAGGCTGCCAGATGTCTCATTAATCCAGATCCCCATCCACCCCCACCCCCAAGTAAAGCCTGCTTTCACCCCCCCCCAACAGAAAATTTCTCCTGCCATTGGTTCCTCTGTCCAAATAGTTGCTGCAGTCAAACTGAAGCAAGCAGCTAACCAAAGCATCTTCCCGCTCCCCACAGCAGCTAAAGGAGGAATAATGAATATCCAAAAGCTTCAGAGGTAGTTAACAAATTCCCAAGTTGCAAATTGCAGCAGAACCCTTAACAACTTCTTTTGAATGTCTCTGATTCTGTTTATGGCACTGGCAATCAATGTGATTGGAAAGGAGCATGAACAGTGCCATTTAATGCTTTCCTCCCACCACAGAGTTAAAGCAAGAAAAGCATTCAGCATGATAAGAGAGGGGCTGCGGCTCAGAGGCAGAGCACCAACTTGGCATTCAGAAAGTCTCCCAAGTTTAATTCCTGGCACCTCCGGCTAAAAACCAGGCAGTAGGTGATGGGAAAGACCTTCACGTGAGACTCTGAAGAGCACCTGCCAGTCTGCCTAGCCATTACTGAGTCTGATGGACCAAGGGTCCAACTCAGTATAAAGCAGCTTCCTACGTTCATGTGTTAAAGGTAATTATTCCAAGTTAATTCACAAAGAGCACCAAAAAAAACGTATTTGGTACAGGATGATGGAAAAGAACATCAGACTGGCTTTCCATTAAACTTAATTCGTGTTGGTTTCTAAAAGGAAGAGCAGAGAAGTCAATTAAAAGCAAAGTGGGACACTTTTCTTTTTTCAAAAAGCCACTAGTAAAACGCTGCAAATTAAAAGGAAAAGAGGAAGATGATGAAAGTCGATTTGCAAAACGCACCCTGTTATAAACTCCACTAATAAAAGATGGCTAGTAAAAGATTAACGGTGCCAAGTTTTAAAAACCAGAAAGAAGCGGTTTTGGACTACATGGGTTTTCAAGGGAACTTTTAAAAACCGAAAACATCACGAACCACCACCATAATGCGAAACCGACCCTTCCCCCGCACCGGAACCTTCACCTGACTTCCCCCCTCCCGCTGTCCTCCCCGGCCTCCAGCGACCTCCCTCCGTCCCTTTCCCCCTCCCCTGCCCAGCACTGACTCACCCACCGCCCGGGCCAGTTCCGCCCCACTCAGCCCATTCATATATACACGTGGCTGGCACCGCCCGCCCGGCTCCCCAGTCCCGCCGACTTTACCTCCAGCAGCGGCTCGTCCTTCGGCAGCAGCAGCCCCTGGTCCCCCCTCCTGCGCGGCAGCTGGCCGGACTCGACGGCTCCACGGGCCTGGAAAGCGCCGGCTCCGGCAGGCGAAGAAGGGGGAGGAGCCGGACCGTGTCACCCGCCGCCGCGCAGGCTGGAGGCTCCTGCTCCTGCTGCCGCACCGGCTGCCTTTGCGTCTCCTCTTGACAAAGCCTAGCTCGCGCCGCAGAGCCTGTATTTATAGGCCCGGCCGCGTCTCCATGACAACACACCAGCTCAAACCAGCCCCGATCGGCTGCGACCGGGCCGCAGCCTTCACCATCCGCTATTATGACGTCAGGCGGAGGGGGGTGGCGGAATTGAGTGCCGCGTGCTGCCTCTGGAGTCCCCCCCCCCTCCCTCCCCCCCGGGAGATGGGTATGTATTTTTAATAAATATCAGTAGCACAAGTGGGATGAGCCGGGGATGGTGCTGCGGGAAGAAAAAGGTATTCGTTCTAAAAGTGCCGCAGGAGCTATGGCACTGAAAGTATCCGTGTCTGCATGGAGTCTTGCGACATCTTTAAAGAGGAACACTTCATTTCAGCATCAGTGTTCCCGGACTAGATGCCACATGCGCCGATTCATATGGCGCCACTTGTGACATCTGTAAAGAGCAGTACTCCTAAAACGCCACAAAAATACACGCGGCCTCTTGAACTAATATGCATTGTCTGTGGGTGGCTTAAGGTGCCACTAAACCCCATGGATGGATAGATAGATAGCATTAGCACCTTAAAGGCAAATTCATCATTTTTATTTTGCTTCTTTTATTCTAGCCTTCTTGGATTACAGCCTATCCGTGTGAGTTTATAAAAGAGGGTTTAAAAAAAAAAACACACAAAATGTTTCTTTTCAAGGCGCCCCAAGACATAGAGGGAATTCTTTTTGCTGAAATATATAAATAGGGCCACCCCTTTCTGAAGAAAAACAAAAATTGCTGCATGGAATCCTTCCAGTTCATGTTTGGATGTTTGGTATGTGGGACAAGAATGCTGGAACATTTCAACACCACAGGGCAAAATTAGAACCTCCTCTTGTCTGCAGTAGTTTGAGAACATCCTCCTCCATATCCAGGTCTTTCTCACCGCAAAAGCCCATTCTCGCATTGGCTGTTGCAATGAAAGAAAGTTGATGTTTTATTAAGTAGCTGGGATGTTGAATGCAGGAAGGGAGACAAGACCATTAAAAATTGTTACTTGGTGCAGCAGTTTGATTTGTTTGCTTGTAGGAGAGGGTGGCCTAGGAATGTAATTAATAAATAAAATAAACTGCAGAGCTGAACCAACAAGGGGCCAGTTTTTGCAGGTAGAAATGCAACAGGTGCAAACTTTCCCACTGCTTTAGCTCCTTGGTCGCCATAGAAACATAAGAGAAACCATGTTGAATCGGGCCAATGGCCCATCCAGTCCAACACTGTGTGCCACACAGTAGCCAAAACACAGGTGCCATCAGGAGGTCCACCGATGGGGCCAGAACTCCAGAAGTCTTCCTACTGTTGGCTCCCAAGCACATAGCATCACTACCCCAGACATAGTGTTCCACCTTGTGGTTAATAGCCACTGATGGACCTCTGCTCAATATGTTTATCCAGTCCCCTCTTGAAGCTGTCTATGCTTGTAACCACCAACACTTCCTGTGACAATGTTAATTACTCTTTGTGGAATTTCTGTCTGTCACACAGCCTCCCCTCTCTCATCCCCCCTTTTAACCCTCTGTAGCTATTTTCTTTGTTTTGGGGGGGCGTAGAGGACATTACTCTGTCAATGCACTACAGCAAAAGGGAGCCTCTACTCCTGTCTGTTTTGAATTTTCACATTAATTCCCATGCATTTCCATTATTCTTGCCCTGTGCAAGGAAGTTCTGTTGACTGCAATGAGGACCAAATGCCTCTACAGAGAACCAGGAAGACTGTATCTTGTTGCCTTAATTTCCTCCCCCCAGTCACTAGTCCCTCCCACTCTAGCTACTGTAGTTCCTATGTCTTTTATTGTGACCCACCCAAAATGCAAATAAAGTATGCCGGGAAAGCCAATGGTCAGAGAACAAGGTGCTTATCAGTTGTCACTATTAACTGGTCCTTTGCTCAGTAACTCTGAGTCATACTGTATTCTCCAAAGACAGGAAGCGAGAGATTCAATGGCTGGGGTGTGTGCAAAGCCAAACACAGTTCAAGCCCAAACTGACACAAACTGTCTCTGGACCATGAAGCATTTGCTGTATTGCTTAGCCAGTTGTCGACATAGCTTTCTTTGTTCAAAGGTTATACTTTAAACAAGTCAGTCATCTTAATGCGAAAAGGAGAATCTGTTCTTTGTAAGTTAAAGCTCCACCGCCACAAGCCTTCAGAGAGTGAGTGGAACATTCCCTTCAGGTAAAGTGAAAGTAAGCTTTTCTGTATTTTGTAAAGTCACATGTCAACTCATGCAATAAGTAGTACAATAGAAAAGCTCTCACCCGGGACCAGGAAACTGGTATTAGGCCTTGAACAGCTTCAAACTGCTTCCCCCAAACAAAGCAACCAGGAATGCAGATCCAGTAGATTCTGCATGGAACCTCTTAACTTGACTTCTCTTAACAGATTTTTTTTTTGCCATCAAGTCACAGCTTACTTATGACAACCCTGTAGGGTTTTCAAGGCAAGAGGCATTCAGGGGTGGTTTGCCGTGGCCTTCTTCTCTGTAGTAGCAATGGAAAATGCTGTCACATCACAGCTGACTTACGGCAATCCCATGGGGTTTTCAAGGCAAGAGATGTTCAGAGGGGGTTTGCACGTTGTTGCCTGCCTCTGCGTCACAACCCTAGTATTCCTTGGAGGTCCCATCCAAATACTAGTCAGAGCCAACCCTGCTTAGTTTCTGAGATCTGACAAGATGAGGCTAGCCTGGGCTGTCCATGTCAACGCTTTTCCTCTATGTGTCCAGGTCAGGGCTTTTCCTCTGTGCAGCAACCCTGGTATTCCTTAGAACAAAGTCTGAGTCCAGTGGCACCTTTAAGACCAACAAAATTTAATTCTGGGTATAAGCTTTTGTGTGCATGCACACTTCTTCAGATACCCAAAAGCTTATCTCCAGAATTAAACTTTGTTGGTCTTAAAGGTGCCACTGGACTCAAACTTTGTTCTGTTACTTCAGACCAACATGGTTACCCACCTGAACCTAGAATTTCTTGGTGGTCATAAGAACATAAGAGAAGCCAATGTTGGATCAGGCCAGTGGACCATCCAGTCCAACACTCCATCACACAGTGGCCAAAAACACCAGGTGCCCTCAGAAGGTCCAGCAGTGGGGGCAGGACACTAGAAGCCCTCCCACTCTTGCCCCCCCCCCCAAGCACCAAGAATACAGAGCATCACTTGCCCCAGACTGAGAGTTCCTTCCATCCAAATACTGACCAGGGCTGACCCTGCTTAGCTGCCAAAATAGGGCTAGCCTGGGCTATCCAGGTTAGGGCAACTGACTGAAGCAGACAAAAACCCCGCACTTCATATCATATCCATAGAGGGTATGTTAGATAAAGCCACAAGATGGAACTAGGAACAGACCAGAAGGCTTCTTTACAAACCTGAACAAAATCCCAGAAAAAAATCTGAAATCCCCAATGGGGAATTAAAACACCCCAAATAACAGAAACCACAATTGTAGCTTTAAGAAAAGAATGCCTACTGACCTCTCAGTGGATTTGGGGGTTGCTAGGCAACTACAACAATATTTGCCAAGCCTCCCACGTCTTGGTTTTTGTAATGGAAAAACCATGGAGAGGCAGCAGGAGTGGATTGGGAGTTGAGAACAGCCCTGAAAAAGGTTCCCCTGCATTGCCATGACTCCTGATGGAGCAGGACAGGCTAGGGACGGGCCCAGTGGTGACTACGGGAGACTTAGTACAACTCACTGTGGCCCAGAGGCAGCAGCCACTATGCAACTGGGCCAGCCACCAAACAGCCTGGCTAGATTTTTCCCTGGGAGATGGTGTCAGAGCTAGGGAAGGAGAAGCAGCTGAAGACTAGGGGCCAGATAAAGGTGGATGGGTGTGTGGGTGGGAAGGAAAGAAGAACACAGGCCCAGTGGCGGCAACCACCACACCACTGGGCCCAATGTGGCTGACTGCAACCACCATGCCACTGAACCCGGCTGAGCCCGCTGACGTGGTCATCACACCACTGGGCCTGACCTGACCAAGAGGATGTCTAGGGGAAAATGAGATGGGCCTCACAAGTCTTTGTAAACTGCAATTGCAAGCATAGATTTCACCAGGGCTTTTTTTGTAGAAAAAGCCCAGCAAAAACTCATTAGTATAATTGGCCACACCCAATAGCAAAAAATGCATTAGCATATTAGGCCACACCCCTGACAGCACAGCTCATTCGCATATTAGATGGGGGCTGGGAAAGCACAGGGTAGGCATGGAAGCTTGCCTCTTCCCCCCCCCCCCAGCTTCTCCACCCCACTTCAGCATTGCCTTTCTAGTCTACCCCACCCTCCGAACCAGACAGCCAGGAAAAGGTGCTGCTGAAGTGCCTGGGATCAGATCGGGGAGGGAAAGAAAGGCCTTTTCAGCATACCTGGGTTCCCTGCCTGCCCGGGTTCCCTGCCTGCCCTTTTCCAGCTGTGACATGTCAGCTAGAGAAGGGAAGGCAGAGAGAGGCTTTTCCTTGTCAATTTCACTCTCAGCTGACTGGCAGGGACTGAAATTGACAAGGAAATCCCTGGGGCTCCCCAGAGGGAAAGAAGACATTTTAACATGCCGCCTTTCCCTCTTGTGTGTAATCTGGGGAGGGCAGCCTGCTCTGTAGCCACACATGCCAGAGGTTTTGGTTGTAGGAGTGGTCAACTCAGGAGCCAGCCAGAACTCTGTTCCTCTGCGTTCCTGCCCAAAAATAGCCCTGGATTTCACCAGGACAATAATAGATTCAGCACTTCTGGTACTACCATGGCACACAAAGAAAAATCTGAAGCACATAGGCCATCATGATTTTTACAGACAACCCACAAAACCTCCCACAGAATGCACTAGAGGTACCACAGCAATCTTCAAGGCAACAAAACTATTCAGTGTGTAGTCCATGGGCTTGGATGCAAGAAGCTGTGGAGGCTGATCTGAAACAACAGCTTATTAAAATAATGAAGATACCATGCCACATATCTGGATGCATGTCTGATATCTGTGTCAGTTACAAACAATGCTGTCTAGGGTCACAGATGTAAACTGAATAGAATGTATATTTAAAGTATCGTCTGCAAAAATCATGGCAGTCCATGATGATCCATGCCATGGCTCATTGCTCTTCTGCTTGAGTGGTGCTACAAAGAACTGTATTTGTGATTTTTATAGTCCACACCCATGCATATGTGACTTGCGCTTAGATGGTGGATTTTGGATACCTCTGTGTAAAAAAACCATGAAATTCCCATGTTGTCCTTTAGAGATAGGCTTTTGTTCTGTGGCACTACTATTAGTTGATATATTTACAATTTTCACAACTTGTAATCAGTGATCTTATGGAAGAGTTGAAGGTCATCAATGTAAAAATCAGGAGGCTCCTTTTCTGCCGTGTCAATGCCACAGGACCCTGTTTTGTGATCTTTATGTGATCCAATTTGCACAACTGCGAGGAATATTATTGTATATATTTTAAGCCCACGCAGACCCATTAAACAACAAGCAAAAATAGACCATTGGAGAATGAAGCTGTACATATTCAGAGCTGGTATGCAGTGGCTAGAATGCTGGACTAAAACCTGTAGTTCAAACCTATACAGAAGTTATTCCTGTTTAAACCCATTGCATAACTCTGCACAGGATTGCCGGACAGGGTTCATGTTCCCACTCAGCTGGGAAACTCTGGGTGACCCTTGGGCCAACGACTGACAGGCAGGGTAAGTAGGGGAAGACTGTATCCTTCTCACTATAGCCTATCACAGTAGTTAGTGCTATATAGCTAGTATAGTATAGTGTGTCTGTGTATATAGTTAGACTAGAACTTTTTGCTCGGAAATGCTCATTATTTGGAGGGAGATGGGTAATTGCAGAGCATTAAAAATTATAAAGTGGAATAAATGCTTATTCTTCTGCATATGCAGATCAGATGTTAGCAATGTACTAAATAATGCAAGACACCTAAACACAGCCCAGTATGTTTAATTTTCATAACATTTTGCTGGTTAAAGGACTAGGATGTTCATACTGTAGTATTTCGACAGGGTGTGTGTGTGTACGAAATACACAGAGTCCTGACCGTCATGTGCCCTTTGTCTGGATTTCCACTGCTATTTGATCCTCTCCCCCCCACCGCCCCAGAGTTTTGGAGGACAGACTTCTCCTTTGTCAGGTGAAAGAGAGATCACAGCATAGGTGACACACATTTGCTAGGCCAGTTTCCCCTCAGCAGACATGTGCTGTACATTTCCATTTAAAACTTGATCCCAGATATACATACGTCCGGTTTGGATTACTATCACAATATAAGGGGAGAGGGGGATTAAGCCCCTCCTCACCCACACAATTTTCCTGATCCAAAACAGCCCCAGAGTTCTAATGGCTCATTCAAAGAGCCAATATAATAGTGAAACACACACTATACATGTGGACACAAAGAAATTAACTGTGCGTGATGTCAATACCAATTTCAAAAATCAATAAATAGTAATTAACAAATAATTCATTGACAGACAATGAAATAAACCATTTATACAATCTCCAAATCCTAAGCAAAATTATTCATACAATACACAATTCATGATCAATTCATAGCCCACTTTGAAAATGATATTGTGAACTGAATACGCGGAGACTGTTTTTCAGTGATATCCTTCGAGTTACTGGTTCCGACTTGAGAAAGCCATATTAGTGAAATGTGGAACATATGGAGGAAGCTGGCAATCCCGTAGTTCTTCTTTTGGAACCGTTCAAGTGTTCCTCTTTTGGGACTGTTGGAGAACGTATCTTCTGGAAGCTCGTTTCCCCCCTTTACACTGTGATGCATACTGCTCATGAAGGAGGGACTGAGCACTTTGGAGTGTTTTGGACTTTGTGAGCCACATCCCAGGACTTAGGTTAAATCATTTATGCCCTGATTATGAATTGTGTATTGTATGAATAATTTTGCTTAGGATTTGGAAATTGTATAAATGGTGTATTTATTTGTGTATAAATGAATTATTTGTTAATTATTATCATGTATCGATTTTTGAAATCGGTACTGACACCACACACAGTTGACCTGTGGGTTTTTTACCCCCTCTGGTATACCGACAAGCTTCCCTTCTAACCTATTCTAAATATTACACATTCCCTTATACTTAACAATTTTAAGAACTGGTATTTGGTGCACTTACCTTAAGATCACATGACCTTAGATAACACTGTACAATATGTTTTAGTTGCTATTCGTATTAAAATTCCTTTTAAGCCATTTTTACTCTGGTAGTCTTCATCTATTGACCCAGACATTTTATTCATTCATTTATTTATTTAATTCTGTTTATAGCCTACTCTCCCTGAAGCCAGCTCAGAGCGGGTAACATCAAACCATAAAATACAATTTTAAAACCTCTAAAACAGCATGCAAGTACAATAAATACCGTAAATGTAATAAAATTAATGTAAATGCAACAAGTCTATAAAATTCCAGATGGCACATGTAGGGGCAGTGTTCAGACAACTGCAAAGGAAAATGGGGGGACATGGGGAAAAGCAAATGGAGAAGAGGGGGAGGCCAACCATGTTACCAGCTAGGGCCCCCATACTGCCCTCAACCATGGGCCTGGCGAAAAAACTCTGTTTTGCAGGCTCTGCGGAACTGTAATAAATCCTGCAGGGCCTTGATCTCTTCTGGAAGAGCATTCTATCAGGCTGGGGCCAGGGGCAAAAAAACCCTGGCCCTGGTTGAAGACAGATGGATGCTCTTTGGGCCAGGGACCACCAGTAGATTTTGATCACTCAAGCGTAACTCTGTGGGAGAGGTACAAGGACAGGCAGCCCCGAAGGATTATTAAGGGCTTTAAAGGTCAGCACTAGAACCTTGAACTTGATCCGGTCCGCAGTCTGGAGCCAATGCAGCTGATAGAGCACTGGTTGGATATGTGCTCTAAAGGGTGTTCCTGTCAGGACCCTTGCAGCTGCATTTTGAACCAGTTGCATTTTCCCAATCAACCTCAAGGGTAGCCTTAACATAGAGCAAGTTACAGTAATCAATTTTAGAGGTGACCATTGCATGGATCACCGTAGCTAGGTCAGAGGGCAACAGGTATGGGGCCAGTTGTTGGTAAAATGCCAACTTAACCACCCTTGTGACCTGGGCCTCCATTGAAAGGGAGGCATCCAGGATCACTCCCAAACTCTTAATGGACTCCCTGTCAAGGGAGGTGATAAGTATTGGAGTCGGGAGTCCATGGAATAGTGAAACAGCTAGATCTTTATTGCTGGTCCGGATGAAGCATACAACCCAGGCTGGAAGCCCTTCTTTTATGCTGGTCAGGGACAATCCCCTGACCTCACCCAACTGGCCTAATAGGCTCTTATCAGTCTATTTACATTTCATAGGTTCCCTTGGAGAAACCTAGGTACATGATTGGTGGCCGGTTTGGATCCACCTGGCCTTTGTTCTACCTGACTGAAGCTCAGGTAGTTTCTTGGCCATGTGCTCTGGCCACATGGCGGTCGCCATTACGTAGGCACATGGCGACCACATGGTCAATACATAACAGGAGGGAAGTTGGCAACCCAGCCCAGCCCCCCCCCCCCCAGCTACAGGACCTCTGTCTTTGCTAGATTTACTGACAGCCTGCTCTGTTTTAGCCAACCAACCATAGCCTCCAAACCCCTGGCCAGATGGTCTGGGGCAGCCTCCAGCTGGCCACTCATCAGCAGATGGATCTGGGTGTCATCAGTGTACTGGTGACACCCTAGTGCGTGATCCAGCACCAGCTGGGCACATAACAATGTTGAATATAACATTGGGGAGAGAAACTTCAGGTTCTTTTCTTGAGGTTTTAAGCCCTGCCTTTTCCCCCTAGGAAACAGATATAATTTTGGCTATTTGAAAGTCAAACTGGAATAGCTGCCAGTCAGTGCCCGGAAGCCTGAAGGAGATCAAATGACAGAGAGGTAAATGGGACACTGTCTTAACAGACAGCAGATGCAGTGAATCCTACATGTTTTATTCTTTGACTGGGTTTTCTGAGAAAGGCTCCATTCTCATACAGATTTCCAACATCCAAACTTGTGAGTCACATGGGAAAGCAAAGGGATCTCTCTTTTGGGCACTATAACAATGCTGTACCAGCTGCATTTATCTCTGAGGCTTAATGTCTCAGTTAAGGAATAGGACTAGGCAGAAGGAAGGTGCTACTTCACTCTTACTCTCTTTCCTAAGAGTCTAATTGTAATGTAGGCAGTCCAAATCAGCCAAGCAGAGCAGATGTAACAACATTTATTGCTGATGTTCATCACAAGGCCTCAGCCAGGCCTCCGTCTTAGAACACCCAGAAAGAGGAACAACCAACTCCCCTCCCCCTGCCCAGACATGCCCAGTTATAACCCCCAACCATGACTAACTAGGCCACTAGGTGGCAACAAGAACTGAACATAGACTATACCCCTCCCCCTTTAACTTACAACTAAATATAATGCTTCCTACCAGTATTTTAAGAGATAAGAACAAATACAATGAAATTAATTACAGAAAATCTCATCCACTATATTAATAACAAGAACTATCAAAAATATATCTATACTAGGAACAAGGCCCGTTGTGGGAATAAACACAACGGACTCTAGAAAGGGCTCTGGGCGACTGCCTTGGCCTTGGCCAAGGGTGGTGGCTGGGGAGGGAAGGGAAGAGAAAGATAGAGGGAGGCAAGGCATGTTTAGAAGGCAGCTGTTGCGAACGGAATGGGAGAAGGGGGGGAAATGGGGGTAGGTAATAAGAGAAGAGGGGTAGATTGTCAGAGAAGAAATGAAGGGCAAAAGAGATGGGGGTAGATTGACATAAGGGAAAGGGGAGAAAGAGAAGGAAAGTTGATAGAGAAAGAGGAGGAAGGAAGGAGGCAGTTCCCTTTATCTCAGTTACCCCCACACCCTTGGCACTCCACTGTTCCCCCCAACCTTGCTGCCTTCCCACTCACCGACCCCAACCTTTGACATTCATTCCCCCTGTGCTGTCTCCCCCCCCCCCTTACTGTCTTTCCACACACCCCAACCCTTGGCACTCACTCCCCGCACCGTTGCTATCTTTCCACCCACCCCCAAACACTTGACATTCATTCCCCCCACCTTTGCTGTATTCCCACCCACCCACGGCATTCACTCCCCCCCCCCTTGCTGCCTCCACAATACCCGCCTCAGCCATTGTCAACTGAGTGAAGAGAAGGCAGTTTCAGGCGTCACGGGTGAGCCCTTGGCACAGCCAAAGCCAGAGGGCAGCAGAGCCCCATCCAGGGGCCTCCACTCCTGGCAGGGCCATAGCCAGTGCAGGCAGTACCCCCTATCGATTTAGCTGTGCCCCCACTCCAATCGCCCCCTTTAATCACGAATTTTGGCAGCTATCTCCTCGTCCCAATCTCTCCCTTCAAACTAACTAAGAATGAGCCGTTTTTTCCCTCCAAAGTGTGTCTCATGTCTCCTCCTCCTCATTTGCCAGCCTGCAAAAGGCTGAGGATGGTGGAATAAGAAAACAAACCTTCCCTCCTTTCTTAGGCACCGGCCTGAGAAGCCGCTGAGTGGGTGTTGCCGTGTACCTCTCTTCCTTCCTTACTCCCAAGTAAACAGACTTTGCACACACACTATTATAAGGGCTAACGTTGGGGCCAGCTCACCGATTTCCAGTTTGTAGGCGCCGCAAAAGGGCTCACAGGGGGTGGATTTCTCCCCCTTCCCAATTTTGAGAGCAAGTAATTGCTTCCTCCTGTGCTTCGCTTCTCTTCTCCCAATGCTGCAGAAATCCCCAGGTGAGGGCTGGAGATCACCAGGGCTCATTCCGTAGCAGGAGCTCCTTTGCATATTAGGCCACACACCCCTAATGTAGCCAATCCTCCAAGAGCTTACAGAGCTCTTCTTACAGGGGCTACTATAAACTCTTGGCGGATTGGCTACATCTAGGGCTGCCAAGTCCAACTTGGGAAATATCTGGGGACTTTGGGGGTGGAGCCAGGAGACTTTGGGGGTGGAGCCAGGAGAAAGGAAGTGACATCATTTTGTGATGTCACATCCTGTAATGTTGCTTCCACATGCTGACACATGAACTCATGAAGTTTCCTAATACTGAATCAGGCCATTGGTCCATCAACAAAGTTTTATTCTGGCTATACCCTTTCATGTGCACACCCACACACACGTAGCAACGGGGGCATTTGGGGCAATGATCCCCACAGATGAGTGCTGCCCCCCTAAGAAAAAAACATTTTTTTAAAAAAAATGTAAGTTTGTGTGGGGTTTCCAAAATGACCCCAGAACAGTCAGGGAAGCTTCAGTCACATTTTCTTTTTCCCGGCCCAAAAAATAAACAGTTTTTTAAAAATGCAAATAAAATAAAATAAAATTGCAAAATGCAAAAGAGAGAGAGAGTTGGAGGTCCCCCCCCCCCCTTACACAGAAAAAGCAGCCTGGAATGGAGTCTCTCCAATCAAAAGGACTAAAGGAGGACTAGAGGTCGCAGCAGAACTGGAGCAGCTTCTTCTGCTACTGCAAGAGGAGCAGCAGGTGCAACTGGGGCACCCCCTGGATTTCCCCATGCCCCACCAGCCAAACTTTTCTGGCTGCGCCCCTGCTTGCATGAACATAAAAGCTTATATCCAGAAAAAAATGTGTTGGTCTTAAAAGCAGAACTGGACTCAAACTATATTCTACATGTTTATTCATACAATAGCTGTGGAATCCATTCATCTCTTTGATTTTTAAATAATGAAGAACTCCTGGGGTACTCAACACAGCAGAGGGTTGGGCAAGCAGTTGCAAGATATCATTATTAACATCTGCGCCTACATACAATTCTGTATCCTGTCCTTGTGATAACAAGAAAAACAAGCATCAATAGAACAGGAAGTGGCAGTCTACAATATGCATAGAGTTCGGCAGAAGCTCACATCTTGGTTTTGCCACTGCTTTCAGCTTCAGCTTTTCTTTACTGGAATCAGTGGATTTATGCACATCATTAGGAGTATGATTTCCTTAGAAATTCTCGCCCGCCCGCAAGTACCCCGCCCCTTCGTCAGCCTCGGAAAGGCGTGGCGAGGGATCCTCCCTCGTGCAGCTCACCTGTGCTGAAAGTAACCATTCTAAGTGTTGCTACGACCACAAGCAGAGCTTCTAGGTTTCAGAGCCACAGGCAGCTCTGAACCAGCCGAACGACTACCGCCGCTACCACGCGACTGCGATACAAAAAAACAAGAACGGACTCCATCCACGACACCGCCAGCAAGGCCTTTTCGTTGGGCTGTCCCTGGCTCCTTGCCGACGCATGTGCAATCAGCCCCGTCTCCTGAATTTAGTCCTCCCGCCTCTTGCAGATTAGAAGAGCCGGTGAAAAGTGGGCGGCGTCTCGCTTCACTCTGGCTCCGACTTCCTGCTGGCAGCCATTTTGTCCCCCGGTGGCCAACTTTGAAAAAGCAGGGGTAAGCATTAAAAACCAGTGTTTCCCCCGCCCTACTGGGGGACTTGGCAGCCCTAGCTACATCAGGGGTGTGTGGCCTAATATGCAAAGGAACTCCTGCTACAAAATGAGCCCTGGAGATCACCCAGAATTACGAGGTTACAGAGATCAGTTCCTCTGGATAAAATGGCTGCTTTGAAGGGTTGAGTCTATGGCATTATACCCTGCTGAGACTGCTTGCCTCCCCAAGCCTCATTGTCCCAAGGCTGTACCCCCAAATCTCCAAGAGTTTCCCAGCCTGGAGCTGGCAACCCTAAGGTTAATTGATCTCCGTGAGATCTGTTGTGATTCCCAGGGAGCTGCCACTGCTGCTGTGGGGGAAGAGGAAACAGGTGGGTGGCTGGGAGCATTGCCACCACTGCTTTTGCTGCTGTGTGTGGTGGGGGAGGAATCAGGCAGGAGGCTGGGAGAGTGATGGGGCAGATAGAGTGATGGGGTGGGGGGCAGAAAGAGAGAACCAGTGATGAGGTGGGGAGGCAGAAAAACAAAGAGAATGATGGGGGCAGAAAGAGGAAGTAACATGTATGGAGGAGAGCTAGAGAGTAATACAAGGGCAGAAGGAAGAAAGAGTGTGAGAGGGGGAGGAAGCAAAGGTGTGAGGAATGGGATAACCATCCCACAAGTTTCTTGCAGGTCTCCACTTGGATTTCAATGCAAATCTCCCATGGTTTACAAGTCCAATCTTTCTCTGGGTTTGGGAACTCTCTTGGAATGATGAAGCTGAATTGCTGTGCCTATGCTTTTGGCAGGTATTTTTGGTGTTCCTGGTTTGGACAAAGTCTAAGTGGCGTGGTCCCCTGAGTTTGTAGAAACCAGAAACTGTCAAAAGATGCCTGAATTATTCTGCTACATCCAGCAGCTACTGTTGGGAGTCACATCTTTGTCTTCGCAATCAGCCTGGACTGAATTCACAACACCACCAGTGGTGAGGATAAGTCACTGCAGGGTGGGGATTCAGACACATTGGAACAGTTGCTTCACCTTACCATGCATCTACTGTGTCAGTAATTTGAATCTAAAACAAGAAATGAAGTCCAGGGAGTTTTATTCTATGTGACATCTTTTGTCTCTGTGTTAATGTCAGCTGTGTGGTACAACATATTAGCTTGCATAGACAACTGCAATAAGGTAATCCAAGCCACAAATGCCACAATGGATGCTGAGGTAGAAAACATTGAAACACTCCTCACAGATCTTACAAAACTTTATAGTGACTGGAAATGCAGGTGAAATGAAGCCAAAATTGTTGCACTGACCCTTAAGATAGAGATAAAATTCTCTACTGGATGTGGTGGAGTAGTGCACAAGAAGCCAGGCTACATGATAGAGACCTTATGGTAGCTTGCTGGAAATGAATGACACAGATGATTAATCAAAAGAAGCTTTCATCAGAAAATCTGTATTTTTTTGTTTTGGTAGACAGTGTTAAAGCAGCATTAACTGTTAAGATTCAATGCTGTGAAGCAGTTGGTTGAAAAGTTTGATTTCTTGTGGAAATACCTCACCATGTCTGAAAGTGATTTGAAAGGAAAAGCTTTATTTTTATCCAAACAGTATCCTGATGACTTTAATGATGAGGATTCTTTTAAAAAAGAAATGCAGCATTTACCTTCAGTACATAAGGCAAATTTTGGAAATGCAAGTTAAAACCACTGGATCTGTTGAACATATTTACAGAATACAGACTTGGTGACCTGTTTCCAAATGTTTGTGTCGGCTTACGAATTCTTTTAACAATTCCAGCAACAGTAACTTCTGCAGAGAGATCAGTTAACAAACTCAAACTGATTAGAATTTTTAAAGGTTTACATTGTCTCAAGAATATCTTGGGGATTTGGCCTGGCTGAGTATTGAATCAAATATTGCCAGAACAATTAATTTTGATGCGGTCATTTTTTCACAAAAAAGCAAGGAAAACTCATTTTTAAAAATACAAAGCCTTTTTAAAAACTTTTTAAAAATCTTATGCTTAAAACAATTGTGGACTTTTAAAAGATGGCTAATGGAGCAGGAAAGGGGCCCTGAATTTTTTTTGCACCACCTCATAAAATTCCTCTTGGGGCCCTGGTTGGAGCTAGGGTTACCAAGTCCCCCCAGGGGGCGTGGAAACCTCCACTCGATCGGTCTGCTTCCTGCCGGCCCGGATTGGGCCGCTGGGGGGAACCCCAACCCCAAACTGTCGGGCTGTGGAGACGTGCCCGGTGCTATGACGTCACCTGGAGGTGACATCATCGTGTCGGGCACATTTGGCGGGGGGACGCTCTGTAATTCAAGGGAAAACTCTATGGGAGCTTCATAGAGGATAGGGCTATCATTGGCTACTAGCCATGGTGACTAAAGGGAACCTCCACATTTAGAGGCATTAAACCTCTGAATACCAGTGCCAGAAGGCAGTGTCAGGGAAGGCCTTGGCCTCTATGCCCTGAGAGCCAAAAGTCCTCCAGAGTAACTGTTTGGCCGCTGTGTGAGACTGGATGCTGGACTAGATACACTACTGGTCTCATCCGTCAGTGCTCTTATTACGTTCTTAGGCTGGCTTCTGCAGCTCTTGTAAGAGGGTGGTAAATGCTTAGGCCATATGCCCTTTACTTCTGCGTATCGTATCCACACATTTTCCCAAGTTTTACCCTTAATTTTTCCAACAGGGTTAGCAAAAAATTACTTCAATTTCAAAAGCAGGTGAGGTCTTTAGGACTGAGAGCATGAGGTAAAAAGGAAGGAGAAAGCAGCAAGTTAGCACAAGGATTTTCTTGCCTTCACATACCAGGCTCCTCTGGAATAGGGCCATTGACGTCAAGGCAAATATCACTGATTTTACTAGAACTTGCCTAAGGGAAGGCTGAGTCACATGACTGGGATTCCACCTCTCAAGACATCCTGAACATTGATCTAGGTATGTGACATGGATCCCAAACAATGGCTTTGCTATGTAATGGCTGCATCTACTTCTTTTCTGGTCATTGTGGACTAAGGATAAATTATTGTTCATGTAAAATCATTCCATCCAAAAATTTTGCTTATTTTATAGTCTCTGACTAGATATTGCTATTTGTGAATGAATTTCCAATTGTGATGCTATGAGTGATGTATTCATAATCTTTCTCTTATTGGAATACGATTGCATTGCAGGACTTCTGTCCCTCCCACGAGTGTCAGCTGCTTCAGACTCTTGGACCTTCACAATGGTAAATTAGCCTTTGCATTCGATGGCACCATTTTCAGCCTTCTGTTGAGGACCATATCTGTGTCTTTTCATAGGCAATGGGGAGTGGGTAAGTGCACTTATTCAGAAGGAAAACAGCTACAGGGAGGGTAGTCCTGTATGTTTGTTATTACAAGTGGGGGACCTGCAAGTGGCATCTCGTTTCCTCGCCCCCTACTTTTTCCTTTTCCCCTTCCCTGAAAATCCGTAAATGTAGGTAGGTAACATTTATCGTGTATGGCCAAAGGCTGTTACAAATACAATCAATCACATAATAATATAAAACATGAATAAAGTATAATGGTGTCATTGGTGGAATTCACTGCCACAGGAGGTGATGGCGGCTGCAGGTATGGACAGCTTCAAGAGGGAATTAGATAAACATATGGAGCAGAGGTCCATCAGTGGCTATTAACCACAAATTATAGATCGGAACTCTCAGTCTGGGGCAAGTGATGCACTGTATTCTTGGTGCTTGGGGGGGGGGGCAACAGTGGGAGGGCTTCTAGTGTCCTGGCCCCACTGCTGGACCTCCTGAGGGCACCTGGTATTTTTGGCCACTGTGTGACAGAGTGTTGGACTGGATGGGCCATTGGCCTGATCCAACATTGGCTTTTCTTATGTTCTTATGTAAGTCAATGATAGCAAGTTTAAGAGGGGGCCAGTTAGGTGTAGAGTAGAACCTTCCCGCCAAAGAGGGAGAGGACTTATTTATTTATTTATTTATATTTTTTTGATTTATACCCCGCCCTCCCCGCGAACGGGCTCAGGGCGGCCTTACTCTTGATGAGGTGACCTTAAGACAGACTATTGGCTAATCAATATATTGGAGATAGTACATGCTATTCTGCACGTATGCAAAGGTTGGAGCTTTGAGGAGAAACTTCCTTTCCTGTCTTCTTAGGGTCTCTCTCTCACACATATACACACACAAAGAGGAACAAAGAAAACAAGATAAAGTAGAACTAGGAGGACAAGTTAGACTGTTGTTAGCCGAATTGCTTTAATTTATGTTTAGCAATCAGCAAAATACACGGGATCTTTAGCCAACTATACCAGGGTCCCACCCCTCCCGGGAGTTCTCAAGGAAAGAGGCACGTGAGGCAGATAGCCAGTTAAATGTAGTTTACTGGGCAATGTTGTTCAATCACACCAAAAAACGTAATCACACACACACTCACACAGGCCTAAGAAATAAAGACAGAAAGTAGCACGTTTGCATGAGCAGGAATTCGTTGGTGGGGAAGCAGTGCCTTACCTTACGATGCGTTGTCTGAGCGATGGAAGAATTGGATGGGGAGAAAATAGAAAGACTATGAGGACACGAGGCTCGAACCTGCGAGACCACATGGTTCTCCTGGATCGCGATTCCAGAGAGAGAGGATTAAAGATGGAGGCAAGGGTATGGGACAGCAAGCTGGACTGAAGGGGTGTTTTAAAGCAGATAGGGGACGATGGCTCAAGAGACCGAATACCTCTGCGCAAGGTCTTTTATTAGGTGGTCTTGGGGCGGGCTGCGGAGACCACATCCCACTAACACACCTACTAGGCGGTCCGTCCCTCTTGGACCCTTCCATAGGTTAAAGGTGGACAAAAGGAGGAGGACCAGGGGATGGACCATGTTGCAAAACTATGATCTCACCATGAAGTGGACACCTGGGCTGGGGTCTGATGACTCACCTGGCCACATCTATTGTTAGTCAATGACTTTAGCTGACTAGGTGATGGCCCGAACATTAGTTGCTAAGCAACTGCATTAGCATAATCCATTTAGCTATGTTGGAGGGGGCAGGGGTTGACCAGCGTGCTGAAACAGAAAGAAACCTCATGGAGAAGAAGTCTTTGTCTCTCTCTCAGGTGAACTATCTAGGGTGTCAGCCTCCTGGCATGGGCTGGAGCTGGCTCCTATAATGAAGAAAGCACATGGCCCTTCCAATATGGGCAACCCAAAGTTCGGACTTATGAATATCACAATTCATAAGAGCACTAGCAGTGCCTTGCTGGCCAACACTGTTGTTTTTCTTTCCATGTAACCCATCCCTAATTTTGTAATAAACTTTTTCTTAAGACACTAAACACACATGTGTCTGTGCTGCTTTATTAAGCTAAGCTTTATCTACTCTGCTAAGTATCCTACACTTCCTCCCTCCCTTCTTCTGTCTGGTTGTTTTTGTGTTATTGTGGATTATTTTCCGTTGTGAACTGCTTTGGGTCCCCATTTGAGAAGTTGGGGGTACAAATGAACTAATCAATGAATGTGTATGCCATTTGCACCAAAGGGTGCACAATTGTTATTCATCTTTGAATTAACAGGGGGCGGGGTGGGTGGGGGGGTTAAGTGCAGTTTTGCATGGCCTAGATTTAACCCTAGATTTACAGATAGGATTCTAATTAGTACAGCTACTTTCTTATTCAACCCCATCCCTGCTCACCACGGAAGCCTCTGGATACATATAATCACACCAGCGCCAGGGCAGGCCTTTTAGCCGCACTTCTGCCAGAAGAGACAAGATCCTACATTTGTACAACTAATGTGTTATTCAGGCATTGTTAAAAGACTGGTTACATTTTGAGTAAGGATAACAGCTTGAATCCACTGGAATGTTTCTGGGGATGGAAGGATTTCTTCTCCCCCCTCCCCCTCTGAAGTCAAAAATGCTGTTCATAAGAACAGTCCAGCACTCTGTGTCACTTGGTGGCCAAAATCCTGGCGTCATCAGGAGGTCCTCCAGCACGCTCAGAACTCCAGAAGCCCTCCCACTGTTGCCCTCCAAGCACCAAGAATACAGAGCATCACTGCCCCAGACGTAGTGTTCCCCCTGTGCCTTGTAGCTAATAGCCACTGATGGACCTCTGCTCCATAGCCTTGAGGACAGGAGCACTGTTATCTGCAGAAGGTGGGGAGACAGGAAGAAGTCATGATGTGCAGAAGGAAATCCTTCTGTCCACCAAAACACTCTGGTGGATCCAAGACGAAATCTTTAATTTAGCTTGTAGATTTGACTTGGACATCAGTTAAAGAAGAAAAGTTGAATTTAATTATAGCCTGCTTTTGTCTTCAGGAAATGTTTGCATACCTGGTGGACAAGGTTGAGCAACTTGATTCAACAGAATGGATACAGTAGAGGTGGTGTGGTCAGAAATATGCTAATCAAGATGTTTCATGAACAACACCTGTTTGAATAATAAATGCTCTTTGTCGCAATGAACTAATTTCCAACATCTGGGAGTGGTCAGAAACCTTCTAGTGTGACAGGTGTCCTGGTGCCTAATTGTCTGGTTTCATTTTCCCAGACAGCAGGAACCAGAAAGGGGCAGTGAAAGAAGAGAGCGGCTCATCAGACAAGTATCTGTCAAAGATGTTGTCCAACCAGAACAATTAATTAATCTTCCTGCCAACAGGATTATCACAATTCATCTTTCCATGCACAGTGTTTCCACTTTCTGGCTTTAGGAGGCTTGTCTGATTCAAGATAAGCACTGGCACTGTTTGTATGAGTTATTTTGCTTTCTAGGATTGCTAGGCAAAGGTTTTTCTTGCACATTATGAGAGGCAGGACAAAGGAAGGTGATAGAACCATGGCCTCAGGCTACATTCCCTGACACCCGTGGTGTGAAGATAGTTCCAGATGGTCAGCCATGTTGGTCTGAAGCAGTAGAACAAATGTAGAGTCTAGGGTTGCCAAGTCCTTACCGGTTCCCGGTGGGGGGGGGGGAGTCCTCTTCTTTCCAGGATGTTCCTGGCATGCCCGTGCTCCCCGCAATAGTATCACCAGAAGTGACATCATCACGCTGGGGACATTGCCGGGGCGATGCTCTGGCAGTTGCCCAAAAACTCTACGGTACCATAGAGTTTTTGGGGATATTGCTAGAGTGTCGCCCCCGGCAACATCCCCAGCATGATGATGTCACTTCCAGTGACATCATCACGCTGGGGCAGTTGTCCTAACCCGATGACTTCGGGGGTTGGGTTCCCCCCACTGGCCAAATCCAGGCCAGTGGAGTGGGGACCCCTATAGCGAGGGATCCCCCGCCCCCTGGGCTGACTTGGCAGCCTTAGTAGAGTCCAGTCGCACCTTTAAGACCAACAAAAGTTTATTCAAGGTATGAGCTTTCGTGTGCACTCACACTTCTTCAGATTCCAATGGAAAGTAGAGTTCAAACTTATAGACAGAGGCTGAACAGCAAATTAACATGTAACAAGATGAAGAAGTTTTAAGATATGCAAAGACAAAACTAAATAACAAGCTAAGGTTATAAGGTCAACAGTTGTTTTGATTTAGTTAAGGGGGAAAGGATAGCAAAGCAATAAATATATCAAAATAGGGGATAAATGCATAAAGGCATATTTTCTAATTGTGGGAAGCAAACAGAGACTCCCCATTCGTCTCCTCTCAGGCATTGAGGTAACTTAACAGCGTTTTTTCCTTTCTTTTTTGAGTTGGGGGCAGTGGTATGTCAGCAAAAGAGAACCACAGAAAGGAATGAGGAAGCATCATGTGCTTGCATTGGCATGTGAGACTTTAGCTTCTTTAAGGCATTGTTTCTTACAATGGAGATAAATGTGGTTGAATGCAGGGGTGTCAGGTTTTGAAATCCCCTGAGGGGGTGGGGGCTCATGCCGGCCACTCTTCCTTCCTTTCCTTTCCCTCCCGGGGCTCCGGGCGAATGCCCAACGTGATAGCCGGGTGACGCTATCACGTTGGGCATTTGCCCGGAGCCCCAGGAGGGAGAGGGAGGGAGGAGTGGGTACGGGGGAGCCGGGAGGGGGGAGAAAGAGGCTCTGGTGGTGGTGGCCGGCTGGCCAGCAGGCCTAGAAAGGGCCCGGGGAGGAGGGGGGAGAGGCGGCGGCAGGCGCTCTGTTTCGCCAGGGGGGCTCAGTCCCCCCCGGGAAATTTCAGGGGTGGCCCAAGCCCTCGAGCCCCCCCGTAGTTTACGCCTATGGTTGAATGATAGGCAAGCTACAGAATCACAATTAACTATTGGCCTTCACTGCAAAATCAGCACTGGATTTCTTTCAAGAAAGAAAATTCAACTGGCAAGGGAGAGATGAAAAATAGATCTTGTCAGCAGTAATACATTTCAGCCTGAGTGGGTCTGGCACTTAACACACCCAAGCTGCACACAGACTGGCTCAATGACACATATGCAGGAGCTTATTAACTACTTTAATGAGGCAAATAACCTTTCAAAATTCAAGGTATTAATGGACTATTAATAATAAAACAGCCCATAAATCTAAAAGCATATTATTAAATACAAACAAACTTACCAATATTAAAAAAGAAACCTGGAATGCCCCTGAAATCTGAGCTTGAGCCAAGAAACAAAAAAGGTTTGGGTTTCCCCAATCCAGAGCAGCTAGCTGTACACTGGTCAGTACATCTGTGGTGGAAAAGGCCTGTTCCAGCCTGTAGTCCCTATTTCACCTTCCCTCCAAGATTTCCCCCAACACCTGGAGAGACTTTTCTTTCTCTCTCGGGTAACCGACTGCCACCACCTGACCTTTGTAAGAATTACCCACTGGGAGGATCAGGACTCCCAGTTTCCCTTCCAAGTTCTGAGGCCTTGTCTCTGTGTCTCCCATTGCCCAGCACCTGGTCACCACAGGGGCCATTTACTGCATTGTGCACCCCTGGAGGAATAGCCACTTGCCAACCGACTGCCTTCCCCATGGTTCTCATTTTAAAGTAATTACTTGCATACCATATGTAAGTTGGGTTAAAATCTTTGCATCAAATAGTTTCAAAGCCGCTTGAATTACACCTTGGCCTTCCTTCCTGAAAAATCTGATAATAGGTTTTGTACCCGCTCCTTATCTATCTAACATCATATATGATGGCTATAGATGGGCTTTTTCAAGAGCACGTTTTGACGCCCTACCCTCTAATCTATTACAAGGAAGGTTTTTGCGCTGGCCGATCTCTCAAAGATGTTGTCCTTGTACAAATCTTGAGTCAGAGTTGGTCCCACATATCCTATTACATTGTAAATGTTATGTTATGGAGAGACAGTTAATCTTCCCATTGCTGTCCAAATTTAAACCTTTGGATGTTCATTTGAAACTTGCGAAATTAAGGATTTTAACTTTTTTGTTGGAAGATAGGAAAGAGAGGATATCTTTAGCTGTGGCAAAATTTTGTTTCCTGGCATTAAAGAAGAGGAAACTTGTATCCTAGATAGTAAGTTAATGATAAATTAGCATTGTTCTGTTCCCGTTCTAATGAAACATTGCGCTGCTCCCATTTTGTTTTAATGCCCTTTAAAATATCTACTTGAATTTTATGTATTTATTGTGTATTTTATATCAATATTCCCTTTGGAAATGTTTTATTTTTGACTGGTCGTTTGACCATACTAATAAATTTGACTGTAATGCTCATTTTATTTATTTTTTATTTTTTAATATAACTTTTTAAATTTATTTTCTACAAACTATAAAAAACTATCCCTACAACTACAAAACTATCCCTAATTAAAGCAAAGAATATGTCATTTTTAAAATATATATGAATGAAATTCCCCATATAGCAAAATACAAAATGCTGAAATGTGATAATGAGTTTCAAATAGTACTGGCAAAATAAATTTTTGGCAAAATAAATACAAAATGCTGAAATGTGATAATGAGTTTCAAATAGTACTGGCAAAATAAATTTCTTAAACTTTCAGGTTGTATACAAAGCTATTTCCCCCTCCTCCCTCTTCTTTTTGGTTTAGCAGGTTCCCTTCGGACTGTCAGTTGGTTAGAGGCAGCTGCCCCCTTTGCTGAGTCAGAGTCCTCTGAAGGGCTACTTGATGAGCTTTCAGAACTTTCCAAATCGTGTACGATGCCTTCTTCCTCTTCTTCTTCCTCTGCTGTCTTCTTTTCTTTTGTTAGTCTTTGTTGCAAATCCAGAAAAGTCTCTGCACTTTTGGAAGAGGTGATCTTTTCTTTTTTCTCTTTATAGTTAAATACCAAACCCTCCGGAAAAATCCATCTATAAGGGGTGAAGTTCTTTTGCAGGAATTTTGTCAAATTTTTATTTTGCTTCCTTCTTTTTCTTATCTCAAATAGAATGTCTTTCAAGACCCTGATTTCCACATCTTTGATTTTTAGGATTGTCCCGTTAGTGGCCTTGAGCACCACATCTCTTGTTGTTCTCTTAGAGAATTTCACCACAATTTCTCCAGGCAGTTTTTTTCTCTTCACAAAATCAGGATATGTCCTGTAGACAATATCCATTTTGCTTTGCAAATAATCCACTTGTAAACCTGTTTTTGGAGCTAAAACTTCACTTAAGATTTCTTCCAAATTCTCCGGCTTTTGTTCTGGGATACCTTGAAATCGTAGAACATAAGATGCTTTTTCCATTTGCAGTCTCAAAAGTCTCTGTCAGTTGCTCTTTCTTTCTCCACCACTTGCAGTCTTTGATTCAGTATTTTTGTTTTGGTTTCAGCTGATTTAACCACCTCTTCTATTTTAGCATTAGATTCTTTAATCTCTTTCTGAAGTGCATCAGTACTTTGGTTCATTATAGTCATCTGATCCAGTAGAGGGTGCAATGCTACCGACAACATGTTTGGAAAGTCTATGGCAGCTTCCTGTTTAGAAACAGGAAGAGAAGGAGCTGTAGCTTTTGGAGAGGGTTTCCCTCTGGGCACCATTTTTTCCCCTCTGCCAGCCATTGTTCACTTCTCATTGGTACTTCTTAAAGTATCGTAGAAAGTTTTTTTAAAACACAGTTTTAAGAAGGATTCCACACTACTTGAACCTCATACGCAGCGCCAGTTGTCCCAGCCCTCCGCTTTTCAGTCTTTTAAAAAGAAATAAGGGGGGGGGACTTTCCCTCCCCCTTCACCGCTTTGTTTTGGGGCTACAGGACGCCTGTTAATCCTACTGACCCGCTGATGCACATTTCGTTCAAGGCTGCACCGCAGTTGAGGTATTTTCATTTCTTCGCTGCATTCTTTGCTTGCCAATCCGGTGTGCCACTTTAGGTGCCAGAGGCTCCGCAGCAACGGGACTTTATGGGGCAAAGAGGCGCCTCAATCCTTTGGCCGTTGCCTCAGGAGAGGCACCTCTTACGCCCCAGGCTGGGAGCCCCCTACAAGGGCTCTGGGGGGGGGACCGGAATCTGGCTGGTACCCCTCCCATTCACCGAGGTTGTGGGCCGCTCCATGGGATAGTTCCCTATTCACCTAACTATCCTAGAGTCCAGTCCACAGTCCTCTAGTTTACCCATCAGAACATCATGAGGAACCCTGTCAAAAGCTTTACTGAAATCCAGGTAAACAACATCAACAGCATTCCCTCGATCCAGTAAGCTCGTCACTTGATCAAAGAAGGAAAGGAGGTTGGTCTGGCAGGACCTGTTAGGGACAAATCTGTGCTGACTTCCCTGGATCACTAAGTTGTCCTTTAGATGCTTGCAGATTGATCCCTTTAAAATCTGCTCCAGTATCTTCCCTAGGATAGAGATCAAACTGACTGGCCTGTAGTTTCCTGGGTCAGCCCTCCTCCCTTTTTTGAAAATTGGGATAACATCTGCCCTCCTCCAGTCTTGTGGTACCTCTCCCATCCTCCAAGAGGTCTGGAAGATGATGGACAAAGGCTCTGCAAGCTCTCTAGGAAGGTTTTTGAGCACTCTTGGCCCGGAGGATTTGTACTCGTTCATTGCAGCCAGGTGCTTCTCAACTAACTCTCTGTCCATGTCAACCAGCAGTCCAGATGCCGTGCCTTGCCTGCTACCCTCTCTAGATGAGCCTGTTCTCTTCTTTAGAGAAATAACTGAGGAAAAATAGGACCTAGTTTTAAATTCCTTATAATCCACTACAACTTCTCTATCAGCATGCATTATGTAACTCCCTACTACTCTTTTCCTGGCAGTCAATGGGCATTTGGAGGTTGCCACCAAGATTTCTAAAAGCACCACATCTGATCAAAGAGCTCTGACAGTCAAACAAATTATTTGAACTCTCAGGCAAAAGTAAAACATGCATTGTTCAGATGCTAAGAAAACACATATTAGCATCAGAAACTGATTCTCAAATAGATTTTGGAAACTGAGCCATGACCTACAACTGCCATCAAGTTGTCATTCATTCATTCCCCTCTGTGAAGAAATGTCCTCCACTCTAGAAATCACCTCACTATTTCATCAGTTGGAGCTGCACTCTACACATGCTCCCGAAGCTTTAATACTGGTAAAAGACCATGATCATCATGTAGTCTTCTGTGCAGGTACATGCACAGTCCTACCGATGGAGAGAAAAGGTCTAACTTCTAAGAAGTAGAAAAGCACCTCCTCAATCTCGGCATGTGGTTGTGTTTCCTGCTGAAACCAGCACACATTGTGCCATTTTCTCTCAGTTCTCCTAAGCCACCACAGATCTCAAATGGAAAAAAATAGAGCTCTAGTACCCTAGAATGCTCACAGCAGGGCAGGAAGGAAGGGATGTGTCCCTGCACAGAAGACAAGTCTATGAACTACAGTTACAAGTCAGCGCAGCCTGTTTTCTTTAGTCTTCTGCACAGTCCCACACTGGAAGAGTAACAAGCTGCTTACCAGGAGGTGGGTGTGAATCTCTCAACTGAAGAGAGAACGGAGAACAGCTTTCCCAGCTCTGCTGATTCTTGTCTTGTATCTGTGTCCACAGCATAATGATGGATAAAGGTGTCAGTGGAATAGGAAGCTGCAGGTTTGCGAACCTTGTGCAGAGGCACACCACGAAGAAAAGCCGCTGAAGACGCTTGAGCCCCAGTGGAATGAGCTGGAAAGGACCATGGACAGGAAACGCCAGCATGCTCATGACAAAGTTTAACAGTCTGAACAATCCAGCGAGACACAATGATTCTGCTTGACCTTCACAGGGACCAGCAAAGCAAACAAACTGTGGAGCAGTGATTTTGCTGGGTGCACATTTGTGGGTGTGTGTATGTTAAGTGCTGTCAAGTCACTTTGCACTTATGACAGCCCTATGAAGGACCCCATGGTGACCTCCAAAATGCCCTACAGTTAACAGCCTCACTCCGCTCTTGCAAACTGAGAGCCGCGGCTTCCTTGATTAAGTCAATCCACCTCACGTTGGGTCTCCCTCTTTCCTTGCCTTCAGCTTCTCCTGGCATTACTGTCTTTTCCAGTGAGTTTTGTCTTCTCATAATACGACCAAAGTATGATAGCCTCGGTTTGATCATTTTAGCTTCCAGGGACAGTTCAGACGACACAGCTTACTCCTGAAAAATACCCCCTTTTCTTGTTCTGTTCTCTTGTGATCCACTCAGTTGAGCCAGTTCCTTTTACTAGTGCAGCAGCAGTGACAAGCAAAACATAAGCTCATTGTGCCCCTTGAAGGAAATCTGTTTGCACACAAGACTTGGCTCAGGAGTCAGCGTCTTTGTCTCGTCATCCAGTAGCTAATGTTACTAACCCATCCAAAAATACAAGACAAGTTCCAGTCACCGAGTCAGCAAAGGGATTCTACTTGGCCTTCAAGTGCCAGGCGCCCTTATCCGTGCTCCACCACAGAACCCACACACTTTCTGAGTCAACAGGCACCACAAATGTAACAGCAGGAGAATGACAAGGAGGTTGTCCCATTATCCCACTAATCAAAACCATACCCATAAGCTTCCCTCAGCAAAGCAAATAGTAGCTTTGGGAAACAGCGGGAAAACAGCCAACTGGGAATACTAGTCTGAACCACCATCCTTCCCCGGTGCTCTGATTTCATTCCAAAATGTGTGGGTGTATGGGGGAGCTGCTTTTCAAAGAGATTTAAATAGGTGATCTAATCACCAATTTCTAAGGCCTCGTTTAGAGTGGTTCTAATTTAAAGAATCTGTGACATGATTTTCAACTAAATGATTTGGGGGAGGGGGAACTGTATTACCATCCCTGGGGCTGTGGTCACACTGGCAGTTTGGTGCGATATGGTGCCGCCTCTAATTGTACTGGTTTAAAGTGTTGCGGGGCACATCATCCGGACAGCACACCCTGCCGTGGGTTACCCACGTGGACATCCCATGGTCAAGCATCCACATTGCTTCAGCACCTCAGCCACGGAGTGTGCTGCCCATAAATGTTCAAAATGCATGTGTGCGCATATGCACTCATGCATAAGTGTGCATGCATGTGCACATGCGCTTATAGGCAAAAAAAAAAGAAACCTACCTTGTGGTAGGAATGGACCTGCAGGTTCACAGTGCCAAATCTACTCTGCGCACACTCCCCCGCATTTAGACATCTGGCCATGTGCAATGAATGCATGGGGAACCAAAACACCACTTGTGATTTGGTGCCTTTTTAACCTGGCTCCAAGTCATACTATGATGAGATGAGTGGGCTGGGGGAACACCTGACAGATATGGCTGTGTGACTGCACCCATTTGATCCGAAGGGGAGGGGTGGCTGCAGGGCTCTTTTTCAAGGAGGAACTCCTTTGCATATTAGGTGACACACCCCTAATGTAGCCAATCCTCCAAGAGCTTACAGAGCTCTTCTTACAGGGGCTACTGTAAGGTCTTGGAGGACTGGCTGCATTAGGGGTATGTCACCTGATATGCAAAGGAGTTCCTCCTAGAAAAAGAGCCCTGGCCGTGGCTGTGTCGGGCCAAATTGCTCATGTGATCACAGTCTGGTCAAAACTGTATTTGGAGAATTATGGTTTGTTTTCTGCATTTTAATGAGCTTACATAGACATTCTAGGTTTTGTAAGATTTTCATCTCTGGGGAAGACCTTAAATTATATAATTAACTTGTTCATAAATAATACGAAAATGCTTCAGTTTTTATTGTTGTAAGCTGCCCTGAGCTCACTTGTGGGATAGGGTGGGGTAGTGATGATGATGATGATAGTTTGGTACTGTTTTCAATGCAGGCAAGGTTTCCAACGTAGCCTCATTTCACTTGACTGTTCTTGTTGCTCTTAGTCAGGGGTCATTTCGAGCAGGAGCTCAGGGGAGCTCAGCTCCGGGAGTTGGTGCCAGCCCCCCCATGGGGGAATGCCTGGTTGTGTCATGGCTGCAGCAAAATGACCCCGCCCCCTGGAAAGGTCCTTGTTCCTCTGACCAGCCTTCTGAAGGCCTCAGCCACCACTGAGGCTATCCTCCCAGAATAGTGGTATTTCTGAGGCTTGAATTACTAGCTGTTCCCTCTCTGCCAGTTTTCTTTTTCTTTCTTTCTTTCTTTCTTTCTTTCTTTCTTTCTTTCTTTCTTTCTTTCTTTCTTTCTTTCTTTCTTTCTCTCTCTCTCTCTCTCTCTCTCTCTCTCTCTCTCTCTTTCTCTCTTTCTCTCTTTTCTTGCCTTCTGACATACTTCCGGTGATGTCAGGTTTTGTAGCATATGCAAATATTATGCTAATGAATTATGCTAATGAGCTCCTGCACCTCTTTTTCTACGAAATGACCCCTGCTCTTAGCATTTTCTGTTTATAATAATGGTAAAATATTAGTTACATCTTTAGAATTTAGCAGTTGAATGGATTCTTGTTCTGACAAGTGATTGCATGCAAAATAAAGTATGACATTTTAAGTTGCATAATATAAATGTACAAATAAATATGCATATGCAAAAGCTATATAATGTTCCCGAACATGTACAGTGTACTTTTCCCAAGCCACTGAGCAACCATAACTGATCACCACATCTGTATTAGACAGAAGGACAGATCATTCAGTCAGAATTTCAATTCTGGTATTTCTTCTCACTTGCCATGATGCCTCTTGCTGGGGTTGCCATGAGTCGTCTGTGAGTGGATGGCACTTTACACATGCATTTCTTGCTTTAGAAATCTATCACTGACTTTCACCAAGTCTTCAGTTTGCCCAAAATAGGTTTGTAGAACTAGTGACTTACTATTCCAAAAAATCCCCACAAAACCCCATGAATCATCAGTGGCAGCTTACCAAGGCCTTGATAAACCTCTTTACTTTGTTGTTTGCCTGAGACTGCAAAAATAAGAAGACTATGAACCATCCGGCAGGTCACAGCATATGGTTGGCAGGATGCTTTTAATTTAGTGAGTCACACTGACTCTAAGTTTGGTCACTGTTGAATTCAAATAACCTACTTTTACTGTCTTCCATATACAATAACAGCAAACCTTAAGCCTCGGCTTACCTACTTTCCAGGGACAGTTTCTTATTTTCTGGAATCTCCTCCTCCTCCTCCTAAACTGCTGTTACTATTTTTGTCTTTCAGAGAAGAGCTTTGCATTTTTAAAAAGAACATACCCATATGCCCTGCTGCAACTGAATGGCAAAAAACAGTAACATACTAGAGGGTAATATACTATGAAATGCAACACCTTTTTTACTTTGAAATCATATGACCAGACTCAAGATGTGGCTCAGGAAGGATTGCCAGCCAAGAGCTGGCAACTAGCATCAAATAGGCATTACAGTGACACTACAACATCACTTGTGGCATGAACCTGGAAATGATGTCATTGTGTTGCTGTGACACTCTAGTCTTCCTCTGAAACTCTGTGGTTTTACTGTAGAGTTTTGGTGGAATTCTAGAGCATCACACAAACATGGGTTCATGCCGGAAGTGATGGTGAGTTGTTGCTGCAACACCTATCTCCCCCCCCCCCCCCAATTATCCCTTGTTGCTCTATTGGGAGGAAGCAATCAACCAGTGTTGTAGGGCAAGAGATCTCCCACTATAGTGAGAGATTATAATGGGAGACCTGGAACTATTTATTTGCAAGGACTATTAGGAAGATCCTGGGCAAAACTGAAACGCAATCAAATAGCAAAAATACTTACCTTATTCCTGTTTGCCCCAGCTGCTTCTGTGTCCTTTAAATGAAACAGCATCTGCTTCTACAGCCCAAAAGGAAAAGCAGAGTGTGGCAAAAAAAAGTGTGGTGGCTTGAATTCAGTAGTGTTGGCCTAATGCATTCTGCTCAAAATCTCAGTGCTGAAGAGCTCACTGAGCAGAATGTAACATATAATAAACATGAAAAGAAGCTGTGAACAATGTATAATCAGGGCTTTTTTGTAGAAAAAGCCCAGCAGGAACTCACTAGCATAACAAGCCACACCCAACAGAAACTCATTAGCATATTAGGCCACACCCCTGACATCACAGCTCATTAGCATATTAGGTGGGAGGCTAGGAAAGCACAGGGCAGGCATAGAGGCTTGCCTCTTTCCCCCCCTGAGCTTTTCCACCCCACTTCAGCATCGCCTTTCTAGTCTACCCCCCTCCAAACCAGACAGCCAGGGAAAGGCGCTGCTGAAGTGCCTGGGGTCTGAAAGATCCCTCTGAAAGATTCCTCAGGGAGGGAAAGAAAGGCATTTTCAATGTGCCTGGGTTCCCTGCCTGTCCTTTTCCAGCTGTGACATGTCAGCTAGAGAAGGGAAATCAGAGAGAGGCTTTTTCTTGTCAATTTCACTCTCAGCTGACTGGTGGGAGTGAAATTGACAAGGAAATCCCCAGGGGCTCCCCAGAGGGAAGGAGGGCATTTTAACATGCTGCCTTTCCCTCTTGTGTATAATGTAGGGAGGGCAGTGTGCTCCATAGCCACAAATGCCAGAGGTTTGGGTTGTAGGTGTGACCAATTCAGGAGCCAGCCAGAACTCCGTTCCTGTGCGTTCCTGCCCAAAAATAGCCCTGTGTATAATAATGTTCATAGGGGCACCAATGTGAAAATGGGGGGCATGCAAGGATGTCCCTACTGTCACCTGTGAAATGTCGGAGAACTCACAACAATCATCTGCAAGAAAATCTGACTGTCTCAATCCATGCTCAAGTGCCTCGGATCATGGATATTCCACCATAGCCCTGATTGTTTTGTAAATTAGTTGGGAAGCATGGTCAGCACTTTGCAGAGGTCCAAAAATTTTGCAGGCCTTGCCTAACAAGCCTACGCAAGGAAGCTTCCATAGCTGCTGAATGCTTCTGTAAAGAGTTCCTAATCTCTCGCTTTGATTAGCATCAAAAGAGATAAAAAGACTCTAACCAAATTCACAGAAAAAGAAAACAATAAATTAAAACTGAAAAGGGCCGAAAGATCCTGAGCTTTAGCCTCCACTGTATACTGTATTGGCTTTGATGCATTATTCGAATTGTAATAACTTTCACCCATTGCAAGGAAAAGATTTTTTTCCAGGCATGAGATCAAAGGGAAAGGCGAAAGAGTATTCTGGGTCTCAAGCGCAAGGAGCTTTCAGACAAGTGAGTTGTGACTGCTTATGTATCCAGAAATGTTGTGATAGAGAAAAGTCTTTTTACGGGGTACAAAACCAACAGTGTAAATCAAGCATTAACCAGAAGTAGACAGCAAATTCTCTATATTTTTCAAAAGAACTCTACTGGCACTGAATTTAAGAGAAGGCCCAAAGTAGTTCTGTTTTGAGTAGCACAAATGCAGTCAGACTGGAGGCGCCACCGTTATCTTTGTCCTAAAGCATAACACTGTTTAATATCAAAGAATAACTGGAACATTACAAAACACTGATCAAGCCACTTTCAGACAGGTTTTAATGAACAGCTACTGGGGATGCAGCCAGTGTCAAACATGGGATTGGCTCTTCGCATGGTAGCATAAGGAAGTAATCATGTTAGAAACAAAAGATGCGAGTTTGTATAAGCGGGTCTTGTCTGCAATGAACATCTGAGTACAAAAGCAGAGCATTTCGTTTCAGTCTTCCATTTGGTGTTCAAAAATTACAGGCCCAATGGAAATGAAGCCAAATTCAAAGAAGATCAGTCGGGAAGCCACTTAGCTAAAAACATAACATTTTGTACCACACGGATGGTGCAAAACACCCCTGGATATCCATGCTGACTACTATTTCTCTTGGAAGGCCAAAGATGAGTATAGTTCACTTGTATGGCACATTGGCTAATACTAAAACCTCATGGGGAAAAATATGGCTGGTAGCAATCCAGTGATAAAATTAGTGACCTTCTTTACTCACTTAGTGACTGCCACCCATAATGTCCATCCTCAGTCACAAGAAGGGAAGTATTTAGAGCAGCCAGGAAACGCAGTGATTTCTGCCAGGGAAAGATTTAGGCTTAAGAGCCGATGGGACCACAGTGTTGGGTGGAGGGATCACTGGGCCATCAAGAGCAAGCAGTAATTTGGATGAGCATTTATGCATGTGTATGGAGAATGGTTTGTTTTTTTTTAAAGCCCAGTGATTCATGTACACGTTTATGCACATGCGCAATGGTTGGCATGCAGCAAACATCTGGACCGCGCAGTGAGGAAGGTAATGGGGGATGTCTGGGCATTCCTCTACTGGACGCAACAAGAACAGGTCAAATTAGAGGTGCAATCAGAGTGAAGTGATCATGTCATCTGATTGCACGCACAGTGTGTTAAAATCAGTTTGCAGCATTGAAATGTTGGAATTGGGCAATGACTGTATTTGGCTTTTCATGTTCAATCCATAATGGACATAGTGTCAGAAGTGCATTCCCAGTCTCACTATTTTATCTTCTAAAAATATATTTTGGGAAATTGGTGCGACAGAATATATTGGGAATCTTTGGTGGGTCCCATTCCTCATGCCTGTAAATGTATATAATTTTGTCTGGAAGGCAGTGAAGTTTCTTTTTTTCCCAGAACTGTTTTCAGAGATTCTAGGCTAAGGAGCTACGGTCTGGGTATAACCATCGTAACATAGCACGAGGAAGGAAGCAAGTCAGCCTTGGGGCTGTTTGGTCTCAAAATACACTCAGAACTAACATGCATTAAAAATCACCAAACATGACCATTCCAAACGAGTTTCAAGGGCTTTTGCTTCATCAGTACCTTGCGCTCCAGAGATGGTAGTTGACTGAGTCACAGTAGGAGAGCATTCTGGGCTATTCCTTGGTCTAAATCAGGGGTGGCCAAACTTCCATTGCAAATGTAAGAGCCACATAGAATAAAAGTCAAATGCTTGAGAGCCTCAAGACATGAACAGATATTAAAGGTAAAGGTAAAGGTTTCCCTTCCTTGAAAGCCAGTCGAATCTGACTTGGGGGCGGTGCTCATCTCCATTTCCAAGCAGAAGAGCCAGCGCTGTTCGAAGATTTTTCCGTGGTCATGTGGCCAGCATGACTAAATGCACACGGAACACTGTTACCTTCCCATCAAAGCGGTACCTATTTATCTACTTGCAAGTTCTTGCTTTTGAACTGCTAGGTTGGCAGGAGCAGGGGCACACACACATTTTGATTGAAAAATATGCCAGTTTGCTTTTTACTAACATTAAATGAGACTGACAAAAATAAAAACAAAAGGGGTAAAAACAGATATTGATAAATAGATGGGGAAGGAAGTAGGAGAGAGGGAGCAAGAGAGAGACGAAAGAAAGAAAGAAAGAAAAAAAGAAAGAAAGAAAGAAAGAAAGAAAGAAAGAAAGGAAGAGAGGGAGGGAGGGAGGGAGGGAGGGAGAAAGAAAGAAAGAAAGAAAGAAAGAAAGAAAGAAAGAAAGAAAGAAAGAAAGAAAGAAAGAAAGAAAGAAAGGAGGGAGGGAGGGAGGGAGGGAGGGAGGGAGGGAAAGGTGGAACAAATGAAAGGTGGAAAGAAAGAAGGGGGGAAGAGAGAGAAACAAAGAAAGCAAATATGGGGGGGAGAGGTGGAAAGTAAGCAACTCTCACTTTAATGTCTCCTCCAAGGCCCCCCAGCCTCCATGTCAGCTGGCTTGGAGAAGGGATTTAAAGAGGCAAATGCCTTCTCCAAGCCAGTGGGGGGGGGGGGGGAGGAGGCCTTTGAGAATGCATTTAAAGCTAAAGTTGATCTCTTTCTCTGCTCTCCCCCACCACGTCAAGCCTACCCAAGGAGGGGAACACGGGATGAGGAAGGGAAGACTGATCAGGGAGGCATGCCTCTCCTTCGCTTCCCCAGCCGTCCTACCAGGAGCTACACAGTATGTGTGAAAGAGCCGCATGCGGCTCCCAAGCCCTAGTTTGGCAACCCCTGGTCTAAATAGTTTCCGTCGCAAACATAAGCAAGCTTTTGCATGCCCGTTCTCTGCCAGATTCAATCCCCTTCATGCAAAGGATACCAAATAGTTTTAAAAATGTATATCAGAAACCAGGAGAGTAAACACCCACTCATCAGATGTTTGGTACCGTCAGTTCTGATCAGATGTTAGGGATGGATATGTGGGAGACAGATTCCAGTGTACCAGTATTCTTATACGTGGGTGACACAGTGTTATTTTCCAGAACCCCTGTAGGGTTGAGGAGGGCCCTTGGGAAGCTCTCCTCATACTGTGAAACTGAGTCCCTTACCATCAATTACCAGCAAACCAAGTTAATTGCTTGTTTGAAATAAAGAAACCAATAAATGATACATCTAAAACAGTGAAATAATATTACAGCACTTGTAGTGTTGTGAACAGAAGTAGTTTGATTTTTGGTAGTGATAGTAAACTCCTGAAAGACAAAATTTGGGTACCTGAATGGGCTGTGGGAAGGTAGATCATGGGGTGCAACCTAGTGGAGTTGGGGTGGAGGTTATTGGCAGAACCAGACACCTGGGGCAGACCCCACTGATAAGTACTCTCTGCATATCTAAGAAGCTTCCTGCCTCACTAAGCAATACATCTGTAAATGATACCAGACAAACACAGATAGATTAAATGCTATCCAAACCTTGGCAAAAGAACAAAGAAACCACTTAAAATGCGTAACTCAGACAACTGAATCATACCCAGACTGTGCATCAAGTCACATACCTGGCACGTTATTAACTAATTAAATATCCAGAGAACATTCTTATAGTATTTACAAACAAGGTTAAGTGTTTCTTGTCCAAAGAACAATCGGGCACAAAGCTCAAGAACCAGTTAAAGCAAATACTTCAAGGATTTGCTAAACCACAGACTACAACAGAACTTAACACATAGGCAAAGCGTTAGGCTCAAGGAAGTGTGCCAAGCCACAAGTTACAGATCAAGTGAAGCCATGGCAGAAACTTCAAAACGTATGCAAAGAAATTAGTTCAAAAAAATAAGCTAAGTCACAGATAAAAGTTAAGTTTACATATGTAGGATCTAGACAAGGAATTAGGCATCTAGAAAATATTTGCCCATTGTACATACTTTTTCACTTTCTTTCCATACAACAGTATCCATGAGTATCCACCTTCGTGATCATGGTGTCTCCCCTGCCAGGTAAGTATGATTTCATACATGCACAGATACAAAACCTGCAAAGGTTTATCATTGTCAAGGAGGGGCCTGGAAGTCTCTCAGAATTACAACTGATCTCCAGACTACAGATCAGCTCCCCTGGAGGATGTGGAAGCTTCAGAGGGGAGACTCCAGGGCAGGGGTGTCGAACTCAGTTGTTATGAGGGCCGGAACTGACATAAATGAGACCTTGTTGGGCCGGGCCACGTGTGTCATAAAATGTAACGCCAGGTATTGGAGATATAAACTTTATAAAGGACACAAACACAAAGATTTTTTTTAACTCAAAATAAAAACATGCTTAAAACATTAGCACTTTTGCAATATTTTGATAACTGACTCCTCTTGCTCTGAATTATTGCATTAAAATGTCTGTGCTGTTGCAGTCTTGAGTATGCTGTTCAGGAGTGTACCTGTAAGCTGCGACCCTACTTTTGATGTACTGACATTCACCACAGAAATCTCATGCTCAGAGTTCTGAGTCTAGGACCCAGGGGAAAAACATGAAATGGCTGAGTGATTGAGAGAGTCTGGCGAAGTAAGCTATGATGTAGCAGCAGCAACAGAACTGGAAGCAGGAGATGGCCAGTTCCAGTGCAGGCCTGGTAGAAGCCCTCGGGGGGCCTGCTCCGGCCCCCGGGCCACATGTTTGACATCCCTGCTCTAAGGTGTCTATCTGTCTGTCCACCCACCCACCCACCCACCTATCTGTCTGTCATCTACCTACCTACCTACCTGCCATGGAGAGAGTAACAAAATTATTTATATCCGATATTAACCACGTCACCTGTGCTCTCATACTGTCAGATGCCTCAGTGGGCAGTTCCTTGTTTCTAGTAAAGGAGTAATTAATCTAGCCCTCAACTCATTAAATATAGGACATTCCATAATCGTATGTTCAATTGTTTCAGTTTTATCATGTGAGCATCTACATGCTCTATTTGAATATAGCACTTTTAACTATCTACTCTCCAAAACTGCTGATGGAAGGGCATTCATTCTTGCCAGAGTAAAAGCTCTTCTGAGCTTTGGTATTGTCAAATGATAAAAACATTTCAGCGGTTGCATCAGGAGGGGTATACCCAAATAATATGCCAAACATACCCTACAGAGCCTGACAGGTGTACCATTACTATCCAGTTTCTTTACACACATTTTAATTAGCCTAGCTATTTCTGTGGTCTCTGTAGTCTTTACCAAATCATTTGTTATTCCTAAACATTTCATTTTCTTTTCCAATAGATGATCCCAATGGCTAATATGCACATCTTCCTGTACAAGTCCGCGTAGAGTAGGCCCACCCTCAGATTTTAAGATTTTGACTTTCAAGAGGAATGCTTTTTATGTCTTAGCCTCCATTGACTGTTCACCGGGTTCAGCTCTCAGTGCTATGCCCAAAACACATCTAGGAGTAGCCAATAAGCATAGAAAGAAATTATACTAAATATGGTCCATTCTCACAGAGACAGCATCAATCCAAATTTCTGCACTGTATAAATACCAGTTTGTGACCTTAGAGCTGAGGGAACAAATTCACCTCCTGCTGTATAAAAATATTTCATAATTGTCCTTCTGACTTTCAAGGCAGCAGTTCTCCCCAGGTTCAAGTGTGATTTCCATGTAAGAAGTGCTTTGAAATAAATTCCTAAGCATTTAAATTGATTAACCTGCCAATCTAGACCACTGTGGTCATTTTTAAAAAATATATAGCTATATTCCAGAGCCAGATTACCAACCTCAGTGTGGGGCCTGGAGTTCTCCTGGAATGACAACTGATCTCCAGACTAGAGAGATCAGTTACCCTTGAGGAAATGGCAGCTTCAGTAGTAGAAACAGAAGTCCTAGAGTGGCATCACAATCCTGAGCTCCTTCTCTCCCTTCCACAAACTCCAACCTATCCAGGCACTGCCCCCAAATCTTGAGGAATCACCCAAGCTACACTTGGCAACCCTGTAGAGCTTCACTGAGATGCTCAAGCATTGCCTCAGCCCTGGTGGCCCTAGGTATGAACAAGCTGTGAAATCCAATTAGATAGTGCTTTCTTGGCCTTTGCAAGGAAGCTCTACATAAGGCATGCATAGTGACAAGAAAAAGAAAGTGAGGGAGGTCTTGTAATTCTGTGATATCTCAGCATTTTAAAAGTTACTTTCTTTAAAAAGGACACACCCTGAAGTTTGCAGAAATTGCTCCCTTGTCTGTCCCTAGCCCCACTTTGTGGATTTTTTGAGCCAGTTTGGTGTAGTGATTAAGAGCAATGGACTTTAATCTGGAGAACCGGATTCGATTCCCCACTCCTTCACATGCAGCCAGCTGGGTGACCTTGGGTCAGTCACAGTTCTCTCAGAGCTGTTCTCTCAAGAGCAGTTCTCTCATAGCTGTCTCAGCCCCACCGACCTCACAGGGTGTTTGCTGTGGAGAGAGGAAGGGAAGGTGATTGTAAGCCACTCTGAGACTCCGAGTGAAGGGCAGGTTATACATCCAACTATTCTTCTTGATAAACATTCTGGGGCCATTTTCAGAATAAGATAAAGAACTGGTCACTATTCACCATATTGCCTAAAGCAGAGGAACTAGTACTGATTAAGGAATCTGACATGTACTCAGCATCCTGTAGGATAGGTTGCTGGCATACAAAGAACCTCAAAGATCTTTGTCAGATTTTTCTGGCTAAGAAATAAAAAAATGTTCCGTGTTGCACACCTTTATTGTCGACAAGAATATCTGTCTGCTGCTATGTTAGAGCACCACCCAGAAAACTGCGGTCTGGAATGTAACTTGACTTTAATTTAACTTTTTACAATCCAATCTTTATGATCACATCGCTCTGTTTCCAAAAATAAAAGGTTTTGAAGCCTCATTGTGGGAGCTAATCGTTCTCATATAGCCACTTTAATCAGTTAGATACAGAGATAGAGGTCATAGTGGCCAAGAAGAAAAACCATAGTCATTGATAAAATCTGTTAAGCAAGATTAAAGCTTTGAAGAGGATGGACGAAGGGAGCTCTCACAACTTTAAGGCAGACCATAAAAGATTGAGAGCTGACACAAATACTTCAGTTAAATTGACTTTGCCATTAACCACATTGCCTTAAAATAGAGTGACTGATGGGTTGAAAAGGAATCTCATGCGTACCCAAATGTCTCCTACAACAGGATGAAGTAGGTTAAATAAATATAGCCCCCAAATGGAGGTTGCTTTAAAATCATTCCACATGGAACAGACCTGCACAACTTGTGACACATCAGTCATCTTTGCTGGCTCTTAGTGGGCTTATGACTACATGATGTAGTGATTACTATGTTGGACTAGAAGCAGGGAGACCCAGCCTGGGTTACCAGCCCAGCACTAGTAACTCATTGGGAGATGGTGTGTGTGTGTGTGTGTGTGGGGGGGGGGGTAGACATGGCAAAATGGCATTGTGTAACACTGTGCCATCACTTCTGACTATATAACCGGAAATGAGACCATCACATTGTGTGTTGTTCTAGGATTTCTCTGAAACTCTATGGTAAAAACCAGAGATGGGGAATTCCTAGAGAGTTGTGCAATGTGGTGATGTCACTTCTGGGTACACAGCTGATTTCATGGTGTTGTGCAGTGCATTCCGCCCAGTTTTCCCCACTGCCCTTTTGAACAGCAGCAGCACGGGATGGAGCTTGAGGGCAATCTGGCTACCTCACTTGGTGATATCATGCGTCCAGTTATGCTCTCTTAGCCTAACCTACCTCCCAGGGTTGTGTGTGGATAAAATGAAGTGGAAAAACTCTGTATGCCACCCTTGAGCTCCTTGGAGGCAAGGCAGGATATGGATGGAGGTGGGCCAAGCTTCCCAATGTTGCTGACTTCCTGGGCCTGCAAAAACAACCTAGGGTTGCCAGGTCTTTGCGCGAGTACTGCAATGACATCACCCAGAAGTGACATCATCGTGCAGGGCATGTTGTGGTTGGGGCCTCTATCATTTGAGGACGTCATCACGCCCAGCACATTGACCCTAATATGGCACTTTGGGGGTGGGGTTCCCCCTGCTGGCTGGATCAGGACTGGCGTATCGGGGCCTCTAAAAGCAAGCAACTCCCCCCCCCCCCCCCGGGAATGGCAACCCTAAACAACCACATAGACTGCATCCAGTTTAACTTGGTAGATAATTAGCGCAGGCCCTGAAGTAGTGGTCCCTGTCCTATGGTGACCTATTATATTGAGTGGTAGTCTTGCCATCTGTCGATATATTGGGAGGGTGGTTTCTGTTCATACAGAGTAGAAAATTCATTACAGATGAAGGGCGTCTGTGAAGACAGAATTATGCGCAGCCTTCAGTTTCAAAAACATGCATTTGTGGAAACTTGAAAATATGCTTCTAGAAGGACGGAAGTGTGTTGCAGAAACAGAATGTGTTTCACTCTTATTTTGTTATCCCAAACTGCAGTGACTGTAGAGAGTGTAATAAAAGGCTAGATTGGTAGTTAGGCACGAGACACCTGTTTCTGATAATCATAGGGCTAGACCCTGCTAAACATTTCTGTCTCGAGTAAGACTGCGTCCCTCCCCTGAACTTACTAGCAAGCGGAGACAGCCCCTCAGTTCTTCCTCCCAGCATCGGTGTGAACAAAGAAGGGGGGTAGCCCAGGAAGACGCATCTGGGGTCGACGGGAGCAGCTTGGGACTTAAAGAGCCCAGCAGCAGCCAAGGAGGCAGCAGGGAGCAGCAGTGGCCGGAAAGCATCAAACCACACCCTGGCCCGAGTGGCCCCCCACGGCCCCGCTGCCTGTGATTCGGGCGCACATTCATTTCACTACTCTGAGCTTCATTGGGCTGCTTCCCTGGACTCTGCAGGGTTTTCAATTTGTCCTGATGGTAGTGGACTATGCTACCTAGTTTCCTCAAGCCACCCACCTCCATACAGTGCAGGCTTTGGTGGTGGCTAAAGCCCTCCTCCACTTTTTCACAATGGTGGGTTTACCGGAGCAAATACTTACTGATCAGGGGATACCCTTTAGAGCAGCAGTCATGAGGCAATTGAGTCATACCTTGGGATTAGGTAGTTTTTACACGTTGCTCTACCACCCACAGATGACTGGCTGCACCAGTGAGAGTGCTTTTTGGAACGTTCCTGTTTGCTGTGCGAGAAATACTGCAGGCATCAGTAGTGTTTAGGCTCTTTGAACTGCTAGATGTCTGATGTCTGAAGGGTACATTGGCGCTAGCAGAAAGACAACAGGTGGCCCCCAGTCTGCAGGCCCCTTTAACTTCCACCACCTACGTACGGCAGCTCCACTAAAAGTAGGGTTGGGCAAGGGGGGAAGCCCAGCAGCAGCTTGCTGCTATGCAGCTAGCCCAGAAGACCCAATATGATTGGGGAACCAGATAAGGATCTGTGCGCTGGGAGACAAAGTCCTGTTAGATTGGCGGGCCTTGCTGGGGGCAGGAGGAACCCAGGCAGGAGCCCTTTACAATAGCCCAAGTCGTGGGGCCCCCTCATGTACAATGTCCAGTGCAGGCCTTGGCCTCAGGATTGTTAAAGGATTTGCCCGAATCATCTTAAGTGCTGACGTGATTGGCCACTGCAGGGATGCACCCTGGTGGAACAATCCCACTGACTGTGTGTGTGTGTGTGGTGACTTGCTGTGGGTAGCCAGTGCTCCAACTCCAAGGAGCCTAGAATTTATCCCTGGCTGACCGTGGAACAGGTTAAGGCCGTGGAAGATCTGCTCGCAGAGGTCCCTGCCTGCCTATGGTGTTTCTGAGTCACAAATTAAGAGCTGCCAGAGACCCATTACTTTTGTGTCCCCTTTCATTGGCTGGAGCCTACAGAAGGCTTAGTAGGATCTGGTCTGCCAGTGCTTTGCTTTTAAAGAGCTAGAACTTCTGGCTGCCGGACAATCTTAGGATCTCCTGGCTATATTACACACACTGCCATACAATAATTATTAATGTTATTACCTTTAAAAACGCTTCTTGCCATAACTATCCAAATAATACTGAATATTCTTTCCCACATTGTTGCTTAAGTTCTAGTGTCTGTGATCATCTCTTAATGGACAAAAATTCACATCACAACATACTGCAATCAAATTTTAAATGTTACTGCGGAGTAACAGAAAGCATTTCATGGCCTACTATCTTTGGGATACATGATCTTAACAAAAAATGCTTGTATTAAAAAGTTAACTATAGAGGAACTTTTGTTATTAGGGTTCAAGAATCACTAGGACCATGGCTAAACCTTAAAAGTGATGGAACAATGCATGTTCACGTGACGCACCCAGCGCCACTCTCTCCCCCTATTCCCAGCCACTCTATCAACTCCCCTCCACATGTTCTCTGGGGGCTGCAATGTTCGCTAGCGCCCGGCCAAAAACGACTGCAAGAAATGCCTTCATTTGTACACAGAAAATTCACACCGAGAATGAAACATCCGCATTAAATATATTTCACCAAAACTTTTGATTTTTTAAAAAGAAATATCAAACATTTGTTCGTTATCATTAAAAAATTGTTCCCTCTTGACTTGCACGATGCTCGATGAGCACTGGAAGGTTGGCACGAGGAAGTCAAGGGAAACTTTACATTTCATAAATAGCAAGAACTAGGTCAGAGTTAGCAAAAAGTCTCTGGTTTATTATAGAGTTGATGCTAGTGCCCTACTTTTCAGAAACAGTTAAAAAGATGACACCCAATTTCTTCTTTTTGCTTTACTGGAAACTTTTCCATGAGCATCTGTGATACAGACAGGAACCACACAAAAAATCTCCACAAAAGAGAAACGCAAAAGGGAGGAGACAATTCCCAAAGCAAACTGGCTATGCAGAGGCCGTTCTAAACAACAAAGGGTGACTGGTGGTAGGCCTCACCCTACAAAGGTCTTCACTCAAGGATTTACTCTTAGAAAGGGTGAGATAGTGAATGAGGGGTAGCTGTAAACTTAAAACACGAAACTATTGAAATAGTGTACCATCTGCTGTTTGAATGCTGTTATTATTCTGGTATTAGGCAACCTATTTTATCACCAATTTTGGGAAGTGTTTCAGGTTTTCCTAGGCTGAACGAATTTTTATTTCTGTTAAATAGCACTGAGGAAAACATAATTGAACCTGTGACACAGTTTTTACTGGCTGCTGCCTCTCTACGCAGTAAGATTTTGCAAGTGCTCAATGCAGGGTATTTCTTATGGAAATTGTATTTTATGCAGAAACTGAATTTGATTTCTCAGATATTATGTTTTACCTCTGTGCAATGCCATTAAAGGAATTGTTTGCGTGTTAAACTTAAAACACATTGCTGTAGTTTTCTTCCCACCTTCTTAAATGCTTGCAGTTCTTAATTTGCATTGTAGATGGCCATCTTTACTTTTCCTCGATTACTTTGAGTATTGTACAGTAACCAGCATAGGAAAGGACTTTTCTCATTGCGCTTTGGAGCAGTTTATTTTATGAGACACGTAATCTGGTTTTCCTTTTCAAGCTTCTTCCGCCTTTTAATTTTAGCATTCAAATGAGCCAATAATTGTGCTATGACACTAACACTGCCATCCTTCTTAACTCAAATTCATATAAGACACAAAGTTAGAAAATTGTAACTCTGCTTAGGATGGCACTGTATGTACTGCACTACACTGACACCTAGTGACAAGGTACAAACATTACACACTCTACCAAACAACTGAAAAGGCGCTCACATTTTTCCACCTACAGAAGAAGCAGGTTTACAACAGGAAGAGATGTAACCAGATGCAGATAGGTGACCCCAGAAACTCACTCCTCCTGTTCAAAAACTGTGCTGGATTAGGGTTTCATATTAAAGAGGGAGATAATGGTTAGAAAGGGATTTTGTATTCACCTATACACCAGAATCTGTCCACTGTGGACATGAAGCATATCAGTCTCATATGTGGCCCATCTGTAAAACCAGACCGAGCATTAGCATAGTGCCAAAGATAGACAGCACTAAAGTATTTTTTTAAATTCAATTGCATTGGCACCCATACACATCTGTATCGTTGAGCACATCAGACCATAATGTATTGGCGGAGATTGACTGTGAGCATCCAAATCTTTTGCTGGAGCAAGGCCTTGCTTGATGAGATCACCGAAAGCCAGAGGTCTGGTTCTGTGCGTTACCCTTGCAGCAGATGTTATTGGCAGCACCCTAATCCGTTGACTTCCTAATGCTACATGGGCCGAAACAAGCAATTAAAGCAATTTTATCCTGTAACATTTATAAAGACTTGGCAGATCGATGTTGTCCAGCTATTCCAAGAACAATGCATTGATGTTCAAATTTAATTGGAAAAGAGGATACAGTCCAGTTTGCAAAGGAAGTTTTGCATAAGAATCACACACAAGGTTAAGTGATAATCACTCACTTCCTCCTCAACAAGCACCTTTGCTTCCCATGTGTGTGTGTTTTTTGCCCACAGGTATGCTATTTATAGCCCACCTCAGTCGAAACAGGACTTGACAAGATGTTACGGTTTCCTGTATACACTATTTAGGCAAAGAGGAACCAATCTCTTGAAGCTGCGCAAGTAAAAAAGCAGAGTGGTTCAGTCAGTGGAAGGGGCGTCCTCTTCCTTTTTTACTTTTGAGATGACTCGCTGACCGTCTCAGTTTTCTCCTCTCCTGATGATGATGCTTCTCTGCTTCCTGCTGTTTTTGCTGTTGCTCTGACTGAAAAAGTCGCATAAAACACCCAAATGTAAGCTTGAAATTTCCCTTCCAAACCCTACTGACATAAAACAGCTTCACTCGATTCTAGCAAGCTTCATTCAGTTCTAGCCAAAACGTGAGAACAACGTACTAAACAGATAAAAATAGTTCTCCGGTAACTTCTGTTGGTATAGGCTTGTTTTAATCTGCGACACTAAGGAAAGGTACATAAAACATGTCATTCAGCTCAGTTTCTGAAATTAATGTCTAAGTACAAGCTCAATTAAAGCGTACGTTCTTTACAACTTCCTATTTTTCCCTGTGCTCTTGGGCTTGGATTCTGTGAGAATTCACCACAGGTGGAAGGATTTCTACCAGCAGAGTGTTACTTCCCCTCACCTAAAATGTCTCCTCAAATGTTCTTCCTGGGGGATGGAGAAACTCCAGGATCAGTTTGACAAGATCCAACTCTTCATCTTCTACCCAGTGGCAGTGTACAGTTATCAGTAACAGTCTCGGGGAAAACAGATGAAGGATGGGAAGTGAACTTTACAAATACTTGTGTTTAATGTCTTACTGATGTCAGCAATGCTGATGCCAACAGCACTCCAACTAAAATATGTTCTATTACCTCATCCCTTCTGTTACACATTAGCACTGTCAAGGATCATGCCCACCCACACGCCAGCAACCAAACAGAGGATGGTTTTGTGGCATGTGAGTATTTATTCCTCCTCCACAATTGCTTACAACTGTAAAATCACTCATACAAGGAATATGTTGTGCGGTCCTGCACAAACCAGAATAAAATGGCTATGGGGGTGCTTTTAAAGTCGAAGGCGTGGTAAGGAACTGGATTTATGGAGAAACAATGGGCTGAACCCAACAGTTCTCTTCTGCTAAATCGGGACTTCTTTCTCCAGTGGAAGGAGAAAGGAGTCCTCACTCAGCAGATGAAATTACGGGATTCAACCCGCTGTTTCTTTGCAAGCCCGAATCCTTGCATGTGTGTGGATGCTTTTATCCTTTGTAACCTAGTAGGAATCCCTGGCTCCAACCCAAAGTGCATATGTCGGACAAATATTTCAAACTTATCCAGTTTTAATTAGACAGTGCTTTTATTCCAGTCACAGTTTTGCCAAACTGACTTGCATTATCCTGCAGCCAAACTGACTTGCATTATCCTAAGCTCACAACCAGAGCCATTCATAGCATGTAGCTATCTTTATTTGAATACTACTTCATTAAACCCATACGCATATGATACAGAAGTAGGGCTTATGAGCCAAAGTGTATGAAAATCTGCACATATTATTTCCCCCTGCATCAATAGATATTGCTGCATTCTGGACGGGTTTAATTCTACTGCCTATCTCTCCTACACCAAGGCAGCATGGGTCAGTTTATGTATAATACCGAACCATCTTTTGGCATTCCTCTGGGGACATGCTCTGAATTCAAGCCCTTCTGGGCCCCCTTGGGTAGGACAATATAACTGCCATCTTTCTCTTTAGCACATACCGCATTTTTAAAATCTTGCATCAGAATTGCCAAATATGCATCGCAATTGCCCTTCAGAGTAGGACTGCGAGTGAATCTCAAATGATGGTTCACAATCCTGGTCTGGAAGAACGGTGCAAACCATTTAGTTTGCAGGTTCCACTGTGATGGCAAAGGATGGCTTGCACTAAAGCAAAAGTAACTAACTGACAGCCAGTGAGGTGCAATGATAAGAGTACCTTGCTGCTATATGTTTTAAGAACCGTAATGTATGTTTTTTTTAAAAAAAATACTAACATAAGTTTTATTCTGGTAGTCCATGACATGCTCCCTCTAAGCTGTGGAGTCTTGGGAGCAAAAATTGTACTTTCTGAGCTACGGGCATTAAAGCTGTAAGTAAGAGATTTGGCTACTGCATAAATTAGTTTCTTCTGGAGCCATCCTTCCTGAGCTGAGACAAAAATGTATGAGCTGGAGGCTAAAAAACTGTGAGCTAGCTCACACTAACTCAGCTTAGAGGGAACACTGTCCATGACCCTAACAGATTATTGATTCAATGAATGGCAAGGGTCCTTAAGGCTACGGACAGGGAATCAAAATTGGTTGGCCCTCCCTGGTCCCAAGGACGCCAGGCTGGCTGTAACCAGGGCCAGGGCTTTTTTGGTGGCGGCTCCATACTGGTGGAATGAACTCCCAGAAGAGATCAGGGCCCTGCGGGACCTTTTACAGTTCCACAGGGCCTGAAAGACAGAGCTCTTCCACCAGGCTTTTACTCAGGAGCCACCACTATAACTAGTAACCATCACTAGTAATAATCATATCAGTCTGTAGGGCCTGGCTCCTGGTGAACTATTGACAGCCTGTGTGCGCCGAGTAAGATTGATAAGCTGGAAATGAATAACATATGGAAGGCACTCATGTAGCAACGCCACTGTTATGACATTGGAACAATGTCGCTAGCACTTTAATATTTAATACTGTAATGTCTTAATGAATGGTTTTAATGTTTATGATGATTTGATTGTTTTAATGTGTATTTTATGCTGTGTAAGCTGCCCTGAGCCTGCTGTGGCGGGGTTAGGGCAGGAAATAAATAAATAAATAAATAAATGAATGAATGAATAAATGAATGAATGAATGAATAAATAAATAATCGGGGGAGACCTGGGTTCAGATCCCCACTTGCCTTGAACCTCACTGGTGACTGACCAACCACTGTCTCTACTGAATCTACCTGGCAGGGTTACTGTGAAGATACAACTGGATGTGGAGAGAACCCTGCATGCCATCCTGAAGGACAGGATTTTAGGGTAAATTTCCAGCTGCTACAGGGAGAAGTCAGGGAAAATTATGCAGCGCAGGCAGAAGTCCTTGTGCCCAAGGAAACGTTTGTCTGGATCTAATCCATGTATTCTGCTATGTCAGACGGGAGTTGACAAAGGGATATAGAATTTCACTTTCTGAGAACCTCAGCTCACTTTTTTAAAAAAGTGTCTCTCGTTCTTACAGCGCAGAAGGCAGGCCTCAAAGCAAAACTGCAGAAGGCAGGCTAAGTAAACTTTCCAGCTGCCAGGATGGGGATCCACGACCTTGCACAGAACCTTGTTCTGCTCCATAGCTAGAAGCAGCAAAATAAATTATGCGAACAACACAAGGATATACAAATCTGACACATTAACACTACAGAAACAGTCTAGCCCCAGAGGCAACAATCAAAAAATAAGTACACAAAGAAAAGAGAGTAGTGGCAGGAGGTTCATTTAGGAGGTTCACCAGTGCCTGGTTAATAGCATTACATTAACTTACTTAATGGAACGTTTTTGCTTACCTTTTTTAATTTAAAGGTAGCTTGTTTGCTTCCTACGATGGTGTCGTGTACACTGAGCGCACCAACCTTCTCTTCAAGTTGCAAGCGATCGCCAAGGGTTTTTCTGCAGAGGATACGGGAGGGGGAAAGTCAACTTATTATTAATTTTTTCCGATCCACATTATCACAGGTTCCTACCAAAAAACACAATGAACTGTCTGCTGCCATTCCAAATACAGTGAGGGCCGATGTGGTATACGGTGAAAGTGCTAGGCTAGGATCTGGGAGGCCCAGTTTCAGTCCCCCCAGTCTGCCACGGGTGCTTGCTGGGTGAGTGTGAGCCAGTCACGTACTCTCAGTCTAACTTACCTTACAGGATTGTTGTGAAGACAAAATGGAAGAAGAAGAAGAAGAGGAGGAGGAGGAGATTGGATTTATAGAGTTTTGGGGCGATTGCCAGAGCATCGCCCTGGCAATGCCCCCGACGTGCTGATGTCACTTCCGTCCGGAGGAAGCTCCCGGGGGACTCCCCCCCGCCGGTGAGTATTACACACTTGGCAACCCTATCCACTCTACTTTTTAAACAAACAAGCTTTCTGGAAAGTTTAGCCTAAACTTTTATCTGCCTTATGTTTGTGTACCACTCTCTCTCTCTCTCTTACACACACACACACAATACAGGTTCAAATAGATATGGATAGATGCTCTACCAATGGGATTCATTTCAGGCAGGAAAAAATACATTCTAATATAGACCTATGTGTTCTGCCAATAAAGGTTACTGGAAATTGGAAAATAGATCTATGTAATAACGTTTGCATTTCTGATTTCTTACTAGGATGCAAAATAAGCAAGACAACATTTTACCTCCGGGGGAAACTGAAAACTAATTTTTTGGTGGCAATAAAATGAAAAAGGGAAGCAGCTTAAAGCTTCGCTCACGATATTTGCAACAGTTTAGGTATCTGCACCTTAGGGAGGCCAGTTTAGGTATCTGCACCTTAGGGAGCCAGTGACCTCTAGGAACAATTTTGGGGGGGAGGGGAAGGCCTGGCATGCTGACATCCATTCTGGTAAAACCCAGAAGTGACGTAATTGGATGCTCTGGGCTTTTAAAATACCTGCTAAGGTAAAACTAGAGAGTTTTTATAAATTATAGCAGGGCTCATTTTGTAGCAGGAGCTCCTTTGCATATTAGGCCACACCCCCCTGATGTAGCCAATCCTCCAGGAGCTTACAGAAGCCCCTGTAAGAAGAGCTCTGTAAGCTCTTGGAGGGTTGGCTACATTAGGGGTGTGTGGCCTAATATGCAAAGGAGCTCCTGCTACGAAATGAGCCCTGATAGGCCGAGGACAGACTGGGGACCCGGAGCGCCCTGTCTCCGCTTTAAAAGCGGAGGCAGGGAGGGCGTCCAGACAGCCGCAGCTGTCCCCCGTCGCTGGCGCGGATTCACCCGTCCGCGAAGCGCCCTGGTGCCGCTTCAGCCGGAGACGCCTGGGAACTGGTCCCCAGGTGTCTCTGCGTGTGTCCCCCGCGCTTCCTGCGGGTGTGAACGCACCAAAGGCATGTTGCACACGCCGCCGGAAGTCTGTACGTCAGCTGCGGCTGCGCATAGCCGTGGCTCGCCCAGGCAGCTGGCAGCCACGCACCTCTGCCCCTCGCAGCCAGTGTGAACGGGGTGCCGCGGGCTGCTTTTCCCGCAGGGCTTTTGACCCCGCGGCTGTTCCGGGGCAGACCTTCAGTCTGTCCTCGGCCATAGTATCTCCACAATGTCACTTCCAGTATTTACTCCACCCCCCCTCTTCTCCCGCTGGTGCCTGAGGCGCAAGTGGACAATGCAGCAGGGTGCTGGGAGGCCTCCCACTACGGCACCCCTACTTAGCAGTACATTTTGGCATAAAATTGTGCAGAAAGCAATGTCACACATAACTAAGAGCTAAGTAGCTTGGGACTATGCAAGCAGCCAGTCCCAAATCCTGCATAATGTTGAAGGTCATTCCCAGAAAATGTCCCTTTCCAAGAAGAAAGAGAGGGAGTTGAACAAATACATTTTCATTCACGGGAGACCTGCTTGGGAAGAGATCATGCTGTAAGATACCGTTTCAGTGTATCTGTAGCTCTCAAGCATTTTTTTTCCTACTAAGAGCGAGGGGGGGGGGGAGAATGAAAGTCTTTCCGCTTTTGAACAATCCACTTGTGCATATTTAAGGAAAGACTTTCTAAATTCACATTAGATGTAATGTGAATTTAGATGTAATGTGAATTTTCCTTTAAAACACTTATATTTCAATACCGCTTCTCAAGCTAGCATAATTTAGTGGTTAGAGAGTCAAGCAAGGATCTAGATGGCCCAGGTTCAAATATCCCCCCCGCCCCCCGGGGTCATAAAAATTCAGTGGGTGAGCTTGGGCTTGTCAGCCTCTCTCAGCCCACCCTACCTCATAAGAACATAAGAGAAGCCAATGTTGGATCAGGCCAGTGGCCCATCCAGTCCAACACTCTGTCACACAGTGGCCAAAAGTACCAGGTGCCCTCAGGAGGTCCAGCAGTGGGGGCAGGACACTAGAAGCTCTCCCACTGTTGCCCCCCTCCTCAAGCACCAAGAATACAGAGCATCACTTGCCCCAGACTGAGAGTTCCTATCTATACCTTGTGGCTAATAGCCACTGGTGGACCTCTGCTCCATATGTTTATCTAATTCCCTCTTGAAGCCGTCCATGCTTGTAGCCGCCGCCACCTCACAGGGCTGTTGTTGTGAGAACAGAATGGAGGAGCAGAGAATGACATTGTAGCCACATTAAGTCCCATTAGGGAGATGGGCAGTTATTTCTAACAACTCAGTCAAGCAGACGTCATAGCAAGTTCAGCCAAACTGTGAAAAAACTGAAGTGGCTGAAGTGTTCATTTCATCTTATTGATTAGGTTGATCTCAAGCCAGCACCAATGTTAACTTTTTGCAGCTGCAAAATTCCGTGACTAAAAAAACAGAGAAGGAGGACAAAAGAAGCTGCATCAAGGCTTAGAACTGCCCTAACGAGCGACAAGCACCAATCGCTAAAAGAGTTAAGACTAAAGAAACCAATGCCTTAGAAATTCAGCTTCGAGCAAGGGTGAGTCAGGGATACAACAAAGGAACACCCAGTTTTATGCAAGAGCTATAATAAACCTTTTTGCTCCAAATGCCACTATTAAAAAAATGTCTAGCCATTAAATGGTCTGGGGAGACATTAGACAGTGAAGACGTGTTGGCTGCAGGAAGTTACCCTTACGTCCGCAACGCCAAAAAGATGATGATAAGCAGGCCCCAGATGGGACACCACACGCAATGCGACGTGCATGTGGAGTAGGAAGCTTTTGTTTTCTTTTGCTGCAAACGTCTTTCAAAAAGAGGGCAAAGGGAAGGACTTTAAAGCACCTTTGATTTCGCTGAGAGACAGGGGGAGAACACTCGTGTTTGAGAAAGAACGAATGAAGTTAAAACGCCCATTACGATCAAAGCACTTCAGTTTGGGTTGATTGTGTGGCTGATTCTTTTAAATTCTTTTTTACGGTTGTAGGACCTTCCAGTGTGGAACCCTGTAAAGTGCAAGGAGCGGCCACTGGAAGGAAAGAAATCAGCTACCCTCTGCACATGTGCACACTAAGGGGTATTACGCATGTGCACAGACTTCTCTGAGTCTCAGCCATGATTGCTGTTTCCAACAGAAGTAGAGGAGGAGGAGGAGGAGCTTACAAATTCCTTTCTCTTCCCCTCCCCACAACAGACGCCCTGTGAGGTAGGTGGGGCTGAGAGAGCTCTGACAGAAACTGCTCTTTCAAGAACAGCTCTGACAGAACTATGGCTTGCCCAAGGTCATCCAGCAGCTGCAAGTGGAGGAGTGGGGAATCAAACCCAGTTCTCTCAGATTAGAATCCACGCACTTAACCACTACACCAAGCTGGCTCTCAGCACTATGCTATGCTGCGGGCCTCTTTATGACAGAAGTACTATGGGGCAAACTGAGGTTTGACTTGCACCAGGCAATCAAAGGATATACTTTGGCAATATCTACTATCTACCAGTGTCGTATTTACAATCATATCATGAACACCAATCAGCAATATCAACGCTCCCTAATTTGTATCCCAGTGGTCAAGATACCAGATTTTTGATCTCACGGCACGTTCTCAACAGTTTCTCTCCTGTGTGCTCCATGTATTCCGACTGAAAGATCTGTTCGTTTTTTCTACCCCACACAAAAACACTACAAGCAAACCAAGAATATTTAGATACTTTTGCAGAAGAGAACAGCCTAGGATCAATGAGAAACACTGCAGCTTTCTACGTATCAGGTTTCACTTCACTCCAACTGATTACCTGAGACCCTGATGAGTCAGACAACATACATACATCTGGTCTGGGAGACCCGGGTTCAAGTCACCACTCGGCCATGGGAGCTTCCTGGCAATCTTGGGCCAGTCTCTCTCAGCCCAATATACCTCAACAGAGTTGCTGTGAGGATAAAATGGAGATGGGGAGGATAATGCACACGGATGTGAACTTCTTGTAGGAAGGGGGGAATAAAAATCTAGCAAATGAATCCAGGCTTTCTGGAACAGGCTAAAGGTCCAGCATTCTGTCTTCGGCAACAGTCAACTGAACACCTCTCAGGGAGCTCCCAAGCAGGGCATGTTCATGAACTGGGAGAGGCCAAAACGGGATAGGAAAATGGGTAACCTCAAAACACAGATTTTAAATAGTCTCAGCAATGACAACTCTTAATAACGCTTTGAGCTCTAGAAAAGAACAAGGGTCCAGTAGCACCTCTTCTGCTCACTTCCTCAGATAGAAGTGGGCAGTGACTGACAAAAGCGCATCCCCTGCCCCAGTTTTTGCTAGTCTTTAAGGTGCTACTGGACCCTTGTTCTTTTCTGCTGCTACAGACAGACTAACACGGCTACCCACCTTCATCTTTGAGCTCTGACTGACTGAAAGCTCCGTTTGCTCAGATTCGTAGGGGAGTTTAAAAGGCAGTTCTCGGGCCATGTCTTTTAGCCCTGCTGGAGCGGTGAGAGAGTCGGACTAGGATCTAGGAGACCCAGGTTCAAATCCCAACTCCGCCTGGGAGGCTTGCTTGGTGACCGTGGGCCAGTTACTCACCCTCAGCCCAACTTACATTACAGGATTTGGGGTACTCTGGGTGTAAGATGGATGAGAGGAGAGCAGTTTGGGCCCACGTTGTAGAGAAAAGCGGGGTATAAATGTCTTTTATATACCCTGACTGTAGAAACAACCAATTCCAGGAGCTGCTGACTAAGGCCGCGGTCACACGGCCCCTTTAAATCCGGGAGGGCTCCCGGATTTAAAGGGGCCGCATTCTTCAGCCGCGGGTTGGGATGTGCATACATCCCAACCCCTGCGGCAGCACCAGCAGCAAAAGCAGCAGCCGCGGCCGCTGAAGAGGTGGCCGCGGCGGGAACGACTGCCGCGGCGGCGGCCGCTGAAGAGGCGGCGGAAGCGGCGGTGGCCGCTAAAGAGGCGGCAGCCGCGGAGCGAATGGCGGCCGCGGTGGAGGCGGCCCCAGCAGCAGGAGAGGCGGCTGTGGCGGCCAAGGACTGCCAGCCGCCTGGGTAAGTTGTGGGGTTTTTTCCCCCCCTTTTACACTTGGGCGCATGAAAAAAAAATGGAGGGGGGAGGCCATCTGGACAGCCCTGCTCTCGCAATGCTTGCGAGAGAGGGCTGTCCAAATAACCTCCAATGCGGGTTCCTCCCGCGACTCCCGGGAAAACACTAGTTTTTCCTGGGGTCGGTAAAAGCGGGAGCAACCCGCATTGGAGCCCGCTTCGCTGCGGGACTCGCTGCGGGGCTATGTAGACGGCCCCTTTAAATGCGGGAGGAAGCAGCCCTTCCTCCCGCATTAAGGGGCCGTGTGACCGCGGCCTAAACAACCATCACGTGGAACCAGCACCTTTGTCACATTCAAGGAAAAATTCAAGCGGCCAAGTGAGCCGAAGCGATCTCTTCATCTTACTTCATTAACTTCTGCCTTTGAGCAGTGTCCTTGAAACTTCGGAATTCTTCCCCGGCTTTAATCTCAAAAAACTGAGGCTTCAAGACAGTTTGCCGATCCTCCTTCAACCTTTCCTGCCTTTTTACTTTTTCCTCTTGGCGGAGAAGTCTGCGCTGTTTCCTGACCTCTTCAACCCAGCCTTTTTCATCATCTGAAGTCTCAGAACTTTCTGCATCACTTGGTTTTCCTTCTCGTTCTTCCTCTTCTTCCTGAAGACAGAAATAGACGTTTTTAAGGACCATTAACCTTTTTTTTTTTGGAAACAGGAGACGTATTTACCAAATTGGAGGACGTGATTCTCCACAGATGCACACTTCGAAGATGACTATATTCCTAACAGATACTTAAGAGGAAAAAAATAAAGACTGAATATATCTGCACATTACATTGGTACATGTCACAGAACCTACAACAATAGATGGAACATATTAAGCTAAACATGAGCTGAACACAAAGGTGCCCTTCTTTGAGTGGAAGGCATAAAAAGTTTTCCACAATTTCGGTGGCATTTCTAGTCCCACAGCAGCCCACAGAGAGGTACAGAGGGTGGGGGGAAGGTTACTGAGCTAGCTATTGCTTTGGGCTGGAGCAGGCAGTGGGGAGTGCAGATTTATTTATTTTTTTACAGAGAAAGAAAAATATGGAAAGAGTAGAGGGAGAGAGGGGAGGGACAGGAAGACCATCAGGAGAGGGGCTGAGAGAGCGGCTCAGAAAACCTGGACTCCTTTCCTTGGCAGGAAATGAACTGAGGAGCAGAAATCAGGAGAAGCAGGAAACTGGAATTTAAGTCCCGCCTATGTGACTAAATGGTGGGAAAAGGTTTTCCAGTTAGGCGGTAATGGCAGGTGATCAATGAAGAGAAGAAGAGAGAAGAGACTGGATTTACACCCCACCCTTCACTCGGAGTTTCAGAGCAGCTTACAAACCCCTCCCCCTCCCCACAATGGACACCCTGTGAGGTAGGTGGGGCTGAGAGAGCTCTGACAGAAACTGCTCTTTCAAGGGCAGCTCTGACAGAGCTATGGCTTGCCCAAGGTCATCCAGCAGCTGCAAAAGGAGGAGTGGGGAATCAAACCCGGTTCTCCCATGCACTTAACCATCTCTGTCCCTTACCCTTGCCCAGTGGAGTGATGGTAAGGAAAACTGGGGGGGGGGGGGGGGGGGGAGACAGCAACGGGAATCAATTTCCTGTTTCAGAACAGGAACCGACATCAAAAATCTCTATGGTAAAGCAGTACGCAGAAAGTGACTTCCGAAAAGTCTCCACCCTCCCCAAGCCCCTTCCAGACAATTCTAGCCTATCCAGTGGACTTATTTTGTAAGTTAAACAACTGGGTAACTTTTCAAAGTGTTTAGCAAATGAAAGAAAGCCATAATTTTCAACAAGTAAATGATAAACTGCAGGGGGAAAACCCCCCCCAGGATCTGGATCATGAATTGCCACAAGACTAAAACAACACAAAGCAAATCAGAAAACCCCACTAATGCAAACACCACCTCTTTTTCCAACCCAAAGTGAAGTGTTACAAGTTGCTTGCCAAATTCCCTTATATGCAGGTTCCTCAGACTTGTAAAATGTCCAAGGCTCAATCTGCCACCCTGTGGGAAAAGTGCCCTCCATATCCCATCAACCCTCTGGCCTGCCTGTGCCTTGTGTCACGGCTATGGCTATGAAAACGATACAAGCACACAAAACTTTTCAGGCAGAGAGTGGGGAGTAGCTGAGGGTACACAGGAGGAATTGTGCAGGCCTCCCATGCTGCTAACAACCCATTTGCACACCTGCACACCGGCAAGTGGAAGATAACAAGAGTTCTATTGAGCTTTCATGGAATTTCCAGCAGACAGGCGCTCCACTCATGATGTGAGCAAGATTGAGCTCATACCATTTGAAAGAGTTATTAGAGACTTGAAGACAATCCTTAAAAAAATGCCACTGATTTACCTCTCTTAAGGTTTCTTGCTGCTCTAGCATCGCCAGCTTCTTCTTTCTTTTCTCACTTATTTTAGAAACCAATGGGTTGAGCAGCCGGAACTCTTCGCTCTTCTCGTCCACCTGGAAATCTGGGTTCTCAAACATGACTTTGAAGCGGTCATCAGTAAGAATGTTTGGTGTTTTCTAGGAAAGAAACAACACAGTTGAGAGCCAGTTACAAAGCTTACAATAGTCCCAGAAAGCCACGATGCACGTATGGGTTTACTCCACCGGATTTGTTAGACGAGGCAGCATTGAATAGAGCCTCGATTCTCCTCACCATTATGTCACCCCCTTTCTTGTCCACTCAGTACATTCAGGGGCGTAGACTTTTGAAAATCCGGGGGCGGGGGCTCCTTAGCGTGCGCACTCGCTGGAGCGATGTTCTTCCCCCCCCCTGGAAACTGCCCCGCCTCCCCGGGCCCTTCCGAGGCCCGCCAGCCGCTGCTGCCGGTGCCTCTCTCTCTCCCCCCCCCGCCACCCCTTCCTTCTCCCTCTCCAGCAGCAGCGGCCAGGCCTCGGAAGGAGGAGTGGCGGCAGGCGCTCCATTTTCCCGGGGGTGGCTGAGCCCCCCCCCCCCGGGAAATTTCGGGGGTGGCTCAAGCCCTCGAGCCCCCCCCCCCCCGTACTCTACGCCTATGAATACATTCCATTAGCTTTGAAAACATCAGAAGAAAGTCTTATTAGGGGATAAGTCTTCAGGTTCTGGCTTGTACCCAGTGATCTGCCAGCGGAAGGTGCTGATGGTCACAGACCTTTTCGCTTTTCCCAGGAAGCATTTCCAACCCCAGAACAGTTTATTCCCAAGGTCGTGATACCCGCAGGGGGTAATAGCCATGTGGATGAGCAAGCTGCAGTGGGAGAGGGGGAGGACAAAATCACCCTTCCTGCCTCTTCCGTCATTACAGCTCCACTGAAAGAAGAGAGTGACGTCGTCATCCACTTCCCCCTCCTCACTTCTACCTTCCGATCCATGCAGCTATTACTCCATGCCAGTCCATGAAATGGCTTGGGGGGGGGGGGGAGATCCATGATCCTTGTGTAGAATCCAATCTATGGCGTGCTGCCAGTTATGGCAACAAATGAAGTAGTCAAAACAGCCATCACCAGATGACGGGTTGCTGTGCACCGCTCCTGTACAGCATGTAATTGGCTGGACAGAAGAGTCAGAATGCAGAACTGCATCCATGTACTGAATTTCGGATTACCTGCCATGTAATCTATATTGGGTATAACTCCTGAAGCCAAAGCACAACATACGCCTGTTCAAAGCCCGGATGGAGCAACATGTGACCAGAGATGACGCACCAACAACATCAACCCAAATACCTCTGCTGGAGAAGGGCTGAAAAAATTCTGGATGGCTACATAATTTCAAACGGATGTCTAGGAACACAAAATCCCTTTTCCAGTCTTGCTGACGATCTGACTGTTATTAAGACGGAACAGCAACGGAAAGACGTTATGGAACAAGGAGCTGCCTTTCAAAAGGTGTCCAAATTTCTGTATGCTTGTTTATGGAGTTATGGTTACAATATGGAGTTCTGACTACACAGTATTGGGAGTCGGATCTGTCAGCTGAAGGATCCTGAGATGTACTACAATTATTTGCTTTCCCTTGCCAGCAGCCCAGCCCATGTCTAGCTGCTTCGTAAATTTCTGAGTTTAGATAGCTTTTTTGCGGGACACTATTTCCAGCGTGTGATGTTTTAAACGCATAGGACCCAAGGCTTCTGCAAATAACCTGAATTCCTAGAAGTGATTTTTAGTTTGTTCCATTCTTTTAACAAACTTCCCCTCCCCCAAAAGGCCATGGCTGAGACAGACAATCCTCCAAAGCACAGAAGCCACCAAATCCTTCTCCTAATTTTCGCGCAAGTGAAGCTTATTACTCAAGTGCTGCTGATGCTGGAGTACCCCCATCCCGAGATGCTCTTAGTGTGCCCCTGGATCATGCCCAGGATGTTCAGGATTCCCTACATTTTGCCCCCCTTTAGCCTGTATGCAGTGCTGCTGAAAGGGTGCCGTGTTCGATTATGCAAAAAGTACACCACTGACACCTGTTATTTAATTTTTGCATTCAAAAAGTTTATTAGCTGCCTTTCTACCTTATAGGAACTCAAGGTGGCTATTAGGTAACGAAGGGCATGACAAAAGTAGGAAAATTATCGGACAACACGAATTTGATGAGTAACCACCTTCTACAGACATAACTTTATGAGTCTCATGTTTAAATATTTGAAAGCGAAGCAGTGTTGAAACCAGGGCTCATTTTGTAGCAGGAACTCCTTTGCATATTAGGCCACACACCCCTGATGCAGCCAATCCTCCAAGAGCTTACAGTAGAAGAGCTCTGTAAGCTCTTGGAGGATTGGCTACATTAGGGGTGTGTGGCCTAATATGCAAAGGCCTAATATGCAAAGGAGCTCCTGCTACGGAATGAGCCCTGGTTGAAACCATGGCAGAAAGCATGTCTACCCAGAACACAGAGGCAGATGTGACCAAATCCCTTAGGAGTGTTATTAAATATCACTGGATGGATGCTGACCTTGGTGCCACTGGAAGGAGGCACTATGCATAGGCAACCTATGACACAGACACTGCCAAGCTGCCTTATCCTGAGTCTGGCCTATCATGGTTAGTAGTGTCTGTTTTGACTGGCAGTGGCTCTCCAGGGTCTCGGGTACAGGTTTTTCCTATCACCTGCCTGATCCTTTCCCTGGAGATTCTGGGGATTGAATCTGGGATCTTCTCTGTGCCAAACAGATGCTCTGGACTGAGCTCTCTTTAATCGATCAAATTTACCAGTCTGAAGCCCAATTCAGTGAAGCAATGCTGGCCACAGAACGGGGTGGGGTGGGGTGGAATCTGAAAGAGCGCACTTGTAAACGGCAACAAGAGAAGCATCGTCCTCTTTTAAAATGAATTAGTGTAATGAATGTGATGCTGCTCCATAAGGAGAGGTTCAATAAATGTTCACTTTTTTTATTCATTGGGGAAAATGTCATTTGTCCACTGCAGCTAGAAAAAAATTTCGTTTGACAGCTGCATTTTTTATTAGTTGGGGGGGGGGGGGGGGGAATGTCATTGGTCAGCCTCCAGCTGGAAAAGTACTAGCACCTGGGAATCAAACTGGCCCAAGAACTTGTTTGTACAGCTGCTCAGAAAGGAAAATTCTGTTGGACAGGAATGGTCGGGCTAAAAATATGCAGACAGAATAACGCAGAAGAATACGGCTAACGCCCGCTGCTTTATGGTCCTGCCAGGCAAACAATGAGAAACGGGTTTTATAATTGATTTAACTTTTAAATGGAGATAAAATGGAAGGCCCAGCTTAAACACCAAGGCAGTTGAGGACAGCGTGCACATGTGATAAAGCAACTAAGACGTTTCCATTTAACTGCGTCACTCTTTGCCCTCCATCACCATCAGTGTCTGACTTTTGCTGGGAGCCACGAAACCATCTCAGCTAGCCTATGCCGCTTAATCCCAACACAACTTGTTATTTTCCCCAAAAAGCATGAAATAAAGTGATCCCAAACGCAAATATATTTTGCAACACTGATTCAATTTATTTAAAACTTTTCTGGCATGCCTTATCTCCTCACACTCAAAAGCTCTAACAAAAGAACAGACGTGTAGTAAAGCTATCCGAGTGATGATGGATTGCATCATCATGCTCTGGTAACGGAAGCCCAGTGAACAGAAGCCCTTTTTGGCAGGCTTTTTAAGGGCGGAAACATATTCTGCGTTACCAACTATTTCTTATGAAATATCACTCAATCCGATAACGATTCTACTAGGGCTCTGGAAAGACTGTGCTCAGCCTAAAACAATGAGAACCTATACAGAGTTTGCTGATAGCAGCCAGAATCTTAATAGCCGGTAATTGATAAAATCACAGGGGTCCATCTGTGGTCAATGTAAAGATGAACTACTGTCATAATGGTAAAGCTTAATTAATTTATTCAACCACAGGGGGTGGGGTGGGGAAGAAAACAGAGATTTTTCAAGATGCTTGGCATTTAGGACATGATTTAACAAAAACCAGACTCAAAGGACATATACAATTCAATCCTAAATAGAGTTATACCCTTGATGGACTTCAATGTTATACCCTTGATGGACTTCAATGGACTTAGAAGTGTATAAAACTGCTTAGGACTACAACTGTTAGCCTTCCCCAGGGATTGGCAGACAATGGGATGGCTCTTCAATGTCTTAAGCAGGTCATTTCTCAGCCCTGCTACCCAAGATCCTTTTACCCGAAGATGCCAGGAATTGCACTTAGGACCTTAGCTGCTCTAACACTGGCCTTCTCCGTATGCCAGCATCCTCAAACCGCAGGACTGGTCCATTTAGCACTTCTAAGAATCTCCAACACTGTTCGGTTTTACTACGGATAAACATAACTGCAGAGACAGGAAGCCTACCTTTTGCTTTTTCCCCCTCCTGTTTTGCAGATCTTCTTCTCCTTCCTCAATAAGTTTCAGCGCCAGCTCTTTATTAACCTTGGGAAGTTTCTAATGAAAGAGAAGGGGAATCAAAAGGTTACAAACAGCAATGGTGGTCCGCAGACAAATTCCAAAGAACAGAAGCTGTATCAAGCCTCAGTGCGCACCCTTTCAAGCTCTTGAGAACTCTTCAGCAGCCTGGATGTTCAGTTAAAGAAAAGGGAGGGGGAGAAAGAATATAAGCTCTTTTAGGGCACCACAAGGTGTAGATAGGAACTATGGAGCCAGTGATGCTCTGTATTCTTGGGGAGCAGACGACAGTGGGTGAGCTTCTAGTGTCCTGCCCCACTGCTGGACCTCCTGGTGGCACCCGGTGTTTTTGGCCACTGTGTGACAGAGTGTTGGCCTGGATGGGCCACTGGCCTGATCCAACATTGGCTTCCCTTAAGCCTAAAATTGCAGACTTAAAATGGAACACAGGATGTGCCGAATTGGAGTAGATCAAGGTGTGTGTGTGTCTGTGTGTGTGTGTGTGTTGCTGAACCAATGGCTGCTAGGACAAAGAAGGAGAGAGGAAAAACGGATCTCTCTGTTTGTGAATACGAAAGGCCAAACATAACCAGATGTCTTTCCAAATGTGTTAAGTGAGGCACTCTAGCAAGGCAGAGGGCAAAACAAAAGGAAGAGTGGTCCTCTTTCACTGGTACTTGCCACATTCTGACATATTTCAGATCAAAGTCAATAAACACATGTCATTTTTTTAAAGTATGAGTTTCTGTGAATTAAAAAAAGAAAAAAGTTTAAGCCACATCCACACTCCTTCCTGCAGCACAAGAGTAGGAGTCTCAGAGCGGCTTACAAACTCCTTTCCCTTCCCCTCCCCACAACAGACACTCTGTGAGGTAGGCGGGGCTGAGAGAGCTCTTTTGAAGACTGCCCTTGAGAGAACAGCTCTGAGAGAACTTGTGACTGACCCACCAGCAGCAGTGCGTGGAGGAGTGGGGCATCAAACCCGGTTCTCCCAGATTAGAGTCCGCGCTTCTAAGCCACTACACCAAACTTCTCTGTTGGAGAAGTGGGGGGAGGGCCCTTCAGGCAGGCGACAGCTGGCGAGTGACATGAGGAGGGCAGGAGGGCAGAGCACCAGCCAGGGAGAGCCACAACCATCACATTACCAGGCTGGAAAACCACGACTGACCTAACTTACAGTCCTGTTACAAGAATGATCCAGGTAACAGATGTGACGTTCTTTAATAATCAAAGAGCACTACATAAATGTTGGTTATTAATGCCCGATTGTTTATGATTTGATTCAGTTAATCGGGGGAGATGCTGATGAAAACTGAAAACATTTGGAACTTATTTTATGAGAATTTATAGATTTAAAGGTAAAGGTTTCCCTTCTCGAAAGCCAGTTGAATCTGACTCTTGGGGGCGGTGCTCATCTCTGTTTCCAAGCTGAAGAGCCAGTGCTGTCCGAAGACGTTTCTCTGGTCATGTGGCCGGCATGACTAGGTGCCGAGGCACATGGAATGCTGTTACCTTCCCACCAAAGCGGTACCTATTTATCTACTTGCAATTTCTTGCTTTCGAACTGCTAGGTTGGCAGGAGCTGGGGCCAGAGAGGGGAGCTCACTATGTCACGCGGCACTCACGTCTTGAACTGCTGAACTACAGACCTTCCGATCTGCAGCTCAGTGTTAGATTTACTAACTCCCAAATAATGGAGGAGCTAATTCCAAATGAGCACTCAATAAACATCTTCCTAATGTCATTAAGGGACATTTTCCAAGTTCAGTCTATACCTTTAGTTGCACTCTTTGTACACGGGTTTCTTCTATCTTCTGCCTAATTTTCTCTTTCCTGTACTCCTCATAGGCAAATGGATTCACCATCATTTTAACCTGGGGATGCAAACAGATGGTAAAATGCAGAAGGGGGAAAAAAAACTTGTAGAAGATGTTCTTATTTCCATTTTTCTCTTTTTTTCACTGTCAAAAGCAGATATAGTCTTAATGAGTTAGCCGGTTTACCTTGTGATACAGTCTTATGTCCATGAAAAAGCCATGCATGTATGCACGGAGTAATGGGGATCCAATGAGATGTGTGAGCCCTGAAAAACACATACAACAGGATGTTAATAGCTCAGCAAACCTTATGGCAAGGACACAGGAAACAAGGCCACTTCTATATGATCTTTTTGGCACTAGTGTAAGGAAGAGAGTGTACAGCGTACAGGCTACAAAGTCTCAAAACCAAGCAAATGTTTCTTTACATACCTTTGGAATGCAATGCACAGTACAGTTTGTGTCAGCATGTAAGACATAAGCTAGATCTGCTGCATCTAATTTGACAGTTGACAGATCCTGGCTGAAAGTCTCAGCAGGAGCAAACCAGATCTGTCCAGTACTGGAGTCTGATGTCAGAGTGACTCAGCACTGTAAGCTGATTGGATACTGTTATGTATAAATGTATTCTATGTACAGTATGTTCTTCCCTCTCTTGCTATTTGGTTGCCTGGCGAAGCATTCTGTTGAAGTGTATACCGGCATCACTAACTTATTGTAAATAAAACCTTGTATATAGTTCCTACAAAGGACTGTGTGGACAGTGGACTTCTTGGGTCTGAGCTCACTGTTATAGTTCATCAGCGCACGCTACTCTGCCACTATCATTGACAGGTTGCACATTATTCATACATTGTGACATATAATGGGCATACAAGATTTCCTCTATACCCATGTTGCAAAGGTGTGAAGGGCCCCAAAATTAATTTTCATGAGCCAATACAGGAGAAGGAAGAGGTGTTACCAAAGGGCAGGGATGGCTGAGAGCTGAATGCTGTCCTCCCAGAATGCCATGCTAAGCAGAATTACACCTTTCTAAACTCCTAGATGTAGAAGGGTGCAGCTCTGCTAAGGATGACACAACCAGCTTCTTACCAAAATAGTGAACATTTGGTAGAAGAGATTCATGTGAGATCAACCTCAATTACAATCTCTGCTGTGGCACATTGACGCTTTAATTAAAGTGTCGCCTGGGGTCACTGCCTGTGAAGGTCAGGCACATCAAACAACATCAGTTCAGTGCCCAATTTCTTAACAGTCCTGCTTCCAGATGAAAGGGCAAGAGCATTCACAGGTAGACCATGCTGCAATAACAATATGAAGAGTAAGATGAATGAGACCACGAATGAGACGATCTTGAGGAAATTATTTTCCAGGCATAGAAAATAGTCTAATGGTTCAAACATAACTTCTGAACTCTGCTTTCCATCCAACGCCTTTTCTGGTTGCGTCACAGTCTTCTTGTAACACCTTGGGGTGAACAAGTCTATACCTCAGTTGTCCATGCATAAGACAAACAAGTCTCTCTCTACCATAAATATTGGACCAGTATTGTCACATTTCTGAAGCATGTAGAAATGTGTAGTGCCCAAATGGACTACGAAGGACTTTCTTTAACCATGAGTAAACATCACGTTTCCCTAGATGCAAAATGTATTCTTAACGGAACTATCTCTTTAAAGATACTGGGCAGTATCCTCCCATGTATATGTAAGAAAGGTACATGGAGTTTCCCCATGTTCTTCTCCATAGCTGCAGTTTATTCAGACTCCAGAAAGATCCTTCTTGGGGCTGCAGGACCAATGCAGAGGAATGACTGGTGAGGTGGGGTGAGGAGGGGCAAGGGGATGGAATTACCCCTTCCCCTTAGCAGAGCTTTGCCTGCAGAAGGGAGTGATTTCCACCTCTTATTCTGGCCTAACTCCAGCACCCACTCCAGCCCAGGTGGCTGCTCCTCTGCATGGATCTAGCAATCCCAAAAATGATCTTTGCCAGGGGAAGGAAGGAGCTGCAGCAATTAAGACAACCTTGGGGAAAGTGCATCTTCTGCCTACAGACTGAGGTACTGCCCAATAATTCATACGGAGATACCATCAGTACGCCGATGACACCCGTCTTTATTTCTCTACGTATAGAATCAGGTGGGTCCACAGATGTCCTTGATCTGGAGGTGCTAACAGGCCAACTGACAGTGCCAAAATAAACCTCAGTCCAGACAGGAATGAGGTATAATTGGCCAGTTGAACTTGTTGGAGATTAAGGAGCCAGCCTCTTCTGGATGTAGCTGCAGTATCCCTAGATTCATAGCGAGGAGGTGCTATTTGATCAAATGGGGGCTGAGGTTTCCTCTACAGTTTGTGGTGCCTTTTATCAACTTTGGATGGCGCATAACCTGCAGCCTTCGACCACAGCTGGCCACAGATTTGGCCACACTTATCTGTACTAGGATCACAACTAACTGCAATACACTTTATGTGGGGCTACCCTTGACGACTGTCCGCAAACTTCAAATACTACAAAATGTCACAACAAGTTGGCTGACCATCATAAGCTATAGAGAACCCATCACCCCTGTCTTTAAAGGGCTACGCTGGCAGCCAATTAGTTCCTGGCAACAGTCCGAAGTAATGGTTTTTACCTACGGAGTCCTAAGTGGTCTGGGACCAGAGTACATGGACAGCTGACTTACCTGTACCAACCTTCCAACCAATTCAGAACTGTTTCGCATGCCTCCATATTCTGAAGTGAGGTGGGTGGCTTTCAGACTAGTGGAATCTCAGCTGTAGAATGCCTGGAGCCTCATCTTTTAAGTTTTAGATACCAAGTGAAACTTTTTCCCTTGCTTGGGGGGCTTTGGTTAATGTGGCTTATGATTTCAGACTGCCCTTGATAAAAGTGATTTGAACAAGGATAAGTCTTAAATCAAAGCGGCTTCATCTTTTTTAAACAGCTCTTCTGCTGAAGTTGCTCTCTGATGGTGCCCTGTGTAGCTATGTAGCTTAGCTAACATTCTAGCTTGATAGCCAGTGCGCTGTAGTGACTGAGGTACCACACTAGGGTCTGGGAGACACAGGTTCAAATCCCCACTCTGCCCTGGAAGCTTGCTGGGTGACCTTGGGGCGCTCATATACTCTCAGCCTAATCTTTCTCACAGGGTTGTTGTGAGGACAAAATGGAAGAAAAGAGAATGATGTGAGCCGCTTTGGGTCCCCACTGGGGAGAAAGACAAAATATAAATGAAGTAAATAAAAAAATAGCTTCATTTGCACCTGTTTCTAAATACACAGTGGAAACGGTGGAGGAGGGGTCACTGCCTTAGCATATCAGCTTGTGATCGTACAAAGTGGCTAACCATGGGTGAGCAGGACAGTTATGTTAGCGCCAGACATTATTTATTAAAACACTGATACTTCGGCTTTCCTTGTGGTTCAAGGCGGCTTATAATAATAGTTAAAAACATCTTCGGTTCAAAACCAAAAATGAACTCATAAATCCCAAATCCGTCCCCCCTCCAAAGATGCCTGCCAATTCAGACTCCGTCAAACGCCCAGGCAAACAGGCAGGCCTCCTGAAAATCTCCAAGGAGGGGATCCCCCCTCACCTCTTCAGGTAGTCCATTCCATAGAGTCCAAGCCTTGACAGCACCATTAGGGAAGAGAATATGGTCCGGTTGACAGGTCCGCATCCTGGTTTTACTGTGTGCTCCTATTTCGATCCTATTGTGTTTACTGAATAGTTTGCAAACTACCTTGGGGGATCATTTGACTGGAAAGTCGGTCTGTAAGCCAGCTAAATAAATAATCAATAACGTACCTAAATTTTCAAGGTCTTTTCTTGTGACAAATTTGTAATCATCATACACTGTTGTCTCTGGGTTCTCCTCCAGTTCTTCTGTTAGACTGTCAAGAAATGAGCACCATTTTGGAGCAGGACCTAACACCTGCAGAAAGAGTGACGTTAAGACACACTCACAATCAGTGTTCCCCTTAAGTTGAGTTCGTGTGAGCCGGCTCACAGTTTTTTAGCCTCCGGCCCACACATTTTTGTCTTGGCTCAGGAAGGAGTGCTCCAGAGCAAACTAATTTATGCAGTAGCCAAATCACCTGCTCGCAACTTTAAGGCCAGTAGCTAATAAAGTAGAATGTTTGCTCACAGGACCCCACAGCTTAGAGGGAGCATTGCCCCCAATCCGTCTTTTCTGTGACAGTAGCCCAGCTAGGGCTGGCAGCACACGTGGGGAAAAGTGTCCTGTCTTTATGCTATTTTATGATTTGATCATACTAGTTGACGTGAGCTGTCTCAAGTGGTCCTTTGAAGAGGCACATATAAATTTTGTGATTATTATTATTATTACGACAACAATATGATTATACACAGATAATATCTTAGTTCTGTAACAGGGATTCACAGATCCCCGATGCTTTACTCCTCTCCACTTTCTTTCATCTCAGTGATTAAAAAAAAAACTAGTTAACATCTCCTATCTTGGATTGCTAGAGCTATTGTGGCATTGTGCAGATTTTCACAGCTGCAGTTCTTTAGCCCCCGCTACCTGGGGAGTGCCATGTTTCTGTCCCCTTCCTTCACTTTAACTGGAATGTGGCCATCGTGCCCTTGACACAAGCACACTCACTCCCACTCTCGGATACTAGGAAAATACTCGGAAGCACACTCACTCCCACTCTCGGATATTAGGAAGATACTCGGAAGCACACTCACTCCCACTCTCGGATATTAGGAAGATACTCGGAAGCACACTCACTCCCACTCTCGGATATTAGGAAGATACTCGGAAGCACACCCACTCTTGGATACTAGGAAGATACTCGGAAGCACACTCACTCCCACTCTCGGATATTAGGAAGATACTCGGAAGCACACTCACTCCCACTCTCGGATACTAGGAAGATACTGTGAGACCTTTTACAGTTCCGCAGGGCCTGTAAAACAAAGCTCTTCCACCAGGCCTTTAGTTAAGGAGCCACATCCAATAGCCTGCGCTTCGCCAAACCGTAACAACTGCTGACTGTATTTTTTACTGCTATTATTATCTCACCATTACTGCTATTATTATCTCACCATTGCCATATAAGCTGATAACCAGCACTTTAAGTCTTGTTTTTATAGCTACATTTATAATTGTTGTTCTATTTGTCAATTTTTATGGAAGCCGTCCTGAGCCTGCCCTGGCGGGGAGGGCGGGATATAAATCAGTTAATCAAACAAACAAATAAAGGATTCAAACAGGACAGAACAACTGATTCCCTGACAAAGGAGTATGGAAGTAAACAGTTAAGAGAAATGTTTTACAGATCTTTATATCCCTTCTTGGGATCAATTACGATTTCAGATGTGTAAGGAAAAAAACAGGTCACACTACTGTATTTTAAAATGCAAGTTTCCATTTCATTTCAAATTCAGGCTTGCTGAATGTTTTTCCCCCCCGGCAATCTCTCTCTTCCACTGCCATGCAATCCCAATCACACCCACTGAAGTTAGACTGCGGTGCATCAAGTTGAACATCAAAAGCTGCCTTTCCAGAGGAAAAGAAACAGGAAATAATGGCAAGGTTGAAAGACCCAAAACAGAGTTTTAGGCGATTAGCAGAGCGTCGCCCTGGCAACGTGCCCAGCGTGATGACATCACTTCCGAGTGACGTCATCACACCGGGCACGTCGGCCTGATCGGGCCACTTTGGCAGATTGGGGACCCATTTAGCGGGGGAATCCCCGCCCCCTGGGGGGACTTGGCAGCCCTATTTGGGCAGCAGGAAAGGTGTTGGTGGGCATCATGGCACCCATGGGCACCATGCTGGGGACCTCTGATCTAGAGGGAGGTCTGGGGACTCCACACTGCCTTAGATGCTGCCTGCTTTTTCAGTGAAACAAGGGGATAAAATGAGCTTTCAGCGTGTCAGGTGGGGAGAGTCATTTTTTTAAATGCTTCCCCATGTAAAAACACCCTGTATATAGAAGTTTAGGCGATTACCAGAGATGTCATTGTGGCATGCACGTGCTTTGCACCACACAGGACTCCCAGAGAGGGACTGGGATTCCCCCACTTTTTTTAATGTAAGATTTGGCAACCCTATACCCAACAAGTATTTTTCTAAAAAAAATGTGTGGGGCCCGGTGGGGTTTTGCCAAGCAAGTCTTCTGACAGGCTTTGCAAAGTTTGAAAAACCTAGCTTTGGCAGCAACTGCCATTACAGCACAAAGGACCTTCACTGTGTGACTGAAGGTATGCTGTGGCAACCATTTTGTGGCTGGCTCTGCTTCCTGTGGCAGCCATTTTGTGACTACACCCACTGCGTTGTGAGAATTCCAGTGGTGCCCACAGGCTCAGATAGGCTGGGGACCCTTGCTCTAGATGTAAGCAGACTTCTCCCTCTGATTCTGGAAATTCTACAGCAGTGGCACAGGGGCCCCCACCACAGTGACTAGTGTTGAGCCAGACTGTGGTATTTGTTCACAAGCCAGCTCTAGCCCACATGCCCCCAGCTGGTAATCAATGATATAGGCTTGTATCCAAGTGAGCATTTCTGTGGGTACAAGTCCTTGTGCCTGTAAAGTACAATTTTCCCACCTTCTCTCTCACACAGCAGCCCAAAACTGCGAAAAAGTCACACTTTGCAGTTGCAAGGACTTTCTGTTGCCCACAAAAACACTAGCTGGGATCCAAACTGCTTCCAGCAGTGATAGCTATGCTTCACATCCGCTTGCTAGGCACCCGTCCCAACAGACACAGCCAAATGTGTTAAAAGATTCTACAGGATGACCAGAAAATTATTTCCAAGTGACACCCGCTGGACGGTTTCCGCACCTATGCTCACAGGCGTGTATTTCCTTTGAGGCAACAGGTTACGATGAGAAGTGGAGGATTTCCTTTGTTGTGAATAAGCCCAACTGTGCTACTTGTTAGACTGAAAGCGCTTATCTGAAAACAGATAGGAAGCCCATACTTCCTGTTTGTGGAGGCAAAACAACACTGTCGTCAAATGACTGCTCAGCAGTCAATACCGAAAATACCAGCTCCAATCTGTAGCCTATAATTCGTACTACGATACACAGACTCAGAAGTGGCACTATTATATGGATTTAATTAACAACATACAATGCAATTTTAAAATAAGCCAATTTTCACCCATAGGATTTGCAGGACAGGCAAATCTACAGGCCATACATCCTACGTTTCTCTCTTTGTTCTCTAGTTTTAAACAGACATTTATCTCAATTGTGGGTAAAAATGGACTTCTTGAAGTCTGGGGGCGGGAAAGAGATGTGCACCACTGCAATTCATCATACTGGAAGAACAGTCTAGGCAGATCTACTCAGAATTCTCCTGAAGTTTACCCAGTGGTGCTTACTTCCAGGAAAGTTCTTCTTAGGACAGCACTGTAAAACAACCATGGTTTCTGTTACCAAGCACTGCCCACAGCGTTCAATGACAAGCAGAGAAACACTGGTAAATCTTAAGAATGCCAGCATGCCATAGTGGCAAAAGTGCAGGACTAGAAGATGCAAATCATGCATTCTGCCATGAAGCTTGTTGGGTGATCGTGGGCCCATTATGGTCTTTCCTAGCCTACCTAACAGGGTGGTTGTTGTGAGGATAAAATGGAGGAGAGGCATATGACATATACTGCCCGGAGCTCCTTGAAGGAATGGTGGTGGGTGGGAGAAATCTACTAAAATATATAATCAAAACATGTCTGTATTCTACCAGTCACAGTAGTTGAAAAGACAGAGAACGGCAATATCTCCATTTTGAGCCAGAACCCAAACAAACCCAGGGAAGCCAAACTACTGTAAATACGTTGCTGGGCAGAATAAAGGCAAAACCATGTGATTGCTGGGAAATCCCTGAACGACAGCATTTCCCGCTCCTTAATCACCAAGGAAAGGTGTGACTGGCAGCTCTAAAATTCTATCAAGTGTTATCAAAGTTCAGAGAGGAGAAAAATAGTACCTGAAACCCAAATACGTCAGTATAATCTAGTAACAAAACAGTAGCCTCACTTTTGACACATGCCAAGACTGCACTTACTCTGTGAAAACCAAGATCTGAATGGGCCCTTTATTTCATCCCCCCCCCCCTTATTACAGTGGCATACTTGAAGATGAGAAGAACCTTTCTTCGAAATATTGCATGACTGCTCTTATGTTCCATCCTCTGAAGTGAACCAACCCGTAAATAATATTAACCATGGCTTGAAATTAGGCTGCTGGGCAGCATTTTTCTTTATTAGCACAACAGTTTATGCCCAGTTTAGGATAGGGTTTTGTACTCGAATAGCCACAGAATGAGGGCATAGCCGCACTTACACAACTGAGCTGTGGACTGGTATTTCTTACAACAACAACAACAATAATACAACACCAACAACAGCAACAACAACGTGCTGTCAAGTCACAAACAATTTATGACAGCCCCTGCTGGGGTTTTCAAGGCGAGAGATGGACAGAGGTGGTTTGCCATTGCCTTCCTCCGCCTAGCAACCCCGGTCTTAAGAACATAAGAGAAGCCAATTTTGGATCAGGCCAATGGCCCATCCAGTCCAACACTCTGTCATACAGTGGCCAAAAATAGCAGGTGCCCTCAGGAGGTCTAGCAGTGGGGCCAGGACACTAGAAGCCCTCCCACTGCTGCTCCCCCACCAGCACCAAGAATACAGTGCATCACTTGCTCCAGCCTGAGAGATCCTATCTATACCATGTGGCTAATAGCCACTGATGGACCTCTGCTCCATATGTTGGTGGTCTCCCATTTAAGCACTAACCACAGCCAACCCTGCTTAGCTTTTGAGTTCTGACAAGCTTTGGCTAGTCTGGGTTATCCAGGCTGCTCCTTCTTGCAAATCACTTCTGAAACTCAGGGGCTTTCAGTTTAGTGTGAGTTTGGTGTTCAAGGAGAAAGTGATGGGGAAAATCACACTGGGAGCACTCAAGGCCGCAAGAAGCATTTTGGATACCAGTCCTAATATTTATATATGTTTATGGTGTTTTTTTCATTTTAACAGTTAACACCCCCCTCCCCCCCGCTTTGCACTTCCCAGTGCCACTGAGTCTAGACGCTTAAAAAAAAATTACATACTGCCTCTCCACAGACCTGCTTGAGGCAACTCACAAAGTAGAACTATGCCATGAAATCATTAAGACAGCATAAAATTATCAACAATAGCCCATAAAAACAAGTCAGGGCATAAAACAACAACTTGAAAAAGATGTTTATAAAACAATCCTCATGCTAAAAGCTGACCATAAAAACAGCTAAAAAACATAAAACCTCTCGATTAAAAGCTGGGGGAGGGGTGGAGAATGTTTGCCCTGGCACCTAAAAGATAGTAAGGTAGGCATCAAAAGATCCTCAAGGGCGTTCAGCAGGTGAGTTACTATCACTGAAAAAAGCCTTGTCTCTGGGTTAAATACAGTCCAATTCTACTTTTTTTAAAACCAGGGGGAGATTTGCATTACGTCAGCGAAGTAGATCGCAATGCAATACATCCATTATGTCTTTCTGCTGTATAATTTTCAGCAAAAAAGAAAAGAAAAAGGCAATGCCCATATATTTATACAGATTATAATTTGAGCTACATGGTATCATTTTGCCGTCACGCAGCACTAATTCCACTTTAAATCACATCTATAGCATAATCAGATGCTGGCTTTAAAAACAAAGTGGACAGGATTGATGACAGTGTTGTGATAGCAGAAAACCATTTCCGGGAGGGAGATGCTCTTTACTTACTGGAATGTAGTAGATATTCATTTTGGGCGCTTCGTTGGCTGTGAACAGCATTCCTAAAGAGACAGAAAAGAGCTGATAATGCTGCTAAAACACATTTTTAAAAAAACTGTGAACTGAACTATGCTTTTCTTGAGAATGAAGCCATCGTTACCATAACTCCAAATCACTGCAACTCTATACAATAAGTTATCAACTACCTTGAATGCCAATATGGGCAGAAAGGTAAAGTATAAACACTCTAAATCAAACTTGCTCAATGTAAGAGCCACACAGAATAAACGCCAGATGTTTGAGAGCCGCAAGACAGGAGAAAAAATCACACGTTTTTATTTTTAAAATATGCAAATTTCCTTTTTATTAACGTTACACGAGACTGCCAAAAATATAAACAAAAGGGGTAAAAACAGATATTGATAAAGATATTTGTTTGCTAATGATATGGATTTGTCTATGAGAGAAAAAGAGAGAGATGGAAAGAAAGAATGAAAGAGGTGGAAAGAAACAGAGAGAGAGAGAGAAACAAAGAAAGCAAATAGATGGGAGGGAGAAAAGGTATGCCTCCCTTCGCTTCCCCAGCTGCCCTGCCAGGAGCCATACAATATGTATGAAAGAGCTGCGTGTGGCTCCCGAGCCACAGTTTGGCCACCCCTGCTCTAAATAAATACATATTTGCATATGTGTACCCTGCGTTTCTTCTCCTGTGAGGACTCCAAACGGCTTACAATGTTGTTCCCCCCCACCTGCATTTTATCCTCCCAGAAAGACTGCGAGGTAGGTTAGGCTGAGAGTGTGTAACTGGCTGGAGGCTTCCACGGCAAGAGTGGAGATCTGGACCCAGGTCTTCAAATTCTAGTGCAACACTCTAACCACCAGGGCTCATTTCATAGCAGGAGCTCCTTTGCATATTAGGCCACACACCCCTGATGTAGCCAATCCTCCAAGAGCTCACAGTAGCCCCTGTAAGAAGCTCTCTAAGGTCTCGGAGTATTGGCTACATTAGGAGTGTGTGGCCTAATATGCAAAGGAGCTCCTGCTACGAACTGAGCCCTGCTAACCACTATACCATGCCAATAAACTTCACAATTAGATCCCTGCAGTTAACATGGGTGGGGTAATGCTGTTGACTTTGTATTTAAATTATGAACAATAAATGGATATGAAACAAAATATCACCAGTCCTGGAAGAGAGAGCCCTCAGTAGTAGAATAAGAGTGCCACAAGGTCTTGGCTTAGCAAAAAAAAAGAGTATAAATCAGTCTCTTGAAAGTTTAAAGCCTATGTTGGGTTGGATTCTACGAACAGAGCTACGTTCGCAGAAAGGATTTTTGCTGCCTCCCCCCTTCCTAGTGCAGCCCTTGCAAAACCACTCCTGAGGGTTGGAGGTCCTTTGTGAAAAAGCTACATAGGGGGATGCAGCCAGAAGGGGAAACTGGGAGTGGGATGGAAAGAAGCAACAAAATTCCCTTTCACTAACATGCTCCACTGGCAGTTCCAGAGCATCCAATCGATATTATGAACCAGAGAATAGAAGGAATGTTCACACAGCTCAGATGTTTCCTTCTGCTGAAAGATGATTTTATTCAGTCCTGTTTTTGTTTAGGAAATATAATTATTAAATAAATCCTTTTGTCTAAACTTTGAAACATTACAATAAAGAAGAGGAAAGTTTCCTCCCGGAGGTGATATTTCCCCAGGCACACACACTGGAACAGGGCTTAGATGCATATAATGGGGGCGAATAAGGGAAAAGTTAAAGGCGTCCTTAACCTCTTTCGGTTGCTTGGGTGCGGTAACTCTTATCAGTTTTCTCAGGAAGAGAGTCACACCCACTGAACCACAAAACAGACTACCTAAAATGGTTTCAGACAGATTTAAGAAACAGTCTACCAGTTAATAAGTCAGAGTCCAATGTGACTTTTTTCTTTAAAAAAAAAATCAGACATGGCAAATCATTCATTATGAAACTTGAGGATGCAGAATCAAATATCCAGTTTGGACATGGGAACTTTTTAAGGGAAAGGAAAATTTATAATTTAGCAAGCAATGAAAGCATAAAAAAAACAATACAGGACGTTGGCTCCCAGCACCTGGTTAAAAAAAAAAAAAAGGAAGCCAGCGTGGTGTAGTGGTTAAGAGCAGTGGACTGTAATCTGGAGAACTGGGTTTGATTCTGCACCCCTCCTCATGAAGCCTACTGGGTGACCTTGGGTCAGTTACAGTTCCCTCAGAGCTCTCTCAGCCCCACCTACCTCCCAGGGTGTCTGCTGTGGGGAGAGGAAGGGAAGGTGATTATAAGCTGCTTTGAGACTCCTTCAGGTAGAGAAAAGCATGGTTTAAAAACCTCCTCCTCTTCTTCTTCACCATCCGAAAACACTATATTGGGGGTCATTGGGACCTTTCTTGGACAAAAACCACATGGATGGGCACTTTAGTAAGAAGGGGCATAGGGTAAGATTAAGTGAAAAAGCTGGCTGGATCCAACTGAATGTAAACACTGGATACTTGACTAATGAAGAACAACATGTGGTAATTTCAACCAAAATACTGCACCAATTTCATTTCCTTTTTTTAAAAAAAAAGTCACAATAAACCCAAGAGTGGTCCACAATCAACTACCCCCGGAAAGGAAAACTATCAATTCAATTTCAACCAGCACATTTATCACACAGTAAAAAGCAAGAATTATAAAGTGTTTTCTACCTACCCGAATTAGGATATATACAGACATCATTAATATCATGTTCCGGCTCCATGGAAGTGAATATTTTCCCCTGAAACAGAGCAAATGTGAAACGGGACTGAGTATTCCTCTTTTCCGAAGTCAGAACACAGAGAACAAGTGCATCACAAAACAAGCCAGCCACTTTGACCACTTTGATAAATCCACGGTTGAAGTCAATTCAAAGAACATTGTATTACAGACAAGAATCCTATAGAGAGGAACCCTACAAACATGTTGCTCTAGCTCCTTCTCACCTACCAATTCTTATCTTAACTTCATGATTCTGACAAAGAATCTGAAAATGAATTTCATTTTAAAAAAAACTACCAGTGTGGCCATGGCTCAGCCCTTCACCAGCATGATACAAATTCCCTCAAGTTTAAGCATTAGCTAGAGATTGGTCCTAAATGTGAAAAATTCTTTAGTAATCATTGTTAAAGCTATATTCAGATAGAACAATCCTAACAGAGTTATGCCTTTCTAAACCCACTGACCTCAATTGATTTAGACTAACAGCACAATCCTAAACAGAGCAATGCCCTTCTATCAGATGTAAGAAATATATTCTGGTCTGCTTCTTGCCTTTCTCCCACCTCCTATCAGGGAAAATATCATTCCTAGCCTATCCTGCTGTCATTGTGAGGTGGTACTTAGCCACAAACTAGTTTTGTGAATTTAAACATAACAACAAGCCACAATGATTACAAACCATGGCTGATAAACCAGCTACCAACTCTAGGTTGAAATCCTGGCTTGATGCCAACCAACCAACCAACCCACCCCATTCTGGAGAGCTGTCTACATCCAGATGTCACAACTAACTGGGTTTTGATCAAATTATAGTTGTATCATGGTGCCTGCATGCAGTCCATGACAATTTTGTCGAGATTGAGTGGATATATGATGGGAGTGCTCTTCTACTGAAAGATGGTGGCAACTGTCTGGAATGATCACAATGCTAGAAACCTGGGCCTGAATCCTACAAACGATCTCTCCCAATGGAAAGGATTTCTGTCCATGGAGTGACCCTCTCATCTCCCCTGCCCCCGTAGTAGCCCACAATGCACTGTGAAATGTTGCTCCTGTGGGACAAGTTACCCCCAGGAGAACCATGAGAGAGGAAATGGAGGTGAGCTGCAGGAGAGGAGAACAGGCAAAAAGTTCTCCCCCTGCCTGCAAAAATCTTGGGTGAGATTCAAGTCCTGGAATACAACTTCCCACTTTGCCGTATATTCTGCTGTAGTTAGCCATCTGTCTTCCAAATGAGGCAACCTCACTGCCTGGACTAACCCAGACATATTTGTGATTTGGTCAAAAGCTAACTTTTTCTCATGAATATATCTAATTCTCAAAATGGCAACATTTGTGGATACTTAAATACAAAGATTGTAAGCCATGACTAGACAGCTTTTTCTATGAACCTGAGAAAAGCCCCAGGTTTTCAGAGAAACCTGAAATCTAAAAACAAATACATTGGGGTGGGGGAGGTTTAAAATCCCAAAATAACAGAAGCTGCACAGGTACCTTTAAAAAAAGGTGATCCCAGTGGCCACTGTGCAGGTTGTATGTATGTATTAAACAACACCGCAGTCAGGACCAAACCCTGAAAAACATCACAATCTAATGCTTGCAAGGAGACATGGATGAACGAGGAAAACCAATTCAAGGCAATATCATGTACCCCCAGTGAGGCCAGGCGGCTGACCAGGACCAAATGGTCAACTGTATCAAATGTCGATCACAGAGCTAATGAAATCAGCCGCACTCAACAGGCTTGATCTAATTGTCGACAGATGGCATCCACCAGTCTCTGTCCCCAAACCAGGCAGAAAGCCGACCTGGAAAGGGTCAAATGCAGAGATTTCATCCAGCAAAACCTGAAGCTGTTCAACCCCTGCTCTCTCAATTACCTTCCCCAGGAATGGTAAATTGACACCAGGAGGTGATTGGCTAGGTCCTTTTTATCTAGAGATGCTTTCTTAAGAAGGGGCCTAACAATGGCCTCCTTCAAGGGCTGAGGGAAGCAACCCTGAGAGAGAGACTAATTAATGATCTCCCTCAGGGGGGCTTTTAATGCCTCTTGGATGGCTTTTGCTAACCAAGAGGGGCAAGGATCCAACTAACAGGTTGTAGGCTTCACAGCCATCAGAATCCTGTCAGCATCCTGCAAAGAGAGCAAGAAGTGGCCCAAAACAGGACCAGATGGAGCCAGTGGAGACCCCAGTATACTACCACACTTTAAACCAGCAGTGAGGTTGTGGCAAAGTTATGAGATTTTATCCACAAAAAAGTTTGCAAAAAATGACACAGCTAAATATCAAATCATTATCAATTTGGGACTCTACTTTCAGGGAAGTCAAATTCTGAACTAACCTAAAGAATTGGGCTGGCGGCAAACTAGTGGACACAGAAAAGTGAGACTTATTTGCTGCCTTCACCACTACCTCATAGACTTTCAACTGAGCTCTACAGTATGTTCTCAGTACTTCATCATGAGACCGTCTCCAGGATTGCTCTAGGCATCTGAGCAACCTCTTTGTATTTCTCAGCTCCTCAGTATACCAAGGGTAGGAGAAGACTGAGGGTGCAGAGGGCATTGGGGAGCGATTAAATCGATGCCCGACTGAAGACCATTACCCCAACGGTTGGTAACATCAAGGGAACCATTGACAGGCCCTGGTAAACCCTGCAGAACATCCTGGAATCCAACTGGATCCATAAGTCTCCACAGGTGAGCAAAAATTAGCTCACCGCCCTTGTGGAGGGGGGTGGTAAATCTTAGGGAGGTTTCAAATCAAGAGGAAGTTTCTGACCATGGCACTGGCTCTATGACCTGGACAACCAGATCTATACCTGCACAGAAAATCAGATCCAGTGCGTGGCCCGCTTCATGTGTAGGAGTTGATAAAACTTGGGAGAGTCTCAGTGCTGCCATGGACAACATGAAGTCTGAGACAGCACCAGTCAGGGCTGTGTCTGAATGCACGCTGAAGTCACCCAGGAATAACAGCTGTGGGAAACGCAAGGTCCACTCAGAAACTGCCTCAGCTAGCCTCGGTAGAGTATCCGCTGGAGAGCTAGGCGGATGGTACACCAGCAGGATATCCACCCTCTTCCTGGCTTCCCACTCCAGGTGAACACATTCAGTGTCAGAGATATGAGATGCAGGACTCCTCTGAAAGGGGAAACCCTCTCGGATGAGGATAATCACTCCACCCGCCATTCCTCCCATTCGTGGTTGATGAAGGACCCGGAAACCAGGCGGAGCCTACTGAGTAAAAGGAGCAACCTTGTCAGGTTCCACCCAGGTCTCAGTCAAGCAAGCCAGATCCAAATCGCCCCATTTTATTACATCTTGAAGGGACACAGTTTTGTTCCTTATCGATCTGCAATTGCACAACATCAAGGATGGAGAAGAACCAGGAACCTGAATACCATCATTCCTAAGGATGGGCCAGTGGTTAGAAGGCTTCCAAGCATTACCATATCTCAGACACCGTATTCGAACTACACCCCTCCCCATAACCTCCCGGCCCCCCACATTTCTGGAAGGCATGAACCACTGGGACACATCAATCGATGGAACTAATAAATGGTAAATGCAAGGCCAGATGGCAATCCAAATTAAAGCTAAATATTAGTTACACCAGTCAGCTTAGTAAAGACTACTAACCAGAAGCAACATCTCTTAAAACACTCATATATCTTACATTAGAGCCAGTTTGGTGTAGTGGTTAAGTGCGCGGACTCTAATCTGGGAGACCCAGGTTTGATTCCCCACTCCTCCACTTGCACCTGCTGGATGACCTTGGGCAAGCCATAGCTCTGTACCAGCTGTTCCCTCAAGGACAGCTTGGGAAAGAGCTCTCTCAGTCCCACCCACCTCACAGGGTGTCTGTTGCGGGGAGGGGAAGGGAAAAGGAGTTTGTAAGCCACTCTGAGACTCCGAGTGAGTGAAGGGCGGGATATAAATCCAATCTTTTCTTCTTCTTCATTAAATATTCAACAGACTTATATTATAGTATTTTGGGAGAAGAAGCGCTCTCTATCCAATCTCTCTACACCGTGCACACTTTTTAACAGAAGCTGCTAATTGACTTTGGCTGCACAGGGAGAGAGAGACAAGAATACATAAGTAAAAAGCTCATGTTTGCTGTGTTCCTATAATCCCTCTGCATTGGAGTCTGGTCTTAGTGCCGCCCCAGGTAAATAATATTTCCCTCCCTCAAATGACTCAGGCAGCACAAATTGCACCTTGAGGAAAGTTCAAAGTGGTTTCTCACAAGACAGATAAGAAAGTTTCTTGCAGCAAGACTGATCCAGTTTTTACTTTTTAAAGCATTTGTGCTCCCTTTTCTCTGATGATGTATCCTGATGAAGGCTGGCTGGAAATCAAGGGTAGTGGCGGGGGAGGCTGTGAGGTGGAGCTCACTACAGATTCGCCTGCGGCAGGGAAGCATCCAGTTCTTTGTTTTCAGAGACTGAATGAAGGTGGGGGGACCCCCCTGCTGTCTGTTAATTATCAAGGAGGGCATCAGAGGTGGGTGTGGTGGGAACATTAAACAGGGAGGGAACGGAAGTGCCCAGAAGGTAGGTTAAGCTGCCATAGAAGCAAATGAAAAAAAAGGAAGGTGTCCAAAGGGAAACTTTGTATTTTGAGGAACGTGAATGCTTTTTAACATTCTGCAATGGTTTTTCCTTTATGGGCTGTGTGCAGCCCTGAGTGTTTTAAAGGTCCGTCTTCTTCAGCTTTCCCCCTCCGTACATCTGTTGAGACAGGCCTGTGGCCACAATTTTCCCGTTGTTCTTGCAATGATATTGTTGATTCATTTGGCATTCATCAAACAGACTTCGGCGGAATGTCTCTTTTTAAAAAAAAAATCCATAGCAATGGCCAATCTCTTTGTCAAAGTTTAAGGAGACTACCATCAGATCGATGTGCATGACAATAGACACAGTTCTCTTAGCCGCTCTCTCAGTGCGGCTTTTCCTCTTCCCTAGTGAGACATGGGGCAGGTCTCACTGTTATAACGGGTACGCACACATCTATGCTCCTGTCCAGGGCTTTTTTTGTAGAAAAAGCCCAGCAGGAACTCATTAGCATAATAGGCCACACCCAACAGCAGAAACTCATTAGCATATCAGGCCACACCACTGACAGCACAGCTTATTAGCATATTAGGCCACACCCCCATGTTACCAGACGAGTGGTCATCCAGCTGCACCCACCTTTTGCTTCTTATTGTGTTTACCTTGTTTGTTGTCAAAACCCATGGCTTTTTTTGTAGCAGGAATTAATTTGCATGTTAGGCCACATACTCCTACTGTAGCCAATCCTAATGAGTTTCTGCTGTTGGGTGTGGCCTATTATGCTAATAAGTTCCTGCTGGGTGTGGCCAACTCAGGAGCCAGCCGGAACTCCGTTCCTGTGCATTCCTGCCCAAAAGTAGCCCTGCGTCCATACATGCCTTGTGCCCCTTGTCATGAATATGGCCAGGAATGTAGAGAAACTGTTATGGTTCTTGACCAAAAAATCATGGTGGATGATTCTACAGGCTACAAACACGACTGACCTGGTCTCTCAGCGGCACAAGCCGAACAGGAAGAACAGTGCACACCTGTATCTGAATCAGGCCTCACCAGAGCAATGCTTCCTCTAAATTGTGAGCAAAAATTCTACTTTGTGAGCTACTGGCGTGAAAGTTGTGAGCGAGTGATTTGGCTGCTGCATAAATCAGTTTGCTCTGGAGCCCTCCATCCTGAGCTAAGGCAAAAATGTCTAAGCTGGAGGCTAAAAAGCTGTGAGCTAGCTCACACTAACTCAGCTTAGAGGGAACACTGCACCAGAGTCTTCTGGTACACTCTACTGCCTGGGCCATTTATCACACGAGCTCTACAGTTGTAATGCAACCTTAAGCACCCTTCGAAGGCCATTAAAGTCAAAATGCACAGAAGACTGTATTTCCGTTTCGGACTGCATTGCTAGCCAGCTACCATTTAGCACTTCCCTCGCGTACGGAGTAGAGTTGTGTCATGGAAGAGAGGAAGTGAGAGCAGAGAGAGCTGGAGGGGGCCCTCAGCAGAGAGTGATTAAGATAGGAAACTCATTGCTCTCTTCAAAGCAGTAGCTCTTCCCATCCTCAGCTAATTGGAGCCTGGTTCTGACCTTTTTTCTCCATGGGAGTTCTCTGGAGTGAATCCTGTTGCGAGATATGTGGAGAATGTTTCCATCGGAACAGAAAAATTCTACACTTCCCATGGAAGAGGGGAAAAAAAAACCTATTACCCCCTTCAAAAGGTCTAGCAAACCCATAAAACAACCTGCAGGAACCATGGGTTGATTGGTATGAAATCTGCAGAATTAACCCTGTAGTGAAGGAACCCTGCAACATTCTGGTAATGTCCACACATCATGTGTTTGACAGAGATCAGCACAAGTGCGATCAATGGAGTCTTACTGAAACTGCAGCTCTTCCTAAAGTAGGGCAAACTTAACCAGAAGTAGACTGGATTGCCACAGGGGGCTGCATCTGACTATTATGGACTATTCAGAAAATTTGGAAAAGATAGGGATTGGAGGGGTCAGTAGTATAGGGTGGGGTTTTTTTAAGCAACAGCTCATCAAATAGGAACTGGATTACATCTGTGAGGTGGGACTGCTTCAAGGGAGCTGATGATAGACACTGCTGCTATATCCTGACCTGGCACAACACGAAATGACTGACATGCCAGAAAGCTATTCTGCCAATACAGCAGTTAGAGCCAGGCCTTGAAAGAAACTCTAAAAAGAATTTAAGTAAAAAGGTATGCAGCTATCTTGCATTTAGTATGATGAAATGGTAGCACTGCCTAATACTAAATGGTGCCTTTTACAGAAAGATGGCTAAAGTCTTACTATGAAATATCTATATATCTAATTGTGAAGTTTGCCCTAACCTGGAAATGCCACGCTAGCCCAACCTCATCAGATCACGGAAGCTAAGCAGGGTTATAAGAAGAAGAAGAAGAGATTGGATTTATATCCCGCCCTTCACTCACTTAAGGAGGGGAGGTAGGTGGGGCTGAGAGAGCTCTGAGACAAGTGTTCTTGAGAGAACAGCTGGTACAGAGAGTGGAGATCAGATCTCCCACAGGTTTTTTTTTTAAGTTAAAAGCCGCTTTTCGTATGTATCTCTCTGTGTTAGTGGATCAGTAAATTGGATCAGAGCTATATACGCGTAAGGGTGGGCAAACTCACATCTCTTGCACTGGCCTCCCCGTCTAAACTGGCTACCGAACTGCTATCTGCTCCACTGTAGAAAACACACAAATACCTGATCCAATTCAGCTCTCCCCTCCACAGCAATTTTTTAAAAGATCTGATCAATATCTCCTGCGGTTTTGTCTAGTTTGGCCTCGAACTGGATAACATCCTCGTGAAAGCTTGATTACAACTAATTTCTAATTCTCACCTCTGAATTAGCTGCAACGGGGGTCAATCCGGCCTTTATATAACGGCCACAGACCAGCACAAGTTCACAACAGGATCGTTTTTTATTGGACCTCTTAAGTATAGTGCTTCGCAGATCATAAAAATATATGATGTCTCATTTACGTATGAGGCAGGCAGGTGGAGAAGCCGTATTCCCGCCCTAGGCCCAAGTTGCTAGTGTTCTCATACACAACACGGCTGTGTAATGAAAGAGGACTTGCCACGTTCATTTCACCCAACTCGCTAGAGCGGTGAACTGCCAGACGCCTGGGAAGCCTCGCCCAACTCATATAAAATACCGAGTGGAGCCTGTGGTGGACACCTGCATCATAAGTGCAGAAAGGCATCCAAGAGGGCTGCAGGCCTCAGCATGCCATATTCCCTTCCTGATACGGTACATCTTGGAAGGAGAGGGCCAGACAATATTACAGCTCCTACAATGACTGAAAGCCAGTGCGGTGTAGAGGTCAGAGTGCTGGATTACAGTTGGTTGCATGCAGGGCTGGATCCAGACTAAATCACTGGAATGGAGCTGTCCTGCCTGTCCCCTTCCATTGCAGCCCACCGGTCTCCCCAAAATGCTGTTCTTGGGGGTTAGCGACTCTGAGGAACAGCACAAGGGGAGGGGAAATTGGGGGGAATTGCCGAGTCTATTTGGGATCCAACCCCAAGGTTCAAATCTCCTGCTGTCACGAAATGCAACTGAAGACCGGGTTCTTCTGTCTCCAGTGCATGGTGTGCTAGGAATAAAATGAAAGAAGGGAGAACAGCTAATACGACCATGAGCTCCCTGAAGGAAGGGCCAAGGGGGTCATTACCAAACTATGAGAGCCAGTTTGGTGTAGTGGTTAAGTGCATGGACTCTGATCGGGGAGAACCGGGTTTGATTCCCCACTCCTCCACTTGCACCTGGCCGGATGACCTTGGGCAAGCCATAGCTCTGTACCAGCTGTTCTCTCAAGGACACCTTGGGAAAGAGCTCTCTCAGCCCCACCCACCTCACAGGGTGTCTGTTGTGGGGAGGGGAAGGGAAAGATAAGGAGTTTATAAGCCGCTCTGAGACTCCAAGTGAGTGAAGGGTGGGATATAAATCCAATCGCTTCTTCTTCTTCTGTTTATTTTTTATGATACAGAAGATGTAGCCCAGAAAACAATTTTAGGGATTGTAACATAGCATGGTTTTATATATTCAGTTCTTGCCTAATCTATATATATAAAAGAAAGTCCCCTCACCATAAAATCAATGCTCAGGCAAAACTGCTAGACCCAGAAACACCACATTCAGGGAGAGTGCTCCTACCATGGCATAGGTGCTCACTAAGAAGGGATTTTTAGAAATCTGACCCCTAAGTGCGTCAAAAGGGGGAAAATGTGCTCCCCCCATTGACTGCCAGGCTGCTGCCTACTTGCACCCCCCACTCTCTGATTGGTCAGCTGCAGAGCTCAGCATTCAGAGGTTAAAAAAACCAGTTACAGGAGACTGCAGAGAGCTAACGACAGTTGAGGAAATCAGGAATGGCCAACCATCAGGAATGGCCTGTCAGGTGTAGGAGAGGAGGTGGGATGCTTATGGCAAAACAATCCAGGAACGTAAGTAGAGAGGCCATCACTTTCGTGGCAGGTGTTGACTTAACAGACAACTACTTCTCAAATGGACAGTTCTATGTGGCCTGCTCCAGACTGAGCTCACCAAGCAGCCTGGTGATCCCAGCATCTGAGGGCAGAACTAGCAATGCGGTCTACAGAGAGGTCCTTCAGTAGAGAGAGAAAAAACAGTGCTTACATCTCACTTCGTTTTTTACACTACAGTCTTCACCATTAGAATTCCTACAACAAATCTTACATTTCAAACTTCACATCATCAGTATTATAACTGGATTTACAGAACTTAAATACCGTAGTGAAGCACGGTTATCAGGCTAGTTACATATATAAATTTCCCCATGCGAGAATTGGCTATTCTTAACTCTATATAGCAGGGGTGGGCAAACTGCGGCCCGGGGGCCACATGCGGCCCGCCACAGAGTTTTTGCGGCCCACCAAGACAGTTGGCCATGTGGTTTCAGTCAGGCCTCCGTTGGGCCCGGAGCGCAGAGAAGTGGCGGTCCGGGAGTGAAGTGTCCAGGGGGTGGGCACATTACCAAGCCCCACCCCCTGCTCCCAGCAGCCCTGCTGGGCGACGAAGAGGCAGAAGAAGGAAGGTAAGTTACCTTCCCTCCCCCATCCTCCTCTTCCCAGGGCCGCAGTGCTCTGGGGAAGCCCTGCCTGCCCCCACCCTCGCCTTCCCCGGGCCGTGTCAAAGTGAGGGTTAACTAATGAATGCAATCATTTTAAAAGGTGCGGCCCTCCGCTAACCTCCACTCCCACAAAGTGGCCCCCGAGCCAAAACAATTGCCCACCCCTGCTATATAGGGGTGGGGGGAGAGACACAGCCAAACATCTTTGTACATGATTTACTAAAAAAAAATCAGCCCGATACATAAAATAACAAGATGGAATAAACACACACATAGTAAGAGCATAACATGAATCACTAAAATCATTCACTAGAAGTAATGAACTGAGAACTTGTTCAATGGCAAAATGAAGCCATGCAAGACTTACTGTGTCCTTGTTCCAAAATTTTATGATTCGTGAATCAGCGGAAATAACCAAATCTAATGCACTGTGGAACTGGATCGATTTAATAGGCAAGCCATACTGGTGGTCTTTCACAATTAATGGGTTACTTGATCGGAGATCGTAAAACAAAATCTGGTAAGAAGAAAAGTAGATTTTTCATGGTTGAACCTGCCTGAATGTTTAATGTAACTGCTGATCGAAAAGGTCACAGAGTTCTTACTATGTTAAAAATGATCAAATGCAGAGAACTCTGAATTCCTCACATTAAGACAGAGCAGGATGCATTTGATCTGCGAGTTTTATGCATGTACCATAAAACAACAGAAACTATCATAATGCAAAAAGGAATAAGACTGGTTGGTGAGCATTTCACAAAAAGGAAGTATTTCATTCAATATAACTGAACGTTTGGATAATTTTTTTTAAGGGGAGGAAGACAGCTGTACAAGTCACAAGGCCCACCAACTTCCATGCTATCACATGTTTCACTAATCCCAAGTTTCTATGTCTACTGGTTGAAAAAACAATGATTTCTGTCAAATTACTTGAGAACTGCAAGTCTGGCAAGCCAGCCTTATTAAGCTAATGTACAGTCATACCACTCAAATAGCACTGAATATTCCATTAACATTCCATTGCGTTGCATTTAACTTGTCGATTAAGAAAATTATTATCCACACAAGATACACTCTGGGTGTGTTTTATATCCCACTGGCTCTCTCTTAGGAGAATCACTGCAGAAACCTTGCTGAAAAAAGGATCATCAATAACTACACTGGACATGAAACAAATTAACTAATACTCTTGTGAGTAACAGAGCAACTTTGCGCAAAGGATTGTGATGTCAGCTGTACCACTCCAGGGCCATTGCACAATATCAGCAAAATCTGATCACATTCAGCTCAAAATTACTGTACAGCATTCCACAGAATTCAGATAAACAAAATGGGTATTAACTACAGTTGCATTCTTGAGACGCTATAATGGGGGGAAAGCTTATTTGACAGCCGGTGGTGAAAAGTGCCATCAAGTCAAGTTGACGTATGGCAACCCCATACAGTTTCCAAGGCAAGATGCAGAGATGGTTTGCCATTGTCTGCCTCTGCATAGCAACTTCTTCGTTCCCATCCAAATATTAATCCTGCTTAGTTTCTAAAATCTGATGAGATCAGGCTAGCCTGTGCCATCTAGGCACCAATAGCTCTGACAGCTATTTAGCAAAAAATTATATACAAGGCACAAGGTGAATAAGCCAAAAGCATAGCTACCTGGCCTGTGGATGTCCCGACAGCCATATTCAGTGCTCCATCAAATTTCAGGGCTGAAATAGAGGGGAGGCCATCTACCCTGAAAGAATTTAAAACATATTGCACTCTAAAGTCTGTAAGAGTTAGCTATAATGCTTATCAACTATATATCTGTAATTACTGACAGACTGAGGTCTAGATTTCAATCAGTTTGATTCACAGGAGTTTAATGAAAGCACAGAACTCAAAAAAGGCATCGGCCCATACTCTTTATCAGCCATCGTGCTGCTTAAAGCGCAATCCAACACTCCAGCTCGATTTCGTGTTCTAGGATCCCAGCATTCCACCTTTCCCTAATAAGACAAAACACATGTAAGCCAGAGCTCTGAATTCATTAAACAAGTTTATGGCCTTGGCCTTGCACCCTTCTAAATCCATTCAAGTCAACTGTATTAGCAGGGTTTACTTAGAGAATGGCACTCTTAATCTGTTTATCTGGGATATTCAAGTCATGTAAGATCCATTCTTGCATTCTCCTGTCACAAAGTAACCCAACTTTGATACATTTAAGGAGTGAAACAGGAGCGGTATGCCGCAGAAGTAATTATAGAAGCCTTCCATTTATGTAGTCTTTAAGTGTGTATACAGTGATGATTCTTTGATAAAGATAAAGAAACGGGTTGAAAGTAAACCGGGACCCCGTCAGAATCTTTCACAAGCTGTGCTGAGTAAAAAAATATGCTGTTGTTTATGACTACTGGTTATTGTAAGAAATAGACAATGTTGTATGTCGCAATACTTGTATTGATACAAAGAACAAGGAACATACAAGTTACACTGAGCACTTTTGTATTATTCATAAGTAACTTTAAGAAGAGTACATGAGTATAGACATGCGAAGGAAAAAACAGGGTTACGGTTCTTAAGGAAGCAAAAATAGTTACCTCGATTGTACCAGTTGCAAATAAGCCATGAGCAGAATTCATATCACATACATGATTCTCCCTAGAAAACAGATGGATAAAAGATGTAAAGTAAGCTTATAAAAACCATTAAATCCAAAATATATAGAATCACAGAGCTGGAAGGGGGCATACAGGCATCTAGTCCAACCCCCCTGCTCAATGCAGGATCAGCCTAGAGCATCCCTGACAAGTGTTTGTCCAGCCGCTGCTTAAAGACTGCCAGTGAGGGGGAGCTCACCACCTCCCTAGGCAGCTGATTCCACTGTTGAAGTTCTATGTTTTTCCTAAGATCCAGCTGGTGCCTTCCGGCCCTTCATTTAAACCCATTATTGTGAATCCTAGCCTCTGCTGCCAACAGGAACAGCTTCCTGCCCTCCTCTAAGTGACAGCCCTTCAAATACTTCAAGAGAGCAATCATGTCCCCGCTCAAGCTCCTCTTCTCCAGACTGAACGTTCTGAAGTCCCTCAGCCTTTCCTCAGAGGGCTTGGTCTCCAGGCCCCCGACCATCCTCATCGCTCCCCTCTGCACCCGCTCCATCCTGCCCACATCCTTGTTAAAGTGAGGCCTCCAGAACTGCACACAATACTCCAGGTGCGGCCTGACCAATGCACTGTACAGCACTGTTGTGAAAAAGTTATGTAAAAAAAGCAAAAAGTATGTGTTCCACTGGGTAGGATCAGAAATACATTTCTTGTTCATGGCCTGTACCCAAAGGATAATCTGGAAAACTACAGAGCGGTGTCGCCCCTATCATTCTCAGGCAAGTTGATTGAACAGGGTGTGGCAGAGCAACTCTGAGGTTAGCTGAATAACCTTTTGCTGTGACCCTTTTCAGTCTGGCTTCTGACCTGGTTATGAACAGAGGCTGCTTTAGCAGCACTGGTGAGTGAGCTATGGCTTCGGATGGATAAGGGAAATGCTTCTCTACTAGCACATCTGTCTGCTCCATTTGACAGGACAGAACATGCCATTTTGAGTTGTTTGGAGCACAGTTCTTGCGTGACTGGCACTACTCTGTATCGGCTTCTGTCCTTCCAGTCAAAGAGATGGCAAAGGGTGTTTCTTGAAGTGGTGGAGTCAACGCCGTGAAAATCGTCCTGTGAGGTCTCAGTAAGGTCTGGTACCTATTGGGGCATGCTGATGACACCAAGCTATTTGTCTCTTTGTCTACGCATCCAGATACAGTGATCTGTGGCTCACTGGCAGAACATCTGCTTGGCATGCAGAAGGTCCCAGGTTCAATCCCTGGCACCTCCAGTTTAAAAGAACCAGGCAGCAGGTGGTGTGAAAGACCTCAGCCTGAGACCCTGGAGAGTTCCTGCCAGCCTGAGTAGACAATACCGTCTTTGATGGACCAAGGGTCTAATTCAGTATAAGTTAGCTTCATGTGTTCATGTATTCAGTGCTCAGAAACCTCAGTCAAATGCAGGGGTGGCCAAACTTGCTTAACGTAAGAGCCACATAGAATAAACATCACAAGTTTGAGAGCCGCAAGACATGAATAAATATTACGCACAGGGTTTTATTAGAAAATATGCAAATTTGCTTTTTATTAAAATTAAATGAGACTGCCAAAAATAAAAACAAAAGGGGTAAAAGCAGATATTGATAATGATATTTATTTGCCCAGTTATGTTCATTTGTTTGCTAATGATATTTATTTGTCTAAGAGAGAGGGAATGCATTTGAAAACACATTTAAAGTTAGTTAAGAACATAAGAGAAGCCAATGTTGGATCAGGCCAGTGGCCCATCCAGTCCAACACTCTGTCACACCAGGTGCCATCAGGAGGTCCATCAGTGGGGCCAGGACACTAGAAACCCTCCCACTGTTGCCCCCCCCCCCCCAAGCACCAAGAATACAGAGCATCACTTGCTTCAGACTGAGAGTTCCTATCTATACCTTGTGGCTAATAGCCACTGATGGACCTCTGCTCCATATGTTTATCTAATTCCCTCTCGAAGCCGTCCATGCTTGTAGACGCCACCCCCTCATGTAACAGTGAATTCCACGTGTTAATCACTCTTTGGGTGAAGAAGTACTTCCTATTATCTGTTCTAACCTGACTGCTCAGCAATTTCATGGAGTGCCCACGAGTTCTTGTATTGTGAGAAAGGGAGAAAAGTACCTGCTCTGTCCCATGCATAATCTTATAAACCTCGATCATGTCACCCCTCAGCCGTCACTTCTCCAAGCTAAAGAACCCCAAGTGCTTCAACCTTTCTTCATAGGGAAAGTGTTCCAGCCCTTTTATCATTCTAGTTGCCCTTTTCTGCACTTTCTCCAATGCTATAACATCATTATATTGCTTTCTTTCTCTGCCCCTCTCCACCTCACACCTACCTAGGGAGGGGAACACTGGCTGGAGGCACAGGCCTCCCCTTCTCTTCCCCAGCAGCCCTGCTGGTAGCCACACAATGTGTGTGAAAGAGCCGCATACGGCTCCCAAGCTACAGTTTGGCCAACCCTGGTCAAATAGATGTGGGTAAATAAACTGAAACTGAATCCAGAGAAGGCAGTTAAGGTTGGCAGGGAAAAGGGAATGATCTGCATGGACTACACAGAACTGCTCTGTCCTTGTCTGAGCATGAGAAAAGTCTAGGAGTGACCCTGGGCCTGGTCTTGCTTTTTGTCAAAAAAGAAAAGAAAAAAGGGCAACAAGGGCTTGTCAAGAAACTGGCATTCCTTAGCCATTTCTTGGCCTTCCGAACTTTGGTTCAGGCTTTCGGGCTTAATTACCGAAGGTCCCTCTCTGGGAAAGTTAAAGTCATGTTGACTTTCAATTTCCAGAGAGAGATGAGGAATGAGATGGAGTCAGAGACGGGTGCCAGTGAGATCATGGAGCTGAGAGCTTCAAGGCCAGGGACCAAGAGGGAGTTTCATACTTACATTCCATCGCATTAGCTCAAGGAACCCTGAGCATGTGAAAATCACTTGATTGTGAACATGTGTCAGCTGAAGAGGTCTATGGTCACATGTCTTAGCAACACACCTGATTGGCCAACTGGGATCATGCCAGCTGTGGGCATTCTGGCATAAATCAAGACCATTTGTTCTAGTTTGGATCCCTTGTTCCTTTTGGACCACCTTGGATCTGGAGTGGCCAAAATATCTGCTTTGTGTTTGTTTTTTTTATCATTTTGGAACTCTATTTGGACTTTGTACCTTCAGACTGACCAGGTAACATCTAGGTCAGAGAACTAAAGCTGAATAAGTATTCTACGGTAGCTAGCTAGTCTTCATTATTTCCTTTCTTGTTTGGTACTGCTCTTATACTTGTTTCCTTTTGCACATTTCTTTTACTAAACCTTACTAATTATATTCCTGTGGTGTTATTTGGGTTTTTGGGGCTTCAAATCTAAACCCAGTACCTTGGCCTATTTTGGCTACAGCTACCAAAGTAAGTGTTTTTGGGACTCAACTTGAAAATATCTCACCTTGTAGGACTGACTTCTTGACTGACACCTGGTAGGATGGGCGACCTGGTCTGAGGGTTAGCTTAGAGGGGTTGATGGTGACTCATTACCCTGGGCAGTGAGAGTTTGCAACCCAGTTTTCTGCATTTTGCTCTTGTCTCATCTGTCACCTCCTTGACAGGGCTGCACCAGTAACCAAAGAAATACGGGCAAAACCCATACAAGAAACATACCATGTATTAGCCTCATCAGGGGGTTTAATATCATCACCTCCTATACCCTCTTCATCCAGCTAGAGCCTGATTCAAAAGCTCCCCTATCCCAGCTCTTAACATAGTTGATGTTTCCACATTGATCCACATTTCTGTAACCTCTACCGAGACAACTGAAACACCCTCTGTATTGTTACTCTTGAAGGTAACCTGGAAAGTGCAGCTGGTGCAGAATGTAAGAAAGTGAAACCACATTTTTAAAAAGCTGCACTGCCCCAGTGTGTTTCCAAGTGCAACTCTGGGTGTTGGCTTTGACCTCTTCAAGGTATGCGAGTGACATAATTTGATGGAACACTTCTCCCAATATATGCTCATGTGCCACTTGAGCTTGGCACAGAGGTTATGTGTTGGCAACTTTCTCTTTGTGTGGCGTAAAGAGTCAGTGTGGTCTGTCCGACTAGGATCTGGGAGACTCGGGTTCAGATCCCCCTATGCTACAGAAGCCTGCCGGGTGATCTTGGGCCAGTCTCACACGTACCGCCTACAGTATTTCACAGGATGGTTATGAGGTTATAAAGGAGGAGGGGAGAATGACATGAGCATCTTTTGGTCCCTTCTAAAAAGAACAGTGAGGTATAAATGAAGTAAACCACTAATAAAATTTGAGAGGTATATTTGGTCTCTGCAGTTATTCCCCCTTTGTGGAATGGCTTGTCAGAGAAGGTATATAAAACACCTCCTTTTCTGGCAAGATTTCAGAACCTAAATACGGCTCCTATTGACCTAATCTACCTATTAATACCTACCAATTATACCTATGACACATTTTCTCCGGAAGTACCTCAAGCAACTTAAAGGCAAACAAATTATTGTTGGATTGGAGAAATGCTGTAAAACATAAGGCTAAGTGAATTCCATTGAAAACTGATGCAATTTACAATGTGCTTGCACGATTCACAACAGAGAGCTGGTGGGACATTAAAAAGAGGCACTCTGGCTCCACCTGCTGGAGCAAGAAGACCTACGTAATGAATGGCGGATACTTACGAAGCATCTGTCTGTAGGGAATTCAGGTACCTTCCTTGTTCCAGGTTTAGTCTGTACACTTCAGAGCTAAAACCAAGAAAATAAAGTCTATATCAACACATCTATATATATTTGTTTCTATTTGATTATAGCATTATTCAACTAAGTACCTTCGGCAGGGACCACATCACTCCAGCCTTGCTCCATCTATACTGGCTCCCTATTTGTTTCCAGGCCCAATTCAAAGTGCTGGTACTGACCTTCAAAATCGTATACAGCTTGGGATCAGGATAGCTAAAGGACTGCCTAGTCTCATATGAACCTACCAAACCACTGCAGTTGTTTTCAGGGACTCTTCTTTGGGTGCCCTCACCACCTGAGGCTAAATTGGTGGAAATCCAAGAAAGTGCCTTCTTGGTCATGACACCAAAACTATGGAATTCCCCACTTCCCCCCAGGAAATTTGTCTGTCCCCATCTCCCGTTGTCTTTCTTCAATGGGTGAAGGCTTTTCCGTTTTGTTTGGCATTCCCTCACTAATCCGACCTCCTATTTATGTGTTTTAATTGTGCTTTAATTGTTTTATGTCTACATATTTTTAACTGGTTTTAGTGTTCTGGATTGTTTACCGTCTTGGGCGCTCTAAGTTGGGTGGGAAGAGAGCATAAAAATATTTTGAATAAATATTAAGGATTATAACTCAGGTTCTGCTGCAACCACAAGAGAGCATAAGAGTGGACTCTGGAGCACATGCTTCACCCATACAGGGATGCCCAACGTGAAAGGAGTGCACACCTGAGAACATCCACACATTTCTTTGCAACACACATTTGGTTGGATCTTAATAATCTTTTCTGCCAACTGAGGGAAGGGCAATTTCTGTCAGTTCTCCCCCTCCAGCTGTCAACCTCACCCCTCATTCTGTTCTCGGTGCTCTTCTGTCCCCCAAGATCCATCAGCTGCAGCTGGAGGAGGGAACAGGGAAGTTCCATTACATTAATGGAAGCCCCTTCCTTTAGCAGAGATTATTATCAGGACGCAGCGCAGGGATTCTCTGGCAGACAAGCACCTGTCCTCAGCAGAAAATTCGTTGAGCACACAAGGTTTGAAAGCCACTGAGACTGCGTTCTGTCATGGTGACAAAGGGATTTTTCTGCAATGGATACCAATGAAACTTTTCATTGTGCTTGTATGTTCATCAGTGTCCCTTCTCTACATGCAAACACAACAGACTTCTTCTAGGTTTATGAATCCTTGAAACAAACTCCCAGTTTGCCTTAATGTTCAAAGGCAATGTCCTAGATGAACTGGAGTTGGGTTTCAGTGTTCCCTCTAAGCTGAGTTAGTGTGAGCTAGCTCACGGTTTTTTTTATCCTCCGGCTCATACATGGCTTAGCTCAGGAAGGATGGCTCCAGAGCAAACTGATTTAGGCAGAAGCCAAATCGCTCGCTCACAACTTTAATGCCAATAGCTCACAAGCTAGAATTTTTGCTCAGAAGACTCCACAGCTTAGAGGAAGCATTGGTTGGTTTCCCCACAGAAAACAGGATTCTAAACTGCCAGCATTCAGATGGTACAACAAACTGGAGCCCGATTCAAGGCTTCCCAAATCTAGAAGCTTTCAAACATGCACTGCACATGGGGGGGGGGGGGAAGCAAAGCTACCACAGCACTAAGTTGTGTTCATGCCCATCACACACCCTTTCTGTCATGATGTTTGAACGTAGTTTGTCTTAAAAGAATTTTCTTCCCCCACCTCTCTCAAGTCCAGAAAAAATGCTCACTTTGTTGTAAAACTGAATGCATTTTTTAGTTGTCAAATACAATTTGATCTTTAAAAAAAATCCCTTTCCTATTTTTCCCCATTATGATTGGATATACTTCAGTAAAATGTTTCATTATTACTGGAAGTTGCTTCCTGAATAAAACTGCCCAAATGTGTTTCAGATACCAAACGTTTAAAAGAGCATCTCAGTAAATCTGCTTCACTGATGTCAGATTTTTTTACAGACATTTATTACCTGTTCATTCAGAACGTTTTAAAATATTATGAACATTCAGTAAAACTTTTATTTCGCCTGACACTGATTATAGATTTCAAATAAAATTGTAAGTACAATTAAAATGAACCTTGGTGCAACTTATTACCTTGCTCCTACAAAATACAGGTCGCATGATGGATAATGGTATGAAAAATCTCTACCAAACTTGGGTATTCGGGTTCGGTAATAACGACCATGTTGGGAGTGAAATTCCACATATCTGTCACACAGCAAAAAAACAATCTGGAAGAAACCCAACATACAAGATAGGGTTGAGATCTGGAGACAAGTTATTCTTATACCGCTTAACATCTACAAAGAAAAGCATTGTCTACAGGCAACGATCTGACAGTTTAAAGCAACGTAATGGAGATTTACCACATAAGAAATACAGTTTCATAACTATGTGAAGACTGCCCATCTTGCATGATCTATGGGAAGTTCGAATCTTAGCTCAGCCAAGAACACACTGGGTGACCTTACGAAGAAGAAGAAGAGATTGGATTTATACCCTGCCCTCCACTCCCCAAGGGAGTCTCAGAGCGGCTTACAAACTCCTTTTCCCTTCCCCTCCCCACAACAGACACCCTGTGAGGTAGGTGGGGCTGAGAGAGCTCTTTCCCAAGCTGTCCTTGAGGGAACAGCTGTGCCAGAGCTATGGCTTGCCCAAGGTCATCCAGCCAGGTGCAAGTGGAGGAGTGGGGAATCAAACCCGGTTCTCCCAGATTAGAGTCCGCGCACTTAACCACTACACCAAACTGGCAACTGTGTCTTAGGCTCAGCTTCCCCTCTACATAATGGATGATTTTTTTGTTTTTGTCTCTCATATCCAAGCCCTCCCAGCTTTTCAAGAAGTAAGCAAGATATTCCAATAGAAGATATGTTCCACTTCCTTTCAGGAACCTATTGCTTGGGCATGTGAACACTCAATTAGATGCTTCTGCCATTAATAAATATAATGTATTGCTGACCAAGTAAGCCAAAAAAAGAGAGATGAACATACCTTTGAGTAATCGTCTGATAAAATATCAAATGTAATCACTGAGGGGACAAAAAAAGCAGCTCACGATTAGAGGTCAGTCAAACATTCGCCTTTAAACCACATTGTACAGCCCACCAACTCAAAGCTAAATTACATGAAGCACCTCTGATCTCTTCCTGATCTGATAAGCCACAGAGGATGCTGAGGCAGGCACTGTTATTAGCAGGGCTCTGTTTATGCTGTTACGCGAATGGCCACTCTAAGGCTGCGATCAGACGCTCAGTTTGATCCGCGGCCCCTCCGCTTCCCTGACAGATTTAAAGGGCACGATCAGACAGCAACAGCTGTCTTTCGTGCCCCAGTCGTCTTTGTCCCGTTCCCCCCCCACTTTACTCCGTACCTTTTTGCTACTGGAGAAAGTCCGGTGTAGGTGAGGGTGCGGTCTTGGCGCGCAGTGGTCTGATCGGGATCTTGCGCGCCAAGACCGCGGCCGCCATCTTTTTAAAAAACAAAACCTCGCATGCACACATGTGCACCCTCAGCACAAACGTATGCACATGCGTGTTTCCGTAATGGTTTGCTGGTCCACTCGTTTGCACATGCGCATCCGTGATTTTTTAAAAAAAAAAAAAAGCTGCGGGCTTCGTGTTTACAAAGCGGTAAGGTCTGGAGATCAGCGACAGAAGAACTGCGCGCTGAGGTAGGTGATTCGTTTGCCGTCTGGATGCGATTAGTTCGGGATGAATTCCTTCGCACTAAAAAAACCCGGGCTGCTTCCTCATTAACGCTGCCGTCTGAACGCAGCCTAAGTGCCACTTTTCACCCATGTCCCTGCCTTATCTGCTGTTGCGAGCCCAAGCAAGGGAACTGTGATCAGTTCTTGTGTCTACCCTCTGCTGCCACCATACTAGACCAAATGCCTAGCCCCTTCTGTCTTAAAGAGACCCGGGAGCAATTTAGAGAAGAAAGCCATATACAGCGCCTACCACAGCAACATCACCGTCTGGTTGCCATTCTCACAGCTAGTACTCGCTCAGCCAACTGTAGTACTCACTCAGCCAGGTGTGTAGCAAATTACAAGCTAATTTATCAGAGCATCATTCTGCCAAGGATTCTCCTATAACAAGATGACTTTACAAGACTATAACCTAAGGCTACTCTCAAACACACAGTGCAGATGTTAGGGTAGACAAAATGATCTATAACTGCTTTCACTCGTACGTAACAGTGCACAGTGCAGTCCTAAACAGGGTATGATGCTGCTCAGGACTGCACTGTCAGTGACACAAAAAGGCAATAATCCACAAAAAGATTCATACACAATGTGCCTGAATAGCCACACCCTCTCAATTGTTTCCCCCTTCCCCATCATCACTAGGTATTCTTGAAAAACCTGGTTGCATAAGAACATAAGAAAAGCCAATGTTGGATCAGGCCAGTGGCCCATCCAGTCCAATACTCTGTCACACAGTGGCCAAAAACACCAGGTGCCCTCAGAAGGTCTAGCAGTGGGGACAGGAAGCCCTCCCACTGTTGCCCCCCCCCCCCAAATACCAAGAATACAGAGCATCACTTGCCCCAGACTGAGGGTTCCTATCTATACCTTGTGGCTAATACCCACTGATGGACTTCTGCTCCATATGTTTATCCAGTTCCCTCTTGAAGCTATCCATGCTTGTAGCCGCCACCACCTCCTGTGGCAGTGAATTCCATGTGTTAATCACTCTTTGGGTGAAGAAGTAAGTACTTCCTGTTATCTGTTCTAACCCGACTGCTCAGCAATTTCATGGGAATGCCGACGAGTTCTTGTATTGTGAGAAAGGGAGAAAAGGACTTCTTTCTCTACCTGCTCTATCCCATGCATAATCTTATAAACCTCAATCATGTCACCCTTCAGCTGTCATTTCTCCAAGCTAAAGAGCCCCAAGCGCTTCAACCTTTCTTCATAGGAAAAGTGTTCAAACCCTTTTATCATTTTAGTTGCCCTTTTCTGCACTTTTTCCAATGCTAATGTTTCAAAAGCAGCTCAAGCAGAATGCTGTTAGTATTTTTCTCAAAAATTCCTGTTTCCTATATGAGTATACCTTCTGAAGAAGGACAAACCATACTGGCTGTTTTCCACCCATCTCACTAATTCATAGTTCATAGCAGCTTTCAACAATAATTTATTTCACTAACCTTCAGAATCTAAGCATCTTTCAAACTTCATGGATAACTGATAGGTATCAAAACATCGGACTCTAGGTTTATACGTTCCTGTAAAAGATGGCAAGATAATTAATGCAAGAAAAAGCATTTGCTTCAAAAATGTATCCAATACATTGTTCAGAAGGAAATAAAAGTCACTATTTGAGAGACTTTTCTGGACTAGAATTTAGTAGACATTCGAAAAAGGCTACAATCCTGGGCTTTATTGAGTGTGTTTATGTTTGTTAATGGCCACTGGACTAACCAGACAACTAGCTTTCCAGACCAGAGCCCAAGCCAATATATTTACATGTCAACCATCTAAAAATACTGTTTACAGAGGAATAACCTGTCCCTTTAGATTAAAATCCGAACACATGCAGTCTCATCTAGCCATGCCACTGAAGTCACACTATTTCCACAACTTTCAGATATCTTGGTCCTAAATTTTAAATACCTTACCATCCATTTAGAAACCAAGATGGTAACTGGACAAAAACAGAAGAACAGTAATGTCTTGTTTCACTGCTGATGTCTAACCTACACTGAGTTCAAGGCCATCTATTATTAATTTTACTTATATACAGTTGAACAGAAAAGGACTCAATTACTCTGCTGTACAGCAGGTTACAATTAAAGTTACCGTGGCACACCCTATGGATTTTTTTAAAAAAAGAGCAGTGTTTAATCTCAAAGAGTCAAGGTAAAAGAAAAGCCCCTCAATCCAGCTAGGGGCTATACATACATAGGAGCAGACTTCCTTACATATATCCCTGATGGGAAAGCACATACGTAAATGAGTGCTGCCCATGCAATTCTCCAGTTCGATCAGCAGCCAAGGCTGTCCACGTACAGCCTTTGCGTCAATCAGATTTATGAGAGCCAGATATAGTAACCTTACTCCCAGCTTTTCCTCCCCAAACAACGTAATGCTGATATGGGATGATCCACCAGACATTTCCATGCTGGATGTTGATTAAGCAGCGGTCTCCGGTGATGGCAGCCCCAGCCTCTAACAGGCAAGCTAGCTATTGTAAACCCCGTTTCGCCAAGGCTTCCTCAAAGAAGGAACTGTTTTCCAATAGACATCACAAACATTCTTGTAATGATTTCAAGTTATATGTATGTGTTTCTTTAAATGGTTGGTAAGAGTCACAAGGACAAGGGAGTGAAAGGGAGATGACTGAGTGAGGTGATTGGTTGGTGACAGAGTATGGGTGGGGCTAAAGTGTGTGTGTGTAGAGAGAGAGAAGGCAGAGTGTTCAGTCAGCAGCGGTCAGTTGTCGTCAATCTACACAGAGTCTGAGAAGCAGTCTTCTAATAAGAATCATATAGAGGTGCTGTAAAAGGCATTAAGATTCTAAAGGAGAAAGAGAAGTACTTCAGGGGGCCATTTAGGCAAGAAATCTAATATTGTCAGAGCACTATAAGAGTGTGAGGGGAAAAAGCTGACAGAGACCTGAGTAAAAAGGAAAAGGTTTTACTGAGCAACTTAAAACACTGTAACCAATAAACTTCTTTTACCAATAAAGTTTTATCTTGTTTATTGTTAACCCAGAGTATTATCCTCAGAATCACATAGTCCAGCAAAGGAGTCATAGAACTTGGGCACAATACTGTGGGAAAGGTTAATTAAAGACTGGTGGCATCATTACATACATTGAGTGAAAGAAAGAAACAAGAAATTTAGAACTACATCATACCTAACCACACGAAATAAAAGAGAGGTACTGTGACAATTCTGTATACAATTTCAGGAAAATTATTTTTCTAAGTGCTTATGCTGCAAAGAATCTTCAAATGTACAACATTCTCTGCAGGTTCTCTGTAGCATAAGCGTTTAGAGAAGTAATTTTCCTGATATTGTATATAGAATGTTTGTGAGGCCTATTGGAAAACGGTTCCTTCTTTGAGGAAGCCTTTGCAAAACGCGATTTACAATAGCTAGCTTGCCTGTTAGAGGCTGGGACTGCCATCACCGGAGACCGCTGCTTAATCAGCATCCAGCATGGAAATGTCTGGTGGATCATCCCATATCAGCATGATGTCGGGTGAATGCAAGGAGTGTTATTACAGGCGTTCATTTGTGACAAGCTCTTTTGGATTCTGCTGTGGATTGATTTCCTGTTGATGTCATTGTTTTCCCTTGCACGTTGAATTATTTTTGAGGTGTTGGTGTCAAATATTTATATCAGTGTTTATATTTATAAATAATTCATTACACGTTTGTTTGTTTATGACAGTATCTATTCTATAACTGACATAAGTCAATATTCTGGATAATTTAGCACTATTTCTTATTTCCTCCCCAAACAGCTGACTGGTACAATGATAGTTTCGCTAACAGGCTATATTCTAGCCCACTGGACTGGACCGGGAAGATTAAATTTTCTTTAATTCATGCACTGAAAGAAAAATTAAATAATGGGAAATTAGCCAAGTCTCATGAAGATTAAAATCAGATCACTCTGGAGGCTGAACGATGCTTTAAAGCAATGTGGCTGCCAGACATCTGAGAGGACCAAAGTATCTGCATACTTACCTGCTGCCATAATGTATTGCCCATCTCGCGAAACCTTGAGATTCGTGCTAACCGTAGGCATGTCAAAGTCTTGGATAAGTTCAATTCTCCTTTGAATGTCTTTTAAACAAAAACAAAAACGAATCCTAAGGACTGACTAGCCAGCATAACATGATGAACAGGTTTTTTGTAAGAGAAAAAAAACCTGACTGACAGAAATGAGTCATTTACATTTCTACATATGCAATGAATTTACCAGAAATGTCTAGTCTTAAACTGAATGTTCAGTACAGATTAATTTGTTCTATGTCTGTGCACCAGTAATTTCAAGTTTTTTAAGGAGAGGAACATACAATCTAGTCCATTATCAGCATTAGTTATTGAAGTTTAATAGCCACTATAGCATCAGTTGATCAGCAATATGACTACTGGGAATATTGAAGCAATCATATTAATGATCAACTGAATTATAGCAGTGGAAAACATTTCTAAGTAGTGCTTCATTTTAAAAAAAAATTCTCTTCATTTTGGACAGGTGACAGACTATAACAGCCCATAATAATTTTTTTTAAATGCAAAGTGTCCTCAAACTCTGACGCTGCAGTTCAGTACTAAATTATGTGTATTTAAGCCTGCTGCACTAAGGTTGACACTGGATTGGGACCAAGATATTGTCCCTATGGCAAACTTTTACACAGAGCATAAATGGGAATGCTAAAAGTTTTTTTCTTCTCTTTTTAAATGTTCTTGTGGAATTATATGTGTCTAATAACTAAAGGCGGCAATCCCATGCATATTTACCTGACAGCAAGACCTACTGAACATAATAGGACTTGCTTCCGAGTATATGTACAAGTATTGGGGCTGCAAGTTCTTCTTTATTAAGGGTGCAACTCAGTGTAAAGCATCTTTTAAAAAATGCCATGGATTTCAATGGAAGAAAGTGGATTGAAGCATGCGCTTAATGCCACTACTGGAATTCATTTGACTTCACAGTTTTTAAACCATTCTTATGCACATTTGGAGCTGGAACTAGCTGTATTCTATTTGTTTAGATAGTATTAACCTACCTGAAACATGAATATATTATCTCTTCTCAGACGGGTGCCAGAGAGGATTTACAACAATACACAATCCTCTTATAAAAGTGATCGATCAGTAATAACAACTAAAACAACATTGAAAACTAGCTGCATCACCTGGTACAACTAAAAATAGCATCTGCACTTAAAAACAAGAACAGTTAAATAAAACCATTGAGTGACAGAAAAGCAAGACATCAAGGGGGAAAACAAATCCATAACTAAAAATCTACTGCATTAAAACACACACACATGAACTTCGGTCTCCTGTAGAGAAACATCCAGAGATGGCACCAGGACAAGGGAAGAGAGGAGCCACCACTGAAAAAGAACTATCCACTGCAGCCAATCACATCACCTCTGAAATCAGGTGATGGGGGTGCAGAACAAAAGAGGGCCTGGGATGATGAGTATGGTATCTGACCAGGACTACATGAAGACACACAATCCTTTTAGTACTTATAGGGCTTCATAGATCAAAAACATCATCCTCAAATGGGATTGGAAATGAACACAGAACTACTCAGCACCATCGGACCACCTTATGCAAGCAGAGATGAACCCTGGGACTAATATAGCAATGCTCTTCTCATCGGAGGAGAAGGCAAACTCACCAACATCCCTCTTCTGTAATGCTCTCTTCTTCCTATCAGAAAGCCACTGAAAAAAATACAGATATATATAGTTAACAGGGGAGGATGTGGAGCATAGACAAAGAGTGGTGACAAGGGAGCAAGTTCTAGAACTTAAAGACAAATTGCAAACTAACAAATCACCATCCTGACCTGGATAGCCCTGGGTATCCTGATCTTGTCAGATCTCAGAAGCTAAGCAAGGTCGGTCCTGGCTAGTATTTGGATGGGAGACGTCCAAGGAATACGAGGTTCATGACACAGAAGCAAGCAACGGGAAACCACCCCTGAACGTCTCTTGCCGTGAAAACCCAACAGGGTTTATGATGGATATGTACTCCCTCCAGTGCCAGAGGTACTATGCCCCTTTAAATTAGTTGCTGGGGAGCACAGCAGGATAATGTTGCAAACTTCCCACTTGTGAGCTTCCTAGAGGTAGCTGGTTGGCCACTGTGTGAACAGAATGCTGGGCTTCATGGGTCTTCTTACGTTCTTAACATTCAGAAGAAAAGAATGATAGTCATTCCATATAACAACACTTAGATTTGATAAATTGTGTTTCTAGAATATATAACTTGATCGACCAAAAGTCACTTGTGACAGTTAACCAGACACCAACAGAGACCAAGGTATTTATTTATTTAGTCAATTTGTATACCACTTCTCCAGAAACCAGGTTAGGGAGGTGGACATTTCACTGTATGCATTTAGAACCGTGCTGGACAACATTCAGCTGGACAACAGTTAGCTAACCAGTCAATTGTGCACATCTCCACTGCCTCAACCAACAGAATAAAAAAATAAGTATTAAAAGAGTATGTAAGCAACTGGCTACAGAAGTTCAATTACCTTAACCAGGAGACCCCACTAGTGTCACTTAAGAGGAATCTGAAAGCATGTCACTGTCTGAGTAGCTAATGCACAGCAAGGATATTTTCATAGTAAATCTGAGTCCTTCTGGGCTATACTCAGCAAACTGGAGAGATGAAAGTTGTCACAGCCATATGATGGGAGGCTGGCAGCAAAATTCATCCACAGTACCCAAGAAAAACAAACATGCAGGAATGAGGGTTAGCAATTCTTGCTTTGAATTAATTTGCAATGACTGCAGTGGAATCTCTGCGGTGACATCTTTACCTCCTGCCTAGGATTACTCAGCCATCAACACAACCGCAGCAGCAGTGGCACCAGCATCCATGGTGACACTCGGCCTGATGCCTAAGCCAGGCATCACAGTGAATTCAGGCACGCAACAGCCCAACTGAGTAAGTTTAGTGAGAGGCTGCAACTGGCTGCATGTCTGACCATAAGTCTTGTCAACCTCAGACTTGCTGATACCCCTGCCTTTTTTCATCAATATTGTGATTATTATTTTATTTAGAAAATTTCTATGCTACTTCTCCAAAGTACCTCCTCCAGGAGGCTTACAAAATAAACCATAATAAAAACACAGCATAATAAAAGTTAACGATTAGAAATACAGTATCAAAAGCACAGCTAGGGTTAGGGGCTAGTTTCTTAAGCAGGATCTTGTCCAACCCATGCAAATTACCACGGGACTTTAAGCACGATAAGGGGGAGATTCTCTTGTGCACACACACATTCCAAATCTTTCCACATGGTCTGTGAATACAGTTCTGCCCTCAAGCCTATGGATGTCTATGCATAAGTAACGGTGCCACTGGACTTTGCTCTGTTGCTTCAGATCAACACAGCTGCCCACCTGGACCTTTTGCAATAAGTGAGTTCTGTTGTGTTCAGTGGGGCTACTGCCACATAGACTTTCCAGAAAGACAACCTGCAGCACACACAAAAAAAGTATTCTTGCATAAACTACTGCTGTGTGGAGCCTACTGCCGGACCTTCTGAGGGCACCTGGTGTTTTTTGGCCACTGTGTGACAGAGTGTTGGACTGGATGGGCCACTGGCCTGATGTTCTCTTACGTTCTCATGTTCTATTTCCTCAGAGGCATACAGTGGATCATTACTAGGTACATATTTATACTTGAGGTTAGGACAGCAAAGAAAGCTATACTCAGCAGTCTCAAATGGCCACGAAATGCAGGAAGTACGTGGTAAGAGAGCATTATGTAAACATTCAAATTTAACAAAGAAAAGGCGGCTTCCTTCGGGCAAGGCTATGGCTCAGCGGTAGGCCAGCTGCTCTGCATGCTGAAAGTCACCGGTGTCATATCCAGTGAATGAACAGAATCAGGGAGCAGGCAATGCGAAAGACCTCTCTACCTGAGAGTCAGACAGGATCGACTTTGGTTTGATCAGTGGTCTCATTCAGTGTAAATCAGCGTCGTTCTCAGTTGCAATGTCTCTACTAGGTAAAATTGTGTGTGTTTTTTTTTTGGGGGGGGGGGGGAGGTAGGAAGTGAGCAGCTATTCCGATTACATTAAACAGAGACTGCAAACATGTGGTTCCCTTGATGCGGCACAGGGTGGGATTCTCCGCATACAGCCGGGAAGAGAACCACGCAGGCAGAAGCCCCTAGGAAGAAACCTCTCCGCCGCTTGGAGAGGGCAGACTGGCGGCGCTGGCTCTCTCACCTCGGGAAGGCTCCGGCCGGCGCTCAAGCTGTAGATCTTCACCTCGTTGAGGCTAGAGACCTGCATGGTGCCCTCTTCTTCCGTAGCCGGCTGAGTCGGGCGGAAAACAGCCTTCCCTTCCGGGTCAAAGCCCTGACCATAGAGTTGAGGGAAACAGGGTTTCGGAGATAATCAGGGGATAGAGTAGCAGTCCGTGAAGCGGAGGGAACGTTTTACGGAAGCGGGAGAACCCTGAGAAATAGGGGACAAGTCTGGACTCTGGAGCAACTGTTTTTGGCCCTCCTCCTCCCCCAGGGCAATCCTAAAGAGTTGCATAGCTCTAAAACTGTTGACTTTAATTGGCTTACAAGAGGATGAACTTGCTAGGATTGCGCTGGAACTCTTATCCACTCTCTTACGACTAAAAATGGGTATGGAAATCGCCTCAGCATGCAGAAACAGGACAACAGAATAACGTGCGTGAAGCGCTTTGAACGTTGAAAGAACTATGCAGATTTTTTTGCTTAATTATTTACAATTATATTCCCGTACCCGCAGCCCAAATGCTCCAAGGTGGCGGGACTGGGTAAAAGTCGGGTCTAGGTAATTTTAAACGGATCCTCGTGAATTCGTATGGTTTTTATATTGAAACAAAATGAAATTGTCGGATTGTAGACCGTGCTTTAGTCTACAGGCAGCACCACAAAAATCATGTATCCACTGCTTTGTGGCACCACCATGGTGCGGAAACATAGTTCCAAAGCATAGATACTCATGGGTTTTGTGTTGGGTCGCCCCAAACTCCGGATAAGGTCGTGTATCATGTCCATAAGCCACAGATTACAGCAGAAAACCACAGATCCACTGCCTGGTGACACCACAATGGCACAAAAATATGATTCCAACACACAGCTCCTAATGAATCTTCAGGGTTTTTGTGTTGCATCATCCTAAACTTACCATCAACTCACATATCATGTCCAGAGCCACAAATTACACCACAAATACCATGCATCCACTGCTTTATGGCACCGCCATGGCCCAAAAAGATGGGTCAAATGCACAGATCCTCATGAATTCATATGGTTTTTCTGGTGTAATATGTTATTGGATAGTGAGTTTGAGAGGGACCCAACACAACTCTTGCATAACAAAAATCACGTCCCCACCAATTTGTGGAGCCACCATAGGGCAAAAACAAAGTTCCAAAGCCTGGATCCTCAGGAATTTTGCATTGGGTCACCTCAGACTCACTATCCAATAACACTGTGTTTTTGTGCCGTGGTGGTGCCACAAATCAGTGGATGTGTGATATTTGTGGTGCGATCTGTGGATATAGACATGATATGTGACTTGATGGTGAGTTTGGGGTGATGCCACACAAAAATCCTAAGAATCCATCAGGATCTGTGCTTTGGAATCATGTTTTGTGTTGTGGCGGCGCCACGAGGCAGTGGATCCATGAATTTTCTGGTGTAATCTGTGGCTATGGACATGATATGTGGTTTTATGCTGAGCTTGGGGTGACCTAACAAAAAATTTCTGAGGATTCATGCTTTGGAACTACGTTCCTACGCCATGGTGGTGCCACAAAGCAGTGGATGCATTAATTTTGTGGAGCTGCCTAAAACATAATTTACAATACTACAGCAGTTTTATTTTGTTTCAGTGTAAACATCATATTAATTCATGAGGATTCTGTGACAGATTGCACTTTTAAAGCTTAGAAGTGCTGTACAAACAGGTAAAGAACTGTGTTTCTCACAGAAACAGAGAGCCTTGAGTGACAGGCTGCTCCAAGCAACATGATTGGTTAGCATCAGCTGAGCAGAGAGAGACTTGAGAGTGAATGCTGAGGCGGAGAATTCATTCAAAATTCAGCCCTGACTAAGAGCAGTTTAACACAGTCAGGAGTACTGGGGAAAGTGGCAAGGACTAGTGGGTAGTTAGACAGACCCCCATTCTGTCCAAGGAAAGGGGATAGATCTTCTGGAGAGAGAAGAATTTCCCTACCCAGTCAAACAGGGACTTAGATCTGAAGAGTGCAGAGATCCCTGGTCTGGTGTGGTTAGAAACTCTTCAGGTTTCTACAAGCAGAGTAAGTTAAAAACTCAAGACAAGTACTGGTGTTTCAAAAGGAGGGGTCTGGGTAGTGGAAAGAGTGTACCAGCCTTCTGGAAACCAAAAGAGTTAGAGAATACTGGAGTGTTTGGGGAAAACTCTGGAACAAAAGCCTCTCAACATAGATTAAAGTCACTGTGAAAAGCTTAAGAAACTCATTAGCCTGAAACATAAGAACTAAAGTCTGTGCATGTGCTGATTTTACCTCGGAAATTTTAACCCCTGATTTCACCTGACCTTTCCCCTCTATGTTAAATAAAATATTTTGTTATTTTTGAATTTCCAACCGCCTCAAGTGTTATTTAAGTGCGGGCTCCTGATCCTTCCCTCAGGTTCCTGGGCTGAGCCAGCAGCCAAAATATCATACTGTGACAGGGTGGGGCAGCCAGAATTTTTCAGCAAAAAAGAAAACACATTACTAGGGCAGTTCAGTTTGTAAAGGGGAACAAAACAGAGGGAAAATCTTGCCTCTGAGGGAGAGAAGTGGATAGATCCATCATAGATCCATATAAAATTAGATATGATGACTTGCCCAGTCCCTCAGTTAATGATCTCCAAAAAAGTCCTGTCGTAAACAGCCTTGCTCAGGTCTTGCAAACTGTGGGCTGTGGCTTCCTTGATTGATTCATCCATCTCATGTTGGATCTTCCTCTTTTCCCACTGCTTTCAACTTTTCCAAGCAGTAGCATCTTTTCCAGTGACTCTTGTCTTCTCATAGCTTCAGTTTAGTCATTTTAGCTTCTAGGGACAGTTCAGATTTGATTTGATCTACAACCCACTTATTTCTCTTTTTGGTGGTCCATGTACAACTCTCCTCCAACACCATACTTCAAAGGAATCAACTTTTTTCTTGTCAGCTTCCTCCATTGTTCAACTTCCACACCCATAATGGGGAATACTATGGCATGAATTATTTTGATCTTAGTCATCAGCGACACATCCTTACACTTAAGAATTTCTCCTAACTCCTTCATAGCTCCCCTTCCCAGTGTCAGTGTCCTGTAGTCATTACTTTTGTCTTCTTGATGTTCAGCTGTAATCCTGTTTTGGCATTTTCTGCTTTAATCTTCTTCAGTAGTCATTTCAAGTCTTCACTATTTTCTGCCAGTCATGTGGTGTCATCCACATACCTGAAATTGTTAACGTTCCTTCCACCAGTTTTCACTCCACCGTCATGTAAATCTAATCCAGCTAGGGATGCCAGCCTCCAGGTGGAAGCTGAGGATCCCCTGGAATTACAGCTCATCTCCAGGCTACAGGGATCAGTTCACCCAGAGAAAATACTCTGGAGGGTGGACTCTATGGATACTATGGAGGGTGGACTCTATGGCATCATATCCCACAGAGGTCTCTGTCTTCCCCAGGCTCCACCTGCTAATCTCCAGGAGTTTCCCAGTTTGGAGCTGACAATTCTACCCCACTGTTCCCTAATGGTGGACAGCAGGGACCTGGCAACCCTAAATTTGGCTTCCAATTTACCAGTGAGGCTGTCCCTGAAGTGAAGGGGTTCTGTTTGACTGCTGCAGATAAGGTTCCACTGTGATGAAGCCACAATCGGAGTGGCTCCGCCGCCACCCCCCACCCCCCAGCAACCTCCTGTTCCCTCCCTTGCACCAGTTGCTCACGGGCTGCATAAGAGCCCTGGACAGGCTAGTTCCGGGCCCTGGGCCTTATGTTTGACACCCCTGCTAATCTCTTCTGTATAGTCCATGTCAGGGGCATAGACTTTTGGAAACCCGGGGGGGGGGCTCCTTAGCGCACACACAAATGTTCTTCCCCCCCCCGGAAACCGCCCCGCCTCCCCATGCCCTTCCGAGGCCCGCCAGCTGCTGCTGCCAGTGCCTCTCTCTCTCCCCACCCCACCCCACCCCTTCCCTCTCCCTCTCCAGCAGCGGCGGCCGGGCCTTGGAAGGACCCGGGGAGGCGCAGCGGCAGGCGCTCCATTTTCCCAGGGGTGGCTGAGCCCCCACCGGGAAATTTCGGGGGTGGCTCAAGCCCTCAAGCCCCCCCATACTCTACGCCTATGGTCCATGTTCTTCCTGTCTTTTCTTTTTTTTTTCCTGTTCAGTTAATGTTTTTCCATGTTGATCTTTCAGCATGCCTAACCATGCTTAAAATTTGTCTTTTATTTCTTGGCTCTTGTGGAACAGATCTCTTTTTCTTCCTTTTTAATTGTTCTGTTCAATCTCTAACCATATTAGAAACATTTATTTTTTGCTATAGAAGAGAAGAAGAAGGGATTGGATTTATATCCCGCCCTTCACTCACTTGGAGTCTCAGAGCGGCTTACAAACTCCTTTTCCCTTCCCCTCCCCACAACAGACACCCTGTGAGGGGGGTGGGGCTGAGAGAGCTCTTTCCCAAGCTGTCCTTGAGAGAACAGCTGGTACAGAGCTATGGCTTGCCCAAGGTCATCCAGCCAGGTGCAAGTGGAGGAGTGGGGAATCAAACCCGGTTCTCCCAGATTAGAGTCCGCGCACTTTACCACTACACCAAACTGGCTCCTTACTTAATGGGACCTAAAGTGGCTTGCATCATTCCCCTCTCCGCTGTCCTCACAACTACCCTGTAAGGTAGGTTAGGCTGGGAGTTTGAGCACTTTCGTGCTTGCTTAATAATGCACTTTCAGGCCACTTTCAGAGCACTTCGTAAGTTTTTTTTGTGTGTGACATGGCAAAATCCATATGCAAGTAATCACTGACAAGCCCAAGGTCACCCAACAGGCTTCCATGGCAGATGCGGAATTCAAACATGGATTTCCCAGGTTCTAGTTTGACTCTCTAACCCCTACACCACACTAGCTCTAGTTAAAATGAAAATAACCTAAGAACCCCCTTACACAGAAAAACCATATAATAAGTAACGTTAAAAACTAGGCAGCCAATATATTTTAGAAAATGTCTATGCCACTTGCCCAGAGACCTATTCAAGGCTTCTGCAAAATAAAAAATAAAACATAACACAAAGGAAAAAACATTTGAAATCCAATGTAATTAAACAGTACCCTCTGTAATATTGACTACTAATTATTATTTATCTTGTACCAAGGATGCTAGGCACTGTGCTATGCTATCAGCTTTCATGCTAATTCCCAAGAGCAGTAAGACCTGTGCATTAGTGCTACTTCATTCACATATAGAGCCAGTTTGGTGTAGTGGTTAAGTGTGCGGACTCTAATCTTGGAGAACTGGGTTTGATTCCCCACTCCTCCACTTGCACCTGCTGGATGACCTTGGGCAAGCCGTAGCGCTGACACGGCTGTTCTTGAAAAAGAGCAGTTTCTGTCAGCGCTCTCTCAGCCCTACCTGCCTCACAGGCTGTCTGTTGTTGGGTGGGGGAGATTGTAAGCCGCTCTGAGACTCCCTTGGGTAGTGAAGGACAGGGTATAAATCTAATCTAATCTCCTCCTCCTCCTCCTCCTCCTCTTCTTCCTTTCTCCATTTAACCAAGCCATAACCGCCAGGCCCTAATTCACAGTCATTGGTGCAAACTGGATCTCTCTCTCTCCTCATAAATAGGCCTTAGAGAGGTAAGGGAAAATCCACCTTTGAGGTACTAAAAAGGACAGATAATTCATTTTTATTAGGTACCACTGTTAACAGCCTGGGTATATGTCATTTTTCAAAAACAAAAGTCAGCAGAAGCAGAAACACCAAAACATTGTTAATACAACTGGATCATTATGTGAATCGGATAGGGTTGAAAAACCCAGGTTGCATAGTTGAGTACCGGAGTACTATTACACTGTATTTATCATTTGTAACTGAATTTTCCTGAGTGGACAAAAACAATCTAGATAAGTGGAGAATGGACAATAGATTCAGGGGAGACAAAAAGACCTACTTCTTATCAAGGAATTGGTGGTGGAAAGTGCCATCAAGTCATTGCCAAGAGGGGTTTTCAAGAGATGTTTAGAGGTGGTTTTGCCGTTGCCAACCCTGGCCTGCTTTCCCATCCCATCCAACTAACAACCAGGGCCAGTCCTGTTAACTTTCAGAGATCTGACCAGATTGGGCTGCCTGGGCCATCCAGGTCACAGCCAGCAAATCAAATTCATTGTCAGAAGATGTAGTGCCTGATGGGCAGTAGCACAGAAGGCTTTCAGGGGAGATGCGGCAGATTTATGGAGAATAGGTATTAACTGTGACGGCTTAAGGGAACTTTCATATCAAAGTTCTTAAAACCAGTTCCTGCAAGCAAACAGGAGAAGAATTTGGCCTCCGTGCCCTGTTCCTTGGCCTTCCAAGGTAACTGATTGGTCAGTAGGTGAAACAGGATCTGGAGTAGACAGACCACGGCTTGATTCCGGTGCAACTGATTACTGCATTGGTTGTTGTTGCACAGTCAGATCCGACTCTTCCCGACCCCATGGACCATGCCAGGCCCTCCTGTCCTCTGTTGTCCTCCAGAGTTTGCTCAACTTCACGTTCGTTGCATCGACAACCAGGGGTCATTTCGTAGAAAAAGAGGTGCCGGAGCTCATTAGCATAACTCATTTGCATATGCCACCCCCCCTAATACGCCGGAAGTGTGTCGGAAGGCAACACCCACCCCTCAGGCTCCACTCCACAGGTGAGTGAAACTGACCTGCTCTTCCTCCAGTCCCTTCCCCAGCCAAGACTTTGTGCAATAAAAATAAGCGTCAAGAACACACCCTCATTCTCTTCCTGCTCCCTTGAAACCACCAGGTTTCAAGTAGACTTGAGATACCCAGGACATGTGCACCACCCATCCCTTCCACTTCCCTTCCCCACAACAAGACTGGGGCTGAGAGAGGTCTTTTGAGAACTGCTCATGAGAGAACAGCTCGGAGAGAACTTGTGACTGGCCCAAGGTCACACCAGCAGCTGCATGTGGAGGAGTGGGGAATCAAACCCGGTTCTCCCAGATTAGAGTCCAACTCCTGACCACTACACCAAACTGATGGGGTGGAAGCTGCTGAAGGGTTGGTGCAATTTCTCCAGTCCTTATGTGCCATGTGCCCAGATAAAAAATGGTATACTTAGAAAATTTATATGCCACCTTGAGCAAGTCTCTGGAAAAGCAGCACACAGTCATAAAAGGAACAATGAAAAAATTATCAATATTAAAACAAAACATTAAAAACAATAAAGACCCTAGCCCGGCTTTCCCCGGGGCGCTGCGCCTCTGCACTGCTCGGGGAAGCCGAGGAGGGGGTGGGGCTTGGTCATGTGCCCGCCCCCTGGGCTCCTCACTCCCGGAGCTGCGCTCCTGTGCGCTCCCGCTCTAAGGGACCCCTGTCGACAACACTGTCTAACCATCTCATCCTTTGCCGCCCCCTTCTTCTTTGACCTTCAATCTTCCCCAGCATCAGGGTCTTCTCCAGGGAGTGCTCCCTTCTCATTTGGTGGCCAAAGTATTTGAGCTTCAGCTTCAGGATCTGGTCTTCCAGGGAACAGTTAGGGTTGATTTCTTTTAGGATTGACTGATTTGATCTCTTTGCAGTCCAAGGGACCCTCAAGACCTTTGCAGTCCAAGGGACTTCTCCAGCACCACTGGTAGCACAATTTATATTTGCTAGGGAATAAGTCCCGCTGAACTCAATCCAGGTGGACTCAATCCACAAACATTTTAAAAGCGAGGGTAAAGGAGCTGTTCTTCCCTGCCGAGCTTCCCAAGTTCGGGGCGGGGCTGCACAGCTGGGGGAGGAACTAAGAGATGCAAAGGAGGAGGAGCTTCCGGCAGCAGCGCCCGGGGGCCAGCGAGCCCGAGGCTATACAAGACAGCATGCAGAATAGGAGGCGGCAGCCTCTGGGGGAGCATCGTGGGGCTGGTTGACTATTCCCCCTCGAGGCGCCGAGCTGGATCTCTTGCTCGGCCGGCAGCGAGAAGAAGGTGGCGCGGAGCCTTCGCGGGGGATCAGACGTCGGCAGGTAAGGGAAGCCAGCAGCCACTTGCATTCTCAAAGGTCTTTGGTGGAGAGGCAGGAGATTCCCCCAGCGCCCGGCTTTTTTGCAGCGTCCTGGGGGGTTGGTTGCCGGCTCGTGTGCTGAAGAAGGCAAACTTCTTGGAGATCTGCGATTTGCGGCGCCCGGAGATGGCTGAGCTTCTTTTGAAAGCGCGAATGCGGACGGAGCGTGGCCTTCGCTGCTGGTTGTGCCTTGGCTTGAGATGAGTTCACCGGAGGATCCAAAGTAGGTAAAAACGAGAAAAGCGAACTAGGCAGAAGCGCTCCGATTGAAGAAGCTACTTGATGAGAATCGACTGCGTGAATGGTCAGGCGCCAGGTTTGCTTGATGGGCTGGCTGTTTTTATTTCTGAAATCAGCTGGAGGGGGTACCTTTCCCTCCATCATTTTCTTGTTTGATGAGCCAATATCAAATAAACTGAATAAAACAGAAGTGACTGTCGTTTGTAACACAACATTTTAAAAAAACAAACCCTCAAGGATTAATAGTTATTTGACCAATCTGGGTTAGCTTGAGAGACCCAAACTTTTGGATTTCAGAAGACAATCTGTGCAAAACAAGCAGTACTAATTCACACTTTGCATTTTAAACTGGATACCGAAAGGACGCCTGTTTAAATAGCAAGACTTGAAATGGCACAGAGAGGACAGCTTTGAATTAAGTATGATGTCGCAGGACAAGTTTCAAAGGCTCAGTGGATAGATGACAGATTCATGTTGGTCTGAAGCGGCAGAACGAAGTTTGAGTCCAGTGGAACCTTTTAAGACTCACAAAGTTTCATTCAAGGCATGAGCTTTAGTGTGTGTGCACACTTTCTCAGATACATTGAAATGGAAGTTATCAGTCCATACACATAGGGAGAGGATGAACAGTAAATTAGCATGCAACATAATGAAGATGTTTTAACCGATGTGAGAACCAAACAGGAATAACAAGGTAAGTTTATATGGTCACCATTTGTTTGGATTTAGTTCCGGCGGGAATCATCGTGAAGCAAATAAATATGTTAGAATTGGAGAGTGATGTGTAAATGTACCCTTCTTAATTCTGGAATGCTAAGAGATGGATGGAGCGTAACAACAGGGTCTCAGTTAATTACTCTTGGCACCCCACAATTAAGAAGGATACATTTACACATCACTCTCCAGTTTTAACATTTATTTGCTTCACTGTCTTTTCCCCTGGAATTAAATCCAAACAAATGGTGACCATCTAAACTTAGCTTGCTATTCCTGTTTGGTTCTCACATCTGTTAAAACATCCTCATTATGTTGCATGCTAATTTGCTGTTCATCCTCTCCCTGTGTGTACGGACTGACAACTTCCATTTCAATGTATCTGAGAAAGTGGGCGTGCACACAAAAACGTGGATAAAACTTTGTTCCTCTTAAAGATGCCACTGGACTCAAATTGTCCTCTTGGATAGAAGGTTATGAAGGGGAAATAGATGCTGTACTTTGAGAGAATTCTGGACGAACCACTGCATTACTCTGCCGCAAAATAAAATAGTCCAGCAGTGTTTTAAAGACTAATAGGTTATTCCAGCATAAGCTTTGAGTCAGAGCTCTCTTCATCAGATACATTGGGATCCACCCATCTTTGCTGTGATTACTACTTCACTGGGTAGTCAACTCGGTCACACACGGTTAAAGTTTTTTTCCCCCTTTTTTTTTGGGTATGCACAGAGTACACACAGGGGTTTATTCTTTTGGGTACGCACAGAGTACACGTAGGCTCATTTAATTATTTCTTTATAACAACAGCCATTGTGTAGGGCTGGACCTATGCTCTGAAACTTGATGAGGTAAAAGATTGCCTATTGGTTACCTCATGGTACATATTGGTTTAAACAGTTGAATTTCTCCACAATAAACAGAGCAGCATGTTTAAAAATAAAGCACTGGGTCAACTTACTTGAAAGCAAGCTTCTTTTTGAAAATTGACTCCCCCTTTTTTCTAGAATGTTAGCTATAAAAGATGCTTTACAATCTCTTGTTTGATCAATTATTATCCTATATGTTAGGTCACCTAGTTCATTTGTTTTTTGCAAGTTGGGAGAAAAGGCTGTTTTGCGCAACACTATCCTGACTGAGCCAGAATTTTAGTTTAGGGAAGGGGCTGTGGCCAGTGAACCGATCTCTACTTTGCGTGCAGAAGGTCCCAGGTTCAGTCCCTGACATCTCCAGCAAAAAAGATCAGGTGATGTTAAAGGTCTCAGCCTGAGACCCTGGAGATTATTAGTAACAAGAGTGGGGGGTTCTTTTTATTTACTTACTGTGAAGCTTTTAAAGGGCAGTCCCGGTGGTGGAAAGTGCCATATCCTTCCAAGCCCATTGACTTCAATGGACATAGAGGGGTATAAGTCTTCTTAGGATGGCACTGCAAATACTTTAAAGGAGAATGTAAAGGCAGTGGTGGTCCCTGACCCTGATGCTATTTTCAATAAGGGCTTTGATGCTTTACCCTGAACTTGCAATTCACAATGTGCTTATTGGAAACTAGCTGGTTGCAGTTGCCCTGACTCAAGCTAGACTGATCTTGGAAGCTAAGCAGGGTCAGCCCTGCTTAATATTTGGATAGGAGACCACCAAGGAAGCCCAGGGTCGCCACACAAAGGCAGGCAATGGCAAACCACTCTGAACACCTCTTGCCTTGGGAACCCTACATGGTCATTATAAGTCAGCTGTGACTCGATGACATTTCCCCCCCCTGCCTCGTTGCATTTCAGTCAATAACACTGCTCTTGGACTATTTTTTTTTTAAATGCATTATTACTTTTGCAGTCAAAAAGTTGCGGATTGCAGTGTCAGCCCACTAATGCCTGGAGCAAACTCCTCCCCGCAGACCAGATGAAACAACCCAGAGCAGGAAAAAAGGGAACTATTGCTTTCTTTTGCTGGCATTCAGGGGAAGGTCACATTTAATTCAAGAGCTGAGTTAGAAGGTGACTTCATTCTCTCTCTCCTCGGTGCTTATAGGCTGAAAAATTAATTTTTCTACTGCCTTTGAAAAAGTTAATCTGAAACAGAGAGGCTTGCCTTTAAGTTGATTTGTTCTGTTTTTTTGCATATGTATGTGTGTGTTCTTTTTGGCTACAGTGACTCCGAGTGAAGGGGACTGCTTACACCATGTCGGAATTCTGGTTAATTTCGGCACCAGGGGATAAAGCAAATCTGATGGCCTGGGAAAGAATGAACACTGTGACTCTCAAAGCCAACCTGTCCAGCAACAGCAAGTTCCTCATCCCTGACCTCAAGGTAAAGATGGGGGGTGGGGGGGGCAAGAGAAGGAAGAAATCAGAATTTCAGCAACATGGAAGCAGGAGGGAAGCAGTAGAAACATGTTTCTTTCTTTATGAGATAGCTATGCATAGGAATACTAAAATAATTGTACAAGTTGTCAGTGAAGATAGGGCTGACTTTATTTTGTCCTTGTTCTTCTAGATGTGCCTTTATATCAAGGATGGAAGCAATAACTCCCTTTTGCATAATTAATAAATAGGTTAATTACCAGCAGACACAAATGGATTTTAGCTGGATTTCCATTCACCCTTTCCTCACTGAAGATCTATTGTAGTTGAACTGAATAATCGTAGTCAGCCTGTGCTTGTCATAATATTGAAACGGGGGGCGGGGGGGTCGCCCCCATCGTGGAAGCTAATAACAAATTTGGGGAGGGTTGAGTCTGTTGGGGAAATGGGTGAGTGGGTTAGCCTTCTTTCAGCAGCATCGCAACTTTAATCTAATCTTACCCCCCTCCCCTTTTCGGGCTCCTCTTTAGTATTAAAGAGAATTTTGAGACCTCCAACCAGCCCTGTGTTGAATTCAGTGGGACCTACTCCCAAGTAAATGGTCATAAGATTGCAGCTGCAGCATTCACTTGTAAATAAGCCCCACTGTATGTAGCATAATATGTGCAGGATTTGACGGCAGACAAAACTTTAGTCAGATCACAACTCTGCTTTCGAGAGTTTGAGCTTCTAGTGAAATTTTGAGCAGAGCTGTTCACTCTGCTTTAAAGGGGTATTGATGAAAATGTGTTCATTTTCCTTGCGAGAGTGTTCTGGCTCTTATTCAGCATCAGCTGTGACCTTGCTACGTAGATCGTGTTCAGGCTTTTCTGCCAATACCCTGTTTCCTTTTTTTGTATGAGCCTGCACTGATGTCCATCTTACAGAACCAGTGACACTATAGCAGTAGACATGGTGTAGGCATTTAGGAGAATGGCTGTGGCTCGTTGGTAGAACATCTGTTTGGCATGCAGAAGGTCCTGGGTTCAGTTCCCCAGCACCTCCAGTTAAAAGGACCAGGTAAGCAGGTGATAAGAAAGGCTACTGCGAGCTTCTGCCAATCTAAGTAGACAATACTGACCTTGATGGACCAAGATCCAATTTAGTATAAGGCAGCTTCATGTGGTCATATGGCAGAAGAGTATGGTATCATAATCATGAGACTATGATTAAGGTACTGCTTCATCCAAAAGGAGAAGCTGGTTTTAAGAAAGAGCAGACAGGAGTAACTTATTTGGCATGACTGCTTTCCAGACGCCCACGCAGACCACCTTTTGTGGTAGCAGTGAGAAGCCTGTTCATTCTTAGGATGAAGTATTCATGTTTCCTCCCTGCTGAAGCTGGGCAGCAAAGCCTGCATGTACTCTAGCAGTTCAGGGTTTCATTTTCAGTGTTTTACATTATGGATTCAAAGCTGTAGAGGGATCAAAAATAGGAAGGTGGCGGCACTGGTATATTGTCATGGGACAGTCTTGTGTTACTCGGAATAAGTTACCAGCATCTAAGAGGTCTTACAGCCATTTTCTATTGAGGCAGAAGTTTCCCAGACATGCCATACATGTGCTTATGAATTTGATAATTTAGATATTGGCCAAATAAAGACAGGCATGCAGGTAGCCTGTTTATGCTTTTGCATTTCCTTCTGCAGGTAGGAACCCTGGATGCTCTTGTTGGCCTCTCGGATGAGTTGGGGAAACTTGATACCTTTGCTGAAAGGTAAAATAGACCATATTTACTACATACAGATAGCAACTGGGTGCTGTTTTGATAGCACACAGTGTTCCTGTGTTGACCTTACTCTGACTTGTTTAGCCAGAGTTAGCAGGTCTGATGTTATTTTACACAAAGGAGGGCTACTCTCACTATGCCCTAAAATCTGCATTTTTCATTCTGACAGGACAATCCTAAACAGAGCTACTCCCTTCTTAATCCATTGGATTCAGTGGACCTCAAAGGGTGTTATTCTGCATTGGATTGCACTGCAAGCCAATAAGGATTCTGGAATACTCCTAGATCAATGCAGATGGTGGGATTAAATGAGCAGATCTCTGTGGAACAGAATGTGGAACGTGATATCATTCCTACTACATTTCTGTTGTATCCTATAGTACTAAACTAGGAAGCTGCTGTACAAAGAGCCCCTAGGGGAAAAATAGAATTGCCCAGGACAACAAGAACAAGACAGTGACTACAAGAAGAATCCTTATACCAAGTGCCTTTTATTCTGTCCTGTACTATTTGGATGATTGTCCTTCAACATCATATGACCCGTGACCTTCAAAATCTATATATTTGAAGGACCTCTCCCCTGAGCCAAACCAATGTCCTTGTAGGGACTTTCATGGCCTCTTCCCCATTGTCATCTGATAAGGAACTGAGCAGGCTCGTAGCCATAGAGAGCATTTGGGGGCAATGCCCCCCGGTAAGCACTGCCCCCCCCACAGACAAAAAAATTAGTTTTTTAAAAATAGAAATAAAAAATGTAAGATTCACATAGGGGTTCTAAAATCACCCTGGGCACAGTCAGGGAAGCTTCAGTGTCCTTTTCTTTTTTTCTGGGCTGAAAAATAAATAGGTTTTTACAAATGCAAATAAAATAAAATAGAATGGCAGAAAATAAAATAAAATTGTAAAATGCAAAAGAGAGAGAGAGTAGGCGATCACCCCCTACCTGGCTTGCACAGAAAAGCAGCCCAGAATTGAGTTTATCCAATTGAAAGGACTAGAGGAGGTCACAGTGGAACCGGAACTGTTTCTTCTGCTGCTGCAAGAGGAGCAGCAGGCGCGGCCAGGTCCCCCCCCCCCAATTTCCCATGCCCTATCAACCAAAATTTTCAGGCTAAGCCCCTGGAACTGAGGGTACAAGATAAATGGGAAGCTGCCTGCTTCCACATTCCATGTGTATCCACCTCCTCCTTTACTTCCATTTTGTATCATTGCCTTGCATGCCCTCTTATGGCTTTAGGGATTTTTTTAAATTAACGATTTTAATTAAGAAACAGCATGCAGGATAACTCAGTGAATATTGGGAATAACCAAAAGATAGCAGGCAATCTTGTTTCCCTGCCCCAGCCCTCACCAGTGGGGAAGAAGTGGAGAAAGAAACACCAAAGTCGGAAGCAGAGGAGGAGATGGATATTATTTACCACTGGGGGGTGGGGGTGGCTGTGTTGATGGGAGTCTGCTGAGGGGCCACAGAGAGGGTGGTCAGGGTTTCTCATACTGCCTCCTCTAAGTGTATGTGCAGAAAAAATATTTGCCTGATGGAGGTCCTAATGATAGGACAGCTGAATCTTTTCAAACTCCAGGAGGGTCCTGGAGTTCTCCCAGAATTACCTTTGATCTCCATACTATTGAAAACTTTGTGGCATCACGTCCCTGCTAAGCTTCCTCCCATCCCCAAACTCTACCCTCCCCAGTCTCCACCCCCAAATCCCCAGGTATTTCCCAACCCCGAGCTGGTAACCTTAGATAGCCATCAAAGAGCCAGCTCTTTCAGCATAACCATATTGACTGATTGGAAAACATTATCATGGGACTCCAGCTGATGAACAGTTTGCTTTGCCAAGACAGATTTGCCTGGCAGAGGATTCCACTGAAGCTACCTCTGTGTGAGGCATTCTGTGTGCCATTGCAACTGTACGCATCAATGAGACAAGGGGCTCAAGAAGTCTTGACTTTTTATAGCTTAAAATGACAGGCCAGCCCTCTTAGAGACGTAGAGGAGCCCAGGCTGCTTCCAGCTTCGGAGGCCCTTAGTCATAGCAAAAATTGAAAACATGATGACATATTTTTTTCTGAATAATAATTTTATTATATGAATAAACACGTCAAGTGAGTTAAAAATACTCAAACAGTATAACAGTATAACAGTATGGACCATACAACGTAAGAGGTGAGAAAGAAAAAAAACTGAAGCATGAAAACAAAGCGCAATACATAAAAAGCGTTTTTGTAGTACTTAAGTAAAGTTAAACTGAATACATCAAGTTTTCAACGATCAATCTATACGTTTAAAGATTAGAAGGCTGCTAGGAAATGCATAAAAACTTGTGAGCCCCAAAGGTATTTCAAATGATCTAAAAAACCAAATACTTATGCAGAAAAACATTACCATAACCATGATTCATCTAGGATTTTGGGAATATTTTCTTGTTTTTTAAGATAATCCAAAATAGAATGCCAAGTTGAATAGAACAGTGAGGGTGCTGAAGGATTTTCATATCGCGTAAGATTATCCGAGAGTTTAGCCATTATGTATAAATCCCACAATTTCTGATGCCAATGTGAAAGAGTGGGTATCATTGCTGATTTCCAATTAGCGGCAATGACAGTTTTTGCCGCAAATAATAATATAGAGACTTCTTCAATGATGACCTTAGATGAGTATTGTTCAGCCCAGCTGTTCAAAAACAGATGCTCTGGAGAAAGCTGTAGGTTCACACCATTTATAGATTCTATGCAGCACAAAATGAAAAATATGATGACATATGAAAGCAAAATAAGGTACCCAAAATATGACAAAATACCAGTTAACAAAAAAAAACCCACAACCCAAACTCCACAACCGATATTTTACCAAATAACCTCATTTATTTGTTTAAATTTGTCGATCTAAACGGAGAGGGTGTCACGTTTTGGTGTGATGGAGACATGCATAAGAAGAAAGAATAAGGTGCAAAAGTTATCAAGTGCCAAAAAGCCTTGCCACGTTTTTGGGGCCAACTGTGAAACAGTAACACGCTAATATCCCACATTTATTTATTTACAGTATATTGCCTAAGTTATCTTTAGAAAAGTCTAGTAAGATAACCCAGTTTTATTATCTCCATATTTCAGATTAGAGTAGTGAATGGGAGGAGAAACAGGTCAATAGTGGCTTGCTTAAGGCTCTTTATGTACTTCTTTATATTTAATCTTTTTCCCCCAGTGGGGACCCAAAGTGGCTTGTTTCTTCCATTTTTTTTATCCTCACAACAATGCTGTAAGGTAAGTTAGGCTGTGTGTCACTGGCCCAAGCTTAACCAGCAAGCATCTATGACAGAATGGGGATTCAAACTGGAGTCTCCGAGGTCCTAGTCCTGGACTGTAGCCACTTACAACCACTGCGATTCTACATGGGATTTACATGGTAGTAAGCCCCATGTTTTTAGGGCCACGGTGGCTCAGAGGTTAAGATGCTGAGCTGCAGGCCAGAGGGTCGGTAGCCTGGCAGTTTGAGACTCAAGTGCCGCGTGATGGACTGAGCTCCCGTCTCTGGCCCCAGCTCCTGCCAACCTAACAGTTCGAAAGCAAGAAATTGCAAGTAGATTAATAGGTACCGCTTCGGTGGGAAGGTAACAGCATTCCATGCACCTCGGTGTTTAGTCATGCCAGCCACATGACCATGAAGAAGTCTTTGGACAGCGCTGGCTCTTCGACTTGGAAATGGAGATGAGCACGGCCCCGAGAGTCGGATTTGACTGGCTTTTGAGCAAGGGAAACCTTTACCTTTACTTAAGCCCCATAAATAAACTTAAGTTTATTTATTTCTCAGTATATGTGTAGGATCAGGCTGTATATCACTAGGGTGAGATCTGCACTAGGGATCTATCAGTTCACATTTTTACCCACCATGCTGTACTAGTGCTCACAAGGCCAACCAAACGTTGGCATTAAACAGTGTATTTTGTACACTGCTGAAGGAGCAGTGGGTTTTCAAAAGGGACCTGCGGTTTCAAGGGCTAATATGTCAGATACCGAAGCCCACCTAGAAGATGATCGGTAAGAAGCTAGACAAAGGAAGCAGACATTCACATTTCTGCTCCACTGAAATATGCCGTGTTGGAACTATTATTAGATAAACACATGCGAGAAGCCTGGTAAACCTAGCTAAGCGGCAGAAACCTGTCAGCGCTGCTTCTGGCCAGGACAGCAGAGCAGGGGCAAGTGTTTACAGGGTCTATTGTTTCCATGTACTTTTATTACTTATTTACACAGGGGAGAGAGAGTATTTTTCCATGTCACAATAAGGCAGCATTTGGCACTCTGATGTTTCCTATCTCTTCATTCTTGATCCGTTCCCTTATTAAATAGCATGCTTGCTTTCTCTTTCTCTCACTCTCTCATTTAAAAAATGACTGGCAAAGGGGTACAGACGGAACGTAAATAGAAAGGTTACAGGATACCTATTGCCGGTATGGGTTAATTATTAAGAGTATTGGACGAGGACCAAGTCCACACTCGACCACAGAGATCTGTAGGTGGCCTTGGGTCAGTTTCTCTCTCTCTCTCAGCCTAACCTAACTTGCAGGGTTGATGTGAGGATAAGATGAAGAAGGGAGGGGACAATGTATGCTTCACTAAACTCACTGGGGGAAGGGCAAGATTTGCTAGATGGATAGCTTTAGAAGCACCGCAAAATCAAAACCTTATTATTTCGTAAATCAGAGGGCACATGCCCAGATGGGTTGGGATTTGCCAGATGATTTATTTGCCCATTAGTTTTGCATCCTGCCCTTTCCTTTTGGAGGCGTGGGGGCTTCAAGAAGCCTAGGCTGATAGAAATTGACTGGCCCGAGATGGCTGAGGAGATATTTGAACCTGGGTATTGAACTGGGCTGCGGTGGCTCAGTGGTTAAGACACTGAACTGCAGACCGGAAGGTCAGTAATTCGGCAGTTCGAGATCCGAGTGCCACGTGACGGGGTGAGCTCCCGTCTCTGGCCCCAGCTCCTGCCAACCTAGCAGTTTGAAAGCAAGAAACTGCAAGTAGATAAATAGGTACCACTTCGGTGGGAAGGTAACAGTGTTCCGTGCACCTTGGCGTTCAGTCATGCTGGCCACATGACCACAAAGAAGTCTTCGGACGGTGCTGGCTCTTTGGCTTGGAAACTGATATGAGCACCGCCCCCTAGAGTCGGATTTTACTGGCTTTTGAGCAAGGGAAACCTTTACCTTTACCTACCTTCACTCTCTACCCAATATATTATATCACCAAGCAACAGAACCTGCCTTGTGGGTATATAAACACTTTTATATAATATACCTGTGGGTATATAAACACCTTAAGTAAATAAAATAAATTTAAAGAAACCAAAGATAAGGCTATATTGATAATGGCTAGAGTCCCTAGGGCTAAGGATACCTTTCTTGGTGGTAACTCTTAATACTGTGGCTTTTAAAAGTTTCATCATGATCATCTTCCTACATCCCAGACAGTTTATGAACTACAGACTAGGCTCTGTTCAAACCAACCAGGCAACTGCTTGGGGAGGCACAGTGATGCAACACAAAGCTTGCCTCTCGCCTAGCCATCAGTGGTGCATGGGGTGATGGGTACTACTTCCAGAATCTGGGGCCAGGCTAAGCCTGAGAGGTAGAGTTGCCATTTGCCCACCCTTGATGAGTAAACTTCCTCCCTTGACCCCAGTCCCCCAGCCTCAAGAAACTGAGGAGTGGGAGAAAAATGGCCTTCATTGTGACGCTGTAGGAATTTTCCCTTGGCTTAATAGTCATTACCATAGAGATTAGGGGAAATTCCTAGAGTGTCACCCAGAAGTGATTTCACATCTTCACCAAACTTGACCCTCCCCAGCCAGTGCCCTCAAACTTTCCCAGCATTTGCCAAGGCAGTGCAGGTGACCCTACTCAGAAGTGCTGCTGTTGTTGCAAGTCTTTGTGGGAGGCACCACGGATGGCAGTGCCTGAGGAGGCAATGGATATATGTTGTTTGGGTGACCAAATACCTTGAACCAGCCCTGCTATGGTAAACCATCTAAACCGAAATTCTAGGTGTACGTTCCCTGTTGGAGTACTACAAGCCACACACATAGTCATTCTCCCTTTTGAACAACATTTGATACGCAGGAGTCACCTCAGGGTCTGGTAACCTTTAAAGCATTACAATGACAAATTTGTAGAGTCGTCTCAGTTGTAATATAAAATGTTTAAATAAATAAAAAATAGTTTGGAGTTTCACACCAAAAGTCACTTTGCATTATATCTGCATTGTTTATCGTGTCTAGTACTTAATTTTTTTCAGATTTCAGTAATCCTAGGCCTACTCCATTGCTTATTAGGTGCCTCATCCTTTTGATTGTGTTGACTTACACTGTGTAATCTGCCTTGAGTCTCAGTGAGAAAAGAGACTATAAAAAACACAAGTAAATAAATCTGCGCATTTTACTATTGCATTTGAACAATTGTTAACCTTTCTTTCCTTCTCTTAAGCATAATAAAGAAAATTGCTCAGTATATTGGAGAAGTCTTGGAAGACGCAAAAGATAAAGTACAAGAAAATTTGCTGGCAAGTGGAGGTAGGCTGTGGAAAACCATTCTGTTCTTGAAATGTTGTGCTTGCTTGCTTATTTATTTATTTATTAACATCCGAATTCCAATGAAAACAGATGGGATTAATTATGCCCAAATGTTTAAGAGCTGTTGCTATTACTGCTCTGGAAATAGCTTCTATTGGCAGTTTCTTTCCCAGTGGAATCAGGGCAGATTCTTCACTCTTTATCCTGGATGTAGGTAAAGAGGATGCAGTTTGATTTGTTCTTTGTTTCAAAACACGGTTTTACCATGCATCCATATGTTTTATTCATGGTTCCCTGGCCCTATTCTTTAGGTTTTATACATAGTATTTAAAAAGTACACATTATATTTTATTTTATTTAAATTGCTTATTTCACACCTGACAATTGGCAGCTTTTGCGAACAAAAAGGGAAGTCAAACTGTGGGTTAAGTAACCTATTAAGATATACTACACCGAGCCATTGCAAACAGTGGAAGTGTGCAAAACTTATAATGGGATATAGATTGCATCCCATGTTCTGGTTTGGGCACGTTGCCTTGTATCTCTTTTTTCCATTTCATTTTTTTTAAGTAAGTAAAAAAAATTGAAATGGGATCTGATCCAGCAGAATGTGTGAGATGCAGCCAGAACACCAAGTTCATAGAGCATTTAAAAAAAAACTAAAATCCTGTTTAGCTGTTTAAGTGGGGAAAGCATGGTGGGACGAGATGCAGAATCCAGAACCCCCCTTCCTATGCAATAGGATTTCAGCTTTTTAAAAGCATGCGGCTGTTGAATTAAGGAGAGGAAGTGGGAACATGGAAATGGTTTGTGTGTGTGGTTTTTACATCCGGCAAGGAATGTGCACATTGGAAGGTTGCTTCCACATGCATATAGTCCCCTGACTAGATTAAGAAACTCCTTTCCTTTGAAAAACAGCAAATGGGGTGTTTTTTTTAGCATAAATGCTGCTGTGTACTTGTTTATCAGGAGCCTGACCCACAGGTGTAACTCACCTGGCATTAGTAGCATAAATGAGACAGTGACTATGAGAACACATTGTTGAGGTTCAGAATTTGGAAAAGTGGTATGTGGCAGAGGGGCAAATTGCAGGCTAAGCTAAAAGCAGAGTGGAACTGGCCGAATAGTTCTTTGAAGCAGAATTACAGAACTGGAGTTAAGGTTCCACCTGATGTTTTGTTTTGCTTTATTCTTAATACTCAAATATATCATCATCATCATCATCACCACCATCATCATTATTATTAGCATTAGCATTAACATTAGCATTACCATTATATCCCGCCTTTCCAGGCGAGCTGGCTCAAGGTGGCTTCCAACAATTAAAATACCATAAAACCAATGGTTTACAATTTTAAATAAACATAGCAGAGTTACAGATAAAACAACAGATGGTGGCGAAAACAGTCATGCGGTGAAAACGGTGGCAGAGGCTCGGCCAGCAAGTTCCAGGGCGATGATGTCCCAATGTTGTTATTGTTAGTGGCCTATGATTTTCCAGAAGGTAGTAAGAGTATAAGAGAAGCCATGTTGGATCAGGCCAGTGGCCCATCCAGTCCAACACTCTGTATCACACAGTGGCCAAAACCCAGGTGCCATCAGGAGGTCCACCAGTGGGGCCAGAACACCAGAAGCCCTCCCACTGTTGCCCCCCCCCCCCAAGCACCAAGAATACAGAGCATCACTGTCCCAAATGGAGTGTTCCATCTGTACCTTGTAGCTAATAGCCACTGATGGACCTCTGCTCCATAGGTTTATCCGATCACCTCTTGCAGCTGTCTATGCTTGTAGCTGCCACCACTTCCTACAGCAGTAAATTCCTTAATTCCAGAAGATAACACCAGGCCCTTTTCCGTACCAACAGGACTCCACATTTACACTCAGTGCCAACAAGTAGTGACAAATGTCCTTCACTGTGGTAATTCACAGTGTCCTTCACTGTGGTAATTTTGTACACAATTCCAAGCCAATCAGAAGTCTAGGGTAGGAGCTGCTTGGAGCCTGTCAGATTTCCAAAAGAACAGATGGATTTCTCTGTGCTTTATCCAGAGGACATGGATTCCAGCCCCGTGTTGGCTAGTTCCCTCGCTTCTCCAGTGTGCTAACAGGGACAAAACTACTTTTCTATTATTTCTTGGAATGCCCCATATGTTTATGGGCTAAACAAAGTTCTTTGACATAAATCCCTTAAAGGTAATAACAATTATATTTAAGCCAAATATCTTAATAATCAGTCACACTTACTGTGTTTCAGGAATGAAGAATAAAATGAAATTTCTAAAGAGTATGTGGAGCGTGGGTGACTTGTGTTTTGCAAGCATGCTTTGATGTGTTTAATGGTAGATTTGAGTCTACATCTGGTTGTAGGGGTACAGTGATCAGGTTACGACGGATTTCTGTAACAACCACCTCGTAGCTCGATCACCATCTCTCTATGATCCAGATAACAGCCAGTTTGACGTTGTTTGTTATTTCTTTCCCCTTCCCCCAAGTTTTTCAACTTCTCTTTTGACCACTCTGCTGCATGCATAACAAAAGGACATGGGGACTACTGGATTGTGTGAAAGCTCATTTTATGCATCTGTGTGTTTACTCTTGTGATCAACTGCTATGAATTTACTTTACATGATTTTTTAAAAAATTGGTCTTAACAAAATTAATTTAGTCGATAGATTAATCACTTGGTTACTGACCTTCACAAACTAGATGTGGTGATAAATGTACAGTTGCCACCAAAAATAGCAGCTGTATGACTAGTTCCCACCCACCCCATCCACAACATCTAGAAGTTGCCTCCTGTTGTGATGTTGTAAGTTATAACATCTCATGTTTCTCTGCTCCCATTATTGTTTGTTTATGGCAGGGGGTTGGAGAAATGTGGAGCATTGTGACATTTTGACATGAGGCAAGCCATACTGGATGTTAAATAGGAAGGGAAGAACTCAAAGGGCAGCTGGTATTTATCGTCACATGAAGTTTGGGGCTATAAAGTCTAAATAGGAACTGACAAAGCTCATCCATATATATTTGGTGTAAACCATCACTATTTACATTAGGAGTTTTGTCACTGATTTCAGCAGAGTATAGCTATTCTGTCCGATGTCAAGACCCAGCACACTTTAATGAGCAGATGAAGCTCTTCTGCAGGTGAGCTGTCCCATTCATTTCAGTGGAGGCAGCAGCTCTATGCATGAAGAGGAATGTGTATATAGAAAACACATACTGTCTCTCTCTACTACATTTTTATTCTACCTTTTGTCCAAGGAGATCTGGGGACCACACAAAGTCACTCCTTCCCCATTTTATCCTCATACCAACCCTCTGAGGTAGATAAGGATGAGATACTATGATTTACCAAGGTGACTCAGTGAGCTCCAAGGAGGATTTGGGATTGGAAACTGGATCTCCTAGCTCTTAGAGCACCACTCTAATGACTACACAGCACAGGCCTTCTGTGGAAATTAATGGGCATGGAAACGCTATAAATAAATTAGAACCACCTACCACCAATTATGAGGGTGAAGTGGTTGTGAAAGTCGAAGGAAATTATTATGTATTATGTCAAAAAAATTGGTATGACTTAAGCTCTTATCAAAACAAGAGGTTTCATCACATTTTACCTAATTTGCTTTGATAACTAATCAGATCCATCTGATTTTGGCAGCTATTAAAACAAGCCAGATCCCTCACAAACAATACATCCTACAGATAATTTCTTCATAGGGTTTGGAAATACATGGAAGATAGCAATATTTGTCAAGTAATTAGGTGAAGCCAGCAGTTGACAAGACATTGTGGAAGAATTTAACAAATACCTAATATCAGATCATAAGTAACTCTGGTTTAATTGCCTTCTAACACCATGGTCTATCATAATGCACATTTCCCCCCTTGTTTTTGTTCATTTACCATGCAATCTTATGCAGGTATTCCAACTGAGGCATGATTTTCTTTGTAAGAGCCTGATCTTACTAGATAATCAGCTTAGTTCAAAATAAAAAATACAGGATTTGCCATAAAAATCGATGAACCTCAATGTACCAAATGTGGCCTCTGATACCTCCTAGGTGTAACCTCTGACTGGACAATGGGATTCTGGTCCATAAACTACCAGCCCTCTAATACTGTGAGAGACACGTTTAATTAGGGATGCCAGTCTCCATGTGGGAACTGGGGGCCCCCTGGAATTACAGCTCATCTCCAAGCTACAGAGATCTGCTTCCCTAGAGAAAATGGAAGCTTTGGAGGGTGGACTAAATGGCATTGTACCCTAACTGAGGTCCCTGTCTTCCCCAGGCTCCACCCCCAATCCTTAGGAGTTTCCAAGCCTGGATCTGGCAACACTATGCCCCCTCATCCCCCATGGGGGGGGGGGGGGAAGCCTGGCAACCCTATGTTTAATCTATCCATATCCCACCCAGAATGTTACATAAGGGCATGAAAATAAGCCTTGTGCCTCTCAGGGTGCTTTTAAATGTACATACAAGCAGAAGTAGTAGGGTTGCCAGCCTCCAGGTGGGGCCTGGGGATCTCCCACTTTTACAACTGATTTCTAGCTGACAAAGATCAGCTCCCCTGGAGAAAATGGCTGCTTTGAAGGGTGGGCTCTATGGCATTGTACCATGCTGAGGCCCCTCCCCTCCCCAAACCCCACCTTCTCCTGGCTCCACCCCCAAAGTCCCCAGGCATTTTCCAACCTGGGCTTGGCAAACCTAAGAAGTAGTGTAGTGTAGCTTCTGCAGGATAAGTCTAGCTTCTTTCTGCCTTCACAGGGCCACTGAAAGACATACTTCAATAACTGCACTTGTGATTTTGTTGTCACTACTACCCTGCACCCCCCCCCCTTTCAGGCTTGCTATTTTTTTAATACGGTGTTTAAACATTCAGGCAGTCAAAAATTGATTTATTGCCACATATATCTTTTTTAAAAGGGAGATTTTTTTTAAAAAAATACTCCATGGGTGAAATTTGTAATTACACGGGCACCAGCCAATCTCTGATGTGTGCAGACAGCTTGATCCTGAAGATTTAGTATGTTTGAAAGACCATGGCAAATGCAGTCCCATATCACAGCTACTCCTCTCTTTGTGTATGTTTTGGTATGAAGTGTAGTTAAATATTTTATGTAGCAGATGTCAAGGCTGGGGTCCTTTGGCTCCAGGGTCCTTTGCTTCTTGTTCATTCTATGCCCGTTAAGACTTTCCACACCCAGGAAATCCAAGACTGTAAAATGACTCTTGCTGGAACTTCAGAAAGTCTAGGGAAAGACATTCCGGTAGCAAAAAGGGAACAAGTTTCATGTGATGAAAGGAGAGGCTGCTGAGACTGTGTGCTCCATCTGCAGGAAAGAGACAGCCTTTTCACAAATGCAAGGCCCATATACCTCGTTTTTTAATGAAGAAAAATGGTCAAAAGGCAGCCTCTTACAGGCTTAGCAGCTATTCTAACCCTTAACAATTTACCTAGGAATTGCCTTTCTTTTTTTTACACACACACACATATATACCCTCATCATTGGACACTGCATGGCTACTTTACATTTAGCTTTTATTAAAATTGTGTTTTTTTTAATTAAGCCCAACCATATGAAGAAGAAGAGGAGGAGGAGACTGGATTTATATCCCGCCCTTTCCTCATTTGGAGTCTCAGAGCGGCTTACAAACTCCTTTCCCTTCCCTCCCCATAACAGACACCCTGTGTGGTAGGTGGGGCTGAGAGAGCTCTGAGACAACTGTCCTTGAGAGAACAGCTGGTACAGAGCTATGGCTTGCCCAAGGTCATCCAGCCAGGTGCAAGTGGAGGAGTGGGGAATCAAACCCGGTTCTTCCAGATTAGAGTCCACGCACTTAACCACTACACCAGACTGGCTCTCAACACCAAATTGGCTCTCAGTTTGCTTGATAGTTGTATATGCTTGATAGTTGTATAAGGAAGCATGCAAAAAGAAATGCAAGGGTCTGGAAATATAAACCAAAATATAAAAAGATACAACAAGATGATTGGTTCTTTAACGAGAGGTTCAATTACAACTGTATTCTTTTCTCAGTTACTTAGGAGAAATGGTATTTATTTTACACTGCAATCCCAAGGAGTGTTCATACCCTTCTAAGACCACTGAAGTCAATGGGGTTAGAAGGATGCACCTCTCTTTCGAATGGCTTTGTTAGAGTTCCTGTGTTTTGAGAGTTCCTGTGTTCTGGGAGGATTCTGCTATTTCTTTCAGAACAGCTGAGAAGGAAGAATTGGAGAGTCAGTTTGTCCCATAGCCAGCCACACATCTTTACTTCTACAGAGCTGAATATTTGATTTTGACTTTTTTGGAGAAAGCTCATTAGTCATTTCTGTACTTTTATCTTTGACATGCCAATAAAAGTTGTCTCTGTACAAAATATCTGAAGCAGTATTATTAAGGATTTAAACAACACATTTGTTTGAAGATACTTTATTAAGCCACAGCCATTTTGTCCTGTGAAGAATCTGGTTGCCTCACTGGTAGTTTTCACCTCAAGCAGCTTTCCCACCAGTACATATCTGCATGCTGGGCTGCTGACTGAGAGCCACCACAGGCTCTCCAAAGATGACTTCTGGGTTGCCCTTTAATGCAAGCCAAATAACACATGAAACAGATCTCATTACTTGTCCTGTTCCAGAAACCCCTAAGCAGCCCTGTAGTCAGAAATTTTGGGTTGGTGGAGCATGGGGAAATTTTGTGGGGGAAGAGGGAGGGACAGGGGCAGCCACACACCTTCCCTAAACTCCAAGTGCCGATTTCGCTGCTTGGAGTTCAGGCATGGGCAGCCCCTGCTTGAAAAATGCCATTTAAAGGGAAGGCATTGGAGTTCAGGGAAGGCACATGGCTGCCCCTCTCCCTCCCTTCCTGCAAGATTTAAAGGGCCCTCCAACTGATCGGCGGGCCCCATGCTCCCGTCAATCAGCTGGTGGGTCCTTTTAATGTCACAGGAGAGGCAGGGGAGAAGGGCAACAGCTGTTGTGGGGCATGCCTCACATTTGAGACGGCGGAGCCCCCAAATGCCCCACTGTAGCTACGGGCCTGCCCCTAAGGCAGATCAGGACATTTGGCACTGTACCCCTCTAGTTCCCCTCTTGGTGGCGCTGGCACAGTTTTGAGTAACTTGTACCAATAATCCATCATGTGGACATAGTTCATAAATGGTCAGTACAATTTATTGTTGATTTTCTTGACTGAATGAGTAATGATTTTCTTCTAAAAGGAACAAAAGTAGCTGACATAAGCTATAGTATACAAAAACTATTACTAAAAACTGTAATCCATAAAATGATAAAATGGGAGAATTGTACAAGATAAAAGTAGCCTTGAAAGTAAAGCTAGCAAAATGAAAATGTTACCTTCTTCTGAGATAACTGCAGTGTTGGGCTTAGGCAAGCATCTTTGGGGAGAGAGTCTCAGTACTGAGGTAATACAACCAAAAAGGTCTTGTGCTTAGAAGGTCTTGCAGTTTTATAGCTCTGTAGACTATCCCTAAAGGATCCTGTTCAGAAAGCAAGTACTGAGCAAGAGAACTCATCAGACATGTTGGGCCTAACAGAACAGAATGTTTCTGTTTACTGATTTGGTCTACTGTCAAATGTTTCCTTCATTAATAATTCCATTAAATGTTGAACTTGGTTTGTAATATATTAATTTTCTGAGAATAAGCTTAGCCCCAGCTATGTCTCATTTTCTTTAACGAGAGGCCCAAATACAGATTTACAATGACATCAGTGGCAAAACTCCTTTGTATTTGTATTAATCATGACTGAAGCCTTAGGTAAGGATTAGATACTCAGTACCTTTGGTTTTGCCATTTAGGTTTGAAGCCAACATTGATTTCAGCCGTATCCACCATGAGATACTGAGAGATGGATCCTATGTGATGGTTTACACATACGGAGTGTGGCTTTTAAGAGGATTTGTGTGAATTAATTCACAGGTTTGTCTGAATGGATCATCTATACAATTTGCTCAAATAATCAGATGAGCTTAAACCGGATTCAGACAATCCCATTCATGGGTGACTTTTCCCAATGGAAAATCTGTTCACATATATTCCCTGCACGGGACTTATTCCAAAAGCCAGAAATGGGATGCAAGTTATGTTGAACTGGACCTTGATTGGAGACTAATACTAACTGAAACTGTTAATATTTACTGAAATTCTTCTTTTATTGATTTATTCATATGTTTTCAGTTGACCCAATTAGTTATCTCACAAGGTTTGAGTGGGACATGGCTAAATATCCCATAAAACAGCCACTGAAGAATATTTCAGAAGCATTAGCAAAGGTAATACAATCTTTCTTTCTTTTGGAAAAACACCCTAAAAATATGTTCTCGAGGTCAATAATGAGACACAATACTGCTCTTATCAAAGTCATTGAGAGTTTTGTGGATTACTTCAGTGGAAGGAAATCCAAGCACTGTGTATGTATTCAGAGGCTTTGAATTTCCTGTTAGAGTAAGCTAGCATGCTACAGCACAAAACACAGTAATCCTAGCTGTAAAGCAATGACCTATTTCACACTGATGAATGCAAGCATGAGGGGGGAAAACTCACCTTCTTTTCCCTCCATGTACTTATATTTGGACTTAACATCTCTCAGATCAAATCATAGCTCAGTGTCAGTCCTCGGTGTGCAAATGCTGGTTTCTCTTTCTCTATTCCCCACTTGTAAAACTGAGAAAATAATGGCCTACTTCATTTAGTTGTGGGGATGGCTGTTTGTAACATGCTTACAAAGATTTCGTATATGTATGCCAGTTGCTAATAATGAGATCTCTTTTTCAAATTGGTTGTTCTGTTCATTCTCTATCTATATCTCTGCCTGTCTCTCCTACCAACATCTGCCTTCAGATCTCTGGGTTTTTAGAGATGACCAATTTAACAAACACATACTCCTGATATGTGGTATAATTAATCTTACTGCTTGTTGAGCTGATGCTGATAAGTTACCAAAGGGTGAGAAAGCCCACTGCAACAGTGAGGAATTTCGCATTACTCTTTTTAAACAAGTATTGTACTGTTATGGAATAAACTAGTACAGGGACAGCTGTTTCACACAGCCTTTCCCTACCAGTAAGGAGCCGTCTCGGTAGCGGTTTGGCATTTCAAACAGCACTGCTTTCTTTTCCCGCCACTCCCCCCCCCCCACGCACGATCTCCCTGACAAGTTTTTTTTTTAAAAAAACAAACCAGTCTATTGGGAGCATAATGGTGCTGTGGCAGGACTACAAATCAGCACCATAGCAACCCCATTGAGATGCCTAAACTCCATTTAAATACACTGACATTCGCTACTGCTGTCCCCTGGAAACAAGGAGCTCGTATCTCAATGGGGTCGCTATGGCGCTGATTTGTAGTCCTGCTGCAGCGCCATAGCGCTCCCAATAGAACATTAAAAAAAAGGACAATTGCACGCAGGGAGAAAAAGGGCGCGAAAACCTTGTCATCAGAGGAAATGCTACAGAGGCATTTTACATAGCACCCAACAGTGCTTCAGGAAGGATAGAAGAAATTTAAGACTACTTGGAAGCAGTTTGCAGGTAAAACAGCTCAGGAACGCTTCCATAATGGGACAGAATTGTTTGTGTCTGAAAGGGGAAATATATTCCATCAGAGAACTGTTACTAAAATGGTTCTGTCTGAAATGACAGACAGAAACCATTAGTGATCAGTTCCTGAATCGGAACATATCGGCTGTCTGAAATTCCACATAGTCTCTAAGGCAGTGGTACTCTCTCTGTGGCTCATGGAAAGCCATATATACAATTACCACCAACCAAAAGAGCCACATTTACTTCCATTCCAGACATATGGCCTGCACCTCAGGGAGATTATAGGAGAGCTATGACAAGATTGTATCAGTGTTTTGTAAAGGAAATAGCATCTCAGTGGGGCTCCCATTCAGACTGGGGTTGGGGGCGGGGAGGTGAGCCTAAAAGTAGATCTTTTGATCTCTACCAGTGTTCTTACACAGATGTACTGAAAAATAAACTCAAGTGAAAACAAGGATGGAATCTCAAATGTTTCTCTTTATAAAACATAGCAGTCATCTGTGACCCTGTAGCATTTCCAGAAAGGCATGTTTGACCAAACCTGAACAATCAGTGTCTAATTCTGGTATCTTAGCAGTAAAATCTGCATTCATTAAAGTTTTTTTGTATTTGTGGTACTAAATAAAACTTCTAGAAAAGTAAACATATAGACTTCTATACCTCTGAGCTGGATTTTGTCCTTTTAATATTTAGCAAATTACACAAATAGAAACAGACTTGAAAACCCGAGCAGCTGTGTACAACAACATCAAAGGAAACCTCCAGAATCTGGAAAGAAAAACAGCGTAAGTATACATATGTGCCACCATACTGCATAATGACAGTGGCTACAGCTGCAGGAATATGGCTTTATAAATGAGTAAGTGGGACCTGATTAGTGGCTCTAATGGCAAAAGAGCACAATAAACAACATTTTTTGGATAGGGGTTGAATAAAAAAATCTATTGCACAGAATTTTTTGAAGAGTGGGGCTCAATATATTTCATATAAAATTAGTGGGAGAGTTAGAATAAAACTGCATATGATGCTACAAACCCACGTTCAAATATCCAGACCTATAATTGAGCTGCCAAAGCCATACACCTTCCAGCTACTGACTGGACCTACAGCACTGAGGAATTATTCTACTAATAGTTTGTTTTTAATCTTTTCTCAGGGGAAATCTCTTGACACGTACTTTAACTGACATAGTGAACAAAGAAGACTTTGTGTTGAATTCTGAATATCTCATCACTCTGCTTGTTGTAATTCCCAAGTGAGAAACTTTGGTCGTCATGAAGATGGAGTTAAATATATTTATTTATTTAAAATATTTATTAGTCACCTTCCTACCTTACAGGAGCTCAAGGCAGTTTGATAATAATACTCAGCATTTATGTATTGCTTTATTCAAAGTTCTTCACTTACGTATCAATGACTCTGGAAGAAGGGTCATGGCTATTACATATTGCAGTCAGAGGTCCAAAGCTGAGGCATGGTGCCTTATGGGCCATTCAAACAAGCAGAGTTATATCCTTCTAAAACCATTGACTTCAATGGACACTGAAGGGTATAACTCTGCTTAGAATGACATTAATAGAGAGGTTGTGGCAGAGGTAAAGTTCAACAGAGGAATTACATCCATTCAGAAGCAAGTCCATTTATTTGTTTTATTTTATTTATTTTTAAATTTAAATTTATTTATTATTTATTTAAATTTACACCCTGCCACATATCAATAGTTCAGCGTGGCTTCCAATATAAGACCCATAACAATAAAAACCATAAAACCATAAAACATAGACAATAATAAAACCATAAAACATAGACAATAATAAAAACCCATGCCTCATGTCAGGCAGAAATAGGAACCCTGGGAAACTCCAGTGCCCAAATAGTATCCAGAACAACAGGGCACTGGGAAAGGGCTGTGAACAGAGGAGGCCAGAATGGTTGAATGCCTACTGCCTCAGCTCAAAGCCTGGTGGAGCAGCTCCATTTTACAGGCCCTGAGGAACTGTAGTAAGTCATGCAGGGCCCTGATCTTGAGTGGGAGCATGTTCCACCAGGTTGGGGCAAGGGCCAAAAAGGCCCTTGCCCTGGTTGAGGCTAAGTGGACGTCCCTTGGGCCGGAGATCACCGGGAGGTGCTGGTCAGAAGAGCATAAAGCTCTCCAGGGCTCATATGGGGAGAGGAGGTCCCGCAGGTATTGTGGTCCCAGGCTGCGTAGGGCTTTAAAGGTCAAGACCATAACCTTGAACCGGATCTAGTATTTGATCAGCAGCCAGTGCAGTTGGTGCAACACCTGCCAAATGCGCACCTGCAGAGGCATTGCCATCAGCAGGCGTGTCGCTGCGCTCTACACTAGCTGCCATTTCCAGATAACATTCAAGGGTAGCCCCACATAGAGCGGGTTACAGTGATCCAACCTGTAGCTAAGTCCTGGGGGGTGAGATAAGGAACCAGTTGCCTGTTTAGCCAAAGATGATAGAAGGCCAATCTGGCACCAAAGTGACCTGGGCCTCCCATAGAAAGCAAGGAATCCAGCATCATCCTAAGACTCCCTACCCTCAGTGCTGGCACCAGCTGATAATATCTCCCAAGGGCCCCTGAACCCTATCCCTGCAAGTTTTAACTATCCAGGATGGACACAGGTCAAGGGGACACATGGTAGGCCTTACAGTCACCAGGATTTTATCCACTTCCCCAGCTGACTGGAGTGTTCCAAAACTGGACCCGAAGACGGACAAGGGGCTTCCAGTTCCCTTACTGTATCAAGGGTGACTGGGAGGTCCTGGTGGAGCAGTGATACTTTATCTGCAAAATAGCTCGTGAATGCCTTGCAACCAATGGCCAATTTGTTATTATTTTGCTTGCCTTGAGGCAAGGTAGTCAAAGACCGAATTGTCCTAAATAATTGGGCTGGGCGAGAGCTAGCAGATGCAGTGGAGGCCACATAAAGTCTTTTCAGTGGCCTTCTCTGCCATCTCATAGGATTCCATAAACAATCTGTGAGATGTTCTCATAGCTTCGTCACGAGCACGCCGCCACCCTCGCTCTAGCCATCTCAGTTCTCACTTCATCCTCCATAGCTCCGGGGTATACCACAGGGCTAACTTGGTATGATAATGGAGAGGGCACTAAGGGGTGATTTTGTCGATGGCCTCGGAAAGCTGGCTATGCCAGTCCTCCACCAGATCATCTACCAAATTGCCAGGGGGTATCAGATCCCACAGAGCATTCTGGAACCCAATCAGATCCATCAGGCTTTGCGGGCTAGCATAAATCCGCTTGCTGCCTATTGAGTGTCTTATTCCCAGGAAGGCATTCTTAGAATTGCAGCCTAAACCATGAGTTTCCTGAAACATAGCTTAGTCATCGTCAGTACACACAGCAATGCCAGTTCCCAAAATTTGTATGTGTATGTTTAATAAGAAATTGACCTAAGCACAAGAACCAGGATTTAAATTTAAATCTTGTTACTTCCATAGGATCAACAGCTTTGCTAATGTTGTCTCTCATTCTATATGTTAGAGAGGCATCATCACAAAATAAGATCCTTTCTCTACATACCAATGTTATTCTTTAAGTCTTACCTTTCTTCTTGTTGCATCAGGTCAAGTTATACGCAATGGCAAAAAACATACGAATCCCTCTCGGACATGGTGGTTCCTCGCTCTACAAAGTAAGTCCGAGTTCTGATGAATTCTGTTTTAGGACTCATTCTTACTACTTACAATCAATTAGCATACCCCCCCATCTCTCATTTACCTCCTGGAGGCAGATTGAGTAATTCAAGGGCATTAAAGTATCCTGATTGTACTTTGCTATCTAGACTAGCTAGAGATAATAGGTATAAAGTACTGAGGTCGGAGACGTGTTGCAGTGAATTCAGCTCGTAAGTTTATTTAGTGGTCAGATGAACATGCCAGATGGAGGTCCGGGGGCCTGCTTATATTCACACTTTAGCTGCACCCCCAGCCTCGCCCGATGAACCTGATAGGGTCAGTTTCCCACAGTTACGCGCTATAGGTCCCCCGTCAGATCCTATGCGCACCATTGGTCCAAATTACGATCCGGCCGGGCTATTATCTGACGGACCAAGGCTCTGGCAGCTAGCCCAGCCATGTGTGTTACGCCGCCCGCGTGGCGGTTGCCATTAAAGACATTACAATAGGGTTTGAGCTCAGATTAATCCTGTTCCAGAGGAAGGCACAAGGAACTTAGAATTTCTCTCTTCCTTTCTGCATGATCTGAAGTTTCCCTTCTTGGCCGGTTCCATGACTATCATGGAATAAGATAAGGAGAAAGGTGCACAGGAAGTAAGGATTCATTGAGTAGAAGCTCAATTAGTAGGTGAGGTTCCCGTACAATGGGAACCAGGACTACTGTACCTTTAATAGGTAGAAGGGGAAATCTGAACAGATACAAGAGCAGCAGCGCTGCTGAAACACAACTAAAGACTCAGGTGCCTTGTACTCTGCTTGCTTTGGTAGTGACGTAAGGGAAAACTGGGAAAACTGAAATAAGGATGTATTTAGCATAGGTAATTTAGAATGCACACCTTTGTGAGAATTGCCTGCAGCCTTTGAAATGCTCGGACTCCGACTGATCTGACACTCGCAGCTATGGTGCGAGATTAAAACGGATGCAGCACAACATTTAAAGCAAAGCAGCCCCTCTTACAATCACACCAGATTGTTTATGCATGTGTACCCAGCTACTTGCTCCTGCTATATTCTCACTTGTCCCCACTTGAGACAACAGATTTTTTGTGTCAAGAATCTGCAAAACCCCTTTCCCATTGTGCCTCCATCCTGTACTAGGGTGCTGGGGCACAGAAGTTCAGGGTAGAGTGGTTAACAGGCATGGAGAAAAGGACCCTGTCCCTTTAATAGAGGTGGAATACATGATAACGGGCAGTTGAAGCTTTTCATGGAATGGAGGAAAGGAGCACCCTATTAAGCCGCTGTTAAAGGGAAAGAACCAGAAGAGGTAAGCTGGTCAGACATCTCCCAAGTCAACTCAGTGTTCTGTATTTTACCCCTACAGGATGATTGCTGAAGATGGAGAGGGAGGACTCTTCACCGTAACTCTGTTTCGAAAAGTGATGGAGGACTTCAAAGCCAAAGCGAGAGAAAACAAGTACTGTCCATCCGTATGCCATAAGGGGACAAGAAAGGCTTTAAGACACACCCCTTCTTATCTTGTTGAACAGGAGCCATCCATACACATAATGCCATAAATGCTCTTGAATGCTACACATCTGCCCTTCCAAGTTAAACTGGTTTTAAACCCATTTAAGAATAGTTCCACACAAGACATTATTTGTGCATAGGTGGAAATGTCGCTCACACGAGATAGGAAAAAAAAAGCCATAAATCAGATGGAGCCAGTATAAAGCTTATATTCAGGTCAGCTATGTGAGAAAAGTACATTTAAGATCATGTGAGAATACACTTCAACGCTGTGGCTTCTAATCAAGAAACAATGAGCTGCAGTTCTGTGAGAGGCTATTTAAGAAAGAATTCTTAGCACTCTCAAAAGTACTGGATACTTTGGAATGGGGTGGAGAGCCACAATAGTAAAACTGGTTTTGAGTTTCTCTAAATGTTGTAGTATGGGACGAATACTGCCATGGGTCCTGGAGCAGTTAAAAATGAAGTTTGTGGGTCAAACTGCAATTGGCATGTCCCATTCCTTTCAATGGGACAGTGACTGCTACTTTTATATGGAGCTCTACAAATATGGATGGCTATTACTTCCCTCCCTGGCTTTTAATTTATGCCACTCTTAGCATTGCACAGCTAAAAATGCCAAGGCAGGCAACATAATTTTAAATGTGCGTGCTTAATAAGGTACAGATGCTGAACGCCAGTCATTTATTTGTTTTAAGGTTCATAGTGCGGGAATTCTATTTTGATGAGAAAGAACTGAAATATGAAAGAGAAGAAATGATGAAGTTAGCTTCTGATAAGAAGCAGCAGTATGTGAGTACATATCAAACTGGCTGTCCTTGCCTAACGCTCACTGGGGAATCTGTTTTCATATATCACTCAGGTGGAAAGTGGGTTAGACAATTGCCTTCCTAATAAGAGAGGAAGTACACAGTCTCTTTAATAACTTATAATAGCCCGGACACCCTAAGGGATTTCCGGTATTGTATTTCAGTACAGTAATTGGGCTGGTCTCACTGCTACCTTTCCTTACAGTACTGCATTGTATTTTCATCAACACTAATACTGTAGTATGCTCTTTAAAGCCCAGAATGTTGTATTATTCCCGCCCCCCCCACTAGTACATTTGTGGTGAGCTGGAGTGCTGCATGGATTGTAAGTGTAAATATTGCAAGCATCGCAGACATCTGTTGGCTAATTCATATGACATGGTCTTAAATTCTAGCTGCCTAGCTCTTGAAAGTTTTTTAAAAAGGTGTGGCCGGTGATATATGACATAAAATCATGTGGTGTCAGCAGGATTAAGCAGTATATACAAAATTCACTGTGGTGTATGATCTTTGAGTAGACAGTATGGAAAAAATGGTATTTTTGTTTCTCAGCCTCCTCCCAAAGGAAAATGCAGTCTTTACCTGTGGCAAGAGCTGCTCTGGATGACCAAAACACATGATCAGTACACGCTGTGCGACACTTAACCATACTCACCTCACTGTAGTCTCACCCGTCCACACTTTTGCTGCATTATCATATTATTGAACTAGTTATACCCCAAGTTGAACTGGCAAGAATGGGAGCAATTCTCCCTCTAAGCTATGGGGTGTTGTGAGCAAAAATTCAGCTTTGTGAGTTACTGACATTAAAGTTGTGAGTGAGCGATTTGGCCACTGCATAAATTAGTTTGCTCTGGAGCCACCCTTCCTGAGCTAAGGCAAAAAATGTGTGAGCTGGAGGCTAAAAAACTGTGAACTAGCTCACACTAACTCAGCTTAGAGGGAACACTGGTCAGCAGCATGGGTTAACCTTCTATGAGGCTTCAGGGTAATTAGTCAGCCACTGTGGGAAACAGGACGATGGGCTACTAGTCAGGAGGGGACTGATAAAAACTGTAACAAAAATAAATGCAAGTAAAGTATAACTTCTTTCCTACCACAGGGTCCACTGTTGCGTTGGTTGAAGGTTAACTTCAGTGAAGCATTTGTGGCTTGGATTCATATAAAGGCTCTCAGAGTTTTCACTGAATCGGTCCTCAGGTAAGCAGGTCAATCAATATATTAGGGATAACTTTTCCCAGACTATGGTATGAAAAGGTAAGCAATTCTGATTTAGAAAGGATTTCAGCACCCATTTAACTCTTCTCCCCAAATCCATAGGATTTTAGTGTGCTTGCTGAATCATGCCCAAGGTTGCATCAAGGGGGAGAAGGTAAGCATCTTGCCCTTCAGTTTAACAACATCACAAGCTAATATGGAAAAAGCTCACTGTAGTCAAGATGTGATGTTAAGGGTCAAGCTGCAATGGCTGATGCATTTAGATAATAAAAATATCCTTCAGCAATACAAGGTTTGGTACTACCAATGCCTGCTCATTACTCCAGCACAAGGTTCCTATTGTTGACACAACACATGTTCGCATCCCCACAAGACGGTGTTGTGTCAACAGGAGGCACCACGCACTAGAGGAATGCACGGGAGCTGATGGAACAAAATGGTAGGCTGTAATAGCCAATGCTGACCAAGTGAAATATTTTATGCAGAAATAGTTGAAACAACTCTTTCTGTAAACTGTCTTAAAGATTCAGTTAGGGGTTTTTTTTGCAATTAATTTTTTAATTAATTTCAAAATCTTACAAATTAATTTTTTTTTACAGCAGGAAATGAAATTAACATTCTTTAAAAATTTTCTACTACAAGTTGCCAACTCTATTCTGTTACTATTTCATTTATAAATTATAATTATTAAGTCAGATAGATGTTGGAACACCTAAATAAATATTTCTGCCTCTCAAAATTACTCCAGTACAACTGTAATTATAAACTCTGTTTCCCATAATTTCCCATTAGATCTTCTTATGTTTATAACCATGTTCTATATATATATTTCATTTTCATTTCAAAACTAATATACTAAGATGATTCACAATAAAGTAAGATAGAAACAAAATAATACTCCATTTTGTTACTCTGCTCTCTTAAAATTGTTTACTAAATTCTGTTCTTCCTCTTTAACTGGAACTCTTCTAATTGGCATTCCCTCCCCACCGAGACTCCAGAGCAGTTCTGAAGCAGGCTCACAAAATGTGAGTCTTGCCCACTGGGGAGATGTGGGGGGGGATCCCAATGGCCCTTCTTGCGTGCTCCCTATGCTTTATATTCCAGGCTAGTTTGCTTGGGGAAAATGTGAAAAACAAAAGAACAAAAATGATGACTCCATAGCTACTATCTCCTCCAATATAGTTCTTTGCAATCTTATAGTACGTTCCTCTTCTTTGGTTACCAGTTCTTGATTTCCTAGCCCGAGTCCCAAGTTCAACGCCTTCAGAAGCTCTTCACCAGATGCTAAATCATGGGCTGTGAATATACGTCCTTGGTGTGTGTTCAATATAAGTCCGAGTGCAAGCCAACAGTACCTGTAGTTTTTCTCTGCAAGCTTTTGTGCAGTTAGGCACATATTTTTCCTAGCATTTAATATTTCAAAGGGAATATCGGGGTACAACTGGACCAAAATGTCTTCAAGCTTCAAACCTCTGTTCTTCTTGGCAATTTCCAAAAGATTCCGCTTAGTCTTTACATCCTTAAGATCTGCCACAATGTCAGGTATTAATGCTGGTTTGCCTGTTGGGGGGGGGGGGGGGTGTTAAGCGGAAAGCATTGTTTACCACTGGCCCTGGAAGCTGTATAATTCCTTCTAACCATTCATTTAAAGCAACTGTAAGGCCCTTCTTTAGCTCAAAGTTCAAAGAAATTCCATGAAATTTTACTTTGGTTTCCCATGATTTGCATTCCAACAACATCAGCTCACTTTTCTCCCATCCTTCAAAAGCTTTCAGTTCAGCTATTTCTTTAGAGTTCTTTTGGGTGCTGGCCAATGCTCCCTCTAAGCTGTGGAGTCTTGTGAGCAAAAATTCTATTTTGTGAGCTACCGGCATTAAAGTTGTGAGCGAGCAATTTGGCTACTGCATAAATTGGTTAGTTCTGGAGCCCTCCTTCCTGAGCTGAGACAAAAATGTGTGGGCCGGAGGCTAAAAAACTGTGAGCTAGCTCACACTAACTCAGCTTAGGGGGAACACTGGTGCTGGCAGCTGCTGACTCTGCCTTCTCCAGTACATCCTGTAGCTTTTTATTGACTTCATCCAACTTATCTATAACAGGAGTAATACTGTTTCTTATCTCTTCTTTTAAGTCCTGTTTTAAATCTGTCAGCATCTCCTGTAAATGCTTTTTGGTTAGAGAGTTTTCTCTTTTCCTTTTACTTACACCAGCTTCTGCTTCCTCCATTTCCAGCAGGAGAGGAGGGTCTTCATCTGAAGTGTTTTGGCTTTCTTGCATTGCTCTAGGCATTGTTTTGGAAGGATTCTTGCCACTTTTTGCTCCTCTGTTCTTCCCCATCGTTTTAGTAAAGTTGTGATATTCAAATTGCCGCCCATTTTAAAAATTTTAATTCTTTTGTAGGAGCCCGACGCGGAGGCTGTATCGCGTGTGACTGTGCAGCTCGCTGTCACTTCCCCTCCCCAAGAGTCAGTTAGTTCAAAATGTAGTGACCAGGTTGCTCCTAGAGGTCAGACAGAGGTATTATCTCATCCCTGGGCTGCAAGATCTTCAGAGGCTGCCTGGTTGTTTCTGGCACAGTTCAAGTGAAATTTAAAATTCCTTAATGGCCTAGGTCCAGGATTCCTGAAGGACCATCTCCTCCTGTACAGTCCAGCTCACTTTTTAACATCCTCGTCTGGACTCCCACCAGCAGGGGTGTGGCAGGAGGAACTAGAGACAGGGCTTTCTTGGTGGTGGCATCCCATGACTTGAATGCCCTCCCCTCGTGCCTCCATAGGTCTTACCATATTGCTGTTTAGGTAGTAAGCTAAGACATTGCTGTTTGCCACATGTTTAGTTGTTATGGAGCTTATAGATTGATGTTTTTGTTGCCTCATGCTGCTGACTGCTGACTGTATGGTTGGTACTGGCTTTTAATTTAATTGGGCTTTACAGTGTTGCTCTTTGAAGTTCTAAATTTCTACCTTTTATTGTTAACCACCTTGAACAGATCATTACAGTGGCTACATACCTTATTTTCCAAATAAAGTGTTTCCCATCATATTCTGAATAAATCCAGTACTAGCTGACAGTTTACCTCATAACTTTATTTCAAAAGGTACGGACTTCCAGTGAATTTCCAGACGATGTTACTGCAACCCAATAAGAGATCAGCAAAGAGGCTGCGAGATGTCCTTAATGCAGTCTTCAAACATCTGGATGAAGTAGCAGCAGCTAGTATAATGGATGTAAGCACTGTCTGTTACACAAAGGATGCAATATATGATCCAAGACCTTACAACTGCAGCTGCCATTTAAACTAAATGCACAAAATCAAAGCCACTAAGTATTTCCTAGCCTCAGGTCCCCACATCCTTGTTAAGTCTGAAAACTCCCATCACCCACATTGTAAGCTGCAAAACCAACTATTTGCAGGCAGAAAATACACAAGTAGCTGGGCAGGAGAAAAACAAATTGAAAGACGTTTGGGTGGCTTAGAGGATCACCTCTCATCATTAGGTCTCACCACTTTAAGATACTGGTCAGTCAAGAAACATCTGTTCATTTCTCCATTCTTTTCACCCCTAAGCCAGATAGGACCACTACTGCTCCAAAGTTTACTCTCCTGTATATCCTGTTTTTCCTAAGTGTCTGACAAGTGGTTGTATACCTACTAACAGATGTAATGAAGACTGTATAATGGGGTGAATTTAATCAGACATCGATACACAACTGCAGGGCAAAGTTTCCCCAACCATTACTCTTTCCATTCAGACTTCTCAGCACTGAATCCATGTAGGGAGAAGACCTTTACTAGGTGCCTTACAGTCTTACTCTTTTCGTTGCAATCTGACCCGTGAAGTCTATGTGGCTGTAGCATCTGCCTGAGGGACTAATGAGAACTCCTGCCTTGATCATTACATCAAAGCTTCTTTCTGTCCATATCCATTGTACATCTTGTACCTGTTTTTAAAAAAACACCCTTGCAGATAGTCAGGTTAGAGGTGCAACAGGCTGTTGAGAAATTTATTTATTTATTTGGTTTGTACCCTGCCCTCCCTGCCAAAGCAGGCTCAGGGCCCTTGCTTGTCCAGAACTTTATGTACTGAAGTATTACTCTATCTGAGCAAATGGTTTCTCTAGATCTGCAGCAGCGCCCTTATAAATCACAAGCTTTACAAAGAGTTAAGTGTCCCAAAGGCTGTCTGTGCCTTCGAATAAGATGAACAGATCCTGATCGGAGGACACCTGATGCAACAACCTTGCTGAACCAAAGCAGGTTGGGCTAAGACCAGCATCTGAATGAGAGACCGGGTAGAAAGCCATTTTTAAGTTTTGCGACAGAAAACCCATCTCCTTCCCAGTCCCCTGTACTTTATATTGCCTGTTCAGCCTTTTGTCTCATAGTGGATGCATTCTGCAAAGCATGCCCTGTAACATCCCTGTTCTAGCAGTTAATTGGAGTGGGAGGGAAGATTGGGTCTGTGGAAGAATAATCCTTTCGCAAGGAACTTTTCTGCACCGTTTGTGGTAACCCATTTTGCCATCTTAACTTACCACTATTTGGTACAATACAATAGTTAGATCGCACCATAACACAACCTCATGTAGATATCAGTGTTAATTTTGTACATGGTTTATGTGACCGAATGTTTTCTTTCCAGGCTTCTATGGACATTCCTGGCTTACAGCTGAGCAATCAAGAATATTACCCTTATGTCTATTTCAAGATAGACCTCAGCCTTCTGGACTGCAGCTAAGAGAAGCATGGCATACTAAAGGCTGGATATACTGTACTGGGTTACCAGAACAACAAAGTTAATGTGTCTGCATCTCCACTCCAAGCTGTTTTGGGGGGTGTTTTGACAGGAGCATAGCCTACTCCTTGTAAGAATGCTAAATAATTGGACACAAGTTTTTAATTACTGTTCCCAGGCTTGTCCTATTGCATTTTAAGTATTCAGGTTCAAGAAGCCTTTTCTGATCATGTTAGAAAATAAGGCAAAGGTATTACAGTGGTATTTATTTATTTTTTGTAAATTACAAAAAAAAAAAAGAATTCTCAACCATTATTTTAAATAAAATAAGATACTATCCTGTAGTTAAAGGATAAACTATCATTTTAAGTCACTGGATCTATGGCTGTTTGAAGTACAAATTAAATCAAGAAACCATGCACACTTTTGCATTAAGTACTGTTATATACAAATTTAGAATTTAATCTCTTAGGGGATCTATGAAATGCTAGTCCCTACTGTAATAATGGGATATCTGTGAATGGTTTTCATTTTTTAAAAAACCTACAGGTGAACAGCCACGTTCACCCCAAATTCAGAGTGTGCTTAGCCTTTTTTTTCAGCCCACACATCATTTTCGTTGTCTCACCTGCACCCGTTTGTTACACAAGTCTATTTAGTGCTTTGTACCTCTCCCCCTGGCTGTGGGGCGTAATACTGAGATTACCCTCCATAAAAAAAGGATTGGGGAGGATTAATAACCCATTCCACAGCTACAAATCCTGTTCTACATGGGACATGGCTGCCACTTAATACTTAAAGAAACACAAAACATTTATTTCCCCCAATGTCCTGTTGATAAAAGTCCAGACTAAATGTAACATCTCTGAAAAACAGAAATCCAGTGCAAAATTTGGGCGAGAATTGATGAAAATAAAACTGCTCATTCCCTCAATAAGGAAATTCTGTGTCTGATGAAACAGCTAATAATGAAGTTCCTGCACCATGTAGCAAAGAAATTTTAAGCCACTGTGATAGTTCGGCAGTTTGCAAGGTAAATACCAGGACAGTACAGAAATCCTTGTGTTTATCTCATAAGATTTAATACTCATTGTAAAAAAAAGAAAAAGGAAAAAAAGAAATTTGCAATGCACAAAACTAACTATCACCTGACTTTAGAGGAAAATGCACTAAGTTCCTCAGTACATAATAGAAGAGATACCATATACTAAACTTTCCTCAAAGATTGGTTTAAAAAACGTGAAATGTAAATCCAGTGGGTGGAAGTGGACTGAGACATCAGACAAGTTGGACTGGTCACAGCATTATTTTTTAAAGTTGTGTTCTTCTGATGGCAGGGTACAATCATTTTAATACTGACTCCAGATTGCTTTCACATGTCCTGGTTGAAGAAAGCGAGGAAACACTGAACAGTCAGTGTCCTTCTGTAAGGCAGCTAAATCATGGTGTCTACATTTTACCCGGAAACAACTTCAGCCAGACCCACAATCCTCTGTCTGCAGGATCACAATGATAGGCTGCAACTTCAGATTGATACATTGCTCTGGGAAGACCGGGAAATACTTGCCCTCAGTCCTTCCCCAGTCACCATCAAACAGTACATAGTGTCTCTAAACCCCAAAGGCACATATAAAGATATGGAATATGTCCACTCTAATAATATTCCATTCTTGTGGCTCAAACAGAGGAGACAAAGATCATGAGATGAAGATCATCCATCTAGGTTTGTTTAGGCTCACAGCTGTGCAGGAAACAAAAGGAAAGGAAAGGTAGGGGAGGCTTAATCCTTCAAAATCTACTAAAAATCCCCCCCCACACACACACGAGTAGTATTTTAGAAGACAAAGTAAAGGCACGGTTCAAATAACAAGCCAAGCTGAAGTGCAAGGATTAAATCCTTTCCTTTTCCTGCACTATCCCCGGGTAAACTGAGCCGGAACCCTAATTTTTTTATTTTATGAATGGAACTGACATGCAATCTTCATCTCGTCTCTTTAATAGTGCTCTGCAATGTTTTTGCTTGCTATGCTGCAGGCACCATTGCTTTAAGTCCAAACATGTAGCTTTGTACAACACTGACATAGTGTGTCAAAAATATTTTTTTTATTCTTTCATTGAAATCAAGGCTGGAGCAACTGAAGTTTGGAGGGGGGGGGGAGATCACATTTTAAAACGAGTTACAATAAAAATCTCAACTCACGGTCAAACAGTACATACCAGCTGAACAAAGGCCAAAATGAGAGAATTTCAATGAAAGATCAGTGTTGCCTTCACGATATCTGTTGCGCAAGATACGATCAATTTTACCAGATACAAAAAAGAAAAAATTCATAGAATTTTTAGATGGTTTTCTTGAGAGGAACCCAGTTCGCTTTTACAGTGTTTCTGACAACTGACTCAGGGCTCCTCTTTCAGCAAAAAGGCTGCTGGATATATCCGCGTGATGCAGTGAGGATGTGCCAAACCACGACCCAAAGTCTCTCAAGAAACTAAACGTCTTCACCCTCTCACAATTCATCCTTGTCCCAGTCATCGAGGTCTACGTCGCTGAGATCAATATCCTCTTCAGCAGGCAGCTAGGAGACAATAAAGCAAGATGGGTATTCATTTAGATGACAAAACTGATGAGTGTCTGCGCTTCAGAAAACCTATTTCTTGAACCACAACAGGAAGCAGTCAGGAATTCAGACAGAGGACGCTACGTATGAGGGAGCCACTGCAGCCAGTAAGTCAATTTTGAAATGAAGGCCAAACTGCCAAAACTGGCACAGCAAATTACTGACAAAAACTTTTTACTCTGGTGGGAGATTTTATTAAACCACGACTTCATCCAGCACTGCAGCTTACTGCTTAAGGAAATGGATTTTGCACCTAAACTAGGGTTTTAACAACACAATTTCAACTAGCGAATGTTTGCTTGTATGAAATAGCATTTACAGTGAAGAAACTCATTAGAACTGAACACACTTAGTTTATCCTGCAGTCTCACCCCTCAGATTATTTCATTCTCAGAAACATTCTCAAGTAGCTAGAGCTAGCTAGACACACACTGCTCTTTACAGTTAGCAGCTTCAAAAGTTGATTTTGCTGCATTAGCGCGAAGCCATAGTAAAACAGCAGCTTAATTATAAAATCCTTGCTCTGAGAGCCACATGCAGACTAAATTTTCCATTAGCCCAATGGAACTTTCCTGCCGCCCCCCAATTAGGAGAAAAGAATAAAAACAAGAAGCTGAGAGAGGCCTTCAGCTCTACCTTCTAACAAGCATCCCAAAGCTAGCAGGAGAGAAACCTACAGAAGTCAGCAAGGGAAAGTAATGAGAAGGAAGATGTCTATATATAAAGCAACAAAAGGATGTCAATTGTGACAATAAAAAAGTGAAACAGGATCACAGAAAAAAAAAAAAAAGTCAGCCTAGCTTTGAACGGAGACCAGGTGGCAGACAGGAAAATAAGATAAGTAAGTACTAGAACTGAGTTTTCAATGCGATCTCTTAAGAAGAGGGGGGGAAATGGATTTTTATCAATACTAAGATGCCTGTGGGAGCTAGCAAACAAACGAAACCGAAGGGAACAGTCTCGAAACATGCCTCTTGAAAATTCACCCCATGCCAACAAGACTACATCTGAACTGCTAAAGACAAAGTGAAAGTGTTCAGAGATTAAAGATGTTCCTTACCTCACCATCTTTCCCATCCCATGGTTCTACTGTGTTAATCTTTGTGAAACCCCCAGCAACGACCGGTGCTGTGGACCCACGGCCAACGGACAGCTCCCTAAAGGAAGGAAGGCCCAAAACATATTAGAATTTTGTTGTTGTGCCCCCCGTCCCCGGCGTGGTACAGTAGCATACATTTTGCTCAGAAACGACTCAGCAGGCACACAAGGCTCTAAAGCAGTGGTTCTTAACCTTGTTGGAGGTACCGAACCCCACCAGTTTCATATGCGCATTCACCGAACCCTTCTTTAGTGAAAAATAATTCTTAGCACTTAGTAATAGTATTAAGTTGGAGACCCCACCGAACCCCTGAGACTGACTCGCTGAACCCCTAGGGTTCGATCGAACCCAGGTTAAGAACCCTTGCTCTAAAGCTTTCCAGGCTGAAATACAGCCATTTTTGCTGGGCGACAGACACTGCAGATTTTGTTTCTTGTAAGAGTTAAATATGCTCAGCAAGGAGAAACAAAGGTTTAAATTTACATACACCTGACTTCAAGTACAGATAGCCTTTGACATAAAGGGAGAATGAAACAACCACAAGAACACACTTCAGATACTGGAAGTCAGGCTTGCTCCCCACCAATACAGAGCTATTAACAAACGTTGCCCAAACCTGACAGATAACACTATGCTTCTAAAGATTTAGGTACCTAAACACATATATGTATACGTTTATATGTTTTTATACCTTAGGAATTCATTAATCCCTTGCTCACTGAACGAGCCTTTCAGGAGTGCGAATTTCATTTTCCGAGCATTAACCGCTGCCATGGCTGGATAGCCGAATCCTCCAATTCCCAACGAATTTTCAAGATCAGCCTGTGCTCCCGCTTCAGTCCACAACCACCTTAGAAAAAAGGAATTGAAAAAAAAATAGCACTAAAAAAAATGAAAACAGAACTTGGATGTATGTATGTCATGCTCCGCCTCGTCCCCCGTGAGACTACCCCCAGTGGCCGTGATGCCTCCACACTGCAACTGGCTCTGGGCAGGGAAGACTTGGCTCAAAGGGTGCAGTAGGGCCTCAGAATTGGCAGAGGACTGGGTTAACTTCACCCATAGTCGCCCACCTGCCTCCATCACCTCGATCTCTCATTCTCCTTCTCGCTCTGCCTCTCTTGCCTCCTCTCACGCTCTGCCTCCGGCACTTCCTCCCCAGCCCTGCTTTTGCTGCTCCTTTTTATTAGCTCCCTTTCCTTCCCAGAACCACCCCAGGTGCAGATCCTCTCCCTTCCACCCAGCCCCGCCCCCCTTAATATGGGAAGACGCTCTCCCGTTACTCCGGAGGCGTCCGTGCCTCTTTGCTCTGCTTCCTGGGGGCACGGCCCTTTTCTCCCTACTCCTCCCTCTATGCGGCCAGCCGCAGCATTGCTCCCCATCTCTGGTGCTGCAGTGGCTGCTGGAGTGGTGGCTTCCAGCGTGGCCGGGAGACAGCGTGGGGTCCGGGCGCAGCTCTGGGCTTGCGCCGGCCAATCTTCAGCTCCTGCTGGGAATGCGTCGTCATCTGTCTTCGCCCCCCCCTTAGGCGCCCTTCCCCCGGGGAGAGGCCATGGCGGGCGGAGGTGTTTTCCCCAAGCCAGTGTCGGTAAGTGAGGGTTGGGCACAATGGGGGGGGAAACAGTCCCAGACGTCCCGGGACAGGACAATGTATTAAAGCTACTTTCCGAACTCGAGGGCTTGCATTAATGCCACTGAGATGCCACCTTAAGCAGGATGAGGGTGGTGGCAGCCCAAGCCCAGATCCTTTACATCCAGATAGTCACCAAACTAGCACTTAGAGCATTCTGAGATTATAGCTGTGCCCAACTTTTCAAGTCTACACATGTCCTTGGCATAATGAAGCTGTCCTGCTCCCAAAAATGCAGATACGGGAAGTGTATGCAAAAGAGATCTTGGGGTAAGAGTGGACTGTAAACTAAATATGAGCAGTCAGTGTGATGCGGTGGCAAAAAAGGCAAATTCAATCTTGGGTTGTATTAAAAGGGCCATAGCATCGAAATCGCAGGAGGTCAAAGCGCCTCTGTATACTGCCTTGGTCAGGCTGCACCTTGAGTACTGTGTGCAGTTCTGGAGGCCTCATGTGGGCAAAATCGAGAAGGTGCAGAGGAGAGTGATGGGGATGATCAGGGGTTTGGAGACTGAGACCTACGAGGAAAGGCTGTGGGACTTGGGAATGTTTAGTTTGGAGAAGAGAAGATTGAGGGGGGGACATGATTACTCTCTTTAAATATTTGAAAGGCTTTCATTTGGAGGAGGGCAAGGAGCTTTTCCAGTTGGCAGCAGATGATAGGACCTGAAGCAATGGGTTTAAATTACATGCAGGAAGGTATCGGCTGGATATTAGGAAAAACTTTTTCACGGTCAGAGTGGTTCAAAGGTGGAATCAGCTGCCTAGGGAGGTGGTTAGCTCCCTTTCACTGGCAGCTTTCAAGAAGAGGCTAGATGAATATATCAGAGATGCTTTAGGCTGGTCCTGCATTGGGCAGGGGGCTGGACTAGATGGTCTGTATGGCCCCTTCCAACTCTATGATTCTATGAAGAGGCAGCACCTCTTCTAAAGATATGGAAAGGCAAAATATCTGGTACTTACCCCCACATTTTCTTTTTGTACTTGTCTGCCAACTTTAACATCACTTCCAAGTAGGAGTTTCTACCCGCAGCTCCTGTTTAATTGGGGGGGGGGGGGGGAGAGAGAGAATTAAAAAATGAGGGGATACATTTTATGCTGAGTAGACAAGCAAGAGGGGCAAATACCTTTTTTGTTGCTTTACCTGTATCTAGAATATGAGGCAAAACAGAAATTATACAGAGCTGGTGAGCATCACACGTTTGCTTCAAGACATCCTCATTAATAATCTGAAAAGGTAAGAAACAAATGCCTTATTACCAGCAAAAGTACTAACAGGGATAGACTGGCAAAGGAACAACTCTGCACCATTGGCTAGTTGCAAATTTCTCTCTGCCTCCCGTTGCTCCATACACTCTTCTCCCAGTGCCACTGACACACCCTGTTCTGATGTCAGTACAAAGCCTTATTTCACAGCTATTCAAACTCCATTACCTGCCAGTTGGCTTTGCTGCTCTGGCTCCACTGAGGGCCTACAACAGCCTTTGCCCAAGCCCCACAGAACTAAAGGACCTCAGAATTCACATTCCAATATCAACGAGCAGCTTCTTAGAATTATACCACCCATGAACATCCAATGTGCTTGTAAATGACAATTACAGTTTCAAAACCCTTCCCAAGAAACAAGCAATCTTTAAGTCATCAAGGTATGTAAAGCTGACGGCTTGGTTCCGGACAGATTTTTCACTCAACCTTACCCAATTCCCTTTACCTACTACAGTCCCTGTCCCACATGGCTTGTTGTCCAAGATGCCCCCCCCCCCCCCCCCCCGCCTTTTCCACCAGCAGAAAAACTGGCTGGATTCAATCCCAATACAGACAACATTTAACCCAACATTGAACTGTTTTCCATTCCAGGAGTCCCAGCCTTCTTGAGGCTGCTGGTACTTTTGGAATTTTGAGAAAGAATGGCGGATGTCACCACAAGAATGCCATAGAAGAGCATCAACCATATCCTTCCTCCATAAACTTTAAGTTTTGACTAAAAGGAAGTCTCCAGGAGGGAAAAGGGAAGATTTCCAATTTTTGAAGGGGACAATAAAAAGCATCCAGGTAATAATGCAACTGCCTGCCTGATTTTATGGCCAGGGAGGGGGAGGTGTATAATTTCTGGATATGTATGTGTATATATTCTATGGTAGGTGCCAGGTGGATGGGGTGGGTTTCACTGGCTGGGACTGGAGTATAAATCTTCCATTCTTCTCCATCTCCTCTCATTTATTTTCTCTTCTTGTAAAGAACCACCCTGACCCCACTGGTGGCCGAAGTGTTGTTGTGATGAAGCTGTTTCTTTCACATACCCCTAATGAAGCCAAGATGCCAGTTAACTGCACACGTTATCCTTTAAGCTGTAGCTACTGCCTAGGCAGCATCCCTTCACCTTTAGCACTTTTCAGCGCTGGCTAGAAAAGCATTATTATTATTATTATTATCATCATCAAATTTATATCCTGCTCCTTCTCCCCCAAAACAAGAGTCGGGGCGGCTAGCAGCGGCTAAAATACACCCGACAAAAACAGTACAAAAGATACAATAAATAAAATATAAAACGATTTAAAATCTATCCCCATTAAAACCTTATCCACTACCAAGCAGAGTATGACACAGCTGAAGTGTAATTTACCAGCTGCCTGGTGCATTACAGTCACCCAAAGGCCGCCAGAAAAAGAGCAGCCTTGCAAGGGGTTAAGGACAGAGTGACTCAAAAGAAAAAAAAAGGGAAAGGAGAAGGAATACGAAAGATGGCAAAAGAAAGGAGTGAACAGCTAGAGGAGGATAAGTAGAAAGAAGCTTGAAAAGGAAGGAGTCAGGAAGACGAGCAACAGGAGGGCACTAAACTATTCTTCCCACATTGGTGATTGCTGTTCTATTCTGACAACTGTTCCAAAATACATAAAATACATAAAGACAGTACAAAGACACAGTTTTCAAGCCCTTGAGCACTCATGTTCACTTGATTTCAACTTTCTTCTGTTCTAAAGCAGAAGTTTCACTTCTGTATTTCCAGTTAAATGGACTGAATACAGAGCCCAAAAGCAAGCTAGAAAGCAGCTACCTTAGTAGGAAAGAGCTTACCTCTAGGAGTTCAGGTGGTGGCGCATTCTCTGAAAACAGGTCCAGAGCCCGAGCAACAATATCTGTTCTGGTCCGTCCACCATCATAATCAACAGGGTCTTCTCCTTTCTGGAAGATCTTGATGGTGGGAAACCCACGGATCTGCAATGAGGTTTTAGAATGATAACAAGTAAGATAGACAGGTGGATCTATATTATACAGTTATGGTATATCTAACCAAGTCAAATCAAAGTGCATGATTTTTTTTTACATACAGTAGGAATTACAAGCAAAAAACCTCACAACAAAACAAGGAACTACTTGACTGTCCAAGTGCTGAGAAATTCTTGGGATGGGTAGAAGAAGAGGAGATTGGATTTATACCCCACCCCCTCACTACCCAAAGGAGTCTCAGAGTGGCTTACAAACTCCTTTCCCTTCCCCTCCCCACAACAGACACCCTGTGAGGTGAGACTGAGAGAGCTCTGACAGAAACTGCTGTTTTTTAAGAACAACTGTGCCAGAACTATGGCTTACCCAAGGTCATCCAGCAGGTGCAAGCGGAGGAGTGGGGAATCAAACCCAGTTCTCCCAGATTAGAGTCCGCGCACTTAACCACTACACCAAATTGGATCCACTAATGCAAACTGTCTGTGCTTTTACCCAGTGTTGATCTTAAAGACTGCAAGTCGTTGTAAAAGTCTGCCCTTAAGTTCTGAACTATTAAATATACTCTTAAACATTTGACAGTATCAATACTTCACCAGCATTAGAAACAGACTACTTGCAGACGGCCCCAACCCAACCCAACCCAACCGTGAGAAAGACCTTTAGTGTAACGCAGGGGTGGGCAAATTGCGGCCCGGGGGCCACATGCGGCCCACCACAGAGTTTTTTGCGGCCCGCCAAGACAGTTGGCCATGTGGTGTGATAGGGTACATTTGTATCATTAAAGTGATTCTAAAATTAAATGTGCTTGCAGCTATAGATGATATGAAATTAGCACAATAAATAAATTGAATAAAACTACCACTATTTTATTTAATTTATATTTATTGTTTTTTATGATACAATTTATACCTTTTCTGAAATGCAAAGTTAACTAATGAATGCAATCATTTTAAAAGGTGCGGCCCTCCGCTAACCTCCGCTCCCACAAAGTGGCCCCCGAACCAAAACAATTGCCCACCCCTGGTGTAACGGGATTTTGAAAGCCAGTGTGGTAAAGCAACTACAGTGCGGAGATGGAATCTGAGAAACCGTTGAGCAAATCCTCATCCTGCCATGGAAGCTTGGCTCAGTCACTCTCTCTTCAACCTAACCTAACTCACAGGGTCGTCGTGAGGAGAAGATGGAGAAAGGGAGAACAATGTACACTGCTTGAGCTTCTTGGAGGATGGATGGGCTTAAAAAAAATCAACAACATAAATAGGCAGTTACTCACCCCATACCGGCTTGCTAGCACCTGGTTCACTGTAGCATCAACTGCAGCCAGCTTCACTTTTCCTTTGGTTTGCTCTTTCACTTCTGTTGCAGCTGATGCCCATTCTGGCTCCAGACTGTTGGGAAGATTAGTTTAATTTGTTGTTTTTCTTAATTCAAAATGAGTACTGGCAATACTTAGCATGGAGGAAAAAGCAAACAAACGCTGCATATACCTGTAAGAGATGTGAACGCCCAAAAGTTTAAAAAAAAGGGAGGAGGGGGGTGTTGAAACATCATTTTCTTTCCAACCCCAACTGCAGATTTGGGGGAGTATTTCTTTGAAATAACTCTGATTTGGAAAGAGGGCAGTGTTATCTAAGACTAGTTTTTACTCGCTCGAAGTATAAAATGAAGAATTGTGCATGGTAGTAATTTCTCTGCATATACTGTAGACGCAGAGAGCACGTTTCTACTCAGCCTCCATCGCATCTGCTAGCTCTTGCCTGGCACAACTGTTTAGGGGGATTCGATCCTTAACGTCTCTTACCGAGAGAACACAAAATATTAGTAATTCGACTATCAGCAGTGAGGCATTTGCGAGCTTTTTTTGTGGATAAAGTCCTGTCACTCCGCCACAACCTTCCGGCCAACGCTGATACAGTATACGAACTGGAGGCCCCTTGGTCGTCTTTGGATTCAGTATTTGACAACTTCAACCAGCTCTCCAGCCAATGTCAACAGGATCCTGGGGGCTCTTAGATCTACCACATGCCTCTTGGATCTGTGTCCATCAGGGCTGGTGAAAGCCAGTGGTGAGGGAGTACGGGGCCCTCTGATGGACATTATCAACCAGTCTCTTGATTTGGGGGTCTATCCAGAGGGTCTGAAAGAGGCTGTCATAATAAAAAAACCATCTTTGGTTCCTTTAGATCCTTCCAATTATTGCCTAGTTTCAAATTTATCGTTTCTGGGCAAGGTAATTGAGAGAGCAGTAGCCAAGCAGCTCCAGGGTTTCCTGGATGACACATCAGAACTTGACCTGTTCCAGTTTGGTTTCTGCCATGGGAAAGAGAGTGTTGGTTGCTCTCATGGACAATCTTCACAGGCAACTGGATTGAGGCAGGTCGACACTGCTGTTATTGCTGGATCTTACAGCAGCATTCAACACGGTCGACCACAATAGGTTTACCCACCACCTCACCAACATAGGAGTTCACGGGGTGGTCTTACAGTAACTTACTCCATTTCTCCAAGGTCAGAAACAGCAAGTAGTGCTAGAGGGGGAGGATGTCAACTAGGTACCCTTTAACACGTGGGTTCCTCAAGGGGCAATCTGCTCCCCAATGTTGTTTACTATCTCTATGTGCCCCTCGCCCAGTTGATGCGGAGTTTCGGGCTGGGATGTCATCAGTACCCCCACCCGGCTTTCTCCTGCTTATTGTGAGACAGTAATGCAAACTGGAAACTTGATTGGCGCCATCTGATGCTGTTTTAGCCATTTTAACTTTTTTGATTTTTAATTTGTATAATCTTTTGTTGTAAGCCACCCTGAGCTCTCTGAACTCAGAGAAGGGCAGCATATAAATCTAAATAATAAGTAAATAAATATGTATTATTTAAATGTGCCTAACCTTGTCCACCATTCGTACATGATGTACATGATGGTGTACAATATTACTGAAGGGCTTCCACTGCTATGAAAATTTAACTCCATACCAAATGTCTATTGTTACTGTACCTCTTTCATTTACTTCAAAACTTGCATCTCCTACAAAATGGAGGGTTTGTACTCATTTCCAGCGGTCACATCCACCCAATGCTAACCATTCCTTTTATTCTGAAGTCCCATCTCTAGGAACAAATCTGCTTCTGTGCACAAGACATATTAAGAAAACTACATGTTTAACTCACAGCCCAACTTACTTCTTGCAGTGTCCACACCAAGGAGCATAAAACTCTACCAGCCAGACGTCATCACTGTTCAAAACGTTCTGATCAAAGGTGTCATCGGTCAGATCAATCACATCTTTTTTGCCTGAGCCTCCACTATCTTGGCTGCTCTGTGGTTTGAAACAAACACACACCCCCAGTTTAGTTAGAACATCTCTCATGCAATCCAGCATCAGTAACCTTACCCACCTGACCAAGCAGGGCTTTCCTAGGTACTGGACATTATGCATGGTCTACATAGGCTGGTAGATCGTGCTGGGGAGGAGCCAGTGGTCATTGTACATGTTGGTACCAACCATGTGGAGAAATGTAGTTGTGTGGTCCTGGAGTAAAAATGTAGGCTGCTAGGCAGGAGACTCGAGGCCAGAACCTCCAAGGTAGCCTTCTCAAAAGTGCTGCCTGTTCCACGCGCAAGGGCAGCTAGGCAGGCACAAATTAGGAGTCTCAATGCGTGGATGAGACGATGGTGTAGGGAGGAAGGGATTAAGTTTGTCAGGCACCAGGATGCTATTTGGAACAAGCAGAACCTGCACAAAAGAGATGGCCTCCACTTGTCCAAAGAAGGATCCAGATTGCTGGCACTTAAAGGTGGCAGAGCAGTTTTTAAACTAAATCTTAGGGGAAAGCTGACAGGAGGTGAAATGTCTCTGGTTTGGGAGGGCTCATCTCTAAGAGATGACCATGTAACTGTTATTGTTCGGGGGGGGGATTAGGACTGGGCACTGAGAGGGTGACAAACAATATTGACTGCCTGACAATGTCTAGAGGCCACAGGAGGAAGGTTGAAGGCCTAACGTGTCTGGGAACCATCTCTAAATAATCCACTTTATTCATGATTACAATGGCCCCTCCCTTATCTGCTTGTTTAATTATAATGGAGGGATCTTTTGAAATATTATCCAATATCTACTTTTCCTTTACTGACGAATTATAATGTTTGGTTCTTGAATTACGTTCCAGTATAAGGATTTGGAAATCCTTATTGGTTCAAAAATAGTTCAAAAATTATTACAAGATGAGAGTACTTATTCGGTTACTGAAGGGGATCTGACAGTGACTGTTTTAAATATTATTAAAACTGTGGTTAGGGAAGACCTTTCAATGGAGTTCATAGACTTAAAAACTAGTGAATTCCTAAAAAACAATCATTCCAGGGTCCCCGTGTTTTATGCATTATCAAAGGTGCATAAAGAGGGCATGCCACCTCCAGGACGCCCAATAGTATTGGGTTCAAATTCGGTTTTGGAACCTATATCTAAGTTTATAAATGATTATTTGCTACCGCTAGTTCCAATGATTCCTACTTATTTGAAGGATACCACTATTTTATTAAAATGGTCGAATCGATTCACATTCCCTCAGGAGCAATACTGGCCACTTTGGATGTATTGGCTTTGTATATAAACATCCTGCATGATGAGGCACCGGGGGTAATAAGACTAGCTTTGGATAGTGGGATGGAATTAATGCCACCAACTCATTTTTTATTAGATCTGTCAGATATCATTTTTGAAAGGAGTTTTTTCAGACATTATGAGGGCTTTTATTTGCAGATTAAGGGGGTGGCCATGGGGAGCATGTTTGCCCCCAGCGTAGCAAATTTATTCATGGCCAGATTTAAGTTGGACTGGATTATGAATGAGGGAACCAATCCTTTTTTCTTGAAGATTTTATTTTATAAAAAGGTTTTTGGATGATTTATTCATGGTTTTTTCAGATGGGAATAGCTTTCCTCTATTTGTAGAATGGCTGAATAGAATACATCCTACTATTAAATTTACTACCCAGTACAATAATCTAAATATTAATTTTTTGGACACTGTAGCATATGTCACTAGCAATAGGGACCTAGCTGTCTGTTTCGATACTAAACCTACAGACTGAAATTCATATTTACATATTCATTCCCATCATAACAGACATTTGAAACTTAATTTACCTTATGGCCAATTTTTGAGAATAAAACGAAATGGCACATCAGAAGAGCATTTTGAGATGGAATGTGTTTGATGGAACAATTCCGTAGGAGGGTATATCCTGAGGATGTAATAGCTAGGGCTGCTTTTAGAGCACGAAATAGGTCTCGACTAAGTCTTTTCAGACCCAAACCTAGAACAAATTCAAATAGAATCACCTGTGCCTTTGATTTTACGCCACAAGCAGATATAATAAAGAGGATCATTCATAAACATTGGCTCATAGTGGATACAATCCCGGGCTGTAAACTGAAACCACTTATAGGCTTTAGACGCACCCAAACAGACGTAGTTAACCTCACAGGAATGGAGGTTAAACTTAAAAATTACACAGACTGCTCTTCGAGAAGAATAATATATTTGATACAGTGTGTATGTTCCCTAAATGACGTGGGGGCCACTATGAAAACACTACGCACAAGAATCACAGAGCACAAGTCACGTATTAGATTACTCAGAGCAGATTCTCTCCTAGTGCCCCACTTTACTGAGGCTGGTCATTCGTGCAATGACTTCAAATTTGTGGCATTAGAAATGATTTGCTCATGTAAATTTAACAATGTGGATTTACAAAAATTATTATACCAACGGGAAACCTTTTGGATCCATAAACTGAAAACCATGTATCCAGAAGGATTAAATAATGAGTTGGATTTCTCCTGTTATCTATAGGCATGGGTCCTTTAAAACTTGGGAGTGAGGACTGGCGTTTTTGTACTTGAATGACATTGGGAGGGGCTGTAGTAAGGCACACAGAAGAACAGTATTGGAGTACTGATGCCCACACAAATAGTTTTGAGGAACAGGACCATATTATTGACGGATGGTGAGTAGGCACTCTTGGCCAGAATTTGGTAAGATGAAACTTATTAGTTACTTAAATAAATATTGGAATTAATGTTTAAATAATATATTTTGTATTTTAGAATGGTAGATTAGCTGCATCCATAAAATAAAAATGAAATTACAAAGGATACTAAGTAAATAATTATAGTAAGAAATAATTTTATTTGAAATGGATTGTATATTCAAGTATGATATTAAATGATCAATGTGTATTGCATAACAGCTACTGAAGAAGTGGTAGCAATGAAATGGAGGACAAATCCAGAGGACTTCGTCTCAAGCTTTGTCAAGCCTTCAAAAAGAAAATGTTTCGCTTTAAGCCTTCTAAATAATTAGTTTGTTATTGTAAACATTAGAATGTAATCGGCTTTTTGTTTTGTAAATAATCTGAAAAATAATAAGATAGAGAATTGATGTTAGTTAGGAGTACAATTTACAATCAGAAGTAGTAGTTTTAGTAAAAAAAAATTAGTGCATCTACAACCACAGCTGCGGTTCTCTTTGTTATTCATGATTTACAGTTTGTGGATTCCCTATCGTTGACTAGTGCCAGATGAGAACATAGACATTGTGGGCATTTCAGAAACTTGGTGGGATGAGATAAGATCCAAGTGGGAAGCCGTGTTGGTCTGAAGCAGTAGAACAAAGTTGGAGTCCAGTGGCACCTTTAAGACCAACAAAGATTTATTCAAGGTATGAGCTTTTGTGTGCATGCACACTTCCTGAGATACACGGAAACGAAAGTTAACGTTTCTCAGTCACAATGGGTGACCTCAAAATAACTCTTTTATTGCAAAGGAAATTCAGGAACAGACTGGAAAGGGAAACAAGTTATTACAACAACCACTTATTACAACAACCTCCTCCAGGACTTAACAGGGATATTGGTTTCTTATCTGCTAAATTCATTCAGTCCTTACATATGTATTCTCACCAAGAAGTGCTATACATCCTCTGTATTTTAGTGTACTTCTCATTTAGACTCCTTCTCATTTGGAATATAGCGATTGTAACGTCGATTAATGTAGATTGTAATGTAGATTACAATTGGAATAGTGATTGTAATGTAGTGCAATGAATACTGGAATACATTTCCCTGATCTGGTGACAGAGGAAACACAGCACTGCACAACCATTCACCCCCCTCAAAGAAAAGGATGCTGTTTGTTACCTCCATGCTTGAGAATGGAGCGCAGATATTATAAACTTCATTTCGTTGAACTTCCTCAGTAATGACGATGACTAATGTAAATTATGCACAAAATTGATTGCATCAGCTTCTGAAGTCCTCTGTAAGGACAGTGTTTCCAAAAGGACCTTATTAATGGGCAACCAGTCCTAGTCTTTAAGTGGAGATTGCTTCCCTGTGGAGGGATTTTTGGTCTGCTGGTTTTGCCTCAAAAGGTCCTTGTATTAAGCAGACCAGCAGACTTAAAAGGCACAGAAGCAAGCTCCACTTAATAGGACTAGTTGCCCATTAATACAAGGACCTTTTAATGCTTGGGGTTCATTTTATTTGCTTGCATAATAATTCTCGATGTTGTGACGATTCTCCTTTAAGATTGCTTGTAGTTTGGGCGTGTGTTTGTTAGAATACGGGCAGACTGCAAACACCTGTTAAGGCTTCCTCTTCTTTTGACTGACAGCCCAATCTTTCTTATCACGGAAGTAATGACTTCACGTATTGCCACTGAAGTCAAAATTAGCCATGTGTGCTATTTAAATGCTTAAAACTGGCAAACAAGCTGCATTTTTTACATTCTCCCCCTAGCTTGAAAACTCTTGACAAACCAATCAAACAAAACCATAAAGTATTAAAATTATGCAGCTTGCAAGTTTTAAATGGAAACACATGGATTTCAAAGAAAGCACCCTCTAAATAATCTCCAGTACCACAACGCAAGAACTCCTAGCTAGAATACATACTTATTTTTGAGACCTGCTCATTGCAAAGAACTGACTGATAGTTGACTAGAAATACCTGTTTGCCAGAACTATATCCACCTCCTCTGCCACTAAGGCGATCTTTCACCAGTGACCGAAGGGCACTCAGAGCACCATCAACGATAGCTTCACTTGTCCTGCCCCCTAAGACACAAACGAAATAGAGTGAAGATGCTGCTCAGCAATGTTTAGGCAGCCACATGACGACACTTTCCAATGAAGGCCTTGGAGAGTTCCTGGAACAGTTGCAGAACAGGCAGAAAAACCAGATGGTGTTCTACAGTGGGAGGTTTTTGCAGTAGGAGGAACTGTGGCTTAGTGGTAGAGCTTCTGCGTGGCATGCAAAAAGTCCCAGGTTCAATCCCCAGCATCTCCAGTTAAAAAGGACCAGGGAGTAGGTGATGATGGACGAGGAGATTGGATTTATACCCCACCCTTCACTACTCAAGGGAGTCTCAGAACGGCTTACAAACTCCTTTCCCTTCCCCTCCCCACAACTGACACTCTGTGAGGTAGGTGGGGCTGAGAAAGCTCTGACAGAAACTGCTCTTTTTTCAAGAACAGCTGTGCCAGAACTATGGCTTGCCCAAGGGCATCCAGCAGGTACAAGTGGAGGAGTGGGGAATCAAACCCGGTTCTCCCAGATTAGAGTCTGCGCACTTAACCACTACACCAAACTAACTCCGTCTGCTGCCTTGGAGAGCCGCTGCCAGTCTGAGGAGACTATACTGACCTGGGGGAAATCACATTTGTCCAAAGGACTCCTACAGTAAGTATTATCATTTTGGGGAGGGGGGGGTGCACAAAGCCAGGGCACTATAAACAACAGCACCTTCCCATTTCGCCATGCACTGTGTAATCCCAGAGTGTGGACTAGGACCTGGCAAAGCCAGGTTCAAATTCCCACTCTGCCATGAAGTCTGCTGGGGGACCCTCCCTGTTGGCCTAACCCGCCTCACAGGGTTATAGTTAGGATAAAATGGAGGAGAGGAGAATGATGTCATAAGCTGCTCTGGGCCCCCACTGGGGAGAAAAGGGGAGTTAAAATGTGAGAATGAGGTAGCACTATTCAGTTACTGAGGCAGTCTTGTGGCAGCTTCAGTACCATACAAAATGGCTCTTTTCTAACTGATAAGGCCATGAGAATTCGAGGCAGTTTAGGACAGTGTCGACCCACTAACCTTTCAGGAAGCGATGCAAAAAAAAAAAATTAAAAAAAATCAGAGCGCATTGGAAGTGCTTTTCCAGAGGCATAATGTTTTCAAGGACTGATTTGTATGGACTGTTTGACTGGCACATGTCGCCGCTGGTACCGTTGCTTTTGCGTTTTTTCATCTGATTTGCAGACTGCCTTGGGTCCCAAATGGGAAAAACAGGTTACACTTAAAAAAAAAAATTACATTGCTCATCCCTTAAAAATAAAGGCTTGACAACAGAACAGTACATCCTCGACATTTACCTTGGTAATCTTCTGCTTTGTTCTTGTTGGCACCAAATATCTTGATCGTGGGAAATCCTTTCACACCATACTGACCACCTAAGGACTGGTGCTTGTCTGCGTCAACAGCCCCTACTTTCACAACGCCCTGTAAGAGGAAGAAAAAAGACTTCTGTTAGGACAAACGCATTAGAAAAAGAGGACTACAATTGGTCATAAGAACATAAGAGATGCCAATGTTGGATCAGGCCAGTGGCCCACCCAGTCCAACACTCTGTCACACAGTGGCCAAAAACACCAGGTGCCCTCAGAAGTCCCAGCAGTGGGGGCAAGAAGCCCTCCCACTGTTGCCTCCCCCCAAATACCAAGAATGCAGAGCATCACTTGCCCCAGACTGAGAGTTCCTATCTATACTTTGTGGCTAATAGCCACTGATGGACTTCTGCTCCATATGTTTATCCAGGTCCCTCTTGAAGCCGCCCAAACTGGATCTGCTCAATCAAAGAAAATTCAGCATCATATCAATTCAGTGTGGCCACCTATGTTCAGCTTGGACACTAAAAATAAGCTGTGCTGAGGACCAGTTTAAAATATACGTAACATATTTGTTTAAATTGGGTCTGAAAATGGTGGGGAAATGTGTTAAAAAGCACATTTGTATTCCTTTTCAAGGGGAAGAAGTGGCTCAGAGGTTAAGATGCTGAGCTGCAGATCAGAAGGTTGGTAGCTCGGCAGTTCGAGACCCGAGTGCCGCGTGACAGAGCGAGCTCCCATCTCTGGCCCCAGCTCCTGCCAACCTAGCAGTTTGAAAGGAAGAAACTGCAAGCAGATAAACAGGTACTGTTTTGATGGGAAAGTAACAGTGTTCCATGCATCTCGGAGTTTAGTCATGACCATGGAAAAAGTCTTTGGACAGCACTGGCTCTTCGAGTTGGAAACAGAGATGAGCACCACCCCCTAGAGTCGGACCCGACTGGTTTTCAAGCAACCTTTACCTTTACTCAAGTCAGATAAAAATCATCTATTACAAATAGCCCACAAGAACCGCATGGCTGTGATCACATTAGTTAAGGTAACAATGATCACAGAGGTTTTTAGACAATCTGTGCTTCTCTAGTTGTAGCTGATCCAAGTTCAATTATTACACTGCACAAGTGCAATACCAAACAAGCCACTATTTGTTCAACTTGAACAGAATAGAACAAAACAGAAATGACTTCATTTGCAAAAAAACATGCCAGGTGGAACACTCAGGTGAGAGGACTACAGCAGTCAGGGTGTTGGACTAGGCGGTCTGGGAAACAAAGGTTCGAATCCTTGTTCTGCCACGAAGCTCAATGGGTGACCCTGGGCCATTCACATTGTCTCAACCTCACAGGTTTGTCGTGCAAATAAAATGGGGAAGAAAGAACAAGAGTACTCCACACAGCTCCTTGGAAGAAAAGCAAGATTAACAACAACAAAAAACTGATTAATGACCATAAATTCATGTGAGAGGGTGGAAGAGAAGAATGACAACCATCTAGACACCAATCATATGACACAGTCCAGGAAGTAATGACGGAAGCTAAAGTAAAGTGTTGTTTTGTATTAAATCTTGGCCGCAAATATGTAATGCCTTTCCCCGCCCCCCGAGACTCTGTACTTTTTAACATGAAACAAGAAGAAATTCAACAGGCATGGCTCCAGACTCTTCCATGGTGATACTTATTTTTTTTTACCACAGCATATGGGATGTTCCAGGCACTATTAATGCAATCTCAGGTGTTTCAAAGGGCCCCAGAGTTTTTTAAATCAAAGCCAATAAAAGACGTGCAATTCTATGCAGAGTTACTCTGGTGTAAGCCCACTGAGATCATGCTCTTTTACGGCAACTCTTCATGCAATTGCAATGCAAGAGGCACAACACTTTCCAACTCCTTGGCATCTGATCACCACCAGCCCCCGCTACCTTTCGGAAAGATAAACTCACTTTTAACGCTGTTGCGGCTTTTTTCCACTCGGGCGTCAGCCTCTGGCAGTGCCCACACCTTTTGGGAGGGGAAAAAGAATCCCAGTAAGATTGAAGCAATCTCCATACATTATGATACACAGAATCCCGGGGAACTGTTCAGCATGAACATAAACAGGCAGTGAAAGAACAGTACTGCGAAAGAACAGTACTGTCAACAGACCACCAGGCTATACATCATAACTAGAGATGTAATATTTCCGGAAATTTTGAAGCTCGGAAAAAACCTGGGGTTTTTTTTGGGGGGGGGGGGGGGGACGGAAATTTTTGGAAAAATTGAAAAAAACGCTACATTTTTTCTTTTCCAGATTAAAAGTCATTCTGTTACTTTAGGAACATAAAATATGACTATGGACAATTTTACTTGGCATGAAAGTATCACAACTAGCATATTAAAAATATAGTGTATCCAAACAATTATTACAAACAGAATTTACTTTTTAAATAATATTTATTTGTAATGGTAACAAATGGAACAACAATCTCCTGAACTGCTTACTAGTTTATGCGGAACAGACAAAAACCCTCCACAAAACAATTTTTAAAAATCCAGAAGTAACAGTTATTCATATTTCCTCTCCACAGTATTAAATAAAAATAAAAACCCATTCTCATAATAAGAATTGAAGAGGGGGAAAGTGTATAGAAGGGAGTGTGGGACTAAGTTTCAATGAATGGGCATGAAATTTAATCAGAATCATTTTCTGAGCTGTAGTTATCAGTTTGAGTCTCTGCTTCTGCAGCTACTCTGTTGTGTCTGTCATTATCAGTTATTATGGACCTCTAAAAACTGAAGGTTTGCCTGGATTAAAACAGAAATTAATCTGATACCATACATATTTTTTAGAAATGATTTGGAAAATATTTGAACGCCTTGTCTTAAAATATTTTATTCATCATGTTAAAATAAAATGTTCCATAATCAATTTCTTTTTTCAGTTTTTCCAATTTTTCAGAACAAGGCTTCAAGAAAAAAACAGAAAAAACCCCCGTTTTTTTCCTGAATTTTCCTGGGTTTTTCCCAGGCCTTCGCATCTCTAATCACCACCCCTTCCGACAAAGCCTCTGTGCCCTTCAGTAGGTGTGCCATAAGAAGAAGTGTAACTAATGTGGCTCCATCACAGCATTTTCAGGGAAGGCCAGCATGACAAGCCAAAAGCTCAGAGCTACAGGTATTATTATTATTTATTCGATTTCTGAATCCCCCCAATCCCTGCTCATGGGTATAGAATCCTTGTCAAGAAAACAAACAAACATGGAAATGGCAATTACTGGCTTTGCCAGGATCAGGGATCTCTCTGGAGTCAAACCCAGCCCCAAATTCACCACATAACTGCCTGGCACAAGAGAAGGGCGTGCCTGCCTCAGCAAGCAACCCGTAGCTCAGATCCTTAAAGTCTGACTGCCACCACAATGAAAACAATATGCTGGTCCAAGGCAGGGAAAAGCCTCACTCCCGACCTCCTGTGAGACTTTCTTGCCTTCTGTGAGAGGGCCGACTGGGCATTTGCAGCTTAAAGCACCAGTCCTCATAAGGGTCCAGAGTGTGGACCAGCAAGGAAGGCAGAATCGGCTCACTCCACAGGTTGTGGGAGAGAAACAGAGGAGAGGAAGGAGGTGATGGGAGCACCCTCCCTTCTCCATATCTGAGCCCCTGCAGGTCCCAAGGGGGTTGTGAGGTTGAGGGTGACAAAAAGACCTGCCTGAAGGAAGAGGTTAAGATACCCTCCCCAACTTTACAGTCTTATCTGGTAACAACAACAAAAAGGGCTGACAGCAAGATCCGTTGCTCAGCCACAGGATATACCTGCCTCTGCTTTAGACGCTGAGCACAAAAATGACCCACCCCACCCCACCCCAAGTTCTCAGCAGACTTGAAGAGGCAGGAGTGTCAAGAAAAAGCTTCGGAGAAGACAGATGCCTAGGAGAGCAGAGTAGACATCCACAAGAAGTGTGTTGTCAGCATTTAATTAGATCTTGGTTTGATGTGGGGAAAATAACGGACTAGGAAGAAAAATTCAAAAGCTGATCCCTCCCTAAAGTCACATGCTCATAAACAGTATTGGGAGGGGGGGAAAGAGAAAAAAATACACCACCAACTAAGAGTGAGTCTTGACATACACAACAATGCTCCCTCTAAGCTGTGGAGTCTTGTGAGCAAAAATTCTGCTTTGTGAGCTACTGGCATTAAAATTGTGAGCGAGCAATTTGGCTACTGCATAAGTTAGTTTGCTCTGGAGCCCTCCTTCCTGAGCTAAGGCAAAAATGTGAGAGCCGGAGGCTCAAAAAATGTGAGCTAGCTCACACTAACTCGGCTTAGAGGGAACACTGCACAAGACCCTCACTATGCGGAAGATCATAAAAGAACATGTTGCAATCCTACACATCGCACTACCCTTAAATTCCACTGCCTTTAATGGAAAGCAAACCAACATACCAGATTTTTTCCCTGCTTCAGAGGAACAAGAGACCATCTGAATGGAAGACAACACTTCAGAATTTTGGTACATAACACCCTGGCCTAGATAGCCCAGGCAAGTCCAATCTTGTCAGATCTCTGAAGCTAAGCAGGGCCGACCCTGACAAGTACTCGGAAGGGCAACCACCAAGGAATGCCAGAGCCGGGACGCAGAGGCAGGCAATATCAAAGCCATTTCTCTGAAACGTTCTAGCCCCAATGGGGGTCACAAGAAGTCACTATGACTTCCAGGCTCGCAAGCACGTACACACACACACTCACAAAAAAAACCTGGTACATAATCAAGGATGACTCCCCCAAAGCTCCAAGTTCTAAAGAAGGCCAGGAGTAGGTGTGTGGGAGGAACCATCTATTACATTTTGCGTTAGAGAGGTGGTCTCCGAAACACAACACTCTGCTCTCGTTCAAAGCTGGGGAACGACCCTGCCACTCCCTCCTCCTGGTCACCATGGTCACCACAGCACCCCTTCCCTTCTGGGGATAATGATGCCAAGCATATAAGCCACCAGGTTTGTCTCCAGCTAAAAGAACCAGGTTGCCGATGACGGGAAAGATCTCTGTTTGAGACCCTGGAGAGCCGCAGCTAGGCACAGTAGGCAATACTGCCCTTGACACACCAAGGGTCTGACTTGGTATGAGGCAGCATCATATGCCCAGAACGGCAGTACTGTTTCACCTCTGCCTCCTTCCTTCCCAGCTGCAACCAACAGCTGCTGCTAACCACTCCACTCCAATTCAGACTGGTAGACAGAGGTGGCAGCTCACATGCTGAGCACTGGCTTTTGCTGGGATAGTGCAGAACAGTAGCAGAAGGAGATGGGTTGCCCAGCCAGGCTCTCTCTCTAAAAAAAAAAAAAGGCCTTTGAAAGTACATTTCCTTATAATTAAGCAACTCAGCTGCATACAGGGTTGCAGCCAAAATGTTCAAGTTTTGCATCAAGCCAAGTAACATTCAGACCTTGTGTCCCAAGACACAGAGTGAGAAGACTCTTTGCCCATAGGCTGGCTAATGTCTATTAGCCCAGGCAGCCACAGGCAGAGTATACACCCAGACGCATTATTATCTGGCCCCCCAAATAACTCAGCATATGCTTACCATGGTGCATAGAACTCTACTAGCCACAAACTGTCACTCTGAATGACTTCTCTGTTGAAGTTCGTTGGCGTCAGATCTATAACATCGTCACTGGAGGAATACAAGCTGTTGACAGCCAGGAAGAACGTGCAGCTTACTGTTCCTAGAACCCGAAAGAGATAACAAAATCAGAACCACAGCCTCTTCAAAGAAGACAAAATGGGTTTACCACACTTATTTACTTATAACATTTTTATGTTGCCTTTCCACCCCATCAAGGTCCACAAAGTGGCGAACATTTTTTAAAAAAACATTAAAACACTTAAATAATAAAAACACAAAAAGGTTGCATAAAGGTTGTCTGAAAGGTTGCATATTAAACAGAGGGGAGGGGGCAACGGGTGCCACAGGAGGTTCCCCCAAACTAAATAGGATGAGGCTTCCTGGGACACAAGATAATGAATCATGCCCCACCTCGGCCACATGAAGTTCCATACCTTAGGCCTGCCAGTGTCTAAACCCATGAAAATCTATAGGCTTAGTCAAGTGATTCCGCATTAAGATTGTACTGCCAACTGCTTAAATCATTCAGGGATTAACCTTGGGCCAGGGTTTCAGATACACGTACTGTGTTCAGCCCCAAGGTAATTCCTGTTTTTAAGAGTCCAAAGAGTGCCACAGGTATGTTGATGGTACAACCTGCATACCCAGAAGCTGCTCTGAGTGCACTCTAGAAAGGTGGTACACAACAGTTTCAAATATTATCTCTGCTTACTATGATGATGCTGATTTGCAAGTTATATCATCGATTTTCAGTGGTATGCTAGGACAGTATTTTAACTGTTGCTACCCAGTCAGATTTTAACCAAAAGGCTGCATTTCAATTATTAGAAATAATAATAAGACTGGTTTTTAAGGTTCGAAGAAAGCAAACATAGCTCAGTACTTAAGTCCTTTTAAAAATATCCCCTCTGTGAGCTACTGGCATTAAAGTTGTGAGTGAGCGATTTGGCTACGGCATAAATTAGTTTGCTCTGGAGCCCTCCTTCCTGAGCTAAGGCAAAAAATATGTGAGCCAGTGGCTAAAAAATGGTGAGCTAGCTCACACTAACTCCGCTTAGGGGAACACTAGTTTTTAGTACTTCAAGATGTCCCAATTCCCAAAGAAGAGCCCATTTTAGTTTATTTAATTTAATCAGCGTGTTTAAACTACATTTAGTTCCAACATGTTTTATGTCCATAAGACAGTTCCCAGTATTCCCATAAGCTGTAAGTTACCCACTTCCCACACAACTGATACAAAAGGAATTTGTTGTAATGGGTCACTCATGTGCCTTAATGGCTGTGGTCACACACACTAAATAATCCACTTTCAGTGCACTTTCCAACTGAATTTTACTACGCAAACTGGCAAAATCCAGTTGGAAAGTGAATTGAAAGTGGATTATTTAGCGCAGGGGTGTCGAAATCATTTGTTATGAGGGCCAAATCTGACATAAATGAGACCTTGATGGGCCGGGCCATGTGTGTCATAAAATGTAATGCCAGATAGCGGAGGTATAAACTTTATAAAGAACACAAACACAAAGGTTTTTAAAACTTAGAATAAAAACATGCTTAAAACATTAGCACTCTTGCAATATTTTATTTAACAGTATCTGATAACTGACACCTCTTGCTCTGAATTATTGCATCAAAATGTCTGTGCTGTTGCTGTCTTGAATATGCTGTTCAGGTGTAAGCTGCAAACCTACTTTCGATTTATTGACATTCACTGCAGAAATCTCATGCTCAGAGTTCTGAGTCTAAGACCCAGGGGAAAACATGAAATGGCTGAGCGACTGAGAGAGTCTGGCGAAGCAAGCTATGATGCAGCAGCAGCAACAGAACTGGAAGCAGGAGATGGCCAGTTCCAGTGCGGGCCTGATAGAAGCCCACCGGGGGCCTCATCCGGCCCCTGGGCTGTATGTTTGACACCCCTGATTTAGCGTGTGTGACCGCAGCCAATATCTGAACAGTTCACTGAATGGGATCATGCACCAGCAAGCTGGATGGATGACGTTCAAAATAAAGCATATTACTATCTATTCATGACTCCACGGGCCTATACAAACAGCTCAGCATATCTTTTTTTCAAGACAGCTTTTCATATCACAATTTGAATGGTATTAATTTTTGGTAACGAATTAAAACAACAAATGTTTATAATATACACGAACAGAGAAGTCTTTACAAGAGAGCTTGCACTCATTTAGGGCAGCACTAAAACCAGTTTATGTCTCTTTAAAAAAGGGACCTCAACGCTACAAAAACCTGGAGAGCCTATTTAGAAACTTGTGCCTAGCCTGGCATGCCTAAGCAGAATCACCACTCTGGGGCAAGCTGCCCAAGCCACACACCCTTGCAAGTGTTGCCTTGCAAGGGGCTATGAGTAGAAAGACAACTTCCAGAGGAAGAGAGAGGCCTTAAACATCAAGAAACCTTCCTTCCCTTCAAACTTAAGGTAGAGTTTAGTGATGCACCCCATACTTCATTACCAAAGGTCCCACATTTCCCACACACCTTTTACTGTAATTTTCATTTTTCTTCCATTTTCCTCCCGGGGGGAGATAGGACCTATTTTTGCTGTGATTTTAGACTTTTTTTTTTAAATGCACGGAGCAACACCCATTACAGACAGTCAGATCCACATGAAGGACTTTTTTTAAAAAAAACTGATTACTTGCAATGTCTGGAAGCATCACTTACCCCAGAGAAAACACATCTCTCATCAACCCACCGGCTAGATTCAAAACGAATGGACTCGGGGATTGTACAACCACCTGATCCCCTCCTTCACTACGACCCAGCCCACTGCTTTGAAACGGGACAATAGAGCCAATCCCCCCTCCCGGGCCCTGGCTCCCCAATAAACTTGCAATGGAGCCCACCCGTCTCCCACCCCCCACTGCAAGCCACAGCAACCTCGGAACCTTCCCTTCTTTCTCCATTACCCAACAAAAGGCGACTTCCTGCAAACGGGCCCATGGCTACCACCGGTAGGTACACCGCCAAGCGACTCCGACCCGGCCTCTTTCGCTCCGCACACCCGCTCGTCTCCGCTCCCCTTCCACGCACCGCACCAAATGTTGCAGCGATCCCAGCCGTGGCCGTCGCCCATTGGTGCGCTCAACCTTCTCTCCTTTGCATAGCCAATGAGAATCCGACGGATCATGCCGGGGTGTAAGAGCCCTCGGAAAGGAGGAGTCAAGGCTTCCTGCCTGAAAGAGCGAGAGGAGCTTTGAAAGTGAGAGGAGGAACGAGGAAGAGATCCGGAGCCGAGGAGTCTGCTTCCTGGGCGCCGCGTTACGTTGCAAGCAGCGACTGGCTGCCCATTGAGGCAAGGAAAGCGCAGAGAATTCAGCCCAGACTGCGCTTCGGAGAGCACCGCCCGGCCACTCCCCCCCCCCCCCCCCCCATCTCTGCAGGCGTTCTTGCATTCTTTCGGGTTCATTGATTTTTCTGTATATTTTTTGAGAAAGACAAAGTGGACAGCAACAACGACAAAAACAAATATGCAAATCAGTTTTGTTGCTTTCCCTTTCCCTCACCGTTTATCTTTCTGCATTTGGGGTTCCGTCGGCTTGTCGTCCTGGCTCTTCTGTCAAGCAATCTAGCTAGACCCATGATTTCACCCATATTAGTCAGGGGAGGACCTCAGATGGATGCTCTGGAGGAGCGGGACCCCTGGGTGGGGCTCTTCGGCCTCTCAGCTGCCTTTGATACGCTGAACCCTCCAAACGCTCAACTAGCTGGAGTGATTGGCGGGGAGAGGCACTTTCTTGTACTGGCTTTGCTTCTACTTATCCTGTTTACTGCCAGTGGGTCGTGGCATAGGAGCTGGGCTGTTATGAAGTATTACAAATGTTTTCCCTCCGTTTCGTGATATTTACAGTTGCTTTAAATGCCGGGGGAAGGGGTTAGAGGGCCACAGATAGCCCTAGGGTGCAGGGCAAAGCAGCAGTTTTTCCTATGCTTGGCTGACGTGCCCATTCAGAAGTAAATCGCATTAGGCTCGCTGGCTTTACTGCTGGGTAAGCATGTTTAGGATTGCAACTAGCGGATGTTTCATTAAGCTTGTGTATGTAGAAGGGAGGGGCAAAGTTATACTTCATCTGGGGCTCCAAAATCCCTTGGGCTGGTCCTGAATATTTTATACACAATTTTTGTGTCCAAAGCCATTGAATATGCTGATAATGCCTACATCACCATCAGAAAAGTTGAATTTATACTCCACCCTTTGCTCAGAATCTCAGAGCGGCTTACAATCTCCTTCCCTCCCCCTCCCCACAACAGACACCCTGTGAGGTAGGTGCGGCCGAGAGAGGCTTGTGAGAACTTCTCTTAAGAGAACAGCTCTGCGAGAACGGTGACTGGCTCAAGGTCACCCAGTTGGCTGCGTGTGGAGTAGTGGGCAATCAAACCCAGTTCTCCAGATTAGAGTCTAGGAATCAGCCTGAGCGTTATTATGTGCTGGATGATGAAAAATAAGTTGAAAGTATATTCCGGTAAAATAGAGGAACTGAGAGTTCGCAAGGCAAGTGTGAGAGACTGCATTTTTGCCTTGTTTTCAATAAAAATATGCAAAACAGAGTTCTTAAAAACAAAATTAAAATACCCATCATAAAAACTTTAAAATTCAGGGCACTCAGGGCAATCATTTGTAAGAGCCAAAGGTGCTTCTAAAGAGTTTCAGCTAGGGTTAGCAACTGTGGGTTAGGACAGGGGTGGGCAAACTGTGGCTCGGGAGCCGCATGCGGCTCTTTCACATATATTGTGTGGCTCCCGGCAGGGCGGCTGGGGAAGCTAAATATCATTAGCAAACAAATATCATTGGACCAATTAATATCATTATCAATATCTGCTTTTACCCCTTTTGTTATTATTTCTGGCAGTCTCATTTAATGTTAATAAAAAGCAAATTTGCTTATTTTCCAATAAAAGCAGGTAATATTTGTTCATGTCTTGTGGCTCTCAGACATCTGATGTTTATTCTATGCGGCTCTTCCGTTAAGCAAGTCTGGCCACCCCTGTTCTAGGTGGCTCTTACGCTGAGCAAGTTTGCCCACCCCTGGGTTAGGAAGTTCCTAAGAGATTTTCGGGGGGGAAGCATAGAGAGGGAGGGGTTTGCGGAGGGATGTCAGTGAGGTATAATGCCAAGAAGTCCATTGTCCAAGGCAGCCATTTTCTCAACGGGAATGGATCTCTGTCCCCTGAAGATCAGTTCCAATTCCAGGAGTTCCCCAGGAACAACCTGAAGGCTGGCAACCCTAACTTTACAGCAGTACAGTGATGTATTGAGCCTGTACTGCACATGCAAAAGGTCTTAGCTTGAGGTCGCATAACAAAAGCTTACTAGGATCCTAGAATGGACCAGTAGGGTGACAAGGATCCTAGAGTAAAACCAACTGGGAAACAATGCAGTATAAATAGCCTATTGTTGGGAGTGGGGTGTGTTTTGGGTGTAACCTTTCTCAGGCATAAATACCCGGCTTTTGGCCAGGGATTTTTAGTCTTCTTTCTCTTGCTGAATCACTACTAAACTATGAGCTGATCACTTGACTGCGTCTGAACCCAGTATATTGCACTTTACAGCCATCCATACAGACCTTCTAATTCTGTATGGAAGGATGTTCCACAGTGCCAGGTCAGCCACCCCAAAAAATCTATCAGTGGATCAGAACATACCTTTGCATGAGTCAGAACAACTAAAAGCCTTTGTTGTACACCAGTGAAGCTGCCACGTGGGTTTATACCAGCCGAAGTCATGCAAAGGTCCTTCTGTTTTTATTTTTTTTTTATCTCTAAGATGTGTCTTAACAGTCTTAATTGCACATAAGGTGAAGCAAACTCTCAATTTTGGAAATGAGAAGTTCTAACATGCTGTGTTCTGTAGCAGCAAGTTTTATATTGCCTGAAAGACACATCTTTGGCTGGTTTCCTGCTGCATGACCAGTAAAAAAGCTAATTACTTTCATTGAATGCACGTGTTGAGCAATGAAGAAGAGGAGATTGGATCTATGCCCCGCCCTTCACCCGGAGTCTAAGAGCAGTTTACAATCTCCTTCTCTTCCTCTCCCCACAACAGACACCCTGAGAGAGCTCTGAGAGAACTGCTCTTGAGAGAACAGCTCTCAGAGAACTTTGACCAAAGATCACCCAGCAGCTGCATGTGGAGAACTGGGGAATCAAACCCAGTTCTCCAAACTAGAGTCCACTTCTCTTATCCACTGCACCAAACACCATTGGGCAGTGTTTTACCCTGACCTGGCTGACAGAGAAATTGGGACCACTAGCAACCAGCGTTCCCTCTAAGCTGAGTTAGTGTGAGCTAGCTCACAGTTTTTTAGCCTCCAGCTCTCACATTTTTGTCTTCGCTCAGGAAGGATGGCTCCAGAGCAAACTAATTTATGCAGCAGCCAGACTGCTTGCTCACCGCTTTAATGCCAGTAGCTCACAAAGCAGAATTTTTGCTCACGAGACTCCACAGCTTAGAGGGAGCATTGCTAGCAACTGCCATCTGGAAAGTTGTCTGCAAAGGTTCTGATTAATTATAACAATAGAGAGAGAGACCTGTTTCATGTAAAAGTTCCTAAATGAGGACATCCAGTGCTTTGGTCTTTGTTGCCAAAAAAGGGGCCATTAACCTGATGCATGCAGTTCCAATTAAAACACACAGGTGAGGTACACAGGGAGGGGGGAGCTTTATTCCAAGAATAAGGGATCAACTCCACCAGTTCTGCTCCAATTTTACTGGAGCTGGGGTGTAGCTTGAGGGTGCCTGGGGGAGTCTGGTCCCTGAATAGCTTTATTGATGAGGATTGGGCTGATGAAGTTGACTATTGCTGCTTTACGCTTCTGCCTTTAAGCACTTTTCCATGTTCACTGTGATAATAAAAGGGATTTAAAAAATGAGATTTACTTGGAAACAGTCCTGTCACAAAAGTCTCCTCTTTGTGAAAAAAATTCTGAGGTGAAGACGAATTGTGCTCCAGGAAGAGTAAAGTAGTCATTGGCCCCCACCATGGCTATAACCCTAATGTTCACAAAGTACAAGAAATATCATATGAGCATCAGATCCCCTGTCCACATGCATACTGTAGACTAGTATGAGCCAAAATATGGGTGGCTGTTTGCTGACGTAATGGACGAGCTGACAACCATATGCAATAACATTAGAGACCCATGCTTTTCCCTAGTCCCTGCTATGCATGAGTAACCGGACACAGGGTCAGGTGGGTAGCCATGTTAGTCTGAAGCAACAGAACAAAGTTTTGAGTCCAGTGGCACCTTTAAGGCCAAGAAAGTTTAATTCTCGGTATAAGATTTTGTGTGCATGCACACGAAAGCTTATACCCAAAATCAGGGCTATTTTGGGGCACGAATGCACAAGAACGGAGTTCCAGCTGGCTTCTGAGCTGGCCACACCCAGCAAGAACTCATTAGCATAATAGGCCACACCCAACAGCAGAAATTCATTAAGATTGGCTACATTAGGAGTATGTGGCCTAACATGCAAATTAATTTCTGCTGCAAAAAAAGCCCTGGGTTTTGAGAACAAACAAGGTAAACAGAATAAGAAGCAAAAGGTGGGTGTGGCTGGATGACCACTCTTCTGGTAGCACGGGGGTGTGGCCTAATATGCTAATAAACGGCTGTCAGTGGTGTGGCCTAATATGCTAATGTATTTCTGCTGTTGGGTGTGGCCTATTATGCTAACGAGTTCCTGCTGGGCTTTTTCTCCAAAAAAAGCCCTGCCCAGAATTAAACTTTGTTGGTCTTAAAGATGCCACTGGACTCAACTTTGTTATGAGACACAGTCTTTAGCCTTGTTCCGAAACTGATCTGTTTTATTTACTGTTTAAAAATATTTGTACCCTGCCCTCACTCTTCCAGTTCCAGATGGCTTAACAAAGCAGCAATAACCGCAAGGACTTAAGACAACAAAGTTGTGTGGTAACATGATTAAAAACAATACAAATAAACTGCTGAAGTAACTGCAATGAGTCCTATAACAGACATTGCCACATTAGAGTTGTTTGGGGATGCCGAATAAAAGAAATGCGAAGAGCCCGTTGCACCATAGAAACAATGGCACAAATCTTCTAGCCACCCACAAATAATGCGTGTACATGCTTCTCATTAAGTTTGGAGCTGAACCAGTGCAACAGAATATGAGCAGCCATGCTCTAGAAGAGAGGTTGCAGAGAGAATTCTGTTCTATGGTTGCTTTAGCCAGCTGTTCAACATAGCCAGCAGATGGTGCAGTGTACTTTGATGCAAACAGGATGTTAAACAGATTCCAGTGCAATGGTTGCTGGAAGTGTACATTTCTGACAATAAGGGACCTGAAAACTCCGTTCATATGCAAAAACTCAGTTCATATGATAAAGTGTGCTTGCTGAAAAACATTTACTGGGTGGATTCTTGTGAGTCGTTGGGGCTTACAAGGCTACTTCATACACAAGCTTCACACTTGCGTTAGGCCGGGTTTCTGATGCTGCCACGAGTCTTTTCCTTTCTCTCTCCCTCACTATAGCCTAATTCTCAACATGACCCCAGCTGCTGATACTTAAATCTGGGGGTTGGGGCCATGTGCTGAGAGAGGATATTTTTTATAGACCTTGGATCATGCAGGTTTGCAGGAAAATGTGTAATTTAAAACAAATTGAGAGGGATTTAGATCTCCAAAACAGAAGAACATCTGCACTTGTATAGACAATGTGAAGGGTGCTGTGGGTGGGGAGCATGCAGCTTATGGGGGGGTGAGCAGAGGTCATACTCTAAAAACACGTTTCTTCTCTGCAGCTGCCCTTGCAGCGCCTTGCTCACATGTAGGATTTCCCTTGTGGCAGTGAATCCTGTATAGGCATTTGCCGTGGATGAAAGAGCAATATTAGGAAACTACTTCCATCTCCTTTAAAGTCTATAGTGAAGGTGAAGGAGAACCACTTCAGTGAACATTTATGGCCCCTTAATGTTTTAGAGGAAAGTTTTTATGTCTTGGGTATTATGTCCTTGGCTAAAATGTCATCCTGGGAAGCTGCTTTAAGAGAAGCAGGGGAGGGGCCGTGGCTCAATGGTAGAGCATCTGCTTTGCATGCACTAGGTCCCAGGTTCAGTCCCCGACATCTCCAGTTGAACAAGGAATAGGTAATAGGTGATGAGAAAGACCTCTGCCTGAGATACTGGAGAGCTGCTCCCAGTCTGAGTAGACAATAGTGACTTTGATGGACCAAGGGTCTGATTCAGCATAAGGCAGCTTCATGTGTTCAAGTGTAACCTTTCTTCAGGCACTTGCAAAACAATTGCTGTATAGGCTGTGATGTTTTCACAATGAAAAGTGCGAAGAGGAACCTCAGAATGTTTTGTAAGTGGCACTGAAGCCCACCTCTTGGGCCTGAATGGGCAAAATTCCCTACAATGGACCTCCAAGTGGATTAGAACCATAACATTTCTTAGCAATACTGCAGCAACGTTCTCCATATTCATCCTGTCAGGGGCATTATATTGCCAAGGTAATATTGTGAATATCTTTTATTCAGCATAGATGTTCTTAATTAGAGTTGCCAACTCTGGGATGGGAAATTCCTGGAGATTTGGGGGGGGGGTGCCTTTGGAGGTCAGGATGTGGGTATGGGAGGGACTTCAGCAGCATAGTATGATGCCATAGAGTCTACCCTCCAAGGTAGCCAATTTTTTACAGGGGAACTGATCCCTGTAGTCTGGTGATCAGTTGTAATTCTCGGGAATCTACAGGTCCCACCTAGAGGCTTGCGACTCTAATTCTTATAGAATTCTTAAAATATAAAAATTAGGGTTCTTGAGTGAAAGTAGGATTTCATGCATGCAAATTAGATGCTTTACCAATGAGCCATAGCCACTCTCATATTTACAAAGACACACAGTCGGGGGTGGGGGGGCTAGGAAGGCTATTTAGTTTTGGTCTCAAACTCAAAGGAGACTTTGGATTTATATACTTCTTAAGTTTTTGGCATTTGAATCATTCAACAACTAGTTTTGAATGTGCAGCACCATCAGATCAAAACGTGACATTCTCTCAGAGTTGCAAATCTAAGCAAGTAAGAAACCCTTAGCCCTGCCCTTCAGGATAGCTTCTATAATCTATAAAAATGGCTGCCCAGCCATGGTTCTGTGTGACACTCTAGGGCACCTTACAGAGTACATCTCACATGTTGGGTTCCCTTGTTCATGATACGCTAGTTGTTCACGATCTCTTTCCATTGGACCTCTGCACATCTGGATCTGGTAAATAGCTTCTCAAACTCCTTATATATCTCTAAGTGCCTCTGTTTCTCTGTAGCCTTGTATGGGTGTATAATCTGATTTCTATGTGTGTATGCTTTGCATTTAAACAGTATTTTTCAATAAAACAAACCTTTCAGACAGTCCCTATTATTTGAGAGTTTCTCTCCCTGAAACTGACTCTAGTATACATGGGTGTAAAGTTCCTGCCTGTTACTTCCCATTCTGCTAGCCTGGTCTCCTTGCTAATTTCCCCGTCCAGAGACAGGCAGTTCGGGTAACACTACAGGGCGGGGGGAAGAGTATCAGTAGTGTAAGATAATGGCATCTCACATAAAAATCTGTCCAGTTACACCAAAATGGGAAAATTGCCAAATAAGCAGAAAATCGGCTTTTCTGAGTATGCTTTTTTTTTTTTTAATTAAAATACGCTCAGGCCTGCTTACCTTTGTGCCAGGACAAAAGTATGAATTGGGCCACGGAAACAGACATGAGCAGGCTATTATGGAACAAGCCCTAACACACTTAAGCTGAGTCTTGTGCCACTTCTAATCCTTTTGTTGTGGACTCTGTTCTTAGTCTGTTGTGCCTTCCCATGAGGCGTATCATGTTTGGCATCAGTAAAGTCGCTCCAATTTGTTACCCATTTGCAAACAAAGGAAGTGAAATTTCTGATTCCAGAAAGCTGAAATCAAGTGACAAGTAGAAAGCTGAGATGCTAACAGAAAGGGCAAAGCAATTTTTAACTTTGAGCAGCAATAAAAATAGGAGACTAATTAGCAGGCTGTCTCAAAGAAGAACATCTTTAGCAGTTAAAAAAAAATCCATTATTAGACCTTACTCAGATCTTCTGAAGGCTAACTGGGAAAATTACTGATTATGTAATAAATGCCAAGAATGTTCCAAAAGGGTTGCTGATGTTAGCAGTGTGTAAGAGCTGTTATCAGATTCCTAATTAGCACCTTTTCTGAGTTGGGCTGCCAGCCTCCAGGTGGAACCTGGAGTTCTGCCGGAATTATACCTTATTTCCAGATTACAGAGATTAGTGGCAACCGTGTCACTCAGTCCTTCTTTTCTGGAATTGAATATTCATGCTTTAAAACTGGAAATGGATGAAAAGTTGCACTGTCTGCGTCAGCTCTGTTATGTTTACTGCACCCTACACCAGATGCTCTCTCCCTGTCTGGTAGAATCTGACAACTTGGTAGGTGTGCTACTCTGTGCCAAGTATTATATATGGCCCGTTTGATATTATTAGCCAAATACAAAAATTGAAAGGCATATGCAATGTTGTTATGTACAGGTTTCAAAGACTCCACTTCTCTGATATCTGAAAATAAAAATGTCATCTATAAATCGTGTAGAAAATTTGATGTTTGAAACAAAAGCTAATTTATATATCTACTTTTGAGAATAAATTTATCTTGTCTGAAACTAGTCCCTTTGTTTCAAAGTGGGATATAGAAGCTTACATTACCACAAGTCTCCTGTGTCTTAATGGGCCACAGCCAGGGGTCCTTTCGAGCAGGAGCTCGGGGGAGCGCAGCTCCGGGAGTTGTTCCCAACTCTCCCCCCTGCGGGGGAATGCCTGTTTCTGTCATGGCTGCAGCAAAATGACCCCGTCCCCTGGAAAGGTCCTGGTTCCTCCGACCAGCCTTCTGAAGGCTTCAGCCACCACTGAAGCTATCCTCCCAGAATAGTGGTTTTTCTGAGGCTTGGATTAGTAACTGTCCCCTCTCTGCCAGCTCTTTCTTTCTTTCTTTCTTTCTTTCTTTCTTTCTTTCTTTCTTTCTTTCTTTCTTTCTTTCTTTCTTTCTTTCTTTCTTTCTTTCTTTCTTTTTTTCTTCCTTCCTTCCTTCCTTCCTTCCTTCCTTCCTTCCTTCCTTCCTTCCTTCTCCTTTCTTTCTTGCCTTCTGACATACCTCTGGTGATGTCAGGTGGTGTAGCATATGCAAACAAGTAATGCTAATGAGTTATGCTAATGAGCTCCTGCACCTCTTTTTCTACGAAAGGACCCCTGGCCACAGCATCTCTTTCATGCTCACTTCTGGGGATACCAACTCTTTTTTGGTCATGCCTGGGATCTTACCTTCTCACTCAGTTCTCTACAGGCTAAGTGCTGAATTTAGTCCTTCAAACAAAGGTTCACAAAGGAGTTGGTACATCTTATTTCTGCCAGGTGTCAGTGGAGTTGGTAGTTATGCTTTGAGGCTGGAGTTATTCCTACATTGCCACAGTATTGCTAGAAGTTGTCGTTTGATTTTTCTCTTGGGATGGGGCAAGACAAGAGTACTAATTTGTTTTGGAAACGTGCTCGAGAAAAGCATCATTCAATAGACTGTACCTGATTGCACCACCTAACACTGGGAGCTGTTTGGTTCAAGTGGCCTTGGATAACAGTATAAAAATAATACACATGGTGGGGAATTAAACGTCATGATCTTAGGGAAACTGCATAATCGTTCTCCTGTCACACTCAATGGCTGAGGACAGACTGGCAATCTAAAGCGGGGCAGGCACGCTTTGCAAACGGAGGAAAGGAGCACGTTCAGACATGCGCATCTGTCCGTCGGCTCCGTTGCGTACTTACCCGTCTCCCAGTCGCTTTCCTTCCGCTTTACCCGGACATCGGTTTTTCCCGGTGTTCAGGGGCCTTCCTCCGCATGCCTCCCGCTTCCAAACAGTGTGAACTGGAAGAAGCGGGAGGCATCCGGAGGAAGTGTGAACGCACCGGCAAAAAGTTATGCGCACATGCGCATCTGCACGCATGCGCACATGCGCACATACACACATACACATATGCGCACATGCGCATACCAGCAGCGCAACAAAGCCGCGCAAGCCGTGCGGGCTGACTACGCGGCAGTGTGAACCCTCCGTGGTAGTCTGAACGCTCCGTATCGCCGCTGATCCGCATTGCTCTGGCCAGTGTGAACGGCCAGCTCCGTGGGTTTTTCCCCCCGCTCCAGTTCCCTCCGCTTTGCCTCCGCTTTAGATTGCCAGTCTGTCCTCAGCCAATGTATTTATCCTGTTCTCAAACTGTGTTGTGGTAGGGGAAGAGTGCTAATGTATTTGAAAACAAGTTATTACTGGGAGTCATATCAGTGCTTTGCACTGAGAGTGAAAACTCTCTTAAATGTTAAAAGTATGGGATTTAAACATCTCTATTTGTTATTACTTATTTATGTTGTCAAAGTCATACACACAAACCATCCACTTGTCTGAGCTGCACACAGTTGAAAGGGGAAAGAATGACAGGACTGTCAAATGGTAGAACTGTTTTGGGTGGCAAGACATGGAGTGATCCCAGCCAGAACACGATCCACTATGGTTAGATTTCTACTTTTCCCCCCGTACCTTTGAGTGGTCATTAAAGTGATTACTAAAGAACTGCTGATATCAATATCCAGCCCCAGGGACTCCCAACTTGCTCCTGTATGAGATCAGGGCCCTGCGGGATGTATTACAATTTTGCAGGGCCTGTAAGATGGAGCTCTTCCACCAGTCTCTTGGTTGAGGCAACAGACGTCCCCCCCTCCCCCCAGTCGATTTGTCCATCAGTGGCCAGGATCTGAATAGTTATACAGGAACCATCTACTGCTGAGTTAAATTATGCACAACACTTTCTAAGCTATGTTGTTTTATATTGTTGTTTTAAATTGTATTGTGTAATGTATTGAGACTGATGGAACCTGCCTTGAGCCTGCTTGCGGGGAGGGTGGGATATAAGACCAATAAAATAAAATAAAATAAACTATGGAACAAACTACTGTACTTTGTAAAAGTGATTACACCTCATACAGCAATGGAAGGATCAGCTCACAATGTGCAATGACTGGTCTTACATATTGAGCCTTAGCCTCTTTTGACCAATGCATGAATGTTTCAGTGTAGAGTCCTTTGATCTCCTCCCCTCTGTCTGCTCAGCTTCCTGTTCTGCAGTCCATATTTGGTCTTCCTCCTTATCCCTATTCACAGAATTAGTTATATTCCTTAGAGTATCAACTGTTGCAATCATTTCTTGGGTGATTCTTTCCATTGCCTCCAAGAAAGTTGGCATATGAATTCTGTTTTCTTGCAGCATGTGTTCATAACACCTCTTCTCAGCAGCCTTTATCAGCTCATGCCTCTGTGTGGAAGTCTGCTCCTCACGATCACGCTGTAGAAGCATCTGTTGTGCCACATTGTTGAGCACAGTAACTCGCCTCCGCCTGTTGTGTGCATTTGCCAAATGAGTTGCTGGCAAGTTATTTAACTTTATTTGTTGCACCTCACCATGTTCATATTGGTTTTCACCTTTAGAGAGGACAATAAGAAAAATAAAATTTTATTAATTTCCACCATGGAACTCACTGTTTTTGTACCTGTGGAAGTGCTTTTGTACCCGTGGAAGTACTTCTTTTTTGGTATTCTGTAACATATCTCAATTGAACATTGAGATTAATTGACATGGTTGAACGTGCCTAGCATCAGCACACTGCAATCTCAATTGCTCGCATAGATAATATTCATCTTTCTGTGTAATACTTGTTTCATGATGTCAGTTCAAAGTTACACCTATTAACAGAGATACACACACATTGGCTGCTTTAAAATTTCCCTATTGTACCACATTGCATTTTAGTCTCAGAAACATTTGTCTACTGTTAAAAACCTCACACATAATGGCAATTACACTGTCAGTTACTGTGAATCTCTTCAGAATTATCCATCCCTGGCGATTGCTGCCGTCTGGTTAGCTCTTCCTCATCACCCACAATGGTCATCACACCTAAGGATTTTTAATAGGAAAAAAGAATATTCATTTTTGCATAGAGAGAATTCTTTGTCATAACTTGCTGGCTGACACAGCACGCAGCCTGGAATATGACCATGAATATTATGTAGAGCACCAAAATTTGGTGGATTGCGTCATATACAAGTGATGACTGAACAGCTCACGGTGACCGTGCACACACAATCAATTTTCGTTCACTGCGTATTTGTGTTGTCACAGAGCCCTCGTTGAAAAAAAATATTGTACAGATGAGAGGGACACAAAATACTTACCGACGAACATTCGGCTTGCTGCATTCTGGCCATCTTGATCTACATTCAGGAACCCACCGAGGCAATGACCTTAATGAGCCTGTGGAGCAGAGTGGCGCCAGCTGATGCCAATGCAGAGAGCTGAGGAGAGGAGAAAGGATGCTGGAGGTTCCTCACTGGCCCCCTTGGAGTGGCCTCGCGCTGTGGCATTTCCTGATCCAACACCAGCACCCTGTACCTCAGTTGCGATGCCTTTGGCACAGCCAGGGCTCATTTCGTAGCAGAAGCTCATTTGCATATTAGGCCACACACCCCTGATGTAGCCAACCCCCCAAGAGCTTACAGAGCTCTTCTTACAGGGGCTACTGTAAGCTCTTGGAGGATTGGCTACATCAGGGGTGTGTGGCCTAACATGCAAAGGAGCGCCTGCTATGAAATGAGCCCTGGCCACGGCACCTCCTGCACTTGCTGCAGCCTTGTGGGCCATGCTATAGTGAGTAACCGTGCCACAGTGAGTTTTCTTGATGTTGCGTTACCCTCGGCTTCTGCTCCTTTCCCCCCCAGTTTAAATGAACTTTATCAATAACAAGCAAAAATATACATCATTGAAATAGGTACGTAACTGTTACATGAGGTAACAACTTAATGGTAGACAATGTGAATATGATAATGACAGTGACATATTTATTTATTTATTTATTTATTTTTTCGATTTATACCCCACCCTCCCCGTGAACGGGCTCAGAAGGTAAACCTGTGCATTAAACATCACAGTGAACATATCAATAGATCATATTTACAGTATCTAATATCGAAGTATAATCCTCTTTGGTAGATAAATATTCCAAGAAAGGAAACCAGATTGATGAAAATTGTGAAATAATGGACTCTGTGATCTGAGACAAAATAGAGCCAGAAAGTTGATCCATTACGCAGAATTCACACACCTTATTTAGCCAGTCTGAGATGGTTGGTTTTGTGTTGTTCTTCCAGGATGCCTGTAACCACTGGTGAGCAGTTCTAACTAGCCTTGCCACCTAAGCTGTTAGCATCTCTGTTAACCTTGGTGCTGCATTTCTGAACTTTAAACGTAACTGACTCTCTGTTAGAGCAAAACGTTGTAAAGGTAGACGTTTAAATTTGTGGTAGTCCTGCGCTTCATCAGCAGATAGTTCTTGTAACAACTCTGCCAATTCTCCTGAAGTATGACCATAATATCTGTACATAGTTTTCTTTTGGCACTCCATAACTCTGACAAGTAGATTCAAATAATGCCAGGAATGTTGACACTTCCTGCCCTTGATGATATATGGGAAATTTCTTCCTCTCCCACCTGTCTGCAGCTTTCTTGGCTTGCATTTTTTAAAAATTAATTGTAGCTTGCCGACAATTTACAAAACTTTGCAGCATTGCTTTCCATTCGTTCTCTTCACCCATGTTAGACAAACTGGAGATATCCAAATGAACATTGACTTTTTCTTTGCTGCATCCTTCCTTGGAGACTTATGCATACCCAACTTTCTTTAGTTCATTAAAAGAATTCAATTCAGCCTCATGGCCTTCCAACTTCCACTTCATGTATATCATTATCTGACAACAATTCTTTCCTTGCTGCTGCTGCTCTAAATTCCATTTCCTAAGTAACTTTAAAGTAAACCAATATCAACCTTTGTAGCGCTGTACATGAAATTTTACTCATGAGTATACTAGAACAATCCCACAAGATGCCATCAAGTATACCAGGCTAACCCTGCAAGGTGCCACCAAGTATACCAGACTAACCCACAAGCTGTCATGATGTCACTGAACTCAGTGGTAATTCTGCATGCTAGAAGTAGCTAAGGCTGGAGCATTCAAAACAAGGATCATTTTGCTTCCTCTGAACTGGTCTAAAATAGATCAATGATCAATGATGTTCTTTTAGTATTAAAGCCCAAACAGGTCAAATCCTGTTAAATTGCTCTGTTTCATGCATTCATTGGAAGATAAAACATAAAACAGTGCATCTGCTTGTGTTTTATTTTCTGCTGTACAAATTTGGCCTGGGCACAAGATGGCAGCTGGCATGCTCACTGAAACGAAACCATAGCAGCTCTCACAAAGAGACATGTCAGGCTGCTTGAACATGATGTCAAACAGCATGAGTCTGAAATATTTGTATCCTCACTGCCAGCAATTCTGTTCTCCCCAAGAGCTTCTGTTTACCCGTGGAAAAGATCCAGAAGTCCTGCTACAGCTGAAAATTGATATTTCCTCTTCAGGATTAAATTATACTTCCATTACTCATTTGCAATATGAATCATATTCCTTTTTAAATATATCTCATCATTTTGATATGTTATGCCCTGCCTGTCACATTCGTTATCCTTCTTCCAAGGAACCTAAGGTGGACATTTTAAACTAGAAGAGAAATGAAAACTGGTCCAAGAGTACTCCATGAAATTTGTGCCTGAACTGACGTTTGAATCCAGGTCTCACCAGCTGGGTTGCTTTATATGGAATCAGATCATTATCTATTGTTACCACTTATGCTCCCTTTAAGGTGTATTGACACATATGAACTCTCTAAACTGAGGCCCAATTTACACCTCCCCTCTGAAGTAGTTTGACTGTGGTCTTTTCCTATGCTCATTTCACGCTGGTTTCAAATTTCACTCCCTGGGTCTGAAGAGTACAAAGCAACAGGATCTATTTAAAGCAGTAAAATGCTAGCTTGACCACAGGAGGGCAATTAACGAATGTAAACTGTAATTTTTAAACTAGAACAAGTATGGTTTGAAACTAGAAACAGGTATAGACTTTTTTAAAAAAAAACTAGAATGATTCTAGTGGGAAAGTCAGATGTAGATTTGACCTGAGTTTGAGACACTCACCCTGAACCAGAAACAGTCTGGGAGAATTAAGCTCAGTGTCGGCGTAAACCTCATCCCACTTCCACAGCCTGGCTAGCTGGGAAAACTACACAGATTGCACCGTGACACAAATGACATTTGATAACATTTATATTACTTATCCAAATAGCAATTTGTTCAACCTACTTAACTTTACAATATTACAAAATTACATTATTACAATGAGCACCCGGTTTAAACTCATTTCCACAGTAGTCTTCCTCAGGAGTAATTCGTTATTGTATTTTGTAAGGAGGTGTCAGCTTCTTGATCAGTTCAAAAATATATATAGGAGCAAACTTCTTCACTTCTTCAAAGTATCCTGGAAAAACCATGGTAATTAATAAAGCAACATGAAGCTGAATGGAACCCAATTATGAACTACAATATATTATTATTTATATGTTTATTATAACTTACTTATGGTTCCTTTATAAGTGTTTAAATACTTGTAAATATTGTAATATTGTAAAGTTAAGTAGGTTGAACAAATTGCTATTTGTATAAGTAATATAAATTTTATCAAATGTCATTTGTGTCACGGTGCAATCTGTGTGGTTTTCTTGTTTAATACCTGTGACCCCCGCTTTTCAGCTTGTTATAGCTGGGAAAACTGACACACTCAACGATTAAAGGGATGCAGAACATGTGATTTAGGGATCTTTACAGGGATAGTGGGCAAACAAAGCTCAAAGTGCTTCTAATAACTACCAGTAGCGATGAAACTGTTTAGAATTTATTAAGGGAAATACAGGGTACAGGAATGGAAAAGGTACTCAAGCATAGGAATGGTGTAACGTTTATTTATTTATTTGTTTGTTTATTAAGTCCACTTTTACCCTGCCCTCCCCGCCGAAGCAGGCTCAGGGTGGCTTACATAAAACCAGTGGGACATGCATATGTTCAGAGGGCATGCATATGAAGAGTTACATGAGACAACAGAAAGGGAAAGTAAAAGAGAGCCAGGCCTCTTGCTGAGTGGGAATTCTGCACAAGGGAATGGCCAGAGAGAGAAGCGAGTGCACGAAAGAGAGGGAGGGGCAGCCCTGTAGTCAGAAAATTTGGGGGGGGGGCAGGTGAGGGGCAGGTCACTTAGGAGCCTTCCCTTCCAGAGCCACCCTGCCGCTTCTGATCAGGTTTAACAGTTGATCAGAGGGAAGTGAAACTGATCGGAAGTGGAAGGATAGCTTCCCTTTCCTTCCCCAGGCTCCCCACCACTGAATGGGGCTGGGGAAGAAAAGAGAGAGAAGGCATCTCATGGGGAGGCTGGGGAAGGACAGGGAAGTGGCCCTGCCCTTTCTGGTCAGTTTCACTCCCACTGATCAGCTGCTAGGTTAGGTTCTGGTAAGTGAAACTGACCAGGGGGTAAGGAGCAGAGTGGGTTGGGGGTGTTTGAGAGGGTCTGGCATCCTCCCAGGTGGAGCAGGGCTCATCTGTGGTGGGGCCCCACTGTGGCTATGGGCCTGAGGAAGGGTTTGAACAGGGGGAAAGGAGAGTTTTTAAGAGAAAAGGGAAAATCCTGTTCTGGCCTGTAAGCCCTGTTCCACCCTGCCCTGCTGAGTTTCCCCAACACCCGAAGGGGCTTTTCGCCCTCTCAGTTCAACCACTGCCACCACCTGACCTTTGTAGCAATTGCCCACTGGGAGGGTCAGGACTCCCAGCTTCCTTTCCTCATTCTGAGGCCTTGTTTCTGTGTCTCCTGCTGCCCAGTGCCTGGTCACCATGAGGACAGTTTACTGCCTTGTGTGCCCCTGGAGGAATAGCCACTCGCCAACCGTCTGCCTTCCCCCTGGCACTCCTTTTAATATAGCGTATCCAAGACTACGGAGATCTATGTGTACAGAGAACCACTAACCGGGATCAAAAGTTGCAAAGTATTTATTAAAAAGAAAATGTTTACAAGCACACTCTTAGCTAGGGTCCTGGCTCGGGTCTGCAGGGTGGGGAATTGCCTGCTTTTGTGGGTTCCTGCCCTCTGCTGGCCAGCAGGAGGAAACTCCCCCCAAGAGCAACATCAGGTAATGTGCCAATGTCACCTGGAAGTGACATAGGCACATCAGTGATGTTGGGGGGGGGGTGATGCTCTGGGGTTTTTTTTGCAAAACTCTATGGTTTGAGGGTGATTTTACCATAAAATTTAGCTCAAAAAACAAAGTCACCCCCCGATGTGCCTATGTCACTCCGGGTGATGCACAATGTCACTTCTGGTGATGTTTGCACATCAGGGCAATGCTTCTGGCTCCCAGAGCATCCCCCCATCCCCTTGACGGCGTCTTGAAGAGACCTGGCAACCTTATTCTTAGCACAGCACCAGACTGAGCAAGGGATTCAAAAGAAAAGGGTAAAACACAATTCCTCTACCCCTTCTTCTATACATGCCCTATTTATTGCTAAATATAAGGCAGGCTCCTTAATTTAGAAAGTTACAGATCTCTACAGAGTTACCATTACCTTGAAGACTACCTTAGGTTTAAGCCAGCACATGGAGATGGCCACCACCTTCAGACCTCAGTTAAGAGTTCTGTCTGTTCTGATGGACTTAGCTCAAAAGAGACCTTCCCCCTTGCTTCCAGGAGTTTCATCTTTCTCCTTTCCTCACCCACTGACCAGGTCAGACTGGGTCAAAGAAGCTTTTCCCAAAGTCTCCAGAATTTTCTTCTTAAAGTCCTTCTAGTCTTTAATACCTCCAAATCTTTGTTCCCTGCTTGGGAGGGGGGGAGTTTGACCATCCCATTGTCTAGACTTATTAGCATTTTTATGAAGGTGGGCTGAGGTAAGTCTGGAAAGCAATTGAACGGACTTCCCCCCCGTCCTGCCCGTTCTCTGCCCACAGAGGGGGGAAAAACTTAAAACTCAGAGTGAAGGTTTTGCTCATTTCAAACCTCCAAAGAAAAAAATGCATTTCTTCAATAGTTGCCAAAGTGAATTTAGCCAAGATAGAGTAAGAGCAGACAGTACGCATCTTATAACACTGTCAAGGTCAGCATTATCTAATTCAACTGGTAATGGCTCTCCAGGGTCTGAGGTGGAAATCTTTGACATCACCCGCTACCCGATCCTGTTAACTGAAGATGCTGAAGTTTGAACCTGTGACCTTCGCTTGCAAAGACAGTCTACCACTGAGCCATGGCCCCATGTTCAAACAACATGGGAGTTAGAGCATGCTTAAATCCTTGAATTAAAAAACAAACTAACTAACTAACAACCTTGACTTAAAGCTACACTGCAGGCCTTAATATGATAAAATACAATAAATTTATCCACTTAGTATAACTCATGTCTAAATGTTAAAAAAGGCCTATATTCAAGCAATATTTTTTTCACCATAACATTCATTATTCACATTTGGACAGTGATATTGTACTTATGACCAAACTCTCAGACTAGATTCACAGTGTTTAGAAAAAATGTTAGCTTCGAAGCTCCCCTTTATAACTATTGTCTTGAATGGCTGATTCTCAAGGTCAGGCTATATATTACCACCAGGGGTCATTTAGTAGAAAAAGAGGTGCAGGAGCTCATTAGCATAACTCATTAGCATAACTTATTTGCATATGCCACACCACCTGGCATCACCAGAAGTATGTTAGAAGGCAAGAAAGAAAGGAGAGAGAGAGAGAGAGAGAGAGAGAGAGAGAGAGAGAGAGAGAGAGAGAAAGAAAGAAAGAAAGAAAGAAAGAAAGAAAGAAAGAAAGAAAGAGCTGGCAGAGAGGGGACAACTACTAATCCAAGCCTCAGAAATCCCACTATTCTGGAAGGATAGCTTTAGTGGTGGCTGAAGTCTTCAGAAGGCTGGTCGGAGGAACAAGGGCCTTTCCAGGGGACGGGGTCATTTTGCTGCAGCCATGACACAAGCAGGCATTCTCCCGCCCGGGGGGTGGGGGTGGCGGCTGGCACCAACTCCTGGAACTGCGCTCCCCCGAGCTCCTGCTCGAAATGACCCCTGATTACCACTATTATACCTATTTCCTTCCCCCATTAGGTGCTAATAGGAGATTTCTACTGGAAAAATAACTCAGGCGAGAGTTATATCCCCCTCCTCAGTGCCATGACCCTAGTTCAAATTGGATTACCTATGACTATTTTTGTAGGTTTAAAAATACACTGGGACATTGCAGATCCTCTTGTAACATGTCGCTTCACCTTTAGTAATATAGCCAATTTTTTTTAAACTACCGGTGACCCATGAGGCTTATTTTATCTAGCCTGCTTTCTGCTTAGACCTCACCACAGACTGCAGCACCATCTTGGAGGTGGTGAGTTCCCCCTCACTGGGAGTCTTTGAGCAGCGGCTGGACAAACACTTGTCAGGGATGCTCTAGGCTGATCCTGCATTGAGCAGGGGGTTGAACTAGGTGGCCTGTATGGCCCCTTCCAGCTCTGTGATTCTATGATTCCATGACTTGCTATGACCATAGCTCGAGAATGTGGCAATTCACCTACCCATCCAAAAGCAGCTTGGAGGAACAATGCAGAAGCCATTATCTAAACAGCCAATGAGCACAGCACAAGACAACTTCCATGCATAAAATATTGTTCTTGTCCAAACCTTATATTCAGCCTAGACTGGAACAACAGTGTGTTCTAGCTGAGATTCGGTAAGCCCTCTGCCTTCACAGGAAGGTCACATTGTTGGGGCTGAATGTCAGTCATAAAGGAAACAACTGCTGCAGTAGGTCGAGTGAAAAGCTTCGCATGTCTGACTGAAGCCAGTGGATGTGAAATGCAGTTCTGACCAAAGAAGAGGCATGATAGGATTGGTGTGAGTCACTCGGTGGCAAGCCATTTGAAACATTAGCCTCTATTCACAAAGCGAAAAAGAGTCTAGGTGGATGTACAAGAGAGTTCCCATTGCTAGAGAGATGCCATTTGTAAAAGGTGAACAGGCAGTACTGAAGGAACTTTGGTGTCCTCTTTCTACTTAAGAGTTCAGAACTATAAAAGTTTAACTAAAATTCCAAACAACTGCCTATGTACATTATTTTATGAACAGTGTTGTGCTTTACAATTTTTTTCCTACTTGGCTCCACATTTGTTTTCTTTTTGGTGTCAAGTCACAGCTGACTTATGGCAATCCTGTGGGGTTTTCAGGGCAAGAGATGTTCAGAAGTGGTTCGCCATTGCCCACCCCTGTGTTACAACCCTGGTATTCCTTGGTGGTCTACCTGTCAGACCCTTGAGTAAATCAGTTCCCAACACCACGCATTCATAGAATGCAGTTTATTGAGACATTGATAGGATTCAGGTGCATGACGTAACTTTCTTAGATCTGATGTAAAAAGGCACGAAGCAAGCAGTCATATCCAAAAGCATACATCATACTAATGGCTCAGGGCCAATCAGGGTACAGGTAGGAGCCATTAGCCATTAGTTTTGGTTGGTTTCCAAACTGAAGCATTTTTTTTTTAGTATCCATACAACATAATACTGTAGTAATCCTCTTTTTAGAATGACGGCAGTCCATGTCTGTGAGCACATCATGTAGAAGGAACAGTGTACACTTTCTTGCTGCAAAGCTCCCTCCCACATTCATGCTATTTTCCCATGATTAGCCCCTCATAGATTTTACTTTTGCAATATCTTTCCCTGCCATGCCACCACAGGCTTTTTGTGGTCTAAAAATGGTTACTGCTATAGCACTAGAATGAGCTGTCACTTCTTATCTGTTTCCATTTCAAATTGTAGTTCCTCTGAATTCTCAGTTTTCATTTTTTTTAAAAAATGAAGCCTCTAGCCCTTTTTAGTGCTGAGATATTAGGGGAAAGATGTGGGTACTTCTTTTTCAGATTGTCTGGGAAGGAATGGGGAGGGATAATGCAAGAAGTCTGTAGGCATTCCATTTGTTTGTTGATGTTGTGCTATAATGCATGAGGGAAGGGGGATAAACCAAAAGAGGTAGCAAATTGCCATGGTAGCCATGACAACCATGCCTCCCAGAACCAATGTTGAGTTGGTGCAGCATATGCATGGAAAGCTGAAAATAGAATTATGAGCTTAGGCTAGAGTAACTCTGCATAGGACTGCACTCTAAGTTCCAGAAATAAATATATTAGATAACAAGAAGGGGGACCCACGATACTCACGGGGGGGGGATTATCCCAATCCTTCTCCCACCCCCTCTCCCCAGCGCCAGCAGCAGCGAGGCCCGCCGATCCTTCTCCCCCCCACCAGTGAGGCCTGAGCGGCTCACAGCTGCCAAGCCTTCTCCCGTCCCCTCCCACTCCCCAGTGGCAGCAAGGCCCACCAAGCCTTCTCCCTCCCCCCCCCCCGCACCAGCGATGGCAAGGCCTGAGTGGCTCACAGCCGCCAGGCCCACTGAGCCTCCCCCCCAACGGCCAGAGCGTTCCCTGTGCATGCAGACCTGTTGACAATGGGCTGATGGCCTGTCCTGGATTCTTGACTGAATTACTAGAGAAGTCTGCATTATGAGGAGGATCTCAAGTGCCTCAATTATAGTCCGCAAACTTAGCTTTAGAGGACCTGTTTAACGCAAAATCTACCACCAGTGTTTTTTAGTGTGTTTTAGTGTTAGTGCTTTTTAGTACTGATACACACACACACACACTACCCCGAGTCCTGGACGGTATTTGTCCCTAAGGATCATTTTACTGATGGGGGGCAGAGGAGAACACTGTGTGGAAGGCTGGGGCATGGGCACCAGAAGTGTGCCGCCCACGACTGAATTTCTCAGAGTAATGTGGCATACATAATCCAGATATTTATGCAATTCCAGGGGGAGGGCTGGAGGTGCAGAATTACAAGCGCTGAACTGGAAGTAAAGGCAAATAGGATTGGGTATGGAGAAACAGCGGGGTAAAAATGCATGCAGAAAGGGCATGTGGATGAAGTAATATAAGCCAGTAATATAAGCCTTTTCTCCTCTAATGCTTTCTTGGACCACTAGTCTGTTTTTATTTGTGTATTTCTTGAGGAGAGACATTGATAGTTTAGGATGCAATGTCAATTCTCATTAGGACTGTAAACTCTGAATAAGTTATTCCAAACCTTTGGTTTTCAAATGCCACTTGTGTTCTATACAGAGCTGCAGGTTAGACTATCTTCACATTATAATTATTCCCTCCACTAGCCATGACTAATTGCATTTGAAATGCTGTGAAATCAGAAACCTTAAGGCACATACTTAAAGCAACCCATGCTGCTTATTAATGTGTGATATTTTTGGTCCAGTACTGTGGATTTAAAGTCCAATGGAAAAATCCCAAAGCCAGAAGAAGTTTTACCTAACTGAGAATAGAATCAGATCAAAATTCATGATAAATGGTGTATGCCTCCACCAGTATCTGAAAGTGGTCTCTCCCCTGACCTTTTTGTCTTCAGCTTCCAATTCAGATGAAATAATAAGCAGACTACTTGATGTGGCTTTAGTCATCTTCACCCATTTCCCCGTCCCTATTTCTGCTTCTATTTTGACGCTTCTAGCTTTGACACACACCTCCATCCTTTGCACATTGGACCCTAGGGAGGGATATTTTCCCTCCCTCAAAGCCAATCTGGACACAACCTGGAGGGGGATGTATTTAAACGAATGACAGGATTGCCCACTGGAAACAATAGGTGCTTAATACTGGGTTCTTGCATGTAGAATCAGTGGCCGAGGACATAACGGTATTCTGCCGCGCCTCCACGGCGCGGCAGAACAAGGCAGGGGGAATTGCCCCCGCCGCGCAGCGTTTGCACGCTGCCGCAAGGAAGCTGCCTGCAGCGTCCAGACTGCGGGCGGCTTCTGGCGGCGGCATCCGAACACCACGCGGCTCCTCCGCCTGGTGCGCGTTCACACCTGCTGGAAGCGGGTGGAACGCACGCCGCAGCAGCTGGGACACCACTTTGAAGTGGTGCCTGGCTGCTGCGGGAGGAGCGCGGCTCCGGACACATTGCGTCCGGGCCACCTCCTCTGGGCAGATGCGGCAGTCTGAATGGCTGCTCTGCCTCCGCTTTTAAAGTCCTTTTAAAGTCCGCTTTTAAAGTCCTCGGCCAGTGACACAGCATAGTGAACAGCTCTAGTTTATTACATACTAACACAAGACAAAGCACCTTGCCAACAACCAACATATATACAGGCCCACAACAATGCTTAACCACACCCCACTGTCCTGGAGGGTATGAATTTCCCACTGGCGTCCTATTGGTGTTTACTAGGATCCTTGGCCCCTATTGTATTCAGGGACCATGCTCGGGACGAAAGTCGCTAGCCCCCTAGTGGCGCTCAGCAGAAACAACAATGGGAGAGGCTTGAAGGCGCATTTTTTAAAAAACTTAAAGACCCTTGGGACGCTACCCCTCCCAACTGACCAGTCAGCCAGCTGCCAAGCTGGGGTCCCTCTATGGGTCATGCATGCCTGGAGTAGCCCAGCGGCAGCTAGCCAAAGGGGGTGGGAGAGCGGGGAGGAGAGGAGAGTGAGGGGAGGGCACAGCGTGCCCCATCCCTTGCTTACGCACTTGGCCAAGTTGGTGGCAATTGGACGGCCCCTCTTCCGGTCACAAGTGACGTTAACCACAATTAAACCAAAAAATGTGAGTTTTGGTTGTAAGATGCAGAATGCATACACAAAATTAAACTGGAGAAAAAAGAATAGTGCAGAGGGCAGGGACACAAAATACGAAGTTAACCTTAAAGGCTCGACTGCTCGGATTCTCCGGAGTAAGCTATGTTGAGCTGTTAGTACAAGAAAGGACCTTTGAATTGTCTCCTGGTAGTTTGCCACTGTGTTTCTCCAAAACCCCTTAACACTAATTTCCTGTGGGACCCAAGCCATTATTTTGTAGCATAGAATTTAGGAAGAAATATAAAACTGGGAAGGTTGAAAATACATGTTAACTCGCTAGGGTGATATAACAAAAGCACTGTCTGGTCCAAAGCTGGATTGATGCACAGGCCGGTAGGTTACAGTTTAGGGCCTCCGTTTATGAGGGGCTTCTCAATCAATTACTAAATTACCGTGCTTTTTGGTAATGCTATGGAGCCTTGTAAATTTGGCATAGCTTTAAAAAAAGATATTTTGGGGTGCAAAGAAAGGGCCCAATTAAGGATTGTAAGCTTCTGAAATATACATTGATTTAGCGTTTAGAAAATTGATGTGCTGCCTCTCCAGAGACCAGCTCAAGGCAGGTAGCCTACATAAAATGGAATCTTGATACAGCTGCTCGGTCACATCATCCTTTTATGCATCATGATTGAATCAATGCACATCTGCATATTTTAACAAGATTCACACTTTGCTTATGCTTCCTGCTAGCTGCAAATTTTAGCTTCTTGTTAGCTGCACATGTCAACAGGACTGTATTATCACAGGACTGTATTACCTTGAATCAGCAATTATAAGAGGGGGACCCATGAGGAGAAATCCCACCCCATCAGCCCTCCCTTCCGCCCCGTCTTCCTCTGCTTAAATGCCCGTTTCCTCCCTGCTCCCAAACGTCCCAGCTGTGTTTGTTTCTTGTCCCTCCTGCTGAGTCACACACTTCCCTTTCCTCTCTATTGATCCTTGCCTTTAAAAATACCCTCTTTTGCACATTTTCAGTGATATCTGCACACACAGTGTGTGTGTGTGTGTGTATAGATATATATATATATATGAAGAAGAAGAGATTGGATTTATACCCCTCCCTTCACTTGTAGTCTCAGAGTGGCTTACAAACTCCTTTCCCTTCCTCTCCCCACAACAGACACCCTGTGAGGGGGGGGGGGCGCTGAGAGAGCTCTGAGACAACTGTCCTTGAGAGAACCGCTGGTACAGAGCTATGGCTTGCCCAAGGTCATCCAGCAGGTACAAGTGGAGGAGTGGGGAATCAAACCCTGTTCTCCCAGATTAGAGTCCATGCACTTAACCACTACACCAAACTGGCTCTCTACACACACACACACACACACACACACAGAATTTTTTATACTTCTCTTGAAATTTGGGGATTACTGTACATTCACAGAAATATGTCTCTCAGCCGTAGATGTTATTAGCCCTAGATTTTTTTTTAATCTACATGAAGGCTCACTAATCAGTATTAGATGTAAGCTTCAATAATATTTGTTGGATATGCCAGGATGTGATCAGTATACAATTATGACAGTTAACTGCTTTTGACAAATAAATTATCAGATTGCTCCCCTCTGCCAGGTTGCACTGTCACCCGGCAGATGTTTCCACTGCCCATTAACTGCAGTTGTTAAAATCAGATGCCTGTCTCCGTCCAGTGACCCGTGGGCACAGAAGAGCTCTGTGCACGTAGGAGACCCAACCCCAAGGTTTTCCCTTCTTCATCTGCATGGGGGGGGGGGGACTGCACTGAGCATGCCTTCCTTTGTGCAGACAAGCCAGCTCCTATAATTTAAATGAATCAAGGAGACTCATCTATGATTGTCACTGAACAAGCCAAATAAAAGTTACCTCTGTCACATCTGACTGTCTCCTTATAATTAATAAAAAGAGCTTTGACTTTTGACTAACTGTTCTTCCATATGCTGTCTCATGAATTCATATGCAGCTACTTCCAAACGCGAGGCAGGTACACAACATTTGAACATCAGTGAGGGGAAACCAGGCAATGCCTTTTTTGGTGCAAAATGTAATGAGAAAAGTTGCCTTTGGAGAGTATTTCGATGTTATCTTAGATGTACAGTTTCGTTATCGTTCACTATTTACCACTTCATTTTAATTACCTTGGTTGCTGGGAGTTGCTCCTTAATTAAACTAGATGCGTTCTAGGGATTGTTCAGAATAATTCACAAGCTTGTTGCTCCACAAATATATATTTAGCAAGAGAGAGATTTTATAGAATGTTGGGCGTTGGTTGTTGCAGATGTACTCCAGGAGCTCCGTGGATTCCTAAAAAGTTTATCTTCAAAGAATCTTCAAAGAACCTACACCCCAGTTTGATCTATAACTACCTTTCACAAAACTACCACTATGGAGTGGTTACTTACCAGCTGTGGGAGTTTTGGCAATTATACTGCCCTGCTCAGTGTCCTCTATCTTACTAACATTTGATGAAGCAGCAGCAGATTCGGAATTCTAAATTATTATTTGGACTTGTGCTTTTTTGCTTTTTGCTATTCTGCTCAATGTTTCCTGCCCTACTAACATCCCATTCAACAGCAGCTAGCAAATTAAGACTTTGCTACTTAGAATGTTACTGTTCAAGATATGACTAAAGGAGGGTGATTTAGAAACCATCTAACTTAAATAATTCAGTCCTGACTAAGGAAACAACTATAAGGCTGAACAGTTGAGTGTAATAGGAGAAGAGAAGAGAAGGCAGCAGAGATCTCCATTCTCCTCTTCTTTTCTTCCTTTTTTCCTAACATGTTGACTGCTGTAATCCCAACTATAGGTTAAAAGGGGTGTCTCCCTTTGAAGAAGAAGGAATTCCTCCATTGAACAAGCGATTGAGACTGGAGGGTTTCTTTGACTCTATAAAACTACAGAATAGATATGCCTGTCTCAAGACAGATACAGACAGGGATGAAGGGGAGGACTGCCCATTGGCTCAAACCAAGAGGCAAATGCTTTGCCCTAGCTGCAGCCCAGGTATAAAACTGCATGAAATATGGGGCTGGATGTTCTAGGCAATCAAACTATGCTGGTTGCACAAACAGTTCAAAATTTTTTTTTCCAACTTGAAACAATTACAGGCAATTCAAAAGAGATTTGTTGCCCCTGCAACGATTCAGCAACCAGCAAATATTTGTCCCATTGGGACATTGTTGCCGACAGGAATGACAGAAACAAGCTCTCAAATATAGAACATCTAGTTTCACCATATGACTTGGGCTCATGAAGAAAACCACTCAAAATTAGTCTTCAATCCAAAATGTATGGTAGTGAACATCTTCCTTTATTGAGGAAACCATATTGATTGGTCCACCAAGTGCAAGGCAACAAACCATCTAGCTGCTCCCCCTAAACTTTGCACCATCAACAATTGATATCATCGAACTTGGACAAAATTATGGGAGAAATCAGAAGCAATGTCAATAGACCATAGGCTCCTTGATTTAATCTGTGCCTTTCATATTAATACCGCTGTTAGGGTCAGCTGTAATAGGAAAGTGCATCAGGAAAAGCCTCTTTCTAGACAAGAATAAAAGAACATAAAAGACACTGCAGACTTGGCCAACCTGAAAAATCAGCAGTGGCTGAACATAGCCTAACCCAAACAGGACACAGTATCTTAATCCAAGACACTGAAATGCTGGACAACACATACAATTACCATGTCAGATTATACAGGGAAGCCATTGAAATTCATAAACATAAACACAATTTCAACAGGAAAGAAGAGAGTTTAAAAATAAATAGAGCATGGTTTCTAGTCCTGAAAAACACAAAATGCTCTACATTTTATAACAGCACTACAGATAAGGACTCACCCCTACCCCACCTTCCTGAGTAGATATAAATTACCTGCCTACCATTTTTCTTCTCACATTGACACAGAGAGTACTCCATCTTTCTGTGTTATACCTCTGAGGATGCCAGTCACAACTGCTGGCGAAACATCAGGTACTACAATGCCAAGACCACGGCCATACAGCCTGGCAAATCTACAACAACTAATGAACTCCGGCTATGAAAGCCTTCGACAACATATGGATGCATTATAAATTGTGCTGATCTACCATAAAGCTAGATCACCTTTACATAAAACTCATTAGCTCTTCTAGCCCTCTGTCGTACCAGAAGAAGAATGAACAAGATGACGCACACCAGTGGTGCTTGAAGATAAAGAAGAATTTAGGATACAGAAACGAACAATACAGAACCATGACCAGAGGAAAAAAACAAACAAAATTTATTTATTTATTTATTTAATTTTTAGGCCGCTTTCCCCGCATTCGCAGGCTCAGAGCGGCGTACAAGACCTGGGACACCAGGATTCAATAAGCATAATAAATATTTAAAACAATATAAAACATTACATTTAAAACAACACAATTAACAATCTAAAGTGCTCAACAGTCAAACCACAAAACCTCAGATGGCGACAATCTAATTGTTCTGGAGCCCTTTTTTCCTCGCGGCAAATGATCTTGGTCAGCCACTAATTCTTCTACTGATACCTGTAATGCTTTCAGAGGTGTCAAATGGTCAATTTTTCGGCAGCAGGATCTGATTTTTCCTCTTCTGAGTCATAGGGTGATTCCGCACTAGAATCCTGGTTCAACCCTGTTCCCAAGCTTACATTCTACACTACACTCAAGTTCACCCCTGTAATTATCTTGGGGTATTTTTTGTTTCCACAGTACTTTGAGGTCACCCCAGTTTCGCCCCACACTTGTCCCAGGATAAACAGATGCTGTTATACCCAGGGATAAATGCAAGGTATTGTGTCACGAGTTGAACTCTGATAAAACCAGGGATGAGATCCAAGTGTGGAAAGGAATGAGGCTGGTTTTTTTCTCCTTATAATAGAGAAAAGAGGAGAGAGGCCAGTTTTTAATTCCTTATTTATTTCTCGTGTAATGTTTCCTGTGTGATCAGAATAACTCAGATTTCTTTGAGTGAAAATGGTGTATTAGTTACAAACAACTAGAGGTTGCAGGGAGAAAAAAGGAAATTAATTTTGTTATTTGTATCACTTATTTTTATCCCATCTTTTGTGAATTATGAAAGTTCATGTTCTTCTGCTTGTCTCGTAGCATCCAAATTGGAGCTCACTTCTCTCCCTCATTGTAGGAAGTGTGAAATTCAGATACAAATACAGCTCATGCCGTTCACTTGCAAAGGAAAATTCATACGTTTCCAGCTTTGGAAATTAGATGCATGATCAACAGGGAGTACTGGCTAGTTGAGCTTCCCAAGAAGGTGTAACTTTTAAATAGATCCCCAAGTATCCTTCACAAAAAGAAAAAGAATAGGTCCTCAAAGAAACTTGTGTAACAACAGCAACAACAAGAAGGTCCTAAACCATGGGTGGGCAATTGTTTTGGATCGGGGGCCACTTTGTGGGAGCGGAGGTTAGCGGAGGGCCGCACCTTTTAAAATGATTGCATTCATTAGTTAACTTTGCATTTCAGAAAAGGTATAAATTGTATCATAAAAATCAATAAACATAAATTAAATAAAATAGTGGTAGTTTTATTCAATTTATTTATTGTGCTAATTTCATATCATCTATAGCTGCAAGCACATTTAATTTTAGAATCAGTTTAATGAGACAAATGTACCCTATCACACCACGTGGCCAACTGTCTTGGCGGGCCGCAAAAACTCTGTGGCGGGCCGCATGTGGCCCCCGGGCCGCAATTTGCCCACCCCTGTCCTAAACCAATACAGTGGATAACCATTATAATATGTGCACTGGAGAATCTGCAATTTTTCAAAATGTTTGATACATAACAGATTCACATAGACAAACCAAAGTAATCAATGAAAAAGTGCAGTTCTTAATCTTTGATGGTTATGGTTTGATAATGTGAGGTATCTAGTTATTGTGGTTTGTCTATGTGAATCTGTGTTATTATATATCAAACGTTTTGTATAAGGGTAGATGCTCTGGCAATATCCCGGAAGCCAAAATGTGACATCTGGAGACTAACGGAATTAGCAAGAGAGTATGACTATGAACATGAAATGAGGTAATGGCTACCTGAGGTGGACCTGACTAGATATACTTCACAAGATCATAAATTCATCTCCTGAACACAATGACTTTCAAGTGATTTCTATGACCCTTCCTTCTGAACGGGTCTTAATTGTTAATCGTAGATTAAAGATTGTTGGGGGAATTGTTTTTATGGACTTTATGTTTTATTACCTTTTGCTTTTATGTCCCTGGACTGCAGCAACCTGAAACCCACATCTTCTTTGCTTGTCAGGAAATGAAGAGGTCTTAACATCATGACCTGAAAAATCTGCTTTCACCCTCTTTGTACTTTGTAAGTTTTGGCCTGATGAAGGGTTCAGGGGAACTTGAAACCTTGGACCACTGGGTTATGTACTGTTGGGTAATAAAAGTATAATATGGATTGTGTCTTTGTCTTTTGGGGTTTCATTTTGGAATGACATGGCTGTGAACAACTTGTCTAATATCCATGCAGACCACAATGGAAAATTCATCCTGACAGCTCACATTTTCTAAGGGAAAATGCCACAAAGAAAATTCATACAATATCTACCTTGGAGAAGCAAATTGTCCCATGCTTAGAAAACAAACATTTGCAGATTTCTTTCTGGGAAAAACAATAACAATAATTTCATCAAACTGCTTTCATATATCATTTTCTCTATCTAGATCCATATATTTTTGTAAATAAAAAAAACCCTGCTCCCAATTCCAGAATAAATTTATTGTTTATTTGATGGTGTGACGAAACAGGCACGCTTTGACTTACAGACCCTGTTCTGCTTGCCCCCTCCTTGGCTTGTGCCAATTCCTGGAGGGTGCTATTCCACTTCCTTCCACTAGGGTACACTGCCACCACTGTCCTGTTGGGGTCTTCCTGCCAGGAGGGACAGACTCCTGATACCCCTTCTCAAACTGAAGCCCTGCCTCTGGTCTCCTGCTACCTAGCACCTGGTTACCACAGAAACCAAATTTCTTCTTTTGGGGGGCCCCTGAGGATTATCAATGGGTACCTTGACTGCTTGCCTTCCCCCTTCCCAGAACTCCCCTCTTGAAGTAGTGTGGTCTAAGGCTGTTGGGGAAACTGTGTGGTCCAGAGAATACCACCAGCTTCAAAAAGTAAAATATTTATTAAAAAGAGAAAAAAGTTACAAGCATACTTTTAGCACAGCACCAAATCAGCAACCAGAAAAACAAATAAAAGTTGGTTACAAATGCATCCTTCTTTCCTGGATCTAAAAACATACTCTACTAGAGGTTGAAACAGGACAGCAATTCCAAGCTTATTAAGTTATAAAATGTTCTAGGGATGTCTCATTACTTCAGGCTCCCTGCATCCAGCCAGACAGCTAGACTGAGCCGCGTGTTCAAGATGGCTGCTGGCCTACTGACCAGAGCGCAACAGTCTGTTCTCTTCCAAGAGTCATCACCAAGACGCTCCCTCCTGGGAGGAAGCACTTTAATTAAACCTCTGACTCCACCCATTTTACATCACTCACTCTTTGACCTGGTCTGCCCAGGTCACACAGGTGGACCCTGGGACACCCAGGTGTATCCTGGGGCATGCAGGTGAATCCTGGGAGCCCTCCTGGATGGCATTTTGGGAAATCTGCAAGAGTCACTTGGAGTTTCCTAACACCAAATACCTCAGTAACTGTGCAAGCCGATTCATTTGCATAACTATGGCTGGTAATTGACCTAGCTTCCTGCCCTTCCAGAGAAAAGAGGAAAAAAACAGAAAGACTTTAAAAATTCAGAGTGAAAACTCAGAGTGGGCAGGGGTTTCTCCACAGATGGTATGACTCAGATACAGGAATATTTTAAGATGTATAAAGCATATGTTACGTGCTGTTTTGTTTGATTTATGGAATTATTTATAGGTCTCATGGCATAATTAATTTTTTTGTTCAGAGCTTCCCACAACTGACAGTAATTATCTAGCAGTTTGTGAGTTAGAAGTTTCTTTCCCAGTTTTTGATATTGTTTTTTCTCCATCAAGTTTGTTAGTAAGAAAGGAAAAAAGAAACTCCCCGTGCCAAGAACATTATGGGTATGTGGGCACATTGTTACATGGTTTTTGTTTTGGAACCCCGATGTGTCAATGTCCTCTTACGTTTTTCCAGTGAAAATTAGAGGGTTGAAAAATAAATACATAAACGTCAAACAACAAGAAGAAAAAAACCAGTGATTTAAGTCATGAACAATGCTCCCTCTAAGCTGTGGAGTCTTGTGAGCGAATATCCTACTTTGTGAGCTACTGGCATTAAAGCTGTGAGCGAGCGATTTCGCTACTGCATAAATGAGTTTGCTCTGGAGCCATCCTTCCTGAATCAAGACAAAAAATGTGTGAACCGGAAGCTAAAAACCTGTGAGCTAGCTCACACTAACTCAGCTTAGAGGGAACACTGGTCATGAACTTGCCTTGTGCCATGCAATAACTATTCGGACACCCGTGTCTTTCAGGAGCAATGTGTGTGTGTGCAAGAGACTTCTAGGCTTAAATACACTTGCTGGACTGGGTCTGAGATCACATGCTTCTTTAAATCCACCATAGGTACGAATGCCTGATGGATCTAAAGGGAGCAATCAGACAGCAACATCTGGGAAGCATCTCACAATCGTCAGCAACTCGTGCTGCTCCACCACAGAAGCGGAATTAAAAGACACTGGGGAAAGTCTGGTCCTAATGCTGACAGGATATAGATGGACTTTCCGCTGTCTGATCACTCAAGCATGCTCTCATGCCGTCAGAATGGTCTGATCATGCCATCCCGACTCCGTGCCGTTATAACCATCCTGTGAAGCTAGCTTTATGTTGAGGGAATGTTCAAGGCCAAAACTGAGTTTCCTCTACATCCTAACCTCTACACAACTTTGCCTCCCCGTTTGCCTCACTCCATAGCAAATACAACAAATTTAGAGTCCAGTGGCACCTTAAAGACCAACAAAGGTTTATTCAAGGTATGAGCTTTCGTGTGCACGCACACTTTATCAAATACATAGAATGGCAAAAAAGCTTCAAACATAGCCAGAGAATGAACAGCAAATTAACATGCAACACGATGATGGTCAAGATATGCAAAGTGACACTAAATAACAGGTCAAGATGTGCAAAGTGACACCAAATAAAAAGTTAAGGTTATAAGGTTATTCAGTTTCATTTCCCTCCCTTTTCATAAAGACTCCATTAGGCTCTAAATAATTAGACCAAATTGACATCCAGTGCACAGTTCTTTTCCACATTTGTTTTGTCTGGATCCACATGGTTTGCTATAATAGGTTGTGGTGTTTTAACCACCTATGCTAAGTGATTTGTTTGTGTTGTTCTGCTCCGTGGTCATTTGAAAACAAACTTTGTGGTATAACAAAATAATGAGAATCAAGATCATAAAAGGAACTATTAAAATCAACAAGTTATTATTAGGTCTTAAGGTACCCTGCATGAAATAACTCAGAAAGCACAGGAACTTGAACCACCATTTTGCACAAAGAAGCAAAAGCTGCAGTTGAACTTTTGCTGCGTACTTGTTGGAACTTTTGTTGTGTACTTGTTTCTCATCCAGGTTGGGCTGTGGTAACTCTTGGCTGATGATGTAGCACAAGAGTTTACTTGATAGAGGCACTGCAAGTCAGTTCCAAGCACAGTTACATCCTTCTACATCCTTTGACGTGGGACGGCACTGTGATAAGAAAGGCAAAATCAAATTGATCCAGACCAGTCAAATGATTAGCACAGATTATCTCTGCGTGGGTGGAGGAACACGGAGATCAGAACCTCAACTATGCTCGCTTTGTGAACGGTAGATCTGAAAACCTGTACACGGCCACACACTGACTATGGCTAAAGTGTAGTATGTTGCAGTCCTTTGGATATGTGACTAGACATTTCTTTGAAGAGGTAACTGTCTCCTTTCAACTGGCTTCGGTGTAGGTGGAAATGGTGGGATTTTGCCCCTCCCTCGTATTTACTGAAACATATTTTTTAAAAAGTAAAACCCACCCTTCGAAGTACAAACTTTTTCTTCATGGAAGAGTCCCTACGACCTTTAAGTAGTTTATCTATGATCATTCGTTCCTTGCATTTTCAAAGCTGTATACTCCCCTCACCCTCGTATTAAAAAGGAACAGGGCGTAGAAGAAAATTGCACTGTACATATCTCCATGTACATTGTACTTACCTTGTGGTTTCCTCCAGCACATCTCATGCTTTTGCAGCATTTCACCAGAAGAGGGCCGACTGTGGAAGGTTCTTGAAGTCAGGCTGGAATTCCAACTGTGCTTTAAAACAGCGAAGGGAAAAATCAAGCACAACTTTCTCCTTCGCACGCTTCAGGTCACTGTGAGAACAAGCCATTGCAAAACTCGAGAGGAATCTTTCTATCCAGAGAAACTCCACAGATTTCCCTGGTCAGCCTCTGAAGCCAAGACATCACAACAAGCCTCTAGTTGGGACTACCTTTTCTTCCCCCTCAGAACTGTCTGATAATTCACTTTCCATTATTCAAAGGATTTACTGAGGGTCTAAGAGTCTCTGCTAATGAATAAAGGCCAGGACAAAACAAGAGAATCCGAAAACAATTGCAAGCGCTGGGGTGAGTTTCTTTAAGTGTTTCCTCCCCGCTTTTTGCTTTGTCCAAATCTGTTGCGAGTTTTCCTGTTGAACAGCCCTGCTCTTGCTTCTAAAGGAGAAGCCTTGTCTCTTCCTTGTATGCAGCTCGTGGGGTATTTCACAGGGTTTCAGCGCCTGCAGGTTGGCTTCCGTAGCCCTTTTCGAGTCCTGCTCAGTCTTCTCAGGGATTTATTAACATAAGCTGACTTGATTCTCAGTGGCTCTGGTGAAGCTGCTTCAATAAAAATTTTGAGTGTGGAAAGGCTGTCAGAGAAATAAGGCTGCAATAAAATTAAAATGGCAGAGGACATTAGTTTCCCAGATCTGGACAGTGATGGGTCAGAAAACAATGAAGAAACTGAGATTATAGTCAACGTCGGAGGGGTAAGGCAGGTGCTGTACAGTGATCATCTAAGCCAATACCCGAATACAAGACTGGCAGAGCTTATGAACTGCTTGCCAGGGGGATATGACATTATTTTCTCTCTTTGCGATGACTATGATCCTGGGAAAAGAGAATTTTACTTTGACAGAGATCCCGATGCTTTCAAATGCATTGTTGACGTGTACTACTTTGGGGAGGTTCACATGAAGAAAGGGATCTGTCCCATTTGTTTCAAGAACGAGATGGAATTTTGGAAAGTGGATCTGAAATTCTTGGATGACTGCTGCAAAACTCATCTCAGTGAAAAAAAGGAGGAACTCGAAGAGATAGCCCACAGGGTCCAGTTGATTTTGGACGACTTGGGAGTGGACAGCTCAGAAAACCGCTGGAAAAAATGCCAAAAATGTATCTGGAAATTCATGGAAAAACCGGACTCTTCCTACCCAGCTCGAGTAACAGCGGTCCTGTCTTTTCTATTCATCCTCACCTCCTCGGTAGTGATGTGTGTGGGGACCATCCCAGAACTGCAGGTGCTGGACTCTGAAGGAAAAGCTGTGGAACACCCAGTACTGGATAAGATTGAGATGGCTTGTATAGGCTGGTTTACCCTTGAGTACGTCCTCAGACTCCTCTCCTCTCCTAATAAACTGCACTTTGCTCTTTCTTTCATGAACATCATCGACATTTCTGCAATACTTCCCTTCTATGCTAGCCTGATATTGACTCATTTGGGTGCCAGACTGATGGAGTTAAACAATGTGCAGCAAGCTGTCCAAGTGCTCCGGATTATGAGGATTGCAAGGATTTTCAAACTAGCACGCCATTCCTCGGGTCTGCAGACTTTAACCTATGCTCTTAAGAGGAGCTTTAAGGAACTGGGGCTCCTACTGATGTACTTAGCTGTTGGGATTTTTGTGTTTTCTGCCCTTGGTTATACAATGGAGCAAAGTCACCCAGATACATTGTTTAAGAGCATCCCCCAGTCCTTTTGGTGGGCGATAATAACCATGACGACAGTGGGCTATGGGGACATCTATCCAAAGACCACACTGGGGAAACTCAATGCTGCCATCAGTTTCCTTTGCGGGGTAATAGCCATTGCGCTGCCGATCCACCCCATCATTAACAACTTTGTCAGATATTATAATAAGCAGAGAGTTCTAGAGACAGCGGCCAAGCACGAACTGGAACTGATGGAGCTAAATGCTGGTGAGAGGAAAGGTGGAAGCCCCGAAGATGAAACATCATATCTTTCACGAAAAGGAAAAGGAGATCCGCAGTGGAGCAGCCAACTCAAAGTCTCTATCAGTGACACATTCATTCACTTTCTGTCAGATGATAAACACCATCGAACCAGACTTCAGAGCTGTAAGTAGACTCCAGGAGTTTGCCTGTATGCAGCAAAAGCCTGGAATAAGAATGAAATCTTACACTGAAAAGATTAAAGAGACACTTTTGAGACCAGACTCTCTTACCCAACACTCCCCCTCCCTCTGCGCTGGCATCTCCATCTCACTTTGGTAACCCAGAGTTTATAGGACATGCACACACAACAGATGTATGGTTAAATAAATGCGTCCTGATGCCAAACCCTTTGTAACTATTTCAGAGCCTAACAACAGCATATCAGTTAGTAACTGTATCATGATTTGGGTGTGAAGCCTTATGAACTCCCAAAAATGTATGTGTATTAATAAAAGGAAAAATATCATATCACCAAAAGAACACATGCTGTAGGCTTTTGTCAAATGTCTGTTTAAGTTGGGAAGACACTTCTAAAACTTTTGTGTATCTGGCCTGTCAGTCAACAAAAGATTTCCCCCAGAAAGGTCTGATGCTCCTGAGATGAACAAAAGGCAACGAAATCTCTACCCTCTCAGCTGTAAACTGGGGAATCCCTGCTTCCTTCTTGGGGACAGAAAAAAAAGTATTGTTTCAGACCAATCTACGGAAAGGGCACTGAGCCACTGTACTACAGATAGAAAGATTAATGCAAATAGAGTGGCCCCCGGATATTGGATAAGATTGTCTTTGGCTTCTTAATATGCTTTATGAAAGCGTGTTATTGCACTCCAAAATTATTTTTAAACTTCTGTTTTCCAGTCAGTTCTTTCTGGAGACACCTAGAGTATTGTAGAAAAGTTACCCTGACTTCTTGGTTTGCAGATCCCCCCTGCATTCAATCAAAACCTCCAGTATATAGCAGGTGTTTTCTATTTATGATAAGGACTTGTGCATGCAACTTGGAGAACATATCACTGGATTCCTTAATAAGAGAAAAGCATATTGTGCATTAAAATCCCTACTGCAGTTCCATGTAGAACTGTGTAATTTATGAAGTGATGTATTTGGACACAGCTCTGCGGTCCTTGTAGCCAAGGAAAACATCTTGTAAAATCAACAGAAGCTGAAGTGCCAGAGTTATCCTGCTTAATGTCATCGAAATACTCATTATACCCAGCACTGTGTGGCTCAGATACTCTGAGGCAATATTTGCATCTAAGAGCAAAGACGGCTGTACAGTCGAACTGAAATGCTAGGGTTTTTTTTTCTACATGTGCCACCCCCCCCCCCAAGAAGGGGGGAGTCTTAAGTTTGCGTACAAGTTACAGTTACGTACACTCATAATAATTTAAAAAACCTTTTGCATATAATCCTTTTTTTAAGGGGGATGATCTTACATTCAGGGTCCTCTTCTTCTATGGTAATTATGATATTGTAATGCAGAGCATTTGCTCCTCCAAAAACCAACACCTCGATGCATAGAAACTATTTCACCCTTGACAGAACATACCTACACCAGCACTTATTTTATTTGTTTAACAATCATCGATCTACTTATTTAAATGAGTAGCCCCATTAACTTTTTTTGCTAGTAGAGTGGTCAGAGATCACAGGGATCCCTTCCACAGAGACAATGGCAAGAGTCAGCTGTTGTTTCTGAGGATCTAAACTAGCATTTTTCAAATACTTGACAGCCAGCAGACCTTTTCTCTGACTTGAAATCCATGTTCTTCTTCATTCTACATGGTAAAAAAGTTTACTTTGTAGAGTGTGTATCCATCCACAGAGGAGAGCCAGTTTGGTGTAGTGGTTAAGTGTGCAGATTCTAATCTGGGAGAACCGGGTTTGATTCCCCACTCCTCCACTTGCACCTGCTGGATGACCTTGGGCAAGCCATAGCTCTGTACCAGCTGTTCTCTCAAGAACAGCTTGGGAAAGAGCTCTCTCAGCCCCACCTACCTCACAGGGTGTCTGTTGTGGGGAGGGAAAGGGAAAGGAGTTTGTAAGCCACTCTGAGACTCCGAGTGAGTGAAGGGCGGGATATAAATCCAATCTCCTCCTCCTCCTCCTCCTCCTCCTCCTCTCCTCCTCCTCCTCCTCCTCCTCCTCTTCTTCTTCTCATTCTGTGCGAGTCACTGTTTTTAGTGAGCCTCCTCACTGGAGGGAGGAAAAGGCAAGGGAAAAACAGCATTTGCTAAATCTGCTTCGTTCTGCATTGCCCTTGTGGGGGGTGACTAGGGTTGCCAAGTGTATTTAACTTACCGGCGGGGGGGGAAGCTCCGCTGGCCGGGAGCCTCCCCGCTGCACGTGCAACGCGCGCGCGCCAGGCAGCGTCACCGGAAGTGACGTCAGCACATTGGGGGCGTTGCCAGGGCGACGCCCTCAACGTGATGGTGTCACTTCCAGGTGACGTCATTACATGAGGAGGTCGTCCAGGCTCGGGGGTGGGGTTTCCCCCGCCGGCCGCAGCCCTAGGGGTGACTGAATGTCACAATCACACCAGACACAAAAGTGGGGGCAGAAATGAGAGATTTGGGTGCTCTCTCTCTCTTTCTCTCTCCTGCATTTGTGCAAGACTTCTCATGATTATGTCTGAAGCCAGCAATTGTTTGAGAAGCAGATGCAAAATTTTGTGAAGAGATATTAAAACCCACTGTTTCTTGCAGTCAAACCTCAATTTTCTTATCTTTATATGGAAACAACAACCAGCTTGGTTACAAGAAAATTAATGTGTAGAAATAAGAACTGGGGAAGGAGAAAGAACACCAACTTGAAACCCAACATGCAAGGCGTAAATAAAACTGTCAAGTACAGCTACCAGAGCAATGGCTCTTACTTAACACAACATTCAACCTGGCAAGGACTCATTATATTAATAGTAAGTATTTCTTTAGTTAGGCACAGCCTCCAGCAAGCAGGGATATGGTAAATCACAGTGCTTTGGAAACAGAGGCGCAACACTTCTCCAGGGGCAGAGAATGTTAGAAACTGTGTTCTCCAAAAAGCCACTTCCCCCACTCTGCAATGGAGCCAGGAAATAGTTCTCAGTCCACTTACACAGAAATAAAACAGACTGCATACAAACGGACAATACATTTCCCTCAGAAACGTGCATGGAAATTTTTATCCAGGTTCAAATCTGTGTCTTTTTTATTAATTAATAATTTGGTTTGGATTCTGTAATATGATAACGGCATATTTCTACCTGTGGAAAACTATCTTTGTCTGTCTCCAATCCAACTGGGACAAACTTCTCAGGGACGAAGCCCTCTTACCCCCCAAAATCCATCCTTCTAAATTTGAGGCCAGTTAGAGAAAGGGGTCCTGTTATACCGATAATGAAAGGTGCAATCAGGGCTCATTTCGTAGCAGAAGCTCCTTTGCATATTAGGCCACACACCCCCTAATGTAGCCAATCCTCCAAGAGCTTACAGATCTCTTCTTACAAAGGCTACTGTAAGCTCTTGGAGGATTGACTACATCAGGGGTGTGTGGCCTAATATGCAGAGGAGCTCCTCCTACGAAATGAGCCCTGATTGCAATGATACACACAGCTCTGAAATTATGCATAATGACAGCAAGAACAGGAGATGTAGGCAAAGAATTGGTTAGCTGCAGAAGCAGGAAGTTGGTACTTGAGGTACCATGATAACATGGATGCCTGAGAAGAAAGCCCAGGTATTTTTCTCATGTTGTTCCTGTCTTTCTTTCCCCTGCCCTGGGATGTAACCAACTGGAGGACTTCTCTATGCCTACTCATCCCTCCACTTTTTTCACTAAAGGGGAATCCAAGAGCATCAGAAGTAGCTAACTTTCCCAAATAGGTTTGGCAGGCCGCAACAGGGAATACAGAGGTGAAGCCTGGTGTGCTTCAGCAAAAGCAGGAAGTGACACAGCAGCAGCTCTAAAGTTTTAGAGCTCCAGAGCAGGGGTGTTAAACATACGACCCATGGGCTGGATCAGGCCCTCAAAGGGCTCCTATCTGGTCCACAAGGAACTGGTTGTCTCCTGCTTCTTTATCCAGTTCTGTCGCTGTTGCTGCTGCTGCTCCCGCCTCACAGCTTGCTTTACCAGACTCAGTCGCACAGGAGAGATAGATGGGCAAGCATCTGTTCCCTGCGCTGGCTGAGGCTCTTCCCCCTCCTCCTCCCAGGGGGAGGGAGGGAATGAGCCAGAGCTTGCTTCCTGGCCAGGCTGCCTCAATCGCACAGGAGACAAAGGCAAGCCTTTCTTCCCCTCCATTGGCTGAGGCTCCTCCCCTTCCTCCTGCCTTGCTTTGCTCAGCTGCCTCAATCATATGGCAGAAATACAAAGCACCTTTAAAGCCAACAAAGTTTCATTCAAGGTATGAGCTTCTGTGTGCGTTGCTACAGTGTGTGTTTTGTTGGGCTCGTTATACCAGGGCTCTCTTGGGTATAACTGGGTTCGCTCCTCCCTTTTCACTGTATTCATGCCCTCATGATCCAGTCTTTCTCAGTAGGAAAACAATGTGAACTAATTAGGTGAGGAATAACAACAAGCCAGTGAGGTGGATTAGGCTGAGAGTGTGTGTCCAGACCAAGTTCACCCAGCACATTTCCTTTGTAGACTGAGGATTTTGAACCTACACTTCCCAGATACCAGGCTGATACTGACCACTATACATTGCTGTCCCTCTATTCTTGCCCTGCATCATAGGAGTTGCACTTATTTCTCTGTGGAAGACTATAGGTTTGGAGACAAACACACATCCCACAGTCTGTGTCAGGATGCCTTCTCATGTTCTTGACCAGCACACGAAGCAACCTATGTACAAAAGGTTGCAATGCTCCCCCATTTCATGTTTTCCCCTGGGTCCTAGACTCAGAACACTGAGCATGAGATTTCTGTAATGAATGTCAATAAATCAAAAGTAGGTTTGCAGTTTACAGATACACACCTGAACAGCATACTCAAGATTGCTACAGCACAGACATTTTGATGCAATTATTCAGAGCAAGATGTGTCAGTTATAAGAGACTGTTAAATAAGCAAAATATTGCAAGAGTGCTAGTGTTAGAAGCATGCTTTATTTAAAGTTTTTAAAAATATTTGTGTTTGTGTCCTTTATAAAGTTTATATCCCCACTACCTGGCATTACATTTTATGACACAAGGTCTCATTTATGTCAGATCCAGCCCTCATAACAAACGAGTATCACACCCATGCTTTATAGGGATCATGTATGAATTCTTTGAAACCTGGGTTTAAAGCATATTGCTTTGGAAATATTAAGATAATATAGCCTGAAAATGTACAAAAAACAATTACTGATATACAGTATGACCTAATCTTGTATTGAACTGTCCTAAGTTAAAGAGAATTCAAAAATTTATTTATTTTGTACATTCCACCAAATTAAAAGGGACACTCCCTTCTACATTATATCCTTCATTCTTAAGAAGAACTTCTAACATCTCCCCTATTTCAGTTGACCATTCTGAATAATGGGAACCAAACCCACACTTTTTAGCTGCCAGTGCTAGCACATGATCTCTAGATCTGATGCAGAGTTTAAAATTGCCCACTAGGATTCTGGGATGCATCCTTACCATATTTATTCAAAAGGAAGACAATCCTGAATGTAAGATGATTCCCTAAAAAAGAGGTTAGAGGTAACAGCAGATGACCATGCTAAAAAGGCAGCAGTATACAGAAAGTCTTTTATTACATAGTAACCAATATGCAATAAATAATACAGACTACAGAAAAAATTACTACGGTATTTGTCACAATAAGGGATGCCTTTCAAATCTCTCTGCTAAAAACTAGGGGTTGTCTCCATACTAACTGCTTTACTAGAGAATGAGTCAAAAACCTGAAATCTGCCATTTAAAACCTGCCATTTTTCTTCTGCATGAACAAAATTCAGTGCAACACAGAAAGAGTAAATATGAATGTAGCAGCTCAAACTGGTGAGGCTAGTTTGGAAGTCTCTTCACCATGTTTCCTATAAACATACCATTTTCTCTCCTGGGGTGGCCTCCATGCATTTCCAGAAAAATCACTTTTAACCTAGGAGAAGATGGGTGTGGAGGGAACTCATTGGCTAGTGACAATGGTATCAACAATACCCCAAAGCAATTTTACATGGTCTTTAGAATGTTTACATTTCTTACAATAAGAAGAAAGGTAAATAAATAAGTGAATATGCATTGATTACATTCTTAATGCAGATAAGCTGACCTATGTTATGGGGGAAAGTCTGGCATTTGGAGATAATAGGTCACATCCAATGTTCCCTCTAAGCTGAGTTAGTGTGAGCTAGCTAGCAGTTTTTTAGCCTCCGCTTCACACATTTTTGTCTTAGCTCAGGAAGGACGGCTGCAGAGCAAACTAATTTATGCAGTAGCCAAATTGCTCGCTCACAAACTGGAATTTTTGCTCTCAAGACTCCACACCTTAGAGGAAGAATCATCTGAAGAATCATGGTGAATTCTGACTTTATCCTAAGCAGGGCTCAAATGTCTTTTATATGGGAAATTATAAAAATAACTCAAAATCTCTAAATAGCACAGACTTTAAATACAATGAAATCAGCTTATCTGCCTGTAAAGATATTATGGAGAAGCAATAGAATGTTAAGTGATTCAGCTTTAGATGTGGAATTCATTATGGAAATATTTCGTCTAAGCAAGGAGAAGGAGCGCCATTTGCATTCGGATGGTGTGGTTCTATGAGATTGTCTTGATTGCCATATTCATTCTCAACGTAAGCTGAGTGTGTACTTCTTCAAGCCCCTTTCATTTGTATTGTTTCATTTTTAAAAAGTGCCTCACATTGTATTTTGAGCAATCAGTGTGACATTTTAATGGAAATGAGACTGAGACGAGTTCAAAATGTATACGGGAAGATGTGGTGCTAAATCAAGGAGGAGAAGTCAGTCAGAATGAACAAGACGGTCAAAATAGAAAGGGAAAGCGAAGGTCCAATTCATATTCTTCAGAGTTCACCTACATGGGAAAGGCATCCAGCCAGCTCCTGCAGCCCTTCCAGGTTGTGGCATTAATTTAAATGGCCGATGGGGGTAAATGATGGGACCAAAATGATCCTGTACTCCGCATGGCTATGGAAGTCCCTGAGCAAAAGAAGCAGGGGATTCCTTTTCTGCTTCTTTCGACACAAGCAGACTGTGTGGGCTGTTGAGCAGCTGTGACATTAATTATACAAAGTACATCCAGGCATGTCCTTGACAGCATCAGGGGACAGTTTTTGCTCACCCAATGTACTTTTTATACTCCTGCACAGTACTTTTCAGTGCACTTTATGAAATAGTATTGTAAAGCCAGTATTCTCTAGGCACACGTTCTGCTGCCTTCTGCTATCAGTAACTGCTCTGAATACTTCACATCCAAAGTTATGCAAACAACTTCATACTGGCACTCTTTTTGGTTCAGGAGATGGTGTGGAGGGGAAGGGAGGAGCCCCTCTCTCCCTATGGTGCAGTTCCAAGTAGAACTGGGGTCCTGTCAAATTTTAAAATGACATTTCCCACAGCTGATATGTGGTTGGAAATGACCAATATGTAAGACAATTATATATATAGGATTATACTTGATAAAATCACGGCACAAATTGTTGCATGTGAATATAGGTAATACCTGTTCATTCTCATAAATGGAGATGAATAGCTATCCACTGTTATAAATATCTATGGCACTTTACGTGGTATTTTTCCATGTGGGCTTCTTTCCATGTGGGCTTTTTTCCCTGTGGGCTTTCATGTGTATGGGCTTTTCCCCCTGTGGGCTTTTTTCTGTGTGCGCTTATTTCCATGTGGGCATTTTTCCACGAGGGCTTTTTTCCTGTGGGCATTTATGTCCGTGGGTTTTTCCCTGTGGGCTTTTTTCCGGTCACCATGTGGTTGTGGGGAAAGCACACTGAGAAGACTTGCTAAAAAAAGTAACGTGTGTTTTGGCCATCAACACTAATACTGATTTTCAGGCAGTAATTGCCTTATTGACTTAGGCCACTGAGTTTCCAAGGTTCAGAGTTATGCTTGTGTATTAAGATTTGTTTTGTATATTTTTTAAAGTGAGAATAATGTATTAAGTGAAAAAAGCAATACAGTGGTTATTTGGGTTTGCTACTCTATGAAGAGATCACACTGTATTTAATATTTATACTCCCCTTTTCTCATCAAGGGGTATCTAAAATGGCCTGCAACATCACTGGCTGAGGACAGACTGGCAATCTAAAGCGGAGGCAAAGCGGAGGGAACTGGAGCGGGGGAAAAAACCCACGGAGCTGGCCGTTCACACTGGCCAGAGCAATGCGGATCAGCGGCGATACGGAGCGTTCAGACTGCCACGGAGCGTTCAGACTGCCGCGTAGCCAGCGTGCGCGGCTTGCGCTTGCCGCTGCTGTTTTTTTTCTTTCTGTTGATGTGTTTCGCATGAGCGCACATGCGCACATGCGCAAAACTTTTTGCCGGTGTGTTCACACTTCCTCCGGATGCCTCCCACTTCTTCCAGTTCACACTGTTTGGAAGCGGGAGGCATGCGGAGGAAGGCCCCTGAACACCGGGAAAAACCGGTGTCCTGTTAAAGCGGAAGGAAAGCGACTGGGAGACGGGTAAGTACGCAACGGAGCTGAGGGACAGATGCGCATGTCTGAACGTGCTCCTTTCCTCCGTTTGCGAAGCGTGCCTGCCCCGCTTTAGATTGCCAGTCTGTCCTCAGCCACTATCTTTGCAACTTGTCCTCAGCATATTGCCTGTTTAAATGCAGTGCAGCACACAGCCTCTATTGTCAGAATCAGTTAATTCTGTCAATGTAATCTTGCATGCACACTATGTATTCTGTTATGTCTTTATGTATTGGACCTGTATTTTCTCCTTGCTTGGTCGGGAGGGTGACAACCCCTAGGGTGAGAACAACGAGGCCTCTCATTCCTGCCTCCGCATTCCAGCTGCCCCGGCAGTAACTTCAAGGGGAGGAAAGGCTCTCATCTCTTATCTATGCTAAAGAACCTTGGAGCCATGAATTGTTATGTGAACGGAGGGGTCTGGTTTGGGAAGGGAAATTTACTGCTTAACACCTCACTTTTTTCCTGTGTGAACCAAACGGTCAAGACACCTTTTAGCCCGCCAATTTTCCCTCCTGGGGATTGGCTACCTATGGGTAATTCAAACTCCTTGGAATGGTATAATAGACCCGCTTGTATTATTTGTCTCATCTCTGACAATACCCCGAGACGCTGTACTAATGTAGGAATAGGCAATAAAGAACTGTGGTTAACCAACCGAGATCTGATCCTTGACTACTTTGAACAGGACTCTCACAGATTGTCAGAGATCCTTGATTGGGATTCAATCGTTCCTGACCATGTCAGAAGACGATCTCGTCCCCCTCAAACCTACCACTCCAGAGGAGGCCCCGGTTACCCCGACGGATCCGGGGAACGGGGGTGGCGGCGGCGGAGGAGGTCCCGAGGTGCCGGTGACCACGAGCCAGGGGGCTTACTACATCCCGCGCCGCCCGATTACCCATCAGAGCGTGACCCCCCAGTACACTTGGAGCCACTTCGGAGGCCGATCCGTGACTTCGTGGGTGCACGACAGGAAAGGGGTGAGAGTTCCGCTCACCGGCGACCAGCTCGATCGCGGGAGACCGAGCTACCTAGGAGACGACCGCGAGCCAGTCCGCCGTGGAGGACCGCGTCGCCAGCCTCCCGAAGAGGAGACACTGGATTTGTATGGGCCCGATCCGTATCGAGAGGAGCCGACGGTCCCGCTGGATCAGATGATGGGAGACCTGAGGCTACAACTCACCTCCGAGCTCCGCGAGCTGGCCCTCGATCTCCAGCACCAATTTCGAGACGCTATGGTGGCGATGCAAGGCGCCCTCCTCGGTCAAGGAGTCGGAGCCCCACAACAGCAGCCAGCACCCGGAGGGGTTCCGGCTCAGCCACCGGCGCCCGTTGTACCCGCGCAGCCGGCTCAGCCGGTCGTCCCGGTTCCAGTCCCGGGGCCCGTCCCCGCACCGGCCCCAGTCCCGGCCGCGCCGGCCGCTCGCCCACCCCCTTCCGACCCGCTGACGACTACTTTCGATGGGGACCCCGAGAAGCTACGTTTCTTCACGCTCGAGATCGGGAGATTCCTGGACAGTTGGGGCCACCTGTATCCTACCGAGAAGGATCGCATAGGCTACATCGGATCCAAACTGAAAGACACCGCCAGCGATTGGTATGTGAGCCTGCACGACAACCCTGGCCCTGAGCTGCGTTCCTTGAACAACTTCATGTGGGCTCTTCGGCACCAGTTCGAAGACCCGCTGGGTGAGGAAAAAGCCAGAAATCAGCTGAGGAAGCTGTTCCAGGGAAGATCGTCAGTGAGAGAATACACTGAAAAATTCCGGCGCATCGCTGCCAAGATCCACGGATGGCCGGAGGAACTCTTCATGGAGAAGTATTGGGAGGGTCTAAACCCGGAAATCTACGAGACTGTGCTGCTGGGAGGCCGCCCGGGCACGCTGACTAGCTGGATGAGGGCGGCCACCGACATGGAAGAACGTTTCGCCCTAATCAAGATGGGAGCATCCGCAACCGCCGCTATCAGAGCGGGCCCACGAGCGAAGCCCCGATCCAACGTACAAGACGTCCGCGACTCGAGGTTCCGGCAGGGGTTGTGTATGAAGTGTGGGGAAAGTGGCCACTTCGCCTCGGCGTGTCCAAGAGGAGGGGGGAAGGGCCCGAAGACCTCAACTCCAGGACCTGCAGGCACCCCGACTCGGGGGAAGACCCCCATGAAACCCCGGGCTTTGCAGCTGGAAGGGGCAACGAGTGAGCAGGGAGAGCTGGAGCTGATGGAAACCCAGATGTCGGGAAACTCCAACGGCCTGCAGTGAGCGGCGCAGAACTGCAGGTCCCCCACAACGAAGCGCCATCTCCGGTGAGCATCCCCGGCCCCTTGTTATATATGGTAGTGACTGTGGTGACCCCAGGATCAGGTACCCACATGAGGGTCCGCGCTTTAATTGACTCTGGGTGTGCGCGAGACCTAATCAGCCCCCTAGTAGTGGAGGGGCTGGGACCCAAAGTCACCCCGTTAGCGGAACCCCTGAAATTTACCCAGATGGATGGGTCCGAAATGAAGGAGGAGTGCATAGCAGAGACTGAGAACTTAATTTTGGGAACGGGGAACCACTGGGAGAAGAGAGCTTTCGTCATAACCCCTAATGCCCAATTCCCTATGGTGTTGGGTAGCCCTTGGCTCGGGGCGCACGACCCCTATATAAAATGGAGCGAGGGAAAGATTTCGTGGGTAGACGAACGCTGCCAGAGCCACCGCTGGGACCCAGGATGGGGTCCCGGGCCCCCCAGCCCGCCGTCTCCCGCGGCCGCCCTCGCTCTCGTCCCGGCCATGGTGCCTAAGGAATATAGAGACTTACTGGAAGTGTTCAGTGAGACCGAGGCGGACGAGTTGCCCCCCCACCGGTTGTCGGACTGTGCCATAGAGCTCCTCCCGGGCGAGAAACTCCCAAAGGGCAAATTGTATTCCATGAGCCCGGCGGAGCGAGAAGAACTGCGGAAGTTCTTGGACAAAAATCTGGCCAGGGGGTTTATCCGCCCCGCCAAGTCCCCTTTTGCGGCGCCCGTGCTGTTCCGAAAGAAAAAGGATGGCGGCTTGCGATTGTGCACGGATTATCGGGGGCTTAACGCAGTCTCCACATCTAATGCTTACCCCCTCCCGTTAATAAAAGACCTTTTGGCGGAGGCGGCCAAGGGGAAGATTTTCACCAAGTTGGATCTGCGAGATGCCTACTTCAGGGTGCGCATAAGGGAGGGGGATGAACCCAAGACTGCTTTTAACACCCCCCTGGGGCAGTTTGAATACCTCGTGATGCCGTTCGGCTTAAGTGGCGCGCCCGGGGTCTTTATGAGTTTGATCAACGAAGTGTTGCATAAGCACCTATTTAAGGGCGTGTTATGTTACATAGATGATATCTTGATCTATTCCACTGATAAGAACGAACATGTGACTTTGGTCCGAGACGTGCTGTCAACATTACTAAAAAACCAGCTGTTTGTGAAACTGTCTAAGTGCGAGTTTCACCGCGAGTCTGTGGACTTCCTGGGCTACCGCATTTCTCAGAAGGGGTTGGAAATGGACCCGGGGAAAGTGGAAGCGGTGGTGCAATGGGAGGCTCCGCGAACGAGAAAGCAGCTGCAGAGCCTGTTAGGATTTTGTAACTTCTATCGGACTTTCATCAAGGACTTTGCCAAAGTCACCCTTCCCTTAACGGACTTGTTAAAAACCAAGGGGAGGGGTCCCGAGGCGGGAAAGCCGGGAGAGAAACTGGCGTGGAATGGGGAGTGTCAGAAGGCATTTGAGGCTTTAAAAACTCTTTTTACCTCAGAGCCCATTTTGGCGCACCCGGATGAGACTAAAGACTTTATAATCCATGTTGATGCCTCGGATGTAGCAATGGGGGGGGCCATCCTACAAAGGGACTCTGAAGGGAAACTACACCCCTTAGCGTACATATCGAAGAAGTTCAATGAAACGGAGAGGAATTGGTCGGTGTGGGACAAGGAAGCTGCGGCCATTAGATTGGCGCTCACTACCTGGCGCCACTGGCTAGAAGGGGCGCAAACTCCGTTCGAAATATGGACGGATCATAAGAACTTAGAAGCATTGCGCACGCAGCGGTCCCTCAACGCCAAACAACTGCGCTGGGCGGACTTCTTCTCAAAATTTAACTTTGTGTTAAAACATTTTCCTGGGAAGGCTAATTCCCTGGCAGACGCGTTGTCCAGATTGCCCCAACACGAGAGTCTGAAAGACGAGGTATTCGATTCCATGTTCTCCCCCCAGCAGCTGGGAGGAGTGGTTGTCACCAGGAGCAAAGCAAAGAAAACCGAGCTCACCACTGGGGACTGTCAATGGGGGGGGGAATATGCCCCTGAGGAAATAGAGGAATTGGAAGCAATGGGAGAGTGCGAAAAAAGAAAGGACAATTGTTGGTTCCGTGGGGACAAATTAGTGGTGCCAAAGACCAAACGCAAAGAAATCCTGCTAAATTGCCACTCTTCCAAGCTTGCCGGGCACTTTGGATTCCTAAAAACCCTTAACCTGATCCAAAGGCAATTCTGGTGGCCGCGCATGCGTCGAGACGTCTCGGATTTCGTCTCGGCATGTCAAACCTGCTTAATGTGTAAAAAACGGGGAGGCAAAGTCCCGGGATTGTTACACCCCCTCCCCACGGCTTCCAGGCCCTGGGAAGACATAGCCATGGACTTCATTACCAATTTGCCCCCCTCAAAAGGAAAAACAGTGATCTGGGTAGTAGTAGACACGTTTTCCAAACAAGCCCATTTCACTCCTTTCAAACAGTTACCCACCGCCAAAGGAATGGCTAAAGCCTTCTTTAACCAGGTGATAAAATTACATGCTTTTCCAAGAAGGGTGGTGTCCGATCGCGGAAGTCAATTCGTTGCCACCTTCTGGCGGGAGCTTTTGAAGCTAATGGACATAGAACCTGCCTTAAGCTCGGGTTACCATCCAGAAACCGATGGCCAATCCGAGCGAACTAATCAAATTCTGGAGCAATTCTTAAGGTGCTACACCAACTACCACCAAGATAACTGGGTGGACTTATTACCCTTTGCAGAATATAGCTACAACAATGCAGTGCATTCTTCCACTGGAGTCTCACCTTTCATGGCAGTGGGAGGTTTTGAAGGTAAACCGCTCCCCACCCTCAAGGAAGACCCCCAGGCTCCCCCTTCAGACTTCAAAAACTGGTGGTCCAGTCTCCAGGATTCCTGGCCGTTAATTGGTAAAGCCTTGGACCATGCCAAGGAGGACTACAAAAAATATGCTGATCGTGGCCGAGCACCGGGATGGGACCTTCAACCCGGGGACTCAGTTTATCTCTCTACCAAAAATATCCACGGGCTGCAGCCCAGCAGAAAATTGGGATGGAAATATGTTGGACCCTTTAAAGTGCTACGAAAAATCTCTGATGTCTCTTTTGAACTCGACCTGCCTAAATCACTAAGTTCTATACATCCTGTGTTTCATTTCAGCTTGCTGAAGAAAGATCCTGGGCCGAATGCATGGCATCCAGTTCCTCCAGTTCCTCCTCCACTGATGAAGGAGGGGAGTCCACACTACGAGATAACTGAAATCCTGGATTCCAAGACAAAGAGGGGCCATTTGTATTACTTAGTTAGATGGTTAGATTTTGGCCCGGAACACAATGAATGGATTCGTTCTGAACATGTTCATGCCCCCAAGTTAACTAAACTGTTCCATAAAATGTTCCCTGAAAAAGCTAGGTGAAGGGAATCATGGGGAGGGCAGGGTGTCAGAATCAGTTAATTCTGTCAATGTAATCTTGCATGCACACTATGTATTCTGTTATGTCTTTATGTATTGGACCTGTATTTTCTCCTTGCTTGGTCGGGAGGGTGACAACCCCTAGGGTGAGAACAACGAGGCCTCTCATTCCTGCCTCCGCATTCCAGCTGCCCCGGCAGTAACTTCAAGGGGAGGAAAGGCTCTCATCTCTTATCTATGCTAAAGAACCTTGGAGCCATGAATTGTTATGTGAACGGAGGGGTCTGGTTTGGGAAGGGAAATTTACTGCTTAACACCTCACTTTTTTCCTGTGTGAACCAAACGGTCAAGACACCTTTTAGCCCGCCAATTTTCCCTCCTGGGGATTGGCTACCTATGGGTAATTCAAACTCCTTGGAATGGTATAATAGACCCGCTTGTATTATTTGTCTCATCTCTGACAATACCCCGAGACGCTGTACTAATGTAGGAATAGGCAATAAAGAACTGTGGTTAACCAACCGAGATCTGATCCTTGACTACTTTGAACAGGACTCTCACAGACCCCCAGGCTCCCCTTTTAAAGTTGCTCTTCTTCACTCTTGTGAGCAGAGCATTAAGTGGAGTTCGGTTTTTCTTCTGTGTGACTCCTATCAGACTTCTGAACAACAGGGTCTTAAGCCTTGACAGCTCTCTGGGAATTGTTTGGAGCAGTCGTCTACAACCTTCTACAACCTTCCAACACAACTTACCATGACCTCAACCTACAACATGATTGATTCCAGTATTCATTTTACTACTTTTTATTTTTTTTCTTTCTCTTTTCTCTCCCCCTCTCTTTAGTTTCTTCTTATCTCTGTTCATGCATCCCTGTTTTTCTGCTTTATTCCCTTTCTCCATCTCTTTAAAACACTTTCAGCAAAAGAAAATAGTGGTTTTGCCTGTGATGTAGCATACCTTATGTTTTCCCACAATCCAGTTGGTGGTCCCTTCACACAAATGGGAGCCAGTGATCCTGATAACACGTAACATCTTATGCATGAAACCCAGCACTGTTCACATAGACACAGCTGTTGGCGCCACAGAAGTCAGAGCCAGTTTGGTGTAGTGGTGAAGTGCACGGACTCTAATCTGAGAGAACCAGGTTTGATTCCCCACTTCTCCACTTGCAGCTGCTGGATGACCTTAAGCAAGCTATAGTTTGGTCACAGCTGTTCTCTCAAGGACAGTTTCTGTCAGCGCTCTCTCAGCCCCACCAACCTCACAGAGTGTCGGTTGTAGGGAGGGGAAGAGAAAGGCGTTTGTAAGCCACTTTGAGACTCCAAGTGAGTGAAGGGTGGGATATAAATCCAAACATTCTCCTTCTCCTTCTTTCTTCTTCCTCTGTTACCAGTGTGTTACCACTACCATCTCTTACCAGAGCTCCACATTACAGTGAAAATATAAAGTACTGGTAAGCAAATGAGTTGCTTATATAATGTGGTTACTTCTTGTGTCAGCATCCCAGGTGGTGGCATTGCTCAATGAAAGAATGCATGATTTCCATGTACAAGGTCCCAATTTCAATCCATGTCATCCCCAGGTAAAAGGATCTCAGGCAGCAAATTTGGGGAAAGACCATTGCAGAAGACATTACTAGGTCAGATTAACCAATGGTCTGACTTTAAACAAGGCAGGTTCATATATGAATGAAGAAAACAATTGTGCGGTCTTTCTCATAATGGCACCACCATATTCCAGAAGAAAATTACAAACAACATTCTGAAATCTTCTGCTGGAATGGCTGTCAGTCGGACACCACTAGTGTGTTTGCACAAAAACAAAGAACAGCAGTGCTTGCCGATGGAGAATTCTGTTTCAACTGGTTGTCAGCTGGTTTCAACTGGTTGTCAGCACAGCAACAAAACCTAGTTTCTAGCCAGCCAGCTGGGAAACTAGAAACTCATTGGAACAACAAATGTCACCCACCTCACAAAGGCCGCGGTCACAAAGCCCTTTAATGTGGGAGGAAGGGCTGTTTCCTCCCACATTTAAAGGGACTGTTCACAATGGCCGCGGCTAGTCCCGCGCCAAAGCGTGCTCAAATGCGGGTTCCTCCCGCATTTTCCAACCCCGGGAAAATCAAGTGTTTTCCCGGGAGTCATGCGAAGAACCCACATTTGAGCCATCTGGGCAGCCCTCTCTCGCAATCATTGCGAGAGAGGGCTGTCCAGATGGTCCCATCCTCCATTCCCCCCCCCCCCATTTACACTTGGGCACGCAAGCACCCAAGTGTAAAAGGGGAACCCCCCCAAAACTTACCAGGCGGCTGGCGGGGCTCAGGGAAGGGTGCCTCCCCCCCGCCACCGCTGCCGTTGCTGCCATTGCCACCATTGCTGCTACCGCTCGCCTCCTCCTCTGCCTCCTCCATCGCTGCACGCCTCCTCCAATGCTGCCGTTACTGCCGCCACCGCCACCTTTGCCTTCCGGGGTTGGGATGTGTAAACATCTGTGGGATGTGTAAACATTCTGTGTAAACATCCCAACCCGAACTAAAAAACCGCAGCCCCTTTAAGTCCGGGCGGGCTCCCAGACTTAAAGGGCCATGTGACCGCAGCCAAACAGATATGCACATCTGAAGCCTTATGGTTCTGACTATTAGCAATTAATAGGGGTAAAAGAAACTCTCTCCAGAGAAGGCCACTGCAGTTGGGTTACGGTGGCTGTCTTAGGAACAAATTCGTCAACCTTGCCTAATGATGTTTCTGCTCTCTTCCATACATTGCAGAAGAAATAGGTAAGTGTGGACTTGCACATTTATTAAAAAAAAAAAAAAAGCCCTTAGCTACTGACAATGGTTTTTAAGAGCATCAAAGATCACAAAGCACTCACAGATGAAAAATCACATTAGTTAGGTCAATGTAGGTAATTGTCATTTTGTTAGAAACAAATTTCTCCCAGATACCTGGCCAGGTGAAAGATTCAAGCACATTTTATATGTTTAAACTATTTTAACTTTGTGCTCATTTGTGGTCTCATAACTTCTACCCAATTGCTAACCTTTGCAAAATTTTAAACATTAAGAAATCATTAACAAAACATGAGCTGTATTTCCCAGGGGAAGTGTACAACATTTTGCAGTCAGAGTACGATACAGCTGAATGCTCCAGTGTCATTTTCATACCTGGCCTTGCCATTACCTCTGTCCTTGCCCCTTCCATCCCTGCCCACAATTACATGAGAGCTCAAGCTTTTACCTGGTTCTGTTACTGTGATAGAATTCAGAAGGGTGTATTTTTACTTCTAATCTATTATTCTTCCAACTGTTTAGAAGACTCTGTCAGCTAATGCTGCCATCTCCTGCCCAGGAGGTGGGTTTAGTGGATCCTTTACATCAGCACAGTGGAATGTTATGTTATACTTCTCATAGACATGCTTATTACTGTCCCTACTGCTGTGACCTTGAGATGCTGTGAGTACCAGGCCATGTATCTTTTCTCCTGTCTGGCTATATGCTTATCGCGTTTTCCTTGGGAACAAAGAACCAGTATTTTAAGCGCCTTTTTCTTGACATGATGATTGGTTACATTGTGCTGCCTGACTTCTCTTGAATTCTGTATAACTGTTCTGGGTATCGTAGTGCCCACCATTACTAACACAAGAAGTTCAGATGACCATGCAGACCTTTCTCAATAAAGCTTTCCTGTTTAAGGACACTTGTTACTGACTGACTTGGTAGGACTCTCACACTCTCCCAGTGCAATCATCATCCAAACCAATTTTTAGCATTGTGTGTCAATAATGTCTTCTACTCACTCATTGGTCAAGCACACTGATGCTTATGCAAAAGAAACAATGGACATAAATCCAACGTTAAAAGTTGCAATATTCAGATACCTCTGAGTTTATTAGTCTTCCAGGGCAGGGCTTCCCCCTGTAGTGACCATGGAGGCCACGGCACCTGACAACTCGGGCCTGCCAAGTCTTTTTTTTCAGAGTGGAGGAGGCCAAATGGGTTTTTGCCCAGCAGCACTTATGACTGGCCACTGAAGATCTGATTGGCTATGCAGATTTTTTAAAATGTTGATTTGGCATCAGTTATCACCACAGCATGGGGTCACTTGGTTATATTCAAACCATAAATAAAAATGAAGTCCTTGTTTGTTTAACCCTGTGGGCTAGATGTGTTAGAAGAAGAAGAAGAGATTGGATTTATACCCCGCCCTTCACTCACTTGGAGTCTCAGAGCGGCTTACAAACTCCTTTCCCTTCCCCTCCCCACAACAGACACCCTGTGAGGTAGGTGGGGCTGAGAGAGTCTTTCCCAAGCTGTCCTTGAGAGAACAGCTGGTATAGAGCTATGGCTTGTCCAAGGTCATCCAGCCAGGTGCAAGTGGAGGAGTGGGGAATCAAACCCGGTTCTCCCAGATTAGAGTCCATGCACTTAACCACTACACCAAACTGTTAGGTCTCAGGGACAGAAGCACACACACAGACATTAAGTACTTGGCCTATGTGTGTGTATGTGTATATATATAGATATTAGGATTGCCAGCCTCCAGGTGGGGCCTGGGGATCTCCTGCTTTTACAACTGATCTCCAGCTGACAGAGATCAGCTCCCCTGGAGAAAATGGCTGCTTTGAAGGGTGGACTCTATGGCATTGTATTATGCTGAGGCCCCTCCCCTCCCCAAACCCTGCCCTCTCCTGGCTCCACCCCCAAAGTCTCCAGATATTTTCCGACCCAGACTTGGCAACCCTAATAGATATAGATATATAGATATATAGATATGACTAAATGGTGGCAGCAGGTGAATGACACAGTGTTTGAGTACTCAGCCCCAATAGTTCTGCACAATACCTGAATGAGGGCGTTATCAGTCCTCCGAAACAAACAGCCTTGAATGTAGCATCTCTCTATATTTCTCTCTCTCTTTTAGAATTTAAACACAGTTACTAATCATTTAAGCATCAGGTTCTTTACATTCTTTATCTCATTTGCCTTAAGCACACATTCCCAATCTGCCTTTTAGGTTAATCATTAGGGATGGGCACAGACCTGAACACCGAACTAAAATCCAGCCTGAACTTCACCTGGTTTGAGGCTCAGACGGACTAGCTCGAAAGTCACGTGTCCAGCACTCAAAGACCCTGAGCTTCTTGGCCCAGCTCGGAAGCATTTGGGCACTCCCGGCAGAGAAACTCCCCTGGAATTTCATATGGAAAAGCGGGTGTGGGTGGGATTTTCCAGCTGTTGAGCGACCAGTATCAGGCATCTGAGGCTGACAGGCAACACCAGTTACCAATAAGAGACGTCCATCCTTCTCCCTCAGAGTGGGAGGGTGTGTGTATATACATTCACTGGAGGTGCATAACTGTCCTTTGTCTGCGTTGGGTTTTCTGCAAATCTAGTTCTCCTTGAGCATGCGAAAAAATATCGTGGTGGGCCTTGGGTGGAGGGAAAATTTACTGGGGTCACTGAGTGGGTGGGGAAACCTGCTGGATTTCCTGGCGACAATACAAAGTGCTGATGAAAAGCATCATCCTGTGTCCTTTTCTTGCCTTCTTTCCCTTGCCAGAGTTCCAGTGCCATGATAACTTTTCCACCCTGAGCCCTGCATGGTGGGAGAAATGAGTGGAATAGAAACTGAATGAATAAATAAATAAATTTAAAAATACTTGATTATCAATTACCAGGTCTTTCTACAGCTCAGTTCTCCTTTTCTGAAAGAGAAGAAGAAGAATAAAAGAAGACGAAGAAGAGATTCACTACCTGAAGGAGTCTCAGAGCAGTTTACAATCCCTTTCCCTTTCCCTCCCCACAACAGATACTCTGTGAGGTAGGTGGGGCTGAAATCTCTCTTGAGAACTGCCCTTAAGAAAACAGCGCTGAAAGAACTTATGACTGACCCAAGGTCACACTAGCAGCTGCATGTGGAGGAGTGGGGAATTAAATCTGGTTCTCTCAGATTAGAGTCCACGCTCTTAACCACTACATCAAACAGAAATATGCTTCTCATATCTTTTTATAAGGGCAGTGAATGTAGTGGTTAGATGAGGCCAAGCTAGGTTTATATTCCTTCCCTAGCAACAACAACAACAACAAACCTCCTTCTCATTACTTTTGGCCTAAACTAGCATCCCCTAGTACTTAACCACTCAAGGTTCTTACAGCATATTCACCACTGTAAACTTCTTGGAGGGGGGTAGGATAAAAATGAAATAATCTGAAAAACTGTTATATACTACAATAGTTCATTGCAACTTTGTTTTATTTATTTCTGTCGCACTTGAAGTTTCTTTGATGGCTTGGTTGAGGTTGCTTCACATATTTTTAAGACTTATCAATAACTTGCTCCTCGTGTTCAGTCCTTGCATGTGAGACAGGGATGGAGGGAGGGGGAAGAGAGGTTTGTGTATACATGTATTGGGGAGTCCATGTCACTGCCTCCATGGAAAAGGAGAGAGTAGTTTCTGTCATTGGCCACAGCCAAATTGGGATAAGGAAGAGATGACTTCCTGCTTTTACCTCTCTGCAGATATTACAGTAGTATTCTGTTGACTCATTTTAAGATTCCACCAGTGTTTCACATGAATGGAAGCTATAATCACATGGAAAACCCATGCATTATCCATTTAACAGGATTGTGCATATCATGCTCCCAAAACACTTGACTCTCACCACACATGAACAATTGTGTGCAGTGTTTTGCGAACCATTGTGTGTAGTGTTTTTGTGTGCAGTGTTTCCCTCCGGACTCTCATTTCCCATATATTATGGGGATTTTGTGGTTATCTGCAATCGTATGCATACGTTCACTTTGGAATAAGCCTACTAAATACAGTGCGGCATACTTCTGATTAAATATGCATTACACCACATGTATTTATTTGTTGACATTGTAGGATGATCATGTTCTGCATCTGTCACACACATTTATCTTGACTTTCCTCCAAGGAGCTTGGAATAGTATCCATGATTCTTCATTTTAACCTCATAACAACCCCATGAAGTAGCTGGGGTCATGCCTGCTAGATAGGACTGTTTAGCTTGTCCCTGGGACATGTTAATGGCTCATGCCCTTAGTCACGTAACACACATTGGGAGCACTGCTACGCAGATCTACTCAGATTTTTACTCAGGTCTGTTCATTAGGACTTACTCCCAGGAAAGTGTTCTTAGGGTTGAACTGACTGCTATGGGGGAGGGAACCACTGAATCCAGAGTCTAAAATTACCTAAATCCACCGCTATCTGAAACTTGTTTGGTAATTGCTGTCTGCGGCAAAAATCTTCACATTTGCTTATGCAGGAGCTGGAACATGTGCTGTTTGTTTCCTTACTTCTACATATTTATTAAAGACCTAGGAATGTCAAGAATTAATTTCAGTCTCAGACTTCATCTAATGCTAAATTCCATCCTTACAATTCTTTGCATCATACAGGACGTCAAAAAGAAAGCTTTCAGAATAAATTGCAGATGGGAACGCAAATAATTCATAGAGAAGAGATGAATATATACCACAGGGATCACACTGAATCCATTCTGTCCTCATGAGAATTATATGAAAAGAAAAATTCTGAACTAGGCTGTCACATTAAGGCAGATGCAATTTCTTCTTGAAACTGCCGCACATCAGTTGACGAATAAGACGTCCCACTTATCAACCAAACAGAACACACCACAAAATATCTGAGAGAGATGAAAATGGTTACTCTTGACACTATAGCAAGTTCAAACTTCTTTCTTCTTTTCACATTTATAATCCCTCTTTATAATTTTTAAATGCTTTGTATGTTTTTGTAACCCCCTTTATGCAATTCATAGGGAAGGCACTTCTATCAAGCTGCCCGACGCTAAGTCAGAACATTTTTCCATCTAGTTCACATTGACAAGAAACAGCTTTTGCAGGTATGACGTAACAGGTGTTCCTAGTCTGACTTATGTCCTGACAGCAGTAAAGAGAGAAGCAGGGATGACAGCTGGCTTAGTCCTAAACCTCAAATACCAGTGCAGTGCTGATATAGCTAATCATTATAATATATTCTCTTAATAGAGAAAAGAAATGCCCCCAAAGACCCGCCTCCAAGGAATACAGAGCATAGCAAAAGCCAATGAAGCCTCTAGTGACACCACCCATAACCCACCAATCACAGGGTACCATGCAAGTGACATCCCCATGTCACCCATATATAGAAGCAGCCAATAATTGCGCAGTAGAGCTAGCGTGGCAACAAAAACAGTCTTCTGTAGCCTGTGGGCATTTTTGGTGTGTTGAGAACAGGGAGTGAACAGGACCATATCTATTCTCACCCCAGTTTCTAACAAAACATTAAAATAACACCCAAACCACAATTAAAGCCCCAGTCTCAGGGCTGGTTTCAAAAGTCCCTACACAAGATATGGCTCAAGGAGGGTATTGATGACCTTCCCTGTCCTGAAATCTAAGTAAGGGGGTGTGAATATCAAGGACCAGGGCTTTTTTTGTAGAAAAAGCCCAGCAGGAACTTGTTAGCATAATAGGCCACACCCAACACCAGAAACTCATTAGCATATTTGGCCACTCCCCCATGTTACCAGAAGAGCGGTCATCCAGCCACACCCACCTTTTGCTTCTTATTCTGTTTACCTTGTCAAAACCCAGGGCTTTTTTTGTAGCAGGAATTAATTTGCATGTTAGACCACACACCCCTAATGTAGCCAATCTTAATGAGTTTCTGCTGTTGGGTGTGGCCTATTATGCTAATGAGTTCCTTCTGGGTGTGGCCAACTCAGGAGCCAGCCAGAACTCCGTTCCTGTGCGTTCCTGCCCAAAAATAGCCCTGTCAAGGACTAACACAAATAAGCTAATATTTTCTCCCCCTCAACCTTAAAATATTTATCAACAGTCCATCCACAAATTCTTCAAGGTGTTCAATAGAAGTTAAATGCCACAAAGAACACTATGTGTGCTTTTTTCTTTAAAGTACAACTGGGTTTCTCACCAAATTTTTAAGAAACTGATTATGTGCCCAATGGTGAATTAATAATGTAATTGTAGTGGCAGATTTTTTTTTAAAAAAATATTTTTATGGCGCAATCTGTATAATAACACTAATTAACACTCTAGACTTTCTTAAAATCATTTTTTTTCATAATTCCAAGCTGGTAAACTGGTGTGATTGTCCAACTATAAGGTAGAAGATTTCCTATACAACCGACTTACCAGTACTAATAAATAATTCAAGAAATAAAGTAGCAGTATAAGAAACGATCATAAAAAAGCAGGCAACTCAGAATCACTTCGCCTTCTGCAGTCTTTCCCTCCTTAGACTTTGCCTCGGACCACTCTTTGAAGAGAGTTGCAATTTCAGTGATGCTAGAAGTTCCTTTCCAAAATCTAAGTAACAGTCCATCTTGGTAGACAATAATATTGGATGTTGGGCTCCATCTAAACTGTACCTGGGTTTCCATAAAAGTTTTTATGAGCTTGAGGGTTCTCCTTTTCCCCAATGCTTCTGGTGAATCGTGTAGATGTTCCCTTACAGGTTTCTCAGTCTTGTAATTCCTGATGTCAGATTTGTGTCCATTTATCCTTTGGCACAGGGTTTGTCCTGTTTGTCCTATGTAGAGAGTCGAAGGGCAAAGTTGACATTTAATGGCATATAACATTGTTAATGGCATAACCTATGCCAGGGGTAGGCAAACTTGCTCAGCATAAGAGTCACCTAGAACAGGCGTTGCCAAACTTGCTTAATGTAAGAGCCGCATAGAATAAACATCAGATGTTTGAGAGCCACAAGACATGAACAAATATTACCTGCTTTTATTGGAAAATAAGCAAATTTGCTTTTTATTAACATTCAATGAGACTGCCAAAAATAATAACAAAAGGGGTAAAAGCAGATATTGATAATGATATTAATTTGTCCAATGATATTTGTTTGCTAATGATATTTAGCTTCCCCAGCTGCCCTGCCGGGAGCCACATAATATATGTGAAAGAGCCGCATGCGGCTCCCTAGCCACAGTTTGCCCACCCCTGACCTATGCCAAAGGATAAACGGACACAAACCTGTAGGGGAACACTTCAGCCTTCCAGGACATTCAGTGGCTGACCTCAAAGTAGCTGTTTTATTGCAAAGGAACTTCAGGAACAGAACAGAAGACTGCTGGATTACAAATTATTACAACACTCAGAACAAACCACCCTCCAGGACTTAACAGGGGTATTGGTTTCTTATGCCATTACATATGCTAACTCATTCAATCCCCACTATGTATTCTCACCAAGAAGAGCTAAACATCCCCTATATTTTATTTTATTTTTGAAACTGTATATTATAGTAGTGATTGTAATGCAATACAATATTTTGTTGATCTCTGACATAACACTGCACCCCAGGAAAAAGGATTCTGTCAGTTAACTGCATGTTTTAGTGAAGCAAAATGTAATGTAATTTGGAATGGTAGATTTAAATATAATTCTCTGTTCAGGGAATAAGAAAAATACTCTAAACAGCCATGATGCTTTAAAGTTTGCCTACATGCTGGAAAGGAGATGGATGAGATCTAATGACTGAATTCTCCCACAATTTGGGATACATCAATCTCCAGTTCTGAGATATTTATTACCTATGTTGTCTTTTCCCCAAACAGATGATAAACAGAAACCAAGCTTGTCATTCTTTTTATCCGTTAAAAAAACACTTTGCTATTTTGCATGCTAATTTAACAAATCACCATGTACATATACAAGTATGATCTGTAATTCCATTTCATTGTCTGATGAAGTGTGCTTTGCACACAAAACCTCACGCCTTGAATAAAACTTTGATGGTCTTAAAGATGCCTCTGGACTCTAACTTTGTTCTATTGCTCCAGACCAATACGGCTGCCCACTTTGATCTATATTTTACCTCAGTTATCTAGCCTTCATTCTGATTTTCAGCTGAGCTTCTTTCCAGCTTTCTAGACGAGAGAAAAGCTAAATATGTCACCAGTTCACACTTTTCAGCTGCTGCCAAAGGGAATCTAACACATTCCTTTAAAAGGAAACTGTTTGCTGCAATGCAAAATGGAATTAAATAGGCCTGCCCTGATTTATCCTAGCCTCATGTCAAACAGATTTCACAAAACTGGACAGACAAGAGTACTTGAAAATAAAATCAATCTGCAAACAATCTTTCTGTGAAACAATAGCTCTGTAATGTTTATTTTTAATTTATTTATTTAATTAAGGCAGGCTCAGGGCGGCTCACATAAAACCAATAAAACAATATACATTTCATTAAACTGTTTATATCATTTCAATAACTGTTTATACTGTTAATTATTTATTAAAACATTTATAACCCCTTTTCCTCATGGCTCATGGCTGCTTCACAATGTTCCCACTAGCCTTCCATTGCCACTGACAAGCTTTCCTTGTTTTTGGTGAAGCAGGCACAAGCGATCAGTTCTATGAGGCTATATCAAGAACAGAACTTGCAAGACAAATTGATTTAAAATTGACTTTCTTTAATTAGGTGAAATGCATAGGACGCTACGGTTGGAAGCACTGCCTTGGAATTTGGGGAGGATGTGACATCACTTATGGGTGATGCCCTAGGAATTTCCCCTAGTCTCTGTGGAAAAGACCAGAGAGACATGGGAAAATTCATTGAATGTCATTATAGAGGCTATTTTCCAGCTATTATTTCTTCCATTCCTTAATTTCTAGTGGACAGGGGATTAGGGATGAGGGCTAGAGTTTACTTGCTGTTAGCCCAACTGCTTCATTTAGTTATTAATACTGGGGAGATATATGCTTAAATAATGAGCAGTAGGCAATACCGGGTCAACAACTGTTTATACAGGGGCTGTGCCTCTCCCAGACTACTCAAGAACAGACACGGAGACTAGGATCAATGCAAAAAGGTATTTCTTTTACTTAAAGAATTTAAGAAAGTCTCATTCAAATGTTACAGAATCACACAAACACTTATACAGCTCTAAGAAATTAGATAGAGTTAAAGGGATGGTTGCATTAGCAGGAAAATTGTTGGTATCCGTTGAGGGCGATATTTACCTGTCCAGGGAGCTGGTCTGGTCTGGCTGGAAGAATGGGTGTTTCAGGAAGGGGGGGAGAAGGAGCACGTGTTCTGAACCTGCAGCAACACGTGTCAGACTCAAGTGGTGCACCCAAGAGCCCAGGAGGGAGGAAGGAAGGAGGTAAAAGGGATACTGACTGAGGCTTGGGTGCCTACTCTTATTGGGGGTCTCTGGGGGCTGGCAAAGCCAAACATCTCCCCTGGGAACATCCCTGGGCTGATCCGCCTAAAAATCCTGGCCAATGAGGAAAGGAAAGGGATTGGCTAGTGTTAAAGGTTCACCTATTAACTTCTGGAGACACCGGTCCAGAGCGGAGGTAAATCATCGCTAGGACCATTGTTCTCTTCTTAAAGGGATTAAACTCTTGGCCTGGCCAAAACTGTTTGTCTTCCTGGCTGGGTCCACAGTCCGTGTGGAATTGGGGGTAATCCCTTTATCTGGAGCAATGACTGTTGGAGGGGAAAGGGTTGTGACCTGCGACCTGGTGGAATATGTGATGATGATGCTTTGTGAGCACATGTTTGAGCCATAGGAACAAGATGGCTCTTGTTCTGTGTAGGGGCTTTTTGTGCAGTGGGAGAAGTCTGGGACTTGGCAGCCTTGAGAACTCTCTGGTACATCATCTCCTGGCATCGGATGGCGTCTGTCCCCAGTTGGCATTTGTCCCTGGCCACTCTGCATCATAGCTCCTCTCATACATATTCAGCAACACAGTTTATTTGTTATAGATTTTATGTCCATATGAGTGCTATAAGCACCTTGCAGGGCTAACACTGCTGCAGGTGGGCAAATGGCAAGCCTATACACTGCAGTCCTAAGAGCACTTCCCTGAAATAAGTCCACTGAATAACACAGGATTTTCTTATCCATAGACCTTCTTAGATTGTCCCCATAGTCTCTAGTTTCTCCTGCTTGCAAAAAGTTTGTGGTGGTCCAAGTCTAACTTCTCCAACTGCTTGATTCTCCAAAGCACCCCTCTTACAAAAGTGTTAACTTGACAGAGTAAATGATGCAACATAACATAGTAGGATCTGACTTAACAGCAAACTATACACAGTGGTGTAGACCCACAGCCCCTAACAATTTGTCCATGTAATTTTGTGAATCATTTTGTACAGTGCTACTCTATTGCCTGCATACCAAAGCTGTCTTGAATGATAAAGTTCTGCATAGTTTGCAGAAAGCTGATAGAGTGGCAGCCTTCTCAACCTCATTAGGCCGGTCATTTCACAGGGTGGGAGACACAATGCAGAAGGCACATGTATGGGCAGTTACTGATTTTGCCTATTTACAGGTTGGTAGCTGCAGAAACCCTTGCTCAGATGAGTGCAGCTATTGTGGCAGAGAACAGGGAAAGGGACTGTCTCACAAATACGAGCGTCTAAGGCCAGGAAGGGCTTTGTATGAGTGTCCCGTCCGGGACGGCTGGGCCTGGTCCCAACCTCCCGCCGAGCAGCCCCCGGACTCACCGGGACAGAGCGGGGCACCCGGGTGCCAGATTCCCGCCGACCGTCCCCCGGATTCGCAGGCACAGAGGGAGCAGCCGGTCGAAGATTCCAAGACCCGCCAGGAAGCATCCCACGACGCGTCCCCCAAGCCGCGGGCTGATGGCGTCGCCGCGGCAGGCATCCCGAGGCCCCAGCGGGCTCGGACAACCACCAGAAGCCCCCGCCCGGCACCGGCGAGGGAGGCGTCGGGGAAGGCAGCCAGGAAGCCCCTGGGAGCAGCCGCGCCCGCACGGCGAGCCAGCCAGAGGGACGACAGCCACAGAGTTCTGGAGGCGAAGAGACGCTGCTGGAAGGGGCGGAGGGAGGAGGCTGCAGAGTCCTGTGCGGCCGCCGCGGAAGCCAGAGAGGGACCTGGAACCCCGCCCTTGAGACGCCGGGCGCATCTCAGCCTATAAAGGGGGGCGGGGCAGGAGAGGGAGGGGGGTGGGCGGAGCAGAAGGAGGTCTGGGAAGGTGGCAGGTGGGAATAAAAAGAGTAGGAATGAGGACGCCAGGGAGGAAGTGCCGGGAGTGCGAATGCCAAAGCGTGTAAAAGAGCTGGAGAGAGAGAGACGGCCCAAAGTGAGAGAGAGAGAGAGGGGCAAGGGAGAGGCCTGGCATCCCGGTGGCAGGAGGGCGACCTGGGTGTATTCAAACCCCGCCCCCTGCCAAATCTGAGGCTGAATTCCTCCCAAATTCCCTACCCCACTTCCGCAGGGCTTTTCTGACAGAAAGGGGAACACGGCGTCTGGGGGAGCGGCCCCGGGGAAGGAGGCAGAGCTTGACAATGAGATAGCCAATATTTTAAATTGAGCCAAGTAACTGATGGGCAGCCAGCAGAGTAATTGGAGAATGGGACTGATATACATGTTCCATCCACTTCACAATAATGGCCAAGCTGTGGCATTCTGCACCAACTGGAGTTTCCAAACTGAGTTTGAGGGGAGACCAGTGGAAAGTGCATTGCAGTAGTCTGGTCTTGATGTCAATATTACCGGAAAACTGTAAAACCAATAGGATGCTGTGGACTAATAAAGACAAGTTTTATTTTAAAAAACCCACTGTGTATTTTTTCATTCAAATTTCAACCCACTAATATACAATGTACTTTCAGCTGTGGTGGCTCAGCGGTTTAGATGCTGAACTGCAGACCAGAAGATTGGTAGTTTAGCAGTTTGAGACCCAAGTGCCATGTGACGGAGTGAGCTCCTGTCTCTGGTCCCAGCTCCTGCCAACCTAGCAGTTCGAAAGCAAGAAATTGCAAGTAGATAAATAGGTAACATTTCGGGGGGAAGATAACAGCGTCCCATGTGCCTCGGCATCTAGTCATGCCAGCCATATGGCCACAGATAGCGCTGGCTCTTCGGCTTGGAAACGGAGATGAGCACTACCTCCTAGAGTCGAATTCAACTGGCTTTTGAGTAAGGGAAACCTTTACCTTTACCTTTTATAAGCAAATCAGTCTTATCACAATGTTACATCCAAGAATCATATTATATAGGAAAATCAATTTGGGTATACATCTTTTACAAAATTCAAAAATTCTGCAGTATATATTCAATGGTACAATCCAAATAGTGGGGCTTATATAGAAAATTTAAACATGAATTAAAGAAACACAACTGTGTAGTCATTCAAAGTCCAAAATATCTGAATAGGAAAGATCACAGTCCTGAATTCCAGTGAATAGATGGAGACTCCGGATTTATTCAGCTTTGTTTTGTAATGTCTTCCTCAGATAATGGACTGCTGCTAAGGCTATCCATTGTGTCTGTTGGATGCCACAGTTATTAATCTTTGTTCCTATAATCCAATTTTCCAGAATTCATACACTTAGTAATTCTGCTCCCACTCTCTAATTTTCTGTGGATTTAATCCTAAAATCCCCTAGAGCATTCTGGGGATTTATGAGCCTCTGTGGGCAGGTCATTTTAACTCAGTCCCCTCTTTTGTAAAGTGTTGGGGCCACCTTGTTCTTGGTTTTGAATAGGCAGTGGTCACACTATAGTTCAGGGTGAATCTTAAGCCCTGAAATCAAACCTTTCCTCAGTGATTCAGTGTAAAATATTAGGTCCAAGGTATGACCTCTTTCATGTGTTGGGAAAAACTCAAGGCAGACAAAAAAAGCTATACAATCCTGGGCCAGCCCCAGTGAGAGATACTCATATGAATGTTGAAGCTGAATATATTTTGAGGCTTGTTTGCTTAACTCCTTTGACTATTTGATTCTCTAGTATTCCAACACCCCATTTTGGCTCCCTGCCTGACTCAGGAGGAGGAGGAAGAGGAAGAAGAAGAAGAGGAGGAGGAGGAGGAGATTGGATTTATACCCCGCCCTTCACTACCCAAGGGAGTCTCAGAGCGGCTTACAACTCCTTTCCCTTCCCCTCCCCACAACAGACACCCTGTGAGGTGGGTGGGGCTGAGAGAGCTCTGAGACAACTGTCCTTGAAAAAACAGCTGGTACAGAGCTATGGCTTGCCCAAGGTCATCTAGCAGGTGCAAGTGGAGGAATGGGAAATCAAACCTGGGTCTCCCAGATTAGAGTCCGCGCACTTAACCACTACACCAAACTGGCTCTATAATGACATAAGCTGAGCATTTTTGTTTGGATTTCTACATTCTTGCAGTGTTGCCTGGGAATGATTGTTAACAATATAGTCACCTGTGGATATGCAGCAGCACAATGAATGCTGACAAATACCATGCACAGGGTAAGTGCAAACACAGCACATATATTTAAATTGTAACTGACTCTATATTGTAACTGATTCCAATCAAGTCAATAAATTGTGCCCATGTATCAGTAGAAGGTACCTGGTCATTCGCCATGCTGAATGCAATCATTGCGCAGATGAAAACCACTCCAAGTGCTGATCATTTTGAATGATGTGAAAATCTTGGTGCCAATCATATGATTCAAAATATGTATAGCAAGCAAGGTACATTCAAATGTCCATTGCTTTTTTATATTCTTAGCAAAGGGATGTCAGGTCTGTGTTTGGCGATCCTGGGAGCTTTGGAGGGAGGGATATGAGGAAGGAGAGTAGCCTGAAATGCAGTGACATCACTTCTGGGTAAAGACCTGGAAGTTACGTGACCATGTCAAACAACACTCTAGGAATTCTATAAAGACAATAGATATTGTGGGGAATTCTCAAAGTGGAACTGATGTCATCATGTCATGTGACATCATCCCCCCCCCATCCCATTTTCTCCCAAATGAGCCCAGGAGAGTGAGTTTGCCAGGCAAAGGGTAAGACTATCTCAGCACCTCTGGTTGTCATCCTGCTTGATAACATTAGAATACACCAAATAAGTCTTTCATCAGTTTCTTTAAAGTATTTTAACTGCCAAAATGTTAGTAACTTCAAAGTGGAAATCTTTGCAAATTCCATCAATCATTCCATCAACTGAATTGCAGGTCTTTCCCACATTCCCCTCTCCTCCAGCAGTCCTCTCGAGCCCCAGAAAAGTTTATTCCCATGATTGTGGAGTCCACATGGACTAACAGCCAAGCAGAATGAGAGACTGCAGCATGGAGGAGTTTCAATGGTCCGATCTGCATTGGTATTTCCCACAGTTGTGCTAATGATCTCACATTGTCTCACAAATTTCTGTCTGCATTTTATGCCGCATCCACTCTCCTATTGTTTCGTCTCAGCATGGGCTGTCTGCATCATTTTATTGCTATGCAATGATGACTCCGAGGTCATTATGGTGTCTCATTGCCTTATCTGGATTTGGTTTTAAGGTGGTACAATTGCTCCTCCCCACCCTTGAGCTGCTGTGAGCAAAAAGCAGACAACTGGAGCTGAATTCCTTCCTCCATCTTTTCTGAGAAGATATGCAAATTGTCACAAAGGAAGCAAGTTAGCTAAAAATCCAGTTGTCTGCATTTAAAAGCAGGCAGGGAACATTCTTCTGCAATCATATTTTGGGGGGGGGCGGTTTGGAAGCATGCCCACACCCCCTCTCTTGCTCTCTCTAAACAACTTGCATCCTGATGCAGACAGAGGAGAGCTTTATACTGAGCCAAATGGGAAGCCGGCACCATGGCAGCACTGAACAGCTTTACGTAGCAAATGCAGATTGGGCCAGTCACTCCCTCCTGGTTCTTCCTTCACTCCTGAAATTTCACCCCCCCTCCTCCTCACTCACTGCCCTCCAACGCCCTGCATAGCTGCTGCTCCTTATGGGTCCTACAGCCCCAGGAATAAACGGTTTCTGGAATCAGAAAGAACTGCTATGGGAAGGGAATGAGAAAATGATCTGTGGTCTTTGCACCTATGGACTGCTGAATCCAACCGATCAAGTTATTATGCTCTGCCATGCCACCCCTGACAGCAACATCCAATGCAGTGGTACAGAGTGAGGGAATCTTTTGAGTCCAAAAAGACAAGGAGATAGAAAGAAGAGGAATGGGGTTGTTTTTCTGGCAGCATGCATCTGTCCTGCCTAGACTGAATCTGACCACTTGTTGATTCAGTTATTGCTTGGCTATTCTCGTAATGTCTTTCATTTCTTTAGAAATTAAAATAGACATAATTTTTCACCTTACGTAAACAGAAGCACATCTGTACAACCCACAGTTTGTATGACCGTGAAATCTGGGGTGCGGGGGATTTATATGGTACAACCTATTGGTTCATAGTTCTTAATTTGGAATAAATGTTGTTATGTTTCCATAAATGCACTACCAACAAACAGAATGAGCATTTGGGAATCACATTCCTTTTGGATAAGTTTAATAAATTGACTCATCTGCCTTTGAGGATTTCAGCAAAGCAAAACAGAAGAAAAACTGCCATTTTAAATGTCACATCATTTTCAAAATATGCTCAAGTTCCATTTATATCCAGAAGAAACCTTCCTGGCACACAATTTATTTTAATGAGTAAGAAACTCATGCTGTACCTTTAATATGTCATCCCTAATGAGCAACATAAACACATGGCATCTTGTTTACTGTATCAGAACATGAAGCATAAGGGCAGAATATCGCAAAGCAAGATATACTCTGAATAACTCAATGACTATTTTTATGGCCTTCAAATCATGTGATACGTAAAGCAATAACTAGTAAAGAAGAAATAGATTTTTCTTCTTTAACAGGCACTTCATCTACTAACAGGACCAGAACAATAAATCTTGATGCACTTTTATTTATAGCATTTTGCTTCATGAGTTTTGGTGTTAAAATTCAAAGGGTCTTAACTGAGAGTTTGGAGTTGCTGCCTACCAACTAACTTGCTAGCAAAATTATGACCTAATTCTGGGTAGGCACATCACAGCTATACACTGTTGGCTTGGGAAGAGATACAGGCTTTCACTGTACTTTGGTAGCTTCACCCTGTTGGCCACACAGAGAACAAATTCTCTTCTTTGGCCCAATCTGCATCTAGCATTTGCTCTGCTGTTTTATCAAGCCCACACTGGAACAGAAAAAGATGCAGCTCAAAACCGCATTCAGATACCCCAGGCCAATGCTGTACTGACTGCAGAGTCACCCCTGAATGGCCATAAAATGGCCATAAATCTATGCAGACAGCCAGGGGCATAGAGTTTTGTAAATTCCGGGGGGTGGCTCTTTAGCGCATGCGCTTTGTGCGTGCGCTCGCTGGGGTGATGTTCTCCCCCCCAGGAAACCGCCGTGCCTCCCCAGACCCTTCCGAGGCCCTCCAGTCGCTGCTGCCGGTGCCTCTCTCTCCCCCCCGGCCACTCCTTCCCTCTCCCTCCCTCTTTTCCGGGTGAAATGCCCAGCGTGGTGACCACCACACTGAGCATTTCGCCCAGAAAAGAGGGATGGAGAGGGAGAGGGAAGGACGGAAGAGTGGCCAGGCCAGGGGGGGAGAGGCACCGGCAGCAGCGGCGGCCGGGCCTCGGAAGGGTCCAGGGAGGCACGGCGGCAGGCACTCTGTTTTGCCGGGGGTGGCTGAGCCCCCCCAGGAAATTTCAGCGGTGGCTTGAGCCCTCGAGCCCCCTCATAGTCTACGCCTATGCAGACAGCCACCGTAAAATGAAGAGATCAAACAAAGTGAAAGCGGCATGCAGTCTGGACGTTCTGTTTCGTTCCCACTGGATAGCTCCTAGGTCTTATTTGATATTACCTATTTTAACAAAATATCATCTTCCACTTGAGTCATGGGTGATTTCTTATTTGCTGACAGATACTAACCCGGCAATTACTGCTTCAGTAGCAAGGTATTCAACAACTATAATAGCATTGAAGCGTAAATAGTGGATACCATTGAAAAGCTTATATTTATTTATCTTAACTACTTTAAACAAGATGTTCAGAATGTTTTATACTGATTATATCTTACCGAATGGAGAAGCTCACTGTTTTAACTTCGTTTTGATGTTTAAACACAAACTGTATTTTATTCATGTGCTTGAGACCTTTGGTAAGCCGAAATAAATAAATGAAATGAAATGGCTTCCCTAAGGCTACTGAGTGGGTTTGTGGCAGTTTGAACTTGGAACAGCCTGAGTCTCAGACGGTCACAAGAAAAGAATAAGTTATGTCCGTCACCTTTTACATCTCAGTATCTGGCATTCAGAACTATACTGCATCTCATTTAGCTGCCATGGTCAATAGTTGCTGATATTTATCATTTCAAAGTGGCAAGCCGTGTTTTAGACTGTTACAGCAAAAATAACCAGGAGTGTTGTGGCATCTTAAAGACTAAAAGGATTTAAACAAAAATAAAAAGTGTCTATGGTGCTGTGAGACACTTCCCCCTTCATGAATGTGTGCATTCTCACGTTTTCCCCCCCTCAAAACAAAACAATCTATTGTGTGAAAATGCCTTCAGAGTTAGAACAGCTTTATGGCACAAATGTTATGATACATTATTTGAAATCCCTCTGCTCTGTATACAGTATCTGAGATTTTGATCTTCATAGGCAGGATATCCACTCAAAATAAGCACTGACATTGAAACGTGATGTGCTACATAAAATCTGGCCTAACACATGCACAATAATTAATCAAAAGGTTCTTTTCCCAAGAAATATTCTAACAATTTCCCAATTTTGTTTATTCCCTTTCCCAAAGAAAGCACTTAATTAATTGAACTGTTTGGACATTTCTAATACTTTCACTTAGTACCTTTCAATATGTTGGCCTTAGTTTACCAGTAACTGCAGAGAAACAAATACATCAGAAGACAGATGCATTTTTGGTTTTGATACCAGGTTTCAGCAGGCAAAACTGATAAACACTTAAGAAGGGTTGTTTTTAGTTCCATTTCTGTTTATGTAGAAATTATCCCTCCAAGATATGCTTTGAAGACAGAACAATGATGTCAGAGGAGTAATTGGTTTGCTTTGGAATAAGAAGTATGAAAAACTTCAGACAATAATAAGGTATCAAAGGGACATAAATAGCAGATTACTCAGGAGAAATATATAGCTTATTGAATGTCTATTTTTTGATTAAGAAAATGCATTTTCCTGTAAGGAATAATTGTTTATATTTCACTGAAAGTTTCTCTTATTTTATTGATCGTTGTCCCCAAAAGATAATGTAATGTTGTGCAGTCTGTGGGTTTCATTTTTTTCTTAAAAGAGCACACCAAATAACTGAAACATTCTGCTTATAAGCAATAGTGACATCTTTCTTCCAGCTCGTGTTATTGTTACTGGCAAGCTAGGCACTGGCACTGCAAGGGGAAGATGCTGATAAATAGAGATTCTTTTTTTCTTGGCCAACTGTACCTATCTAACTCCACTGGAGTCAATGAGCTTAGGAGGCAACTCTGCTTAGGATGACCCTGTACGTTATGGAAATGGGCTATATATTGGACAGAATCTGTGACATCATGCATTTTCAATATCTGGACCGTTAATTTTTAAAATGTTTTCATCTGGCCAGCATGCCTCTACAGATCACTGTATATTCTAACATCTAGGCTTGCCATGTCGCCCTGGCAACTGGCAGGGCATAGGGGAGTATGGGGTATAAATCCAATCTCCTCCTCCTCCTCCTTCTGATTCTTGACAGCACCCTTCCAAAAAAGCTGATTGGCCAGCATCAGCTGAGAGAGATATGAAACAGCTGATCTGGAGGGGAAAAGGGTATTTTGCCTTTTGGTCTTTGCCTGAAATCTAAGGTCTGGATCAGGGTTTGGCTTCTGAGGGAAGAGACTTTGGGAGTCAGTGATTTCTGAGAGGCAATAGTTGGAAAAGTACTTCTACAGACCCATTGTCTTAAATATATTAGAACTACTCTGAGGGAGAATTTAGCTTTTCAGTCAAGAAAGTTACAGAACAACTTTATACAGACAATGGATACTGGAGAAGGATTTGGCAGAGGGTCTGGGTAGTTAGAAAGAATTCCCACACAAGTCAAATAGTAAAAGGAGTTATTGTTTCTTAGGGACAAGAATAACTTCCTGCCAGTGAATGGAGTTGGGAAGAGATCCCTGGTCTGTGATAATGGGGAGAAGCTTAGACACCTCAGGAGTCAGTGAAAAACTGTAATATCTAAAGAGAAAAGCTAGAACTCTGAAGGGAGAAATCTAGAAATTATAAGCAAATGTTATTCTACAGAAAACAGTATTAAGAACCTGTGTTTATGCTGAAATATACTAAACAAAGCACCTCTCAAAGGAAGAACTAGAAAACCTTGAAATCAAACTACAAATACACTCTGTATGGTTCAAGAATTCAAATCTGTATATAGTATAAAGTTTTCCTCAGCTTTTCTAAACCTTGACAATCTTCTATTATATATATATATATATATTCCATACCTTTTCAGTAAAATATTGTTTCTGTTTTGAAAGTTATTTTGCCTCAAATACCATTTCAGTAAAGGTTTAAATATAAGACATATCTATAACAGGGTGGGGCAGTTAAAGCTTATAAAATGAAGAAATACATGCTACTGAAGGGCGGCTCAGTCACAAAGGGGAGCTAAAAAATTTTTGGTGGAAAAATCTGTTTGGGATTGGGGAAGCGTCAGGGGTCTGCCATAGCAGGTTTTGGAAAGAACCTACTGAGGACAGGGAAAAGAATGACTAGAGCACAATTAGAGCATGGCACTGTGTAGATGCCCCACAAAAAAAAATGCTCCAGCCTGGAAGCCAAAGCAGAGAAAAACATCTATGGAAGCAGATTTTTAAAAGCAGTCATGACCTCTGTTTATGTACATCAACCTTGTAGGAGATACTAGATAAATTAATCTGAGAAATAAAGAAGCTTTTTAAGATTTGAATTCTGGACAATATGCTAGAGTTAATGAGATAAAAAAGAAAGCTGCCTATGGCATGTGTTCTAATTATACTGAATGAATAATTTTAATCATCTGTTTGTTCATGTTTCTGACTGATATATGAGAAATCATCCGCATAACAAAGATTAACATGTCCCCAGATAGCCCTCCGGCTCAGAAGCCAGAGTCATCGCATTTTCCCAGTAATTTACAACCCGTGCAGTTCTGCAGAAACATGCTGAGTTTTCTGCTTACTCTAGCTTTTCTCCATCAGCAAGTCTTTAAATATTTCAAAAAGATGTTCCAAAATTGTTGGGATTTTTTTTTTTCATGGGCAGAGATTTTATACAGATTACAGAGCTTTAGCAGGTGTAGCCTTTTCTGACTGTGGATGTGTAGGGATGTGTAAAATGGGCCTCTTCCATTTCTGTAGGTTATGAAGCTCTTAAAGGCACAGAGCCATAAAAGGCGGATAACCGAGACCTCATGAGACAAGTATGTCCAAAGTATGAGACAAGTATGTCAATTGCTGACACTGTTTCCAGTAATTTTCTCTTTGGCTGTTGGCCTATCCTACTTATTTTCTGTTCCTCTTGAGCCCATCATACCATGCCAGTTAGCTGGAAAACTTAAAGGCATGAAGCACATAACAGATGCAACAGCCCCAGACTTAGTTGGGGCCCCGTTTGCAAGTCTGTGTGTAGCCCAGAGGTGCTGCCTTACTCATGGGTAGCCTCAACAGTGGGGCACCCAATTTCTGACTTGAACCAGAGACCCACAAAATCAGGCCAAAGAGGACACTCTTGACCTGAGCCACAGAGCCAGCCAAATCTCTGTAAAAAGGGTTTAAATTTCAGGTTGCACAAGGCAGCCCTCAAAGCAATCTCCAACCCCCCTCCCCTCGGCAAAGGTATGCATATGAAACAATCGCGAGTTCCAGTACCTCCATTTCCATAGCTATTCAGTAGCCACCTGGCAAACAGCTCCTCTGTCTCCAAACCTTCACATATCTCCCTTTTGCGATACCTATGCCTGTGCAGAAATCTTTTGTCTCAACACCCGTCCTTCCTGCCCCCTCCCACAGGATACTGAGATAAACTAATCAAACCTTAATTTCATCAGCGATCCTTCCTGATGCCAATCAGAGACCCATCCCCCCGTCTGTTCAACCTACCCCAGTTGGACCATCAGTGGTCATCAAACCCTTTCAGCCAGCTCCAGTAGGACCATCAACGGGCAATTAATCCCATCACCTTCTGGGCTGGGAGACAGCCCCCAGAATTCCTATAAAAATAGAGCATGCCCCGCCGTAACAATTTCCATCTCTTACTGAAAGTAATGAAGTCTTGTCAAACAGTATGTTTCATGCAAATATATCTTTGTTACTGTCACTTAGATGGATAAAGAAATGCCCTTGCATAATAACAAACAAGGATGGAAGATTCACTGATTTGAATGACAGTACTACTAGTATTGGAACCACTTCAGAAAAAGAGGTGAACAGCCTACATAGTACACATTCACATATCTATGTCTTGATTGCTGTTGGAGGGCATATGTGAGTCCAGCCTCATCCACTTAATTAGGCCTACCATGGGCGTCAACTACGGGGGGCTCGAGGGCTCGAGCCTCCCCCGAAATTTTCCGGGGGGGGGGGCTCAGCCACCCCCGGCAAAATGGAGAGCTCGCCGGTGGCCAGTCAGCCGGCCAGCTGGCCATCGCCACCTCTCCTTCCCCCCCACCCCCGGCCTGCCCTCCTGCCTCTCTGGGGCGGGGGGGGAGAGAGGCGGCGGGGACATGGTCCTGCGCTTTGCGCGGGCGGCAGTCAGCCGGCCAGCTGGCTGCCGCCGCCGCCGAGACTGCGTGGGTCTGCCTCCCTGGGGCAGGGGGGAGGAGCAGCGGGGACATGGTCCCGTGCGCGCGCGCGCGCACAAGAGAGCCCCTGCCCCCCCCCCCAGGGATTTAGAAAGTCTACGCCCCTGAGGCCTACTGAAGGTGGTATCATATGTTTTGCTAAAGTGGGCATGGATCTTAATTTTTTGGGATTTAATTCTGACTTTAGATTTTTTATTTTCTAAGGTAGTAGCATGGATCCAACCATCCTCCAAGGAACCTTCCTCAAGTGTAAGGAGTTGGCACTTAAAGAAGAGCTACTTAAGTTTGAGGAAGGTTCTATAAACTGAGAAAAGGTTCAAACTTTGGAAGGATAAGGGCAGGAGCCACCCTAATACGAGCAGATGGATTTATTTAGGTTTTTCAGATATGAGCTGAGGATGCTGATCTGGGCATGGTATCATCAGAATTCCTGATGCTGGAGCAAACTGAAGTAGAACAAATCGCAGGAAAGGGGCATCAGTTAGTTTTGGTTGCTAAAGTTACACACAATTCCAATTTTTAAGGCTATTCAGAGAGTAGAAGAGTAGTTTGAATGTACTGAGCCCCCTTGGAAAATTCCAGTGTTTAATGGGTAACTCACAGTGTGGATAGCAATGAGATCAGAATGTTGCTTTTCAGTTCTGTGCAGGTGCCACTGGAAAAGGTATTTTAGTCAATGTTGAACAATGTCAGCTTGTTCTAAGACACATATTAAATCTGTCAGAGGACTTATTCCCACCTGCTGAATACCTGGCGATGCTATTGTGAGAACAGGCATGCACAGCAATAAAAAATCAAATAGCTTTTGAGTTCCTTTCATCCATTTTTATCTTCCTTTCTGTAATTGTAATTGTATTTTCTTTTGTTCTGCTTTTTGGGTGTAAAAAGCATATTCGAGATAACTAATTAATGTTTGTAACATGCCTTTAAAACCTTGGTTGAAAAGTACTATTCTTTAAAAAAAAAAACACAAGCATTTGTTACACGCTCCAGGGTAGTCATTTCTGGCTAGTTAATTTGGGTTCTTATCTGAAAATTCATAGGGTAATTTGAAAAGAGCATTTGGAGTAACTGCAAAGTGTTTGTTTTTAAGTACAATATTACCTGGGTGTTGGAAGCAAAGAAACCCAGAACAAAACATGACTATTAAAATGTTAACACTGGAGTGTTAAAGAAAACTGACCATGGCATAGAACAATTGCTCAGGGCGGGGAGAGGAGACTTTAAAACAGTAATGTTTGGCAAAATTCAGTTATACATGATACCTCAGAAGTACTTTATTAGGAGATGGCTCCTGAATTAGGGCTGCTTTTGGGGTAACACCTTGGAATGGTTTAAACCAGAGGTGTCATACTTATTTGCTACGAGGATCTGGATCTCACATAAATGTCACTTTGTTGGGCTGGGCCATGTGCAATAAAATGTAACATGAGGTACCAGAGACATGAACATTATAAAGATAATTCAGATGCTGAATGGCAACCACAGGCACAACTGGATTAGGTGTGATATGCAGAGGGGTAAGAGGCATGGAGATATCAACACTGGTAATGAGATAGGAAACCTAGGTCTCAATTTGGTACAGGAGGATTAAGTCCAGAAGGATGCAAAGAATAGGTAGAAATAAATCTGAAGAAGTGAGCAGTGACTCACGAAAGCACATACCTACTACAAATTTTGTTAGTTTTTAAGGTGCTAATGAACTCTTACTATTTCTATTGCTATTAGAAACCACAACTGGTCCAAAAACCAGTGGGGGAACATTTTAACCTTCCAGAACATTCAGTTGCTGACCTAAGAGTAGCAGTTCTCTTACAAAGGAATTTCAACGGGAGGTTAGAAAGAGAGACTGCAGAATTACAACTGATAATGAAGCTCAAGACAATGCATCCTCCTGGACTGAATTGAAACCTAGGTTTCTTCCCTCATTACCAAAGCCTGCTGTTTCATTTGGCATCTGAAATCCCTTTACTATCCAAGATATAAGGACAGATGGACTCACATTCTAGCTTTATCTGAAGAAGTAAACTGAGTCATGAAAGCTCATGCCCTGCTACAAATTTTGTTGGTTTTAAGGTTCTATTGGACTCTTGTTCCCTTGCACTAATAAAGAATACAAGCTGTGCTGTTAGGTTTCTCCCCCCCCCCCATCTGTTAGAACTGGAAAGGGAGATCTTTCCAAGTGCCATGGGACTCCCTCTCTCTCTCGCTTGCTCACTCTCGCTCTTTCTTTCCCTCCCTCGCTCCGTCCCTCCCCTCCTCCCTCTCTCTCTGTGAAGAAGTGTGCTTGAACACTGGAATAAAATGTTGTTGGTCTTAAAAGTGCCATGGGACTCCATTCCTCTCTCTCTGGCTCTTTCCTCCCCTTCCCTCTCCAGAGGAGGGGGGGAGGAGCCCTCAGCCAATCAAAGAAAGGGAGCCTTGGCTTTCTTTCTCTCCTCTGCAAAACAAAAAATAGGAGAGACAGGGCAAAAAGAGCTGCAATGCAGGAAGCAGGAAGCAGCAGAGAGCCAGTTTTCATGGGCTGGATAGAAGCCCCACAGGGGCCAGATCTAGCCTGTGGGCTGTATGTTTGACATCCCTGGTTTAAATAGTTCCTCACAGGTCAGACTCAAGGGTTGCTGTTGGATGCCAGCTGTCTTCAGTGTGGGATCTGTCTTGTGAGGTCCCTCAATCTTATCACCCATGTTATTCAACCTCTATGTAAAGCCTTTAGGAAAAATTCATAGCTGTGGAACTGGATGTCATCAATATGAGGATGACACCTTGCTCTATATCCCTCTGTCCAAATCCCACGGTTATACAGTGGAGGTCTTGAGCTGATGCCTAACTGCTGTGGTTAAATGTCTGAAAATGAACAAATTGAAACTGAACCCAGACAAGATGGAAATGATGCTGGTTGGAAAGATTGAGATTTTGAAAGATATTGTTGCTTCCTACTTTCAAAGGAGTTCAGCTGACCCTTCCTGATATAAATAAGGTTCACCTAATCCTTCCTTATATAAATAAATAAAATCCTTAGGGATTATAGTAGATAAACTGAGGCAGTGATGCTCTGTATTCTTAGTGCTTGGGAGCATCAGTGGAAGGGCTTCTGGAGTTCTCACCCTGCTGGTGGGCCTCCTGATGGCATCTGGGTTTTGGCCACTGTGTGACACAGAGTGTTGGACTGGATGGGCCATTAGCCTGATCCAACATGGCTTCTCTTATGCTCGTATGTTTTTGTCCAGCATTTATTTTGGAGAACCAATTTAATGCAACTGTCAAAAAAAAAACAACCTTTCCCAACTCAGCCAAGCCTGGAAAATGGCCCTATCTTGACATAGCCAGTTTGGCCATCTTGATCCTCACCACAGTAACATCCATACCAGAGTACTGTCATGCACTCTAGACAGCTTTCCTTTCAGAGCCAGCTTAGAGACTCTAGTTGGTGCAGAATTCTGCAGCTTAGTTATTATCAGGAGTTGGACGGAGCATGCATATTACTCCCACTCCGCAGTCACTTCATTGGCTACTCATCAATTACTGGATTCAGTAATACTTATCACACACAAAGCCCTTCATTGTCTTGGTCCCTCATAACTGCAGGACCACGTCTCCCACTATGCTCCACCATGACAGATTTGCTCATTTGTAGCAGGGCCTCCTGCCAGGGGCCATGCTACAAATAGGAAAAATCAACAACTGTCCATACGTGTGCCTTCTCTGTTGTGCCCTCCACCTTAGAGATGCCTGATGAGTCCAGGAAGGCTCCCACTCTCCTGGCTTTTCACAAACGATGCAAAACTGAATTATTCAGAAGGGTGTTTGTATCACGCTAATGAGAGCTGTGCTGTAATGAAACGTTTCAGAACGATGCTTTAGTAAAAGTGTGGACTAGACTAGACTATGGACTGTACAACAGTGTACAGTATATACTGCCTTAATGATCCTTCTGTGTAATTTCTGCATTGTTTAACATGTTGTGTCAATGCTACAGCTTTGCTTCAGCTCTGTTTTCATATTTCTGCTCCCCTCCCCATTTTCTGCTCTCCAAATCTTATTGCTTTGGTTATTGAATGTCCCACCCTGTTCATTTTATTTGACTTATACTGTGTAATCTGCCTTTTCACTGAGAAAGATGGACTATAAAATAAAGCAAACAAATACATCTTTAAAAGTATTGTTGGTCTTCAGCCTGTATTTAAAGGCTATTGTCACATTATTTAAATTTATTTAGGGCATTTTATTTTATTTAAGGCAATCCTTCCTCCACGGAACAGCATAAATGGCTCTTTCTTCTTCAATTTCATTTTTACAACAACCCTGTGAATGGGGGGGGGGGCTGAGAATGAGTACCTGGTAGAAGGTCATCCACTAAATTTAATGGCAAGTGGGGATTTGAACCAGGAGCTTTCCAGAGAGCCAGTTTGGTGTAGAGGGTAAGAGCGTGGACTCTAATCTGGGAAAACCAGGTTTGATTCCCCACTCCTCCACATGCAGCTGCTAGATGACCTTGGGCAAGCCATAGTTCTGTCAGAGCTCTTCTCTCAAGAGCAGTTCTCTCAGAGTTCTCTCATCCCCACCTACCTCACAGGATGTCTGTTTTGGGGAGGGGAAGGGAAAGGAGATTGGAAGCCATTCTGACATTCCTTCAGGTAGTGAAGGGTGGGGTATAAATCCAATCTCTTCTTCTTCTTCTTCATAGGTCCAAACTGGATGCCACATCTGGCATGAGTTGGATCAGGTTTTCCCAGACCTTACTCTGATGTTTGCACAGCCAAATGTGACATTGGGAAACTGAAGTTCTCAAGTGCAGTGAAGCCTGATTCATTTCAATATTCAGTGCACATGGATCCCCACAGTGGGGCAAATAGGGGTCCTCAGAGGTCATTTAGTCTCCAGAAAATAGTATGGGAAGGAAGTGGCCATGCCGTGGCCCAAAGCTGAATCAGGCCTTAGAGCATTTGGGAAGTTCCGTTCCCTGATGTCAATTTCAGCTGTGAGGAACCCCCACCTGACTCATGCTAAACATAATGCCTAGTTTGGGCCTTAGTCCAGCAGTCTAACCACTACACCTAAGGCTGACCATGGGATTACATGCTTGGAATGTAAATTTTTGGGTTGTCTTATGGCTGCAGCCCTGTTCATATTTATATGGAAGGAAGGCTGATGAAAGTAAGTGGCATTTACTTCCAAGTAAAAATCTATAGTGTTGTGCTACATGGGTGCTCATTCTGTATTTTGTCACACACTAGAAAAAGCAGGACTTCAGAAGAATCACAAATGTTGGTAAGGTAAAAGGGAAATGTGGCACTAAGCTGTCAAGCATGATATTTTGAGGAATCCATTAGAGAAATTTCCTGCACTCCTAAATAGAGTTCCACCTCTCTAAATCATTTAGTCATCAAGGGTATAACTCAGCTTGGGATTGCACTGGTAATTGATTCTTTGGTATTCAACAAAGTTTCTTGAAATGCTTTCTTGGCATACAGTCGTATTCATAAGAGATCAGCTTAGGTCCACTCCATTAACCTCAATTAATGATGCCCATTAGTACTTTGGAAGGAGGGCAAATAACTTCTATATAAAAGCCTCCACAAATAATAGCCTCCGCCATGAAAAGAGTAATCTTTCAGGTGACAGTTTTTAATTATTCCTCACATATATCTAAAGTAATGTGTGACGCTAGCCCTGTAGAAATAAGGACCTAATCCATACAATTCTGACACCTCAAGAAAAAGACCTTTGTGTGTGAATGGAGCCAATGTGATGTAACAATTAGACTATGACTGAGAAGACCCAGTTTTAAAACCCAATCTGCCATAAATTCCACTACATGATTTTGAGGCCAGCCACTTTTTCTCAGAACTAATCTACCTCACAAAGTTGTTGTGAAGATAACACAGGGGAGGTGAGAACCAAATATGGTGGTTTAAGCTCCTCAGAAGAAGGATGGGATTAAAAAATGCAGTAGACAGATATCAGACTTCAACTGAAGTATATATTGGGAGGAGAGAAGGGTACGGTGAATACAGTTATGCAGAAAAATTGGCTAGCCCAGAAATTATCTACACACACAAGTATCTAAGTTTTAGGGCTAAAGGCTGACTCTTGCCTTCCTGCTTTCTTGAGGGCCTTCAGAAGAGTGTAAGAACATATGAAGAGGCAAGAATAGCAGCAAAATTTTGAGAGCTAAACTACATATTACACACAGTGCCATTGCTTCTTTCTCCTGATGGTTTGTTTTTCTTACTGAAAAGCATCCCTGGATGCCAGGGGTGCAGACTTTCCAATTTTGGGGGGGGTCTGGGTCAAAGGCATTGCTGTGCTAGGCTCTTAAAAGAATTGGGGCCCAGTGACATCATAGGGAGAAGCCAGTGAGGGGCTCTCCAGAAATTTAAGGGGGCCTGGGAACCCCTCTAGCAATGCCCCAGGCTAAACCCAAGAAAAGGTGTAAATTGGCCAGTGGTTATAGTGGTATCTTAGCAGTTTCCTGCTGTGCTCTTTATTTAAATTCACTTTTAGAATAATCCCTTTAAGATCTGCAAATATACATACCATGTGCTTAGGACAAACTAATGGCCACAAATTTGACAGTGAGAAAGGCAACACAGAAAAGCTTGTAGGGGAACATTTTAAAAGTTTTCCTGGATATTCATTTAGAGGAGTCTTGTTTCTGCTGCCTTATTCATAAGGGTGACTTTGTACTGAAATTTAATAAATTATGGCATCACAGATGCCTTTGTTTGGTAAATGCATGGCTGAAGTCTCTGAGCCAGGGCAGAATACAAAAACACAAACATTCAGAACAAATTATTAATTAAATAAATCACATAATTATGGGAAATGACTGCATTCCTTTGCATGGTTAATTTCTACTTTTCAGGTTCAACTTGCAAAAGACATTTGGTTTCAACAAATGATCTTCAGACTGCTGAAATACAACTTTAACTTTTAATTAACAGTGCAAATTGCACCAGAAAGGACTTTCCTCTTCCTAATTACAAATCTATCCATGGCAAATGGAATGGAATGGTGGACTGAAAACAATTCAAAGAAAAATATCAGGATTTTGAAGGAGGAGAAATCACATATAAAAACAGGAGACATAGTCACATTAATCATGTAATCTTCGCAGTTTGTAAATTTGCAGAGTGGAAGGACAGCCCTGGGAATAGGCTCAGTGCTCTGGTACTGGAATGACAGCCCCCAGAGTGGAATGCTGGTCCCCAGGAAGAGAATCAGTGCTCTTGGACTGGAATGACATGTCACAGAGGGGAATGACAGCCCCTGGAAGTAGCTGTTGCTGCTGAAAATGCAGCTGAAATCTCAGCAGCAATAAGAGCACCAAAACAAATCATCTGTGTGTGGAAGCAACCTCATTCTGCCCTTTTCACACTTGGTCAGCAACAAATATCTGGGAAATAACAGTAAGTCAACGAACATGATAGAATTTAATAGAAAAAACCTGCATGGAGATGATTACTGGTTGCCCTTTGAATAGCTGCATTATGAGAGTGCTTGCCTTATTAAAGATTCTGACAGGACGAATCAAGCAAATAAAAAATGTAGAAGGAAGACTCACTTGAAAAGCAGTAGAAAGAATCTCCTTTTCCTGCCCTTTCCCCAAACATAACTATCTGTTTCATAATGCAAGATAAACAGCCTAATCCTATGCATATCCAATGGTCCACTGACTTCAATGAACTGCATTTTCAAATGAGTATGCACAGCACTGCAAGTTCGCAACCTTACTGTAGTTATACATTGGTTTAGCCAAAATACCAAAATCATAGCTTCTTATAAGATGGGGTGTTTTTTAGAAACTTTATCCATTTCCATATATTTATAATATAGAATTTTCTTGTCAGTTTTCATAAGCACAACAACAAACTGCTTAGAAGCATTTTGGCTTCCTCACAAATAATGCACAGCAAATGAACGCAGCGGGGCTTACTTTCCTGTAAAAATATATAGAATCAGGCTTTAAGACCACTAAAAAGAAAAAGGAAAGCAGCCCGAGGGCAGAAAAAGTACTGGCCCCTTACCCCCACCGCTGTTTTTCTGTTCAAAATCAACCCTTCAAATGCTTCCTCCCATGCAGGGGAAATTATACGAGCAATTCTTTTTTTTGAAAAAGGAAAGAATAATTTTCAAATAGTGGCAGCATGTTCCTGTAGGAAGAAGCAGTCATGCTGAGAGACAATTAACCTGAAGTCAGAAATATCTTCCTCGCTGTTTGTTTTGATTGCAAATGGAAACCCAGGTGATTGTTTTTTAAGGGCTATATTCTCAGTAGGCCAGATTCAGTACCTGTAGTGCTGTCCAACCCCGTGAACCAAAGGGCAGGTGGGAGAGACAGTATTGCTGCAAAGTCATTGTCAGCGCATTAAAAGCAAACTGGGGATACAGGTAGTGCCAGAGGTGGCTGGGGCAAGCACACACTGGGGAAGTTGTTTGCCCCTATAATGCCCCAGTCCTGGACCCCTGCACTTACATGAGTTAAGGCCTTTCTCCCCAAATTCAGAGTGTCTTTCTGTATTATTGTCAATCAATATATTACCAAGAGAGAAATCCTTTTCAGATGTTAAGTTTGTGACACAGTAAACAAATGTACAGGACCGGCACACTACATGTAATGGCCCCACCGAAAAGGGGCAACTTGCATACATTCCAGATTCAAAAGGCATGTACCAAGGAAGAAAATCTATGCATTGCCCTGATCAGAAGAAACGCCCTACAGTAGTGTGTATATATTCTTTGTCATAAGAGACTTGACTGTTCCACCCTATGTTTAGATATTTAGTTTAGGCTTTTTCTCAGCCCTGGAACTCTACTGAAGGAGCTCCTTTGCATATTAGGCCACACCCCTAATGTAGCCAATCCTCCAAGAGCTTACAGAGCTCTTCTTACAGGGGCTACTGTAAGCTCTTGGAGGATTGGCTACATCAGGGGTGTGTGGCCTAATATGCAGAAGAGCTCCAGCTACAAAATGAGCCCTGGGTAACATCATGCAACTTGGATTGTTGATTCTATCAACCTCCCCTCCCCTTTTCCTACCCACGTTTCCTTTATAATGACAGCTCCCATCTTTCCCACCTAACACAACAGGAGAGTTTAACTAGCCCTCTGAATCACCAGAAGAAGCAACCAGAGTCCCAGCCCAAACCTTATTTTACATCCAAAGCTCCTCCCTAGAAAATCTCCTTCTTTGTCAATACCTGGGAACCCCATTCAGCATTCCCAAACTCATTGTTTTACCTTTTAGGTAATCTCATCAATTATTTGTTTCAAGGGGCAGTCACAGTAGCATGCCCTCAGAAAGGGCTCTTTTTGTAGAAAAAGCCCAGCAGCAACTCATTAGCATAATAGGCCACACCCAACAGCAGAATCTAATTAGCATGTTAGGCCACACCCCTGACAGCGCAGAAAGAGAGAAGGAAAGAAGGAGGAAAAGAAGGAAAGAAAGAAAGAAGGAGGAAAAGAAGGAAAGAAAGAGAGAAGGAAAGAAGGAGGGGAAAAGGGAAAAAGAAAAGGAAAGAAAGAAGGAAAGAGGGAAAGAGAGAATGAAAGAAGGAGGGAAAGAAAGAAGGCAAAGAGATAGGGACGGAGGGAGCCCCTTTAAGTGCAGGAAGCCAGAAGTCGTGAGGGGCCCTTTCCCTCCGGCTCCCTGCACTTAAAGAGAGCCAAGGAAGAGGAAGGCAGAGGAAACCATGGGGAGGCATTTAAATGCCTCTCTGCAACCCCCCACCTCTCCTAGCTCACACACTTCAGCGCGTGAGTTAGCAACGGGGTGGGGGTGGGCTCTGCGGGGCTTCTCCTGCTTGCCCACTTTAGCGAGCGGGCAGAGGAAGCCCCAGGGAGGCATTTAAATGCCTCTCTGAATCCTCCCGCCTCTCCTAGGAATGGGGCAGAGGGGGCTCTGCGGGGCTTCTTCTGTTTGCCCGCTTCAGCGGCCCTTTCCCATCAGCAGTGAGGGGCAGGGAGGGGTGGGCTGGACACCAGCCAGAACGCCATTCCAGTGTGTTCCAGCCCAAAAATAGCCCTGCCCTCAGGTCCCATTTTGGCTATATCTAGACAGACACAGCTCCATTGCTGTGTGTCTTGTTTTGGCACCTAGTAACAACACACACACAGCATACTACTTGAGTCCTCCTCATGAAATGCTGGTCTGTTTCACAGTCTTCTCTCCGCAGAATTCTGCTCCTCAGGATAGGCAGCTATAATTCCCCCAACACCCTTCTTTATTCCCGCTACTCCCTTTATTTCTAAACTGGTCTCGTATGTGTGCTATTTCTTGTGTGCTTCTTGTATGTTAACTTTCTCATTTCCTATTAAGAAAATACATCTCTATTTTACCTTGGACTGGTTATTTGAAAGTTCTCCAAGGGAAAGATCCCCATAAACACTGGTAGTGCAATCTCACTCATTACTCCCCTCTCACAAGCCTCTGTCTCCTCACTAATTCCCCCAACTCAAGTAGGAGACAAGCCCACTTTTGGGGCAACACATAGCATTTGGGGTAACAAGGTCAGGCTACAGGAAGCTAGCTGGGGCTACAGGAAGGAGAGCACTCCCTATTCAGAGGGCAAAGTTTTTTTGTTCCATTTTGCATATGACATTAAATGTATAGTTGAACTGCTAGTTACATTATTACAGGGTTCTCCAGTGGCTCATGTGGCTCATTGTGCCTGCCAGTACCTCCCTTGGCACCGATCAAGATTTTCTGAAAGTAGGTGGGGCCATTGTAATGCATCCAAACAAAAAGATTTTCCACTGGAGTATCAAGAGGACTGGCGAGCACTTAGCTTTCCTTAGTCATTGTGTGGTTCCATTTCCCTTTCAGGCTTTTCTTTTTCCAGGAGGAGTGAGAAGGGAGGTAATTTGCTTGGATTCCCTATAGAAATTTCCACAAAAGCCATTTTGCATTTGGCTGCACCTTCTATGGTAGCCATTTTGTGGTAAGAAGAAGAATCACAGTCCAAATAACTACAAGCACAAAAAAGACTGTGAAGAATGAATGTCATACAACTGTATTCGCATGTATTGTAATTCTTATGTACAAAATACATCATTCCAAACTTTAAAGACAGTCCAAAAAAGATCTGACGATTTATGTGGAGAATGCAAGACACCCAATAGGTCCAAAATCCTCACGAAGGTTCCGGATAAGTCCTTTGTTGTTTCTGATACCTTCTTCAGAGATGGACTACTGTTTTCCTCAGTAATGGATATTATTATGTTAATTCATTTAAATTCTCCAGTATCAGTTTCAAACACCATCAAGGTTCAAGATAACCAAAAAAAGGACTTCAAAGTGGGCTACCGATCACACTTTTGAAAAGGATCCAATCTAAATCGTTTCAAAGATGGTATGACCTCTGAAAGAAAACAAATAAGAACCAGTCTACAACTTGTTGATTTATAAGCACATCCTGAGTTGTACTTTAACCTTAGAGAAGCAGCAGCAAGGGTTTGGACTCATGCTAGGATTCTGTGGCATTAAGGAATTAACCCCTTTCCCCCTGCACCATTTCTCCTATAGAAATCACCCTTCTAACTTGCTGTTAGGTCCACTGGAGAGCAAAGACCCATATTGTTTGCATCTTTTTGTCCACTTATTGGACTAATAGCCAACCACTGCAGGAGAAGGTCTTCTTTGGGGAAATTACATGGACAAAGGGTGATCAGGGGGAGTTTACCTTCCCTGGCTACAGTCAATCACCTTACAAGGGAAAGTGAGACTGGAATACTAGGAGAGAAACAAAAGAGTTTAACAGCTGATCAACGGTTAATAACTACATTAGTTAAAATTAAATACATATTGGGTGCGTTCAGACGGGCGTACTGGAGCCGGCTCAAAATGGCTCGTTCCAGACAATCGCAATCACACTCACCTCACCTCGAATCGCATTCAAGCGGCTCCCCAGCATTTACACTACCAATGCTCGGGGGGGGGGGGGGGTCGGGTTTTTAAAAAAAATTTCGCCGCATGCACACAAAAGCTCATATATAGGGATGAAAAAAACTTATTTTTGCGTATGCGCAGCACCATTCGACCGAATCACTGCTTCCTAGGTGCTATTTCCAGTTCAAGCCAGCCAGCCCCTTTAACATGACACTTCGCTTTCAAATTTTCACCGAAAATAGCCTTAGCATGACCGCTAAGTCATGTAAATGATAGAATGAGCGGCCATTTACAGATGCGTTCTTTAACTGTAGGTATGAATGGGCACTCATGCAAATTTCGCCAAAGGTAAAAAAAAAAAAGGTGGGCGAAAAGCGGAAGCCAGAGGCTTCCACGGGGAGGGAGGGGGAACTTGGAAGTGTCTTGGAGATGGCTCCACGTTTACATAACAGAAATGTGGCTGGAGCCAGAAGAGGACGGTTGAGACCACCAGGGGACCTGGTCTCCTTTTTGAGACGGTTTGAGATGGGATTTGGTACGGTAGGCAATGGCTGGGGACGGGAGGCAGCTGTGACAGTCTAAATACGCAGATTTGAACCGGCTCGAACAGGCTCAAATCTGCGCGTCTGAACGCACCCATTGTAACTGTAAACGTAAACTATTATGCTGGTTAAAATTGTTAAACTGCACCCTATTCTTCGGTCTAATTCAGCGAACCTGAGCAAAAATCTCCTACTTTAGAGGTAATATCCTTATGAATTAATATAAATTGCCTTATATCTATAACAGTCATTGACCAATGACACGCACAAGTCTATCGGTAATAAAACTTACAAATCTATCAGGGTATACTACCATTAAAACACATTGTTCCAAAATAAATAGTGTTTTGATATGTGGGAATCAGCACTTGTAGTAGCTCCTCTAAGACTGCAATGCGAAAGATGCCTCCTGTAATTTGGAACTGACGTTCTGTTTGATTACTTGGGTGCAAAATCTAGCTGTCACTCTGGTGATTGATGGTATTTTATCCGCCAACAATTTCCCCACGATCATCTTGTGAGTTTGCACCTTAACCTGCTTCAAAATAGGGAGGATTGTCTTATCCCTAGCATCTTTATATAGGGGACAACGGATAAAAATATGTTCCAGTGATTCCACCTCACCGATAGGGCATGTACAGATTCTTTCGCTATATGGAATCCATCGATATCTCCCTTCTCTTACCTTAGATGGCATAACGTCACACCTGGAAAGAGTAAAAGCCCTTCTATATGGAGGGTGTTCTGTGTTTTTAAGATATTGGGCCATATTCATAGTATACCTATCTTTTTCAGGCACCCTAAAGCTTGGGGCGGACCATGCTGAGAGCTCCGCGAATGCAATTCTAAGATTCTTTCGGGTTAAAGGTGGCTCCTATGTCCCTGTGGCCATAAAAAATTTCCATGCCAAAGTTATTAGCCAACATCTTTATGGCACTTATATAGGGATTCCGGTGACAAGACACAAGACTAGAGCTGCTCAATTAAAACAGGTATGTTGTGACAATCTCCTAGCAGCACCATGTCCAGCTCCCTGGCTGTGGGGCTGAAATTCTGCACTCCCCCTCAGCAGCCCCCATACGTGCCCCATAATTATAATTCTGTATAAGTATGCAAAAAAGCAACTGCTAGTTACTATAACTGAGGTGATGCAGTGGTGTGAGATTCTTCCGCATCCTTGTATCGATGCGGATTCTTTAAGCTCAGCGTCCTGATAGTGACAACTGCTGCTTCTCCTGAGTTAACATTTTTGTTCTATTTGCAAGATAAAATTTAATCTGCACAAACTTTCCTACAACTGGAACATCAATCTCATTTTAGCAAATATGGTCCTTGAGTTCATATCCCAACCTATAAAGATCTATTCCATGCATTATTTATTGATGTTAGTGGTAATGGAATTCTCCCTACGCTTCATACAACTATAATAAAATTCAAATGAACAAAATAAAATAAAAGGCACTTCAGATAAGTAATGGTTTAGGGGAGCCTGTGAACATGATAATCAGAGTTAATCGAGAATGTAATGTTTAAAAAGTATCATCAATTTCTCTCCAGCAAAAGGATATTTAAATTGCTCTTTGAGGGTATCTTCTTTTTGATCTTTTCATTTCAGAGGGAAAGGGATCTTGACCTCAATTAAATAAATTCATAGTCGTTAGACCAACCATATCTGTTGAAGACAGATGAATGAATAGCCTGAGATGTCTTGCTGTTTCAGTAAAGGGAAGCAACTGGGAATCCTTGACCCAGGTCCCAGAGACACCCTAAAACTTGCACTCAGTATGACATAAAAATCTTGCTCATATGTTAAAGTTCAATTTATAGTACACTGGGGTAACCAACAGCTATAATACTTTCTGCATCTATGTTCTTTGGATATACTGCCCATTTGTACATTTGCCTATGCCTCTCTATATCATGGAGTCCATCCCTAAGTCTGAAGAGTCCTACAGCAACATCACCAGGAAGACAAAGCAAAGCACATAGTACAAACCAGGCTTGGGAGACCACAAACAATCTGTCTGCAAAACCTACGCACATGTTCACCCTTTCAGACACATGCAACAGACATCTTAAATTTTGTGTACATAGTGTCATTCATACACACCTATTACCCACAAAATCTTCCCTTACTTTTTCATTTGCACACATGAATGTGATATTCACCGAGAGTGCCAATGTCAGGCTGGGGATCCCGGTGATAGGGGACAGGGGGAGGTAGGGTGGTGGGAGAAGGTATTGGAATGGAAGGAAATGGAGATATGGTCATGCTCAGTCTCCTTCCAACTGAGACATGGGTGTGAGGGCTAGGAATCCACACACCCCTTCAACACTGCTGCTGGGCAACACCAGGTCCATTAATAATAAGACCTTTATGCTGCGAAACTATTGCAGTGCAAGAAGTGGACCTGGCATGCGTGACTGAGACCTGAACAAGGGAAGGCGAAACAGTCGCCTTAACAGAGCTATCCCCTCCAGGTTTCTTGAACAGTGGGGCAGGGTGGTGGGTTGGTGATACTCATCTGAGAGAGTTTTTCCTTCAGGGTGCCTCCTGTTCCCAAGATCACCAGCATTGATTGTGTAGGCCATGTTTGGGACCCTGAAGTGAGTTTGGCGTACTTTCTAGTGTACTGTCTGCCTACCACACCAGTGGACAGCCTTCCGAATCTGCTTGAAGCAGGGGCTGAGTGGGCTTTGGAGTTCTCAAGGCTTGTTATCCTCGGAGACTTCAGCATCCACGCTGATGTTGCCTTCTCACAGCAGGCTGCGGAACTCGTGTCATTCATGGAAACGCTGGGGCTCAGCAAGATTGTATCAGGGCCCACGCATCAAGCAGGCCACACACTAGATTTGTTCTTTGGTGCGGGGGTTGATATGGATCTGATAACCAAGAGGTTGGTGCCATGGTCAGATCACTGCACCCTGAAGGTCTGGATGGGTGTCCTACCATCTAGGCAGCGAATTGATTTATACTCACCCATGGAGACTAATGGATCCAACTAGATTCCAGAATGCTCTGCAGGAACCGATGTCCTCTGGTGATTCTTTAGATAAGCTACTAGAGGACTGGAATTTCCGGCTCTCTGAAGCCATTGACGAAATCACATCCTCTTTGTTCCTGGCAGAAAACATCCCCCTGGTATACTACAGAACTTAGGGGAATGAAATGGTAACTCAGGTGACTGGAGTGAATTTGGCAGCAAGTCTGCAATGCAGCCACAAGAGCATCTTATAGGATGCTTATGAAATCCTATGAGATGGCAGTGAAGGCAGCTAAAAAAGAATTTTATGCAGCCTCCAACATGTCTGCTAGCTCTTGCCTGGCCCAATTATTTAGGATAATTAGGTCTCTTATGTCCCTCTTGGAGAGGACTCAAAATAATAGAAATTCGACTTTAAGCAGTTATGCATATGCAAGCTTTTTTGCAGATAAAGTCTTGTCACTCTACCGTGACCTCCCAGCCAACGTTGATAGAGTACATGAACTGGAGGGCCCTTGGCCATCTTTGACACCTTCAGCTGGCTCCCCCAAGCCAGTGGCAGGATTCTGGGTGCTGTTAGGCTGACCACCTGCCTCTTAGACCTGTGTCCCTCATGGCTGGTGAAAGCCGGTGGCAAGAGGCTACAGGGTCCCTTGGAAGATATTGCCAATCTTTCCCTGGGTTTGGGGATCTTTCCAGAGGGGCTGAAGGAGGTGGTTGTTGTTCTGCTCTTGAAAAGACCAAACCTAGATCCTATGGATATGGTCAATTACTGCCCAGTCTTAAATCTTTCATTTCTGGGTAAGGTAATTGAGAGAGTGGTGGCAGAACAAGTCCAGAAATTCTTGGATGACACAATGGCATTGGATCCATTTCAATCCTTTTCAATGAATGATTTATATGAATTTCCCCCCAACCTAATTCCCCCCCCACACACACACTGATTAATTGGATTTACTACATTTCTATCAAGCCCTTCCTCCAAAGGACTCAGGACAGCATACATCAGTCTCCCCTCCCCCATTTTACCCTGACAACAACCCTGCATCAGATCCAGACTAAATTTGCAGTTTCCACCGATTGATTTCCCCCTTCCTGCTGCAGAACCCTTCATATTGCCTGTCCTCCAAGAACAGCATTTTGGGGAGATCAGTGGAAGAAGAGAAACGATTGGATTTATACCCCACCCTTCACTACCCAAGGGAGTCTCAGAGTGTCTTACAATCTCCTTCCCCTCCCCACAACAGACACCCTGTGAGGTAGGTGGGGCTGAGAGAGCTCTCTCAAGAACTGCTCGTGAAAGAAAAGCTCTGAGAGAACTGTGACTGACCCAAGGTCACACCAGCAGCTGCATGTGGAGGAGTGGGTAATCAAACCCAGTTCTCCCAGATTAGAGTCTGTGCTCCTAACCACTACACCAAACTGGCTCTCCAACCTAACCACTATGCCAAACTGGACTGCAGTGGGAGAGGGGAGGCGAAAAGTTCCATTCCGCTGATTGAAAATTTAGTCTGGATCCAGACTAAGGTAAGGCTGAGAGAGTGCAACTGGTCCAAGTGAGCTTTCATGGCGGTGGGGATTTGATATGCAGGTGTACTTCTCTCATCAAAAAAACAAATTTTAGATTGTTCCAGTGATGAATGCTCCATTGAGCCAAGAATTTACTATTCTCCAGGATTTAATTACATGTCATACATTTTTGTGGGGATGTGTGGGGTCGTAATCAGAATAATAGTTGCCTATGAAACAGCCTTAAAAATAAATATTAAAGGGATATTTTTTATCACTAATAACACTGTAAACAAATATTAAAATCAGGCCTGAGCAATTAAATCAGATGTGCCTCAAATAGTAAAAAAAAGAACCACAACTCTGAATACATAGTCTAAGATATAACACATGTTGCCTGTACACATGTGGGTCCTGTTTGTAACCAAGGGGGTCTCAGCCCAAGGCCTTTTGCTACTAGATAAATCCTCAAAGGGACCATTCTTTTAAAATAAAAGTTTTCCATGATTTTGCTCAGCAATTTTGTCCCATTGAAACACTGTCAACTTTCTAACTATCTTTTCAGTGTCAAAAGTAAACTGCTGGACCCTTAGCGCAGTGAGCTACAACAATGCCTTCCACACACACAAAAAAGATGGCATTGGATTCTCCAGGCAAAGGAACAGTTTTTTTTTTAAAAAATGACTTCATTCAGATTGAGACCTCTGACAAGCTTAACACTGCGCGTGTACCTCCAAGAGTTACAGGGCCTCAGAGTTTACTGCCTGACAGATAATCCTGGCCAGACCTTCTTTTATTCTGCAACAGAACAAACAGTCATTTGGGATCAGGTTTAAAGCCCAAACATTCATTGCATGCCAGCGAAAGTCCTCATGATAAAGACCCTTGTTTCATCTTCCAAAGCTGTAAAGGTCATTGAGCTGTTTCCATCAACCTGCCTTCCCTGAGAAAGCATGTTTCCCTAGTGACACTTTTTGGCATGGTAAATGTTGAGAATGATTTAATACTGACCTGTGTTGGAAGTCAAACCATGTTTGTAAGGTAGATCCAGGTGGTCAGCCACATTGGTCTGAAACAGTATAACAAATTGAGAGTCCTGTGGCACCTTTAAAACCAAGAAAGCTTTATTCAAGGTATGAGTTTTCGTGTGCATGCACACCTTTTCAAACACATTGGAATGGAAGGTAGGGTTCAAATGTATAGACGGGGGCTGAACAGCAAATTAACATGTTTGTAAGGAACATAGCCGGGGGTCATTTCGAGCAGGAGCTCGGGGGAGCTCAGCTCCGGGAGTTGGTGCCAGCCCCCCGCCCACACAAGGGGAATGCCTGCTTGTGTCATGACTGCAGCAAAATGACCCCGTCCCCTGGAAAGGTCTTTGTTCCTCCGACCAGCCTTCTGAAGGCTTCAGCCACCACTGAAGCTATCCTCCCAGAATAGTGGTATTTCTGAGGTTTGGATCAGTAACTGTCCCCTCCCTCCCTCCCTCCCTCCCCCTCTCTCTCTCTCTTTCTTTCTCTCTCTCTCTCTCTTCTTTCTTTCTTGCCTTCTGACACACTTCTGGTGATGTCAGGTGGTGTAGCATATGCAAATAAATGATGCTAATGAGTTACGCTAATGAGCTCCTGCACCTCTTTTTCTACGAAATGACCCCTGAACATAGCTGTCACAGAGGGAATACCGTCCATCACACCAAAAAAAAAAAAAAAGCAGAAAAGTAAGGACAAGTGGATTCTCCTTTGGACAAACGAGATGAGATTTGTGAGTGTGAACAAGAAGGCTCACAGTGCAATCCTAAGAACATTTTCCTAGAAGTAAGCCCCACTGAAGAGCTCTGAGTAGAATTCTGAGTAGAAGCGCACAGGATTGTTCTTTCCATTAGTCAGTTTTATCTAAGGATGGTTTATGACATGCATGTAGCACCAGAATCTGTCTCTTTTTTGGGGGAAATCAAATAAAGATGAAATACAATATAAATACAGAGTGATGAATATTATGGCAAAAAAAAATCTCAGTTTCACATTGATGCTACTCAGGGGTCATTTCGTAGAAAAAGAGGTGCAGGAGCTCATTAGCATAACTTATTTGCATATGCTACACCATCTGACATCACTGGAAGTATGTCAAATACATACAAATCCAAGCCTCAGAAATACCACTATTCTCCGAGGATAGCTTCAATGGTGGCTGAAGCCTTCAGAAGGCTGGTCGGAGGAACAAGGACCTTTCCAGGGGGCGGGGTCATTTTGCTGCAGCCATGACACAAGCAGGCATTCCCCTGCGGTGGGGGGGGGCTGGCACCAACTCCCGGAGCTGAGCTCCCCCGAGCTCCTTCTCGAAATGACCCCTGATGCTACTGGAATCTGAGCTAGCGATGACAGACTCACCCTGCAAGGACCCTGGGGTTGTGGTGGGTAGCTTGCTGGAAACACTGACTCATTACATAGAGACAATACAAAAGGCATATCCCCAGGTGTCTGAACCCCATACTTAAGACACCAGGTGCATTTGGAGAATTACATCTCTTAAGGTCCTTGGCACTGGGGATGCAGCTATGGATTCTGAGCCAAGGCATCTAGGTATTTATGAGTGCCGCTTTCATCAGAGCATTCACTAAATGCTTGGAGTTAAGTCTTGAACGACAGTATTTCTGAACCACCTTCCCTGTATATTGCAAAACTCTGACGTGAAAGGAAAGCTTGTTTACTGAGAAACATGTATCATCTGACTTGTATGTCACTTCTTGCTAAAGCAATTAGAAGAGCCATTTATACTGCTTCTGCAAGTTCTCTAGCCAATGGAAAGTTATTTGAACTGTAAACAGAAACTATAGTTGCTATGGTGTATTGCTTCGCTGGCAGGCCATTTGGTCTTACTGCCAACAATATGTACAGTAAAGCAAGGAAAGTTCAAACTAGAAGAGCAAAATAACTTTGCTTCAACGTGGCTCTTCAAAATCCTTTCCATAAAACAGTTGTTTCCATATCCCATGTTCAACAAAGGGCATACATATAACTGTGGATTCAGCTTGCTGAGGTATTGTCAGAGGCTCTTTGGACTATTAGGCATGTACAGGTTAGTCCAGATTTTTACAGCAGTCACATCATGACGCTTGGATTCGGATTCTGTATTGCATTCTGCACCATTCTTTTCCCTCCAAATTTTTGGTCTCCAGAAATCTGGATTTTCTTCACGTGCATCAAAAGAATCGCATTTTCCTAAAGTGGGGTGGGGACTTCATTCCTGATGTGGTTGTGGGGGGTGACAGGTGTGTGTGGGGGGTGTATTTCTAGCACAGCTGCACAGTAACATTAATTTCCTGCTCTCCCTTGCAAATTTGTGTGGTTTTCTGTTTGTGATTCTCTAATTTGATCCTACATACTGGTCATCATCTAGGCAGTTTTTTAAAGCCTCTCATGTACTGGTTGCATTATTTCCTTCAAATGGATCGATCCTGAGCGATTCTTAAGTTTGATCCAGGAGGATAGTTGTGTTCTTAAGTTTGGTGGTTTTCTGAGGGTCCGTGTGGCTCAACCGTCATTTTAAAGTTAGGCTTCTGGAGACGGCCAAAATGGTTCTCTCCCCCCCCCCCCCCAAATTAGTGCACTAATGCATTAAAGGGAAAAATGTGTTCAAAGCTTGGATCCTTCAGCATTTCTTCCCCAGTGTAACTTTCGGGGGGGGGGGGGAATGGAATGAGGAAACCAGCATCTTAGGCTGATTTTACATCTGACTTTCCCGCTGGAATCATTCTAGTTCCAAAAAAACCTGCCCACACCTCTGTGCGGTGTGAAACCGTGCTGCCACTGAACTGTCCATATCTACTAATTGCCCTCCAGGGGTCAAGCTAGTATAATACCGCTTTATTCTGCTTTAAACAATTGTGGTTTCTTAGTGCACTTAAACCCCCTGGAGTGAAATTTCACACCACTGTGAAATCAGCACAGGAAAAGACAGCAGTCAAACTACTTTAGAGGGGAGGTGTAAAATCAGCCTTAGGCTTCCTATCCCAGTCCCTCTCTCTCTCTCTCTCTCTCTCTCTCTCTCTCTCTCTCTCTGCATCTTAGGTCAGTTCTGTTTACAGTGCTATAGGTGGTTGAATGGGCAGAACAACTTTGAAGTGTACAGGGAAGTTGGCATCAAGGGGTGGCAAAAGGCAGAAGAAAAAAAACTATTTCTTTCTGCTCTTTGATTTACTTCAACTTGGAAGCGAATTGGGGGGGGGGGGGGAATCATCATAAAAGAGCACTCAGAAAATGTCGGGGGAAGCTAGCAAAAGCAAAGCCAGCCTAAAAGCAATCAAAACATGTGCAGAAGGGGAAAAAACACACTGACAGACATGTAAACTGAAAGCGAAGGCAAACCAACATGCATAAAAGATCACAGTTAAAAGATGTATTGAGTGTTCGTACAAAACCTTTACAACTTTGAACAAGTGCAGCTTCCAAACGGAGTTATATAGTGTAACACAGTTTTTTGCATATGGTAAAGGAACTCAGAAAGTTTATTAAAGCAAAAAAGTGTTCTGGGGGTCTGAAAAGCCTTATGTCAGGGGTGTCAAACATAAGGCCTGGGGCTCAAAATTGGCCCATCCGGGGATCTCATGTGCCCCACGAGCAACTAGTGCAAGGGTGGGAACCGGAGACGGTTGGAGGGGCAGAACCACTCTGATTGTGTTGACAACATGGTGGAACAACCTCGTCTGCAGCAGTCAATCAGCATGGGAACATCTGCCCAGTGTTGCACTCCTGGATCTCCAGTCCACCCATATGAGTTTTCCTTTGCACCCCCCCCCAACCCATGAGGCCTTGCAGTGAGGATACAACAACTCAGAGATAACCAGCTTGTGTCCTTTATAGTTATTTATTTATTTATTTTATTATATGTATACCCTGCCCTCCCTGCGAGTGGGCTCAGGGCAGCTTACAGAAATTGGTACAACGTACCTGGTCAGCTTAAAAAAATTAAAACAGTTTAAAACAGTAAAACCAGGGCTATTTGGGGGCAAGAACGCACAGGAATGGAGTTCCGGCTGGCTTCTCAGTTGACCACGCCTATAGCCTCCCTCCCCTGGGTTCCCCAGGTGCCTCGCAAGCCACGGGGTGCCTGGGGAAGCCAGTCCTGGGAGGGAGCTATGCTGTCAGGGGTGTGGCCTAGTATGCTAATTAGTTTCTGCTGTTGGGTGTGGCCTATTATGCTAATGAGTCCCTGCTGGGCTTTTTCTACCAAAAAAAGGCCTGAGTAAAACAATCATACAAATTAAAGTGCTTGCAGTACTATACAATTTGTGCATTATAAAGATAGCATGCGCTAAGGTTTGCTATCAAATGCACACTTGTACAGTTTATATCTCGTACCTGGTATTACATTTTATGGCACCCATGGCCTGGCCTGACTGACATTTATGTCAGATCTGGCCCTTGTAACAAATGAATTCAACACCTCTGCCTTACGTTGTGCAAAAGATTAAACTTGATAGCCCCCAAATACCTGTGATTAGTGGACTCATGAATGACTGTGTGGTGGGGCCATCATTCTTCAATGAATCGACTATCAACAAAATTAAATATCCACCTTGATCAAGTGATTGTCCAGCAAGCTGGTACTCCAAGACATCGGGGAAGAGAGGTTTGAGATTACCTTAATGCAACATGTCTCTACTCCTCAACTCTTTGTACAATGCTCCCGTTGTATTGTTTTCTTTCTCATATATAGCTCTTATAATAGAATCAAAAGTTTGAGGATGTTTTAAGAAAGCCCCTCTAAAAGCAGAGCCATAACTTATTAATGTTGCACCTAAGGTAAGAATATAAAATTGTTCCTCCTATACTTTCATAGAGTTATTTTGGTAAAAAGGTAAATATGTAAATACGAAGAAGAATAGTGACACACCATTCATTCTAGTCATGAGTTCTGCATACACAACCAACTACTGCATAGGTCAGTATTTAACTTACTATTTAAAAACACAAAACTAAACTACATCAGGTACAAACCATTTTTTACAGTTGCACTTTTTATGCTTTCAGTGAGATTAACATTAAACAAAATTAATATATTTTTATTTTTGAAGACAACCAGGATCATTGACAAAAGCCACCTAGCGCTGATGACCTGAGGAATCGACAATTTCTATTTTAAACTTTCTCCAATATTACAAAGCATGCAACCACCATTGTTGAAAAGAGCAGAGAGATTGAGGAAGCAGGCTGTGTGGAACCATGAACATACAAAATACCACCGAAAGTACGAAATTCACACTTGGTTACAGTAGTGGCGGGTACCCACTGGGCCTGGTAGAATGTTGTGGTTGCTAAGCAACTGCTTAGAGTGCTTGTGGGTTTTTAAAAAAAAATACAGGTGCTTTATTTATCATGAAAAACATGAAAAGTCAGAGCTCTTTCCACTACATGCCTTGACCTGCACCACCCTCTAGTGGCTAAAGTTCACTGCTTTTTCAGGTAATTCTTTTGGCCTATGGAATAACAGTATTCTGACCTGGCTGGCCCAGGCTAGCCTGAGCTTGTCAGATCTTGGAAGCTAAGCAGGGTCGGCCCTGGCTAGTATCTGGATGGGAGACCGCCAAGGAATACCAGGGCTGCGACACAGAGCCAGGCAGTGGCAAACCACCCCTAAATCTCTCTTGCCTTGAAAACCCTACAGGGTCACGATAGCTCATCTGTGACTTGACAGTCCTTTCCCACCACCACTACCACCACCACCACAAAATAACAGGAAACCACAATGTTCACTATTCACTATTTTGAGGGGGCTTCAGTGATCCTGTTTTTTGAGGATCACTGAAGCCTCGGAGGAAATCGCGCGAAGCCCCGGGTCAAAATGCGCCCCGCGGCAACTAGTGGGAAATTCAAGCAGGCAATCGGGGCAAATGGAGGAACGACGCCGGGGGCAGCGCTTGTGGGAAATGGGTCCCAGTACCTGAGAGAAGGGTAATTGGACAATAGTTCTGTGGGTCCTGCCTCTTCTCTTTATTCTTAAAAATAGGTATCACCAGGGCTTTCTTCCAGATAGAAGGAATACACTGCACTGGAGCCCAGACACTGGTTGCCTGGCCACCCCCGAATGTGGCTCTGGCCCATGCTCTGCACATTCTCTGCACGCTTCCTTCCCCACAGTCGCATTGCCTTTGAAATCCTTCTCACAGCACCAGTTGTTCTGCCAAGAGGCGTAGGGTTCTTTTTCCTCTAGGGATTTCAAAAGCAACAAACATGCTAGTAGTAGAAGGAGAACAGGTTTATTCTTAAATAAACGGAGAATAATAAAGTGCTCTGTGTTCCTTTCAGCTGCTGGGACTCCAGATAATAGCAGTGGGTCAATTCCTGGGTGTCAGCTGATGTGCTCAGCACCGTTCTGCATCCGGGTCTGAACTGAAGCTCCAAAGGGGAAAAGTAGGCCCCTCCCCCATCTTATTACAGTGTATCACTTCAGCCACGCTCTTATCAGTACCTTATATCAGCTTGTACTGGTTCACTTTCACTTCCGGGCAAGGTCCTCGTCAACATATGCATTCCCCGGCTACTGGATAATTTTTCAAAGAGATGGGACATAGTCCTCATGGGAGATTTCAATGACCCTGATATCTGTTGGAAGTCAAACTCAGCTAAAAATGAAAGTAGCCCCTGTAAGAAGAAATACAGGTTGCTTACCTGTAATTGGAGATCTTCAAGTGGTCATCTGTGCATTCACACCTCTGGGATTAAGTGCGCCTGCGCCGATCCCGATCGGTAATCTTCAAAGCCTAACGGATTTTCGCGCCAGCTCCCCGGTCACGTGCACGCCCCACTGCGCATGACCCGGGGAGAGGCACGAGGATCCCGCCAGTTCCTTCTGACCGCTGCCAACAGCCCCCAAGGAAAAAGGTGAGGGAGACCGAAAGCAGAGGGGAAGGAGGGCGGGTGGTGTGAATGCACAGATGACCACTCGAAGATCTCCAATTACAGGTAAGCAACCTGTATATCTTCTTCGTGGTCTCTGTGCATCACACCTCTGGGAGAATAGCGAGCAATAAACACACCACATACCTGGAGGTGGGTGCTGGAGGTCTCACATCTGAGCTGCTTGCAGGACTGCACGGCCCACCACAGTACGCTGATGGACACGGACATCTAGGGCGTAGTGCTTCACAAACGTGTGAGGGGACGCCCACGTTGCAGCATTGCAGATGTCTCCCAGGGGAATGCCCTTGAGGAATGCTGTGGAAGTAGCCACGGCTCGAGTGGAGTGTGCCCGGAGGGACGCCGGCAGTGGCCTCTTGGCCAGAAGATAGGCGAGTTTTATCGTCTCAACTATCCACTTCGAGAGCCTTTGAGACGACAGTTTCTGTCCCTGCCTGGGCAAGGCATAAGAAATGAAGAGAGCTGGAGACTTGCGAAAGGATTTTGTCCGGTGCAAGTAGAAAGACAGGGCTCTCTTGACATCTAAAGTGTGTAGACTACGTTGCGTTGGGTCCTGGGGATCAGGAAAAAATACCGGCAAGGTGATATCTGCCCCTATATGGAAGTCCGAAACTATCTTAGGCAGGAAAGCGACATCTGGAGCCAAAGTGACGGCATTATGATGAAACGTGAGGTATGGTGGGTCGCAACGGAACGCCGAGAGCTCACTCACGCGTCGAGTAGACGTGATGGCCACTAAAAATGCAACCTTCCATGACAAAAGCTGAAGACTGCATGAGGCCATGGGTTCGAAGGGTTTTCCCATCAGCTTAGTGAGAACCAGGGGCAAGTCCCATGCCGGGACTGGTGTCCGCACTGGGGGATAGAGGCGATTCATTCCCTTGAGGAATTGTTTCGTTGTTGGGTGGGAAAACACCGAATAGCCATCAATCTTAGGATGATTGACTGAGATGGCTGACAAGTAGACTCGGATAGATGAGTGACACAGTCCCCTGTCCTTACATGACAGGAGGAAACCAAAAACATCTTTAAGTCCAGCGGGAACTGAGGGTCGTCCTACAGACGCCAGGAAGGTTAAAAATTTAGTCCACTTTGACTCATATGAACGTCGAGTGGAGAGTTTGCGTGAGTTCAGTAGAACTTGAGCAATGCGTGATTCTAGCCCTAAGTTTGGATCAGCCACGCTGTCAATTTTAGCCTGGGTACATCGTGGTGCAGTACTCGGCCCCCGCGCATCCCGAGGAGGTCTGGGTCCGCCGGGAGATGGAGATACGTCCCCCGTGAGAGGCTGAGGAGCGTGGGGAACCAGGGTTGTCTCGGCCACCATGGGGTAACTAGAATTGCCCACGGCCGCTCTGTCAATAGTTTGTGGACTACTCTCGGAATGAGAGGGATTGGGGGAAATAGGTACAACCGTTTCCCTGTCCACCGGAAGAGGAGACCATCTCCGAGAGAGGTCGGGTCCGTTCCTGCTCTGGAACAGAATAGATGGCACTTCTTGTTCTCCCGAGAGGCGAACACATCCACGGATGGATGTCCCCAATGGTCGAAGATCGGAGTCAGGTAGAGGGGGTTCAGCTCCCACTCGTGTAGGGATGCTCCTCCTCTGCTTAGGAAGTCCGCTTGGACGTTGAGTAGTCCTGGGAGATGAGTCGCCACCAGGTGAACATCTAGCGCCTGGCACTCGTTCCACAGCTCTATCGCTAACCGGCAAAGTCCACGGGAGACCGTCCCGCCCTGGCGGTTGATGTAAAACATAGTGGTGGTGTTGTCTGTAAGGACAGTCACCGTTTTCCCCGTTAGGGATTGGCGGAAAGATCTCACTGCGTAGAGAACTGCCAGCAGCTCTAAGAAATTGATATGGTTGTGTGCCACAGAGGGGTGCCACCTGTCTCCCACACCTACACCTTCCAGGTGAGCTCCCCAGCCCCATAGGGATGCGTCCGTGGTGACGGTCGCTGAGGGGGGTGGAAGCCGGAAAGGTGCACCTGAGTGTAAATTCTGGGGCACGAGCCACCAATTCAGGGTCTCCAGGACCTGGGTAGATATCTGGAAACGTTTGGAGAGGGAGTGGAGTTTGGGGCGGAAACGCCTCAAGAACCAGAGCTGCAGTGGTCTCATTCGCAATTTGGCAAAGGGAATTACTGCCGTTGTCGCGGCCATCAGGCCTAGCAGGCGAAGGATTTGTTTGGCTGTAGCCTCCTTGGTCTCTAGGATAGCCTGGAGAAGGGAGACTATATCTGCTGCTCTGTTGGGGGGTAGGAATGCCCTGCATTGCAAGGAGTCCAGGATAGCTCCGATAAACTGAACCCGTCTGGAAGGGATAAGCATGGACTTTTTGAGGTTTATAGTCAACCCTAGTAATTCGAGGGTGTGAAGGGTAATAGAGATGTGGTTCTGCAGTTCCGTCGTAGAGGGGGCGACTAGGAGCCAGTCGTCCAGGTAGGGGTAAAGGTGGACACCTTGGAGTCTCAAATGCGCCGCTACTACTGCCATAAGCTTCGTGAAGACACGAGGAGCTGTAGAGAGGCCGAAGGGTAGGGCCTTGTACTGGAAGTGACGCGGACCGATCGCAAAGCGTAGGTACTGTCTGTGTGACGGGTGAATCGTCACATGAAAGTATGCGTCCTTTAAGTCCAGCGTCACCATCCACGCGTTGGCTTCTAGTAGCGGTAGGATGGTCTGTAGAGTGGTCATACAGAATTTCTTGTAGGTGATGAACGCATTGAGGTTCCGCAGATCTAATATGGGACGAAGTCCGCCATCCTTTTTTGGGACCGTGAAATAGCAGGAGTAGAACCCCCGCTGAAGGTGTCTTGTTGGTACCTGTTCTATGGCGTCTTTTGAAAGGAGGGCTTCGACTTCCGACGATAGGGTGTCGGAGGGAGGGGTGGTTACGAAGTACGATTCTTGTGGAATCTGGAAAAATTCTATTCTGTAGCCTTCTGCTACAACCGACAGTGCCCATTTGTCTGTCGTGATATGTTGCCATGCTAGTAGGAAGGGGGATAGACGGGTGGGAATATCGGAGCGAATGGGAGAGTCAAAGACTCTGCTTGGTCGGCTTGGGTGGTTTAGTCTTGGAAGAGGAAGCGGACGGGAATCTTGGCTTATGGCCATAAGGTTTCTGTTGATAGACAGTAGACGGTGGTCTCTGCCATTGGGGTTCAGTGGGAGATCTTCGCGGTTGCTGTTTGGACCAAGATCTCTGCCATGTTTTCTGCTTCTGTTGTCTCGGTTGTGAGACACCCAAGTTACGAGATGTTTTGATGCTTTTATCTAAATCATGAAGAACTGTGTCCGTCGTGGAGCTGAACAGTCCTTCACCCTCGAAAGGGAGATCTTCCACTAAGGACTTAGTGTCTTGTGGAAGCGAAGTCGACCTCAGCCAGGCGTGGCGACGAAGGGCGACTGCCGAAGTGAGTGTCTTGGATGTGACGTCCGCAGCATGCTTGGATGCGTTAAGCTGATGCTTTGCTAGCACCATGCCTTCCCTCTGGATTTTCCTAGCAAGACGTTGCTTATCCTCAGGGAGCTGAGCCAGAAGTGGTGTCATCTGTTCCCATAGGGAGTACTGGTATCTGCTCATGCAGGCTGTGTAGTTTGCCGTTTTTATGCCCAATGCACCGGCTGAATAAAATCGTCTTCCGAAAGAATCTAGCTTCCGTCCCTCCTTGTCCAAGGGGGAGGAATGTCCGCTACGTCCCCTAGCGGAGGGAGTCACGACGACTGAGTTGGGTTTGGGGTGGATGAATAGGAATTCTGCCCCTGGCTCTTGGAGCCTATACATGTGGTCCAACCTTTTGTTGGAAATTGGGGTTGAGGAAGGGTGACCCCAGGATTCTTTGGCAGTGCTCAAGAGCACCAAAATTAGTGGCAACGCTACCGCGGTGGATGTGTCCATCTGTACGATATCGAAGATGGCATCGGTAGCGGTAGGCGTTGGTTGGACCGTGGCAAGCGCCAAGGAATGTGCCATTCGTTTGATAAGTTCTCCATAGGATTTCACGTCCTCGGAGGGGGAGATTGGTAGATTTTCAGCCACATCAGGGGATGGTGACGGCTGGATGGGAGATTCGTCATCGATGATTCGGGAGATTCGGGCATCGAATGGTCGGAATGTTCGGAGGGAGACATAGGGGTCGACGGATCTGGCTGATAAGGAGGGAGGTCGATATCGGGTGATGTGGGTATCGGCATCATTAGTTTCGGTATCAGTTTCGGTTTCGGTAACGGTATCGGAGTCGGAGGCGGGGCCGGGGGATCTCGGCATCGGGAGACTCTTGACGACGTTGATTGGCGATCCCACTCCGCTGGGTACCATTGTGGAGGTGGCGGGTAGGAGGAACCATACAGGTATCGCCATTGACGGACGTCCCACGGCACCGAAGATGGGGGAAGGTGCCAGTCTCGCTCGCCTCTCGGTGCCGGCATCGGGTCAGGCCCTGTCTCGGGACTGCTGTGAGGGATCTGCGTCAGCTCGATGTCGGGTTCCGAATCTGTGAGCTGGATGGGTCGCGGCATCGGGGAGACGGGGCTGCCCCGGGGTCGCTCGCGCCCAGGAGGGTCAAGCTGTGGAGACCCGTGCTGGGTCATGTCGGACGCGGGATGCGTCGACGAAGCACTCGAGGTTTTGTGCTTCAGCTTGCCCTTACCCTCTTTGCCCTCCTTACGCTTCTTAGCGGGAGTTCGTGGCAGTGAGAGGGGTCTTTTCGATGCCGATTTCTCGGTGCCGGAAGGGCTTCGCATCGGTGGCGACGTCGGGCCCGTCGGTACCGATGGGGATGTTGCCGAGGCGTCGGCTGCGGACATCTTCGGTGACAACGCTGCCTCCAAGAGAGCCACTCGGAGTCGGGCCGCCCGGTTCTTCCGAGTTTGTTTGGAGAACGTGGCGCAACTCGAACAGGAGTCGACGCGATGCGACTCGCCTAGGCACAGCAAGCAAAGGGAGTGCTTGTCTGGGGGGGGATTTTACTCCCACACTTAAGGCAGCGTTTAAAGAAACCCCACCGCTGGGCCATAGGCCGGGCGGGGAGTGGGAGGAGGAGAATCCAAAGAGAGTCCAGAAAAAACAGTCCGTAGGTCAAGTAAGTCCAAGAAATCAGTCCGAAAGGCCTTTCCAAAGTTGGAAAAAAAGAAGCGAAAGTTAACTACCGACCGGAGCGGAGAGGGGGTCCTCACGACGCGGCGGTCAGAAGAGAACTGGCGGGATCCTCGTGCCTCTCCCCGGGTCATGCGCAGTGGGGCGTGCACGTGACCGGGGAGCTGGCGCGAAAATCCGTTAGGCTTTGAAGATTACCGATCGGGATCGGCGCAGGCGCACTTAATCCCAGAGGTGTGATGCACAGAGACCACGAAGAAGATCTCTGAAAGCTCTTGGAGGATTGGCTACATTAGGGGGGGTGTCGCCTAATATGCAAAGGAGCTCCTGCTAGAAAAAGAGCCCTGCCATTGACACCCCAATCCACAGTGGGCCTGTGGTGCAGAGCTTTTTCCCTCCCCCCAAGCTTTTTCAAGGGCCAAAACAGCAGTGTGGGCGCCCGCCCATCCCCTTTGTGTCCAACCACCTTTGAACACCCCCCCCCCCCGGGGGGAATATAGACAGAGAAAGCTCCTACTTTATGTGCCACTGATTGGGGGATCCATGGCTGGCACAAGCTAGCAAGCTAAGGCATGAAAAGGACTTTGTCACATGCTTCAGAAGACACAGGAGCAACTGATATGCGTCAGAAGCAAAATACAAAGGGAAATCCGGGGGAGGGAGATGCCCTCTCTCATTGGCAACAGAAAGACTTGTGACAGATTTCTTACCAACCCCTAGTGCTGATTGGAGGGGCATGACATGAGGCCCAGCCCCTTTTTGCATCACCATGGCTATGGGCCTGAATTTTCCTCCAAGCCAGATTGGCCCAGGGAGCCTATAGGTTTTTTGCCTTCCTCAAGGCATAGAGCAGGGATCACTGTGTGTGTGTGTGTGTGTGTGAATTTCCTGCATTGTACAGTGTGTTGGACTAGGTGCCTCTTCTAACTCTCTGTTTTCTGTGTTTCTAAGAACTGTAGTCTGTGTTTAGATTCAGGGAAAATACTTGGTCCTCTGTACGCATCTATATTTGTGTGAGCACATACTAAACGTGTAAATGCAATTGGAGAAGTAGATCTCCTACAGCTACATACACCCAATTCCTTTAGTATGGTCCTGGTGAAGTGAAAGAAGAAGTTCTATGTCCTAGTCATTTGATCTGTATTTAGCAACTGATCCATGCCTTATTGTAAGTAGGCAGGCCCCCTCTCTTTATTGAGAGGCAATAACACCTCCTTTTTATAGCACCCCAGGAGTACATATGCCAGGCAGACTTTACCTGAATAGAAAACAAGATGGATCCCAGACAGGCAAGCCTCATAATTATACCTTGGCAAAGACCCTGGTAACTGTGACATCTTGGTCTGACCCAGCTGCAGCCTCTCCCTCCACCGTGAGGTCTGCATACGATGAACTTGCCTCGCCTCAGAGCTAACACCATTCAACCTGGATCACTAATCCTGTCAGTCTTCTCTCAGCTTTTCCTCCCCACATTTCCTACACAATAACAACTCCCAACATCTCTCCCCTTTCCCACCTAATACAAAAGGAGGTTCAGCAAGCAGCATTGTTCTTTTTGATTAATTTAATCAGCGATCCATTAGCCCTTTGAATCACTGGAGGAAGCAACCAGAGTTTCAGCCCAAACCCTATTTTATATCCCAACCCCCTCCTAAGAACATCTCCTGTTCCTTTTGTCCATTCTTGGGAATGCTATTCAGCCATTCACAGATGCCTCTAGCTAATCTTATCAGAAGTACATGAACACCTTAGTTTACACTGGACCCCAACTCTTATGCAAACTATCACAAGTTTTCCAGATCTTTGTCTATTCTGGGAAAGCCATTTTTGATATTATTTTAAGGCACAAACATCAGACTGCCTCAGGAAACATCCTATAAAAATAACACCCAGAGCTCAGTCTGCCTCTGTGTGTGTGTTTTCCTGGATCCAAATTGCACACCCAGGATGCTGGACGTTTTGCTCTTCCCCCTGGATTTCTGCTCTACAGGACAAGTAGCTGTATTGCCCCAGTACCCCTATATTTCCGGCGAATCCCTTTATTTATTTATTTAATACCAGGGCTATTTTTGGGCAGGAACACACAGGAATGGAGTTCTGGCTGGCTCCTGAGTTGGCCATGCCTACAACCAAAACCTCTGGCATGTGTGGCTACAGAGCAGGCTGCCCTCCCCAGGTTACACACAAGAGGGAAAGGCGGCATGTTAAAATGCCCTCTTTCCCTCTGGGGCGCCCCTGGGGATTTCCTTGTCAATTTCACTCCCCCCTCAGTCAGCTGAGAGTGAAATTGACAAGGAAAAGCCTCTCTCTGCCTTCCCTTCTCTAGCTGACTTGTTGCAGCTGGAAAAGGGCAGGCAGGGAACCAAGGCACCTTGAAAAATTTTTTCTTTCCCAGGCACTTCAGCACCACATTTTCCTGGTAGTCTGGTTTTTTTGGGGGGGGGGGGGGAGACTAGAAAGGCAATGCTGAAGTGGGGCGGAGAAGCTTGGGGAGGGGGGAAGAGGCAAGCTTCCGTGCCTGCCCTGTGCTTTCCCAGCCCCCCACCTAATATGCTAATGAGCTGCACTGTCAGGAGTGTGGCCTAATATGCTAATGAGTTTTTGGTGTTGTGTGTGGCCTATTAGGCTAATGAGTTCCTGCTGGGCTTTTTCTACAGAAAAAGCCCTGTTTAATTCTATTCCTATCCTGCCCTCCCCATGATGGGCTCAGGGTGGGTTACAAGGTCACACAGATTCGTGACAACAGTAACATATAAGTTAGATAATTAAAAACATTTGAAAACAACAATAAAACAACAATAACTGCAAAGCCTTGTTTGCCATGCTCAGTTTTGGCTGATCAGAAGCCAGCAATTTCAGTAGGGGAGGCCAGAGATGGATTTTGGATGTCTGCCACCTCAGCCAAAAACCTGGTGGAACAGCTTCATTTTACAGGCCCTGTGGAATTTTAGCAAATCTCACCTGATCTTGAATGGGAGCTTGTTCCACCAGGTTGCGGCTTGTAATGTAGTATGTTCTGTGTAACAACCGGCCTGCCATGTGCTCCCAGGTAATGGCGCCCGCCGCATGGCCAGAGCACATGGTCAGGCAGAGAGGGGAGCTTGAATCTGGAGGAACAATAGACGTCCGGATTCAAAGCCTCCACCAATGTGGGACCTAGGTTCTCCCTGGGGAGCCAATGCGGCCAAAGGCTCCTCCAGGGAACCTATGACAAACATGTGCATATGTAAAGCCCCTATCAGGTCTTTTGGGTGCGGCCGGAGGTGTGGCTCTGGCCAGCATATAATGAGGGCCCTGGAAGCATGCCTGATCTGACCATCTACTGGACATGCTGAATCACTCAATAAAGGCTTCATGATTTCACTGTTCCTGGTCTCCCGAGTCCAGTACTCTTCACGGCTGCTGGAAATGTATGAGTTGCAGGCTCCAAGATTCCAGTCACTATAGGGTTAACTTGTTTACCTTCTGTGCTATTGTTTAGACTGACCTGGAAGGGAACCTGGCAGACAGCCAATGTTAGAATAGCCCACGAAAGTAAATGGTATTGATTGGTTAATGTATTCAGGTGATTTCCTTCCAGGGGTCAAGGAGGAGGAGGATTCTCCATTGTTGAGTGACCATGTGTTTATAGTAGTAGCATGTAAAAATGTTGCTCTAGATATCTCTTGTTATTTTGTAGGTTTCTTGTGTATCCTATCCCTTAGAAATAAAGATTTTAAACGGAAAGAAAGGTCTCCTCTCCAGTGAAGCAAAGATCCATTGCAAACTCTGAGCATTTAAGTATTTTTGCCTATTTTCCCCAACAGGGGCCAGGGCAGAGAAAGCCCTGGCCGAGGCTAACTGGACATCATTGGGGCCGCAGACAACCAGTAGGTTTGGTCACTTGAGTGCAATGCTTTGTGGGGCACATATGGTGAGAAGCACAATTTGTTTCTAAATTGATCTTGTAAGTGTGTTATTTCTTGTGTGCTTTTTGCATGTTAGCCTTCTTATTTTCTGTTCTAATAAAATATATCTTTATTTTACTTTGAACTGGTTATTGAGAAATTTCAAAGGGAAAGATCCCCATAGACATATGTAGTAGATCCTCACCTAATACCCCACCACTTGCTGAGGCCTGCCATTTAGCTAAGTTCCCTTAGAGACTGAAGGCAGCGATTCCGCCTCTTAAAATCTAAGCTACCATTATCACAAAAGCATTCAAAGGTCACTTGTCCTAGACCAAAGTGTGTGGTGTGCGTGAATGTATACTCATGCAAGAATTCATCTATGAAACCACAGCTGATATTTCATTAGATTTGTTTTTAGTCATCATGACTTTATGATATCTAAAAAGACAAAATGAAAGCACAGAAAAGAGCATTAAAAAGCACCATTATATTATTTTGTTTTACTGAATTTCTAACAGCACGTTCAAAGCCAAGCCAACCTCTCCAGCAGCTGTCTGGATTAGCCATTGTTATTGGGCACATGCCTTCTTGCAGTGATGAATATTCATGACAAAGCTAGTCTGGTTTCCAATGGAGACGGTAAACACACTGGGGAAACCCAAGGCTCTGGGTATTTTGTTTCAGTTGCACAAGCAGAACAAAAGCTGTCTTGGTCCTGGGGGGACGGACGGACTTCCAGCATACTACTGATAACACCAGGCTGTTTTAAAACACATTCAGCTGGCATTCTGGGGACTCTTGAAGCAATGTGAGAGTTATAAAATATGAAGCAGATGCTTCAGTTTCTAGAACCGTTTCTGGAACAGCTTACTACAGACAGCCAAGAATCCAGAACTATCAATGGTTTTTGCTTTTAAAAAAGAAATATATAATGACGCTGAATCTTGCTTAGGCCAGCTTGCACGCAAGAGTGATCCAAAACAGAACCTGCAGAGTTGCCAGAAACATTGTCCGTTGGACATTGTGCTCTCTGTACAGTTTCTACAGGCTTGGCTCATTAAACCAAGTAGCTACCAAAAATGCTAGAAGAAATAATTATGAATGTTGATGAAACATCCAAGCTTTCTAGTGATAATCCAATATCACATAGCACAAGAGGCTCAGGGAGTGGAGCAAATGGGCTTTGGAGAGCTACATCAGCAGGGGACTGGTTGCCAGTGACCAGCCATGTTGGGGATTCTTCCTCATCCACATCTCCTTTGCTCAGCAGCACTCAGACAGGACGATCCACATCAGCCACACCAAGCCTGGTGAAACAACTGAGGAAAGCCCAAGAGCAGCAAGAAGCCTTGAAGGGTGATCAGGTCCAACAGGACAAGATCTGGAGAGAGTTAGTGACTGCCGAAAGAAGGGCAACCAAATGCTGGTAAGTATCTCTCAGACCCATCTGGCAGCCTCCTCCCATTGGCACTAACCCAGCAGTTCTTCTGTGTTGGAGTGTACATGTGCAGATTTTAGAGAGAACCTCTAATCCAAAGCATGGTTGGACACTGAGTATGCTGCTATTATCTCTGTTTTCATCCACTGTCTATTTTCTTAGGTTGGTTTCCGTACACTAATCTTTCCTTCCTTGAACTAATCTCCTTATAGGAAAAGATCTATGAAATTATTGTCTATATGTCAAGTGCAGCATGAATGTTTATTTTTATTATGAGAACACAGATCAGATATGATGGCATACGCATTTTAACTGATAGAGTAACTTGTCTATGTGTTGGAAAAATGTATGCATTGATCCCCTTGTACTGCGTGAGTATTTGGTGGGAAAGGATCTCCTTTTTAACAGTACTTTCATACAGAATCCAAGATTCTGTACCTTCTTGCATTGTAATGGAGCACCGCTGTTATTTATTAAAGGCCCCGTCCACACGAGCGAGATAAGCCAGACGGGAAGTGACACAAATTTGTGCCGACGCAACTTGCACCACTTTTGCGGGATCACACAGGTCCATGGACCTGTGAGGGCAAACCGCCACTGTGTGATCACACGCAGCCGCGGGCAAGTTGGGTTTTTTCCCCGGCCGTTTTCAGTGCGCTTACCTGCTTCTACAAGGGATCGATGACTTGCCTCTCCACCCTCGGGATCATCTGATGATGCGCATACCGGGATGGGAGGGGGGAAAAAACCAAAAAGCCCGCTCCCCAACGCCACTTGTTTGCGCTGGCGCGATCACACCAGAAAAGGTCAGTTCTGGGCCATCGCAAACCATTTGAGACTGCCTTTTCACTGGTAGCTAAATAAGTCGATTCCCCACCAGCTCAAAGTGGTTTGCGACACTTTGACACCGGCTGCAGGATGCTTCCCATATATGCTTGTGTGATCGCGCCACTTTGAGCCGGCGGGGAATCGTCCTTTTTGTGTCACAAATGGGTGCATATGATCGCGCCCAAAGTGTTGTATGTTCCCCATCTCTCCCTCTGTAGCAGGAAGTTCCAGAGATAGAACTAAAGGCAGCTCTGGGGTCTTATGACTTTTTGTAGTAATTACTTTATTCTCCCTACCCACCCCCAGTATAGGACAGGTGGAAGCAAAGAGGCACTCCTCCAGGGAACTCAGCCTTTTAATGTATTTCTGATTCTGATTATGAATGAGTTTTGGTTGGGAAGGGGTTATTGAAATCTATGGTGTACTTCTCTTTTTCCTGTGGTTCTTCTAAAACATCCTCTCGTTTCTGCCAAATTCCAGCCAGTTTTTTTGCTATTCTGGATTCTGGAATCATTTTGGCTGGGACAAGGTTATTAAAAGCATGATATTTCAATGTTTTTATTTCTAAATATTGTTAAGTGTCTTTAACCCATCTCACTGTGTGATCCCCCAGGCAGATAAGGCAAAGAGAATGGTCGCTTATCGGTGCCATTTTAAAGTCACCATCGGCAAAATCCTGAGAAAGTCCCCTTTTGAGAAAAAATGATTTTAGTGGAAATGTTCCTTGGCTGCCTTCAGTTTCAAGTTAGAATCCTTAGAGGCCACAGAGCCTGGCAGTTCTCAGTTGTTGTTTTTTTGTGAAAGGTGTTACGTGTCAGAAGAATATTGTGCCTTTTAGTTGGGGTGGTTTGGTTGTTTGGACAGCCCCTGTCATTTCGGAGAGTTACTGAAGTGGGTGGCATTCCCTGTTCTGAGACAACAAACTAATTACGCTTAAGAACAAAGTTGGTATTAAGGTTCTGTTCCGTTGCTTCAAACCAACATGGCTACCCACCTGAATCTAATTATGCTTAAGGCCTGGTGAGCTTCATTTTACCACTCACTCTATTGGGACTGCCTAGGTTCCAGGGTCAGAACCAATTCTCTGTTGATCTTGGCTCCAAGCCCTCTTTCTAATGTCTAGTTCTAAAGTAGGGTTGCCGAGTCTACAGAACTCACCGGCGGGGGGGAGTCCTCCTCCGTCCGGGAGTTTCTTTGGCACGCGTGCAAAGCGCGCACTGGAAGTGACGTCAGCAAGTTGGGGGCATTGCCAGGGTGACGCTCTGGCAACCACCCCAAAACTCTATGTTATCATCACTTCCGGTGATGTCATTACGTCGTCCGGCCTGGACGACTTTAGGGGTGGGGTTCCCCCCACCGGCCGAATGCTGGCCGGCGGATCGGGAACCCCTTTAGTGGGGGATCCCCTGCCCCCCGGGCTGACTTGGCAGCCCTATTCTAAAGGCTGACACAGTGATACTAGTGAGTCTAGGTCTTCTCTATTTAAGATACTTCCTGAACACTGGAATCTAATGGAAGCTCCTATTCTGGCCCAAGAACTTCTTAACACCATCATATCCTTAAAGAACAATAAAACACCAGAGATGGTTTCCCAAGTGAATTCTATAAAAAAAAATTCAGATGTTTTAGTGGACCCTTTATCTAAAGTGTAAAATGACATCTTACTTTCTGGCACTGATCCACTTTGCTTTTGTTCTAAAGGTATCAGAACTGGAATTTCCTAAAGGACTATGATCCAATGGTAAGTTTAAAAACAACCTAACAATTATAAATTTTACCAGCCCTTTTATAATAGAATCCCCCAAAATATTTAGGGACTGGCTGAAAAATGCATATAGTCAGGAATTCCCAGCTCAACAAGATTATAACTTTTCCACATTGACATAATTCATTCTCACAAACAGACTTCCTGGATTCTAGTCTGTTAAAGAGCAAGTTTTGAATCCAATAGCATCTTAAAGACCAAGAACATTTCCAGGCTATACGCTTTTGAGAGTCAGTGCTCCCTTCATTAGATACCAATAGCAATGCAGTAGATCAACAAATAACAACAGAAATACTGAAACTCAGTCTCAGAGGTAGAAAAAACAATTTACTTATTCACTAACATAGACCCCTATGTAACTCACATGGTTTCTATCTATGCATTGGCAGCTGAGAAAATGCAGGCCAAAGATGTGTCTGACAAAGCAGTAAATTGTCCAAAGTCATTGTAGTTTAATTTGTTTTAAGAAAAGGAAATTCAAGCTTTGTATTTCATCTCACATTTAAATGTTTGGGGTCTGCTTGGTTCTTATACTTGTAATTTCCCATGGTTTTTTTTGTTTTTTTACTTTTGATTTATGTTATTTTTTTATACTAAGATTGCAGTTACTGTTGGCTGTCAGCAACACCCCAAATTTCCATGTCATGTTCCAAGCTACCTGTTAAGGTCTAAAAACACAGCTGCCACCATGCTTGAGAACTTCCCAGAGGCCTCTAGCTGGCTACTGCTGAAGACAGAACACTGGACCTTTGGCTTGAGCCTCCAGGGCAGTCATTATAGTCTTACATTTATTTCTGGAAGATTTCTTGTCCCAATTTTAATTCCTACAGGCTCAATCAATTGTAATGTCTCTACAGAAGAAATTTTAATCCTTTCAGGCATAAATTATTTGTCATTTTATTTTATCCAGGGCAAGAAAAAAGAACATGAGCAGCTTCCCGAGTATGTATCAGTATTTTCAGACAAAATTCCCAACACTAATGGCCACGTCATCGGCAGTCAAATGAACACCGATCTTGGCAAAACTCTGGTAAAAATGGACTACTTCTTCAGCTATGGAAGAAGAAAAAACAGACTTGGACAGGAACTCCAGCCTTCATAGAGTAACAAAGAAAGCCCGACTTTAATACTTTGAAGAGCAGGGTTCATGATCTTCTTTTTAAAAAAATTTTCCCCAGATGTACTTTTAAAGGTGGATGGTTCAGATTCTACCTAAATAATATATGTAGAGATTTTAAACTGACACCGAAGCATAACCCTGGAACATGTAGGGTTGCTAGATCTCCCATGGCAACTGGTTGGGGATGGAGGGGGAAAGGTTGCCAGATCCAGGCTGGGAAACTCCTGGAAATTTGGGGCTGGAGCCCAGGGAGAACATCGACTTCAATGTGGTACATACAGTCCAGCCTCCAAAGCATCCATTTCCCCCAGGGGAACTGCTCTCTGTAGTGTGGAGATAGAGCTGTCATTCCAGGGTATCCCGAGGTCCCACCTGGAAGCTGGCATCCCTATGTCTGATACCGACTTTTCCTGTTTCACCGTTTGGAAAGCTGAGGAGCTGCACTGCATTCTGAGGACTTTCAAAGGTTTTGTTAGACAGCCAGGCCCACATTTAATGACTCCATAGCATTTCAGTGGTTACATTTGCCACACAAAAATTCAGAACGCGCTTAATCATCTACTTATTTAACTAAACAAGGCCTAAAATGCTATGAAAAAGCAGGAAGTTATATAGAGAATTTCTCTAGAGCAAAATTATTTTATTGAGGGCCAGAAAGATGATGGTTTACTTCATATTTGACTCTATGTTCCACATAAGCTACTATAGGGAACATATTCTAGCAAAAAAGACTAACTGATGACCACCCTATGTTAACGAAGCAGTCTGCAATGATTCAATAGGAGATTGCTTAGGGGCATGAAATCCTGGACAAAGTGAGTCTCATCTTCCAAATGGAAAGAGTTGTCAGGCAAGAATGCAAGATCGTCTCAAAATTCAAAGTTCGCTTCTAGGAAGTTGTGCACTTGTTCTTGAGCAGAAGATTCACCTTGGCTGTTATTTTAGACTTTGCAAACAGGCTCTGTGCAAGAGGCCAACTCCTGCCTGGCTCAGCCGCAGTGAAACTGAGGGCCCCTACCTGCATGGGGGGGGGGGGGGTCTGGTATCCCCCGAGGAGGGGGCTGGTCACATCTGAGAGAGGCCTAGCCCCCCACTTCTGGCTAGTTATGGGCCTGAGCAAATCTAATATTTCTACTTGGTTCTCTTATGCAAGACTGAATGCTGGGAAGCTTGTCAAGCTATTCTCTCGCAAACCACTGGAAAGCAGAGAAGAAGAGGGTGATTAGGCATGATTTAGTTACAGTTTTGTGTCCCCCTGGCTGACTGAATGAACTGGTGCCACTATTATCAGTGAAGTTTAACATAACTCTGTCTGGGATAGTGGTGCATATGTTGGCTGCATTATGATTTACTTCTTGCTGTCTGATGGGTTATCAGCAGCAATACTAATCTAAACAGTCCCTTTGGCCTTAACCTCCCTTTTACATTTACCTTCAATATTCTAATTTTACTCTGCATTTTTTACTCTGCATGGATTTTGTATTTTCCTAATCTGTAATCAGGTCAAAGCTTTTTCAGTGCCCAAGGGTCATTCTGTTGCTGTACCTGTATTTTATTTATTCCTTCAATTTATTCCTGTATCCGGTCTCCAATGGGGGAGTTTGAGGGCAAGACAGTGATGACCTCGGGTGGCAGGACTGTGGCCAAGGGTTGTTCTTGGGTTGGGGATGCCAAGTATTTGCATTTCCTAGATAGGGCATCTGCCCTCTTTTTCTGGGTACTAGGAATGTAAGTTACTGTAAAATTGAGTCTAGAAAAGGAGAGCGACCCTCAGACTGGCTGACAGCCATTTGCAGATGCTCCAGGTTGCAATGGTCCATGCACACCTGTACTGGGTGTCGAACAATTTGGAGAGCATGTGCAGTTGCCATGAGAGATTATCCATCGCCCACTGAGTACATTTTTAGCAACTGCACATCATATGAGAAAGGAACACCTGGTTCTAAAGAAAATCTTTTTTTGTATATTTCTGGATGTGTGTTGTTTTATAATAGTAATATTGACCACTGAGGAAGGCCCTAAGGGGTGAAACACGTATGGTCTACTGGTCATAAGATATACCCATCAATTGTATATGTAAAACTATCAACTCTGTGTCTAAAGTTTTAAAAGTCTGATATTTGGACCATTTCTTTTAACCTATTTTATCTTTTATTAATGTGTACACCATAATAAATACTTGTATTTTTATAATAATTTATTTTGTTAGCTTGACCCTCTTAGATCACAGCCATATTTTGGGTTGAGCCCCCCCTTTTCTTGGCTTTTTCAGATGGTCATTTTTAATATGCTTGACTGAAAACCATTTTGCTGTAGTGGGCAAGTACGTTTCATGTTTTAGCATTAGACCCCCATTTAATTTAAAGGGTATGGGGAAAGTAACAACTGTTGTAGGGAATGAATGAGCCTATGACTATACACTCAGTGATAGGGGAATTTGAAAGATAGGAATACACTTTCTAATCCAAACCCTGCAGCACCAGTGCGAATTGTACTGGCTATTTTGCCTCTGGCTGTGTATCACAATGCTGGTATGCACTTGGGAGGCACATCCACTGTACATTTAGGGTTGCCAACCTCCAGGTGGGGCCTGGGGATCTCCCGCTTTTGCAACTGATCCCCATCTGACAGAGATCAGCTCCCCTGGAGAAAACGGCTGCTTTGAAGGGTGGACTCTACAGCATTGTACCATGCTGAGGCCCCTCCCCTCCCCAAACCCCACCCCCAAAGTCTCCAGGTATTTTCCAACCCAGACTTGGCAACCCTATGTACATTGTAAACTTCCTATTCCAATAAGAGAATCTGTGCACAAAAGCTCACTATCCTGTAGATTCCTCCTTACTGGATCAAGGCAGAGGAATACAGGATTTGGGGTTGCCATATACCTACAAAGGGTAACTTGGCATTCCTAAAACTCAGCTACAAGAACAATACCTACAGGGACTCTTCAGTTTAACAAATACCCTGAATCAAATTTTCCACAAGGAAAGGGAGATAAGCAGTGGCTACCTAAGCTGTGATAGTGACAAGTAAGCTCAGCCTAGTCAGTAGAATTACTTTGTAAAATGTCCACATATTCAATGGTGGTCATGTGACACTGCAAACAGAACTAAAAGCTCTTTAACAACTCTTCTTCAGAGGTCTCTCAATTGTATGTGTCAAAGTTGCAGGAGAATTGACAAGAGAGTGATGTTGCAAGTCTGACCCTTGGACCACACTAGACTCATGTCTCATTCCTCTGACAAACAATTGACAACCATATAATATACCTGTTAAGTGAGATCACTGTCGATCAGATTTCTCCAGGCTCCAGCAAAAGGACCATCAGATGACACTACAGTATTGAGCATCTTTTAAAGATATGCAACATCTTTGTTACTGGAAATCTTCCCCCAAGTTAAGCATCATGCATTTTCCCAATCATCATGGTGACTGCCATCTTTTTGCCATCTGGAATCCTAGAGAGAGTTCTCTGTAAGTGATTGACATGCATTCTTCATTTGTATCAACTTGCCAACATCAGAAATGATTTTATCTTACTCAAATAAGTTTATTTAAAAATATATTTTTTTCCAATTTAGAACTTCCCACAATTAACAATTTATATATAAAATATGTATGCCTTCAGTGAATGGAAATAGTTTTTATTGTACACATACTTGAAAACAAGTTTTTTTATGCAAAATATGCATTTCTTAAAATATGTTGTACTCTGGCTATTCAAAGCAAGCAGGCAAAATGGTAAAACAATCTTGGTGTGCACTGGGGCTTCAAGAATAACTGAAATGGTAAAAAGTATAGTTTAAACTATGGGATGCACAGCTTTAAAAATGTGCATAAATTATACAATTGACTAAACAGTTGGTAAGTATATTAATGGAAAGAGGTACTTATGATTCACTCTATCAGGACCTTCTCTCAATTCCTATTAATTTCAGTGGAGTTTAGCACTGCAATGGATCCCAGAATGCTGTAAGATTAAACCTGTTGTATCTTACTCTTGCAAAAGTTTTAATGAAGCAAGCAGGAATTGCAAAGGAGTCTTGGCTGGTGATTTGTTCCCTTGAGGAATCTAGTGAGAGCCCAAGTCCATTTCTTATTGTTGTGATATTACACAATTCCTGGTTCTCTCCTTCCAAATACTTAATTTCTGTAACTGAAGAACACAAATCTAGTGAAATGTCTTATTTCCTTCATTGAAATGTTACATTCTATATTTCTTTAGCACACAACATATGCATATGCATATATATATCTATATGTTTACAAAAGAGAGACTGAGGAGGAGGCTACAATATGTCCTTTACTGCCAACATGTTTAATATAGCATACTGTAGTTGTATAAAACATCCATTTTCTGGGATAAATTCTGGACATGGCATAAATGAGCTCACAAATTATATTTTGTACAGTTTTAAAAAAAATCAGATTTAAGTGCCTCCAAGGCCTTTTCCTCGCAGCAATGTTCTCAAAAATACACAACTGAAATTAGCTTCCTATTCCTACAGCTATGGGCTAGGTGATCAGGATTCCAACAAAAAAAAGGTTTAAAATACATCTACAGTATGTTTCAGCTACTATTGGGTTTGTGACAATCCTTAGATATTGTGCAGTAAGAATGTAAAAACGGCTATTTTTTTTTCTTCCAGAAATCAAAATACTTCGATAGTGTGGTGGAAAAAGGCAGAATTAAGTTTTATAGCACTTAGTTAGGGTAATCGAAAGTCAATGGCTACTATTGAGGTCTGTAAATAAAGTTCAATGGAAAAGTTGTGCCTGTGTATGAAAGCTATATATTAGTTCTAATACTACCAGTTCATCGTTTCTGAAAATCAGTATTTGACCCCATCCTCCCTTCCAAACCTTTCAATATACATTCAAAATAAACTGACATTGATATGAACTATTATATGTAAACATAGTGCACTATATTTTTTCTGCAACAAAGCAAAACTGCATTCTAAGAGCTGGTAAACCTCTAATTTCTCTCTCTCTTAAATATCTAGAATGGGCATAGACTTTAAAGGGAACAAAATTAATTTAAGGCATTCAAAACCAGTAAAACGGCTGCCCACTAAAATAAATGAAATTAGCATCTGCTTGGAACTCTTATTATATTTAATCTGCTCAAGGCAGACATGCAGCTTTCAATATATATGTATGAATGATATGAACTTCAAAAATATGGCTTTATACAAGTGCATAGTTGCAACTGCAGTGAATGGTATATGATTAATATGTATAAAAATAAAGTGGAAAGTTTTAAAAAAACCCTCTTGCAGCATTACAGTACAATACAATATACATATATACACATACACAAACACATACACACAGTATATGGTCACTTCTTTAGGATGCAGTCATCAGTCTGACAGAATCTTCTTTCACCCCCAGCCCCCCCCCCCCTCCTCGGGCACCTTCGCTGGTGGCATTTCTCTACCGAAGATGGATAAGGGATGGATTCTTCTTGTATTCCTGTATTTTCTAATCCGTTTGTGAAATGTAGTGCTATAGATTTATACATATAGCTGTCTTTCAGGAGTATATATATATATATTTTCATTTGTTTTGCGATACAGTATTTCAGTCTTTTTTCAGTGGGAAGAAAATCACTCTCAACAGCGACTACATTTACAGAAGGCAGTTAGCTGGAAAAGAAAAAAAGAAGAAGCATTTGGTTAGCAGATTATTTTTCGGTCTTCACAGAACTGCACTGCTCTTAAAATGAGTTGCAAACACCAACCACTGCGCTACAGTTTCTTCTCACTCAGTCGAATGAGGCTAAGCGTGTAGCATTTCTGCTTCCATACATACACAATAAAGCTCCTGCAGGCAGAACCAATCTGGGACTCCCTTTGGTGTGCACTCAAGAAAAGGAACTAAATAAAAGTCAGCCACTGACTAAGCAGTAACATTCGGTTCATGTCACTACCTGGCAAACTAATCTGTACCGACCTCCCTCTTAAGCTTCCTATCCAGGCCAACGCCGACTTGTCGCTATAAATCCATATTGTGGTAGAGTTGCCTCTGCGGCAGTGCGTGGAAAGCAGTTTCACTCAGTGCAATTCTCATTGTTATGGGCAGGTTTGGAAAACCAGGCCTGGCTTCATCTTCAAGGAAGAATGGGAGAGCAGGAGGGGAAAAGGGAGCCCACTTGTGGAAAAGTCTGAAACGCTCCATCTTTCCCTCTCCATTAACCTTAGTTAAATACTAAACCACAGAACTTTCAAGATTTTTTAAAAAAATACTACCTGCAATTTAGAGATGCTTTATGATAGATACACTAATAGAGTTATTTGCAATGTAACCAATCTTCCTTATAAACTGTATTTGGTACAGACACATCACTGCACACTTACATGCATTCGCAAAACAACTTGGACTGCACTGTTCAATAATCTTTTAAAAAAGACATACCAGTGCAGGAAAAGCCAAGTCATATGTAGATATTACAGGACTAGCAAGAAACACAGTATGCAAGTCCTCTGAGCATGCAGAATATGCCCATCTCTGAACATGCAGGAACATATAACGGACTAAACAAAACTATAGCTCTGATTATTTAAAAGCTAACTGCATACAGTTAGTAATAAATACTTGAAAGAGCATGTTGTAAAAACCAAGATGGATCTATGGATTTTTAAAAATTCCTTTTTTTTCTCTCCAGGGAACTAATTCAGAAGCATATCATGTCACTGGAATTTTTGTATAAAATGGCTTTTGTGGGTGGGAATTTTAAAAATCCAAAACAGCATGCTTGAAGAAACCCAATCCATTCTGACTGATATTCACCCAATTTTCCTCTTCAGAAATCAAACACATCATCATCAACATCTATATCATCAACATCATCAAATGACCAATCCCAGTCTTTAAATGTCAAATCAAGCAATCTGGAAAAGGAGGTTTTAAAGTTTATGAACCATAGTTTGCTAAAAAAAAATCTCAACATAATAAAAGCCATTTCAATACGCATTTTTCTATTCTCTGTTTTGAAACATATATAAACTTATTGGAACATGGATGTCAAATAAAAAAAAATTCTATTGGCATGTATCCAGTCATCCACAGCGTCTGAGGAGTGGAATTTCCCTGCTTTACACTGGGCCTTCTGACATTTTGCTCCTGCTGGTCAGCAGACCCCCAAGATGGGCATAGGGGGCGAAATTAGCAGACATCACTACCTCTTTTCCATAAAAAGAAATCTTGTTCTGTCGGAGGAACTTCATGCCACTGTTTAATAAAGGTAGGCCCTCCTCAGTACCCCCAAAACATGGAAATAAAATGACTTAGTACACTGACTTCTTTTTTTAAAAATTACTAAAGATAATGAATAAACGTCCAAGATAATGAATAAATGAAATAATAAATGAAATAATAAAGCATTGTTTTTATTTATTCCTACCTTTTAGATTTAATTTTTCTTCGCAAATGTTTCTCTTGGCTCTATTTTTTTTTTTTTTAAATCTGAACGTGAGGGGCTAGGTTTAACCCTAGATATAAAGGTATTTACATACTGTTTTCAGATAATCAGTGGCCCACAAAGTATAGTTTAGCTCAGTTAAGCCATTATTTGTGCTCACCACTGGCCTTCCCATTCTTCAGGTTCTCTGGAAAATGCAAAGAACTTGAGAGATGGTTCTCATGTCCTGCTGAACTGTGGAGCTGGCAAAATAACATAAGGAACTTCTCCCAAGTGCATACTGGGCTGTGCAGCATGCAATACCGGGTTAAAGGGGGCCAAGTTCTGATTTGATAGAAGGCATACATCAATTCCATGCCACTTTTCAACCCAAGGTCAGTTAAGAAGATCCTCAGCACTGCCTCTAGTGTGAATGATACTTAAAGAAACACTGACCTCTTGTACCACCAACAGCATTCCTTCGTATCAAACAGGAGCTGCTCCTCTTTCACCATTAAACTACAGCACTAGACATGATGTGGTTTTTAATGTCATATTGCTTAATCTTGTATCTCACCTCAAACCATCAGTTTCTCCATGAAAAGGAGACGCCAATATTTGTAAATAAATATCACATATCTTTTCCCTTCCCTTTTTGCACTCAACGTATAATTTAAAAAGGGGAGCATGCTCTGTCCTTAGACCTGCAAGACTCAGCACCATCACCAAAATCTCACAGGAGGGGAGGGAGCAGGGTGGCTGCCTGTGGTCACTGCTGTGGGCAGGAGCCCGTGAAATTGGGGGATCCCCCACTCCCACCTGGGGACTGACAAGCCTAGCTGGCTCCTCTCCCTCCTTGCTCACAGTAGGTTTACACTGCTGGCACAAGTACAGACAATATTCCTCTGGTTTCGGGTGGACTCAGAAACCCTTCATTTTGGGGCAGTTCCCATTTTTCAGAAAACCTGGGGATCCCCCTGGTCTGCACAAAGATACCCCCTCTTCAGAACCCGGCCCCCTTCCCTGAGTATCAATCTGCACATGGGAGCCAGATTTAGCATTAGATGAAGGATACTTCTCACAAATCTTTTCAACATGGACTTTTGATCGGCTTTCTGAAATGACATTTTAAGCCATACATCTGCAACAATGTCCTATACGTATCAACAGGACAAAGCACGAAATGCACAAAAATACCTTTCACACAGTTCTGAAAACAAACTCAGTTCTGAGTGTTGCTAAATGACAATATTGTTTTTATTTTGATGGTTTAAAAAAAATCTAAAATGGAGAATGAATTGTAAGATTTAAGAGTAAGAGCATACTGCAAGAGCATACTGCCGCACTTAGATGCCGATAACATGTTTACTATATCATACGTTCCTCATACCCCCTGTATTAAGCTAATTTACATATGTGCCTTACAAAAATATTGTCATTTAGGCCGCCTTACTGTTAGTTCTCACGGTTAACGTGCATTTGTGCTTGAGCCACAGGACCCTCTTACTTACTGTTAAAATGTTAAAACTCATAGTACAGAAAAAAATATCAGTGAAGAATAATTCGAAGAACAGGCCCAGGACTAAAAAAATAAAGATAAATAAATGATAAAGAGGTATGAGCCAACAGACATGGTCGATGCTGTCTTCATTCGCATTTTTCCATTTCTCCAGTTCAAACGCAGAAATCATCAACCATATTTTCATAACTTCGAGGCAGAACAGCAGTAGTGCTTTCCGTAAGATTTATCTTTCAAGATTATTCTGAGCAGAGTGTGGTGGACATCTGGAAGAACACTGTAGTAAAGCTGTACAGGTTACCCTAAAAGACTTCTGAACTCTATGAAGATTTGTGGTTTGGACTAATAAGGCTCTTATGACCACAGGTCCTTTTGGACTTTTGAGAAACGGCAGTGGCCACTACCACAAAATGGCTGCCACAAGAGGCAAGAATAATCACAAAATATTGGTAGATTCCAAGCCAAGTGTCTTCGTATGGCAGAGACAGCTGCCTATAATTAAACAGGCACTCCCCTACAGACCCAGAGGTGGTGCCTCCTGGGGTGTTATAAAGCTCTTCCTACTCCAGTGAGATGCAAGAAAGCAGCACAGGCTCTTTGCACCAGGAAACGCAATAGCAGGCACTAATGCTATAGGATATAAATAGCTAATAGCTAACCATAGCAAATGCAAAGCATTTCTGAGTTGCTACAGGCAGGGAATTCAGACAATATGATCAATTCTGGCATTGATCTGATTTCCAACAACAACAAAATTGCTTATTGTGCCAAGCTGGAAAAAGTACAAAAATATTCATAACTGATTCATGCTTTTATACCCACATAACAAGCTACATATAGTACGATGTTTTCACTATGTAAATATTTTGTGTGTGTCTTATTTCTATCTTTTTATATGAAGTTTTCTATGTATGTTGCTGTGATTTAAAATGCAGGCCTGTAGAGTAAGAAGGGGGGGGAAGCTGGTTGTGTTAGCCTTTTGCCCCGTGAAGGACGGTACCCTGGCCAAGTTAGGGCCAAAGCTGGCAAAGGGCAAGTCTAGCCCTCTCTCTGGGCAAAGCCAACTAGCCCAGACATGTGCTCAGGACCGTCTCCCTCTGACTCATTCAGCCATCGGTTCAGATGCAGCAGGCACGTATCTGTCACTGTGAAAGGACAATGTCTTTAATTTCATCATCTCAAGGGTGCCAGCAAACCTGCATTCCAGTGCTAGGTCTCACAATCAAACCTCTGGACTTTGCCCCTTGATACTGGGGACCCCCTGGACACAGTCTATTGTCGTTATTGTTCTCTGGATAGCTCAGCTGTTAATGGAGCCAAGACTCTGCAATTGCCCCACGCCTTACTAACAGAGGCTCCCCTTCCCAGCTCTTCCCAGGAGAGCCAGTTTGGTGTAGTGGTTAAGTGCGCGGACTCTAATCTGGGAGAACCGGGTTTGATTCCCCACTCCTCCACTTGCACCTGGCTGGATGACCTTGGGCAAGCCATAGCTCTGTTCCAGCTGTTCCCTCAAGGACAGCTTGGGAAAGAGCTCTCTCAGCCCCACCTACCTCACAGGGTGTCTGTTGTGGGGAGAGGAAGGGAAAAGGAGTTTGTAAGCCACTCTGAGACTCTTAAGTGAGTGAAGGGCAGGATATAAATCCAATCTCCTCTTCTTCTTCCCAAACTTGGACTTCATTTGTCCAACCCCCCTTTTGAGCATCCTGGACCATTTCCCTATTGTGCACACTGCCCCAAAGGCACAATTTCCCTGTAACTGGGCTCCAAACCCAGCCACCTTTGGTTCAGTCTCCTGGGATGGGTACCAGCTGGATCCCCCATCTCTTTTGGGTCTTCACAGACGTGCTTGCTGGCCAAGCAGCCTGCTCTTCGCCGTGGACTCTCCTCTTCGGAAGGTAGCTATAACCCCCGTTAATGCTTCACCCTCTCTTGTCTCCGATCTCTTTAAGATCGCTTCACCTCTTTATTTCCTAGCTCTTTTGTGTGATATTTTTATCCATTAGCTGAATGTTAGGGTTATTTTCTAATTTCCTGTCGGTCGTCTGTGCCGCTCTGAGAGGGTTCCTACTCTGGTATAGTTGGGAGTACGATCCCTGGCTTGTGCATCTACTAAGAAATGATCTCTTAGCTAAATTCCCCCATCATAACTTAAACAGGGACCCAGTGTGGTGGCAAACAGTTGGGTGACTGAAGCACATTATGACCAGATGGTACCTGTACCCCCAGGGTGCAGTTGACTGGTGGGTTCAGAGAGCAGGAGAGAAAGTTAGAATGTGGGAGAGGAGAAAAGAGATTGAGTGCTGTAGAAGGGGACCCTGCCAGCCAAAGCGTCCCCCAGGTGAATTCAGCTCACATCTCCATTGTCTTAAAGCTAGAAATCAGCGTAGCGTTTGACAAAGTTTAAGCCGGGTTCCTCCCTTGCCACCTTATGAAAACAGGGTAGTGGAGGTAAAGCAAATGGTCTGATCTGATATAACGGGAATTCTAAATTCAACACAATCTATATATTTTGAGACTTTGCAGCAAAAGGAAGTCTCACCTTCAAACTCGAGCAACTTATTTTAATGGAACGTATCAACACAAGCCATATTACTAATTAGTATGGAATGCAAGTGATTGGAAACAAAGCAATCCTTTGCTGAAAAAATGGATTTTACTAGTAAAAAACAAAAGGTCTGATATGTACTATGGCCGTATACTTCCACTGGCAGCTCCTACAATAAGCAGCCAATCATTTCTTCTCTGAGCATTTTTGAAAAGAGGATTCGAACAGAATGACAGTCTTGTTACAGGAAACAGGCTAAATGAATAAATACTGCCATGATGGATGCAGTTTTCAGAGAAACAAGAATCTATACTTGACCATATGAGTTGCCCAATGCAATGATCTGAAAAACAGCAATTTAAACCTGCCGTATTAACTGTTTCCTATGCAGATATTTTTACCTTGGTTTGTTTGGAGGAAGCTGTCGGCTTGGTCGTCTGATAGACTGGTTTGGCTGTACCTTCATGGAAGTCCTTGGAGAAGATCGTGCAAAAGGATCTGGTGCTGGAGGCTTTTTGGGAATCTTTTTGACTAGACGGCTCACCCATTTCTGCTGCTCCTCTGTAGAATTGGCTAACAGTAGTAGATTCTTTGCCGTTGAAACATCATAATTTACTGAAATGTTAAAATGGGCATCTCTGAGTAGACATGTAAATTCAATTAACTGTATTTAATTTTTTTTAAAAACACAGAACATATTGCTCCTACGGACAACAGCGGCAACCAACTAAAGCTGAGCACATTTAACCTCATTTAAAAGGTGCACATCTTTGGTTGAGTTGAGCTTAAAGCTATCAAGAACAACAACAAAACTCTTTCCAGACAGCAAAACAACGAATATAAAACCAATGGGTTGGAAACACAGGATTTCCCACTGAGGATAGAATAATGGCAGTCTTCCCTGAAGGACAGCTAGCCACCCCTCCTCATCTGCCATACCAAGCTAGAGGGTAATAGTGGATGTGCAGGACAACGAGGCCCAGACAGACTCTCCCAGCACCTTGAATGAACTGGTTCCAACACTAGAATTAGCTCCAGAATTTTTTACAAGGCACAGGGATTCCTTGATAGAGAAGTCTAAGTGGAAAGGGGCTCTTGAAAACCTCTTGCTATAGGACTAGGCTTGCCAGCCCCCAGGTCCGGGCGGGAGATTCCCTGATTTAGCATCATGGAAGGGACCTCCAGGCTCGTTTAGTCCAACCCCCTGTGCAATGCAGGAAATTCACAAATACCTCCCCCCCACACACACACACCCAGTGACTGCTGTTCCATGCCCAGAAGATGACAGAAAACCTCCAGGATCTCCAGCCAAACTGGCCTGGAGAAAAATTGCTTCCTGACCCCAAAGTGGCAATCAGCATTTCCCTGGGTGTGTAAGAAAGGGCCACAAGAACTAATCACAGATGCAACCCTTCCTGTCCTCCTGCTCATGATCTGCCTAAGTTCCCAGAATCAGCATTGCTGACAGATGGCCATCTAGCCTCTGTTTGAAAACCTCCAAAGAAGGAGGGCCCACCACCTCCCGAGGAAGCCTGTTCCACTGAGAAACTGATCTGTCAGGAAGTTCTTCCTAATGTTCAGCCGAAAACTCTTCCGATTTAATTTCAACCCATTGGTTCTGGTCCGACCTTCTGGGGCAACAGAAAACAACCTTGCACCATCCTCTATATGACAGCCCTTCAAGTACTTGAAGATGGTTTCATGGGCTTCTCCCTGCTGCGGACCAGCTGGCTGGTGGGGGGAAACCCTGCCCCTAAATCCAGAAGTGACATCATTGCATTGAGGACGTTGTGTGGGGAAGCTCTGGTATTTGGGCAAACTCTATGGTTTGAGGGCAAGAAAGCCATAGAGTTTTGCTCAAATACTACAGCATCCCCCATGTGACGTCCCTGATGCAATGATGTCACTTCCAAGTGATGTCATCACGTTGGGGACATCACGCAATGTCCCTGCCCACCCCCAGAATGCCCCCCAAATCCCTCCGCCAGGGCAACGAGGGGACCTGGCAACCCTATATAGGAGTCATGCCAGCATTTATCCATGTATTCTCAAAATGCATCCCGTTTTTCCAATTATATTTCAGAAGTTATAGAAATATAAATGCATCTTAGTTAACAACACATATGGATAGACTCTCTTCCCCCACAGTGAAAAGCAGGGGAGTCTTCTCCTCTTTGAAGCAACTCTGCTGGTACTACAGAAGTCACACAAATTGCGCTGGGTCTGTCCTAACAGACTAACAAAAGTTATGCTAAGTATTTATTTCCTAGGTACCTTTGCAAGGAGCTATAATCTCTTCTTTTTTATCCATATGATCTTTATGACACTTGATATGGCAGCGTCGGCATTCTAAAGCTGGAGGAGGTTTAAACATGTGCCACAACGGTTTCATACAAGCTTCACAGTTGGTTGGGAAGTGATAGAGAGTAGGTATGAACTCGTGTCCTTTATGGCAAATGTAATTCGACTTCTCCCCCACTGGCTCTACAGGAAATTCTTGCTCCTTTTTGCTTTCTCCTTCATTAGCGTACAGGATCTAGAACAGCAACAACAAAAGACTACGCTTGGATTACTTAAGATACAAGGCATACTTCCTCGAAAGAAAACCAGTGTTGTTGAAAGAAGAAGAAGATGAGTAGAAATGAAAACATGAAGGTAGAAAAGGAACAGCTGGAAGGAAAAAGAGCAGTGACAGAGAGGCAATTCAAACAACACGGCAAGTGTCCTGCTCATACTTTAATCATAATATTTAGTTTAGGCATAAGCAAATAAAGGCCCCAGAATGCAAGGACTGAACTGTACTATCATTTCCTGTATTTTTTATGAGTTTAACTACTGTACTGTGTTTAAATAATTCAGACCTATACAGTTGCAGATTTTATGGACAGTTCAAATAAACATCCAGTGTGTGGATGTCAGGGCTGGATGTAATGAAGGTATGCTTGGTAGATGTCATGTTTGGTGTAGTGGTTAAGTGCATGGACTCTAATCTGGGAGAACTGGGTTTGATTCGCCACTCCTCCACTTGCAGCTGCTGGATGACCTTGGGCAAGCCATAGTTCTGTCAGAGCTGTTCTCTCAAGGGCACTTCTCGAGAGAGCTCTCTCAGCCCCACCTACCTCACAGGGTGTCTGTTGTGGGGAAGGAAAGGGAAAGGAGATTGCAAACTGCTCTGAGACTCCTTCGGGTAGTGAAGGGCGGGGTATAAATCCAGTCTCTTCTTCTTCTCTTCATGGACTCAAGTCTTACTCCCTAAATGCCTGTAAGCTTTTATACACATCTAAACCAACCCAGAAGTATGCAAACGTGAGAAATGACTGATACGGAAGGATGCATCCTGTGCGTCACTCTTACAGTGATACGTGCCCTACTTGCAGTTCTGATGAACATACATGGAAATGATCCAAAACACCAGGGAACTTATGACAGATTTCTGTTGAAGGTGTGCGTGTGTTTGGGGGTGGGGGACTGAATTATTTTTTAAAAAAAAAACCTAAGGACACTAAAGTACATAATTTTGATCTAAGTTATAGAGTGATTCAAAGAACTTTTCTGAATTTACTGAAGTTTTTCAGAATACATACAGAGAATTTTCAGATAACTGAACAAATACATCAATGAAATAAATCTTAATCATTGACAAAGATATGCCACTTTGTTCCCCCACCCTTCAATCTTTTGTTTTAGCATTATGAGTTTTGAAAGGCATACCTGGAAAATCCTAGGAATCTCTTTGGAATCTGCTCTGTACACATCCGTTTGCGTGACTGGCCGGACATGGAATAATTTGCTATACAAGCAGAATATGAACAATGTAAATAAAACCTGAACTATATTGTAAAGCAGGCAATCCTTCCTAATCTACTTCAGTAGGGCTCACCACAGCCCCTGAATTATGGATTTAAATGTATACATTTAGAAAGGCAACTAGTATTTTAAAGCTTTCCCAGCATAGAGTGTACGACCGACAGTCATCATCATTCATCATATGGGATTAGCCAGTCCCTTCAGGGCAGAGCAGGAATTTTTGGAAACTGTCTCTAACTAGCTGTGAAGCTATGAGACAATCCTTTTTATCAACTGCTTCATATGGTATCAGAGATCTTAAGATTTTTTAAAGCAGATCTCATTAGACTAGACTGATAAGGTCTTAACTCAGGGAGCAGGTATGAAGTTGGCAGTAGTGCTCACCCAGTTCAGAGCCAGGATGGATTCATCCCAAGTTTGGTAGGCCATCTGCTGGCTCAAAACAGAGTTAGTAAATAAGTGCCAATGTATGTCTTCAATTATTTTAAAGCTTTTTTTTTTTTTAAGTAAATACAATTTTAAAACAAATGAGATGGAGAACTTGGCAAGCACCTCAGCACCTGTTGATGAAGGGATTTCACCTAAGCCAGCTGCTGTGCGGCCAGGGGGGCAAAGGAGGGCATGCTCCTTTGAACTGAACCTTAGCTGCTGTATAGCATTCGGGAATGATGGTGGGGGGACCTCTCAGCACAATTCTGTGCAGGCTATAAATAAAGTGCCAAAAACGTTATTCTTGCCACTCTCATTTGCTAAAACAGTAATGAGAATGAAATAATGAGGATGATAATAATAAATAAATAGCGCTTAAAAAAAAAACACACCAAAAATCAAAACACCTACAAAAAAGAAATCCCCTAATAGTATCATTCCTTTTTCGGGTGTGCGTTCTTTGAACAGCCAGCAAATGAAATGAAATGGATGCAGCAGGCAAGCCCTCCCCCTGGAAGAAACCCCCCATTAAGCTCTTCATTCAGTTATAGGTCCATATTTACATTTGCTTATGGACCCATGTGCTATATTGCAGCCAAGATCCAAAAACTTGATATGTCAGTGTTTCATTTTACTTCAAGATGATGTTGGACAAGGAGGACAGCCAACATCTGGATGCCCTATCTTCCTCCAGGCCTTCCTGGCGGAGGCAGTGAGCCAAGTAAAGTAGCGGAGCATCATATGCAACTTTCTCCTTTCTATGAACTCATTATCCATATACAGGCTTCCTGGTTGCCCTTTTAAATTATAATTTACTCACATAGTACACACCTTCTTTAACCACACATATTTGCCTATTTGTTAAAAATATCTTTTTTAAGGTCCAAGATTATTAATCTAAAATACTAACAAAATTCAAGTGTTGCAAGAGTACTTACTCTATGTCTAACACCATGTAAGGATTGGATAGCTCTTTATCTTGCTCACTGTCATAGAAGAGAAGCTTCTTGCTGCTTACAACTACATACTGTTTAAAAAACACAGACAGGCACAATCTGAGTATAAGCATGGGTTTTGTCACAAAGGTTTGCTTTTATTTATAAGCCATCTCTCTTCCATGACAACATATTTACAGGGTAAAACTATATCACAAAATATAGTGAGATAACAAATTATTAGAATAAACATTTTGGCCTGTGTATTTAAAATCCTTTTAAAAGGTATTATCCTAGTAACTATTAATTTATAATTAGATCAAGAAAAAAGCATCTACCTCTGATTTACAGCTGTAACTGGATAGCTTACTGCTGGATTATTAAAAAATGCAAGTCTCTGTCTCCTATCAACTCCCCATCAATCTGTACCTGCAAACAGTCCAACCAAGATTCAGTATGGTGGCTTTGATCTACTGAGCCTTCCTCCAAGTCTCCTCTCCTTCTTTGGCAGACGAGACACTTAAATTGGGAGGAAGGCTCCTTGGAGGATGGTTGGATCCAAAAACAAAAAAGGCCAAAAAAATAGCTTAATGTATTTTCAACTTTTGGGTTCGTTTACTTAAGAGCCTGGTTCCAGGCTACAGTTAATATTTTACGCAGCCTCACCAAACAAGAGATTTTCTCTGCTGAGGATTCTAGTTTTTCATGCTCCTCCTCTCCATACTCCTAGGGAAAGTTAGCCAGTAATAAAGCAAAATAAACATCAAATGGAGAAAGGCAGCCAGCAGCTCCTGCTTCATTTTGTGAGAGAGTTTCTATCCCCTCCAGCTTTCTCTGCCCCTTGGGCGTGAGGGAGGGAAGAGGAGTCTCTTCAGAGAATTTTCTGTTTAGAATTCTCAACAGGCCAGCTTCTCACATGGTGAGCAGCCAAACATACAGTAAGCCTCTAGAAAAGCAGCAAACACCTTGCAAAAAAAAGGTAGTATTTTATTGTTGGCTGCTGAGTCAAGTACAAATAAGCACTGAATGTCATGTCAGAACACATCAAAGAATTACGCTTCTTACTTACCTTTTTAACCCATCCAAATTTTTTGGTATTGTTTCGGACAGGCAAAGAAAGCCAACCTTCCAATCTTGACTCTGGAAAAAAAAAAGGAAGCAAACATTGAAACCAGCAATAATTACGCTCTCTTTAGTTTTTCAAAGTCAAGTCAGAGCACGAAAAATGGCTTTTCAAAGCTATGTTCATCTGCTGCCCCATTCCACGAGCAAACACTGCATCCCAAACAGCTGAAGTTCAAAGACAACCCCCCCCCACAAAAGAACAAAGCTCTAGTCATAAAGATGTGTTACTGGACATTTCCATTAGTAAAAGCATGTATTATTGTAAGGCAATGTTTGCTGCCAACCATTCATTTTTCATCTGCAAAGGCGTTACCAGTAAATACACATGTTCTCCTATGGCCGAACCTTCAGAATATTTGAAAACAAGCCACTACCACTCAAAATATGTGGCAGTGTAATTCTAGGATACACTAAGTACCTGGAGAGGTTACTGCTCCTGAATGCCTCTTTGGATAGCTGATACTCTTATTCAGACATTTTAATACTTTATTCTCAGATGGATTAATTAGTCCCTGGCAAATACTGAAGAGCACCGTTACCCACATTAAGATTTCAAGTGTCAGCAGAGACTCTAAGACTTTAAAAAAACCTATGAACACATTATACACTCTATCATTGGGATCTTTTTCAGACTTAACAGATTCTGTTGATGAAAGAGGATTCTGATTGGCCTGTTCCCTTTTGCCTTTCAGCTAGCTGTGAGTCTCGTAGCTTTTAGTTCCATATACGGCTTGCTATTCTCTTTTCTTAGCTTCTTCATTTGGGTCTCATGATCACCCAGAATGGGAAGGCAACCTGCTGCACATATGCTGAACGGCAATACAACCAAGCCATTTTGCTTGCATGAAAGGACAGTTCTCTGCCCAAGCAACCAAGGAGAACCCTTGAGGCGTTGGCAGTACCACGTGAGTCAGTGGCATGGGAGATGGCAACAGGCATGGCTTACATCTGTCATTGCTTCCTGGACCCATGCAACCATTGCTGGCACATGCCAGTAGACAATGCATTTTTTCAGCGCACAGGACAAGATACGCACAGGACAAAATCAGTTTATGCACAGGACAAAATACGTAGCACATCAGTTTTACACACAAAAGGCAGTTATTCTATCACCTTATCACCTAGCTGATAAAAATCAAGTCCTCTCTAAACTAAAATTATCTGTAAAATGTATGATGAAAGACAAACGTATAGGTCTCAGTCTACAGAACTTTGCGGAAGTTTCTAAACTTAACAGATTTTCACAAAACATTTTGCACTGGGGCTTCAAACTTCAGTAAATATAAATCCTGGAGAAGATGCCGGAGTTTACAAAATTATTTTATTTATTTATTTATTTAAAAATATACTTTTCACTTGAAGTTACTTAAGACTACTTAACAAACTCTACATTTTAATTCCTGTGGGTGGCTAGATGCTAACTACACAGGCCATAAAATATGACAGGGTTTGTAGAACAGTTATTGTTAGAACCTTACTCTTGCTCTACTTCTTCAGAACCCTGATGCAGCATAAATGCAAATTCAAGCCAGATTTCACTAATTTGTTTTCCCATTCTTGAATATTCTTAAACAGGGTTGCCAGCCTCCAGGTGGGGCCTGGGGATCCCCCGCTTTTACAACTGATCCCCAGTTAACAGAGATCAGCTCCCTTGAAGAAAATGGCTGCTTTGAAGGGTGGACTGTATGGCACTGTACCTTGCTGAGGCCCCTCCTCTCCCCAAACTCCGCCCTCTCCTGGATCCACCCCCAAAGTCTCCAGGTTTTTTCCAACCCAGACTTGGCAACCCTATTCTTAAATCTATTGTTCTCACTGACTACGCTATACAAACATTTACATTTGTACTTTCACTGCTACCATGGGACAGTATTATTAAAAGTTTGAAACTTCATATGCATACATGTGAATGCATACATATTTTCATTGTCAGTCTGGAAGGCCCCAAGTCAATCACCTTTCAAATTAATTACAACAGTACAATACAGGTACAAAGAGACTACAAGGATTATTCTTTTCGGCAAGTTTCAGAGTTGAGTTACCTGCCCTCTCCTACCACACATCAAAACAAGCGGCCACTCACATGGACTAACAGAAGCCATGCCAAAGCAAAGCAAGTAATTAAGCAACTGGCAGTGAGAAATTGTAGGCAAGATCACACACCTGCATGGCCAGTAGGATTAGTAAGCTCCCATGCTGGGAAACTAATGTCTCAAGAGGTACCAGAAGCAGGCTGCAAATCCTAAGCAGCCTTTCCTCAGAGTAAGTCCCACTGAATAAAATCAGACTTACTTCAGAGTAGACACACTTAGGAATTCTACTGATTAAATCAATTAACGTTTGAAACCCTCACTCTCTTATCTGCAGCTCTTTTGCCAAGGGCGGGAACTCTTATAAGTGGAATAACTTGAGTGTTGTCTACACTTCCAGACAGTGTAGTATCTAATTAGAGTAAGTTATCAGTGGATCTTTCAAGTGCCATTCCTTTCCTCATGCAGTGTACTCCCCCCTGATTTCAACTGCTTTCCATGTTAGTAACAAATAATTAGAGAGATGGCCTTCAAGCAACAGCATTCTGCCACTAAATGCTTTTCAGGCATGTCACCTGGGCTGTCAGGTCCTGAAGGAACTTGTGTGGAAGACTCTGGTTCTTCCTCTGAGTCAGAATCAGAGTTGAGAAACACACGAGAACTGGAAGGCTTAGTGGCAATACTGACAGAGGCAGAAGAACGCTGGTAGGTAAAAGACACAGACTCCGTTGTGTGGGACTGAGTAATACGAACTGAGGACCCGGCGTTCGGAGTGGGGGTGGGGAGTGCAGAAAAAAGATTAATGAAAAAATAGCTGGAGATACGATTTTTCTTTCCTCCGTCATTAACAAACGCTATGAACCGAGAGGAGATACACACAAAGACTTTAATCTATTTCTTCATTTAAAAAAAAGCAATATTACTATTATATTTTTGCAAGTTACAGGAGCTACCACTTTTAAGGGTTTTAATTTCTGTGACAAAATGGAATCATGCTAATGAAAGAAGAGCCTTACCAGGGAATCCATCATCCGCTTCTGCGTCTCCAGGGCCACTGCCTATACTGGTGCTGTCCAGACCGATATGTATCGTCTGAAGCTGTGAGCGAAGCTGCTCAATATCGCTGTCCTTGCTGTCCAGGGCCATTTGCAATTCTATTCTTACCTGGCTCTCTTCTGCTATTTGCTGTAAAAGGATATTAGATCAGTACGAATCAAACCTCAACTCATTTACTACACTGTTCAGAATTTTTCTTTGTAGACTTGTGCAAGAGAGCACTATTCCAGCCCCAACCCGCGAGGGACAAAATACACATCCTAAAACTGATGTGTAAAAAAACGGCCTGTATTTGAGCACAGGCAGGTTGCGCGAGACCCAAGGGATGAAACAGGAGGAGTTAAGAGGCCACAGGGGTTGTGGCCATTACAACCAGGAATGCACTGGACAGACTAGATTATTTAAAACATAGCAGCGCTTACAAGGTCTGAGAAATTCAGAGGCACTGTTCTGAAGTCATTTCTTTTCCAGCAGACTACGCGGCAGCTTTGGTCCCGTAGCCATTTGCAGACAAGTACTTACCGCCTGCATTTCATTAATCTCCTTCTGATACTTGATCATCATCTGGGTTAATTTTTCACGCTCAGACTTCAGTTCCATATGCAGTTTCCGGTTCTCCTTTTCTTTCCTCCGGACATCAGTGTCGGCACCTCGTTTGACAGGATCCCTGCGATTCATAATTTCAGCTAACTTGTTCACAGCCTTTAAAAAAGAGAGAGGGAAGGGAAATAAAAGTCCTAAACTAGAAATGTAGTCAGAGGTCAATTCTTCAGCTCACAGTAGTTGCTATGAAGTCGTTTTCTTACATAAAATAATGTAATACAGGCGGCTATACTGTTACTTGGAAAGCCATAAAGAGCTTAAATTTGTGAAAGGAGGCTCTTGCTTGCTTGAGTTAGAAGTGGGGAGGGGGATCAAAGTGCAGCCAAGTTTTATGTATAAATTATTTATTTTATTTATTTGTTCCATTTATATCCTGCCTTGCCAGTTTCAAATGTATAAATTAGTTCATAAGGATCAGGTTAAGGGTTTAATCTTAAGTGCCCGCGCAGTTTTATATTACTCAAGTGTCAGCCCGGCTTTACAAGATCGGTGTACGGTGCCCACATGTTCAAAACTTGTAGACAGCTTAGGTTTCTAAAAATCATCTACTACATTAATGTATCTGCAGACAGTGTTCTGGCTATTTAGGGATTATGTTCCTACTTCAGTGACCAAATACTAACACAGACAAATACCTCTAAACATGCAGATTGTGCATCTGATGAAATCGCTCACAACCTACAGGAATGTGTGCCATAATAAACCAGCCATTATCTGAGAAGGAAAGGCAATGTATGTGTGATCACCATTTTTAAAACACCGCAATGCTAAGGATACTTTCCATGATACAAGTTTTAAAGTTACGGGTATGTACGTGGTTTTCAAATGTCAGTTATTATCCCACCCTTTCTATTCTATGACAGTGAAATATTTTCTTGCTGCATTTCTGGTTTGTATTTTACCTGGGTCTTCAGGGTTCTTTCAGTAAACAACTGCTTCTCATATTGATTCTTAATAAGTCCTATATTTGTTTCTTCATCTTTCATTCTGGAAATTACTGAAACAAGGAAACAGAACGATCAAAACCAATCTTTGCTTAAACAGGAGTTACTTTTTGGGGGGGGGGGGGAAGATTGCTCACGTTCTTGGACTTCTTTAAGTTTATTATTCAGCTCTTCTTTCTCATTTGCAAGGTTAGCCACATCACTGGTGAGCGTCCTATTCGCTTCTTCCAGCTAAAACAAAGACATTAACACAGGAATGTGTCACTCATGGAATGGGGTGGGTGAGGAGTAAAGGAAGACCTAAACTATTCAGAGATTGTTCACAAGCCCACGAGTGGTCACCATTTGAGAAGAGGAATGTTGAATGAAAGAAGCATAGGACAAATTAACACGGGAGGATGAGGCCACTAAAGGATAAACAAACAAAGTTCTGTGGGAAGCAGAGAAGAGGTGACTACAAAGCTTGACAGACAGAAGGTACAACGATGAAATTTCAAAAATACATGATGATGGAATGAGTAGTGAATCAAACAAAAACACACATGCTAGGCTGCAAAAAAATTAATGACGGTCAGAGACTAAGATTCAAAAACTAGAACAAGTGAGTAGACAGGTAAGACACAGATTAGGTTCAGAGATGAATGTCCTTTGGATCAGAATATGAATCAGAAAAAGAAAAATAGAAACTGGAATCTCCAAATTGTTTATTAAAAAAAAAACCCAGGGTGTATACATAAAACTAATGCTGGCAGTCGCTGTGGCTTGGGTGTGAAGGACACCAAGCAGCCGCTGTGGGCCTAGGCATGGTGGCGGAGGATGCTGGCAGTGGAGTTCTGAGGTAGGTGGCAGGACCTGGATCCTCGCCAGGTTCAACAGTGTGGGGGGATATTTATTTTATTTTTTATTTTATTATTTAACTTATACCCCACCCTCCCCACAAAGCAGGCTCAGGGCGGCTTACACTCATTAACATATTACAGAAACATAAATAACAGTTAAAAGCCGCAAAATCATCTTAAAATAATTTCATTCCGTTAGTATTAATAATAAAGTGCTGTCAATGTTCCACTGATAACACAAGAGGCGTACTTTATAAGTTTTTCAATTACTCGCTGATCTTCAACACGAGCCAGTAGACTATGCCAGGAGTTGGTGGTAATAGTGGGGGCGGCTCCTAATTAAAAGCCTGGTGGAAGAGCTCTGTCCTGCAGGCCCTGATCTCTTCCGGGAGCTCATTCCACCAACATGGAGCCGCCACCGAAAAGGCCCGGGCCCTAGTGACCACGAGCCTAATGTCCTCAGGCCCAGGGAGGGTCAATCCATTTTGAGACCCCGATCGTAGTGCTCTCTGGGGTATGTATGGGGAAAGGCGGTCCCTCAGGTATGGGATTCCCTCCCCCACAAGTCTTGTGGCCCTCCCACTTGTTCTATTATAACAGTTGCTCACACTTTGATTTTTTTTAAAAAAAAGTTAGGACCCTGCTATAAATATTTCTGATTCATCATAATACTTATGTCCAAATCGTACATCTTTCGAAAAAACTATAGTAACTTTCTCCGGGATCGGGGACAGAGGGTGATGTTTGGTGAAGTACTGTCCCCACGATACCCACTTGAATGTGGAGTGTCGCAGTGGGCAATTCTCTCGTCATTGTTATTCAACATTTATATGCGCCCCCTCACCCAGCTGGTCCGGGGGATTCGACTGGGATGTCATCTGTATGCAGATGACACCCAGCTATCTGTTGATGTATAGCTGCCTGGACTCCGCCCCCAAAAATCTGACCAGGGTGTTGGAGGCCATGGCTGGATGGTTACAACAGAGCCAGCTGAAACTCAATCCAACTAAGACAGAGGTCTGTACGCAAGTTGGGGGGGGGGGGGCGGGAATCAGGCTGCCCACCTTGGATGGCGCATTACTTGTGTTGGCCCAGAAGGTGAGAAGTTTGAGGGTGGCCCTGGATGCCTCACTTTCTGTGGAGGTCCAGGTCACCACAATGGCTTTTAACCATCTTCGACTGATCAGCCAGCTGGCTCCTTACCTCTCCCCCCAGGACCTGGCTAGAGTGACCCATGCTATGGTCACTTCCAGGCTCGATTACTGTAACTCACTTTATGCAGACTTGCCCCGGTTGATCCAGAAACTCCAGCTGGTGCAAAATGTGGCGGCATGCCTGCTGACTGCATTGCCTATGCAGGCACTCATTCAGCCGGTGCTAAGCCAATTGTATTGGCCACCAATTGAGTACCGGATCCGCTTCAAGATTTTGTTATTGACCTTCAAAGCCTTATGTGGCCTGGGACCAACATACCTTAGGAACTGCCTCTCCCTCTATGTGCCCCAGAGAGACCTGTGCTCTGCTGAGCAAGGTCTGCTGCTTAATCCTGGCCCAAGGGACATCTGTTTAGCCTCGACTAGAACCAGGGCCTTTTATGCCCTGGCCCCAGACTGGTGGAACATGCTCCCGTGTGAGATCAAGGCCCTGCGGGACCTTTTATCATTCCGCAGGGCCTGTAAAACGGAGCTGTTCCACCAGGTCTTTGGTTGAGGCAGTGGGCGTCCAGAAGATGAAAAGACCACCCCCCCCTTCCCCGCTGAAGACATCATCTGTGTGCGGCCTGGATTAAATGAATTTTAAAGCCCAGTGGCACCAGTACTGACGTAGTTTGTTTTCAAATGCTGTTTTAAGGTTTTAGCCATTATTTATCAATCCTAGGAAACATTTTCTGAGTACTTACCAATTTACTTTTTCATTGTGCAACACATCTTGCCCAACAGATATTCACTTGCTGTACTTAACAACAGAGTACTGTTTCAGGCTGCAAGGACTAAATCATAATACTGGAGGAGTGCCTGCAAATAAAGACATTCTAGTAGGCAAAACAAAACCTATAATAGGGGCTTGATGTGGACCACTTACAGATCCTATTGTGGCATCTTTTTCAGCAAGTTCCTGTTTGTGCCTAGCCATCATTTCTTTTATCTCCAATTCTTTCATGATCTTCTCTTTTTCCAGATCTGAGTACTGTTCTTCAGCAATGGAACGAGCCAGCTGTTCTGAATCTGCTTTGGTTAGCGTGATCTCAAGTTGTGCTGCCAAGGAATCCCTGCAAGGCAAAGACGTGGTTGAAGAAATTATTCCATGCCATTTCTTAACTTGAAATATATGCATATTGTTACGTTTACTGGATTGCCAACTACCTGGAGAAATAGCACCCTGTCTCTTTTAACACAGGCTTAATGGGCTGTTATTTAGCAGGTGATGGTATTTATTGCTATACTGTGAAAATCTTCTGCTGCCCTTTTTCATGCATTTAGTCTCTATTAAAAACCACAGGACATTTTTCTCCAAACCTGTTGGCAACTCTATATAAAAGCACTGTAATGATGCAGAGAAAATTAATATCAACACAATTTATATCAACAACACCTAATTAAAGAGAAACAGTGCATAAGAACTTGATAACAAACATTCTTTCTTTCCTTCTCAGGCACAAGGTCCACAGACAAATATCAATACACCACATACAAGGAAAAATATCTATTACAATAAATGTTCCTTCTTTACTTAAGGCACAAGGCTCACAGAATCTTTAAGAACAAAGTATCCAGTAAAGAGAAATACAATAAGTATTTCTTTTTTTACTTAAGGCACAAGGCTCACAAAATCTTCAAGAACAAAGTATCCAGCAAAGGGAGACGAAGATGCCACCTTGTTCTCTTCGTTTCACTAACGCTTCCTCAGTGAACTAAACACAAAATAGATACATCCAAGGTAATACAAGTCAGTGAAAAAGAATATTCATCAACAGGTGTCCTCATATTAATTATAAAAAATTTACCTCAGTTCTCAATATGTAAAGCACATAAGTACTAGTATTAACTTGCAAAACTGGATCAAGTTCCCAAAGTGTTCAACGTCCGGAATTCATTTCCTATGTAAAAGCACAACTCAACTTAATATACCACAAAATAAATAATATGTCACCATAAGTACTAAAGCCCCAGCAGCCTAAACTCACCATAACCTTTCAGTTCCCAAGACTAAGGGGCTACTAAAGTTGGTGCTGCCTTACAATGATGCATAGTGTTCTTTTTTATCTAGGAAGATACCGATAACGTTCTCAGTGCAAAACTTAAAGCGACAAGAGCCTCTCACCACAGTTATAAAAATGAATTACATTCTAAAGACTGGTTTAACCCATGAGGGTGCAGTTTGTAATTTGAGTATCCAAGAAGCTTCCCTGTGTCTGATCATCCTTTGCAAGTCAAGCGCAGAACTTAAAGAGACAAAAGCCTCTCACCACAGTTATAAAAATGAATTACATTCCAAAGACTGGTTTAACCCATGAGGGTGCAAAGTTTGTAATTTGAGTATCCAGAAAGCATCCCTCTGCCTGAGTATTCTTTTGCAAGTCAAGTTTATTATATTTATGTGCTTTTACCCCAACATATAGGAGGGCACAAGGACATTTTAAAAGGTAAACCGACCACTGGGAGGCGCAGTTGGTATATGTTCTAAAACACAGAACATACACCAACTGTGGGGGTATGTAGTAGAACACTCAGAACAAGGATGTTAGAACAGAGGTCATGTATTTGGACATTACATATGGAATTTCCACTGGTTCATCATTTTTCTAACAAAGGCCACTCCCCTAATGATTTTAAGTTTGTGGTCTTAGAAACAGTAAAAGCACATAAATATAATAAAATTGACTTGCAAAAGACACTCAGACAGAGGGAGGCTTTCTGGATAAATTACAAACTTTGCACCCTCATGGGTTAAACCAGTCTTTGGAATTTAATTCATTTTTATAACTGTGATGAGAGGCTTTTGTCTCTTTAAGTTCTGCGCTTTGACTTGCAAAGGATGCTCAGACACAGGGAAGCTTCCTGGATATTCAAATTACAAACTGCACCCTCATGGGTTAAACCAGTCTTTAGAAAGCAATCCATTTTTACAACTGTGGTGAGAGGTTTTATAACTGTGGTAAGTTTTGCCCTGGGAACGTTATCGGTATCTTCCTAGATAAAAAAGAACGCTACGTAAGGCAGCACCGACTTCAGTAGCCCGTTTGCCTTGGGAACTGAAAGGTTATGGTGAGTTTAGGCTGCTGGGGCTTTAGTACTTATGGTGACATATTATTTATTTTGTGGTATATTAAGTTGAGTTGTGCTTTTACATAGGAAATGAATTCCGGACGTTGAACACTTTGGGAACTTGATCCAGTTTTGCAAGTTAATACTAGCACTTATGTGCTTTACATATTGAGAACTGAGGTAGATTTTTTATAATTAATATGAGGACACCTTTTGACGAATAGTCTTTTTCATTGACATATATTACACATCGGATGTATCTATTTTGTATTCAGTTCACTGAGGAAGCGTTAGTGAAACGAAGAGAACAAGCCGGCATCTTCGTCTCCCTTTGCTGGATACTTTGTTCTTGAAGATTTTGTGAGCCTTGTGCCTTAAGTAAAAAAAGAAATACTTATTGTATTTCTCTTTACTGGATACTTTGTTCTTAAAGATTCTGTGAGCCTTGTGCCTTAAGTAAAGAAGGAACATTTATTGTAATAGATATTTTTCCTTGTATGTGGTGTATTGATATTTGTCTGTGGACCTTGTGCCTGAGAAGGAAAGAAAGAATGTTTGTTATCAAGTTCTTATGCACTGTTTCTCTTTAATTAGGTGTTATTGATATAAATTGTGTTGATATTAATTTTCTCTGCATCACTACAGTACTTTTGTACTCTTGTAGTTTATTACTGTGGTTATCGCCTTTGTTGTATAACTCTACATATGGACAAGAAGCAAATGGCCAAAAGCTCACCTTTCATCTTGCAACTCCTGCATCTTTTGCTGCATTTCTTTACAAAGTTTTGTCTTTTCTTCACATTCTTCTTTAAGCTCCCGAACCTGTGTCTTGTATAAAGTCTGAAATTTTTTTTAAAGGAAAACTGATGTGAACAGTGGTATAATCAACTGATCAAGAAAGCGAGATTCTAGAGAAGGTTTTCATTTGCATTAATGCTTCTTTAATATATGGAATCTTCACAGCTGTTTGTCACTGTGCCATCAGCAGCCAGCTGAAGCTACACATCAGTTGACGGCATTATCACGAATGAGAGTATGTAACAGTTAATTCAACTAAGCTCTAAATGTAGCCATGTAGAACAAAATTTGAGTCCAGTGGCACCTTTAAGACCAACAAGGTTTTATTCTAGGTATAAGCTTTCGTGTGCATGCATACATAAAAGCTTATACCTACAATAAAACATTTTTTGTCTTAAAGGTGCCGCTGGACTCAGACTTTGTTCTGCCACTTCAGACCGACACAGCTACCCAACCGACTCTGTCTGTAGCCATGAAGTTATGGCTTAATACACAATTCTTAATTTCCACATGTCTCATAAAAACACCCCCTCCCCAATGTATCATTGTTACCTTTTCTACTCACTGCAAGTTTGAAAACATGAGTTCAATTTTTTCACTTGATGAGAAATTGCAGTGTGCTAACAATGCCCATTTTGGAGCACATACAGAACAAAGTTGTCAGAGCCATGTTACGTGAGTGTAAACCAACACAATTGGTCAGAACTCTGTTCAGTGCCATGGGGAAACAACATCCCCAAGGACATAAAGCTTCAAGATGCAGAGAGTAATGAAATAATATTTTCTGTATTAAACCACAGGAATAGAATAAGATACTTATGCAGCACATACTGAAAAATATTGTTCTGCTTCAAGCTGGTCTTGAAGTTCCTTCATTTGTCCATCAGCATCTTGGCGTTCCCTATTCAGAAGAGAATATAAATACATGGAAATCATTATGGGGTTCTTCTGTCAAGCAAGAATAAATTATTTTCTACTTCCCAATCCTCCCTTTCTTCTTGCAGTTCAATAAATTAATGCAGTTCTTCTTGCAGTTCAATAAATTAATGCAGCAAATTCATGAAAGACAGCTTTAATCCTTCCTATTGCAGCCCCCCACTTCCCTGAAAAACTGACCCAGAGGATTGAGTACCCTTAAGAGTAGTATCAGATGAAACGTAGAAGCTGCAGAAAGATAGAGCCAATTGGCTGTCTGCACCCTCTTGTACTCTTGTGTGAAGTCTTCCATGAAGTGAACAAGAGCTCACAAGAGTGGAGGTGGAAATTTCTAGCAATTCTCCCTTCCCACTGCAGCCCAACTGTATCCTCCTGTTCCAGTAGGTCTACTCAACCTCTACAAATCGCAGGGGGGAGGGAGTTTGCACAGTGGCTGCTATTTTGTTGATTTGCTGTTAGCAATGGGTTGAATCTAACCCAATGTCACCCAGGGCCCTTGATGTGAAGTGGAGCAAAACAGGACCTAGCTGTCCTTTACAATGACCAAATTACTAAAAATTATACACACACACACACATTATATACATATACTTACACTGATGTTGTTGCTAAACACTACCCTCAGCATGAACAAAAAAATCATGTCAGACTGGTTTGTGAATCAACTAATCTACATGCAAACTGGATACCTGAGAAACTCAAATGGCAGAGATCTGAAGTGTAAGAAAGTTACTCAGATTCTGAGTGGCCCATGTGCACTTAAAAACAAACAAAAACCTCTTAATTTATGTTTCCTTTTCCCTGGTGGGGATCCAAAGTGGCTGACATTGCTCCAGGCCCGTAGCTACATTGGGGCACTCCGGGGCCTGCCCCCTTGACTTCCTGCCAAGCCCCCCCACTTCTATCTAGCCAGGCCCACCACCGCCACCCCTTCTCCAAGCACAGCTTGGTTCCCCCCGCTGTCCCTTTTTGTTTTTGTGAGGTCAGTGCCCCCCAACTTATTTAAAGCCCCCCCCCCCCCAAATTAAGGAATCCTGGCTACGGGCCTGCATTGTTTTCCTCTCATCCATTTTATCCTCACAACAAGCCTGTCAAGTAGGTTAGGCTGAGACTGGCCCAAGGTCACTCAGCAAGTTTCCATGGTAGAGTGGAGATTCCAACCTATTTCCTGCGTGGTTGCAAAGCACCTTAACTTTATTCTACTAGCAACTCATTATCAGCTCTAATGAGATACTGAACAGTAACGATAAACAACCTGATTGCTGAATTGACTTACTTGCGGAGTTCATTGTTTTGTTTTTCCAAACTTAGTTTGATTTCAACAAGATGATTATTCTCCTGTTTTAGCTGTTTTTCTGACATTTTCAGTACATTGACCTGTTGCGTTTGCATCTTGAGGTCATTCTGTGTGAGGCAGCGCTTTTGTGTTTCCTGTTCTATTTTTAATGTCAAGTTTTTAACCTGGAAAATAACAAAATTGATTCCTTTTTTAACATAAACATTTTACACATAAGTACACTGAGAACAATATATAGGTTCACTTTGCTGAACAATGTTTTATCAAGAATTAACAGCCATCTAGGGACATTTAATCAGAGGGGAAAAGAAGGAGGAAGCTACTTCAGAGGAGGAGGCAGGTAACAGTTAGTTCCCTTGCACTAATAAGCATTACTACATTGCTCCCAAGAAACCACTTATGATTCAAAACTGAAAGGCTATAAAAGCATATACTGCTCAGATTCTTTACAGAATAATTAAAGAGGTGGCTATCCACCATAAGATCTCCCAACATTCATAAACAAAGGTAAAACTAGTTTTAGGAGGGTAGCTGTGTTGATCTGCAGTAGAAGAAGCTAGTACAGTTAAAGCTCCCTTCGTCAGAAACAGAGTTAAAATGGGTAACTGTAGATTATATTATTAAAGTGGCTTAATAATTCCATTCCAATCAAATTTACGTGTCCAAGTAAACAAAACTAGGAATGGAATACTAGCTGCATAAGACACAAGTTTATTGTGCAAACTATCTTTATTGCTACGCTAAACATCTGAGCATGTATTTTTCTTTATTAAACATGCTTTTTTCTACAACATTGTCTTGGCCCCACTGGAAATTTCTGCAGATGGAAAGGAATTTTTTTACTTCCCTCATCCTGCTGTAGCCCAAAATGCTGCTTGTGTGGGAAAGGGTGATCCCCCAGGACAGCGGGAAGGGGGGTTGTGAGGACTGCTCCCTTTTCCATCCCCTGCTATCCACTGTGTTTATTGTCAACCCAGAGTCTTATCCTCAGAACCACATAGTCCAACGAAGGAGCCTTAGAGCTCGGGAACAATACTGTGGGAAAGGTTAATTAAAGACTGGAATTAAATCTCCTAGTGGCAGCGATAGATACTTTAAGTGAGAGAAAGAAAGAACAAGAAATTTAAAACTACTTCACACCTAACCCCACTAAATAAGAGAGAGGTATCATCACAGTGAAACCATCTGACAGACTTTTAGTCAGACTCTTCAGACATCCACTCCTGTAGCTGTACTTTTACTTTACTAAACAGTAACTGCTGCTGAACTCAAAACGAACTCCCTTTCCCCACAGCACCCAGCTGATTTTATATTTCCCTCAGCTGGAGCTGGCCAATCAGGGGGGGAAAAAGCAGCCTGTCACTCAAGCTCAACATTCTAAAGCAGAGTTAACCATTCACTCCCTTCTCTGATTCTGCTGCACTAGGAAAGCAGCAATTCAAATGTAGTCCACCACAACCAACAAATATGGCAAACAAACTGGAAACAGACTGGAAACGGTCAGTTCCAGTTCTAAAAAAAGGAGACATCAAAGATTGCAGCAACTATCAGACCATTGCATTGATTTTCTATGCACGCAAGATGATGCTCAAAATTTAACAGTGAAGACTCTTCCCATTAACGGAACAAGAAATGCTAGATGTTCTAAGCTAGATTCAGAAAAGGAAGAACTACTAGACATCATATTGTAAATTTACAATAATTACTGGAACACATGAGAGAAATTCAGAGAAAATCAGAGTGTGTTTTATAGATTACAGTAAAATTTACAATTGTGTGGGTCATGAAAAACTATGGATGGTTTCAAAATAAATGGGCGTGCCACAACGTCTGATTGTTTTGCTATGCAACATGTACTCCAGTTAGGGAGGGGCTGTGGCTCAGTGGGAGAGCATCAGCTTGGCATATAGAAGGTCCTAGGTTCAATTCCCAGCAACTCCAGTTAAAAGTACCAGGCAGTAGGTGATGGGAAAGACCTTGTCTTAAGACCCTGGAAAGCTGTTGCCAGTCTGAGTAGACAATAATGACCTTGATGGACCAATGGTCTGATTCAGTATAGGGCAAGTTCATGTGTACTCTGAACAAGAGGCTACGGTTACATCAGAATATGGACAGAATATGGAGAAACACAATGGTTTCCAATTGGCAAAGGTGTCAGACGAGGATGTATTTTATCCCTCTGTTCAATCTCTATGCAGAACATGCCATAAGAAATGATGGATTAGATTTAGAAGAAGGTGGGAGTGAAAACTGATGGAAGAAACAATTTGAGACATGCAGATGACACCACATCACTGGCAGAAAAGGGCAACCATGAAGAAACTAGAAAAGATCCTTTAGTGTAAGAAGTGTCACTAGAGACCAAGATAAAGCTAGTCCATACTATGTATGGATGTGAAAGTTGGACAATGAAAAAAGCTGACAGGAAGAAAACAGATTCATTTGAAATGTGTTGGGAGTTTTACAGATTCCATGGACCAACAAAAACGTTGTGGGTTCTAGATCAAACCAAATCTGAATTCTCACTAGAGGTGAAAATTATTAGACTGAGGCTATGATACTTTGGTCACATGATCACTTTGGTCACATGATGGGAAGACAAGGCTTATTGGAAAAGACAATAATGCCAGGAAAAAAGCTGAAGGCAGCAGGAAAAGACAACCCAACATGAGATGCATTGACTCAATAAAGGAAGTTACAGACTTCAGTTTGCAAGACCTGAGCAAGGATGTTAATGATAGAACTTTTGGAGGTTATTAATTCATAGGCTCTCCATATCAGAAGCAAGGTGATGACACATAATCCATACACAGTTGAAAAAATAAGCTTATATAAGGAAGCAAAGGTGCAGATATACAGTGCAGTCCTACATAGTATTCCAGTCTAAGCTAATTAAAATTAATGGCTTAGACTGTAGCACAGGATTGCACTGAGGCTATCAGATCTGAATTCTCTATCCTTCCCTGCACATACCCAACCCACCATCACTACATATATCATTCCAGTAGAGCTGTATGCACATGTGCACAAAGAGATTGCTTTACTTTATTTTCACATTATTTTTAGCAAAGAATTAATATGCAACTAAGAGAAAGCTGAATAGAAATTTGGATATGTACATAATCATGAGTTACCTTACCACAAGGGTAATCTAAGACAAAAGTTGCAAGTAGCTATAACCAGGAACAAACTTTAAAATTATGGCAAGTTTCTTACTCATACTTACATCCTCATTCAACTTATCTTTTTGCTTAAGTAGCTCATTTATTTTCTGTTGAGATTGTTTTAGATCACAGTCCAACATAGAGCATCTTTTTTCAACTTCCAATAAGCAGTTTTCTACTTTTTGCTTTGAAACTCTTTCCTCTGAGAGCTTCTTTTCCATTTCTATAAAATAAAAAACAAGCAAAGTCAGCATGTATCATTTTATAACACTTTGACACTTGTACAGTTTTATTTGTAGTACACTAACAAATGTCAAGGACTTCTGCAAAGAAAAGTTATATAAATAAAGTTGAAAATAGTTATTACTAAAGGACTTACTAACTGAAACCCTGCTAAATTGAAAAAAATGTGTTTTTTACTTTAATTTTTTTTTAAATTATTTCAACTTGTAACTAGAAAATGGAACAATACAACTGACAAAAGCTTTAAAATATAAATTTCAAACACATATTTTGTAGAATTTATCAGATGTACAAACAAATACGATAGCCTACGATAGGATACATCGCCATTTCTTAATAATAAGGCATAATTCTATATAGTATCAATGATCCTTAAAATAATCTGTATTGATTAAATTACGTGCTGTTTTGTCCAATAAAGGGAACCATTTCTCCAACATATTGTATTGTATTGTTTGGTTCTCTGACCAGGAAACACAATCTGAGACTCTATCCAGTATGAAATAATCCCACACCCTATGGTACCAATGGCCTATGGTTGGTGCTCCTGTATCTTTCAATTTTGCTATTAGGTTTTTTGCTGCTGATAATAGTATCGTGATTGCCTAGTATCTGTGAATAAACTAATCTTAATTTCTTTTTCATTTAGCGGGATTTGTGGATTACTTCTGATGACTTGGGCCAAAGGTTCAATACGTAAGGCAAATATTAAGAGGGAAAGAGGGCAACCTTGCTGTGTGCCTCTTGATATACCAAAGTCCGTTGATTTGCACCTGAGCTTGGGAGAAGAATATAAAGTCTGAATTGCCCTTTTAAAGTTGTCCCCAAAATTCATATGCTCTATTAATAATTTTAGATGTGAGATCTCTAATTTATCAAATCTTTTTCTATATCTAGTGATAAAATAAAAGATTATTTAGTATGATTTACAGTATTGGATTATGTTCAATGTTTTGCGGATATTGTCAACTGAGATCTCGACTGGTCTGGATGAATATATTTATCTATATTTACCCTGATTGATCTGGGTGAACATATTTATCTATTATAAGGTTTAGGCTTAAGGCCAAGATTGCCATCAAGATTTTTTTATCCTGATTTAGGAAAGAGATAGGGCAGTAAGATTTTGTAGCCACTAAGTCCTTTTCTTTTTTAGGGATGACTATAATTTTTGTCTGAGCTACTTGAGTAATAGTTTCTTTGAGATCATCCAACTGGGCAGTGACAGATTGCAATAGAGCAGAGATTTTATGCATTATGCTCTAAGTTTGTTAAGGAGGTGAAATATTCTTGTTATTCCTACTGTTTGCATTCCTACCATTTCTTGCGCCATCTTGGATTCCTTGTCTCCTCCATGGCCTGAGGCATGACTTAGATTTCCCACAAGGAAATAAGATTGCGTCAACTGTGTTTTTGTCAAAATTCATTTGTTTTTTTGCTACTCCAGATTTTCTTGTTATAGCTCATATGAATATGTAAGCCTTTTAAAGGTTTAACTGGTCAGAAAAGGAGTGAGATTAATGGGAGCTCGATCCTTAGGAATCTTTGCAACGCTGCGCCAGAGTGGACCGGAGAGAAATGTTTTTGAAGCTTCAGTTCATGAAATACTTCTAGATTATGCCCAGTCAGTTCGAAGTTGAACAATTATTTAAGATGCATTATATAAGCAAGTCTCGGCTTCAAAATTCACTGTCAGTTTTCCATTCTGACTCATTTACTGCCTACATATATTCTCAGTTCTTTGTGAAAGCAAAATTACTTTTTGATGCATGAATGCCACACAGTTTTATGCATTCATTGTCTCTGACTAGACAGCCCCGAAACTTTTGTAAGCTCCAGTGCAAAGTAAAACTGAAGCATCAGCACCTGCTAACAGCCTAAGCAGTTTTCTGAGTAAATATTTACATGCTACAAAGGAATTTCCCACCGACATTAACACATACATTGTATCTGCCATGAAGCTGGCAAAATATCCTCATCTTGACTTCACTGACAACTGTTCCCTGAAAAAACTTCAAATACCATCCATATTATTTTTTTTCTGATAAAACATATACCACCTGAAAAACCCAAGAGGCAGCATAATTGTTTATATTGTTTTAATATTTATTCTGTTTACGGAATCCTGGTGTACCAGGTCTTGTACACCGCTCTGAGCCTGCGAACGCGGGGAGAGTGGATTAGAAATTAAATAAATAAATAAATTATACAATTATAATATCCTAGGAGGACTTCTAGAAATAACATTCAGCAATGACCACAATTATGTGGTCATTACTAGGGGTGTGCGCTCGATATATACGGAGCTTGAAAAATACCTTATGAGTATTTTCTGAGTATTTATTCAGCCAAACAGATTCTCTAATCTGATTCAGCTACCGATCTAGCTGAGCCCAAATAAACGCCAATATTATTCGGCTCAGCTTCATGCACAGAACGAGCCAAACCAAGCCCTGCCTGCAGTGCAGACACGCATGGGCCCCCCATGTGTCTTTAAATGTGACTCTTGGTGGTGGCACAGCTTGGAGAATGCATTAAAGAGACTGGTCTCCAAGCTGGCCCATGCTGCACAGCAGCAGGAGAGAAGTCCCTTCCCAAGTCATTCACTCAGCCAGCCTCACCAGGCAAGCTCAGCCTTTCCAGAAATACTGCAGCATTGACCCCCCCCCCCCAACACACACACATCCCACTGTGGTTCCCCAACAGAGAAGAGAGCTGTTCGGACACCTTGGTGCTTGCTTTCTTGCCGGCCACGGGAAGAACAACAAGCGGAGAAGGGAGCTGAGGCTCTGGGCAGCAGGTGTGTTTGAGGGGTGGGGAAGCCGAGAGAGAGAGATAAAGACAGCTGAAGAACTCAGCTCTGAATTAACAACACATTCATCTCCCCCCACCTCCCTCTGCGCAATAATTATGGGAGCTGCTTCCAGATGGGAATAAATGAAACTGATCTCACTCTGGAAGGTGTCTGCGAGGCACTTTTTTGCTACCAGCGATCCCGCCTTGCTCCTCCCTAGCCCAGCTCATAAACTTCTCAAGTGCTTCCTCTCTCTCCCCCACCTCAAGCAGAGCCAGCAAGACCCTTGGAGCACAGATGAGCCAAGCCAAGCCAAGCCTTGCCTGCAGTGCAGACATACATGGGCCCCGTTGCTCTTTAAATGTGACTCTTTAAATGCAACATGGAGGGTCCATGGGTGTCTGCACTGCAGGCAAGGCTAGGCTTGGCTTTTCCCTGCTTCCAAGGGTCTCACTGGCTCTGCTTGGGGTGGGGGAGAGGGAGGAAGAATTTGGGAAGTTTATGAGCTGAGCTGGGGAGGAGCGAGGCAGATTGCCAGCAGCAAAAAATGTGCCTCGCAAACACATTAATCCGAAGCTGAGCACTCCAGCTGTCTCTCTCTCTTTCTCAGCTTCCCCACCTCTCAAACATGCCCATAGTGCCCAGAGCCTTGGCTCCCTTCCCCACTTGTTGCTCTTTCCGCGACTGGAAAGAAAGCAAGGGCCAAGGTGCCTGGACAGCTCACTTTTCTCCGTTGGTGAACTGGGGTGGATAGAGTGTGTGTGGGGGTCAATGCTGCAGCATTTCTAGAAAGGCTGAGCTTGCCTGGTGAGGCTGGGTGAATGACTTGGAAGGGACTCCTCCCCAGCTGCTGTGTGGCATGGGCCGGCTTGAAGAACACATCTAAAGAGCCTGGTCTCTTTAAATGCATTCTCTTAGCTGCGCCACGGTGGTGCGGGCCGGTTTGGAGAACGCATTTTTAAGAGAGCAGTCTCTTTAAATGTGTTCTCCAAGCCCCAGAAGTTGGGTGAACTCACGCCGCTTCGAGTTCACTCGCTTATGGCTTGGTTTTGCAAAAGCCATTTAAATGGAACAAGCAGTGCCACATGCAAGTGAACCCAGAAGCAGGGTGAGTACACCCTTCTCCATTATACCCTATGGGGACAGTCCCCATAGGGTATAATGGAGCCAAATAAATTTGGGAATCTTGAGTATTTTCTGAATCCCAATATCACACCGATACTGGGATTTAGGGATATCAGGAAATACTGATATTTTGGGGTTCTATTTATCCAAACCTGAAAAGTACCAAAAAATTTTTGCACACCCCTAGTCATTATTTACATCACACCACACCATCTGCTGATTCTAGGTGTTGACCACTGACATATCGCTATAAAGCCAAACAGAATTCATGTCAGTTTAATATGATAAATTTGCACTGGCTGAGTTTAATTTGAAATATGAGGCAATAAAGTATAATGCAGGGGTGGCCAACCTTGCTTAACGTAAGAGCCACATAGAATAAACGTCAGATGTCTGAGAGCCGCAAGACAGGAACAAATATCACACACACGTTTTTATTTTTAAAAATATGCAAATTTGCTTTTTATTAACGTTAAATGGGACTGCCAAAAATAAAAACAAACGAGGAAAACCGGTTATTGATAATGATATTACTTGTTTGCTAATGATATTGAGAGAGAGAGAGAGAGAAAAAGAGAGAGATGGAAAGAAAGAATTAAAGAAGTGGAAAGAAAGAGAGAGAGAGAAACTAGGAAAGCAAATAGATGGGAGGGAGGAGGGAAGGAAGGAAGGGAGAAAGAGAGAAAAAGCATGCCTCTTCTTTGCTTTCCCAGCCGCCCTGCCAGGAGCCGCACAATATGTGTGAAAGAGCCGCATGTGGCTCCCGAGCCACAGGTTGGCCACCCCTGGTATAATGGCTAGAATGTCTGTCTTAATTTAATACGGGAGTTCAAATCCCTGCTCAGTAATGAAGCTGACAGGGTATATGTGGTCAAGTCATTCTCTGAAATTTGAAAAAGGGTGGGAAACATATATAATAGATAAATAAAACTGTGACTACATAGTATATCATGTCTTTACCTTTCATGGCTTCAGACTTTGCTTCCTCAATAGACTCATAGATTTTATTTTTGTCAGCTAGCCTGGCTTTTGTTGCTTTATGTTCAGCTTCTTCTTGTTCTAAGTTCTGCTGCATGACTTTTAGCTTGTATGTCATGTCTATTTCCATGTTGTTTTTCTCCTGTCAAGGAAATACACAAGAAAGCAACTGTTTGAATAGGATCCCATAAATATTTTTAAATTGGAAGACCTGACCAGTGTCAGGAGAAAACAAAGGGCTCTGTCTAAGATTCCTAGTTTGATCATATTCTCTACCTTGTAATAGGTAATAACATACTTTTAAAATGCTAATTTGGCTATCTACCAGAAGCATCATACATCAGAGGGCAACTGAATTTTTTTTACTACTGCACAAAACAAAATCCTCAAAGCTAAAAAGAATTTGAGTCCTCACAGCCTCTAGCTGGCTAGAAAGATTGGCTGTTGCACTTGGAATGTGGGCAATGGCAGCACTGGGCAACCTCGGGGCAGCTTCAAAGCTCTTCCAGTTTGGTGTAGTGAGCCAGTTTGGTGTAGTGGTTAAGTGCGCGGACTCTAATCTGGGAGAACCGGGTTTGATTCCCCACTCCTCCACTTGCACCTGGCTGGATGACCTTGGGCAAGCCATAGCTCTGTACCAGCTGTTCCCTCAAGGACAGCTTGGGAAAGAGCTCTCTTAGCCCCACCTACCTCACAGGGTGTCTGTTGTGGGGAGGGGAAGGGAAAAGGAGTTTGTAAGCCGCTCTGAGACTCCCTTGGGGAGTGGAGGGCAGGGTATAAATCCAATCTCTTCTTCTTCTTCTTCTTCTTCCCACATTTCATTCCATGTCCCCATTGACTCCCAGTTCCTCAGCTTTCACCGGACAGCTCCTTCCATCCAATCGGCCACCCGCCCTAACCCACAGCTCCCATCAACTATCATCTCCGAGCCTACTAGAGTTCCCACAGATCTAGACCACAGTTCCTCATATCCTTCATTTAGTCTCTGATCAAAGTTGCCTGAGGAAAGAAAAATGCAACAATAAAATGGCCCTGCAAAATTATAGTTCACTATCACTCATAACTGATGTATGCAGAATGGAGCACAAACTTATAGAAGCCTTGCCAAATAAAAATAGATTGCAGATATGAACATCCAGCCTTGTTCTCTCAACAGAAACTCTATTGTGGCCTATCTACTATTCCTCCAGAAATGACAGCATCAGCTAGCTTCAGAAAAATACATCCTAGCAACAGCTTACTGTTTAAAGCCAATGTAGAAGTCACAAGCTTAAAGACAGATATATTCTTGGAAAAACACCATCACTTAATTTACTAGTTGCATGCTATGTAACTTTAAAGAGAGAGAAAATATATAATTACAGCTATCAAGGTATGCAAAAATCAGAAGGTCTACAGCACAGACTGTAATGTGCAAAAGTAAGCTATTATATACTTCTTCTTTTTTTTTACCTTTTCCAGATCTGTGAATCTTTCCTGTAATTGTCTTTTCTCTGTCTCAGTTTTAGCTAATGCGCTCTTCCCATTTTTTACTTCCTCTTCCAAACTAGTTATTCGGCCTAAGAATATATTGCAAGAGACCAATCAATAAAGAAATGCTACTAAATATGTTATTAAAATTTAACATATTACGAAGTATGATTTCAAATTAGAAAAGCAGAATTGTCAGAGTCGTAGAAGTGTAAAAAATTAAGAAAGTTAGTGAATCATACAACTAAACCCCAATTCCAGGAGCAGCTTATTTTTAATATGCAAAGCAATTCCCAGCTGAATGTTTTTCTTACCTTGAAGATCACTGATAATCTCTGACCCATGAGTTCGATCTCTCCTTTCAGACTCTAGGGCAGACTGCAGGTTGAGGAAGTCCTTCTCTAGTTTGAGTTTGGCATTTTCCAGTGCACAATTTTTATCTTGTAGATCTCTGTTAGTAGCTTCCAGCTGCTGAATCTGCTTTGTACTCTCTGTCTGGTTCTTCCTGAACCTGGCTGCTGTATCAGATTCTGTACGCAGCAAAGCGTTGGCTTCATCAAGCTATTGAACCATGGAAAACATTTCGGACAAGTGAATATCAACAAAACTTTTAAAAATGTTTCCAAGGTGACATCACAGCTGCAAACTGTTACTGAGAGGGCAATTTTAACACACAGACTTGAAACGAAGTCTGAAAGACAAACTCAAACAGAAAGATAGCTTGCCTGTCTTTGTAGCTGGTTGATTTTTTCATTTGATATCTGAGAGTTCTGATTCCGCCTTTTCAAATCTTCGAGCTGATCTTTCAGACTGTTAACTGTAATTAAAAACGTGTTGAATCTTTAGGTCCATCACATTTACTCAGCAACGGCTTTCTACAAATTAATTCCTAGCAGCAGGAAGATAATTCTATTCACTTTCCACCATGCCTCAAGATCCTGGTCCACATACCATCATTTTCCAGATTGCGTTTTTTGTCTGCTTCGTGCTCAGCTTTCCGCTGGTATTCTGCATTCTTATGCTGGAGAAGAGCTTTTTCCCTTTCCAACAGTCTCAGTGCAGACTCTACATTCTTTCTTGAGGTCATCTAGAAATACGTGTTGAAGGGCAGAAGGCATACTTGTTTTTAAAGAAGGTTTATGAAAAATGGGACCTCGTTACATTTAATAAAAGCACCGGGTTGGATCCGAATAGCTCTTTCCACTGGTGAAAAAGGAGGATGGGATTCCACTTGACCATCAAAAAGACTATGATGGGGATCGTGGGACTTGCTTGAATGGAAGTCATGTGGGATGGGGACTGCAATTAGGAGGGAAATTTGTGCAAAGTTGAGGGGAAAAGCTGGCTTGAGCCAACCATTTCTGCAAAGATGCTTCTCATTTGGTTGCAGCAAATATGCTCAGCAGATGTGCTTATGCAAATTACAGGCAACCACAAATTTTCAAAACAGCAAAGCGGCTTCGCAATTCTGTTTACTCCAAATGTACTATAACATTAGCCAAAATACGTGGTTTTTAGAGCAACAATATTTAGGAGTTGCTACACATCATGCTGAAATCAACAAAGCAGTTCTAGTGGTCTTATGAAGTTGGATTTATTTTTGTCACCTTTATCTAGCTTCTGGTAAAGATAGCACCCCCCCCCCCAAGGCATTCAATTTAGATCTTCTCAGAAACCTAACAACCACACTTCATTTTTCTTATGTTTCTTTAAAACTACTAATGTATCTTTAACACAACCAGATACTTTATCTTTAAAAAGGTGGCTCCCGGCACATTGAGACTGAGGAATTAGTAACAATGCTATATTGACTAAAACTGACACCACTGTGAACCTAAATGGCTTGGACAGTATAGAAAATAAATAAAATTTGCAATTAAAATGTCATCTGTTTCTCCTACGCTCCAAAGACAACCTGACAAAGCAGGCAATTCTTCCTTCTGAGCCAGTATTCCTACTCCTTGATTTAAATGGAAGACTGGATTCATAGTCAAATCCTGCTTTCAGACTGCCAAGGGAAAGCCTGTAGTGGGAGAACATCTGTTTCGAGCAGTGTTGGAATAAAGCACCAGGATAGTGCAATGATTTGGAGTGTTGGTTTCGTATGCTGGGGGGGGGGAAGGGGGGGGAGAATGAACTCAGCTCCCTACACAGTGATGAAACTCACTAGATGGCTCGGGGCCAGGCAGAATCAAAGGATAAAGTGAAAAACCTGCTACTTACTACAAGCTCCTTAAAAAAGTTAACATAGAGATTCAACAAGCAAACTTCTGGCATTAACCCCATGTATCCATCCACCAAATCACGAGGACTTGTATGCATTCAAAAACCGACAAGTAAAACAGCTTGCATTCTTCTCACAAATATCTGCAACAGTCCCATTTTTATTCCAATAATACTACTTGCTATGATTGTTTACAACTTGCTAAAACTTCATCAATGTTTCAGAGTTGACAACATGTTCTCATTATCTTGCACACAAAAGAATCAATTAAAATTTTCGCTGGGCCTGTATTCTCCACTTCTAATGGAGAAAATAAGGTAATGGAGCGTATAAAAGATACTGGCTTACCTCTTCATCCAATTCTTTCATTATCTTCTCTAAGCGATTATTAATAGTTCTAGGGAAATATTGACATATTAGGGGGAAAAGCATAGAATAAGTTATGAAAAAAAGATTTATTTTCAGGTTTTCTATTGTAGATTGTTTATAGCAAACTACTTATATTTTTGTTAACAACAGTTAAGTAATCCGTAGCACAACTCCATCCATGGGGTCTTGCAGAGTCCAACCTGTACTTTTGAAGGGAGGGCTTTTTTTGGCACTTAAAACCAAACTGCAGCTCTGCACAGGCACAAAGCCCATCAATATGATGCACAAAGACCATGAAGGAGTAACAGAAAATTCTCCAAACACAACTCCATGTTGGTTCTGTAAGTTACAGGATACGGCAATCATGCAAAAACTAGCTGAGCTAATCCTTATAGCAAGAGGCCTGTAAGAGTTTTATGGTTCTGGTTTGTCAACTGAATGCCCATTTGTATTCAAGTATCGTAGAAATAGGTCTCAAGTACAGGATTTTTAAAATATACTTGAGACCTATTTCTACTATATGTTAACTTTATGATCACACAGGACAGTGGCTCTGACTATGCTAGGCTTCACTGCAATGGACAGCTACATAGATAACACTCGAGCCTCTAGCTTGGACTTTGATACTTCAAGGACATGCCATCTAAAAGCAGGTACTGATGTATTAGATAGACAAGTTGTTTCCTTGCTGCAAGGTTGTACAGACTGTGTTTACTAGTATTAATTTGGTCTTTAAAGATTCAATAAACCTTCATATATATTACCAAAGTCTGATTTCTTGTGTGCATATAGCCTTGAGAACCCACAACTCTGAGCACTGCCTGCTTGCCCAAGAGGTAATGGCTCAGAGGAACCCAGGCTTGAGTCCTTGACACAAGGCAAGCAAAAAGCTTTAACTACAGGCTTCCTCTTGGTATTATGGCTCTCGATGCAGGCATCATTGTTTATTTGATATCCTGCTATACACTTTTTGTAAAAAGCTATCCCATGTACGGAGAGGCAGAGGAAAAACTCTTACCTGCATTTCTGTTCCAGCTCTTCTTTGAACTGTACTTCATTACGGAGCTGATCTTCTAGTTTGCTTACTTTTTTCTGAAACTGTACAAACTGGAAAGGAAGAGTCTAGATATTAACTGTTTATCAAATGGGAAATTATTTACACAGATACGTACAAGAAGCCTAAAGCCTATTAGCTAGAACTAAATATTATTTACTTGTTAGTTATTTCTACAGGGAAGCACTGAACAGGTTTTGTAGAACACATAAAAATATCTAGAGTGGCACATGGTATTACAATAAAAGTAATTTAACTCAGCAAAATGTGCAAAGCAGAATGAAATTCACTGACATAAAAGAGTTGGATCAAAGGATTCCTTTCTACTAAGAAAGAAGTCTTGCTGTATTGGAGGAAGTCCTCTTCCAATTGGAATACGTTCTTGGATCTAAGCCATTTTATAATGAGGTTTTTAACCTTCCAGTCTGTCCCGCACTGCATAAGGCATTTAAAAGCACAGCTGCTGAAAAGTAGCAAAACCTTACAAATTCTGCAAATTGCCACAGATATTTACAATAAATGGCCTTACAAATGCAGATTCACATTTATTACCAAACATTAATGGGTGAAATGAAGCCCGTAAGTGAGCAAGCTTATCTCATCTCCCGCTGAAACCAACAGATCAATTACAAAATATAATTAACTTCAGTATTTCAAATTTGACATTATAGTTAATTGGTAAAATTCAACAAATACCTTCCTTTAAATTGGTGCAAATGCTGTATAAATCTGCTCTACAACCTTAAGTTTACAACCAAAAAGTACGCTAAAAAGGCCTATAACAGTGCAACCCTATGTGGAATTTCTCCAGTTGGAATAGCTTTGCATGAGATTGAACAGCAGGATACCCACGGCAGGGAACAGCCATTGTAGCGGTAATTGTAGCGGTAATTGTAGCGGTCTGTATTCAGGGGTCATTTCGAGCAGGAGCTTGGGGGAGCGTAGCTCCGGGAGTTGATGCCAGCCCCCCACCACCACCACGGGGGAATGCCTGCTTGTGTTTTGGCTGCAGCAAAATGACCCCGTCCCCTGGAAAGGTCCTTGTTCCTTCAACCAGCCTTCTGAAGGCTTCAGCCACCACTGAAGCTATCCTCCCAGAATAGTGGTATTTCTGAGGCTTGGATTAGTAGCTGTCCCCTCTCTGCCAGCTCTTTCTTTCTTTCTCTCTCTCTCTCTCTTCTCTCTCTCTCTCCCCTTTCTTTCTTGCCTTCTGACATACTTCCGGTGATGTCAGGTAGTGCAGCATATGCAAATAAGTTATGCTAATGAGTTATGCTAAAGAGCTCCTGCACCTCTTTTTCTACGAAATGACCCCTGTCTGTATTTTTTATTGTCTTGCATAATAAAGAAATTTCTTTTTTCAATAAAAGATATAAGTCTGAAGGTTTTTTATCTGGTTTGCTGGTTATAGTTCAAAGAACAGAATTTACATCTTACTTGTTTATATTATCAGATTTAAAGGTAGATGAACAACCTTTAAAAAATAGATCCTGGCGAATTTTGCGGCTAAACAGTTTGAATAGGCAAAGTCCTTTTAAAAGTGTTTAGTCCAGATGGTCTAATTGAATGCGGGAGTGATAGTGTCTCATTACAGATGGATTTTGGTCTGATTCAGCAGGGTTCTTCTCACGTTTGTAATTCTGACACACTTATAGTTGCCACTACTCCAAACCTGGATAAACATTTCTTGTCTAGAGATGGCTCTCGAAGGACTCCACAATGTAGAAAATATTTATTTCATGCATAGTCAGTGACTGGATTTTTAAAGACTAGGTCAATGCTCAAAATAAATAAACAAATAAAAACATGGTTATTGTAAAAAAATAAACAAGAACAGATAATTCAAACACCATTGTATACAGACAGAAAAGTATTTTTATCTTTCATAATTTATAATAACATGCTTACCTCTTCACTGTCCTGTAAAGACAGACAAAAGAAATAGGTTAATGATTATTATTTTTAAAAAACAAGGCTGCCTATATATTTTTTCTTTGGACTGCAGGATTTGCTACATTAAAACCTAAAACATAAAGCCATCTAGTAGCCAACAATTCCTTTCACTTTAATGGGACATTCATAGATAATAACAGAGGTATACAATTCATACAAAATATTCAAAAGTGAATACAGAATTCTACAATGTAAGGGTATAAATACTTTTACGCATTTAATATTTAATTAAAATAGTGTCCATACCTCAGTTTTCCTACAGGATTCGTTTTTCCTACAGGGCTGAGAAGAGTCACTTAGTAACCTGTTGAAAACAATTCAAGTTTTCAAAAACTCTTGCAACCATGCCAACCAACTCATTTTAATAAACCATCTCAATTCTTAATCCATACTGAACTATTCTCAGAATGATGGCAGTCTTATTCAGTTTGAGTCACCTTATCATTTTCAGTGACCCAGAGGTCTTTGAGAGCTTTCTTTCAAACCCACACAGTTTATAGTTTGAGTGCCTACGATAAGTTTAACGCTTCATTCATATGCAGTAATGCAGATCCAATATATGCAGATAGGAAAATAAATGTAATAACACCACATATTTTTCTATTTGAACATTTTTTCCTCCCTCACCCCCACCAAAGAAAAATGCTTGTACTGAATACAATATTCATGTCAATTACAAAATTAGAGCATTTAACCCTAAAAACTAAATATTTTGAAAGAATTCATTGTTGAAACAAGCATTATAATGACAATTCCAGAAATGTGTCACGTACAAGTTCTCTCTATAGTAGGTAAATCCTATAAAAGGCAGCTGATTTCCAACAAAGGCTTTGGGGATTGGAAATGTTTCGACATCTCCTTTATCATCTTCAATGTCATCAAAATTGCTGCTGTCTATGTCACTGCTGAGCTCAGGTACAACTGGTGCGGCAGCTAAAAATGGGGGGGGAAACCTGTATTAGAACAAAATTCATGACCATAAACCTCAACACCGAATTGAAAAACACATTTCCATTACAAAAAAGCAGCATTTGTAGCAGTCAGGCCTGCAAGGTCCCAAACAGCACAGAGCATGGCCAGTTCCCAACAACCTATACTCTGAAACCAGAAAGAGGAATTCTGAAAACAGTAAGATTGCTGCTGAGTGAGTGAGCAAGAGTGGGTGTATTTTTTAAAAAAAACAGTCCCAGAGTTCTATTCCATTTTGGAAATCCAAATCATAACCACAACAATATTTACAGTGAATTCAAACATTTTCCAAGCCAGCTACTGGACAGTTACCAAAACTGCTACGAATTTACAGGACCAGGAATAAACCCCACCCCCAACAAATGTAATTGTTTTATTTCCTGTTCATACTTTTTCTCGCGAATGGATCACATTGATACTTGGGTTTATAATTAAGCTTAAACATCTAAGCTTAAACTTCAGTATTTAATTAGTTTCTAAAGCTGGGGTAACATAGTTGCTAAGAGAGTCAGCTGTGATCCATGAGGTCTGTGGTTAAAATTCTGGCTCTGCTATTGGCTCACTAGGTGGCCTTAAGCAAGCCACACCGTCTCTGCCTCAACTGCAATATGGGAGAAATGATAACCGCCTACCTTATAGGACTGCTATAAGGATTACACAATAACATTTGGTAAGTAATTCATAAATGTAAAGTACTACTATGCCACCTAATTGCAAGTCTCCAAGCTCAGCCAATCATGGGTAAGGTTAAACTTGTAAAAAGCCAAATTGTACGAAACTTGAGTGGACTGGTAAAGCTACAGTCAAAGCAAAGTGATTTTGAAAAAAAACCAAGTGGTACTCGGTCTTCAAGTTATGTCAAATGGATAATGTAAGAAACTTAGAACATTAAACCTTAAAAATGTACATAAAACCCCCCACCAACCAGCTAATCCAGATTGTCCTTAGCAGCCTGGAAGCCCTTGCAGATCTACAGAACTTCTCCCTGGAAGCTAATAGTGAGGGAAGCTCCACATCCCTTTGCACGTGCATAGCTGTCCCTGCCACTGAGGCACACCCATGTGCTCATGGAGATCTGCACTGTAGGCAGTTACTATTGAAAGAAATGATATTTTTACACATATATTTATATTTAAACTTATGGAAAGTACACATGAGATTTATTTTAGGAGCATCTAACAGTTTCACAGTCTACAGATGTTCAGTTAGAAAATTATGGGTCCTTGACATTTGCAGGAAAAAAGTGATAGAAGCTTCCATAAAAAAAGAGACCATTTTAAATTAATACTAACTCAAAGCAGCATTCTCTTTTATATAAAAAAGGAACATACATTTTCCAAACAAAAAGGGTACTTACTCTCTCGAATATTATCCCAGTTCCACTGATCGTTCTTAAAGAAAGGATGGTTTTTAATTTCTTCTACTCCGTTCCTTCCGAGACGCACCTCCCTGAACATGGCAATTGAACCAACTTTTATATTAAAATAGACAGCATTCCATTTTCATTAAACATATTTTAGATTCCATTTACACGCCAAGATGCCTAAGCACAGAAGATATGTGGTCTTCTGTGACAGCTTTTCATCTACTGTAATTTGAATCCCCACACAGAGAGAGCCATTTGTTCGCACACTCTCACAATATACAGAATGGCTAGATATCTCCATCTGCCACGTGTGGAATAAAATATATTTCCAACTGGAATGTGCAGGGAAGGAACACAGGAAAAGGCTTCATTTAAAAAAAACCTCTACGTCGACAAAGTTTGCCAAACCACAGTACAAACATTTGGATATAAATGACGGAAGAAACTGGCTTCCAAACATAGACCAGTTATTCAGTATCTACTGAAGCAAGTATTTCAAAAACTGAATCCCGCACCTCTTACTTAAAAGCATAGCCACACATGCACATTTTTTCCTAAAGACGTATAATGAACGCTTTATACAAGTGGCAAACTCGTTTCTTTTCAAATGAACTGTTTCGTTGTTGAAAACTCATAAAAACAGGCTTCTGTATGAAAACTAGTAAGTCACATGACAGATACTCATTCCTTGTCACTAAGTGTTTCAGTAGCAATTGTGTATATAGAAAGGCATTCTGTTTTAAATAACTTCATTGAGCACCAAGTTAACTGGGAAGGCATACACAAGTCTAGGGAAAAGGGAAGTAGACAAAGCACTCTTTTAATTAGTTCAGAGTTCTTTTCATATAGCATCTTCTCCACTCTTCTGCCACTTCTCTTACATAAATATGCGTGGAGTCTAAAGTAACTTTCCCAAAAGGGACACTCTCCTGCTGTCTGAGTATGTGCTCAGCAGACAACATAATCTGTCCTGTAGCCAGACTTTAAAAAAAACCCAAAAAAACACCTTCTACAAATCATGGATTGGTCCCTACAGCTGAGTAAGTGGAAGGAGCCCATGGATTCTGCTTACACTCAGTAATCCCACACAAAGGTTGGGAGATTCCAGTAAACAAAACCTTGCTGGAGCTGCAGTGAGGAGGGAGGATAAAGAGGTTCCTGTATGATGCATATCTTTGTGTTTCTACAGAACTCCCTTCCAATCCCACCAAGCATTTTCTGAAGAAGAAAACATCACTTGGTAATTAATAACATATGAGAAGCCATGCTGGATCAGGCCAATGCACTAATTTGCTATCACAAGATAGTTCCAAAATTATTATTTGTTTAAAAATAAGCCTGATTAAAGTAGGGCTCTTTTTCTAGCAGGAGCTCCTTTGCATATTAGGCGACACACCGTTAATGTAGCCAATCCTCCAAGAGCTTACAGTAGCCCCTGTAAGAAGAGCTCTGTAAGCTCTTGGAGGATTGGCTACATTAGGGGGTGTCGCCTAATATGCAAAGGAGCTCCTGCTACGAAATGAGCCCTGGCGTATTCTTTGATATTACAGTTTACATCAAAGAGTCAGTTTTAATAAAAGAGAAGAATATAAATTTACATACCTGTCTGTTAAGAAGGCACAGATAAGGTCCTTCGCATGTTTAGAGATTTCTACATCATCTGGGAAATGTAATGAGTTCTTGTGATCCATGATTTTACTGTATGTCCCCACCAGTGAGTCCGCATAAAATGGAGTATCCCCTAAAATAAAAAAATGCATAAGTATTAACAATTGTAAATCAAACACCCAAAATTAAAAAATAAAAAGTAAGCAGAGATAAAAACATATAAACCCATGACGATTATCTAGCAGTTCCAACTAGGACAAAATAGGGCCGTCTGCATATTGGTTGGAATGCACAGGTGGGGAGAACGTTATTCCCATTTTGGAACAGCTTCACTTCTTACCTGTACATTTCCTCCCCCCCCCCTTTACCTTTTGTACACTTAGAAGCTCACTGATTCACAAATCTTGAGCAGCAGCAGACACTTCTTATTTTTGAGATGCAAGGGCAAAAGGACTGAGACAAATCTTGCAATTGCTAGTGTGATCTTAGGATTCCCTATATGCTTCTGTATCTAATTTAAAGCACCAGTTTTGACCTTTAAAGCCCTAAAAAATCTAGGGCTAGTTTCTTTGGACCTACTGTCTTGTTATGAGTCTATCCACTAACTCAGATTCTTTCGGGGCCTTCTCACTGAATACTCCCTTTGCTTTACCTGATCAGCCGTAACCCCTGAAAGACATCTCCCATACTATCCAACCCACCCACTAAGATGTGCCTCTCAAGTCCTGCTCTCTGTGCACCCATCCTTCAGATGTGAGGTGGGCAGCAACTAGGGCATTTTCTGTAGCAGCGCCTCATTTCTGGAGTGCCCTCCCTCCCCTGAGGCTTGCCTAGCACCTGCTTTATTTTCTTTTAGGCACCAGGCTAAAACCCATTTTTTCACCCAGGCTTTTAAACACTACTGAGGGACAGAGTAAGAAGAATTTACTACTCACCAACTAGCATCTCAAACAGAAAAACTCCTACAGACCACCAATCACATTCCCGTCCATAATAACCATCACCCCCTTGTGACTTTAATACTTCAGGTGATATGTAGTCAGGTGTTCCAACTGCTGTGTCACAACGCACCATACCTGTCTTAATAATTACATCAAATACAACAATTAAACAGTACAACTGATTAGTATGGTTGCTGAGTAAGCGACATTTCTTAAAGATAAAAGTAACTTTTTTTTGCCAAAAATATTATAACTCTATAATCACCCCCATATAAAATCACTTCTGTAAAGCACACAAGTAAAAATAAATCTTGCTAAGAGGACTGAAGGAGTTAATCTAGGAGCTAAGCAGAATAAGCAAAAGTTGAGAATGCACGCTACACCCAATTCACAACTCCCAAATGGAAATCTTTACAGTAAGCTTCAAAGAGAGTTGGACCTGATCCTAAAACAGCAGAAGGCAAGACATAGAAGCACCTCTGTTTAAACTGGGCAACTGAGTCCAGTTGCGGCTGCTCTCTTGATGCTCCAATAAAAGAGAAGTCAGATATACAGACAGAAAACAAAGAATTTAAAAGAAAGCGGGCCTTTCTAAATATTTCTGTATTTTACTATATTACACACAAGAGTTACGTAGCATATAAAGTCTGAGTGGCAGGCAGGAAGCTGCTATTATAAGCTCAGCGTCTTTCAGCTGCGGCCCTCACCCCGCCTAAGGAACAAACTGGGGTGGATCCAATCCCTGTCCTCCCACTCCACTAGGCAAAAGTCTGAAACCTTCCTCCACCTCCATTCTGCTGAAGTGCCACTTAAGTAGGAGGAACACTCCTTAGGCTCCCTGCAGGAAAGTTGGATACATCCCATTAATGCTGGCCTACACTACCCTTCAGATAATGCATGCGAAGTGCTTTGGATGCTCAAAACTGCTTTATAAACTGTAAGTATTACAAAGTGTTCGTCATTAAAAGGTGAGCACCTTCACCTCCCCATAAGGCTACTTCCTTTCACACTCTGAGCATTGAATAGATAGTACCCTCTACCCGATTAGTTAGGATTATAATTAATATATTTCAAATGGAGAATAAAGTAGGCCAGATGGGAATTCAATTCAATATTATAAACCTACCATATTATCTCCACTTCTGATGTCTGAATGAATACTAGATTACTGGCTCCTTAACATAACAGATTAAAAAGTGATGGCTAAATGCAAGGCCTGCTTCTGATAACAAGTTTTATCTTTCAACAAAAAGATATTCTACTATCAGAATTTTCTTTTCAGAAAAGAAAAAAAGATCTCATCCAGATCCAAGATAAAACCTGTCCTTTAAATTGTGAGTTGCAATATATTCATATAAGTCAGGGGGAGATGTGGCTTGGGAGCCACATCTGGCTCTTTTCACACACAATTATGTGGATCCCAGCAGGGCAGCTGGGGAAGCAAAGGGGAGGCATGCCTCCCCAATCGGTCTTCCCTTCCCCAGCCAGTGTTCCCTTCCCTGGGTAGGCTGGGGGGGGGGGGGGGGAAGAGAGCAGAGAAAGAAAGCAACATTAAATGCATTCTCAAAGACCCCTCTACAAATATCATTGGATAAATAGGTATCACTATCAATATCTATTCTTACTCCTTTTGTTTTTATTTTTAGCAGTCTCATTTAATGTTAATAAAAAGCAGATGTGCATATTTTCCAGGAAAAACGTGTGGGTTAGATATTTGTTAACGTCTTATGGCTCTCGAACATCTGATGTTTATTCTATGTGGCTCTTACATTAAGGAAGTTTGGCCGCCCCTGATATAAGTCTTACCCACAATACATTCACAGAGGGAGTATAGCGAATAACAGGGAGCAAGTAATGCAAAGCATAGAGAGGAAGTTAACTGTAAGTAACAAGGGTGCCCAATGACTTGTTACTTCCCCTATAACCTCATCATGCTACCACGAAAGCTCCACTCTGCCTCTGGTGGAAGCGCATGGTGTCCATTCTCACTGATAAAATATTGTCCGTGGGATGTTTTGCAGTTGATTACTGTTCCATATGCCATACAAATGCATACAGGAAACTCATCTCATGCCCTCATTCGCTGCTAAATATTGCCCATGGGACTGCAAAGATGGAAGGTTAGGTAAGTCTTTGAAGAAGGTCCTGAGGTTAGAGGTTATAATCAAATTATCTTGAAGGCGGGTGGGGAGAAAAGATGGGAGCCCCTCAAAAGGCCCAGCTCCCCATTTGTGGTCCTCGAGGCAGGGGAGGGAGCAAGGGCAAAGGGGGAGAACAAAACATGGAATGCGTGACTGGAGAGAAAACAAAGGCCAACAGGTTTATGGAGTACAACCACAGGACCACTGGCACAGCACAGGGATGAAACCAGCACTGGACAACCCACCTGCTGCCTGATATTACCCCATTCCCCCAGCCTGCCTGCTGAGGAGCAAACCTGGAGTGGCAAGACCCATGATCCCACATGCCCACAGGCCACTGCATGGTTCCCTTGCAACCTGATGGTGAGAGCAAGTTGGGCATGCCACTATATGACCCCACCCCCAAGGCCCTTCAAGGGGGGGGGTCACCAAAACGGGAGACAGGCATCCAGACACAGTCTCCCCCAAAGGCATCCCAAAGCCCAAACTGCCACAACAGCCAGGTGAATTGCTTCACCAAAAGTTCCTATGGCTGCAGCCAACAAAGCTGCCAATTGTGAATCCTACAAAGCGAAATGTCCTGTGACCCATTCTGAGAGATGAAAACCATCGGCCCTAACGAGAGCTATATGCCCTAAGACAATGTCTGGATGCCATATAATGAAGCCATCCGCCACCTCAACGAGCTGCCCTCCCACCCCACTAACTTTTCTCGTAGCAATGTCAATGGCCAGTAAGATGGCCCCATGCCATTTGTGCCTCTCTAGGAGCTCTGACCAGAAGAGACACATATCTGGGAGTCTGGAGATGAATGTCTGTAAGTCTGCAGCCATGGCAATTGTGAGAGCCACCGCTTCTTGACATGGAAGAGCATTTTCACCAAGCTAAATGATGATGGCATCCAGGGAACCCAGTCGGAAGACCTGGAGGGAGATGGTAGATAAAAGAGCATCCCAGTGCATCCCCTCTGTGCCCCATCCAAGTGACTTGAAGACAATCCTCGATTCCCAAGGTGGTTCCTCACCCGGAGGAGTCTGCATAGGCCCCAGCTCAGTAAATGATGCTGTGACCAATGAGCCTCCTTCCAAGCGGAGCTTCCTGCTCACAGCCCAGCTTGGTTTGTTCACCTTGCCCCAGCCACTGCTGCTCTGGTCTCTGCCCTCAGCTGATCTCTCTGCGTCCTGTTTGCAGATGTCTCCCTCCCTCTCTCCCACCCACCCCTTCCACCGGAACTGGCAGCACTCTGGCCAAGCCTGGTGTTTGCAGCCTTTGGCTTCAGAGTGGGACCAACGCTCCCCAGGGGAAGGGGGGTCACAGCATCAATTAAAGCTGTCACTTAGAGGAGGGCAGGGAGCTGTTCCTGTTGGCAGCTAAGGATAGGACTTGCAATAATGGGTTTAAATTAAGGGTGGGAAGGTACCGACTGAATATAAGGAAAAACTTTTTTACAGTAAGAGATATTAAACAGTGGAATCAGCTGCTTAGCGAGGTGGTGAGCTCCCCCTCACTGGCAGTCTTTAAGCAGTGGCTGGACAAACACTTGTCAGGGATGCTCTAGGCCGACCTTGCACTGAGCAGGGGGTTGGCCTAGATGGCCTGTATGGCCCCTTCCAACTCTGTGATTCTATAATTCTTTGTGGGTTCAACAGACTGCCAGCCAGCCCAGACCCCTGCAAGGGCACGGAGGAGGCAGTGGAGCTGGCCTAACCTTCCAGCTGGCCTCGCCACTTTGTTCTGACATCCTTTACAGAGATCAGTGTGTCTGAAACCAGCCTCAGGGTTCCCTCCAGCTCCCTGGGGGAGGGGACAGGGCACATTCCTGAGGGACTATCACCCCCCCCCCCCAGGGCCTGGGGAAAACCATCCATGTAGTACCCATACAGGATACATTTCCTCACTTTACAGGTGAAGAGGATGATGGGGGGAGGCGTTCTCGTAATCACTGTAAATGGCAGTGGCTGGGATGGGGCAGGGCTGCTTGGTGCCCCAAACCACCCCTGGACCAGGCCTGCATCTCCCTTTTGCCTAACAGCCCAAGATGACAAACCTGGAATGGGGGCACCCACCACCCAATAACTCCCCAACACATAAGCACATTCCTCCTTAGAGGAACACTCACCCAGGTGAGTTGCTGCTGGAAGTGTCATAACCTCCAGATGACCTCTGAAACTTACAACGCCTGGTGAGTGTCATGAGTCAGCTAGGACTCAGCGATAGCCAGGTCTCCTCAGGAGGCAAGGACGCCTCAGGAGAAGAGGAGCCCCGTGTAGCCAGCCTTGAGTTAACAGAAGTTGACCAGCAGGAAAATGAGCTGCAGGCTTGTCAGGATTCACAGCCAACAGCTGGTGCAGAGCCACCGACACCCTTCAGTAGGTGAACTTCAGTTGACCATTCCCAGCCTACCAGTATCACCTACCCCCTTAGAGCGCCGCAGATGGAGGCTGAGAACAGAGCTACAGACAAGATGGCAAAGTGCACGCCACATGACGCCAGCTACTTGCTGATAACGAAGATGAGTAAATCAAATAAAATGTATTAATATGGTTCGTGACCAGCACAAATTAGTTACAGATGAAGATGAGTAGTTTCAGGATTGCTTCTGAGCAACAGATTGCAAACACCACCCTCAGGCATGGGGCTATAAAACCAGCCAAGAGATGCTGTTAGGCACAGACACAACATGTATGATAGACACTAAGCTGCCAGCTCTGCCTTGTCTGACTTCTGAACCTCTGACCTTGGACTGAACGACTCTGTTTTGCCTGACTTCTGGACCCACTGACTTTGGATCAACCGACCCTGCCTTGCCTGACTTCTGGCACCTGATACTCAGAGCCTGCAAGCAAGTACAATGAGATTCCTTTTGTCGGGAATCTCACCTTTGTCGGGAATACCACCTTTTAGCAACCTCCTAGCATGGTGCAGAGAGCCAGTGTGATGTCAAGTTTGAGTGGCAGACTCTAACCTGGAGAACTGAGTTTGATTCCCCACTCTTCCACGTGAAGCGTGCTGGGTGGACCTTGCACCAATCATAGTTCTCTCAGAACTCTCTCAGTCCCACCTATTTCACAAGTTGACTGTTGTGGGGAGAGGAAGGGAAGACGATTATAAGCCACTTTGAGATTCCTTAGAATAGAGAAAAGTGGAGTATAAAAAACAATTTTTATTCTTATTTTCCCCCAAAGCTGCTAGAATAGTGTAGGCCTCAGGAGTGAGTAAACAGGAAACCAGATGCTCAACCAAGAAACAATGGACGGCCTGAGAGATGCCCTGCAAGACAGCTGCACTGTTTGGCCTCACTGAAGGAGGGTGCACTATGTGAGAACCCCATGCCTGAATAGAAGGCCATTGGCTGCTGGGCAGAGTTGGGTCCAGGGTCGCCTTGGCCTGGCTTCTCTGGCCCTGTTTATGTGTACAAGCACTAGGCACCTCTTTAGCTGAAATGGTACCCTTCTTAGGTGGCATGGCCAGCAAAGAAATGAAAGCCCTTTAATTAACTTAATTTTTAATTATTATTACTGTTATCATTATTATTTTTAATGAGCTGCAAGCAGGATTGGGCAGTAGTGTTGCCAAGCAGTTGCTTCCCTCAAGAAAAGTTTGGAGGGGGGCAATGTAAACCAAGAGCATGCTATTAGATGTTCTGCCTAACAAATTACCAAAAAATTTAGAAGAGATATTCAAATACATGGTGACAGCAGCTTAAACTATTTATGCAGCAAAATGGAAACTAGACGTCTGTTCATGTTTGGAAGAATAGGAAAATGAGCCTGCTGAATATGCAATAATGGCAAAATTAACAACCTATTTGAGAAACAGGTCTGTTACCAAATTTGAGGAGAGATGAGTGTATATTATGTGTATTATGGTAGCAGGAGACAAACTTAAAGTGAGAAAATATCATATACAAATGTATAGTAATGAAACAGAAGTAGAATTAAAATCTGTTCCAAATGTGATATCTCAAATACAAATGGGTTCTCTATACAAGACCTATAATAGACTTTCTTTTACACCGTGATATACTACTTATTAAAGGTTCTAATGGATCTACAGAAATGGTGAAAATGTTATATTGAATATGTAGTAATCATAAAACCAGTGTTGTGGTCAAAATAGATTAGTTATGAAGTTTGAAACTTAAATGATGAATACAATTGTGCCCCAACAAAAATAAGAACTGTTGTATTTTATAGATAATACCTTAAAAATTATAATGAAGGGGATGAAAAGGACATTTTCTGTCCTACACATGACTGTCTTTGACAATCGTAATTATGTTGTATAACCCTTCCCCTCCCCTTTTATTTTCTATACCACTGTTTTCCTAAAATAATAATAAAAAAGGCCGAGGGGGGAGACGAATGGCCGCATGTGCCACGCTCCTGAGTACACGCTCCTCCTTAGACTGAGGTGTGGCTCAGCCCAGGAACCAGCTTACCAGCTGATACAAAAGGGGATGGGGTGAGCATGAGTGGCTTCTTAAAGAGTGCAATGAATGCAGGGAGAGGGCAGTCCACAGTCCAAATGAGAGCTGAAGTGTAGCTCTTGGCGTGGTGGTGGTGGTGGTGGGGAAACTACTGCTCAGGCCACCCTGAGGGTTCCCCACTGCTGTGTGTGCCACTAGACTAGAAAAGCTGCTGCACACAGATTTGCCGCCACCATGGAAAGAACTGCTGCTGGAGCCTTACTTTGGGGGAAAGCGCCACCTCACTGACCCAAGGGAAGATGCTGCTGTTGGATCCTCCTCGCCACAGGAAGGAGCCACAGAAGAGGGGAAAAAACCCACCACAGAGGAAGCAGCCACTGAAGAGTGTTGTGTCTAAGGAGAAAAAAGCCCTAGGAATGCAGCCTCAGCCCACACCAATCCTCACAAGTGCCAAAAGAACAATCTTAGTGGAGCTGGAACTGACTGAGGGTGAGGTCTCAGCAGCAGTGCAACCATGGGGAAGGGGGGCAGACCAGAGTGAAGCTTCTGGACTCCTGGTCTATCTGGATCTCCCTCCCTCCCCAGCCAGCCACAAGCAACAGATTGGCCAGCCTGGCGCTGCTGCAGATAGCCCACCAGGCTCCTCGATGCCAGCTTAGAGCCACCATGGATATTGCCCCTTCCGCTAGTTCCCGGCCCTGCAGCTGCAGACACATTCCCAGGTAAGTCCGGGGCCACTGCTTCCTTCAAGGAAACAGTGCATCTTGTAGAGACAGAAAAGCTTTGAAAATGAAAGTACTAATGGCTTTTTTCTCTTATTTTCAGGCACCACCCCATTTTATTGTTCTTTTTAGAGTCAGGGCCGCGGTGGCTCAGGGGTTAAGACGCTGAACTGCAGACCAGAAGGTCAGTAATTTGGCAGTTCGAGACCCCAGTGCCATGTGACAGAGTGAGCTTCCATCTCTGGTCACAGCTCCTGCCAACCTAGCAGTCCGAAAGCAAGAAATTACAAGTAGATAAATAGGTACCGCTTTGGTGCAAAGGTAACAGTGTTCCGTGCACCTCTGCATTTAGTCATGCCGGCCACATGACCACAGAGAAGTCTTTGGACAGCGCTGGCTCTTTGGCTTGGAAACGGAGAGGAGCACTGCCCCCTAGAGTCGGATTTGACTGGCTTTTGAGCAAGGGAAACCTTTACCTTTACTTAATACACACTGTGCCACACTAGCACTAATGCTCATATAAAGCAGCTGTGCCACTAATATCGCTTTATAAAGTAGTTACTACGAACGGCTCCCCGTGTGGTTCAGTTGAATTTTCCACATGACAAAGTTCCTCCAAAACAAGGGAATTGTGTTGGCATACTTAAGGCATGCAAGAAGACTGTCCCATGAATAGCCAGCTTTGCTTAGGTAGCTGAGATAGAAATGGCCATCTACTGCACATATGAAGCAGCCACTACCGAAACTTAAAGAGTATTTAAGAGTGAAGACTGCAGATGAGAAAACTGCACAGATGAGAAAACTCCCCATTGGTAGCTATGGATGAAAAACCACAAGATTCTTCTTTCATTCCACAGCTAACAATGCAGATGCCTGCCTGCCCTCAGCTTGCATTACTTAAGGAGTACATAAGTCAGTGTTTCTCAAATCAGGGGCTTGGACTCGAAAGTCTGTGGAAACTTTCTTGAAGGTGGTCACAAGGCCACGAGGCAGAGGGAGGGTGAGCTGGGAGAGCAAGCTCTAGAAGGCTGGATGGCAAATTTGGGTTTACGTCTGCATACTGTGCAAACAGTCCATGAAATACAGCCTACTGATCATGAAAGCTACCTATTTATAAATAGTAAATATAAAAAATATAATATACACTTATTTAGTGTTCACTAAGTTTAGATTCCCGGGTTTTGTGTTGTATAGGGGGAACGTAGCAAGAAGTGGTTTTGCAGGGGTGTTCCAAAGGGCAAAGTAAGTTCAGAAGTGGGCCCCGCTTCAAAAAGTATGAGGAATACTGACCAAAACATTTAGGGTTCTGACAGAAAACTTCACAGAACACAGCTTTAAAAACTCTTCCTCTTTCTCTTTTTCCTCCTTTTTACTTAGGCATATCCTACTCATGTTCTAATAACACGCAGAAAATAAACACCAGATTAGAGCACAGTTGTTGTTGTTTCACCAGCATAACCACATTTATGCTGACAGAACAGTACTTGTGCTGGCAGAGAAATGGGCACTGGTTTCCACTGATATCTCACTGCTGCTACAGACATATCTTCTCACATACAGAGAGTTTCTTGACCAGGGATGGATTGACCTTTAAAGCAATGGTGAACCAATGGCCACCTCCCCGCCGATCAAGATGGCCGAGCGTAAGGTGAACAGGAACTGTTAACAATAACAACCCCGGATCACGTTATGGAACTAAACCCAGAGACTTTTCTGTTGAATATATTTCCGAACGAGGTATCGACTTTGGACACAAAGCTTCTATCACTCATCGTGACTGCAGCACGCACTCAATGGGCAAGATTGTGGAAGAATGCTGATCTACCGAAAAAAGAGGACATCATTACCAAACTAAGGGAATGGGCAGAGCTCAATAGACTTAGTTATTTGACGAATCCGGATAATAAGCAAGACTCTTTACTTGTATGGTCGAAATTTATGAATTGGTTAGGAGAACATTAGTGCTCATATATTCTATGATATGTTGGATATAATAAGGTTTGTACAACGTGGTACAACTTTGAAAATGTTAATAAAATTTGTTCAAAAAAACAACAACAATAACAACCCCTACCTCCATGGAATCAGTGGCCACTCCCGCATGGAAAAGTCACCGCTGCTATGAGGTGAACACAAATCATTGCCAGCTGCCCCACAGGAGCCCAAAGCACCAACTCTGCACAAGATGCGCAGCATAATCCTCAGCGAGCCTTTTCCCCTCCTCTTTCCATCTAAGGGGCCAGGCCCTCTTGCTCCTTCCCTCTCCCCTCCACTGGGGGGCAGGAATGGCACATGGCTGCTTTTTTCTCTCAGACCACCCCCATGCTTGACCCTCAGTCGAACAGATGAGGGAGATGGGTGATCTGAAGGCTGCAGTAGGTGTGGGAAGTAGGGAAGTCCTAATCCGAGAGTTCCATCGGAAGTATTTAAAGATCCAGCATACTTTGATGGTGCAGTTTGAGGACTGTACAATGTATATTCAAAGGAAAACTACAGCACGATTAAAACTCTCAAAGATGAAAACAATCCCAATGTGAACATAAAAGAAAATTTGTCTATGAGGTATGGTACTACAAAATCTCGTGGCCATTATTTATGAATCTGGCATGTGTATTCTGGCACTGGAGAAACAGTTGAATCTTTCAATAATATTTTTGAAATAAGAAACAAAGTATACATGATTGTTGTAAACTAACTGTTTATCAATGTTATCCTCACTAGGCAGTTTTGCTATGTCAGAATTCAACATAAAACCAAATATAATAATTCATTTGTTTTAATTGAAGTTATTGCCAGGGTCTTCTTGTATTTTTATAGTCGGTGGATGCCTAAGTTGTTTGTGGCAAGACATAAAACACCAACATTAAAAGGAATATTTATCCTACTAACATCAAGCTATTTTTCTAAGAAGTACAGAGAAGTGTGTTTTACAGAGAATGTCCTGTCAACAGCAACATAATTGTAATATTTTATTGGTGTTCAAGACAACTACACTGGCTCTGGAGGTGTTCTGAATTATTATTAATATGATGCTGTCTGATTGTATAGCTTCTAATGAAATGTAGCATGCTGAAAAAAGTATGTCAACACCAACTAAGCAGCCATCAGTCCTGGGATTCCAAAAATTAGCATGCCACTATAAACCTTGTTTTATTACGTTTCTTGCCCATTTTTAAGTAAACCGAAACAAAGCCTAATTTTGCAAGTTTAGTCACAGATGCATGAACAGTGGTAGACATCTCCAAAGCGCTTGGTGATTCCAGCAGGGCTGCAAGTCTCCATAAATCAGTTAGTGAATCACAGATTCTGCATTATCAATAAGATCTGAGAAAAATTTGTACAGTGAAATAGGAAGCACCGCCTGGAGGCACAAGCCACTCTTAGCTCTTCATCTGCTTTTATTTAAATGCAAAATACAATGTCTACTATAATCGAGATTTCCCACAGTGATCATTTATGCCTGCTTGTAAGGCTCCTGAAGAAACCTGAGTGATAACCCCCACACACATAACCATGCATTATATTTCAGAGAAAAGCCAAGAGAAATGTCTGAAGGTACAGTATACACTTCTAATGCTGAAGCTAAACAGATTTAGATGTGTAAAACTGGCTGGATGGGAGGGTGCCTGGAAAAAAAACTACAGACACTACTTTGGAGCTCTTCTGAAGAACAGCAGGATGAACTTCTATCAATAGATATATTTGCATTCATAAATGCCATATTAAATAGTAACTATAACTTTCCCCATAACCAAAGAAGAATGCCATTGCACAGAAATGAAGCAATAAAGCTTGTGTGAACAGACGCCGCCCCCCGCCCCCAAGCATCAATGTTCTACATAGGAAAGGAGAGGAAGCCTTGATGTCCTGCACAGGGAAGGAGAGACCAGTCAAAGCGACAACAGTGTGGTTGACTGCCTAACAAGACTCCTCAGAGCAGTACAGCAGGACCCCAAAGGCATCGAGAGAGACAGCACTCTGTGCCATTAGAACTGAGGAATTGGTTCCAGGTTCTTGAGGTGGAGGCAGAGATGGAAACTCTGCCAGTGGAAGTATCACAAACATAAGGGAGACAGAGGGAGGAGGACAGGGAGATACAAAGAGATGGCACTGGAAGGAAAAGGAAGGTGTTGGTCATAGGTGACTCCCTGCTGAGGGGCTATGGAACGTCATGCGTCCAGGCCTGACCCCCTGGCCTGAGAGGTGTGTTGCTTGCCAGCGGCGAAAATTAAAGATATTACAGAGGATCCCTAAACTCATCAAACTTTCAGAGCATTACCCATTCATGATGGTCTATGTGGGAACCAATGACACAGCCATGAACAACGTCAAAAGCATTAAGGCTGACTATGAAGCTCTCGGGAGGAAACTGAAGGGAATGGGAGCACAGGTGATGTTCTCTTCAATCTTTCCTGTGCTGGTGATGCCAGCAGGAGCGACTTGGATTCTGGGACCACGGGCTAGGTTTTCTGGATGACAACCTACTAGCATGTGATGGACTTCACCTGTCAAGGTCAGAGAAGAATGTGTTTGGCAGGAACCTGGAGATATTCATCAAGAGGGCTTTAAACTGACACCACAAGGGGAAGGAGGCGACCAACATAGGGATTTAAATGGAGAGCAAACAACAGAGACCCTCCCCATGGGGCTGGGAGAGCCGGGTCTAATGGAGCCAAAGGTGTGGGAGCAAACAACTTCAGATGTCTATGTACCAGTGCTCAAAGCTTCAGATGTCTATGTACCAGTGCTCAAAGCTTGGGTAATATGAAGGAAGAGCTTGAGCTTCTAATGCAGACAGATGGATTATGATTTAGTAGGCGTTACAAAGACTTGGTGGAATGAGTCACATGACTGGAATGTAGTAGTGGATGGATAGAAGTTGTTCAAGAAAAACTGAAAGGGTCAAAGAAGTGGAGTGTCGCTGTATGTGAAGAGAGGGTCTGTTTATCAGGAAATACTGGAGGAGGAGAGTGACAGCCCAGTAGAAAGTATCTGGGTGAGGATAAAGGAAGGAAGGACAAACAATGTTGTGGTTGGAATCTGCCACAGACCTCTTGACCAGGATGCAGAGGTGGATGCTGTCCTCCATGAACAGCTTGACAGGGTATCCAAACAACATGACCTGGTAGTTATGGGTGACTTCAACTTCCCTGATGTGTGCTGGGAGACAAAATCTGCAAAGCAACTTCCTGACCTGTCTGGACAATAACTTCCTTCATCAAATGGTGGAGGAAGCTACGAGGGGCTGGGCCATACTCGACTTAATATTGACCAATAGGCAAGAGGTGGTGGATGGGGTGAAGGTGGTGGGGGCCTTAGGGGGAAGTGACCATGACCTGCTAAGATTCCTTTTGCTGTGGGGGGGACCAAGGAAGTTCATAACCACACATGTGAGATAGATTTCTGTAAGGCAGACTATTTAACTCGGAGGCACGATGAGAATCTTTCCAAGGGCAAGACTGCTGGAAGGGAAAGAAGCAAGTGAAGGGTGGGCTCTCCTAAAACAAGAGCTCTTGCAAACTCAAGCTGTCGCTATCCCAACAAGAAGGAAACATGGCAGGGGATCCAAGAAGCCAATGTGGATGAACATAGAACTGTTCCAAGAGTTATACCTCTTGGAAGCGGAGGATAGGACTCCCAATAATGAGTTTAAATTAAGGGCGAGAAGGTTCCGGCTGGATACTAGGAAAAACTTTTTTTACGGTAAGAGTTGTGCCACAGCGGAATCAGCTGCCGGGGTGGGGGTGGGGGATGAGCTGGCAGTCTTTAAGCAGCGGCTGGACAAATACTTGTCAGGGATGCTCTAGGCTGATCCTGCATTGAGCAGGGGGTTGGACTAGATGGCCTATATGGCCCCTTCCAACTCTGTGATTCTGTGTTTCTATGTACTGAAGACATTAGCACTGGCATGGCCTAGAGATCCATGCGTACAAGGGCTGCTTCTATTTGTGTCTGCACTCAGGCAACCTAAGCCACTCAGTCAGCCAAAATGCCAACTGTGTTTTATTCATCAGGGGTGCTGCTCAGTACAAATTCTAAGCAGACAATCTACTGCTACCGCTTCCCATGAAAAATGAATCTCTGCTGCCTTCACTTGTCCCACGGGCTAAAAATCTTACTAGTAAAATTGTAAATGAGTTAGTAATTAACATGCTACCCCATTCAACCCCCATAACTGCATTAATCCCAACTTTTGGAAATGCTTTTTGTGCTAGCTTTTCATGATAGTTTCTAGTTTTGGAAACTTTAGAAACATAATCCATCATGATGTTGTGACAAAAATATGAATAACCAAGAATGGGCTGGATATTTCCATAGTGTAAAAACGAGCTCCAACAGAAAACCTTCCATACAGCCGACTGGTTGATTTATTTTGATCTAATATTTAAGTAAGACATCCAAAGACCACTAGGGGATGCTATGAGAATAACTGTATGTAGAAAATAAATACTCAGTAAGATTTTAGGCCCCACTACCAAAAGATTTTCAATAAGTGGTAAAATTGAATTATGAAACCAAATGTAACCTTGTTTCAGATGGCAAAGGAAATCAAATACTTCTCCATTCTGCCAGTTAAAGGGTTCACTGTGACTTAAAAGCCTGCATTCATCTTTCACCATCAGCAGCTAATTCAGTTGATTCTTTAATGCAATCAAAGCAATAATTTTTGATTACAAATTTCTCCTCAGTGAAGAACAGGAGAGGCTCTTATTTTAAGCATTCCTGAACTTGGAACTTGTAGTCCAGTGCAGACTACATAGAGGGACAGGATTGTTGCTTCCTTTTCTATTTAGGGGTCAACTCAGGGCTTAACATTTTAAAATCATTTTATATTTTAAAGTTTATTTATTGTATCTTTTGAACTCCTTTTATTGGGTGCATTTTATATGCTGTTAGCCACCCCGAGTCCCATTTAAGGGACAGGGAGCTTAGCTCAGGAAGGATGGCTCCGGAGCAAACTAATTTATGCAGTAGCCAAAGCACTCGCTCACAACTTTAATGCCAGCAGCTCACAAAGTAGAATTTTTGCTCATGAGACTCCACAGCTTAGAAGGCGCATTGAAGCAGCAATTGGAAAAATAAGTGGATAGCCTGAGTGAGCACAAGCCCTTATATGAGTCTTCCAAACTCTCTGGATCATTACCAAAATTATAGTTAATTTGCTCTTAACGTTGCCTAAAATATCGTGTAAGCTAATAATAACTGGTAAAGAACAGTGCCTGAGAAGCCTCTCTTCCTAACAAGCAGTACCAAAAATAGCTGAGAGGGTTAAACTGGCATTTGGAATTTGCTTTTTATTGCGATCTTCACAATGCTCAAGCGAGGTATGTTTTATATCTTTTTGGGGGGTTTCTCGGGAGGAACAAAGGCCTTGAATTTGGTTCGAAACCTGACACACAGAATTTCAACCTCAATATATACACCAACTTTCATTTTCTCTAGATCTTCGAGGCAAGATAACACGTCATAAATATTTGTCTATATGTTCTCTCCTCCCCTTGGAAAATAGGTGTAGCTAGCCTTTGCAATACAGAACTGCATCTTGGACATGGAGATGAAACTTTAATTCAAGTACATCAGCGTTAGAAACAAAAGTCCAATAATATTTAACATGTCTGTGACACGTTAGAGCATCAAAAGCATTTCACAGATTATTCAGCAACCTTTCCAATAATCCCATAAAGTATACTGTAGCTACTGTAGGGGTTTTTTTTACAGTAAGAGTTGTTCTACAGTGGAATCAGCTGCCTAGGGAGGTGGTGTGCGCCCCCTCACTGGCAGTCTTTAAGCAGCGGCTGGACAAACGCTTGTCAGGGATGCTCTAGGCTGATCCTGCATTGAACAGGGGGTTGGACTAGATGGCTCGTATGGCCCCTTCCAACTCAGTGATTCTATGATTCTATGAGACTGAGTGGCTTATCTGAGGCCACCAAGTGATCCTCAGGGCAGAGGTAAGATTTAGAACAGGTACTTCCTGGTTCTCTAGCCACTATACTACACTTTTTATTAAATATGGCATAGCTAAACAAACTGCTAATTATTTTAGAAGAATACACAATGAACTGGATACTTACTTCATCCATTTTCATACAAGTGCCAAAATCTGCCAGCTTCAAGTGTCCATATTTATCCAAAAGCATGTTGTCAGGTTTCACGTCTCTGTGTATTAATCCCAAGGAGTGAATTGCATTGAGAGCAAGGACAACTTCAGCTGTATAAAATTTGGCCCACTTTTCAGGCACATCATAATTGCTCATAAGGTTCACGAGATCTCCACCAGGCATGTACTCCATTACCATATATAAGTATCGGTCATCTTGAAAGGCACAAAAAAGCTGCAGCCAGAAGGATGGACATTTGTAAAGACGTTTGCCAGACTGTTGAACTTTCAATATACTATTAAATCATAACCCATTTGGAACACTATGGAAGCTTCCACCTGCATGTCTTAATTTTAGAATAGTTTTGGTATGGTACAGTTATTTAATTGTACAGACATACTGAATATTAAAGGGTTTTCATGAGTCCCAGAACAGTTTAGATAACCTATCATTTCAATGATTAAGACAATCTTTTACCTGACACTAAATATCACAGTAGAAAATACAGGTAAGCATCTTGTTCTGAGGTAGCAACTACAGCTGGATTAAACGGAGATTATGACACATTCACAGCCCACTAGGCATGGGGAAGTGCCATTCTTGTAACTCTGAAGCTCATGCGGAAAATGAGATAACAATGTGGAAGGGGTGATCTTACACCACTGCTAAAATGCCACTCAGCCACCTGTCTTTCCAACTTCCTGCCCACAACCCTACAACAGCAAACAAGACAGCAAATCCACACAGCTAGAAAGGGAAAGCAGCCAAATTCCACTCCCTTGGGTTTACCTTCTTAAGAACAGAAGATTTGTTTTCGTGTACTGTGAAACTTTCTTCTTGGTAGTCCAGGAGTGGGTCAGTCCTTACTCTTGGGCTAGGCTCCTCCTCTCCAGAAGCAGGGTCGAGCAGCTGAATTTAATCCCAGAGGGGAGGGGCTTGCCTGGGAAACTTCAGTCCATCTCCAAGCCCACAACAAAAATTACATGAAGAAAAACTCCTCCTCCAAACAGATTGAATGTATAATGAAGTACAGCATGTGAAATAGTAACATCAACTCCATTGAATACTTAGTACTGACTATCTATACACCACTCAGGCAGTGGAAAAACTCTTAACGTCCCTTCCCTTTATTCATTTGTTGAGGAAAACTACCACACAATTTTCCTGCAGACACCTCCCCTCCTTGGGGCCCTAGAAGCCACCTCAAGAAAAAAATCTCGGATTTGAGACCCACTCCTGGACCACCGAGAAGGAAGCTTCACGCTAAGTGAAGACAAATCTTCCGTTCTCCAGTGGTCCCAGGAGTGGGTCAGTCTTTACACTTGGGACATAATAGAACAGTATAACCCCAGGTTGGTAAGCACCTTCAAGACCTAGAGGGTGTGCTGTAACACCCTTCTGTGGAAGGCTGTCTTTGTAGATGCCATCCTGTCAGTTCTGAAGTGCCTAGTAAAAGAAAGCACTGATTTCTAAGTGGCCCCCTTACAGATCGTCTCTAATGATGTGAAGGATCTGTAGGCTACTGATGTTGCTGCCCCTCTCAGAGAGAGAGCCATGATGCCTTGAGGCGGCTCCAGGGCCTCGGCCTTATACATCAGAATTATACACCCCCTGATCCAACTGCTCAAAGTGGATGTAGAGACTCTCTGCCCCAGTGGTGTTTTCCTAAAAGATACAAAAAGGTCCCTTCCACACGCAGCTATTTGCCACGCTAGAGGGACGCTTCATCGACGGATCAAACTGGCGTGATCATACCACCACATCTGGGAAGCGTCCCATAACCGTCGGCAAGCCGGGGCAAACCAATTTGATCCAGCAGAGAAGCAGGGTAAAAAGCTACTGGTGAAAGTCCGGTAGCAAACGGTTTGCTGCAGCCCGCAGCCGACTTTCCTCGTGTGATCGCGCCAGTGTGGAAGTGTGGTGTCGCAAATAGCGTGATCACATGCTATCCCAACGCCATGCGGGTGTTTTTTTTGTCCCCCTTCATCAAATGCCTGTAGGGGTAGAGGAGCAATCCATCAATGCCCCCCAGTCTAAGCAAATCATCGATTCCCCCTTCCCCCCTTGCAGCGAGATTCATCGATTCCCCATTTAAGTGCCTCAGAAACCCATCGCAAAAAAAAAAAAAACCACTCGCCCGCGGTTGCGTCTGATCACGCAGCGGCTGTTTGCCCCGGCAAGTCCACAGAACTGTGTGATCACGCAACTGTGGGTCAAATTGCTCCAGGGCAAAAAAGTCTCAGTTCCCCTCCAGATTATCTTGCTCATGTGGAAGGGAAAAAAGAAGATTTATGAAAATGCTTAGTTCCATCCAAATAGAAGCTTAAGGTTCTATGTATGTCCAAGCAATGCTACTCCTTTTCCTTCTAATGTTTAGGATTAGGGCAGAAGGATGACAATATTATGGAAGGTGGAGTTGACCTTCGGAACAAAGATGGGGTCAGGATGTAAGACTATCCTGTCACTGTGGAACACACAAAGTTCCCTATCTATTGACAATGCCCTCAGATCCGATCCCTGCCTAGCTGAAGTGAATGTAACCTTAAAAGTGAATTCCTTCAGAGGGCAGGGGGCCATGAATTTGAAAGGTTACCTGGATAATGCCCTCAGCACTAGGTAAAGGATCCAGGTGGGAAAATGATGAACCTGTGGAGGATTCAGCAGGGGAGCTCCCTTTAACAACTTTTTAAGATGGGGATGCTGCACCAAGAATTCCCCTTTCCTAGTGCCCCTAATGGCTAATAGGGCCACAACCTGATGTTTGAGGGTACTGGCGCTGAGCCCCTTTTGTACGCCATCATGGAGGAAGGAGAGTAGCTTGCTAACTGACACTGATGGGGGATCCACATCCCAATTGAGACACCATGCTTGGAATACCTGCCAGGTGGTGTTAAAAATCCAATTTGTAGAGCATTTCCTAGATGCTAACATGGTCTTAAGACCTTCAGAATAACCTGTCTTTGCTAGCTGTCTGCACTCAACCTCCAAACTGTGAGGCTTAGCATGTTTGGCCAAGGGCGTGTTATTGACCCTTATGACAGAAGGTCACTATCTGGTGGGAGATGCCAGAGATCTGCCATGGACACCTCATTAGGTCTTGGAACCATGCCCTTCATGGCCAGAAGTGGGCTATCAAGGTTACTTCTGCCCGTTGTTCTTTGATTTTCTGAACCACCCTGTGAAGCAACTGAGCTGGAGAGAAAGCATACAGTAGCTGGTGAAGCCACTCATAACTCAGTGCATCCACTCCTATTGCCCGCAGGTTTCTTGCCCTGGACATGAACCTTGGAATCTAACAATTTTGATCACTGGTGAACAGATCTACCTCTGGCAAGCCAAATCTCTGGCACAGCTGTTGAAAAATCTCTCTGTTCAACATCCATTCTGATTGGACCTGGTCCAGAGTCCTGCTATTCAACCAGTCTGCCAAGACATTGTCCTGCCCTGCTACATGTAGATTTGAGATGATTCTCTGCCCACCAAATCATCATGCACACCTCCTCATGAAGTACCCTGAACCTGGTTCATCCTTGTCTGTTCACATAGGACTTGGCCATCATATTGTCTGCCTGCACGAGAACATGGCAATCAGATAGGAGATCTTGGAATTGGCTCACATCTGTGGTCATCACCATTCTCTTTGGTTCTCTGAGTGGAAGGCCGACTTGAGTGGAAGGCCGACTACCAGGGTCTCTGGTGATGTTACTAGTTTGGTTCTCTTGTGTGTTATTACTTCCTGAAAAGGTAGCAGAAATCTCTGAAGAGGGTGGGTATGAAATCTGGGCCACTGCAATATATCCTGACAGAATACCATCATCCTCAGGAGTTGAGCCAGCATCATCGCCTCTACTCTTGGCCCCTTTAAAATCTCCATTGTCAATTTATGGATTTTTTGCTGTCTCTCCTGGACACTCCTAGGTTCACAATCATCTGGGTAGGATTGAGGTTGCTCTTCCTTTTGTTGATCACAAAGCCATGTTCCTGGAAATAAGTCATTGTATGGTTCACCACTTCCAACCCTTGATGGAGAGAGGGTGCCTTGACCAAGATGTCATCTAGTTATAGGAACAGAGACACTCTCCTTAACCTCATGTGAGCTACCAAGGTCAGCAGGATTTTAGTGAACACCCTGGGGGATGATTTTAGGCTAAAGGGGAGTGCCCAATATTGAAAGTTCCTCCTGTTGTATGTGAATCGCGAGAACTTCTGATGCGTATCCCTGATCTGGACATGCAGATAGGCCTCTGAAAGATTGACGGAGGCTGTGAAGTCCCCTTTCTGTATGACCATGACGATGGACTTGAGAGTCTCCATCCTGAATTTTCTTGTCCTGATGTGTCTGTTCAACCATTTGAGATACAGGATAGCCCTGACATCTCCATTCTTTTTTGGTATGGGTACCAGCTGGAGAAGACCCTGATGCTGGGAAAGATTGAAGGTCAAAGAAGAAGGGGACGGCAAAGGATGAGATGGTTAGACAATGTCATTGATGCAACAAACATGAAATTAAGCAAACTCTGGAACATGACAGAAGACAGGAGGGCCTGGCGTGATGTGGTCCACTGGGTTGTGAAGAGTCGGACTCGACTGTGCAACTGAACAACAACAACAACAACAAAAACCGGCTCTATGGCTCCAATTTCAAATCAATGATGAATGGCCATTTCCAGAAGATGGTGTTTTTTATTGGATCGGTTCTTTGGAATCTGATGGAAATATCTTGGGGGAATGGAGTCGAATCCTAGGGAGTACCCATTAGTAACTGTCTCCAGTACCAACTTGTCTTGCACTATCTGTTGCCAATGACTTGCAAACCTCTGCAGATGTCCTCTGACTCCTATGGTGTCCGCTGAACTGGCACAGTCATGTTGAGGTTCCCTTCTTGGGTCCCCTTGAGAATTAGTTGGATTTATGGAATGATGACGATCTATTCTCTTCTCATGGTTTGGACTGCCACCTACCTCTGAAGGACTTGGGAGTATCCTGTGCCTGAAAACTGCTTGGAGTCACAAAAGGATTGAAAACACTTTCTAGTCTTCCCTTACTTCTTCCAGGAAGGCAGGGACTTTTTCTTATCCTTGTCCTCTACTAGGTATTTGTCCATACCCTCTCTAAAGAGACTGATCCCCTTGAAGGGTACTTGTGGCCACCTTGGCCTGGGCTAAGGGATCCACGTCCCAGCACCTAAGCCAGGTGTTCTACCTTGCTGCCACACTGAAGGCTATGGATCTGTCTGAAATCTGTAGTGCGTCCAGGGATGCATCTGATGCAAAGGCTGTTGCCAACACAATCTTCTTGAGTCTGTCTTTTAGCTCTTTAGGGACCTTGCTGTCAGCAGGTCTGAAGCCCATGAGAATGCTGCCCTCGCAAACAAGGAGCATGTTACCAATGCTCTCAGAGCATTAGCCAAGGCATCAAAGTCTCTATGCAGGGCTTGTTCAATCCTCTTGTTGCATGGGTCCCTGGGCAAACCACCTGTCTCCATTGGCAAACCAGAGTTGGAGGCTAGGCTAGTCACTGGATCATCCACTATGGGTAGTTTAATTTGAGAAAATAAGGTGGTTGGCTTTTGGCTTTGACGGTGCCTCCCAGTCAGCCTTCATCAGGTAATAAAAAGCAGCCAGGAGGGGGACTGCCGAAGTTGCTACCCCCAACTTAGGAACTATTTTCTCTGCTCCCACTGAAAAATCTGGGTCCCTTTTTCCCTTTTGACTTTGAAGCACTGTTTCCTGATGGTTCTGCTATGGGGGGTCATGTTCTACAAGGTGATGATGGAAGTCTGTATTTCTTTGGGCGGGGGGATGTTGTCTTGCGGGGTTCACTTTTGTTTTCTGTGAATATAAGAAGATCCCTGTTTGATAAGACAAAAAGGCCCATCTAGTCCAGCCTTTGATTCTCGGAAAGAAGCCCATCAGCAGAACAAGAAGGCGAGAGCCCTTTCCCTTTTGTTGCCTCCATCAGCTACTGATATTCAGAGGTATGTTGCAGCTCATCAAGGTGATACCATTCAGCCATCATGATTAGCCCTATCCTCAAAGGATTCGGCTCTTCTTTTAAAACTAAATTAGCCTCCATCACATTTTGTTGCAATGAATTACATAAATTTACGTAGTCATTCTGTGGAAAAGTGCTTCCCTGTATGCAGAACTTTTTCTTATTACATGAAACCATACAGAGCGGTCATCCAGAGTTATAAGTTCAGGACTATTGGTCTACTAATGGATTTATTTCTGCCTTTCCCCATCCAGAGGTGGTGGGCTCTCCTTCTTTCGAGGTTTTCAAACAGAGATTAGATGGCCAATTGACAGCATTGCTGATTCTGTGAATTTAGGCAGATCATGAGAGGGAAAGCAGGAAGGATTGCATCCATACTTAGTTCCTGTGGCCCTTTCTTACATGCCCAGGGAAATGCTGATTGCTACTTAAGGGGCAGGAAGCAATTTCTCTCCAGGCCAGTTTGGCTGGAGATCCTGGAGGTTTTTTGTCATCTTCTGGGTATGGAACAGGGGTCACTGGGAGTGTGTGGGGGGGAGATATTTGTGAATGTTCTGCACTGTGCAGGGGTTGGACTAGATGACCCTGGAGATCCCCTCCAACTCTATAATTCTATGATTCTATGACCATTGGTAGTAGGCCTGGAGTACAAGACCTAGGGAAAAGGCCCTGTTTGTGTGGTGGCTACGACTTCCTTCTCCTCTTCCAATAATTTCCCTTCCTCTTTGGTGGAGGAATCATCCAAGTTCTCTGAATTCTCAGATTGAGAACCTAAAGGAATACCGTAGTCACTATCATAATTAGACTCTACCATCTTTTGCTTTTTGCGTCCGGGAGGGCAGAAGAGAGATTCTGTCCCTGTGCCCTTTGCTATGGGATGATTCCTTACTATAGTGTCACCCTTGTCTGCTTGGGGGCCTTGTCTCTGAGCTGCTGCTTTGACTGGCTACCTGTATGGCATCTCGAATTTCCTTTTGCATTTTGTTTCCTCATCCAGGCGTCTTGTCTAATAATCCATCTTCTTGCATATGCCTTAAAGGTACCCCAAACTATATCCATAGAGATGTCTGGTTGTTTATTTTGTTTGAAAAATTCTTGGAATTCTTTTTTAATTTCCACTATAAATTTCTCATTTTTTAACAACCTTAGGGACCATCTAGTTTTTTTGGGTGTAACTTGTAATGTCAAAAGTAAAGGGTTATGGATTGCAAATGCTGCTGGTAAGATCTCTGCTTCCAATAGGTCACTTGTCATAGTTGTCGATATCCAAGCCATATCCAATCTTGACCAGGACTTATGTTTTGCTAAAAAATATATAAAGTCCTCTTTATTAATATTTCTGATTCTCCGTGAGTCTATCAATTTAAATTCTTCTACCAATTGCAAAAAAGTATTTGGCAATTCATTCCCTTGTTTCTGTTTTCCTTTTCCTTTTTGTTTTTTCCTATCTAACAACCTATCAAAAACAGCATTGTAGTCTCTATTATACAAATTTCTTCAAAATTTTGCTTTGATATAATCCCTTGTAGGGATCAATAAAATTTCCCCTGATCCTGCTTCCCCCAACAAATCCATCTCTTGGCCCTTTTCTTTCTCCCCAGCCTGAGGGCCCCGTTTGGGAAGCCTGGGTGGAGGCTGACACTGAAGAGCTAGAGTCTAGTTCACATACCGCACTCTCTAGTCCTAGGGAGGTGGCTAGACCCACCATCATTGCCATTTTCCCACCAAAACACTTTCCCATGAAGGGAAAAGTGAAAGTAGGCCCTCTTGTGGAGAAGCAAGGGAAAACAAAATGGCTACCTTTCAGCAGAGATTTGAGGAGACTGAGTAGAACTCTGCCCCTCTGTTCCCAAGGCTAGCAGGGGTCTACTCTCCCCCTCCATGGGCTGGGTTCAGACGGATTTGATGCAATGGAGCAGCTCCTTCAACAATCCAGTGGAGCTAGCTGCCGCCAGGCCTGTGGAAGCCTTCCCCCAACAGGGGCTGATGCTTCTGGGTCAGCTGCTGCTGACTCTACCACGTCCTCGAAATAGCAGAGGGAGGTGCTCCCGGCCCAAAGGCTGGAGACTGCTGCAGGAGTCTGTGCCTTGGCCCTTGGGAGATCCAAGCACTGTCAGCCTTGCTTGCCACAACTCCTATGCAGCGCAGTGGGAAAAAAAGAGGGAGTGATTAACCCTTCCTTCCCCTGCAAGCTTTCTTCAGCCTTCCGACCAAAGGCCCAGGTTCTTTCTTCTTCATCTTCTGGGGCTCGCTGCGCTCACTGGAGTGCCACTGTCAACATCCTGCTCCAGAACCAGGGCCAAGAAGACTAACATTTCCCAGGCAAGCCCCTCCCCTCTGGGATTGAATTCAGCTGCTCAACCCTACTTCCAGAGAGGAGGAGCCTAACCCAAGAGTAAGGACTGACCCACTCCTGGGATCACTGGAAAACCTATGTCACAGTGTAACAGAAAAATAAAAAGTGAATGCCAGGAAGCATGTGTTTTTACAAGACCAGCCTAAGAGATGGTTCTTGAATGGGCTATGGACTCTACTGGCTCCTGACTTAAAGTAAGCTGCTGCTGAAATAGTAAATGAAAGATATATAAAGAGCCCTCAGGGAGTTCTTGCTAACACCAAACATAGCCATTGCTTCCTGACTGCAAGTTCTTCCCATGGGTTGCATGCATTTTGAATGCACTTGGAAATAAGTTAATCATCCTAGATGTGTAAAATTAATTACAACAAGAACTGTACATGTTACTGGCATGTGGCATGCAAGTATTGCACTGTTTTCAACGTTCTACATATTGCTACCACAGCAAACAGATACATTTCACAGTTACTGATTTACAACAAGCAAATGTATCTGAAGGATCCACATATTGGCTTGGAGGATTTCTGAAGGTGGAGATTACTTCTATTGTTTCTTGCCTCCCACTGAAGACTTCTGACTCCCCCCTCATGAGACAATCTCCCCTCTGCTGGTCCTGGGCAGTGTTCCCTCTAAGCTGAGTTAGTGTGAGCTAGCTCACAGTTTTTTAGCCTCCAGCTCACACATTTTTGTTTCTGCTCAGGAAGGATGGCTCCAGAGCAAACTAATTTATGCAGTAGCCAAATCGCTTGCTCACAACTTTAATGCCAGTAGCTCACCAAGTAGAATTTTTGCTCACAGGACTCCACAGCTTAGAGGGAGCATTGGTTCTGGCAGCACCATTTCAGAGGGCATTTGGGGCTGCAGCAAGAGGGGAAAAGTGAGGAAGCTGTGTTCTGCAGGTCCAAATTACTGGTGGACCCAAGCCGTTACAAATTCAGCTTAATAAGGAAAAAGCCAACTGGATTCCAAACTAGCAGAAATCCATCAGTTAACACTGTCACAAAGGATAATATACTACACTAGTTTTAATGCTTCTTCAAAAGAGCAAAATAATTCTAAACATAAAAAATCATCCTTACCTGAACTACCCACGGACTGTTGGCAAAGGCCATTATATCTCTCTCTTCCCAGAAAAAGGCCGAATCTGATCTTTTGATCATTTCAAATTTACTAAGAAGTTTCATTGCATAAACCTTCTGTGTTGTTTTATGGCGAACCTGTGAATGAATTTTTTTGAAAAGTTTATCAATATTTTGTCTCATTATTCAGATGTTATTGTTTGGTGAATGTTTGCCTCTGTTATTACTGTTATGAATATGGAAAAAATAAAAAAATATTCTTTTACAAAAAGACTTTATAAAACACCAACACAACCACTTTTAACATTAAAAGGGTAACTTCTCTGAAATGAGGGGACATGTGAAGAGGAAACTGAAAAAAATAAATAAAAAGGGTCAAAACCATTGGGGAAGCTTGGAAACTATTTAAAACTACAATCCTAGAAGCTCAGATAAAATATATACCACAGCTTAGGTAAGGCACAAATAGGTATAGGAAAAGGCCTGCATGGTTAACAAACGAAGTAACGGAAGCTGTAAAAGGAAAGAAGGATTCTTTTAAGCAGTGGAAAGTTAGTCTCAGTGAGGTTGATAAAAGGGAACACAGGCTGTGGCAAATAAAATGCAAGTCTGTGATCAGGCAGGCAAAAAGGGATTATGAGGAGCATATTGCAAAAAACATAAAGACCAACAATAAACTTTCTTCAAATACACTAGAGGCAGGAAACCAGCCAGGGAGACAGTGGGACCCTTGGATGACTAAGGGGTAAAAGGAGTACTGAAGGATGAGGACTGGAAGGTAGCTAATGTCACCCCCATCTTTAAAAAGGGTTCCAGAGGAGATCTGGGAAATTACAGGCCAGTCAGTCTGATGTCAGTACTGGGTAAACTGGTGGAAGCCATTATTAAGTGGGCACACTGATGAACAAAAACTATTGAAGCAGACTCGACATGGGTTCTGTAAGAGAAGATCTTGTCTCATTAACATGTAACTGTTCTTTGAGGGGTGAACAAACATGTGGACAAGGGGGACCCAATAGATGTCGTTTAACTTGACTTCCAGAAAGCTTTTGATAAAGTTCCTCATCAAAGGCTAAGTAAGCTCAATAGTAATGGGATAAAAGGACAAATCCTCTTGTGGATCAAAAACTCGTTAATTAATAGGAAACAGAGAATGAGTATAAAAGGGGATTTTCACAGTGGAGGGTGATACGCAGTGGGGTACCGCAAGGATCTGTGCTGGGTCCGATGCTTTTTAACTTGTTCATTCATGATTTGGAGTTGGGAGTAAGCAGTGAAGTGACTAAATTTGCAGATGACACTAAATTGTTCAGGGTGGTTGAGAACCAGGGAGGATTGTGAGGCACTCCAAAGGGATCTTGTCGAGGATGGGTGAGTGGCAATGTGGCAAATGGGGTTCTATGTGGCCAAGTGCAAAGCGATGCACATTGGGGCCAAAAATCCTAACTATAAATACATGTTGATGGGGTCTGAAATGGTGGAGATTGACCAGGAGAGAGACCTTGGAGTTGTAGTACAGAACTCACTGAAAGTATCAAGGCAGTGTGTGGCTGCAATAAAAAAGGCCAACGCTGTGCTGGGGATTATTAGGAAGGGAACTGAAAACAAATCAGCCAGTATCATAATGCTCCTGTATAAATCGATGGTGCAGCCTCATTTGGAATACTGTGTGCAGTTCTGGTCACCACACCTCAGAAAGGATATTACAGCATTAGGAAAAGTGCAGAAAAGGGCAACTAGAATGATAAAAGGGTTGGAACACTTTCTCTAAGAAGAAAGGTTAAAGTGCTGGGAGATTCCCCAGTTGGATCTTTCCAATTTCTTTTTAAAAACTTAAACTGCAACTATGCTCGGGCTATGTGGGGGGGGGGGGCACAGTTTTACCAGAAGGAGGAGGAGGAGTTGGGTTTTATAACCTGCTCTTCTCTACCTTGATGAGTCTCAAAGAGGCTTACAATCACCTTCCTTTCCTCTCCCCACAACAGGCAGGTAGGTGGGTCTGAGAGAGTTCTGACAGAACTATAACTGCCCCAAGGTCACCAAGTTTGCTTCCCGGTTCTCCAGAACAGAGTCCGCTGCTCATAACCACTATACCACACTGGCTCTCTGTGTGCTATTAGTCTCTGTGCTATAGTCTTAGAAAGAAAAAATAAATACAAGCGCACACTCCTATCCTTTCCCTGACCCAATCTGAATCAGGACAGGATGTGGCTCTTGTTGAGCTTTTAAAAAATGTTGGGGAGATTTTCCAGTGTCTTGTCTAACTGTTAGTCTAACCATCCTGTCCTTGTTATTTAGTTTTATCTCTGCATATCTTAAAACATCTTCATCATGTTACATGCTAATCTGCTGTTCAGCCTCTCTCTATAAGATTGAACTCTTACCTTCTGTTCCACCGTATCTGAAAAAGTGTGCAAGCACACGAAAGCTCATACCTTGAATAAACCTTTGTTGGTCTTAAAGGTGCAAATGGACTCTAAATTTGTTATCCTGTCATAATTCTTCCTATTTATATACACTTATGACTCCTCTAACAATTTTCAAGGCACTGCACAGCATAGGCATAAAAACTTTCAAAAATGCATTACAAATATCAAAATAAAAGTAGCAATAAATCCGTGAGGCAGAATTATTAGAAACAATCACCACTTTCATACACCAAGACAAACCTCTGTCTCTGACAGGCATGAAAAAAACCAGACAGCTTCATGAGGATGTGACAGAAAATTAGAGCTTGAGTCAACAGTTCCTAAATAAGGCAGACTTCAATTGTTTTCTGTGTGTGAGAGTGCGTGGGAGGGAGAATGGCAGCAGAGGTAATCTTAGTGATTCTAAGGCCCTGGGCAAAAATTAATGCTCCCTTTTTTCAAATCCAACTCATTCTGAACAAGAATAAAGGACCCTCTTATAATTTTATTAACATTGCAACCGATCATCAGCCTAATACAACAAAAAGTCAGACTAGATAACAGTGCCAAATCATAGTTTGGAAGTGTACTATGAACATTTCCTCCTCTTCCACAATTTCCTCCATTCCTGTTTCCCAGTAACTCTGGCTTGCCACTATATCTAAATCGGCAAACTATGGTTTTGTTCACGTCTCCTGAATTGGAACTGGAAACCACAGAAGGAATCACAGCACACAAGGGGGGAAATGAGAAGCCAGAAGAAGGGTGAAAAGCGAGCACATGGGTATGAGGCTTGCTTCTTTAATATCATACCCAGGTTTGGTATTTTATATGAATCAATCTTCCATGTGACCGAAGAGATCAGAGCTAGCAGCCATAGCAATCAACACAATGCGGGGGTTTGTGGAAACCCAGATAATGTTTTTTTCAAGCCCGCACCTTTCTTCGATTTTGCTAGCAATGTTTGTCCTTGGGACAATCAGGACTACATTCCATTTTAAATACTGAAATCCCAGCAATCTCAGTTATCATACAATCTATAAGATGTTTTTATTCTCCCCTTCTCTCCTTTACTGTAACTTCCAATGCTCCATAATCCCAGATTTCCAGGGAGCATTCTATATTTGCTTACTGGATGAGGTAAAAGAACCATAAACATGGTTGCAAGCCCTCTAGGGATGGTAGGCAATGTGCAGGCAACACAAAGGTATCTCTTCCAGGTGAACTGAGTGTGATCTGTGGCTGCTAAGACTCTGAAGGTATATGCATAGGGACATCTTTGTTAACGTACAATAATATTAATCTTTTAGAGTAGGAATTAGAAAAGGTATTCAAGACCACTTAAATACTACTGATTACTGAGGCAATGACATTTAGTTAATTTGCAATCTTGATGCAAAAGATGCACCTGACTAACTGGGCAGTACATTTTTTTCAATCTATTACTTTTTAAGCAGAAGGTTTTTTTTAAAGGTGGTGCCTGCTGTGGCACATGAGCACACTATCTAAAAACAAAAGGCTAAATCCCACCAGCTTTTCTGATGGTGAAAAAGGAAGACAGGATCTCCTTTGGCTATGCTGGGGGTCACAGGACCTGCATGTACAGAAGTTAGGTGGGGAATAGAGACTGCGGGGATAGAGGCTGCAGTAAAGAAGGGGACGAAGTTTGACTGAGCCATGAAAGCTGTCTGGAATCAAGCCAAAGAATATTTTTCCTTGTGAACAACTATTTTATTCATGTACAAATTTAGTGAGATTGATCAAAGTCGTCTTAGTTAATTTACACATACAAGTTTTCATCGATCATAGTAATTGCCTTTCACCTTCCCTTTCATGCTCACATTTTGTCATACTTCAAGCATCACCTACTTTAGAGGGGAACTAACCACCAAGGCATCTAAGGAGGGTATAAAGTCAAGCCATTTGCCCTTTTAGAAAAGCCGATAAAGAAGAAACTGAGACTATTAAGAGGCCAGCTTTTTTTGCAAGGGAAACAGTATTTTATTATACATCTGCATGTGCACAACAGACATTTTCTGAATGTTGCATGCAGTATGTTTGAGACAAGCTAAAGTTGTGATTATTCCTCAGTACCAGAACACATTGTTTATTTATTTAAAACATTTATTAGCCACCTTTCTTCCTTATGAAGCTCAAGGAGGAGTATGAACATAGATGAAACACATAGGATAAAATAATTAAAAGCATAAAACCAAAATTTAAAATTTATTTATGTGAAAATTTACTATCACTGAAATTAAGTTCAGTGGTCTTATAGCAATTCTGATTCTTACCAACTGTACTTCTCCAAATGCTCCTCTTCCAATCACTTTAACAACATCATAGTCTTCAGCTTTCATTTGCAAAGCTCGAATTTTTTCCACAATTTTCTCAACTAAAACAAATTTAAAGAATGCCATTACAATGTGCACAAGGTATGGTCATATACTGGGTCTAGGGCTGCCAGACACCCCCCTTCGGTCCCACAGGGGTTTCTCAATTTGGGGGCTCCTTCCTGCCGCCAGCCAGCTGGTGGGGGGAAGCCCCGTCCCCAAGAGTGACCACCTGGCAACCCCCTACTACAAGATTTAAAGGGCCCTCCAGCTGGTCCTTTAAATCCTGCAGGAGGGAGGAAGAGGGGTGGCCACGCAAGCCTGCAGTCTGGAGAGCAGGTGTGTGTGGCCTCCTCCCCCACCTCTTCCCAACAGCATTTAAACAGGGGCCGTGCACCCAAAAGATGTTGATGGGGGCCACCCGCACCTGCCTTGCAAGCCGTGAAATCAACGCTTGCAGGGCAGGTGCAAGTGGCGCCTGCTCTTTTGAAGCAGGGGCCACTTGCGCCTGCCCTGCAGGCAGAAAAGGCTTGTGGGGCAGGCACGGGCAGTCCCCACCTTTCCCCAACCATTTAAAGGGAAGGTTCCCTTTAAATGGTTGGAGGAAAGGGGGGGGGCATGCACACACAGTGCTGCGTCCCTGATGCAATGACGTCACTCTGTGTGACATCATCACGTTGGGGCAGCCCCTCCCAGCACGTCCCCTCAAATTCCCCTGCTGGGGGGAAAATAGGACCTGGCAACCCTAACTGGGTCATCTATCTATATTTTCAGAAACAATTACATTTTCTTAAAATGGTTTATTTATTTAATCTATACCCTGCCTCTCTCTCTAATGCAGACCCAAAGTGACTTAGATCATTGTTATATCCATGAGTTTATCCTCACAACAACTCTATGTGACTGGCTTAAGCTCACCTAGCAAGCTGCCATGGTAGCATCGAAATTCAAACACACGTCTCCCATATCCTAGTCCAACGCTCTAACAATACACTGCATTATTTCTCATCTTTTCACAGTTCAAACAGAAATTAAAAGCCATAATGTAGGAACAGCACACCCCGCCTGTATAATACATATTAAGCATTTGTTATCAATGTGTTATTCGTATAGCAAAAGATCAGGATATGGAAACTTTCTCCTCAAGTTCCTAAGACTTATAGGGCCGGGCCCAGTGATCCATGCATCCACAGATTTTTTCTGCATTCTCCTCCCTTCAGCATGTTTAACTTTGGAAAAATTTATTCCTGGTGTTGTGTAACTTGCGTGGACGCACGCACGTCTGAAGGTTGCTGTTGGGAGATGAAAGGTGACAAAATTATCACCTCTTCCCCTCTTCTGCCAGTGGAGCTGCACTGACAGAAAAGACAAAAATGGCAATTTGGTACCTCTCCATGGCAGCTTTCCCACCTGTATTCCAAGTGATTCCCACAACCCCAGGAATAAATTCTTCTACAGTTGGGAGTGCTGGGAAATGTGGGAAAGATCTGTGACCATAAGCACCTTCTAGTAGCAGATCACTAAATCCCACCACAGTGTCCTGGCAGAGATGATTCATGCTAGGGAGAAATGTCTCAGTTTTCACAAGCCTCCCATGTATGCTCCCACTTCTGCCAGTGTGGTGTAGTGATTAAGAGTAGCTGACTCTAATCTGGGGGGCTGGGTTGGATTCCCCACTCCTCCTCCACATGAAGCCTGCTGGGTGACCTTGGGCCAGTCAGAGTCCTCTCAAAACTCTCTCAGCCCCACCTGCCTCACAAGGTGCCTGTTGTGGGGAGAGGAAGGGAAGGCGATTGTAAGTCATTTTGAGACTCCGTGAGGTAGAGAAAAGCAGGGTATAAAAACCAACTCTTCTTCTCTCAGTGATCCACTGACATCAATAAACCTTTTTATATCTACTGGTCAGAGCTCTTAATAAAATAGTTATCATTAGAAGAAGTTTGGTATGTCAAATAAATAAGTTCTCTATTATTACATAGAGCAGAATCTCAGGTACTATGTGGTTCTCAAAAAAGCAGCACAAAGGATTTGACTTTTGAAGTTACTGCTACAATTGCATTGAAAAGTTAATAATGTTATTCTAAAAGTCTTGAATAATTTAATGAAATTCATAACAACCACATATTGACAGCTTTCTTTTTCAAATCTGATGAAAACCAAAAGTCCCTCTTTTGAAATTAGTCTGGCTTTTTCACATAGGCAAAGTTAAAAATTCAGTAATAATATGTAACAACTGTAATTATTCAGTAACACTGGACAGGGACAGTATGCAAATAAAACTTACATCTATTTAAGAAGTTGTCTATGTTCTTGTTTTTTCTCAGTGCTGGATAATCCAAGTCAAGAACCAAAGAATTCAGACCATCCTAGAAAAAAGAGTTTTTAAAAGGTTAATTGTAATTTAATTTTACAGAAATTCATACATCCCTACTCCATAGCTTCTTAGACAGAGAGCACATGATATTTTTCTGCACACAGATTACAAAGTAGCTTGTATTGCATACCCTATATTTTCAAATATAACTAAGATACTGCTCTCTTAACTGTTCATATTTATTCCTAGCTTTACAAATCACTTAAAACCAAAATTGTAACATATAATGTGTACGTATGTATGTGCAATCAGGAATTGGGGAGAGCAGGGTACAGAAAGCAATGAAGCACCACTAGCTAACCCTGGGTCCAGCACAGGAGAAGTCAATCCCTACAAATACAGGGCCCAAGCCTCTAAAACACACTGGGAGCTTCTGCACCAACAGCTCACTGTAGCTTAATCTGGAGAATCTGAGCGGTCGAGCCTTTAAGGTTAACTTCATATTTTGTGTCCCTGCCCTCTGCACTACTCGTTTTTCTCCAGTTTATTTTTGCATACGCATTCTGCATCTTACAACCAAAACTCACATTTTTTGGTTTAATTGTGGTTAACGTCACTTGTGACCTGTGGAGGGGGCATTCAACTGCCACCAACCTGGCCAGGTGCGTAAGCAAGGGATGGGGCACACTGCACCCTCCCCTTTCTCTCCTCTCCTCCCCGCTCTCCCATCCCCTTTGGCTAGCTGCTGCTGGGCTACTCCAGGCATGTACGGGGACGCCAGCTCAGTGGCTGGCTAGCCTGTTGGGAGGGGCGGCATTTCAAGGGTTTTAATTTTAAAAAAGAATGGGCCTTCAAGCCTCTCCCATTATTTCCAATGGGCAATCCTGTCATTCTTTTTAATACATCCCCCTCCAAGTTATGTGCAGATTGGCTTTGGGGAAGGGGAAAGATCCCTTCCTAGGGTCCAACGTGCAAAGGATGGAGGAATGTGTCAAATCCACCCCCAAGCCAGGAAGCATCAAACTCACAAAGGACCTCCCTAGACTGCCCCTCTACCTGCCTTCCAAGTTGGGTGTGGACTGGCTTTGGGAAAGGGGGCACATATCAAGATCAGTGATCTGTCTACATTAGCAATAGAACTAAAAAGGGTTATTAAAAAGTTACAATGATGGGGTAACCTCCCTGTGCAGGAGAGGAAAAGGTGGAAGAGGGAAGGAGCAAAGTGCAGAGTGGGAGGGAGACGTGACAAAAGAAAGGACGGGTGGAAACAGGAGTGGAGATGGGGGGGAATGGGCGGTGTTGCAGAGTTCGAGGAAACTTGTCTGCTTAGAATTACCCCCGTCTTGGAAGTGGAACAATTTTTAAGTCCGCTGCAAAAGCACTCTTGAATAACCTGAGGTGAAGGTGTAGGGAAAGCGATCTGATGGCTGAATGCCCCAAAATAAATGCAGAAGCAAAGAGAAAATGTGGTGGGGAAATGAGGTGAATGCAGGAGTGAATGCAGATGCAAATTTAAACGGCGACTGATATCCATGGATAACGGGGGGGGGGGGGGGCTGGGCCCAGAATAAATATACTCTCTGCATCCTACTGCAGGCAGAAGAAGACGTGCAGAATTTCGCAGCAGCTGCAGCAGCCTGTCACAGAGTGGGAGATTTCTAACAAGATCTAACAAGCAATAAGTCTTGGAAAAACAAAATATATTACTTCTTCGCACAAAATATATTTAATTTATGACACCCAGTGCCACAGAAGTAGTAGCCGCTATTTAGAATGCTTTTTTGAAAATGGATTAGACAAACTCATAGAGGGTAGACTAGTTGCTACTATCCAGAATCTCTAAATGAAGGTTTCATACACAGCGACAGCAGCATAACTCTGAATTCCAGAAACTGGAGGCAAATAGGGCTGTCAATTTCTTTACTGCCCATCTGAAAATTCCAGAAGCATCTGGCCTGGTCACTACTGGGAACAGAATAACAAGCTAGGTTGTTTCTTGGCCTGAACCAGTAGGTCATAATTTGTTGAAATTCCAATAAATCACTGAAGTGAGGAGGAAGGCCAGCCCCATCCAGAAGTATTAACTCAGGCTATCTTACTACCCCCTTCACCTGTGGAGATGAGATGGGTAAAATACAAGAATTTAATAATTTAAAGTGACATCCAAAACAGAAGGTAACTCGCATGTAAAACCTTGGCTCTTCTTTTCCCCTGCTATATTGGGTATTCCTCCATGATAGTTTATACTAAAATAATATTTCCAATATGGGACAGTGACAAAGGCACACTCCCCCACAAAAGCAGCAATTTTACCCTGCTCATTAGTAGCTTCCATTAATACCAGTGAATTAATTTCATCATCCTTCATCTATATATAAAAGAAAGTCCCCTCACCGTGAAATCAACACCCAGGCCAAACTGCTGGACCTAGAAGCACCAAATTTGGGGAGAGTGCTCCTACCACAGCATAGGTGCTCACTAAGAAGCGATTTGAGGAAATCAGGATTGCCTTAGCCCTGCTGCTGGCCCAGCCTCCCAGATGCCTTTAAGCCATGAGGGAGCCCGCCCCAGCAGTAACACCTTAGTGAACCTGCCAGTCCCGCCTCCACAGTGGCTTCTAATACTACTCCCCCCCCCCCCAACAATGGACAGGCAGCTGCCTGTCAGGTGTAGGAGAGGAGGTGGGATGCTTACAGCAAAACAATTCAGGAACACCAGTAGAGAGGCCATCACTTTCATGGAAGGTGGCAGGAGTTGACTTAACAGACAACTACTTCTTAAATGGACAGTTCTATGTTGCCTGCTCCAGAGTGAGCTCACCAAGCAGCCTGGTGATCTTAGCACCTAAGGGCAGAACCACCAATGTGGTCTAGAGAGAGGTCCTTCAGTGGAGAAAAAAAAAGTATGTATGTCTTACTTCATTTTTTACACTACAATCTTCTCCATTAGAATTTCTACAACAAATCTTACATTTTAAACTTCACATCATCAGTATTATAACTGGATTTACGGAACTTAAATACCATAGAGGCGCACAGGTGTCAGGCTAGTAAATGAATAAACAGAGGGTCTTGCAATCATTGTAGCCCCTCCCTGCAAATGATCCACTGCTTTAATCAGTAGAGCTCTTGAAAACTGTAGGTTTCTACAGCATACTTCAGTTCACTTTCTTGATTCTGTCTGCCTTCCTAAATGTTATGTCTGGAAGATAACCTAATGGAGGAATTCTAAAATTAACTGACCCGTTTGCACTAGGTTTCTGAAGCCCAGAAAAACTAGCCAAATTTGACAACACAGTCTTCTCCAGTGGCTTCTGGGATCCACAGATATGGGGACAACCCTTCCCAGACAGAAAGGAACCAGTGCATCTACTAACATATCTATCAGTGGCTACTAGCCATGGTGACTAAAGGGAAATCTCCAGATTCAAGGGCAAGTAAGCCTCTGTATACCAGTGCCAGGAGGCAACATCACGGGAAGGCCTTGGCCTCTATGCCTTGTTGTGGACCCTCCAGAGGAACTCTTTGGTCTGTATAAGACAGAATGTTGGGCAAGATGGACCACTGGTCCGATCCAGCAGGGCTCTTATGTTCTTAAAGCACTTCCTTTTGGAAAGCCAAACCACACAAGCCTCTACAACACACACACACACACACACAAACCAATATGCAGCATCAAATCCATGGCCTATATAACTGAAGAACAAACAGGGTTGACTAATTTGAGATATCAAGTGCAGACATCATTTCAGAAGATTAGGTTTTTTTTTTAAAAAAAAATCCTTATTTTTTTCTTTTTAGATACTCCTGCAACAGTAGGGTTTCCCCAAGGTTTACAGAAATATTTCCCTATCACTGGGTTAACTACTATTTGTGTAATTTTCGGTCTGTACTCTGGTGGTCAAGTTAAGAATAAGATACAAGCGGGGACCCAAAAAGAACTTGCAGGAATGGGGCATCCCATTCCACCCCATCTCCCCTACACCTTTTCTGACACTCATCCCCTCTTTCTTTTAACACCACCACTTAAGCCACTCACCCCTAGCCCCTGGCTGTCAACCTCTCTTCTGGTGCCAGCTTGGCGGGGGGTACATGGGTGGGCAGTAACAACTCCTCCCACATAAAGTTTTGCCTGATTGGTATGGGGGAAGCTACTACGCCTGTGGTCCCCCCAATTCTCTAGCTTTGCCAGGTCAGTGAGGAAGAAGCAGTGACTCCTGCACACACATCCTACAGCTTTGCCAGCTCTGTGGGGAGGGGGAGTGGTGATTTCCAGACACTATTCCAGTGTTGTGTGCCTGCGAGTGCAATGACGGCTCCTCAACCCGCTACCTGCATCTTTGCCAGTTGGGCAGCGGGGCTAGCAACAACTTCTCTGTTCTTCTGCTCTCCTCCTCATACTGCGGCAGGGTGTGCAGCAGTGACCTTGGCCCCAGCGCAACTCCCAGGCTTTGCTGCCAGCACGTCCAGAACTGGTGCGCCTCTCACGGGCTGCTGTGTTGCATCCAGGCTCAGTGTAGATCTCAAAGGTCACAGCACCCGGGCCCAGTATGACTCTTGCAGGCTGCCATGTCTAAACCCAGCACGACTCTCGCAGGCTGCTATGGTCGGGCCTAGTGTGGATCTGGGCGGCTGCTCCCACCACAGAGGGTGGACCCAGAGTGGCTTTCTCAGGCTGTCACCATCGAGGGCAGGCCCAAAGCAGCCTTCATAGGCCACCACTGTGGAAAGGAGGGAAGTCCATTGTCTGTGCATGTGCAGACAGTGGTATAGTTGGGGGGGGGATTTAAAACTCACCCCCATTTTTTTACAGATATCAGATTTTTCTGCAAACCTGGGGGTTTCCCCATGTTTGGAGAAAAATCTAATTTACCTCAGTGTGGGCCTGATCCACGGCCTTAAGTATCCACAGATCTGCCCATACTTGAGAAATTGATATATTCATTTGCTTGCTTATTTTTAGGTAACTTATCCTCATGATTCCAGATGCTGTTTCTTTTACAATCTGTAGCCATGACAAACTTTTGTACAGGCGCTAATTAGAATCAACATTAGGAGATGTGCTTTTTAAAAAAAACAGTTTCTTTCTGCTTCAGCATGCCTCACCTCCACTTGTCATGTTCGCTATGGAGAGAGAGAGAGAGAGAGAAATCTTTCTCTCTCCATCTATACAATCTCAGTTGCAGAGATCAGATACTTCTTTTGCATAAAACAGGAGTAAAAGGCCAACCAAGAAGAGAGGCCTCTTACATGAGACGTTTGTCGAGGCTAATGATATCAATTAAATTTTGGGATAGGTAAGCAGATAGTGGGCCAAGGTGTAAGGGTTCGCAAAGAGCTGGAGATGATCAGAGAGAGATTGTCAAGTATGTGACAAAAGTACGAACTCTGCAATAGATTTAGGAACGGTAAGTATTATTTTCCAATGTTTAAAAAAACAAATTAGCACAGGCCGTCCTGATTAGAGATGTGAGGAGGGGGCAGCATTCATCAACAGTTGTTACACAGGTAATGTATTATATTACACAGCATTTTATACAACGAAGGCTGTATGCAGAAACTGTCTATAATAATAACAGCCAAACTTATTTATAGCTCTGCATAACATATTTAGAAATTCAGCAGTCACCTTAGTTACCATAACTGTTGCTGGAGGACATCTTTCAGATTAAAAAAAACATCCACTCACAAGTATAATTACTTAGAAATCTCCCATTGGTTTCAATGCACTTTAGCCCCATACAAGTATATTCAGGATCAGTGTTCCCTCTAAGCTGAGTTAGTGTGAGCCAGCTCACAGTTTTTTAGCCTCCAGCTCACACATTTTTGTGTCAGCTTAGGAAGGATGCTCCAGAGCAAACTCATTTCTGCAGCAGCCAAATTGCTCGCTCACAGCTTTAATGCCAGTAGCTCACAAAGTAGAATTTTTGCTCATAAGACTCTGTAGCTTAGAGGGAGCAATGTTCAGGATTACTGCCTTGATAGTACGAAAGAGCGAGAGTCCAGTAGCACCTTAAAGACTAACAAAATCTGTGGCAGGGGATGCGCTTTCATGAGTCACTGCTCACTCCTTCAGATGACTCACGAAAGCTCATACCCTGCCCCAGATTTTGTTAGTCTTTCCTACTGGACTCTCGCTCTTTTCTGCTGTTACAGACAGACTAACCCAGCTACCCATCTTGATCTCTTGCCTAGGGTCACTGATTTAAGGGACTACAAAGAAGTGAAGGTTTTCATGTGTACTACACTTACAAGTCCTGAAGTATGTGTGGGGGGCAAGAATTATGTAGTACAACAGACCATCTGTACTACAGATAAGTAATCCAGGAAATGACATGTCCTCTGCTCTGTCTAGGCCTCGCAGATAAAACATACTTCAAGCAGGAAATATGTTATTAAAGTGATTTCACTGTTCACTTCCTCTCTCCCCTTTTTTTTTAAACAAAAAGTTGAAAGCCAACCAAACCAAAAATAGCACTGGATAACAAAAAATATCCAAGGCAAAGGCAAGCATACCAAGCCTGTATGTACTAACAAGATTAAAACAATGCACAATTTTAGCCACAATTTTCTGATTAACAGGTTCCAATATTTGGTACTGATACAGAGCAGGGGTCCCCAACGTGGTGCCCATGGGTGCCAGGGCACCCATCGACACCTTTTCTGGCACCCACCAAGTATTTTTAGAAAGTGGGGGGGGCAGGGGGGGCTTTTGTCCAGCAAGGCTTCTCATGGGCCACTGGAGTTTTTGGGGGGGAGGGGTTGGTATTTTTGCTCTTTGTGTGTGTGTGCATGCATGTGTGCCCATGCCTGGAAATCACAGCAACCTCTGGTGACTCCTACTGGGGCATGGAGGACATTCAGAGGCCTCTGCCTCCCAACCCTGGTATTCTTTGGAGGTCTCCCATCCAAGTACTTGCCAGGGTCGGCCCTACTTAGTTTGCAAGATCTGGTAAGATCCGACTTAACTGGGTATCCAGATCAGGGCAGCCACTTAGGGTTGCTAGGCCCCTGGTGGGGGTTCCCCCACATTCAGAACCCTTCCCCCAGTTTGGAAGAACCCAGTGGCGGGGGGAAATGGCAGCATCATGTGACACTCTAACCTTTCCTCCTCCTTGTCTCTATGGTAGGCATAGAGTAGGAAGACTAGAGCATTGTGGCTGCTAGAGGACTTTCCCCCAGCCTGCGCTAGCGCAGATTGGTCTCCATCAGCTCCTAGTAGTGGACAGCCCCACCCTCCAAATGCCTGCTATAAAAGACACGCCCCCCCCAAGCATCCCTCATTTTGGCCAGGGCTGGGATAGAGAACAAGTTGTATGATGCTGTCTCTTGAGCCACCACTGCCTAGCCTGCACTTCACTCCGGACCACCACTCCAGTCGGAGGATGTCAGAGGACAGCTGTTCCTGTGTGAGACCCTTGCCGCAGGAGGAAGGCAGGGACTAGGGAGTGGTCCATCCTCCTGGAGCCGTGGGGCCCAGGGTCAGGCCAAGCCCATTCTTCTTCCCCTCTGCAACTGGCCCAGTGCTTTGTGGGTTTGCCGGCCAGCCTGTTGGGGGGAGGGGTGTGTGTGGGAGGGTGGGGAGGCAGCAAGCATCCTTCTCCCCATCAGCAACTGGCCTGGCGCCCCTTGTGGGTCTGCCAGCCAGCCTGTCAGGGAGAGGTATGTGGGGGGAAGGCAGACAGCATGCTTCTTCCCCTCGGCAACTACGACCTGGCATCCCTCTCTTTCCTAATACTAGAACTGGGGTTCACCCAGTGAAGCCAAAAGGTGGGACAGACAAAAGAAAGCATCTCTTCACACAAAACAGGATTTACTAAGAGAATTCACAGCACAGAAGAATCCACTAGTCTCAGTGGCTTTAAGAGAAGACTGGAAAACTCTTGAGGGAAAAGAGCTCTCTCAACGGCTATTTACTATAGCCAGCCTCCAGGTGGGACCTGGGGATCTCCAGGAATTACAACTGATCTCCAGGCTCTAGAGATTAGTTCTCCTGAAGAAAACAACTGCTTTGGAGGTTGGACTCTATGGCTTGATATAGCCTGCTGAGGTTATTCATCTCCCCACAGCCTGCCCTCCCAAAGGTCTGCTCCCAAATCTCCAGGAATTTCTCAAGTCAGACTTGGCAACCCTGTGTCAAGCTGGCTAGATGGAATTTCCATGTTCAGTGGCAGCCTTTCTCTACCAAGAAGGAGAAATGCTTCTTAGCTGTCCCTAGTTGGAAACAGAACACTGGGCTTGGATAGACCTTGGTCTCATCCAGCCAAGAATGTTTTATGGATGGCATCCAAGGGGTAAACAGGATACACCCCACCTGCCCCAAATAATCCTTGCACTTCCGTCCATCCAAGGATAGATGGCAAAATGTCCCACCCCCTTAGAAGATTCAGATATTATCTATGTTCTTATGTACCGGTATCTGTTCACATTCACCACCTTAGGGAAAAGTGCCATAAAACGTTTTAAAACCATCTGAGTTATATGTAAAATACCATCTAAAACCCCGCCCCAATTTTAGGGTTTAGGTTGAGCCTCACCAAGTCCACTAACAGCACTTATTTTTGATCACAAAGGTTTTGAGCAGGAATTACAAGGCAGAGGGTATTTTTGAGCATGGGCAGAGAACGTGTGACCTCCTGAAAGTGAGCTTAGCCAGCCTCCCTGGGATTATGAAGCCGGAGGACTAGTCAACAGGCCTGCCTTGCTTGGGGCTCTGAACCCCAGCACTTTCTCACCAGGGGAACTGATGCAGTCTAGAAATCGTTGCAATTTCTGGAGATCTCCAGGCCCCGTGTGGAGTCTGGCACCCCAACTAAACCACTGGCTTGCCAACCTCACCCAGGACCCCTCTGACTGTGTTTTCATGAACGGCTTGTTCCAACTGCTGCAGCAAACAGGTTCTTGCTTTTAGTTCAGCATTCTGAAAAAAGCTTCCATCGTTGATGTCTGCACAGCGAAACTCTGTTAAAGCCACAGGCTCCATCTGGGCTGGCTTTCGGCTGATCAGTTGACAGCCACCCACACCCCAGCAGTTGGAAGTTCACTGTGACAGTAAATATTTTTTTGCAAATATATCTTTATTGACTCATTGTCATTTTCATCACGGATGCTTTGTTTGGACTTGTCTTCTCCCCTGATCTCTCACTTTTTGGCTTCTGCCTTGGCCTCTGGCCTGCCTGGATTGCTGAGCATCTGGCATGACAGCTCTTCACCCACTCCTTCCAACATGGCTTCCAGCAGAAACAGACATAAAATTGAGGGAGGGGATGAAGAGAAGTAGAGCTGAGAAAGCCTGGTGGGTCATTCCAAAAGGCAAGGTTAGGCAGGAGACACCCAGACAGTGTCCCTACTCAGAGTGATTGATCGTCTTCCTTTCTCACTGAGACTCAAGGTTGATTACAGAGCACAAGTCAACCTGGTCAACAGGAGAGAACAGCCAGTGAGCAATGTAATAGGATTAAGAATGCAGGAATCTGAAACAAGCTTGAAACAAAGCAGGACATGTTTATTAGGCAGACAGTCAAGACATTTACAGCGCACTCCTCCGCAAAGTTACTCTATTCTAAGCTCAGTCATTTGGCTTAGACTGGGATAACTCATGATGGAATTGCTCTGTGAATGTTGGAAGTGCAAAAGAACATTATTTGTAGTAGTTTCAAGTATGTCATAGCTCATACTGGTAGAATATCCTTGGCATTTAAAGAAAAGTATGTCAGAGATGGGGGGAGGAGTTTGTTTTCTTGCATACTGTGGCTATGTGAGACAAGAAACCTGCAAAAAATGTGGTCCAGGAGGAAATGGTTAAACACCCCTTTCCCTTTTCCGGTAATGGCCACAAGTGAATGACCTGTCCGATCTTTTATGTGCTTGGCAGCTTAGTGAGCTGCAATGCGTCCCAGTGTTTTTGGTTTACATAAGTGCCTTCTCATCCCCCCCCCCCCCTCCCCATTGCTTAAGCTTCATGTTGAGGACTCCGATGCATCTTTAGTTTTCTGGATTGTCTGTTGCTTATAAATAAATGTCATTGCTGGGAAACAACAGGACTGCTCAGTATTTATGAGGGAAATATGTTCCAAAACAGTGTATCTTTGCTTGCTGTTTAGTTCATTTAATTAGGCTTTGAAGGACTGTTTTGGAAATGATCTGCTTAAAGGCCCTGATGGGAGTGTTTTTTGTAGTGGAAAGGGTGTCTCATTTTTCTTTTACCTCTAAGAGAGATAGCTTTAGAGTTTATGTTTTATCTTCATTAACACAGTTGAAATGTGATTGTTTTTCTCTCCCCTGCATTGTTGACTTTTAGGGCTGATGCCAGTAATAATTCTTTGTATTGAAATAACGTTCCTAGTAGTGACGTTTTCATGGCTTGGGGTTACCACTAACCCCTTGACTGGGACCTGTGACAGTATTCAGGCAAATAACTTGGCACGATACTCCAGAAAATAAACAGCCTATTAACGGTCTACTAATTAGACTTCCCCAGGGGTCATTTCGTAGAAAAAGAGGTGCAGGAGCTCATTAGCATAACTTATTTGCATATGCTAAACCACCTAACAGAAGGCAAGAAAGAAAGAGAGAGAGAGAGAGAGAGAGAGAGAGAGAGAGAGAGAGAGCGTGCACGCTGGCAGAGAGGAGGCAGTTACTAATCCAAGCCTCAGGAATACCACTATTCTGGGAGGATAGCTTCAGTGGCGGCTGAAACCTTCAGAAGGCTAGTCGGAGGAACTAGGACCCTTCCAGGGGATGGGGTCATTTTGCTGCAACCATGACACAAGCAGGCATTCCCCGCCGGGGGGGGGGCCTGCACCAACTCCCGGAGCTGAGCTCCTCCAAGCTCCTGCTTGAAATGACCCCTGGATTTCCTGACCTGCGTAGTCCAGGCTAGCCTGATCCCAGCAGATCTTGGCTGCTAAGCAGAATTGACCCTGTTCAGTATTTGGATGGGAGACTACCAAGGAATTGCTATGCAGATGCAGGCAATGGCAAACCACCAGCAACACACACACACACTACAGGCAGAAATGAGGAGAAGCTGATGGGACAGCAAATACTGAACAGCTTTTTAAGTGACTGTGACAGCTTTGACATCAGTGACACCGTTAAATATATATAAAGCCTGCACAGAAGGGAGCTGAACCTGAAAGTCTGAGCTGCCTAAGGCTTCCAAGAAAGTTCATTTCTGAAGTAGTCGCTGGTATGATGCTTAGCTAGGGATGCCAGCCTCCAGGTGGGACCTGGGGATCTCCAGGAAATGGCTCATCTCCAGTTAAGTCAGTTCCACTGGAGAAAATGGATGCTTTGGGGGGCGAACACTATGGCATTGTACCCCACTGAGGTCCCTGTCTTCCCCAGGCTCCTCCCCCAAGTGTCCAGGAATTTCTCAACCTGGAGCTTGTAACTCTACCCCCCCCCCCCCACACACACACACCTGCCGCTGGTCCTGGGACCTGGCAAGCCTAAGGTTATTGTATTATATTATGGTAACTAGAGCTGTTCATTAGGGTTTTGGGTAGGGGTGACTAGTTATAGTAACTGGAGCTGCTTGTTAGTGTTTTGGGTAGGGCTGATGTTTGCAAACCTTTAATCTAAAATGGGGAAAAAGTAGGAGTGGGAAGTGATATACAGCAACGTATTTAAATTTTTATGTTGAAAAAAGGAAGTGACTTCAGAGGAAGAGGTGGGTTTGAGGGAGGGCCTGGAAAGTGACATCACAGGAAGGGGTGGGGGCTTGGCGCAGTGTGCTGGAAGTGACATCATCAAAGGGGTGGAGATTGGGAAGTGACATCTCCTGAACTTTGACCTGGAAGTGACAGCACAGGACATGAAATGACAAGAGTGGCCTGGCTCCACCCCCAAAGTCCTCAGATATTTCCCAAGTCAGACCTGGCAACCCTATGGCCACTGGAGTTTTGGTTTGCTGTGCAGATTTTTAAAACCTTGCTTTGGCAAGCTGCTGCCACCACAACATAAGGATCTTTACTATGTGACTTCTGTATTGGCTCCACCTCCTGCATTTTGGGGCTGTTCCTACCCCGCTGTACCAGAATTCCAAAAGGTGCCTGCAGAATCAAAAAGACTGGGGACCCCAGATAGATTTGGAGAGATGGTTTTCTGCATTTATAAAACATTTTAATCAACATAAAATGCCTGTGAAAATGCTCAAATGCTACCATTTGGGGCACCCACCCCCAACCTCAATAACAGACTATCTGGGCATCAGGGTCTCTCAACTAAGACCCACAGTCCCTGTAGAGGGCACTACCAAGACAAATTGTACAACTGGACAATTTACATTAAAAGTGAGCAACTCTGTGGAGGCTTGGTGTATTTAAGCTTGTGAATATGCTCAAATTAACTTCACAATAGTTTTGGAAACAGCCTAATTTACTTTCAGCTATAATTATGAATGTTCTTTCTTGACTGATTCTCCCCGAATGTACCGAGCAGCTTACAGCACCATAAAAATAGACCACCACCACCACCACAATGAGACAGCAGAGATTAAAAAAACACATTAAAAACTGCAGCTGCACAAAAGGGCACTAAAATTCCACAATACAGAAATCGCTCCACGACGGCAGTCTGGGGGAGAAGGGGGGATCACAACAGAATGCACAACCATGACTTCCTTTGGCACCTTAAACCCAGAAATGTTAGATGTCAAACCCATAACTGTGGGTAGGGTATTTTATAAATGAGGAGCCACCACAGAAGAGCTTCATCTCATACCTTACCCTCAGCCAACAGGAACATACAGAGCGGCAGGTAGGCTGATACGGGAGAAGATGGTTCTTCAGATACCCAGGCCCTTATAAATGACATGTTTCTATCCATGCTTCATGCTAGTAATTAGCATAAATAAAAACTGTCTTAGGTGAATGGCCTGGAGTACAGAAAGGACATTTTAAGTTCAGCATGCGCTTGCCTGAGTAAATTCTGTGAGACTTGCTATAAAACAAAGTATGTTGGAGATACAGATGTAAAATTCCTTGAAATTTTAAAGTTACAGGATAAAGTTTTCCATAATGAAATATATTTAATACTTTCTGGTCAACTGCTTTAGCAACAAAACTTCATCATTTGTAAGTCAGTGTACAAAACTGTAGTGGACCTGCCGACAAAATTTAAAAGTGTAAACATCTTTGTTTTCTACAAGCAAAATTACCAACGTAATAACAGTAGAGAGAATGTGCTACGAACTGCTGCACTCCATATTACATTAGCACTTCTACCTTAGTTTTTGACATCTTGAGAGGTTGAAAACACAAATTTTGCACTAAACATAAGCATAGTACGTTGTGGATACAAACGATCTTACACAGTCACAACAGGACTAGAAGCATAACTGGATATCAAATTAAGCATTATAAGCATTATAAATAGTGAAGGCAGTGAACTCAATAGTTTATCATAGCTTACTAGATGTAGATAAAATTGATCACATTAAAACGATCAATGTATCGATGAAAATATTGTTTGTGTCTTGTTTTTAATGCCTACAGCCTACACATCAGTTATCCTCTAATGCTGTAGACTGTCTTACATAAAGATATATCCAGGTGGGGCAGCCGTGTCAGTCTGAAGCAATAGAACAAGTTTAGAGTCCAGTGGCACCTTTAAGACCAACAAAGCTTTATTCACGCTTTCGTGTCCACGGACACTTAGTTGAAAAAGTGTGCGTGCACACGAAAGCTCATACCTTGAATAAAACTTGGTTGGTCTTAAAGGTGCCACTGGACTCCAAATTTGTCTTACATAAAGATCTCCCTACCACATTTTGAATGAGTAAAACCTTGAATGAGTAAAACATTTCAACTGCTCCAAAACAAAACAAAAAAATTCACAGGCGTTTTTCAGTACTCTGAAAAACTTCCAATTTTTCCATTAGCAGCGTGGGTGGGGTGAGTGCGCTTCTTTTAAAAAATGTTCAGCTTTTTTCTGGGTGTTCACATCTTTAGTTGGGGACTGCAGCCATCATGATGCAATGGATAACACTGGATGAGGTGTGGGGGGTGCAGGTTTAAATTTCCATTCCATTTACTTCACCGTACAACATTGCATTGAAAGATCTCTCTGTCTATAATCTTATATACAGAATTGGTGTAGTGATAAAACTGGGGATGGGTAAAAAGAAAAAAAAAACCACAAGTCACCCTGGGATCCCTGGAGGGGAAAAATGGATACTATTGGGAGAGATTCTCTTGATAATTATCACTTTCTAGAACAAATGTGCTCTATAGCATTCTCGCTTATTAATTTCTACCCATACACACAGCTATAATATAGTAAGAATAAACTCATCTCAACACAGCATATAATAACCAAAAGCAGTATTGATCCTAGTTCAATTATCCCATTGTCTTCATACAGTAGAAATTGCAATTACCTAATCAATGAAGAACAAATTTAGAGTCCAGTGGGGCACCTTTAAGACCAACAAATGTTTATTGATTGAGCTTTCGTGTGCAAAGCACACTTTTTCAAATACAGTGGAATGGAGGTAAGGTTCAAACTTATAAACGGGCTTGAAGGTGCAACTGGATCCTAAATTTGTTCTACTGCTTCAGATCAACACAGCTGACTACCTGGATCTAATCACTGAAGATACTCTTGAAACACAGGAAGTACCAGTATGTGGGGCTCAAAAGTTATCTTTCTCACACTCTCCTACCAAATAAAAATTTGCCAAGGTCAGTAACTTTCTAGTTCACTCAGATTTTAATCAAAGAATACAAGTAAACATGACAAGAACTAAACTACTAAATATTGACAGTTGCGAGTTTTGGAAATCCACCATAGATAAGACAATTTACAACATGATTTTTTAAGTTCATGGAATTCACATCCCTCTATATTGTATTTCCAATTTGGGGTGATCACATAAAATGCGCTCCCTCAGGTGCAGGCTGCAAGTCAGCGCAGAGACCCTGGCCACTGGCTGAAGCAGCGCCAGGGCAAATGTGCCCCGCAGTCCCACCCACCCAGACAGTTGCCGCCAGGGGTTGAGATGCCGAGCCCAGCCCAAGGGAAGAGCTGGCCGAAAGAGGCAGCTGGAAGGACCAAGGACGAGGATGGAGCTCAGGCCAGGGAGTGGGGAGGGGACAAGGACTGGCGCAGCCTCCAACCAAGGCTGGGGGCGAGGCCGGGTGGCCTGGGCTGCCGCAGGCTCGAATGGAGCCGGGGGGAGGCCGGGAGGCCTGGGCTGCCACAACCGTACGCGGAGCCAGGGGGGGGGAGAGAGGGACGAGGCCCGGCGGCGGGGGGGGGGGAAGAAGCCAGGTGGCCTCGGTGGCCGCACCCTCAAACAGGGACCAGGTATGGTGGGCACGAGACCTCCGGCAGCCATGGGGTGGAATGACAGACGGGGTGGGGAAAGAGATGAGGGGAGCTGCACCCTGCAGGCCTGGCTAGAGCCCATTGTATTTATTGTCATTACAGGCCCTGCTCCTAGATAGTTAATAGCATGAAATCTGAAATACTGATCACTGACTACAACTAAATACAAGACTGGAATTTACAAGCATCTTCTTTCAAGAAAGAATATGACTGATAATCTGATCCTTGTTAGAGACAAGCCAACTAACTAAAAAACATTCATACCATATTTTATGAATTTCTGTGTACTGCAAATTAAACAAATGCCAGCCAATTCTTTTATAAATAAGACTTTTATATGATAGTTACATCAAAGCCAATGTAACTTATTCTATGTATGGCAGCCAAAATAATTAAATCCAGTTTTTAAAGTTTCTTCTTTTAGCACTTCCCACACTTCATCTGCTACTTCTTTTCCCTCACAATCAAGGAGCATATCACACATCCATTCCCAAGACTATTTCAGTTGTGCTACTGCAATCATGAAGAATCAATTACCTTATATAATTTGTTCTGAGCAGATACCAGCATTCATTTATGAATTCCTTTTTGAGTTAGCTTATTGTCAGAAAATGTACAAGAGAGAAGGAAAGAGACACAAACCCCCTTCCCCTTAGCATCCTGACATTTCAAATCCATTATATACAATGCTGTAAGATAGGACATAAAATTTGTAAGTTGCTAAGTCTCATGGGAGACAGACTCCCACTTCAGAATGCATCCCTTGTAACATTTGTTCCCTATGTCTTTCTCACTAGGCAGTTGAGAAGGACCTACAAACAAGTTGTCATCCCCCTTCCAAAGGCCAAGATATGAATCTATCCTGAAGCCTACTGGCTGGAGTCACTGCATAATAAGACAAGAGAAAAATGATACTACATACCTACCCAAGATTCAGGTGAAGGAGATACATGATAAATGTCCAAAGTGAAAACGTAGACCCAAGTAAGCCATTCTCCCCCCCCCCCCCCCCCGGGGGCTCATTTGTGTTTTCTCCAAGAATACATTTAAACCTGTTCACTTTTTAAACTGAGATTAGACAGTTCAATTAATGGAATCAAGCTTATTTCCATTTAACTAATAGCAGGTGGATACTGAGAAATAAATACCTAACCATGCCTATTGACCATCCCCCAATATTTTGTTTTTTGTTAGCAGAAGTCTTGCTTCATAGTTTTTGACTTTCAGTTGAGTTCATTACTGGCAAGAAGGAACATAGTGTCCACGATAAAATTACCGTATTTTTTGCTCCATAAGACTCACTTTTTCTCCCAAAAAAAGTGGGGGGGGAAGTGTGTGCGTCTTAAGCCCCCCATACCTTTCCCAAGCCACAGCACCAAGCAGAGCTAGGTGCGTCTTATGGTCAGGTGCATCTTATGGAGCGAAAAATACGGTATATTTCACCCAAGTATTTGTGTCAGAATTTTCAACTTTCCTTTTAAGTGTTGGATTTATGCTTCCGAGACCTGAGCTAGTTTAGCAATCCCTCATTCTCCTTCATAAAAAAACAAGTGCCTGAGGTGGCATTTTACCACAGTGTCTGTTAGAAGAAGTTATGCATTATATAAAGTATTACTTATTCATTTAATTTATAGTCTGACACTCTAACCACTATACCATGCTGGCTCTCAGAAAGCCAGCATGGTATAACTGGTTAGAGGGTTGGACTAGAATATGGGAGACCCAGGTTCATATCTACGATCTGCCATGGAAGTTTGCTGGGTGTCCTTGAGTCAGTCACACTCTCTCAGCCTAACCAACCTTTCGTGGCTGTTGCTAGGAAAAATGGAGACAGGAAGAATATTGTAAAGAATTTTGTATCCCCTTTAGAGAGAAAACTGCAGTATAAATGAATAAACACCTGAGGAGTAGCAACAGACCTAGCAAACCTAACAGTCTCCCATAGCTCCTGTCTCCAGCTCTATTTTATAGTTTCCTAAGTAGGAGCCATGGTGGCTCAGAGGTTAAGACGCTGAGCTGCAGACTGGAAAGTCAGTAGTTCCGCATTTCGAGACTGGAGTGCCGCATGACAGAGTGAGCTCCCATCTCTGGCCTCAGCTCCTGCCAACCAAGCAATTCAAAAGCAAGAAAGTGCAAGTAGTTAAATAGGTACCACTTCAGTGGGACGGTAACAGTGTTCCGTGCACCTCTGCATTTAGTTATGCTTGCCACATGACCACAGAAAAGTCTTTGGACAGCTCTGGCTCTTAGGCTTGGAAGCAGAGATGAGCACCGCCCCCTAGAGTCAGATTCAACTGGCTTTCGAGCAAGGGAAACCTTTATCTTTTACTAAGTACTTAACAGCTTTCCCTGCTCCACTTTACCCCCTTTTGGGGATGAAGGAACGGGTTCTTTGGCATTGATGTCTAAGGGGTGGCTGATGTTATTTCTCTCTTGGCAGGGTTTTTGCACAGAGGGGAAGCGACAAAATGATCCAGTAGGGTTTTCTGGAACTCTATGGTGTAGCCATGGGAGACTATCTCTAAAGTCCAGGAGCATGCTTGTGATTCTCACCATGCAGATTGGACGTCCCCTCACTGGAATGTCACCCCAGTCATACCTTATTGGGCTTGGGATTCCAGTCCTGCTTGTCAAGTCTCTCCAAGGACTGCATGGAGACTCTGGAGTTTTTGAAGTTCCTCTTGAAGGATTGTCTGGAGTGGCCCTAAGAAGATCTCTTGGTGTCCTGTTTGGAGTTGGGAAAGTTGCTGGGGTTACAAAAGGACTAACTGCCATAGACCCATTTGTCTGGATGGCGCAAGGACTTGGGCATATCCTTCTTCTTGCCCCTTGTCTCGACCAATATCTTGTCCAAAGTTTCCCCAAACAGTTTCTCACCAAGGAATGGATAGGAAGCCACAATGCGTTTGGAGTGGAGGTCAGCCTGCCAGGCCCTCAGCGAGATGCCTTTCCTGGCTACTGTTGCTGAAGGAAGCATCAGCATTCAGCAATCTGTTTGAGCCTTCTAGCAGCTTCTTGTTGTCGCTCGGGAACAATTGGGTCTTTGGGCCCGAACTATGGCTGCACACAGGATGATGGATGCGGTAGCTGTGGCTTTAATAGCCATTGCAGTGGCCTCATGGTTTCTCTTTAGGGCGGTTTATCCCAGTTGTCACACACTCCTCAGAGAGGAGACTGAAGGACTGGAGGTGCAGCAATCGCGGCAAATACCAACAGCACCTGTAACATCGAATCAGCAAATGCTGGAAGGTCATGCAGCTTTTTAACTAAGTTAGAAAACGGCTTGTTAGAATTGGCGTTGGCCCATTCAGCCTTAAGCTGTCATTCAAAGAACATCGGGAAGGAGAATACTTTTTCTGAAGTGTCCGGACTGGGGAAAAATTCCTTGCTGCCGACTGACTTATTTTTGGGATTGGTGTCAGAATTGGAGGTATTGTCCCCACAAGGGGGGGGGGGGTGTCCCTAAGCTCTAAGGCTGCCAATGCCCTGGTTAACAAGTATTGGTAGTCTTCAGACTTGAAGAAACAAAGAGATTGTACTGGGACACAGATGTCCTCTTAACTTCTCATCTGAAATAAACTCCCCCCACCCCACCCCGCATCACTATTAGAGGCCACATCCTGTCCTGAAAAATCCTGGCCATACTTGGTCGCCCCTGCTGTCTGTTTCTGGGCTGCCTTGGTTGGCCAAGTCCTCCCCGTGGGGTTAGGATCAGAATGTTGGTGAGGGTACAGAGAAGGGTACAGAGATCTCAGTTTGGGGGTGACAGAACCCATAGCTTCCAGATGACAGGCATTAAACATCTTAGTCCTGACTCAATCAGCTCCAAAGAGACAGAAGTACAAAGCTGGGTACATTACCAGGATGAAGATCAGACTCAGCAGGTAGAGAGAGGGTCCGCCTCGCCAGAGGCTGCCCCAGCGTGTCATCTCCCACCTGGGGGTTGGCAACTGGTGGCCCAGGCAGGGTCAGTGGGTCTTCTCACCCGCTATGGCTGGTTCCCGCCAAAAACTTCTGTTGTTGTCCAAAATGGCTGGGAAGCAGGGACGAGGCGGGGGGTGGGGGCCTTCTGCGGGGGAGGAGTGATGCTGCTTTCTCCCACGCTTTAAAAGTGTGTCCTGAAGGATGTCAATGCCGGGAGCTGAGGCAAGCCGCAGGGGCATGTCGGCTCCGGTTGTGCTGTTCTATGCAGCCCTGGGCTGGGCGCCACATTCCTTGTCTTCCAGGAAGCTGTCTTTATAAACTTCCATGCTGAAGCGTCCTCCGCAGCTATTCCCTGAGGCTAGTAGCTGCCATGAAGCCAGTCACCCCCAGCAGGGGGGTGGGTAGAGAAAGGAGAAACAGCAAGGAAAAGATTTAGAGTGAAGAGGGATTTTTTTGTACTTTTAAGAGGGAGGGTGAGAAAGAAAAGGAAAGAGGAACAAGAGGAGTTTGGATATGAAAAACACTAATTAGGTAGGAGCTAGCCTACTACCACGCTCTCCCTATTGAGGCAGGAAAGGAACTGAAGTTTGGGTAGTCCCACCTCATAGGAAGAGGAAGAAGTTTGATTCCTGTCTCCCTGATTGGATGGTGGGAAACACCCAAGATGTCTTCCGCCTCGAGGGAGAAAGAGGTATTTGCATTGGCAGACAGGGGCTCATCTGTGCTTGCAGAATTACAGCGTTTGTATTATATTTAAAGTTAATGTACTCATCATAGCTAAATATATGAGGGCCGGTATCCCTGATGCATACCCTGGTTCTCGAAAGGACACATAATACTCTGAGCTGAAGACATATGCAGTCCTGTAGTTTTGACTTCACACTCCAGCTTTGGATATGCCTCACTGGAAACCCTTTGGTTGGGTACATAAACAGCATTTCTAGAAATATGACTTTGAACTGACTCATGATCTGAAAATACATCCCACACATTGTTGGCTGCTTGCGCATTCTTCAGAACTTTAGCTCTAATGAAACACACAAGACTAAAACATCTTGCGCTGAAACCTACCTCATATTTGTAAGGAGATTATAACATTTGAAGCTCCAAAGAGTTCTCCAAAGCTCCAAAAGTGCTCACTCAGTTCCTTCCAAATTTCAACAGCATCAGCAATAAATCAGCTATTTTTCTGTACTTTGTTTAAAGCTTCAGAAATGGGTTTCAGGATACTCAGCATTTGTTCAACAGTTCTCTTAAGCCCAATGTTTAGTATTTTGGCTGTGACAGGGCCATCTATTTTGTCTCAATTTTGTTCACAAACGGTCATCAGAAGAGGCCAGTTCTTGATATACTACTCAAAACAGTCCACTACAGAGTTCCATCTAACATCTTGAGGGAGCGTTAGCTTGGTTCCACCCGTTCCTTTTCAGAGCTGCTGCTCTTTCTTTTAGGTGATATGATGTCACTGAAACACTATCCTGGGCAGATAACTCTGAAAGGGAAGGCCGTGGGCACCTGCACTCCAGGCGCCTGGCCCCCGCTTCTCCTGAAAAACATTTAAATGGAAACTCTAGGGATTGAATCTGAGACCTTCTGCATGGCGAGCAGATGCTCTGTTTAACTATAACGTGCTAAAAAAAAGAAAAAGAAAAAGCTTGCCCTACAAAGATGACTGTTGCTCTCCCTGCATGTAATCAGTAATCAAAAGTTTATTGCATATACCCATTGGCCATCTTATGCTGTAAAGATATAAAAACAGATGGCATTAGCCATCTTATGCTGTAAAGATATAAAAACAGTACAGAGATTGGCGATGCAATGTAAATAATAAAATCTTTTAAAGTACAGTCATTCCGTAGCCCTATAGGAACTGGTGGGGTTGACATCCAGAAGCTGTAAAGTTGTTAAAATTGGGTTAAGGAATTTGATTCTAGGACCAATGTACAGTGGGCATTCTAAAATGTAGCGTGTTAGATCTTCAGTTGAAATCCCGCACAGGCAGATACGTTGGTCGTACGGGGTTTTGAGATATCGCCCTTTTAACAACTCAGATGGCATGGTCTGAAAACGAAGGGCAGTAAGGGCCCGTTTTATGAGGTAAATTAAAATAAGGGCCAGATAGGAGGAGGCTCTGGAGTGATCGGTTTTAAATGCTAGGTACCGTGGCGCAAATTTCTGTTGACTGATTAAGAATTTGTCAGTTAGAATATCTTCATTGTAAACCCAATCCCGCAGATGTGAGTTGTTATCTGAGGAGAGTAATAAATCGTCTGGGATTGTGTATTTAGCAATGATGTTGGGTAGCGTGTTTAGACAGGTTGGATCATTAACTTGCAAGATACGGAAACGAGAGTTACTAAAGGAACTTATGTCAACTAGCTGATGTTGAGCTAGCTCACACTAACTCAGCTTAGAGGGAACACTGCCCTCAAGGCACACCAAGACTTAAAAACTCTTTCTCAAAGGAAAGAGGATATGAGAAGTAACTCTCTCTTCACAGCTCTAGATAGTTCCTGGACTGGGCTTCAGGCAGGAACAGAACCCACATGTGAGACAAGGATGAGATACCAAACAAACCAACAAAAACAACCCAGCTTTCCAAAGCTATGGACCAGCTCTGTGCTGAGTATTTTTGCTGCTTACTGCATTGTAGCACAGTTCACGATGGACAATTAACATATGACCTATATGATGCAAAGGCCCAGACTTAAACATTTTCCCTTATTGACAATCTATTACAGGGGTATAACCCATGGCGTGGCAGAAGTCACGAGTAGACAAGACCTGTCACAGCTCATTAAGAAGATATTTGAGACACTTTGACTGTGAGAGTATGTTGATTAAAGCCCACAGAGTGTGCTCAACCTTTTCAGTAGGCATTCAGCCTCCAACAACAATGCCAAACTACTCATCTGAGATAATTCTTCCAAAGCATAGAGGGGCATTCATGCTAGTGCGCCTGAATGCCCTACCTTCAGCTGTGATGTCACGAAGATTTAATGGGATTTCATACTCAGATTGAACCTGTAATTGCAGGAGCAGTAAAATTGACTCTGTGGATCATATTCTGCTTGATTGTCCCAAATTTCCAGCTCTAAAAGATGAACTGATCTTCTCTTTATTTAATCGGGACTTCCTCTTTCTAGAAGTAAAATCATCCTGGTTACTTAGAGACAAAGATAAACAAACTACCCTGCGTGTGGCAAACTTTCTAGCAGCTGTTATCAAATCACATGACAACTTTTGCAGTAACAACCTTTACATTCTTCCATGTTTTCCTGTGGAACAAGGTTTATCATGGGATGAGGGTTTGCTGTTTATGATTCCAGTTGCAAACAGTAAAAACCATAAATAAGTGTTCATTAAATAAGTATTTATCTCACCCTTCCTCTAAGGAGCTCAACCAATGAACAGTATTCTATCATTCACTTTATTTTTACAATAAGCCTGTGAGGTTAGCTGAAAAAAGAATAATTGGCCAAGGATCATCCAGTGTGATTAATGGCTGAGTGGGGATTTGAACCCAGGTTTTTCTAAGTCTGAAAACCTAACTGCTAAGCTCTTATGCCACGTCAGGAAAGGTGGTCAGGAGGAAATATTCTAAGAAACACGGACAGGGCTGAAATTGTCCCATGTTTTTCTGACATATTTAGGCAACACTTAATGACAACCTAACCACTAGAATGTATTGGAATTCAGTAAATATATGAAAGGAAGCAAGAGGCAGATGAACTAATGGTCAGGTACATATGGTTTCTTATAAATCTGAAACAAATAGGGTATCTGCAAGTCAGTTCTTTATAACAGTCAACAGGACACATGACACAACCTTGCCCAAGATTCCCACTTGCAGGAAAATGTTAACATGAAGAAATCAGATCTCTCGACATAATCCTATACATATAATTGTCCTACATATGGGCCACTTCCAGCTCTCCCATTGGCTGTGCTATACACTCCTTCAGCCATTGGCCCATCAACCACCACTCAAGAGTACTCGCATGCCATTGGCTGGGTGCTGGGTCCCCACCCACTGCCAGCCTGGACACTCTTCCCTGACAGAATAAACTGCCAAAACGACTGTCTCTCCTGCTTGGCTCCTGTGGGACTAACTTTTCCCTCAGTGGCTGTTGCTAGGCAACCAAGCTTGGTTCTGTCAGTAAAAAGGCCAAGGCAAGAGGCCCTTTCCAGGCCTTTGTGGGGAATTCATTGGGGCTAGTCCTGACTAGGGCTGCCAGCTCCAGATCAGGAAATTCCTGGATATTTTGTGGTGGATTCTACAGAAGTCAGAGTTTGGGGAGGGTAGAGGCCTCAGCTGAATAGAATTCCATAGAGTCCATCCTCCAAAGCAGTTATTTTATCCAGGGGGAGAGAGATCTGTTGTCTGGAGCTCAGTTGTGATACCCAGCAATCTTCAGGCTCCACCTGGAGGTTGGCTACCCTAGGCATAGCAGTTAGCACTTCAGAGCAGGGTCTGCCAGACCCAAGTTCTTGCAGTGGAAGTTGAGTGGGTGATTTTGGACCAGTCACAGACTTTCTACCTAACCTACCTCTCAGAGTTGCTGTGCAGATCAAAAGGGGAAGAGGAGAATGATGTAAGCTGCTTTGGTCTCCACTGTGGAGAAAGACTACTTCTACTCCTAGGGAACTATTGCTGCCAATCTCCAGGTGAGGACTGGAGATCACTCAGAACTACAACTGTTCTCCAGGTGGCAGAGATCAGTTGCCCTGGAGAAAATGGTAAACTCTGTGTTAATATACCCTGCTGAGGTGGCCACCCTAAGACAGCCAGTGTGAATTAGCAGGTAGTGCTTCACAGCAGGGTCTGCCAGACCCAGGTTCTTGCTGTGGAAGCTGAGAGAGGGATTTCAGACCACCAGTCACAGACTTTCCGCTTAACCTACCTCACAGGGTTGTTGTGCAGATCAAAAGGGGGAGAAGAGAATGATGTGAGCTGTTTTGGTCCCCACTGTGTAGAAAGACTGTACTCTTCCTAGGTAGAGACTGCAGGGAGGGGGGAAAAGATGGAAACCTTAAGTCAGAGGAGCAGATGGTTGGCTGGGAAGGAGATAGGGTTGCCACCTCCAGGTTGGGAAATTCCTAGAGATTTGAGGAGTGGAGCCTGGAGAGGGTGGGACCTCAGACAGGTACAATGCCATAGACTCCACCCTCCAAACCAGCCATTTCCTCCTGTGGAACCATTGTTGCCAATCTCCAGGTGAGGGCTGGAGATCACTCAGAATTACAACTGCTCATCTGGTGGCAGAGATCAGTTCTCCTGGAGAAAACAATAAGCTCTGTGTCATTATACCCTGCTGAGGTCACCATAGCAAATTGACACCGAGTGCCCAAGGCCAGGGCACCCGCCCAGAGCCTCTTTCTAGAGCCTGTTGTATTTATTTCCACCACAGGCCTTATTCCTAGTTTAATATATTGTTATTCCACCATTCCTCGGGAAACTCATGAGTCTCCCTTCTTCATTCTTTACTCACACTCTCAACAAACCCGTGAGGAGTTCAGATGTCTGAGTTACTAGCGCACAGTCATTTTAATGGCATCTGAACCCTGGTCTCCCAGACTCCAAGCCTACATTCTAACCACTACACTGACTCTGAATAAGAAATCCCATTCATGCACCAATGGTGTGGTACAGTCCCATACACCCTGCTGAACATTCGGATCAGTTCTCAAAAGTTACTTTTGAAATGAGCATTCTATACAGTCTAGTGTAGGTAATTTGACATACATTAAACAGCCACGGCAAACTTGTTCAAATTGAAGGTCTTTTCCTGCACAGAAGGAAAGATTATTACTATAAGTTCATAGCTATATCCAAGTCCCTACATAATGGAAAATGTTGAAGTCTAGTGTGGCACAGGGGTGGGGAAAAAACAAAAATATTAAATTTTCTGGTAAGTAAATGTTGGTTTATGTGGCTGTAGCTAAGCCTAAAATCCTGCTTCTTCTTACCTCTGGATAAAATGTGACATAGTGTGAATGTTTTAGGGAGAGATGAGAGTATTTAAAAGTTCAAAAAGTCTATACAAACACCTTCAGTTAGAGAGAGCACTTGAACTCAAGACCCAAAAGTGCTAACAAACCTGAGAGTTAACAAAAACATGGCCTGATAGAAATGACAAAGTGTGTGCCAGCAGCAGAAATGTACAGGGTGTTTGGTAGTGATATCAGAAATGCTTTAAAGCTTTATTTAACAAGGCAGCCTTGGCTATTCATCTCAAAAGAAAGGCCCTTTGCTCCAGATTTTCCCATCAACAAAATAACAATTAGATCTCACTCTGGAATCTGTATTGTACATTCTTTGGGTGAAATATGGCATCTATCTGTAACCTGACACCAGATGAGGGCTTTTAGAATCTGAACATTAAAACTCTAAGGAACGGAATCCAGTATTTTAATACTTCTGAAGAACTAAAACCTGCCAAAGTGCCAGCAATGTTCAAACTCAGAGCTACACAGTGATTCCCCCTACCCCACCCACAACTTTAACATACTGGGGGGGAAGTCTGACTTCCCAATCTTTCAGTAACAGCTCTATGTAATGGAAAATATTTTTTGAATTAGGCACTGAACACAGTTAACTTACGATCTTAAATTCCAGGGACGAAGCTTGTCATACCAACACTTTTGTCACAAGCTAATCAGTGCTTTTTTAAAATAAATAAATAAATATTTCTAATCCTCCAAAATGATACTTTAATGAGCAATTTGAGATGTTTAAGACTTTAAATATTTATGTCTTAACAGCAGGTTTTTAAAAGTTTTAATCCGAGCCAACATTCTCAGAATTTAAACCCGGCTGATTTCAATGGCACATTAACAAGGAAGTAGACTTATATTAGGATAAACAGCCTGAGCTTCCCTATATCAAATATACACAAATAAAATTCTACCTTCTACTTGTATTAGGCCAACAGAATGCAACCTGAAACTCCTTGCTTGGAAGCATACGTCTTTTGCCATAATGGCTGTAAACCAGAGACCTAGTGCAGCAAAGAGATGTTTTTCTTTTATCCATTCCATTGTGGAACAAGATGGGTAACTGTGTAGTCTGTCTGTAGCAGCAGAAAAGAGCAAGAATCCAGTAGCACCTTAAAGACTATCAAAATATGTGGCAGGGTGTGAGCTTTTGTGAGTCTGAAGAAGTGAGCAGTGGGTCACGAACGCTCGAACGCTCATGCCCTGCCACATATTTTGTTAGTCTTTAAGGTGCTACTGGACTCTTGTTCTTTTCTACTGCAGAACATTTTGTGAATGCAGTTCTTTGCTCTCCACAGCTAACCTCCAAGCCTGGGTTCACAAACAGTTCTCTGGATCCATATCTAAGGGTCTTCTGGATCACAGTAATATGTTTCAAACCAAGGTATCTGCAAAAGCCTTTGAAGAAAGATCAACAAGAAGAAAGCTGAGGTTGTAACCAGCGGGGGTTTCCAATAAGGCCAGATGGGGAGGAGGGGAGAGCAGATCGCTTCATAAAGTCTCCCAACTGTTAAGGTGGCAATTACACTCACTAAAATATTCAGGATCCCAACTTCCAACTTTTAAAGTGATGTAAGGTGACAAAAATGTTCTTTTCAACTTCTATAAATGCAAGTCCAAGTTCCAAATTTTTTAGAGAGTGATGTCACGAGAATAATACTTCTAGAACAAGAGCACTCTGGAATAAGTAAAACCACGCTGAACAACAACCATCACACCCACAGAAGCAATAAACTGATTGTGTTAAATAATACACTATGCAGCTCTCCACACTACCACCACCAAATTTAAAGCAGTACCACACTACCAATGCTCCCTCTAAGCTGTGAAGTCTTGTGAGCAAAAATTCTACTTTGTGAGCTACTGGCATTGAAGTAGTGAGAGAGCAATTTGGCTACTGCATAAATTAGTCTGCTCTGGGGCCATCCTTCCTGAGCTAAGACAAAAATGTGTGAGCTGGAGGCTAAAAAACTATGAGCTAGCTCACACTAACTCAGCTTAGAGGGAACACTGGTATCCACTACAGTGAACTATTTACCCCTCCTATGGTATAGGCCTGTTTCAGAAATCAGGCGTAGGGATGGGCATAAACCTCGTCACAAACCTAATTTCATGACAAACATCACCCGGTTCGTGGTTTCTGAGCCAAGGGTTGTGCAATCGCACACACAATGAACCTCTCACGACCCTCCATGTTTTTTTGTGGAGGTTCATGCAGTTCGTGTTGGGGTTTGTGTGGTAGATATGCTGGCACCAGTTAATTAATACGGCAAAGCAATGGGGGGTATGGACTTCCAGGTGAACTTGCTGCTTGGACTTCACTTGTACGCGGCATTGTTTGCAAAAGCCATTTAAAGGGAATGTTTCCTTTTAAATGGCTTTTGCAAGCCACACTGCACATGAGTGAAGTCCAAGAGGCGAGGTCACCCAGAAGTGAGTGAACTCACTGCTTGGCGTGGCTTACAAAAGCCATTTAAAAAGAACGCTCCCTTTAAATGAGTTTTGCAAGATGTCTCGTCTGTCCCCCCCAATTCTGCTGGCCTTGGAGAGCCACTACCAGCAGACAGAAGGGAGGGAAGATCTCAGATCTTCCCCCCACCACATAACAAACCTCACAAAATGAACTGGTTTGGGAAATGGGGAGGTTTGTGAAAGTTTTTGGTTTGTGTGACCTCATGAACCATGACAAACCTCCATTTTCCCAGTTTGTGCCCACCCCTAATCAGGATTGTCTTTTATTCAGGTCAAAGTTTTTAAAATGCCAGTTCTGCTCCATGGATTCTTATGAGAAGACTGTTAATTGACTTCAACTCTCATGAACAATGTATCATAAAATAAAAGCCTTCTCATAGAGGGAATGAAGAAATCCCTGTTCACATGTTTCATAAACATTCCAACTTCTCCTTGCACCGCTCACATGAACTGACATCAGGGTCTACTTATAACATATAAATTGACTATTTGTGCAAGTTAAAATCTTATTCTTTAAAAAACCATAGCTATAAAGAAATTTTACCCATGCTAAAGTTTGTGTACCTGTTAGCCGAATTGCTGGCTTACATACCAATCTGAGAAATTTCATACAACCAATACAAATTTTAAAAAATCTACAGAAATCACTGAGCTATATTCTTCAGTTCTGAGTTAACTGGTACTGAAGTTCCTCACAGTACAGTACTGCATTTCCTGACCAGGCTCAAATGGAAAAGGGTTATATAAACACTTTGTTTTTCAACTAACTTGCTGTCTGTATCATCCATTCAGAAAAAAAATCAACATGAGACACAGGAACTCTTTTGTTACCAACTAGCAGAACATGCAAAGTGCTCTTGAAATTCTGTAACACAAGCATTTTCATTTCAATGTCATACCTAGTGTAGACCAAGGGAGACGCTGCTTTCATTCATTCATTCAATTTATACCCCGCTCTCCCCACTGCTCTCACAGTCTTACATTTCTAAAAGCCAGGGATTATGGTCATAGGATCCATGCGCTTATTACTAACTTAATGGAACCCTGACTTTGTAATAAAATAGTCAAGAGTGGTCAAGCAAACAAAATAAAACTGCAAAGCAACTTCTTGATAGGGGGTCAGGAAAATATTCTCAAAAACAGGATTCCAGAAGCATGGATAAGCACTGCAATGCTCTGACATTCTTCTAACACAGGGTTCCTAACACGGTGCCCACATGTGCCATGACTCGCAAACATCTTTCCTAGTGCCCACCAAGTGTCTTTAGAAAGTAGGTGGGGCATTTGCACAATAAGACTTTTGATCGGCTATGGAAGATTTGATCAGCATTCTTCCAAACACTCTGCAAGTGCAGCCACAAGTAAAGCACATTGTAATAATCCAGTCTAGATGTAACTAATGCATGGATCACTGTGGCTAGATTCTTCTGATCCAGAAACAGACAACAGTTGACACGCCAGCCAGAGCTGGGCAAACACCCTTCAAGCCACAGCAGCCACCTGGTTTTCTAAGGTGACCACTGTCAAGCAGCACTCTCAAGCTCTGAACCTAGCTTTTCAGGGGGGGGAGGTATATTCAAGACAGAAGAGAACTGAAGTCCCTGATCTGCCTTTCTACTAACCCAGAAAACCTCGGTCTTGTCAGGATTAAGTTTCAACTTGTTCGGGTTCCTCCGGCCCATTACCAACTCTAAGCACCGGTTCAAAACATCAACAGCATCCTCAGAATAAGGTGGAAAAGAAAGGTAGATGTCGGTACCATCCACATATTGGTGACATCACAGCCTATACCTCCTGATGACCTCTTCCAGTGGCCTCATATAGATATTAAACAATATGGGGGATAAGATGGAACCCTGCAGCACCCTCCAGGTCAACAGCCATGAAGCAGAGCAGGAATCCTCCAACACTTTTGAGACCGACCCTTCAGGACTTGAACCACCATAATACGATGCCCCGTAGTCCCAGTGCTGAAAAGGCCAAGACAAGAGCAGATACATTAAGAATGATAACCTAAGAAAGTGATGCAGCAGACAACAGAAGCAGCATTCACCCCAGTTTAGAAGAAAGAGGAAAGCATTATTCCATTAATCAGCATCACCAACTTGCTAATTAAGTACAAATTTAAAATCTAAACTGTCTTCAAAAAAATCAGAAATACATCTCGAGAAGAGTGTTTCACGTTTATCCACCCTGGAATGAACAAAGAGCCGCTTTGTGCTGGCTAGGCGGGATATAAATTCAAATAAATAAATAAAAATAAGGCTTTCCTCCCATCACAGCTGCAAGAGGTCAATATTCTTCCTATGCAATACAGACAAGAATATAACCTTAGTTTATATATTAATTACAAGTGTGAGCCCATGAGTCTCAAGGGGGGGGGGGATTCCATTTCTCCTCCCCACTTTCTTGCTGGGCCTGCCACGGCTCCCAGGCTTTCTTGCAGCCACCACTGGGCCCACCACAGCTCCTGGATTGCTTTGCCATTGCCATCATGGGGCCTGCCGCATCTCCTTCACCATTGTCAGCCCTTCCAGAAGGGCTCCTAGGCTGCTCACTGCTGCTGGACCCACCATGGCTCCTGGGCTACAAGGCAGTGGCTGAGGCTCCTGGTTTCCACCACTCTGACGGGAGGAAACACTATTTTACTTTGGGGGGAGCTTAACCCCCCCACATATTTTTTTTTAAGATTTCAGATTTTTCCACAAACTTGGGGGGGGGGGGGGGGGTACCCAAGATTGCAGTAAAATCTGTTTAATGCAAGTGTGGCCCCAATCCATGGCTTTAGATATCCGCAGATGGGGGCCACAACTGAGAAACAGATATACAGATTGGTAAGGAATCAACAATTCTGTACTCGTCTTAAAAAGAACCTCAATGATTTTACCAAAATAATGACTGCCACACAAGATGCTTCACTCTACGCAAAAAATGGTACTGGGCAAGTATTTACATGGACAAAACATATCTACCTAGTTAAATCACATGTTAACAGCAGGCAACAATTTCTGCACTCATAGCAGTACTTTTTCCAGCCACCAGAAACACAAGAATTGTTGCCAGCTGCATCCATGATCTGGTGGTTCATATATTACGCTGCCCACCAAAAGCATCCCTGGGATGGTTAAGGCTGCTTTACATGTGGAACTACTACTATACAAGAACCAGACGTACCAATCCTGCTTGACAGTAAACAAGTCAATGCATAAGATAAAAATGAAAGATGGTTTGGTCAAGTAATTCAGTCAAGATTTGGCGGAATGAAAATAAAATGGAGACGATGTGTTTGGACATGCGAAAGATTCATTACGATGAGTACAACCTTCTACTGGAATAAGGAGCATCATTTTCAAATATGAGACATCAGCTAACCCTAGGCTGATCTTGGAAGAGAATCACTGCATCGCATGTATCCCATGGTTTCAAATACAATTAAAGTGTAGTTACAATTATGTTGTTAACAGTGATGAATAAAGAAAATGAGGCTCGTTGGTTAGATGTATTAAATGTTTCAGGAGCTCTAACTATATGGTTTTTGTGATATTTGATTACAAACAATTCCAAAGTGCAAACTGTCCACGTATCAGAATTCAAGGAAGAGTAAATCTGTTACTTCACTTCTTGTGACTGTTCTTACTAATACAACATGATTGCAAGTATACAAGACACTGCTGTGAATTTAGGTAGAAAATTAAGTTTCATAATAATCTACCACAGTTCCCAGGAGGAAAGAACTGTGTAAACGATGTAAAAACTGTATTAACATGATGCGAGAACAAACTGTCAGCACCCCTCCCATTTCATGGGAAAAGTCAGAGTTATTTTCATTCACCCATTGCACAAACAGGAGAAGCAGAAGAGTCAATAATCTACAAATCCTGATGATGTGTGAGTTATCATGCCATAACAACTTTGACTATTAGAATGGTCAGTTGACACACGATCCCAGCCTTGCTACCTTCTCAGTTTACAAATGCTACTTCAGAATCAGTGCTTTATATGCTGTTCTTTAAAATAAGTAAGAACAACAAACGCTGTAATCCAGTGCTCCGGAAATCACTTACTAGTAATAAAAAGCAAATTTAAATGGACCATCTGCAACTGAACAGCCACAGCACTTTACATACATGTATTTTTTTTCCTGACTGCTTCACCAATGTTTTACCGTACCATGCAAAGCTACTGTTGGGAAGCGTTTGCATATGCCTCCTGAAACACTGGAGAAGGCCGTTCTTAATTTACGCAATATTATAACTAGAGGAGATACCTCCTTTACATCACTCTAACAGTGAAAAGCCAGGATTCTCTACACCAGCATTACTAAAGGCAGCAACTGTCTTCTGATCAGTATGAGAATGAGACACTGCACTATTTCCAGTTGCAACAAGAGAACTACACATGATGGCCATAATGCTGTACCACCCTCTTAAGATTCAACATGTGAAATTTTCCTGGCAACAGAATGCAACATATACAGCTTCCATTCTGCTTTTACCACAGATGCGAGCAGGCTCTACATCAGGGGTGGCCAACCTTGCTTAACGTAAGAGCCACATAGAATAAACGTCAGATGTCTGAGAGCCGGAAGACAGGAACAAATATCACACACACGTTTTTATTTTTAAAAATATGCAAATTTGCTTTTTATTAACGTTAAATGGGACTGCCAAAAATAAAAACAAACAAGGAAAACCGGTTATTGATAATGATATTACTTGTTTGCTAATGATATTGAGAGAGAGAGAGAAAAAGAGAGAGATGGAAAGAAAGAATTAAAGAAGTGGAAAGAAAGAGAGAGAGAGAAACTAGGAAAGCAAATAGATGGGAGGGAGGAGGGAAGGAAGGAAGGAAGGGAGAAAGAGAGAAAAAGCATGCCTCCCCTTTGCTTCCCCAGCCGCCCTGCCAGGAGCCGCACAATATGTGTGAAAGAGCCGCATGTGGCTCCCGAGCCACAGGTTGGCCACCCCTGCTCTACATGCAGCTGCCTTGCATGTTTAAGATCTCCTAGCTGGCAGAACATTATAGCAAGGACAGGCAGTATGCACATTCAGCTACAGGGATCAGTCTGACACAACATCCTCACGAGGACAGGGCAGGAAAAATGGGAAGGAGACCAATTCATTGTCAGTCCTTGCCTCAGCCATGGGAAAAGCAGAATGGTTATCACTATTACTGTTCTTCAGCCAGCATAAGGATATTGAATCTACTTTTTCCCTGAAGACAAGGCAACTAGAAGTGAAAAGTACTGACTTATCCCCTCTTCTTTATTCTTATATAGAATTATTCACATGCAGCCCTCACAAATCAGCTCTACAGTAAACACAGCACTGAACTGTACGTGGCTAGCTCTAGTACACTGGCTCCTATCTTCCTAGTATTATAAAATTCTGACTAATTAATTGGGGGGGACAGACTAGTACTGTATACACTCTTCTAGCTTTGAAGAGACAGCAGTTCTTTAACACTAAAAGATGCAGGAAGAGAAGATTTATCAACAGAGTGAATTGGCAATTTGCTTCTTGATTATTTATTTACGTGGTTGCTCTAGTCTAACCTAAATTTCTTCATCCTTTCCTCCCCTCAATAGTGTCAGTTATGTTCTTTAGGACAACAGAAGATGCAATGGCATACAATCAATCACAATCAGAGGGACTTGCTGGGGAAATGTTTCTTTGTTCACCTCTGCCTTGGTGCATACTGTGGATGTCAGGAATTGGTACTGAACTTACTGATCTATACTTCAATATGCATAAGAACATAAGAGAAGCCAATGCTGGATCAGGCCAATGGCCCACCCAGTCTAATACTCTGTGTCACACAGTGGCCAAAAATACTGGGTGCCACCAGGAGGTCCAGCAGTGGGGCCAGAAGCCCTCCCACTGTGGCCACCTCCCCAAGCACCAAGAAGACACAGCATCACTGCCCCAGACAGAGTGTTCACAGAACCACAGAGTTGGAAGGGACCTCCAGGGTCATCCAGTCCAACTCCCTCTATACCTTGTATCTAACAGCCACTCAGGGGTCTCTGTTCCATGTGCTCTCCCCCAGGATCTGGCATTCCACATACGAGTGCCATTCAGCTACGTTGGCTAAAGCCTTTGTGTTACTGTTATATACTTTGTGTTACCTGTTCCTACCTCATTTTTGTGGTCTCGTCCGCTTCTCATTATTAATGACAATTTTCTCAATTTCATCAGATTACTTAATACATTTTTACCACTACAATCATGGTAATTTACATCACTCTCCATTTTTCTGAGCTCTTCCAACCACGTACGCAATCCTCTATTAGCTGCACTTATAGCTGAACTGTTCCTTTAAATTCCTTATTCCATTATTACTCATGCTGATTTCCTTCAAAATGCATTCCAAGACCAAGAGCTGAACCAATATCCTTCCACCCCAACCATGAAGGCACCCAAACCATGAAAGGGAGAAATATAGGATTTGCGCCCACAAACACTTCTATAGTCCCATACCCAGCAAAGGGCTTCCTGAAGCCCTGACCTATGTGCCTCAGGTATTAAACAGAATATGTGTAGTTGCCCAAGTAACAGTTAGAGTCTTAAAATTGCTCAGCAGGAAGTACATGGAAAATGTTCAGACTCTGGCAGACAGAAACTACGGGATCAGTCTGTGGGTGTAGGAAAGGAACCTTCTGCCTTGCTGGCTGGGCGGGGTATAAATCAAAATAAATAAATAAATTGATTCATCTGCAGACTAGTAGTGATCTACACAAGAATGTTGTGAAAGCTAAACACACTGAAGAATGAAAATCACTTCAACATGAAAATTACTGTATGAATGACTACCAGCCAGCGGTCCAGATAAAACAATATGCTATGTATTCTGATGTCACAAACAGCCGCTTATGTTATACTTGTAATGACTTCCTAAAAACGGTATCAATATACTTCCAACCATGTGTTTAACATACATCTTATTTTTTCCATTTGTTTAACTGTAATAGTTTTCGCAGGACAACCTACTTATCATTTCATAAGTTATTAATTTCCACATACAGCTGGTATCAGAATGGATAAATGGGAGTCAGAGTCTTCCAAATGTTTGGAGATAGGCAGCTTGAGGGGGCGGTGGGGCAAAGGTAAGTAGCTCAGATGACTGCCTCACATGTAACTGCCAAAACCCAACAGATATATGTACATAACAACTACCAATAAGAATCAAGTGTGATAGAATCACATATTGTATAGCACAGCCATTTATGCAGCATCTGGTATAAAAGCCTCTATAAAAGGGATAACTCTGATATTAAGTTTTTCTTCTTTATCATATGATTATTTTACTCAAAACTAACCATAATTATTAAATAAATGTATTTAAAACTAGCCATTTAACTAGCAGATGCAAGCCTCGAGTCTCCCTGTATGTAGAACAGAGTAAACTGCTCACATATGAGTTAAGTGGTATAACCTCTGATCAAAGCATACAGGTAGCATTATATGTGCTGTAATGATATATTAAATATGTCCATGAAGCATCAATACAACATGTCAATTATCCTTGCAGAAATCTGTTACATCAAATACTAGAGAAGACTGAAATGCAGAATAATCCTGTACGGGTTTACTTATCCAGTTTAATGGAACTTATTTTCAAGCACATGAATTATTACAGCCACATACTCACTGCTGCAAAAACAAACACCACAACTTTTTCTGTTACCACACAATTGCCTTGGAAAGCGAAAGCTCAATGTGTTATTCACTACACCAGTTATTTGGATATTCAGAAATTGGGGGGGGGGGGGGGGGAGAATCTGTACAAAAATAACATTTATCTGCTTAAAATGTTTTGGGAAATATAGTTTCAAAAGACAAAGTTTTGGATTTTAGTGGGTTTGAAAATACTTGATGGCTACTGTGGTCAAAGCACAACAAGCGTTTTTAACTGGCACTGAAAGTGCTGAAGACAGGGCAGTGAGATTTCCCTACACATCAAATACTCCTGCTCCTTTCACAATTGTGTAGCATGACATCTGATGGAAACTGATCACAATTAACACAAATTCAGGTTGTTCCAAAGATACTTTCTAGGAATTTAAAAGATTAGGCTTTCACGTCATGCACATGAGCACATGCCCAAAGGTGTCTGCTTAATCATGTGTTACTCGGACACCATTATAAACTATGGGGAAAAGAAAGTAATGTGTTGAATCCACATGGAAGATGAGAGAATGCACAGGGCAGCAACCTGCACACCATCTCATTATGCTATATCTGTAGTTCTTGAAGTACAGACCACAAAAACATGTTCAAAATGTTACATCTTTCAAAATATGAAATATTTATTAAATCTACCACAAATACTTGGCTCCAAACATTTTACAACAATTTGAGTTTAAAGGAGATACTATCTTAGATAGACATTTCACATTCCTTTGTTACTGCACAGCTATTAGTGCTCACTAAAGAAGCAATCCAAAAATCAGCACTTCAAATTGTACTGTCAGGACAGCCCCAGAAAGCTGGTAACTTCCACTCCATTAAAGAGACTGCTATAGGCTGACAGTACTTTTACAACTCAAGATATATGGGCCATCTTTAATATGAGCAGGCTGATTAAAAAGCACTTCAACATTTACAGAGCTTTGTAGGGTTGACTACTCAACTGATCATTCAGTGTTAAGTACTGCTATTATTTCACTGCAGTCATACAGTCAGAAAACCATTAATTCCTTTGGATTCCTTCTTCTCTTTAATCACTACAGGTGATAGTAAAGGTAGGTACAAGGGCTTCCAGCAGGAGATAAGGGGGCGATCCAGCCACTCTGCCCACCAAAATCTGAAGCCTTACACACAGCCTATGCGGCTCTCTGGAGGAAGCTACTGTAGGCAAGATGGAAGCCTTCAAACTTTGTGGAACAGCATGGTGGGATGCACCTCAGGATACGTATCTATTAGACCACTGGTCTGATCAGGCATGGCTGTTTTATCTTGCCCAGCTGACAAGTGGCCAATCAGATGCTCCACCCCAGGACTGGTATGGCTCCCAACATGGTCATCATGGCTAACAGCCACTGCAGTACCTATCTTTCACACAGGCTTCTCTTAAAAATAGCTCATTTCAACACTACATAATAACCCTGGTTGAATTAAAACTGACCTTTTTTCTTTTATAATAGCTACATGTGCTTTAATTTTAAAATAAAGTTTGCCACTACATAAGTTATCACTGATAAAAACAAAGGACTAGCAACTTGGACCATGCAAGTAGGAAAGCAGGAGAGAAATTTAAGTAATCACTCTATGAACAAACTATGAAATCTCTTAATAACATTCACATACATATTTGCATACTTCACATAAAGGAATACAACTGTTTAAAACCAGCTCTATTTCATTATAACAGTTTTTTGTAATTAGTGCCTTTATTACAGTTTTAATATATGTTTAAATATAAGGCCCAATTGTGTATTTATGATCAAATGAAAAATTCTATTATGTCTTCCTTTTTTTTTTTTTTTGTTAAGGACTACTGAACTTAGAAAGTCAGTTCATAAATTTTACAACCTGGGTTGCATTCCCATTAAGCACACTTGTTTAAAATAAAATTAACACATACTAATTCCCACTGAATACATCCAAATCTACACGATTTCAGAAACTGTCAATCAAGGTAAGATTTAGGAACCAGGTTTGAAAATATTGCTGAAATTATTAGGGTGGGTGTACAATCAATCAAGGTTTTAAAACAAACCAGCAGATCCAATATCCATATAACTACACTAACAAGTTTACTGAGTAGCAACACAATACACTAGTTTTCACTTCTCCCAACTGTCAACAAGTGTTCATGCATATTCAAATAGTCTTCCTTCTCTACACCATCCTAAGATGCAACAGAAAACAACTGCATGAATTATAAGAAATTCTATTGCCAATTTCATTTGACAGACATTTGAGACAGAGGTTTCCTAATTTTAACAGGCTCAGTAGTTAACCTGAAATCCTTATTTAAGATACTCACTAAAAATACACTAAACATGTTACATCTGAAAGTATAAATTATTTTCGGCGCAAGACTACAATTCAACAAACCATGCTTCAAAGTTCTATCAGAATCAATTGGATTTCTACTCATATAACACGTGCTTCAAATCAAAGTACCAGCTCAACAATGTAACAACTGTGAAAGATGGAAGTATGAAAAAAATTCCAGACAAGAATTAAGTATTTGATAATTAGTTGTTCAACTGTTGCATCACCATCATCATAAGGTGCTCAATTGGCCATAGGTCAAAAATTTCACTAGCTGAAGAACATAAAGACTATGAGATGGACAGTGGAGATGAGTGTTTTTGCTGAATACTAACATAGTCTAGGGAAAAAAATATTCTGCAATACTTCCAGTAACTGTCATTAATGTCATCATTATACTATGAAACATCTTGTCTGTAACAGGCATATCGCTACATAAGGCATCCCTACACCCTCCAGCACAGACATACATATACTGTTTAGTCAGTTCCTGTACTTTGGCCAAGCAGGACTGAGTCATTTTTGAAAATGACTCCAGCTGCTGCTCTCCCCCCCCTCCCCAAATGCCTGCAGGGAACAACTCTTGGAACAGAAACAAAAATCCCATTCCTCTTTCTCCCAAAGTACGCATGAAATTTCTGGCATTCCAAAATGCTCTTTTCCTACAGTAGCAGATTGCTAATAGTGATGGGATACAGTCTTATATTTAGAAATAGGGGGGGGGAAATCCTTAATATATTCACCCACTCCCACATATACTTAATTTCTCGTGCTTGCAGGCAGAAAGGCAACATAAGTCTCCCACATAACAGAAACCAAGTTCACCAGGGAACTAAAGATAAGGGGGTTAAAGATAACATCCAAGAACGATGGGCTAGCATCTGATTACAAATACAAGTTCCAGTGTGAAGGTGTTTAGGATCCTGACAAAAATTTCAATGGACTGCAGCATCACGACATACAACTGCAAGTCAGCAAATACCCTGGGGTGTTCACAAGAGTTTTGACTCCCAAGAAAAGATAATTCCCAAATGATAGGTAGGAGGCTATAACTTTCCCAGACTGAACAAACAAAAAGAAAACTGTCGTCACTGTAGGAATTCTCTTCTCCTCTCTAAACTCCTGTTTGCAGATCCACATTTCATCCTTACTGCCCCTTCCGAACTTTCTAGGGTGGGAAAAAATATTTCGACAGGCCCAGCTGAATACCAGGCCAGCACTCTAGGTACACTGCAGAGGAGAGAGGGGAGGGGGGGGGGGGTCCTAAATGCAACGTCCACCAATCAAATGACTGAATCAAACAAAATGCTCCCTCTTAAGAATTTTTTCGAGCGGGGGAAAGGAAAAAATGGGGTGGGAACTGTTAGGCACACAGGGACCCTTTGTATCCTAACGGAAGGATCTCCAAATCCACAAGTCGAGAAAGTGTACCGGAAAGTGCACCCCCCGGAGCCAGGAGCAGGCACTCTCTCTCTCTCTCCCCCCCCCCCAGCCAGCACTTTCAGCAATCACAAAAACTCTAGATTCCGACTCTCTCCAAAGCTAACATCTCCCCCCCCCCACCTCCAAACAGGCCCCAACTCCCTCCCTCTTCAGCCTCGGCTCCCTCCAAACAAAGTCTCCCCTCCGGCCCCCCTTCTCTCCCGTCCTCTAACTATTATGTCGCCACTGGGACCCCCACCGCTCCACTCACCAGCAAACTTTCGACATTGACCGGAGACCGGGGATCCCGGATCATTGACTCCAACTTCCTCTGGCGTCCCATCACGAACCCTTCGTCGTCGGGCTCCGGCGGCGGCGGCGGCGAAACGGACATCTTCCCCGCCTGCTGCGACGGCGGCGGCTGGTGGTTCATTCTCCCGCTCCCCGCGGGGCTCCTTTCCGCGGCTTCTCGCTCCTCTCCTCCCGCTGAGGCGCCAAGGCGAGGCGGGCGAGGGCTGGCCGGCTGGCAGAAGGACGGGGAGGAGGAAAGAGCAGCAGCAGCAGCAGCGAGCGACGGCCGCCTTCCGCCGCCAGCGCCGCCGGTATCCGCTTCAGGGCCTGTCGAGCAGCTGTTGTTGCTGCTGCTGCTGCTGCCGCCCAAGGAAAGAGGAGCCGGCCGCCTCTGGGGGAAGCGGCAGTCGCCGGCGTTGCTCGGCCCCGGCCCAGCGCGGCCTCTCTCAGGAGGAAGGCAGGCCAAGGGCGCAAGCAGCAGCAGCAGCGGCGGCCGCCCTCCTCCTCCTCCTCCTCCTCCTCCTCCTCTCCCGATTGGGGCAAGCGCTGCTGCTGCTTCAGCTCCACCCGCCCGGCTATGGGCGCCCCCTCCTCCTCCTCCTCTGCTCAGGCATGAACAGTCCGGGGGGGGGGGGTGTGGAGGAGGAGACAGTGTCAAGAATAGGATCCGCGCAGCCTTCTCTCTGGGCCTAGGCGGGAAAGCAAGCGACGGCCAGTCTCTCTCTCTCCCTCCCTCCCTCTCTCTCTCTCTCTCTCTCTAGGCGATTCTCTCGGCCATTTTGCACCAGGTCAGTAGCCGTCGGGGGATATGGGGGGGGGGGGGGGTGGCGGGCTGGCAACAGCCGAGAGAAAGAGGAGCCTGGCTGGCTTCTTCCCTCCCCCTCTTCCTCTATGGCGAGGAAGAGAAGGAGGGCCTGGGACACCCGCCTTGGCCGGGCTCCCTTTCTCTGGGGCTTTTCGCGTCACTGCCTTCTACAGCCGGCGGGCCCGGCTTGTTCCGTGGTGCAGCCGGCTGAAGCGACCCGCGTCTTGTTGGGTTTCGGTTAGTTTGTTTCCCCCCCCCCCCCCCTTTCTTCCGCGTCGGGTAAACTATCGCTAGGGCGGCTCGCTGCTATGGCCTCCGCTTTACCCACAACCCTCTGCTGCCTCGGGCGGAGGGCCGAAAGGAAACGGAGCGGGGGGATTGCGGGGGGGGGGGGGGGTTCCCTCGACGAAGGGAGAGAGGCGGTCGGCGGTCGGTCGCTGGAGCTAAGTTTAGCCCTCGTGGCTCTGGGAGCAACAGGGTGACGCTGTGCGCGCTGGGCTGCGATGACGCACATTTTACCCCAGTCAAACTCTGCGGAGAGGGGGTGTTGACTGACGGGCGGGAATGCCGCTGCAGCAAGTCAGGCTAGCCCCCCCCCCCAATGCCTCTTCCCGCCCCCCCCCCCCCCATGCCTCTTCTCTCATTCCACCAGAGACGACCCCAAAAAACAAAGAAGGCGACAGCAAGCGACGCCGTGCCCTTGAGGGACTCCCGGAGGCGGGTCCCTGGACTGAGGCTTGCGTTAAGGCACCGGGCCCGTAGCCAGAAAATTATCGGTAGTGTGGCGGGGCACCTGAAAGGCACGCAGGCCATATAAAGCTTTCGAGGGAGAAGAAGCGACGTAAGGATTTATCTTTTGCTTCGCTTGAGTCAGCTTCGCAACTTTTTTTAAACCGTTGAGGAACGGGGGGCGGGGGGGGGGGATTTCACAGGCTTTTCGTTTGCACAGCAGCAGGTACTGGGAGAAGGGTCATTTTACACCTCCCCTCTAAAGTAGTTTGACTGCTGTCTTTTCCTGTGCTGATTTCACAGTGGTGTGAAATTTCACTCCAGGGGGTCTAAGTGCACTAATCAACAGCAATTGTTTAAAGCAGAATCAAGCCGGTTGAATACTAGCTTGACCACAGGAGGGCAATTAGTAGATGCGGACATTTCAGTAGCAGCACGGTTTCACGCTGCACAGAAGTGTGGGCAGGTTTTTTTGGAACTAGAATGATTCCAGCGGGAAAGTCCGATGTAAAAACAGCCTGTGTTATGCAGAGTTAAACCCACTTGGGTTTAACAGGCGAACACTGTAGGGCTCTCACGTGTCTGGCTGTGCTTTCCCCCATGGTGTTAGACTGCGGTTATTCTGTGTAGGGTTTGCGCTGCAAATTAGCGGCTCCCCCCAAACTGCAGTGGACGACCCCGGATTAAATGGTTTGGGGAATGCGCCGCTCTCCCACCTTATTTTCTGCGGTTAGAAAGGAAGGAATTCCTTTAGGCAAACACGCCCACCCAAGCTGCAGTTTCTGAAACAAGCAAGAACCATAACGTGCTATCTAGTACACTGTGATGTTCTAGATATGCTAGACCAGTGGTGGCAAACCTGTGGCACGCGTGTCAGAGGTGGCACTCAGAGCCCTCTCTGTGGGCACGCACAGCATCGCCCCAGCACAGAATTCGCAAGATTGGACAGCAAAAATCACATTAATTGTTCAAAAGCATGCCAAATGCAAACTTTTACCTTTCAATAAAAAGTTGTTTGTATCATTGAAAGCTCTGTTATTGTGTTTTTCTTTTAAGACAAAAGATGTTAATGTATGAGTTGTTTTTTCTAAAACGAAAACCTCAGTATTCAGGTTAAATTGCCGTGTTGGCACTTTGCGATAAATAAGTGGGTTTTGGGTTGCAGCTTGGGCACTCGGTCTCTAAAAGGTTCACCGTCACTGTGCTGGACATTTCCCCCATCTCTTGGTTGCTCATAGAGTGAGCCTATGTATGCTCTTACTCGGAAGTAAGTCTCGCGTAGTTCAGTGGAACTTGCTTGCTTGGTGTAGCAGCCTTGAGACCTATATTAGTAGCACTGCAACACTGGTTTAGAAACAGTGCTTAATTTCTTTTTAAAAATGTTCTTTTAGCATGGTTTTGAAGAGTGGTTATACCTTGAATAAACCTCTTGGTCTTAAAGGTGCCATGGGACTCTAAATTTGTTGGACTGCTTCAGACCAACAGCTGACCAACTGGTTATTTTGTTTGTGTTCTTAAATTATTTATATTGTTTTTAATTGGCTGTAAATCAGGTCCAGCACTATGCTGGAGAGAGCAGGATAGAAATGTACAGGGGTCCTTTCGTAGAAAAAGAGGTGCAGGAGCGTATTAGCATAACTCATTAGCATATGCCACGTCCCCTGACATCACCAGAAGCGTGTCAGAGAGGGAATGTCAGTTTCAGCCCCATTGTATCCTATGGGCCATTGAAATCAATGGCAAAAACTCATAGGGTATATGAGGGGCTGGAGGAAAGGGGGTTTGAGGGAGAGGCTCCAAACTTGCATGGTAGCTGCTGGGGCCTCTCCTCGAAATACCCACTAAGTTTCAAGAAGAGTGGACCATGGGGTCCAATTCTGTGGGCCCCCAAACAGATTGTCCCATCCCCTCCATTGTTCTCTCTGGTGAGAAAAAATGTTAACTTTTTTCCTACCATAGAGAACAATGGAGGGAATGGGGGCAACCTGTTTGGGGGCTTGTAGAATTGGACTCCCTGGTCCAATCTTCTTGAAACTTGGTGGGTATTTCAAGGAGAGGCCCCAGCAGCTACCCTGCAAGTTTGGAGCCTCTCCCTCAAACCCCCTCCCCTCCAGTGGCTTTTAAAGTGGGCGGCAATTCAGTGGCGAGCTGAATCAGATTAGAGAATCTGATTCAGCCCGTGGCTGCCCTACTGGCCAGTCCTGAGCTGGCGGAGCTTTGCTCCGCCTCGCTCCAGCCCCAACGGACCCTTGGTTCTATGGGTTCAGAATGCTATGTATATGCTCAGCTCAGCTCTGCAGCCTCTTTTCTCTCGGCTGTTTGCAGTTACAGAGAAAGAGAGAAGGAACTTCTTAAAAGTGAACTAGCAGAGCATATTCCCTTGTGACTGGGAACTCCTCTCCCCTGCTGCAGTTTTGGTGTTAGGTGGACTCAGGGCTCTGAGCCACCTTGTCTCTGTGCTCACGCCAAGCAGAGGGGCTTAGCTAGTGGAGTCCTTGGCTAAGGACCTACATTTTATACTGTGATTCATCTCCTGTGCTTTGGTTTGGGGGTCTTAAGTGGACTCAGGGCTGTGAGCCACCCATCTCTGCTCATGTTGAGCAGAGGATCTCTGCTTGGGAGGTTCTTTGGTTGAGAACCTAAATTTTGATTGAGAACTCCTCTACGCTGCTGGGATTTGGGAGTCTTAGGTGGACTCAGGGCTCTGAGCCATTCTGTCTCTCTGCTCACACTGAGCAGAGGGGCTTAGCTACTGGGCTCTTTGGCTGGGGACCCACAGTTTATACCCTCACACCCTTGTGATTGTGGACCATCCCCTCAGTGCCACAAGAGTGAAAGGGAGTGCAAAGGGTGTTCATTGTGGGGGGAAGATGGCCTCCACCCACTGTGTACCACATGCCCCCGTCCCTGGGCACCAAGCCCATCCTGCCAGCCCATAGGAGCCTGCCCCTAGCAGAGCATGATGAGAGGTCTCAGAGCCTCCTTCCCCTGATCTATTCCTGGGGCTGTCCACAGAAAACAAAGAGTTGTTAGCACTGCTCAAAGACCTGTGGTTGCTAACACTCTTTGGAGAAGTCTCTGACAGCAGTGATTCAGAGAGGAAGAAGCATCCTCCCCTTCCACACATTAGAGAATCTGATTCAGCCCGTGGCTGCCCTACTGGCCAGTCCTGAGCTGGCGGAGCTTTGCTCCGCCTCGCTCCGGCCCCAACAGACCCCTGGAAATGTATCTATACAATGTACACAGCCCTTATGAGTCTCTCCCCCCCCCCCCCGGTCAGAAGAAAGAGACAGACACCAGAGGCTGGGTAAAGTAATGGGCCATTTTATTTAACTTCTAACTTAAAACAGCAAGGGCATATAACTAACAAGTGGCATGGCAAAGGCCAAGTGTCCTACAACCCCTCCCTGGCCACATAACAGGCGAGCCACCCTGCCCCTATGTGGAGCCAACAGCAATTGGCTCTCACCTGGCTGGAACAGCTAATGGGATATGCCCTGGAGATCCAGCCCCCTAAAACACAGCTTAAGGGGTGGCTCGATCTAGGAAGCCCGGGTTAGTAGCCAGATTTCAAAGCACTTCACAAATACAATCTCATTGTTCAACACTTTTGTAAAACTGTGCTCTAATTATTGCAGATGAAGGGGCTGAGGATGAAATGACATCTAGTTGGTTTATGGCAGAGATGAGACTTGGAAACTTCCTGTCTTGCTGCCATGCTGCAAATTGAATAAATGTAACTCTGCAAACAAGGCACCAGTACAATAATGTCAGTATAATCTCAACACAGCAATGATATACAATTTGTTAATGACTTTACAACAAGTGTAATATACTCCCCTACTGTTGGGAGTAAGCAGTGAAGTGGCTAAATTTGCAGATGACACAAAGTTGTTCAGGGTGGTGAGAACCAGGGAAGATTGTGAGGCACTCCAAAGGGATCTGTCAAGGATGGGCGAGTGGGCATCAACGTGGCAAATGGGGTTTAATGTGGCCAAGTGCAAAGTGATGCACATTGGAGCCAAAAATCCTATGAATACACATTGATGGCGGATGGGTCCGAACTGGCGGAGACAGACCAAGAGAGAGATGTTGGAGTCATAGTAGATAACTCAATGAAAATGTCGAGACAATGTGTGACTGCAATGAAAAAGGCCAACGCTATGCTGGGGGTTATTAGGAAGGGAACTGAAAACAAATCAGCCAGTATCATAATGCCCCTGTATAAATCGATGGTGCAACCTCATTTGGAGTACTGTGTACAGTTCTGGTCGCCACACCTCAAAAAAGATATTATAGCATTGGAAAAAGTGCAGAAAAGGGCAACTAGAATGATAAAAGGGTTGGAACACTTTCCCTATGAAGAAAGGTTGAAGCGCTTGGGGCTCTTTAGCTTGGAGAAACGACGGCTGAGGGGTGACATGATCGAGGTTTATAAGATTGTGCATGGGATAGAGCAGGTAGAAAAAGAAGTCCTTTTCTCCCTTTCTCACAATACAAGAACTTGTGGGCAGTCCATGAAATTGCTGAGCAGTCAGGTTAGAACAGATAAAAGGAAGTACTTCTTCACCCAAAGGGTGATTAACACGTGGAATTCACTGCCACAGGAGGTGGTGGCGGCTACAAGCATGGACAGCTTCAAGAGGGAATTAGATACACATATGGCGCAGAAGTCCCATCAGTGGCTATTAGCCACAAAGTATAGATAGGAACTCTTAGTCTGGGGCAAGTGATTATCTGTATTCCTGGTGTTTTGGGGGGGGACAACAGTGGGAGGGCTTTCTGCCTCCACTGCTGGACCTTCTGAGGGCACCTGGTGTTTTTGACCACTGTGTGACAGAGTGTTGGACTGGAGGGGCCACTAGCTTGATCCAATATTGGCTTCTCTTATGTTCTTATGTACAATAGTCCCGACGATGAAGCTCTTACATCACAAGGAAATGTTCTTTTGACTTGCAAAAAAGTCCTAAAATCTCTCTAAACTCTCACCTAGAAAGTTTCCACTTGCAGGCTACCGTATAAAACATTCACAAGGGGAACTCATCCTCCACAACTCCTTAACTGGTGTGCCTTAATCTTGCAGTCCTCAAGGGACAGCTGTATAGCAAACCAATCTCCTGTGCCTCCCAACTTTAAAAAAAAAATCTTTTATAGTCAGGTTTGTCTAAATTTTGTAAATATACCATTGGTATTACCTCATTTAATCCCACCCTTCCTGGCAGATATCGCTTTATCAGGTTCAAATCAAGTTGCCTTTCAACATCCATGATTCTTTGCTTAACAATTCAGATACATCCATGATTCTTTGCTTAACAATTCAGATACATTTTATTTGGTATGTTTTTATCCCACCCTTCCTCCGAGGAGCTCAACTGACATACACCACTTCTCCATTTTATGTTCACAACAACTCCATGAGGTGGGTAAGGATGAGAGAGAGTGACTGGTCCCACATCATCCAATGAGCTTTGTTAGCAGAGTGAGGATTTGAGCCTGAGACAGAATTTAACCTGACACTGCAACAGCTACACTATGCTGGCTCTCGTATGGGCAGAAACGTTTAGCCTAGAATCCTGAGTGCACTTGTTTCCAAATACAATTGAACTCCCCCAAATCAACTACTAATTAGCTGTGTTTAGAATCAATGACATATGACAGCTATTTTATAAAGTCACAATCTAGTCACAGTCTGAAAAGTGGCTCCATAAAAATGAGATTTCTTAAAATCTGTTTCATTTGCCTTCAAGCTATGTTTATTTGCTTGGCCTGACAGAACAAGTTTTAATGTTTCAAGCAAGGCAAAACCAAAATTGCAGTGGCAGAGTGAGCAGAATCCTCTATCCGGAATTATCAGCGGCATCATCCCTTGAATTCCAGTTGCATAACCATGCTGTTCACAGGAGACCTAAAGGGCAAAGCACTACCAGTTGCAACAGCAGATCTGACTAATGTTCTAAAATCTTCAAATACCCACGCTAATTTAAGAGCAAACTTTGTATTAATCATGTTTCATTAAGGGTTTGTATAACTGAATCGGGAGTTCCTTCGCAGACGTTCCCACACACGTCTCTTGCCTGCCTTTTCTAACTGCTACAGGGTACTCACCAAGACTAATAAGATAAGTAAAATGTAGTGCTATACAAATGATAACTATTATTGCTAAATATTATTCCAAATGTAATATCCTTGGTTTCCCACACGCAAACAATGACAAATATTCAAAATAGATTGGATCCAGGCCACTTTCATAGTCTTGAACAAATTCCCTTCCATATTACAGCCCCACATCCCATGTGGCTGTTGTCCAGGCAGGTCCCATAATCCCCAGCACAGACTTTTGGTGGTCAAAGGGGGTTCCTTTCTCCTTTTTTCCTTTGTAAAAAATCTGGTTGGATCCATCCTATTGTAAAAATAGAAGATTTGGCTAAATAAATTATAATATGCAAGAAAGTCCATATGAGGGCGTGTAGCTCTCCAGTTAATAGATCTCTGGTAGCTAAACTGAGAAAACCTGCCAGAGACCTTGGAAAGCTGCTGCCATTCTAGGCAATACTGTACCAGAGGAACCAGTGCTTTGATTTAGTAAAAAGCAACTTCATAAGTAAAAGAAGGTGATGAAATACATTTCTACCACTCTGAGGACCAAACAAGACATTATGGCATCCTTGTGACCACCACAAGAATGCCAAAGTTACATAAACATGCTGCCCCCCCCCCCCCATGTGCATTTTCCGGTGCCAAAACATCCCATTTGGCACTTCATATGGCATGTGGGGGGAGGAACAAGAGTTCCTGATCCTGCCTAGATGTGCGCCCTATCAAGATCAGGCCCTTGCAGCATTTTTAAATCACTTTCAAATGGCAATGGTTGCTACCAGGATACTATCAAATCTAGTTTGGACCTGAGACTTTTAAACGCAGGTCAATTACCATTCTGGGATTTAAACGCCTTTGTTTTGTTCTACTTTGTTTTAATTTATTTGTACTCCTTATTTTTTAATTTATTTGTCTGATTTTGCTAATGGTTGTGTTAGTTACTAATTGTTTAGCGTAGAGTCTTGGTTTTTCTTGTGATTTAAAAAAAAATATAGAATTTTGTCCTATTTAAAACTGTGCACTATATGGACGTACTTGACAATAAATAAATGGAAAGAAGGCAGATTTCTGTTCCGCAAAAAGGGCAGTGCTCTGGTGTACAAATGGCAACACATGTCTACATATATGTGTATGTATATGTGTGTGTGTATATATATGATTGTGTTATGAAGACCAGCTGCATGCCTCTGACAAAGCAGGCTGTGATGCGTAGGGTTGCCAGGCAAGCTACACTTCCCATTGCTGCTCCTTTGGCCAGTGGGAGAAAAAAAAATGCTGTTGGCTCAATGACATGATGTCACTTCTGGGGGAAATCCAAAAATGACATAATGCTGATCTAGGAATTGCCAGAAACGCAGCAATTTTACTGTAGAGTTTTCAAATGTAGAGTCCAGTAGCACCTTTAAGGCCAGCAAAGGTTTATTCAAGGTATGAGCTTTCATGTGCATGCACACTTTTTCAAATACATTAGAATGGCAGGCAAGGTTCAAACTTACGGCCAGAGAATGAACAGCAAATTAACATCCAACATGATGATGATCAAGATATGCAAAATGACACTAAATAACAAGTTAAGTTATAAGGTTAACGGTTGTAAAGCAATAAATATGTCAGACGAACAGATAAATGTCTAAAGGTGTCTTTTCTAATTGTGGGAAGTGACTGGGAATCTTCATTCTCTCCTCTCAGGTGTGGAGGGCACTTAACACTACATCCGCCTCAAAAATGCTGTTATGTCAGACATCCTAATATCCCTTGCATTACATTCAGTATCCTAATATACTATTCTGAAAAAGAAATAATTAAATTACACTAAAATACAGAGGATTTATAGTCCTTGTTGAGAATAAATATGTGAGGACTGAATGAGTTAGCATACGTAATGAGATACACCAGAGGATAAATGGACACAAATCTGACATCAGGAATCAAAAGATTGAAAAACCTGTAGAACACTTCAGCCTTCCAGGATATTCAATGGGTGACCTCAAATTAACTAAAAAGGAACTTCAGAAACAGAATGGGAAGGGAAATTGCTGAATTACAAGTTATTACAACACTTGGAACAAAAACCTCCCCAGGACTCAACAGGGATATTGGGTTTTTTTAATCTCATTACATAGGGCTATTTTGGGGCAGGAACGCACAGGAACGGAGTTCCGGCTGGCTTCTGAGTTGGCCACGCCTACAGCTTCCCCCCCCCCACTTTGGTTCCCCAGGCACCTCGCAAGCTGCGGAGTGCCTGGAGTAGCCAATCCAGAAACTGCTTTCCTTCCCTCGGGGTCCCCATGCACCCCCGCAAGGCGTGGGGCACCTGGGGAAGCCGATCTTGGGAGAAAGCTGTGCTGTAAGGGGTGTGGCCTAATATGCTAATAAGTTTATGCTGTTGGGTGTGGCCTATTATGCTAATAAGTTCCTGCTGGGCTTTTTCTACAAAAAAAGCCCTGCATATGCTAACTCATTAGTGCTGCCCTCCTGCCCTAATCCTAAACACTAGAAGGAAAGGGAGTGGCACTGCCTTGTTGTGCATTGAGCTTCTACTTGGACAGGACTAAACAGTTACGCAAGTCTGAGGCCCTATTTGTGCCTTCTAGGAAGTCCTCCTTGGGACAGAGAGTGTACTTCCATGCTAAGTAGATGGATCGAGGGTGCATAATTCAGACAAGAGGTCTGAAAGCACCTCAGAGCATCACGGCACAGTCTCCGGGGGCGGGCAGTATGGCAGCCTACAGATCCTTCCCGTAAGAGACAGTCTGTAAGGCAGCCACCTGTAAAAAAAAGTGCTCTCCTTCACAATACACGACAGGATAGATAAGTGGGCCTCTGCTGAAGTCTGCAGCCATTTTTAATATTTGTTTTGTTTGTTTAGATGTTCTTTTTTTTTTTCAAATAAATTTTTTATTGAAGTATTTTTGAAAACATATTTACGTAACTCGTATACAATAACATTATACTTATACTTAAAATTTTTTAGAATAATTAATTAACATAGCTACTTAATGTGAAACGATTTGTTTAAACAGGTTACAACTTGGATAAATTCATAAACTATATACATCATCTATCTGATTTCTATTTTAAAGGTGTTTAATATTAATCTATCAGTCATTAGCATTTGCGTAGTATAGTGTGTGCTCAGACCAAACAAAGAAGTTTTAACATCATAACCATTCCATATAGTGTGGGTTAGGTGGTAAATAATTTTGTTCTGTCATGTATTGAATCATAGGTGACCATGTATGTATTAGTGATGAGTGTAGTTTTGCTGTCCAAGTCTTTTTTCAAAGGCTATTTTCCCCTCCTCCATTTTATCATAACAACAACCAGTTGAGGTAGGTTGGGCTGAGAAAAGGAGTGCCTGGCCCAAGATCATCCAGCAAGCTTCCATAGCAGTGTGCAGATCCAAACCTGTCACTCGAAGATACCAGCCTGACACTCTAACCACCATACCATGCTGTTTGTCCAGATCATGTTTAATCCATGCAAGGAAGCAAATAAGAAACCCCTTGGTTCAAGGTGTGCATATAGTAGCTTTATTGAAAACATGGCACATTTGGGTGTGGCCACTAGAATTTCTGAAGCAAGACTGCAAAGAGTAAGTAGCTTTCCCCTAGCATAGTCCTGTGTGTATCACTTGATCAAGGATCAATCAGGCTGTGCTTCCTTTCTTGGGATTCGTGGGTTTTTAGTTATTTCTGCTTACAGCAAAGGCCTATAACTGCCTTGAAGCTGAACAGAGGCTTGTAGGGAAATGGTTCATTTCATGCAGAAGTGTTGGCATACATCAGTTTGTCTGTCAGCCTAACCTACCTCATAAAACTTTTGGATAGAAAGGGTGTGTTTTATAGTGGAATAGTATGTTTCCCCCCTCTGACAGAGGCGTCGACTTTTAAAATCCGGGGGGGGGGGCTCTTGTGCGCGCGCGCACGCGCTGGGACCATGTCCCAGCCCCCCCCTGGACTGGCCTAGCCTGGCCACTCCTGCTTCCGTGGGGCCAGCTGGGCAACAGCCCAGCATGCCAGGTCAGTCCCGGGGGGGGGGGAGGCGGCGGCGGTAGCAGCCGGCAGGCGGGCAAACGAGGTGGCAGCCCACGCCTGCTCCACTGCCTCCCCCCCGCTTGCTCCTGCCTCTGTTCCTCCGTCCAGCACGCTGGGCATTTGCCCAGCTGGTTCCTGGACGGAGGGAGGGAGGAACGGAGCAGGGGGAGAGGCGGTGGCGGCGGCAGTCGGCCAGCCAGCCGGCCTGGGCGTTCCATTTTCCCGGGGGTGGCTGAGCCCCCCCCCCGGGAAATTTTGGGGGTGGCTCAAGCCCTCGAGCCCCCCCGTAGTTTACGCCTATGCCCTCTGATATTTGAGTATATTGGTTTGGTCTCATGGAGTGGAGTCTTGGCTCTTGTTTGTTAGTCAGAACCGTAGGCTGCATGAGCCCCCTTGTCCTGAAGCCTGTATCTTTTTATTAACAAATGGATGTTGTTGTTTTGCGTCTCTCTTTTGTGAACCTAAGATCAGGAACCTGAGTACCCTCTTCCTGAGTAGCAAGCAAAACAGGCCATCAATGGAGATGACATGTACACCATCTTGAGCTTCTGTGATTAAGAACACTACTGCTGATCCTTTACCATGTAAGGTCTCTAATGCAGGATCTTGTAGCTAACAAGTGTTTTGTGCTTCTTCTCATACATACTACAGTAAATAGTAGAGATTAACAAATACAACATTCAGATACATAAAATTTCCATTCATGAAGCTGTTGAGCTCCCAAACCTTCTCTCAAAGATTGCGTTTTCAGAAAAAGTGGGACCTCTGTGCTAATAGTACTGGGAACCAGTGTCTTTCTCGATTCAGTAAAATGAGATGAAGGTCGATTGCTAATGCATTAGCAGCAGAGAAAGTTGACCTTCAAACTTTGTGGCTCAAATATTTCCTTCCTGCAACAAGAAGGCTGCCTTTATACAGATCTGGGCTCTCGGGAGGACACCCAGATGGAAACTTCTGACAATCTCAGTATGTGGCCTACTGGGGATGAATGAGGCCTCCTTGAGACTGGTAGACCCAAGTTCTTCCAGGACGCCCCACCACTCATGGCAGGAAGACTACACAACAACCACAGCAGTTCCTCTAAGCTATGTGCGCCATTGGAATCAAGATAACAAACCAGAAATAGCTTGTGCATCTGGGTCAGGAGACTGTGCAAGCAATGAAACTGCATACCTGACCCTTGGCATAATTTTTAAAAATCAATATGCTAGGGGGCCTCTGATGAATCACTGCAGAGGAAATAAACTATTTAGAAATGTCCTCCCCACACACACATCCTAACTAATGACCTCCACCCCCCTTTAACTGGCTCTCAATTGATTTCAGTGTTCCAATGTTGTTCAGAGCAAACTGATCCCTCCCCACAACTTCTTCGGAGGATGTTTTTCTTTTGTTTGTATTTTTGTACCTACCTAGAGACTCCTTGATCTATGGATGGTGTCGTTTCCTTGCCTTCATGATAGGCGTGATCTACCCTATTTATTATTAGGTGTAATGAAATCTAAATTATAATTGAGTTAGCCTGATAGGAATAAGGCAGAATAGAATAATATGCCATGCCATACTATGGACTGGCTCCCCCAGTATCAGCCTACACATGAGTAGGCCAAAGGATGACACAGTCTTACCATCACCCCACAGAGGAGCATAACTGTGACAGATTTGTTTAGTACATTTTTGCAGCCTCTCCGGGGAACCTGCGTGAGGCAACTTACCAAATAAAACATAATAAAAACAGAAAACGCCATATAAAGTTGTTAATTGAATCTCAGCATTAAAAACTCGGCCAGAGTATAAAAACATAAAACAGTAAACAGCTTAAAATGGATTTTGAACTAAAAAAAGGACTATTAAAATGGCATTAAAAATCAGCCCCTTAAATAAGACTTAAAGGTAAAGTTAAGGTCACCCTTGCTCGAAAGCCAGTCGAATCCGACTCTAGGGGGCGGTGCTCATCTTCGTTTCCAAGACAAAGAGCCAGCGTTGTCCAAAGACTTTTCCGTGGTCATGTGACCGGCATGACTAAACACCGAGGCACACGGAATGCCGTTACCTTCTTACAGAAGCGTTACCTATTTATCTACTTGCAATTTCTTGCTTTCAAACTGCTAGGTCGGCAGGAGCTGGGGCCAGAGACGGGAACTCACTCCGACACGCGGCACTTGGGTCTTGAACTGCCAAGCTACCAATCTTCTGGTCTACACTTCTTAACTTAAGCATGTACAGATGTAAGATTTGCCTGATTTCCTGATTCATTCCACCCATTTCAGCAACATTATGGCAGTGAAACAAAGCATGGATAAATACATATATACACTCATATCTAGAGATTCTCATACAGAATGCCAAGCATCCTGCTGCAGTATGCAAGAATTCCTGGATCACCACAATTGGATACTAAGGGCATTGACCTGAAAGACATAAACTGAGCAATTTCTTATCCCAGTTGTTGCTTGCAGAAACAGTCTTGGACAGTGCAAGACAACAGATGATTTCCAGCCATTCCTTGTTCTCTGGTGTTAGTCAGTCACTTCCAGAGTCTACGCCTCCCATTTCAGGATAAGTTGGAGCACTTTGCTCTTCTGTTTAAATGGCCAAGTTATCTGTAGCGATCATTTTTCTCTCTCTGTTGCAAAGCACAGATCAAATAATAGAGGTCAATTCATTTTATAGAGATTAATATGAAAGAGTTAGAAGCAAGTAATGTAAGCAGGGCTTTTTTTGTAGAAAAAGCCCAGCAGGAACTCATTAGCATAATAGGCCACACCCAACCACGGAAATGTATTAGCATATTAGGCCACACCCCCTGACCGCACAGCTCATTAACATATTAGGCAGGGGGCTGGGAAAGCACAGGGCAGGCATGGAAGCTTGCCTCTCCCCCCCCCCCGAGCTTCTCCACCCCACGTCAGCATCACCTTTCTAGTCTACCCCCCGCAAACCAGACGGACGGGGAAAGGCGCTGCTGAAGTGCCTGGGATCTGAAAGGTCCCTGGCGCTTCAGCATCACCTTTCTAGTCTCCTACCTCCCCCCCAAACCAGACAACCGAGGGAAGGCGATGCTTAAGTGCCTGGGATCTCAAAAATCTAGTCTCCTATGCCCCCCCCCCCAACCAGACGGCCAGGGAAAGGCGGTGCTGAAGTGTCATCTTCAGCATCACCTTTCTAGTCTCCTCCCCCCCCCCCCCGAAAGATGAGGAAGGGAAGCAGGCATGTTTGCCTGGCTGCCCTCGGTCTCCCCAGCCAGCCTGCCAAGGCGAGAAGGCTGGGGAGACCGAGGGCAGCCAGGCAAATGGGCCCCGTTCCTTCCCTGAGCCTCTCCACTTTTGCGGAGACACTTGGGGAAGTGTGGGGGGGGCATGGGTAAATGCCTTTCTCTCCCTCCCCCAGATCGGGGAGGGAAAGAAAGGCATTTTCAATGTGCCTGGGTTCCCCTCCTGATCTTGTCATACCTGGAGAAGATCAGGAGAGGAACCCAGGCATGTCTGCATGCCTGCCCTCTTTCCCCAGCCTGCCCGCTGTGGTTGACAGGCTGGGGAAAGGAAGGCAGGCATGCACACATGCCCCTTGCTTCTCTGAGCCTCTCCGCTATTGTGGAGAGACTCGGGGAAGTGCGGGGGGGGGGTATGGTTAAATGCCTTTCTCTCCCTCCCCCAGATTGGGGAGTGAAAGAAAGGCATTTTCAACATGCCTGGGTTCCCTGCCTGCCCTTTTCCAGCTGCCACATGTCAGCTAGAGAAGGGAAGGGAGAGGAAGGCTTTTCCTTGTCAATTTCACTCTCAGCTGACTGGCTGGGAGTGAAATTGACAAGGAAACCCCCAGGCTCCACAGAGGTAAAGACGGAATTTTAACATGCCGCCTTTCCCTTTTGTTTGTAACATGGGGAGGGCAGCGTGCTATGTAGCCACGCATGCCAGAGGTTTTGGTTGTAGGCGTGGTCAACTCAGGAGCCAGCCGGAACTCCGTTCCTGTGCGTTCCTGCCCCAAAATAGCCCTGAACGTAAGTATCACCTGATACAACTACTAATTATGTTTCTGTTGCTATTAAGAGCCATTGAGAAATGGAGTCACATGATGTGTCAGATGCAGAATGGAAAGACCAGATTTAAATGTGTGCTTGTCTGTGAAGCCCACTGGCTGTCCTTGGGCAAGCCTTTCTGCCTTCCAGCCTCATAAGGTTGTTGTGAAAACGGGACAAACACAGGGCTCATTTCGTAGCAGGGGCTCCTTTGCATATTAGGCCACATACCCCTAATGTAGCCAATCCTCCAAGAGATTACAGAGCTCTTCTTACAAGGGCTACTGTACGCTCTTGGAGGATTGCCTACATCAGGGGTGTGTGGCCTAATATGCAAAGGAGCTCCTGCTATGAAATGAGCCCTGGACAAACACATGTATGCTGCCCTGAGCTCCTTGGAAAAAGGGCGAGATACAAATGCAGCAAATAATAGGTTTTGTAGGGAGACCATTAGGTAAGCCAGACATGCAGACATATATTCACTGTGTTTATTTTATGAATACAATTTGGTCTACTGCAATTAATTCTGCTGCCCATCTAATGAGTAAAAAGCAGTTTGAAATTTAAATAGGCTGCACAACACATCTTATCAATAGAAGTGTGCAGTTGTCTCTAATTTACATGTGCCGCGCAGGAAATCACTTACCACCTGATTTACCCAAGGTCACTCAGGACAACCAGCAGGCTGTAATTCCACTGCAGATAAATGCTTTAAAAACAAGCCTTGGCAGTACAGTTAGAAAACACAATCAAACAAGTAACCAAGCCAAATAATTGTGCCTTGAGAGGTGCCAACACCAAGTGACAGGCAGAGTAGTGACAAAAATATCTCCAGGCCAAAGTCCTTGTTAATAATGTCCTTCTGCTATCCTGGAATGGGCTCTGTTCCAGTGCTTTTGGGGAATATGCCTGCATGGGGATATCTCTTTGGCTTATGGGTACAAAATGGAGAAAGGGGGAAGGGCATGTCAGTCAAGGCTTCTATGTTAATTCCAGCCCCAGGGATGGGTTATACAGAAATGCAGTAGAATGCATTGTAGAAATACCGAAGCGGAGCAGAACTTGCTACTGACTGCAGAATTGAGTTACCTAAGAAGATCTGTTCTCATTTTCATAAAGTAATATACAAGCTTGATTAGCAAAATTAGAATAAATGATCCAAAACGAGGACGTAAGCAAATATTATTCATTTGCATGTTATTAAACACCTGCAGAAGCCAGCTTCCTTGGGTTCAAAGTTTGGATGGCTTCGCATGCAGAATTTTAATTTTTATTCGGTCCAACCACATTAACTCAATACACAAGATTTAAGAGTTCTCAACAACTCTTCATGAGGCATTCATTAACTACCTAGAGCAGTGTTTAGGATTTTTAATATAAGGGCTCCCACATCTCCCCTCTGCTGTCACCCTTAAAGGGACTTGTGCTTTCCATCTAATGTTAGAGAGACATTTGATCCATTAGCAGTGCAATCCTATAGAAAGGTAATTCATTCTAAACCCATGGGTTTCAGGGTTGCACCGTAGAGATTTTTCATATTTTTAGTTGGAAGGGAAGCTGCCATTTTTCCTTCTTATTGCCAGAAAAGCAAACATTCAGTCCAATACACAGCTGTACCCAGAACTACTTTTATTTATTCAGAACTGGCACTCAGAGGATGCAGACAAGAGGGCATAAATTCAAGGGGCCGAAGCATCTCCTTTTCTACCCCTCCATTTTGCCTTTTAATATCTAGTATACAGGTTCCCAGGCCATGCCTGGCAACTGGTGGGAGCTCTGGGGACATGGGGGAGGTGCCAGCATTGCATAGGTTATGACATCCAGGGCTTTTTTTGTAGAAAAAGCCCAGCAGGAACTTATTAGCATAATAGGCCACACCCAACAGCAGAAACTCATTAGCATATTAGGCCACACCCCTGACCGCATAGCTCCCTCCCAGGATCGGCTTCCCCTGGTGCCCCGCAGCTTGCGGGGTACCTGGGAAACCCGAGGAGGGGAAGCTGTTTAAACTGTGTTCCTTCCCTGGATCGACTTGGCTTCCCCAGGCGTCCCGTGGCTTGCGAGGTGCCTGGGGAACCCGGGGGGGGGGGGAGGCTGTAGGTGTGGCCAACTCGGAAGCCAGACGGAACTCTATTCCTGTGCGTTCCTGCCCAAAAATAGCCCTCAATTGACATCACTTCCAGGAAAAACCAAAAGAGACTTCAATACCATGTATGATACTTGTATTCTAAAAACATGTTCTCCAAGTGCCTCTCAGAGCAGTTTTAGGCAAGAAAGATTGCCAGTGGGAGGTTTCCAACCGCAGTAGGAGACCCGGTAGCTCTCCAACCTGATAAATGTTGGAGAAATGAGCATGTAATGCAAGGCCTGAGAAATTCAGTCATTATAGGGTTAACTATGCAACTTGTTTGTTTACCTATGTTAGCCTGGAAGTAATACCTGGCAGCTGGCCAATTGACTGTAGACCCGGGAAAACTAAAGGTGTACTGTCTTGCTAATTGGTCAATGATATCAGGTGTTTCCTTTCAGGGGTCAAGAAGAAGGAGAGATCCTCCATTACAATCTCTCACTCTCTATCAGTATGTCTTAGTGTGAAGACGGAGCACAATGCAGCTCCTTAGAAAGCATGTTTTGTTTATTTGTAGCTAATCCCGTTTACCTTTTCCCTTTAGTAATAAACTTCTTTTAAACCAAAAGAAGCAATCTCTTCTTTCCAGAAAAGCAAGATTCATTACTCTGATTTTTCTGATTATTGGACAAAAGTCCTAACAAATGGTAGCAGAGGATGGTTCTTAAAAGATGGTTCTTCTCTTAATAATAAAAAAAAAAGCTTTCTGGATTGATTGAGAAAGAGAAATAGGGAATAAGAGCTAGAGGCTTGGATTTTTAAAACGACCACTTTTTTTCCTTCCTGCTCTCAGAGCAATCTTGCAGCCAGAAAGGCCCAACCCTGTTTCCTTGCTGATCAGGGGAAAACCTATGCTGGATTGTAGTTTGGCAGGAGCAAAGGATCTTTTTTGACTGGATTAATTTTTGCCTGCTGTAAGTGGAGCTGAGCCTTGGAGCACTGAAGAGAAGCTGCTGCCGGGAGAACAAAGGAAGGCGAGGCAAAGGAGCTTTTGAACTTCGCGCTGCTGCTACAGAGGGGGGAAAGATTAACCCTGCCAGCTCCTGGAGAAGTAGATGAGTGAGCCAGAACCTGTGCTTCTACCTCAAATCCAAAGGGACGTGAGTAAAAAAAAAAAAATGGCTTTTAATGCCCCATCCCAGGAAATGCCAAATCTCAGACTTACAAAGGCTAACTATCAGTGGTGGGAGGAGTATTTGAAGAGTCGCCTGCAGACTCACAATGCCCTTCAAGTATTAACAACTGAAAATCCTCCAGAAACTGACCCTGATAAGACACAATTCCTTATGATGGATGGTTTTGCTAAAGCCCTGATTTTAGGGAGTATTCCCTACACAGAGGTACCAGGATTAAGAGGGCTAGCCACGTCCAGATTGATGCTTCAAAAGCTAAAAGACAAATTTGATAAACACAGCAAGAGTAAAATCTATTCCCTCAAGGGAAAGATTTTTGATTTCAGGATGAAGGAGGGAGACTGCCTTCCCAAAGAGATGGACAAATTAATGGGCATTTACACACAGCTTAAAGACCTGAATGAAGCACCCTCTGATACAGATATGATTTCTTCAATTCTCAAGGGTCTGCCTGGTTCCTATAAGTCTGTAACCAGTATGATTAGACTGAAAGATGATCTGACTTTAGAAGGTCTTTTGTCTGCACTAACTGAGGAATATGATTCTAGAAATTTGAAAGAAAGTTTGTCTGATGAGATGTCTGTTTTGAGTCTAAAGCATGGACAGAGATTTAAAAGGAAAATAGAGTGTTTTATATGTGGGAAAAATCATCTTGCAAAGTACTGCTCTTCTATGAATGCACCTAATGATGAGCCCCAAGAACAAAGAGCCACAGGAGCACATGGTTCCAGTAACAAAGAACCAGCCAGTGGAAGGGGAAGCCATTATGGGAGGAGCAGAGGTCACGTTTCACACACACAGCACAGAGGAAAGAAGTTTGCAGCACAGACACAGAGCAAAGGCAATGCTTTTAGGATCACTGATGTTTTAACACAGATGATAAGAAAATATTTTTAATCGATTCTGGCGCTTGTACACACGTGTGTAGAGAAAAAGCCTGGTTTAGTAACATAGATGTTGAGAACAAACCAAGAATTTACCAAGCTAACAGGGAATTATTAAATGTGGAAGGCGTTGGGACTGTAAAATTGCGATTGTCCACTACAGATAATCAATTAATTGAAGTTGAATTGCGAAATACAGCTTATGTGCCTGAAGCTGTTGAGAACTTAATTTCAACAAAAAGCCTTATGAATACTGGCCATATTGTAGTGCTCAAACCAGAGCAAGGAAGCAAGGTCTCTACCAAGGATGGAGAGCTTGAATTTAAAGTGGAAGAGAAAAATGGCTTTCATTACTTTGTAGCTTGTGATGATGAGGAGACAGAAACTTTTGATGTTGATCCTGATGAGGAAATAGAGACTGTTGATGATAAGGAACAGGTTTGCCAGACTAAGGATGCTTGTGATGATGCTTGTAAACATGAAAAATGTTTATTTTCATGGCATATTAAAATGGGACATAGAAATTTGAAATCTGTTGAGCAGTTGTTAAAGCAATGTGGAATACCTGCTGTGCATTGTGAAAAGAGTGAAACTAGATGTGAGACATGCCTCAGAGCAAAGGGAGATGCCCCAAGTTATTCTGGGAAAACTCCAGCGCAAAATCAAGAATTTTTGGAAACTGTATACAGTGATCTTGTTGGGCCTTTACCTGCATCCCTAGGTGGGAACAAATATTTTGTGACTTTCACAGAGAATAAAACAAAATACACTTATGTGTATATGCTGAGAAGTAAGGATGAAACACTGCGTAGATTTAAAAATTATGTGGCTATTGTTAAAAATAAATTTGGCAAAGCACCTCAAAGCTTACTCACAGATGGAGGTGGTGAATATTGTAATGCTGAATTCAAACAATTTCTACAAGAGCAAGGAATTCAACATAAAGTATCCATTGCCTATTCACCCCAGCAAAATGGAGCTTCTGAGAGATTAAATAGAACACTGCAGGGGATGTGCAGAGCTATGCTAATGCATTCTGGACTGCCAAACGGTTTATGGGCAGAAGCCCTGAACACAGCAGTGTACTTACACAACAGATTGCCCTCAAAGATTATTGGAACCTCCCCTTTTCAGGCTTGGTTTGGAAGACAGCCTGGTCTAAGGCATATCAAAGCTTTTGGCGCAAAAGGGTATGCACACATACCAAAGGAAAAGAGGGGAAAGCTTGATTCCAGAACTGAAACTGGACTTATTGTAGGCTATCCTGTTGGTGGGAAAGGGTACAGGATATACAATCCCCAAACCCACACAGTAGAAGAACGCAATGTTGTTTTTATTGATGAGACTGTATTGCCTAGTGTTTCCACTGCAGCTGATCCAAAGATGCCTGGGACTGCACCTGATGAGTTCGTTGCTTGGCTACCTGTAGTGACTGCTGGTGAACTGGCTGGGGAACTGGCAAGTGAAGCAGCAGGTCCACCTTCTGAGGAAACTACTGAAACAGAAGGGGAAGCAGGGGCCTCACCAGAGGAAGCGGCTCAACCCACGGCAGAACCCACAGCAGAACCCACACCCGGTGTGAGGCGATCAGAAAGGAGCACTAAGGGACAACCTCCAATGAAGTATGGATTTTGTGAACTTGTGCAACCTGCAAAGGAACCCAAGAACTGGAAGGAAGTTTGCAACTTACCTGCGAGTGAAAGAGGCAGATGGCTTGAAGCAATGGAACAAGAGCTGCTATCCATTAGCGAAAAAGAGGCCTGGACTCTCACTCAACTACCTCAAGGCAGAAACCCTGTTGGATGTAAATGGGTCTTCAAAATAAAGCACAAGGAAGATGGAACTGTGGAGCTATACAAAGCACGCCTAGCAGCTAAAGGCTACTCACAGCAATATGGGACTGACTATTTTGAAACTTTTGCTCCAGTTACTGACCAAGCAACATTCAGAACACTTCTAAGTGTTGCAGCATCTAGGAACATGATAGTAGAGCATCTTGATGTAAAGACTGCTTTTCTCAATGGAGAACTATCTGAGGAGATCTACATGGAACAACCTGAAGGTTTCAAGGTCAAAGGTCAAGAAAACTACGTCTACAAACTTAATAAAGGACTCTATGGCCTAAAGCAAGGCGCAAAGGCCTGGTATGACAAACTTACTGAACTTTTAAAGAAGCAAGGCTTCAAGCAAGGGAAAGCTGAACCTTGTCTGTACACTAGAATCAGAAATGGACAATACCAGTATGTTCTTGTTTACGTTGACGACTTGATCATGGCTTGTCAAAACAGAGGAGACATCAAAGCAATAGCTGATGGACTGAATAAGGAAGTGGAAGTCAAACAGCTAGGAGATGTTCAACAATATCTCGGAATGCAAATTGAGAGACTCAAGGATGGAACTTTTCTTTTATGCCAGAAAAGAAAGATTATGGACTTTATAGAATCTGTTGGCATGAAGAACTGCAAAGCTTCATCAATCCCACTTGAACCTGGATATCTGAAGCAGAAGGACGGCACACCACTAAAGGACATAGGAGGATACAGAGAGGCTGTCGGAAAGCTCTTGTACCTGAGCAAATCAACGCGTCCAGATATTACAGCGGCAGTTGGATTTCTAAGCAGAAAAGTAAGTTCGCCAAATCATCATGATTGGAGTGCAATAAAGAAGATGGCACGTTACCTAAGAGGAACAATGGACTTAAAACTAAAAATTGCACCAACTGAACAACCAAGACTAGTCGGCTACATGGATGCCAGTTGGGGAGAAGAGATGAACAACTACAAGTCTACCAGTGGATACCTATTCTTTTATGGAGATGGACTGATAGACTGGACTAGTAGAAAACAGACTGTTGTAGCGCAATCCACAGCAGAAGCTGAGTGCATTTCAGCAGCAAGTGCCTGCAGCAGACTTGAATGGATCTTTGAGATGTTGAAAGATTTTGGAATAATTGAACCTGTACCTATACTTATGTTAGAAGATAATCAAGCTTGTATAACTATATGTAAGGAAGAGAGCACGACTGCTAGAAGTAGATCTATTGGTATTAAATGTGCATTAGTTAAAGATTTGTACCAGAAAAGGTTGATAGAGATTAAGCATTGTCGTACAGAAGAGATGGTGGCTGATATTCTGACTAAGCCACTGACCAAAGACAAGTTTGAAAGACTTCGTGAAATGTTGAATATGCTTGATGCTAATGTTCAATAATGTTTTGTGTATGCATGTATAATGACTTGCATTTCAGGTCTTGAGAAGGGGTGTTGGAGAAATGAGCATGTAATGCAAGGCCTGAGAAATTCAGTCATTATAGGGTTAACTATGCAACTTGTTTGTTTACCTATGTTAGCCTGGAAGTAATACTTGGCAGCTGGCCAATTGACTGTAGACCCGGGAAAACTAAAGGTGTACTGTCTTGCTAATTGGTCAATGATATCAGGTGTTTCCTTTCAGGGGTCAAGAAGAAGGAGAGATCCTCCATTACAATCTCTCACTCTCCATCAGTATGTCTTAGTGTGAAGACGGAGCACAATGCAGCTCCTTAGAAAGCATGTTTTGTTTATTTGTAGCTAATCCCGTTTACCTTTTCCCTTTAGTAATAAACTTCTTTTAAACCAAAAGAAGCAATCTCTTCTTTCCAGAAAAGCAAGATTCATTACTCTGATTTTTCTGATTATTGGACAAAAGTCCTAACAATAAAAGAGTTCTGCAGAACTCTTTGCAATCTAAGGGAGCAATTCAAGCATATCTACTCAGGACCAGGTCCCATTTTATTCAGTGGGGATTGCACCCAGATTAGTGCCCTTAGAATTGCAGCCAACGTTCCCTCTAAGCTGTGGAGTCCTGAGAGCAAGAATTCTACTTTGTGAGCTACTGGCATTAAAGTTGTGAGCGAGCAGTTTGGCTCCTGCATAAATTAGTTTGTTCCGGAGCCATCCTTCCTGAGCAGAGACAAAAATGTGTGAGCTGGAGGCTAAAAAACGGTGAGCTGGCTCACCCTAAGCTTAGCGCGAACACTGAATGCAGCCTGTATTGGTTGGTAACCTACACGAAGAGAGTGCCCTTCGACACTTCTGGCACTTTCTTGTATTCCTTATACTTCTGTCCTTCATGCCCAGATTACCAGCATTTGCATTGTTATTTTTGTCCCAGGATACAGTCTGGCAACATCGTGCAGCTGGTAAAATCAAAAAACTTGTTTCCCAAATTTAACTCCCGCCCCATACACACACAAAGAAATAAGCAGGTACTGCTTTAACTCACATCACAGGGACCTGATTTGTACTTTTGGAGAATATTATCACTGTTGGAAAGCCAGCAGAGGGAGCAAAATCTAGTTCAAGCCGAGCTACATGCAAGCAGTGTCTCTTGTTCCGTGTTCATTTCCAGGCAACGGATTTCCAGAAGTTTAGATATATTTAGAATTCAGAGAACACTTGGACGTCTTTATTTCTCTTTCCAGCTGTATCTTTACAGTTCTGAGCTTCTTACAGAAATCTAAAACCAAATACTTTCTCGACAGAAGATGCATAAAATGACACCTCTGTGCTACATATTTCATATTTCGATTTGCAGCAAATAATCATTCTGAAGGCTTCCAGGTTTATGCTTCTTCTTCAAACTAAATATAGAGGAAACAGCGGTGTAATCTGATATTCTCTTGCAGTCAAGGGCATAGACTTTCCAATTTCCCGGGGGTGGGTGGGGGTGGGCTGGGGCTGGGCCAGAGATATTACAGGCCATTGTCTCCAGGGGAGGCTCAGCATGTCCTGGAAAAGTTCGGGGGGGGGGGCTCCAGGTCCCCAGCCCCCCTGAAGTTGACGCCTATGCTTGCAGTGACATTGTCTTGAACAAGGATTTGAACTGCAACCCTGCCAACTGTGTAAAGGACTGGAGGCAAAATCTAGTGACCAGAACTAGGCCTAACTTTTAAAAAAAAGTTCTTAAAAACAGGCTATTCACATATATACTGTTTCATCAAACTTTAAGCATCAAGATTGTACAAACTAAGAATAACTCTACAAAGTACACAGGACCATCACACAGTTGCCAAGAGGCTTGGAGAATAATGTCTTGTCCTTTTACTCGAGGCTTAATGTGTAGAAATGGGCAGCTGAAGCTTTTCATAGCATGGAGGTAAATAACATCCTATTAAGCCTCTGTTAAAAGAACAGGACATTTTTCCCCCTTCAGGCTGTTGGTGAGATTTAGCTCAGGTCAAATGGGCAAGAATCCAGCAATGATTTTTTGCAACAAATACAGCAGTCCTAAAACAAATTACTAGGGAATTAATTTTATTGAATGCTGTGAGACTTACTTCCAAGTAAACATATATAGAATTGCATTGCCTATCTAGTTGATGGGTGGAGAATAAAGGGAGATTTTTCTCCCTTTCTCATAATATTAAAACTCTGGGACACCCAATGAATTTGTTGGGCAATAAGTTCACAATAGATAAAGACTTCTTTACTCAATGAGTGATTAAAGTTATGGTATTCACTTCCAGTGTAGCTGGCGTTACAAGGGGGTTAGACAAATTGATGGAGAAGAGGTCCATCAATTAGTGTTGCCAGCTCCAGTTTTGGAAATACCTAGAGATTTTGGAGGTGGAGCCTGATGGGGTATGGAGAGGGGAGGGATTTCAGTGGGGTATAATGCCATAGAGTACACCTTCCAAAGCAGCTATTTTCTCCAGGCAAATTGATCGCTTTTGTCTGGAGATAAGTTGTAATAATGGGACATCTCCAGCTACCACCTGGAGGTTGGCAACTCTACAATGGTTATTAGCCATGGTGAGTGAAAGGAATCGCCATATACAGTGGCAGCAAAACTTTGAGCACCAATGCTGGGAAGCAGTACCAACAAGAGAAGGCCTTAGCCTCTATGGCCTGTTTCTTGGTCCTACAGGGCAACTGTGTGGTCTTGTGTGAAACCGTATGCTGAACTAGAGGGAACATTAGTCTGATCCAGCATGGTTCTTTTTTATGTTCTCATGCAAACTGTAGAACTGGACTCAGTCTAAACAGACAGTTCACCTTGTTGCAAAACTATGCTGAATATTTCTTCATCAGGGAGGGAACCCATTCGCTACACATTAGAAACTAGCATTTCAGGGGGAAGACTAGATTTGAACCTCACTGTCTTTATGCATTGACATTTTATAAGGACAAGACATCCATGCATACGGTTCCTCCATCAGCAGGCTAAAGCGGTCCAGGAAAAGTTCCAAGACATGATTGTTTGTTTTGAGTCTTGTAATGACTTACAAGTCACATTCATTTCTGCTGTGCATGGACACAGCTAAATTTTGCAGGTTCAAAAACAAATTCTGTGCAATTTCTTAAAAGACCAATCAAAAGTATACATTTTTTAAAAAAAAATTCTCCAGAATTCTCCATTATGCTGGAGGTTAAAAAGGGGATGGTGGAAGAAAGGGGAAACGTGGTTAGACCTTGAGGCCTGTTGTCTGCTCCTGTTTGGAGAGGGTGCTGGATAGAGTTTGTTTCAGGTTGCCTGACCTTCTGAGAGAAAGAAAGTGAGACCAGTAATAGCTTCCATTGAGTATAAAAACTAATGGTTAATCCAGTGCCTCTGTAACACCAGACAGAACAAATGGAAAAGATGATGCTCCTCTAGCTAATGCTATTCAGTTTGGTTCTCAGTGACTCCTGTGGGCCCAGTGCTGACTGGGAAAGGAGATGACAAGGCAAATCCGCAAGGTACATGATGCAACAAACACATTCTCTGTGTTGAAATGGTCACAACATTATTGGTTACAGCTGAAAGAACTTTGGTGCAGCAGGGTAGCAGTTCCCAGCATCAGCCAACCCACATGCTGGCCAATGGACAGACAACACCCCAACCCACCTGCTGCGGGATACCATGGGATGGCAGGATGCAGGATTCCACATGGGCACAAATCATTGTGTGAGCTCCCCGCGACTTGATATTGAGGGTGTCCTGACAGCTCCTGAGCTGGGCATGTCCCCTGCAAGGCCTCACCCTAAAATCTCTTCAGGAATCCCCAGAGGTGAGGGAAACAGGCACATAGGCCAACGCTGATACTGCTACAGCAGGTGGGCATGGAACCTGTCCGGCTTCTGCCAGAAGTCCTCCAGCTGCAACCAAACCCCCCAAAATTCGTGTTGAACTCCAGGAAGCCAGATGTCCTATCCAGTGCTCCCTCTAAGCTGTGGAGTCCTGTGAGCAAAAATTCTACTTTGTGAGCTACTGACATTAAAGTTGTGAGCGAGCGATTTGGCTGCTGCATTAATTAGTTTGTTCTGGAGCCATCCTTCCTGAGCTGAGAAAAAAAGTGTGAGCCGGAGGCTAAAAAACTGAGCTAGCTCACACTAACTCAGCTTAGAGGGAACACTGGTCCTGTCCCCATCCTGAGAGATGGACACCATCTGAAGAGCACCTCCCGCCAGAAAAAGATATCCAAGTGATGAATCAGGCAATTCCCTGTAGCCTCAACAACACCGCCTGCTGCATTAGTGACCTTGTTTCTGGCCACATCTACTTGTCCAGGCAGCAGGCATCGCACCAGGAATGCCTCTCCAGCAGTTTGGGCCAGAACAACGGTGTGTTGGGAAGCTGGGCAAACAAAATGTGAAAGCTGGCTTCCAAAGCTTGTGCTAATCCACACCCTATTGGGCACCAAAGTCATTCTCACCCAGCTAGGATAACCAGGGTGGCAGAGGGCCTAGATGCAATGAAGAATCATAGGCACAGGTGAGTCCCAAAGCATTCATCTCATGCCAATGCAGATAATGTGTAGCATTCCTTCCAGGCCTAGGAGCCTACCCTAACCAGTAGATGTACTGCATGTACTTGAGCCCAACTGATGATACTGTGCCTGAAGATTAGGGTTGCCAAGTCTGAGTGGGAAAATACCTGGGGACTTTGGGGGTGGAGCCGGGAGAGGGTGGGGTTTGGGGAGGGGAGGGGCCTCCACATGGTAGAATGCCATAGAGTCCACCCTCCAAAGCAGCCATTTTCTCCAGGGGAGCTGATCTCTGTCAGATGGAGATCAGTTGTAAAAGTGGGAGATCCCCAGGCCCTACCTGGAGGCTGGCAACCCTCCAAACAGACTTCAGACAAGGTGCTGAAACTACAAAAGGAAATAATCAGCAGCCAGCCCAAATGCAGCTGAATTCATGTTTTGTAAGCAAATGACTTCCACCTGCTCAGAACTCCCCTCTCCCTTTAACATCCAGCCTGGTAATGAGTTCTGGGAAATTCAGTCAGTCTCTCTCTCCCCCCCCCCCCCCATTTTGGTTGGTCTTAATAAAAAGTGTTACACAGGTTTTGCCTGCAGGATTGTGAACTTGGAAACCACAGCAAGCACATCAAGAAAGGTAGCCAACTCTGGTTTGAAAAGTTATTGGCCATTTGGATGCCAAGTTGCGGGGAGGGCGGGATATAAATGTGAAATAATAAATAAATAAATAAATAAGTTTGGGAAGGGTGGGGTGTGGGGAATGGACAGAGCTCAGCAGGGATGGGAAGTCATAGTGTCCCACTGCCCTGCCAAAGCTGCCATTTCTCCCCCAGGGTCTCCGTTCAGAACCGATCTCCTCTTTAAACAACATTAACATACTTCTGAATTAGAGCTGCTTAGGATTGCTCCCTTAAATGCTGTATTAAAACTTTATCGGGTCCCAAACAATTTCTCATTTTAGAATGAATGAGTCCAAAGGAAGAGAATATTCTTTCTACACCAGCAAGAGAAGCTACTGCTTTATAAAGTGAAATAATTACTTCAACATTCTCTAAATCCAAGTGCTTAAGTGACTTCCACCAGTTTACTGGTGTGACTTTCTTTAAAACATCATCAACAAACATATATTTCTTGAATGGATTATTGCTGGATACCCATGTCATAGCTAACTCCTCTTCCTCAGCACTTAAGGTTTGACCCTGGTACTGGATACTGACAATATTTGTGAGAAAATGAGCTGGATAAAGTGCTTGTTCCATTCTTTTTTTAAAAAAAATTCTTGTAATTCTGTCAGTGTGTAGTTCTGCTTTTAAGTGCTCACTCAGTTCCTTCCAAATTTCAACAGCATCAGCAATAAAAGAGCTGTTTTTCTGTATTTTATTTAAAGCTTCAGAAATGGGTTTCGGGATGCTCAGCATATTTTCAACATTTTTCTTAAGCCCAATGTTGAGGATTTTGGCCGTGACAGTGCCATCTATTATCTCTTGATTTTGTTCACAAACTGTCACTAGAATAGGCCAGTTCTTGATATACTACTCAAAACAATCCACTACAGAGTTCCATCTAACATCTTGTTGGTAGCGTTAGCTTGGTTCCACCCATTTTTTTCAGAGCTGCTGCTGCTGCAAAATGATTGTTATGGAAGTATTTAGCAATTTCAACAACATTAGTCTTTATTTCTGGAACACTGAAACACTTTGTATTCCCTTCCTGCTTTCTAAATTTCTTCTCCTCTTGGATACATTTGCAGCATTGTCTGTGACCAAACTGTGTACTAGACATTTGAATTTTTGTTCACATGTTCCTATATAACAGGATCACTGTGGACATTATTCCACCCATCAAGACTTAGGTTAACAATTTCACCGTCTAGAGTTGCTGCACATTGTTCCATTTCTCTGTTATACACTTTATCCAGCAGTTTCCCTGCAACATCTACTCTGCTGAGTGGGCTGTATCCTGGTCTCTGAGACCGAACCATATTAATAAAGTGCAGGTTTTCAATCAGACAGAAAGAAGAGTTTGTTGCATAAACAGACTGGGCAGTTTTTTCATCAATTAACTTTTCCCCTAATCTGCTGATTTTAATCACAAACGTCCATGGTAGTTCCTGGATGGTCAGCTTTTTTATTTCTTTTAGGTGATATGCTGTGGATGTGTGATGTATATGATGTGACTGAAACACTATCCTGGACAGATAACTCTGAAACTGTAGAACAGGACGATGGTGATCTCAAAGGTGGAGAGTTTCCAGAATCCTTTATGTTGATGATGGATTCCCCTAAACAAAAAAGTCAATGCTGTTATTTTATTATTTATACTATTCCTGCTTATTTAGTATTACTAATTTAATTCACTGCCACTCTGTACTGCCTAAAAAAAGGAATATTTGCTTGTTTCAACTCTTTATTGCTTCATAACAATTGTATCAGAATAACAGTAACATGCAGTAATAACAATTATAATTTTGCTCAAACATGACAGTTCCTCAAAGCAGTGTTTCAGAAATATGATGAAATCAAAACATTTACAAAACTGAAGATCTTGCCTGTTCAAACATGTTCCTTTAGTCATCTTCATGACAGCACTTCTCATGATGTTGTTTCGTTTGGGCCACCAGGCCTTGCATTTCTTTGTTGCAGTGTTTGCATTTTGCATGCATGCCTGCCTTACCCATAAGTAGAGGAACTTCATTAAAATATTCCCGAACTGGGTCTCTTTTACGACCTGCTGCCATTATAGGTTCTCTCCTCCAGGGAAAGAAGAATATGATAAATGTCAGGCTATACACACAAAGATCCAAAGACTTGTGGAGTATTCTGCTCAAAAGGTTTCACTTTCATTTTTACTGCTTGCCCTTCCCTTCTCACACTTCGCTTCTTGCGCAGGTCTAGTCCACTCCCAACAATCTTCTATTCACTGAATTTTTTGAAATTTAGCACTTAAGAGGTAAGGGGGTTGATTCTGTGTACATAGATTTGCAAAGAAACAATGGGATTAAGGTCTTTTACTCAACTCTGTATGTTTATTTTATAACATTTTTGCTGTGAAGAAAAGGCATGTGATCTCTGCAGACACAAATTCAGTTTTGAGAACTGTAAAACCAAGCATCTGTGATAATATCTTCTAGATAGAAAATTTGCCCAATAATCTTACAGAAACCTCTGGAAGAGCATGATATTGTGAATGGATTAATGGAATTCATTTACCAAAAAATTTAAACATTGCATCAATATACAGCCTTGTGCCACATAATTAAAAAATAATCCTTATTTCATGATGAATAACCTATAATGTATCTTAAATAGAAACCTGATTTTTATCCACTTTGATCAGAACAAACTAAGAACGCATAGGATTGTATGTTGATTTTATTATGTCGATTAAGGCCACAGGATGAGGTTGTCCTCTGTTATGACATCTTCCTTATCTTCAGAGCCAAGGCAAGATGCAAGTGGAGTTGAGTGGAGATAGCACCCTCCCTGCTGTGGCAATGGCAGACTTTTGCATCTTTTCTGTTGGCCTTTAAGCACCAGATTGATTTATGCTATTTTTTATTGTGATTGTTAGGTTGTTTATCACTGTTGGATTTAAGGGATCATATTAGTTTTTATCTGCTTTAGAAGTACTTTTGAGCTAAAGTGTGGGATTTAAATATTTCAAATATGCATTTTATCTTGAATTATAAGACAGTTTCAACACCATGCAGTTTGTAAAAGTGCTTTGTTTTGCAATTTAATGCCAGCATATCAGACTTTTTTGAACCTTGTGGCAAACTTTCTTTGCCCCCTCCTGCTCATATTCCACTTATCTGCTGCTGAAGTCTTTTTTATACAGTAGGCAGACATTGGTAAACATTCTCTATAGTCATTCTCAAACTTTCTGAAGTAGCACCTACTTTTGAACTTACTGTACTTTGCAGCCCCCTTGCAGAATAACTCCATGTTATTTACCTATCCCCACATAAAATGCGGGAATCGAAGACCAGTTAACACTACACAAGATTATATTTTATTTTTCATACTTAGTATTTATAAATTTACACCGTTACTAAGCAACAGGCTGCATTTGATGGCTATTCCATACATTATGCAGAAGCAAACCCAAATATGTCAACAAGCCTTCCAGAACCCCCTTTCCCACATCACCATTTCCCTCTTCCTCCTTCCTGTGCTTGGAACCAACCTACAAGGGAAGCACAGCCTCCTTTTGGATTCTGATCAAGACTGAGAACCACTCTATTAAAAAAATGCTACCTCTACCAGACAGTATTAATTCACACCAAACACTTAGTGCTGTTTAAAAGCACAAGGCTGCCACCTGGAGAAAGGAAAGGTTCTTACAAGACACAAATGCACAAGAGTAGGGGTGATTTATATAGCCATCAATGTACACATTACATTAAAGAATAAAATGACTGGTTTCTGCCCCAAGGAGCTTGCATTTAAATACTGGAAGGTAACAAAAAGGAGAAGGCACGAAAGGCAAGGAACAATGTGCTTATGTACTGTTAAATATCTCAACCTTGGTTGCAATCGGAGCGGACAGATTATATTTAACATCACATATTTGCCAAGAACAGATTGACTAAGCTTTCTTTTCTCTGTACTTCTACAAACACGGCCCTTTACTGCAAGCCTGAAAAGAGAGTCCATTATGTTTCCCCAAAGAATAAAACAAAACCACAGACACACCCACAGACTGTGTGAAGAGAGAAGCAGGCCCGTAGCCATCATGGGGCATACTGGGGCCCTGCCCCCTTAATTAAAAGCCCCACCCCACAAATAGCCATGCCAGAAACCTTATTTTTAAGAAGATACCCCCTGTTGCCTGCTGCTGGCAGTGGCCAGGGTGAGGGTGCCGCAGCCTGCCCTCGAGCTTCCTTCTTCTTCCCCCTGTGGAATCTTGGGGGGGGGGGCATCATGGGACTTGGGAAAAGACAGTTCAGAGGGCATTTAAATGCCTTTTGAGTTCCCTTGCACAGGGCAAGAAAGCTTAGAAGGGCACTCAAGAATGGTACCTTCAATACATCTCCAGCAATTTCTGTCAGCCCAGGCCTGCTGTATATCACCTACATGTTTCCCAAAGGCTCATGACAATGGTTTCTAAAGACTCGTAATTTAGGTAGTATACAGCAGGACTAGGCAAGCAGAAAAGGGAATGATTGTGGAAGTGCTGAAGGTACCACTCGAGTGCCCTTCTAAACTTTCTTCCCCTGTGGAAGGGAGCTCAAAAGGCATTTGAATGCCTTCCGAAGGCAATTGAATGCCCTATGAGCTGTTTTTTCCCTAGGAACTGGCATGTTTGCTGCCCTGTCCTTAAAATGAAGGGCTAGAAACAGGCTTGGAGCCTCCCCCATTAAACACTGGTGTTCTGATTAATTTAATTAAGTTTAATTTAACTGCCCCCTTAAAAGATTAAATGTCACCCCCAAACAAAAAATCCTGGCTGCAGGCCTGGGGAGAAGTGATCTCTGTGTGTGACCCAGACTCTGAAGTACTTTAAGAAACTAAGACCTTGAATTAAAAATAGGCAAGGAAACAAACTGGTAGCCATTTTGATTTCTGGAAAACAGGCCAAACATATTTTGCTTCCTCATGTATTAGATGGTGAACCCTGGCTTTATATCAACTGTATTCACTGGACAGCCTTCATAATCCACTCCATGGAACCTTATGTGGCATTACTAATCTAGGACCTATATACCTTTGGGACTGCCTCTCCCAGTATTCCCCTGGAAGAGTGCTACACTCAGGGAATAAAAACTTCTTGGTGGTCCCCGGCCTGAGAGAAATCCAGCTGTCCTCAACCAGGCCCAGGGCTTTCTCAGCCCTGGCCCCTGCCTGGTGGAATGCTGTTGGAAGATATCCGTGCCCTGTGGGAGTTGTTACCTTTCTGCAGGACATGCCAGGCAGAGATGTTCCGCCAGGCCTTCGGTTGAGGACAGCAATGGTACATTCTTTGGCACTTTCATATAATTCCCCATCCCCCGTAAACCCTCCCCCAGGGAGGCTGGGGAGCTAGAATTCTTTCCACCATCTTATGTATTGTATGCATGCTGTTTTTATCTATTGGTATTTATTGGTTTGTCTTAACTGAGTTTTAAATTGAGACTTGCATACTATCTCGTTGTAAGCTGCCCTGAACCCTACTGGTAGGGAAGGGCAGCCTAGTAAATCTAATCCAATAAATAAATAACTACTGAACAAAGGCATGGATAAATGTTGACAAGATTCTTCCTTTCAAAGACATGGATCCTTCATAATAAGTGATTAGAAATTTATCCTTAATAGCGTCATCTAGACTTAAGGCCCCAGTTTCACATGGCTGAGAAAATACTATCCCATCTATCACAGATACAACAGTTCCCTCAGCAGCAGCCAGGTTACCTGCTATCATCTATCTCACCCAGATTCAGTTTCAGCTTGTCTAACCTGCATGATGTACGAAGTGGTCCTGATGCAGAGCCAGGTTAAGACACATGGAAGCTCTAAAATGTCAAATATAACAGGTCCCATAGCATTGCTTCCCCCCCCAGTAATTTAGAACTTTGTAGCTTACTTAGTTGTGCATAAATCCAGCTCTGCTAGGATGTGATACACCAGGTGACACTCCATTCTTTCCCTTATGGCACAAGCTGTATTTTATTCTAAGCATTCAAATGCTGGTGAGACCAGACAATGATCCTGGCCATTTAAGAGAAAAGTGTAAGAACAAGGCCTTCAGATGAGTAGATAAATTATCCTAAAGTCATTACTGTATTAGACACTCCTGGCATTAGGTTTCTGGTTTTGCTATGAACTGAAGATGGTACCTTCTCAGAAGACCTGCAAACTTAAGTTACTTGCAATTGATATGGGAAAAAATGCTCAATATATAAAATTTGCTCTGACTTGCCAGCTGCTCCTTACCCAGGATTCTCAGTGGTGATAATAGGGAACCAACTAGTCCTCAGTATCTTCCCGCCTCGTTTGTACGCAAAGACTGATTGGGCCAGGAGACAGTGTTCTAATAATCACTTCTACCCTGTTGTTTTTGTTAGCATATACTTTGATTGGCCTTATTTAAGCCAGGGTTGGAGACTTGAGAGAAGATGCAGAGAGACAGCAGTTTCTGTCCTGCTCAGCTTGTGACTTCTTCCCCTCAAGACTTCATGAATCAGGATTAAACTATCATTTCTTGCATCTGCAGTAGAAAGCCTGTACAGCATATCAGAATCATGAACCAGCTAACTAGCAAAAAGGCAGCACTATCTTTGACAGTGGAAGGCTAATCTTCAGAGTCCAAATATGTCAAAGCAATTCCTAACATCTGCTTCTGACTTTTGTTTCTGTCCAGTGAGACACTAAGCCCTTCTAACTTGCTGATTTTTCCAATTAGCAGGAGTGAATGCAATCAGGCTGGCATAACTATCAGACAAGAGCATGAATGCCTACTTTTAAGACTGAAAAAATTCAAAACAAACCACAGTTCCCTGCAAAATTTTCTGAGCCTGAAGAACACTGAACAATTACCTGAACATCCATGTCTTCATATGGTTGAAGGCTAAGTGCTAGAATTTTACCTTAAACTTTTTATATTATTTGCAAAAATTGAATATGCTACACCAGCTAGGATCAGGGTACATTAACATATTAGTGGTATGGAGGGAACATGATCATTTTCAGAATAAATGATGTTTAGAGTTGTTTTAATTAGCTGCACATTTAGACATTAAATGTCTGCTGAAAGCACAACATGTTACAAATTCTGTAAAATGTGCACAGTAAAGGCTCTGGAAGCTTTTGTTAATGGCTGAGAAAATGGATTGCAGACAGAGCAATGAATGGTGGAATGTTATAAAGTTTATGTATACTGCCAGGAGCAGTTCTCTGTTCTGTATTGTTTCCCTTAGCGCTTTATCACTAAAGTTATGGAGTTTCTAAAAAAGGAGGAGAAAGAAGCTGGTGAGTGTGTGAACTACCACTATGGAAAATGAAAACGTACCATGTTGCAGGTTGCTAGAAATCCTGGCTTCTTTCAGAGTTTTCCTCTCTGCCTTTGGTGAATTTTTTGCCCCGTTTCCTTCTGATTTTTTTCCCTCCAGCAAAATTGAGCAAACACTGCTTGTTAACCAATCTGTTGGTATATGTGTCAGTAATTTGAGGGAAGTGAAAAGGTCAACCACAAGTCAGATCAAAGGGACAACAGAAGGTATGCAACAGTTGAAAAGCAACGGGAGCCCTGTATGCTCCGCTCATGAAAGTTTAGATAGCCTTCTAAGCGTAGAAATGCATCTTAGATTTAAGAGCTGTATATGTCTACAGCATGCCCATTCTGTCTTTGAAACCATTTCACTCATTCTCAAGAGAATTTTTTTTCAGTATGTCTCAAAATTTCCAATTTTTCTGTCAAAAAAATGAAAAAAGGCCTCAGAAAAAGAGAAAATTTTCCTGAATTTTTCCATCCCCCCCCCCCCGGCCTTCACATCTCTATGTATGCCCAATATTGTATTGTAAGAATTGCATGCTCTAGTTTACAAAGCATAAGCTTAGTTTCCTGCTACCAAAAAGTTAGTAGAGTTGTATGTACTAAGAGACAACAGGCTGAGCATTTTTCATACTTACAAGTTTATTTCCATTTTGCTGTACAGAAGCAGAAGTGCCACTCACCCTGCCCAATTCCCATTAGTAATTATTTAAACATGATACACATATATACACATGGACCAAGCAATAGATATTTCTTCAGGATTTACATCCATAGTTCAATACTGAGCTCAATGTACATCACAGGAACAGATTCCACAGAACAGAGTGCATAGCTTAGATAAAGTTAGATGCTTTATTCTATTCTTCTTGTGTGAAGTATTTCCTCTGTCAGGTTCTTTCGCATCATAGTACAGGCTTGATCATTCCATTTGGCCTCAGATGAAAAAACTGCATTTCTTCAAAAATTGTCCCTTACCATCCATATTTTGCTACAGATTCAATTCTAAAAGGTTATATTTTTATTGACAAATTCATGTTCATTACTGCTCCTTTCATTAAGCTGCACAAGAGGCTACTGATTTGTTCACGTGTGCGTGCCTGCACACTTACTTTGATAAAAGAACTGTACAGAAGGAATTCAAGCACTCTTTTCGAAGTCTGGCTTGTTCAGTAGCATTCAAATTACTTTTGTCAAACAGCAGGGAATTAGAGGACAAGGATACCAGAGGAGGGATGCAGGCTAGTGTCAGCCCTTGTGCTACTGTAAAGTTTTGTGGCATGGCATTAGCCCTGCAATCCCATGGACACATCCTTGTCTCCTGACTGCCGTTAAGAAAAGCTCTTTGTTGCCTCTGCATTGCCCTGCAGAAGCTATGTCAATCCTGTGAAGTCCATGAAGCTGAGACTCAGATTGCTACAAGTATTTGATTTCTTCTTACTCTGCTTGCTCTAGAAGTAAAAATAGAAGAAAGGCAGTTTTAGAGTAACATATATATTGTTAAAGGTATTTCAATAACAGGACCAAGCCAGAGAACAACTGTTGCTCCAAAATGGCATCGAAGCATGTACAATAAATGCACATTTCAGTCTGGTACCAATGCAACTTAAAAAGTTCTTACCTACCTTACCCCTTTTGCCCGGCAAGTTAAAACTACACGCTGAAAATGCCGACCATCTAACCTCACGAAGGCAATATATACTACACTGTTCACTCATGCACTTACTTTGATGTTAAAGAGAAACCATCCTGCACCATGGGTTGCTGAAGACTGCTGGGCTGCTACAACAGGAATAACACAACCCTATATAAATGGCTGGACACTGTTGTTCCACAAAGAGGCAAAGCCTTTTGGGGAGCAAGGGAAAGAGTTATCCGCATAGCAGTCATACCACCATGGAGAGACATAGCCTTTTCCTGGTACCAGTTCTTAAAAGCAGCTACTGCAGATAATATAAATGTAGGCAACATTATCATTCCAAATTTGGCCTAAGGAATGATAACTAATCCTCTAAAGGGGAGCAAAATGAACGCAAATTATAGCTGAGTGCTATACAACGTAAGCCCCTTTTCAAGAACCCTGACCAAACTTGTAGGTTGTTATTCAGCAGTCCCAGAGAGCTTGGAATATGTTCCCCTGTGTTTGGGAGAACAAGACTGGACTAGATGAAATGGAGTGGTTTATACAATTTTATTCTCCACCACAGTTAACATCTCAACACAAGGTAATACACTAGGGACTAAATTTCATTCCCATAAACGACATGAACCATGGCTAACAGGGAAAGTAAGCACTGCTGAAACAGTAAAGATGCTTTCTGATGCCAGTTTGGTGTAGTGGTTAAGTGTGTGGACTCTAATCTGGGAGAACCGGGTTTGATTCCCCACTCCTCCATTTACAGCTGCTGGATGACCTTGGGCAAGCCATAGTTCTGTCACAGCTGTTCTCTCAAGGACAATTCTCTCAGAGCTCTCTCAGCCTCATCAACGTCACAGGGTGTCTGTTGGGGGGGAGGGGGAGGGAAAGGAATCTGTAAGCTGCTCTGAGACTCCAAGTCTCTTCTTCTTCTTCTTCAAATGCCTCTACACTCCCATTTTATTTCAGTAGAGACTGTCCTATAGAATACTGTAGGACACCACTATTGTTTAAATAACTCAGCCCTATGGCACTATGTAGTAACGTGCCACAGAGAAGATGCTGATACAAGGATTTTACATTTCATAGATGTCCAATGAACACTAAATATGTTATGCATTGACTTAAACAAAACAAACAGGTCAGTTGGCATGTTAAATATCACACTCGTATTCCAGGACAAGCTTTTGTGGACTAAAGAACACTTCTTCAGATGGGAAGGGGTCATGGCTCAGTGGCAGAGCATCTGCTTTGCATAAGCAAGTCCCTGGTTCAATCCCTGGCATCTCCAATGAACAGGATAAGGTGATCTGAAAGACCTCTGCCTGGGAAGCTGAAGAGCTGCTGCCGGTCAGAGCAGACCCCACTGACCTCGATGGAGCAAGGGTCTGACTCAACAGTAGAAGGTAGCTTCAGGCATAGGCGTAGACTACGGGGGGGGCTTGAGCCACCCCTGAAATTTCCCAGGGGGGGGGCTCAGCCACCCCCAGCAAAACGGAGCGCCTGCCGATGTGCCTCCCCGGGCCCTTCTGAGGCCCGGCTGCCGCCGGTGCCTCTCCCCCCCCCCCCCCCCCGACTGGCCACTCCTCCGTCCTTCCCTCTCCCTATTTCACCCGGAAAAGAGGGAGGAAGAGGGAAGGAGTGGCCAGGGGGGGAGAGAGGCACCCGCAGCAGCGGCTAGCGGGCCTTGGAAGGGCCCGGGGAGGCTGGAGGTTTCGGGGGGGGGGACATCGCCCCAGCGAGCGTGCACACTTTGCGTGTGCGCTAAACAGCCCCCCCCCCCCGGAATTTACAAAACTCTATGCCCCTGGCTTCAGGTGTTTCTGTGACCACAAACGCTTAGACTAAATGCAATGTTGTTAGTCTTTAAAGTGCCACACAACTCTGATCTCTTTTTGTTAAGCTTATGCAAGTTTGATGAGGATGCTACATCTAATCACTGAATATCAGTGTCCTTCCTCCACTATAATAGTGTCAGGTAACCCTGCCAATGGTTTGTTGCAAGAATGTCAGTTACCACTGCTAATGATTTCTATTGCCTTTCCTGATAGTCACTTAACATTACCTTTGTTTTGAATGCTCTTCTAGGTCCCGGACAGGAGATAGCAGTGGTAGAGTGACTCCCACCGCAGCTTCTTGCTCGCTCTGCGCATGCTCGCTGCTTATTAGCTTTTCCTTGCTCTTATCTCTTTTGCTCCTCATTAGCTCACAGCCTTGAGCTGGAATCCTTCTGCTACATGTTATTTTATTCACAGGTGCAAATTGCTCCTTCGCTTGAGTTTACTCCTTGGGAACATCCACCCCACAGATCCTGACAGTGTCTTTGCTTGGGAACCTACTTTGCCGCACTTTCCTTGGGAACAGTGGGCCAGTATATTTGGGCACCAATATTTCTCCCAAATGATTGGTGGGAGTCAAAGGGGGGGCTTATTTCATATCAGGTATAATTGTAGTTGTATTACTATGCTTGGGCATTACTAACAGAAGAAGTGTATTTGACCAACCAGATCTTTTCTGCAAATAAAAAACTTTCTGTTTAAGGAGACCTGTTGTGGACTACATCTATCGGCACAATCTCACAAATAGTTACCTTCATCCACAGCAGCTGCCTATTTAGTTTCGAATGAAAGGCTGACTGTGCTTTTCAAAGCATCACCATCTGGGTTACTTAGCGGCACCTCACATAAATAGACATCAATGGGTCCTTTTGTGCTTCTTAGACGTACTTCTATACAATCCTGCAAGACACAAAGATTTTGTTAACATAGGACAAAGTTTGAAAAAATTTAGTTCCTAGTCAATAACTGCTTTTGCTGGAAGGTTGATTTAAGAAGCAAGAGGTGGATTTAATTCAAGTCCTAGTTTCCTCCTCCAGATGGTCTTCTGCCACAGACTTCACTCATTCATATCATCTTCTTCCCTGTATGCGTGTGTGCGGAAAATGGAGGCTCATATATCATCACTTAAGGGGCCAAATTTGGCCCCAGGGCTTCCAGTTGCTGACCCCTCTTAAACACAGTCACTAGAAAATGAAATTTAAGCAAACAAGCAGTGTCAGGGACCGTTTTTCATTAAAAATCCTCCTTGAACAGATTTGCATGGTTTACAGCCTAATGCTAAACAAATATTCTTTTTTGTTGTTGTTGCAATTTTTACATTTTACCTTTGTTGAGGACACAATTCTGAGGACACAACAGAACAAGAGTAAGGTATCTTCTCAATTACAATAATTCCTCAGTATTTCAATTCCCTTTTTCTTTTCAGAAGCATAGCAAATTATGAGCAATTTAGAATACTTTAAAATAGCATTTATGACTCTTAAAGTACACTCTACATATTCTTAGTATTTTTTAAAACTTATTGTTTGTAACATATATAGAAACTATTTAAAAGTATTATACATTAGTAGTGACTATAATTTCTCTCTGTCTTTGTGGTTACTTCAGGAAATGCCAACTTTTTGTATCATGTAATACAGACTTATCATCAGCCTTGACCATAATATGAGTAATATGCTTTTCATTTCTGCTGAAATTCTTCAGTTGGTCTTTTGTTTACTAGGTTTGTTAACTTTGCCATTACAGCATATTCGGCTAATTTGCCACACCAGGCTTCTTTTGTTGGTCAATCTTCGGTCTTCCAAAAAGCTGCAGGTTGTATTTTTGCCACTATTAACATATATCTAAATAACTCTTGTGATGTTTTTTCAATACTATCTGGAATCTTCCCAATAAATTTATCTCTGGATTAAGTGGGAATCTGATTTTAAAAGTTTTCTGAATCTCTGCATGTATTTCAATCCAGTATTTCCTCCTTTTTTTGCAAGACTACCACATATAGTAGAATGTGCCTTCTACTTCCTTACAGTTCCAACAGCTTCCTTTGTAGTTCTTGTCCATTTTGTGGATATCTACTGGAGTAAAATACCATCGGAAGAACTCTTGTACCAATTTTCTCTTAAAGCCTGACAAGGCTGCACATTTTATGCCTTTTGTTCATAAATTTTCCCAGTGTGAAAGGGATCTTTATCAACATTCTGCATCCATTTTATCATGCATATTTTAACTTATTCCGTTTCCATATCATATTGGAATAATAGTTTATAAAATTCTCCTAACAAATGATCTGTATGTTGTGTAATATTTTTTTCAAATTCAGTCAAGTCTCTTACTCTTTATTTTTCTGTAAGAATATCTTTCCTTAAGACTGGAGACTGATCAAAGATAGACTAGCCATTGAATCATCTTCCCTTCTTGAATCTTTTGCCAGGTTTTGATTTCACCTGTGGCATTTATCATATCTTTGTATGTTAAAAAGTCGTTGTTTCTTCTCTCATGTTTATTGTAATATGCATGTTTTGGTGACACAATCAGAGATATCATGGGGCTGATTCTTTTTCTTAAAGATCCCCAAGTCTGGAGTAAACTGTCTCTCATTATATGGTTTATGTCTTGTCCTTTATTTTTCAAAGTTGAATTTTCAATCCAAAGAGGGTAATGCAGTTGATTCTTTAGTCCCACAGCTTCTAGTTTCATTAGTCTATTGTTCAGATTTTAATCCATTCTGCAATCCATACTAGTTTGGCTGCATGATGGTATAGCTTAATATTGGGAACTTCCAATCCTCTTCTTTTTTTTTTTATCATCCTGCAACACTGAATTTAATTCTTGGGTTTTTACCATTCCAAATAAATGCATTTATTTGTTTCTGCCAGTCCATCAAAGTTTTTTCTTGTATTGAAATTGGTAGCATCTGGAATTTAAAAAAAATCAATTTTGGCAGCATGTTCATTTTTATTGTGGAGATTCTTCCCAGCCATTATAATTTTAGTTTGGACCTTGTATCTTTTTCTATGTAGTTTTGTAGTTATCATTAAACAGGGTATCATTTTGTCTAGACAAATGTATCCTGAGAATGACCCAAACGTCTCAAATTTGTTCTATCACATATGGCAATGAAGTATGGGGGTCCTTGGTTGTTCAGACAATATCATATGCATAGATTCTAAGTTTAAATTCTTCTCCATCAGCTCTCAGTCCTTCAGTATTTGGGTCTTGTCTTATCTTGGAGGCCAGCACTTCCACTGCAAGAATAAAGAGAAGTGAAGACAGTGGACATCCTTGACGTGTGCCTTTTTCTATTTCAAAGCTGTCTGTTAATAGTCCATCTTCTATATATATAAAAGAAGGTCCCCTCACCATAAAATCAGCGCCCAGGCCAAACTGCTGGACCTAAAAACACAAAATTTGCGGAGAGCACTCCTACCATGGTGTATGTGCTTACTAAGAAGGGATTTTTAGAAATTCGACCCCTAAATGGGTCAAAAGGGGGAAAATGTGCTCCCCTCATTGATTCCTATGTGGCTGCCTCCTTGCACCCCCTCACTCTCTGATTGGTCAGCTGTAAACCTCAGCATTCTGAGGTAAAAAAAACAGTTACAGGAGACTGCAGAGAGCTAATGGCAGTTGAAGAAATCAGGAATGGCCAACAACCACCTGTGAGGTGCAGTGATGCTGATGGCCCAGCCTCTCCGACGGCTTCCAACACACTTCCCATCACCTCCTACACCTAACAGGCAGTTGTCTGACAGGTGCAGCAGTGTTACAAGCTGCTTAAAGCCACGAGGGAGCCCGCCCCAGCAGTAACGCCTTAGTGATTCTACTGGCCCCACCTCCACAGTGGCTTCTAATACTCCTCCCCCTCCTACACTGGACAGGCAGCTGTCTGTCGGGTGTAGGAGAGGAGGTGGGATACTTACAGCCGCCGGGGAGGTTTGCTCAGCAGGATTGCCTTAGCTCTGCTGCTGGCCCAGCCTCCCGGATGTCTTTAAACATAATCTCCACACACACCAGACAGATGAGTGTCTTGTCAGGTGTTGGAGCAGGGCCAGGGTACTTTAACAGTACAAGGAGGAGGCAACTTAGGAATGCAGCAAAGATATTTGCACACAGTACTCCTGCGGGGCACGGAGCTGCAGAGGCCAAGTACCAGCAAGATCACCCTGAGGTGCTCAGAACAACACGGTCTCCATATGAGCAAAACAATCCAGGAACACCAGTAGAAAGGCCATCACTTTTGTGGAAGGTGGCAGGAGTTGACTTAACAGATGACTGCTTCTTAAATGGACAGTTCAATGTGGCCTGCTCCTGAGTGAGCTCACCAAGCAGCCTGGTGATCCTAGCACCTGAGGGTGGAACCACCAATGTGGTCTACAGAGACATCCTTCAGTAGAGAGGGAAAAAACAGTACATACGTCTCATTGCATTTTTTACACTACAGTCTTCTCCATTAGAATTCCTACAACAAATCTTACATTTCAAACTTCACATCAGTATTATAACTGGATTTACGGAACTTAAATACCGTAGCAAAGCACGGGTGTCAGGCTAGTTTATTATAATTCTTGCATGCCGTTTTTAGTAAATTCCTTGAACACAGTTCATAAACCTAGAACCACAATTCTAATATTGTAGCATTTTTTGAAGAAAGGACCATGACAAATTGTCAAGTTTTCTCAGCATCCAGAAACATAAATGCTGCTTTGATTTCCCTGTTTTGCACTGATTACATTACATTACTGATTACACTGTACATTATCCAGCGACTCACTTTTGATGTGTTGCACCTTGGGAGTTGTAGTTCTCAGCTGGCCTTACAGCAACCATCACAAAGGAAATTAGAACTACAGCTCCCAGTTTGGGAGTCCCAAGAGGCTGTGGGGCATTAGCAGGCTGAGTAAGCAGCTGGTGTTAAAGGGGAAGCAGCTTTGGAATAGAAAGGGGGTTGGGGGGGGGGGGGGAGAAAAAAAAATCCTGAATGCATCTCCAGCTCTTGATCACAGAAAGTGAGGACACCCAAAGCAGGGCCTTAGAACACAATCCTGGTGATACAAATATATACTCTATAGACTCACTGAGAAAGAGATGCATGTAGGATTACCAACCTCAAGTGGGCACGGGATTCAAAATATCTGTAAAGAAATGCTTACTTCTTTTGGAGCTGGTACTTCCATTTTTGTTTCTTCTGGAGCCTTGATTGCAATAACAATCTGTTCTTGAAATGTCTGAATGCTACGGATATCTTGATAGGTCACATAAGCTAGTGTATACAATAGTAAAGGAATTTCAATAATCACTTTTAGTAGAGACATGATTTAACGTGGAAAATAACATGCAATGCAAAAATTCATAACACTTTCTTGTTGCTCAATGAAAGCATGTCAAAATGTTTCTCATTACCAATATGCAACAAAAGAAAAAGGATATCTTGCGTTTTCTTTGTCGTCTGTTAAATCGAACAATTGATGAGCACAGTCCTTGATTAAATCATCTAGTGCTTCTTCCATTGCTGTTAAGTCATAGAGTTCATCTTTTAACTTTTGATGCTCAGGTGTTCTTTTAGTAATCTCTCTGATATCTGATCCACTAAGACAGACGACAAAGATTTTTAGACTTGTGATATAGAAATTTAAAGGGGAAAAGACAGCTATTGCATGAAGTTACTGATCACTGAAAGAATTTTTGTAAATCTCAACTGTCTGACAGTATAAAGAAACTTAGCTTTCAGAGAATGAACCAAGCCTACCATGAACTGCATACACCTAAGCACAACTGATTTTAATGTGTTTAGGCACACCTATACCCACACAGAACTCAGCTGTACAAGCTGCATAGTAACAGTTACTTTGTTGGATTCTACAGAAGATTCTTGTATTTGCAACAGGGCTTGCGCAAGTAGAAGTACTAAAATTACTCCTCACTGCCAGGTGCACATTAAAGCAACTGCATCCCCACTATCTTTTCTATATGCAGAAGACATAGCATAAAGTGTTTTTCCCAATACATTTCAAAAATAAATAAAATTAAGCAACCCATCTATCGAATACTCCCCTTCTCTACATGCACGCTTCATTAAAAATCACGGACTTCACTAAAAAAAAATTGAAGTGGTACGTGTTGCATCAGCTTCCGCAAGTAAACCTGTGCTAAATATATTTTCCTTTTTGCTCATGCATCACTAGATCCAGCCCAATGACAGAAAGTCCAAATAAAGCTGCAATCCTACATACGCATACTCGAACATTTTAATGTAATATAGTGTGGCCTCTTGCTAGGTTATGGTATACAGAACTGGGTTACAAGACATTCTGAATTTAAGAGATGGAATAAAACAATAACAAACAACAGCTTATACAAAGCTTGTCCCTACTTTCGGCAGAAGGATTACAATCTCTCCACAAAGATAGTTATAGGGATCCTTCCAGCAACCCTGTAAAGAAGACCATTATATCTATGTTACAGATGGTGGGCTGAGGCTGTTCATGGCAAACAAGTTTGCGGCCGAGAGAGGACAGCATAGGCTACTGGGCGGGGGGGGGGGGGGGGGGAGGCGACAGTAGGAAAAGGTAGGTAGATGGAGGAGAAGGAAAGGGATGAGACTGCAGGCATTGTCAGAGTGAGGCAAAGAGGAAAAGAAAGATGGAGAGCAGGAGTGAATAAATGAGATTCCTCTGCGTGAGCCCTTGTGGGTCTTTCACTTGTAGCTATTCTAACAGCAAGCTTTCTGAAACTATGCTCCCTTGTCCTAAAAGTCATGATACGCTTTACTTACACTAAATTTCAGTTGTCTGAGAACTGGATGTGAAAATCAACTTACACCCACTGGATATGGTTCTTGGATCTTTTCTGGATAAGACGTATTCCGTCCAGCACATTTGTGATATCATACACTCTTCGTTTCCGCACCCCCAGCATCCGTGACACCTCATTTAAATCAAGAACGCCTTGTGGAGCAGTTTTGACAAGCTCCATGAACCTCCTGGTCAGCCGAACCAGAGATCCATCATAACGGGGTTTTCTGTCTTTCGTAGATTCTGTACAGATTTAAGATGACATTTAGGTTAATCAATGCCAACAGCAGGAGAAATCCTTATCAAGTGGTGTTGTAATGATGATTTAAGTCACTCTTCTTTAACATTAGTGACTTCAACAACAGACAAGTTTATATTCTGTTGCCTCTAAATTGCAAGCTCCTTGGAGCAGGAGATGATTTTATTGGGTTATGTTATAAAGTACCACGTATAATGATGTTTCTTTCTAAATAATTTTCATTATGTGCTTAATTTATCAGCACAGGTGAATCTGACCAATTATAACAGTATGAACAGTATAGTGTAAACTGTATATCTAGAAGGGCTCTTACTGATGAGCACGGTGAATCAACTGAGATAGATAGGAACTCTCAGTCTGGGGCAAGTGATGCACTGTATTCTTGGTGCGGGGGGGGGGGGGGACAACAGTGGGAGGGCTTCTAGTGTCTTGGCCCCACTGCTGGACCTCCTGATGGCACCTGGTGTTTTTGGCCACTGTGTGACAGAGTGTTGGACTGGATGGGCCACTGGCCTGATCCAACATGGTTCTTATGTTCTTTCTTCCTTTATGTTCTTCCTTTGCGTTCTTATGTTATGTTCTTATGAGATTCTCAAACATCTCAGATTCCACTTCCAGAGCTTTAAGGTTAATACTTGCCATGCAAGTATATTGTATAAGAAAAGAAACCAGTGGGTCAAGGTGAAAAAATCCATGGTCACTAATGCTATGCTGTCTTGAGAAGGGGGGGGTGGTTGTATGTAAAACCCAGGTTTTAAGCTCTGGTTAAAAGCCAAACATGATACGCATTCATGCAGATATGGTACTGTGGAGCCATAAGAATACAACAAAAAGCTCAGCTAGTTCAGATCACGGATCCATCGTCCTGCTACCAACAGTGTCCAGGAAGTCTACAAGTAGAATGGGGGGAGTTGTCCCCCCCCCCAGCAGCTGATATTTTCTTTTAATCTGGAAATTCTATTTACTATCATAGTTAACAACTATCAGTGGAGCTATTGAGGACCTTCCCAACAAAAGAAAACTCAAGGGTGTATGTTAAAATCTCCAAGCAGTAAAAAAGTAGAAGAGGAAAAAAAATAATTTGCCATTTTAGGCTGTATCAACCAAAAATGGCACACGTAACTACAGATCCTAGGTCAGGAGGAGGGAATGAGAGATGCAGGGGCAGGATAGGCAATTTCCAGTACCACCCTAAACAGAATTACACTCTAAGCTCATAGGCTTATAAAGATGTAACTTACTTTCACTTAATCCTAAACAGCTGTTTAAGCACAGAACAGACTCTGGATCCCATGCTATGGCAACAGTTTATGTGCCAACTCAAAATATTTCAATGTATATCCAAAACACATGATTCAGTGTGGTCCAAACCTCCAGCCATGATTTGGGGGGCGGGGGGGGGGGAATCGTAGTGTTAGTAAATTTTTATGCCTTCTGGCCAAAAGGCAAAATTAGCCTAACTGAAACAGATTCCAAAAGGAAGGACAAAAACAGTAATCAAGGTAAGATGCCAACCATCAGACAAAACTGAAACAGATTCCAAAACTACAGATTTTGGTCTTCAGGCACCACTTTTGGTGGCCAGAGTGTATAGAACTGCCATGGAGGCTTTAACTAATACCAGAGGAATGTTGTATTTTATTGGGGTTTTAATTGTTTTTAATTCTTTGCATGCTCTGTACTGTTTATTATGTCTGATGTAACCCATCCTGAGCCTGCTATGCGGGGTGGGGTGGGGGATATAAATCCAATAAAATAAAATAAACGTGGAAATAAGAATCTCAAGTTAGATGTCTATAAAAATATTTATATAAACTTACTTCTAACAGGCACAATGGGTACATCCTCATCTACTTTGTGACTCACAGATACGAACTGGACATCATCTTCATTTTCAATTTTAATGTGTGCCTATAACAAGAAGAGAGACATGGCTTAACTAAAATACAGCGCGTTAACTGAGAAGTCATCAGCTGTTTTAAGCAGCCTAATTTCATCATAAATGCAGCAGGTTGAATTGGCATAAAGATTTTACAGATGAACAACATTTTATCTTAGAAGAACTGCCTTGTTATCTCAGTCGCTGGTCCACTTTGTCCAGCACTGTATTTCAATAGTGACTACCCACATGCCTCTAAAGGAGCTAAAAGCAGCAAACACTGAACCTTGTTTCAGTAAGGTTCTCTACCAGCATTGCATCTGCATGTAATCATCCAGCTGAACTATTCATCTGGTCCAGTGGCTTTTTCATCACAGCCCCAGGGAATCTGACTGGCCACACAACAGCCTGCTGTGATCAATTTGCTACTTACCTCAGGGGTGTCAAAACGTATGGCAAACTGGCTCTCTGCTGCTTCCTACTTCCTGTTTCCAGCATCAGAGCTGGTGTTTGCCCAGTCTCTCCTATTTCCTACTTTGCAGAGGAGAGAAAGAAAGCCAAGCCTCCCTTCCCTTGACTGGCTGAGGCCTCCTCCTCCTCTAAGGAGGGAGAGGGAAGGAAAGAGCCAGAAAGAGAGAGGCCTGGGCTTTTGGGGGTTCCAAACCCTTTCTTAAAGGCACAGAGCCAGAGAGAGGGGGGGGGGGGAGACCTGTAGCGCCTTTCTGAAGACCAACAACATTTTATGTCAGCAACTGAATGTTCTGGAAGTTTAAAATGTTTTCCCACGGGTTTTTGAATACAGTGGTTTTTAATAGCAGTAGAAAGAGTAAGAGTCCAGTAGCACCTTAAAAACTAACAAAATTTGTGGTAGGGTATGTGCTTTTGTGAGTCACTGCTCACTTCTTCAGACTTATTTCCATTTATTCCTTGTATCCTCCTGGACTGAATTCTCCTCTACCAAACTGAGACCTAGGCTTCCTGTCTCATTACCAATGCTGATATCGCCACGACTACTACCCCTCTGAACATCACACCTAATCCAATCACTCCTGCTATTGCCATTTGGCATCTGAAATTATCTTTATAAAGTTTGTATCTCCAGTACCTTGTGTTACATTTTATGGCACGCATGGCTCAGCCCGACAAAGTGACATTTATGTCAGATCCAGCCCTTGTAACAAATGAGTTTGACACCTCTGACTTACCTCTGGAAGAAAATCACCCAGTTCCACTCTGGCTTAGATAATGCCATGGATGCATATTCAGACAATCTACTTTTGGTACCTGCTTGTCCAATTTATGTGGATACCTTTCAGCTTCTGGAGCCCAAGGATGTGAACAATGTCTTTGGAGAGGTGAGACCTACCATTTGTGTCCTTGGTCCTTGCCCTTCCCAGCTGGTAAAAGTCTGCTGAGTGAATACAGGGAGAGGTAAATGCTTCCTCAAGGGCAAGGATTGTACCACCCACGCTCAAGGTGGCAGTGATTAAACAGGTTTTGAAGAAAACCATTCCTAAGCCCTACTATGTTGGAGGACTACCAGGCAATCTCCAATCTTCCATCCTTGGGCAAGGTACTTGAGTGGATGGCTGCTTCTCAGCTCCAGGGGCTCTTGAAAGAGATTGATTTTTCTGACCCATTTCAATCTAACTCCAGGCTGGGGTTTGGAACAGAGACTGCTTTGTGACCCTCCTGGTTCTGCTGGAGCTTTCAATAGCCTTCAATACTACTGACCATAGTATCCTACTGAGCTGCCTCTCACACTGGGATTGGGGGGCACTGCGTTACATTGGTTCAAGTCCTATCTGGGGGAGGGGTGATCTCAAGAGCATAGTGCTGAGGGATTCCTGCTCTGCCCCATGGCTGTTGACCTGTGGGGTTCCACAGGTTCAATTTTATCCCCCATGCTACTTAATATTTATGTGAAGAGGTCCTCAGGAGGTCTGAGCTGTGATGCCATCAATATGTGGATAATAGGTAGATCTACCTTTCTTTCCCACCTAATTCCAAGGATGCTGTTGATCTTCTGAACTGGTGCTTGGAGTCAGTAATAGGCTGGACGAGGGTGAACAAGCTGAAACTTAATCCACATAAGATGAGGTTTTCTGGGTATATCTGGGACTTGAAATCTTTCCTGCCTTTGATAGGGTTATACTCCACTTGAAAAGCCAGGTTTGTAGCTTAGGAGTGCTACTTGACACGACAATCACCTCAGAAAAACCAGGTGGCTATGGTGCATTGGCGTGCTTTTGCCCAGCTTCAGTTAAGTGCGTCAACTGCATCCATTCCTCCATCAGTCAGATGTAGCCACAGTGAGCCACACCTTAGTTACATCGAGACTGAACTCTACTATAATGTGCTCTACTTGGGGCTACTTTTGGGGAGTGTCTGGAGGCTGCAGCTAGAGCAGAACACTGTGGCTAGATCACAGGTTAAGGCCAGCTATCGGGTTTGAATTCATATATATTATCATTTTATATACGCAAAAAGAGTCTCTGCTTTGCAGTCTTCCCATGTATCTCTATTGTTAATGCTGTTTTGTTATACTGATTGTCAGGGGTCCTTTCGTAAAAAAAGAGGTGCAGGAGCTCATTAGCATAACTTATTTGCATATGCCACACCCCCTGACGTCACCGGAAGTGTCATACAGCCACACATCCCTGACGTCAGGTGTGTCAGAAGGCAAGAAGGGAGGGAGGGGGAAGGAAGGAAAGGAACAGGAAGGAAGGTAGGTAGGTGGGGAGAGAGAGAGAGAAGAAAGAAAAAGAAAGGAAGGAAGGAGGGAGGAAGAAGGAAGGGGGGAAGGAAGGAAGAAAGAAAGGAACAGTAAGGTAGGTAGGAAGGTGGGGGAGAGAGAGAAGGAAGGAAGGAAGGGGGGAGAGAGGGAGGAAGGAAGGAAGGGAGAGGGGAAGGACAGGGAAAGGAAGGAACAGGAAGGTAGGTAGGTGGGGGAGAGAGAGAGAAGAAAGGAAGGAAGGAAGGGAGAGGGGAAGGAACAGGAAGGTAGGTAGGTAAGTGGGGAGAGAGAGAGAGAAGGAAGGAAGGAAGGAAGGGAAAGGGGAAGGAAGGGGGAAGGAAGGAACAGGAAGGTAGGTAGGTAGGTGGGGGGAGAGAAAGAAGGAAGGGGGGAGAGAGGGAGGAAGGAAGGAAGGGAGAGGGGAAGGACGGGGGAAGGAAGGAACAGGAAGGTAGGTAGGTGGGGGAGAGAGAGAGAAGAAAGGAAGGAAGGAAGGGAGAGGGGAAGGAACAGGAAGGAAGGTAGGTAGGTGGGGAGAGAGAGAGAGAAGGAAGGAAGGAACAGGTAGGTAGGTAGGTAGGTGGGGAGAGAGAGAAGAAAGGAAGGAAGGAAGGGGGAAAGGAAGGAAGAGGAAGGTAAGTAGGTAGGTGGGGGGAGAGAAAGAGAGAAGGAAGGGAGGGAGGGAGGGAGGGAGTATTTAGGGCAGGGAAGAAAAGAGCTTCCCGGGGCCCGCGGTGCTCTGCCGCGGCCCCGGGAGCAGTGGGAGGGGGGAGGGACCGGCCTCTCTTTCCCAGGAATTTATAATACTTACTGAGGGGAATGAGGCCTCTGGAAAAGAAGTTACATAATGCTTCTGTCTGGTAAGGAGGAGCAAAGCTGGAGAAAGCAGATGCTAGATGACGTGACTCAATGTGAGAGGGGTACCCCTGGGGTCAGTGGATGTAAAGGAGATGATTCACATGTTGGGGCAGAGCTCGATAATGGGAAAAATGGGCTTAAATTATGGGACATGGGGCATATAACATTCTAGAGTAATGGTTGCATGGGAGGTAATGCACACAATGCACATTAAATATGGGCTCAGCATTTGGCCCACCTGGTTTCTTGAGGAGGGGGCAGGGAGTTCAGAATGAGGGCTAGTAGGTGTGATGCAGGGTGGCTTCGCAGAATGGCAAGTACTAGAAAGAAAGTATTATACAGAAAAGGGTAGCACTGAAAATCTCATATGTCTCAGAGGTACAAACAGGGCCAAAGTTGGACCATTTAATATGTGTACAATTTGAGAAAGATGACACTATTTTTGAGAGATGATTCTGCATGAAGTCACTTCTTAAAGGGAGGGAAGCACCGGCATCTATTAATCCAGGCAAAGGGGTAGAAAATGAGTGCTAGGGAGGAGGGTACCCAATATGGGTGGCACACTTGCTGCGGAAGTCGGTGAGATAGAATGAATGTGCCAGAGGATGTTAACCAGTGGGGTAGGGACAGGGGTGAGAGAAGCATCATCTGTAGGACCTGTAGAACCCCTGTATAATCTGTAGAACCCCTATATAGATTTCAGCAAAAAGGGACAAGATCCACAAAGGTCAAAACCTGGTCCTGATCCATCTAAGTGTCAACTGCCCCCAAGCAGAAGGAGGTATTTTAAGAATACTTACCAGGGTTATTTTTAACGGGTCAAAGATAACTTGACGGAACCCGCCCCCCCCTCCCCCGGTGGTCTGAAAGGGTGGGGGTTCCCCTTCCGACTGGGTGGCAAGGAGGGGGGGCATTCGCCCGGCAAAGGGGGTCGGGGGAGAGGTGAAAGGGCGGGCAAGGACTCACTGTGGGGGTCGCTGTTCTCCCGGACGCCGTCCACCCTGCTGTTGGGGTTGATCCTCAGGAAGAAGCCCCCGTTCTTGCAGTATAGCCGCTTGGGGTCCTTGAAGTGTCCGGGCGGGAAGGCGCCGCCGCCGCTGCCGCCGCCGTCGAGCAAGGCGGGGAGGGTGGTGATGCTTCCCGCCGCCATCCCTGCCGGGCCCCCCGCTGCCCCCGAAGGCTCCCCCCGAGATGCCCTGGCGCGGCCGCCCGCCACTCCTCCCTCTTGCCGGCCGGCTCTGCGTCTCCCCCGGCCCCCCAGCCTCGCCTCCGCCAGGCTACACCCTCTGCCTCCCAGCCTCGACGCCCGACGGCTGCCCGCCCAGCCCCCATGCGGAGCACCGCCGGCCCCGGGAGTACTGGGGGGGGAGGAAAGGAGTTTCCCGGGGCCCACAGTGCTCTGCCACGGCCCCGGGAGCAGTGGGAGGGGGGAGGGAAGGGCTTTGCCTTCCCGGGGCCGGCGGAGCGCCGCCGGCCGGAGCATTGACGGGGGTGGGGGAGGCCGGGGGGGGGCAGGGCTTTGTTAAGTGCCCGCCCCCCCACGTCCTCTCTCCCGGAGCAGCGCTCCGGCACGCCCCGGCCCCAACGGAGCCCTGCTGATTGTTATAAAACATTAAAAATAAAGTTTTTTTTTTAAAAAAGTCCAAGTATTCGGACTATGTGACTTGGTATTACAACAATTACACTGGCTACTGATCCACTCCTGAGCCCAATTCAATCTGTTGATTTTGACCTGTAAAGCCCTACATGGCTTGGGACGAGGGTATCTGAAGGACCGTATTTTCCCTTATATGCCTGCCTAGGAGGCCCTTTTGACTGGCCCTTCAAAGAAGCTTGTTTGGTGGGTACATGAGAGAAGGCCTTTTCAGTGGCAGCCCCATAATAATTATGGAACAACCAATTGAGGGAGCTGTGCCTGGCCCCTTCACTTTCAATCTTTTGGAGGCAGTTGAAGACAGTTTTATTTATGACTGCATTTGGTTAAGTTTGTTAGCAGTCCTGAATAGTGTCTTTCAATCATGTTTTTTATGTTTTTTATTGTATGTGTTTTAGCTAATGCTGTAAACTGTCCTAATCTGAAAATGTTGAAATAGTGTGCGACTGCAATAAAAAAGGCTAACGATATGCTGGGGATTTTATTAGGAAGGGAACTGAAAACAAATCAGCCAATATTATAATGCCCCTGTATAAATCGATGGTGCGACCTCATTTGGAATACTGTGTGCAATTCTGATCACCACACCTCAGAAAGGATATTATAGCACTGGAAAAAGTGCAGAAAAGGGCAACTGGAATGACAAAAGGGTTGGAACACTTTCCCTATGAAGAAAGGTTAAAGCACTTGGAGAAACGATGATTGAGGGGTGACATTATAGAGGTTTACAAGATTATGCATGGGATAGAGCAGGTAGAGAAAGAAGTGCTTTTCTCCCTTTCTCACAACACAAGAACTTGTGGGCGTTCAATGAAACTGTCGGGTTAGAACAGATAAAAGGAAGTCATTCTTCCCCCAGAGAGTGATTAACACACGGAATTCACTGCCACAGGAAGTGGTGGCAGCTACAAGCATGGACAGCTTCAAGAGGGAATTGGATAAACACATGGAACAGAGGTCTATCAGTGGCTATTAGCCACAAGATATAGATAGGAACTCTCGGTCTGGGGCAAGTGATGCTCTGTTTTCGGGGGGGGGGGCAATGGTAGGGCTTCTAGTGTCCCGTCCCCACCGGTGGACTTCCTGAGGGCACCTGGTATTTTTGGCCACTGTGTGACAGAGTGTTGAACTAGATGGGCCACTGGCCTGATCCAACATCGGCTTCTCTTATGTTCTTAATCTCCATAAGGAAGAAAGGTAGCTAATAAATGTTTTAAATAAATAAATAAACCTTTTTCTCTTGTATTCCTCTTGCATCAATATATAAGAGGTATACTGCATTCTAACAGGGAGGTTCCACTTATCTATCATAGCTAATGGACACAGCCTGTAATTTTTGTTACATTATCCCAGTACAAAAAAGCTTGCATCAGGCTGTCTTCCAGTCATTAATGCCAAATGAATGGCTGTGAACAGCACATGCTCCTAGGCCATTCATCAGGATCACTTGACCACAAAACCACCACCACACTAGAAGTTTCCGCACATTCACTGCTCCTTTTCAAGCTTATCTATTTCACAGCTTAAATCAGGTCATAACTGACCGTCCATAGAATGCTTTTGGTGACAGCAGAGGAAACTAAGCAGGGTCAGAATGGACAAAAGTAGTTTCAGCTTTTATCACTCCCCAAAACTCTCCTCATCAACACCATAACCTTCACTATAGAGCTACCTCAAACTGTCTATATGAAGCAAAGTACAGCACAATGAAGTGGCTGATGAGAAAAGGAAACATTCAAATTAAACAAAAAGTTAGCATTTACCCTTCCCAACAGCCAAGAGATACACAACTGAACACTCATTTTTAGATACATTTACCAGGGTGCTCTAAGAGAAGTCTTTTTGTCTCCTGTCTTTTCAAAAAAGAAAAAAGTGCTGTACTGTAAATACCTACATTAACTTTCCATATCTGTCTGTGTGGGATTTTGGTTGAAGATCTAAAACACGACATTTTAGAATGCCCTCTGTACACTGGCCCTAGAATTAAATTCCTTAACCCAATTTTAACAACTTTACAATCCACATCAGGCACCAATATAATAAGAACATAAGAGAAGCCAATGTTGGATCAGGCCAATGGCCCATCCAGTCCAACACTCTGTCACACAGTGGCCAAAAACACCAGGTGCCCTCAGAAGGTCCAGCCAGTACCCTTCTTGCTTTCAGACATCAATCCCACCATTTCCTATAGAATGGCACTCTATATCCATGCTGCAAGGAAAATTAGAGATAGGTCTATGGAATGACTGTACTTTTAGAATATGTCATTTGAGAAACCTGATCTTCATACTTCATCTAATATTTTATTTTTTACATTGTATTGCCAATCTCTGTTTTTATATCTTATATTGTGATGGTCCACAGCTACATGCAATAAACTTTTGATAGTGATACATTAACTTTTGGTACACTTTATAACCTTTCTGTGCAATGCACCCTTGGCCATCCTCTTAATTCATTACTGACAAAAGGAAGCCAATAGAGGTGACAATACTCTGTACTCTTCACATAGTACTACTTCCTCAACATGAGTAACACAAAAACAGGGAATACTTCCTGAAAAAGACACTGTCAAGCAGTTTATACCAGCAGCACTGGTTCCACCAGTGATCACTGTAACTCAGATCACACCAAGCGCCTGCTCAGGCTGGTGTCTCCCAATTATTGTGGGCTGCAGACATCCACTTCATAAATTAGTTCCTGCATAAATATGCTCTGAAGCTGTAGACAGAGAACTTTTCGGACACCTGAAAGCAATCAGAGCGGTCACTGCCTACAACAACTTCCGGCCAACTGAGCTGGGCAGCTTTTGTAGCACTTCAAGCAGATCTCATCAAAGCTGAAACTGACTCCACTGAAAGCGACCAGTACTGCTTCAAGATCTGCTCATACTGCTGGCCTGGGTTCTATTAACTAGAAGCAAGGACATGGCTAGTGATGAGAGCCACTAACTTTAAAAAAAAACATTTTTAAAAGTTTAGATTTTTAAAAATTATTCATTCAGTGAAATTCCCATGTATACTCACTTTATCGGCAAGAGCATTCATGTGATTCTTTTAAAGTAACACCTGCTTCTACTCATGATTTCAGGTGCATTGTATTTACCCATAAGGAGTGAAACTGACTAAACCAAATGCAGCAGGACATACTCCGACCAGGATAGCCCAGGCAAGCCCGATCTCGACAGATTTCGATCTCGGAAACTAAGCGGGGCCGACCCCGGCAAGTATTTCAATGGGAGACCCCCCCCAGAGAATACCAGGGCTGGGAGGCCAGAGGCAGGCGATCAAGCCACTTCTCTGAATGTCCTCCATGCCCCAGTTGGAGTTGCTAGACATCAACAAGACTTCCAGGCATGGGCGCATGCACACACAAAATACAAAAATACCACCCCCAAAAGCTGCAGGACATCTTGGTCTAGTCAAGTTCACTATTTCAAAGACACCCCCACCACACCACTTGGTTATTCCTTGCCTCTATTACATTTATAGACTTACCAAGCCAAAACTAAATTAATGCTAGTATCACCACAGTGACAAGGGAGGAGCTGCTCCCCTAAAACTATGATTTTTTAAAAAAATGGATTCTGGAAATACAAATAGCTATGGATACTACCTCAGTAAGAGCACCAGCAACCATGAGGAGTGTTCCTGAAATACAGCATGCATATCACTACCAACTATCAATGAGATTCACAACAGAAGAGGACTGTTGGTGTGTTCAGAAACACAGAGATCACATACAACAATGGCATGGCCCCTTCTCCATCTCATGGGAAAAGGAAAAACAGGTCAGTTAGTATTCCCTAAAATGTCTGTTCATATACATGGCCTTGGACCCGCATACCCGCAAGACCACCTTCTCCTACCACCCTCTGCTGTGACATCTTCGCTCATCTGAGCAAAGCCTTCTGAAGGTGCCACCCTGCAAATGAGTAAGATCGCCAACTGGCCATTCATGTGTATTCCCTGTGGGGGGGTTCCCATCTTTTGGAACAACCTGCCTGAGGTGGTCAGGAAGGAACCCCCCCCCCCCGCTTCTATAATTTCACATAACATGCAGAACAGAAACACTTGGGAGGGCCTTTTTATGAAGGGATTAGAACCAAAGGGATTAGAACAGCTGTATAATAGAACAGCACAGGAGCTTATTTTTATAAGGTATTGTTACTGTAGTCTGTTGCAATGTTTATTGTATGTATGGCCTCCCTTTTTACTACAAAGTCACCTTTGTAACTCACTTTCTTCCTTATGGTGTGCCATGCCTCAATCAGTTTTTGCTACCTTATACAATTTTTGTTCGCATTGTTTTTCAGTTCTGTAAACCAAGTCCTACTGCATTGTTTATTGGGCATCTTTGCTGTTTGAATGAATCCCAGGGCCAGGACCAAACATCAGGGGAAGGCCTCAGCCTCTATGCTGCTGTTGGCCCTCCAGAGGAACTGGTTAGCCACTGTGCGAGAGAGGATGCCTGTCTAGATGGACCGCTGGTCTGATCCAGCAGGGCTCTTCTTATGCCAAGAGAGAGAGTTATACATGTGCCAGTGAGCCAGTAAACACCACTAAGAGTTTTCAATTGCCTGTTTTGGAGATTAACATTCAAGTCCAGTAGCCCCTGTTTTGGAGATTATTAAACACCCTCGTTCTGGCCATGGAAAGGCCTGTCCTTTCTATCCAGCACAGAAAAGATGGAACAACAGAGAGCCACAATAGCAGTTTGCAGAGCTGCATTTGGGGGTCTGCAGATTCAGGGTCAAATCACACTCTGCTTATGAGGCTTGCTTGCCGGGTGGCAGAGCTGTTGCAAGCAAAAACGGCGGAAGGGACACGGTAAGAGTAGGATTACAAAAACATCCCGACTAGATACAACGCAACTTTACCATACCCCCTTGACAACAGCCTGACGACAATACGCTTCACTTTAAAAAAAAAAAAAAAAAGGCGGGAGGGATTGAACGAACCCCTCCCCAACACCCCCCCCCCTCGCCATTCATCCTGCCAAAGAAGTGGCTGCGAGCTCCTCCTTGTTATTTAATGTCATCCAATTTACGCGTACAACTCCGACCACGTCCACCACACTTCACCCCTCTCCCGGGTACCCTCTCAAGCGCCCTTAGGTCTCCCCTCCCCATCAGCGCGGGCACCCACCCACGCGCTCCCTTCGCCTCTCCGCGCAAGTCCCATTGGATTCGGCGCGGCTCGCTTCCGCGTCAACAAAGCTTGCCTGCCTCCCTCGCCCCTTTCTGGTTTACTCACTTGCAGCAAATCCATGGGAAGCGGGGGGAGCAGAGGCGACGGCTGCGGCTGCTGCTGCTGCGGCTGCTCCGGACTTCTCCCCAAGCCGGGAGCAGCAGCCATGTTAGCCCAGCCAACCCCCCTCCCCCCGGAGAAGAGGAGGAGGAAGAGGAGGAGGAGACTCCGGTCAGGCCCAGGCCTTGCAATTCGCTCTTCCCCCTCGCCTCGGTGGCGGGGCGAAGACGTCGAAGGCAAGCGGAAGCAGCAAGGCCGCCTCCTCCTCCTAGCGCCGCCAAGAGGCCGCCCTTTCGTGGCTACCTCGCCAAGGACCCGCCTTCCACTTGCAGGCGTGATTGTTATTATTATTTACCGTACGGCAGACCCGCCTTCCACTTGCAGGCGGACCTCCCTCGGCGGCCGGAGCCTTCCTTGCCAGTTTGTTCGCTCCTTTCCAGTAGGCTGGCCTGGGGCTCCGGCCTACGCTGACCGCGACCCTTGAGAAGCGCCTCCTGCTTCCCCCCCACCCCTCCGAGAGTCTTTCTCATTCATGGGATGACAATCCCCGCGGAGGAGCTGCGTTAGTCTGTACCCCCCCCCCCCCCCCCCGCCGTCCCCAATGAACGGCACCACTCCAGACTACGGATGGGGAGTGCTGCATTTTTAACGGTTTCCCCATATAAAGATTTCCTGTAATTTTTTTTTATAATTAAGCACACCAGCAAAAAAGGGTTTCGTGCAGCCCTTTGGATCCTGCGGACAACCTAAAAGCCCTTTGGATCCTGCGGACAACCTAAAACCTCCGTGCAGGTGCGATACCGGTTGGTGTTCCCTCTAAGCTGAGTTGGTGTGAGCTAGCTCACAGTTTTTTAGCCTCCGGCTCACACATTTTGTCTTAGCTCAGGAAGGATGGCTGCAGAGCAAACTAATTTATGCAGCAGCCAAATCGCTCACTCACAACTTCAGTGCCAGAAGTTCACAAAGCAGAATTTTTGCTCACAAGACTCCACAGTTTAGAGGGTGCACTGTGATGTTGGCCATTATCTTGTGGCTCTTTTGCGCTGGACGGGTGTGTGTGTGTGTGTGTGTGTGTGAGAAAAATGGAATTATTCATGCACAGCGATTGCCCATAGGAAGTACTTGAGTGCCAATAGAGAATGCATGATTGCCCATAGGGAATAAAGGACCATAGGGGATAATGGAGTACATAACTGCCAATAGAGAATCCATAATGCCAATAGGGAATGCATGGTTGCCTATAGGGAATAATGGATAGTACACTTGTCCATAGGGGAAAATGGAGTACATAACTGCTAATAGAGAATCCATACCTGCCAATAGAGAATCCATGATTGCCCGTAGGGAATAATGGAGAGTACGCTTGCCCGTAGGGGATAATGGAGTACATAATTGCCAACAGAGAATCCACGATTGCTCATAGGGACATAATTGCCAACAGAGATTCTATGATTGCCCATAGAGAATAATGGAGACCAGAGCACACCTGACCATAGGGTATAATGGAGTCCAAACTTCCCACAATGAAAAAGGGACACATGGGGAACAAGGGAAACTATGCTTGTCCAGAGGGAATAAGGGAGACCACACATGCCCATAGGGAATAATGGAGATCACGCTTGCCCACAGAGGATATTGGGGTCCACGCTTGCCCAAAAGGAATAATACAGACCATACTTGCCCATAAGGAAAACGGAGCCCACACTTGCCTTAGGGATTAAGAGAGAACACGCTTGCCCATTGGAAATAATGAAGAGCATCCTTGCCCATAGGGAATAACAGAGACGGTGCTAGCCCATGGGGAATAATAGTGTCCACGCTTGCCCACAGAGGATAATGGAATCTACGCTTGCCCATAGGGAATAATGGAATCTACACTTACCCATAGAGAACAATGGAGAGCACACTTGCCCATAGAGAATAATGGAGACTACACTTGCCCATAGGGTATACTGGAGACCATGCTTGCCCTTAGAGAATAATGGAGACCAAGGGCGTAGACTTTCCAATTTTTTGGGGGGGGGGGGGGTGCTGGGACAGAGGCATTGCTAGGGCTGGGACAGAGGATATGCTAAGCGTATCTTTTGGGTATGAGAATTGGGTAGGATCACCTTTGAAATCTCTGCCAGGTCTATGCCTAAGACCTCTTGCCAACCCTCCAGGATGTTCTCCTCCCGGGATGCACTTGGGGCCTTTTTCCTGCTTGCTGGATGACCCCCCCCCACCTCTGCCATATCCTCTCCAACTTGGGTGCCCCAGTCCTGTCCCCACTCCTCCCCCCCCTTGCTTGACTAGACACAGTACTCATGATTTGCAGCTTGCTTCCCCACCACCAGCACCAAACACCTGGATGCCGCTCACCCAAGTAAACCCCATGGGTTGCCTGGCTTCCTCCTACCACATCTGATGCTTCCACTGTTTCTAGATCATGAGAAGCCTTATCTGGGTCAGAATCACCCTCAATGACAATTACAGTGTCCTCACCCTCCTCTGCTGAATAACAATCTTCCTCTCCCCCCCCCCACGCTTCTAATGCCTCCAGTGCTTTGTCATCTGAACGCACCCACTGATCACTTCAGCAAGAGTCCTGTAGCCCTTTGGTGGAAGAGAGCAAGCTTTGTGATGGGAGCAGCTACCCCATTCACCCCACATCTGTTTCTTCCCCTCTCCCCCTACTTCTCTCACACTCTTTCTCCTTCATACCACCCCTTTTCTTACTCTCTCTCCCCTTCCATGCCTGTCACTTTCTTTCTGCCCCCACCCCTAAGAACATAACAGAAGCCAATGTTGGATCGGGCCAGTGGCCCATCCAGTCCAACACTCTGTCACACAGTGGCCAGAAACACCAGGTGCCATCAGGAGGTCCAGCAGTGGGGCCAGGACACTACAAGCTTTCCCACTGTTGCCCCCCCCCCCCAAGCACCAAGAATACAGAGCATCACTTGCCCCAGACTGAGACTTCCTATCTATACCTTGTGGCTAATAGCCATATGTCCATATGTTCATCCAGTTCCCTCTTGAAGCCATCCATGCTTTTAGCCGCTGCAACCACCTCCTGTGGCAGTGAATTCTACATGTTAATCACTCTTTGGTGAAGAAGTACTTCCTTTTATCTGTTCTGCCCCAGCTGCTCAGCAATTTCATGGAGTGCCCGTGAGTTCTTGTATTGTGAGAAAGGGAGAAAAGGACTTCTTTCTCTACCTGCTCTGTCCCATGCATAATCTTATAAACCTTGATCGTGTCACCCCTCAGCCATCGTTTCTCCAAGCTAAAGAGCCCCAAGTGCTTCAACCTTTCTTCATAGAAACCCCATCACTCTTTTTGCCCGTCACTCTCCTGGCCTCCCACCTACTCCCCCCCCCCCCCCAAGGAGGGGACCCACAAGAAACTTTCAGAAGCAGCCATCTTATTCCCACCATCTTTGATTCCTTCTCTCTTCCTCCATTCTTCTCAATGCTTCCCCCCCCACCCCTTTCTTACTTTCTGTCTTTCTCCCCCATATCTGCTATCGCTCTTCTTTTTCTGCCTCCCTTACCCCATCATTCTCTTTCTCTCTCTTTGCGGCTGATTGGCCTCTTCCCTGGTGCATGGGCTGCCACTTGCCTGCCCCCCCCCGCCTCAACAGCATTTCAAGCAGCTTGCTCAGCTCCCTTCCCTCACAGCTTTGCCAGCTGGGCAGCTCGCCTGGGTCTTTTCCCTGCCATGTTGCCTACCACCCCCCACTTCCAGCTTCTCTGCCTTGGCAGCTCTGCTGGCTCTTTGCCAGCCTCTTTCCTGATGCAGTGGCTACCACTTGCCTCCCCCGCCCAGCCTCACCACCTCGGCAGCATTAGCAGTGGCTTGCTCACCCCCCCCCCCCGATTCATCACCTGGATCACTTGCCTGTTCCCTCCTGTGCAGTGCTTGCCATTCACCTTTCCCTCCCCGCCAGCTTCACCACATCAGCAGCTCTGCTGCCTCCCTGCCTGGCTTCTTTGCCATCTCTGCGGCTCACCTGGCCATACACTCAGCCTGTTCACTGCCACTTGCCTGCCCACCCCTGCCAGCTTCGCTGCTTGGCTGCTCACCCAGCCTCTCCTGTGGTGGCAGCCCCTTGCAGCCCCTCATCTTCTGCCTCCCAGTCTCTTTGCCGGTTTGGTGTGAGAGCCAGTTTGGTGTAGTGGTTAAGGGCACGGACTCTGGGAGAACCAGATTTGATTCCCCACTCCTCCACTTGCACCTGCTGGATGACCTTGGGCAAGCAGTAGTTGTGGCACAGCTGTTCTTGAAAAACAGTAGTTTCTGTCAGAACTCTCTCAGCCCCACCTACCTCACAAGGTGTCTGTTGTGGGGAGGGGAAGGGACAGGAGTTTGTAAGCTGTTCTGAGACTCCCTTGGGTAGTGAAAGGCAGGGTATAAATCCAATGTCGTCTTCTTTGCTGCCTCTTTGCCACCTCAACAGCAGCGGCAACTTCTCCCCCACCCGCAGGGTGGTTGATCAGCAGCTGGAGCTGTTATTGTTGCAGCGGTCTTAGCAGCAGCACAGCTTCCCTTGGACTCCAGAATCTTCTAACGCGACTCAGTAAGTACATTCTCTGTGCATGCACAGAGAACACTGCTTTACTTTTGGGGGGATTTAAGTATCCCCAGTGTATTTCTGTTGACCCCTATTTGCGGGAATAACTATAGGGGGCACAGTTGGGAATTAGATATATAGATGGGGAACTAAAAAAAATTCCCCACATTCTGAAGTGGTGTGGTTTATTCTGCCTGAAGAGTACTGGACTCAGGAGACCAGGAACAGTGAAATCATGAAGCTTTTATTGAGTGATTCAGCATGTCCAGTAGATGGTCAGATCAAGCATGCTTACAGGGCTCCAGGGCCCTCATTATATGCTGGCTGGAGCCACACCTCCGGCCGTACCCAAAAGACCTGATAGGGGCTTTACATATGCACATGTTTGTCATAAGTTCCCTGGAGGAGCCTTTGGCCGCATTGGCTCCCCAGGGAGAACCTAGGTCCCACATTGGTGGAGACTTTGAATCCGGACATCTATTGTTCCTCCAGATTCAAGCTCCCCTCTCTGCCTGACCATGTGCCCTGGCCATGCGGCGGGCGCCATTACCTGGGAGCACATGGCAGGCTGGTTGCTACACAGAACATACTACATTACACTGCCACTACATTCTGTTGCACATTTAAACCAGGCCTAAGCCTAAGGCCAGGTGCCATAACGAGACTCGAGTTTTTGTGCTTCTTGCCCACTGTGGCTAACTCCTTGTTTTACTTCAGCTGTTGTCATTAGGCAGCTCTTCCTCTGTATCCAGCATTGTAATCTAATTTTCATGGGGGCAGCAAAAGGAAGAAACAAGGGTTACAAGGGATGATTATAATGAAATGAAAATATACATTCTTATGGATACCAGAACTAAGGATGGGTCCAGAGTGTTTACAGAAAAGGTGGGTCTTGAAGAGATTAGAAGGAAGATAGAAATTGTATTGTGTGGGTGTTCTGGGGGCACAAGAAACAGCAAGGGAGAATGAGCAGAGTCATTTCAGGTGGCAGACATAATAAGGAGTTTCCATGTTTGAGGCAGATGTTATTATATGGGTCTTTTGCTGATGTGCAGAACTCTTCATGGAAGTGGAGGATGATGATAAAGCCAACCAAGCATGAGGGAGAGTTTATTGTAAATGTGACCATCTCACATGCTTAAGATAATGTGTCGAGTTATCATTCAATGACCAAGGTGGTGATGTGATGCGTATGTTGTACATATAATAAAAGTTTGATCCAACCTAAATCATGCAACCAAGATGATCATTAGTTTGTTACCACTTTGTTTTCTGTTGCTGAGTGAAAATTAACATTGCGAATTCACTATTAGAGGAATTACCTTGACCACAAGTGCTACAGTTGTGGCTCATTTATATTGGATTTGCTTCAGTGGAGATTTCTAAAGATGGAACTGATTTCAACCCACAGTGTAGGACTTCTTTTCCTCCTTCCTGTTGCAGCCCCCCCATGTCCCCTGAAATGCTGTTCTTGGGGGGAAAACTCTCCCCCCCCCCTTAGCAGCATTGGGGCGGGAGTCAGAGGTCTGGAGCAGGAGAGGGGAACTAGCAAAAATCACGTCTCCCGTTCGTTTACAGAAATCTTTCCACTGGATCCAAGCCACTGTAATTATTCTTGCTTAATGTCCTCTAGACATTTTATGAACCTGTGCGATAATGCGTTCAAATAAGAGGCAGGTCATCCTGTGTGAAAGGACTGGAAGAGTCACTGTATTTCAAATGATTTGGTTCCTTATTTTCCACCAGAGGGCAGTCACTTCATTTGCTAAAGCATAACGGGGTCTATTATGCCTCAGTCCTAAACAAATCCTATATATATATATATATCTTCTGATCGCAACTACGTTTACTCAGAAGAACACCCCAGATGCTTCTTACCCAGAAAATGTGTTCAGCCGTATTTAGGAGTCCCACTGATGTAAAAGAAATGTGCTTACAAGGAACTGCATTTAGGATACATGCAGGCTTTATGTATTTATTTAATACCTACCCAGCCCTTTCCCCCAGTGAAGACCGAAGCAACTTACATCATTCTGCCCTCACAACAACCCAGTGAGATAGCTTAGGCTGAGAGTGTGCAACTAACCCAATGTTACCCAGCAAGCTTCCATGGTAGAGTAGGGAATCTGATCGTCGGTTTCCAAGATCCTCGTCCAATATTCTAGCCTCGTATTTATGAGGGCCTGCCTTTGAGGATGTCATGGAAGTTTCAGCTGATACAAAATACAGCAGTGAAATGCCTGTTTGGGGTCCATTGCTCAGAACATACAACTCCAGTGCTTTGTCAATTGCACTGATTACCTGTTTGCTTCCAGGCCCAATTCAAATTGCTTGTTATTACCTTTAAAGTCCTACACAGCTGAACCTCATATTTATCAAACCATATCTCCCATGATACCCCCATGTGCCAGTTAGGCACCTCAGACAGCATCCTCCTTGTGGCGCCCTCTCTTAGACCTGTCTGTACAGTAACGGCTACATTATGGGTTCTCTGTGGTAGACCCTGTCCCCTATAGGAGTGGATGTGAAGAGTGCTTTCAGTAGCTGCACTGAGGATGGTGTGCAAGGTAATTCTAAGTCAGAGGGCATTTGGCTGCTTTTTCTAATCTGTACGCTTTTAATTTTATTAATATGATATGATAAAATGTATTGTCTGTGGCCAAAGGTCATTACAGTTTGACACACAGAACAAAGCATCAATGGATTTGTATGTTTTTGTGTGGTTGCAATGTGTGGTTGTATTAACTGCTTTGAGTCTAAGGGAATAAGGCAGAAGATAAATAGTTTAAATTCATAAATAAAATGTATTTATTCTGTTATATTTTCCCCACAGAGTTCAAGGGGGACACAACAATGGTTCCTGTTTTATCCTCACAGCAACCCCATGAGGAAAAGTATGCTAAAGGGTTATGGTTGGTTCATAGTCATCCAGTGAACTTCAAATTATCTGTCTGCATATCCCAATCAATTTAAGAAAAAGAAATATGGTTAAAAATGAGCCCATTAAAAAGTAATCCCATGTGAGACTATGATTAAAGTGAATTTTGTTAGCATAAACATCCTAATGTTTAACAGCTGTTTTTACTGTGTAACATTTCCATATTGCACCAGTTTATTTCATATGACACCAGTTTACTGGTGAACTCTCAAACTGAACTGTGTTCCTTGATGTTTGAAAATATGAAACACTGCCCCCCCCCCCCCCCGCTTTGGCCTGAGGTGATACAAGTCAGGAAAACCAGGGAATCATTGGAATGTACAGGATGGATACCTAGCCAAACTGAATTAGTTCTAGATTTGTTAATTACCTGGGTAGGAGACTATCAATAATGGGGGAAAATATTGATTTATTCTCCACTGGGCAAAGAAGGCAGGATTTCCTTATTATTTTACTATGTCAGGTGCAGGAGGTGTGATAAATGAATTTGCAGGAAGATCCACTCCATCCATGAAACAGAATTGCAGGAGGTTGAAACTAGGCTCAGCAGAGTAGTTGTGAGACTGAGCTGTCAATCAGAAAGCCCCTCACTAAAATCTTCCCTCTGTCATAGACTCATTAAGTGGCCTTAGGCAATTTACTATTTCAGCCTCTATGTCTGTAAATATGGAGAAGATAATACAGACCTATCTTACAGGGCTGTTGTAAGGATTACTGTCTTGTGTATACAGTTTTGAATAGTCTAAGAATCCCAGAATATGGCTGAACGCACATGATGTAGCAATGCCGATGCACCTGAGCACATCTGGCTGAGGCCTGGAGAGGGAGACTTCTTGACAATGCTGTGTATGCCACCCTGAGTGGAAGAAAGGCAGCATTTAAATATCATGAAATAAACAGCACACTAAGAGCCAGTGTGGTGCTATGGTTAGAATATTGGACTAGGCGAGGGGTGGCCAAACTGCCTGCTCAGGAGCCACATGCGGCTCTTTCCCTCATATTGTGCAGCTCTCGGCAGGGTGGCTGGGGAAGTGAAGGGGAGGCATGCCTCCCCAGTCGGTCTTCCCTTTCCCAGCCAGAGTTCCCCTCCCTTTGGTGTAGTGGTTAAGTGTGTGGACTCTAATCTGGGAGAACCGGGTTTGATTCCCCACTCCTCCACTTGCACCTGCTGGATGACCTTGGGCAAGCCATAGCTCTGTACCAGCTGTTCTCTCAAGGACAGTTGTCTCAGAGCTCTCTCGGCTCCACCTTCCTCACAGGGTTTCTGTTGTGGGGAGGGGAAGGGAAAGGAGATTGTAAGCCGCTCTGTGACTCCAAGTGAGTGAAGGGTGGGATATAAATCCAATCTCTTCTTCCTCTTCTTCTTCCCTGAATAGGCTTGAGTTTGGGGGGGGGGGGAGCAGAGAAAGAAAGCAACTCTAACTTTAAATATCTGTTTTTACCCCTTTTGTTTTTATTTTTGGCAGTCTCATTTAATGTTAATAAATAGTAAATTTGCATATTTTTCAATAAAAAGTGTGTGTGTGATATTTGTTCATGTCTTGTGGCTCTTGAACATCTGACATTTATTCTATGTAGCTCTTATGTTAAGCCAGTTTGGCCACCCCTGGACTTGGCTCTGGGAGACCCACATTTGAAACCTCACTTTGCCATGAAGCTTTCGAGGTGACCTTGGTCCAGTCGTATACTCTCAGCCTAACCTACCTCCGTGGTGGTTATTGTGAAGATAAAACAGAGGAAATGAGAACAATGGGTCCCGATTGTGGAGAAACACACAGCATAAATTAAGTTAATAAATAAAAATTATTATTATTCATAGTTAATAGTTTTCAAGGAAGGTAACATTCCTGGATAAATATTTTACAGCATTTGGCTGAGCAATGTTATAGGTGTAATGGAGAAGACACCTCAGTAATTGGCATGTCAGGGGTGGGGGTGGGGAGATGATGAAAGCATAGACTTTGTACTGTCCAGAATAAGAAGGCTATGGCTGTTACACATATGTTCATTCTTTTTAATCACTCTATCTATTGATACGTAAAAGAAAGCCTCTACTTTCAAGTAAATTGGATTTTTAAATATGTACATCATTAGATATGTGCATCTAATCATTTCTCTCTTTTCATTGGCTCACTCCTGGATCCCCCAGCTTGATCTTTTTTAAACAAAGGCACATTTCAGTAAGCTCTTCAGTGTGTGGGCATATTTATACAAATGCTCTCAGTAAGCAGGGTTCTCAAGGGAAGTGACCATGTGTTGTAGATGAGCCCAAGGCAGAATGGTCATCTAATCACTTGGCTATCTGCTCAAATCACTGTACAGGACACACTGAGATGAATATATATATATATATTTGTCTCACTGCATGCTGTACAACAGACCGGATGAGAGCTAAAGCTATGTGGCTGTCTCTGCCTCCTGCGGCAACCATTTTGTGGCAGCCATTTTATGGATGCCCTCACCAATTTTGTGTCAGAATTCCAAATGTGGCCACAGGCTCAAAAAGGCTGGGGACCAATGCTCCCTCTAAGCTGTGGAGTCCTGTGAGCAAAAATTCTACTTTGTGAGCCACTGGCATTAAAGTTGTGAGCAAGTGATTGGGTTACTGCATAAATCAGCTTGCTCTGGAGCCATTCTTCCTGAGCTGAGACAAAAATGTGTGAGCCGGAGGCTAAAAAAACAGTGAGCTAGCTCACACTAACTCAGCTTAGAGGGAACACTGCTGGGGACCCCTGCTTGGAACTAACTGATCACGGGGTGGGGGGAACGGGACCCTGAATGAATAAAGTCGTGACTGTAGTCTAGCTCCCTGCCTGGTGATAACATTGGAAAATTCTTCCGCCTGAAATTATGAAGCGAGATTGCTAGTTGGCATGGACAGTACCGTGTCCAATACCCAACATGGCCCTGATGAATTCATTTGATTACAGTTTCTCTTGAAGGTAAATGGGAACTCTGGGGCAAAAGCAAAAATTGAGTACTTAAAAAACACACACACCTAAGAAGCTGCACCCTATCTTGCCACTAAATAAAAACATCTGGTGTGTTTCTTCCCTCCTGTCCCTTATGCAGAAGGTTTCGTACCTAACTACCAAAACAGTTCCAAATTGCAGGAAGGAGGAAAGACATACTAGTTTCTTAACAGAAAAGGCAGAAAGGAATCTTGGAGAACTTTAAGGCTTTGTTATTTATTGTGTCATAAGCGTTCATGGAGTGCTGCATGGGATGCAGGCACCGTACCCTCCCCTCCATTGGCAGGTATATAGCAGACTAGAGACCACAAAAATTTAGCCCCTAAATAAATCTTTAAGGTGCCATAAGCCTCTTTTGCTGTTCTAACAGAAGGGGTGTTGAACTTCTCATAAATTTAAAGCAATCCGTTTTCCGTGTAGTGCTAAGCCACCAGTACGTGAGTGTGGGTGGAAATAGCATGCTGTTTTGGTGTGATGTTTATTCATTTAGATGGCTTCTCCTTGTCAGTTTTCATTAATGATCCTGGCAGCCCCAAACCCCTCTCTGAAAATGGCATAACTATTATTGTGCCTAAAGGTAAGAGATTTTCAGTTTAACCCACGTGACGTAACTGTACATAGTTTTGAAAATGATGGGAAACCAGCTGATCTCCGTTTGCTAGTGGGTTTTTTCCCTAACACGTGCTGATTTTGTTTGTGTGGATTTGTAAAACGTGTAATGTTTCTGGTTGTGAGAGTTAGCATAAGTAGCTGGTGGGCCTTTGACTAACAGTGTGGATCTCATTGTGTACTTCATGGGGGCACATGCTGGCAGTTTGTGTATATAGCCATGGATGCCTGTGACTGGTCACACACACGCGTACAATATGTATAAGAAAACCACAGAGTGACTGTGCATGCAGTGGTTGTGTGAAACAGCTGCGGGCTTAATTTGTGAAATGCTGATGTTCCAGTGATGTTGCAAATTGCAGAGAAAGCCAGGGGGCTGCAGCAGCTTCAACAGGGGAGAAAAAGACTCCGTGCAGGAGGGTCAATGATGAGTGACTTTAAACTGGAGGTCAATGAGAGCTCTCTTTCAGGCTAGGAATGGGAGGGAGGGAGGGAGGAGGAGGTTGGGCCCGGGAGAGGAGGGAGGAGAGAGAAAGAGCGAGCAGCATCCCTATCCCTTTTTTTTTTTTTTTTTGAGCACGCTGCTTGCAGTAACAGGAGGTGAATGCTTGCCTAATTGTCATCACTGCCCGCTTAGGAGCAACAAAGAGAACCTCAGAGGTAAGGTTTCTTTCCCCCTTCCACTCTCAAATGTCTGTTTCACTTTGCAATGCCTAAGGCAGGAGAGGGAAAGCAACAGTCACAAAGGAAGGGAGAAAGGAACAGCTCAGCGTATATAGAAAGGAGGGAAGCTTGAATCCCACTTCTCTGACCAGAACAAGAGGGGAAACATGAGCAGAAGCGACAGAAAGGAGGAAAGAGTCCAGGTCAGAAATCTGTATGGGGGTGTGCGTTAGCCGCTGAGACACTGATGGGGGATAAGGCAACAGAAATAAAAATAATAAGGTTAAACCCAGAAAAGGGGAAGACAAGATCGTGGCTATAAAGAAACCCTGTACATTAGGTCTTTGGGGGTTTTTTTTGTTTTGCTGTATGCAGATGTAAGCTCTTTGGGGCAGAGATTGAGATATTTCTGGACATCTGTGGGACCTCTTTTACTGTGAGCATTGCTTGACTGGAATAGTAATAAGCAACAGTGTGTGAGTCCCTGAATTTTCTACAACCTTGAAAAAACTAGGGGGTGTGTGTGTAAGGGAGATGAATTATCAGTGGTTTAGGGAAGAAATCTTTGCAGGCTTTGCTTAGGATATCAAAGTGATGAGTTTGGAATCTTTGTGTCCCTTCAAAAGATGGCTTTAAGGCTACACTTTTGTTTTACCCTTCTGCCAGAACTTTAAGGAAAAGTGGGTGAGAAATGGAGAAAAATGATATCCAGCTTCAAAGCCAGCGTGGCAGTAACTAGAATGAAAAGTAATTTGTGTACAATGAAGTGGTATAAAGGCTGTTGTGGTTTAGGGGGCTAAAATGGTGGAGGAGGGCTCTCCGCAGTCCTGTGGGCCTCATAAATAAAGGGGATGCTTCTTATTTTTGCTACAAAAGAGACGGCAACCCAGAGCAATGCAAGTGTGTAATTAGTTGTCACATTGGATGTGGGTCTGTTTCATTCTCTGTCCTTTCCAGTCATCTTTAAACATTCCTAGAAGAATGGAGAAGCACAGTTAATGACAACCCCCCGCCCTGATATTCGGAGTACATTAATTGTAATAGCGCTACTCTGTCAAATTCAGGCCTTCTTATTTCAGGGAAACTATTCGAAGTTTTGAAGTCATATAGGGCTTGTGCTTTGCTCTGTATCTTAAAAGCAAGTGAAGACATTCTTACCAGTTCCTTAGTGGGTGTTAACAGAGAGGTTTTCTGTTGTTTGCTTTAGCTTTGTAATCATTTTACAAGTAATTCAAGGGCATTCCCAAAATCTTTTTTTCTATTTACTTTCCTTGCAATATATATATTATTTTAATACAATAAAATAGTTAAAAAAGGTAAGATTTCCTCCAGTTGGAGTTTCTTCAACAGTTAACAGCCTTCTGTTTCTCCTGTAGCATTCATTCATTTTCAGGCATCTTTTGTGAACTCAGATACAATCTCAATAGTCAGTTTAAGGTACCGATTAACTCCCACTCCCCCTTAAAAGTAACCTTGCCAGTTAAGTTGTTCTGCTGTGTTATTATTATCATTAGACTTAAGTCAGGTCCGAAGGATTCTCTGTTAATGCGGGATAATACCCAAGACTTAGATATCATCTCTGGAAAGTAAATCTTACTGATCTGAATGGTGCTTGCTTGCAACAAATTATTTCTGTTTTACCTTTCCAATATATATATATTGGGTGTTATGTTATTTTAATCTCACAGTAGTCCTATATGGAAGGTTAGGCTAAGACATGAAACAGGCCCCAAGGTTGTCTTCTGAGCAGAGCGGAGCAGAGGCCCTCCCCTGTCCAAGATTGATATGGCTGTCCATTACACAACCTTTAACAAGAGCAGAGAGCAATCCTAAACAGATTTATTCAGAATCCTACCCAGGTCTGTTCAACAGGGATTAATTTCAGGAAAGTACTCTTCAGTACTGCACTGCTGGTGGGTTATAACAAAAACCAGAAAGGATTCTTGCAGCACCTTAAAGACTAATGATAAATCTGGAGTTTTTGTTTTCACTGTACCACAACAGTTTGTTTTGTGTGAAGTTGAGATTAGTGGTTTGGGAACAGACAGGCAGGATTCGCTTCACTGCTGTGGCCAGTTTGCTAAAGTTGCTTCTTTCTGCTGTACTGGGGAACACTGCATTTATAGTACAACCCTGTGCTGAGTTACTCCAGTCTAGAACCATTGAAACCCATGGGCTTAGACTGCAGTAACTCTGCATAGGATTGCTCTGTTAGCCCTCTTGAGAAAACAATTTTTTGTAGGAGGGTGAGCTTTGTAGCCTTCTTGATACTTAAAAAAAGACCCACACCTCCCATTTTTAAGATAGTCGACTTTTTAGAACGTGTGATATCCACTTAATTGATTTACTATTTCTATCCGAAGAGCCAGCGCTGTCCAAAGACGTTTCCATGGTGAGGTGGCTGGCATGACTAAATGCCGTGGCGCCTGGAATGCTGTTAGCTTCCCACCAAAGCGGTACCTATTTATCTACTTGCAATTTCTTGCTTTCAAACTGCTAGGTTGGTAGGAGTTGGGGCCAGAGACATCACTCCGTCATATGGCACTCGGGTCTCAAACTGCTGAACTACTGACCTTCTGGTCTGCAGTTCAGCGTCTTAACCACTTGAGCCACAGCAGCATAAATGAAGGATTTTGTTTGCAATAGTTGAATAAAATTGTGGGGCTACAGCAACCAAAGGGAAAGCGAGCCAGGGAGGGAAATAGGTTGTGGTCAAGTGTGCCGTTATAGGCCTTTACTCTGTAGGGTTTACATATGCATAACTGTGCAATGGATTGTAGTAGCCATTGTCTTTGAGTTAGAGAAACCGTAAAATCTGTTGTCAATCCAGAGATTTTAAATGATTTTAGTTTTGAAACCCTAGAGAAGCTCTAAAATATGCCTGTTTTCTCTTGAGCTAGGAAGATCTTTCATTCCATCACAAGTTATGGCTGGTTGGTATGTATTGAAAGCTGGCATAAATATATCAGCAGTCACTTTAAGCCACAATTCCAGATATTATGAGAAGTAAATAAAGGAGAGGCGTATAAAAGTACAAATTAATCTCTGCAAAGTGAAATGTATGACCTTAATGCCAGCACAAAAATTCAAATAGCAATAATATTTTATGACCATTTGTCATTGTCCATGTTAATTTATTTCACTGGTAAGGTAGTTTCAAATTGCTGAGCAAAATCTGATGGGAGGCAAAATACCTAGTTTTTAAAACTGGCTTGGGGAAAATCATAATGTCATGACTCCAGGATCTGGAAGAAGAGCACAGGTTGTAACAGCTGTGAATAATATTTAAGTCTAGAATTTTGAAACAAAAAAATCAGCTAGGCCAGTTTTATTTATTTACAGGGAGACTTTTACATGGGCAATCATTTCAAAAGAGCACTCTGCTACCTGCAGTCTGAAATCATACAGCCCATTCTGCCACCTAAACATTGCACCACCTTATGCCGCGGGATGTGTAGACCAAACTAGATATAACCTGGCTAATGTATTTTGTTCTTAACTGTTATCCTATGTACTCTGGTAAAACATCTTTCAGCATTCTCATAAGTGAACTATCGTTTTCACTGTATCTGAGGAAGTGTGCCTGCACACGAAAGCGCATACCTTGAATAAAACTTTGTTGGTCTTAAAAAGTACCACTGGACTCAAACTTTGTTCTATATTTTTCAGTTTCTTCTCTTTAGGTGATAGCTATGCTGTTAGAAATTTTAAGAATTAGATATGTAAGCCCTATATGCTACATGAAAATGAGTTTTTATGGCTAGATCCTTATTTATGATAGATCTCTGAGTACTGTAAATCTCTGGCATCACCACACGGGGGCACATTTAGCTAAAATAATCACTTTATAAGCAGCAGCAGCAGCAGAAGAATTGGATTTGTATCCCACCCTTCACTCAGGGCAGCTTACAATCACCTTCCCTTCCTTTCCCCACAACAGACACCCTATGAGGTAGGCGGGGCTGAGAGAGCTCTGAGAGAACTGTGACTGACCCAAGGTCACCCAGCTGGCTGTATGTGAAGGAGCGGTGAATCAAACCCAGTTCTCCAGATTAGAATCCGATGCTCTTAGCCACCTTACCACATATCACACTGCTGTGACTTCAATGCTAAAAACTAACATGGGAATTGCTGCAAGTGTTGCTAGGGTTTGTCTCTCTCTTTTTTTCAATTTAAGACCATTAAGGATAAATCTGTGAATTGGAGAGTGAAAGTATAAAGTCAGAAAAACCAGGAAATGCAAAACTGAAAGTTCCTTCAATTAACTATTCCAGATAAATAAAGGTAAAAAGGGGAAGAGAAGCTTCTGCAAAATATATTAGTTGAAGTTAGGCAGTTGCAGAAGGTGGAGGGAAAAAAAACAGTAACAGAGTTAGACTGCGTGCTGCTGGGACAGGATTGGCTCATGCACTTGTGTGAGAGAACTGGACCCTCAAACTCTGAGACACAGACACAGTGGCACAGGGTCAAGCCCAGGGCTATTTTTGGGCAGGAACGCACAGGAACGGAGTTCCGGCTGGCTTCTGAGTTGGCCACGCCTACAGCCTCCCCCACCCCCCAGGTTCCCCAGGCACCTCTCAAGCTGCGGGGTGCCTGGGAAAGCCAAGCCGATCTAGGTAGGGAGTTTAAACTACCTTCCTTCCCTCGGGTCCCCCAGGTGCCCCGCAAGCCATGGGGCACCTGGGGAAGCTGATCCTGGGAGGGAGCTGTGCTGTCAGGGGTGTGGCCTATTATGCTAATGAGTTCCTGCTGGGCTTTTTTTAAGCCCTCATCAGGCCATACATGAAGCTGGACACATGAAGCTGCCTTATACTGAATCCGACCCTTGGTTCATCAAGGTCGGTATTGCGTACTCAGACTGGCAGCAGCTCTCCAGGGTCTCAGGCAGGGGCCTTTCACATCACCTACGACCTGGGCCTTTCTACTAGAGATGCCAGGGGTTGAACCTGGATTTTCTGCATGCTAAGCAGATGTAGGTGTCTAACACTGCAATCCTATATAAAGTGACTGCCGTCTAAACCTGTTGAACTCAGAGGACTTAGAGCTGAGTCACTGTGTACAGGATTGCAATCCTCGTGCCTCTGATTTTCTCCAGATTGGGTCCAGTTCTGTTGCCTTCATTTTCAGGGCTCCTGACTCAGAAAACTTTCCCAGGAGCTCTGCTGCAGTTAATGGAACAAGACGAGGGCCTCACTTTGCAAGTAGCTCTTTTAGTACCTCTTCATTACAAGGATCCTAAGAGAGATCCCATTTAGGCTAGAGACCTTTGGTCACTTTTTCAAAGGAGCCTTGGAAGGAAGTGGACGTCTGTTTGTTTATACATTTTCCTTTCTGCAAGGAGCTCAGAGGATGCGAGAGGCACCACAGACCTCTAGGTTCTCCCTGTGGACCTAATCCAAACATCATGTGAAAGTAAACCACATGACTTAGCCAACTCCATCGCCCAATAGGGTGACTAGAGCTGGTAGAATTCTGTTCCTGTAGTGCTCCCGTGGAATGTCTCGTCCTGTACTCAGAACAGCCCTGTGAGGTTGGTTATTCTGAGAGGTTCGTGACTAGTCTGGGTTCACTGAGTGAGATCCAGGGCTATTTTTGGGCAGGAATGCACAGGAACGCAGTTCCAGCTGGCTCCTGAGTTGGCCACGCCTACAGCCAAGACCTCTGCGCATGGGTGGCTACAGAGCTCGCTGTCCTCCCCACATTACACACAAGAGGGAAAGGCGGCATGTTAAAATGCCCTCTTTCCCTCTGGGGAGCCCTTCCCGAATTCCTTGTCAATTTCACCCCCTGCCAGTCAGCTGAGAGTGAAATTGACAAGGAAAAGCCTCTCTCTGCCTTCCCTTCTCTAGCTGACATGTGGCAGCTGGAAAAGGGCAGGCAGGGAACCCAGGCAGCGGCGGAGAAGCTCAGGGGAAGAAAGAGGCAAGCTTCCATGCCTGCCCTGTGCTTTCCCAGCCCCCCACGCCTAATATGCTAATGACCTGTGCTGTTGGAGGTGTGGCTTAATATCTAATGAGCTTCTGCTGTTGGGTGTGGCCTATTATGCTAATGAGTTCCCGCTGGGCTTTTTCTACAAAAAAAGCCCTGGTGAGATCCATGGCTGAGTGGGGATTTGAACCCACGTCCACCACTCCAAGGCCAATATAACATCCTCCGTACCACAGTAGACCTTGAAGTCAAATTAACTTGACCTTTCCCTTTCGTCTCCCCCAAGTCATCCTTGGCTGCTTTTCAGGAGGGCCTAGGAGAGCACAGCTCAGAACGTCTCCTAACTTAACCCCTCCTAAGGTTGCCCTCTTTCCTGGCTGAAGTTATTTTTTTTTACAGCTACAAGTAGACAGTTGTCAACAGTGTGGGTGTGCACAACCTTGTCCTTAAAGGACAAAACAGCCTGTGCTGCCAACAGCTTGCTTTTTGGATTCACACTTGTACTTAAGCCGTTCTCCAGAGTGAGAATTATACAGCAGGTTTACTGATGTTCAGATTTTATTTCCACCCCGGGGAAAATGGTGATTAAAATGAGTTGCACATAACCAAGAGAAACATAAAGAATTTTTATTAGATCGAATGCACTTGCATTCAAGTAAAGTGGGGGTGGGACTCTAAACCAGAGGCGCAATGAATGGATGTGTCAGTAAAAAGGAAATCAGAAGCTCTCAGGGAAAGAGGCAACCTCTCTACAGTGTCCCTTACTATGCTTAGTAAACAAGTTCTCTTATTTACTCTGTCATTAGAAATAATTTAAAAAAAAAGGATTTTGAGTCCAGCTGGAGTGTTCCAAGACAATGGCTTTTGAGGAAGAAGCAAAATAAATTAAAAAGAAATCCTTTGCCAAGTAGCTAAATTTGGAAAGAATTTTTAATGGGGCTGGCGATACTTCCAATGAGATCTTTGTGTCGCAGTGCAGAGGTCAGGGTATAGAACCCTTGGGATATCAAAAGGAGATGAGAAGAATGGATAGGATTTCCAGCAGCCTGAGAGAGTGCTCTTTTGTTTTCATTGGTCAGCTAGGAAGGATGATCCCTGTGGACATCAAAGCGACAGCTAAACAGTGTTATCTAACCCCATCCTTTGCCCCCCTGCCATGCAATTGGCCTCTTTGGGGGGGGGGGGGAAGCACTGGGGAAAGCTGAGAAAGTTAGTTAGGATGTTGTTCCATTAATTGTATAAAAGAGCAGATATATAGCTTGGGCGGGGGGGGGGGGGAATCTCTGGATTTGTGAAAATGTAAGTTGAGGAGACTCACGCATGAAAAAGTTGTAGTAATCATATTTTATTTGTCCCAAAAGTGGAAGTCCGTCATTTGTAAATTGCTTATTAGAGGTTTGCATCGGGCCTGCTATGCTCTGAGTAAATGTGCCCAGAATTGCAGCTGAGTAACCCCATTCAATTCACATTTACAGTACTTGAAAATAAGTCCCATGGGGATTCAGTGGGGAGTTCAAAAAGGTATGCGTAGGACTGCAGACTCACAATCAACAGCACTTAAAAGGGTTTATGTTTGCCAGGACTTTGGGCCATTATTATGCTCTCATTTTCACTGTACGTAATGGATCTGAAATATTTTCAGAAAGACACCCTGCAAAACTGGCTGATGGACAGTTGTTCTAAGAACTCTTCATGGGACACTTTTGCTTATCCATGTAGTGCTTCTAGGTGAGCTCAAGTGACTATATGTATAGTCACAGAATGATTTTCTTGTGGCACATGCTCAGAAATGATTCTATTCAAAATAGTTTTTTTTTGTGTCTGTGCTGAGTGCCAGAACTCTGTGGCCAAGTCTGTTCCTTATGGGCTGTATTCGGTCCTGATTAGTGGCATCTTGAAACAACATGCTGTGCTGTACATGCTGCTTGTCTTCAGAGCGTTGCTTTGTTCTTGTTGTTTTTGCTCCTCTTTGTTCCCCGGAGAGCATTTTTCCTTGACACATCTCTAGGTTACTACAGGCTTCCCACAAGAAGCAACAATGAACTTGACGGAAATATACTGTGGGCAGTAAGTAATTAATTGTAACTGAACAGAACTATTTAATTAATGAGAAGAGATCCTAACCCTGATGCCTTTGGTTACTTCCAAGGATCCAAGCGAGTAACTAAGACTATAGGTGCTTCAGATACAGGGAATGAAGTGGTAAGAAACTGAGGCCTGGAGCTTGAGGTTCAGTGAACCACAATTCAAGTTGTTTGTGCCAACTCCTTGTCAGACCATAAGCCTTTTCACAGAATATTCTGCGGTGTACGTTTGGAGGGGAAGTGGCATTCTAGTGACAAACTCCTCCCCGATATGCACATAAGCCCTCTGCTGGCCTTATGGTGGTGTTCCATTCATGTGTTACAGGAGCTGGCCAGCTGTGTGTTTCAAGAGCATGATATGCACAATCCTGTAATGTGTGAATTGGGCAGCCTGTGCATGGTTCATGTCGGCACAGTTTCCATTCATATGAATGAAAAATCAGGGTTCTAGTTTGCATTAATGGCACTCGTTGCACAATTCACACATTATAGAATTGCATGTATGGGGCGCATTGTGGGGACCCATGCGCTCCCTATAACGTGCAGCTGATGGGGCCCCAGAACATATAAACAGGGTGTCACTGTAATGTCTGCAGAGGGCTACCATCACTAAGACCCCATGTGTGTACAAGTGTGCATGGGTTGGGCTTTCTACCTGCAATCAGGAAACCCACTTTCTCTCTTTATATGCCTTCAAAGGAATACAAGTGCACTGGGGCAAACACGTGTTCAGACTCCAGAATGTTTTGTAAAAGAGGCTCCTGTAAAATTTGTGCAGTGGTTAGTTACACATTCTGGTTGGTTCATACCATTTTGATACGTACAAGTTTTGCACAGTTGCAGCCGACATACATTACAAAAGTTGGGGGCTTATTCCTAAGTGGTTTGTATGGAATATAAAATCCATTACAGCCCCTTGATAGCTTTAAAGTACAATTTTTTGACTAAGTAATACCCTCCCTTCAGTGCTGCATTTGTCCTGAAGTCTGTCTCCCCCCCCCCCCCCAGGTCTTTTATCCTCATTCATGTTCTGATATCAAAAGTGAGATTGTCGTGGCGAGAGGCTTGAAGCTATGGAATGATAAGGGACAGACATGGAAGAAGTATTCAGCTCTCTTCAGTGTGCCATAAAAAATCCCCCACCTGTGTATCCATTTTGCTCTATATGTGACCCATCCTTGACCAAATGAGTTTGCTGCCACCATGTCTAATTTGGCCCTGTTGGGTGTCTTTCATACTTGGCGGCTGACATTAGTCCAGACACTATCTTGCGCTTTCCTTTACTTCGAAGTATACAGGCTGTCTCACAACTTTAATGCCAGTAGCTCACAAAGTAGAATTTTTGCTCATGAAACTCCACAGCTTAGAGGGAACATTGAAGGGGGCAGCCAAACAATGTTGTGCCTAGTCTGCACATCTCTTCTGGCTCCTGTCCCCCCCCCCTTACTCAGGAGCAAGTACAAGCCTCACTTTTTTCAAAAATAAAGGGGAAACTGTGGGGTAGCTTCAGATCTATCAGGGTGTTGCCCTATAGTCACCATGAGGAGGAGGTGGGGCTAAGCTCTGCCTTCAAAATGGCAGAGCTAAGCTCTGTGTTCCCCCACTCTTTTTCGGCCCTTTAAAGTGCTCTCCCCCCCCCCCCCGTTGGACTTCAGCACAGATGGGGGGGGGAGTGAGGGGAACCACTCGGAGAGCTTCTGGGAAAAGCACAGATGTAAAGGGAGGAAGGGGGATGGGAGAGGCAGCACAGCAAGTGGTGCAGGAATTACAGTTGTTAAGAGAAATAAGTCTCTTAATTCCTCTTTACTTAATTTCTCCCCAAAATCCAACAATCCTTTTCTTTCCCTCTATTTAGCAATTTGGAGTCAGTTTCTAATGAATTCCATTTTGATCAAAGTGAAATTTGAAGAAAGGAGGGGCATGAAGGGAGGGGTCTGCAGAATTTCAGAATTTCACTCTGTAGATGTTCAGAGGCAGGCATTGTCTTCCCCAACCTTCCTACCTTCCAACTAGAGTACCACCCTCTGGTGTGTCACTTAAAACAGCTGTCAGAGCTAAAGGTGCAAAAGGGTGCAATGATTTCTCTTCAAGGGAAACGAAAGAGAAACCATTCTTTTAAAAGAGGGGAAAAAAGGAGAACAAGATAAATCAATTAGGGCTGCCAAGTCAGCCCGGGGAGCGGGGAGCCCCACCCCCAAAGTCGTCCAGCCTGGATGACTTCCCCAGCATAATGACGTCACCAGGAAGTGACATCACCACGTTGGGGGGCGTTGCCAGGGCGACGCTCTGGCAATCGCCCCAAAACTCTATGGTACCATAGAGTTTTGGGGCGATTGCCAGAGCGTCGCCCTGGCAACGCCTCCCAACGTGGTGACGTCACTTCCAGGTGGCGTCACTGGGCGCGCGCGCCAGGGAAGCTCCCGGGCGAAGGAGGACTCCCCCCCATCAGTACGTAAGTACGACTTGGCAACCCTAGAATCAATAGCCATATATAAAAAAGTGAATTTAGGAAAAAGAAGTTCCCCTCCCCATAACAACCCTAGCAGGAATTCAGGGCGTAGATGCTTTCCCTGCCCATTCATGCACTGTTTGCTATTACTGCCATGGCAGAGTTACATTTTCATGTTCCACTTTGGAAGCAATATTTTTACATGTGGGGAGAATACTTGACTAATGTACTCATTACTGACTAATGTAATGTACTGACTAAAGTACTGATTTTACCTAGGGGAAATAATTTGAACGTTTATAAAAAGCTCCATATAAATATATAAAGTATTATTTTAGGGCCAATAACTTCTTATGGGTTGTTATGCTTGTCTTTCTGATGAGTCGAGCTTTTCATACATAACAAGGTGACAAGGTTGCAAGCGAGGCTGTTAGACCACTACAGGTCACCAAGTGCTTTCCTGAAGATGTCATGGAACAAGCACCTCTTTTATAATTTTTGCAAAAATATTTGTCATGTGGGTTGGGTTTTCTTTTTAAAATCCCAAATGTAATCCTATCACATGTTTTGAGGAATGACTCAGAATTAGAAATAAATCATTGGAACAGTCGTCCAGTATGTCTGTTTGCTTTCCTGTGGTTTTATGGGCACAGTTCGGATGTTAGTTTTTGGCCAGCGCTCTTTTTTTTTTTTTTTTTTCCATCTGAGGGAATGTGCCAGAATGGAGTTTTGGAACCTCTTTGATAAAATTATTTTTAAAATGTTTAAAAGTTCATGAGTTTTCAGTAAACAGATTGAAAACTTCATTTCCCTATTGAGCGTTCTGGCATCTCCCCCCCACCCCCCAAAAAACCACCATGGTTTTGGCCTATAAACCTCCCAGGTACATGCACCCAACTTATCAAAAGGAGTGCTTCATAGAATCATAGATTCACGGAGTTGGAAGGGGCCAAACAGACCATCTAGTCCAAACCCCTGCCCAATGCAGGACCAGCCTCTGGAACTTGTCGGAGGTTTACCAAGAACGCCACCCCTTTGCCATTTTTGGTACAACAAAGCCAGTTCTCAACCCTCCAGCTCCTAGTCCTTACTTTTCAAGCCTGCCATGGCCCTGTTTATTGCTCCACTCTCGTATCCTGGTTCGGTAGCATCCAGTGCAGCATTTCCATTGGCTCAAGTTCTGCTCGTGGAGTGTAGCTTTCTCGACTCCTCCTTCCTGCAATATATCAAAGTCCCTCCTGGAATCCCATTCTTGGGGGTTCCCTGTTTACCAGGAACAGGATTTCACGCTACTGTGGGAAGGGGGAGCCCAGAAAATCATGTTCATGGTCAGAAATCCTTGTGCCAATGGAAACCCTGAGCTGGAACCAGCCCATTGCCTGTGACCTTCTTCACCCTTCCAGTCCTACCATTCAGCCATCCAAAAGTCTCTTTTCCATGGTTACTGTTCCCTTTTCCTTCTCCTAAAACCAGGGGTCATTTCGTAGAAAAAGAGGTGCAGGAGCTCATTAGCATAACACATTAGCATAACTTATTTGCATATGCTACACCACCTGACATCACTGGAAGTATGTCAGAAGGCAAGAAAGAAAGAAGAGAGGGGGGGGCAAGGAAGGGAGGAAGGAAGGAAGGAGCTGGCAGAGAGGGGACAGCTACTAATCCAAGCCTCAGAAATACCACTATTCTGGGAGGATAGCTTTAGTGGTGGCTGAAGCCTTCAGAAGGCTGGTTGGAGGAAGAAGGACCTTTCCAGGGGACGGGGTCATTTTGCTGCAGCCACGACACAAGCAGGCATTCCCCTGCAGCCGGGGGGGGGGGGGGCGGGCTGGCACCAACTCACGGAGCTGCGCTCTCCCGAGCTCTTGCTCGAAATGACCCTTGCCTAGAACTACCTCCCAGTGCACCTTGTGATACCTCCACTCTGACTTTCTTCAAATCCCTCCCTCAAATCTCCCTTTTCTGCAAAGCTTTTGATATAATCCCTTAGTCCTTACCGAACAACAAAGCCTAAATATACATGAATGGAACAAACGTTGACTCCCCCCATTTATCAAATCTTCCCTCTCCTTTCTTGATGATCTTCTTCATGTCAGTTTTTAGATGGTAAGTTCTTGGGGTGGGGGGGCCTGTTCTGCAAAGCACCACGCACATTGATTCCATACTGTATAATCAATAATAACAAAGCTGCACACAGAAGGACGGACTCAGTGACCCATAATTATAATGGAAAGAACTTACCTTGGACTCCTGGGAGGTCAGTCTTGTCCCTGCTGTGGAGTCTAGGGTGAGTATTGCAAATGTAGTAGGTTTTATGCTTGGAGAGAGTATTGTTACTCTCAGTCTTTGACTTGGGTCGCTCTTCTTGACAAGAGGGAGGAATTGTAAAATGGGGACCTTCACTAAAAGGAGGGCAAGGAACAGAAATAAATCTTCCCACTGATTAGTCTGGAAGTAAGAGCAGCTATAGGAGGCTGGCAGAACAGTGTGGAAAGGAATGGGGCTGCTTTTATCCTTTCCCTTGCCTTCTGTATGTCTGCTCAAAGCTGCCTCCATTCAAACTGCTTTGACGCCTGTGCAGGAAAAGGAGACAGCTATTCATGGCTTAATTAGTGGTTGATTGTACGTGTTGCATTTTCACTCTGGTGAAGTGACTCCTTTCCCTTTTGGTGATTCCCCCTCCCTCAGCCTTAGTGAAAGGCTGAAAAACTGTTTTCAAGGTGGCAGGTGATGCAGGGGACAGTGAGCTCATCTCTGTGGCCAAGGCAAACCAGACATTTCCTTCATTTGGATGAACAAAGAAAATGTGCCTAGGAATACCATCTCAGTGCAGATGGGGGCCCTGAGGGGAGGGGCTGTGGCTCAGTGGTAGAGCCTCTGTTTTGCATACGGAAGGTCCCAGGTTCAATCCCAAGCATCTCTAATAGAAAGGACCAGGCAGTAGGTGATATGAAAGACCTCTGCCTGAGACCCTAGAGAGCCACTGCCAGTCTGAGTAGACCATGCTGACCTTGATGGACTGATGGTCTGATTCAGAATAAAGGTAGCTTCATGTGTATGTCCGTGTGTACATCATTCTTCTACATTGCATTATTTTCCACAGGAAGTGTATTTGGACATGCCTCAGTGGCAACCTGGCTCGCTCATCAAGGGAATGTAGGTGTGCCCTCCTTCAAGTAGCACTTCAGCAGAACATCAGGGGAGAGATTAAAAAGTCAGCATTCTCTTTAAAAGAAAAGTAGTAGAAAAGACTCCAAAATCTATAATATCCAGGGGTCATTTCGAGCAGGAGCTCGGGGGAGCTCAGCTCCGGGAGTTGGTGCCAGCCTCCCTCCCCCCTGCAGGGGAATGCCTGCTTGTGTCATGGCTGCAGCAAAATGACCCCATCCCCTGGAAAGGTCCTTGTTCCTCCAACCAGCCTTCTGAAGGCTTCAGCCACCACTGAAGCTATCCTCCCAGAATAGTGGTATTTCTGAGGCTTGGATTAGTAGCTGTCCCCTCTCTGCCAGCTCTTTCTTTCTTTCTTTCTTTCTTTCTTTCTTTCTCTCTCTCTCTCTCTCTCTCTCTCTCTCTCTCTCTCTTCTTCCTTCTGACATGCTTCCGGTGATGTTAGGTGGTGTAGCATATGCAAATAAGTTATGCTAATGAATTATGCTAATGAGCTCCTGCACCTCTTTTTCTACAAAATGACCCCTGAACATCCTAACCCTAAACACATTTAGTTGGTTTCAAGTAAATGAGTGTTGGATTGCAGCATGACAGTATAATCCTGAATAGGTTTATACCCTTCCATGGACTTCCATGGATTTAGAAGGGTATGACTGTTTAGGATTGCACTATATGTAGTACAGAGTATGTAGTACAAGAGCAATGAAGGCAACATTAAAGGCATGTCAGTATTGTTCAGGAGGACTGCATTCTCTATGACAATGTTGGGTCAAAGATGGGAGTGTTAATTTGAACCTGCTCCTATTTTGATTAGGGTGGTATGTAATTATGCAGAATTAGTCAATCAGACTTTTGCATCAAGAGCTAGGTTGTGCAACCAGATATTGTAGATCTTTAATTTTCCATATTTCCTCCCATTCTTCCACTAACTATGCAAGGAGCTGCACATGACACCAAAGCCTCACCCTCTGATCGCAAATTTTGTTAAGTGTCCTTCTGGTTCCTAAGATTTTATCAGATGTTGCCCAGTCAATTTGAATGTTATCTCTATAGCCATAAATACTGATGTATATGACATTGTGCACTCTAGTCCCTCAGGACCTCGAGCAGATCTCTGGAGGGGCAGCATATACATTTTCTAAATAATGATACGCTTATGCTATAATAAGGCGAGTAAGGTTTTGCAAGACTTTGGTTTTCCTTTGCATCTCTAGTGATAAAAACTTGAAATAGGCAGGCAACTGGCATTCTGAGGACGTGGAGTTCTATGTCCAATGCCACTTTTTTGGTTTTCTTTCTGTTTGTGCACAATTGCAGAGGGTACACTTTAAAAAAAACAGCCTGCCTTTCCACTAGAACAGGAGGCTCACAAAAACGTGAAACTAAAAAAAACACAAATTAAGACACCAGTCAAACCTAACACACTAAAGCGGGGGTGGGCAATTGTTTTGGCTCGGGGGCCACTTTGTGGGAGCGGACGTTAGCGGAGGGCCGTACCTTTTAAAATGATTGCATTCATTATTTAACTTTGAATTTCAGAAAAGTTATAAATTGTATCATAAAAATCAATAAATATAAATTAAATAAAATAGTGGTAGTTTTATTCAGTTTATTTATTGTGCTAATTTCATATCATCTATAGCTGCAAGCACATTTAATTTTAGAATCAGTTTAATGAGACAAATGTACCCTATCACACTTTTCTACATTTTTTTTTTAAATCAGGAGTGAGATTGCTTGTTGAGATTCTCATCACAGCCTGCAAGTTAATGTCTGTCAAAGAGCATCTATATTTACTCTTGTTAATCTTCATGTCTTGGCGGGCTGCAAAAAACTCTGTGGCGGGCCGCATGTGGCCCGCGGGCCGCCATTTGCCCACCCCTGCACTAAAGAATTAAAAGAAGCATAATATATTCACCATGTTAGCTAGATAAAACAGCTGGAGCTGTATACATTATTTAAAACACAGTCAAACAGGATAGGCTTTACCGGGAAGTTAATACAGATCTTCAAGTACTGGGGAAATATGTTCTCCACAGCATGTCTGGCTACAGAATTCTGTATGATTGTCTGTGGCATGAGGTTTATTTATTTACTTTACAGCCCATCTTTCTGACTAAGACTCAAGGCACACTACACAGCGTAAAAGAGTGCAGCTATTTAGCATGATGAGACATCTAATAAACACTGTAGGATTTAGAAGCAATGCAAAAGTATCAGACATGATATGTTAAACAATGTGAAAATGGAATGTCAAAAGTAGAAAACAATGCAGTAAGAGCATGATAATGCATACATTAGTGGCAAAGATGAGAATTCTGTTCCATTTATAAAAGCATCTTCCGGACCAGTTCCATTTTACCATAGCCCTACTACTTTGTCTATAAAAATGCCCTCCTGAGCCATTGTGCTTACAACAGTAGAAACAGTTGATCTGTTAGGAGTGCTAGATTAGAATACACACTTAGGGGTGGAACTGAGTAACCATCAGCTGCCTTTCCAACTTTTAAATTCTGTGAACCTCTTTGCATATGACAAAGTATTCAGTGCCTTTAAAATAATTCTGAAGGAGATAATTCCTTTATTGGGGTCTGATGATGTTGATAAAACTGAACTTTTGACTTATAAAGAACTAGGAATAAGGCCCGTTGTGGAAATAAATACAACGGTCTCTAGAAAGAGGCTTTGGGAGAGTGCCCCGGCCTTGGGCACTCAGTGTCAATTTGCTGTGGTGACCTCAGCTGGGTATAATGACACAGAGTCCACCATGTTCTCCAGGGGAAGATCTCTGCCATCTGAAGAGCAGTTGTAATTCAGCGTGATCTCCATTCCTCCCTTGGAGATTGGCAGCAATGGTTCCCCATGAGGGAACGGGTGGTTTGAAGGGTGGAGTCGATGGCACTGAACCTGTCTGAGATCTCACCCCTGCTGAAACCTCACCCTCTCCAGGGTCCACCCCTCAAATCTCCAGGAATGTCCCCTCCTGGAGTTGGCAACCCTACCTCCCAGCCAACCATCAATGTATCATTATCTGCCCCCTGGCTTCAGCTTTCTATCTCCTCCCCCTCCCCCCTAGAGAGCAGTTGTAATTCTGAGTGAACTCCAGCCCCCACCTGGAGATTGGCAACAATGGTTCCCCTTGAGGGACTCGCTGGCTTGGAGGGTGGAGTCTATGGCATTGTACCTGTCTGAGGTCCCACTCCTTCTCCAACCTCACTGTCTCCAGGCTCCACCCCTCAAGTCTCCAGGAATTTTCCACCTGGAGTTGGCAACCCTATCTCCTTCCCAGCCAATCATCAACCTCACTCTTCAAGTTTCCATTCCCGCCCCCTTCGCAGCCTCCACCGTGCTCTGAAGCCCTGACTGCTATGTCATATTGGCTGTCATAAAGGGTCCATCTCAGCAGGGTATGAGGACATAGAGTCCACCATTTTCTCCAGGGGAACTGATCTCTGCCATCTGGAGAGCACTTGTAATTCTGAATGGTTTCCAGCCCTCGCCTGGATATTGGCAACCGTACTTCCCCGGTGGAAAAGTAGTCTTTCTCTGCAATGGGGACCGAAGCAGCTGACATCATTCTTCTCTCCCCCTTTTTGACTTGCACAACAACCCTGTGAGGTAAGTTAGGCTTAAAGTCTGTGACTGGCCCGAAATCACCCACTCAGCAAGAACCTGGGTCTAGCAGATCCTGCTCTGAAGCACAGACTGCTATGCCTAGGGTAGCCTACCTCCAGGTGGAGCCTGAAGATCTCCAGGTATTACAATTGAACTCCAGACAACAGATTCCCCCCCCCCCCCCAGCGAAGGGGAAGGTCTGACTGGGTGCTGGGTCCACTCTTCTCCTCTGCCCACTGCCTGGTGGGTCTAACTGTCCCCTCAGTGGCCTGCTTCTGTCAGTGAAAAGACAATGGACTTTCACCATAACCCCCTCCACCGCACACTGCCAGCGTGCCCAGAATAAACTGTCAGAAACAGAATAAACTGTCAGAAACAGCTGGGGGCATTTCACACAGCACCCCGTAGCGCTTCAGGACCGGTACAAGCACTGAAGAATGCTTGGGAGGAGGTTTCAAGGTAAACCAGCTCAGGAACCCTTCCCCAACGGGAGAGGCACGTTTCTGTGTGAAAGGGCCAATATGTTCCGTTAGGGAACCGGTACTAATAAGGTTCTGTATAAAATGCCTGACAAAAACTGTTACTGAAGAGTTCCTGAAACGGAACATATTGGCTGTGTGGAATTCCTCAGGCCCTCTCTGATGATGGAATAGGGTTCCCAACCTCCAGGTGGGGCTTGGGGATCTCCCACTTTTACAATGGATCTCCAGCTGACAGAGATCAGCTCCCCTGGAGAAAATGGCTGCTCTGGAGAGTGGACTCTATGGCATTGTACCATGCTGAGGCCCCTCCCCAAACCCCACCCTCTCCTGGATCCATCCCCAAAGGGCTGGTAGACTAAGTAATTAAGTTTAGAACTTGTGCAAAAGATCTCAGATTTTGTGGAGGCAGGGATAGAGAAGCAAAGGTTGGGTCTTCTTTTGGAAATATGGAGACGAGGAAAGAAGAGAGTGATTGCTTATCTGTTTAGCTGAATGGGGTTGGCACTGTGTGCCTTTGTTATCCGCCCTGAACCCGCTTGCGGGGAGGGCGGGGTATAAATTTGAAAAATAAATAAATAAATAAATTGCTTTCATGGTAATTACGTGGTGGATGTGCTAAATGGATCACTCCTGGATGCATGGTAGTATGAAGGGCAAAAGCAAGGCTTAGGGGGCAATCCTAAACAGGTTTGCTTGGAAGTAAGTGACATTTTATTCAATGGGGTTTATTCTCAGGAAAGTGTTCTAAACCTAACTATCTCATCCAGTCAGCATTGCTGCCAGCCATTCATGTCAGGACATAACAAGCAAACCATTCTGAATTGTTAAGTTTCTAAAGGCGGACAATGACTGATCCAACACTGGCTTCTCTTATGTTCTTATGTAATTCAAAATGAACGCAGTCATGATGATGATGATGATTTGAAATTTCTTTTATATTTGGTCATGTGAAGTAAGGGTGTGCAGTTGCTGATGCCACGACTGCAGCACCTACTGGCATCCATGTTCTGATATGGAACCAAATATTTCATTTCTGGCAAAAACTGTACCATTGATCAGATCATCTATCTATTTAATAATGCATTGTATTGAAAAGGAATGGAAGGGTCTGCTTAGACATGATTCACCATTGTCTGTCACAGTAATTATAAGGTTTTTTTTCTGGGTCAGAATGACCTTTGTTATAAAATAATGTTTCGACACTTGTGTGCTCTACTGTGGGTTTTTAAAAAAATGGATTTAGAAACAGAATCTAGCGTACTTCATAGGTTTTCAGCAAGTGTGTAACAGCCTGTGGTATTTTCTCCCACATGCCTTTTTCTCAGGTTTTACAAAGCGGCCACAGCATAAACATTGGCACAGTTAAGTTTTCATAGATTAATTGGTGCATCAATCAACTAGAGCTTTAATTGCAGATTAAGGTAGGTGAATTGGTGCTGCCTTGCTGTATGCTTGGTGGGGAAGATCTTTGTCTCCCTCCAAGAAGGATGGATTTTCCTTCCAGTTTGCATCTGAAACTAGTTAGTTTTCTTTCGGGATGAAATTATTATGGCTTTTTGTCAGTTAATAATTACTACAGAAACTGAAGCAGACAATGAGTTTCATACTTCGTTTCTTCCCTCTTCTCCTTGTATACTGCTGGAAAACTGAAGACCTCCTGATTTTGTGTAACCACCATTTGACATTCAGATTGTGTGAAATAACAAATTATGGTTAGTTCTCTTGCTTACAGTCCACGATCCTAAACCACATTCACTCCTGGTTTGTAGGCAAGAGATCTGCTCCATTTGGATGTTGCAGCAGGTTGATACAGGGGCAAAATCTTGAATTTCCCCTGCCATGTGTGAGGAAGAAGGGAAGCCTCATGTGAGCAGGGGACTTCCTGGCTGACTTTCTTCATAAACTAACTTCAGATGGTTTGCAACACCTGGAAGCAGCCTAGCATTGGTGAATGTTGGTTCTATTATCATAGGCACTGTAAACTGTCCCTGTTTGCCACAAACAGTCCCTATTTTTATACCTAATGGTGATAGAACAGTGTTCATATTTTATCCCTGTTTTTGCTTTTTGGGGGTGCTTTGTAAAAATGTTGTTTGTTTGCATTACCCATGTTGATCATGGGCTTAGAAGAGTACAAGAAGCGGGGACCCGCGATACTCATGGGGGGGGGGGGAAGGAGCTCCACATTGAGGAGGAGGAAGCACCCACAAGTGAGCCTTCTCCCCCAGCACCGACGGCAAGGCCCAGGCCCGCCAATCCTTCTCCCCCACCCCACCTCACCCTGCACCAATGGCGAGGCCTGGGCCTGCCAATCTCCCCTGCCACGGGCACCAGCAGCAAGGCCTGAGCAGCTCTCAGCCTGCGGCCCACTGCAGTTTCCATAGCGTTCTCTGCGCATGTGCAGGGGATGCAGTTTTACTTTTTGGGCAATTTCCCCCGTATAATTTTTAAAAGTTTTTGGATTTTCCTGCACACCTGGGGAGTCCCCCCAGTGCGCAGGAAAATCCCTCTGCCCTCCAAGTGCCCTTGATATGTGGATTTAGATATCCGCATGCACAGGGGACACTTGGCTATTAGTATATAGATAACTCTGCTTAGGATGGCATTTTTAATCTGAGTGGGAATCAGTGCATCTTACTTCAAGCAAATATGTATGTAAATACATGTAAATTAATACTAAGATGCCACAGAATATACAGCCTTATAATTTCATACACAGCATTTCACAGCATGGCTTGGTTAGCATTAAAGATGTGAAGGCCCAGGAAAAAACCAGAAAAAAAGTTTCCCCCCTGTTTTTTCCCTGAAGCCTTTTTTGGTTTTTTTTTTAAAAAATTGGAAAAAAATGAAAAAAGAAAAGAAAAGAATTTTTTTGTTTATTTTGGAATGTTTTATTTTAACATGATGAATAAAATATTTTAAGACAAGGTGTTCAAATATTTTCCAAATCATTTCTAAAAAATATGCGTGGTATCAGATTAATCTGATTTCTGTGCACTGAGGACAAGCAAGTCCTAGGTTACAGACAACTCTCCAATGCAAGAACAAGATGCATTTCTTCCTTTAGGAGGTGCTATTGTCACAAGAAAAGAAAAAGGTTTCAGTTTTGTTTTTTCATGTGGGTGGGTATACTGGCACTCAGGCTTCACTAGGCCTCAAAGCATTGGAAGAAAATACAGAGCAACAAAAAGGACCTGCAAGTATAGTTTTTAGAGGTCCATAATAACTGTGATAATGACAGACACAACAGAGTAGCTACAGAAGCAGAGACTGAAACTGATAATTACAGCTCAGAAAATGATTCTGATTAAATTTCATGCCCATTCATTGAAACTTAGTCCCACACTCCCTTCTATACACTTCCCCCCTCTTCAAGTCTTTTTATGAGAATGTTTTTTAAAAAATTTTATTTAATACCGTGGAGAGGAAATATGAATAATTGTTACTTTTGGATTTTTAAAAATTGTTTTGTGGAGTTTTTTTTGTCTGTTCCACATAAACTAGTAAACAGTTTCGGAGATTGTTGCTCAATTTGTTACCATTGCAAATAAATATTATTTAAAAAGTAAATTCTGTTTGTAATAATTGTTTGGATACACTATATTTTTAATATGCTAGTTGCGATAATTTCATGCTAAGTAAAATTGTCCATAGCCATATTTTCTGTTCCTAAAGTAACAGAATGACTTTCAATCTGGAAAAGAAAAAAAAAAGTGCTAATGTAGTATTTTTTTTTCAATTTTTCAGAAAATTCCCATTTTTTCCCTGGGTTTTTTTTCTGAGCTTCAAAATTTCTGGAAATTTTATATCTCTAGTTAGCATTGCTAGGGTGAAGCTGGTCCCATATCTTCAGGATGGTGAGTGTATGTAGGGAGGGGAGGAGATGCCAGAATGGAGGCTTGATGGCAACACAACAGAATGGGGAAAATTGGTTCATCTGCAGTATTGAAATTAGTAGAGGATGGTTAGTGCAGAGGAAACTAGAACATACAGCAGAACATTTCAGCAATATATGCTGGAGCAGGAGAAGAGCACTTGCAGGTTGATCCTTGGTCTGTAAATAGAGACGTTGAAGGGTATAATATTAGAGAATATTCCGTAGTCCCAAATTCTATTGGGAAGGTGCAAATGGTGATATTTCCTTGTAACAAATAAGACTGCTTTCCTATATAAGCCATATAAAAATAATTCACTGGCAGTTTTCAAATATGCAAATATATTTAGTACAAATATTTTCTCCATGGCATACCTCCTGGAAAAGAAATCCACAGGAACTAATGGAAGGGTCTTTCAAGCAAGCACAGATAGGGCCAGGCTAGAGTACAATCTTCAAATGCTTGCTAGTCGCAAGACCTTTATAACTACTTCCAGTATTAGAATGACAGCTTTGCTTCTGTGTGGTGACATTCAACTTTATTTACAAGTAATGTGACAATTTGTTCATATGTCACTAATAAAAATAAAATTATAATAAAATGAAATAGGCAATGAAGACGATCATTAGTTCACATAACTGCAGAACTAAAACTTGTCCAACATGTGGATAGACTACAGTTTTAAAGATAGTTGTAGATGCACGAGGAGAAAAAAAAGAATCAAATGCATACTTTATTTGTTATGTATATGAGTTTTATGGTGGTCATCCTTTGTGTTTTAATGCTTTTTAACTTTTAATGTAAGCTGCCCTGAGCCTGCTTGGCAGGGATGGTGTGATAGAAATCGAATTAAATAAATAGATAGATAGATTTTTATTTGTGACCAATCACCCATCCTATATACCACATATGTCAGAAGCAGTGTAGTGGGAGGTTTGTGGGACTGCAGTCTTGGCACACTTTTAATAACATACATATTGGACTTCTCAGTGCGCAATCCTTCCAACCTTCCTGCCATTCCCACTTTTGTGTCATCAAGGGAAGTTTTCTCAGAGCCCTGAGACCAAACCTGTTCTTGATAAGGGGCAGTAATAAGACTTCCTAATGAAAACCCATCCTTAGTCCATAAATCCCCATCCTTCCCTAAATAAACACAATGAAACTCTGTTCTACACACTCTTGCTCTTACACAAGAGAACAAACAAGTGGCTCATAAGAACATGAGAGAAGCCATGTTGGATCAGGCCAATGGACCATCCAGTGCAGCGCTCTCTGTCACACAGTGCCCAAAACCCAGGGGCCATCAGGAGGTCCACCAGCTGGGCCAGAACTCCAGATGCCCTCCCACTGTTGCCCCTCAAGCACCAAGAATATAGAACATCACTGCCCCAGTCATAGTGTTTCATCTATACCTTGTGGCTAATAGCCACTGATGGACCTCTGTGCCATATGTTTCTCTACTCCCTTCTTGAAGCTTGTAGCTGTCACCTCTTCTTGTGGCAGTGAATTCCATGTGTACTTTTTGGGTGAAGCAGTACTTCCTTTTATCTGTTCTAAGCTTACTGCTCATTAATTTCTGAGTGCCCATGACTTCCTGTATTGTGAGAAAGGGACAAAAGTACTTCTTTCTCTACTTCCTCTATCCTATGCATAATTTTGTCAAACCTCTATCATGTCACCCACTCAATAGTCATTTTTCCCAGCTAAAGAGCCCTACCCTCTTTAACCTTCCTTCATAGAAAAGGTGTTCCATCCCCTTAATCATTTTATTTGCCTTTTTCTGCACCTTTTCCAAAGCTATAATATCTTTTTTTTGAGGTACAGTGACCAGAACTGTACAGTTTGTACACAATTTGGCTCACATTTGATGTAGTTATAGTCCTATCTTCCGTTTATTTGTGAATCCTTTCTTCTGTGTTATAAGATGAAGTACTCTTAAAATTCACAACACACAGGACTGAAGATGTTTGTGTAGTGCAAAACTCAGCCCTGTTTCTTTAAAAAGGGAGGGGGGCGGTTGTTGACGTTCATAGTGCCTTAGACTGACAGACTGGTTAGTGCTTGACTGGGAGCACTGTGACCTAGCTCAACACTTCAGCGCTAATAAGACATGGAGGGGGGGGAGCATGCTATTTATCATCTAGCCCACTGGGCACACAAATTATACAACAGCTTGCTGGGTTGTGGTGGAGTCCTTATTTTGTTTCCACCGTGGCCACAGAAGAGAGATAGCTTTGAATCCTTCCTCTGTTCTGCTGTCACAGAAAAATGTTCATGTCACGATGACCTGACCAAGTGTTCAGTTGCACACTGTGCTTGTTTCCAGAGGGTTACTCAGTCAGGCTGACAGGCTCTGTATCAAAGGGAGGTAAACTCAAGCGAAGCCAGAGTTGGCAGCTGTTAACCAGCCACCCTTCCAAGCTCTGGAGGGCTCAGTCAGTTCATATAACGGTTCAGTCCATGGGACTGCCTTGCAGGGTGTGATTTTCAGACCCTGCATACCTCATCTCTGTAAGTTATGGTATATTTTGCTATGTGTAAATATTCGTGTTATTTCCACCCCTCAATTTCACTGGGGTTTCTCAAAGACTTTTGCAAACGGCTTGATTACCTGGTCCAGTGGCAGGCTGTCTTTGGTACTGCATGGTCAACTTTTTTAAAAACTAGAATCCCTGTGGTTCATTGATGCATCTTTAAATACACAAAGCAAAAGAGCGTACTCGGGATTTCTTGAGAGTTATGGCATACCTAATCTGTGTCAAATATGCACTCTTACCTGAGAAGGCATGGTTAGCAGGATTGGACCCTCAGGTTAACCTAATCCGTCATTCTTTGCAAGAATCCCAGTAAATACTAGGTGGCCACTGAATATTGACTAATGGTCTGCCGGGTGGACTGTAGTATAACTTCTGGCCACCCTGACCTAGCTCTAAAAACAGTAGTGACTGATAATACTGCTAAATTTTCTAGTTAATAAATCCACACTCATGCTTTATAATAATGCCACAAGCATAATTCGGTGTACTGAAAAATCATTTTAAAGATGTATTATTTTTCTACCCAAACCTTTTCAAGCTATTGCTTGTGGCAGTTTTAGTCTCTTTCTCTGCCTCATGTAACATCAAAGAAGAACAAATGTTTTGAAATTATATAAGGCTTGAGGAGATTCGTTTGGAACAAATACATGTTTGGAAACTACTGTTTAAATCCATCTCTCTCTATATCTTTACCTGTACCTATACTTCCTGTAGCTTTCTTGAAGGACTTAGCTCTTTGAAAGAAATTACAGTTTTCCCTATGTGGTGTTATTCTCAAATCTTTCCCCCCCACCTCTAAAACTTCCTTTTCAGGAAACATTTGTTCATTCTAGTCCTTGATGCTGATGCTTTGAGTCTTGGTATATGACTATATTACAGAATTCAATTAATTTAACTGGTCATTGCCCTTCATTTTACTTCCCTTCCCTTCCTGTTTTAGTTCTACAAGTGGGATCACGGCTTCTAACCCAGAACTTTTAATACTGTCTCACAGGATTGTAATTTTCTGAGATAAACTGGTGGTGGAAAGGAAAGAGTATGCTGAAACACAGTTGAAAGCATTAATAAGGCTATTGTGTTTTTTGGGGGGGGGATTTTCTCTCTTTTTCTGAGGAATACAGTTGCCTGAAAAAATGAATACCGGAGGGTCACATTTACTTTATTAGGAGTTTGATTTTCAGGACTAGTTTGATTTTCAGCATGCAGGATAGTACCCAAGATACTTTCAGCAACAGTGGCAGTTGTGTCCTGCAGTACTGTAGTAATTTATAAGAATTATTCTCTTAATTTTGCCATACTACTCACCCTGAATTGTGTGTGTGTGGTGCATGTAAGCTTAGACTGTGTTTAGAAGAGTATCCCATCCTAAGATGTTACATAGCTTTTATTTTTGGATTTTGCTTTGGGCCAGTGTGGCTACCTGCAACCTCCATTATAAGGAAATATTTGATTTTGATAGCTATGGATTTATATAAAGCCTTGACTTCTACAATGCCAATTTTCAGAATCTCCTCATCCCATTAAAATTCTAGCCTACAGATTTACTGAGAAAAGTGTGAGAACCATCACCTTATGACTTAAGAACTCAGAAACAAACGAACAAAAAGATAGGGAGATAAATTTTAATATTTTAAGTAATTATAGATTTAAAACAATATTGGGGAAGGAGAGGCATACAATTCCAAATTTTGGACTGAGTACCTTTCTAACATGTTGGTTTTCCATAGCCTTTTCAGTTTACGTTGTTATCCCACCATAGATAGACCACGCTCCTATGGAATTTGACATTTGCAAAAAGATTGTTCATATGGTATACAGTTATGAGCAGAGTATTTAACAGACTTATTCATCTTCGCGGTAACTTGTGTGAGGGAGGTTGTGTGAGGGAGGTTGTCTGAACTCCCATTATTACAGTTTAAGGAATTTAACCCGAGAGTCAAGTGATTCAAAGCTGAGGTGAGACTGGAATGCCTGTTTCATCTCTTGCTCAGTCCAAATTTGCTGTTTTCAGAAGCAGCTAAACCTTGTCTTTTTGAGGGCAGGAAAAACAATAGGTTCCTTTGGATTAGTGATGCTAAAGTTCAAAAGAACTCTGTAAGCTGCTTTACAGAACTACAGTTTCAAAATGGAGGATTTGAACAATCATGGCATTTAAATCTTAACAGCAACATTCAGTAAAAAAAAAAGCACATTTAAATCCAGTTGCTTTCAGTGGGAGAATTAGTGACCAAACCTTGACAGGTCTACTCCAGAGTAAGTCCCATTTTATTTAGTGGATTTGCTCCTAGGAAAGTGTTCTTAGGACCACAGCCTTAATGTGTTTCACTTCCTCCTACTGAAATCCATGAGAAATCCATGAGAAATACAAACTTTGCCTAGAACCTGGCCTTTCACAAATGATGCTAAAAATACCCTGCGTTCCAGAACACACTGTTGTCAGTCTTGTTAGCATGGGATGAAAAGCTGTATAAAAGGTGGGAAAGAACAGTTGATATTTAAACTGAATATACATGTTAGAGAATATTGGATTTATATTTGCATTTTAAATTCAGTGAAAGCACACACACATAAAACCCCCCGTTTGAGCATCACTTATGAAAACATCTTCTGATCAAAACTGGATACTGGTGCAAATCTCAATCCTTGGGTTTAAGGCAAACCAGAGATGAAGGTAGTTTTACACTGGAGCCAATGACTGTTCTCCTTGCTTTTATCTGCTGTAACCCCCTATTAAACTTTGCCCCGGTGCTTAACGTGCTCAATTTGTTTTGCACTTGTAATTTTTTCAAGAAATGTGTGACAGTGGTTTTTTTCAAGCTGATCAGAGGGAGAAGAGACAGAAATGAGCTGTTGGGTGGACAAGGGTAGGCTCCTGGGTCTGGACTACACTGGAAGAAGAATAGCCAGCCGGGGACACTTAAAAGTCATTTCCCCCCTCAAGTAACACCTGCGGAATTTATGAGATGCTGTAGGGAAACCCAATAAATCTGCATTAGAATACAGTGTTTCCTGTAGGGGAGGCCCGTCAGGACATTTACAGGATACAACTCAATTGCTGAATGTATTTATAGCCATATCATATATTACCTTTCAGCCTGTGTTAGCAGTACCAGAGTTACAGCCAATTGATTTTGGAGCTGTGCTCAGAAGATGGAATAAAAAGCAAATACCATGACTGGGTGTCTGGGAATTGGCAGTCCTCATTTCAAGGCAAAAAAAAAATAAGTAAAGCTTCCAGATTGATTAATGCAATGGTTAAGGCTAGTTTCGTTTGGAGTGTCACTTCTAGGTAGTTTTCTTTTTCCATATTGAAAATAGAAGAAGAAATGTCCTTTATTTCAAGGATATTATATATAGTCAGAATGTTTCTTCAACCTGAACATTCCTTCAGTCTGGAGAGTCTAATGTGGCAACACTGATCCGGCAACATAGGCGATATCTGCCTTGTAACATTTCAGGATTATATTTTCATTGCAAAAAATGCATTGGGCTTTTATCATGATCTCCTTCCTGTGCTGCCCCCATACTTTCTTTCCCCACACCCATCAGACTGACATATGGGCCAGTCTGCAGTTCTGGGGAAGTTGACAGAGCATGTGGTGTTACCCGACTTCTTGGGTAACACATCTGGCCTTGATTCATTTCACTCATTGGGTTTGGTACCAAGAAGGCTTGGTGGGTGATCTTTGTTTAAAGTTGGACAGGGGACCATCTTCCCAGTTGATACTTCTGGACATCTCAACGGTCTTTGGCACAGTTGACCGTGCTTATCCACTGGCTGCTTCAGTGGTTTCACTCTTTCATATTATTAATTTTTTTGGTGAGTATTTGTGTGTGTCTATGTGCTTGTGAGGCTGGAAGTCATGGTGACTTCTGGCGACCTCTAGTGGGGCTAGTATGTTTCAGAGAGGTGGCTTTTGATATTGCCTGCCTCTGCATCCCAGCCCTGGGATTCCTTGGAGGTCGCCCTTCCAAGTACTTGCCAGGGTTGGTCCTGCTTAGCTTCTGAGATCTGGCAAGATTGGGCTTGCCTGGCTATCTAGGTCAGGGCTGGTTTCACTCTATATTGTCTGACTGGACACAAAGAATCTTCACAAGAGATGTAGAATCGACTGGGTGGAATTTGTCTTGTGGAGTGCCACAAGGTTCTATATTCTCTCTCCTATGCTTAACACTATATAAATGAGGCCACTAAATTAGATTGTCTGGTGTTTAGGATTAGGTATCAGCAACATGCAGGTGACACCCAGCTCTATATTTCATTATCCAAGCCTCTGTCTTGCGTCCATCTTTGTTCTGAATTGGTGCTTTGAGGCGGTGGTCAGGTGGTCAGAGCAAACTGAAGCTGAATCCAGACAAGAGAGATGGAATGCCGGTTGGGACAGCTGATATTCCAGAGCAGAAGTGTCAAATTCATTAGTCACAAGGGCCGGATCTGACATAAATGTCACTTTGTCTGGCCAGGCCATTTGTGCCATAAAATGTAATGCCAGGTACTGGAGACATAAACTGTAGAAAGAACAGCAGCTGGTAAGCTTTGAATTGGTATACCCTCACTGCAGGGCCTCATGGGCTGGAAGGGGTGTGTGCAAAGGAAAACCCATATGGGTAGACCGGAGAGCCAGCAGTGTAGCACTGGGCAGACATTCCCATGCTACTTGACTGCTGAAGACGAGGTTGTTCCGCCATGCTGAAGCCACAATTGAGGTGGCTCTGCCCATTCCCCCTTGAGGAGTTTCCAGTTCCCTCCCTTGCACTAGTTGCTCACTGGCCACATAAGAGCCCTGGGCAGGCTGGTTCTGGGCCCCAGCCCTTACATTTGACACCCCTGTTCTAGAGGGACTAAATCCACTTATCCTAGATGGAGTGATGTTGGCTTTTTCAGAGCAAATTAAGAACTTGGGGGTGCTCATGAACCTTTCCTTGTTGTCTGAAAAGCATCTTGTTGTCTGAAAAGCATCCTGGCACAGCCTTCTATCAGATGCATCTGATTCACCAACTCTTGTCTTTACATAGACTCAGCCGATCTGGCCACACTGATCCATGCTTTTGTAACATCACAGCTGGATCACTGCAACGTGCTCTATGTGGGGCGGCCCTCAACGACAACCAGGAAACTACAATTGGTCCAGAATGCAACAGCCCTTCTGTTGTCAGGGGCTAGCCACTGGGGATATACGTTGCCCGTTTTGAAACAACGACCTTGACTGCCAGTCTGTAAAGTCTTTTATGACCTGGAACCCACCTATTTGAAGAACTGCTTCCTTCCATATGACCCTGTGCACCAAATTTAACCATTTGTGGGTTTGAAGAAATAAAGAGCATATTTATTAACTTATTTATTTATGGGATTTCTATCCCCCCCAAGTGGGCTCAGGGCGGGTTACAACAGGGAAATAAAACAGCTAAAGCAACTTCTACATACCAGCAGTTAAAAATCTATAAAACCTGGATTAACACATCTATAAAATCTATAAAACCTGGATTAACACATGATGGTGAACTGGTAATTTAACAAAACTCCCAGGTGCACACTGTATGTTTACCCAAAAAGGGACAGCGTATTGAGCAAGTGGGCAAGAACCTCCACCTGTGGCACAGGCTGACATACTGCACACCATAGGGCACATTAGAGCAGGGGAGGCTGGAGAGATTGGATGCCCGCTGCCTCAACCGAAGGCCTGGTAGAACAACTTTGTTTCACAGCCCCTTGCAGAACTTTAATAAGTCCTGCAGGGCCCTGATCTAACTTGGGGGAGGGTTCCACCAGGCTGAAGCCAGAGCTGAAAAGGCCCTGGTCGAAGCTAAGCAGATGTCTTTTGGGCCGTGGATTACCGAAAGATGTTGCTCTGATGAGCATAACACTCTTCAGGGGACATACAGAGAGACACAGTCCTGTAGATATGTTGGTCTCAGACCACACAGGGCCTCAAGGGTTAATACCATAACCTTGAACTTGATCTGATATGCAACCAGAAGCCAATGTAGCTGGAGAAGCACTTAGCTGTACATGCGCCTGCAAAGATGTCCAGACTGTATTTTGAACCAGCTGGAGTTTCTGGATTAAATTCAAGGGCAGCTCTGCATAGAGCAAGTTGCAGTAGTCCAGCCTGGAAGTGACCATGTCATGGATCACTGTGGCCAAGTCGTGGAAGGAGAGATACGGAACCAGTTGCCTGACCAGCGGAAGATGGTAGAAAGCTGATCTGGCAACATTCATGACTTGGGCCTCCATTGAAAGTGAGGCATCCAAGATTACTCCTAGACTCTTCACCACGGTGCTGGTGTTAATAGCGCCCTGCCAAGGGTTGGGAGTTAAATTCCTGATACCGCCACAGTTCAGGCAGAGGACCTCTGTCTTCGATGGATTTAGTTTCAGCCGGCTTTGCTGTAACCAACTAGCCACAGCCCTGGCCAGAACATCTGGGGTGGAGTCCAGTCAGCCATCCATCAACAAATACAGCTGGGTGTCATCAGCATACTGGTGACAGCCAAGTCCAAACCCCTGGACCAACTGGGCAAGGGGGCGCATATAGATGTTGAACAACATCGGGGAGAGGATCACCCCCAAGGGACAGTGCATACCAGAGGGTAACACAGAGAAACCCTCTCCCCAAGTGCCACCTTCTGTCCCCGACCATGGAGAAAGGAGATCGGCCACTGCAAGGCAGTTCCCCATGTTGGCGAGGTGGTGAGTCATAAGATTGTAATCGACCATGTCAGACACTGCTGAGTCAAGCAACAGCAGTAGTGCTGATCCGCCTCGATCCAGGTATCTCCAGAAGTCATTCATGAGGGCGACCAGCTCCACCTCTGTCCCATACCCAGGGTGGAAGCCAGACTAGAAAGGGTCCAGAATAGAGGAGTCATCCAGGAAGTTCTGGAGCTGTTCTGCTACTGCCCTCTCGACTACCTTGCCCGAGAATGGAAGATTTAGCACTGGGTGGTGGTTGACTGGAACCATAGGGTCCAGAGATGGTTTTTTCAAGAGCACTCTCACCACTGCCTCCTTTAAAGACCCTGGGAAAGTCCCTGAACTCAGGGACAGGTTGATAATATCTCCCAAGGGTAGTATGGATAATATTTCAAACATAGTTCAAAATGTCAAGCTAGCAGAAGAGACTGGTAGGTCATGCACACATTCAGAAAAAGATGCAGACCGAATGCACTGGTCAGCTATAGAATCTACTTGATAAAAAAAAAAGAATGTACTTCTTTGATTCACAAGTAGCAGACAAACTGATTTTGGAAAGGGGAACAGCAAATAAGGCTATTAAGTTGTACAGTGAAACATTTTCAGGAAAGCATTGCCATGTTCAGATGAATTAGGGGGATAATTTGTGGCGTCCGTGGAGTCACAATCCACTAATTCAACCGTGAAGTTGAAGAACGGTGTTTTTGCTGTCTTTACCAAAACGTGTTGTATCCTAATATTGCTGTTTATTTCCCTAGCAGTCCCATGATCTAAAGCACAATTATCCAGATTTTTTTTAACCATTTCATTCATTTATACCATGCCTTTCTCCCCAGTGGGGACGCAAAGGGGCTTACATCCTCTTCTCCACCATTTTATGGTCACAACAAGACTGTGGAGTCACAATCCACTAATTCAACCGTGAAGTTGAAGAACGGTGTTTTTGCTGTCTTTACCAAAACGTGTTGTATCCTAATATTGCTGTTTATTTCCCTAGCAATCCCATGATCTAAAGCACAATTATCCAGATTTTTTTTAACCATTTCATTCATTTATACCATGCCTTTCTCCCCAGTGGGGACGCAAAGTGGCTTACATCCTCTTCTCCACCATTTTATGGTCACAACAAGACTGTGAGGTAGGTTTAGTCTAAAAGTGTGTTACTGGCTCAAGCTCACCCAGGAAGCTTCCATGGCAGAGTTGGGACTTGAACCTCGTCTGACTCCTCCAACCACTCCTCCAGCCACACAGACTCTCAAAAGACCGTCTTCTCTGCTTTCACAAGCCCCCTTTTAATGCAGCCTCAGTTTAGCATGACCTATCAGTTCAGTTACCTTTATTGGCATTAACACAGAAAAAAAATACAAATAGATAAAACATAGCAACTTATATCGCCTGGAAAAAAAACGTTCGAGAATAATCTAAAATCCATGAATAAATCTCAATTTCATATCTCCCAAATACAAATTTTGCATTACAATACTGTACTACATATAAAAAGAGCAGCCTGAAGGAACTTTGCCACAGGGACGGTTATATTTTCATTGTCACTGTTTAGTAGATATAGCCGTTTGTGTGAGCCAGGGAGCTTTACAATGCCACCAAGTAATGACGATAAAATGCAGTGCGGAATATTGGCAGAGTGATGACATTCCAATAACGCGTGAAAGACACTGTTTCAATTGGCCCGCTTGCACAGGGGCGTCGTCTATTGTCAAAAGGGGTTCTATTAAACCTCCCAGTTAAGATCGCTGAAGGGAGAGCATTGAACTTGGCAAGGGAGAAGGTTCTGTGTAAAGCTGGGGTCTGAAGTTGGTGAAGATAGCTAGCAGGATGACCCACAATGGGCAATATCCCATGGCTTAAGGGAGAGCATGTCTTATTGGAGAGTATTGCAAAATCAACCAATCAGAATTAAACTAGCATGACCTATAAGCAATGCTCCCTCTAAGCTGTGGAGTCTCGTGAGCAAAAATTCTACTTTGTGAGCTACTGGCATTAAAGTCGTGAGCGAGCGATTTGGCTACTGCATACATTAGTTTGCTCTGGAGCCATCCTTCCTGAGCTGAGACAAAAATGTGTGAGCCGGAGGCTAAAAAACGGTGAGCTAGCTCACACTAACTCAGCTTAGAGGGAACACTAAGCAATTCTAATTATTTGGAATTTTCTGTTATATTGTAATTTGTGCAGATGGCTTTCTTGTCTTACAGTGCCATTGTAAACCGAGTAACAGCCGTCCAAGACCACTGACGTCAGTGTACTTAGAAGTTTGTACCTCTGCTTAGGGTTGTGATATTGATCCTCTTAACTTTTGTTGCTGCTCAAAATAGTTTTGGTTTTTCCTATGTAAAATTAAGGGGGAAAGGATGCTTTCCCCACTCTGAGCTTCCCTCTCTTTCTTGATGGGCCCAAAAGCTTGACATCTCTCAGTCTGAATCCTTGTTGCTTGGCAACAAGCCATGAAAACTTGTAGCATAGGCTATGCAGATGAAATCTAGCCCTTCACATCTGATTTTTTGACCAAAATAATAAAGGATATACAATGTTATTTTTAAAAATAACAGGAAATGGAAGGGGGGCACTTGGAGGAAGCTAGTGACCTAGTGCTTTTTCCATATGTAAACTTCTCTTACCAGCTGAAGCAAAAAAAAAAGAGAGATCAAAACTACAATTTTTCCTTTGAGACAAATCAGCTTCCCTCACTGGCACTTTTGTTTTGACTGGGGAGCTTCTGTGTTCTTCATGCCAGGTTTCATTACAGGGAAATGGCTAGGCTTAATAGGAGACAGCTTTGCTGGCAGTTTTCTGGTCTGATTTAATTTCTGAACTGTTTTTCTTCCTTTTCAAAAAAAGTATATGCCATGGTCAGTTCTACCATGCCGTATCTTTAAGCTAGGCTGGGAATGGGCGTTAGGGCTTGCACAGGAGACAGGCAGGTAGGGTTGCCAAATCCAGGTTGGAAAATACCTGGGGACTTTGGGGGTGGAGCCAGGAGAAGGCAGGGTTTGGGGAGGGGAGGGGCCTCAGCATGGTACAGTGCCATAGAGTCCACCCTTCAAAGCAGCCATTTTCTCCAGGGGAGCTGATCTCTGTCAGCTGGAGATCAGTTGTAAAAGCAGGAGATCCCCAGGCCCCACCTGGAGGCTGGAAACCCTACAGGCAGGACACCTGCGGCACCTACTCCTGTAACTTGCATGCCTTGAAGAACACTGCCAGGATCTGATGACCATGCCCGCATAGTTCCTGGTTCTCTTGGTGGCATCCTTGGTAAATCTTTATCCTGCTTTATGCTTCTGAGTAAGCAGTGAGGAGAGGAACACAGCTGCCTATCAATTATTACTGTGGCCTCAAGTGAAAAAGGTAACCAGATACAAGTAAACCTTTTCAGCTGTTTCAGTCAATAATTATCCCACAGCAGTGCGTGAAATGGTGTTTTGAAAAATGCAGCAGTGATAAAAGACAGTGGTTTCAAATCTTTGATGTGATGCAAGGCTGCTCATGACGTGGCTTCATCCGGGCCTTCTCCCTTGCTGCTGAGACTTGCTCAGCACTAATGCCGGATGTTGTGGGACCCAAATGGGCAGCAGCAGCAACAAAACAAGCATGAGGAGGGGAAACTGGGCAAAATTACTCTCACCCTCTGCCTGCAAAAGAAATTCCATTGGTGCAAGAACTGTGTCTGCCTAGTTCTTCCTTCTCGCTGCGGCCACCGGGGCTGCGTAGCTGTTTGTCCATGTATCAGCTCCAGCATCAACTTTTCAGATATCTCAGAGGACTCCTGAGTGGGAAGGGACTGCATCTGCGAGCGTGATTGTTCTCACACTTTATAGGATTCAATCTATACGATCAAGTTCTTTGAAAAATAGAATGATAGGAGTTAGTAGGGTTTTCATGTTTTCTCCCTGGCTGCATACAGTTTCGTAGGAAAGGTTTTCTAAATTATCCTCTGCAGGAATTTGATCCACTGCATTATAGTTGCAAAGATTAAGGAATGCCACTGCAGTCCTAAACACAATGGCATCATTCAGACAATATAAATGGAGGATCTTATCTACATGATAATTTTTGCCCAAACGAATCCCCAGGTTGGATCAGCAGGTGTGTTTTGGTACTACAGGGAGAGGGTACTCGGGCCTTCCCCTTGCCACCATTTTCTTTACCTGAAGCAGCCCCTATAGTATACCTGGAGCCCCCCAAAGGGCAAATAGTGCCCCTCAACGCTGTTTCCAGTCAGGAAGGCTTAAATACCTTCTACCCGTGAGCTGTGGTTCTCATACGAATCAGGTCCATGTGCAAGAACTCCCAGAACACATCTGTGAACTCGACAAGTGGAATTACCTGTAGAAAGTGTATCGTGGTTAGGTCCTCACATTATTAATCACCCCGCCCCTCAAGTAGCACCTGGATCAAATGAAGAATTTACTGAGTATTTTAGAGCACCGTGGACATGAAAAGTTTTACCAATGGAAATAAATTGCATACCTAAGCTGGAGGCTTCACATGCTGATTTGTTCTGCTGTTTCAGTCTCCCACACTCTTTGTCACTTCAGCTTCTGTTCTTGTTTGAGTTGGGTCAGGATTGTGAAGATTTTACTTTGCAAACCTTAGCTGTTTGGGGAAGCAGCTCCAAGTATCATTCCAGTGGTTCCCTTTGGAACTGGAGAAAAGTGTGACAAATCCTGGCGATGACTGAACTTGAATTTGGCTTTCTTCTTTTGCTTTGCAAACCACAGAGATGCTGTTTACATTTGATTCTCCTTAGCTGGGGCAACAACAAAACTAGATCTGCTCGAAACTTCCTTACCTAGTTCTTATTTTTTTTTATATAGAAAAGGCAAGGAAGAGGTTTCCTTTTATGATGTACCAGCTATTTTCACTTTTGCAGTGATGTGTGATCCTTTTAACTCATTTTTTTTAAAAAGCAGGGCAGGGCCACTCTTGTGTCATCTTCATTCTCCCCCTGGCCAATCAGACAGACTTAAATGGCTCCTGAAGCCAATCCTCATCTTCCTTTGTACGATTTTTCAGTAGTATCTTCAGAAATGAATGATTCATCAGTTGATTTAATTCATCAGTTACTGGAGCTGTCAGACATGCTTCCCTTCCCTATCTACTTCTTCTAACACTGGGCCTTTAGAACAGAGCTGGTCAATTTCTGATCATTGTTTGGAATTTCACAGGGATTCGAAACCTCTTCCTGTACCACCCACTTGCATTTGAGGGAGACCAAAAGGCATAAACCAGTGCAGCAGATAACGGGGATTTAATAGCACAAGAAAGTGGGGCTCGGCATGTCAAACTTCCTAGTGCTATTTTATCACTTCACTTAGCACATTCAGAGTCACCAGAATGTTTTTATTTATTCCCCCCCCCCCCCCAAACAGAAATGTTACAGATTTGCCTGGCTTTACTGGGAGTAGAGTTTAAATGGTTTAAATGCATGCAACTCCTGTAAGCTTATTTATTTGTTTAGTACCTTTTATCCTACCCTTCTCCAAGGAGTTCAGGGAGACTTACATGGTCCCCATTTCCTTAATTTACCCTCACAACAACTTTGTGTAGTTTAGGCTAAGAATGTGTGACGGGCCCAAGGTCACCTAGTGAGCCTCTTGGCAAAGCGGGGAATTGAACCTGGGTCTCCCAGCTCCAAATCCAACACCCTAACCACTACACCAGGCAAATAGACACGCCAATGGGATTTCATCAGTATAGATTAACATTGTCTGTGCTCAAGCCCTCCTGCTTCTTTGTTCTAAACAAATATTTATTTCAGGCAATCTGGTGTCTGGATCCAAGGCATTTATATGCTCTTGTAATTTTGATGAGAAACTTTAGGTCTGGCGATGACATGGTGGGAATTAAATCCTGCTAAGAGCTGGTTTACACGTGCCTGTTTTGTTATGTGGTTTCTCAGCACTCAGTTCCTCAAGGCTGGTTGATAGGCTGATGAATATACGAACCGACTTGCTTGAAAAGTGTTGTGTTTGAGGTGCTGTGGTATTCATTCCTCATATTTCTTCACGTTTATATCCAAGGAGCTCAGAGTGGCTTACATTGGTGGGAATGTTTGATTTTTACAACAGCCTTGAGAAATAATCCATCGCTCAATCGACCTTTATTGGCGTAACGTACAGAACATACGGCTCAGTTTGCAAAGAATACTGGACGCCTTCTTGAAGCTTCCTGCAGAAGTTTGCAACAGTTTCAATTATTGCATGATTCTGGCTTGTCAGCAAGAAGTAAATCTTACATTTAATCAGGTTTCCCTGAATACTTTCTCAACCATGGCTCAATGGAATGTAAGGCGCAAGTCTGAGCAGAAAGTACATGAAAGAAACACATGTTCAAGAGTTTCTATCTCCCATTTAAGTGCAAGAACACAATCTGCTGTTGAATGGGTTTTTTTTTTGGAATCTCCCATATAATACTGCTGATGGCAACACATTAAACCATTAAAGGGTTTCAGGACTTTTTCCCTTTTGGCCCACAAAACCAAATGCTATAGACAGCATAAAGCAGGCTTAACTCTGCTGTGCTCACATAGATTGGATTCAATGGTGTTTCCTTGAGAAATAAGCACAGCAGAGAGAAAATGTATGGTTCAGGGTCACCTAGTGAGCTTTGTGACCCAGGTGAGGGGTTGAACCTGAGCCTCCCCAGTTGTAGGTTGACACGCTAATCCCTACATGGTGGCCACTCTCCATGATGAAAGATCTGACTGGTGTTGATGTTACAAGGCTCGTTCACACATGGAAGTCACTGCTACGGTCACCAAATAGCCCTAAGTCCAATCAGATGTACTGGGAGATCAGTCATAGCAAAAACTAATTTAGAAGTAAGTCACAATGAACTCAGTAGGCTTTGTTCCCTTGTCAAGGCTGTACCATTGGCACTCCCATCTTTACAAAGGGTTCCAGAGAAGATCCGGGAAATTACAGGCCAGTCAGTCTGACATTGATACCGGGTAAGTTGGTGGAAACTGTTATTAAGGAAAAAATTAGTAGGCACTTTGATGAACAAAATCTCTTGAGGAAGACTCAGCATGGGTTCTGTAAGGGAAGATCTTTTCTCACTAACTTGTTAGTGTTCTTTGAGGGAGTAAACAAATGTGGATAAGGGGGACCCAATAGATATTGTTTACCTTGACTTCCAGAAAGCTTTTTGATAAAGTTCCTCATCGAAGGCTCCTAAATAAGCTCAGTAGTCATGGGATAAAAGGACAAGTCCTTTTGTGGATCAAAACCTGGCTAATTAAAAGGAAACAGAGAGTGAGTATAAATGGGCAATTTTCTCAGTGGAGGGAGGTAAGCAGTGGGGTACTGCAGGGATCAGTACTCGGTCCAATGCTTTTTAACTTGTTTTATTAATGATTTGGAGTTGGGAGTAAACAGTGAAATGGCTAAATCTGCAGATGACAGAAATTGTTCAGGGTGGTGAGAACCAGGGAGGATTGTGAGGCACTCCAAAGGGATCTGCCGAGGATGGGCGAGTGGGCAGCAACGTGGCAAATGGGGTTCAATGTGGCCAAGTGCAAAGTGATGCACATTGGAGCAAAAAATCCTAACTATAAATACACATTGATGGGCAGAGACTGGCCAAGAGAGAGATCTTGGAGTCATAGTAGATAACTCAATGAAAATGTTGAGACAGTGTGCGACTGCAATGAAAAAGGCCAATGCTATGCTGGGGGTTATTAGGAAGGGAACTGAAAACAAATCAGCCAGTATCATAATGCCCCTGTATAAATCAGTGGTGCGACCTCATTTGGAGTACTGTGTACAGTTCTGGTCGCCACACCTCAAAAAAGATATTATAGCACTGGAAAAAGTGCAGAAAAGGGCAACTAGAATGATAAAAGGGTTGGAACACTTTCCCTGTGAAGAAAGGTTGAAGCACTTGGGGCTCTTTCGCTTGGAGAAATGACAGCTGAGGGGTGACATGATCGAGGTTTATAAGATTATGCATGGGATAGAGCAGGTAGAGAAAGAAGAACTTTTCTCCCTTTCTCACAATACAAGAACTCGTGGGCACTCCATGAAATTGCTGAGCAGTTGGGTTAGAACAGATAAAAGGAAGTACTTCTTCACCCGAAGAGTCATTAACATGTGGAATTCACTGCCACAGGAGGTGGTGGCGGCTACAAGCATGGACAGCTTCAAGAGGGAATTAGATAAACATATGGAGCAGAGGTCCATCGGTGGCTATTAGCCACAAAGTATAGATAGGAACTCTCAGTCTGGGGCAAGTGATGCTCTGTATTCTTGGTGCTTGAGGAGGGGGGGCAACAGTGGGAGGGCTTCTAGTGTCCTGGCCCCACTGCTGGACCTGGTATTTTTGGCCACTGTGTGACAGAGTGTTGGACTGGATGAGCCACTGTCCCGATCCAACATTGGCTTCTCTTATGTTCTTATGTTCATTCAATGGCACTTACTCATGACTAACTTGTACTGGATCATATCTTAGCGGTCCCATAAAAGATAACACTCTGTGAGCTTTGTATTCCAGAAAGGAGCACATACAAAATCCTGGCAGCAAGCCACTTTGGTCCAAATTCACACTTAAGGTTGACATAATGAGCCAGAATGCAACCTCCTAACTTACATGTTCTGAAATCATACTCACTAGTTTGTGATTGATTCCATGTGTGTTTGAGATTGATAAAAGAGAGGAGTTGAATCCTGTTAATTGACAACGAGGGATGGGCACGAACCTGGTAAGCCCAGTTCAGGTTCACAAACCAGTGGTTCCGAAAGTGGGGGGAGGGTCACTCCCAGGATCCTAGAGGCTCCAAAATCATAGTACATCTTTAGCGAACTATTTGTGGGTTGGCCACCAAATTTGGTGAGGATTGGACCGGGGGTGGGGTGGGGAAGAGGGAGTTACAGACCCTCAAACAAGGTGAGACCTCCGGACAAGTTGTCCCAGGAAATTGCTTTTCACGGACATTTTCACCTGGGATGCCCCCAGAAAAGTGTCTCTTGAGTACATGTCTGGTGCAGGTACCAGAGTGTATAGAATTGGATGACTCCCCCATGTGCCCTGCCAGTTACGTGTGGGTTGGAGTTGGGGGGGGGAGTTATGGTAGGTCTGCCAAGTACCGGCGACTTACCGGCGGGGGGGAGTTGTTCTCCCCCTGGGAGCTCTTCTGGCGCGTGTACTTTGCGCGCGCGCCACGGCGACGTAATGATGCAACGCCCCCAACGTGATGACGTCACCTCCGGGTGACGTCATTACACGGGGGAAGTCATCCTCACCGGACGACTTCTGGGGCGGGGTTCCCCCCGCCGGCCGAATGCCGGCCGGCGGATCAGGAACCCCTATAGCGGGGGATCCCCCACCCCCCGGGCTGACTTGGCAGCCCTAAGTTATGGACACCTAAAAAAGTGAGTTCTGGGGAGATGTCAGGTACAGGTTTGGGAGTGTCCCTGGCCAGCCATCCAGCCCGCAAGGGCCCAGGAGAGACCCAGACATCCTCTACCCACACCCAGCCACCCACCAGCCCTATGACAACTGGAAACATGATTACTGGGAAGGGCCAATCCTTCCACCCTGCCCAGGGCCTGGGATCCATCTGCACAGTTGTGGGTGGTTGTGGCTTGGTGAGTGGTATAGTGAATACAGGGCAGGGCAAACCCCACCTCCCACCCAGGAAGGAATCCCAAGCAATAACTCTGGAATCAGGCAGGCACCCACACAGATCAAACCCAAAGGAGAAGTAGAGTAAAGTTTGAATGAAGAGGGCTAAAGGACCCCAGGCAGTGTCTCTGGAACCAGGAAGGCAGACCACCACAGGAGAATGAAAACAAAAGGGAAGGGAAAGATGAAAGCAGCAAACTCCTGCTGAACCAAAATGCATGCCATGTGAAAGAAGAATTCAATCCTGATCTTCCCACCCTTTGCCCCAAGAAAACAAACAAAAAGAATAGCAACTCAGAGGAATCCAGGCCAAAGCTAAGCCCTCCAGCCTCTGACTGAGTAGGCTGGTTATTCAGCTCCATTGTACCCTATGGGGACCGTCCCCGTAAGGTATAATGGAGAAGGGATTTAAAGTTTAAATGCTTGCTGAGTTGACACCCTGGGAGTCATGCCACCATGGGAGATCTGGGAGATGATGGTGGCTCAGATATGGGGTTGTTGGAGAGTGGCCAGGAGGGGGAGGGCAGCTTGGTAGTGATGGCCCCCCAACTGCCAGGACAGGTGGGGCTGCAAGGGGAAGGAGGCAAATAGATGCAATAGAGAAAGGGGGATTTGATGGAGGTTGCAGGGGTCGTGCTGGCTGGCCTACCCTTGTCAGTGGTAGAGAAAGGCCAGGAGAAGTGAGCAGTGAAAGAACGTGGTCTCCAGCAGGGTTAGGAGCATGGACTCTAATCTGGAAGAACCCAGTTTGATTCCCCACTCCTCCACATGCAGCTGCTGGTGTGACCTTGTGTCAGTTACAAGCTCATTCAGTGCTATTCTCTCATGAGCAGTTCTCGAAAGAGCTCTCTCAGCCCCACCTACTTCAGAGTGTCTTGTGTGGGGAGGGGAAGGGAAAGGAGATTGTAAGCCACTCTGAGACTCCTTCGGGTAGTGAAGGGCGGGGTATAAATCCAATATCTTCTTCTGTCGTGAGTATAGGTCTGGCTGAGGCTGACTCCTCCTCAGGTAAGGCTGACTCCTCCTCAGGTGAGGAGGAGGCAGGGAACAACTCAGCCTCCTCTAGAGGCAGCCCAGAGGAAGAACCCTTAGCAGCACCTGAGGAGGAAGAGTTCCCAGCAGCTGCACAAGAGATGCAACCAGAAGGGGAGATGATTCCTGAGTTAGGGATATGCTTCTTGCGGCTAGGTTGACGTTAGCTGAAAATTGGACCCTTTCCACACTGACAGCTTGCTCCGGAGAATCCAAGGAGTCAAGCTTTAAGGGTTGACTTCGCAGTTGCACGCATTCCTACCGCACTGTCCCCCACCCCATTTATTTATTTGTGTATGAATATCTGTATGTATCTGTATGAATTCTGCATCTACAAGTAAAACTCTCATTTTTTAAGCTAACTGGCTGCCAGAACATTTCCTGAGACACTGAATTAATTGGTTTAGGAATTACAAGCAAGTACTGTCAGTATTTTCTTGTTTTAATAACTTGCCTTTCTCTCTCCATTTGTATCTCTTTCATATCTCTTTTAATATATATGAAGAAAGAAAGGAGGAGGGTGAAAGAAAATGCATGATCTATAAGTAGATATCTTAATGGGAAAAAAGACTGATAGTTCTTGGTCTATTTTTTTTCTGACCTGTGTATAATAAGCAGCATCATTGTATTAAAGAAAAAAATGGGGGGGGGGGAGCCTTTCCCTTGCCTTTGAATCACTGTCTTCCATGACAATGCTGGAGGGTAGTCATGTTGGTCTGTTATAGCAAAATAAAACAGAAGTCCAGGGGCAACTTAAAGACTAAAGATGCATCTAACATAGTGAGCTCTGAGTCACAAACACTCATGCTGGGATAAAAATTTTGAGTCCAGTGGCACCTTTAAGACCAACACATTTTAAGTCTGGGTATATGCTTTTGTGTGCATGCTCAGAATTAAACTTTGTTAGCCTTGAAGCTGCCACTGGACTCAAACTTTGTTGTATTACTTCAGACGGCTACCCATCTGGAATAAAAGCTGTTAGTCTTTAAGGTGCCTCCGGTCTTCTGTTTAATTTGGAGGACGCTTTTAAGTTATGTCAGTTTGTCAGATCAGAGGTTTAACAAGACTCTGATTTTAACCAGGGTCTTCAGAAATGTTGTCAGAAGGGCCTGCTGTCTCTGGTGAAATACAGAAGTCTGTGACCGTATTTTCCTGTCATTTGCCCTCAGGTTCTCTTCATTGAATGTTTTCAACCTTCCTTCATTTTTGTCTCAACGAAGACAATGTCAAACTTGCTCCTGTTGTGAGAAATGCCCTTTTGGGGGTTCTTGTGTTTCCTAATTTGTGAAAAACAAAACATGATCTCTCTCTCTCTCTCTCTCTCTCTCTCTCATTTTGTTTGGAATTAAAACATACATTAAAAAAAAAAACTTCCTCAAACTCATTTCTCAGGAAGATGGGAAATTCTTACGCTGGGCAACTCAAGACAACACGCTTTGAAGAAGTGCTGCATAATTCTATCGAGGCCTCCCTCCGGTCAAACAATTTGGTTCCCAGGCCCGTTTTTTCACAGCTGTACTTGGAAGCAGAGCAGCAGCTTTCTTCTCTTGAAGGTAAGCAGCGATGATTTTGGAACTTATATTCAAATACACATTTCCCATTTAGAAATAAATCCCACCGATTTCATTGGGACTTATGGTTAAGCAGATGTGCATGATATCATAGCCTTAGGCTCTGTTATGGAATCCCATACTGCATTGTCTATAACTGCTTTTCTGGCTACCTTCGTAGGGTTGCCAGGTCCCCCCTGACTACCAGCGGGGAATTGGTGGTGTAAGGTTGCCAGATCCAGGTTGGGATACTCCTAGAGACTTGTGGATGCAGCCAGGGGAGAACAGTGGCATACATTGTCATAGAGTCCACCCTTCAGAGCATCCATTTTCTCTGGGGGAACTGATCTCTGTAGTCTGGAGATGAGGTGTAATTTGGGGGATCCTCGGTCCCACCTGGAGGCTGGCATACCTATAAGATGAGATAAAATCTCTTATCAGATTTATTTTGGGATTCTAATCCACATGAAGTTAACCAGAAGAGTATCTGTGGGTTGCTAGGCACTGTAGGTCAGCCATCAGAGAGGCCAAAGCTTACAGTGAGCTATGGCTGGCCAGGGAGGCTCACTAAACAAGAAAATCTTCTTCAGATATGTGAGGAGCTAATGGAAGATAAAAAAAGGTGATGGGCCCACTGTTGGGTGAAAATGGAGAAACTCTACAGAGGACAGGGAGGAAGCAGAAAGACTTAATGCCTATTTTGCCTCAGGTTTTTTCCCTGAAGAAGAGAACAGGTTCATCTAGAGATGGTAGTAGGCAAGGCATGGCATCCGGACTGTTGGTCGACATGGACAGATAGTTGAGAAGCACTTGGCTGCACTGAATGAGTACAAATCCCCTGGGCCAGATGGTATACACCCAAGAGTGCTCATAGAACTTTCTAGAGAGTTTGCGGAGCCTTTGTCCATCATCTTCCAGACCTCTTGGAGGACAGGAGATGTGCCACAAGACTAGAGGAGGACAGATGTTATCCCAATTTTCAAAAAAGGGGAGGAAGGATGACTTAAGAAACTTCAGGCCAGTCAGTCTGACCTCTTCCCCAGGGAAAATACTGGAGCAAATTTTAAAGGGATTGCTCTGCAAGCATCTAAAGGACAACTTGGTGATCCAGGGAAGTCAGCACGGATTTGTCCCCAACAGATCCTGCCAGACCAACTTCATTTCCTTCTTTGACTGAGTGATGATCTTACTGGATCGAGGGAATACTGTTGGTGTTGCCTACCTGGATTTCAGGAAAGCTTTTGACAGGGTTCCCCATGAAGTTCTCATGAAACTAAAGGACTGTGGACTGGACTGTAGGATAGTTAGGTGGGTAGGGAACTGGTTGGAGAACTGCACTCAGAGAGTAGTTGTCAATGGCATTTCACCTGAATGGAAGGAGTTGTCCAGTGGGGTGCCACAGGGCTCAGTTCTGGTACTTTTCAATATTTTTATAAATGGTCTGGATGAGGGTGTGGAGGGGCTACTAATTAAATTTGCAGATAACACCAAACTAGAAGGAGCAGCGAACATACCTGTCAAGCTCCGCCTCCGGCCCCTGGTCAGCGCCCCCTGTAGCCGTGGTCCCCTTTTGACTGAGGAGGCCCTGGGTAAGGTTGTGCTGGAAATGCGGAGAGATTGGGCCTCAGATATGGCACGGGGAGGGTTAAACGTCACCTAAGCTCCCTCTTGCCTCCAGGGGTCAAGTTCCTTATCAGCAGTTCACTCTCTCTCGCAACCGCTAGACTTGGCTCTCCCTGGCACATCCTCCTCGGCCCATCCATTCTCCTGCTTTTATTCCTGCAGCCCCTTCCCAGAGCTCCCCTCACCTGTACCCACCCCCGATCTCACCCTTGGCCCCGCCCCCGTTTATAACAGAAGACGCCGGGAAGCCCCGCCGGAAGCCCCGTGCCCCTCCCATCTGCGACTCCGCCGCTCCTGGGGTTGCAATCGTCGGCTCTCCCTCCTCCGGGACGTCGCCGCGCCGCGCCCGGATCTGGGCGTTCCTCCTCCCGCCCCGCCAAGCCTCGCTCAGCCCGTGCCGGGACTGAGCCACTCCCCAATGCCGCGGCCGCGCCGCGGGCCGCGAGGCGCCGCTCTTGCGCGAGCGGTAATGGGGCTTTTTACTGTCGGCGCTCCCGCGCCGCGAGCCGGCGCGATGGCTTTGGGCGCGTCCCGGGACGCGGCGGGGCCAGCTGGACTCGGAACGGCCCCGTCCGCTCCCGATGGTCGTGCTGGCGAGGTAGGTGCTCCTGCTGGGTTTGGGGGTGGCGGCAAGTCCCGCGGGATGGGACAATACCAGAAGATAGAGAGATAATTCGACGAGATCTAAACACCCTGGAAAAGTGGGCGGATGTGAACAAGATGCAATTTAACAAGAAGAAGTGCCAAGTTCTACATCCGGGTAACAAAAATTAGGAATACGCATACTGGATGGGGGGGTACATTTCTGGGTAGCAGTGTATGTAAACAAGATCTTGGGGTATAGGTGGACTGAAAGTGAAATAGGAGCAGCCAGTGTGATGCAGCAACAAAAAAGGCTAATGCGATCTTGGGGTGTATCAACAGAGGTATAACATCCAAACCAAAGATGTCATAGTCCTGCTGTACACTGCTTTGGTCAAGCTGTATCTAGAGACTTGTGTGCCGTTCTGGAGGCCGCACTCCAAAAAGGATGTGAAAAGAATGGAGCAGGTGCAGAGGAGAGTGATGAGGATGATCAGGCACCTGGAGACCAAGCCCTGTGAGGAAAGGCTGAGGGACGTGAGAATGTTCAGTTTGGAGAAGAGGAGGCTGAAAGGGGACATGATTGCTGTCTTCAAGTATTTGAAGGGCTGTCACTTAGAGGAGGGCAGGGAGCTGTTCCTGTTGGCAGCAGAGGCTAGGATTCACAGTAATGGGTTTAAATGAAGGGCCGGAAGGTACCGGCTGGATATTAGGGGAAACTTTTTTACAGTAAGAGTTGTTCTACAGTGGAATCAGCGGCCTAGGGAGGTGGTGAGCTCCTCCTCACTGGCAGTCTTTAAGCAGCAGCTGGACAAACACTTGTCAGGGATGCTCTAGGCTGATCCTGCATTGAGCAGGGGAGTTGGACTAGATGGCCTGCATGGCCCCTTCCAACTCTGTGATTCTATGATGCTATGATTCAGTTTAGCCAAAATGAATAGAATTTAGCTCAATATAATGCTTTAATTTGTAATGCAAAGTCTTACTATTTTGTGTTTTCAGATAGCTTTGATTTTGGTAATGAATTAAAAAATAGAACTCCGACTGTATGCTTTATTTTGAGCTTTGTTAAATTAATTTTAAAATTCTGCCTGCTGTGGTTATAATGTTTCAATATAGTTTGGGATTTCATGGCAAAATATTATTTTATTTTACTTTCACTTGTATCCTTTGCATCACTCCTGTGATGCGAAATGTTCAGGCACAGGGCTCAGCTTCCCCAGTCAAACTCATTGGGTTATTTTCATGAACCATCAAGTCAAATTTTTTTTTAAAAATTGCTAAACTTCAGAAGATTTTGCAGATCTCACTTCATGCAGGCATCATTAGCCTTTTGGTGCAACTGTTTCCTCCAGCTAATTTTTGGTTTCTCTTTATTGGCTTGGAAAATGTTTCCTTGGTGTTTCCTTTGTATGTGTACATGTCCTTTCAAAGTTATCTAATCACCATGTGGGAAATATAATTATTGACGGCGTACGGCAGTCTTTAGTAACTTATGCTGCGAAATCGTTCAGATGTTATTTCAAATGATTGTGTACAATGTCATACAGATATTTGCCACCCATGGAAAAAACCTGTTTAGGAACCAATCTGGTTATGCATTTTGAATTCTTTCCTTCCATTCTTTCTTGCTGAACAAGAACATTTGCATGAGAAAACGTAGCATTTATTTAAGCGTCCATCTGTTCCTGCTGTTTATTCTCCATGTGGAATGCCTGAGACTTTCCTCAGTAACAAAGTTTGATGTCACAAAGTGGATTGTGACATCAGCTGGAAAAAAATGCTGCGGGACTACAGCCATTGTTCTTACACAAGGGGGTAGTTTTTCACACTAATATGTAGGATTTGTTTAGGGTTTTTAAAAAAAATTCTCAAAGGATTTAACACATCATTAGGCCCCGTTCTACTTTCCTACAAGTTTAATGAGAATTCTAATGTTTATGAGTCCGTTACCAGAATGAGGAATGACTGGAAACAACTTTATATGAAAACATTAAACGGAAGTCCAGTAGAACCTTAAAAGCTAACACAATTTATTTCAGCGTGAGCTTTTGTCACTCCAAGCTCACTTCTTCAGATGCATAGAAATGTCCGTTTATTAGGTTTGGTTAACCACCCAGCACAACTGAGTTGTGTGTATGTGTGTGGAATGCTGGTGTATAGAAACATAGAATCATAGAGCTGCAAGGGACCTCCAGGGTCATCTAGTCCAACTCCTGTACAGTGCAGGAAATTCACATATACCCTCCTAACACCCCTAGTGACCCCTGCTCTATGCTCAGAAGAGGGCAACCCCCCCCCCCCCCAGGATCCCTGGCCAAACTGGCATAGAGAACAGTTGCTTCCTGACCCCAATGTGGCAATCAGCCTTTCCCTGGGTGTGTAAGAAAGGGCTGAGAGAACTAAGCACAGATGCAACCCTTCCTGCTCTCCCTTCTTGCGATCTGCCTAAGTTCACAGAGTCAGCATTGCTGTCAGATGGCCATTTAGCCTCTCTTTGAAAACCTCCAAATAAGGAGAGCCCACCGCTTCCCGAGGAAGCCTGTTCCACTGAGAAACTGCTCAACTGTTAGGAAGTTCTTCCTGATGTTTAGCCAAAAACTCTTTTGATTTAAATTCAACCCGTTGTTTCTGGTTCAACTTTCTGGGGCAACAAAAAACAACTCTGCACCATCCTCTATATGACAGCCCTTGAAGTACTTGAAGATAGTTGTCATACCACCTCTCAGTCATCTCCTCTCCAGGCGAAACATACCCAACTCCTTCAATCTTTCCTCATGGGACAGTCTCCAGACCCTTCACCATCTTCGTTGATCTCCTCTGGACACATTCCAGTTTGTCTATATCCTGCATAAATTGTGGTGCCCAAAACTGAACACAATAATCTAGATGAGGCCTAACCAGAGCAGAGATATCTACCTCTAATGACAATGACCCACCTAACGGGGGGGGGGAGAGGTATTTTCACAACAGCGATGTCATATAGTTTATGTTTTTGAAATATGTAATCCCCTCCCAAGTTCTTCCTTGAGGGAAGTGTATTCTTAATGGTGTCAGAATATGGGAGATATCTGTCTATGATTCTACAGATGGAAAGGATTTCCCCACACATTCTCCCCTCCTTTAGCTGATCTCTGACTTCCCCCACAGCTGTTTCTGGGAAGTATTTTGGGCTTTGATGGGAGAGGGAGGCAAGGAAGTATGACTCCATAGATGCAGATCCCTTCCATCCACAGAAACCACCACTGGATCCAAGCCTGAAATTCCTGACTTAAATGTCTTTCATAGCTGCCCAGTAGGCAAATGACACAGAGAAACCATTTCAGCTATCAGAGGGAGATTTTGGCAGGAAGGGGCGAGATTCACAGCAAGTGTCAAATGTTTATTCTTGGATATATTCAAGATGGAATTGCAAAAGTGTTGTGATTTTCTTCCTCATAGTCATTTGAAATATTCTAGAAGGTCATATGTGAAACAGCCACTCAGACGGCTTTCCCGAAATAGACCGTTCTGATTGAAGTCCTTCTCAAAAAAAGGAAAAAAGGTGGTGATCTGGCTAGGAGCCCGCTTCATGCGTAGCTTGCCGTGATATAATAAATGTTTGTATTGGCAGGAATTGGGGACAGCACCGTTTGGGCCTGGGGACAGATCATGGTTTTAGATCGGTCTGAATGTGGAGCCTGCCTTTTTTTTTAACCTATATTGCTTTAAAATGCTGAGGGGAAGAAAACAACCTTTCCCCCCTCTTTTCTGTCAACTGAAAGCAAAAGAAGCACGCACAATGTTTTCTTTCTTGGTTGATTAAAAACCCTCTTCCATTGGGAGAAGGGGAAATTGTTCCTTCTTGTTCCTTGAAAACAGCCACATGTCTGCCTGCACGATTAATGACATGCTCATTTCCCTACCCCCACCCCATTTCAGCCTTAATTGTTTCCCAGGGCTATCTTAGAATCCCTCTTAACCACTCATGCTCCCTGGGGCTGTGGTCATTTACTCATCCTCAAAGGAAAGGTCTTAAAAATGGGAAAGTTAACAAAGGAACAGCGTGGACTTGCAGCCCTTAAATGCTCATTGCTATTTCCTGTGCTGTCTGCCTCTTTTATTGATATGCTTGTCAGTCAAAAGTATATTAATGACATACATGAGCATCTGAAGATGTTTATGATTGCTGTGTTTTTGCATCATGAAAGGCTCATGAAAACTGTATTTATCCAATCCAGCTTTTTTGATAGAGTCTTTGGAATAAATGGACAAGCTTAGGGAGTAGCTTACAGGCAATGAATGTCTCTTGCTAATACAGCATTGTACTCCTCAGTAAAGCAAATGCTTTCAAACATTAAAGGCTGCTGACTGCATAGCTTTTATTACTTTTACTTTCTTTCTGCTTTCTACCTTGATTTGTTGCTGCGCTTCTTTCAGGTTGACACGTTCCCTTTGGTATAATCATAATTTATTGTGAGTCCTTTTTTACCAAGTTAAATAAATATTATTTGGCTTTGTTGACTCTGTGCTGAAGGTATGTTTTGTTCATGTTCAACGTATGGCTCATGTTTAATTGAAAGTCTAATTCTGCGATGGCTGTAAATCGAGTGACATCTTCTTTGTTCTCTGCTTTGGGCCATTTTTTAAAATCCAATTTTACTGCAAAGTTCTTGCTCCCAAAGGTGTAGAATTTGATGTAACTCATGTTTGATTTGGTTACTTAAAGATCTATTTTGCCTGAGTTATGCATAAACTGTGTGGGCTTGCAAGAACGTATTTATTCGTTTTTCATTATGAATACACTGCAAGCATCTCAGATTCTGTTTTGGGGAATTCCTAGAGATTCGGGGCTGGTGTTATGGAGGGTGGAGTTTGCGGAGGGACTTCAGCAGGGTGAGATGCTGTAGAGTCCACCATGGGGATGTGTATGAGTGAGGCAGCAAAGGAAGGGAGAAGCACATTATATTCTTAGAAGCTAAGAGGCTGTAATATGAGTCTTTGGGAGGCAGGGTTGGATTGTATGAGAATGGGGAAGAGGAATGGGGGCAAGTGGTCATAAAGATGAATAATGGGGGAGACTTTTTTGGGGGAAATAATCCAGATAATCCCACCACAGTTTAATTTAAGTTGTTTTGAACTGTGGAAGGAATAAAAAATGACTGGAAGAAAAAGAACTTGAAAAAGAGAAAGCAGAGTGCACAAGAAGTCATCCTTCCTTTTGATGAGGCGCGACTCAGGTGCAGGTATAGTTTTATGGGGAGCAAGTAGCAAATGCTGAAACAAACGTGTCTAATATCAAGATGCTTCGCTGGCGTGGCCAAGTACAACTCACCCACCAATAACATCAGCTTCAAGGTCAAGCACTTTGTCTTTTGTACAATCCTATGGATTTACTATTCAGAAATAATTTTCACTGTGTCTCTGTGGATGTAGTTCCAGGTAAGTCTGCGCAGAACTGCAACCTTGAATTGTTGGGCAGATTCTTTCTGGTGTTTGCTGTCTGTCAATAGGGCTTGATTTGTGGTGTCCAGTGGAATATTGGTATTGGGCAGAGGACAGATCAATGAAGTATAAGGCAGTCCTGCATAAAACTGAAAGGTCAGGGGTGTATGGCCATGTTAAAATCTTTAAGACACAATTGCTTCATTGCTCTAAGGCAGAGGTGTCAAACTCATTTGTTCGAAGGGCCGGATCTGTCCCTTTGTCAGGCTGGGCCATGTGTGCCATAAAATGTGACACAAGGTATTGGAGATATAAACTTTATAAAGATGATTTCAGAGGCCAAATAGCAATAGCAGGCGTGATTGGATTAGATGTGATTTGCAGAGGGGTGGAGATATCTGGAAACCTAGGTCTCAGTTTGGTACAGGAGGATTCAGTCCAGGAGGATGCGAAGAATAAATGGAAATAAGTCTGAAGAAGTGAACAGTGACTCACAAAAGCACATACCCTACCACAATTTTTTTAGGCTTTAAAGGTGCTACTGGACTCTTTCTACTACTATTTGAAACCACAACATTCAAAAACCAGTGGGGGAACATTTTAACGGTCCAGGGCATTCAGTTGCTGACCTAAGAGTATCAGTTCTCTTACAAAGGAATTTCAAAGGGAAATTAGAAAGACAAACTGCTGAATTACAACTGATCACAAAGCTCAAGACAATACAAACTCCTGGACAGAACTGAGACCTAGGTTTCTTCTCTCATTACCAATGCCTGCTATTGTCTTTTGGCACTCTCCAAGATATAAGGACAGATGGATTCACACTCCAGCTGTATCTGAAGAAGTGAGTAGTGATTCATGAAAGCTCATGCCCTGCCACAAATTTTGTTAGTCATTCAGGTGCTGCTGTACTCTCGCTCCTTTCCACTAATAAAGGTTGCAAGCTGTGCTGTTAGGTTTCTCCCCCCATTTGTTGGAAATGGAAAGGGGAATCTCTTCAAGTGCCATGGGACTCCCCCTTTTCTCCGGCGTGCTCTCTCTGGCTCTTTCCCTCCCTCCTCTCTGAAGAAGAAGTGTGTTTGCCCATAAAAGCTTATACCTGGAATAAAACATTTTTGGTCTTAAACACAGGACTCTCTCTCCCTCTCTTATACCTGGAATAAAACATTTTTTGGTTTTAAACACCGGTCGGTCAGTCTCTCTCTCATATACCTGGAATAAAAAAATTTTTGGTCTTAAACACAGCTCTCTCTCTCTCATTTACCTGGAATAAAACATTTTTTGGTCTTAAACACAGGACTCGCTCTCTCTTTCTCTCATACTTGGAATAAATTTTTTTTTGTCTTAAGCACCGCTCTCTCTTTCTCTCTCACCTGGAATTAAAAAAAAAAAAGGTCTTAAACACAGGACTCTCTCTCTCTCATATCTGGAATAAAACTCTTTTTTTTGGCCTTAAACATAGGAATCTCTCTTATAGCTGGAATAATATGTTTCTTGGTCTTAAACATAGGACTCTTTCTCTCTCTTTCTGGCATGCTCCCTCTGGCTGGCTCCCTCCCCCCCGAAGAAAATGTGTGCTGGTCTTTTTAAAAGTCCCATAAGGCACTATCCCCCCCCCCCCGATCTTTCCCTCCCCAGAGGAGGGGGGAGCCCTCAGCCAATCGAGGGAAGGCTTTCTTTCTCTCCTCTGAAGCAGGAAATAGTAGAGACTGGCAAAAAGGAGCTGCAATGTAAGAAACAGGAAGCAGCACACAGCCAGTTGCTCTCAGGCTGGATTGTGGCCTTGCAGGGGCTGTATCCAGCCCATGGGCCATATGTTTGACACCCCTGCTCTAATGTTTTGCCCATTATCAGTCAGGACTGAAATGTGGGAGCAGTTCACTTAATCATTAAATCGGGGGTTCCCAATGTGGTACCAATGGGTGCCCTGGCACCAATGATGCCTTTCCTGGCATCTGCCAGATGCTTTTAGAAATTGGGTGGAGCTCGGTGGGCTTTTTCCCAGCAGGGCTTCTGGCTGGCTGTGAAGATTAAAAGATATTATATTAAAGAGAGCTTCTCTTTGAAATGCTGAAGAGTTACTACTAGATTTGTATATAACATCAATCCCTGACATTTTGTGGTTGGCCCCACCTCCTGAAGCAGCCATTTTGTGATTGGCTCTGCCTCCTGTGGCAACCATTTTGTGATTGTACCCACTGCCTTTTGTCAGAATTCCAAAGGTACCCATTGCCACAAAAAGGTTGGGGACCCCTGCATTAGGTCATCATCTAGGTATTATGTGTTTTTTGAACAACTTTGAGGGATTACTCATGTGTATGAAACAAGCATCACAGTTCAGACACACAAAGCTTTCATATTACCTAGAATGCTTTGCTTCCTCTCTGGAAGTACTTTGCACTTTCAGTTATTAGTCCGATATGCAAGCAAATGTTTTCATCACTAAAAGTTTCTTTCCATATGATACCTTTAGACACCTTCCTACTGGCTCTTGCTTTCCGGTACTATATAAAGTTATTTTAAGATTGGCTTCAAGTTACTGTTCATGTCACAGGGTACACATTGGTTCAAATCCTCACTCTGCCATGGATGTTTTCTGGGTGACCTTGGAGCAGTCACATACCGGGTGTCCTACTTCACAGGGTTGTTGTGAGGACAAAATGGAAGTGAGCAGAATGATGTAAGCCACTTTGGGTCCCCGGCTGGGAAGAATTATGTATTAAATGAATTAATGAATAAATCCTCAAGGCTATGTTCACTACCTGATACGTGCAATTACCAGCTAAAATTATGAAACCTCTGTCACTGATACAGACAAATTATTTCCACTGATCTGAACATGCCATTATCTACTGTCCAGTAATTGTGTCCATGATACCTTACAGCAGGCAGTAGAGTGGATAATGAAGAAGAGGAGGAGGAGGAGGACGACGAAGAAGGATCAGAATCAAGTAGCCCCCCTATTTCTTATCAGATGAAACCACCTCCTGAAGGGTGTTGTACCACTGATGGTAAGAAATGGTAGCTAATTTTACAGGCATAGATGAGCTCTCAGATCTTTCTTTAATGCATGGCTAGTAGTTCTTAATTCAGATGGATCCCAAAGAGCGCTGCCCAGCAGAAGTGAGGCGTTCCTGAATTCCATTTGAAGTCAAAGAGACTTAAACACAGTTCTGTTGATTTGGCTGCAACAAACACAGCTAGCTTTGGTTGGATTGTATTCAGAGTATTTATTGTTTACTTACCAACATGGTTGTATTTAGAACCTCAAGAGATTTTAAATGTCTTTCCGACTTGTAGCAGCTTTTCATCTGCAGAACTCTTGTTTTACGTTTTAAAAATCTCAATTAGATTTTTTTAATAATTTGAGAATTGTGATGTGATTCTAACAAAAAGATGTTAATCGAAACGACACATTCCAGTTTATCTAGGAATGGCATAAATATGGAGAACTGCAAATGGAAGGTTCAGCCTATAACTTCAAATGAACAATTTCATGCCAAAATTGTTTGACATGGAAGAATGAGGCTGGTGTGTCTTTGTTTTCTCTTATGCTGATCAATTCAGTCAGACCACTTTTTATGTAGACTTCAGTTATATCTGCCTTTTGAAGCACTGAGGGGATGCCATCCTGAAAAAAGTTATCCCGTTGAAATCCCTTTTTGATGCCGCTCACCTGTGCTTTACCCTTATTTCTGAGAATTGTTGCCATCTATCTAGATGAAAAAGAAGAGATTGGATTTATACCCTGCCCTTCACGACCTGATGGAGTCTCAGAGCAGCTTACGAACTCCTTTCCCTTCCCCTCCCCACAACAGAACACCCTGTGAGGTAGATGGGGCTGAGAGAGCCAGAAACTACCCTTTCAAGGACAGCTCTGACAGAACTATGGCTTGCCCAAGGTCATCCAGCAGCTGCAAGTGGAGGAGTGGGGAATCAAACCTGGTTCTCCCAGATTAGAGTCTGCACACTTAACCACTACACCAAAAGGCTCCCTACGCAGAAGTCTACACTTCTAAGTCCACTGAAGTCAATATATTCAGAAAAGCATGGGTCTTCTTAGGGTGGCACTCTGTTATGTGCTAAAAAACCACAACAGAAATGTGTTTGAGGGCATGTCTGTACTAGCTCATTTTTGTGTGATCTGTCACTGAAAAGGGCTGCCTGGAGGTGGTGTAGTTTCCCCCTTATTTCCATGCCTTGCCACTTAGCATCTCTTGAGCCCAGATTCATTTCCTGGTTTCTCTGTGTGAAATTTAGGACCTCATTAACAAGGGAATAACTTTCTCTGTGAAGTTCCTTGGTTATGTTTGAACAAATGTCTCTCAGGTTTCCTCTTCAACCTTGCCATTCTCCTTCTTGTGTGTTTTCATTACTGGATTCCCCATGCCTCCCTGTACAGTTTAAAAAACAACAACACACACACGCACACAAAACACTGAAAATGCACATTTCTACGTACTTACCAATTCCCCAATGCTTTGTGAACTGCACTGAGTAAAGTGGTGCTGATATATTTTGTACAGAAATTTTGTATAGCATTTATGTGCTTTTTCTCCTGTGTTTGCCTGTTCACACCTTCTCCCAACTGTCCAGAACTCCCCCCCCCATTTCAAATTTGATTAAAACTAATTTTGTTCATGTCCACTTATTCACCCCTCCTTTTCATTACTGGAGGCTTTTTCATTTTTTTAAAATAATGTATTTTAAATATATGAATCCACAAAATGGCCAAACAAAACAATTAAAGCAGAATAAAGCAGCAGGGGAACATCTATGTAAAATCAAAAGGGCCCCAATTGGTGTACCAACAAAGTCACAGGATGCAGCTAAGCAAGCATAAGATGTACCCAGGGCAAAATGTACATATTTTAAAGCTGTTTATACACATTTTATACACCAGTTCACTATTTTCTTCTGCTGTTTTCTTTTTAAGTGAAAGGAAAGAGGATTTGTTTATGTTCTTGCACGACCTAGGCCAGGGGCATAGACTTTTGGAAATTCCGTAAGGGGCGGGGGCTCCTTAGCATGCGCGCTTTGTACGCTCGCTGGGGCGATGTTCTCCCCCCCCCCCCGGAAACTGCCGTGCCTCCCCGGGCCCTTCTGAGGCCCGCCAGATGCTGCTGCCGGTGCCTCACTCCCCCCCGGCCACCCCTTCCCTCTCCCTCTCCAGCAGCGGCGGCCGGGCCTCGGAAGGACCCGGGGAGGCACGGCGGCAGGCGATCCGTTTTGCCGGGAGTGGCTGAGCCCCTCCCTGGGAAATTTTGGGGGTGGCTCGAGCCCTCGAGCCCCCCCATACTCTATGCCTATGACCTAGGCTACCTCACAGTCCCACAGATACGTGTCATGGTTCTCCCTCACCCTTCCCTACCTTTCCACATTGCATCAAAGTAACTAGGTATGTAGACAAATGCACATGGAGTGACCTTTTACCGTCCAGCCATTGGCCCACCTAGCTTAGTGTTGCCTGTTTTGATTGGTAGCAGCTAAGGATGTGAAAAAAAAAGCAGTATTTTTTGGGTTGGGGTGTACTGAACCCCCCAAATATCAGTATTTCTAAATATCCCCAAATCCTAATAGTGGTATGTTATTGGGATTCGGGAAATAATTGGGATTGCTGAATTTATTTGGCTCCATTATACTCTATGGGGACTGTCACGCTGCTTGGCGTTCACTCATATGCTGTTCTGCTTGCAAAAGCCATTTAAAGGGAAAGTTGTAAGCTAAGCCATGCACAAGTGAATACGATGCAGTGTGAGTTCCCAGCAGACTCTGCTGGGCAGCCCAACATAAGAAAGGATCTCCCCCCTTCCATTCTGCTGGCCTCTGGAAGCCACCACCAGCAGAAATCTCCTTTCTGCTGGCCTTTGGGGAGAGTTCTCCATGCAGAATTGGCTCGAGGGAGGGCTCTGTTGGGCAACCCAGTCTGGTTTTGACTGGGCAACCCTGGGGCCTTGGACCTGCTCCAGCCCTGTACTTCAGCACTGAACTACACAATCTTGTGAGAAAGACTATCAAGTGCCTACAGTATAAAGATTAGTATTAGGAAAATGAGGAGAGACATGAACAAATTAACGTGGAAACAAATACAATATGAGTGCTGAATGCAGATGAACCTATAAAATAGTTTTCAGGCATAAGGGTCACGACAAAGTAATTCAGCATTTGCATAGAGTTGTATTATACAAGCACCCCCAGCTAAGAATCAAATTATGACACTCTGGAATATACTTGTTTCAGAATACAGTACCTTTCAGTTTTACTAGGGTTATAAGCACTTATATTTCTTTTATCAAGTGAATATTAAGGGTGAATATCAGTGTTCCCTCTAAGCTGAGTTAGTGTGAGCTAGCTCACGGTTTTATAGCCCTCGGCTCACACATTTTTGTCTTAGCTCAGGAAGGATGGCTCCAGAGCAGACTAATCTATGCAGTAGCCAAATTGCTCACTCACAAGTTTAATGCCATCAGCTCACAAAGTAGAATTTTTGCTCACAAGGGAGCAAACGTTGGTGAATATCACTTGACTATCTGTCCCTATGATATAAAAGCCAGGTGGGGTGGCAATATTCCATGTGCTCTCATTGGCTGTAAAATGCTCTCCCTCAGCCATTGGTCCATCAGTCGCCATTCAAGAGTGTTTGCATGCCATTGGCTGTATGCTGGGTCTGCTCCTCTTCCCTGCCCACTCCACTTTCAGCAACTGTTTTCTGTCAGAAGCACTGTGTCTCATGACGAAGACACTTCTGTTGCTCAGCTCCTGTGGGGGACAAAGTTTTCCCTCAGTGTTAGGAACTCATAGGGTTGCCAGCTCCAAGTAAGGAAGCCAGAGTTCGGGGAGGGGAGAGGAAAGGCCTCAGCTGAACAGAATGCCATAGAGGCCACAGGCCAGTGGCCAAAGCATTCTAATTTTTCCCTCAGTGGCTGTTGGTAAGCAACCAAGCTTGTTTCTGTCAGTAAAAAGACAAAGAAACAAAACCCTTTCTACACCTTTGTGAGGAACTCATTGGGGCCAGTCCATTGCCAGCTCCAGGTTGGGAAATTCCTGCTGAGTCCTTTCACCCCCTCCAATGCGGCCCTTCACAGGATCCACCCCCCAAATCTCCAGGTATTTCCATACTCAGAGCTGGGAAGCCTACTTTCCCCTCGGTGCCTGCTGCTGGTCACCCAAGCTTGGTTTCTGTCAGTAAAGGGCCCTTTCCACACCTATTTGGCTTTTGAGAGAAAACTCATTGTGCCCTCATACCCTGCTGAGATGCCCCTCCCCACAATGACAGCCAATGTGACGTGGCAGTCAGGGCTTCAGAGCACAGTAGAGGCTGCAGGTGTGTGTGTGGGGGGAGATGGAAAGCTGAACACTGAGGGGAAAACAAAGGTAGGTTGATGCTTGGCTGGAAAGGAGATAGGGTTGCCAACTCCAGGTGGGAAATTTCTGTATATTTGAGGGATGGAGCCTGGAGAGGAGGGGTTGGGGCCTCAAACAGGTACAATGCCATAGACTCTGCCCTCCAAACCAGCCATTCCCTTTGGGGAACCATTGTTGCCAATCTCCAGGTGAGGGCGCTGGAGATCATTCAGAATTACAACTGCTCTCCAGATGGCATTGATCTGTTCCCCTGGAGAAAAGGGTGGACTCTGTGTCCTTATACCCTGCTGAGGTTGCCACAGCAAATTGATGCTGAGTGCCCAAGTCCTTGGCACTCTCCCAGAGCCTCTTTCTAGAGCCTGTTGTATTTATTTCCACAACGGACCTTATTCCTAGTTGTGCATAAAGAAGACTGCATTAATTGTCCTTCACAGAACAGGTAAAGAGAGGAGGGAGAAGGAATATGATACCTCTTGTTGAAAGTTGAGTTCACAGTCACACTTCTGAATTGTCTAGTCATGGAGGCACCACCTCTGTGATCCTCTGTGCTATTTCTGAGTGTGTTTGTATACCATAGACTATTCTTTTCTCTTCAACCCTGCCCCCCCCCAAAAGAGAGCAGAGTAGGGTTGCCAGATCTGGATTAGAAAGTGGATCTGGGAGAGGACAGGGTTTGGGGAGGGGAAGGGATAGAATCCACCCTTCAAAGCAGCCATTTTCTCCAGGGGAGCTGATCTCTGTCAGCTGGAGATCAGTTGTAAATTAAAGGATATGCTATGTCCATTGTAAAAAAAAAAAGAAGCAATACCCAATGACCTCTAAAAACTTCCATTTTACTTCCCCCCCCCTCAAACTTTAAAAAGCCATTACTAAAAGGAGCATCACCACTCATTTTTAATGTCTTTACATTTACTTTAAAAAAATCATATTGACAGTGTGGTGCAGTGGTTAAGAGTGGTGGACTCTAATCTGGAGAACTGGGTTTGATTCCCCACTCCTCCTCCACATCAAGCCTGCTGGGTAACCATGAGCCCGTCACAGTTCTCTCAGAGCTCTCTCAGTCTCACCTACCTCACAAGGTGCCTGTTGCAGGGAGAGGAAGGGAAGGCGATTGTTAGCTGCTTTGAGACTCCTTAGGGTAGAAAAAAGTGGGGTAGAAAAACCAACTCTTCTTCTATATATGTACACCCCTGCCCTTAATTAACTTTTACATAATCAAGTCAAACATAACCCGGATAGCTGATTAAAAGTGCTGTGTTTTCTCTCCAGGTTTCTGTCAGGCTGGCAAAGATTTGAGGCTGGTATCAATTTCCAATGAACAAATCGAAGTGCCATCGGGATTTCTGCTTGTGGGCGCTAAATCACCAAACTTACCCGATCACCTTTTAGTGTGTGCTGTAGACAAAAGATTCTTGCCTGATGACCAGGGGCGCAATGCCCTTTTAGGTAAGTGGCGGTTTTGGTAACAGGCGGATCTTATTTGGAACTGCGTATTGCTGTAAGAGAAAAGGGGGCAGACTAGCAGGTTCTCATGTTTTTTCTCAGTAATCAAATCCTCCGGAGTTGGTGGCACTTACAATAGAAAAAATATAGAATGAGACACTAATGTTGCAAATGCCACAGCACCACTTAGCTTGTGAGAATACACCTTGACTCCAGCCCAAGGGTGAGGTCATCGGCAGATCAGTATACTTTACAGTGGTCTAAACTATGCCTTGAATTTACTGGGTTGTCCCTAACCATTTATTTTGCCAACTGCCTGTTCTCTTGTGTTGTGCTGATGTTAAAAAAAAAAACAGAAGTTCCTTGTCTCTCCAAAGATGTAGGCTGTACTTGCAAGCTATTGGTAAAACTCGTTATAGTACTCATAAGAAACAGAGGAGCCCTTTTGGTCTACAAACTACACTGCAACCTTATGTCTCAGTAAGTTTGACGAGGACACCAGGACCATACTATGTGTCATACAGCAAGATCCTAAACACATTTGTCTCAGACTCATTAATTACTTCCAGAGAAGCAGCGTCGGTTTACAGCTGTGCAGATTTCACCTGACACATTCATTTATTTAGTACATTTTTGTCCCACCATTCCTCACAACAGTCGGTGACACAGGTCAGACTGAAAGTGACCGGCCCGAGGTCACCCAGCAAGTTTCATATGGGAGTGGGAATGTGAACCATGATCTTCTAGTCTGACACTCTAACCCACTGTACCTCACCAGTATCTCCAGTAGGTGCTGATTCAGAAGAGGCTTTGGAAGGGACAAAAATGAACGCAAACTTACCTTTTTGAGCAGCTATGCTTCCCATCATCCCTACCCCTCAAAAGAAAAGAAGTCTCTTTTATCTTAAACAAAGCCTCTGTGCAATTAATCAAACCTGTTTGGCTAGTGAATCAGCACCCCCCCCCCCCCCAAATTCCTGAAAAACAACGCTGTCACACAGCAGTAAGAATAGCTACTAGACCTGTCAACTGCCAGGTGGGGAAAAAAATCTTTTGTCCCTTTCATCGAAGCTTACTTTTTACCATTAAGTCACAGCTGACATGGCAAACGCTTGGGATTTTCAAAGCAAGAGATGTTCAGAGGGGGTTTTGCCATTGCCTGCCTCAGGACACTGTTATTCCTTGGTGGTCTCCCTTCCAAGTACAGACCAAGGCCAATCTTGCTTAGCTTTCAAGATCTGATGAGATCGGGCTAGCCTGGGCTATCCAGGCCAGGAGCATAGAAGCTTAATGAGATGTTATTTACCACGTGAGTTCATTAGTTCATTCATTCAATTTGTACCCCGCCCTCCCTGCTGAAGCAGGCTCAGGGTGGCTTCATCCCACTGAAAAGCCTCAGTGTCCCATTTGTACATGTTACTCCTGTGTTAATGGAGTAAGGCATTTTTCTTCAGCCCTTTTAGCAATTGTACTGGCTACATGCTGATGTCACTGAAAACAAACAGTGCTAATGCCAGGTAAAGGAAAGTAATTGGAACTAAGGGCTGTTTAAAAAGGTAAAAGGTAAAGGTTCCCTTGCTTGAGAGCCAGCCGAATCCAACTCTAGGGGAGGGTGTTCATCTCCATTTCCAAGCTGAAGAGCCAGCGCTGTACGAAGACATTTTTCATCGTCATGTGGCCGGCATGACTAAATGCCGAGGTGCATGGAATGCTGTTACCTTCTCATCAAAGTGCTACCAATTTATCTACTTGCAATTTCTTGCTTTCAAACTGCTAGGCTGGCGGGAGTTTACTTGGAAATAATTCCCCTGGACTTTACTTTCTGATAAATATGCACAGGGTTACAGTATTTTTTCCATGAGAGAACTGGTGTTTTATAGGAATAAATAAAACTTAGTTTCTTGTCTATCCCCTCCAAACCCACAGGAGGCACTGATTCTATGCTTTCTTACTTGGGAGTAAGCCAGGTTGTTCAGAGCCAGTGTAATATAATGGATCAAATGTTGGATTTGAACTCAGAACCAGGTTTTGAAGGGCAATGTTTAGCCAGTTGTTCCCTCTCAGCCTAACCTACCTCATAGGACTGTCGTCAGGATGAAGTGGGATAAATCCTGTGTATCACCCTGTATTTGTGGAGGAAAATTGGGGCAGAAATATGATGGATGAATGGATTTAGCCTCTGTGTTAAAATTAGGCTTTGCAAATGGGACAGGATCTCCGCCTAGGGTGAACACTTCTTTCAAAGCTGCTAGGCAGAACTGGAATTTTTTTTTTTGCCTTAGAAGAAACTGTAAATTGTTTCATGCACTTCTAGGGTGCTCCACCTACACTCCCCTCTACACTCCCCTTGGGAGCTTCAGACATAGTGTTTTGTACCCTGTTGAATTCTTATTTATTAAGAGAGGAAATGTACTTGCGGTTTGGGGTTTGGTTATCAATATTGTCAGGCAACGAGGAACCTCGGAAGTCAGACCCTGAAAGCCCCAAAAATACATTGTGAAGCTTTGTCCAAACAAATTTTACAACCAACTTTGTGTGAAGCCACAGAGTATATAACTTCATTTAACAATGATGTGTTTTGCCATGAGGTCTTGGCTGACTTTGATGGGTCGCAATGCAATTGGCCTGCAATTGTAAAGGAATTGAAGGGGCTGTAAATCAGCTGTTTGTTGTCAGTTTAAAGGTACAGGCAGTAACGTTGCACCAGCCAGCCTATTCACTGCTAGCACTGTTAACAGCTCAAGATTCCTTAGGTTGTTAAACACAGAGGAAGCAGTATATGTGTTAATTACATGCTAAACCAGAAGAGAAAAGGATAGTAGGAACTGGCAATAACAAGGAAGGCTGCCTTGTGTACATTTCCCTTGGAGTAAGTCAACTTTCCTGGGAGTAATCCCCACTCAACCCTGTGGCACTTCCTGCCAAGTAAAGAACAGTAAGCAAGTGACAGTAAACTTCCTGCCAACTGACAGTAAACAATAAGGAGGATCAGGCTGATATTTTTTTTTCTTTAGATTAACCTGTGTTCACAGTTAAGACCCTTGGTTAATTTCTTTCAAGTTATCTTGATGCTTATTTCTAAACATTTTGATCAAATCTGAACACTACTAATTGAAACAAAGACTCTTATTTGTGCTTAGGGTGGCCAGCTCCAGGTTGGGAAATTCCTGGAGATTTGGAGGTGGACCCTGGAGAAGGTGGAGTTGGGGGTGGGTGGGAAGGGAGCTCAGCAGGGATACAGTGCAATGGAGTCCACCCTCCAAAGCTGCCATTTTCTCCAGGGGGACTGATCTCTGAAGTCTGGAGACCAGTGGTAATTCCAGGAGATCTCCAGGCCTCACCTGGCCCCGGACAACCCTATTTGTCCTGGTGCAATTTCTGGTAGAATGTAAGGTAAGTTATTATTTCTGATTGGTAAAATGGATGACTCTTGTTAGTAAATTAACGAGTGAAGATTTAACAGCCGTTTCAGAAGCCTGAAATGAATTGTAATAAAACTAAGGTGACAAAAGGTGAACAAAAGCAGCAGCAGAACAAATTTTGAGTCCAGGGGCAACTTGACAAAGTTTTATTTACTGGCATAAGCTTTCCTGTGCATGCACACTTCTTCAGATACTTCAGAGGAAATCAGCAGCAGTTTGAAGTCCGCAGCATTAAAATATACGTCTAAAATAGAAACGACTGATCCCTCTGGCAATAATTTCCAAAAACATCCCCAGGACTCAACAGAGATGTTGGTTTCTTATCTCATTGCATATGCTAACTCATTCAGTCTTCACATATGCATTCTCAACAAGAAGGACTATACATCCCCTGTATTTTAGTGTATTTCTTTTTCAGAATAATATATTAGAATACTGAATGTACTGCAAGAAATACTGGGATGTTTTGCTGCCTCCACCTAAATTAAGAAAAAAATGCTGTTGTGACTTCCACATCTGAGAGGAGAGAATGGAGAGTATCAATTTACTTCCCACAATTAGTATCAATTTACTTCCCACAATTAGGGCTGCAGAGGAGGGTCTGTGGCAAGGGGGGGGGGACACAGCTAAACACAGTGGTTTGGGGCAGCTTAAGTATGTGCACCACCCTCTTTAGCCCTTTAAGGGGCTTTTCCCCTTTCCATGCTGAGCCCAGCTGTAGTGTTATAGTGTGGCTTGGTGGAATAATTGGGGGGGGGGGTCAGCAGTGCTGCAGGGTTCCTGGCACAATCACTCCTGTGCTTTTGGACAGGCATGATGGGAGGGACAAGATATGGGTAGGTCGGGGAATAGTAACAGTAGCCAGTGGTGTGGGAATGGGGCTGTGTGGACACATTTCAGCCCATTTCTGTTCTGCTTGCTGCTGCTGCTGCCATTGACATTTTTCTGATTCCAAACGGATATCCCTTCAGATATCATCAGGTAACCAGAGGTTGTTTGTGGTGGGCATAAACCTAGTCAGCTGTCAGGTCCTCCTGCCGCTTGCTGCGATTGAAGAGGAAGCCTGTTTCGGTTAGTTATGATACCAGAACGTGGGCATCTGAATGAGGTCAGTGACTTCTCCGATAACTGGAATTCTGAACCACAAGTCGATCCCAGTTACTGTTGAAGAAACGAAAATAATTTTAGTAAGGCAACCACATTTATATGTTACAAATAACTGAAGTTAGCTGAAAACTAACCTCCACTTTAAAGCACCTGCTCAGCATACTGTACAAGGAGGTTCTGCTGTGGGAACTTACAATAACAGAAGTATGTTTTCTGGGGGCTTCTTGGCAGATGCCCATAATCTTAGATCCTCTTCAGGCCTTTCCAGTGTCAGCTAAGTGCCTTTTTTAATTTGGAAGGTCTTTTTAAATTGAGTTCTTGTTGTGGTTTTAAACACTGTTAAATTATTTTAAATGTGTTCCCCCCCGCCCCAAGAATTGTATTGATCTGTTTATACTTGCATTTTATTTATGGGCTGCCTTGAGCAATTTTAACATGCAAATGTAGTACCTGAGTCAATCAATCAATCAGTTGATAAAAGCTTTTATCTTCGGCCTCAGCATTCCATGCGAGGGCAGGAAGAGAGAAGAGGGAAAGAATGTGCAGATCTAGAACTAAACGGTGTCAGTGTCAGCTAATGCTGCCATCTCCTGCCCGGGAGGTGGGATGAGTGAACCCTTGACGTCAGGTCTGTGGAATGTTATGTTATATTTCTCATGGCGTGCTTATCGCTCTTCGAGCTGCTCTGACCTTGGGAGACTGGTGCTGCCTGTCCATCTATCTCTTCTCCTATCTGACTCTAATTCTTCCTGCTTTTTCCCTGGGAACTGTAAACCAGTATTTTAAGCGCCTTTTCTCTGACATGGTGATTGGTTGCAATGCATTACCAGACCCCTTTTTGAATTCTGTATAATTGTCCTGCTTGGGGTTGTGTCAGCCATTACTAACACAAGAAGTGCAGATGACCATAGCAGACCTTTTTCAATAAAGCATTCCTGTTTAAGGACACTTGTTGGTGACTGACTCTTTAGGACTCTCACAGTCAGTGGCTCTCATGCAAACTCTGGTCTGTTCATGGCATCCGAATTGAGTCCCATTGTTGATCAATGACATTGATCGTAACGCAAAACCAAGTATCATTTTTCTTTTCCGAGCAGACAAATCTGCAGGATGGTTTTGAAGGGGAAGAGATATTGTATCCTGGGACTGAATATCCATCCTTTGGAGTCCTCACTCACTCACTCACTCACTCACTCACTCTGTCCTTCCAATCCATATCACAGGTGGCAGTGAGCAAAGACCAGTGTGAGGCTGCAGTCTGTATAGGAGAAGTTCCACAATAATACAAAGCCAATGCAGAGCATCTCAAAGCTACCCAAGTTGTTGTTTTCCTACACGGCTAATTTGGGATAATGGAAAAATTCCAAACTGGCAGATCTGTGAAAAGTGGTGCACAGTTGTCTGAGCAGTGCATGAATGACAAGAACAGGAGATAAGTCACTCCAAATGATACTCGCTAGCCAAAAGCAGTGCTAAACCACAGACTGCATATTGCTCCTAACATTCTTCTACAAAGCCAGCAAAGCGTCTGTTTCCGGGTCAGTTGAGTCTCCACTGTCAATATCATCCTTGTACGTGATTATTTCCCCTCATCTAGCCCATCTCCTGGGCATGGAATAGCAGTCACTCTGTCTCTGTGTGTGTATGTGTGTTTGTGTTTTGTGTGTGTGTGTGTGTTTGTGTGTGTGGGTGTGTGGGTGGGTGGTATTTGTGAATTTCCTGCATTGTGCAGGGGGACCCTGGAGGTCCCTTCCAACTCTATGATTCTATCATTCCATCAGTGAATTTAGGCTCTTTTAATGAGAATCCAGTGCCTCATCTGGATAAGACGAATAGAAGAAATAACAGACTGATCAAACCCTTATTAAAAGTCCAGGAGCAGGAACTATTATAAGAACTGTACACTTATGGGCAGGGCTTTTTTTGGTAGAAAAAGCCCAGCAGGAACTCATTAGCATAATAGGCCACACCCAACAGCAGAAACTCATTAGCATATTAGGCCACACCCCTGACAGCGCAGCTCCCTCCCAGGACCAGCTTCCTCAGGTGCCCCGCGGCTTGCGGGGCGCATGGGGAACTTGAGGGAAGGAAGGCAGTTTCTGGATCACAAGCTGCGGGGTGCCTGGGGAACCTGAGGAGGGGAGGCAGTTTAAACTGCCTTCCCTCCCTGGATTGGCTTGGCTTCCCCAGGCGCCTCGCGGTTTGTGAGGCGCCTGGGGAACCCGGGGGTGGGGGGAGGCTGTAGGCGTGGCCAACTCAGAAGCCAGCCGGAACTCCATTCCTGTGCGTTCCTGCCCCAAAATAGCCCTGCTTATGGGTATGATATTTCTATATTCACTTACTAAAGGCGCACATAAGCTTGGAGGTCCAGAAAATACTTTCATCTTTTACATGCCAATAAAGGTTATCTGTCTGTCAGAAAATGACTAAACAAACCCACATCTTTGTAATATGTCCAAATAATAAGCTGCATGCATGAAAAGTAGTTCGTGAATTTCTGAAGAACAAGTCTATTCTGATATTACATTACATTTGGAAAATCTGAACAGAGAAATGATTTGGAGGGCCCACATTTAAAATAATAAATAACTGTCAAACAGTTTTTCATGGCTACTTTTCTGTCCTTGGCCTCTGTCCTCCGAATGTCAGATGTGGTCCAACAGAGTCAGCCAAATGTAATTAACATAGACTACTGAACGCTCATCAGATTGTAACAACCTTCGGTCACTATTGATGTGGGCTGGTTTTGAATGGATGACCTAGAGGTGAAAGGCCTTTATCCCTCAGACTACAAATATTGATCTCTGGCCATCTCATGGACTCAGCCTTATGACAGAGATAAATTGGGACGCCTTCTGGTTAGTTTGGCTGCCCTGACCTTTGCCTTATCTACAGTGTGCATGGAAAACCTGTTTTATTTAGTTTGCTTACAAAATGAGCAGCCTTCCTTTATCATGTTGAAAGGCCGGGTGTTTGTATGTAGCTGAGACATGGAACATAGGGAGCATTTATTTGCTGAACAGTTGGTAAGGTTAGCATGGTGTTTTGATCTGTGAGTAGAATAGCTTTAATATACTAAAACTACACTGAATCCCCACCTACCCAAGTTTTGAGAGGGAGAGGAACGGGGGGTGGGGGAGTGAGGTTTTACAGCTCCCCCTTTTCATGTACTGTTTATGCAGAGGGGCATGGCTCAATTATTGGGCATCTGCCTTGCATGCAGAACGTCCCAGATTCAACCCCCAGCATCTCCAGTTAAAAAGATTTGGTTGTAGCTGATTTGAAAGACCTCAGCCTGAGACCCTGAACGGTCACTGCTAGTCAGAGTAAGCAGTCGTAACCTTGATAGACTGATGTGTAAGTACAGACTTAGGCTGAAGACAGACTGTTGTTCTGCTGCGCCTCCGCGGTGCGGCAGAACACGGCAGGGGGAATTGCCCCCGCCGCGTGGTGTTCGCACGCCGCCACAAGGAAGCTGCCCGCAGCGTCTAGAGTGCGGGCAGCTTCTGGCAGTGGCGTGCGAATGCCGCGCGGCTCCCCCGGCTGGTGCGTGTTCACGCCCGCTGGAAGCGGGTGGAACGTGCGCACAGCAGCCGGGACACCACTTTTAAGTGGTACCCGGCTGCTGCGGAAGGAGCGCGGCGCCGGACGCGTTGCATCCGGCCCGCCTTTTCCAGGCAGATGTGGCAGTCTGGACTGCTGCTCTGCCTCCGCTTTTAAAGTGGAGGCAGAGCGGGCCAGACTGCCAGTCTGTCCTCAGCCTTAGTGTAAGGCAGTTTCATGTCTTCATGTGTATATTTTTCACCTGTTTGTAGGTTATTTTCCTCAATATAAAGGCTTGGTCCCGTGTTATATTAATGGAGACATTTTCCCTAAAATGATACCAGGCAACCAGAGGTTATGGGGGTAACATGGTAACATCATTTCACATGGCCAGTTAGGGTTGACTGTATGACAACCTTACAAAGCTGTATCAGAATGAGCATGGGAAGCACGAACCTCACGCTGAATAGGTTCCAGATTTCACAAAGCCGAACGATTCTGGCTAAAAGGAGGATCGCTCTGAGCTGGTCTTCAGGAGAGCGGGCTATAAGTCAAATAAATAAATAAATTATAACAACAAAAACAAATCAGAGTGAGGATCATGCCTCCTGTCTTCATTCTGAAAGAATGAACATTTTTGCCTTGTTTTGTAAGCTACCACAACAGTAGTCTGTGTGTGTATGTGTGTGTTGTGGGGGCAACATCTTCCATGAAACACATCCTCTTGTTTTGTTTCAGGCTGCTTGTACTTGGGCCCATGAAAACATGTCCCTGCTGCAGCAGGAACAGCAAACAAGATGGGAACAGAATGTAATGGCCTCTGCATGCAACCATTCCTGCTATACCTACTGCCACCCCCACCATGCTCCTACCCTTTTGTGCATTTGTGATGCAATTTTGGCTTCCCTTCTCCTGAAACCCCTCTTTTTTCTCTCTTCATGTTTCCCAGCTGCTGTGCCATTTTGAGAATGGAGCTTAGTTCCACCCCTCTCCCCATGTGGGCTGCAGGTAGAGAATTCACGTGGATACTTTACCCACAGCCACCCTGTTGCATCTCTAATGATACAGATTAAAGGTGGACTTGCTGTAATCCAGCTCACTGGGGGGAAATGCAGGACCCCCACAATATGTGCCCACGTAGTACATGACATTGTGTGAATACTTCTAAATACTGCATGGGCTTCCTGCCGTCCAACAGCAGCCCACCCTACCCAACATGAAAATACTGGATGGAAGATTCAGAAACTAAAATAAAGGGTGTGCATTCAGATATACCCAAGCCAAAATTATACCTAAAGCTAGCTGTATTGGTTTGGTTCAGGATCCCCCAAGATGATGCAAAGCACTCCTGAAATTCCAGGAGTGGAAAGTATTGGAGTCGGGAGGCGAGTGGTAGTAATTTCATAGCAAAGCTCTTTATTGAGGGTCAGATGGAACATGAGAAACCCCGGGCTCAGAGCCCTCTTTTATGCCGGCCGGAGGCAATGCCCCGACCTCGCCCACAAGTCCTGATAAGACCTTAAGTCCGTGGTTGCAGTTCATTGGTCCCCCAGCGGGAGACCTAGGCTCGTAATTGGTGATCACTCAGGATCCAACTGGCTATTGTTCTACCTGGCCGAAGCTCAGGTAGATTCTGACCATGTGCGCTGACCATGTGGCGGTCGCCATTACGAGAGACCAGGCGACCATGGTCTTAGTACACAACAAGGAGTAATGAGCATTTTATCTTCTGGAATTTCTGGAGGGTTTGAGGGGTTTGGGGGAGATGTAAAAGTGGGGAGGGAAAGAGAGGAAGCTGGCCTCAGAAACAGCTCTTATCTGGCAGAAAGATGCCAATTAATGATCAGGTAGACCTGGACTCCAACCATTGCCCTTTAAATTTTAAGAGAGAAAGAACTAAACTGGCCCTGGACTTACCCTGCTGGCACTGTCTCTGCTGGAGGATTTTCTCTGCTGCCAGCATTGGAGGAAGCAAAGCCCACCGTGGAAGGAGCTAGAGAGTCTCCCCCCCCCTTTCTTTCTTGAATTCAGAGAACCTGGTACACAATCACTATACCGTTATGTTGGATATAACACTATTCAATTGTTAATGTTTAAGAGAGCCCCCCAAGGGTGGGGGAGGAAACCGCTACTGTGACAGCCAAGGATCATGGGAGTTCAGGAGCCTGCCAGCCTACCTGCTATTTTCCAGCTATAGGCTGGGCTCTGCTGCCACCAGTGCTGGCAGCAGGGAAAGGCCTCCAGTGAGGACGATGCTGGTATGGTAAGTCCAGGGCCGGCTTCCTCTTTTTCCTCACTCCTTCCCTGCTCCTGTTGCCTTGCGGCGGGGTTGGTTTTGTTTTTTAACAAAAATAATGGTCCAAATCTTCCAGGAAACTGCCACCCCCACCCCCACCCCCGCCACCAACATCTTGATCCAGTAACACTGCTAAAAAATCAGGATAATGCAAGTTGTGCCATACCCAAAATCTGGATCTGAAAGTATTATAAAAATATTTGAAGTGGGGAGGAAATCATGTGGGGAAAAAAAATCAATTCTGTGCATAGTTTCAGGTTGCTGATTGGAGGCCCAACAGGATGAAAGATGGTGGAGAATACACCGTATTAACAGTACTCTTCTCTAATTAGAATATATAAAGGTAACGGTAAAGGTTTCCCTTGCTTGAAAGCAAGTTGAATCCGACTCTAGGGGCCAGTGCTCATCTCCGTTTCCAAGCCGAAGAGCCAGAGCTGTCCAAAGACTTCTCAGTGGTCGTGTGGCTGGCATGACTAAACACTGAAGCGCACGGAACGCTGTTACCTTCCCACCGAAGCAGTATCTATTTATCTACTTGCAATTTCTTGCTTTCGAACTGCTAGGTTGGCAGGAGCTGGGGCCGGAGACGGGAGCTTACTCCGTCACGTGGCACTCGGGACTCAAACTGCTGAGCTACCGACCTTCCGGTCTGCAGCTCAGCATCTTAACTTCTAAGCCACAAAGATCCTCTTTCTGGCCAGTGGTATGCAACTGTGACAGATTGCACAGAAAAGTGGGCTTTTTAAGATGCTGAGTGTATCAGGGAGTTCTTGAGCTAATCTTCCCTGGAGAGAAAAGCTTAGGTGATTGGCTGTTCTACTAACTCTCTGATTGGCCAGCATCGGCTGAGAGAGAGAATAAAACAGCAGATCTAGAGGGAAAAGAGGTTTTTCACTGTTTGGTCTTTTGCAGGTTGGTCATACTAACCCTCTGGATCAATAGCCAGAGGGTTTGGCTTCTGAGGGAACAGATATTTGGGAGTCAGTGTTTTCTGACAGGAAATAGTCAGAAAAGTACTTCTACAAAGAGAAGAAGAGAAACCCCATTGTCTTAAATACATTAATATTGTTCTGAGGGAGAACTTTAGATTCTCAGTCAGAAAAGCTACAGAACAACCTTTTACAGACAAAGGATACTGGAAAAGGATGTGGCAGAAGGTCTGGGTAGTTAGGGAGAACTCCCAGACAAGCCAAATAGTAAAATGAGTTATTGCTTCTTCGGGACAAGGAAAATAACTTCTTGCCAGTGAAAGGGGTTGGGGAGAGAACCTTGGTCTGTGATGAAGGGGAGAAGCTTAGACACCTCAGGAGATAATGTAAAGCTGTGTTATCTAAAGGAAAAGTAGAAATAGCTGAAGGAAGAAATCTAGAAACAGCAATAAGAACTGTGTTAGTGCTGAAATATTGTAAGCAAGGTACCTTTCAAAGAAACAAATAGAAAGCCTTGAAACTAAGCTACAAATACACTCTCTTGAATGTTCTAAGAATTCCACTCTATATATTAGGAAGTTTTTAACCTCAGCAATCTCAAAACCTTGACTGTTCCTATTATACATCTATTCCTTGCCTGTTTAATAATTTTTTTATTCTGTTTTTGAAAGTTAATTTGTTTGAAGTGCCATTTCTCAAGGGCTTAAAGAAAACTGGACAGCTCCTGTATTTTCAGTAGAGTTCCTGAGCTGAGAAAAAGCCTAAACTAAATATTTAAACAAAAGGTGGGACAGTCAAGCCTTTTATGACAAAGAATATGACAAAGCCTGGAGAGGAAATGACTGAGAGATGATATGATAACTATCTTGAAGTACTTGAAGGGCTGTCATATAGAGGATGGTGTGGAGTTGTTTTCTGTTGCCCCAGAAGGTTGGACCAGGACCAATGGGTTGAAATTAAATTGAAAGAGTTTTTGTCTAAACATTAGGAAGAACTTCCTGACAGTTTGGGGGGTTCCTCAGTGAAACAGGCTTCCTCAGGAGGTGGTAGGCTCTCCTTTGGAGGTTTTCAAACAGAGCCTAGATGGCCATTAGACAGCAATGCTGATTCTGTGAACTTCGATCATGACAGGGAGGACAGGAAGGGTTCCATCAGTGCTCAGTTCTACTGTCCCTTTCTTACACGCCCAGGGAAATGCTGATCACCACTTTGGAGTCAGGAAACAATTTTTTTTTCCAGGCTAGTTTGGCTGGAGATCCTGGAAGTTTTTTTGTCATTTTCTGGGCACGGAACAGGGGTCATTGGGTGTGTGTGGAGGAGGAGGTATTTTGCCGGAGGTCAGACTAGATGACCCTGAAGGTCCCTTCCAACTTTATGATTCTATGATTCTGTGAATATATACACACTACTGTAGGGCAACTCAGCCACTGAGAGGAACTGAAGATTTGGCGGGAAAAATCTGCCAGACAGTTGGGGAGATACAGGGGTTCATCATAGCAACCAAGAAATCATGGTGTGGAGTTAGTTGCAGGGGATTAATATTACTCAGAATTTCAGAAAGGATGAGGGAGAAGATACTGTATATCTCTATATCTAATTTTCAACAGGCTCCTTTGCATGCAGATACTTATTTCCGCAGAGAGGGGGCACACTCTCCCCAACAGGTCTTTCTACAAACTCGGGAACTGTGGTTCTGCAGAAAAATCCAAAAAGTTTTTTAAAAAATGCAGAGAGGGTTGAATTCCCCCCAATACCTTTTGAAATGGCTGCTGCAGGGATCTACTCCAGGCCCTGCCGCATTGACAGTGATAGACTGGTGGATTGCCAGAGAGACAGAGAAAGACAGAAACAGAGAGGGGAGGAAGCAAAAGCAGAACTGGAGCTCAGATTGGGAAGGATTCCTCCTACAGTATGAATGGCTATATAGCAAGGGGGTTGGAGCCTGGCCTGGGACTAGGATTGCCCACTCCAGTTTGGGAAATTCCTGGAGATACTGGGGTGAAGTCTGAGGAGTGCAGAGTTTGGGGAAGGGTGAGCTCTCAGTTAGATATAATGCCACAGAGTACACCCATTTTCTCCAGGGGGACAGATCTCTGTTGTCTGGAGTTCAGTTGTAATTCTGGGGGATCTCCAGGTCCCACTTGGAGGCTGGCAAACCTAGGCTGAGCAGCTCCCTCTGGGTGCCTTGATACCACCTGAATTGCATGATTCAACTAGGCCTGGTTGCTTGCTACTGTTCCACAGCAGCCACCCTATGAAAGCCAGCGTGGCGGAGCAGTTAGAGCTTCAAAGTAGGGTCTGCAAGACCCAGGTTCTGATCTCCATCTTGTGGTGGAAGCCGACTGGGTGATTTTGGACCAGTCATATACTTTCAACCTAACCTACCTCATAGGGTTGTTATGTTGATAAAAAAAGGAGGAGAGAATTGCGTAAACTGCTTTAGTCCCCACTGTGGAGAAAGTACAGGGAGAAAGGAGACAGAGAGCTGAGGACAGGGGCAAAAAAAGGTCGGTTGGGTGTTGGGTGGGAAGGTGATATTGAAGGGAAATTTTGGGATATTTGAGGGGTGGAGCCTGGGGATGGTGGAGATTGAAGCGGGGAGGGACTTCAGACAGATATAATACCATAGATTCCACCCTCCAAAGCAGTCATTTCCTCCAGAGAAACTAGTGTTCCATGCCTGTCACTTTCTTTCTGCCCCCACCCATAAGAACATAATAGAAGCCAATGTTGGATCGGGCCAGTGGCCCATCCAGTCCAACACTCTGTCACACAGTGGCCAGAAACACCAGGTGCCATCAGGAGATCCAGCAGTGGGGCCAGGACACTACAAGCTTTCCCACTGTTGACCCCCACCCCCAAGCACCAAGAATACAGAGCATCACTTGCCCCAGACTGAGAGTTCCTATCTATACCTTGTGGCTAATATCCATTGATGGACCTCTGCTCCATATGTTTTATCCAATTCCCTCTTGAAGCCATCCATGCTTGTAGCCGCCACCACCTCCTGTGGCAGTGAATTGACAGCGATCAGTTCCCCCAGAGAAAATGGCTGCTTTGAATGGTGGAGTTTATGGTATTATAGCCTGCTGAGGTCACTTGCAAGCTCAGTCCTCATCCTCCCAAGGCTCTACCCCCCAAATCTCCAGGAATTTCCGAGCATGGATCTGGCAACCCTAAGAGGAACTGATCTCTGTATTTGGGCAGTCCATTGTGATTCCTGGAGAGTGGCTGCTGCCACTGCTGCTGGGGGGGTGGGGTAAGTGGGAGGCCAGGAGAGTGACAGGGGCAGAAAGAGTGATGGAGTGGGGGCAGAAAAGAAGAGACAGGGATGGAGGGGGGAGAGAGAGTAAGAAAAGGGATGGCAGGAAGGAGAAAGAGTGTGAGAGAAGTAGAGGGAGAGGCGAAGAAGCAGATGTGGGAGGAATGGGATAGCCATTCCTGCAAGTTTCTTGTGGGTCCCCACTTGCGATAAAATATATTTCTTAAGCTTGAAAAACTCTCAAGTGTTCTGAACATGGCAATCTGGGTGGTGTGCTCAGAGTATTAGAATTGTATGGGATACATTTTTTGCACTGTGAGATCAGAAATTATGAAACATGTTACACATGGAGACAGCTATAGAAGGGTAAATTTTAAACAAGTCAAACATTAGTCCAGCATTCTCTATTCTTCTATTAGTGTCAAATCCAAAGACCTAAATGTGTCAGATATTTCTATAGCAAGTGATAATTAGCCTAACAACCGCCTGGCTGTAAATATATTTCACACAGCAGCAAAAGAAGCCCCTTTCATTCATTACAGTGTTGGTGTTCCTACTTTGTGTACTCGGAGAGCATTCCATACACAGTCCTCTTTGATAGGTACGCTCACCATTTTTTGTAGGGCAAAGTGTGCGTTTTCTGGCTTTGGTACACATGATCAGAATGTGGGTTATTAAGAGTTTGCCCTGATGTGTATCAAACCTTGAAAATACAATGTGGTGAATGTACATGTCAAAAGGATCACAAGAATTCTCTGTATGAGAGGCAGGACTGTCAGAATCATAATGATTAAAAGGGGCTTCCATGTGACATTAGTTTGAGATCCTGTTCCCATACATGAAAACCTGTTGTGGATTTGGGAAAAGTTTACATTGGCTTGAGCTGCTTTAGCAAGGCTTTAGTAAGTTGGTGCTGTTTATTTGCCATCGGGTGAAGGAGCCAGTTTTTGGCACACCAGAGTAAATATCCGAAATGCAACATTTACCAGTGTGCCAGAAGGCTGAACCTGTCAATTCTTGTGGAAGCAAAAGTCTTTAACAAACAATGTCATGAAAGTGATCACAAGGACAAGGCCTTTTCTTCATCCATCATACACTAAAATGATCTTGTGAGTAGGCCTTGAATTCTTTTGGGCCCCACTGGTAAAGTCTGAAATGTGTAATTAAGTTTTGGCGATTGGATGGCCTCTGTGACATCAATTTATCATTCTTTCCAAGCCCTGCCACTCTGTTGATCTGTCTGTCTGGCAGTCTTAACTAAGCAAAGAAATGGGATTTCCATCCCTCTCCGGTATGTCACCACTTAAGGAGACGGAGCCGTTATTAGAAGTAGACATTTATTGAGAGAAAACGGACACCTAAACGACGTTTCTATGCAGGAGAGAAAAAAAAGTTTAGATTTGACTACATTCTTTACACTTAGCTCAAACAACCTGAAGTGCATTAACGGTGCTGTTCTTACTTATCTCTCCCCATCTCTGCATTGTTTATTTCACCAGGTTTCTCTGGCAATTGTGTCGGCTGCAGCAAGAAAGGCTTCTGCTACTTTACGGAGTTTTCCAATCACATCAATCTTAAACTGACCACTCAGCCCAAGAAACAGAAACACTTAAAGTATTATCTGGTCAGGAATGCACAAGGAACTCTGACCAAGGGATCTGCAATCTGCTGGAAGGGGGCAGGTGAGATAACAAAGCAGTTTCTTTAGAGCTCTGCGTTTCTTTGGGAGGATTTAGATTAGTGCAGATAAATGACTCCTTAGAAATCAATCTAAGGTGGAAGGGATAAATGAGGACTCTTTTACAAACCAATAAAATGATTCATGAATACAGGCATCTGCTACTAAGGAAGTTACAGGCTGGCTTCAAAAGTAGTTCCGGAGGGGAAAGTTGAACACTCACCAAGTTGTACTACTGAGGTCATGAGCTTCACTCATGCTAGATTTGTGTCTTCCAAGAGTTAGCCATCTTGCCCACTGTGCCTGCAGCGTTTTCTCCGTTCTTCTGAATGAGATTTGTTTGCCATTCCTTCCTTCAGGCTGATCAGGACAGCCACCACCCATTCTGGGGCTTTTCTGTAGTAGCCCCACTCATGGAACAGTCTTCCTTAGGTGGGGTCATAGATAACTTTGTTATTAAGCGTTAGGGTTGCCAAGTGTCTTCACCTTACCGGCGGGGGGGAGTCCTCTGCTGGCCGCGCCGGGCGACGTCACCGGAAGTGATGTCAGCACGTCGGGGGCGTTGCCAGGGCGACGCTCTGGCAATCGCCCCAAAACTCTATGGTATCATAGAGTTTTGTGGCGATTGCCAGAGCGTCGCCCTGGCAACGCCCCCGACGTGATGGCGTCACTTCCGGTGACGTCGCCCAGCGTGGGGGAAGTCGTCCAGGCTGGACGACTTTGGGGGTGGGGTTTCCCCCGCCGGCCGAATGTTGGCCAGCGGATCGGGAACCCCTGTATCGGGGGATCCCTCGCCCCCTGGGCTGACTTGGCAGCCCTATTGAGCGTGTAAGGCCAAATTGTTTAGAAGGGCTTTCTGTTTGAATGCTAGTTATTTTTAGAGGGCTCAGTCAGTTGCCTGCATTTGAAGACAGCTGGCTAGCCTCATCTGGAAACAATGCATTCACATCTCATGAAGAAGCAATAGGGCATTCAGGATTATGAATCTGACCCTGTGGTATGTTGGCTAGCATGACAGATTTTGTTGTGGGAAACTCAGGAGTTCGTTTCATCAGCTAATGAAGCTGAGGGCCAATTCACAGTTTATATTGTGAGCAAATGGGCCATGCATATGATAGTGTTTACAGCCGGGGTGGCCAAACTTGCTAAACGTAAGAGCCACATAGAATACACATCAGATACTTGAGAGAGCCACAATAGAGGAACAAATATATAACCCACACGTTTTTATTGGAAAATATGCAAATTTGCTTTTTATTAACGTTAAATGAGACTGCAAAAAATAAAAGCAAAAGGGGGTAAAAACAGATGTTGATAATGATATTTTACTTTAGATGGGGAGGGAGGGGAGAGAGAGAGAAAGATGGAAAGAAAGAAAGGTAGGAAGGAAGGAAGAAAAGGAAGGAGATGGGGGGGAGGGAGGGGTGGAAAGAAAGCAAGGATAAGGGAAGACCAGCCAGGAAGGCATTCCTCCTCTTCTCTTCCCCAGCCACTCCGCCGGGAGCCGCGGCTCTTGAGCTATAGTTTGGCCATCCCTGGTTTACAGCAATAAGTGCTATATTATTAGCATCCGCATGGAGGTTTCTCACTTCCTTTACTTCTGCAAGTTCCAGGCTTTCTTTCTCAAACATGGTTTACTACAGTCTTTCCAGAAAGAATGCAATCCAGCTACATTAGCAAACTGTCTGGGATAATGCACATTTTCAAAGGTAATGCCCACATCAGTGCCATTTTCCTTTTGACAGCCCCTTGCAGCTGGCATTTACCCTGCGACACCACCAGAGGGCTCTTTGATGGCTTTCATTAAAATTAGTAATTGCTATGCTATTATGCAACAGCACAATGTCATTATAATGATCTGTTGCCTTGATAGAATCATAGAGTTGGAAGGGGCCATTCAGTCTATCTAGTCCAATCCCCTGCTCCATGCAGAATCAACATAAAGTATCCCTGACAAGTGTATGTCCAGCTGCTGCTTGAAGGCTGCCAGTGAGGGGGAGCCCACCACTTCCCTAGGCAGCCAGTTCCACTGCTGAACTACTCTTATTGTAAAAAAATCCCCCTAATATCCAGTTGGTATCGTCCTGCCCGTAATTCAAACCCATTATTGAAAGTCATGTCCTCTGTTGCCAGCAGGAACAGCTCCCTGCCCTCCTCTGATAGCCTTTGAGATACTTAAAGAGAATGATCATGCCCCTCCCCTCAACCTCCTCTTCTCCAGACTGAACATTCCCAGGTCTCTCAGCCTTTCCTCATAGGGCTTGGTCTCCAGGGCCCTGATCATCTTTAGACCATAAGCAAAAAAACGAACTGGGAAAGAACACTAACAATAGAAGTTTATAACACAGAATAGAAGAACAAATATACAAAATATCCAATAATCAAAGTATAAGGATATCAAAGTATACATACAGAGTATACCAATATCAGAATAGAGTCAAAGTTTTAGGAGTATCAAAGTATAAGGAAGACTCCGGAATGATGCTTTGTTTCGTGGATCAACTTCCTCAGAAGTGAATTTTCGTTGCTAAAAAGAATGAAAATAATACATTTCGCTGACAATATATTACATTCCCTGATCATCTTTGCCACTCTCTTCTGCACTCACTTCATTCTGTCTACATCTTTTTTGAAATGAGGCCTCCATAACTGCCCACAGTACTCCAATGCAGTGTACAGTGGGACTACGACATCTTGTGATTTGGGTGCCATACCTCTTTTGATACACCCCAAGACTGCATTTTTTGTCTCTGCATCACACTGACTGCTCACGCTGCTTACAGTCCACCGTACCCCAAGATCTTGTCCACACACACACTGCTGAGCTGAGCCTTTCTATTTTCTCTCAGTCCTCTGTCAGAGTTTCTCCATTTTCACCCAACAGTTGGCCTATCACCAGTTCTACCTTGCATTTGCTCCTCACGTAGCCCAAGAAGCTTTTCTTGTTGTAGAGAGCCATCCTGGCCAACCTCAGCTCACTCTGAGCTTTGGCCTCTCTGATGGCTGACCTAAAGTGCCTAGCGACCCTCAGATACTCTTCTTTAGAGGTATGTCCTTCTCTTCCATCTCTTGAACATTTCCTGTTTCTTCCTTAGCTTACCACACAGTTCTCTGTTCATCCACATTGGCTTCTTGGATCCTCTACAATGTTTCGTTCCTGTTGGAATAGTGACCACCTGAGCTTGCAAGAGCTCTTGCTTTAGGAGTGCCCACCCTTCACTTGCTCCTTTCCCCTCCAGGAATCTTGCCCGTGGAATGACTCTCATCATGCCTATGAGTTCATGATGTACTAGTTCCTTTGAATTCCCAGCTTTCATTTTAAAAGGGTAAGTCTTTAGCCCTTTCTGTTGTGCAGGTACACATATCTCTGCAACAAAAAGGGCTAGAGGCTTTCTTTAAAAAAAAAGAGAAAGCTGCAAATTTAGAAGATCTGGTAGATCAGGAGTCCCCAGCCTTTCTGAGCCCGTGGGAAACTTTGGAATTCTGACACCCGGTGTTGGGTGCAGAATGGAGGGCAGAGCCAGCCACAAAATGGCTGCTGCAAGAAGCGGAGCTGCACATACACAAGTGCGCACACAGAGGAAGCTCAAGTGCTGAAGAGGGGTAATGTTTATTTATTTGTTTGTTGGACTTCTATACCACCCTCCTTCAGAAGTGTACAATAATTTAAACAAGAAACATTTTAAAAGTCAGGTCTACTAAAATACTAAAAAAAATACAATTTCACAGAATCCTATATGGTGCCTTAGTGCACAAATTTCTGAACCCAATTAATGAGAGAATGGGGGGGATGAAAGGCATAGCTAACAGAACCGTTGCTGTTAAAAACTGTTGCTGTCCTCAGCCATATGCCTGGCGGAACATCTCTGCTTTGTAGGCCCTGTGGAACTGTAACAGGTCCTGCAGGGTGCAGATGTCATTTGGCAGAGAGTTCCACCAGGTCAAAGCCAGGGCTGAGACAGCCTTGGCTCTGGTTGAAGACAGCCAGTGGTCTAGCAACTGCTGATTAAAAAAGCAACCCCCCCCCAGGCTATCCAGTGGTATGGTGGAAGAAAAGTGGCAGGTAATGGAGGGAAGTATACACAAAACTCATATGTGGGCACTCTGTTGCCAGTGTGAATGCCTCTGTAGCAGTAGCTGGAAGCTGAGAAGCACATGGGGTGGCGGCATACTGTGCAAAAATGTAAAGGCATCCGGTGAATCAAACAGTTCTCACTGGTCAAGGCACACCACTTGTTTGTTTTTTAAGAGTTCAGAAGCCGTCAGTCCTCATCCAGCGCTCGTTCCAATACCTTGTTCCAGCCTCCAGAGAATACCAGCTCCTCAACAGCTGTTGTAAATGAACCGGTTCTAGCAGCACATTCAGGTGTTCAAGCAGCGATGCACCAGATGGGTAAATAAGTCCTACTGTGATAATCTGTAACCTTCTTTCCGTGCATGTAAATACCGCAAGCCTGGGCAGATATAAACGAAGCAGAATTATATTGGAAGACCAGAATGTACAAGGATGTCAAAGATGCATGGTGGTTCTCAGGTTCCTGCTTCAGTTTTTACTGCTAGAATCAGATACATGAAAACTAGTGCCGGGGAAGTAACATGGACAATCCTATTGGTAAGACTGTTCCCCTGGCATTTCTTTTGGGGACCAGACAGTTGCCAGTTAAATGGGTATCGGACAAGTATCAAGTTAAAGTGTGCATGATGAGTAATATGAGTTCAGCCATATGCGATCCTTACACTACCCATACAAAAACATCTCTGCATAGGGAAATCTCATGGCTCATGATGGCACAGAATCAGGCAGTTGTTTAAGCAGTGGCTGCAATTTTGAATATAGCCTAGTGACAACAGAGATCTGTCCCCCTGGAGTAAATGGGTGGACTCTGTGGCATTATGTCCAGTTGAAGCCTCTCCCCTCCTCAAGCTCTGCACTCCTCAGACTTCACCCCAGAATCTCCAGGAATTTCCCAACCTGGAGTGGGCAATCCTAGTCCCAGGCCTGGCTCCAAAATAGGCCTGGAAAGTGCCCTCCCCCCTGCCTTTTTAACCTAAACCCCTGTCATTTAGCCATTCATACTGCAGGAGAAATCCTCCTCAACCCCAGCTCCAGTTCTACTTTTGCTTCCTGCTCTGTTCCCCCACTCATCATCTCTCTCTGTCTCTTTGGTTATCAGCCAGTCTGTCTCTCACTATCAAAGTGGCAGGGCCTGGAGTAGATCCCTGCAGTGGCCATTTCAAAAGGTATTGGAGGGGAATTCAACCCTCCCTGTCTTGTTTTTTTTTTTTAAAAAAAAACTGTTTGGATTTTTCTGCAGACCCACAGAGTCCCCTGAGTCCGTAGAAAAACCTGTTTGGGGAGATGGTGCCCTCTGTTTGTGGAATTAAGTATCCGCACGCAGAGGGAACTGTTGAGAATTAGATATATAGCTATAATGGCACCTGACCTTAAATGATTGTTTAGCAGAGATAACTCTGTTGAGTTCAGTAGAGATACTCCATGAAATACTGAAAGGAAATCTGAAGGCAGATTTGAGCCTGCCATGTGCTGTAATGTAAGCTGTTCAATGTGTATATTTCCAATTTCCTTTCCTTTTTATTCTCACAGCATCAGACCACCTCCCGTCAACAGTATGTTACCCAGTTTACAATGGCAAAGACTCTCCCCAGCAGCATTCAGCAAAAAGCAATTTGTCGTCAGTGACAAGACCATCAGTATTAGGTATCTTCTCCTGAATTGACAGCAATAACTACACAGATGTCTGGGGCCTTCACCTGGCTTGGACTCAGCTGCCGCCCCCCAGTCTGTGCAGGGAGGCCCACTGCAGGGCTAAGATGCCCTGACCCAGGGCAGGGAATCCTGGCCTCTTTCAGGGGGCTGGCAGAAGTGCTGCAGTTGCAGCCAATGAGAAGTGCCACAGAGCCAGGAAGCAGCTTTAGCCTTCCTGGCAGCCCAGAGAAACACATTGTCAGCTGCCTCATCACCAGTGCTGATGGTGGCAAACAGCAGCAGGAGGAAGCCAACAGGGACCAAGGACGGGCCTCCGTTTAGCCCTGGGCTACCAGGAGGCAGACGGGACCCCGGCCAAACCCACGTTCTCACCTGCAACCACAATCCAAGGAGGGAGTTGGCAGCTGGGGCAGGGCAGGGTTGGTTGCAGGTTGGGCCAAGGCATGACCACTGCCCATGAGGGACTGGAAAGATGCCACTGGGGGGGAGGGAGGGATACATGCAGGAGAAGGGGCAGTTCTGGCAATTGGCTGGATTTGACCAGGCAGCACAGACAATCTGGGAGAGGGACCTAATTGGTTTCCTTGGGCGAAAAAGGCTGGTTAGGCCCTTTAAAAGAAGGCTTCTCAGCTAGGCTGGGGAGGAAGCAGGGAAGGGAGACTTCCTGGTGGAAGGGAGGACCATCCCCAGAAAGGGAAGACTAGGTTGTACCTCTTCTCCTTCCCTTTTTGGGGCCTGCACCAATCAGGGGCAAGATGATTAAGGACCGAGTCACGAGGACACAGCAGGAGAAGCCTCACAACACAATACCTGAGATAAATTAGCTTTAGTTCGCATGTTGTAGAAATAGAATACTGTGTACAGTATATATCAGCGGTGCTTCCTGATGGCACGTACTATCCTCTTGCATGTCTCAGGGAGCGGCATTTGGTCCTGGGCTTTATAGTGTACATTTACATTTTACATGTGCTCAAAAAGTAGGTGAGGTTCTTTCTTCTACAGGGGGAGACATGCTGTAACTATACAGGTGTGTATATATATAAAACATTGTGAACACATGGTTGCCCTTAGACCCATTGGTGTTAATCCAACTGATTCCTCCGTTCTTATTGCTTGGATCCAAGAACACCAATATCTTCCAAACTGCAGCACTCAATTTCACCCCCTCAAACTGCTCAACCATTTTTTTTGTTGTGTGCGTGTTTGTGTGCATATGTACAGGTTGCAGATGAAGGTGGGGAATCAGCTGTAACCCACTGCAGAAGCCTCACTGGGATCTTTGGACCCAAGCCTTTGTATCCATTGCACAGAAGTAATTCTGTTTGGGGTTAGTTTGCCCATGCTCCATAAGTGTGAAGAGCAACTCTTGTGACTGGTGCCTCCGTACCAGTGAAAGGGAAGCTACTTGGCAAAAATAGTAATTAGTACATAGAATCATCACGGCCTGAACAAATTTTAATCCAGTGTAACTGGTTGGCTTTTATTTCCTGATACGCAGGGCTTTTTTTGTAGAAAAAGACCAGCAGGAACTCATTAGCATAACAGGCCACACCCAACAGCAGAAACTCATTAGCATATTAGGCCACACCCCTGATAGTGCAGCTCCCTCCCAGGATTGACTTCCCCAGGTGCCCCGCGGCTTGCGGGGCACCTGGGGAACTGGGGGGGGGGGAGGCAGTTTAAACTGCCTTCCCTCCCTGGATTGGCTTAGCTTCCTCAGGTGCCCCACGGCTTGCGAGGCGTCTGGGGAACCCGAGGGGGGGGAAAGGCTGTAGGCGTGGCCAACTTGGAAGCCCTCCAGAACTCTGTTCCTGTGCGTTCCTGCCCAAAAATAGCCCTGCTGATACGAGATACAGTAAACTTTATTAAGAGAAAGATTCAGAAACTCCAACATAGTTATTTCTGTGACAGTTCAAATGAAAATAGCTTAGATCTATCAATCATAACCCCCTCCCCTTATCTACAGGGTGCTTAGGGATGAGTGGTATTGGGGCAGGCCGCAACTTTGAAACAGCTCAAGAGTAAAACAGGCCAAACCGCCCCTAGCGATGCTGGGCGATGCCACCAGAGTGGCTGGCTTTTGGCTGCCATTAACCCTCTGGTAACTTTCCCTGGAGGTTAAAGACCAATCAATGTGGAATACATAATTCTCCCCTTATTTGTATTCTGACATCAGTCCTGTGAGCTAAATTAGGCCGAGGGAAAGCGACAGCCCTAAGATCACTGAGCCAGCTGGCTGAGTGGGTATTTGGATGCCCCCTCCTTCAGTTCGCTAATCACGAGGCTCACGCAATCGCTTGGCTCACGGAAGCTGTGGAATGGTCTCGGATCAAACTCTTTTTTTTTAAATCGTATTTTCTGGGTCATCAGAAGTCAGTAAATCTGTAACTTCTGAAGAGCATAACAAGAACACAGTTTATGTCCTGGGCCTGCCGGAACAGAATCTAGCACTCTGAGGATGTTGCAGAGAAGAACAGCTCCTCTTCTCATGCTGTACCTGTTCTTCGCGCTGAGAACAAAGTTCCCTGCTCATAGTACAAGTACAGGACAAGAAGCTCTAGTGCAGTCTTTTCCAGACAGCACCCGTGCAGCCTTTCGTTTCGGTGTTTGTTCATCCAAGGCCAGACTTCACTGTGTGCACAGAATCAAATGCTTGTCCGTTTACAAATGGGTATACGTCGTGCTTTCTCCCCCTTTAATAGAAGCCACTGAGTTAATGGAAATGTCCAAGAGGCAGCGTTGGTTAACAACACTTAAGCCGATTTCGCACTGGCCAGTTGCCTCTTGTTCTCTCTGGAATTTCCCTTCCCAGTTTCCTCTGGAGTATTTTGTTCATTTTCCCACTTGGAACCTCAGCCCTTTCGGTATAGCATGACAAAGGGTTTTCTCAAAAAAAAATAAATTAGAAACTCCCACAATGGGGTGGCTCTGATGAAAGCCGGGTAAGTAGGCGTGTTTTCATTTCGGGTTCTCCCCCGGAGCAAACAGGAAAATCCTCTAAAAACAGGATTTGTTTGCTCCAGGGAAACTCTGGTGCAGCAGGGCGATACTCCAGAGTAAAACATGAGCCCAGAGCAACTGGTGTGAAATCGACCAGAAGCTCCAGTGCAAGCATGAGGGCAAACCTGGGGCAAACGCTAGTGCGAAATCGGCCTTAATTTTTATCAGTAGGGAAAGGGGGAACCATTCCTGCTAGAGGAAGAGAAATGTAGGGCCCAAGTGCAGTATAAGTGGCTGCATACTGCCATCGTGTGGTACAATTGTAGAATAAACTAAATGTTCTCTACAACCTCAGTGCCCCCCCCCCCCCAAGTTGAGAGAAGAAATTATGGGCTCTAGCTGGGTTGGATAGAGGAAGGGGGTAGACGTGAGGAGTAGAAACCAGTAATTCATCCAGTCCACTGGCTTCCACTGCTCCTAACCAAGGGATGAATTACTAATAAACAAAAGGAAAAAGAAAAAAAATGCAGTTTTAGTAGTAGAAAAGAGCAAGAGTCCAGTAGCACCTTAAAGACTAACAAAATTTGTGGCCAGGTGTTAGCTTTTGTGAGTCCCCGCTCACTTCTTCAGAAAGCTCATACCCTGCCACAAACTTTGTTAGCCCTTAAGGTGCTCCTGGACTCTTGCTCTTTTCTTCTGCTACAGACAGACTAACATGGCTACCTGTCTTGATCTATCTCCATGGAAGGCAGTTTTAATACAAACCCACAGGCCCTCTAATCACCTTTTATTCTTTGCAAATAAAACTTAAAATACAAGCAGAGTTTATTCCACAAAGAGGGATGGGTAGTCAGTGTTGGGCCCACATATTTGGGTAAAAACTGGACACAATTTAGAGTTGGAACCACAGAAGTCAGAGTCAGAGTCTTTAACACACACCCCTCCTGAGTTCTTAAGGCTCTTGCACTCTCTTTCAGTTTGTTTAGCTTTCTAGGGTGCTGCTGTGAACAGAGGACACCTCCTTCTTCTCAGATGGGTTTTATCTCAATTTCTTCTCATAAATCTCCTATTTTCGTCTTAGGTTGTGGTCACACATGTGAGATAAAGCAGGGGGGAAGCTATTTCCTCTGGTGGAAGCTGAACCTGCAGTTGCGCGATCACACAGTTTTTTGAAGCTGCAGGCGCAGCCCGCCACTGCGTGATCAGACGCAACTGCGGGTGAGTTGGGGTTTTTTGCCGTTTGTCTCTGATGCGCTTAAACGAGGGATCAATGATTTGCACCTCAGCCCTGAGGGCTCCCTACGGAGTGTGCGATGATGTGCATACTGGGAAGGGTAAAAAACAACGGCACGGAGTAGGGATAGCCTGATCAGACCATCCCGACGCCATGAGAGCATGCTGGAGCAATCAGACGTGGGAAAGTTTGTCTGTGGCCCATAGCAACCTGTTTGCTACCGGAATTTGAAGTGTCTTTTAAATCCGCTTGTGTGGTGTAGCAAAACAGGTTGCCAACGGCTGCGGGGCACTTCCCAGATGTTGTTGTGTGATCACGCTCCTTCAATCTGCCTGGCATTTGCACTTATGTTGGGGCTAATTGTATGTGTGATTACAACCTTAAATCCCCTTTTTATCCCTTGGCCACCTCCTATAAATTCCTCTTCAAGGACAAAACCCCTCACAAATTCTACTGGGGGGGGGGTCAAACCTCTATGTTACACTTAAAATAAGCACATAATTCAGACAAAGAAGATCTTTTTACCAATAATTATTTCTTTTAATCAATGTTATCTAGGGACTTTAACAAATTCAGGGCCTCCTAAAAAACGCCACAAAGGCTGGTCGCCAGAGTCTCCATCGTCTAACGAAGCCTGGCATTTGCAACCCAATCCACAGATCACCAACAGAAATAAAAATGGTAAGTAAGGATTATTCTTTGTACTGAAACTGAGTTGTTGGGTTAGGAAAAACAGCCCACATAACCATAGTCACAAGGCCATGGTAACATCTGTGTTAGACTACTGCAACATGCTATGTGGCTCAGAAATTTCCACTGGGTTAAAATGAGGCTGCAAGGGTCTTTACTATGACACACTGGAGTAATAATTTAAAGCCAGTGCCACTTCAGGTTACATTAGCCCTCAACTTGTTTTCAGGCTCAAATTCAGGTTGTGGGTTCTTATCTGGCTTCGGTCTGGAATATCCTGCCAGCCTGCCCTGTTTCTAAAGAGTCATGCATAGTGTCTTCCTGTGGGGAGTAGCCTTAGATGAAATTAGGTTGGGTGGGACCTATGGGAGGGCTTTTTTGGTCACTCCTGCCTTCGTTGTTTCAGGACTGAATTGAATACTTTTCATAGTGGGCCTTTAAACTGGATTAAATAGGAACACTGCATGTTATTTTAATTCTCCAGTCTATTTTAGATGTTTCGTATTACCTTTCTAGTTGGGGTTTAGTAGGTGGCTTAGTAGTTAAGATGCTGAACTGCAGACCATAAAGTTGGTAGTTTGGCAGTTTGAGACCCGAGTGCCGCGTGACGGAGTGAGCTCCCATCTCTGGTCCCAGCTCCTGCCAACCTAGCAGTTCGAAAGCAAGAAATTGCAAGTAAGTAAATAGGTACTGCTTCGGTGGGAAGGTAACAGCGTTCTGTATGCCTCAGTGTTTTGTCATGCCAGCCACGTGACCACAGAAATGTCTTTGGACATCGCTGGCTCTTCAGCTTGGAAACAAAGATGAGCACCACCCCCTAGAGTCAGATTCAACTGGCTTTCGAGCAAGGGAAACCTTTACCTTTTACCTTTTACCTATTACCTTTATATTAATTATTATATGAGATCATTGTTTTACATTTGAGTTTACTTGTGAACCACTTTGAGGGTCTTTGAGTAGAAAGACAGTTGGAAGAGATAATAAATGAATAAACAAGTGCTGGTGATGCCTACAGTAAAGTCTTTGGCCTTTCTGGTCATGTGAAGTTTGAAAGCATAAATGAATTCTCCCCCCTCTCTTCCCAGAGCCAACGGGTTTTTTTTCTTAACTTCTCTGTTGTAATTTAGTTCTAGCTAAACCCTCTGCATTGATTCCTAGAGGCAGGAGGAGGGCTTCCCTGTTTACCTCATGCTGCCATGGCAGGACCCATGTCATCTCCTGTGGTGACCTCTGGAGAGCCAGTTTCAGTTCCTGATAACCTACTGAAAATATATAAAGCAAAGCCAGTCCTGTTTAAAGGTAACACATAATGTTTCAACCAGCCACTTTGAAGAAGTGTTCTTCTTTTAGCCTTATACTCTGTTTTCTCCTCTGGCATATGTGGAATCCAATTCAACTGTGCTTTGTTTCACAGGGCATGGAAACTTCCCTTATCTTTGCGGGAACCTTAACGATGTCATAGTCAGCCCCCTTTTGTATACGTGTTACAGGAATTCACAGTCTCTCTCTAGGGCTTATGAGCAATATGGCGCCTCAACGATACAGCCAATTTCAGATGAAATGCAGCTCTTACTAACAGTCTATTACCTTGTTCAATTGGGTGAGTTTTCCACCTTTGACTTCTGTCACATTATAGAGAAATTGATTTGAATTGCAAATGACCACTGAAAAAAGAAACTTTAAGATATAGTGGTTGCCGTAGAAGTTCTTCTTTGACATTGTAACTGTGAATGAAACACAGAATAAGCCGTATCTCAAAAAAAATGTAGAAAAAATAGTGGCAGCATATTTAGATATCTAAGACAAATGGGAACTAGCAGGAAACTTGCATGGAGGTGCATACAAGCAGCCCAACCGTTGCTTTCTTCCCTCTCCCGCATTCTCTAACAGCAGCTGGCAGAGCTGTTGGGAGCTGCTGCATCGGCTGCTGAAGTAAGGCAACTGAGCATGTCTGGATAACTTTATTGTTTTTTTGGAGGGGGTTTAAACCCCCAATTTTTGCAAATTTTAAGACTTTTCTGTAAACTTGCTGGTTCCCCAAGTTTGGAGAAAAATCTCCTTTCTGTCAGGATCTGCCCAAACTGCAGATTTAGATATCCGCAGATTGGTCCACATGTGGCTATTAAGAACATTAATCAGGAGTGATGTTTTATAGTATGACGAGCTGTCAGGATAATTCAATCCACCCTTCATGTTGCACAGTCTTAAAGTAGCGAAGCTGATCCTCAGTCTCTTACATTGCCAAAGGAATTAGTTGATCGTAGTCTGCCTCTGTTTTAGTAATTTGGGAGGCATTCCTGTAGGGATTGCACAAAAGAGGAATAATAAATTAGGGAGAACAAAGGATTTGATCAGAGGAAACCTGTCTGACTACGAGAGCTTTTTTTTGTGGGCTACTATTGTTATAAGATTATTTCTTGATTTTTTTCTCTTTTGATGCCATTTTTGTTTTTGATGCCATCTTTCTGTAGCTTCAGACCAGGTTCCTTTGATTGAGGACTTGGAACAGATCTTCATGCGTTCGTGGAGGGAGTCACATCTTTCTGAAATCCGTCAGTATCAACAAGCCATCCCACAGGCTTTCCCTCAGGTTCCTGGCCCGATTGCACCAGTGACATCTGCTCAACTTCCCTGGCTAGCAGGACTGGCAGCCAGCTCTTGTAACGACAGCGTTCACATCATCGAGTGCAGCTACTCTTTAGCTGAGGGGCTCTCAGAAATGTTCAAGATGCTCATTGAGGGAAAGTTGGTGAAGACCAATTACGTGGTGATCATATGCGCTTGTCGAAACAGAGCCATTGATTCTTGCATCGCTGTCACAGGTGAGCTGCTGTGGGGAGAAAATAGAGCATTCCAGAATTTTAGTGGTTTGTGGCTGTTGGCCCCATGTAGGTTCAAGTGTTAGTTAATCCAGGTTTCCATCATCTAAGGCCTAAATTCTTCCCACAGTGCCATACTGCCTTTGTTTATCAAGAACTATACTGTATATACTGGATTTTCTTCATGGGATTCTAAGGGCGCGATCATACACACCCATTTGCCATGGAAGAGGGACAATTCACCACCAGATCAAAGCGGCGCGATCACACCAGCACATCTGGGAAGCGTCCCACAACCGTCATCAAACCGTCGCAAACCATTTTGATCCGGTGGGGAAGCATGGTAAAAAGCTACTAGTGAAACTCCAGTATCAAATTGTTGCTGCGGTTCACAGCCAGAGTTTCCCCGTGTGATCACTCCAGTGCTGTAATGTGGCATTGCGGATAGCGTGATCACACGCTATCCTGATGCCACACTGTTGTTTCCTCCCCCCTTCTCCGTGTGCGCATCATCAAAAGCCCTTAGGGTGGGGAGGCGATTCATCAATCCCCTGTTTAAGCGCCTTGGAAACCAACCACACACACACAAAAAAACTCGCCCGTGGTTGCGTCTCATCACGCAGTGGCAAGTTGCCCTGGCAGGTCCACAGACCTGTGTGATCACATAATTGTGGGGCAAATTGCTTCAGAGCAAAAAAGCCTCGATTCCCCTCCGGATTATTTCGCTCGTGTGGCCGCGACCTAAATGTTACAAAGCCTGTAAAGACTTATGCTAACAATATTGTTATTGTTTATTATTGAGTATTTTAATGAAAAAAATTGCTGCCTCTCCAGTGAACTACTTGAGGAGGCTAACAACATAATATAAAATAAAAAAACTGAAATTCAGTTTTAAAGAACGAAATCAAAACAAAACTAAAAGAAATCCAGCAGCCAATAAAACTAAAGTATCCAGGGGTGGAAGCAACCATAAAAACAGTATGAACGTGGGCTAAATCCTACATAAAACATGATGGAAAGTGGCATTAGATCATAAAAGAGATTAAAAATAACCTACTGAAAGATGAGCTAAAACTCTGGGCAAGCTAGACCTGGTGCCTGAATGCCAAAAGCTCGTGTGTCAGGTGAACCTCTAGGGGATGGATATCCCAAAAATTTGGTGCCACCACTGAGAAAGTCCTGTCCCCAGTTGCCACCCTTCTTATCTCCATGGGAGTTGGCACAGAGCCAGAGACGAGGACCTTAATTGGTGATGAGGACTGTATGGAAGAAGGTACACACAGCACACAGTGGTGTAACGTGCTTGGCTGCATGACAAGTCTGCACACACAGTTTATAACAGAACCTTGGTCTAAAGGCTACACGGCCCTGGGCTCAGACATATCACAATACAGCCACATGACTCTATTACCTGGACAGTAGAGTCTGGCTAGGCAAACGAGACAAGGCAGCCCATCAAGCTCAACAGCTAGTGATACTTCGAAAACTTAATACTCAGTATTGCTTTTAATGTTAACATTGTTGAGAAACAGAATCTTACTATAATCTATATATACCTCAGCCATGTGAGGTAGGTTAGGTTTGTTAGCCCCATATTGCAGAGGATGTGCTGAAACCGAGAGTGCCTTGACTGAGTCCACTGACTAAGCAGAGCTACACTCTTTTAAATCCATGGATCCATGGAAGGGTATAATTCTGCTGAGTACTGTACTGTTAGTGAAGTCTGAGCCAGGAACCTCTCATTTCATGATTCCATTTTTTCTTACCAACTATAGGCCCCGTCCACACTGTCTCTTTTGTCGCTCATTTCTCCCTATTGCTTCAGGTTCCCCCACCCCCATATGTTTTGTTTTCTCTAGTAGTCCCAGAGGGAGCAAAACACATGTGGGAAAGGGGGAGGAACCCAAAGCAATAGGGAGAAATGAGCGACAAAAGTGACAGTGTGGACAGGGCCGTTCTATGCCGCCTCATGGGTTTAACTCAGGGGTGGGCAATTGTTTTGGCTCAGGGGCCACTTTGTGGGAGCAGAGGTTAGTGGAGGGCCGCACCTTTTAAAATGATTGCATTCATTAGCTAACTTTGCATTTCAGAAAAGGTATAAATTGTATAATAAAAATCAATAAATATAAATAAAATAAAATAAAATAGTGGTAGTTTTATTCAATTTATTTATTGTGCTAATTTCATATCAATAGCTGCAAGCACATTTAATTTTGGAATCAGTTTAATGAGACAAATGTACCCTATCACACTTTTCTACAACTTTTTTGAAATCAGGAGTGAGATTGCTTGTTGAGATTCTCATCACAGCCTGCAAGTTAATGTCTGTCAAAGAGCATCTATATTCACTCTTGTTGATCTTCATGCAAGAAAAACTTTGCTCAGAAATATATGTAGACCCAAATATAGAGAACATTTTCCCAGCAAATTTCTTTATACATGGAACTTTTTCAGCAGACAAAGATTTGTAAAAGTCAACTAATGTCACAGCATTAAACATTTCTTTCACAGTGTGATCTGACTGCATGTCAACAAGTTCAAGCTGCAGCTCCTCGGGTGCTGTATCAATATCAGCAGTGATGGGATAAGAGAGCAAATTGAATTTAGGCTCAATTTTCTTGAAGTCCTGAAATCTTCTTGGTGGGCCACAGAAAACTCTGTGGCGGGCTGTATGTGGCCCCCGGGCCGCAATTTGCCCACCCCTGGTTTAACTGAATTTAACACTTCTTCAGAAGCCCTGAATCCACACATCATTGGATACTGTGGTACCCTTCTGCAATGGCAGCTGTTCGCACAGGAAAATCTGGTAGCAAATGATTGCTATAGCGCAGTAGCCGTGGCTGTGCAGATGCAATCTTATGAAATAAACGTTTTTTCCCCTTTAGACGTCAGCGAAGATCTGATTCTCTGAGTTGATTTTCAGGAGGGAATTAAATGCCCGACGTGATGTGGCAGAAGAAAAGCAGAGAACGGAGCCATCCGACAAACAAATCTTGTAGCAAAATTAAACTGCCATTCCAAAGATGTTTCTTTCTTTTTCACAGACTGTTTTAAATTGGGTATCTGGTAAGGCTTTGTACAATGTATGCAACTGATCCAAGTGTTAGTGAGAAAGGGACTAATAACTATTAATGGATTCAATCTGAATTGCGCACCAGATATTTCAATAAATAGCTGCTCACTTGCCTCCTTGCTCTGTCTCTTAGGGAAGTACCAAGCAAGGATACTCTCCGAGAGCATGCTCACTCCAACAGAATACCAGAAGGAAGTCAGTTACGAACTGGTGACTGGGAAAGTAGATGCCCTCGGGGCCTTCTTCAGTACTCTCTGCCCAGGTAACTCTATACAGAGACAGCTGTTTAAAGACTTCCTAAGAATACAGAGATTCTGATCACTTCTGAGAATCTAGCTGTCTGATGAGATTTTGTACACTGAGACAGAAATTCTACAGGACTAGTCTAGACATCCTCAAACCTGTTGAGCTAAACTTTACAGGGAAACATATTTAAGAAGAAATAATACATTCAGATCTGCAAAACTGCCAGTGAAAGTGATAAAACTCCTTGTGTGCAGTGAAGGATGGAACATACGAGACCCAGGCCCCTACATTCAATTACGGCAACATTTGGTAAGGGGCTTTCAAATGGCACCGCAAAGAGCCACTTTGGCCACCTCAGTGAGCAAGCTGTGCTTGGCTTCACGGGGCACTTAGAGTACGTCATGTCCATTGTCTTTAGTTATTTTGCATCCCTTGTAAGGAAGGGTTTCAAAAACATTTTTATTATGGCATTATTTTCTTTTGGTTGACTAGATGGGGATGTTGACGTTTTGCTGGACAAATTTTGTCAAGAAAATCGAGGGCACATTTCATCGTCTCTCCCTGCTTCAGTCAGTAAGCCAGCAACAGTGGACGTAGTTGGAACAGCTGGGTGTACAAGTAAGTTTTGTGTAGGAGTAGCCAATCTTAACCTTTTCACATTTGTAGACCTTCTTCCTTTCACAGAGTTCAAGGAGGCATTTTAGCTCAGTGAGAATGCCTCTGAAAGTCAGTTATTTCAGAGTTCAACAGGGATCTGACAGTTGGTTTCCCACACTCAAGCCCAACTCATTGGTCTCAGCCCGAAACTACCACTTGAGATGAAAGGGACACCTTCAGTTCTGTTGGAACTCCATAGTGTATTCTGGACTGCACCACACAGATTTCAGGCAGATGCACACAGTCTAAGTCCTCTGCGAGAGATCCTAGGATGCACCTTTTAGATTTCACAGCAGTGTTCTTTAAAATATCCTCTCCCTTTTAAGCCTACCATGAGTCGTTGCTCATTCAAGCCCACTCTCTCGTAGCTGTTCAATCACCTGTCCACCATTTACAATGTCAATTAAGGCATCAGTTCTTGAGATTAATTTGTGATGCTCTTGTGTGGGGTAATTGGGCCAAGCACTACCCAGTGATGATCAATTGCAATTAAAAAGCAGCTAAGTAGGAAAATGCTAGCCTGATCTTGTCAGATCTCAAAAGCTAAGCAGGGTCAGCCTTGGCCAGGATTTGGATGGGAGACCTCCAAGGAATTCCAGGGTTGTGACATTGAGGCCAGCAATGGCGAACAATCTCTGAATGTCTCTTGCTTTGAATTTTTTAATTTTTTAAATTTTAATTTTATATTTACATTTATATCCCGCCCTCCCCATTATTTGGCAGGCTCAGGGCGGCTAACAACATGCATAAATATACATTAAAATACCAATTAAAACAATCAGTCAATAAAAATCATACTACATAAACAATCTATATTAAAAGAGGCAACTCTTCCAAATAACAGCTGTCAACTGAATAGTAACACTAGGTTCCTGCCCAGCTATGGAACCTCGGTTGATAGCGCCATTGGTACCATTGGTACCATTGTTGGCACAGTTGGTAATCAGGCCAGGGCCATAAGATCGAGGCAGCACCCTACTTAAAAGCCTGGTGGAAGAGCTCCGTTTTACAGGCCCTGCGGAACTGTAAAAGGTCCCGCAGGGCCCTGATGTCCTCTGGGAGCTCATTCCACCAGTGGGGGGCCACCACAGAAAAGGCCCTGGCCCTCATTGTAGCCAACCTGACCTCTTTAGGCCCTGGAAGAACCAGGCAGTTTTGGGAACCCGATCTTAGTGCTCGCTGGGGTATGTATGGGGAAAGGTGGTCCCTTAGGTAAGTAGGTCCCTGGGCATATAGGACTTTAAAGGTAAGAACCAGCACCTTGAACTGTATCCGGTATGCTATAGGCAGCCAGTGTAGTGTTTTTAGGGTGGGCTGGATGAGTTCCCACATAGGAAGACACAACAGCATTCTGCACCAGCTGCAGCTTCCAGATTTGGGTCAAGGGCAGCCCTGTGTAGAGAGCATTACAGTAATCCAGTCTTCAGGTGAGCAATGCATGGATCACCACTGCTAGGTCATTGTGTTCAAGGAAGGGAACCAATTGCCAAATCAGCTGTAGATGGTAAAAGGCCGACTTTGCAGTGCCTGCTACCTGGGCCTCCATCGTTAGGGAGGTATCCAGGAGCACTCCCAAACTCCTTACCTCTGGCGCTGGCACCAACGGCGCACCATCGAAGGTCGGGAGAGGGATCCCTAACCTTGGACCGCTTTGACTCAAGCACAGGACCTCCGTCTTCGTTGGATTCAATTTCAGTCGGCTCTGTCTAAGCCAACCAGCCACGGCTTTCAGCGCCTGGTCCAGATCTTCCAGACTAGAGTCTGACTGGCCGCCTAACAACAGATAGAGCTGGGTATCATCAGCATATTGATGACAACCCAGCCCATGTCTCCGGGCAATCTGGGCGAGGGGGTGCAAATTCTATGTGGTTGCCATGAGTCAGCTGTGACTTGACAACACTTTCCACCATGTAGGGAAAAAAAAACTTTTAAACTTATTCTTGGAGTGTTTGAAATTTACTGTTTTTCAAGTTATCTAGCCTTCATGCTTAACCTATGGCAGCTGGACCTGGAACAATCACGTTGAAGTAGTTTTGGGCATATTTCAGTGTTTGAACTTGAGAAACACACTTCATAGAAGAGGCTTTCTAAGTCATCATCAATGAGGAGGGGAGCAGATCTGCCATAGTCTTAATTGTGAAGTCTACATCCTTTGATTAAATAGGTCTCAGAATACATCAGGAATAACAAGTTCGGTCTTTCCCCATTCAACTGGTTTCCCCCCTCCCTCCTCGTCCATTCCTTACAGCTGTTTTTTGCCTCTTGTTGCCTTCACTGAGTCCAGTGATTTTCTCCAAAAATAAAAATGCTTGATGTCTGGTTCCCCAGCAGGTTACCCGACATAATCCAGATTATAATGTGACATAAAAAAAGCTGAAGCAAACAGAGGTGCACCACACCAAATTGCACTTCCAGGTTTGCTGATGCAACTCTTCATAAGATTCATTCCATAAATAATGACAAAGCAAAACTTGTAAATATTTAAATATTCACTGTCATACCCTCCCTTACACCATATTTTTGCTTTTCTTCTAGATTATAACTTTGAGCGGCATCAGATTCGACCCTTCCAGCTTGCAGTAGCTCAGAAACTGCTGTCTCATGTTTGTTCCATTGCAGATTCCAGCACTCAAAATCTTGACTTGGGTTCCTTCGAGAAAGTTGATTTTCTGATATGTGTCCCTCCTTCGGAAGTGACATATCAGCAAACGCTGTTCCATCTCTGGCATTCAGGTGCTCATCGCCACAAATGTGTACAAAATAATACCAATGTCTGTCAGGTTGGGATGGGCTGACATTAGTTGTATTCATCTTTTAGGTGTTCTATTAGAGCTTGGTTTGGAGAAGGAGCATCTTACAAAGCAGAGGGTGGAGCAATACGTAGTCAAACTTGACACAGAAGCCCAGAGTAAATTTAAAACCTTTTTGCAGAACTCTATGCAGAATCCACACACGCTCTTTGTCCTGATCCATGACCATGCTCACTGGGATCTTGTCAGGTAAGAATGGTTTAACTTTTCAGTGTACAGTGTTAGATACGGTTGTGGCCCACTTAAAATGTGCTCCCTTAGCCATAGGCTGAGGGAGCCGCCACTCACACTGCCAATGCTGGCCAGTGGCCGTGGTCTCTGGTGCCCACCCACAGAGGCGGCGCCAGGGTGAATGTGCCCTGCCATTCGAGGAGTGAGGCTGGCGGACAGCCAGGAACCAGCCTGACAGAGGGAGATGATGAAGATGAGGCGAGGGTGCCGCAGCCATGCTCACTCTCACCTCCTCTCTGCTCCTGCTGCCTTCGCTCACCTCAGCCACAGGACCAGGAGGAGGAGCAGTCAGAGAGGATGGAGGGACAGAGGGCACCTAGGCTGGGGGGAGGCAGGCAGCAGTGGCACTGCGCCCACCCTGGGAACGGCACACAGCAGGGACGCCAGCAACAACAGGACCCTGGTGGGATGGACACGCACCGTGCAAGAGCACCGAGAAGGTCAGGGACCTGGAGGGAGGAAATGGGAGTTAAAAGGGTGAGGGGTGGAGGGCGGTGGAGCTGACCTGCAGGCCCCTGGACGCCCATGGGCAGGGAGCTGGTGACGGGGACCAGGAGCCTGGGAGGGGGGGACACTGAATGGGGGGAATGAAACACTGGCTGTGATCACACTGGCAGCTTAGCACGATATGGTGCCGCCTCTAATTGAACTGATTTAAAGTGTTGCAGGATATATCCTGCTGCGGGTTACCCACAGAGACATCCCATGGGAAAGCATCCACATTATTGTAGCACAGCAGCCACGAAGTGCACCACAAAAACTTGCAAAAGTCATGTGCATACACATAAATGTGCATGCACATGAGCACATGGGCAATTTTTAAAAAAATGCCTCCCTAGCAGGAGAACGGATCTGCAAGTTCAGACTGCCAAATCCGTTCTGCACACGCTCCCCCACACTCAAGACTTCCAGCCATGCGCAGTGGCTGCGCAGGGGACCAAAAACACCACTTGTGATGCGGTGGCTTTTTAACCCGGCTCCAAGTCGTCCTATGACGGGATAAGTATGGCTGGGGGATTTGTATCCCGCCCTTTTCGAAAGTGGGCTCAGGGCGGGTAAAATCAAAATTTCATTAACAGTACAATCAGTTGTCAGATATTAAAACATTTAGATCAAAAGAAAGTTAACTAAAAATGACGACAGGTACTATCTATGTGACCCTGAATACAGTGGAAACTGAGATTGTTGTATATTTGTATCCCTGAACTATAAAATACATCTTAATGTTTTAATTTTAAATTAGAACCATTGTCAAACACATCTGTTGACTGAACTAGTGTCTATTTGACACCACTATCTGATTAATGGTGTGTGTTTTTCTGAGTTCAGGAAGACTGAAAATATGGATCCATGTGTTTCTGTTTTTATCTTATGCACATCTTTATAAGGCTAACCCTTGGAACCACATATTCTCTTTGTCTTTTTTTTTTAAGCAGCGCAGTTCATGGCCTTTATCCTCAGTCTGATTCAGCGGTGGGCCTTGTGGACAGGCTGCTTAACTGCAGAGAGGTGAAAGAGTCCCCCAATATTGTGACGCTTCATGTGACTTCCTTCCCCTACGCTCTGCAGACACAACACACTCGCATCAGCCCTTACAATGAAATCCACTGGCCATCGTTGTACAACAATGTAAGAGAGAGGCTCGAGGCTCTAATTTTAGGATCTCTGTGAGTTTTTCTTATATTGAGTTTGACTTTAGGGGCTGCAGTGGCTGAAATGGTTAAGATGCTGAACTGCAGACCAGAAGGTCAGTAGCTCAGCAGTTCGAGACCCGAGTGCTGCATGACGGAGTGAGCTCCGGTCTCTGGTCCCAGCTCCTGCCAAACTAGCAGTTCGAAAGCAAGAAATTGCAAGTAGATAAATAAGTACCGCTTCAGTGGGAAGGTAACAGCGTTCCATGCATCTCGGCATCATGTCATGCCGGCCACATGACCACAGAAACGTCTTTGGACAGCGCTGGCTCTTCGGCTTGGAAATGGAGATGAGCACCACATCCTTAGAATCTTATTCGACTGGCTTTTGAGCAAGGGAAACCTACCTTTGCTTTTTAAGATGTTATGTGGTGTGACAGGGCTAGAACAGACTGGGGCTTAATCTCCGATCTGTGGACACTTGTCTTATCTTCTACAACCCCCCCTGATAGCTTTCCATTGGCCTTGATTCCTTTATCACTTTTCTTCTCTACTGACAGAGAACCCTTTGAGGATGGAGTTTAACGTTTTTGAGCATAGCATCCGTCTGCTGACAAGCACAATGTAATATTTATTGAAATCAGTATCCTCACTTGAGCCAAGTACTTTAGTACCCCATATTGCCACAGAAGAGGCTGGGGTATACTTTCAGGGCCCAGCTATACGATAGCTACGGTGTGCCTAACTTGACTCACAGTCACACATACCTATTTGCCCCTTTCTTGGGCTCCACATGGTCCTTAGTGACATGATCCCAGGACACATGGCGTGTCAGCCAGCACAGTAGAAGGAAGTGCCCACCCTCCATTTGGCATCATTGTTGCTGGTTTAGAAGACATCAGCTGCTAGTAGCAGAGAGAAGAGGGCATACAGACTTCCTCTGTACCTCACTGGCAACAGAAGAAGGAGAAGCCTCAGCCCGCATTTGTAAGGCATTTAGTGCAGGTTTGATAGTTTATGTATGCAACTTTGATTCTGTAAGCCACTTCACGCAAATGGATGTTACGTAAATCGATAAGTAAGTAACATGGATGAACAGGCCAAGCTGTGCAGAAGATGACTGGGGGAGGGTGTGATCTCAGAATCTGGCTGCCAATGGAAGAGGTGCTTGTTCGTCAGAAGAGACCTGATTTTTTAACAGTGAACTGTCCTGTCATATAACAGTTGCCCGTGTAACCGAGCCGGACCTAAATCAGTACTGATGAGCAAGGGCGTAGACTTTCCAATTTCCGGGGTGGGGGCTGGGGCTGGGCCAGAGACATCACAGTCCATTGTCTCCGGGGGAGGCTCAGCACCTCCTGGAAAAGTTCGGGGGGGGGGGGCTCCAGCTCCCCAGCCCCCCTGAAGTTGACGCCTATGCTGATGAGCATCTTAGCTAAGAGGAAATGCAATATTAGCCATGGAGCTAGGATAGAGTACTGTTCTCGGTCCTGAAGGTGTTATTCGTTGAAACTGGTGAACTGCTAAATAATTATTACGAAGTGTTCCTTTAAATCTACACCGTCTCATTTATTCTAGGGAGCTGACTTGTACCATGAAAACAAGAAGTACTACGGACTGTCTGAGTTTGTTGAATCTACCCTATCTGGACACAGCCTTCCATTGCTTCGTTACGACAGCTCTTTTGAAGCGATGGTTATGGCTTTGGGGAAAAGGTACCGTACGTGGCTTACGATTTTGTTGACATTACAGCTCTGCAGAAAGGGTGGTGTTCCATGAAACAGAATGCTTGGGTCTTGTTATTAAATTTAATCTTTGCCCTTGGTCAAATATATTCTTTTTTAAAAAAATTGTATGAATATTTCAACAACAGTAGGTATTCCTTTCATCTTCTTACTGGGATATCAGTGGCAAAACATACAGGCAGACATTGACACGTGAGCCCCTCTCCCACAATCTCTTACCTCTCCCTGCCCCAGCTGTGTAGTCTGAGTGGAACTGAACTACATAAAAGGTGACTTTTTGCCTTCTCCCTCCTCATTTATGTCCCCCCCTACTGAGCTCCCAATGGACCCTCAGGAATATCATGTGGGTCAAAGTTGGGGGCTACCATGTGAAGGGAGGATTGGTGAAAATCACCCTTTCCATCTTTTGCAAGTGGGATCGTAAGAAGAAAGGGAACTTAGGATCCAAGCTGTGATGTTTGATACAACCTGGATAAATTCAAGGTTGGTTCAGAATCATTATTGGTTAATTATAATAATGCCTTTCCCGCTAGCCAGAAATACTGGCAAGGGTTTTAGTATCAGCCCCAGGATTTGTAGAAGTGCTTTCCACCAGTTCCCCCAAATGCCACAATTATTTTTTCACAATTTTGTTACTCTTCTTAACTTAGGCCTTCTGTATTTTCCTCGGCACTCTCTCTCACACACACTCACAAATACATTTTTATCCAGCTTAGCAGGTCCAGTTGGCAGAGCCATGGAACTTACCCAGCTCTCACCACCAACTTACCCAGCTCTCACCATCAGAAATGAATGCTGCTGCTTTTCCTTTCTGGTAGTCTGTATTCCTTCAGACAGATCCAGAGTTATCTTGGGTGGTGGGGGTGGGTGGGGGTGCAAGCTTCCTTCCCAACTGTCCTTCTCACCTAGTGTTGCACTAGGAGCTGATACACTCTGGTTCAAATTGCTACTCTCTAATCATGGAGCCCTCTGGGTGATCTTGGGCCAATCATGCACTCTCAGCCTGACTGCCTCACAAGGTTGTTGTAAGGATAAAAGGGGAGAGGAGGGGAATGATGTGTGCCACCTTGGAAAAAGGGCAGGATAAAAATGTAATCAATCAATAAAATAATAAATGTGTAAATAAATGAACATGATTTTGCCAAAAGATGGATCTACAGTCTGAGAACCCATGAGGTAATGAGGCTGATGGGAGACTAGACTCAGTTACTAGTGAAGGATATGCAGATAATGCTGGTGAAGAAGAAGAAGAGTTGGATTTATGCCCCGCCCTTCACTCAGAGTCTCAGAGCACTTACAATCTCCCTCCCTTCCCTTCCCCACAACAGACACCTTGTGTGGTAGGTGGGGCTGAGAGAGCTGGGAGAGAACTGCTCTTGAGAGAACAGCTCTGAGAGAACTCGTGACTGACCCAAGGTCACCCAGCAGCTGCATGTGGAGGAGTGGGGAATCAAACCTGGTACTCCAGATTAGAGTCCACTGCTCTTAACCACTACACCAAACTGGCTCTGGTGGTGGTTTGCATGGGCCTCCGAAGGAAATACTGGTTTTTGCTGAGAACTAGGTAGCATCTTTTCAGCACTTTATTTTTCTTTGTGTAGGGGGGTATTTTTGGTGTGTGAGTGTGTCTGTATGCCTGGTGCCTTGAAATCATGGCAACCTCTGGCAACTCTTACTGGAGCATGGAGAATGTCCATAGAAGTGGTTTGATAACCTGCCTCTGCTTCCCAGCCCTGGAATTCTTTGGAGGTCTCCCATCCAAATACTTTCCAGGGTTGGCCCTGCTTAGCTTCCAAGATCTGATGAGACAGGGCTGGCCTGGGCTATTCAGGTTAGGGCAGCTCTTTATTTATTTGTGTAAGGACTAATTTTTGTGTGGCATAAAGGGGTACCTTGACAGTTCAGCTTTAGATAATTTAACAGGAAACATGGGTAAATAGTAAGAAAAAGTTTCATGGACACATCACGTCCTATGTGCACCCTCTAAAAACTTGTCCTGCTTTCTGTTTTGTTTCAGGTTTCCAAGACTGCATAGTGCAGTGATAAGGACGTTTGTTCTTGTACAGCACTATTCTGCAGCCATGATGGCCGTGTGTGGCTTGTCCCAGATGAAGAACTACACAACAGTTGAAACCCTAGAAATCACTCAGAATCTCATCAATTCATCAAGGCAATGCCCCAGCGGTCATGGGCTTATGGTGGTTTTAAGGATTCCATGCATTCCGTTGGCGGCAGTGGCTTACGAACGCCTCAACCATGTGCGGGAAAGACTTGCCCTTGAGGACCATTTTGAAATCATCTTGGGGAATCCCAACTCTGGAATCACTGTAGGGAAACACTTTGTGGAGCAACTCAAGGTAACTTATACAACCAATCAGCTCCAGAGGAACTGAGCTCTATAGCTAATGTGGCTGCTGACCAGAAATGTCTGTTGACATGATGGCTGAATTCCAGTGGTGGACCACCCATTCTACACAGGATCTAAAGATCTTTATATATACTCACTGAGCTCTTCCTCCTGCTGGATAAACGGCTGATGGCAGGCTCTCGGCACTATCCCAGTGTCTTTATGCTGTGGGGCAGCTGGCTGAATTTGAATCCATTCAAGACAGATGTCAGGTGGCTGAGAAAGACTGAAATGCTAGCTGGAGGGTCATTCCTGAGACTTGATAGTGTCCAGTTGATAGCTGTAGACTCTGCAAAGAGTCTTGGGGTGTGGTTGGATTCTGTGCTATCATTAGATAAACAAGTATCCATGATAGTGCGGTCATCATTCTTTCATCTGTGCCAGGTTTGCCAACTGGCTCCTTATTTGTCCAGGCCAGACCTTGCCACATTGATCCATGGAACAGTCACCTCCAGGTTGGACTACTGCAATTCACTCTACATAGGGCTACCCTTGCACATGCTTCAGAAACTGCAGGTGGTTCAGAATGCAGCTTGCCAGGTTGCTGATTGGAACATCACGGTCAGCTCTTATTATTCCAGTTCTGTGGCAGCTGCACTAGCTACCTATTAGTCTCCGGATCCAATTCAAGGGGTTGGTGTTAACCTTCAAAGCTCTTAATGGTCTGGGACCCTCATACCTATGGGACTGCCTCTCACATTATAGCCCCCCCCCCCCCGTGCTCCCTTTGGTCATCGTCTAGGGGCCTCTTGCAGGTGCCTGGCCACAGAATGGCTCAGTTAGCTGTCACCAGGGGGAAGGCCTTCTCAGTTGTGGCTCCTACCTTGTGGAATGCACTCAGATGAAACCCATGCCCTGCTGGACTTGTTTAGTTTTCTCAGGGCATGCAAAGCTGAAACATTTAGGTTGGCCTTTGGAGGGTAACCACATGTTTGGGCTTTTTAAAATAATGACAGCCACATATTTTAATGTTTTAATATTTTAATGTTAATATTTTATGATTATTATTTGTTTTCATGTTGTTTTTATTTTATTGGTTTTAATGTGAGTTGCCATGAGACCCTACAGGTGAGTGGCAACTAAAAAAACCCAAATAAATATTCTGGTATCAATATCTAGTCATTTGAGCACTTGATGAATGCTTTGCTGGTTAATGGCTCTGTCAATAATTGGAAGGGGAGGACCTCAGACTCTGGGGGCCTCACGTGCATTTGCCGAGGGCTGCCTGACTGGGTTCATCCTAGGTCCCCCTGCTCCTGACTCTCTTTTTAATAACACAACAATTACTGGTAACAGCCAACAGTTTACTCCCTAACAAACCCGTGCTCCACTAGTTAGCCTGTTCCTTCCCCATGGGCTGGTGGACAGCTTGATAATCCCTGCCTGAAGCATAGCCTCCACCTCTTATTGGACTGGCTCCCAGGTCTTCCTGGGCAAGGGGTGGTACAGCTCCCTCACAAGCTTTCCTGGTTCAGTGTCCATAACATGTTCTAGCAGGTGTGTTCTCCCAGGCACTGGTGAGAAGATCAATTGATACCTTTCTAGCACCTGTCTCAACTTATTCTGCTGGTCCTCTGAAAGAGACCCCACTGAGATCTCGGGTAAGGTGTCTTCCCTCTGGTTCCAGTGGGAGAATGGCCTGATTGTCTGGGATGTCCTTCACCACTGTGAAGAGAACTGCCCTGTCTTTCCACTCCTTGAGCAAGTTTGCATGGAACCATTTTTATGGATGACCAACTTGTCCCCACCTTCACCCCATATATGTTGGTCCCCTTTAGTCTAACTGTTAGGAATGGGCTTGCCAAAGAATCATCTCCTTTATGTCCTACTGTTGGTGCAGGCACCAAGACTAAAGAGGCATCCGTCAAAGTCCTGTTCTTAACCTTCTTATCATAGCACATCTTTTGTGCTTGTTGGGCCTCCTTAAGGTGTTTTTGAGCCCAGTCTTGAACTGTCTGCCAGGTTTTGTGTAATCACTAAGTGTCTAAGGGTTGAGGCGTTGGTTCTTTCCTGCCAGCCAAGCCTTCCACCAGTACCGCCTTTGGTCTTCTAGGGGTACTCCTGTATAGTAGGCGAAACAGAGGTTCACTGGTAGAGTCTTAGGGCACTTCCCGGACTGCGAACATTAATGGGTCCAATACCTGGTCCCAAGTTCTAGCACCATTCCCTGTACACTTTCTCAACAAGCCTTTCAGGGTTTGATTGAACTGCTCCACCAGGCCATAAGTTTGTGGGTACTAGTTCCGGATGAATGATAGTAACAGCACTACAGGAATCTAGAAAAGCCTGGACTTCTTGATTGAAGATCTTTGCTTGTACTATCAGCAGGGGATTGCTGTTTCCGCCCATTGCCTAGGACACAGGCAGAGTCAAATCACATTCCATATAGGGGCAGTCTTGTTGGAAGTGTCCGGGCTGTCCACAAGTAAAGCACAAGCCCCTAGTGGTGGGGCCTCCCAGTCCCTTTCTCTCCCCCAACTGAGGAATTTTCCCTTCAGTGCCTTCTTAGGGAGTCGTGGGTGTCTCCTGTGACAATTCCAGATTAGCTTTAACTGGTATTCTGGCACTCATCTGTGGTCCCGGCCAGCCTCTTTCTCAGGCAGGCACCGGGGCTTGGCCAAACTCCCATGGCACCTTGAATTTCAGTTAGTAGGACTGAGACTTCAAGCATTTTTATTTTTTGTCTTATTGTTTTCTGTCCTTGTTTAAAATGTCATTTCTAATAATGGGGGAGAGGCTTTTGTTAAATTCTGTCTTCAGTGCACTTTTGTTCTAATTGAGTTAATTCATTGATTAATTGATTTAAAAAGCTGATAGTTAAACACCTAAAAATATTTGATTGGTTAGTAGCTTTACAGAGTATAAAAATTAATACTCAGCTTTTGTGTAACACTGTTCCTAAGCCATCACGTACGTAACTTCTGTAATCCTTACTGCAGTACTTAAAGTAAACCAGAATTGTTCTTCTCTTATCCCCATTTTATAGCTGAGGCTGAGTGACAGGAGCTTGCCTAAGACCATTCAGGAAGTCTACAGTTGAGCTGAGTTTTGAACCAGGGATTTTGCGTTGTAGTGCTCACACTTTTAACCCCAGTTTTGGATGGCAGCCACTGTTTCTGCCTTCTGCATTGGCACAGATATATGCTGACTAGTTTGTTTCCAATGTCATGATAGATCTGGCAGAAAATTGAAGATGCTGAATGGAGCCCACAGACCTATTTGGAGCTGGAAGGTCTGCCTTGCATCTTGATCTTTAGCGGAATGGACCCGCAAGGCGAGTCTCTGCCAAGGTAATAACTCAGCCCTAATAAACGTTTCCATGAAATCCAGCTTAGTCCTTCCTGCCTTCTTGTGCTTGCCTGTGAGCACAAGGTAGTTTCCAGCAACATGAAACCCACCACCTATTACAATCCTTTTTGAACAAGAACAACAGAGCAAATCTGATGTTGCCTTTTCTTTGATCAACTAATCTCCAAATAAGTAGGATGTGGACTTTTTGAAATGCATTGAATGAACTTGGCCCAGTAAAAAGAAAAGCCTCACGTGGCCAGTTTTTTCTCATTCTGTGGATGTCCAACAAGGCACATCAATCCACCACCATTCCCCAAACCCTTTTTATTAAGTAAGTGCTGACACAGACTAAGCCATGCTGTTGGCTAGGGAATATATCACATTTACTAGCTGTAGGAGAAGATAGTCTACAGGATGTTACTGGAAGTTAGTACTTTGTCCTATTTACAGTCCATGTGTAGATGCTCTGGGGGCACAATAAACAACAAACACCAAGTTTTCTGTAACTGTTATACATCTAGTATGCATCGATAAAAATAACTGCAAAGTGGCCACAAGACCTCTTGTGTTGCCTTTGCAGTGATGTTTATTTTGAAATACACCAGGTTTTGGCCAGTTTTGCTTTACTGAACATTGCAATAGATAGGAAATGATCTCAAAGACTCCTACAGTTCTCCCCCCCCCCTTTCTCTGTCCAAGGTCCTTAAGGTACTGTGATCTGCGTTTAATAAATTCCTCTTGCTTGGTGAGAACAGCCTTGGAGCAAGAACTTGGCTTGGCAGCCTATTTTGTAAGTTCTGAAACCTCCACAGAGAAACTGGTCTCAAATGACGTTCTGGAGAGTGATCCGGAGAAGTTAAGCAGTACCGATAATGAAGATGAAGAGACAGTAACAGAAGGTAAATGAAAAGTCACAGACTCGTTGCACTAAAAGATGTCAACAAATAGATCTGGTTGAGACAAACAGGTTGTGGGATCCTGATTTAGATGGAACTCCGGTGCACTTGAGGATCCAGTAATTGAGTGACAGTTAATCTCTCTTCACTGAGTTGGCACTGCTTTGATCCCATCCTCTTCCCTATCCCATCAAGCAGAAACTGAATGTTAAGACACAAATATTATGTGTAACTGCAGCTCGACAACTCATTTTGAACTGGAATAGTTGCTATTGGTAGGTGCAATGAGAAACAGAGAAGTTCCAGGATTTCCTGTTCCAAACTGAAATCTTGCATGGTGTATGGTTTAGAATGGAAGATTTGTCTCACTTGCTGTAAGTCTTCCTTTCTCAGTGGTCCAGGGGTGGGTCCGTTCTCACATCTGGGAATGTAGCTCCTCCTCTTCGACAGCAGGGTCATGATAGCTTCTTGTGATCCCCGGAAGGGAGGGGCTTATTCCCAGATCTCCAGTCTGTCAACAAGCCTCAGTTCTCCCTCTTTAGACACAGCCAGCAACTCAGGGGAAAACCTTATTAACTAGGAAACTAGAGAACTGGCAGAAAGAAAACCGAAAGAAAACCGAACTCCCCATAATGGCATGGGAAGAACCAGCGTCAACTCTCCAGCTAACTATCAGGATGGATAGCTCATGACAGCCAGCTCCTCCAACACTAAAAGCTACCCCCAACAAGTTTAAACAAAATATCTTGGGCAAGATGGACTGGCCCCCTGCACCCCTGGACCACTGAGAAAGGAAGATTCATGATAAATGAGGCAAATCTTCCATTCTCCAGTGGTCTGGGGTGGGCCAGTCCTCACATCTGGGACATACAAAAGCAGTCTGCCCCAGGGAGGGACTCAGCTCCTAGGCTAGAAGAACGTGCTGTGGGACCTTCCTACCAAAGGTTGCCTCAGCAGATACCATCTTGTCTATCCTATAGTGCCTGATAAAGGAGTGCATGGACCTCCAAGTGGCAACTTTGCAAATGGTCTCCAGGTAGGGACATGATCTGTATGTTGCCGAGATTGCTGCCCCTCTTAAGGAATGGGCAGTTGTCTCCTGTGGCAGATCCACATCTGAGGCCTGGTAAGCCAAAACAATATACCCCCTGATCCATATACTGATAGTGGACGTGGAGACCTGTTGCCCTCTAGATGCCTTTCTGAAAGAGAAAAACATGGAGTCAGTCTTACCAAGGGATTTAGTTCTATCCATGTAAGAAGAAGAAGAAGAAGAAGAAGGCAGTGAAAAAGGGCAGTGAAAGAGGCCTCAGAATTCTTGCATAGGGCCTGCTCGATACACTTGTCACAGGGGTCCCTGGGAAAACCTTCCGCCTCCATCGGAAACACTGAGGTGAAACACAGACTTGCCACCGGGTCATCCACTAAGGGCAACTTAAACTTCTTAGCCACCTCAGGCACCAGGGAGTAAAACTTGGAGGTAACGGGATGATTACCCTTGGGCCTGGCAGGCACTTCCCATTCCATGTTGACTACATCATTAAACACTGCCAGGAAGGGGACCCCGGTGGGCCCCGACCAGTGTTCCCTTTAAGCTGGGTTAGTGTGAGCTAGCTCACCGTTTTTTAGCCTCCAGCTCACACATTTTTGTCTTAGCTCAGGAAGGATGGCTCCAGAGCAAACTAATTTATGCAGTAGCCAAATCACTCGCTCACAGCTTTAATGCCAGTAGCTCACAAAGCAGAATTTTTGCTCACAAGACACCACAGCTTAGAGGGAGCATTGGCCCCGACCCCACCTTAGGAAGGGTCTGATGTGAGCCATCTTGGAACTTTGGGGGTGGGTCTGTTTTGTCCTTACTGCTGCCAGGAATTCCCAAGATGCACAGCACCTTGGATAGGAGTTTACTGTAGAGCCCCTGAGGAAAGAGACAAGTCTGTGTAGTAGTGACGGGGAGCTCTTCCTCCTCAGAGAGCTCCCCCTCCTCTTTGGTGGATGAGGAGTCTGAATCTCCACTGAAGGTTTGGAGTACGACAGGTGGGAAAAAATTAAATTCCCCTTCCTTCTCAGTTCCCAACTGCACCCACCAGGCCAGGTTTTTTTCAGTTGAAAGTGAGCCCTTGTTGTACCATTCTATCCATTTTTGCTGTAATCTGGAGGAGGAGAGACAGGTGGACTACTTTAGGACCCTTTTGGTAGGCTAGGAGGAATGAGGAATTGCAGCTAAAAAGCTAATAAAACTTTCCCAATGCTGGCCCTTAAGGAACACTAGAATCCCAACTAGATTGGTTTCAGAGCTGGTAAACACACCTACGTAAGTTTCATAATGAAGCTATAAATGTTAAATACTTACCCATTTCATTATGCATGTGGTAGCCTTGAAACTTCAGAGAGCAGGTTGTTAAAGGGATGGACAGTTCCGTTCCAACCTGTAAATGACGTCGGTGCCTAAGTAAGATCAAACAAAGCCATTTTCAGAAAATACAAAATTCTTTCCCTTTAAATCCTGGGACAGGCTCCACTTCAGAAAAAAGAAGCCCCGTCAAAAGAGAGCGATCTGGCTCACATGATTCTGCAGCCTCATCTGTTTCTTCTAAAACATCAAGTAAGATTTTGACATGAACAATTTCCAGTATTTCTTTAGGTGGTTAGGGATTATAACAGGTTAGCCCATGTTGTTGTTGCTGTCAGTTGGGATTTGCCATGATTCATTTGAAAGAAGACTGAGAAATAAACATTTTACCCAGACGAAGTTTACATTTAGGGACAGAAAAAAACAAGAAGGGGTCCATATGGAAAATACAACAAAGAAACAAACACTGTGATATGAATGACTAGAACATTTTATATTTTTAAATCAAATTTACAACATTACAAGGAACAGTTCATTATACTCTCAATAAAAGTTTACAACGTTACAAGGAAAGTCCATCATACTCAATAAGCACCTGGATATAAGCTCATTTCATCCCCGTCTTCCTCAGGAGTAGTCCTATTGTATGGAAAGGTATCAGCCTCTTGATACAGGTCAATGTTTGTTAAGAGCAAACCAATGCTTAACTTCTTTATTTTCTGCATTTTATCCTGGAAGAAATCCATGGTATTTTAAATGAAAAGCAACATGAAGCTGAATGGAATATTCTTCTTTTAAAAAAGATTTTGATAAATTAATTATTTAATTATTAAGAATGTGTTAGAAACATGGGGAAACATGTACATTGTCATTTGAAGAAAGCCTTGCAAACTGCAGGTTGAGTGTTTATAGCAAAATAAATACTCATCATGCAGTTCACAAGGCCTTATGGGCATGACAGTCTACATATTCGGGGAGCTACTGTAAACAAGCTTCCTGACCCATACGTTCATGACAAAACAAGTCATACTTCATACCTGGTACAATACAGTTCCCCCACCTCACAACTCAAAAGATTTTCACTCTACATGGAGATGATTGACTTATAAGAGAAGCATTCGACGATAGGGGTGTTTGTACTTGTCCCTTCCAGAGTGACCTGCTGGGGTTGTTCTTATTTCTTTCTCTTTGCTCTGCTTGCCCATGGGTTGGGGAAGGTGTAGAGAATGCTGTTCACTATCCCATACATGTTTTATTTGCTTCCATACTGATTCAAACCACCATTTTAGCATATATCAGTTATGGAGTTAGTGGTGTACAATGAATCTGTGTGGAATCAGCATCTTGATTATTCTACCAAAATGCCTAGATTATCATTCTTCAGGCCCCTCTCAATCCAGTTTTAGAAAGCATGTGGTGATTTGGAATCTGAGCATATAGCAATGAGTTACATCCAGATTTGGTATTGACATCTCAGTTGCTGGCATTTCACTGTATTTGAAGAGGCTGCATGAATTGTTCCTTACTTTTTGCTTGATTAAGGAAAGGCCCAGGTGTGTTGGTTTCAATAGAGTGCTCAAATAACACTTAAAATGCCATTGGGATTTAGTAGCTATCTGCAATGAATAAAGTAGAAATATCAATGCCAGTATCAAAAATGATACTACAGTTCCACTTTGTTGCAGATGACTACTGGACCCAGGTGCTATTGGGGGAAGGGTAACTGCAACTTGCATTAGTCACTGAAGGTTTAACTTGACCTTTTAAAAAAAACCCCAAAACCTTTATTTTGTTCATAGGCACAGCATTCTGCAGTGAAAAGTCTCCTCCATCAGTAACTGCAGGTGACACAGGAAAGTCAACCCATCAGATATTAAGCAGCGGTACAGAAGAGAATGTAAATAACCCTGAAAAGCAAAGACCAAAAACGGACAAAGATTCCAAGTCAAATGCTAAAACTGCTCAGGGCTCCATCACTTCCTCATCACCATCTCCTTTTTCATCTTCTTCTGCCTCATCTGTACCTACTCACAGCTCCTTTGTCCTGCAGGCCCCTCAGTGCTCCATGACAAAAGCGTCCCAACAGCCTCCTATTGTTTACCTGCCTAAACTGGTGTACGACATTGTTACCTCTGCCGACAGCACAGGACTTCCCAAATCATCATCCCTCTTACCTTACCATTCTGTCATGTGGGCAAGTTCCTTTCGCCCACTCATGAGTAAAATGATGACCTGCACGGAGCAGTCTCTGTATTATCGCCAGTGGACCGTCCCCAAACCAATCCATATGGACTACAACAACAGGAACGAAGGCAGGATGGACACCTTCCATCCAAGGAGGCTGCTGCTGAGTGGGCCACCACAGGTGTGTAATAAAAACAGGGTAATTATTCTTATTTTATTTTAATTAATTGAGTCTTACGATTGCATGAGGATATAAGGATTGCCTTATTGTATTGGACCAGAGGCCCTGTCTATAAAAGCATTCTGTTTTCAACAGGTAGGACCTATTTCTGGGTTGGATCGAGTAATCCACCTGTGAAAAGGGCTGGCATCTGAGGATCTTTCCAGCAGCCTCAGGAAAGTTGATTCCCCAGGAAAATTGATTCCTAGGACTGTGGGTCCCATGTGGACTGATACCCACGCAGGTCAGAGCACTTCACTAAGGAGAGAGAAGGAGGTAGAATCCCCTACAAACTAGTGCTTGCAGAAGGATGAAGAGGAAGGGTGATTTTGCATCTTTCTCTCTCCTTAGAGAAGCCTCCACAACCTGAAGGGTAGTTAGTTCAGCTTTCCAAGAGTCAAAAGAGACTGCTGAGGGGAGGGACAGAATGTAAGATTCACAAACCTTGTAAGTGCAAATCACTGGATCCAACCCTCTGGACATACATAAGCAGAGCATGACACTGATAGCTACCCTTAATTTATATTTGCAGCATCTGGTAATCAGTGGCTTGTCTTCAGTCTTCTATGCAGTCCCACATGGGCACTGCGCATGCACAGGCCTCCCACAGCAAGGATTTCTAGCTTCTAGAGAGCCTAAGGGGTGCCCCGCCCCTCCAGCATGGCCATGTCACATTTTCTGCTGAAGGGGAGAGGTGCTGTCTTCCCTCAGTTTCCTTTTTGTTGCCAAGCTGAGAGGATCCATCTAACTTCGCTCCTGATCTTCGCTGACTTTCTTCGTCGCTCTTCACTCTGGGATTCTGAGCTCCAATATGGCTCAGAAGTCCCTGTTTAAAAAGTGCCTTCAGTGCTGCATGGAAATGCCCCAAAGTGACGAGCATACACTCTTCATCATCTGTTTGGGTGATTCCCACAGTGTTGGATCTTGCGGACATTGCCAGCAATGTCTTACTCAGATAAGGCTTCTTTGAAGCCACCTGCCTTGCACGAACCCACTCCAAGGGCTGAGTCTGTTGCTTCCACTCAATTGGTTCCAACCCCAGATCTTCATAGGTGTCAGTCCTGATCCCCAGATCCAGCCCCTTTGCACCGCAGCACTTTGGAGCTTCCTCCCAAGAAAGTGAGAACAAAGTCTAAGCATTCTAGCAAGGACTTGGTTCCATCTCACCCAAAGCACAAGGAGACACTCTCATCAGATCCAGATCTGCAGGAACCAATTATACTGGAGGACCCAGCCATCCTTGGTTCCACGTGCACCTTCCTCGCATGCCCACAAACCTGAGGACTCCAGCTCCAAAGGTGAGCTTCCCTCAGATCCACCCTGTCAGGTGCCTAAGGGCAGGTCCTACACAACTTCTCTATCTACAGTTCCAAGGCAGCAGACCCAGCAGCTGGCTCCCTTACAAGTTCTCCTAGCCTTGGTGGGTTGCTCTTTGGAATCTACCACCCCAGCCCGGTCCCTAGCCAGGTTTCTCCCTTTATCCTTATCACTGGGGTGATCCTTTCTCCTCAGCTCATCCAGCCTCGCAGATCCCTCCCAGAACCTTACATAATGGGAATGGATAGCAGATAATTTACTAGTGGTATCACTTTGCTATTAAAATCTTACACAAGGATCTAGATCTGGACCCTGCCTCCAAGAGGACAGTTGGAAGGCTGAACTATAGGTTTACACTCAGTATGTCCTGACATACATCCCCATCCCTCTGGTCACAATAAGATAACAATGTATAGCTAGTAAATGTGTTATTAGTATAGTAAAGGAAAGCTATAGTCCTGTGTGTTTCTGTTTCTCTTTTTCCCTTAAGGCATTGGACTTGTTTTGCGCACATTCGATATGGTTTTAAAATGCTGCTGTTTTATTGCGTTAAGGAGTTGCTGTCTTTTGGTTCTGAAATGCTACTTGTTTTACTTTTTAAGGAGCTGGTTTTCATCTACTTTTTAGATTTTAACTGCTCTACTGCTCTTAGTGCTTTAAAAGGTCATTTTAAATGTCTTAAGGCATGTTGTTGTTTTTGTCTGCTTTAAATTCCCCCCCAGTCTTCAACGTTTTACTGTTTCATTGTGTTTTCAAATTGTTTATAAGAATTCTATTAATTATAAGGTGCCTGAAGAATCAGTCTTGATTGAGAGAGTGCAGAATGTAACCACGCAATACACAAAACGTGCATTAGCTTTGTATGTGTGCTGTGGATCCCACTATTTGCAGCATTTCTGATCAAGTGCGTAGACCCTTGAGATATTGGGGAAAGTGCAGAAAAGGGCAACTGGAATGATAAAAGTGTTGGAACACTTTCCCTATGAAGAAAGGTTGAAGCACTTGGGGCTCTTTAGCTTAGAGAAGCGATGGCTGAAGGGTGACATGATTGAGGTTTATAAGACTATGCATGGGATAGAGCAGGTAGAGATAGAAGTACTTTTCTCCCTTTCTCACAATACAAGAACTCGTGGGCACTCCATAAAATTGCTGAGCAGTTGGGGCAGAACAGATAAAAGGAAGTACTTCTTCACCCAAAGAGTGATTAACACGTGGCATTCACTGCCACAGGAGGTGGTTGCGGCATGGTTGAAGCATGGATGGCTTCAAGAGGGATTTAGATAAACATATAGAGCAGAGGTCCATCAGTGGCTATTAGCCACAAGGTATAGATAGGAACTCTCAGTCTGGGGCAAGTGATGCTCTGTATTCTTGGTGCTTGAGGGGTGGGACAACAGTGGGAAGGCTTCTAGTGTCCTGGCCCCACTGCTGGACCTCTTGAGGGCACCTGGTGTTTTTGGCCACTGTATGACAGAGTGTTGGACTGGATGGTCTACTGGCCTGATCCAACACTGGCTTTTCTTATGTTCTTACGTTCTTGTGCATGTGCAGACATCCAGGAGATGGACTGGCAGATATGACTGCACTCCCCTGTATACTTATAGAATAATTCATGAGTATGAACAACTGAAGAAGGAATAACAGGAGTGACATTCAGAGAGAATGTCATAAGTGGGCCGTGTTGGTCATTCAGGCTGTGTTGGTCATTCAGATTTCGGGTACCCCACCCCCCCATATGATGCTGAAGGCAAATAGTTGTATAGTTTCTGATGTGTGTACTTACAGATAGGAAAGACAGGAGCCTATCTGCAGTTCCTCAGTATCTTGTCTAGAATGCTTATTCGATTGACTGAAGTGGATGTTTATGATGAAGAGGAGATCAATACTGGTAAGTGTTCCACACAGAAATCTTTCCTCTGGGAAACAACTTCCAATTGTCTGGTTAATCATCAGTGAGGCTGTTTTGTTGTTCTGTTCAAAATTTGCAATCCCCTATGTTAATTTATTTCCATTAATTGAACCCCTTAACTTAATCTCATGTAATTAATCAAATCCTCTGCAAAAATCAATTTTAAAAAAATCCTTATTGCATAATGTAGCATTTTTCTTTATATTTACTCCACTGACCACTATATGCATGTTTTCAGACACAACAATGTGCATCTGTTTTTTTTCCTGCCAGAAGGCTGGCTTCATCACTTACAATCTATCTGTCTCTAAAAGACAACATTTTGAGGCACTTGAAAAATCTTAAGATATATTCTATATGATAAAAACAAGCCTACGGGGAAGAAACCGAAAAAATAAGGAACATGAATCCAGTTGTATGTTTGGAACCATGAACTGCCTGAGATACCTATTTCAGCCTTAAAAAATCCTTCTGTAATACTAAATAGTATATAAACATAACTCTTATGCTTTATCTTACTAAAATGTATTGTAAGTGAAATCTCAACCAAGCTATGTAACACTGAAAATGACCCCTGCCGCTTGGGTTTTTAGTGGCCTTCTTTTCTTTCTCCCATAGTTTGTAGTTCCCCTTCCTATTTTCTGTTGTAGTTTTAGAGAAAAGCAATTAAAATTTATATATATATAAAAAGATATGTTCTGTATGATTGGAAAGATCAGAGTACTTAGATATGCTAGAAAACATGCCCAATACAATTGTAAAATGGACAGCAGCGGTGCAAACTTCATAACTGTGCCAACTCCTGAATTATAACAAGTTCTTTAGTAAACCCAAGGTGACTTTAGAAGGAGGGGGACTGTCCTGAACAGACAATTTCTGTGTATCCTCTATTTTAGACTGTATACCTTGTATACCCGGAGCAATTCCATCTTGTCTGGATTTTCAGCTTATTGAACTAGCCTGTTACTGCCATCTGGTAGTCTTACAAGGACTTCCTTCCATCCTCATTGAATAATGAAGTACCCATTCATTTATGTGGAAGATAGCAAGAGGTTGTGCATAGCAAGAGGTTGTTTTCCTGTGCACTGCCCAGCTATCCAACCAATTGCAGCATCTCCTTGTGTGAAATGCTATATTTTGCATATATCTTAAACTTCCTTTTTGTTCCTGATGTGGCAGATCTCAAAGAAGAGTCAAGTCAATATTACCACCAACCAGGGGATGCATGGCCTGATCTAGAAACAATGAAAAAAATGCCCTTCGACTATACTATCCATGATCCAAAATATGAAGATGCAAGTTTCATTTGTTCAAGAATTCTTACGAAGAATGAAGGTCAGGATTCCTGTTTGATTAGGTGTTTTTTTTTTAAACAAAACAGAGTGGCGTACTTGCTTTGATACAATAACGGCATACAGTTGGAATGTTCAGTGGAATAATAACAATAACTTTGATGCATCAGCAACTGAAATGCAATTGAGTCTGCATAATGGCTTGGATCCAATGGCATATTTCCATGGATGGAAGATTTTGTCACTTCCCCTCCTTGTGCTGCAGCACAAAATGCTCTCTGGAATTATTCTTCAAGGGACCCCCAAGAACAGCAGCAGGAGTGGGGACTAAGAAAGTTCCACTCTGTTGTTGTGGTCACACGTGCCAGATAAAGTGTGTGGGGGAAGCAAGGCTATTTCCTCTGGAGGAATTTGACCCACAGTTGCGAGATCACACCTCCCTTTGAAACTGCGGGCGCAGCCTGTCAGTGTGTGATCAGATGCAACTGTGGGTGAGTCGTGGGGTTTTTTTTTGCTGTTTGTTTCCTATGCGCTTAACCAAGGAATTGATGAATTGCACCTCTGCACTGAGGGCTCCCTATGGAGTTTGTGATGATGCACATACTGAGAAGGGGGAAAAAAACAACAGCACGGAGTCAGGATGGCCTGATCAGACCATCCCGACGACATGAGAGCACTCTAGAGCGATCAGACAGGGGAAAGTCTGTCCATGGCCCATTGCAACCCATTTACTATTGGATTTTACCTGGTGTCTTTTAACCTTGCTTCTGCAGCTGAGCAGAACAAGTTGCCAACAGCTGTGGGATGCCTCCCAGATGTTGCTGTCTGATCGCTCCCTTTAAATTCGCCTGGCATTCATACCTATGTCAGGTCTAATTGTGTGTGTGATCACAGCCTGTGGGTAGATATATTTCTATCCATGAAAATGCTCTGCTGGATCCAAGCCAATTATTTACTAGTACCTGGGATAAATAGTTACTAGTTTAAGAGCCAAATTAATCCAGATGACAGTCACATTCACAGTAGCAACCACTACTGCTGCTTTTCTGTTCTTCCCAAGCAATATACTGCTCATAGCTCCCACTGTTGCCACATCTATCAACTCTCCCTAAATCTCTCCATTCTGCCTATCTCTTGCGAGCCCACATCTTGTTCTTTCCTTTGTCCAGTCTGGTCTCTAATCCTCGCGGGGTCATATAGTTCTTCCATTCACATCTGCCTCCTCCCCAGCTTTCTTCTGTACTACTCTCTTGTGTACTGGACTAGCCAAACTGCCTTCCAACTGTGTATAAACAGCATGTGTCTGCTGAGCCACAGTCTAGCTGCTGGGTGAAAATGATCTGTAAATCTGTGGAAGCAAGCTCATTCTGTTTTGTGGAATACCACTAGAGGGAGCAAGCAAATGTGTTCTCTAGGGAAAAATATACCTTCTCAACAATAATAAGCATTACAATGTTTTAGAGCATACAAAGAAAATAAAAAAAATGCATGCTCATTTTTTTTTAAAGAAACCTGATCTTCTTGCATGGTTTATGTAGACCAGATTGGAAAACAGTGCCAAACATTTGCTTTATTATTTTTGACAGTAAAAATGATTTAGATCACCAGGCTTCTTCTGGTGAAAAATTATTTGGGGCCAATCTATATTGCAAATGTGTAGCCACTGTAGGTTTGCTGAAACAAGGCTGTGATTTTAGCAGCAGCAACAGACTCAAACATTAATTCATCGTTTGCCCGATTCAAGCACACTGAACAGTCCAAACCCTCCTATACAGACAGATCAGCAAACAGAAAACAAGAGGACTTGTATATGCACCGTCAGACAACTCGGATGAGGTTATCCAAATACGCAGCTTACAACACTTACCACCACTGTGAACAGTGCCACCAGTACATGGGCTTCAACCCCAGGTACCAGGTAAGGTGGATAAAACCAAATGCTCCAATGTTGCAACCTCTTATATTTGTGCAGTTCTTTGGCACATTACCCCTGCTTATCTTGAAGCAATTTATGAGGAATTCTGGATTAAATAGGGATTGGAATTCAGCAGAGGTACCAACAAGCCTGGAGAAAAGGGTCCTGTCCCTTTAATAGAGGTTTGATCTATGAAAATGGGCAGCTGAACATTTTCACGGCATGGAAGCAAATAACATCACTTGTAAAATAGCATCCCATTAAGCCTCTAATTTCCTCCAGGCTATTAGCAGCCCTGGAATCCAGGTCTCCTTGGTGCTTGTCCAACATTCTATGCCAGGGTATTATTTTTCTGGGCTCAGCTGTAACGTTCTTTCTTGTGTGGAGGAAGGGCAATGGTGCATCTTCCCACTTCCCACTGCTGGCTGAGCCCTCAGGACCACAAGGCATAGCTCAGCTACTCCAGCAGGTGACAGGAACCCCAGACCCACTCTGTCATCAATGACAGAGGAGCCCTAATCAGCACCAGTGATTGCACTATGCCCACAGCTGTGAGACCCCACCCACCAGTCAAACAGTTGCCCACAGTGGCTTCATGGGAGCAGCCTGGCTCAGAACTGCACAGCAGCACTGACTAGTCCTTCATCAGGGTTTAGGTGGAAGAACATCTCTTCAGGCCATTGGGTTGCACAAGGCAGGAACCAGAGGGGTGGAGGCAAGGTGGGCCCCTGTCAGAATCTAGGGTCAGTCCAAGCCAAATTCCAGTGTCAAAGTTCAGTCCAAAGGTCATTTACCAAAAGAGCAGAGTCCAGTTCAGAACGTTATACAGGAAACAAGGTCAAGACATTGGTGACTTGTTGCTTCCACATCAAGCAGTCTCCCTTGACTGGCTTTTATAGGCCTCTGCTAGATGGTCCTACTTGCAGCCAGCTACTTGGGAGTAACCCTGCAGCTACTCTTCATCAGCAAGCAGGCCGAGACATGCACATTATGTTCTTTCCTGAAGCTCCAGTCTAAGCCTTCATCTCCAATGCTCAAAGGGTGTGGGTGAAACTGGAGGGCTGGTAATGACCACCTGGGTTTCCTCTGTTGGAAGGAGGTTGGAAGATGCTGGTGGCTCTGCATCAGCTGTCGGCTGTGAACTCTGACAAGCCTGCAGCTCATCTTCTTGCTTGCCAGTTTCTGCTGGTTCAGAGCTGATTTCCTGAGGCTCTTCTCCTGAGGAGTCCTCGCTGTTGCTGAGTCCTGGCTGACCCACAACAGCCCCATTGGCATGGTTAAGCCCCAGACTTCCCAGGCTGAGAAGTGTCAGCTGGGAGATGCTTCCTTGTTGTATAACTGCTCAGAGATAGAGGAGTCAGCTGGGCAGCCCCCAAGGGAGACAGGAAGACTTGGAGTGACTTGAACACTCATTCCATCTTATTCTGGGGCCAAAGGGGCATAAGCACAGCAGGCCACAAAGCCGGGGGGGGGCACACATTCAAAGACAAAGAACTCCTGCCCTGTGAGGTGGTGCAGCACTCTCAGACCACTGCCTCCACACAGTCCTCCCATAATCCCATTCTTTGCATGCAATTGAATGAGCTATGGAAGAACAAAATAAATTCTATTTTACTGCTGAAATGGCACAAATAAATCCTGTTATTGTAATGGGTTTACAGGCTGGGCTGGGCAGCCCTAGAACTTCAGACTTAGGTAAAGTATATCCATGCCCATTCACTTTCCTGGCTTGTATCCTGCCCTATACATTCCTACATCACTCCTGACTTCTTCATCTGGTGTACATGCTGGACTATATGGACAATTGAAACCAGCCCTATTCAATTTTTAAAGGTACTGTAGTACTGTGTCAGAGACCTGAACCACTGTACTTACCTATAACAAAGGCAGCAGTTACTCTTGTTAAGTTTGCATTCTGCACAGTCTAAGTGGTCACCAGTTTCTAAATAAATAACTTTGGAACCATTAAGGGTTGTTTGATGCCGGAGTGCAAAGGTTGCATAAAATCAGTATCAGTGAATGCCTTTACTTTAAAGGCTGTGATGTGTTAAGGATGTGAGTCTTGAGTCTTCCCCCCACCTTGAATCTTGACAGGTGGACTGTAAATGTAGTATACATTCATTTGGAGGTGTTTTTGGTCCTACTGGAGGATAGGTTTCAGAAGGTGGTATTGCAGGACTGCTTCTCAGCCTCTTCACATTTGGCCCATGCGGCCCCACAAGGTTCCATCTTGTCCCTTATGATGTTCAACATCTACATGAAATTGCTGGGTGAGGGCATCTGGAAATCTGGGCTGGGTTGTCACCAATATGCAGATGACATTTAACTCTCTCTCAGTCTTCTGGCTGATCCTAGGGAGGCTGCAGAAACCCTGAACTAGTGCCTAGGAAGTTTTGGAGGTGGGCTAATAAACAGAAGGTTGATCCCAACAAGACAGGTGTGCTACTGGTGAGGAGAAGGTCTGACCTGGGATTTAAGAACAGCACCTATTCTGGACCCCTTGAAAGAACTTTGACTGGTTAGCCAGCTGCAGCCTTTCCTGGGCAGAAAAGATCTGGCCACTGAGATGCATGCCCTGGTTACATACAGGTTAGAGTATTGCAGTGCACTTTATGGGGGCTGATCTTGAGAGGTATTCAGGAACTTCAGTTGCTGCAGAATCCTGCAGCCAGGATGTTGATTGGAGGGTGTTGTAGGTGCCATATCACTCCAGTCTTGGCCTGTCTATGCTGGATTTCCATCTGTTTCCAAGCACAATTCAAGTTGCTGGTCTTGACCTTTAAAGCCCCATGTGGTTTGGGACCAACATACTTGAAGGCCCTCCTAATCCCTCTACGCTGAGTTAGTGTGAGCTAACTCATGATTTTTTAGCCTCCAGATCACACATTTTTGCTTTAGCTCAGGAAGGATGGCTCCAGAGCAAACTAATTTATGCAGTAGCCAAATGGCTCGCTCACAACTTTAATGCCAGTAGCTCACAAAGTAGAATTTTTGCTCCCAAAACTCCACAGCTTAGAGGGAGCATTGCTTATGAACTGAGGCACCAAAACTCCGGAACTCTCTCCTCTGGAAAACTTGTCTTTCCCCTCTGTTGGCATCTTCCAGCAGCAAGTGAAGACTTTTAAAAAAAAATTGTTCAGTGTTCCCACAGTGATCCCTCCTTCGTGCCTTATGATTTAATTGTTGTTTTTGCTTTTATGTTTTTGTATGTGTATTTTACCTTTGGTTTTAATTGTTATAAGAATGTGTGTCTGTGTTTTAAGATCTAGTTTTATTTTGCATGTTTTTAATCCAGTACTTTAATGGCCCTGATTAAGTCAAAAAGGTGTGGTATAAGTAAATAATAATAAATAGATATTACTATTTTAATTACTACATCAGATGTGTCAGTCATGAGTGGTGAAACATACTATACATTTTTATCTGAAGAGAAATCAGAGTTTGTAATGCCAAGTTTTTCTAAATAGAGCCAGGCTGTACTGCAAGTTGAGTTACCCTTTTATCACATTCCCCCTGCAGCTTTACGAATCTACCTTGCACGCCTTTGCATTTTCCTATTCAATGCTTGGGGAGGAAATCCAGCTTCACTTCATCATCCCTAAGTCCAAGGAGCACCATTTTGTCTTTAGCCATCCAGGAAGGCAGCTAGAAAGCATGAGGTTGCCGCTTGTCACAGATCAGGTAAATTAACTGACAGCACGTGTATCAAGCTGAGGTATTTGTTTTACAGGGTCCAGACCATGCGTCGCCTTCACGGTTTTGGTTCTGCTGCCAGATTGTGAAGAAGAAAGATTGCCTCCTGTACAATGTCTCTGCTGATAGGGAAACAACATGCCAGTGGTTTGCCTGGAAAACAGGACTACAACCCACCTGGCTCATATTGACACTCTCTGCATCGAAAATGCAAATAATTCTTCTAGAAGACCTGCCTACCATCATCCTAAGAAAGCGACTTTTTGTTTTTGCTGTGTTTACCTATATTGAATGGGTGCCATGCCACCAAGGGAGTTAATGGGGACTAGGCATAAGAGTGGATTTGGCCCCTGGGGCCTCTAGTTGCTTACACATTTATAGTCAAATAACTTGCTTATTTTTTAAAATCTTAATTTCTTGTCCCATTGACTCTCTTTTGCTCCTGTTTATTTAGATATTTGTACTCCACTTTTCTCCACAGTGAGGACCCAGAGTAGAGTCCCAAGTTGCTGGGACAGTATTCACAAAGGGGGGGATGTGTTTTTCCCCTCCTCCCCCCTTTGATCCAGCAGCTTGGGACAACTTGAGAGCCTGTTTTGCATCAGGCACTGATTCTCAATTAATCCAATTCAGTCTGCAGTATGTTTTCCATTTTGGTGTAGAGCCAGTGTGGTGTAATGGAAAGAGTGGTGGACTAGGATCCTGGGTGACTCGGGTTTGAATCCCCACTTCTACCATGGAAGCTGGTTGGGCGACCCGGGGCCCATCACAAACTTTCAGCCTGGCTCACCTCACAGGCTGTTGCTGTAAGGAAGTGGAGGAGAGGAGCGTGTTTTTCTAAAAGCTGATTTGAGTCCCGACTGGGGAGAAGAGTGGGATATAAACAAGTGCAAGTGTATTTTTAACACTAAAGCGGCAGATCTTGAAATCCACGCCTGAAAACAACCTGTCTTTTCTCTTCACCCCTCCTCTTTTTGTGTCCTTTTTGATTCAGCCTGAGCTCAAAAGCCTGCATTTCGTTTTGTTCGGTCAAAATACAGAATATTACAAGTCTCTTGTTTTTCAAATTGGTCTGCATACCAATACCAACACTTGCAACCTTTATCTGTATAGTTGTTGATTTCCCACCACACTCCTTTCCTTTGTTAATGTTAAATCAACCCAATAACACAGAGATTCCTACTTTTACAGAGCCAGGATTATATAAAGAGCCCTACATTTACTCCCACAACTGGACGTCATGAGCACGGACTTTTTAACCTTTACCACGCCATGGATGGGGCCAGCCATTTACATGTCTTAGTAGTCAAAGAATATGAGATGGCAATATATAAAAAATACTGGCCCAACCACATCATGCTGGTCCTGCCAAGTATTTTCAACAGCGCCGGAGTGGGTAAGTACTGGGTACTGAAAAAGTCACTGGGGTGAATAAAGAAGGGATGCACACTTTACACTGCAGCCCTAAGCATAGTTATACCCTCTGACTTCCACTGAAGAGTGTAACTCTGCTTGGGGTTGCTCTGTTAGTCAGTTTAATTAGAAATCTAGCTATAAAGCTGCCTCATATTAAGTAAGGCCATTGGTTGTTCTCAATCATTGTTCTGGTTGGCAGTGGCTTTCTATGTCTCAGGGAGAAAAGTCCTTTAACTGAAGATGCCAGGAACTGAACCTAGGACTTTCTATATGCAAAACATGTGCTTTGCCATGCAGCCTTGGTTCTTCCCATGAGCTTATTTTAATCTGTTGTAAGAAATTTTAATTGTTCGTGCTTGCAGAATTTTTTACTTTGAAATGTTACTTCAGACTGAATGAAAAAGAAAATATTAAACTGGCGGTTCTTCAGCAATGAATTTTGACTTTGATTATTAAACCATAATATATCTCATTATCACAGCAAGACATCCACACTGAGGTTTTGTTCACATCCAAATGTATTTAAATGTAATTGGGTAATTAAATTTATTTCAGTTTAATTGGCTGATCAATTAGTTATCGATTAATCAGCTCCAAGTAGGTGGTCAGTCGATCAAAACTTTTTTAAAAAAACTGTTTTATTTGCCGGAAATAGATTCGTAAGCAAAGGATTTCTGAATAAAATTAAGCTTTCATTTATCCCACTACAGAGTGTAATTGGGCTTCTCTGGTTTGAATTTAGGTGCCGCTCATTTCCTGATAAAAGAGCTGTCTTACCATAACCTGGAGCTTGAGCGTAATCGGCAAGAGGAGCTAGGGATTAAGCCTCAAGATATCTGGCCTTTCATTGTCATTTCAGATGACTCTTGCGTCATGTGGAATGCTGTGGAAATCGATTGCTCAGGTGAAAGAAAAAGGTAAAGGCCAATTTCTTTGGGGTTGTCGGCATGGCGATTAGCCTTTTCAAACATTCTGAATTGTGCATCTTTCCCCAATCCCTTCCAGTGAATACACGTGGACCGAAAGGAATGTCTCCTTGAAGCAAATTCTGCAGCATATTGAGTCAACTCCCAACGTCACCCACTACGCCTTGATTGGGATGAGGAAGTGGTCCAGTAAAACCAAGAGTGGGGAGATCAAGGAGCCGTTCTCTTGTTGCCACATTCATGATTTCGTCATACTGAATGTGGACCTGACACAGAATGTTCAATATAACCAGAACAGGTGAGCCAACCAGGAGATGCAATCAAGGGCTGCTTTGCACATTCGGCGGCGGCAGTAAATTCATTGATTGTCTCTGGGTACACATGCAAAAGTGAGCTGTGGTCCATCTAGATTTCCTGAGGTATATAAAGTACTGTAGTATAACATGCAGCAACAAACTCTGAAGGATGCACTTAATAAAATGTTTTGCACACCATGCTGTATATGAAAGCACCCCTGGTCTATCTCAGCGCTAAAACGGCAGCTACAGATTGGCAGCAGCTCTTCATGGTCTCAGGCAGAGGTCTTCCACCTGGAGATGCGAGAGATTGATTCTGGGACCTTCTGCATGCAAAGCAGAGGCTCTTCCACTGAGCCACAGCCCCTCCCCTTCAATTGCTGTAAATCTTCTGTCCACAAAAGGGCAAAGCCACAGGTGCAGCCTTATTTACTTCACAGGGTTTCTGTGAGGATAAAATGGAGGAGGGGAGAACCATGTAGCAGGACTCTGGAGAAGCGGCATGAAAATCTCCAAAATAAATGGCTGCCCCACATTCTCTGTGTGAAGGATCGGATTAAAAATACACTGAATAAATAACAAGAGGACACATGTCACCGAACATTATGTGTTCTTTAGATACAAGGGTGGCTTGCTTTCTCCCTCGGGCAGTAATGGACAAGTTGAGGGAAAATGAGACGCCACAGGAAAGCTCGTGCGTATTTAAAAGAGGTAACATACAAGAAGATTTCATGAGATGAGGACATGGCTATAATTGTCATGTGCAAAAATGCACGTCTAAATTGTCCCTGAGCTCAACGCATTGAGATGGTTGCACAATGGAGGAATAACTGAAGACAGAAAATTAGCTGGTTTTAAGAAGTGGCTCTGTCTATCAGCAACAAATCTGGAAGTTACAACTTGTCCAGAATGCAGTGGCTTGGGTCCTTACAGGACACCATCGACAGCACAGATACAACCTGTGCTTCACCAGCTGCACTGGCTCCAGGTTGAGTAGCAGGTCAGGTTCAAGGTTCTGGTTTTTACCTTTAAGGCCCTAAACAGACAGGGCCCAACGTACTTATGGGACTGCCTCTCCCGCTATGTCCCTGGGAGAGCATTGCGCTCAGGAGACCAACCTCTACTGGAGGTCCCTGGCCCAAAGAACGTCCGGCTATCCTCAACTAGAGCCAGGGCCCTTTCAGTCCTGACTATGACTTGGTGGAACCCTCTGCCTACTAGCACCATGTGATGAGAGGATACAGGGCCCATTGATGGATATTGTCAACAGGGACCTACCCAGAGGGTCTCAAGAAGGCTGTGGTTGTACCGCTCTTGAAAGAAAACCAATTTTGGGTCCTTCAGATCCTGTCAGCTACCACGAATTTTCAAATTTATTGTTCCTGGGTAGGTAACTGAGGGAGTGGTAGCTGAATGGCTTCAGGGTTTTCTGGATGAAACGTTGGCATTAGATCCATTCCAATCCAGCTTCTGCCCCGGTCATGGGATGGAGATGGTGTTGGTTGCCTTGACAGATGATCCCCACAGACAGTTGGATCGAGGTGGGTCAGTGCTGCTATTGTTATTAGACCTCATGGCAGCATTCGACATGGTCGATTACGATCTCTTGACCCACCGCCTCACCGACATAGGAGTTCAGGGGCTAGCCCTTCAATAGCTTACCTCTTTTCTCCATGGTCGGGGACAGAGGGTGGTGCTGGGTGAGAATGTGTCCTCTAGATACCCCTTAACATGTGGGGTCCCTCAGGGGGCACTTCTCTCCCCAATGTTGTTCAACATCTATGTGTGTCCCCTCGCCCAACTGGTGCAGAGTTTCAGCTATATCTGTTAGCTTTAGGTTGAGGACAGTGACAGTTTTTACCTCGCTGGCACCCTCCTCGGTTTTCCATGCTCGTTTTTACCTCTTCCCCCCGCCCACAAAATGCCCAGCAGTCCGTAATAGGGGAATAATTAACTCTAAGGATCATTATTCACCATCTGTTTTTTAATGTAGTTTAATATGTTTGATTGTTATGTTTGAATATGTTACTGTTTTTAATACTATGCACGTCGCCCAGAGCCCTATGATAGCAGGGATGGGGCGATTCATAAATTTAAATCATCATCATCATCAGAACTTGTCACAATTCCACAGGGCCTGGAAGGCAGAGAGAAGCATATAGTTGAGGAAAGCAACAGTTTTAAACAGCAAAGGGTTTTATTAGTTGCTGTCTCACTCCCTCGCCTCACATTAATGCTAATTGGGGGTCATAAATTCTGTATTGTGGCACCATGTAGATGTCAGGATTTTATGGTTTGCTGTTTCAGATTGTTTTAATGTACTTTTTGTAATAAATCGTTGTACCTGAGCCCTGAGCCTGCCCTGGAGAGGGCGGCATAGAAGTTAAATAAATAAAGACACTCACGGATGGCTCTATAATAAGGTGATTGTAAGGCAGTTGCCTGAGGGGGCAGGTGGTGGGGTCAGCAGCCTCAGCTGTCACTACTGATGTCTGTGCTTCACCCTCATGATCACTGCCTCCTCTTCATCCAGCCAACGTGTCCTCTTCTAGCTGCTCCAGGCATTTTAAACCCAGTGCGACAAGAGATGTACGTCCTGTAGGACATCTCAGACTCTTTCAAGATTCCTCTGGGTAACTTGAGGAAATCCCTTCTGTGAGCTAAAGCTGGCCATGGAGGCTCACTACAACAAGAAAATCTTCTTCAGTTATGTGAGGAGCAAACACTAGATAAAAGAGGCAATGGGCCCACTTTTGGGTGAAAATGGAGGACGGAGGACAGAGAAAGCAGAAAGGCTTAATGCCTATTTTGCCTCAGTTTTTTCCATGAGAAAGAGAACAGGCTCATCTAGAGATGGTAGTAGGCAAGGCACAGTGTCTGGGCTGCTGGTTGACATGGAGAGAGAGGTCGTTGAGAAGCACCTGGCTGCAATGAATGAGTACAAATCCCCTGGGCCAGGTGGTATGCACCCAAGAGTGCTCAAAGAACTTTCTAGAGAGCTTGCAGAGCCTTTGTCCATCATCTTCCAGACTTCTTGGAGGACAGGAGACGTCCCACAAGACTGGAGGAGGGCAGATGTTATCCCAATTTTGAAAAAAGGGAGGAGGGATGACCCAGGAAACTACAGGCCAATCAGTCTGACTCAGAGGTCCCAGGGAAGATACTGGAGCAGATTTTAAAGGGATTGATCTGCGAGCATCTAAAGGACAACTTGGTGATCCGGGGAAGTCAGTACGGATTTGTTCCCAACAGGTCCTGCCAGACCAACCCTATTTCCTTCTTTGACCAAATAATGAACTTACTGGATCGAGGGAATGCTGTTGATGTTGTTTACCTGGATTTCAGTAAAGCTTTTGACAGAGTTCCCCATAACGTTCTGATGGGTAAACTAAAGGACTGTGGACTGGACTATGGGATAGTTAGGTGGATAGGGAAATGCTTGGAGAACTGCACTTAAAGAGTAGTTGTCAGTGACATTTCATCTAAATGGAGGGAGGTGTCCAGTGGAGTGGCACAGGGCTCGGTTCTGGGCCTGGTACTTTTCAGTGTTTTAATAAATGATCTGGAAGAGGGTATGGAGGGGCTACTCATTAAATCTGCAGATGACATCAAACTGGGAGGAGCAGCGAACACTCCAGAAGATAGGGATAGAAGTCAATGAGATCTGAACACGCTGGAAAAGTGGTCAGATGTGAACAAGCAATTTAACGAGAAGTGCCAAGTTCTACATCTGGGTTAAAAAAAATAAAAAACATGCATACTGGGGGGATGGGATAGCAGTGTGTGTGAGCAAGATCTTGGGGTATGGCTGGACTGTAAGTTAAATATGAGCAGCTAGTGTGATGCGGAGACAAAAAAGGCTAATGCGATCTTGGGGTGTATCAATAGAGGCACAAATCGTAAGATGTCATAGTCCTGCTGTAAACTGCATTGGTCAGGTCACATGTGGAGTATTGTGTGCAGTTCTGGAGGCCTTTCTTCAAAAAGGATGTGGACAGAATGGAGCAGGTGCAGAGGAGAGCAACGAGGATGGTCGGGGGCCTGGAGACCAAGCCCTCTGAGGAAAGGCTGAGGGACTTCAGAATGTTCAGTCTGGAGAAGAGGAGGTTGAGGGGGACATGATTGCTCTCTTGAAGTATTTGAAGGGTTGTTACTTAGAGAAGAGCAGGGAGCTGTTCCTGTTGGCAGCAGAGAATAGAACTTGCAATAATGAGTTTAAATTAAAGGCTGGAAGGTATCCACTGGATATTAGGAAAAACTTTTTTACAATAGGAGTTGTTCAACAGTGGAATCAGCTGCCTAGGGAGGTGGTGAGGTCCCCCTCACTGGCAGTCTTTAAGCAGTGGCTGGACAAACACTTGTCAGGGATGCTCTAGGCTGATCTTGCATTGAGCAGGGGGTTGGACTAGATGGCCTGTGTGGCCCCCTTACAACTCTGTGACTCTGTGATTCTTAATGCTCTATGATCTGCACACCCCAAGCCCACAGTTCTCATGCCCTGTCCAGGCCTTCCACAAAAACTTTCCATCAGATGTGCACTGTAAGTTCTCTATGGAGGGGGGGGGGGGCAACTGGGATCAAGACTGTGGCTCACAAGAAAAAGGGGGCTTAAGTCTTTTCCTTATGCTGTGTCCCAACCTGAAGTGCCCCAGGGGACACTGCTTGATCTACTGGGGGCTCCACCTGTACGAACAGGGTTTCCCCAATGGCTCAAATAGCTAAGAGGAATTCAGGTCAGGAAAACAACACAGAGGAAGTTTTAAGCCCCCTCTCCCCATCTGACACAGCCCGAATCTGAATCAGGCCCTCACGCACCTGGGAACTGAGTTCCCAGTAGGGGATTCACAGTGCATATTTCATAGAAAGTCCTTGCGGTGAACCTGGATGTGAAGCCAGGACTGTATAATGTGTAGTTAGGTCCTCAGTTTCTTTTGATGCTTTCTGAAATGAAAACACTTCCTCCTAGTTCTCTGTTGGAAGCAGAAATTGTTCTTTCGATGAAATTGCTTTTTCCAAAGTGCCATAGTTTAAGGGATTTCAGGCCTGCTTCTTTGTGACCCTCCTGATCAAATGCAGCCCACAGGCCATGCATGATAACATGCCACCGGGCAGTAACAAACACAGGTTTCTCAAGCTCTTGCTAAGTGCCGCGTAATTTTGCTTATGGGTTCACAAATCTTGCAGCAGTGGGAGATTCCCAGTTCCTAGATTTTCCTCCCTGTAGTCTTTCTTCTTACAGGTGCCCAACCAGCATCTGTAAACTCCTTAAGGTTTATAGCTGAACTTTCAAAACACTGATTCTCTTTTCTGGTCAGATCTGACACCAGAACAAGATTGTTTAAGGAAAGCTGGCATGGTTCCCACTGACATCACTGCAAACCACCGGGCCATTGCTTTAATTTCTATGATATCTCAATCGTTGTGGTATCTACTCCATTGGAGATTATATCGGATAGATGTGGGTCATGTCTTCAACGCTGCGTGTTTTCCTTGACCCTTCCAACAGGTTTATGTGTGATGATGTGGACTTCAACCTGCGCGCCCACAGTGCAGGCCTGCTGATCTGTCGATTCAATCAATTCAGTGTTATGAAGAAACAAATTGCAGTGGGTGGGCAAAGGTCCTTCCATATTAAGTCAAAGGTGAGACTTGATAAAATACATTTGATTGATACTGTTGGCAAAGCAGTGTGCATTTTTTGAGGTTTTTGCGGTTGAGCAGTGATGATCTCAAGGAAAGCACTGATGTTTGCAGGACCACAGTATCATGTATCTAATTCACTTGATGGCCCCACATTCAGATCAAAAACTCTACAAAAACTTTTTTAAAAAGGTAACCTACCCAAAATGCTGAATGACATCTTGTGAACCCTATACAACATCACTCCCCCCCCCCCATCTTGGATACAATGTACTGTGGAATTTACTAAAGGGCTTAGATTGCTTTTGAGTCCATTCAGTAACTGTTGTTTTCCTTGCTGCATTGAAAAATGGCCATGAGCCTTTCAGCAAATTCACCATTACACTCTATCTGAGGCAGGGGGCTTTGGCAATAATGTGGGGTTATTCTAACAGCCCCGAAGAGTGGACTCAATCTTGTTGTGTTGTTTCACAAGAGATCGGCCGCCATTTTGAGGTTGCTAGGCAACCCTGAATGCCAAGAAGGTTTGGGTGAGAATGTAGCTGGGAGGGGATGAGAGAAGTAAGCAGGAGAAACATTGTGAGGGGAAGGAAAAGGGAGTGAACAGGAGATGGGGAAAGAACAGATGCTAAAGCAAATGGGAGCGAGTAAGCAGGAGCAAGTGTGGAGGAAGTGGGAAAAGCACAGGGAGAAGGGCTGTTGGGGGTGGGGGATTTCCCCTCTCCCATGAGGGCCAAACTAGATGTTATGGCTGTGATGCTGGCCCCAGTGGCAGTATCTGCTGGTCACACTCATGAATGCTTGGTCCTCAGGCTTTGTGGGTCCACAGCTGGAAATATCTGTTTAGAAGGGTCTTACCTTCGGAGTCCTCATTTTATGTCATTCTCAGGAACATCTCTGTGTTCATATGAGGAACTCAGGGCCAAAAGGCCCTAACATTTGTAGTCAGACCAGTATTGCTTCGTGCTATTTAATCCCTTTGAATTGACTTTGAATTCCATTTGTATTGTGAATATGTGAGGTACTTGGGGGTTGGGTGAATAACAGTAATCTCTTATCAGTAATGTTTTCTTTTCAGGTGTCAGATAATCCGGTTTCTATCGCCCCAGCTCAGTATATCTGTGCTCCTGACAGCAAGCACACCTTCTTGGCTGCTCCAGCTCAGTTACTACTAGAAAAATACCTCCAGTATCACAGCCATCGCTTCTTCCCTCTCTCACTGAAGAATTATTGCCATCCAGTGCTCTCTGTGGACTGTTACCTTAATTTAGGACCACAGGTAATCAACCTGAGGTAATCTGGCTGGCTGTATCAGGTATCTGAGCTCAGCTATCCGTGTTCTTGTTCTTCCTTTCTGTAGCCTCAAGAAGTGAGGGAGTGGCTGAGGATGATGAGTAAGTGGTTTTGGGGGGGGGGGCGGTTCCCATTAATGTTGCTGAAACAAGGCACACCATCTGCTATAGGGATGATGAAGAGTCAATGCCTGATACAGCTAGCCAAATGCTTCTGAACGTATGGAGAATGGTTGACAGGTTATTGTTTGCATCAGGCCTTTGGGAACAGTTAATCTCAGAGTGTTGCTAAATTACCAGGGATGGAATGAATGGTTTCTCTTGATGGGGGAGTATTTTAACAAAACAAATAGAATAATTGATAACGATGGATAGAATGGCATATTGTCGTAGTGGGTTTCCACTATCTATATGGTAAATCCAAGCTAAATCCGTGGATTGGGGCCACATGGAGGCTAAAGAAATTTTTCTACAAACTTGGGGGACTCCCTAGGTTTGCAGAAAAATCTGAAATCAAAATTAAAATATATAGGGGGGGGGTAAATCTCCCCCGAATCTTACCAGATGAGTAGCCACTCCAGGCTGGTCCTGCAGCAGATCCTGGCAGCCGCTCTGGGCCTGGCCTCAGAGTTAAAGGAGGAGGATACTGGCAGCAGTGGTGGAAGATGCTGGCAGCCAGGCCCAGCCACCAAGGATGCCAGGAGCCATGCTGAGCCCAGTCTCAGCAGCAAAAGATGCCAGTGGCCATGCCAGGCCTGGCTACGGAGGCCAGGATTTAAGCCACTCTGAGACTCCTCTGGGTAGTGAAGGCAGTTGTTCTGCCTCCACTGAAACAGGGATCTAATTGAAGCAGGAAGGAATTATTTGTTTGGGTTGCTTCTGTTGATGCTCTGAACCACGGCTTTAATTGTATGGTGTGTGGGAAAGAACCATAAGCTGCCTTTGCAGAAAGAAATTTGTTTTCCACGATGACAAACTTCCCAATGGTTTACCTTCGTTATAAACATATAAACACAGCAGGAGATGATCCACCATGATAGGACTGTATGCTAAAATATTGTGCTTTTAACTGAGTAAAATAATTCCTGAACTGATCCCCCCCCCCCCCCGCAATCAGATTTCCATTTGCTATGTCAGCTCCCGACCTCATTCTCTGAATGTCAGCTGCTCTGATATGGTATTCAGTGGACTCTTGCTATACCTCTGTGATTCCTTTGTGGTCGCCAGCTTCTTGAAGAAGTTTCATTTTCTGAAAGGTAAGATGACCATCAACGATACAAGTCAGTTATTTAGTCAGTTTATAGGCTTTCTACCTTAAGGGTTGAGGTTTTATAATTTAAATAAAGGTAGCCAAAGGAGTTCACAGTTCTCAAACCATAAAATATATATCTACACTGCATACTCACTACTAAGTTTTCTTAGTTCTGTATTGCTTGGTCTTGTTGAATGTTTAGTGTGCTTGTATTAGGGAAAAACTATTTAATTTACTCTTCAAATCTGGAGTTTTCCTACTGTGCCAGACCTTGGTATACAAGTGGTCTATGATTCCTGTACCCCTCTGGCCTATTCTGCCATATAGCTAACTTCCCCAAACAACAAGGCAGGCCATTGGTGGTAACAGGTCGTTTAAGAAATGTACTAGAGCTTGTGAGAAAGGAGAGTCAGGAGTGCAGAGGGACTATTTAGTGTAGGGGACAGATGTCTCCTGGGAAGAGCATTATGATGGACTGACATATTTACCCAATATTTGTCTCTACAATGGCAGTTTGCCTAGTCTAGATGTCAACAAGAACGTGACAGTTGTTCCAAAGATTGTTCATGCTTTATTCTACAAAGGAAGTAAATTTAATAAGCATAATTATTTTGCATTCTGGAAAAAGAAATATGATCGGAAACTTATGGCATATTTGGGCAGAAGGTAGATCACTAGCTAATTTCGGGTGGACTATGTTGTGATTTCTGGGATTCTTGCCAAAAAATGCTGCTGTAGCTGAACATTTCTGGTTATGATAGTATTTTCCCCTTGCAGGATATTTGTCAATTTAAATGGTTATTTAATGGAGCAGTGGTGGTTTTAATCCTGTCTTGCTGGCTATATCAGTGGGGTTTTAAAAAAAACAAAACAAAACAAAACAAAACAACCTTGATTATATTATAACTAATGGCTTGGTCACAGAGAGTGAAGGTCAAAAGATGGATTGTTGCCCTTTTCTGCTGCAGCCTCCCTTAACATCTGAAAAGCCATAGCCAAAGGTCAGGGAACCTCTAGCAACACATGGGATGTGGCACAGGGCGGGGGGCTGCAGCAAGAATCAGCAGAAACTGGCTGTGTTGAGAATAGAATAGAATAGAATAGAATAGAATAGAATAGAATAGAATAGCTTACTAACAGCAAAAGCCAGCAATCTAATATAGTAGTCAAACTGAATTTGTCAGAATCCACAAACCACAAGCATGTATAAAATGCATAAAATAAAAATATAAAATAGTGTGTGTTAAATCCTATAGCTTGTTACATCTATTCTCCTTTCACTAGCAGCTTTCTAGTCCTTACAGTCCTTTGGCAAGTTCAGCTGTCACCTCAGGGAGCCTAGTTTCTAAGAAAGTGGACACTTCCACTCCTGCCACGATCCTATTTTTTAATCTCTATAGCTTTTGTCATTGTAAACCACTTCATATACCCACGTCCAGAAACAAATATATGAAAGTTGATGATGATAATAATAACAACAATAATAACAATTCCCACAGGTGCTACCTTATGTGTGATTTGCCAAGACAGGAATTCCCTACGTCAAACCGTCGTCCGACTGGAACTGGAAGATGAGTGGCAGTTTCGACTGAGAGACGAATTCCAAACAGCCAATGCCAAAGAAGACAAGCCCCTCTTTTTTCTGACTGGACGACATATTTGATAGGAAGTGATCAGATACAAAATAAACAGTCTGTCAAAAAGAACTGAACTGTTCACACAAAGCTGCAAGAAGGGCTGTCATACAGACAAAAAAAACCAACTTAGGTCTTTTTGAAATATTTGTATTAATATTATATTTTATTTGACCAATTTTATGTTTATAATTGCATACAATGTTAGTAACTTTTGTAATTTAATGAATTTGGGAAAGTAACTCATATATTGGCAAAGATACTGGGTTACTGCGTCAATAGGATTGAACTTTTTGTTGTATATATTATACAAATGGTTTCAAAACTGTGGTATAGTTCAGAAGTATAAAATTTAGAAGTAGATTTCCTACATTTTTTTTTATCTAGAGCCAGCATAACAACGCTTTTTATTAATATAGCTATTTTGAACTTTGGGCAAAGAACTAAAGGCACAATTTACGGAGAAGTTCTCCTGTGCAAGTACCACACGCATGAGAAATATGCAAGGTCATGGTAATATGCATTCCTTTCAACATGGTATGCACAGGAGAACTTTCCTGTGGTTTGTGCCCCATATTTCTGTTGCAATCAAAACTAGCTTCCCACCCTAACCTCACTGGCTGCCCTGCATAAAGATTCAGACTTTAAAAAAATGTAGAAAGATAATTAGAGTGACTTTTTCTGATTTAGTGAGAACCTTGAGAGTAGATGATCTGACGTCTGGAAATTTCAGTAGCTAAGAGGGAACCTAACAGTAAAATCCTAAACCCATTCACTTCAGAAGGGCGTCATTATGCTTAGGATTGCATCGGGCATTGATTAGTGGTTAGTTAAACAAATATAAATAAAGATGGTTAAGTAAACCAGTAGTCACAACTGAGTGTTGCTGCACTCTCTACGAAGGTAATAGAGGTGCTTTATCTTCAAAATTTATGCCCTGCCTTTCAATCAATTGATCACCTAAACAGTTTAAAGGTAAAAGTTTCCCTTGCTCGAAAGTCAGTCGAATCCAATTCTAGGGGGCAGTGCTCATCTCTGTTTCCAAGCCGAAGAGCCAGCGCTGTCTGAAGACTTCTCTGTGGTCATGTGGCTGGCATGACTAGACGCCAAGGTGCATGGAATGCTTTTACCTTCCCACCAAAGCGATACCTATTTATCTACTTGTGATTTCTTGCTTTTGAACTGCTAGGTTAGGAGTTGGGGCCAGAGACAGAGCTCACTCCGTCATGTGGCACTCGGGTCTCGAACTGCTGAAGTACCGATCTTCCAGTCTGCAGTTCAGCGTCTTAACCACTGAGCCACCGCGGCCCCCCTAGACAGTTTACAGTAGGCTCCAAACTTGCAGGGTACCTTCTGGAACCTCTCCCCCAAATACCCACCAAGTTTCAAGAAGAGTGGACCACGGGGTCCAATTCTACGGGGCCTCAAACAGGTTGCCCATCCCCTGCATTGTTCTCTATGGTGGGAAAAAACGTTACTTTTTCCCACCATAGAGAACAATGGAAAGAATGAGGGCAACTTGTTTGGAGGCCCATAGAATTGGACCCCCTGGTCCAATTTTCTTGAAACTTGGTGGGTATTTGGGGGAGAGGTTCCAGAAGGTACACTTCAAGTTTGGAGCCTCTCCCTCAAACCCCCTCCCCTACAGCTGCTTTTAAAGCTGCCACCAAATTTTGGCGGCAATTCGGCAGCGGGCCGAATCAGATCAGAGAATCTGATTCGGTCGGTGGCTGCCCTAGTGCCCACTCCTGAGCTGGCGGAGTGGCGCTCCGCCTTGCTCTGGCCCCAAAGGACCTCCTAGCAATGTTCGGGCAGGCTTAGATTTCACCATCAATCTGGCAAGAGAATCCTTCATGTCTGCCAGGTTATGTGCATTGGCTGATTAAATATGATACAGTTTCTTCTCTGGTGGAAAGGTACATCTGTCATTAAAATGCTGGAATAGGTGAACTGCTTAGTATCCTTTTTCACTAGTTGTATCCAACCTTTAGTGTGTTCTTCACTTGAACTTGCTGGAAGGATTTCACTTTCACGTTCTTCTTTGTTCAACTTTTTAAAAAAACAGTCTGTCAGTGGCTTAGACCCAGTGGAATGTTTCCATCAGTCAAAGGATTTTCAATTGTGAGCGCAATGTTTTCACCTGGCCTTTCCTGATGCAGCCCCGAATGCCCCCCCCCCATGCCACTCCTTTCAGGGGTGGCATTTTGGGCTGCTGCTACTGTTGAAAATGCTGTTGCAATGCAAGATAACCACAACATAAGTGTTTTCCACATGGGGATTGGCTTTGTGGTATATCACAACAACAAAGGGAGTAAAACACTTGGGATTCAGAGTACTTGAAAACACATTTTTATTATCTTATAACACTGTAGCAGTATTCAATTGCTGATTTAGGAAGAGCCCTTAGAAAGAAAAACAAAAAAAGCCCTCCTGTGGCAGTTGGGAAAGTAGTCACTATGGGCACTGGGGGCTAGGAAAATGGCACTGATGTGGCTGGGATAGAACAATCTGGACTTTCCCACACATATAGCTGCTATCCTGGGTTTGCTATAGTCTTTCCCAAAACATTACAGCAAAGCAGGCTTAGGAAAGATAACTGGAAAGACTGCGAAAACTAGAGAGGTGCACAGAAGTATCACAGTGCTGTGGAGAAGCAGGAGAAAAACCACTTAGAGGGAACACTTGAGAATCTTGTTGTCTGCACAGTTCTGCAATATACTTCTATTAATCATTGACTGCATATTTGTAACATTTGCTTCATACTAATAATGGGTGAGTTGCTCGTATCTATCAAAAGTATTCATGTCAAAGTAACTTGGAACAACAATCGGTGTAACAGTTCTGCAGATCTTCATGATATCTAACAATGAACACAACTTTCTGGCATCCATATTTGAATTCAGTATAGGGTTGCGAGGTCGAAATGATGCACCTGAAGGGGAGGAGGAGGGACTTTCCAGGTGTGGGGAGGAGTGCCATGATGTACCTACATCACTTAGCAGCAATGAAATACTTAGGCATAATCATGTTATGCTGCCACATGAGGATGGGTGAAGTTGAAAATATCTCAGCAGCTGAATCATTGAATGTAAAAGGCAATAATGTTAAGTTTGAACAAACCAAAAATAGTAATTTCACAAGTGGAAGACACACAAGAACTTACAGAAGATATCTCATTTCCCCCCAACACCATTTGTTGTTTCCCTTCCTCATATCCTCTCACCTTTTTCTGCTTCCTTCTCTCCTTCCCACCCACTGGCCAACCTACCTTTATCTCCCCCCTTGTATTCAGCTATCCCTCCTTCTGCAGTTCCGCAGGGCCTGTAAGGCAGAGGTATTCCATCAAGCATTGGGTTGAGGACAGCGATGGCTCAATTTTTGGGGGACACCCACCCCCTGCATCCCCATGAGACAGTGGCACCATTAGAATTTTTATTGCCATCTGTTAAGCTACTTGCTGTGTTTTGTTGGTTTTAATTGGCTTTTAATGATGTATTATACAGTACTGTTGTACACAACCCTGAGCCCTGTCCTTTGGGGGAGGGTTGCTTAAAATCAAATTTAACAAATAAATAATAAATCTGCCACCATCTTCAGCTATATACAGTTTCTTTTTCTTTTAACAGAATTTTAGTTTTATTAAAGGAATAAAACTGGGGAACACAAAAAAAATTAAACCATACACAAACATCAACAAAATACAACATGAAGAAGAAAAACAGAAAGGGAAAAGAAAAAAAAGGAAGGGGAACATAAAAGACTTCTGATTTTCTCTACAATAAATATAGTTTTGATTACAATTTTTTCTTGCTTATATATAAAAACAAGGACACTCTCTCTTTTTGTTTCCCCTTCTGCAAATTTCTTATTTATAAATGCCACAAATCATCAAGCCATCCTTATCCTTATCTTTTTCATACAAAAGGCCAATCTCTAATAAGTAATTATCTTATCCCTAATCAATACCATTAATTTAGCCATAGCTACAAAGTCCAACATCTTCTCTAACCATTTTTCAATTGTAAGTATTGTTGGACAGTTCCATTTCTATGCAGATGTCATTTTCATTGCCATAGTCAAAAATAGGAACAAAATTCTATAACTTCTTTTCAATTGATTGTCCATTAAAACCTAACAAAATGTCTCTAGTTTCAGCTGTATCTTAGTCTTTAGAATTCCATATCTTCCTCTTTCTGTGGTAGAAAATTGGCCAAAAGTAATATAATCCTCTCTCTGCAATCTGCATCAATTTCTTCTCGGATACCTCTCAGTCTCAGATCATAGTCCTTTTTTCTCAAGTCCATGGGGGCTAAGAAATCCACATGTTTCTCGAGCTCTTTGTCATACTTTTCTGTTATATTTTCTATAGTAACTATTTTATCATTAATTTGCTTAATTATTTATGTAATATCCCTATTGTTCCTTCAAGTTCTTTCACATCATCTTTTATCTCTTGTGTAGATTTCCCAAGACTCTCATTCATTCTTCTCGCAAAAGCCTCTTATCTCATTTCCAAGATTCACTGTTTTACTCTCTGTTCTGCATCCCATTTGTTCAAGTAATTTCTGCATCATATCTGCGGTGAAAGGTTGGTCTGATGAACCTTTCCTGTCAGGATTCTTTCTGGTATTCATTATAAAATAAAATGCAAAAGGATAGACACACAGAGGGAACATTTTCAGATCAAATACTTACACTTTTAGCTGTCAGCAATTTGTGTCCTTTCACCATGGCAACAAAAGTTCAAAAACTAAAACACACACTCCAGAATGTTTTCAAATCAATTACTTTCACTTTTAGCCATCAGAAGTTTGTATCCTTTTCACCATGGCAACCATAAGCCAGCCTTGGCCGGGAGGGCAAGGTAAAAATCTAATCAATCAATCAAATCAATCAATCAGTGTCAAATAGTCCCAGAATGTCTCAGAGTCTTATCTCTTACTAGTTAGTCATTAGCTGCATTGTGTCTTCACTCCCCGTGGATATGTCAGACTGCCATTACATCTCCAACAAAAGTCATTTTTCCCCCTTTACTTTGTTTATGCCCTGCTTTCTCCACAATGGGGACCCAAAGCAGATTATATCATTTTTCTCCATTTCCTCCTTACCACAGCCCTGTGAGGTAAGTTAGGCTGAGAGTATGTGATTGGCCCAAGATCACCTAGTAAGCTTCAATGGCAGACTGGTGAGTCTAATGTGGGCCTCCCAGATCCTACACTGAAGTTCTAACCACATCCCACCTTTTGTGGAGTGGCTGAAGAAAGATATGTCTTGTTTGCTCATTACTCCAGTCTCTGGCTTGAAGTACCTGCGGATTTGGCCACACTGGGAATTACATATATTGACGTGTTGACACTCTTCCACTCCCCACAGTCACTAAATCTGACTTCATCTATAACTGGATAATTGTTACATTTAAAAAATATACTCCAGATTGGTAAAGTTTGCCTGAAAGTCTTCTCCCCATGTTTCAAAGTTCAGAAAAATGCAGTCTGATTCTTGTACCAAATACTTTCATGCTTTATTTAAAGTTTCCTTTTCTGTAAAGGCTAAGTATGTTCTAATATTGAATCTCTAATGAACAGCCATCAGTAAGTAAATACTGAACTCTATCTAGTTCTGACTGAATAGTGACTTGTTCGTCTTGATTTGTTTAAAACTGACTCTGGGAATCAGCTTGTAATAGCTTGCTATAAATAGTAAGTGTCATTATATAACTTGATAGAAAGACAGCGTCCTTACATAGAGAGCAGCAGATGTATCAGTCCGGATTAGTGCAGCAATCTGAATTATATTTCATTGCGTTATTGTGGGGCTCAGTAACATATGAATCAGAAGGGATCCAGATTAGTACCTTTAATTTCAGAATTTGTAAAACAGAACAAAAAACTACCCTCTGAATCACAGTGAGAATCTTTCAGCATCTGAAGTTCTGTGTCTAAAAATTGTTCCACCTCATACATGTGAAGCATACCTAAAAGCAACACAGAAAAAGCTATATCCTCAATCAAGTTAGTGGCAATATCACTCTCTCTGTTAGTGGACTGAGTATGTTGCATGTGGGTACAGTGGGAAACAAAACTGAGATGGAAGTAGAATTGCCAACTTTCCAGTGAGGCCTGGAGTTCTCCCGAAATTGCAAGTGATTTCCAGACAACAGAGAAAAGTTCCCACAAAGAAAATGGCAGCTCCAGAGGGTAGACTCTAAGGCAGGGGTGTCGAGATCATTTTTACAGAGGGCTGGATTTGACATAAATTGGACTTTGTTGGGCTGGGCCATGTGAGTCATAAAATGTAATGTCAGGTAGCGGAGATATAAACTTTATAAAGGACACTAACACAACAATTTTTTTTTTAGCTTAAAAACATGCCCCAAACATTCACATTCGTGCAATATTTTGTTTATTTAACAGTCTCTGATAACTGAAACTTCTTGCTCTGAATTATTGCATCAAAATGTCTGTGCTGTAGCAATCTGAGAGGGGGAGCGGGAGGTGCCTCAGCCCAGTGGAGGGAGCAGAAGTTTGCCCATCTAGCTCTCCTGAGCAATTGAGAGAGTCTAGGAAAGCAAGCTATGATGCAACAGCAGCAGCAGAACTGGAGGAAGAAGCAGGAGACAGTCAGTCCCTTGCAGGCCTGATAGAAGCCTTCTGGGGGGGGGGGTTGATCTGGCCCCTGGGCCGCACGTTTGACACCCCTGCTCTGTGGCATCAAATGCCTGCTGAGCTCCCTCCCCCCCCCCCAAGCTCTACCCTCCCCAGTCTCTGCCCCCAGATTTCCAGAATTTTCCAACCTGGAGCTGGGAAGAGGATTTCTGTGCCTATCCATGAAGAAAAATGTTTGGAGCTTGAAGAATCTTATTTCCCAAAATCTGCAGAGGCAAGGGCAGATTAAGACATGTTGAAGCTCTGAACTATGTCAGGTATGCCCCCCAATTTCCCCCCCCCCCTCATGTTATTACCACCAACAAGGGGCCCAGTGAATACCATCTGGCTCCTTGACATTGCTATTGTCATTGGGGCTGTGAAAGGTTGGGGCAGACGGTTCGCCATTTAATTTAACTGAATAGTACTGAACATTTTTATGTCTACAATGTTTTAATCTGCTTTAACTCCTATTGTATTTATTGTTTTATGAATCTTGGCATGTCCAAGCCTTGTAAGCCGCTCTGGGCCTGCAACAGCGGGAAGAGCGGCCTAGAAATCAATCAATCAAACAAACAAATAAATAAATAAGAGGCCCCATAGCATTACCAAAAATGCTAATGTAGTTTTAAAAATTGTGTTTAGAGACCCATATAATCTCAGACCCTAAAATGTAGTTTACTTAACCTGTGCATATATCCATCTCTGTACTGAGGGAAGAATGTGCATGAAAACATGGCTACACAGTTGAGATCTCTCAGCCAGCTGTGGTTGGGAGCAGACTATTCTGTAGGGGTGTGGGTCACTTTCCCACTTACCTTGCAGTGTGAGACCTAAAAGGGGAAAGGGGATTGATTTCAGAGCAGACATCTCTTGCAGGGCACATCCACTAGGCCCAGTCCTCCATCCCCTAAATATCCAAAGCTGTCAGGAGCACTATTGTTTGGTTTCTTGAAGGACTGCTGTAGGTAGAATTGGCCTTGGGGGTTGCAGGCCCTCTGAGAAGAGTTCCCATCCACATCTGACGGAGTCAGCCACATCTGTAGGGTTACAAACTCCTATCTGAGAAATACCTGAGATTTGGAGGTGGAGCCCCAGAAGGGACTTCAGAGGGTTATACTGCCATAGAGTCTGCTCTCCAAAGCAGCTATTTTCTCTAGGGGAACTGATCTCTATTGCCCATGGACATCAGTTGTAATTCCAAGATCTCCGCCCCCCCCACGTGGAGGTTGGCAACCCTATGTGACATTTGGGTCTCCAAAGCAGCAGGCAGCGACCTCTGGCAACTCTCCAGCACTTCCAGTTTTCCTGAACATAAATACTAGGGACCAGGAAATAACAAGGGACTGTGGTGTGCTGGAATCAGGAAGAGCTGAGGTCCAACTAGGAGTCCTCAGAAGTGGGTAGAGACCCAGATGTGGCCCTGTGGCTGAAAAATTTGCGCACTCCTTTAGTACGCATTAGATGGAGGAATTTGCAGACCACAAAAGAAGTTTACCTTGCTAAATGGAGGTACCTACCTGTACTCTCCTGAGAACTTTCCTTAATGTAGAGATACATTACAGTATACATTACAGTGAATGCACTTACATTCTGCATGCGCCTGCATACATCTGTTTGTGAGAAAGAGCCAACACATTCACTTTAGAAATGAAACCAGGGACCGATAACCAATGTTTAAATCACACATTCAGCTGCACAGGCATTGAAGATTACATTAGAATTACTCAACGCACATAACAAAGAAAAATCAAGCGTACGTGTGTTACTGCCAATGGCCTGCCTCATTGTTTGGGGAAATAAGCTATGCAGCAGGGGAGACCAGATGGGTACAGGGATCGCACACGAGATCTATATCAAGGTCCAGTACAGTAGGAAGACTCCAGATTAGATGAGTAAATTAAATAGTTTTTATTGAAGTATTTCCCAAATTACAAGCACACAAAGCATCCAAAAAGAGCAAGCAATACAGAACCATTGGCATCAGGGCAGAGGCACACACTCTCAGTTACCTCAGGCCATGTGCCTTGTCTGATACAGACATTGGAAAACAATGCAGACCAATGGGAGGTCTTAAGAGGCTTGTCCCAGGTGATGACAAAAGATTACATGGGCCAGTGAGGAGTCCCAGGGGATGCGGGGTCAGGAGGACCCAAACCTAGGTGTGACCAATGGGATTCCAGAGGGGCAGAGTCTGGATTCACAATAGCGATGATGGGATTAGCCAGGTGTTGGGTGGCTAGCTGACCGCTAATGGTCCAATCAAAGCAGTTTGAAAAGGTTCCTAGGTTTACACAAAAGGTGGGGGATGGGTCTCTGTTTTGCGACAGGAAGGGTCACTAAACATTTGAATGTATGATTGTTTATCTCGGTATCCTGAGGGAAGGAGCAGAAAAGACAGTGGTGAAGACAAAGGATTTTTCTTTTTTCTCTTTCTTTTTTTTTATAAAAAGGTTTTATTTTTCAAAAAGAATAAAGAAACACACAAAGAATGACATAAACAAGAAAAAGAGATCAACAAACAACAAATGTGAAGTCTGTACTCATTACTTTCGATTACAAAGGGTTTTTCACGTAGGTGTGGGAATTACAAAAGGGACTGAAGGGACAAAGGGAATAGGAGACAGAAGGGCTATGTACCAGGTGGCAACTAAATAGCTTTAGAAATGCAGATACCTTGTGGAACTCGCCCTATGCATACCTTATCTGGGTGGTGAGGGGGAGAAGGTTGGAGATTTGTTCTGAGGGCTGCCTTATGTCAACTGAAAATGGAGACCATTTTCCAGAGCTTCTGCTAGTTCTGTGCCTCAGAACCAGGAGTGTCTTCCTTGGCCTGAGTTTGTGGGTCTCTGGCTCAGGTTAGAAAGTGGGGTGCCCCTGCTGTTGGGGCTACCCTAGAGTAAGACAGTGTCTCTGGGCCATAATTGGATTGTATGCGCATTCACTGTAACATGTGAACATGGACTGTAGCATTCCTGAAGGTGTCAAATGGGAATTTGACAAACAGTTTGCAAACACAGGTACCACACTGACCAGAAGACTGAGATTGGATGGCACTCCTGTCAGCGCGTTCCTGATGGCAAATCTAATTTTGTTGCTGTGTAATATGTGTGTTGGAAAAGGCTCATTGTGAAACAAGACGTTCAGCTTGCCTAAGGAAAGCAAAAGCAAAACTCTGCTTGATTCTAGATTCAGGTGGGTAGCCTGAATAGTTCCCCCTCCCCAAATGCTAGCTGAAGAAGTGGGTGTGCACACGAAAGCTAAATAAATAAAACCTGAATAAAACTTTTTTGTTGGTCTTAAAGATGCCAGTGGACCTGAACTTTGTCCTTCTGTTTGATTCTGGTAGCGCAACACCAATCTTGTCCTCCTTAAGTGTAACTATTTGAATTATCTAATCAAAACACTTCTTGCTGGTATCTGTTTTCCCTGCGTGAAAATGCCTCTGCTTTCAGGAAGGCTTATGACTTAACTGGGATACTTGAGGAGTCAGTTGCAAAGCAAGAGTGTACACTGGCCTATTGAGCTCATGTTTCTTGTCCCAGCTGAGATTCCAAGAACATGAGCAGGCTAAATTAGCAAGCAAACATGATCGCCGAGAAATTATTTTCTCCCGATCTTTGTTGTCAACTACTTATTACTTTAAGGCAGCATTTTTGTTCCTGACGGAAGCTTAAGACTGGTGTTAACGCCCCCTGACAGGACAATTCTCTGGCAATGGAGGAAAGTGCCCATCTCAAGATGCCATCAGAAGTCACTGAGTCACCTTGGTCCTGGGTAAGGCCTTCTGATTGAAACAACATTCAGAAGGAGGAGGAGAGTTTTACAAAGACAGTTCCTTTATCTGTTTACTTAGTTACCTCTTTTTTGAATAAAATAGTTTTAAGCATGAGGAAAGCGTTAACTACTAACTTTGCTATCCAGCTGTTGGATGCAGCTGCAGGGGGGGAGGTTGTGCGTATTTTCTTCCTTGTCTTTGATGCTGTGCTTCAGGGAAAGACTTAACGGTGAGGATATATACTGTAAACTGGGATGTACTGGAGCAGAACACTGCTACGAGAGACCTATTGGGTATATTTGGACTGAAATCATATTTGATTTCATTGTCCTTTTTCCTGAAAGGTTAGTGAGGTGTTCAGTCAGTTTTTGATAGTAGCCAGTTAGTGAGATGTTAAGTGATTAGCTATGCAGTCATAAACGCAGAGGTGCTGTACTGATGTGCTACACCTCTGAAAATTGCAATTCTGTGTGTACCTGTTTTAAAAAGAGTTGCAGGAATATTATAGTTTGGATTCCATTAGCCAATTTAACTCAGATCCCTCTCTTATCAGCCTTTACTCCATGATTTAAAGAGGCTATATACATACCTGTAGAAATTGTTTGTACTCTTTGAGATTGCTGGCTACTAATCTTCTCTGCATTTCTGGTTTGTAAAGTACATAGCAGACATTGGCTGAATAGTACAGATCACCGTGGGTACACAGATCTGACAGGGCAGCATGTGTAGGTAGGCATGAGAGCCATTGTCATGAGCATCGACGTAGGGATGGGTGATATGGAATAATATTTTGGAATCCTGTGTTTGCATCTTGATGGCAACAACCGTGTGTGGGCACATGAGTGAGCATAAAAAATAACTGAAGCAAGGGTTGGGGGTGGGATTAGAGTTTAACTGTCATCTTAAGCAGAGTTACATCCTTCTAAATCTACTGAAGCCAATGGGCTTAAAAGGTTGTGACTTTGCTTAAAGTGGCACGGTAAGGCTCTTCCTTCTGATACAGTGATGGGGGGGGGGAAGAATGATACAAAAATAAATTTTAAAATATTATAAGTTTTGGGATATGATCTGTGGTTCCAGGATTCCAGAAGCTTGATGATATCCATCTAGAGAATAAACAATCAAAATCAGAATGTGTTAGAAAATAGTTGGGTTTTCTAAGACTGAATTCATATATGCTTCTTAAAGAGTGTTGGCGCGTCTCTTTCATTCCTGGGGCACAAGTGTGAAAGAATGGATCTACAGGTCATTAGCTATTTCACTGTTATTGTGCTACTATATGCATTCACCTCCTGTGTTTTCCTGTGGTTAACACTATGAGCTAGATCCAAGGAAGCACCAATTTTTTTAAAAAAAATCTAGTTTCTGAATTAATCAGTAGCCATGAAGAAAGATCAATTTACAACTGCATTTTCAAGCAAGTCACTGGAAACATAAGTGGTCTATTCGATATATAGTTGTAGTCTTTCACTTCTATTCCCATTCTCTCTCAGAAACAGTGGCATCAGCGAGGGGTGAAAAAAGAGTGGATGGATTCTCTAAGAAGGAGGAAGGATGGATGAAGGCAGATCCCCTAACAGTCTTCCCCTTTTAGCCAGGAAATGGACTCTTGGTAGCATCAGCCCCTAAGCACTGCTGACTTTCTCCTGCCTGTCTGCCTGCCAAGCTTCCTTTCCTTTCTGGCTTTGCTCATCTTCAGTCAGGAAGATGCCCCCATTCTAGCCCAATAGCAGGACTGTGAGGGCTTTGAAGTCTCAACCATTCACCTTTGGTCCCTCCCTCTGTCCTGACTGGCCATGGATGGGAGGGGAAACCTTGGGCTGCTATTGCCCTGAAGGATAGAGTGGCTGGTCATGAATCCCAGATGCAGAGTGGCAGTGATGTGAGAGTGATGTGCTGTTATTTTCCCCATCCTTTCGGTGTTGCAGATGTGGACTTGCAGGACTGAAAGATCCCATGGAAAAAAATAAGAACATGTTAATATCTGCAAAAGGAAATGAGATCAGGAAATGGTTAATCGCTAATGTGGGGATACGGGGGACTGCTTTGCAGTGGCTGTCCTCCTTTCTCCATGGCTGGGGACAGAGAGTGGCACTGGGGGAGAGGGACCTCTTAGTATGTGGTATTCCACAAGGGGCAATCCTCTCCCTGATGTTATTTAACATCTGTATGCACCCCCTCACCCAGTTAATCCAGGGTATTGGGCTGGGCTGTAATCAGTATGCTGATGACATCCAGTTGTACCTGTTGATGGATGGATGGCCTGACTCCACCCCAGAAAATCTGATCAGGGCCTTGGAGGCCACGGCTGGCTGGTTTCAAAAGAGTCAATTGAAACTGAATCCAGCAAAGGTGGAGGTCCAGTACCTGAGTCATGGGGGGATAGGATCAGGAATCCAACTTCCAGCTCTTGGTAGGGTGCTTTTTGACGCCAACCCCAACAGTGAGGAGTTTAGGGGTGATTCTGGATGCCTCCCTTTCTATGAAGGCCCAGGTTACCATGGTTGCCAGATCAGCCTTTTACCATCTTCGGCTGGTCCAGCAGCTGGTTCCTTATTTCTCCCCCAGGACCTCATGACAGTGACCCATGCAATGGTCACTTCCAGGTTAGATTACTGCAACTTGTTCTACATGGGCCTACCTCTCAAGTGCTGGGGCAGGTTGTTTAGAACCTAGGTCGGAGAGCCGGGAGTTCAGAGCAGAAGCGGAGTCATTCAAAGCCAAGGTCGGAGAGCTGAGAGTTCAAAACAAGGACGAGGTTGTGTGGAGACGGAGACAGGGCGGGTGCAAGGGCGTTGCACGTTCGACTAGTTTTCCTCCACATGAAACCGGTCCGAATCGGGAAGCTAAATACCCCTGTGTCGTTGCTTCCAATTAGTGATTGGTGTGCGTGCCCATGCTTCTGCTAAAACTCAGGGCTGAATGAGCGCCTGCTCCTCAAGCATACTTCATGCCGCCGGGATGCCAGATCCTGGCAGAGGTGGTCCCTTAATGGCGCAACCCTTGGAGGCAAGTCAGGATGGTTGTCTGCTGACAGCTGTTCCTCCTCAGCTGTTACTGATGTGGGCGGTGATGGCAAACTGTCCGTTTCAGATGCTACAGTAGGACCAGGTGTGGATTCTGCTGCCGCCATCAGCTCCCTGTCGCCAACACCCATGACACTACCCTTGAGTCTGAACTGGAAGCTTCAGCTTGTACAAAATGTGCCTGCTGACTGGACGTCTATGTGGACACACATTCAGTCAGTGCTGCCCCAATTGCATTGGTTACCAGTTGAGTACCAGATCAGATTCAAGGTTATAATATTAACCTTCAAGGCCCTATACAGCCAGGACTGTCTCTCCTCGCATGTACCCTGAAGAAACTTTAGTATTTCGCTTTTAAGAAACTCCCACCCCTCTTGAACTTCCTTCTCCTAAAACATTTCTGACCATGGGATTCTACCCAGCATAAATTTAAATTTGTCAACATTTGCTTTCCTGAAGTCCAACCTATATGTCTGACTATGTACAGCTTTTACCTTCCCCAAGCCTGTAAATTTCAAAATTACAAAGTCACTACTACCCAGGGTGCCTACTACTTTCACCTCGTCAACCAGTTCTTTCCTGTTGGCGAGAATCAAGTCCAAAATAGCAGATCCCCTTGTTTCCCTCTCCACTTTCTGGGAAACCAAGTTGTCAGCAAGACAAGTCAGGAATTTATTGGACCTTTCATTTTTAGCAGAGTTGAACTTCTAACAGATATCTGGGTAATTGAAATCTCCCATGACCACCGTGTCCTGTCTCTTTGAAAATTTTGTAATCTGTTCTAGGAGTGTCTCATCCAAGTCCTCTGCCTGGCTTGGTGGTCTATAGCAGACCCCCACCCTAATATCACTACTATTTCTTACTTTTTAATTTTTTACCCAGAGACTCTCAACTGGACTTCCATGCTCAGATTCACGTATTTCCTCACAAGTATATACCTCCTTTACATATAATGCAACTCCTCTACCCTTTCTTATTTTTCTGTCCCTTTTAAATAAGTTGTAAAAATGCTTTTTACAAGAGGGGGCTGCCTGTGGTTGAACTCCAAGTGATGAATTCAACGCTTGCAGTTCAGGCATGTGGCTGGGGGCTGCCCCTCTCCCTCCTCTCCTGCAAGTTTTAAAGAGCCCTTCAGCTGATCGGTGTGCCATGTGCTCCAGCCTATCAGCTGGAGGGCCCTTTAAATCTTGCAGGATGGAAGGGAAAGGGGTAGCTGCCCATTGTCATTCTTGGGGGTGGGGCTTTCCACAGTGGCCAGTTGGCTGACGCTGCACAGCAGCCCATAAAATTGGGGAATCCCCGCCTGGGGACTGGCATCCATCCCCAAATCTCCAGGAGTTTCCCTACCTGGACCTGGAACCCTATGCCCCCATCTCCCGACTGTGGCCAGGAGGGCCTGGCAACCCTAAACCAACATGGGACGAGGGGGCTGATAGTACTGGAAACAGGAAGAGCTGGTGTTCAACTCAGAGCCCTCAAGAGAAAGGGGAAATCAATATGTGGTCCTCAGGCTGAAAAATTTCTCCTGACTATGGCAAGACAGAATGAAATGCATGAAAACTAAGGATATCGGTTTATATGAGGAAGCTTATGTAAGGGGTTGCGAAGAGTCGGACCTGACTGCACGACTGAACAACAACAACAAAATGTGTTTTAGAGATTGTAAAATTCAGAGCAAAGGATTCCTTTGTGAGGAGACCTTCTTCCAAATTCATGCAGACATCAATCCTATTTGAGGATATCAAAAAAAATGCTGTTTAGACAGAGATTTTTTAAAAATAACTTTCCTTTTCAGAATAAGGTAGTTTTCTTTGCTCAAAAGCTAGTTGAATCTGATTCTAGGGTGCGGTGCTCATCTCCATTTCCAAGCCGAAGAGCCAGTGCTGTCCAAAGACATTTCCGTGGTCATGTGGCCGGCATGACTAGATGTCGAGGCACACGGAACACTGCTACTTTCCTACCGAGGCAGTACCTATTTATCTACTTGCAATTTCTTGCTTTCGAACTGCTAGGTTGGCAGGAGCTGGGGCCAGAGACAGGAGCTCACTCCGTCATGTGGTACTTGGGTCTCAAACTGCTGAACTACTGACCTTCTGATCTGCAGTTCAGTGTCTTAACCACTGAGTCACTGCAGCCACTTAGCTATAAAATGCCTTGGGAGTGCCATGGAGTCATGGCTGGCACGTAATGGAATGTGCAAGGCATTTATCAGGGGGATGCAGAATTCTATTTGTGGGTGTCGAAATAAGAACTAGCAATAAACATGAGTCAGGTGATTCTTACATTACTTAACAAAACTGCCGTGCCCAAGGCAAAGCAAAGGAGACTAAACAGAATAAGATGTCAGCGTCAATAAAAGACTCACCCTTAAGCTAGTTTAATGGACTAGACAAAGTGAGGTACAGACTGGGAACTTGAAGAACAGGTTTTGCACGAGTCCTCTCTCTCTCTCTCTCTTTTAAATCCTTTATTTATAAGTTTCAAAATATAACAAAATCAAAATAATTAATTGCTTAGAAGTGAGGCGTCGTCACAGAAGTAAGAGCAACAATAAATTAAATAATTTGACTTTGCTCTTTTGGAGATAAATTCAACCAACTGTACATCTTATTCCAGCTAGTATAAAACAAATCATCCTCTCTTTGATTGTTCTGTAATACTAAGCAAAACACAATTTCAGTGAACAACCTGAACCAGTTTTCTTCTGTACCACAGGATTTTAAGGAGGATCGATTATGACCAAGCTCGTAGATGTTTCAAATGGAAATTCAGACTAATATGGATGGAGCCAGAGGCATATGATATACCTTATTCATGTCACGTATGATTACAGAACGACTAAAATGCAGTAACATCACTCGGGTTAAATACCAGTGCCTCCTACTTGGCCTCTGAATGAGTATTCTAGCCCAGGAGGAAGGCAAAGCCCTTTGGGGTTGAACTTAATATCAGGGTTGAACTAAAGGACACAGTGCTGAATCATATTCTGGGTTTTGCATATCTTTTAGCCCCTAAATCCTGTTCCTTCTCATGCAACTGAATTCTTTCTCACATAGACACTGTATTTTTTTTCCTAATTAACAATAGCAATTTTCTAATTAACAATAGCAATAGTGGAGAACTTCGTAATACTTGTGAGGAACAGTATTACCTGAAAACATATTGTTGAAAACAAATTCTAGGAAAGGAAGCCATTTCAGTTGGAAATCTGAACATTTAGAGAAAGTGCCATAACTAGAGACTTTATCTGAAATTTTATCCGTAGCATAAAAGTCCCAAATCTTAGAATACCACAATCATAAAAATAACTTATTAGAAGATTTGCTGGCAACAACAACTTTTGCTGCACTTAATACAACAGAAATAAGTTCTTGGTGGAGTCTCAGAACTTGAGAGTCCCGCCAAAGATCCAACAGCCACAGCCCTCCAGAAATTAAGGCACTCTTCCTTGAAGAACTGATTTCAGTATGAATTGCAGTAAAGCTTTATGGGCTACTGTTGCCCATACAGTCCCTCTTCCATCAAACTTTGCTAAACTTAAATGTGTCAATATATAGCCTTGATTATACTTGATCAATGCAGATATGCAGCCTGTAACTAGAGCTTGTGTACTTTGTGCGGTGGTGGTTGTTGTTTTTAAAAAACCACCTCTCCTGTGGAATTCAACTCCCTTTGTCTGCTGAGATTTCATAAGGTCTTGCTCAACTGCTTTCATTAATTATAATTAAGACTTTGTTCATACACGTATGTACATCACTAGCAATCCAATCCTAAACCCATTGGTTTTACTGAATGTCGAAGGGTGTAATTGCACTACAGAGTTCTTATTTAATTACATTTGATTACTTACAACAAACTCTGCTGAGGATTGCAGTATAGATTTCTTATCATTTAAGTACTGTGCATAGGAATACCTACTGCAATGATCCAGACTGCATATGACACTTGCAGTCATAAATACAATCCTGACAACAGGTTCCTTGCTGCCAAGCATTATTGAGAAGGATTTGTATTGCAATGGGTGTTTAACCCTTCTCCCTCCTGCCCTTTCCCCCCTGCAAATCTCCTTCCCAGCTTCCTTCTTCACTTCTAGTATTTAAAGAGAGTGGACATCAGGATTACAGAGCATGCAATTGCAGGATAAAGTCTGGTTTTGCCTTGAACGTGGGAACACCTTGGGCCGTTGTCATCAGGTACAAACACCGCTTTTTAGAAGAGCTCCTTATTTAGATGGTCCTTTCTGCTACTTGATTTTATTGCGTGTTCCGCTCTTTGCTGTTACTGGATTAATTTTTTTAAGATCATCTGGTGTTCTTTGAGCCCCCTCCCCGGTTGGTTTTTGGTTTTTTGGCTGGTTGTTTTTGCTTGTTTTAAAAGATTTTTGTTCGCCACCATGGAGGCTTCAGTCAGGCAAGAAGGAAAACAGAAACACTAAAAATAATCCATTGCTGCTGCGGTACTCCCATGAAACAGGTCAGCATGAACCAGCCCTTGTTGGCTTTTAAACATGGCTCCTCTTCAGTCTAGCGGCAGTGAAACTGAGCAGTTTTTGTGCCTCTAGGGAGCAGATGAGAACCACTAAAGGGCAGAAGGTTATTTATAATGGAACAGTTGTGCTGATCCAGCCTACACAGTTGGAAACTTGGGCTTCTGCCCCCCAAACTTGGCATCACTGCTTCTTGTAACACCTGTTGACCAAAGACTTATGAGAGTGCCAGCTTTTTTCCATGAATGAAGTGCTTTCAGATACATTCACAATGCACACTTTCACATGCGCTGAATAATGCACTTTCAATCCACTTTCAATGCACTTTAGCTATCATTTGCAAGTGGCTTTTGCTGTTTCACGCAGTATAATCCAGTTGCAAAGGGCATCGAAAATGGATCAAAAGTGCACTATTCAGCATGTGTGAAAGCGCCTAATAAGACTGGTTTTGCACATATTCCCACATGTCCTTTCTTCACCTTAAGTGAAAACCTGTAATTTTTTTGATGCAACCCTTGCTCTTTATCCTAAGGCTTACAGTGCGCTTCAAGTTATGTTTAAGAAAGTTAAGTCACATTTTGCTTTGAGGCCCGGACACTGGAGGGGACAGATGTCAGGAAACCCACCCACCTAGAAGCTCATGTTCTGCCCACTGGACGGGATTGATTTATCTTGTATGAACATTATGAGAAACTTTGAAAATTTAGCTTGCTCATGCAGGAACAAAGGATGCAGAAGGAAGCAGCTGCTTAAGCGATTAGCACAGGCCCCCCTCCACAACAGGTGATAATGTACTGAATTCCTTTGACTTCAACAACAATGAATGCAAGCTTTATGTCAGGTCAGCAAATCCCCTACTAAAAAATTGTGGGCGCAAACTCGCATCTCACCTACATACAGCACTGTAAAGCAAGAGTAACACCTTTAAAGTCAGAATGATCCTGGCTTAAGAAAAAGGTCAGCGATTTTAGGACCATTTTCTCTGCCCCGAACTGGTGAAAAAAATAGAAACCCCATGTTGTATTTGTAATATAGTAACTGTACACAGGAGTGCAGTTTCAGACTTTAAAAGGCTGAAGCAAAGTGGTTTCCGGGGGGGGGGGGGGGGGGGAGGCACAGCAATTGCAAAAGGGCACCTTTGAACTTCGCTGTGCCCCTGGTCACCTTGCTTGGATATCATCATAATTCAACTGCAGGAAAAAAACAAACCCACACTATATGCAAAAAGAAAACCTGTAATTTTAAAAAAATAATAGCTATAGCAATGTTAACCATGGAGTATTAAATTAGTTAAAACATATTCAGCCAGTTGGGCAGACATATACTCTTGATCTGAGAAATAATCATAGGGAGCTTGAAAAGCAGACCCTACTTCCTAATGAGCATCCCATTCCCTGGTGATACATGTACTCATTAGAGAGTATGTTGATTAGGGGATGTTGCAGATGTTCTGTTGGATCTAGAGCAGTGTTGGAAGTGGAGGAAAAAAGGAAGTGGGATGGTTTTGTTCCACATTAAGCCAACCTCAGTTTGGGCTGTTGTCCTGGCAATGTCTTTAGGCATATAACTTCTTCGTATAGTATTTGGTAGCACACTTGATTCACACTCTGATAGCTTACTTTCATGCAGTCATTACCAAGAATGAAAGTGATAGATAATTCATCAATTAACAATCAATAACTATTAATGAACACAGCCATTTTTTGGCAGTATTGGTGTGACCTTGGCAGTATTGGTGTGACCCCGGATGGCTGTCATCTACTGAAAAAGCAGAGGAGTGGTTTTAGAGCCTCCAGAGAAGACATAGGTGACATTATATCCTGCTTTCTCTTCCACTTCACTGAAATCACAGTCCTAAAGTATAGTCAGCAAAGCAGCCATAGTGAAGCTAAGATTTGGGTCTAACCAGACCCAGAATGCAGAACTAAGGACCCTGTATGAACTGCCTTGGGTTCCATAATATAAGCAATGGGAGGTGGGTATGTATCAAACAAACAAACAAATAAATGACATTTCTATTCCCAACTTTGCTTTGCTATGACTTGCAGCTCCTATTAAGGTCAAAATCTGACAAGTTGAATATGACCAGGATATAAATACCAGATAGAAGCACTGGTGGACCTTCTGATGGCATCTGGTATTTTTGGCCACTGTATGACAGAGTGTTGGACTGGATCCATTGGCCTGATCCAATATTGGCTTCTCTTATGTTCTTAAGCAGAGGGAAAGGGGAAAGACATCCATCTGTCCTTCCCAGTTTATGTTCCCCAAGGATGTATCTACCTACAGAGTATTGGTATTTTTAGAGACTGACACTAGGTGAGCCAACATCCTGAAATTGTTAGAGGTCAGATGTGGGATGTCACGTCAAGGTGTCATATTGTTGATTTTCTGTCTTGTATTATTTTTCCTGGTTAAGAACTGACTTACATTCAGCATTACATTATATTCAGCATTCAACATAAACTGAGCCACCCCCCAAAAAATACCTTACTGGTATTTTTTTGGTATTTTTAAAGACAGTTGTTGATTGGAGCTTAATTTTGGCTATCTGAATATTTGGGATTTTCAGGACTGCCGGATATCTTTGGCGTCAGCAGTGGCTGTTCTGACCCGGTGGCTTCGTGGCTTGTCAGCTCTTGGCTTGCGGCGGGCTGTTCTTCGACTCCTTTGGTGGCTCTTGGGTGGCTCGGCCCGGCGCCTTGGCCAGACCAGGTTTCTTTGATCCCCTTAAGATCATCTGCATCCAAGCCCCTGGCCCGTCCGGTTGCACCAGCTGCCTCTCAGTCTGTGCGGGCCATTGGTGGGTGGGGTGACAACAGGAGCGGGACGTGGTGCACTAGGACGCAGGGGAAGAAGAACCGGTAGTATGCAGCTGGTACATCTTTGGCTGGGGCTGGAACCACTGATGAAAGGAAAGCCTGGTATAAATTACAACTTCAGCCAGGTCTTGGACTCTCGTTCTGTCTCTGGGAACTTCCATCTATACGGCCAGGGGCAGTGGAGAACAACTTGGGTCAATTGGGGGGGTAGGAGGGAGAGGTCTGGTTAGTAAGGACTAGTTAAGAATGGTAGCGGTAGCCTTAGAGTAGGGGGTGGTGTAGCACAACTGCTCTGTAGCTGTATGTGAACTTGTATTTGCCACCCTTTATTTAATTTAATTAGAGTTAGTTTTAGTCTTGTATTGAGGAAAGGAGCAGCAAGATAGGAGGTTAGGGTTGGTTAGTTGGCTATTAGAGCAGTTGGTTTGTTGTGGACTACTGCTGCCCAGAACGGCAGAAGACCCCAACGATCTGAGGCGCACACGAAGACTGAGGGGCAGTGATGCCTGGCCAACAGATTCCGGTGCTCCTGGGTAGGGGGAGGTATAGTGGTGGGTCCAGGCTGGAGAAGAAGGGAAGGATGTTGAGAAACAAATTAGCTCGGCACCCTTCCAGCCTGAGACCCATCCCAAGGGTGATCGGCAGTGGGGCAAGGATAGAATACCCCCCTCCGTCATTGGTGCTGTGCAATGCCAGATCCATAAATAATAAGGCAACGGTCCTACGAGACTTCATGGCGGAACAACAGGTGGATCTGGCTTGCGTGACTGAGACCTGGGTGCGGGAGGGGGAAACAGTAGCACTTTCCCACTTTACCCCACCAGGGTTTGTGGTTCTGCATCAATCATGGACTAAGGGGCGGGGGGGAGGAGTGAATGCTCATTCGAGAGGTTCACTCCTTCAGGGTGCTCCTGCCACGTGAAATTATGCCATGCTGAGGTGCCTTCCCAAACCCCCCTCTCTCCAGGCTCCACCCCCAAATCTCTAGGAATTTCCCAAGCTGGACCTGACAACCTCAAGAGGAACTCTGCTGCTCAGCTTTGGAGATCTCCAGCAGTCCCCCCTCTCCATAACTTATCCTCTCCAAGACCCCAACAACTCCCTCCTGTGTGGCCTCACCTTCTCATGAGATTTGCACACACACCTTGCAATACAAACAGCAAACCCATATTTGTGGTATTTGTTGGATTTCTGTTGTTTTTGATATCGTAAATTGCTTCGAGTCCACACTGAGCAGAGAAAAGCAGATTAAAAGTGTCTAAATAAATATAAGAGTAACTACATATGTGCCAAAGAATAATTTTTTAAGTATTGTGGACACTAGAAAGGTAGCCACCAGTGTTCCCTCTAAGCTGAGTTAGTGTGAGCTAGCTCAAAGTTTTTTAGCCCTTGTCTCACATATTTTTGTCTTAGCTCAGGAAGGAGGGCTCCAGAGCAAACTAATTTATGCGGTAGCCAAATCGCTCGCTCATAACTTTAATGCCAGTAGCTAACAAATTAGAATTTTTGCTCACAAGACTCCCCAGCTCAGAGGGAGCATTGGTAGCCACAGTTAAACAGTGAGGACTGAAGAGATGGGAGGCCACTAGTCACTGGGAGTGTTAAATCTGGGGGTGGTGGTGGTTTGCATTTGTGTTTTGGTGTTCAAGATCCTTAACACAAATAAATAAAGCACTGCAGATACTAACCTCGATGCATCCATCAAAATGAGTCAACAATGGTAAGGAGTGAAAGGACAAGAAGTGAGACCGAGTTAGCTATTGTTAAAAGAGCTGGCTCTTTTCCTCATGAAGCTGCCTCAGATGTTTGACTTGCAATGTGGCAATACTCCAGTTTGGTGCTGTGAAGCCTGAATATATGCTTTTATGTCATGTCTGCAGCACTCCAATGTTTTATCTGGGCCACAAGCACACCATTTGTTTGCATGTGTAACTGTTCTAGAGTTCACTTTGGATCTGAAGCAGCAATTGGAAGCTCCAGTGAATAATCACAGGGACTGGAGGGTTTGAGATAAGACTTAGAAAGATGGACCTCCAGAATGCTGTAAAATTAGAACTTGTGTTTGGATCTTTCTGCCAAGAAGGCGCCAACACAATTTGAAAGAGACTCTTGGGATCTTTTCAGTCTCAGCAAAGACACCTCAAGGATATCTCAAAAGCGATCTCATTTTCACAAAGGATGCTGGTAAGCTGACTTCCAACTGATTTCATTTAGATGCACAGTAGTGGACTAATCATATATGTGCGGGGGGGGGAGTAATTAAAATTTCTTACTGGTATTGACTGTCTTCACTGGCTCAAAGCAGAAGCCAGGAGGTATTGTTTTGTCTGTTTTCTTACAAGCATTCCATATTGGCCCCTAAAAAACTGTGAATTTATTATTTATTATTATTTATTATTTCAGATTTATACCCTGCCCTCCCCGCAAGCGGGCTCAGGGCGGCTAACAAGGGCACGTAGTGAATGCTGTTGGGAGTCCAGGTTCAAGGCTTAAACAAAAGTGTATGCTCTTGTAGAGATGCATGAAAATAGAGGGTGGCTCAAAACTGCTTTCACAAATTTACAAATGTCCCCTTAAGGCCAAACAACCAGCACAGCTCTAGTTGAGGTTTATTGAAATCAGCAACGGCTCTGTTGAAAAACAGCTAGTGAGAGTGTTTGCGGAAGACTGGGAATAAGCAGATTCTCACAATTCAATTATTTTCATGGATTTTTTCCTTCTTTCCTTCTCCACTTCTGGGGATTTGATGCAAAAACCTTCCACCAAAGAGAAAGGGCTTAGACCAATTTCCTGATTGGGAAATAGCCCCAGGGGGTGCTGTTTGCCCTGTTGTAGAAACATAATGTATTGTTCATCAGTATAACAAAGTCCGAGTCCAGTGTCACCTTTAAGACCAACAAAGTTCTATTCAAGGTATATGCTTTCATGCGCACATGTACTTCTTCAGATACAGTGAAATGGAAGTCATCAGTCCATATATATAGGTAGAGGGTGAGTAGTAAATTAGCATTTTAGTCCATCCTCTAGTCTTGTGCGAGTTTAGGATGCTCTGTTGGGCATGCGCAGCTTGTTACACGGTGTTCCAGCTACCAGGTATGTTGAGGGGATGAGTGGTAGGTGGAAGTTTGGTGGTGAGGGCAATGCAGGCGAGACAGTGGTAGTGGAGGTGGAAGCAGAGTTTGCACCCCCCTGAATTCACTGACTTAGGCCACTGCCTTACCTTACTTCATTAAAGAGCTGGTCTTGCCTACTACATTGATGGGAAAAACTGTGCCATAGCATTGCCAGGCCTGGCCTGGCAACTACTGAGAGATGGGGAGGTCATAGGGAGTGGCCATCAGTGACAGCACAACATCACTCCTGGGTTTTCCTCAGAAACGACATCACACTTCTCTCAGAATGCCAGAAACTCAATGGTAAAACTATAGAGTTCTTGTTAATTCCTAGAAGAGACTGACATCACTTAGAGGGAAAACCTGGAATGAACACCAGTCCTCTCTAGGAATTGCCAAAAATGATATGGTTTTACCATAGCGTTTCCAGTGATCCTAGAGAGGTGTGGCATCACTTCTAGGGAAAACCCAGAAGTGACATCACACTATTGGCCCAACAGCCATTAAAAAAATATTCCTGGGGCTTGGGGGTGGGGGATACCCAGCTCCCACTGGGGAATTGGCAACCTATGCAGGCTCCTGTCCACTGATGCTTTTTCCAACTACCTCTCTCAGCCCTTCTTGTAATTTTCGTTGGTTTCAGCTTGTCTGGGTTGTACCTTTCCCCGTCTCCAGCACAAATACACATACCAATGCCATTTTAGGGTGTTAGACTGTGTTTGTGGATATGCAAATATGCTGTAAATTTAAGTCAGCTGGTGGAAATCTACCATTTACAATAATATGAAAAAAGAGGAATATCAAAATGTGTCAGTCTGAATCCTCCGCAGTTACTAACTGAACTGCTGTGATGTCACAGGAGTGTGGATATTTGAACATCCAGAGCCTTTGCGTTCCCCTGCAATCCGTTGGTTAAGTCGCTGTGATGTTACAAAGCATTCACAAATGCTCTTAGTAGTGGCCTATCAATATAAACAATTTTCTGGTCTTGGTAAGGAATATAAAGAGTGCTACATTTTCTTATCCATCTTTTTCCTCAGGAATGTTCGTATTGCTTCCCAGTGTCTAGTATCATGAGGAGAAAAAAAGAATAGAATTCTTAGTATAACGGCTCAGTATATACAGATGAGCCATTGGTGGGAACGTTTGCAGACAGCTGGAGGCCAACTTTAGCATAAAACAACTTAAACAATTCTTTGACTTTTAATAGTTTTCTATTCTTAGTGTATTTCTATTAGAAATATTGAATAGAATATTTTCTATTATTGTACACAAACCTTTTCAACACATCTTTTCAACACACCCAACAATTTCTCCCCTAAAGTTACAAAATATCCACTCATAACATTATTTTTATAAAAGCTTCCCAGTAATTACAGTGATAACTGAGTTGTGTGTCAATACTAAACACACTTAACAGGTAGCAAGAGAAGCTTTGACTGTAAACTTACCCTGAGAGAGTGCGAGTTCATAAGCTACGATAATATAGCAGGGTTTCCCCATGAAACTCTGTGAAGTCTCAAAGAGAATGTGAGGAGGACTTAGAGGGAAATTGTAATGATCATGGCATTGCTCCACAGAAGAGACAGAAAAGTAGTTTATTAATAGATGTTTGGCAGACGCACTGTACCAATATTTAATGAGGCTGCAGGAGTCACATCAGATCAGGTTTCTAGTTCAAGTCCAGTGACGCATGCTCAATGGGTAATAGGTCAGAAAAGTAAGGGGTAAGAACTATTTGTCCTACATACTCAGTAAGATAATAGTTTTATAGCTCAGTGCTTTATTTGGATGAAATTCCCACTAAGCCCCCCCCACCAAAAAAATGAGGTGATTAAAAAAGAATAAATAATAGGTATACAATGAAATCACCCTGAGGAAAACTAAAATGTCAACACACAGTTTATTATAAGGGATTGGATTTGCATTGACTAGTTTTAGCTTCTTGTTTTGCTCTCAAGTAAGCATACATAGGTTTGTGGTCTTCATGTCTGAAGTGTCATATTTGTAACATGTGCGCCAAAGTCACAGTTGTCATGGGTTAGAAGTTGAACGTCATAGGTGCCTTCCAAAAAAATGTTCTCTCCATGCATATTCACTGGACACTCTTGGGGAAATAGCTGGTGAGTCTCATAACAGTTGTGACAGTGCAAAAGCGCTGGGAGCAAAGACAAACAAGAGCTCTCTGTATCTCCTTCCCTCCACAGGATCGTTGCCGAGAATACGTTCCACATATCTAATACGCTGGGCATTTGTTTTTGGCATGGTTCCTGCAGGAGCTGAAAGGCAGTGAGCTGTTGGGTGTTTCATACCTTCTTTTTCTTTCCACATTTGGATATCTTGGTCTCTGAACATCAGACTTCAGGATGTACCTAGGCTGGAAAGCACATCTATTCCATTCCCCCTTCGCATGCTTGTGTCTGACTGTGGCCCCAAGTGTTTACGCCTGGGAAAACTACTTTTATCTTCTGAAGTCAAATAATATGTAACTACTGGAAGATCACTACACTGAAGAAGCTAGCTGAATACAGACCTGCATACAAATGCAGTGAACTGGCTATGGATGGCAATGGCATCCCACCAGGAACTTGAAAAACTGGCTATTTTTGTTGTCAGTGTGGAACTGAACAGCAAAGGCATCGTCAAGCACTAGAGTAAGTAGAGGCAATTAGCTAGCCATACAACTTGTCCATACACATGGACAAGATTTGGGGACCAGAAGTTGAGATTAGGCTGGCCTAATTAAAGAAGATTTCTGGTCAGAGTTGACTCAAGTTGTATGGCTAGCTGTAGGGAGGTTTTCTAATACCACCTAGAAAAAAACTGGGAAGTTTCGGGGGCTCTGCTTAGGAAGGGACCAATTTCCCACAAGCAGCTGTGCCACCCTCGTTCTTCCACTTGTCCCAGTTGCATCGGTCAGTTTCACACTTTTTGCTGCGCAGCCACATTTTAAGCCACATCTCTCCCTGATTTCCTCCACATCTTCTTGATCCTTGTTTTTTGAGATTGAGAAGACGTGGGGGAAATCGGAGGGCAATGCAGGTCAAAGTGTGGCCACACAGCAAAGTGTGTGTAACTGACTAATGCAACCGGGGAAAATGGAAGAGCGAGGGCAGCACAGCTGCTTGTGGGAAATCAGTCAGGATGAAGTTTGGGCAGAATGTGATTTCACTTCTGGGTGACATTCTAGGAATTTCCCCTAATCTGTATGCCCTTGCCAAAGGCTCAATTACCCAAAGTTCTAGGTCAGAGGGGTGTGTTTCTCCCTTGAGAATTTTGACAACTCCCTTTTACATTTTGACAACTGAAGCAGCAGCTTTTATTGCCTTCTGGACTGGACCAGAGGCTCTAGGAGTGTCTCATGAAGGACTAAGGAACATGCGAGAAAAATGTATATATCCAGTACTTCTAATAAAGTCATGATAAACATCATTATATTAATGAAATCATGGTATATCCCCCCCCCCACAACTATTTCTGAAATAAATAAATAAGGACCAATTCCTTGACATAAGACAGAACAACAGTGCTTTTTTTTCTTCAGCCATAAGTAGCCTGCAGTGGTACTTTAGTAGGGCAGGGCAGATATTTTCTCAGCAGACTTTTATTTGCATTCTCATTTCCATTCACAAGCAAAACAGGCATTTAGCACTCTAATTGCCTCTACTTACTCAACCATTTTCCAAAAGAACTAAATCTGTCATATATAGTTCTCCCTGCCTCATTTTATCCTCACAATGACTATGAGGCAGGTTAGGCAAGAGAGGGTGACTGGCACATGTCAGCCAGTGAACTTCATGGTTAAGAGGGGATTTTTTTTTGAACTCTTGTCTCTCAGGTTCTAGTCTAACCACTACACCATCCCTGGCTCAAGCACTGAGAAGGCTAAACTTGGACACAAATCCTGCTGTGGGATTGCCAACCTCCAGGTGGGGCCTGGAGGCCTCCCAGAATTCCAACTGATCTCCAGACTGCAGATAACAGTTCCCCTGAAGAAAATGGCTGCATTGCAGGACGCACTGTATGGCATTAAACCTCACTGAGGTCCTTCTGCCCCTGCCCAACTTCACCCTCCCCAAACTCCACCCCCAAATCTCCAGGAATTTCCTAACCTGAACATGGCAACCCTAATAACTCTCCCATCTGCTTAGGGGCAAACCTAGAGTCCTTGTTCAACAGAATCAGAGGGGAAGGGTGTGCATGGGGATCTGTGGTACCATCGCCGCACCCTCTCAGCACTTTGTAACTCTGAGAGAGCCAGGCCTCATCTCAGGTTGTAGAGACCTTCTGTTCTAACAAACAAAGCATAAAGGGAGATAACTTTTTTATGGGCAAATCTCTGTGGCAACATCTGTTGCAGGCGGAGCCAGAGTGTTGGCGTTCATAGAGCTGTTTTTACAGCCCCATTAAAACCTGAAACCTACATAAAACCCAAACCAATTTACTTCCAAAAATCCTCAGAATTTGACATCTGGAGCTATTTGATTTTAACATGTGATATTTGACACAGAATGGTATTTGGTATTTGACAGTATTTGGTATCTGGGTCACAGCAAGGTATTTGACAACTACTGGAACTCTGGCGACATATGTTAGTCAAGAGTTTCTGACATCTGAACCCTAAAAAAGCAACAGGCTAGCAATAACGCTGAAGCATGCACATTTTGACTCCAAAATTAGAATTCCCTGTTTTGAAAATATGTTTTACTTTGAACAATTTCCTGTGTTTTTTTTTTTAAAGTGGCAGTATACCTGACTGGCTGAGCCTGGCCTGGTGATTTTTGTTCATTTAACTGGCCCTGTCTCTCACTGCAGTCCAGGACGAAGGTCTTTCCCCAGCTGTCAGGTACAGAACTGTTTTGTCAGAAGAATGAAAACCCTCCACATGAGAATGCAAAATAGAAAGGGGGGGGGGGAAGGTTCCTACAACTTATTTCCATCCTAGTTTGTTTGGTTTTGTTTTAAAAAGGAAACATGAGCCACTTGATCTCTGTGTTTCCCTCTTTTAAGGGCCCCCCTTTGCACCATAAGGATTTCATAATGCAGGAAACAGCAACTTTGAGGAAAAGATTACATTTTGGGGGTCTGGTCCACTCAAGTGTTTTCCTGATGTAAAGGTCCAATCACTCAATACAAGCTCCCCCCCCCCCCCCCCTCCATGAGTACCTTCAGATATATAAACCAATTGCTTTCGGCACAAGGAAAAACCTGCTAAAATCGTTATCCATAATTTTAAATATCAATTTAGGTAATGCTATTCTCTCACTAGGGGGTAATACTGCTGGTTGAATTTTTCCTTAGGAGGCGAACCCTATTTTCTGTAAATTCTATATTCTGTCATTAGGTGTTGCTGTTTGATCTTTTTGTCCACAAGACTATGCTGAGTAACAAACACACATGCACCCTAACTTAAAAATATGGTTTTCAAGCACTCCTTCCCTTCCAAATAACATGTATATTTTAAAAGAGACCCAACTGACTATGTGACCTCACTGTGACTCTGGAGTTAATAGGAATAGACTGTCCTGGAGAAATCTGTTTCAGCACTGCACCATCATAAGCTAGATAAGAAACATGAAATTATTTGTGACAACACAATTATAGATTTATTGAACATATAAGATTCCTTATCTGGTCCTGTGATGTTTGCTTTCTTTAATCCATTTGTGGGCTTGGATCATTTCGTACTAACTTTCTTCAAAAGTATGTCAAAAAAACATGTTTATGACATAAGATAAATCAGCGTCAGTCTATGTATGCGCAAGTGTGGCTTGAGGAGGGCACATAATTGAGGACAGAGGCTGCCTTAAACTGTTATTCTGTTTTAAACGGCAAGCAAAGCTGAGGTGTGCTTTGATTGGTTCACACAGTCCACCACCCACTTCTCAGAATCAGTTCTGAACAGTCTGCCCACAAAAAATGCAGAGTGTGTTTAAGAAGCTCCACTATAAACTTGGAACAGTCTTAATGAGTGATCACAAGACAAAGTAGATAAGACCCTATTCCCATCTTAAAATGTGATGCAATATTAAAGGCACACTTACTTATTTGTGTGCTAGAAGGGGGGAAATCAAATTACAGATCCATATATTTAATTTACCTATCTTTGAAAGCCATGATGGTGATTTCAGTCTTTCAATCTCTGTCAGCAACTAAATTTATCCTTTCCCCCCCCCTTTGGTCTGGTTCCATACACATAATTGTGAGGTTTGCCACAGATTTTAGCGAGAACAACATCACATACTCATGAAAAATCTAGCAGCTGTAAAGGGTTTTTAAAAACATGTTTTATCAGTGAAACTCACTTTGTTGAAGCCTCCATAAAAATTTCTGGGGTGCAAGGGTGGGGAGATCAAGGATTAGTGAATCGGGAATCATTTTAGGTGATGCCAATTATCATTATTATGATTCTTCTTGAAAAATTGGCATTCATTGCACTACACAAATGCAAAAGATGGATCCCTGCCCTTAAGAGCTTATAATGTCCCTCATCTATTTTTATTATCACTATTACACTGTGAGGCAGGTTAGTCGGAGAGACTGGCTCCTACTGATTCTGTGAACTTCATACCTGGGTGGGGATTGGAACCCAGATCACTGCCGTCTAAGGCCAACATTTATCCACTGCATCATAAATTCAGACCCAGTAAAAAAAGACAACAGAGGATGAATAGCACAGGTAACAAGGGATGCACATTAACAAATGCAGCTATGTATACTGAGGTATTTCAATTGGGAATGAAGACTAAGGGGTTTAGGCAAAGGTTGTGTGGAAAGGATGGCTTTATGTTGGAATCATAGAGAAGACAGATCACATCATTTGGTGGTTACACTAATGCAGGGGTGGCCAACCTTGCTTAACTTAAGAGCCACATAGAATAAACGTCAGATGTCTGAGAGCCGCAAGACAGGAACAAATATCACACACACGTTTTTATTTTTTTAAATATGCAAATTTGCTTTTTATTAACATTAAATGAGACTGCCAAAAATAAAAACAAACGAGGAAAACCGGTTATTGATAATGATATTACTTGTTTGCTAATGATATTGAGAGAGAGAGAGAAAAAGAGAGAGATGGAAAGAAAGAATTAAAGAAGTGGAAAGAAAGAGAGAGAGAGAAACTAGGAAAGCAAATAGATGGGAGGGAGGAGGGAAGGAGGGAAGGAGGGAGGGAAGGAAGGAAGGAAGGAAGGAAGGAAGAGAGAAAAAGCATGCCTCCCCTTTGCTTCCCCAGCCGCCCTGCCAGGAGCCGCACAATATGTGTGAAAGAGCCGCATGTGGCTCCCGAGCCACAGGTTGGCCACCCCTGCACTAATGAAAGGCACATCCATTAATGGCTACTAGCCATCCATATCCAGAAAGTCAACCTCTGAAACCTAGTGCTAAGAGGCAGCGGCAGGAGAAAACCTTGGCCTCTGTTCTTTGTTGGACCTAGGGTTGCCAGCCTCCAGGTGGGGCCTGGAGATCTCCTGCTTTCACAACTGATTTCTAGCTGACAGAGATCAGCTCCCCTGGAGAAAATGGCTGCTTTGAAGGGTGGACTCTATGGCATTGTACCATGCTGAGGCCTCTCCCCTCTCCAAACTCCACCTTCTCCCAGATCCACCCCCAAAGTCTCCAGGTATTTTCCAACCCAGACCTGGCAACGCTAGTTGGACCTCCCCAGCAACTGGTTGGCCACTGTGTGAAACAGGATGCTGGATTAGATATACCACTGTTCTGATTGCAGCGCACCTCATATGTTCTTCTGTTCTTGCAGGCCTAACGGGCTGCAAGGCAAAATGGCTGCACAATTTAACAATGGTGCATGTTTGATTTCAGCTCCCCTGTCCTCCCAGTTTTAAAGAAGTACAGGGTTTAAAGTATCTGACAAACCCTTGAATAATAAGAAAACAAAGGCCGCGAGCACACGGCCCCTTTAATCCGGGAGGGATCCCGGATGTAAAGGGGCCGCGTTTTTACTCCTGCGGGTTGGGATGTTTACACATCCCAACCCCGGTTGCAGCGTCGGGGGCCGCAGCCGCAGAAGAGGCGGCCGCGGCAACGACGGCGGCTGAAACAATGGCGGCAGCCGCGGCAGCCGCGGTGGCCACAGCGGCCGCGGCCACGGCGGCGGCCACGGCGGCGCAACGGCGGCAGCGGCAATGGCCAAGGAACGGCTGCGGCCGCAGCGGCGGCAGCAGGAAAGGCTGCCGGGAACGTCGGGGGAGGCAGCCGCAGCAGCGGCTGCCCGGTGAGTGGGGAGTTTGTTTGTTTTTCTTCCCCTTTTACACTTGGGCGCATGAATAGCCATGCACCCAAGTGTAAAAAGGGGGGGAAAATGGCGGGGGGGCCATCTGGACAGCCCTGCTCTCGCAATGCTTGCGAGAGAGGGCTGTCCAGATAACCTCAAATGCAGGTTGCTCCCGCGACTCCCGGGAAAACACTAGTTTTTCCCGGGGTCAGTAAATGCGGGAGCAACCCGCATTGGAGCCCGCTTCGCAGCGGGACTCGCTGCGGGGCTATGTAGACGGCCCCTTTAAATGCGGGAGGAAGCAGCCCTTCCTCCCGCATTAAGGGGCCGTGTGACCGCGGCCTAAGAAATAATGGTTGCAACGATGTAAAGAACGTTCACCAGGACAGCTGTTAACAATCAAATGTATTTAAAAAGATTGATGGTTGTCTTTATGCAGCATGGCCTGCAGCCATCTTTTCTGTTTCATTTTATTCACTATGTCATAAATTAAGGGTGAATTAGATAAATATGAGATCTCCAAGAAATGTCTGGATCAAAAAGAAAGGGCTGGCAAATCATAAGTCATTAGGCAGTGGCACTCTTCCAACTGGGATTGTTATTGCACTGGCAGTTCTGTAGCTCTGACACAGCTGACAGAAGCTATCTTTTGATGATACCGAAAACCAGAGTTCTCACTGCTTGTGACTTAGTGAAGGTCACGTGACATTTGGCTCCTTGGACCACGTCTAAGCTGAGTAATTCTGTCTTTGCCCTCCTACAGTTTCTTCCTCTGTTCCCTCAGATGAATAGGATTTTGCAGTACTTAAAAAAAATTTCCTTATTACATATGGGCTCACTAGAGATGGGCATGAACTGGCTCAAAAATAAAGTTTGTGATGAATTCATGGTTTGCAAACTCAGGGTCATGGTGGTCAACCGGCATGAACTTTTGATAGACCCTTTTCAAACGGCGTTTGTATTCCATTTGAGTAACTGGTTGCTAGTGGATTTTTTCTGTCATTTCAGATAGACCCGTTTTAGTAACTGACTGCTGGTGGAATTTATTTACCTGTTCATACAAATCCCCGTGCATCGGGTTAGCAAAGCGTGGTTGAGCCGCTTTTGAGGGAAACTGCTTTTTTCCGTTTCAACCCCTTCATTGCCCTTTTGAATCGTTGTAGTGGGCTGTTTAAAATGTCCATAGCACTTCCTACGCCACTTTCCTTCCACCCTTTTTTTGCTGCATGATCTTCCTTGGACTTTTAAAAACATTCTAAGGTGAGCGCTATAGAGCTATGATGCATTGACACTGTTTGAAATGACCATAGTGCTTCAGAGACAGCTCATTAATGGAAGGAAATGCACTGCATGAAACTCCTATCTCTGTATCACTTTACTCAAAATCAGGTCAACAACAAATAACGTCCACTTTAGAATGGTAATGTGAAAAGGGCCACAAACATTCAAGCAGTTTGTGTCAGTCCGTGCTGGTCCACGAATGGATACATTTCCAGACAGACTGTCTCAGCTCAATCTAAATGTTTACCAAACTTCAAAGCAACAGGGAGGAATGTAGAGAAGCCTGCGGGGGAGGTCCCCTGTGACTTTGATGTCTCTAGCTTGGACAGGATCCCTTCTATACACTCTTGAACCTGTGCCTGTCAAATGATCACCTGTCATTTCCCCAGAAAGCACTTTCCTGGGGGCACCTTCTTTGTGTGTGTGTGGGTGTAACTCGGACCTTGTAAATCCAACCCTCCCCAAACTTGGAGGGCAGGTACAGGAGAGTTAGTCAGAGATCCCCTGTGAACATAGTGTTTCTAGCGTGCTGAGGGGCCATTCTACTGCCTCACAAACCAAACCAATGCATTTGGGGGCTAAACATGGTTCGCAAACCGGGCACAATACGAACCATGAACCAAACCGCATTTCCCCAATTCTTGCCCGTACCTAAGGCTTAGCTAGGCTGTATATGCTGGTTTACTGTAGAATTTCAAAGTGTCACTTCTGTGGGGAATGCTGAGGAAAAATATATTGACTCTAGAAGAATGTACCAGAGAAAGAGGGCTGTCTTAGGCTGAGGTCACACACACGAAACAATCCACTTTCACTGCACTTTCCAACTGGATTTTGCCAGTTTACACAGTAAAATCCTGAGTGAAAGTGCACTGAAAGTGGATTGTGTGTGTGATCGCAGTCTTAAACAGCATTCACTATCCAGGTTAACATAAAGAAGAATTTCTCTTGATTCAGTGCCTGGCAATTTCAGCATGGAACTACATTATGAGGCAAATTTCTCATTAAGGCTAACAAGGCAGCATATACATTTTGTGAATAAAGTAAAATAAAATAATGTGTTTGTGGGAAAAGACACTCTATGTCTCCTCTGCCCACCAATTGTCTCTTACAAATTATCCCATTTTAACCTCTTGCCCTGTAATTTCATAAGGACAGGATGATGTACACTTGTTTTTGAATACTGTCTTTGCTGGATTATCCCACAAAAGTATAAAATGCAGTTGTTGCTGGAAACGGAGCATGGGGATTAAGTCTCCATAAACAGAAAAGAACAGCATCCCTTCATTACCCAACAATACCTAGCATCAAACGTTCCCATCAGTTTCCTGTATTTCTTTCCACTTGTTGGTGGAAACATGATTCTGAACAAATAAGACTACCTCAAGCCGCCTACAATGTGTATGGATGCAATCTGAACAGGACACCCTCCATTTCTCTAGTACTTTGTTAATTAGAACAGTCTGCTAGAGGACCAGTATTTCCTTCCCAGAAGAATAAAGTTCTGAACTTGCTGTCCTTACCAGAGACCTTTGCGTGACGCTGTAAAATGTCACAAGGCTGATTTGCATTTAGACTATTTGCCTAATAAGCAATGATTTCCATACCTTCAAGATCAGAGAATGGGTGGGGCACTGCATTTGTTTCAGAGATGCTTATAACTGCATTATAGAAATCTAATGCAACAGGCAAACACACTAGTAAGGGCCTATTCAGAATGTCCACATCTTGTTCAGGTGTTTATTTGTATTAGAAATCTCATATTTCATTGTCTGTGTTTTCCTTCCCTTCTTCCTTATTCCCTTCATGACTCAGTCTGCAAAGTCATATTTAGATTTTTTCCCCAAGACTTACAATGGCATCCTAAGCAGAGTTACATAAGCCTTTAAAGCCCCATCCTGAAGTCAATTGGCTTAGAAGGGTTGTGTAACTCTGTTTAGCACTGTTAGGATACTAAAGCCATGTGGACATTTATGGCTGGGAGATATACATTGCTGTTTACACCCAAGTTTACTACAGAGAGCATGTGGGCAGAAACAAATAGCTCACTGTGTTTGTTCTGAGAGTATTGCTATGATGAATGCCTTTTGTTTCCAGCTCTTAGCTCACATGTCAGGCTTGCTTGACCAGGATATATATGCCTAAACCAGATGACACATGTTTTTTTTCTTAGTGTGGCATTTTATACAAAAACAGGTTGGGCCCTAACATTGCTCCATAGAAACAAATGCAGTTGTTGCGGTGAAGTGTATGAAAAAAACCATCTTGTACTTCAAACTACACGTATAAACCTCGTGTCTCAACACACAGAAATGGGGACATGTATCCTATGACTCCTCTGAGTGATGTCTGAGCCTTCCTCCAGCCTAAGGAGCCTCTTTCCTACTTAAGTGGGTCTTCCTCCAATGGAAGAGTCATTTAGGCTGGCGGAACTTCCTTCAGTCTAAGACTGGATATGTGATGGTTTTCTCACATCCATTAACTAGTGCTATGCACAAGCACTGTGCCTTGTGCATTTCAATTTTTTCCACACCAAGGTATCTCAAATTGTATCCCAAGCAAAAATGGCAATAGCCTGAATAAATCATGGAAATCAAGCAATATTGCATATTTATTCATCGTTTCTGATGGTTTCCCATGTTGGTCTGCCGGAGATTTGAGTCCAATAGCACCTTAGAGACCAATAGGATTTTTTGAGGTACAAGCTTTCAAAAGTCAAAGCTCCCTTCATTACCATCATAATTAATTATTATTATTATTATCATATGGCATAGCAAGGAGATCCTAAGACTGTCTGGCAGCCAGAAGTTCTAGCTCTTTTAGCGTTATGCACCACTAGGGGGCGAGCTAGACTTGTCTTTGAGGCAAGAGATGTTTCAGAGGTGGTTTGCCATTGCCTGCCTCTGCGTCATGACTCTGGTATTCCTTGGAAGTCGCCCGTCCAAATACTAGCCAAGGCTGACCCTGCTTTGCTTCCATGATCTGACAGGATTGGGCTAGCCTGAGCCATCCAGGTCATCCCATCATCAGATACAAGGGATCCCATCATCATCTCCTACTTGTTTTTTGGGTACCCCTGAAACCTCTGAAGGTCTTCTCAGACTGAGAATTGAACATTAATTGCCAATGATATTTCTATCGCTCTACTTTCAACCTGACAGTATTGTGCTTCTTGCCTTCATATGTAATGGGGATTTTTTTAAAGCATAAATTATCGTGGATCAGTTCATATGCCATTGTCTGCTATTGGCAATGAATAGTAGAAGAGAATATTCCATGGAATACATGTAGATGGATAGACAGAATCATAGAATCATACAGTTGGAAGGGACTTCCAGGATCATCTAGTCCAACCATCTGCACAATGCAGGAAATTCACAAATACACCCCTAGTGACCCCTCTTCTATGCCTAGAAGATGACAAAAAAACAAAAACAAAAAAACCCCCTCCAGGATCTGCAGGCAAACAGGCCTGGAGAAGAATTGCTTCCTGACCCCAAAGTAGTGATCAGTATTTCCTTGGGTGTGTAAGAAAGGGCCACAAGAACTAAGCACTGATGCAACGCTTCCTGCTCTCCCTCTCATGATCTGCCTAAGTTCACAGAATCTGCATTGCTGTGAGATGGCCATCTAGCCTCTGTTTGAAAACCTCTAAAGAAGGAGAGCCCACCACCTCCCAAGGAAGCCTGTTCCACTGGGGAACTGCTCTTAACTGTCAGGAAGTTCTTCCTAATGTTTAGCCAAAAACTCTTTTGATTTAATCTCAACCCATTGGTTCAGGTCCAAACTTCTGAGGCAAAAAAAGACAACTCTGCACTATTCTCTAAATGACAGTCTTTCAAGAACTTGAAGATGGTTACCATATCACCTCTCAGTCATCTCCTCTCCAGGCTAAACATACCCAGCTCCTTCAACCTTTCCTCATAGGACTTGGTCTCCAGACCCCTCACCATCTTCCTTGCCCTCCTCTAGACATGTTCCAGCTTGTCTGTATCTTTCTTCAATTGTGGGGCCCAAAATTGAACTCAATACTCTAGGTGAGGTCTAACCAGAGCTGCGTAAAGTGATACCGTCACTTCACGTGATCTAGACACTAAAGTCTGCTTATTGAACATGGGCACTTGCATACATGTTATTTTCTGGATTTATGAAAGAAGATGGGAGACCTAGCTTATGTCCACACAATCCTGTTACATTCAGTACTGGAAGTACGTCCTTAATTTTTGCATTGGATACTTTACTTTACAAATATGATTCAGTGCTTGGTCATAACATTAAATGCTTTGCCCTGTAATATTCAAAGTTCACTTGTGGCTTATGTGGCTTTGCCGTCTCTGAGACTTATAGCATTTGAATGTTATTTATAACTCGGCATTGTAAAGTAGTGTCAACTTGCATTCTGCTGTTCTCAAACTCTTGGCAATTTTCCCAGATAGTCACGAGCTGGTTATATCACTACATGAAGAAAGTTGTTTTCAAGACTGAGTGTACAATGTTGTTTTTATTCCCAAAGATTTAACATCACATTGCTTGAAACACTTGAAGAATTGCCTAACGTATTGCAACACATTTATGGTTGTTGCCATTCCCAACTAAGCTATGCTGTTTCCTATGCCGTTTAGACTTGCAAAAAACTGCTTGAGCTCTTCGAACCCTGTGAAACTAGGAAACATGTGATTTGCTTTCATGCAGTGTTTTGAGTGCATGTATGTAAAAACCATTAAGATTTGGGCAAGTCTTAAGGCCAAAAATAGGCCTGGAAAGGGCTCTGCCCCACCCCCTGCCTTTTACTGAGAGAACCAAGCTAGGAATACTGCAGTTGCCTAGCAACAGCCACTGAGGGAATCCATTGCTTAAGGTTGCAGGTGCTCCTTTTATCATTTTGGGTTTCTTAAACCCCCCACACCTAATCTTTTTTTTGGGGGGGGGGATTTCACATTTTTCTGCAAACCTAGAACATTTTTCAGGTTTGTAGAAATATCTGTCTTGCCTGTTCACAGCTCGTCACTGAATTTAAATATCCCCAGATTTAGCCAATGTGAGTATTAATACACAGATGATTGTTCACTGATTTATAGAAACACTCTGAATAAAAGTAACCCCTCCATCTAAACAGGCTATGATGATTTATCCAGTCAAGAGGGAAGCATTTTTCAAACATGTGCAGTTGCTTGAGCTAAACTGTAGGTACAAGGCGCCCCATGTTAAACACTGTTTGCGATTGAAGAGATTAAAGTATAAACTCCCATTTCTCTAGCTGAAATAATGGGACTTCAAAGTGTCTAATGTGCATTGATCTTGACCAAAAAGCATTTGTGTCCCACAGGCGCTTCAGGCTTTATAAATTTTTAACCGTGGCTTGGATCCCTCTGAAAATTCCTAGATAGAAGGGTTTCTATCAGTGAATCATGACTTCTTCTCCTCCCCTCCTCATCCTCAAATTCCACTTCTGGGGGCCAGTGGGTCCCCAAGGAAAGCATATGGGGTGTGTGACAGGCCTTTTCTACCAGCTGAGGGGACCCAAACAGCCTCTTATGATTTTGGGGAAGCAGGTTTGTTTTGAGTTGCAAACCTTCCCCTCAGTTACCAGATATTCTTAAAGTAGCAAGCCTAACGGCTTTGGATTTGTTGCCATGAGGTAAGTTTTGGTGAGCAAAAAGAACATGGAGATCACTGAGGCAGGAGCTGTATGCAAATAACAGAGATTAATTTATTTACTGGTTGGTTTTAAAGAACACTTCAGCGGCGCAGGTTTCCAGACATTCAAATGAGAAGTCTGGCTGAGGCACATAAATTTAAGCTAGTTATGACTTCAGAATGTGGTTGGAATTCCCGTTAGTGCTTGCAGGTACAAAGAGGCTTTCACTGACTAGCCACTAGGCTAGTCACACGTGCACGCACACACACACACACACACACACGGGGGGGGGGGGGGATTCCATACACCAGCCTGCCCTATTTAGTCACACTAAATAGTACAAGATCTGCTCATCATCAGAGACAAACCTGACAACTTGGTACTTTGCCCTCTTCCAAAAGTAGTCAAACCTCTCTGACACACTACTAGGCAGAGCTACCCTTCTAACTGGCTGCTCGTTTGCTGAGGCAGACCTATACTATCTGTTAAATAGTGGGTTCCATGGATTAGCAGATTCACTGCCAGTGATCAGCTCAACTCTATTTGTGATTTCAGCCAGAGCAAGTCTGAAGAACAGGGCCAAATGCCCTGTTTAAATAGCATGCAATAGCCACACCCAAAGACACCCCACTCCCAATGATAGGCTATTTACATAACATTACTGCTTGACTGGTTACTGCCAGAAACCTAGTGGGCTATTGTTCTTAGAATCCGAGCTCACTAGTCTCTGAAGGCACAGTCCTGCAATGTTTCAGTCCCAATACATAAAACCCCTCCCCCCTAAGTTCCAAGGCACCTTAACAGGCATAGTCCTTAAAGTATGCTGGCTTGCGTCGCTCTCTCTGAGAACGCCGGGGTTCCTGTGGTAGTGGAGATGGCGCCAGAGCTGGGCTTGGTGATGCAGGAACTGCTCTGGACTCCTGCAGGGCAGGTCTGTAGCGCACTGTGCAGGGCTTTCCTTTTCCCGGTGATCTGGCTGCACGCTGTTGTGAGGGGAGCCGCCCTCAGTCAGCAGCGGCAGCGGTGATGGTTCCGGGCCACCATCCTCCTTGCTATCACTGGCCACGACTTGATGCAGACCTGAACTACCACTATGCTTCCTTCCAACATTGCATCCCCTCTCTGAAAGGTGACTGGATGCCAGAGCAGCACACCCAAAGGCTCAGAGATAAAACAGCTGAGTGGCTGTTGTTCCCTTCAGGTGTAGGACAGCCTCCTCTCTGTCACAGGGCAAGTCAGAGGTCTGCCACGGCAATGGGGAATTGGTGGAAGTTGCCTCCCCTTTGCAAGACCCAACCCAATTACACCTAATGACTACCTTACAGAATCTAATAAGCAGCCTTGCACGGTAGCTCAATTGCAGCCTTACTGTAGTCATTATCTTCTTTACCATCTTACGATCAAGGTGCAGAGCTGCTCACTGGAAGATGCTCAGACCCAAATTACTTCCTGTACGATCTTAAGTGAGTCATTTAACACTATGGTCTCCTTGTTCTCTCGGGAGGATATTGCACAGCTCAGTGAAAATGACTTGTCAGGATGTTGGCGGAGCTCCATGCCTTCCCTCCTGCCCTTGCTGGCACATGTCTCACGTTGGACAGCCCCTTGTCAACGTGTGCGCCAAGGCAAGCCTTGAGGGCTTCTATCCTGTTGCATCCTCAAAATAATACAGTGAGAAGAAGAAGGAGAAGAGTTGGGTTTTATACCCTGCTTCCCTCTCTTGCAAAAGAAGGTATACAGGACACTCTGAAAATTCAGATTCAGGTGCTCAGCCTCGTCCTGCTATTTCCTCTGGCTATCAAAAACCGTAGCCAAAGTCATTACCACTAAGGTTTCAGAGACAACAGGAGCAGATGAAGCAGCAGCAGTGGCGGCAGCAGCAGCAAGGGGTCCTGCTGCCACAGTCCACACCGTTGCAGCCTTTGTGTGGCCCTGTCCCCAGACCACAGCATAGACCACTGTATCAACCCATGTATCCACACACCCCACATTTGGCTTCTATGGGGTTTGATCCACGGTGTCTCATGATGCAGCCTTACGTGGATCCTCCCTCCATCCTGCAAGATGTAAAGTGCCCTCCAGCTGATTGGTGGGCCATGTGCTCCCACTGGTCAGCTGGAGGGCCAAGGGTGGTTGCTCTTGGAAGCAGGACTTCCCCCCACCGGCCAGCTGGCTGGTGGCGGGAAGGAGCCCTCAAAATTGGGGGAACCCCCGCTCGGACCAGGGGTCTGGCAACCCTACATGGTACATGACTGAACTGCATATCTCGGAACCTAAATAGTCCTGTCTTTACTGAGCTGAGCATCCTAAACTTCTCTCTGTTTGCTCAGAAGTAAAATAAAACAGGAGTCCAGTGCAGTGTTCCCTCTAGGCTGAGTTAGTACGATCTAGCTCACCGTTTTTTAGCCTCTAGCTCACACATTTTTGTCTGAGCTCAGGAAGGGATAGCTCCAGAGCAAACAAATTTATGCAGCAGCCAAATCGCTCACTCACAACTTTAATGCCAGTAGCTCACGAAGTAGAATTTTTGCTCGCAAGACTCCACAGCTCAGAGGGAGCATTGTGGTACTTTAAAAGACTAACAAAATGTATTCCAACATGAATTTTTGTCAATCAGAGCTCACTTTATCCGTGCATCAACATGTATACCCATGATGAGACTGACGCTTTGATGTTCGCAACATAAAGGACAGGGGAAAAGAGATGTTGCAGAGAGGCCAGCTCAAAACAAGAGCCAATAAAAAGAGTAGTCAGTTCACTCGTGGTGCAGTCCTAAAAATACTTTCTTGGGAATAAACCCATTGAATAGACCTGAGCAGGATTCTGAGTAGATGAGATTGGGATGGCACTGTCAGAGTATCTCCTGTAGTATATATAAGGTTGATGTTTGCTGAGAGTAAAAAAAAAAAAAAGTAAGTTCTTATGGGTATTTGGGGTTCATCTGCAAGGTGATAAAAGTTTACAGCAAATGGGTACTTCAAACAATGCTTGAGAGGAGGCACAATTTTGTGGCAGAGCAGGGAGGCTCCAGTAGAGGTTATTGACAGAGTGGTGTGATAACTCATTTGAATGATGAGTGAGTTGCAATTGTTAGTTATTCTTTCTGTTTTGCTTTTAGATTCCACTGATGAAGGATCCTGGCTGGATCCGAAATGTCTGGACACGTAACCTGAATGTGAGTGTGCGGAGTGCAACCATTTGTGGGTAATTTGGGGGCAGTACTATGATGAATTGTGCCTTAGAGGATGTAAAGGACTCCAGGATAGAGGATGTAAAGACTCCAGACTCCCCATAAAACTTCACAGAGCTTTGCTTTAGATGCCAGTTAGATATTTTTCATAAATTAGGGAGATTACAACATGCGAATTAGATACTAGAATGGTCTTAGCAAGAAAGACCCCATGGCAAAAAAGGGTGGCTGCGGGGGGCGGGGGGGAGTGGTGCTGTTTGAAATGGCCAGACCACTTCAGAGATGGCTCATTAATTGAATGAAATTCACTGTATGCCCTATTTTGCTTTTCTCAGAACCAGGCCATCCAGTTGAGAACAGTAGTGTGGAAGCGGCCATTGCGTGCCCCCCATCATACACAGACTTTCAGATTACTTTCTAAATCTTTGTCTACTCACATCCTGTGTGGGATCAGTTTATTTATGCATACTCACAGTCCTTTGTTCATAGCTCAGCCATTCTTTTTAAATGCTTTGGATCCCATGTGAAGTGGTTCATCAAGAACCACATAACAAGATGTTATGATGGCTTTATCTGCAAGCAGATCTATATGGACTACTAAAGGCGGGCTTAGTCAGGTAGTTAAAGGCTGTTCTGGCTTGTAATTAGCAGATAATGACTCATATGATAAGATAAGCTTAAAATGACATCAGTATGAACTACCATGTTATATATGGTTGGTCAATACACCTTTGTCACTGTATGGTTATTTGGGACAGAGAAAGATTTCTTAAATGCGTAGTAAAGGACTGGAAGAGGTCATCATAATAGCTCTAAATGGACTGCAGCTGAAATGTGTCATGTGTGAAGCTTCTGATTTTTGTGGTCAGTTAATATCAGACTATAGATAATCAATAAAATTATCCTTATAACAAGATAAGTGTTGCTGTCTAGGAAGGATAAACATAAGCAACATGTGCAGTTACCAGGTATCAGTTCTCACTATACACTGTTCTGAGGTCTGCTTTGATTCCTGTAAAGCCGATGTGCTCCAGAGATTTCTGGTTAAAACTTACCGGGCACATGGGGGCTAATTCAAATGATGACTGTGGTAAGTTTTCACCTGAGTCACTTCCCCGACCTGAAATGACCCTGGGAAGCTGCTGTTTGGCTGATGGACTCCACATAAGTTTCTCCAACAAAACGAATAGTGGCTCCCTATGGTGTGAGGTGAGGAAGGATTATGCCCCCCCCTGCTGTGATCTTGATCTGAATCAGTCCCCCCCCCCCCCACACACACACACCAGAGAAAATAACTGTCAACCGGGAATTCCCTGAGAATGTCTTCTTGACAGGACAGGAGGAGACCCAGGGATGGATGGAGGAGCCGTGTATCATATAGTCAGGCTACAGAAAACCACAGAAACAATGCTTTCGAGCCAAAGCGATATCTGCTAGAGTCACCTTACGAATCCTGTTACGAACTGGAAAGTGGCTCAAAAATTAATAATTGACAGGAGTTGTGCTGTGTTACCTCCTCTTTCCAACATAACATGAGTATGAGCCAGGATCTCTACCCAAGTACAGATTGTGCAAAGGTCTTGCTTTTTTCCCCATTCTCCTCTTGGCCTCCTGCCTGCCTGCCTGCCTGCCTGAGGGAGAGAAATCACAATCAAACATCTGGCGCTCCTGGACAGGAAAGCTGATTAAAAGATGGTTTTACCATAGCTCCTGTGATTTGCATGGGGAAGGGGAGGGCTACTGCTTTTTCACCATGTAAGAGGCACAGAAAGCATATGAACCAGGGCTGAGAGAGGAAGTGACTGCTCTTGAAGCAATGTTACCCATTAAACCAACCTGGTCCCAGAGAGCACTGTGTCAGAAGGGATGGAGGCCTTTGGGGGATGGGTACAGGTCTGAACCTTGAAGCACAGACAATGTCAGGGCCAAATCTGTACTTAAAATTTAGACATACATCTCCCTTGTGTAATGGGAGAGCAGACTACCTGCGATCTTCCTGATATGTGTAATCGCCATTTTACATAAACAGAGCAACGTACATATTTTCCATCTGCGATATGGGCAAATGTGCACCCACAGCAATCTGCGTTTACAATCACGTGTATTACATGTGGGAAATATGTGCACTGCCCTGCTCAGACAAAATGGCACCACACATATCAAAGGGATCGTGCATTCTGGTATGTCCCCGTACACAGGGGCGTAGACTTTTCTGAAGTCCGTGGGGGGTGGGGGCTCCCCGATGTTTCCGCCCCCCCGGAAAACCTACCGCCAGCCGCTGCGCCTCCCCGGCCCTTCCGAGGCTCACCAGCCGGTGCTGCTGGTGCCTTTCCCTTCCCCTCTGCCCTGGCCACTCCCTCCCTCACCCCTAAAAGAGGAAGAGGGAGAGCTAAGGAGGGAGGAATGGCCAGGCTGGTGGGGGGGGGGGGGAGAGGCACCAGCTGGCGAGCCTCGGAAGGGCCAGGGAGCACGACGTTTTCCCGGGGGGGCTCAGTCTCCCCCCCTGCTCCTGCCTCCGTTCCTCTGTCCAGCACCCTGGGCATTTGCCCAGCTGGTTCCTGGACAGAGGGAGGGAGGAACGGAGCAGGGGGAGAGGCGGTGGGGGCGGCAGCTGGCCAGCCAGCCGGCCTGGGTGCTCCATTTTCCCGGGGGTGGCTGAGCCCCCCCCCTGGGAAATTTTGGGGGTGGCTCGAGCCCTCGAGCCCCGCCGTGGTTTACGCCTATGCCTGTACATGTAATTGGATTGCCAAAATTATAATAACTGAACAGGGGCCACAGCTGAAGTGAGGGTTCAGTCTTATGGGGGTGGGTTAGTCACAGATTGTTCTCAGGTTACTGGATGAGGAGCCTGTGGATTCTGTGCTTAAAAGCAGTGTAGGGACAGAGGAGTAATAGAGTTGCCATGTTTCCTGCTGGGGTGGGACACCTCCCACTGGCAACCTTTTCTTCCATCTGCTGCTACATGGGAGAAAAATAAAGAATAATCACTGGCATTGTGTGCTGCGTGATGTCATTTCTAGGCACAATCTGGAAGTCATGTCACATCACTCTAGGAATCATTAGAACTCGGTGGTTTTACCTGCCCCCCCCCCCACAACTCCCACTGGTTGCCAGTTATTGGAAACCCTAAGGGAGTAGTGATATAATAGTTGTTAGTGAATATTGGGGAGAGGTGGATTCACCGTCGGGATTAGCTGTTCTCTGTGTGGACAGGAAAATCTGGGAGGGGAATGATTTCAGTGGCACAATTTCTACTGACGTGGAATCTACATTGTAATTCTGCATATGGCTAAGCCTGTAATAGGCATGACTGAGCAGTGAAGAAAGGTTGTAGTGTCAAAGCACTGGTTACCTGACACAAGTCAGATCAGTGAAAATCTGTAGGGTTGGCAACCCTTGTGATATTTCATGAAGGTTCTTATCATTGCATCGGACAATTCTGAGACAAAACACTGAAGCCTCCCCTGGTAGAGCAAGGCCTGGGGCATCTGACATCACCACAGTGATTACTAGGAATCCTCGTGTGGCTGTATGTAGACTGCAGAGTGTGGAGGTGATGGGAGAGATCTGGGCATATGATGAAGAGTTCACCTGGGAAGCAGGCATTAACATATGGCATTGATTCTAGGATACTAATGGGTATGGCTTAGATTTATTCTTCTGTATAGTTTTACTTACTTACTTACTTACTGATTGATTGATTGATTTCAATTTATATTCTGCCCTCCCCACAAGTGGGCTCAGGGCGGGTCACAGCAATACATTATCATCAATAAGCAGTTAGAGAAATAAATCTCAAACACTGAAAACAGTGAAAAGGTACATATTCAGCAATCCTAATAGCTGGGAACAATTGGGCCACGGCCAAGACAGAGAGATCTTATTAATAACAGCATAACTTTAAGAGGCTGCAACAAGGGAGGCCAATCGATGGATGTCTAACGCCTCAACTGAAGGCCTGGCAGAACAGCTCCATTTTGCAGGCCCTGCAAAATTGTAATAGGTCTCACAGGGCCCTGATCTTGATTGGGAGCATGTTTCACCAGGTGGGGGCCAGGGCAGAAAAAGCCCTGACCCTGGTTGAGGCTAAGTGGACATCCCTTGAGCTGGGGACAACCAGCAAATGTTGATCCGTGGGGCACAAGGCTCTCCGGGGCATATATGGGGAGAGGCGGTTCTTTAGATATGTCCATCCCAGGCCGCATAGAGCTTTAAAGGTCATCACCAGCACCTTGAAATGAATCTGGTACTCGATTGGTAGCCAGTGCAATTGGCGAAGCACCGGCTGAATATGCGCCTTCACAGAAGTTGCAATCAGCAGGTGCGCCACCACATTTTGCACCAGCTGGAGTTTCCAGATCTGCCTCAAGGGTAAGCCCGTGTAGAGCAAGTTACAGTAATCAAACCTGGAAGTGACCATTGCGTGGGTCACTGTAGGCAAGTCCTGGGGGGAGAGATAGGGAACCAGCTGCCTGATCTGCCGGAGATGATAAAAGGCAGACTTGGCAACTGTGGTGACCTGGGCCTCCATGGAGAGTGAGGGATCCAGAGTTACCCCATGGCTCCTCACATTCTGGGCCGGTACCAACTCAAGTCTGCCCCCCCCCCAGCAGGTTAGGTACAGGACTTCCATCTCCATAGGACTTAACTTCAACCAACTCTGCTGTAGCCACCCAGACAGAGCCTCCAAAGCCCTGTCCAGAGTCTCTGGGGTGGAGTCTGGGCAGGCGTCCAACAACAGATAGAGCTGGGTGTCATCAGCATACTGGTGGCAACCCAGCCCAAATCCCCAGACCAACTGAGCAAGAGGGTGCATATACTTGTTGAACAGCATTGGTGAGAGGATCGCCCCCTGTTGCACTCCACATTCTAGTGGGTATCACGGGAAGACCCTCTCGCCAAGTGCTACTCTCTATCCCCAACCATGGAGAAAAGAAGAAAACCACTGTAAGGCAGTCCCCCTAACGCCTATGTCGGCGAGGTGGTGGGTCATAATATCATAATTGACCATGTTGAACATTGCTGTCAGGTCTAAAAGTAACAGCAATGCCGACCCACCCCAATCCAGGTGTCTTTGGAGGTCATCCATGAGAGCTACCAGTGCCGTCTTCATCCCATGGCTAGGGCAGAAAGCAGACTGGAATGGACCCAAGGGTGGAAGCATCATCAAGAAGGCCTGAAGCTGCTCAGCCACTGCCCTCTCAACTACCTTCCCCAGAAACCATCACTAGATTCTGCAGTCTTAGCCAACTACCGCCCAGTTTCCAATTTACCCCTTTTCACACAACATGGTGACCATGTATATCAGGAGGATCACAGGTAGTACACACATTGCCATTAGGTATTATTGTATTATTGTTCTGTGTTTCATCAATTACATGCTACTGTCTCTTTAAGTTGATGCTTTGGGAAAGGGGAGGGAAGAAGCAGACTCTATTACTGAAGTGATTTGAGTTGTGAAAAAGCTGTTTTTGTTCAGTGTGTTTTCAAGAAGTCAAAGTGATGTTTATAGTTCCTGTCTCCCCCCTGCCCTTGGAGTGTATCACTTGTTTGTATTAAAAACTGTTTTAAGCCATTTCACATTCCCCTCATCTGGAACCCGGAAATTTTATTTATTTATTTGGTTCACTTACATTTTTCTCACTGAGCCTAGCAGTTTAGAGACACACACATTTAACATACACACACACAACATAGATAATGGATAATAACCAGATTCCTTTCATGTTTACTCAGTAGTAAGTCCAGTTCAGTGGAACACTTAAAATTACTATGACCTAACCTAAGTGAGAAAGCGAGAACACATTTGATCTTGCCATATATTTACAATAAATGGTATTTTCTAACAGAAGAACGAAGGCCCTTAGAAATATGGAGCCTATTCTATGATATAACATAGTGGGGGGGGGGGGGAAAGATGCCCATACAACTTCTTCTCTCTCTTCTTGGATAACGTTTGATACTAACTTAAAAACAACAACACCCTACTGCATAGTGCTTTGAAAAGGCTCTGTTTTGCATAATGAGGATTTAACGAGCTGGATAATAAACATCCTGCCAGAAAGTGACAGCTCACGGAGACACAATGGCAGTTCACTCAACTACAAAATATCAATGTAGTCTGCCTTGCAAAACTGTGAGCCCAAGAGAACTGCTCACATTCAAGTCCTGGATTAGGCATTGAAGTCGTCTGCTTGCATGTGAGAGCTATGGGACCAATGAAAGAGATACATTCGGCATGCGCCGACTCCGTGAGGTCCGTGGTACGCTTTGCTTGTGGGATAGCACAACAAGATTTTGGCTGCAATCCTATGCGCTTACTTGAGTATGTGTGTGTGTGTCTCAGTGGGAACACAGCAGGACAACTTCTTGGTAAACAGGCATAGGATCAATCAGCGTGTTGTTGTGTTTTCTCTCCATCTGTTGTGCTGTGTTGTGACAGGCAATTAATGAGCTGGTAGCTTTGGCAGGCTCATGTCCCCACTATGCTCTTTTCTTCTCCTTTAACTGACTTTCTGAGTGCAACGCTCAGTCCTCTTCGGGGAAATGTACAGGAGAAAGGTTTTGCTATGTTTTAAAAAAAATTTACAGTTTCCTGCATACCTCGGGAGTCTTCTGAGAGGGCAGAAACTTCAGTCTCGTCGGCTGCTGGGCCCCCTTTGTTGACTTTACAGTAGGCACTTATGACATTTACTATTTGATGAACCAAGCTGAGGCCTGTGAGGAATTGGGTAGAGGGATAAAGTGTTTGGAAATTTCCAACCCTCACAGATCCCCAACCCAGGGAATTCCTGGTATGGTCCAGCAGAGCGCAAATTTACAAAAACCCTGGGGTGTGCGTCCACACTCTCACCAGTCTTGTTAGTCTGCCACCAGCCCCTTGAACTACCCACACAGTCAGAAGCCAAGAAGCAAGCTTCTAACCTTACTGGGATTCATTCAGAAAGTCAGCCCTGCAAGGCAAGCCTACTTGCAGAATGAGTTTCCACTATAATTAACTTGGTAGGTGGACTCTTTAGGTCTAAGGTCCTGAAATTAGACTGAAGCTCATCATACCTCACGTTAGCTGTGAGCAGCTACAACTACAGCTACAACTACAGCAAAGACCAGAAAAACTATCTGTTTTAAGGCCTAAGGTTTGAGAAGGTATGGGGCTAGGGTTGCCAGCCTCCAGGTGGGGCCTGGGGATCTCCCGCTTTTACACCTGATCTCCAGCTGACAGAAATCAGCTCCCCTGGAGAAAATGGCTGCTTTGAAGAGTGGACTCTATGGCATTGTACCATGCTGAGGCCCCTTCCCTCTCCAAACCCCGCCCTCTCCTGGCTCCACCCTCAAAGTCTCCAGGTATTTTTCAACCCAGACTTGGCAGCCCTATATGGGGCCCTTCTACCCAATCAAAATATCAGACCAGTGAAGTTGTAGTGACATGAACCCGTTACAGCAAATGTCTCAAGGGGGAGCCACTTTATGACCGGATGGATGGGTTATCTGAAATCTAACCCATTCCTTGTTAGATCACAGCACCAATTAAGGGTGCGCTGGCACCAAGTTCCGGCCCGGTAAACAAATGGGTTTGTTTTTATACCTGAATTGCTATTCAAAAGTGCCAACTCTTCCATATCACCAACCAGTTATTTTTCATTTGGTCGCTTCAACCCACTTACAGGCCTAGAGTTTAATATAAGGCCTGCCTATGGTTCATGAAAGAACAAGAAATTGATTAAAGGCCTAATTTCTTGACACCAACCCCTCAATCTCCCCCTCCAAGATACTCTACACTTTCAGAGACTTGAGCAGGTTATTCCCCCGCCTGCCATTTCACTCATAACTTTTCTCAGCAGCATCCGGCTGCTTTTCCCAGAGTTTTTTTCTGGCCAATTTGAAAAGTCACATTTTTCTGCATACCTGAAGAATCCTCCAAGTACACAGAAGCTCCCTAAGGTAGGTGTAAGGTAGGCCTGGTTTAGCTGCTTTTGTGACTGGCACGAGGCACACATTTTACTATTATTAGAGTGGGCGATTCTCCTAAATAGGGCTATTTGCATCTGTAAGTATTCCCCCCCCCAAAAAAAAACTGCCTTGAATAACCATTTCTTGGAAAATTACTTTAATTTTTAAAATATTTTTTTTATTTATTAAATTTCAAAAACATTAACAATAAAATTTACAATAACAGTTAGACATAGAATAGATTTTTATAATGATCATGGTTGAATAGTTGGAGTTAAGTACAAATAACAAGGAGAAGAAAATGTCAATTGTAATAGATCTCAGACAGTATGCGGTGGCCAAATCGCTCACTTACAGCTTTAATGCCAGTAGCTCACAACGTAGAATTTTTGCTCACAAGACTCCACAGCTTAGAGAGAGAGCATTGATTGCCACTATACTTATTTCTTTTTTACACTGTGGTTGGTGATCTCCTGGGATTACAATTTATCTCCAAGTGATAGAGATCAGTTTGTCTGGAGAAAATGGCCACTTTGAATGGTAGACAGTCTATAGCATGTGGCCAGCATGACTAGATGCCGAGATGCATGGAATGCTGTTACCTTCCTACCGAAGCGGTACCTATTTATCTACTTGCCATTTCTTACTTTCCAACTGCTAGGTTGGCAGGAGCTGGGAACAGAGACGGGAGCTCACTCCGTCACGCGGCACTTGGGTCTTGAACTGCTGAACTACTGATCTTCCGGTCTGCAGTTCAGCATCTTAACCACTGAGCCACCGCAGCCCTAGCGCTTTCTATGGTAGAGCTCCTTAAATTGGAAGGAGGCTTCTTGGGCTTGGAGGAAGTCTTTAAACTTTGCTCAATTGGGTGGCAGGACAGGCATAAAATCCACCCCAATAATCTGGCTGTCAGATAGCTGTAGTTGTGACTCTCTAGTGTCTTGGACAGCATGAATGGGTCTTTCGCCAGGCAACTGAGAGGTCAAGGATATAAGCAAAGGAACAGATCGTGCAGCATCTCTTCCCTGTGGCATCTTCTTGCTGGGTTGTGTGGGTGGGTCAGACAAACAGTTTGGAAACAATTCTGCAAGCCTGGATTTGAGAGAAGCAGAGAGAATGAAAAACATTAGATGGAGATAGCTCGGAATCATTGCAGCATTGGGTAGGTTGCAAAAGAGGCTCTCTGGGAACCTGACGCCACATCGACAGTTTTTAGAAGTCTGCTTCTAGAAATTGTGTCCAGCAGATTCTAACTGTATATTTGAAAAGAAAATATATTAAAGAGACACCCAGGATGGATTGGTCATTAACTTTACTGCAGAAAATCCAGGTGGGCCGCTGCCCTGGGAAGCTGTCTGTCCCCAACCCCAGCTCTTTGGTCCCCCATCAGGAGTGGTGGGGCCTTTTCCCCAGGACCATGTTGGCCTTCCACTTAGCTCCTGAGGACCCCAGAAGTCTTCAATGATCCTTCATCCAAAGGATCTCCACCCAGAAGCATTACTGCCCCTCAATTCACATTAGCACATAAAAGCATAGTCAGGGGTCCGTTGGGGATGGAGCGAGGCGGAGCAAAGCTCCGCCAGCTCAGGAGTGGCCACTAGGGCAGCCATGGACTGAATCAGATTCTCTGATCTGATTCAGCCAGCTGCCGAATTGCTGCCGAAATTCGGCGGCAACTTTAAAAGCGACTGGAGAGGAGGTGGTTTGAGGAAGAGGCTCCAAACTTGCAGGGTAGCTGCTGGGACCTCTCCCCCAAATACCCACCAAGTTTCAAGAAGATTGGATCAGGGGGTCCAATTCTACGGGCCCTCAAACAGGTTGCCCCCAGTCTCTCCATTGTTCTCTATGGTAGAAAAAAAGGTAACATTTTTCCCCACCATAGAGAACAATGGAGGGGATGGGACAACCTGTTTGGGGGCCCGTAGAATTGGACCCCCTGGTCCAATCTTCTTGAAACTTGGTGGGTATTTGGGGGAGAGGTCCCAGCAGCTATCCTGCAAGTTTGGAGCCTCTCCCTCAAATCCCCTTTCCTCCAGCCCCTCATATACCCTATAAGTTTTTGCCATTGATTTCAATGGCCCATAGGGTATAATGGGGCTGAAACTAATATTCCCTTCTGACACACTTCCAGTGATGTCAAGGGACGTGGCATATGCTAATGAGTTATGCTAATGAGCTTCTGCAGCTCTTTTTCTATGAAAGGACCCCTGAGCATAGTCATTCTTTACTTCGTCCGTTCTTATGGCCTATTCTTTCTTTAACCATTCTCTTAGGGTGTCCTTGCAATCTGTAACAAGAGAATGAATTAAAACTGGGGTCCTGTCTTTTCATTTCCCCTTCATGTCATCTCTTCCTCCACTAGAATTCCCTCCCCTCTTGCAACTCTGATTTAAAGTCATTCTGAAAATGTCATAGTCTTCTGAAGGATGATGCCATAATGGAAACTTTTAACAATAGAGTTTTCATAAGATACAGGCAGCTAGGAGAGGGTGGAGGCAAGTTTTATAGAGTTCATGGAGAAACTGAGGAAGTAAAGAGTATAAAAGACTGGAAAAGAAATGTCTCGCCATCAACAAAAAATGACAGTAGACTAATCCAAATGGAGACCCCCTAAGAACTTTGATTACATGTAGCCAGACACCTAAACAGGGTTCAAGCAGAGGCTAATCCAACCAGCCTTTCAGTCCCCAACGGTATTAGATAGATTTGGTGATTTAGGCACAGCATGGAATACCTAAGGAATCAGGTGAGAATGCATTTTGACGTATATCCTGTTTTTTTGTTTTTCAAACAATCAAACTGGTCAGTTTCTTTAAAAAAATGTTCTTTGGGATTTAGTATTTGGATGCGGAAATGAAATTGAGAAACACGAATATATCAATTGCAAAAGGGCAAGAGAATGCACTGTATTAGTATTAGGCTGTCAAGGCCAGTTGAGTACGCCAAACCAAAGCAACTTTTGCTTTGATCTGTCCTTATACTTTCTTTCTTTCTTTCTTTCTTTCTTTCTTTCTTTCTTTTCTTTCTTTCTCTCTCTCTCTCTCTCTCTCGTACTGCTCATACGGCTATCACCTTAAGCAGAAATTAGAAGAAAATATTTTAAAAGACCTTACTCAGAATTATTTCTCTTATATTTTATTATTGTGCCTATGAATTTTGCCACTGAGAGGGTGACATGATCATTTGTATCTGATATGACACCTGGCCTCGCACATTTAGCAGTTCTGTATCTTTAAGTAAAGGGGTGACTAAATTAGCCTTCATAGAATCTAGGGCACTCCAAAATCATATGTGTGATGTTTTTGATTTTATCGTATGAGCATCTCCATGTTCTATTAGAGTGTGAGATTCTATTATATATGCCCTCCAAAACTGTCAAAGTAAAAGCTCTTTTTAGTTTTGAGACTGTCAATTGATAAAAATATTTCAGAAGTTGCACTGGAAGGGCAGTTCCCAAATGGAACATCGAACATATCCTGTGTGCCCTAATAAACTTACTTGTAACATCTGACATTTTTAACTCATCTTATAATGTCTTTAGTTTCTGTATTCTTAATCATATCATTTCTTATTCCCAGGCATTTCATTTTCTTTTGCAATAGTTGATCCCATTGGCCGTAATGTTTATCTGTCTGGATAAGCCCAAGTAGACTAGATCCTCCCTCAGATTTTAAAACTTTTATTTTGAAGAGAAATGCTTTAATCCAAGCCCTAGCTTCCACTGATACTTTGCCTAGTTCTGCTCTCAGTGCTATGCCCGAGACACATCTAGGAGTAGTCAATAAGCATTGGAAAAAGTCATACTGGATGGAATCCATTTTTTCAGAAGTGGCCTGAATCCAAATGGTAATTTGATAATTCATTGGGTCTGTCGGGTCCCCCTTTTTATAAATTGGAACAATTATTGCACTACTCCAGACTTTGGGTATACTTCCCATTTTGTTGATTTCAGTGAAAAAAAGCAGCCGAAATATGTGCCCACCAGTCTGGGTCAATTTTGAATAGTTCTGCTGGTATTAAATCGGGCCCAGGTACTTTCCCTTTTTGTTGTTGTTTAATTAAAGTCCTAATCTCACTTGCTGTTACCGGGGGCCATTCCTTCGCACTCAATGGCAATATCGGCCTACCTTCCTGGGTATTCCTCTTTCCATGCTTGTAGCACTAATATTTGCTTCTAGTGATGTTCACCTTCTCCTCCATGAAGGCACATCGGTGCCTTCTGTTTGTCAAGCTATGTGCTAACCATAGCTGTCTGTGCCTCCCACCAGTTTCCTGTACTGCAGTTCTTGAACAACCAGACAAATAATTTCTAGAAACTTCCTTATAACATCTCTGCTGTACATTGCAGCAATAGCAGAATGCAGGAAGTATGACTGAAAGGGCACACGGATGTAATTTGTTTGGCCCATCTGTTTCTATCTTATATATGTCTAACAGTGTACTATCACGCTATAGACCTGGGCGAAGCACACACAAGAGCACACAACATGTGTGCTGGGAAGTTGGAGTAGAAGTTAGCACTAAGATCTGATGTAAACGTCAGTCAGTAGATTTGTCACAGTTTGTGTTTGTTTATGTTAGATATTGCTACTTCACTTTTCCTCCCCAATGGGAACCCAAAGGGGCTTACAACATCATTCCCCCCTCCTCCATTTTATCCTCACAACATCATAAGAACATAAGAGAAGCCGTGCTGGATCAGGCCAATGACCCATCCAGTCCAACACTCTGTGTCACACAGTGGTCAAAACCCAGGTGTCATCAGGATGTCCACCAGCGGGGCCAGAACTCCCAAAGCCCTCCCACTGTGGTCCCCCAAGTACCACACACACAAGAAGAAGAGGAGGTTGGATTTATATCCCGACCTTCACTACCCAAAGGAGTCTCAGAGTGGCTTACAATCTCCTGTCCCTTCCCCTCCCCACAACAGACACTCTGTGAGGTAGGTGGGGCTGAGAGAGCTCTGACAGAAACTGCTCTTTTTCAAGAACACCTCTGACAGAACTATGGCTTGTCCAAGGTCATCCAGCAGGTGCAAGTGGAGGAGTGGGGAATCAAACCCGGTTCTCCCAGATTAGAATCCGCGCACTTAACCACTACACCAAACAAGCAGATGGATATATTCAGAGCACATTCTTTCGTTCGCCTTGACAATGATCTTCAACGTTTGCCATCTAGATAGCATGAAAAGTTGCACTCCAGTCAGATTCCTCCATGGGTGTTATTTTTTTTAATGTCCCATTTCTAACCCTTCATTTGATAGACTGAGGTGGGCAGCCATGTTGGTCTGAAGCAACAAAACAAAGTTTGAGTCACCTTTAAGACCAACAAAGTTTTATTCCTGGTTTAAGCTTCTGTGTGCATATAAAAGATTATACCAGGAATAAAACTTTTTGGGTCTTAAAGGTGCCACTGGACTCAGACTTCATTTCCTTCTTTTCCTAGGGTCATCTGTGCCTTGCTTTTGACCAAGGTGTCTCCTGTCTTACATCAGAAGCCATGTAATATATTATATTAAGATCAGCCAAAATACTACAACACATTCTGCAAGCTTTTGACTTCTCCAGACATCTTCATGAAGCTGGATGTTAAAAACAAAGTGTTGCGGGTGGGTGGGTGGGTGGGGGACCATCTTGCAGGCTGCATCCTATAGGATGCTTCGTTGACTTCACTGGGGCCCAGAGCCTGTCTAGCTGGCATCAGCTTCCACTCCTGTCATACTCGGAAGAAGCAAAAATGGAAGCAATCCAACTGAAAAACACCAACCCCAACCCCTAATAGCTGATCAAATGTCCCTCAGATGCCAAATGAAACAACCAAGTCCTTGGAAAGGCTGAAAAGAAAATGTTTTTTGTTGTTGTTCAGTCGCACAGTTGATTCTGACTCTTCATGACCCCATGGACCATATCACACCAGGCCCTCCTGTTCTTCACCACCCTCTGGAGCCTGCTCAACTCCATGCTCACTGCATCAAAATAACACTGTCTAGCCATCTCATCCTTTGCCGTCCCCTTCTTCTTTTACCTTCGATCTTTCCCAGCATCAGGGTCTTCTCCAGTGAGTGCTCCCGTCTCATTTGGTGGCCAAAGTATTTGAGCTTCAGTATCTGGCCTTCCAGGGAACAGTCAGGGTCGATTTCTTTTAAGATTGATTGATCTGACATCCTTGCAGTCCAAGAGACTCTCAAGAGTCTTCTCCAGCACCATAATTCAAAAGCATCTATTCTTCGGCGCTCAGCCTTATGGCCTAACTCTCACAGCGATACATTATTATTGGGAATACCATCACTTTGACCATATGGACTTTTGTTGGCAGGGTGATGTCTCTACTTTTTATTATGCAGTCTAGGTTTGCCATCGCTTTCCTCCCAAGGAGCAGGAGTTTTTTAATTTCATGGCTGCAGTCACCGTCTGCAGTGATCTTGGATCCCAGGAACGTGAAGTCTGTCACTGCTTCCATGACTTCCCCTTCTATTTGCCAAGGAGTGATGGGGCCAGATGCCATGATCTTAGTTTTTTTGATGTCGAGTTTCACCCTGAGCAAGAGACTCTTTAAGTCCTCTTCACTTTCTGCCAGTAGAGTGGTATTAAGTGAAGAGTCTGTAAAAACCAGGTTGCAGTTGTATTACCTAGTGAGATCTCCTAGATTCTTTCTCATCTAGTTGAAATGTCTCTTTCTTCAGTCAATAAATTCTGGCATTCACTAACCAGACAAAAACAACAACAACATATGGGCAGCCATGCTGGTCCATATCAAAAGCTGATACCAGAGCAAACTCTGAAACCAAAACCCATGTAATACCTTGAGTTCTCTGGAACTCTTCACCAGCAATCTAGAGGATGCAAAAAGGACATAGTACCATAGCCCTCCCTAGTTATGTGTTGTTATTTTGGTTGGCCTTAATGAAAGGGATTATACAGCAGTTGTTTGTGGATTTTGCGATGGACCAACACAGCTACCTCTTTGGTTTCTCTTCTCACTCCTCAGCCCTCTCACCTCTGCCAGGATCACAAATTCCTGTGATCTTGGCTGCAGATCCCCCCCAGCTGCCTGTATTCCTTCCAGCAGCAACCCAGCCCTTGAACCAATCCGCAGCAGGCTGTTTGCTTCCTTTCACAGCAGGCAAGGGTAAGGATTGCTCAAACGAGACGCAATGTAGAATGAGGCAACAAAAAGCACTGAAGTGTTGTCAGAATTTCTGATCCGGTTCAAGTTTTTTGGGCAGATCATAAGCAACAGTTCCTCTTTGAAAGCCTCCCCCCCCCCCCCCCCCCCGTGCTGTAGTTGACCGCGACTGTCAAAACTCCACTTCCCTCCAACATTATTTTTCTTTTAGTATATCACTTTTATCCTGTCGGATCAGCAAAGGTGTCTCGCTCTCTTTTAAAAAAAAACTACCCTGTGAGGTAGGTTAGACTATGCGTGGCGGGTCTCGAGTCTCCCAGTTGCGCACCTTTGACTCCTACAGCGCATTCTTCGACATAACTCCATTCGTGAAACCCCCACCCCACCCCTTCTATGGCAAATCAGATCATGGGATTTCGCCCCCTTTTTTCCAAAAGTGACGCATGCTCGTTGCTATCCGGTGCGCCTCCGGGCTCCGTTCCAACGATTGCACCGCATTTCAACCCCTGCCCGAAGGACAATGGTGTTGACCTGACACGTGCCCGAAAAACTCACACAAACAACATTCCGGCACGCCACCCCCCTGCCCTCGCGGGTGCTTCCGGGACCCACCTTTTTCTTGCCTGCTGTGTTCGGCTGAGGCCAAGCGGCGCCCTGATTGGCCCTCGGGATCACCTCAGTTCTCCTCCTACTAGCGCTGAGTCACAATGCAACAGCCGCGCAACGGGCATGCAAACTTTCAATGGAAGGGCTCTGCCGAGGGGGGTTTCGACGGCCAAATCGGACAAACGCAACCGGGTGTCTCTCTCGGCCCCCCCCCCCCCGCAGTGCCAGTACCTTTTCTAGCCTTTGCAGCCTGAATGTAGAACAATAAGGTAAAGGCTTCGCCCAAACGTTTTGGAAAGTAATACAGGAGACCATGGATTTGAGCCTGCGTAGAGTGCTTTTGCTTCAAGGCTGAGTAGCCATCGCACAAATCCCACTCCTCCAGGTTAAGGGCTAGATCCTGCCGGGCCTATTGTCAAAGGAGGACGGCATCATTGGTGGTGGAGGAAAGTGCTGCCCTCAAGTCACAGCTGGCTTCTGGCGACCCCGCAGGGTTTTCAAGGCCGGAGACGCTGCACTACAGAAGAGGGAGTCTGGTAGCTATAAGGGTTAGGAAAACGATGCCTGTGAAACCCGACTGCGAATGTATCAGGGTGCAGACTGTGGGCAGGCCTGGTCCCAAGAAGTGCCTTGGGTGGAAATTAAAATAATCTGGCAAAGACACTGTTGCTGGGAAAAATCAGCTTGCCCTCTCTAAGTAGAGGGGAAAAATAGACTAATAGGGCGTGATCATACGCACCCATTTGCGACACAAGAAGGACGATTCTCCGCTGGTTCAGAGTGGCGCGATCACACAAGCACATCTGGAAAGCGTCCTGCAGCCGGTGTCAAAGTGTCGCAAACCACTTTGAGCCGGTGGGGAATCGGCTTATTTAGCTACCAGTGAAAAGGCAGTCTCAAATGGTTTGCGACGGCCCAGAACTGACCTTTCCTGGTGTGAACGCGCCAGCGCAAACAAGTGGGGTTGGGGAGCGGGTTTTTTGTTTTTTATCCCCCTGGTATGCGCATCATCGGATGACCCCGAGGGTGGAGTGGCAAGTCGTCGATCCCTTGTAGAAGCAGATAAGCGCACTGAAAACGGCCGGGGGGGGGGAAAAAACCCAACTCGCCCAAGGCTGTGTGTGATCACACAGCGGCGGTTTGCCTTCACAGGTCCATGGACCTGTGTGATCCCGCAAAAGCGGCACAAATTGCGCCGGCACAAATTTGTGTCACTTCCCGTCCTGCTTATCTCGCTCGTGTGGACGGGGCCTTAGATTATCTTTTACATGGGTAATGGATTAAGTCCTTCAATAAGAATTAGTTTATTTGTTTTGATAAAGAAAACAAAATAATATCACGGACTATCCATTTAAATGGGCTCCATGAGGATCAATAGCATTTGCAAAGTGCAAGTGACACCTTTTAGACTGGAAGGCATCTTTTATGAATGTTGTCAGTGTGAGCCATTTGATTTGCAAGTGACACTTTATTTTAACTCTGTGCATGCTTTTGCCTAGTAATCAAATGAAGTTACATTAATTACAATGTACCTTTGGTTTGCTCTGACCTGGATAGCCCAGGCTAGCCTGATCTTCTCAGATCTAGGAAGCTAAACAGGGTCAACCACCCTGGCTAGTATTTGGATGGGAGATCATCAGGGAATTCCAGGGTCATGTCCTGAAGCCAGGCTATGGCAAACTACCTCTGAACATCTCTTGCCTTGAAAACTGCTCTGGGTGCCACATCTGATTTAAACTTCCCACGTTTTACATTGCATTAACAATATGTGTCTTTCAGACAAAGATGTTCTTTGCACCACTTGAGTACTTATTGTGACATTTGTATTTTGAAAAGCAAAAAAGAGGACATATTTCCCGACTGACTACTTCAAACAAGTGATCACTCTGACAAATCTCGTTTTCAATGCCCCTACTATTTAAAAGATCCCAAAAGAGGATGGACACTCGCCGAAAGAAAACGTCCTCTAAAAAGAGGGCATCTGGTAACCCTAGGCATTTGGCAACAGCCTGTTTCAGTGTGAGATGTATGATGTTAAAAGGTGATAGTACCTTTTCATTTTGTGTGTTTTACTTTGTGAACACTGCATGCTGAAGGGTAAACCAAATTCAAACAGTGGAACTGGAATTAAACACACTGCACACTTCTGATGGATGGAGTGCTTAATTTTAATAGCTTCTGGAGCATCAAGACGTGAATGCGAGAAAAAACAGCTGGCAATGCTGGATTCTGGAAAAGTTTTCTCTGGAAGACCAGTAACATCAATCAGGAGGCCTATGTACAGGCAGGCCTAGATATTTAAGTAGGTAACAATATGATTACAATGATCACGTATGCTAAGAATGTCAGTCAGTTCGAGCACCATTAATAGGTTCATTAATGTTCCTCCAAAGCACTTTATTTCTGATCACTACATATCAGTTTCCGACACGGTGACGTTACTCCGATTTTGCAGATCAAGGAAATGAAGCTCAGAATCTGTGAGTTGCCGAATGCATTTGTTGGGATGCATAGCATACCTGTGGATGAATTATTCATATGCAGTACTAACAACTCTCCCCTAATTCACGTTTTGCAATTTAGAAATGGTTTTTTGTCTAAAACATTGACGTTAATCTATGTATTTACTTCATTTATACTCTACTTTTCTTTCCAGTGGGGAACCAAATTGGCTTATATTGTTCTCTTCACATCCAGTTTATTCTCACAACAACCCTATGAGGTAGGTTAGGCTGAGAGACAGTTTCTGGCCCAACATTACCCAGCAAGTTTCCATGGCAGAGGATTTGAACCTGGGTCTCTCAGATCCTAGTCCAGCCCTCTGACAACTGCATCACACTTAGTGTCACAGGTGTAAATCTTTCCATGTCTGATTCCCAAGCAATAACAGTAGGCTGGCTCCCAAACATTAAAGAGAAGAATTGATTTTTTTTTAAAAAATGTGAGAAATGGTTATGCAAAGAAATAAATCCATGGCTGCAATAAAGTTTGAGAGACAATCTCTGCATAGTGGACAACAAAATGGTACAATTTTGGATGGCACCATTTAAAAAAAATGGGTGTGGGGTGCAGTGTTCCCTCTAAGTTGAGTTAGTATGAATAAGCTCACAGTTTTTTAGCCTCTGGTTCACACATTTTTGTCTTGGCTCAGGAAGGATGGCTCCAGAGGAAACTAATTTATGCAGAAGCCAAATTGCTCACCCACAATTTTAATGTCAGTAGCTCACAAAGTAGAATTTTTGCTTACAGGACTCCATAGCTTAGAGGGAGCATTGGTGTGTGTGTGGGGTGTCATCTATTTTAATGTTCTCCTTATAAAAACATTTCCTCCATGTAGCTCACCCACCAAGGAGAAGGACTGGGCATAAGCTTGTGGGAAACTTTGTACACTGGGAAGTATTTGAAAATATTACTCCTCACTCTGCGCACTGTAGCAGTACAGCCCAGATCTAGTCATTTTATATATCCCACCTTTCTCCCACAGAATTCCCATCTCCCCTCCAGACATTGATTTCAGGTTGCATGTCGCATAGTTGAGACATAATGCCAAAAGCATGGTTAGTCATTAGGGGATCCAATATTAAACCATGGTTTGGAGAGCAGGAAATGAGCCACAGTTTGAAGCTGAGATGTAACAACAGTTATGGCTTCCCCCCAAATGGAAGCATTTTATTATCACTGTGGGTGGAGGAAAGGATGACAAAGGGATATTTCTGCCCAAGGATTTCCCAGGTTTGCTTTTGTAATGGCAAACCATGGTTTGTTTGTTATGCATGGATGGAACCTATGGATGATATGTAAAATGGCTTTGAGACAAGGTTTCTACAGGGCAAGGCACACACTAATGACTGGGTTATGTCAGCTTCCCCTTCTTCCTGCCTTACAAAAATGAGAGTGTAATCTCTAAGGAAAATAAGGGTATTGAACCACAGGATCTTCCCTAATGTCTGGAAACCCCAGAATGTGTGTGATTGGCTTGTGATATTTTACCACTGATTCCTTCCTATAGGCAGCCCAATATTTTGTGGGCCAGGTGCAGCAGGGGAGAGAAAGTGAGGGCTGGCTCACCTTATCTCCAGATCAGCAGAATGCAGACTTAGCTTAACTTCCTTTGTGGCTCCAGCCTTAGTGATTCTTTGGCTAGTCATACATTCTCAGCCAGAGAATTTGAGGATAAAGTGGAGGGGAATGATGTAAGCTGCTTTAGGTCCCCCTTGGGGGTGAAAGGTGGGGTATAAATTAAACAAATAAATATTAAAAATAAATTTTAAGTCTTTCTGCAGAGGACCTCTAAGGTTTCCCTTACTCGAAAGCTAGTTAAATCCAACTCTAGGAGGCAGGGCTTATCTCCGTTTCCAAGCCGAAGAGCCAGCGCTGTCCAAAGACTTTTGCTGTGATCATGTGGCTGGCGTGACTGAATGCCAAGGCACACGGAAAGCTGTTACCTCCCCACCAAAGTGGTACCTATTTATCTACCTGCAATTTCTTGCTTTCGAGCTGCTAGGTTGGCAGGAGCTGGGGCCAGAGACGGGAGCTCACTCCGTCATGCGGCACTAGGGCCTCGAACTGCCGAACTACTGACCTTCCGGTCTGCAGCTCAGTGTCTTAACCTCTGAGCCACTGCAGCCCCTAAAGGACCTCCAGTACACACTTAATGGAGTACTTATTCTTCACGAAATTCTGTCACTTGCAGCCAGATCCTGTGGGTGCCTACTGAGACCTGTTTGCCTCATCATTAGTTGCCTCTATCTAACCTTGTAGGAGTCCTCTTGCCTGCGATGTCCTGGGTTTTGCTGTGGTAGGCAGCTCCTGTTTGGCAATGGCTCTTGAACCCTGGCCTTTTTCTGTCTCCTGTCCTGTAGGATGCTGAGGGGATGGGATCTTTAATCAGTGCCCCATATCTTATTATATTAGAAAGTTACGTGGTTGGTGTGCAGCTGAGCACTGTTATACTACTTGTGATATATATCCTGTTTTCTAAGAGGATTGCTTTAGCATTTGGGTGTGTCATGTCTGAGTTAATGTTCGTGTCTGGCAATCTCTGTGTGTGCCCGGCCCGGTTAATGAGGGCCAGATTGTCAAGTGTTTCTGCCCTTCCTGGTACCACCGTCTGTCTTGTGCAAGGTGATGCCCTTGAGAGGTCTGTCCGCTGAGTTGCGCTGTTCTCAGAGCGTGGTGGTGGTCATGCAGTGCCCTGGCTGTTTCATTGCACTGCGTGATGTGTGCCATTCTGGTCATCCAGCGTTTCACAGCACTGGGTCCAGTCTCACTTTTTGCATTGCACGGCAGATCCAAAACGTTCTACAGTGCTAACCTTTTTTATACAATGAAGCGGATGTGACTGTTTCAGCTGATTCGGCACGTTGGTCTGGTCTGGGAAGCATCTATCATGTCAGGTTGCCAGCTCTGGGTTGGGAAATACCTGGAAATTTGGGGGATGGAGGGTGGGGTTTGGGGAGGGGAGGGGCTTCAATGGGGTACAGTGCCATAGAATCCACTTTCCAAAGTGGCAATTTTCTCCAGGTGATCAGATCTCTGTCTCCTGAAGATCTGTTGTAATCCCATGAGATCTCCAGCCACCACCTGGAGGTTGGCAGCCCCACTGGCATGCCAGATTGCCTGTCAGATGGTTCCCAAGAGAGCGGTTCACCCACCTTGATATGATGATAGTGAGAAATCAGAAAGGCAACTTCAGTCCATGGCTGTGTACCTGATTCAGGCTTGCCTTTTACTTTCCATTTCAAATTGTAGGAATATAAGAAAGGAAGGAAGGAAGGAAGGTAATAGCCAGCAACAATTAGCCACTTGTAAGATCTCAAACATTCAGAATAAAAAGGAGGAATTGTAAAAGAGAGAGCAAATGAACAATTAGAAACAAGTGTCAGTTGTGTAGTACCTTCTGTTCTGGACAGCCATAGCACTGTAAATAAATGAAATCGGGGGCACTGACATATGTTTGCAAAATAATGTCTCTAACCGTTACTACCACCTCCCATATTTGGGGTCAAACTTCAAGGATCGGCGTTTCTCAACTTTCTGAATATTTGGCTAGTGACAATCCTGTTGACGTTACCAAATTAATAATGCCTGGTTTCAGCGGGTAGCGCGTACGTATATACAGCAAAAGAACAAACCAATACATCTATGAAGTGGGTGAATCTTGGGGCAGCTGCGAAGGTTCCGACCCTGTCGTGATTTCCCCTAGATCCCCCCCTTCGCCTTCCTGCCTGTCTTCTCTAGATCCCTCCTCTAGGGCGGAGACCGGGCTGCGGTGTGGGATGAATTGACATCCTTGCTGCAGCCTGTTTGCACACAAAAGCCGCGCTCTGGCCGCGAAGTGGGTCTCCGGCTCACAGCCTTGCGAAGAGCCTTCCGTACCGTGGAGGACAGCAGTGGAAGAAGCAGCTGTCTTTTTGCCTCCCTCGGAAGAACCTTGCTGATGTTTCTGGCAGTTGACAGAAGGAGCAGGGAGAGGTACACAACAGAGGAGGGCTGTGTTGGCTGGTGGGGGTTGGGGGTGGTCTACTGAGCAGGTGGAATTGGGAGAGAAAAAGAAGGGCTCCATATTGGCAGCTGATGAATTCTAAACTGCAAAGGTGGGCTTCTTTCCTTAAGGTCGTTTAATGTTTAAGCCAAGATCAAGGTGTGGGGTTTTTTGTGTGTTTTGTTTATTTCCTCCCACCGGGACAGGCTCCTCAAAAGGTATTGTAAGTTATCTTCTGGAAAAGTGCATCTTTGCCAGCCAGGAACTCTGTGGATTTCTTTCCCCATCCATCACTCAGGACTGGGTATTCATTTGCATTTCGAGAGCCGCTGGGATGCTAAATTATCATGGTGTTGGAATAACCTGTTCCTACCTATTCTTTGACAGGTGTAATATGAGGTTTAGGGCTAGGAAGGAGACCAATAATGGGGGATTCTCTGCCCCCCCTCCATTTAAAGGTTTTGGTGATGATGAAAGGCAAGGATCTGCTGGCCTGGCATAGATTTGAGGCCTTAGTGGAGCTTCAGTTGCAAGAAGAAAATGGTTACATGCAAATCTAGACACGCTCTCTTGTTTGCCTGCATTTAGTGAGCTGTTTTTGGTGCAGGAAGAAGACAAGACTCTTTTGGTCTGTCCAGTAGGGAGTCATATGACCATTCTGAAGTTTGAAATAAGATGTCACAGCAGTTGTTGTTTGATCTGTGACCGTGAGCCTGGGGTGGAATTGTTAACGCTGCTGCTGATTTCTCTGAATGTCCTCTGAAGAATCTATGCTAGGGGGCTGTGTTTGTGGAATTGTATAATAGTTATAAATACATGGGCCAACAGGGACCCTTGGAGATTTGGCCAGTGATCATGTGTGTGTTCAGAATCCATAGCAATGTTTTCAGATCTTTGAAGCTTGTAACATTGTTTGTTTGGCTTCAAGGGCCTTTAAATATGGATCACTTAAAAACAGTTTCAGTGCCACAGAAGGCAATGGAATCAGAGCACTTTTAAGCAATTGCATGGTGTCGGCGTTTTAGTATAATGTTAACTAGGATTCTGGGGCATGATTGAGCTAAAATTGTGCAAAGCAGTTCAGCACATGCCTAATTGTATCACTGGAACCAGTAGACCTTAAAAGTACTTAACGTTGACCTCCTGTGGAAAAAAAATGGACCTTGAGCCAGAATATAATTGAATCTAAGAAATGGACAGCTTTGCTAACAAGCTGGTTCTTTCTCAGGGAGAGGAGAAAATTAAAAAATATATATATTTCCTGTTTTTCCTGTGGTTTTCATTTGTGTGTGTGTGTGTGTGGGGGGGGAAATCACATTCACTGCCTCATTCAGGACAATTTGATAAGTATGTCCTGAGGTAAAATTCAATCATGATACATACATAGTTCTCTACAATTTTCATGGGTAGATAAGATAAATGAGATTTTATTTGTAGCTCCTGTTTCATAACAAAATTGCAGTCTCGAAATTTAAATAAAGGCTTGTCGATGAGCTAAACTCTTATGCTGCAGTGCTTAGGCAGAGGGGGCCGGTGGCACCTACAGATGGACACATTTACTGTGAGATTAAGCCTTTGTGAGTCAAGAGCCCTTAAAAGCTTTTGCTGTGATAAATGTGTTGTTGTAATAGCAGCAGACTAGAATTAAGTTTAAGACTCACAGAAATCTATTGGACAAGGCTGTGGCAACTATGAAGTGCAACTAACTTTATTTGCAGTAGAGTCTATCTGTTGTTCAGCTTGATCCTCAAGACGTTTATTTGTAAAAGTTCTAATACGTCCAGTGGTGCTTCCTCTCAAATAAGGGTGCACGAGACTGCAGTCTTTTGCTCAGCAGAAAGACCTGTACTTCAGATACCATAAAGTTCACTAAGGCTGGGGTCACACGAGCAGTTCGTGCCGATATAGTTGCATTGCCTTTGTGGATTGAAAGAGCACGATCAGACAACAACATCTGCCTTCCGTGCCCCAGTCATCAGCACCCGGGTCCAGCCTATCCTGGAAGCAGAGTATGCCGACACCGGGGAAAGTTTAGTCTTTATGTATGCCAGCACTTCCACTCCACTTTTCCCAATGTCTGAACCCCCCTGCCTGAATGGATGCCAGATGGGAAGTGTGAATGGTCACTTCCGTCTCAGGTTTGTTCCTTCTCCCTCCTGGTAGGGATGTGCGCATAAGATCATATGAACATAAGCAAGCCCCATTGCTAGCAAGGGCTGTGCTGTGGTTGAGGCTCCGGGAATGTGGATACTTCAGCGCGGGACTGGCACGCGGAGTAGCTGCTTCGGGGTGTTCTGTCTGGTCACCCCTTTCTGCGATGATTTAAACCGCTGCAAATAGGGGCACCGCCAGATCATGCCAAGACTCCAGAGTGACTGCAGCCTTAGATTCGAGCCCAGTAGCACCAAAATTTTCAGGGTATAAGCTTTCGAGAGTCCGAGCTCCTTTCGTCAGATATAAGCAGGGATAGCTACAGTCTGATGAAGGGAGCTTGGACTCTTGGAAGCTTATACCCCGAAAATCTTCTTGCTACTGGGCTCGAATCTGACTGTTGTACTGCAAAACAATATGGCTACCTTCTGAAACGGTAAAGTTCAGGTTTCGTTTTCTTTCTTTCTTTACTTCATTTATACCCAGCCTTTCTCCCAAATGGAGATCCAAAGTGGCTTACGTAGTTCCCCATTTTATCCTCACAACAACCCTATGAAGTAGGTTAAACTGAGTGTATGTGACTGACCCAAGCTCATCCAGCGTGTTTTATGGCACAGTAGTGATTTGAAACTGGGTTTCCCAAATTGTAGTCTGACAGTCTTAACCAATACACAGTATGGGCTGTCATATAGACAGGGTCATGTCACTGCTAGAAACGGACTATAGTCCAAAAAGGGAAATTCCAGGTCTGAGGTGATTATGACCCTGTTCTTGAGTCACTGGACATGATTCTGCAATGATTTCGTAAGTGTGTGTGCATGTGTGTGCCCATGCCTGGAAATCATGGCAACCTCTGGCGACTCCTACTGGGGCATGGAGGACATTCAGAGAAGTGGCTTGATAGCCTGCCTCTGTCTCCCGGCCCTGGTATTCTTTGAAGGTCTCCCATCCAAATTCTTGCTAGGGTCGGTCCTGCTCAGCTTCCTAGATCTGACAAGATCGGGCTTACCTGGGCTCTCCAGGTATTCTGCAATGATTGACACATCAGAGGACACTGTTGGCACCAGCAGAACAGTACTGATCAGGCCATAAAACTGGCGATTATGCTTCTTTGCCGTTTTACCAGAGTGTTTCCAAATCTTTTTGTGTGAATTTATGCTGCATGTTTTGTTTTGCGTTGGAGGACCACCAGGGTGGAATTTGCCAGAAGTTGCTTCTTCTTCCCAAGATGTATTGGAAATCACAGGTTTTATGTGGAAACTGTGTTTCGTGACTTGTGCTTTCATTCTACAACTATTTATCACTTCTGTGGTTTTTAAAGCACTTCGGTTTTAAAGTGATGGTATTCTTGGTGCCACTGCATACGATCAAATCACACGCAAGGAGCTCTTTTGGAGTGTTAGCAGTATTTTGAAAATGATAGCAATTCAAAGTGGGTCCGTGCATGTTTTTTGCATTTGTTCCATCATGTTCAGTAAACACATGTAAGTATTTGAACAAGGACATTCTTGGTTGATACATTCTCTGACTTTAGAGATGGGGCAATGCAGAAATAGTCTGGAAGCTTTCCCAGGATTTGAGCTGCATAACTGTATTGCTTTGCTTATTTCAATTACTTGCTTGACTTCAGTGTGTGTCTTTAAAAGAAGTGTAGGAGAGAACTGGGCTGTCAGGATACATGCCTCTGTGTTCTGTGTGCATTCCCCACTGAGCCCAATTGCCCCTTTTCACAGTTCTTTAAACCACAACATGCCAAGTGCTGAGATGGGGAACTTTTTGCCAGATGGTAAATCTGTAGTTTAAAGTACTGGGATGTGGAAGAATTGGGCTAAGAGATCCCCTCTCCTGAAATGCTACTTCTTGGAACGAAAAGTTCATGGTGGGTGCTTCTTGGTTCTTCCAGAGTAGTTGCTGGGCTGGTTGTTCCCTGAAAGACTCCAGATAAGGCCCTTTTAAATCTGAATACTTGAATACTCAGCTTGAGCTGAGCAGATGAGTTGTAGTGGCTGTCCCCAAAGCAGTTTCTGTTAAGTGCTAACCCTCCCCCCAAATCTGACTTAGAAGGTTTGTTCCTGGAAGTGCGCCGTACGCATTTCATTTGCTGGATCAGGAACCTCAGGTGTAAATCGGATGCAGAACCAAATGTATGTCATGACGTTTCCTGTTTGCACTAAATTGCTGTCAGCGGATTGTGCCCTCAAAACCAAGGAAGCACTTCTTAGAAAGCAGAGCAGTGTGGATAGACAACAGCTGTACTTGCATCTGCTATACACTTACACAGGGGTGTAGAGTTTTGGAAATCCGGGGGGGGGGGGCGGGGGCTCCTTAGCATGCGTGCTCGCTGGAGTGATGTTCCCCCCCCGGAAACCGCCCCGCCTCCCCGGGCCCTTCCGAGGCCCGCCAGCTGCTGCTGCCGGTGCCTCTCTCCCCCACGCCACCCCTTCCCTCTCCCTCTCCAGCAGCGGCCAGAAGGACCTGGGGAGGCGCAGTGACAGGTGCTCCGTTTTCCCGGGGGTGGCTGAGCCCCCCCCCCGGGAAATTTCGGGGGTGGCTCAAGCCCTCGAGCCCCCCCGTACTCTACGCCTATGCACTTACATTTTCTGATTGATCAAGTAATATCTGCACAGAGGTGCACTTCCAGACTCAGATCTCCTTAGCTCGACTGGGGCAAGGCAGCGTGGGCTGGAAGTTAAGAGGAAGGGTGAAAGAAGGAAAAGTTTCTTCTCTTTGCTTTGCCTTTTTCTCCCCACTCTTGAGAGTTATTTGGTGGCGGTGGGTATGTGTGTGTGTGAGAGTCTCCATTTGTTCAGCTATAGTCTCTGAAAACCTATTCCAAACAATTATTTATTCTGTGGGGCAAATAATCAAAAACCAAGTTGCCTTTGAGTGCTGCATAGTCTGTAATTGTATTTCTAAATTCCAGACACACCCCTTATTCATTGGGCTGGATAAATAGACCTCTTCTGTACCAGTGAGTGGGTGTTCTTTATTTGGAGGAGCCTGGTTGGCTTTCATGTACTATTTTCTTTGTAAATGTATCTGAGATGATCACTGGCTTGCAAATCAATTAGTTCCATCTGAGGAAAGTTACTTGCATCCTCTGGGGCCACTTCAAATTGATTCTGAAACTGTATTGCTTTGTATTCTGAAATTGTATTCTGAAACTGCATTCTTATTTCCTTTCTGTGTTTATGGCAATCAGTGAATCTGTTCTGGAATTTCACCTGCAATAGCTTCAGTGCTTTGATGTGTCTTTCAGCACTGAATTAAAAGAGATTATGTGGCTCTGGGTAAAAAGGTGAAGGAATTGGGAGGGCAGGTTGGATTTTCGTCAGTTCTTCCTGTCGAAGGCCATGGCTTAGGAAGGGAAAGAAGAATACTGCAAACCAAAGACTGGCTACATAGATGGTGTCAAGCAATTAACAAAAACCACAGCTATTACAGGTATGATGACAAAAACCAAAATAGCTGCAATGCACTAACAGTAATGTAGTTCACAATTGTATGGTTTACAACACAATAAATATAAGGGTCCAATACAGTAGACGAACATCCGGTAATTGTTTCCGTTTCAAAGATTCTTCATCCGAAGAGGACCACCAGGCAAGCTTAATATCTACACTGTATAAATTCTTTTCCTATGGATCAGGCCATTCCAATAAATTCACAAGTTCAACTTCAATATTGTTGTAGAATACATAGCATCTTTTACATTCTCAGTGTCCAGCCAAATACTGTGATATATCTCAACAGGAAAGGTTTGGATTTTTGGACGGTTTCAAGATGAAGCTCTTCTGTCAGGAGATGGTTTGCACCTCACAAGGGTAGGAAAAAATCATGTTTGATCCTGATGAGTCTTCCTACCCTTTCCGTCATATTCTGGATGCCTGCACTCAGTAGACAGCATACCTCTCGAGACAACATATTCAGTCAGCACACTTTAGCGTCTACCCCTCTCAGTAGGGAATCCCCAATTACCAACACATACCTTCTCCTATGCTGGGGAGCAGCAGCTCGAGTCCTCTCATCCATGGGGGGTCTGAGAAATATCCTTCAAGCTTTGTGGAGGCTGGGGGAGGAGCCCTTGTTCCAGGGGTTCAGACTCAATATCTGTGGGGAGATACAGGCACCGATTGCTTAGTAACAGAGGCTCAGGATGTCTCTTGATTTTCCTGCTCCTGTGGGTTACATTCTTCCATGTGCCCTCCTCCTGTGTTCAGTGCTCCGCCATTTGCCGAGATACCTTTCCCTGCTCCTCCTCCTGTTGCCCTCTCAGGAGCGCTTCATGTGTTCTGTCTTCACCTGCCCATATAAATTGGAGTGTGGACAAGCATGCCTCAAGTCCCTCCCTGTATCTTCCCCTCCAGTTGGGCTACCAACTTACACTTGCTGCAAGTGTAATTGCTGTTGCCCTCAGGTAAAAATACGAACATGCCATGGACTTTGCACATCAGTTTGGTGTAGTGGTTAAGTGCGCGGACTCTTAATCTGGGAGAACCGGGTTTGATTCCCCACTCCTCCACTTGCACCTGGCTGGATGACCTTGGGCAAGTCATAGCTCTGTACCAGCTGTTCCCTCAAGGACAGCTTGGGAAAGAGCTCTCTCAGCCCCACCTACCTCAGAGGGTGTCTGTTGTGGGAAGGGAAAGGGAAAGGAGTTTGTAAGCTGCTCTGAGACTCCCTTGGGGAGTGGAGGGCGGGGTATAAATCCAATCTCTTCTTCTTCTTCTTCTTCTTCTTCTTCTTCTTCTTCTTCACATCACTGCCTCAGTTCCCCACCTTTCCCTTCTCAGAGCCCAGCTGGCTTTGGTCTTTAGCCATGCACTTTTTAACAAGTTCACCATCAGTGAATGGCCTACCGCTCTCAGCAGTACATTTAGCAACATGATAGCTGGCCCTCACGGTAGACAGATTCTCCTCAACATGCTTTCTAAAACTATTTTGTGGCAAAAACGTTGATTTTTAAGAGATTGTATCTTGTTCACTCACACCTCTCCTTGATATATTGAGGAGCTCTTGTGACAGGATTCAAAGCATCTTTTAATATTGTACTCCTTTAATAGTGAGAGAGTTTCAAGGCATATCAGGCAAACTGCTTTATCCTTTTGTAAAACAAAGAAGTAATCAGTAGTCCATTTGTCATTAAAGACACTATGCTCATCTGCAATTTTTCGTTTCCTTGAAACACCACTTTCTTTTGCCGACCTCCTTACAGAATTTTAAGCAGAGCAGCAGTTGCACAGCTTCATTATTATCCTTTAATAAATAAATAAAAATATGAGAAGTATAGTTTTGGGGGGTCTAACTGTTCCCTTTCCCATAAAATCCACCCCACTCTAGCTGCTATTAGCTGGGGATTTTCATTTTGACCATGGGAAAGAAAAGAAGAGACCCCTGCCTCTACAGTTCTCAGGAGGGTTGGGCCATAAGTCAGAGCAACCAGGCTCTTGTTGCAGAAGGAAAGATGCTTTTGCTTGCAGCAGCAACATCACCAGTAACCAGCCCTTTTACTGTCCTTTCCCCCCCTTTCTTGCAAAAGCCGGCCAGACATCACTGTAGCTACAGTGGGGCCTCCTGGGGCCCGGCCCCCTGACTTACTTCCAAGGCCCCACAAAGCAGAGAGGGGAGGGCCCCTGCACACCTGCACTCAAAGCCACGAATTCACAGCTTGGAGTACAGGCGTGCACAGCTTCCCCCCGCTTTTCCCTCAAAGCTTTTAAAGGGACCCTTTAAATGTTTTCGGGAGAAGCAAGGGCCGGGGGGGGGCACAACTTTCTCTGCCTCCGACTTTTGAAAAGCCCCCCCCCCAAATTAAAAAATCCTGGCTACAGGCCTGCCTGTACCACTGCTTTATCCTCCTCATGCACACATATAGCCTTCAACATGGTAATGCCTGGAGTGGGGAGTGAAAAAGCTGAGTGGTACAGGTACCTGAGTTTTGCTGGCTAGCAAAGCACCCAGAATTGCCAAATGCTAGTATGAAAGATAAGACCAAGAGGGGGGCTGCCAGAAGGAGCCAGGGAGACCAGAAGAAACATTGTTGCTATTTTTGGGGGGGGGTTGCAAGAAAGGGGCAGAAAGAACAGCAGTAGATGGTGCCTCTTGAGACAGGAAGAACAGTGGGGTTGTGAGGGAAAATGCCTTGAGGGTGATAGCAGCAAACCAAGTAGGTTGGAGGGTCGCATAGAAAGAGCTCGAGGACCGCGTGCGGCCCATGGGCCACAGGTTGGGGACCCCTGCAGTAGATTTGTTCCTCGTTTGGTGAGTTGTGCCTCATTTCATCCTACTATCCTGTACAAGAGGCATTTAGGGATGGCTCTTACTTGTGTTACCTTTTTTGAGGTATACACCTAAGATTTCTTTAATTTTATCCTGAAAAATAGAACCTGTGAATTAGAGAAACACAAGTTTGGAAATTCTCGTGTCGTGGAACTGCACTAACCAGAGGGCCATGGTAGGGTTGCCAGCCTCCAGGTGGGGCCTGGGGATCTCCTGCTTTTATAACTGCTTTGGAGGGTGGACTCTATGGCAGTGTATTATGCTGAGGCCCCTCCCCTCCCCTCCCCAAACCCCACCCTCTCCTGACTCCACCCCCAAAGTCTCCAGGTATTTTCCAACCTGGACTTGGCAATCCTAGGCCATGGTTAGCTGAGGCTCTTTATTAGTTACACTCACTCACAAACTTTGGCTTGTGAATATGTAATATGGAAAAGCCCTGCATGCTTTCACATTACAAAGCATTGGTATGTGAAAACCAAATGCTGCATATGAAGTCACTGGATGATGTAATTTGAGGAGATTTCTGTAAATTACTTGTTTCTTTGAAGGGACTTTCCTATGACCCCCCCCCCCCCCCCCCAACTCTCATAATGCTAAGTGGACAGAAACAAGGAAACTGTATTTTACAGGAGCTTTTTATTGTCACATTGACAAAACACAGTCCATTATAGGGCTGCATTCTACCACTCTGCTTGGAAGAAGACTCCTTGTGCTGGAGAAGTGCTGTTAGGGTTGCCAGCCTCCAGATGGGGCCTGGGGATCTCCTGCTTTTACAGATGATCCCCAGCTGACAGAGATCAGCTCCCCTGGAGAAAATGGCTGCTTTGAAGGGTGGACTCTATGGTATTGTACCATGCTGGGGCCCCTCCCCTCTCCAAACTCCACCTTCTCCTGGCTCCACCCCCAAAGTCCCCTGGTATTTTCTAATCTGGATTTGGCAACCCTAAGTGCTGTGCATTTAGGTGAGTGTAATGGTAGGATCCAACCCACTGTCTTCAGATTCCCACTTCTTTTGCTTTCGCAGACATTCGTGGACCCCGATGTCTGCCATTCTAAAACATCTGGAGTGATAGTTTCATTCACTGCTTTTGATAATAGAGACCACAGATTTATAAGCCGTATCTAGTAATTAACGGTATGAATTCTTGGAAGTTGAATGATCCAGCTATGATGGCGGATTCCGCCTTGACCTACAGTATTTAATCATCATTTTGGAAATATTCATCCAGGGAACTTTTAAGTAAAGCATTTCCTTCCCATTAGCACCACTTTGACACATGAATCAGTGAAGGCTTCCCTTGGCAATGAAAGTAGGTACAGGAAAGCACTAGTGAGTAGACACAGAAGAGCTTCTGTTTAATAATGCAAGTAAAATTGATTATATGGAAAGAAAGCAGAGCAAGCAGACAGCGGGCACAGACCACAGCCTTTTTTTTTTTTTTGCCCTTATGGTTGGAATATATTTATTTACTTACTACATTTTTATCCCACCCTTCCTCCCAGATGCTCAAAGTGGTGTACCTTGTTCTCCACACACATGCTTTTTATCTTTGCAGCAACCCTATGAGGTAGGTTAGGCTAAAAGTGACTGGCCCAAAGCCACCCAGGGAGCCTCATGGCAGGCCAGGGATTTGAACCTGGATCTCTCATATCCTCCTCTGACACTCTAACCCAGGGGTCCCTAACCTTTTTGAGCCTGTGGGCACCTTTGGACTTCTGACACAAAATGGCGGGTGCAGCCACAAAACAACCACGGTGAGAGACTGAGTTGTGCACAACAGAAGCGCAAGTGTAAGGGACAAAAGCAGTATTTTTATTTTTTTAAAATGCACTGGGAAAGAGCAGTCAAAGAGAGAGAGAATAAAGCCAACACTATACTGGCGGCTGCCACCAAAAACAACGTGATTTTAATCTGTACAGCCAATCAGAAGCCCTGCTGGGGAGGAGCCCCATCTGGCCCCCCTCCCTTTCTAAACATACTTGGCAGGCAACATGAAAGGGTGGCGGGACCCCTGCTCTAACCACTATACCGCAGTGGCTGTCTATGCTCTGCTGCGAGGTTGCCTACAGCTGTGGCCTTTCCAGCCCTTGATGCTAGAGTAGCTGTGCCATCGCCAGATTAAAGTAAGATGTTTCCAGGCGTGGAAAACAACCTGCCAGTGACATATGGTAGCCCACCAGGGCCTTGATAGCGATGTCATGGTTTCGGCGTTGGTCTAGGATCTGAGAAATGCAAATCTGAATCCCCATCCTGCCATGGAATCTCATTTGTGACCTTGGGCCAGTCACGCTCTTCAGCTTAACCTCCCTCACAGGGTTGTTGTTATGAGGATAAAACAGAGGAGGGGAGAATGATGTTATAAACCACCGTGGGTCCCCTTTGGGGAGAAAAACAGGATATAAATACGTACAGATTTGCTGTTTTGCTGTCTGCCTGGGGTCACAATAAATGGCTCATGATGCACAAGTTGTACAGTCCTGTTTCAGAGGCACATTAGTGTGACTCATATGCTTTGCATACAATACAGTACCAGGTCTCAGCTTGAATTTGTTTCTGGCTGCATCACAGCGATATTAATATCTATTCCTCATATCAACATTTGCCTGTTCCAGGTATGATGAAGGTAGAATACAGAAGCCCAGCATGTTCAGTATCTGTTTTCAAAGTGGAGATTTGCATCGATTTTTTTTGTTGACCTTCTGTACTGGGTGGAAATTTCCCATTTTGCATGTAAGCATAGGAAGTTGCCTTATACTGAGTCAGACCATTGATCCGTCAAACTGGCTACTGTCTCCTTTGGCTGGCTGCAGCTTCCTGAGGCATTTCCCAGTTCTTCTGCCTGAGATGGTTTTAATAATAGATTCTAAGAACAGAACTTGGGACTTCCTGCATGCCACATGTGTGTTTTATCTCAGAGCAATGACCTCTTTCTAATACAGGAGCCAGGGACTGGCAAGCTAGGATATTTATTTATGCTATTTATAGGCTGCGATCATATGCACAATTAGACCCAACATAGGTGTGAATGCTGGGCAGATTTAAAGGGAGCGATCAGACAACAACGTCTGGAAGCACCCTGCAGTTGTCGGCAACCCATTTTACTCCGCCACAGAAGTGGAGTTAAAAGACACCAAGGGAAAATCCGTTAGTAAATGGGTTGTGACGGGCCATGGACAGACTTTCCCGTGTCTGATCACTCCAGTGCGCTCTCATGGCGTCGGGATGGTCTGATCAGGCCATCCTGACTCTGTGCTGTCATTCTCCTTCCCTTCGCAGTATGTGCATCATTGCAAACTCCATAGGGAGCCCTCAGTGCAGAGGTGCAATTCATCGATCCCTCGTTTAAGTGCATGGGGAAAAATGGGACAAAACCCCCAGGACTCACCCACAGTTGTGTCTGATCACACACTGACGGACTGTGCCCGCAGCTTCAAAGGGAGGTGTGATCCTGCAACTGTGGGTCAAATTCCTCTGGAGGAAATAGCCTCGCTCCCCCCCTCTCATTTTTTCTGGCACGTGTGACCAGAACCGTAGTATAGTATAATAAATTTTTGGCCAATGGTAACCTATTTTAGAAAGTACTTGGAAAGGTGTCATCTTTAAGGGTTAAGTCACATACCACATTTTTTTTAACCCCCCCCCCCCCTGAAAACAGGATTTTTCAGAAGTATGAACAAGAAGTGAAGACACAATTGAGTTGCAAAGTTTAGGGAATCGGGATCGACTGTCTCTCCCTGTTAAGTATAGCCCTTTTATATTACAGCTGGCTAACATACTGAGGCTGAAAAATGGGTGTTTCCTCTCTCAGACAAAATGGTGATTACATATATTGGGAAGATCACGTGTAGTGCACTGTACCTATATACACAGCTGGCAGGCTTCCAGTGCACGTGACCATAATGATTGATAAAGGTTCACATTTCCGCTGGCAGAGCCAGGTTTGCCTGTATAAAGGTGTGAAAAGACCCTTCGGCTGAGGCTGTTACATGCTTAGAGTCCTGCTTCTAGATTTTTGCTTTTCTTGGCCATAGGCTCAGATGAGGGGAGAACTTCTTAATGAAGGTAAGCTGCTTCGGGCAGTTGTCTCACCTCTTCTGTGAAGGGTTGGAATGGGGAAAACCCCTGCTTTGTGTGTTGTGCCTGGCTTTGTGTACCAACTGGTTTTGTGAGGAGAAAGAATAATGAAGAAACAAATAATGCTTTTAAGGGAGTTAACTACTAGCATGTTTTGTTTTCATCATTCATAGGTTGCGGTCACGTGTGTATGATAAAGCGGGGGGGGGGGGATGGACAGAGGCTATTTCCTCCAGCAGAAGTTGACCTGCAGTTGCGCAATCACACAGTCTTTTAAAGCTGCGGGCACAGCCCGCCACTGTGTAATCAGACGCAACCGCGAGGAAGTTGGCTTTTTTTTTTTGCCTTTTATGTTCGATGCACCTAAACAAGGGATTGATGATTCGCACCTCAGTCCTGAGGGCTCCATAGGGAGTATGTGATGATGGGCATACTGAGAAGGGACAAAAACAATTGCATGGATTTGGGATGGCCTGATCCGCTCATGGCCTGTAGCAACCTGTTTGCTACCGGACTTTCCCCAGTCCCTCTGCGGCGGAGCAACATGGGTTGCTGCTGGCTGCAGGATGCTTTCCAGATGTGCATGTCTGATTGCACATGTTACATCTGCCTGGCATTTGCGCCTATGTCGGGGTTAATTGTGCATGTGATCACAGCCATCGTCAGGGCTGGCCCCAGTGTTTTTTGCACACTAGATGAGGCTACCTTGTGGTGCCCCCCTCGGTGAGGCTGCCTTGTAGCGCCCCCCCCCCCCCAGAGCTGCCCTCTCCACCACCAGAGACCTGCCCACAAGGGACACCCCCCTGGCCCCAGCGCCTGCCCGGGCTCACGAGCTCTCCAGTCCCGCCAGCAGCCACCTGCACCAGCTGGCCGCAGCGCCTACAAGTCTATCTGCATTGGCTCAAGGCTAAGTTTGGTTCTTAACCTGAATGGAAAGCTGCATTCAGACATAATGGTAAATCATGGTTTGCATAAAGCACACTATCTCCTGGTTTGAGTCTCTCTTAATCTCTCCGCTGCCCTGTTTGCCAGCTGCGCCCCTAGGCGGTCGCCTAGTTGGCCTAATGATAGAGCCGGCCCTGGCTATAGTTACTCTGCTGATTCTGAAACTAATTATTGGTCATCGGAGTCAGTGGGGCTGCAGCTCACATGTCCACAAAGCATTGAGAATACTGGCGATAGCATGATATTTGATGACACCAGTAACTCCCAGTATCATGTATGAGTCTACTTAGGGCTAAGCTTGGTTGTTGCTTCAGTTTTTCCTGCTGCTGCTTCATCCAGGCCAGGTTATAGTTGTACTGGTTGTGTTGGTTATGGTTATACTGAAGATCACCAGTTGGGATGGTAGACAAAGAAACGGAGTCCTCCTCACTGCTTGTCTTTGGCCCTCATTATCTTCCTCCTGGTTTTCTCCATTTTCTTCCTCTTGAGGAAATGTTGAAGTGTACAAAGGGATCTCTTTCTGTCTTGGATCGTTAGAAGCTTTGTGTAGTCTTCCTCTACTCTCTGGTCATTACCCTACAGCACAATTTTTTAATTGCTGCCTTTCTGCTTTCAGTACGAGTAGAGAAGAGGTAGACAAAGCTCTTCTGCCTTTTGGTGTTAAGGAAATCCCAACACGACTTATGTCACATGTATCATCTAATTTGGCTGTAAGTCCAATGAAGTCCATGGGTTTAGAACGGTGTAATACTTAGGATTGCATTTACTTCCTGTTCATCTAGGGATGACTGATATCTAGAGTAAGATCGATAGCATGTATTGGTTGAATTGAAAAAAGAGAGAGATTCTCTGGTGTACAATCTTGTGCCTCATAGTAAATGCCATACTATGACTCTGTGGTGGATCAGGCCAGAACATAAGCAGCCCTAGTTATATTGTAATGAGTTGTTTTGCTTATTATTAGCACTTCTGCTTTCTAGATAACAAGGAAAGCCTTCTTGGAGCAGCGAGAACAAAATGAGTCATGCCCATCAAGTCTCCTGGGGAATTGAGAAATGTTTCTGGGGATGTTCATACTTCACTTGTGTGACTGTGTTCTAATGTAAAAACGGACATCCCTCACCAAACCACAAATGCAATTTCAACATTCTCAAGCATGACATGTATACAGCTAACAGTGCAATCCAAGGCCGTCTTGACTTCAATGGGTGTAACTCTCCTTAGGGTTGCACTGTACATATATTGTAGCATTCTCCAAAAGCTACTCTCCTGTCAGGAAAAGCTTGATAGTTTTCTATCTAGAAATGAATCAAGATGGATTGCATTATTGTTTCTTTGCATTTTTTTTATCTTCAAGAGTGGAACATTGTTGAAGGCCTAGAAACAGTTGAGTTGGTGGTCAAATTAAGTTGGAATCCCAACACAGACCTTCCAAAGAATGAAAATCTGCCAAGGCTAACCTCTGGGCTATTTTCTGATCTCAGCTTACTCACAGCTCAAATATAGCATGAGATTTTCTTGGCTAATGTACATGGGAAACCAGAACATCAGGATGCAACATCTGCCCCCAAACTTCAGTTGATGTGTCACTTGCCTGCTTAGCTTTTAAAATCCTGATGTCTTTTGTTGTAAGCTCAAGGAAGGACAGAGACTACTTTTTTTTTTTTTTTAAGAAAAAGGTGGTCAGGTACCATTTATACACTTACAGAGTTTCCGTTCACAGCATGTAGGCAGATTTGTTTGGGGTTTATGGCACTGCAGCCTTCTAACACGGTTTCTGTCTATCTCTGTGTTCAGCAAAAGCACAGGAGGAGTCTTAAAGACAATTGCAACAATGCAAAGAAATTTAAAAATACCGCCAGAAAGTAAGCACATATTAAAATATCAGCAGTGAGAAAGACCACTGTCATGGCATTGACGTAAATGCTGTGAAGATTTAATATGCCTATCCTCCCCCCCCCCCCCCCGTTTCCTGAGTGCCGCACAGTCATTAGGGAGCCTGTCTTCCTGACAGGTGTTTGGTTACATAAATTGGGAGGGACCTTTAAGATGCTTGCAGCGTTATGCTTTGGTGTTTTACACTGTTGCCATAGCCTTTTGCAGCCCCATTCCCCAGTGCGGGCCCACTGAAATGAAAGGGGACGGTGTAAAAGTACAATCGTGATCTTGTACAGTTCTCACCTATTTTAATGTTGCCTGTGAGTTTCCTGGTGTTTGTTCCCCTATTTCCTCTATCAGGACCCAGGCCACTTGGATAATGTAATCAGGAGTTCCATCTTCTCCACGAGTTGCCTGCTGAAGGGTAAATGATGCTTCTCCAGATGCCCTTTCTTTCACACGCTGCTCTTGCCTCTGATTTGGTAACTGGGAAGCTGGGCAGTAGTCCTCAAAAGGCTAGATTAGAACATAAGAGAAGCCAATGTTGTATCTGGCCAATGGCCCATCCAGTCCAACTCTCTGTCACAAGGTGGCCGAAAGTACCAGGTGCCATCAGGAGGTCCAGCAGTGGGGCCGGGACACTAGAAGCCCTCCCACTGTTGCCCCCCCAGGATCTGCAGTCACTGATCCCTGTTCTAGATTGTATAATTATCGCAAGAACAGGCAAAGCTCCTGGTTGTATTGAGAGACTGCTTTTGGTCCTGAAGGCAGCTTCTGCAGCTGTAGGTAAGTGAGGGAAGCTTCTTCTGGCTTCTAAAGTGTCCTTCACTGTATTTTTTTCTGCTCTGCAGGCACAAACCATGAATTACGTTGGGCAGCTAGCAGGCCAAGTCTTCGTGACTGTGAAAGAACTCTATAAAGGATTAAATCCTGCCACATTGTCTGGGTGCATTGACATCATTGTCGTCCGCCAGCCTGATGGAAATCTACACTGTTCCCCTTTTCACGTACGCTTTGGAAAGATGGGAGTTTTGCGTTCAAAGGAAAAAGTGGTAAGGAACAGAAGTCTCCTTGTGTGTTTTTTGTTTATCAAGTTATTTCACTCTTTGGCTGTCCATTCAAGATATTAAAGTGAATCAGGAATGTTTCCATTCGATACACTTACTGAGCATGTATATAGTAGGGTTCAAAGGAAAAAGTGGTAAGGAACAGAAGTCTCCTTGTGTGTTTTTTGTTTATCAAGTTATTTCACTCTTTGACTCTCCATTCAAGATATTAAAGTGAAGCAGGAATGTTTCCATTCGATACACTTACTGAGCATGTATATAGTAGGGTTGCCAGGTCTCCTTGTCACATCAGTGAGGGGATTTGGGGGGCATTCTGGAACGTCCCCAATGCAATGACATCACCCGGAAGTTATGTCATCATGCCGACGATGTTTGGGGTGACACTCTGTTTTTTAGGCAAAATTCTATGGTAAAACTGGCTTCAGACCATAAGAGTTTTGCCGTCAAACCAGACTGTCACCCCTGATGTGATGACATAACTTCTGAGTGACGTCATTGTGTCGGGGATCTCACACAGGGACGATGCTGTTTGGGGAAAGGGTTTTCCCTGCCAGCCAGCTGGCCAGCAGTAGGCAGAACCCCTGAAAACCGGGGGAACCCCCGCCGGGACCTGGGGACTGGCAAACCTACTATATAAGCCTCTTTAACTGTCGTGGTTCTCAACCAAAGATCATTGGGAATTGTAGTACTGTGAAAAAATGTTATGCATCTTTAACAAAGTGTTCTGAGAACTTTCACCAAACAGCGAAACCCAGTGTGGTGGTAACTGCCATGGGCGGAAGAATTTCTACCTTTCTCAGCCCCCCCCACCTCCTGCTGCACTTGGGGGGCAAGTGACTTCCAGGAACAGCATATTGAAGAGCTTTTTAAGCTGTAGTGGGAGGGGAGAGGGGAGAAAATTAATCTCCCTGCGTGAAAATCCCTTTATCAGTGAAAATTCTCCTTGGGATTCAAGCCATTATCTGTCAGGTTGGTTGTAAGATCGTTAATGAACCTAGCATTCAGCTATGAAGAAAAAAATGTTAATTTTTTTGAGTTTACTACTTCTTAATGGCCATTTCAAGCACTTCCAAGAGTCTTCGATTCAATGGGAATGTCACAGGACTAACAATATGTTTAATCTGCCACTGATCATAATGGGACTTCAAAGTGCCTACTTTTGACTGGCTGATCACCATGCATTGTTTGTTAATTAACTTTGGTTGTATCATCCCGCTATGCAATTATGAGCTGAGAAGTTGAACTGTGCCTTGTGCTCAAATCTGTTGAATGGCCTTAGGCAAGCATCCATTTTTCTCACCTGCTATCTGCAATATGGTGGTGGTAAGGTACGATAATACTGACCCGATTTATGAGTCTGGTATGTGAGTTAAGGAAATATATGTGAAGTGCTATGACTGCTTGAATATATTGTTGTTATATGAATTAGTATGTCTACAAAAGGACATTCATGGTTAATGTTCTTGCTTATTAAAATCTTTAGCTGCATGTTTAGCAGGCAGCGATGTCTAATGGTTATAGCAAATGAATGCCCCCCCATTACTATACAGTTAAATGAATTTATTAATATATTTCTTAAAATGTCTTTTGTTCCTCAAGGTTGACATAGAAATTAATGGAGAATGTGTAGATTTGCACATGAAATTAGGGGACAATGGAGAAGCCTTTTTCGTTGAGGAAACATCTAGTGACCAGGTAAATGCATTCACATTCATGACGCATTATGCTCTCTGAAACACAGTAATAATTTAGCATTCATAATGGGATACCTACTGTGCCATAGGAGGAGGCCAGGTGTGTCTCCTTGCAAGAGAGAGAAAGGCTGCGGTCACACGGCCTCTTTAAATCCGGGAGCACTCCCGGATTTAAAGGGGCCGCATTTTTCTACTGCGGGTTGGGATGTCTACACATCCCAACCCCTGCAGCGGCAGAAGCAGCGACGGCGGAAGAGGCAGCCGTGGAAGAGGCAGTGGCGGCAGAAGCGGCGGCGGCAGCAGAAGTGGCGGCAAAGGACCCGCCAGCCGCCTGGTAAGTTTGGGGTTCCCCCCCCTTTTACACTTGGGCGCTTGACTGCCCAAGCGCCCAAGTGTAAAAGGGGGGGTGAAATGGCCATCGGGATCATCTGGACAGCCTTGCTCTCGCAATGATTGCGAGAGAGGGCTGTCCAGATACCTCCAATGTGGGTTCCTCCCGCGACTCCCGGGAAAACTCGATTTTCCTGGGGTCGGAAAATGCGGGAGGAACCCGCATTTGAGCCTGCTTCGGCACGGACTTTCTGCGTTGTAGAAAGCCCTTCCTCCTGCATTTAAGGGCTGTGTGACCGCAGCCAAAGAGAGAGAGAGAGAGCATTCATCTTATACGTGTGGATGACTAGCAGTGCAATTGTATGGAGAATTACCCCACTGGGCTTACAGCTGGAGTATCTCTATATAGGATTTCACTGCCTTTGCTCACAGACTTAGAAATAAACCCGCTGTCACTGGTGAGACTTAGCTTCCATATAAACCGAACTAGGATCATGCCAGAATAATCTGTATTCAGCCTGAAGTCCTACAAAACCAGAAATGCATAGTTTTGCAATAGAATTTCTTGTTTAAAACCCTTAGTGGGCATGTGGGCTTGAGCTTATTACCGTATTTACCTGAAAGAAAGACAACCCTGAATGTAAGACAGTCTTCCTAAAAAAGGATTATAATGACAGGTTTTTTATGACTTGTACCTAACTGTAACTTCTGTGTGAATTTGAGGCAGCCCCCTCTATTAACAGTGCTTGTGGAGAAAACCCTAGTCTTCCTTTCAGGTAAATAGGGTAGGTTATTGTGGGTTGATGAACAGAATTGTTCTGCACAAATGTCTACTTTCAACTGACAGGAAAATAAGGCTCTGGGTCGTCTTTTTCTTTGTCTAGGATACAATTCCATCCCACCTGGCTACATCTCCTATTCTGTCTGATGGAGCAGCTCTCATGGAATCACAGCTGAAGAGAAATTCCATCGACCGAATACGAAACGTGGATTCGTTGTGCTCCTCTCAAGTATCAAACTCTGCTTCTCCGCCCACAACGGAATCCACTTCTGTGAAGAAAAGAAGGAAGAGGAGGAGGAAATCTACCCACAGAATAGACATCCCAAAAAGAGATACCAATGCAGACACTACAGAAGATGAAAACATGTTTCCTATAGAACTGAGTTCAGATGAAGAAAATGAGCTGCTAGATAATGCAAGGTATTGTGACTATAATATATAATGTGGCCAGGGTGTTCGACTAGGTTCAAATCCCTATTCTGCCATGACACTTGCTGGGTGACTTTAGGCAGTCACTCTTTCAGACTAGTCTACCTTACAGAGTTGTTGTGGAGGTAAAAAGGGAAGAGAGAGGCATACAGAGAAATGACAGTATAAATATGTATTAGATAATATAGTGATTTAGAGTGTTAGACCAGGATCTGGGTGATCCAAGTTCGAATCCCAACTTTTCCATGAAAGCTTGTTGATTGACTTGGGCCGGTCAATTAATCTCAGCCTAACCTACTTCACAGGATACTTATGAGGATGAAATAGAGAGAATGATATAAGCTTCTCTGGGTCCCCTGTGGAGAGAAAAGTGGAGTGTAAATGAAGTAAATAAATAAGTAGATCTCCACTGAACAAAGAGATCTAATGTTTCTTGACTAAGTAATATATATGATGCAGTTGCACAGTTATATATGAAACGGGCTTTCTGAATAATATAATCTGAACAGACTCCTTCAGTTTTGTAAAAATGCTCAGTTAGTTTTGGAACATTGTCTGGGGCCTCTGGCATTTCCTGACTTGACCCATCTCATGTGGACTGGCTTGTTAAGACATAGTAGATGGGATTGGACTTGATGATCTTCAGCTCCTTTATAAGCCCGCTTACCTGACGTTTGACAAAAGTCAGGCTGAGCACAGTGTGTCAGTTCTGTTCTGGAAGTAGTCCAGACTGTAGAGTTTGTTTCTGGATGCCTTCTGGATGACAAGAAATAGTCTGGTAAGGACTAGCCCCACTCTTGGGCTCCAGGTAAAACATCATTGACCCATGTTGGTGCTCTCTTGTGACTGCCACACATTGGCACTGAAATACTGAGGGTGAGCAGGGTTAGGGGACCAATGATAGCATTCTCATTAGACCCAGGGCCAGACCTGGCACAGTAGCATAGATCAATAATGCACTAATCTATATACTAATTCCCAGAGGGTTTTTTTCCCTGTGTAGATACTTATATCTGCCAAAAGAGAGCTCACTCTCCCCCAACGGCTTTTCCTACATAGTCAGGGGCCTTTCTCGGTTTCCAGAAAAATCCAGAAAGTTAAAAAAAACCTTCAGGGACCATTGAATTCCCCCGATACCTTTTGAAATGGCCTTCACAGGGATCTAGCTCCAGGCGTCAACTGTGAGAGATTAGAACGTTCGGGGGAGGGAGGGGAGGGTTCTAACTGTTTCTGTCAGTAAAGGGCAGGGTTTTTACTGGCAGCAGTCTAGGGTTACCAACTACCCCGCCTGGCCACCGGCAGCAGATCAGGCTGGGAAACTCCTGGAGATTTGGGGGTGGAGCCTGGAGAGGACAGGTACCTCAGTGAGGTATAATGCCATAAACTCCACCCTCCAAAGCATCCATTTTCTCCATGGAAAGTTATCTCTGTAGTCTGGAGATGAGCAGTAATTCCAGGGGATCCCCAGGTCGCACCTCGAGGCCTCTATGTGACTTGATACCACCTGATTTGCATGACTCAGGTAGGCCCAGCTGCTTGCTACCGTTCAGCAGCCACCCAATGAAAGCCATTGTGATGTAACAGTTAGAGCTTCAGACTGGGATCTGCGAGACCCAGGTTCAGATCCCCATCTTGCAATGGAAGTTGACTGGGAGATTTTGGACCAGTCACATACTTTCAGCCTAACCAACCTCACGGGGTTGTTGTGCAGATAACAAGGAAGAAATAATAATGTAAGCTGCTTTAGTCCCCACTGTGGAGAAAGACTGTAATTTTCCTAGATAGAGGCTGCAGGGGAGGGGGGTGGAGTTGGAAAGCTGAAGACAGATAAAGGTAGGTTGGCTGTTGGGCGGGAAGGAAATAGGGTTGCCAACTCCAGGTTTGGAAATTCCAGGACATTTGAGGGGTAAAGCCTGGGGAGGTTGGGGTTTGAGGAGGGACTACAGACCAGTATAATGCCATAGACTCCACCCTCCAAACCAGCCATTTCCTTCAGTTGAACTACCATTGCCAGCCTCCAGACAAGGGCTGGAGAGCACCCAGAATTACAATGGTTGTCCAGGTGACAGAGATCAGTTCCCCTGGATAAACTGTCTGCGTTGGAGGGTGGAGTCTATGACATTATACCTTGCTGAGGCTGATTGCCTCGCCAAGCCTCACTGTCCCATGGCTCCACCCCCAAATCTCCAGGATTTTCCCAACCTGGAGCTGGCAGCCCTGAGGTGAATTGATCTCTGCAGCTGTGAGATCCATTGTGATTCCCAGAACACTGCCACTGCTGCTTTGGGGGGAGAGGAAGCAGGCCAGAGGCTGGGAGGGTGATGGGGGCAGAAAGAGTGATGGAGTGGGGGGCAGAAAGAGAGAGAAAGTGATGAGGTGGGGAGGCAGAAAAACAAAGAGAATGATGACGGTTCAGAAAGAGAGAGGAAGTAACATACATGGATGAGAGAGAGAAAGGGAGGGGCAGAAGGGAGAAAGAGTGTGAGAGAGATAGGGGGAGATGGGAGGAAGCAAGGGTGTGAGGAATGGGATAACCATCCCGCAAGTTTCTTGCGGGTCTCCACTTGTCAAACCTAAAGGAGGACATTCCAGACAACAGATATGGGTAAGCTCCTTTCCCCATGTCAGAATTTGCTGGTAGCCCTATATGAATGGAATCTACTACCAAGCAAAGAATCAGTTGGATTATAGAATATCCCAGCTCTTCAGCATACGGTTTGATTTACTTTTACTTAATGCTGTTAAGTAAACTAATCCGATTTCAGGAGGTGGTAAAGAGGGTAGTAATTGATGAAGAATTAACAGATTAGTGGACAGAGGACTATAAAAGCTGGTGAAACCGAATCTTTAATTGTAGGCTATCCAAAGATACCAACAATCATGGTTATTTTGTGGATCCTATTTTGAAGATTAGTATACAGATTCAGAAAATATATGAAATGAAGTTTGCGGAAGGTAACAAGATCCATTGAGGAGAACTCATTGCTGAGGTGATTAGGGTAACTGTCATCATTCCAAGGAAGCCTGGGAACTTTGGAGTGCCGGGCAAAGGGAGTCCAACTTAAAAAAAAAAAATTCTAATTTTCCGCTGAAGCATTTAAATCTGGACATTGTCTCTGATCTGGCCTTCTGTTTAACCATTCATGTCATTGCATAAGGAAAGCAGTCGGCTGGGGGGCGTTTTTCTAACACAGTTATGAATTGAGACAGGAGTGGTGGCTGTTTAAAAAAATGATTTTAATTTTTTGTTTGCTTTGTATGTAGAACATCTGTCCCTGACCTGAATAGAGATGAATTGCCTGATATAAATTCTTCTTCAATCAGCGTACTTCCTCACCACCATTCAGATGGCGAATGGACTCCCACACAAAGGTACAGAATATCTTAACTGGAATACCTTAGGGGCAAATGGGTTAGACATTGCTGTGCCCCCAGGTCTGATTCGTGGCAGCCCAAATGTCTAGTACTAACGGGTTCAAGCAGCAGTTGACGTGTGGGCGATTCCGCCATACTTCTAGTGTTGTGTGTATCAGGGATCAATTTACACCTTATACTCAAGAGCTGAGGAGGCAGTGTTTAACCTTTCAATATATTATTATTATTACTTTATTTATAGTCTGCCTTTCGCATTGAGACTCAAGGTAGGTTACACGGTGTAAGTCAATGTAGTCAACAGGGTGAGATATCTAGTAAGTAATGTAATAGGATTAGGATTACAGCAGTCTGAAACAAGTCATAAATATTAGAGATGATATGTTAAATGATGCAAAAAATGTTATTACATAAGTATAAAAACAAAGCAGTGAGAACAGGATAATACATACAGCAAACAGATAATGCATACTTTACACAGTGGTATATTATAAATCAATGAATGCTTAAGACAGTCATTTTGAGTTTCTGTCTGACTCTGAACAGCTTGTTAACCTGTACATGAGTTTAAGTAAACCTCAGCAATCCCTTCCCACACTTCAAAGCCGCACTGGAAAGGGGGGAGTGGTTAAGAGCAATGTTCCTGGGTAAAAACAGTGGATGGCGGAAGGGCCAAGCAACACTTTGGTCTCTCTCAAGAACGCTTTGAAGTTAAGGAGAAGACTGAAGGGTTCTTCTCACATCAGGTTCTTTGAAATGGGCAGGTTAGGCTAACTCTTGGAATGAATTTGTATCTTAGCTACGTCCATTGCTACAGTTGCTTCTGGACGAGAAGTCATTCATATAAATAGGCTGTGTCAGTTCTGTGTAGTGCCACAGATGAGAGACCACCAGTTTCATTCATGTATACCAGCTGCAGTGAAGGCAACTGTGTCAAATCATGAGGAACGTTTATTAATTATTAGACGGAGCTCTTCCACCAGGCCTTCAACTAGGAGGCTCCCCCCCACCACTACCTTCAATGGTCACTATTAATACTTGTGGTGGAGGCTGGCTGTAGTTGCAATTGACCCATTCCATCTAGAGAACTGGAGACTGCTGAGTAAAATATAGCACACCATGCTGTTTGTGTTGATTACTGTGAGCACTGTATTTGATTTGTTGATTGATTGATTGTCGATTGTTTTAACTGATCTTACATGTTTGATAGAACCTTGGCCCACTGGGCCAAGCTATGTTAGCCGCTCCGAGCCTGCTTGCGGGGGGAGAGCGGCCTATAAGTACAATAAATAAATAAATAATGGAAAGGAAGACAAGTCTTCTTGGTTGTGGGACCCTGCCATGATCCCGAATGACACCCGCTTCACATGTGGAGCTCCCATCTGTGACCAAAAGTCAGCTTGTAGAAGCTCTTTAAATTTATTTAGAATAATTTTCCTTGCCTAGTATTGTTGTAATTCTAGCAGTAAGATCGGAGCTGAGGGCTAATTTATAGAAAAGCAAGCCTGTAGTTACAGTGGGGCATTTTGGGGCCTGCCCCTCCAACTTCCTAACGAGGCCCCTCGACTTCCATCTACCCCAGGCCCGCTGCCTCCGCCTCCCCCAAGCACGGCTTGCAAAGTTTTCTAGTAGTTCTGAGTAGGTGTTACCAGCTGGAGCTCCAACTGCTCCTGCCTGCTGCAACTGGTGAGCGTGAGTTTAAAAAAAAATTATTTTTATTTTTGTGACATCAGTGCCCCCCCGACTTATTTAAAGTCCCCCCGAATTACAAAATCCTGGCTATGGGTCTGTAGGATATTTCACGAGCCAAGGAAATGAAACCTTCCATTTTCAGTGCTTAAATGGTGGTGGAATTGTTGTGCCAGAAGAAACAAATGTGTTTCCTGGTGCTGATCACGCTAGATTGACGTCTCTAATATCTGTATAGGCTTGTTAGGTATTTTTTATGCATGTGGTGGTTTGGTGGCTTTTTGAACTGTATTGTAGTCTTTCTGCCTGTCTGCCTGTAACAGTTTTAGGCTTTGCCATCTGGAAACTCAGCTCTGTTGTGAAAACGGCATTCCCTCTTCTCAAGAGGCCCAGCTGAGCATTCCAACCAGCAAATGTCAACTGGAGCGTATAATGAATAAATGATGCCTCATTTTTCTCTCTTTTACTGTACGTGGCCTTGTCCAGTGATCCTATAACTCCCTCAGGAAAGTCCTCTCATCTTACTGTTCCGGCAGAGGGAGGCTTATCTAGTTCTTGTCCTCAGCCGTCTTCTCAGTATCCTGCCACAGACAGGTAGAATAGTTACTCTCTTCCCAATTTTTTCCCCCTGAATTGGCGATTAACACTTTTAACAGTATGCAAACTTTAGGAGACTAACCAGACTAGCACTTTGTACTAACCCCATCACTTGACAGGAAATTGGGGGATATCACTTAGGGGGGTTTTGGGGATAGGCGGTAAAATTTTTAATTTTATCGAAACTGTATGCACCTAGGCAACAATTTGGCTGGCTGGTTTTGGTTACTGTGTGCCATTTGGTCCTTTCTTGCAATATTTGGTGACAGATATCTTTCATTTCCTTCTATTCTGTCTTCCTCTTCCCTCATTCCGATGCTTGTTGAGTGATTTCCATTTCCACACCTTTGCCATTTCCCACTTATCAATGACCCACCCCACCCTCCAATCTGGTCACCTGTTGTGGTGCATCTTCTCCAGCGTTAGATCTCCATCTGCCAGTCCATCTCTTCTTCCATGACAATAAAGCAGCTCAACCAATAGCAGGAAAATGTTACCAAGGATCTTGTCCCTGGCACTCACCTGGCCCCCAAGGCTTTTCTGTTCCTTTTAGAAAAAGGAATGGCTCTGCATTTACAAAAATGATGTGCACGCTGAGCTGTCTATATTAGAGCCTCTGGCTGAGGACAGACTGGCAATCTGCCCCGGGATAGGTCCACATGGGAAGCAGGGGAAGGGAGCCTGTTCAGACATGCGCAGCTGTCCCTTGGCTCCCTTCCGCACTTACCCGCTTTGAAGCCAGTTTTCTTGCGCTTTAGAAGGACACCGGGAGAAACCGGTGTCCGGAGGCCGTCTTGTGCTTGCCTCCTGCTTCCAGGCAGTGTGAACCGGAAGAAGGCGGGAGGCAAGCGGAGGTGGCAGTGCGAACGCAGCGTTTTGCCAGTTTGTGCATGCGCAGATGCGCAAATTGCCAAAACAGCCCTATCACGAGCTGCGGAGGCCGGCCCACTGGGGCCACTCTGCAGCAGTCTGAACGCTCTGTAACAGCATCCTTGCGCAATACCCTGGACAATGTGGACAGCCACCCCTGGGGGATTTCCCCCCCCCGCAGCTTTTGCCTCTGGATTCATCCCACTCCAGATTGCCAGTCTGTCCTCAGCCTCTGAGATGCAGCCCACTTTCGGAGTTTAATATTTTTGGTTACAGCAGCTCAGTGTAGGCACCAGTAGGGCTTTTTTTTTCCTGGGGGAATGTGCTGGAATGGCATTCCAAAACCTCTTCAACAAAATTATTTTTAAAATGTTTTAAAGTTCATGAGTTTTCAGTTTACAGATCGAAAACTTCACTTTCCTCTTGAGAGTTCCAGCACCTCTTTTATTTTAAGACCTCTAAAACACTATTGTTCTCGGCATTGGGATATATGGCTCTAGCCTCATCTTGAAAAAAGTCTGTGTACAGAAATATATTTCTTTCCACAAACTGGAAATCCAGTTACTTTAAATACGTCTTTTGTGAAACACAGAGCACTTTCAGTCTTACTGTGGGAAAACCAGGCTTTTTAGGTAAAGTTAGCTTAACAACAATTCACAGCTGAGTTCAGTTGTTGGCGCAGGAGGAAATACAAGCAAAGCCCCCAAGGATTATCTGCAGTACAAAGTGTAGTCATAACTTTTCACACACAGACACAGAGAGAGAGAGAGAGAGAGAGAGAGATATCTTGATGGCACTCCCAATGAAGACAGGACAATTCTTGCCTGGATACTGGAGGAAGCCTCCTGTATGTAATTTATCCTGCTTGAAAATGCAGAAGAAAAATCTCCTTTGACACTTTCCAGATGAGCCATAAGTATGTCCCAGCAAGGGTGCAGACTTTCTAATTTCCCCCCCGGGGGGGGGGGGGGGAGAGCTGGGGCTGGGCCAGAAACATTGCAGGCCATTGTCTCTGGGGGAGGCTCAGCATGTCCTGGAAAAGTTTGGGGGGGGGAGGGGCTCCAGCTCCCCAGCCCCCCTGAAGTTGATGCCTATGTGTCCTAGGGTGGTGGCAGGGAGGAGATACCACATATGCTAGTTAGCAGCAACTTGAAGGCTTCAGGCCAAATCCATTCCCCCTGAATACCACTGGCTTTGCCCTCATTTTTTCAGCTCAGATATGTGGAAGAAATGGATGCTTGCTGTAGCAACAGAACTCCTGGTAGTCCATTACGGCAGATTGTTCCCCACATAAGAAGTGCCCTGCTGTATCAGATTTCTGGTCCACCTAGTCCAGCATCATGTTTCCCACCGTGGCCAACCAGATGCCACTGGAAGAGCCACCAAAGGGGCTGCCTCAGTGTGGTGGCAGTCCCATAAAACAAATTGCTAATGTGCTTTTGTAGTGAGGGAAATCTGTGGGCATGCTGAGAGTCTTTCCCTTTGTGATCATATACAAGGAAGTTCCTTTTTGGGTCTTTCTTTTCTACTAGGGTCCTATCTAGTAGAAGGTGAAAAGTGGCTGCTGAGTGCATTAGAGTGAACTCATTTAGTTTGTTCAATATGAATTAGGTTGTACAAATTCTTAGGCAGCCATGAGTCATTTTCAGGGTAACCAGCACCTGAGGGTTTTTTCCAGCCCTGGTGATCATTTTTAGGTGTTTTGTTGGACAGCTATTGATTTTTTTTTCTTTAATAGTTGCAGTGTTATTATTTCCTGTTCAGGACTAAAATAATTTGAGAGAGGACGGCCATGAATTCATTTTAAAACATTTAACTCAGTCCAGGAAGGACAATCCACCTGTAGAAGAAAGAACACATCTTGCTTTTCTGGATCTGGATATATTTGTGTTGGGACTGGGGGTGGGGATGTATAGAGTTCCCTGTGCAGTGATCTTCACTGCGTTTATACACTGCCAAATGATTATTTGTACTTCACCGATAGATCTGCTTCTGGTAACTTTCATCAGTGCATTTCTGTTAGGGAGTGTTTTTTTCTCTCAGCTATGCCATTTTGTTCTGGTGTGTATGAGACAGAGAGTTGATGTTCAGTAGCTTTTTATGTCATGTCCCACATATTCTCCTCTGTTGTCAGTTCAGATTGCCAGCGGTTTCCTCTAGAACCTGTTGCTAACCATTGCAACATGTTCCATGAGTTTTTCTAATACTTCACTCTTCTCCCTGATCAAGAAGGTAACTGTGTATTTAGAGGAATCATCAATGAAAATCAGAATATATCTGTTCCCAGTAGGAGTCTCTGTTTTCATTGGACTACAAACATCACTCTGAATGAGCTCTGGAGGCACCTTGTTTGGTTTGGTTCATTATTGTTGTCTCCTTTGTTTGGATGCAATGCATGCAGTTCCTTTCAATTGTACATTTATTTATTTGTATGCCTCTGGTCAAATTCTGGTTCTCAAGTTGGATAATTGTATAATTATCTCTATGTTCAAATCTTCGGTGCCATAACCTGGAGCATCTCTTATGATTGCAACTTTAGGTCAAATTCGCACTTTGTGTGCATGTGTCCAGAGCATATAAATCGTCATGCACTCTCCCTGTTGCAGTCAGTTCACCATCTTGTTTGTTAAGACATCTTTCCCCAAATGAGGTCACCATTCCTCTTTTTGCAAGAACTTTTACTGAAAGCAAGTTTACTGAAAGCAAGTTATTTGCTAGTTGTGGCACATACAGACAGTTCTCAATAAGGATTTCTCTGACCTGTCCGTCTGGGAGTCTGCCACAACAGATCTCCCATCAGCTACACTTACACGTAGCATGCACTATCTAAGAACCATAAATGACTTTTGGTTGCATCTTTTGTTAATATGAAACACTTCTTCAGAGGTAGTGTTTCCAATTCTCCCCTTTTATTTGTCTTTGAGAGGCACCCTTCTTTTTAAAAGCATTGCAGTCCCTTTTAAAATGCCCCTGTTTTTCACATGAATAATCAGTTATTTTGGTTGTATTATTTATATACAGAACTACTGTATTTTTCCCTCCATAAGACGCACTTTTCCTCCCCAAAAAAGTGGGGGGGAAAGTGTGTGTGTCTTATGGAGCGACTATGGAGCTTTTCTTACCTGTAACAGGGCTCTTTCTTCAGCAGGAACGCAGGGGAACGCCATTCAGGCTGGCATCCCAGCCTTCCCCGCCCCTCCCTGCTGGGCCTGAGCTGTTAAGACTTAAAAGGGAAACGGCAGGAAAAACCCCACCAGGCTAAGTACTCTTTCCCTTTAAGTGCTTTTCCCCTTTAAGACAGCCAGCAGCAGAAAGCCCCACCCACAGATTAAGCTCCGTGGCTACTTTGCACAGAAAGGCCTGGCTTTGCATGGCATGCCGACGTCTCTCTTCTTTCCTTTCTCTATCTTCCTTCCTTCCTTCCTTCCTTTCCTTTTTTCTGTCTGTCTGTCTGTCTTTCTGTCTCTCTCTCTGTCCCCACCTTTCTTTCTTCCTTTCGACTCCAATACTTTTCACTCTCTCTCTCCTCCTCCTTCCTTCCTTTATCTCTCTCTCTCTCTCTCTTTTTCTTTCTGATTCATTTTTTCCTGTTTTCCTCCTCTAAAAACAAGGTGCGTCTTATGATCAGGTGCGTCTAATGGCGTGAAAAATACGGTATTTGGCCTGCATTCTGCTTAGCTTTTCTGTTGGGCTTCTCAGACTGTTTATATTTGAATGTTTGCTCCAGTTCATTTATCACATTTGATAGAGAGAGATTTCCTTTTTTGACTCTATTTGGCATACAACATTTTCATAAGTCTTGGGTAGACTAACCAAAATTAAAACAACCCAATCCTGTTCTGCAATATCTTTGTCAGCACTCCTTAGCTCTTGAATCAGAGCAAGCATTTGATCTAAATGTTCTCGTAGATTATCCCCCTACAGGCATCCTTATGCTAAATAGCTTCCTTTGAATATAGAGCTGGCTCTTTAGAGAGAAGTTAACATCAAGGCTGAGTTCAGACTGGCAGTTTGGCCTGATAAAGGCGCGTTTCTCAAGTGGATTAAGTGGGCCAGTTCACACAGCCACAGCTGTGTGGCATTCCTGTGCCATACTCACCCTGTCCTGAAGTGTTTTGATCTTGCTTTAAAAAGATACCTGGTGAAATCGGTGTCAAGCCGTCTGGGTGCGCGTTCATCCCGCTTCCTGGAAGTGTGGACGCAAATAAGCTGCACATCAAGAGGCACCGGTAATGTAAACCCGCTGATCCGGCTGCTGTGCCCATCGCCTATGCGCCTATGCACAGGTCGGCAAAACGGACCAAAGCCGCGTGCCACCGAACCGCCACCAGGGGCTGCACCACTGTGTGAATGTTCCATTCCGCCTCCTCCCCGGTATGGTCCTGCATCAGTCCACGCAGTGCGACCAGAAAGCCCCGTGACAACTTGGCCCAGGTCTTTTTGCCCTGCTTCCCTTGCACTTCATTCTTCCAGTCTGTCCTCCGCCAAAGTCTCTCCGATTCATTCCAGACTGCCTTTCCAGTTTGCGTTTGAATGACTCACAAAACATCTGTTGGACAAACCTGCTTTGCTGGGGTGTCGTCTCCTGGCCAGGATTCATTGACAACATACTGAAGTCCCATTTCAAGCAAGTGGCTTTTCATTCTCTTCTTCCAGATGAGAAAATTGTTATCAGTCAGCATATCTAGTAGGTAGTTGTGCTAAGCTGTGCAAGAAGCAGCAATTTTGCAGTTTCTTCTTTTTGCCTACCAATTTATGTAAACGTTCCTCTTTTTTACATCAGTGCTCACGCTGGGCCCAGAACCCTGTTGGCAGAGTTTAAACATGCAAAGGAATGGAGCACCAACTGTTTAAAGAAAATAACTCAGTTTATTAAAGAAGAAATAAACTCTGATAGAACAGAGGCAAGGGAAGAGAGGCTTAACTAAGGGACTAACTTTTTTGAGAGATAGGAACAAAGGGAAATGGCTCAGTTGGAGCAGGAAGACCTGAAGTACTGTGCAGTAGAGATCCATGATGCTTGACATCTGCTGTAATGTTATTGAAACTTCCTGGTTCGACTGTCTATTTTGGACCAGGCTAGGGCCTTCAGAGCTGCAAACGGTACCTGGTGTATTCAGTGCACGTTAGTTTGAACGATACATCAGAATGAAATTATATATTTCTATTTAAATGAATGTTTTTTTTCCTATCTCTCCTCGACCCCTTCTGTTTTTACAGTCGGCAAGGTTCACGGCCTCCTACTCCTAAAAGTGATTCTGAATTAATCAGTAAACCGTTGGAAAGAGGACTTCAGAAGAATAACCCTCAAATGCATTGGGACTGGGGAGAACTACCTCAAGCCACAAAGGTATAGCAAAAGAACAAGAAATCCAAATATCTCCAAATGATTAGGATAAAATATCTTTAATTTTTTTGCCTCAGTTTTAAGGGTGGTTAGGTGACAGAGAGTTGATAAATTCCTAGATGGATCCTTAATGATTTTAAGTCCTGTAACAGTTTGAAAGCAAGAGATTGCAAGTAGATAAATAGGTACCGCTTCGGTGGGAAGGTAACAGCATTCCGTGTGCCTTGGCGTTTAGTCATGCTGGCCACATGACCATGGAAAAGTCTTTGGACAGCGCTGGGTCTTTGGTTTGGAAACAGATGATCACCACCCCCTAGAGTCGGAGTTGACTGGCTTTCGAGCAAGGGAAACCTTTACCTATGTTTCCTCACTGGGGTAAATAGTGGCTCCCCAGGAGGTTTCCGATCAGGTCAATTATATGGGAGAAGGCCTAACACCTTGCACAGTCCCAGATCAAAATGGAACCTACTACACCTTATAATTGAACGAGACAAAATTTTTTTCCCCTGAGTGGTCTGATCATGGAACTTGCAGTGTCTCATCTGATTCAGCCCTCATTGGGCTAGTTTTAATGTGTGAAACGGTCCTAACTGACTTAAGCAGCAAGCATATCATGAAAACAGTGCAGTGCCGTGTGAAGACAGCAAAGCTGCTCCTCACCAATTGTTATTTCTTTTTTTCTTTTCCTTCAGGGAGTCTTTTTTTTTAAAATGGCACCTTTTCTTTTTCTCCTGTAGTCTGCTGTTCTTCTCAAACCAAAAGAACCCACCCCAGTGAATGTGAATCCTTCTGAAAACACTCACTTCCGAGTGATTCAGAGCAACGCTTCAGAGGAATTCAGTAGCTTGTCTCCTTTACTTGGAGAGACTGATGCTGTTACTCTGGAAGACACGGAGCTGCGGGCAGCAGTAGCTGAGATGAATGAGCCAGATATAGATGCTTTAGGGGCGGCTGCACCTCCACTCCCTGACAATGAGGAAAAAAAGCAGGCTTCAACTTGCTCTACACAGCCATTGAGCAAAACCGATTCACCCTCCAGAAAAAAAGGTACAGAGGTTATTTTGTTCTCTGCAGCTCTTGCAAATTAGCTTTTTGTCTTTTTTGGCTTCGTGTGATGAAGATGAACTAATTGGAATGTTTCCAGAGATCCTGAAGAAATCGGTTTTTCTCGTGTGTAAACGATTGTGGAACTGGGGCCCTATTTTCAGAGAGGCCTGTCACTGAGGAACAAGGAGGCAGAAATGTCTTTAATTAGCCTGATCCAAAATTGCAAAATTAAGAGAGGCAAGCTAAATGAAAGGGATCGCTGGGGGTGGGGACTGCACTGCCTGGGCTTTGTCCTATATTCCCAAAGTGGCCAACTGGACCGGCAGTTGCAACTAGGGAAAACACAAAACTACCTCAGAAATTTCACAAGCAAAATGTTTGTAGTTTCTCTTGACATTTTTCTGAATGTTTTGTCCCAGCAGGACTCTCCATAGTGTCCTCAGATCATGCTCTTGGTGATATTTGATGGCCTTCAAGATAGGCAGCACACATTTCCCTGTGAGAAATTTCTCTAGCCTTATCAAAATCCTTCACTACCTTCAAAACCCTTCAGCTGTTTTGTCTCAATTGGCTCCTAATTTATCTTGAGGTAAAATTATTCAGGAATACAGAAATGACCCTGTGATAGAATTGTATGACCCAGCAGCTTAAGCTGAAGGCTGTGGTAATAGATTCGTGTGCATGTGCACGATCACACACACACACACACACACTGCCCCTCCCAGTATAAATGCTGGATAGTTCTGAAGTAAAAGGGCAGTCTGAGGCTGTGGTTACACACACTAAATAATCCACTTTCAATCCACTTTCAGTGCACTTTCCAACTGGATTTTACTGTGTGAACTGGCAAAATCCAGTTGGAAAGCGCACTGAAAGTAGACTGAAAGTAGATTATTTAGTCTGTGTGACCGCAGCCTGAATCTCAAAAGGGAAGTGAGGACGCTTCACGGAATCACGTCTGCAGACCTGTTCCAGGAACTTGCAGATTTTCACATCACAGGCATCTCTCATTTTGGTTTATGTGGCCGTGTGCTGACCCCGTTTGTTGAATAACTAGCTCTGAAAAATGAAAGTTCATTTGTTCACACACTTCAAAGGATACAACAGTTTCCTCTTTTATATCCCATTCTTGTTTGCTCTATGCAAAAAGTTATGTGAAAGAAATTGTAACTCTCGTGAAATTGATGGGAGTTTCTTATTAGTTTTTAGTTCCTTTTGTCCCCGAACAGCAACGTTATGATAATTATGTAGCTCTGTGATACAGAAGGCAAAGAGGATCAGTTTCCTTTAGTGAATTCTTTAATGAAAAAATAACTAACCAGCATGTTTTGATCAAGGAGGCTTCTTCAGTAGGGAACAAATGGAATGGGGCCTGATCGATCAGCCCATATAATCTCCAGTTCCCTAGGTGTGCTGTTGGCATGAAGTTCCCATTGGATTTCCTTTTATCGGAGTATTTCACATTTTTAAGTAAAAGATGTGTCACTGGATAGGAGCAAGAACTTGTCTAGATCAGCATTCTGTTTTTAAAGGCTACAGGCCAAGTTCCTTAGGAAAGCTTACAAGTCAGGCTGCACACGAAGTTGCCTAGTTCTGAATTATAATATCAAGGTCAGTATTGTCTACTCTGACCAGCTGTTTCTCTCCAGGGTCTCAAGTAGAAGTCTTTCACATCTCCCTACTCCCTGATCCCCCTTTTTTTTAACCTGAAGATGCTGGGGATTGATCTTGGGATCTTAATACTGAGCTATGGCCCCACCCTCAGTGTTGAGAACCATTCCTTGTTAGACCCCAGCGTCAAGAAATATAACGGTACGATTCCTAGCTGTTGCCCTGATGGCTCAGGCTAGCCAAATCTTGTCAGATCTTGGAGCTAAGCAGGGATGGCCCTGGCTAGGATTTGGATGGGAGACCTCCAAGGAATGGCCAACTGCCTCTGAATTTCTCTTGCCTTGAAAACTCTATGAGGTGTCAGCTAGTGCTGCCATCTCCTGCCCGGGAGGTGAGATGAGCGAACCCTCTATGTCAGTACCGTGGAATGTTATGTTTATCGCTTTCCCTTCTGCTTTGACCTTGAGGGACTGTGAGTACCAGGCCATGTATCTTTTCCCCTATCTTCCCGCGTCTTCCTTGGGAACAAAGAGCCAGTATTTTAAGTGCCTTTTTCCATATGTGATGATTGGCTGCATTGCATTACCTGACTGATCTTGAATTCTGTATATCTGTACTGGGTAACCTCGTGCCCACCATTACTAACACAAGAAGTGACCATAACAGACCTTTCTCAATAAAGCATTCCTGTTTAAGGACACTTGTTGCTGACTGACTCTGTAGGACTCTCACACGAGGTCACCATGTCAGCTGTGACTTGATGCCACTTTCCACCACCACTGTTCTTAGCTGTTAAGACCAATAGTCATTGATTGACTTCCATGCTTTGCCTTACGTTTTGTTTGAAACTAAATTATTTGTGCCTTCCTGGGTTAGCATACCCTTCCAGCATTGCTCTCTCGCTATACCATGTTGTGGCATGAAAGGAGAGATCGTGAGTGTGCATTACTCCAGCATGATGGTCCTTGTTGGAGATCTGGATTTTTAGGTGATAACTGAGAAAGAGACACTTGCTACTTGCCTGACTGTACACGCTTCAACAAAAATAGAGGTTACCAGAGAAGTACTGGCTTCCTGTGGAAGAAATGACTGTGTGTGGATAGAGCACTTTCTATTAATACTTGTTCTGTGTTTCACAGATAAGCGTAGTCGGCATCTTGGTGCGGATGGAGTATATTTAGATGACCTCACAGGCATGGATCCAGAGGTTGCGGCACTGTATTTTCCTAAAAAGTACGCATCGTATAAATTAGCTGTTATAATTTATGTTCTTGGTCCCACAGACTTCAATAAACATGTATGTCAGAAGGCAGCTTCCTAAAGGTGAACAATTTTAGTTTGAAGATTTTTTAAAAATTATGCTGTTTTCCCTTGAAAACAGGAAGCCTGAGTCTACAAATAATGCTGGCACTGTATGGTGTTTTTTTTGGGGGGTGGGATGGAATAGGGGTTGTGGACGTGACTCCTGATTTTTAGCAGAGTTGCTCATTTACTCCCATAGAGAAAACTGGGAAGGTGCAAATGCTATGATAGTCGCTCTGCTGAGACCCAGGCAGTGCCACCATTGTTTGCCCCCCTGGGTTGCCACTCACCGAATCACTAAATTAATATTAATAACCTACGCAATGACTCTGCACGGATGTGAAGTTGTTGCAGGTTGCAGCAAAGCCATAGGGTTGCAACCAAAGATACCCATTCACTTATGGAAAGAACTCTTTCATGAGTGGGAGAGAACCTTTAGGACCAGCCCTATGAACCTGTGAAACTGCCTTCTACCGAGTCAGATCATTTGCCTGTCTTGGTCAGTATATTGCCTACTCGTATTGGCAGCTGCTCTCCAGAGCCTCAGGTCTTTCATTTCACCAACTACCCTGGATCCTTTTAACTGTGAAAGCCAGGGACTGACTCTGGGCCCTTCTGTAGACAAAACAGATGCTCTACTACTGAGGCACAGGCCCTCTCAAATGTGGCTATTAAATTATCTGTTAACCTGGTATCCTATTCTTGCTTCCGTTTCTACTCTGCAAATTTAAAGAAGATTATGACTTCTGGGAGACATGTTAAAATGTGATTTTTAAATGGTTTTTTTTTTTAAAAAATGTAAACAGTACTTATGGTTGTATTTAATACCTATAATTGTTCTGAGCTTAGGATGTCAGGAGGCAGCTTACACAGGATCTGGTCAGTGGTTTTCTAGTCTCATACTTTCAGCACTGAGCAGCTCAGGAAGGATGATTCTAGAGCAAACTAATTTATGCAGCAGCCATATTGCTTGCTCACAACTTTAATGCCAGCAGCTCACAAAGTAGAATTGTTGCTCGCTTTGCTTAGAGGAAGCATTGATTGTGTGGCTCCCAGCCAGTGTTCCCCTCCCTTGGTAGGCTTGAGGTGCGTGTGTATTGGGGGGGGGGGGGGAGAGCAGAGAAAGAAAGCAACTTTAACTTTAAATGCGTTCTCAAAGCCCCCCCCAGCCTACAAATATCATTGAATAAATAAATATAAATATCATTATCAATATCTGCTTTTTACCCCTTTTGTTTTTATTTTTGGCAGTCTCATTTAATGTTAATAAAAAGCAAATTAACATATTTTTCAATAAAATGTGTAACATTCATATGTTGTGGCTCTCAAACATCTGACATTTATTCCATGTGGCTCTTACGTTAAGCAAGTTTGGCCACCCTGGTCTGGGAGAATTAGCAGGGATCAACTCGTTAATTACAGGTGACTGGGACTGACCTGGTAGTTAAGTTTGTAGACTGACAAAAGCCGTGAGTGGTGTGAATCAGACCGCAGTGGAAGCATCTCATAATTATTTCCTCCCCAGTGGTGAGAACGTTGTCCACGCCAAGAATGCAAATGAGATTTCACCTCGCTCAGCAAACCAGTCCCCCCAATCAGTCGGAAGTTCAGGAGTTGATAGTGGAGTGGAGAGCACCTCCGACGGGATCCGAGACTTGCCATCCATTGCCATTTCACTCTGCGGGGGTCTTAGCGACAACAAAGAAATTTCTACAGGTATTGTCTAGAAAACTGCGTACTGACCTCTTGTGGTTGTTTTGTGGTATGGCATCAGGGGAAAGCTCACAGTGTGTGATCATAAAGTAAGGTTCAATCAGGGGTCAGCAACTTTTTATAGTTAAAGAGCCAAACTGCATCACAATTCAGAGTAAGGACATTTAGTGCACTGGCATAAGTCTAGGCATGGTTCGCACGGGTATTACTAGCAGCTGTTCATCTCTATTCTCCCTTTCTGTAACGAATCTCTAAAAGAGAAGCAGAGGTGGTTTGCCATGGCCTTCCTCTGCAGACTCTTCCTTGGTGGTCTCCCTTCCAAGTACCGACCCTGCTCAGAATCGTAAGAGTCTGATGTTGCTTACATTCAGTATTTGTACTGACTTCAAGAATAGCTTTTTAGATAAGAGGCAGTTGGTAGATTGTTTTATTGGGTGGATGTTTTCTGTGGCTGCAGAAAGCTCGTATAGGTTGCATGTCTTTGGAAAAAAAATTCACCAAACAATTGCAAAATTAGTGGCTGGGTTGCAGTTGGTGGGTTCGTGATGTTGCAAGTAGCAGCCAGTCAGTGCTACGCGCATGTGGCTTTTGCCCAAAACAGATGTAACTAGCTTCCTCTGAACTCAGTCCTGGACAGGAAATTGCACATTTGTATACTATGGAGAAAACATGGTTCCCCATGCTTTAAAAAAACACCATGTGCACTTACTTTCGGAGAAGATTCCATTTTGACCAACCTTTGCTGGTCTGTGTTTTGTTGAAATACATGATTGTGGAAATCTCTGTGTTCAGTCTGTCTATACTTACTCAGTTAACTGAGGGAGTTAGAAGCCAAAAGGTCTCCTGATGTCTTAATGCAATGATCATCTCCACACTGAGAAAATACGAGTGTTCTCCAGCTGGTAGAAACCTGAAACTTATGCTCACATAGATGGTGAAACTTCAGAATTAAAGCCTTGAACTAAAGAACCTGCATCACAAGCTGGATAAGGCCAATAGGCAAAAAGATCAATTTTAACCAGTAATCAAAGACATGAATCCAAAGCTTTGCTTCCACTGTAACCGGGCCTGCTTCTAAGTGGATTGCAGCATTTGATACTGTCGTCGAGACCTGGAATATAGTTCTCAAAAATTTTGATTGTATTCTCTCAATTACAAGGAGATTCAAGTGAACATATGAAGGTGCTCCATATAACAACTGTGGAAGAACTTTGGCAGGAACTAATTTTATAGCAGCTGCCAAATTTCTACCACCTTTACACCAGAAATACCTAAGTATGGCACCAATACCCTTCTGCGCATTTGCTGAAACATAGTCTTTATGGCCATTCATTGAACCCATTGATTGGAAAATTACACCCTGGCTGCGTTCAGACGGCAGCGTTAATGAGGAAGCAGCCCGGGTTTTTTTAGTGCGAAGGAATTCATCCCGAAGTAATCGCATCCAGACGGCAAACGAATCACCTACCTCAGCGTGCAGTTCTTCTGTCGCTGATCTCCAGACCTTACCGTGCTGTAAACACGAAGCCCGCAGCTTTTTTTTTTTTTTTTTAAAAATCACGGATGCGCATGTGCAAACAAGTGGACCAGCAAACCATTACGGAAACACGCATGTGCATACGTTTGTGCTGAGGGTGCACATGTGCGCATGCAAGGTTTTGTTTTTTAAAAAGATGGCGGCCGCGGTCTTGGCGCGCAAGATCCCGATCAGACCACTGCGCGCCAAGACCGCACCCTCACCTACACCGGACTTTCTCCAGTAGCAAAAAGGTACGGAGTAAAGTGGGGGGGGGGGGAACGGGACAAAGACGACTGGGGCACGAAAGACAGCTGTTGCTGTCTGATCGTGCCCTTTAAATCCGTCAGGGAAGCGGAGGGGCCGCGGATCAAACTGAGCGTCTGATCGCAGCCCAAGATATTTATAGCACCTGTTCAGTAGGTTGGGCACCACTATTCCAACTATACCAGTTTCTAGAGATAGCTTGTAGGAAAGTTCCACATCCCCTCTGGACTGAATCCACAAGGCAAGCCTGTACAACTTGGTGTCCCTCCTCCAAAATGCACATAGCTCTCCAGCTGTAGTTGGTAGCCCTCTGTGGGTGCCCTCAGCCTCTCGTTTTAGCTGTCGGTCTGGAACTTTCCAAACAAGATAACTAAAGACAGGACAACTGAAGAGATTCAATACTTGGAGAGTCGTTTTGCTTAAAGTGGTGATGCTGTGTAGGTTCCTACGAGTTATGGGAGCCTACCATAAAGTATGCATTACCTTTACACGGGTTCTCTTTCCATAGTTCACCATCACATGCTATTCCTGAAGTGAAGGAATGGTATGTCTCTGCCGTCTGCCTCAGCATTACCTTGGCCCATCTAGTAGGTTCACATTTGTCTTCATTTTATGTGTCCTCCAAACAGAAATGTTTTTAGCCCAAGAAGTGTCCTATCAGCAGTTTGTGGACAATCCAGCTATCATTGATGACCCCAACCTAGTGGTGAAGATTGGAACCAAGTAAGTATTTTTCCATATAAAGAAATGTAGGTAGTTTGCTGAAAACCACAACTGGGTGATCTTGATGCTGTCTCAGAGGCCGTTGCCGTGGTGGCTGTTGTAGCAAATCCCCTCTGCCAGGCTTGATCGTGGCTTAACCACTAAGACCCCAGCCTTCGGTTTTGACTAAATGCCATTGCTCTTAACCTGCTGGCCAGACTAAATGCCATTGAACTAAACCTGCTGGCCAGATTAACATTTATAGCTATTTCTTTGTTGCGGTTTTTGTGGATTTTAATAATGGCTTATCCTCTGTTCTGATATCCTAGGTACTACAACTGGACGACAGCAGCTCCCCTGTTGTTGGCAATGCAGGCATTCCAGAAGCCTTTGCCAAAGGTGAGATTGACCATGCAAGCCATTCAAGAAAGTTGTCTTTCAGAAAACAAAACAAAAACACAACCTGCCAAAGGAAGCAGCTGTGTGCTTGATAGTGATGGTGTACTGTGAGTGGGTTTTTCCACATTTTTTCCTATTGGTTCTGGACCCATAATGCTTTGGTTTATTCCCTGATTTCCACACATGCTTTTGTGCCTTTAGTTTTCACGTTTTTGTTGTTTTTGTTTCCCCCTGGTTTTTTTTTTCCTACTGGTTCTTTTGAGAGCGCTTTTACCTTGAACTTTTTCTGGAAGCTGATTTTGAGTCAGCTTTTCCCTCATGGGTAATGTTTCTGTTGGTTTTCCTTGTCCCACCCACTTCCAGCCCAATGGTGAATGATTGGACTGTTGTGGTCAGACCACGCCCCCCCCCACCATGAAGAGGAGTGATTTATTTTTCTTTTTTTTAAAAAGGCGCTAAAATGTTGCTATATTGCTGGAGTGCCGTAACAATAGGCTGAGTAGATTCTCTGAACTTCCAGCTTTCATTAAAAAAGTAAGTCTCTAGTCCCTTCCCTTGCAGAGATATAAGAAAGGCATATCTATGTGAGGGGGAGAGTCTACAGCCTTACTTTAAAAAAAAGAAAAGAAAAAGAAAGCTGGGAATTCAGAGAACTTGCTTAAACTATCATTACGACGCTACTGACACCAGCACCCTCTCTTGAAAATCCTCTTTATTGAAGGCATGTGCAGAAGGAAATAAACTAACTCCACAATTGTAAAACTGCACAGTGAGGGCAGACGTGCAGAAGAACCACGCCCAAGCTGATTCCCAGTTCTGCCACCTTGTTTCCAATATGAATAGACCGTACAGTCTAAGGAGAGTCACACCCTTCTACGTTCATTGTAATGGTCTTAGTGGAGTGTTAATTTGGTTTAGGATTGCGCTGTAAATCTCCATGAGTGTTGATGAGCTGCAAATTAGTGTTTTCTAGACTTTGCCCACAGAGGACCCAGCTTGCTTTTGGACAGCAAACCTTTAGGACTGTGTAGTCTGTCTTGAAAACTGATCCTGGTCAGTGCATGTAACACCTATCCTACAGCAGCTGCACTGGCTCCCAATTAGTTTCTGGTGCCAATTCAAAGTGTTGGTACTTACCTTTAAAATCCTAAATGGCCTGGGACCTTCATACCTTCAGGACCACCTCTCCCAGCGTGATCCTCCCCACTTTCTCTGATCTTCATCTCGGCATTTATGGAAGGTCCCTGATCCATGGACTGTCTGCCTTGAGTCAATAAGGGTGAGGGCCTTCTCAGTGGTGGCCCCCGTCCTGTGGAACCAGCTGCTCGAAGAGATGCGTGCCTTGCGGGACCTCCCTAGGTTCTGCAGGGCATGCAAGGCCGCTTTTTTCCCAGGCGACCTTTGGGTGATTGTGATCCACCAGGCAGCTGGTATTCTTCAGCTGTGTCTTCACCACCCACACATCCTATCCTGCTTGACAGTGGATAGATTTTAATTTTAAATTGCTTTCTATTTTAAAGATTATTTATGGCATCTTTGTATTGTTTTTTATTGGGTGTATTTTATATGCTGTTCGCTGCCCCAAGCCCCGTTCAGGGGAGAGAGAGCGGGATATAAATTTGATAAATAAATAGATCTTTAAAAGGCAGGCAGCACTGATTCATATGTATTTGAGGTGTGTTTGGGTATTCATGACCACTGTGTGCTGCTGTTTGTTTTGCATTGGGACATCTATGCTTAGGACTCTAAGCTGGAGTCTTGTGACCAAAAATGCTGCTTTGTGAACTCTTGGCATTAAAGTTGTGGGCGAGCGATTTGGCTGCTGCATAAATTAGTTTGCTCTGGAGCCCTCCTTCCTGAGCTAAGACAAAAATGTGTGAGCTGGAGGCTATAAAAACTGTGAGCTAGCTCACACTAACTCAGCTTAGAGGGAACACTGGTTAGGAGTCTTCGTTGTCAAATTTGTTATAGGAATAAGTCTACTTTCCCCTCAAGAATGTTTAATGAGCATTTGGCTGTCCTACTAGCTTTTGGTTCAGTTACACCATTTAACCTCCTTCCTTGGCTGAGTGGCCCGAGAGACACTACACCATCCGACAAAGTTTCATTATTATTTAGCAAGGAGAGCCTGCCTCCTTGCCCATCTTTCTACCCTACTGACAAACCGCTTATGATTTTTACTAAGTAGCCGTGGAGTAGCGACTTCTGTCTCCCCACCTTTCCTAAACATTATACTAATGCCTTGATATGCTGTTCTTTTTCCCCTCTTTTCCCTTTTGGTTTGTTCCCATTTTTTTCTTTTACTTTTTTTTTTTCTTTTCCAATCCCCTAAGTATTCTTGCTTGAGTTTCTTCAGTGCAGTTCTGGATACCATTAGGTTTTGCTTCGATAAGATATGTGGTCAGCAGACAGTACGTTTTCCTTTGACACTCTTTGCCTGAGTTTCAACTGTATGTGTTTTTTTTTCCCTTTTTGTTTTGCTCCATCTGCACGAGTGGGAGTGTTTTTTTGGTTCCGTTCCATTATTTATGTTACCATCCATTTATCACAGGCCACTGTGGATTCTATAATGAGGGATAAGATGCCCAAAAAAGGTGGAAGATGGTGGTTTTCATGGAGAGGGAGGAATAGCTCTATCAAGGAGGTAAGTTCGGAAAACTAGGTGCCCTGCATTTTTCTTCCAAAACTAGAACCCGTCCATAATTTAAAAAATGAATTACTGCTTCTGTTATGAGATAATCCATATTAGATGGAAAGGAAAGCTGAATTCTGCTGCCTGTATAAATGATACAAATGTGCCTCTTTTGCATAATTAGCCCAGCTGTGCAGACTTTTGCATACGTGTGCTGCATCTGCTTATCATGGGAGGGTCAAGGAGCTATGCAAGCCACTGAAGACCTGCCCACAAATTCAAGAAACCCTTATTTGTACACCCTTTGGATGTTGACATTACTACATACTTTTAAGTATGCCCTTGCAAGCCGTGCTGGCCAGAAGCTTGCTTTATTGTATAATGAAAGCTGAGAATCCCCGTATACGGAACTCTGCCTCCAGTGCCACGTTTCTGAGTCTGCATTCTTGTCAAATCGTGACAGGCACACAGCCCTACATGTATTTTCTCAAGATGATTTGATGGCCACTGTTTGAGAACAAGGTCCACCTAGCCTAACATTCTGTGACTAGCAGTGGCCAACCTGGGACTGTCCTCACTCTTCCGTTTGCCCCAGTTGCATTAATCAATTTCACACTCTTCGCTGTGTGGCTGCACTTTGACCCACATCCCCCTCGGATTTCCCCCGTGTCTTCTCGATCTCAAAAAATGAAGATCGAGAAGACGTGGAGGAAATCGGGGGGAGATGCGGGTCAAAATGCAGCTGTGCAGCGAAGAGTGAAATTGACCAATGCAACCAGGGCAAACAGAAGAGTGAGGGTGGCACAGCTGCTTGTGGGAAATCAGTCTGGCACTCTGGAAAGTTAGCAAGCAATGTGTGATGGTGCTGGCCATCTCCTCTTTAGCATCTGAAGGCATCCTGCCATTGAACTGAACACAGATAAGTGTCCTGTGTCATATAGAGGAGAGTTGTTTCAGTGGCCACTAACCATAACAACTCCACACTGAAGCAGTGTGTTGCAGTGTCAGCTGGACAGCACACAGTAGCAGTTGATCAGCAATAAGACTGATCTTTGCCATTGGCTTGTGCCAGTGTTTTGCAAGTAGAAGGAGCAAGTTGCAGCCCCCCCGCTTATCCTTGTCCTAGGAGAATTCCATCATAACCCCACACATGGTTATCAAAATCTGTTCCATTTCTCCATCACTAGGAAACACAGCCAGTTCCAGGTCTGAGTGGGAAAGAAGCTGCGGACATTGCAGACAGGTATTTATTTAACCAGTGCCTCAGGGATCCTTAACACTGTTCTCTTTGCAATCCTGTGATGTAAGAGAAGAATGTCTCATTATTTTCACAGTTGAGTATTTATTGATCCATGAGAAACTGATGTGCCTTCTTGCCTGTCAATAGGCCTCTAAGGGTGGCACATAGTAAAAGAAGAAAAAAACAATAAAGATGAAACAAAAACTGGGGCTGCAGTTTTGTGTGCATGAGTGGCTGAAAGAGTGCCTATGAGTGGGTGATGGTGAGAGGAATGATGGCTTAAAGCTGGTCTACACATCCAGAATAATCATGTGACACTGGAACTCTGTTTTGACTGGACCTCTTCAGTTTGCTGGACGGTGACATGTTTGAATAGGAAACATCAGAGAAAGAGCTGAGCTAGAATCTCTGTCCCTGCCATGGGTTTTTGTGGCGTGGGTGTTTGTTTGGGGAAGGGGGCACTGAAATCCAGCACCTCACGATGATTCTAAACATTTAGGTCGGCTTTAAGCATAGATATTTACGTGCACAATTGGGCAGCGTGCAAAGGTGATTCTTTAAACTTACAACCGGACTCAAAGGTCATCCTGCCTAACCAGCTCAGCAACTCCTACAGTGGTTTCGGAATCTTCAGAGCAGGAGCTGCAAATCCATCCTCTTTTCAAGGCGTTTCTACCCTGCAATATAAGATTGCTGCAGAGTAAACAGTTTTAAGGATTAGACCTTGATGCTGTTATGACCCAGTGGAGTGATTCTTACATTCTGAAAGCAGAACACGCGCCACTTGGAAATAATGGAGTTTGTGCTTGGAAGCACAGCAGTGCTAGTTACTGCTGCTTAGGAAGTTTGAAATCTCTTATCAGATCTGAAAGGAAGAATATTAAGCAGTCCTTTCTAACTGAAGTAAGGAATACATCCTGAGGTTTATCTATTTTTTGCTGAAAATTATTATTGTAAGTGGAATATTGTGACGGTGGTATGGGTAGATTAATACAATGTAAAAGGAGGAGATTTGGAATGATATTGCCAATGGGGATGTTGCCCACGGAAAGATATTCCCCCTCCCTCTTGTCATATTCTCTGGTATTTCCTAAAAAAGAACTGAACAATCCACAAATGGGTTCATACATCTAACCTACTAGGGATTGTGAAGGTGAACTATATAACAAAAGAACAAAGTTCGGGTCCAGTGGCACCTTGAAGACCAACAAAGTGTTAGTCAAGGTATAAGCTTTGGTGTGCAGGCACACTTCTTCAGATACACTGAAATGGAAGTTACCAGTCCATACATATAGGCAGAAGGTGAGCAGCAAATTAGCATACAACATAATGAAGATGTTTAACAGACGCAAGGACCACACAGGAACAATAAGCTTAGTTTATCTGGTTACCATTTGTTTGGGTTTAACTGCAGAAGGGAAAACATAGCGGAAGAAATAAATATATCCAAATCTGAGATTGATGGGCAGATGTACCTATCTTAATTGTGGAATGCTGAGAGTAATTAACTGAGACCCTACCATGGCGCTCCATCCATCTCCTTTCAACTGTGGAGGTGACCTTATATAGCAAAGCAAACACATTGATTTATTTACTTCATGTATACCCTGTCTTTTCCCCCAGCGGGGGCCCAAAGCAGCTTATGCTGTTCTCCCCATTTTATCCTTACATGTGAGGCAGGTTAGATTGAGTGTGTGTGACCAAGCCAAGGTCACCCAGCAAGCAGAACTGAGATTCGAACCTGAGTCTTCCAGATCCTAGTTCAGATCTCTAACCACTGCATTGCACAGATGTTCATATAACAAACAGGATAGGAAATGTATCCTACAGTTTCAAAGGCTTGGGAAATGCCTTCTCAGATTTCAGAAAGAAAACTGTGAAACCTGTCTACCTTCATACACTTCCAGTTTCAGTGCTTTAAAACACATGAAAGGAGAGGTGTACAGTTTAACAAAGTCATAGATTTGATTTGGCCAAGAAGCCAATTTGGGTGTATTCCCAAGTGGCCATCTTGAGAGAAGACCAACAGTTGTCATCCTGTGGTGTTAGAGGATGTGACTGAAAGTCAGTTGCTTTTGCAATGGGTGCCAAATCCTTGTAAAGGTCAAAACTGCAGGTTGACTATTTTGGAAGTCCCTCTGTCAGCCTGAGGATGTGACAGAGGTTTAATTACAGCTGCGGTGGTGATGAGATCGTTCTTGTGGTGATGAATGTGGTCTATGCAGCAATCAGTGAGATTAATGTAACTTGTATGCTCCATGTTCATGTTCAGCCCATGGAAACTACCAGAAGTTAATCTCTAGAAAAGAGCTAAATGGTCATGAGAAATTCAGTGTAGTTTGAAAATATACTAGTCCTATCATGAGTAGTGGTGTTACATGGGTAGATAAGCAAGCTATTTAATGCTGACTGGGGATCAGCATAACAGACATTGGCAAAGTTCAGACTGGCAGTTTGGCCCGATATGGGCACCTTTCTAAAGCAGATTAAGTCGGCTGGTTCACCCAGCCACAGCTGTCTGGCATTCCCCTGCCGTACTCACCCCGTCCTTTAACTATTGGCTCCCGCTTTTAAAAAGTACCAAGTGAAAGCCGGGGCAAGCCGTGGAGGGCGCATTGATCCCGCTTCCCAGAAGTGTGGACATAAAAAAGCTGTAATCAGGCAGTGCTGGTAATGTGAACCCGCTGATCTGGCAGAAATGCGCAAAACCACCTATGTGCGCTCAACTGCCCAATGCTGCTGCGCCTATGTGCAGGTCAGCAGAGCAGACCAAAGCCGCGCGCAACTGTGGTGCTGCCAGGAGTGGCCCCATAGTGCAACCGCTCCATTCCACCTCCCCTCCCCCCGGCATACTGCTGCATCAGTCGATGCAGTGTGACCAGGAATCCCCGCCACAACTTGGCCCAGGTTTTTTCGCCCCGCCTCCCTTGCGTTTTATACTGCCAGTCTGTCCTCAGCCATTAAAAACCAGGGATGCTCTAGGCCGATCCTGCATTGAGCTTGGGGGTTGGACTAGATGGCCTGAATGGCCCTTTCCAACTCTTTGATTTTATGATTCTATGAAAACGGCCATTTGCATGATAGAAAGGATGTCTGGAGAGAGGGCATGTATACTGCAGAGACTCCAGGTTCTAGGGTGGAAGGTTTTATTCACATTGACACCATCATGAGAAACATTTAGGAAGGATTAAAAGCAACAAAACCCCTGAAAACCATGTGTTATGTATTGACCATGCGGTCGCCATGTGCTCCAGTAATGGCAACCGCCATGTGGCCAGAGCACATGGCCAAGAAACTACCTGAGCTTCAGCCAGGTAGAACAAAGGCCAGGTGGATTCAAACCGGCCACCAATCATGTACCTAGGTTTCTCCCAGGGAACCTATGAGATGTAAATAGACTGATAATAGCCTATCAGGCCAGTTGGGCGAGGTCAGGGGATTATCCCTGACCAGCATAAAAGGAGGGCTCGGAGCCCTGGGTTGTATGCTTCATCCGGACCAGCAATAAAGATCTAGCTGTTTCACTGTTCCATGGACTCCCGACCCCAATACTTCCCACCATAGTTTAAAATAAAGTTACAGGGAATCCCCCAGGTCAGCTCTGGACAGTGGTTTGATGTATAGCCAATCCCCCAGAATGTGTGCTGACAAAACGACCCAAGCAGCTGGCATAGCCTTGCTATACTGGTGCTGAAATGTTGCATTTGCAAAACTATTCTGTCAAGTAAGCAGGTCATAGTGCTGAGCTGTTAAGAGCCCTCTTTGGCACTAACGAATGTTTGTGCCAAAAGTCAGGTTTCTTCTTTGACCAGATTCAAATGTTTGTCAAGTTCACATTTAAATGAGTATTGTGTACAGCAGCTGAGTTAGCAGCATTGCAACTGAACCAGTCAATTAACTGAATTGACTTTAGAGAACTCAGAAAGCTGTAACTCTGTTCAGGATTGCGCTAGTTGAAGAACAGGTCCAGGTGAAAAATAATGTGCCTTAGAGAGGTGTTCTGTAGCAGTAGTTCCTAATTGTTTATAACCTTATTGCACTGGACATGTTTTTTAAAAAAACCATAATTCACCCAAGATTGAATATCTTCCATAGCTACTTATGCATATTCACAGGAGTTGTGGCATTATGGCATAGTGCTATTTCGGTTTTTACGTGAAGATTGTAATCAGGGTATTCCAAAGCCAAAGATCCAGAAAAAGGAGGTTATGAACAATCAAAAGGCACATTTCAAACAATGATAACAATGAACCTGATTTCCTTACAGAGGCTGTGCGCAAATCCAGCCATGCATTCTTTTGTTCCGGCCGAATGGATTTTCAGAGGGGACGGCATTTGCTAATGATCATGTCTTTGTGTATGTGTTTGTCTGCGCCATTTCAGAATCAAAGATGAGTCGTCCTCAAGTGATGAGGAACTCAGAGCTGCAAAACAATCCATTGGATCACTGTCCTCAAGCTCTGGTCACCTCTCGCTGTTGCCTGCCGTAGGTTACAAAAAGACCCTTCGACTCACTTCAGAACAGCTTGTGAGTTATTTTCGTAGCCTCACACTAGGCCTCAGGGCCTCAGGAGACAATCGTTTGGTCTTCTGAACCAAATTATAGACCTCCACTGTCATGTTATAAGGAACCATGCATTGTACACATAGCCTGGTATTTTCTGCGTTAATGGCAAGTAGTGTTCTGGGGTCAAAAGTAGAAGTTACAGCCAGAGGTCTAGTTTCCCCACTTTTAAACTCAGAGCTACAGCGTCTTGTTTTCCCAATGAACCAGTTTTGTTTGTTTATTTGGATAGCTTTACCCTGCTTTTCACCCCAATGGGGACTGAAAAGTAGCTTACAAAATCCCTCCTACGTTTTATGTTTACCACAACCCAGTGAAGTAGCCTGAGAGAGTATTACTGGCATGAGACCACCTGTCGAGGTTCCATGAACGAGTAGGAATTTGAAACTGGATTGCCCATATCTGAGTATGACACTGTAACTACTACAACACGCTGGCTCTTAGTTATTAGGGCTATCTTAATCACATATCAGCTAGACTTCCTTGTTTGTAGAGATCTGCTTCTCTAATGTCACTTCCTTTAAGTTGGCAATTTCTAATATACCAATTACGTTTTTGTTCAGGGGAGAGGAAATTAGCATGATTGCTATCGGTGGAGATTATGAAATGTGGGTGGCATTTATGGCTGCAAAGATAAGTTTTCTGTTTCTTAAAGAAATATGCCTGCTTGAAGGCAAATAAATGGATAAATGTGGGGTTTATTTATTGATGGGAAGTCACTCAGTGAATGTAACCATTCACTGGTTGCAAAGGGCAAAGGAGTCTTTGTGTATGTTGCTTCGTGCTGAGAAGCAATTGTGTGATATTGGAGAACAAAGGTTAAAAACCGAGGAAAGTGTATTTATTTTAAGGGATCTGTCAATACACTGTCAGGGGATAAAGTCAATAATAAGTTTCTGTTGTTGAGGTGAGTTGCTTTGTTTTTTCTGTTGACTTGTGCATTCCAGACCATTGATTATAAAGTAGAGTTCTTTATTACTTTCATTGGGTTATAAATCAACTAAGGGGGGGGGGTAAGGTGACCTTCAGGTCAAACTCTGCTTTCTTTGTTCAGATGGCAGAGAGAGGATAAACATGTGTGAGTAAAGCAATTTACTGTGTGCCCTTCAAGGATTCAGCTTTAACATTATTCTGAGCTGTCTGGGTTGTCCTACTCATAGCTTTGAACTCTGGGTTTGTTTTATGTTTGACAGAAAAGTCTGAACCTTAAGAATGGTCCCAATGATGTGATTTTTAGCGTCACAACACAGTATCAGGGAACATGTCGCTGTGAAGGCACCATCTACTTATGGAACTGGGATGACAAGATCATTATTTCTGACATTGATGGTACAATCACTAGGTAAGACATAGTTGTCTGCAGGGGATTATGTTTTTGTGAATGAAGCCAACAGAGTTGAGGTGTGCAAAATGGTGAAAGGCACACATGATCTGAAGGACTTATTGCCAGGCCCATAGCTACAGTGGGGCACTTTGGGGCCGTGCCTCCTTAATTTACAGTGCGCCCCACAAGAGGCATGGGTGAGGGATATAGCCTCAGTATAGATTAAAATCATACAGTACTCTCGAACAAAGACATTATGTGACCCTGACCAAATGCGTTTTGGCCTCATGGCCTTCTTTGGTGGTCAAGCATAACAATTACACAGTGGCTCGAGACATTGCAGAAATGTTACAACAATTAATCAATATAGGACTAAGTTGGAATTGTGTTTTAATCAATATCCATGGCTTTAGGCAGAGATATGCTTAGTAAGCCTCATTTAAAATAACCTTCTATCCAAGGCAGGTACACATATTCTGAATAGTAGTTCAATTGTGTACTTTCTTAATCTTGGTCCAAAGAAATCAGTCCAGAGTGCGGTATGGAACCAGTGTGGCGCAGAAATGTATAATGCGGATATTGATTAAAACACAATTCCGAATTGATGGAGAGGGAGAAAATGTTATCTTTGTCAACTCTCCCCGCCCATCCATAGTTTTATAAACCTCTGTCATGGCCCCCTAAGTCATGTCTTTTCTGAACTGAAGTCCCAGACTCTTTAGACTTTCGTCATAGGGAAGGTGTTCCAATCCCCTAATCATCTTAGTCACCCACCTCTGTACTTTTCCAGCTTTCAATGTCTTTTTAAAGATACAGTGACCAGAGCTGTACACAGTATTTCAGAGGAGGCCACACCATAGATCTATACAGGGGCATTATAATATAGTCACTTTTATTTTCAGTCCCTTTCCTAATAATCTCTAACACAGACTGATTTCCCACGAGGCGCTGCTCTGGCGTTGTTCTTCCCTTTGCCCCGATTGCATGCTTGAATTTCCCATTATTTGCCCCACGCTGCATTTTGACCTGCGGCTTCGCCCGAATTCCCCCGTGGCTTCAGTGTTCCTCAAAAAATAGGATCACTGAAGCCGCAGGTCAAAATGCGGCGCGGGGCAAATAGTGGGAAATTCAAGCATGCTATCGGGGCAAAGGGAAGAACGATGCTGGAGCAGCACCTCGCGGGAAATCGGTCACAGAGTTTGCCTTTTTCACTGCTCCAGCAAACTGGGCTGACATTTTCATTGAGCTATCCACTACGACCCCAAGGTCTTTTTCCCTCTTAGTCTCAGCAATTGCTCATTGGCTGCCCCCAGGCTCTAGTATCATGAGACGGTATACTTTGGAGTATTATGGGGAAGGGCCTACTCCCATCATGTTATAGTCATGCCATACAAAAGCTGCCCTCTCAGGAAAAGGATAGCACCAAGACCCTCCACTCATTCTTGTACATTGTGAATTGCAGAAGTCATGGAGGGTGATCACAGTACAGGCTGCGGACTGTTATAAGGCCAGATACCTTTTCCCTGGAGCTCCACAGCACAGAAAGTCCTTATTTTTCTCTTCTGCATCCTCTGATTCAGTTGGTGTGTTTTTATTGTTTAACATTTTAATTCATTTTAAAGTGTTAGGCTTTTTCATTGTGTTAATATGTTTTTGAATTGTTATGTGTCATGCTGAGTACAGATTTCCTGTAGAATAACTATAGGATCAAGCTTGCAGCTCCAGCACTATGTAAAGCAAAGAGAACTTTTAGAAAAGGGAACAGGAAGGCAGTGAGTGGGACTTTGTTGGTAAAAGAAAAGCACATAAAACAGTGTTTGATGTTATCACGACTTGCTGGTTTAATTCCTAAAATCCCATTTGTTTTTTTTTGCTGTGCTCTGTTTTTCAGGTCGGATACTTTAGGCCATATTTTGCCCACGCTTGGCAAAGACTGGACGCATCAAGGCATTGCCAAGTTGTACCATAAAGTCAGCCAGTGAGTACATTCGCAAATTTGTTGTGAGCATTAAAATCATCCTGCTCGCTCTGACTGCAAGTGCCGGTGCACAGCACGATTTGACATAAGCACCAGTGTCTCAAACTGGGCTAAGAATACTTAGAATATTTTTGAGAATTATAATGCAGGAGCTTCTTTTGTTTTTAAATTCAGCTGTAGAAACTTACAGGAGGGACCTAGTGGGTTCCATAGGCAGTTACTCAGTTGAATGGCGCCCAGATGTTGACAAAGAGCCCGCCGTCTCTTTCCGGTCCCCTTCTAGCAGCTGTTTCAGTTTCTCAGCTGAAACATGCAGTCTCTCATAGTGGCAAATATATACATATATATCCATTGACCATTTAATAACACCTTAAAATCTACTGCCTAAGGCGACTGTGTCACCCTGCCTAATGACAGGCCAGGCCCTGTTTCCTGTGCTAACATCACATGCACAATTATGCATGAATGGCCGCACTATGCACCTGTACATATATCCATGGATGGTGTTCCTTTATTTATACTCCTCTCCCCTGCCCACCCCCCAAAATGGGGATGCAAAGTGACTTACAAAATCGTTTGTCACTATTGCAACCTTAGTATTAGAGACATTCCTACGAGGGCTCATTTCGTAGCGGGAGCTTCTTTGCATATTAGGCCACACCCCCTAATGTAGCCAAACCTTTAAGAGCTTACAGAGCTCTTCTTACAGGGGCTACTGTAAGCTCTTGGAGGACTGGCTACATCAGGGGTGTGTGGCCTAATATGCAAAGGAGCTCCTGCTTCGAAATGAGCCCTGATTCCTACAATAGAAAGCAATATCATCATCTGTAACACAGGTCATCTAATACGTGGAGCTGGGTCTACAAACAGAAAGTGCTCACAGCCCAGATTCTTTCTTGTCTTCCCCTTCCCTCAGCAGCTCCTGAGACCTCCAGAAAACTGATGCTAGGAGGAGTCACAAGAGCCGTGTGGACAGAATGCAACGTGGCATAGGGACTGCATTGAGGAGGGTGAAGTGGGAGGAGTCACCTCTCTTTCTCTTGCCCCAGCAGGTCCTCTTGTGTCAGTGGAAGCGACACTGGCAGAAAGTGGAGGGGGCCCATTTTGCCTTGTTCCCCCTCCTCAGTGCAGCTAAGCATCAGCTTTTCAGCTGTCTCAGGGGGCTACTGGGGGGAAGAGGAAGGGAAGAACGTCCCACAGTCTCCATGCACTCATGGTTTGCAGGATTTGATCCATGGTAAGTATTAAAAGTCAGTATTCGTGCGCAGCTGAAGAGTTTTATTATGTGGTTTTACAGGGCGGTTTTATTATGAAAAAGTTTCCCACGTGTGCGTGACGAGGATGACAAATTCTTCTCTGTCTTAAACAGAAATGGGTACAAGTTCCTGTACTGCTCAGCCCGTGCTATAGGGATGGCAGATATGACCCGAGGATATTTGCACTGGGTCAACGAGCGGGGAACGGTACTACCTCAAGGCCCTGTGCTACTGAGTCCCAGCAGCTTGTTCTCAGCTTTTCACAGGTATGTCAAAATGTTGTTGCCTATAAAATATTCCCAGAAAAGCAATGGGAAACCAAAGGGGATGGTCTTGTTCTTGCTCGCTCTCTCCCCCCCTCTTTCTCTTTTTAATGACTAGTTCAAAATATTTCCGAAATTAAGAGTTTCATGTATTTTAACATTTTGGCTGAAATTCAGCATCTTGTATGGAAGCTTGAAGAAACTTCCTAGGAGAACCATTACCTCGTTTCAAAGCTTTTGCTCATTTGGGTCAGGGGAGGGAGTGTATGTTGGACTCTTCCATAAAACCCAGGAAAACACAGCATGATTTGGAACCATCACATCTTTTATGAACTGGTTAATTACAGAGAGGTGATTGAGAAGAAGCCAGAGAAGTTTAAAGTCCAGTGTCTAACTGACATCAAAAACTTGTTTCAACCCAACTCAGAACCTTTTTATGCTGCTTTTGGCAACAGACCAGCCGTAAGTACCACCTGTGGTATTATTTAATAAAGGCACAGATGTCTTTATGGTTTTGTGAATCTTGGTGTGCATCCCAAATGTCTGCTTTTCTGTGCGTTCCCCAGAAGATTAAATTAAGTGGCTATGTCATAGTCTTTACCAATACAGTCATAGACTAGCACAAGTCTCATCAAAATTCCTGACCACCACAGTGAGTAAGCGAAAACTTATGATTAGGTCCCACACATAAAAATTCAAAGGGAAGTACATGTTAAATAAAACGATAGATAAAATTATTAAAATTCTGCAATGAGTATGTATAAAGCCGCCGGTATCTGGCAAATTTTTCAAGCTGCCGCACGAAACTTTGCCGTATGTGCTGAAACCAGTGGAATTGCGTCGATATGGTGGGATGGAGATTATTTTAAAGCAGGGATCCCCAACCATTTTTGTTGCTGCACCCAACCTTTTTGAGCCTGCAGGCACATTTGGAATCCTGACACAGCACGGTGGGCGCAGCAACAAAATGGCTGCCACAAAATGGCTGCTGCAGGAGGAAGAGCCAGCCACAAAATGATTGCCATGGCTTAACTTCAGTAATACAGTGTAGACCTTTGTGGTGGCAACTGCTGCCAAAGCAACATTTTTAAAAATTTGCTCAGCCAATCAGAAGCCTTGCTGGGCAAAAGCACCCCCACCCTAAAAACACTTGGTGGGCATCAGAATAGGTGTCAGCAGGCACCATGCCACCCACGGGAACCATGTTGGGGACCCCTGTTTCAAAGAAATAATAAAAGGAGGAGGAGGAGGATAATAATGATAATGATGATGATGATAATAATAATAATATTTTAAATACCTTGGAAGATCAGACTGCCCAAGTTTAAATAATTTACCTATTTCACAGGAATCTGTATTGATAAGATGACCCTTAGTCTAAGACAGGCCTCGGTGGAGCGAATTTTTAGTATGTTAGCTCTTATTCACCATTGGATGGCTGAAAATTTATGAAGGGCCTCCCATGCAAATAGTCTATAATATGTGTGCGCATGTTCAATGAACAGTTTAGGAAAATAAATCAATTTTGGTTTATCGTGATGAGAAAAAGCTACCTTTTTAAAAAACTTGTATTTAGGACGTGTACTCATACAAGCAAGTGGGAGTCTCGCTCAACAGAATATTCACGGTGAACCCTAAAGGAGAGCTAATTCAAGAGCATGCAAAGACCAATATTTCATCGTGAGTATCAATTTCTTCCTAATATATCCCAGGACATAAATTTCACTCTTTGTAAACCCTTCAGTGCCACAGTTCCCAACATGAATTGAACTGCACCAAAATCAGATTGTGATATTGTGATCCATATTACCAATATATCACCAAGATTTAGGGAAGAAGAAGAAGAGATTGGATTTAAACCTCACACTTCACTGCCCAGAGGAGTCTCAGAGCGGCTTACAAACTCCTTTCCCTTCCCCTCCCCACAACAGACATCCTGTGAGGTAGATGGGGCTGAGAGAGCTCTGACAGAAACTGCTCTTTTTCAAGATCAGCTGTGCCAGAACTATGGCTTGCCCAAGGTCAACCAGCAGGTGCAAGTAGAGGAGAGGGGAATCAAACCCAGTTCTCCTAGATTAGAGTCCACACACTTAACCACTACACCAAACTGACTGACAGTCTCCTGAGTGTAAGGCTCTTCTGGGGGTATACCAGGAAAGGTGGTCCTGAAGGTACGTGAGTCCCAGGCTGTTAAGGGCCTTAAAGGTTAATAGCATAGCCTTGAATCTGATCCGGTGTGCCACTGGAAGCCAGTGTAGCTCTCACAGCACAGGTTGGATATGTGCCGTATGGGTGGTCCAAGTAAGGACCCAAATGGCTGCATTCTGGATCAGTTGGAGCATCCGAGACTGCCTCAAGGGCAGCTCTACGTAGAGCGAGTTACAGTAGTCTAGCCTGGAGCAGTGTTCCCTCTAAGCTGTGGAGTCTTGTGAGCAAAAATTCTACTTTGTGAGCTACTGGCATTAAAGTTGTGAGCGAGCCATTTGGCTACTGCATAAATTAGTTTGCTCTGGAGCCATCCTTCCTGAGCCAAGATAAGAATGTGTGAGCTGGGGACTAAAAAACTGTGAGCTAGCTCACACTAACTCAGCTTAGAGGGAACATTGGCCTGGAGGTGACTGTTGCGTGGATTACTATAGCTAGGTTAGGGTGAGACAGGTAAGGGTCCAGTTGCCTGACTGGCACAGCTGGGAAAATACCAGTCTGGCAACATTTGTGATCTGGGCCTCCACTGACAAGGAGGCACCCAGAATCACACCCAGACCTTTGACAGTTGGTGCCGGTAGTAAGGGCACACTACCAAGAGCCGGGAGTTGGCATCCCAAACCCATGTCCCCCACCCACCCACCCAACTACGGAACCTCCCTCTTATTGGGATTCAGTCTCCACCAACTCTGCTTTAACCATCTCAGCATGGCCTCTAAAGCCTCAGCCAAATTTGCAGGAGCAGTATCCAGCTGGCCACCTACCAACAGGTACAGTGGTGTTATCAGTGTACTGGTGGCATTCCAGCCTGAACCTCCGCACCAGTTTGGCGAGGGGGCACGCATAGGTATTAAATAACATTGGGAGAGGATTGCTCCCTGCAGAACCCCATATACTAGTGGCTCCCTAGTCGACACCCTCTCTCCCAGCGCCACACTCTGTCCCCAGCCATATGTTGTTTTAACTGTTAGCTGCCTTGATGGCCCTGATTGGGCAGAAAGGCACCATACAAATTTTGTAAATAAAATAAATGAAAGAACGATGGCAGTTATTTTCTTTTACGTTTGGGCAGATTATACCTAAACATTATACCTAAACATCTACAAGGTCTGTTGAGGGTATTTTTAAAATTTTTGCATTAAAGGTCTGAACTAATCCTGTTCTGCCCTGTTAACTGTGAAACCCTAAACAGAGTTACACTCTTGTAATCCAACTGATTTCAATGGATTTAGACTTTATTTAGGATTTCATTGTAAACGCCTTAACATAACATTAACACATATCAGATATAGAAACAGGATTTTTGGCTCTGTGGTTCCGTTGTATTTCCTCGTAATTATTGTATGTTAAATTTGGGCAAGGTGAGAACTTTAATGCAATTTTTGTTATCACTGTGTTCAGTGCACCAATTAATACGCCTCTTATTTCCCCTCTAGATACGTGAGACTCTGCGAAGTGGTAGATCATGTATTTCCATTGCTGAAAAGGAGCCATTCTTCTGACTTCCCCTGTTCGGATACCTACAGCCAGTTCACATACTGGAGGGAACCGTTGCCACCTTTTGAAAATCAGGATGTTCATTCTGATGAACCATAACTGCTTCTGGCTTTTCCTGTCAACAATTTAAAGGATCAGCTGTTTTATGCTTAAACGATACTGCTGGATTCTGCCACTTAACGGTTCACCTGGAGTTTGGGGTGTAGTGAACATTTTTTAAATGTCAGTTCAGAAATTTATTTCTGTCCCTGAAAGTAACATTTCTGAAAGTTGCGCTCCCAGCTCTTCTCCAGCCTCAAGCTCAAGACACACCATATAGTCTTATTGTGGAAGGAAGCCTCTGAGTGCCACAGTACTGGGCTTCTCAAAAGCGGATCCCTCGCGGTCTTCAGTTTTTCATGCCAACTGTCATGCCAGTCATCACCAGGGCATTTATGCTCATATTATTCAGGGTAGAGAAGGGCAAAATCACTTCAGCCTCTGAGCTGGATTGCATTTTTATAAGATAACCCCTGTGCCCCCCCCAACCCGATAAATACTTGATCAACCAAAACGATCAAATCTATGGAACTCAAGTCCATTGGTGTGTAGTCTTCAAATGCCTGACTTTCACATGGTGTACAGCAGTAGTCATTTAAAAGCTGTACTTGTTCGTATTGGATGAGTCTGAGAACATTCCTTAGCATCCCTCAGATCTATACGTTGGTGCCGAGCCACCAAACTGCCTTTTAGACTCACAGGATATTTTAAAGAACTAAGTTTGAGTCCAGTGGCACCTTTAAGACCAACAAAGTTTTATTCAAGGTATAAGCGTTCGTATGCGTGCATACTTCTTCAGATACAGTGTGTCTGCACACGAAAGCTTGTACCTTGAATAAAAATTTGTTGGTCTTAAGAGTGCCGCTGGACTCAAACTTTGTTCTGCTTCAGACCAACACGATTACCCACCTGAATTTAGGATTATTTTGTTTTGAAAAAATTGTTGATGTTATTCCTGAACAAAATAGCAATTAATGTACTTGTGCATATGTGTGCCATAGGCTCACCTGAATCATGGCCATAATTTGGAAGGATTGTGTCTTGACAGTACGGTGCTAAGCAGGGTTACACTATTCTAAATCCATTGAAGTCAGTGGGCTTTAAAAGGGTATAATTCTGCTCACGTGTGCACTGTGGTCTGCTACTTTTATTTCATACTTAGTTGCACCTTACCCAATGAGTAACAACTCCCTGCAGTAATCAGGCCCACTGGTTGCTTTGTGTTGCAGTACTTTTAAATCCATGTCATGATATTTTTAAAAAATATAGACAATGATCTAGTTACCGGATTAAAGCATATGGGCTGAGTCTGTTAAAAATGGCACAGATGCTCTTAAATCCAGTTATGTTAAATATATAAGGCAAGGGCTTTTCCTGGTTGCTGCTTTGGTGTATTTGCACAGAAGAATGGTGGCCTTGCAGTTCAGTGTGCTATACTCATCTGACAAGAATGCTGATCGGTGTCTACAGGCAAAAAACAAAACAGAACCCTTCAGGAAGAAGCCTTAATTTGCTTGATGAACTTTTCTTTGCAGTCCCTGTAGCTACAATATGAACTCTTCTGCTGGTTTTGGATGAGGTTCGGATTTCTTGCGCTGTAGGTTTGTCCAGGTTTATATGAATATCATTTTGTTGCCGCTCATATTTGACTGCTTTAAGATACAGCTATATGGGCGCGATCATACGCACCCATTTGCCACGGAAGAGGGACGATTCACCACCGGATCAAAGCGGCGTGATCACACCAGCACATCTGGGAAGCGTCCTGCAACCGTCGTCAAACTGTCGCAAACCATTTTGACCTGGTGGGGAACTGTGGTAAAAAGCTACTAGTGAAACTCCAGTATCAAATGGTTTGCTGCGGTTCACAGCCGGAGTTTCTCCATGTGATCACTCCAGCACTGAAGTGTGGCATTGCGGATAGCGTGATCACACGCTATCCCAATGCCACACTGTTGTTGTTTTTCCCCCTTCTCCATGTGCGCATCATCGAAAGCCCTTAGGGTGGGGAGGCGATTCATCAATCCCCCGTTTAAGCGCCTCGGAAACCAACCACAAAAAACCCCCCAACTTGCCCATGGTTGCGTCTGATCACGCAGCGGCAAGTTGCCCCAGCAGGTCCACAGACCTGTGTGATCGCGCAACTGCGGGGCAACTTTGGGGAAAAAATTGCTTTGGGGAAAAAAAGCCTCGCTTCCCCTCCAGATTATCTCACTCATGTGGAAGGGACCTGTGTGTTAATAAGCAATACTGGAGATCGTCTTTTTCATCTAGCTACTGGTATGAGCTGCAGCCTTCTTGGATTTTGCAGTCAGACAACAGGCTCCGCGCAGTCTGTCCCCACCGCTAATTAATCCAGGGTTCTTTGTAACAGAGAATTTTGATCACACGTGCCACCCTAGGATCCAAGCCCATGTCTTTGAGTTGGATCACTGCTATATTCTTATAAGGGTGGAGGTAGTTTGAAATGCAGACAAGGTAGGCAGGAGAGGGTTGCTAAATGCTTTCTGCAGCTGTACCGCTTCCCTTCATCTCCACTGTTCCTTCCTTGCCATTTTCTCCTGGTGGGGGAGGTAAACATTCCCAGAAGAAAACGCTGGTGACAGACAATTTGGGGAGGGTGGAGGAAAGGCGAGTGACGGTTGGACTTAGCAATCCTCTGCCTTCTAAGCTTTAAATCCCCCACCCATTTTATACAAATCCTACCTGACCTACATGGTCCACATTCTAACAGGCTAGTTCTGGCCACCCCCCACTCCCCTGCATAATGTATAGACATAATTTGGCCATCTCAGAATCCCAAGTTTCATGATGGCTGTCTCAGATTTGCTAGCCTCCTCTATAAAGACAGTGGCATCATTGAAGCCCAAGTGAGTTGTGACCACGCTCCTATGGTATCAGTAGGACCGGTTGGTTGCAACTGATTTTGTCCCAGTGATATTGATACGACTCAGTCACAATAAACTTTTTGCTAGGTTGGAGCCAATGCCTGCAGTCCAGCTCAAAATTCGGTGTACTTCATTATGCCCACTGAGCACAGTGGAGTTAAGCATGCCTGCTGAGCTGTGACTTAAGTTTGTGTTCCTGTTAAGCATCAGTGGTACCTTCTCCATTGGTAGTGTGAGTAAAATTAATGCCATGATTTGCTAGCTCTTGACAATTTCTCTGAGCCATAAGGAACTGTGGAACTCACCTTTTTCTTCTGTGACACTTCCAGTACAGTCCTAAACAGTATTTCACCCTTGTAATCCTATTGACTTCAATGGACTTAGAAGAGTCTAACCGCTCAGGATAATGCTTCCAGCCGCCCCAAATGATGACCATTTGAAAGACACTTAAGCCACATCCAGTGCTGGAGTCTCATGGATAAAGTGTTTGCACTAACATATTATCTTTACAGAATAAGAATAATAATAGTCTGGTCTTACAGGATTGGTACAAGGCATTAAGATTGTTTTCAAGGCTTTCCTGTCATGTCAGGGCTGTTTTCTTGCGGTTCTGGTTTTATGACTGTGAAGTTTTTGTGAAGATGCAGTCTTCCATACCTCTGTTGAGGATGGCACTGTTAGTGTAGACGTGTGTACTTGTCCGATACTGTACTGTAACGTGACTTGTTTTAGATTCAGTTGAGTCCCTAGCTGGAAGGCAGATTTACGTTCACACTTAATACTGTGGGTTTGTTTGTTTTCTGCATTGTCTATGATTGAGAATCATAGTTCCCTTTCTAAAGATTGTTTTCTGCCGGTTAACCTGCGCCTGGCGCCAATGGAATAGTGTGGGCCGGTAGAACACCAATCAGCCATTTTAGCAAAGAAGGAAAATCCAGCTTCCCCTTCTGAACCACTTCCAGGGGAATGTTAGCATTTCCCAGATGACTCTGCATGTGTCCTCAAGCCGTTCAATTAGAAAGGGGACCCACATGTGCAGGAACCATTTGCACATGTGGTTCTCCATCCAGCTGGATGTTTGCCTGATAACCCTAGTTAAACAGAAGCAGTTATGTTTGCAGTGAGGTTGAGCATCTCCGCAGATAGCTGTGGATGAGTGTGGGGATCTTTGCAGTCCCTTAGAGATATATGTTATGGGTACAATCCAATGAAAACTGTGATGAGGTCACACAGAAAGGAATGGAACAAATTTCATTAAGGCTACAAGCATTAATAGTGAGATTGGAAGTAGAGTCTACTGGAGTCACTGAGCGTAGAACGGTATAGTTCTGCTTAGGATGGCGCTGTAAATGCACATATTTGGGAGTGAGCCCTAATGAAACTTCATGGGAATTATTTTCAAGTAAGCATGAGTAGGAATGGGTTGCAAACCTCATGTTTTTGCTGGATTGTACTCAATATGCATTAAGTGAGGCACCAGCATCAGTTGTAGGAATTGGTGTAGTTTATCTTTTCATTTGTTTTGGGAAACATCTTGATTCTTACATAAGTGGGTTTTTTGCGAAATATTGCGTACACAGTAATAAACCAGCTCTTACTGCCTGAAGAATAGACATTGATGCAGTAACCGTATAAGCCTGTGCAAGTCCAGTAAAGTCAATGGGCTTGCAAAGGTGAACTCTGCTTGGGATTGCAGTGTACGTGATGTTAATATTTTGACATTAGTTATCAAAATTGCTACATGAGAAAAAGAAAGGATCAGGGGAAGCCATACTCAGATCTTAGGCCACAACTCTTGGCTTGGAAATGTTTTATACGCAAGAAACCTTAGCAAGGAAAAGCCACACACAAGTGTAATAGATGCCAATTTTAGAGAAGCACTTTCTGGTAGAGCAGACAGTCATAGCTTAGTTCATATGTCCTTTGACGTTACTGCCTCATTAACAACTTGCTGAACTGCAAAAAATGTTGCATAAAAATTCCTAGCCATTTCAGAAGGACGTTGTAACCCTTGGAGGCTCTTAGCTCTTTCTCTTATTTTTATGCCATGTCTTGTGTATACCCATAAATATTTGCAAGGTATTTGACTCTTGCGTTGCCTTTGAACTGTGCTGAAAAACCTTTGGTTTGTTAAATTTAAAGGATAGAAGAATTATGCATTTGGGAAGTAATGCAGAAATATCTCTACTAGTATTTAAGGTGTTGAGGTGTTCCCTGAATGAATCTGTGAATTTCTGTAGGTCCGTGTGAAATTCCTTGCAGAAACCTCATCATATAGTATAGTTAAGTGTAGCTATAGTAATTACATCTGGCTAACTGATGCAGGTTTGGAGTCTCTCCAGCATGTACCGTGTGAAATATACTACTGTATTGTTCTTTGAACAGACTGCTTGCTGGTATATTTCCATCAGCTAGTGTTGAAGAGTGATGGTCATTGGAAAGGATCATTCAGGAATTTTTAAGTTTCACTGTTTCTAAAGACTGGATAAATGCAGCCGCAGGTATTCTGTTTTACATTGGTAAGCAGCTTTTATTGCACACATTTTAAACTGCACTGCTGACTTCCCAAAGAACTAAATAAAAATGAAATGGTGAAATAAATTCTTATTCTTTCTGTGAAAGAAAAAAAAACCCCTAAACAATTGACTTTGCCTTCAATGTATTGGTGGTTTTCTGTTACAAAAAAAGTACTTTTTCTATACATGCACAGACACAACTAGTACATGCTTTGTTTATACAGTCTCCCACCTTTTAAACGTAGATATGCAAGAAGTGGATCCTTGTTTATTTTCATACATTTGATGGCCATTTAAGCTCCACAAGTGCTATGTGAAGGATACATGTTCAAAATCAAATAATGTTGATGAAATGTGAAGATTCGGGGGGATTTCTTTTTTTTTATTATTATTATTTTACAACTGTTGATCAATCTGTTTCTGGATACAACTTCTTCTGTATATATATGCACTAGTGCAATGAATTGTAGGGGGGGAAGGCTAACATCTCATGTTGATGATGAACCGAATGCAAAGAATATATATTGTAATAAATGCAATCTAATTAAAGAATATGTTCTGAAAATCTCCCTGTGGGTTGTGACTTTAAAAAGACATGTGTGCAAGCGAAATTCAAAGCAAATGGCTCTAGAATCTAATTGAGTTCAATGAGAAGGCTTTATACCAAAGCCATCAAACGGAAGATATTCAACTGCTTAATTGGGTCTGAATGGTGTTCTTCAGGGTCGGTTCTCATTTCTGAGTATCGGTTACATTATGTACTTAAAAGATGTGCTATGCAATGCATGTTCATGTACCCACTGTAGTACATGCACACAAAACCAATTGTGCTCCCTCTTCTGGTTTTTCTGAGTATGTAACCCTACTCCATGTCAAGGAGTGCATGAAATACCTCAGTGGGATTTGGGCCTTAACTGTAATAATGGCTCAAGTTTCTAGTTCAGGAAACTCAAAACCCACTACTAGTTTGTCTGTGCCTAGCTGGCTTCCTCGTGTGGCCCTGAATTAGTCTATGCAGCGGTGACCACACTGACATATCGGCCCTTTCTGCACTCTCCTTTTAATCCATGTTCACCAAGGTGTCCTCCAAGCAATTCCGTACTCAAATCAAATTCAACCTTTTTAGTCCAGGGTTTCCTCCCATTCTGCACTAAAATAGAGTTCATCCCCCCTCCCCCCCATTCTGCATTACATTACTTCCCTTCAGTGGTCAGCCCAGTTTCAGCCTGCTGTTGCCCTGGGTTATTTGGATGCTGTTTTGCTGTGGGCTTAAATTGCCTTGACTCGAACACTGAAAAGATCCAGAGTGGCCGGCAAATGCAGAAAGGACCTTTGTTTTCACCACTGCTCTTCTGTACAGTCCCACATTGGGACTTCTAGCAAGCAGTACACCAGGTGGAGGGGCATGCTCCCCTTACTTAAACACTGACCGTAAGGCTGCCTTCCCCACCTGAGAAGCTGTTTATGTCAGTAATTCCAGAGAAGTAACTGGATTAGTCTGATGCAATAAAAATAAATGCATCTTGTGGTGCCTTCAAGATGAACTTTTCCCACATTTTTTTCCACCCCTGGGTTAAACTGGGATTTAGGACTTTTATCTCACTATAACTACCACTATCTTAGCAAAACTTGACTTCTCTACGCCTTACAAGTGCTGCTAACTAGTTTTGCATAACTGCGTATCTCTTAGGGTTGCCAGCCTCATGGTGGGGCTTGAAGTTCTCCTGGCATGACAACTGACCTCCAGACTAGAGGGATCAGCTCCTCTGGAGGAAATGGCCGCTTCAGAGAGCGGACTGTATGGCCTCACATCGCTGCTGAGCTCTCCTCCCTAAATCCCACCTTCCCTCATCACTGCCCCCATATCTCCAGAAATTTGCTGTGCTGAAGTTGGCAGCCCTACAATATCCCTGTATTTTTCCAGGTTAGGTCTCTGTCTCTGTTTTTCCTAACTAGATTTCAGCTTTATGCCGTGACATTTCACTCTGCATTTCATGGGCCTGCTGGTTCCTCATCCCTAAACCTACATAAAAGTAGTGAGGATCCCCTGATAGTTTCTGAAAAAGCGAGCTCTGATCCAAAAAAGTTCATCCTGCGATAAAGTTCCATAAAACAAGGTCACTATTTTTATTGTTCACATCAGCTTTTCCATTCATCAAAAGACTCCAGAAACATAGGGGCATTTCACACAGCACCCCATAGTGCTTCAGGACCAGGAGAACAGAAGAATACTTGGGAGGAGGTTTCCAGGTAAACCCTAATGGTACTGAAGCATTTCTGTGTGAAAGGGCCAATATGTTCCGTTAGGGAACCGGTACTAAAACGCTTCTGTCTGAAGTGTCAGACAGAAACCATTACTGAAGAGTTCCTGAAACCGAACATATTGGCTGTGTGTGAAATCCCCCGCCATGAGATGCTTCTACTAAGCACCACATGTACATAGACCTATGTGGCTTTTGGTATAATTGATTAGTTGCATTAGTATTGCTAGCACAAAACAACAAATTCCCCCTTAATCCATTGGCACATCTTAACGGAGATAATTGACTGTGGAGCTCTCTCCGGTGTACCGTTCAGGGGTATTTTGACTCTCCAAAGCCCTGCCCTCCCTCCCCCCCTCTCTCTCTCCCTCTCGCTCTCTCTGCCCTCTAAAAGCTCTTGCAAAGTCAGGTGTTCTCTATGCTGACAAAGGTCTATTTATTGATTCAGGAAATCCATCTTGTCTTGCTTTTAAGGAGTTCTGCAAGAGAATGGTTCTGGTTACTCATTCACTTGTTCTCTGTGCAGGGTCCCGCTGCGGTGTTCAGTTTTTCAGTCAAAAAGAACCCCGCTGCTTGGCTGAGGTTCTTGGCCCTGCCAGACCCTTCACAAGGAAGGGAGAATGTCCCATCTGTGGCAGATGGGAATGGAAACAGGCTGGAGCTGTTGTTCAGGTTTCTTTTGCAAATTGTATAAACATCCGTTTTTTAAGACAGCTAAAAAGGAATGGTGCGAATGGCAATGAAGTTAGGTTTTTAAATATGTCGGTTCCGTAATCAAGTTTTAGATGTTTAAAAGAACAAGCCATTTTCATGAAGCATGTCCTCAGTTAAAAAAAAAACTGAGTTATAACTTGATAATTTTTTTAAAGAAATGCTAAACATTACTGAGATATGTAGATTTATTTCGGGATACGTAGATCTATGTCTAATAACTGTGGGTAGTTCTTACCTGTAGGGTTGCTAGCCAGAGCAGGGAAGTGAGATCAGCAAAAACTGGCAATTCTCCAATTGGCTGGTCTTTTAATTAGCCCACCTGCTATTTAAAATGCAAGTGTCAGCGGATGGTCCAGGGAAAGCAAAAGTGAATCACCTCCATCAGTCCAGGCACCATCTCTTGTCCTGCCCTGTGCTGTGATGGCATCAAGGGCGGTCACTGCACCAGGAATCCGTACCGGTAAGAAAGGCTTGATCCAATCATCTGCTCAAACACTGGTTCTAGAAGGATTGTTAAGTTTTTGTATACACACCTATGGCGAGGCTCAGTATTCCATCAGAAGAGAAATGAGACAGAGAGTGAGAGGTGCTTGAACAGAACATAGCTTTAGACGGCGATCACACACACTAAATAATCCACTTTCAATCCACTTTCAGTGTACTTTTCAACTGGATCTTGCAAGTTCACACAGCAAAATCCAGTTGGAAGGAGCTCTGAAAGTGGATTATTTAGTGTGTGTGACCGCAGCCTTATTGTCATAACCAAGATATAGAGCAGTGAAAGAAAAGTGAAATGATAGCTTTCGAGTCAATCAGTCCTATGCAGCAAATTAGACAGCGGCTCTAGGTGGTTCAGTGATAAAAGATTCAGTGTGGTATGATGGATCTGGGGGTGGGGGAACCAAGGTCAGAATTCATGACAGAATGCTGGGTGGTTTGGGCCAGTCACACACCCTTAGCCTAACCTACGTCACAGAGTTGTTATGGGTATATAGTGGAAATGAGGAGAACAATGTAAGCTGCTTTGGGTCCCCATTGGAGAGAAATGCAGGGTATAAATTTATTACTTGTTTCTTTACTATATCGTCTGTCCTTCTCACTGATGCTCAGAGTGGATTGCACAGTGTCAATCCCCAACCTTTTAGACCCTGCAGGCACATCTGGAGTTCTGACACAGCACAGTGGGTGCAGCAACAAAATGGCTGCCGCGAAATGGCTGCCGAAGGATGTGGAGCCAGCCATGAAATGATTGCCACAGCTTTATTTCAGTAACACAGTGTAGATCAGGGGTGTCGAACTCATTTGTTACGAAGGCCGGATCTGACATAAATGAGGCCTTATTGGGCTGGGTCATGTGAGTCATAAAATGTAATGCCAGGTAGCAGAGATATAAACTTTACCAAGGACACAGCCAGTTCTTTACCAGACACTCTCAATCGCACAGGAGAGGTTCGCCTGTCTATCTGTCCCATGCGACTGAAAGAGACTGATAAAGCAAGCTGTGATGTGGCAGCCGCAAGAGAACTGGGAAAGGAAATAGGAAACAGCCAGGGCCTTGAGAGGGGGATCGGGACCCTCCAAGGGCCTGATCCGGCCCACAGGCTGCAATTTTGACACCCCTGGTGTAGATCCTGATCCTGTGCTGGCAGCTACTGCCAAAGCAACATTTGAAAAAAAAAATCTGCACAACCAGTCAAATCTCCAATAGTTAATCAGCAGCCTTGCTGGGCAAATCCCTCCCTGGCCCCTCCCACTTCCTACGCACACTTGGTGGGCAGCAGGAAAGGCATCAGCAGGCACCATGGCGCCCATGGGCACCACATTGGGGGACCCCTGGTATAAGTGGATATGATCAGTATGATGAGATATCTAATAAGCAATGTACTAGGAGTACAGAAATCTTGTAAGCCAGCACGATGCTTTCTGAACTCTTGTGGGGATCTATAAGTGTAAATGAGTGAACTATGTTGCTGATGGTGTGGGGTGGACTCTTGGACAGGGTAACCAGAGGGAAAATGACTGCAAACGCTTCCAGCAGAGGTTTAAAGTACCATTTTCTGAGGTTGCCACCTCCAGGCCAGGAGGTTTCTCCCAACACAAAGAGACTTACACAGGAAATAGCTTGACCTTTTAACCTGAGACTTGTCTTCACAAGACACCATTACAGTATGTGCTCTCTACATGTCGGCTCCCCCCTCCCCCCACAACATCCTCCCATTTGGTACAACAAAGGATTTTCACACAGGGATGCGAAGACAGCAGGACATTTCCTGGAAGAACCGGTTTTGGCTGCACAAGGTCCTGCCTTCATCTAAAAGACAATGCTCCTAGCTGATGATGTCAGCTTCCGGCCCTAGGTATCTCTCTGACCAGCAGGTAGAATCAAATGCTGACCACTCCTCCAGCCCCTCTTCCACTGGACAAGAGCTAGTGGGTAGACTCTCTAAGGGGTGGTCTCAGGACAGGCATCTGGCAAAGCCTTCCCCCAGAGACCACCTCCCACCCCCCAAATAAAGGAAAGTTCCCAGCACCATATCGTTCTCTTACATCACCCTCTCCCTCTCTCTCTCTCTCTCTCTTTCCCTCACCACGCTCTGACCCTAACATGGCTCCTGATTCACAACCCCCCCAATTCCCTATAAACTCACCTCGTTTCTCCAGCAGGATCACACCAACTCTCTCTGCACAGGTAAATATAGTATACCAATGATTTCCTAATAATGCAACCGTCCCTTTTATTCTATCTGACTTCCTAGAACTGTATGACTGTGTGAACGTTTCTGCAACACTTGAATAAGCTACCTTTTATTCTTTAAGTAAAAGAAAACCTTTTTATACTGATAACAGTCTCTTTGTCAATTCCTTGGTTTGTCTGGAGGAGGCAGCAACCTCTGTATATACAGGTGCTGATCCTTAATGTCTACTGCTGATTATTAAGAGCTAATATTCCCCCTATATTTATAATATAATAGAGCAGTCAGGCTAGCAATCTGAACAAGCATAGCTCACTAGAAATGGTACAGAGTGCAGATAAAGTGAAATAAATAAAAAATGCAGTAGCCCTTGTGGCAACTCAATAAAAACACTCAGTTATGCAGGGTCCTACTGTCCAATTATAGTTATTCATAGACTGAAATAATATGTTCCTCCGAGATGGCTAGACCTAGGGAAAATCACTTGGGAGCACAGTGAGGTGCACAGTTGTCTCCTGGGGGACAAAAAGATGCAGAGAGGTGAGATAGGGAAGGAGGTTTGGGTGGGAGAAGGGAGACCCTGACTGAAAACATGAGGTTGGGGAAGTCTATGAGGAAGAAATAAGCAGTGGAGCCAGCTGGCAGGAGACTGGGAGGGAATCAGGTAGGGTGGAAGCTAAAAATCTGGAATGGGATGAAGGGCTTTGAGGAAAGTGGAACAGGGGAAATTAGGTCATATTCTGACAGTCCTGAAGAAGGAATCCGGGCATTTCATGCCAGGGCTGGAAGAATGGAAGAAGGTTTGGGGATTAAAGCCAACTCCAAATGGGCCACTCATGTTCTCTCAGCCGAAACTACCTCATAGATAGGAGGGGAGAATGATGTTGTAAACCGCTTTGGGCCACCACTGGGGAGAAAAGTGGGCTATAAATATCAAAATAAACACATGAGAAACACACGAGTCAGGCAATTGTGTGGTTACATTTGCAGTAAGGAAGGGGAAAGAAATAATGTGGAAAGAAATAATATTTTCTCAAACCACATAGTTCCTTTTTGTGGATATTATCCGTGAAGCAGCTCTCATGCTGCAATATGGTATGCATTTAGCCCAAGAAATGCTCCATGGGCATCAGTGTCAAATATAAAACATTACAAATGAATATTCACTCTTCCTTGATCTATTTTTGTTTTCAGTATGGAGGGAACTTAATTCCCTGTATTAGGGGAAGGGCTATGGCTCAGTGATAGTCTACAGACACACTGGAGGCTTGGCGCGATCTGGCAGCACCTGTATTTGGGTGGTTTAAATCATCGTGAGAACGGGTGACCAGACAGAACACCCTGAAGTGTCTCCTCTCTATGCCAGTCCTGTGCTGAAGCATCCACATTACTGGAACCTCAACCACAGAGCGCGGCCCTTGCTAGCAATGGGGGGTCACTTACGCTCATATGTGCTTATGTGCACATCCCTACTGGGAAAAAAACCCATGACTGAGATGGAAGTGGCTATTCATACTTTCCGTCCAGCATCCGTTTATGACAGGGGGGTTAAGACGTTGGGAAGAGTGGAGTGGAAGCGCTGGCATACGCAAAGACTGGACTTTCCCCGGTGTCAGCAAACTCCACTTCCAGGATGGGCTGGACCCTGGTGCTGACGACTGGGGCGCAGAAGGCAGATGTATTTGTCTGATTGTGCTCTTTAAATTCACAAAGGTAACACAACGATATTGACGCAAACTGCTTGTGTGACAGCAGCCGCAGACCACATGCTTGACAGGCAAGAATAACCAGGATCAGCCTCTGGCATCTTTTGTTACAAGGGAAGACCCTCACCTTAGATGCTGGGAAATTGCTGCCAGGTAGACCGTACAGGGCCAGACTGACCAGTTGGCTGACTCTATATTTTGCTTCTAATGATTTTTATTTGCCATCTGCAATTTTTACGTTTAGCCACTGGGTGCCAGTGTGTAACTCGTGCTGAAACCAGAGGCCTGTTTCTTGTTCCATCCACCCTGTCAACAAAGGCAGGGAATTGTGGTTTTGTGGTCCCACCTGAGTTGCTTGTGATTGGAAAGCAACCCAATTGGAAAGTAACCCATTAGCTGATTTCTCGACTGTGTGTCTGGACTGCAACAGTACAATACCACTGACTGAATCTACTTTGGAAAGGTGAACTATGAACAGTCAGGGGACCAAGGCAAAATCAATAGGATGGCCAGCTCCAGGTTGGGAAATACCTGGAGATTTTGGGGGTGGAGCCTGAGGAGGGCAGGGTTTGGGGAGGGGAGAGTCTTCAGTGGGTTAAAATGCCATTGAGTTCACCTTCCAAAGCGGTCATTTTCTCCAGGTGAACTGATCCTGTTGCCTGGAGATCAGTTGTAATAGCATGGTATCTCAAGCCACCACCTGGAGGCTGGCAACCCTGAGTAAGAGACATTGCTCCAAACATTGTCCTTCTGTCTTACAATTTTACACACTGCTTGCTCATCCTCTAGACAAGTTGAATTTTTTCAGTCCCCCTGTGAGAGCCAGCTTGGTGTAGTGGTTAAAATGTTGCACTAGGAGCTGGGGAAATCCAGGTTTAAATCCCCACTGTGCCATTAAGCAAACTGGGGTCACTTACACACAGCTTGTTTGCCCTGGCTTCAGATGGTATTGAAAAATGATCATCGTCCCCCCCTTTCCTGCCGCATCAGGGTGCTTCTGTGCTCTTTCTGAGTTTTCCCTGTCTTTCCTGCGATCTTTCCCAAACCAGCTTTGCTGCAGTGCTTTGGAGAAGGTTGCAGAAAAACCAGGGTGGCATGCATGTGGATGGGAAAGTCTGGAGTTTCCCAGTTGCACCCATATTGGTGCCATTTTCATGCCTTAGTCCCCCTGCAGCTGTCATTTTCTACTGCCACTGGAATGCTTTAAAACAACAACAACCTTGCAATTGACTTATAGTGCTGCTATAAGTGTCTGTCTGTCAGGTCCACTGAATTCCCAGCTGGGAACTCGGGAGAACTGGGGGACATAAAATGCAGGAAAACCACACAAGCCCATCCTTGTGTGGAAAACAACTGGGTGTCTTTGGGCCAGTTATTCTATCTCTCAATGTAACCTACCTCACAAGTTTGTTGTGAGGATAAAATGGAGGTGGAGAGACTGATGGATGGCCACCCTGAGTTCTTTGGAGAAAGGGTGGGATAAAAGTGTATGAAACGGATAAATAAAATTAAGGATATTGTGTTCCCCTTGCAGTAGAAAAAAGGGCTGGGTCAAAAATGTCCAGAGCAAACCACAATATTTAGCGAGTGCATGCAAGTATCTCTGGAAAAAATCCTTTGTATGAAGATGAAATCTTTCCAAGACTTCCTCAGTTCCCTTAACAGTGATTTATTTCTGTTTATACCAACCATGCATAACAGCAACTTTTATTCTAAATAATGTCATTAGAGTTAATTTATCCAGAATCTGTTTCATGTACCATTAGTTCTAACTTTTCTTCATTACCATCAGGGTCAGCGTACAGTGGTAGTTAAGAGTATGACACGGAAATTCCCGCGTTGAGAGTCTCGCCTGACTCATGAGCTGCTCCTGTCTCCAGTCTGCAAGATGAGGCCAGTAAATAATACTGACCAATGCTAAATATTATTATCAGCAGTAAATCTGTGACTGAACTACAGGACAGTCTGTATTTCCCCACTGGAACTAAGGAGAGAATTTTAAGCAGAAATACATGTGTGCTGTTCTGCTATTCTAACTTGTCTTTAAATCTGTTGCCCTTCTTTCCAAGAGCTGACACATTTATGAGGAGTAAACTTCTGGGCTTCTCTCTTGCTCTTTGCTCTTCAGTTTAGCAAGTCTGGTAGAAAACAATTTCAAGACAATGTCCTTAAGTGAATCCTGCAGGACACAATGGCTCTTGTCACACCTCAGAGTTGGCTGGTTGAAAAGCCCGAGCTCCAATTGTGTATACCGTCAGTGGTGAAAGTTATGACTATTTTGCCATAGTCACAATTTTCAATTCTGTATTTATACCCCACTTCCCCCTCCAGTGGGATTCAAAGCACCTGTCAACAAGAGCAGTAACAAATGGTGGGGTATAAATCAAATAAATAAACAAATAAATAAGAGGGTTTCCAAGGCCAATCTTCCAGAGGCAGGCTCGGCCACAAACTTGATATTGTTTCTGTTAGTGTGACACAATAATGTGTTTTCTGGTAGAAAAAACTCAAAGCAGCTTACAATGTCATTCTCCCCTGCTCCATGTTATCCCCACAACAACCCTTTCAGGTTGCTTAGGGCAAGAGTGTGTAACTGGTCTAGTGTCACCCCAGCAAGCTTCCATGCCAGGGTGGGGATTCAAACCTGGTTCTCTGAGATCCTAGTCCAGCACTCTTATCAGTTCTCAGTGTGGTTCTTACTATGTGGTTCTGGTACCCATAATGTTTTTGCATCCAAACATGACAAATTTGATTTTTTTAAATGCCAGTGCATGTTTATGGTCAATGGGACTGTACAGTCCCCACTACTGTCATCTTATTTCCAGCTACAGTGTGTGTGTGTGTGTGTGTTGGGTGGAAGGAAGGAAGTTCTGCCCCTTTTTTTGTGCGTGTGGCTTCCAGAAGATGGTGCCCTGCTGCTAGGAAACAATCCTGAAAACAGCAGTCATTCCAGTTCACTGGCAGAAAGTCATGCAGAACTCTGTGTGTCTGTCAGCACATTCCTGGAAGGTCACAGCAAATGATGAATACTCCTGTGTAGGAGCGGGATATATGTATTTTTTCCCCATGAATTGCATCACTCGGTGCCTCTTTGGCTTCATTCACTCCATTCCTGTGGTTATAAACCTTTCCCAATTGTTATTCGGCTGCTTCCTCCACAGGCCTTCTGTGGCCAAGGCAGGATATTCATGACTGAGTGGCCTCGGGAATCTGGAGAGGTTCCAGCTACTTTCCACAGTATTGTTGCTCACTCCCCCCTCCCTTCTTCCTCCCTCCCTCCTCCCCCAAGGACTGAAATATCCTGTGGTTCTGGCGAGTGCTCTTCTTCCCTCCGGATACGTCCCCACCAAAAGGCATATGCATCACCATATGATACCCAGGGCTCTTTCAGCAGGGCTAATTATGACAAGGCCTTTATTTAGATGGAGACAAGTTCCGCGGCTTGCTGTGGAGTCTGGGAGTTCATTTGACTGTGTCTGATTCCAGAATGGAAACAGAACGCTTCCTCTGGCAGGCACCACTGTATATATTGCCACTGGGCTTTGCATGTGTTTGCAAAAATATTTAAATCGAGTGGAAGCTTCAGCATTCTAGTTTAGTTGCCCTGGCCTTTGACTTGGTTCTTCTGCAGTTGGTTAACAGATCTGTTACACTGCCTCACAGATTTGGTCTTGGGCCTTTTAGCAGTCACCATCAACCTTGTCAGGCCCCTAAACCAGTGTTCCCTCTAGGCTGAGTTAGTGTGAGCTAGTTCAGTTTTTTAGCCTTTGGCTCACACATTTTTGTCTTCGCTCAGGAAAGATGGCAGTACCCAAACTGCTCCCTCACAGCTTTAATGCCAATAGCTTACAAAGTTGAATTTTTGCTCACAAGACTCCACAGCTAAGAGGGAGCATTGCCCTAAACCTTTTCTATAACCCACTTCTATTATTTTTGTACCACATATATCAATTTTCTCCTTGTGTTTAGTGGATAGGGATTGAATATGGTAAAGTATCATAACAGGTGCCCAAAAGAGGGAATTTTGGCAAGTATAGTTTGTTATGAAGGAGTTATTATCACCAAGGAGTTTCTTCTGTTACATAAATATCTGTTACATTTTTTTAGATCCCATCTTTCCTTCAAGGGGCTCCGGGTGGTGTACATCATTCTTTCCCGCTTTATTATATCCTCACAACAACCCTGTGAAATAGTATCATCTGAGGGAGAATAATTGGCCTGGGCCACACAGTATGGTTTTGGGCAGCTGTGGGTATTTGAACCTAATTTTCTCCAGCCTGTCTGATAGTGTAACCCTTATGCCACCAGCTGTCTTGCTAAAATCCTCCCTCTGCACAGCCTGTTGAACATAGGAATTTTGTTGGTCCTTCTTTATGTTAGGTCCTCCAGCCCTGTTTTTGTTTTTCTCTAATTGCAGAGGGGTAGCTGTACTCGTCTGTGGAAGCAAGATAAAACAGATGTCCAGTGGCACCTCTGTTTTTTCCTTTCGCCTTTTGAGGCGAAAAAAAGTGATTTGAATATGAGGTTCCGTTGAGTCAGAGCTCACTTCGGATATGTGAAGGGAAGATCATTTTGGCACTTCGAATAGGGAAAATAATAGAAGGGGGAGTTGAAGTAGAGACAGGTTGTTGTAAATCTCATCATAAATCTTTCAGCTGTGATTCTCTGCGTAAGGGTCTGGAACAAATTATTCTTTATACATGATGGATGATGAGTGAGATCAGAGATTCCAGCCTTTCTTGAGGTACAAATAAACAAAATAATGAAGTAGGACAAGTAGAACTGACAAGAAGAGGGACCCGCGATACTCGCACACGGGGGGTATTCCCCATGGTCTGCAGAAGCAGAAGAACCTCATGGCTCAGGAGGAAGCAGCCACAGGTAAGCTTCCCTCCCAGCACCAGCAGAGAGGCCCAAGCAGCTCCCAGCTGCCGGGCCCGCCGCCGATCTTCCCCCACCCCCAGGGACTGACGGCGAGATCTAGGCACCTCCTAGCCACCGGGCCTGCAGCCAATCTTCTCCCACCCCCCCAGGCACTGGCAGCAAGGCCTGAGTGCCTCCCAGCCATGGGGCCTGCCGCAGTTCCCAGAGCATTCTCTGTGCATGTGCAGGGAACACTCTTTTACTTTTGGGGGATTTAAGTATCCCCCATATATTTTGTAAAACTGTTCAGATTTTTCTGCACACTTGGGGAGTGCCCCAAGTGTGCAGGAAAATCTCTTTGCCCCTCCAAGTGCCCCCAATGTGCAGATTTAGATATCTGCACAGAGGTGCATCTTGGCTATTAGTATATAAATTAGGAAGAGCTTTTCTGAAGTTTAAGAAAATTGAATGAAGTCAGTACAAGGTTATAGTATGATAAAACATGTTAGGAGCAGCAATCAAAATTTCTATAAAAAGTAGGTCCTGGAGAACTGTTAGCCATTGCAGAAAGTGAGGAAACCAAAGTCTTTGTTTAAGCCAAGGTCCCTTGAGTTCTAATTGAGCACATTCAGGTTGTATATCCCCCCCCCCCCCCCCCCGTTGTAGAAAAGTGACTTTCAGATCTGTAACATTACGTCCAGGAAGATGATGATGATAATGATGATGATGAAGAAGAAGTGATTGGATTTATACCCCACCCTTCACTCCCCAAGGGAGTCTCAGAGCGGCTTACAAACTCCTTTCCCTTCCCCTCCCCACAACAGACACCCAGTGAGGTAGGTGGGGCTGAGAGAGCTCTGACAGAAACTGCTCTTTTCAAGTACAGCTGGTACAGAGCTATGGCTTGCCCAAGGTCATCCAGCAGGTGCAAGTGGAGGAGTGGGGAATCAAACCTGGTTCTCCCAGATTAGAGTCCATGCACTTAACCACTACACCAAACTGGCTAAAATGTCCCCCCCCCCCCCCAAAGTTACAGTTTCTTTTGTCAGATTTGTGTCAATTGATTTTCTCACATAGTTAGCAACCTGTGCTTCCAGTGTAGGTAGTAGAAAGGCACTGTTGGCACATGATGGCATAGATTAAATTAGATGGTATATTAAATGGGATGATAAATTAAATTAGATTAAATTAGATTTCTCCTCTGCGTTCCTATTTTAAAATAAGCTAAACAATTTTCATAATGGTCGTAAGATTATTTGTGTAAATCACATCAAGGTTACAGTTTCAACACATGTTGAAGGCCAATGCCAAATGGAAATATTAATAGTTTACAGATTGGAAAAAATGACAAGGAAATTCAGCTACTTCCCTAAATGTTACAAACTGATTTAACGTGATAAGATCTGTGTTGGATCACCTGATGTATAATGCAGCTCCTTGAGGGTACTTACTGTAAAATTGGACTGAAAGTGATCAAACATGGGGAACAGTTGGGGAATGTTTAAATAATATCTGACCTGAGGGTCATTTTGCTTTCTGCTTCCTTCTAAGAATAGGCTGTATGAAATCAGCCTCTGAGGTTACTCTATACAAGGTTGATTGTGGAAAACTGTATGAAGAAAAAAACCCCCACTTGAGATAGCCAAAGGGATAGCATCAGATCATGTAGAACAACAATTTAAATGACATTTGCATAGTTGGAGAGGAGAGGAGAGATCAGCCCTTCTGTATTTTGTGAGGATATCAAGAGAGCCAATCTGGTGTAGTGGTTAAGTGCGCGGACTCTAATCTGGGAGAACCGGGTTTGATTCCCCACTCCTCCACTTGCACCTGGCTGGATGACCTTGGGCAAGCCATAGCTCTGGACTAGCTGTTCCCTCAAGGACAGCTTGGGAAAGAGTTCTCTCAGCCCCACCTACCTCACAGGGTGTCTGTTGTGGGAGGGGAAGGGAAAAGGAGTTTGTAAGCCGCTCTGAGACTCTTAAGTGAGTGAAGGGTGGGATATAAATCCAATCTCTTCTTCTTCTTCTTCTATAACTGCAGAGTTGGATTTATGCACAAGTGAAGCAAGCTTCAGTTTAGGTCCTCAGATTATGAAGGAAAGGCCACTAAATGTAGGGTGACTTACCTTCCGCAGAGGGGGAGAGTTTGTCCCGTTCTGGGACATTCACGCGCCGGAAGTGACATCATCACATTAGGCATGTCGCTGGCCAACGCTCTAACAATCAGCCTGGAAACTCTATGGTACCATAGAGTTTTCAGGCTGATTGCTAGAGTGTCTGCCAGCAATGTGCCCGGTGCAATGATGTCTCTTCTGGATGATGTCATTGCACCGGGCACATCGGCTGGAACCAGGCACTTTGGGGGCAGGGTTCCCCCTGCCAGCCTGATCCGGACTGGTGGATTGGGGGCCATTTTGGCGGGAAAACCCCCTTCCCTCCGGGGGACCTGGTAGCCCTATCTAAATGCAAAGCATTGTGAAAATTTCACTGTTAGAATGATCCCCCTCTTTGTTTAAGGCTCTGGGGCTTCAGCATGACTTAATCCAGCCCTGCATGAGTGGCTGCTTATAAAATTTCATAAATACAATACAGTAAATCATTTTGCAGGAAGAACTCCACACACAGACAAGGGCAGATTTCAGCCGCTCTGACTCAACCCCTCATTCCCAAGGTTGGCATAGCTGAAATCCCCTTGAGCAGCTTGTAGAGACACTTAGCACAAAACCCCACCTGTGTGTTAATGTTTTTAATGGCCACCCACATGGCTGGCTGCATATATGCAAAGGATACTGATACATTCCCAAAGAAATATATTTGCAGGAGGGAAGAAACATGTGCTCCCCCCCCCCCCCCCCCCAATTAGATCCAAGTGCTTGTTTCTGTGGACTGATCTGTTCTTGGCAAGAGGAACTTTCTGCTCATATTATTGCAGTGAAGTACAGTAAACTGTCTACGCTATTCATGGCCAAATATCAGCTTTATTGAGTCCATTCAAGGAACTGTGAGATAATGAGAAACATATTGTATAACTCAGGAATGTGGTTCTTTCATCAAGTATCTTTCAAAATTACCCCGCTGTTTGTGTTCCTGACTACTTATAAATTACTTAGTTCCTCTAGCAGTACCTATTATTCCTTCAGCCTGTGTTTTTTACCATTGTTTTAATCAATAATAAAATACAGAAGAATCCTAAAGTGGTAAAGAAAAAGCGTCCTTATTGTCAGATGCCATCAAACCAATTGTAAGTGTATATAATCTCTGGAAGAGCTCTAGGTTTGCTAAGATGCGTCTGCCTCAACACTACACATTTTAGATTCCTCCAAGCCTTCCCCTGCCAAATATAACTTGTCCAAGACCTAAGTAAAAACACATGACATGCATCCTGTTTACATTTCCATAATTATAATAATTCCAAATTGTGCACACGAATTATGAAACAGCCTTTCCATTTTAAGACTTTAAACAGTATCTGCACAGATTCCGTTTGTCACTGCTGTCATTTACTGAACCACTACTGTTGCAAATTGTGCCACGTGTTCCTTTGATATAGTTAGAAGGTGGACACAACACAAAGGAAACAAACCCAACCTGAAAATCAACTTAGGTACTCGAGAGGTTGAATAGTAAGAACATAAGAAAACCCATATTTATTGCACAGTGCTCCAGGTCTAAGTTAAAAACTACATAGAGAATAAAAATGTCACATACAGCAACCAATTGGAGTTGCATGGGCAGTGATAACAGGATGTCAACAATGGTTTCACATAAATAACCACTAAGCCAGATGTGTTTAGGCTCGGGTTGCCAGCCTCCAGGTAGAAGCTGGAGATCTCTTACTATTAAAACTGATCTCTAGGCAATGGAGATCAGTTCCTCTGAAGAAACTGGCTGCTTTGGAAGGTGGACTCTATGGCCCCATTTACGTCTCTCCCCTCACCAAACCCTGCCCTCTTCAGGCTCCACCCCAAAATCTCTAAGTATTTCCCAATCCAGAGCTGGCAATCCTGTTTTTGTTCCTAAGGGCCTTCTTCAGTGGTCGAAACTGTGTTGCACACACATAAGAAGCAAAATATTTTTTTCTTTTTAGGGTCCAGGCAAGTTTTAAATAATTCACCTCAGGCTGAGGCTCACATTCGCATGCACTGAGGAAATATAGTTATAGTTAAGAACAGAATATTGTTTCAGAGATATCAGAGTGCTGGCTCCTTATGATATACAGGCCTGTCTTCCATTCTTTATTTGGAGCCTCAGCCTGCAGTGAATTATTTAAAACCTGCCTCCACCCCCAAAAGAAAAGAAAAGATATTTTACTTTTTATGTGTGTACAACACGATTTCGGAACATGTCTGGCTTAGTGGTTATATATCTTTATGTGAAACCACTGTTGACATCCTGTTATCACTGTACATGCAACTCCAATTGGTTGCTGTATATGACATTTTTATTCTCTACGTATGTGTGTTATTTTTAACTTTGACCTGGTGCACTGTGCAATAAATATTTATATTGGGTTTTTTAAAAAAATATTCTTGCTTCTCAACCTCTTGAGTACCTAATATAGTTAGAAGGGGACCAGGGACAAATGAAGAGAGGATCAGAAGTCCAGATTGAATGGGATTGGTGCCAGCTAGGGGAAGGGCCACTGCACACTGGTAAAGCACACACTTTTCATTTATAATTAGTGCTGTTGTGAAGGTTCAGAACTGCTTTGTCCGGCACACAAGTATGTCCGGCTTCCAGTGCCCATCTGCATTACAATTTGAGTGGCATCGCATTCCCCGCCCCCAATTCTTCTCTGGCTCAGAATGCAAAATGAAATTCCAAGCATTGTGGGTCCAGCTGACCATTTGAGAGACACAGACACAAAAGTTCTTGAACAGTAAGCCCTTGCTCGTATTGAAAGTCTTGTTGCTCGCTGTGAACTGTCATCAGACCACACAAGCAAGCAGGCTTTTGTTTGATAAGTATTGTCTTGAATTACGCTAATTCTCTTGCTTGTTTCTTGCAGCCATTTTATGAGGCTGCTGTACCCCCCCATCCAGCTCTGTCTTGTGGGATACTCTGTTTTTTTTTTATTGGCAAGGGTTGTATTTTCAAGCTTCTGCCCATAGCTGGTGCTGGGTACTGTGGTTCCAAGAGGATGGCACCACAATAAGGTGTATGCGCAAAGGATGTACCAACATGAATGATATGGGAACAAATTCTCAGCTCTGAAGCAACAGGGCTGAACAACCACCCCAGGAACTGCTGCAAGTCAGTTTAGATTAAGAGGCTAGCTACGGATTGTTTTCCTCCCAGATCCTGCCTGGGTCTGCGTGATCTTTGTGTACTTGCTGAAAATTCATGTCCCAGGTGTACAAGACCCAATTTAGATTGGGACTACGGTTTGTGAGGAGTGTTGGCAGAGTTTAGATATGCAGTAAAGTGGAGCACAAGCTGTTTAAAGAACAAAGGGTTCTCAGCAGGTGCAGGAATAGCTGAGCCAATTAGGAGACTACAAGAAGGGGGGACCCACGATACCCACGGGGGGAAGAAGCTGACAGCCACTCAGGGCCGGTGCTTCTCCCTCCCTCCCACTCCCCTGGCCGCTCTTGCTTGCCTCCGCCCCCCTGGCTGCTCTCACTTGGACCCGAGTGGCTTAACGCCACTCCGGCCCAGTGTTTCCCTCCCTCCCTCCCACCCCCTGACCGCTCTCGCTCACCTCCTGCCCCCTCCGGTTGCTCTCGCTTGGGCCCGAGTGGCTTAATGCCACTCAGGCCTGGTGTTTCCCTCCCCCCAGCTGCTCTTGCTTGGCTGTCCACCCCCCTCCTGCCCCTGCATCGGCCTGGCGAGGTCCACGCAGCACACAGCCACTGGGCCTCACTGCTTTCCCCCCCTCCGGCAGTGAGGCATAGATGCCTCCCAACCGCCGGGCCACCCTAGTTCCCTGAGCGTCCCCTGCACATGCGCAGGGAACGCTTTTACTTTTGGATAGATTTAAATATCCCCCGAAATTTTTTTCAAACTTTTTAGATTTTTATGCAGATGTGGGGACCGCCCCACGTCTGCAGAACAACCTCCCTGCCCCCAGGTGCCCCCCCGCATGGATTTAGGTATCCGCACCGGGGGGGCACTTAGCTATTAGTATCTAGATTTGAAAATAGCAAGAAGTCCCGAAGCTAACTATGGCAGCTAGTTGCCCCCTGTAGGATGTTTCTGTCATCTTCTTTTCTATGCATGATAGGCCTTGCATATTCTAACAAGGATCTTCAGCCCTCCCACTTGGGCTGCTTTCCAAACCTGAAATGGCCCTGGGGGTGACTAGGTAGCTTGTAGGGAAATTCATGGGTATGGATGAATTACACAAAGATTTCCTCTGTGGAACAAATAGTATCCCCCAGGGATTTATTTTGGGTTGGGGAAGCAGTGCAGGGGGACTCAAATGGTGCCTCCCTGTATCTGGGAACTGAGTGCCTACTGGGGAATTCACAAACACTTATCTTAATGACAGTCCTTGTGAGGGATCCAGACCTGATCCAAGGCCTGTGTATCATGTTGTTAGGTTCTAAGTTAACCATAGCTCAACATAAAGTGGCATCTTTAAAGCAGCATTTCAGGCCTAGTAAAGGTAAAGTTTTCCCTTGCTCGAAAGCCAGTCAAATACGGTGCAGTACTCATTTCCGTTTCCAAGCCGAAGAGCCAGCATGGTCCGAAGACATCTCCGTGGTCATGTGGCCGGCATGACTAGATGCCAAGATGCACGGAACACTGTGACCTTCCCACCAAAGCAGTACCTATTTATCTACTTGCAATTTCTTCCTTTCGAACTGCTAGGCTGGCAGGAGCTGGGGCCAGAGATGGGAACTCGCTCTGTCATGCACCACTCGGGTCTTGAACTGCTGAACTACTGGTCTGCAGTTCAGCGTCTTAACCACTTGAGCCACTGCAGCCCTATTTCAGGCCTAGAACCACAGAATTTAGAGCTGATTCAGGTAACTAGCTGGACATGCTGATCCTATCATTCTTACTTGGTGTCCATTTTTTTTTGCACACTCTGCACATATATTAAGATCACTAATCAGTATGTCAGGATAGTCACAAGAAAGCAAAGAGAGATGAAACCTCCTCAAACTAGTCCTCAACTCCAGTAATTTATTGTAATTTGCCCAACACTTTCAATTACTATCTTCCTTAGGGTCAAATGGTTTTCATTTATTTCAGTTTGCCCTACCAGTTGATACAGCTCATTTGAAGGACATTGAAAAGCTTTGGGCATGGATTACTTACTACTTCTAAATACCAGTTTACGATTCTACCTCTATGTTTTGATTGATTTTCTGGTGCTGCCTGCCCTTTTCTTTTGCATGGCATTCACAAAATCCATCCTCACGCTAGTAGAACCATAACATCTCCACCACCTGATTTATGCAACAGATTGGATTGTTGTATTGCCCATTAGTCTGTAATTAGATCAGCAGAGGAGGTGAATCAAGTAGATGATGGGAATTGAAGGGCATGCACAGTGACAGAATCAGTTCATCTGATGCAAAATCGGTGTTGAGCGAAGAAGCTGAAATATCAAGAGTGATACTAAATGAGGAACTGAAAGAATTTTTGTTTTGTTCCAGTAACAACAAAGGTACTATAAACGCTATATTCTGTGCTGAGTTTATGCTGCTTGGCTGAGATAACTGTACGCTTCCTTAGGATGCTGTTAAACTCCTGGGATTTACACAGCAAATGACATAAACCAAGATGCAGTTATGTCCCAAAGAACGTTGCATTGTTGGTATTGGTATGGTAACACCACCATGGATATGCATGGGTTTGCTTTGCCAAGCACATCACGTTACTATTTATTCATTTATTAGTCTATACCCCACGTTACTAGCTGTTGTACGTTTCAAAGAACAGGCCGTATTTCCTGTGCTTGGTTATTCCCCCCCCTCACTTATTACCAGCATTTCATATGTTAGATCATCATGACTTTAATAAGACGAGAGCAAAACTAGGCTGGGAAAAAACAATGAAACTGCTAAGCTGAACATAGTGGAATGACCCATTGTGCTGTGAGAGTAACCACGTTTCTTAAATGACCCATTTCAATGGCAGAATCTTTTTGTTGTTGTTGTTGTTGGCATAGTAACTCACCAGGTCTGAACTAGATAAGCTAATATGCTGCTCCTTCTTCTCGCCAAGGTATTCTCAGCAGGAAATTCCCGTTCCATCTGGTTAACTGCAAATGCACATTATTATTGATACACAGTATTGATGCCAGTTTTGATCTCCCTTAAGGGCCCTGTGTTTAGCATTTAACAGCTCGAGGGAAGATCGAGAAAAATTGAAAGGGGACTGAGGCTCAAAAAAGGCAGTGACCATTAGTACAGGGCTCATTGTAAAATCCATGGCACTATTTCATACTGGAAGAATCACCTCTCTTGGGATAATGTGTGGCGTATCTCAGCAAGGAGACCGCATTTGTAGTAACTCCAACAAGATGCTCAAAATTAAGATCTATATCTATTGCATCAGGTGACATGGTCCTTGGTCCTTCCTGCCTACCCCCTTCCCACAACCAGACTTTAGGTTGGGAACTCCTTGGGAACCTGCCTTTTGGGGTGTGAGCCTTCGATATGACTGGTGCTGGAGCTAGCTAGAAAAAGCCAGTGTTATGCCACATGCTTGGTGACCAAGAAAGAGAACTTTGTAGAGGAGCAGGCAAATTCAGGTGCAACTAGACTTTGGAGCCCCCTCATTTTGACTTGAAAATTCCTATTTCAACTTTATTTCTTTGTCCCTAAAACTTTATTTTTTCTCCTTCTTATTTTTTAAAAAATTAAAACATTTTATTGCCCCCCCCCCAAAATATTGTGGGCCCTAGGCCCTGTACCTGCTGTGCCTAATGGATAAATCAGCCCAGGGTGTCAACAGGGCTGCAAGCAAAGTGAGCAGGCAAGGCAGCAAAGGGAGGGGCCACAGGGAAGAAGGAAAGGGGTATGGAGGAAGGTGAGAGGGTAGAGGAGAAAGACAGTGAGGAAGAGGCAGAAAGCCACAGGATGATGCAGGGATGAGGGGGATGTGTGTGTGTGTGTGTGGGGGGGGGTGGAACTTCCGTCCCCTGTGAGTTGCTCACAGGTTCCCTCTTGTATTGTATAAAAGATGTTAAAAAGCTGTAAAATGCCACAAAATGAACAAATACTAAAAATGCCAGCAGTTAAAATGAAGAAAAATGAAAGGGCCTGCAATGACAACTTCTAGTAAAAGGGCATATCTGTATATCCGTAATGCCTGAGATCACTATGGGCATGAAGTGGTCCTAAGTGGTTCTCGCCTTTACTTCTCTCCATAGAAGTGACTGGCTGCATTCGGGGATAACATTACTGTGAGATTAATACCTCTGCACAGCTGACAGTGAGTGGCCCAGCCTTCTTCATCAGGGATGCTAAATGGAATCAAAATTCCCAGAGGTGCTTGCATTGTGCAAGCTTTCTCCTTGAACCTACCACAATGACAAGATATTTTGCTAGTTCATAATGGTAACCTGCCCTAATATGGTATTGCTTCCTTGCCTACTTTTAACGTGTCTAAGCTAGTTGGTGGCATTTCCTAAATCAACAGAACATATTAAAGTTCAAACCAGGCCGCTCAGACTTTTAATAAAAGAGCAAGTGTGGTCAGGAGTAGGTTCATCTTCACCTCTTAAATGCTGGAGCCCACCAAGAGGAAGAATATATTAGAAGACTGGTGGTACATTTCAGCATTCCATCTTGTGGAATCCAAGCCTTCACACTCCGTTGTTATGATGGAAAAAATTATTGGGGAAGCTAACAGGATTAGAATTATTATGTTTTTCTTTTGATCTTGCCTTTTCTCTAAGGTGGCTTTCAGACAATCCCTTAGAGTCAGTGAACACACTTTTTGGGTCGGGAAAGACAGATCATGGCTGCATTTTTGGCTTACTTATGTTCATGTGAAGGCTAGAATATAGCCCCCATTATGTATATGACTGAAGACAGCTGTGTCTTTATATGGCTACCCATATAAAAGCAGAGTTCTCAGTTAACAGCCCTATGTGTATATTGTTGCATGACTGAGGACCTACCACTGAGATCCCACCTAGGCTTGCCAGGTTCCTGGTCGGGGCGGACTGTGGCTCACCACTGGCCATCTGGCCAGTGAGGAAGACTCTACTCCCAAACAGACATCCCTGTGTGATGTCACTGTTGATTTTGGCCTTTTGAAGGGTGGCGCCTGGAGTAGATCCTGCTCATAAGAGCAAAGCTGTCTTGGCAGAGCAAATAGGTAGGTTGGTTGAGCTACCTTTAGGCCTGTCCAAGCCATTGTTGCCAAACTAACTTTGGTTATGCATCCGTAATATGGTGTCCACTTTGACTCATTATTGGGAATCCATTCTCCTTTTAGCTGCCTTCTCCCTGTATGGATAGATTTAGCCTTTGAGCTGCATGCTACAATGCCTACAGCTATTTTCGTTATCTTTTCCCTATACATTTTCCAGAGCCATCGATTTTATTTCTAATGGTGTACTTATGTGTAAACATACTACTGCAGTTATGTAGAAATGCCTTTATTATTTGTAGCCTTCCCTATTTACTTATTGATGCTTTAAGATGGTTATAATTTTGCCTTGAGCAAACTAGATGAAGATATGAAATGTTTAAATGAATCCAAATAATTCTTTATAAATCTATGTGTTGACTGTCGCTCTTAGGAAACATTATAACAAACCCAAATAAATAATGGTGGATTTGTTAAATTAAACCCTTGCTAAATTATCCTAGTCCAAGTTTCTTCATGTTTTATAAAGAAATGTATGCATGACTAGTGGTACAGGCATGTTGATGGGAATGCACATTTGAATGTACATTAAGATGCACACCTTGTTGAAAACAATGCAGCTTGGATAGATGACCACAGGATTGCTTGGTTGCACATTCCAAAGTACACACCAGAATCACACCCACTGTTCATGCCCTAGCCAGTGATAAGCATGCCAAAGCCTGCTAACATGCTCAGAAGTTTACTTAGCTAGATCTGGGTGAAATAAGTTTTATACTTTCTCTGTTCAGAGTTTTAGGGTTACCTTATTTTGTGCTTTATCTTTACACGCACACACACATGGGATTGCTCAGACTGCTACCACCTAACTGGCTTTGACAGGTAAATTTCCCTTTAAATATGTTTCAAACTTCCTCCATATAGGCATGTGAGTCACTCTGACAGGTTTAATTTGTCCTGAAAAATGAATGTGTTAAACTCATTAGCCATTCTGTTTGGAAAGACCGTAAAGAGCAGATTGATTGCTTTTCCATGTGTACTATATAATAGGCTAGGCCTTGCAAAGGTAAGAAATACTTAGCCTGCAGAAGTGCATACCAAATTTGTGACAGGAAATTAACCTTAATTAAGCTTTCTCATGTAGGTTTCATGTTGTCCCCTTACTTCGTTTGTTAAATTATAGGTCGCTCTTCTCCATGGATCGCTCTTCTCCATGGATTTGTTCTAGGAACTCAGTACTGCACAACAGCACAGTCTTAAGCAGTTACACCCTTCTGAGGCTATAGAGTTCAGTGAATCTAGAAAGGTGCTTAGGGTGGTACTGTTAGTAGATTCACAAAAACTTCAATCTAGAGATAAAATATCTGACGAAGATTCCAGAGAGTAGAGAACTTCTGATGTGGATTTAGACATTATGTAAGTACTACTCATACTCTGTTCTGGGCAGAGCAATCTTGTGCGATGCCTGCGCCATGGCGGCCAGCCACCACATGACTATGGCAGTGCTAGCCAGTGCTAGTACATATTGTCAGGTCTTGGATGCAGTCACTCTCACCACACTCTTGTATCAGCAAGATTTGTTTATTGAGAAATGGAAAGGTTCCAAGCATGGACAGATTCTGTGTCAGAACCGACACCCAGGTGCCAGGACTGAGCCTATAGACATCCCCCCTAAGCAGCACCACCTCATCACCATTTTTGCCAAAGACAATTACTTCTTCAGTGATAGAGGCAGTGTTTACAACAGTAGTACTCTCTTCCTGGCTTGCAGAGATCCATATCCATGGTTAATATCAACAAAAAGAGTCACATTCCTGTATATCTTGTAAGCCACCCCCACTAAATACCTCATACAACAATATAAGATATATCTATCAATATTCAATATATAATGATAACCTTTAAAGTTATATAGGGTTATCTGCCCCACCAGTGTTGAACCTTAGCTAGCCTTTGTGTATCTGGAGTGAGGGGAAGGGCTTCCTTCTCTACCTTCCTTAGGGTGCCAGCCAAATGCCTTCCAGTGTTTGCCTTCCCAGAACCTCTGCACACCAACTCTGAATTGCCATCTCCTTTTGGCGGGTTCCAGATGCAAGCTGCTTTGCATGTACTGCCATGCTACTTTCACTAGTCTTGCGCTATCATTTAGCTTCATGTGTTCACTGAACCCTTCTGTCTGTCTTCTGGGGTTGCCAAACGCTTCCCTAACCCTAAACCATCCTGTTTGTGGAAATGCTCTGGTGGATCCAAGACACTGTTATCTTACATATTCTGTAGAATAGTGGGTTGCTCATTGGCCCTGCTGTTCATCAAGCAAGACAGCAAAGTATAAATTTATGTAAGAACCACAAATGCCCCATTAACAACTCTGCCCAATCCAGTGTTTTGTAACAAGGGGTGGAGGAGGCAGGTTTTTTTAGCTCTGCTGAGGAACTTTTCATTGTTTATTATGGAAACCATTAACATTCAATCCACACAGAATTTTAGGAAAAAAATATGACACTCGAGCTGATCATAAGTGTAAGTCAAGATAAACAGCAATCCTTCCTGCTCTAAAAAATGGAAAGTATGATTTTTTTTCCAGTGGAAAAATATTCACATATGGCAATGATTTCCTTAAAAATTCTTCAATATGAAACAAAGGACAGGCACTGCATTTTGACACTGGAGGTAGAAACCAAATCAATTACTCTGGTAATGCTGTCTGATTGGTACAGTTTGAGCAATGGGTGAAGATGGAATTTTTGTTACATTCCATTTCCGGTCCTGATAGAGATATTATTATTATTTATTAAGTGCTTAATAGTTAAGTAAATGCTATACAAAGAATAAATCATGAGGATCCCTGACTGAATACTGGAAAATCTAAGGAATATAATACAAAAGGAAGAAGGAAAACAAGCTAAGATTTACAGGTGAGCATAACCTTCCTTTCCTCTGTTGGTTCCCTCACTGTGAATTTTGCTGCACAATGATTTGTGTGTATAGATGGAAGTAAATCAATTGAGTTCAGTGGGCTTACTCAAGGGAGTGTGTATAGGATTGCAGACTTAGTTTGTAACTTCCATCAGGCAAAGACCACTTTATTTTTGCCTGCAAAACTTTGTAAAGCACCTCAAACACCCCTATCTGTGAATATTTAAATCTGCCAGTTGGGGCCACACAGAAAGAAAACAGATACTTTTGCAATCTTGGGGACTCCCCAAGTTTGCAGAAAAACCTGAAATTTTAGGAGGTGTGTGTAAATCTTCCCTAAAGACAAGTGTGTCTGCATATCAGTGTTCCCTTTAAGCTGAGTTAGTGTGAGCTAGCTCTCAGTTTTTTAGCCTCTGGCTCACACATTTTTGTCTTTGCTCAGGAAAGATGGTTTCAGAGCCAAATCGCTTGCTCACAACTTTAATGCCTGTAGTTCACAAAGTAGAATTTTTGCTCACAAGACCCCACAGCTTAGAGGTAAAATTTTGCACATGTGCAAACAATGTAAAAGCTTACCAGTAGCAATTGGGGGGGGGGGGAGCCTTGCCAGTCCCAGAGGCAGAAACAGTGGTGATGGGGGGCGGGAATACACTATATCTATCTTTCCTATTATATAAAGCCATTTTAAGATTCCAAGGGGCAAGATTCCATGGGGCGCCAAAATCAGTAGGCTGGATGGACTGCCACTCAAAAGGGGGACCCTGGCCACTTGCTGCATTCTCTCCCTGCTTTGCCTCAGTCCCTCCCACAGAGCCACCATCCCGGCCTCAGTCTGGAGGGAGCCAGCGAAGGGGAAGTATCCACTCTTCTCCTCCTCTCACTGCCAGGTGGGTCTAACTGTCCCCTCAGTGGCCTGCTTCTGTCAGTGAAAAGACAATAGACTTTCACCATAACCCCTCCCCCACACACTGCTAGTGTGTCCAGAATAAACTGTCAGAAACAGGGGGCATTTCACACAGTGCCCCATAGTGCTTCAGGACTGGTACAAAGAACTGAAGAACGCTTGGGAGGAGGTTTCAAGGTAAACCGGCGCAGGAACGCTTCCCCAATGGGAGAGGCACGTTTCTGTGTGAAAGGGCCAATATGTTCCGTTAGGGAACCGGCACTAATACGGTCCCCTCAGTGCCCGTTGCTAGGCAACCAAGCTTGCTTTTCTGAAAGCCCCTTTCCACACCTACGTTGGGCTATGGGAGAAAACTCATTGGGGCCAGTTGAACAGAATGCCCTAGAGGCCACCCTCCAAAGCAGTCATTGTCTCTGGGGGGAAGGGGAATCTGTTGTCTGGAGTTCAATTGTGATATCTAGTGATCTTCAGGCTCCACCTGGAGGTTGGGTACCCTAGGCGTAGCAGCAAGCACTTCAGGGCAGGATCTGCTACACCCAGGTTCCTGCTGAGTGGGTAATTTGGGGCCAGTCACAGACTTTAAGTCTAACCTACCTCACAGGGTTGTTGTGCAAGTCAAAAGGGGGAGAGGAGAATGATGTCAGCTGCTTCGGTACCCATTGCAGAGAAAGACTACTTTTCCACCAGGGGAAGTATGGTTGTCAATCTCCAGGTGAGGGCTGGAGATCACTCAGAATTACAAGTGCACTCCAGATGGCAGAGATCAGTTCCCCTGGAGAAAATGGTGGAGACTATGTCCATATACCCTGCTGAGATGGACCCCTTATGACAGCCAATGTGACAGCTGTCAGGGCTTCAGAGCCCAGTGGAGGCTGCGGGAGGGCGGGAGATGGAAAGTTGAAGAGTGAGGTTGATTTTGGCTGGAAAGGAGATAGGGTTGCCAACTCCAGGTGGAAAATTCCTGGAGATTTAAGGGATGGAGCCTGGAGACGGTGAGGTTTGAGGAGGGGTGGGACCTCAGACAGGTACAATGCCATAGACTCCAGCCTTCAAGCTAGTGAGTCCCTCATGGGGAACCATTGTTGCCAATCTCCAGGTGGGGACTGGAGATCACTCAGAATTACAACTGTTCTCTAGGGGGGAGGGGGGAGGTGATAGAAAGCTGAAGCCAGGGGGCAGATAATGATACATTGACAGTTGGCTGGGAGGTAGGATTGCCATCTCCAGGTTGGGAAATTCCTGGAGATTTGTGGGGTAGACACTGGAGAGGGTGAGGTTTCAGCAGGGGTGGGACCTCAGACAAGTTCAGTGCCATTGACTCCACCCTTCAAACCACCCATTCCCTCATGGGGAACCACTGTTGCCAATCTCCAGGGGAAGGATGGGGATCACGCTGAATTACAACTGCTCTTCAGATGGTAGAGATCTTCCCCTGGAGAAAATGGTGGACTCTGTGTCATTATACCCTGCTGAGGTTGCCAGAGCAAATTGACACTGAGTGCCCAAGGCTGGGACACTCTCCCAGAGCCTCTTTCTAGACCCTGTTGTATTTATTTAACGGGCCTTATTCCTAGTATCTATATATATTCTTTTGACAGGTGGGAAGAGCTCCATGGCGCTTGGTCCCAGCAAGTCTCATTGAGAAGTTCTGCCTCCTCCCCTCATGACATGCTGACCTGTGGTATGGCTATTCATGGAGCCTGTTTGGGCAAGATGTACATGGAAAAAGCCTAGTTAATTCTTGATGTCTCAAGGGATGTTTTCTAAGTATGCCTATTCAATACAAGATTTCCTACATTTGCTGCTTCAAGAAACTTCATTTGATCAAGATCTGGATCTGCTTGCTCTTTAGCTTGCTCCTTTAGCTTTCATATTGGATATGAAAAGTTGTCTACATGGGGACATGTGTGCTGGATCTCAAAATGGTATCAATATTTGCTTCATACGCTAGAAACAATGCTTTCCATATTGGGGGGGAGGAATGTTGTTCTGTTTTAATGATTATTGAAGTGTAAAGCTGGGTCTGTTGCTTGAATGAAATATGTCCAAAAGGCATCATAGCTGACAGGAACAGGTCTGCCGTGTACATCTTCGATTGTCAAGACAATATAATTTGACAGGAGATGTTACCCACACATATCCTTTTGGCACCTATAGAAATTGACAAAAGGGGTGTTTAACATGTGGTCAGTGTAACACATATAATGTCCCACATTCTTATACTAAATACATACTCATTCACATGACGGATTCTTTTCATCTTCTTTTTAAAAATCAAGTTAATAACACTTCCTTTTCAGTTTGCCCTAAGCAAGTTGTGTCTCTCCCACTTTAATGTTCCCAATTAAAACCTACACTTATTGAGTTCTTGTTCTCAATGCAGTTTCATGATGAATAAAACAATATTTTAAAAATGACTTTAATCCTGCCTAAAAAGGTATAGGACCTTCAGATTACTTGCTTTATACTGCAAAACACTCAAATTTTAGAACTGTTTCATGCATTATACAGAAGCAATCCTGCTTTTGCTGCTGAGTGCACGTCCAGGAGGGAATCACAGCCAGTCTTGGCTCCCTAATAAGTGGACCTGTAATCAGGCAGGGGCAGCTGGATTTAAGGCAGGTGACCTAGGTCTGGGGCACTGATGCTGGAGAGTGCTGGGGTTGGGGTGTTATGTGTGCGTGAGAGAGACACCATGGGAATTTCTGCTCAGCAACTGAAACAAAGAGTATAAACTAAAGAAACCGGATTAGCATTCTAAGGTGAAATACTTTGGAACATACACATAAAATACAGCTTATTTCATGACCTGGGTTCCACATCCCTGCAGATCTGCCTTTCCCTGACTGTTCTCATGTGGTGGCTTCATTTTTTCCAGCAAAGTTCATTAGTGCCCATTGTCTAAGGCACATTATGCGATGCTCCCGGTCGATGTTCCCTCTAAGTTTAGTGTGAGCTAGCTCACAGTTTTTTAGCCTCCGGCTCACACATTTTTTCAGGAAGGATGGCTCCAGAGCAAACTAATTCATGCAGTTGCCCAATTGCTCAATCGCAACTTTAATGCCAGTAGCTCACAAAGTAGGACTCTTGCCCACAAGACACCACAGCTTAGAGGGAGCATTGGTCCCAGTACAGATGTTGTCAGTGGCTGCCCCATGTCTGCAAAACTGCCTCCCAAAAGAGGTCAAGTGGGCTTCTGGCTTTCCAATGAAGCTGAAAAACAGAGTTATTCTGGAGAGCTTTCAGGCCAGCCTGAGCTTGGACTAAGGAGGAATATCCTGCTAGTGGAGCATAAGTTTTTTTTCCCCAGATGGGTTTTTAAAATGGTTTTGAATGTACTGTATGTTGTTTTAATGTTTATTTTAAATTTTTATTGTTGTTTTTTGCCTCAGGTCCTGGGATGCTCATGAGAAGAGTGGGTGCATAAATGTTTTAAAAGAAAGAAATAATTTGTGAATTCATGAGCAGTCAATGAATATGATTGGGAAGAAAACTGGGTGTTATTGGAGCATGTTATTTGCTGAAATTTGAGCATGTTACTGCTGAAAGGAATTCCAAATAATGTCATAAATATTCACTTTAGGAGCAAAAGATTATTTCACGTCTGCAGTGTACTATAGCTTCGGTTGTCAATTAAGCTATTCAGATAAGTATTCTTAACAAACCATTATTTGAGACATGATCGGCAACAGCATCAGTTAATAAAAATTCTGCTTCTGAATTTATCAAGCTTCTGTGAGGATGACAGCCATTTTGAAGATGGTATTTGTTTTGGGGGCTATTGATACAGTGGGCTCAACTTATCTCATGTCCTTATAAAGAGTATGATGTATATTTCCCCTATCCCTAATAGCAGTGGCCAATAATGTGAAGAGCAGTGAAATACATGCTGGTATGTATGCAACCACGCATTTCCCCTGATGGAATGGAATTTCTGTTTGTGGAAAAGGGGGTGGAGATTAACTTTGACTGTCTCCTCTCACTGTGGACCCCTATTTGTCCCCTGTTCTCTTCCTGAGGGTCCATTGACCCCAGACACAACATTTAATAGGGCCTGGTGGGTTGTAGTCCCACTTTCTGATGTTTATGAATGGTTGAGTATTCACCAGTGTTTCTTAATGGCTGGAGGATGTGTCTTTCATCAGCAAAGTTGCACCATTAGGTGGCAGAAAATAACATTTCTCCAGATTTAGGATTCCACTTCTAGCTAACTAAACTGAGCATTGTAAGGCAGAAAAATATCAAAGTAAAATTCTACTCGCATATTTTGAAGAATGATGGGTCTACAAAGCTAGCAAACTGTGCTTAGGGACCTGATACATTTCTTTCTGTTGCTATGTAATTTGGATATTATTGACTGTTTACCTGGTACACATCCTGAATAAATCTCCAGTCCCTTCTCAGTGCTTTACAAGAGGCACATGTGTTCTAATTAATGATGGAAACAGATGCAAATCACTTCTGGCTTTTGCAGTTTCAAAGTGAGAGCAGCCATTTCATCTTTATCCCAGTAGGTTTGGGTGAGAGCTTTTTTGGTAAACGGGATAGTCTGGATCACACATCCTTACCTCCATCTTAAGACCTGAAGTTTGCAGACCTCCACATTCCACCATGCCCAGCAACATATTTCTCTCTCCTTTGCCCCACTGCTTAGCTGCCCTATACCAGCCCTATTCCTATCTGATGTAAGGGGCTTTGAATTTTGCTGCTCTACTGCAGATCAACATGGCTACCCACTGAAATTATGCTAGCCCTGTTCACATGTTACAGCGAACACATGCACAAGATGTACGTCCACTTACACAGCAAGGATAGGGAATTAATAGACCTTGATAAGGCTGTGTGACAATGCACATGCACAAAAAAAGCAAATTGTACTGTACTATATGGCTAGGAAAGAATATGGGGAGGGAATATGATGAAGTGATTTGTTGAACGCCAATGAACAGATCGATGAACTATTGAACTGATCATCAAAAGATCAGGTACGTGTTCATAACCCACAAACAGGACATAAACTGAACTAGTGGGTGCTCAAGCATGCCAAATGGGAAACATCGGTCACTTGAAGTAATAACAGAGGGCAGTAACTGAGAGAAAGCCATGGCTAAGGAAACAGAAGAAGAAGAGTTGGATTTATACCCTGACCTTCACTCAGAGCGTCTTACAATTTCCTTCCCTTTCTCTCCCCACAACAGATACCCTTTGAGGTAGGTGGGTCTGAGAGAGCTGTGAAAGAGCTGCTCTTGAGAGAACAGCTGTGAGAGAACTGTGACTGACCCAAAGTCTCTCAGTTGGCTGCATGTGGAGGAGTGGGGAATCAAACCCCGTTCTCCAGATCAGAGTCTGCCGCTCTTAACCACTACACCAAACAGCATTGGAATTGTGTTCAAAGTAATAATATTTTGACCCTGGACTAAACAAGGCAGGGGAAAAGAACAATCTTTAATGGAATAAGTGATACTTAGGCATCAAGTCCATCAATAGAAGTTAGAAGAAGAAGAAGAGGAGAAGAGATTGGATTTATACCCTGCCCTCCACTCCCCAAGGGAGTCTCAGAGCGGCTTACAAACTCCTTCCTCTTCCCCTCCCCACAACAGACACCCTGTGAGGTAGGTGGGGCTGAGAGAGCTCTTTTCCAAGCTGTCCTTGAGAGAACAGCTGGTACAGAACTATGGCTTGCCCAAGGTCATCCAGCCAGGTGCAAGTGGAGGAGTGGGGAATCAAACCCGGTTCTCCCAGATTAGAGTCTGCGCACTTAACCACTACACCAAGCTGGCTCTCTAAGTTAGGCACCTAAATGCTAATTTTACCTCTTGAAATCTTCTCCAGAACAGACAGTAAATCGCCTTGAGTGGGTGGCAAGATAGACAGATAATAGTCCATCTCCCAGGCTGTCAAGCTAGCTCATTTAGTTTAGTGACAGAAAAACGTATGCCGAATTGCTTTTAAAAGTTTCCAAAGTATTTCATAATATACTTTTCAACCCTAAGTATTTATGTTTCCAAGAGTCAGTATGCAAGTACCATGTCTTCTACACAGCATAAATAATTCTCACGATATAGTTGCTCTTATTAACATAATGCTTAATTAGGTAAGTGATAGGGCTTTTATGCAAATGCACCCAGTTAAGAATCACTCACTTGGCTGGGGGAAGTTTGATAAGTAATTTGGGATTGACATGTTCTAGAAATAAACATGAAGGCAATCTCTGTATGCAAATGTAGGCTATTAATTTCAGTAGCCAAGCTGAAATTCAAATGAGAAAAAAAATAATTTTCAAAACGAAGTAATTTGATAGCCATTAATCTCATTAGAGTGTTTCTTTAAAGTTTAATCATTCAAAAACACACGGACTCATAGATGATTACGTTAAAGATTCCCTCCCTGTAATATGAAGATCTTCCGCCTCAAACATAATCCTGTATGAGAACACAGCATCTATTTAATCCAGGGGAAAATGTTTTCTGGTTCAGTCCTATTAGTTGGTTTAACACATAGTTGATACCAGGGGTCATTCCGTAGAAAAAGAGGCGCAGGAGCTCATTAGCATAACTCATTAGCATAACTTATTTGCATATGCTACACCACATGACATCACTAGAAGTATGTCAGAAGGCAAGAAAGAAAGGAGAGAGAGAGAGAAAGAAAAGAAGAAAGGAAGGAAGAAAAAAAGGAAGAAAGGAAGAAAGGAAGGAAGGAAGGAAGGAAGGAGGAAGGAAGGAAGGAAGAAAGAAAGAAAAAGAAAGAAAGAAAGAAAGAAAGAAAGAAAGAGCTGGCAGAGAGGGGACAGCTACTAATCCAAGCCTCAGAAATACCACTGTTCTGGGAGGATAGCTTCAGTGGTGGCTGAAGCCTTCAGAAGGCTGTTCAGAGGAACAAGGACCTTTCCAGGGGACAGGGTCATTTTGCTGCAGCCACGACACAAGCAGGCATTCCCCCGCAGGGAGGGGGGCTGGCACCAACTCCCAGAGCTGAGCTCCCCCGAGCTCCTGCTTGAAATGACCCCTGGTTGACACATTCAAGCTGCTCATTTCTTTCCTGATGGTTTCTCCCGACATCCTGATCTGTGGAACTGCATGAAATGTGGTACAGTGGCTTTGTGGTTTACCAGGGCACTGGGGTATGAAGTGGACTGGGAGATTAGAGTGACACTGGTGGAAGATTTAGGGATGAATCAGACAGAGCACAACGTAGAGCTGGTAATGGCAGTGACATCTGTCACCACTGTGTCAATAGAATCTTGTCCTGCTCAGTTGTTTAAAGTGGTTCATGACCTGATAACATGTAAGTCCGACTATGTCAGTGATGTTAATTTAACCCCTAGCTGTGGATGTTTTCACAACATTCTTTTCTGACAAAATTCTCTCATTTGTTCTGACTTGGAGGCCTAGTTGAGAGTAGATCTGGTACCTGAGGTATCAGAAGCACAAGCTTTCCTATTGTTATGGATAGATTCATTTTGCCTACGAATGCTGACGGGGTCCTTGAGAGTATGGCTGCCATCAATTTTGCTCTTGATCCCTACCTTTTAAAATCATGCCAAGGAAAGATTTTGGTTATTGATGAAAATCAATAATGCTTCATTGACTGTGGAGGCTCTCCCGAGGCCTTTAAAGAAGGCAGTTATTAGACTTTTGTTTTAAAATAACATGGCTAAGGATAAAACAGCCAATTGTAGGCCAGTCTCAAATTCATCTTTTCTGTAGAAGGGGACAGAATATATTGTGGTGGAGCAGGTCTGAGGATTTCTGGGTGACACACCTGCCCTTGACCCATTCTGGTCTGGTTCCAGGCCTGGGTTTGAAACTGAGATGGCTTTAGTTGCACTGGTGGTTGCTCTTTGCTTAAACTTAATATGGAGGAAGGTCATCCCTGTTTATACTGTTAGATCTACCAGGGGCCTTTGACACAGTTGACCACTCCATTCTTATCTGCCTTAGATGCCAGTTCTTCTGGTGGCATCACCTGCCTCCTGCTGCCATTCTGTTGGCCAGCAAGAGAAACATTAATTAAAATTTTTCTGTAGGCATGACAGTGTGATACCACTTTTGGAAAACCTATAAGTTATGTCATGTCTCTCTAGGAATTACTGGGCACACTATAGTTTTACCACAGAGTTTTCAGCAATGCCTAAAGAAATGTAATGTCAGCTTTGGGTTTCCCCTAGAATGTCCCTACCCCCCCCCCCCCCTTGCTGGGAGCATTGGTGTTAAGCGAGTGTGTGTTCAGACACAGTTTTCACTGGGGGAGTAGAATCCACTGGGTGGGATGTGTCTTGTGGAGTGCCACAGGGTTCTATTCTCTCACCCATGCTCTTCAATGTGAGGCTGCTGAATGAAGTCATCCAAAGTTTGGGGGTTGGCTGTCATCAACTGGCAGATGACACCACTTCTAGATTGGTCTACTTCCAGTTCTGGATTATTTTGAACTCCTTTATACACATGTAGGGTGACATGCCACATTTCTTTATTCCTTTCACTCCCTTTCCTATCGTTTCCCATCCCTGATAATTTGAGCACCAGGAAGATGCACTTACAGAGGACCAATTAAGCACAGCATGGGCCCTACCAAGTGCAGTGGCAGCTGTTGTAGCCGTGAGTAAATTTAAATAAAGTGAAAGCTTATGGGATGTTAGCTTTGTACTGGCAATTGAATGTTCATCAAACATATAGGGGGCATTTATCTTTATTCAAAGACACACTGGCAGCTCTTTTCAATGTAAGATTAATGCCAGAACACCACGAAGATGGTTATCCTCAAGGCTCTTTTTCTAGGAGGAACTCCTCTGCATATCAGGCGACACACCCCAATGCAGCCAATCCTCCAAGAGCTTACAGAGCTCATCTTACAGAGGCTACTGTAAGCACTTGGAGGATTGGCTACATTAGGGGTGTCGCCTAATATGCAAAGGAGTTCTTCCTAGGAAAACGAGACCTGGCTATCCTTAGGCAATATTTTTACAAAAGCACAGAAGAGACTTCTGATTCCCAATGGCTCAATTTTAACAAAGCTTTCCTAGATAGGAGTCTGGGTGAATTAATATCCATAGGTCTGTAGTGGGGGTAGGGAGTGCTGTCAAGTCACAGCTGACATCTGGCGACCCCATGGGGCTCTCCAAGGCAAGAGACATGCCGAGGTGGTTTGCCATTGCCTGCCTCTGTGTCATGACCCAGGGGTGTGCAAAAAACAAAAATCGGTATTTTTTGAGTTTGGGTTTATTGAACCCAGAAAATATCAGTATATCCCGATATCCCTTAATCCAAATATCGGTATGATATTTGGATTTGGGAAGCATTTGGGAAACCCAAATTATTCAGCTTTAAATGGCTGGCACTAGTAGCCATTTCACCGCTCCATTTTGCTCCCCCCTGCTTTGAAGGGGGGGAAGTGAAAGGGAGTGCTGAAATGACTTCCTGCCATTTAAACTGAACAGCTGACAGGCAGATCCGCTGGTCAGCTGTTAGGTTTAAACAGCTGCAAGCCATTTCAGACCTCCCTTTGGTTTCCTCCTGCTTGGAAACGGGGGGTGCGGGGTGGCCTGGCATGCAGCCATTCAGACCAAACAGTGCGGCAGGTCAGCCATTCAGCTGTCTGGTTTAAATGGCCACAAGCCATTTCAGAACTCCCTTTCTCTCCCCTCCATTTCCAGGTGGAGCTGTCTAGTTTAAATGGCCACAAGCCATTTCAGACCTCCCTCTCCTTCCCCTCTGTTTCCAAAGGGAGGTCCACTTTCACATGTCAAATCTCCTTTAAAAGGACAGGGCATTTTTCTCCTGACCCATTGGCTACCCTAGAAATAACCAGTATTCAGGGATAATCAAGGCTCCTACCAAGTGATAATCAGAAAAAAAGAAGAGTCTAGTGGGAGGGAAAGAAAGAAAATCACCATGTAATGAAATAAGCATAAGAAGCAAGAGTTGGATCATGCCTGAAATTTCTGTGCACACAAAGCATTCATGAAGGTACCCTATTCCCCAATAACAGCATTCCAAGGGTCATTTCAGGCTGTAGTGGGGACAGGGAGGCAGGGAAGAAATCCTACAGTCCATGGAAACTGTTAGTGGGCTCCAACCCCAAGTTTACCCACAAAAGAAGAAGAAGAAGAAGAAGAAGAGATTGGATTTATACCCCGCCCTTCACTCACTTAAGTGTCTCAGAGCGGCTTACAAACTCCTTTTCCCTTCCCCTCCCCACAACAGACACCCTGTGAGGTAGGTGGGGCTGAGAGAGCTCTTTCCCAAGGTGTCCTTGAGGGAACAGCTGGTACAGAGCTATGGCTCGCCCAAGGTCATCCAGCCAGGTGCAAGTGGAGGAGTGGGGAATCAAACCCGTTTCTCCCAGATTAGAGTCCGTGCACTTAACCACTACACCAGACTGGCTCACTGGCTCAAAAGAAAGCTTGGGCCCACAGCATGGTCTAAAAACACATGATATACCATGAAGCTAAACATATCCGAGCCTGGTCACTGCCCAGATAGGAGTCAGAGTAGTATAGTGGCTATGAAACTGGACACTGATCAGTAAGATCTGGATTCAAATTGGGTTCAAATCCCCATTCAATCGTGAACTCACTAGCAGCATAATCCTAAACAAAGCTACACCTTTCTAAATCCTTTGAAGTCAATGGGCTCCGAAGGGTATAATTAGGACTGCGCTGTGAGTGACCTTGAGCTAACTGCTGTGTTCCAAACTAACCTACCTTGCAAGGATAAGAGAGGGGAAGTGACCTCCCTAAACTCCTTGGAAGAACAGTGAGGTAAAGCTGATTGATGATGATCAGACTGCCTGGGTATCTTGTGTACTGTCCCCTTGAACTGCACGAGGAAAGAAAGATGGACAATATATTAAACTGCAATGTTACATGCCAGGCTCCTGTGGGGCAACCCCCCAACCCCCCCAATATCCATGGCCACCGTGTCCTATAAAGAGAGATCCTGATAATTTTTATATTATGTAAAATCGCACAGTTTGCAATATATTGTTTGTCACTGTTAGAAACATGCCCTTTTAAAATGAAGACGCAATAAAGGCATCACTCAGAAAGCTTTGTCAGTTAGAACAGGCTATAGAAACCAAAAACACCCATACACAAAAGCAAGCAGCAATCTTGCAGTAATTGAACAGCGACATAATAATCTTTAGAACTAGTGGATATAGGAAATGGGGCTGGGTTGGGGATGTGGGGAGAAAGAGGATGTAATTTGTGAAATCACTGCCATGTGCTCTTGTTCTTGCATTTGCTTCAATTGTGTGTTTATTCGCCATGCCCATTACCGCTGCAGTGGCAATCACAGAATGGAAATGCTTTCCATCTATCATCCTGATTCTAACAAGAAAAGGAAGCGGACAATTTTAGTTACAGTGCATTAATGCTCATTACTCTCCTAATGAAGATTTGTGTTGCTTTTTCAGGAACCTTGAAGCTAATTTGTAACTTATTTGTGGCACTTCAAAGCCATTCCAGAGCTGCATTCCTTGAGTTCTGCTCCCTATGAACTGATTACACCTATGGCATCCCTTAAATGCACAAATGGCCCCACGTCTGAACCCACCATAGATTTAGCGTAAGTGGTAAGGTGTTACATGGAAACAGCATACTTAGATCTCTGTGTGCATATAGCCAATTGGCATCGCAGATGGCATCAAAAATGTATTGGCCATGTTGTGTGGGCATGCTGCTTCATTAAAATAATATATTTGGGGATTGCAAAATCGGGAGAGAAGCAAGCTGGTACCGCTGGCAAGGCCTTCCTTCCTATCATTTTGGGTTCCCATTTGAAACTTTCTTATCTTCTCATTTTTGGGAGAAGCCGTGACTCAGTGGTAGAGCATTTGATTGGCATGCAGAGGGTCCCAGATTCAATCATCGGCATCTCCAGTTAAAAGGATCTGGTTGCAGGTGATGGGAAGGACCTCTGCCTGAGACTCTGGAGAGCTGCTGCCAGTCTGAGTAGACAAGACTTACCTTGATCGACCAAGGGTCTGATTCAGTGTAAGGCTGCTTCAAGTGTTCATTTTTCACTTTCTCATATTATCCTGCCTCTCTTTTTGCTAAATTTTAGGATTAGCCTATGCTTAGTCCTAAACCTGTACAAGAAAGGAGAACTATGGATATGAGTATAAACAAGAGAAACAATAACCATAGAAAGATAACTAATTAACGCTAAACAAATCTTTTTAATATACCAATTTACTAAGTACATAAATATCAAATAATAGAAATAACACCTCTGTGTTCATTTAACAAAATCTTTTACACAATGAAGAAGAAGGAGAAAAAGAGATTGGATTTATACCCCGCCCTCCACTCCCCAAGGGAGTCTCAGAGCAGCTTACAAACTCCTTTCCCTTCCCCTCCCCACAACAGACACCCTGTGAGGTAGGTGGGGCTGAGAGAGCTCTTTCCCAAGGTGTCCTTGAGGGAACAGCTGGTACAGAGCTATGGCTTGCCCAAGGTCATCCAGCCAGGTGCAAGTGGAGGAGTGGGGAATCAAACCCGGTTCTCCCAGATTAGAGTCCGCGCACTTAACCACTACACCAAACTGGCTCTCTATGCAAGTCTACTCGTTAACAAATCCCTTTAAATCACAATAGTCTTACAAACATATAGAAAGGCTAATACATACTAATAAACACTAATAACCCTACCCCACTCCCCCCACCCCAAGCATTCAAATGGTGGAACTGAGCTCACCTCCAGTGCCTACCACAGAACTGGCCACCAGCCTTGCTACCCACCCAGGCATCTGGAGAGGCAGGCTGGAGGCACCTGGCAGCCCTTGAAGTGGGCTTTGGAATTGTGTTGGCTTGCATCATGTTGGTTTCCTATGGTTTCACTGGTATGGATTAAGCCTGCTTGCTTCTGCTTTGTCATAACACAGAGTGTTGGAGAACCCTGGTTTAACCAGTCAAAAGACCAGGCCTATTATACCACCACTCCCCGGGACACTGCGGAGGAGGTGAAAAGAGGCTCCCTCATAGGCCAATTTGAAGGATGGCCCAAAAACTCCTGCATGGCCCCTCAAAAAAGCTACCAGCTAATCCCATATTACCCACAGCAAGGGTGGGTGGCCCAACTCATAGCAAAAGCTTGCTCCAGAGAGCTTTGCTCCTAAATGGACCTCCAATCTCTAATCTTCAAGACAGGTAGATATCACCCCATCCCCACCTATATTCCTGCTACTCTCTTTATTTCCTATTTTTTAAAATGTGTATTGCTTCTTGTACGCTTTTTGTATATTAGTACTCTCATTTTCTCTTAAATAAAATCCATTTCTATTTTCAATTTGGACTGGTTATTTTGGGAGTTCTCTAAAAGGGAAGGATCCCCATAAACGCTAGTAGCCAATCTCACTAGATTACCTCCTCTCACAAGCTCTCTGTCTCTTTGCTAATTCCTCCAGCAAAAACAGGAGACAGCCCATTTTGGGCAACACATAGCATTTGGAGTAACAGCTGTTTAGATAAAATGAAGTTTATGGAATACTTTCTTCAGTATGTTCTCTTGTATAGCGGTAACAAAATATTTCTGTGCTGTGTATTTGAATGAGGCTAGAGGAAGAGGTTATGTTCAGAAGCAAAGACAAAGTGGCTTTTTGACCCAGGCTTTTGCTTTCTGTTCCCATGATGCAGGAATGAAATTGCATAAGCTTTGCTGATACATGCTGCCTTCTTCCTGAGGAAAAGAAAAGCACGTTAAATTGAATTTCTGCTGTTTCCTGAGAGATTAAGGGTTCTACAGTAGCAAGCAATTTTTGTCAGTTTTTATTTTCCTCTTTAGATATCACCCATGGTGGGGCCAGTGAAGGCACTGCCCCAACAGAGTCACCAGAGCAAAATTATGGAGGGGTGATATTACTTAATATTCAGATCAGTTTTTTGAGTTGTAGCAGGTATGTCAGACATAAGAACAGTTTAACAAAATCCATGGTGATTGATGTACTCCACAAGTGGTAATGTTTCAAGCTCCACCCACCTGACAGGCCTAAAGATTTCCCCCTAATTCAGGATGGGTTTTTTTCAAGATCATTTTCACCCTTGTCAAGCTGAAGTGATCCTTTAAAAATCCCTCTTAACTACTGTGACTGTTAGCATGGCAGGGTGTTTGAAGGGTGTCATGGGTAGTTATTTTAAGTAGTTAATTACAAATAAGTAAAAATGTCTGAATCTAAAACTAACTGCTCCAATTCAGCTCATGCTTTTCTGATGCTAACTATTCATAAGCACTAAAATGTAGATAGAAAGCCATCCTAAGAAGGTCCCTGGATGCCATGCCTTGCCTACTACCATATCTAGATGAGCCTGTTCTCTTCTTCCAGGAAAAAAAACCCAGGCAAAATAGGCATTGAGCCTTTCTGCTTTCTCTCTGTCCTCTGTCAGAGTTTCTCCATTTTCACCCAACAATGGGCCCATCACCTCTTTTATCTGACACTAGAGACTAGAACCTTCAGTTGCTGACCCAAGAGTAGCAGTGCTCTTACAAAGGAATTTCAAAGGGTGATTAGAAAGCGAAACTGCTGAACTGCAATTGATAATGAAACTCAAGACAATGCAGCCTCCTGGACTGAATTGAGAGCTAGTTTTCCTGTCTCATTACCAATGTGTGCTATTATCATTTGCCATCTGAAATCACTCCACTCTCCAAGATATAAGGACCAATCCAAGTGTTCTAATTCCTAATCAGGATCTTTTTGAAAGGAAATAAATCCAGATAGGAACAAAAAAATCCAAGCTTTTTTTTTTTTTTTTTAAACAACTTTTTAGAATAAGCCAAAATAATTTCCTCCATGTACATTGTGTTTGTCAGAAGAATTCACCCTCCCTCCCTCTGAAGAAGTGTGCTTGCACACAAAAGCTTGTACCTGGAATAAAACACTGTTGTTCTTAAACCTGCCATGGATGGGATTCCAACTTTGTTTTTTCTCTCTCTCTTTCCTACCCATGTCTTCCTCCCCAAAAGAGAAGGAGCAGCCCTGGAGAAGGAAACAAAAGCGGTGTGTGTGTCTGTGAGTGAAAGAAAGAGAGAGAGGCATGTATTCGTATCTCTCCTGCATGAAACAGGAAGCAGCCACAGAGCTATGTGTGAGTGGGGGGGGGGGGGGAGAGGGAGGGGGGCAAGAGGCAAGAAGCAGGAAGCAAAAAGCCACTAAGGGAGCTGGGGGGTAGCAGCAGCCCTGGAAAAGAAGCAGGAGAAGGTAGTTGCTCAGGATCTGGATGTGAGCCCTGTGCAAGCCAGATGTGCTCTGTGGGCTGCATTTTTGACACCCCTGCTGTATATCTTTCCTTTCTATGGCTCTCCTGCTATTCCTTTGATGTGTAGATAGCTACTCTCAAAGAATCTTCCTTCCTTCTAGGTAACACCTCTTTCTCTCCTCCATCTTGCCACCATGAGAGCAGGGAATTCATCCTGCATCTCCATCCATCCTAATTAGTTTGCCTAGATTAGAATCCTATCTCTATATCCTGTCTAGAAGGGAGTTCCTTACAATAAAGGACACACATTAGTTTGCTAAGATAAAAATTGCACATTCCTTTGCATAAGCAGACAGTCTTAGTGATTCTGAGCAAAAGTCCAGGATGAGGCCACAGAATCACTGCTGCTCTCCCAACTAGAGCCAAGCCAGGAATGGCCCTCGCCCTATGCAAGGTGGGTGGGAGCCCGCAAATTGCCAGAAGCTACCTGTCTGAGCCCCAAATAGGGCAGGAGCAAGTGGTGGCAGAAGCCTGTTCTTCTTCCCCCCCCTCTTTTGAGGGAGTGAGGCAGTAGGCAGTCACTATCCCCATGCATGGGGCAGTGTCAGAATCTGTCAATTCAGACAATGTATTAGTCAGGCCTAGGCTTAGCTTCTTGCATGCATGCCTTTCACTATCCTATGTATCTATCATGTATTGGGGTCTATGTAACCATGATGTATTATGCCTGTCCAGGCCGGGAGGGTGACAACAATGATTTGCGAGAACAAGGAGGCCTCACATCCCTGCCTCCGCATTCCAGCTGCTCCGGCAGTAACTTCAAGGGAGGATGCCTCTCATCTCTTATCACATGCAAAGAACCTTGGAGCCATTGATTGTTATGTGAACTCGAAACATCTGAGGGGTCTGGTTTGGGAGAGGAAATTTACTGCTTAACACCTCACTTTTTTCCTGTGAGAACCAAACGGTCAGGACACCTTTTAGCCCGCCAATTTTCCCTTAAGGGGATTGGCTATCTATGGGTAATTCAAACTCCTTGGAATGGTATAATAGACCCGCTTGTATAATCTGTCTCATCTCTGACAATAACCCGAGATGCTGTACTAATGTAGAAATAGGGAATAAAGAACTGTGGTTAACCAACCAAGATCTGATCCTTGACTACTTTGAGCAGAACTCTCACAGATTGTCAGAGATCTCTGACTGGGACTCAGCCGTTCCTGACCATGTCAGACGACGACACGGTCCCCATCAACCCTACCCCCGAAGATGTTCCCGTTACCCCGAAGGATCAGGGGAACGGTGGTGGTGGCGGCGGAGGAGGCACCGAAGTGCCGGTGACTACGAGCCAGGGGGCTCACTACATCCCGCGCCTACCTCCTCATCAGAGCGTGACCCCCAAGTACGCCTGGAGCCATTTCGGTCGTCGGACCGTGGATTCGTGGGTGCACGATCGGAAAGGGGCACGGGTTTCGTTCGCTGGAGACCCGCTCGATCGAGGGAGACCGAGCTACCTGGGAGACGACTGCGAGCCGATCTACCGTGGAGAGCCGCGTTGCCCGCCGTTCGAAGGAGAGGGGACAGGTCCGTATGGGCCCGATCCGTACCGAGAGGAGCAGATGCCCCACTTGGATCAGATGATGGGAGAGTTGCGACTCCAACTCACCGCAGAACTACGCGAATTGGCCCTCGATCTCCAGCACCAGTTTCGAGACGCTATGAGGGTAGTGCAAGGAGCTCTCCCCGGTCAGGGGATAGGAGTCCAGCAACAGCCAGCGGCGCCCGGAGGGGTCCCGATTCAGCCTCAGGTGCCCGCTCTGCCGGCACAGCCAGTCCAGCCGGTCGTCCCGGTCCCGGCCCCGGGGCCCGCCCCAGCACCCGCCCCGGCCCCGGTCGCCCCAGCCGTCCGCCCAGCCCCCTCCGACCCTCTGACGACTACTTTTGATGGGGACCCGGAGAAGCTGCGTTTTTTCATGTTGGAGATCGAGAGGTTCCTGGACAGCTAGGGCCACCTCTATCCCACCGAGAGAGAACGGATTGGTTACATCGGTTCCAAGCTGAAAGACACCGCCAGCGATTGGTACGTGAGCCTGCACGACTCCCCAGGACCTGAGCTGCGTTCACTGAACAACTTCATGTGGGCCCTCCATCATCAGTTTGAAGACCCCCTGGGTGAGGAAAAGGCCCGTAATCAACTGAGGAAGCTGTTCCAGGGGAGATCGACGGTGAGGGATTACACCGATAAGTTTCGGCGCATCGCGGCCAAGATCCACGGCTGGCCGGAGGAGCTATTCATGGAGAAGTACTGGGAGGGCCTTAACCCGGAGATCTACGAGACCGTGCTGCTGGGGGGCCGCCCGGGCACGTTGGCCACCTGGATGAGAGCCGCTACCGACATGGAAGAAAGGTTCACCTTGATCAAAATGGGGTCCTCGGCTACGGCGGCCAGCAAAGCAGCCCCGAGAGCGAAGCCACGGCCCAGCGTGCAAGACGTCCGAGATGCCCGGTTCCGGCAAGGGCTGTGCATGAAATGTGGGGAGAGTGGCCACTTCGCCTCAGCCTGCCCGAGAGGGGGAGGGAGAGGCCCGAAGACCTCGACGCCGGTGGCGGGGAGCACCCCTAGCCGTGGGAAAACACCGATTAAACCCCGGGCGTTGCAGCTGGAGGGAGCTACTAGTGATCAGGGGGAGCTGGAGCTGATGGAGACGCAGATGTCGGGAAACTCCAACGACCTGCAGTGAGCGGCGCAGAACTGCAGGTCCCCCGCCAAGAAGCGCCATCTCCGGTGAGCATCCCTGGCCCCCTATTATATATGGTAGTGACTGTGGTGACCCCTGGATCAGGTACCCACATGAGGGTCCGCGCATTAATTGACTCTGGGTGTGCGCGGGACTTGATTAGCCCATTAGTATTGGAGGGGTTAGGACCAAAGGTTACCCCACTGGTGGAACCTCTAAAGTTTACTCAAATGGATGGGTCCGAGATGAAGGAGGAGTGCATAGCAGAGACTGAGAGCCTGATTGTGGGGACGGGGGAACATTGGGGGAAGCGAGCTTTTGTCATCACCCCAAATGCCCAGTTCCCTATGGTGTTGGGAAGTCCCTGGCTCAGTGCGCACGACCCCTATATTAAATGGAGCGAAGGGAAGATCTCTTGGGTGGACGAACGCTGCCTCAAGCACAGATGGGACCTGGAGTGGGGACCCGGACCGCCGATCACTCCTCCCCCGGCCCCCGCGCTCGCCCTCACCCCCACCCTGGTGCCCAAAGAGTATAGAGACTTGTTGGAAGTATTCAGCGAGACCGAGGCGGATGAGCTGCCCCCCCACCGACTGTCGGACTGTGCTATCGAGCTACTCCCAGGGGAGAAACTCCCGAAGGGGAAACTGTACTCCATGAGCCCTCTAGAACGGGAAGAGCTGCGAAAGTTCCTGGACAAAAATCTAGCGCGCGGCTTCATCCGCCCAGCCAAGTCCCCCTTTGCCGCGCCGGTGCTGTTCAGGAAGAAAAAGGACGGGGGTTTGCGATTATGCACCGACTATAGGGGACTGAATGCGGTCTCCACTACCAACGCTTACCCCCTCCCTTTAATAAAGGACCTGTTGGCGGAAGCCGCTAAGGGGAAGGTTTTTACCAAGCTGGATTTACGAGATGCCTATTTCAGGGTGCGCATCCGGGAGGGGGATGAATCCAAGACTGCCTTTAATACCCCCCTGGGACAATTCGAGTACCTAGTGATGCCGTTCGGCTTAAGTGGCGCGCCCGGGGTCTTTATGAGTTTAATTAATGAAGTGTTGCACAAGCACCTATTTAAAGGAGTGTTATGTTACATAGATGATATCTTGATCTATTCGACTGATAAGAAAGAGCATGTGAAATTAGTCAGGGAAGTCCTTGCCACCTTGCTGCGAAACCAGCTCTATGTTAAGTTATCCAAGTGCGAATTCCATCGTGAGTCAGTGGACTTCCTGGGCTATCGCATTTCTCAGAAGGGTCTGGAGATGGACCCAGCTAAGGTGGAGGCGGTGGTGCAATGGGAGGCTCCGCGAACGAGAAAACAATTGCAGAGCCTATTAGGATTTTGCAACTTCTACCGAACCTTCATAAAAGACTTTGCTAGGGTTACTCTCCCCTTAACGGACTTACTAAAAACTAAGGGGAGGGGGCCCGAGGCAGGGAAGCCAGGGGAAAAGATTGCATGGAACAGGGAGTGTCAGGGGGCGTTTGAAACCTTAAAGACTCTTTTTACTTCTGAGCCCATCCTAGCACACCCTGATGAAACCAAAGAATTCATAATCCATGTAGACGCGTCTGATGTAGCCATGGGGGGGGGCTATATTGCAAAGCGGGCCGGAAGGGAAATTACACCCACTGGCTTACATTTCGAAAAAATTTAACGACACAGAGAGGAATTGGTCGGTTTGGGACAAAGAGGCAGCGGCCATTAGGTTGGCGCTCACTACGTGGCGGCATTGGTTGGAGGGCGCGCAAACCCCGTTCGAAATATGGACTGATCATAAAAATCTGGAGGCGCTGCGCACTCAGAGATCCCTCAACGCCAAACAACTGCGGTGGGCTGATTTTTTCTCCAAGTTTAACTTTGTGCTTAAGCATTTTCCTGGGAAGGCTAACTCCTTGGCAGACGCACTGTCCAGATTGCCCCAACATGAGAGTGTCAAGGAGGAGGTGTTTGATTCCATGTTCTCCCCCCAGCAATTAGGGGGGGCAGTAGTCACTCGGAGCCAAGCTAAGAAGGCGCAATTGGACATTGGGAAATGTGATTGGGGGGGGGGGGATTATGCTCCGGAAGAGGTGGAAGAATTAGAGGCTTTGGAGGAATGCTCCAAGAGAGAAGATCAGTGTTGGCTTCATGGAGACAAACTAGTGGTGCCAAAGATCAAACGTAAGGAGATATTGTTGACCTGCCACTCGTCTAAACTCGCAGGGCATTTTGGATTCCTAAAAACGCTTAATTTAATCCAGCGTCAATTCTGGTGGCCGCGCATGCGCCGAGACGTCTCCGACTTCGTCTCGGCTTGCCAAACTTGTTTAATGTGCAAGAAGCGGGGGGGGGGGGGGAAGGTTCCTGGACTGTTGCACCCGCTACCCACCCCCTCTCGCCCCTGGGAGGCCATAGCCATGGACTTTATCACCAATTTACCCCCCTCCAAGGGGAAAACGGTTATTTGGGTGGTGGTAGACACGTTTTCAAAGCAAGCACATTTCACCCCCTTCAAGCAATTGCCCACCGCCAAAGGGATGGCCAAAGCTTTCTTTAATCACGTGATAAAATTACACGCTTTTCCGAAGAGAGTGGTATCCGACAGGGGCAGTCAATTCGTTGCCAGCTTCTGGCGGGAGCTCCTGAAAATGATGGACATAGAACCAGCCCTGAGTTCGGGTTACCACCCAGAAACCGATGGCCAATCCGAACGAACTAATCAAATATTGGAGCAGTTTTTAAGATGTTACACCAATTATCACCAAGACAATTGGGTGGAGTTATTGCCATTTGCAGAATATAGCTACAACAACGCAGTGCACTCTTCCACGGGAGTCTCTCCCTTCATGGCGGTAGGAGGTTTTGAAGGGAAACCATTGCCTACCATTGAGAATGTTCCCAGTGCTTCCCCATCGGATTTTAAAAGTTGGTGGTCTAGCCTCCAAGACTCCTGGCCATTAATAGGCAAAGCACTGGACCAGGCAAAAGAGGATTATAAAAAATATGCTGACCGAGGACGAGCAGCAGGCTGGGATCTCCAACCCGGGGATTCTGTCTACCTCTCCACCAAGAATATCCATGGGTTGCAGCCCAGCAGGAAACTGGGATGGAAATATGTTGGACCCTATAAAGTGTTATGTAAAATATCGGATGTGTCTTTTGAACTGGAACTGCCTAAATCACTGAGTTCTGTACACCCTGTGTTTCATTTCAGCCTACTGAAGAAAGATCCTGGGCCGAATGCTTGGCATCCAGCTCCTCCAGTTCCTCCTCCACTGATGAAGGAGGGGGCCCCTCACTTCGAGATAACTGAAATCCTTGATTCCAAGATGCGGAGAGGCCGATTATATTACTTAGTTAGATGGCTGGATTTCGGCCCGGAACACAACGAATGGATTCGCTCAGAACATGTTCATGCTCCCAAACTGATAAAATTGTTTCATAAAATGTTTCCTGATAAAGCTAGGTGAAGTGAATTATGAGGAGGGCAGGGTGTCAGAATCTGTCAATTCAGACAATGTATTAGTCAGGCCTAGGCTTAGCTTCTTGCATGCATGCCTTTCACTATCCTATGTATCTATCATGTATTGGGGTCTATGTAACCATGATGTATTATGCCTGTCCAGGCCGGGAGGGTGACAACAATGATTTGCGAGAACAAGGAGGCCTCACATCCCTGCCTCCGCATTCCAGCTGCTCCGGCAGTAACTTCAAGGGAGGATGCCTCTCATCTCTTATCACATGCAAAGAACCTTGGAGCCATTGATTGTTATGTGAACTCGAAACATCTGAGGGGTCTGGTTTGGGAGAGGAAATTTACTGCTTAACACCTCACTTTTTTCCTGTGAGAACCAAACGGTCAGGACACCTTTTAGCCCGCCAATTTTCCCTTAAGGGGATTGGCTATCTATGGGTAATTCAAACTCCTTGGAATGGTATAATAGACCCGCTTGTATAATCTGTCTCATCTCTGACAATAACCCGAGATGCTGTACTAATGTAGAAATAGGGAATAAAGAACTGTGGTTAACCAACCAAGATCTGATCCTTGACTACTTTGAGCAGAACTCTCACAGGCAGCTGCTCCTGTTGTCCATTTGCTATGACTGTCCCTACAGGCAGAGTCATCACACCATTGATATGATGCCCCATTGGTTGTGGAACCCTGTATGTGGATGCTATGCCCTTATGATTGTGTGTGGACTATGCCTGGGTAAAATGGAAGCCCGTAGCATTTCCAGTGATCAGGAGCCAATAGCCTGTTAAGCTCATTGCCCTTTGCAGAAGCAGAATAAATCATGTCAATTTAGGCAACCTATGCACATTTTCTTGATTTGCAGAATGTGTATGTGAATTGTAAGTTCAAATGCATACAATTCTTCAATGGCGTTGCACTTGAAAATAGTTTAAGAATTCCTCTGGGTTCTCCTTCATGAACTTGAGGTAGCCCAATTCCCTCCTGTCAAGCCTCCAGACCACGTCACTACAACTGGTAGTGCCTGACCTTGGGGTTGTGAACAGTTGCAAGATCCTGAATGTGGTGCCTGTACACTGCAGTCTGGAGATTCTTTATGACCCTCACTGGTTACCAGTTTGTTTCCATGCTAAATGGAATGGCTTGGATCTGGGACATCTCAGACAGTAGTGTTAAAACTATGTTCCGCTAGAAATGTGGTGGGTTTGGTAGTAGCACCCCTGGGAAGGAACTTGGTGATCCACTGTAGAGTGACAGATGTCAAGTTTTTACACTTTTACACTTGATTGTTTGTGGATGATTAGCTGATGTTTCTTCAGTGTCTGGAAAATGCTTCTTAAATGTTCCATTATCTTTGGAGGCTCCTATCAGCAAGGATGCACTATCCAGCTAGGATGGTGCTAAGATCAGCATTATGTCAAAGAGTTTGGGAGGGATAAAGAGAAAAGCAATTAGAGGTTGCAGAGTCACTTGTGAGGGAAATGCCAGTCTGAGATTTGCAGGTGGCTAGAAGAAAGGTGGGGGTTTCTATTTGCTTCTGAGAAGACTAGTATTTGTTGATGGATGGTTAGACTACCAATTGTCTAGTCCAGGGGTGGGCAAACTGTGGCTTGGGAGCCGCACGCGGCTCTTTCACATATATTATGTGGCTCCCCGCAGGACGGCTGGGGAAGCTAAATATCATTAGCAAACAAATATTAAGATCAAACAAATTAAGATCATTATCAATATCTGCTTTTACCCCTTTTGTTATTATTTTTGGCAGTCTCATTTAATGTTAATAAAAAGCAAATTTGTTTATTTTCCGATAAAAGCAGGTAATATTTGTTCATGTCTTGTGGCTCTCAAACATCTGATGTTTATTCTATGCGGCTCTTCCGTTAAGCAAGTTTGGCCACCCCTGTTCTAGGTGGCTCTTACGCTGAGCAAGTTTGCCCACCCCTGGTCTAGTCTACACATGCAATAAAAGAAGGTGGTAGAATCCTCAAGTAGTAGAGTAGACGTAGGCTTGGGTTGCTGAGAGCCAAATTGGGCCCTCAGACAAAGATTTCATCTGTCTCCCCCATATGACTCTGATCCACCAAATATCATAACAAAACAAATCACTTGGCCAGCTGCTACCATGCATCTATAATAATAAAAGAATTCACATGTCCATCTGTCTGTCCATTTGCGGCTGGCATAACTCATCAGAAAATAAAACCATGACTCTTAAAACTGGCCACCAGCTTCAGGATGATTGTGGGCATTCCAGGGTCAAAAATGAAAGGAATTAGACTATCCTGCCCCAGGTTATCTCCACCCCCAATAAAGTTTGCAATGGAAGTTAAGGTAAGTTCTAACTATGTTTCCTCATTCCTTACCACTAAGGCAGATCAGCATTCTATTATCGTGTGTGTAAAGGGCAGAGAGGGGAGGGTGAGCATCCTTTTACTGCTTTGATAGATTATGGAGAAATATTAGCTCCTCCCTTCTGTTCTTAATATTAACACAATTTTGCTGCTGTACTACTATTAAATACATTATAAGTTGCCAACCAGGAGTTGATAACAAGACTGAAAAATAAGTGGTGGGGGAGAGAAAAATTAGATGTGGGAATGGCAGATCATGAAAAGAAGAGAGCAAAGTGAAGGAGGAGAAAAGAGTTAGAGGAATTAAGGAAAAATAAAAAGGTTAAAAAAATTTTTTTTGCTATCACACACTAACAGGGCTGCCCCCCTTTCAAGATCTGCCTGGGCAGACAAAACTACAGAGCTGGGTGGAACAAAAAGAAAAGGGAAACAATAGACTGATAGAGATAATGACCTAGTTAGGAGGCTGCATCCTGACAGTGACTGTAACCTGCCCTGGCTGGTCTTGCCTTGTTCCAATGCTGGCTCTGCAGATGGGTTTAGCAGGATCTGGGAACTGAGGGCTTCCATCAAGGTCCTAGTAAACATTACAGTAAAGCCCCACCAGGAGAGTAAGAACAACTCCTGTTTACTGTGCTCTGCCTTCCCTGCACCTCTAGTGGGTGCAGTGCAGAACTGCATTAGAAGAAGAAAAAATGTATTCCATGACTGTAGCACGATGCCAGCTTCAGGGAGAGAAAGCCGTTGTGAATCCTTCTCCCTGTACAGAACCCTTGGCAAGTAAAAACAAACAAAAGTCAGCACACCAGCCTGAAAAATAATCTAGCCCATTTTTTCTGCTAGTTTTCAATGTACAGGAAGGTTTTTTTAAAAAATGGAAATGTCAAAAAATGTGAGCTTTTACCGGATGATGCCATCCATTCTACTATTTCAGGAGTCTATTCCTTCATTCCTTACTTTTTGTGTGTTGGCTGGCCAGTTTTTCTGTGGGGAAAGATGGAGCTGCTGGCCGGTTTACTTAAGAAAACTAAAGTGCTGGCATTTCCCGCTAGTTCCTCTGTCCATGTATGAGGGTGTCAGTGGTTTTGTAAATAAATGGATATCACTAAAATGCCGTAACCATCAAGTGTTCTAGCCAAATATTATTAACTTTGCTCCAGAGCTTCTCACAGCTTGAGGAAATGTGGAGCTCCTGAGTGAACTAGGCCTCATTTACCGTGCCCTGCTAGGATCTCATTAACAGGATTTCTGTGAACCTTCCACTGAATTTCCCACACTCTAACAGAGTTAGTCTATGAATTTTGTCTCAGGTACACCTATTCCTTATTCTGGTTTTTGCTTACCGTTTTCCCAGACCAGTGGTTGATACAGAGAATGTAAGCATGGAAGGGCAAAATGTGGAATTTCAGCTGAAGCTTTTATTGAAGAGCTGTTTGCTTGGAGGCGACACCGAATCTCATGAAAGGGCAATGTTGGCTTGGCAAATGGGATGATTCGCCAAGCTCTTGTTTCTCATGGCCAGGTTTCATGCCATGTCACTTCACCCATTTGTGTCACTTCATTCATTGTTGTGTCTAATGGGCACATTCTCAGTTGCTGTGAAGATGAGAAGCACAGCAGGCAAATGGCAGAAAGCGCCTCGACTCTTATATTCTGCAGTTCCATGGCTCTAGGTAATTAAACAGACAAATTGTCTTCCCCTTCAGCTTAAAACACAATAACTTATGTGACCACATTAGGTTTAAAAAATGAGCAATTTGAATTTAGTTGCCTGAAAAATGGTCCAAAGATGACACAGGAAAGGGAAGAAATGTGAGAGACACGCGAGAGACAATGAGACAATATTACCATTGTTACAGGGATATTTATTACCCGACAGACGCATGCATCAGGGTGGGTTTTTTTTAGGTGCTTGTTTGTGGTGAAGTAAGTGTTTCTTGCACATGTGAATTGTCCATTTATATAACTCCTATGCATGAGAATTACATCATGCACTGGGAAACAAAATCAGCGCACACTACTTATAAGCCACTCAACAAGTTAGATAGATACCATAAGAGGTTATATTACTGCACAAGCCCATGAACTCTTTTCTGTTAACTGGAGGGGGGGGTGGGGTAAAATAGATTTCTTTTCCATTGTACTTGTGTATTTTTGCTGACCATAACAGTCTGTAGAAGACAGTGCCTCGATGGAATAGGATCTCACACAGACCTCTTTGGAAGACTGACTGGTCTGCACACCTGTTTTCTGTGAAGGTAATGATTTGGATTTCATTTGCATCTTGTGTGTAATAAACTGCATACCTCTAGTTACAGGGGGGAAATATCACCTGGCAACAGACGAGACCCTGTGTGGATTACATTGCACAACCTAAACTGCATTGACAAATTTTTATATCACATTGTAATTATGCTGCAGCAATCATTTGCAATTAACTTTTCCTTGTGTACAAGACAATCCAGCAGGTGAATGCTATGGTGGAAAGCTAATGCAATATCCAATGATGTGTGAATACAGCCCTGAGCTTTGATTTGTTCAAAATTTTCATTGCCTTATATTAAGTATTTATACAGCTAGTTGCCAATGAGAGCTTTGGGTAAGCTATTTAGACTGTACTACACTTGAGTGTCAAATAAATTATTATATAATCATGTGTAGCATTCTCTCACACAGCTGCAAGGGTTTTTGTTTGTCTCACTCCCTTCTCTGGCATTTCTTTGCTGGCACAAACAGGAGAAGTCTCAAAGTTGAGAGGGACTAGAACAAACTGTGTTTGGATATCTGAAATCTCACTCAGGAGAGAATCCCCTACAAATGCTTTCCCCTCCATAAGGGATGGAGCATTGCTTTACCCTGCAGCTTAAAACAAAAACATCAGTGTGACATATGCAGCCGTTAAACAAATCCCCCTCCTCATCTGACATCTATTTGCATGTCTAGCAACCAACAAAGAAAATTACCACGGGATTTTCACATTTAGACAATTTCCTGTTGTTTTACCATTACTGCTGTGGCTGCTGAGTCATTGCAGCATTAATGGGTGCCACATGGTCAGGTTCCCCATATTTTTTCTGCCCCCTTCAGTTGCCTTCCCAATACATGATAGTTTTTGTAAAAAACCAAACTGTGTGAAGAGGGGAAAGGAAGCAACAAGAGATTGGGACAAAGAAAATAGCACTTATGCCGGCAGGACAGGGGTCATTTCGTAGAAAAAGAGGTGCAGGAGCTCATTATCCATCAGCATAACTTATTTGCATATGCCACACCCCCTGACATCACCAGAAGTGTGTCAGAAGACAACGCCCACCGCTCAGGCTCCACCCCAAAAATCTCCAGGTATTTCCCAACTCAGAGCTGGCGAGCCAGCTTTACACTTTGACGAAAGACACTTCAGGTTTCCTTTGCTCTTGCAGGGAAGCCACTCTACAGCAAGCATGAAAATACAGATCAAGTTAGTATGCTTTTGCTTTTTTTCCACAGTGCATCACCATATGTTACCCCCGGAAGGGCGTTCCTGCGTGTTCCTGCTCAAAATGACCCCTGGGAGAGATCCAGACTTTGTTTTCCATACTGGAACCACCCTAGCTTTGCTAAAATCTTTCCAGATTAAAGGAGATTTTGGAAAAAATGCAGAAAAACTGGGAAAAGTTTAGAAGGTGCACACTGGAACCACCCTAGCTTTGCTAAAATCTTTCCAGATTAAAGCAGATTTTGGAAAAAATGCAGAAAAGCTGGGAAAAGTTTAGAAGGTGCACATAAACACAATGCAGTGCAAAATATGACTGTAAGAGTTATTGCGGGAATGCACTGTGATGATCATATCAAGCCCATATCAAGCTCCATTGCATCTATTCCATATTTGTTTACAGACTCAATGCAAGGTGCTGGTTGTGACCTTTAAGAATATAAATAGTGCAGATATGGAGTATCATACGTATCAACTTAACCAGATAATGAACTAGATTCATTAATGGTGCTCTCCAAAAGGAAGTGCCATTAACTGAGATTAGATTAGTTGATATCTGTTGGACAGTTTTTTGTTTTGTTTTTTGCTGCTACTCTCCTCAGACTCTCTCCCTCAGGAGGTTGCCATCGTCCCTATGGTGTTTCTGATTCTGAACTGATTTTTTATTCTGTTCTAGAAGGCCTCTGAATTAGATTGAAGGGGGACAGAGCTTGGTTGTTGCTTGCCTGCTGTTTTTTTAGACCTATGTATGTTGAGATTTTTTTTTGTCTTCTGTTAATGTAGTGGAATTGTTTTATCTGATGTTAACTTGTACACCACCTTGAGCATCCTCAGGTAGAAAGGAAACTCTAAATAAATACAGATGAAGGAGTGGATGAGGGCTACGGAAAAGGGAACTGGGGAAAGTTAAGTGCTGGAGGGGTGGGAGTGCGAAGCTCCTCCAAAGCAAATTGTTTATAGCGTAGATAAACCAAAAAAATCTGATACAATCTAAGTTCATTGCCTCAGTGAAATCCTGCAAGCATATATGACTATCTTGAGAGTTCCCGAGTGCTTTTAGAATTGCTAAACAGCCACAGAAGTTATATGCGTTTGATTTGGACTGAAAGCAAAACTGAATCCCATATGAAAATGTGCATTTCTTCATGGTGTGTGGATATTCAAAATATAACTGATGAAACCAGAGAATATTATATCAAGACATTTTTGTGTCCAACATACCTGCTATGATTCAATAGCTGATATGAATATTAAGTAATATAACCCCTACATGACTTTACTGTATATGATGCATGGTAGCTTACATTCTGACTCTGCTAGATATTTGCAATCTCTGTAAAATGCAACAACCTGAAAGATTCCCTTTGAACCTTGAGTATGGACTGATATTTTGCTGACGTTTTTACTTGAGACAACTTTTGTAGCATATCCCATCAATAATACAACTGAAAACTTAGATCACAGCAACCAGCGATGAGAATGGAGACTAGTGGAATATTACACACTTCAGTTAAGCAAGTCTGAAACGGAAGTCGATTGAAGGTGCTTGATCTGAAATGCATTAAGATGACATAATGTTCTTTTGGAAAGCTTCCACTGGTGGATTGCACAAGATGATTTTTCAATGAAATGGAAAACAGAATTAAATACTCTGATGGAATATGACTCATGCAGCAATACAAGCTTCAGTGGAGGCTGGACATCCGAGAATCATATTCTACCGGAAGGAAGTTTAACTGATGGACGGTTTTTACATAATTGCACTGACCTGATCCCTCCAGTGTGCTTCTGGTGGGCACCTGAGCTGTGCACATGAGGGACTTGTTCCACTTCTATGAGATGGGAACTGCACCACTCATGCTATTGGGATTCCCCATCATGTGAGGAGAGAATTATCTGACATAGAGCTATTTCTAGGCCTGATGTAGGGGTACCAAGTCAGCCCGGGGGGCGGGGGATCCCCCGCTATAGGGGTTCCCGATCTGCCGGCCGGCATTCGGCCGGCGGGGGGAACCCCGCCCCAGAAGTCGTCCGGTGAGGACGAGTTCCCCCGTGTAATGACGTCACCCGGAGGTGACATCATCATGTTGGGGGCGTTGCCCTGGCAACGCCCCCAACGTGATGACATCACCTCCGGGTGACGTCATTACGTTGCTGGCACGTGTGCAAAAGTGCACGCACCAGAAGAGCTCCCGGAAGGAGAACAACTCCCCCCCACCGGTAAGTCGCCGGCACTTGGCAGCCCTGGCCTGATGTGAAATATAAGGAATCATAGAGTTGGAAGGGACCTCCAGGGTCATCTAGTCCAATGACCTGCACAATTCAGGAAGTTCACAAATACCTCCCCCCCCCCCAGTGAGCCCTGTTCCATGCCCAGAAGATGGCAAAAAACCTCCAGGATCTCCGGCCAAACTGGCCTGGAGAAGAATTGCTTCCTAACCCCAAAGTGGCAATTAGCATTTCCCTGGGTGTGTAAGAAAGGGCCACAAGAACTAAGCACTGAGGCAACCCTTCCTGCCTTCCCTCTCATTGCTGTCAGATGGCCATCTAGCCTCTGTTTAAATACTTCCAAAGAAGGAGAGGTCACCACTTCCCGAGGAAGCCTGTTCCACTGAGGAACCACTGTAACCGACAGGAAGTTCTTCCTAATGTTTAGCTGAAAACTCTTTTGATTTAATTTCAACCTGTTGGTTCTGGTCCAATCTTCTGAGAAAAACAAGGATGGCCATTGAACATTGGCATAATGTTGCTCCAGAAGTATTTGAACTCTGCTTTGGATGGCACATGGCCATGATTTTGTAGGCCATTGAAACTGGCAATAATGTTAGTCTCCAATATCAAAGCCAATGTTGATATGGTGATCTTGAGCGCATTTTGGTAGCTCTTATATTTAAAAGGTACACTATCCTTTTGAGGGGGGGCAGAGCAGTATGGCTATGACACCAGGATAGCAAGGGAACTCAGTGGGGCAGAGGACACCTAGGAGAATGGGCCAGCTGGTATGAGGGCTGGGGGACAAAGAGGGAAGACATCAGAATGACCAGAGGGCCAAGTGTGGCTGGAGTTTCTACAACAGGGCAAGAGTGGCTGGCTCACGTGGCAGTGGTATGTCGAGAGGACACACACTTAGAGGTTAGGCAAGACTGGGGCTGCAGACCCAGGGGGAGGGACCATGACTAAGTTTGGCAGGCCCAGTCATTGGGCCAAGATTTTAAGGAAGCAGTTCTGAATAGTTGGGAGGCACTGGACGGAAAGAGAGGGGGGGGGCAAGAAGGCAAGGGTCAGTTACAACAGCAGGGAGTGGTGGTAACTACCCTGAGGCTAGAGTGAGGGAATTCTGGGCAACACAGCGCAAACTGCATCACTGCTGGCTGACAATAAATGCGGAGTTCAGACTACTGACTGTGAGTCTCAGTCTTGAGCGAGGAACCACAATTTATGTCCAGTTTATTGTGGGCCTTCTCCCTCCAAGTAGAGTTCCCCACTGCCCCTTCCAAGACCCCTATCATACTGCTAAAGACCACTATCCCCAAAAGACAGGCAATATCACACATAATCTCTCGGAGATTATTTTGTTGACAAGGACATGACATGACATTCCCGTGTTTACCACAAAAGGGTATTTAGCTTAAATGGGAAAAGGGCAGAACTTTGCAGGGGTCATTTCGAGCAGGAACGCTCAGGAACATCATTCCGGGAGTAACAAGCCCAGGAGCGGGCACATATGGTGATGCGCTGTGGGAAAAAAGCAAAAGCCTACTAACTTGATCTGTATTTTCATGCTTGTTGTAGGGTAGCTTCCCTGCAAGAGCAAAGGAAACCTAAAGTCTCTTTAGTCAAAGTGTAAAGCTGGCTCACTGGCTCTAAGTTGGGAAATACCTGGAGATTTTTTGGGGTGGAGCCTGAGCCATAGGTGTTGCCTTCTGACACACTTCCGGTGATGTCAGGGGGTGTGGCATATGCAAATTAGTTATGCTAACGAGTTATGCCAATGAGCCCCTGCACCCCTTTTTCTACGAAATGACCGGAGAAGAATAACATAAGTAAAATGAGTGATGAGTTGGTGAAGCCAGGCCTGCAGTTCATGCCCTGATATGATTTTTGGGGTCTTTGAGAATGATGTGTCCTTCTGTCCTTATGGAACCAATGACGACTTCTTCATCTTTTAAGGCTATCAGCAAAAACAGCATTAAACCCTTTCTGTGGGTCCATCGATGTGTGCAATTTAAGTGCAGGTGTTGCCATACTGCATATTCTTATTCCACGCTATAATTATATAGCCAATCTGTAGGGAACAGATGTTGCATGTTTCATTTATTGCTGCCATGGGTTTCTTACTTGCAGAGCTGGCAACATTACCTTTGACCCAGACTTAAAAATCTGGACAAGGCCCAAACAACCAGATAGGCTTGTCCTAGATTAATCTTGCTTCCAGCAGCTGCCCCAAATTGGTTACAGTATCTACAAAACAGCAGTGATAATCCAGGATTTTCAGTGGGGCCAAAGATCCAGTTGGTGTAGCTGCTAAATATTATTCTCTCTCTCTCTCTCTCTCTCTCTGTTTTTTTTAAGCAGTAACACCAGAATGGCATCTCAACCAGCTCACTGGAGTGAAAAACCAGTCAAATGACCTTACTTTTTTATTTAAAATGTACCCTGTGGGAGGGAATCCCATGCAGAGCTGGATCCAGGCATGATAGGAAGTTGCCGGGTTGCTTCCTGCCCTCCCCTTGATGGCCCCCTCAGTGACATCCATAAACTAGAAGTTGGGGACTTTGAGCTAGAGCAGAATTCTTTGGGCACACTCTAATATGGATTACTGTGGTAAATCTCACTTGGTGTATTTTGATTTGGTTTCTTCCAGTTCTATAACTGGAATGCTACAGACTGGTTTGGAGGAAGCACAAGTGGCGGGCAGTGGTAACAGATTTGGAAAGCTTCAGTTTGTATTTGTTGGCTATTTAGAGCTTGTGTTGTGGTACAGATAAAAGGATCTTTAAGAAAACAAGGAAGCAAACAATAGCTACACATAGAATTCAGTTTATTTATTTTTTTGTCATCTCAAGGGCAACAGTAAATGCAACCCTCGAGCTGGAAGAAGACAACACATTCTGCTCCTTATCAGACCTAAATACTGCTGCCAATCTTACTTTCATCATTTATTTACAGGTTGTCACTAACCCCTGGATTTTTATGATCAACAGCTTTTCAAAGATGAAATAAAGGCATTTGTTATGCTGACTCCATCATTCAGAAACTGAAACACAGGAAGGCAGGAATCGATACTGGTGGTTTTCATATGTCACCCTGAAAGTTCTCTCATATCCTCTTAGTTCCCTTGCTTGATCAGGAAAGCAAACTCATTATGACTGTTCTTTGGTGGCAGCAGATTAAATTTTAGAAGAAACTGCATGAGGAACTCGCTCTACAGTTTTTAAGACGGAATGCTATGTCCACATTCTTCAAGCATCTCTGTGTTCTTTATGCATTGGTTCCAGCCAGCCTTTTTGCTCAGTCTCAATGAATTGTGGTCTTGTATGTTTTTTTAAAAAATCATTGTTGTTTTATTTAAACTGTAAGCTGCCTTGAGTTCCATAAGGTAGAAAGGCAGCTAATAAATGCTTTAAATAAATAAAATAAAGTAAATATACATTCTTAATATAGCCCCTGACCCACATGCCTTTTGACCTTGCAGATCTCATGTTCCCTCAGCATAACCTGTTTGGTGATCCCTTTGTCCCCAGTAGAAAAGCTTTATTTCAGATAACATAAAACTAAAATCAACAGCAAATGCTTCCCAGTACAAGTCTCTTAGTAAATTTTAGGAGATTATGACCTATCAAACAAATTCTTGACAGTTAGGGGTAGGGATTCCAGCCTCCAGGTGGGACCTGGGAATTACAGCTCACCTCCAGACAACAGAGACCAGTTCCCCTGGAGAAAATGGGTGAATTGGAGGGTGGACTCTATGGCGTTGTGCTCCACTCAGATCCTTGTCCTCCCCAGGCTCCATCCACAAATCTTTAGGATTTTCCCAGGCTGGATGTAGCAATCCCCCCCCCCCCGCCCCGGCACCCCTAGTTAGGGGTAAGTAGAGCAGCTTGGTTGTGCACACCAGGGAGGTGTAGTGGTTACAGTGCCAGACTAGGATCTGGGAGATCCAGGTTCAAATTCCTGCTTTGCTATGGAAGCTTGGTGGGGGGCCCTGGGCCAGTCACACACTCTCAGCTTAAGCCACTTCACATTGTTGTTGTGAGGATAAAATGGAGGAAAGGAGAATGATGGAAGCCACTTTGGGTCCCCGTTGAGGTGAAAGGCAAGGTTAGGGTTGCCAAGTCTGGGTTCAAAAATACCTGGGGACTTTGGGGGTGGAGTCGGGAGAAGGTGGGGTTTGGGGAGGGGAGGAGCTTCAGCATGGTACAATGCCGTAGAGGCCACCCTTCAAAGCAGCCATTTTCTCCAGGGGAGCTGATCTCTGTCAGCTGGAGATCAGTTGTAAAAGCAGGGGATCCCCTGGAGGGAGGTTGGCAACCCTAGGCAAGGTATAAATGAAGTTAATATCTAACTAAATAAAAAGTTTTGGATTCATTGCATGCTGCCCAAACAACAGGGTGGCATTTGGAAACAATGAAAATAATTAGATGAGCCTAGACTTTGGGATTGTTTTATGGCAGCCCCCCCCCCCCGAGATGCGGACAAAGGTTCTTTCTTTCCGGAAGCTGAATTCCTTGCTGTGCAGCTAGCGCTCCCATTTTATCCTGTGATAATCTGAAATGTCCACTGTAATTAATTCAAGAATGCCAGAAAAGGCGGCAGAATTGTATTTGACATCAATTCTCCCTGGTTTAATTTCTGTTTTCTTGTCTGCTTCATCACTGCAAAATTCCTCTCAGACCTGGCTCTCATTTCTTGTAAGCCTTATCACTCAAAAACACACACATTCTAAAAATACCCCATTAAAATATTTCTGGGGGAAAAAAATCTGACAGTATAGTTGCTTTGTGTTTTATTCAGTGTCTGCTTTCTAGCCAGACTCCCCTTTTCACAAGCACATGGATTGTGTTTGTCTAGGTGCTGTTCAGTGATGGGCAGAAAATGGTGCTACCATTTTCAAATGCTGCCTGGAAACTTTAGGAGTTTTTTTTCCATTACAATTTAGTAGTGAACTGGGAAAGAAACAAGGTTGTTTTGTTTATGGATAATCCTTATTTCAGCTTCTCATCAAGAATGTATTATATTAAGAATGACTATTTATACTGAATGTAAAGCAGAAAGAGAGCAGGATTGTTCGTTCATATGTGTCTGATTTAAAACTGGCTTCCGAGGCATGTAAGTATGTAGAGAGATGAGTCAGCTAAAAATACACACACAGTAATCCATGGAATTATAGCAGATGCAAAGTGAGGCAGGGGATTTAAAACTGGAATCAATGCCAGCCTGGAACATTTTTGCACCTGAAGTGGAAAAAATACCACACACATTGTGGATTAAAGCTATTTTTATTTTTTTTTTAGTTTAGAAGCAAAACAATTCCCATTCTTCCTTCTGGAATCCATTGCCCAAAGCTTTGTGCCTCTTCATGGTAAGGGAGAACTGATCATAGACACAGAACATATATCCTATTTTCAGCATTTATATAGGGGATTTGTTAGATCAAGACTTGGGACACACCCTTGACACCAGGTGGCAGCACTGAACCCACTGAGCTGCAAGCACCTGAACAGGAAGTCCCATGAACCCACCTGAGGGTCCTGATCCATGGGTTAAAGGCTGCTGTCAATATGGAGACTTTGAGAACAGGGCACTTGTGTAAAATCATAAAAAGACCTCTTCCACAAGGATTAAGTAATCACTGTCCTGCCATTTTCATTTTCCCTTCCTGTAGAGCACTCCTGATGATTTCATCCAGCGATGTTTAATATTTAGTTGATGTTTGTCCCACCATTTCTTCCAGGACCTTATGATAGAATACATGTCCATCTACCAGTTTTTTCCCCACATCAACCCTGTGAGGCAACTTAGGCTAAAACAGAATGACCAGCATAACATCACCTAGTGAGTGTGAGATTGCGCCAGTAGATGTAGTCCACAACAGGTCTCCTTAAACAGAAAGTCCTTTACTTGCAGAAAAGATCTTATTGGTCAAATACACTTCTTCTGTTAGTAATGCCCAAGCATAGGAATACAACTACCATTATACTTGATATGAAATAAGCCCCCTTCAACATCTACCAATCAATTGGGAGGATTATTGTCGCCCAAATATACTGGCCCACTGTTCCCAAGGAAAGCGTGATAAAATAGGTTCCCAGGCAAAGACACTATTAGGATTTGTGGGGCGGATATTCCCAGGGAAAAAATCAAGCAAAGGAACACACAGCACCTGTGAATAATATAACACATAGCAAGAGGCTTGCAGCTCAAGGCCATGAGCTAGAGAAAAGCGAAAGACAGATAAGAGGGAAGAAAAGCTAATGAGCAACAAGCATGAGCAAAACGAGCAAGACGCGCATTCCTGCGGTGGGAGTTACTCCGCCGATGCTATCTCCCGTCCGGGACCTAGAGGAGTCGATATGAGACTCAAAAGAAAAGCAAGGTTAATTGATCATCAGACTATGCGATTGAACCCTTAGGCATTTGTATATGATGCTTAGGCAACAGTGTTATTGATAATATCGGTCAGCAGGAACCTATGGCAGTGCTAACTGACAGTGAGCTTCACGGCTGAGTGAGAAGTTGAATCTGGGTCATCCTAGGTCTAATCTAAAATTCTAGAAACTACACTGGGGGCCCCAACTTTTCTGAGATTGTGGGTGTAACCCTTAGCTAGGAATGGAATGAGCCAGGAAGGGGTGGAGCCTCTAGATGCAAAAGGGTGTGGACAGTGGAAAGCAAAGGAGGGTAGCAAGACAATTATATACTCTGAAAACCTTGCTTAAGATAACTATGATTTATGGACACTGGTAAGGGAGGGAGGCATTTGTTCTAAATTGTAAATTTTAGCATTATTGTTTCAGGGCTGTGTTATCTAATGGGGAGTTCATTTGGGACCTTCATCTTGGAAGCCGGTGCACAGAGTGTTCAGCTGGAGACTTCTTGGGCCACAAACCAGAGGAGAGAGATGGACTTTGGGGGTGATGCGTTGTGAAGGAGGGAAAAGTTAAGTGTTTGGACTGTAAAAGATCACTGTTCTATAGTATCTATGTTTTTGTTACATGATTTATTTATTTATTACATTCAGTTTATTGGTCGCCCTTCCCTGCAAGCAGGGCTCAGGGTGACTTACATCAAGGATAAATACAATGTAATTGAATTAAAACAGCACTAAATACTTTTTAAAAAATCAGAAAACAGCAGTAAATCAAAGTTGATGATACTTTCCCCCAGCCCCCTGTGTGGAGGGTATATGTAGGAATAAAATATGTAGGAATAAAATAAAGATATGTAGGAATAAAAGTAAATGTAAAAATGTTTTATTTCTTTTAAATTATTGCAAAATTCCTTCCAAGTTCTTCCCCACAGAACCCCTAAACTGAGGTGACATGGGCACCTTTGGAATTCTGTCACAAAATGGCTGCCACTGGAGGTGAAGACACACACGCACACGCACACACATGAAGCCCAAGTACAGGGAAGAAGAGGGGTAGTTAAAAATATACTGGGAAAGAAGGTTGAGAGAGAATAAAACACACACTGTGGTGGCAGCTGCAACTGAAATAGTGCTATTTTAATTTGCATAGCCAACCTGCCTGTCATGTGCAGGGAGCGAATGATTGAGCAGGCAGTTCAGGTTGTTCGGAATTGAACCAGTTTGCCAGTTTACTTTCTGCACATAGACAGTCCCTTCCTCCCTAAATCTTGTTCTCCCAGGCTCCACCCTTAAATCTCCAGGCATTTCCAGTCCCAGAGTTGGCAACCCTATGCTGCTGCCTCATGGCAAGCTGTTGTCAATTGATTAAATGAAGAATGACGAAAAAACTTTTCAGTGTCTGACAGTTTGATTTTTGCCTATCTGTTTGACACATATTAACATTAATACCTGCTGACTGCGCTTGTTCTGCAGCAATTTACACATGTGCATTGTCACACTGCCCTCTGGGAAATGTAGTTTTTCATCTTTCCTGTCATTTAATTACCTGATCCTGTTGTATACGTGTAAAAACAAATTAGGGGGCCCAACATTAAAATTAATAAATATACAACATTAATATCACAAATTATCAAAAATACATGTTTTTATTACAAATTACTTTAAAAATTATTTTAGGCTCATAAGGTCCCTATTGTGCACATTGTATGATTTGTAATTTTAACTGAGGCTATATTTGGGCCTAGAAATGTTTTTAAACTAATTTGTAATAAATACATGTATTTTTGATAATGTGTAATATTTATGTTGTCTATTTATTGATTTTAACATTGAGCCCCCTAATTTGTAGTCATTTAACCTTTCATGTTCTTAATTCATTTTTTGGGGTTAAGTTTTTTGTCCTCCTCTTTGTTTCTGTATTATATCACGTGTAAAAACAGCCAGAAGGCAGAAAGAAATGAAACTGCACCACAACCACTGTACAGCTGCAAAGGCGTTCGATGCCCTGGTTGACTCAGCCTGTGGACAATGAAGGCAAGACCATCCAGTCTATGGCTCAACTCATGAGCAATTTTGGCTGTTGAAAATGGTATGTTTGCTGTGAAGTTTTCAACACGCTTACGATGTAATCTGACATTACAAGCAAAGCAAAACTGCTGTTCCCATTGCTTTACCATTTCATATAACCTTGAATCCTGGAAACAGCATTTATTTTAAAAACTGAGAAATAAATCTTTCAACTACCTCCTTTATGATTCTCATAAAATCCCAAAGGTGGCAAAACAGAAAGTGCCTGAGTCCTTTAATTATCAAACGTTGCGTTTGTATTTTCTCAAATACCACCAAATTAAACAAACAAACAAAAATAAACAATAACAGTAAAGTATCTTTATACATTTATCATTTCCCCCCTTGTCTTTTTAGCTGTCTTTCAAATGACTGTGGTCAGCGACAGCTTAAGCATGCCAACAGAAAAGCTGGGTGAATCATATTTGTTTTCTTTGCCTTTATGTTTAGGAATGACACCACATATATTCATATGGAAGGTTTTTGCATTCAAAATAGCCACTTTCCCTGTCTCTTGGAATTCCAAAGATTAACTGTGGCTTGGCTTGCTTGTAGCATTGGGAAGTGAATAGATTTTCTAGTATCATTCATCAGCCTCTCTGAGCCTCCTGTCTAACCCCATATTTAGAGTTAAGTGAAACCATCTTTAGGCCCTCATATAAGTCAGAATTAGATGAGACCAAAATACAAGGTATGGGCTAACTTGGCAGACAAAATACAAAACAAAAATAACTTACATTCCTCTGTTTTGCTCAAGCCAAATGTAATAAGCAGTGGTTTAGATCTTCACATGGGGCCAGTGATTTGGGTACCACACTTGAGAAACCATTACTTCTTTGGGAATAGTGTTCAGTAACTCAGCAGATTAGGACTTCAAAAGTTTTATCAAGCTGGATACCAAACTAACCCTGAGGCCGTTGGAATCTAAAGCAGCAGTGCTGTCAGGGGCCGGACTTTGGGGTGGATGTTTAGCTTTCCATAGCTCACAGGCTAAGCAGCAGGGCCCAAAGGCAGGTTGTAGCTTTTTAATTAAAAAATACATTATCAACACGATGTACTGTGACTATGAAAGCCAGAGTGTAAAACTGTGTGCTTGCACCACTGATCAAAAGCCACATTGAGATATCATGAAGCAGACACTTGTGGGATGGGTGCTGTGGTAGATCCTCTTCATGACATTCATGACATTAAATGGTAGATCCTCTTCATGACATTCAGAAAGTTCAGTGCTCAGCATCTCCAGTTAATAGGCTTGCTAGGTCCGTTGGACTAGCCAGCAGGGGATGGGGGTGAACTTACAGGGGCGGAGAGGGAAGAAGCCAGAAATAAACACAACATGCCTATGTCACCCAGAAGTGATGTAGGCACATCGGGGACATTGGGCAACACTCTGGTTTGTGGACAAAACCTCTATGTTAGAATTTGCTTCTACCATAGAGTTTTGCACAAAAACTAGAGTGTCACCCCCTGATGTCACCGATGTGCCTATGTCACTTCTGGGTGATATAAGCATGTCACATTTATTTCCAGCTTCTTGCCTGTTTGGGGAGTCTGGCATCTCTACCAGTTAAAATGAGCAGTTAGTAGATGATGGTTCGGTGGTCTGACTCATTGTAAGGGAGCTTCCTTTGCCCATGTTGGCATGATTTGCTGTTCTGCTCATGACATTCCCTTCACTCTTCCACTCTCCCTTGTGATGAGAATTGGGACATTTGGTCAATACAGCAGTTTCCCCCCCAGTCATAGCAGTGTGATACTGAGTGCAATAAATAAATCTCCAAAGAAGTATATTGCAAAAAAAAAAAAAAGTAAACTTACATTTATACAAGTAGATCCAGTTCACATTCAGGTTGCAGTCAAAAGGAGAGAAAGAAGCCTAATCTAAGAAGTTCTTTCTTTATTACAAATGGCCAGTTTGTCTGGCATCATGTGTGTGGGAGTATGAGGGCACTGTATCTACAGGAGGGACCTGCAGAGACATGTGTCTTCATGGAAGACCATGTAAGGTGAGTGAGAGTACAAAGAGAGAGAAGAAGAGAAGAGAGAAGAGATTGGATTTATACCCTGCTCTTCACTACCCGAAGGGATCTCAGAACAGTTTACAATCTCCTTTCCCTTCTCCTCCCCACAACAGACACCTTGTGAGGTAGGTGAGGCTGAGAGAGCTCTTTCAAGAACTGCCCATGAGAGAATAGCTCTGAAAGAACTTGTAACTGACTGAAGGTCACACCAGCAGCTGCACGTGAAGGAGTGGGGAGTCAAACCTGGTTCTCCCAGATTAGAGCCTGCAGTCCTAACTACTACACCAAACTGGCTCTCTTGAGCGGTCAGAGGGCAGTTCCCAGGTTAAGACAAAGAGAGGAATCCCATTCAAGGAGATAACACCTATATACACTTGCAATGATGTTGTTGTTCAGTTGCACAGTCGACTCTGACTCTTTGCGACCCCATGGACCACATCCTGCCAGACCCTCCTGTTTTCCGTTGTGCTCTGGAGTTTGCTTAATTTCACGTTTGTTGCATCAATAACACTGTCTAACCATCTTATCCTTTGCTGTCCCTCTCTTCTTTGACCTTCAGTCTTTCCCAGTGATGTAGTGCCCCCCAATATCCAGGCATGCTGAGTCGCTCACTCCAACAGTGGGAAGCATGATTGTGTGAGAGTTCTGCGCAAAGTAGTCAAGGATCAGATCTTGGTTGGTAAACCAGAGTTCTTTATTTCCAATCTCTACATTAGTACAGCTTCTCGGATTATTGTCAGAGATGAGACAGATAATACAGGAAGGTCTATTATACCTTTCCAAGGAGTTTGAATTACCCATAGGTAGCCAATCACTATAGGAGAAAAACGGCGGGCAAAAAGAGGCTCTGACCGTTTGGTTCCCACAGGAAAGAAAGTGAGGTGTTAAGCAGTAAATTTCCGTCCCAACCAGACCCTTCAGATGTTACCAGTTCACATAACAATCCATGGCCTCAAGGCTTTTGCATGTGATAAGAGATGAAACGCATCCTCCCTTGAAGTCCCAGCCGGGTCTATGGAATGCGGAGGCAAATGGTGTGAGAGGCTCATTGTTCCCATACAATACAGGTGTCACCCTCCCGCTTTAACAGTTACAAAAACTCAGGCCTGGTCAGGCACTACAATATGGCATCTACAACTTCATACATGGTAACCTTACATAGTACATGGTAAGACTTACATAATAAAAAGATATGATAAGAGAGAAGGAACAAGGCACAACTGTCAGAATTGGGAAAATACTATGTCTGAATCAGCAGATTCTGACAGATTGAAAAGTTGGGGAGCTTTCTATCAAGCTCCCCTTTGCCATGACATTCAGCTGGAGAAAATATTACCTTGGCTTGTAACGCTTGCAGATACAGCACTAAGGATGTTGCTGCAAATTTTGCCACAAATGTGTTTGACAGTCAAAGGTGTTGCTCCGATGTGACCCCATCATCCAGCCTGTTGATTTGTACTGATCAGCCACAAACACCTGCCAGCCAGGTTTGCATCGGGTTATTGAAAAACAGCACATGCACAAAAATGCTATCATTAACATCACTAGGGACTACTCAGTTGAATACCAAAGGATAGGATTTTATTAAAATACAGTATGTATTTATGACTGATTTATATGATTTACGACAAATTTAATTGTGCATTTAAACAATTGCCTGCTGAGCAGAGCAGTTATGCAGCAAAGATTGTGGCAGGGGCAGGGGGGATAGTGGAATGGTGAATGTACCTGTGTGAAAAGCCAACTGCACTGTACAGCATAGTTAGGCTACAGTCAAACATGCAGTTTTATCCACTGTTGCTTCGCCTCTAATTGAGCCAGGTAATTTTGTAACAGAGAGCCCTGATCAGACTCACCCCTGTTGGCATTCTTCAAAGTGCTTTTACCCTGTCCTTGAGGGATCAGATGGCAACAGCCAGGGAGTCAACCTGTCAGCCATTTTTTTTAGTCTGTCCTTTGAGCATGCCCACAAGCACTGATGAGCCTGCTGGGATATGTAGTTCATGGGGCTGTCAGCCATTTTTTAAAAAGTTTGTCCTCTAAGCATGCACACAATCACTGATGAGCCTGCTGGGATTTGTAGTTCACTGCTGTCCTCCCTCTCTAAACTTTTCAATTAACCCCTTCCCCAAAGCACAGAAAAAAGCTGAAGTACAGAGGCACCGTCCTTTGAAATTTTTAATAACAAAAACAAAGTTTTGAGTAGCCCCTGTGGGAGAGGGAGGGAGAGAGAAGTGTGAATATGCAGTTATGCGCACGTCGCTAACTAGTAAAAAAAATGGTGGCCGGAAAACAAGAGACCAGTCAGACCTGTCTGATGGCTTGGGTGCACAACAGAGTAATCAGACAACAGGAAATCCATTTTGGAACCAGCTCAGACCAACAGGACTAGACTTTACAGGTGTAGTAGGTACATTAGTGACTTGTTTGGCTTCAGGCCTTATTGATCATTTCTCTTTGATTATAAATCTGTGTAACATTTATTTGCTTAGGCTGGACAAGAAGCTACTTGCTTGGAAAAACCTTTTCCCAGGCCCAAGGGTATCCCTGAAGGGTCCTCTGTATAGTTAGGTCTCACAGCCAATGGCTACAAAGAGGTTTCACTTTCAAGGCAAGAGCACTACCTGTCCATTGTTAATGTAGCAACACTGGGATATCTTCAGCAGAGAGGGGTAAGACAGAGGTGCACAACCTCCAGCCGGGGGACCTGAAAGGTTCATTGTCTATTGTGTTCTGCCAGAAGGCAAGTGTCATCACATAATGTAACTGCGACCTGTATACCATGGGATCTGTAATAGCCAGTTAATATTTTGCTTGTAAAATGACAATAACCAATCAATGCTTTAACTTTGCTCTGTATAAAAAAAACCTGCTGCTCCTAGAAGAGAAGCAGAGAATGGTCTGAATGCTGGCTGCGTTCTCTCTTACCTGCACAGATAATAAAATAAATACTTAAAAATCTCCTCACTGATTTGACTCCATTCTTTCTGAAACAAATTGGCTCAGCTTTAGAATGAATGATGATGATGATGATGATGATGATGATGATAACAACAACCAGCAGGCTCATCAGCGATTGTGTGCATGCTTAGAGGACAAACTTTTTAAAAAATGGCTGACAGCCCCATGAACTACATATCCCAGCAGGCTCATCAGTGCTTGTGGGCATGCTCAAAGGACAGACTAAAAAAAATGGCTGACAGGTTGACTCCCTGGCTGTTGTTGCTGTTGTTAATAATAATAATAATAATAATAAAAATAAAAATTTGAGTGCATCACAGGTATCAAAGAAACACACAGTAAAGGAGGGGACGGGACTCAGATGACGGGGGCACAACAGACAGATGTTGCTGTCTGATCGTGCATTTTAAATCTGCAAGGGAAAGGCAACGGATCAAACTGCATGTCAGATCGCAGAAGGAAGAAACAGAAGGAAGCGACATACATAAAAGCCACAAAAAGTACAACTAATCATGGAAAAATCAGTGTTATTTCTTTCTGACCAGCAAACAGGATGTGAGCCAAATGGTGGGTGTTCAAGCATCCCTATCCAGTACAGGATTGGTAATGGATTCCCCATGCTGCCAGGGCAATCAGCAGCTACCCGGCCAAAGTGAGGGGAAGTAAATGAGACTCAGCATGAGCTGGCTGTTTCCCTCTGGTCTATCCCCAATCCATCCATGTTGACTGCCAGAAAGGGTACTCCACTACAGCTCTACTGCAGAGTATTTGGAGCCTACCACTAACAGTACTTTGGATCCAAACCAGAATGAATGAATAAATTATAGTTGGTTGTCTCCTATGCATTTAATTTGGTGATAATCAGAGGCATACATTTTAGGTCTGCTTTTTCCTTGCACTATACTTTTGAACATATTTATTTGGAATTAAGTTGAACTGAACTCAAATGGATCTTATTACCAACTACAGTCGTGCTATCAGTAGAGCCGCGACAAAGGATCATCTGTGAACCATTTTCTTCAGATTGGTGGCAATTAATTTTGTTCTCCACAAGGGGGAAAAAAAAAAGATTAATCTCATGTTCTTCAATGGTCCACAACATCATTTAATGCTAAGAACAATTTTATAGATCATTTGACCAACATGTCAAATAATTATTATATTCATTAGTGTATTGATGAATAATCCAGTTATTTTGAGTCAACACACAACTGCAGTGTTTAGAAATTATAATCCATTTCGTAATTCTGATGCAAGGTTTGCCTTAATCTGTTTTGCTCCAAACTATTGGGCTGGTTTGAATGCTATATATAAAATGAAGTAGCATCTGATCCAGGGGACCACACTGCCACCCCTATGATGCTTGTGAGCCTTCTGGCCTGCCTCCTGCCAGTCATTATAGAGGCTTCCAGCATGGTTGCACCAGGTCAGATGCTGCTTCCTCCATGCCACTGCATCATTAAGTTATTCAATATGGAGGATTTTATGCCATCTGAAACTGGACTCACATCACAAGAACTCTGATGTTCCTTTTCTGCACTTTTCCCAGAAGGACATATACCAGCCTGTTACAGTTATCAACTGATAGCAGCCCTGCTTCTTCATAAAATTAATATTTTAGGATGAGCTTGCAGTAGATTGGTCTAAATTCAATGCCTGCTTTGCAAATTCTGTATTTCCTTAGAATCGTAGAATCATAGAGTTGGAAGGGGCCATACAGAACGTCTAGTCCAACCCCCTGCCCAATGCAGGACCAGCCTAAAGCATCTCGGACAAATATTCATCCAGCCTCTTCTTGAAAGCTGCCAGTGAAGGGGAGCTAACCATCTCCCTAGGCAGCTAATTCCACCTTTGAACCATTCTGACCGTGAAAAAGTTTTTCCTAATATCCAGCCAATACTTTTCTGCATGTAATTTAAACCTGTTGCTTTGGGTGCTATCCTCTGCTGCCAACTGGAACAGCTCCTTGCCCTCCTCCAAATGACAGCCTTTTAAATATTTAAAAAGAGCAATCATGTCCCCCCTCAATCTCCTCTTCCCCAAACTAAACATTCCCAAGGCCCTTAGCCTTTCCTCGTAAGTCTCCAGACCCCTGATCATCCTTGTCGCTCTCCTCTGCACCCTCCTGATTTTGCCAACATCCTTTTTGAAGTGAGGCCTCCAGAACTGCACACAGTTAACTACCCTATTGGTTGCAGGAGTGCTCCAGTGTTATAAAATAATGTAATGACCCTTCATATTTCTTTACTTGTTTTTATATAGTATTTATATCCTGCTTTTCTTCTTAACTGGGGATCCAGCACGGTTTACCAGATCGTTCTCTCTTCCTTCATTTTATCCTCTCAACAACCCTGTGAGGTAGTTTAGACTGAGAGGGGACAACCTAGGAAGCTTCCATGACAGAGTGGGGATTCAAACCTGCATATCCCAGAGGCCAGTCCAGCATTCTAACTGCTATCCCATGTGCTGGCTGTCATATGGAACACTACAAGGAAATCCACTGGATAAGGACTAAAAATGCAATACTAGTAAGAGTGCTGTCTCTGGCTTGGGGAATTCCTGGAGGTTTGGGGGTGGAGCCTGAAGAGGCCACTTAGCAGGGATGTGATGCCATACAGCCCGCCCTCTGAAGCGGCCATTTTCTCCAGGGGAACTGGTCTTTTTTTAGTCTGGAAATTAGTTGTAATTCAGGGACAACTCGGCCCCATTTGGAGGATGGCAATCCTAACAGACAGGAAATCTGTCATGATGGACATATGAAACCTGCCTTATGTTGAGTTCGATCCACCTAGCTTAGTATTTACCTACACATGAAATCTTTTAACTGGAGATGCAATGTCTTGAATCTGAGACCTCGTGCATAGTTTATTCACTGAGCTCTGAGACCTCCCATAGTATTTCAGGGAACCAGAGAACCAGCCAACGTAGTGGTGAGAAGTGCTCAAAACCACCTAGGGCAAGGAAAGAGGATATAGGAAAGAATTATTACTGTCTAGTGGAGAGTTTTGTCAGTCTGAAAACACACAGCTCCTGGAAAGTTGGCTGCAGGAATTCGTTTGTGGGCAAGTTCTGCATTCACAGCAAGCACTTGTGTACTTGGAAACATGAGATTTTACCAACATTGGTAGCATCGCAAGGACAACATTTATGTAAGAAATGTCTGATTCATGGGCTGCTTCACCAGGCTAAAATGCAAACACAGTTCTCTCCAACATTCATAATACCTGGCTCCACCTTAATTGTAAAATGCACATATTTATTGGAAGAGTGTGAAGAAATTTCCACTCCTCTCCTGTCTGTGCCTGAAGTCTTTTTTTAAAAAAACCCTTAACATTTCATAGACATTTTATGTGGCATCGGCAACACACCTTCCACATTTAATGAGCAAATAAGCAACACCACCAATGGAAAGCTCAGCTCTTCCCCTCTTTTAAGTCATACCGATAGACCGGGCCTTCTTTGTCCTTTACATAAGGGAAGCTTTCTCCAGTCCTGTCTTGTGGTTCCTAATACTGAAGCCATCATCAGAGCGGCATAAAAAATTGCATCAAAGCAAGTATTATGGAGGTGGTTTATTCGTAGGGTTGCCAGGTCCTACCTGCAATCCAGTGGGGGGCTCCTGGGTCCTGCCCAGGATTTTCTGCCGCATGTGCTTTGCGAATGTGGCATGAAGATGCCACCCAGAAGTACCGTCATTCTGTCACCAATGTCAGGGGGGAGGGGGTCTCTAGTTTTTGGTCAAAATTATGGTTTTTTGTCCTTCAAAACTATAGAGTTTGGCCAAAAACTAGAGCATCACCCCCTTGACATTGGCAACACAATGATGTCACTTGGGTGATGTAATCGCATCGGGGATGTCACCCAGCAACATCCCTGTTCGGGGGTGGGGCTTCCATCACAGGCCAGCTGGCTGATGGTGGATTGAAGCCCTGAATATTAGGGGAGCCCCTCCCCAGACCAGAGGTCTGGCAACCCTATTGATTTGAGGATCGTCTAGTGGAGAATGGAGGGAATCTCTCTGTTCATCATTCAAATACCTTTGACGCAATTGGGTATAACATTTAATGTCTTGTAGCTTCTCATGTGGCTTCTGAGATGTGGCCCAAAAAACGGCCTTCTTTTTCTTGCCTCTGAGACTTGGTGAACCAGAAATACACAGAATGAATTGTTAAAACTGCATGCACATCTATTTATTTATAGATTCTATTTTTAAACCCCCTCAATTCCATACATTGTACAACATTTAAAGATACAGTCAGATTCATAAGAAGTTAAAACCAGTTAAACAATACAGTGCCCGTTCTAGATGGCGCCTTCAATAAGATTAATTTATCCGAGCCTCAAAGGGGGGGTGGATTGAGAAGGGAAAGGAGGGGCCAGACTAAATAAGAGCTGTTGCTGTCTTCAACCATGAGCCTAGCAGAACACCTCTGCCTCATAAGCCCTGCAGAACTGTACTAAGTCTTTCAGGGCATGGATGTCGCTAGGCAGAGAGTTCCACCAGGTCAGAACCAGGACCAAAAAGGCTCTGGTTTAAGACAGCTGGATATCAGCAGTGTTCTAATTTGGAAACACTGTTTGGAAACAGCAACGGTTTCTTAAATGAGTCAGGAAGGCTATTTTGGGGGTTGGATTACTTGGTATCAGTTTGCATACTTAGGGGCTAGACCCCCTCACAGACTCTAATGTAGTTACAGATGCCTTCTCTATAACCTACCATCAGTACCAGTAAATTAATACACAAGTAAAGCGTTCTTTTGAGCAGGATAATTTGTGGTTTCCTCTTCCAGCACCATATTTATTCTGAGATCTCTCTCTTTCTCTCACTCACTCACCCACAAACACACACACAGAGAAAGAGAGAGACAGAAAGAGAGAGAGTCTTTTTACTAGCTTTGACTGGTTAGGGAGCTGCAGACTTTTGTGGGCCATTGTGGTGCAGCCCTGGTTACATCTAGACTAGATTACTGCAGTGTGCTCAGCATGGGGCTGCCCTTGAGAAGAGTACAGAAACTTCAATTGGTATAGAATGCTGCCCCATATTACCCCTTGGCCCATCTATACTGGCTCCCAATTTGTTTCCAGGCAAAATTCAAGGTGCTGGTATTGACCTTTACAGCCCTATTTGGTTCAGGATCTCCTACTCTCTTATGAACGTCCCCAACCACTAGGCCATTTTCAGAGGCCCTACATCAGGTGCCCCTGCCTTCTGAGATTATGTGGGTGGCAACGCAGGAGAAGGCCTTCTTAGTTGTGGCACCAAAACTATGGAACTCTCCAGGAGGATTCATCTGTCCCCTTCTGTTGCCATCTTTCAGTGTGAGTGAAGACCTTTGTCTTGTTTGGTGAGCCAGTTTGCTGTAGTGGTTAAGACCAGCTAACTCTAATCTGGAGAACTGGGTTTGATTTCCCACTCCTCCACATGAAGCCAGCTGGGTGATCTTGGGTCAGTCACAGTTCTCTCAGAGCTCTCTCAGCCCCACCTATCTCACAGGATGTCTGTTGAAGGGAGAGGAAGGGAAGGCGCTTGTAAGCCACTCTGAGACTCCTTCGGGTAGTGAAAAGCGGGGTAAAAATCCAACTGTTCTTCTTCCCTCAGTGATCCCGCCTTACTGCCCAATGTTTTAATTGTTTTTTAATGTCTTCGTATGTATTTTAGGTTTGGATTTAGTTTTAATGGTGTGTTATTGCTATTTTTGTTTGGTTTTAAATGTTTTAAATGTGATTTATCATGTAAATTTTAATTTGTGAGGCCCTTGTGAGGGCAGAAAGGCAGGATATAAATGTTGTAAAATAAAAATAATAATAATTTTCACCAAATCCCTATGACTAGGGAACAAGTTATGACATTTCACGATTTTACTCAACTTCACACAGCCCTGCAAGATACTTCATAATGATTCCCATGATGTGATGTGAGGAACTGAGGCTGACAGACAATGTCTTCTGCATGTTACAAAAGTCCTCTGAACTGGAATTTTTGACTCATCTTCTAGGCCCAGGGCAGGAATACATACATATATGAAGCTGATTTATACCGAGTCAGACCAGTGGTCTCTCAAGGTCAGTATTGTCTGCTTGGATTGGCAGCAGTCCTCTATTGTCTCTAGCAGAAGTCTTTCATAACACCTGCTACTCAATCCTTTTAACTGGAGGCACCAGGGACTGGAACTGGGACCTTCTACATGCAAAGCAAATGCTCTACTACTGAGCCACAGCTTCCCCTCAATAGAGGAGTTGTCTGGGATATTAAGAAAGCTGGGCCAAGTAGCCCCTGTGGCACATGTAGTGCTGTAGGGTCCAAATGGATCCAACCTGGGCTGCAGCTGACACTTATTACCAGTGTTCCCTCTAAGATGAGTTAGTGTGAGCTAGTTCACAGTTTTTTAGCCTCTGGCTCACACATTTTTGTTTTAGCTCAGGAAGGATTCCTCCAGAGCAGACTAATTTATGCAACTGCCAAACCGCTTGCTCACAGCTTTAATGCCAGTAGCTCACAAAGTAGAATTTTTGCTCACAGGGCTCCATAGCTTAGAGGCACGGTTGCTTGTTACCATCATTGTTGTGGCTTGGGTCTGAGCAGAGAGCCCCCTGAGATACTGCCTGCACCTCATGGCTACTTGGCTCAGTTTATTCCTGGCTGCCAGTGGGCCTGCAGAACTGAGCCTACCGGGAGGCTTCCTAGTATGTTAAAAGTTAAGTCCACTCTTGGCCAGGCCCGTAGCCAGGATTTTTTTTTTAGTTGGGGGGCATTTCAAGTTCTTAGAGGTAATTTAATTAAAGATAATTTAATTAAAGTTTAATAGACTTTATGGGGGAAATAGAGATGTGCTGTCTGGCTCTGCGCTGCCACCATAGCCAGTCCGTCGCACCAGACAGCTGTGCAGGAATACCTGGCTCCTTCCCCACACCTGCCGCCACTCGGGGGCCCTGCGCTGGATGGGAAGTTGGGGGGGGGCTTACCAGTGAGTTGGGTGGCCTAGCCCCGAGATGCCCCACTGTGGCTATGGGCCTGCTCTTGGCCCAAGGTAAACATGGACTTCACTGGGCCCCTTTCATGCGCATTCAGATAACTCTCCTAATGGATGGTCTTTGCCCTGCGTAGTCCAGATTTTTTGTTACCTGTTCAGTAAGTACCGGACTCTGTTCCTTGTTTCTTAACGGTATTTTGAGTAGACACTAATGAAAAATAAATCTCTCCCCCCACACTATTCATTTGCAAGGGAAATAAAGGACAAGAGGAAGCAGCATACCTCAAGAAACTTTTGGCTTCTCACCGCATAAAAAATTTGTATTGCAAATGTTTCCGTGCAGCTGAGAACATGGGGAAGTAGTTCAGTATAAAGAACCCACAGCAACAATTAGTTCCTTTTACTCTACTTCCGCTATTAGAGCCCACAGTGGGCATACTTCCTACATTTACTATATATGTATATATACAGTTTAAATCGTTCACTAAACTAAACTAAAAAGAAAACACAGGTATGCCGGCCCTTTTTTGCTCATCTGTTGGTTGCTGCTAATGCATTTACTGATTTGTGTTTGGGGACCAGAAATTCTGCCTTTTGAAATACAATTATTTGAGCAAGATAACCTGCAAGAGTTGCCTAGGCAGATATTTTAAAAAGCAGCCACAAAAGTTCACATAAGACACCATTATTGTGATGGAGTCCTGGATGCTGCCAGCTGTATTGTGTGGCCCACTAGAAAGACTTTAACAAGTCTCATTTCTGACTTCTGTCAATTCATCACCACCCAAAATGACTGCCGGGTGATGAAGATCTGGTTCTGGCTGCCCTCCCCTTGAAAGATCACAGTGGTGGAAGTGAAAATGGGAGACAAAGGGTCATATACGCAGGTGCAGGAGGACACAAGTGTCCAGGCTGGAGGAGGAGAAGCAGAAGCTGCACTTTCCTTAGGCCAGCAAAAGACATGCATAGGAAAAAAGCAGACAAAAGTAAGCCAGGGCACCTCAGTCAAGCCCAGGGAATTTGGCCATCGGAAGCCACTTCCTAGTGCCAGAGCACTTTGGGGCCCATGTGAGAGCATGGTCTAGGAGTATTTATAGAAGGAAATTATTGTTGTCAGTTCCAGGTTGGGAAATTCCTGGACATTTGGGGGTGGAGCGTCTGGACGGTGGAGGGGAGGGAGCTCAGCAGGGATGTGATGCCATAGAGTCCACCTTCTAAAGCTGCCATTTTTACAGGGTAACCGATCTCTGTAGTCTGGAGATCACTTGTAACTCTGGGAGAACTCTAGGCCCCACCAGGGTTGTTATTAGGGGGATGGGGTTTGTGTGAACCTACTGGGAGTGGGCAGGAACACTGAAAATAAATGTGACGTGCCTACATGACCCGGAAGTGACATAGGCACATCAGAGACATTGGGGTGTGACACTCTGTTTTTTTTGCCAAAGCGCTATGGTAGAATTAGCTTCCACTATAGAGTTTTGCCCTAAAACCAGAGCGTCCCCCCCAGTCACTGATATGCCTACGTCACTTCTGGGTCATGTAGCACATCATGTTTATTTCTGGCTTCTTGTCTGTTTGGGGGGTAATTGGGGGGGAGCAGAGAGGAGCACTCAAAACCAGGGGACCCTTGCCTGCACTGGGGTTTTTGGCATTCCTAGTTGTTATGCAAAGGTAGCAAGGGCAAACCACCTCTTGCCTCAAAAACCCTAATTATTCTTAAAGATATATCTGTATGTATTCCAGCTCTTCTGTTTTTGCTCAGTAATACATGTATGTGAACATTTCATCTTTCTTATCTACAAATAGTTTGCTTTGCTGACTGTGTTAGCTGCAGAAACTACAGCTTGCATTTCCTGTCCCTAGTTCTATTGGTCTACTGCCCATTGACTTCACCTTGACACCAAAGAGGTCATAACTTTGCTTCCTCCCTCTTCTGATCATGTGACTCTGATGTCATGAGAATCTCTGTCATATATTTGCAGGCTGGAGGGTCCTGTTCTCAGTGAAAAGGTTGAAGAATACTGGTCTGGTTGAACTTTTGGTTGCCCTGTTTCCCCCATACATGAGGGTGAGAATGGAAAATGGCAGCAGGGAACACCATGGCTGAGGTAGAACACATCAGACTTGCCATTTAGAATTCTTTCCTCCTTTCCTTTGAATTCCATCCAGAATTCCATCCATGCTATGAGCATTCAAAGCTAATAGTCTCTTGTTCCTCATGCATCAAAAAAGGGTGCAGCCATCAGAAATCAGATTTCTTTATGTATGCAGTATGGATCTCGAGTCCTGTCTAGCCCAGGTATTTGCTCCATGGTGTAATGGAAACTAACCACAGGTTAGCCCTTTTACAAGGATTATTTTTGAAGCTGCTCCTTGTTAGAATAAATGTTACTGCATCTCTAAATGAAGGAGTCTTAACTGTCCACTGTTAAACTCTTCCTTGGGGCTAGATCTAGAAGTTTTTCCTTCCTCCTTTCTTCAGTGCAATGAACTCCAAACATCTCCAATGACAGCCATCTTGGTGCAGTATTTGCATAACCATCCTGGCCCTTAAAAAAAACCCTAGCTTTCAAGCTTGTAAACCTGTAGTCAGGGGTCATTTCGAGCAGGAGCTCGGGGGAGCTCAGCTTCGGGAGTTGGTGCCAGCCCCCCCCCCCCGGTCCCCTGGAAAGGTCCGACCAGCCTTCTGAAGGCTATCCTCCCAGAATAATGGTATTTCTGAGGCTTGGATTAGTAGCTGTCCCCTCTCTGCCAGCCCTTCCTTCCTTCCTTCCTTCCTTCCTTCCTTCCTTCCTTCCTTCCTCTCTCTCTCTCTCTTTTCTCTCTTCTTTCTTTCTTGCCTTCTGACATACTTCCAGTGATGTCATGTGGTGTAGCATATGCTAATGAGTTATGCTAATGAGCTCCTGCACCTCTTTTTCTACCAAATGACCCTTGCCTGTAGTTGAAAACTGCAGCAGTGATAGGTCAGTTTGGGTCATAGAAGCCTGATCTGGCTAAATATTCCAAAATCAAAAAAAGTTCACCCTAGAAGAAAAATTACTGCACATTTTCATTTTTACTGATGCTCCAAAAACCATGGATTCTATGTTAAAGCTACCACCATAATTTCGGCACCATTCGAACAATACAGACACTGGCTTTGTTGCCCTATAGTTACCATAAGAACATAAGAAGATTCCTGATGAATCCGATCAATCGTCCATTTAGTCTGGCATCCTGTCTCACACAATGGCCAACCAGTTCCTCTGGATGGTCAACAGCAGGGCATAGAGGCCAAGGCCTTCCCCTGATGGTGTGTCCTGGCTCTGGGATTCAGAGATTACTGGTGCTGAATGTGGAGGTTCCCCTCAGTCACCGTGACTAGTAATTATTGATAGCCTTATCCTCCATGAATCTATTCGAATCCCCTTTTAAAGCTGTTTATTCCTGTGGCCATCATTACATCCCCTGGCAGTAAATTTTACATTCTAACCACTCTCTGTGTAAAGAAGTATTTCCTTTTGTCTGTCCTGAACCTACTGCCCATCAGTGTCATTGGATGCTCTCAAGTTCTAGTATTTTGGAGGAGGGAGAGAAATTTCTCTTTGTCGACTCTCTCCACCTTGTGCATAATTTTATAAACCTCTTATCGTGTCCCCCCTTCGTAATCTCTTTTCTAAACTGAAAAGTCCCAGACTCTTCAGCCTTTCCTCATAGGGAAAGCGCTTCAACCCCCTAATCAACTTGGTTGCCCTCCTGTTTTGTAGGTGGATTGGCTGGACTACATAGGAAAATCAATTTGTAAGTGATTGTTAGAGCACAGGGATAGAGCAATATCCAACAATGGATGGATGCAGACATAGTACCCCTGGTCACAGGTTATAATGAATGCACATAAAATCTGTGCAGTGTGCCCTTGATTTTTCTTTATACTGACACTGAGCAATTCTCATTTTATGTTCAATGCACATTTATGTATTTACCTTATATTTATATGTTTACTTTGCTCTGCCTGAGACCTAGGGGTTAAGGCTTAGGTGTGGCCAGAGGCAGGAGTCTTTTGTCGTGATCCGAAGGGTAGAGCTCTTGGTTTTTAGACCGTGGCTTGCAACCTATAGGGAACCTGGACCAGCCCAGGAGATGGAGTTGTACTGTGTATTTCTGTTGCTGTGATTGTCTAAATTATATCTGTGTTTCTTTGAACCCTTCATGCAGGACAGAAACAAACAAATAAATACGTCCTGCCTGCCCACAGGAGATGAATGCTAATATGTGCATTCTGTAAAGAAGTTCTGGCTGATCAGAAGAAATGTGGGTTGTGTCATGTTTGAGTCTGGGCTTATACTCCCGACTCCATTGCTTGGCATGTTCTTCGGTCACCTTCTAGGAGTGTTCTGTTTTTGGATTGCAGACGGATTCAACCTTTTTTAGTTTTGTGGCTATACAGCAGGGGTAGGGAGAAATGATAATCACCCTTCCATTAAGTTTAGAGGGGAGGCCTTGGATTCATAGGAAAGAAGAATGAGAACATAAATATTCCCTGCAGATAAGAGTATGGTAGGTTTTTCTAGCTACAAATGGAAATGGTGTTATGCTGTCATTTCAGAATCGCACGGAAATGGAACAGCAGCAAGAGAGATGCAGGAATATATCATCATATCGGATGTGACAGTTGGCAGGTTTACAATTTCTGCAATCCAGTGCTCTCAAGTCAGTTACTGTTAAGTGAAAATGCAGCAGAGAGAAGAAAAGAAACTTCTGCAAGATTGTCCCTTTCACCTGTTGGAGCTCTCTAAGGTCAAATTTACATCTGACTTTCCCGCTAGAATCATTATAGTTTCAAAAAAAACCCTGTCGATACCTGTTTCTAGTTTCAAACCATACTTGTTATAGTTTATAAATTACTGTTTGCATTCGTTAATTGCCCTCCTGTGGTCAAGGTAGCATTATACTGCTTTAAACAAATGCTGTTGCTTAGTACTCTTCAGACCCCCTGGAGTGAAATTTGAAACCAGTGTGAAATGAGCTTGGGAAAAGACAGCAGTCAAACTACTTCAGAGGGGAGGTGTAAATTGGGACAGGAGATGAGCCAAGAGATTGTGTTGAGGGGTATTTCTGAGAGGTGCTAAAGTAGAACTGAGAGGGTAATTCTTGGGAGGGCTCTGGCTTCCGTTTCATATATGAGCTTTCCATAGCTTTTGAATTTCAGCCTGCTAGATGAGGAACCTTGTCTATATGACAAGGTTTGGATGCTGCGAGTACTGCGAGTACAAAAAATAGCGTGTACTGTTGAGACATACCCTGTCTGCAATGCCTGTTTTGTATCAAGTCATACACAGTCTGACACACCTCCTACGACTGTCTCCACAATTTGCTTGCAATTCAAAAGGAACAGCAGATTGAGGCTCGAGTTGGGTAAGGCATGTTAATCTTTAAGGTGCTACTGGCCCCTTGCTCTTTTTTACTGCTGCGGACAGACTCACAGGGCTTCCCATCTTGACCTTATTCTCCAAGACCTTTGCCACTGATGCTGCTAGTAAAGGAATGGTTGCCAGAACACTTTAAAGAATCTGAGCCTTGAATTCATATGAACACGCAAAGCTGCTTTACATCAAGGCAGCTTATTGGTCTGGCCAGCCCTGAACTGTCTATTTGATAACAATGATTTTCCAAGGGCAAAAGCCAGAGAGTTCCATAGCCTGTTAACTGAGATCCTTCTCATGGGAGATGCTTGGGACTGAGCCACAGAACTTCTGCATTCAAAGCATGTACTGCACTACTAAATTAATGGGACTTCACGTGTTAATGTGGTTCCAGTTGCATTCTAATGGCTGCTACATCACAGTATCTTATGCAGCAGGTTGTTATGGGGTACTGTTTGTTAACAATTCATTACTAATGTATTTTGTAAAATGCTCCAAAATAACTTATTGATGCATTTAGTTATACCTAGTCATTATGTCATAAATATTAATAAAGCATGCATAGATTATATATGCATGCAGATCTCAAGTGCTAGTGGAGCAGCTGATAGTCTGCAAGAAACCCACAAGACAAATGGATAAATTCAGGGTTGTTTGACTTTCGTTCCACTATGAGGAAACAGAGAAAGCGTTAATCTGGAAAATTGTTATTCATTGATGTGGGAGAGGGAATGGAAAACTAGGACTGATTTCAACATAATCCTTAAACAAATATCTCCTGACGCACATTCAAAACCGAAGTTTCCTTTTTAGAGAGGAACAGAACGAAGCAAGGGGCCTAAAAATACACGCCTAAGGATAAACGAAGCCAGTGGCATTATTGCCTTTCAAGAAGCACGCTACCTTTACAAATCAGAGACACCTAATCCTTTGCCTTGTGCACTTTTTCTTATCGTGTGCTACCTGGGGGGAAAAAAAGGGAATAAACATTAATGATTAAAGTTTGTGGCTACAAGACTGAGTTGTGAACAAAGAAGCCTCTAGTTCAAAGCTTGACTCTGCTGCTACTAGCAAGCTGCCACATCTCAGCCTCAGCAGCTGTAAATTGATGGATGTTAATAAAAATATAGAAATATAGATGTTCTGACTAAGGATGCGCACCAGAAAAAAAGAATCGGTATTTTTCAGATCTGGATTTCATGGAGGGTATAACTAATGGTGTTGCAGATTACTTAGGTCTTCAGTATTTGGATTCAGGTTTTGGGAGGGATTCTGAAATTATGTGAGTCTGTTATTCTCTATGGGGAATCTTTCCAGGAAGTTGGAGGGCAGTTTTTTTGACCAAATGACACCACCAAGCAGTTGAGCTGGAGCTGGCTGTCCACAAAAGAACCCCAACGCTTTAAGTGAATTGGACTCAGAGGTTCAATTGGATCTGGAATATGCCCAACAGATAACAATAAGGTGTTTTGGGGGTATATTTTCAGACTGCATATATCCGAGCCTATATCCCTAGTTCTGACAACAATATAAACATATAAAAGTAAATATTGTATTGTGAGCACCCTCAAACACTGTATAAATGCTAAGTGTTAAATTACATAGGAGTCCACTAAAGCCCAGAGGTGCTGCCTTACATGTGGGTAGCCCTAACAGCAGGGGCACCCCACTCCTGAACTGAACCAGAGACCCACAAAAGTCAGGCCAAAGGAAGGCACTCCTGGTCTGAAACACAGAGCTAGCCACAGCTCTGGGAGGGGGGTCCCCATTTCCAGGTTTTCATACAAGATAGCCCTCCAAGGCAATCTTCAACCACCCCTCCTCCAGCAGCGACAACAAAGGCAGATCTGTGTAGTATCTGCATTTCTATAGCTATTCAGAGGCCACCTGGCAAATAGCCCTTCTATCTTCAGAACTTCCCCTAGCCCTTTTTGTAATTCCTATAAATTCTTTGTCTCTACACCTGTCCTTCCTGTCCCATCCCTTAGGATACTGATATCAAACATTCAAATTATTAATGATCCTTCCTGGCATCTACCAGGGACCCGTCTCCCACCTTTTGTGTAAATCTTGGAACCATCAGTGGCCAGCAAGAACCATTCAACTAGCCATCCAGCACCTGGCTTAATCCCATCGAGGCTATTGTGCAGCCAGACTCTGCCCTTCTGGAAGCTCATTAGTCACACCAGAATTACACTCTGCCTGGTACCACACCCCCGTGGACTCCTTATTGGTCTAGAAAATCTATTGTTCTCACCTGAGACCAACCCCCAAGGCCTCCCATTGGTCTGCATTGTTTTCCAATGTCTATATCCATCAGAGCACATGGCCTCAGATTTTGTGTGTATGCCCCTGATTCCAACTGGCAGTTCACCCCCGAACCTTGGTTTGGGCCATAATCTCATCTCCAGGGACCCCTGCACATCTGGACAGGTTGTATCACCCCGTACCTGTCCTCTCTATTTGCTATCAATCACCTCTGCTTTCGTAGTTCTGTATTGCTTGCTCTTTTTAAATGCTTAGTGTGCATGTAATAAGGGAAATTCTTCAGTAAAACTTATGTAATTTACTCTTCAAATCTGGAGTCTTCCTACTTTGCTGGACCTTGGTATAGATAGGTGTACAGGTCACTTGTACCCCACTGGCCTGCCTGCTGCCTAGCTAATTTCCCCAAACAGCAAGACAGGCCATTGGCGGTAACACCACCTTAAATTTCAGCAGGAGTTTTCATGAGTCAGAGTTCACTTCCTCAGCATCCTCCCATGCCCTCTCTGCTGGCTATTTAATCAGGCCTAATGAAACCCATGAAACCCATGCTGAAATAAATTTTCTTATTCTGAAGGGAGTGTAATTTTGCTCTGGCAGACTAGCATGTCTACCCCTCTGGAACTGTTAAAGCTGAGTCTGGATTCTGCTTCCTCTTTTCAGAGCAAGGCTGCATTATCTTTAAGACTTTATCAGAAACTAGGAACTCTTGCAAAGAATGATGGGTGCTTTGCCCTCTCTCCCACTGGATAGTCACAGCAGTCTATTTCATCTTGTCACTGCTGGGATACCTGTCTCATAGAGATGGGCAAGTCATAGAATCATAGAATCACAGAGTTGGAATGGGTCAGACAGGCCGTCTAGTCCAACCCCTTGCTCAATGCAGGATCAGCCTACAGCATCCCTGACAAGCGTTTGTCCAGCCGCTGCTTAAAGACTGCCGGGGGGGGGGGGGGGGGCTCACCACCTTCCTAGGCAGCTGATTCCACTGTTGCACAACTCTCACTGTAAAAAAAAGTTTTTTCTGATATCCTCATGGTACCTTCCCGCCCTTAATTAAAACCCATTATTGCGAGTCCTATTCTCTGCTGCTAACAGGAACAGCTCCCTGCCGTCCTCTGGCAGCCCTTCAAACACTTAAAGAGAGCAATCATGTCCTCCCTCAACCTCCTCTTCTCCAGACTAAACATTCTCAAGTCCCTCAGCCTTTCCTCGTAGGGCTTGGTCTCCAGGCCTCCAATTATCCTTGTCGCTCTCCTCTGCACCTGCTCCATTCTGACCACATCTTTTTTGAAGTGAGGCCTTCAGAACAGCACACAATACTCCAGGTGTGGCCTGATCAATATGCAGTCTACAGCAGGACTGTAATATCTTGTGATTTGGATATTATTCTTCTGTTGATACAGCCCAAGATTGCATTAGCCTTTTTTGTCACTGCATAACACTGGCTGCTCATATTTAACTTTTGGTTCACCCTTACCCCAAGATCTTGTACACATACACTGCTACTCAGAAGTGTATCCCCCATCCAGTATGCAAGTTCCTCATTTATGTTACCCAGATGTAGAACTCAGCACTTATTCTTGTTAAATTGCATGTTGTTCACATCCGCCCACTTTTCCAGCATGTTCAGATCTCGTTGAATTCTATCTCTATCTTCTGGTGTGTTCTCTGCTCCTCCCAATTTGCTGTCCTCTGCAAATTTAATGAGTATTCCCTCCACACCCTCATCCACATCATTTATAAAAATACTGAAAAGTACCAGGCCAAGAACCAAGCCCTGTGGCCCCCTACTGGACCCCTCCCTCCATTCAGATGAAATGCCATTGACAACTACCCTCTGAGTTCTCTATCCACCTAACTATCCTAGAGTCCAGTTCACAGTCCTTTCATTGACTCATCAGGACATCAAGGGGAACCCTGTCAAAAGCTTTACTGAAATCCAGGTAGGCAACATCTACAGCATTCCCTCTATCCAGTAAGCTCATGACTCGATCAAAGAAGGAAATGAGGTTGGTTTGGCAGGACATGTTGGGGACAAATCCATGCTGACTTCCCCAGATCACCAAGTTGTTCTTTAGATGCTTGCAGACCGATCTCTTTAAAATCTGCTCCAGTGTCTTCCCTGGGACACAGGTCAGACTGACTGGCCTGTAGTTTCCTGAGTTATCCCTCCTCCCCTTTTGAAAATTGGGATAACATGTGCCCTCCTCCAGTCTTGTGGCATGTATAGGCTGAGAAAAGTCAGCCTTGTCTTGATGAATTAGGCTGTATTCCAATTTTGGTAAACAATCTAAACTTGATCAGGAAAAGTAAAGGCCATTTATTTGTTTCCTTGGATGGCCTTAGATAGGCAGATTCAATACTTGCAGTCTCTACTAGTCACAAAAAATTGTGGTGAATCTTGCTACATCACATTTGGAGCTACAAAACAAACAATAAAACAAGCAAAAAAAAAAGCCTACTATAAAGATTTTTTTAAACAAGTGGACTTTCCCGAAACCAATAAAAATTGCAACACACTAGTATATATTTAATACATTACAGAAGGTGCTAAAATAAGTATTACAAAACTGTTTCATTCATGAAGATGTCATATGCTAGCTGAATGCATTTTAACTGTTGGCCTTCTTCAGCTAGGTTTCCCAGTTCTGGGTTGGGAATTCTTTGGGGGTGGAGCCTGGGGCGGGGCTTGGGCAGCGTATAATGCCCTTGAGTCCACCCTCAAAAGCAGCCATTTTCTCCACGTGAACTGATCTCTGTAGTCTGAAGAGCAGTTATAATCCCAGATCTCCAGTTCCCACCTTCAGTGCCAATTCAAATCCCATTACAGAGCACATTCCTCCCTAGCTGTTGTGTTTGTTTAGAATATGAAGCAGTAATAGCTTGAAAAGAGCTCTGGTATCCTAAAGCTCCAATTCCTACTGGCTGATTAATAAAGGCTCCCATTGGTCCTGAAGCCAATCTAGATACCCAATCACTGAGCCCTGCTTGGGTCCAATAGTATTGCTTGTATATAGTTACATTGTTGAAAGTTATGTGTTGGAACAGTATAAATGAAAGTGCTGCTCTCATAGAGCTGTCTTTTGAGCTGAACAATGTCACTGAATAAAAGCCTGTTTGTTTGAATTCATCGCCTCCTGCTCAATACTTAAAACTAGCATGAAGGGCAATCAACTTAATTGACAATGTCTTCAGAAAAACTAGAGTAAAACAAAAGTCCACCATCATAAATGATCAGTGTAATCCTATATAGCCACTCCAAACTAAGCCCCTTGAAATCAGTGGGGTTAGAATGGAGTGACTCTGTACTGGATTGCATCCCCAATGAGGACCCAAAGCAGGTTATCCTGTTCTCCCCTCCTCCATTTTATCCTCACAACAACAGCCCCTGTGATATAGAACAGGCATTCACAAAACTACGTTTTACATAAGCACTCAATGTGTAGCATGAAGAACAGAGATTGTACCATATTCTATTGGGAACCTTGGACATTAATTATAACTCCTGTAATGGCCATTGGCCCCATGCAATAAAATTGAACTGAACTGAATTATAACATCATGTATTATTGTTAATTTTAGTTGCTCGGGATTCTAATGCTACTGAAACCCATTCTGTTAAGAATATACGTTTATCATGATTGAAATTATTTCCAATGTCTGCCATTAGTAGTACCAAAAATGTAATGCATCAATTTTTGAATCACCTAAAATGTATAAAAACATTTTAAAAGATGAGCCTTAGAGTTTTTTCATAATCAGGTCTCAATGTGTAGCATTCCCACTGAATATATTCTAATAGATTCAATAGTTCTTTACAGATCTTCTACAATAGTATCAAGCAGTGCAGTAGCATCAAGCCATCAAGTCACTTCCAATTTATGGTGACTACATGAATTAATGTCCTTCAAAATGTCCTTTCATTACCAGTCTTGCTCAGATCTAGCAAACTGAGGACCATGACTTCCTTTATTGAGTCAATCCATCTCATATTCGGTCTTCCTCTTTTCCTGCTGCCTTCAACTTTTCCTAGCATTATTGTTTTTTCTGGTGACTCTCATCTTCTCATGATGTGACTAAAGTACAATAGCCTCAGTTTAATCATTTTAGTTTCTAGGGAGAGTTTAGGCTTGAATCCGCTTATTTGTCTTTTTGATAATCCATGATATTTATAAAACTCTCCTCCAGTACCAAATTAATCAGCTTTCATCCTAACAGCTTTTTTAATTGTCCAACTTCCATTCTCATACATAGTAATGGGGAATACTGTGGTATGAATTATCTTGACCTTGGTCGCCACTGACACCTCCTTACACTTAAGGATGAGTTCTAGCTCCTTCATAGCTGCCCTTCTCAGTCTCAATCTCCTTCTGTTTTTCAGTTGTAGTCTCCCTTTTGGTTGATGATGGAGCCCAGGAATAGGGAATCTTTAACAATTTCAATTTCTTCATTGTCAAACCCTAGAGCATTGCCCCAACCTCATGACATCACTTCAGGTTTTCTGCTGGAACTGACATCATAAGCCCCCATGGTGCCAGCACACCTATAACCCCACCCCCAAGCCCCCCTGGGGGTAACAGACATTCCTAATAGAAACCCCTGTGACAGCAACTGAGTGTGAGGCTCACTGCTCCCCTTTTATTGACCTGGATCCAAAGAGCTCCATGTGCTTGACCAGTTTTTTCCGTACATTTTCAGTAACAGCTCTCTAGGTTTCTTCTTCACAATGACACATGAATCTACCTTAGACTGAATCAAATTATTGCTCCATCAAAGTCCATATCATTTACTCAGACTGTCAGCAGCTCTCCAGGGTCTCAGGTAGAGGCTTTTTACTTCACCTGCTACTCAATCCCATTAACTGGAGATGCCAGGGATCGAACCTGGGCCCTTCAGGATGCAATACAGGTGTTCTACTATTGAGCCACACCCCTCCTTCTGAAGGTACTTCATGGTACTACATTGTTGGCTAACATGGAAGATATTACAAAGTTTGTAGGAACCAACTGCCAGGGAATTAAGTTCTACAGAAGGAAGTGCAAGCTCTGATGTTTTGTGTAGATCTTTCCCCCACAACTCCCATCTATCGCCATGCACAAGAGGAAGTACATGCAGGGGGAAGGAAAATGCACACATACATGAACTGATGATAAAGTGTATAGTTCTGGCAGCACATAACTGGCATGAAGTGCCATTGGAGAAGTCATCTCAAGACAGCAAGCTTCATTCCAGAAAGTTGGAGACTTTCAAGATCAGATGTTGAGCTGATTCTGAACTTCAGTAATATCTAGAAATGGCAGGCTCTAAAGATAAACTTTCACTAACATGTTGGATATGTAATCTGCAGTTTAAATTGAACATTTCAACCTGATAATAATGGTGTCAGAAATATTGCTCTCTCTTTCTGATGTCTTTCAGAAAATAAACTTTTGCTCTTTTGAGTCACTTTAATCTTCTAATTACTGTTTGCATATTTGAAAAAAAAATCCCTCTTCTGTGTCATATTTTTTCCACTTCATTGTGTGGCACATTTAATAATATTAACACCAATTTACTTCTTATTGCTTTGGGGAAACATAAAAGGAAAGTATTTGTGTCTGCATGCTGTACATAAAATTTCAGCCCTAGTGGCTCTTTAGTTACCACTTCCAACTAAAATCATATTGCGATTTCAAATTGTAGCATTCAGGCAATGTCTCCCCCACCCACAAACACACATGCTCTTCATACACGGAGTTTCAGCTCAGAAACACACGCACACAACTCACACACAAGGATTCATATCAAGCACAGGTGAGTGCTTTCGGTTGCTATTCATTTGAGTGTTAAAATTCAGTTTACAGTTCCACAGATGTTCTGGGATCCTTTGAATTTAATGAGGATGACTCACACTTTGAAGTCCTCTAATGTTTTTTGAGTTCAATGGGTTCCAGATGAAAATCATCCAGCTTGATCACTACTTTCATCACAGCCCATCCATTATCTCTTTTGCCCTCTTTTGCTTGGCTGGCTGCAAATGTAGTGTCTTCAGAAATTTGCGGGTTCCAAGAACATTGCTTTCATTCACAGGAACCGTAATAATACTTCTCAGCTACTTTCAGAATTATATTACAGATGGAGAAAACTGGCTCCATGGTAAGTTTGGGCAGATTTACTTACTGGAGAAGAAATTTCTTGTTTCCACAGGCAGGATGTGGTTTCAGTTTTAGTTACTAAGTTCAAAGTGAATTTATTGTTGTTTTGTAATTATCCTTTACAATCTTATCATTTTTTTAAAAAAAGAAGTCAAACCAACAATGCACTCCAATATTACAACACCACACTTATTTCAATGACCAAGATAAGCTAGTTAGTTTATTAGGCTGCAAACCTAAAAACACTTTGATGGGCCTTGAAATTAGTAATGATTTTAAGGCCTGTTTTGCTCTGTTGGGATGTTATAATGAGCATTCCATATTCCTAGCATTGCTGAAAGAAGAAGAAATCAGAGACAGTCTTTCCTTCCTCCGAAGAACAGAAGCTAAAATTTAAATGTATCTTATTATCCCCTTTCTTCAATATTCCCATTAAGGCATTTATCCTGAAATTTGCAATATACAAATGAATCTATATTCAATTAATTAACTGGCTAATTAAATAAAAGCCAGGGAGTTAATCAAATCTAAAATCTTCACACTGCAGACAACTCTGTTTTTTTGTAAACAGTATGATGTCTAAGAAAGCAACAATGACTATGGATGCAAAAATTAAATAGACCAAATATAGTGTAGCGAAAGTGCTAGTAGGGTTGCCAGGCAACCGGCAGGGCAGGGGACCGGCAGGGAACTGTGTGGGGGGGACTTACTGGGAGCAGGAAGGAGGCCCAACCAATATGCAGCAAAGTGCCTACGTCACTGTCCACATGACTCAGAAATAACATCGTTACATCAGGGACGTTGGGGCAATGCTGTTGTAGGTGGGCAAAAACTCTATGGTAAATTTGGCTTTTATCATAGAGGTTTGCCCAAATACAAGAACATTGCCCCAATGTCCCTGAGGCAATGATCTCACTTCCAGGTCATGTGGGCAGTGACATAGACATGTCACTGCACGTCAGCTGGATCTCCCTCTTTTTCAGACTAAGTTCCCCCACCAGTCAGCTGGTGACAGAGCTGTGGGCCTGGCAGTGGGGTCTAGCAACCCTAAGTGCTAGTTCAGTTGCAGCTGTAGTTACTAAACTATCTTTGGGTGCATTCAAATGCATCATTTAATCAGGTTTAAATGGCCCCGCTCTGTTGCGATTATTTTTACTCTGGACAATCGCGATCACATGGGAGCATGTGTTGGGTTTAAAATTTCCCCCCTAAGTTTGCGCATATACATAACTGCTTATTTATAGAATTGAAAAACTTTATCCTCGTGCATGCACAGAACCACTAGGGTGAATTATGGCTTTTGTTTGACAGTTCCGCAGAGCACTATGATTTCACCGCTGTGACAGAAGACTTCCCTTTAAACTTTGCACTTGAAACTGGCCTCTTTGCACTTGAAACTCAAAACAACTGCCCCTTTAATCGTTGGTTTTATAAACGCGGGAGCCGATGCACAAAAAAATGGCAGGCAAAAAGCAGAAAGTTTAAACTATCGGAAATGGCTTGGAACCAGAGGAGCAATCACCCAGGGGAAACTGCGGCTTTAAACGGGAGAGCTGAGAAAACACCACTTGGGACCTGGTAACAAAATACTCCAGCTGAAGGGGGTTTTTGAACAGGAAACCAGCGGATTGGGATAGGAGGCAGATGTTGCTGTGTGAACGTGCATATGAAATCTGTTGTTGATCAGTCATGAAACCTGATTCAGTGGTGCATCTGAACGCACCCTTTCGGTGACAAAAGGTAAGGTATAAGATTAAAAAAAATCATCTGTAGAGAATTGTGAACAGCTTGTTACTAATTATATAATCCTGTTGCATTGTTCACTGGTTGTCTTGCACTGTCTGATTGCACTGCTTTATCCTGAGCCTTGAGAAGAAAGGCAGACTATAAAATAATTAAAAATAGAAGGGTAGGCTCTGATCCAACCTAACATTGTTTTCTTGAAAGTAAGTCCTACTGAGTTTAATGGGATATAATCCCTGGTAAGCGTTTTTGGATTGCCTCCTCACTCATGGGTCATGTGCAGTCTCGAGTCTCAGCAAGAAAGGTCGCCTATATGGACGAAGTAATCAATTAATTAAATCAAAAAAGAAGCAGGATAGTTTCATTTCAAATTAGGCCAGCTTCAATGTGGCTTTGCTCCATTTACCATTTTTTACACACATAGTATTCTTATTTTGAAATCATTAAAGTCAGTTATTAATAATTTGCAAACATAGAACAACAATGAATGAATTAAACAAACAATCAAACATTAATATATGTTGCCTAATCTCAGGAATGGTATGCTTTCAAAATAAAAATAAAATAATTAGTTATCATGATATATGATTGTTTTTCAAGCCTAGCAGACCCTATTCCATCTTCTAGCCTTACCCAGAGTTGTCTGGGGAGAGAGGTGCAGGCAGGCACTTCAGAGGCAGACAGTTTCCTCTTCCTCCAACCACTGAAGTCTCAAAAAAGTGACTTCTTCAAATGTCTCCCTCCAAGGCCCAGCATTGTAAACAGCCTTAGCTGAGCAAGCCTAGGTGGAATAGATCCTGCACTGTTTTCATCTTGGCCATAGACAGCTTCATCTTCCTCCAGCAGCTAAAGCCCATTGATTTTTCACAATACTGGTATGACTGTACTCCATACGGGGATGATTTTTAACCAATGAAAAAGACATGGGTTGGGGGTGTGACATGCCAGCTCACTTGGAGGTGAGGTCATAGCTAAGTCCCCCTGAAAGCAACTGGACTATCACCTAGGGCTAATTTGTTGCTTTAGCTTCAACAGAATGTGCAGATCAATCATGTGACTCTTCAAAAGCAACTTCTTCTGAGTCCAATGGAACTCACCTCAAGGCTGTGGTTCTATGCACATGTGCTTGAAAAATAAATCCCATGGAATTGAGTGGCGGTTATTTTTGAGATTAGTCTGTAAATCAAATCTAAATTTAGCTGGATTAGAGCCAGAGAGTCCAGCATCTGGAACAGTACTTGATATTGTTTTAAAGAGACAAAAAAGAAGCAGCTCAGGTTGATTGATGTTTTAATTCTAACACTCTGTCCTCTGACAGAGTGTTAGAATTAAAACATCAATCAACCTGAGCTGAGAATCAACCTGAGAATTAAAACATCAATCAATCCCATAGCAATCAGTTCTCAACAACTTTCAGTCAAAAGAGTAAAGTTTGTTGAGTACAGTAAAGGCAGGTCTTCTGTGCATACATTCTGTGTTAGAACTGACGAAAAGTGCACACAGCAAATAATTATACACAATTCAAGAGGGGTCCCCTGATGGCCTAGAGCCAATTAAGGATCAAGCAAAAGCCTGCCAAATCTAACGGGTCTATATTCCCAGAGGAAAGTTACAGCAAGGTATGGAGGTCTGAGACTGCAGTTACTATAATAAGGAAAACACTGAAGAAACGAAAGTTAAGATTCCATTCCAGAAGCAGGCTCCCCCCCCCCCCCCCCAGTCTCATGGCAGCTAAGACAGAGGCTTAGCTGACATTCTTGGGTGGGGGGATTAAGAGAAAGATAGAAAAGATGCAATAACAGGTAAATCAAAACAGAAACTGAGGAGGATAAATTCAGCGGTAGAGAACCAAATGTCTACCTTTTATATCAGAGAAAGATTCTGCAAGTAAGAAATTTCTGCTGTTCACTCCCATCAGCCCCTCAAGTAATGTTTAAACAATTCTTTTTAAGCAAGTGATTCTTCAAGACCTACCAGAAGTTCATTTGATTTTAATAGCACCTGAACTTTGCCTCTGAGAATCCCATAACAGCTGCTGCGGTCCAACTGCTTCCTCCTTGTCCATTTACCTCTGTGGAGGTATGTTTTTCCCTATGATGCTGTACAAAACTTCAGAAAGAATTCAGCTCACTGGACTGATTATTTTTAAATAAACAAAAAAAACCTGTGTACCAACACTATATATAAAATCCAATTATTATTTTAAGCAAATTAATGCACATTGTAATACTGTATGCACATAAAGACAGTACCATACAGATAAATACACAAAATATCTTCTTCAAAGGATGTACAAAAGTGTGAGTATAGTAGTTCCAAGTCACACTATTAGGAACAACTCCTATTGGTTTTCAAATTAAGGCTGTGGTCACCCGGCAAGCTTGTCCTGATTTGTTCTCACTATAGTTTTGATCAGGAATATTTTTTTTTCCAGGTTGGGATGATGACACATCCCTCACTGAACTGCTTGCATCGTGCGACGAGGCTCTGGGCACCGTCCAGATACCCGCGCTGCCACTTGGGCAGCTTGGCTTCTTTTTTTTTTAAATTGGCTTTGTGCATGCACATATACACATGGCCAAATGATCACCACTCCTGTTGGGACTCACTGTACTCCCTTGTTTTTGCAGGTCCCCCTCTGGAACAGTGAACAATATTAACTGGCTACATACAACCGAGCACTAGAGTCTATATGTACACTTGAATGTTTATACATTGAATTTATTCAATGCAGGATTGCTGATGTGCACAATGGAAGAAGCCTGGGCGAAAAACATCACAAGAAGGACATTCAGATGACCTAATTGCGATCATTGTGAGAGATGACTGTCCAGATCGGCGAAATCACAGATTCAGAGCACAAATATCCAGAAAGTACTTGATTTTCCAGATGCTGGAAAACTCGCTAGGGAATCAGGAGGACTGCACGAGTGAGCCCACTTCAGTGCAGGAGATGGATACAGGTGTCTGATCAGCAATTTTAAATGTGAGAGGGAACAGTGGTGAAACCCGATCAAAATGACCTTGTGACCACAGCCTAAGTCCACATTTTTTTTCACCTTATAGATCTTCCATCTTTCTCTGATGTGAACGCTAGCTTATTCCAAACACATTTCCCATATGCCTTCTCAAAGAAAAGATCTGATTAAATTTTGTTCCAGGTGGATACTCTGTAAACCAAAAAACAGAAATTACATATTTTTCCATACTGTCATCAAGAACCCATTCTTACAATATAAACAGCATTACCTGTTACAATTTCAACTGGGACATAGTCCTCTGAAGTGGATCGTGCTGAAAAGCATCATCCAACCTTCCTGCAAAATCTCATATAAGTGGACCACCAGGCGTTCTTGATGACTGTTTACAAGACCATTTGTAGCCAAATTCAAAGGAACAGTCATAGCAGGAAATACTTCTAAGTTATTTCTAAGCCAATGTGTCAAACAAAACATGAAAGATCAAAATACTGGTTCAACCCTATAGGTGCAAGTGTTTTTAGTCTGAAAATCCACTTTGCTTTTATCTGCAGTAAATGCTTCTGAACATCTATAGTGCTAAAAGCCCTGTTCTCATATTGATAAGTTATAAAGAATCTCAGAGAATCAGCATTATGATTATGAGAAATGAAATGGTCAGTCAGGGGAGCTTCTCTATTGGTTGATCTGATACATAATAAGTTTTCCAGGATCCTGGATTTAATAGGTCTCATAGTACAGCCAATGTATAATTTTTGACATGGACATAGGATTCCATATACAGACCTCCTGCTGTTACAGTTATTGAATGAATTTAATCTGATCTGTATCACACTATTTGGATCATAATACTCCCTAATAGCTAAATCACATGCTTTACATGAACCACATTTAAATTATCCTATAGGAACTTCTATTTGTTTACATGAGTGTAAATCAGTCCTGATAAGTATGTCAGACATATTCTTAGTTCTCTTAAAACCAGCTTGAAGTTGAGCTGAATTCTGTATAACTGTTCCTTCCTTGGCACCCCTCGCCATCACTGACACAGAGCGTGTACAGATGACCTACTCCTTTCTCAATAAACTACTTCTAGTTAAGTACTGTTGTTGGGACTGCATTTGTGGGACTCTGACAGCATGCTGGAGATTAGGATTCCTTTTAAAACCCATAATTAGAGTTTGGGAATGCCCTGAGAGTGTAAGTCGTTGGGCTGGAAGTGAAATGTTAAAATCAACCAAGTGCACAAAGGCAGTGGTGGGAAGGGGATGAAGGATTTAGTTACCCTTGCCTGTATGCTCCCAAGGTTGAAGGGAGTGTTGTGTCTGCCTCTGGTTGTTCTGCGACTGAGAATATTAATTGCTTATAAAATGAGAATACCTTCTCCTATCTGTCTGAAATGTGGCAGGCAGGAGTATCCCAGTTGAATGGGGGGGGGGGATTAAAGGTGGAAATATGTTTTGCATTGAAACCAATAAAAATGAATATGGGAATTATTATAATAAAAATGAATGTGTAATCATGACGAATGCTCAGGTTGCCTAATCTCTATGACAAGTATAAAAAATACAAAAAAGAAAAGAAAACTAAAGCTGAGCAAACATTGCTGAGCACATCCCTAGTCCGTATTCTTAAAGCTGCAGAATAAACACCCCCTCTCCTTAAACAATGTCAAGGGAAGTCAAATGTGGCTTGTCTGTAAACCAGTAAATGGTGTGTAAAAGAGAGGCACCTGCTTGTTTGCTACAAATATTAAGCTGTCAAATGACATGGGTATTTGTGCTCTCAGACTTGCTTTAGATGATTGATGTAGGTTTTGTTTGAAAAAGCCCTGGGTTAGTCAGCCAGAAGAGAACAGTCTTTGCTGTCGGAAGCAAGTTAGCAGGGAATAGGTGACATCTAAGTAGCTTCGTTAGGCTGAGATTTATACTGTTCTCTGCGTTAAACTAACAATGGCTGCAATCATATGCACAATTAGACCCAAAATAGGTGTGAATGCTGGGCAGATTTAAAGGGAGTGATGATCAGACAACATCTGGGAAGTGCCCTGCAGCTGTCGGCAACCCATTTTGCTCCGCTGCAGAAGCGAAGTTAAAAGACACCGGGGAAAATCTGGTAGTAAACAGGTTGTGACGGGCCACAGGCAGACTTTCCCCTGTCTGATCACTCCAGCATGCTCTCATGGCATCAGGATGGTCTGATAAGGAATCCCGACTCTGTACCATTGTCCCCCCCACTTTGCAGTATGCGCATCATCGCAATCTCCATAGGGAGCCTTCGGTGTGGAGGTGCGATTCATCGATCCCATGTGCCTGCAGCTTCAAAGGGAGGTATGATCGTGCAACTGTGGGTCAAATTCCTCCGGAGGAAATAGCCTCACTCCCCCCCCTTTATCTCACGTGTGTGACTGCAGCCAATGTTTAAAATAAACTGACACAATGAAAATATAAATGAGGCATTAAAGTAAATGAGGCCTTTTAAGACAGCCATCCCTGTACAAAGAAAGCTAGAGTGTCACAGAGCAGCGTTCTGTACTAGCTTTCTTTTAAATGTGCAGAGATTTTTTAGGAACATTCAAATATACACATGATTCCCTTCACTAGATTCTGACATTGTACAGCCTTCCAGTGTAGTTCTGAACACGTAGATCTGTTTGGTCCCACTTATGTGACTAACCCATGTGTGGACATGCTTTAAGTTAACCAGAGTAGGATGTGATAAGACATATATGATATATGCAGGGCTCCGTTCGGGCCGGGGTGCGCCGGAGCGCCGCTCCGGGAGAGAGGAGGTGGGGGGGGCGGGCACTTAACAAAGCCCCGCCCCCCCGGCCTCCCCCCCACGTCAATGCTCCCGGGCCGGCACCGTGGCCCCCGGGAAGCTCCTTTCTCCCCCCCCTTAATAGTCCCAGGGCCGGCGGCGGTCCACCGGCCCCGGGAAGGAGAAGCCTGTTCCTCCCCCCCCAATACTCCCTCCCTCCCTCCCTTCCTTCTCTCTTTCTCTCCCCCCACCTACCTACTTACCTTCCTCTTCCTTCCTTTCCCCCTTCCTTCCTTCATTTCTTCTATCTCTCTCTCCCCACCTACCTACTTACCTTCCTCTTCCTTCCTTTCCCCCTTCCTTCCTTCCTTCCTTTCTTCTATCTCTCTCGCCCCACCTACCTACCTACCTACCTACCTGTTCCTTCCTTTCCCCCTTCCTTCCCCTTTCCCTTCCTTCCTTCCTTCCTTCCTTCCTTCCTTCCTTCCTTCCTTCTCTCTCTCCCCCACCTACCTACCTTCCTTTTCCTTCCTTTCCCCATCCTTCCCCTCTCCCTTCCTTCCTTCCTTCCTTCCTTCCTCCCTCTCTCCCCCCTTCCTTCCTTCCTTCTCTCTCTCCCCCCCACCTTCCTACCTACCTTACTGTTCCTTCCTTCCTTCCTTCCTTCCTTCCTTCCTTCCTTCCTTCCTTCCTTCCTTCCTTCCCTCTCTCTCTCTCCCCACCTACCTACCTACCTACCTGTTCCTTCCCCTCTCGCTTCCTTCCTTCCTTTCTTCTCTCTCTCTCCCCCACCTACCTACCTTCCTGTTCCTTCCTTTCCCCGTCCTTCCCCTCTCCCTTCCTTCCTTCCTCCCTCTCTCCACCCTTCCTTCCTTCCTTCTCTCTCTCCCCCCACCTTCCTACCTACCTTACTGTTCCTTTCTTTCTTTCTTCCTTCCCCCCTTCCTCCCTTCTTTCTTCCTCCCTCCTTCCTTCCTTTCTTTTTCTTTCTTCTCTCTCTCTCCCCCCACCTACCTACCTTCCTTCCTGTTCCTTTCCTTCCTTTCCCCTCCCTCCCTTCTTGCCTTCTGACACACCTGACGTCAGGGATGTGTGGCCTTATGACACTTCCGGTGACATCAGGGGGTGTGGCATATGCAAATAATTTATGCTAATGAGCTCCTGCACCTCTTTTTTTACGAAAGGACCCCTGGATATATGGATGACATACATTTATCTTAACCACTATGGATAAATCATATAAGAACTTTGGCCCAATCAAAGTTACAGTCCTAGATTTATAAAAAGCTCATTTCCTGTCCTTCGGAAAAAGTAGTTCTATGAAAGGGCTAGGAATCTCCAGCAGAGGATTCTCAACACCCTCACCAAACTGTAATTTTTGGGAAACCATGACAATGACCTAACAGTTCCCCTGAGGGCATGTATAACACAATGGTTACCAAACGGAGGTGTTATCTACTAGGTTGTTTGTTCAAATCTCAGCCATAGACTATACCTTGAGAAAATCATTCTGCCTCAGCCTGAGGCTTAGTCTAGACCAGGACTTTTTTTGTAGAAAACCCCCAGCAGGAACTCATTAGCATAACAGGCCACACCCAACAGCAGAAACTCATTAGCATATTAGGTCACACCCCTGACTGCACAGCTCCCTTCCAGGATCGGCTTCCCCAGGTGCCCCATGGCTTTCAGGGTGCATGGGGAACCCGAGGAAAGGAAGGTAGTTTCTGGATCGGCTTCCCCAGGTGCCCTGCAGCAGGGTTCTTCTTATTCTTCCCTTCTTACATGGTTTTCTGTTCCCATTTTATTCTCACAACAAATCAGTGACATAAACAAGGTCAACAGTGCCTGGCTAGAGGTCACCCAGTGAGTTTCATGAAAGAATAGGAATGTAGGAGATTCATGACATCATCTTCTGGCTGGTAGCAACTGAGTGAACAAATCATAGCAATTGTAGATTCTGAGAACAATCTTAAGCAGGTTTACTCCAAGGAGAGTGTTTTTAGGATTGCACTGTAAATGGCTGGTATGGAACCCACCCAAACCAGAATGAATAGTGAGGGATTTAAACAATTCACTTAGTGAGTAAGGGCTCAGAGTGACTATTTCTAACCACTTTGGGGAAGACTTCTGTCGATAATGCCATGGGCTGAGCTAGTTGTCTTCAAGCCAACTGTGGCATGCTGAGCTAAAAGCATGCAAAAAGCTGATCTGTCCTAAGCTTGGCATGTGATACACAGCAGCAAGCAGCTTTCACATAAAGGCTGATTTTAACTTGGAATGAACCTTAAGAAAAAAAGTACCATTGGGAATTCTGTAGCATAGTGAAAATGCAGTAAAGATTCCCATTCAAACAGTAACCTGGAAGGGCGCTGCCAAGGTAGTGGGCAGTCCTCTCTCTCTCACACACGGACACACACACACATACCCCTTGTTTCAGACTACAGGTAAATTAGTATATTTCAGGTAATAAGAAATGTCAGGGGGGAAGCCAGTTTTTTTTTTTTTTAAATACCACTTAGCATATTTTTTGCAATGTTTCAATTTAAATATATCCAATAGAATGTTAAATATGTACTGTGTCTCTTAACCCATCCCCCCACAACAAAAACAGCATCCCTACAGCCCCTCTTGATGGCTGCCTCTCTCCCTTTCTCTCATATTTCAGTAACAATGTGGTTTAAACTGAGGGGAATATCAATAAATGTTTCATTGACTTGAAACTGAAATACATCCAACTAAATGTTATTTTTAGATTGTGTAGCATGCTGGGCTAGAACAATGCAGGCATGGATAAAATGGAACAGAAAGAATTCAAAAGAGGAAAACGGGCATCAGTTATGCCTCAGACTGTCTTCTGGAGATCATGTAATAACATTAATAAAAAAGAATCAGCATTCTTGGGGGTACCGAAATTGCCAGGAAATCAAAATTTTCCTTTATGTGGGAATAAAGCTCATGGTAGCCGTGTTTGTCTGTCTGTAGCAGCAGAAAAGAGTAAGAGTCCAGGAGCACCTTAAAGACTAACAAAATTTGTGGCAGCTTTCGTGAGTCACTGTGACTCATCCGTTTGAAAGCAGCTTTGAAAATAGCAAGTACAGATATTTTAAAATGCAGCCATGTTAGTCTGTATTACAATTAAATCCACACCAATTGCACCCTTCTGCATCCACTGAAACCTACAGAGTTACACTCTAGTAAATCAGTTGAAATCAATGTGCTTAGAAGGTTGTAAATCTTACTTAGGAGGGCCCTACTTGCTTTTCAGGCCAAGGCCAAAATCAAATCATAGCCAGATAAAACTATATAAAGTATAGGTTTTATAGCCTCCAACTGGGGGCAGGAAATTCCCCCACTCACAGCTACCATTGCCTGCTACCACTGACTGTGGCTTGCAGGATTTTAATTTGTTGGTGTTGTTGTTGATGATGATGATGAATTGTCACAGTCAGATATTTGACTGGTAGATGGTGTTCTGCAATTTGAGATCTAGCCAAGTTCTTGGGAATTGCAGTTGTATCTTTGCAGGATTCTCACTTTTCCCAGCAACACTGTATTCTGGAGCTGAGCTGGTTTTCTTTGTTCAATGTCTAGAATGTCCAGAGGTGCCTCTAACTCTGTTCTTAGGTCCTGGTATTTTGTGATCTTCTCCTGTTCTTCCTTTTCTATTCTATTTTCTATTCTGCTATCTCCTGGGATTGCAGTGTCAATGACCCAAACCCTATTTCTCATTTTTTTTCTACATGATATCAGCGGTGTTACACTCCGGGTGCTTATCTGTTTGTAATCAGAAATTCCAAAGAATCTGTTTCATGACCGTGTCTGGTTTGGGCTCCTTTGAATTTCTGGCCATACTTCTTCCAAAGATTCCAATGCAACATAGCTGCAATTCTGTTGTGACGTCCTTTATAGTCAGTGTGATCAATTTAACTACAGGCACGGATCATGTGGTCGACTGTTTCATCCTTTGTCTTGCAAAGTTCTTCCTGTACAGAGGTGAGCTGATGAGATGTGTTCCTGGACTTTTAAGAGCAACCTCATTTCTATGGCCTATTTCTTGGTTGATTTCATTTATTTCTTGTTCTTTACGTTCTTTCTCTGAGTGGCTGCTGTTCCTTGTTTCATCTAGCTCTACTGCTGTGAAAAAGTGGTTCTGCATGATAAAATGGCGCTGATCTGCTAGTTTCTGCTCAGTGATGGTAGAATCAGGACACACTTCTTTCCATATTTCAAACATTCGTTTCAAACATTCGTTTCAAATATCCATGCTGTTCAGGCTTTGATTCAAAATAATGTTGCATGACAATGATATATTGATATTGTTGATATATTTTTCTTTGCACTTTAAGTTGTGGGGCCTGCCTCAATCCATGTTTACTGACAAATAAGTTCCAATGATGTCATAAGACTGTAGGTGACTAAGGACCAAGCTACACCTTACTTTTGATGAGCTGGGACTGGGTTCCCCAAATCAAACATGCTTTCCCTACAGTCACACACCAGCTGGCATTTTTAAAGCCCCCATAGGCCCAAATCAGCTTGGGATGACGTCACTGGGGGAGGAGGGGTTCTCGCCTTCCTCCCCGCACCATTTTCCTGCACCAAAATGATTGGGGGAATAATTTGCCCATCCTTCCAAACCAACTCTCAAAAAACAGTCTTTTACAGTCTTATGATGACAGCGAGGCTCATTTACAAGTAAACATGGATTGCGTCAGCTTCTACACTTTATATGTAAAGAAAGTTGTATCCATTGAATAATTAGAGGTAGTTTATAGGAATTATAGGTAATCCATAGGCTGGAATCCTAAGAACACATTCACAGTAGTAAGCCCCACTGAATAAAATGGGACTTTCTTTTAAACTTGTTTAGACACCGCAATCCTAAGAAGATCTCCTCTGAAATCAGTTTCATTTTATTAAATGTGGCTTATTCCCAGGAAAGTATTGTTGGATCATAGCCTAGAAGCTTGAGTCCTAAGTATGCTCACTAGGGCAGAAGTTCCACTGAAAACAATGGGACTGACTTCTGAGTATACATGCTTAGGATTGCAGTGTGATGGCACCAGACCAGTTAAAGCTTGTGTTTTTTCAAAGATCATAATGAATCTGTCATCCTTACATTAAAGTTTCCCTTGTATACTGCAAAGAATGCAAAATCATTAAGCCAATTATTAATGTCTGTTTAACAAAAGGGCCTCATAATTTTGGATGAAAATGTTGTAATTGGAGAGGCAAGTCTATTGCCCGTGGCTATTTCCATTACAGAACTTGTTCTCTTCATAGCTCTCTCTGCAGCTGACTGCACTGACGTCATCTCTGGAGCCATTGACACATTCTTTTGTGTGGTGTGAATGAAGAAGTAAATTGATCCCAGTGGGGACTGCGCTCACAATGAACAGAAGCCCGCCGCTTCACCAGCTCTAGATGGCATTAGCTATCTGTTACTACAGCACACAATTCAACACCCAAATCGTTAACAGCCAGGAGCTGTTCACACCCAGCATGTTTTTCCCCCCTCCAACTAAATTCACCCTAGGTACTCTAAATTGACTGCTAATCATTAATTAAGGACATTTTTATCAAGGAAATGCAAAAGAATGTTGCTAAGGTAACCCTGAGCCCATTCGTGGGGCGGGGCAGGATACGAGTGAAACAAACAAACAAACAAACAAATGGGAAACGGCCATGACACATTGAGGTCAGGGAGTTTCCCAGTGTAAACAGCAGTAGGTGACAGAGTTCAGTCATAAAACAATATGGGACAAGCGGACTGATATGATTAACACCAGCTGATGATCTGATCTTCCATTTTGCTACCGCCAGTTCCACTTCCAGTAAAACATTTTTTCATGTATACCAATGATGGCATTTAGAATAGAAGGGGAGGGGGGAAGTCTCCCAGCTCAGTATTTCAAACCATATGTGATTATCCAGTGTGAGGGGCAAACTATGCCCTAATTCATATATTCACCTGGAAAAAATGGCAAGAGCATCAGGAAAATGCAGCACATTTTCTCACAAGGATAGTACCCAGTGTGACCTGGGTCCATCAGTTGAATGCCCAGTCATACATAGGCATGGTTTGTATGATCTATCCTTGCTTACTTTAAATGGAGAAAAAATCATGCAGGCCAGGGGCTTTTCCACATTTTTTTTTTTTTGGTGGGGGGTTGGTTCTTCTGTCCCGCTACTTCTTCAGTTTATCCTTTGATTTCTGCACTCATTTTTGTGCCTTTGGTTTTCACTTCAGTTTTATTTCCCCCCCACAGGTTTCCCCCCATTTCTTTTCAGAGCACTTATACTCCGATCACTTTCTGGGTGCCAGTTTTGAGTGGCTTTCCCCTGTGTATAATGTTTCTGTTGTTTTTCTTTGTCCTGCCCACTCCTATGGTCCTCTAGCCCAGTGTTTAATGATTAGGTTGCCATCATCATCAAACCACTCCTTCTCCTCCCCCTGCCCTGAAGGTGAGGGATTTTTTTTCTTATTTTTTAATGGTGCTTAAATATTGATAGATCAATATACTGCTGTAATGATGGGTCAAACCTGTTCTCGAATTCCCAGCTTTAATTTTTTAAAAAGGTATGTCTCTAGCCCTTTCCCTCACAAAGATGTAAAGAAAGAGACACATCTCATTAAGGGGAATGGATAGAGACTTACTTTTTAGAGAATGAAAGCTGGGAATTCAGAGAACCTGCTTGACCTATCACTACAACAGTATATCAATATATCGATACTTCAGCACCTTTTAAAAATGCAGCCATGATATCAGTATATTGATATAAGCACATGCCCAAGAAATTAAAAAGGAGGGACTGCATCTGATGATGACAGAACTCTCCCCTGAGAATCCTGATTATTTAAGGCAAGTGCCAAAGATAATAAACTGGCTCCATAACTGAAAATGCAGAGAAAGGGCAGACATCTGGAGGATTCATTATCAAACTGATTCTAGTGCTTGTAGACTGACTCCAAAGAAAATCAAGAGTCAGTTGGGTGGGAAAGGTTTGGGTTTCTATGTAATTGGGGGCTCAGGAAGGGTTGTCAATGGACCTGGAGAAAAATGCCCTGTCACTTTAATAGAACTGTAATATGTAGAAATGAACAGTAGAAGCTTTTCATGTCATGGTGTGGCAGTGGGAGAAATTTTGGGGGCCAAAACTGACATTGCAGTTTTACCATAGAGCTTTGGAGGATTGGAGCACTGTGGTGACACAAGATGTCACTTCCAGTTATGTGACACAAACATGGCAGGTGTCTCAGTACAGTTGTCTCAGTACAGTACTGAGCCCGCACGCGGGGAGGGCGGGATATAAATACGAAATAATAAATAAAATAAATAAATAAATAATTGTTGCCATGAAGCCTTTTCAGATGGCACCATTAAAGACTCTTTTCCTATCACTGCCTTACTGGACTGTGAAGAGTGTGTGCCAGGGCAATGGACAGAATGGTGGTACTATGTGAAGTGCCCAATACTGGACTATGAACTGCACACTGGGGCCAGGGGGTCTTGTGCCAGATGAGCAGACCAAACCAGATAGGGACCAGAAACTACAGAAGACTTTTGCTCCTGCACCTCTGCATCTGCACAAGGAGTGTGATGCGGACCCGCAGCCCAGGCTTCCATATACACAGAGTAGGGCTGCCAAGTCCAACTTGGGAAATATCTGGGGACTTTGGGGGTGGAGCCAGGAGACTTTGGGGGTGGAGCCAGGAGAAAGGAAGTGACATCATTTTGTGATGTCACATCCTGTGATGTTGCTTCCACATGCTTCCACATGAACTCATGAAGTTTCCTAATACTGAATCAGGCCATTGGTCCATCAAGGTCAGTATTGACTACTCAGACTGGTAGTGGCTCTCCAGGGTCTCAGGCTGAGATCTTTAATGTCACCTATTACCTGATCCTTTTTTAGCTGAAGAGGCTGATACCTCCTGCATGTCAAGCAGATGCTCTATCACTGAGCAACGGCCCTACTGAATCCTTCCTCATCTCGGCAGAATATGAAGCACTAAGTGATGCACAAGTGCTTAATATGATTTTCATATCATAAGAACAGGAGAGAAGCCACAGTGGATCGGCCCATCCAGTACAGCCCATCCAGTACAACACTCTGTGTCACAACAGTGGCCAAAAATACCAGGTGCCCTCAGGAGGTCCAGCAGCGGGGCCAGAACTCCAGAAGCCCTCCCACTGTTACCCCCAAGCACCAAGAATTCAGAGCATCACTGCCCCAGACAAAGGGTTCCATTTAGACCTTGTGGCTAATAATAGCCACTGATAGACCTCTGCTGGATGGGGACAGAGAGAGAGAGAGAGACAGACAGACAGACAGCTTTTTCACTTACTCTTGCCCAATTCCCAGGCTTTATTTCTGGCCCTTGTTTCACCCAGCTGTTGTCCATGTAAGTCCCATAACTTCTCCCCCCCCCCCTCCAGCATAGGCTTTTTGGTGGCTAAAGAGGACCTTTGTCCTCCCCTTTTCGCCAGCAGAAAAGCTAGTTGGATCCATCCCTAACTTAAAATACCGGTTACTTGATGTACAAATGCTTTTAAAAATGCAGATTTTTACTGCCGGGGGGGGGGGGGGGGGGACATGGTTGAAAGAAACAGAAAATTGGCATAAAAATGAGGAATCCCAACTTTTATTTGCAGAAGGGAAATGAGGATTGGGGGGACCCAAACAGCCACGACAAGACATTTTAAACAATCCCACTCCCAGACCTTCTACAGGCAACCTCTCCTTGTGATGTTTACCTCTTTGGAAGTGACAGTTTATTCCTTTGACAAAACCACAGTGGACAGACAGACAGAAAAAAGAAAGAGGGGGAGGGGGAGAGACAGAGAAGGAAAAGAGCTCGCAGACCCCAGCAGTTTACTCAGCAGCAACCTTGCACGGAAGCCCTTCAGTAGAAAGAGCTTAGTCCCGCCTTAATCTCTGGGCGGGGCTCTCTTGCTCGATCAGCTCTTAAAGGGGAAATTTCCCTTTTAAGAAGTTCAAGAGGCCAGCAGGGCAGGCTCCGAGGTTCCCCTGCTGGCAGCCATTTTGTCCCCCCGGTGGCCAATTTTGGAAAAGCGGGGGAAAGCTTTAAAAATCAGTGTTTTCCCCGCTCTACCGGGGGACTTGGCAGCCCTAACACAGAGACAGCAATAGACCAGACAGGAGCCATGTCATGACAGAAGACCTGATGTTCCTGCAAGCTGCCATGAAGGAATCTCTTCTTCAATGTACAGCACACTCCCCCCCTCCTGAGTCATCCTCAAAGACTGTTGCCCAGCTAGAAACAAAAGAAGTGATTAAGCCTTCCTGCCACCGATCCAGATAACGCCTCTGCCAAGCATCGGATTGTTAATGTCAAGCACCAGACCAGTGGTGTGATTGGATCCCTCTATCCCCTCCATTGTCTCACCCCTTGCTCCAAGAAGTGTCACTCCCTGCCGACCATTAACCCTAAACTGTCCAACAGTTTTCTCTTTTTGTTCTACCCATCCAGAATATAGTTTTTTTCTAACACTTCCTGGGAACCAGTGACCACCTGACAATGGCCTCAGGTCACAATTCAGCTGTTTAAGGTGAGCTCTCCCTGAGCTCTCTCTCTCTCTTCACCCCCACCTACCTTGTAGGTTCCATTCCTGCACAGTTTGGAATCACTCCCCGTCTGCCGCTGGCTGACTCACGATCCATTCCCCCTTTTATTTTACTCCTTTTTCGCTGCCTGGTCTACCCATCTCGCCGGACGGGTAACATATCACCCACCAACGATACTCCTGTTCATGCAAACATCACTATCTTTTCAACTCTATTTTCCTACTCCGGTATTGTGTGAGTGCTTGCTTATTATTATTGTATGCTTGAGAATTATTAAGTAAAAAGACCAGTTATTTCAGCAACCTGGTCTCCTTGTCTGTTCACGGGCTCTGGGAATTCTGACTCTGGTGTGCAAAAGTTATGTTCCTGTGCTATATGCCTGTTGCCCTTTAATATTCATAATTCCCCAAGCTTATTAAAAAAATAAGGCAATTTGGCTAACACAGTACCATATGGCACCATTACATTACAATGGGTCATAAGGTTATCATATTTTGTTGGTGTTGTAGGGAGATCCTGTCAGGGCTGGGTCCAGGTTTTGAGGACCCCCGGGCCCCCTTCCCCTCCTCTATACACTACCAGGCCCCCAAACTTGCCCTTCTCCCCTCCCTCCAACCCACCCACTTGCCACTGCCTGTATGTCTTACCCTTGCCCGCTTGCGAGCTCTCCTCACTGCCTATGCCCTCTGCTGCTTGCTGCCCTTTCCCCAGTAGTACTGGGCAGTGTGTGTATCTGGGAGCATGGCGGAGCACTAGCAAATAAGTGAGTGGCGAAGGGGTCGACTGCAGTAAGCCTTGTCAGAAGCCTTAGGCCCTGGCAGCTTCCCCGCCTCAGGGGATGCTGACACAAGCCGTAGATCCTTGATGCAATAATTTGCGGCGTCCAATCATGGACTAATCCCATAGACTTCTATGGAATAATTTCTTTTTGCCTGTAAATTCTCGTCTAGCCTTTGTTACTATATTCAGTTTCTAACTCTGTTGGGGAGCAGATGACTCCTTGCTCACCAGTGGGAATTCCTTCTCAGGAATGTGTTTTAGATTGCTTAGAGAGACGGCGATGATTTCTGTCTCCTTCCTTTTCTCCCACTATCAATAATTCAATCTTCTGAGAGATGAGTGAAAAAAATATTCTGTATCATTGCACTTGAGAGGATGTGCTTTCTCTCTCTGTCTGTAAGGCTGGTGTGGCAAAATCAATTACTCTCAATACAAAAAAGGCCAAATGAGTTTGGAAAAAGAGTAATCCTTTGCATTAAAGTCGTTTTAATGGCAAAGTGATTGATTTGTCTGGACTAATTTCATCTCAGGAAAATTCCTCTCTCTGTGATTATATACTGGATCCCAGAAAGAATGGCTTTGTATCAGTAGTATTCAAGAAATGTGTGACACAGTAGTGCCCTAATATTTTTCATAAATGATCTGAGCTGTCCTCATAAGTAGAGACTTGTTGGATCAGATCTATAGGCATTCTGAACCAGCATCCTGTTTTCCATGGTAACCAACAAGATGCCCCAGAAAACACAGAAGTAGGACGACATAGGCCAAAGTTTTCCCTTGTTGATACCCTGGCTGAGGACAGACTGGCAATCTAAAGCGGAGGCAAAGCGGAGGGTACTGGTGCGGGGGGAAAACCCCACGGAGCTGGCCGTTCACACTGGCCAGAGCAATGCGGACCAGCGGCGATACGGAGTGTTCAGACTGCCACGGAGTGTTCAGACTGCCGCGTAGCCAGCGCACGCGGCTCGTGCGCGCCGCTGCACTTTTTTTTGTTTTCCTTTGATGTTTTTCGCATATGCGCATATGCGCATAACTTTGTGCGGCGCGTTCACACTGCCGCCTCCGGATGCCTCCCGCTTCTTCCAGTTCACACTGTTTGGAAGCGGGAGGCATGCGGAGGACGGCCCCTGAACACTGGTTTTACCCGGTGTCCTGATAAAGCGGAAGGAAAGCGACTGGGAGACGGGTAAGTACGAAATGGAGCCGACGGACAGATGCGCATGTCTGAACGTGCTCCTTTCTTCCGTTTCCAAAGCGTGCCTGCCCCGCTTTAGATTGCCAGTCTGTCCTCGGCCCCTGTCTCCAAAACTGACATTCAGAGGGATACTGTCCCATTTATACTGCATCTATGGTTCTTAAACAATGATCTGAAGACCAACAGTAGTCCCTGGTGAACTTTCATGGAGGATATGTCAGGAAAATGCCAGATGAAGCCAGGGGTTTCTACATGCTGGACAGGAAAACTGTTTTTCAGTTTAAAATAAAACCAGAAAAGCAGGTGAGCTCACAGAGTCTAGCCTCTTTTCCAGATGACAGTCCTCTTTTTTGAAGCCTGCCTTCTGCAACAGCTGGGTTCTGCTTCTCTCCAGTAAAATCAGCTGAAATGTCTGTGGACACTAGATTCTGGAGCAGCTGTGAGGTGCCCAGAGATATCTGCAGTTGGCAGATGGGCTGCTTAAGCTAACCAGGCTGTTTGGGGTAAGGTTGACAATTCTGGTTTGGGAAATCCTTGAAGAGTGATGCCTGGGGAGGGTGGAGTTTGAGGAGGAGAAATTGCTCAGCAGATATGTTCTGTGATGTCACTTTCTGCGAAGTCACATTGAAGTCAAAGTCAGATCCTATGATTTCTCCCCTTCCTGTGTGGTCATTTCCTCCCACCAGGATATCACTTCCCCCTTCTTTTGCTTTCCCACCTCACACCTCTTGGAGGCTGTCGTATGAATGTGCTGTATATGACATACTAACCCTTTGATTCAAAATATTCATGCTGGTATAAGTGGCTAATGTCCAGTTATGTTCCAGTCATCCTGAAAAACTTCCTCAAGATCTCTTAGAAGTTTTTTTCCTCAGTGCCTGCATTCAAATGGGCAGTTAGATCCATTGCCGTTGCTGTTCCCTAACAGATTTAAAGTGCATGATCAGACAGCAACATCTGTCTGTCTTGGCCCAATCATTTGAAACCCGCCCCCCCCCCCCTGCTGTGTGTTTCTTTGATACTTGAGAAAGTCCGGTCATGTTGGTCTAAGCTGGTTCCAGAATGGATTTCCTGTTGTCCGATCGCTCTTGTGTACCCAAGCCATCAGGCAGGTCTGACTGGTCTTTTTGGTGATTGAAACGGGACCACTTACTCCCATTTTCACAAGCAGAAAAGCTGGTTGTATCCAGCTCATCATATTTTCACAATCTGGAAACATTCTGGAAAGGTGTGGTATCAAAACTAAGCATTATGTGTTGTTAAAACAAAAGAGACCTTGTGGCACCTTAAACTAAAAATTGTGGCCCCTTAAAAAAAAAAGCATGAGTTTTCATAAACCAGGGTTTCACTTCATCAGACTGAATGTAGATCACTTAAATGCAAACAGCATGGGCAACATAGTACGAAAGATTTTTGCCTCTGGCAGCATGCTTCTATCATCCTTAAGTTGCTGTCATGAACTTTCTCTCTCTCTTCCATTTTTTGTATATGTTTTCATATTGAGGGCCTACAAAACCTAAGCTACAGAGCTTTGATGAGTAAATGAATGGTTTGGGTTTGAAAAATATCACCATACACTGAGGCAGATTACTAGTTTACTAGTTATGGCTTCAGGCATAAACAGGCTTTTACTGACTAGCCACCAGGTTGGATCTTCTCTCTCACACAGGATTCCACCCACACCAGCCTGCTCTTTCCCAAGAGTCAGACTATATGACACATTACCAGAGACTAACAATCAGGTACTCTATTCACTTTCAGAGGTGGAACTAAATTACTCTGCCACACTACCGAGCAGAGTTACTTTTTACTCTGCTCTTGTTCTGAGCCAAACCTGAGCTCTCACTGCTCTCTCCCTGAGGCAGATCTGATCTGAACTCCTGCTCTTCCTGTGCTTCCCTCCAGCATTCCATCCCCCTTCTGAAAGGTGATTGGATGCTGGAGCAGTACTCCCATAGGCTCAGCTGAGTGGTTGTTTCCCCCCCTCTGGGCCAAGACAGCCTTCTGTCCCTCACAGTATGTACCTATGGTTTTGGTTTAAAAAATAAATCTTAGGCTGCGGTCACACATGCCAGTTGAAGCAGAGGGGAAGCAAGGCTATTTCCTCTGGAGGAATTTGGCATGCAATTGTGAGATCACACAGCCCTTTGAAGCTGTGGGCACAGCCCGTCATTGTGTGATCAGACACAACTGTGGGTGAGTTGGTTTTTTTTGCCATTTGTTTCCCTTGCGCATAAATGAGGAATCACACCTCTGCACTGAGGGCCCCCTAAGGAGTATATGGTGATTCGCATACTGGGGTTGTCAGCATGTAAGACATAAGCTAGATCTGCTGCATCTAATCTGACAGTTGACAGATCCTGGCTGACAGTCTCAGCAGGAGCAAACCAGATCTGTCCAGTACTGGAGTCTGATGTCAGAGTGACTCAGCACTGTAAGCTGATTGGATATTGTTATGTATAAATGTATTCTATGTACAGTATGTTTTTCCCTCTCTTGCTATTTGGTTGCCTGGCGAAGCATTCTGTTGAAGTGTATACCGGCATCACTAACTTATTGTAAATAAAACCTTGTATATAGTTCCTACAAAGGACTGTGTGGACAGTGGACTTCTTGGGTCTGAGCTCACTGCTATAGTTCATCAGCGCACACTACTCTGCCACTATCACTGACAGGGGGAGAGGGAACAGCACGGAGTTGGGATGGCATGATCAGACCATCCTGACAGCATGAGAGCATGCTTGAGTGATCAGACAGGGGAAAGTCTGTCTGTGGCCCATCGGCAAGCATTAGGACTGGACTTTCCTCGGTGTCTTTTAACTCCGCTTCCATGGTGGAGCAGCATAGGTTGCTGACGACTGCGGGATGCTTCCCAGATGTTGCTGTCTGATCGCTCCCTTTAGGTCTGTCAGGCATTCACACATATGTCAGATCTAAAGGAGCATGTGATCGCAGCCTTAGTTTTGTCCCATCCAACGAATATTTTAAAGCTATCGATCTGTGGTTTTTCTGGTTAAGATCTGGGGGGGTTGTGGCAACTGTGGGTGTTTTTTTGGCATTTTTCATTCTTGGGAGGTTTTGATTTCTTTTACTGATGTTCTGCGCTGGTTGCACATGAACCATATCAAGCAGGTTGGATGAGCAATATAGCTATATGAAATAAATTCACATGAGAGCTTGCCAGTTGTATAATCTGACTCAAACCTCATTGAGAAAAGCAGGCTATAAATTAAGTATGTAAATAAATAAGTCAATATTTTGCTAGGAGAACAGCTGATCACCCTGTGAATATGCAAGGCAAAATGGGACACAAACAGCAGGGCTCATATACTTTATTCTCTATACCACTGGGGCAGCTTGATGGCAGAAGGAACTGTCAGGCTGAATTACATTGCTCTTCAAGGAGTTGTTCTGCAGCCTTCAGGGGAAGGGCCATGACTCAGTTGTAGAGCATCTGCTTCGTATGTAGAAGGTCTCCCATTCAGACCCCAGCATCTCCAGTCAAAAGGACCAAGCAATAGGCAATATATCAATGGTACTGCTCCACTGTAGTTAACATAACTGTCAGCCATCACTTCCGTCCTTTGTCAGTAATTTATTTCCTTGTTTCCTTGTGGTCATCGCTGCTGAAAATGTAAAAGGCTCAGACCAGTAGTCATTGTACTTTCTAGATGTCCTCGTACTCTTTGTATGACGTGACTTGGCACCAGTGCTTCTTGCAAAGCAAGAGTCATCGTAGGACACTGATAAAAGTCTGCCATGGGGTGTGAATCTGATGTTCATAGCATTCCCATCCTGGAAAAACAAAACGTGTCAGTGATGGCGGTTGGCAGACTTGCTGACATGAACAGCATTTTCAAGCAGAAGGCAAACTGTCTCACCGTGCTGTTTGTGGGACTGAAGATAAATATTACTATCAGACCAACATTTGTTCATTGTCCTGGCACACTACAGTGCACAACAACAATCTTCAGATTGTACAGCTCCTTCTGAGAGAAGCAATATGTATCATAAGTGGGGCAGCTTAAAAATACATCAATAATAATGCATCCTATGCTTCGGTTTCTTTGCTTTCCCGCATGATGCCATCTGGCTTCCTTTGACGAGTATCAGCACTTGCTCCTATGCAGCTCCTATGCCTATTCATCCATGCCGCAGCAATTTCCTGCATATCCATCCATTATGTCTGCCAAACGAAGAAGGATATCTGTGTAACAGAAGGATGCATTTCAATGATGCTAAAACTCAGCAAGTTAGCACAAAATATATATGTAGCCTCCTGAAAGACTTGTCTTTCAACAGAAGAATATCCATATACATTAAAATCATTTGCCATGTAGTTAAAATATCCTGTGTGCCCAAGCATATTTAAAATGCAAATACTTATAGATGTGTGATTTGCAGTCTTAAGCACCCTTCCAAGCTTTTGTGTGTGTGTGTGAAAGTAGTGGCTTTTTAAAAAACCAAAAAGTACTGCACCCGTCTAAATCCACTGAAGTCAATGGGCTTAGAAGGCTAGAACTCTGCTTTGCACTGATTAGACACCTCCAGTATTGTTTTCCAGGCAATTCATAATTTTTATTCCAGAAAAAAGGCATAAGGGTTTTCCTAGTCTATATATTACTTTTATAAAGATTAACATTTGTGTTTATGTGAAAGTCAAAAGCATCTTTGGGAAAGGCAGGAACTGATTATGAATTTCTATCCCATCTGTTTCCTGAAAGGATCCCACTAGCCTCAAAGTGACCCTTTGACAGCTATTCTCAGTAATAGTGACTCACTCATTAGAGTGGTTGAGTCATAGACAATATCAGTTTCACATCAGCATTAGAATCACAAATGTACACACTATGTAAAGAATGCAAGTAGCAGAGACAGATAGAATTACTCCAGCAGAATATTTCTGTTTTCCAGCTCTTTCTGGCTCTAATTTGATTTTATCTTGTGTATACAGTCATTATGAAAATGTAGTGTATCACTTGCAAGCTTTATTTTGATCCAGTGTTAGAGAGAGGAAAATCAAACTCCTCCTGCTGTAAATGGAATAGATCTGTCCTGGCAAGGGAAGAGATGTATACTTCAGATAGGCTACCTTCTGGAGCTACATCGGTTCTGCTTCACAGGAATAAATCTTACTTTCCAAGATATTGGTAGGAGAAGGCTCATGCTGCTTTCACAAAGGCTGAGGAAAGACTGGCAAAATGAAGCACAAGGGAAGTGGGGCAAAAAGACCCGGGTTGAGTTGACGTGGGGCTTTCCGTTTGCACTGCATAGACTGATGTGGGACCATACCTGGGAGGAGGTGGAATGGAGCGTTCGCACTGTGGGGTGGCCCCTGGTGGTGGCGCCGCAGTGGCATGCAGCTTTGGTCCATTTTGCCAACCTGCGCATAGGCGCATAGGTGGATAGGCGCATAGGTGGATAGGCGCATGGGCACAGCAGTTGGATCAGCAGGTGCACATTACCGGTGCCGCTTGATGTGCGGCTTATTTGCATCCACACTGCCAGGAAGCGGGATAAGCGCGCACCCAAACGGCTTGACACCAGTTTCACCAGGTCCCTTTTTAAAGCAGGATGAAAGCGCTTCAGGACGGGGTGAGTGCGGCATGGCAATGCCAGGCAGCTGTGGCTATGTGAACGGGCTCTCTTAATCTGCTTGCAAAGCGGGCCTATATCGGGCCAAACTGCCAGTCTGAACTCGGCCAAGGAACAGGTGCCACTGGACTCAAACTTTGTTCTACTGCTTCAGACCAACACGGCTGCTTTGCATACAGGACACCTGCTTTGCATACAGAGGATCCTAGGTTCAACTCCTGTCATCCCTGGTTAAAAGGGTCAGATAGCAGAAGACATGAAAGAAGAAGAAGAAGAAGAAGAAGAAGAGATTGGATTTATATCCCGCCCTTCACTCACTTGGAGCCTCAGAGCACCTTACAAACTCCTTTCCCTTCCTCTCCCCACAACAGACACCCTGTGAGGTAGGTGGGGCTGAGAGAGTTCTGAGACAACTGTCCTTGAGAGAACAGCTGGTACAGAGCTATGGCTTGCCCAAGGTCATCCAGCAGGTGCAAGTGGAGGAGTGGGGAATCAAACCTGGTTCTCCCAGATTAGAGTCCGCACACTTAACCACCAAACTGGCTCTCAAAGACCTGAAACCCTGGAGAGCTGCTTCCATGACAGCACTAGACCCTGTAGAGCTGTTCCTACCACAATGGTGTGATACAGTATAAGGCGGCCTCATGGGCTGTACTCTTGGAATGTGTCATCTTTTAGTGTGGGAGAAGCCACAACCTGAGTAGGAAGGAGCTTGTGGAAAGTGGTTTTCTGTGGCATCGAGGAATTTTTTGGGGTATTTTTGTGTTTTGTGTTTGTGTGTATGTGCGTGCCTGTGCCTGGAAGTCATAGTGACCTCTGGCAACTCCTACTGGGGCATGAAGGATGTTCAGACAAGTGACTTGATAGCTTGCCTCTGCCTCCCAGCCCTGGTATTCTTTGGAGATCTCCCAGCCAAATACTTGCCAGGGTCTGCCCTGCTTAGCTTCCGAGAGCTGATGAGATTGGGCTTGCCTTGGCTATCCAAGTCAGGGCTGGCACTAAGGAACTGAAGCCACTGTGCAGATCTTCAGGCTGCAACCTGGTGAAAAAGATATGCAAAGTGAAAAATAATGGCTGCCATTTTTCTGAATTATTTGCAGACCATCTTGGTTGCTCCAAAGAGACAAGATGAGGTCTCTACCCTCACCTCTGGAGCTTGAAGGGTGTGTGTGTGGAGGAATGAACTAACAATTGCCAGGAACCTGGGGGCAGGGAGATATGGGACCACTGAGTGACAGTGTGATGTCACTTCCGAGGAAAACGTGGAAGTGATGGCATGTCTCGGTAGGATTCATAGGAAACTCTATGGTAAAATGATATAGTAAAACCATAGAGTTCATGGAGATTCCAAGAGTAAGCTGGCATTGTTTCTGGTTTCCCTCCGGAAGTGATGTGATGTCATTAGCCAATAGTGATTTTTTTTTTTAAAAAACAGATGATTTTTCTCCTGCCAGCAGCAGGAACAATGGTGGAAAACAAGAGTCGTACAAGAAAAAGGGAGCTCTATGGTACAGTGTGCTGTTTCTCCACACTTCCTCATTGCCCATCTTCCCACTGCTTCAAGTAAGTAAAGGAACAAAAAAACATGAATCATTTATGATTCCTTTCTTGTTGTTTTGAAGGAATGTCTTGACTGGCATCTGTGGAAGTGCAGTTAGCCAAACTGCAATACATGAATGTTCTCTTGCTCTGCTTTTTGAAATATGCAGCATCTTATCTTTTGAATTTTTATTAACCTCACATCAGAATTATTATCGTGGAGGAAGAATACAGCCTTGAGGTTTTTACAGAAGCATGGAAAGCTAAGCCCTTCTTAGGGAACAGTATTGTGTTTTCCTTCATTATTCAAATCATTCTTCCTGATTAAGAGTCCATCTATTATTTCACTGCCATCTGTTGGAGCGTGGACCGCTGATGAATGTCATTCTGAATTTATGAGGGTAGGATCACTATGTTTTAAAATAAAAACATAACTGTACAAATTCAGATTTATGCACATCATAATAACGTAGCATTGATGCTGGCCTTTGGAACATTCAAAGGGCTTCATGTACATCACAGTAATTACATAGTTCTCCATTAGTCTGAGAAGAGAAAGGGCTAATAAAGCAATTAGTAATACCAGCTCTAAAAATCTGGCTTAGAAAAGTTTCTGGTTAGAAAGATGTGCACAGTGGCCTAATATGCCACATTCCTTGCTTCCAAAATGATCTAAAGTACCCTTCTGTTGCTGTGTGGAAGGTTTTTTTTATTACTTTGATCTTGGCATCTGGCTGGCAATTTGTTATTTATTTATTTATGGAATTTATAGGCCATTTTTTGCAATTTTTCAGAACAGTATACAAAAGTCATTTTAAAAACTGATAAAATTGTAAAATCTAGATAAAGAGCTAACTTAGAAAATGGGAGCACAAGGACAAGATATAAGACATAAAAAAGAGGCTAGCTGCTAAGTGCTGCTTGGAACTTGATATCTGTACCTTTGCACAGATTACTTGCAAATAAGGGAGCCAGGTGAAGAGCTGTTGGCAAGGAGATCCCTGCTTAGCAACCGAGAACTTTGGGCTAATCTGATAATCTAAATAAATTCACCCATGAAGCAGAGTTTCTCCTGCTGATCCTGAAACTACTGGGGGTAGTTATGTGGGTGGGTTTTGAGGTATGCAAGACCCTGACCATTTAGTAGTTTTATAGGTTACAATCAGCACCACATATTGGTTCTATAAACACAGTGATATATCTCTTTCAATAATAGCATAGTGTGACTTTGCTGACTCACCAGACAGCAGTCTGGTGGCATTTTGTAACATTTCCAAATTGTCATTTATGAATTGTCTTCATGGGAGGTTCCATGTAAAATGCATGGAGGAAGTCTAATCTGGAGGTCACAGCCAGCGTGGTGTGTTAAGAACATAAGAAGAGCCTGCCAGATCAGATCAGTGGATCATCTGCTTTAATCACCTCCCTTATTTCCTTCTCCATCTCCAGTAAATAAAGGTAAAGGTTTCCCTTGCTTGAAAGCCAGTCAAATCCGACTCAGTTCTTCATGTTTTTAAAACAGGGGGTTCGTTTCTTATTTCTGTCATTTCTGTCAATATATATACTATTGAGACAACCCCTATAGTTTCATAGCATGTGTAGTGAAAAATTATGTGTACCATGGCGTGACTGAAATAAATTATGTGAAAACCTTATTAAAGGTAAAGGTTTCCCTTCCTTGAAAGCTAGTCAAATCTGACTCTAGGGGGTGGTGCTCATCTCCATTTCCAAGCCAAAGAGCCAGCTCTGTCCGAAGATTTCTCTGTGCTCATGTGGCCGGCATGACTAGACGTCGAGGTGCATGGGATGCTCTTACCTTCCCACCGAAGTGGTACTTATTTATCTACTTGCAATTTCTTGCTTTCGAACTGCTAGGTTGGCAGGAGCTGGGACCAGAGATGGGAGCTCACTCTGTCATGCGGCACTCGGGTCTTGAACTGCCTAACTACCGATCTTTCGGTCTGCAGTTTAGTGTCTTAACCACTGAGCCACCACGGCCCCTTCCATCTCCAGTACTTCCATCCATATGCCTTTTTTAGACTAGGATCTGGGTAGACCTAGGTTCAGATCTGCCATGGGAGATTGCTGGGTGACTTTTGCTAGTAATTCTCACCTTACCTCCTGGGGTTGTTATTGGAAAGATAAAAAGGAGGAGGGGAGAATGATTATCATAAGCTGCTTTGGGCCCTATCTGGGAGAAAAGCAAGGTATAAATATAAATGAATGAATGAATGACAGTGGGTAGATCTCTGTTTTGCAGTACATGGTGCAGCATGTGTATTAGTGAATGCTGGTACTCTAAAACACAACCAGTCCTTGGAAATCAAGGAATAATACTGGGTTGAAGTTGTAAATAGAATCTTCTATGAAAAATAGAGCCCCAGTCTTTCTCCTTCAAGCCAGACTTAGTCTCCCTCCATCATGACATCATTTTGTCTGGATTGGGCTTGACTTTATCATTAGGGTTGCCGGGTCTGAGCTGGGAATTGCTTGCAGAAATTGGGGTGGGGGGTGGGGCCTGTTACGCTGGTATTGTGTAAAATCAGGAAGTGTCATCATTAGATGCTCTAGAATTTATAAAACATCTACAGCATCCATGATGTCACTTCCAGTTTTTAATGGAAGTGATGTTAGTGCAGTGGCAGGATACTGAAGTGCATTCCATTTCATCCCCTGTTTCCATGTGGTGGTGGTGCCTGATGTGGTGGTGAACAAAGCAGCTGGATGCTGGGAGGTCTCCCGGTATAGTGGGAAGCATGGCGTCCCAACTGCCATCATGCAATCCCTTACACAGATTCCTGGATTTCACCAGCTCATCTGAAGAAGATGAAAAAAAAAATCCAGATGATCCAAATGTGGTTTCATGAAGACATTGAAAAGCATGGGAGACAGAATTACTGCTTGAGAAATCTCACATGATAAGTGTCACGAGGCGAGGGGACATTCTTAAATTCAGATTTCTATTTTTGTGTATTATGACTGTTCTCCCCCCCCCCTCTCCTTCACATATTATGCTTACTCTGTATGTAATAATAAAATGAATAATAATAACCGTAATAATAAAATAAATAATAAACTGAGGTGAGGGAACAAAACTCTCTCGATGCTACCTTTTAGAAATGATATCCCTCAGATAGGGCTGTAACAGCTGCAAAGCACTGACAACTGCTTAGCAGAAAAGCAGGGGAACGTGCTACTTGTTAAGCCCTAAAACCAGGGCTATTTTTGGGCAGGAACGCACAGGAACGGAGTTTCAGCTAGCTTCCGAGCTGGCCACGCCTACAGCCTCCCCCCCTTGGGTTCCCCAGGCACCTTGCGGGGTGCCTGGAGAAGCTGATCCAGAAACTGCCTTCCTTCCCTCGAGTTCCCCATGTGCCCTGCAAGCCCTGTGGGGCACCTGGGGAAGCCGATCCTGGGAGGGAGCTGTGCTGTTTGGGGTGTGGCCTAATATGCTAATGAGTTCCTGCTGGTTTTTTCTACGAAAAAGCCCTGCCTAAAACAGTGTTTTTTAATATAATAAGACAATGATCTGCCCATTTAGTAAGGATCTAGAGTTTATTTTAAAGAAGTGGACATCATATCTAATCGAATTTTGTTTATACAAAAAGATTCTGGAACTCAGAAAGCCATTTGGAAAATAAGAATCTAGCTACTTCTGTTCAACGTAAATGAGAGTCTATTGACCTCTTAAGAGAGACGCTCGAAAAGGTTGTTCGTAGTGGATAACTGTGTGTTTTTCTTATTCTTATTTTTATTCTCATCATTTTCTCTGTACTGATAACTAAGACGATGAGGAAACTGAGTGAACTGAAATACTTGTGAAGACCTATATAACAAGCAACATCCAAATTACAGTTCTGCTAAAGGTCACGTTAAGTTGTGATCTTGTCATCTGAGAAAGTCTCCAGCACAGTCAGCAATTTCCTTGGCTGTATGCAGAATCATCAGGGAGTCAGTTGCCCCAGGCTTAAGCTAGGAAGTCTGAATATCCTCTGCATTTCTGGTTGCCCAGGGCCACCGCCATCTATCTCCAACTTGCGAAAGCACTGGAAATCTGACACTCATGCACACAGAAGTTGCCCGGCTCTCCTTGCCTCTCTGGCTTCTATTCCTTCTCTATATGGCTTTGAGGGGTCATTTCCTGTCCAGCCAGTGCTGTTGTCACATCCTTTCCATCCAAGCTGTGCTTATGTCTGGTCAGGCTGTAGAGCTGATATCCAGCCCTTATGGGGGAGTCTTTTCACAATATAAACTAGTTTGCATCTTAGGCTGGGTTATTCTATGAGGGGCACTGAAGAGTACTGGAGTCTGGAGGCCAGTTGGGTGATTTTCAGCACAGTGGAGTTTATTAGAGGTCAGGAACAAGCATACCTGAGGTGGCCCAGGGGTCAGCTTATATGCACAGAAAAGCCTTGCCCCCCATCCACACCCACAGCCTGGGATAGGTTAATCTTCCCGCCAGAGATTTACATTGGTTCATTCGAATATGCTAAACCCCTGATAGGTGATCTTTAGGAGCCTGGGTGCTATTGTTCTTTTACCACAAGCTTGTACCTTTTCCAGGCCATGCGGTCAGACCGCATGGCTGGCGCCATTGCATGTTTGGTCACATCAAAGAATCATACAGTGTACACATAGAGAATCGCAGCCTGGTTGTCTGTGGAATCGCATCCAGGACATAACAGGCACATTGCCTCGGTTCACCCATGCATGCACTGCATACTGTAGTCAACCAGCATGGTGTAGTTCTTAAAATGGCCAACTAGGATTTGGGAGTCAGGTTCAGACTGTGGAAGTTTGGTAACCTTGGCCTAGTCAATCTTTCTCAGCCTGACCTGAGCCTTTTTGTAGCTTTGCCTTGCCCCACCCTGACCTACAGCCTTGGTATTCTTCCTGCTGCTCAGTGGGGCCATAGAAGCAAAATACCAGGAGAATTTGACAGTCTGTGATTTCACTTCTGGTTTTGTAACTGGAAAAGATGTCAATATGTGGCTGGGAGTGATGTTGCAGTGTCACATGGCATTGTGTGATGCAACACCACACCTTTCAAACCTCCCCAAAATTGCAGCCAAAGGTTGGCAACTCAAGGTTGTTGCGAGGATAAAATGAGGAGGGGGGAAATGATATAGAGTGCCCTGCGTTCCTTGGAGGAAGGGCAAGATAAGCATGTTTAATTCTTCACATTGAAATCAATGGAGTCTCAAAAGTGCCTGGCTTTGGCTGAAAGGTGCCCACTTTTTAAAGATCAACAAACAGCCTAGAAGGGGAAATGGAGGAGAGATAAAAACCTGGGGCGTCATCCCATCAAATTAGTAGTTAAACGTGGGCTTACGTCTCTTTCAAGGAGGGTCCAGGGGAAAGAGAGAGGTTCATTCTGCAAATGTCTTCTGTTTACAGTTCGTCAAATCCAACACATTGATTTTTGGTCTTTTTAAACTTTGTCACGGTTTGCCATTAGGTGGGCTGGTTCATATCTGGAGTAGAGCCTTCAGCCAACCCTTTTTAGGATTCTAGGCAAGTGCATTAATCATTTGTTGACGGCCTGTTATTTTTGTGGCTACAAACTGCTGAGCAATTTGGTTTTTATTTGCTAACAGCTCTGCAAAAAGAAATGGGGAGGAGGGAAGAGCTAAACATTTCCATTACCTACAAACGTCACATAATGCATGACATGACTCAGAGGGCGTTTTCTCACTAGCTTTCCCCCGCGGTTTACACCGAAGCTAGCACCGGAGCTTCTGGTCAGTTTCCCACCATTTGCTCCGTGCTCACAATTTCCTCCAGGGAAGCTCCGGAGCAGTGCAGTGATACTCTGGAGGAAATTGTGAGCACGGAGCAAATGGTGGGAAACTGACCAGAAGCTCCGGTGCTAGCTTCGGTGTAAACCGCGGGGGAAAGCTAGTGAGAAAACGCCCAGAGAGAACCTCCAGCTTTTCAGTTAAGCAGCATTCTTTTTCTGTCACTAAAATTCAAAACCCTGGGAAATGTTTTTCATTGCAAGCATCTGAGAAGCAAGCAGTATAATGCAGGCCCAGCACATGAAGCTTTTAAATGTAAAGAAATTGCCACATTTTGGAAGGATGTGGTGTCCTCTCTCCTCCTGTGCCTGTGATATATTGTATAATTGACCCTGACTGAACAATGACGAGACTTCATACCATTTTAAGAAACCAGCTCCTCTACCTTATTTACCGGTAGCCATTTGACTCCACGTCCCCATAAAGGACTTATTTATAGAAGTGTAAAATCCAATTATGGAGCTGTTTGGTTTGCCATGACAGCACTATAAAGTGAATCTATATCAGCAGCCCCTTTGTTTGTCTTCTGTGTGTCGTCCCCCCCCCCCCCCCCCCCCCCGGCCTTTCTTATTTTTCTTTCTCAGAACAAATTCGTTGCCTTATAATGCTCAGTAATCTTTGGCTGCAACCCATCAAAATTTGTTTGTGTAAAACCTGTACTACAGATGTGCTTTCTGACCATCACAAGAACTGTCTGGGCCTGTGGAGTCCAAAATGCAGAAATACCATTAAAACGTGTCTAAAACAACAATGCCATGCCAGAAATTTAAGGTTTTTGTCAATAGGGTTACGTATACTGTAGGGACAGTTTCAAGACAGGTGCCAAAATTACACATGTAATGTCCATGTACTTGTATGTCTACAGCTGTTTGGAGAGAATGTAGAGTACCAATTCAGACATGTAGATATAGGTGGAAAGTTATCTACAAGAAGTGAAAAGCTACCATAGCAAAAAGTAAAGTTTTTATCCAGCCTCCTGCTGTGCTCTATTTTCCATTTACTGGACATTTTTTTACATAGGGAAAACCTGCTCGTTTGGCTGACATCCTGCTTGCCAGTTGCAAGTATGAATGAACAGCCTCCATGAGTGGTGTCCAGTGGTGTCCAGTGACAGTCGTTCATGGAGACTGTTAATTCATACTTGCAGCTATGAATGGTCTCCATGAATGACTGTCACTGGACACCACTCAGAAGTATGGATGAGCACAAACCTAAACAGCATGGGAGATAACACCGAGTCTTGTGGCACCCCATGTCAGCCTCCAAGGGGATGATTTAGCATCTCCCACTGCACCCTTTTATAAACAGCATGATGGGAAAGATCCACCTCTGCCCAGACTCACCTTACCTTCCATGTCCTCCAAAGTATATCATGGTGCACCATACCAATGTCTGCTGAGAGATAAAGCAGCAACAGAGACAGGGATTTGTAATCCTCTGAATCAAAGGACCCAATGCCTCCCTGCAGGATTTTACAAGCCAAGAAAGACATGGATCTAGATTACAAGCAGTAGCCTTCACACTCCCCAGAGTAAGAAAGCCACTCAGCCATTTATTATAAATAAGCACTTTTGAAAAGGCTCACAGTTTAGTGTCCATCTAAACTCTGCATTCTTGATCTTCTGAGCATGTGTACTTTCACACAACCTTCTGGGAGTAGCAATTCCCTCCATGCTATTTAATTACTTGCCCCAAACATCTGTAATCCTGACAGAATCAGTTCTACCTAGTGCATAGATGCAAAAATGGCCACAAGGTAGCAAGAAATGATACCCCATCACCACAGTTATGGTTCCATCCAGGGGTCATTTTGTAGAAAAAGAGGTGCAGGCGCTCATTAGTATAACTCATTAGCATAACTTATTTGCATATGCCACACCCCCTGACATCACTGGAAGTGTGTCAGAAGGCAACACCCACCGCTTAGGCTCCACCCCAAAAATCTCCAGGTATTTCCCAACTCAGAGCTGGTGAGCCAGCTTTACACTTTGACTAAAGACACTTTAGATTTCCTTTGCTCTTGCAGTGAAGCTACCCTACAACAAGCATGAAAATACAGATCAAGTTAGTATGCTTTTGCTTTTTTCCACAGCATATCACCATATGTGCCTGCTCCTGGGCTTGTTACTCCTGGAATGGTGTTGCTGCGCATTCGTGCTCAAAATGGCCCCTGGTTCCATCACAAAGTTTTTTGGACAACTGCTTGAGACAGATGGTGGCAAGGCAATCCATGGCTTGGATCACAAGAGATTATGGCTCTGAAAAACAGTAACTTTGCCTGTCAAGCATATTTGCTGTGAAGTTGGTGGCAGTTCTATCCCAGTTTCCTATTGCATGCCCACCTCATTCTGCTACATTGACATTGATCGAGCCTGCATTACTTGTAAGCCATGTATATGGCCCATCATGGTTTGAGTAATCTCTTGCGTATAGGGTTGCAAGGCCTATGCTTGGCAGTCACAGAAGGTTTTGATAGTAGGGCATGGGGAGGGAGAGCGTTGTGCAGCCCTCCAGGAATTCCCACAATCTCTGTGGTAAAGACCATAGACATTGGGAGAATTATTAGAGTCGCTCAGCACAGGGAAGTCTCGGCAGTGACATTGCCACATCACACAATGTTGTTTTCCTCCCATTTCCTCCCCACTGCTCCACTGAGTAAGTACGGCGGGCTGAGGAAGATGGATGGAAGTCTGCCCACCTTCAGTGGGCAACTGGGAAGCCTACCTGTATACTCAGGGCTCATTTCGTAGCAGGAGCGCCTTTGCATATTAAGCCACACACCCCTGAGGTAGCCAATCCTCCAAGAGCTTACAGTAGCCCCTGTAAGAAGAGCTCTGTAAGCTCTTGGAGGATTAGCTACATTAGGGGGTGTGTGGCCTAATATGCAAAGGAGCTCCTGCTACAAAATAAGCCCTGTGTATACTGCTTTACCTGTATACTGCTTTCCTCCAAAACTGTATGCAAACACATTGGAAGCTACTGTTATGTGGCTGCTAAGTGTATGGTTTGGTGGATTATAAACAGTGCAGACCTGATAGTCATGCTAGAAATCTGGTGTGTTTGAAATTCCCTTTTATGACAAACGAACAAGTGGCCCCGGTTTCCAGTGTCAAATTGTTCTGAATCTGGCTTTTCACACTGACTGCAAATCCTCTCTACTTCCATTTTCCGTTGCTGTAAGGTGAGAATCTGGTCTGTTGCTCCTTACTTGTTTGAACTGATAAGACTGTTCAGATAGGGGGAAAATAACTTTCCATGAAATAGCATATAACTCCTGTGACTGGAAGACTGCAGGGGAAATGACAGTTACTTTCGTTCTGGCATAATTTAATTTTGGGTTCAGCAGTGGGTACAGGGTGTTCTGAGGAGCTACAAAAACTCATTAGTTCCCTATGAGGAAAGCCTGCCCTGGAGATCACAGTTATTATCCTTGAAGCAAGAGATGTGAGCTGAAATTCTACACAGCTTCAGTGCAGCATCATTCTCCATTTACTTTGTCACCTTAACTGAACCTTCTTGGCTTTCCCGAGCCTTGCCGTAGCCTATCAGCAGAAATTGCAGGTTACTTTCAGTGAATGGCTCCAGAGACCACCGGGTAATAACAGAGCTAATCCAGGAAAGTTTTTACTGCTCTGCTGTTTTTGATGAAAGGATTATTGTTTTTGCCTTGAAATGAATAAAGAGGGAGAACACACCAGAATCTCACCGTAAGGGCAACATTCAAAGCTTGATGCTAGATTCAAGTCAGCTGAATGCTCATTGCTCAAATGCCTCTATAACCTCTCTCTCTTGAGTTTTGGGGGGTTAATTCAGGAACAGAACTTGCAAGACAGTATAAGCAGGGGTCATTTCGAGCAGGAGCTCGGGGGAACGCAGCTCCGGGAGTTGGTTCCAGCCCCCCCCCCCACGGGGGGAATGCCTGCTTGTGTCATGGCTGCAGCAAAATGACCCCGTCCCCTGGAAAGGTCCTTGTTCCTCCGACCAGCCTTCTGAAGGCTTCAGCCACCACTGAAGCTATCCTCCCAGAATAGTGGCATTTCTGAGGCTTGGATTAGTAGCTGTCCCCTTCCTTCCTTCCTTCCTTCCTTCCTTCCTTCCTTCCTTCCTTCCTTCCTTCCTTCCTGAGCACTCCCAGTAGGGGGAAAACCCCGGGCGTTGCAACTGGAAGGCGCAGCAAGCGAACAAGGGGAGCTGGAGCTGATGGAAACGCAGATGTCGGGAAACTCCAACGGCCTGCAGTGAGCGGTGCAGAACTGCAGGTCCCCCGCCAAGAAGCGCCATCTCCGGTGAGCATCCCTGGCCCCTTGTTATATATGGTAGTGACTGTAATGACCCCGGGGACGGGCACTCACATGCGGGTTCGTGCCCTAATTGACTCTGGGTGTGCCCGGGACTTAATTAGCCCTTTGGTGGTGGAAGGGCTGGGACCGAAAGTCACCCCGCTGGCCGAGCCCCTAAAATTCACGCAAATGGATGGTTCAGAGATGAAAGAAGAGTGTGTAGCTGAAACTGAGGGCTTGATTTTGGGAACGGGGGAGCACTGGGAGAAGCGAGCTTTTGTCATCACCCCGAATGCCCAATTCCCCATGGTGCTGGGGAGTCCCTGGCTGAGCTCGCACGATCCCTACATCAAATGGAGTGAAGGGAAGATCTCCTGGGTGGACAACAAGTGCCTGACGCACAAGTGGGACCCTGAGTGGGGACCGGGACCGCCAAACCCCCCTCGACCCGCCGCCCTCACCCTCGCACCCTCCACAGTTCCCCGGGAGTATAGAGACCTGATGGAGGTCTTCAGTGAGACCGAGGCGGACGAGTTGCCCCCCCACAGACTGTCAGACTGTGCCATAGAGCTGATTCCGGGTGAGAAACTCCCCAAAGGAAAGCTTTACTCCATGAGCCCTCTAGAGCGGGAGGAGCTACGAAAGTTTTTAGACAAGAATTTGGAGCGCAGTTTCATCCGCCCGGCTAAATCCCCCTTCGCAGCCCCCGTTTTGTTCCGGAAAAAGAAAGACGGGGGACTGCGCTTGTGCACAGACTACAGGGGGCTGAATGCGGTCTCCACTTCCAACGCCTACCCCCTCCCCTTGATAAAAGACTTGCTAACTGAAGCGGCCAAGGGGAAAGTGTTCACTAAGCTGGATCTCCAAGACGCTTATTTCCGGGTGCGCATAAGGGAGGGGGATGAATTCAAAACAGCGTTTAATACTCCATTGGGACAGTTTGAATACTTGGTGATGCCGTTCGGTTTGAGTGGCACGCCGGGGGTCTTTATGAGCTTGATAAATGAAGTGTTGCACAAGCATTTATTCAAGGGGGTGTTATGTTACATAGATGATATCTTGATCTACTCTACTGATAAGAAAGAGCACGTGAAATTGGTCCGGGAAGTCCTTTCCACCCTGTTAAAAAATCAACTGTATGTTAAACTGTCTAAGTGCGAGTTCCACCGTGAGTCGGTAGACTTCCTTGGGTATCGCATTTCGCAGAGGGGTTTAGAGATGGACCCAGCAAAAGTGGAGGCGGTGGTCCAGTGGGAAGCCCCCCGAACGAGGAAGCAATTGCAGAGTCTCTTAGGATTTTGTAATTTCTATCGAACCTTCATAAAGGACTTTGCCACGGTTACCCTCCCCCTGACAGATTTGCTCAAAACCAAGGGGAGGGGTTCAGAAGCCGGGAGGCCCGGGGAAAGAATTGCCTGGAATGGGGAGTGCCAGAGGGCGTTCGAGACTCTGAAAACCCTTTTTACTTCTGAGCCCATCTTGGCTCACCCAGACGAGACCAAAGAGTTCATAGTCCATGTAGATGCGTCCGATGTAGCAAGGGGGGGGGGCCGTGCTACAAAAGGGATCGGATGGGAAGCTGCACCCTCTTGCATATATTTCCAAAAAGTTTAATGAAACGGAAAGAAACTGGTCAGTTTGGGATAAAGAAGCCGCGGCTATCCGGTTGGCCCTCACTACGTGGAGGCATTGGCTAGAGGGGGCGCAAACCCCGTTTGAAATCTGGACTGATCATAAAAACCTGGAAGCATTGCGCACTCAGAGATCGCTGAATGCGAAACAACTTCGGTGGGCTGATTTCTTCTCAAAATTTAATTTTGTGTTAAAGCACTTCCCTGGAAAGGCCAACTCATTAGCAGACGCACTCTCCCGGTTGCCCCAACATGAAAGCCTGAAGGAGGAGGTGTTCGACTCCATGTTCTCCCCCCAGCAGCTGGGAGGGGCGGTGACCACCAGAAGCCAGAGCAAACAAACTCCAGTAGAAGCTGAGGCGTGTGATTGGGGGGGAGAGTATTCACCCGAGGAAACCGAGGAACTAGAGACAGTGGCTGAGTGTTCCCTAGGGGAAAATCGCTGTTGGTACCATGGAGATAAATTGGTGGTGCCTCAGAGTAAGCGGAAGGACGTTTTATTAGCCTGTCATTCTTCCAAACTGGCTGGACATTTTGGGTTTCTTAAAACGCTTAACCTAATTCAACGTCAGTTTTGGTGGCCACGCATGCGCCGGGATGTTTCAGACTTTGTCTCGGCTTGCCAGACTTGCTTGATGTGCAAAAAGAGGGGAGGAAAAGTCCCGGGACTCCTGCATCCCCTGCCTACCCCTTCCCGCCCTTGGGAGGCGATAGCTATGGACTTTATAACTAACCTGCCGCCTTCAAAGGGGAAAACTGTAATTTGGGTGGTGGTAGACACGTTTTCGAAGCAAGCCCACTTCACCCCTTTCAAACAACTACCGACGGCCAAAGGGATGGCCAAAGCTTTTTTCAACCAGGTGATAAAATTACATGCTTTTCCTAAGAGGGTGGTATCCGACAGGGGCAGTCAATTCGTTGCCAACTTCTGGCGGGAGCTTTTGAAATTAATGGACATAGAACCAGCCCTCAGTTTGGGTTACCATCCAGAGACCGATGGACAGTCCGAGCGAACTAATCAAATTCTGGAACAATTCTTGAGGTGCTACACCAATTACCACCAGGATAATTGGGTGGACTTATTGCCGTTTGCAGAATATAGCTACAACAATGCAGTGCACTCTTCTACCGGCGTCTCCCCCTTCATGGCTGTGGGAGGCTTTGAGGGAAAGCCTTTGCCTACCATTGAAAATGTGTCCGATGCTTCCCCGACGGACTTCAAGAGTTGGTGGGCGACCTTACAAGAATCATGGCCACTAATAGCCAAGGCCTTAGACCAAGCGAAAGAGGACTACAAGAAATATGCGGATCGTGGCCGAGCTGTAGGCTGGGATCTCCAGCCTGGGGACTCTGTTTATCTTTCCACGAAAAATATCCATGGCTTGCAACCCAGTAGAAAGTTGGGGTGGAAATATGTGGGACCCTTTAAGGTGTTGCGAAAAATTTCAGATGTGTCTTTTGAATTAGAGCTGCCCAAGTCACTGAGTTCTGTGCACCCTGTTTTTCATTTCAGCTTACTGAAGAGGGATCCTGGGCCGAATGCATGGCATCCAGTTCCTCCAGTTCCTCCTCCACTGATGAAGGGGGGGGGCACCTCATTTCGAGATAACTGAGATTCTTGATTCTAAGATGCGTAGGGGCCGCTTGTATTATTTAGTTAGATGGCTTGATTTTGGCCCTGAGCACAATGAGTGGATTCGTTCTGAACATGTGCATGCTCCTAAATTAATTAGAGCTTTTCATAAAAAGTCTCCTGACAAGCCTGGGTGAAGGTATTTATCGGGGGGCCAGTGTGTCAGAATCTGCTGATTCAGACATAGTAATTTCTATTGCACCTTCCACCTTCCACTATCGTCTTATTGTATGCTATGGCCATGCTATGTATGCTTTGCTATTCTGTATTTCTTTTGCTATGGTTGCAACTACCATATTATAGTGTTTTACCAGGCCTGGAGTTTGTAACAGTCAAAGCGGGAGGGTGACACCTGCAATGTATGGGAACATGGGGCCCTCTCACACCGCTGCCTCCGCATTCCATCTGCCCCGGCTGGGACTTCAAGGGAGGATGCGTCTCATCTCTTATCACATGCAAAAAGCCTTGAGGCCATTGATTGTTATGTGAACTGGTAACATCTGAGGGGTCTGGTTTGGGAAGGGAATTTACAGCTTGACACCTCACTTTCTTTCCTGTGAGAACCAAACGGTCAGAATCCCTTTTTGCCCGCCAATTTTCCCCTATAGTGATTGGCTACCTATGGGTAATTCAAACTCCTTGGAATGGTATAATAGACCTGCCTGTATTATCTGTCTCATCTCTGACAATAATCCGAGAAGCTGTACTAATGTAGAAATTGGAAATAAAGAACTCTGGTTTACCAACCAAGATCTGATCCTTGACTACTTTGCGCAGAACTCTCACACCTTCCTTCCTTCCTTCCTTCCCTCCCTCCCTCCCTCCCTCCCTCCCTCCTTCTCTCTCCTTTCTTTCCTTCTGACATACTTCCGGTGATGGCAGGTGGTGTAGCATATGCAAATGAGTTATGCTAATGAGCTCCTGCACCTCTTTTTCTACGAAATGACCCCTGAGTATAAGCGAAATAAACATTCTTTAAGACAAAATCTCCAACATACAGGACAATACAACAAGATAAATATGGCTAAACTCATAACTGTGACAGAGACAAAACATTTGCAACAGATAATATCTTTGAATTCAGTTAAGCAGCTGGTTATTGCTTGAGACAGCTTTGTGGTGAGCAAAGCCCAGCTTTTCTCATCTGCCAGAGGCTTCCGACACAGTCCTTCTGCAAAAAGGAACAAACTGGACAGCACAGAAACCAGGCTTCAGATTGAAAAAATGCCGACCTACAATAACAATATGATACCAATAATATCAGTCATATTAAATTGACCCCCCCCCCAATAAATTGACATTAAATTGACCCCCCCTTTCCAATTAACATCTTACGTATATAAATTTCAATTAACTTATACAAGTCCCAGAATTTTGCGTAGCTTCCCAGTAAACAGACTCTTCCGGTTTTGCCAGCCTCCGCTCACTGGCTCTGCCCTACTGGGCTAAGTCTATTAGTTCCGGGGGGTTACACCTACATGAACATGAACACATGAACTGCCTTATACTGAATTTGACCCTTGGTCCATCAGAGTCAGTATTGTCTACTCTGACTGGCAGTGGCTCTCCAAGGTCTCAGACAGAGGTCTTTCACATCTCCTACTGTCAGATCTTTTAACTGGAAATACCAGGGATTGAGCCTGGGACTTTCTGCATACCAAGCAGGTGATCTACCATTGAGCCACAGCCCCTCCCAAAAGCATGCTTGCTTTTCCAGGATTTAGTGCAATGTCAACATGCTGTTTGTTGGCGGCGGCAGGGGGGGGGAGGGAGCTCAAATCTGATTATACAGGCAGTTTCTGTTTTGCATCTTTTGGTCACTCTTGGCTTCCTGCCCCACACAGCCTTGACATGGGGGAGGTAAAGCATCAATTGCTACACATGCATCCCCAAAGGTATGATGTGTCATAGAAGAGTGTCTGATTCTTGCTAGCCCCCCTCTTCCACAATGTAGATAATTCCGACCCTCTTGCTGATCCTGGGGGCCCCCTTTTCCTCTGGCGCAGCATTTAGGGAGACAAGGGAGTCCCGATCTATTTACTTCTGTCAGCCCTTGTGTCAGTAGAGATTTTCCAGCTTTTCTACTGCTGAAAAAGAGAAGGCTACCAAAAACACTATGCTGGGGATTACACAGACAAAAGCCATGTGAAACAGCTGTAACAAAGATTGAGTGAAAGTGCTGGCAAGATTGGCTGGATCCAGCCCAAAGTCTGTAAACTACTGAGCAACATTCTTCCAGCAGGAAAATATTGTCCCTGTAGGCTGGTGCTACACAGAGATCCTGAGTTTTGACTATTTGTTAAGGAAAAACTGCTGCCTCAAATACAAGTCCTAGATAGAGTGAGAGGATATGTCAGCAAGCTTGCTACTCATGCCATAACACACATTCAAAGATAGTTATTTTCTTCCTGTCAATAAGAAAGCCAGTGATTTCTTGCTGTTTCCTGCTGTGTTGCCCCCCCCCATCTGAGCAGCCTCCTCCATCACACCAGTTGTTTGTGGGACAGATAAGAGCCTTGGATGAGCAGGTTCCGGACCCCGGTCTTATGCTTGACACCCATGATCTAAAATGGTAAACATGTTTTTTTCTGGACAAATACTTAACTCTGTGTGTTTGGTTCTGTGAAAGCAAAAAAGGGGGGGGGAAAGAAAAGCTACCTTTCACTGTGTCAGAGGACAGGCTTGGCATGACGTGGCCACACCTCTAAGTGCACCGTTTTATATTGTAGCGGAAAGGTTTGATCAGACAGCACACCAAGGCAGCTTCACCACACACTCACTCTGTGGTCAGTCATCCAGATGAGTGCTGCACCTCAACCATGGAGTGGACTCTCTGGTTGGTTTTACGGTTGCACATGCACATATACACTTATGCACACAGAGCCAACAACTAAAAAAAAAATAAAGGCAGAACTGAACATTCACACTTCCCAAATGGCTTCAGTTCACAACAGGGAAGTTCAGACATCTGGAAAAGTGGGGTGAACGTGCAGACATCTGTAAAGACTGAACTTTCCCCGGTGTCCATTAACTCTGATTCAAGGACAGAACAGAACTGGGTGCCAACGACTGGGGAACGGGAGGCAGATTGCTGTCTGATTGTGCACTTTAAATCCGGCAGGGAATAGCAACAACATCGGATCAAACTGCTTGTTTGATCTTAGACTTTAAAAATTTGTCGCAGAAACTATCAATGTACTTTCTTTTGTTTAAAGGTTACATAAAATCTTATAAATCCAGTGCTGGATTAAAGCTGTTTTCATGCTGCATAGGTTATCAACTATGAGAAGCTGCTAATATCTATCCAAAGCACTGATATGTCAACTCTGATAGGCAGTAACGATCTAAGGTGTTCAGAAGAAGCCTTTTCCTTACCCAGCTACCTGGGATACTTTATCTGAAGGTGCCGGGATATGAACCTAGGATCTCACTGCCTGAAATATATGGGTAATTAACCTGACTTAAGGATTGTTGGAAAGTTACTGAGGATATATGGCTGTGCCTGAAAGACATATTTCTGAGACTTTTCTTGAGACACACCTAGGGCCATCCACATCCAAAGCATATACCCTATCCCTGAGGTGTGCCTCTAAACTTCTGTAAGTATACTTTGCTGAGATTAGTAATCAGTGACCACCCTTGTGCTCTACTCAGAACTGGTCACATTTTTACAAATGTGTAAAAGTCAAACACTTGAAAATGTTCACTGGGTTTTGTAAGTTCTCGGCGGAATGCTTGCGAAATCTCACAAACATATACGAGCCTGCCCTCTCTCTGCCACCATCTCCATTGCTAGTTTTTCCTCCTTTCCAAGCTACGGCTGGACCACATGGATTTTCTTTGAACCACCAAACTTAAGATTCACTCGGGATCGATTCATTTGGAGGAAAAGTGCAATCTGCACAGGACAGGCTTTAAAAAATATGAAGATCACAACCAGTGCGCAAATTAGAGAATCACAAACAGAAAACCACACAAATTTGCAAGCAAGGGCAGGAAATTAGTGTTACTATGCAGCTGTGCCAGGGCATTGGTGAAAATACCCCCCCTTCAATTTAGTGGCACAAAACTAAAAAAAAACCTCTCCAGAGCTTCTGCCTGAGGACTCCTCCCCCACACAAATTGCAGCCCTGTACAAAGTGATGGAGTTGCAGCAGACTTTGCACAGGCATGCACGCACACACACACTCTCACACACACACACACATGTTGCCAACGATCACAGGTTACAGTGCCAGTGTCAGTGGGGTCTACTGTGCATTCTGTACACTCAGCATGGTCCCCCATATTATGAGATCATGTGACTCCTTCCCACTTTTCACAGTGGCTGATAACACAGCAGAGAATCCCCTAGTATTCGGCAATATGGAAAACAGGGCTTTGCAGCTGCTTGTCAGTTTCAAAAACAGTCTTGCCAATTTCCACATTGGGTTTCCCCCTTTGCCTACATTCCTTTCTGTTCCCTTTCATTAAATGAACTAATGCTAAAATGCATGTGCAAAACCTGAACCATGAGGATTTAAGTGGAAGGCGCTTGCTGAATGCTACTGCGCAGCTCCAATAGGGCAACTGTGTAAATTTTTAAAAAACTTTGGACACCCCCCATCACAAGTGATGTGGCACCCCCATTTAGAAAAGTACATTTTTGAAATTGTAGCTGCAGAATAAATACACTGGAGGAAAGCGAATGGTGTGTAAGGTGGGCACAGAATCCAAAGTCAAGATTAAAGGCTTACTGCTCTGAAAATCTGCAGTAAAATGTGTGTGCGTAATAGGCCATACTCTCATATGACTACAGACTTTTAAATTAACCAAAGGATGTTTAATTATTTCTGGTACACAGTTTGATTGTCAGTTGTGTAATATTTAGCAAATATATTCATGTTTATAAAGTGCTTACCAATTCTAAGAAGCTTTTTGACCGTATTGGAAGGGCTTCTATCCGTGAATTATGGCTTCCATGTCTCCTCCTCTTGCTGCTGCTCCAAATTTGCTGTTCCTGAGGATGAGGACATCCCAGGAATAGCAAGAAGAGGGAATTAGGGAATTCACAGCCTTTCTATGAGTGGAAATTCTGTGCAGGATTCTCTGTTGTACTTTACCACTGCATTTTATAGTTACTTCATTAGTTTTACTGTCTATTTTGGGAAGTGTAATTTTGTTTCTTAAACTGAAGCCATGTAGAATACAATCCTTCCCCTGTTTTGTAGCCTTCTTTCCCTCCTTCCTCTAGGAACAAATGATGAGCGTAAGAACATGGGTGAAGGATTGTACATAGCTAAGTAGACCAGATGGATAGTGAGAGATCTAAATATTCAAGACCACATTCTATGAAATCTCAGGTAGGGCTATGATTACAACAGCCCTGCAGAACCATGTGAATTGGCCTGCTTTCTTTTCTTTACCCAGAGGAAGATAACTTATCCGTTCCTACCTATAAGATGGCAAAAAGAGAAGTGCATTCTTTTGTTGCTTTCCGTTTGCTCTAGTGTTTTTAATTGGAAAGCAAACGTAGTTGTTAGGCAGTACTGACTTCAACAAGACAAATGTGTTACATTTCTTGCAAAAGAGGAAGGAAACATTTATCTTTATAGAAAGTAATAAGCAGTACAATGGGAGTGAAGTAGTGTACTGACAAAAAAAATCAATTGATGCATGGTTGCCTTGAAGATATTCTTTGTCTTGCTAACATTAATTCAGCCTCACAGAAGAAACTGTATTTATTGCTTACCTGAAAGGGGGGCACAGTAACTAGCCGATCCCTATTGAGTGGCACTGCCGGTGCACTGGGGCACTCGTTTTAGACAGGGGGACAAAAATGGGTGTCAAAGCTCATGTAAGTAATGTTAGGCTATGTGATTAACAATTTCTTTTCAATACAGAACAATGAGTCCAGTGGCATCTTTAAGACCAACAAAGCAAGTTTGCTGTAGTGGCTAAGAGCAGCGGACTCTAATCTGGAGAAGTGGGTTTGATTCCCCACTCCTCTACATGCAGCCAGCTGGGTAACCTTGGATCAGTCACAGTTCTCTCAGAGCTATTTTTTCAAGAGCAGTTCTTTCAGAGCTCTCTCAGCCCCACCTACCTCATAGGGTGTCTTTTATGAGGAGAAGAAGGGAAGGTGTAAGATGCCCTGAGACTCTGAGTGAAGGATGAGGTATAAATCCTCCCCCTCCCTCCTCCTCCTTCTTCTTGCCACTGGACTCAAACTTTCATGGAATCAAAGAGTTGGAAGGGACCTCCAGGGTCATCTAGTCCAACTCCCTGCACAGTGCAGGAAATTCACAAATACATCCCCCCACACCCCCAGTGACCCCTATTCCATGCCCAGAAGATGACAAAAAAAAACAACCCAGGATCCTGTGCACATCACAATAGAAGGTGAAATTGTTCAGGGTGGCCACACTGGTGGCTTTTTGGGGGGACATTCTGAATAAGCAAGTTGCTAGAAAGGTGGCACTGGGATGGTAAGAATAGGGATTTACTCATATCAGATGTTTGTTTGGAGACTGATGTGGTCACATTATGAGTGTGGCAGTCCAAGACTGACCAGAGAGGGGCGGAGCAGTTGGTTTCCCTTCATAGGAGCTCGGAGGTGATGCTGTGCCTGGTGCAGAAGCTGGCCAGTTGGTTGGTGGTGGCTGGACAGAGGACAGGTGCGCTGTTCCAACAAGAGAGCAGCCTCCCTTTGACACAATATCAGTTCTGGTCCATGTTGCATGGGGTCCTAGGCAGGGCTGGTTTGGCTGGGGGTGCCCACTCCTTTTGCATTGGAGTGGCTTTGACAGCTGCCGGGTTGGGTTTTAGTCCCACAGAGGTACAGTGATTGGGCCAGTGAAGATCCTGGGCATATCGGGTCTACGTGTGGAAACGGTAATGTCTGACAGTATCTCTCTTTACAGGATGTGGCACGAGAACAAGGACCAGCAACATACTGATTTGCAGGCTATCCATCATCCCTATGAAGAAAGGTTGAAGCACTTGAGGTTCTTTAGCTTGGAGAAACGACAGCTGAGGGGTGACATGATTGAGGTTTATAAGATTATGCATGGGACAGAGCAGGCAGAGAAAGAAGTCCTTTTCTCCCTTTCTCACAATACAAGAACTTGTGGGCACTCCATGAAATTGCTGAGCAGTTGGGTTAGAACAGACAAAAGAAAGTACTTCTTCACCCAAAGAGTGATTAACGTGTGGAATTCACTGCGACAGGCAGTGGTGGTGGCTACAAGCATGGACAGCTTCAAGAGAGAATTAGATAAATATATGGAGCAGAGGTCCATCAGTGGCTATTAGCCACAAAGTATAGATAGGAACTCTCAGTCTGGGGCAAGTAAAGCTCTGTATTCTTGGTGTTTGGGGGGAGGACAACAGTGGGAGGGCTTCTAGTGCCCTGCCCCCACTGCTGGACCTTCTGAGGGCACCTGGTGTTTTTGGCCACTGTGTGACAGAGTGTTGGACTGGATGGGCCTCTGGCCTGATCCAACATTGGCTTCCCTTATGTTCTTATCTATTGGGCAGGCAGGAGGGCTGGCTGCTCTAGCATTGGTTCCTAGCTAGGCATCAGAGACTGCACCTCTGTTGAATGGCTGGTGAGGAGAGGAATGCAATGGAGCCAGCTGTTACCTCTTTTCCACAATTGTTTGTCAGCAGGAGCACCTTCCCAGTTCGTGGTCATGCATTTAGGCGAAACGATTTGGGCACAAGGTCAGCAGTCTCATTGTTGGTGAAGATCCTGAGGGGTGCTGCAACACTCAGATGATGGTTTCCCACCACTATCTGGGCATGGTTGTCTATGTTGCCTCAGCAGGTGTGGAGGGCAGTTTTCCTGCCCATCTTGGGTAGACAAGGCCCAGCACTGGCTAAATAACATCATAGGTAGGATAGTGATTTCAGGGGGTGGAACTGTGATTGCACATCCAGAGATCAAGTTCTCATTGCCATATCTTGTCCAACTTGATGGGGTTCACCTATCTGATGCTGGGGCAGATATTTTCTTGGCTAATCCGCAGGGAGGTCTACATGACCTGATGGTATCTGGTTGGCGGGAGGGGAGTTAAGCCAAGGCTAACCCACTCTGTGGCGGGAAAAGCATGGGTTGAGGGGGTTTTCAAACTGGCAAACACCCCTACATATCAATGATGAGGGGGCCTCTAACAGGGTACCTATAGGCTTTGCAGTCTGGGTTACTCGATGGTGGGCCTCTTCAGGGTTGGGGGAGCATATGACGAGCCTTAAGGCTTAGCAGTCATGGGCTGGAGTGTGCCCCTCCATCCCTTCTATGCACTGGTGTGCAGGCTGTGATGAGTAGGGTCCAGATGAGTATGGACCTGGCTCTGATTCGGGGTGGGGTTGCCCTGTCAGGAAGCTTGCTTGGCAAGTACATTACAACCCATGCTTTAAAATGTAATGAATGGTGCAGATCAGCTTATTTGTAAATAAAATCCCCAATTTAACCCATAACGTGTGGTGTTTTCATTTGAGGGGTGGGTGGACAAAAGATATATTTGATCCAATTTTGAACACTGAAAAAAAAAATTGAACATTTTTTGATGTTTGATGATGCCAACAGGTGGGGCAGAGAAACCAAATCCTTTCCTGATGCTGCCTCCTAGAGCTGGTATTCAGAGGTTTGCTGCTTCTGTATATGGAGGTTCCTTTTACTCACCATGGCTAGTAGCCATCAATGGACCTGTCGTCCATGCATCTGTCCACTATCTACACTTATGGCAATCACCATGCCCACTGACAGTGAATTCCACAATTTAATTACTCCCCAACCACACAAGAGAGATAATCCGGAGAGGAATCGAGGCTATTTTGCCCCAGAGCAATTTGCCCCGCAGTTGCACAATCACACAGGTCTGTGGACCTGCCGGCACAAATTGCCGCTGCGTGATCAGACACAACCGTGGGTGAGTTTTTTTTTTTGTGGTTGGTTTCCGATTCGCTTAAATGGGGGATTGATGAATTGCTCCTCCACCCCAAGGGCTTTCGATGATGTGCACACTGAGAAGGGGGGGAAAAAAACCCGCATGATGTTGGGATAGCCTGATCAGACTATCACCGATGCCACAAGTTTGCACTGGTGCGATCACACGGGTAAAAGTCTGACTCTGGCCTGCAGCAAACCATTTGATACTGGAGTTTCCCTAGTAGTTTTTTACTCCGATTCCCCGGTGGATCAAAACAGCTTGTGACAGCTTGACAACGGTTGCAGGATGCTTCCCAGATGTGCTGGTGTGATCACGAAGCTTTGATCCGCCGGTGAATTGTCCCTCTTGCATGGCTAATGGGTGCGTATGATCGCGCCCATCAAGTAGTATTTCCTTTTGCTTGTCCTGAGCCCATCAGCTTTCTTGTGTGCTCCCAAATTCTGTTGGAGAAGAAGAAAAACACTCTATCAATTTTTCAACTCTGTATATAATTTTATAAACCTTGATCATGTCCCCCTTTAGCCATCTTTTTGCTAGAATGGAAAGTCCCAAACTCTTCAGCAGTTTCTCATAGGAAAGTTGCTTCAACTCCTTAATCATCTTGGTTGCCCTTTTCTGTACTTTTCCCTGCTCTGCAGGAAATAGTCCATCAATCAAGGTTCTTGGGATTATGTTGTTCTTTCTATGGAGAGATTCCAAGGAGTTGTAGTGAATATGGATCAATGAAATGAGGGTGTTGCTTTACATTGGTATTTTTCATTTCCCACGGGAATACAGGGTAACATACAGGACAAATCCTCAAAGGAAAAGATAAAAGCTTAAGCCTGTATTCATCCATAGAATGCTAATGAGATCGAAATTATTAATTTTTTTTGCACAGGATTGTACTTTAATTGTACCGGATGCTTCCTGAGGGATACCATAGTGTGAGAGTGATGTTTGTTGTGAGATACAGAACTGCGCAGATAATTTAAAAAGTTAAAGTTTCTGTAGAAGTTTTAAATGAGCAAAGGTGTCCAAAAAGATTTTTTTTTACAAAAATCATTTTAAAACCAACCTTTATTGTTCATAGTCTCTAGAAAAATCTGTTATATAGCTTATTTGCCTTAACAGCTGTTTTTCCTTATACAGAACTAAGTTTGAATCCACTGGCACTTTTAAGACCAACAAAGTTTTATTCAAGGTATAAGCTTTCGTGTGCACAGCGCACTTCTTCAGATACTTTGTACAGTTACACATTATGGTCTATCTGAAAAAGATTACTATTACAGAGAAACATAAGACAGCAGCCATTTTCAACAACCTTAACACATTTCAGCATATTGATCTAAAACGTTAACATGGCCAGAATCCTTCAAGTAGATGGTTCCCACTCAGGTGAGCATCTGTTGTCTGTACCAGAGGTTCTCAGGTTGAATTCAAGGCAGCTTCACTTTAAAAAGATCTCTCACAGCAGGGTTAGGAAAAAGACTGTCTGGAAATGTTGAACAGGTGCCACAGTTTAGATGGCCCAGCAGTCTGTCTTGGTTCGGGTCAGTTTCATCTAGACTCTGGAGCATCAGATCAACCAGATGTCAGTAGACTCCAGAACAGAATGACACAACAGCAGTGACATTTACAGTGGATTGGTTTAGAATATTTGGAAATAGGAACTCCACTGATAACCCTTTCAGTGAGCAGATCACTCTGACAGTTCCAATGATGTAGGGTAGGCACAGAAATGAGTGAGTTCCATCTCTGGATGCCAACCTCTAAGTGGGACCTGGGGACCCTCCCAAATCACACCTCATCTTCAGACTACAGAGGCCCTTTTCACATTTCTGTTCTACAGGAGTCATTTCGTAGAAAAAGAGGTGCAGGAGCTTATTAGCATACCTATTAGCATAACTCATTAGCATATGTCACACCCCCTGACATCACTGGAAGTGTTTCAGAAAGGGAAGCAAGGGGGCCATCTTCAAAAGCCTCCCCTCCCCTTCCCCAGCTGGCCGTTCGAATATCAGTTTCAGCCCCATTATACCCTATGGGCCATTGAAGTCAATGGCAAAAACTCAAAGGGTATATGAGGGGCTGGAGGAGACGGGGTTTGAGAGAGAGGCCCCAAACTTGCAGGGTAGCTGCTGGAGCCTCTCTCTGAAATACCCACCAAGTTTCAAGAAGATTGGACCTCGGAGTCCAATTCTACAGGCCCCCAAACAGGTTGTCCCATTCCCTCCATTGTTCTCTATGGTGGGGAAAAACGTTACTCTCCCTCAAACCCCTCCTCTCCAGCTGCTTTTTAAGCTGCTGCCAAATTTCGGCAGCAATTCAGTGGCAGGCCAAATAAGATCAAAGAATCTGATTCGGCCTATGGCTGCCCTAGTGCCCACTCCTGAGCTGGCAGAACTCTGCTCTGCCTAGGTCCAGTCCCAATGACCCCTGCTGTTCTAAACTGGATATTATTCATTGTTGGCCTGATTTCAAGTAAAGTGGTACAGGGCCGGGGGTTTCACCCAGCAAATTTCCTATGGTCATTTCAAACAGTGCCACTCCCCCCCCCCCCCCCCATTTTCACCATACGATCTTCCTCAGACTTTTTTTTAATGTTCTAGGTTGAGTGCTATAGTGCTAAAGCACGACAGCACTTCAGTGCTAGAATGGTACCATTGAAATGCCTTGACTCCGTGAAGTCAATGGAGCCAAGTCATCTCAATGGTGCTGCTATAACACTGAAGTGCTATATTGCTTTAGTGCTATAGCACTCAACTTAGAACATTTTTTTAAGTCTGAGAAAGATCGAGTGGCAAAAAAGGGCAGGAAAAAAGCAGCACTGTAGAAAGCACTATGAACATTTTAAACAGCACACCACAGTGATTCAGAAGTGCAACGAAGTGGTAGAAAATGGAAGAAAGCAGTTTCCCTCAAAAGCAGCTCAACCACACTTTGCTAATGCAAGCGGGTTTCTATGAACAGGTAAATAAATACCACTAGCAGCCGGTTACTAAAACGGGTCTGTCTGAAATGACAGAAAAAAAAATCCATTAGAAACCAGTTTCTAAAATGGAATACAAAGGCAGTTTGAAAAGGGTCAGAGATCAGTTCCCCTGGATAAAATGAATGCTTTGGAGGGTGGACTCTGTGGCAATGTACCCCACTGAGGGCTCTGTCCTCCCCAGGCTCCATCCTCAAGTCTCCAGGAGTTTCCCAACCTGGATCTGGCAACCCTATCTCCCCATCCTCTGGTGTTTGCGGGGGGGGGGGGGGACCTGACAATCCCAGTTCCATCCCACAAGAAGCACACCAGTCTTGCAGAGCTAATGATGGTTGCACATTCATCTCCAAGTTTTACTATTAAACCCATGAACTGGATGCAAGAAAGACATGAGACACTAATAACGAAGGAAGATAAATATATTGTTTCTGAGAGTTGGAGTATGAAACAAAGAAATGGGGTACAATTTTTCCCCATTTGCAAAGAAATGCATGGATGAACTGTGACATACATCAAAACATCAATTCTTTATTACTTGCTGGGAAGCAGATTTATCCTGATCCTGTTCTGCTGAGGTAATAGAGGCTGCTTAGGTGTTAATTCACAATGGGTTAGTGGAGAAGCAGATTGAATCTCTATTTTTCCTCTGGAAAAGAATGCTGCTATACTGTTTATAACGCAATTTGGCGGTAGCACTTCTCTGTTCTCCCTTTCTCTTTCCTGTCTGTCTTAGCAAAATGGTCTTGGCTAAATCCGCTGGCATTTACTCAATGGCAGGAAAAGGCAGATCATGCATGACAATGATCTCAACATTTTACCTTCATTATTAGGGACTGATTCTGTCATCTGTCATGACAGTCACTGTGATCACAGATCTTGTAAAATCAACCCTTCAGCCTTGGGGCTTGATGACTGGTTTTACCAAATGTACAATGACAATATCTTAGCATAAAATATGGGTAAATAAACTCTATCACCCATCCATTATAGCTGGTCTTCACAGTTACTCTCAGCCACTAGATAAAACTGGCTTTAGATGACTAATCTAGCAATTGAACCCAATGCAGCCATTGTAGAACAAAGTTTCACAGGGCTAACCATTCAGAAGCTCTGTAAGCTCTAATAAGCAACCCCATGCAAATTTCCTCAGAAGCGTCCCATGGAACAAAGTGTGACCTACTTCAAAGTCAATGTGCATAGGTATTATGTGAGTTCAGTAATTATACGGCAAGATGACAAGTGCAAGAGACTGCCTCCAGTGGGAGAGTGGTGTTCCACTGGTAGAAGATTCCTTGTGCTGGAAGAAGGCTCTTAGGGGACTTAAACCTTTAGCTCGAACCATATGGGCATAAGTTCAGGTCCCTAGACTTAACCAGGGGGCCCTTTTGTGGCCTGCAAGGGTGGTGTGAGGACCTGGGAACCTCTCCTGCCAGAAATCATAGTGATGGAACATACCTTTTCTGTAGTGGTTTGTTGTAGTGGTTATGTGCACGGACTCTAATCTGGGAGAACCGGGTTTGATTCCCCACTCCTCCACTTACACCTGCTGGATGACTTTGGGCAAGCCATAGTTCTGGCACAGCTGTTCTTGCGAAAGAGCAGTTTCTGTCACAGCTCTCTCAGCCCCACCTACCTCACAGGGTGTCTGTTGTGGATAGGGGAAGGGACAGGAGATTGTAAGCCGCTCTGAGACTCCTTTGGGTAGTGAAGGGCGGGGTATAAATCCAATCTCTTCTTCTTCTTCCTTACATCAAGGAAAGTTCCACCATCAGTGGATGGGAATCTTTGGATCCAACCCATTGTCATACAAGTTAATGCTTTGTTGTATTGTAACTATCATCTTTATTGTGTGGAAACTAGAGATGTAAAATTTCTTGAAATTTTGAAGCCATAAAAAAATGGTATCCCCCCCAGGGAAAAAAAAAAGGAAATGGGGGGGGGGGAGGGAGGGAATTGAAATACATGGAATATTTATAGTCTTATCAAACCTAACATAATTATACTGCTTTAACAGCATAAATGCATTGTTTATAACTTACTTAGCAAATAAAATTGCAACATTTGATATATTTATGGAACTTAAAAGTTAGAAATGACTTCATTATCTATAAGCAACATTGCAAATATATCCAATACTTGAGAGAAAACTGCAAGCTGATGCACCCTGTGCTACCATGGCACATGTAGCTCAACTTTAGCTACCTGGTTAGAGAGAGCTCAGTTCTCAATTTCAGAGTTTTTCTCTGAGGCTTTGGTTCAGTTTCTGCGCTACCTCCTTCTGATCTGTTTTGCCTCCAGCAAGGTAGGACAACAAGCTACTTGTTACCTAGTCTGTGTGTCCCAATAGTTTGAGGGAGAGGGGAATAGGTGAACCACAAGGTTAACCACAAGTCAGGTCAAAAGGACAACGGAAGGTACACAACAGCTGAAAAACAATGCAAGCCCTGCATGCTGACCTCATTAAAATTAGGTATCTTTCTAGATGCAGAAACGCATCTTGGATTTAAGAGCTGTCTATGTCTACAGCATGCCCACCTTGTTGTTAAAAGCATTTCACTCATTCCAAAACAGAAAATATTTCATGGGAGGTTTCCCCCCCAATACTGCCCCAAATTTCCAGTTTTTCTGTTGGAAACTTAGGGGGAAGGTCTCAGGAAAAAATAGGGGGAGCATGTTTCCCCCCTAATTTTTTCCTGGGCCTTCACATCTCTAGTGGAAACCCTTGGAACAATCTTGGGTTGGTACATAGTTACAACACTGTAGTGTGTTGCGTTATCTCCACATAATTCGTCATGAGGTGAGGAATTTCCATGCCAGAGATCCTTGCTGAAAATGAACAAACCCAGAAACATTCCATATCAAGCGGAAATGTAAAAAAGTTATCTCTACTTGATGTAGTAACACCATACTTTGTGACAGGATTGGGTAATTTGCAATGTACTCAGCCTGCAGTGCATGTTTTTATTAATGCCATTTCTGAGCATTAGACAAGGCCTCTGCATGCAGCTGTATTATTAAGCTAGTCCCATGTTTTGATCAAATGCATTTGAAGATTTCTTTTTACTGAAGAGCTTTCTTCTGCAGTAGCAAATGTTTTTCCAATTATATCCCTATATTCCATGGCATAGAGAGAAGGTATGGAATAGGTAATATATGACCGGGGTCATTCAGAACTCATGAGAATATATTCTGTAGAAATCATATTTATTCTCCTAGTCAATGCCAAGTGTCATTAAACATTACTGATGTAAAATGTAAATAGCACATTTTCCACAATCTGTGATAGCTTTTACATCTGTAGCCATCAATTCTGAATCAAGGCAATAACTCTAGAATATTTCCATTAGTATCTGTTCATGACTAGCCTATTACACAGGAAATCTGGGGTCTGGGATTTCTTCTATAATGCCAAAGTTAAGAAAATTATCCTTTTGGCAGTCTTCATAGGCAAACATTCACTCCGGCCTTACATGAATAATTCTATCAGTAAATGAACTGGGTCTTATAGATATATGTAAATCTATTTTTTAAATAAAAATATAAACCAAGCAATAATTTCTAGATTTAGCAATCCCAGAACATCAGACAGTTTAATACCGTGCAAAGTCAAAGCCACCTTGGACTTCCTAGAGAAGGGCAAAAGAGGAAGTATGAGTGACCTGCACTTCCTGTCTTTATGCAGATGCCAAAGGCAGCATCATTTTCTCTTTGGGGGTCACTTGCCTTTTAATTCAAACAGATCCAATCCAGAGCAAGATTTTGACTTTTCCTTCAGATGTAAAAAATGTTTTATGCTTGCATTATTCAGGAGGATAAAGGACAAGAAGTATGGCCCTGAGTATATAAAATACCATGTGAGCTCTTTAATAAAAATAGTGCAGTATAAATTGCACGGCTGTCAAAAATACTTTAGCAGCAGTTCATTCACAGTAGAACTATATGAGGTAACTTTCAGTGATATGTAGGGTATTTAGATTTTTGTATGCAAAGTTGTTGTGATTTATGACTGCAAATGGTTTTTGGAATACATTCTGCTCTGCAGCATAATTTTAATGAGATTATAGTCAGTATGTCCTTGAGTTCCCTGTGGGTACTGAGCTATCTCTCAGCACAATTTTGCCCAGTGACTACATGTATATTTTGACATCCTTACTATCACTTATGAACAAGGACATTACAATATTCTGACATCATCCCCTAAGGTCTCGCCTGAGGAGGAAGGAAGAATATTGCTGTTCCAGAAATGTTACTTTGCTGGTAAGAGCTAAAACTGCTTACAGTTCAACTTGGCTGATGAAATGATCAGGTGAAAGATATTCTCTGTTTCATAAATGGACATTGCTGCAGTTCAAAGCAAAATACATTGCTGCCTGTTAGCCATGCACTTAATCAATGTAAAGAATCTGTTTTACATTATAACTACCCCACTGCCAGTTTTTTTTTTGGGGGGGGGTTGCTCATATTTATTTTGTGATGAACTAGTTAAAGTCTGACACAGGAAAAAAAACTTTAAGGGTGCAGTCAAATGCACCAGATAAAACGGAGGGGGGGGGGAGCGTGGCTATTTCCTCTGGAGGAATTTGACCCATAGTTGCAAGATCACACCGCCCTTTGAAGCTGTGGGTGCAGTCCGTCAGTGTGTGATCAAACTCAACTGTGGCTGAGTCAGTTTTTTTCCTGCTGTTTGTTTTCCATGCGCTTAAACGAGGGATCGATGAATTGAACCTCCACACTCAGGGCTCCCTATGGAGTTTGCGATGATGCGCATACTGCGAAGGGGGAAAAACAACAGCATGGAGTCCGTATGGCCTGATCAGACCATTCCGATGCTATGAGAGCATGCTGGAGTGATCAGACAGGGGAAAGTCTGTCTGTGGCCCATTGCAACCTGTTTCCAACCAGATTTTCCCCAGTGCCTTTGAACTCCACTTCTATGGCAGAGCAGAATGGGTTGCCGATGGCTGTAGGGTGCTTCCCAGATGTCTGATTGCGCCCTTTAAATCCACCCTGCATTTGCGTTTATGCCAGGTCCAATTGTGTGTATGACTGCAGTCTAAGATAGGTAAGAGGGGAATGAGAAAACAAGTGATGGGAACTCATATAATTAGCTCTCAATAACTAATTTCACATTTTGCCATTAGACATTTATTGCATTCATTCTGTCTGCAGCAATCAGATCATTCGGATACTGCCTCAGGTGCTGCCGCCAGAACTTGTGTGCCGAGAGCTCCAGGATATATAAATATTTTAAAATTAATTAAATATTGTCAGGTCTAAAAACCCATGGCTGCATGAGCTTGGAAATGGTATCTGTACATACAGAGGAACAACATGCATGCAAACTAGGCTCTCTGCATCTACTTTTACTGCATCTACTTGCACACTGCCATCTTCTGGGTGTGGAACAGCAGTCACTGGGTATGTGTGTGGGGGAGGTATTTGTGGATTTCCTGCACTGTGCAGGTGGTTGGACTTGATGACCTTGGAGGTCCCTTCCAACTCTATGTTGTAATTTGTAAGTGAGCAGAGCTTGTGTGCTGGAGACCCATGGGGAACCGATAGCAGGGCTTGCAGAGTGCGGTGGGACAGACAGAGGTGCCTCATGTAGAGCCAGGCTATGGGTCCCTCTAGTGTGGCATGGCTTGCTGGGATGGGCAGTGGCTCTCCAGGCAGAGGGGAAGGTCTTTCCAAAGCACTTACATCCAGAGGTCCTTCTCAGCCAGCAGTGCCTGGGGTTGATCTGGCAGTCTTCTCCATCATGCAAATGAGGGGCTCTGCCACTGATCTGGGGCCCTCAGTTAATGGTCCTTTCCCTGGTCAGTCAAGGGCAGCCAGTTGAGACTCTCTGGGGCCCTTGACCAAAATGTTAGCCGGCAACATCCTATTGGGACCTTCTCTTGAAGATGCCAAACAGCTGGCTGGATTGAGGAGGCTGCATTCTGCCATTTCCGGGACCTCTCCCTCTTTAACCCACCCTACAATAGGATGCATAGGGCTACCCACAAAGGTGCCCCAAAGGACTGAAGAGTACTGGACTCAGGAGACCAGGAACGGTGAAATCATGAAGCCTTTATTGAGTGATTCAGCATGTCCAGTAGATGGTCAGATCAAGCATGCTTACAGGGCTCCAGGGCCCTCATTATATGCTGGCTGGAGCCACACCTCCAGCCGCACCCAAAAGACCTGATAGGGGCTTAACATATGCACATGTTTGTCATAGGTTCCCTGGAGGAGCCTTTGACTACATTGGCTCCCCAGGGAGAACCTAGGTCTCACATTGGTGGAGGCTTAGAATCTGGACGTTTATTGTTCCTCCAGATTCAAGCTCCCCTCTCTGCCTGACCATGTGCTCTGGCCATGCGGTGGGCGCCATTACCTGGGAGCACATGGCTGGCTGGTTGCTACACAGAACATACTACATTACAGGACACAAAAATGGAAACTGACTACATGCCTAGACAGCTTCAAGAGGGGTTTGGATAAACATATGGAGCAGAGGTCCATCAGTGGCTATTAGCCACAAGGTATAGGTGGAACGCTATGTCTGGGGCAGTGATGCTTTGTCTTCTTGGTTCTTGGGAGGCAAGAGTGGGAGAGGTCTGGAGTTCTGGCCCCACTGGTGGACCTCCTAGTGGCACCTGGGTTTTGGCCACTGTGTGACACAGAGTGTTGGACTGGATGGGCCATTGGCCTGATCTGACATGGCTGTTCTTATGATTCTATGTAGTGTGGTCCCAGATGTGTATGGTAGGTTTCTAAAATGGCAACCCATGCAACTAGGCTATGTTTATGGCAATGCAAGTTGTGTTTCAAAAACTGGACATCCAACCAATGCTTCTGGAAGCAATTAATGAATCAATTGGGGAGCTCAAAACTAATAATTACTTTAGGGCCGCTGGGTAATGGCAGGAGGTAATTATTTTCAATGTCAGCATACGGCTTCTCAGATTATAGATGGAATGCTACTGCTGAGCTCCAGGAAGGCCTGCAGTGTCATTGCTGACAGGGATGTGAAGAAACTCGGGAGTGTACCATCAAAGAAAGTAAATTCACATAAAATAAGCTAATTTGAAAAGCAGTCTTTAATTTCAGCAGGTCAAGAGGGATGCAGTATAAGGAGAAAAGCTGGGCTTCTCTAAAGCTGTTTTTACTTGGAGCCAAAGCTGATTATGAAAACAAGAGTCATTAAGGCATGGATGGTAAACATCTGGTTATATGGCAGATGGGCAATTCAGCTCTCAATGCATCCAACTGTTAAGTGAACGGGCTGATTTAATGCAGAAAGTATGGCTTTCCTGCCCTTGTTCATTTGTAAATTGTTGAAGTACGTATTTAGATGAAATAGAGCTTTTCAACAATTTGACATTTTTCATGTTTACGTGGTCTTCCCTCTGTTCCTCCTCAGGGCACACCTTCCCTGTGCTTTGTTCCAGCCCCATTGCTAAAACTAAAGAAAGATGAGTCACTGTGTAGGCACAAGGGTAGAACATTCATGTGGATTTCCCATTAAAGCACTGTCAAGGCACATTCATGCCTTGAATAACTTTCCTGATTTCTATGGAGTCGCACGGCAAATTTGCTGGGAACCATGACGTGCAATACAAAAGGAAATAATCATGCGCGACAGTAACTTAGAATAAAGTTAGATTCATATATAGAGGATACAGTACTCTTTGAATCTTACTGTCAGAAGTTGGATCTACAAAGGTAAACCAGGACGGGTTACACTGGGAAGAAAAATCGATACTAAAAAGCAATTATCAAACTCACTCTAGAACTCCTTTGGAATTCCCATCTCCTTGTAACTCCTGCATGGATTTTTTTAAAAAACATTTTTTTTGATTGATCACAAAATTACTTTTTTTGAAATTTCTCTTAATTTTTTTTTAAAGAAAATGTTAGCAGGTTAAATTGTACTGGAACAGAGAGATGAGACTAAAGTTCTTAATTCAATCATTTGTTACTATGTCTCAGCAGATTATCCTACCCACGGATTTGGGGTGTTATTATTTTGTTTGGCTTTGGACGCTACACTGTTACTAATAGTTCATTTCCCCCTGTGTGCCATGCAGAGCAAAGCAATTGTTGAATTCAGTTTCATTGATTTTCACTGATTTGTGAAAATTTCATTATTTCATTATTTGTGTAATATCTGTATTGGGATTTGAACATATCCATTTGAACATATCCAATCTGCCTTATACCTGATCAAAACAGATCAAACCAATGGCAGTGGTTCTCCATTGTCTCAGAATTTCTCAGGCCAGCTGAGATACTTTCAAACTGGAGATACTTTCAAACTGGAGGGCTTCTAGTGCCCTGGCCCCACTGCTGGACCTCCTGAGGCCACCTGGTGTTTTTGGCCACTGTGTGACACAGAGTGTTGGACTGGATGGGCCACTGGCCTGATCCAACATTGGCTTCTCTTACGTTCTTATGTTCTTATGAGATTGAGCCAGGTTCTTCTATAAAGAAGGCATATACACATCCACAGAAGGGATATATGATTCAACTTCCACATTACTCAAATTGTAGAACACGCCATTCTGTGTACATTCTGGAATGTGAGTGTAAAAAGCAATACATTGGCATCTCTATGGGTATGATCGAAGTTAGAATTTTGGAACATCTTTCTTGCATTAGGAATTTTATTATGTCAGCTCCCCTTGTTGAGCATTTTATTATGACCCACCATGACACAGAGAAATTGAAATTTTTTGTTATTTACAAATATACACCACAGAAATACAGTTGTCATGACATACAGAAATTTTTATTACAAAAAGAAGCAAGGTATATCTTTGAATATAGAACTTTTTCACCCTATTGCCTCAGAATTTCTCAGGCTAGCTGAGATACTTTCAAACTGGAGATTGAGCCAGGTTCTTCTATAAGCAAAGTGTATTCCTTATTGAGCTTTCCAATGTGTTTTTTCTTCCTCCATATTGACCCCAAAGTTTAGATAATGAAAAGCTGACATTGATCATTTGGGTGAACGGCAATGTGGCTTGTGATAGGATCACTCTACAAAAAGTGGTCACATATGAAGAATGATTTAACAGAGACAAATAGTCCATATTAAATACATGCTAGCCACATAAAGATTTTCATCCTACCTTAATAGCTTCTGTCCATCAGATCCTAGAAGTAAGACAGGTCATTGCATCCCAATCCCCAGCTTGAATTAGCCAGGGTCTAAGAATGGAGATTTGCTTTCAGTAACAAAGCAAGATATTTCTCATGGCTTGACTTCCTAGTGTTGACCTTTAATACATCTGCTCAATTTAAAAAGAAATGCCTTGTTATTCATTACTTTTATGCATTAAAATATTATTAGAGATATGAATATTAGTTGATGAATATAGCATTGCTTTTTAACCACTAGAACACTGGCCAGGGAAACATGGGAACTTCCTTGTAGGTTTGTTTGTTTGCCAGTTGTATTTAGCATTCTCCATCTAGCTGAGCAAGGGGAAAAAAAGCAAACAACAGTGACAACAAGGAAATTGAATAGCCAGACAACTAACTTCCTCTCCCCTCTAATATTGCGGACTAGGGATGTGCAAATAAATAAATCGGACCATTCGGATTCAGCCAAATTGGGCGAAATATGATTCGGCCAGCCAAATGACCCCTGAATGCCACTTTCGGCAATGCAAGCGGATTGGGGTGGCATCCGGCCGGCTGAATCACATTTGGCTCAGTTATACCCTATGAGGACTGTCCCTATAGGGTATAATAATCCCCCACTTGAAGGATTGCCTTCCTTTCAATGAAGGAAGCATGCTGCTTCGGCGGCGTGACTCGAGTTTTAACGTTTAAATCACCTCCCAAGCCGCACCACAGAGGTAGCACACTCCCTTCATTGAAAGAAAGCCAATTTACCTTCCCTTCAGTGAAGGGAGCCCACTGCCCCCCAGCTAGCCCTCCCCTGCTTTCCCCGGCCCACCGGCGAAGCCTAGGAGAGCCCCCCACCAAGGCAGGAGAACCAGGAAAGGTCTGGGAGGGTGTGCGGAGGCATTTAAATGCTGTCCCGTGGTTTCCCTGGCCTGGCCGCTGAAGCAGGTGAGCCAGGAGAAGCCCAGCAGAGCCCCCCTCCTTTCCTGGCCCACCTGCCAAGGCAGGCACGCCAGGATATGTCCGGGAGGGTGCGGAGAGGCATTTAAATGCCCCCTGCCTTTCCCTCGCCCAGCAAAGGGATTCCCCAAATGGATGCCAAATATACGGCATCCATTTGAGGAATCCCTGTTCGACCAGCCAAATTAGATTAAAGAATCTGATTCGGCTTTCAGCAGGCCGAATAATGCCAAATGGGCATTATTCGGGGGAGGGGGGGGAGGTTTGGTTCACCCAAACTGAATGCACATTCCTATTGCAGACAATAAAACTGAGCTGAACTGAATCTAGCCAGAAAAGGCAAGACTGCGGCAGCAATGGTAAATGGATAACAGCATTCCCTTCATGGGGAAAAATGGGACCAGTACATGCTTATGGACTTTTCTGAGCTGGGAACCTCTACAGTCACTTAAATTCTTCTGTTTATACAGTGCCTAATTAAGAACATAACAACAGTCCTTAGCAGTAATCTAGTCCATCATCCTGTTTCCCACAGGGGTAACCAAATGTTTAAGTTTAGAACTTGAGGGCACCCAATGAAATTGATGGACAAAGTAATATTGCATATTTTACTTATGGAATTTATACCCACAAGATATATTGGTGGTTGCTAGACAGATTTAAAAGAGGATTAGGAGAATAAGGCCATCCATAGTTTTTTGCCATAATGGCTAAATGGAACCTCTGTGCTTGGAGATAAACTTTGAATACCAAAGGAGTCAACACTGAGAGGAAGCTTTGGCCTCTGTCCTACTTAGAATCATAGAGTTGTTAGGGACCTCCAGGGTCATTTAGTCCAACCTCCTGCACAATGCAGGAGATTCACAAATACCTCCCTCTCCACACACCCAGTTCCATGCCTAGAAGATGACAAAAACCCTCCAGAATCTCCAGCCAAACTGGCCTGGAGAAAAATTGGTTTCTGAGCCCAAAGTGGTGATCAGCATTTCCCTGGGCATGTAAGAAAGGGCCAAAAGAACTAAGCATTGATGCAACCCTTCCTGCCCTCCCTCCCATGAGAAAAAAACTTGGATTATATAGACCTGACAGAGAAAAATGCAGATCCAGGGAGGAAACATTCTCCCATCTTGCAAGAAGAAGAAGAAGAAGAAGAGATTGGATTTATATCCCGCCCTTCACTCACTTGGCGTCTCAGAGCAGCTTACAAACTCCTTTCCCTTCCCCTCCCCACAACAGACACCCTGTGAGGTAGGTGGGGCTGAGAGAGCTCTTTCCCAAGCTGTCATTGAGGGAACAGCTGGTACAGAGCTATGGCTTGCCCAAGGTCATCCAGCCAGGTACAAGTGGAGGAGTGGGGAATCAAACCCGGTTCTCCCAGATTAGAGTGCGCACTTAACCACTACACCAAACTGGTTCTCTCAGCAAGGGGCTGAGAGAGGCTCCAGAGGTGGAATGAAGGGACCAGCGAGTCATCCATGTGCTGGAAACTGCAGCAAAGGCCAAAGCTAGAAGGATCCAGGGGCTTCCTTTAGTGGGTATCTGGTTGGTACTCTTTAGGGTTACCAATTCCGGCATGAAAACTCCCTGGAGATCTGGGGGCAGTGGGGAAGGGGTTTTTGGAGCTGGGATATGCCCTGGACTCTGCCCTTTGAAGCTGCCATTTTCTCCAACAGAACTGACCTCTGTAGTCTTACTCTAGACAGAGATTAGTTATCATTCCAAGAGAACTCCAGATCCCACCTTGAGGTGATAACTCTACTACTGTGGGAAACAGTATGTTGGACAAGATGGAGCATGAATGCAATAGCTTCTCCCAGTTGATTGACCCCCACCCCACCCCATCAACTGTTATTCATAAATGAAGTGCCCATGAACATAGACCTATTTTCATAGAGAAGCTATCATAGAAGAGCTTTTAAAATACATGTAAGCCACTGGCAAAAGTTTCCATAATTAGGGAATATAGTACCAGCCTACTCCATAAAAAGACATATAATCTACTAGGTTCAATTTTGGAAGGAGCTGCAGTTCTCTATAGCAAGAGGCTTCATTGCATTGTACAATATTATGCGAGATTGATAAACTTCCAAAATATGAACTCGGTAAAAATCAAAAACTTTTATCTTGGCGTATAACACAATACTGTTTTCAGAAGAAAGTCTTCTCCAAACTAAGGGCTAGATTTCTCAAGTCTGAAAACTATTCCAAAGATGTGGTCAGAAATTTTAATTTTTGTTTGTGCTCAATAACAATATCATTTGTAAGAGGGAGTCTGACACTGTGGAGTTGAAGTAGATTACATCAGCGACTGCCGAGGTACAGCATCTACATATTGGATTTCATAGTAATTTTGTTTACATGGGCTGAGCTTTATTGCATCTAAAAGGGGCATCTGTAATAAAAAAATAAACAAGTTCAGAAACATTACTTACCTATAGACCTCTTATAGCCTTATAATGTGGAGACATTTTATGCGCAGCAAAACTGGTTAAAATGTGTCAGGGATTTCATTTTCTGCTTGAATTACTATTTTCTCAAGAATGATTTGAGTTTTCAATTTTGCTGAGTGCACTGTCTATTCCTTTGCAAACTGAGGATGTCCTGTCACATGCAGGGGGCATTTAGCTCAAGTACAAACCTGAGTCTTTGCAATGAAATAGCCACTGGTTTTGCCTGAGCAGCCATATGGCTCTTGATGAACCGCACTGCAAACTACCGTAAAACATGCTGCTGGAAAACAGAGTCAAACACAGTGGCTTCATAAAAGAAAAAAGTGAGCTTCTCTTAATTTCAACAATCTTTTGAATGTAATACAAAACTAGTCCTATAATATAAAAAGCAAAACTGAAAACTAAATCTTTCAATCTCTGTTAGCGAAGATGGTATCCTAGAAAGCATTCTTATGAGGAGAAATGAAGGGAAACCGTGACTGTTCTATGGCAATAAATAAATATTTATTAGATTCAATTTTTATACCACCCTTCCCTGTTAACAGGACTCAGGGCAGTGTACAACAATAGATAAAACAACTCCATTTGTACTTATTCAATATTAAAACATTAAAATTATAGTTAAATTACAGTAGTCAACTTAATTAGATGGCGATCAAAACTTCTGGTTGAGACACCGCCTTGTAGACAAGGGGTAAGAGTGCCAGCCAGACGGATGCTGTCACTGTCCTCAACCAATCGCTAGTTCCAAAACTTGACATATGAGTAATACAAAGCAGGCAATTAAAAATGCCTCAAAGTCTGATGGAGATGGTGAAAACTATTGTATGATTATAATTTCTTCCCCAACAGTTTCTAGAAATGACTGGCAGGTACCCACCCAGATGTATTTCAAGGCACTGCCTGGCTGAGTGATGTCAGGAATAGAAATATAAAATTGCCTCTCCATCACTGACCAACTTAGTAGTTCAGAGGCAGCTCACATAGTAGTTTGCAGAGATGTTAGATGGCAGCTGCAAGCGTAGAGACTCAAAATGTAGGATAAGTGTGAGGCCACCCTTGTCTTATAGTGAGACCATTTACAGAGAGGTCTGTGATTTGTGAAGCTGAGTAGAAGCCCTTGTGAACTGTCTTGCTGACTTGACACTTGGAGGTCCCTTATTTTCTAGAAGTGTTAAACAGCAAGATGTGGCTCCCCGACGATTTTGCATCTATTCCTCCCCCAGTTCTTGACCCACATTAAAGAAATCTGAACATTTCTGCAGATGGCTCACCACAAGCCATCCACTTCCACCTTTCTGTGGCTTTTGTCCACATAATAAAGAACTTGGTTCATCCTGAATGAACTAAGCCAGCTGAACAGTGACCCTCTTCATACCTTTCTTTCTCCTCCTCAAAATTAACTTCTTCATTTGCAAGCAGGCCAACTCTTATTAATGCAGTGTTGTTGTATATTCATCAGCTTAGAGCACCCTTGAAAAAATTCCATGACACTGAGTTAAGTTCTTTTCACATTCTAAGCTCATAAAGATGAGAAGAATCTGCAAAGAGGTAGGCAGTAAAGCAATTTATAGTGGACAAATGGGAGGCAGAATCAGCATTGGTTGCAGGTTGTGAGGGCCTTGGGCAGAAAGTAGGTTTGCCAGGCTGGCACCAGCAGGAGACAAAAGAGATATGTGGTGGGGGAGCGATATCATGACGTCACTTCCATGGAAAACCTGGAACGGATGTCAATAAAACCATAAACTTTTTGACAATTCCTAGAGAGGCCTGATATAATTTCTCCATTTCCCCAGATGTGATGTCATGCTTTATGGCTGGTGGACATTTTTTTTATTTTTCTCCTGCCACTGCTTGGAGCAGGGGATCCTCTTCCCCCACTGGGGGCTTGGCAGTTCCAGCAGAATGCTCAGGGGCCCCCTCTCCTCCTCTACTCACCACTAGGCCCTCTGCTTGCAATTCCCTTCCTGTCTGCCCATCCACTCAGTGCCCCCAGTCTGTGCTGCCCCACCTACTTACAAACCCACCCACAACTCATACTCACAGCCACAAGCACCACCTGTGGCCCTTTTGTTGACACTGTGGATTAACGTGTGCCACTGGGAGTGCTGCTTGCATGGCCTCCAGAAGCACTACCACCACTGTGCTCCACCTGCGCACCCTTCCATAGTGGTGCTGGGCAGCATGAACAGCCAGGAGTACAAGTGGCAATGGCAAAGTGTTTGTGAGTGGAGGGAGAAGGGCACATCAGAGAGTGGTGGAGGAGGAGTGTGTGCAGGGGTGTGTGGGGGTGCCAGTGGCTGTGTGCCTCGCCAGAAGGCTTGGACCCTTGCAGTCCAGTCTTAGGATATGCTGAAGCCAGCTGTATGTGGTATGCATAATGCTTCTCTTTCCTGACATTTTCTTCTGCCATCCACAATTCCACTCCTCTTTCCCTAACAACTTGGGAAACATGAATCCAGAGTTCTGACTGGAGAGAATGGTCAAAGGAGAAAAGCAGCCATCAGGGGAGAGGCTCTAAGTAGGTTGGGGCCTCAAGCCTTCACCTGGCAATCCTGGATGAAGTGGGGAGGGGGAGAGGCATGGAGATGGGGAGTACACTGATATTCTAGGATTTTCTACAGTAGAGATAATAGAGACTGGGGGAATTTTGAGGGTGCTGCGGACATGGTGGACAGAAGTGATTTCACTGCATCCACCATGTCAACCCAACCCCTTTTCTCCCATGGCAAGAAATGACAGAAAGGGGGACAGCTGAGGGAGGAAGAGACATAGCAGGCACCCCGGGAAGCCTATAAGCAGCCATTGTCATCTATTGCTTCAAACTGTGCCCTTCTCAGTGGACTTGTAATTTTTTTTTTTTAGCAAACTCATGTCTGCCACTGAATGCCTTGGCCCTCAAGATCTTATCAAAGAGCAGCACCTGAACATAGCCTACCAGCTCCACAATCTTAGCATCAAACCACAAATAAAAATGGCATGTTTCCCCTAAAAGTACTTAATACAGCAGGGTATTTTTCAAAGCCTGTAACCCTTAGAACTGAGTTGCTGACTGAGTGGTAATGAGCCACCCCCAAAACAATTAGATCTTCTTAAACTAAAAGCCACTCGACTCATGGTCTTCCTTCCATTGTAAATGTTAACTCTAGCTATTGATTCGTTTCATCAGCAACTGCAGAGCACACAAAAGGTTATGACTTGTTTGGCAAGTATGTTGTACTGGTTTGCATAAAATGTAAAAGGGCTTTGCATGTTGTGGAATCAGAAAGCTAAGTGGCTGTGAAAATTAAATACAGCTAGGATGGTTTGTACATCACATACAGCTAAATATGAAACTATGGAAACAGTGAGCATAAATATTCATTTACATTGGACAAATGCTCTTTCGACAACTGTTCATCTTTAAAGAAGAAATACCAGTGATTTCTAAACTTCAAAACTGCAACTGTGGTTGCTTAATTCCTTTCATAGGGAGATATTTGCTGTCTGTGCGATGGCTACCCCTGCCTCAAGATTCTGATGAAGAATGCAGTAGGGATGAGCATGAACTTCATGGCTGAACCACGAAGTGAACAATGAGCTGCTAGGCCGATACACAAACCAAACCAATTTGTGTGTCATCTGAAGTTTAACCCCCTGCTTTCTGCTCCCTTCAAAAAGTGGTGGGGAGCAGAAAGCAGAAATGGCCCAGAGCCATTTAAAGCTCTGCTTTCTGCTCCCCACAAAAAGCCATGGTGAGCAGAAAGCAGAGGTTAAAATGGCCAGAACCATTTCACCCCCAGCTTTCTGCTTGTTGTGGCTTTTGCCAGTGATCAAAAAGCAGGGGATGAAATGGTTGGGAGGCATTTCACCCCTTGCTTTCTGCTCGCTGTGAAAACCTGCAGCCAACAGAAAGCAGGGGGTGAAATGGCTCAGAGACATTTAAACCACTGCTTTCTGCTCCCTGCAGTTTTTCGTGGGGAGCAGTAAGCTGTGGTTTAAATGGCTCCAAGCCATTTAAACCAAACTGCTGTTTTTTATGAAGAGCAGAAAGCAGGGGTTTAGATGGCTCAGAGGCACCTGGGGCAGCTGTTCATTTAAATGTCTCAGAGCCATTTAAACCCATTTGAGCTCTTCACAAACTGCCACAAACCTCAAAATTTGTGGAAGTTCATGGGACCTCTTCAGTTTGCAAGCATTGTTGCATGAACAATGAACCAGCCAAAATGAGTGATGAACTTTAGTCTGTGAGCTGGTTCATGCCCATCCCTAGAGTGCAATAAACAAAAAGAACTGTGTGCCAACACTGTATATAAAATCCAAATAATCTGATTATTTTAAGGAAATTAATGCACACTCTAATACTGTATGAACATAAGGACTGTACCATACAGATAAATACACAAAATATGTTTTTCAAAGGACGTACAAAAGCAGTAGTAGTAATTTCAAGTCATACTATTAGGAACAACTCCTTTAGGTGTTCAAATTAAGTCCACAAAAATTATTTCACCATACAGATCTTCTCTTCCTTCTGAACCGCAGCTTTTCAGCGTGATCCACTTCAGAGGACTATGTCCCAGTTGAAATGGTAACAGAGTATCCACCTGAAACAAAATTTAATCAGGTCTGTTCTTTGAGAAAGCACATGGGAAACGTGTTTGGAATAAGCTAACATTCATGCCAGAGAAAGAAGGAGAAAGAAGGAGCAGATGATACATAGAATGGGCCCCACTGGCCATTTCATATAGACAGGGCACTTTCTAAAGGAAGGACCAGTATAACAGACTTACAGCATATACCGACATAGTGTGTGAAGCTACTTAGGGAAATCTATCAGTGCTTTTGCTCAGTTGGCTCTAATGAGATATTCTTAAATAAGTTTCCTTCTGCAGGTATCTTTCCTAATCAGGGCTATTTTGGGGTAGGAACGCACAGGAACCGAGTTCTGGCTGGTTTCTGAGTTGGCCACGCCTACAGCCTTCTCCCGCTCGGGTTCCCCAGGCACCCTGCAAGCCATGGGGCACCTGGGGAAGCCAATCCTGGGAGGGAGCTGCACTGTCAGGGGTGTGGCCTAATATGCTAATGTATTTCTGCTGTTGGGTGTGACCTATTATGCTAATGATTTCCTGCTGCACTTTTTCTACAAAAAAGCCCTGTTCTTAACTAATATCTTAAAAATGTGTTCATGAAGACAGTACGAATCTTTTTGCCTATCCATTCACTCATTATTTTCTGTCATGTTGCACTGCTTGTCATGATGCGATAGGCAAACTGAGCAACTACCTTCTCCACCGACAACATGTGGGATATGTGAGATGTTTTGTTTGACATTTAAGAAGACAGGAAGACCTTTGTCCGGTACAGTTATTACTTAGAGGTACACAGCGGATCTAATGATAATTAAAGCTGTTTCCTTCCTTCGTTAAAAATACACTCTTAACTAATCAATGTGCTGCTTCTGGCCATCAGGATGACTCACCACCTTTGTACAAAATACACAAAATTATCTGAGAGGTTTACCTCCTGAAAGGATATTAAAACTGTATTTCATCCTGTGAATTAAGGTGTTTTTCCATCTCACTGAGAAGGGCAATTATGTGCCTGGGGAAAATGCAAGTATAATTCTAGCCTTGAAGTATTAGAAAACGAGCTCTGATCATAATTGTGTTGGACAAGTAAGATCGGTAGAAACTCTGGAGTGAGGTAGGCACTGAAATATATTTATAGCATTAAAAAAATGAATTGTGGAAATATTTTCATTTGTATCAGTCATGTTCTAATGGTGTGAGTGGGGGAAACAGATTTTTGCAGTTCAATAGTAGTTTCACTATTGAATTATTCCTTGGCTGAGGAAAATATTTCTATCTGAGGAAGAGGAAGATTTGATCTTCTTTGAATTCAGCTTCCCCCCTTTTAAGGTTGCCATGCCTGGTCTGGCAACCAGCAGGAGACCAGGGGGCAGGGATGGGGGGCAGCTGTTGGCAATGCTGTGATTGTTAGAATGAGCAATTCAGCATGCCTGGACATTGGGGGCGGGGGGCGCTACATCACTCTAAGCGTGTATAGGTATTATCTCCTTGAATGGGATGCCTGTCTGGGAGCTGCCCTCTGATCCCTCCTCTCTCTCTGTGTCCCTTGTTCTCTCCGATTCTCTGCGTGGCTCTGCATGGAGTCATGTATCTCTACAGGTCTCTCCTGTAGACATAACACCCTCATACACCTGATCAGGGGTCCATTGGAGCAGGAGCGCACAGAAGCGCAGCTCCGGGAGTGAGGAGCCCAGGGGGCGGGCCCATGACCAAGCCCCGCCCCCTCCTCGGCTTCCCCGAGCAGTGCAGAGGCGCAGCGCCCCGGGGAAAGCCCTGCTAGGGTCTTTATTGTTTTTAATGTTTTGTTTTAATATTGATAATTTTATCATTGTTCCTTTTATGACTGTGTGCTGCTTTTCCAGAGACTTGCTCGAGGTGGCATATAAATTTTCTAAGTATACCATATTTTATCTGGGCACATGGCACATAAGTACTGGAGAAATTTCACCAACCCTTCAGCATCTTCCACCCAATCAGTTTGGTGTAGTGGTCAGGAGTTGGACTACTAATCTGGGAGAACCGGGTTTGATTCCCCACTCCTCCACATGCAGCTGCTGGTGTGACCTTGGGCCAGTCACAAGTTATCTCAGAGCTGTTCTCTCATGAGCAGTTCTCAAAAGACCTCTCTCAGCTAATGAGCTCCTGCACCTCTTTTTCTACGAAATGACCCCTGCACCTGATGCTGGATTTAGCTGGCCACTTGTGATAGGGAAAGAACTCTTTAGATTAGGCTTCTCTCTCTCCTTTCGACTGCGACCTGAACGTGAACTGGATCTACTTGAATAAATGTATTTGCAGTATACTTCTTCTAAGATTTATTTACTGCACTCAATACCATGCTTCTATGACTGGGCAAACTCTGCTATATTAACAAAATACCCCAACAGTGATGTCACTTCCGGGGCAAAGCCGGAAGTGACATCATGCCTCTCTAGGAATTGCTAAAAACACTGTTATTTTAATGGTTTTTAAGATGTGTTTTTCTTATGTATATTTTTAATCTATTAGCTGCCTCAGTGGCCTTGGTGAGGGCAGAAAGACGGGGTCTAAGTTCTGTAAAAAAATTAAAATTTGAAAATAAAGACAATAATAAATAAAAAGCTATATGGGACAAGTGACTGCAGTGAGCAAGGTGAATTACCCTGCATTTCATGGTCAAAGTGTTGCAACCCTAGTCCCCTACTGCTGCTTGGTAGGGTGGTGGGGGAACCCCAAAGTTAAGTCATCAGGCCAGGGCAATGTTCTAGGATTCCACTGAAACACTGTAGGATCAGAGTGATGCCAGTTAACATATCCCTGCTCACCAAAAGCTCCCACTGGGTACCAGTGCTGCGCTGGCAACTCTAGTTTTCCTAAGTAATCCTTTCAACAGCTCTATAAGTCAGGCCAGCACTGTTACTATTATCATTGCCCCCATAGTATACCCTGAGGGGATAATGACTTGCCTGTGGCAGCCTAGGGAGTTCATGACTGAGATAAGGTTTGAGCTAGGGCTGCACAATTTGTACCCTAAACCACGATACCATACCAGTTCACACCTGACACAGCAGTATTGATGTATATATATTTTTTAAAAATGCAACCATTACATTTTTTCCCCTCCTATTCAAAAAATCCAGAATAACCAACCACTGCCATCTACTGTTTTATCATAAATCACTAACACCTTCTAAAAATTACACCCCAGCAATAAGGGTTTCAGGGGCTGCGGTGGCTCAGCGGTTAAGACGCTGAACTGCAGACCGGAAGACCAGTAGTTTGGCAGTTCGAGACCCGAGTGTCGCGTGACAGAATGAGCTCCCATCTCTGGCACCAGCTCCTGCCAACCTAGCAGTTCGAAAGCGAGAAATTGCAAGTAGATAACGAGGTTCCACTTTGGTGGGAAGGTAATGGCATCCCGTGCGCCTCGGCATCTAGTCATGCCAGCCACATGGGCTCAGAGAAATCTTCGGACGGTCTTCAGCTTGGAAATGGAGATGAGCACCACCCCCTAGAGTTGGATTCAACTGGCTTTCGAGCAAGGGAAACCTTTACCTTTACCTTTAATAAGGGTTTCACATCATTGATTTCAGTCACGTCATGGTGGACATAATTTTTAACTACACGTGCTACAAAACTATGGGGGTTGTCTCAATAGTATACATAGAATGGCAGAAATAAGAAACGAACCCCCTTTTTAAAAAAATGAAGAACTGCCTGTACCATTCCTTCAAATACCAATCCTTTTTGAACTTAAGCTTTGTGCACAGTGCCTTTCTCTCACTTTTAGTCATTTAAAAAGAGGCTGCTGCTGCTAATGTGGGGGAGGAATGTTGGGTCTATGCAATGCAAGTCAGCCAGTACATGTGTGGGCAGCCTTTTGATTGTACTTCAAGCGGTTTGTTGTTAGCTGATAGGATAGGATGAGTGGAATAGTAACAGTCACTTCCTCAGGAGTGGGAGCAGAACTATGACTCCTTTTTTAAACCTGATTTTGCTTGCAAGCTGTATGACTGAGGTTTCGTTTGAAGGGACTGGGGGAGAGTAGCAAAGCATAACATTTACGGCAATGGTCAAGATTTTCCACTGGCATAAATGGGAACGGGTGCACCGGATTTTATCAAGACCCTGATCTACATGGGCCCAGTTCCAGCATAAAATATCTGATTGTCTCGTTCACTTAATCTAATTTTAACTCAGTGTACCAGCAATTAACTTCAAAGGATTACTCTTTGTCTTAAACTGCAGATGGTGACTGTGACCCAGTTTGTAAACCAGATCTACCACAATTACACAGAAAGTCAGGAACAATTTGAAAGCAAAAAAAGAAAAGAAAAAGTGGATGTATGGCTAGGGGTAGAAAATCTTACCTCTCAACCCTCTTATGTGTCTCCTGATGTCCCTCCCCCAGTCTTTGATACAAGAATTGTTTGGCGGGGATGGACACAAGGAGGTAAAATGAATGGGGAGAGCCAGTTTGCCTCACATTTGAACCTTTTGATCTAAAACTTAGGCCCCACCACTGTGATTGAGGTAGACCTGAAATAAACTCAAGAGGTCTTCCTCCGTATGTAGCCCGAGACTAAGGGAAACATGGCATGTACCTTAGGCTTGAACTTTTTCCACTACTGTGGAATGCACTCCCTTTTGAACATGTACCTTTTGAAGCAGGGAGAAAATAAACTCCAAATGTATGTGCTTAACTTCCCTAATACCATTCTTACTTATGAATCAACCACTCTAGTTTTAATTAGTGTAAGCAGTACATTAAAGAAAACTTACATGGTCCAGTGGTTGGTGTGCTGGAAACCCTAATATATACTTCATTTATTATACCCTATGGCTAATCCAGGTTTAGGTCCTATAGCTGCATGCATAAACATCATGTTTTAGGTAATGTGTCATAAAAATGAGCTCACTGTCTGGCCTTGTGCATTTTATTAGCTCATTTTATTATCTCCAGGTCCCATCTATAAAAATGAGAGCTGCAATGACTATTTCATGGACTTGTTCTATAGATAGATGAGAATCTATCCTTCCTCAAAGGAATTTAGAGCATCATATATCATTCCTTCCTCCTCATTTTATGATCACAACAACCCCATGAGGTAGGTTCGGCTGAGTATGTGTTACTAACTGACCCAAAGATTAACCTGTGAGCTCCATGGCAGAGTAGGGAATGGAAACCAGGTCAGATCAGGGGCGTCAAGTTTTAAAATCCCCAGGGGGGGCGGGAGCTTGTGTGCACACGTGAAGCATGCTAAGCGCATGCCGGGACCATGTCCCCGCCGCCGCTGCCTCCCCCCCGGCCTGGCCACTCCTGCTTCCATCCCTCCCTTCCTCTGTCCAGGGGCCAGCTGGGCATTTGCTTAGCTGGCCCCTGGACAGATGGAGGGAGGGAGGGACGGAGGCAGCCAGGCCGGGCGGGAGAAGAGAGAGAGAGGCGGCAGCCCTAGGAAGGGCCCGGGGACACACGGCGGCAGGCGCTCCGTTTCCCCGGGGGGGGGGTGGCTCAGTCCTCCCTGGGAAATTTTGGGGGTGGCTCGAGCCCTCGAGCCCCCCGTAGTTGATGCCTATGGGTCAGATCCTAGTCTAGCATTCAAATAACTAACCATGCTTTAATGGACTGCAAGTTTTAAAAGCTTAGAAGTGCTGTACAAACAGATAAAGAACTGTGGATGGTTAATTCTTCACAGAGCCAGAGAGCCTTGAGTGACAGGCTGTTCCATGAGATCTGATTGGTTAGCATCAGCTGAACAGAGAAAGATTTCTGAACTGGATGTTGAGGAGATTCAGTGATATTTCTGCCTTGACTTAGCTGAGTACTGAGAGTTTGATTTCAGTCCTAGCTGAAAAGTGTCAAGTATTGACACAGAAGAACTGGGGAAAGTTGGGAAGGAAGTTTGGGAAGTAGGCAAAGACTCCTATTCAGCCAAGGGAAGGGGCTAGATCTTCTAGAGAGAGAAGAAAATCCCCTACCCAGTTAAACGGAGTTAGCTCTGAGGAGTGGAGAGATCCCTGGTCTGGTGTGGTTAGAACCTGCCTTTGGAGACCTTAAGAGTCAGTTAAAAACTCAAGATGAGTACTGGTGTCTCAAGAGAAGGGGGTTGGGTACTGGAAAGAGTGTACCAGCCTTCTGGAAACGAGAAGAGTTAGAGGATACTCAAAGTGTACTGGAGTGTTTGGGGAAAACACTGGAACAAAAGTCTCTCAACATAAAGATTTAAGTAACTCTAAATATCTAAAGAAACTTTTATTAACTTGAAACATAAAAACTAAAGTCTGTGCATGTACTGGTTTTACCTCAGAAATTTTACCCTTGATTTCACCTGACCTTTTCCCTCCATGTTGAATAAAATATTTTGTTAATTTGGAATACAAAAACTTTGCCATTTAAATTGTATAAGTTAAAGGGGGCTCCCATTCGTTCTTTCAAGTTCCTGGGCTGAGAAAACAGCCAAAATATTATACTGTGTCAAGCTGGGACAGCCAGAATGCTTTTAGAAAAAAAGAAAACAGACTAGGGTGGCTCAGTCACAAAAGGGAAAGAAAAACGGAGGGAAAATCTTGCCTCTAAGGGAGGGAAGTGGATGGGGCCCTCATACATGCCTATGACTGAAAGCACATGGCTCAGTAAAGAATCTCTACAAGAGATTATTAATGGCATCTGTATTTAGGAGGGGCACACGATGGGGCATTCTAGGTTCAATAAAGTTCTTAAGACTTCCTATGTTTCCAAAGAGGAGGGACGATGACATGGTATAGCCCAATATTGTCAGATCTTGAAGCAAAGCAGAGTTGGTAATAGGAAGGGAGACCACCAAGGAAGACTCTGCAGAGGAAGGCAATGGCAAACCATCTCAGCTTCTCACTTGCCTCAAAAGCCCCTTGCTTAAGTCAGCTGCAACTTGGAAATACTTTACACACACACGTGTCCAGCAGTGGTTACAGCAGATGATGTCCCACTGACAGCACCTGACCCCAACAGTGGGGAGGCAGAGGAAAAATGCAGGGAAAGCCACCATTGCTCCGACAGTGCAATGTCACTTATAATACAAACCTGGAAGTGATATCATCAAATCAGGACTTTCTAGAAATCCACTGAAGTCTCTATGGTAGACTTTTAGTGGAATTGTTAAGCATCACCTTGGCATGATGATGCCACTTCTGGGTTCACACCAGAAGTGATGTCATTCCATTAGTGTGGTTGTGATTTGCACTTCCATACACCCCTGTACCCCCTGGTGGCTGCTGGCAGATGTCTGGCAACCCTAGTATAGCTCACAATTCTATGTCTCCATTACTTTTTGCACTCTTTTGTGTGTGAGTCAAAGCACAGGCAAAATTGCTATTTTACCCCCTCCCCCAGTGTGAGAATAGCAACAGAGGCTCTGCCAGAATCATGGCAGTTTCCATATGGGACACACTTGGGTAACTTCCCCATTGCTAGTGTGGTTGCATATACAGCTCAGCAGCAATGGGCCTTTCACATGGCAGAGTTCCCTGCAGTTTTGGCCTCAGCCCCCACCCCTGACCACTGGGGCGTTTACAATTTCTTAAAAATTGGCAAGTGGATATTATTGTATTGATATACAATTATCAAAATATATGTAAGAGGTTCTTAGTATTCCCGGCTTTTGTTTTTGAAAAAAGTGAGTATCTAGCTCAGTCCACTGCAGATATAAGAGGAAAGGCGTATATCTGCAACAGAAAGACTAGAGATCTATCTATCTATCTATCTGTCTGTCTGTCTGTCTGTCTGTTTAGAAAATGAAAGCTGAGAATTCAGAGACCGAAAAAGCAAACAAACAAAAAAGCCCCCCCCCCAGTGGCAGAGGTGGAAACTGGATGCCATGGGTACAGGGCCAGGGAAAATGGATGCCATGTGTGTGGGAAAAGCCAGACTTTCCTATCCACACAGCACCCATGCAGGTTTTATCACAAACTTAGCAGAAAAACAGGTTTGAGAACGTTCAGAGAAAAGTTCAGGAAACTCCAGGAGATGTACAAATATACCACAATGCTGTGGGGAAGCAGGGAACCACTTCCTAACATAATCTATGTGGAAATGGCCTACGTGTTTTGCAGCATGCATGAGAGTGAGACATTGGCTCCAACCAATGCTGTTTCTCCTTAAGCCTTTTTGTCCTGATCCAGCTCTTAATGGCAAGTACAGGAACTCTGAAGTGCACATAAGGCCCTTGAGGGCAAGGGAGCCTATCATTTCATTCCCATAGAAAGGGCAATACCAAGTATGCAAGTTATTAATGCATAGAGCTCCACTGTCCATTGAAGTGGATGGGAAAGCCCACACATATGGGGGGCAGCTCTGGCTGTTCATCTTAGTGCAGCTCTGGCTGTTCATCTCAGTATACTCAGTGTACAGTGTACAAACCATTTATGCTTGTTTTATGAATGATTTTAACTATATTTATATATTTCTATGTAAGCCACCCGGAGCCTGCCTCGGTGTGTGGGGGGGTATAAATTGAACAAACAAACAAACACTCTGGACTCTAGGATCTAGGACTGTCAAGCATGCCCTGGCAACTGGCAGGAGTCCAGGGGATATGGACATGGGGGAGGGTGCCATCAGCAATGACAAGACATCACTTCTGGGGGAAATCTGGAATTGACATCACACCTCTCTGAGAATCATCGAGTGGACTGACACCACTTCTGGGTTTCCCCCCAGAAGTGGTCTCACCCTGTCACATTCTTTTAAACATTATTTTTCTCCAGGGTTGCCAGGTCTGGGTTGGAAAATATCTAGAGACTTTGTGGATGGATCTGGGAGAGGGTGGGAGTTGGGTAGGGGAGGTGTCAGAGTCCCACAGAGTCAGTCCCAACAACGTTACCTAACTAAGAGTAGTTTATTGAGAAGGTAGTAGGTCATCTGCACACGTTTTGTGTCAGTAATGGTGAGGGTCTCTCAGAGAGGGACAGTTATACAGAACTCAAGGTAAAAGCCTGCCAAAGACCCCCAATCACAAAAAAAGTTTAAAAAAGCACCTAAAATAATGTTTCTATATTCCCAAGGGAAAAAGCAGGGTTTTATGGAAAGCAATAATTGATGAGAAAATTCAAAGAATGAGTAAACAAGGGGAAAACCCTTATCACTGTTTTATTCATGGCAATCTGCCTTGTTCTGCTTTTGAGTTTGGATTCTGTAGGGACCCCTAACCTTAATTATGTAGTCCCACTGAACATGATCTGCCTTTTAAAAGCCCAGCAGTCAGCAGAGCATGTGTCTCTCTTTCCTCTGCATAAATAAAACAAAATTGCTCAAAAACCCAGTCTCCCTGTAATTTTAGTCACAGTTTATGGAACATGTACAATGGGTGATTTTCTAATTTGATTTTTTTTTCCAGGTCACTTGCTTCATTCTGCAGTGTAGTTAATATCCGTATGTAAAATAAGCAGCTTCTCCATCAATTTAGACTTCCATATCATCACTTATTCCTGGTAGCCTGGAGCAAAACTCAGTGAGTGCTTTCAGACTTTCTGCCCGTTTTACTCTGAACCACATCCACCCAAGACCTTGTTGCTGACTCTGTAAAACTTCCCAGAGCTATCATTTAATGCAAATTTAATCCTAAATGGTAGGCAGGAATAATACATGAAACAATTAGCTCTTGATTTAAGAAAGAATTTGGTGTCTTTTTTTAAAAAAACTAGCCACTGGAATATATATTGGAATATTCATTCATTTCTTTTTTTTTTTCTTATGGGAAAAGAAAAGGATAAGATGGAGCAGTGCACAGAATGCTTGGAATGGATGTAAGAGACCCGAGTTCAAATCACTACTTAAATGCATACTTCTTTTCTAACAAGTACTCCAAGTGGTATACTGTTTGGATAAAACCATAAACTTTAAAACCAACGGCAACATATTTATACATTAGTCCAGTTGATTCCTTTCATTCTAACCCATTGGCAAGTCTAAAACGGCCCTTGAATACCTTTCAGAATTTTGGTATATACAAGTGTGATAAATTTTTTTAATGCTGCCTGTGCCAGAAGTTCAGTTTGTTGCCAAGGGAAGCATTCTGATCCTGGATTGCTAAAGCTTGTCACAATAGCACAAGGAGATAGTAATTCTGACTTTTGCACTTAGCCCCTCAAAGCTAGCACCAGAACCTTTCACATGACCCACTTAAAAAAAAAAAAGGCAGGCAGCTGAAACCTTACAGAGATAGGAATGGGCAGGGGTCATTTCGTAGAAAAAGAGGTGCCGGAGCTTATTAGCATAACTCATTAGCATAACTTATTTGCATATGCTACACCACCTGACATCACCAGAAGTATGTCAGAAGGCAAGAAAGAAAGAAGAGAGAGAGAGAGAGAGAGAGAGAGAGAGAGAGAGAGAGAGAGAGAAAGAAAGAAAGAAAGAAAGAAAGAAAGAAAGAAAGAGCTGGCAGAGAGAGGACAGCTACCAATCCAAGCCTTAGAAATGCCACTATTCTGGGAGGATAGCTTCAGTGGTGGCTGAAGGCTGGTCGGAGAAACAAGGACCTTTCCAGGGGACCGGGTCATTTTGCTGCAGCCATGACACAAGCAGGCATTCCCCCGCTGGGGGGGGGGGCTGGCACCAACTCCCGGAGCTGCGCTCCCCCAAGCTCCTGCTCAAAAGGACCCCTGGGAATGGGAAAGAAAATCTTCAGAATTTCTTTTTAAAAAGAAGTTACACATGACTATTCTCCTATGAGCAAGTCCATCCCACCATACTGTATTATTGGCAATGGATTGTGTTTGTATGGTGTATAGCTGTAACTAATATTAATGTAACACTGCAGGGTCTGGTTAGTTTAGCCAGGAGGGGTGGAGTCACTGAATGGTGAGTTAGCGGCAGACAGAGGGTCAGTTTGCCTGTGTGTGTTTTATTACGGGATGTTCTCAGTAGCCATAAAGACACCTGAAGAAGTACACCATAATAATGAAAGGACCTGTCAGACAAGAGCAGAGTTCCACAAAGTTTGGCATTTGGGAATCAGGGATACCATTGTTGGGAGTGGCCTCTGTTGGGGACAGTAGTCTCTGTTTCAGAGCAATTATTCCTCAGGAACATCGTTATTTCTGATTATTTATTCATTCATTTATTATGGGTCTATACGACCGAAGTCCTGACCAAAAGAAAAAAGAAATTATTGGAAGGAAAGATTAAAAAAAAAACATAAAAGGAGGCATAAAAATCGGAATAACAATGCATAAAACCCGGGCTTTAGCCCAGAAGTTAAAATTACCTTATTTATTTATTTATTTATTTATTTATTTTTTCACATTTATATCCCGCCCTCCCCGCAACTACACTTGGGGCGGAGCAGTCTAACTAAAATCTAAAATCGTCCAAAGCTTATGAGCTTATGAGATAATGATGATAAAGTTTTCAATGTCTCTTAAGGGCAGCTACCTTGGCCAAGAACCGAGCCACATTTGCTGTTATCAGTCCATCATCATTTGAGTCGCTTAGTAGTACTGAGAGCACCCAAGACTGCCGAGGAAGATTCATCTTAGTAAGGATGGGAGAGATATATGTCCCTCTATCTTGCGTCCAAAGGGGGCAGCGGAGCATAAGGTGATCTAAAGTTTCAATTTCCCCTGAGTTCCAAGGGCAGAGGCGATCCGAGTAAGGTAATCCTCCAAATCTGCCCAATGTTACCATTGTTGGAAATACATTTAAGCGAGCCATTAGGAAGGTGCGACGGTGGGATGAAATTGGAAGCATTGAATGGAAGCTAGGAAGTTTCTCAGGTGGAGGCAGCCCCAGGGCCAGAGGTGAACAGATGCGTCTGGCCCTAGCCACAGTACTGGCCCAATCCAGCTGCTTAAGTTTCTTCAAAATTTCCGCTAGCTGAGAAGGTACAAGTTCTCCAGTAGGTGAGGAGATCGGAACTCCCAATGCCCTAAGTTTACAGGCAAGAAGGGACAACCAGGGGTTAGATGCCGAATCCTTTAAAATAAGACGGAGAAAGCCTGATGGGGATGGTAAATTTCTGATTATTGTAAGGTATAAAGTAACCACTTTCTCTTGAAGATATTCAAGGCTGAAAAGTAAAAAGAAAACATCCCCCCCCCAATACGTTTATCATTATTGTGATGTTTTTTTGTTTACTGGTTGGTCTAGGCTTTTTGTTTTTCTGTTTTCAATATATCCAAGAGCAAGCCTTTGAATCTAGATCTGAATATTGTGTCTGCCCCAAAAGCCTCTTTGGAGCCTGTATTCCCACCGAAGCATAATGTTTATTTTTTTTACAGAATTTATGTCTTGCCTTTCTGCCCTCACAAGGGTCACCAAGGTGCCTAACAATTTAAAAATGATAAATCACATTTTAGAACCATTAAAATCAAACCCCATCCCAAACACACATCATTGAAACAATTTAAAAACAAGAGTTAAACGACAAAGTCAAAATACATACAAAACATAAAGACATAGGTTAGGGAGGAGAGATCATTGGGTGAATGCCAGATTATTGAGAGAATAATTGAGTCATGTCAATAATGAGAATCAGTGTGGGAATGCCTAGTGAAACAAACAAACAAAAAGTCTTGCACCTTTTTTTGGGTGGGGAGGTCACCACCGAATCCAGGTTTTGTTTTGTTTTTTAAATTCCAACTTCTGTTAAAGATATTCCTACACTGTGTGCAGTGAGCCAGGACACACTTCTGCAAAGGAATTTAATCCCTTTCCCCTTTCCATACAGTCTCATCGGCTATTGATTCAATAAACTGTAGGCTGGAAGAATGGGAAAAGCAGTGAATGAAACTTGAGTAGCAAAGAACAAAATAACTCTAATGCAACTTTTAATGGAACCCACCGACCGTGCTCATTTCTGTCAGAAGGCTAGGAGACACACACACATATGCACACGCGCACACACACACAGAGGTTTCCCTGTTTTAAAAGTCCTTCCTTGCTCAAGAGACACCTTCATTACTAATATAGTGTGCTGATAAAAAAATGGACGTTATTTTTTGCTCCCAGTGTCAGAAAAAATAGATATCACATTTAAGGCACAGGTCCATGCTCATGAAACCATTGTGCTTTCAGTTGCTTGCTCTGTGTATATTTAAATGCTCCCAGGAGCCCACCCAAACTGCCTTCAGTTACTTCCTGTTTAAATAAAATGTGATTCCTCCTTTCTTTCTTTTTCTTATTGTATGGAATTCGTTCAAACGAAAAGGTCATGACATGACAAATGGAGAAAGCAATTTCCTTATTCTTCCTTTCAGAGCCTACCTTAGGGATCTGTAGTTTAAAATGATCCCAGACAGATTTTCTTCTTTTTTTCTTTTTCTTTTATTTTTAAACAGATATTATATCTATCTGATATGGTGACTGGGTGAGGCTTATTGAGACTGAAGGTAATGTATTAAAGATGATAAAAGCAGGCAAAAAAAAGCAGTGCGGTGGTATAATGGACAGACAGTTGAAATCATACGAGGAGAAACTGATTGGAGGAAGGGCAGGGTATAAACATCTAACAAAGGAACAGCAGTTTAAAGATGCTGGTATCTGAGCAGTACATTAATGTATTCCAGTTTTTCCAATTTTTATTTTATTAGTAATATTATAGAATATATATTACTGTGGACAGAACATGGGATTCAGGATACGTCCTTTAAGACTTAGAAAATTATGCTATGTCATTCCTATTAAAACTTCATAGGTAAAAAGCAGAAAGTCCACCATGCCAAATAAAGAGGGGATTCTTTTAAGAAAACAATCCCAGATGGTTCAACACATGAGTCATGTCAAAAGCAGAAGACAAGCCAGTTTTCACCCTTCCCATTCCAGTTATCAGATAATTGGTCCGGGGGGGGGGGCTTCTTTGCATAAATGAGCAATTGGATAAAGTTTGCTCTTATTATTCTAGCCTTATCAGTCAGAAGACATTCTTTAGTACCAACCCACCCTACCTCATGCCCCCATCTCATGTTGTGTCTATTGCTGATGGAAGAACCTAGAAGACACAAAACAGCATCATGGCATGAAGGCAAATCTCTTTAAAGCCAGAACAGATCACAACTGATGTCCGGTTCACACTGTGCCAAGCATGAAGCTTTGACAGAAGGTGGGACATCAGAGAGAATTTGGGGCTCATGCCCACTCTTCCCAGAAGTGCATGAAACTGGAGCCTACATACATATGTGAATTACCTCACCGCTGCAAAAGGTTCCAAAGCACTTTTTCTGATTGTTGCGCATATGCCTCCATAAACCTGGATCACAATAATACCAGAACTACATGAACAGCACCTTGCAGGGACAGAGTTGGGGTGTGTGGCTTGAGAGGACCACCGAGAGGAGGTAAACTGAGGGAGGTCAAGCTTGGGGACTTCAATGAGCACTGGAATTGCTCAGCATGCACATACTTTTATTGGAGGTCATTCAGGAAAGGACAAAACAATAAAAAACAAAACAGAATAAAAACCCTTGCCTTATCCCAAGCCCTGTCTTCTGGCTTGTAAAACTGTTCCTGGTGATGTTCCAAATGTGCACAGTATTGTGTTGCTTCCTGGGGAATTATAGTATTCAACAACCGTCCAAGCGAGATATCTAGGAACAAGAGAGGGTTTTAGAGATGAACTGCAGAGAATAAAAAACAATGGAAAGAGCTGACCCAAAGACACTCTCCAAACAAAAGGCTACTTGGTCAGATGGTCTGATCACCTTTCACAGTAATCAATAGGAGTCTCAACAAGAGAGTTGATAAAAGGAAGGTGTTAACATTACAGAAAGAAATGCTGGCACGTCTACAAAGCACCTATATGTGATATGCTGTTTTACAGAATTATCTCAAGGGTTCTATGACCCTAGTCCTATTGCATTGCTTGGTGAATGTCCCATCTGTCAACTGTATTGACTCACTCTGTGTAATCCACCTTGAGTCCAAGTGAGAAAGGCACACTATAAATAATGCAAATAAATAATTTTAAAGAAGTTTTCATCTAAAGGGCAAACATTAAACAAAGTTTTGTGTATATGCAGCACTTCCATTTACTTCCCAGTCCAGGGGAGTTCTCAAGAAAATGGCGCTAAGATCATAGTACATCTGAGCATTACAATAGGGCACATTCATATTCCAGACTTGAAATATGATTTATCTTATTAAATGTTATGCATTATATGAATCTTGAATTTACCTTTGGAGCACACATGAGAGGGCTGATTCCAGGTTAGCAGTAACTGGCAGCCAGTGGGAGGGTTGTGGGCAGAGATATAGGAAACCATGGCACCAGTTGCTACATCACATCACTTCTGATGAAAAAAAGAAGTAGCTCTGGGAATCACCAGAAACACTATGGTAAAACCATAAATTTTGCTAACATTCCTAGAGCTTGCAGAGCCTTTGTCCACCATCTTCCAGACCTCTTGGAAGATGGAAGATGTGCCACAAGACTGGAGGAGGGCAGATGTTATCCCAGTTTTCAAAAAAGGGAAGAAGGGTGACCCAGGAAACTACAAGCCAGTCAGTCTGACCTCTGTCCTAGGAAAGATACTGGAGCAGATTTTAAAGGGATCAGTCTGTGAGCATCTAAAGGACCTAGTCAAGGCCAAGATGCTCCAGTATGCCAGAGACCAGTGGGAACTGTTGATCAAGGCAGTTAGGTCTAATTACTGTGGGAAATTTTGGGGCTTAATCTCAGGCATTTTGTGGGTGAAATTAATCTCATCACCATCAATCCTGTTCCAAGTCTGATTTTCATGTCTTCTAAATCTTTTCAATGAAGAAGGTGTTTGTTTTCCCAGATCTCTTGTAGGATAAAATGGCCAGAATGAATATGGAGCCCAGATTACTTTGTTTAATTAAAAACTTTATACACACTAGCTGTCAGGTCAAATTCAATTGCCAGGGATATCTAACTCCATAAATCCCAATCTGTAAAGGTGTAAAACAGGGTTGCATCCTTGCCCACTTGTTGTTTAATCTGTTTCTAAATTACCTGGCCCCAATTTTGTCCGAAATTGACGGACGCATCCCCAAAATTCGTCAACATCATATTCCAATTCTCTTATATGCGGACAACACTGTTTTACTTTCATGCTCCCGAATTGGACTGAGGCATCTTTAACATAAGCGCTTGACCTATTGCAATAACAACAGGCTAAGTCTGAATCATAGGAAAATGAAGATCCTAGTTTTTTCTTAATCCTGGAAACAGTTTGTATGGACTATTCAGGGAAATCCCATTGAGCAGGTTAAATCCTTCAAATATTTGGGGATCAACTTTTATTACAATGGGAGCTGGGCTACACACAGTAAATGTGCCTCCAACATGAATCTAACTGGTTGAAATTAGTCCTTAACAAAATTAGGTTTATAGGTATGCTTCTCTGTTCACTTTTTGTGAATCTGCCGCAACAGCATTTCAGATAATTAAATGAAGGCTGTTAGATATGCAATTGTAGCACCTGACTGAGGCAGCTAGGAAAACTTGCTCTCCAATTCATCCGGGATTATCTCTGACACCTGGCCTCTTACTTCTGCTCTTTAACTGACCCCCATCAAAGAAGGGCATTTATGCTGGCCAGATTCAACATACTGCCATCGGCCATCTTCTCTGGAAGATGTCAAAACTCCCCTATTAATTTAGACAATGCCCCTGTAGCCTGGGTGTTATTGAATCCATTTCTCATGTTCTATTAAATTGTCCATTATACACAGGGCCAGCCCCAGGGTTTTTTGCGCACTAGGCGAGGCTACCTTGTGGCACCCCACCCCTGAGGTGAGGCTGCCTTGTAGTGCCCCACCAACACAGAGCCACCCTCTCTACCACCAGAGACCAAGGGACACACACAAACACTGGCCCCAGTGCCCACCCACCTGCCCGGGCTCACGAGCTCGCCAGCCCAGACAGCAGCCAACTGCACCAGCTGGCTGCAGCACCTACAAGTCTATCTGCATTGGCTCAAGGCTAAGTTTGGTTCTTAGCCTGAATGGAAAGCTGCATTCAGGCATAATAGTAAATCATGGTTTGCATAAAGCACACTATCTCCTGGTTTGAGTCTCTCTCAGTCTCTCTGCTGCCCCGTTTGCCAGCTGCGCCCCTAAGCAGCTGCCTAGTTCACCTAGTGATAGAGCTGGCCCTGATTGTACATTAAGATCCAAGAAAAATTTCTGAACTCCCTTCTCTGTACATGGTGTGGCCTCCCTGACAGTGTCAAGGTTCAGTGGTTGCTTTCTGGATACAACTTTCTTATAACTTCTAATTTTGCCTGTTTTCTCCAGTCTGTAATTCGACTCAGAGAAGCTATTAACTGATCTATTTCATTTTGTTTGGCTTTATGATTGCTTTGTTACCTCAATGTATTTTTAAAATTTTTAAATGTACTTTTATCCTTGACATGCCAATAAAGGTTGTCTGTCATATAAAGGACAACTTGGTGATCTGGGGAAGTCAGCACAGTTTTGTCCCCAACAGGTCCTACCAGACCAACCTCATTTCCTTCTTTGATGAAGTGACGAGCTTACTGGATCGAGGGAATGCTGTTGATGTTGTTTACCTGGATTTCAGTAAAGCTTTTGACAGGGTTCCCCATGATGTTCTGATGGGTAAACTAGAGGACTGTGGTTTAGACTCTAGAATACTTAAGTGGATAGGGAACTGGTTGGAGAACCACACTCAGAGAGTAGTCGTCAATGGCATTTCATCTGAATGGAGGGAGGTGTCCAGTAGGGTGCCACAGGGCTTGGTTCTGGGCCCCGTACTTTTCAATATTTTTATAAATTATCTGGATGTGGGTGTGGAGGGGCTACTCAAATTGGGAGGAGCACACCAGAAGATAGAAATAGAATTCAATGAGATCTGAACACACTGGAAAAGTGGGCGGATGTGAACAAGATGCAATTTAATAAGAATAAGTGCCGAGTTCTATATCTGGGTAACAAAAATGAGGAACATGCATACTGGATGGGAGATACATTTCTGAGTAGCAGTGTATGTGAACAAGATCTTGGGGTGCGGGTGGACTGAAAGTTAAGTATAAGCAGTCAGTGTGATGTGGTGACAAAAAAGGCTAATGCAATCTTAGGGTGTATCAACAGAGGAATAACATCCAAATTGCAAGATGTGATAGTCCTGCTGTACACTGCATTAGTCAGGCTGCACCTGGAGTATTGTGTGCAGTTCTGGAGACCTCACTTAAAAAAGGAGGTGGACAAATGGAGTGGGTGCAGAGGAGAGTGAGGAGGATGATCAGTGGCCTGGAGACCAAGCCCTGTGAGAAAAGGCTGAGGGACTTGGGAATGTTCATTCTGGAGAAGAGGAGGTTGGGAGGGACATGATTAGTCTGTTTAAGTGTTTGAAGGGTTGTCACTTAGAGGAGGGCAGGGAGCTGTTCCTGTTGGCAGCAGAGGACAGGACTTGCAATAATGGGTTTAAATTAAGGGTGGGAAGGTACTGGCTAGATCTTAGGAAAAACTTTTTTACAGTAAGAGTTGTTCTACAGTGGAATCAGCTGCCTAGGGAGGTGGTGAGCTCCTACTTACAGGCAGTCTTTAAGCAGCGGCTGGACTAACACTTGTCAGGGATGCTCTAGGCTGATCCTGCATTGAGCAGGGGGTTGGACTAGATGGCCTTTATGGACCCTTCCACCTCTGTGATTCTACAGGTGGAGAGGTATGTAGAGGGTTAAATCAGTTGCAAAGTTTCTTATTCAATCTTCTTCTAGTTCCTGTTTTGCTTGTTTCTTCTTTTGGTGATTTCTGGATCCGATGCAGACCAGGAGAGAGTTCTGCACTGTACCTATTCAGTTACCTGTTCTGTGTGCTTCAAAGTTAAGTAAAGGTTTTACATCTTGAGAGAACCTTCATTCTGGACTCATTTTTGTTTGCAAAGCTCCAACATCTATCAGCCACTTAGTTGGTGGAGTAGGACCCCTATCGCATGACCTCCCATCCATGTTCACAGCCACATGTACCACCCACAGCTATATAGAAATACATTTGCATATGAAGTGTTTATTTGCTCGTACAGAACCCCTACCTTTGGGCAGAACCCTCTGAGAAAGGGCACTGGCTGCTTTCATTTCAGCACAAAGGACTATAAAATGCATGAACTATTGGCGTATTCTTGGGCATACTCATAAATATCTTATGGTTGTCTGAGTATTCATAAATAATGAATTTTGCACAACCACACAAACCATAAAATGCTAAATGTAGTGCTTAGAATCATAACAGCATTTTGGAATATTTATTTTTGCCCACTTTAACCAAAACAATATGTGAAAGTACATGGCACAAATTCCTTGAGATTTCATGCTCTATCGAAGTCATGTCACATTTGCTTTTTGACTATGACCATCATCCTAGCCTGGTTTCAGTGCCCTGATGGTTTCGCATGGGGTGTGCAAATATAAAAGAAAAACATGCTTGTGAGTTGCGCTACAGCTATGATTTCCTCAGCCGCAGCTAAAAAAAGTATAAAGTTCAATTGGTTAGAAGTGTAAACTGCAAATTTTTAAAAAGTGCCCTCTTAAAGATCTTGACAAGTGGTTTTATGGATAGGAAAGGTATCAGCTGAGGTTTCTGAATCATCTTATTTTATGCTGTTGCCACCTTCTAGTAAGCCAAAAAGCAGGTAAGTGATTTTTGTACTGACTCAACAGATGCAACTTGCAAATCATTCTTGTGCATCACCTGAACAATCTTAATCACACATTCCTTTCAAAAGCACAGGCCAGACTTAGATATACATTGGGCCCCACCACTGGGTACTTACTTGTGGATCTTCTAACTATCCAAACCATAGATTTAGGAACAATCTTAACAATTTCCTGTGTTGTTTGTATTATGAATCAAGTTAATGCACCACGTCTAATCACAAGTTTGGAAGTGGAACACTAATCCTCAACAGCAAATATGCAATTTTCACTTCAGAAACAATAACAAAAAGTTATAGATACAAAATATTAATTGTAATAATAATACTATGATGCAGTATCAACAATTTCTCTCAAGAAATGTACTGTATTAGAAGATAATTACTGACAACATGGGAAAAGATTCGCCCGTTGATGTATACTAAAATTCCAAGATGGATGTCTCCAGTGGAAGCTTTTCCTCAACCAACTTTGACTTCAAAACAAGCAGTCATTAGATACACAGAACTGTTAGATGATGAAAATAATTTAAAATCTCAGGAAGAATGAAAGAAAAATGAAATAGATTTAGACTGGTGGACTAGAATGCAAGTGGAAGCTAGATATAGTAAGGATAAACAGACAGATGGATTCTATTCAGAGCAATGTGCATTTGAAAAATTATTATGTACAAGAGAGAAACTTATTAAGAAAATGCAGGGGTCCTTTCGTAAAAAAAGAGGTGCAGGAGCTAATTAGCATAACATTTGCATATGCCACACCCCCTGACGTCACCAGAAGTGATGACATCATCGGCAGTGTGTCAGAAGGCAAGAAGGGAGGGAGGGAGGGAGGGGGAAGGAAGGAAGGAAAGGAACAGGAAGGAAGGTAGGTAGGTAGGTGGAAGAGAGAGAGAGAAGAAAGAAAGGAAGGAAGGAAGGAAGGAAGGAAGGAGGGAGGAAGGGGGAAGGAAGAAGAAAGGAAGAAAGGAACAGTAAGGTAGGTAGGTAGGTGGGGGGGAGAGAGAGAGAAGGAAGGAAGGAACAGGAAGGTAGGTAGGTAGGTGGGGGGAGAGAGAGAAGGAAGGAAGGAAGGAAGGAAGGGGGAAAGGAAGGAACAGGAAGGTAGGTAGGTGGGGGGGAGAGAGAAGAAAGAAAGGAAGGGAGAGGGGAAGGAAGGGGAAAGGAAGGAACAGGAAGGTAGGTAGGTGGGTGGGGGGAGAGAGAGAGAAGGAAGGAAGGAAGGAAGGAAGGAAGGAGGGAGGAAGGGGGGAAGGAAGAAGAAAGGAAGAAAGGAACAGTAAGGTAGGTAGGTAGGTGGGGGGAGAGAGAGAGAAGGAAGGAAGGAACAGGAAGGTAGGTAGGTAGGTGGGGGGGAGAGAGAAGGAAGGAAGGAAGGGGGAAAGGAAGGAACAGGAAGATTGGTAGGTGGGGGGAGAGAGAAGAAAGACAGGAAGGGAGAGGGGAAGGAAGGGGAAAGGAAGGAACAGGAAGGTAGGTAGGTAGGTGGGGGGAGAGAGAGAGAAGGAAGGAAGGAAGGAAGGGGGGAGAGAGGGAGGAAGGAAGGAAGGGAGAGGGGAAGGACGGGGAAAGGAAGGAACAGGAAGATAGGTAGGTGGGGGAGAGAGAGAGAAGGAAGGAAGGAAGGGAGAGGGGAAGGAAGGAAGGGGGAAAGGAGGAGGGGGGAGAAGGGAAGGGCCTTCCCGGGGCCGGCGGAGCGCCACCGGCCCCAGGATTCTTAACGGGGGAGGGGGAGGAGGGAAGGAACTTCCCAGGGCCGGCGGCGCTCTGCCGCGGCCCCTTGAGCAGGGGGAGGGAAAGGCTTCTCTTTCTGCCGGCCCCGGGAGCATTGGCCGGGGGGGAGGCCCGGGGGGGCGGGGCTTTGTTAAGTGCCCGCCCCCCGCCTCGTCTCTCCCGGAGCGTCGCTCCGGCGCACCCCGGCCCCAACGGAGCCCTGAGAAAATGTATGGTATCCTGATGCAATTGAAAATGCAGGATGAAATAGTTAAAGAATGTATGGTTAGATGGATGCAAAATGTAGGTTATAACATCGATCTGTCACAGTGGAGTAAAATATGGAAGGTGAATATTAAGTTGACTAAATCTGTTTCATTCAAAGAAAACATATATAAAATGTTCTATAGATGTCATCTAACCCCAAATAGATTAGCTAAAATGTATAAACACTTGTGTAATATGTGTTGGAAATGTAACAACTATATTTGGTTGTAGTATCATACGTGGTGGACATGTAAAAAGGTTCATAAATTCTAGATTGAAGTGCATACTTTTATATAGTCAATCTTGAATATCACAATATTTTTTAAGCCAGAGATATTTTTGTTAAACTGTTTACCAGATGAGTCAGATCAGAATATTTCATTTTACATGTTATAACAGCTGCCAGAATGTTATTTGCAATGGCATGGAGGACATTGAAGTTTCCAACACCACATGAGTTGATATTGAAGATTATGGAATGTGCTGAAATGGACAGGTTGACAAATATATTAAAAGAAAAAATGGAAGAAGAATTTAAGGGACCCCTGAGGGTGTTTTATGACTGGTTAAAACTTAAGTATTGAGAAAATAAGATTAAGTGAAGAATAATAAGAATGATAGATGAAGTAGTTGTGAAATTGTAATGAAAAGATATGCATGCAGAATGCTAAATTGGAATTTTAAATATTTCTGTATTTTTCTTTTCTACCATCTCCCCCCCTTCTGTATATAAACTAATAAAAATTTTCAAGAAAAGAAAAGAAAAAAGAAATGTACTCTATTTCAGAGTACTCTTTCTTCATATGGAATGAATTATGCACAAATGGTGCCTTAAAAAGAGTTCTGCAGTTTTTTTGTTTACAGTATGTGGAGAAGATCTGTAAGAAAGTGAAACATTTGCAAGGCAATATGGAATGGTTCTACCATAATTTTTGTTCAAGACTCTTTTCAGCATCTGAACAAAACAGATTTCAAGCTGGATGTTAGGTGGCTGATCTAATGTGCTTCACACCATGGTGGGCTAAAACTTGGAAATTCTCAGAAATGACCTGGAGGCCATTATCCAAAACCAGTTGTGCCAGCAACATATAAGATAAAAAAAGAACCACTTCAGTGGATTTTTGTTTTTGCTGTGGTAGCATTTCGTATGGCAATTACTTCAGGCCATTTAGAAGAGGCTAGTAAAACCTCTATACAGCCTTTGCAAAGGATGTGTAGCCCATTTTCATGGGGACATGGTGATGTTTCTGGCATTTCTCCTCTGGAGAAAATGGCTTTTTGGAGAGTGGATTCTATGGCATCATACTCCACTGAGGTCTCTCCCCTCCCCAAAACCTGCCTTCCCCAGGCTCCACCCCAAAATCTCCAGAAATTTCTCAGCCCAGAGTTGGGAACCCTAGACATGACATACGTGTGTGATGCACTGCACATATGTCCTTCAGACACAGACAGAGAAATTGTAAACAATTATTTCACTTTAAAGTCTAAATTATATACTTACCATGTTCTTGACTGGTGATATGATGTCTGGTGAGAGAACAGTGTTGGCTGTTGAAAACGTTAATCTGCATTGCATGGTGTAAAGAATTGTTTTTAAATTTTCCCTGGCGCTCTGGAGGTTTTTTTATCCCATAAGATCATTGCAGGCTTCCATAAAGAAGTTGTAGAAGCCAGTACTCTGAAAGGAGAACAACAGGCACAGATGGGTAGAAAGTCCACATTCTTTCATATGGTTTGTAATCAGAATTCTGTGGCCAACTGATACTGAAAGCTTCTGTCCCCGGGAGCATAATGCAAATGTTTAGAATGCTACAGGCCAAAAAGATCACAAAAAACCATCATGGAATTGTCTAGGTGGATCCCTATAGTGGCAGCCCAACAAGTCAAAATGCCAAATGCATAAGAAGTCTTATAAATCAGGGGTGGGCAAATGGTGGCCCGGGGGCCACATGCGGCCCGCCACAGAGTTTTTTGCGGCCCACCAAGAAGATTTCAGGACTTCAAGAAAATTGAGCCTAAATTCAATTTGCTCTCTTATCCCATCACTGCTGATATTGATACAGCTCCTGAGGAGCTGCAGCTTGAACTTATTGACATGCAGTCAGATCACACTGTGAAAGAAATGTTTAATGCTGTGACATTAGTTGACTTTTACAAATCTATGTCTGCTGAAAAAAATTCCATGTATGAAGAAATTTGCTGGGAAAATGTTCTCTATGTTTGGGTCTACATATATTTGTGAGCAAAGTCTTTCCTGCATGAAGATCAACAAGAGTAAATATAGATGCTCTTTAACAGACATTAACTTCCAGGCTGTGATGAGAATCTCAACAAGCAATCTCACTCCTGATTTCAAAAAAATTGTAGAAAAGTGTGATAGGGCACATTTGTCTCATTAAACGGATTCTAAAATCAAATGTGCTTGCAGCTATAGATGATATGAAATTAGCACAATAAATAAATTGAACAAAACTACCACTATTTTATTTAATTTATATTTATTGATTTTTATGATACAATTTATACCTTTTCTGAAATGCAAAGTTAACTAATGAATGCAATCATTTTAAAAGGTGCGGCCCTCCACTAACCTCCGCTCCCACAAAGTGGCCCCCGAGGCAAAACAATTGCCCACCCCTGTTATAAATGAACAAATATATCATGAGAAAATAGAAACAGTTCCATGATGCAAGTTATCATCTATACCAGACCGCAGTCCACTGAAATCAATGTACTGACTGACACTGAAGTAATGTTACATAGGATTGTATGAAGGATATAGCAACAACAACCTTGCCCTCCGGTGCACCAGAAGAAAAAGCAGCAGGCAAGGCAGAAAAGTCCAAAGTAATTGCTGATCATCATCCCGTGTCTCCAGTGCAAAGCCCACCATGTGTACAAGATCCGTTTCTCATATTTAGCCCACAGTGGCGGTTACCCATCTGTGAAAGAGAGCCCTACTGATGCTCAGCGTCAAGAGAAGACTGTCCTCCTTTTTTCTCCTCAACTTCCACATTCCCCATTGAACAAATTGTTCAGAGATCAAAAATCAAGCTGCTATAAAGTTAAGAACTTGCAGCAGGTGGTAGGTAACATATGTGTCCATCTAGTTCCAGCCAAAACAAACCAATTTGCAGAAAAGGGTACAGGATCTGACTGTGACTCAGTGCTGAGGGGGCGAGGAAAGAACAGAAGTGGTTCCAGCTCAAGCACTGTGTAGATATTCCTCTAATGGTATTATTCAAAGACATAGGACATAATGGTATTATTCAAAGATACTCTATCAGGAGACGGATACACAGGGGTCATTTTGAGCAGAAGCTCAGGGGAGCTCAGCTCCGGGAGTTGGTGCTAACCCCCCCCCCCCCAGCGGGGGAATGCCTGCTTGTGTCACTCAGCTGTACAAATTGCATGGCAGCTGCCCCTGGACCCAGGTGAGTTGTATGGCATCATTTCGTAACCACTGCCACACCTGGATGGAGTGCACAAATTGCATGGCAGCAGTGAGTCTTCCCTCTTGAGCAGAAGGGATGATAACAGCAGAGGTGGGCTGGGAGGCCCAGATAGCCCTGGAGAGGGCCCTGACTTTTACTGTCAGAAACCAAGGTTTGAAGACTGGCAACTTCCACAATGGCCACTAAGATCTCAGAGGACATCAATTTCCTAAAATTACAAGCACTGGTTTTCTTATGGGGAGGTTAACTTCCCAGTGAATTTTTTTTTATTTTTTTTAGTTTTCAGATCTTTCTACCAACCTAAGGCTTTTCTCTGGGATGTGACACCAAGCTACTTGCATGATTCACCCAAGACTGGCTGCCTGCTACTATTCAACAGCAGCAATCCTACAAAAGGCAGGGTGGTTAGAGTTTCAGACTAATCAGACCAATCACACCTCTGCCATGGAAGCTCACTGGCTGACCTGGGGCCGGTTACACATTCTCTGCCTAACCTTCCTCAAAGGGTTGTTGTGAAGATAAAGTGAAGGCAAGAGGAATGGTGGAAGCTGCTTTGGGTTCCCATTGTGCAGAGAGGCAGGGTATAAATGAAATAAATAAATAATATAGCTGAAGATAGGGGATAGATACAAGAGAGGTGGGTGGGTGGGTGGGAAGGAGAGAAGGAAGCAGAGAAATTTGAGGGTATAGGTGGTGTCTGGAGAAGAGAAATAGGAAATAGTGTGGGGAGGGGGGGAATTAGGCACCCCTCTGAAAATCCTTGCAGGTTCCCCACTGAGCAACTGGGCTCAGCCTAGCTCACCCATGCACCTGGGCCATAGTTTTCCCAGAAAGGGGTTGAAAGGGGGAGAGAAAGCTGAGGAAGGGAGGCAGATAAGGATAGGCTGGCTGGTGGGTAGAAAGGAGAGAAAGAAGCAGAAAAGGGAAAGGCCATGGGAGTATCCTCTGTCCCAAGCACAGCTGCTGGAACTTCTTGCCACTTTGCAAACCAGGAGCAAGTAACAGCAAGGGAGCAAGTAACAGCATTATAGAAAATAACTCTCTCTGGGTATGTGTGTATATACACACACACACATATATAATAGAATAACACTGTAGTGCATCAAAAACAGTTAAGCTGTGGGAACACTCATATCAACAAAACTGTTCCTTCCAAACATATAAGCTCTCTGAAGAGTTTCCCCCAGCCTTTGTCAAGTACATTTATACAAATCTAGGTAGTATCGGCTTCTAGCACATTCTTGTTGGATGTGGTATGCACCACAAATTTGCTTTCCTGCAGTATCGCCTTTTAAAGTACACTTGTGAACTTGGTACATTTCCCTGTCTTTCAAAAAGAAAACAGCTCCTTTCCAGAAATAGCCACCTCAACAATTAATTCAACCATGAGGGCCTCTCAAATATATCCATGTCATGCTGTAGTTTCCTGTACCTGTATAGCTGATGAGTCATATAGTTATTCAGATGTCATTTTTCTGAAGTATTACATGATGCTGCCTTTCGCATGCCTTTATGGCATTCTGGTCTATTGTGTGCATTCTGTACAGCCATCATAAGTAGGCTTGCCAACCTCCAGGTGGGACCTGGAGATCTTCTGGAATTATAACTGATTTCTCAGAAGACAGAGATCAGTTCAACTGGAGAAAAATGGCTGCTTTGGAGGATGAATTCTGTCACATTGTACCCTGCTGAGGCCCCTCCACAGGCTCTGCTCCCAAATCTCCAGGAGTTTCTCAACCTAGAGTTAGCAACCCTATTCTTAACGGATATAATATATAATACAAATATATATAATTGGTTTAATATTATCACTGATCAATGAATTTGCAATGTGCAGTACAATTTCAGAGTCCAACCTCTGTGTATGGTTTGCATGATTCAGCATGGCAGACCCCCCCCCCCCCCAACTTTGGTCAAATTTAAATTGGTCTGGTTCCCGATTACAGACTGCCTTTCTGAAAAGAAGGAGATTCCAAAAGACCTCTGCCAATGTTATGTATAACTTTTTTTAGATATACATTGTATATGTCACTGTATCTGACTATAAAAAGGGGGGGGGGAAAGAAAGCTTTTTTTGCTGATGTGAACTGAAGAAGTTCTGTTACTATTGAAACCTGAGGCAAGTTTCAGACAGCGCACCCATCTTCAGTTATTAACTGGGCTTTTGTCATCGCTTGACTATTCTTGCTGTATTGTAATTTTCAATGTATTTTGGTCTTTTGTAACCATGTTTATAAGCTGTGTTGGTCTGATGGGAAAAGGTGGGACAAAATTAATTAAAATAAATATGTTACAAAGCCCTACTGTTTTGCATACGTGGGTGTTCTCTGAATATGCAGATATCCTACTGTGTCTGTGGGCAAGTCTGATCTTGCAGCGTTCAGGATCAGAATTAATCACCCATTTTACTGTTATCGTAGCATAATGATGAAGAAAATTCACAAATTATTCCTTTTGATTATGAGATGAAGAATACAAGTTGGGACTGATACTCTTAGTTCCTGTTGTTAATGTAAACATCATTGGTATAGTAAAGACAGTAACATTGGAAGGCACTAGCCTCAGTAAATATATTTACATGTAAACTGATTCTTAAATAAAACTTTCCTCCACATACAGTGATAAGAAAAGCTTATATTGCAGAATCTTAATCTGCAAAAATAAATAGCATCAGATGTATATGATGCAAACATACGGATGCCTGAGCCATCTGTGGGGGATAGGGAGGTAGGATTGCCAGATCCAGGTGGGAACCTCCTAGAGACTTGGGGTGGAGCCTGGGAAGGACAAGGACACCAGTGGGGTACAATGCCATAGAGGACAGGGACCTTAGTGGGGTACAATGCCATAGAGTTCACCCTCCAAAGAATCCATTGTCCCCAAAGGAACTGATCTCTGTAGTCTGGAGATGAGCTGTAATTCCAGGGGGTCCCCAGGTCCCACCAAACACCAAAATGGGGATATAAGATGCAAACACCAAAATGAGGATTGTGGCAGAATGTGCCTACTCTGGCCTGCAGGCCCCCTTCCATCTTTGGGGGTTCCCAATTCCCTGGAGGGGCTTCTCCTTTACTCAGGTGATCAATACAGGGATTTCCCACTGAAGGGATCAGGACTCTCAGCTCCCCTTCCAAGTTCAGAAGCCTTGCCTCAGTGTCTCCTGGTAGCCCAGTGCCTGGCTACCATGGGAATAGTTTAATGCTTTGTGTGCCCTGGAGGAATAGCCAGTTGCCAAGTGCTTGCCTCCCCCCTCCCCCTCCCTCGGGGCTCCTTTTTAAAATAGCGTTTCCTTTCAGGGGTCTATGTGGTACAGAGAACCACTCCTCGCATCAACAGTTTAAAATATTTATTAAAAAGAAAATATTTACAAGCATATTTTTAGCATCACACCAGACTGAAGCAAGGACGAACAAAAGAAATTGGTTTGAAATGCAAATCCTCTGTTCCTTCCTCTATATATACCCTATCTGATGGTAAAATAAAGGACAGGCTCTTTGTCTTAAGTGTTTGAGTTCTCTAAAGATCCTTCATTACCTTAAAGTTTGCTCCCAGCTCTGTAGGCCAGCCACATGGTCCAAAATGGCTGCCTGCTCCCAACCTCAGACAAGAAATCTGTTCAGCTCAGCATCCCAAAGGGAAAAGAGACCAACTTCCCCTTGCAAGGAAGTTTTATTCTCTGTCCTGCCCCCTTGACCAAGTCATACCCGGTCAAAGAAGCATTTCATCCAGCCCATTCCTGGAGATTGTATCTGGGGACATCATCAGGAATCATCCCAGAGATTTGTTTTCAGTAGTAGGAGTGCATCCTAAGAATACCTCTGAGCATGGGTAAAGTATGTTTCCTTTATCACTGAGCTGTGATCATCTGCTTCCCACAAAAATCAAAAGATCCAGTTCTGGCGTTCATCCCTCCCTCTTTTCCCTTGTTCAGCCTATCCACTCCCAGGGGTCATTTCGAGCAGGAGCTTGGGGGAGCTCAGCTCTGGGAGCTGGTTCCAGCCCCCCCCCCCCAGTGGGGGAATGCCAGCTTGTGTCATGGCTGCAGCAAAATGACCCCGTCCCCTGGAAAGGTCCTTGTTCCTCCAACCAGCCTTCTGAAGGCTTCAGCCACCACTGAAGCTATCCTCCCAGAATAGTGGTACTTCTGAGGCTTCGATTAGTAGCTGTCCCCTCTCTGCCAGCTTGCTTTCTCTTTCTTTCTTTCTTTCTTTCTTTCTTTCTTTCTTTCTTTCTTTCTTTCTTTCTTTCTTTCTTTCTTTCTTTCTTTCTTTCTTTCTCTCTCTCTCTCTCTCTCTCTCTCCCTCCCTCCCTTCCTCCCTCCCTCCCTCCTTCCTTCCTTCCTTCCTTCTGACATACTTCCGGTGATGTCAGGTGGTGTAGCATATGCAAATAAGTTATGTTAATGAATTATGCTAATAAGCTTTTGCACCTCTTTTTCTATGAAATTACCCCTGTCCACTCCACAAGATAAAGGTTTATCTACATAAGAAAGCCCTTCTGGTCCAGGGAAATGTATGTTTTGGGAGGTATTTTTGCGCTTGTGTGTTTGTGTGTCCATGCCTGGAAGTCATGGTGACCTCTGGTGACTCGTACTGGGGTATGGAGGATGTTCAGAGAAGTGGCTTGATAGCCTGCCTCTGTCTCCTGGCCCTGGTATTCTTTGGAGGTCTCCCATCTAAATACTTGCCAGGGTTGGCTGCTCTTAGCTTCCGAGATCTGACAAGATTGGGCTTGCCTGGGCTATCCAGGTCAGGGCTGTTATGTTTTTAATCTGTTAGCTGTCTTGGAGGGCCTGACAAGGGCAGAAAGGCAGGGCATAAATTCTGTAAATAAACTAACAGCCAAGTGGAGGTCTTGTCTTTCTTTATAAGTTATGGAAGGCCAGTCACATCTCTCTGCCCAAGGCTGCCATTAGCACAGCAGGTCATGTGACAGGCACACAGTACCCCCTTCCAGTTCCCACCCTTTTAGGGGTGAGAGCTTAAAGCCAGTTTAGCCTATTTCCATATCATCATCATCATGCCCTTTGCACTGGTTACTCCTCATGGGATCACAGTCAGTTGCTGCCAGAGTTTAATTGAATCTCTGCTATTACATCATGTAATCTGTTCTTCCCCTGGCTGCAGCGCTCTAATGGCTCAGCAGTAGAAGGCCTCAAGTAGCTTCTTTTTCCTTCCCCTGGTCTGTTCAGCACCTCCTCTGACAACTTCCCTCCACCTTAAAATATTAACTTCCCTTCTTCTAAACTCCCACCACCTGGGAGTGGGATTATGATGCTTTCCCCACACAGCACTTCATACAGTGCAATTTGCCCTATAACAATTCCACAATGGACACAATTCTGAGAAACCAGAAGCAGATCCCATGAAGTTTGATAGGCTTCCTTTGACAAAAGCATGCTTGGAAGTATGGACTACTGGCCTTTCAGTTAATATCTGTAGCCCTTCGTCTGCTTGGTGATCTCCCAGAATTACAACTGACCTCCAGACTACAAAGATCAGCTCCTTGGGAGAAAATGGCAGCTTTGAAGGGTGGACTCTATGGCATCACATCTCAGTGGAACTCCCTCCCCAAAGTCCACCCTCCGCAGACTCTGCGCCCACATCTCCAGGAATTTCCCAACCCAGAGATGGCAACCCTATGCCCCACAGAATGCCTCTCTCCCCAGCCTGCCTTTTTTCTCCCCATTACCTTGAACTGGCCTTAGGAAGGGAGGGGATCCAAATGTAGAGTGCGAACACTAACAGCTGTCCAGCTCAGCTGAAATTGTTGAATGGCTTGATGACAGAGGAAGGGAGAATCAGACTGTAGCCCCCCGCCCCCGGTCCCTGCTCCCCTCTCCCCTGCCTCTACCACTTTTGTTTCTCTGAGAGGAGGAGGATTTTTGTAAAAAGAAAAATTGCTTCCTGTTCTTCACAGTGAATTCAGCATTCCTGAATGGTCCTTTAATCAGTTATTGTTGGGGGGGGGGAGGAGGAGAGGCTTTAATTACTACTTTTGTCTTTGCAACCAAAAATGGATTGCACATTAATTTCCCCTATTTTTTTAATGATCATAATTGTGGGATTGCAAAATGACAATCATAGCAAAATGAATGAAACATCTTTTTTTTTTTTTTGCTGCAAAGTCAAAAATAGTAATTAAAACCTTCCCCCACACCCCTGACAAGAACTGCGGCCATGGAAAGTGAACAGAAGGTAACTAATCAGGCACAAAGTGAATGAGGATCAGTGGTGCAGTTAAGTGATATGAGACTCTGGACTTCATTTTTTTTAATAAATATTTTATTAATTTTTATAAGTAAAACAAAACAACAGAAACACAAAAAAGAAAATGTATAACATACAACAATACAGAGTCTGTACTTCAGGTAATTGTTTAAGTTTGTCCATATAGAATCTAATTTAAATATAATTGTATCAGGTTATACTTCTAGCGATATGGGCTAATATTCCAGTTCTTATGGTTTCTTCAGATAGTCCTCTAACCATTTGTATACTCTTGACCAGTTTTTATCAAAGATTTCTTCTGTCTTGTCTTGTAGTTGTAAAGTTAATTTGTCCATTTCTGCAGTTTCTAGTAATTCGTAGATAATTTCTTCTTTTGATGGGGTCTCTTCTTTTTTCCAGTACCTTGCATATAAAATCCTAGCCATAGGCTGAGTTCAGGCTGGCAGTTTGGCCCGATATAGGTCTACTTTGCAAGCGGATTAAGAGTTGCCGTGCTGCACTCACCCAGTCCTGAAGCTTTTTCATCCCGCTTTAAAAAGGTACCTGGTGAAACCGGTGTCAAGCCATCTGGGTGCGCGTTCATCCCGCTTCCTGGCGCCGTGGACACAAATAAGCCGCACATCAAGTGGCACCAGTAATGTGAACCCACTGATCTGGCTGCTGCGCCCGTGCGCCTATGCGCAGGTCGGCAAAATGGACCAAAGCCACGCACAACCACAGAAGCACTGCCAGGGGCCTCCCCTCAGTGCGAACACTCTGTTCTGCCTCCCCCCCAGTATGGTCCTGTAGCAGTCTATGCAGTGCGAATGGAAAGCCCCATGACAACTCGGCCTGGGTCTTTTTGCCCCGCTTCCCTTGCACTTCATTTTGCCAGTCTGTCCTCAGCCATAGTTATAACATGAGCCATCATACATGAAGACTCTGGACTTCATAGCTTCATGGGAGCCCCCTTTAAACTGTCATGTATCCTTCAAAGGCAAAGTGTAGAATAAATATTCAACATATGTGTTTTTTCCCCATCCCACTGCACTTAATAGGGTTTGTTATCTATAGTTTGCATTCGTCTTCCCTCTCACTGAGCCTAAGCCAGAGACCTGAACACAAGGCAAATTGGGGGTGAGGGTGGGTGAGGGTTTACTTTTGCATCTTTGCAAAGGACATTTCCCCAGGGAAAGGATCAGAGCTCAAAATATGTCTGATCTATATTCAGAAGAAAAGCATACATTGTAGAGCAAACCCACTGACCTATCATTTATTAATATTGATTTTATTAATAATGGATTCTTGATGAGCCAAGGCAGGCCTGGTTTTAAACAGGCCAAACCGTTTTTTCTGTGCTATGAAAACCAGACACTGCCAGACACAAAGGAATGTATTAAGAGACAGTATTGGGAACTTTTGTGAACAGTTCCCTCTGTCTACTAAAAGGTTACAAATAAAGTCTGTGGCATTTCTCAAAGGAGAAAAACGGCTTCTGTTCTGAGCTGTTTTGATAGAGAACCCCCCCCCCCCCGGTCGTGTGTTCCAGTGGGCTAATGCATATAAAGGTGGACTTAATTATGTTTTTAATGGGGTTTTAAAGTACTTATGTGCCTATAGTTACAAATGTTTAAGTTTAGCTGAACTGTAAGTGCCTATGGAGCTAAACTGTTTAATAGCAAAATAATATTCCCTTATGCCTATCAGTGTATAGAGGCTGCAGGACTAAAGCTGCCTAATTGCAACAAGCTATAAGAAGAGTCCATCCATGGCTTATAGAATTCAAACATGAGTTTAAAAAAAGCTCTTTTTCTGCCTTTCTTTATAAACTGGTTATTTAAGGGAACACTGATATATAATCAAAATGTTTAAGGCCAAGATTAATAGCTAACGGTTTTATAATACCTATGCTGATTTAAATAAGTGATTAATGCTATATTGATTTTATATAGGTATTAGGAGTAAGGCCTGTTGTGGGAAGAAATGCAACAGGCTCTAGAAGGAAGCTCCAGGTGAGTGCCCCGGCTGTGGCTGGTGGAGCAGCAGAGGGAAGGGGAAAATAGAGGGAGGCAAGCCATGTTTATTTTCTTCTGCTTAGCTATAAGGCAGGGCTGTCTCCTTTTGCTGCCCCAAGTGGGTACTATGGGAGGACAGCCTCATGGTAACAGGTATGGTTCTCTCCACCCCTGATTTATATTGATTTGGGGCTATGTGGTGGAAGCTAAAGTAGAAAACTACCTCCTCCTATGCCATGTCTTCTGGGTTCCAAGGGTCTGCCATAGCTAGTTACAGGGTTGCCAACCATAGTCAGTTACAGGGTTGGGAAATACCTGTAGATTTGAGGGGTAGAGCCTGGGGAGGGCCGGGTTTGGGGTGCAGAGGGACTTCAGCAGGGTATAATGCCATAGAGTCCACTACCCAAAGCTGCCATTGTCTCCAGGAGAACTGATCATGGTCATCTAGAGATCAGTTGTAATAGCTGGGGAATTTTCTGTAGGGAAAATGATGTGCTGTGGCTGGGGAACACAGTGATTTCTGGGAGATCTCCAGGCCCCACAGGGAGACTGACAATTCCAGTGACCATTTAAGGAAAGATTGGGATAGGACTCATTCAATGACTCCCAACAGCAATAGCAAACTGTTCAGAATGTTAGAAACAAAGGCCAATCAGGCCACATATGCAAATGACCTCTGTGTTCCAACTGGCTATGGGGGTGAGAGGAATAGCAAGCTGTTTGGAATGCTGGAGGCGAGACTCAGGCAATGCAGCCAGTGGATAGGGACAGCTTCTCAGTGACACATCAGGGAGCGAACTGATTTGGGAGCGCATGGAATGTTTAGCAAAGTGCCACCTGAAAACACAATTATATATAAGGGAGATAGCATTTAAGGTGATTTCTTTAAAGTAATGTAAAGACAGTAAGACTTTTCAAAGGGATTTCTTTAGTTCAAAGAAGACAATAGCTTAATGTTTAAAGCAGGGCTCTTTTTGGGCAGGAACGCACAGGAATGGAGTTCCGGCTGGCTCCTGAGTTCGCCACACCTACAACCAAAACCTTTGGCATGCGTGGCTACAGAGCAGGCTGCCCTCTGCACATTACACACAAAAGGGAAAGGCATATGGTGGTGGTGGGGGGTAGGATACTAGAAAGGCATTGCTGAAGTGGGATGGAAAAGCTTGGGGGGGGGGAAGAGGCAAGCTTCCATGCCTGCCCTGTGCTTTCCCAGCCCCCCTAATATACTAATGAGCTGTGCTGTCAGGAGTGTGGCCTCATATGCTAATGAGTTTCTGCTGTTGGGTGTGGCCTGTTATGCTAATGAGTTCCTGCTGGATTTCTTCTTCAAAAATATACCTGGTTTAAAGCATCACCAGAACTAAACTGCCAGGCATTTTTTTTGAATGCTGCAAGTTAGGACTTCATTGATGGTAACAGTTACAGATAACCCACCTGTTTACTGAGAACAAAGCCATAGTATTTGTAAGAACTCTTTCGTTCTGTAAATGTTGCATTTGGGTGTTATGAAAGGGTCTTAAAATAAATTTTAGTTTTAAGATACAGTGGAAGGAAGATTTCGAAGGGCGGAGGGAGCTTGGGAGGATAGACAAATTGTCCTTTTTAAAAGAAGCCCCCTGCTTTTATAAAGGTTGAAATTAAGCAATTAATAAATTATGCAAGCTTTTAAATGTTCTAAAACATTCCTAAAGGCCCCAATATGCTGAAACTGATTAGAGTAAGCATGTCAATTAATTGCATTTGGTCTGTTTTTGAGAACAGCTCATAGAGCACAGGCAATCCATATTCTTATGAGAGGGACAGAATGGCAAATAGCCCACATGAGAACTAATGCTATCTTTTGAAATTCACAAAAGTATCCCTTGCGCTAAACTGTTTAGTCAGAAAGCCTTTATTTTGCGAAAATAATTGTTTAGCCTTAAACTATAAATGGCTAATAAATTTCACAGGGAGGGAAATCCTCCAAGAGTATATGTCTTGAGTTATCTCCATGTGGCGTAATATGTAGTAATTGATTGTATGAAATATAGTAATACCTGTAATTAATCTGTTTGTAAGACAATATAGAGCCACTGTAACTTCAAAGCTGTAACTGTAAACATGGAAGGGGCTATCTTTGGAGACACAGATGTTGTATTTTTTTATAATCACTTTGGTAGAAGGTTTCTTTGTTAGCCTAAAACAACAATGCTGTAAATTCTGAAGATGATCTGTTCATTGAATGTTATCTGAATGTTAGAAATGGAACTGTGAACACGAGTGAGCAACTTTTTTATCTAGGCCTCAAAGACATGTAATATTACTTTTGTTGGCCATAGTAGTAGTGGCCATAAGTTTGTGCTATTGTATGTGAACCTCTGCAAATGTGTATGTGAACCTCTGCAAACCCCCTCAGCCAACCGCTAAGCAATATTGCATGGCCCTTCAACAACAATCTGTTGTACAGCAAGTGAAGGTAAACATCCAGAAGTGACCCAGGAAACTGAAGCGTCAGTTTTGGATCAAAGGGGGGGATTTGTAGAGGAAGCTCAGGGATTCAAATGATTATCTTTTGATTATTGCTGGCATTCCAGAGATCTTTGGGAAAGGATCTTTAGGATTTTCTTGGAACAAGTGGCAAATCATTAAACACTAAGCAGAATTGTAGAAACAGGTGTTTTATATCCAATTTAATTTACAGAAGTGGAATTTCCTAATGAGCAGGTGTTCCAACATCAGTAAACTTTTTAATTAGGATGGTACCTCTAACAAGTTGTCATAATGGAGATCAAACTTAAGCTTCTCTTTTTAAAAAAATCAAAAATCAAACAAACCTTCTTTTTAAAGTCTAAAATGCTTTAACATATAAATATTGAACTATTGGAATCTATAAGCAATATAAATATATCTGCCTTCTAGCAGCTTATTTTAAGGCAAAAAGGACTGTTTGTTTGCTTGCATAGAGAAATAGTTATACACTTAATGAACTGAGCTGGCAAGAGATGCCCAGTGAGAGTTAGTTGGGGTGAATGAAAGAGTAGCTGTATTGCAAGAGAGGAAAGCTCCCCTTCTGACTGGCTCTGTGCTTTTAAAAGTTAAAATACAAATTTCATATTTTGTTTATGGCTGAGAATTAAGGCTTATGGTATAGAATATTTGCAAGAGAAACAGCTAGCTGAAATATTAATGTTAAGCTTTGCTAAGTATATAGCTATAAGCTATAAGGAACTACCAAGCTTATTTTAACAAGCAAAAGAGATGGAACATACCCAGGCATGTGATAATCTCAAGAGTTCAGCAAGAATGAAATATATTAATCACAGGACCTGACATTAATTAAAAGGCCAATTAAGAATGCAGAACTTATATTATACAAGAAGGATCCCTGCTAGTTGAAGAAAAATAGTATATTTTGTAACACTATAAAGTTTAACTTTATCAAATTGAGCAAAAATCTTCTGATGGATTAAAATGAAGAATAATAGATGGATTCAAGGTATCTACAAAAGCTTTATGCCATAGGCTATTTCAAAATGTTAGAAAATGCATGTAAAGGATTTAATTCTTTGGAATGTCATTATAACCTTGTATTTTTCTATATTTTCATATACTTTCAATAGAAATAGTTCACAAAATTGCTATTAAGAGTGTTTTTGTACACATATATGAATGTATCAGTGTAGAGAAACTATTTTTGTAATGGGAACAGTTAGATTTTGTACTGAGAATGAACTCAGCCAGCCTGAAAGTTCATTTAAAGGTGAAGCAAGTCTGGGGAGATAGCCAGTAAAATGCATTAATTATTTTTAATGAGATGAGCACCTGCACTGTAAGGGTGAAACATGGACATGTAGTCTCTTGTTTGTCAAATGATGTCAACAATGATGTAAAGTTGGGAGGAGGAAGAAAAGTATACAAGTCAGAACCCTGCTGTTACTCACTGGACATCTGAGCTGAATTTTTGGCTTTATAATGTCCCTTATTTGAATATTTTTTCCCCTACATTTTACTGCCTGGACATTTTCTCTCGCTATGTGACTGACATTGGCTAGTCACCAAGTCAAAGAACCTTAGTACCCTCAGGGCGTTGCCTTCACTTTGTTTAAACTGAATGTAATCTTGAAATGTCTGAAGACCAGGCCCAGACAGCAGAGAAGCCAGTAGCAACATTTTTATCAGAAGTCACATTTGGCAAGGTGTTGAAAACTTGTTTTGTACATGTGAACTTATAGTAATGCTTTGTTCACTAACTGATATCTAAATGTCTGGGAACATGACTTTGAAACAAAGTTTGAAACATTTTATCAACATGGGTCTTGTATGCATGTGCCAAGGAGAACAAAGAGATTAAGACTATGCATGCTCCATATCTCAAACAAAGAAAACTCAATGAGCATGCCTGGTGGATGTCATAGGGGAGGTCTTCACAGGTCATGATGGGAGGATGAGAGGGTTCCCTTTATTAATAAAGCTATATTTTCTCTTGCTACTCTGCCTTCTGCCTATTGATGTGACTAATTGGGTGTGATGCCAGTCAAAGATCCTCCTACCTTGGGGTGTTGTCTACAACATCAACAACTTGGAAATTCTGTCTTGTTTGGGGAATGGAGAAAGAACGTTGATCAACATGATCTATCTTCTCACCTTTAACTCCACCACATTTCCGTCTTTCCTTCAATTAGTTCAGGGCAGCAGAGGTGAGATAGGTCATGCTTGGAATGCATGTAGCTGGGCCAAGGTCAACTAGCAGGGACTTCAAGCCACATCTCCCCATGTCCTAGTCCACTGGCCTGACTCAGTTAGTGTCGAACCTTTCCACACAGAAAACAATCATCCCTTGCAATATGGGATATACAATACATTTACAATACAATACTGAGCATTTGGATGAATGGTTGTGCTACTTATATACCATAGGACTAACTCAGAATTGTGTGGTGCAGTATATAATTGAAACTGAGAACATATCATTCAGACAAACAGGAACATACTGATTATAATCCATGCCATGTCATATGTGTGCAAAAAGAAGAATTTGGGGGGAAACACCTGGGACTGAAGCTCAAGTCTGATTTCTCTCCTGGTTAATTCTGAGTTTGATGTCATAATAGGATTTGAATACTGCTTGGATTCATTTTAAACATAAGTTCTTATCCACCATCATCTGCTAGAGATAGTTGCCTGCAGAGCAACACTGGGGAAAGTGGTTGGTTGGAAAGTGCCTTTGTTTCTCTACTGCTGGATCTATTTTTAGCAAGGTGAAAAGAAAAAAAGGTACTTAACATTTTGTTCCTTGTGTGTCAAGAGGATTCTCTCATTGAAAGAAATGACACTTTTTTTGTTGTGCAGAGACAAATTTCTTTTCACTAACCTGAGTGTGCAGAAAGCCATGGAGCAGATTAAAAATATAGAATTGTCATCACCAAGACCATATTTTGTCTTCCATCAAAGTCATCCATAACCTTCTACAAATATGAAAGAAATGAAATACAAAATCAAATCAAATCCTCCTATCTGGCTATCACAGAAAATGTCATTGAGTGCAATCAGCTGTTTTAGAAGTGCTTTGTTTGAAATATAATTTCCTTTGCCTTTGCTTGCATACATTGACTCAGGAAGCTTCTGTCTGAGTCAATGTGAAAATGCATTGGCTTTTAAGATTTCAGGCTACTTGTAAACGATGGACCCTGATGATTCATATTTTCCATCCTGATTGTTTGCTTCACATTCACACACCAGCAGGTGAGCTGTCATGTTCAGGATCATCAAGCTATTAAACTGATGCCATTTGCTGCTCAGGAAGAAAATTTGCATGAAAGTAAACAAGCCCAGGAAAAGGATGCGAGACATGCATATTTCACAGGGAACTTATTTTGCCTCTCTTTTTCATTTCATAGAATTGTAGAATCACAGAGTTGGAAGGGGCCATACCGGCCATCTAGTCCAACCCCCTGCTCAGTGTAGGTTCTGCCTAGAGCATCCCTGAAAAGTGTGTGTCCAGCTGCTGCTTAGATTGCCAGTGAGGAGAGAGCTGATTCAACTATTGAACAACTTACTGTAAAAAATATTTTCCTAATATATGGCTGAGGACAGACTGGTAATCTGCCCCAGAACCGCAGCGGGGCCAAAAGCCATGGGGGAAAACTGGCCTGGGGCTGGCCGTTCATGCTGGCCAGAATCCTGCGGAAGCATGCCGGAATGGAGTGTTCATACGGCTGTGGAGCGGCCCTGGGCGGGCCGGTCTCTGCAGATCATGGTGGGGCCATTTCGGCAATATGTGCATGGGCGCCTATGCGCATAGGCGCATGGCCACAGCAGCAGTCTAAAAATTTTAAATCTCCCTATCGCCTACATTGGGGCTGCTTGTGCGCATGGGCGCATGAGTGCTCATGCACATCTCTCCACGGTGACGCATTCACACTGTCGCCTCTGCTTGAATTCCGCCTCCTCCCGTCCACACAGCTGGGAAGTGAGATCCAAGTGGCAGATGGCCTCTGGACACCGCTTTCTCCCGGTGTCCTTCTGAGGCGGCAGGGAAGCAGCTCCAAAGCGGGTGAGTACAGAAGGGAGCCGGGGAACAGCTGCGGCTGTTTGAACTGGCTCCCTTCCCCCGCTTCTGAAGTGGAGCTCTCCCACTCCACTTCCCTAGTCTGTCCTCGGCCTATGCTGGACAAAAAGCTAGACATTGTCAGGGAAGCACATACAGTTTCCTTATCCTTTCCTTACTGTAACTTGACATTATTAATTACTAATTATCAGGGTTGCAATCCAAAGAACAACAATCCACAACATTCCTCTATTCGGTCTAGGTTACTGAGCAAACAGATTAAATGTGAAGTGGTTTAGTTTAATGTTATAATTATACATATAATCACAGAGTTGGAAGGGGCCATACAATGTTATATTACCATTTTTTTGTGACATGAATGGATAATTATGGAGCAGGATGTTGTATTCTTCTGATTTGTTAAAATAAAGTTGAAAACAAAATGGGAAAAGAAAAACTTTGCTGGATTGGGACCACTTTGTCCTACATTGTGCTTCTAAGAGTGGCCTGCAAAGGCCTTGCTTTCTATGGCTGCTATCTATCTCTACCATCGCTACCACTACTACTGCCACTGTCACTACTGACAGTTGATAGATTGCGATAAGTGAGCCCAACCATGCTGGGTCCCCCTTCCTCCCTTTCCCTCTCTCCAAGTATAGCCTGACCTGAGTACCGTGGACAACTGATGGAAATTGGGAAGCTGACTGTATGCCTGAGGAATTAATTACTAGCACTTTATATATGTTATATTTATGGTTTTATATTTGTGTATTACTTGATTTTATATTATATCTTGTAATGTCTTGTTGTACCTTATTATATTGTTTTAAGCCACCCTGAGCCGGCTATGCTGGAAGGGCGGGCTAAAAGTTTAACAAATAAATACATAATAAATAAAGATGGAAGCTCTGCTCAGCTATCATGGCTAATGGCCATTGTACATTCTGTATGGAGTGTGAATTCCACTTGTATCTTTAGAATCTCTTCTCATGAGACTTGTTTATTCATGACTTTGGCTCTTCACACAAATGAATTTGAAAAGTTACTGGAAGGTAGGTGTGCTATAGCCCATCTGCTTCCAGATAAACAACAGTAGGTGAAATATATCTGGAGCTCAAGCTACCGAGTAATCATTTTCTTGCTAAAAATCAAATCCTACCAGGAATGTATTTATTCAGCTGTTAGCTAAAAAGCAGCTGGAAACCAGCTCCCTTGCTAACAGTAAGACAGCTACTGGGGACTCATTTATTTACCATTAAAATGTATGCACTCATCAGGGCATCTGGACTCATTTTATTTTGTCAAGAGCAGGTACCTGGGAGGCAGGGTTGTTTGAATAGTCTGCAGACCATTTAAGATGCACGAGCATGGATCGTTAGGGTTGGCGTTCCTCACAAAATCTTAGCTGCCACCAGTTTAAGCTCAGAGGTATGAATGTTGCAGCTTGCTTTTTGGGAGTGGTAGTGTGTAAAATGCATTGAACTGCTAAAAAGAGGAGTTGTGCAAGAGGAAGTTTCTTCAATTCCATTTGCCTCCAGAGAATAGATTCTTGAAGATGCATACTCAGACATCATGCCCATGCCAGACATCTAAACGCTTAATTGCAACCAGTGGAGAAATACTGTTTACATCACACCCAAACATAAAAAATTGATATTATATAAAAGCAGCCTGACTCCTGTGAAGTAAACATTCTTTTCATGTGAAAGGATAAATAGCTTACAAGACATACGTATACAAGAGATGTACTCAGATAAAGGATTTGATCCCATTTAGTGAAGAGAGACATTGCATTTTCTTATTTTGTTCTGTGTTGAGTTATAGACTAAAATATTTCCATAAGATTTTAGGAACTGTAAGTTATGGATCCATTTCAACTTCTGTCAGGATTTCCCATTCTTCTATCTTACCTGCCTATGACTATTTGGAACATGCAGGTAGATGAGCAGTGGAAACAATCCATGAGGAAGACACCAGTATAAGAATGACTGGGGTGCCCTCACATTATTGCTTTACCATTTTTGAACAACTTTTGCTCTCTCAGTTATTACTGAGAACCCAGACAAAGACCGATTTCCCACAAGGCGCTGCCCCGGCATCGTTCTTCCGTTTTCCTTGATTGCGTACTTCAATTTCTCACTATTTGCAGTGGGGCACATTTTGACCCGTGGCTTCGCACGATTTTCCCCGCAGCTTCAGTGATCCTGTTTCTTGAGGATCACTGAAGCCACGGGGAAAATCGGGCAGAGCTGTGGGTCAAAATGCGCCCCGCGGCAAATAGTGGGAAATTCAAGCACACAATCGGGGAAAAGGGAAGAACAACACTAGGGCAGCACCTTGTGGGAAATCGGTCAAAGTTCCTTTCAATGTAGCATTCTCATGCATTCTTGTTCCCTTCCAAGTACTGTCTTTAAAAAAATAGCATCTAACAAAATTTCAGTTTTCTAACTTGGATTTACCCAGTGGACTTATAATTTGAATTTACCTACTGCAGATAAGTGACCCATTATGTGGTTGGTGCTGTGAAGACCTGCATTTCTGAATTACTTGCACTGAAGTACCTTTGCTGTAGGATTTCCAGTTGTTTTTCCTCAAATTAGAATTGTCATTGGACACTAAATGATCAGTCCTTTCCAGCTATCATGCATTAAACACCCTTTAGCCTTACACTGACAACAGTCTTAAAGCCATGTAGTTTCATGGCACATTGATCTTGGGACATCGGAGGAGGGGAGGGAAGAAGACACTGGCAGTCTTTAAGCAGCGGCTGGACAAACACTTTTCAGGGATGCTCTAGGCTGATCCTGCATTGAGCAGGGGGGTTGGACTAGATGGCCTGTATAGCCCCTTCCAACTCTGTGATTCTACAATTCTATTCTATAAGAAACTTAAGCCAGTTAAAATAAGATGGGATGGAACATCTGTCTCACTTTTTTTTGCTGGTAATTTAAAGCCTGGGCATGGCCTAACTTTGCTACCAGACAAAAGGCAAAAGTGGAGGACTCCAGTCCAGACCAAACTGCACTAGTTCTGGCTAGTTCTGAACCATGACAGAAAACTAGGAAGAATAAATCTATCTGCTTTTACTATGAAGAACATCAGGGGATATTTCACAGAGATGCAAGTATCCAGTCTTGACTAGTGCCACAAGCAGAGTCCCAGGATTCATTGATGCAGGATTCTAGGATGCAATAACCTTTGAGCCACGCCTGAATGTATGAACACATGAAGCAGCATTATACTGAATAAGACTCTTCTATCAGGACTCTAACTGGCAGCAGTTCTCCAGGGTCTCAAGCAGAATACTTCCACATCACTGTCTACCTGATCATTTTAGCTAGAAATGCTAGGGTTACTTCTGCATGCAAAACAGATGCTCTGCCACTGAGCCCCCCCCCCCCCATATCTGAGCATATTTGGATCATATTTTCAGAAGCCTTTGTAACACGTTTTCCTTTTGTGTTTGTTCCATTACAGATCTTAGAACTGCAAACCCTCAAAGCCACTTCTTCCTGCAATATGTTTGGCAGTGATGAGAAGACAAGTAGGAGACAGGATGACTCACACAGCATTCATCCATGGAGAACGATGGGCTGTTGTCTGTGATAAAGGCAAACAGCTACATTTTTTCCCTGGTTCCCAGTGCAATCCTATGCAGCATAACTCCAGTCTCAGCTCATTGACATTGATGGGTTTAGACTAGACTAATGCTGCACAGGATTGCACTGTTAGTATAGCACATGGAAGATGGGGTGGCAAAATGCAGAGGGGACAAAATACAGAGAAGACAAAAGGGAATTTCTTAGGCTATTGAGAAATGGGCTAAGATTTTTGCGGGGCTTCTGCGTGGCCTTAATGCCATTGGCTCAAGCACTGACCGAACAAAAAATCTGATTCAGTAGTGGGAATGTTGGATGTTGCACTCATACAAGTGCTACCTATAAACTAAAAAAAATATGCAAGATTGATTGAAGTAAAGGACAAGGCAATCTCAAATAATATAATAATTTATGTAAGTTGAGAGCCAGTTTGGTGTAGTGGTTAAGTGCGCGGACTCTAATCTGGGAGAACCAGGTTTGATTCCCCACTCCTCCACTTGCACCTGGCTGGATGACCTTGGGCAAGCCATAGCTCTGTACCAGCTGTTCCCTCAAGGACAGCTTGGGAAAGAGCTCTCTCAGCCCCACCTACCTCACAGGGTGTCTGTTGTGGGGAGGGGAAGGGAAAAGGAGTTTGTAAGCCGCTCTGAGACTCCCTTGGGGAGTGGAGGGCGGGGTATAAATCCAATCTCTTCTTCTTCTTCTTCTAAGTATGTGTGACTTTTAAATAAGCATTTTTTTAAAAAAAAATCAGAGACAGTATATAACAAAAATAAATGTTGCTTTGTGTATAACAAATTTAAAAGATTGCAGATAAAAGATTTAAAATACACACATTTGAATCCCCCCCAATACAGCCCAATCTAGAAAACTGATGGAAGGATGTCCTTCCTTCTCTGGGGCTCCATTCCTGCCTGTGGTGGCAGATTTTGGCAGTGCTGCATGGCTTCATCACAGGGAGTCCTTTTTTCCCCATCTTACAAATTTCCTTCCCTGTTTAAAAGGGGGGGGGGGGAAGAGAATTGATTACCTTGTTAGCATCTCAGCCCTATGATCACTCAGTAAGGCAGCCAATTAACACTGGTTTGTTCACCATCCCATCAGGTCCCCAAGGGATGTCTCTGTTCGGGCAGCTGGAAAGGTGAGCATTCCGTTGGTCTGTGTTGATGACAAAGTCTATGAATGAGGTAATGAATGTCCTTGTGCCTGAGGCTGAAGGTATGTGTTCTTTGCCCTCTCAAATACAAATGTAATATTTTTTAAAAGTTAATAATGGCACAATTAATAACAATCATTCGTTCCACACACCCAGGAACAGTTAGAAGAGGGGAAAGGGGCAGAATTTAGGGTGTACCTGCATTACCCTGGCCTTGCTTCGTGAACAATGCTTCACTTCTCTCCAGCAAAATGAGGATGTGGGCTCACAAAGCAAGAGCACGGGCACCCTGTCAGTGAACCCAATCACTGATTCAAATGCATACATTGATAAAATCCTTCATATAAAGGAATCCTGATGCTGTTGGGTCCTGGTTCTTTCTTTCTTTTTATTTATTTAGAAAAGTCACATGCTTCCTCTCCAGAAACCTGCTTGAGGCAGCTAGCAACTAAGATAATAAAACAAAACCATTAAAACGCAACCATGAAAAACTGGCTGATGCCATTAAAGCAAGGGCACAACAGCAGCACAAAACACAAACAGATTAACCTAAAATTATGCAGATAAATGAACTTCAGGACAGAAGAAGACATTCAAAAGATTCACACACACACACACCCCTTAGTTTTTATAACAGTAAAACATTGCACCATCAGACTCTCTATCTGGGCTAGTGTCTAGGGTTGCCTGGTCTCTTGGAATAGCAGAAGCCCTCCCTTCTTCACACCGCCATTGCTCACCACCCCTAAGCAGGGTGGCGCAAGAAAAATCCCCTGATGAAAAGTGAGCGGATCAAAATTCCAGGTGTGATGACATCACTTCCACCCTGACCTAAAAGTGATGGCAACACATCAGGTGATTCTCTAGAATTTACCCAAATGCTGTGCTAGAATGTTCCTTTAGCATGGTGACATTGCTTCCAAGTTTTGCCAAAAATGATGTCAAAGTGCCTCAGATATTGATTCCCCCCCCCCCCCCCCCCGTAATTCCCTACTTCCTCCCTCTCCCACTGGTTACTGGTGCCCTTAGCAAACTGGGGCACATGCAATGATACAAACAATTCAGCTCGAAGTGGTCTTGATAACGTTTAATTTTCCAGCCTTCATCTAAATTTTATCGTTTGCCACACTTCCAGATTAACAGATATGTCCTCTCTTGTTTTATAATTCCACCAACGATGGGAAGACAGTCAAAATTACAGTGACATGTAGAAGGGAAACTCAGCAAACAGACACATGCAAAAGGTGTTTATCTAAAGTCATTAGGAAGTTTGTGTTCTATGGAGTGTGGTGCTTAGGCTTATTTGAGATAACTACAAAATAAGACTGGCTGTTGTTTGATGTTAAGTAAACTGTTTTGTGAGGTGATAATTAAACCCAAACCTCTAGTATTAAAAAAATGTCAATTAGGAAAAAGACCCACAACCCTTTAATGACTCATTAGGCCAATATCAAAAGTGGAAGACTCCATCAGCTCTTCTTCTACAGTTCATCTTTCTTCCTCAGCTATAAATAGTGTCATGAAGTACTGATATAATTAAAATGCTCTAAATATTTTAATTCTCACCTTCTTTATGAAGTTTATTAACTGGACATAAAATATTCACCCTGAGGAATGGTAAAATTTCACAAGTTTGCTCAGAAGGAAAGGACTGTATTGAGAGGACTTTCCTGAGAAAATACCTACCTCATGATTGAGACTGTCATACTCAAGGTGACAAACATAAAGCCCCAGTTGCCCCCATAGATGGAAGAAGGAGTCAGACAACAAACATGGGATTAACTGCCACTTTATTTATTAACAAAAACATGGCAAGGGCTTAACCTAACAAGCAGCATGGCCAAGGCCTGGGGTTACCATTAACCCCACCCTTGCCATAGTATGGACAATGCACCTTGCCCCTATAAGCAGCTCGAACCCAAGGCAGCCCAGCCTTGGAACATGCCTTGATGATCCCTCACACACAGCCGCAAGGTCAGTGCTGAGTATACCTCAACGGCACTCCAAAAGGCAGCCTGTTCCCCTCATCCCAGGCTGCAAGGCTGCAGTTATGATCCGAACAGGCCCCTTTTCCACCAGGGTTGCTGATAAGTGCTTACCAAGCCGCAACAACTATTTATTAAACTTCCTCCCAACCATAAAGTGACAAATTAATGCAGACACCACCCCGGCCAATTCCTCAATCTGCTGCTAGCAATGCAGGGTAGGTGAAAAACTCCCCCGTCTCGAGGACAATCAGAGCAGAGGTAAAAAATTCCTACCCAGCCTCCCTAAGAAACTGGACAACCAGCCAAAAGCCTGCATTACCTACAGGGCGGGAGGGTGGGTTGAGCACAAGGCACGAATGAGGCTGCTGGGGCCGGGGCTGTCCTTTAGCATGCTAGCCCTGCCCCCCAGCAAAACCAGGCTGCAAATACAGCCAGTCTGATCAGTCCTCCTTACAAGGAGGCAACTTTGTCCCCCCCCCCCCCAAGCCGGCCTTTGGCAGCTGTGGGGATCTGTGCATATCAGAGCATCCACTACCCTAGCTCAATAAATTAGAGCCTCTGCTGTATCCAATACAACCAAATGTTTTTGTCTCAGGGGGGTTCCAACCTTTCAACCTTTCTGTGCTGTCTAGTCATTCCTTTTTTGCATTCTGCAGCAACAGAATTACCATGGAAGACCCTCTGTGTGGGTCTTCCATTATAATTCTGAATCAACAGAACTGCATCACTGAAATCACTGACTTCTTGGATTCTGCATCAACACAGGTTCCATTCGCCCCATTCCCATTTATCCCACTGTTCACCAGCCATGAGTTGATTTGCACTATTACTTCATGGCACAATATTCCTCCTCCTCCTCATGGTGGGGCTGGGGAAGGAAAGGGAAAGCATTTAAACATGCCTTCTCTCTGTCTGTCCTTCCCTAGTAACTTGCTATAGGAGGACTTAAAGATAGGTACAGGCATTCAGGCTGGAACGCAATAGCATTGCCAAGCTCCAGGTGAAACCTGGAGATCTCCCAGAATTACATCTGATCATATGAATGCCAATATGCAGAGGCTTCTGCTGCTCCCCATCCGATCCCATCCCATTCCCAACCACCTTTGAACACTCCCCCGCCAGCAAAACTACAGCCAAAAAAACCCCTTCCTACTATGTACTGCTGATGAGTGGACTTGATGGCTGGCACAAGAAGGCAGGCTAAAGCATGAAAAGGACTGGGCCATGTGCTTCAGAGCCTGCAGGAGCAACTGCTTTGTGCACCAAGCAAACTGCAAAGAGAAAGGAAAGGGATGCCCCTCTTTGTCTTTACCTGGGAGCTGCCCTTTGATGCCTCCCCCTCCCCCTTTGTCCTCTCACTCCTTTCACAAGCCCTTCCATGGAGACACGTGTCTCTGCAGGACTCTCCTGTAGACACAATGCCCTCATACTCCCACACAGATGATGCCGGACAAGCTGTCCATTTGTGATAGGGAAAGTATTCTTTAGATTAGGCTCCTTTCTCTTCTTTTTGACTGCAGCCTGAATGGGAACTGGATCTACTTGAATAAATGTAAGTTGACCTTTCTTGCGATATAGTTCTTGGGAGATTTATTTACTGCACTCAGTACCATGCTCCTCTGACTGGGCAAAACTCTGCTATGTAAACCAAATAGCCCAGTACCAGCCACCTTTCCACCCCCTTTTCCCAACCACCTTTGAACACCCCCTTCCCAGCAAAAATAAAGCCCCCAGCAGCTCCTACCTTATGTGCTACTGTTGAGGGGGAATCGATGGCTGCCTGGCATGAGCTAGCAGGATAAGACAGGTAAAGGACTGGGCCATGTGCTTCAGAGCCTGCAGGAGCTTTGTGCACCAAGCAAACTGCAAAGGGAAAGCTGGGGGAAGGGGAGTCCTTCTCTCCTTGGCAAAGCCAGGGAGGGAGACAGGAGGAGGTGGGGAGACTCCCTCCCTCACTGGCAGAACCTGAAATTGGGAGTGGGCCCCCTGACAGCTCTCACTGGTGGGCGACTGTCCGAGTAAGCCCTGTTCAGATGCTGGGTCTGATTTGAGGGACTGGATCTGGGACCTTCTGCATGGAAATTATGCACTCTACTACTAAGCCACAAACATAATAATGAGAGTGGTAATATAACATATGTTCTCATAACATGTGGATACAAGGATTGGATTTTACTTTTGCCAGAAATTGCTCCAACATGGGAGCATTCTGCATTGCTTGGGAGAAACAATTCCATAGTTAGCCTTCTTACATCTATTGTCAAAGTCCTCTTAAATAATCCTACCTTGACAAAAGTTATGAATGACATTGAATGTAGTGCCAACTAGAATTAGGGCTGGATTTCCTAATTCCTGCTGAGAGTTCAGCCATGGCATGGAATTCACCAGAATATGATTGGTTCTGGACCCAATCCAGAAGCAGCATACAAAGTGATTCCTCATGCAGCCGACAAACACCAACATGCTGGTCAAATTTTCTCTCAGCTAATATCCAGATTTCCCAGTCTGAATTTCTATTAGACAAGAGTTGATTTTTAACACAAGTCCACCAAAACAGACCTGACAAGTTCAACCTGTTCCCCAAAGAAATAAGGTATACAAAATGGTCTGCCCAACTTTTTCAGTGAAGAATAGATTGTATTCATTAGTTGTTCTGTAGTCCATCTCAGACCACCCCCCCACATCTCACCCTGCACCTTCCTCTGAACCTGTAGGGCACTGTTTTGGGAGGAGACCACAGGGCTGCTGTGAGAGAGGGGAGACTGGAAGGTTCTGTTCCATGAGTAGAGCCCCACTTGCAGAATTTACAGTTTGTTGGATGGAGCCCAATTCTTTTTCATGAGCATAAATATAGCTTCAGATTAAACTTGAACAAAAATGAGGAACACGGATACTGGATGGGGGATACACTTCTGAGTAGCAGTGTGTATGAACAAGATCCTGAGGTAAGGATGGACCGAAAGTTAAATATGAGCAGCCAGTGTGATGCTGCAACCAAAAAGGCTAATGCAATCTTGGGCTGCATCAACAGAGACGTAACATCCAAATCACAAGATGTCACAGTCCTGATGTACAGTGCATTGGTCAGGCTGCACCTGCAGTATCGTGTGCAGTTCTGGAGGCCTCACTTCAAAAAGGATGTGGACAGAATGGAGGGTGTGCAGAGGAGAGCGATGAGGATGATCAGGGGCCTGGAGACCAAGCCCTGTGAGGAAAGGCTGAGGGAGTTCGGAATGTTTAGTCTGGAGAAGAGGAGGTTGAGGGGGACATGATTGTTCTCTTGAAGTATTTGAGAGGGTGTCACTTAGAGGAGGGCAGGGAGCTGTTCCTGTTGGCAGCAGAGGATAGGACTCGCAATAATCAGTTTAAGGGCAGGAATGTAGTGGCTGGATATTAGGGAAAACTTCTTTACAGTAAGAGTTGTTCAACAGTGGAATCAGCTACCTAGAGAGGTGGTGAGCTCTCCTTCACTGGTAATCTTTAAGCAGCGGCTGGACAAACACTTGTCAGGGATGCTCTAGGCTGATCCTGCATTGAGCAGGGGGTTGAACTAGATGGCCTGTATGGCCCCTTCCAGCTCTGTGATTCTATGATAATGAGCACCTGCAGTTATTTGAGACTAATGATGTCACACCTACAGTCCAGTTATAAATCTGAATGTATGTAAGGGAGACTATTTTACAAAATGAAAGAATACTGTGTCGTATACTAAACGCTTTCTAACAATCCAAAAATTCATGGATGTTCTTTTTGTGGATGGAGACACCTGCTAGCTTTTTTATCTTATCTGATTAGAGAGCAAGGAGAAAATGCACTTGTGACAACTCTTTGAAAATAGGTTTCAGTAATCGTAAATCCCCTCCTCTCTCTCATCATGCAGGTGGCGTACAAGAGCAGATGCAAAATAATTGAAGTTGCTTCAGCATTCCCCAGTTCATGCCAAAATGCATTACTTTTAAAACATGTAGGCAGGCATTCAGAATCTTTGAGAAAGTCTTATGTGTGTGTTTTTTTTAATTGTTTTACCTTGGCAATATTGCAGTCCTAAGGACACATATTTGGAAATAAATCCAATGAGACTACTTCTGAGTAAACATGGCTAAGATCAGGTTGGAAATGTTGCTTTCCAATTCACTAGTTTCTTTGAACATGGAGCTAGACCTGATAATGATCATGGAGGCTAGGCTACTACCCATAATGGCCATCCAATGTTGAGTTGGCCTCCTTCTCCCCCTAATATTTATAAGTTCAATACAATGCAATGATGTTTATTATTTAGCAGTAGTTATACTCTGCCTCTCTGCAGAACGGTAACTGAAGCAGCTTACAATGTATTAAAATTACAATGACCAATTACAATATTGAAGGCACCAAATGCTAACAACCACACAGAGCCAATACAATACAAAACAGAATGAAAGAAAGCTTTAAAAAGTGGAGCCGCCCAATAACTTGTCATTGGGTGGTGAGGTGTTCAAGAGAAAGGTATGTATACAAATATTTTAAATATATAAAATTTTAAATAAATAATAAAAACCACAAAGGATTGGATTCTGTGACTCACTTCCTGTAAGCTGGATCCCGTATCTCCCTTTCACCAAGTTTTTTTGCCAACAAAGTTTTCTTTAACAAATAAAGACTTTGTCATCAGAAGAAACTTTTTCCATCAGAAAAGGTCATTCTCCATCATTATCTTTTCAAGGAAGACTTAATGTGACAGAATCACACTAACCCATCACTCTTAAAAACTAGCAATAAAAGCTACAGAACTAGAACAAGAGAAAGGGTCCTATATTGCAGATGCCAGTGCTAAGAAGGTCTTGTCTGTGGTGCCCATCCACCCAGCTTCAGTACTTGGGGGCACACAAAGCAAAGCTTCCGAAGATAACATGGTGGGGAGGTACATAATCCCACCCCAGTTGTAGTCTGTGTTGTGCTGAGGAACCGAGGAAACATATGATGCTTATCAGTATAATCCTAAGAAGCTGGATTTCAATCGGTTTAGAAACGTGTAAACATAAGTCACATTATGCATTTTCCTAACTATGTATTATGGAAAGACTGGGAACGTGACAAGATTACTGTTACCTCTGGCAAATACATATTCAGCTTCATATCTGATTGCAGCAAGAAGGAGTTGGAAATTGCTCCAATCACTTAATTCGTGCAGAAATAATTACAAATAGGCAGCCCCCCATAATTTAAAATGTTCCTCCTCCCCCCAGGTAAGTGCACCTGAGATAATGTATCATACAGCATTATCTGAAGCTTGCGAAAAATGCAGTGCTGAACTGCATACTGATTTACCAAGAACAATAGCATGTCTGTTTTGATGCAGTTGTTTGTTCAGAATGTGTTGGGGTAGTAATGACAATCAATTTGTCTGGCTATAGTGTTTCATATATATATAAAAGAGGGGAACTGCATCTTAAAATATTCCATGCAAATAAATATTCCGAGAGCTGAAAATGTTATCTTGAATAGCTGGCAGAATTGATGGAACAACAACAAAAAGTCAGGGTCCTCTGAATATGGGGAAAGTACCTGCTGAGTATGATTTACAGACTCCTACTGGGAGGAAATAAAACACACAGCCATTCCCCCAACCAATTTATAGCTCTCTGCAAAGCAGCAAGTGTGAAACCACCATGAGTGATGGGGAAATGAGCAGACTAAATATAAGCTTCCAGCATGAAGCTAGCAAGCAATAATGTTCAAGGGAAACACACACACACACATACACACACACACACACAGAGGCAGCTGAACAAGGCACAGCATTGTCCCATATATTGTAAGTGAAATGCTACCTGGTCATATAGTGTGCATCTGTGGGTCACACAGTGCTGAATCCTTATCAAAAATCTATCCTTGCCAGGAAATGAAACATATAACCAATATATGGAAAAAGAGAAAGCTCACACAAAAATGTACAGAACATACGGATGTAAGTCCCCGACAAGTCCCAGAGATATAATTTGGAAAGGTCTATTTGTTTAAGACATTTCTATGCCGCCTCTTCAGAGTCCTGCTCCAGGCTGCTTACAATTAAAATGTCATAATATTAAAAAAACAAGCTATTAAAAACAGCCCTTTGGACAGCATAAAGACTATTTGTAAAATAGAGGCAGACCATTAAACATCTGGTAAAATAACCCATCTAATTAAAAGCCTGGCACCTAAATATGTCCTTTGGCCTGGCACCTAAAAGAAAGTAAAGTAGGTGTCAATTAAACCGCAAAGGGGAGAGCATATCAGAGATGGTATGCCCTGCCTCTAGTCATCAATTGCCTCATCTCTGAAGGTGGGGCACAGAGGATAGGGCTTAGAATCATAGAATCACAGAGTTGGAAGGGGCCATACAGGCCATCTAGTCCAACCCCCTACTCAATGCAGGATCAGCCTAGAGCATCCCTGACAAGTGTTTGTCCAGCTGCTGCTTAAAGACTACCAGTGAGGGGGAGCTCACCACAACCTTAGGAAGCTGATTCCACTGTTGCACAGCTCTTACTGTAAAAAAAGTTTTTCCTTAGATACGGCTGGTACCTTCCCGCTCTTAATTGAAACCCATTATTGCGAGTCCTCTCCTCTGCTGCCAACAGGAACAGCTCCCTGCCCTCCTCTAAGTGACAGCCCTTCAAATACTTCAAGAGAGCAATCAAGTTCCCCCTCAGCCTCCTCTTCTCCAGGCTAAACATTCCCACATCCCTCAGCCTTTCCTCAGAGGGCTTGGTCTCCAGGCCCTCGATCATCATTGTTGCTCTCCACTGCACACACTCCATTCTGTCCACATCCTTGTTGAAGTGAGGCCTCCAGAACTGTACACAATACTCCAGGTGCGGATGGCCAATGCAGTGTACAGCGGGACTAGGACATCTTGTGATTCGGATGTCATGCCTCTGTTGATGCAGCCCAAGACTGCATTAGCTTTTTTGTCGCTGCATCACACTGGCTGCTCATATTTAACTTTTGGTCCACCCTTACCCCAAGATCAGAAGTGTATCCCCCATTGTATAAATATGTTCCTCAGATGTAGAACTTGGCACTTATCCTTGTTAAATTGCATCTTGTTCACATCCACCCGCTTTTTCAGCATGTTCAGATCTTGTTGAGAGGTAGATATTAACTGGCAGTCTAGATAGCATGGGAGGAGATAGTCCTTCAGCTATCAACATATTTACTCAAACAGGAAAACAGAAACAGAGCTGGAAGGGACTCTAAGAGTCACCTAGTCCATGGCTCAGTGGTAGAGCATCTGTTTGGCAGGCAGAAGGTCACAGGTTCAATTGCCAGCACCCCCAGTTTAAAAGATGAGATAACAGGTAATGTGAAAGATCTACCTGAGAGAGCCACTGCCAATCTGAGTAGACAATACTGACTTTGATGGACCAAGAATCTGATTCAGTATAAGGCAGCTTCATGTGTTCAACCCCCTGCACAATGCAGAAAATTCACAGCTACCTCTCCCCCCTTCCCCAGTAAAGCCCCTCAGTATTCCAAAGGCAGCAAAAAGCTTCCAGGATCCTTGGGCCAATCTGGTCTGGAGGAAGATCACCCTGAATGTGAGACTATCTCCTTAAAATGTTATACAGACAAAAAAAAAATCATTGGACATAACTAACGTGTGCAAATCTAAGGCAAACTGGGATGTCTTCCTCCAGGTGGGGGCTGCAGTTCCCCTGGAAGTACAATTGATCTACAGACTACAGAGATCAGTTCCCCTGGAAGAAACGTCCGCTTTGAAAATCACACTGTATGTCATCACATCCCTGTTAAAGTGTCTTCCCGCCCCAAACTCTGCCCTCCCCAGGCACTACCCCCAAATCTCCAGGAATTTCTGAAGCTGAAGTTGGAACCAACCTACCTCAAGAGCTGTCTACTCCCTTATGAACCCGCCTGACTGCTACGGTCATCTTTGAAGAGCCTGCTATGGGTGCCTCTGCCTTCTGAGATTAGGCTGGTGGCAGTCATGGCACTAAAGCTTGGGAATTCTCTCCCCAGGGAGATTTGGCTGTCCCCTTCTGTTGCCATCTTCTGCTGGCTGGTGAAGACTTTTTTTTGTTTTGTTTGATGTTCCCTCAGTCATCCTTCCTTCCTGACCAATGTTTTCATTGCTAGTTTTTTTTAAAGTCTTTGTACATATTTTAACTGTTTTTAATATGTTTTAATCATGTGTGTTGGGGAGATGATTTTAGTGGTTTATGATGTGATTTTAACCATGAATATTTTAAATTGTTAGCCGTCTTGTTGGCCCTTGTGAGGGCAGAAAGGCAGGATACAAATTCTGTAAATAATAATAATAATAACGACCCCAGACTTTACACCTTGAGGGCTAAATTCACACATCCACACACTGAGAAATGGAAACTTTCCTAAAAATTGGATAGCTGGGGGGGGGGGTGTTTCCCCCCATCTAACTCTTTTTGCTCCAAAGGTGGTAGAGAACAAAAAGCATTATGATGGAACTTCTAGCCTCTCCACAACATCCTGTGCCTAACAGAGATAGGTAGGTATCAACTCGAAAAGAAATTCCTTGCATACCAACACTTCTGATGCTTTTCAGGCTGGAACATTTTCCCACCTCAGTTCTTTGGGTCCCTCTCTCATGTTAGGCTTCCTTGCATTCCATATTCCTAGGCCTCACAAAATTTGAAGAGGCATGGCTCATTCCATTTTAAATTGTGTGATGAGAAGATTGACAGTCACATTAGGGATGTCTGGAGGCATTTTGGCATCCCAATTATCCTCCTCCTGTGTTGCCCTGCGAGGTACACAGCGGGGTCCAGAAGCAGCACCTTGGTAGGTCACCCTGGATCTGGGTAGCATCAGCATGGGATCACTCATGTCACCACTAGGAACAGGCATGAACCAGAAAAATGCAATTCCGATCATGGTTTGTGGTATGCCTGGTTCACAAACCACAAACTGTCACAAACTTTTAGCCATCAAATGAATTGGTTTGTGAATTTTGTAAACTGGTAGAAAGCTCCTTGGCATGCAAGAGACACCAAACTCACAGGGGATCTCTAGCTGACTCTCTTCTACCTGCCCGCTAAGTTTGGTGAGGATTGGGTTTACGGGGTCCAAGTTACAGCCACCTAAAGAAAGTACCCTTTAGAAATTGCTTTCTGGGGAAATGACTAGTGGTCATTTTGACAGGTGCAAGTTCAGCAGTGTATAGAACAGACCCTGTGCAAGCTAGAGACATAAAACTCATCAGGGATCTCCCCTTGATGCTTCTCTACCTGTCCTCCAAGTCATGTGCAGATTGGATTTAGGGGGTCCAACTTATGCCCCCCCCCCCCAAAGAAGATGCCCCCAGGAAAGTGCTTTTGGGGAAAATGTCAGGCGCAGGTTCAAAGCTGCAAGCTACACGCACCAAATGCACAGGGAACCTATTGGTGTTTACAAGGTTGGAGAATACTCTCCTGCTGCCTTGAAGTTGTTTTGTTGATTTGAAGTTTGGTAAACGTTTTGTCTGAGCGGAGACAGTCTGTCTGGAAATGTATCAGTTACTGAACCACCACCAGGAACTGCTTGAAAGTTCATGGAAAGTTTGTGCTGGTTGACCTGCCACAAACTACCGTTCATGAATCATGAACCAGCCAAAATTAACCATGAACTTTAGTTTGTGAGCCGATTTGTGCCCATCCCTAGTCACTACCCTTCAGTGTATCCTCCAGTGTCTCCATTGACCACTGATTTAGCAATCCAGCAGGTTTTGCTTGAGTAGTGAACAGTGCCTGCATGCCAGACTCATATATGGTGGATATGCCCTACAAATATAATGTATCACATATCAGTTTCAACAAGTCAGAGCAAAATTCAAATTGTCATTTGTTTATTTGGAAACAACTGTGTTTACTACAACCAATCTAGCTATGCTTGCACATCTCCAAAGATAAGAGTTGTTTGCACTTGTGTCTTCTTTTTTAAAAAACAACAACAACATAGAATCACTAGCTAAGTTCCAGTGCATATACCACACACTTTAGATATATATAGGAAACCTCCATATGTCTGCACATAGGCAAAACATAATGTGAAAATTAATGATATGCAAATTTGGGTTTTTTTCAGAGTTGTGAAAATCAAATCTCCATTTTGGAATTTAAGGCTTCTAGCTCCAAAATGCAATTCTTGCGCTAGGTTTAATTTCAATGCACAATCTCCCTATTCAGTGTTAACAATTTTTTTTAAGTTAAGGGGAGTCAGGGGACTCTAAGATTTATTTTTGGTCTCATGGCAAGTAGAAAGTCTGAGGCAAGTAATGGATGGACAAAGACTGATGTTACATCATAGCAAACAAACTAGATATTAGAAGGCATGCTTTTAGAAGTCCTCATTTGAAGATAAAAGTTATGGATTTTTTGAAAACTGTTATTAACTTACAACAAGTGGGAATTCAATACATAGGCAATTTAATTATATGAAGATATTCATAATAATAAGGAAAGGACAAATAGTGGTATTGTTATTATGGAAATTCAGTATTGTGCAAACCAGGGATTGAGAATTATGTCTGAAAATTCTGTAGGATATGAATCATACTTGGCACCCCCCCACACCAAATGTTCCTAAGAGCTCTAAAAGCCATCTGATAGAATTCTGTAACATTTCAGGACTGAAATAACAACATGTTCAGCATGCCCTAACGGAGTTCCAGCGGATTTCACCCTCAGTGGAGAGTGCAAAGCTATGAAATCTGTCAAAATATATCCAAATGGATCATAATAACAGTTCAACAGCACTTTTCATCCATATTGTATAGCATGGAATGCTTTAGAGAGAGAGAAGCTTATTACACTAGACAATGGATGCTGGGGATATAAAAGCCCTCAGCAGTGATAGAGAGCTTCAGACTCCTAGTCTGGTACTCTGTATACTCCTTAAAGAGAGGAGCACATGAAGTTTGTGCCAAAAACTAATGTGCTGCTTAATTGTAGAAGCTTCCATGCTAAAGTTGGAGGCGAGATCATAGATCAGGAGATAATGGGAAATTATGACACTGATTAGGGTAAAAAAAATCAATTAGGGGAGATGAGCACTCACACTTGGCTTCAGTGAATCAGTTTCATCAGAGACAACCAATACAAGCAATGCACTCTTTCAAAATGGAAAACCATGCAATTCGGTTCTAATATAACCAGCCATGTTGTGGGATCAAGATGGGTAGCCATGTCTGTCTGCAGCAGTAGAAAAGAGTAAGCGTCCAGTAGCACCCTAAAGTCTAACAAAATTTGTGGTAGGGTATGAGTTTTCATGAGTTACTGCTCACTTCATACCCTACCACAAATGTTGTTAGTCTTTAAGTTGCTACTGGACTCTTACTGTTTTCTACTGCAACCATGTAGTGGTTAGAGTGTTGGATTTGGGAGGCCCACATTCAAATCCCCCCAGAGTCACAAAGCTTGCTGGGTGGCTTTGGAGCCAGTCACTCTCTCTCAGACTAATGTACTTCACAGTGTTGTTGTGAAGGAAAAATGGCAAAGGGACGAATAGTGTATGCTGCCTTGAGCCCCTTGGAGGAACAGTGGGATAAAATCTACTAAATGGTTGCAGTCACATGCACGAGATAAAGCGGGGGGGAAGTGAGACTATTTCCTCCAGCAGAAGTTGACCCGCAGTTGCGCAATTACACAGTCTTTTGAAGCTGTGGGCACAGCCCGCCACAGCATGATCAGATGCAACCGCGAGTGAGTTGGGTTCCCCCCCCCCATTTGTTTCCGATGCACTTAAATGAGGGATCGATGATTCGCACCTCAGCCCTGAGGGCTCCCTATGGAGTGTGCGATGATACACATACTGAGAAGGGGGAAAAAAACAACGGCATGGAGTTAGGATGGCCTGATCAGACCATCCTGATGCCATGAGAGCGTGCTGGAGCGATCAGACAGGGGAAAGTCCACCCATGGCCCATAGCAACCCGTTTGCTACCAGACTTTCCCCGGTGCCTGCTTACTCTGCTTTTGCAGTGGAGCAACACAGGTTGCTGCAGGTGTCAGGATGCTTCCCAGATGTTCATGTCTGCTCACACACTTTAAATCTGCCCTGCATTCATGCTTTTGTTGGCTAATTGTGCATATGATTGCAGGCAATAAATAAATGTGTATTTTAAAGAACAACAAATTCATAATTCCTACAGAGGATACATTCAACAGGGGGGTTGGCTTATCTTGTAATTATCTGATAAGTGCATCTGATTGATAATGTGCTTTCAAACACATCTTCCACTTATGCACATACATACATGTATTCTTTTTGAATAAAGTTAAAGTATACACAAAGAAAAAGTAAAACAGAATTGGTGTGTGCATGGAAGCTCATCATAGGGACAACAGCTGCTTCTCAAACAGCGAAGTGTAAGATACTGTTAGAGAGGCAAGGAGCTCTTTATGAATGACATCAGTCCAACCATTAACTAAATCTATAAGTTTGGTATGTTAACAAGAACTCTCAAGGTATCTGCAAGGCTGAACAATTGCTTTAGAATTCTTTTCTCTAAACCACTGTATTCTGTAAGAGACAAATGTTCCTGCCTATCTATAAGATGTAGAATTAGAAACACTTCCACCTTTTTTCTGTTTTAAAATCTGTAAAAAAAAAATTAATAGTAAGGGACACCTCTAGTTCCACATCTATGCCCGTGGTGATCTAGCTGTGATGTATAAAAAGTACACAGAGTTTCAGGGTCACGCCATCCTAGACTAGCTGTAAAATGACTCTTTTGTAAGCTGTCACCCTGCAGCCTTGGAGACTTTTGTAAACCTCTTCTTTCATTCCCATGCCTGCTGTATCAAAGAATTCGGGTCACTGTCAAAATGCAACTTGCTTTTTTGAACACATCCTTTTTATGAGTTCCAGTAGTTTCAAAAGAGAATTTACTTGACCTTTAATAAATAGGGAGCAAAGCAGTGGCCAGAAGAGAAAAAATGTGATGTAAATGTGTGATGTGATGTAAACTGGGAAAACAGAGAGAGATTTTGGAGAGAAAATCACTACAAATAAAAAAGAAAATAACGAAATGTGATTTAAAAAAACTTGATAAGTTCTTCAGTCTGACCCAATGCAATCTACTTTACAATTCTGGACCTCACCAATGACACATGCTAAACAAGTGCAGATATTCAAAGAATTACTTATGGAATAGCCCCCTGAAGCTGAGTGTTTTCAGAAATAGTATGGGATGCAATCAAAGCTCAAATGGAAAATCTGCATATGTTCTTTGAATAAGCAGAAGAGCCTCTGCTCACAAAATAATACCTTTGGATCCAACCCACTATACTTAGCCATAGTTGTTATGAAGCATGGGATGCTGTAAGACCCCTGATTAAGATCCTCAAGGTACAAGGAAAACAAGATTTAACTTGCTCTGCTAATCCTGGTTCCAAGAATGAGTGCATAGGGACTCCTGCTTGTCAACTTACAAGCGGAGAGGATAAAACTGCACAGAAACCACTGTTATTATGGTATGTTCAGTACAGATAAAAACATTGTGTTGCATGTGAAAAATTGGGTGCATTCTTTAAATGATATATTTCATTGTCTGCTTTTATGTCTGTGCAATCAGAGATATCAGTTCATGTAGTCATCACAAGAACTGATCATAAGATTAGCTTGGGTCATTGGCAGACAGACAGGGGAAGCACACTGAGATATCTAAGTGGTAAGTATCAACTCAAAAGCAGATTTTGTTTTTTAAAAACATGTGCCTTTTAATAACTGAAGGCAGCATCAGATGGGTGGGGACTGATAAATGTGAGATGGCAGTCTAGTCATACAAATGGGCAGAACTGAATTTGGTTGGATGCATGCAAATAACAGACTTTTGATCATGACCAGTGAGCCTGAGCTAAACCTGTGGATATTCAACTAGTTAATCATAGAATGGGATAAATCCCACATATGTTCCCTAGATCTCCAAGTGAAAAAGGGCAGGAAAAAAGTTACCATTAAAGAAATTAGGCAACTCCTATTTTTGTAAAATAAAATCATCTGGGCATCTTCATTCTCAATACATTTTACATATAACTGTGCTATACTGCATCAGTGTGAATTCATACCTAGAAGATCTAGCAGTTGTCACAGGCCTGTAGTGCAGAAGACGATGGAATGTGCAGTGCAGTTTATGGGACCAGGGAACACTTGCCTGTCAACGTGGACTATGCGTATTCAGATCCATACCCCGAAGCAATTCTGTTGCTTGCAATGCCACCAAAGATGTCAGAGAAGATTTCACAGTTAACAGAATCCATCACACACACACTCATGAATAGACCAAAAGTCCAGTGGCACCTTAAAGATGAACAAAATTTGTGGCAGTGTATGAGCTTTCGTGAGTCACTGCTCACTTCTTCAGATATCTTCAGAGATCAGATTGGTACCTAAAGAAGTGAGCAGTGACTCATGAAAGCTCATACGATGCCACAAATTTTGTTAGTTTGTAAGGTGCTACTGGACCCTTGCTCTTTTCTACTGCTACGAACATCTTGATCTATACTCATGAATGATTCTGATAAATTTGTCAACATACCCAGGGCAATCAGTACGCACAATAGCTTTTAAGAATTGGGGTTTTGGGAGACTTCTGGGAGACTTCCAGATGATGAAGAAGAGTTGGATTTATACCCCACCCTTCACTCAGAGTCTCAGAACAGCTTACAATCTCCTTCCCTTCCTCTCCCCACAACAGACACCCTATGAGGTCAGTGGGGCTGAGAGAGAGCTGAGAGAACTGCTCTTGAGAGAACAGCTCTGAGAGAACTGTGACTGACCCAAGGTCACCCAGCTGGTTGCATGTGCAGGAGTGGGGAATCAGACCCATTTCTCTAGATTAGAGTCTGCTGCTCTTAACCACAACACCAAACTGGTTCTCTAGAGATTTTTTAGAGAGCAGATTATAGCCATAAGTACATTGAAATGAAGACACATCTAACTTAGAACATCCAGGCATTATGGGAGGGGGCACCAGAAAATCACTGGCTAATCACTTGTATTTTTTCAGGGGAAAAAAAAATTAAAAGTCCCAGCTTCAGAAAGGAATTGTCGGCCTGGGAGTAATTTAAACCCCACTAATGTCAATATGAAACTTTTTGTTTATTGTTCTTGGCAAAGAAATCATGCTAGGCAGAGTTTGAAACGGTTTTTTAAAAGCATAGTATCTTTCTACTATTTTCAAACACTTCCTTCTTTCTTATTTTTCCATCTTTTCCTTCCCTAAGCATCTTGGGAAACCTAGTCCAGAAGGCCAGACTCTAGAAATCTGGAAAACTTCCAAACACTAGCAAGACAAATTGCTGCTATTAGGATACACCTTCTCCATAGAGAGAGGACTCACATGGGATAAATGTACTTTGCATTCTCCTGAAGTGTGGGTATTTTAAACTCTGTGAAATGAGCCATTGCTCTCCTTATAGCCTAGCCTTTTAGGGAGCTGGGGATGGGTGGGGGTGGGGGGGAAGAGAGAAATGGCATCTTGCATGTAACTGGATCTATAAAACAGACCAGCTTCTGATGAGTCTTAGGAGCTTCCGTATAAATACACTGTCACATTGATTTTATGTAGCCGTGTTGCTGTTACTAAGTGCCTGACAGGCTTGACAACTTGATCGATAAGTGATTCTTTTCATGCAGACCTGCAGGTGCCTCAGGTGCTTTCCCCCTTTTGGAAGATGACAATCAGGCTCATTAAAGACAACACTAAACATTACCAATGACATGTCTCTTGTCAAATAGATACAAATAAGCCCTACTATGATTTTATCAAGCACCTATTGATTTAACTGATATCGCCAAGACTTAACCTATTGTTGATAATGCAGTTTAAGCCCCTCCCCTCCATTTTGCATCAGCCTATCAGGAATTTAAATGGTTTGAAGTGATGCAGATAAGCTCTTTGTACCAAATCATATTTGCTACTAAAAAAAGAAACACTTCTGTCTGTTCGACATTCATTTGAAGGATTATTATCCCATTCATTTCTAGAATCCCTCCACTTCTGTCTGGCTAACAGCAAACAGGAAATGGATATCCAGAGCCATTATGTTAAATTTAACCTCCTTAATTTGGTTCTTCAGTTTCTGCATACACTAATTTGAGCCTGTTGCGTCTTCAAAGTGTTTGTTACAGCCCTGCTTTTTAGTGTAGGACCCATTTCATCATTTTCCTTTCTCAGCAGTTCTGCTTTTGAATGATCCACAGTTGTGAGAGGGTTAATTTTTTAAAAAGTATAATTCTCACTTCAGTTGCAGAGGCCAGGCTTAGGCACAGAATCATAACAGTGTCCTTCCTATCCGTACATCATTTGAAAGCACCCAGGATATTCAAGACATCAGTATCCCAAATGTGCCACAGAACTTACTCCACTATGTGCAGGAAACATGGCAACTGCTTCACAAACTTAACCAGCAACACAGCCTGAACAAAACATGGGGAAGGAGGCACATGCATGTATATAGTAATCTGTGGCACAAGCACTACCATTAATCCAAAAGATTATTCAGGTCATGTTCTGAAACAGAAAGGTTGTATAATTTAGTCAGAGAATGCCTCAAAGACTAAGCTACAGCAGATAAAATTTATATCAAAAGAAATATATTTATTATATAGTGTACACAATAATGTGGTTAAAAGCATAAGGCCTGAATATCAGGCTGCATTAAAAGTAATCTAGAATCAGTTTTACATAAGCTATTATAAATTCCTCATAAAAAGCTGATGATAAAGGCCAAATGACCAACACAAGACCATATGCATTTTCGCCTCTTAGGCCTTCTTCAGTGGTCAATAATACCTAACATAGTTTTCACAACTACATTTGGAAAATAAACAATGGCCCCGGCCACACAAGCGAGATAATCCGGGGGGGGGAAGCAAGGCTATTTTGCCCCAGAGCAATTTGACCCACAGTTGTGCAATCACACAGGTCCGTGAAGCTGCTGGTGCAACTCACCACTGCATGATCAGATGCAACCGCGGGCGAGTTGGGTTTTTTTTTGTCATTTGTTTCTGATTCACTTATTTGCTCAAATAGTGGATAAATGAATTGCCTCTCCAACCTGGGGTCTTCTGCTGGCAGTATGAGATGATACACATACTGAGAAGGGGAAAAAAACAACAGGCGTGGTGTCGGGATAGCCTGATCAGACTATCCTCGATGCCACAAGTTTGTGCTGGAGTGATCACATGGGGAAAGTCCAACTGTGGGCTGCAGCAACCCGTTTGATACTGGAGTTTATCTAGTAGTTTTTTATTCTGCTTCTCCAGTGGATCAAAACGGCTTGCGACAGCTTGCCGACAGGTGAGGGACGCCTCCCACATGTGCTGGTGTGATCATACCACTTTGATCTGCCGGTGAGTTGTCCCTCTCGCGCGGCTAATGGGTGTGTGTGTGATTGTACCCAATATATGTTTTTTAACCCTGACCAGGTGATGTTATCTCATATATTGTGTCATTTGATGTTAGCTTATAAAGTAAACCATGGGTAAGTATGCTCCCATTCACAAATCATGGGTAACCATTCACAAACCATGGGTAGCTATGCTCCCATATAAATTGTCCATTGGTACTATAATCTGGTAAATAATTTCAAACATTTCTGGATGTATGCATCATCCAATTTAGCCATCCATAACAGTGTTCAAGCACCACCACACAATATTGATTTATTTACAAAATTTACATCCCATTTTTCTCATCAGGGCCACCAAAGCAACTAACTGATTAAAAACATCAATAATAAAAATATCTTCAAAACCAAGAGGACTCTCTCTCTCATGCCTGTTAGCAGCACTTATCTTCAAAGCCTGGGTTGTTTCTTCCCTCCAATGGAAGCCAGGTGCAAGATGGCCTGGCTCTTCCAAGTGTTTGGGATAGCTTGATTAATCATTTTTTGACTGATAGACAGCATTTAGGTTATAAGATGTATAGTTTTAATTATGCATGCATTCTTGTGGTCTGGCTAAGTTTCACTGTATGTGCGCATGCTTGAAGCCAGCAGATAGAAGCTTAGCCTGCATTGCCTGTTAACTTCGATGTGTTATTAAAGATCTCCTTGTAAGCAAACCTGAATCTCTTGTATTGTTTCTTTGGGAACTTCTGAGAACCTATGGAGCCCCTGGCCAGGGAGCATAACAGTCTCTGCAATATTACTCCAGAATTCTCTGTAGTTATTATGACATCTAACACATCATTTCTTTGTTGAGTATTACAGGCTAATCATGAGAAGAATGAAAAAATTAGCTGCATTATGAAAAACAAGAAAATACATTGTTTTATACATTTAATAGCCTCCACCTATACATTTAATAGCCTCCACCTTGTAGTCTACACTTACATATCCTATTAGAAGATATTTGCAACTACCATCATCCAAAAGAGTGATGTGACAACTGTATAGCCTGTGCACCATCCTAAACACATACATACAATAACATGATATAATTAAATATATATGTACATTTTTTAAAATGCCAGAGTACCTCTGAGCATGTAAGATGATCTTTTCTCACCACTGTTGAAATGGAGCCAGTCTTTGTGTACCTGAATTGTAGGGAGAGGCATCACCCACTCTCTTTTTGCTTTCTCCTCAGCATGTGGCACAGTAGCTCAGGCAAGAGAGTAAGACTGCCCAGAGAACAGCAAGCTGGCCAGGGATACAGGGAAATAAAATCACCCCCACTTCCACTGTGACCAGCTTGCTATATTCCTGTGTAGCTGCCTGATGAGAGTTCAGAAGCTGCAGAGAAGCATTGGGGGTTGTTGGAAAGGTCTGGCCCTTTACTTCCATTTCTGGCATGAGGCCTATAGCTCAGGGTGGCTCACAGCCAGGCCCATAGCCAGGATTTTTTTAATTTTTTGGGGGGTGGGGCTTTAAATAAATGGGGGGGCACCCTGACTGGGCCCCAAGATGCACCCTGACCGGGCCCCAAGATGCCCCACTACCTACGGGCCTGCTCACAGCTTACCCATCTTCCAGTTTTTGCACCAGTGTGTGTTTCAGGGTGGGAAACACCTGCCAGCCTCAAACCCTAGCAATGCTCACTCTCCTGGAACAGGGGGTAGGTGCCACAACAGGGAACAGTGGTCAGAAGTGCCACATGACACAGTGCCACATGTGACTCCCAAGACACTTGTAAGTCTCTGCAATAGAACATCTTTTCTCAGCTTTCCAGCTTAAATATGTATCCTGCTTTACTGTATTTCCTCCTCTGATCTATTTACAAACCAGTGGTGTTCCTCATCAGTCTATTTTCCAAGCTAAAGAATTTAAAATAAAAAAAAAATAGGATTTCCATTTCTGCACAACTGGAAAACAACTACAATACAACTCTAATTCTGTGCTCATGCTCGGCCAATTCTGCACATGTATGAAGGTTTCCCTAATTTCTCCTTGTAATGACAAAGTCAGTAGTTCAGAATTCAGGAGTACCTGAAGAAGTGTGCACGCATGCCTTGAATAAAACTTTGTTGGTCTTAAAGGTGCCACTGGACTCAAACTTTGTTCTGCTGCTTCAGACCAGCACAGCTACCCCACCTGGATCTTTTTTGGGAGTGTGAGCGGTTTCACTAAGAGAGCCTCATATATGCTGGGGGGCGCACGTCAGTTTCCAAGAGAGCTTGTTGGTTCCCAGCCAACAATGTTGCAAATCAAACTTTGCAAACCCATCATGCCTTTGTATTATTTATCCCCACAGGAAATGTCATAGCCAGTATTTCCAAGAATTTTATTTCCCCTTTTTACAGCTGAGTCACATCGAAACAGGATTCTCCCTTTTAATAATAGGATAATATGAAATGTTAAGAGGGGAAGGATAAATCCAGAACTCATTATTACATGTCTCCCTTATTATTACATGTCTTCAGTGGCTAGAATTGCGCTCTTAATTAAATATGTCATTTTCCCCTGGCATCACTATGATGTTAAAGGTGTTGAAATGGAAATTCTTCCTCTCCCTGAAGCCACTGATCTGCAATATTTTTGTATCCTAACAAAATTAGTAATGCACATTTTTGATTACCATGTTATTTTCCATGTCACAGTGCAACTTGTAATAATAGCTCTCATTTCCTCTTGAAATTCTGAAAAGTCAGTGCCTTAACACCATTAATAATGTCATAAGACTCATGTTTATTAAATCCAAACAACCCACCTGGTTTCGATTCTCTCATAATCCTCTTTAACATATGAGAGCTACTGTAGGTGGCCTCTGCAACAGAGCTATGCAGTTAGGGATTTCGCACAGATTCTCTTCTTTGGCCAGAAAGTGCTGTGCAATTTCTGTGTGCAAACTTCGACAGCTGAAAAAACAGGCTTTTTGCAGTGCTTCAGATACTTGGTGGTCCATGACAAATGATCCAAATTGTTCAAAATTACAGCGATCAAGTCACAGGTGGGTATGATCTGTAATAGATAGCTTTGAATGATGTGCCCTAAGGCAAAGGATTTCTACAGAGTGAACCACAATCGTTGAACATCTACGGATGCATGCTTCCAAAAATTCTCCTCATCCAAATTTCTCCCTGAATTAGAGTCCCAAGTTACCGCGGTTTGTTTCTGATTTTGTTTCCATAATAGTGCCAAGGCATTTTGTACACATGTAATTTGTCAGTGCTCTCAGGTTCACCTTGTATCATTTTCTAGATTACCAGTGTTTACATACACCTCAATAAAACACTACAGAAAAGCAAGATCAAGATGGTAGCCATGTTAGTCTGTCTGTAGCAGTAGAAAAGAGAAGAAGAAGAAGAGATTGGATTTATATCCCGCCCTTCACTCACTTAAGAGTCTCAGAGCGGCTTACAAACTCCTTTCCCTTCCCCTCCCCACAACAGACACCCTGTGAGGTAGGTGGGGCTGAGAGAACTGTTTCCCAAGCTGTCCTTGAGGGAACAGCTGGTGCAGAGCTATGGCTTGCCCAAGGTCATCCAGCCAGGTGCAAGTGGAGGAGTGGGGAATCAAACCCGGTTCTCCCAGATTAGAATCCGCGCACTTAACCACTACACCAGAGCAAGCGCCCAGTTGCACCTTAAATACTAACAAAACATGTGGCAGGGTATGAGCTTTTGTGAGTCACTGCTCACTTCTTCAGATCACAGTATCAGTAGAATGCAGTTGTAGAATAGTTGTAGTCATATGGCCTGTGAGTGTGTGTACACATACACACACTCACACTCAGGAGATCAGGCCTGTATACCTTGTAAGCCAAAAACTCAAGTGTGGGCCACCATTGTGACCCGCCAGCTGCATGATCATCCTGCCTCCTTCACTTCCTGGTTTTGTTCACTAGGAACACCCACAAATTGTGCAGATCCAATCCAGAATATTCATAACATAGCAGTCTAATTATACTTGAACACACGAATGAAGCAGCCTTAGACCATTGGTCTACCAAGGTCAATATTGTTTACTCCGACTGGTAGCAGCTCTCCAGGATCTCAGGCAGAGGTCTTTCACATTACCTACCACTTGATCTTTTAAAGTGGGGGGGGGGGGGAGATGCTGTGGATTGCAATAGGGACCTTTTGCATGCCCAGCCGATGCTCTGCCACTGAGCCACAGTCCCACGATCTGTATCAAGGAGGAAACTTCTAATAGCTGTTTGCTGAGCAGACCACAGCAACAACTGAAGGCAACAGAAGGAACCCAAATGGCAGCTGCAACTGTAAAGCAGAATAAAACTATATTTAGCACCACTGCACTTTCAAAGTACTTTTTGCCTGTCTGAATCATAGTTCCAAAGACAGGGCTAAGCATAGCCTGTCATGCTCTGCCACTGCACCAACTGTCAGCAACTGATTTCTCCCCTCAGTGTCAACTCACCGTGGATTGATGCTCTTCACACCTTTCAAAAGAAATAATGATGGTTACAGAATAACTTCTGCCATCATACTATCGGTTATTCTGTCAGCACTGTACTGTCAGAATAAGCAACAACAGAGAAGAGGAAGAAGAAAAATGTGGACTTCGGAACGCCTTCAAAACCATGAAACTACTGACTATGTAATTTGGGACCTCTCAAAGAACTGAAATCCTCTACCTTCAGGATACATATTCAACACTGTGGGGAAGAGTGGCTTTTTTATTTTAAGTTTAACTGACTGCCAATCAGGAAATAGGCAGTATCACATGGTATAGCTCTCTCCATGAATGTATCATTTTTTAAACTGTGCATAGACTTCAGTTCACCCTGCTGCCCGGCCACGTGGCAGGAGGGGCTGGCTTTGCCTCCAGGAAGGGAGAGACTGAAGGGGCTCCAATAGGGGGTGGTGCTCGCTTGCCATGTTTAACGGCCAGCTCCCGCCCTTCGCAGCCAGTCCTTGTTCAGTGATCGGGCTTCTGCTGCCAAATATTTACAGTCTCCAAGACAACATATTTTCCTTACTAGAAAAATGCAGTCTATTCCCTGCCCTTACCAGTACTTAGGCTGCCAGCATGAGGCTAGAAATCAGCAGAAGGCCTACCGGCATGTGGAAAGCCACTCTGAAGATGTCATGAAGATGTCTGAAGATGCCATGAAATCACTGGCAATGCAATGATATCACTTCCAGTGTGACCTGGAAATGACATTGTTTAGGGGCAATGTTCTACCATACGCCAAAAACCCTAGTTTGAAACAAATGCTAGAGCACCACCCTACCATGGTCACTTCACTTCCGTCACTAGTGATGTCTCTGCTCTCCATCCACCACCACCCCCGGCTCATTGAGCAGCTGTGTGGGAAGAAGGCTGGCAGTGGGAGGTCTCCTGCCAGTCAGGGACATCTGGCAGCCCTAATCAGTAGACCATTTATTATGATATCTTTTGGACTGCTAAACAATCCGACTTTTAATTTTTTAAAAGAGAAGTTATTGTGGAAAACAGCCAGAAAATGGCCTGGGTTATGTATTTATCCAAGGCAACACCAAAGACGATATTAAAATTCTTGTATAATGGTAAGAAAAAAAATGTCTAGAAAATTTGGTGAAGGCATTTTTGAGGGAATTAGTAGACACCCAGTATGACTTAATTTAAAAAGGGCTGGAATCAGAAACCCAGGTTGCCAAAGAATCTACCCCATGGATTGATAGCTACTCATACCAGTATGAAATGGAAAGAAAAATCTGAGCAAGACAAGGTGACCTGCCTGACCTCTGTTCATGGAAATGGCTGAAATTCTTCTTGTTCACTAGAGCACAACGTCAAGGATTATGGGGCCTTCTGATCTGTTCCTTTTTCCCCTATGCACGGTCTTTTCCCATGTGTAACAATCAATATAATAATGCAAAGTGGGGCACTGTTTACTTTGTGTTAATACTGCAGTTGCCACCAGAAATCCTAACTGGATTCAGAACTGGAAACTTTGCCATCAAGAGGTCATACAAGAGTTACAGCTGGATTAATCCAGGCCCAAGAGGAGGGGAATGGAACTGGTAGGTGGGCTAGTGGAAGAGTGAGCATCAGAAAAACACCTAGCAGTCAGCCAATAGGCACTTACACATAAACTACAATCTCAATTAGCCAAGGATATCTATGCATTTGTACCACTTTGCAGCTATTCCATTCACATGAACTGGGAGCCTGCCAGCTGAGTGTATTCTTGCGAGCACAATACACACAGCAGGGTCACTGTCTTGTGTGGGTTGAGACGTGTGTGGATTTTCCTTGCATGTACAGCTTCCAGGTGTGAATGGAAGCATTTGCAAGGAAATCCATGCAACCCCCAGTTTACAAGAGACAGCAACTGTGAATTTCATGTTCCAAAATGTGCTAAGACTACCCTTGCCTCTCCCCTCCCCACCCCAAACCCTGCCATTCCCACACTCCACCCCCAGAGGATATGGGGGTTGCCAGGAGGAGGGGAAAAGGGTAATAATGTAGGAAGGATGATACAGGGGAAAGTGATGTGTGTGTCCTCCACAAGTCCTTGAGGGTTCCCTACCATGGAAATGGGCCTTGCCAGCAGCCTGCACCGCACTACTGGGCAGGAAAAAGGGAGAGGCTGTGAGGGCTTTCAGGGAGGGAAAGAGGAAATAGTGGGGGAGGAGGAAATTAGATGCCCTCCTGCAAGTCATAGACTCATAGAATCACAGAGTTGGAAGGGGCCATGTTGGCCAGCAAGGCACTTTTCTGTGCTCTTATGGATTTTCATCCATAAGTTTGAACTCTGTGTCGCCAGCAGTGGTAGGGACTTGCGCTTTCTTCTTCACATAGGAGCCAGCTCCAGCCCAAGCCAGGAGGCTGACACCCCAAGCAGTTCACCCAAGGCAAAGACAAAGGATTCCTCTTGCCATGAGGCCTCCTTCTGTCAGACATCCGCTGGTTGACCCCCACTCTCCCACTACCCATCTGAATAGTTATGCTAACGAGACTGCCTAGCAACTAATGTGCCAGCCATCAGATACTTGGCTAAAACCATCAACTAACAATAGGTATGGCCAGGTGAGTCATCGGACCCCAGACTCAGTGTCTGTTTCCTGGTGAAGTCATACTTTTGCAACACTGACCAAACCCCTGGACCTCCTCCCTTTGTTCACCTTTAACCTATAGCAAGGTCCAACAGGGACGGACCGCCTAGTAGGAGTGTTAGTGGGTTGTGGTCTGCAAAGCCCGCCCCAAGACCCCCAATAAAAGTCCAAACCGAGAGTCACTCGGCCTCTTGAGCCATCGCCCTCTATCTTACCTATTGACCCTTCAGTCCAGCTTTCTGTCCCCAATCCTTGCCTCCATCTTTAAACCCCTTTTTCTCTCTCTGGACTCGCGATCCAGGAGAACCACGTGGTCTTGCCAGTTCAAGCCTCATGGCCCCATAGCTTTTATACCTTTCTTCCCAAATCCAACTCATCCTGACATCGGACAACGCATCTAAGGTAACGTGCTTTCCCCACCAACGAAACCTGCTCATGCAAAAGTGCTATTTTCTCTCTTTATTTTATTAGACCTGTAAGATTGTGTGTGTGATTACGATTTTTGTATGCTTGATTACATGATCCAGTAAACGACATTGAACTTGGAACTCGCCTCACGTGCCTCTTTCCTTGAGATCTCCCGGGAGGGGTGGGACCCTGGTATAGTTGGCAAGAACCCGTGTATTTTGCCAATTGCTAATTGTAAATTAAAGCAATTCGGCTAACAGAATTGGGGGCTCGTCCGGGATTGCCCTGAGGGTTAAACTTCGCGCCATAGTCGACAGGCGTGTCTTTAACCCACAGACGTAAGGGAAAAACCACTTCTGGAGCTCTTGGAGAGGCTGTATGATTGGTTTCTGTCTGCGTGTCTGGCTCTAGTGAGCAACCTATCGTGGGTGGCTTCCCCCTTCTCTTTCTATCTCTTTGAACCCCAGGTCAAACTGTGTGACCGTCCGCGCGTCTATTTTGTGGGAAGGGATCCAAAGAAGACCAGAGTAGGGCGCTAGAACAGTTGCACAAACACTACATACACTACATACACTACATACTCCCGCTGAGTCCGAAAAGGAACCTTTCTTTGAGCGCACCCTTGCTCCTCCCTTGCCTTACTTCGCTCAATGAAGTGGAAATAATTAATTTAGGTTCGGGGTTACCCTGAGAGGCATATTGTCTGGAAACCCTACTGGCTAGAGAAAGTCCAGTGCTCAGTGAGTCCGCCATAGCTCACTATTTTCCGAGTCCGCCATAGCTCGTAGTTGTGTTGAGCCCGCCATAGCTCAGTGAGTCCGCCATAGCTCACTATAGACTGAGTCCGCCATAGCTCAGGTCTGTGGTTAAAGGTAATCCAGAGAGGCTAGGAGAAGCCTAGAAACCTTATAATACGGGTTAGGAGGTAATCCCGTTAGAGAAGCGAGGCTTGGCCACCCCGTTCTCGAAACCCCGAAGTTAAGAGGTAGAGGAACCTCGGAGACAAAGGAGTCTCTTTGGGTTGGAGGCACCCGGAGTCTGAAGGAACGGATATTCCTCAGCTTCAAACGCCAGGTTTTTGGGTTAAAAAGTAATCCCTGAGTGTCGCGGGGTGAGAGTCCCCCGGCCCTAAAAACTGCATAGAAAGTGTGCTAATTAATAGTAACGTTAGCCTCCTTGTGCTAACAAAAGCAGCTTTACAATCTAAGAGAAGCAGAAGAGACAACTTCCCAGTCTTTGCCCCTGTTGTAAGTGAAAGCAGGAGAACTCCTTGAAAGATGTTTCGCTCTAAGAGTGACGAGCCCAAACTTGAGAAATGGTTGATCAAGAAAGGTGCGTCGCCTTGGAAGGAAGGATCTTTCAAAGGCCCCGATCCCTTAAATTTGGTACAAAACGCTTTCCAAGACTATTGCAAGGAGCAAAAACCAGGCTCCGCGGCTAAGGATCAAGCCGCCAGTTGGGCTTTGTATACAGCTGTGCGGGACGCCGCTGCTGTAATCAAACGCCTTCAGGAGGACGTAGAGAAACAAGAGGAATTAGTCCGGCAACGTGAATCTGACCTGACTAGAGAAATAGACCGGTTTGAGAAATTGGAATCCAAATATTTAGAAGCTAAAGAGGAACTGAGTGGTATTAAAAATAAACATGAACAGGATCTCACGTTCCAACGTACAAATTACGAGGAACTTATGGCCAATAAGCAAGATGAGCTAGAACAAGAAATTAACCAGCTGAAAGTAGCCCACGAGGACGAGGAGCATAGGCTGAGGACCGAGAAACTAAATGTAATTCTGGCAAACCAGAGTCTTACTATTGCTGTCCAAGATGCTAATAAAAAGATCGAGGGCCTAAACCGTAAAGTAGAACTGACAGAGAGCGCACTAACTCAAGCGAGGGAAGAGATAAATACTTCTAAGGCTGCGGCAAAATTCCTAGTGGAACAGAACCAAATTAAAATACAGCAAGCTAACCACGAGGCTTGCCAAAGGGAAATTGCCACCCTAAAGAAGCAAGTGGGATTACAGAATGCAGTGATCTCCACTGTACACCCCGGAGGCATGCTAAACCTCTCCGAAATCTCGGCCATTGAACCCAGTGCCCCTATGCACCCCATTAGCACGAAACATACGGTAATCACAGAAGGCGATGATACATCTACCCAGGTTGTGACCGAGACCAGGCTCTGGAAACCCGATGAGGTTAAAGCAGTAGCTGAACAATTGGGCCCTCTTACTAGGGAGAATTCCGTACAATGGATGGCCAATGTAGACATGATTTACAACTCCGCTAGTGGAGAAGACCTCACATTGGTAGCCCGTCAGTGTGTAGCAGCTCCCCAGCTTCCAACTCTTAATGCAGCCATTGCGAGTGGCAACTTAACAGCAGCTTCAAAGACGAAGTGGATGCAGGACGTCCTTAAATATTTAAATCCCAACACTACTTTACTTGCTCTCTATGTGTTGGAAAGATAGGGCCCCAATGAAGATCCGGAGACATATATGGCTAGGAAACAACTATTAGCTGTCCTAGCAGACCAAGTTGCTGTAAAACCTACCACTGGTTCGCCTGACTATGAGGAGGATGATTTCAAGGAAGCACTTGTAAGTGGCCTCCAAACCCAAGCCCAACTGTCTTTAAACATAGCAGATGGTGCGTCAACTACTTGGACAGATCTGGAGAAAAAGATTAAAAGAATAGCCTCTCTTCTCCGAGGTGCTGGAGCTCTAAAACCCCATAAAGGCAAGAAATTAAAAGATAGGGATGATGACGAACCCATACAGGCGATAACTTACGCCAACCATGGGCCCCATTCACAATTCCAACCGTCTGGAAAGTATGAACCCAAAAATGACCGGTACCCTAGACAGGACCGGTATGAGAGAGGCAAACCTTGGCAGAACAATTATCAGAGAGGAGGAGGAAATTACAGAGGAAAAAGAGAGTATCGAGACTACCACAGCAATCCTGCCCAAGCCCACCTCCAACCTTCCGCACCACCTCCTCAAAACTATCAGGGCCCCCCTCAAGGCCAATACGGGCAGCCACAAGGCCAAGCAAACCAGCCGCAGGCATATCAGCCATCGGCACCTGAACCGCTCCCAGGCTATCAGCCTCCGGAGACGTCCGATACCTTTAGAAGGCAGATATGGATGCAGCTTAAGGAAAGGGGCTACGAAATGGAAAGATTCCACAAGCAGCCTAATAGTGTTCTGCTTCGTGCCTTGGCTGAGAGTGAGGAGAAGGCACAGGCACCAGGTCAGCCCATCTACCCGGTGCTTAGTAAGGAACTGCCAGAACTAGCAAAGCACAGCTAGAGCTGCCCGGAGTCCCGGGCTCTCCCCAATGGCGTTGTGGCTACTTTGAAGCCCGATACATGGGGGAGACCGACTGTGAAAGCAGGGGTCGGGACTCCAGGGAACAGTAAACCTGCTACCCTTCTCATCGACACCGGAGCCGCTCTTAATGTACTAAGTCCATATCTAGCTGCCCACGGTCAACCCACTCAGGAGGCCATTATGCTCGCCGGTTTTGCTGGAGGCGCACACAGAGCCACGGTCTGGAAAGACGTTCCTTTAACCGTAGGAACTCTTTCTACCCTCGTGTCTGCCTGCGACAATCAAGGTGAGGATGCTGGCATCCTAGGGGTCCCCTTTTTCCAAGCACATGGCTTGACTATTGATCTAGCAAACGGCTTCCTCTGGCAAATTCCAGAGGGCCCTCGCGAAATCAGTGCAATCCATAGATGCGCTGCCCTCAAAGCTCCTCTCCCTCTGGCCCCAATTGAGCCTAGTGATCCCTGGATCCGAGATTTTCCTGAAGTCTGGATCAAGGACAAGGCAGAATGTGGGACAGTGAGAGATGCCTGTGTTCTCATAGAAGGCAAAGATCCTCCACCTCAGAAACAATATAAATACCCTGCAGAAGCTGAAAATGGAATAGCCAAAACCATAGAAGGCCTTTTACAGTGGGACGTAATCCTCCCCATGCAGTCTATCTGCAATGCCCCTCTGTGGCCGGTCCTAAAAGCTGACGGTGTAACCTGGAGAATGACTGTGGATTTCCGAGCTCTGAATGCTGTAACCCCACCAGTAGCGCCTGTAGTAGCCAAATACCACGAGATCCTTGCCGCCATTGCTGCCGGATCTCGCTACTATAGTGTGATTGATTTGGCTAACGCGTTCCACTCGATCAAGCTACACGAGTCTTGCTGGTATAAATTCGCGTTCACTTTTCGCGGCCAGCAATATGCATTCAAAAGAACACCACAAGGCTTCCATTCTAGTCCCAGCATTTGCCACGCACACGTAGTCCGTATGTGGGATCGTCTCGGCCCCTCCTCCAAGGAACACGTGTTGTCGTATGTGGACGACATCTTGGTCCACGCCCCCACTGAGGAAGAAACCATGGAAGTCACTAGAGAAGTCCTCCACCTTCTAAAAGCTGATGGCTTCAAGGCCAGTAGGGACAAGGCACAGCTGGTTCAAACCAACGTAAAATACCTCGGCCTAGCACTAGGACCCGACGGCAGGACGCCCGACTCACAGAGGATGGCCGTAATCGCCAAACTCCCCGCCCCAACAGATGTGCCTTCCCTCCGTGCTCTCCTAGGAACCTTCAATTTTTCCAGGGATTTCGTGGAGGGGTTCGCTGACAAAGCCCGGCCGCTCTATGCTCTCCTTAAGAGGGACGCTCCATGGGTCTGGGGACCTGACCAACAATATGCATTTGCCAGTCTTAAGCAAGCGCTTGCCTCAGCTCCTGCCTTAGCTCACCCGGACCCAACAAAACCCTTTTACATTCAGTTGGCCCACACAGAGAAAAGCATCGGGGCCACGCTCATCCAGCATCATGCCGGGGCCCCCAGGATTGTAGCCTATGCCTCCAGGAATCTTTCTTCAGTCGAAATAAAGTTCACCCCTTGTGAAAAGATATGTCTAGCCCTAGTCTGGAGCCTTACGCATTGGGAGTTTATAATCGGGGGAGCCAAAGTCATTGTGCAAATAACGCACACTCCCCTTAAGTATATCCTCTCAGGAAAGATCCAGGACGGTCAGGTATCCAATGCCCGCATTGCCCAGTGGACGCTTGCCCTGGTCAATAAAGGGATTGAATATAAGAAAGAACAAAAGGAGCAACCTGCCCCATACGGTCTGCTCATCACTGGGGACGAGCATGAATGCCCACTTCCAGACGTGGAACATCTGCCTTGGCCTGCTATATGGGGAGTGCCATTAGAAGAAGCCAAGCAAAAAGGGTTTAATTGTTGGTTCTGTGATGGCTCGTCCTTCCATATAGCTGGCACCCCACATACAGGATATGGCGCGGTCAGGGTCCACGACAATTACATCCTGCAAGCGGCTGTCCGTCCCCACTCTAGTCAAGCCGCAGAGGTCGCTGCCCTTAAGGCTGTTCTTGAGTTTGAACCTTCAGACTGCCCCGTAGCCATCTTCACGGACTCGGACTGGACGGCCAAAGCCGCCACCGTCTGGCTCCCACACTGGGAAAGACAGCAATGGGTCAATGCGGAAGGGAAGCCAGTAGCTCATTTAGTATTATGGAGAGAAGTCGTGCGGCTCCTCCATAAACGCTCGGCAGAGACACAAATTTCCCATGTCAAAGGTCACCAAAAGGCGGACACCGAAGTGGCTTACTGGAATGATCAAGCTGATCTCTTAGCCAAGGAAGCGGCACGTTTTAACTCCCCGTCAGACCAACCCGCCTGTCCGGTAAACCCAGTAGTGACTAGAAGCAAGGCAAACACCTTCCACGACCGTCCTGCCATTCCCCCTGTATTTATAAACCTCGGGGAACTCCAAGCAAATGATGCCGATGTTCAGGATCTCCTCTCCAAGGGCAAAGATCCCACTGGGAGATACACCATCAGGGAAGAAGAGGGAGTTATTTGGGCTTTTGACACCACAGGGACACGGCACTGGGTTGTCCCTGTCGAAGTACGGGCCGATTTAATTCAATTTATCCATGAGCAAGGACACCGGGGTAAAGAACCAACTCTGGAACGGGTCAGGGACGCGGGCTGGTGGCCAAGCATCCGCAAAGACGTGGCACAATGGGTGGATAATTGCCTATCATGTGCCATGGTTAACGCGGACTCTTCAGGTCCCAAGGCCCCCATTCAGCACCAGAGGGTAGAAGGACCCTGGGCTCGGGTTCAAATTGATTTTATTGGACCTCTGCCTAAGACTCGCAGAGGGAACAAATATTGCTTAACTGTGATCGATCCATTCTCGAAATGGATCGAAGCATTTCCCTGCCACAACAACATGGCCTCCACTACGGCCCAACTGCTTTTTAATAACCTTTTTTCCCGCTGGGGTATCCCCAAGATCATCGATTCCGACCGCGGACCCCACTTTTTAGGTGAGGTCACCCAGGAGCTCTGTAAGGCTCTCGGAATTAAGCAGCGGTTCCACGTTGCCGCTCACCCTCAGTCTTCAGGGGCAATTGAACGCACAAACCGCACCCTCAAGGAAGCCCTGGCCAAGATAGTCACTTCCACAGGTCGCACCTGGGACGAAAAACTGCCCATAGTTCTCATGGCAATACGAGGGACTACAGCCCGACATGGCTACTCCCCTCATATGGTCATGACCGGGAGAAAGATGCGCATGCCTGAAGCCTTCTGGCTCCAACATGACATGCCAGGCGATCTGGAAACGCAAGTGGCACACAATATCTGGGTTAAGACTCTTATCCGGGACTTACTGGTTATTCACCTCCAAGTGGCTAACGAGTTAGGGCAGAGCCAACTGGCGGTGGATAAAAAGCTCGGCTGGGTGCGCAATCCTCAGCTTTGGGAACCCGGACAGCAGGTTCTATACCGGAAATTTAGCAGGAATCAGCATGCTCTCATGGCCAAATGGGCTGGCCCGGTCCCCATTGTGGATCGCGTCAGCCCTGCGGTCTACAAGCTCGCCATTCCCAGGAAGCATGGTCAGACGTGGTACAAGTTCTTCCATTCCTCCCAGCTCAAGCTGTGGAAGGGGAATCCAGTTCCACAACCTCCTAACCTCACTCCGGATCCCGGGGGAACTTCGCAGCATATTGCCGCTGTTACCTTTGGACCTCACTTGCCCACAGACATTTTTGATCTTGTGCCTCTTTTCTCTCTTGGAGAAACCTGCCTTGCCTTTTAAATGCTTCCTCACGGCTTTGGTCGCCTTTTCGGAAGCAAGGGGGGGAGGCCATGGTGTATAAACAGTGTTCCCTTCTAAGAGAAGCCGCAGGAGCGTGCAGTAAAAATCGCACCGGGCTTACGCATGGGAGCCACTACACTCACCCCCAGCCTTAGGTAAAGGGAACCATACTGTGACTGATTGGGTATGTCGACCACAGTATGGGAGCTCAGGAATTTCACTCACACACCCCTCAAACATTATATTACAGAATGCATCCAGGATCTTCCACCCCAGCAGCAGACAAATTGGTAAGACCATTAAAACTTGTATTCTTATTTGGATTGTCCTTGTTTTGTTGTACCTCAGCAACACAAATAGCCAACCATACGGTAGTCTTGACCAAATGGAGATGCGTGGGAATAAACATGCCTTTTAGAATTTTTACCTGTGTAACAGGACGGCATGACAGAGCAGTCACACTCACACCCATAGATCGATGTCCACCACAGCAGCTCACACATTGTATCCACAGTCACACCGGAGAAAAGGTGACTCTATGCACCTCCGGGAAATATTCTATGGATGAAATGGAAGTGGTCCTGTGTAAACAGCCACAAGCCAACACCAACACCTCCACCATCGAATATACTGCTCCTACCCCCATCTCCCTATACACAGACATAGCTGTAATATCAGCTGCCGTATGGGACATTGGCGATCCTTTAAAAGTAATCATTTCCATTGGCTCCCGACACTTCCATAACGACACAGAGGTCCCGATAACGCTCACGGACCCATTCGGCGAAGACATAGACCTAGAGCCACTGGCATGGGGCAAGCTCAATTGGCATTTTAACTGCTCTGCGTTAAAGCAGCAAGGTCCCCCAGACTGGACCCTACTTTTAAACACGTCTGTCTGCCTCAGTGCCACCGATACTGTAAATCTTACAGCTATCGGAACAACAATTCTGCAGCTCACCCATCAGGAAGGAAATTACACTTTAATAATTGGTGACGCAAATCACACACTCGATTTGGACCCACTTATCCAAAATGTAGACGCACTAGCCTCACTGACCCACCCGGTAGTGGGAGCACACACTTTAAAATTTAATCATCAGGAAACAGTCTTGATGCAGCCACAAATTTCAGTCAAAAGGGTCAATGTCAGCTTAAATGGGCTTGGCACCTCTTTCAGCCACGCCCTCTGTGACTCTTACTTACACACGACCCAGCAAGGTTGGGACAATTGGATCTTAATGTGGCGCAAAGGAGAGCTCTCTAGAAGAACTAAACGCGATCTTTCTGATTGGGTCGCACCCGTAGGAGCGGGCATGGCAGCCATAGATGCTGCAAACATAGAAGTGATAGCGAATAAAGCCTCCAAGGTTTCATTCGACATCTCTCAAATGAGCCTCCCTCTCACGCAGTCATTGGATTCCCTTGCCCACGTGGAACGCTCCACCAACCCCCTGCTGGTTACTTGGGAACAAATCATGGAGAAAGATTTTAACAACCTCCTTGGTGACATTCAGTCATTACAAAACAATATCTCATTGGCTCTTGCTTGCACTCAAGCACAAACTCTTAATGTAGTCACGGCCATGACTATAATCAAACAAGCTATGGCTGGAGTTATACCCTTAGAGATAAGGGAATTGATTAAAGGAAATCTAACTGCCAGTGAAATCTCGCTCGAGCACTGGTGGTCATTGGCAAATGCCTCCTTTGACGCAGTAACCCAGACCTTGCAATTGATTATAACCACAGTGACCGCTAAAGAAATTTTCCATATCTATCCAGTGGTTCCGCTGGGTATTCAGGTTAATTCGGACACCGTATTATATGCCAGGAACAGTGACCGATGGGCTAAAGTAAGCTCATCCAACTGGCATATGATCAATCTAGACGGATGTACCCATAAGGAAAACCTAGGCTTCATCTGTGATGATGAAGCCCTAGAAAAACATCACCCATGCCTAGTTCCCAAGAAACACGCCATATCTCACTGTCAATTTGACGCAGTCAGTGAGACCGGATCTACTATTATATACATAGGCAGAGCTTGTGTCTGTCTCAGAACTACCTGCGAACACATTCACCTCAATACACTATACTACCAACAAATGTTGCCTGGAATAAACAGATGCTTTTGTAACATTACCTCCATCAGAGGGTGTGACTTTTATTTTGAAACCCCCATTTGGACACAACAAGAAATGGCCCTATCCCCAGAATTGTATGATTCTATTGCTCCAGTGCCTTTGGGGTTAGGACTGGAAGCCCTGCAGAAATTGCTCTCTCACCCGGACCTCCAAGAACGCCTGGCTCAGCTAAAGAAAGCGGGAGACAAAGCCGCCTTAAACGTCTCACATAATGGGGCCAGGATTAAGGAACTGGCTGTGGAAATAAAAGAGGCTGGCAAACATAGCTGGTGGGAATCGATTCTTGGTTGGTCACCGACAACGACGGGATATTTAAATTTAATGCTCCACCCCATAGTCGTCATTTTGGCCTTCCAAATTATTTTAATGGTGGCGCTACTTACATTGACCTGTTGGGTGAGAAGACAAATCCACAAATTGGAAGCTCAATCTAAAGCCACGGACTTCCAAGCCTTGATGCACGTTGCATCTAAGGTTTCGAATTCCTAACCCCTTCTTTCCGACCTCTGACATACCTTAACTGTTGCCCTTTTCCCTACGTTTGTCTGTCTTCCTCCATTTTCAGACCCTTATGTGTGTTTATGTTTGTGTTTCTATTCTTTAACCGTTATTGGGTGGGTCTCTTAGAAGAGACCCATGAGGTAGGAAAATTGGTCTTTAGCAGCAGTCTATCGAACCCAAGGGAACATCAGCGAGACTACAAATGCAGCCGAAAGCAGGTTCAGTCTCCTGCACATACTCAGAAGACCTCAATCTTGCTGCCTTTTTGATTCCTCTGTAGCATCGCTGACACCAAAAAAACCATATTGCCAGGTCGCCAAGAAGCCAGTGGAGCTTTCTCAGGATGACTGAGATCCATTGTGGCAATATGGTCACGCTTTGAGGCCAGCGCGACGGAGCAGGCCAAGAAAAGAAGTGCAAATGTGCAGGTCCTACTGGAAAACCAGTGGGAGAAATGCAATCCTTTCAAAAGAGTTAAGGCAAGCCCTGATCTCTTTGTGCGAACTCTCCCCCTGCAATGACTTTTTCGATCATAGGACATAGAAGTTTTAAATCATTTTTCACCTTTGGGTTCCCAATTTTGAAACCTCCTAAAGTATTTTTAAGTGTAACATTGGCAGTTTTCAAAATAACAACTTATTAAACAAAGATTCGGTCTTCAGAAATTAAGAACCAGCGTGCTTTGCGGCAGCTCTATTTTGCATACACCCAGACACGTGGATCTTAAAATTAGTCTTCTCAAAACGGGTGCTATTACTTTGTATATCTTTTGACCATTCCAATCCGTGCCCCGGACTTCTTTATTTTTGGTTTCACTTTTGCAAAAGTCTCCCACCAATGTTTGTACACCCTTTTTACTGTTCATAACCAACCACATCTTAGGATCACCACAAGCCTCTGCTTGTTCCCAAGAATTTTCCTTTTTTTTCTATTCTTTAACCAGTATTGGGCAGGCCGAAGCCCTAACGAACCATAGGGAGCAATGAGAGAAAGAAAAGGGAGATAGGGGGTGGGAGGACCGAAAGCATTTCTTCATGGGAGATCAGAAGAGCCGAGGGCGCATCCAAAGATGCCGTCGACAAAAGCTCCGTAGTTACATTTGTGGCTAGCATGAATGTCAAGCTTAGTAGGCGGCTTCTCCCGGTGGTGCGTGCAGAAGTTGGGTTCGGAAGTTACTCCGATTCCCCACCTCTCTCGCCCCATCTCCACCAGGCGTGCAATCCGATCGCCGCTCGCGGCAGCGACGGGTGCCTGGGGAAAGGCCCCAAGGTTAGCCCGCTCCAGCCAGAAACTCTCCGGCCACATATTTCTGCATCTCTCTATGTTAGGGTGACCTCCTCCCTAACTATCTGCCCAAGCAATCCTCAACCCCACAACACTCGGCCACCTCGGGGCGAGCCTCTTATTCGGCCCTTGTGTTTTTAAAATATATTTTGCTCATGATATCTTTTCTCCCAGCATGCCCTTACTGATGCCCAATCTGCATAATCTGTCAATCATCATTAACTTATTTAGTCTTCATATGTACTTTTCTTTATTTATTTTTATGAGCATGTAGCCTTGTTCACAAACTTTTTCAGAGTGCATGGTTTTGTTTTTGTCTCCGTCTCTTTGTTTTTGCGCACTCTACGAGCAAGAAATAAACCGTTTGTTTGCAAACCTAGTCCTCTGTTTGCAAAGCAAGACCGGCTGCTTGCCAAAACATTTCTGTTTTGTGCTTGCTTTTCTATTCTTTACCAGTGTTGGGAGGGCCGAGGCCCAGACGAACCGTGAGGAATCATTAGTGAGCAGGACAACAAGAACAAGGGGGACATGGAAGCCCGAGAGACGGCTCAGGAGGAAGAAGTAGGACAAACGAATCCTTTGTCTCCCTCTGCCATGCAGCCCCTCCAAGCCGAAATGATCTGGAGGACATGCAGAAGTTGGGTTCGGAATTTAAATCCGGCCCATGCTCTCTTTCACCAGGCGTGCAAGCTCTCCCTGCACGAAGCAGTGGAGAGTGCCTGGGAAGGACTCCCCGGTTAGGTCAGAACCCCCGGACAAAACCTCCTGCCCCCTCTTTTTAACATCTTTCCAAGTTAGAGGGAGATTTTCGACATCTCTCTCCCTGAAGTGCCTGCAAGCTAAAACGTATCCTCGCTCCAACACTGGTGTCTAATTCAATTGTTTTGATTTTTAATAAATTTATTTTTCTTGAAATGTTTGTGTATCCCAGAATGCCTAAACAATCCTCTCATTTGCATACGCAACAACTTCTAGCCGTAACATATACAGCCAAGTCCAACACACGCGACCTTTGAGGGGCTCTGCCTTGTGACTAGCTGCCCAGTCCGCCCCTCATTGGGTATGGGACGGTACCACTGGGATCAGGCTTAAGGGGGAAAAGATTGTTCTATTTTTGTACAGTATATGGGGAGGGCCCCCCGAAGGGAGCCCTCCAAGCTAAAACGGGTACGCAGCTAACGGCGTCCCCGCGGAGCCACCCGGCTCCAGATAAAAGGTCAGAGTCGACCGGACACAACTCCCGAACCCAGCTTTTGCATGCCCTGCCTGTGAGTGTGTGTGCGTCTGAGCCACACAGCTCACAAATGCTCCCCAGGGTTCGGGAGGCGTGCCCGGAGACTCTGCCAACCCCGAAGGGTGAATACCTGGCCTGTGATTATTCCAGCCAGGACCCCAAGATGATGTGTCTTTCATAATACAATGATTCCAGATGCCTGACCTGTTTTGACCTTTTCCGTATTTCTTGAATGCCTTTAGACACTCTGCTTGCAAAATCATTAAACTATGTTTTATTTTAATATTCTTTTTCCTAATGTAAGTAAGTACCCATGATGCTTTTTGATAGCAAGGGGGGGCGACTCCTCAATATGCAAACCGGTCTCCTCCTTCCCGGCCGAACTGACTCGTGTCCGTGCCGAGAAGTGACGGGCACAGCCGAGAGCTTCATGAGTTATTGATCGAGACCCGAGTGGCTTCCGAAAAGCCGAAGATATACGAGTCCTGGTGTTCCATTAGATACAATGTAAAGCGCGCCTCTCTCCTGCATAGAGACACCAGTAGCCCGGTTCCAGCAGAAAAGCCTTGCCGCTCAGGAGAGATGGACGAAGAATTGTTTGTAACCATTTTATTTCCTTGTGCATTCCTTGTGGAGTATTTTTTTTGATACAAATGTGTGTATTTCCGATATAAACATTAATGCTTTATGTATAGATAATACCCTTATAAGAAATTTATAATGCTTCTATAAGGCTTTTTACAATGAATTTAAAATAAGCAATTTTCAGAATTACTTTTAATATTCCAGTTAAGGATGTTTCTGCTATTTAGAGACTCAAACAGTTCTACATAGGCTCCCTTGGTGGTCTAATGCACAAAGCCTTGTTTTTATGTCCGCCCCAGCAACAATTTGGCATTTTTATTGCGATAGATTTTTGTCATCTTCTGGGTCCGTCCCTTGCCAACTCTTTCTTCCAGGATCGCCATCATGCAGTCCGTCTCAGTTTTCATCATTGTATCGCTCAAAGTCGGAGACCTTCACCTGACGCCTTCAGGTCTCCGAGGGGGGGAAATGTTGGCCAGCAAGGCACTTTTCTGTGCTCTTATGGATTTTCATCCATAAGTTTGAACTCTGTGTCGCCAGCAGTGGTAGGGACTTGCGCTTTCTTCTTCACATAGGAGCCAGCTCCAGCCCAAGCCAGGAGGCTGACACCCCAAGCAGTTCACCCAAGGCAAAGACAAAGGATTCCTCTTGCCATGAGGCCTCCTTCTGTCAGACATCCGCTGGTTGACCCCCACTCTCCCACTACCCATCTGAATAGTTATGCTAACGAGACTGCCTAGCAACTAATGTGCCAGCCATCAGATACTTGGCTAAAACCATCAACTAACAATAGGTATGGCCAGGTGAGTCATCGGACCCCAGACTCAGTGTCTGTTTCCTGGTGAAGTCATACTTTTGCAACACTGACCAAACCCCTGGACCTCCTCCCTTTGTTCACCTTTAACCTATAGCAAGGTCCAACAGGGACGGACCGCCTAGTAGGAGTGTTAGTGGGTTGTGGTCTGCAAAGCCCGCCCCAAGACCCCCAATAAAAGTCCAAACCGAGAGTCACTCGGCCTCTTGAGCCATCGCCCTCTATCTTACCTATTGACCCTTCAGTCCAGCTTTCTGTCCCCAATCCTTGCCTCCATCTTTAAACCCCTTTTTCTCTCTCTGGACTCGCGATCCAGGAGAACCACGTGGTCTTGCCGGTTCAAGCCTCGTGGCCCCATAGCTTTTATACCTTTCTTCCCAAATCCAACTCATCCTGACATCGGACAACGCATCTAAGGTAACGTGCTTTCCCCACCAACGAAACCTGCTCATGCAAAAGTGCTATTTTCTCTCTTTATTTTATTAGACCTGTAAGATTGTGTGTGTGATTACGATTTTTGTATGCTTGATTACATGATCCAGTAAACGACATTGAACTTGGAACTCGCCTCACGTGCCTCTTTCCTTGAGATCTCCCGGGAGGGGTGGGACCCTGGTATAGTTGGCAAGAACCCGTGTATTTTGCCAATTGCTAAGTGTAAATTAAAGCAATTCGGCTAACAGCCATACAGGCCATCTAGTCCCACCCCCTGCTCAATGCAAGATCAGCCAAGTCCTGGCAGGTTCCCACTTGGTAGAAACTAACTTTTACCCAAATGGAGAATGCCAACAATAACAACAAAAATAGTAATTTAAAATGAAGTTAACCCAAACTAATCACAAGTTTGTGCAAAAACTGAACTGATGTGGAGCCAGTGTGTGTGCTTTTTTCCACCACTGCACATATTGTTCCCTGTAACACATTAAATGCTTGAATTTGCTCTCAAGAATTGCTCCCAAATGCCATCAAGTTAAAGAAGCATTCAGTAAGTGTAGGTGGCCATTTTGGTCCCACAAGAAAAGAGAGGAAAATTGACCAAATGGTGTGTTTTTATTTGGCTAATATTGTCAAAATTCTGGAGCCAAGTTCAATCTTCACCATAGGGTCAGGACTCAGTGAAGCCTCTGGAACAGTGAACTTTATTTATATGCTTAAATATGCTTTAAAAAGAGCTCTAAGTTTAAGGGAAAGGAAGATGAGGCACCCGGCTGTAAAATAAACTTGCTTGCTGTCTTACCCACTGAATAAAAATAATTAAATAGCATTTTCCCTTCTGTAAACACTTCACATCAATTATCTTACTAACATCCTTTTAAGAAGGTTGTCAAGTAGATATTCTGATTACTCTATTGTATATTGGGGAGCTGAGGCCACCTAATGAGTGCACGACAGTCAGGATTTGAACTTGGAGCATCCACATCATCATGCATTCTCTGACAGTGCAGTCCAATGCTCCCTCTGAGCTGTGGAGTTTTGTGAGCAAAAATTCTGCTTTGTGAGCTACCAGCATTAAAGTTGTGAGCGAGCGATTAAGCTGCTGCATAAATTAGTTTGCTCTGGAGCCCTCCTTCCTTAGCTAAGACAAACGTGTGAGTCAGAGGCTAAAAACCTGTGAGCTAGCTCACACTAACTCAACTTAGAGGGAACACTGGTGCAATCCTGAGCAGACCATTCTAAGTCCATTGAAGTCAAGGAGTGTAGAATGGTCCAACTTCTTTTAGGATGGCACTGTTAGCCATTTACTGTGTCAGCTTTGCCCTAATGGGACATGAAGAGATTTGTTTTTAAGACCTCAGTGAACACATTGGATGGAATCCTGGAAAAGGGATAACCTCTTATTTGTCTCCCTAAGTTGGAAAAAGGAGACACTGTGTTTGATATGCAACGAGGTAAAGATGTTGTTTCCCAGGTTACTTCTATTGATCTTCCCTTGATCATACTAACACAAGTACAGAATCTGACCATTCATTCAAGAACAACATCCTACAATTCCAGGTGGTCAGCTACTCTGACATATTTATTACTTTGCTGTCCTTTTCCCCTCTTAATTAAATCAAAACAACTGTTGACAGTATAATCTTAGCTTGTTATTTAGTTTTCACTTTGAATATCTTAAAGCATCTGCATCGTGTTACCCGTTAATATGCTGTTCAGCCTGTATCTGTAAGTTTGAAATCTAGCTTCCCTTCCAATGTATTTGACAAAGTATGCATGCACACAAAAGCTCATACCTTGAATAAACCTTTGTTGGTCTTAAAGGTGCCACTGGACTCTAAATTTGTTCAACATCTGACAATATTTATCTAGCTCTGGGCAGCAAATTCAGAACAGAGAGCGTTGCTTCTCCTGGACTCAGCTCTGCAAAATATTATCCAGAAGTTTTACTGGAATTAGCTGCACTGAAGTCACCATCATTTGAGAAATGTAAAACGGGCATTCTAATTTACGTTTGAGCAAAGCCAAGCATTAACAAGGGCTGCTCTGAGAATTTTCAACAGTATTCCTTTTAATTTGAATTACATTAGCACCATGAGAGCTGCTTGTCTGGACTAAGAGGCTTTTTTAATTTTTAAAAAAAGGAAAAAGCAAACTAGATTGTCCTGCAGCTGTAGTCAAACTTGATTATGTAATCTCTCTGCAGAACATAATTTGCCTCAAAATACTGAGGTAAGGTGAAGCAGCGCAGGGGGCTGTCATAAAATGCAAGGCCCAACTCACATGGATTCTGACAGTTCCTTGGTGAAAATCTTCAGAAAGGGTGAAAAGGCCTCATAAGAGCAGTGGGTGAAGAAAGGCCATAAGCCGGGGAAGGGGGGGGGGACATCATAAACTACAGCCTACCAAAACAACTAGGGTTGCCAGACCCCTGGTGGAAGCAGGGGTTCCCGGGTGCCAGGTCTCACTGCCCCACTGCCAATCAGCTGGCCAGTGGGGGGGGGAAACATACCCCCGCCCTCGAGAGAAAATCCTCCCATATGCAGCAACATGTCTACGTAGCTGCCCACATGACCCAGAAGTGACGCCATCACTTCTGGGAAGTTGAGGTCAATACTCTGGTATTTGAGCAGAAACTCTATGGTAGAACCCAACTTTACCATAGAGTTTTTCCCCAAATACTAGAGTATTGTCCCGGCATCCCAGAAGGGACCTGGACACAAAGCTGTATTTGGATAAGCTTCTCTGGTGCTCCTGGTAAGTTCTTTCCCCATCCCCTGCCAGTTGCAAGAGGGGCCTGGCAACCCTATGCAAACTTAAGAACACTTTCCTGAGAGTAACCCCTGTTGAATAGACCTGAGTAGGGTTCTGCATAGACCTGCTTAGGCCTTCTCTCTTAAGGCTGCTTTTCCTGGAAGAGAATAAATCGGAAGAGGTCTAAACTTGTGAAAGGTTCGATCAAGGTTTATCAACTTCCAGGCGGGGACCTGGAGTTTGAGTAGAGTTACCATTGATCTCCAGACAACAGAGATCAGTTTCCCTGGAAGAAATGGCAGCTTTGCAGGGCAGGCTCTGTGGTACATCATAGAACTGAGGACAACAGAGGGTGGCTGCTGTAGGTCTTTGACTGGTATAACATAAACTCAGTGGTATACCACAGAGACTAGAAGAAACTGACTGTCACCTGTAAAGACACTGAAGGCCAGAGGCCACCTCAGAACTGAGAATGCAATAGCACTGTTGTTGTCTGATGTCTCCTATGGCTCTTCAGAATTGATTTTTCCCCTTAAGACTGAAGATTTTGAACACCAGCAGCCTGACTTAGACTAGGAAACTGACAAGCAGGGACATCACTGATGTGTACACTTGTCTGTTTCTTTGATTATTATTGTAAGTATTTTTGGTTGATGTTGTTTTTTGGCAGCTACTTATGGCCACCCCATAGGGTTTCTGATGCAAGAGACATTCATGACTTCCCTTAGCTTCTGAGAGCTGATGAAATCGGGCTAGCCTGGGCTATCCAAGTCATGGAAAAACACATTACCCATATAAAAAAGTGCAAAGATTTCCCTATCTAAGGAAACAGAGGTTGTTTTTTTTTTTTAAAAAAAAAAATCAATCCAGAGCAGAATCCTCAATCATTTTTTTCACTGTTATGATCTACTTTCCTCTACTCTCCTTGAGAGGCAAGCTAACCTTTTATAGGCATTCTCCATACTCAAATCTGTGTGGTTTACCTTACAAGAATACAGAAGCCCAGTACAAAAACATATGTCTTTAGAAGGGGCAGCAGGATTACATCTGCTATTCTGGGACACCCCCCCCCCCAATCTATGAGTATTCAGCCCACAAATGTCTGCATCAGTGAAGGATATGAAGCACGTACAAAGGTCACAACTCCTTTAACAAAGAAGAGTTAGGTTTACACCCCACCCTTCACTCAAAGTCTCAGAGCAGCTTACAATCTCCTTCCCCTCTTCTTCCCACAACAGACATCCTGTAAAGTAGGTGGGACTGAGTGAGAGCTCTGAGGGAACTATGACTGACCCAAGGTCACCCAGCTGGCTGCGTGTGGAGGAGTGGGGCATCAAACCTGGTTCTCCAGATTGTAGAAAAAGCCCAGCAGGAACTCATTAGCATAATAGGCCACACCCAACAGCAGAAACTCATTAGCATATTAGGCCACACCCGACAGTGCAGCTCATTAGCATATTAGGCAAGGGCTGGGAAAGTACAGGGCAGGCATGGAAACTTGCCTCATCCCCCTCCCTGAACTTCTCCACCCCACATCAGCATCGCCTTTCTAGTCTACCCCCCCCCCCAAACCAGATGGCCGGGGAAAGGCACTGCTGAAGTGCCTGGGGTCAGATTGGAGAGGGAAAGAAAGGCATTTTCAGTGTTCCCGGGTTTCCTGCCTACCCTTTTCCAGCTGTGACATGTCAGCTAGAGAAGGGGAGGCAGAGAGAGGCTTTTGGTCAATTTCACTCTCAGCTAACTGGAGGGGAGTGAAATTGACAAGGAAATCCCAACTGGCTCCCCTGAGGGAAAGAGGGCATTTTAACATGCCACCTTTCCCTCTTGTGTGTAACGTGGGGAGGGCAGCGTGCTCTGTAGCCATGCATGCCAGAGGTTTTGGTTGTAGGCAAGGCCAACTCAGGAGCCAGCTGGAACTCCGTTCCTGTGCGTTCCTGCCCCAAAATAGCCCTGGTGTCTGCCACTCTTAACCACTACACCAAAGTATTAATTCATGCGCTCTCTGTCACAGGCCTCCATGCCTTTCATGAGTGCATAAATAGCTAGAAATACAATGTGTGCAACTTTCAGCATGCTGGGAGAAAGGTACCTCTTGAACCCCTTTCTGCCATGCAAGTTTTAAAGGCATAGTTTATCTTCCAGAGGGGAAAAAGGATACATTTTCACCCATACCTAACATGCGTCTTGAAGTGTCTTGTTAGTATTTGTTAGTGTTACCCTCCCTTCCCTGACAGAGGCTCTGAAGGAAATGAGAGCTCCATGACTGACCACAATTCTACTACTTTTGCTAATATGGAGTTGATGGGATGGGGGGGGCCTACACCAGTCAAATTTATTTGCTCAACAGATGTTAAAGACCTATGCCTACAAAAAATGTTGTAACATCATGTGGTCTATGTAGATGTCATTTAGCAAACAAATGTAAATTTGGAAAAGATCATTGTTGCTAGAGTTGCCAATGCCAGCTTTGCAAATTCCTGGAGATTTGAGACAGTGTCCGGGAAGGATAGAGCTTAGGGAGGAGAAGGAACTAGCAGCTGCCATTTCTTCCAGGGGAACTGATCTTCATCGTTCAGAAATCAGTTATAAAACTCCAGGCCCCACCTGGAGGTCGGTAACCTTAAGTTTTGGGCAGAAGCTGGGGACTTGGGTCAGTTCTTCAAGCAAGGTAATTAGAAATAGGATGCACATGTACAGCACACTCTCCTGCATTTCACTGTGGAAGGTGAGTTTTTAGGTCACACTGTCCCTTCAGGGTCCGCTCGGTGCATCTGGTACATATTTATATATTTTTTCATTTTCTGCTTTAAGGGTTATTCAAGCAGAGCAAGAATTTTCCCTCAGGGAATATTTGCCAAGACCTTGTGAAATGGTGCCTGCCGTCTGTACACTAGGCAAGGGCAGTGTGTTAGCACCAGGTGGGATTATTCCCTATGTTTAATTTCCTGCAGTTGTAGGGGGTGCATATTAGTTTCTCTCATTTTTACCTCTTGTGTGTTCCCTGTAGAATCACTTCTGTGAATTTATAAGAACGGGCTAAAAAGAGACTACAGGAATAAGGGTTTCCCTGAAAAGCCCGACATACCAAGGCAGTGACAACATCCATCTCTACATCACTTTGTACCAGACACACTTGACCACTGGGGAATCCCCAGCATTTTATTGGATTAAGGTTGCCAACAAACTGGGGGCAGGGGGAAGAGGACCCTGGGGTTTGTAATTGTACTTTTAACCATTTGATTGCAGATGTGAGCAGATGAAGTTCATCCTGCAAGGAAGATACATATTGTCAATAGAGGTAGAGGCAAATCTCAAAAAGTGGTAGACATTTTTCCCCCAGCTATTCATACTCCTCAGCAGAGGAAAAGTTCTTATTGGGCACTAGATGATTATTTGTAGACTAGGAATAAGGCCTGTAGTGGAAATGAATATAACAGGCTCTAGAAAGAGCCTCAGGGCGGGTGCCCTAGCCTTGGGAATTCAGCATCAATTTGCTGTGGCAACCTCAGCAGGGTATAATGATACAGAGTCCACTGTTTTCTCCAGGGATGGCCAATCTCTGCCATCTGAAGAGCAGTTGTAATTCTGAGTGATCTCCAGCCCTCACCTGGAGATTGGCAGCAATGGTTCCCCAGGAGGAAATGGCTGGTTTGAAGGGTGGAGTCTATGGCATTATACCTGTCTGAGGTCCCACCCTCTCCACCCTCTCCAGGCTCCACCTCTCAAATCTCCAGGAATTCCCCAGCCTAGAGGAGGCAACCCTATCTCCTTCCCAACCAATCATCAACCTACCTTTATCTTCCACTCTGACGTCAGCTTTCCATCTCCTCTCCCTTCCTTGCAGGCTCTACCTAGGACAAAAGCAGTCTTTCTCCGCAGTGGGAACCAAAACAGCTTACATCATTCTCCTATCCCCCTTTTGATCTGCACAACAACCCTGTGAGGTAGGTTAGGCTGAAAGCCTGTGAGTGGTCTGAAAGCACCCCCTCAGCTTCCACAGCAAGCGCTAACTGCTACACCATACTGGCTGTCTGAGGGGGGGCTGCTGCTAGTGAACAGGAGAAAGCAGCCATGCCTGGTCAAGTCATGCCAGCCAGATATCATCAAGTCACCCAGAGGGTGCTGCCAGGCCTAGGGTAGTCAACCTACAGGTGGAGCCTGAAGATTGCCTAGTATCACAACTAAACTCCAGACAACAGAGCTCTCTCCTCCTGAAAAAATAATGTTTTTGTAGGGTGAATTCTGTGGCATTCTATTCAGCTGAGGCCTCTCCTCTCCCCAAACTCTGGCTTCCATAGATTCCACCACAAAATCTCTAGGAATTTCCCAACCTGGAGCTGGCAACCCTCGTCAGGACTGGCCCCAATGAGTTCCCCACAAAGGCCAAAGTAGGCCTGGAAAGGGCCTCTTGCCCCTGCCTTTTTACTGACAGAACCAAGCCTGGTTGCCTAGTAACAGCCACTGAGGTGAAAGTGAGTCCCACTGCAGGAGGAGAAGAGAATAGTTTGACAGCTGGTGGCTCACCTCAGTAGCCAGTCAGCTGCAGAGAAGCCAAACAGGAAAAGCATCTTCATTAGGAGAGACAGCTATTTTGGCAGTTGATTCTAACAGGGATGAGTGGCCAAGCCAGCAGTGGGTGGGGGAGAGGAGTGCACCCAGCACCCAGCCAATGGCACATGAGTGGTGGTTGACAGGCCTATGGCTGAAGGAGTACACAGCACAGCCAATGGGAGAGTCTGGCTCACAGACTAAAGTTTGTGATGAACTTTGGCCAAATGAAACAGTGTCTGCCCACTGATGTGGCAGCAAGCAAAAGGGGAGGGGGAAGAGATGAGGGGAAGGTTGCCAACTGAATGGGGGGAAGTCTGGTCCTTAACAGAGGTTTAATTAGTGGGAATGGACAGCTGAAGCTTTTCATGGCATGAAATTTCTTGCAGATCTATCTGATATTAAAAGTGGAAGACAGAGGGACTAGTTGAAAAGCTGACAACCCTAGATTCAGGTGGTGCTGATCACAGAAACAGTTCCACAGGGGAGGGGGTGGCAGCTGCTTCTTCAGCTGACAACCTCCCACACCCACCTCACACTTTGAGCACACTGAGAACCAATGCTTAGAAGGGGTAACAGGTATGATTGGCTTCTCTTCTCCACATTCTGGGTGGCGGTGAGGAGAAGCAGACTGCTTCTGTATACTCCTGAGTTTGGACAGGGCGGGTAATAGGACAGAAGCAATCAGCTTGTCATCTCTCCACCCCAAGTGGAGATGAGAAACTGATCGCCAGTGTCCTTCCCTCTCAGCAAGGCAGGGACAGACGGTAGTTTTTGAACTATCACAAACAAAATTGACTCCCTGATGGCTGCTGAGTTGAATCATTGGATGTGTGGACACCCTTGGCCGACCATATTTGATTGTGTTCATTTGTATTTCTTGCACTGCTTCTTGTATAGTTTGACTGCTTTCTTGCAGTGATCAGCTTCCCAACTGTCTGCTGCCATAGCCTCCCTTTATTAAATGGCTTATACAGTTAAAAGAAAACTACATTTGAGATTTTTTAGTTAGGATTAACTACTTAGATGTCTCTGTGTACCTTCAGTGTTTGATCATGAACCCAGTTAATCTTAGGCCACAAAAAGCAGGCCATGTATCATTAAAAAGTTGCATCCAACTCAACAGCTCAAGGAGAGGATGAAGTGCAAGCTATTCTGTGCTTGACAAGTATATATCAAACATCTGCAATACCAAGTCTGTGCAATATCCATAGTCTCAGCAAAGGGGGAGTACTGAGCTATCTGAACTGAAAGTGTAGACCAGGCAGAGATGGACACTGTGGGATTCTGAACATTGGCCAGGATCCAATTAAGTGCAACCAGTTCTGCATTATATTTCTCTTGAGCCATAAACCTGCCATGCCCACATGGCAAGCCACTTTTGAATTTGAGGAGACTTTTTCAGAATGGTTTATGAGATGGCATTGCATGGTGCTCTGGTACTGAAAGAAAAAAAAAGTCTAAAAAAAACCCCTTCAAACACCTCCCAGCCATTATGGTTAATAACCCAATGATTAATGACTGGGTCACATATCTTTCAGAAATGATAGGCGTAACTTGGGCTTTCCTTAAGGGTTTTAAGCATGGATAATTAATTTAAATACATTATTCTCAAACTGCACAATCTGAGTTTAAGCAACTGTACTCAGAAGAAAGGCCCATGGAGGTCAATGGAGCTTACTCCCTAGTAATGTATCCTTGTAATAAACATAAAATGAGGATTTATTGATGCACCAATGACATTGAAAAATGTTTTTATTTTAAAAGGAAAACAGTGTGCAAGCAAATAGAAAATGGCATGAAAATAATGAATTACTGACTCTGTTTATGCAAGGGAGCAGCAAAATGGGTAACGGCGATTTTCATATAAAAACAGCAGCAATGACAGATTCAGAATCATCCCTGATTCTGACAGTCCAGCTGTATCTATGTAGACCATTTCAGAGAAGAAAGGAAAAGGAAAGAATCCCCATCAAATGGACCCTTTTTAGTTTAGACACACCCTTTTTAGTTTAGACGGACCCTTTTTAGTGATAAAGTAAGCAGAACTGGAAACCATTGTTCTTTGAAGTTCGAATTATAATTTGGTGAATCAGAGAGATGAATTTGATCAGATAGCTTAGCCATTACAAAGAAACAAACTGCTGTTCTTGTACTATGTTCTTACACTATATTCTGTATATTTATGGTGTTGGTTTATGTAATGTTCTCACTTTGTTGTTTTCTTGTTAACAGTTGAAAATTTAATAAAATATATTTGCAAATAGACACACACACACATACACACACATATACATGGCACATATACTGGGCCATGTGCAAAGAATCCCTAACTTTCTGAACAAAACCATCTGCAGCTAATTTAATATCTAATATCATCTAATATCATTTTGATCTAATATCATCCACTTCATTTTGTTCTTTAATCCAGGATGTAGAGATCCCAGTGCAAGCTGAAAGGGAAAGAACAAGGGCTCCCAACCTTGGTGAGCCTGTGGGCACTTTGGGGATTCTGAGAAAGGGCAGAAGGTATAACCCCAAGGGAACCATGCATCCTTCTGAGACTGGAGCAGTTTTTTTCTCTCTCTGCAAACCCAAAGGTCATGCTTACTGGGATTTTCTGAAGCACCTTCTGCTTCAATCCATTGCTTTGCAAAAGAGGTGACAGAACAGGCCTCCTTTAACTTGCAGGCCCTGCTCTGCCCACCCACTCCTAGGTGTTGCCAACTCTTGGAGGAGTTTACCGCTTCCTTCCACTAGGGTACTCATTGCCACCACCTCCTGTTTTTAGAGATTTCCCACTGGGAGGATTAGGACTAGTAACTAGGAAAATTCCTAACCTTCCAGTCCCAAAAGATGACATTTTCATCAGCTTTTTAAAAAAAAGAACCCAAAAGAGGCCGGACACCAAAAAAAAGAGGACATGTCCTCTAAAAAAAGGTCATCTGGTAACCCAGCCAGGAATAGCTTGGCGGGGGTGGGGGTGGGGTAGGGAACAGGATGAAACAGTGAAAATTTAAGAGATCCAGTTCATCAACTCCTTTCAGTCATTTTTGAAATTTTAAATGGAAGTATGATAGTTCCTGGAAGATAAAGTAGGTTAGCACTGTCTACATGCCTCAAACAGAATATCTGAAATTGTAAACTGTAGAGTCTTAAAAGACATTTACTGTTCTTCAACTGTTCTGATTCTACAACTAGGGCCAGTTGCAGGTTTTTGTGGGCCCTGGGCAAAAGCTATAACTGGGCCCCCTTTTCCCTTTGGTACAGTCCCTTTCTCCTCAACTGCCACTGCTTATCAATCTTTCTCCATGTTTGGATAAATAATATCTTAGAGGGATGGTGTGTTTTTCCTCTGGTGTTCTGAAGTGTCATGCATTAAAATTGTTGGAGGGGGGCATCTCTACTACCCATTTTATCTGACATTTCTATATTATTGGACAGGCTTTAAAGATTACAAAATGCCTTGAAAAGCCATTTATTCTCTGGCAAACAACATAAAAGAAAATATATATTTCCAGCTTGCAGTCCTTTTCATAACACTTGTTTGAAACATCTACTTGATTCTAGTGGCGTTTGCATGTTAAAAACATATTAATTGCAGTTTACATAACCATTGACTCTAGAACAAAAAGGATTAATTCTACAAAGAAGGTTAAGCAATCCATTTTTTGCTTAAAACCAGATATTCCCTTTCATTCTTTACAAATGATGAGTAGAGTCAGAACAGAAATCTTTATTACAGTTCGTAACCAGCATAAACAGTCCAACCAGCAACAAACAGTTGCATATTCCAAGTGTACATACATCCAGCACAAAAATAATTCAGAACCATTTTCAGAATAATACAATGCACTAGCCTAAGAAATCTTTCCTAATTCTATGGGCTGCTGTCAAAAATTTGGCACGTACTAATGTCATCTGAGGATTGGTGTCTGTCATAAGCATAATACTAATATCAGAGTCCAGAAGGCCTAAGAATCTTTCCTGTATGGGTTGAATAAATGTGGCTCATATATTTTGATAGAACCCACACGCAAGCAAAATATGATTGGTAGTATCAGCCTCTCCAATACCACAGGGACAAATATGCTCAGCCAGAGGTATCTTCTTGTAGCAACCTGTTACGACATCAGAGAGGAAAATATTACAACGGGTCATAGAGAAGGCCCTACGATGAGATGGAATCACCAAATTTGTCAGATATGGAGCTGGAGACTATATATTTTACTAGGAATAAGGCCCGTTGACGAAATAAATACAACAGGCTCTAGAAAGGGGCTTTGGGAGAGTGCCCCGGCCTTGGGCACTCAGTGTCAATTTGCTGTGGTGACCTCAGCAGGGTATAAGGATACAGAGTTCACCATTTTCTCCAGGGGAAGATCTCTGCCATCTGAAGAGCAGTTGTAATTCAGCATGATCTCTATTCCTCCCCTGGAGATTGGCAACAGTGGTTCCCCATGAAGGAATGGGTGGTTTGAAGGGTGGAGTCGATGGCACTGAACCTGTCTGAGGTCCCCCCCCTGCTAATACCTCACCCTCTTCAGGGTCCACCCCTCAAAACTCCAGGAATGTCCCCACCTGGAGTTGGCAACCCTACCTCCCAGCCAACCATCAATGTATCGTTATCTGCCCCCTGGCTTCAGCTTTCCATCTCCTCCCCCCTCCCCCCTCAAGAGCAGTTGTAATTCTGAGTGATCTCCAGCCCCCACCTGGAGATGGCAACAATGGTTCCCCATGAGGGACTCGCTGGCTTGGAGGGTGGAGTCTATGGCATTGTACCTGTCTGAGGTCCCACTCCACCTCAAACCTCACTGTCTCCAGGCTCCATTCCTCAAGTCTCCAGGAATTTTCCACCTGGAGTTGGCAACCCTATCTCCTTCCCAGCCAATCATCATCCTTGCTCTTCAAGTTTCCATTCCCCCACTGCAGCCTCCACAGTGCTCTGAAGCCCTGACTGCTATGTCACATTGGCTGTCATTAAAAGTCCATCTCAGCAGGGTATAAGGAAGTAGAGTCCACCATTTTCTCCAGGGGAACTGATCTCTGCCATCTGGAGAGCACTTGTAATTCTGAGTGATTTCCACCCCTTGCCTGGAGATTGGCAACCATACCTCCCATGGAGGAAAAGTAGTCTTTCTCTGCAATGGGGACTGAAGCAGCTGACATAATTTCCCTCTACCTCTTTTTGACTTGCACAACAACCCTTTGAGGTAGGTTAGGCTTAAAGTCTGTGACTGGCCCGAAATCACCCACTCAGCAAGAACCTGGGTCTAGCAGATCCTGCTCTGAAGCACTGACTGCTATGCCTAGGGTAGCCAACCTCCAGGTGGAGCCTGAAGATTGCTAGGTATTACAATTGAACTCCAGACAACAGATCTTCCCCCCTCCCTTGGAGAAAATGATTGCTTTGGATGGTGGCCTCCATGGCATTCTGTTCAGCTGGCCCCAATGAGTTTTCTCCCAAAGGCCAACATAGGTGTGGAAAGGGGCTTTCAGAGAAGCAAGCTTGGTTGCCTAGCAACGGGCACTGAGGGGAAAGTTGCTGGCTCTGATGATGGAATAGGGTTCCCAACCTCCAGGTGGGGCCTGGGGATCTCCCGCTTTTACAATGGATCTCCAGCTGACAGAGATCAGCTCCCCTGGAGAAAATGGTGGCTTTGGAGGGTGGACTCTATGGCATCGTACCATGCTGAGACCCCTCCCCTCCCCTAACCCCACCCTCTCCTGGATCCACTCCCAAAGTCTCCAGGGATTTTCCAACCCAGACCTGGCAACCCTATGATGGAAATACCTGAAGATTTGAGGGGTGGATCCTGTGGAGGGCAGCATTTTTTTGGGCGGGGGGAATGGAAGGACTCAGCAAGCTATAATGCCATAAGGCAGGCATTTTACACCGGTTCCCTAATGGAACATATTGGCCCTTTCACACAGAAACATGCCTCTCCTGTTGGGGAACTGAGCATCACTCCCGATGCTGGTGATGCAATGACATCACTTCTGGGTGACATCATCATGGCGGTGATGTTATTCAGTGATGCCCCTGTTTGTGATGACTGAAATAGCTCTTAACTGTTTTTTCTCTACATGTTAGTGATGTATCTTCAGCTGTGTGTTTGCACGAAGATTCCTTTTTGTGCATTTTTAATTACGGACAGATGACATTGAGGCACATTAATCAGGAAGAGGGAAAAAAGAGGCTAACCAAAAATGGTACTTCTCCAGCAGGCAACAAAAAAGGTGTGTGTGTATGTGTGTGTCATGTAATTCAGAGAGTCCCAACACCTGGGAGGAAATTCAAATGGGGAGAATTTCATAAACATCCCCAAGCTTTTCAGTCTTGCTAATGGATTCCATAAAGTTTTGGTTCCATCCTGAAACCTGTTCAGCAAAACTTTGTAAACTCAGTGCAGCTTCTGGTTGGGCCAGAATTTGACAACATCCCTAGACTCTTTGATATTTTTAAAAATTAAATCAAGAATTGCCTTTTGAATTCTTGTTGCTTCAGGGGATAATCACTATTGTATTAGGGAATGTGGTCTCATGACCTGTGTTTACCCTTAGACAGTCAATCTGAGAGCAACAGAGAAGAAATCACGCTGAGCTTTCAAGCACATTTTCTTTTCCTCTGTACCTATAACTATCCACTGACAGCTCTCCTCCCACTCTGCAAGCTTGATTCTGTTGAACTGGCATTGCTTGTCAATCATGGCCTGGAGAAGAACTGCTTTTGGAATTATTTTTCGACACAGCAGGGGCTTCTGAAACTGTCTCCACTGAGTGGTTTATAGATATACCTTTCTGTGACCTTGAAACCTGTTTAGCGGAGGAGTGGGGAAGACAAGCAGACAGGCATCCAGAAAAGAAGATTTTAAACCACAGTAAGGTAACAATCCGGCCCTTTCCTGGCCGAACAGCCCTTGCGGCTGTTAAGGCCAGAGGCCACCTTTACCCCCCCACCCAGTGGAAAAAGGAGGAGGTAGCAGGAACTTTCAGCATCCTGGTGATATTTGCTCATGGCATGGGGGCCTGGGGTGTTAGGGGAGCAATTTTTAGCCATGGGCTCTCCAGCAGGGCTTTGTTTTGTGCTTTTCCCCTCAGTGGCTTGTGTGGGGGGAGTGGCCTCCTTGTGGGGAACGATCACTGGTGGATTGCTTCCCTTGTGGGGGAGGTAGCCCTTCCCCATTTTCAGTCCAGCTTGGGGGGGAAGGGGCTGTGACACAGCAGTTCAGCCTCTGTGTTGCTATACTTGGGGGATAGCTCAGATGAGCCTGGCTAGCCTTTTTTTAAAAAAACATATTTGCCCAGACTGATGGATCTTCTCAGAACTTGGAAGCTAGGCAGGGTTTGTCCTGATTGGAGTAAGGCCTTCAGGCAGAGTACTTGGGGATGGGGGAGGGGCCCTTGCCTGGTCAGCTGACCCAGCTATTACAGCAGGAGGGTGGTGTAGGTGGTGCTTTACAATTAGCATGGCTTCCAAGGGCAAGCACCCGGCCAAAAAACCACCCTCGAGGGCTTATCTTGCTGTGTCATCATTGGATGAGGATGAGGAGGCGCAAAGGGGGTAGGCCATCCTTGAATGGCTCATGGCCTTGGAAAGAGCCCCCCAAGGAGGTAGTGGGGTGGCAGACTACCAGGAGTGCTGCCAACCTAATGCTTCAAAAAGATGACTTGGCCCAACTTTCTGCTCTAGAAGGCCAGCCCAGTACCCTGGACAGCAGTGGAGAGGAAGGTTAACCGGCCTGTGAAAGTGAATTGAGCCCTGAGTGCAAGGCAGGCTGCAGATGTTTTAGTTCATATTTGTTACCTGGTTTTTACCTACAGTTTTAGGATTCCTTGTCAGGGGCTCAGGGCCCTTTTATGGCTACCAGCCTGTGCTCAGTAGTGGGGAAGGAGTGCATGGATGGAAGATCACCAAGGAATGTGGGGGGCAGGGTACTTGGCCCCTTTTCTGCCCCTCCATTTCCAAATTTGTGGGTATCCCCGTTGGGGGTGGTGCGGGCGAATTCCGTCTCATCCACCACGTATCTTGCCCATGTGTGTGTGGGGTTTTTTTTCTCCAGTGAATGATGCCATTCCTGAGCACCTTTGCTTGGTCAAGTATACCTCATTTGACCAGGCTGTGTGGCTGGTGTGGAGATACAGGGAATGAAGATGCTAAAATGCAACATCAAGCTGGCCTTTCACTTTGTTCCTGTTCACCTGGCAGATTTTGACAATGGAGGCCCAGGTAGCAGCCACAGCCAAGTCAGCCTTCTATCATCTTTGGCTGATTAGGCAGTTAGTTCCCTTCGTTGAACGCAACAGCTTGGCAACAGTGATCCATGCAATGGTCACCTCAAGATTGGACTACTGTAATGCTGTCAACATGGGCCTGCCTTGTCCCAAATCTGGAAGCTACAGCTAGTGCAAAATGCTGCAGCCAGGCTTTTGATGGGCCTCCCTATGCGAGAGCACATCCAGCCTGTGCTGAAAGCATTGCATTGGCTGCTGATAGCTTCCGAAATTCACTTCAAGGTGCTGGTGCTTACCTTTAAAGCCCTCTATGGTCAGGGACCTGCATACCTGAAGGACTGCTTTTCTCCACATATTTCCCAGAGAGGACTGTGTTCAGGTCACAAAATTGACTGGCTCTCCCGGGTCCAAAAGATGCCAGGCTGGCTACAACTAGACGAAAAAAAAGGGGGCGGGGACTCAACCCAACAAATAGCTGTGAACCAAGCTAACAAAAGAATAATTATAATGGAAAATATAGACATTTATTAGGGTGTACCCATAAATAAAACAAAATAAAATTAAAAGAGAGTCCAAGTATCAGACATTTAAAACTAGGATCATAAAGAACTAATTGCAGTGCATATCAAGCTGATGGATAAAACCTTTGACCTAAGGACCATATGTGTTTCGGCCCCTACGGGCCTTCCTCAGTGGTCAATATTCCTTATTATAAAGCGACACACATCTAAAAATGCATACAGAATCTTGGTGGTTGTTTTGTCTGCACCTATTTAAAGCTATCAAAACTACCTATCTTTTTCTTTTCTACTCCTTCCTTTATGCACCTGTCACCTGTAGCCCAAATCTGCAACAGAAGACAGTCTTTCCAGGAATTCTAGAATGCTCTTTGGTTTCTAGAACAGTGTGTGTAATGGAAACTGTGAAGTTTCATAGTACTCACATTTGAGATACCTTATCATAGGGTTCAAAAGCAGGTAAGTTTTCAGTGTTTGTTTTTACATGTGATAAATGGGTTTATCTCATTCCTTAACCTCAAATGTTTATTAGCCAAACAGTATTCAATCAATAGTGCTGTGTTCATTCAAAAACTCAGTGCACCACAGTTTGTTTCATCTGAGTCAGAGTTCACAGAAGTCAAATATAGAGGGTGTCAACCACATCATGGTTTGCAGCCGCTGGTCTCTGGACCTATCAACAATTTTGCAAGCCATTATCTTGGTTTTTTTAATTAAAAAAAAAGACTAAAAGAAATAAAAGAGATGATCTTGTTGCATTATTAACCAGCACCATAACTGCCAATTCAGACACTTGGATGGAAGAGAGAAAATAATCTAGATGGGCATTTATATACCCTCTGTGGCTTTATATAAAACTATGCTGGAGAACTAGATTTAGAAATGAGGAAAGTATATGCATTTGTTGCATGAACAGTGTGGGCATGATCTAATGAAAGGGAAAACTAAAACATTTTGGTTCCACTGATTTCAGTGGAAGGTACTGAAGTATCTGCTTAACTCTCCCATTGAAACCAGTGACATATATGATTGCTTAACTCTGATTCTCATGCCATGAATGCTTGTGTCTTCTTTACGTGTGCATGAGAAAGAAAGGTACAAGTCCATATTTCCTTATGACACATACATGCTCAGAAGTAAACCATCAGAAACATGGGGAAGTATCCTAAGCAAGGTATCTTTCCCCTGACATTGTTCCTGATAAGTCCAATGTACAGGATTTTATTAGAATGTTCAACTTCTGCAGTTGGTAAATGCAGTGAAAGGCCAGCCTGCAGAGTCATGCTGAGTGCTTTACAAGAACCAGTAATACCTCCTAGTTGAGGGAAACAGCTTACTCTCTAGCCTAGTCCCAGCCTTCTGACCAATGTGGCATCCTCAGTCAAGAAGGCTCCTGTGCCACATGAAATCTCAGTTAAACTGGGAACAGTAAAAACTGCAGGGCCTTAGCACTTCTCTCTAAGATCCATCCTCTGGGCTGTCATTGACATCTCAATTAAATTGGGGAGGAGGTGCAGCTCAGTGGTACAACACCTGCTTTGCATGTAGGAGGTTCCAGGTTCAGTCCCTGGCATCCTCGGTTATTCTTTCTTTCTTTCTTTCTTTCTTTCTTTCTTTCTTTCTTTCTTTCTTTCTTTCTTTCTTTCTTTCTTTCTTTCTTTCTTTCTTTCTTTCCTGCTCCATTTCCCACAAGCAGGACTCAGGGTGGCATACAACATGTATATACATCAATACATAAAATACACAGGATACCTATACATCAATATATAATAAAATGCATACAATACAGTTAAGCTCCAGTACTACTCAACCATTTGATCTACTGTTAGATGGCAGCACAGATAGATGGGGTGAGCAGTATACAATCCATATTCCACCTGTGGGAAGTATCTTAACCACGAGTGAATAGAGGATGGGGGGAAGGAACCTGGGAGGCCACTGATCTCTCTGACTGTCTCTGTCCTCAACCATATGCCTGGTGGAACATCTCAGTCTTTGTGCAGGACAGGTAGGAGACCAGCTGCCGGGCTTGGTGAAGGTGGAAAAATGCCATCCTGGCTGTGTTTGTGACCTGTGCCTCTAGAGTAAGTGAGGCATCAAGGATCACACCCAGACTCCTAATGGAGAAAGCTGGCACCAACTGTACCCTATGCAGAGTGGGAAGCTGAAATCTGGGCCCTGCTCCCTCTGACTCAGCTACAGGACCTGTGTCTTCAATAGGTTCAGCTTCAGGCTGTTTTAACCATATGACCATGGCTCCCAAACAACTGTCCAGATCTTCTGGGGTGGTATCTGGCCAGCCAGCCACTAACAGATACAACTGGGTGTCATCAGCTTATTGGTGGCATCCTAGCTTGAATCTCCTGACTATCTGGGTGAAAGGACACATGTAGATGTTACAAAGCATTGGGGAGAGGATCACCCCCTGAGGGATGCCACACACCAATGGGTGTCACAAAGAAACTCTCTCCCCAAGCGCAACTTGCAGCCATTGTAAAACAGTGCCATGTATTCCAGTGGTAGCAAGGCAGAGGGTCAACAGGTCATGGCCAACCATATCTAACACTGATGAAATATCTAGTAGCAACAGCAGTGCGGACCTGCCCCAATCCAGCTGTCTACAGAGGTCATCTGTAAGGGTGACCAAAACCATCTCCATCACATGACCAGTTCTGAAGCTGGACTGGAATGGAACCAGAGCCGATATATCATCCCAAAAAGCTTGCAGCTGCTCTGCTGCCACCTGTTCAACCACCTTGCTTAGAAATGATACATTCAAGACTGGGCAGTAGTTGGCCACATCAGAAGGATCTAGCAATAGTTTCTTCAGCAGCAACCTCACCACAACCTCCTTCAATGTCCCTGGAAAGACCCCAGTGCCAGAGATCTCCACAACAGGGGTTGTTCTGAAGAGAAAGACTCCCGAATTGCCACCCGTTCCTCCCGTCCCTTTGTCTGGAATTGATGAAGGACCATAAAACCGGGTGGGGGTCAGTTGTTTCAGAGCAACTGTCTCTCCTTCCCTCCCCCAAGTCTCGGTTGTGCATACCAGGTCCACCCCTTGAGTCACAAAGTAACTCTGGAGAGTTCAGTCATAATATTAATGGACCTGGCATTGCACAACATCAGTGTCGGAGAAGAAGGATCAAGTAAGATGTGATATAGAAGATCTCCACCTAAGATCCACTGCCTGTAAGAGTAGACAGTACTGATCTTAATAGACCAATGTTCTGCTTCAGTTTTAGAGTCAAAGTAGATGTACTGGGTTGGTTTTTTTTTTGAAGAGAGGGCCCTGGATTTCGCAGTAGCCACACAGCAACTGCAGGCAATGCCTATTAAAACACAAAGGAGAGCCAGTTTGTGTTTGGAATTCTGCTGAGGGGGGAGGGAGTGCTGAAATGGCCCTGGGAAGGGAGGTATTTCCCTATTCAGCTGCTCCACATTCACAGAATACTCCATGTAAAGCAACAAAAAAAAAATAGGGAAATAACTCCCACCTACTGTAGTTTTGGCATGAAAAATGGCTGTGGGAGTTGCCAGGAGCCCTTCCTCTCCTCACAGTGGCATCCCAAGTCCAAACAGGCTCTCCTTTATTTTTTAACAGACGTCCCTTCAGCTGTTGTGTGCCTGCGGGGAAACACCATGTCTAGTTTGGCCTTAAGGCAGATTCATGTATATATGAGTTCCGGGATGCCTGGGTGCTATCAGTGAATACAAGCTCAACAGGAAATCTGAATGGCACACAGAATTCTCTGCATTCTTTTTCCGACCCCTTCTACCAACTGCAGCATATCGTTCTTACACAAATGGCATTGGAGGGTGGGTGGAAGCTGCATAAGACTGCATAAGACCGCTCACACATGCAACTTTTGCAATTACCAGCTGTCTCTCCATCTTGAGCAAAATTGCTCTGTTGCTAAAGGAACTCCAATATTAATCAAATATTTGTGGCAGCAAAAGTATTGGCTGTATTCCTCATGGCTGATTTAAATTCCTAGCCCTATTTGATATAAATGACTAATTTTAAGCAAACAAAACAAGCAGCAAAGAGCAAGATTAAAAATTAAATACTGAATGCTGCATTTTTTTTTTAAAGAGAGAGAGTGCAATGTTCCCTATGGTCCAAAAGTCAACCATGGAAGATTCTAGAAATGCTCAGGCCCCTCAGTCAACAAGGGATAAAAGCAAAGTTAGCCAGGCTGAGCATGTGCTCTGCCTCCCACAATTTTTAGGTCAATACCTCTTTTCATGAGAGTACAAAGTTGCCCGCCCACCTCAGCTGTTAATGTAATAGCTTCATGTCAAGATTATCAGACTACAGGCACTTAGCAGACATATGAAAGAGGAGAATATTTACAGTGGTGGTGTGAGTAAATACCTCATCCTTCACAAGATGTTCTGCTAAAAATAATGGCTAGGGGTTGCAGTGACCCAGACGGAAATGGATTAATTGTGCTCTGTGACCACATAATAACTTAATTAGGTTATGGCACGTCAAAAGCTAAAAACTATAGGAAACAGCTCTCAGAATGTTCCCTTTGAGGGTAATGGCATCTTCTCCTATGGAGGAGTTAGGTGATGGGTATATGGTAATCATACCGTTTCCTTTGTTTGTGTATCTTTTTGGCAATGGTAAATTAAAAAATAAATAAAATGTTTGTTTGTTTGTTTGTTTATTTATTTATTATTGGGATTTATATTCCACCTAGCCAGCGTTAGCCGGCTCAAGGCGGCTCACGAAATTAATCACAACAGTATAACATCATAAAATTATCATAAAATCACAGCTTAAAATACGTATCAACAACAAGAAAACCTAAGATTCCACAAGTTTTCACCATATTTGGCGGCCAACATTGCTTCCAGAGCGAAGTACAGCAATTTCCAGGGCCACGACCAGGAACTTGCACCAGTTGGTTTATTTCGGCGCTTTCCAGGCCCCTTTCCCCCAGTGGCAGCTCCTAATTGAAGGCCTGGCGGAAGAGCTGCGCTTTGCAGGCCCTGTTGCCATTATCTTTCCTAATCGTTCCTTATTTCTCTTATTCACTGAATCTGTACCAAGAACTAACATTCAGTTTAGTCATTTGTTCATTCATTTATTTTATTCATAAACCCTTTTCAGACAGATTGCCTCACAAAATGACTTCATTTTTAAAACCATCAGAGCAACTCACAGAACTGTGACTGAGGGAATAGCAGAGGTTGGCTTGTGGAGTGAAGAGAAGACTTCCCCGTGTTGGGGGAATTATATTGTTCAGAGGCTGAAAGCTGGGAATGGGGAACAGATGATGAAAGGATGGCATACTCGCCCTTATTTCAAACTTGTTCAGTTGTAATCATCTCCCACCCTTCCTCCCAGCTCTTGCACCTACTGTTGCTACTATTTCTCCTCCCCACACACACACATGTGAATATGTGACAGGCTTCATACCTACAATGGTACCATTATATGATATTTCATTTAGCAAGGAGAATGTGTTTATAAATCAGATCACAGACATTTGTAAGAGTAGATCCTACTTTTCGGAAGCACTCTTTATATTAGCCTCGACTTAGGTGTGATGGATTCTATTTCATCTCTTCTGCAATATATCATATATACATGGAATGACTCTGGCACAGGGGTGGAAGGAACAGTTGATTCCATCATTGGGATTGTGGTTAAACAAAAGGGGTTTATATGGACAATGAATAAGATTTCTTCATATAGAGGCATGTGGATTTGAAAATGGTAGAGAGTTTGCAGACACTTACATTCTTTCACCTTTCCTATTCAACATGTATGCCGAAACAATCTTGAGGAAGTTAGAGCTGGAAGAGTAAAAAATCAGGGTAAAGATTGGAGGAAGGAATGTCAACAATCTTTGATATGCTGGTGACACAAGCCTCATCTCAGAAACTAAAGAAGGCCTGGAATACCTTATTAAGAAAATCTTCCTAAATATCAAAAAGACCAAGTTCATTCAAAAAGACCAAGTTCATGACCATCAAGAAGAATAGAAATGTCAAAATAACAGTTGACAATAAAGAGATCGAATGTGTGGAAGAATACACTTTCTTAGGATCACAGATCAACCAAAACGACGAATGCAGTCCAGAAACAAAATGTCAGATCACACTGGGTTGCACAGCAATGATGAGCATGAAATCGAATACGGAAGAGCAAGGACATTAGCCTAGCAAACAAATGCAGATTAGTCTATGCTATTGTGTTCCCCACAGCAACCTATGACTGCAAAAGTTGGACCATGAAGAAGCAAGACAGGAAGAAAATCGACTCATTTGTGCTGTGATGCTTGAGAAGGCTCCTGCGCATTCCTTGGACAGCAAAGGTGACAAACAAGAAAGTACTGGAGTGCATAAAACCAGATATGCCACTGGAAAGAAAATCACAAAACTGCAACTGACTTATTTTGGCCATGTCACGCAGAAGAAAAAGCAATTATGCTTGGATTGGTTAGCGGCAAAAGGAAACTGGGCTACTAGACACCACAAAAGTTGACACCAGCCTGAGCATGGAAGAACTCAAAGTAACAGTACAAGATTGGAAAACGTGGAGAGAGCTGGCCCATAGAATCACCAAGAGTTGAACACAACTGAATGGCTAACAACAACATGTTCTTACACTTGGAGTCTATTTACTAAATATTGGAATGAGCATAAGGGTCATTATGATGTGCAGCAACAGATACTGGAAATTTGTGTGAAAGATGGCTATGTATGTTTGAAGACTGTTCAGCCAAGATTTTTGATTAAGGATTAAAGATTTGATGGCAGTAAAATCTAACTTAGTATAGAGCAGGGGTGGCCAACCTTGCTTAACATAAGAGCCACATAGAATAAACGTCAGATGTCTGAGAGCCGCAAGACAGGAACAAATATCACACACACGTTTTTATTTTTAAAAGTATGCAAATTTGCTTTTTATTAACGTTAAATGGGACTGCCAAAAATAAAAACAAACGAGGAAAACCGGTTATTGATAATGATATTACTTGTTTGCTAATGATATTGAGAGAGAGAGAGAAAAAGAGAGAGATGGAAAGGAAGAATTAAAGAAGTGGAAAGAGAGAGAGAGAAACTAGGAAAGCAAATAGATGGGAGGGAGGAGGGAAGGAAGGAAGGAAGGGAGAAAGAGAGAAAAACCATGCCTCCCCTTTGCTTCCCCAGCCGCCCTGCCAGGAGCCGCACAATGTGTGTGAAAGAGCCGCATGTGGCTCCCGAGCCACAGGTTGGCCACCCCTGGTATAGAGGGTCTTGAGTTAAATTTTTAGTTATATAAATGTTAAAGCTAGATGATAGTTTTGTGTTGTAATGAGACTAACTATTGCTCTATTTTAAGTTTGCCTGCTGATTTTGGACTTATAAATATGTATGTATTTGCATAAAAAAATCACAGCATCCCTAACTGAAACAAACTGCATGAAATGTGACCCAACTACTGCTTCTGGACTGGAATTTCATACCTCTGTGAACTGGAAAATCTAAGTGAACATAATTTCTTTTCCCCCTTTGGTGTCTTGCTAAATTTCTGTCCAAGGACAAATTCTTCTTTTTTGCGTGAACTCCGCTGGCAAGGTTGCTGTGTATACACAAGGATAAAGATATATTCTGGTTACTCAATATGTGTTTTGCAAAAGTCTAGTGTTTAAAACGAAGTTGCAACATGCCACTCAGTTTTGCAACACTGGGTGGAAACTGAAACCTAAATTTAAAGAGATTTCTGCATTAGGTGACTGCTTTGAAGCTATTCCATGAAATGTAGAAGTCAATGAAATAACACTGTAGTATGCTTTCTAAATATATAAAACTGCTCTGACTTCATGCGATTCAAATTCAGTTGGAGGGATGAGAAGGCATTTTAAACCATAGGCTGAAATCTCTCTAAGGACTCTGGAATTAAAGGTGGCACCAAAACAGCAACCCTGTATCAAGTTTTCCCCTTCCTCATCTCATAACGGTAATTAAGGACCATGCATATCTCTCCCTTCCCATCCAATAATGTTGATGCTAATAGGAGTAGTAGGAAAATGTACAACTCAATCACATCATGGGTTATTTTGCTTTTCAAAGAGAAGGGGAAAGGCTTGACACCTGGTCGTGTGTGTGTGTGTGTGTGGATCAGGATTATGTATAGTTCTGGCTTGACTTGGAAAAATGTTCCACCAAAATCAATGTCTTTGCTCCAACAAGCTTTTCCGCTGGTGACAAAGGTAGGAGGGATCCCCTCTGACCATCAAAGAAGGCTATGTTGAGGAGGATGAGACTTGCATGGACAAAAGTCATGTGAGCCAGGGATGCTCAAATACCTACCAGTACAGCTCAGTTCAGTTGTTTCTTCGTATTTCTTCTTAAACCATGCAGTACAGGGTAACGTGCTTTTTTGCACATGCACATTCTCATACCACCCAGTTGATTTCTACTACCCCCCCCCCCTTTCTTGCTGCATAACTGCTCTGCTCAGCAGGCAATTTTTAAAAACAACAACATTAAAACAGTCACAAATCATAAACATTACTCATACATGCTAATCTACTAAGATGCTGTATAAGAGGTATATAAAATTATGCATGGAGTATAAAGAGTGGACAGAGAGCATTTTTTCTCCTCCCCAGCTACTTGAACTTGGGGCCATCCAATGAAGCTGATGGTTAGTAAATTCAGGACAGACAAAAGGAAATAATTTACTCAGTGAGTGATTAAACACGGGATTCATTGCCAGAGGATGTAGAGATGGCTTTAAAAGGGGATTAAATAGAGTCACGGGCGATAGGTCTATTAGTGGCTACCAGTCATGGTGACTAAAGGGAACCTCCACATTCAGTGGCAGTGAAACTCTGAATACCAGTGACGGGAGGAAATTAGAGGAAGGCCTTGGCCTCCATGTCCTGTTGTTGGCCCTCCAGAGTAACTGGTTGGCCGCTGTGTGAGATGGGCTGCAGGACTAGAAGGACCACTGGACTGATCCAGCAGGGTTCTCATATAATGGTGTGTTTTAATAAATACTTAGCTTTCAGTGTTTGTCTAAGTAGTCTCTGGTGATGCTAACTGCTGATTTGTTTCTATTGGCAGTTCTTTGCACATAGGCAGTTCTGTGAGCACTAGATGCTAACATATTTGTCAGGCATTTGTAGCAGTTCAGAAGGAGTTAAACAAGTTTAGGTGATTGAGTTAAACAGGTTGGGTGACTGGCTCATGTCTGATTGACACCTTCCAAAATGGTAAGTTTGTCTGTTGAACTTACTTGGGGCAAAACTCATGGCATCATAATGTGTCTGTAGTCAGTCAGTCAGTCAGTCAGTCAAGTTTATTGTCTTGGCCATTGGCCATAACAAAACAAAACAAAATAAAACAGATAAAACAAAATACAACAGATAGTATAAACCAAAATGGGATAGGCCCTTCAGTAACTTGCTGCAAATCCAAGACTTAGTCTTATCTTTTTTGCCACCAATGCAAACAAAGCCATTCTGCTGGTAATATATGTGTCATTATCAGAGAGCAAAAAAACAGTCATGTCCAGATCTGAAATTCCATTATGCAAAGGTATAACGGGGTAAATAAACCTTTGCCTAAGTGATTCATGCCAAGAGCATCTCATAATATAATGCTCGACGTCATCCACTTCGCCTATGCCACACTGACATATTCTAGAGACAGGAGGGGAGCCCAAGAAGCGACCAATACAGACCATTGAAGGTATGGCATGAAACCTTAGGGCGGTAAAAGCCCTTCTTAGATCAAGAGTGGTTAATTTCTCAAGGTAATCAGTCCTACAGTGATCTCTTTTAGATATCCTATACAAGGGGGCTGTACGACAACTTACCACCGCTTGGCGGTTCAAAAGCCCATCCTTATTAAATACCCATTCCTTCAATTTGGACTTTTGACTTTCACTGTCCCATATATCGTCTGGAATTGAGTATTTTAGTAAAATAGAGGTCAGGTGGTCGCCTAATCTTTTGGAGGATTTCAAAAGCAATATAATGTCTGTAGTAAGAAGATCTGTAGTAAGGAGGGGAATTGGGTACAATTGGGTGAAAATGCTGGCTGGATCCAGCCAAGTAAGTTTATTTCTGAGAAAACATGATTAGGTTTAGGCTGTGATGCTGTGATGCTCTAATAATAATTGGGACCAAAAAAAAAAATCCCATGGGGACTTAGGGTACAACCAGATCCATATTGATTTTCTGACATTCCAAAACCAACTATCCAAGCTGCTGTTAGCTCTAAGAGCAAAAAGACAGGAGTTTCTATTTTGTCTCTCTGTTCTTCCCTACCTGCCTCTGCAACAATTTGGGGGGGGGGGGTGATTTCTCCTGGGAGAGCCCCTTGATTTTTGTATTGTCTCCAATCCATATCGTTGACAGATCTCCCATGACTTGTTTCTTAGCATCAGATTTACTTATCTCTTTGTTAAATTCTCAGACAGTAAGATGGCGATCAATTCTTACTGCACAGGAATGGTTAACGAGGTGCGGACTTTTACTTAAATGGTCAAGATGACAGGCTGAATAAGAGGAGGGGGGGAACCGAAAAGACTGGAAATAATCGGTTCCCATAATCATTGTTATGCAGAGGGAAAGAGTCATGGAGAATACAATTTTCTCTCCACAACCATAAAGCATAATTATAGATGGAAAGCTCTATTTTCATTGTACGACTCCATTTAAAAAAATGTAATGGCCTATTCAGTTTTCACCATTGTATTTCTATAGTTTTGTTTTTTTAAAAAAAGAGAGTAATTGAGCCATGTAGGAACAGATTCCTGAAATTAACTATATAACAAAAGGGAGGGGAAGCATTTAAGGTTGTGATTTGGCAGTCCAGCAGCAGCTCTTTCTGTACAATGGACATTTTAAAGATAAGTAGGAAATACCCACCGTGACGCAGTGATTGCACATGCTGAGAGCATTCCTGCTCATGTGGGTGGTCCCTTGCCATTCAAGGAGTGGAGGAACGGGTTGGCATATGTATTCCTTTATGTGTGTTTCCTCTTTTAAATCAATAGGGCAATTTGTGTAGGCAGCACTGGGGAATGTACAGAATTCTGAACTGGGGCACCAGTGATGGACAACTTTCTGGCTTGTTATCACTAAAACCTTCATTGTTTATAGATTTAAAATTTCAGAACGGGTGGCTCCAAAGTACAGAGGCTTGTTCAGAAGATGAATTCATTTTTAAAGTTTGCTTTTCTTCCTGGTGGCTTGGAAGTTCAGTGGAAGCACATAAACATTTGGACGCAAAATGGAAAAGAAACATCCCAACACTGTAGTGGGCAGCTGGGAATTCTGCAGTGCCATCCTAATCAGAGTTAAACCATTCTTAAGTCTATTTCTGTCAATGGGCTTAGAAAGGGGCAACTTTGCTTAGGACGGCATTGTAAGATGAGATTCATTATGCCTTGTCTCTGTGTGCCTTCAGTGGCTGATTCTGCATTGGCTTTTCCCTCCATTGTTTTACGAAACCCACGTTGAAACAGAAATTCTCCTCTGCATTGCATGCTGCTGTCACTTCCTTTGACTATTGGGTTTTATAATAGCTTTCACAATCTGTACCACTTTCGAGTTCTTTGATCGTCGGATTTTATTATACCTTCTGCATAGAGTTATGGCCATTTTATGGTCATTCGGGGTGACTTTGCAATCTGTATGGTGTTGCCTCCATTTACCATGTTGATGCCCACCCACCCATCCTTGACAGATCTCTTTAGAATGCCTCACAATCCTCCCTGGTTTTTACCACCCTGAACAACTTCATGTCATCTGCAAATTTAGCCACTTCACTGCTTACTCCCAACTCCAGATCATTAGTGAACAAGTTAAAAAGCATCAGCCCAAGTACTGATTCCTGCGGTACCCCACTGCTTACCACCCTGCACTGAGAAAATTGCCCATTTATACTCACTCTCTGTCTCCTATTAATTAGCCAGTTTTTGACCCACAAAAGGACTTGTCCTTTTATCCTCTGACTATTGAGCATACTTAGGAGCCTTTGATGTGGTTTTGAGCTGCACTTTTTCCTCCCAGTTGAAAAAATGTGGAGCGAATTTGAGCCTAGCGAATATCGCAATTAGTTCTTGCAGCCACTTCACAAACAGATGACTCTGACTGAGCAAGTGGGAAATGCAGTCTGTGTATCCAGTGCTGACCATCCAACTGCACAGGTGCAAAGAGAAGATGAACTGTGAGTGTTTCCAACAAGTAAATCAATTTAACGACTCTTCTTCAGTAATCAAGATTTAGTTGACAGACTATGCAAGTGGAAAAGCCGCTGCAGGCTGCCACTTATTATTTGGTTTCAAGAAATTACTTGGCCCTATAGCCCTAGTGGGTATCATGTGGGCACAAAGCTGCTCAGTTGAATGCTTGAGATGGATTTTGGCAGAAGGCATCAAGGCAATCCAATCAGGAGCTCACCTAGGGTGTAACTGAGGAATTCTTATCAAGATAAGTTCACAAGGAGATTGTATTTATGTTGAAATTCTAAGGAGCCATGATAACAGCAACAGAAGAAAAGTTCTTTCTACGATTCCTTCTCACATGCTGCAGTTATTAAGTGAGGGACATAAACATATGAAGCTTTACAAAAACGGAATACAGAAAAGAACGGTCTTATTTATGTGACATAAGTATTCACTCATTGGGTCTTCACGCTACACAGGGAATTACGCAGTCTAGTTCCACTAGGTTCTGCATTAAAGTTCTCAAAATATTCCTAACGAGATTTTTACTAATACTGTAGACACACAGTATAAGCCAATTATATATTTAGCTAGTTTATGGACACACGGAAAAAGTGACCCCCCCTCCCCCAGCATTTGGGCAGAGAGAACAATTGTGAGCTTTGCCTGCCTGTAGAAAAATGGAAGGTTTACTTAAGGATGCCATGGGATTAGACAGCACTTAGTTAAGAATGGATTTTGTGACTAATTTTCTACATGTTCCTTACTGGAATTTACCATGCAGCACTAAAATGAACCCAGAGAAACTCAGAGAAACATTAACTATGTCTTCACAAGGTAATAACAACGGGAGCAAACAGTAGCCAGGGCCAACTATACCAGCTCAGCAGAACACTAGTTGCCCTGGGCAGCCCCGTGTTGTGAAGTAGCTGCATATTGCACAAGGGATTCTTATTGGGATAACCAAGTCCTATACATATTGCCCAGAAGGTAGTAAATACCCTAAAGCTTGCAACTGTAAAAATACAAGTAACAGAACAGGTACAAAAAAAAAGGGACAGGTATCTTGTCATATGACAACAATTCATGGAATTACTTTTTTCAAGTATTCGCTGCTTGCAGGACAGGCATCTGCAGCGCCTGTTTCCCTTTAAATGGTTGGAAGAAAGCGGTGTTTGTTTGCATGCGTGGCACTCTGTTCTTGATGCAATGACATCACTCTGTGTGATGTCATCATATTGGGGACACCTCCCCTCTTGGCACCCCCCTCCCCCCCGGAATCTTTGGCCGGGGAGAAGGTTGGACCTGCCAACCCTACTGTGGAAACAGTTTCAAAGGAGAGGCACCCCTTTTCATTGTGGAAGCTCATGAGGCATTGGCCTGTCTTCAGGCTGGCCAGTTTTTCATTTTGAAGATTCTGTTAACTGTGAGGTACAAAGAACATGGTTGGAATTGTGACTCTGGTTGGTCAGGTGCACAGCTCATAGCAAAAGCTTTTTGTGTGCTACTGTGAATGTGAAACACAATTGTAGGCTGAGGACAGACTGGCAATCTGGAGCGGGAGAGCTCCGCTTGGGAAGCAGGGGAAGGGAGCCCGTTCAGACATCCACAGCTGTCCCTCGGCTCCCTTCCGTACTTACGCGTTTCGCAGCCGGTTTCCTTTTGCTTTAGGAGGACACCGGGAGAAACCGGTGTCCAGGGGCCATCTTCCGCATGCCTCCTGCTTTCAGGCAGTGTGAACCAGAAGAAGGCGAGATTCAAGTGGAGGCGGCTGTGTGAATGTGCCATTTCGGCAATTTGCGCATGAGTGCTCATGCGCTCATGTGCACATGCACACATATGCACATTGCCAAAAACAGCCCTGCCACAAGCTGCGGAGGCTGGCCCATCTGGGGCCACTCCACAGCAGTCTGGACGCTCTGTAACAGCATCCTTGCGCATCACACTGACCAGTGTGAATGGCCAGCCCCAGGGAATTTCCCCCCGCAGCTATTGCCTCTGGATTCCTCCCGCTCCAGATTGCCAGTCTGTCCTCAGCCGTACTTATTGTAAGGATCAAGTTGACTCAATAGCCCATATCTTCTTTAGCTGCCCCCATTATATTTTACTTGTAACCAATATATTACTCCCTGGACTGATTGTCTACAGACTATTTCAGACAGAATCTAAAGATATTACTGTCAGGCAAGATAAAAAATCTTGTGACTTAGCCATATTTATCTATGCCATTACAAATCATTTATAAAACATCCGAACATATGGCTTGCAAGCTGTTAAGTTACAGGGAAAGGTATAGTGGTTAGAGGGTCGGATTTAGACTGGAATGAGATGGGTCTGAACCTCCAGCTAGGCAATGAAGCTGTCTGGGCAGTGTTGGGCTGGTCATTCTATCTCAGCCAAATCAAAGGTTTGCTGGGAAGAAAAAAATGTCCATCTTGCCCTTGAAGCCACCCAGAGCTTTTGAGTGAAAAGGGTGGGATGTAAATGGGAAGGACGGGAGAACTGATTGCCAGGCAAAGTTAATTGGAAGTGCTCTTGGGTTCCAAATGGGAAGGTGAATGGAAGCAAATGTGAGGCCACCACACAGCCATGCTACTCTGATGCTTTCTTTTATAAATCTCCTATGTAGCAGCAAATAAAAATGAACATTAGGACTGAACTCAGTGATTTGGTGCCTTAGTGTGACTGTGCGGGCTATACAGCTGGCACAGCTTAGGTAGCTTCACTCGACCTTTTCCACTTCTTTCTCAATGCGGTTTGGGAAAACATTCTCATCTTTCAGCTTGCACAGGTTGGTGTGGGTAGCTGATTGCAGTTTAAATTCTCCTGGCCAGTAATCTGTTCGGAACTATCAGATCTGCTGTGCTCTTCTAATCTTCCTGTCGTAACATCTAGCCTAGAAAGGCTGAACAAAAGTCAATCCTACTTAAACAGTTTCACAAATCTATCCTTTGACCGTGGTGCCAGAAATAAAGTGGCAATATCAGTCACCTATTTCATAGCTTCTATGCATCTGGATGCCAAATGATTGATTTGTTGCTACTGACATTGATACCGGGAAAGCAGATCTGCAGTTGTCTTAGGCCAGAGCTAGATTTTATTTAAAGGAAGCTTGTGGCTTGTACGGCAAACAACAGCACCTTACCTCTTCCTGTGTCTGTCTATCCATCTCTCTGTCTCTCTATTGTCCACCCATGCATCATCCATGCATCGTCCATGCATCATCCATGCATCATCTGTCTGTCTGTCTGTCTGTCTGTCTGTCTGTCTATCTATCTATCTATCTATCTATCTATCTATCTATCTATCTATCTATCTATCTATCTATCTATCTATCATCTATCTCCATTTTATCCTCACAATACCAGAAACCCTAGAGTCAGTGCCAGTTTTGTGCAGTGGTTAAGAGCGGCACCTGCTTTGTATGTCCTGGGCCCCAGATTCAGTCTATGGAATCTCCAGTTAAAAGGATCTTAGACAGCTGGTGTTGGGAAAGACCTCTCTCTGCCTGAGTCTAAGAATGAGCAAATGTTCCCTATTTCATTTCTTGTTATGTTTGTTGATATTGCTGTCAGAAGTTTTGTTTCTCTCCTTTTGGCTATTACTTCTGTAGATTGGTTTGTATTGTGTACACATTAGCTGGTTTGTGTACATTTTAAAGGGGAAAAAATCCGTGCAAAGCAAAAAAGGAAAGCTTAAGAAAAGTAAGGATTTACAGGTTTGATCTGCACACAGGAAATGCAAAATGGAAATAAGTATTTCTAGATCAAAACAGTAGAGATGAAAGTTTGAAACCCTTTCTGTCTGAGACCTTGGTGGGCCACTGTCAGATGGATAGGGCTGGATCCTCTGGATGGTATCACCCTCCTCTAGCACAGTAGGTCTTTCCTTGATGCAAAAGGCTCTTCCACTTAAGCCAGAAGACAGAGCTACTGTTAGTGGAACAAATCCACAGGATCCAACCCATTGTCCTAAATTTGATACAAGCATTATGTTTAAAGGCAGGGGTTCTTTTGTAGAAAAAGAGGTGCAGGAGATCATTAGCATAACTCATTAGCATAACTCATTAGCATATGCCACGCCCCATGACATCACCAGAAGTGTGTCAGAAAGGGAATGTCAGTTTCAGCCCCATTATATCCTATGGGCCATTGAAATCAATGGCAAAAACTCATAGGGTATATGAGAAGCTGGAGGAAAGGGGGTTTGAGGGAGAGGCTCCAAACTTGCAGGGTAGCTGCTGGGGCCTCTCCTCAAAATACCTACTAAGTTTCAAGAAGATTGGACCACGGGGTTCAATTCTATGGGCCCCCAAACAGATTGTCCCATCCCCTCCATTGTTCTCTATGGAGGGAAAAAATGTTAACTTTTTTCCTACCATAGAGAACAATGGAGGGAATGGAGGCAACCTGTTTGGGGGCCTGTAGAATTGGACCCCCCAGTCCAATCTTCTTGAAACTTGGTGGGCATTTCGAAGAGAGGCCCCAGCAGCTACCCTGCAAGTTTGGAGCCTCTCCCTCAAGCCCCCTCCCCTCCAGTGGCTTTTAAATTTGCCGCTGAATTTCGGCGACAATTTGGCAGCAAGATGAATCAGATTAGAGAATCTGATTCAGCCTGTGGCTGCCCTACTGGCCAGTCCTGAGTGATTAAACCAGTGTCTCTCAAAACAAAAAGGAAACCCTCCTCTTCCACTACTGAACGCATATGTGTTTAAGACAAGATAGTTAAGTTTTGAACAGAAGAAAGAAACTGACATGGGACTGGTGAAGCTTTAATTCATGGAAAAATTCTATACTGGAATTGAAAAAACCTGTCTCTAAATAGGCTGTTTAAATGATTGCTTATAAACAGGAAATGTATATGATGTTAAAATAATGAGTCACTTACGGTGTTTATCAGAGTCAGGAAAGAAGCTGGCCTGTCTAAACAAATCCTTTTTATGAAACCAATCCATGTGTTAGTGTTACTCTGAATGATTCATTATTCCCAGCACTCTGAATGGAAAATACTTTGCACCATATCAATGCAAGGTGATATATTTAGACATCCTTGTATTTAAACAAATGCCATATGCTCTTTACAGTCCTTTTTGGGCTGCTTTTGGATCTTCATTAGCCCCATCCATCATTTATTTATTTACAAAAAAATTATCCCATCTTCCTGCCCTTACAAGGGCCACCAAGGTAGCTAACTATTTAAAACATGCATTATGAAATCACATTTTAAAACCATTAAAATCAATTTGTGTGGTGGTAGGCAGTAGGATGGCCATGTGTTGCAAAGGGATACACACAATGTTAAAAGGATCAAGCTAACCTCAAAATAAATATTATCAAAATTTTATTTATTTATTTATTTATGGTGTATACTATGGCAAAGATTAAAACAATAAAAACAAACGGTCTGAAGATCAGACTACATAGAACATCAACATGAGCTTTATTTATTTATTTATTTATTTATTTATTGCATTTATAGGCCGCTCTCCCCGCATTTGCCGGCCCAGGCCCAGAGCAGCTTACATGACTTGGCAAGCCAAGATTCATAAATACATTAAAACAGTTAAAACATTTTAACAATTACAATTAAAACAATAACAACTTACAGATAAAGCGCTCAGTGATCTGTCGGATGGCGTCCTATGTAGACCTCTAACATTTCCCGGCTCCGGTTGTCAGATATCTCTGACTCCGGATGATGTTATCTGTGGCCGATCATTGCTGGTCATAGGATGGGGGAGGCAAGATAGAGAGGTGGAAAAGGTGGTGGCCCCTATTTATAGGCCTGGCGGAAGAGCTCTGTCTTGCAAGCCCTGCAGAACTGCCCCAGGTCCCGCAGGGCCCTGGTCTCCTCCAGGAGCTTGTTCCACCAGTAAGGGGCCGCCACTGAAAAAGCTCTCCCCCTAGTGACAGTGAGCCTGCCTTCTCTGGGGCTCAGTATAACCAAGTAGTATTGGGCCCCAGACCATAGTGCTCCCTGGGGTATATATGGGGAAAGGCGGTCCCTCAGGTAAGTCCATAAGCTATAATTATTTTACATGCAGAGTTGATGATTTTATACAAAGTTGATGAAAATATCAAATGACCAATAGGACAGTACACTTTTTGGCCTCAGTGATCTGTTAGCTTGATCTTCTAGTCTGATCTTCAGACCATTTGTTTTTAATTTTTTAATCTTTACCATTATATATATACATAATATTTATTTTGAGGTTAGCTTGACAGTTTTAACATTGTCCATATATTTTGGGTTGAGTTTGTCTTTAGTACAATACAGTGCTGTACTTTCCCTTTTTCATCCTTTGCAAAGGGATACACCACAGGACAATCCAGAGTCAGACAGTTTGTCAGTAGTGCAGATGAAACATATTCTTGATATGAAACTGGGAAGTTAAAAGAAGCAGCATCCTATGGTGGCTCAAGTGTCAGAGCAAGATTTGGGATACTCTGATTCCAACTAGGGATGTGTGCACAGATATATCCAGCCTGAAAATATACCCAAAACATATGGATATAGTATTGTTCAGGTATATGCTGTATTCTAGATACACATTGATCCAGAATATTCAGGAATATGAGGGACCAGCATTTTAAAGTGCAAACTTGGGGGGGGGGGGTCCAGGTTTCCTAGGCAATTGGGGGGGTGCTCTCACAGGCAAATGAGATCAAATGGGGGGGTTGCAGGTTTCTTCTAGTGGGATTCTCTGGTTTGACATTAGTTCTGTTAGGCTTGTGCTGCTGCTTTGGCCCTGGGTTCTGCTTGACTTCTATGGTTTGACTTTGGTTCTGTTGGGCCTTTTCTGCTTCAGTTGGTTTGGCTTGGATTCTCTGGTTTCTCTGGTTTTGGCTTAGATTTTCTGGTGTTGGGATTGCCACTTTTGTCTGTGGTTCTGCTGGGATTCAGAAGTATTTAGACTCAAATGTGTCCATATACAGGTTGGCAATATTAGGGGCAAACAGGCTGCCTATAGCTACTCCTCTTATTTGAAAGAAAAAATCTGAATCAAAATCTAAAATTGTCAACAAGATCTCAATTTATCTTTAGTTTTGTCTGCTTTTATTTAGTTAACTTCACTGCTGATTGTGTTTAGGGTACTGTACCTTTAATTAGACATGCTATTGTTAAGTCTAGATACCTATAATCATGGAGGCGTTGGAGTTAGGAAGTTAAATTACTCCCCTTTTCATTTTGAATTTTGAGAACCTATTTGCCAAATAAGTGAACAGACCTCATTTTTTGCTACTTATCGAAACAATCAATTACTCTCAAGTCACTAATGGCTCAGTGCCATAATTCCGTGATTCTAGCACTGTGATGGTAGAGTTTATTGTATGTTTATTCATTTTTATGTAGTTCCATCGATAATTTGTGTCCTGGAAGAAGGCTATGAAACATGCAGAAAATCCTGGTTGCATGTAATCACTGATAGCATCTCCAGTGTCTATTGAAATGTTGTAATTAGACTACACTGTCCACAGTTAAATATTGGGAGCAACTGCAAAAAAACTTTTGGCTGCTTTTACAAGCTTTGGAATAGGTGTTAACCATTCATTGTTCCTTCCTTGTGAAACTCTTTATCTTTGAATAATTGGAAACCTATACCTTTGAGTAATTGTTTGTAAATTATATTTCTGGAATTTCATATGCTCTATAATAGTAAATTCTAATAATTAGTATGCACTAAACCATTTGTGCATGGTGTTACTTTGTTACTTGTAATAATCTTCTCTGTGATGCAGATTTTTTCACCAAAACACTGTTCCCTGCTCCTTCTGAGCAGCCTCTTCATAGCATATTTGAATTATAGTGTTTTAACTTTCTGCATGTCCCAATCTGTGATGGAGAAGTTATTTGGTTTTTGCCCAAGCCTGAGATTTTCTTGTAATGCAACAGGAGCCCTCTTATAGATCCCTTTGGAAATGACACTTGACACAAAGTAAAGTTCAAACAGAAAGGTTGATTTTATTGAACCGGCACAGTGGAGTTAGGAATAGGTCAGGGACAAGAAGTTGAGATAAATTTGGTTGTTTATACAAACTGGAATATTTTGAACAAGCAACAGAGTATAATTGGAGCTTATATTCTTAGAGACTCAGTTCTTGACTATGAGAGGTTTGTTTGTCTTGGAGATTTCTTTCAGCAACAATGTGTCTTAATAAAGTTTCATAAAATTATCTTAGTTTCCTGGAAGTTAATACTTTCTTCCTGTATTTAAATACTTTCCTTGTGAGATTATAACTTTCCCTTTTTTTACTCTTGAGGAGTCTAAAACCATTTCCTCTTTCACACCAACCAGGGGTCGCTTCTGAGTTGAACCCTCTGAATAACTGGATAAGAAATATCCTTCACTTTCTAGGGATGATAATCCTCCTCTGTTTGGCTAGACTAGCAGTCTTCAACCTCCTGTCCAGTCTCTTCTGTCAAACCTAAACCCCAGTTCTGGAGATTGTAAATAAATGTAATTCAGCCAAGCACTTTTTTGGGGGGGGGGGGGGATCAGAAAATAGAATTTAAAGTCTAAATTCTATTTTCTGATCCCCCCCCCCCCCCAAAAAAAAGTGTTTGTACACAGTAAGGGAAAGGAGTTTTGTCCCTTCATTTCCCAAGTGATTTGTCTGTTTCCCTCAGACCAACTCACACACTCCTCCTGACTGGCAACTGCCAAGTGAAAGTCAAAACAATGACTAAATCCCTCTGACAAGACTTTTTAAAACTCTCATCAGCTGGCACTGACCAATCAGAGAGAAGGGGGGTACATACAGGCAGCAGCCTGTCAATCAAACTGTGAATTAGGCATTCACCCTTAATCTCCCAGCTCTATGAATTTGATACACTAAGAATCTTGATTTTGGAGGTCAGTTTGTCATAAGTGCCTTATTAAAGAAGATAATAAAAATGGTGCCACCACAAATTCTATCATTACACCTTCAACTTTTGAAAGAGAGTCATTCATAAGATCCTATCTTGGGGCCCTACTATAAACATATGGCTATTATTGATGAGACATGACCCAGCATTTCCTGTTTTAAAGGCCTCTTCCTTGCCCGAGAAGCTGCCCTACTTCAGGGAATGCTGATGGAAGTCCTTTCATTAAAGACTACTTAGATAAATGCTGAATGGTTGGATTTTCTAAAAAAAGTATGAATGATTTATATAATTAGTTACTGATTTAATTGTCTATTTAAACAGCTGCCCACTGAGCAGACCAGTGGTGTAGAACTCCATCAGGCTGTGTGAAAATGCACATGAGTGAAAAACCAAATGCACTGTTATGAAGGAAGACCCTGTTGAACAGCCATGAATAAGTCAACAAAGAGCTGAACAGTCCACTGGAAAATTGGCTCCCCATTTGCAACTGGCAAACAGAATGTGAGCCCAACTGGTAGGTATTTGAGCATCCCTAACTGAGTATGCAGGGGCTGCAGTGGCAGAGGTTAAGATGCTGAACTGCAGACTGGAAGGTCGGTAGTTCAGCAGTTCAAGACCCGAGTGCTGCATGATGGAGTGAGCTCCCATCTTTGGTCCCAGCTCCTGCCAACCTAGCAGTTCGAAAGCAAGAAATTGCAAGTAGATAAATAGGTACAACTTCAGTGGGAAGGTAACAGCATTCTGTGCACCTCGGCATCTAATCATGCCAGCCACATGACCACGGAAACATCTTTGGACAGCGCTGGCTCTTTGGCTTGGAAACGGAGATGAGCACTGCATCCCTAGAGTCGTATTCAACCAGCTTTCAAGCAAGGGAAACCTTTACCTTTAACTGAATATGCACCTTTTATGATATCCTGGTAGATTCAAAAGGGAAAAGAAAGCTCACTGCAGTCCTACAATCTATTTTAGCCCAGGAAAACTGGAACAAATATGTGTGGGCTAACAAGTCTTGACAAGCCTTCTTCAGCAATTTTCATAACAAAGTTTCTAGGTGCCATTAATGTATAATCAATGACAGACACATATGTTATAGAGACTTTGAGATATCATATGCACTGAAGAAGACCAATTGGTATATCTTTCAGCCATAGTGGTATAAGAATAAGCATTTAAATAATTTTAAGCATATGACTGCAACATTTAGTGTCACTAAGAGATATGAAGATTTGCAGGTTAGCAATACACATGTATTGAAGCAAACAGATATTATTGGGAGGACAGAAAGTAGTTTTTCAGAGTGTTGAAAGTGGTTTACAAGAGGCATCACTTCCCAAGGTATCAGTATATCTAATTCTCAATATGGCCAAATCAGTGAATACTTAAATCAGGAGACAGGAGACATGAACAGATGAGACAGATCTCCCTACAAACCTGAAAAAAACCCTGCAGGTTTGCAGAAAAATCTGAAATCTTTTTTAAAAATGCATTTGGGTGGTTAGCTCCCCTAAGTTAATAGAAGTGGTGCCTATAGCTGCAGTGGACATTGTGGTTGTTGCTAGGCAACCATAGCAGTAGTGCTAGTCTTCAAGCCTTGGTTTCTGTCAGAAAAAGCCAGAAGAGGGACAGGACCATTTTCAGGGTTGTTTTGGTTTTTGAGGGAAGACTTATTGGGGCCAAGCCTGACAGCAGCCAACAGGTGACTTGATACCTCATGGCTACCATAACTCACCCAGGCCTGGTTGCTTGCTGCTGTTTAGCATCAGTCACCCCATGAAAGCTAGTGTTGTGTATTGGCTAGAGTTTCAGATTAGGGTCTGGAAGACCCAAGTTCAAATTTCCACTCTGCCATAGAAGCTGTCTGGGTGACCTTGGGCCAGTCACACACACTCAGCCTTACTTAACTCATAGAGATGTGATAATGAAATGGAGGAGAAAAGAATGATAGAAGCTGTTTTGAGTCCCCATTGTGGAGAAAGGTAGGCATAAATGAAATAAATAAATAAATAATATAGCTGAAGATGGGGGGCAGATAAAAGGTAGGTTGGTTTGTGAGTGGGAAGGTGAAAAGAAAGTAGGGAAAGGATGAGGATATCGGGGTTGCCAGGAGAAGGGAAAGAGGAAACAGTGTGGGGAAAATGAGGTGCCTTTCTTAAGTCCTTGCTGGCTACCCATTGTACAATTGGGGCTGGCTCAGAAGCCAGCACTGAGCAACTCAGCCAGAGTTTTCCCAGGGAGACAGAAGAAGGGAAAGCTGAAGCTGAAGATGGGAGACCAATAATGGTAGGTTTTCTGGTGCAAGAGAAGAAAGCAGGAAAAGAGGACAGGCTATGGGGGTTTTCAGGGATGGAAAAGAGGAAATAGTGGGGAAGGAGGACATGAGGTGCCCCTCACAAATTCTTGTGGGTCCCTTGCTTGTACTTACATATTTCTTTTTTTACCACTAGTCCATGTTGTTGTATGGGTTTTTCAGACAAACCCCAATCCAATACCACCTCTTTTGACGAGAAGCAAAAGTGGAATGAGTATATCCAGCATGGTCTGTAATCCTTGTTTCAAACTAGGGATATAAGTATGTCCTTTCAGTTCTGTATGTGATCACTTTTCATTCCACCCATTGTCACCGCAGATGTTCCCATCTTGTTTCTTTTGCTCTATTTTTACACCCTTTTACATTATATGTCATGTATATGCAATTGATGCAAAAATAACATTACAATTGTTTACATTTATTGGGAATGAGAACACAGAATGAGAAAATAACATACAAATGAAGATTCTGGAGTCTAATTTTGAGTAGGGCTGAGAAATTCAAAATCATCTTTAATTCAAACAGCCTTTCACTCTTAAAAAAGCTGTTGTCTACTGTCCAGCATTAGTAATTACCCTAACATTTCTTGCGTGCATCTCTAAGATATATTACATGAACACACACATGGAGTTCCTTTTATGTTATGTTCTGGTATTATCAGCATAGCAAAAGGGAACACTTTGCTTCCAATGTACAAGGTGCTCCGAGTGTCAAACCAATAAACAATAGAAAGAACAACCCGTGGGCCATTTATACATTGTGCAGTGAGTCACTGATTACAGCAATCCTTGAGACAAATCTCTAAAATAAAAGGCATGGCCTTAATCTCGCTTCCCTGCATTGTGGTCCTGCCTTTCCATTGTAATGGATTTTATTCATATTATTTAAATTCAGTGAAAGCACTTCTAGGGGGAATAAATGGTTGCTCGCAAATGTGAAGCTTGCTGGGGAGACAATTATATATTGACATGGAAAGAAAAAGTCTCTGTCTGCCGCCCACACCAATCATATTGAACACTCATGTTTATATCTTGAGGTTACATGAATGCAGTGATCTGAAAATAAAATTTTTAAAACCCTCTGTCCCTGATACAGAGGTGGCTCCAAAGAGTATGGTAGAAAATTGCTGAAATCTGCTGGTCTGCATTGCTCCAAGCCGAGTCTCCTTTTCTGAACGGCAAGATGTACAGAACATGAGCTCTGCAAAATCAACATGCAAAGATGCAGATTTAATTCTGCTGTCACAGCAACCTTCAAGCACTGATAGCCGGCATCATAAAGCTCAAGGGCAGGTGCTCTGCTGTCTCTGCAGGCAGCATTACAGATGATTCCATTTGATTACATACACATTTATGTAATTGCAGCATGAAAAATCTTTATCAGTAGTACAAAGACTCCTGAGAAACTGACTGTCTCTAGGATATTGGTTTGCAAACTGTGTCTCTAATAGGGTTGCCAGGCTGCTGCCCTCAATCCCCAGGAGCCTGTGGAGAGAAGCACTGGGAGGGGAAGTGTTGATTGACATCACAATGCTCTAGGTAGGTTTTACCATAGAGTGACATCAGGACATTGATTGACATCCCCTCCCCCCATGGTTCATTTGAGCACCAGCAGGAATGAGGCAGAGTGGGAGGGAATTTGCCCAGCAGAAATGGACAAATGGTAAACCTAGTCTCTCGGATTCCTTAGAAGTTTTCCATGGATCCCTCACTGAGAAGATACACAGGAAGCTGTCCCATTCTGAGTCAAACCAATGGTCTATTAAGGTGAGTTGTCTACTCTGACTGGCAATGGCTCTCCAGTAATTCAGGGAAAGGTCTTCCACATCACCTGTGGCTTGATTCTTTTAACTAGAGGCATTGGGGTTTGAACCTGGGACCTTCGGCATGCAAAGCAGATCTATGCCCCTCTGCCACCAGAAAAGGCAGAGAAGCTTCTCTGAAAGACAGCTTGGTTGCTCTGTTGATTGTCCTTTGCAATACAAGGCTACAAAAGTGCACTGGTGTGTCTCCACAAGTCAGTTATGAAGCCCAGCAAGCCTGGCCACTGTGACTTAGAACATATCCCAGAATCCATTGCAGTATTCAGGAGTTCCACAGTAGATGAAAAGGAATTCCCAGCAGACATGTCTGATTGTTTAAAAATGTTTTCTGATAGTTTACTGATTTGTGTGTAAAATGGGCTCTTTAACAACAAGACAGGCATGAGTTTGTGTCTGCTGATATGCTTTTATTGCATTGTTTAAACATTTTATATATTTTTTTATTTTAATGTCTTAAATGTTTTAATGTGGAAATATTTTAATGTTTCCTTCCTTGAGGACCATATTCGGGTGGAAAGGCAGCACATAAATATTTTAAATAAATACATAAATAATAAAGGCATTTCTTGCAGGTCATAGTGTACTAATTGGAAACCAGCTGAGAATATGTACCCTCACCTCCCTCCCATCTCTCTAGCATCTCCCTCCCATCTCTCCTTTCCCTTGTTAGCCTTAACTATGGTTCAATAGTAGGGGGTGTGCATTTGGCTCAGCTGAGCCGAATATTTCTCTGAATGGAAGCACTATTTGGGGCAGCCGCAGCCAAATCAGCCAAATCAGATTCTTAGATACGATTTGGCTGGCTGAATACAGTGGCCCCGGAAATGCCAAAATATTCGGCAAGTATTCGGGGCCCTGAATAACAGTGGGAAAGGGGGTTTAAAGTTTAAAAGGGCAGCACTTACCCCCATTTCCCATTGTTCCAGGGCTTTACCCGCCTCTTCCTTCACTTCCCAGGGCTAAGGGGGGAGGAGGAGGGGAAAGCGGGAACCTAACATCTGATCACTGCCATTCATTTGCAAATTGCAATTGCATTGTGCGGCTCTGCAAGGCTGGTGTTGCTGCTGGGCTACCCCAGCCAACACAGCAGCATCTACCTTGCTGGGGAGAGGGGGGGGAGAGGGAGAACTTGCAATTCTGCCAATAGAACTGCAAGTTGCAATGCTTTTTGACCAATCACAGGACAATGTTTGTTTGTTTTTTTCAGACTGTTCTGTGCATGGGCAGAGAGCATTTAAGCAGTAGGAGTCCTGTGGCTGGACTCATTCCATTTTGGCTGGCTGCTTGGCTGGAGTGTAGAGACATTGTTGGCCTTGGCTCCTCCTGGCCTGCTTGCTGCTGCTCTGCCTGGCCTGCCCGGTGCCATTTATCTCTCCACTGCTGTGTGGACCGTGGAGTGGACTGTCTGACTGGTCTTCAGCCTGAAGACATCACCTAGTAATAGAACTTCAGTTCAGATTAATATTTTTTTAAGTATTATTTTTTTAAAAAGGAAAAAAAATAAAGTTTTTTTTTAAAAGTTTTTCTTTACTTTTCCTGTGTTGGGTGGGTAGCCTGGCTGTGTCGGTGGGTTCTGTCGGGTGTCGGTCGGGTGGTGGTTGTTTTGGCTTAACATAACTTGGATTAGCTTAACATTTTCAGATTTTTTTAAAACCTGTTTTAAAATTTAAAAGTTTGCTGCTCTTTTTGGATTGCTTATTCCTTTGGGTTGTTGGGGGAGAGCTGTGTGTGGGGGGGGGGGGGTTTGTTCACGGTGTGCCTTGTTCTGCTCACTGGGTTGTGTTACTTTTTGCGTTGTTTTGAAGGTTTGGTTTTTTATATTTCCACGGTTTAAGAGTTTTTGCATTCCTTTTGGTTGCTTGGGGTGTGTGTGAAGGTGGTGGGGTGTGTGGGTTGCTGTTGTTCTGGCTTGTTATTCACTAGTTACCTAATCTTGTGGGCTGCTTGTGTTATTTGTTGCACTGTTTTGAAGGTTTGGCTTTTGAGATCTTCGCAGTTTAATACTTCATATTCCTTTTGGTTACTGGGGAGTTTTTAAGCTGGTGGGGTGGTTTAGTTAGCTGTTGTTTTGGTTTGTTGGTTAATAGTTGGGTTGTGCCACTTCACTGGTTGAATTTTAAGTGTTTAAAGTTCAAATTCCTTTTTGTTGCTGGTGTGGTTGAAGCTGGTGGGGTGTGGGGTTGCTGTTCTTTTGGCTTGGTTTGACTTTGGTAAGGAATCCTTAGTGGTGGCATTGGTTTTCTTTTGGTTTAAGAGGTTTTACTGGGCTTGGTGGGCATTTCTGGTTTAATTAGGGCCATTAAATAGGCTGTTCTATTAATAAGGATCTTTTCAGAAGCAGTTATTTGGTCTTTGTGGGAGGAAATAATCACTCCTATCAGTTTAGTATTGATATATTCTTTGTGGGAGCTTATGTACTTTTAAACTATTTGCCTGTCTCCTGGAGGCTGATGGCCAACAAAAATAGACCCTTCATACCCTTATAAACATATCGCTATGGATAAACATATAGAGCAGTAGTCCATCAGTGGCTATTAGACACAACATATAGATGGAACACTATGTCTGGGGCAGTGGTGCTCTGTATTTTTGGGGCTTGGGGGACAACAGTGAGAGGGTTTGGGGAATTGTAGCCCTGCTGATGGCACCTGGGTTTGGCTGCGGTGTGACACAGAGTGTTGGATTGGATGAGCCATTGGCCTGATCTAGCATGGCTTCTCTTATGTTCTTATTGTGGCTGAAAGACTTACATTACAATAAAGGGGAAATATATGCCCACCTCCAGCAATCCAGTGGATAGAGGGCCTTATCAACATTTGAATGCATGGCGTATAGATAACAATTGTTTTTGTTTTATTTTAGGTATTTTGAAACCTTTTATTGATGCTTACCTGTAGACTTGCCACCACTGTTGTTCTACTTTATTATATATATATTATTTTTTTCTGTTTGAGGTATAATAAATACAACTTTAAAAAACCTCAGAATGATATCTACATACATTCACAGTAGTTATTTATTTATATTTATTTATACATTCGATTTATTGATCGCTGCTTCCCACACGCAGGCGGGCTCGCAGCGATTTACAATTTGTTTGAAGACAAGGGACTAACAATTCAATTCAGTGGGGGAAGGGAAGACAACACATATAACTGAGTCTTAGTTAGGAGGCAATGGAAATGTGGGATGAGGGAAACAATGCCTGGGAAGAAATCTAGCTTAAAATCCATGTTTTAGCCCACAACAATGACTGCTGCAGGGATATGGAACAGGAGGAGATTTTGGTAAGCATGAAAGAATCCCAGCATTTTGACTGGGTTTGCTTTCTGGTGCAGGAGACTGCCATGTTGGGATAGAACATGCTTTATTGAGATCTCTAATTTCACAATAGAGAAATGTCCCATTTCCCATGAAGCATGTGGATGTGTGCCATTACTGGGGAAGCTCAAGCACCATCTGGTCTGGCTCATCAGTGATTATCAGGGAGCTGATTTTTCAAGGAACTGCTTGGCTGTTTGTACCATTAGGCAAATAGAGGAAACTTTTCATTGTGTCTCTGTCTTATAGTAACACAGACAAAAGTATTTTGGGCAAGGGATTGGAAGCTGCTTCTCAGCTAATCACCCTGGTCAGCCGAGACTTGGCTGCTGATCTCCAGTCTAGAAAACACAAATGGGCAGCTGCAAACCAGTCTTAGCTATGGGTCAAAATGGGGCCACGCAGCACATAGTGGGAAATTGATGCATGCAATTAGGAAAGGGAAGAGCGGGGGCGGAGTAGCAGCTTGTGTGAAATCAGTCAGTGAGCGCCTTTTGACTACTGAACTTCTTTTCACATTTGAGTTCATGTATCAATATATTTCCTATCTTAAATCCAACCATTCATTGAATTGCAGTGACTGCTGGCATTGATATCAGATGCCACTCATTAAATTCAATGTGTGGCAAACAGAAAGAGGCTGTTCCATATATTTTCTGCAGCGGGGGAAACACATCATGGAGAATGGTTCATGCTGGAAAATGTGTTCTGGCAAGTGATCTCATCCTTCCTTTCACAACGTGTGATGGGAGAGTTGGGAAACTGGCTATTTCAAACCTAATCCACATTTTTGTATGCTAAGAACATTTGTGATCAGCACAGGAACACCCACAGCTCTATGATGTGACATCTATAAAAAGACTATTGTGCAGAATGAGCTGCCAAATGTAAATGGTCAAGGTCATTAAGATAAGCGGCACCTTAATTATAGGCTTGTCTGACAGTTTCTACACTAACCTGCATATGGAAACTCTTAATTGAGAAGGGTGGACCAACTTAATCAGTTTCAGGGCTTTTTGGTGTCCTACTGATAGACCCTATTTTTCAGCATGTTCAGACCTGCAAAGGGAAAAATAACCGAAGCACAGCAGCTGAATAGCCTGGAAGCATCACAGGGACTCCCCCCCTCCTCCAAATCTTCTGCAAAACTGTTGGAAATTGCAACACAATGGCAAATTCTGCCCCGAAACTGATATGTCTAGTAATATCACCCAATACAAAGGAATAACACAGTCCCAAAACAGTAAGGTATGAGAACAATATATACAAACGTGTGCTAGATGCCCACAGAACAATACAACAACAAATGAGACTATATTAAAGCCATAACATATTTAGTGTCTGGTAAAAAAGACAAACAACACATTCCATCATTGAAAAATACAAAGGTTGATAGAAATTCACATAGCAGTCTGCTCAAGTCTCTCTCAATCTATATCCCTCAAACAGTCTTGTGTCCTTATTGAAATTCAAAAAAGCAGTCTACTCAAAGTTCAATAAATCTCTGTTTCTCTTTCAGTCAACACTTTTTCCGGATAGTTAAGTGTTTCAGACCTCTGGTCTTTCCTCAGGAACAAATTCTACATTCAATATTATATTCAAGTAGACACCAGGCAGTGTGTTGTGGGGACTACCCCAGGAAATAAGAAATGGTTCAGGGGTGGACGTGCTTCCAATGACCCTCCCAAAAATGTTCCCTGGCTGCTTTTAAATGCAGATGACTGGATTTTCAGCTAACTTGTTTCTTTTGTGACAATTTTCATATCTCCTTAGAAAAGATGGGGGGGGGGGGGAGAATTCGGCTCCAGTTGTCTGCTTATCACTCACAGCGGCTCAGAGGGCAGGGAGGAGTAATTAAACCACCTTAAAACCAAATCCACATAATATGGTGAGATGCTGTAGTGATCTCGGAGTCACCACTAAATGGCAATAAAATGATATGGACAGCTGATGCTGACGCGAAGCAATATGAGAGCAGATGTGGAATGAGATGCAGACAGAAATTTGTTAGATGATGTGGGGTTGGTGGCACAATGGCAGGAAAGACTGATGCAGATTGGACCTCTGTGAGCAACTGGCATTAAAGTTGTAAGTGAGCAATTTGGCTACTGCATAAATTAGCTTGCTCTGCAGCCATCTTTCCTGAGCTAAGACAAAAATGTGTGAGCCAGAGGCTAAAAAACTGTGAGCTAGCTCACACTAACTCACCTTAGAGGGAACGCTGCTTGTAAATATAGATGCCATATAATATAAGTAAAAATCCAGTACTGACATTCCTCCTTTGCAAGAGTGCCTGCGTAGCATTGTGAACTGTACTCGGGGTTTTTTATATTACCATATAAAGGCTTTGATGTTATGTCGGCAGTTTAAAATAACGAAGTATGGAATATAAATAGGAAGCGTCCTAAAGCAAAACAAAAATTTGGGAAATATAAAAGATCTAGCTATGTTTATTCTCTCTAACCATAAAAATATTTTACCATCCCATTTCTTAAGCATTGTCTACACTATTTTATTAATTTCCGAGTGATTCAATTTAACAAAGGCTGAGGACAGACTGGCAATCTGCCCCGGGACAGTTCCGCTTGGGAAGTGGGGGAAGGGAGCCTCTTCAGGTATGCGCAGCTGTCCCTCGGCTCCCTTTCGCGCTTACTCGCTTTGAAGCCGGGTTTCTTGTGCTTTAGAAGGACACCGGGAGAAACCGGTGTCCGGAGGCCGTCTTGCGCTTGCCTCCCGCTTCCAGGCAGTGTGAACCGGAAGAAGGCGGGAGGCAAGTGGAGGCGGCAGTGCGAACGCGGTGTTTTGCCAGTTTGCGCATGAGCGCTCATGTGCACATGCGCACATAAGCGCATGCGCAAATTGCCGAAACAGCCCTATCACGAGCTGTGGAGGCCGGCCCACCTGGGGCCACTCCGCAGCAGTCGGAACGCTCCGTAACGGCATCCTTGCGCAATACACTGGCCAGTGTGAACGGCCAGCCCCGGGGAGTTTTCCCCCCGCAGCAGTTGCCTCCGCATTCATCCCACTCCAGATTGCCAGTCTGTCCTCAGCCAAAATCTGATAAGTCTGGCAAGTAATGCCAAAACAGTTCTATCCATTGAAATGCATACTTTTGTTTGATGTATGAGTTCTCTAGTTAAATTTATTGGCTATAGTATCGATTTTAATGGATTAACCTGCAACCCAGCTACCTTGCCAAAATCTTGAAGTGTGTGTTGAATTTCTGGTAAGGAAGTTTCTGGATCTGAAACATAAATTACTAAATTGTCAGCAAAAAGGCTTACTTTAAAACATTTATCAGCCATCTGTATGCCTTATTTTTGGGGATTATTTCACAACTGATAGGCCAGTGGCTCTATGGCGAGAGCAAATAAAAGGGGTGACAGTAAGCACCCTTGTCTTGGAATATCTTTAGAAGTAGTTTTATTAATTTGTAAATTAGCTATAGTATATCTCATGTATTGCCCTCTGAAAGGACTCCTGGGAGTTCTCATCACTTGAAGAAGTGTGGGAGCATCATGGAACAGTATCTTTGGAGCAAATCAAAGTAGAGGGATAACGAATGTCAAATGTGAGAATCTCTGCAGTACAAACTGAGGGTGGCATTTCTGCAAGGCACTAGTAGGTTGGCACTAGTTGGGTTCTGCTGCCGGCCAATAACACAGTGTACTGTTTCTGCTGTCCTTGCAGAAATGCTACCCCTCAGTTTGTATTTCAGAGATTCTCACATTTGACCTTAGGCCTGTTGGTTTCTTGGCAGTGCCACAGTTGGTTTCTTGGCAGTGCTGGGTACACTGCACTGGTTTTGCTGCTGGCCTAGTAAACAATACCCACCTCCTAAAAAAAACCCTTCACTTTCTACTGCAGAGATTCTCTGGGAGGATCTCATCTCTGCTGAGCTTGTACTATTTTCCCCACCATTGGAAAGACTGATGAGATGGGGGTACCCACTTTGGGTGTCCCTAGAATTAGACCCCCTGCTCCAATCCTTTTGAGACTTGGAGGCTCATTTGGGGAGAAGCTCCAGCAGCTTCGGTGCCTCTACCTCAAACCTTCTCCTCCCCAGGCCCCTAAATATAACCTAGGAGAGATTGGCTGTTGACTACAATGGCCCCATAGGATATAATGAAGCTGAATATATTTGGGATTCTCTATTCAGCTGCCGAAGGCACATAGGAGAATCCCATTCGGCTGAATATATGTCTGAATAATGTTGATAAGGCCTTATTCGGGCATATATTCGGCTTGGCTTCTGCCGAATTCACACCCCACTGCATCAGGGGTGGGGGTTGCCTTTTCTTCTGCATGTCACCAGTGGGCTATGCTGTCGTTTTTGATAACATAACTTTAAACCAATTCTTGGAAGCATCTGGGTTGTAGCAGCTTAGGAAGCTAACTCCTGACACAGTACTGGTCCTGTCCTTTCCCCTGCTAGCACAGAGTGATGTGGTGCTCTGGTTGGGGCGCTGTGGTGTTGCTGCACTGGCACTCAAATGTGGCACAATGGTGCCAAGTCACTCTGTCAGTGTTTCTTTGGGTTGTGCCAGTCTATCTACCTGAGCGCTCCCCCCCCCCCATCCCGATTGCACTGTAAAAGCCTTACAAGTAAGAACCAGCGCTTTCAATTGTGCCCGGAAATCAATAGGCAGCTGGCACATGTCTTTCAGCATGAGGGTGATCTGATCTCTGTATCCGCCCTAGAAAATTGCTTAGCTGCTGGATTTTGGGCAAGCTGAAGTTTTCAGAGGCAGTCCCATGGTTTTCTGGGAATGCAGAAGTCTTCTCTTCCCATGCCACATGTGCAAGCCCCATGACTTTCAAGTCTTGCTCTCATGGGTTGCTGTCACATCTGAATTCAGCAACTGCAACAGTAATCCTCAGCAGCATCTCCAAAAACGGAACGCACGCCATGAAACAGCTTCCCTGTGCTTTACTGGATACCTCGATGGGTGTTCGCAAGCATGGTGATACATTTTTTTAAACAAGTGCCATCAGTTTAAAAAGAATCCTGTGAACACCTAAACATAATGAAGAATCTGCTGTGTTGGAAAACTTGCAAATATCCCAACATCCAATTGGTTGAAGAAAAGATACAATTTCACCTAGACTAACATCTCAAAAGATGTGCCAAATTTAGATGAATACAGTCTATTTTCAGCGTGTCTGTATGGTTTATAATTGTTACTCATCCTCTAGAATTACATCTTAACAAGGAACACCAGCACCATGTTTGAATGCGATGATTTTTCACTGCACCTGTTTAACGTTCCTGCATTATGACTGCATCAGGAACTTTGTTCTCCAAGGTCAGCAAGGGATGACGTTGCATTGTTGCTATTCCAAATAGTTCTACATTATTCTCTGCCAGCTGAATTTGTTTTTTGCGAACATGACTGGCCAAGGGAAACATTAATTCAGCTTCAAGCAGCCATTAAGAGCAATGATTTTTATACCATGTTGAAAGACATGAAACATGAGCCGTTGCGTGCAAGCCAGTGTTTATCTCTCTAAGCCATGAAGTGCAATGGAGACTGCGCAGTTTTAGCCAGGAATCTGAATTCTCTAAAGAAGAGCGTTAGAAGAAATAGAATATCAAATGTTGACTGTCTGGAATAGCTGCACTGCAAGTGAGCTCAGCATTTAGGATCTCTAAGTCTTTAGTGAGGGGAGTTCTAAAGTGAGATAAAAATGTGAAGAGAAATTTACATATGGATAAACTGGTTGGTTCTTAAGTTTTATGTACATGTGTGTAGGGGGAGCATTCTGCCCATCAAGTCTGTTGCAGCAAAAATAAATGAGTCCAGTGGTACCTTAAAAACTAACAAGATTTTACTTCACCATACATCTTTGTGGACTAGAACCCACTTTGTTAAATGCACGGCAAACACATGAAGGTATTTTATACTGAGTCCAACCATTGGTCTATCAAAGTTAGCTGCCTGGAAGAGGCTCTTTGGGGTCTCAGGCAAAGGTCTTTCACATTACTTACACAATTTGGTGTAGTGGTTGAGAGTGGCGGACTCTAATCTGGAGAACTGGGTTTGATTCCCCACTCCTCCACATACAGCTGCTGGTGCGACCTTGGGCTACTTACAAGTTCTTTCAGAGCTGTTCTCTCAAGAGCAGTTCTCTCAAAGCTCTCTCAGCCCCACCTTCCTCACATCTCTTTGTGCTCATAGAATCATAGAATCACAGAGCTGGAAGGGACCATACAGGCATCTAGTCCAACCCCCTGCGCAATGCAGGATTAGCCTAGAGCATCCCTGACAAGTGTTTGTTCAGCTGCTGCTTAAAGACTGCCAGTGAAGGGAAGCGCATCACCTCCCTAGGCCGCTGATTACACTGTGCACAACTCTTACTGTAAAAAAGTTTTTCCTAAGATCCAGCCGAGTCCTCTCCTCTGCTGCCAACAGGAACAGCTCCCTGCCCTCCTCTAACTGACAGCACTTCAAATACTTGAGAGCAGTCATGTCCCCCCTCAACCTCTTCTTCTCTAGACTAAACATTCCCAAGTCCCTCAGCCATTCCTCATAGGGCTTGGTCTCCAGGCCCCCGATCATCCTTGTCACTCTTCTCTGCACTCGCTCCATTCTGCCCACATCCTTTTTGTAGTGAGGCCTCCAGAACTGCACACAATACTCCAAGTGTGGCCTGACCAATGCAGTGTACAGCAGGTCTATGACATCTTGTGATTTTGATGTTATGCCTCTGTAGATACATCCCAAGATCACATTAGCCGTTTTTTGTCACTGCATCACACTGGCTGCTCATATTTATGGTCCACCCGTACCCCAAGAGCTTGTTCACACACACACTGCTACTCAGAAGTGTACCCCCATCCAATATGCATGTTTCTCATTTTTGTTACCCAGACGTAGAACTCAGCACATCCTTGTTAAATTGCATCTTGTTCACATCTGGCCACTTTTCCAACATGTTCAGATCTTGTTGAATTCTATCTCTATTTTCTGGTGTGTTTGCTGCTGCTCCCAGTTTAGTGTTATCTGCAAATTTAATGAGTAGCCCCTCCACACCCTCATCCAGATCATTTATACAAATATTGAAAAGTACGGGGCCCAGGACCGAGCCCTGTGGAACCCCACTGGACACCTCCCTCCATTCCGATGAAATGCCATTGACAACTACTCTCTGAGTGCGGTTCTCCAACCAGTTTTCTATCCACCTAACTACAGCTCTAGATGATCACGTCTGAAGGAAGCATGTCCATGTTACCTTTCCAACACATGATATAATATTTCAAAGCCACTCTAAAATGCATAATGCAAAGGTTTTAAATTGTGTGTGTATATTGGAGAGGGAAATGACTCTAAAAACCAATTTTAAACAATCATTTTAATACAAAATATTAAAATTCCATAATTTACAAAGAATGAACTTTTTTTTAAAAAAAGGACAATTCCATTGCTTACTTTGCCATTACCAAATGCAAGAAACAATACCCACCTTTCTACTACATATTGGGGGGGGGAGTGGGGGAGAGAGAGTGTGTGAAATCCTATATACAAATTATGCAATTTCTTTGAGTCCCAGGGGTCATTTCGAGCAGGAGCTCGGGGGAGTGCAGCTCCGGGAGTTGGTGCCAGCCCCCCCTCAGTGGGGGAATGCCTGCTTGTGTCATGGCTGCAGCAAAATGACCCCGTCCCCTGGAAAGGTCCTTGTACCTCCAACCAGCTTTCTGAAGGCTTCAGCCACCACTGAAGCTATCCTCCCAGAATAGTGGTATTTCTGAGGCTTGGATTAGTAACTGTCCCCTCGCTGCCATCTCTTTCTTTCTTTCTTTCTTTCTTTCTTTCTTTCTTTCTTTCTTTCTTTCTTTCTTTCTTTCTTTCTTTCTTTCTTTCTTTCTTTCCCTTCTGACATACTTCCGGTGATGTCAGGTGGTGTAGCATATGCAAATAAGTTATGCTAATGAGTTGTGCTAATGAGCTCCTGCACCTCTTTTTCTACGAAATGACCCCTGTTGAGTCCTAACAAATTAAGTTACAAATAGAGGGAGAGAAACAGTTTTGGGATGGGGTAATGGAATCTAAGGCTGGTGCCTTAGATTCTGAACTTAGTTGGACTTTGGGATGAGAAGATTCAGCCCCTGCTGACAGTTGCTTTGCCTCCAGACCTTCGCTAGCTACAAGTATGTAAATGATATTTTTACAAAGGTATGTTTAGGGCAATCCTAAATTTGCCTCCACTGGGAAAGAAGGAAGTGAAACAATATGAAATATATGCCCCTGTTTCTTTTCCCATGCAGGAAGTTTTGTTGTTCAAACAGTAGTTTAGTGCGCTAGGGAACTGAGCTCACTTGAAAATCATGTTCCTGTTGGAAAGATGAACTCTACAAACAATCTACAAACAATAGCAAAGAATCTAAAAATGTTAACCACCCTCAGCCTAATGCTGCATGCTCGGCTAGACTAAGGCATCAACATCTAGCATGGGGTATTTGAAACACTATACAGTTGCTTGATACGGATAACAGTTCCATGTGTTCATTGAACTCACAGGGAAGGAGAATGGGTGCAAGTTCTGACCCTCCCCTTGCCCCTGCACAATCAGCAGGTCATCTGTAGTGTGTGGCTGTTTGGACAAAGTGGCTGCACATACCCTCTCCATGTTCAACAATGCTGTTTCTCAATTCAGGTAGGTAGCTGTGTTGGTCTGAAGTAGCTGAACGAAGTCTGAATCCAAAGGTGCCACTGGACTCAAACTTTGCTGTGTCTGAAAGGAGAGTTTGGGCCTCTGATTCCTCCATGCAGTCACCCCTACAGATGACCAGATGATTGGGTGGGGGAAGGGGGTGGGGCCAACACGCTTGTGCCTACTCTCCCTCCCCATGCATTCAGTGAAACAAAGGGAGCCATTGTCCATATCAAGTTAGTGCTTGTTCTCATCTTAGCTAACAATCAGTATAACTAAACTGTGTAGATCTTGCTTTCTGTTACCTACAGAACAAAGTGTACAAGGGAAAATAGCTAAGGAGCAGGCCTTCCAACATTTAACAGATGGAAACAGGGACCTTCTTCTAACATTATTGTTCCCATTCCGAGGGTCACTGTCTAAAACCTCTTACCTTTCTTTACTATTACACACGGTCTCTATTCCATCTACTGTCTGCTATATTCATTAGCACTGCAATAGCCTATCCTCCACCAGTCTTAAACACCAAGTGGGCACTTGTTCTGAGGGCTAAAGATATCCCAGAAAATGATCATTGTTCTACGGCTGGATAACAGCAGGACAAGGTACAAACTTGTGAAATCTGTAAGCATTTCCATATTTAAATAATCGTGAAAACACATAAAAGGTCACAATTTAAAACCTCCAATTAGGACTGCCAAAAACTAAAGTCAAATGCAGCACTAAATAAAACTGTCTTCAGCTACCTTCTGAAGATCGACAGTGCCCACCAGACAAGGTTTTTGATTGGTGGGACATTCAGGAGGGTCTCTCCCTGTGATCTTAATTTCTAGGCAGGAACATAGGGAAGAAGACGGTCCTTCAGGTATACTGCCCTAAGTCATTTACAGCTTTATAGGACAAAGCCAACATCTTGAACTGGGCTTGGGAGCAGATCAGTAGCCAGTGTAATTGCTGTAGTTATCAGGGTCATATGCTCCCAGTAGCTGGCCCAACTAGCAGTCTAGCTGCAGCATTCTGCACTATCTGCAGCTTCTGAAAAAGTGAGCAGTGACCCACAAAAGGTTATACCCTGCCCCAAATGTTGTTAGTCTTTAAGGTGCTCAGAACGCTGAGCTCCACAGCTGACTAATTGGTGTATATATATATGTGTGTGTGTGTGTATAAAGATAGTGTGGAATTGTTTTCTGTTGCCCCAGAAAGCTGGACCAGAACCAAAGAGTTGAGATTAAATCAAAAGAGTTTTCAGCTAAACATTAGGAAGAACCTCCTGACAGAGTGGTTCCTCAGTGGAACAGGATTCTCAGTGGGACCTCCTTCTCTGGAGGTTTTTAAACAGAGGCTAGATGGCCATCAGACAGCAATGCTTGGGCAGTTCATGAGAAGGAGGGCAAGAAGGGTTGCATGAGTGCTTAGCAGGGCTTTTTCCTGGGGGGATGCACCGAAACAGAGTTCCAGAACCTCTTCGTCAAAAATCTTTCTAAAATGTTTAAAAGTTCATGAGTTTTCAGTATACAGATAGAAAACTTCATTTCCCTCTTGAGAGTTCCGGCACCTCTTTTTCAAAACAAAAATAGCCCTGGTGCTTTGTTCTTCTGGCCCTTTCTTACATGCCCAGGGACAGGCTGATCGCCACTTTGGGGTCAGGAAGCAATTTTTCTCTAGGCCAGTTTGGCTGGAGATCCTGGAGGTTTTTTTGCCATCTTTTGGGCATGGAGCAGGGATCACTGGCATGTGTGTGTGTGTGGGGGGGGGGAGGGGTTTAGTTGTGAATTTCCTACATTGTGTCGGGGGTTGGACTAGATGACCCTGGAGATTCCTTCCAACTTTTATGATTCTATGATTCTGCTGCACATTTGCAGAGGTGCATTCCTGCATAGCTGCAGATCATTAGCCAAAGAACAAAAGAATTCTGCAGATCATCTGATCTCTGCAGTTGAATGCTTCACTTCAAGTCACTCTTTCCCATTCCTTAGTGGAAAATTTCCTTTGGGGCCAAAACGCCTTCTCTGGCACAACTGCAGCCACTCTTTGGCTGTTGCATAACCTTGTGACAATTTTATGGCACAAAGCCAGCAAATTTATATTTCTGTGGAATTAGCAGAAACACTAATGTGGGCCTTCTGCTGCAGGTGCTCTGTTGCACTATATATATCCCAGTGGGAACTACAAGGCTATTTGCAATAATGTCAGACCTCGGACCAAAAGAGGCAACTGTCACCAGCTGCAAACTGAGAAAAGGGATGGCACTCATGGAACTGAAAGGAGACTTCCTTACGCTGAACATCTGATACTGTATATGGACAGCTAGCAGAGCAGAGCAGCTGGTTGTCAGGGCTTTAAAATAAGAGCAAAAGAAACATGACGGGGGAGGGAGAGAGATAAGGGTATGTTTATTTCAAGCAACTGTTTCCGATAAAACAGGGATGGAACTTGATAGGACTCCTCCTGTATGTCAACTGAGCCATTCAAAACAATGGGCTAGCCACAGCTTGTATAACTTGATCTGTTCCTTGGGGATTAGGGTATGATCACAGCAACTACAGACAACAGGAAGGTTATACCACATCACATCAAGAAAAGGCATGATGCCAGAAATTATTTATTGTCCCTGAAATAGTTTGAACTTTCAGAGGTAATCAGCAGTTAAGCTATGTTTGTCCGTGCATCTTAAAACCTGCAGAAGAGACTTCTGTGAGCCTTTACTGGTGGAATTGGAGATGGATCATCTCTGTTGCGGCTCCAGATCTTTGGAACTCCTGCTTTGAGGTAGCACAGCTAGTTGACTCTTTTGCAGCTTTAGAATTTTTTCCAGTTCTTTCCGGTTAAGGATAATCGTTGAGTCTCTGGAAAGATAATAGAGATGCATGGCATGGTTGATCTTATTATTGTCATGATCAGCCGTCATGGAAATCATACTGATATATAAAAGCTTCCTGAATGGCTGTTACGCATTTGGCCTCTCACAAAGGAGTGTGCATCACAAAACCTCAGTAACATAACAACTGCTTTATTCAGCCATTTTGAGCATAACCTTCTTCAGCAAGGGTGAGTACTCTATTGCCCCATCTGGTCTACCAACAAATTACACTTCTAATATACTCTATGCCAGGGATGTCAAACATGTGGCCTGCAAATCAGGGATCGAATCTGGCCTGCAAGCAACTGGCTTTCTCCTGCTTCCTTCCCTGAGGTTGCTGCTGCTGCCACATTGCAGCTCACTTTTACCCAGCTTCCTCACCTGCTGCCTGCTTTCTGGAGACTTAGGGCGCGATCATACACACCCATTTGCGACACAAGGAAGATGATTCCCCGCCAGCTCAAAGTGGCACGATCACACAAGCACATCTGGGAAGCGTCCTGCAGCCGGTGCCAAACTGTCGCAAACCACTTTGAGCCAGCGGGGAATCGGCTTATTTAGCTACCAGTGAACAGGCAGTCTCAAATGGTTTGTGACGGCCCAGAACTGGCCTTTCCCTGTGTGATCACGCCAGCGCAAACAAGAGGCGTCAGGGAGTGGGCTTTTTGGTTCCCCCCCATCCTGGTATGCGCATCATCGGATGACCCCGAGGGTGGAGAGGCAAGTCATCGATCCCTTGTAAAGTGAATAAGCGCACTGAAAATGGCCAGAAGAAAACAACAACTCGCCTGCGGCTGCGTGTGATCACGCAGCGGCGGTTCGCCCTCACAGGTCCATGGACCTGTGTGAAGCTGGCTAGAGTGAAGCGGACATCATAGCCCTTTTTATTGATGGCTCTTGTTTCTGCAATAGAGAGCATTCTCTGTTCTGGCTATGTTTTCACTTTGCTGCATTGACACCCCTGGAGGCCTTTTCTCTTCCTTCTATTCACTCAGTCCAGGGCGCTGAACAGCATTGGTAATGAGACAGAAAACCTCAGGTCTCAGTTCGGTTCAGGAGAATGCAGTCCAGGAGGACCCCTGACTCTAACGGAGTCCAGACTCTATTTTGTACACTAGTTTCCCTCACTATACTGCATGATTATGAAGGAATACGTTGAAGGAATACAGTGAACACTAATCAACAAATCAACACACTATTGAACCAGGTGTCAGAAACTTGGCTCCCTGTTCCTGACTGGTGAACAGGATTCAAACCAATTCAGCAGGAGTCTGAGCATCCCTCCTTGATTTTCAGGACTGTCTGATATGGTGGAATTAGTATTAAGCCAGTTTAGAATTGTAGCACTGATTTAGCTCTAAGGAAATTTAGCTTTGCACTGAATGCTATAGCCATACTGTCACCAAATGAGACTACCTCAACCATAACGCAATGCTGGAAGATTTACTCTTAACACTTGTTTTTCAAAGAAACCAATGTGTAATTTATTAGCAGAGTGTGGGAAGCAAAATGCCTTGAAGGTGAAAAAGTGTTCCAAGTAAGTGTTTTCATAGATAAGCTTTTAATTAAAGCAGTGTGACAGGGTATTTGCCAGAAAGAAGCAAGGGCCATACGCTCATTTTAACATATGTTACTAAACATTGTCAGCTAATTCGGATGAAGAACATTTTCATCAATTGGGTTATTGTTTATTTTAACTTGTCTATGATTTCTGAATTTCATATTCTGTCTTATGGCCCAAACAGGTCCCCAGGAATAATTCTATGTGGGTTTTTTTTTTTAAAAAAAACTTTCTGTTTTAATACATATGTGGCTGGTCTTTGACATTGGCTCAACCTCTCCTGCAAAGATGGGCTGCCAAATTTCAAGTTGGGCTTCAAAGAAATAACTAGACTTTCCATAACTGGACTTCCATAACCTACAGAAAGTTTTGTAAGCATGCTCAAATGGATTGTGGCTGTGAATGATGAGAAACATCAAAACTAGGGGTCTACAACTTATGGCTCTGGAGCCAGAGGTGACTCAGTGCAGAATCAAATGTGGCTTTTCTAAAAGAAAATGGATACTTCAAGTTATGATATATTACAAGAGTATGTGGGATGGTAGAATAACCAGTATGTGAAGGGAATAACAGGCAAAGTTTTTAATGGGACTAAACAGCTTAAGAGATGCTTTACAGAAATGGAAATGCTAGAGATGAACAGATGCCAATCCAAGAACGAATCCTGCACAGCTTTATGCTACTGCCCCAAAACAAACTGCACAGGGTGCTCCTGTGTAATTTTATAACTTATTGTGAAACCTCATATGTGTCCTTTCCTAATAAAGGACACAGAACAACCAGTGTTTGGGACTGCAGAAACCATGCATTATTAATTTGTCAATTTATCAACAGTGTTAAGATATATATTATCAGTTATTCAAACTGGCTTTTTGTAGCTGGCTCTTTGGTTGATCTATTTCTCTGCATTTTGATGTAGTTGGGCTCCTTAATTATAAAAAAGTTGTTGAGCTCTCATCTGAAATGAACAAAAAGAGTTATGTTTAAGTAGTTCTGGTGGCCTTTTTCACACAAATACAGAGCCTACTTGCACAACCTCTGTCCCACTTCACAATTACAGGTAGGTCAGCCAGTGACAATTCACTACCCATCTTGCCTCTTTTAAATTATATAGGGAGCTATGAGCATTTCACATGCCGGGTCCTCTTTCTTACAGAGACATGGCCAGACAGGGTAGCCCAGTTCCCTTCAATAATCACCCCTAACTCAGACACTGCACAGAGTTATTGGGATTGAGGACTCAAACACTGCTTGATTCACACACTGCCACCATTTATTCATACCCCTCCTCTTTCTCTCAGGCACTTGGGCTTCTTCATTACAATTTGGACTTTTCCAGTCAGAGTTAAGCTGGTCTCCTCCACAGCTTCGCTCAGCCAGACTCACTCACAACTGCACTAATGGCAGTTTTTATCTGTCTCCCTCACTAACTTTCCATCCACTCCCACTGGCTGCTGTTAGAGAGAGTTGGAACCTAACTTGTCCATCACACTAGTTTAAAAACTTGTATCTGTCATAGAGACCTTTGTGAAATAAAAAGGGATTACTCCTTACTACATTTAAGCATTTTCATATATAATGTGGTATATGTTCCAGGATAACTTCAGTATGATAGCAAAAAATCCTTTGTCTGTAAGCTTTTAATATTCTCTTTTGTTGCTGACATTGTGGATCTATAGATAGCTTATGATCCTGGTTAATGTACTGAAGACTGCTAGTTATAAAAGCTGGTGGTATTTAATTGATTTGCTGTTCTTATTGGGATATTTGGTTAACATAGCAGAGTTTTTTGCTTGGTCATAGAAGCGTGAGACTGAATGCAGTAAATATCCCAAGAAGTATATTGTAAAAAAAGTTGTAAACTTATATTTATTCAAGTAGATCCAGTTCACATTCAGGTTGTGGTTAAAAGAAGAGAAAGAAGCCTAAGCTAAAGAGTAGTTTCCATATCCAAGGTTGTGGCTAAATTTATTTCTCGTGTTGTTAAGAGGAGAGGGATGTTTTAAAACCTGGGGTAATGTTCCCTTCCTTCTTGACTGTGCATATGCACGATGTTATGCCTATAAAGGTTATTGTTGTTGACTTTCTATATCACAAATAACCAGCTTGTCTGGCATTATGCATGTGGGAATATGAGGGCATTGTAGCTACAGGAGACACCCACAGAGACCTGTGTCTCCATGGAGGGCCCTGTGAAATGAGAGTGAGAGGACAAAACGAGAGAGGATGGGTCAGAGGTTAGCTTCCAGGTTAAGACAAAGAGAGGCATCTCATTCAAGGTCATAAGGGGCGCCATTGGTGCCAGCTCCGAGGGTCAGGAGTTTGGGTGTGCTCCTGGACTCTGCCTTGACGATGGAGGCCCAGGTAGCAGCCACTGCCAAAGCAGCCTTTTTCCACCTATGGCTGACTAGGCAGTTGGCCCCCTTCCTTGAACGCGAAGACCTAGCCACAGTGATCCATGCTATGGTCACCTCACGTCTTGACCACTGTAACGCTCTCTACTTAGGGCTGCCCTTGTCCCAGATCCGGAGGCTGCAGCTGGTGCAGAATGCTGCGGCCAGGCTGCTGACAGGTCTCTCTCTGAGGGACCGTGTCCAGCCTGTGCTGAGAGTGCTGCACTGGCTGCCTATAGCATACCGGATCAGGTTCAAGGTGCTGGTGCTAACCTTTAAAGCCCTTTATGGTCAGGGGCCTGCCTACTTGAGGGACCGCCTTTCCCCATACCAGCCCCAGAGGTTACTGAGGTCAGGCACTCAGAATCGCCTGACTTGCCCCGGTCCAAAAGAAGCCCGTTTGACCTGTACCAGGGCCAGGGCTTTTTCGGTGGCGGCTCCTTACTGGTGGAACGAGCTCCCGGATGACATCAGGGCCCTGCGGGACTTATTGCAATTCCGCAGGGCCTGTAAGACGGAGCTCTTCCGCCAGGCTTTCAAATAGGAGCTGCCATCGGGTAGAGAACTGGTAATTAATATCGTTCTGGTCTTGGGGAGGGCACCCCTGGCCGTTAACATCGCCCTGGTCCTGGGGAAGGCACCCCTACGGCCTCCGCTTAACAGATAACTCTGAAGTCGCCATCTTGAAAGTTTATTGAGATTTTATTGTAATTTATTGAAATGTTTTTAATGGTTTTATATGTAAACCTTCGTGGTAATGGTTTTTGTTAGCCGCCTAGAGCCGGTCCGCTGGCTAGGCGGGGTATAAATTGAATAAATAAATAAATAAATAAATAAATAAATAAATAACACCTATGCACACTTAGAGTGATGTAAGGTAAAGGTAAAGATTTCCCTTGCTCGAAAGCCAGGCGGATACGACTCTAGGGATGTGGTGCTCGTCTCCGTTTCCAGACTGAAGTGGTGATAGTAAAATGTGAGTAGTAATTGGAGATCACTGTCAACTTTGTCTACCTATCTTTATACATTTTTCTTTTACATCTGGCTGGTGCTTGATCCCGTCACAGTCACCAAATAATAATTACTTTAAAAAAAACACTCCTTGATTATGTGTGATTTTAACATTCTTTCCTTGCATGGCCTTGGGTTTCAGTTGGGTGGAAAGATTTTAAGAAATGAATTATTTTATAAAAACAAACCTATTGGCAGCTATTTGGGGCAATGTTAATTAAAGTAGAAGCCCATGGAAAGTAATATTCTACAGGTATTCAAAAGAAACACAGTAAGAAGGGGAATCAAGGGGGGGGGGAAGTCTCTGCCCTGCCATTTCATGGAAATAGACAGGAATAAGGTTCTGAATTAGAGAAAGATAAGGTCTTTAATTAGAAGCCCCTGACAACACTGGCCAGCCCATGGTAGAGCCAATTCCAGTGTTATCGTGAGTTATCAGTACACAATGTGACATGTCAAAATTTACTGTGTGAAAAGTTGACAGAGAAAAGAAAAAAAAATGTGTGCAAGGAGTTTCAGAGGAAACATAAGAGAAGACCAGGAAAAAAAGGGAAACTGAATCACAGGGACATTGTCAACTTTTAGACAAAACTTCCAGAAAAAGTCTTGTTAATAGCCATTCGCTGTTTAAATTAATATCTGAAAGAGAGTTATCAGGGGTCTAACCAACAAAAGGAAAGTGGTTTTGTTACATGGTTCAATAGGCAGAGAAGCATCCTAGTTTGCTGCTGTTAGGGCAGCTAAAAAGAGAAGTTGTATAGATAAAAACTGGAGTGAGTCCAGATAATGGCTCTATATACCCTCAGATAAGAAAGCAATGCCAGAAATTTAAGGCAGGCAGGAACAGATGAAAAGACAAATGCTAAGAAAGACTGATCACTGCTCAAAGCTTAGTTTCCTTCACAAGAACCAGTTCAATGGTTCTGTCATACAATAAGAAAGCAACCTGCTGAAGTCACAGTACCTTATTTAAAAGAAAAGCTAACTGTATAGCAAATTCATGTCCCTGCTGTGTTTAAGAATAGAACAAATGAGTACAGAGTTGAAGGAAGGCAAACTTTCACCTTGAGGAGAAAAGAATTACAGATCTGTAGTCCTGCTGATCCAGCATATTAGGAAAGTCCTTATCTGGAAAAGTGCTATCACTCTTGTGGCTTAGCAGTAGAACATCCGCAGAAATCCCCATCATATTCAGTTAAAAGGATCAAGTAGTAAGTGACATGAAAGCCTGTACCTGAGAGCTTCTGCCAGTCAAAATAGACCATACTGACCTTGATAGGCCAATGGTCTGACTCAGTATAAGACAGCTGTAGTCAATGGCCTGTTTGTTTTTGGCAGCAAAACAAAGGAAAAGGAGCAACCACCCCTCCCTTGTGTCCCATTGCTTAATGACCCAAGCACTGACTGGATACCGTCAAAACATTCCATGGATGGAGTCCCCTGTTGGAAGTGAAGGACTGGACGCTGTCCCATGCCCCAGCCTCCAGACTACATGGCAAGAGAGTGAGACAGTTAGAGAGGGCAAACCCGAAGCTTCCTTCCTGTGTTTACTCTTCTGTCACCATCCCCTTTGATACACAGATTATAGTCTCAGGGAAACTTCTTTCCATCTCTTCATCCTCTCCCAGAACTCCTTCCCTTCTCCTTGCAGGCACCAAGAGGGAGGACACACTGTCCACATCTTGGCACCATGCCACAGATGGTCTCTCACCATCTGTGTCCATCCTTAGCCAGCTAAACTAGAATACTATCCTATCTCTAAGCTTTCCTATCTAAATTGTAGTCAGTTCTAGAATAGAGTGACTAGTATTAGGCTGTGAATAAAGTGACTAGTATTAGGTATGGATTTTTTTAAAAAAAAATTGGCAGTGCACTCTGTGGCTGAGGCGCTGCAATAATGTCGATGCCACTAACGAAGCTGTGTAATCATATTTTAGAAGCAGGAACTATGCCCCAGACTTGGGAAGAGGCTAAAATTATAGTCCTCCCCAAAGCGGGTAAAGACCTGCTTTCAGTTAAATCTTATCGCCCCATATCACTTCTTAATTGTGACTATAAGATTTTTGTAACAGTTTTATCTTTGAGACTTAATTCAATAATAAGTAATTATGTTCATTTGAATCAATCAGGATTTATTTTAGGGCGAGACATAGCTGACAACGTACGAAAAACGATTAATATAATTCAATACGCCACCAAAAAGCAGGTCGAATTATGCGTAATTTCTCTAGACATAGAGAAGGCCTTTGATAGGGTCGACCCGCTTTTTCTTAAAACATTGGTTGCGGAGATGAACTTTGGACAAAAGTTTCAAAAAGCTTTGGAAGCTATTTATTTGAAACCTGTGGCTCAAATAATGGTGAATGGCAAATTAACATCAAACTTTGTCTTGACACGAGAGACAAGACAGGGATGCCCCCTGTCACCACTATTATTCGCATTGGCAATTGAACCATTAGCAACTAGGATAAGGAATTCAGAAACCATAAAGGGTTTAGAAATAAATCAAAGTAGTTATAAGTTAAGTCTATTTGCAGATGACATAGTACTTTATATTACACAACCTGAACAATCCCTCCCAAGTTTAAACCAATTTTTAGGGGAGTATGCAAATTACACAGGTTTACAGGTAAATCATTCTAAAACTATTCTATACCTGGTTAATTTAAAGCAATCAACAATGAGTAATATCTCACGTAAATTTCCGTATAGTTGGTCTTCAAGCGTTTGGAAATATTTGGGGGTAAAAATCCCATTAGATCTCAAGGACCTATTTAAAGTCAACTATGCAGAACTAATGCAGAGTATAAAGGAGCAATGCGCCCAATGGCATCGGAAGTCTGTAGGATGGATGGAGAGAATTAAGATTTTAAAAACCTTTTTGTTCCCAAAAGTGTTATATTTATTTAGAACACTTCCAATACATATTCCACCTAATACTTTGGATAAATGGCAAGGAATATGGAATAGATTTATATGGGGTCAGAAAGCACCCAGAATTGGGTTTAAAGCACTTAGAAGACCTAAAGCAATGGGTGGTCTAGCAGTGCCTGACTTAAAACTTTATTACCAGGCCTCACAATTAGCAGTGCTGTCCCGAATTATTAGGGAACCTGAATCTATAGAGTGGTTAGCCCTGGAGGAAATATGGTTTTATCCTAGGAACTACTTAGAGTATATCTGGGCAGAAACTCAAGAGCACAAATCTGCTTTGGAATTAGTCTTTACGGAACCAATGTTAAGAGATTGGGATACAAAGAGAAAACAACTTACCTCGAATCCATTGCTGGCTTCAACCTTTTGTGGGCAGAGTTGGTTCCGTCCAGCTTTCGAGAGGGGATCATTTAAAATCTGGAAAAGAACAAAACTAGTTAGATTATGTGACATTACAAAAGAGGGGCATATTTTATCACTACAAGAGTTGGAAGAGAAGGCTCAAAATGAATTACCTTGGTGGGAGTATAATCAATTAAAACATATGTTAAAAAATCCAACGCTCGGGACAGCTTTGTCTAATAAATTAAAACCATTTGAAGAATATATTATCAAATTAGAAGGGAAGCAAAAAGGACTGATATCTAAAATATATAAATTACTGCTGGAGAATGTAATTCAGAATTTACCAAATTATGCACAGTCATGGTCGTTAGATAATCAAATGAACCTCACCACACCACATTGGCAATCAATTTGGTCAGCATATATATTTAAATCAAAAATAATCAATATATTTGAACAAAATTTTAAGGTTATGACACGATGGTATGTAACACCAAGAAAACTGAATTGTATGAATAGTGATATAGCATCAAAATGTTGGAAGAACTGTGGAGGGGTGGGGACATATCAACATTGCTGGTGGGATTGTGTAGTGATTAGGACCTTTTGGCAAGCAATACTTAAAGAAATATACCAACTGACAGGCTATAATATCCCATATACAGTGGAGGTAATATTGTTAAATTATTGGCAAGGAGTATCGATACCTAAGATACGTAAAGAACTGATAATGATTCTCCTAACCGCAGCAAAGACAACAATCGCACATAGATGGAAATCTATTTCGCCTCCGACAGTAAAAGAATGGTATTTAAGGTTATGGGACTATCTGTTGATGGATAAAATCTCTGACTCATTGTCACACAATGATTTTATTAATGGGCAATCAAATTACTTAGCAAGGTGGCACCCTATACTAAAGAACTTTGATAAGATTATGGAGAATCAAAATAATATAAGAGGTCATAGATTTCAGAGTTTTTTGAAATTAAGTTGGTTAATGTAAAAGGTTTAATTTTCGCTGTACTTTTTTTTTTTTGCATTGTAATATTATTGTAATTTAGAAGTGACTGTATTGGAGTTCTATTGATACTGCTACTCATGAGGTGTATGAATAATGGAAATAAAAATATTATTATTAAAAAAAAATGTCGATGCTTTACCACAGGATGTCTCCATGGGTAACCCGCAGCAGGGTGCGCTGTGCGGCTGATATGCCCCGCAACACTTTAAACTGGTTCAATTAGAGGTGGCACCGTATCATGCCAAGCCACCAGTGTGACCACTGCCTTAGTCTTAAACTTGCAACATGGCTCTGTGTAGCTTTGTAAGCTGGGTAAACTGGTGAAAAGGCACTCTTGTGTTGGTAGCTTTATTAAAAGCACTCTGCTAACTAGTGGGTATTGTATTAACCATACCAGTTAACCCAACATCCTTCACATGGTAGACTTCTGACACTCCAAATCTATTCGGGGGTGGGTGGGAACATCCCAGTTCTCAGGACCAGTATTTAATGGCATTTTGAACTGTAGGTGGAGGGGGATGTGGGACAGTTAGAGTTGGAAGGAACCTCCAGGGTCATCTAGTCCAACCCCCTGCACAAAGCAGGGAATTCACTAATACCTTCCCAACACACACACACACTCCAGTGACTGTGTTCCATGCCCGGAAGATGACAAAAAAGTCTCCAGGATCTCCAGCCAAACTGGCCTGGAGAAAAATAGTTTCCTGACCCCAAAGTGGCAATCAGCATTTCCATGGGTGTGTAAGAAAGCTGTACTCTGTGAATTGTAGGGTTTCCAATCCAGTGCTAGCAACCCCCAGGAAATGCAGGGGACAGAGTCCTGTCAGTCACTGTTGCACTGATGCCATGACAGCACTTCTGTCATGAACCCAGGAGTGCTGTTGCTGCAACAGGGTAACGTTCTAAGATTCATCCAAAATTCCATGGTTTTACTCTATGGTGAATCCTTTAGTATCATCCTTCGGTGGTGATGTCACTTTAGGAGTCATGCTGGAAGTGACACTGTGGCTTCAACAAAATGCTGTCCCCATCCCCCAGCTTTGCTCTGGGTACTCCACCAAGCAGAAGTGGGAGTGATGGGACCCAGGGTGGGAGGTTTCCTGCTATAGTGGAAGTCCTGGCCACTGTATCCATTCTGTCCATATTTCTACATTTCTGTCTTCAAGCACTGCATCACATCTTACATCCAAAACTAGGCCTAACTACTTCCTTGCAAAGACGATGCATCTCCCTCTCAGCTAACATAACAATGTGTGATGAAAACCCTATGCATGTTTAGAATCATTAATATCCTCAGGATTGTAAAAAAGCTGCATTTAAAAGGTTGATTAGGAAAACCCGAGCACACCAAGAGAGATGCTTTGTTTACAAATTATATAGCATTTTGTATGGCTTGCTCGGAACTGTAATTGTTACATGGGAGAAAGCCAGTGAAGTAAATTACTGATCAAGGTGATAATTGTTCATCACTGGACAGGAACAACATACTTATTTTCTGTAAAGCTATCCGAATCAATTATAAAGTAGTCTATGTTTTATGTAATACAATAGTGAAAAGAATTTCCCCCCCTTAGGTTAAAAAAGCCATTTCCATGCACTAAAGGATGGAAAAGAAAAATACACATTTCTGAAGGAGTGTTTTGACAAGTATTTGATGTTTTAGTGGAGGGAACAGAAGAAACATATTAAAATGGCTGTGCTTTCCAAGATAAAGCTATTCCCAAAATCAAGTAAATAAAGGCTAATATAGTGGATAGTACTAAGAATTTAATTGAAACTGTGAAACCCTCAGCTCCTTAGATATTTCACTAGCTTTATTAAAACAATTTGTCCATTCATTTGCACAGCAGCAGGGATTCACAAATAACTACTCCCCCACACCCCCAGTGACCACTTTTCCATGCTTAGAAGGTGACAAAAAACCTCCAGGATCTCCAGCCAAACTGGCCAGAAGAAAAATTGCTTCCTGACCCCAAAGTGGCGATCAGCATTTCCCTGGGCGTGTAAGAAATGGCCACAAGAACTAAGCACTGAGGCAATCCTTCCTGTCCTCCCGCTCGTGATCTGCCTAAGTTCACAGAATCAGCACTGTTGACAGATGGCCATCTAGTCTGTGTTTGAAAACCTCCAAAGAAGGAGAGCCCACCATCCCCTGAGGAAGCCTGTTCCACTGAGGAACCTCTCTGTCAGGAAGTTCTTCATGGTGTTTAGCCGAAAACTCTTCTGATTTAATTTGAACCCATTGGTTCTGGTCAGGCTTTCTGAGCTCTCACAAGGACTTTGAGGTCAGAGTCTGTGTCTGATAGGTTAGCTTGTGTTTCGGTCTTCCATATAACCATGTGTACATTCATCCTTTGGGCTAGACTAGATGCTGTGGTAAACATCTTCCCTTCCATCCCCAGTGGACACTATGCCTCTAGTTTTCCCCACTCCTTATATATTATTGATAGAACTTATCTTACATAATGATTTTGTGGTACCCTAGTTTTCCTTGCTTCCATCACTGGCAGCAGAAATGGAAAACTCAGAACATAAAGAAGTGTCTATACAAGGTAAATCCCACTGTATACTGTGGAACAGGAGGGGGGCACTAAATGTCTGATGGCCATTTTAGATGCCAGCAGCAATGGGTACCACAATGTTAGTTTTGTCTTGTAATCTGAAATCAGGGGTATATGGACCCTCTTAGTCCAGTGTCCAAATTCTTTATATGTTATGGCTCCTAGATAAGCAGCTCCATGAATTGTAGTTGTGAGAAGAGACTAAGCATTTCTATCAACTAATTCCCTTCAGCCTTACCTAACTAGACTTCCATGTTTTGTTTAGGAGCAGAAATGCTATGGTGGTGACATTACTTTAAAAGGATTACGGTGCCAAAAGATTATTTCCCATGGAATATATTCCAGGTATTTGAATCTACGAGAGTCTCCAATTAAAAAAATTGTTGTCACATCCATCTGTTTGTGTTGTTTTATGCGGTAGGAAACAAAAACAAAATTGTCATTCTCTGCTTTACAATAATGACATGTCATGCTCAAACCTTTTTCTTTGGACAGAGCTGACATTCATTTTCTTTAACTGTGATTGGAACTGAGTGGTCAGAGGGATTTAAACATCAATTTGTCAAAGCTCCTTTCTTCCAAACAAAGTGCAGCCAGCAACATGCAGTGCTCTAAAATAGAATTCTTTGCTTCTGTATCATCTGGCCAAAAGGCACGCGAGTTGCTTCTCTGTTTGATGGAGGCCATTTTATGGAGCCAACTACCATTCTGATTGCTACAAACACCCACACAAATCATCTGTTGTTGGACACTGAACAAACAGCAAGACGCTGGTGCAGCAAAATCCAATTCTACAGTTTCATTAGGATGGATTTTTTTTTAAAATTAAGGTGATGTTGAACTGTGGCATTCAGGAAGGAAACTCACCAACTTTGAAATGGGGGTTCACTAGCTGATATGGCTCTGAAAATCCTTGGTGGTGGCAGAGTTTTCATATAGTAAGTAATGCTTGCCAAAATTAAAATTAAATCTGCAGGCTTGCCAAAATTAAATCCACAAGTGCCTTTGATTTTGGTGAAATCGTAGCTTGGGACAGTAACAGAATGACCCACCAAATTTATGGTGAGGACTCTGGATTCCATATACAAGGAGGAGGACCATAATGACTGTAAAACTTTAATTTTAGAGTGCACATGTTGAGATTAGTTTTATATATGAGTAGGCTTATATATAATCGTTGTGGTATTCACATTGCCCTTTGAACACATTTCCATCTTTTATTCCAAGAAGGAATTTTCTTAGATTTTATTCCTTTATATGTGTCTCTTCAGAGACCTCTTTTTGATGTGAAGGGCTCTAAGCACTGGGATGGAGGTCTATTTGCATGGCAGAGGTACATTGCCCTCTGTTGTGCATCTGAAGCAACGTATGAGCAGGTGCTTCATGCAGAGGCCTGTATATGCAATGACCCTATTCAGGACTGGGTCACTTCGTACCATGGATATTTTTTCTACGTTTTCCCACAAGGTAAGACTGGAGCTAATGGGTGTAAGTTTACAGGAGTTTAGCTGAACGTTGCAAGAAATTGTAAAAGTGGTTGATAGTGGTTTATTTGGGGTGGTGGTATTGTTCATGGTCTCTCCCTTGGTGGAGGTTTTTGAGCAAATACTGAAAAACCATCTGTTGGAAATGTCCTCACATTGGATTTCCTGCATTGAAAATGGGTGCGGACTAGATGGCCTATACAGTCTTTCCCTTTCTAGGACAATATGACTCTATGACTATGACTTCCCCAGGCAAGTTCAGGTTGCATCAGGACTGAGGGCCAAATTATCAGCAGTAAAGACTTGGTGTCACAAACACTCCATTACCTTTGTTGCTTTCTTGAAAGTGAGAAGTCTGGCAAATCAGAAGTATGAAAATGTTTATTAAGTTTAATTACATCCCACTGATTACATTGTTAGTATTTCTACATTTTACTTTCAAAATGTGTATTATGCTTAGTTAGATAGAATCATAGAAGCATAGAGTTGGAAGGGACATCCAGGGTCATCTAGTCCAGTCCCCTGCACAATGCATGGAATTCACAACTACCTCCTCCCACACCCCTAGTGACCCTTACTCCATGTCCAGAAGATGGCACCCCCCCCCCCAAAAAAAAAACCCCTCCAGGATCCCTGGCCAAACTGGCCTGGAGAACAATTGCTCCCAATTCAGTGTCATCTGCAAATTTAATGAGTAGCCCCTCCACACCCTCATCCAGATCATCTATAAAAATATTGAAATGTACTTGGCCCAGAACTGAGCCCTGTGGCACCCCACTGAACACCTCCCTCCAGTCAGATGAAATGCCATTGACAACTACTCTCTGAGTGCAGTTCTCCAACCAGTTCCCTACCCACCTAATTATCCTACAGTCCATTCCACAGTCCTTTAGTTTACCCATAAAAACATCATGGGGGAACCCTGTCAAAAGCTTTACTGAAATCCAGGTAAACAACATCAACAGCATTCCCTCAATCAAAGAAGGAAATGAGGTTTGTCTGGCAGGACGTTTTGGAGACAAGTCCGTGCTGACTGCTCCAAATCACCAAGTTGTCCTTTAGATACTTGCAGATTGATCCCTTTAAAATCTGCTCCAGTATCTTCCCTGGGAAAGAGGTCAGACTGACTGGCCTGTAGTTTCCTGCGTCACCCCTCCTCCCTTTTTTGAAAATTGAAATAACAGCTGCCCTCCTCCAGTCCCAAAGTGGCAATCAGCATTTCCCTGGGCATGTAAGAAAGGGCCACGAGAACTGAGCATGGATGCAGCCTTGCCTACCCTCCCTCTCATGATCTGCCTAAGAAGTTCACAGAATTGGCATAGCTGTCAGATGACAGCCTCTGCTTAAAAACCTCCAAAGAAGGAGAGCCCACCACCTCCCAAGGAAACCCGTTCCACTGAGGAACCACTCTAACTGTTAGGAAGTTCTTCCTAATTTTTAGCAGAAAACTCTTTTTAATTTAATTTCAACCCATTGGTTCTGGTCCAACCTTCTGGGGCAACAGAAAACAACTCCACATCATCCTCTATATGACAGTCCTTCAAGTACTTGAAGGCGGTTATCATATGGAATCATAGAGCTGGAAGGGATCTCCATGGCCATCTAGTCCAACCCCCAACACAATGCAGGAAATTCAAAACCACCTCCCCCCCACACCGCCAGTGACCCCTGTGCCATGCCCATATCACCTCTCAGTCATCTCCTCTCCAGGCTAAACATACCAAACTCCTTCAGCCTTTCCACATAGGACCCCTCACCATCTTCGTTGCCCTCTTCTGGACACATTCCAGTTTGTCTATATCCTTCTTAAATTGTGGTGCTCAAAACTGAACACAATACTCTAGGTGAGGTCTAACCGGAGCAGAGTAGAGCGATACCACCACCACTTTACATGATCTGAACACTATACTTCTGTTGCTACAGCCTAAAATCGCAGTTGCCTTTTTAGCTGTCGTATCACACTGCTGACTCATGTTCAGTGTATGGTCTACTAAGACCCCTAGATTGTTTTCACACATAGTACTGCCAAGACAAGTCAATCTATGTATTGCTGTCTGAATTCTTCCATCCAATGAGCACTGTTGAGTTACTGTTTTTTTCTCTTGTAGAGTCTATTACGGCCTTTTTATTCTACGTAGATAGTTTCTTGTTTAACAACTTTAAAAAAAAGACGTTTTCTTGTGGTTCTTTGCGACTATTTGTCTGTGGAAGCTTCTCAGTCACACATTGCCCCCTTCCTGTGTATGATTGTGGTGTGCAGGAAGAAGTTTCAGTCTTCCCATCCCTCCCCGCTCCATTTTCACACCCTTTAACTGCCCCATGGAACCACTATTGGCTCCACCGTAGGGTTACCAACCTCAATGTGGGCGTTCTCCCAGAATTATAAATTACCCCCAGGCTACAGATATCAGTTTTCCCGGAGAAAATGGCAGCTTTGGAGGGTGGACTGTATAGCATCACTTCCCTGCTGAGCTCCCTCCCCTCCCTTCCCCAGAGTCCACCCTCCCCAGGTACTCCCAAATTTCCAGGAATTTCCCAAGTCGGAGTGGGTCACCCTACCTTTGACCAATGTGTGACATCACAGGATGTGGCATCACATCCCCATTGACCTCCCCTCTTCGCAAACTCTTCCCTCCCCATACAACACTCCCAAATATCCCGGAATTTCCCAAGCCAGAACTGGAAATCCTACTCCGTTGTAAAAATCACATTACTCTTATAGCTACACATAATTTTTGTGACAGAGCTAATAGCAGCTCCATGGGGTGGTTTGAGGATGGAAAAATGGTATGGAGGGGGAGGCTGAAACAGCTTCTCGCTGTGCACTGCAGTCACAAGCAGAAAGGAGCCAGCATGTGTCTGGGAAGCACAAAACTCCCATCATGCATCTGATACAAAGTCCTCTTGCCAACCAACAAACAGACATGAGGACTTTGTAACATCATGCAGTGAGAAAAATCCACTTTGATACTTTTAATTTGTCCACTGGCAAACAGATTGCTCTCTGGGATGCGTACAATAGCACAGGGAGTAAAATCCATTTCTTCCCCAGTAATACCTGCCACAAACTCTTGCTTTAGAAGAGACTGGGGCAGTCAAGTGATCACCATAACACCCACTGTTACAACAACCTATCATTTACTTGGTTGTGAAAAATCTGGCCTGGGATTTCTTTGATAATAACGGATGCATTTTTCTCTTGGGAAGGTTTTTCCAGACCCTTCAAATAAGACAACTTAATAAGTTATTGCCAGTTTTATCCACAGGGAAGTTAGCATCAAAAGCCAGCCTGTGCTGAACTCAGCAGCCAGCTCCTGAATAATACAAGCAACTAGTAACAGCATTCCTCAAGCAACCCAATACGGGATGGCAAGCCAAACACCAAAATATCATGGAAACACTAACAACATCAATCCATAGGAACCCCCTAACTAAAGGAATCCTAATCCCAAACTCATTGATCTTTTCTGCACTAGACCTTAAATCCTGGTTCAACCCTGTCCCCGAACTTACATTCTACGCTACACAAGAGTTCATCCCTGTAATTATCTTGGGGTATTTTCTGTTTCCACATTATATTGAGGTCACCCTGGTTTCACCCCACTCTTCTCCCAGGATAAACAGATACTGTTATAACCAGGGATAAATGCAAGGTATTGTGTCGCAAGTTGAACTCTGATACAACCAGGGATGAGATCCAAGTGCGGAAAGGATGGAGCAACTTGTTCCAGAGGATTCAAAAGGAAAGCAAGAGTTTCTCCCTTCCCTGACCCCCATTTCATTCCAGAAATCAAATGTATGACGTATTAATCCCTTCGGTTAGGGAATCAATACATTATGCTGGCTAGCATGCATACAAGAAGATGTGTACTATATATTCTGTGTTTTTTTAAAAAAAAGGTACAGTGTAGTCATGAGAGTGTAGTGTCAGACTTGAATTTAAACCCCTACTCTACCATGACCTCACCAAGTATTGTTGGGCCAGTTGTTGTCTGTCAGTTCAGCCCTCCTCACACGGTTGTGAGGATAAAATGAGGTGAAGGGGATAAAGCTCCTTTCAGGAAATAATCAAATAAATGAATAGCAGTACAAAAGTAAAACAAAGAAGAGATTTTATGGAGACCCAGAAGAAAATTCTTGGAGGAGAGGTCCATCCAGGCCTGAAGCTACAGTGGGGCATCTCGGGCCCAGGTCCCCCGACTTACCACCCACGCCTCCCGACTTCCTATCCAGCCTGCTTATTTTATTTTTCTTGTGCGCCATGGCCATGCCAAGCCAAGCCGTCACCCTGCCCTGCCTGCTGGCAGTGTACCTCTAGCTGGCTGCAGACAAGGCCCTGTACTCCAGTCCTCTTTCTCTCATCACTTTTTAAAACTTTTATTCTCTTGTTGCTCCTGACACAGTGCTCCCCTGACTTATTTAAATGCCCCTGACTTATTTAAATGCCCCCTGAAGTTAAAAAAGAAAATCCTGGCTACAGCCCTGGGTCCATCAGGGGCAAGTAGCCAAGGTGACTGACTGCAGGGAGCCTCCATCTACAGAAGCAGCAAACCTCTGAAAACCAGTGCTGGAAGGCAACATCAGGGGAGGGCCTCCAGGGCAGCTGTATGAAATTATGCTGGACGAGGTGGACCGCTGGTCAGATCCAGCAGGTTCTGCTTAAGTTTTGTTCTTCTGAGGCAGACTTTGGAAAATCCATCCAATTGCAAAGCATTTCAATGACATCTTTATTCCAAGACACTGTAGGATTTATTGGCTGATTTTATCTCATGGGGTGAAGAGCTGAGAGGTTAGGGTGAAAGGTGATGTCACCTCCCCCCCAAAGCTAATTTTAAAAGGCAAATAATTAACGTTAGAGTTCTAAATGGCTGGTATATGCGACTTGCCTATTAAGCATAATGCTAACACTTTTGTTCAACAGGGCATGAAGCTGCAAAAAATTATACAAATGCAACAATTGTGATAAAACTTCCTAATGAGCTTTACAGGCCAATTATTTGTCTGTGTCTACTATTCAAGCTAAAGTCACTGATCATTCTAACTTGCAGTTATACAAATTGCAGTTATACCAATTGCACTTCTGAATTTACAGTTTATAATATGCAGCATTGTAAGTCTGGAGTAACAGAGCGTGAATATAAGAAATACAAACCCGGTCGTTTTCTGACTTCAAATTATCTTTTGAATGATTTGTACATACTTCTATAAGGATCTTCTAAAATCCCAGTTTAGAAAGATTGTTGTCTGCAGGCTACCACGTTATCAAGTTGAGATTTTCAGTAAATAATGGTGTACGTATTCAGACCAAATACAGGTATGATACAAGTAGATTTTCTATGTCATTTGTTTCTTGGCCAGCAGAGAACAAGGAAATCATTGTCCTAATAAATACAAAGCAAAAATATGCCACTGATAAATATAATAGGTATGATCCCTGGAGTATGTACCAACAGCCACACACCAGACTGTTTTGCTTGGCACATCAGTGTGGGTCCTTGTCCAAGCAACTAAGATACTGGTAGCACTGCGAAGGCCAGAGGTGTGAGAGAAGGCAACAAGCATGGCTTATGCTCATCATCACTTCCCAGTCATGGACAGCCACCAGCCAAGTCCAGGATGAAGAAGAAGGAGGAGAAGGAGGAGGAGATTGGATTTATACCCCACCCTTCACTACCCAGGGGAGTCTCAGAGTGGCTTACAAACTCCTTTCCCTTCCCCTCCCCACAACAGACACCCTGTGAGGTAGGTGGGGCCGAGAGAGCTCTGACAGCAACTGCTCTTTTTCAAGAACAGCTGTGCCAGAACTACAGCTTGCCCAAGGTCATCCAGCAGGTGCAAGTGGAGGAGTGGGGAATCAAACCTGGTCCTCCCCGATTAGAGTCCGCGCACTTAACCACTACACCAAACTGGCTCTCCAAGAGATGCTGCCAGTGCTGCTGGGGCTTGATTTGCTTCAAGAATGTCTCATCATGTACAACTATGATAGAACCACAGAGTTGGAAGGGATCTCCAGTCCAACCCCCTGCACAATGCCACCAGATCTGCTGGCAAATCAACATAGATAGGTAGAGGCTGCAAGTGGGCCAAACAGGTTGCCTATAGGGACTGTCAACCTGATCCCATGCATAGTGACTCAGACATAAATCCCACTTTAAATGTGATAATGGGATCTTGAGTAATGTGTACAGGATGACAGCCTGAGGATCATAACATTAGCCACAGTGCACAGGCACAGTGCTGTTCAAAGAAGTAGAGATATTTATATTGGGATTAACAGACTGAGAAGCTTACACACCTGTCCATGGATGTTTCCTTGGGTTAAAGGTTACCATCCTGAAATTCTGCCCAGAAGAAACAAGCCAATAGACCAATGATACTCAATCAGTGGGTTGAGAGCTTTAGGTGGCTCTTTGGTCGTGTTCACATGGGCAATTTGATCCATTGCCCTTGCTGTTCCCTTATGGATTTTGTGCCCCAGTCTGTCTGTTGTACCTCAGTCATCCGAGTTCCATTCCCCCCTCCCCTTGCCCCGTGTTTCTTTGATACCTGAGAAAGTCCGGTCCTGTTGGTCTGAGCCACTTCCAAAATGGATTTCCTGTCGTCTGGTCACTCTGTTGTGCACCCAAGGCGTCAGGCAGGTCTCACTGATCTCTTGTTTTCCAGCTGCCATTCCTTGGCCCCCTAGTTAGCGAGGATCGCATGCCTCTATATATGCACCTCTCCCACCAGGGGGGCTGCTCAAAACCTTGTTTTCTTTTGAAAAACTCTCAAAGAAAGACACGTCTGTTTTGAAGCTTTTTAATATTGTTTGGGGAAGGGGTAAATTGAAAAGTTTACAAGGAGGGAGGCAGTGAGCTCCATATCCCAGCATTCTCAGCAAGCACTTGTGTGCATGCTCAGAGGGAAAACTTTTTAAAGTAATGGTCGACAGCCCCATGAACTACATATACCTATAATTCCTGTTTGTGGGCATACTCCTAGGACAAAGTTCTAAAAAAAAATGGCCGACGGGCTGACTCCATGCTTGGTGCTGTCCGGTCACTCCATGGCCAGTTAAATCGTTTTGAAGAGTGCTAAAAGAGATGAGTCTGGTCAGGTAGGGCAACAGCGGATTGAACTGCCTATCTGATCACAACTTTAGATATGCCACCTGTGGCTCTTCTGAGCACCCACCCAAGTTTCAGGAAAATGGGCAGGGAGATTTATCCTGTCTCAAAATAATCATTGCTGGAGAGACTGGAGGACTGATAAACTGTGAGACCTTTTGAACTACGGGACTTATACTAGGGAGGTAAGTAAAGGTCCTGTTCTTTCCAACAACCACCCTTCTCCGCACTTCTCTGCAGCCTCTGTGCTCTCATCATAACACCCAAGTGGCTTTTAACATAGGGGAATATTTATTTCTTAACATCCAGCCTAATAAGAAGTTTTGGAGAACCTGGAAGCTTGTATACTGTTTTGTGTTGTAAGCCTGACTTGCAAGCCTTTCCCCTCACTCCACATACACAAGGGCTGGCTAAGATTTAAATAGTAGTGGAAAGAGATAAACCTACACGATAAGAGGTCCTCTAGTAATTTAAAAGGTTAATGTTACACATTTTAATGGGGATAGTCATACATTACTGTATGTATGTGTTTGGTGGAATGGTGCACAGGTATTCATGTGGCTCTTTTGGTCGATGGTAGTTGCCAATGTGACTCTCCTCAGGCTGCAGAGGGAGCATAACTGCAGTAGACTGTACCAAGACATCAAGTCATAGATCATTCACAGTGCAGAGTTGTGCTAGAGGAAGTCAACTTCCCTGTTCCTCCCCTCACTGCAGCCTTCTTCGCTCCTTGAAATCATGTTCCTTCCAGCTGGTGGACCTGAAGGAATAGTGTGGAGGCAAATGGGGAGCCTGCAGCAGGAGGGGAGATATTGGCAAAAATGGGCACCCTCTCTTCTGACAAAGGAAAAGCCATTCTTTTGGAGGCGCTGCTGCTACGCTGACAAAATTGGTGTCAAGGTTCCGGTTTGACCATTTTAACCACTGTCTCTTTCCCTTAACTTTCGTTTCTTCTGACTGCTTCACTGTTCACCTTGCCATGCTATGGGGGAGGGGGAGGGAAATGCCTAAGGTGGGTGTATGGGGGATGCTTGCTTGTAACTCGTAGCCATAGTTTATTTATTATTTATTTATTTGATTAAATTTTTATCCCGCTCTCCTGGCCAAGGCCATTCAAGATGTGCCCCTTGGCTTCTCATGAGATTGACCCTGGAGACTCTTTTGCCGGGTGCCATACATAGCAACTGTATATCTTTCAGGGTTGGCATAGTAACACTGTGGCTAAGTGTGACGTGTAGGAGTGGAGTGTGGGGTGCTTTGAACCTTTTCTATAACTGTGGGGTTTTGGTGCGCTGTTGGCATTCCTGACAAAACACCAGTCCTGAGTAAGCATATCTCTTAATAAATCCTTGAATAAAGAAACTGCAGAGAGTGTCTTAACTGAGGATCTGACAATTGGCACCATAGCATCCACCAAGTTGGGGTCACTGGACAAGGACTAACAGCTGTCTAAGCAACAAAACTGGGGGAGATAGGAATGAGGAGCTGAATTAGGGTAAGGAGTCATTGTATAACACACAGTAGAAAGTAAGGGTTGTGATAAGTCATAAGGTTCAGCAAGGGGAGCAAAGAAACTATGGCCGATTTCACACTGGCCAGTTGCCTCTTGTTCTCTCTGGAATTTCCCCTCCCAGTTTCCTCCGGAGTATTTTCTTCATTTTCCCACTTGGAACCTCAGCCCTTTCAATATAGCGTGACGAAGGGTTTTCTCCAAAAAAAATTAGAAACTCCCACAATGGGGCGGCCCTGATGAAAGGCGGGCGAGTGGGCGTGTTTTCATTTTGGGTTCTCCCCCGGAGCAAACAGGAAAATCTTCTAAAAACAGGATTTGTTTGCTCCAGGGAAACTCCGGTGCAGCAGGGCGATACTCCAGAGCAAAACGTGAGCACGGAGCAACTGGTGTGAAATCGATCAGAAGCTCCGGTGCAAGCATGAGGGCAAACCTGGGGCAAATGCTAGTGCGAAATCGGCCATATATGTATGGATGTGTGGAACTTCCCAGTTCTGCTGTAGAGTCTGGACAGAAAGAAACATGAAATTATTCTGCCCCACTAAGATTATAGAAGGCAGAATGGGTTATTTGATTTACTGCAGGAGTGTACAAAGGATGGCCAAGGACATGTCAAAGGGCTTTTATCACTTTAGTATGTGTCTTCGGTCCAACTGAGTGTAGGTATATTTTGGGATATGAGCTGGGGGACCTAGTGCAGCATGGTAGTCTAAACCAGACCCTTCATGTAGCATACGTCGAGGCCTTTGAGGCTAGGAGAGAGAGGAAGAAGCCACCTTGACTCCTGGCACCAGACATCTCTCTTCAGTTCTTGAGTGGAAATTCTGTGCCCACTCCAGGAAACATTCTGCTCCCCTGAGAAGTCAGCTCTGGCCCTGATTCAGGTGGAGGCAGAACTCCGCTGGATCTTTAATGATGGAAATGAAAGGCAGAGGTTCTGGTTTCTTTTGATATCTTTCCCGGTGTCTTCCCTCTTTATCCATCAAATATCAATAATGGAAACATTTATAAATTCTAACGCAAAAGAGGAGGTAGTCATGTACTTCCTTCCTGATGCTGCTCACTCCCTGCCAAAATCTGTTCACAGAATCCTTCTTGCTTAAGAATGCTGCTGTTACCAGCCCAGCTGCCGCTTCACAAATCTGTGTCACTTAGTTGATGCTGCATACAGTGACACAGAAACACTAATGAAATTCTTCAAAAGGACTTCTTTTTTTAAAAAAAAACAAACACCACAACACTGCAAACCCTCATTAGAAAACCACCGCTGAGACTTCGGTGCTCCCCCCCCCTTTCTCCACAGAGCCCAATATTGCTCCTGGGAACCTGACAAGTACTAAGAGGCAGTGTCATGTCATAATAAAAATAATCTAGCAGTTTGTAGGTGCTGGGTGGGGAAATGTCAAGCCTTCATGTATTTTGACTGGAGCAGAAAATTATTAGACTTCAAATGAAAAAAAAAAAAAGATGTAATAAGGGATGCCTGCAAAGGAATACCCTCAAATGTCCAGTAATCAAGCCCTAAAGGAGAAGCTAACTAAGGCAGCTCAAAGAAAAAACATGGTTCGTTAAAAAAAACAACAACAAGCAGCACCATTAGTTTTTTAGGGCTCTTTTTGAAGGCCACAGGGTCAGAAGAATGGAACAAATTGTGGGCATAACCTGACTGTTGCTCCACAACCTCAGATTATTTTTAAAAAAGGAACGGCATGACTTTTTCACACAAGAGACACCAAAGAGAAGTATGGCCAGCTGCAGGTTCAGATCATGGTCTGTCCACTAGTTGTAGTCATCTTTGAAGGCCCAGCTTCAGATGCTGCCACCATCTGAGATCTGGTGGGTGGCAATCTGGGAGAGGGCCTTCTTAGTCATGGCACCAACCCTCTGGAACTTTCTCCCTGTGGGGATTTGTCTGTCTCCTTTTCTTGCCATCTTCTGCCAGGGCCTAAAGACTTTTTTGGTTCATTCGGCATTCCCTCAATGATAACTCCTTCATTTTTTTAATGTTTTGTGTGTATTTTAACAGTTTTGTATGTTTTAATGATGTACGTTTGGAAGGGGGGTTTGATTTTAATGGTTTTATAATGTAATTTTTTAATGTATGCTTTAAATTGGCAGATGACTTGGTGGCCCTTGTGAGGGCAGAAGAGCAGATACAAATTTTGTAAAATTGGTGGGGAAATAAATAATAAAGTAGATTTTTTTGGTCCTTTCATTCCAATGAAGCTCCAATGTCCATTCATCTAAAAGGTTAAAGCCCTGGTATTAAAACTTCAGTGAAGGATTTACAAAGTCAAGGAAAAAGAGAGAGGGGTTAAGGTATTGATTTCCACAAAATGTCAACTGTTCTGGGATGATAAAGGAAGACTTATTTCTCTTCCCATTCACACAAGTCATTAAAAAATTATAGATTCCTGCTGACATTGTTGCTTTGCCCGTTGTTTTTATTCTCTGGATGACACACAAGTGTAACATTCCATTTCCAAAGCCTAGGATGATCTATTCCATGAATCACAAGCTTCTATTAGTCAACACTAGTAAATATTTTTGATTGCCCTAAATGTATGGGCTCCAGAGAAAGCATCTAGTCAAGGATTAACAAAATTCTGTGAAAATGAGTTTTATTATCTTGGTTTTGTTGTTGCTTTAAGAGTAGGGCAATTTAAATCTTTGGCTTCATGTTTAATACTGAAGATGGTCCATTTGTATTTCTCCAGTAGTCACTGGCTGGACCCACTGCTTGCCTGGAGGTGAGGGGGGCAGGGTTACTGGAAGGCTGGCACACTACCCATCAGGGTGCTCCTCCCATCAGGGGAAGGGCTCCACTAATAAACCAAAGTGGTGTATAGGAAAAGCCTGCACCATCAGAGCTCCCAGCCCAAAGTCTCACTTTATGGGGGTTACAACACTGAACATAGCCAAGGAAGTACATTCCAGTATAATCTATATACTAATAGCCAAGTTGCCCCCTCCATGCGGATATCTAAATCCGCACATCAGAGGCACTTGGGGGGCAGAGAGATTTTCCTGCACACTTGGGGGACTTCCCAGATGTGCAGAAAAATCTAAAAAGTTTAAAAAACTATACAGGGGATGCTGCTGGCAGCAGGGGCAGGTTGAGAAGCCTTGGCGGGCTGGAGGCTCAGAACTAGGAGTCGTGGCCTTTGCTGCTATTGGGGGGGGGGGGGAAGAAGCCTAGTAGGCTGGTGGCATGGAGCTAGGAGCTGCGGCCATTGTTGCTGCTGGCGGAGGCGGGAAGAGAAGCCTGGTGGCTCAGAGCCACACAGGGCTGGTCACTGTTGCAGTTGTGGGTGGTGGCGGGGGGAAGAAGCCTTGCCGGTCATCACCACCTCTGTGTCCTTCCCAGCCAAGCCTCCCCACAGCCAGCAACACAGCACTGGAGCCATGGGGCAGGGGATGCCTCCACCAGATCCCTCCCAGCCGAGAGACCTCCCCACTGCCAGAAAAATGATGAAGCCGCAGAAGAGGGGGAGATTGGGGGGGGGGGGAGAAAGAGAGGAGATAAAGAGGGACACACTGAGAAGGGGTGGGGGAAAGAAGATGTTGTCTGAGAGGGGCTGGGGTAAGAGACATACAAGGGGTGAGAGGAGAAAGGGGGTGAAAAAGGATTCCTAGAGAAGCAGTAGGGAGGAAAGCTAACACAGAAGGGGTGAGAGGAGACAAGGAGGTAGGGCTGCCAAGTCAGCCCGGGGGGTGGGGGATCCCCCGCTAAAGGGGTTCCCGATCCGCCGGCCAGCATTTGGCCGGCGGGGGGAACCCCACCCCCGACGTCGTCCAGCGAGGACAATATAATGACGTCACCGGAAGTGACGTCAGCACATTGGGGGCATTGCCAGAGAAACGCTCTGGTAATCACCCCAAAACTCTATGAAACTCCCAGCCAGAGGAGGACTCCCCCCCGCCGGTGAGTTTTGAAGACTTGGCAACCCTACAGGGAGGTGAGGGAAGATTGATAGATAAGGGGTGGATGCAGAAAGACAGGAGGGATCTTTGACAGAGGAGGGGGGAGAGGGAAGCAAAGAGGGGGAAATTCCCCTTCCCCGCAAGTTTCTTGCGGGTCTCCCCTTGTCTATATATCTAATAGCCAAGACACCCCCTCTGTGCGGATATCTAAATCCGCACATCAGGGGCACGTAGGGGGCAAAGAGATTTTCCTGCATAGTTGGGGTTCTCCGCAGGTATGCAGAAAAATCTGAAAAGTTGAAAAAAATATATGGGGATACTTAAATCCTCCCAAAAGTAAAAGAGTGTTCCCTGCACATGCACAGAGGATGCTCTGGGAACTCTGCCTCGCCACCACTGGGGGGGAGGCTCAGCAGGCCCGGCGGTTAGGAGTTGCTCAGGCCTCACTGCTGGTGCCCAGGGTGGGGTGGGAGAAGGCTCGGTGGGCCCAGCAGCTGGGAGCCACTCAGGCCTTGCTGCTGGTGCTGGGGGAGAGGTTGGGAGAAGGCTTGGTGGGCCCAGTGGCTGGGAGTCGCTCAGGCCTTGCCGCCAGTGTCTGGGGGGCAGAAGTCTTACCTGCAGCCGCTTCCTCCTCCTCAATGCGGAGCTGCTTCTGCAGCCTGGGAGCCTTTGGGAATACTTCCCCCCCCCCCCCGCAAGTATTGTGGGTCCTGCTTTTTGTATCATATAATGTCGGCCTTATCCGAGGATACTTAAATACAGAAATTGGACCTCTGAATGTACAAGGCAGATCTTTATACAACCTAAACAACACCCTAGGTTTGCAGAAAAAACAGAATCTTTATAAAGGATTGAAAAAAAAAACCCTCCCAAAATGATAATAAAAGGAGTGTGGGTAGCTATAAAAAACTGATGCCCTCAGAGGCTGTTGCTAGGCAACAACAACAGAAGCCTTGGTTTCTGTCAGTAAAAGGCAAGGGGAGGGGACAGGGACTTTTCAGGATTGTTTTGGCCTTTGAGGGAGGACCCATTGGGGCACCTGAATACTACATGATTGCATGACTCACCTAGGTCTGGCTGCTTGTCAATGTTCAGCAGCACCTGCTCCACACAAAAACCAGTGCGTTATAGCTGTTAGAGTTTCAACTAGGACCTTGAATCTGCATTCTGCCCAGGAAACACACTGGGTGGCCTTGGGCCAGTTAGCCATTCTTGGCCCAGTTTACCTCACAGGCAGGGCCAAGATTGACCATTAGTTTAAATTATTTATACAATATAATGTAGCTGGGGAAATTTAGAATGAAATATTTTAAACAAACAAATAAGTAATTAAAAATGTAGCTTGCATTCATCCTGGAGGAGAGGAGAGACAGAGCGTCCTTCATCTTGAAAGTTTAAAACAGCTTTGCTTTTTAAAAGAAGAAAAAGATTGGATTTATACCCTACCCTTCACTTGGAGTATCAGAGTGGCTTACAATCTCCTTCCCTTCCTCTCCCCACAACAGACACCCTGTGAGGTAGGTGGGGCTGAGAGAGCTCTGCGAGAACTGCTCTTGAAAGAACAGCTCTCAGAGAACTTTGACTGACACAAGGTTACCCAGCAGCTGCATGTGGAGGAGTAGGGAATCAAACCCAGCTCTCCAGATTAGAGGTCTCCACTCTACACCCAACTACACCAAAACAGGAGCTTGCATCATCAGTACAGTTTGCTATGAGAGCGTAATTTATTAGGAAACACACAGTAAAGCACCCAGTCTGCAATCTGATCCATGCAGCTAAATCCTCCCACCTGCACAGAGTCTAAGTGAAGTTAATGGAACTTCACACAGCTGCTCAATGTGTCTGTACAGATTGGGTTACATACACTGTTGCTAAATTTTAAAGCTATTTAATTAAAAAGCAAATAAAATTCAACTTAAGTTTCCCATTGAATCAGGAACTGACTTTTTAAAACTCTAGAGTAACTTTTGTGTAACAAGCTTCTTCAGCCTCGTTTTCCCCCTCTCCATTGCTCCCCAAATAGCTAATTGGACCTATTTTTAAAACTATTTTTATTAGCATCTCTTTTGGCAACATGAGAGGGAAGCACTCACTGGAGAAGACCCTGATGCTGGAAAGATCGAAGGTAAAAGAAGAAGGGGACAGTAAAGGATGAGATGGTTGGACAGTGTTATCAATGCAACGAACATGAAATTAAGTAAACTCCGGAGGACAGCGGAAGACAGGAGGGCCTGGCGTGATGTGGTCCATGGGGTCGCAAGAGAGTCGGACTCGTCTGTGAGACTGAACAACAATCCATAAAATGCATCAAGGTCATGACGCAAGGTTGGATCCCACAGATCTGTTCCATTAATGATGGCGCTTTTCTCCCATTCAGAGCGTGCTTTTCCCTGATACAAGAAGCTCTTCCATTTGGAAATCCACTGATCTGCTAGTAGAAGAGCCTCTTGCATCAGATAAAGGTGGAATTGTTTTCTGAATAAATCGGGGGAATCCTGAGAAAGGTAGTAGAGAGAGCGGTAGCAGTACAGCTTCAGGCTTTCTTGGATGAAAGCCTTGGACCCCTTCCAATCAGGGTTCTGCCCTGGCCATGGGACAGAGATGGCACTGGTCACTCTCACAGATGATCTCTGTAGGCAGCTGTACCGAGGCGGGTCAGCATTGCTGATATTGCTGGATTTGACTTGGTCAACTATGATTTTTTGACCCACCGCCTCACTGATGTGGGGATTTGGGGGACAGCCTTACAGTGGTTTACCTCCTTTCTCCAAGGCTGGGAACAGAGGGTGGCGCTAGGGGAGAGGGTTTCTCCATGTTACCCATTGGTACCTCAAGGGGCTATCCTCTCCCCAGTGCTATTCAACATCTTTATGTGCCCCCTTGCCCAGCTGGAGTGGGATCATGGGCTGGGATGCCACCAGTATATGGATGACACCCAGCTCTCTCTGTTGATGAGTCTGTAAATACACACACACAGTTAATCAGACTTTAAGAAAGCAAAAAGAAATTACACATTCCTGTCTATCACATGTTCACTATGCTGATTGTATTGAAGTGGAATATAATGCAGTCCTTTTAATGGCTATAAAAAGGTGCAGCAGTTCCTCTCCCAACCCACTTGCCTTCAGTAAATGATCAGAACAAACCCAACACAAGTAAAAATTGAATATATACAGGGTGCACGTGAGAGATCAGAGACCTTGCTCTTTTTATGCATATAATACCGTCTTCAAGTACTTGAAGGGCTGTCATCTAGAGGATGGCATGGAGTTGTTTTCTGTTACCCCAGAAGGCTGGACCAGAGTTGAAATTGAATCAGAAGATTTTTTGGCTGAACATTAGGAAGAAATTCCTGACAGAGTAGTTCCTTAGTGGAGCAGGCTTCCTCCGGAGGTGGTGGGCTCTCCTTCTTTGGAGATTTTCAAACAGAGGCTAGATGGCCATCTGACAGCAATGCTGATTCTGTGTACTTAGGCAGATCATGAGAGGGAGGGCAGGAAGGGTTGCATCTTTGCTTAGTTCTTGTGGCCCTTTCTCACACACCCAGGGAAATGCTGATCGCCACTTTGGGGTCAGGAAGCAATTTTTCTCCAGGCCAGTTTGGCTGGAGATCCTGGAAGGGTTTTTTTTGGGGGGGGAGGGTCATCTAGGCATGGAACAGCAGTCACTGGGGGTGTGGAGGGGGAGGTATTAGCGAATTTCCTGCATTGTGCAGGGGGTTAGATTAGATGACCCTGGAGGTACCTTCCATCTCTATGATTCTATGATTCTAATTTACATGTAGATGCTTTGGATAATCTATTAAATGGATGTAGGTTGGGGCAGGTTCCACTTCCTCTCTCTGTGTGTTCAGCATATACAGTCTGATTGCCTTAAAAGGAATTTTTTGTAACCTTAAGGCTATTATTTCTCACTTTGCAGTGTGCTCTGTATACCACGGTGGCTCAGAGGCTAAGACGCTGAGCTGCAGACTGGAAGGTCTATAGTTTGGCAGTTCGAGACCCGAGTGCTGCATGAGCTCTCATCTCTGGCCCCAGCTCCTGCCAACCTAGCAGTTCGAAAGCAAGAAATTGCAAGTAGATAAATAGGTACCACTTCAGTGGGAAGGTGACAGCATTCCATGCACCTCAGCATTTAGTCATGCTGGCCACATGATCACGGAAATGTCTTCAGACAGCGCTGGCCCTTCAGCTGGAAACAGAGATGAGCACCGCCCCCTAGAGTCAGATTTAATGGGCTTTTGAGCAAGGGAAACCTTTACTTTTTTTTACTATGTGCAAAAATACAAATAAGACTAGAGCATCTGCTAGTTCCAATCCTTACACATGTTCAGCATGACCTGCAAAACAGGCTATGCATATAGAAGAAGAAGAAGAAGAGATTGGATTTATACCCCGCCCTTCACTCACTTGGAGTCTCAGAGCGGCTTACAAACTCCTTTCCCTTCCCCTCTCCACAACAGACACCCTGTGAGGTAGGTGGGGCTGAGAGAGCTCTTTCCCAAGCTGTCCTTGAGGGAACAGCTGGTACAGAGCTATGGCTTGCCCAAGGTCATCCAGCCAGGTGCAAGTGGAGGAGTGGGGAATCAAACCCGGTTCTCCCAGATTAGAGTCCGCGCACTTAACCACTACACCAAACTGGCTCTCAGTATGTGAGAATTATGAATTGTAAGCACATACATGGACCATTTTGCAGCATCTCCAGCTATACATATGGTTTATACTTATACAAGCTCCCTAACAAGGGCAAAGAAAGGGAAAATCTCACTCCTCTGCTATTGAATATTCATTGTACACGAACAGGCACCCTATAGATGAAATGCGAAGGTCTGTGGAACTTAGTCCAGACCAGATGGCTGCAAATTGAAGTTTTTTCCCCTCCCGCAATAAGCCATTCATAAGGTGATGTCATATCTGTTCATCCATCATTGTTTTAGGACTTCTAAGATGAAGTAGAGAACAAAGACATTCTGAAGTTCAAAGTCTTTGCTGTACAAGTTGGTAAGGCGCAGGTGCCTTCCTTTAGACCTCCAAGACAGCCTAGGATGGACTGGGAGTTCTAGTAAGTGGTGTCTAGCCAAAGCCTCCCAGATTAGGGAGTGTACATAGGCTGCTGCCAATTCACTCCAAGACAATGAAGTCTTGGCCAGTGGTGCTCCTCTTTAATGTTTTCCTTTACTTATTTTCTTCCATCTGGAGAAGGGAAGACTTTTCCCGCCCCGGAGATCAGATAAAAAGAACAAGTACTTTCAGACATCAAAAAAATCAGCTGCAGATTGGTCCCCCCATGGGGACCTTTCATCAAGCATGAATGAAAAAAAAAGAAAACCGACACAGAGCAATATGGAAACTAAGAGATGAGCCATTAAAATTCAGTCCAGATGGTCGAGGAGCAAACTTAACAGGTGTAGCATAGTCATTAAGAGCATCAGATATAAGCTCCCGCTTTAAATCTCAGTTCGGCTATGAATTTTCCAAGCGGCCTTGGATAATCACTCTCTCTTAGCCTCAGTGTCTCTTTAAAACAAGACTAGTAATATTGGAATGTATCTTGCCCCTGTTCTATCACTCCACCAAGCAAAGTCTGATGTCTTCTTTCAGCCTATTTGTTCCTTCAGCTGAAGAGCCACTTAAGTTGGAAGAAGGCTCCTTAGGACTTGGAGGAAGGGTTGGATCTCTGCCTTTGACCTACCCAGTAGAGTCGTTGTAAGAATTACTGAAGTAATTTAGAGATCATGCCCCTAAGCAGGTTTATTCAGAAATAAGTCCAATTTTATTGAATGGGGATTACTTCCAGGAAGTGTTCTTATGATTTCAGCCTTACATACCTGGTCCAATCAGGGCCACAGGCTTTAAACATTGAAAGCACACCACAGTCAAGGCAAAGCTTTTTCCAGTCCCATTCAGTTCAAGGTTAGGCACATGCTCATCTTGAAATTAGGAATTGACTGGCTCATGCCCTTTGCAATATACGTGATACCAGGTTCAGCATTTTCAATCATTGTTCAAAGGCAATACATCCTTGAAGCTCTGGCTCACCAAAGCAAGAATGGAAAAAACAAAACATTATCTGGACAGCCTGATCTTATGGTCTTTCTAAATGACATATCAGCATCCACCAACTGAGTGCATTGGGGCTTGAGATGCTTAGGATGATGATCAAAGACTGGTTCATGTGTACATGTAACCATCTCTGGATTTGTACATTTGATAATGGGCAGGTGACTGCCTTAATTGACTCCAGTGAAGTTCTAGCTGTGGTTTTGTATCTGTGATGGCACATAGTTATCAACTGATGGGCCAACCATTGGTCCACAGGTCGTAGCTTTAGTGAAAAGGTAATTTTCTAAGCTGGAGTCCCCAAATGCCTGCCAACACCTTTCCTGGCATTTGCCAAATGTTTTTAAAGTGGGCGTGCCCAGGTGGGGCTTTAGCCAGTGAAGCTTCTGATTGGCTATTGGAGGTCTGACTGGCTGTGCATATTTTTGAAAACACTGCTGTGGCGGCAGCTGCTACCACAGCACAAAGATTTTCATTGTGTTACTGAAGGTAAGCCACAGCGGTCACTTTGTGGATGTGCCTACCACACTTTGTCAGAATTGTAAACATGCCCCCAGGCTCATAAACTGATCCTAAGCAGGTTTAAATTTTAGGACATTCCAAACATGGGGAACTCTATGAATGTGTGCGCCAACTTCATTCTTCTGTCACATATCTTCTTTCTGTTCCCACCCACAGAGTGGACCAGGACTTTCTCAGCAGTACCTCTAGAGCTTTGGAAGAGTCTGCCAATAGAGGTGAGCAGGGCTTTTTTTTTGTAGAAAAAGCCCAGCAGGAACTCATTAGCATAATAGGCCACATCCAACAGCAGAAACACATTAGTATATTAGGCCACACCCCTGACAGCACAGCTGCCTCCCAGGATCAGCTTGGCTTTCCCAGGTGCCCCGGCCGCTTGCGAGATGCCTGGGGAACCCGGGGGGGGGGGGGAGGCTGTAGGCGTGGCCAACTCAGAAGCCAGCTGGAACCCTGTTCCTGTGCATTCCTGCCCAAAAATAGCTCTGGAGGTGAGAGATATGTCCCCTCCTTAACCATATTCAAGAGAGGGTGTGAAATGGCTTTATGCTGATATATTTTTTTATCACTGATGGACTATAGATTTGGATTGATGATCAAATGGCCAAGAACAGAACAGTCCTTACAGTACTGGCATAAATGAAATTGGGTACAATGTCAGAGAGTCCCAGACTGGGTACAGTGTCAGAGAGTGCCAATAGTTAGACCACATAGTGTATTACTAAAAGTTTCTTGAAAAAGATGCTTGCAGGAAGTATCACCTTCCTCATAGCTTACTAGGCTAACAAACCTGAATAATTTTCAGTGGGCAAAAATAGAGCTTTGTGAAGCAATGCACAGAGATTTCTAATGTAAAGTTATTTTTAAAAGGCTTGCAGTCTTCTTTCTTTAGTCTTCCATTTTATTCAGTTTATTTTTTGTATATTTTTTGTACATTCCTCTCATAGGAATGAGAATAAGGACTGCTGGTGTCTTTAGTACCATCCCAACTTTATCTGATCATTAATTTAGGCACGTGTTGTATCAATGACAATTTAGTTGTTGCCTTTCATGTGAAATGACTCCCAGTTCCTTCATGGAAGTATGGTGGAGGGAAAGATTATTATGAGAATGACTGGATTATAAATACATATCCTGATGGAGGCTATAATACTCCTACATAGAAACATAATTCAAACATGCAGTTTGATGTATAGTCAACCTTTATAGAAAGTAGTGGTCTTACTCTCTCTTTTTTTGCCTCATAGCTTACCAAAAACAACAGATGAAAGAAAACAAAACAAAGGGTGCGTTCAGAAGGACAGCTAATTCTGCCATTGGCCCAACTCTAATTTGATCCCAATCTTTTTTATCCAGTGTTGCATGACCAGACAGCTCTCTCATGAATTGCCTTACCACGCCCGGACTCTGCAGTGGATTGTCTAGACAGCATCCACCTAAAGGAGCTGTGCGGTCAGGTTTTGTTTTTGTTTTTTTTTAAAAATCTGTGCATGCGCATATGCATCTCATCGTGCACTTGTTTTCCCACGCATGCACGGACTTGAATGGTAAAAGCACCGCCAGTGGTACCTTCCTCTAGGTATCACTTCAGTTAACAAAGTTCATAAACTTCATGGGCCTTTCAGAAACACGAAATTGTCCGGAACGTTTGAGTGGAGCTCTGTGGCCATCGCATGTTTATGCGTTTATGCGCATATCGCTAAGAATTTTTTTAAATGGCGGCCATTTGGGCTGGTCTGGAGTCAGACCATTCTGACTGGCTGATTGCCTGCTGCAACCATCAGACAGGAGAAAGTCCACCATTGGCCCATCGGCAAGCAATAGACTGGACTTTCACTGGTATCTTTAAAGTACGGCTCCCTGTTGGGGCTGAATGAGCTGATCACGGAAGTGGCACCTTTCCCAGATGTCGCTGTCTGGATGTTCCCTTTAAATCTGCCAGGCACTTGTGCCTGGGTCAGATCTAAAGAGCCATCTGATCACAACCAAACTCTCACAGGAATGAGAATAAGGACTGCTAGTGTCTTTCCATTCATTAACTCACATTTTGTAGAGGTCTGAGAAAACACTTCACAAGTAGCTCAATAACAGGCGATCATTTTGTGCTTCAGCTGTTTAATATCTGCATTGATGTAAAAGAATGCTGACAAGAGAAAAGTAAGAAACATTTTATCCATCCTAGCATTTTTTTTTAATTGGCAAGGCGTATTAATTGGCAATGTTCAACTGCAAATATTTTGAATTTTTCAGTATAATTAGCCAATTTTTTGGCAGCGTGTCTTGTGAAGACGTTGCCTCCCTCCCTCTGTAGCAGTGATACTCATTCAGTGGCTCAGGATCCACATGTGGCTCTTTCACACACTACCTGTTACTCTTCTGAGCACTGTTTCTCAATATGGCACCTTCCCCATGTTTCAGGAAAGTGGGTGAGGTCATCATCTGGTAGGGCTGCCAGGCTTCTTGGTGTGGCAGGAGGCCTCTCACCAGCAGCAGTCCTTGCCCACAACCACTTCAAGTGGCAGAGGGAGAATGTTTTTTTTTTTTTAATGTCAGTGTCCTGTGCGCCACTCCATCACTTCTGGGGAATACAAAAAAGTGACATAGGGTAGCTCTAGGAATTGCCAGAAATTGACATAGTGCTTCTGGCAATTCCTAGAGCTACCTACACCACTTCGTGTTTTTCCTTGGAAGTGATGTAATGGCACTAGGGTTGCCAGGTCCTTTACCTGTTTGCAGCAGCGGGAGAAGCACCCATTCTGTGTCCAGATCGGGCTGACGATTTGGCACGATGACATCACATGAGAAATTCTAGGCACATGATGTGACAGATCGGGTCAATGTGCCCAGCACGATGACATCACATCAGAAATGCTAGGCACATGATGTCACACGGGAATGCTAGGCATGTTGCCGGGACACTCTAGCATTTGGCCTGAAAACTCTGTGATACCATAGAGTTTTCAGGCCAAATGCTAGAGCATCCTCCCAGCAATATGCCCAGTGCAATGACGTCACCTCCAGGTGACATCATCATGCTGGGCACGTTGGCCTGATCTGGGCACTTTGGGGGTGGGGTTCCCCCCGCCAGCCAAATCCAGGCCAGTGGGTCAGGGGCCCTTTGAACAGGCAAACCCCTGCCCCCTCAGGGGACCTGGCAGCCCTAAATGGCACACAGGATGTTGTGTCTCTCCATACATCCACCACAAACCTCCTGCCAATTGCGAGGCATGGCCTGCAATAGGGTTGCCAGCTCCAGGTTGGAAAATACCTTGAGATTTTAGGGGTGAAGCCTGAGGAGGGGAGCATTTGGGGAGGGGAGGGGAGGGACTTTAATGGGGTATAATCACAGAGTCCACCTTCCAAAGTGGCCATTTTCTTCAGATGAGCTGATCTCTGTTGCATGGAGATCAGTTATAATCCCAAGAGATCTCCAGACACTACCTGAAGGTTGGCAACCCTACCTGGCAACCATATCCACTGAGGCTTATGATTATTTGATGGTTCCCACTGTGAAACATCTACCACTAGAGCAGTGGTGTCAAACATGCGGCCTGGGGGCTGGATCAGGCCCTCACAGGGCTTCTAGCAGGCCCACCCTGGAACTGGCCATCTTCTGCTTCCAGTTCTGTTGCTGCTGCTGCATCATAGCTTGCTTTGCCAGACTCTCTCAATTGCTCAGCCATTTCACGTTTTCCCCTGGGTCCTAGACTCAGAACTCTGAGCATGAGATTTCTGTGGTGAATGTCAGTCAATCAAAAGTAGGTTTGCAGCTTACAGGTATACACCTGAACAGCATACTCAAGATTGCAACAGCACAGACATTTTGATGCAATAATTCAGAGCAAGAGGTGTCAGTTATCAGAGACTGTTAAATAAAATATTGCAAGAGTGCTAATGTTTTAAGCATGTTTTTATTTTAAGTTAAAAAAAAATTGTGTTTGTGTCTTTTATAAAGTTTACATCTCCGCTACCTGGCATTACGTTTTATGACACACATGGTCCAGCCCAACAAGGTCTCATTTATGTCAGACCCGGCTCCATAACAAATGAGTTTGACACCCCTGCGCTAGACGAACTGGAGGACAAGTAAGCTGTGAGCCTCCCTGATTGTGTGGGCCTCATCCCAGGGATGCAAGTAAAAGGCCCACTCTCCAACAACCCCCTACCCTTCTCTTCAACCTCTGAACTCTCATCCCAGCTGGCAGGAGGACAGGAAGCTCGCTGCAGAGAAAAGAAAGTAAAATCACCTCCACCACAGCAGCCGTTCGGGAACAGAGCAAGCCACATGGCGTGGTGCCATGGTGATGGTGGTTTCACTCCATTTTCTCCATGGCCAGCTTGCTTTCCTCCAGGTGTCTTTGAAATTACATTCTCTCCTCTGAGCGGCTGTGCCTCATGCTGGGGAGAGAGTGCAAGGAGGCCGGAAGGGAAGGAGAGGGTGCACAGGTTTCATAACACTGCTGAATGGCTCAGAGCAAGCTGCTGCCGTGGGGAGGTGGAGCACCTTTTACTTCGCTCCCTGCCTTCTCAGTCTTTCCCAAGCAGGAGGCAGAATAACCTCGGCCATCGCACTCCCATCGGAGCTGCAAGACTCATGCCGGGGAGAGAGAAAGAAGACAGCGAGGGAAATAAAGGGTCACGGGCTTCCGAGTGCAGAAGTCTGCTGTAAGCCAGCCTGTAGCACTGACAGGGAGCCTTCCTGTGGAATTCTCATGGTCCAGCCTGAGCAGGCTCCTACTGTGGGTGCTTGAACATCCTTTCCCTATCTTTGCCTACTCCAGATACACAAGGACTGGTTAGAGCTGCCAATTTTAGGGTCATTTTACACCTCCCCTCTAAAGTAGTTTGACTGCTGTCTTTTCCTGTGCTGAATTCACAGTGGTGTGAAATTTCACTCCAGGGGGTCTAAGTGCCCTAATAACAGCAATTGTTTAAAGCAGAATCAAGCTGGTTGAATACTAGCTTGACCACAGGAGGGCAATTAGTAGATGTGGACATTTCAGTAGCAGCACGGTTTCACACCGCACAGAAGTGTGGGCAGGTTTTTTTGGAACTAGAATGATTCCAGCGGGAAAGTCAGATGTAAAAACAGCCTAAGACTTAAGAAATTCCTGGAGGTGTTGGGGTGGAGCCTGTGGATAGTGCTCAATTCAGAATTGCCAACTCTGGGTTGGGAAATTCCTGAAGATTTGGGGGTGGAGCCTAAGAAGGGAGGGGCTTAGGGAAGAGAAGGAGTTCAGCAGGGATGTGATGCTCAGAAGTACTATGGTTAATTTAAAAGGTTGCAACGTAGTTATATATTGAATATTAATGGTTATTTTGTGTGTGTTTTGTAGGGTGGCACACAGATCTCAGTAGTTAACGTGGCTCTTTTGTTTGATGGTAAATGCAAATATGGCTCTTTGTACTGCGGCTCTATGCCACTGGTTTGCTGTGCCAGTAATATAAAAGGTGAGAGATTTTTATATTGCACCGAAACTACAGTTTTTTCCAGGCAAGAATCTATGCTTGTGGAGGGGGTGGCAGTGGCAGCAATGAGTGCACCTGGGACAATTCCCACCCTGCTGGCTGCTGTCGCCTTGGCAGAGGTGCGTTTTCAGGCCCTTGTAGGGATGCCAGCCTCCAGGTGGGACCTGGCGATCCCCTGGAATTACAGTTCATCTCCAGACTACAGAGGTCAGTTCCCCTGGAGAAAACAGATGCTTTGGCGGATGGACTCTATGGCATTGTAATCCACTGAGGTCCCTGTATTTCCCAGGCTCCTCAAATCTCCAGGAGTTTCCGATCCTTGATCTGGCAACTTTACCCCCCACCCTCCACTGGTGGCTGGGGAGGAGGGGGCTGGCAACCCTAGTTCCCTGGAGAGGAAGCTGTGTTTCTGAAATTAGGGCACACTCTCAAACCAGTGTACGAAGTTACTATCCTTCAGGCTCTATGCTTATAATTCTGACAAATATACAAATGTTATGATCCAGGAAAAAGGTTAATTTTGTATGAATTCCTTAAATTTCCACGTGAGTTACAAAATCGTCCCCAATGCTTCATTTTTCAACACTTGACGTACATTGACCCAACTGTGAAAAGCCCTGTGAATATAAGTAATTGTCTTGCATTTTGGCTGCAGGCTTGAGCCCCCCCCCCCCCCGCCCGGATTTTTTCTAAATACCAAATATCATTTTGGTCATGGACTGAAAGCGATGATTTGAGTTGCCTAGGACACCGGGTCCCAATCACTTCAAAGAGGCAGAACAGTGGCCCTTTAATCACCACATTGTGGAAAGGTGCTTAAGAAATTTTATAAACTACAAATAGGACTGGGGAAACATGGAAGGATTAAGAGAATACTGTTTTGTTTTTTATTGCTGATAAAGTATCGGGGGGTTGGAAGCCCTTCCTTTGTGGAGCATTCAGTAACACCTGTCCATGCATTTACAGGTATTCTCAATTATTTTCTCCAAGGGCTAGAAACTTTTGTTATAAAAAAATTGAGGCATACATTCTCAAACCGATGAAAGCCATGAGAACCTGAGGCCATGCATTTCAGTACAGAAGAATAACGATGCAGATTTTTAAGCACCTTGCTAATACTGGGTCTTATATTACACCCCTTGTAAAGCCCTAATAAAGTCAAGGTAAAGGTTTCCCTTGCTTGAAAGCCAGTTGAATTCGACTCTAGGGATGCAGTGCTCATCTCCGTTTCCAAGTCAAAGAGCCAGCGCTGTCTGTGGTCATGTGGCTGGCATGACTAGACGCTGAGGCGCACGGAACGCAGTTTACCTTCCCACCGAAGCAGTACCTATTTATCTACTTGCAATTTCTTGCTTTCGAACTGCTAGGTTGGCAGGAGCTGGGGCCAGAGATGGGAGCTCACTCCGTCATGCAGCACTCGGGTCTTGAACTGCTTCCGGTCTGCAGTTCAGCGTCTTAACCACTTGTGAATTTGAGATATGGTTAATGCATTGCTATACTAACCCTTGGAATTATGCTGTTCCCTTTTCCATGGGAGAATTTCATTATAAATGTCTGCCATGCACAATACTGTTTAGTAATGCCTGCCCACTTAACTACAGTATAATTTGCTTCTATTTAAAATGACTTTCAAATCATAGCACTGAAAGTTCACAGCTTTCTAAAATGGGCTTTACAAGTCATGGGAGGTATACATGTATATACCTGAAAAACTGAAAGATGATTACTAAGCAAGAAAAAAAATCTGACACTATCTACAAAAGGGATCATATGCAGAGATGGCTGTAAGATGCTTATTTCTCCTGAGGCTTTACATTGCTTGGGGATTCATGGCACATATTACATAATTTTTAAAATCATGTTTGACATGGTGCTTCACTCTAATTATGGAATACAGCCTACATGCTTGCGCACACAGACGCACACATGCACAAACACAGAGTACTATTCCCTTTCAAAATGTCTTAGTTATTCAGATTTCACACACACACACACACAACTGTCCTTCAGAGAGAAGAAATGACAAACAGAAGAGAATAGTGAAACTTGGTGACCTACATACATAAGATAAATACACAGAGACATATCAGTTCTCCAAGATGTAGGGTCCAAGAGGCTTTTCCTGTTATAGCCCAGAGACTGTGGAGCCATTTCACTCTGTCAGATTTGGCAGCATGGTGGGCTGTATGGTGAGCATGGAAGGGGGTCCTAGTCCACGAAAGCTTATGCCACAATGACTCTATTAGTCCTTGTCTGTTAACAGACTAACATGGCTACCCCCCTGGAATTCTGTGTTTAGATTAGTGTTTAGCTGCTGAATATGACAGTGTGAATTGTATCGATTAATGATTGCTATTCTGTGGGTATAAAATATTAAGATGAGGCAGCTCTTTTCAAAACAACATGCTTCTTTATTGAACTGTGAATCAAAGAACCAGGCTCAACAGGAGCCAATTTATACTATTGCAAAACCACACCCACCTCCAGGGCTCCGTTGGGGCCGGAGCGCGCCGGAGCGCCGCTCCAGGAGAGAAGGGGCCGGGGGGCGGGTGCATAACAAAGTGCCGCCCCCCGGCAGAAAGCCTCCTCATCCTGTTGCCTTTCCCGGGGCCGCGGCTGGCCGCCGGCCCCGCTCCCGAGCCCCCTCCCTCGTCTTTTTGCCTTTCCCAGGGCCGCGGCTGGCTACCGGCCCCGCTCCCGAGCCCCCTCCCTCGTCTTTTTGCCTTTCCCAGGGCCGCGGCTGGCCGCCGGCCCCGCTTCCAAGCCCCCTCCCTCACCTTGTCCCGTTTCCCGGGGCCGCGGCTGGCCGCCGGCCCCGCTCCCGAGCCCCCTCCCTCGCCCAGTTGCCTTTCCCGGGGCCGCGGCTGGCCGCTGGCCCCGACCCAGAGCCCCCTCCCTCCCCCAGTCACCTTTCCCGGGGCCCAAGGGAGGAAGAAGCCGGGCCTGAGTGGCTTAACGCCACTCAGGCCCAAGCAAGGGGGGGAGGGAAACGCCAGCCCTTGTGAGGGGAGAAGCGCCCCTCCCTCCCTCCCTCCCTCCCTTCCTTCTCTCCCCCCACCTACCTATCTACCTACCTGTTCCTTCCTTTTCCCCTTCCTTCCCCTCTCCCTTCCTCCCTCCCTCCCTCTCCCCTTCCTTCCTTCCTTCTCTCTCTCTCCCCCACCTACCTACCTACCTTCCTGTTCCTTCCTTCCCCCCTTCCTCCCCCCTTCCTTCCTTCCTTTCTTCTCTCTCTCTCCCCCCAACTACCTACCTACCTTACTGTTCCTTTCTTCTTCCTTCCTCCCTCCTTTCTTCCTTTCTTCCTTCCCCCCTCCCTTTCTTCCTTCCCCCCTCCCTTCCTTCCTTCCTTTCTTTCTTTCTTCCTTTCTTTCTTTCTTTCTTTCTTTCTTTCTTTCTTTCTTTCTTTCTTTCTTTCTTTCTTTCTTTCTTTCTTTCTTTCTTTCTTTCTTCTCTCTCTCTCTCCCCCACCTACCTACCTATCTTCCTTCCTGTTCCTTTCCTTCCTTCCTTCCTTCCCCCTCCCTCCCTCCCTTCTTGCCTTCTGACACCGCCCATGACGTCAGGGATGTGTGGCCTTTTGACACTTCTGGTGACATCAGGGGGTGTGGCATATGCAAATGAGTTATGCTAATGAGCTCCTGCATCTCTTTTTTTACGAAAGGACCCCTGCATTATTCAATATTTCACTATCAAAATCATTCACCTACTGAATTTTCCTGCCTCGACAACAGGGCAGTATTCAGTGATGTATGGCACCAGTCTTTGAGGAAACTGTTCACTGAATTTTTATTCTGGGGGTTTGCAACTCCCTGTTGTTTTGTTCACCTCATTGTCTAAGGAATAATGCGAGACAGAAATATTCAAAATAAATGAATGAATGTTTTATACAGTTTCTCAAAAGGTGCCACAGAAAGCTACCATCTTAAACTGTGGACTTTGTCAGATGTTTTAATGTGATTAGATTAGACCAGACAGTAGGGAGGCTTCCAAAATTCTGTGCTGCAAAAATTCTCTGCCAAATTCATTCAGTCCACTGATCAGCATGACAGACTGAGAAGAATTTAACTGGGCTTTTTCTCCACTCTTCTCATTTCACTGCCTATGGAAAGATGAAGTCAAATAGATATTCAGATTTGAGGGGGTGGCCCAAGACTGTAATGTTCATTCATCCAAACATATATGGAAGTGCCACCATTCAAATACGTATTGTTGGTCAAAACGCCACACACGGCTCAGTTCTAAAAAGACTAACAGATTACTTATGCTAATACATAGATAATCAGAGAAACAAAGACAGAACACTTCTTAGGTCCTCATCTCTAGCAAACAGCAGTAACAGAACATAAGGATTCAAAGCAGCTCACATAGGCTGCGGAGGTGAGACAAACAGGACGAGGGATCTAAGCAAGTTTTGGTAGCTCATTCAGTGGCTGTTTAAAAACATGAAGCATTTTAAACATGTCTGTTTAAAAACATGAAGCATCTCAAGCAGTTCAGGGTGCTTTGTAAGGAAATATGAAAATCCCATCTAAGACTGATACTCCACATATATCCTGCAGCTGTGTGGATCTTTTCGTACCACTTCTATTTCTGTAGTGGTAGGCTCACAGGCAACTCCTTCTTACAACAATTTCTACATACTTTAGTAAATCTCCACATACAGCCACCTCTCCCCACCCCCGCCAACTCCCCCAAATTTAGCACTGAAAGAAGGTAGAAACAAAGATGTTTAATTATGACAGCTCCATGTTTTTAAATAAGGTGAACAGTGTGTGAGGAACAAAGATGCATTATTCATGGAATCATACTGTTTCTAAAGCTTAATAAAGAATTTGATTAATAGTCTCAGCACATGCCCCATATATTTCGATTCTGGTATGCATACAGATGCAATGTATAAGATTAGACAGGACTCGTAATCTTCTCTCACTTGTTGCTCTTCAAGCATTCATGATATGGAGGAGTCGCATCAGAAGCGGAATTGTTTTCATTCTAGAGAAGGGGTGGGTGGTCATCCTCTGTAGTAGTTTCTTTGGTACTTAGTGCCCAGACTTAAATCATGTCAAGATAAGAATCCATGTGTACATCTATACCATAGTAGCTAATCCAGTGTGACATTGTAAGATTTAATAATAATGTGCCATCAAGTTGCAACTGACTCATGGTGACCACGGGACCATGGGGTTTTCAAGACAAGAGATAAGCAGAGGTGGTTTGCCATTGCTTTCATCTGCATAGCTACCTTAGTCTTCTTCGGGTGCTGTCCCATTCAAATACTAACCATGGCCCACCCTGCTTAGCTTCCAACCTCTGGTGAGATTGGGCTAATCATGGCTATTCAGACGGCTTATGTCATTAATGTTTAGAAAGATAACCCTATACATCCATTCAAGTCAGTGGCGAACACCCATTAAATTGAATCCTCCATGGAAGCCTCTAACCTTGAGTCCTTCCACCATTCTGTCTAGCACTGTCCTGGCAATCTTGATGGACCTCAACTTTCTATGGCTTCAGGTAGATGTTCTAAGACCATTTAACCACCATAAACTAAGACATTCTAAATGCAAAGCACATCCAGAGAGATGGGGTTCAACCCCCTTCACTGACAAATTTTAAAATAGGGATTTGTTGCTTTTCTTGGAATCCCTTGGTTGAGTAGCCTGAGCATCCATGTTCAAATTTACTTTGAAATTTTACTTTAGGTAAAACCCATTGGCAGCTTCAGACTGTTTGGGGATATGTAGCCAGAGCAGGTATGCTTGTCTTGTGAACCTGCTTCTTACTACTCTTTTCCCTCCACACGTTGCACCCAAGCAGAACCAGCCAAATTCACCTTAGGCTAAAGTCTAGTATGTGGGTCTTTCACGGAGCTCCAGAGAAGTGGCTGTGTTAGCAGGCCTCTAGCTATGGTGGGGCAAACTGCCACTGGGAAATCACCCCCCCCCACGTGCTGCAGCCCCACCCCCCGCTTGCAAAAAGATCCTTTCAAGGATCTTTTTGGGAGTGGAGCTGTGGCCGGCAACAGCCCCTCTCCCTCCCTGGTAAAAGATTTAAAGGACCCTCCAGCTGGTTGGTGGGCCACGTGCTCCGCACTGATCAGCTAAAGCCATTTAAATCTTTTAGCAGGGAGGGAGGGGGTGGACGCAGCTTGGGAGTGGTTGCAGAGTCTGGGGGCAGAGCTTGGAATGGAGCTTCCCAACTGGACAGGGGCAGATTAGAGCCCCCAGGAGCAGGGAATACCCCGCTCGGACCTGGGGGTTGGCAACCCTAGCTGGTACTTGCCAGCTCTCCCTCCCTCTCCACCCTCCTGTGTATTTTCCACGGTAGTCTGCCCTGACTCTTTGTTGTCTTCATCACTAAAAGTGCAGCTGATCTTTGAGCCCTAGCTGGTAGGCACATCAGACTCATTGGGGGGTGTCAGACTCAGGTGGGCTGCTTTGGAAGGTGGGCTAGGATCTGGGTAAACCCAGGTTTCAATCCTCACTTGTGCCATGGAAGCTTGCTGGCCCTCTCAGTCTAACCTCCCTCCCAGAGTTGTTGTTGTGAGAACAACATGGAGGAAACCGAGAACAATGTATGCTGCCTTGGAGGTGGAGTAGAGGTGAAATTATATTTAAAAGGCAATAACTGGAGAATCCAAGTTCACAGTCTTTTTTGGGAGGTAAAATCAGTAAAGTCTCTCCTACACTCAGTGTTCTCTCTAAGCTGAGTTAGGGTGAGCTAGCTCACAGTTTTTTAGCCTCCAGCTCACACATTTTTGTCTTTGCTCAGGAAGGATGGCCCCAGAGCAAACTAATTTATGCAGTAGCCACATTGCTCACTCACAACTTTAATGCCGGTAGCTCACAAAGAAGAATTTTTGCTCACAAGACTTCACAGCTTAGAGGGAGCATTGCCTACAATTAGTTAATGCTAATGTGGATTCCTTTGCACAAGAAGCAAATCTGCTAAAACTGAACCTCTACATGGAAGGAAGCATTCTCTTGCCTTTCTCATGTTTTACAACCATTGAGGCTTTCAGTGTCTCATATTTGGAAACACAATCTAGTATTGCTAGTTTATGAGAAAATACAACAAACATCGATACGGATGTTTTCATGGAAAAATTTCATACTCAGTCATGTCAATTTCAACTATAATGGGCTGAGAATGAAATGTGCTAAAGCTGAGAAAAATGTGGAAGCTGGACTTTATCCACAGCAGGATAAGCCAGTTATTTCAACCAAGGAGAAAAGGATCAAACTGCTCAGAAACAGACAAACTGCTTGACAAAAATCTGCTCAAGGTTGGTAAGCAGAACATGATCTGATCTGAGCATGAGGTGGGAGTAGTAGTATCCCTATTTACATTACTGAATTCGAGTAGCATTTAGATGGGAAAAATCTGTCCTTCCAAACTATCCTGACAACTTTACTTAAATATTTATATTCTGACTTTCCCTAATCTTCAAGATGGCTAGCAATATAAAATAAAATAATCAAATACATATAAATAATTAGTTAATTAAACTAACCCATAAACCATTTGGAAGCTTGTGCTTGCATTACAATGCTCATATGATAATCCATAAACCAGTTCCTAGCAATAGGAGCCTTTAGAATTTCTAAGTAAATGCAGTAGCCAAACACTTTTCAAAGACAACAGTCTAGACTCGAATGGTCTGTAAAATAGGTACTAGGCTTTCACAGGCCCACCTCAATTGTTGAGTCCCTGTGAACTCCAGAGACTGCTTAGCCCATAAGAACACTAGAGAAGCCAATGTTGGATCAGGCCAATGGCCCATCCTGTCCAACACTCTGTCACACAGTGGCCAAAAATACCAGGTGCCAACAGGAGGTACACCAGTGGGGCCAGGACACTAGAAGCCCTCCCACTGTTGCCCCCCAAGCACCAAGAATACAGATCATCACTTGCCCCAGACTGAGAGTTCCCATCTATACCTTGCAGCTAATAGCCACTGAGGGACCTCTACTCCATGTTTATCCAATTCCCTCTTGAAGCCATCCATGCTTGTAGCCACTGCCACCTCCTGTGGCAGTGAATTCCATATGTTAATCACTTTGGGTGAAGAAGTACTTCCTTTTATCCATGACAGACAGAAAGTTTTAAGTCCTGATCAAGCAACTAGAAAGTAACAAACGTTATAAAAATGCTATTATTTTTGCTACCAGAAATTTTGCTGTATATCTTGTGAGTCTCCCCATTGATGGGTATAAATTTTCTTTAATTTCGCTTCTTCTCTGGGTGTGGAATTCATTCCTTTGTGTTTTGGTTCTATTTGCTTTCATTGTACTCTGTTACATAACTGCTCTCTTCAGTATGTAAACATAAAGGTCAGTACAGAAGAATGTCACATGAACAAACATCAAAACACTGAGCCTGGTTAATCTTTGTGTTGTTTCCATTTCTGTTCTTTTCCTGTTCCTCTAGCACAACAGTTTTATAATGTTCAATTTTCCTCCAGCCCCAAGGCATGATGTACTATATATTTTTTTAAAAATATAACTCTTGCTGTCTGTCATTGCAAAATGCAGGGCTCCGTTGGGGCCGGGGCACGCCGGAGCGCCGCTCCGGGAGAGACGAGGCGGGGGGGCGGGCACTTAAGAAAGCCCCGCCCCCCCGCCCCGTCTCCCCCGTCAATGCTTCCCAGGGCCGGCGGCGGTCCGCCGGCCCGGGAAGGAGAAGCCCTTCCCTCCCCCCTCCTACAGCTCCCGGGGCCGCGGCAGAGCGCCGCAGGCCCCGGGAAGCCTCTTTCCCCCCCTTCAGAAGTCCCGGGGCCGGCGGAGCACCGGCGGAGGACCCAGACGTCTCTCCTAGGCAGGCGCCCGCCCTTCGCCATGCACGATGGCTCGGGTTGCAGGCGGCGGCGAGGCCAGGCAAAGCGAGCGGGATCCGCCCCTCCTCCGGCCCCGCTCAGCTGCCCTCTGACGTGGCTCTTCCCCCGACTGACCCCCGATCGCGCCGGGGCTGCTGGAGCGCACGGAGCAGGGCTGCTGGAGCGTACGCAGCGGTGGCCTAGGCGGGTCTGGGCAAGGCGCTCTGCGCGCGGCCCTGCCCCGAGGTGCAGGTGAGCCTCCCGCCTCCCACAGCTCTGCCGCGGCCCTGGGAAGCCTCTTCCCTTCCCCCCCTTCAAAAGTCCCGGGGCCGGCGGCGCTCCGCCGGCCCCGGGAAGGAAAAGCCTTCCGCCTCCCACAGCTCCCAGGGCCGCGGCAGAGCGCCGCAGGCCCCGGGAAGCCTCTTCCCTTCCCCCCCTTCAGGAGAAGCCTCCCCCTCCCCCTGCTCCCTCCCCCCTCCCACTGCTTCTTCCTTTCCCGTCCTTCACCTCTCCCTTCCTTCCTTCCTCTCTCCCCCCTTCCTTCCTTCTCTCTGTTCCTTCCTTTCCCCCTTCCTTCCTATCTTCTCTCTCTCCCCCCCACCTACCTACCTTCCTGTTCCTTCCTTTCCCCCTTCCTTTCTTCCTTCTCTCTCTCCCCCCACCTACCTACCTACCTTCCTGTTCCTTCCTTTCCCCCTTCCTTCCCCTTTCCCTTCCTTCCTTCCTTCCTTCTCTCTCTCTCCCCCACCTACCTACCTACCTTACTGTTCCTTTCTTCCTTCCTTCCTTCCCCTCTCCTTCCTTCCTTCCTTCCTTCCTTCCTTCTCTCTCTCCCACCTACCTACCTACCTTCCTTCCTGTTCCTGTTCCTTTCCTTCCTTCCCCCTCCCTCCCTCCCTCCCTTCTTGCCTTCTGACACACTGCCGATGACGTCATCGCTTCCGGTGACGTCAGGGGGTGTGGCATATGCAAATTAGTTATGCTAATGAGCTCCTGCACCTCTTTTTTTACGAAAGGACCCCTGGCAAAATGACTGTGCCGAAAACTGAGATGGGGTGAGCAGAACATGGGACTCCACTGTGGCAGCGCAGCAAATTAATATAAAGGTACTGTGTCAGCAATAGGGTCCTCCCTGCAGGTAATGGGAGGCTTGGGCATCAAGAAATCTGCAGCTTTTATTTTCAGTTTCCAGGAACTGTCCTGGCAATTAATGTAATTAGGATTTCTGAAGAAAAGATACCAAATCATCATTTTTGTATGTTCCAGATGGTTCTTTAATACATCTGTCCATGTAGCCCATCTCTTCCCTCCTTCTCCAAGAACTCCAAAAGCTCTTCCTAGGGTCCCCTGTTCCCAGAAGTGGCATTTCAAGAGCCTTTGGGCAGGCCCATAGCCAGGATTATTTAATTTTTTGGGGGGGCTTTAAATAAGTCAGGGGACACCCTGCACACACACAACCCACACACACACAACCCAAGCAAACACCATAAATAAAATTTTAAAATTGGAAGTCAGGGGGGCCTTGGGGGTAAGTTTGGGGGCCAGCCCCCCTAGAGGCCCCACTGTAGCTACAGGCCTGCCTTTGGGGCTGCTGTGGTGGTAGGGAGGCAAGAAGACATACACTGTGGATGGCAATCCTTCTGTCCATGGAAATACTCCAGTGGATCCAAGCCATTAACACGTCACAGCTATAATATCGATATTATTGGTCTGCCTATTGTAGATAGGGTTCTGAGGTGGTGAACTGGGATCCTACATGCAAGGAGGGAGGGAGGACATTTGAATGCAGCTTTAACAAAACCTGTAATGTTTTGACTCTTCAGTGGTGTATTGTCAGTGAATTTAGAAGGAACTTCAGGCCCCGGTCCAATAATTTTGTTTGTAGATCATTTTGCGTGCCAAATCCCCTACTAATTTGCAGGTCTCTTCAGCTTAATTACAGAACTCTATCAAGCAGAGCTCAAGAGGGACCACTCTGCCCAAGTTTTGAGTTTATCTTACATTAGGGTGAACTGATGCTGTCAAATAGGCAGATGGTAGTGATGGTTAAAGATATTAAAGTTGTCATCCAAAGAGTCTCTGCAGCAACATAAAATGTGCCTTCACTTTATGCTGCTGCTACAAACTATATCCCAGCTACCAATTCATGTCAAATATGGCATTAATGATGTATGTCCAAATGGCTTATCCAGGCATATTGAGGTATTAAATGTCTGAAACAGAGATTGCTCAAAATAATCTCTTGCTTCCACTGATCTCTCTGAGTTGTTGATTGAACACTTACTGGGATACAGTTACTGATGTTGGCTTTTGATCACTTTGAGCAGATACAGTGGCAGTGCATGCGTTGAATGGGTTAGCATGGGAATTGCTATTACAAGGCAGTATATACATTTACTAAAGGTGATTAGAAAAGGTATTTAGACTGTAGTAGTGCATGCTACACTCAGTGGATCTTGATCTGTTCTAGCAAGGCAACGTTCATACTCTTACAAAGAGCTTGCTATTCAGATCTGGGAAATCTAGAAAACAGTAACATCTCTCTAGCAGGGCTTTTTTTGTAGAAAAAGCCCAGCAGGAACTCATTAGCATAAAAGCCACACCCAACAGCAGAAACTCATTAGCATATTAGGCCACACCTCTGGCAGCACAGCTCCCTCCCTGGTGCTTCCCCAGGTACCCCGTGGCTTGTGAGGCACCTGGGGAACCCGAGGAGGGGAGGCAGTTTAAACTGTCTTAGCTCAGGAAGGATGGTGCCAGAGCAAACTAATTTATGCAGCGGCCAAATTGCCCGCTCACAACTTTAATGCCAGGAGCTCACAATGTAGAAATTTTGCTCACAAGACTCCACAGCTTAGAGGGAGCATTGCCCATAGCATTACCAAAAAAAGGAGAGAATTTAGTGAATCCCTTTTTTTGTTTTTTTTAATGTAGAGTCCGCTCATGACCTAAATGGTTGTTTACTTAGCTTGCACATAAATTAGCTCTGTTTGAGCTTTAAGCAAAGCCCTGCATAGTAAGAGGCTGCTTTTCTGGTTGCTGGTACAGCCAACAATTCAACAAGAGTGAAAAATCCCTCTGGCTTCTGAGCCTACAGGATGTGTCCACACTTCCTGGCCAGTGAATGGCACCAGTGAAAACAAACCTAGGCATGTTCATGAGTCTGTAGAGAGACCCACCTCACACTTTCAGACGCAGCAATCTGGAAACTTATTAAAGTGTTAAGTATGTAATAAAGTGCACATTACAAAATTATAGGTCATCTTGGCTGGCTTGCATTTATTGCTAATGTTAAACATGTGATGGAAAAGGATGTTATAGAAAATGACTGATGGCTATTTAAAAATACATGCCTTGTGGAGAGAAATTAGTGGAAAGTGAGTCTGGGATCTTTAGCCAGAAAGAGTGGTTAAAGGTGGGGGGGGGGGAATGGGTTTTAGATTTTCTTTCTGTGTAGTTCCTGGAATCCTAGCTAAAAAGCCCAGCAGAGGGATTGCAGAGACCATACATCTGGAGAACATAAAATAGAATTTATCACGCTGGAGAAAATCACAAATGTACAAATGCCTGTTTCAGCACTGTTTGTAAGTGAATGTATTTGGCAGGGGAGAAAAGAATTAGACAATCTTTATGATCCAGTTTTTTTTCCTGAACCTGCATAGTAAATAACATCGCACCAGCTGTGTCTCCTGCCTCTGTAAACACAAAAGTTTGAATTTTCACACGTAGATGTGGGTGTACCATATTCTGCGGAAGCACCACAAAGCCCCAGGGTCTTACTCGTATGGCCTCACCCCACCCTGCTCATTTCCCTTATCCTAACTGTACCATGAAAAGGTAGCTGAAGTTAGGACTTGTCATGAATGCATCTTCTGAGTGTTGCTGGGCCATGGCAGCCACTGATGCTGGTAGAAACATGTGCCAGCCACATTCAAAGCTTGTAGGTGAGCCTTCTTATCAAGACAGGAAGAATCAGTTGGCTGAGCCCATAACAATAAAGCTGTACTTCATTTTTCTGTGCACTTTTTGGAGTCAGCTCCCCTAAATGTACTCCACTTTTCAGGGGCCCCAATAACAAGAGTTTCCTGGGTCATCCCTCCTCCCTTTTTTGAAAATTGGGATCACATTTCCCCTCCTCCAGTCTTGTGGCACATCTCCTGTCCTCCAAGAAGTCAGGAAGATGATGGACAAAGGCTCTGCAAGCTCTCTAGAAAGTTCTTTGAGCGCTCTTGGGTGCATACCATTTGGCCCGGGGGATTTGTAGTCATTCAGTGCAGCCAGATGCTTCTCAACTACCTCTCTGTCCATGTCAACTTGCAGCCTGCATGCTGTGCCTTGCCTACTACCATTTCTAGATGAGCCTGTTTTCTTCTTCAGAGAAAAAAACTAAGGCAAACTAGGCATAAAGCCGTTCCACTTTTTCTCTGTCCTCTGTCAATGTTTCTCCATTTTCACCCAACAGTGGGCCCATCGCCTCTTTTATTTTGCATTTGCATCTCACATATCTGAAGATTTTCTCATTGTAGCGAGCCTCCCTGGCCAGCTTTAGCTCACTGTGAGCTTTGGCCTCTCAGATGGCTGACCTACAGTGCCTAGTAACCCGCAGATACTCTTCTTTAGAGGTATGTCCTTGCTCCATTTCTTGAACATTTCCCTTTTCTTCCTTAGCACATCACACAGTTCTTTTTTCATCCACACTGGCTTCTTGGATTCCTACCATGTTTCCTTCTTGTTGGAATAGCGATGGTTTGAGCTTACAAGAGCTCTTGTTTTAGGAGAGCCCACCCTTCACTTGCTCCCTTCCCTTCCAGCAGTCTTGCCCATGGAATGATTCTCATCATGCCTCTGAGTTTGTTAAAGTCTGCCCTACTGAAATCTAACATATGTGTGTGACTACAAACTTCCTTGGTCCCCCACAACAAAGGGAATTCTAGCAGGACATGGCCACTTCCCTCTAAGGTCCCCCCCACCGTCACCCTATCCACCATCTCTTGCCTGTTGGTCAATATTAAGTTGAGTATGGCTGAGCCCCTCGTAGCTTCCTCCGCCATTTGATGAAGGAAGTTGTTGGCCAGACAGGTCAGGAACATGTGTGACTGGGGACGCTTTGCAGAGTTTGCCTCCCAACACACATCAGGGAAGCTGAAGGCACGCCTTCCTTCGATAAGTGAATAGAAGCCATGCTTCCATGTAAAGTTCTGCATTTGGATGAACATAAAATGGAGCAGAGAAGAGTGATGTAAACCGGTTTGGGTTGTGACTGGGAAGAAAGGTAAGGTATAATGAAAGGGGGGGGGGGAAATAGTGGGCATTGTAATAGGCACAAAACTTCTCTTTCTCCTGATATATATAGGTCCTTCATAGTGTATGGGCCCTTGCTGACCTACCAAAATGATGGGCATTTTGCTAGTATCATTATATAAAAGCCAGTTCCTAAAGTTCCTTCAAAAGCCAGTGGCTGTAATAGTTGTACATCTGAAATATTCTTGTTTCCCAGAACTGTATTAGCCCTGTATATAGTTTATTTTATTTCTTTAGAATATCCTGTATGAATATGATTATTAATGTGATTTCACGGCAAGCAAGAATTCAGATAACAGTTCTTCAAGTGGAATTTTATGGATAAGCTCTTCTCCCTCAGAGGTCTCTGCACATTTGAAGTCCACATTTGAAGTGCAGTAGGACACTGGGGAAACTACTCTTAAAACTGAATCACAATGTTTTATGTTAATGTTACAAAATCTAACTTTTGCAGAATCATAGCTATAAGGGCTTGTTATTTCTACGTGATATTGTAGTATATATGTGTGTAAGTGTAGATGAAAGCTGCCATTTTAAAGCACAGTGGTCATGGCATTTTAAAGAATGCATCATAATCTTTAGATGTTTAAATTACTTTCAGGAGTTCACCTGTACATCCTTTAATAGTGGGCATGTCTTTTACTTTACAGTGCAGAGTGGTAAGGGTCCCTCCCTGGTTCCTAGTTGAATCTGAGAGATTCTTTGACATTAATAAGATTTCTTGCTGCTTTCCTGGTATCTCTGAGATTAGTATGAGAAACGCTTTATCTCCAGAAGTGGCTCAAGTGTTTTCCTGTTCATATTCATACTGGAACCTGAGCTTGGCATGGCATGGGACAAAACCCTGTCCTCTCACTCTAGAGAAGGGGAAGTGTGAAGGCAAGTTTGGTAGGCTATAAAGGCCAGACCTAATTTATAGGCTCTCTTCCATTCCCTTGGGGCCCATTGCTTGAAGCATGGTGTAGTGGTCAGACTGTCAGGCTGTGGTCACATGGCCATTTTGATCGGGTTTCCCTCTCGCATTTAAAATTGCTGATCAGACGCCTGCATCCGCCACCCGCACTGAAGTGGGCTCACTCGCGCAATCCACCTGGTTCCCTAGCAAGTTTTCTGACACCAGGAAAATCAAGTACTTTCCGGGTGTTTGCGCTTTTAATCTGCAATTTTGCCAATCTGGACAGGAATGGCAACCCTAGGGAGAAGAGAGGCCTCAGATCCCTGATGGGGATCGATGGGCTACTAACAAAAGCAGCACAATTCCCAGATGTTGAGGTCTGGACGTGCACTTTAAATCCACCAGGCACTCGTGCCCGGTGTGGCTCAAAAGAGCCGTCTGAACGCACCCTATGGCTCACCATCCCAAGGCTCCACCCTCAAATCTCCAGGAGTTTTTCAACCTGGAGCTGGCAGCCTTAAAGGGAACTGATCTTTGTAGTGGGGAGATCCTTTGTGACTCTAAGAGCTCACAAGGCCCCACCTGGGGTTGGCAACCCTAGAAGGACAGAAGGAAGCAGGAAAAGGAGAGTGGCTATGGGGCTTTCAGGAAATGAAAAGAGGAAATAGTGGAGGAATGGGGAAATGAGATACATCCCCTAAATCCTTGTGGGTTCCCACTTGTATTAGTCTATTGTAGAAAAATAAGACAAAACTCCAGTGGCATGTAAAGTGAGGATAAATTGTGTTGATCTTTAAGACACCATAGTACTTCTGTCTGTTTTGGGGAAAGTACAGAGCCATGTTGAAAAGGGGTATGTACCTTGGATTTCACTGAAAAGCGAGGCTGATGAGACCCGTTATGGGTACTAAATCCTCCAAGACACAAGAAATTTAAGGATGGACTTAATTACATATATCTAAAATTACTGTGGCAAAGTACTCTTTAAACCGACCTCTCTGATCCACAGGAGGTGTAAATCAACAGAGCTCTACTGAGGTCAATGGAGCTCCATTGATTTATACAACTGGTGGGTCTGTCCCATGGAGCAGGATAGAAGACTAATGACTCCCACAATCACTTCAGGCCCAGCAGCTCCAGTCAATGCTGCTTCACGTTAGTTATGTCTCCCGCTTGCGCACACCCAGCTCAGACTTACTGTAAATAGAATGGAGAGCGCCTCGTTGCTGAATAATTTATTGCACATTAAAAATGGCTCAAGGCAATAGACTTTATAGGTTCCACAAAGGCCTTATGTACTTCCTCCTGGCACAATTACGTAAAGGAAATGCTGACTTTCTAGTTATGAAATATAGATTAGCCATTCAGTAAGAGATCAAACGCCCCCTCCCCCAGCTGGGAAGGCTGCCTTTGTCAGGAGCTCAGAGCTCCCGCTCTTGTCTTCAACAGCAGTTGTGAAGTTTGATTCAACTCAGTCCCTCAGAACGAAATTGAAGAGATACCCTACCCACTTCTAACTAGTTCGATAGAAGTGATTGTTGCATTAGCTGATAGAACACGAAAGCACCTGCAGATTCTTTCATGTGAATGCAAAACTGGGAACAGATTTTTCAAAGACAAGTGCCACTTGGGTGCTTAAGGCTCAAACGACAAGTGTGAATTACACACACACAAGCTGTATTTCAGTGCTGCAAATACTCATTTCTACATTACCTAAGGCTTTTTAATTACACTCCACCTTCAAACTCCAAGCAGCCCAAGGTAAAGTTCAAGATAGTTATAAATTTTAAGAGCCCCACTGCTGACATTCCACATTTACGATGCTCAGGTAAGCTGCTTTTGCCAAGATACTGCTGTGCAAAATACAGGTGATTGCTGCTGTCCAACCAACAGCAGATGGCCAAAGGCACATCACTCTTCATTTCCTCTTCCCCCAATAGTTACATTCAATAGCTGAATGTGCTTTGCTGGTTGGGACCAATGAAAATGTGACATTTTTATTTTACTTATTTAGAAAATATATATGTCACATCTCCAGAGATCAATGGTGGCATATTGATTTAAACTGTATGTTCCTTCTGTGAAGTCATTATACAATCACAACATGGATAGGGTTGCCAGCCCCCCATACGAATAGGGGTTCCCCCACTTTTGTGGGCTCCTCCCTGCCACTCTCCTCTACCCTGTGAGGTAGGTGGGGCTGAGAGAGCTCTTTCCCAAGCTGTCCTTGAGGGAACAGCTGGTACAGAGCTATAGCTTGCCCAAGGTCATCCAGCCAGGTGCAAGTGGAGGAGTGGGGAATCAAACCCGGTTCTCCCAGATTAGAGTCCGCGCACTTAACCACTACACCAAACTGTTCAGCTACCTGGTCCTGGACTGTGAGGTTGACTGAAGTGGGGCAAGTGATGCTCTGTATTCTTGGTGCTGGGGAGTGGGGGGCAACAGTGGGAGGGCTTCTGGTGTCCCGGCCCCACTGCTGGACCTCCTGATGGCACCTGGTATTTTTGGCCAATGTGTGACAGAGTGCTGGACTGGCTGGGCCATTGGCCTGATCCAACATTGGCTTCTCTTATGCTCTTATGAAGTGAGCATATACTTGTGCCTGCGTCCCCTCTCAGTCTGTGCTAAGAACAAGACTAGAAAGAAGTAGCAGGGACATTAAGCATTTTGATTGGCAAAGAAATACCCCACCAATCTCCCCACTGCCATTCTGAATCCACCAGTACCAAAATGCGTCTACAGAATGCTGGTAGCAGGCAGTGCCACAGGGGACAGTGCTGAAGGCCATGTGCACACAGTTTCACTCAACAAGGTCACCAGTGCCACCCCAAACCAAAATTGCATGCTGAAATTAAAAGAGCTCTTCATGCTCTGATGAACTCAGAAGAAGAAGAGTTGGATTTATACCCCGCCCTTCACTCAGCGTCTCAGAGCAGCTTACTTCCCTTCCTCTCCCCACAATAGACACCCTGTGAGGTAGGTGGAGCTGAGAGAGCTCTGAGAGAACTGCTCTTGAGAGAACAGCTCTGAGAGAACTGTGACTGACCCAAGGTCACCCAGCTGGCTGCATGTGGAAGAGTGGGGAATCAAATCGGTTCTCCAGATTGGAGTCCACTGCTCTTAACCACTACACCAAACTGGTTCTCAGCATAAAAGAGCGCTTCCTTCTTGCTCCCCTTATTTTTATCTTCTCACTTTCCCCTCTCACTGACCTGGTCAGGCCAGGTCAAGGAAGTTTTTCCTGATATCTCCAGAAATTTCCTTCCTGAAGTCTCTCTCACATTTAATTCCTCTAAAACTGTTCCCTGCTTGATCCACCCATTACCTCTCCTGCTAGATCTATTAGCATTTGTATGAAGGTGGGCTGTGATACCTCTGGAAAAGCAATTGCACTGCTCTCCCCCCTTCCTGCTTGCTCTCTGCCCAGAAGAAAAAAACCTTTTAAAACTCAGAGGAAAGATTTTGCTCATTTCAAACATCCAAATGAAAAAATGCATTTCTTCACACCCTACAACAAGTCAACAGACGTAAACAACAATGAGAACCATCTAAGATCAGCAATATTTCCATAAATCATACCATATCTGTTAATCCAACACAACAGCCTACAATAAATCTAAATCCAAGAAATCAGCCAAGCCCCCCGCCCCCGAAACAGCACAGCTTTACAAGTTCCCTTCAGGAACTGTTTTGTAAGTTCCCTTCCCTTCATTTGGCAACCTGTCCCAGAAACGTGGAGCCACAACCAAAAAAAGCCATATCAATTCAACCTTCTTAAAATAAGGGACAGAGATGAGAAAAATGGTGTTGGAGGATAGGCCCAAGAAGCATTTTATTCGGCTGCGGGAGGACTTGAGTTTTATTGCAACTTGGTGTTTTTAATTTTGGATTGTAAGCCACCAGGGGCCATGGTGAAAGGCATGATACAAATGTTTAAATAAATGTTTAATTTAAAAAAGGCTCAGAGGCAGTGCTTCAGATATTTGGGTTTCAGGCCAGGAAAAGTTTTAAGGATTAAAACTAGCATTTTGGATTGATGCTAGAAATGAACTGGTAGTGCAGGTTTCTGGCATGCTAACATTGCACATGTGACCACTAAAGATGTACTTCCCACTAGATGCTGGGCATGTGTTGAAAACACACCAGCAAGTTCTTCTCTCCCACCAGCATTACGTTTAAATCAATTCATTAATTAAATCTCCTTGATTTCAATGTCTTCTTATGGATTGCACCTATCTGATGTATCCTAGGCTCCTGGAATTTATGACTGTGCTGCATGGGCATAATTTGGCACAGTAAGAGCTCTAGCGCAAATGGAAATCCCGTGCTGGACCCAACCCAGTACTCTGTAACATTTACAACAGCCCTGTAAGCTAAGCTGGTGTTATGATCCCCATATTATAGAGGGGCAGCAGGGGCAGCTTGCCTAAAGCTACCTACGGGGTTTGTGATGGAGGTAGGGTTGCCAGCCTCCAGGTGGGGCCTGGGGATCTTCCGCTTTTACAACTGATCTCCAGCTGACCGAGATCAGCTCCCCTGGAGAAAATGGCTGCTTTGAAGGGGGGACTCTATGGCATCATACCAGGCTGAGGCCCCTCCCCTCCCCAAACCCCGACCTCTCCTGGCTCCACCCCCAAAGTCTCCAGGTTTTTTCCAACCCAGACTTGGCAACCCTAGTCACGGAGGTGAGATTTAAACTGGGAGACTCCTTGATCTGTTCATTCTCTTAGCCACAGCTATGCCAGTTCTTTAAAAAAATATTGACTAAACTATGACACACATTTAAAGGTAAAGAAACAATACAGAGTTGTCCGAAATAATGACGCACCATCTCCCCGCTTTAGAAGGGTGTTCCGACCTCCTTCTTTCGGAGCGTTCCAGACACAACTGTGTTACATAAGCTTCCCATGACAGTTCTGAGTGACATATCATAGCATTCTACAATGAATCATCATCTAGGGTATCAAATGGGATTACCATATAATAAAGGGATGGAAAGGGAAATGGTTTGACAAGCAGTGATGTGCCAACATTTTAACATTAAAAAGTGCCTGAATAACTGCCTGCCAGATCAAATGCACTTTCTCTCTGAGGATGGAATATTAGATGCGGCACACTTAGTCATACTATCTTCATATAATCCTCAAGTTAGTACTGCCATGAAAAATGGGGGGGCATTCAAGGCATCAAAGCCTTGCCATGTCAAACACAACCCAGTGATTGAACTCCCATAGATTTTAATGATCAGGTACAAAGCAAGAAGAGACTCCTGTACCTTTAATCATTGCATAGAACAGGACATTTTTGCAAGGATGCCGTGGAACTTCTCATCTAAAATTCTTCCTGAATTTTCAGAATCACCTACTTCTGGAACAAATGCATTCAGAATCATCCTTTGTTCAATTTTAAAAAAATTAAATAAAATTCCAAATTTCATCAAGATACGCTATACGCATAGCTTCCAGCTCCTTCAGCTCATGTGTACATTTTCCCTTTTCCATAACATTGCTAATGTATGTGTGCAGGTGGATAAACTTCTGCTAAAGGAAGGGTTGCACCCAGTGTTCCCTCAAAGCTGAGTTAGCGGGAGCTAGCTCACAGTTTTTTAGCCTCCGGTTCACACATTTCTGTCTTAGCTCAGGAATGAGGGCTCCAGAGCAAACTAACTTATGCAGTCGCCAAATCGCTCACTCACAACTTTGATGCCAGTAGCTCACAAAGTTGAATTTTTGCTCACAAGACTCCACAGCTTAGAGGGAGCATTGGTTGCATCCAGAACCTTTGTGTGGCTTGTTTTGCCGATAACCCACATGTACTACAAACCAGTGGGAATCCCCACCTACAAAGAATCTTCTTGTCCCCTCCCCTGGGAAGTTTGTTTGTCCCCTTCTATCAGTATCTTCCACCAGCTAAACTTTTTTTTCATTTGTCTGACGTTTTTTCATTTTTTTCATTTGTCTGACACTCCCTCAATGATCTCTTCTTCCTGCCTTACATATTCATGGTTGGTCTCGTGCTTTTATACATCTATTTTACTTTTAACGATGCATTTTAATGCTCAATTTTTAACCATTAGCCACCTTAGTGTCCCTGACAGGGCAGAATGGCATAATGAGTAAATAAATAATATGCATTCAAAGCAAACTTTCTTTGGGAATGTTTTTACCATTGGGCAGGATCCCGTGAAAAGAAGGAATCCGCAGAAGGGATCTCTCCCTCATCTCCCTTCTCCTTGGTGCCCTCCCTGAAAAGTTGCTCTTGAGAGAGAGAGAGTGAAATCTGGTGCTAGGGTTGCCAGCCCCCAAGTCTGGGTGGGGGTTCCCTTGCTTCTGAGGGCTCCAATCTGCCCGCAGCCAGCTGACCGGCAGGGGAAGCCCTGCCCCCAAGCCACGGCCACCCACAACCACCCCTCTCCCTCCCCTCCTGTAGTGATTTAAAGGGCTTCAGTTGATCAGCTGGAGGGACCTTTAAATCTTTCAGCAGGGAGAAAGAGGGGCTGTCGCCAGCCTCAGCTCTGCTCCCCAAAGACCCTTTAAAGGGTCTTTTTGTGACAGGGTGGGGGCTGTGGCGCACTAGGCTGATTTCCCAGTGGTGATTTGCTACTTGGGATTCAGGCCCACCTGCCACCATCCCGCTCACTGCCGGGTTCACAGTGAGCAGAGTGGTGGCGCAGGCCTGAATCCCAAGTGGCAAATTGCCACTGGGAAATCAGCCCCCCGTGCGCTGCAGCTCCTCACTTGCAAAAAGACCCTTTAAAGGATCTTTTTGGGAGCGGAGCTGTGGCCGGCAACAGTCCCTCTCCCTCCCTGCTGAAAAGTTTAAAGGGCCCTCTAGCTGACTGGCAGGCCATGTGCTCCTCACTGACCAGCTGAAGTTCTTTAGATTGCTGCAGAAGGGGACGGAGCGGGGTGTCTGTTGGTGCTGTGGCTTAGGCTTGGGGGGTGGGGCTTCGGGCATCCCCACCCACCTCTGGAATACCCCCCAAATCCTCCCTGCAAGAGGACGGGTGGCCTGGTAACCCTATCCGGTGCAAGGGAAACACCTTGAGGGGGAATGGGCAGAGATCACCCACTGCCTCTTGAAAGAATGAACTCTTCTGAAAACAAAACTAGAGTTTATAAAAGAGGGCCATTCCAAGGATTCCACCTTCTTCCTGAACCCTCCCATGCTGTATATACTCTGTTAGAGTCCCTAGACTCCCAGGAGCAGGGGTCATTTCGAGCAGGAGCTCGGGGGAGCTCAGCTCTAGGAGTTGGTGCCAGCCCCCCCCCCCGGCAGGGGAATGCCTGCTTGTGTCATGGCTGCAGCAAAATGACCCCATCCCTTGTTCCTCCGACCAGCCTTCTGAAAGCTTCAGCCACCACTGAAGCTATCCTCCCAGAATAGTGGTATTTCTGAGGCTTGGATTAGTAGCAGTTCCCTCTCTGCCAATGCTTTCTTTCTCTCTTTCTCTCTCTTCTTTCTTTCTTGCCTTCTGACATACTTCTAGTGATGTCAGGTGGTGTAGCATATGCAAATAAGTTATGCTAATTAGTTATACTAATAAGCTCCTGCACCTCATAAGAACATAAGAGAAGCCAATGTTGGATCAGGCCAGTGGCCCATCCAGTCCAACACTCTGTCACACAGTGGCCAAAAACACCAGGTGCCCTCAGAAGGTCTAGCAGTGGGGGCAGGAAGCCCTCCCACTGTTGCGCCCCACCCCCCCAAACACCAAGAATATAGAGCATCACTTGCCCCAGACTGAGAGTTCCTATCTATACTTTGTGGCTAATAGCCACTGATAGACTTCTGCTCCGTATGTTTATCTAATTCCCTCTTGAAGCCGTCCATGCCTGTAGCCGCCACCACCTCCTGTGGCAGTGAATTCCACATGTTAATCACTCTTTGGGTGAAGAAGTACTGTCTTTTATCTGTTCTAACCCGACTGCTCAGCAATTTCATGGAGTGCCCACGAGTTCTTGTATTGTGTTCTTTTTCTACTAAATGATCCCTGACCAGGAGCAGGGTTTTTTTGAGGGGAGGGGGAGTGCAGGGAACAGCAGAAGGGAAGGGAAGAAATGTGCCTTGTGAAGGCCTTCCATTCACAGTTCAGGAGAGCCAGCTCATTGTTTTAAGCACACGGACACTGGTACTTTGGGATGAAGCAGAAAAGAAAGATGCAGATGGACTGCAGGAACTTAAAAGTACTGGCAAGTTGTGCATGCTCCAGTTCTGAAACGGGAGCCATTCATTCCTAACTTTCATAATACATGTTGGTCAAATTCCTATGGCATACTTCGGACTCCCACTTGGACTAGCCAGAAAATTTTACCCTTGTTCCTGTTCTATAGGACCCAAGCAAGATGTAGTTAAACATTCACCCTTCTCCCCAACTGGCTTTCTTTCTGGATGCAGTACACAATTCCATATCTTCCATTGTTAACAGGAATTATCTTAATTCCTGTTTACCTGGTTTCTCCCTGAAATCCAACTATCTGCATCCTCCCCTCTTAGGAACCTGAAGTCTGCTTCTAATCTAGGAAGCAAGTCTCCTTGAAAGCAATGTTTACTTCCAGTAAACTTCATTATGATCAAAAAGGAGTCTTGGGGCCTCACAAATTAATTGTTGAATGGGTTACAGCCCACGATGCATGAAGTGTGCCATTGCTGGCATACAGAGAAAGAGAGAGACATGGAGAGAAATGTAGACCATACTGCCAAAGGTAATGAAATGTAAGAAGTACCATTTGCGATGTTTCTGGGCAAGGCTCAGTTATATGGAAGTAGGTTCCTCTGAAACTACATCTTCCCAGGCACAGACTCTTAAATCTCCCAGCATTTGCTGGTGCAGGGCTGACAACCCTACTCTTGTACATGTTACATGTTAATTTCCTGCTCAGCCCCTGTCTGTAAGTTTGAACCTTACCTTCCTTCCAGTGTATTTGAAAAAGTGTGCATGCACACGAAAGCTCTTACCTGGAATAAAACTGTTGTTCTTAAAGGTGCCACTGGACTCTAAATTTGTTCTACTGCTTCAGACCAACCGGGCTGACCACCTGAACCCTACTCTCTGGCATCATCAGTGAAAACAGGGACACAGTTTGACATTACTGCCTTCACACCAAGAACCATTCCTATAAGCCCATTCCACCTTATCACACGTGGTTGAAAATACTTCCACTCTTACTGTGCACCGTGTTCCCTTGAAGTGAATACTTGCAGCCTGATCTTGTGCATATTTATTCAGAAAATAAAGAGAGGCTGAGGGTCAGTGCTGGAGCATCTGCTTTGGATGCAGAAGGCCCCAGGCTCCATTCTTGGCATCTGCAGCTTTTAAAAAGGGATCAGGTAAGTACATGGGGTGAAAGACCTCCATCTGGGAGTCTCTGCCATTCAGAGTAGGTAATCCTGGCCTTGACAGATCAGTGGTATGACTCAGTATAAAGCAGCTTCATGGTTTCAGAGGTGAATGTGGATTGGATCACAGCTGTTGACAAATCAGGAGGTTATGTCTCGTTTCTCTTTCATCCCAGGATCTGTAATCATGGCTGCAGGCCATGATTCACTTACTTCACTTCACTTACTTCACTTACTTTGAAGTAAAGCCCTTTGAGTTCAGTGGGCTTAAATCACACCAAAATAATGAATAAATTGTGACAGTACTTTACCAGAGTCGGGGAACAGAATGTTGAGACTGCTGCTAATAAAAAAAGGAGAGTTGGAGCATATAGATCCTTAACTGCATGAGGTCTAACTGTTTAATTTGCTTTATACATCTAATAATTGGGAAAAACTGGCAGGGGAATCAAACTAGACAGGACATGTGACACAAGGCTGGGGGTTATCCAACCCGACTTGCAGTCACATGTAACATGGGGGAACGAACTTTCCTATATACTCCGGGGCCAATTGTGCTCCACAGCATGGTGTGGAAGGAGGAGGGGCTTCAGACTGTACTCCTGTGCCCTTTTCCTAAGTCAAAACAGCCATGGTGGAGCTGTTTGCCCTGCCATGGGACTCCATATGCGGTGGGATCCGACCTCCTGAGACATCCTTTTTGCGAGCTTTGAACAGCACAATAAGGTCTCCAGATATGTAGGACATACCCAATTCTTTGTCATTTCAAACCCTGTTTCATAACCCTTCCTTTATTTATTCTGTACATCATCCGACCATGTTGGCATGGTTACTGCCAAAAACTGGTTATAGACTGAGATTTTATTGCAGTTTAATCAAAAAGTTTTCAGTACGCCGCAATGTTCTGAGTATGGAAGCCAAAAATATTTCTCTCCTTGGAGCATAAACAACTGTAGCATGCTGTACTTACAATCAGATGGGGGAGAAAGGTCTACATTGATTCTCAAACAATAGTGTGCGTCTGCATACATTTTACAGTGCCATCCTAAACATCTAAACCCATAGAAGGGTGTAACTCTGTTTGGGAGGGCACTGATAGTAAAAACAGATAATCTCTTGATAGCTTTAACTTGAAAATAACTATTTGTTTCTGTAGCCACATACTTCTGGAGCTTTGTGAAAGGCCACTGGTATGGAAGGGTTCTTGGGGTTCAGAATAGTATGATCTTGAAAAGATCTGAGAGTATTCTAGGTTGAGTAAAACCATTCAACTTCCATTGACACCATGTGCAGTTTCTTTTAAAAAATTAGACTGATCCTTCGAGGATGCGTGCTTCACTAGTTAGAGCAGGGGTGGGCAAACTTGCTCAGCGTAAGAGCCACATAGAACAGGGGTGGCCAAACTTGCTTAACGTAAGAGCCGCATAGAATAAACATCAGATGTTTGAGAGCCACAAGACATGAACAAATATTACCTGCTTTTATTGGAAAATAAGCAAATTTGCTTTTTATTAACATTAAATGAGACTGCCAAAAATAATAACAAAAGGGGTAAAAGCAGATATTGATAATGATATTAATTTGTTCAATGGTATTTGTTTGCTAATGATATTTAGCTTCCCCAGCCGCCCTGCCGGGAGCCACATAATATATGTGAAAGAGCCGCATGCGGCTCCCGAGCCACAGTTTGCCCACCCCTGAGTTAGAGCAATGGAACTTTTTCGGAAAGGTGTTTTATTGCAGATTCTCATCTATTGCTTGGTTACTGTCCCTAGGAAGGTCAAAGCTTTGCAGAGAAACCAATAGAGATCTATCATTTAAATTGGTTTATTTACTATTACAAACTGGGAAAGAATCAGAGGGAAGGTAAGCAAATGCCAGCAGTACTAATTATGCTTGTTCCCCAAACCAAACAAGCGCTGTTCAAACAAGGCACTTCCATCATGCTGTTCTTTTGAACAGTAGAAGAGCTGCAGAATAAGGAACACACTGATGTCTTTTGTGTGAGTCAGAACACTAGCAGAACTTTATTACTCTGGCTTGGGTCCCGCAAGGCACAAACGGAAACAAAAAGGGACTTTACACAGTTCCGCTACTGCAGTATCTTGTGCAACACCTAGCTCTTTCCTCCATCCATACTACAGTCTTCATCTGTTGTGCAAGAGGAAATGCAAGTGCGGATACCATAAGGCTGACTTTGGACAGGAGGCTTCCACAGCCTTTTTCTTGTGTTTCCACATACGCAAGAGCTGAAGCGCAAGTGGAAATTTTGCATGGGATCCAACCCAATGTGCCATCCTTGTAATGCATGGACTTTAAAAAGTTCATTTTTGCAGTTATGGCGCATCTCTCTATATCCTGGAATTTTTCTGAAATCAATACATGAGATGGTTTCTTGAAATAAGGAATGGGAGCTGAGTCTAATTTCTCCCTTCAAGTGACCATCATTTCCCAAGGGGGGGGGGGAGGAATAGAGTCTATGTAACAGGACAAATAATGTCACTCACCAAAAGGTAATTGAACACAAGAGATTATATTGGATTTATGCACTTTTAAAACAGGAGAAGGGAGTTTAGGCTGGTGCAGTTTGGTGTAGTGGTTAGGAGTGTGGACTCTAATCTGGGAGTACTGGGTTTGATTCCCTACTCCTCCACATGCAGCTGCTGGTATAACCTTGGGTCAGTCATAAGTTGTTTCAGAGCTGTTCTCTCAAGGTCAGTTCTCTCAGAGCTCTCTCAGCCCCACCTACCTCACAGGGGAGTGGAAGGGAGAGGAGATGGTAAGCCGCTCTGAGACTCCTTCAGGTAGTGAAGGGTGGGGTATAAATCCAATCTCCTCTTCTTCTTCATATGAAGGTGTGTGGGGGGGAAATCAGCAGCCACACAAATCTAGTAAAAGAAAAGGGGTCCTGTGGCAATGCCTCCTTCTCTGTAAAACTGCAGCAATTAGTTCTCTGTTTATGGTGGGCAGATCCTAATGAGCCTTCAAAACCTTATAGTACATCTGTGGAACGAGTAGTCTAATCTCTCATCCTAGTTTAGGGTCTTCAGCTTCAGAAACATATGCAGGCTCGCGGGTGCTTTTGAAAGAGAAATGAAAATTGCAATCCTTTTCATTTTTCATTTAGAAAATCTGGATGCTATGTCTCCAGATCTGCCCAAGGCAGCTCACAACAATAATCACCTATTTGGGAGCAGGACCTACTGGCTTTAGTTGAATTTACATATGTGGTAAGGTGGTTAGAGTGTCAGACCAGGAGACCCAGGTTTGAACCTCCAGTCTGCCATGGAAGCTTGCTGGCTGACCTTGAGCTGGTCACAGACTCTCTCAGCCTCACCATCAAGTAAGTGTTGTTGTGAGGATAAAATGGATGAGTGGGGAATGACATAAGCTGCTTTGGGCTCCATTGGAGAGAAAGGTGGGGTATAGATTAAGTAAACAAGTGTGACCCAGGTATGGAAATAAGCACAAGGCTTAGAGCAGGGGTGTCAAACTCATTTGTTATGAGAGCCAGATCTGACATAAATGAGACCTTGTTGGGCCGGGCCATGTGTGTCATAAAATGTAATGCCGGGTAGCAGAGATATAAACTTTATAAAGAACACAAACACAAAGTGGTCCATTTAGTCCAGCATCCTGTATGACACTATGGCCAGCCAGTTGCCCTGGGGGGCTACAAACAGGGCATAGATACCCAGGCCTTCCCTTGATGTTTTCTCCTCGCATGGATAAGCAGATTTTTGGGACTGGCTGAGCAGAAGATTAGTTTGGGGGATCCTTCGTTCAGATTTCCCCTCAGCTGTGAACATGTCACTGGGTCTCCATCCGACTAACATCATACACAGTTAGTGTATGAATGAAAAACTGGTCTGAGCCAGGTGGAGGAAGGACATGGTATCAGTGTAATAAGTTTGTGGCTGCATCCTCTTATTCCCTATCCACCAAGGTTCTCAGCTAACTTGTAATCCTCACCAACCTAACTCTGAGTCCAAAATGAGAAACACAAGGCCTCTTAATGGGAGCAGTGAGGTACCTTTTGAAAGTTACAGCCAGCCCATGGAATGAACTCATAGACAGGAACATCATTAAAAGGAACATCAGCTACAACTAGAAATGAAGAGCACTGGATTTGCTGTAAGCCACCCTGAATGAATTGAGTCATTAACATACAATGTGAATAATGTTTGGAACAACTGGTTTTATAGTAGTTAAAAAGTTCTTCCTATCAGTATTATATCTGCTTATTCATATAAAACTAACATAAAGAAAATGAGAGCTCTATAATGTTCTGGGGAGCTTATGTGGGTGTATTTTGCAGAAAAGGAATGTTCTAAAATCATGCTCCCTGCTCTACCCAGTTTCTATTCCTCACCCCTCGGCCACCCATGTTTCTGACAATGGTGGGCTTGTTTAAAATTTTTGTATAGATTCTATTACACCCCGTGTTGCAGATTTATAAATATAGAGTGTCATTACGTACTTCTTGCAGAGCAACCTGAACTCTCCCCATGGGGAATACATTCTTTCTTTATGCTCTCGGAGGTGGATCATTGTAACCTGGGACTCCACCACGCCTTTCCTACAGGCTGATTTTGCAGCCAAATTCTTCCCACACAAAATAGTTTCACTGATGCAGTCTTGTTACTCAGAAGCTTAGCTTGAAGCTAGTCTCCAGATGAGCACTATTAATTAAGAACTAATATAGAAGGTGCCTTTGAAACTTGTATTCCTGGTTTCTAAGGATGTTGTAATCATGCCTTGATTAGAATGAAGTTAAAATTACATCCTTTTTTCACAGGTACGCTTTTTTGTGAATTACTGGTATTTCTGGACCAATAGCCTGGAAACATCTGTCTGTCTGGATCATAGCCTGGAAGTATCTGTCTGCCTCTGTTCTTTATAGCCCTTTTCAGGTATTCTGTTCACATGTACCAGGAGTCTACCAAGCATGTATAGAGCCACCTGATATGTGCAGTTGCTATGTTGTCTAAACAGGAGGGAATACATGTATTTAGCATGTGCACACAGTTGTAGTACATGTAAACTGAACAGTGGATTTTCCAGCATTCTGGTTTGTACATACTGAGGCCGAGGACAGACTGTTGTTCTGCCGTGCTACCGGAGTGCGGCAGAACAAGCCGAGGCGAACTGCCCCGCAGCACAGCGTTCAGACACCGCCGCAAGGAAGCCGCTCGCAGCGTCCACACTGTGGGCGGCTTCCGACGGCGGCAGCAGAACGCCGCGCGGCTCCGCCCACCCGTGCGCGTTCACACCCGCCGGAAGCTGGTGGAACGCACGCGCAGTCACTGGGACACCACTTGGAAGTGGTGCCCGGCTGCTGCGGGAGGAGTGTGCCGCCGGATGAGGTAAGTCCGGGGCGCCTCTGTGGGGCAGATGCGGCAGTCTGGATGCCCGCTCTGCCTCCACTTTTAAAGCGGAGGCAGAGCGGGCCAGACTGCCAGTCTGTCCTCAGCCTGAGGCTGAAAATATGGTGAACACACATATAGGGAGCATTGCAAGTAGTACATGCTCCTGAGAGGCACAGTTGCCAGGTTCCCAATACATTAGAATCTGAGGACCGAAATGGGTGTTCGTTGGCATTCACCAACAAAGGAAGCCATCCTCAGTCCTCATTCCCTTCTCCAATGTGAAAAGTCTCTTGGTTTTGTGGCCAACAAAGCCCCCTCATTTGTTCACACTGAGTGCTTCTCCTGTGTCCTGTCTGTGACCCCGCTACTATCTCTTTATGGAGGGAGGATTGTTTGGCCAGCACACAGTTTCCTTATAAAGCAGAGGACACAATGATACCAGGTGTGTGAAGAATGCTCAGGAATAGACTCTCCAGGAGTACTCAAGAGAGGGTCATTCTGGTGGCTGAGTAGTATTAGGCATGGTAGCAACACGTCGGAATAGCTGTTGTTGCTGTCATCTCTTGTTTCCCTACTGCTGTTAGGGCACTCAGAACACTGCAGTTAGGGGCGTATAGGATCCTGTTTAATTATGTTGGTATCCATTCTGACACAGCAGCAGGCATCTTAAAATGGACTGCCTGCCTTTTGATATTATACTGTACTTTAGAACAATCAGGTCCTAGACTCCACCTAAGTATGAAAAGCTTTTTTGAAGTTGATCTGCGGATGTTTGGAGTTCTGGATACTTATGTTAATTTATATTTTTTCTCTAAAAACATACTTGGGTATTGAGAGATGGAGGAAACAAACTTAGAATGAGAAAAAGTTTAAAATTTAGAGCGGGAAACAGTTTTTAAAAGTGTATATAAATGTGTTGCAATGCATATAAACGTATTACAATGTAGAAGCAGAATGAGAACAAGCTTTGACTATTGTATAAGGAGATGGATTTTGAACAAAAATATATTTTATTTTTTATTATGAGATATGAAATAGACTTTCCTTGGACTTTGGTGTATTAAAAGCTATAGCTAGTGTGTAGAGATGACAAAATATGTAACATGGAATATGCAGTAATGACAAAATTAATGATGTAGTCGCAAATAGATCAATTATGAAATTTGAAATATCAAATGTTTGAAGTAAGGACTGTTGTATTCTATGGAGAATGTCATAAAATTGTGGTGAAGGTAGGGTTGCCAGGTCACTTACAATTTCCAGTGGAGGGAGTTGATCCCGGTCTGGGACATGCACATGTGCACACATCACAGTGATGCATTGTACACGCACCCCCCATATGACTGGACCTTGGTTGTGGTAGCTGCGTTGCTGAAGTAATTTTACACCTGCATGGAAAGCAGGATCTGCAGGCAAGAGGATGCCTACTAAGCCAGGCTCTCACCTCACACTTCCACTTCAATCCACTCCCCCCCCCCCCAATATTCTGCCACAGTTGTGATGGTAGTTAACACGAACTTGGGCCCGGCCACACGAGCAAGAAAATCTGGGGGGGGGGGGGAAGCGAGGCTTTTTGCGCTGGAGTAATTTGACCCGCAGTTGCGCGATCACACAGTTCCGTGACACTGCAGGTGCAACTCGCCACTGCGTGATCAGACGCAACCACGGGCGAGTTGGGTTTTTTGTTGTTGTTCGTTTCCAATTCGCTTAAATGGGGGATCGATGAATCGCATCTCCACCCTGAGGGCTTCCAATGGCAGTCCGATGATGCACATACTGAGAAAGGGGAAAAAACAATGGCATGGCGTCGGGATAGCCAGATCAGACTATCCTTGATGCTACAAGAGCACGCTGGAGCGATCACACAGGGAAAGTCCATCTGTGGCCCGTAGCAACCCATTTGATACTGGGTTTTCGTTAGTGTTTTTTTACTCTGCTTCTCCGGCGGAGCAAAATGGCTTGCTGATGGGTGCAGGATGCTTGCCAGATGTTCTCTTGTGATCGCGCCCTTAAAATCCGGCTGGGAGTCATGCCTATCATGCCGCTAATTCTGCATGTGATCAGGACCTTGAAGTGTTATAACTACACAAGTGGGGGTTGTGCTGGCACTGGGGAATAGGTACCAGCCCTACCCTCGTCCATTTGATGTACAGGAATGTACACTTAATGTGATACCATGAAGAGTAACAGAGCACATGCTACGAAATCCTCAACCCAGCTTGAGAACAGACTTTCTCAGGGGAAACGACAATAATCATATTTGTTACTTTCTGTAGATTTTTTTTTTCACATGGAGAAATGGAATGATGGGTGATAAGGCGATGGCTTGTCTTTTATCACAGGATGCAGCTACTGCCTAAAGTCATCTGGATTTAATTATGTACACAAAATGTAGAAGAAAACCAAAAGGTTATAACAACTAGTTTGAAATTCCTTATGGGCCAATTCTTAAAAGAGCTCAGAACAGGCTATTATCCCTGCAGATAGCCACACAAATTGAACTTGCCAGTTGTTTCAGAAACCTATCTCAGCATCTAGTCCCAGCATGCAATTCATCTTGTTTAATTTTTTTCTAGTGGAAATTTTTGTGTAATAACTCCTTTACCCATCTAAGATTTTTTGGGGTCCATTTCCTAATTAACTTGGGACAGTAATATGGTTCTCTCCTTTTCTGTCTTATGCTCACAGTACTGCTGTGAGGTAGGCTAGGCTGCAGGAGACTGACTGGCTCAAGGTCACCCAACAAGCTTCCTGATGACTTGGGGATTTTAAACCCAGGTCCTTCATGATCTTAGCTGAAACAAACCAGTACCCCAGCCTGGCTCTACACAGTGATGCCTCTTTAATCCTTAACAATCCTATGTTGCATTTGCTCTCACGGTTGGGAAAGAAATACTTCCTGATTTCAAGTCTAATGAAGCAACATGACTGGATTTAAGGGTTTTTTTTTTTAAGAACCACAGACTCCAGCAAGACAATATCTACTTAATTCCTTTTATGACATTTGGAGTGGTTTGTGAATCAGGCTGTCACTCTGCACTTCCGTCTTCTCGTGTAGTCTTCTGTTTGCGATGCCATGCTCTGCTGGAAATCAATGATAAGTGCAGCATAGCATGAGACACAAAAATATGAAATTGGATGAGAGCCATTCTCAGAGTGATCTGAGCTGGGCGGCCCCTCCTTAAGGAAGGAGATATAACTCGTCAGCAGCCATTGGTAGATCACCTAGTCAGTGTGTAGAAGGTTCTGCAGTCATTCCTGGTCTCTAGGCCGGTGTTTCTCTACCCATGGGTCATGGATCCACATACAGTTGCCAAGCAAGCTTCGGAAATTCCTGGAGATTTGAGAGGAACTGCCTGAGAAAGGTGAAGTTTGGGGGAAGCTTTTCAAAGCTGCCATTTCCTCCAGGAACTGATCTGTATCCTAGGGATGGGCACAAACCTTGTCACAAACCTAAGTTCATCACAAAAATTGCCCAGTTTGTGGTTCATGAGCTGAGGGTTGTGCAGTCACACCTACAATGAATCTCCCATGAACCTCTATGGTTTTTATGGAGTTGGCGGTTCATGTGGCAGATACACTGGGGATGATCAACTTATTGTCAAAGCAACGGGGGGGGAGTGGACTTCTGCAGCTCTTCTGCAGCTCTTCTGCAGCCCTGGAAAAACCAATAGTGCCCCTCCAAAGCTAAACAGGCAGTGCTGGCTGCCAATAAGACAGCTCCCATTCTGCTGTACGAGAGCAGACTGGATATATACCCCAAGCTCACACACAGCTGTCTTTACTTGGCAGCAGGCAGTTAGGCAGAGAGAGAGTTAGAGGCAGAGAGGAAAGGGAACTGGAAGTCATTCTTCAGTGTGAAAACAGTAGGGTTGGGGGTGTTTGGTGCTTACTCGGGGCTCTGAGGCACCGATCATTCTGCTCAAGCTGAGCAGAGGGGTTTACGCTGGAGTTCAGTTGTAATTCCAGGAGAATTCCAAACCCCACCTACAGGGCTGGTGACCCTAGATCTGCACCTGCTGAGTCACAGACGTCTATAAGGTTCTGCTGCTAGCATGCATATAATACAGAGCAAGCATTCCACCTTTCTTTCAATACACAAACACACATGCACACAGAGAATCAGCAAGATAGGAAGGTACAATCACTAATACAGTGAAGATTCCTTTTTAGCTCCTCATTACATACACCTCCTAGGGAGGGCTTCTAGTGTCCTGGCCCCACTGGTGGACCTCCTGTTGGCACCTGGTATTTTTGGCCACTGTGGGACAAAGTGTTGGACTGGATGGGCCATTGGCCTGATCCAACATTGGCTTCTCTTATGTTCTTATGTTGTTGTGCACAACTTGTTTTCATGTTGCCGCCTCTCATGATCTGGTCCTCATGGTCCTGACCTTGATATTCATAAAGCTGTAACTCTGGCCCCTTCCTCTGCCTATCATGTGACTAGGATATTTTGAGATTTCCTATCATGTGCTTGCAGCTCGATTGGCCGTATGTTGCAGCCTGGAGGTTAAAGATGAATCCCAGGTCCCGAAAGGTTAAAGACAACTGCTCTACATTAGAATGACCAGTAAGTCTTCGTCTATTCATCAGAATTCAGGACTGTGATCTTTCCCATTGGGATATTTTGGACTTTGAATGACTACACAGTTGTGTTTCTTTCACTTATGTTTAAATTTTCTATATAAGCCCTACTGTTTGGACTGTACCACTGAACATCTACGGCAGAATTTTGGAATTTTGTAAAAGATATATTTGATTTTTCTATATCATAGGATTCTTTGATGTAACATTGTGATAAGAGTGATTCTCTGATAGTCCATTGTATATTAAAGGGTTGAAATTTGAATGAAAAAATACACCTTAGTGTTTTTTTTAAATAAAAATAGTCTTTATTAGTCTGCACTACAGCATCATATTGGTATGGTTTTACAGTTTTCTGGTTGTAACTTCCTGGTTTTAGCCAGAAGTGACTGACACATCTACAACGCCCTCCCCCCCCATTATTCCCCAATTCATTTGACCGCCAGTGAGGATGGGGAGCTCTAGCACAAACTGAGCTAGTGGCAAATCTAGGGTAAAGTAAGACTCCAGGGGTTGCAGTTATGACATTTCAGAGCCATGTGTAGTTTGCCTCTTGGGTGATCAGGATCCAAAACAAAAATGTTGATCTATGACATGGCCCCAAATTTTACAGACAGATGCAATCCAAGCCCAATCCTCATAGATGCCAACTGCAGAGTTCCCATTGTGGTTTCCATGTTAGACACACAGAAGAAATCTCACAGACTGAATCGGTTTACCTTGAAATGCCTTTTCCCTTTCACCTTTACAAAAGTACCAAATATTTTTGTTAGTAATGAAACCCCATTCATTATATAAAACAGCAGCTGGGAGGTAGGTGGTGGAAGAGCTGCTCCAACTCTAAAGCAAGCAGTCTGTGTTCACAAATGTTATTTCTTCATATTTATGTCTGACGGTTGCATAAAAAACACCTCTAATGACATCCCAGGGGTGGTCTTTTAAAATACCCCCCCTTGAGATCCTTCCCTGTTTAATCTCCGAAAAGTAGGTATTGCTTATTCAAGTAAACTAACCAAGCCTGACTTATTTTCTTTGGATTATTATTTTTTCTTTCCAGCATGTCTTTTTCTATCTGAAATAGATTATCACTTTCATGTCAGCAGTGGAAACTGTACCGCCGAAAAAGAAGCACGGCCACATTTCGTTATAACCAAGTCTCATGCTGACTTCCAAAAATTATACAGAAGTATCATCAACTCTCTTTCCTTACTGAGATTCTTTGGTAAAAGACCAGTGCCTGCTCAGGGATCACCTCTTGGGTGATCAGGGTCCAAAATCAAAAAGTTGATCACTAGCATTTGCCTGCTCCCCCATCTCCTTGGAGGAAGCATGAGGGTGGGGGGAGCCAAGTGTGGCTCAGCACGGGAGCACTGGCCAATCAGGGGCTGGGTCACCAGCCAGGTGAAGCAGGAGCTACCCTTCCTCCTCAGTTTGACCCAGCATGAGTTCCCCACTGCCTGCCCTCTTTTTTAGACTATGTGGAATTAGCTAGTCACCGGTTTTTGGGGCTGAGCAGGAATTTTTGGGACCTCACTCAGACTGGCCAAGAAGGAGGCCTTCCCCCCGCCCCCACTCTACATGGTCAGAGGGGGTGGGGTACAAATAGGCCTGGTAAAACTGCTTAGGCCCTAACTGGTATGGCAGGAAAAGCAGGGATTTAGGGGATTTTGAGTTGGCAAGCACCCCAAGGTATCAGTGACTAGGGGGCATTCTCAAACTGGGTAACTATGGGCTTGGCAGGGTGACTCAGTTGGGGGCCTCTTTGGGGTTGGGGGAGCATATGTTGAGCCTTAGGGCTTTTCAGTTGTGGGCTGGAATGTGCCCTCCCTCCCCTCTATGCACTGGCGTGTGGGTTGCAATAAGTAAGGTCCGGAAGGATCCCGGACCTGGCTCTGAGCCAGGGTGGGGTTGCCCTTTTAGGAGGCTTGTGTTGCAAGCACAATACAACCTATGCTTTAATGTGCTAATGAGATGGTTCAGATCAGCTTATGTATACATGAAATTCCCAGTTTAACTTGTGTTTCATTCGGGGGGGGCAACAAAAGTTGGGGGACAACAGCACATGTAAGTTGTTACTTCAGAAGTTATACGAATTTACCTTTTTTAATTTAATATATATATTTTTAAAAATAAACCTGTATCCCACCCTCCCCCGCAAGCAGGCTCAGGGTGTGTTCCATCAGCGTTAAAACAATAACAATGAAAACCCATTTAAAACAAGACTGAAACAATACAATAACCATACAATTATAAAATACTGTGCAGAACCGAATCAGTAACTCAGTAGCTAAAAACGATCTAGCTAAAAATCACATCTAAAATACAATTATATTTTTGAATAAAGCATCCAGTGATGGTTCTGAAGTATGGAAGGGGAGGTGGGAAGCTTCTAATGGTGAACTTTAGAATTCCTCCCCTCTCCTATTTGATTACTGGCTAAGCCCAAGGTACCATAAAGTTTGGATCCAGACTGTAATAACTTTGCCAAAAGCTATGACCTTTGTTACTTCCTCATGGGGTTGCCATTGCCAACAACCAAGAGAAAAAAATGCCTTGCCCCTTTAATAAAGGCTTACCACGCAGAAATCGCAGCTGAAGCTTTTCAAAGCACAAACGTAAAGAGCACCTAACATAAGAACATAAGAGAAGCCACTGCTGGATCAGGCCAGTGGCCCATCCAGTCCAACACTCTGTCACATGGTGGTCAAAAACACCAGGTGCCCTCAGAAGGTCCAGCAGTGGGGCCAGGACACTAGAAGCCCTCCTATTTTTGGACCCTGTCCCGAGCACCAAGAATACAGAGCATCACTTGCCGCAGACCGAGAGTTCCTATCTATACCTTGTGGCTAATAGTCACTAATGGACCTCTGCTCCATATGTTTATCTAATTCCCCCTTGAAGCCATCCATGCTTGTAGCCGCCACCACCTCCTGTGGCAGTGAATTCCACGTGTTAATCACTCTTTGGGTGAAGAAGTACTTCCTATTTCCTGTTCTAACCCGACTGCTCAGCAATTTCATGGAGTGCCCCCGAGTTCTTGTACTGTGAGAAAGGGAGAAAAGGACTTCTTTCTCTACCTGCTCTATCCCATGCATAATCTTATAAACCTCGATCATGTCACCGCTCAGCCATCATTTCTCCAAGCTAAAGAGCCCCAAGTGCTTCAGCCTTTCTTCATAGGGAAAGTGTTCCAACCCCTTCATCATTCTAGTTGCCCTTTTCTGCACTTTTTCCAATGCTATCTTTTTTGAGATGTGGCACCCAGAACTGTATACAGTACTCCAAATGAAAGGTGTTTACACCTAGTAAACAACATCCTATTAAGCCTCTGTTGAAGGGGCAGGAGATACACACACATACACAGAGCTTGATCTAATCAGATACTGGAAGCTAATTAGGGTAATCTCTGGCTAGTATTTGGATGGGAGACCTCCAAGGAGTACCAGGGTTGTGACGCAGAGTCAGGCAATGACAAACCACCTCTGAACGTCTCTTGCCTTGAAAATGTTGGAAAACTTGGCAATGGATCTTTGCTTCACTGGAGAGGAGGCATTTCTTTCTGTGTAAAAAAAACTTTATTTTTAAGGGAGGGGTTCACAGAAAAAAATCTACAGAACAACAAAGACTAAGGCTACATCATTGGAGCTACGAACCGACCGACCACACGGAACAACAACAATGGAGATTCTTCTTCTTCTTCTTGACCCCCACGAAGGAAATCACCTGAATACATTAACCAATGACTGTGAGTAAACAGACTTCAGTTTCCCCAGCTATCTTTCCACTGGCTCTGTGCCAGGTTTCCTTCCAGGTCAGTCTAAACAAGAGCACACAAGGTAAACAGATTAACCCTATAATTACTAGATTAGACCTTGCAACACACACATATTTCCAACAGAAAACCCTTCAGGGTCTCCATAAGTCAGCTGTGACTTGACGGCACTCTCCACCACCACCATCAGAGAGAAAGAGAGAGAGAGAGAGAGACTCCAGGCTACAGGCAACCCTAAACTGTTCGGCTTGAACCAAGTGCATTGGGAGGGAGGACTGCTGTACAAATACTTCCACCAGAAGGCACAGATTGGTCTGTCATGGAGTGCTGTCAATAGTCCCATGTTGGTTCAGTTATCTGGAGCACAAGATGGGCCTGCCCTATTGTGAAACAGATAGAACTGGCCTAAAAAAAAAAAAAGATCCATTGACATTTTCTTAGAATGTATACTTTTTTTAGGGCACATCCTGTAACAACAGTTTTCTGTTGCCTCTAGGAGACTCTCAGGTGAAGGCAAGGGCAGATGGTGCAGGGCCCTGAAGCCTGATGCTGCACTTCACAGTGGTGTTTCTTGTCAGGGTTCCAGGCTGCTGTGACCTTACACTGCTTGCAGAAAAACTCCTGCTGAATGGGTACTCTGGTCAATTACCATACCAAGCCACAGAAGTCAGTTTTCCTCCTAAGAGCACACAGACAGAGAAACTTGGCAGCCTGTAAGCAAAGTAACAAAGGTTTGGCTGACTTTTCTGCAGGATACAGGAATCAAACAGCATTTCTGGGATGGGACCCTGAGCTGTTCTACACATCACATGGCAAAAAATACCCTGAGAAAGGTCTTGCTAATTAATATATGTTTTACCAGTCCTGGTTCTCTGATGAGCAACCCTGAAGGATGCGAATGAGACAAAACACATTGCAAATTTTTGTGAGCATTTAAAAATAATCTTAGGCATACACTCCAAAAATGTAATGTGTCATAGCAGCCCATAATGCGCTGTGGAAACACCAAAGCAGAATCTGAGGCTGGTGCAAGATCAGCACAAAAACCTTATTACAACTTGTTATTTTGGTGCAATTTCTCCTGAGTCCTTTAGATTAAATGCAACAACTGGCTGCCTCTCAAAGTAATCCATATGATATACTGGAGGAAGGGTGGGGAAAATTCCAGTTGAAGAGAGAGCCTTGCTGTGTGTATTTGGCAGAGTTGGGGGAAGGGGGGAAGTAGCAGCTTATTTACCCGTTCTTGCCTCCCCTCGAGAAGGTTTGCCTTCTGACACCAGAAAAGGAGACTGTGCAGCCACTAAAGAACTTTTTAAAACCTTGCAAAGGGCTGGCACATTATTTTTGTGTTTGTACTTCATGTGTTCAAAGAATAAAAAATAAAAACGAACATTTCCAGCAAATCACAGCATGGTATGGGAACTGTCATAATGCAACCCTCTATGAATAGCACTTGCTACTGAAAGTGACATATTTGTGAGAGAAGGAAACCCCACTTTTCCAGTGAAACACAACTATCCATTTGCTATTGTTTTCCTACAACTAGCATACATTTATTGCTGTCACATGAGCCGCTGGAACTGGTCTCGTCGTCGCTTGACTCAATGGCCGCTCCTCGAGCCACCACCTCACCTGTTTCCCGCCCTTGGCTGCCAGGGCCTCAGATACGGCCACAGGGGGGGGGGTTACTTCACCACACCCGCTCCTGCAGCCCCCTGGTGGGATTTGCTTTAGTCAGTCTCTTTCTCTCTCTCTGCGTCCTGACCACATCCACACACAGGCGTCTCCTCCCCGGCCCTTGTTGGCAGCCTCCCTTTTATTCCTCTTTCCTCCCACTATCCCTCTCGCTCCCTCCTCCCTCCTCCGGTCCCGCCTCCCCTCTTAATGCGGGACGCTGAAGCCCTCCTGGCACTTCCGGGTCCGCCCAGCCTGCCGCCCTGGCTCCGCAGCGTGGAGCCCGCCAACGCTCTCTCGCCCTTGCTCTGGGCCCACGGCTCGGCACGGCCCTCTCTGCCCTCAGCGGCCCTTCCTCCCAGCTCTGGCCCCGTGCCGGGATCGTCCTCGATCCCTCCAGCCTGTTCCCTGGCCCCAACAAGCCAGCCCTGAGTGGTGTCTCTGCCTCCCACAGCTCCTGCAACCCCGCGGCCCCAGAGCCGGGCGGGGATGAGGCCGGCCCCTCCACCTCCCCTCTCCAGGCATGTTCCCCTGTGCGCCGGGGGGGGGGGGAGGCAGCAGCGGCGACGTTCTGCCCACCCCGGCATCTCTGCTCGCCCCGTCGGGGACCATCGGCTGCCGGCTCTGCTGCGGCCCCTCCCTGGACCAGGTGAGTCTGTCCCCTGGGGCTTCAGGCGCTGCGGTGCCTCCCAGGGACTCCTGGGGGTGCTGCGGGCCGGGAGAGTCCCGGGATTGGGACAATTGCACAGGTTGTCATTGGGAAAGGCCCTGAATTAGGAGAGACCTCTCTCCCAGTTATGTACTGAAAACCTCTACTCAATCTATTCAGTGGAGTGAATAGATACAGTGCATCTGTCATCCTCAGGATGGTGCTCACAAATACCATGGCACCCGTCAGTGGGCTTCCTGGTGCCAATGGCTATTGAACATACTATCTCTTCTCCACAGGGCTAGGTCTTATATAGCTGCTGGCAGGGGGGATAACTCTCTTCATCTGGGATCTCTTCTACGGTAACTATAGAGTTTTTTCTCAAACAATAGAGTGTGTCCCCCCGCAACGTGCCCAGTGTGATGATGTCACCTGGAGGTGACATCATTGCACTGGGCACATTGGCACAAATAGGGCATTTTGGGGGGGGGGGCTGGGTTTCCCCTGCCAGCTGGATCGGGGCTGGTGGATCAGGGGCCTCGAAAGTGGGCAAACCCCTCCTCCCATTGAGGGACTAGCAACTTTACTCCCCCAAAATAATCACTCTGTCCTGGCTTCCCTATAGCTCCCTGGAGTAGGAGGTGCTTCAGAAGAATCCAAGAGGATTCCTTGTGCTCTGTAGGAGGTGTCCGTCCAGAAACAGCCGCCTCCATTATAGAAGGATGCTTAGCTTGCAGCCTTCCAACATTCCGCTGTTGGCCCCAACAACCCATGGCAGCCATTTTGTGGCATGGCTCACTCCTTGTTCTCAAAATTTCAAAATGCCACAGGTTCAACAAGCCTGGGAGCCCCTGTAATACATAAAAATGATAAGACCACTTGGCTAGCACAGGAATTCATTCTCTGTCTATTTTGAGCTGCGCTATATTCTGCTAGGTCACTGGTGCTCTCAGCTCATGGAATTAAATTCCTTTGGCTGATAGCTGGTCATTTTTGGACTCTTTGCTGTTCTGGGACCTGCTTGTTCTGGAATTCAGCCACTGTCACTGTTTGGCAAGTTTTAGCATGCAGACTTAGCTATTCAGACCGGGCGTAGTATGTACATATATATATATATATATATATATATATATATATATATATATACACACACACACACACACACACACACACACACACACACACACACACACTATTGCATCATTTTGGCAGTCGAGCATTAATTATAAGGCCTCTTTCTTTTTCAAAAGGATATATTTATGACATATTTAAAATAAACAGTTTAATATCTGACACTTCTCTAATTATTCTGACAGTCTTAATTTTTAGTTTCCTCCACGAAATATCTACATTTAAAATCTTGCTTTGTGGGAGGAAAAATAAACTTGCATTTTGGCAGGTGTCTGCATTCAGACATCATGGCAAATTAGGTAAAAGGTAAAGGTTTCTCTTGCTTGAAAGCCAGTCGAATCTGTCTGTAGGGGGCAGTGCTCATCTCTGTGTCCAAGCTGAAGAGCCAGCGTTGTCCAGTCTTTTCCATGGTCATGTGGCCAGCATGACTAGACGCTGAGGCGCACGGAATGCTGTTACCTTTCCACTGAAGCGGTACCTATTTATCTACTTGCAATTTCTTGCTTTCAAACTGCTAGGCTGGCAGGAGCTGGGACCAGAGACGGGAGCTCACTCCATCATGCAGCACTCAGGCCTCAAACTGCCAAGCTACCAACCTTCTGGTCTGCACCTCAATGTCTTAACCTCTGAGCCACTGCGGCCCCCATGGCAAATTAGAGTTTGGTTAAAGATTTCAGAAAGCAGGAATCCTTCAGTTGTGCTTCATGCTCAAGGGGAGGTGGCAATAAGCACATGAGTGCAGCCATAAGTTGAGTTTGTGCAGTTTGTTCACAATGACTCAATTTAGCCATAAAAATGTAGGCAAATATTATTTCCTTCATATATACCTTGCCTTTCTCCCCAGTGGGACAGCTTTAATCATTCTCTTTCCCTCCATTTTATCCACACAACGACCCGATAAAGTAGGTTAGGCTGATAGTGGCCAAAGCCACCCAACAAATGTCCATGGCAGAGTAGGGATTGGAACCTGGGACTCAGATCCTAGTCTGACACTCTTAACAACTGCACCATACTAGCTGTGCTCATGGACATATGCTCCTCAAACGGTTTTCTTTCAACACAGCCAACTGTAGTCTATATTTATTTAAAACATTTATTAGCTGCCTTTCTCCCTAGCAGAGCTCAAGGCGGCTTACAACACATATAAAACATATATAACAACACAATAGAAACAATATAAAATAAAACAACAATGATAAAAAGACCATAAAAAGTCACAACTGTAAGCTTTAGAGAGCAATCTTAAACTGCGGTCATGCACATTAACTAATCCTCTTTCAATCTACTTTCTTTTTTTTCTGTAACATTTTTATTAAGTTTTATCAACGTAACTATAACTTACAAAAATTTCAAAAAAAACCCCAAGTACATATTTCAAAATTCAATCTACTTATATTATAGATATCTACTAGTACTTGACATTAAGCATATTGAGCCCTAATAGAAATTTTAACATTCATCCATTTATACACTTTATTCCAATTATTCCAAAAAATTTCCTCCGATTTGTTATCCCAGACCACACTCAATCTGTCCATTTCTGCCATATCAAACAGTTTATATTTTAAGTCTTCTTCTGTAGGGATTAATTCCGCTTTCCAATTCTTTGCTATCAAAATTCTTGCAGCTGTGAATATTATATCATTATGTATCTATCCGTTTTTAAGGATTCTGGAAAGATATTTAATAAAAATAGTTCTGGTATCATCGGTAACTCCACATCAAATATTTCTATAATTATTTTCTGCACTTTTCTCCAAAACTTTTGTATTCTATCACACCTCCACCACATATGAAAGAATGTTCCTATGTTTGCTTTACACTTCCAACATCTGTTGGATGCATAGGGAAAGCATTTTGCGATCTTATCTGGCGACCAATGCCATCTATAGAACATTTTGTAGATATTCTCTTTATAGGACATCGATCTCATGTATTTTACTGATGCCCACATTTTAGACCATTCATCTGTCTCAATCGTGTGCAGGGGTCCTTTGGGGCCGGAGCGAGGTGGAGCGCCGCTCCACCAGCTCAGGAGTGGGCACTAGGGCAGCCACAGGCTGAATCAGGTTCTCTGATCTGATTCAGCCCACCGACGAATTGCCGCCGAAATTCAGCTGTGGCTTTAAAAGCAGCTGAAGGGGAGGGGGTTTGAGGGAGAGGCTCCAAACTTGCAGGGTAGCTTCTGGGACCTCTCTCCCAAATACCCACCAAGTTTCAAGAAGAATGGACCAGGGGGTCCAATTCTACGGGCCTCCAAACAGGTTGCCCCCATTCCTTCCATTAACTTCCAGTAACTTTTTCCCCACCATAGAGAAGAATGGAGGGATGGGGCAACCTGTTTGAGGCCCCATAGAATTGGACCCCGTGGTCCAATCTTCTTGAAACTTGGTGGGTATTTTGGGGAGAGGTCCCAGAAGGTACCCAGCAAGTTTGGAACCTCTCCCTCAAACTCCCTCTCCTCCAGTCCTTCATATACTCTATGAGTTTTAGCCATTGACTTCAATGGCCCATAGGGTATAATAGGGCTGAAACTGACATTCGGCCCGTTATGCTAATGAGTTATGCTAATAGGTATGCTAATGAGCTCCTGCGCCTCTTTTTTTACAAAATGACCCCTGATCGTGTGTCCTTTCAATCCACTTTGAATGCACTTTCCAACTGGATTTTACTGTGGCCCAATCTGCATATAGCATTTGCTCTGCTGTTTACCAAACCCATGTTTGAACAGAAATTCCCCCTCTGCATTGCATGCCACTTTCACTCTGATTCATTATTGGATTTTATGACAGTATCCAGACTGCATGCTGGTTTCACTTTGTTTGATCTCTTGGTTTTATGGAACTGTCTACATAGATCTATGGCTGTTTTATGGCCGTTTAGGGGTGACTGTGGTTTTGAGCCGCATCCTTTTTTGTTCCAGTGTGGGTTTGGTAAAACAACAGAGCAAATGCTAGATGCAGATTGGGCCTGTGTGAACTGGCAAAATCCAGTTGGAAAGTGCACTGAAAGTGGATTATTTAGTGTGTGTGACCGCATCCTTAAGCAGGTCTATGCAGAGTTTACTGAGGTCTATTCAATGGATCTTACTCACAATGAAGTTTGTTTTAAAATTGCACCTTTGTCTAAACATTTCTACTACTTCAATACTCCTGACAAAAATAGCAGAATAAAGTGTATTACTTTAACTCTACTGTATTGTTTTATTTTGTTTTCGTTGCCTTGTAGGGGAGATTTCTTTCTCTTGAATGACTTATGAATATCAATGGGATAAACTTTGGAACATCCTTATCAAATTCTGCATCCTTCCTGTCTTTTTACTGCCTTCAAGGGAGTATGGGGAAACCATGCTCAGCATGAAGTCTAGAAATGAAGATGACAATACAAACAGGGAATAATTACACCATGTGGATGAAACAGAACAGAAGCAACGACCAAAATGCCATGGTTACTGTAGGAATAAAAACGTACACAGAAGGAGAAATAAATTTTAAGGCATTCAAACATTCTTTTTTTTTAAAAAAAATTGCTTTCTCAGTGGTTGGATTTGAGCACAGAAGCCAAAACAACACCTGCTGTCTGATTCAGTGTTTACTCGAAAGTAAATCCAATTATTTCCAAAATGCAGTTAGCCAGAAATGTGCAGTCAGAAAGGATTTGTTTTAACAAACATGGTGTTCAGAGATCACACCCACCCTGTTCGTAATCCTCAGTTTCTCTAAAGCTGAGCGCTGCATGGATGGTTTGTTGACCATTTAAGTCCAGTAGTATTTCAAATAGTTTTGATTCTGTGCAAGGATGGCATCCAGCATGATGGCTCACTGGCTTGGCATATGTTCCTAGTGTATTGATTTGCTGGGCTTACCTATGTCCCAGAGTCATCATGCACAGATCATGCATCATTTCAAAACAGCTACATTTTTAAAACATTTGTGGTAGTGGCACCTGAGGAGCTCACAGCATTAATCTGTCAGCAGCATTCATCATGATGGTGAATGTTTAGAACGTACTGGATTTAACTACAGTTCTCATGTAGCAGTACAAAAATGTGTAAAGCTTTTGTGATCCAATTTAGAACACTCAATTAATATGCATGCTCTAGTCTTTCGGAGTCAGGCAGGCAAACTGACTGCAACTGGAACACTAGGCAAGCCGCTCCCCCAACCAGTGTCCCCTCTAAGCTGAGTTAGTGTGAGCTAGCTCACAGGTTTTTTTGCCTCCGGCTCACACATTTTTGTCTTAACTCAGGAAGAGTGTTTCCAGAGCAAACTAATTGATGCAGTAGCCAAATGGCTCGCTCACAACTTTAATGCCAGTAGCTCACAAAGTAGAATTTTTGCTCACAAGACTCCACAGCTTAGAGGGAGCGGCCCCAATGTACCTGAACAAGCTCAAGACAACCACTTCTTTTGTATGTAATTTTTCCCCCTGTTATGGGGATAGGATGAGCGAGGAGTGGTGGGACAGGGACAGCTGTGCAGGAATGCTCATGTGCAAGATGTTGCAAAACCTGGAACCTAAGAAGGGTTATACCTTCCTAAGCCCATTGTAGTCAGTGGTCTTAGAAATGTGAAACTCTGCTTAGGGCAGCATTGTCAGTGCTTCAGTGTGAGCTATGGGAATGCCCTAGCCACAGTGAAGCACATGGGGAGAGCAGTGCTGCATGTGCACAAGTTAAACAGGATTGCCACTTATGGCTTCAGCAGGGGTACGTGGGAGCGGGAGCGCACAGGAGCGCAGCTCCGGGAGTGAGGAGCCCAGGGGGCAGGCACATGACCAAGCCCCGCCCTCTCCTCGGCTTCCCCGAGCAGTGCAGAGGCACAGCGCCCCGGGGAAAGCCCTGCTAGGGTCTTTGTTTTTAATGTTTTGTTTTAATATTGTTAATTTTATCATTGTTCCTTTTATGACTGTGTGCTCCTTTTCCAGAGACTTGCTCAAGGTGGCATATAAATTTTCTAAGTATACCATATTTTATCTGGGCACATGGCACATAAGTACTGGAGAAATTTCACCAACCCTTCAGCAGCTTCCACCCCATCAGTTTGGTGTAGTGGTTAAGTGCGCGGACTCTAATCTGGGAGAACCGGGTTTGATTCCCCACTCCTCCACATGCAGCTGCTGGTGTGACCTTGGGCCATTCACAAGTTCTCTCAGAGCTGTTCTCTCATGAGCAGTTCTCAAAAGACCTCTCTCAGCCCCACCTACCTCACAGGGTGTCTTGTTGTGGGGAGGGGAAGGGGAAGGGATGGGTGGTGCACATGTCCTGGGTATCTCAAGCTTACTTGAAACCTGGTGGTTTCAAGGGAGCAGGAAGAGAGTGAGGGTGTGTTCTTTACGCTTATTTTTATTGCACAAAGTATTGGATGGGGAAGGGACTGGAGGAAGAGCAGGTCAGTTTCACTCACCTGTGGAGTGGAGCCTGAGGGGTGGGTGTTGCCTTCTGACACACTTCCGGTATGTTAGGGGGTGTGGCATATGCAAATGAGTTATGCTAATGAGTTCCTGCACCTCTTTTTCTACGAAATGACCCCTGGGCTTCAGGCTTCAAGTCCGTAGGGTTTTCCCACACTATAGGCTTAAATCACCTCTAAGGTATTTCTCTTTTGATAATGCTGGACCATTGTACTGATGGAAGGGAAAGAAGAGAAGCAATTATCATGAGAAAGAACATCGTGGACCATATAGGACTTGTATTTGGGGAAGGGCTATGGCTCAGTGGGAGAACATCTATTTTGGATGCAGAAGATCCCAGCTTCAGTCCTAGGCATCTCCTGTCAAAGGGGTCAGGAAATAGGTGAGAGCCACCGCCAACAAGAGCAGACCTTTAGGGATCAACAGTCTGTCTTGGTATAAGACAGTTTCAAGTGTATTCTCCTTACAAATCTATTTGATGCAAGAGTTTGAGGCTTGTTCCAAAATCCCACGCGTAAGAAGCCTTGCTGTTATCCGTGAGATTGCAAGGTGAAGTGTACCATAAGATACCTGCATGACTGTTACTGGATTTCTGAGCTCTTTTTCACGCTCATCAAAGGAGACGTAAATGTAGGTCTGGTGACAGGATACCATCTTGTCAGCTGAAAAGAACTTTGCTAGAGAAAATAATTGGGCAAAAACAATCCCCTGCCACTTCAGCACATCGCTTTCTTTCTTCACAGTCCCCATACAACATAAACAACAGGCAATGTTTCCCTGAAATGCTGGGCTTGCTCTTTACAACCTTTTCACTGGCTGCAACACCTCTAAATTGCTTTGTGCGCACGGCATCTTTGTTTATGTAGCATAGTTTTAAATCTCACACTTTGATGCAATAACATCCTCTGGATTTAGGTTTGGAGAAAAGGAGTAATCACGGTTTTATTAATTCTTGCTACACAATGTATTTGGCAATTTGCTTGCTTGGTCCAAAAAAAAAAATTATAGGATTGCCACAGGTTTAGATGCTTCCAGGCAATGCGTGAGGGTGCAGCTAGACTTCTCACTCCATTTCATCTCCAGTTCCTTTGCCCACCCTTCTTCATCCCTCACATTCTCTGGGACAAAATTATCAGGAGGAGCAACAGAAGACCATAGTAAGAGACAGGCTCTCCTGGTACCCTGAAGAATTTCAACGAAGAGGCCGAATGTCTGGGCCCAAGGTGATGCAGCGCTGGATGCCAGTCTTCATACCAGCTGGTTTCCATGGAATTAGGGTAATCGCTTGTTTGTAACAGGACTCCTTTATTTGCACAAGTGCAAGTCTCACAAAAATACAGAGGATGCGAGTTTCCAGCATGGCAATGGAGAATTTCACCAGATGAATATTTCATGTTAAAGGCAAAAACAAAAAAAACCCCACCCTATGAAGGCAACTCTAGACAAAAGTGTCAAGAAATCTCCAGTCCAGGGGAATTCTTGGTATGGGCAGGCAGAGCACAAAATCACAAAACCCTGGGGTGTGTGCCTTGGTAGTCTCTCATCAGCCTCTTGATCTAACCACACAGTCAGAAGCTAAGGGGCACGCTTCTAACCTTACTGGGAATTAATTAAGTTAGTCCTGCAAGGCAGGCTACTTGCAGAATGAGTTTCCTCTACAATTAACCTGGTAGGTTGACTCTTAAGGTCTAAGGCACAGGAATTAGATTGAAGCACAGAACACCCAAATATGGGCAAAAGATATTTATTAAAGAGTGCGGGAATATTTCAAAAGAACATAGCAGAGAAAAATAAAACAAATAATGCTACATTTTAAGGTCTTAGCTACACAGTAAGAAATTGCTTTAAAGTTGCCAGATATCACCCTTCTTGGTAGAAGTCAGACAGTAGTAATCCAAGCCTCTCTGTGCAGAGAGCATTGGGCCAGATGGGATCCTGGTCCATCCCGAGGTTAGCTCATCATACCTCGTGTTGGCCGCCAGTAGCTACAACTACAGCTACAGCTACAACTCCAAGAAAGACCAGAAAAACTATCTATTTTAAGGCCTAAGATTTGAATAGGCAGGGGGACTTTCTGCCCAATCAAAGATCAGACCAGTGAAGTTATGTTGATGTGAGCCTGTTACAACAGGGGGAGCCACCTTATGATGGGATGGAGGGTTAACCCATTCCTTGTGTAGTGGAAATCGCAACACCAAATGAGGATGCATTGGCACCCAGTCCTGGCCTGGTAGACAAATGGTTCAATCAATCAATCTATTTATTACGGTCCTAGACCAGCAAGTGGCATAATAAAAACAAGTAAGTAACAGATAAAAGAGCAATTAAAATTATAAAGCATAATAGCATCTAAGATTATAAAAAGGATTCTAAAAATTTAAAATGTCGGAGGTTTAAATTGTACAAGGTAAAAATTTTTATAACAGTCAATAGATAGATAGATAGAGATACATCAGTCTGCATTTTCCCTTTCCTAGTTCATTATGCAAGTTTGACAGCCACCCTAGTCAGCTTTTAATTTTGCCCCAACCACAATTACAGTCAGCAACCTGAATACGCAAGGTTTACATAAAACCAAACCATTATATTTCACATCTTTTAAAAGTTACACACAAGCTACTGTATGCATTTTCCGATCTTTGTACACCTGTGCACAAAATTTAGCAACTGTTCGGGTTGTTTCATGGTTTATATCAGACAAAAGATAGTCAAGTTTAGTTTTATTTAATCTGCCAGGGAAGTTTCTGATCAGCGGCTCAATGTATTTTGACCGAATTTCTTTATGCCTAGGGCAATTAAAGAATATATGTTCCATTGAATCAATGTCCTTTAGAGAGCAAGAACAGACCCTATGCATATAGGGAACTGATTTGAACCTTCCTTCCAAAACAGCGGAAGGTAAAGCTGAACTTCTTGCCAGTGTAAAGGCCCTTCTGGAGTTATTTGATTCAAGAAAATAAAGGTATGCAGCAGAAGCAGCAACATATCTTGTATTTGGAGGAGAAATGAAACCAGGTGTTCTATGAATATCAGTTTGTCTTTCTATATCTATCACTCTTTATTTATTTATTTATTTATTTATTTATTTGTTCAATTTATACCCCGCCTAGCCAGCGAACCGGCTCTAGGCGGCTAACAAAAACCATTACCACGAAGGTTTACATATAAAACCGTTAAAACATTTCAATAAATTACAGTAAAATCTCAATAAACTTTCAATAAACTAAACTTTCAAGAAACTAAACTTTCAAGATGGCGACCTCCGAGTTATCTGTTAAGCGGAGGCCGTAGGGGTACCTTCCCCAGGACCAAGGCGATGTTAACGGCCAGGGGTGCCCTCCCCAGGACCAGGACGATGTTAATTACCAGTTCTCCACCCGATGGCGGCTCCTATTTGAAAGCCTGGCGGAAGAGCTCCGTCTTACAGGCCCTGCGGAATTGCAATAAGTCCCGCAGGGCCCTGATGTCATCCGGGAGCTCATTCCACCAGTAAGGAGCCGCCACCGAAAAAGCCCTGGCCCTGGTACAGGTCAAGCGGGCTTCTTTTGGACCGGGGCAAGTCAGGCGATTCTGGGTGCCTGACCTCAGTAACCTCTGGGGCTGGTATGGGGAAAGGCGGTCCCTCAAGTAGGCAGGCCCCTGACCATAAAGGGCTTTAAAGGTTAACACCAGCACCTTGAACCTGACCCGGTATGCTATAGGCAGCCAGTGCAGCACTCTCAGCACAGGCTGGACACTCTTTGTTTAATTAATGATCTGGCTTGGTCTGGCCCTTGGTTCAAAAGTTCTTGGGGAGAGAAACCTAGTTTTCCGATCGTTCTCAAAACCGCTTTCTGCCAACTGGATTGAAAAGGGTCTTGGAAGACTAAAGGGAACAACCCTTGTCGATTAATGCTTCCTGCCAGCCACTTATAGATCGATAGCATACCAATTTTTGCTTCGACCCGAATCATTCCGGTCTCTAATCTGATCCAGGAGTTTGGTACACATTTGGGTACTTGCAGTATTGCCCTTAAGAATTTGGACTGCACTCTCTCGAGTGGGGAAAAGGAGGAAGATGGAGGCCCTAGAGTTGTTCCGTATAGAAGCTGGGCCAGTGATTTCGCTTTAAACAGTCTAAGAGCCGCCGGTACATAGTGCCCTCCTTGTGACTGACAAAATTTAACTATGCTCTTTGCTGTTTTTCTTCCTGTGTAGACAAATGGTTTGTCTTTATACGTGGATTGCTATTTCAAGGTCACAAGGTCGAACGACGACTCTTCCATATCAACAACCAGTTATTTTCCCATTTGGTCACTTCAACCCACTTACAGGCCCAGAGTTTAATATAAGGTCCGCCTAAGGTTAATGAAAGAACAAGAACTTGACTAAAGGTCTTATTTCTTGACAAAAAGTTTTCAAGTGGCTGCCATCCCCAATGTGGTGCCTGCCAGTAGGTTTCCTGACACCCATTTACTTCTTCCCCACAGCAAAGAGCCAGGCCTGGCTTTCTTCCACCTCCTTGGAACAGATGGTGGCTCAGAAGAACCAAGGAGGCCCCACTTTCCTGACTATAGGGAGCACCCATTCAAAAGCCGATGCTGGTGTCATAGGAGGCTTGCAACCTTCCAACCTTTAGTGAGCGGCCCCAGCACCCCATGTCAATGATTTGTGATTGCTCCCAGCCCCTTGGGGAGCCACTTTGTGGTGTTACCCGCTCCCTATTTTCAAAATTCAAGAAGTGCCCACAGGCTCAACAAGATTAGGGACCCCTGATATCCCCAACCCCGGACCAGGGTTTCTTGTGTATGTAAAATTGCTCATGCCCACCTCATTTCTTTTCTATAGCAAGGCTATCCTGCTAATCAAACAGGTAGAGCATCTCAATGTACTGCGATCAATCTCCTTCCCTACCATCTTATCTCTCCCGAGTTAATCATATTTTAAAACATTTTAAAACAACGTTAGTGCATCCAGCAATGTTTTTAGAGAAGGTTTTGTAAGGTACAGACGCTAGAAGCTTGATTCAGCTTGTTTGAAAGCATTGCTTCAACCAGACACACTTGAGAGTTAGTTAAGGCACACTGACGTTGCCAGCATGGAACTTTGCAGCACTCTCGAACGATCCTGTAGACTTACTACATTTTCAAAGGGATTTCAATCTGTGCTTTCTACTTTGAAGAAAATTGCTTTCACACTTTGTAAAACCAACCAAAATGCATTCTGCCACTCATCTAGTTTTGATACGTATTGGATTATTGGATGTGCTTTCTCATAAAGAAGCAATAATAGATTGCCCTTCTGAAGATGCACCTTTTTAATGAAGGGTTTGCTTTGATATTTCACTGCCCCCCATGTACCACAAGGAATGGTATTTTTTTTAAAAAACTTTTACAGACAATAGAGGATTTTAAACACACATTTAACAGCTTCCTTGGCACTGGGGCTTCTTTGGTGACGGCACTCACCTTTACTGAGTACCAACAGCTTTTTGGGGGCTCTCCATGGCCCTGAGACTCATGTGCTAGCCCGCCCCTGGACCCTCAGGAATATCCTAGCGGGGATCTGTGGGGGGAGGGAATTGGTGGAAATCAGCAAGTACGAGTACTGGCACCTTAAAAAACTGCGTGGCCTAAAGATAAATGGAGGGGAAATCATCATCTAATTTATTTAGAGTATGAGGGAAGGATCTCAGTATAAAAAGGTGAAAAAAGGAGTCTTGAGAAGAAGAAGAGATGTTTTTTATACCCTACTTTTTTCTGCCTTGAGGAGTCTCAAAGAGGCTTACAATCGTCTTCCCTTCCTCTCCCCACAACAGGCACCTTGTGAGGTAGGTGGGGCTGAGAGAGTTCTGAGAAAACTGTGACTAGCCCAAGGTCACCCAGCAGGCTTCATGTGGAGAAGTGGGGAATCAAGCTTGGTTCTCCAGATTAGAGAATGGGATAATTGTTTTAAATCGATTAAATTGTAGAAAATTAGTCTCTATGGAACTAGTGCACCCTTCAGAAAGCAGACAAGTGGTGTTCTGTATACCATTCTAGAATAATGTGGCAATTCAGATAAAGGTGCTGTTGAAACAATATGGTACAACAACCACTTAAGTCTTCACTTAAATTCACTGCCACAGGAGGTTGTGGCGGCGGCTACAAGGATGGACGGCTTCAAGAGGGAATTAGATAAACATATGTAGCAGAAGTCCCATCAGTGGCTATTAGCCACAAAGTATAGATAGGAACTCATCATCTGGGGCAAGTGATGCTCTGTATTCTTGGTGCTTGGGGGGGATGACAGTGGGAGGGCTTCTAGTGTCCTGTCCCCACTGCTGGACCTCCTGATGGCACCTGGTGTTTCTGGCCACTGTGTGACAGAGTGTTGGACTGGATGGGCCATTGGCCTGATACAACATTGGCTTCTCTTATGTTCTTATGTCTATAGTATCTGAGAAAATGAAGCTACTTAACAGGGTGAATGGAACACATGCACTGTTTTGATTTAAGAGTTGCATGACAGAAGAAACGCAAGTGTGGTTTAGGGCTCAGAATGCAAGCTGAAGAGCTAGGAGAGCCAGGTTCGAATCCTCAGCCACAAAACTCACTGGGTGACCATGGCCCAGTCTCCCTCAGTTCACCTCCCTCAGAGTTGTGGAGAAGACAGAATCCAGGGAGTCCCCTGCATATCTCCGTGAGCTGCTTAGAGCGAGGGAGGATAAAAACATGCTAAACCTAATTCAGCTGCAAAAAATTTTTCACTGCACCGAATAGGGCCATTACAAAAGGACACTTTGCTCATTTGCCTTCCAGCATGCAGCTGCCCAAGGCTGCAAGTCACTGGGGCCCTGCCCCCCGAAGTTGGCACGCATGCCCATTTTAGCACCATGCGCTGCAAACTCTGCTTGCCGCCTGTTCTTTCATGAGACTTAAGTTACGTTTCACTGAGCACGAGATCCGTCTTAAAAGATGGAACGGGTGTGTGTGTGTGCGCTTTGCTTGGGGAGACGCTGCCTGCTTGCGCACAAATTAAAGAACGTTTAAGAACGCAGGTTAATTCATAAAACAGCGGAGGGGGGGGGGAAGGGCTCGGGTTCCGCTTGCAACATTAAAAACTTCCAAGCTCCGCTTGGGAAAAGGGGGGGGGGGGAGAGAACTCGGGCCAAACGGAAACGAGAGGTCACTACAACGCCATTCATTGCCAGCCGCAGTCGCGGCAGCTCCAAACTGCTCACAAAGCTTCTACTTCAGCGCTCGGACTGCGGAAGGATATTTTACCTTGTTTACCCTGCAAGCAGCTCATTGAGAGAGTGGAAAGCAGGAAGGGGGGAAGGGCCGGGTTGGCAGCCCGCTCGCGTGATTGATGCTTCCTTGGCTCAATGAGGAGGCCGCTCGGCGTGGGGCGGGCTTTCGCCTCTGAGCCAGTCCGCTCTGCGGCGCCGAGGACGGGGCAGTCACGCAGCCTGTGCACTGAGGCTCGGCGTAAATGTGCTGGAGGTTCTGCAACCGCTGCGCCTGACATTGAGTAGTGAGGCACAGCCAGAGAGAATCCCAGCCACGTAAGTAGCTATTAATACATGGTGGGGGAGATGATGTCTTGCTGAAAGGGATTGGCTCGGCCATCCCTTTCCCCTCTCTCTCCCCCCGTCTCTTTTGCAGCCTCTAGGAATAAAGATCAGCGCCCGAAATAATTTTTTTTTAAAGTGACTGCATGTCTTCCTCCTCTTATTCTTCGCCTCTCAGGACTCTTTAAGAGAGGGGGGACAAAGAAGAAAGCGTCCGGGAGGTCCTGCCTGCAGCATTTTGTTTCGCCGTTAATTTTTTAAAGACAAACATATATATATACACACACACACATATATATCTTTCCTGCTCGCATGGCTTTGCGCTGCAAGATCTGGTGAAAACCGAAGGAAGGGGCAAATTAACTGCACGCCATGGAAAGCTGAGAGCATCGATCTTTTTCCCTGTCCTTGATTGCACTTTGTGTCTGATCAAAGGGAACGACAACAACGGAAGAAAACCATCGTTGCAGCGCGTGGATCTTTGTGCTCCCCTCTTCCCGGTAGCGGCGGCGCATTGCGTGGTGAAGACCCCTCTCTTTCCTTGCTGGAAACCGGAGTTTGCTTGCAGGGGGGGGGAAGAAAACAATCAGCCACCCAAGCCCATGACCAGGTCGCACCTCCATTGTCGGTGGAGCTTTTCGCTGCCCTTCTGAAGTTAAATGCGCCCTCGTTATTTTTTGTTCCATTTCTGGATGGTCCTCGCGATCAGTCAAAAGCTTCAGACGCCATCTACAGTTAAAACGTAGGCGAAGAGATTTTTTTTTTAAGGGGGGGGGGAGTCTTTATAAGGCAGCGGGAACAATTGTCTGTCGCACCAGATTACCTAACCCTTTCTTTTTTAAAAAGCGTGTTAATGTTTTGAAGGGCTGATCAGGAAAGGAAATACAGAGAAGGGACCTACTCCCCCTCGCGACTGGGCTTTGAGTAGCGGAGTTCCGCGCGAGGCCGCAGTTTGCAAGCGCGCACGATTGCCAATCCGAGTTACTTTGGGGGGCAGAAAGGATACCCAGCGTCGGAACCGACCACGCCGGCCTTCGTTGGGCAGAACCCTTTCGATTGATCTCACGATCCCCCCGCCTCTTCCCCTCTCTCGCTCGCTGTGCTTTATCAATCGCGCTGTAATCTCCCCCCCCCCCCCCCCCCCAGAATCAACCTGCCCTCCACGACAGGCACAAAGGCATTGTTCCCGCTGGCCCCGTGGCGAGTGACTGCAGACGACCCGAGGGGGTGTTCGTGCTTTGGGGAGGGGGGGGGGCTTCTTGGAGAGGTTTGTTCTCTCCATCCCCATGAACATACAAAGGTCAACCCCCATCACAATCGCACGCTATGGCAGATCTCGGAATAAAACCCAGGATTTCGAAGAGCTCACGTCGATAAGACCCAGCGAGTCCAGCCAGAGTTTTAGCCCCAATCTCGGCTCGCCGAGCCCGCCAGAGACTCCCAGCTTGTCGCATTGCGTTTCTTGCATCGGGAAATACTTATTGTTGGAGCCTCTGGAAGGAGACCACAGTTTCCGAGCGGTACATCTGCACAGCGAGGAAGAACTGGTTTGCAAGGTAAGCCGATTTCCCTGCCTTGTCTGTCGCTTTTAGCCTTTCCCTGTCTGGCCAAGGGCCCTTTCGATCCACTTTCAGTGCACTTCTCAAGTGGATTTTGCTGTGTGAAATGGCAGAATCCGCTTGCAAACGGTTGCTGGAGTGGATTGAAACTGTATTATTTAGCATATGTGAAAACGCTTATGAGAGGGGTTACTCAAAGATTAAAGAGAGAGAGAGAGAGCCCCAGCATTGATTTAGGCCCAGTGTGAAATTAATTAAACAAGCAACCCCCCTCCCCCGCCTTGCATAATTGAAAAGCTCTCTGCAACTTTCCAGACAATGGCCACGTTATAACGGTGGCCTGCAGCCAAAGCCTTGGGGGAGGGGATACTGTAGTGATGGGGAAGGGAAGAGTTGTCCCGAATGCCTTGATGGTCGCGAATAGAATTCTGTTTTCTTTAAAACTGGGGATTCCCTTGCTAATTTCAAATAGTGGTGACTGTGGGTTTGCCTGTGTGAAATCCTCTGCTCCCTGGGCAGCTTTTGTCCAAGGTTGCAATCCTAGGCGTGCTTCCTGGGAGTAAACCCCACTTAATGTCGATCTTACTCGTTAAGCGTCTTAAACATTCGTCGACTCTGCCTATAATAAATAAAAATCGCACACTGAAGTGATCTGAACTGAGCAAGTCCCTGTACGCCGCTGGGTTGTTTGCAAACACCCCCTTCTCCCCCATTCTGTCAAGAATTAAAAGCCCAGTTACGTTTCAAGTCTTCTGTTTCTTAATTGGAGCGCGAGGAGAACACACAACAGAATCAATTTGGGTTCGTTTGCGATCCTTGGCTTCCTGGGCTGCCACTAAAAGGTGTGTTGTGGGGAAAGGAAGCCCGCATGCTTGCCTGTCGAGGGAAGCGACTTCCATTGAGTGGTAGGCGATCCTAGTTCCTTTGTTCCTAAACTGCTGTGGTTTACTCTTCCGATGTGTCTGGGGTGCCAGACTTTTCTGTTTCATCTGTTGGAGTTTCCCTCCCCTAGCAGTTTGTCCAGGGGCTGTGGTGAAAAATCTCCGCTTTCAAATGCTGGCATGGTCCCCAAAATGTATAATTATGGGCTGTTTTTATTTTTATTTTTTTCAACAAAACCGGCAAATTCCTGGAGTTGAATTGGCTGGCTGTGGAGCGAACACTAGCCTCCTTGAACACTCCTGAAATAAATCAAGCGCTTGGGCCAGTCTTGTTGACGAGTGGATGTTTTTATTTATATTCATATGTGGTGGGCAAATTAAATTACATCCTCTGGTTACTCGTAAAAGCTTGCATAGCAGGGCAGTATAAATGTACTGGCCACTTGTGAGTCATGAATCCCAGATCTTAATAAAGATTTAATTCTCTGCCTGTTTATACTGATCGTGTCAAAGAGAGCCTCTGACCTTGGAGGACTTCCACTGCAAGGTGCTGGAAAGTGGCGTCATGGAGCGTGGTGTTTAAAATGCATGCCCTCCTTTGCCAAACTAGATGCAAATCAAAATATTCTTCGCTTCCTGCTACAGGAAAGGGCAGTTGAAAGCCAATGAACAGGAGATTTGGGCACAGAAAGGCAGGAAGCCTGCAAAAAAGGCTGCTCTGCTTTGAAATCTTTCAGAAACCAGTGATTAATTTTTAAATTGTTGGTACTTATCTCCCCCCCACACACACACATATTGTCAAGTATGTTTGCGGTTAAGACAGACATACCACGTAACCAAACTGAAGCTTGTATAAACACATCTTCCTCCATTGTCCATGATCTAATGTGTGTCAGCTGTTTAGTAGTATTAGAAAGGGGGGGTGTTTGATGATGTCATTGGGCATTCTCAATAATTGTAAGCTGAAGTACCTCCCCCAACAAATGCTTGAATTCCAGCACTTCTAAATTTGCAGTGCATGCATTCATATGTCTGTCTATACTTTAGTAGTATTAGAAGGGGGGGGGTGTTTGGTGATGTCATTGGGCATTCTCAATAATTGTAAGCTGAAGTACCCCCCCCCCCAACAAATGCTTGAATTCCAGCTCTTCTAAATTTGCAGTGCACGCATTAATATGTCTGTCTATGCTTCTGGATAAACACCGGCCTTGCCTTGCGGATGTTTGTTCTCTGCCTCTTCTCTCACTGAAAACAGCACTTTGGATTTCTCCCCCCAAGCTTGAGGGTTGGGTACACAAAGGCATGCTCATTTAATTTGGCTGGCACCCCTAGGTGTGTGCTGTGTGCTTTTCGAACCCGGCTGATTCCTGTTTCCTTCTCATTGCGGGGAAACAATTACATTAGGCTCCTGGTCTCTTTGCGTAGGTACTGTGGGCAGCGACTCCGAGCACGTTAGCTTATTGTCAGTGTTGCAAGGCCTGGCACAGTCCGTCCTGGCGAACTAGCAAAGTTTAAGCTGCTGAGATTCCCATCAAAGGAAGCCTTAGTAATGGCTTGTTTGGGTGGGTTTATACTGGTACAAAGGTTACATATTTTACAGTAGCTGGAAGATCGTTACATTTTCCACCTGGCTTGCGTGTAGGATTATCTGTTCTTATTCCAACAGCTTCTGTTCCAATAGTACCAGTACCAGGAGTATTCACACAGAAAGTGTTCCCTTTGGAGATGGGTGCTTTGCTTTCTCTCTCCCCTACTGAAATTTGATCCTTGAAAGGCCTTCAGGACTCTTTCCTTGTCCGTAGGCCTGCTAACCAACGCAAGTAGCAGAGCTCCATCTGTAGAGTCAGTGTATGGCTAGGGTGATTGGCCTAGAGCTGAGAAAGCCTAGGTTCGAACCCATACTTCCACTTCGCTCATTACAGAGAACACAGGTTGGGTCTGGGTCCCCACCCTGCGCCAAATGTTGCACAATCACATACAAATTGTGGGTTCTCCTCAGTTGTGTGGGTGGTGCCCAATCTGGATCAGGACCATGACACAAATGACAAAGGGGCTTTTGCCCCCCCCCCCGCCGCCTGCACCATTTCCCCAGTCTGCAACTATCCATGAGTGTGTGTGTGTGGGAGGAGTGTGCTGTTGTGCTTGCTGGGGAAACCCACATGTATCCCAGGTACCACATGGGACACTAGGCTAGCCTGATTCCATCAGATCTTGGAAGCTAAGCAGGGTTGGCCTCCAAGGAATGCCAGGGTTGTGATGCGGAGGCAGATACTGGAAAACCACCTCTGAAAAATGTCTTGCCTTAAAACAAGTCTAGCTTGCCAATGCTCCCTCTAAGCTGTGGAGTCCTGTGAGCAAAAATTCTACCTTGTGAGCTACTGGCATTCAAGTTGTGAGCGAGTCATTTGGCTACTGCATAAATTAGTTTGTTCTGGCGCCATTCTTCCAGAGCTAAAGCAAAAACGTGTGAGCCAGAGGCTAAAAAACTGTGAGCTAGCTCACACTAGCTCAGCTTAGAGGGAACACTGCTTTGCCGCCTAGTGGTGCATAACTCTAAAAGAGCTAGAACTTCTGACTGCCAGGCAGACTTTTCCTGGCTATTCTACACAAAATTCCAAAAGAAACCACATGGGTTTTCCCCAAACAGCGCCCCCTTGGATTCTTTTAGAATGGGAGAATGGTTGCAGGGGTGTAGTGTGAAGCTTCTTCTTGTAAACCATGGTCCTGATGCTGATTGGGCACCACACACCCCGGAATTAATGTGAACCCACAGCTCACATGTGACTGTCTAGGAACCTAGACCCAACCCATCCACTCGATAATGTGTGGATGGTTGACTTTCTTTTTCAGCCTATATGACCTCATAGGGCTGTTTCTGAGGATAAACGGAGGGAAGGAAGAACCATGTATCCTACCCTGAGCTCCTTGGAAGGGGAGCAGGATGAAAATGTGCTATATTTCACACATTTTTGAAACAGTTGGAGGAAAACTGGGGTGAAGAGGTCCATGGGATGCCCCTTTTGCTGATGCACTGCTGAACTGACTTATTGATGAGAGCTGCAGGTTTATGTGTTTTTACTGAGATGTAAGGTTCCATGGAACTCAGTTCTGAATAAACATGCGTAGCGTCAGGCTGTAAATCTTCAAGGCAAGCACTGTTTGATGTCAAAAAGATCTTGACTTTAAGGCAAATTTTGCATGAGTTTAGGATTTTACCATTGCATTTTAAAAACTGTATTGAGAGCAAGTTCTAGGCCAGTTATGTTCCTGGATTGCCCCATTGTATCTTTATCTTGTGCAATGAGGTCAGTCTGTGTGCTTTAGTAATAAATCCGGCTTTGTAATTTTTTGACCTTCATTGTTTAAGGGGAAAGATACCTGAAGCATGCAGCTTACCAATCATCGAAGCCTTGTATTCGTTATGCTTTCCCACTGATTGCAATGCAACCAGTATTCTCAACGAAATCCTTCCTGTTGCCTCGAATCCGTATGACTTCTAAATGTCTCATGCACTGATTCATTCATAATCACTGGATTAGTGTAACATTTTTATATTTGAATTTCCCAGCATGCTCCATGCGGTCTTGCATTTCATTCACAAGAGCACAGGTGAAGTGCCTGCTGTTCAAGAGGCGTTCAGTTTTTTAAAGGGACGCTCACTTTAAAGCCCTGCATGCTTCAAAAACTTGATGACAATCCAATGGAAACGCACAACTGACTGCTTAATGTATGCAAACTCAGTTTGACCTACCAAGGGGTTTCCCACCTATCCACCATCCTAGCCTTAACCAACAAGGACTCCCCCTGTTATGTCTAGGATTGCCAGCAACCAGGAGAAAAAGCATCCTTTCTCCGTAACAGAGGCTTATCTTGCTTTCGCACATGCTGAATAATCCACTTTGAATGCCAGTGGATTTTGCCGTTTCACATAGTAAAACCCAGCTGCAAAGTGGATTGAAAATGCATTATTCAGTGTGTGTGTGTGTGTGTGAAAGCACCCTTAATACGTTATTATTTAACAGGTGATGTTACTTAGCTGTATTCCATGAAAAGCTTCCCCTGCCCAAAAGGGACAGAACAGTTTTTCTGTTGGTTGTTGGTAACCGTAGTTACGCCCCTTGGCCTTTTCTACCCATGAATGCCGGATTGTGGACAGGGGGCTCTTTAACCCTTGTGTGAGTGACCACATAACTTCTACTTCAGTTCCATACAGCAACAGGTATTTTATTGGAGCCCTTTTCCTATTCTGTGTCTCGGTGACTTACTGAGATGCAGGCAAAGGCCTCATTTACCCCATTTCCTTATTTTCAAAAGAGGGTTTGGCAACGGGTTCTCTTTACGCGTCTTGATTTTGGACTTCTGTGCCCAAACCAAGACATAGGAAATGGGAGCGAGCAGCAGAGGTGCATGGGGAGCAGTCATTATCAGAAACTTGTCTCCAGAAAAGAGAGGGGGGAGGTTCATGAGGCCTTTGCCTGTGTGTCAGACCCAGTGCTCGTGGGCTAGAAATGCTTACCTGTGTGGCATTACATGCACTGAGCATTTAATTTAAAACTGGATTGCTATGGGTGCATGTTCACTGTCTGTGCAACATGAGCATGCCTGGTGCTGTGCATCGCTGGAGTGTGATGATCTGGTATAAACAAGACACCAGGTGCACGTAACATCACAAAGTTATGTACTTTCTAACAACCTGTGTCCTGCATTGGACCCTTGTGTAAGTGGCTAACTAGCATAATTGGGGAAGCAAAGGATTCTGTTATGTAACAGAAGCATACCAGAGGGAGAAGTTGAAAAGCTCTTATCCTTTGTCTCAGTTTACATATGCATGACCTAGTGTTTGGAGCCAGCATTGCCACTCCCTCATACTTAAACATATGGCCCTTGGTTCCCCCCCCCCCCGCCCCCTCCAGCTGCTGCCTAGGAATAGGTATGAACCAGGAAACAAAGGTTTGTCCCAGTTTGTGGTTTGTGAGGTCCCATGATTCGGGATGAACCTCCCTCGCTTTGCAAACTGGTTCAGGTTCGTGGAAGGGGGGGGGAGCAAGAGGGATCACTGCAATAGCTTGCAGGCTGAAATAGATGCAAGCCATTTCAGTGATCCTCCTTGCTCTCCCCCCCTCCTCACTTCCCACCATGAGCCTCCTGAAAACCATGTGGAGGGTTGGATAGGGATGGGCATGAACCTCGGTTCGTGAAAAATGAACCGGGCCAAATTCATGACGAACGTAGGTTCATGGTTTGGTTTGTGCCCATCCCCTACTCCTGCCTGTGGCTTTCAGTTACTTTTCCTGATGACAGCCTGAAAGTGAATTTGGCTTCTTTTCATTGCCAAGAGAGTAAAGGAATACAGGAAGTTTAAATGCTGAATAACAGTAGGCTGAGACAGCAGAACAACAAGGTTTGTAATACACTTACAAGATATCAAGGTCCTTTGAAGAACTGTGATGTGTTCATCCTGTTGTTTGTGATGGAACTGCATTCAAAACTGGGCAGGAGGAAACCCGTTCTGTATTTCTTGAGACCTAGCACTTCACTGAATACTGTGCCACTGGCCATCAAATCGTAAGGGATATCAGAATGAAAATAGAATTGTCCTCTGAGCTGTGGTGGATTTTAATCGTAGTGAGTCATTTTTGTTGCTTAATTTAATTATGGGGGTTTTTTTTCCTGAGAGGAAGAAAGAAATCGGTCTGGCCCCTCCCAACCAATATGCTTTGTAGGGGAGCGGGGGAGAAATAGGTTTCCTAAGAAAGAAAGCAGTTCCAGGTATTGCAATGCTTAAGCGTCAATATAAGTGCCTGTTACAGTCTCAGCATCTGCTATTTCATGGGCTTGATCAGCTGTAAAGTAGTATGGCGGCTGGAACCCATTTATCTCTCTTAACCCTCTTCTGTTGTCTGTTGTTGTGTCTCTAGGTGTTTGACATTGGCTGCTACCAAGAGTTACTTGCACCATGTTTTTGTCTGCCTCCCCACGATAACATCAACCAGATTACCGAAATAATTCTCGGGGAGACGAAAGCGTACGTGTTCTTTGAAAGGAGCTATGGGGACATGCATTCCTTCGTCCGTACCTGCAAGAAGCTGAAAGAGGAGGAGGCAGCCAAGCTGTTCTATCAGATTGTGTCTGCGGTGGCACACTGTCATGACGGCGGGCTGGTGCTGCGGGATCTCAAGCTGCGGAAATTCATCTTCAAGGATGAAGAGAGGTAAAGATCCTCACTTCCTGTAGGAAAATAGCTGTGGTTTGAGCAGGGCCTTTCCCCACCGAGCTTAGTCAATGCTGGGTAGTCTTCTCTTCTTCTTGCATGCCTAAGGGAAACGTTGGAACTATCTTTATCGGTTTTAATGGGTGTGGCCAATGCTGCAGGCTTGGTCTAGCTCACAGGTATGACAGTGTTTTTCAGTGTGGGGGCTGGTGTTGATGTTTAGGGTTTGGGGGTAGGATGCAGGGTATGGTTGCCAGCTCTGGTTTGGGAAATTCTTGGTGCCTAGGGAGGGTGGGGTTTGGGAAGGGGAGGGACCTCCATAGGTTATAATGCCATAGATTCCATCTTTCAAAGCAGCCATTTGTTTTCTGGAGAACTGATGCCTGTAGTCTGGAGATCAGTTGTAATTCTGGGAATTCTCCAGACCCCACCAGGAGGTTGGCAACTCTACCCAGTGTGGATGTTGTAGAGTCAAGGAGAAGAACAGAAAGCACCTGGGACTGGAGTTTGCATTGCTGTTGTTTGGCTCGCTCACCTCCTTGAGCTCTGCAGTGCCCTCCTCCACCCAGGAAGTCCTGGCTTTCAGGGTGTGGCTCCTCTGTGCCTTCTCAGTGGTAGCTCTGCAGTGCCCTCCTCCACCCAGGAAGTCCTGACTTTGGCTCCTCTGTGCCTTCTCTGTTAGCTGTTTTCATCCATAGCATTGGGAAACCTGGATTCTTTGATAGTGGGGATTTTTTCATTGGATGCTTAAGTTTTGGAGCATGGATCTTGGTTCCCCTTACGTGTGCGCACACACACACACAGAGCCTTCTTCACATTGCCTTAAGCTAGACATGAAAGGACCCTTTGGCAATTCTTTGTGAATGTAATAAACCCACATGAAGCTGGTTTGTTAAGCATTGCTAATAACCCATGTATGGCTTATGGGACCTGTAAAGACAGTGGAGTGAAAGGGCATTCCTTGTTTTTGCTTATGAGATGTCCTGTAAAAACAACAAACAGAACCCTAATCCATCCAGGCTGCCCAGGTAAGGCATAGGAGGATTTTTTTTGCAGTTGCTACCTTTATCATTTTATATTTGTACCATATGTTAGTCACAGTGTAACCCCCTTGTGGCATTATTCCAGCTCAAGCCCTCTTCTGGGCATAGAGCAGGGGTGACTGGGGGTGGTGGTGGGGAAGTAGTTGTGAATTTCCTGCATTGTGCAGGGGGTTGGACTAGATGACCCTGGAGGTCCCTTCCAGCGGTGATTCTATGATTTCTCTGGGCTTAGACTGGAGTCAGTCTTCATAGGATTGCACCATCAGTGTACTAGAGTAGCTTCTGCTAACAGGTGTACATTTAAGCCGTTCCTTCCACATGGACACACATAAAGCTGCTTTATACTAAATCAGACCCTCAGCCCATCAGAGTATTGTCTATTCAGACTGGCAGTGGCTGTCCGGGTCCCAGGCAGAGATCTTTCCTATATCCTTCTGCCTGGTCCTTTCAACTGGAAATGCTGGAGATTGAACCTGAGACCTTCTGCCTGCAAAGCAGAGACTACCGTTAAGCCACATTCCCATCCCGTCCCTATTTGTGTAACTTTTTAGAATATTCCTTCAAGTGTCTAGTTCGCGACTCAACCCACATCATTCACTGGTGCAGGAATAATGAGGACTAAAAACAAAAACTTTTGATTTGATTCGATTTATTCGGCATATCCTGCCCTCCCCCGCAGGCTGGCTCAGGGTGGGCCACAGCATTTCAGTCAGCAACATAAATAACAATAAACATTAGAATTTAAAAACAAATCTAACACATTTAATGTTGAAAGATGAAAGGATAAAAATTTAGGCTCACGTTTCAGTCCACTCAAAATGGATGGCGACTAATCAAGGCAGATTCATACTGCCTCCTGCGGTGATGCTCTGTTGGTCTCTGTGGGCAGGGCAAATTATAATGAGCACTGTGAGCACTGCAACAAGGTGGGCAGGGGAAGCCAGAATGGGTTAGACAACCACCACCTCAACCAAAGGCCTGGCAGAACAGCTCCATTTTACAGGCTCTGAGGAATTGTAACAAATCCTGCCGGGCCCTGATTTCAACTGGGAATGTGTTCCACCAGGCTGGGGCTAGGGCAGAAAAAGGCCTGTACTTGGTTGAGGGGACTGCCAGGGGATGTAGCTCAGCAGAACATAAAGCTCTCCGGGGCACATATGGGGAGAGACGGTCCTGTAGGTATGTTGGTCCCTGGCCGCATAGGGCTTTGAAGGTCAGTACCATGACCTTGAATCAGATCCGGTATTCAGTTCACAGCCAGTGCAATTGGCGCAATACCGGCTAAATGCGTGCCGGCACAGATGTCGCCGTCAGCAGGCACGCCACTGCGTTTTGTAGCTGCAGTTTCCGGGTCAGGTTCAAGGGCAGCCCCGTGAAGAGTAAGTTACAGTAATCCAGCCTGGAAGTGACCATTGCATGGATCCCTGTAGCTAAGTCCTGGAAGGTGAGATAAAGAACCAGCCGCCTGACCAGTTGGTCACTTCCAGATTTTAAGAAGGGGCTAAGGAGATGGCTGCACTTTATATGTTCCTCCTTTAACTTTGTATGTAATGTTTTTTTTAAAAAATGCTGAAGACCAGGGGCACTTTTTTTACCCAAGTAACTTCACAAGCTCTAGTGCTGACTGTAAGGTATTTGACCAGCTGCTAGGTCAGGGACGATGTGCAGTGTTCCTCTCTTGGCTATCAGCATTAACATTTCCCCAATGTGGGCTTTTGATAGTATTTTGCCAGGGAAGAGTCAGGAATCTTGACCTTTCTTTTGTTCTTTTCTACTTTTGGAGTATTGTTATTTGCAGAGAGAGACTTTTCCTGCATCTCTTCTGTCTTGGCTTGGAGCGGTATAAACGGCGCCACTCCTCTTTCTTTATTTTGCCTTGTGCCGAGGGCTGGGGAGAGCGTCTGGCTGCCCACGTTCCATGTGCCAGAGTGAAACTGGAGGTGGTGGCAGGAAGTGTTATTACAGAGCAGAATTTAATCACTCCTTGTCCCTGCAGCGTGGCTCCTGCCTTTGTCACAAGAGGGAATGTGAGGAGTCTTGGGCCTTGTGGGAATGAGAACTTGAGTCAGAATTTCCTTGCACATACTATTGATTTCAGGATAGAGTGCTGAGGGATCTTTTGTGTCTTTCATATATCCTGGGCAGTGGTTCTTATTTGCAGTTGCTCTGACTGATCTTCGACGAATGCTTTGCTTACCAAGTGAAGGGGGCAAAGTCGCTAGTGCTCCTGCATTCAGAAAAAAATAAATAAATGTTAGCAGATAGTGGTAGTTTTGACTGGAATGTGTGGTATTTCAGATGTCATGAGGTAATAATGGATTCCATGACCTCTGTAAAAGAGCCTAGAAATTAGGACTTTGGCCTCTGCCCCTGTTCTGTACTCCTGCCTCTCCGGGATGTCTAGCATTTTCTTTTATAACTACAAAACGGGAACTCCTTCTAGGAATTGGTGTTTAGAAAGCTTAAGTTAAAATGTATGTGAAGAAGCAGAAAACGTAAGGTGTGAGACAAGTTTCATAAGAACATATGAACACGAGAGGAGCCAATGTTGGATCAGGCCAGTGGCCCATCCAGTCCAACACTCTGTCACACAGTGGCCAAAAACACCAGGTGCCCTCAGGAGGTCCACCAGTGGGGGCAGAAAGCCCTCCCACTGTTGCCCCCCCCCCCCAAACACCAAGATTACAGAGCATCACTTGGCCCAGACTGAGTGTTCCTATCTATACTTTGTGGCTAATTGCCAATAGCTATTAGTTTCCTGTTTCTTTGACCTCACTCTCTCCGCCCTTTGGTGGTTTGAGCACTTTCACTGTGGTTCTACTTTCCCTTCTGTTTTGAGCTGGTGTTAATACGTTTACAGCCACTTGTTGGCAACTCTGAGTCTACCTGAACCCTTCCTTTTATTTATTCTGCAGCGCAGAAGCAGAGCACTGTGGTCTTGGATGGGGTATATCCTGGCTCTGTTGCCGCGGCTTAAATTTGCCCATGGCTGTGATGTTATCGGTAGTCTTCTGCTGACGCAAAATGGAGTCTCAGCCCTGCTCTTCTTCAAAATGTCAACAGGCCGTCTTTGTACTGATCTGTGGATTGTGGTCCATGTCTTTCGTTTGTACTCTGGGCGCACACTCTGTTGTGCGGCAGGGTGAACTATCCAGTGTGAATATGCATCAGATGACTGTTGGGTGCTGTGGTATTGCCATGTTTGTGTGGGTCTTCATCCTAGGCTGCAGTCACACACGCTAAATAACCCACTTTCAGGGCACTTTCCGACTGGGTTTTGCCAGTTCACATGGTAAAAATCCAGTTGGAAAGTGCACTGAAAGCGGATTATTTAGTGCAGGGGTCCTCAAACTTTTTAAACAGGGGGCCAGTTCACTGTCCCTCAGACCGTTGGAGGGCCGGACTATAGTTTAAAAAAAAAACTATGAACAAGTTCCTATGCACACTGCACATACCTTACTTTGAAGTAAAAAAACAAAACGGGAACAAATACAATATTTAAAATGAAGAACAAGTAAAGTTAAATCAACAAACTTACCAGTATTTCAATGGGAACTATGGGCCTGCTTTTGGCTAATGAGATGGTCAGTGTCCGGTTCCATATTTGTCACTGCTAGTCGTAACAAGTGATGCAAGTGTGCATCCGTTAGTCTAGATCTGGTTGGAGATTTCAGATGTTTCATTCTGGAAAACATCCCCACCCGGCTCCTGGGCGCCCGGGACTGGCGCAGGTCTCCTAGCCAGCTCAGAGGCCTCTGAACTAGCTAGGGAACTTGGGGCCGGCTGCAGTGCCTGCCCTTGCACACTTACCCTCTTCCTTCTGCCTCCTCCTGGCTGACTGGGGGGAGGGGGTGGGGCTTGATCATGTGTCCTCCCCCTAGGCTCGTCACTCCTGGAGTGGCACTTCGGTGAGCTCCCCCTCCAACGGACCCCTGGCGGCACACCCGGCGGGCCAGAAAAATGCCCTCGGCGGGCCGCATGTGGCCCACGGGCCGTAGTTTGAGGACCCCTGATTTAGTGTGTGTGATGCAGCCCCTATGCACTTCGCTTTGGCTATGTTATCAAACAGACTTTCAGAATGCAGCGTTGCTCAGGTGGAGGGGACATGGCGATCCTCATCTCGGCTTTGTGGATAGGGTAATAATGAATGTTGCCATTCCTCTATGCAATCTACACCTCTCCTTCCAATGGTGCTGGTATTCTTGCCACTTATAGATCCTTGTGTGGATGCAGCACAGGCTCTAAGGCACATTTCCCATTCAACCCTGAAGTCTATTGATGGAGGAGGGGATCAAGTTATTCATTTTGTATAAAAGTGAACTTAAAAAAAAAAAAGAATTGCCTTTTGTGAAAGAGTGTAGAGCTAAAGTACAGCCTTGGTATGTGGCTTTCTTTGAGTAATAAGGAGGGGATGACTGATGGCAAGTATTTTTCTTGCCAGGAAATCATTAATGATTGAAGAATATTTTTTAAAGTCTTCAATTATATTCAAATATTATCTGTCACAATATTTGCCACTTACACTTGTTAATCAGTCTTGTTAACAAGGTTGAGATTTTTCTTTTTTTCTACAACTGCGTTATGACTTCAGGTCTCTTTTGGCATTCCAGGTACTGCTTGTATAAAGAGAAATTTGTCAGTTAGGTGGGAGTTCAGAATGACTGTAACTTGTCATTATGTTTTGTGCTAATGATATGTCAAGTATTAGAAAGCTCTTGCTAGCAGCTGAGTACCTGCTAGGCTGTGCATCGAGATTGGTTGGCTGAATAGGTAATGTTTGTTTTTGTTTGCCCATATATTACACTTTTATCCTGGCCTTCCTCCAAGGAGCTCAGGAAAGAGTTCTCTCCTTCATTTTATCCTCACAACAACCCGGTGAGGGTAGGTTAGACCAAAAGGGAGTGCCTTCCCCAAGGTCACCCAATAAGTTTCATAGCAAGTAGCAATTTGAACTTGGGTCTTTCCAGTCCTTGTCTCACATTCATCTCTATACCACCCAGGCTTCTTCAATTGATTATAACTGCTGTCTTGATTAGGACTTGCATTAGAACCAAAATCTCTGTAGCTTCTTATGGATACAAGATCAAAAATGACCGGTTAAGACGTGACTGTGACACAGTGGAGACCTTTCCTTGGCACACAGATAGCAGCTGGATCCCAAAGAGGTTGCTGTTGGTGTGGAAAGAAGTTATGGCTTTTGATATCTGCCATACCCATGTGGTTCCTCTGTCCACAGAAATAGCTGATCCACAGAACTATGGCTCCTCTACCATTCTGGTAACACATGAGCCAATATGGTGTAGTGGTTAGGGTGTTGGACTGTGACAATGGAGACACATGCTCAGATCCCCACTCTACCTTGGAGGATTGCTGGGTCACCTTGGGAAGTCTCCCTTCTCCCACCTCCTTACCTCATAGCATTGTTGAAAGGATAAAATGAAGGAGAAGAGAACCATGTGCTGCCACCTCGAGCTCTTTTGAAGAAGGCCAGGATAAAAAAAATATAATGGGCTCGTCATAAACCTTAATCAGTGGGGCATATACAGCTTTATTATATCCTGAATTTTCTTGGATAATCTGGAGCTCAAAGTTTTGTTCTCTGAGAACTCCATGAAAGGAAACAAAAATGTGACGGGAGAGGCAAGCTGTTCTACTACTTGGCTGGTGACCAATAAGTATATGCTTCTCATAGCAGTGGCTTTTGGTTTTAACCATCTGCCATGCTTTATTGTAGTAAGTTTATTTACAGTTGGGAGTAAGTGACCTTCTAGTCTTGCTTTTAGGAAAGAGCAAAGAGGACAGCTTTCTAGGAGTTACAATAAAGAGATGTGATAGGGCTATTTTAAAATGTATCTTGAGACTTGAGATCCGGAATTTATTTGTTCTACACGAGCAACAGCATCAAATGGTAATGAAAATAGTAAAAAAAATTGTTAGAAAATGGCTTGCTGTTCTTAGACCATTTGTTCTCTCAGCAACTCTATGGAAAAAGCTGCTATTTCTTTTTATGTTACTTTTAAAAGCTGTTTTAATGATCTGCATTGAGACTGAGGACTTTTTTCTGAATGTTGTTTTTTTGCCCTTGGGCTTGTTGCTACTATTGATAATTTCTCTGTTGTGTGTTATGATTCTGTTCCATTTTTTATTTTGTGAGCTGTCTCCCTCTGAGGTGGAGGCCATCTTGTGGGTGATTCCCACCTATCTTCAGGGAGGCAGGAACTAAGAGAAATCTTCTTCCTGTTTCCTGTGTGGGAGTCACCCCTGGCTCAGTTCGTTTCCTGCCTCTACAGGGAGCGCAGCTAGGACTTGGCTTTGCCACACTCCAACTACTTTTCAACAACTTATCTAAAAATTCAACCCTAATACTTACCTACCCTATCTAAAAGCTGTTCCTCTCTCTCTCTCTTCTCTTATTTAATTCTTGAAGCCTCCTCCTCTCCAGCCGCTTCGGGGAAGGGCTCCCGCCCCCCCCCCCCCGCTTCGAACTTTTTCTTTCTACGCCGCTCCAGCGGGCACAAGATCCCCCGCAGCGGCAGAAATGGAGCTGAGCGCACCGCTCGATAGCTCCGGAGCCGGCGCCAGCGGCAGAAAGCGCCCGGCTGCAGAAACCTCCGCAGAGGCCAGAAGCGGCGGCGGCGGCGGCGCGAGCGCCAAAAAGCGCGCCAAAACGAAGAACGCGGCCCCAACGGAGGGCTCAGCGAGGCCGGCGGCGGCGGCCATTTTAGACCCTACGGGCCAACTCAAGGAAGTCGGGGATGGCTATAAGCGCCCCCCCCCGCACGCTGATTATTCCCGGGCCTCTGGCCGATCGGGAGAGGCCCAGATCCGGCAAATACAGCAAAGTTTTGCTGAGGACATGGGCGAGGAGGAGCACGACGACGAGGAGGAGGAGGAAGAGGGAGAACCCTGTGAAGACGTCACCGGTAATGTACCAACCCCCTCCCCATTCCCTCCTGAAGCCATGGAATTTTTTAGACGGGCCATGTGGGAGGAGATGGCGCGTTTTTGTTCTTTTGGGGGGTGTCACCCCTCCACCTCTACATATCCAGCGACCCCCCCCCCTCCCACCCCAACTAGACCTCCTCCCAAAAGAGGAAAATGGCCCACAAAGGCTGCCCAAAAGGGCCCCAACAAGCAATCTGGTGTCTACATTGACTCCCCAGATGAGGATGCAATATCCCAAATATCCTCTGATAGAGAGGAAGGGGAATTCTCTTCTAATGAAGATGAAGGGGAACCAGCTCCAAAACCTCCAACCGCAAAAGATCAGGCTTTTAGATTTTTTAAGCCTGAGGATCTCAACCACCTGCTGCATAAGACTTTGGCTGCCCTCCAGATACAGGGTAACCAAAAAGCAACCAAGGCAACACCTATACCACAAGAGCAGGATGATAACCCAGACATCTTTGATGAATTTTTTCCTGCGGTCGATCCCTCCGAAATAGCGTTCCCCTTCCCAAATTTTTACGTTAGGAAGGTCAAAGCCGAGTGGGAACGTCCCCTTTCTGCCAAAGCCTTCCCAGGAGTCACTAAGAGGCTCTACCCTTTACACTCTTCAGCACTAACGCTGTTACAGGTCCCAGTAGTGGACGCACCAGTGGCAGCCCTCCAATCATCAGGTCTGATCTCTGAGGACGGACAAGGTACTCTACGTGATACTTTAGACAAGAGAGCCGAGTTCGCATTGCGCAGAACACATGAGGCCAACGCCATGACTATTAAAGCCTCCTCTGCGGCATCAACAGTCTCGAGGGCAGCCATAGTATGGATGCGTAAACTCATCCAGATGTTACCTGAGGGTAACCGGGGCCTCTTAGAAGGAGCCAATCGGGTGCTAAAAGCCATCTCATTTACCGCAGACGCCACCCTAGACTCAATGGTTTTCTCCGCTAGGGCGATTTCCTCCGCAGCAGCGGCACGCCGCACACTATGGCTCAGAGCATGGCAGGCTGACTATCAGTCCAAGGCCGTAGTTTCCTCCTACCCCTTCCAAGGGGACAAGCTCTTTGGCGACTCTTTAGAAAAGATCCTAGTAGAAACACGGGATAAAAAGAAGACCCTACCCAGAACCATCCGCTCTGGGGACAAGAGACCTAGCACCATGTCCTCCTTTCGGCCCTACGGTTCCTCCTATCGGTTCCGCCCTGACACCAGGCGTCAAAACTGGCCAACCAGTAAGCAGCCCTTTCGTAGAGGAGGGTTTCACGGCAACAACAACAACAACAGGTTCGGGAAACCCTTCAGCCATAGACCAAACAAGCCTGGTGACCCCAAGCACCCCAAGGCGTGACTATACACACGCACCCGTGGGAGGACGTCTACTTCTATTCACCCCAAGGTGGCGAACTTCCCAGCCGGATTCATGGACCATGGACGTAGTCTCTGCAGGTTACAAAATAGATTTCAGCTCTCCGCCCTCACCTCGTTTCCTTCCTTCTCCAACACACAAAAATGCAGCAAAGAGAGACAGGACGCTAGCAGCGATACACCATCTGCTACAGATTCGAGCGGTAGAACCGGTACCCCAGGAGGAGCATGGGTCTGGAGTATATTCAATCTTCTTTACGGTACCAAAGAAGAACGGAGATTGGAGAGCGATTCTAGATCTAAAATTTTTAAACAGATACGTAGAACTCAGGCATTTCCGCATGGAAACACTCCGCACCATAGCAGAGTCCCTCCAGCCGAACGAGTTTTTGACATCTATAGACCTAACAGAGGCGTACCTCCATGTACCCATCTTCCGGCCACACCGAAGGTTCCTACGCTTCTGCGTAGGGACATCTCACCTGCAATTCAGAGCTCTCCCCTTCGGGCTATCCACAGCCCCCCGGGTCTTCACGAAGGTCCTAGTACATCCAGTGACCATCCTGCGACAACTCGGGATCCACGTTCACCCCTACTTAGACGACCTCCTGGTCCGGTCTCCATCAAAAACCCAAGCCCTGAGAGACGTAGCGACGGTCATCCAACTCCTAGAGGAGTTCGGTTTTCTCGTAAACAAACAAAAAAGCCATCTCAAACCTACACAACGCCTAGAACACTTGGGAGTCATCATAGACACATCCTCCTGCAAACTTTTCCTTCCACCACACAAGGCACAGAAGATCAAGACAATTGCAACGCAAGTTATAACAGCACACAAATCTTCTCTGTCGATCTTAGCCAAACTGATGGGACTGATGGTTTCCACTTTCGACACTCTTCAGTGGGGCCGTTTCCACTCCCGACAATTACAGCGATTTCTGAGACCATTCCAGAACCACATCGCCATCAAGTCGGACATAACAGTCAAGGTCCCACTCCTGACAAAGTCGAGCCTACGTTGGTGGACCGTTCATCGCAACCTGACCCAAGGCAAGACATACTGGGTTCAGAACCCAATTCAAATTTTTACAGATGCCAGCCTCGCGGGCTGGGGAGCGACTCTACTACACCATCCGGTTCAGGGATCATGGTCAGCAGCGGAATCTGTGTTACCCATCAACCTACTCGAGTTGCGGGCGATCAGACTGACCCTACTACATTTCTCTCACATCCTTCAGGACAAGCACGTCGTGGTCAGAACGGACAACACTGCGGCCATGACATACCTGAGCAAGCAGAGCGGGGTGAAATCACAGACACTAGCCAAAGAAGCCAACCTTCTACTCAACTGGGCGGAAGCTCACTTAGCATCGATCTCTGCAGCTCATATACAAGGCTCGGCCAACATCCAAGCCGATTGGCTGAGTCGTCAAACAATCATGGAGGGAGAATGGTCGCTGCATCCACAGGTCTTCCATCAAATTGTAGAGGAGCTGGGGATGCCGACGGTAGATCTATTTGCGTCAGCGTACAATGCGCAACTTCCAAGGTTCTACACGAGGTTCTTTCACCCATGGGCCGAACAGACAGATGCTCTCCTGTCACCCTGGCCTCGCGAACTTCTCTATGCCTTCCCCCCCCTTCCGGTTTTGCCCAGACTCCTGAGGAGGATACGTCTCTTGCAAGCAGAAATCATCGTAGTCGCACCCTATTGGCCACGCCGTCCGTGGTTCACATCGCTACTAGATTTAACTGTGCGTCCCCCTCTTCCAATACCAGTTCGGGAGGACATGCTACTACAAGGACCCATCAGGCATCCAGACCCAGGATGGTTTCACTTGACCGCCTGGAGATTGAACGGCAGAAGTTCGTCAAGCTAGGCTACCAGGACTCCGTCATTAACACCATTTTAGATTCTAGAAGACCATCAACTACTAGAATCTACAACACCACATGGAAAGCATTTGTCAGATGGGCCAGACGTAAAAAGATCGACCCTCTTCGCCCTCACATACGTTCCATCTTGTCCTTCTTACAGGATGGCACATCGTCAGGACTAAAAGCATCTACCCTGAGGAGACAACTCGCCGCACTATCCACAGTCCTTCCTCTTTATAGAGGACAAGCCGTCTCACATCACCCTCACGTCAAACGATTTCTCAAGGGCGCGGCCTTCAAAGACCCCCCGATATGTCACCGTTTTCCCACGTGGCGCCTCAACGTGGTCCTCACGGCCTTAACGAGACCCCCGTTTGAACCCATACGGTCCATTTCACTAAAATCCCTAAGACAAAAAGTGCTTTTTCTTGTAGCCATCACTTCGGCCAGAAGGATTTCCGAACTCGGGGCTCTCTCCGTCCGCTCAGACCTATGTGTCTTTAATAAGGATACAGTAGTTCTCCGTACGGACCCGTCCTTTTGTCCGAAGGTCAACACTCAATTTCATAAGTCTCAAGAGATCTGTCTTCCCTCATTTGCACCAAATCCGACACATCCTCAAGAAAAGTCATGGCACACATTAGATGTCAGGAGGGCTCTTAAGTCCTACATCATTAGAACGGATACTATCAGACAGTCCGAAGCCTTGTTCATCAACATCTCCTCTCCTCACTTGGGCAAGAAGATGTCCACACCGGCCATTAGCCGCTCACTGCGCCTGTGCATCGCGGAGGCATACACGTCAATGAAACTGAAAGTTCCTCAAGGCATTACAGCACATTCTGTACGTAGTGCCGCCACCAGCGCAGCGTTCTTCAACAGAGCCTCCATAGAAGAAGTATGCAGGGCAGCTACGTGGTCCACGCCGTCCACCTTTGTGAGACACTATAAAATCAACCCTTATGCATCATCAGACGCCGCCTTCGGTCGTCGTATCCTCCAGTCTATTTTACAAGAACATGACGATCCCCCACCCAACTTCTAGGACCATTGCTCTGGGAGGTCCCACAAGATGGCCTCCACCTCAGAGGGAGAACGACCAGTGGTAACTTACCGTGAGGGGTCCTTCTCCTCTGAGGGTTGGAGGACATCTTGGCCCTCCTCGGATCGTCAACCTATACAAACTGATAATCCGACTGAGAGAGGGGCGAGTAGGCATTATATTTGATACGGTCATCCTCACGGTACCGTAACGTTATGTTAAAGAGAGAGAGTTCATTTCAATTCTGTCTTCCTGTTTTCTATTAATCTTTCTTTGAGTCCAGAGTTTTCTCCTATAGCTTTCGGAAGTTACCGAACTGAGCCAGGGGTGACTCCCACACAGGAAACAGGAAGAAGATTTCTCTTAGTTCCTGCCTCCCTGAAGATAGGTGGGAATCACCCACAAGATGTCCTCCAACCCTCAGAGGAGAAGGACCCCTCACGGTAAGTTACCACTGGTCGTTTTCTGTAGAGGTGAACAAATTAAATACCATTGCCGCTTGTAACATTTAAGGGATGGAGGCTAAGAGTGACTTGCTGAAGGTCATCCAAGTGTTTGGAGACAGAACAGATCCCTGGTATCCAAAGGCCTGAACAGTATTCTGTCTGTTGGATCACACCTAAATTATTCCTACCTGCTAATCTTAAGAGGTAGCGTAGATCCTTTGCAGTGCAATCCTAAACAGAGTTCTAAGCCCATTGACTTCAGTGGAGGTAAAAAGGTAAAGGTTTCCCTTACTCAAAAGCCAGTCGAATCTGACTCCAGGGGGTGGTGCTCATCTCCGTTTCCAAGCCAAAGAGCCAGCGCTGTCCGAAGACATTTTCATGGTCATGTGGCCAGCATGACTAGATGCCAAGGTGCACGGAACACTGTTACCTTCCCACTGAAGCGGTACTTATTTATCTACTTGCAATTTCTTGCTTTTGAACTGCTAGGTTCGCAGGAGCTGGGGCTAGAGACGGGTGCTCACTCCGTCATGCAGCACTCAGGTCTCAAACTGCCGAACTGCCGGTCTGCAGTTCAGCATCTTCACCACTGAGCCACTGTGGCAGTGGAGGTAGAAGACAGTAATTCTGTTTAACATGGCATTGTTGGATAACGGTCATACACTTGAGAATTTTGATCTTGGATCGTAATAATAAATCAATCAGTCATACACTTGACAAAATAGATATTTCATGATAACAAAATTTTAGATGCCTGGACATCCATATCAGAACCATTTTCTAAAGACATGAGTTTCTGACTGTGGGCCTTCCAAATCCGGAACAGAACTTTTCAAGCTTCTTTAACAGTGCCATCCTAAGCAGAGTTATACCTTTCTAAGCTCATTGACTTCAGTGGACTTAAAATAATTTATTTACAAAATGTATATCCCACCTCACAATGGCTATCAAGTGGCTAACAAATTAAAATATACACAGTGAAATGACATTTTAAAAGCATAAAAAATGTACAAAAACACATCATTAACACAAAAACAGAGCTAAATATGTACAAAGACATAAAAACAGCAATTAAAACATTTGTCAGGAAGAAGGGATCACTGAGGGAACATCAAACAAAACAAAAAAATCTTTGCTCTGTAGTGGAAGATGGCAACAGAAAGAGACATACAACAGTTTTGTCCTCCCAGGCAGTAAATCTCCGTTGTCAGCTGAGAGGAATACTTACGCAACTTGACTTGGCACCATGATTCATACTAATTTTTCAATTAATAAGCTTCTGGTTGGATTTAAGCTCCCTCGTAAGTCTTACTCTGTGCATGCTGGATATTTATCTAGATTTCATTTTATGCCTGCTGCTTAACAGTGCCAAATATATACCAAATATATTTTAAATTCTGTAGACACTGTACACTTAGCCAGCCACCTAGCTGAAGTTACTGGCAGATTAAGCCCCTACAATTTCTTAGCTCAGATTTATCTGGATATGAAAAAACACTATTCAACCATGGAAGCCATTACGAGCAAAAAGTTGGGTGTGAGTGCTCCCCCCCCTTAAAAGGAGGAGCTGAAATGAATTTTGACCTTCAGCTTGCCAACAGATTTTTGCATGAGCATTAATAAATGAGCCTCCTGTATTATCATTTTCAGTTGGACATTTGTTGAACAGAGTCCTCTGCTCCAGTTAATAAGAGCTGTGGTCAAAAGAGCACTGCAGTATTTGCACTGAAGTGTACTACTTTTGCACTCCGTGTACTCAAGGTACCCTCTTCTGTGCCCTCTTCTGCCTCTGCATACTTTCTGTAAGGTGGCTGTAGTCCCAGTGTTGTCCTTTAAAGATTCTGATATTTGTGTTTAGAGCCTTTTTGAGAGGAAACATCCAAAATATGTATGTCTAGATATTGTAGCTGGATAGAGTTAGAAAAAAGGCTTGCTCCGGTGGCCAAATTGTAGACCTGGCAGAGGAGTGGGGCAGGGAACTCATGGTCCCACTTCCCTTGTGTGTTTCTCATTGTGAAGACATTGTGGTAGGTGGAGGAAAGTTTCCTGAATGCTGTCATCTGTACCAAGTCAAAGCTCAGGCAGCTGCGGCTCTTACTGATCAGCATCAACAGCTGGATTGACTCTAACAGCATCTTAAAAGATGTGAGGTTTCCAGATTTGGTCCTTGTGTGGCCCTCTTGTGTTGGAACAAGTTGCTTGGCTGAGGAGGAGCTGTGCTTGTTACGTTGGTGATCTTTATATCCTGGCTTTGCAGAGGTAGTGACTCCACAGAGGAACTGTTTCTCCCAGTCTCTACTATTGTTGCCATCTGCATGGTACTGGTGATGGGGAACATCTTTGCGTGTGGCAAAGTGGGAATTAAGAGGACAGTGACTGACAATGACTAGTAGCTTCAACAGAGACAAACTGTGACTATTAGTCTAGCAGTGCTCATTAGGCTAGCAGTGAAAACTTGAGAAAAGATGCCACCATCTAGATTTTTTTTCATGCTGTATGCCTCAGTCTTACTTCACTGTCCCATTGTTGGTATCTTGGCATCTTCATCCAGAACTACCTTTTGAAGAGAAGAATGCAGCCATTGCGAAGAAGTTCCTTCATCCAGCTCAGTGCATTTGGGTGTTATCCCCAGTTACTTTGGTTCTGCTCTGTACTCCAGCTTGGAGCCTGCAAGGAACAGTGTGTCATGAGTGTTCAGAAGCAATAGCTGGAAGAGAGTATGGGGTCCCTGTTGCTCTTTTTAAGGGATGATGAGAACTTGTACATGAAGCTGCCTTATGCTGAATCAAACTATTTGGTCCATCAAGGTCCGTACTTAGACTGGCAGCGGCAATCCAGGATCTTGGAGTTTTTTCATAACACCTACTATCTGGTCCTTTCGACAGGAGATGCCAGGAATTGAACCTCGGACCTTCTGCTTACAAAGCCAATGCTCTTCCACTGAGCCATGTACCTACCTATACTTTGCACTTGTGAACCAACTCTAGCTGCACAGTGGGGGACAAATTTGTACTTAAGGGATGGCGCTGTTAGGTTCCCCCAGCTGCAGGAAATGGGGGGGGGGTGTGCTTTGTGGTTCGTGTGACTTGCATCTCTCTGTGGGGAGGGAGGGGTTTGGAGGTATGATTCAAAGAAGGACCGGGCATCAGAGTGGAATGCATGGCTAGCCCTTCCCTGGTGTGTAGTCCCTCCTGGATTTATATGTATGACGTCATTTATATGTATGATGTGAGAGCCAGTTTGGTGTAGTGGTTAAGTGCGCAGACTCTGATCTGGGAGAACCGGGTTTGATTCCCCACTCCTCCACTTGCACCTGGCTGGATGACCCTGGGCAAGCCGTAGCTCTGTACTAGCTGTTCTCTCAAGGACAGTTGTCTCAAAGCTCTCTCAGCCCCACCTACCTCACAGGGTGTCTGTTGTGGGGAGAGGAAGGGAAAGGAGATTGTAAGCCGCTCTGAGACTCCAAGTGAGGGAAGGGCAGGATATAAATCTAATCTCTTCTTCTTCTTCTTTTGTTCTTGCAACCTTAGTTATGGGAGGAACACTGAGGTTGCTTCTGGTTGTCTGAGTCTGCAAGGTATTTCTAAAGACTCTGAGAAAGGTTGGATGTTAGTTTTCCTCTCTGTCTCCCCAGCTGTTGAGTGTCTGTACCAAATGCCCCTTCACCCCAGTTGTGTGCTTGTAGTTCTCTATATGCTGGGATGGATTGGCACAGGGGTGGGCAAACTGTGGCTCGGGAGCCGCATGCGGCTCTTTCACATATATTATGTGGCTCCTGGCAGGGCGGCTGGGGAAGCTAAATATCATTAGCAAACAAATATAATTGGACAAATTAATATCATTATCAATATCTGCTTTTACCCCTTTTGTTATTATTTTTGGCAGTCTCATTTAATGTTAATAAAAAGCAAATTTGCTTATTTTCCAATAAAAGCAGGTGATATCTGTTCATGTCTTGCGGCTCTCAAACATCTGATGTTTATTCTATGCGGCTCTTACATTAAGCAAGTTTGGCCACCCCTGTTCTAGGTGGCTCTTACGCTGACCAAGTTTGCCCACCCTTGGATTGGCATAACCCCCTGCCAATGAATCTTGACATCCCTTCCCTTTCCAGCTCTTGGCTATGCCTCCTGGGGATCTCTGATTAGCTCCTTACTTGGAATCCTATGATCTTTGTTGTGGTCTCTGTGCATCACTCCTGTGGGGAAAAGAGCGCCTTCACCTGACTAAATCAGGAACTTCTTAAAGCTCCAAAGGTCTTTTTCCCCACGCTCCAACCCCGAGGAATGCACAGGACTCCACCACACATGCCCACAGGGGCAGAGCTCAGGTATCCTGCCTGTTCTCTTCTGACTGCCACACTGAGCAGTTGCTCCTCATCCCAGTTGGTGAACTTCTCCTCATGTCATAAGATGAGCTCCTTTTTCTTGAATTTCTTCACCTCTTCTCCAATTTTTCTCTCTCTGTGTGTTTTTTTTAAAAAGATCTCAAGGAAATATCTTTTTGTCCAAGTCCTTCCTTTCCCTCCCCCCTCCTTCACTGGCCTTATCCTCCTCTGCCTATGGAAAAACTTTGGGGTTTCTTCAAACTGCAAGAAGTTTGCACCCACTGCATGAAGTTCTTTTGCCAAACCAACAGGGCAGCAAGACTTTGGGCAGCACTAATCGAAGCTGCTTTATTTCCTGCAATGATGACCACTCCCGTACGTCTAGAAGGAGCCAACTTGGCCCTGGGGCCTTCAACCTTCCAGACGACACCGAGAAAATCAGCCGACACTGAGAAAACCCCAGCCCGCCCAACACTGACCGCTCGGTGTCGAAATGCTCTGGCTCAGAGTCAAAATCAAACCCCTCTACACTTGCAAAGAAGTGCATGGAGGGTAAAGGCGACAAGGCAGGCGAGGTTCCTAAGCCCATGCCTGGACCAAAGCCTTGGCCTAAGAGTCCCCACCACAACTCTTCTAGCCTGTCACTCACCATTACAGTGAGGCTCTCGTCACCAGCACTGATGCTTGTCCAGGAAGTGCCACCTCTCCACCTACTGGACTCTCCCACTCATTAGTTTGGCTCCCTGGTCCACACCTCTTTCTCGATGTAACTGCCTCCTTTCCTCTTTTCAACATCGGAGGCAGAAGAGATTGACCTACTCAAAGTTCGCTGTACCATTCCTCATCCTGAGACTCATCCAAAATCTGTAGGTGCCGAGGAACGCCGCGTCCGGAGCCCAGTCAAGCAGAGGAACTGGAGGCATTCTAGCTTCTGCTCTCAGAATTGATCATCTTCTTGCCATTGACACCATGCATGCCCTATCTCACCAGCTTTCCAGGCTCCACAAGCGCATGCAATGATCCCCTGGGATCAGTGCCAACTACAGTATCTGTATGGCATCCCCTGCACTCAGTGATGTTGTGGTTACCCCTCTGACCACAGGACTGGGATCAGCGATGCCTTTATTCCCATTGGTCCTGATCTTCGGTGAAGTTGTTACTTCCTTCTTTGGCCTCGAGACACTCGACACTGACGGATGCTACACATACATGCAAGGGGCACAGAGTTCCTCATGCCAACTTGGTACCAACACCAAAACCTAAAATACCTCCACCTTTGGTGCTTCCTTCTAATTGGGATTGCACCTTGGTGCCTGATCTCTAGCTCGGATACCTGCTCGGATAAAGAGACTGACAGAGAGGGCTTGGAACACCATTCCTCCCAAACGGAATCACCTCCTACCCAGGTGACCAAGAATCTCTGCATCTCCCCATCAGAGGACCTTAAGTCTTATGGGGACTTGATCAGGCACATGGCACATACTCTGGGGCAGCTCTATTGTACAACCCCAGCCAGCAATCACAGATTCTGTATTTGACATAGTGCAGCTTGACACTTCTACTGCCATCACCCTACCAGTGACTAATGTCATCCTTCAGGCAGCTAAAACACCATGGGGGATAAGCCCTCATCCATGCCAACTTCCTCTAGACGGTTGGATCATGTACAGGGTCCAAAACATTGGGGCTGAATTTCCTTCATGTCATCCTAAACCCAACTCAGTGGTTGTGACCTTTGCCTCCAAGATCAGACGGGCCACTTTGGCTCCTAACCACAAAGAAGGCAAGAAACTTGATGTTTTTGGTGGAAAGTTTTATTCTGCTGGAGCTTTAGGGGTCATGAACATGAATTATTTGGCCTGCATGGTGAGATATGAATACTTTGGGAGCAACTGTCTGAGATACTGGCCACACTCCCTGAAAACAAACTCCTACCAGCCAGGAAGGAGGGTATGGGCCTCACGAAGCAGCAACTAAACTCCTCTAAGTGCACAGTTGACATATTTGCCAAAATTATTATGTCCGCCATAGCTTTGCACACTCGTGGCTATGCATCACGTTGCTCCAACTAGATACCCGTACCTATATAAAAGAGTTGCCATTTGACAGGGCCTTATTCCATTCCACCACCGACACTGTCCTGCAAGAAATGGATAAAAGTATTAAAACCTCATGCAATCTGGGAGTGACAGGTCCTCCTTGCTCGTCCAAGGGCAGGTCATGGTTCCGTCCATGGTCGAAACAGCAATATTCCAATCTTCGAGGACCAAACAACCGCAGTTCGGCACTTGGTCTTCCTATACTCTGAAACCTTAAATTCAAGTCCAGTCTACAGCCACCTAGATCTAAGGGTCTCTGGACCCCCAGACATGGCTTTTAACTCCTCTACCCCCTCCCCACCAGCCCCACTCATGTTTATGCCCCTCAACCATCACCACCCCTCAGACACACACCTACTTCCTTTCATCTCGGTGTGGAGGTGAATCACATTGGACAAATGGGTAATCTCCATCATTGCCCAAGGCTATGCAACAGTTTATTTAGAAACCTCATCACCAGTCTTCTTCACCACCTCTCCTCCCGCTGCCTTATAAGAAGTCCAAACATTTCTAATGAAGAATGCCATCGAAGTTGTTCCGCTGGCCTCCAGGGGCCTTGGCTTCTATTCCCGATACTTCACCTTGCCCAAAAAGGATGGTGGACTCCGTCCCATTATGGACCTGACAACTCTGAACTATCGCTTACTGTAAATTGCAAATGACCTCCCTGTAGTATATTCTACTTCTTTTCAAGAAAGAGGCCTGGATAGTTACACTGGACCTACAGGACATCTACTCCCAAGTATTTGCCCCGCACCTGAAACTCACAACATGAAGGATTTTCCTCAACTTTTCTCTGTGAGGGTGAGGGATGTCACCATTTCTAGTAGGAAACTGTCTACCAGAACATCCTATTCTTATAAGTGGACTAAATTTGTCAGATTCACTGATGTTTCTGTGATCCCACGGGAAAGTGCTGGACTCTAATCCATTTTTGTCTTCTTGCTCACCCTTGTAGACGCAGAACCGAGTTACTCTTCTGTACGGGTTTACTTGGCTGCCATTTTGGCATACCATTGACCAGTAGATAGCCATTTTGTGTTTATCCACCCGCTTACTAAATGTTTTCTTAGGGGACTGCTACACATGCACCCTATGTTTAAACTCCCTGTTCTGGTATGGGACCTTCCCCTGGTGTTCAGAAGATTGACAGGCAAACCGTTTGAAACTTTGGCTTCCTGAGATGTATGCTTGGTCACCTGGAAAACTACCTTTTGGTTTGCTCTCACATCTACACAGAGGGTGGATGAACTTACAGCCCTCTAACATGACCCGCCTTGCCTGTGTTTCTCCAGCAGTGGTGTCACTTCAAGCCCAGACATGCGACTGAAGGTCATTTCGGAGTTCCACATTCACTCCAACATCACAATCCCGGATTTCTTCCCCAATCCCAGGGATGATGTGGAGAGGTTTCTTCACTCCTCAGATGTAAAATATGTTCTCCTATTTACTTACACAGAACCAAACCAGACCGCAAGGATCCTCATCTTTTTGTCTACTATGTGCCACAGAGGAAAGGACATGGAATGCTGGCCCAGAGAATGTCTAAATGGATTGTTGAGACCATCAGGCTGTGCTGCCTGCTTGCAAAGCAACCCCTGCTGGGGCCAATTAGGGGACACACCACAGGGGCCATGGCAACCTCTACTGCCTTCCTCAAAGGGGTCCCCTTTCAGGACATCTACAGGGCAGCAACATGGGTGACTCCTAACACCTTCACCAAGCATTACACTCTGGACCTCCATGCCCAGCAGAGAGCACCAGTGGGATGGCTGGTCCTACAGTCGACTGAGTAGCTACCAGCACCCTCCTCCGGTAAGACAGAGCTTGCTACTCTTCCAGAGGTATGATGCATAGAGACCATGACGAAGATCAACAGGTTGCTTACCTGTAACTGATAATCTTCTAGTGATCATCTGGAGCATTCACAACACCCACTCGACATTCTTCTTCGCTGTCAGACTACTTTTCTTTTTGTTTGGGTACCTCAGTGATCAGAAGGAGCTGGCGGAATACCTGAGCTCTTGCCCCCCTGTGGGCATGCGTAGTGGAGCCCTGTGCATGCCTCGGGGGATGGAGTGTGGGAAAAAAGGTCTTTGGAGCTTTAAGAAGTTACCGATTGGATGCGGCACAGTCGCCTTTCCCCACTGGTGTGAATGCACAAATGACCACTTGAAGATCATCAGTTATAGGTAAGCAACCTGTTTTTCTGTTGTGACTGTTGGACAAGGAAAGGAAGAGTTGGGATGAAAGTTATTGGGAGCTGTGCACTGGCTTCAGTGAGAACATGTGTGGTTGTGTTACCCTTTTCGCGGGCATCAGGCGTGGACCCAACCTTGAGCAATCACGGGATCCTGTTTGATTTTTCCTCCTTCCGTACCTTACCTTTGTGTTCAGACAGTGCAAGGAGGTTTACAAGCAATTTATCCTGTTGAGCAGGCTTAACTTGGGGCTTGGATTGCTTGGTAAATCAGCGTAGTGACTTGCTGGTAATTCTCAAACTCTTTAGGGAAGAATAACATCAGCTGTAGCTGTCTACAGTGCTTCACCAGAAACGGATGCCAACTCAGAAATCAGCATAGAAGGCTCTTCTGGTAGAGTCTTAATTGATCAGGTTTTGTTACATCGCTGAAGAGCCAAGTCTGAATGCGCTCAATAATGAATGGCATACTGATAAGAAATTCAGAATAGTATTGTTTTTCATGGGCTTCCCTGACGGTCTCTATGGGGACACAGACGCATTTCCCGTCTGAGTGCTATTTGCTGCCCTCTGATTGCACTTCTGTGGTTTCATTCACCAGTAATGGGAAAGCATTCATAGGCAGAATAGCTTCCCCTTTTAAATAGCAATGATTCAAGCTTTCTTCCTTTCCTTTTTTTTTTTAAAGAGCACTAATGCAGGGTTGTGTCAGTGATCTGATAGATGCATAATGCTGCCTTTCCAAGTGTCTATTCCATCGCGACTTTCCAAATTTTAATGATATACTGTAATTATACTGGCCTTGACAAAAAGCTTTGCATTATACAGTAAGTTTTATTAAACAGTTCTTATCTAGTTCTGGAAGCTCATATTTATCTGACTAATTGTAGTGCAACTGTTCGTATGGCTAGAGCTGCAGAAAAAACTCCAACCAGTGGGTTGCTCAGGTAAATGCTCATTTGTGGCATTGGGGAAAAAGTACAATCCTGTATCTAAAGAAGTGCTGCTGCTGAATTACTTCATATGTTACTGGGTTGTTGTTGTTGGTGGTGGTTGTTTTGGAAGGGGAGTAGCTGTGTCTTTGGCAGATAACCACAAAAGTGGTTGCCACAGGCAACCATAAACTTTGGATGCTTAACACAGAGTACCTTTCCAGGTTCTCAGTACATTGCAGAGAAAGTGAAGGCATGAGGGTCTTTCATCGTGTACTAGGGGCCAGGCCCCCCCCCTCCTGAAAAACACCTCAGTGTAACAAACAAACTTGAGGGGCGGCCTGGGGTTTCCGTGTGCTGAGTTTTGGAGTCAGCAGCAGATACCTCTCACTACTGATGTTCCCCCTATTTCCTGATGCCGAACAGCTAGATAGCTCTTCCTTTCTCTCTGTTGCTCGAATGTCGGGGCAGCCAAAATGTCTGTGGGCCTCCCTATGCTTGTTCACTACTTTTGATCCCAGACCACAGTGTCTTGTTTCTCTTACTCTCTTGGAGCAGCAGTTGTTCTGGGATTATTAGATACAGACAGTTTTCGGAGGGATACTGAGACTTTCTTGAATCTTTTTGTAAGAATGAAAGCAGTGATTTTATAAGTAATGTAGTGTGCGTATCTGTGCAGTCTACACAGACATGGATTCTATGTATATTTGCTCTGTGCTAATCCATTTCGGCAGGATGAAAATATGGCTGCTGCTGGTTTGCTTTATCCTGTTGGAAATTATACTGGAACGAGCAGATAAAGGCCAGCTGTTGCCGAACAGCACAATTTCAACAAAATCTGCTTTCCTGTGTATACAGGTCTTGGTTCTTCAACACAGTAGAGGTTTTCTTTCTTTCTTTCTCTCTCTCTTTAAAGAATCAAAAACTTCCAGATTTGGTATTCCAGACTGCTTAGTGTGTGTGTGTGTGGGGGAAATATGAAATCAGTGTTCCCTCTAAGCTGAGTTAGTGTGAGCTAGCTCACTGTTTTTTAGCCTCCGGCTCACACATTTTTGTCTTTGCTCAGGAAGGATGGCTCCAGAGCAAACTAATTTATGCAGTAGCCAAATCGCTTGCTCACAACTTTAATGCCAGTAGCTCACAAAGTAGAACTTTTGCTCACAAGACTCCACAGCTTAGAGGGAGCATTGGATATGATATAACAAAAGAACAAGCTTTCATTTAGTAAACCCTGGAGTATGTCAGGCACCAGGTATCAGGGATGGGGGCGGAGAAGAGTAGACTTCTCTCATCCTACAGTGTCAGATTTCTTCTGAAGGGATAAAAAACCCAAAGAATGGAGAAGCGCGGAAAATCTGTAAAAAAAAAAAGAAAAAAGAAAGAAAGAAAATGAAAACTAAGACAAAGCACCCTGCTTTTTTGAGGCATGTCTGATTTTTTTAAAAAAATTCTCCAGCAGTAATGGACAGTCTAAAATAGGAATGAATTCCACCAGGAATACAACAACACAGGTAAATTAGTGTCTAGGCAAAGGTGTAGGTGTGACATATTCTCTTCCATTAATAGGCAAACGGAATATCAAATCCATGTTTGCATGTTTGGTCCAAGATAGCTCCTTAATCGTGTAAGCCAAGGATGGACAACTTCTGAAGTCTTAGGGGAAACACTCTGTTCTCCAGGCATTAGTCTGTGGGGCTCACACAATTCTACACTCTCATGGATAATCAAGTTTTACAATAAAATTGTTGTCATCAGAGCCCCCACAGGCAGCTAACAGCGTAATTTAAGGAGGGGGGGTGAGAAAGAGATTTGGGGTTTGCTGTTTTATTTATTGTTTTTAACTGAAAATATTTTTAATTCTTACTGTAAGCTGTCTTGAACCAGAGGAAAGGTGTGATTATAAACGTTTATAAATAATAAAAACACATCTTAAAAAACATCATTAAAACCAAAGCCAAAATATACATACCAAAGCATAAAAACAACAATTGAAACGTTCCTCAGGAAGGAGGGATCACTGAGACAAAATAAGTTTTCACTTGCTGATGGAAGATGGCAACAGAAGTGGGCAGGTGAGTCTTTCTGGGGAGAGATTTCCAGGGTTCCAAGGATATATTCTTTGATGTTAGGGGCTCATCGTTGGGACTAGGGGGTTAATATGGTTCTGAAATCTCAAGAGACAAGAAAATATGGTGGTGTAGACTGTGTAACTGGCATCTGGAAGGCGAGCCCCAAGTTCAAAATCCCACTCTGTCATGACACTCGCTGGGTTTTCTTAAGCCAGTCAGTCTCTCGTGAGGATGCAAGCAGAACAGAGAACTATGTATACCACTTTGAGCTACTCTGAGAAAAGGCTGGATAAAAACAACCTGGTGAGGTATTGTAGGCAGTGATCCCTTTTCTTTCTAGATTGCACATGAAAGAAAAATGTTCTTTTTCTTTGAAACGAACATGATTCTTTTAAGCTGTTAGCAGTTGTTTTTGAACTACAACCTGATTGAAATTTCACAGGAACAGGGCCAGTTAAAGGTATTTTGTCACCTCCAGCAATGTACAGGTTTTTGTCCCACCCCCTTTAAGTCAAAACAGGACAACCTAGGTTCATGGAAAATAACTTGTTAAATTGTCAGACCATTTGGAGATACTTTCGACAAGACTTATATTGAAACCGGACACACTAGACCGCTCTGACAAAAGGAGTTTTGGGAGTTACTTCTTACTCCTGAGCTCCAAGCTGCAATGGAAGCAGTCCCCCACTCCTGACCCCCCGAATCTTCCCTGGAACTCAGGGGGCGGGGAACTCAGTACAGCTGCTGGTATTGGCGGTGGGAGGAACTGCAGCGGTTGGGTGGGCTGTACTTCCTCCGGCAGCCTGGCCAGCTTGGGCGCAGATTCAGTCTAAGGAAGGTGCCGCCTGCCCAGCTAGAAGTGAGCTGTTGCTTGATCAGGCAGCATCCTTGGAAAACTCTGGGTGCTGCCACCACCACCGTGGTTTTAAGGTGCAAAGGCACAGGGAGGTGTCTCGACCTGGCCCAGGGCCGAGAGGACTTTGCATGGCTATGAGGAGAAAAGCTGGGTGTGGAGCCCCAGGCTTTGGCTGCCAACTCAGTCAAGACTGGGGGTCTTGGGGCATGCAGGAGCAATGGAGAAAGGGAAATGAAAGGGCTTTATTTTAATTTAATTATGTAAAATATTTTTATACAGGACTGCAGTAAAAAGTGGCATGTCCTACCGGACTTCAGAAGTGGCACAATCTATTCTGCCACATGTGGAGGCTTGACTTAATTGGAAGTTCCTTAATATAAAGATTTCCTTTTTCTAGAGAATTAAATATTCGGGAGAAAAGACTCTCTGGACTTCTGTAGTGCTAAATTTCTATATGTAGGAATATTTTTAAGTGGCTCAGTTTCCTATCATGTGACCTCCCACCTGCATTCTGGAAAAAATATTGCCAAGAAAAACTGAGAATTGTTACTGTTGTTCAGTTGCACAATCGAGTCTGACTCTTCGCGACCCCATGGACCACATCACACCAGGCCCTCCTGTCTTCTGTCGAATTAGACTATAGTTGACTGAGAATTAGACTATAGTTAATCTTGAACTTCTGGTGTTTTTTCAGCCATATAAATATGTCCATCAAATATCTGTTTGGCACAAACATACTTCACCTTTTTTAAAGTTAAAAAATGTGTGAAGAGGCCCTTCATTTGGGGATAGATGTATCATGGGTAGCGTAATTCAAGTCCTAATGTTAGTGTTAATGTTAACTAATGTTAGTATCCCTCCGAACTGGTTTCCCCCATATTTTCGTGGTGTCTAATCAGCTTGACCAGTGTTCAGTCAACACTGCCATTTCCTGACTGGTTCTGGAGGGGCTGGGGGGAACAAGACAAATATCTGTGAAAGCTTGAGGTAAATTTGCAGTGAAATGTGTTGCTATAATTGCTGAATGGAGCCTCTAAGTGAAAGAGATTTGCAGAAGAGAAACCAGCTTCGTGAGGAAGTAATGCAGTACAAGCAAGTATTGTTTCCTGTGTTAAGGTCACAACTGAGTCATATTGTTGATGGTGATATTAAAATAACAGGAGTATAGGGAAGAATGGGCAAGCTTTGGTAAATTACTACAGTGGACAGAGTAATTTGCTGTAGTGTATAGTATATACCTCATTTGTGGTCACTCAGGGTGACATAAACAGTAGCTGTTTTAAATCAGGGTAGGTAGGAAAGAGCCTGTTACCATGAATTATGTATTTATGACTTCCTTATCCAAAGCTCTTTGCCAAAAGGACTTTCACCCTTGCTAGTAAATGTCTCTGGATGTTAAAAGGGTTTGACATGTGGCTGGAGGTTTTAAAGAGCAGACTTCTATGTAATAAAACAAATCCCATAATATTTTTTTCCTGGTGCAGCTGAGTACATAGAATATAGCCCTTCTGTCTTTGACACTGAGGCAGTGTCTAGCTTACTGTCTTCCAAGGCGACAGCACCTGGCATTCTGTGGGTATTACTTAAATGCAACAGCAGTGGTGTATATACAACTAGGTATGGATGAAACCCAGAAGAGAAACTCCATGAATAAATCTTCTGAAGCTGCAGTGTACCAAAATGAACCCCCAGTACCTGGTGACCTTGCTAGGCTGTTACAGAAGGCAGTTGTTGCTTTCCTCAGAAAAGTGGCCTGTTCAGTGCGATCCTAAACAAAGTTTACACCATTCTAAACGCACCCATTTCAGTGGGCTTACAAGGGTATAACTCTCCTTAAGATTGATTCAGGTGGGTAGCCGTGTTGGTCTGAAGCAGCAGGACGATGTTTAAGTCCAGTGGCACTTTTAAGATCAACAAAATTTGGTTTGATTTTGACTTTGAGGTTTTGAAGAATCAGTGGAAGAAGACATTCCAATGCAGGCTGCTCCTATTCAATGCGAGCCTCTTAGATGATCATGCTCCAGTGGAAAAGGCAGGACATAAATGTTTTGAATGGATAAATAGCACTTGTACCAATATCCAAATAAACCCTTTAAATTTAAATGTGGACTGAATATGACGGAGGCTGGAAACATAATGGAGATTTCCCTCCACCTCTGGGCAGGATCCTGAAAGATTCAGAAGTTTCAGAGTTTGTGGTTGTTCCCCCATCTCTGCTTGTATTCAGCTGTATTGGGGGGAAGTAGTGTAGCTTTGATGGTTTCCTGAATTCTAGAGACCTGGCCAAAGCATTTTGGGCCTTTAGGGTGTGGTCAGGAAAATGTTGATTCACTGATTTAATGTGAATGGTTCCTTAAGGTTATCCCACAGATCTTGGGCTATGTTCTGAGTGGGTGGTGTTCTAAGTCAGCAGATGAGAAGCTGATTCTTAGATGTCTAGCTGAATTGTTTTCTTGCTTGCTGCTGGATCTTTGGTTGGACTGCTTCAAGGGTCTGGGGTTTTAGGACTGCAGGCTTTGTAATGGAAGGTTTTATTTTTGGAGGCCACTAAGTTGTCACATATCCTCCTCATTAGTCATAGAATCATAGAGTTGGAAGGGGCCATACTGGCCATCTAGTCCAACCCCCTGCTGAATGTAGGATCAGACTTAGAGCATCCCTGACAAGTGTTGGCCCAGCCACTGCTTAAAGACTGCCAGTGAGGGGGAGCTCATCCCCTTCTAGGTAGCTGATTCTACTATTGAACAACTCTTATTGTAAAAAAGTTTTTCCTAACATCCAGCCACTACCTTCTTGCCCTTAAACCCATTATTGTGAGTCCTATCTTCTGCTGCCAACAGGAACAGCTCCCTGTTCTCTAAGTGACAACCCTTCAAATATTTAAAGAGAAAAATCATGTCCCCCCTCAATTTCCTCTTCTCCAGACTGAACATTCCGAGTCATTTCTATTGTTAGCACAGCATTTTAAGTAAAAGGTTTGGGAATTAGTTGGTTTGGTTTTGTGTGGATGTTTGCAAGTATTAATTTTTTAAGTACAAATCAGTGGAGCACATGCAGTTGGGGTCGCTAAATATTGCTTTCCGTATTGCTTGGAAAAAGAAACAACAACGCTGTATCTTAAAATGCATGCTAAAGGTCAAAAGAGATGTGAAAAAGTAACTTCTGAAATGATTGATACATGTCTAATCCCCCGGAGATGCATTTGGATGGCCATTATGTAGTATTTTGCCAAATGGTTGCCTGAGGAGTTGGCTGATTCTCATATGGGTTGGGAAAAACCAGAATCCCACAAGAGTTTAGCAACCAGGAATCGATCTCTCTTCTCTTGGCAACCCAGTTTGTGATTGAGAATGATGAAAGCCATCTCAGTCTTCCCGAAGCTGTCTGGGGATCAGAGGGAAATCAGAAGGGAAGGAATCTGTTTGTGCTCGGTAGGAGAGAGAGTTCCAAAGTCCTTAAGCATGCTTAGACTACTCGGGAATGAGAGGTTGGCATCTCACTTTTGCAATAAGCATCTTTCTGCTTCTGTAAAGCTGGCCACTTGCGTCCTACTGGCCAGATGGCCTTCTGAGGGGACACAAAAGGAAAAACTATATATAATGGCTAGCTGCCAAGGGCCGTCCAAATCTCTGGATCTCTGGGAAAAGTAACTGCTTTTGTACATAAGGTATTTTCCACACAGGGACAGGCTTATGAAGTTTTCCCATTGCTGCTGCAGCTACTAATACAGCACAGGGGCAATGACAAGTTTTCTCATAGCTTCCTTGCCATAGTCCCCCAGCACCAGCCTTTCCTCTCCCAAGCGCCACCAGGGCTTTTCCAGTTTTTTAAAAAAATCAGCAACTGAATAGTTATATCACGCTCTCTGAATTACCAGCTTTAACTTCTTTAAAAGAAAAATATAGGCCTCTACTCTAGTTGCAGAAATATGCCTTTCCCCCCAGTTATATCTCTGCAACCAAAAGGTCTAGGGACGTAACTTTTTAAAATGAAAACTGGAAATTCAGAGAATCTGGTATAGATAGTTCTAACAATATTCAGTTGCTGATTTTAAGTCCTCCAGGAGGAGCGGAAGTAGCTACTGCATGGGCAGGGAAAATGGCTGCCACGTGGGCAGGAACACGAAAATCTGAACATTCTCACCCACACAGCAGCCACCCAAGCTTTGGTATGAACTTTCTCAAAACTTCGCAATAAAGCAGGTTTGGAAAAGTCAGAGAAAAGCCAGGGAAACCTCCTTTCTGGGAGGGCTTCTAGTGTCCTAGCCCCACTGGCGGACCTCCTGAGGGCACCTGGTGTTTTTGGCCACTGTGTGACAGAGTGTTGGACTGGATGGGCCACTGGCCTGATCCAACATTGGCTTCTCTTATGTTCTTAGAAAGTGCACAAATAAGTCTGATGCTGTGGAGAAGCAAGAAAAATAAAACACTTCCAAAGAGCATTAAGCTCAGGGAAAATAACCCATTTTTAAATGGCCTAGGTTTCTTAGGCTGAGAACAGACAATAGCTTTTTCAGGTAGTTGAACGCATTCAAAAAAAGATTGCTGTTTGTGGTGCATATACCCGAAACACTTTCACATTTGTTTTTGTTTTAAGAAGCCTACTAAACCTGTTTGACCAAAGCCAGTATTGGGACAAAAAAGAAATACATGTACAGCAAGGAAACAACAACAGGTCTCTCAAGCCTGCTTCCAGCGCTTCCCAGGCTACACTTTTCCATACATCCACACAGACCTGGAATCTTACTCCACCCGTAATTGGAGGAAAGACATTCAGGGTATCAGTACTAACATCATGTGTCAGATAGGCCAAGGTGTCTAAAGGATCTTGTACAATATACAATCTTTTATTTGTCTTGCAGCAAAGTAGTAATTACATGTGTATACCAATGAATCTAAAAGTAGTCTTTCTTTTCTTGTCCTACAGGACTAGAGTAAACCTGGAGAGCCTTGAAGACGCTTACATTTTGCGAGGAAACGATGATTCTCTTTCTGATAAGCATGGATGCCCAGCCTATGTGAGCCCAGAGATCTTGAACACAAATGGCAGCTACTCTGGCAAGGCGGCAGATGTGTGGAGTCTAGGAGTCATGCTTTACACAATGTTAGTTGGACGGTATCCTTTTCATGACATTGAGCCAAGTTCTCTCTTCAGCAAGATCCGCCGGGGGCAGTTCAGCATTCCAGAGACTCTATCTCCCAAGGCCAAATGCCTTATACGTAGCATCCTGCGCCGGGAGCCCTCAGAAAGGCTGACTTCACAGGAAATTCTGGACCATCCTTGGTTTTCTACAGATTTTAATGTGTCCAATTCAGGATATGGTGCTAAGGAAGTAACAGATCAGCTGGTGCCTGATGTCAATATGGAGGAGGACTCGGACCCGTTCTTTAATTGAGCATTAGGACCAGTGTTCGGAGAGTGTGTGGTCTTGGAAAGGACCGATATGAAGGGAGTCCTTTCTGATCATGCAGAATTACATCTGTGGCTCAGCCTGTCTTGATAGCAAGAGAAAAACAAAACACCTTGGCGTTCTTTCTGTTGTTGTTTGGTTGGAAAAGGAAGTGTCCAAGAAAATGAGCTAGTTGATGACAATGTAGCATGAGGACAGATGGGCAGGCAGGAGGAATCGTTGCTATCAAGTTAGATTGACAGGGCAAAAGAAGGCAGCATGGAGCAGCTGTAGCTTCTCCTCTTTATGGAGCCAAGGACACTGCACAACCACGTTCCCGTGCAGCCACTAAGCCACTCCTGATTCGGTTTCATTCAAATACTCAACAGTTCCCAGTGAATAGAAACTTTTGCCTCAACTTGCATCTTGGCATCGCACTGTTAGATATTTAACTTCAGCCATTATTCAGGGAAGGTACAATTAGCTATTATTTGATTCTGTTTTTTCCCCTATTTTACTTTTTTTTTTAAAAAAAACACCGGTGTTAACAGTTAAAATTGAATTTAATTTTCAGGGGGGTGGGGTGGGACATGCACAAAGACATGAGAATTGGGTGCTACACAAAGTTTTGGTTCATGTCTGTTGATATAGCTATTCACAATTCTTCTGAATAAACTATTTAATTTTTTTATTTTTTTTTGCCAGGAGAGAAATGTTTTGTGAAGGAGTGTCACTTAACAAGCCATTATGGGCTTGTTTGGTCAAATTTTTGTTTTGTTTTTTGGGGGGGGGGGGGTTTGTTTTGTTTCAGTGAGCATTTCTAATTCAGACTTCTGGATGTATTTGACTGCTCGAATGCGACAAGAAGAAAACAATAATTGCTCTTTTTTTATGTTTGTAATGCTGGCTTCTCTTTTACCAAGCTGCGCATAAATTTTGACCACAGAGGACAAACCCTCCTTTTGGATAACTTTTTTTTTTTTTTAAAGAAACTTAATAGTGTAACGAGCTTTTCCTCTGCCTGGCCCAAATGTGAACAGAAGAGCTCTTTATTATTGAAGAAAAATAAGGCATTTCCCCACTCTGATTTCTTTGAAAGGCAACATCTTGGGTTTCCTTTCCTCCCCCCCCCCCTTTTTTTTAAATAAAGAAGACACTGTTTTAATTTTCTTTTCATTGAACTACCCTGAATATAATATAAAAGGGTATTATTAATAAGCTGAATGTTCTTAGGATACAGATCTGTCTCCTGAAAAGTACATGGTAAGATGCACCTTTTGTATTGTCAAGACTTATTTATTGATGAATCTGTCACAGTTGTGATGAATTAAGCCAGTACTTCAATTACGGGTTGACTTGGGGTGACATGTTACATGCGGTAGTTAACATACTTCTTAAATTTTTCTCTTCAGGTATTCCTGTCCCTGAATTTTTGTTTTGTTTTTTTAAATCTTAGCTTTCCCCTCTTTTTCCTTAGAGAGCTTTCATTTTGATTTGGACCGGCAAATAATTTTTTATTACTGCTTTTATATTGCTGTATGGTATTTGGGGGAAACAACACACACACACACACACACACACAAATCTCTTGGCATAAATATTTGTGTTTCCAGTACCTCAGTTGTTCTGATGTTACTGCCTGTATGCGTTTTTGTGAAGTGGTCATGTTTTTTGGGTAGGTACATGTGGACTCTGTAGTATGTAAATGTTACTTGAATTTTGTGCTTAATTATAGTATGTGGCATGTGTGTATGGCTACTTGGCATTTGACATATGGATGCTATTTGCCTGCCCTGCAGGAAGATTTCGATCCCACTCTCAAGACGATGGTTCACAGTTCCTTATCAAGAAACAAAGCTGCAGCTGACCTGCCTTGGTTCTATTTTGGTATCTGAGAATATAAAGGAGTAATGTTTTTACACTCTGAAGATGGTGCTGTGTTGAGGGACTTTTTTAAAAAAAAACAAAAAAACAAACGATGTTTATTTTATAAAATTGTAGGAGGAAAGACTGGTGATGTGCATGGTGGGATTTTACTGCCTCTGGTGTTTTTTGTCTTGTATTTGGTTTAATGTTTTTGTCCTAATCTCTCCAATAAACAAAATTGTGCATATTTAACTAAATTCAACTTGTAAAGGATTTTTCTTTTTAATGATTCCAAACTGCCGCAGTAACTTTTTGAATCCTAAACATGTTTCCCGATAGATACGTCTAATCGAGTTTGGTTCAAATTAATGCATAGTTAGTCGATTGGGCTCTGCTTGACTCTAAATGGGAGACTCCTCATTTTGTGGAGAGGAGTCATTGGATCCAACCAAGCATGTTTAGGATTGCAGTGCTAAATAATCCTGTTAAAGTTAAAACTGGCATTGATTTCAGTGGGAAGGATGTAATGCCCAATCCAACAATGCTTATGAAGTCCCAACAGTACGTGCATGAGACTGTGGCATTAACCATGTGCTTAATTCCCTTCTTGGAATCAGTGGGGATCAAAAACAGTCCATTTTGTCTCACTCTTATTAATATTATATTATATTATATTATATTATATTATATTATATTATTTTATTTATTTATTTATTTATTTAGATTTGTATCCCGCATAGCTGGCTCAAGGCAGCTTACAACACTTTAAAACAATAACATACATAAATTAGCATAAAATTCGCAACATAAAATTAGAAAAACCACAGAAAAATAGCGGCAAGCAATGCATCCAACACAGAGCGTAACAGCCTAGCTAAACCCAGGCCAGGAGGCTGGGTCGATTTCCCGGGCCAGAGAATTCCCAGAGGCCACTTCCCCCAGTGGCAGCTTCTCATTAAAGGCCTGGCAGAAGAGCTCTGCTCTGCAGGCCCTGCGGAACTGCAAAAGATCCTGCAGGGCACTGATGTCATTCCACCAGCAATGAGCCACCACTGAGAAGGCCCTGGTCCTGGTGGTCACCAACCTGGCCTCTAGGGCCAGGGAGGGTCAGGCGATGTTGAGTGCCTGACCACAGCACTCTTTGGGGTGTATACGGAGAAAGGCAGTCCCTTAGGTAGGCAGGCCCCTGACCATATAGGGCTTTAAAGGTTAAAACCAGCACCTTGAACCAGATCCGGTACACTATAGGCAGCAGTGTCCTCAGTGCAGGCTGGATGTGGTCTCATGCCAAGAGACCCATCAGCAGCCTGGCCGCGGCATTCTGTACTAGCTGCAGCCTCCGGAGCTGAGACAAGGGCAGCCCCAAGTAGAGAGCATTACACTATTCCAACCTCGAGGTGACCATTGCATGGATCACTGTCGCCTGGCTGTTGCGTTCGAGGAAGGGAACCAACTGCCTAATCAGCTGTAGATGGTAAAAGGCTGCCTTGGCAGTGGCTGCTACCTGGGCCTCCATGGTTAAAGAGGCATCCAGGAGCATTCCCAAACTCCGGACCCTTGGCGCTGGCACCAATGGCGTCTCCCCAAAGGCCGGCAATGGGATCCCTACCTCCGGCTCGCTCTGGCTCAGGCACAGGACCTCTGTCTTCATTGGATTCAATTTCAATCGGCTCAGCCTGAGCCAGCCCACCACGTCCTGAAGCGCCTGCTCCAGGTCATTTGGGGTGGCCCCGGACCAGCCACCCAACAGCAGATACAACTGGGTGTCATCAGCGTACTGGTGACAGCCCAGCCTGTGCCTCTGAGCAATCTGGGCGAGAGGGCGCATGTAGACGTTAAACAACATCGGAGATAGCACCACTCCTTGTGGCACTCCGCACACCACCGGATGCCTCTGGGACATCTGCTCCCCCAGAGCCACCCTCTATCCCCGACCTTGAAGGAATGAGGCAAGCCATTGCAACGCAAGCCCCTCAACCCCCGTGTATTATGTATTATTCCTATTGTATTATGTCAAAGGTCTTCTCAAACTCAGCAACGTCTTTTTCAGCTGGAACTAAATGTGGATACTTTTGCGGGGAGCAGGATCAAGCCAACTAGCATTTACCCAGATCAAATGTGCACGATCCTGAAAATATAAGCATCCTATTTAAAAGTTTTGGTGGCCCTGATTCAAAATAAAAATAGAATGCTGAAAGTATAGTTATACAGCTGTAGTATGAAAGTGTTGGACTGTAAATCTCTCACAATGCAGTCCTAAATGGAGTTCCACCTTTTAGCATCCACTGAAGTATGTAACTCTGTTTAGGACTGCACTGTTAAAATATTTAAGAACATAAAGAGAAGCCATGGTGGATCAGGCCAGTGGCCATCTGTGGCCAGTAGCTAAAACCCAGGTGCCATCCGGAAGTCCACCAGCGGGACAACTCCAGAAGCCATCCCACCATTGACCCCCCCAAGCACCAAGAATACTGCCCAGACACAGTGTTCCCTCTGTACTTTGTGGCCAGGGCCATAGCTAGCAAGGATTTCATAACTGTTTGTATTGTGAGCAAAGTGTTGATAATACTTGTGGTTTCCTTCTAGTATTGCTCATTATTGCTTGTCAGGAGGTCCACCAGTGGGGCCAGAACTCAAGAAGCCATCCCAGCATTGACCCCTAAGCACCAAGAATATAGTTGACCCCTAAGCACCAAGATAGTGTTCCCTCCATACTTTGTGGCCAGGGCTGTAGCTAGCATGGGGTGTACGGGGCAACACCCCCTCCCAAATTCTCAACACCCTGAATCTGAGAGCCCACTCCACACTTTCTGCCCAACTGTGGCTGCTCCGCCACAGTTTAACCCCTCATGGCTGCTGTATGGCAACAGATAGGACTGGAGCGGCCTCCTGCACGGTTATCACAAGATGGGCACCAGGCAGGCAGCAGCACACATGTGCACGAGAAAGCAAGTGGGCAAGTAGATGGGGGAACGGCCTCATCATGGTGCACCACCTCGCCACCAAATGCCTACACTGCCACGGGCACTCCTTGTGCCCTCCTGGAGCCTGCTGGAGCTGCCGAGCCGGCCTCGCCCCCTGCGCTTGTAGCCGTGGGCGTGAGATGCCATGTGGGAGCCCCTGCTGGGGGCTAGGGAGGAAGAGGCAGCTGGGGGGAGCAGGTAGTGGAGGAGCAATCACCTCAGCAGACCTGGCCATGCTGCAGTAGCTCAAAGAGGAGGATCTTCTCCTTGGACAAGTTGAAAGAGGCAGGTACATCATCCCTCTTCCTCCCCTCTGATGGGAGTCTGAACCGCGGTGGGATTCTCTCAATTAGATGATTATGAATTACATTACTCACTAATCTAAGTGGTGTGATCTAATTAAGCCCGCTCCTCGCTCCCAGTCTCTCTCCTCCTCCCGTGGAAAAGTGTCTAGCTACGGAGCTAGTAACCACAGATGGACCTCTGTTTCATGTTTATCCAATCCTCTCTTGAAGCTGTCTATGCTTATAGCCCCCACCACTTCCTGTGGCAGTGAATTCTTTGGGTGAAGAAGTACTTTTATCTATTCTAAGCCTACTGCTCATTAATTTCATTGAGTGCCCATGAGCTCTTGTATTGTGAGAAAGGGAGAAAAGTACGTCCTTCTTTACATTCACTATCCCATGCATAATTTTGTAAACCTCTATTATGTCACTCCTCAATTGTTGTTTCTCCAAGCTAAAGAGCTCTAATTTCTTTGATACTGGCTTTCAAAATAAAAAGTTATTTAAAGAACCCGCTGGATCTTAATTTTGGTGTGGGGATAGGTGTAGATCTGGAATCTGCTGAGGCAGTACTGTGGTCAGACCATTTTGCTCTGAAGGCCCGCCTGAGTAGACTAAACCCTCCCTGTTTGGGCAGTGAGCAGATTTATGCTGGCCCGCAGGGTTGAATAGAACCCACAAGGTTCCAGGAAGCTCTGCGGGGTCCTATGCCCCCAGTGATCCATTAGATGAGTTTGTGGAGGATTGGCATAGCTGACTCTCTGAAGTCATTGACATAATTGCTCCCCAGCGCCCTCTTTGTCCTTGTGCCAAACTGGCTCCATGGTATACCTCAGAGCTACAGAGGATGAAACAAGAACTGAGATGGCTAGAACAAGTGTGGAGGCGCGCTTGCGACAAAGCCTCAAGATATTTATGAAGCCCTATGAGATGGCAGTGAAGGCCACTAAGAAAGCGTTCTACACAACCTCCATTGCGTCTGCTAGCTCTTGCCCAGCCCAATTGTTTAGAACAATTCAATCTTTGAGTTCTTTGCTTCTAGGCAAACCAAATGATAAGGAATTGGCTATTAGCTGTGAGGCATTTGTGAGCTTTTTTGCAGATAAAAGTCTTGTTGCTCCACCAGGACCTCCCAGCCACAATTGATACAATGATGGAACTGGAATGCCCTTGTCCATCTTCTGGTCCAGTTTTGGACCATTTCAATCTGCTCTCCCAGGAAGAAGTTGACAAGATCCTGGTTGCTGTGAAGCCCACCACTTGCCCCCTTGATCCGTGGCCTTCCTGGCTGATTAAAGCCTGCCAAGAGAACGTTCAGACTTCACTGGGATATATTATTAATCTTTCCTTATCATCAGGGACCTTCCCAGTTAGTCTAAAAGAGGCAGTGGTGTGCCCACTCTTGAAAAAGCTATCTTTGGACCTGACAGTCCTTGCCAACTATTGCCTGGTTTTGAATTTACCGTTTCTAGACAAGATAGTGGAGAGGGCAGTGGTGGAACAGCTCCAGGTTTTCTTGGATGATGCCCCTGTTTGGGATCCATTCCAGTCTGGCTTCCGTCCTGCCCATGGAATAGTTGCTGTTGCAGATGACCTCCAGATGACCTCCAGATCTGGATCAGGACGTGTTGGCACTGCTGTTACTTCTTGATCTAACAGCAGTGTTCAACATGGTCAAATATGACCTTCTGACCCACTGCCTCACCAACGCTGGAATATAGGAGACTGCCTTACAATGGTTTTTCTTCTTCCTTCATGGTCAGGGGCAGAAGGTGGCACTTGGAGAGGAATTGTCCTAGTGACACCCACTAAAATGTGGGATGGCAGAAGGGGTTATTCTCTCCCCGATGTTATTCAACATCTTCATGCACCCCCTCACCCAGTTAGTCTGGGGGTATGGTCTGGGTTGTCACCAATATGCTAATGACACCCAGCTCTATCTGCTGATGGATGGACAGAGGTACTGAACAGGGCATTAAAGGCCATGACTGGGTGGTTTAAACAGAGCTGATTGGAACTGAATCCAACAAAGACAGAAGTCCTGTACCTGGGTCATGGGGAGTTGGGATTGATAATCCAGCTCCCAACCCTTGGTGGGACACCATTGGTGCCAGCACCAAGGGTGAAGAGCCCAGGGGTGCTCCTGGATTCCTCTCTTTCGATGGAGGCCTAGGTGGCTGTCGTTGCTTGACTGGCGTTCTGTCATCTTCAGCTGGTCAGGCAACTGGTTCTCTATCTCACTCCCCAGCACTCAGCTACTATGACCCATGCAATGGTCACTTCCAGACTACATTATTTTAACTCGCTGTACTCGGGGCTGCCCTTGAACTTGACCTGGAAACTGCAGCTAGTGCAGAACGTGGCAGCACGTATGCTGATGGCAGTGCTTGTGCAGGCTCGCATTCAGCCAGTGCTCACAAATGCCTCACAGCCTATAGCTGTGGAATGCCCTGAGGCAACACAGTTAGAGATGGAATTATTCTAAATAATTGGGCTGGGTGTGAGCTTGCAGACACAATGGAGGTCACACAGAAATTCTTTGCAGTTTTCACTGCCATCTCATAGGTCTTCATAAATGACTTAAAGGATGTTCTTGCAGCTTCATTGCGGGCATGTTGCCACTTTCTCTCTAGCTGTCTTAGCTCCTGTTTCATCCGCCTTAGCTCCGGGGAATACCACGGTGCCAATTTGGTACGAGGGCAAAGAGGGCACCGAGGAGTGACCTCATCAATGGCTTTGGAAAGACGGTCCTGCCAGTCTTCCACTAGCTCCTCTAACGGGCCGCCAGAGGAAATAGGATCCCACAGAGCTTTCTGGAACCTACTTGGGTCCATCAGACTTTGCGGGCGAGGCTAAATTTTCTTGCCACTTAAACGGGGGGTTAGGAGTACCCAGCGGGGCTTTCAGGGCAAGGTGGTCCAACTATGGTACTGCACCAGCAGTAATTTGGTCCACCATAATCCCCGAGGCAAAGATAAGATCCATCATGTGGCCTGCTTGGTGTGGGAGCCGAAACAAACTGGGAGAGTCCCAGTGCCGCCATGGACGACACTAGGTCCCTAGCCTGAGAGGAGGTTGCATCATCTGCATGAACACTGAAGCCAGAACCAATAGCCTAGGACTGTTTTGGAATTTTGGATCAGGGCTGTAAATTTCAGGAATGCCCAGTAACTGGCCCTCTTCAGATCACGAAGCTTCCCATTAAGAAATGCTTACAGTGTGTCTTGGAGGTAACAGGTCACATCTGTGACAGTTTGGGAGGCTGGCTTTCAACTAAAATGTTGCCTTCTCTGTGGTGGTTTTTTTTTTTTTGGCATAATCTTTACAGTCTCAATTTGTTGTTTGTTTTACAGTTTCATCTCATTCCTCATAATGGCAGCATAAAATTTCATTAATGTGTAAACTTGGAAAGAAATTAGCTTTTAAATGCCGCCAAAGTTTAAATTACTCGAAACTCTTTCCAATTAAACTCCTACAATAAATGTGCTTTGTTTTTATAAACCAGACTGTGATTCTTTCCTTCAATCCTTTTTTGCAAAGGCAGTTCGGGGGAGAGGACTTGGATTTTCTCCCTACCTCTTTCCAATTCCTTCAAGTCCACCTCCTTCTTTTGGAGGCTGTGTAAGCAGCTTCTGTTCTGTTTGGGTGGAAATAGTTAGATGTGTGCATGTTTCATTGGCACTGCCAATAATTATATAAATCTGGCTGACTAATGGTTGCTCATTTGCAGTGAATTATATTAAACACTAAGGCCTGCTCCTGGCTGGTGTGAAGGAACCCTGTTAGAAAAGGAAGCCAGCTTCCTGATGAAAGGCAGACTGGAAATTCCTTGTTTCCGTTGCCCAAATTTTGAAATTCCTACTTTATATACAAGGGACACTTGGTTTCCATGCCTATATATATGTGTGTAAATCCAAAGTTCCCAAGGACTCATATTATAACTGTATGTATTATGAGTGAAGTGTCAATAACACTTCTGGCTTTCTTCTAGTATTGCTAATTCTTGTCACAGATGCTTGCATGCACCATCGAAGCCTTAAGTCTTCATCACTACTAATGTTTACAATAGTGTATAGAAACTAGACGAGATAGATGTGGTGTTTTAGGTTCTAACCAGCCATTTGCAAGGAGTTTGATGAAGCTGTAGCAAGGTTTAAAGCTCTCTGTTGTAGCCAATAACTTTAAAGCCTTGTTAAGATACCATGCCTGTTCTTTTTCACATGCTTGCTTGATCCAGGCTGCCGAAAGCGAATGAGAAGGTGCTTAGTCTACAGTAAGGCACAGGGTTTAGACTGCTTCTTGAGTTACTGCAGTATCATAGAAGCTATTTGTGATAATGAGATCCCATGCTGCTGAAGGAGGTGTCTATAGTTTGGAACTGTGTGGTCGAGCTAGTCACATGAATCTTTCCTACCTTGTTGTGGCTAAAATTGGGTAGGGGGGACAGGCTCCATCTACGTGTTTTGTGGGTACAGGTGTATATATACTGCAGGAACATGGGATCTTATAGGCAGGGGTCCTTTCGTAGAAAAAGAGGTGCAGGAGCTCATTAGCATAACTCATTAGCATAACTCATTAGCATATGCCACGTCCCCTGACATCACCAGAAGTGTGTCAGAAAGGGAATGTCAGTTTCAGCCCCACTATATCCTATAGGCCGTTGAAATCAATGGCAAAAACTCATAGGGTATAGGAGGGGCTGGAGGAAAGCGGGTTTGAGGGAGAGGCTCCAAACTTGCAGGGTAGCTGCTGGGGCCTGTCCTCGAAATACCCACTAATGTTAACTTTTTTCCTCCCATAGAGAACAATGGAGGGAATGGGGGCAACCTGTTTGGGGCCCTGTAAAATTGGACCCCCTGGTCCAATCTTCTTGAAACTTGGTGGGCATTTCTAGGAGAGGCCCCAGCAGCTACCCTGCAAGTTTGGAGCCTCTCCCTCAAACCCCCTCCCCTCTAGTGGCTTTTAAAGTTGCCGCCGAAATTCGGCGGCGAGCTGAATCAGATTAGAGAATCTGATTCAGCCCGTGGCTGCCCTACTGGCCAGTCCTGAGCTGGCGGAGCTTCGCTCCGCCTCGCTCCGGCCCCAGTGGACCCCTGCTTGTAGGGAAAGGGAGTCTCATCATGTCCTTGAAGTAATGCAAGAGCTTTCTCTTTCTTGATTATCAAGGTAAAGGAAACTCATAAGAACATAGGAAGAACCCTGCTGGATCAGACCAGTGTTCTATTCAGTCCAGCATCCTGTCTCACACACTGGCCAACCACTTCTTCTAGAGGTCCAACACTAGGGCATAACAGCTAAGGCCTTCCCCTGATGGTGCCTCCTGGCCCTGGTATTCAGAGGTTTACTGTGTCTGAACATGGAGGTTCCCTTTAATCATCACGCCTAGAAGCCAGTGATAGACCAATCCTCCATGAATCTGTCTAATCCTGTTTCAAAGCTGTCTATGCCTATGCCCATCACTGCATCACTGCTGTCAAAGTCCTCATTTTAATCATTTGTTGTGTGAAGAAGTATTTTCTTTTGTCTGACCTGATTCTACAGCCCATCAGCTTCATTGGATGCCTTCGAGTTCTAGTACTCTGGGAGAAGGAGAAAGAGTTCTTTGTCGGCTATCTCCACCCTGTGTATAATTAGTTTTCTGGTTTTTAAACTGAAAAGTCTGAGACACTCCAGGTTTTCCTTGTAGGAAAGGAGTATGAATCCCCTAATTATCTTGGTTGTCCTGTTCTGTACTTTTTCCAGCTCTGCAATGTCCTTTTTGAGATAACAGTGACCAGAACTGCGCACAGTATTCCAAATGAGGCCACACCATAGATCTATACAGGGATATTATATTGGTTGTTTTATTTTCAGTCCCTTCCCACCAGCATAGAGTTTGCCTGTTTCACTGCTGTGGCACACTGGGTTGACCTTTTCATTGTTCTATCAATTACTCCAAGGTCTCTTTCCCTCAGTCATAGCAAGTTCAGACCCCATTAGCATATGTTTGAAGTTGGGATTTTTCATTCCAGTGTGCGTCACCTTACAAACTCAGCACATCATGAGAAGCAGCCAGAACATCTGCTTGCTGTTGAGACTTTGGAGGAATAACCACGGCTCAGGGTATAAGAGAATCTTCTGTTCATTCTGCATAAAAGTGCTGAGAAAAGAATTTTCACTGGCTGAGACCCTGCATGGCCACTGCCAATCAGAGACCACGATACTGAGCTAAATGGACCAGTGGTCTGGCTTGGTTTAAGTCAACTTCATATATTCACAATATTATTAACTAATTTGTAAGTTACCTTTTGGTTTATTTTTTTAACGTGTAATTGGTCTGCTACATTGATAGCATATTTGTGAAAATGTAAAAAGCAGAAAATTAGTTTCTGAAAGAGCATTCGCTTCAGATTCTGAACTCTCATTTTTATTTCTGGAGGTCACGGAAACTAGCCTCTGCCTCTTGAAAGCACAGCACAGACTTGCCAGAGCGCTGCCATCTGCTGGTCGGAGGGTGGTAGGGCAAAGCAAATAAGGCCTCCTGGCAGGGCCACATGGTCTGTTGGATTGAGGGAAGGCGGGATTGGCCTAGGGCTGGGCTGGGCTGGCCAGCCTGTGTTAGTCAGTGCTGCCTGGAGGGGCGGGGTAATACCGCCCACTGCAGCTTTTTAAACCTGAGCCTGGCCGTCCTACTTCCTCGGTTTTTCTTGCAGTGGTTTCCCCACCCTGTTTTTGGCTTTTGGGTCATGACATGTCATGTTACAGTTCTTGTACTTTTATTTCCCCTGTCACTGTTTGGGTGGTTTGGGCATTGGGACAGATCCTTCAGGGATGGGGGAAGCTGGGCCTTCATCTCCACCTCCCCCAGTTTTGAGACTCCCTTAAGGGGTCTTGGGGCTGGAGCCTGCCATCTGGAGCCTGCCACCTGCTAAGCATGCGAACGCAGGGAGAGCGGCTTAGAAATTAAATAAATAAACAAATAATTAAATTCCCAGTTGGGGGCTGTGGGCTGGCTTCCATCACCAGGTGGCAAAGGGACCGTGCAGCACGCAGTGCCCACTTGGATCCCAGGGTTTTGCCACTCTCGGTGACATTCCCCAGTGGCGGGCTGGGGGGGGGGAGTTTAATTATCAGGCAGCAGGTGGGTTTCCTGATGCAGGATCCATGCCAATGCTGCACCAGTTTTCACCAAGGTACACGTCTGTTTGTGTTCCTTCTGCCACATCACCCTCTAGCTCTCTTTCCCGTTCCTTCACAGTTTGTGCTTACACTGGCTTCACAATGTGAGAATAGACAATCTTGCAAACTGATTTTCAAAAATCTTATTATGGTTGCACTGTGCTGATACTGAAAGATTCCATCTCTTCCCTCTTCGTTACGTTACTTTGCTGAATGAACAATATACTCCCATAAGCTGTCAACGCCCAAGGAAGGTACTATTAATCAGCCCTAAGGAGTGCTGCTATTAAATGTGGCAGGTTTAAAAAAATACCAACTCGGGTGAGATTTCTAGTTCCTGTTTGAAAAGATAAACAATCAAAACACAGAATGTGGCCGTTAATTCCATATTGGTTCTACATTGTGGTGACATGGCAGATTGCAATAAGCTCTGCGCGGACTGGTGCAGCAGGCCTGTCATTTTCAAAACATCAGGATGCAGCTGGACTTACTGTGTACAAAAGTGCAGCTAAACAAACCAAAAGAAATTCTCTTTCTTGTGATTTGCTCGGGGTGTTTCCAGACCCCTTATTTCCATATTTTGCAGGCTCCTGGAGGAGGTGACTGGGCAATTTCAAGACAATGGTAAAGTACAGAGCAGGGCAGAAAAAATGCTTTTCTTTGAAATAAATATGTAAAAACTTAGAAACATCAACGTGAACTCTGTGACCAATAGCATAACAAATACCAAAACAATTACTAGAAACCAGTCCTTTCCTAACCCCTTTGTTGAATAAAGCATTCTGGCTAATAAGTGTTACAGCACAGCCAACTGCTTTGACTCATCTGTACCTTTCTTACCTTGTACTGTAAGAGCAGTTTCTTTGGAGCAAGCTGTTGAGGAGAGGTGTGGAACCAAGGAATGCTTGGCAGATGGCAATGACAGATGGGCAGTTCCTGGTGCTGGCACGGCATTACAATCTATAGCCAAGAGGTTTTATGTCCGGCCAGATGAGACCATGGAGGACCTAAAAGTACCCTTGTTGGTGCCCCTGTCATGACTCTACATTTCGGGGTGGTCCTATCTAAGGATGGAGACAACACCCTTAAAAACCCAGTAGAAAAAAAAATGAGATAGTCCTAAAAAGAGCTCATGAAGCAGCATCCCTAGCATAGGCATATGGGCAGACGACCTTCTACAGAATCCTGAACCAGATCCACTGACTTTTGAGGTTTCTATTGAAGATAAAAAGGGCAGCTCCATTTGCTTTAGACGTCTCTCAGGACAGCATACAGTACTGTGCCAGGTCTCAGGCAGCCAACATAGTGGTGAGAAGAAACCTCTGGCTTTGTTAACATCTCCACTCATCTGGGGCTCCTCCTCCTTCCAAGGGAGAATGGCACAGTCTCTTAGTATTGTGCTAGTGGCAAGCTAGACTTGTTTTTAGGGGCTGAGAGAGAGCTCTGAAAGAACTGTGACTGGCCCAAGGTCACCCAGCTGGCTTCATGTGGAGGAGTGGGGAATAAAATGTCAGATACTGATATCTGTCAGATACTGATATCTGTTTTATTGTCAGGGTTAAAAAGGCTGGTATTTAAGTAGCCTATCATTTCTAGAATGCTCTCAAATAATCATTATAATATTAAATAGATCTGAGAACTGTGTGTGTATGGACAACAAAGCTCTTTACCTATTAGGCACTGATCTATCCTAAAGCTTTTGAGATACCAAATTCATCCTGAATCAAATACACAGAGTGGAAACTTACACTGGGGAGATTATAAAAACCCACTCACAAGGAAACTTGTGACTTCTCCTTGCAGCTACTTTAAAGATGTCACATAGATGGGAATGGGAAGTGGCTGAGTGCTTTTTCACCACTCTTTCTTTCAAGGTACTGTCTGGGGTAAAAGTGTTTGAAAAGGTCACCTTGAGCTGTCTATTCATAGATGGGCAAGGAAGAAGTTTCAAAATGTACTTCACACACCTGTGTTTTTAGCCTCTGCTAAGGGTAGTATCGATCTAAAGCCCTGTTGAAGGAGAGGAATTTCATGGTTTTGCTCTTTGTAATAGCTGGGAAAACTTCAAAGGTCTTTGGTTCAGATCATTGACTGTAGAACTCCTGTAGAAACAAAAGGTTGCTATTTCAGGAGAAAAATTGTGTTCTTCCTCTCCTGATTATTAACTCTTGAGAAAACGTTTGTACCCCCAACTATTGTAACAGCATAGAACATCCTGGATAACCAAGAAGTATCTATACACAATTAGCCACATGTGGCCCCCATCTGCGGATAGCTAAATCTGCAGATTGGGGCCACACAGAGGCTAAACCAATTTTCCAGCAAACTTGGGTCACTTCCCAGGTTTGCAGAAGAATCTGAGAATTTTTAAAAATACACTTTTTAACCCCCCCCCCAAAGTAAGCAGAAAATGCACCTACCTCCAGCACCTCCTATAGTCCCTAACTCATGCTGGGCCTGGCAACAGATGTCACAAGAACCCCACTGGGTCCAGTGGCAGCAGATGCATAGTCCAAGACTCATGTGAAACATGCCACCAGCAACTGTGCAGCCTGGGTGCCCTGCTGGGCCCAGTGGCAGCAGTGTAGCCCAGGAGCAGCTGCCATGAACCCCAGGAGAAGCATGCCTGTTGGCAGCAGGCAGCCCTGGAATCATGTTGGGTCTACTACCCTGAAACATGCTGGGCCTGGGGTGGCAGCCGCACAACTCAGGAGTCTCATGGGGCACACCACCAGCAGTGGCACAACCCAGGAGTTGCACTGGGCCTGCTGCCAGCAGCAGTGCAGCCCTGGAATACGGGGCAGCCCCTGGGCCTGGTGAGAAAGTGAGGGGAATCCCCCACAATGAGTATTGTGGGCCCACACTTGTAATCTTCAGCATCCTGTTTCACACAGTGGCCAGCCAGTTGCCCTGAAAAGCCAACAAAAACAGGGCATAGAAATGAAGGCCTTTCCCTGGTGCTGCCTCCTAGCACTAGTATTTAGGTACCCTTTATGGCTAGTAACAACTGATGAACTCCTCCTCCATGCAGAAATTGACAAAAATGAACAAAGAAATAGAAATACTGGTTCAGGTAGAAGTGAGTTTGAAAAATGAGAAGAATACTCTAGGGCTGTGGTCACACAGCCCCTTTAAATCTGGGAGCCCTCCCGGATTAAAGGGGCCACATTTTTTTTACCTCGGGTTGGGATGTTTACACCCCCTGTGGCGGTGGGCAGCGGTGGGCAGAGGAGGCGGAGGCGGCAGGCGATGGCAGCAGATGTAGGAGGTGGTGAAGGCGGCAGCGGTGACAGAAGAAGCAGCGGGTGGCCTGGCCTTGAGCTGTTCGGTGGTGGTGGCGGCTTTTTCGTTGTTGTTGGCTTTTTCGGCGGTGGTGGCAGCCGTCACTGGTGGCGGCCGGGGGAGGCCCCCTTCCCCGAGCCCCGATGGCCACCTGGTAAGTTTGGGGTGTTTTTTCCCCCTTTTACACTTGAGCCCTCGAGTGGCCAAGCGCCCAAGTGTAAAAGGGGGGGGGGAATGGCAGGTGGGACCATCTGGACAGCCCTGCTCTCACAATGATTGCTGGCCAGATGGCTCAAAAGCGGATTCCTCCCATGACTCCCGGGAAAACAGTCAATTTTCCCAGGGTCGAAAAATGTGGGATGAGCCCGCTTTTGAGCATTTGAGCATTTGAGCCCGCTTCAGCGCGGGACTAGCCCCGGCCTTTTTAGATAGTCCCTTTAAATGCAGGAGGAAACAGCCCTTCCTCCCGCATTAAAGGGCCGTGTGACCGCGGCCTAGGTCTTGACATTGGTTGTGTCACAACTAAGTTTCCGACTCAAAAAGAAATAGAAAAGTATGTTACCAGTGGTCACATCTCATTGACTAAAGCATTCTCAAAAGACACCGGCAATCAAAGTTTTCCACAGAGCATACTGAAATTTCGAAGTGCCAATGGAAAACAGCATGTAAGAGACTGGCTTGTCTGGAGTCAACAGAAACAAGCATTATATTGTTTTCCATGTTGATTATTTTGGCACAAAACTAGCAGGTCTGTGTCTAAATCTGCACTGTCATCAGCTGGAGGCTGGATGACTAGTGGGAAGTGGCGTAAACTATGTAAGAGGATCCCAGAACATGAAAAAAGCAATAGCCACAAAGAATGTTACCTAGCTTGGCACAAACTAGAAAGGCACCTGCTGTCTCAGACAGGAGTTAACATCATCTTAGAAGCATCAATTAAAACTGAAGCTGTGAAATGATACAATATCTTAAAGAGCATCATCGATGTTGTACTCTTCTTCGGAGAACGTGGTCTGGCTTTTAATGGTTCATCCCATCCCATTGGTGATTCAAACAATGGAAACTTTTTAGGACTACTCTCCGGGCGGGACCCCATCCTTCAGGAGCATGTGCTAAGTCTACAGGAGTCACAGAAGAGGGGTGAGTGACTTCAAGTTCATTATCTGTCTCCTGACTCACAAAATAAATTTATTGCAGAATGCTCAAATCTTGTGAAACAACATAGTTTGCTTGAGAGGCAGTCTACAAAGTACTTCATAGTAATAGTAGATGCCACTAGACCAATAGTTAGGATTTTCTTTTTCGGGGGGCATTTAAATTCTTTAGGGAACTGTTAATTAAATTAAATTTTCTTTGGCTGATCACAGTGTGCATCCTACCTTTGCATCCTCCTTGGCCAGGCCCCTGACCCCGTCCAGGTGCTTTGGCATTCCATTGGGCCACTGGGGATGGGAGCTGTGAGCAAGGGGGAGGCAGCCTACTGCAGTTATTGAGTGGGATTCTGTGCACTGCTGTTGACCCAGGGATACCATCAAACAATAGGCAGAACAACAGCTATATGATAGAACTAGAGCAAAAGAATCTATAGCTGAAAAGCACACTTAAACCAATAAACCATATAACAGAATAATGCAAGAATATCAATGTAATTAAACAAACAGGGGTCCAAGAATTATCATCGAAACATCCGGTAGGTATATTCGTTTCTGGCAGTCTTCATCAGGCAAGGACCATCATATGACTTCATGAATGACAAAATGAGCAATATCCAAGAAAACAAACCTTAAAATCAGACTAGTCCAGCACAGTCAATTCAGTCAATTATTCATGCAAAGTTATACATAGTTAGGCAAACTTCACAATGTCACATTGTGAAGCTTGCCTAGCTATGTATAACTTTGCATGAATACTCCATGTATGATTCCAGAATGAATAATTGACTGAATTGACTGTGTTGGACTAGTCTGATGGTTTTCAGTGGGTCAGTGGGGCTGGTCTACATGCCGAGCAGAAAGTCATGCCTAAGTGCCAGACCACCCCCACTCTGAGGCTGCTGGGAGGTGTGGCCAGGTGGCGGGGAGATAAGAAGCACAGCTGGCCGGCAGCTGTAGCTGGTTCTTGTGCTGGGTGGGTGGGTGGGTGGCAGTGACCTCACTATGCTACACTATGCCTAAGGAGCTGTTGCAGGGTTTGGTGGTAGGCGAGCTGCTTGCTGACCTGGGCCTGGTGGTGCTGGCACCAGTGAGCTGCAACCTGCATGTGGAGACAGGCTGGTCTCGAAGGTGTGGTTGGAGTCTGTGCCCACCGCCGGCACTGGAGAGCATCCGGGGCTGCTTGCAGGTTGTGGGGAGAGGCCCAATTCTGTCAGAGCAGGTGCTCAAAAATATATTTGTGGGGCATGGCTTTTAATTAAGGGTGTGTGGCTGCAATGCCCCACCGTGGCTATGGGCCTAGATGCCACACCAGATTCCTCACATGGATAACAAACATCTCTTTTGAGATTCGTAATTTTAAAAGAACCTCAGTATGAAATTCAAGAAAGGTTTCTGAAGTTTTCAGATTGTAGAAACAAAAGAGGAGAAGATATTGCTCAATTGATAACTGATACTTTGAAAGAACATGCTATTCCTCTCAGTGACTGTAGAGCTCAAGCTTATGACAATGGACCAAATATGGCTGGAAGATACAACAGTGCAGAAGCAAAAATACAATAACTGTTACTAACTGCAATTTTTTTCACCTTGCGATTGTCACACACTTAATTTATGTGAAAATGCTGCTCTGAATACATCCCTGAAGCAATAACCATTTTTGGAACAATTCAAACTATCTACCAGTTGTTTAGTTCCAGTCTCAAGTGCTGGGGAATACCTGAAAACTGCATAGGCTGTTCTCTTCACAGTATGTCTAAACGATGGCTAATGGAGCGGGAAAGGGGCCCTTTATTTCAGAGTGAAATTTTAATGCTCCCAGAGAGAGATCAGATTTAAATCATGCACACAGAATTCACATCCCAGTTGCAAATATGTTTGGTTTGAGGGAACTGGGGAATAGTTGTGTGTGTGTGTGTGTGTGTGTGTGTGTGTGTATGTGTGTGTGCACACGCGCATTTCCTGCTAACCTTTAGCAAAGAGCTCTTCTTCCTGACAAATATGTTTATAAGACATTCCCTTCCCTTAAAGTCAGTCCTGGTATAGACCTGCCTCAGGTTCAGCAGTTGCTTACTCAATAAGATCCTATGGCAACCCGAAAGCAAGAGCCAAAATATGTTGCAATATTATGTCAGAGGATTAATCAGCTTATTTTCCTTCCTAGTCTTGCATAACCCTCTTTTTATTTTTGAACTCTGCCTTGTGAGGATTTTTTTTTCTTGTAGCTGCTCTACTTACGACAAATGTTCAGCTAATTCACAGAAAAAATGACTCACTGATCGTTTCCCTTGGTGATGTTATCCTGATCTTCCATATAACCCTTGGATTTGTGCATGCTTTTTGAAGAATATTTATGTCCCGGTATTTAAGCTCCTGAGCAGATTCCAACATTTTGCCTTTACGATCAGAATGAACTTGAGGAAAACAGTTCAGTTATTGGATATTTCCCTTAATAGTATTTAAATGTGTTCACACATCTGATGAGCCACTAATATCGTCATTTGGAAATCCATGAACAGCAGCACTCATGGATATCCCCCTACTTCTGTACATGATTGCTGGGAGGAAGGGAAGAGGGTGTGCGTACTGTGTTCCTTCCAGCAGTGCAAGAGGGGGGGAATGAAGAACAAACAAGACAGGGGAAACGAATCACCAGGAGAAATCCCCTGGCTACTCTAAACTACAGTCATGTTATGAGTAAAATCTGCATGCAGAAACTTTTTTCTACACATGGGTTGCCCCTACAGAATGAATCAAAGCCTCAGATTGGGTACATACAGACATCCCACTGTGAGAATGGTGATTGCAGTTTTGTTGCTTTGTTAAACAGATGTGCTGCAGTTTTGAGCTGAGGTTTTTTTTAAAAAAACAATTGTTATGTGGGTTTTCTGACTAGAGCAGCTAGTGAGAAAGATTCACCTGTGGAAGGTGCCTATTGGCTAATCTCTGTGATGTCACAGTCTCAAATCAGTTTTACAACTTTTTTTTAAAAAATGATTGTAGTAGGTGAAGGATGAATGTATAAATGGTTTTAAAGTACATGATGAACTTTAAAGTAAAAGGCAGGCAGTCCACTGAATTACGAGGAGAGGAAGCAAAGACTAGGAGCTGAAGCAGTATATAATTTCCTGGTATGTAAGTCTGTGAGTAGCTCTCAAGTCTGGAAAGCCTGTGAGTAGCTTTCAAGGTAAAAAAAACTTGGTGGGACTTCTCCTTTCATATTACAATGTGGCAGCAGGGTTGTTAAGAGAAATCCTCTTAATTCATCTTTGCCCAGTTTCTTCCTGAAATCCATTTCCTCTCCTCTTTTTTGGAATTTGGAGTTTGCTTCTCAGCAAGCATTGCTGTCACTACTTGATGGGATTGCTAACTCTGGGATGGGAAATTCCAAAAACTTGTACATGGAGCCTGGGAAGGGAGGAGTTTAAGGAGGGAAGGGGAGGGGATTCATTTGAAGGGTGGTGTTGAAGGAGAGATTTACAGATACTATGGACTGCCAAAAAGTCAATTAAGTGGGTTCTAGATCTTCTGGAGGGTTTTATTTATTTAATTTATTTACAAAATTTATACCCCACCTTTCTGCACTCATTAGGTTCACCAGGGTGGCTAATAGATGGCTAACATACTTAACAAAAACACATCTTAAAAACCATTAAAACCAAGCAAAAAAAATCATTGAAAGAATTAAAACCAAAACTAAAATACACATTCAGAAACATAATAATTAAAACAAGGTAGGAAGAAAAAATCACTGAATGAACACCAGATGGAACAAAAAAAAATTCAGCTGCTGGTAGAAGATGGCAACAGAAGGGGACAGGCAAGTTTCTCTGGCTCATGCTGTGATCCTTGGTTTGAAAACCAAGTTGTTGTTACAAGCATGTCTATATGGAATCCTGGAGGAATAACAAGAAAGAGAGGGAGAGAAAAAGGGTGAGAGAAATAAGATTAGATGCAGTGTCAGGAATGAGTGGAGGGAGGGTTGCAACCAGGCCAGGTCAACAACATTGTGTTTCAAGGTCAGTATTACCAGGGTTTCTGAACTACTTGGCAGTGTATTGAACTTCAGAGTTCACATTCAGGCTGTGGTCACACGGCAAGTTTACCACGGGTTGTTTCCGCTGCATATTTCATGGGGATTATTTATTTGCGGGTTGGGATGATCACACATCCCTCCCCAAAGCACTTAAATCACGCAACGAGGCTCCATGGACTGTCCAGATAGCCGTGCTGCCCAAGCAGTGTCACGGCACAAGTAATATTTTTAATATTCTTTGTGCATGTGCTTGAATGTTCATGCATTGGATACATGCAGCACAGAAGCTGTCATGCGCACAATGGCAAACTCTAAAAAAAAAAAATAAAGTGCAAGAAGGATGTTCAGATGTCCGAGTTGGCCTCATAGCAAGAGGCTGCAGTCCAGACAGGCAGAATTGCTGGTTCACACCAGAAGAATCCATTAAGCACTTGACTTTCCCGGTGTCAGAAAAACTGCCACCGAATGGGGTTGAGCGGAATGCAAGACGAGAGGCAGATGTGCCCGTCTGATCAGCCCTTTCTTTATATCCGATAGGGAACAGTGGCGAAACCCACTACAAATGACCATGTGACCAGAGCCTCAGGTGATCAGATGGTAATTCGCTTCTCTAAGATTTGATAAAAGAAGGAATTTTTACAGGTATAGCATTCATCATGTATGGGTGAGAGGAGTTCTATAGTACTATGGAAGTAGAGGAGACCCTGTCATTCTTTACATATGGTCATCTACTTCAAAATCCCTATTAGTTATTTCTTTTTTTCTTTTCTTTTTTTTTTGCATTCTTTCCTTCCCCAAAGAAATAGTAATGACCAACTATATTGATTTGAGACCATAAATAAGATAAGACACTGCACAAGTACCAGAGAATTCAAGTTTATACGAGGACAGCAAAAACCCTGTAATGCTTATGGAAACCATTTTTTTTTTAAAAAAAACATTGCATTTGTAAAGAGAATGACCTAAAAATCACAAAATCCATTTCTCACAATGCCTAAGCAGGGTTTAACCCAGTTCTTCACAAAGTATTAATCTACTTGAACACCAGTGACAAAGTAAGGAGGGTATTGTATTAAGAGCACAAGAATATGATGGACTGGCTTGTCTTTTTTCTTTCAGTAATCTCAGTCTAATGGGGTCACCTAAAAAGTCGATAGAGCTACTGATTCATGGTAGATCTTTCCAGGGTACCTTGAACAGCGTTTTCAACAGTGCTAGCAGTTTTTTAAACTGTTTTATCAGACAGTAAGCCACAAAATATACAGCCTTCCCACCTTACAGCCATAAATGGCAGCAGTGTGTGTGCGGGGGGGAAGGAGCAGTGGCAAACTGTTGAGAGGTTTTGTTTTCCAGTTTTAAGAACTGTTACAGATATGCAGACAACACCAACCTAATGGCAGAAAGTGAAGAGGACCTCAGCCTCTTGCTAAGAGTGAAAGAAGAGGGAGCAAAAGCTGGCTTGAAACTCAACATCAAAAAAACCTAAAATCATGGCATCTGGCCCCATCACTCCTTGGCAAATAGAAGAGGAAGTCATGGAAGCATAGGGTTGCCAAGTCTCCCCAAGGGGCAGGGAAACCCCCGCTCCAGCGGCCTGTTGCCCACCGGCTGGGATCGGGCCACCGCGGAGAGCCCCACCCCCAAACTGCCGGGCTGAGGGGATGTGCCCGGCGCAATGACGTCACTCGGAGGTGAAGTCATTGTGTCGGGCACATTTGGGGGGGGACGCTCTTTAATTAGAGAGAACACTGTATGGTTTTCCCTTGAATTACTGAGGTCCCGCCCCCGACGTGCCTGACGCGATGACGTCACTTCCGGGTGACATCATCGCGGCGTGCGTGCTTTGTGCATGCACAGAGACCCTCCCAGAGCAGCGAGAACTCCCCCCCCCCGCTAAACGTGAGTAGAGACTTGGCAACCCTATGGAAGCAGTGACAGGCTTCACCTTCCTGGGATCCAAGATCACTGCAGATGGTGACTGCAGCCAGGAAATTAAAAGACGCCCGCTCCTTGGAAGAAAAGCAATGGCAAACCTAGACAGCATAACAAAAAGTAGAGACATTACCCTGCCAACAAAAGTCTGCATAGTCAAAGCAATGGTATTCCCAGTAGTAATGTACGACTGCAAGAGTTGGACCATAAGGAAGGCCGAGCGCGTTTGAATTATGGTGCTGGTGAAGACTCTTGAGAGTCCCTTGGACTGCAAGGAGATCAAATCACTCAATCCTAAAGGAAATCATCCCTAACTGTTCCCTGGAAAGCCAGATACTGAAGCTGAAGCTCAAATACTTTGGCCACCAAATGAGAAGGGAGCACTCCCTGGAGAAGACCCTGATGCTGGGAAAGATTGAAGGTAAAAGAAGAAGGGGAGGGCAAAGGATGAGATGCTTAGACAGTGTTATTGATGCAATGGGCATGGAGTTGGGCAAGCTCCAGAAAGCAGTGGAGGACTGGAGGGCCTGGCATGATGCGGTCCATGGGGTTGTGAAGAGTCAGACTTGACTGTGCAATTGAACAACAACAAATGTACAGTACTTTCAGAAGCCATTTTGTATAGGGAGTTATTGAAACAATACTTAACCTGCTCTCCAAGGTTTTCCCAACACCTGAAGAGGCTTTTCTTTCTCTCCTGGGTAACTACTGCCACTACCTGACCTTTGTAAGGAATTGCCCACTCGGAAGGTCAGGACTCCCAATTTCCCTTCCAAGTTCTGAAGTCTTGCGTCTTTGCTTCCTGCTGCCCAATGCGTGATCGCCGTGGGGTCCATTTACTACTTTGTGCACCCTTGGAAGAATAGCCACTTGCCAACTGACTGCCTTTCCCCTGGCAATACTTTTAAAAGTGTGTCCAAGATGGTGGAGGTCTATATGGTACAGATACCACTACCAGCATCAAAAGTTAGGAAGTATTTGTTAAAAAGAAAATGTTCACACACATACTTTTAGCACAGCACCAGACTGAGCAAGGGATTCAAAAGAGATGGGTAAAATGAAATTCCTCCATCCCTTTCTCTATACATGCCCTATCAGGTATTAACAATATAGGACAGGCTCCTTAGCTTAGTAAGTTACAGATCTCTACTGAGTTACCATTATCTCAAAGCTTCCTCCAGCTTTTCAGGCCAGCACATGCTTAATGGCTGCCTCATCCAGATGTCTGCTCTGATGGACTCAGCACAAAAGAGAGCTTCCTCCTTGCTCTCCTTTGTTTTATCACCTCTTTTCCCCCCACCTACTGATCAGGTCAGGTCAGGTCAGAAAAGCTTTTGCTGAAGTCTCTCTAGTATTTCACACCTCCAAATTTCTGTTCCCTGCTTTGAGCGGGGGAGCTTGACCATCCCATTGTTGAGACCTAATTAGCATTTGTAAGAAGGTGGGCTGAGGTAAGTCTGGAAAGCAACTGAACCTACTTCCTCCCCGTTCTCTGTCCAGAGAGAAGAAAAAAACTTTTAAAACTCAGAGTGAAGGTTTTGCTCATTTCAAACCTCCAAAGAAAAATTAATGTCTTCACACCTTGCTCCACTGAAATGCTAGACCAGATCCCCTCAGGTTCCTTTATTTCTAGCATGGACACCCTTCCTAATACTCTAATGTTACTTCCTTTATTTTTCTAGAACATAGCTAAAGAACATATTATTTTGAGGACATGTTATTTTGTGGCAGGTAAGAAAAAAATTATAGTAGAGGATGAGGGCATGAAATGGAGAGTGATTTTTTAACTGAGTCTTTCAGTCCCACCCTAGACATTTATATTCATCTATGAAAAGGAGACTGAGTCACTTTTCACATTGGGAGAAGCAGCTGTTGGCCACCTCATTACGCCGCAAACTCACAATAGAGTATTCATTTCTCAAATAGTGATGCTTTTGTGGTAGAAAAGCCAGGGAACTGAAGCCGTGTTTGCATGTTACAGTTCAAGCATACTGTGTGGTTTTTGTAATCGCAGGGTAATGTGAAGGTGCCCTTTGACTTTGTGAATGGGTATATTTATCCCATTTGTAGCCAAGGAGCACAGCCTGGCATGGAGGGCGTTTCTCTCATTTATAACAACACTGTGAGGTAAGTTGTTAAAGTAATAACAACTAGCCCAACTAATGGAGAGGGTGAAATCTGTTGGAGCTAATGGCAGCTTTGCAGAGGTACTTTAAATCATGGAAGAAGTACGAGGAGATGCAGTTAAGCACCCTTTGTGCCAGCGGGCCATCCACAGTCTTCAAAACTGCTACCCAGGGCTGCAAATTAGCATTAAAAAATGAAAGTCCCAATATAGGAGTGTTTCATATCAAGTCAGGTTTGGAAGCAAGAGACAAGCCCCTTCTACCATGTAAACAGGCTTGTAGCTAGAGAGGCCCAGTGCCCCCTCAGAAATATGCTATGCCCCTGTCCCGAATTCCCAGTTTTCATTTTTAAAAAAACCCTCTGGCCATTTTTGCAAAAGTCGCACCACAGTAAATTTTGAAAGTGGCAACTTTATTATTTTATGGTAATTGACACTAAGCTCTGACCAAGGTGCGAAGGAACAAACTGCCCACTCTAATGACACATACTCCCCCCCCTTTGTTAACAGCAAATCAGTGGACATCAAGGAGAATTTTTGTGAAATTTTTGCATGTCGCAAATAAAACAGGAAAAGGTGGCACAACACAAATTAAGAATCTCCCATTTTAGTCAATAAAAGACTGATTAATCTCTGTCTCTTCCATCCCTCAATCTTCCTAGCACATTTTGGCATTTTGTCTCCTACGGCGTATCTTCAGATAAGAATATAATTAAATTAAAAAAGGCGGTATGAATATAAATAAACCACTTTCTTCTGGATCACTGATAGTATACCATATACTTAGAAGAAGCACATGGCTTCTTCTAAGACTTCTGTGTGTGCCTGCTTGGATCAACTCATGCTCATGGAAACTGGAGCTAGAAGGCTAAATAGCCTGTCTCTTTAATTCAGACTCCCTAGTGGTGTGTGAAAGTCCTGTTCATCAGCATTCACAGTAACCCCAGTTTGATAATAGCGATTACTATTCAGTGGCATATCACTGGATGATACCATCTGGCACTGCTGGGCCTCTACTCATGACGTCAACAGGTCCTACCCAATGGGTTTCAGGTTTAGTATGATGGGGGCATGGCAACCAATGCTCCCTCTAAGCTATGGAGTCTTGTGAGCAAAAATTCTACTTTGTGAGCTACTGGCATCAAAGTTGTGAGTGAGCGATTTGGTGACTGCATAAATGAGTTTGGGCTGGAGCCATCCTTCCTGAGCTAAGACAAAAATGTGTGAGCCAGAGGCTAAAATACTGTGAGCTAGTTCACACCAACTCAGCTTAGAGAGAACACTGCTAGCAACCATAAGCCCTTTTGCCAGTGAACATTTCTGACTGCGGCCCTACATCCAAAGTTCCTTCTTTGTGTATAGTCTGTGTTTCCCACACTGAACTTACTCTTCATTGCCTTTTGAGCCAGCATTTCAAGGTGCTTGCCATGGGAAAGAGGTTTCATATTCAGCATGGAACATAGTTCCTGACATCTAAATCTCTCTCTCTCTCTCTGCTTCAAAAGGGCTTTTGCTTAATCTATAGGCTCACCAGAACTGACTCAGAAGCAAAATAGTTCCTGAAGGGCAAGACAGGGCAGGCAGATAAACCAGGAGGTGGTGGGTTGTGTGACATAGTAGTTGAATCAGACAGCACAAACATGAGTATAAGGCAAACTATTGACTCCTTTATACAATGAAGTCATGTATGAAGCATGCTCCATAAAGCCCATACTGGGTGACTTAGCCAATACAGGATTTCATTGAAAGAATAAGCATGTATTGGGTGGCAGCCTGCATTTTGGAGATGAAAAGGAAGCATGTAGGGATTTTGAAAATAGCTAGAGAAGATAGGTTATGTGAAGAAAGAAGTATTGTACATGGAGCAGGAAAGAATCACACTAAGAGAAGGAAAGGCTGTGTTCCATGTTGCCTCTAATGCCTCTTATTATGCACCTGGGACAAATGGGGGGGGGGAGCTAAGAAACTGCTTCTGAGGATGGCTCACTAGGCCAATCTGTGTATTTTACTTCATATCTTCCAAGACCTTACAGCAGAGCCAAATTAAGACATGCTGAGGTAGGCATGCCATTTACTCATTGGGGATGGGAGATCTCCCATCCCCAGCTTCAACATAACTCCAACAGCAAGTGGAGAAAAATTATAAAAACTGCTGTTGGTGTGATGCCATTATGTCACTTCTGGCGAAAACCTGATGTTAGTCCTCTCTAAAGAACTGCTAATAAAACCTCTATTGTTTTACCACAAAGTTTCCAGTGATTCCAAGAGCAGAGTGGTGTCACTTCTGGGATGTCCCTGGAAGTAACATAATGTCATTGTTGTAACAGTGCCTCCTATATCCCCGCCTCCTCTCTGCTCCTGCTGATTGAGGCCTTAGACTATGTCAAGGTTAAGAGGCCCCACAGCATTACCAAAAAAATTGCAAACCTGGAAGTCTTGTGATTTCCCTGTTTTCAGAACCCCTTTATCTCAGGACATAAACTGTAGCTTATGTAGGCCATGCGTAAATCCAGGGCCAAAGTACAGGGGCAGGGGCTGTAGGGTTGCCAGTCCCTTGATGAGGGTGGGAGATTCCCATTGTCTCTTGAAAACTAAAAAATAAAAATCTGTCAGGCCAACAACATGATATCACTTCTTGGGAAAACCTGGAAGGGGTGTCACACTGTTGCTGACATGCCTCCCTATGCCACCTCCGACTACCCAGCATTGCCACCCATTGGCAACCACCGGGATAAGGAGGAGGTGGGGAATTACATAGCATCATTATTTCCAGTGAACACTAGAAGTGACAACATATTGCTGGCTTGATGCTAATGCAGTCCTGTAGGATTTGAACAAAACTCTATGGTAAAACCATGGGGATTTGCCTAAATTCTACAGTGTCACATCAGTTATCACACTGGTGATGAGAAAACACTTCTGGGTATCTGCCGAAAATTATGGTGCAATGCCACTTTTAAAAAAAAACATTTCCTCCATCCTGGTCCTCTGCAAGCCGGTGGAAAACAGAGAGGGAGACCTGGTCTCCCTACTTAACAACCCTGACTTAGGCGCCTTGGAACTTCAGACTCTGGTAAAATATACCAGTCCCTGCAACCCTATTAACTGATATAATCTATTTAATTAATTTCAGTAATGAAACATTTTTTTTTCCTTTGGGTCATACGGGATTGTATGTTTGGATGAGGGAGGAGACACAAGCGACAGGTGCCTGTGCATGCTCAAGTTCACACATAATGCCATTTTGCCTGCTTAATGTAATCAGCTGACTACAGCCCAAGAGAGATATTCTGGAATGGAAGATGGACAATCACCCAGCACTGGAGATTAGTTAGATTTGAGGTTTGTTACAGAGGTCAAAAGGTACCACCAGTAATCTGTTCCTCAAGGTGCCATCCATGAACTCCAAGCCTCAGAGGAGATGGAAACCTCAGTACTGTACCTCTGAAGCACATCTCTATTCTGGCCTGTTTGCAGAAACCACCATCTATATATCCAAGGACTGGTTTCTAGTACATCTGCATCTTTTTTCCTTAGTCCTCTCTCCTGTCTGGGAAACTTCCAGGACAGAATTAATATTTGCTCAGACATTTCCCCTGGTTAATCATCCCATTTATAATCAGAACTTCCTGGTGTGAAGTCTTCTGGTGAGGTGAAGGATGGGTCTGTCTCCTACTGTGTAGCTTCTTGCTCAGCAGAGTGAATTGATGATGACTAAACTAGAAGAGTATCATTTCAGAAGCCTCACCTACAATTTCTCTGAGACCGATTTCCCATCAGGCGCTGCTCCAGCATCGTTCTTCCCTTTGCCCCGATTGCGTGCTTGAATTTCCCACTATTTGCCCCACGCCACATTTTGACCCGCAGGTTTGCCTGAATTCCCCCGCAGTTTCAGTGATCCTCAAAAAACAGGATCACTGAAGCTGCGGGGGAATTTGGGCGAGAGAGCCAGTTTGGTGTAGTGGTTAAGTGTGCGGACTCTAATCTGGGAGAACCGGGTTTGATTCCCCACTCCTCCACTTGTACCTGCTGGATGACCTTGGGCAAGCCATAGTTTTGTCAGAGGTGTTCTTGAAAAAGAGCAGTTTCTGTCAGAGCTGTCTCAGCCCCACCTGCCTCACAGGGTGTCTGTTGTGGGAAGGGGAAAAGGAGTTTGTAAGCTGCTCTGAGACTTCAAGTGAGTGAAGGGTGGGATATAAATCCAATCTCTTCTTCTTCTTCTTCTTCTCAGTGAGAGAAATGCTAAACCAAACCAACAGGTTCAAATTATGGGCTGTCTGGGGCTGTGGGCCTCACCATGGCAGACATCTGCTGACAGAATAAGCTAAACAAATCTTGGTGTTGGCTAAAATTGAATTCACAGAGAATTTCTTCACCAAAATCGACTACATGAAAGCCCCCTATGTAGAAGGTGCCAGGTTTGTTATCTTTTCATCACCCAATACAATTTAGCCATATGAAGTAGAATTTATTTTTTCTCACGTGAATTCAAAACTCTGAAAGCTTGGACCATGATGAGAATCTCTGGTTAATAAATGCATTCCTTTGCTCTGGTGCAAATGGCTCCAGTGATTATTAGAGCAAAACACTGTGCAGTCTGTGGTGAGTTTGCATTTAGTGAGAGCAAAAAATTACAAGATTGATAGAGACACCTCATTTAACAATACATTGCCTCGAGCTACATTATAACTAATGCACATACATAAACATTTATTGAATATACTGTGCACCCTCGGTAGAATCTTCTGGGGTTAGCATTTCGCATAAATTAGCAGCTGTTAAAGAAATGTGTACAGCAACCGAAGGCCTCTTGCTATTACCCTTTGTGTGTTGAACCCTAAGGCCCCACATAAGCTTCTCACCAAGCACCACAATCTCCCCTGCCCTTTTCCATGCAGGGTATGTCAGTCAAGCTTCCCCATGCCATGTGGTTTCTAGGAAAGGATATATATGAGAGCTCACATGAGGCAGCCCATGGCATACTGGACTTGGACTTTATATACTGATGGCATATTGGACTTTATATGAGGCATATGTGAGGTAGCCAATGGCACATTGGACTTGGACCAGAGATATAGGAATTGAAAAACTTTTATCATGCAAGGTTGCCATATCTTCTCCTACTCGGATAATTGGCTAGTGACTGCAGACTCTAGAGAGCAGCTAATGAGGCATTGCTCTCTCGTTTTGGAGAAATGCCAAAGATTTGGGACTCCTTGTTAACTGGAAAAATCTCGTTTGGTTCCTTCACAAAGGGTTCAGTTCATAGGTGCCATATTTGAGTCCATAGAAGGAAAAGGTTCTTTACCACCAGAGAGAATACAAATCATTTCCCAGTTAGCTGCACAGTGTACGAACTATGGATTCCAGTCGGTTGGTAGGATCCTTCATCTGCTGGAATTTATGTAGTTTTGCCTCTGGCCAGGCTACGTATGAGACCCTTACAACTATGTTTTTTATCCTGTTATAGGGTAGACCTACATCTTCACTGGCAGAGATTTTCTATTCCCAGACAGATTGTACATTCTCTGTCATGGTGGTGGTCACCTGATACTTTATCCCAAGGCATAGCCTTTGATATTCCAGAACACAGGGTGGTCCTCACCACAGATGCCTCATTGTTAGGCTGGGATGTGCGCTGTGAAGGCCTGTCTGATCAGGGTATATGGTCAGAGGAGGAGAAACAAGCTCACATTAATTTACTGGAACTTCAAGCAGTTTGTAATGCCGTTAACTGTTTCTCAGATATCCTGTGGGAGCGGTCCATACCGTTGCAAACAGACAATTCTGTCTCCATGTTTTATGTGAATAAGCAGGGGGGCACAGGATCCAGCAACCTCTGCCAAGAGGCTATCCTAATCTGGCTAGCTTCAGTGAAGCTCAATGCTAATATTTGGGCCACCCATATTCCTGGAGAGCAGAATATGGAAGCCAACAGACTGAGCAGAGCTGGGGCCGTATCCTATGAATGGTCCCTAAAACCAGTGTATCTAGAAACAATATTTGCTATTTGGGGGGTCCCAGAGGTGGACTTGTTCGCAGCACAGGACAACACATAGGGTTCCGAGATTCTATTCTTGAGCAGGAAGGGGTACAGATTTCCTAGGGGATGCTTTCCAGATGAGATGGGAGGAGACTCTCTTACATGCTCTGCCCCTCCTTCCCCTACTGATCAGAGTAATAGAGAAGGCCAGGAGAGAAAGATCGAACATGGTTTTGGTGGCCCCCTTCTGGCAATGTCAGATCTGATCCCCAACTCTTGTGGAGGTTTCTCAGGGACAATATATTCCCCTGCCCCAACAGCCAGACCTGGTCAGCATCAGCCAAGTATGGCATCATGACTTGCATTGCCTCAATCTCACAGCTTGGAGGCTTGGGACAGGGATTTAATATTCTCCCAAGAAATTAATGGTATCATTTTAAATTCTCACAAACCTAACATGAGAAAATCCTACTTTTATAAATGAAGACAATTTTCTAAGTGGTGCATGGGGAAGGAGATGTCTCCAGATACTGTTCATTTGCAGGTTATATCTGAGTATTTAATTCCTTTGAAAAAAATAAAGGTTTAGTTTTTTCATCATTAAAGGTACACCTGGACACTATTTCTTGTTATCACTGGGGAGTCAGTGGGAAATCTGTATTCTTCCATCATTTGTCCAAAAGATACCTAAGGGTTAAGTAATCTTTGCCCACCTTGGGATCTCGTGGTTTCCCAGTGGTCCCTCTCACTTGTCCTAATGCAATTGATGCAGAAACCCTTTGAACCTTGAAATTATTTATTCATTCATTCATTCAGTGTGTGAGCCGGAGGCTAAAAAACAGTGAGCTGGCTCACACTAACTCAGCTTGGAGGGGACACTAGAGGCTGGCAGTCCTACACACACCTCCTCAGTCGCTGAATGTCAGGCCGCTGTAGAAACCCCCCTCACAGAAGCAGGGCCTGGCCAGGCAAGGGGAACTTTACCTGCCAGTGGAAGAGAGCTGGAGTCAGGGGGCACCTTGGAGACTGGAGGAATTCGTGGTGGGGGAGGAGCTTTCGTGAGTCACCGCTCACTTCTTCAGATGCGTACTCATGGGGGCTCACACCCTGCCGCGGATTTTGTTGGTCTTTGGGGTGCTGCTGAACTCTAGCTCTTTTCTACTGCTGCAGACAGGTGAACAGGGCTGCCCATTTGCTAGCTAAGCTTGTTAGCGGGTGGGGGAGGGGGCACATCATTAACACCACCACTATTGACATCTGTGGTTATGGGTTGGCCCTGGCCTGGAGATAGAGCCACACTATCACACAAGCCTGAAGATCAATTAATTGGCAGAACTTGTTGGGTATCATACCGCATGCCATCTTTTTGTTCTGGAAGATGACTACCACTACTAGCACTTTAAAGAATTCTTGTGATTGTTTTAATGTTGAAGGTTTTAACTTTTGTATGTGGTTTTACGGTACTGGTTACCGATTCTTGTAAGCTGCCCTGAGCCTGTTCATGGGGAGGGTGGGGTATAAATAAAATTAATAAATAAATCCATCCATCCATCCATCCATCCATCCATCCATCCATTCATTCATTCATTCATTCACATTTTTTATAGCTCGCCCTTCCCGGACTCAGGGCAGATAACAACACTTCATTTATATAAAATATATTAGTTAATACAATAAAAATATAAATTTAAAACATCATCATAAATATTAAAAATATTAAAATGGTGGTCACAGCTGATTGCATAGACATTTTCTGGTTGTGGGAGGTTCCTGGCCACATGGAAGGAAAAAGAAATTCCCTGAAAGTAGCATTTGGTGTCGTGTAGCCGCTGCCACCTCCTGTGGCAGCGAATTCCATGTGTTAATCACTCTTTGGGTGAAAAAGCACTTCCTTTTATCCATTCTAACCCAACTGCTCAGCCATTTCATAGAGTGCCCATGAGTTCTTGTATTGTGAGAAAGGGGAGAAAAGTACTTCCTTCTCTAACTGCTCTGTCCCATGCATAATCTTGTAACCTCAATCTTCTCACCCCTCAGTCATCATTTCTCCAAGCTAAAGAGCCCCAAGTGCTTTAACCTTTCTTCATATGGAAAGTATTCCAACCCTTTTATCATTCTAGTTGCCTTTTTCTGCACTTTTCCCAGTGCTATAATATCCTTTTTGAGGTGTGGTGACCAGAATTGCGCACAGTATTCCAAATGAGATCGCACCATCGATTTATACGGGGGCATTATGATACTGGCTAATTTGTTTCCAGTTCACTTCCTAATAATCCCCAGCATAGCGTTGGCCTTTTTTTATTGCAATCTCATGCTCCAAGATCTCTCTCCTAGTTAGTCTCCACCAGTTCGGACCTCATCAATGTGTATTTATAGTTAGGATTTTTTGCCCCATTGTGCATCACTTTGCCCTTGGCCAGAATGAACCCCATTTGCCACAACGACGTCTATTCGCCCGTCCTCGACAGATCCTTTTGGAGCACCTCAGAATCCTTCCTGGTTTTCACCTCTTTGAACAATTTTGTGTCATCCACAAATTTAGCCACTTCATTGCCTACTCCCCACTCCAAATCAGGATGACACTTTAAGACTCTTTTGAGAACCAGCTGCAGTGTAATCATGGCAGCTTTATACAGTTTTGAGAATGAGCAGGCAAAGTTTCCAGACCCAGAGGAGAAAAGAGCCTATCTGTGACAAATAAATAAGCATCTTCGATTTTCATAAATAGGTGGAGGGGGGAAAGAGCTTCCAATTCAATGAGAACAATTATAGCAAAACCGCAAGTTGCCTTCAAGAAAAGAAGCAAATTGTTTGGTTTTTAAATCTCCTCCAGATTTTTGGAAACAAGATTGAAATGCACTGAGCTCTGTTACTGAAACTGAACATCAGATCAGCATAAGAAAATAAATGTGGCATGTTATGCAATGTGAAGTGTTGCAATATTCCCTTTGTCTCTTGGCTTCAGATAATCTCTTTAAAGCATACACACAAAAAGCCTTAGGAAATGAATATATGAAAGGGGAAATTCCATACACTCTGAAACCACAAAAGTCCAGTTTCATCATGCCCCAGATTAGTAAAGTGAATGTCTCACATGCAGATGTATCGGGCATCAGAATAAGACTAGGCTTTGAACTGGTACCCTACAGACGAAAGGGACCAGTGAGAAGTGCCGAAAAACCCAGCTCTTTAAATAAAAGAGACATGCCCTGTCAAGATCATTGGGGACCAAGTTTTATTGCTGCTCATTGGCATCATGTGACTAGTAAACTTCAACAGCAGAGAATGGAGGAGGGAGACATCACCAGGCAGAAATTAAAGTTAGGGCTACGCTAAGGGTATGTATCCATATAATATCTGTATATCACTCTATCCTTTCCCCCATAAGGGGAACAGCAACTTGAATGCGAACAATGGCATATGTGGAAAAGGTTAAGTAAGTGATATTTACTCAGTGATTTGGGAGCCACATGTGACTGTTTGGTGTGCCACTTGTATCTGTTTTGAGCGCTGTTCCCCAGTGTGGCACCTGCCCATGTTTCAGGAAAGTGGGCAAGTGCCTTGTCCTTGGCAGGCCGTTCCCACCTTGAGATAGCTGGCACTGAATGAACAGGTAGGCAGTGAGCCTCCTTATGATGGAAATAAATGTGGCTCTTTTGGTTGATGGTAATTGCGAATGCAGCTGTCAGTGAACAGCAGCGTGAGTGCCACTAGGTTAAGCCCTCCACCTTTTTGTCTCTACTCATCCAAGGATATAGCCTCCCTGTTGGAGTGAGCGACTCAGCATGCTTGGACTTTGGGGGTGCTACATCTCTCCCAAGTGTGTATAGGTGTTATCTCCTTGACTTGGATGCCTCTTTTTGTCATAACCTGGGAGCTGCTCTCTGACCCCTCCTCTACCTCTGTGTCCTCTCTTTTCGCATGGCCTTCCATGGAGACACATGTCTCTTCAGGTCCCTCCTACAGATACAGTGCCCTCATACTCCCACACACTTGATGCTGGACAAGCTGGCCATGTGTGGTACGGAACGTGCTCTTTAGATTAGGCTTCTTTCCCTTCAACCTGCAACCTGAATGTGAACTGGATCTGCTTCAATAAATGAATGTTTACCTTTTTCACAATTTACTTCTTGGGAGATTTATTTTCTGCACTCAGTGTCACACTGCTATTACTGGGCAAAACTCTGTTATATTGACTAAATATCGCAATACTACCATGACTGTTGCTGCTGCTGCTGCTGCTCCTCTCCCTCCTCCTCCTCTTCTTCTCCTCCTCCTCCAAAAAGAGAAAGATAATGTTACATGTGCTCAACATAAGCTCGACATCTAGTTTGGCCCTTTAAGCAATGACTTTGCAGTAAAAAGTCACTCAGTTGCACCGTGGGTGGGGTGGGGTTAGAATACATACAGAAATGTCTCCACAATGTTGTTGTTGTTTAGGGTATTGTCACTTGCTCATTAGTAAAAAATATCTTCAAAGTACAGCTGCTTACCACTTGACAGTCGTTCCCCCCCCCCGTAAACAGAAAAGAAGAAGAAGATGATGAAGAGATTGGATTTATATCCTGCCCTTCCCTCATTTGGAGTCTCAGAGCAGTTTACAAACTCCTGACCCTTCCCCTCCCCACAACAGACACCCTGGTAGGTGGGTGGGGCTGAGAGAGCTCTGAGACAACTGTCCTTGAGAGAACAGCTGGTTCAGAGCTATGGCTTGCCCAAGGTCATCCAGCAGGTGCAAGTGGAGGAGTGGGGAATCAAACCCGGTTCTCCCAGATTAGAGTCCACGCACTTAACCACTACACTAAACTAAAGAACCCAGGACATTAAATAATCCCTAAAAAATCTACTGATTTTGACTTTGGGGTGTTTTCCTCATCCCATCCAATCCAATGTGGTTTTTTCAGTGAAATGTCTCCGTAGTTTTTGCCAAGGAAAACTGATCCAGGAAAGTATTGACGTGTAATGTCATAGCAGTGTGTAGGGTGGGATCCAAAGCTAGTTCCATAAATAACTAAATCTTTAGTAATTAATAATGATAGACATTTGAAATAGAGTTGAGTGTGGAGGACTACCTCTACAATGGACACAGAGGGGCACAAATGGAAGGAAGGCGTATAATCCAAGCCGTACATTCTTAGTGGGGTGACATTTTATTACCTCAAGATACATTGGAATTTGGCCTTGTGTATCGAATACACACCAAATATAATCTGTGTTTGTCACATGACTCTCAAAGGGTAAGTAAGGAGACAAGAGAAAGGGGGAAATTGCTGTTGATTTGCTTGTCCACAAAAATATGCAATATAAAATAGCAACCAGCCTTAAATATCTTCCATAAATATTTTCATAAGAATGTACCCTACTTTGCCAAATAGGTGAATGATTAGGAAGAGCTAGTACAAGAGCCACTGTGGCATGGGAGATGAATTGTGGTGGGCCATTGCTCCCTCTCACTCTAACACAACTCACAGGGTTGTTGCGAGGCTGAAAAAACTTGGAATTTTGTGTGTGACAAGTTTGATTAAAAAAAGATAAAAACACATGGAAGAGGTTGTTCATGCAAACCACCAGTCCCAGACTGGCAATTAGCAAATTAACAAAAAGTAAGCAGGAACCCGCAAAGACTTGAGGGGTGAATTCCCCTCCCCTCCCCGCTTCCTCTTTCCCTTTTCTTTCTTTTAAAAATTAATTTAAAGTTTATTGAGTATATCTTTAACAAAACTATTTCATACAATATACATTTGTGCTCTATTTCATAATCTAAACAAAAAATGTGGTGACATTCCATCTATATAACCCCCAAAAATATTTTTTCTTATTCCCATAAGCTACTTGCATAAAGACCACCATGCAACTCTCTCAAGATCCCTTAATACTTCTTCATTTGATTGTTCATCAATGATTACCTGTTCAGCCTTCTAGCTTCTTTCAGTACCTTCTAGCTTCTGACCTTCAGTCTCTATAATTCTATATTCTTCAATACATAAAAAGAAAGCTGGACCGGATTGCCTCTGATACCCTTTCTCGAAAGCCCTCATAGCCTCTCCCCTTTTCTAGCCTCCTCTCCTCTCCTTTCCATCCACTACCCAGTCTACCTTTATCTCCTCCCCCTCTTGAGTTTTCTGCCCTTTCAACCCTCCGGTACCCTTTACCTGGGAAAACTATGGTCCAGTTGTGCAGTGCTGGTTGCCAGGGCAGGCCCAGTTGTGGGGAGCTTGCACAGTGCTGAACTTGCGAAGGGCACCCATTTCTCCCTATCTCAGCTTCCCCACACTAGCTTCTCTTTCCCTCCACAGGCAACCCCCATATCCTGAACCTACTTTGCTTTCTTCTGTGCTGCTCACCAGCCTTTTATCTGCCCCTCCAAACTTCAGCTGTATTTATTATTGCCTTGCCTTCTTGTGGAGCTTGGTTGGGCCAAGCACCATCCATTGCCTTGCCTTGTGCAGGGCTTGGCCAGGTGCTTCCCTCTGTCTTGTCTTGTATGGAGCTTGGCTGGGCCAGACGCCACCTTCTGCCTCACCATGTTTTGCGTGGGGATCAGCTGGGCAAGGTGGCACCTTCTGCCTTGCCTAGTGTGGAGCTCAGCTGGGCCAGCCTTGCCTCTCATGGGGCTTGGCCAGGCCAGGTGCTACCATCTGCCTCACCTCACCTTGTGTGGGGCTTGGCCAGGCATTGCTGCTTGCCTTGCCTCAGCTTGCATGAGGCTTGGAATCTCCTTTCTGCTAGTGTGGGCCTGATCCGTGGACTTAGATATTCACAAGTGGAGACCCGCAAGAAACTTGTGGGATGGTTATCCCATTCCTCACACCTTTGCTTCCTCCCTTCTCCCCCTACCTCTCTCACACTCTTTCTCCCTTCTGCCCCCCCTTTCTTACTCTCTCTCTCCTTCTCCTCCATGTACTTCCTCTCTCTTTCTGACCCGTCATCATTCTCTTTGTTTTTCTGCCTCCCCACCTCATCACTCTTTCTCTCTCTTTTTGCCTCCCACCTCAAACCCCACCCTCCCTAGGCTCCACCTCTCAAATGTCCAGGATTCCCCCCACCTGGAGTTGGGAACACTATTTCCTTCCCACCCAACAGCCAACCTACCTTTATCTGTCTTCAGTTTTCCATCTCTGCCCCCCCTCCCCCACAGCCTCTGCCTAGGAAAATTACAGTCTTTCTCCATAGTGGGGACTAAAGCAGCTTACATTATTATTTCCTCCTTGTTATCTGCACAACAACCCTGTGAGGTTGGTTAGGCTGAAAGTATGTGACTGGTCCAAAATCTCCCAGTCAGCTTCCATCGCAAGATGGGGATCTGAACCTTGGTCTTGCAGATCCCAGTCTGAAGCTCTACCGGTTACATCACACTGGCTTTCATAGGGTGGCTGCTGATGAACAGTAGCAAAGCAGCTGGGCCTAATTAAGTCATGCAAATCAGGTGGTATCAAGTCACACAGAGGGTGCTGCCTAGGGATGCCAGCCTCCAGGTGGGACCTGGGGATCCCGTGGAGTTACTGCTCATCTCCAGACTACAGAGATAACTTTCCATGGAGGAAATGGATGCCTTGGAGGGTGGAGTTTATGGCATTGTACCTCACTGAGGTCCCTGTCCTCCCCAGATTCCACCCCCAAATCTCCAGGTGTTTCCCAGCCTGTATCTGGATCTGCTGCTGGTGGCCAGGGGGTTACTTGGCAACCCTACACTGCTGCCAGTAAAAACCCTGCTTTTTACTGACAGAAACAGTTAGAACCTCCCCACCCTCCCCCGAACATTCTAATCTCCTCACAGTTGATGTCTGGAGCTGATGCCATTTCAAAAGGTATAGTGTGGGGGGGAATTCGATGGTCCCTGAAGTTTTTTTTAACTTTTCAGATTTTTCTGCAGACCAAGGAAGGGGCCTGACTATGTAGGAAAAGCTGTTGGGGGAGAGGGAGCTCTCTTTTGGCAGATATAAGGATCCACACAGGGGAAAAAAACTCTCTGAATTAGAATATAGATAGATTGGCCCACACTGACTGTTAGATATATGGATGATACAGGAAACACATTGCTAGTTGCATGTTCCAAGGGTTCCCATTCTTCAGCAAATACAGAGTTAATTACACAGAGATTTTGGTGAAAGTTGGGAGGTAATGCTTTCAAGATTTCTCTGTTTTGCTGAAACACTCCCAACTCTGTAGCTGCAGAAGCTGGATACTAAAATGCTAACAGCTTTTAATAGATTCAAGATGAGTAGGATCACATAAAGAAGGCATGAGTCATATGAGTAGGTTCTGTATGTATTCAATATTTGGCTTGAGTACTGCTAAGATATTAGAAAATATGTTCCCAGCTGTACCATTTTATTTCATGAGCAAAGGAGTGAGCTGGTGAGCTCTTCATCCCACATGTGTGGCTTTGCATTGTGTCTTATTGCTGATCATTAGCTTGAGATAATGGACCTGGGGCTTAATGATCAAGCAGTTGCTTCATGTGCAGAAGGCTCCAGATTCAATCTCCAGAGCCACCAGTTCTTGTTTAAGTGCTGTGATGACCAACTTGAGACCCTGGAGAGCTGCCGTCAGTCAGGGTAAACAATCATAACTTTTAAGACCAATGTTCTGATCAGTAAAAGCACCTTTATGTGTCATCATTTACACTCACTTTTGATACTGGGTAAAAACCATGGCTTAACTGAACTAACTGTGGTTACTGTGATCATCTGAACACAATCCTCTCCACCAGTGTTTCCTCTAAGTCGAATTAGTGTGAGCTAGCTCACAGTTTTTTAGCCTCCGGCTCACACATTTTTGTCTTAGCTCAGGAAGGATGGTTCCAGAACAAACTAATTTATGCAGCAGCCAAATTGCTCGCTCACAACTTTAATGCCAGTAGCTCACAAAGTCGAATTTTTGCTTGTAAGACTTCCACACCTTAGAGGGAGCATTGCTCTCCACTGACTATGGTAAATTATACTATGGTAAACCAGATCTGAAATCATGGTTTGAAGTAGATTTAATAACAATAGTTAGTCTTAACTACCATTTTGTGTGAGATCTGAACCCAGCAATCCCGGCTTAACCTTGCCCTGTTCCCTGACAGTGGTCCGTACTCTCTCTGCTATGCAGGCTGGGGTGCTATTCAAATCTATCCAGGGGGGAAAGCACAGATACCAGCATTTAGTGAAGCAAATCAGAAGAAGAAGAAGAAGAAGAGATTGGATTTATACCCCGCCCTTCACTTGTAGTCTCAGAGCGGCTTACAAACTCCTCTCCCTTCCCCTCCCCACAACAGGCACCCTGTGAGGTAGGTGGGGCTGAGAGAGCTTTTTCCCAAGCTGTCCTTGAGAGAACAGCTGGTACAGAGCTATGGCTTGCCCAAGGTCATCCAGCAGGTGCAAGTGGAGGAGTGGGGAAGAAAACCCAGTTCTCCCAGATTAGAGTCTGTGCACTTAACCACTACACCAAACTGGCTCACCAGGGTCTGAATGATCATCTGAGAGCTGAATCTGGGCATCATATAGGGTTGCCAAGTCCTTGTGACTTACCGGCGGGGGGGGGGAGTCCTCCTGGGTCTGGGAGCTTCCCTGGCGCGCGCGCCGCGATGATGCCACCCAGAAGTGACATTATCACGTTGGGGGAGTTACCAGGGCGACGCTCTGGCAATCGCCCCAAAACTCTATGGTACCATAGAGTTTTGGGGCAATTGCTAGACCGTCGTCCCAGCAACGTCCCCAACATGATGATGTCACTTCCGGGTGATGTCATTACACTGGGGAAGTCATCCTAACTGGACGACTTCAGGGGTGGGGTTTCCCCCGCTGGCCAAATGCTGGCTGGCGGATTGGGAACCCCGGAAGCAGGGGATCCCCTGCCACCCAGGCTGACTTGGCAGCCCTAACATCATAAATTAGCCACACTTAAACCACGGTTTCACATTATGTCTGAATGGAGCCATAGTATTTGGTTCTGGAGCTCAATAAGACGTCATGCACCTGCAAGGAAAAGTGAGGCATCATGAAACGGAACAGAGAACAGTTGCAGACAGAAGTAACAATATGGCCTACACAGGGACGCTGACAAAATGCCCTCATACAAATATTTCATATGGCATTTTTTATGTTAGTAAGCTAAGCTTGCAAAAAGCAGCCTTGTAATATATTATGTGCATGACTGGCTCCTCTAATCATGCAATGCAGACAATCGTTGGCTGACATTTCTATATTGGCACTGAGTTCCTATTAATTTAATAGCATTTAGGGTTGGCTTAAGTGGGGGATATAATTATCTGCAAAGTTCAAAGAGTCATTGCTGCTTACAACAGAGCTCAAGACACGTCCCCCCGGGGGGGTCTCAAACATTATTCTCCCCCTTCATTCTGTATTATTCCAGCTTTCTGTTAGTGCCTGGCTATTTATTGGAGTGCCCCAAATATCCTTCTTTAGCTGACACCGCCCCCCCCCACCCCGACACCAAACTCACTTCTTTCCTGCTTCCTCCTCAAGATGCCAGGTAGGGTGGCCAACCTCCAGGTGGGGCCAAAAGTTGTTCTGGAACTACAACTGACCTTCAGACTAGAGAGATCAGTTTCCCTGAAGATGTTTGGAGAAAGGACTCTATAGGATCACTTCTCTGCTGAATTTCCCCGTCCCAAACTCTGCCCTCCTCAGGCCCCACCCCAGATCTCCAGAAACGTCCCAGCCTGGAGATGGCAACCCTATGTTGGGTGTATGTTTTTCAAAGTGATACATTCTCGCCGCTCAGCAGGGTTGCCAAGTCTGGGTTGGAAAATACCTGGAGACTTTGGGGGCGGATCCAGGAGAGGGCGGGGTTAGGGGAGGAGGGAAGCCTCAGCATGGTACAGTGCCATAGAGTCCACCCTTCAAAGCAGCCATTTTCTCCAGGGGAGCTGATCTCTCTCAGCTGGAGATCAGTTGTAAAAGCGGGGGATCCCCAGGCCCCACCTGGAGGTTGGCAACCCTACCGCTCAGGCCTTCAAAAACAAGGTTTCTTTTCAGTAGTGCATATTACAGTGGAACCGTCCACCATCAATATGTTGTTTCAAGAACTGTGATCTGGATAATGTCAACACTGCAGTGGCATAATCCCATAATCTCCCATTTTCCAGTGTTTCTAGTTGTTTATTAATTTAGATTCCAATTTTATCATCAGAACCCAGTGAGACAGGTTGGGCTAAGACACTATCTTGGATCCTACCTAAAATTTCTGCATGTGGAAGGATTTCCCTTGATGGAGCATGGCTTCCCTGCCTCCCCACTCCTACTGGAGCCCAAAATGACCCCCAGTGCTGCTCCTCGGAAGGGTGAACTCAGGGGTCTGCCACTGGAAGGAGGGAATTGTTGAAAATTGCCTCCCTTCCCTGTGTGGAACTTATAGGCAGTGTCCAAGCCAGTGCCTAGACCATGGATACCCTATGTGATTCATGGTCCTGTGTGGATTTCATTCCCTCTTTCCGTGGTCCAAGTCCGATACTATATGCAGTTTATATATATATATGTATATATATATATATAGAGAGAGAGAGAGAAGTATTTAGTTTGTGTTTTTTTCACAGGTTGCATAGACTGTCCTTCTCTATCTTACCTGTCTCTAAAATTCTGAAACTACTATATGTTCAATAGTATTAGAAATCCAACTACACTACAAAAACATCATGGAAAATGTACAATTTTGAACGATGTAAGATACTGGAAGCCAGCAGCCAAAAAACACATTGTGTTCCACATTTTTATGAACATGCCTAATATCTGGTTCATAAGTGGAATGCAAGTACAGACATCAGCAATTAGCTTTTTTAAAATGATCTCTTTGAAACCACTATTGTTCCCCAAAGTCAAACCATTGTTTTTATTTCAAAAACACCATCCATTTGCTTCTTCCATCTTTGAGGCAATATATGTGGTGCGGAGGCCACTGTAAACAGTACCGTGAAGCAATTTCCCTAGCACAGCTTAACATGTGGCTTCTATACATGAAGACTGTAGAAATTAGTGCTGTGTATTTCTGGCACTGGTTGATACCGACCTGGGCTGTGGTCACACACATGAAATAATCCGCTTTCAATCCACTTTCAATGCACTTTCCAACTGGATTTTGCCAGTTCACACAGTAAAATCCACTTGGAAAGTACATTGAAATTGGATTGAAAGTGGATTATTTCGTGTGAGTGACCGCAGTTTTGGAGACTCTCCTCACATTGTGCGGAATGATGCTAACATTAGCACATCCCTACATGGATCTATCACCACCCACAAGTACGTGGACACTACAAGCGAACTATCTAATAATTAGTCATTAATCTGTTAATTTATTTCATATATGCCATAGCTTTGAGATCCATTCCAGGGTGGAATAGGATGGATCCTAACCCTATCCTGTTAGGGCACTGAGCAAAGTTTAAAGCCATCCTCCAATCTAAGGAACCTTCCTCCAACTTAACTGGCTCATATATAGGAGGCTCTTCCATAGGTTTGTTTTTGTCCAGACTTCCACTTTCAGTCAATATGCATAATTATTACCAATTGTCAGATTTTGTCTTGAAGTGAATGACACACAAGAAAAATTCAGGTGGATGCTGCTGGACTCTAGCTTCATTCTCACATCTCTTTGTTAACACTGGCATTTATGTGCTAATTAGCTGCCATCCATTGATCTTACCGGCCATCTGATCCAATTTCAGCTCTACAGATGCATCTTGGCTCTGAGTGGCCCCTCCTAATGGCTGCTCCCCACCCTCTTTTTTCCCTGTAAGTAGTCCTTCAGGAGATTTTTATTCCCGTTTGTCTGAAGAAGTGTGCTTTGCACACAGAAACTTACACTTTGAATAAAACTTTGTTGGTCTTAAAGGCACCACTGGACCCCAACTTTGTTCTGATACACACAAGTTTCTCCTCACTACTGGATATACCCCAGAGCTTTAATAACACCTGTCTGATGGTATCTCCCCGTAAAGACAAACTGAAGAGTCTGTGTGATTCCATCAAAGTCTGACACCCTAATGATTTACATTATTTCACATCAAATCCACAGCAGATGGAGACCATCTGGGAAACCAGACTCGTTATTTCTTAAAATGTATCATTCCTTGTAAAATATCTTAATCACTCTTAGACCCTGTAAATACAATCTGAAGTCTGTTTGGTTGGCAGAGTCTGTATTAGTCAGTCGGCATAATACATCTACATGGCACAAAAGTAGGGTGAGAATCTTAAACTTCCTTTTCTGCTGTACGGATGTCGGTTACAGTAGGTTCCCCCTCCCGACAAATTCATTACTCAAAACAACACTGCAAGCAAAGGCGCACGCATGGATCAAAGTTCACCTTTTGTTCAGGGCACTGAACTCCTAAGGATATGATGCAACCCTCCTCAGAATTCTGGAGCTGTTTTTTTTTATCTGGGGGCTCATTTGGCCCTTTTTAAAAATCAGGATGGACAACTATTATTATTTCCTTTAGAGAGCTCAGTGGCGAAAAAAACAAAGTAATCAGAAACTGGGCTTGTATGTTCCCTGAAGTAAAATTAAAGTGCTTAATGCAATAAGAGCATGCAGGGCAATGGAAACAGAAAAGAGCCTTTGCTGGCAAACAGGCAGGAAATGAGCATACAGTTATCCACCACAAGCCAAAAATGTCTGGAGGAGCATTCGCTGCTGATGGCAAGGGCTTAGCTGTTGGTCTTTAAGTGCAAGTTGAGTTCCTGAATGAGAGGTGCTGGGGGGCCCTTTCTGTGTATTGAAAAAAGTGGTGAAAAGTGGAAGTCCAAGGGATCTTGGTGGATCTGATTTGGCCTCCTTTTGTACTGTGCCCCTAATATCTCCAGGAGCAACAAAGTACAATACTAGCACTACAAAGAACAACCTTGTGCCATTCTCTTGGCATTCCTCCAAGGAGCTCAGGATAGCGCACTGATTTTTACCCCCCTCATCCATACTCTCAACGACACTGTTGTTTAGGTTATGTTGTCAGAGCATGATGGCCCACAGTCAATGGGCAAGTTTTAGGTGCAGCTGAGGATCTGAATGCAGGTAGCACAAGTTCCAGTTCATGAATAATAACGTGACCCACAAGTTTGCCATTTCTATCCTATTTCCTTGTCACTGGAATGTCCTCCTGCAGGACATCTTCCTTCTCTGCTACCACACCAGAGCATCCCCTTGTGAACATATGTCTAATACAGAGTCAAATTATCAGTCCATGTGTCTTCATAAAATGTGCGTGCTTTTGAGCATTTATTTTGCCATCAATTCATGTGTTATATACTGTATGCATATTATATGTGGCAATCATGTACACTATGCGTAAATATCTTCTTAGATATCTTCAAGCAAATCTACAGTGAAAAGCAGAGAACCAAAACTGCTGAGAGAAAAATAGATATGCAGAAAAAGAAGTGCAATAGGAAACATTCCTACTCTTGTTAAAATGGCCTTTGGGTGGGGATCTGAATAAATGCTTTAAAAAAGGAGCCTTTCCCATAAGGACCAGAGTGGTGCACCAGGCATCAGAACATGAGCACCTCTGTGTATTTGAATTTGATATTTGCAAGTTTCTTCTAACATTTCTCTGTCCCAATTTGCAGTATGTATGTATGTGTGGGGAAAGCTACAAGTCATTGGTTGAGTAAAACCCCCCAGAAAGCCTCTGTTAAAGATGACACACTTTCATTCTGCCCCACCAAATCCACACAGATGATTCAGTTCTGTGGGGACCTGGAAGACTTTTCCTGCCATCTACGCCTGAAGATGTACTTCCAACATATGCAAAAACAGAACAAGAAAGAACCGGCAGCATCTTCACAACATCTTCCTTCTTTGATCAAGTGATGAGCTTACTGGATCGAGGGAATGCTGGGTAACAAAAATGAGGAACACACATACTGGATGGGAGATACACTTCTGGGTAGCAGTGTGTGTGAACAAGATCTTGGGATACCAGTGGACCGAAAGTTAAACATGAGCAGCCAGTGTGATACAGCAACAAAAAAGGCTAATGTGATCTTGGTGTATATCAACAGAGGAATAACATCCAAATTGCAAGATATAGTCCCATTGTACACTGCATTGGTCAGGCTGCACCTGGATTATTGTGTGCAGTTCTGGAGGCCTCACTTCAAAAAGGATGTGGACAGAATGGAGTGGATGCAGAGGAGCGTGACAAGGATAATCAGGGGCCTGGAGACCAAGCCCTATGAGGAAAGGCTGAGGGACTGGGAATGTTCAGTCTGGAGAAGAGGAGGTTGAGAGGGGACATGATTGTTCTCTTTTAAGTATTTGAAGGGCTGTCTCTTAGAGGAGGGGAGGGAGCTATACCTCTTGGAAGCAGAGGATAGGGCTTACAATAGTGGATTTAAACTAAGTGTGGGAAGGTAGCGGCTGGATATTAGAAAAAAACCTGTTTTACAGTAAGAGTTGTGCAACAGTGGAATCAGCTGCCTAGGGAGGTGGTGAGCTCCCCCTCACTGGCAGTTTTTAAGCAGCGGCTGGACACACACTTGTTAGGGATGCTAGGCTAGGGGTGTCGAACTCATTTGTAATGAGGGCCAGATCTGACATATATGAGACCTTGCTGAATTATTGCATCGAAATGTCTCTGCTGTTGCAATCCTGAGTACGCTGTTGAAGTGTGCTGCAAACCTACTTTTGATTTATGGACATTCACCACAGAAATCTCATGCTCAGAGTTCTGAGTCTAGGACCCAGTTTAAAACATGAAATGGCTGAGCAACTGAGAGAGTCTGGTGAAGCAAGCTATGATGCAGCAGCAGCAACAGAACTGGAAGCAGGAGATGGCCAGTTCCAGTGCGGGCCTGGTAGAAGCCCTCCGGGGGCCTGATCCAGCCCCCGGGCTGCATGTTTGACACCCCTGCTCTAGGCTGATCCTGCACTGAGCAGGGGGTTGGACTAGATGGGCTGTATGGCCCCTTCCAACTCTGTGATTCTGTATAAGATATGAAATCTTGCAATAATGAGTTTCCAAGAGCCTCTTTCTTCAAAAGCCACATGAAAAGACATGTGCTGGCCAGATGCTGCATCTAAAATGAAGCGTTTGCTTATGGTATTGGTAGTCTGTAGTTCTGATATTCTCGGATTTGCCTAAAGAGTGAGCCACTAGTCACAGCTATGAGCGTTCTATTAATATAATTCAGAACCAATGTCACATCTTCGAAGAATAGTCCTGATCAAGAAGTGATAATTGCTTATTGCTCTTCTCCTTCTGCATTTCATTACATTTCACCGATGACATGGTTTTTCAGCGGCATATGAAATGACTTTGTTGACACACCAGTTTAGGAGAGCAGGAAATCAATCTTTGATTGAGCTGTTGCTAGTCCAATGCTATGGGTTGAATCCAGCCAGCTTTACTACCGAAAGACTTTGTGGGGGACTATGGGCCCTGCATGGACAAAAGCCACGTGGGACTGGGGATGTAATAAGAAGGGATGCGAAAGGCAGACTATATATATAGTAAACATAAATATAGTAAATAAATAAGGCTGCATGAAAAAGCTGGCAGGGTATAAGCTTTTGTATATTTGGGTCAATGGGGTGTTCAAAATGAAATGTTATTTTAAAGACGATATTTGAATTAGCAGTTTCCACTGCTTCCCCTTCCTGCTGCAGAACCCCTTCATCTCATTTCGCAGGGTCCCCTATTTCCCAGGACCGCATTTCATGGAGATTAGTGGGCTGCAATGGGATGAGGGAGTCAGGAAATTTCTATTCTGTGGTTTCAAATTTTAATGCAGTTTGGTGTAGTGGTTAAATGCGCAGACTCTAATCTGGGAGAACCAAGTTTGATTCCCCACTCCTCCACTTGCAGCTGCTGGATGACCTTGGGCAAGCCATAGCTCTGTACCAGCTGTTCTCTCAAGGACAGTTGTCTCAGAGCTCTCTCAGCCCCACCTACCTCACAAGATGTCTGTTGTGGAGAGGGGAAGGGAAAGGAGTTTGTAAGCCACTCTAAGACTCCCTTAGGTAGTGAAGGGCGGGGTATAAATCCAATCTCTTCTTCTTTTTCTTCTTCTTCATTCGGACCCAACCTATCACGTTCAACAAATGTAGGCTTTAGTTTTCAACTGCAGTTGTAAATATATAATGCTGTGTTCTTTCATAGCAATTTGAGAATGCAACTTCACGTGGAAAGTCTTAAACTTAAGCTGAGCTGCAGACTGGAAGGTCAGTAGCTCGGCAGTTCGAGACCCGAGTGCTGCGTGACGGAGTGAGCTCCCGTCTCTGGCCCCAGCTCCTGCTAACCTAGCAGTTCCGAAGCAAGAAATTGCAAGTAGATAAATAAGTACCACTTCGGTGGGAAGGTAACAGTGTTCTGTGTGCCTCGGTGTTTAGTCATGCCAGCCACATGACCACAGAAACAGTGCTGGCTCTTCAGCTTGGAAACGGAGATGAGCACTGCCTCCTAGAGTCAGATCTGAGTGGCTTTCGAGCGAGTGAAACCTTTCCCTTTCCCTTTAACTCTGCTTAGGATTGCACGGCAAAATTTCCACCCTAGCAGGAATAACTGCTGAAAAGTGAAACCCACCGCAGCAGCTGCAAACCCACTGCTCCAGCTCCCTTGCGTGCACGCATATCTTTTTATTGGATAACGGCCCAAATCTGTTAAAAGAAATTCCATTTGATCAGAGAGACACATCTGTTGGTGGTCCTCTATGGAGACGTAAGCCTTATAAAATCTAGCAGGGTGGGATGCTTCATTCCTGGATCTGGTCGGCTCATCATTTGAACCAGCCCTGCCAAATGAATCCATGTTATATCAATTCTGTACTAATACACCAACACTACAAAAATGAACCGATGAGTAACTGTGATGTCAAAAATAAGTTTCTTTATAACTAAAAGCATGCAGAAAGAAAATGTGTGTAGATTTGATCATAACTCTAATGGGTCACTATCTTAGGGCTCAGCAGAATGTGAAATTCTGCAGACAAGGCTGGATATTTTTCTTGTTCACTAAAGCAGGAAGTACAAGTGTGAGGAGTCACCCCCAGCATATGCAGCCTGTTCACAGATTTTACTGGGATTGCCAAGTTCCAGTTGGGGCCTGGAGTTCTCCTGGAATTATAACTGATCTCCAGACGACAGGAGTCAGTTCCTCTGGAGGAACCATAGAGTTTAAAAGAAATGGAATTCCTAGAGTGGCTACAGAGAATGAATGCTCAGATGGTCATTTCTTTATAGTATAACACAGGGGAAATAGATTTTTAAAGGTACTAGAGGCCAGTAACACTGAGAAAAATGTAAAGATAATTTTGAGAGGTTTTTAAAAATTTCTAGGATGAGGGATATGAGGCAGGAAATTTTAAATTTGAATTTTGGTGGGGAACTGATTTTACAGCAAGGGGAGGAGTTCTGCCAGCCTTTTGACTTCTACCTGCAAATATTTACATTCCCGAGGACACCCTGCACCTTCAAGAGCAACCTTAACAATGTTGACACCTTGAACTCTTGATGGTTGCTTGGTGGCAGAGCACATTTGGGGATTATTAACATCCATACACTTTAGCCAAAATGTTTTAAAAGCCCTGTGCCAAGGTTTTGGAATCTACTTTAAGAATCATGTAGTAATGTGAAATGGGGGATTGTCCCTCCACCAGTTAGTATGGTGGGATGCAAGTGAGTGGTGTTACACAAGGCGCAAAGAGGAGCCCAGGAAGAGGGCAGGTATGGATCCCTGCAGATGGGGGATCACTAAGGAAAGCAGGAAAAACAATGTGAAATGGGGGATCGTCCCTCCACCAGTTAGTATGGTGGGATGCAAGTGAGTGGTGTTACGCAAGGCGCAAAGAGGAGCCCAGGAAGAGGGCAGGTATGGATCCCTGCAGATGGGGGATCACTAAGGAAAGCAGGAAAAACTTAGCTTGGAGATAACTCTAATTTCCCTCCTAACGCCCACCTTCCCCCCAAACAGTGGGACTCTGGACTGTGCATGCACAGACCTCTCTAAAGCATGTGAAGGTAGCGGGCTCAAAACAGATGTTAGCTCTCGGATACTTAAAGGAGCACACCTGGAAGGTGAGGACACTTCCTCTGAGGCCAGTCCCTCCTTCCCCTTCAACTGTAATTTGTTTTCCCCTGAGTCCCCACCTGTTAATATTGTATTTCTTGCTGTCTAAACATGGAGACTTAAATTTCACATTCGTCAAGGGTTAGGTCCAGCAAACCAATGTAAGACACATTAATAAATGACTGAGAATGTAGCTCACAATCTTCCTTTCCCATATGGGCTGCATTAGCCCAGCTCGATAAACCTTTGACTTGTTGGATGGGCAGTGAGCTTGCATGGTGTTGCCTTTGACACAATGCGACAGAAGCCAATTATTTTTAGCAAACCTGCATCTTCAGTGCAGCTGATTTTTTTATTAGTCCAAATACGAAATATTTATGTTCCATTACATATTTACAGTCCTGTTCATAAAAAAATAATGGTAATCTCAAAGCCGTAATTCCCCAGGAACTATTTAGAGAAATGTTCCGCTGCAATTTCCTGTTTCCCACAGTAAATGAAACAACTTTCTCATGGACGTGTGAGGAGGACTCGGTGGTTGCCATAGTCAGCTAGCAAGGAATGTGCCTAGCACCTGATGCAAAACAGTCAGCATGCCAGAAGCAAAAATCATGAGCTCTTCAAACAACTCTTGAGTTAGACTCTTTCTGGCCTCTGTCTAAAAATGGATCAAATCATTTCCATTTACCCGTTTTCAGTTCTTTTTGTACAGCTGTCACATAGTATGTTTGGCCTCCTCAGTTGGAAGAAAGAGACATAAGATTGTGTTTAACAAGAGCACTTTATTCACTATTTACAATTTTGTGGCCCTTGGAAGAGAGATGCAACCCATCACCCTTGAACAGGTCAATCAATTCAGCCTATATCCCAGGGTGAGGCAGAAATAGACCCAATCAACCCTCCAATGCATTCCTCAGCTCCCGGTTTGCATTCTGGTGAGCTCTGCCTAAACATCTGGGGTCCCCAACGCCGCGCCACAGCCAGCAAAGCAATATAGCAAACCAAATGATCTGCACGCCTGACTACCTGCTAGTATTCCATAAATCCTTAGATTTCTTCATTTTGTCTTCTTCGTGTTTGATTTTTCTGCCCAAGTGTTCATATTGTTTTCTTTCTTGCTTTTTCTTCCATGCTCCTTGGTTTATGAACCATCCCCTAAGGTGAGCTTTAAAGGTATCCCAGATGACATTTATAGACATTTCTGGCTGAATATTTCTCTTTAAAAAATCCTCTATTTCTAACTTAGTTTTTTCTATGACTTCCTGATCTCTTAAAATACCAACATTCATTGTCCATCTCAGTCTTTTTTGTAATTCTTGCAGATTTATGTTTCATTTGCATGCAAGAAACAAAGTGCATTCTTATAATAAAGATACTTTTTCTGAAAGCCCTGGAAGTTTCCTGTGACTTTTTGTCTAATGTTGGTTCCTGTTCTTTAACCATTTTCACCTGCCTAACCCCACTCTTTCCTTACCAGAGATGATTTGTCACCATGCCTAACTCAGGTCAACCGTTAAAATGCTTGGACAAATGCATGGACAGGTGATAGAACTGGATGCATGGGCTGAATTCCTTCTTCCATCATGCCCTTTCTTCCTTTCCTTGTCAACTGCCATCCTGCTTTCACCTTTTCCTCCCTTGGACTGATTTCTCACAAGCAGCTGTGCTGCCATAAATCTTCCATTTGCCCTTGTTGCATCGGTCAATTTCACACTATTCGCTGCATGGCTGCATTCTGACCTGCAGCTCCCTCTGATTTCCCCCATGTCTTATCAAGGATCAAGAAGACACGGGGCAAATCAGGGGGAGCTATGGGTCAAAATGCAGCCACATAGCAAATAGTTTGAAATTGACCAATGCAACTGGGGCAAATGGAAGAGCAACACCAGCACAGCTGCTTGGGGGAAATCGGTCTTGATTTTCCAACTGAAACCCCCCCCCTCTCCTGGCCTGCTTTGAGCTTGTGTAGGAATACTTAAGGTGGTTTCTTTTAGCTGGAAAACAGGAAAGGAGGAAAGGATTAAAGAACCCCACCCTACACACCATTCTCTCCCTTGAATAAACACGTGTTGTTTCTATCAAGGTCCTTATTATCTACTGTGACTGGCTGCAGCTCTGTAGGGCCTTAAGCAAAGGTCTTTCATGCTATCTGATCCTTTTAACTGGAGGTGCCAGAGATAATATAATGAAGCTGAGATTTTCTGCACGCAAAGCACTGAGCCGTGGCCCCTCCCCTTATATTGGTTGCAGCTTGTGTCATGAATACCCTTGATCTCAGTCACTTGAGTTATATATTCCCAAGCACATCACACCAGGGAGACACTATCTCCTTTGTGGTGCTCAAAAGAATTGCAGTGCTCTTTAATAGCGAACATCCATTACGCATGTTGGATTTGTGGTAATTAGAATATAAGCCAAGCCTTCCTAACTTAAAAGCCAGGAAACAGAATTAGGGTGTTTTAAATATTTCCCCCCCTTCGTTTTGTTTTGTATTCATTCTTAGGAAGAGGATCTTGTGATGCTTCGGTCATGCAAACAAGAAGCTGGACTAAACAGAAGGGCTTTGTCATTACTTCCTAGAATTTGTCCTTGAGGCAGGGTTAGTCTCCAGACTAATTTTGGTAATGGGCCAAAATTTCTGCAGGATTATATTTCCTGCATTTTTTGTAAGAGGAAGATTGTTAATTATGGGATATCCTGAAATTTCAAAATCATGAATGCTTGAGGGGTAGCATTGCTTGGATTTGAGTGTTCAACTGCTCCATGAATGTTGAAACAAACAGGAAGGGGGTGAATGTCCAAACATTTCTGCCTCTTGTGAAATGCACTTCCTTATCGTTCTTTTCTGCACCTCTTTGTGAAGAGGGGTGAAAGAAAGAAGGTGTCTCTGTTGTCAAGGTAACTGGGCCAATGTTCCCTCATCCTATGGCATGTAGTAGGCTAGTGGTAGCGTAGTAGTGCATACACATGGTAGCTGGACCCAAATGTGCTTTTCTACCCACATTCTGCCACAATTTGTTATGTGTAACTATATGGAAATGGAGCTGGATGCCCCCATAGGTGGTGGACAATGGAATCTGTTATACTATATGGGTTATGATTCCACACAGTCCATCCTCCAAAGCAGCCGTTTTCTCCAGGGGAATGGGTCTCTGTCGTCTGGAGATCAGTTGTAACCCCAGAAGATCTCCAGGTAGGGTTGCCAAGTAGGATCTACTTACCGGCGGGGGGGAGTTGTTCTCCCCCCGGGAGCTCTTCTGGTGCGTGTGCTTTGCGCGCGCACCACGGTGATGTGATGACGTCACCCGGAGGTGACGTCATCACACTGGGGGCGTTGCCAGGGCAACGCTCTGGCAATCGCCCCGAAACCATAGAGTTTTGGGGCGATTGCCAGAGCGTTGCCCTGGCAACGCCCCCAACGTAATGACGTCACCTCCAGGCCGAATGCCAGCCGGCCGAATGCCAGCCGGCGGATCGGGAACCCCTATAGTGGGGGATCCCCCGCCCCCCGGGCTGACTTGGCAGCCCTATCTCCAGGCCTCACCTTGAGGTTAGTAACCCTAACTGCTGGCAGGGAGGGTGCTCTGGGTCCTCTCTAGTAAAGCCCTAGAACCAGAATGATGGCAGTTAGAAAAAGCTCTTGTCAGCTCCAGGCCTGAAGGGGGCAGGAGGGAAGGAAGGTGTGTGGGGGGAGGCAGAGATCCCTGGAAGGGACATTCCATTTGTCACAAACTTGCATTGCCCTGGACCATTCCATGGCAAAATTTTGCTTGAAGGTAGCTTTTGTATGAGAGTGTCTGTGTCTTAAATACAAACAAGATAGAGATGTTTATTGTAGAGAAGGCAGAGCATTTTTTTGGGGGGGGTGTCTTTATCTGCCTAGGTTGAATGGGACTACTTTATTTTTGCCTAACTATGCCAGCTGCTCCTGGATCTTGCATTGCTTTTTAAGAGGCAAGGATGTGCTGGGACCAGGAATTTTCCTATCAATTCTGCCTGGTTTGAAAGCTTTCTCCTTTTTTTAATGCCACCAGCCTCACCACATTCTTTTATCTCCAGACTAGACTACTGTAATGTGAGGCTGCTATTGAAGGTAACTGGGAAACTGCAGATGGTGCAAAGTGGAGCAGCTCATTTCTTTGTCTGGAGGCTGCCACTTTGGTATGTGACCCTGATCTTGAACAACTGGTGTGAGTTCCAGGGTGTTTTTGAGTGTAATTCAAGGTTTTGTAATTCAAGGTTTTGACCCAGAAAGCCACTCATTGCCTGAAACCCACATAACTAAAAGAATGTTTCACTTCATACGTGCTCATTGAGCTCAGCATAATTGTTAGGGTTGCCAACCTCCAGGTGGGGCCTGGGGATCTCCTGCTTTCACAACTGATCTCCAGCTGACAGAGATCAGCTCCCCTGGAGAAAACGGCTGCTTTGAAGGGTGGCCTCTATGGCGTTGTACCATGCTGAGGCCCCTCCCCTCCCCAAACCCCGCCCTCTCCCAGATCCACCCCCAAAGTCTCCAGGTATTTTCCAAGCCAGACTTGGCAACCCTAAAATTGTTCTGCCCCAGTAGAATATGTAGCTAGCAGACTGCTTCAGAGTAGGAAAATGAGCCTTTTTGTCTTTAAGACATGGCTCTATGGGAAATGTAGTTTAAGGACTCTTTAGGTCATACGATCTAAAATAGCTCACTCTGTTGGTGTAGATAAGCCCTTTTGGGCAGCCTTTAAAAGTCCAGGAAAAGTCTCTTTCTGTTTCTTTGTTCTACCTCTTTGTGGGCAAAGGAGATACATCAAGTATTTTTCTTTCCACTGCAAGATCTAAGATAATAAACTCTGCTCATCAAGATGAACTGTATCATCCTGCATGATGAAAGAAGGAGAGTTCTAACTTCTGAACCTTTCTGCAGTAGAATAAAAATCAGTTTTTCTATGAATTATTTTCTTGGACTGTGAGTTGGCGCTATCTCGTAAATACACTTAATCCATTCGAGTCTTGAGCCCAGAATAATAATGTTATCTTCTGGTGATCCCTTCTTTTTAGGAAGTAAGACTGTTGTTTTTCAGAGCTACAGCATTTCTGTAATTGCTCCCACTTTGTGTCTGTTAAGGTGATGCACAGAGCATCTTCCCTGGGAAGGTTTAAGAAGTTGTGTGAGGCCATTTAGTGCCTGTAGGCCTATGGAAGTTGGAACCAGCTGATGTTCATAGTGTGCTGGGGATTCATTGTTGCTGAAGACCAGGGGTCCGTTGGGGTCGGAGCGAGGTGGAGCAAAGCTCCGCCAGCTCAGGAGTGGCCGCTAGGGCAGCCATGGGCCAAATCAGATTCTCTGATCTGATTCGGTCCGCTGCCGAATTGCCGCCGAAATTCGGTGGCAATTTTAAAAGCGACTGGAGGGGAGGGGGTTTGAGGGAGAGGCTCCAAACTTGCAGGGTAGCTGCTGGGGCCTCTCCTCGAAATACCCACCAAGTTTCAAGAAGATTGGACCAGGGGGTCCAATTCTACAGGCCCCCAAACAGGTTGCCCCCATTCCCTCCATTGTTCTCTATGGCAGGAAAAAAGTAACACTTTTCCCCAGCATAGAGAACAATGGAGGGGATGGGACAACCTGTTTGGGGGGCCATAGAATTGGACCCCGTGGTCCAATCTTCTTGAAACTTGGTGGGTATTTCGAGGCGAGGCCCCAGCAGCTACCCTGCAAGTTTGGAGCCTCTCCCTCAAACCCCCTTTCCTCCAGCCCCTCATATACTGTATGAGTTTTTGCCATTGATTTCAATGGCCCATAGGGTATAATGGGGCTGAAACTGATACTCCCTTTCTGACACACTTCTGGTGATGTCAGGGGACGTGGCATATGCTAATGAGTTATGCTAATGAGTTATGCTAATGAGCTCCTGCACCTCTTTTTCTACGAAAGGACCCCTGCTGAAGACTAATGCCCTTCGGAGTTCTCAGGTTATGGCAAAAGTGGGGTAGTTTATTGTCCTGTTTTTGGAGATTTGTATTAGATTATGGTATTTTTTTAATTGGTGTGATTGCTTGTATTTTGTGATGATTTATTTAAACTATTTTGTGGCATGAAAAGCAGGATACAGATTTGGAAATAAATCAATAACATGATGAACTTTCTGTGACTGAACTGAAACCATCTGCAGTGCTTACCATTTTAGGCACTGTGTAAAACTTTTTGTAGGCGAGGTCAGGACAATGGTGATGGTAAACTCCAGAATGTGTTATTCCGGCACACTTTTCTCTGTATTATCGCTGGACTGGTGATTCATGGATTGGTAATTAGGGATGTTATCAAATTTTGTGAGAACTTTGGCTCAGTTGGAAAGTTTTAAGTTTTTCTTTCATGGTTTCTCCACACTCAGGATGAAGCTGTGAAGATCTTCTCCCCTGCTGCATTACCAACATTTGATAGAAATATTTGCTGTCAAAATCAACACTGTTTTTATGCATCATTAATGGATAAATATGCATAATTGTTCTGAAATGATGGCAAGCATAAATGGCATTTAAATGGCAGATAAATATGGAAATACCATAAAATAAACTAACAAAAACAGAAGAGTAGTATTCCCAGCCATGCACAAAATTGAAAAGAAACAAGAAAACACATATTTGTGCATCCCTGCTTGGCAGTCCAGAACCACACTCTGGTCCACCAAATGTGCCTTTCTGGTTGGTACATCCACCAGTGAAAAACAAATACTTAAATGGTCTGAGATACTCAAATAAAGTAAAATATCTGAATTTAAGGCAGCTCTTTCTATCAGCCTTCATCACTGCTTTGGGTATTTTCATTTTCACTAGGAGCTCAAGTTGTACAAATGCTATAAATGGATTTTTCCACACCTCAGTAGGCTGTCTTGTTTTAATTTACTGTAAAAGGTAACGAAATAAGCAAAGTAATGCATCCTATTGATTCTTGCTCGATTAATTGCTTGCTGCAATTAGATTCCAAAGTACACAACAAAGTATAACAACAAGTGGTCCAGGCATAACACCTCCCACCTTTTCTGTAATGTGTATAGTAATAACATTCAGGTTGTCTGTGGTCGTGGATATTACATTACGTGGTGGGAAAAAAAGTGGCAATGGTTCAATATGTGGGAGATGTGTGATGGCTTGTACATTTCATCTATCCATCACTTTTATCCCAGGCAGGGAGGGAATTTGGGGAAACATCTTGTTGGCTGCATGACATTGAGTTCAGCTTCTGTCCCCTTCCTTTCTGCAAATATAAGAGTCTGAGCATGGCCACAAGCATAAGTCCTTTGGCTTGAGCCAAAGAGCAAGAACCAAACAACTCTTGACCCTTGGGTCTTGGCTTGATGCTCACGACCTGGAGTCCTGTGCCTAGGGATGCCATGAACTGCGCTGCAAACCTGGTCAGACATTGAACATGTCCAGTTGGACATTCATAATCTGGCAGCGAGCCAGTCAAGGATATATTCAACATGTAACAAGGGACTCAGACAGCTGTGGAACAAGTCTGCAGCTGCCTGTTGGTCAAAAGATGACTCACTGCTGATCATAAAATTTGGTAACATCTCATCATTAAATACGCTGCATCTCAGCAAGTCTGGGACACGACATAGTTTCCAGGATGGGAGATCAGAAAGTGCCCATTTCCAGCTGATACCTGCCATCACCTGGGAGTCAGCTCCTGATTCCAACTCCCCCTCAATTTTTTTTTTTTTGTGCTGGGTACAGAGTAAGATTTTCCTAGCAAGTGATTGAAATTGACTTGCAGCTGATCCCTGCAGCTGAAAGCAAGCTCCTCATAGCGGCAAATAGCCTTTTCTTGCTAAAAGATACAGACAGGTTGTGAACAGCTGACAGGTGTCAATTAACAGGTTGCCTGATCATCACTGGCAAACAGAATATAAGCCAAGACGATAGATATCTCAGCCTCCCCACCAACAGCAGCCAGTGTAGCAGATGAGAATCTGTTCAGGAAGTGTCTGCTCTTTTGGTTGTATAATATGTTTTGTTCTGGAAATTTTAGTATGCTGCTTTGAGTTCCTTTGAGAAGAAAAGTGGTGTAGCGAGGCCTAAATAAACAATTTTTTTTTAAATAAATATAGGGTCAGAAGTGACTTGGGACCACCCTGGACAGAGTGCCCTCCCCCCCCCCCCCAGCATCTTAGGTAGCAGAACTTTGAAAAAAGCCCTTTTGCGGGGTAAAAACAGTCAGAGAATACTGTGTTGGACTACGTGGACTCTAGCTTTGGATGTGACTTATGAAGTATCATCCAGTGTGCACACTTTCTATATGAGTGTCACTCAAACATTTTTCTTCCAGCTCAGCAGCAATTGTATCCTTTTATTGACTATTCTCTTTTCTAATAGATGGGGCATATGAAAAAGATTTTAGGACCGTAGCCAGTCACAAGGTGAACATGTATCAGCAGTGTGATGCCATGGCAAAAACAGGCCAAGGCAATTCCAGGCTGCATTAATAGAAGCATATGATCCAAATCATAATAAAAGAATATTCTGACCAATTTTGGGCATTAAGAGTTTAAGGAGGATGTAAACAAATTAGAAGCAACCAAGATAGTTGTGGTGTGGAGTCTTGAGTCTTGTGATGAAAGGCTAGAGGAATTGTATACGCTTGCCATGGTGAACAGATGACTGAGTGGAGCGAGGGATGGGATAGCACTCTTCAAATGCCTGAAGGAACATCATATAGAACAGGGCAAAGACTTTTTCTCAGCTGCTCCACAAGGGAAGACTAGATCTAATGGGCCTAAATTACAAGGTAGATTTTAGTTGAGTATTAGGAAAAAAACACTTTCCAAAAATAAGAGCAATTTGACAATGGAATCAAATAGGGTCTCCATAACTGAAGGTCATCAGGCAGAGACTGGATTGTTAGCCCATGCCTCCCTTGCCATGTGAAGGATGGTATCCCGGTCAAGTTAGGGCCAAAGTTGGCACTGGGCAAGTCTAGCTCTCTCTGTGTGCAAAGCCAACAAGCCTGGACACGTGCTCAGGACCGTCTCCCTCTGACTCGTTCAGCCATCAAGCTCAGATACAGCCAGCATGTATTTGTCATTGTGGACGGACAATGCCTTAATTTCATCCTCTCAAAGGTGTCAGCACACCTGCATTCCAGCTCTACATCACAAAATCCAACCTCCAGACTTTGCCCCTCGATACTGGGACCATCCCAGCTATGGTCTTCATTGTTCCTTTGATAGCCCAGCCCAAGACTCTGCAATTGCCCAGTGCCTTGCTAACAAAGGCTTCCCTTCCCAAACCTGGACTTTCTTTTGTCCAAACCCCCTTCTGAGCCATTACTGGCCATTATGGTCCATTCAGGACCATTTCCCTATTGTGCCCACTGCCCCGAAGGCACAATTTCCCTATATCTGGGCTCCAAACCCAGCCATCTGTGGTTCAGTCTCCTGGGACATGTACTGGCTGGATCCCCCATCTCTCTTGAGTCTTCACAGATGTGCTTGCCGGCCGTCTGTTCTTCACCTCGGAATCTCCTCTTCGGAAGGTAGCTATAACCCCATCAACGCTTCGCCTTCATTTGTCTCTGATCTCTTCACCCTTTCTTTCTTAGTTCTTTTGTTTGTGTGTGATATTTTTATTGGTTTAGTTGGATGTATTAGGGATATTTTATTAATACATTCCAAAAAGTCATTTCCTGTCTGTTGTCTGTGCGGCTCCGAGAGGGTTTGGACTCTGGTACAGCTGGAAGACAATCCCTGGCTTGCGCACCTATTAAAGAATGGTCTCATAGCTAAAATTCCCCCATCATAACTTAAACAAAGACCCGGTGTTGTGGCTAACAGGATGAATATCTGTTGTGAATACTCCAGGTCTGGATCTCCTACTCTGAACTTCTATGGCCCATAATGCCTCTTCCAACTGCCTGATGCTATATATTTTTTCCACCGTGTTAAGAATAAGATACCAAATATTTATAATAGATATCTAACATTCAGTAATCTTTCCAAATAATTATTCTTACAAAAATATATAATTCTTAAAGGGATGGTACAGCACTCCAAAGGTAAGTACAAAGGATGCTGAAGTCTCTTATTATTTTTGTTCTTTTCTTTCAGATTCCTGAAGAAATCCTCCAGCTATCCAGCAACCAAATGTGCTACTGGTGTGGGTGCGTTTTCGCAAAATTTCTCAAAGTTGCGTACAATGCAAAAAGGCCACATGAACTATAAATAAAATTAATATTAACAAAAAACTAATTCAAAATGCATCATTCATATTATCCATTATATAATCCATATATTATTTAATCCATATGATCATTTCCTGACACTGATTCACTTTCCCCATAGTGCTTTGGTTTATCCCCTGGTTTCCACACACATTTTTTGTCCCTTTAATTTTCACTTTGGGTTTTTGATTCTTCCTGAAACACTCCCCCCCCCCCCCCCCCAGTTCTTCTGAAACCATTTTTATCCCAGTGTTTTTCTGGGAGTCAATTCTGCGCCAGCTTTTTCCTCATGTGTAACGTTTATGTCATTTTCTTTGCCCCACCCATTCCTCTCCACCTCTACCCATTTTTTGGTAACTGGACTGTCATGTTCAAACCAGTCCCTCTCTTTCCCCCCTGAAGACAAGTGATTTCTTTTATTTTTAGTGGCACTAAAATAGCAAAATGCCACTGGAGCACGGTAACAATAGGCTAAGCGGACTCTCTGAATTCCCAGCTTTCATTTAAAAAGATAAAGGGAGTCTCCAGCTTCTTCCCTCGCAGAGATATAATGAAAATAGCTTATCTCCACAAAGGCAGGGGCTAGACACTTACTTTTTAAAAATGAAAACTAGGAATTCAGAGACATTTTAATGCTGTTTTTTTTTTAAAGGATATTTATGCGTGCTCGCTGTGACGCCACCAATGACATCACCAATGATGACAGCACGCTGTCTTGAAAATCCTCATTATTGAAGTCATTTGCGGAAGAACATAAACAGATTCCACAACTGAAAATACAGAGGGAGGGCAGATATGAGGAAGAACGGTGCCCAAACTGAGTCCAATGCTTGTGGCCAAATTCCAAAGAAAATCAGGAATAAGTCGAGCATGCAGGAAAGCCCCTATTATACTTTTCATAGTGATTTAAAGGGAAAAAATTGAAGGTCTATATATAGACATAAAGGGAGCACCCCCGGCATCAGCCAAGGTCTTGCTGTGTGTGTGTGTGTGTGTGTGTGGGTTCAAGATCAGCCAAAGTAATCAACCTGTAGTGTGATTATGTGGTTGAACAATAATAGAGATATTCCTCTAAGTAAATAATTCTATGTGGCAGGACAGCAGGCCACATGACTCAAAAGAAAGAAATCTTTTGTCCCTTACTTTGTTTTTTTCTTTCCCCTGATAATATTTGTTCTTTGCTCTGTTTCTCACTGGTTTGATTAGCATCCAAGTCTTGTTTTTATGTATTTCTTGTAACACTACTAAAGAAATCAATTTTTTCCCCAGAATTTCAGATGACATTCTAGTCTTGTACTAGGAGTCTCATCACCCTTTTGAAATGTACGCGACTCATTCAAAAGGGCAGGCAGTGTATCAAGTAACATCCAAAAGAATGGTCCCAGCTTTCAGTGGGAACACCCCCAGACAAAGCACTCGATCCCACCGACCTCCGTATTGGCTGTGCCACCTTCAAAAGAAAATTGAAAGTTGACTGGTCAACACACAGTGAACTGCTGCAATGCATTAGTTTGCTCTGTGGCTGCTGCCCCAGGGAACTATATAAATTCGCTTCCGCGTGGTGAGGCCCCTGATGCTCTGGTGCTGGGTCCATCATGGTAAGCTTGCTTCTGGAGGGCCTGCTTGGCCTCAGAACAGGGAGGAAAGGTAGTTGCTCCACCGGGCTCCTGCTCCTCCTTGTTGCACCTAGCCACTTTGCTCCTGTAGACAAGGCAACCTGTTCCTCCCTGGTCTGCATAAGGGCCCTCTTTATATCCCTCCTTTGGGGAAAGGCCACACCTACCAAGGGGCCACTCCCAGCTCTCTCGGGCAACCTGGCATCACCTAGCCAAGTGGGAAGACTCTTCTAAGGACAGGCGGGACTGCCCCTCTCTGTTACCTCAATGGGCCTTGGCTTCTCCCCTGGCACTCTCTCTAAGCCAGGTTGCTCCCACTTTCCTCCTCAATGGACCTGCCAGGATTCCTCAAAAAAGGCATCTGCCTGTCCCCATTGAGGACTGTGGGTGGCACCCAGCTGGCTTCAGCCAAGATGGGCAGAGGCTGTGCCTGTGGTGGCAGTTTTGGCAGTAGCACATCTGTTGCTTCTTCTCCTCCCTTGGCCAAACCTGGATACATCACCCAGAATCACAAGAAGAATGAAAACTGCAATAAAATGTTTAATGAAAATGTAAGGTAAAAAAGATGGCTGGGGAGGGGGGGTTGCTGGAAACCATACACATGTTCTTGCTGAGTGAAATGAAGTTTCCCCCCCAAGGGCCTGGAAGTCAATTTGATGCAAGAGAAACTTTCACTTCAGTGCAACCAATTTACCAGACTAGTTGATAACTGCGTTGATTCATTTCGCATGTTCCAGCATGCCCATTCCATTCATATTCACGTCTTAGATGTATAAGTAGCTGTCAAAACATAAAGGCCGAAAACCCACAGCGTACAATATAATTTCACTAGGATCAAAGACATCATTAGAGGCAGGGGATTTCCGCTGTATTGTAACCTTTTGAAATAGGGTGTTGTTTTCTGATTAAGTCTCAAAGGTTTGAGAGGATGTATTCTTAATTGCCATATGACAATGCATTAAGTGTAGAATGCAATAAGGATACATTACTTATCTTTCTCCACCTAACATTTTATCTGCAAACTATCACTATTTACTAACCACGCATGAAAACCTTTGATGAGCATACCAATTTAGAACCTATTAGGTGGTTCTGAAGCCATGAAGCTAAGCGGTGGATTACACATGTTTACCTCTAGTGCTGGTTTATTGACACCCATGTCCCCTGGCACTGCTGAGTTGGCCCTCCTCCTGCTTGGATCTGCAGCCAATTGAGGAAAAGATCCAAGCAAACCCCACTGCACTACCAAATTGGTGATGGGCGTTGTAGGCCAAAGCAAATGTGTTGGTGGGCTGTACGTGCCCTATTGGCCTTGTGTTGGATATGATGATATAGATTATACAGTGGGATTAGTAAAAAGAATGAGAATGAAAGTAGTCAGCATTTAATACGGAGTAAATTGCTGCAGAATTCCTAGTGAAACGTCTATCTCAATAAAGTATATAGCAGGCATAAGAAAGACATAAAAGACTACAATATAAAATCACAATTAGGACTGCCAATAAGGAAGGAAGGAAGGAAGGAAGGAAGGGAGGGAGGGAGGGAGGGAGGGAGGGAGGGAGGGGAAGGAAGGGAAGGGAAGGGAAGGGAAGGGAGGGAGAAATGAAAACTAAATTAGTCAAACACAATCCAAAACAAAACTCTCTTCAACTGCACCCTAAAAACTGAAAGGGGGCAGGGGCGGGTGCCAATACCTGAAGTCTGGAAATTAATTGTAATTCTGGGAGAACTCCAGGCCCTACTTGGAAGTTGGCCATCCTACACTCATTACACACATCTACCTACCTACCTGGTATTATGGAATTTCTAGGCTTGAAAGAAAAACAGGCAGCTTTCTCAACACAGCTCTGAATATACTGCCTATCCTGGTGCCCTGTAACATTTCTTGAGAGAAGTAAATTATAGACACCCTCCTTAAACCAACACAGCATTCAGGGGATGATTATAAGCCAATCACTTTTCCTTGATGGTGTGTCATGTCACCTATATATGGATTCTTCTAAGACGTTATCACATGCTAGCTTGTGATGACTGTGGCACATGTCAGTTGGAGATAAGTGACAATAATGGGCACTTCAAGCTCAAGTACAGTCTCCATGTAGCACATGGTTAACTTCTGTTACAGTTTTATTTTTTTTAGTCTGCTAAATAGTCTGTCTCTCCAAAGCTGCATGATTGTGGAGGCTTAGGGATTTCTGTGTGGTACAGATCCAGTGGTGTATGGAAACAATTTATGGTGCTATTCAATGTGACCCCACCAAGTCCCATCCCATGACATCACCGAATGATGCAGACTTGGCAGTTCCTTTCCCTACATACCTGGCCCGTAGCCACAGTGGGGCATCTTGGGGCTAGGCCCCCTGATTTACTGGCAAGGCCCCATGACTTCCCATCCAGCCCAGGGCCCCCAAGCGGCGGCAGATGTGGGGAAGGAGCTGGGTATTCCTTTAATTCAATTAGCCAATGCCCCCTGAGAAATTTAAATGCCCCACAACTAAAAAAATCCTGGCTACAGGCCTGCTACATACTCATGTCTTGTCAGCATACAGTTTCTGGCTGTGGACATGTTGGCCATCCCTGAGAAGCCATTCCTTATTATGGTATGTTTCTACTTCTTTCAGTTCCTGTTATTCAACCCTTAAACAGTGTAGTGTGGCACAGTGGTTAATGTGCTGGACTACCATCCAAGAGACCCAGTTTGATGAATCCCTACTCTGCCATGGAAGCTGGCTTGGAGACCGTGGACTGCTCACGAGCTCTCAGCCTATCCTATCTCACAGGGTTGTAATGGAGGAGAGGAGAAAGGTGTAAACTGCTTTGGGTCCCCATTGAGGAGCAAGGCAGAGTGTGAATTAAGTAAATAAAAACAATTCACAAGATAATCCTTTCTTCCCCTTCAGGATTTTAGGTCTGTACAGCCAGTTTGGTGTAGTGGTTAGGAGCATGGACTCTGATCTGGGAGAACCGGGTTTGATTCTCCACTCCTCCACATGCAGCTGCTTGTGTGACCTTGGGTCAGTCATACGTTCTTTCAGAGCTGTTCTCTCAAGGACAATTCTCGAGAGAGCTCTCTCAGCCCCACCTACCTCACAGGGTGTCTGCTGTGGGGAGGGGAAGGGAAAGGGATTGTAAACCACTCTGAGACTCCTCCGGGTAGTGAAGGGCAGGGTATAAATCCAATCTCCTCCTCCTCCTCCCACTACTACTACTACTTTTTCACAGAACACAGCCTTTCCATGATTCATTCGAAATGCAGCAGATAAAGTAAGCACAATGCTTAGCCCACGTGAATCAAAATCTTTCCCACACATTTCATTCCAGAGCTTGAACAGGAGGCAGAGATGTGTGGATATTTATTTACTTATGACATTTCTGTGCAACTTTTCTCTCAAGCGGCCTGCAGCAGCTTCCGGAAATATCCAGAGCAAATGAAACAATATCAATTAAATAATCAAAATAGACAAACAAGATACATCCTTGGCAAGTCCTGCCTCACTTAGGTTGGCCATTATGGGCTCCCAGGCTGTGAACCGAGGGCCTAGAGACCTTTGCCTCTTGCCCTTTGGTTCACTCTCAAGGGCTTGCACCTCCGGCCTAGCCCTTATGCCTGCAGGCAAGGGGGAGAGAAAAAGACAGCCGAGATGGTGTGCAAAATGTTCCCTTTCACTCCCCCTCCCTTGCTTTTTCAACCACAGTTTAAATAATTGTGCACAGGAAAGCCATTTACACTAAACCTTTACTTCATGAAAATGAGCATATTAGACTAAACATGTCATGTGGCTATAAGCACATCAGCAGTGCAGTTCAAAGCCTCCCAGAAAAAAAAACAGTGTCTTTCTTTCTTTCTTTCTTTCTTTCTTTCTTTCTTTCTTTCTTTCTTTCTTTCTTTCTTTCTTTCTTTCTTTCTTTCTTTCTTTCTCATTCAGTACAAGATCTCCAAAGTCACTGGAGTGAAAAACAGAGTTTCACATAGAAGCCAGCTTCATGCTTGCCCCCGCTATATGTTCTATTTATTGCCTGCTTTCAAGGGAGTTAGCCAGAAGATAACATTTTCTCCAGGGATTCTGACATAATTTGGCACATTTCTTTCCTGAAAAAAGGGTGTATTTTCAGCAGAAAAGGCAAATACGTTTTACTTCAAATTACTATTCTTACTGCTTTAAAATTATTTAGATTCTTCCCCCCCCCCCCCCCCCGGCAAATGCCAGCAATGGTTGATTGCAAGCAAGCCTGTCAAAAAAAGGCCAAAGAGATGCCATTTTTGCTGGAAAAGAAATCCCACCAAAAATGGGTGGAAAACCTTGTTCGCACCACTGTACCTAGCCAATCTTTCTAAACCTTTCACTGCTTCAAAGGAAAATACAGTATGTTAAGTCTGCTTAATGCAGTTTCTCTGTGAAAGACAACCAGCACTGGATGACTAACCTTTTCCTTTCTTTTGCTTTGGAACATTTTAATTGTAATGCAATTATTCTAGCATATTTGATATACATCCAATACATATTTCGAAAGGGTGCACTGAAATGACTTTCTAAGACTTGATAGAAAACAGTGAGTCAGAAATGAATTCTCTTCCCTGCAACCAAGTATGAGTCACAATAGCCCCTTCTCTCCCCCTGTGGTGTCTGAATAAAACTTACCAGCAGGGTACAGAGTCAGGGCCCAAGTAGATTGCCCACACCCTATTGACCTGTCGCCCGTAAGGCTTCAGACCAGGTCTGCACAATTTGTGTTGTACCACCATCCATGTATTTTGGACTGACAGGTGCTTGACAAGCAACTGTGAACAACAACTAAAGAAAAAAGTAAGAGTCCAGTAGCACTTTAAAGGTTAAGCTAGCTGTATCTGAAGAAGTGAGCAGAGACTCATGAAACCTCATACCCAAAAGGTGCTATTGGACTCTTACTCTTTTCTACTGCCAGTTCACACAGTAAAATCCAGTTGGAGAGTGCACTGAGAGCCAGTTTGGGGTAGTGGTTAAGTGTGCGAACTCTAATCTGGGAGAACTGGGTTTGATTCCCCATGCCTCCACTTGCACCTGCTGGATGACCTTGGGCAAGCCATAGTTCTGGCACAGCTGTTCTTGAAAAAGAGCAGTTTCTGTCAGAGCTCTCTCAGTCCCCACCAACCTCACAGGGTGCCTGTTGTGAAGACTGGCAGGGAAAGGAGTTTGTAAACTGCTCTGAGACTCCCTTGGGTAGTGAAGGGCGGGGTATAAATTCAATCTCTTCTTCTCTTCTGAGAGTGGACTGAAATGGATTATTTAGTGTGTGACTGATTTCACACAAGCCACCACTCTGCCCCCGCTCTTCCCTTTCCCCCGATTGCACGTGTCAATTTCCCATTATGTGCTCCGCGGCCACATTTTGACTTGCAGCTTCGCCCAATCTCCTCTGCATCTTTGCGATCCTGTTTTTTTTTTTTTTTGAGGATCTAGAAGACGTGGAGGAGATCGGGCGAAGCTGCAGATCAAAATGCGGCTGCGGAGCACATAATGGGAAATTGATGTGGGCAATCAGGGGAAAGGGAAGAGCGGGGGGCAGAGCAGCGGCTTGTGAGAAATCAGTCTGGGTGTCCGCATTCAGAAAATAATAACCAGATAATCCAGATAATCCATCATAAACAGTTATTGATAGTTGTGTGTCAGGTTTAATCTGGAATAAGCCCATGCTGTGGTGTGAATTGGAAGTCATCATTAAAGTGCCAGAAAGTCATCACTAAACCAGACTAAATTAAATGTACCTATTGGTCTGAGACTGTTTATAGAAGTTTTAGATTTGAGTTCAGCAGCACTTTAGGGACTAGCAAGATTTTTGGGGTTTCTAAGGTGATACTGGACTTCATTCTAGCTTTTCCACTGTGGATCAACATGGCTATGCTCTGAAACATACTAGGAGTTTTGTGTCACTAAGGATATTTTAAGAAGCAGCATCTTTTCCCAGTGGTACATTCTTGTTGCATTCCATATAAACCCTAGGCAGATAATCATTGTTCATCTTGGGTAGTTGCTAAGTTCTCAGCTATATGGATATGAACAGGGCTCATTTCGTAGCAGGAGCTCCTCTGCATATTAGGCCACACACCCCTGATGTAGCCAATCCTCCAAGAGCTTACAGTAGCCCCTGTAAGAAGAGCTCTGTAAGCTCTTGGAGGATTGGCCACATTAGGGGTGTGTGGCCTAATATGCAAAGGAGCACCTGCTACGAAATGATCCCTGGAAGTGAAGAATTTAGAACAAGTCCTGTGTTTACATTCTGCTTTAAAGTATTGCTGTTTACAAACACACAGCTTCCTCTTTGGCATTCCACAGAGGCCAAAATATTTGATATTGCATCCTTTCTTTTCCTGGCTGAAGCTTTTCTGGAGTTGTCAGTTATGATGACATGCATCAAAAAAGAAAATGAGAAACTGGAATTTTGTGGCACTCTAAAGGCATACAGGCACTGGTTCTAGTATAAACTTTTGTGGACTAGAAGCCACTTCATCAAATGTATATAGTGGGTCTTCAGTAGGCAGACACATATGTACAAAGTTACAAAGAAAAAAAGTTGTCAGTAGCCAAGTCAAGGGGCTATAGATGCAGAAAGCAAACACAACAGTGTGAGACACAACTATACAAAAAAATCAAATGTATTCCAGAAAGGGGCAAAGATAATTCACAATAGCAGTAACTGGTGATAATTTGATTTGCTGAGTTTTACTAAGCTGGTTTAACACTTATAATATTTAACGAATAGCCTAGTTTGTGGTTAGCTGAGTTTGTGCTACAGAAGTGGGGAAGAAGCTGTGTTAGAAATGGAGTTTACATGAGATTTGTTGCTTTAGAAAAGAAATGGACAGAGCAATCCTGGGGGGGGGGGGCGGTAATAGGAATAGGGGGCCGACTGACCCAGATGCCGTCATAACTCAGATTTATACCAGTATAAAGGATGTTTGCACTAGTGCAGGGCACAAGCAGTGCTGCACCACACACTTCCACTGGCACAGCTGTACTGCAGCCACATGCTGGCATAGTGACAGCATGAATCCCTGTGCCACCTAAATGTGGGCATGCCAGGGGACATGATGCCAGTCAGTCAGCTCCCAACATGTTTTCAGTGTGGGTATGCCCTCCAGAACAAGTGCAGAATTGCACCAGCAAAAATGCCATTGGTGGCGATGGTAACTCTTCACTCCCCATCATGCAGCTGGGGCCATGCCCATGGGAAGCCAAGTAGCTCAACATACCGACCAAGTGCACACCCAATCAGCAGATGACCCATGGTGGCCCAATCATGGCCTGTCCCATCCTACAAATGGTTCCAGGAGGTTGCCCCACAATTCCAGAGATAGGGCTTATGCCACGGAATGCTGTCTGATGGCTCTCTGACATGTGGACTTAGAGCTGGTGCACATACACCTCGGAGATGGGCAAAATACAGACAGGGCACCTAGCACCTCTGGACAAGCTCTTGGGGGGAATACACCACAGGAAGAGCAAAGTCTACACTCTGTGGCTGACCTCTCCTGGATTTCAGCCCCCACAGGTAAACCAGCTTGTCTACTGGGATCCCAAGGGGCAGCTATGCATGAACAGGTAAGCAAGGCACCCCTTCCCCAACCCCCAACCCCACCCCCGGCTAAGAACAATGGCAATGAGCCCCACTGGGCATGGCATCTCCTGCTCCCAAACCCAGCAGCTGGGGAGGCCAGCAGTTGTCCCCTGGATGCACATGAACCCTGCACGCCAGGCTGGTAGGTGTGTCAGGGGCTGCTCGACATAGTTGCCAGGGGCGGAGAGCGAAAGTGGCATCAGTGCACTAGGCTGCATGCCCTACCAGCTGGCAGTGCTCCCCTGGCACAAAACACACCGGTGAGTGGGGAGCCCCACCAACGTGAGTGCAATGTGATTTCACCTGATGGCCAAACCGTTTCCTTGCAGGTGTACAATGCCCCGATGCTATTGATAAAGTGCATCTCCAGATACACGGAGGTTCTGACACTATACTGTCTCAAGTGGGGATGATGACTCAAGTGGGGATGGTCTGGATTCTGCTACTCCGGAGGTTCCCCTTGTGGCACTGGAGTGCCAGACCAGGCAGGTGTGACTGCCAAATGCCCTACAAGCTGCCAACAAGGAATGTCAGCGGCTGCTTCACCGTGTGTTTTCCACATATGCAGGTGCCAAACCGACCCAACAGGGACAGCTATTACCGCATCTGTGGAGCTGAAACTCCACTATGTGTCCTCTCTGCATCCCTCGGGACCATGCAGACCTATGCAGCCTCCTGGCCCTTACCTCCCCATGGCCATTGGGAAGGTGCCTCTAACAACAACGGGCTGAGGGGGGTTCTGCTTGGAAATGCTGTGATCCCACCCGAACCACTCTCTTGCCCTTGGATCCCTCCAATAAAGCTCATCCATTGTGTGCATTTCAGGCGTTGGTGTTTCTTGAAGACTATGGGAGGTTGGGAGCACATAGGGGGTGCTGCACAAGCCACACAAGCCACTCAGTGATGGGGGCCCCATCCTGCGAATAATGCTGCCAAAGCAGAGGACACAGATGGGAGGAAGGGAAAGGCAACAGGCCAGGCCACCATTCCCACCACCAAAAACACAGACCGCGCAGCCAAAAAGTGCAAGGCCACCCCCACTAACCTTCTTGAATCAAGGGGGGGGGGGGCTAGGGGAGATGTCCTGGCATGGCAGTGATCTGACATGAAAATGCCATGGCTAGTCAGTGTGGGTTGATGACCCATCCAGGAACCCTAATGCAAATGATGCTGTTGACTTTAGGTGCTGCCACCTCGGAGAGGCTTGGCAGGTAGCCATCTGCGCCACGGAGTGGAAATGGTCAGTTTCACAGGGCAGTCCCCTAGAAAGGCTTACTAGGCCCAGCTGGATTCCAGCTTCCCTGGGGATATTTGGGTATGCAAATGCGGGGCTTGGACAGCACATAACAGTGGCTATTGGGCACCTTCAGCTACCAGGGGCAAAACTGAAGGGCACTTTTGTCTGACTCTGGTTCTTCCCGCTTTTTCCTTGGGAACCTCAGGCCAGTATTTGAGTGCCCTTTATATGACTGTATGATATGTTACAGGCCATCGCCAGACCCCTTTTGAATTCTGTATAACTATCCTACTTGGGGGTCATGCTGGCCATTACTAACACAAGACGTGTAGATGACCACAACAGACCTTTCTCAATAAAGGCTTCCTTTCTTTAAGGACACTTGTTGCTGATTGACTCTGTAGGACTCTCACACCCATAATGGGAGTTATGAGTTTAGCCTGGTGCATGGTTTTCCCTATTATGTGTTTAGCCTGGTGCATGGTTTTCCCCATAAACAAAGGTAAAAGAAGTAGTATGAAATCATCCATAATAATATATCATTCATACAAGCAGTGAATAGATTTGGCAATTAAGAAGATGAAGCCTTTTACCAATGAAATGAATTCCAGACATCAGCTAATTAATGCTTATAAAGTTACTGTATGGTACGTAACTGGAGGGTATTGGAATGACATGCTTGAAAGGCTAGTAGAGAGAGTTTTGCCAGGGTATTGTTGGGTAGGCAACAAGCTTCAAAGGTTGTTAACTGTATTGCATTGACAGAGTCAGGAAGTAAATGAAGGATGGCTTTATTCATCAAAAGAGAGTTGGAAGACATCCAATAGATGATGTATTTGAAACCCCCTGCCTCTGGCAGAAGATACTATGGATAAACTTACCTTAGATGCTTATCCAACCTCCCCCCCAAATTTCTGAGCAAAAACAATGACACTCCAGCCCTCCTAGACAGCCACATGAACTCTTGCTTCAGAAGCCCTGTTCACAAATTACAGTGAACAGGAAGAAGATAGGAATAGGAGAAAAGAGGAACAAGGTGCAAGTTTGAGAATTTTATTAGATCTTCTAGATCCCTACACATTTCGCTAAATGCTTTGTCAGGGGATCCAATACAATTTTTGTAAAGAAAAACCCAATCACAAATCTAACTAAAATGTGCATACAGAGTTCACCGGCAAGGTGGGATAAAAATGAAAATAAATAAATAAATAAATAAATAGATAGATAGATAGATAGATAGATAAATAAAATATTCTTTAAAAATTACAATTACAACATGCATTAATACAGTCTGAGCATGTTATAAAGTAACCTTATATAATCTATAGTCCAATACCAAAATTACATCGTTTGTAACAAAAAAATCATTTATACGAAAAAAGAACTCAAATAATATTATTTTATGAGGTCCAAAACAGAAAGGTAGAAAAATATACATTATTATATACCTTGTATAAAAACTTCTCTGGCTCCTTGAACACCTTGAACAATTTAGATGAGTAGGGCAGAGCTCACTGTATTTTAGAACATGGTATGGTACAATACAGCCAGACGCCTATAACCCTTAAAGGACTGACAGTCTCAAAAATGACCAGATAAGTATAGAAGGTCCAGGCTTTCATTCAGCCCATAGGGAGCCAAGGATCTCTGAGTATCCATCCACCACCCCTTCTCACTAACAGCTTGTCATTCTGGCCTGGTACTTTTTGGATAGCTCATTTTCAGCTGAGGCTTTTGTACTTCAAAAGCAGCTTCTCTAAATCCTGCAGCTGTTACTTCCTGTTTTCGGCTTCTCTTTTCCTCTTGATAGTTCCACACCCCAAAAGAAAAGGAGGGTGGATAGAGAACACAGCAACGCTGTGCAAAACACCCGATTTTGCCCCTGCCTTTGTGCTACATAGAAAGTATTAATCGAGTGTTGTTCTTGTTTAAAACTGAAATTAGATTTGGTAGTGAGTTTCCTAAAAAAAGTTTTCCCTAATCCATTAACCAGGAAATATCTGTAATGTTCTGTCTAGCCATATGTTATAAACTGAGGAAAATGGAGAAAAATGTCCTACTGGGTTGAATTGAGTTTACTCTTGTTTAACTGCAGCCTTGAAAATATGACACTACCTTATCCTGAATCCAACCATTGGACCACCTATCCCAGTTAGGGTTGCCAAGTCTTATGGACTCACTGGCGAGGGGGAGTCCTCCTGTGCCCGGGAGTCTCTTTTGGTGTGCGCACTTTGCGCGCGTGCCCGGCAGCATCACCAGAAGTGATGTCGGCACATTGGGGGCGTTGCCAGGGCGACGCTCTGGCAATCACCCCAAAACTCTATGGTATCATATAGTTTTGGGGCGATTGCCAGAGCGTCGCCCTGGCAATGCCTCCAACGTGCCGACGTCACTTCCGGTGACGTCATTACGTCTTCCTCGCCGGACGACTTCGGGGGTGGGGTTGGCAGCCCTAATCCCAGTATGGTCTACTGTGGTTGGCAGTGGATTTCAGCTGGAAGCATCTTTATGACACAGCACAGATATGTACCCAGCAACACAGGAGCTAATGACAGCAGTGCTCTGAACCAGCCAATAGGAGCTGTGTACTGGAAAAGAGTTAGATTTGACAGGGGGATGTTTAATCAGTTTGGTTGGATATTGGCAGTGAAAGAGGTTAGTTTAGCATGAGTGGGGATTAAAGAACTGTGGAAAGACTGATTAAAAACAATACAAAAAACCCATTTCCTGCCACTTCTCGGGAAGGCTTTCCTTCTCTAGCATCCAAGGGACCTCTCTCCAACCTCCCATGTCTTTGTATCGGTCTTCTCTCCCCTCTGTTTGGGGACCTCTGCCCTACCCAGGGTGAGCTCACCCCCTCCCCTCTCTCTTCTGCCAATCTGCATAACCACAGAATAAGACTACCAAAATGCTTTGCAGGAAGTGGCGAAACAGAACTTCCCCAACTGATGCAAAAATGTATTCCAATGTATTCTCTTACTCACCTGCACATGACTCTGATCATCCATATTTTCCTGATAACGCGGCACTTTTTTGGCATACGACAATAGGTAATGTAATACTGAAATAAAAGATCAAACCAAGAATGATCAGGACTTCCTTGTTCTGGGCAATGAAGACCAACTTTGCCATTCCCAGTGTTTTATGATAAATGATCTTGTAGCACCACCAAGTGATGAACAGGGCACAGAACCCCTTTCGTGCCATTTAGGCTGCCGTTGCGTTCATGCTTCCTTGAGAGGAAGACCCCTTTGTACTCTGCGAGATTTACTCCCAAATAAGCATGGCCTAGGATTGAGCTGGACGGCTGATGCGACAAACTCGGTTTTAGTAGGAACTGGAGAACTGCCTTGACGTGAAGAATGTTTTTGGCCTACGAGCAGAGAGTTGCAGAACGCAGCTCAATGACTCAAGCAATAGATTGAGCAAGCGGGATATGGCTTGGATGATTCTTGACAGTTTTTTGTTGCTTAAAATCCATTGTGTTTTCGGTATTGTGCAGGTGCAGCATGCTTCAGGGGCTACCTTTTTGTGCAATGAATCATCTTCAGTGATCTGTGCGATTCCGTGAAGCAAATGCCTGACAGCAATGCTGGGTGTAGGGAAGGTTGTGCAATGGAAAAAATGACATATAGTGGAAATCCGGCAGTGTCTGAAGAGCATCGAGTTTAATCTGCTGCCAGCCGATTCTGTCTTTCCCCATTAGTTAAAATAAATCAGTTATTCTGAGCAAGCACAATTACATGTTTTAAAACAGAATTAGGAATCTGATCAACGAGGATGGCTGATGACATAAGCTGACCCCCCCCCCCCCTTCATGTGGCTCTTGATTCATTTGCAAGTTGTGAGCACTGAGGTATGCTGTAATCAACTCTGCCTCCATGCTGCTTCAGTGATTCATATTGATTGGATGACGGGCTATGATGCCTGGTCTGATTGGCCCTGTGGCCACATACTTTTATCCCAGCAGGGCTTTCTTGTTTTGGTGATTGCTCCCTCACGTCTGCAGAACAAATGCCATTTTCCACTCTCATAGCATTCCCAGCGAACAATAGGCTTACTTTATTTATTTTTTTGTTTTTGCTGTTTGTTCTGAAATTGGTCCCTTGGGTGAAGTGGTTAAGTCAAGCATGTTGCATGCATTGCCTGCTCTTCAAGCACAGTGGTTTGTGTGGGCAAGTCCAGGAAAGGCAAGGCAAAGACAGCAAAAAGCAAATGTCATTCTTTTTCCACTGGCGGATCTTGAGGCCTGTTGGAAATTTGTTCTGCATACGTGTGGTGGCATTGTCTTTTCAGACCTGCTGCTTTGTGTTCCAAACGGAGGTGCATGCACACGAACTCTGTATAGACTCTGGCCTTAATTAATTAATCGATTTGGTGATTGCTCCCTCTCACTTCTGCAGAATTAATTAATTATGGGTGTAATCCTGAGCTTGGAAAAAATTCAGCAACTGGCCTACTTTAAACAGATGAAGCAAAGTTACACAATTGCTCTGCTTTCTCACCAGTTTGCAGTTTCTTTTATTCTTCAGCCTATTTTGTTTTTCCTAGCCATCATCAAGCAATGGCGCTTCAGCCTGGACCACTGGACATCCACTGTAAGAGCTCTACTGGATTATATCTTTGAGACTAGCATCCTGTTTCAAACATGGGCCAACCTGAGACTAGAGATGTGCATGAACCTAAAAAACCCTGTTCTGGGTGGTCTCCGAACCGAACCCTGAATCAAATGGAGCCAAAAGGCCCTGAACTGAACCGGCTTTGAAGTGCGGGGGGGGGGGGGGAGCGAAACCAATGGGCTTAATGGCTCGCAGCCATTTAAACCTAACAGCTGACGGGTGGACATGCCCAGCTGTTGGGTTTAAATGGCTGGCAGCCACTTCACCAGTTGGTTTTGTTTTTCCCCGCTTTGAAGCAAGGGGAAGTGAAACCGACTGGTGAAATGGCTCACAGCCATTTAAACCCAACAGCTGATGGGCGGACCCCGTGCCACTCAGCTGTTAGGTTTAACTGGCCCCAAACAGCCAAACTGGGCAAAAGTCTGGTACATGTTTGGGGGAGGTGCCTTCCCTGAACATCAGTGCGTGTGTGGGGTCTGAACCAGTCCACGTTCATGCTGAATTTTGGCTCGTGAGCTGGTTTGTGCCCATCCTGCCTGAGACACCATATCTTCCAGCACAGGAACAGGGCTTCCTTACTGCTGTTTCCCACCCACCAGCATTCAGAAGAATACTACATCCGGGCATGGATGTTCCATTTTGCCATCATAGCTTATAAGACCAATGGTCCATCTAGTTCAGTATCCTGTTTCACACAGTGGCCAACCACATCCCCCCAAATGGCCTACAAGCAAGCCTCAGGGGCTAAAAGTCCCCCACTTTTTGCTCCCCAGAAATGGTTTTCAGAGGGTTATTACTTCCAATCATGGAGATTCTATCCTAGCTAATAGGCATCGAGAGACCATAAGCGTGCCCAGTACTATTCTGAAACTGCTTATGAGAACATTCTGTACTCTAGCTGTGCTATACTTTTGAAAGACAGTCCCCTAGGAAATTTGCTGGCTCTGTCATTGTCATTTAGATGTTTGATTAGTATAGGGTTGCCAGGTTCCCCTGGCCCTCAGTGGAGGATGGGTGGTGGTGGTAGGGTTGCCAAATCCAGGTTGAGAAACTCATAGAGATTTGGTGAATGAGTGAGCCTTGAGAGAACAGGGACCTTAGTGGGGTACACTGGCTTAGAGACCACCCTCTAAAGCATCCATTTCCTCTAGGAGAACTTACATCTGTAGTCTGGAGATGGGCTGTAATTCTAGGAGATCCCCAGGTCCCACCTGGAGGCTAACATCCCTAGATTAAGGCCTTTTTGTTTTGACCTGCTTCAAGAAAATTTGATCCCTGATCCTTTAAACCTAGTACAGATGAAAGTCCCACAGATTCAGTGAACATTAGGGGAGGAAGAGCAGGCATTGCCTGGTCATCTGCAGGGTGTGACCATGCAGAGGAAGTGGCTATGTACACACCCCCTCCCTGTGATCAGCAATGTTGCTTTTCAAATGTCACTGTGTTGTGTTTTGTGTGTTGGATTATTGTTGCAGCAATAGCTTGAAAGGGCTCTGGTATCCTGAAGCTCCATGTCCTATTGGCTGATGAATAAAGACTCTGAGGGCAGTTAGTGGGACCTGGGCTGCAGGCATGGGCTGTTTTTATGCATGGATCCTTTTATACTGATAGTTTTAATGGGATAACTTGTAAGCCATCTTGAACCACAAATGGAAAGGTAGGGCATAAATACTTAAATAACCAGTTTTTTTTACAGAGCAGTGTCATACCCTTCCCCTCTATTTAAGCACTCACCTCATAATCACGGTCAGTAAACTTCAAAAAGAGAAACATAACAGTCTGTCCTCTAAGGCTGTCAACATCCAGGTGGGGGCTGGAGTTCTCCTAGAATTACCGCTGATCTTCAGACAGGGATCAGTTCTGCTGGAGAGAATGGCAGCTTCAGCGGGTGGGCTTCATGGCATCACATCCATACTGAGCTTCCTCCCCTCCCCCAATCACCACCCTCCTGAGGTTCTTTCCTCAAATCTCCAGGAATTTCCTAACCTGGAGCTGGCAACCCTACCAGTGTTCTCCTTCCAAGTACCAATCCAACCTGGCCGAAGACAGACTGGCAATCTGAAGCGGAGGCAAAGCGGAGGGAACTGGAGCGGGGGAAAAAACTCACGGAGCTGGCCGTTCACACTGGCCAGAGCAATGCGGATCAGCGGCGATACGGAGCGTTCAGACTGCCCACGGAGGGTTCACACTGGCGCGTAGCCAGCCCGCGCGGCTCGCGCCTGCCGCTGCACTTTTTTTTGTTTTCCTTTGATGTTTTTCGCATATGCGCATATGCGCATATGCGCATATTGCATATGCGTATATTGCATGTGCGCATGTGCGCATGTGCGCATATGCGAAAAACTTTTTGCCGGTGCGTTCACACTTCCTCCGGATGCCTCCCGCTTCTTCCAGTTCACACTGTTTGGAAGCGGGAGGCATGCGGAGGAAGGCCCCTGAACACCGGGAAAAACTGGTGTCCGGGTAAAGCGGAAGGAAAGCGGCTGGGAGACGGGTAAGTACGCAACGGAGCCGATGGGCAGATGCGCATGTCTGAACGGGCTCCTTTCCTCCGTTTGCGAAGCGTGCCTGCCCCGCTTCAGATTGCCAGTCTGTCCTCGGCCCCTGATCCTCACATGTTGTTCCTCAGCAAACATCCAAAAACGAATGCCCTGATTATTGCCAAGCTCTCCCTGCCTGTTGCCTTACAGAGGGCTGACTCTGTAAGAGGTACTCAGGATCCCTGTGGGGCTTGCTCCTGGGGTTTGTGACCATTACTTTGAACAGAGTTTCTAACAGGGGAGTTGAGCTGGGGATTGGTGCAAGAGGCAAATAGTGGTAAATATGTGTCAGCTTGAGGATGTGTGGTTTCTGAGTTGCTTGGATGGACCAATATCCTCTTGTACTGCGGATAACCCTCTAGGGTAAAGGGTGGGTGGGCTTTTGGTAGTGGGTGATTTGATTATTAGGAATATAGAGATTGGGGTCTATGACTGGAATTTTGACTACCTGATGATTTGCCTGCCTGGTTCAAAGGTGGCAGACATTGCACACTGTCTGTGAGGTAGGTGGGGCTGAGAGAGCACTGAGAGAACTGCTCTTGAGAGAACAGCTCTGAGAGAACTGTGGCTGACCCAAGGTCTCCCAGCTGGCTGCATGTGGAACAGTGGGAAATCAAACCCGGTTCTCCAGATTAGAGTCCGCCACTCTTAACCACCACACCAAATTGGAAAGCATGTTATAGGTGTATGCCAATGCTATAATTCTTCAAGTCAAGGTGGAGGAGCTGGAGTGATTGGTGCTAAATGACAATTTAGATGTAGTGGGTATCTCAGAAACATGGTGGAATGGAGAAAATCTATGGGATACAGTCATCCCTGGGTATAAACTCTATAGGTAAGACAGGGAGGGATGGGTTAGGTGAGGTGTTTCATTGTACATCAAAGAAGGCATAGAATCAAATAAGTCAGAAAACATTAGAGGAAGAAACTCCCCAAAAGAAGCAATGGGGGTGGAAACACTGGGCCCTAAGGGTTACTTAAAAGTGGGGGTGTACTGTCACCCCGGCCTGGTGGAACATGCTCCCACCTGAGATGAGGGATTATGGGATTTGTTACCATTCTGCAGGGCATGCAAAACAGAGCTGTTCCACCGGGCCCTTGGCTGAGGAGACAGGCATCCAGCAAAATCTTGGCCTCCCTTGCTGAAGACAAACCTACCATCTCATGTGACCCAGGTTAAGAAGATGCTCAAGAAACTAATAGTGCCAGCTGGAAATCTCTGCATGAGGATAAATAGTGCACTCAGTTTTAATTTATGTTGTTTTACATCATCTTGTCTATATTTATATTTATACCTTATATGTTTGACATTTTGACATGTTTTGATATTATGCTGTGATCCACCCTGAGCCTGCTTGTGGGGAGCGTGAAATATAAATCTGAATAAATAAATAAATAAATAATCTTGAGGCTGATCTTGAGATGGAGAAAGAAATAAGGGAGGTGACTAAAGTAGATAATGTCATGATACAGAGAGACTTCAGCTACCCTCTCATTGATTAGCTAAACATGTGTTCAAGTCACGCTATAGAAATGAGATTCCGAGACATTGTAAATGACTGTGCATTGGAACAACTGGTCACAGAGCCAACAAGACGGGTAGTGATTTTGATCTTGGTTTTGATTGGAGTTCAAGACCTAGTGAGAGATGTAGAGGTTGCTGCAGATTTGGGAACAGTAATCACAGTGCTATTAAATTCAGCATTCAGGTCAATGGAAAGTTACCCCTACGGTCCAAAACTGTAACATTTGGTTTCAAAAGAGGGAACTTTATGCTGAAAGGGAAACACAAAAGAATCAAATTCCTAGAGGATGCTTGGAAGCTAGGTAAAACCACACTAACTGAAGCCCAGATAGAATGCATTCTCCAGATTAGGAAAGTCACTGCCAAGTCTAAAAGAATGCCTACATGGTTAACAACACAAATCAAGGAAGCTATAGAAAGTAAAGAGGCTTCTTTTAAGAAGTGGAAGGTCTGCCCTAATGAATTGAACAGGAGGGACCACAGGCTCTGGCAAAAGAAATGTAAGTCAATGCAAATGTAAGGCATGCAAAAAGAGAATTTGAGAAATAAATTGCTAAAAGCATCAAGATGAACAATAAACATTTCTTTAAATATATCCAGTGCACTTAAAGTGGATTGAAAGTGGATTATTTAGTCTGTGTAATATTTATTTATTTATTTATTTATGATATTCATGATATTTATGATATTTATATTTATTTATTTATTTATTTATGATAGCAGACAATGTGTCTTAATAAAGTTTCATATAACTGTCTTAGTTTCTGGAAGTTAGTACTTTCTTCCTGTATTTAAATGCCTCCCTTGTAAAATAACAACTTTCCTTTCGATCTTGAGATGGAGAAGGAAATAAGGGAGGTGACTAAAGTAGATAATGTCATGATACAGAGAAAATAACAACTTTCCTTTTGACTCTTGAGGAATCGAAGGCTGAGGACAGACTGGCAATCTGGAGTGGGAGGAAACCGGGGCCAAAAGCTGTGGGCGAAAAGTGCTCCGGGGCTGGCCATTCACGCTGGCCAGTGTATTGCGGGAGCATGCCGTTAGGGAGCGTTCAGACTGCCGTGAAGAGGCCCCGGGTGGGCCGGCCTCCGCAGCTCGTGGCGGGGCTGTTTCGGCAATATGCAAATGTGCGCCTATGCGCATAGGCACATGACCGCATCAGCAGTCTAGAAATTTAAAATCTCCCCACTTCCTGTATTGGGGCATTGGTGTGCATGGGTCCATGAGTGCTCATGTGCTCACGCGCTTATCCCACAATGGCATGTTCACACTGCCGCTTCCGCGTGACTCCCGCTTCTTCCAGTTCACACTGCCAGGAAGCAGGAGACAAGTGGCAGGCGGCCCCTGGAAACCAGTTTCTGCCGGTGTCCTTCTGAAGCGGCAGGAAAGTGGCAGGGAAGCGGGTAAGTATGGAAGGGAGCCGGGGAACAGCTGCAGCTTTTTGAACGGGCTCCCTTCCCCCACTTCACAAGCGGAGCTCTCCCGCTACACTTCCTGAGTCTGTCCACAGCCATAGAATCATAGGCTGAGGACAGACTGGCAATCTGCTACGGGAGGAAAGCAGGGCTGAAAATTGTGGGAGAAAACTGTTCCAGGGCTGGCTGTGCACACTGGCCAGACTCCTGCGTTAGCCTACTGGACCGGAGCATTCAGACTTCCGGTTCACACTGCTGGGAAGCAGGAAACAAGCAGCAGATGGCCCCAGGACACCACTTTCTCCCGGTGTCCTTCTGAAGTGGAAGGGAAGTGGCATGGAAGCGGGTAAGTACAGAAGAGAGCTGGGGAACAGCTGTGGCTGTTTGAACAGGCTCCCTCCCCTGCTTCACAAGCGGAGCTCTCCCACTCCAGATTGCCAGTCTGTCCTCAGCCATAGAATCACAGAGTTGGAAGAGGCCATACAGGCCATCTAGTCCAACTTCCTACTTAGTACAGGATCAGCCTACAGTATCCCTGACAAGTGTGTGTCCAGACAATTTCGAACAGTTCCCCCTTTTCCACTGCAGCTCCCCACTATTGCACTATCATTCTGCTAAAGAAAGAAGCTTTTCTCATAGTCAAAGATTCTTTCACCACCCCTCCACCATAATTTACATTACTCATTTTTGAATCTTTAAGGGATTTACTATTAAGATATCCCCTGTGAGTATTATTTCCATTTTACTCATGGCTTATGATGGATGGAAGGAACCAGCACTTTCAGTTAAAACTGTTCAGTATACAGAAGCATATGAAAAAATATAGGCAATCATATGGTTAATGATTTTTTCCTTTAAAAATCCTTATAGCCGCTCCCCCCACCCTGCATTTCCTGTCCCTACCCTGACAAACTGTCTTGGCTAACAGTCAAAATTTCTTTTGTTATGGAAAGAATCTTTGTCAGTGAATCATATTAGAAGAAGCTTTATGCCAAATATTATATTCAAAGCCCTTTTCCTATATCCTCTATCCCTACCCTGATTCTTTTTCCTCAGGGACATCCTTGTTCCAGGATTCAAACAAAGGAAAGGCAAAAATCAAAGTATTTTCTTGAACTGCAATTGATGGGAGACTCATTCTTGCATTGGTCCCTTTGAATTCACCTAATGTGGTTTCACAGTGTTAAAGTCTTTTAAATGAAACATCTGTTGAAACAACAGAAATTATATATATATCTATATATCTATCTATCTATATATCTATATCTATATCTATCTATCTATCTATCTATCTATCTATCTATCTATCTATCTATCTATCTATCACTTTTTTTTAAAAAAAAAAATCTTCAAATACCCAGGAAACCAGTTTGACATCCAGCATTTTCCAGATGTGTGTGTATGTACCATTCCACTATAACCTCTACTGCACTACAACTGCATTTGTGTCACAGTGAATTCATCTTTTCTTTGTTCCCATGGCCACACATATAACCTCTGCTAAAAACATGCCATTTTGTAATAACTACTTGAGGTCTAAGGGTGAGTAGCCAAACTGTGCTTTTCTTTCATTCCAAAATATGTAATACTATTCATCCCATTTCTATGATCTCCACTGAATTTTGATTATGCTTTTCTGACAGATGTCTCAGTCAGGATCTCTAGAGACATGGCAATTGCATTAATGGGGTTTTGAATTGGATAGAACTCCCCGACCTGCTGTCTGTGTTCAACCTGCCTATGAATTAATGTAATGTTAACTTGAATATGCTCAGAATGTGGTTTGTCTGCCTCAAGTAAGATTTTGGGTTACCAACTTTTTAACTGCCTGATATTGCTTTGTTTTTAATAGCATCTCAATCTGAAAGCATTCTCAGGTGAAAATGTTGGTTGAAAATAACCTGAAAAGTTTCACTTATCGATTTCTACAAATCAAGCTGCTGTAAAAGGTACCAAGTAAAGGCCAGGTCTTTTTCTGGTCAGCTAGTAGTGGTTTTTAGTTATAGTGTGTGTAGTTCGTAGAAAATCAATCTTTTTTTTTAAGTAATGCTTCTTTAGTAACAGAGTAAGAAAGCCTTTAGTAAGAGGGTTAGAAAGCTCCTAACCCTTCCTTCCTTCAGTAAGAGAAATCACTTGCCTGCCGATTCGCCATTTCCACAGATACATGTGAATGGTTCCTGCCAGCTGAGAACTAAGGCCTATTCTCAACTGTCCCCAGGCTTATGCCAAAGATGGTTTTCAGTCAGCATGTGGTGGTAAGTCGCATGCACTGTCATGCCAAATGTTGAATTTGGCTCTCAGACTGAACTGAGAAGCAGCAGAAAATGCCTCTTTCCATTTCAAGTGGAAAATTACTTCCAATTTACGGCATACATATAATCTCTTCATCATGATTGATATAGTGGGAAGATAGCATGGGCTTCTGACCGCCAACCACAGTTGCCACTAACCACAATTGCCACAGTTGCCTAGGAGTCAATTTTGTAGACACATAAGTGTCCATACATTTTCAGGAGCATACTTCTTCCCCAAAACAAGTTAAGAAAAAGTTATGAAAGTAGAACATATAAGCTGTCTGCATGTGTATGGATCTTTATAAATAAGTATCTCTCTGCATAATTGTTGTGTATCAATATCACAGTCGCCATGTGCTCGCGTAATGGCGACCGCCACGTGGACATTCGCATATGGCCCGAATCTCCCTGAGCTTCGGCCAGGTAGAACAATAGCCAGTTGGATCCTAAACGACCACCAATCTCAAGCCTAGGTCCCCCCCCCCCGGGGACCTATGAATTGTAACCACTATCTTAAGGTCCTATCGGGACATCTGGGTGAGGTCAGGGCTGTGCCTCCGATCGGAATAAAAGAGGGCTCTGAACCCGGGGTTTTCATGTTCCATCTTGACCCGCAATAAACTACCATGCTGATTTCACTGTCACCGGCCTCCCGACTCCAGTACTTTTCAATAATCATGGTTCCTGAAACAGGAGGGTTTCTTATTGTGCAGAGAGGTGCTTGCATGTATAAGACCCAGGCTAATATCACTTTCAATGCACTTTAGCAATTTTTTGCAAGTAGATTTTCCCAGGGGTCATTTCGTAGAAAAAGAGGTGCAGGAGCTCATTAGCATAACTCATTAGCATAACTTATTTGCATATGCTAAACCACCTGACATCACTGGAAGTATGTCAGAAGGCGAGAGAGAGAGAGAGAGAGAGAGAGAGAGAGAAAGATCTGGCAGAGAGGGAACAGTTACTAATCTAAGCCTCAGAAATACCACTATTCGGGGAGGATAGCTTCAGTGGTGGCTGAAGCCTTCAGAAGGCTGGTTAGAGGAACAAGGACCTTTCCAGGAGATGGGGTCATTTTGCTGCAGCCATGACACAAGCAGGCATTCCCCTGTGGGGGGGGGGGGCTGGCACCAACTCCCAGAGCTGCGCTCCCCCGAGCTCCTGCTCGAAATGTCTTACACAAGAAAATCCAGCTGCAAATGATTGCTACAACACATTGAAAGTGCATTATCCAAAATGTGTAAAATTAGCCCAAGAGTTCAACTTGGATTTTTTGGTTTTAGTGCCACCCCTCTACTAGACTCATGCCCAGCCTTTAGCAAATCTCTATCCTTCTGCCTTCTGTAAAACAAGAATGGAGGAGGGAAAACACAATGTGAACAACAACTGCTGTATGAAAAAGAGTAGTGCTTTTGACACTTTAAGTAGAAAACTCAGATTTCATCAGTAGTTTAGCCTATTTATAGTTTGGTTAAAACATTTATCTGTTTGCTTGATATAAATCTGGAGCCTGACACTAGAAGAGCATCTAATTTCTGTTTTATTAAATCATGTCAAAATGCAATCTGTAGCTCACTCCTGCAACTGCTCCTTGGATCTAAATTGGGAGACTTTTGGTGGGTGGCATCTGACATGCTCCTCTCCGTTTGATGGCAACAGTGTCAAATCTGCATAAGAATAAGGACTTTGATTTCAGCTAATTGATATGTGAATATAACAGGCATGGCAATATTTTTCAGTGGCAGAGCAGACGTGCTGGGTATACAGTATGGTTATAACCCCCCATTAATATGGGCTTCCCCCCAAAAAAACATACTAAGTAAATCTAGGTGCTTCCAACTCCCCACCCCCTGCTGCCGCCCTGCAACATTATTCATTCACATTGTTCCCTGACAACAGAGAGTGGGACTACTCTTTCCAGGCTGCACAATTTACAGTTTTTTAAAAAATAAATCAGAGGGTAGCATTATTTGGGAGGAGTACAAAGGATTCGCAAGCATCCACAGACCAGACCACCTACGTAGACTGTAATGAATGGTGGTCTGATTTTAATTGCCCTCTGCACCGGTAAAGTTTTCTTTTGATTTATAGCATTTAAAACTTTCCCATGAGTAATTTCGTAGAAGCTAGTCGCTGAAAAGGATTATCTTGCTAAGCACCATAAGAACCCCATTAAAAGCAATCTCTTGATTTCAGAAGCTTTTTGATCAATCTTCGGTGGTGACCTGCTTTGAAATCCCTAGGCAGCTTTCTGCTCCAGATTGAATACCTCAGTTGGGTGTGTTCCCAGCTTTGATACAGCTCCGTTCAAATGTGACTACTGTTAGACTTTTATCTTATCATGGCAGAATTTCCCTACCTTTTGCTGCAAATATTCAGAAAAACTGGCTTCTTTCACAGATTCTGTTGCTGAATTAAAATTGATCTATGTGTCTAAGTATGTTCATTTGCTGCCTTTAGCCCTTCACAGGCATTATGTGCTGGTGATCCTACTTTGCGTACCTGGAGAGTGCTCCACATGCAACCGTCTGGGTATGCACCAATGCCCTTTTGTGTGAAATGGGCAGTACATGTATTTTCTAGCTACGATATGCACTGTCCGAAACTCTGACTTTCAAGGATATATGTTTGAGCACGCCAAAGCTACAAAACATATGTGGCACCCTTTTAACTCAAAATGAGTAACAACAATTGCATGTCGTTCGCTCTCCCACTATAGGAGCACCAGAAACATAATGTCTGAAAAGGGTTTATGGTAAAGTTTTGCAGGAGAGCTGTTCTGTACATATAACAGAAAGAGGTGGTATTCCTGATATGGACTGCACCACTTCAGATAGCAGGTGGAAAAACAGCATTTTAAGATGCTTTCATACTTAAAAACAAAACAAAACAAAAACCTGTGCAAACAAAACCACCTCTTAAATGGAAAAGTAGGACTTGAAGGAAAGGGATATTAAACTGGTGCTATCAAACCCTGAATAGTGTTGTCTTGTTAATCAGGACAAAGGTTGCAGTGCTGCCCTGAAGGAAGCTTGAGGCTGCAATCACAGGCACAATTAGACCCGACATAGGCATGAATGCTGGGTGGATTTAAAGGAAGCGATCAGACAGCAACATCAGGAAACCGTCCTGCAGCCGTTGGCAATTTGTTCTGCTCTGCCGCAGAAGTGGAGTTAAAAGACACCGGGGAAAATCCGGTAGTAAACGGGTTGCAATGGGCCACAGACGGACTTTCCCATCTCATTGCTCTCATGCCGTCATGCCGTCATGATCAGGCCATCCCAAATCTGTGCCGTTATTTCCCCCCCCTTCTCAGTATGCGCATCATTGCAAACTCCATAGGGAGCCCTCAGTGCAGAGGTGCGATTTATTGGTTCCTTGTTTAAGTGCGTGGGCAATGGCAAAAAAAAAAGAGAGAGAGACTCACCCACAGTTGTCTGATCACACACCGATGGGCTGCAGGTGTGATCTTGCAACTGTGGGTCAAATTCCTCCAGAGGAAATAGTCTCGCTCCCCCCCCCCCCCCGCTTTATCTGGCACGTGTAACTGCAACCTGAGTTTTGGCTTCATACAGGATCAATTATGGTGGACAGATTGGATCCTGCTTCATGTAAACAGTGACTGACTTGATGTGACCTTGGTACCTTAGTTATGTTGTTAATGACTACTAAGAGCCCTGTGTGCTATGGAATTCAGCCAATCAGAAGGGAGAGGGGATAGAATGAGATAAAGAGGACAGGTCTCTCCTGTCGATGTTCACTTGCCAGGGCAGTAAAAATGGTAAATGGTTACAACTGGGAACAAAGTTACCTTAAGCACCTCTTTTTTGATGAAAAAAATGTGAATGAATAGGATTTTGGTGTTCTTTTTAAAAAGATACTACTCATTTTTGTTACACCAAACTTCCTTACTCTCTGTGTCCCTCAGATACCTTGCTCTATCCCACCTCCTAAGATTTCACCCTGCACCAAGTTGTGCAGAGCATCAGCAGGGACTTGTGTGTTCAAAAACTTTACTTTTGCCCACCTCCATTTGAGAGCCTCATCTTAGGAAGAAGCTGCCAAGACAAAAAGGAATTCTTTTGAACTTGTCCCCTTTCGGAAAAGAAAACAGAAAGTGTATGGGTATGTGTGTGAGGGAACTAAACAGCAGTACATCCTTCTAAGTCCACTGAAGTCCGTTGGCTTAGAAAGGAGTAACTTGATTCAGGACTGCACTATTAATTTTCAAAGTTTCTTCTCTCTCTTCTATCCCTCTCTTTCTCTGTATCCATTAGAGCTGTCCTTATTCAGCACTAATGAACTAGTCAGCTGAACCCCTCAGCATCATGGGTGGGATTTCCCACCAAGTAGTCTTCAGTCAATGTTCACAGTTTTATAGTAAAATAAATCTTTAATAACTGCATATAAACCCTAGAAAGCACAGGGAATAAGGAAGAATCACAAGACACATAGAACAGAGGCAGAACACTTAAAGATCCTTGCTATTCATCTTCTGGAAATGGATTCAAGACACAGCATCCACTCCAGCTTAATAGTTTTATAGATTCCCCTGTAGCCTGAGAGTTTCTCACTAATCTAATCGTGTGTGTGTGTGTGTGTCTGTGTGTGTGCGCGCTAGGATAAAAGTTTCTCTCCATGTTTGCTCTTGACTAGTCATTTCCAAACTCTGGATAATAGAAATTAAGGCAGTTTTCAATAATTTTGTGTGTAATCTTCGATATGAAGATACAGAATGATGATGTTGAAACAACTGGCTGAAAAGAAGATCTTGTTGAAATCTGAAATCGTTCATAACCCACTCCAGGCTTTGGTCCCTTAAAGCCACAAGCCCCAGTCTCTAGCCATAACTTATGTGTGCTACTAGGGAAGAAGTCAGGAAGCTTATTAGTAAGTGACCTGCCTGTTTTGGAAAATTAGTGTTTGTCAGCAGATGCTGTCCTGGACATGTTGCATCACACCACTGTACCTATAAGCAGCATCTTCTGATCTTTTCCTTGATTGTTTGGTGTAATATTCAAAAGTCCAACCCCCCCCCCTTTTTTTTTACAGTTCCACAGTAACTCAATCTGGAGTAATTCCGGGCTGGGTTTTATTTGTGGATAGACTAATTCTATGCAATTCCCGCCCCCCCCTTTTTTTTTTACTGTTCCACGGTAACTGAATCTGGAGTAATTCCAGGCTGGGTTTTATTTGTGGATAGACTAATTCTATGCAAGCTGGTATGAAGAACTCTGGTAGGCCTCATTCCTTTTTCTTTACTTCATACAATTTAGTCTGAAGAAGATTCTCAACATATTCCTAAGTGACAGCTTTCCATATCTTGGGAGTGTTTGAATCTCAGCTGGGTAGTTTAGTTTCCTTTGTCTGTGCTGACAGAGAAACTGTTCCTTCAGGCTCTCTAACTTTCTTTCCTACCTTTCACTGGCTGCGGTCACACACGCCAGTTGAAGCGGAGGGGAAGAGAGGCTATTTCCTCTGGAGAAATTTGACATGCAGTTGTGAGATCACACAGCCCGTCACTGTGTGATCAGACACAACTGTGGGTGAGTCATCCCCCCCGTTTGTTTCCCTTGCACATAAATGAGGAATTGAGGAATCACACCTCCACACTGAAAGCCCCCTATGGAGTATGCAATGATGTGCACACTGCGAAGGGGGGTGGTGGCATGAGAGTGTGCTTGAGCAATCAGACAGGGAAAAGTCTGTCTGTGGCCCATCAGCAAGCATTAAGACTGGACTTTTCCCAGTGTCTTTTAACTTCGCTTCCATGGTGGATTAGCATGGGTTGTCAACGACTGCGGGATGCTTCCCAGATGTTGCTGTCTGATCGCTCCCATTAGAACCATCAGGCAATTACACCTATGTCGGATCTAAAGGAGCGTGTGATCGCAGCCACTCAGTATTTTATGTCCTTTGCAAACAGTGGTATGTCTTCCAGTGCATTTCCCACCAACCACCATGCCACTTCTGGCTTTGCAGATTTACTTCTTGTTGAGCTGATTGATTTCATGAGGCCCAAATTTCCATGCAGTGTCTCACAAGGGAGACTGGGGGAAAAAAAGGAGACTTACCAAATTGGCATCTTGCAATGTTACTTCCAGCCGCATACCAGAAGTGATGTCACCACGTCATGGGACTTTTAGTATTTTCCTGAAACTCTAAGGTAAAAACTATAGAAATCCTAGAGCATCCTGTGACATGGTGATATTGCTTCCTGTTACAGAGTTGGATGTGATGTTGTGACACTGCTCCATTTTTCCAGGCCACCCTATTGAGTGGGGGGATGGGGGGGGAACATAGACCAAGAGTGGAAGGTTGTCTGCCAAGTGGAAGCTTGTCATGCCATTATTTAATTTGGTTTTCCATATGAACTTTTGGTAACATCCAAGATGCTACTAGAATCCCAGGTGTGGTCAGTGTTCCCTCTAAGCTGAGTTAGTGTGAGCTAGCTCACAGTTTTTTAGCCTCCGGCTCACACATTTTTGTCTCAGCTCAGGAAGGATGGCTCCAGAGCAAACTAACTTATGCAGCAGCCAAAACGCCTGCTCACAACTTTAATGCCAGTAGCTCACAAAGTAGAACTTTTGCTCACGAGACTCCACAGCTTAGAGGGAACATTGGTTGTGGTGTCTCAGTTTTCCAGGCTTCACTATAGTGGCACATTTTATGTTAACAACAATGTATGAACTGTATTAGGTTGAAAGGGAGAAAACTGTTTCAGAATGAAATTTTACATTTTCCAACTCCTTTTTCTCCCTCCCTCCCTCCCCTCCTTTCCCTGTCTGTCTGTCATTTTTTAAAAATTTCATCCTTCCTCTAGGTCCATGCATGTGGTTCTCTCTACTCTCTACACAACAACCTTGAGAGAAGGAGGGACTAGCCCAAGACTAGATTGCACTGGCATAAGGTCATCAAGTCAGCTTCATGACTGAAGAGGATTTGAACCACGGTCTCTTAGGTCTTAATCCAGCACTCTTACCACTACTCCACACTGTCTTTAGTCTTCATAATATAGTGTTCTTTATTCTTCATAATGTAGTATAGTAATGTCACTTGGATGCCAGTTCCCATCCTCCTTCCTTGAGATCTCTCTCCTCTCAGAAGTGTGAAAGGCTGCGAGCACACGGCCCTTTAATGTGGGAGGAAGGGCTGCTTCCTCCCACATTTAAAGGGGCCGACTACACGGGCCGCAGCAAGTTCCATGCCAAAGTGGGCTCAAATGCAGGTTCCTCCCACATTTTTCGACCCTGGGAAAATCAACAGTTTTCCCGGGTCTTGCGGGAGGAACCCGCATTTGAGCCATCTGGCCAGTCCTCTCTCGCAATCATAGTGAGAGCAGGGCTGTCCAGATGCCCCCCCACCATTTTTCCCCCTTTTACACTTGGGCACTTGGCTACTAAAGCGCCCAAGTGTAAAAGGGGGAAAAAACCCCCCAAACTTACCAGGCGGCCGGTGGGGCTCGGGGAAGGGTGCCTCCCCCGGCCGCCACCACCCGTCACTGCCTCGTCCGCTGCCTGCTGTCGACGGCTTCTCTGCCACCGCTTTTTTCCTCCACCATACTCCATCGCCAGCCGTCTGGGTTGGGATGTGAAGACATCCCAACCCGAATCTTAGAAAAGCGGTCCCTTTAAATCCGGGAGGACTCCCGGATTTAAGGAACCATGTGACCACAGCCAAAGTGTTGTCTATGGAGAATGTGGCCAAATGTGGAGTGTGTGTGTTTCAGTATTTTTGTAATTGTCCTCACTGTTCTTCCAAAGAGCTCAGTCAGACTGTTGTTCAATCACACAGTCGAGTCTGACTCTTTGGGACCCCATCATGCCAGGTCCTCCTGTCTTCCGCAATCCTCCTGCATGAGGTTATGCCAATTTGTCTTCCGTATAACAAAGGAGAGGGCTAGACTGAGAGACAGAGGTTTATTCAGAGCCTATCCACATTAGTCCTGCTCACAGATTGCAATGAATACACACACACAGGCCAAGGCATCCGCTTGGTTTTCTTTATACATGTGCTGAATAATTCTCATGTTACATTCAACGCCTGTATAGCTGAATATGTGCTTGAAACTGCCCATTTGGCTGGGTATTGGTCACCAGTTTCATTTGTAAAATGAATGCATGTTGGCTCTTTCTTACAAACAGATGTGTACAGGCAGGATGTACATGTGCTGTAAGCAGCATGTAAACAGGGCTACTGAAACTCATTGCGCAGTATCTGACTGGAACCTGGGCCTCTCCATTTGCCCCTTGGGCTCGCACAGTAGTTTTCTGTACCCAATGGCGGTGTCTAATCCCATAAACTGAGGTGCTTTATTTAAAGCTGTTGACTTCAGCAACATTAGTTCACTGTGTGCTTGGGGACAGTAATTTACTGACATAGTTTTGGGTATAAAATGGAAATTATTTTGCTGAAGGCCTGAACTAGACTTGCTGTTGAATTACTACCCCCCCCCCCCCCCATGTTTACTTTTAAGAGAAATTTGAGACTGCTTTTCCTGAGAGGAAGGGGGGGGGGAGAAACATCAATTACAGGCCTGGATCCCTCAAGCAATGCTATATTTGGGCAAAGCACTAGAACTCCTGCATTGAGATCACCCAGTGAACTGTCTTCATTCCTCTGCATGGAGGTCTCATCTCCTTTGCTATGAGAATTTGCTCCTCTCAAAGCTTTTTTTCACTCACAGGTAGGTGAATGCAAGAACCAAAGAGTCAGATGCTCCCTTTTCAGAAGCAATTTAATTCCCTTTCATTTGAAACTCAAGTGCCGCTGAAATTTTGTAACATCAGACCCACTCATTAGAATGGACAACTCATGCTGATTGGTTCCCCCAGATTCCAGTCCTTTTGCTTAGCACCTTCCTATATAACTATACTTCCACTGGATTCATGAAGCTAATTACTGCTGCCTGCTGCTATTCATCTCAGCAACCTTTGTTCTCCATCTGCCCTTCCTGTCATGAAGTCAGCATGATTTATCACACATCAGCAATGATTGTAAACTTTGATGGGTCTGCTGCATTTCGGTAGAGTACAAATGAGCAGACACTGGAAGAAACTCTTAGGCTCAGCCTCCAGCCAATGTCAGTCCCATGCCGAAGAAAGCCACATGTTGTATATGGTTGTCCTAACTGGGGTTTATATAAGTGTTTAGAAGAGCTGTGATTGTCTTGGTGCCGTTTTAAAAATAAATTTAAAAGTCTTACATCCCATCTGTCATGGGATTCACAACATGAAATTAAAATACTATCTATTTATTTATAACTTTTATATGACACCTTTCTACCCAAATAGGGCTCTTAAGGCAGCAGAAACTGGATCTTTTATAAAACAGATTTTTTTTTAAAAGGTTGAAAGCCAGCATCAGAATAAAAACAACCATAAAAACAGCAATAAGCAGCACTTCAAATACAGTCGAGGTTTCCTTTAAAAGAAGAACAATAGAGTCTCAAGGAATAAAATCATGTGATGCTTTCTGGAGTAAAATCATGAAGCTCAAGTTACTGGCCATCCAAAAGGAATGGGTTCTAATGGGACCATGACCTTGCTTTCTGTACTAGTCAGTTGCATTTCTTTTCATGCAGACAGGCAGAGAAAGGCATTAGGGATAGGCATGAACCAAGCACACAAACTAAAGTTCATTACGAATTTTGTCCGTTACGTGGTTTGCGAAGCCTGCCTTGAACCCCCTGTTTTCTGCTCCCCACTACTCTTCACGAACTGCACTGCAAAACCGAACTGCAAAACTGTTTAGATGTGAAAAACACTGGGCAAATAAATGTAATTGCTTGGGGTTTTTTTTACAAGTGCAATTCACTGGCAGTGATGCCACTAAGTGGTCCATAATGTACCAAACCACAAAATGTGGTTTGTGACTATTCCTAAAAGGCATTACTAGCTGATTTCAGATCACAAGTAAACTCAGACAACATATAAAAATAAAAGGCTGCTTTAGTGGGTTATGTGCTATGAACCTTGTGATCTATCAATGATAGCTCAGCAAAAGTAATGGCTTAAGACTGAAGAACCTGTGTCTGCAGAAGAGCTGGCTATGGGTGCCTGGTCTGCTGAAGACAGATTCCTGTAGATGGTCAGTGTGGTGTAGTGGCTATCATATTGGATTAGGACTAAGGAGACTCATGTTCACATGCATATCCAGCCTGGAGGCTCATTGGGTGACCTGAGCTAGTCCCCTTTCTCTCCATTTAACCAAACTGCCAGTTTGTTGTAAGAAAAAGATGGAGGGCAGGGCCATATTTGCTGCTTTTCAATGAAACAACAAAAATTCAGCTATTACAAATCAAGTTGCATTAGTACAATGTGAAACTGTTACATTTTCCTAATGCAGCTTGATTTGTAATAGTTGAAGATTTCAGGGAGGAAATATTTGTGTTCCAAATTTGGCATCGCTGCCAGCGGGTTGCACTTGTAAAAGAAACCAAGCAATTTGCCCAGGGCTTTTCATATTTAAGTGGGAAGAAAGTCTTCATGGTGGAATACCAAATTTTAAAACAGGTTCATAGTGATCTCAAAGAAAATGCAGTGGTTCACGGACACATTCCACTGACAGCCTGTTTTGTGTGAACCTCTTTGGGAGGAAAAACAGGAGTTACTCCAAAACACAGCTGTACTCTTGGGCAATACCATTTCTTTTCCGTTTAGTGCACAGATGTGGTCTTGAACAATTTTCATTCATGTCAATGAAAATTGTGCAAGAGGAGCTGTAAGGAAGCTGATTAACAGAAGAACGAGAAGGGAAGAGGGAGCCTGGGCCATATAGCCTTAATAGACTGGAAATGTTATCCCAGATAAAACGATGGCTGATTCTAATGAATAAAGATGAATAAAGTGTCTATTCCTGTTATCGATTTATGTATCTACAGCCTTTTTACATTGCTTCTCCTGTGTTACCAGTGTGGCAGGCAATAAAAATTTAGATAGCTTTCTTTACAAATTAAATTAATGTGTTACACAATGAATAATTAAATTATGGAATTCAAATAGTGATGATGGCCACTAGCACAGATAGCTTTAAAAGGAGATTAGACAGATTTATGGAGGTTAGGCCCATCAAAGGCTATTAGCCATGGTAAATAAAGGTTTTCATCCAGAGTCAGTAAACCTCTAAATACCAGTTAGGAGGCAAAATCAGGGGGTTGTCATCTAAGCCCAGTTTGTTGGTCCTCCAGGACAACTCATTGTTTGACACAGGATGCTGCACCACATGGACCACTGGTCCAATCCAGAAGTATTCTGTTCATATTAGCTTTAGAAGATGGTCAGCCAAATTTGTAGAGTCTATCAGCAGCCCAGAACTTCCATGTTCAGAGGAACCACGTCTCTGAATAGTGGAATCTGGCTGTTGGTTTCATGACCTGCCAGTAGGGTTTCTCATTAGCCAGTGTTGGAAAGAGAAAAAGACCAAGTGAATTCTTGGTCAGATTAGGGCCCTTCATATGTAGAAGTTCCATGCAGCTCATCAGTATAGTAACATTTTTTTCCCTCTGGCAAAGTAGAAAATATGACCATCTTAGAACATGGCTTTATTTTGTTATCCTTCTGAATCTCTATTTAGAAACACTGAAGCAGATTTGCTCAACAATAGTAGTTTGGGCCATTTTGCAAATCGATACAATGCTCTGTTCTGAGCAGTGGATTGATAGTGAATGCACATTGGATTGATAGTGAGTGACTTCCTTCCATTTCCAGAACTGTCTGCTTTTCTTTCTGCTCATCCTTTGTGGTCTTCCATTAATTGTAGCAGTGCATAATTTCACTTCTCAATAGGGCTGCCAAGTCAGCCTGGGGGGCGGGGGATCCCCCGCTACAGGGGTTCCCGATCCGCCGGCCAGCATTTGGCCGGTGGGGGAACCCCGCCCCCTTCCCCAACGTAATGACGTCATCACGTTGGGGGCGTTGCCAGGGCGACGCTCTGGCAATCGCCCCAAAACTCTATGGTACCATAGAGTTTTGGGGCGATTGCCAGAGCGTTGCCCTGGCAACGCCCCCAACGTGATGACATCACTTCCGGGCGACGTCGCCGGGCGCGCATGCTTTGTGCGCACACCCAGGAAACTCCCGGACGATAGAGGACTCCCCCCCACCGGTAAGTAAGGGACACTTGGCAACCCTACTTCTCAAACTACTTGAAAGTCTCAAAACAATATAATGTGACATATGGAGAGATTCCTGTACTAGGAGCTGGAGTGGTTAAGAGCATAAGGACACCAGAGCGTTCATAGAGCCTTCTGAATCATATCACTGGTTCATCTATCCCAACATACTCTTTCACACTGGGGTCAACCAGTTGGCCTGGAGGGCCAAAAAACAGGGTATAAAGGCAGAGGACCGCCATGCCCTTTTTCATTTGGCCAACAACTGCTTGTTCTTGGAATTTGTTCCAAGCAGCCAAAATGCATTCTCTTGTTGTGTTTTTACCTCTGGAGAATATCAGGCCAACTTTCTCTTGTCCTTGTCTTAAAAAATAGAATTCGACAGTGGGTGTTACAATCTGTTGTATTATTTGAAGATTAGATTGGTCTCGGCACTGAATCAGTTGTGACATTGTTAATTTAGTTAAGCATAGATGCATCTTCAAAAATGTGGCAGCTATGCCCAGCTATCAGCCAGGACCATTGATCACGTATTGCTTTCTTTATAGTTTGACTAAAAGAGAGGGTATCTCGCTATAAATGTCTTTTCTCCTTGAGTGATTAACTTAGCCTATTCACTTTGCTGACCTGACACTGAGAAATACAAAAAAGAGTATAAGATAAATGTCAAGTCCAATAATTTTGGATTCACTGACATTTACAGAACCTATATAGCTTTGTTCCCTAGACTATTGCTAATTCTGCCATTTCTCTGAAATGAAGAAAGGTTGTAATGGACTCTGGGGATAGATTTTCTGAATTTGTAGGCATTACATGACCAACCCTTGCTCTCTGGCATATTTTCTGGGGGGATTGTCTCACTGATCCAACTGTGTGGGCATAAAATATCCAGAACTTTGTACATGCCAAAATTATACTAGTCAGCTGTCTGGCAGGAAGAAATCAGGCTAATTCCATCCTTTCCCCTCTACTTGCCTTCCTGCCTCATTGACTGGTATTACTGTCAGTTTCCAACAAAGCTATGTGCACACACAGCAGCTGGATTAGTCCCATGTTTAGTACATGCTTGGGCACAGAGTTACTCATTCAGCTAGAGAGGCTATCACAGAAACATGCTTCCTTGCTTGTATCCCCCCCCCCCCCCAGCTGCATCAGGCAGTCTCAAAACAAATAGAAAAAATGATTTCTTAGGCTGTCCAGCATAGTCCTGGAATGTGGGAGTGAATCCATCCTGTCACACCATACATAAGCAATCAACAGTGCATTTTACTCATGGGGAATGGAGCCATTTGCCCCAAACCTAATGACTTGTGATTGCAAACTTTCCAAATGTACAGTTGGATCCTACAATCCATCAGCAGAAGGCACTAATGGTCACTGATCTTCCTGGCTTTCCTCTCCTCTACCAGCAACCATTGTGACCCTGAGAAACCTCAGGAATAGAGGTTGCAGGACCTGCAAGACCCCATCCATTCTGGCTTTAGGACTGTTTATGGGACTGAAACAGCCTTGGCTGCTTTGGTGGATGAATTGTGCCAGGGGCTGGACAGAGGAAATATGGCTCTGTTGATGTTTCTGGACCTCTCAGCAGCTCTTGATACCATCAATAATGGTATATTCTGGACCACCTATCTGGACTGGGATCGGGAGGCACTGTTGTATGGTGGGTCCGGTCCTGTGTGGAGGGTAGGTTTCAGAAGATGGTGCTGGGAGAATGCTGCTCAGCCCTATGATATGTGGGGTTTTGCAAGGTTCCATCTTTAACATCTACATGAAACCACACATTGAGATCATCTGAAGATGTGGACTGGGCTGTTGCCAAAATGTGGATGACCCTCAGTTCTATCTTGCACTTCCAGCTGATCCCAGATAAGCTGTAGAATCCCTCAACTGGTTTCCTCAATCAGTTTTTGAGTGGTTGATGGCTAATAAACTGAAGTTTAATCCTGGCAATACAGAAGTGCTACTGGTGGACTGCAGGTCTGACTCAGCCTTTAAGGTGTCACCTGATATGGATGGGGTTGCACTCCCCTTGAAGGAACAGGTCCGCAGTCCAGGTATGCTCTCGGACCCAGGCCTACTGCTGGATAAGCAGGTAGCAGCTGTGGCCAGGAGTGCTTTTTATCAACTTTGACTGATTAGCTGTGGCCTTTCATGGGCGGAAAAGATCTGGCCACTGTGGTGCATACAGTGGTTACATCTAGATTAGATTACTGCAATGTACTCTACATGGTGCTGCTCTTAAGAAGTGCACAATAGGAGTTTAAATTATGTTATTTGCCAAGAGACAAACCACTTTTTGAACTGAGCCACGGGGTTGTTCTTCAGCAGTTGAGAGCTCTGCACCCAGACCAATGAATGGAATTTCAGCTGTGCTTCTCCCATGCACACACATCTCTTCCATGGAACTGGACCTTAGCTAATGAATAGAATACTTACTTGTATGTTGTCTTTAAGTTATGTATTTTGAATCACTTCCTAGGAATTCACAGCAAATGGAGTAGGAACAGTCTCCCCATGGGATATAACTTGTTTTGTAATCAAAAAGAGTTGACTTTTTAATTGGAGGCTGCTTTGTTTCCTTGGATTGCTTCCGACGTCTTTGATTTTAGAAAATGTAGAAATGAAGAATAACATTTCCTTAGCATTAAATTTCCTCTTCAGATTCTTGCATTGTTTGTGCTGGCAGATAGCATGATTTCTCAGCCTCCATTTGTGTTGCATGAAAGGCGGAAATTAGATAATAACGAAGGTAATTCCCAGGCATAAGAATGGATTTCAGTTGCTAAGGCTTGACACGAAAGGCTTGACTTTTGAAGTATGCCTATTTGTTTGTAGTACCGCATCTAACAGAAGACTTAGAATGTATCAGACATATGCACAGATGAAGGCTAGGCTAGAATATGCTTTGCTGGAGATCAGTGTTCTCACTAAGCTGAGTTAGTGTGAGCTAGCTCACAGTTTCTTAGCCTCCGGCTCACACATTTTTGCCTTAGCTCAGGAAAGATGGCTCCGGAGCTAACTAATTGATGCAGTGGCCAAATTGTTCACTCACAACTGTAATGCCAGTAGCTCACAAAGTAGAATTTTTGCTCAGAAGTCTCCACAGCTTAGAGGGAGTATTGCTGGTGATATAGACACGCTGATGTAACGTGTTTCTAATTTATTTTAAAACTATGGTACACTTGAACTACTATCCCATAGAAAAATATATTTGAACAAATGGAGACCTGCAAGAAACTTGAAAGGAGGGGGCATTCTGCCTCCTTTGCTTCCTTCCCTCTCCCCACATCTTTCCCTTTGCTTCTCTCCCCAAGCCACCCCCACTTCTTTTTTCTTTCCAACCCTCCACCAAGCCAATCCCTCCTTCTTTGTCTTTCTTTCACTCTCTCTCCCAAGCCGATCCCCTTTCTTTCTCTCTCCCCAAGCCAATATGCCCATCTCTCTCTCTCCCCTCAAGCCTTCTCCCTCCCTCTTTTTCCCTACTATCGAGCCCAGCAGCGGTAGCAGTGCCTGGGAGCAATGGCAGGCTTCAAGCAGCTCCCAGTGGTGGCCAGGTCCGGAGCAGCTCCTGATGTCTGCCACAGCCAGGCCCAGAGTCTCTCCCAGCATTCCCCACTGTTGCAGCTCTGCCTGGAGTCTCTATTGGTGTTCTGCACCACCACAGTTTGACCTGGAGCCTCTCCTAGCATTCCCCAATGCCACAGCTGGGTCCAGAGTGGCTCCCGGTGTTCCCTGCTGCTGTGGCCAAGCCCGGAGCCTCTGCTGGCATCCCCTACCAGTATGACTGGGCCCAGAGCAGCTCCTAGCCTTCCCTCCCCCCCCCCCCCAGCTGGGCCTGGATTGGCTCCACAGGAGCAGCAGCAGCCAGGCCCTCAATGGTAAGTTGTGTTTTCTGTACATGTGCAGACAACACTTTTTATTTGGGGGGGATTTAAACCCCCTAATGCATTTTTTTTAAGTTTTCAGATTTTTCTGTAAACCTAGGGGGTCACCCAAGTTTGCAGAAAAACTTGTTGGGGTAAGTATGCCCCCTATCTGTAGATTTAGATATCTGCACATCGGGGACTGTCTGTAGAAGTAGATAGCTGGACAAAGATATGGAAAACAACTAAATTTTTAAAGGCTGTTAATTATAAAGAAAACATCTATAAGATGTTTTGCCGGTGGCATTGGTCACCGGACAGAATACATAAATGCTATAAGAGTGTCTCAGCAAACTGTTGGATATGTGGTTGTGGCCCAGGTAATTATTTTCATATGTGGTGGAAATGTAAAAAAGTTAAAAGTTTCTGAGTGATGGTTAAAAATTGGATATTGGAAATAATGGAAGTGAATTTACCAATGGACCCAATAATTTTCTTATTGAACATTTTACCGGACGGATTAACCAAAGAGAATCAGAAATTGTTATCATGCATCATTACTGCAGCACATATATCAAGGGCAAAACTATGGAAGCAATCGATTTTGCCAAGAAAAGAAGATATTTCAAGTATGTTGCTAAATTGGGCCGAGATGGACAAGCTAGGATATCTGTTGAACCCACTAGCAAAAACTGACCCCCTGTTGGTCTGGTCTAAATTTTACGTCTGGTTGGATTAATATGTATGGCTCTTGGTATAATTGTTTAGAAATGTAATGTGATATGGTTTAAAAGTAGAAAAACAATAAAAATTATATTAAAAAAAAGAAAAGAAAAAAGAATTAGATATTTAGATCTACATAGTTTTCCCCCTGTCTCTTTCAGTTTAAACATTTTCTGATGCAACCATGAGTTGATTCAATAGTTTTTAAAGACCTTCAGATAATTAATAGAATGGGATTGAGGACATAAAATATCTAAATATCTAAAGAAACTCATTTTTAAAGACTGCTTAACTGTGTTTCTGTCAGAGCAATTTTATGAGATGTTTGTTCTCCCCACCCAGAAACAGCTTTACAAAGAAAATCCACCCATCCATTAAATTTCAGTTTATTTTGATGGTTTAGCTAAATAACGTCACTTAACAGGATTTGGATGTCTTCACCTACTGGGTCCTCTCTTTTTTGTGAACTTAAAATCTTTTGGATACAGGGTGGACTTGCCCACAATGTTGGTACTCTTTATAAGTTACATGTGAGTATCAACCCATGCTTAAAAGTAGGATGTGTGATTGATGCTTTAATAAAAAATAAAACTTAATTTATTCCATAGATTAGTGTCATATTTCCAAGATGTGATCCTGTTGGGAGTGGTTAAGGAAAATGGCAGCAATACCTGTGTTTAAACTCATGAAAACAGTAACAACAGGAATATATATTGCTTATGCCACTGTAACACACTGAAACAGAACAAGCTTGCCACTCCTTCGGTTGCTCCCAACTTAAATCCAAAGTGGTTTTTTGCTGCCACCTAGTGATAAACTACTAAATTTACTGACTATAGACTGAGAACTGCTTCGATATATAGTCCAGAACACAGCTGCAATTTAAGTAGGCATTTCCAAATGGAATATTGAACCACTGCCAAGGTGACAAGGGCTGTTTGGTGATGTATACGCGACTGCTTGCTGTCAAATGGTCAACCCGTGTGATGTGGTGGGTATATGGGGAAAACCACTGGCAAATCACTGTCTTTCAGCTTCACCTATTTGCAAAATTGTCTGAGCTACCTGAGATACAACGTAATGAAGCAGGGGGGAACTGTTCACAATCTGCTTTCCAAACATTTTTGTAAATATATGTCTGTACCGCTTCTATTTGGGAAGGAGGATTCAGCCTATGCTGCGTCCTGGATGGCCTGGTCTCATCAGCTCTCCGAAGTGAAGCAGGGTTGGCCCATGTTGGTATTTGGATGGGAGACCACCAAGGAATTCCAGGATTGCTATGCAGGGGAAGGAAATGGCAAAGCACCTCTGTTAGTCTCTTGCCTTAGAAACCCTACAGGGTCGCCATAAGTTCCTGTGACTTGATGGCATTTTACACACATACACATCTTGGCCTATATTCTGCTATTCCACTTAGCAACATTTGAAGCTTTCCCCCAGAATAAGGATTTTTCCTCCAGTGTCTATTAGAGATAGGATACCATCCCCTACATGGCCCTATGCCCCACCCAATAAAAACAAACAACAAAACAGGAGACCTGGAGATACAGCTGCTGCACAATCAAATACATCCATAAGAAAATTACAACTAGCAGGGCCAGTGCCAGGATTTTTTTCAGACTAGGCGAGGTTACTTTCTGGAGCCCCCCCCCCCCATATGCCCACTGAAACAGCTCCTGCCAGCTCTCCTCTCCTCCTGCCCCCCACGGCCGGGAGCAAGACACTGCTGCTTCAGTGTCTCAGATCAAAAAGATCCCAGACACTGAAGCAGTGCCTGTCAAGCTCCCCCCCCCCCCCCATGGCCGGGAGAAAGGCGCTGCTGCTTCAGTGTCCGGGATCTGAATGAAGAAGAAGAAGAAGAAGAGATTGGATTTATACCCCGCCCTTCACTCACTTGGAGTCTCAGAGCGGCTTACAAACTCCTCTCTTTTCCCCTCCCCATAACAGACACCCTGTGAGGTAGGTGGGGCTGAGAGAGCACTTTCCCAAGCTGTCCTTGAGAGAACAGCTGGTTCAGGGCTATGGCTTGCCCAAGGTCATCCAGCCAGGTGCAAGTGGAGGAGTGGGGAATCAAACCCGGTTCTCCCAGATTAGAGCCTTCACTGAAGCAGCGCCTTCACTTAAGCAGCGCCTTTCCCCTGGCCGTGGGGGGTGGGGGAAGAGGAGAGCTGACAAGGTGGGATTTTGCTTTGTTTCCTCCCTGTCGACAGGCACCCCTGAGGGCCAGCCCCCTGATCCTGCCCACCCTGCCTTCCCTCCTGTGTCAGCTAAACTGCAGCAACTGGCTGGGTAGCTCCATTCCCCATGTGGCCCCCGGGGAGGGCTTGCCTCTTTCCTGCCAGCCCACCACCCACTTACCTTTGGTCCTGGTAGCTGGACTGGCACAGGCAGAGGGAGGAGAAGCTGCAGCCAGTTCACCAGCAAGGGAGTGTGGGGCTGGCCTGCCCCTTGCCTTGCCTCCCCTCTTTGCCTCTCTGGGCCGGGCTGGAGGTGCCGGGCCAGGCCAGGACTTTTGGTGAGGGGCAGCAAGGGGGAGGGGTGGCAGGCCAGTGTGGTGGCACTCTTGTAAGGTGGCATCCCTAGGTGACTGCCTAACCCCGGCTTATGGGAGCACCGGCCCTGACAACTAGCTTCACATCCTATTCTTATCATTAGGAGAACACACACTGATGTCAAGTTTGGCCTCAGGATCCCTCTAGATTTATCTTATTCAGTTTCTGTTCTTGTAGGGTTGCTAGCACTGCCTCAGCAAATGCCAGGAGCTTTTGAGGGCAGAATCTTGGGAAGGTGGAGTTTTGAGGGGATATGATGTCATTTCCAGTTGACACGCTAAGAATTCCCCTTAATTTCTATGGGAAAAACTATTGTCACATTGGAAAATCCCTAGAGAGTCACCATGGAGGCCATTTTCCAGCCATTGTTTTGCCTATTCCTCAGTTCCTTGAATTTCTAGTTTTTATTGATAAGATAAAAAAAGAGAAGAAAAAAACAGAAAAAATACATAAAATAGAACGACTTTTGATTTTCTCGACAACAAATATGTTTGATTACAAAGCTTTTCCTTACTATATATGAAACTCTCCTTTTTGGATCCTAATATCTTAATCATCAAAACCACAGATCATCAAGTCATTATTATCTTTTTCCTGCAAAAAGTCTATAAGGGGTTTCCAGTCCATAATAAAGTAATTAATTACCTTTTCCCTAACCAACACAGTAAGTTCAGCTATTGCTGCAAGGTCCAGCATCTTCTCCAACCACTCTTCTACTATAGGTATTGTCAGACACTTCCATTTCTGTGCATATATTATTCTTGCTGCCTTGGTCATATAGAAAAATAAAGTTCCATGGCTTCTTTCCAGTGGATTGTCTATTAGTTCTAACAAAAAATGACTCTGGTTTCAATTGTATATTAGTCTTTAAGATCTTCTGGATTAATATTTTTAATTGTGTCCAGAATTGTATGGATTTCTTACAAGTCCACCACGTATGATAAAATGACCCCTCGTGATGATTACATTTCCAACATAATTTAGAAGTACCTTTATACATTCTCTCCTGCCAACCTAGCAGTTTGAAAGCAAGAAATTGTAAGTACATAAATAGGTACCGCTTTAGTGGGAAGGTAACAGTGTTCCGTGCACCTTAGTGTCTAGTCATGCCGGTCACATGACCACGGAAAAAGTCCTTGGACAGTGCTAGCTCTTTGGCTTGGAAACGAAGATGAGCACTGCCCCCAAGTGTCAGATTCGACTGGCTTTTGAGCAAGGGAAACTTTATACCAACATATACTAATGATACATCATCTTATAAAAGTTCTCAAGATTAGAACTTAAAGTAAATTTTAAACCCTTTGTCCACATATGTTTCCATTGTTCAATATATATGTCAGGACCAAAGTTTTTCACCCATTTTACCTTACATTCTTTAACTTATTCTTCTTCAGTTTCGAATTTCAATTTAAGTTTATACAATCGAGCAATAATATGATGGTCATTTGTACATAATTCAGTTTCAAGTTCAGACTTTAATTGTTCCTCATTGGGAGAAGATGGAGAGAGAAGAAGAAGAAGAAGAAGAGATTGGATTTATATCCCGCCCTTCACTCACTTAAGAGTCTCAGAGTGGCTTACAAACTCCTTTCCCCTCCCCTCCCCCCAACAGACACCCTGTGAGGTAGGTGGGGCTGAGAGAACTCTTTCCCAAGCTGTCCTTGAGAGAACAGCAGGCACCGAGCTATGGCTTGCCCAAGGTCATCCAGCCAGGTGCAAGTGGAGGAGTGGGGAATCAAACCCGGTTCTCCCAGATTAGAGTCCGTGCACTTAACCACTACACCAGACTTTGATTGTTCCTCATTGGGAGAAGATGGAAAGGGAAGTTTTTACCACAGAGCCTGGCAAAAACCTACAGCCCTGGTGACATCACTTCCAGGTTTTAGCTGGTAGTTGACATCAGTGCACCAACAACATTCTTTTCTACTTTCCTTACCCCCCGCAATCTCCTGTGCATTACAGGAATACAAGTCACAAAACTTCACAGTTTAAAACCAATAGAATAAAACTCCAGATTTCCTCCCCTTTCCTGAGAAAGCAATACCTTCTGACTGGCCACTGGGAAGCCAGATGCTGAACTTTAAGATATCAGAAATTGCTCAGTGTTTTCCAACTGCTGATCCCTTGTGGAGAGAGAGAACCAAAACTGAATGGCTGTGTAAAAGGAATGCTGTATATCTTGGAGTAAAAGCGAAGTGGTGAGCCATAGATGTAGTGTCTTGGGCAGTGGCTATATTTGGAGGAGAGCGAGCAGGGAGGAGAGAATAGTTGTTGTTAATGATTTGTGATTTCTCCTGGCAGCAGTCTCTTGACAGGTGAGTTACAGCACAATAAAGTCTATGGTGACCTTCCTTTATTCCACTCTGGCTACGAGTGGATAAAGTTACCCACCTCTTTCAATCCTCACATATTGTGCAGTAGGCCAAGCTGTCATATAGTGTGCTGGATTCCCACCCAGAGGGAGCTACATTTCTTCTACCAGTGCAATGATCCTTGCATCGCTATTATTGCGCCACATGCTACAAAGTCTGTAAAGTACCTTGGAGGTCTGATTTTTCTCAAGGAAAAGGCTTCATGAAATTGAAAGCCAGGTTCTTAATGGGTTACAGCAGAATGCTATATTAGCTTTTTTTGGATTACATTCTCAGTTTATATCATGAAAGGCATCTGTATTTGTATTGCCATTCCCTAACAATATTTGAGGATGGCTATATTCCTTAAGGCATACATTTAAGAAATGTGGAGGCCAGAGGTACAAGAATGGCCTTGCTTACCTCCTTAGGGAGCCAGTTTGGTGTAGTGGTTAAGTGCGCGGACTCTAATCTGGGAGAACCGGGTTTGATTCCCCACTCCTCCACTTGCACCTGGCTGGATGACCTTGGGCAAGCCATAGCTCTGTGCCAGCTGTTCCCTCAAGGACAGCTTGGGAAAAAGCTCTCTCAGCCCCACCTACCTCACAGGGTGTCTGTTGTGGGGAGGGGAAGGGAAAGGAGTTTGTAAGCCGCTCTGAGACTCCAAGTGAGTGAAGGGCGGGATATAAATCCAATCTCTTCTTCTTCTTAGTCAGAGGGAAGTCAGTTACCTTCTAATGGCAGGAGGACTTCTGCTGTTTGGGTCCATCCTCCCACCCTTGCTTCGTAGACTGGTGAGAGAACTATTCAGGGTGGAAATGACAGCCCGTGATGCATGAAGTCACATCCTGGCAAAAACCTGAATGTGATGTCAGCACATCAGGTGACACTCTGAGAATCCCCCAAAAGTGCATCATAAAAATAATGGAGTTTCTGGGGACTTCCAGAGCATCACCTGAATAGCTGATGTTACATCTGAGTTTTTGCCCAGATGTGCCATCATGCCTCACAGGATATCATTTTGCCCCTTGCTGCAACACGAAAGCTCCTTCTGATGTTAGACAATAGCTTGACATCCCTAGTGCACACCCTTCTTAAAAGTGTGCAGGAATATATAATATTTTTAGAAAACCATTGTGGAATTCAGGCTGCCTCTGGGGATCTCTTCTTCCTAGTCTGAGGATTGCTAAATCATGTGAAAGTAGAAGTGTTAACTTCTAAAATTATTTTGTAAAGTGTAAATCAGAATATGGGACAAGAAACATTATTAGCTGTCATTGCAAATTCTGTCTTCCCAAATCAAAGCCTGGTTCACAATTCCCATAATGCAACATTCTGTTCCATTCTTTGGTGAACAAAGTGGTACAGTCCAGGCTGTGGCAATCCATGTTTGAAATTTCAAGTTGTAGAGTTTCAAATATACTATTTGCAGATTTTTCTGATCAGACAGATGTCCTGGACTTATTTATTAATCAAAACATTTATACTCTGCCTGCTTTTCAAACAGCAAGGCAGTGTCCATAACACCCCCAAGATCTTAACCTCCTCTGAAGAAGCCAACTTTACTCCATCTAAGACAAGTGGATTCAGTCCCTCTTGAATATCAGTTTTCCTGACCAGCATTACTTCTGTCTTGTCTGGACTGAACTTAAGTTGGTTTTGTCTTAGCCACCTGACCACAGCCTCAAAGCACAGGTTCAGAACCAAGAGAGACACATTCGGAGACTTGGTTAATGAAATACAGAGCTGGGGGTTATCTGCGTATTGATGACACCCAACCACAAAGCTTCGGAAAATCTCATTCAGTGACCTCATGCATATATATAGTATAGAGCAGGGGTGTCAAACATGCAGCCTGGGGGCCACATCAGGCCCCCGGAGGGCTTCTATCAGGCCCGCACTGGAACTGGCCATCTCCTGCTTCCAGTTCTGTTGCTGCTGCTGCATCATAACTTGCTTCGCCAGGCTCTCTCAATTGCTCAGCCATTTCATGTTTCCCCCTGGGTCCTAGACTCAGAACTCTGAGCATGAGATTTCTGTGGTGAATGTCAATAAATCAAAAGTAGGTTTGCAGCTTACAGATACATACCTGAACAGCATACTCAAGATTGCAACACCGTAGACATTTTGATGCAATCATTCAGAGCAAGAGGTGTCCGTTATTAGATACTGTTAAATTAACAAAATATTGCAGGAGTGCTAATGTTTTAAGCATGTTATTTTAAGTTTAAAAAAACCCTTTCGTGTTTGTGTCTTGTATAAAGTTTATATCTCCGCTACCTGGCATTACATTTGATGACACACATGGCCCGGCCCAACAAGGTCTCATTAATGTCAGATCCGGCCCTCATAACAAATGAGTTCAACACCGCTGGTATAGCGCGTGAGTGAGAGAGCAGAACCGTGTGGCATTCCACAAGAAAAATTCCACCCAAATGATTCTGTATCTCCAATGGAGATGCTTTGTGTCCACTCAGACAGAAAACAGTGAAACCACTGAAGGACTACGCCCATAACACCAACTCCGTATTCAAACTGGTGGATGAAGGGACTTCAAGGAAAACTGACTTTAGTACAAAAATGGAAAGTACCCTAACTGTCCTGATTCAGTCTCTTTAATGAGTGAGGGTCATACATCACTTGATCTATCAGTACTTGAACACTTGCAGCTGAATGTGTCCCTCTGGAAGATCATTGCACTGGAGATGATTTTAAAAATAACAATAGTGTTTGATCTGGGATTATTAGTGTTTGATCTGGGATCCGTGCATTCTTGGGTCCTGAGTCATTGTCCCAGAATTAGGGCCTGGAGTGAGCCTCAGTCCTCTGCTAAACCTGTGTGACTTTAATTTCTACCATAATTAGCCTCTATAGTAAAATCTTTGGTTCTGTTTCCCAAGAGGCTTCAGAACTCTGCTCACATGACTTTTGCCTTCTGGGAATGTTTATACATTGCAGAAGTCAGGAGTCACTATCTATATATCTAATAGCCAAGGTGTCCCCTGTGTGCGGATATCTAAATCTGCACATTGGGGGCACCTAGGGGGCAAAGAGATTTTTTCTGCACACTTGGAAAACTCCCCAGGTGTGCAGAAAAATCTGAAAAGTAAAAAAAAATATTCGGGGGATACTTAAATCTCCCCCAAAATTAAAAAGCATTCACTGCACATGTACAGGGGACACAGCTGGAACGATGCCTTGCTTCTGTTGTGGAGGGAGGGAGAGGGCTTGGCAGGCCAGTGGTTGGAGCTGCACAGGCCTCGCCATCACTGCCGGGGGGGGGGCAGGGAAGAGTTTGGCAGGCCCGGTGGCTGGGAGCCGCACAAGCCTTGCCAATGGAGCCTGAGGGGGAAACTTACCTGTGGCCGCTTCCTCCTCAGCCATGAGGCCCTCCCCCCTCCAAGTATTGCGGGTCCCTCTGCTTGTTAAATTCTAAATAGACAGGGTATCTGTAACTAGCTTCTTTGACTCTCTGAGTCACCCGGACTTTCCTTGACCTTCCTAACCCCAGTGATAAAAAGAAAGGGCTGACTTTGCTGTATACGTCAGATGTATGTCAAATGTTCACCACAGACTTTACTGACAGTTACATTAGCTTCTGTGGGCGAAAAAGGGCACTTAATGTCTGAATTTAGTTTTGCTCCTGGTTGTTCTGGCCAACCACCTTCAGTTACGGGACCTGGCAGAGCAACCAAGGATATCCTTTATAGAATTACAAGTGCACTATTTATGGATTGGGGTTGTCCTGAAATATTCTGTGCTGAATATTGAAATGCCCCAAAAGTGTTTTCTGACTTAAGAGTGTCCTGTTAAATAGTCCTATTAAACCTTTGGCAGGAGTTAAACGTTCCCAAGATATGACATGAGCTCATTTCGATATTAATACTGGCTGCAAAGAATGTTATAGCCACAAATTGGAAGATGCCAGACTCCCCTTCAATAGAAGCCTGGTATTCTAAAATCTGGGATTATGCCATTATGGACAGAATAACAGAAGACATGAGGAGATCAGTGTTATGTAGTGAAAGTTTCGTTGTTTATTTTTGGTCTACTGTTATTGTATTATTGTTATATTTGTTGATATGATTAATAAAAAACTTTTTAAAAAGAGTGTATAATAGAATAAACTGAGTTTTGGTTTAGAACATTTCTCTCTCTGCAATTGGGAAGCCAGCTCCTCCCCCTCCCAAAATAAACACAGTGGGAATGGGAGTGCATGAAAAGGTTCCTGAAGCACCCCTCATTTCCCCAGTCACCAGGAAAAAGGTGGATTTATAAATATTTTAAAACAAATTATCTTTCAAAACTTTTGTCAGTGACTCATGTATGGGCTAGTAAGAACCAGCATCGAGTCAATATCCTATGAATTCTTTTCACAGAAAGTTTTATGTGTGCAAATGTTTGTAAGACTAGAGTTAGCATTCTGGAAATTGAATGCTGTTTCTCCTCAATAGATGGCACTGTTTGCTAAAGTGAACAATTAAAAGGTACCACTAAACTTTTTTTGTCAGAGAATTAAGATGAAAGGTCCTTATTCCCACTTGGTTATTTCTCTGTAGTGAGCAGTACAGTTCTTCAGGGTTTTAAGAAAAACAAAACAGATTCATCCAGGAAGGCAAACCTGGAACTGAGCCACTGTGGTGGATATCAACTAATTTCAAGCACAACGTTTAGCAGACAGTTCCCGTCTACTTATTATTGCATTCATATTCTTTTGAAATTTGAATAATGCTCTGTTTTTCCTGACAGGAAGTGTCATAGAATCATAGAGTTGGAAGGGACCTCCAGGGTTATCTAGTCCAACCCCCTGCACAATGCAGGAAATTCACTAATACCCCTGCACACACCCCAGTGACCTCTGTTCCACACCTAGAAGATGACAAAAAAAATCTCTAGGATCTCCAGCGATCTTGGGGTGTATCAACAGAGGCATAACATCCAAAATGCAAGATAGAGTCCCACTGCACATTGCATTGGTCAAGCCACACCTGAGTATTGTGTGTAGTTTTGGAGGCCTCACTTCAAAAAGAATGTGGACAGCGCCCTGACCTGGGCCGAGGACAGACTGGCAATCTGAAGCGGGGCAGGCACGCTTCGCAAACGGAGGAAAGGAGCCCGTTCAGACATGCGCATCTGCCCGTCGGCTCCATTGCGTACTTACCCGTCTCCCAGCCGCTTTCCTTCCACTTTACCCGGACACCGGTTTTTCCTGGTGTTCAGGGGCCTTCCTCCGCATGCCTCCCGCTTCCAAACAGTGTGAACTGGAAGAAGCGGGAGGCATCCGGAGGAAGTGTGAACACACCGGCAAAAAGTTTTGCGCATATGCGCATATGCGCATATGCGAATATGCACATATGCACATGTGCGCATATGCGAAAAACATCAAAGGAAAACAAAAAAAAAGTGCAGCAGCATGCGCGAGCCGCGCGCGCTGGCTATGCGGCAGTCTGAACTCTCCGTGGCAGTCTGAATGCTCCGTATCGCCGCTGATCCGCATTGCTCTGGCCAGTGTGAATGGCCAGCTCCGTGAGTTTTTTCCCCCGCTCCAGTTCCCTCCGCTTTGCCTCCGCTTCAGATTGCCAGTCTGTCTTCGGCCCTGGATAGCCCAGGCAAGCCAAATCTTGTCAGTTCTTGGAAGCCAAGCAGAGTCGACTCTGGCAAGTATATTCAAGGAGGGCAGTTTCCACCTCTTCATCGTTGTCAGGAGGTCTGTCGCAAACTCCAACCACAATGCTGTTTGTCCTTCCTTCCCTTATCCTCACTCAAAGACTTTCCACTGGGCTGTTACCCTCCTCCTCCTTCAGTATTTCTTGACAAACTCTCTCTTCACATGCAGCACCACTCCACCTCCTCTTTGACCCTTTCATTTTTTTCTTGAACAACTCATATCCATCCACTGCTCCATTCCAGTCACGGGAATCATCTCACCTTAGATGTAAGGAACAGCCTTAGAGAGGAATGTGGAAAAATGAGTAAAAGACTAATACAACCTTTAGTATATTAGAAATAGTACAAGCGGGAACCCACAAGGACTTGCCGGGGGGGGGGGGAGTCATCTCATTTCCCCTCCTCCACTACTGCTTTTTTCCCTTCCCTGAAAGCCCCCATAGCCTCTCCTCTTTTCCTGCTTCCTTCTCCCCTTTCCACTCAACATTCAACCTACCTTCTTCTGCCCCCTGTCATCAGCTTTCTCTCCCCACTCTCCAGCAGCTTCTGTCTAGTAAAACTATACCACAGTTGTGGGTGCTGGCCGCTTGGCCAGACTGACTTGCATGGCAGGGATCTCTCAAGGACTTGGGGAGCACATCATTTTTCCTGTTATCTTCCTCCTCACATTATTATCCAAAAACCTACCCTCTTATCTCTTGCCCCCCTCCCCTTCTATGTCAACCTCTGTATTTCTCTACCCCCTCCAATTTTCTGACAACCCCACTTTCTTCTCTCTCCCCTGCTTGTCAATATCCCCCCATCCCTCTTTCTCCTCCCTGCTTATTGTACCACCAGCAGCATTTGCAGTGTCTGGAAGATGCTCTAGGTCTGGAGCAGCTCCCCTATCACTGAGCCAGGCATGGCTTTCGGCCTCCAGGTCCAGTCACAGTGGTGTCTGGGAGCTGCTCTGGGCCCAGAGAAGCTTCCCAATGACATGGCTGGCCCAGAGAGGCTTTCGCATCCACCATGGCCAGGCTTGGAGCAGTCTGCTGCTGCCACAGCTGGGCCTGGAGTGGCTCCCAGTGTCTGCTACCAGCTGTGAAGAAAAAAACGTAAGTGCATTGTCTGCTATGCTTTTTTAAAATTTGGGGGTGAATTTAACCCCTTGATGTATTTCTTAAAACTGTTAGATTTTTTTCTGCAAACTTGGGGATCCCCAAGTTTGCAGGAAATGCTATTTAGTATCAGTGTGGTCTTGACCCAAATATTTAGATATTCACAGATTATATTTCAGTTTGTTAGACATAATATCACCCAGAACTTCCTCCAGGCACTTGTTCACAGTTTCCACAGCCTCCCTGGGATCTGTTGGAAGTGTAAGATAGAGGAGGAGAAGAAGAAGAAGGAGAAGGAGAAGACAAGGAGGAGATTGGATTTATACACCCTTCACTCGAAGTCTCAGAGCGATTTACAAACTCTTTTCCCTTCCCCTTCCCACAATAGACACCCTGTGAGGTAGGTGGGGCTGAGAGAGCTCTGACAGAAACTGCTCTTTTTCAAGAACACCTCTGACAGAACTATGGCTTGCCCAAGGTCATCCAGCTGCTGCAAGTGGAGGATTCGGGAATCAAACCCAGTTCTCCCAGATTAGAGTCTGTGCACTTAACCACTACACCAAACTGACTGTCATCTGCATATTGGTGGCAACTCAGCCCAAATCTCTGGATGACCTCTCACAGTGGCTTTGTGTAGATGTTGAAAAGTATGAAGGGCAAGATGGAACCTTGTGGGATCCTGTGGGCCAGAGGCCAAGGGGTGAAGCAGGAGTCCCCCAGTGTCACACTCTAAAACCAAGCTTTGAAGTCGGACTGAGACCACTGCAGAACAGGGCTTCCCAGTCCCAACCCCAAAGGTTGATGCAGAAGGATACCATAATTGATTGTATCAAAAGCTTCCAAAAGGTCTGGAAGAATTAATAGGGTGGCACTCCTCCCATCCATCTCCCAGTGCAGGTCATCCACCTGTGACCCTGTTTCAGTTGCCTAACCAAGCCTGAAAACAGATAGGAATGAATCCAAACGATCTGCTTCATTCAGGAATCCCTGAATTTGCCCACCCACTTGTTCACTTTGCTCAATAATGGCCCATTTGAGACTGGACAGTATTCAATTCTCCTGTGTCCAGAGCAGGTGTCTTTAAGAGGATGTACCACAGCTCGCTTCCAGGCATGGGTAGCCACCCCCTCGCTCAGGGAAGCATTTACTATCTCCCAGACACAATCCCCTAGTGCCACCACCCCCCTGCAGATTTAAACAGCCAGAAGTGGGCAAGGGTTGTACAAACAGGTGGTCATTCTCAAAATTCCAAGAATCCTGTCCACATCCTCATACTGGAAAACCTGAAAGGTATCCCACACAAATGGACAACTTGGAACCCTGGGACCATCCAGTCCTATCACTGCTAATATAGAATGCAAACCAGAATGGATGAAAGAGATTTTACATGCAAAGCGATTGCAGTGGGCTGCATAGAAGTCTACCTCCTCCTATAGACCAGAACCCATCTGACCCATGACCACAAGGGAGAGTTCCACAGGTCTACACTTGATGGATACAGTGGTGGTGGTGAAATATTGTTTTTTTTCACTGCCATAACCAGGGGTCATTTCGTAGAAAAAGAGGTGCAGGAGCTTATTAGCATAACTCATTAGCATAACTTATTTGCATATGCTACACCACCTGACATCACCAGAAGTATGTCAGAAGGCAAGAAAGAAAAAGGAGAGAGAGAGAGAGAGAGAAAGAAAGAAAGAAAGAAAGAAAGAGCTGGCAGAGAGGGGATAGCTACTAATCCAAGCCTCAGAAATACCACTATTCTGGGAGGATAGCTTCAGTGGTGGTTGAAACCTTCAGAAGGCTGGTTGGAGGAACAAGGACCCTTCCAGGGGATGGGGTCATTTTGCTGCAGCCATGACACAAGTAGGCATTCCCCCATGGGCAGGGGGGCGGGGGCTGGCACCAACTCCCGGAGCTGCGCTCCCCCAAGCTCCTGCTCGAAATGACCCCGGACATAACTACCATAACATAGGTTTTAAAATGTGCTCTAGCTTGTGCCTTGTCAGATTTGTCCCAAGTCTTTCTCTACTGTTGTTGTAGGCATTTCCTTTGTCTTTTTATCATCCATAGCCCCTCAATAAACAACCAGGCTTTTAGATCTGAAAGAGTATGTCTACACATAATCATTTAAATTGCCTGAGTAATTTTCTCATTTCAGAAGTCAACCAAGACATTGACAGGAGCTCTGACCACATCAGCATGCAAATCTCCTAATGTTACCTGAAAACCTATCAGATTCATTAGGCTATGGGGACAGGTCCCCAAAACTCACCTCAGTGGAGTCTTGGTGTCCCTGTTTATACCAGCAAATTTCAGATTCTGAGTAAAGGTTGTCAAACAAAAAGACCTCTACCATCCATGAAAAGTGAAGGACCTGCCCTGAAAAGGTCCTCAAATTTTGGAACTGTGAGGGACTAGGTTTTCCCTGGAAGGAGCTTCTGTCTTTGGCAGAAAGTTTCCTTCAGCTTCTACTGATAAGCCATCTTGGAACTTTTGATAGAATCAGAACCATAAAGTTGGAAGGGACCATACAAGCCATTTAGTCCAACCCCTGCTCAATGTAAGATCAGCCTAAAGCATCCCTGAAAAGTGTACAGCCAGCCACTACTTGAAGACTGCCAGTGAGCGGGAAACTGGGTAAGTCTGTTCTGGGAAGAGAAGACAAGGATAAAAATCACAGAAGTGTTAGGGGGGAAATTAAGGAGCAAAACTTAACGAAAGAAGGGAAGGACAAAAAAAAAGCTGTTTCAAGTGGGAACCCCCCCCCCCCAAGGGCAAAGGGCTGCCAAAACATAGAGGTTTCTTTAACAAAGAATATGATTTAGATATAGATTCTGAATCAGAATAAGGACCCCCTGCTGAGGAAAACCTTAAGCAAGAAGGGGAATAGAACAAAAGACCTCTTTGTTTAAGGATTCAAACAAAAAAAAAATCCCAAGGGTCAAAGCAGGAAATATGCTGTACAGAAAAAGAAGAAGAACCAACCTGGGAAAGATAAGAAGGGTGGGCAAGGATCGCTAACTGCTGCAGAAGTTATGTTGCAAACTGAAGATGTGACTGGTCAAAGAAAAATGCATTTTGAAAATGTGTCATTGAGCACTAGGACGGCAACTGTGTGCATAAGGCCAGCTATTGCAGAACTAGAATCGAATTGCTATGCTGATAAAAGGGAAAAAGGGAAGCAAGAAAAAGATCAAAGGAAAATGCAGACGATGACAGTTGTGTTGTTTTTTTCTGAAATGGGAAAAAAGAAAGAATCCAAAAATGAATTAGAATTAAAGAAATTACAGGGGGGTGGGCGGGGGGGGGGAGAATGGGAAAGGGAGATGCTGTCCAACAAAAAGTTGCAGGTGCTGAAGAGAAAAAGAGAAGCCTTTGTGGGCTTTGTAAGAGGAGAATGAGAGGAGGAGGCTGCAAGCAGCGGAAGGTAGTAAAGAGAGTCACCCTAGCATGCAGTGGTAACAAAATAACTTATGCAAATTCAGCACCTGTCAAGGGAAACACAGTTGGAACGGAGAGCAAGAGATCAAGGGGATAAATGCAGATGACAAAGAACAAAACCATTTAATTATTGTTTCTAAATCAGGGTAATAGGGGGAAAGTATCTGTGGAGATGACGTGCCTGTTGATAGAGGACAAAATGCTCACTCATCATCCTATGACCAAGAAGAGAAGAATACCACAGGAAAAAGAAATCCCAGAGGTGGGGACAGAGGCACAGATTGATTCAGGAAGCTTGAGGTTGCAATCACAAGCACAATTAGCCCCGACATAGGTGCGAATGCTGGGCGGATTAAAGGAGCACGATCGCACAACAACATCTGGGAAGCGCCCCACAGCTATCGGCAACCTGTTTTGCTGTTCCACACAAGCAGATTTAAAAGATACCTGAGCAGGAGGACCCCCTCATTTTTTATAAAAATTAGAAATGTATTTCTCTTTATCAGCCTCTGTCACACACCAGTCTGGGTAGCCAGATGCTTTCTGTTTCTGCCTGAGATTTTTTTTTTTTTAAAAATGTAAGGTGCAAACAGCTGACTGGATTTGGCCTCAAAATGCCAAACCTCATAGATTTTAGCAACTTTGTACCTGTGGGTCAGAGCCCTCTGCAGTTCTGCAGTGACCCATGTGCCCACTAGAGCTCTCTGCTCATCACTATGCATGCATGTTTCCTGCTGTTTACTTTCAGGGCATGTCCTGCACAGTGTGGAAAAACAGCTTCCCTCCCATCTTGTAAGGCAACACCAGAAAAAAGAGCCATCTCGGAGGAGAGATTTTGATTTTGGCCAGTCCAAAATAATCTGTCAGAGGGCCAACATTATTTTGAATGATCTCAGGGTGTCCTAGAGGGTAGATCTTCCTAGCATTCACAAAGGGTTAAAGGCTGGTGAAACCATATTATCGGATCTCCTCCCCTGCCTCTGCTTTGCAGTAGAGAGTAATGGTATTAGTACGCTGCCAAAGAGCACATCTCTAGGAAGCAGATTTTTATTTCCTTAGGATTTGGTTTCCTTATTCTTTATTTTATGCTCTATGTGTGTGCTGCTTTTGGGACAGGTATGGATGAGATGCTTTTGGGACAGGTGGGGGGGAAGTGGAAACATGGACTGCAAGACATAGTGTTCTAAAATAAATAACCAATTGCAGGGGTCCGTTGGAGCGGGAGCGCACAGGAGCGCAGCTCCGGGAGTGAGGAGCCCAAGGGGTGGGCACATGACCAAGCCCCGCCCCCTGGGCTCCTCACTCCCGGAGTAGTGCAGAGGTGTAGCGCCCCGGGGAAAGCCCTGCTAGGGTCTTTATTGATTTTAATGTTTTGTTTTAATATTGATAATTTTATCATTGTTCCTTTTATGACTTTGTGCTGCTTTTCCAGAGACTTGCTCAAGGTGGCATATAAATTTTCTAAGTATACCATTTTTTATCTGGGCCCATGGCACATAAGTACTGCAGAAATTTCACCAACCCTTCAGCAGCTTCCCCCCCATCAGTTTGGTGCAGTGGTCAGGAGTTGGACTCTAATCTGGGAGAACCGGGTTTGATTCCCCACTCCTCCACATGCAGCTGCTGGTGTGACCTTGGGCCAGTCACAAGTTCTCTCAGAGCTGTTCTCTCATGAGCAGTTCTTAAAAGGCCTCTCTCAGCCCCACCTGCCTCACAGGGTGTCTTGTTGTGGGGAGGGGAAGGGGAAGGGGAAGGGGTGGGTGGTGCACATGTCCTGGGTATCTCAAGTCTGCTTGAAACCTGGTGGTATCAAGGGAGCAGGGAGAGAATGAGGGTGTGTTCTTTACACTTATTTTTATTGCACGAAGTATTGGATGGGGAAGAGAATGGAGGAAGAGCAGGTCAGTTTCACTCACCTGTGGAGTGGAGCCTGAGGGGTGGGTGTTGCCTTCTGACACACTTCCGGTATGTTGGGGGGGGGGGTGGCACATGCAAATGAGTTATGCAAATGAGTTACGGTAATGAGCTCCTGCACCTCTTTTTCTACGAAATGACCCCTGACCAATTGTACTAATTTGAACAGCTGGTATATTTTTCATCTTTGATGCAAGTTTATTTCTTTGGTTTGCCTTATTTTTGCATTTGGAAGTAAAACATCATTACAGGATACTTAACACTGGGGGAAATGTCCTGGTTAAATAACCTTCTTATACCTTATGTCTTCTTTTTAAAACATTTATCCTTTAGCAAATATCCCCAGCTTGCCAGTCAAAATAAATCAACAGCTTTGCAAACAAGATAAAGCCTTGGGTGCAAAGGCTGAAAATCCTGTCTGGCTGCTGCTGTTTTCCCAGTCATGTTAGCTGGCAATTTTGCTTATGATGCATAAACTATATTTAAAAAGTAGTGTCCTTCCCACAGTGACTCTATTGACTTTATGCGGACGAGGGCAGCAATGTGCAGAGTATGCTGAGGGTATGTGGAGGCTTATCAGGAGTTTGTCTGCAAAGAGCCCTATGATACAATAGACAGGAGCAATTTCTGGGGGGGGGGGTGAATGAGGCTGAAGCCAACCCCATATGAAATTATTTATATTTCCAAAAACCATATGTCATCAACCATTAATCATGTGGTTTAATTTTTCTCTCACTTGAGGGAGTTTGAATTTTAGGCAAAGAAAGAGGACCCTGTATGAGGAAAGATGTCATGAACCCCTTCACTGAAACAATTACAGTAAATATTTCATTTGTGTATGAAATGAAATACTTTCTCCCTTTTCCTCGCAACTACCCTGTGAGGTAGGTTAGGCTGAATGTGTGTGACTGGCCCAAGGTCACATAGTGTGCTTCATGGATAAGTGAGGATTGGAACTCTGGTCTCGCCAATCTTAGACAAACAATCTAACAACTATACCACTCAGATACTGGATACTCAGTATGAATCTCCAGGTGCGTTTTGGAATTCAGAGTAAATACTTGCTTCTCAGGCACCCTGGCCTGAAAATAGGGGAACATTTGTTTGGGTGAAGTAGGATCCAGGACAGCAGAATCACCTCATTTTCCCTATTCGGGGAACCAGTTTTATATCACCACCCTGCCTCTCTCACATGCATATATACACACACTGAGACAAACGAAAATAGCTAAAAATGGAAATATTCCCACCTTCTCAATTTCTTTTTCTCCAAAACAGGTTCCAGGATACTAGAATCAAGTTAACTTCCACCATTTGGTGACAGGCCTCTGCCCATGCCCCAACACACAAATTCACACAACACATAGTCTAAATATAAAATAGGGATGGAATGGAAATATTTATATCCTATAAAGGAAGGCCTAGGTAATAGAATAACCTTGCCATCTTTGGGGAACCACTTTTTCTCCTGTTCCACATGTGCTCCCTTTCACATATATCCTTAGACATGTGTGGACTCTCTAACTTGGATTGAAGTCAGGGCACATACCCAGTAGCCTGACCAATTTGAGGGAATTAAGCTCGGGAGGGGCGCCTCTTCCCACTTTCACTAGCTTGGAAAACTGACAGTTGCCAATTTGCGGGGGAGAGAAGAATGTGTTTTTAGGGATCTTTACCTGGATAGTATGCAGCTCAAAGTGTCTCTAACAGGTGTTCGAGACCTGAGTGCCACATGACAGAGTGAGCTCCTGTCTCTGGCCCCAGCTCCTGCCAACCTAGCTGTTCAAAAGCAAGAAATTGCAAGGAGATAAATAGGTACCCCTTCGGTGGGAAGGCAACAGCGTTCCTTGTGCCGCGGCATTTAGTCATGCCAGCCACATGACCATGGAAACATCTTCAGACAGCTCTGGCCCTTCGGCTTGGAAATGGAGATGAGCACGGCATCCCTAGAGTCAGATTTGACTGACTTTCAAGCAACGGAAACCTTTACCTTTACCTTTTATCCATGACACAACCTTACAAAGCAAAGTTTAGATTATATTTTGGGAAATAAAAGGGTACCAGAATTGAAAAGGTACTCCAGCATAAGTGAAACTGTTATGTTCAGAAGGATGTTTGTGTGAAGAGCTAGGAAAGAAAAAAAAATGAAAGAGAGTCAAGCCTCTGGCTGAATGAGATTCTGCAGCAGGCAACAGCCACAAGGAGGAATGGGAGAGGGATTTAAAGAAGGGGAGAAGAGAGTTTTTGAGGTAAAAGGAATGAACAGATAGTTTACCTGACCTTAGTCTGCTGAGCTTTGCCTGTTTTGATGATCCACAGGTTGAGAGTAAGGGCTTTAGGGAGAATTTTCAGAGGTCCCAAGGGGGAAGAAAATTAAGAAGATAAGGCAGTGTCCAGGCTTGCTCAGTCTCGTCAGATGTTGGATGCTAAGCAGGGTCAGTATTTGGATGGGAGACCACCAAGGAATACCATAGTCACAATGCAGAGGTGGGCATTGGCAAGCCACCTCTGAATGTAAGTCTGTGACTTGATGGCAAAAAACCCCCAAACAGTGGAGGGACATCTGTGTAGCAAGAAACTATCCCAAAGACCCAGAGAAAGAAAAGTGAAGTTAGCAGCCTCTATGCAAGTGGAGAGGACGAGAGTGCAGTTTTGGCTGGCAGAGCAGCCGTCATTAGAGGAGCCAGTACCAAATAATGTCAAAGAAATAATTCTCAGTTCAAGGATTCATGGTGAGTCCAGGATGAGGAACTATGGATTTTCTGGCTCTGACTGAGTTAAGGGTGGGGGCTTCCCAGAAGCATCCAGGCAGGCTGGACAAAAGGGCTGGCAGGGTGGAAGCATGTCTAAGGGGGGTTAGTTGGAGAGATCCAGGCAAGGCCAATAAAAATTATTATGCACCCCTGCCTGCTTGATAGTAATCAGACTTTATGCTCAAGAAGACTTGCCTTTGCTGATTAAATTACCTTGATGGACCAAAGCGGATGACTGGCTTTGCAAGCTTCCAAGCAATGAGTAGGCGTGCAGATGTCCCATCAGAAGGAAGAGGAGGAGGAGAGTTGGATTTATACCCCACCCTTCACTTGGAGTCTCAGAGTGACTTACAATCTCCTTTCCCTCCCCTCAAGAGATACCCTGTGAGGTGGGTGGGGCTGAGAGAGCTCTCTTGAGAGTTGCTCTTGAGAGAACAGCTCTGAGAGAACTGTGAATAGCCCAAGGTCACTCCAGCAGCTGCATGTGGAGGAGTAGGGAATCAAACCCGGTTCTCCCAGATTAGAGTCTGTGCTCCTAACCACTACAACCAAACCTGAAGGACAGCTTGGGCATCATCTTCCCATGCAATACATAGCTGCAAAAAAGGGGGTGTATTCTGGGTTATACTCTCAAGTAGGGGTGCCAGGTCTGCCAGAATTACAACTGATCTCCCCCTCCAGAGATCAGCTCCCCTGGAGAAAATGGCTGCTTTGGAGGGTGGCCTCTACGGCATTATACACCTATACCCCTGTTGAAGTCCCTCCCCGCTCCAAACCCTCCCCTCTCCAGGCTCCAGCCCCAAATTGCCAGGAATTTCCCAGTCCGGAGGTGGCAACCCTGCTCTCAAGGCAGTAGCAAATGTTCTGCCGTTTCACTTTCTAAGGTAAAAGCTGTGCCTTTAAAGAACAGAAATAGTATAACCATACCCCAAATCCCATAGAACCATTCCTACAAAGGAGGAGAGATTTTCTAATAAGAAGAGGTCATTCCAGGTCATTCTTATTTATAACAGAGAGTTCCGCTTGCATTCTTATATTTGTAACCTCATCTGTTGTATAAGAAAGTAATTCTCAGGAACCCAAACACCTTTACACCGTTGTCATCATTTAAACCAGATTTTCTTCCAGTCATTGCGGACATTATTGCATATTGAATTTTTAAGAAACTTGTCTACCCAGCTAATAGGTGCTGTAAACAGCTATTCCTTATCTGCTTCTGTACAGTACATGAAATCATCATAGCTAGTGTTTTGCCAGTGTTTTCCTGAACTCTTTGCCAGTGTTTTCCTGAAAATAGTTTCTAATCATGTCACGTTCCAAGAATACTGAGCAGATCTTAGCAGTTAAACCTCTCTTCTTAACTTGTAGCAAAGCTCCTTCAAAAGGCAGAGAGTTCCCTGAAGGGTCTTAGGTAAATAGCAATGTGCTTAATGTCTTATCTGAAAATGCTGATACAATAGCAGTTTCTTATCCTTGTTTTATGTATAACTTTGGTCATTATGAAATAATCACACAGTTCTCTAAGAAATACTTGTTACTCTTATTCACCCATATTAAGTCATTCGCCCAGAATTTAGTAAGTTTTATTAGGTCATTATAGCAGTCTATCAAAGAATTCAGGATTTAATAATCAGGACGTGCAGATTCCAACAGTATCATCCTATTTAGGTATAAATCCTCATCACTCCTGGGGATTCAACACAGAGATCTTCTGTTGAAGTTCATGAACTTCAATGAGGCAAAACCCCAGAGACAGAAATGAACCATTCACCCCTTGCTTCTACTCTCATCCTCTTCTTTACACCACACACCTATGACTATGGAGATGAAACTGAGGGGGAAAGTTTCTGATACAGATTGCTAGAAATTATTCTTTGAGAGATTGAGTCTTAAAACCCAGAATCAGTCCTTTCTAAGTTATCAGAAGCAAGACAGGCACTTGGAGAACCATCATCTCTAAGTGACAGGGTAGCTTTTGAGAGCCCAGGATTGTACACAATTGCTTGGAAAAATAAGCCAGGCACTTAGAAATTGTTCTGAAAGTCCCAGGATTGAATATGACAGTGCAGTCCTAAACAGAGCTACTCTCATTGAAGCACTGCAGTCAATGGACTTAGGTATAACACTGTTTAGGATTGCACTGTCAGACTCAAGCTTCTGCTCACCAGAAGTGCCCCAGAATGAGCTTCAACATGGCAAGGAATCTGAGGGGGTGGGAACCCTTTTTCAATTCTGCAGTCCAAAATGTATCAAATTTTGCAATAATTCCTGCTTAATAGTTTCCTAACTTTGTCTCAGACATTTTAAAAATGTTTTTTTGATGTGCCTTGATTTTTGCTGTCAAATCCCTCAAGGAGGGACCACCCTCATCCTCAGAGGATGAGATGGCTGGTGGCATCCCTTTGGGAGCTCTCCTAGCCTGGCTGCCCTTCTTTTGAGTCGTCTTCGTAGCTGATGTACTGCACCCATGAGGAACGGAGAATATAATAAAGAAGAAATTATTAAAGCCAAGTATTCCCTCCCCCCTATGCCTAAATAAACACCTCCCCTCTCCAATCGGAAGCCTACTGTTGAACACATGAAGCTGCCTTATACTGAATCATACCCTTGGCCCTTCAAGGTTAGTTTTTGCCTACTCAGGATAGCAGCAGCTCTCTGAATTTCAGGCAGAATTCTTTCACTTCACCTGATCATTTGAACCAGAGATGCCAAGGACTGAACCTGGGACTTTCTGCATGCAAGCAGATGCTCTGCCACTGAGCTGGGGCCACCTCCCTAATTGGATCCTGGACCCCCTACAGCTACTGGTGGGGAGGCATACATGATGCAGCCGTATACCGAATTAGACCCTTGGCCTCTAAAAGCTATGGGCCCCCTTAAAGCCACTGGAAAAGAGAGGTCTATACTGAACTTGTGGGGGGAAACCACGATGTGGTCTTGTACTGTATCAGACCCCCATCCTCTTCCACCACTGGTACCCCAGAACCTCGCCCGCAGTTCTGCTGTTACTCGGCTGAAGGCCAGCTGGTAACACTCCTGTGCCCTGCAGCTGAGAAGACAAATAACAGTGTGACAAAAAGTACTCCTGCCTTACACTGTAGCAGGTATCAGCTGATCTGATAAGTACCCAGTCTCGTAGCCATGGGGGAAGCCTTTTGGAGGTGGTGCCCCCATGGAAGACCCCTCAGCCTCTCCAGGAGGATGCCAGACCCACCCTACTCACCCTCAGTGTGTTGCGGCCCACCAGGGCCTTGGCAGCTCTTCCTGGTGCTTCCTGCTTGGCCTCAGCAGGAATGGCCCACCCCCACACCTCACTGCACCTCCACCACTCAGCCCAGCCACCTCGCTGCTGCTGGGAGAGCCGAGGAAGCAGGCGGGCAGGGCGCCTCTTTCTGCTCGCCGCCTGCTGTCTTGCTGCCTGCCTCCTTCATGGCTCTCCTCCTCCATCTCCAAATGGGAGAGCAAAGGAGGCAGGCATCAGGGCAGCGTGTGGCAAGCAGAAAGAGGCATCATGATGCCTTTTCTGCTCACCTCCCGCTGCCCTGCCACCTGCCTGCTTGCCTGCCTCCTCCTCCCTCTCCAGATGGAAAGGTGGAGCTGGACTCAGCTGCAGCAGCTGAGGAGAAGAAAGCATCCAAAGTAGGTGAGAAGTGGCTGGCAGTGAAGAGAAGGGGAGGCACCAGGAGAGGAAAAGAGCCAGTTAAGTCTGCAGTGTGCGGTGTGGGTGCGGGTGGCTGGAAAACCCCCCACTAAAATTAAAATAAATTTTAAAAAGGCCTTTTCAGGCTTGGAACTTGTGGGGCGGGACCTGTGATTGAGGGGGCGTACCCCCCAAATGCCTCACTATAGCTACAGGCCAGCCCACATGGGGCCCATGGGGATGGGCTAGGAGGCAGGGCCCTTTTCACTTCCTATCCCATCCATTTCCATGACCTATCAGATATTGTCCTTAATAAATTTGTACTATTAATCTTTGTGACAAGCTGGAGGGGATTTCTCATTGTGGATTTAGATTTTTGTAAAGGTTACAGATTAAATCTAACTTCACACACTGACCCAGATTCTGGGTGGAAAGTTCTTCAGAAGCTCCCCATCAGAAAGACACCTGGTTTCCATTAGTGTGCATTCATGTGTTTTGTGTAGAGATTTTCATGATCAATATCAGCAGAAATGGTAAATTAAAGGATGTTAACCTGAAGTAAAAGTCTCTATGATATGGTGCTATTTCTCGGGTTCTATGGGTGGGTGCTCTATTGAAATATTGCAGGGGGGGATGCTAATTACCTGGTTCTAAAATTAGTCAGAGGAAGTTCAACAGCATAAAATAAGAAGGCAATTGCACTGGGTCCAAAAGTCCCATGGTTGCCTGCCTTAGCTATGTAAATGTGATAGACATTTGTCTGTGAATGTTACTGAGAAAGGGGCACACATTCTGCAAGCACACATAAGATGTAGATGTTACAGTGTTGGACTTGGAAGACCCAGATTCAGACTCTACCATGAAGCAATTTGAGTGAACCTGAGCCGGTCATTCTCTTCTAACCTCATCTACCTCACAAGGGGTTTGTGGAGGACAAAATGGGGATCAGAGAATGCTTCCCTGAGTTCCTTGGAGGAAGGGTAAAAACAACAACATGGATTATCAATCTAACTTGCTATGTGGGTGATACATCCTGCATTTGGATGGACCACTCAAGAACTTTCTGAACTATATCAGGGGCACACAGGAGCCCAGAAAGGAGAGGAAGTAAAACAGTGACAATCATGTGTGAACTACTGATCTTCATACGGTCCACACACAGTGGCCCATTCTGCATCCAGCATTTGCTCCATTGTTTCAACAAACCCACACTGAAACACAAAAAGATGTGGCTCAAAACCACATTCAGATACCCCAGGCCAAGGCCGTACTGACTGTCATCCCTGAATGTCATAAACCAGCCATAAATCTATGCAGACAGTTACCATAAAAACAAGATATCAAAGGAAGTAAAACCCGCATGCAGTGTGGACACTGCCATAAAATCCGACAATCAATCAAAGTGAAAGTGGCATGCAATGTAGAGGGGAATTTCTGTTCCAGGGTGGATTTGGTAAAGCAGCAGAGCAAATGCTAGATGCAGAACGGGCAACGTTTCTCCATCAATTTAATCAATAGCTCAAGCTGTGCATTTTCATACTGCTGTTCCACAAATCTATGTAGAGTCAATCATTCTCCGAACTGGGATAGTTAAGGTTTCTATTTTTCCCCCAGTGCAGATGAATAGGTGAAAACTGCCTTTCTAGTCTTTGTTAGCGACGGCATCTAATAGTGAATTCCTAAACAGACTGTTTTTTAAGCCCAGGGTTTTCAAAGGAGTTAGAAGGATATAACTCTGTTTAAGATTGCACTGTAAATTGCTCACACTGAAACTGGAAACAAGACAATCCTATCAAGTCTTTGGCTTGAATCTTGTGGTGCTGTTCTGCTTCTCCGACAATATGGCTTTTCTGTTTGCAAAGAACAGGGAGACAATCACCCCCTTCTATTGCAGACGGATAATCTGCACCCCACACTGTTTCTTCTGGGCCACCAACAGAAAGGTGTATGACGGGGCGGGGGGGGAGAGACTGAAATGAGAGGAGGAAGGTGAGAAAGGGGCTTTCCTGTATCAGGACTCCACCTGTGCTGCTTAGGATCTAAGCCTTAAAAATGTAACGCACAATTGTTAAGTTTGATGTAAGATATGAGGCGAAAAGGACTGGGAAATTTTATTTCATCTAGTTTTGCTGAAATCCGTGGCCTGCACCTAAGGTGAATCGTATGACAAGGAAATAAATTGGTTTGGATATTTATCAGGCTGAGAGATTATTTTCAGGTAGATGGAATGGAAAGCCAGTCACAGTGCCCTTGATACTGGAGCAGCCGGCAGCAGAATTACATTCTGCCAGCGAATGAGCCTCATGGTGGACTGGTCTGCTGCAGATGAATCCTTAGATAGGGAGCCTGAGAGAAGGGCACCCATCTGGTGAGTTGAGTTAGTGGTCCTCTTTGTACTGCAGTGGCTTTTCTTCTGAGAGGCCTTTAAAGTGTTATAATACAGGTGTTTCTAGCATGTTGTATTGGCCCCAAATGCTGTAATCTAAATTTGGAGGAAGGAATCTTTTTTTAAAAAAAAATTGAGCTAAACTTTGCCAGAAGGATTTCTGTCTCTATAAAATTGTTTTATTACAAATTCCAGAACAATAAACTAGGAGCTCCCTAAAGCAGCATTAAAATCCAACATGTAGCATTTTATTTATGCAGATAAATACATCTTTGTAGATTACTCTCTGTACAGGCTTGGGTGGAGCTACTCCCATCAAAACCCACTGCTTTCACTTGGTTTAGACTGGAATAACCTTGCATAGGATTGCACGGTAAATCTCACGGGCTGTAACTGTGGTGCAAGGAGATCAAATCAGTCAATCTTACAAGAAATCAACCCTGACTGTTCCCTGGAAGGCCAGATACTGAAGCTGAAGCTCAAATACTTTGGCCACCAAATGAGAAGGGAGCACTCACTGGAGAAGACCCTGATGCTGGGAAAGATTGAAGGTAAAAGAAGAAGGGGATGGCAAAGGATGAGAGGGCTAGTGTTATCGATGCAACAAACATGAAGTTGAGCACACTCGGGAGGATGGCGGAAGACAGGAGGGCCTGGTGTGGTGTGGTCCATGGGGTCACAAAGAGTCAGACTCAACTGTGCAACTGAACAACAACAACAACAAAGCTATCAACAGTGGAGGGAAAATTAAAAGTACAATTCATAGCGAAACTGGCAAGAGAAGGGCCTTACCTTCAGATCTGGAAACGCTAGCCTCTTCATAGTACAAATATATACTTAGTAAAGTAGTGAACTTCAGGAATGTACAATGCATCCTTTTCATTTGTGGTTATCTTTGTGAGTCGTCATAGTGTGCTTTTTGTTCCACCTATTTTTGGTGCTGCCATTCCTTTTTTGTTTGTTCTTTTATGCCATGTTTACTCTGTTTGCATGTGATAGGACACTTCTATTCCAACAAAATCCATAGCTTTCAAAATGGCAACAGTTTAATTGGAGAAATTTGATGGGAAGAAAAAAAATGGCATGAAAATAAAGGTTCGTGGGTTTGATTTGCATAAGTGAGAGCAACAATGTTTATTTTTTTCTCAAAAAAGTGGAATACAAAAGTGAAGAAGGGGTCAGGGAAAATATAGATTAATCATCAAATGTTGTAATTTGTTACACATAACAAGTAAAATCAGATGCATCATCAGATGTATTACATATTTCAAATACAGAAGCAGACAATAAAACATGAATATTACAGTATTTTGGGATAGATTCTCTCTTTAAAAGAATACACAAGAACTTTCCTAATGTTAGTGATAATCTATTAGCAATAAAAGAGATTACATCTTTAACAGTGGAACAGACTTCGACACTAAAATTAAATCATCATCAAAACCTGAATATTGTCTTGTTTGTCTAAATCTAAATTTTATTCTTATAAATATTTAAATACTAGTGGAATACCAATGATAATATTAAAACTATAATCAATATCTTCATCACCTTTAATATGATATTCAGATAATTCCAAAACTCAAAAAAATTAGCTATTCCCTTAATATGAGCTTGCCATTTCTGCTGAAATTCTTTCAGTGTTCTTTTGTTTATATAATTAGTTTTTCCAGTGCTGCATGCTCAGCTAGTTTTTCTTTCCAGATCTCTATTGTAGGATATTCTTTTGTCTTCCACTTCATTGCAAATATTATGTAGGTCTTGTGAGGTTCTGTCTATGTTGCCTGGTAAGATTCCCAGTAACATAGTCAGGGCCAGCCCCAGGGTTTTTTGCGCACTAGGCGAGGCTACCTTGTGGCACCCCACTAGGTGAGGCTGCCTTGTAGCACACCCCCCACCACAGAGCCGCCCTCTCCACCACCGGAGACCTGCCCACAAGGGACACCCCCCTGCTCCAGTTCCACCTGCCTGCCAGGGCTCATGAGCTCTCCAGCCCCACCAGCAGCCACCTGCACCAGCTGGCCGCAGCGTCTACAAGTCTATCTGCATTGGCCCAAGGCTAAGTTTGGTTCTTAGCCTGAATGGAAAGCTGCATTCAGACATAATGGTAAATCATGGTTTGCATAAAGCACACTATCTCCTGGTTTGAGTCTCTCTGCTTCCCCATTTGCCAGCTGTGCCCCTAGGCAGCCGCCTAGTTAGCCTAGTGATAGAGCCGGCCCTGAACATAGTCTCTGCTTTCATTGGAAATTTGGTTTTTAAAATATTTTGAATCTCTTCATATATATTTTCCAGTATCTTTTCATCTTGATGCAGGTCCACCACATATGATAAAAAGTGCCATCTACGTCTTTACATTTTCAGCAAACCCCTTTGTAATAGCTAACAGTATTCATACATAATTGAAGCGAGCAGATGAGGAAATAAATCATAATAGTTACCCGATAATATTGATTTTTATTTTTAAACTATTTATGAATAGCACAGTATTTCTATGTATATATATATTTTAAACTTCCCTGGTCTTCTACAAAGGCCATGACTTTGCATTATTGATCTCAATCTCATTGTTCTTCAGAATTGTTTGCTGATAGCTCCCTGATGAGCAACTGCAGAGTTCCATCTCCATATATTTTTGTCACACAAAGGACCTGCCATACTCGCAATCGAAGTAAATAAGTAAACAAACACCATGCCTTATTACTTCTGCTGAAATACTGGACTCTATTAGGATCACTGTACAGGCTGAGCAAACAAAGCCCAGATAGCTTTCTGTGTTTCAGTTCTGATCACTGCTAAATTAGTGTGTTAGAGCTAGCATTCTAACCACTTCTGTGTTTTGAAAAGGAAAATCTCTGTGTGTTTCTGTGTGTATGTTTGTGCGTGTTTAAATGAACTGTGAGGGGAAAATGTCTCCCTGCTCTTCACTCTACTGAGGCCCTCATTTGAATACAAAGCTCTGTTTGCACTTGCTTTGTGGGATTAAATCCTCTCAGAGGCTGTGTGATGGTCACCTTAAAGAGGCAATTTTCTGTAATGAATCAATATCTCATTGCCGCTACAAACAAGTGTTCCTCATTGTTATTGCTGCAAGAACAAGGAATACAGAAGGGCATCTGTCTAAAAGTTTTTTCAATGCTCAAAATCTAGGAAGCCCTGTAAAGGCTTCAAAAAACCTAAAAGGGCATGGTAGGACCTCAGGCCCTGTGAATGCTTTTCCTGACCTTCTCGCATGGCCACTCCTCTTTCCTACCTTTCCCTTTTCTTTTAGCATTTGCTGCCAACAACTAGTCCTTCACACGAACTAGCACACCTTATTCCAAGCCTCCTACATAAGGAGCAAAAGTAATTGGCAATGTACCCTGAACACATCCAATGCACTCATGAAACTGTGCATTGCGAGAGAATATAAGTATTAAGGAACAAGCTGTCTTTCAGGGAAATGTGCCTGCCACTACCGTCCTAATTAAGGATTTTGTAGCAAGCTTCCACATGTCCCCAGAATACTATTTGGAAACTACTGTAATGAAAGAAAAGACCTTATGACCATCAAGTTTTTTATATTGTATGGATCACACAAGAAGCAAGGCACAACGTATCTGCAGGCCAGAGATTGGAACAATAAAACAAACTGTCTCACACTAGTTGGAAGGCTGGGAAACTTTATTTCCAGCCTCTGTAATGGGCATAACCTGCCTGAGGACTTCTTTCATCAAAGTGCCAAGCAATGCTCCCCCCTCCTGACACTTTTTATTTCTTGTGGTTATGGCAATGCATAACGTAGATTTGACACTACAGGTATGCATTTTCTCAGAGGTCATACATGCTTTATGCCCTAGTTGTTCTCTAGGCCAAGAATTCCAGAGCTGGATGGAGGACAGGTGATGTCTCACCGTATAAATAAGGAATGACTTTTTGTGTGTGCTGCTATTAAAGGATGCAGTCTTTTGAGGGCTGTGCATTTCTTTCTAAGACTTTCTGCCCAAGCCGGAAAGAAAGGACTGTGTATGTAAAGTGTGGTTTTCTATGTATATGATGTGTGACAGATAGACAATGGGGAAAGGAGTGAACTTTTTTCCTGCCATAGAGAACAATGGAGGGAATAGGGGCAACCTGTTTGGGGGCCCGGAGAATTGGACCCCCTGGTCTAATCTTCTTGAAACTTGGTGGGTATTTCAAGGAGAGGACCCAGCAGCTACCCTGCAAGTTTGGAGCCTCTCCCTTAAACCCCCTCCCCTCCAGTGGCTTTTAAAGTTGCCACCAAATCTCGGCGGCAATTCGGCAGCAAGCCGAATCAGAACAGAGAATCTGATTTGGCCTGTGGCTGCCCTAGTGGCCAGTCCTGAGCTGGCGGAGCTTTGCTCCGCCTCGCTCCGGCCCCAAAGGACCCCTGGATATAAGCATTACTTAACACATGAATAAAGAAAAAGCATGTGGACACTGTACCCAGAGTCTGTGTGCATTCACTGTAATTTGTGAACACAACTAATATATTATTTAGTTTGGAGTTATAATTTAGTAGGAAGAATTAATGTGTAACTATTTCTACATTCTTTAGTTGTACAAAGTTCTCATGTTTGCCTACATCTGCTGGTGAAACAAGGGAAAGCGGCACGGTACAATCCGATCTTGAAGCTAAGCAGGGTTGGTACTTGGATGGGAGACCACCAAGGAAGGCTCTGCAGAGGAAGGCAATGGTAAACCACCTCTGGTTCTCACCTCTGGTTCTCACAGAGGAAGGCAATGGTAAACCACCTCTGGCTCATTGCTGCCATTGCTATAAGTCAGTTGCAACTTGGAAGCATGTACATACATACTGGTGAAATAGTCCTCCATGATGACTTCCCTTCCATTGTGTAAGCTATGCTATATTTAGGACAAAAGAACTAAATGTCAAAGCCATGTTCTAGCACATGTTTAATGTGGAGATATGGTATTTTGGGTTTGCTTTCATTTTGTTCTCTATGATGTGGTGGGTAATTCATTTCTTCTCCCTCTTGTGTGAGAACATAACAGAATACTCATCATATGCATAACAATCTGAATACAGCTGTATTACAATGCATTCTGAATACAGCTGAATACAGGTGCATTCTGTAGCTGTAGTAACTGGGGTGAAGGATGGAGGTTGTGAAAAGCTGCAAATTGGAACAAGAGTTGCATACGAAGCACAGCTAATCACTAATTTGTGACAAAATACCAACACACCCTCATCAGATTCTGGAAACATACACACTTCAAATCATATGGTGAACAATGCCTATAAGGAGAAAGAGGAGAAATTGAAGTTTTAGGAGCTGGAGTGAATTAGTTTGATGCTGCTTCTCAGTACTTTGGCTTCTTTCTCTTGTAAGTCAGGGCACTGGTTTTCTAGGTGGTTGGCTATGGCTCATCACATATTTTAAGTGCTTAATTTGGATAAAGACAGATTTCATAGCTTGTTTCCAACGTAAAGGCTATGCCTGGCATAATTACAACAAACAGGAAAGCCATTCCATGTTTCCTCAGAGGAAAAGGGATTTTAGTCATATATGTAGTTTGAGTCAGGGCTGTTTTGGGGCAGGAACACCCGGAATGGCATTCCAGCTCTCAATGGAGCTGGCTGGCTGGCTCGCCCACCTGCCTTCCCCTCCTGGCCCTGAGCCTCGCAACTCTTCGCCGCCACTCCACCACCTTACCTCAGCTCTCCCCCTGAATTCCTCACCACCAGTCTGAACTGCAGGTGAAGTGCTCTCAGGGCTGCTCTCGCCAATACCCACCTCCCAAGCCCAACCCATATGGCGCTGAGCGGCAGCAGGCAGGTCAGCCTTAAAGGAGTCGGCACCGCTGAAAGGCGAATACCACACGGAGCACCCCTCCAGGCCTCTCAGAGGGCAGGAACTGCTTGTGTGGTAAACAGTCTGGCATTGGCTCTAAGTAGAATGAAAAGAAAAAAAGAAAGAAAGAAAGAAAGAAAGAAAGAAAGAAAGAAAGAAAGAAAGAAGAGGGAGGGAGGGAGGAACGAAGGAAGGAAGGAAAGAAGGAAGGAAGGAAGAGAGAGGGGGGAAGGGAGGAACAAAGGAATGAAGGAACGAAGAAAGGAAGGAAGGAAGAAAGAAAGAAAGAAAAAGCAAAAATCTCAGTAAATCTGCGTAGTGATTGCATTTGCATCAAAGTTCTCAGCAGCTCTGGTACTGGATCCTGGTTAAGTGATGTTAAAGCCATTAAAAGTGTGGGGTTTAGTGGCTCCAGCTCACTGAATCAGCTCACTCAGTGCCAAAGAGCCATATGCCTCTGGGGTTGACTCACATTTATCTTAAAAGTATGGAACTGAAAACTTTTTTTAAAAAATAATTTTTAATTGTTTTTTTTTAAAACCGTTTTGACAACAAACAAGGTAAACAGAATAAGAAGCAAAAGGTGGGTGTGGCTGGATGACCACACTTCTGGTAACATGGGGGTGTGGCCTAATATGCTAATATGCTGTACTGTCAGGAGTGTAGCCTAATATGCTAATGAATTTCTGCTCTTGGGTGTATTATGCTAATTAGTTTTGGCTGGGCTTTTTCTACGAATAAAGCCCTGGTTTGAGTGATTCCAACAAAAAAAGCAGTGTATTTTCAGAACTTTTGTTATGGTTTCTTGATAACCAGACATGTAGTTTATCTCAAGAATGAGTTGCAGAGGTCTTCCCCCATACTTGTCTTCCCCAACAATAGAAAGCCAATTTTTTGAACTGATTTTCTTCATTCTTTTCAATGTTCTAGGGGTGACTGTAAGGCCAAGACCCTGGTATTTTTGTCAGTTTCATGGTGGTCATGACTGAGTTGAGTGGAAATGGTTTATTTACATTAAATGGTGGACACCCTATCATGAATTCTTGGAAACCTTTCAGACTTTCAGGCTGAAGAGGTTCTGTTGTCCAGTGCTTCCAGAAACATGTCTTTTATCTAACGGTTTTGTAGCAATCCACATTATTTCAGTTGGAATTTTTTGGCTGTTGAAAGTTTGCTGCACACCTTTAGAGAGAATGCATATATTTTCAAAGACAAGCTGAAAGGATCATCTGTCTTCAATCTCCTATTCTTGAGGCTTTTACAAAATTCTGAGTCATGAAAAATGCTAAGCTTATTTTTAAATCCTCAGTCCATCTAACTGTTCTAACATACCCAAACTCATAATTATTTAAATCCTTCTATGTTCATAGAGCCTGGTAGTTTTTCATCCTTATAATTAGAAAATGAGGAAGATGGTCTGACATCAACAGGTTTCTTACTGAGAACTGAACTGCCACCCTAATAAATTGTTGAGACACAATCATATAATCTTCCATACTACTATCACCTAAGTTGATGGAACTATTAACTACAGACAGGTCTAGAGCTCTGTCAGAGATAGTCCCACATAGTTTAACTTTAAATCATGGGGTCTGTGCTCAGACAAGAAAGAGGCAATATTTATTGGCTGACCATCCCACAGTCTAGATTTCTGAAAGCTTTCATTTGAGGGTCCCAATCTAGTATTAAAGCCCCTCCCCCAATTATTATTTGATCCTCTGGGTAATTTACAGTTATCTCGAGGCATAATCTGAGCAATCTGATGAAATTTGCTTTATCTGTTGTCTAGTCTTAAATGGAGGATTATAAACACAGGTTATGGAATAAGCATTAGATGCAAGTTTTATATGAGCTGCCATGGAACAGGAAGGGAAGAAATTTAACTGGGTAATTTCTACTCTATTATCTGGGGAGGGGGCAGCATGGCGGCTCTTGCTGGGAGTGGGGCAGCGGTGAACATGGGAAACTGGGACCCATCCTGCCCATTGCCAGCCCTATCAAGGAACCTAGTGAAGGCTGGTAGGGTGGGGGTGCATGGCAGGCTATAGTGGGCAACGGATCATCAACTGGTTGGTGGGTCAACTGATTAACAGGATGCAGTATCCGATGCTGTGCCGAGGCTTTTTACAGCTGTAACCAATAAAGTTGTGGCCAACTATGTTCCAATTTTTATCCTAAAAATGGTGTGTGTGTGTTTTATTTGAACCTTGGGTCCTGGGATGGGGTCACTGCTAAGGGAATCCCCACCTTGGTGCTCTCCTTGCCTCCCCTTGGTGCTGAGGCTGAAAACTTTTCACACTTTCACCTAAGGGTGACAATCCCTCCTGAATGGGCCCTGCTCCTCCTGGTCACCCACCCCTGCCCCAGGAGGGGGAGGGAGCCTGGGTTGACTGGCAATGGCCATGCTTGCTGGCAGCTTATCACAGCCAGCCTGGGAACCTCACAGTTGGCCAGGAGGGGGGGAACCTGGGGCACATGGCACTGCCAAGGCAGGAAGTACTGTGGCCAGAGCCAGGACTGTGACAGGTGGGCAGGTCTGCAGGGCTGAGTGAGGCCCAGAGTTGACTGAGGGAGCCGGAGCCATGAGGGCAAGGCTGCGAGAGCCACCCCACCCCATGCCTCACTGCACTTGCACTAGCCCAGCCACCCCAGGCCATATGACAAGCTCCTCCCCCACCGCCCTTGTGTGCCTGGGAGGTGGCACATATCAGCAAGTAAAAAGAAGGTATTTAAAGAGACAGATGTCTCTTTAAATAGCTTCCTTTTTGTTGCTGGTACGTGCCTCCACTGTGAGGCAACTCAAGGAAGGAAGGGGAGGTATTCAGACTTAATTAGATTAGAAATAACAAGAGGCGGACCCGCGATACTCACGGGGGGGAGTATTCCCCCCAGATCCCGGCCTGCAGAAGCAGGAGGAGCTCCACAGGAGGAGGAAGCAGCAGCAGGTAAGCCTTCTCCCTCCTCCTCTCCCCCCCCGGCACTGGTGAGGCTGAGTGGCTCACAGCCGCTGGCCCGCCGAGCTGCCTCCCATCCCCTCCCCCCATTCAACCAGAGGTGGCAGCGGCGAGGCCAGAGGCCCGGCAAGCTGCCTCTCCCGTTCAAATGGCAGTGGCGAAGCTCGAGGCCTGCCGAGCCGCCTCCCACCCCCTCCCCTGTTCAAATGCCAGTGGTAGCAGCGAGGCCCGCCGAGCTGTCTCCCAGCCCCTCCCCTGTTCAACCAGCAGCAGCAGTGAGTCCTGAGGCCTGCCGAGCTGTCTCCCACCCTCTCCCCTGTTCAACCGGCAGCGGCGAGGCCAGGGCCTGCCGAGCCGCCTCCATCCCCTCCCCTGTTTAACCAGCGGCAATGAGGCCCAAGGCATGCCGAGCCATCTCCCACCCCCTCCCCAAAAGCAGCCACAGTGTTCTCTGTGCACGCGCGGAGAACGCTTTAACTTTTCGGGGGATTTAAAGATCCCCCGAAAAGTTTTTTAAACATTTAAGATTTTTCTGCACATGGGGGGAGTGCCCCCCATGTGTAGAAACCCCACCCCACCCCCAAGTGCCCCCCGTGTGGATTTAGGTATCCGCACGGGGGAGGGTACTTGGGAATTAGATATATAGATTAGATTAGTTTGTTAGATCCCAGTGTTTGCACCTCCACTGAAAATTTTCTGGTTACGGGCCTGGTCCCCAGCCCTACCAAAAACTGCTGTAGGTGGGGAACTAGCTCAAGCCATGTTTGCCCCAACTTTTCTTTAGTCTGGAACTGAGAAAATTTCCTGCACTGCTTATTGTAAATGGCCTTTGTACCTGGAGCCAGGGCAGCCATTCTTGCTCTCTGCACCTCAGCTGCGCAAGACCCCACAACCCCGGGGGCATTGAGGTTGGCATGGGATCTGCTTACAGGGCCAATTCTCAGAAATAGCGCCCCTGAAATCGAGACTAAGCATCAGCAATGCCACTATCAAACCTGGCATATGCCGAGCTTTAAATCAAATGTTATGCTTCAAACAATGAAAATGAATCCCCTTGGCGGCTGTAAAACTCTAGGATTCGTAGAAGTCTGCCTATTAATCACCAGAACCACTGCCTGTTTGTCACACTAGAAAAGTACTACCAAGTTTCCAAGCAAATTTACCCAAATATGGGCAACTACCACTATAGGGGAAAATTCCTTAAGTGTGAGGTCTCTTAGGACCTCTTCTTGCTTCCAACTGTCTGGCCAGAGTTGAGAGCACCCCCAGCATCAGACTGGAAACATGCCTCCAGAAAGACAGACTGTTAAAGATTAGCAAAAATTCCAAGTGTAGCAAAAAATTCCAGTATGTGTGCATCTGCCTTACATGCCTGCCAGGGGCACGCCTAACTCTAGGGCCAATTCAGAAAAAACCCCAGCCAATAAGTGGGCACACTCATATAACCTTATTGGAGCCTGCTTTTCCCCTAAAAGCCCACTCTAGCATTGTTCTGAAATGCTTGAAGTTTAAACAGGACATCCCATTGGCAGTGCTGCATCAAAATAAAACCACCCTTTGAACTGAAAGCCTAGCAACTCAAAGTCATCAGGGTGGACTGGGAGGAGGCCAAAAGTGGACTTTATGTCACACTTTGCTAAGAGAATCTTCTTCCCACAGGACTGCACCGTCTCCATAGCCATTTCAAAAGAGGCATACTTATCAGGTATCTCATCATTGACTGATGTACCTCTAGGATATGATAAATGGTTAATTATCCTAAATTACGCAGGTGTTTTCTTTGGAATGACACCTAAACCTGGACCTCTCCATAGGGATGGCTGTGAATGGCCCTGCTATCCTATCCTCCTTCCATTCCTTCTCCAATTCCTCTCTAACCACATGCTCCAAATTTACCATCGACCTTAAGTTCTTAGCAGGGGTCCTTTCGTAAAAAAAGAGGTGCAGGAGCTCATTAGCATAACTCATTTGCATATGCCACACCCCCTGACGTCACCGGAAGTGTCAAAAGGCCACACATCCCTGACGTCATGGGCAGTGTGTCAGAAGGCAAGAAGGGAGGGAGGGAGGGAGGGGGAAGGAAGGAAGGAAGGAAGGAAAGGAACAGGAAGGAAGGTAGGTAGGTAGGTGGGGGAGAGAGAGAGAGAAGAAAGAAAGAAAGAAAGAAAGAAAGAAAGAAAGAAAGAAAGAAAGAAAGAAAGGGAGGGAGGGGGGAAGGAAGGAAGGAGGGAGGAAGGAAGAGGGGAAGGAAGGAAGAAAGGAACAGTAAGGTAGGTAGGTAGTTGGGGGAAGAGAGAGAGAAGAAAGGAAGGAAGGAAGGGGGGAGGAAGGGGGGAAGGAAGGAACAGGAAGGTAGGTAGGTAGGTGGGGGGAGAGAGAGAGAAGGAAGGAAGGAAGGAAGGAAGGAAGGAAGGGGAGAGGGAGGGAGGGAGGGAGAGGGGAAGGGAGAGGGGAAGGAAGGGGAAAAGGAAGGAACAGGTAGGTAGATAGGTAGGTGGGGGAGAGAAGGAAGGAAGGGAGAGAGGGAGGGAGGGAGGGAGGGAGGGAGGGGCGCTTCTCCCCCCACTAGGGCTGGCGTTTCCCTCCCCCCCTTGCTTGGGCCTGAGTGGCATTAAGCCACTCAGGCCCGGCTTCTCCCTCCCTTGGGCCCTGGGAATGGTGACTGGGGGAGGGAGGGGGCTCTGGGTCGGGGCCGGCGGCCAGCCGCGGCCCTGGGAAAAGTGACAGGGCGAGGGAGGGGGCTCGGGAGCGGGGCCAGCGGCCAGCCACGGCCCCGGGAAAGGCAACTGGGCTCGGGAGGGGGCTCGGGAGCAGAGCCGGCGGCCAGCCGCAGCCCCGGGAAACGGGACAGGGCGAGGGAGGGGGCTCTGGAGCGGGGCTGGTGGCCAGCCGTGGCCCCGAGAAATGGGACAGGGCGAGGGAGGGGGCTCGGGAGCGGGGCCGGCGGCCAGCCGCGGCCCCGGGAAAGGCAAAAGGACGAGGGAGGGGGCTCGGGAGCGGGGCCAGCGGCCAGCCGCGGCCCCGGGAAAGGCAACAGGGCGAGGAAGGCTTTCTGCCGGGGGGCGGCGCTTTGTTATGTGCCCGCCCCCCGGCCCCTTCTCTCCCGGAGCGGCGCTCCGGCGCGCTCCGGCCCCAACGGAGCCCTGGTTCTTAGCCATATAAAACTGCCTTGAGCCCTGATATGGTATGCAAAGACCACCCTAAAACCTTCTAATTAGTATTCTGCATCTATTAGTAGTCGCCATCACTAGTAACCAGTATTAGTTACAACTGTAGAGGCTGGTTCCTGGTGAATTATAGACAGCCTGTGCATGCTGAGTAAGATCAATGCTGGAATTGAACAACATATGGTATGCACCTTCGTAGTCACATCACTGTTATCTGAATAACATTGTTAACATTGCTAGCACTTTAATACTTAATAGTATTGTTTTAATGTATTGTTTTAATGGGTTTGGTGGTTTGATTGTTTTAATTTGTATTTTACCTTGTGTAAGCCGCCCTGAGCCTGCTTTGGCAGGGTAGAGCGGGATATAAATTTGAATATGAAAATAAATAAATAAATCTACTCTTTTGGGGTAGTGCCCCAACCAGCACCTTAAAACTTCAAGCAAATGATTGCATTTTCTTTTCCAGTAAAAACAGCCGTCCACAATTAAGTATGTATGGTACACAACAAGTGCATTCTATGCCTCCGAGCTTTGGAATGAAATGAGACTTCAGTTCTGTGTGACTATAATAAAACAGCATTTGGAGGGAGGGGAAATGCCTTGAGTAGCATAACAGATAGGCACACAATAAAACATTCTATTGTTTTGCAGAATGTCTCTTATGTAAACTATATTCTAGACTGATTTAGAGGTGAAATTTAAAGTCAGAATATGAAATCAAAAGTGAAACAAGAAACAAAACCCAGATAAATTATGAAGCAGAGTCAAGGGAGAAAAGAGATGTTTTGAATTAGATTTGGAACTAGGCAAAAACCAAAACTCCTCTGGAAAGGAGAGGTTTGGGCATATATAAATTCTAGTTTAAAAAGAATACCGCTGATTGAAATCTTTGCCTCATAGACTTGCTGAAAACAATGGTTCCTGCTTATGATTTTTTCCCTCTGTGTCTAGGGGGGGAAAGCGTTATCTCTGACTTAAATCATTGGGCATTCAGTTTCATTTTTATAAGATAATTGCATCTTAAGAATGGGATGAGTTACACAGCTCAGACCGGGAAGCCAGAACAACCCTGGGAATGGGCCTCCCCCCCTCCCCGCTCTGTCCCTTGGTAAAGCAAGGACTTGCCAAGGCCAGGCTGTGGCAGCATGACTAACTTGCCCAGGTTACTGTACTGGGTAATTGTGCTGGCCATAGATGGCTTTCTTCAGGCCGGACTGGATGATGGTGATAGCACCACGATTTAGCCTCCAGGCTAGCTGGTTGTGGGGGAGGCTATTCAGTGGTGGCTGTTGGTAGGGTTGCCAGGTCCCCCGTGGGGTGGGTGGGGAAACCCCCACTTGATGGGTCTGTTACCCACTGGCCTGGATTGGGCTGCCGGGGAGAACCCCACCCCCAAATTGCTGAGATTGCAGAGATGTGCCCAGCGTGATGATGTCACCTGGAAGTGACGTCATCGTGTCAAGCACGTTGCGGGGGGATGCTCTATCATTTGAGGAAAAACTCTATGGTTTTCCCTCAAATGATAGTGGTCCTGCCCCCAATGTGCCCAACGTGATGACATTGACACCCCTGATCTAGATCCATTATATCTTGAACAAACAAGCAAAGCGTGCTTCATGCACATGCCAAAGAACTCCCGGTGACAGCCAGAACTCCCCCCCGCTGCAGCTTAGGTAGGATTTGGCAACCCTAGCTGTTGGTCTACAGCAGGGGTGGCCAAACTGCAGCTTAGGAGCCACATGCAGCTCTTTCACACATATTGTGCGGCAGGACAGCTGAAAAGTGAAGGGGAGGCATGCCTCCCTGGTTGGTCCTCCTTTCTCCTTGCTTTCTTTCCATCTCTCCCTCCCCCCATCTCCTTCCTTCCTTCCTTCCTTCCTTCCTTCTTTCCTTCCTCCCCTCCCTCTCTCGCCATCTAAGGTAAAATATCATTATCAATATCTGTTTTTACCTAGGGTTCCCAACCTCCAGGTGGGGCCTGGGGATCTCCCGTTTTTACAATGGATCTCCAGCTGACAGAGATCAGCTCCCCTGGAGAAAATGGCTGCTTTGGAGGGTGGGCTCTATGGCATTGTAGCATGCTGAGGCCCCTCCCCTCTCCCCACCCTCTCCCGGATCCACCCCCAAAGTCTCTAGGGATTTTCCAACCCAGACCTGGCAACCCTAGTTTTTACCCCTTTTGTTTTTATTTTTGGCAGTCTCATTTAATGTTAATAAAAAGCAAATTTGCATATTTTTCAATAAAAATGTGTGGGTTATATATTTGTTCATGTCTTGTGGCTCTCAAATATCTGACGTGTATTCTGTGGCTCTTACGTTAAGCAAGTTTGGCCACCCCTGGGTTTGTAGTAATGTCTTGATGCAAGCGAGGCCCCTCCTATAAAGGTCTGAGTAAAACAGAAATTAGTTCTTGAGGGTCACTAGAAGCTATTCACACATGTACACATCAGAGAAACCCCTCCGCACAGAAGAGTGAGGAAAATATATATTTGTGTGCTTTTCTCTTACAGAATTTAATTAGTCTCATTGTTAGGAAGTGAATGAATGTTAGAGGCTATCAGAATACCATTATAATAGAGGCTCAAATAAAATCTCTGCTACATATTAATTGCAAAAAGCATAAACTGGTCTGAAGAGATGTCAGCATGGTTAAGGTCTCAGTGGCAGGAAGGCTCCCCACTAGTTCATGAATGCATTGGAAATTAATGAAGAAAAAAACAAAAAGAGAACCACCATTTCCAAATCAAATTAAAGCTACAATTAGATACATTCTGAAAGAATTTGAGGTGGAGATTGTTCAAGATATAATGGATCTAGATCAGGGGTGGCCAATTGCCACCCTAGCAGGAATAACAAGACAGACAACAGTCTTGGAATTAAACAAGGGCCACTTTATTGAATTACAAACATTGCAGCAACGGGAAAACATAAGCAAGCCTGGAACAGGCAAGGCAGGCGTCATTCCCTGACCTGCCTCCTTGCCCTTGTAGGGCGGGTCACCCCAGCTCCGGTCTTGAGCCACCGATCTGGCTCGTGACCGGCAGCCTGGCAAGCTGGTTGCCACCTAGGAGCGCCTACCCCTGAAGCCTTACAACTTGCAGGGAGGCGCCTGACCTAAGAGGTTCCCAGAGGCGATCACCATTCCCTGCCCTAGGCCTTAAAAACCCGAGGGCAGTTCCTGATGACCTCCTGTTCCCTAACGGGATATGCCGTGAGGTGCTCACCAGTTCCGTTTACTTGCTTGCACAATCCTGCCAAGTGACCTAGTTAAGCCCCAACCACCACCTATAAGCCTTACTTCGCTGCCCTCAGTGTAAGGTAGGCAAAAACATCCCTCCCTTATGGCCAATTGTGGGAGAGGTGAAAAATTCCTACCTGGCCCCATAGGCGACCAGCCATAGCCTACACTAAGAACAGGGCGGGCGGGTGGGCGAGCACAGGAAACAAGAGGAAGAGCGAGAGCGGGGCTCAGCCCTTTAAACAGGCTGGCCCCGCCTCGCTGAATCCAGGACGCGTTGCGTCCTTCCTGTTGTTGCCCCGCCTCCCTGCGGGGCGGCAAAGCAGCACCCGGGCGCCATTGGCGTGGCCGGCGTCCGGGAGCCCAGTTGCCACCCCAGCAGGAATAACGAGACAGACAACAGTCTTGGAATTAAACAAGGGCCACTTTATTGAATTACAAACATTGCAGCAACGGGAAAACATAAGCAAGCCTGGAACAGGCAAGGCAGGTGTCATTCCCTGACCTGCCTCCTTGCCCTTGTAGGGCGGGTCACCCCAGCTCCGGTCTTGAGCCACCGATCTGGCTCGTGACCGGCAGCCTGGCAAGCTGGTTGCCACCTAGGAGCGCCTACCCCTGAAGCCTTACAACTTGCAGGGAGGCGCCTGACCTAAGAGGTTCCCAGAGGCGATCACCATTCCCTGCCCTAGGCCTTAAAAACCCGAGGGCAGTTCCTGATGACCTTCTGTTCCCTAACGGGATATGCCGTGAGGTGCTCACCAGTTCCGTTTACTTGCTTGCACAATCCTGCCACAGCCAAGGCCAAGCCTCTGCTTTGGCCTTTGCTCCCCATTCAGTGACCAAGCACCAACTGTATCCCATGCTGCAAATCCCATAAAAATATTTCATTGCCCTTATCTGACAAATGCACCCCGTCCGACCTGTACAGATCTGACAATTCAACCCGTATCTCGGGGTGCTGTAAAAAGACACCCAACCCAGATTCCATGGCCTTCCGCATTTGCCTGTTGACCTTTCGCCTAGCTCGGTCAATACACCTGGGGTCCCCCAAGTTCCTCCACTCCTTGCGAGGTAGGATGGCTGACCAAACAATCTGCACATGTGGCCACCTTGCTCTTATCCTCACAAGGTCAGCCTCCGCCTGCACCACAAGGGCCTTACCCTTCATCAGCCCCAAATCATTACCCCCCAAGTGTATCACCAAGACCTGAGGCGGAAGCCCTCTTCGTTCCTCGAATAGCAGGGGAAGGAGCACCAGCCACCCCATGCCTCTCCGTCCCAGCCACTCGACCACTGCCCGGTCACTAAGGCCCAGTTGAGACCCGATGGGTGTCCTCCAGGCCTGATGAGCCGCCCAAAAGATCATGCTATGGCCGCAAACCAGAACACACCGTCTTGTCCCACCGTCAGCAGCCTCTGCAAAAGGAACTGGATTAAGTTGGCAACGTCATCTACCTATCCCTACCTATCCCTAAAGTCAATCAACCTACTTCCTGCAAGCCCGAACATAGCCTTTATAACAGCGGGACCTCCATCGCCCAATCCTCTGAACCTCACCATTGGGGTACCCCATTGCTGCCGCTGTGGATGCCACCCCAATTCGAAATGAGTGGGTTCCAAACCTCACTCCACCCAATCCCAAGCGCTCCAGTGCCTTCCTTGTCACACTCCAAAATTGGAATTTGGTGAGAGGGGCACCATCCGCGTGCCGGAATAGGTACCCGTGGCCATCCCCCCGCAGTGCTAAAAAGTGGCATAAAGCCAGCACTGGGCATAATTCTGCCTCAGAACAGCGGTCCAGCTCGATCTCGGAACCCCTACCGCACTGATCGGTTTTGGATAGGCGCAGCCGAATTCTAACTTTCGAGTCCGAGAAAGAGATGTCCCGCCTCTCCAGGGCAGTGCCAGAGGCGTCCTGGCTAGAGCCGGCCACCAGCTCGCTGACTCGCAGTGCCCCAAAGAAGGCAACCAAAGATGCTGCCTGAAACAGGGCAGCCTCATAGCCATCACTGCAGTAGGTAATCCACTGTGCCCCGAGCCCCTGCAGCACATCCGGGGTCAGGGGCATCCTGGTGTCTGCAACCCTGCTATGTTCCCGTGACCAGCCCTCAAGCATCTGCCGAATCCGGAAATCGCCTGTTGCGTCATCAAACCGCGCTGCCTTACTGGCATAGGCCAGTGCAGACAGCTTGCCCCTGATGGTGTGTGCTGCCAGGCTCTCCCTTCTCATTGTTACACAGAACTGCATCAAATGTGCCACTGGTATGGGCCAGAGTTGCTGCAGACCAACCCCCTCCCGGAAGGACAGGAACTGCTTACCCGCCCTCATGTAAGCTCTTCGTGTGGCCGGGGCGAGGGCCAAATGCATGGCCCTGTTGGCCTCAGCCCTCCAATCCTCCATACCTCCTCTGGCAGCCGCACTGGGAACTGGTCAGCTTCCGGAGCTAGCTGACGGAATCTCGTCATCTGTTTGCGAGAGAGAGCGTCCGCAACCCCATTACTGACCCCCGGAACGTGCCTGGCCCTAAACATGATGTTATGACGCAAGCACTGCAGTGTAAAAGCCCGCACCAGAGCCATGACCCTGGGTGACCTTGATGTCAGGGAGTTGATCACGTGTACGGTGGACATGTTGTCACACCAGAAGTGGACCGTATGATTGGAAAGCTCCCTTGCCCAAACCCACACTGCTGCCACAATCGGGAAAAATTCCAGGAAGGTCAGGTCTTTGACCCATCCCGCCTGGAACCAGTCCTGCGGCCAGTCACCCGCACACCAATGCCCCCTGAAATATACACCAAACCCTGAGGAACCCGCAGCATCTGAAGCGACCTGCAGCTCAGCCTCCAGTAGGAGCTCCTCGTGCCAGAAGGAAACCCCGTTGTATGACCGCAAGAATTGCTGCCAGACAAGGAGGTCCTCCTGCATCCCCTTGGTTACCCTGGCCCTATGGTGTGGTAGGCGAAGGCCTGACATTGACTCACAAAGTCTCCTGATGAAGGCCCTCCCGGGTGCCACGACTCTACAAGCAAAGTTGAGATGGCCAACCAACCGCTGCAATTCCAGCAATGTTACCTTTGACTGTGCCATCGCCGCGTCCACTAAACTCCGTAATGCCTCTAGTTTGTCCCTAGGCAACCTGCAGCACTTTCCCATCGTATCAATTTCTATTCCTAAGTAGGTCAAGGTGGATGTGGGGCCCTCTGTTTTGTCATGCGCAAGAGGAACACCAAGTTCCCCCGCCATAGTGATAAAACTTGACATCAGGTACCCACACTGTCCCGTCCCATCCCACCTACCAACAAGAAGTCATCCAGATAGTGGGCTGTACTGCCGAGGCCTGTCCTGTACCGCAATGCCCATTCCAAAAAGGAACTAAACCGTTCAAAAGTGGCACAAGACACCGAGCATCCCATGGGAAGTGCCCTATCCATGTAGAATTTACCCTCGAAGGCAAACCCCAAGAGCTCGAAATCATCAGGAAGGAGGCGGAAGGCCGATTTGATGTCACACTTCGCCAGCTCCGCCCCCTTGCCGCACCTGTGCACTATGCGCATTGCCTGATCAAATGACGTGTACCTAACTGAACATAAATGGTCTGGTATCGTGTCGTTCACCGATTCCCCCCGTGGGTAGGATAAGTGGTGAATGAGGCAATACTCTCCAGGTGCTTTCTTAGGCACCACTCCTAATGGGGAAACCCTCAAATTTGTAACAGGAGGAGCAGAAAAGGGGCCGAGGACTCTACCTTCCCTACATTCTTTAGCGATCTTTTCTCGAACTATGTGCTCCATTCCGACAACAGATTTTAAATTTGGAGCCATATATGCCACCCTAGGTCCTCGGTAAGGTATTCTGAAGCCACACCGAAACCCTTCCAATAGGTAAACCCGGTCGCGGACAAGAGGGTAATCCCGCAACCAGTCTTCCAAAACCAGTAACTTAATTGGGCTGGGCCCCTTTTTCAAGCGGGGGGTTGTGACCGCTTCCACCCCCTCCACGTTTACCACCCCTACCACTCCCCTTACCCTTCGGCTTGGGGCAGTTGGCAAAGGCGTGGGGCCCTGCGCACAGCGGACATTCGTGTCTAAAAGAACATGCTTTGTGGCCACAGGTCCCATGGGAGGTGAACTCCCAGCAAAGCGGGCGTCGCTGAACCGCCTGCCCCACCTGGGCACGGGTACCTGGCTGCACTGCAGCTCTCCTCACCGAATGGCCGCTATGCGTCCTCTCTCCCCCCGACAGCTTGGCTGAGGACATTACCTGCAACCACAATTGAGGTTGAATCTGATCCCACCTCATAGCAGGATTCATGGCCGCACGCATACGAAATTCTTCGTCATACTGTGACCATGCTGGGCTCAGGAAATCAGTAAATGCTTTATAAACGATGTCCATATACTGGAACATCGCAGAGGCCCTCCAAGGTTGGTGCCTCACTATTACGGCTGCATATATTAAAAATCCCGGGTACCAATTCGCCCAGGTTCTGTCCACCACCCTCCTTTTCAAACGTTCCTTTTCCCGGTCGTCAAGGTTCTCCTTGTCCTTTTTCTCTAACTCCCTGTACAATAATGAGAACACGTCTACAAACTCCCCCCTAAGAATCTTCTCCTTAGTGGAAATGGACAAGTGATCCCCTAGGGGGAGAGCAGCATCCCCACTTGGTATAGCACCTGCGCGTACCGAATCATAAGAGGCAGCACTGGGAGAACCCCACCCCGACCAATGTCCCTGGTGTGGAGGCGGAGCCACCAGCGTACCTTGTGGGCCACTAACTGGCGATGGCTGCGTGATGGATCCCAGAGCCCCTTGAGGGCAAGGGCCCCAAGGCCAGTATGACCCCGGTGTACCCCAGTCGCCGGCCTTACCTTCCTGACTCAAAGGCCCCTTGAACACCCCAACCTGTTGATCATCCGAGCCAAGAGTGCATGAGCCAGACTGTATTCCCTCCATGTCGTCCACCGGTGCAGGCCCCCCGCCGTCCTCCAAGAATGCCAAGCGTGCCAACACCTGTGCTTGAAAGGAAGAATTAGAATCCGTCCTAGGCCTTTTAGCCTCCACCCCATCCCGCGGTACACCCCTGTTCCGTTCTAGGGCCTCCAGCTGACGGAGAATAGCTGCATTGACTGGGTCATCCTCCTCTTCGTCTGATGGTGGTGGAGCCGGACGTGCAGGGGTGCGTCTTGGAGCTGGCTGCTTACCCTTAGGTTTGGGAGCAGGCTGCTTGCCCTTAGATTTGCCCTGCCCCTTTTTTGAAGCCATGGCACCTATGCAGCGTAAATGGCAACAAACCTTCAATCAAAAGAGACAAATAAACAAACACAACCAGGCTTTCAATAAAGGAAAAGAAAAACTTGACAGAACTATGGCCAGTCGAAGCCGACCCAGCAGCCTCAAATGAAGGAGTAAGGAACCAAACCTGTCCTTCCCAGATCACAGCCTGCGCACCAAACCACTATGCCAAACTGTTCCTCTACTGCACTGGTGAATGGCAGTAGGCTGGTAACCCGGAGGCTGGTAACCCGGACAACGCAACAGCCCAAAAGATGCTGCCACGCACGGGCCCCGGAGCTATTCCAAACTGCCCTTTCGGTGGACCAGGCCTGAGCCTGTGAGTGGGCCCCTACAAGCCGACATCGGCCTTACCGAAGAAGGCAAAGGTGAGGGGGCAACCCAAACCCCCCAAAAGGCAGGCCGAGCACAAGTGGGCCGATGGATTAAAGGAAGGGGGATTAAAGGACGCACACACACACCCCTCCGAGATCAGGCTTCAGCTGGCTAGCGGGCCCAATGGTTAAGAGGGAGTTACGGAAGCCCGCACCCCTCCCCCTTCCCAGAGCGGGCCCGAGCCGGCTAGTGCGCCGACATGCAAGAGGGCCTTGAAGGAAGGGGAGCCCCACTAATGTGCTGCTGCTCCCTGCAAGAAACCCCCACCCGGCAAAGTCAGCCTATCCCAGGGCAGGCCTGAACCCCCATCAAGACCCCCGCGACCCCAACAAACCAGCACACGGCTTAAAGGCTCCGCCGCTGTTCCGCCGCCGGGATCGCCGCCCGAGGCCCGCCGCTGCCGCTAGTGATACTGCCGCTAGTGATACTCCCGAAGAAAACGCCGCCGCCGCTCCTCCGGGTCCAGCCACCGCAGTCGCCTGTACGCTGCCGCTGCCGCTTTGCTGCCTGTGAGGCCTGCCGCTGCCGCAGCTTCTCTGACCCCCGTTACCCCTGCTGCCGCCCTCTGCCGCGGAAGAGGCCCACCGAACTCGCTGCGCTGGCCACCGCCGCCGTTTCTCCTCCCCTTGATGCCCTTGCTGCCGCCACTCCCACGCCGATGAGGCCCGCTGCCTCTGCAGAGAGCGCCGCCGCCAAGGCTTTAATGGGTCCGCTGTTCTCCGACGAGCACGTGGACCCGAACCAGCCCGAGCACAGGAAACAAGAGGAAGAGCGAGAGCGGGGCTCAGCCCTTTAAACAAGCTGGCCCCGCCTCGCTGAATCCAGGACGCGTTGCGTCCTTCCTGTTGTTGCCCCGCCTCCCTGCGGGGCAGCAAAGCAGCACCCGGGTGCCATTGGCGTGGCCGGCGTCCAGGAGCCCAGATTTGCTTAATGTAAGAGCCACATAGAAGTAACATCAGATGTCTGAGAGCCACAAAACATGAACAAATATAACACGTTTTTATTGGAAAATATGCAAATTTGCTTTTTAGTAACATTAACATTAAATAAGACTGCCAGAAATAAAAACAAAAGGGGTAAAAACAGATATTGATAATGATATTTAAAGAGGGAAATTCTTTCTCCAAGCCGGCTAGGGAGGTGAGGGCTTTGAGAACACATTTAAAGTTAAAGTTGCTTTCTTTCTCTGCTCCCTACCCACCTCAAGCCTACACAGGGAGGGGAATACCTGCTGGGGAAGGGAAGACTGCCTCCCCTTCATTTCCCCAGCCACCCTGCCGGGAGCCATACAACATGTGTGAAAGAGTCGCATGTGGCTCCCAAGCCAGTTTGGCCACCCCTGATCTAGATTCTTCAGAAGCAGAAAATAGGCACTTTCGTACTAAGATGGAATAGAAGAAACTGACAGAATTAAAACTGTAGAAAATCTGGACAGAATATTTTACTCCAATGTTTCTCTGCAAAAGGCACTCAAAAGCTACCCCCACTTGAACTATTGTTTTTGGTAAGTGCATCTAAACATATGAAGTTTCTTTGCCCAGGGTCAAAACCATCCATTTTGATACTGTTTAATCTTAACAGAAGCAGTTCTACAAGGTTTCACACAGTAATGTAGTCCTACTACCTTAGATATGAAGGATCAAAACTGGGACCTTTGTGCTTGCAAATCATGTGCTCAGGCGCTAAGTTATGGAGGCCAGACTGCTGGCCTGTATTTGGATGATCTGCAGTGTTTGGTGGGCCACAAGTTGTGAAGAAGGTATAAAAATGATAGATGAAGATCTTAGGGGAATAGGAAATGCCATCTATATAGGAAATAGAAAAATAATAGATTGAAGTAGTACCCTCCAGGTTTGATAAAGGGGAAATATTTGTGTAGAAAGAAAACATTCTAAATTATAACGAAGTCCCTCAGGCCCCTGCAGCTCTTCAGTTTCTGCTTATTACCTCATTGTTTGAACCAGGAACAAGATGTACCTCTTTGTTGTATATATGAAAAACCATATTCAATGTGCATAATCTAACCCAAAAGGCAGATCTATATGCAAGAAGCCGGGAAGAGTGGGAGAAATCATATAATCCAATGGCTTGGGATCAAAATTTCTTTCCAGTACTTCCCCCCCTCAGCTGTCCTTCTTACCCTGTCACAAGGCAGCCAATATTTAATGAGTTCCTTCACTCCTGTTGCATTGCCTTCATGGTGTCTGGAGTGGTTTAATTTATCTCTGTAAACTGATCTCTGATATGAAGGCTTGTGCAGTTAAACATTATGAAGAGGAAGCATTCATAACACTGATCGAGTGTGCCTGTGTCATACATAAGGCTACCTTTGCTGAAAGAAACAAGGAGGATTAAAACACTCTTTTTGCAATCGCTGTTGAGGCTCAAACATGGTCTTCAAGCCTAAAAATACTAATGAGCAAATCTCCCAAAATGTTGCGTACTGGGTTTGGCACATGGAGAAGCTGGACAACAGTGTGATGATCAGCTCGTAGTTTATTTGTACACAACAACCCAAACCGGCCGAGGTGGCCAACTATATACAGCCCCCTGGGTCACACCCACAGTCCTATTGGAGGGTTTGAATTTCCCACCAAAGTCTCTATTGGTGCACTCCTAGAAGTTCAGGATTCTTGGCCCCTACTGTTTCCTGGAGCCAAGCTCAGACTGCCTGTCGCTGGTGCCTGGTGATGGTCAGCAGACATAACTCCAAATAATTGTGACTACTGGACAAAGTTAAAAGGTTTAATTCCCTTGTCATTATGAAACCACAGAATTTATTTCTTTAAAGGAGACATGGAAAAGTGCAGGATATCAGTTTTATTTGCCAAGATTTAAATGAAAATATCCAGATGAACACATTTTGTCACAATTCTCTCTGAAATGAGTCTCTTTCTTAAGTGTGGGGATAATTATGCTTTTATTTCATTCCTTCATATCATGAGCTATATTCTGACAAGTAGATAGGTGGTGTAGGAGGAGGACTGTACCCACGGACCCAGACCCTGCGTATTCAGCTGATGAACAGCACTGGAGTGTCCTCAAGTGCTTTTGCTCAGAGTTCCAAACTGAATGAGACCATACACTCATACAGCCTTTGGATCAGTTCAGGCACCTTGGACTAAATCAAACTAGGGCTTTTTTTGTAGAAAAAGCCCAGCAGGAACCCATTAGCATAATAGGCCACACCCCTGACAGCACAGCTCCCTCCCAGGATCAGCTTTCCCAGGTGCCCCCGCAGCTGCTGTAGGCGTGGGCCAACAGGGGAGGCTGTAGGCGTGGCCAACTTGGAAGCCAGCCGGAACTCCGTTCCTGTGCGTTCCGCCCCCAAAATAGCCCTGAATCAAACCATTCATCTATCAAGGTCAACACTGTCTACTAGATTTGTGCATCGAACTTTGTTTTGTTTGTTTGTTTTGCTTTCGTTATTAATCCAAAAGAAACTGTTCTGTTATTGTGTTGGTTCATTTTGTTTTGTTTTGTTATTGTTCCTTTCATTATTGTTGTTTCATTTTCATACCTCTGTTTTGTTAATATTTCCCATTGGTTTCTATGGAACACCTTCTCCCTTTTCTTGGGTCTACCTTCATATTTTCCATTCAAATTTGACACATGTCAGAGGCACTGTAGTATGCTTGTAGGACACCCACACTGCCAAATCTCAGACAAATAGAATAAAAGCCCCCCTTTCAGAGGTAATGAAAGGCACCAGTATTGTCACATAAAAGTCTATGTGACAACTGATAAGAAAGATTCCAAGCAGAAACACAAGACAGCACAGCAGCCACTTAGCTTGAACAACAGTAGCATGAGGAAGAGTCAGACTGACAAGACAAGGGCATTTGAAGGCACAAGGTGGGTAAGGCATCTGGGCAGGCAGGCAGCAGCAAGAGAGCTTTACGGCAGATCAGCTTGGATGGGGGATAAAGTTGGGAGAGCAGCAGGCAAATAGAGAACTGCAGACTGCAAGTTTAAAGTTTAAAGGGACTGCAAAACAGCACCCCCAAAAAGCTGCATGGCAGGGAGGTGCTCCCAAAGTCACTGTACTGGGGGGGGCAAGGGTCCCATGGGGCTGCATGGTTCCCCACATGCTGCTAAGATTAGTTTATTAATATGGTTTATAAGCAGCACAAGTCACATGACTGCAGTTCTTATAAAAGAGTAAAATCGTACAGCGAAAAAAAGGAAATACAGTTAACCACTACACTATTTTAAGAAATACAGTTCTTAAAAATTGTAAGTCTTACAATGATACTCCAATTAAAAAAAAAATTCTAGTAGTGCAACCTGGACAAAGAGACTGAGTTTCTACGATGTTGAAATTCTTATTTTGTTCGTGAGATTTCCTGGTGGATTTTGCACACAGCTCTGAAGAATCTTGCACTGAGTGCTGTGACCTGAGAGTCAAAACCCATAAGAAGCTTCCTCATAATCTGTAAGTCAGAGCAGCCAGGATACCTTCTGAGCAGGGAGAAAATGATCTTTAAGTGAATTTCTTGATAGAGCCGGCAATAGAGTGAAATATGTCTTAAAGTTTTAGCTTCTCTGATGCCCCAGAGGCAAACGCTTTTCAGCATAGGAGTCTTTCTATATCGCCTGCAGAGGAGAGTGCTCTTCATCTAGCTAGGGAGAATGCCCTTCTTGGGCCCAGAATCTTCAGAGAAGATGAAGATGAAGAAGAAGAAGAAGAGGAGGAGGAGGAGGAGGAGGAGGAGGAGATTGGATTTATACCCTGTCCTTCATTACCCGAAGGAGTCAGAGTGGCTTACAAACTCCTTTCCCTTTCCCTTTCCCTCCCACAACAGACACCCTGTGAGGTAGGTGGGGCTGAGAGAGCTCTGGCAGAAACTGCTCTTTTTCAAGAACATCTGTACCAGAACTTTGGCTTGCCCAATGTCATCGAGCAGGTGCAAGTGGAAGAGTGGGGAATCAAACCCGGTTCTCCCAGATTAGAGTCCGCGCACTTAACCACCACCCCAAACTGGCTAATGAGAGATCAGCGGCCGGGGCTCTGGGGCCAAAAAATGTGGTGTTCTACTAATGTGACCCGGGCATTCCATATCTAACAACCTTTGCTTTATCATTGCTTTTGCATGGTCAAAACCCATTGCTAAGATAGTTTGCTGCCAAAACTGAGCTTGCCCCCTTCCTGTGCCTGCTAACACAAGTTGGAAGCCCTGAAATGAATGCTCCTGCCCTCCAATAATTCCCATAAGTGTGCACAGAATCCTTGCTTAAGGATAACTCCCCCAAGGAGGCACTGCTGCTAGATACATCATGGGACCACATGGACTTTTGAGACTTAGGCTGCTTGGCTCTGCTCTTTTTCGCAGGGGGGTGGAGCTCTCTGTGGCAATTTCCCTTGACATGCTGGATAACCTGGATTCTGCTGAACATTGTTTGGGAGAGGTAGAGCCCCCAGCTGCTCCATCCTGTGTCATGGCCCTACTGGATGTAGCGCTCGAGTCCCTAGCTGGACAGGATGCACCCTGGGTTTCGTAAGGAGCACCCTTGGAAGTGTGGCCATTGCCAAGTGGAGCCATAGAAATAGTATGTGCACTCTGGGTTGCAGCCATGCTGTGCCTGGCTGTCTTGGACTGGGACCCAGCCACCTGCTTCTTGGTAGTAGGGGCCCTCTTAGAAAGCACGGTGAACCAAATATTCCTGGATCTGAACAGCGGACTTACGAGAAACTTGGCAAGGGAAATACACCCCACTCCTATTCACTCCTGTTGTGCAAAAACTAATCAAGGATCCTGCTGGCATCACAGGAACAGCCTTTATATGCATTTTTTTATGGAAACCTAATTGAACCTGCAACCACTAATCCTAAAATATATGAGTTTGTAAAATCTTTGAATGAATTAAATTATTTTTTTAAAATGCATATTAATTGTATATCACCAGCCACTCTTAGACCCAATAAGCTATTAAATTAACTATAACAAACTCTCAAACTGACAAAACATTTATGTACTCTTGCCCTTTAGCTTGCTCCACCACTGAGCATTGCAGTGGGCCTGAGTCTAATGTATGGTGACCTGTGACACTGAACGGCAACCTGAAGACCAAAAGCGAATGGTGGTGCGAAGGGGTGGGTGGGTTACCAAACTGCACAAAGCAGCTGCCCCACTGGGACCTTATCTAGGAGGCCAAAGTAGCTAGCGCTAAAGCGGAGTGTCTCCTGGCTAGTCGGGATACCCTATGCCCAATCCAGGTGAAAACCTGAAAGGGCTACCACACCACCTAGTCCGACACCAGACCACCTGCTGAACAGCCACCTGGAGCTGTAACTGCACAGCCTGTCACCCCTTCCCACTAGTAGCCATTATTGTCAGGCCCTGCCGATGCAGGTACCCCAGCCACCACAATCACACTGAAGAAGAGGCTGCCATTGATGGTTAGCCCAGTTGACAAGCCAACAATTAGCCCAGGTCTCAGCTGCCTGTTGTGGGCAGCCAAAGAACCAGATGAGAGCCAGTCCTGCCCCCTCTGAACCTGTGGACAGCACAAAGCTGCCGGGCTGCCTCCTCCCTTGCCTCGCTTCCCCTCTTGATCCGCAAAGATGGCATCAGGTGAGTCCAAGATGTGCTTATGGCTAATTGGCTGCTGGGACATGGCTGGAAGGCCTCCTTTGAAGAAGAAGAAGAAGGAGAGATTGGATTTATATCCCGCCCTTCACTCACTTAAGAGTCTCAGAGCGGCTTACAAACTCCTTTCCCCTCCCCTCCCCACAACAGACACCCTGTGAGGTAGGTGGGGCTGAGAGAACTCTTTCCCAAGCTGTCCTTGAGGGAACAGCTGGTACAGAGCTATGGCTTGCCCAAGGCCATCCAGCCAGGTGCAAGTGGAGGAGTGGGGAATCAAACCCGGTCCTCCCAGATTAGAGTCCGCGCACTTAACCACTACACCAGACTTTGCTCCTGACTCTTCATGGACTCAGTTGAAAAGTTTTATTTCCCCCATCAGCTCTACATTCTTGGCACCTAGAACCCATTAGAATACAGATGCCTGACCCTGTACGGTTCACCTCATTTCTTTTTCTATCACGGTCTGCCACATTTTTGAATCTCTGCATATTAGCATAGCTTTCCCTACTATGAATGCTTGAGATCTCAGAATTGCGTTGGTGGAGAAAATACTATGCGGCGTGTTCTCCAGCCTTACCTGCTTGTACAGTGACATTGCTTTAGACTGTAAATAAAGTTTCTCATTTTGACAAGCATTGATTTATAAAGAGACTTTACAGCCTGCTTATGAAGAGGCGGCTGCTGGGAGAAAGTATCAGTATGTAGCAGACATACAAATGCACCAACACACACTTTTCAGCATGAGCCTTCAGCTCGAATGTATTTTCTTTTGTTTCAGTTATTCTCTTCATGAAACACAACAAGCAGACCAGCAGCAATCACTTCAAGCTGCATCATTTCTCTCTTCTTCTACAAGCTAGATTGTAAGCACAGTGTAAATACGTTTTGAGGAAATACTGCGGCTAAGACAGTATCACAACATAATAACTTCTTCCTCTTCAGAGAATTAGCTATTCTTTATACCAATCAAATTGCTGGCTCTCTGACCTGAGAAGGGCTTTGATTCTATGTTAGATTGCTATTTTGTTCTCTGTGGCGCTGGGCCTGTGAGGATCAGGGACATAGGGCTGCCAAGTCCCCCCAGGGGGCAGGGATTCCCCCGCTTAAAGGGTCCCAAATCTGCCGATCCAGATCCGGCCAGTGGGGGGAAGCCCACCCCCATAGTGGCCAGATTGGGCCGACATGCCCAGTGTGGTGACGTCGCCCGGAAGTGATGTCATCACGCTGGGCACGTTGCAGGGCGATGCTCTGGCAATCGCCCTGAAAATTCAATGGTACCATAGAGTTTTCAGGGTGATTGCTAGAGCGTCGCCCTGCGACATGCCCAGCGTGATGACATCACTTCCGGGCAACGTCATTGCAGTGCGCAAAGTACGCACGTGGAGGTCCCAGACGGGGACCAGCTTGGCCCCACTTTTAACAGTAAGTTACTTGGCAACCCTACAGGGACATGATGGTATACAGACTGCAAGGCTGGGTAGGAGTGGGTGATAACAGAGGCTAATAAAGCAACTACAGCTGTGCAGCATGAGAGCCAGCTTGGTGCAGTGGTTAAGAGCGGCAGACTGTAATCTGGAGGACAAGAGAAGGCTAAGGTGTACAACAGAGGCCTCATATGATATCGCCTTGAGTCCTTATCAGGTGCATATTCCTTAGATGGTACTGCAATAATATGCCTTCCTATTTTGGTCCTAAAGGTGCAATTTCAAATGCATTGCATATCCAAATGCTCGCTATATCCACATTTCTAAGATACATTAAACCTTGGAAATACGTCAGTAAAATGGATATAAAGTATAAAGTATTCTGCGAGAGAAGTAGCTGAAGTGCTAAGTGCTGAAGTGCTATCCTTGGACCATGAGTGAAAATAGAAAACGTTACAGCAACTTATTAAGTGAAAGTCACAAATAAAAATGATGTCATGTGTGCAGCACTTTAAAACTAATAGGTGGGGATCTAGTGAAATTATAATTTATTACAACTTCAAGGTCCATTTATTTGGTCCTGCACACAAATCTCTCACGTAATGAAGGCTGGCCACAATCCACTCATAAGGATGAACAGGTTCATTTTGCGGAAATTCTTTGCATTGGAAGACAAAGTGAAAACCAGTTCAATTTTATACCAGGAATATCTTTATGAGTTGATCAATGGCCGTGAACAAAACTTATCTATCTATTCCAGGAATATCTGCGATGACTACATGAGGATAGTGCGTCTTTGGCTCTCAGTGACCTTTATCAGTGCATTTTCTGGATAGTGCTCTGAAATGATTTGGCAGATAAGTGACTGCAGGTGGTTAGGACTGCAGGTATGAGCTACCAGCCTTCGAAAGGAAGAAGCCAATTTTGTCTCCCTGAGAGAGAGTTCCTGCCTCCATTCCTAGAAAATGGAGAAGGCCACATTTTTACATTAACTGGGGATCGAGACCCTTGCAAAGGACACACAAATCCCCTGGAGTACCCTCACAACCCCAATTTGAGAAATGCTGATGTATAATATTGGTTTACTGAAGCACAAATAGCATTGAAAAATGTTATATTTTATGGGAAGAAATTGACTGGAAAATAGAACACAGCATGAAAATGGAGAAGCAAAAGAGAGTCTGAATTTGCAGAACGGGGCAGCCAGATTTCAACAGGGCCCTTTAAATCAGCCCTGCAAGCTTGCAAAATGGAATCGCATCCCTACTGATGTCAAAATAGCCTGTTCATCTTAGAAGCCTTTCATTTAATTCCATGTATACAGGATAAAGATTAAGTCCAAGAGCCCGTTTAGCAGGAGAGTACAGGTCTTTGCAAAGTACTCCATCAACGTATTTGGAGGCATTTGACTTTAAGCAAAGTCCCCATTGGAAATTTCTGACCTTGATCCAGGACCATGAATTTAATGCTAGGGATTTCTACCTGCTGAGTCACTCAGAGGAAAGGACATTAGGAGCTAGTGGCTGTGCTTTTTGAGCAGGCTTTCTCTGCTAATGTCAGCTTTGAGTGCTTTTATTCCTCGGTGCTGTCCCTGGATCAGTATAAATTGTTTTCTACTTATCTGGTAGACTCTCTAGATAAATAGAAAAATATCAGGTTATAAATTTAAGAGGCCCTGACATGGATGACCCTGGCTTAGGGTTGCCAGCCTCCAGATGGGGCCTGGGTATCTCCCACTTTTACAACTGATCTCCTGCTGACAGAGATAAGCTCCCCTGGAGAAAATGGCTGCTTTGAAGGGTGGACTCTATGGCATTGTACTATGCTGAGGCCCCTTCCCTCCCCAAACCCCACCCTCTCCTGGCTCCACCCCCAAAGTCTCCAGGTATTTCCCAACCCAGACTTGGCAACCCTACCCAGGCTACCCAGAGCTCACCATATCTCAGAAGTTAAGCGGGCTCAGCGCTGGTTAGTACTTGGATGGAAGACCAAGGAAGTCCAGGGTTGCTATGCAGAGGCAGGCGATGGCTAACCACCTCTGTATGTTTCCTGCCTTGAAAACTCTATTGAGTGCCGTAAATCAGCTGCAACTTGATGGCTCTTTCCACTCCAAATTAAAAAGCCAAGGACCCCTCCCACAAAATAAATGGCCTGATGACGGCTCAGTGTGCTCATTTCCTTCAGAATGTTCAGAGCAGTTCAGAAAGAGAGAGACAGCAATAGCCTGCTCAAACTCCTGAAAGTGTATTTAGCATCACTGCTTCTAACTATGGTGTACTCAGACTCTAGGGCTCTTTGGATTACCCCTATTTTGTCTAGATATCAGCTTCCAGTTGAGTCCTCCTGGGTGGTATCTCTATTATTAGCAGGTCTTGACCCAGAAATAGCTCTATCTGTTTGGTGCCAGTTTGGTGTAGTGGTTAAGTGCACGGACTCTAATCTGGGAGAACGGGGTTTGATTCCCCACTCCTCCACTTGCACCTGGCTGGATGACCTTGGGCAAGCCATAGCTCTGTGCCAGCTGTTCCCTCAAGGACAGCTTGGGAAAGAGCTCTCTCAGCCCCACCTACCTCACAGGGTGTCTATTGCGGGGAGGGGAAGGGAAAGAAGTTTGTAAGCTGCTCTGAGACTCCAAGTGAGTGAAGGGCGGGGTATAAATCTAATCTCTTCTTCTTCTTCTTCTTCTTCTGTTGGAAAATATTTGACAATGGTGATCTCCTTAAAATGCTAAAATGGGTACCATCTCACCTTATAAGAACATAAGAGAAGACAAAGTTGGATCAGGCCAATGGCCCATCCAGTCCAACACTCTGTCACACAGTGGCCAGTTACAGTTATGAGTAATTGTATAGGCCCACTGCAATACCTTATCCTCCAATGTCTTTTAGACTTTTTATGAGATGTATTTTATTGTTTTGGTATTTTACTTTCTTGTCTGTTCTGTTGTATTCTGTTATGTTATGCTGGCTATGTCTGTTTTGTTTTGATTTGATTTATTAGGCTTACATCCTGCCCTCCCCCACAAGCAGGCTCAGGGCAGGTCACATTTCAGTCAGCAACATCATAACAATAAACATTAGAATTTAAAAACAAACAAATTAAACCAATTAAACATTAAAAGATAAAGGATAAAAATTTAAGATCAAGTTTCAGTCCAATCAAAATAGATGGCGACTAATCAAGGCAAATCCATACTGCCTCCTGCAGTGATGCAAATCTGTGAGCATTGCAACAATGTGGGTAGTGGGAGCAGGGGAGGCCAAAATGGTTAGATGACTGCAGTCTCAACCAAAAGTCTGGTGAAACAGCTCTGTTTTACAGGCTCTGTGGAATTGTAATAAATCCTGCAGGGCCATGATTTCAGCTGGGACCATGTTCCACCAGGCAGGGCCCAGGGCAGAAAAGGGACTGTACCTGGTTGAGGCTAAGAGGGTGTCCTTAGGGCCGGGGACTGCCAGATGTTGCTCGACAGAACATAAAAGCTCTCTGGGGCACATACAGGGATAAATAGTCCCCTAGATATGTTGGTCCCTGGCCTCATAGGGCTTTGAAGGTCAGTACCATGACCTTACCGGATCCAGTACTCAATTGGCAGCCAGTGCAATTGGCACTACACCAGCTGATGTGCGCCCACACAGATGTTGCCATCAGCAGGTGTGCTGCCACATTTTGCACTAGCTGCTGTTTCTGGGTCAGGTATGCTATGATGTATTGGTTTTATGCTCAAGGTCTTTGGTCATATGAGCCTAACAGGAAAGGAAAGGTGTACTCAGACCTCTTACACTGAAATCTATAGTACTTGGAAGTGCTTAATTTTGAAGGACTCTGCTCAGATTTTTATACACACACTTGTCTGCTTCAAATAGTGAATCTGCTCAGAAAGGTTGTGGTTTTTGTTTTTTTTTTAAAGAAAAGCCCTGCCTATGCAATAAAAAGGAAATATAATTTATGGAACATGACGAATTAAGCTGTAAAATAACATTGAAAAAACCCATTATATATCAAAGGATAAGTAAAGATCAATGCAAAGCCATGGAGCAAATTATTTCAGAACAATCACCATTGACTAGAAGCATGATGGCATGAACAGTTTATTTGATTTAGTGCAAGATAGGGATCAAGCATCTATATTAGGGAAAAGGAATAATGTGTACCCTGATGCAAACCCCCCCCCCAAAAAAATCAGCGTTATGGTTAACCCAGAAAGGTTCAAAGTTAGAAAATATCTGAAAGGAAAAACAACAGCCTGATCTTGTGTGAACTGAACACTGAGCACCAGGTAGCTGGTTTGTTCTGTTTGTATATTTGTCTTTATAATTTGGAACCATCTCCTTTTTTGTAAACCACTTGGAGTCCCTCCAGGAACAAAACCCACTTACAACGTTTAAATAAATAAATAAAATGATCCACAAAACAAATAGGTTTGGATGAGCTCTCCCCGTATATCATGCTGAGTTACAGCCTCAACCCTACCACTTTTACAACAGGAATCAGATTTCTTTATGAGGGCAGAAGCAAATGGATAGATATGCCAGCCTCTTGTGCCTGATTCCCAAGACTCCAGAGCAACACCAGATGCCTGGCACAAGGAGAAGCAAGATTCACATTAGAATGAGAGGAAGATGGAGGACAGCTTCTGTAGCCATTGGAATGACAAATAGGATAAACTGAGAGATACCTTGTGTGCTAGTTTAGTGGAAGGTTTCTGACCCCAGGCTACTCTGATGGCTGTGGTCTTTTCTACTGCTGCAGTCAATTCTGTGTAGAAAGCTATATGTTCTGCCATTCTCTGGACTGCCCTTTTCTCTTCTGTTGCCATTCCCAGGAGGTCCTATGTATCTCCTGCTGAGCTCTATCCCCTAGTGGTGTGCATAACTAAGTTGCTGAGCCAAATATGTATGCATAAATAACTGATTCAGGTTAGTACATTGATTTCCCAGAATGCGAATGCAAATCTATCATTGGTATAACAAACCCCTCCCAAATAATTCATGGTTTTGTTTTAGTTTGGTTGTTTATTAGCAGCACAGCATGTGTTTGTGCTTTTCTTTGCTTCCACTGATTTCTCGGCTTCAATGGCATTTCCCCCTTCCAACTAGATCCTTGCAAGGGAGTAGCATAGAACAACTCTAACCAATCACTTTTGAAGACAAGCTGCAGATACCTGCTTTTCTTCTTTACTCCCTCCTGTGTGGGGGTGGAGTTGCCCCCCCCGAAAGTAGAATGCCTGAAGGCACCTTGTTTAGGGGCCCATAGAACTGGAACTCTTAGTACAATTTGCTTGAAGTTGGGCATTTTTTCGAGGTGTGCATTCAGCTCTATCTGAGCCAAATAAATAGCCAGAAAACACCTTATTGGTATTTATTGGCTATTCTTTCAGCCAGATATAGAAGGGGTGTATTTCTGACAATCAAGCATAACCAATCCCAGATAATCTCCCCCAAAATTTGGGATTATCCAGGAAAAAAGAACAGCTGCAGTTAAACAGTATTTCAAGATAATGCACTCCCTTTAAACACCATTCCAGGTGAAGCTAGAGCATCACAAACACATTTAAAGGGACCACGGCACCTTTAGATGCTTTCCAGTCCATTATAGCCTATGGGGACAATTATAGTCAATGATTCCCAAAGGCTATAATGGGGAATCTCTCCAGGGTTACATGGGGGTCTGGGGGGGCTGCTTTTTGAGGTAGAAGCACTACATTTTCAGTGTAGCTTTCAGTGCCTCTACTCAAAAGACCCCCACCCCCAATTTTAAAAAAAGATTGGAACAGCGGGTCCAGTTCTATGGACTCCCAAAGAAAGTGCCCCCATCCTCCATTATTTCCAAAGGAGGGAAAAAACAGCAAAAAAGCAGGGACTGATGTCAAACCAGAGAGTCTCTGCAGTAAAAATTAAAGGGAGGGGCATTTTTGCAGAACCAGTGCACTATGGCAATGCTAGCTCAAAAATTCCAAGCAAGGGTTTTGGTTTTTTTTTTTTTGCAAGCCTAGCACAGCCAGTGCATGTAGAGTGCTGAGCAGTACCAGTGCAATGTACTGCCCAGCAAAACCCAGTGCCTTCCCTTAAATGCTTTCTTTTTTCCCTCCATTGAAAATAATGGATGGTGGGGGTACCTTCTTTGCACACTCTGTACATGCACTGGTTCTGCTGGGCATGCTGTACATGTGCTGGCTGTGCTAGGCTTGCAAAAACCAAACAAACACACCCTTGCTTGGATTTGTTGAGCTGGCATTGCCACAGTGGCACTGGTTCTGCTGGGCTTAGAAAGCCCCCTCACAAACACCTTCAGTTTCTACTGGAGAGATTCTCTGGTTTGATGTCAGCCCTTGTTTCTTCTTCTTCTTCTTTTGTTTTTTCCCCCAACACTGGAAATAATGAGGATGGGGGGGCATAGAATTGGACCCGGTGGTCCAATCTTTTTGAAACTTGGAGGGTCTCTTGAGGAAAGGCACCAGAAGATACACAGAAATATTTAAATACATAGAATCACGGAGTTGGAAGGGGCCATACAGGCCATCTAGTCCAACCCCATGCTCAATGCAGGATCAGCTAGAGCATCCCTGACAAGAGATTTTTCCAGCCACTGCTTAAAGAGTACCAGGGAGGGGGAGCTCACCACCTCCCTAGGTAGCTGATTCCACTTTTGAACAGCTCTTACTGTAAAAAATGTTTTTCCTAATATTCAGCCAGTACTTTCCCGCCCTTAATTTAAACCCTTTACTGTGAGTCCTAATCTCTGCTGCCAACAGGACCAGCTCCCTGACAGCCCCTCAAATACTTCAAGAAAGCAATCATGTCCCCCCTCAAGCTCTTCTTCTCCAGACTGAACATTCCCAAGTCCCTCAGCCTTTCCTCACAGGGCTTGGTCTCTAGGTCCCCGATCATCCTTGTTGCTCTCCTCTGCACCCACTCCATTTTACCCACATCCTTTTTGAAGCGAGGCCTCCAGAACTGTACACAATACTCCAGGTGTAGTCTGATCAATGCAGTGTACAACGGGACTATGACATCTTGCGATTGGGATGTTATGCCTCTGTTGATACAGCCCAAGATTGCATCAGCCTTTTTTTGACGCCATATCACACTGGCTGCTCAGATTTAACTTATGGTCCACCCCTACCCCAAGATCTTGTACAAACACACTGCTACCCAGACGTGTATCCCCCATCCAGTATGCATGTTCCTCATTTTTGTTACCCAGATGTATCCTTCTCCTTGTTAAATTGCATCTTGTTCACATCCACCCGCTTTCCCAGCATGTTCAGATCTCACGGAATTCTATCTCATTGAATTCTATCAGTGCTAGAGCTTGCACAATTCAGCCTGGATCTAGGCATTAGCTCTTGAGTCTCATTACCTGTGATATAAGGAAATCACTTCTCCCTTGATGGAAAAGACAAAGCTCAGCTGTAGCTGTCAAAATCATAAGAGATATGAGAGGTTGTTTTTTTTTTAAATGAGAACTGTAAGTCACTTTTGGAGCCTGGCATCAGCTTCCATCTCCAAATGTAATTTTAATGCAGCAAACAGCATTGACGCAGGCACTCACAGTGACGATGAATTGCGTTGTTATTTGTCAGTAGTGAGTAATTACTCTGGCAAGCTCACAGTTGCTTGACAGGAACAATATCTCTGTGTATCAATTAAAGAAAATAATGAACTTCATGCTAAGAAACACTTGAAAGCAAATCCAGTCTGCCCCGTTGATTTAGAATTGGAGGCAGGAAGAGGCAAGAAGCAGGTGAGGATTTCAGCTAGCAAACCTGCTGTTAAGGAAGAGTAGAGGTCAAGGTTCTTCTGTGCAAATGGACAACAATCTGTGATTGGCTCCATGAATGAAAAAAGTCAAGGATATCATTGAATCATTCAGTTAATCCATACAACCAGTCCCTGCCCCACCACCAGCCAGTGAGGGGCAAACTTTCCTCTGATCAAATAGCCATTGGAATGCAAATAGTATACTTGAAAACTCAGAAAAAATATTTGCTTTTGATTGAGAGCCAGTTTGGTGTAGTGGTTAAGTGCGCGGACTCTAATCTGGGAGATCCGGGTTTGATTCCCCACTCCTCCACTTGCACCTGGCTGGATGACCTTGGGCAAGCCATAGCTCTGTACCAGCTGTTCCCTCAAGGACAGCTTGGGAAAGAGCTCTCTCAGCCCCACCTACCTCACAGGGTGTCTGTTGTGGGGAGGGGAAGGGAAAAGGAGTTTGTAAGCCGCTCTGTGACTCTTAAATGAGGGAAGGGCGGGATATAAATCCAATCTCTTCTTCTCTTCTTCTTCTTCAATGTTGTTTTACATGATATTGTGGAAGGTTTGTGTTTGCTTACACACTGCTTTCCTGACCTTGTCCCCCTCCTCCATCTGCTGTTTTTTTTTTTTTAAATCCATCAAACAGAAAAAAATATATTAAAGAAGTGCTTTCCTTAGAGGTCCTGATTCTGCCCCGGTGATGCTGGTGGAGGAAGTTATGTGGTCTGTGACTCTTGTATTCCTGTCTTGTTTATATTGCCTGGCTGAATCCCAGAACGGAGCATGTACATACTAATTGAGGGTTCTAAATTGGTTTGTATACAGTTGAGATGTAACTGATTTTCAATGATGCATGGGCTGCCTATGATCACCCAGGGGCATCCATAATTCAAGCAAGCCTGTAAATTGTGAGTCTGCTGTAACAGCAGCTGACTGTCTAGCAACTATGCCAAATGCTGCCATCTGCACTGATGCAAAGCCTTTCAAAATATTGCTCAATTTAAATGGCAAATGCATCATCAGTACAATCATATGGGGATTCAGGATTCAAGAAAAAAACAGGCATTATGAGAAAGATGAGTTTCCCTTCCGAACACTGTGAATTGCTCATTGGTGCTGACTCCTGCAATCATCTTATGATGGGAATTATTGCTTGTATCACACCTCTCAATTCAGCAAAGTTTGAAGCCTTCCCCTAGATGGAGGAGGCTTCTTTCCATGGAAGTGGCTCTTCTGGTGAAACAGCCACTGCTCTTGGAGGAAGTCTCCTTTGGTTGGAGTAATGCTTCAAATGTTGCTGAGTGGAGTAGTAGGATATAAACCCACAGACATGAGATTTGGATAGGAAATTCTGCTTTGCTGGAGCATTAGAGTACACCAGGTTATTAGTCCTGGGAGACTTCAATGTCCATGCTAACGATGTGGCATCCTCTCAGGCCAGGGACCTATTGTCATCCATGGAGGCCCTGGGACCCTCCCAATTTGTATCAACTCCCACGCATCAAGCAAGCCATCTGCTGGATTTTATTTTTGGGAGGGGGATAAATGTAGATGTGATAGCTGTAGATACAGTTCCATGGTCAGACCACTTCACTCTGAATGTCTGGCTGGGCGCACCATATCTTCCCTGTTTAGGCAGCAAGCATATTTTTGCTTGCCCGTGGAGCCAAATGGACCCTGGCTGGCTTCAGAAAGCTCTACAGGATCTGATGCCCCCTGGTGGTTCATTAGATGAGCTGGTGGAGGACTAGTGTAGCTGGCTCTCCAAGGCCATCAATGAAATCACCCCTCAGCACCCTTTCCACCCCCAAATCAAAGCAGCCCCGTGGTACACCCTGGAGCTGCGGAGGCTGAAGCAGGAGCTGAGACAGCTAGAGTAAGGGTGGCGGTGTACTCGTGATGAAGCGGCAAGAGCATCTTATAGGACGGTTATGAAGGCCTGTGAGATGGCAGTGAAGACAGCTAAGAAAGAGCTCTATGCAGCCTCCATTGCATCAGTGAATTCGCACCTGGCCCAAATATTTAGAACCATTTGGTAGTTAACTACATTGCTACAAGGCAGACAAAACAGTAGGGAATTGGCTATTGGCTATGAGGCTGTTGCAAGCTATTTCACAGATAAAGTCCTGTCACTCTGGCAGCATCTTCCAACCACAATTGATAAAGGAACTGGAAGCCCCTTGTCCATCAACGGGTCTAATTTTGGACCATTTCAACTGGCTCTGTCAAGAGGAAATAGACAAAATCCTGGTAGCTGTGAGGCCTACCACTTGCCCCCTTGACCCCTGTCCATCTTGGCTAATTAAAGCCTGTGGAACCCTCTGGGATTAATTATCAACTTGTCCCTTTCTTCCGGGACATTCCCAGTAGAACTAAAGGAGGCAGTGGTACGTCCGCTCCTTAAAAAAACCATCATTAGACCCTGCGGTCTTAGCCAACTACCGCCCAGTTTCAAATATTCCATTTCTGGGCAAGGTAGTTGAGAGGGCGGTGGTGGAACAACTCCAGGTCTTCTTGGATGATGTTTCCATTCTTGATCCATTCCAGTCTGGTTTCCACCCTGGCCATGGGACAGAGACAGTGCTGGTCACCCTCATGGATGGCCTCCAGATAATCTGGTTCGAGGCAGGTTGATGCTGCTGTTGCTATTAGACCTGACAGCAGCATTCAACATGGTTGATTACAACCTTATGACGCACAGCCTTGCTGACACAGGAGTCCTGAGGACTGCCCTACAATGGTTTTCGTCCTTTCTCCATGGTCAGGAATGGAGAGTGGCATTAGGTGAGAGGTTCTCCCCACGACACCCACTAGAACGTAGAGTACCACAGGGGGCAATCCTCTCACAGATGCTGTTTAACAGCTACATGCGCCTCCTCACTCAGTTGGTCCGGGGGTTTGGGCTGGGGTATCATCACTGATGACACCCAGCTCTATCTGATATTGGACAGCCACCTGGATTCTGCCCCGGAGAACTTGGACAGTGTGCCACAGGCCATGGCTGGGTGGTTGTGACAGAGCTAGCTGAAGTTAAATCCTGCAAAGAAGGAGGTTCTGTACCTGAGTCAGGGGGGAGTAGATTTGGTGATTAGGCTCCCTACCCTGGATGGAGCACCATTGGTGCCAGCCCAGAAGGTGAGGAGCCTGGGGTGATCTTGGAAGCCTCACTTTCCATGGAGGCCCAGGTCACTGCAGCTGCCAGGTCTACCTTTTACCATCTGCAGCAGATCAGGCAGCTGGCTCCCTACCTCTCTTCCCAGGACTTGGCTACAGTGACCCATGCAATGTCACTTCCAGGCTTGATTACTGTAACTTGCTCTGCATGGGCTTACCCTTGAGACTGATCCAGAAACTCCAGGTAGTGCAAAATGCAGCAGCGTGCCTGCTGACGGAGATATCTGTGTGGGTGCACACCCAGCTGGTGCTTGACCAATTGCACTGGCTACTAATTGAATACTGGATCTGTTTCAAGGCGTTGGTGTTGATCTTTAAAGCCTTATGTGTCCTGGCACCAACATACCTATGGGAGCGCCTCTCCCCATATGTGCCCCGAAGAGCCTTGCGGAGAGCCATCTGCTAATTGTCCTTGGTCTGAAAGATGCCTATCTAGCCTCAACCAGGCTCAGAGCCTTTTCGGACCTGTCCCCAGCCTGGTGGAACATGCTCCTGATTGAGATCAGGGCCTTGCAAGACCTGTTGCAGTTTTTGGTATAGGCAGTGGACCAGTTGGCCTCCCTATTGCTGCTACATGAGACCATCATGGCTTTGCACCGGCCCACTTATTTTCCCCGGCTGTAGTAACTGGAATTAATTGCATTGCACTGCCCACTTTAAATATTTCAAAATACTTTCAATTTAAACCTGGTTTTATTGTATTATTTATTGTATTAATTTAGATTGTTTGTATTTACTGTTGTGAGCCACCCTAAGCCTGTTTGCGGGAAGGGCAGTATATAAATTGAAATAATAAATAAATAAATAAATAAATAAATAAATCTGAATGCCTTGCCTAGCCTGAACTTCTCCTTACCCTTTATCAAGGTATATATCTATTTCCCAAGTGTTGGCTGCAGATACTTAAATCCATGGATTGGGACCACACTTACCCCAGATTTTTCTGCAAACTTGGGTGACCCTCCCAAGTTTGCAGAAAAATCTGAAATCTTAAAAAAAATATACACAGGGGGGGTTAGTGGCTGTGGTAGATCCCAGTAGCTGTAGCAGGACCAGCATTGGCTGTGGCAGAGTCTGGGACTTGCAGGTAGGGCTGCCAAGTCGAACTTACGATTTGGTGGGGGGGAGTCCTTTGCCGCCCGGGAGCCTCCCAGGAGCCTCCCTGGTGCGCGCGCTTCGCGTGCACGCCCGGTGACATCACCCGGAAGTGACGTCACTACGCTGGGGAAGTCGTCCAGGCTGGACGACTTCGGGGGTGGGGTTCCCCCCGCCGACCGAATGCCGGCCGGTGGATCGGGAACCCCTATAGCGGGGGATCCCCCGCCCCCCCGGGCTGACTTGGCAGCCCTACTTGCAGCAGCTGCCTCAGACCTGGGAGGTACAGTTGTACCTGGGAGGTACAGACCTGGGAGGTACCCAGCGATAGTGAAGAAGATGTCAAGGAGCCTGATGGACCACACACTCATGCGGGGGGAATTCCATCCCCCCCACTTTCGTGCTGGGTCTACTGTGGTTCTTAGGCTCTTTTGCAGTCTCCAGCAGGCCTGCCATGCCCCCTGGGCCGCTTAGCCATTGCCACTGAGCTCATTGTGCTGGGGATGAACCAAGCAATTTGGGAGCCATGGCAGGCTCACCAAGAGCTGCAGGAGAGTCCAGGAGCTACAGTGTGCCTGGTGGCAGTGGCAAATCAAGCCACGAGCTATGGTGGGCCTGTCAGTGGCTGTGGAGTCACAGTGGGCCTGGCAAGAAAGTGAGGGGGAGATGGGGTTCTTTACACTCACAAGTCTCACAACATTCCAGGCTTGGTTAGTAAAGCTGCAGGTGGGGAAAATTTATGAAGAGGCTTAAGCCAAGACCTGGCGAGTGGCATAGGCGTACACTATGTGAGGGCTCGAGGGCTCGAGCCTCCCCCGAAATTTCCCGGGGGGGACTGAGCCCCCCCGGGAAAACCTAGCACCTGCCGCCGCGCCTCCCGGGGCCCTTCCAAGGCCAGCAGCTGCTGCTGCCGGTGCCTCTCCCCCGCCACTGCCTGGCCACTCTTCCATCCTTCCCTCTCCCTCCCTCTTTTCCCGGGGAAGGGAGAGGGAAGGAGTGGGGGGGGGGGGAGAGTGAGGCCCCGGCAGCAGCGGCTGGTGGGCCTCAGAAGGGCCCGGGGAGGCGCAGAGGTTTCCTGGCGGGGGGGGGATGGGGGGGACATTGCCCCAGCGAGCACGCACGCAAAGCGAGCGCACTAAAGAGCCCCCCCCCCAAATTTACTAAACTCTACGCCCCTGGCGAGTGGTAATTTTGACACATGTCTGCACTGACTAATACCTGTGTGCCTGATATTGTTATTCTCCTTAGAGACCTTCATGAGAGGACAGCACGAACCATATGATGTTTTTGAAGCACTAACTTTTGAGTGATTAAAAATGCAATTCAAGCGCTGAGGCTGATCTGCTAAGCATTAGGATGATTACATTCTCAGGGTTCCTCAGTGTGCACGTTTGGTAAGTCATATAAGCTATCATAGCACCTTCCAGCAGATGAGAATATCAGAGTTATTATGGAGCTTAGTCACATAGATTTGTTTATCCCTCCAGGCAAGTGGAACATTTTATTCACAAATACAACGTCTAGACAGTGAGTAAATATAAAATAAAAATAAATGAAGGAAGACACGGTCAGACTTCAATCTACCAAAGCTCACCCGAGCAGGCGTTTTCTTCTCTGCCTCTTGATTACGGGTTCATAGCAGATCACTTAGGATGGCATGCAATTGTTTGGTACCTTGATTTCTTTTTCTTTTGTAAACTTCCTGCACACATATAAACAAATTTGGATGAAAACTGGAGGGGAACAAAAAAGCTTTTTAAAGCAGGGCTTGCAGGGCTTTTATGAGAACCTTTAACTCAGGAGAGAAAGGTGGTACATATTTAACAAAAGTGGTTGGCAGAACTAACATTTTCAAAAATTGGAAGTGAGGATTTGTGATCATTGGATTTATTATGTCTGAAGATTTTCCCCACTGAAAGGTGATAGTGCAACCAGTGTTCCCTCTAAGCTGAGTCAGTGTGAGCTAGCTCACAGTTTTTTAGCCTGCGGCACACACATTTTTGTTGTAACTCAGGAAGGCTGGCTCCAGAGCAAACTAATTGATGCAGTAGCCAAATCGCTCGCTCACAACTTTAATGCCAGCAGCTCACAAAGTAGAATTTTTGCTCACAAGGCTCCACAGCTTAGAGGGAGCATTGATTGCAACATGCTTTTGCTGTTACAAAAGCGACAAATTCATTTCACAAGAACAGGTTTTCCAACTGGTGACGAATTCTCATGTTAGTTCACTTAGGAAGAATGAATGCCCATAAATGACAATTCAAAGTACTAGAACAAAGTTTGAGCCCAGTGGTTGTTGGGCTGAAGCAGCAGAAAAAGTCTGAGTCCAGTGGTACTGACTGCTTTACTGTTTGGCTTCTGCTTAGCCCAGTATAAGGAACATTAGAATCAGAGTTGGAAAGGACCACCAGGGTTATCTAGTCCAACCCCCTGCACAATGCAGGAAATTCACAAATACTCCCCCCACACCCAGTGACCCCTGCTCCATGCCCCGAAGATGACAAAAGCCTCCAGGATCCCAGGCCAAACTGGCCAGGAGAAAAATGGCTTCCTGACCCCAAGGTGGTGATCAGCATTGCCCTGGGTATGTAAGAAAGGGCCACAAGAACGAAGCACTGATATACCCCTTCCTGCCCTCCCTCTTATGATCTGCCTAAGTTCACAGAATCTGCATTGCTGACAGATGGCCATCTAGCCTCTGTCTGAAAACCTCCAAAGAAGTAGAGCCCATCACCTCCCGAGGTAGCCTGTTCCACTGAGGAACCGCTCTGTCAGGAAGTTCTTCATAATGTTCAGCCAAAAACTCTTCTGATTTAATTTCAACCTGTTGGTTGTGGTCAGGGGCAACAGAAAACAACTCCGTAACATCCTCTATATGCCAGTCCCTCAGTGGAACAGAAATGTTTCATCTGATGGAAACAGTCTTCATGATGAGTTGTTTTCTCACTGCTGCTGCCTTTTATGGAGTCATACTATTGGCCTATCAAGGTATTTTCTGTTTTGACTGGCAGCAGCTCAGCAGGATCTTAGACAGAAGTCTTTCACGATACCTACTCCCTGGAGATGCTGGGGACTGAACCTGGGACCTTCCTCATGCGAAGCAGATGCTCTTCCAGTGAGCCAGAGTCCCAATCCCTCACACAACTGATCGGCTGTATGGCCATGTCTGACTAGGTTTTGAAAAAACTAATAAGACAATATAAAGTATGTGTAGAGCTGTTCACTTTTGGGAGGCAGGGAGAGGCATTGTGCGGTACCATGTGATTTCATAATGTCACTTCTGGTCATGCAACCAGGAGTGATATCATGTGTCACTATGATGCTCTTTCCGTCCCCCAGATCTCTTGGGGGGCACATCTCTCCATTTTGTCCTGCTGCTGCAATGGGCAGCGGTGGGTAGCAGCAAGGTCTGCTGTTGCAACCGGTTCCATGTCATTGTCTTTGCTAGAGACTAATAATACGCCAACATCTCGGCTTCTGTTTAGCAGAATAAAGGGACCAGAGGGCATGGTGCCAGATCTCTTGAGAGCCAGTTTGGTGTAATATTTAAGAGAGGTGGACTCTGCTTAGGAGAACCAGGTTTGCTTCCCGACTCCTCTACGTGAAGCCTGCTGGGTGACCTTGGGCCAGTCACAGTGCTCTCAGAACTTTCAGCCCCACCTGCATCATAAAGTGCCTGTTGTGGGGAAAGGAACAGAGTGTGATTGTAAAATGCTCCAAGACTCCTTAAGGTAGAAAAAAACAGGGTATAAAACCCCACTCTTCTTCTTGATCCTTCCACATGGAACTTCAGGAGGTCATTAGGCATCCACAGGGACTAGAGGACTCATATCTCCTGTGCCATCACAGTCTATCTATTTTACTTGTTCTCTTGAATACACAAAGCTGCCTTATACCATTGGGCCATCAGGGTCAATACTGTCTACTCGAACTGACAGTGGCTCTCTGGGATCTTTTGTATCACATACTATGTGGTCCTTTGACTTCCGAGCCCGGGGATTGAACCTTTAGCATTCTATGCATGCCCGTCAATATTCATTCTGTTTGCTCTATGTAGAGATCTGTATTATTTGAAAATCACATTTCAAGCCAGTCAATGTTGGATATGAAACAGAAGACATCTCTTTTTTTTTTTTGTCATGACATACAGAAAGTTTTATTACAGAAAGAAGCAAGGTATATCTTTGAATATAGAACTTTTTCACCTTATGGTTTGAATAATTAACTTGACTTTTCCTTTTTTTTTTTGTGATATAATTTTTTTTTTAAATTTCATTTTCAGAATTATACAACCATTTCTACATCCAGTGTTTCCGAACATATAAAACAAGAAAATAATGAACCACTGCAAGAAAAATGGTCGAATTCCTACGAATGGTGTAAAAATAACTAAATGACTCAAAATATGAATTATAAATTGTATGAACTTAAAGGGTTTCAGATATTAGAACAAGAATCTACAAAGGAACTAATATAAAGATAGGATTTGTGTATGGTATAAGACTAAAACAAGTTGTAGTATGGTATGTGGAGGTTCCGTGCGGTCCCCACTACTAGATATTTACAGCAAAACGATATGTCCATACGAAAGAAAATAAGAAAGATGATATTGTAGAAGCGGTAGTCAATGTATCTGATACACAAGTGATGTTCCTTATTGTAGAAACAGAAGACATCTCTGTTGCCGGTCCTCGTTTGGATGAAGTCTACACAGAACAAATAGCTATTCTGGAGAATTTTGTTTACTATTATTGTACTTACTCATGGACCCTTTTTGTATTTTGTAATTTGTACTATTGTAATATTCACTACATTTCCACTTTATACTGTTTACAATAGATAGCGCTTTACAGCAGTTTTCTTTCAGGTCTTTTTTTTTTCCTTCTGTATGCCAAGGAGGGACTCTACCACTGAGCCATGACCCCTTCCCCTTAGATTACTGGACATAAGTATGGGGAACTAGTCCACTCTAGGGTTGCCAAGTCAGCCCGGGGGGTGGGGGATCCCCCGCTAAAGGGGTTCCCGATCCGCCGGCCAGCATTTGGCCAGCGGGGGGAACCACACCCCCAACGTCATCCAGTGAGGACAATGTAATGACGTCACTGGAAGTGACATCAGCACGTTGGGGGCGTTGCCAGAGCATCGCCCTGGCAACGCCCCCAATGTGCTGACGTCACTTCTGGTGACGTTGCTGGGTGCGCGCACTTTGCATGTGCGCCAGGAGAAACTCCCGGCCGGAGGAAGACTCCCCCCCACCGGTGAATTCTGAAGACTTGGCAACCCTAGTCCACTCTGACAGGGGAGCGTAAATGTAGAAGCATCAAGGAACTCTCAGTTATGTGTCCAATGGCATTATTAGATGCATGACAGGGGCGAGGCCTATTAATTTTGACTATTTGGGGATCTGTTTTGGACTCTGTGCATTTTACTTAAACCATTTCTAATTAGTCCTAGTTATCTGGACCACAGTCTTGTGGGGAAGATCTCCTGTGCAAACATTTTTGAAATGAACGTGTAATTATATAGCTTTCATTAATTCAAATGAGGTTTGCAACAGGAAAACATTCCCACTCTATAATTAAACATCACTCATTCCTGATGCTTTCCTCTGATTTTTTAAGCATTTGTTTACAGCTTCCATAAATTTCAATCAGAATCATCAGTAAAAATGTTGATAAACTGAGGAATTGGTGCTGTTCAGCTGATTGCAAAAGGAGGCCATGATTTTGTTTTACATTATTTTTAGGATGAGTTTTATATTTTTATCCGCCCTGTAGCACCTCAAGTTATTTTGGAACTGCTACTTCTAAAAAGATCTGACAAGCTATTGATTGCATTGCCTTGCTAGTCATTTTATAACATAGAAGTGTAGCATTTATGGGGAATGAAAGCTGCCAAGCTGGTGAAATGCCAAACAGGAGCCGATGTTGTTGGTATTGAGCAATCCAATTAACATTCTCTTCCATGGGGACAATTTATGTTACTACACTAATAGAATAGCAAACTAGAGACACTTAAAACACTTTAAAGTGGCTCTGTTTCCTTTTGCTCATTAATAGAAACTCTTTTGCTAAGAAGGTAAAAAAAGAGATCCATAATTAAAAGTTGAGGCCTAGGAGAGGATTGGTGGGAGGGGTACTAATATTTCTTTTCTTTTTTGTGCAGGTGGTTAAGTCTCTAGAACTCTTTCGTGGTTCACACTCCAGTGTGGATGCTAATGTCAAAGAAAAGAGACACAGCAATTTCCCTGTGCAGCAAAATATATTCAGTGTGATGGAAAAGTAAAGAAGGAGGGGGGAAACAAAATTTTAAAATTGGATGGCACCATTTTACAATTTCATTTTCTGATTTGGATCCCAAGATGCCTTCTGCTTGTGAAAGGATTCTTAGCAGACAAAGGGTTCTTAGCAGTTGGTCTTTGACAGCAGGGCACCTCTCATGAGCAGAAGGACTCTCTTTAGTCCAACTCTGTATCATTTTGATTTTATACCTTGTTTCCATCAAGCCTTCATTTTCACGTATCTTTCCCCCTCTTTTCCAGCTTGCTGATGATCAGCTTTTCTTTGGCTGTTACATGATACCCAAAAACAAATTTTGAGCAATCTGCAAGCCAAAGGATGAGAGCCAGCAGAGAGATGGCAAGGTTGGGTGTAATCCATCAAAGGTGTCTTCACAGTAGGGGTGGGCACGAACTGGAAAAATGGAGGTTCATGGAGGTTTGTGGTTTTCACAAACCCCGAACCATGAACTTCCACAAACTACTCCATTGCACAAACCAGTTTGTGCTTTGGGAAGTTCATGGGGCTGCAGCCCCACTCAGAAGTGAGCTCCAGAGGCATTTAAATGCCACTGGGTCAGCCTGACTGAGCTCCGAGTGAGTTTCTAAAACCTTTGTAGGTCTTCAGAACTCACTCGGAGCTCAGTCGGGCCGGCCGAACCCAGAGGTGTGCTCTGGGTTGGCCTGACCCAGAAGCTCACTCAGGTTGGGCCATGGGCAGGTGGTGGGCTCTGGCAGTATTTAAATGCCTTTGGAGCTCACTTCCAATAGGGCTAGTAGACCCAGAAGTAAGCTCCGAAGGTATTTAAATACCATTGAAGCCCGCACGAACCCTCTCATGAACCTCACAAACCTCCATGAAAAACATGGAGGTTCGTGTGGCAGATTGTGGGAGACACGTTTTCCCAAACCCCTGGTTCACAAACCACAAACCAGGGTTAATTTATTGGTTCATGTTACCTCTACCTCACAGTCTTTGGAGATAATAGCAGCCTCAAAAAGAAACAAAGATGTCCCTCTGCCCGGCCATCAGCCGAACAGTTAGGATCTCAGTGATTAATCAGAGTACTAAATTTACAAAGAAATTCTGCTATATTAGCTCTGAGGATTAGCAAAGAGTGACATAAACATTTGTATTCTCCACAAAGAAGTTATCACCCAGAGTGGTCTATTTTAGTTTGTACATTAGTGCCTTCCCCATGATGAATCAGGCTTATATGAATCCCATCATTATGTAAAGGGATACAGTTGTGGCATATATTGGCTTGTAGGGCCATAGAGAAAGGCCGACTGTGTGCATGGTGCAGCCTAAACCTCAACACTATGGGAAGATAGCAATATGCAAATGCCACCACATGCTCAATGGCTCTGTGAGTCAAACCTAACTTTAAGGAATGGTCTTTTTAAAAACAAAACAAAACCCCATCTTTAAGGATAAAAGTTGAAATGGGTAAATGAGTTCTAAAACCTGAACTAAGATGTACTATGAAAGCTTCAGGCAAATTAAACAAAGTCTGGGTGTCAGCTTGCAAGCATTTCTGATTTAAATAATTCATATTGATACATTTATTTATCTGTTTTTCATTGTACATTCACATTACGTTTCTCATACAGACATTAAATATGAATAGGAGGAAACATCTTGGCTTTCATATGAAACTGCTTTTCTAACAAAATGAAATTTGCTACGATTAAAATGTGGGGTTCCTTAGGGGAGAAAGTCAAAGAATCTTCACGTTTCTTATGTGTGGAATAATTTGGAGCTACAGAGTAGAGAGACCTGAACCAAATGAAGGCAAGAATGGATTGTCTTTCTTCTTTTTTTTTTTTTTTAATTTTTATTAATTTTCTCTATATCTAATTCTACAACGCTACTTTTCTAAGCTATGTTTACCTTATACAGAGTGTGCTTTATCATTTGCTTAATATTGCTATGCCATTAATACATATGAAGCGTTTTAAACCTTGGCTAATATTCAGATAACATTGTTACTGATGATACATGAGAAATAAAAAAAAGCTGTTTGACAGACATGCTCTTTTGAAGGAATGCTTAATTATACAAATTATCTATTATATATAAGTGCACTTTCAAAAAACATTTTATCCTTTATTTCTTCTTTCGTCCTCTTCTTGTCTTAACAGTCTCTTCTTGTACTTTTGGAGCTGCTGCTCCCTTTTCCGAGTCAGACGTTTCTTCTTCGCTCTTTGAGCTATCAAATCCATACATACTTTCTTGCGATGCCAGTGAACCATCTGAGTCTCTCCCTTTTTTCTTTTCTTTGCTTTTTTCCAAAAAACTTTTCGCCTGTTGGACAGAGTCAATCTTATATTTCTTGTTCTTGATGCTGAAGCTCAGTCCTTCCGGAACATTCCACCTATAGATAATAGATTCAGACTGTAGCCAAGATGTCAATTTTCCATAGGCTTTCCTTCTTTTCCTTATTTCAAATGGGATATCTTTCATCACTTTCACTTCTTTTCCTTTGATCTTCAGAACTGCTTTATTTGTGGTCCTAAGCACCACATCTCTTGTTGACTTTTTGGAGAACCTTATCTGAATCTCACCAGGCAGGCTTTTCTTTTTAGTATAATCTGGATAGGTTCTGTAAACCATATCCATATCGCTTTTTATTTCCGCTGCTTTTAAGCCCGTCACTGGTTCAAGCGCTTCGCTTAACAGATTTTTAAGGTCTTCTCCTTTATCCTCTGGTACATTCTGAAGTCTTAGGAAAAAATTCGATCTTTCCATCTGTAGTTTCAAAAGCTGATCAGAATGGAAGGCCTTTTCTTTCTCCGCTTTTTGTAGTCTTGAATCATGATTTTTAACTGAAGTCTTAACTTCCAGAAGTTCTCGCTGCAGCTTCTCTGTAGTTTTATTCGACTCCTTCAGGTCCAATTGCATCTTGTCCATCTTAACGTTGAGAGCTGTCATTTGGTCCACTAGAGGTCGCAATAACGAGGAGAACACCGTGCTCATCTCCGTGGTATCAACCTTTGAACTCAGAGCTGTACTTCCTAGTTTGGGGGAAGGTTTCGGTTTCCCCGCCATTGTTGAGACTGTGCTTCTTTGTTGATAGTTAGATAAGATGGACGAAAGGAGCAAATTCCACGACTGCGCTTATATCTTTTTAAAGTTCATATCCTCTAAAGCGCGATGCTGCCATCAAGCAAGCCGGACATACGTTTTTTCATGCAGTAACGCCACGTAAAGAGTCCCGTAAGTACGCCAGTCTCGAGGGGGGGGGGTTTTACTCCACCCGCCTTTCCCGCTGTATTCTGTTTCTTTTTACTTCGGACTCACTGTTTCTCCAAGCGTGACTGTCAGTTCCAGCCTCATTGCTTCACACTCTCTGCTGCTTCTCGGTTTTGCGCTTTTAGCCATACGGCTCCCACGGACGGGGGAACCTATGGGGGTGATGAAAGGGGACCTCAATCCCTCGATCGCCACCGTAGGGAGAGATCCCCTTCGTGCCACCCCAGGCAGAGCCCCTTCACTAGGGTCTCTGGGGGCTCGGCACCAGTCCGAAGCCCCTTCTTCCCGCCGGGTACGGATCGCGCTCCCCGCTAGTGCGGAGGAGCGCGTCCGCCATAGTCGCAAGTCTTGCCGGAAGTCAAGAATGGATTGTCTTTCTGATCTACAACTGAAGGTGGTAAATATCCTAGAGGAAGAAGATGGGGAGGATCAGTTTTTCATTAAGCTCCTTACTCATTGAATGAGTATACCCTTCTTTTTCCTAATTTTTTTTCCTTAGTATGTGAAGCTTGCTAGGGGCAGGTTTTTTTCCAGGCCTGACCAAAAGGGACCGTGTACAGTAGGCAAGCCAATCAGAACTTTGAAGGAACAATCATGACCAATATTAGCAGTCTATTAAATCAGCCAATTAGTGCTTTCAAGAAGGAAGGGTGATGAGCAATAGTCTAACCCCAAGCATAGTACCAAAGCATGCAGTCAGTGCATTGACGAAGGTGCAGTAGTTCTGTACAAGAGCAAACCACTAAATATTTTTAGTTTCCCTCAGTGACTGGGCTGCCCTTCAGAAGCATGTATTTCTTCTCTATTTTATAAGCTGTAACTGTCCCACCCTGTCACAGATATTAGTTTAGGCTTATAGCCCAGTGCAGGAACTGGAGGGAACTGTTTTATTTTAAAATGCCCTCATGAAATGGCAGGTTAGGCAAAATTAATGTTCAAAACAGAATTAAAAATTTAATAAACAGGCAGGGAATATATACAGAGTTACAGTGGTTGTTGAGGTAAACCTTTCCAATATATATATATATATAATCAAGGTTTTTGAACAAACAAGAGTGTTGTTGTAGCTTGTTATATATTTCAGATGCTATGTAGAATCTTAAATACAGTTTCTTAAAGAATAGCTTTGTCTTAGCGCTTCTAGGTTTCTCCTTTCAGAAATCTAGGTTTTCCCATTAGGTATTATAGCTTTCCAGTAAATCTTGAGGTGGTCCCAAAGGTATGAGGGTTTCAGGCCATTTATGGCTTTAAAGGTAAGTATCAACACTTTGAATTGGCATTGGAAACTAAATGGGAGCCAGTGCAGCTCCATAAGAATGGTGTTATATTTGCTGACCTGAACACTCCTGTCAGCAATCTGGCAGCTGTGTTCTGGGCCACTTACAGTTTCTGAAGCATCTTCAAAGGTAGCCTTGCATAGAGGGCATTACAGTCTTGAGGTGATCATTGCATAAGTTACTGTGGCAAGGTCCTCCCGAGACAGATAGCAAGCCAGTTGGTGGGCCTGGTATAGATAGTAAAATGCAGTCTTTCTCAATGAGGACACACGTTTGTCCATGGAAAGCAAAGAATCGAGCTATACTCCCAAATTCCTGACAGAGTCGACCGTAGAACGTCAGACCCCATCAAGGGTTGGTAGAAGTGCCAACCTCAGCAGTCTGGGCTTCCCCAGCCACATAATCTCTGTCATGGGCTGTTTTTACATCTGACTTTCCCGCTGGAATCATTCTAGTTCCAAAAAAACCTGCCCACACCTCTGTGCGGTGTGAAACCGTGCTGCTACTGAAATGTCCACATCTACTAATTGCCCTCCTGTGGTCAAGCTAGTATTCAACCGGCTTTATTCTGCTTTAAACAATTGCTGTTGATTAGTGCACTTAGACCCCCTGGAGTGAAATTTCACACCACTGTGAAATCAGCACAGGAAAAGACAGCAGTCAAACTACTTTAGAGGGGAGGGGTAAAATGACCCTTAGATAGATTTAGCTTCAACCAACTCTCACCTAGCCATTCCACCACTGCATCCAGGCAGGAGGCCAAGACTAGAATTCCAGCTGGGTGTCATCTACATATTGGTGGCATCCCATTCCAAATCTCCTGACAATTTCCACCAAAGGGCACACATAAATGTTAAATAACATTGGAGAGAGAATTGATCCCTGCAGTACTCCACAGGTTACGGCCCACAATGATGACCTCAATCCCTCCACGATTACCCTCTGGGGCCAACCCTGGAGGAATGAGGAGAACCAGCTCAAGGCCATACCCATCACACTCAGGGAGGCTAGGCAAATGACCAGGCCCAAGTGGTCTACTGTGTCAAAGGCAGCTGAAAAGTCCAACAGGATCAATAGTGTCATCCCACCTGCATCAAGGTGTGACCAGAGATCGTCAACCAAAGTGAGCAGAGCTGTCTCAATCCGAACCCCATCTGAAAGTCAGATTGGAAGTGATCTAGGGCAGATGTCTCATCCAGGAATTCCTGGAGCTGTTCAGCCACTGCTCACTCAATCATGATTCCCAGAAATGGAAGATTCGATACTAGACAGTAACTGGTTAGGACCCTCTCATCTAGCAATGACTTTTTCAGGAGGGATGTCACCACTGCTTCCTTGAGGGAGCTAGGGAAAGAGCCTTGAGAGAGTAAGAGATTTATAATGAATTGTAAAAGTATCTCGGGTATTTGTTCATGGAATTCTCAATGTCTTTTCTTCTGCAGTCTTCAGCTTGTAAACTAAACTGAAGTGGCCCATCTTATCTGTTGTTCTAGATCATTAGCAGTACCATCATAGGCAGAGTTAGATCTTTCTAAGACCATCGCTACCAATATAATCTTGTTAGGATTTCACTGTAGCATTCTTATCTGCAGGGCATTTCTTTTTTGGAAAAAGAGATGCTGGAACTCTCAAGAGGGAAAGGAAGTACTGAAAACTCATGAACTTTTAAACATTTTTAAAAGAATTCTGTTGAAGTGGTTCCAGAACTCTGTTTTGGCATGTTCCCCCAGAAAAGAAGCCCTGCGTTATCTGCATCTTTCAGCCATTCTTCTCTCAGATTGAAAAAAAAGAAGAAAAAGAAAAAAATGGAGGTGACAGTGATCTCCCTCCTCCATGATCTCCCTCCTCCAATCATAAGACAATGCAGGGGTAATGAAATTAATTTGTGAGCCAAAATCCTCTTCCTAGAATTGCAAGGGCAATATGAAATCAAATCACAATCAGCCAGAGCATATGAGATATACAGTAGTCTCAAGACGCGGTTTAGAGGACATGTGTTGAAAACATCATCAAAGTGGTAAGATGGCTGAATAGATAATTGAAGGATGCTTGGCTCTCAAGAACATCCATTATTTGGCAAGGCACAATCAAATTGCCAATCAGTCCCTACATGTGCCACTGGGAATTCAAAGCAGATTCTTGTTTAAGAGGGTTATTCTCTCATTTCTTTAGCAGTTTAGGTAGACTGATTTAAAAAAAAAGTTTACTCTTTTACCAAAAAACACAGATGTGAAGAACATTTTTATAAACATTTCAGAGAGGTAATCACTACCTTGGGAAATAAAATTCAAATTGCCACTGTAGGCTTTAAATATCAGGAATCAAAAATCAAAAATATCTGAATAAATGTAAGGCCAATTAGTCTGGCCTAAACACTTGTGCTGCATGAATTCTTAGGAAGTTCATGTTTTTGAGGAAAGTGAGATTTCCCACAAGCAGCTGTGCCGCTGTTGCTGTTCCATTTGCCCCAATTGCATTGGTCAATTTCACACTTTTTGTCAGGCAACCACATTTTGACCCACAGTTCCCCCCAGATTTCTCCCACATCTTCTTGATCTCAAAACAAAAAAGGACTGAAAATTTTTATCACCACTTAAATTGTAATAGATGTCTGGCACAAACCTATACGAATCCCCCCAATTTCACTATTGTATTAAAATCAAAGCATCAAATGTTCTGCCCTAGGAACAGGTACATTCAGTCTCTGGCTAGCTAGCGATTCCTCTTCTGTTCTCTCCCCTCCCCCTCCAATTACATGACAGCGATTGGAAAATGGCCCATAAAAGTTTTGTTTCCAATCAAGGCCTCCATATTATCTTGTACTTAGTGTTTTTTAAAAAATGTACAGGATTACTTTTACATCAAATAAAATACATAATACTTGCCTTCAATAAGAATGTCCATTTAGAGGGGAGACTAAGTATTCGTTATGGCCTTAATAACACCCATCACCTTCAAGTGCTTTGTTGGAGTCTTTAGGACTGTTATCAAGCAGCTCATCTAAGATCAAATTAAAAGTCAGAAGAACTGTGATCCAGTTATTGGCTTCCATCACTGACTTTGGAAGGAAATGCTACCCATTTTGCTCAGTCAAAGTCCCAAAAGTGAGAGATTAAAGGGAAAAAAATCCCTAATACTATGCAGTGACTGCCCTGGAATGAAATTTGCATCTGGAAGGAAAGTCACATTGGGATTTCAAGCTTCCTATTCTAATGAGCCCTTTTGAAGATTCAGAAATGTTTGGGGTTTGAATGACCATTTGAGAGTCCCTATTCTCACTGCTCCCTTGTCAATGCCACTTTTTCTTTCAGTTGGAAAGCTATAGAGCCCGGTCACATAAGCAAGATAACCAAGGGGGGGGGGGGGGTTTAAGACTTTTTGTGCCGGAGCAAAATGAAGCGCGGTATCATGATTAGATGGTCTCCCAAGGCTCTGTGCTCAGGCCATCCGCCGCCAATCACATGGTGATGGTGAAGCGTCACAGCTAGATCTTTTTGGGGATGCTGAGGAAAGGAAGACAAAAGAAATTAATAGGCTATATTGAGAATCAGTAGAGTGGAGTGGAGTGGTGTGGAGTGTCAAACTAGGAGCTGGGACACCCAGGTGTGAATCCCCACTCTGTCATGGAAGCTTGCTGGCTGACCTTGTGCTAGTCACACAGCCTAATGTTAGTGTTGCCGAAAAGGGGAAAACAACTCTACATGAGAAAGGTAACTAAAAAAGTTGAGACAAAAAAGAAACTGAAATATAGCTAGGCATGCAGTCCTAATATACAAAATTTCAAATATAATTTAATTATACATTTCAAAGTGTTAAAATATCATTTAAAAACCACATTTCCATGGTTCTGCATATAAGTACCTGCACCTAATATAAAGACAAATGTCCAAACTCATAAATACAGGTTAAAAGGTACAAAACATATCCATATGCAAGAACCAAATACGTCTTGGCTAAGAACCTTCCTCAGTGGCAAATTTCAATCTGAGCACTCCATAAACTAGACATATATAGCTGCCTTGAGCCAGCTGTCTGGAAAGGCAGGATAAAAATATGAACAATAAATAAATTATATATATACACACACACACACACACACACACACAGAATGGACCTAAAAATCATCAAATACATCAAAAATGAGAAGGGGGGAGTAGAAAAATAATTATTTATATGTATGTTAAAGAACAATTTTTAAAAATATTTTGAAATTTAGGAAATCAGGATAACTACCTTACTTACATGTAAATGATCACCCGTGGAATAAGTGGAAATAAATATATTCTTCAATCAATCAATCAATCAATCAATTTGATTTATTACAATCAAAGATCAGCAAATACTTTAAAAATATATTCTTAAGATACAACATGGGCCACTCATGAAGGTGTGCAATATTTCATTTGTCCATGGAGCTAAAAAAAAAAGAGAGAGAAACATATGACTAAACAACTATAAATTTTAGAAAGTCTTAAATTTTAGAAAAAAAGTCTAGCTAACTTAAAATAACTAAATGGTGCAATATTATCCCAATCTGCAATGCTCAAAGTTCCAGTGGAGTGCTCAGATACAATACAAAAAGAATCCTCGATACAGTAATCCACACCCCTGATTATCAAACCTCTTGGCACCAGAGTAACCAAAATGAAGATCCAAAAAGGATTCCCTTTTCTTCAAAAGTTGAATTTGTGAAGAGTGCACGTGCAGATTTTCTATGATTCAGAATTTAAGGTCCTTATCTGAATGTTACAAGGATATGAAGTGCTTCACTAGCAGAGCTGGTGACCTTCACTGTCTGATGCAGCTTCTGTGCATAGATATTCTCACTTTAGTCAGCCACATTGTCATTCGTATACATACAACAAATTGCATGGGCATTGTATATAATGGCGGCTTTTGCGGTAATTGCCTAGTGCTTAGTTTGGTCTTAACTGGTTTGCTGTTTTGAAATTCTGTCAATTTCATTCTCAGCCTAGTTTCAGTCTCAACCATTTTTTGCTGGTTAGATGAAAATGTAATAACTAGTGGCTTTGTTTTGAGGATACTATTTTAAATCTTGTTAATTAGGCTAATTTTGCTATGTCATAACTGAGCTCGTTATCCCATTCTATCCTTTATTTCCCCCAGCATTTCTGAATGATTTATTTTACTAGTCTAAGGCTGACCTTGGCTAATTTAGATAGCTCAACTGGTTTTTAATCTGTTGGTTGCAGGTGATTTCCATAAATAAATAAATAAATGAATGAATAAATAAATAAAAAAATAAAAAGAGACTCAGTGTAGCAGTTTATAACCTTAAAATAATTTTTATAGAATTGCCCTCTAGGGTTTACTCTTTTATGCTTGACTATTAGGTTTTAAACTAGATTTCAATCATTATTAGCTTTGTTTTTTGTTCCACAAGAGTCATAGTTTTTGTCTAACAAGTTTACTAGAATACAAGCAAATCCAGTTGGTCCAAGTAAACTGTTTAAATTAATTAGCTGATTAACTACAACAACAATGAGAAGGAAAGGGACACATGGCTGCTTGTAAACAGAGTAGAAAGAAAGAGTTTTAAAAGAATCTCTCACCAACACTCTCTAATAGATTTGACTGTTTAGCTAATGAATCCCCAGCTCCTTGTAATTCTAATGACCTATCAGTAAGCTCTCAACAGGACCCTCCAATCAACGTGGAAGCCTTTGAGGAGATTTTGAGAAAAAACGCCACCACAAATAAGAGATCAGAGACATTAGCTCTGCTAGCATTTCAGACTCTTTTAATCTCAGAAATGTTACAACAAATATTTGAAAGGATTGATCTACTCACTAAGTATATTAGTACTCTTTTAGCTATACCATGTGAGAAGTTCCTGAAGTAAAAAGGTTTTCAGAAAAATCATTGCCACCTGCATCCTTATATAACACCACAACTGGTAAAGGGCCAACTGAGAAGAAAGAGCCAAACTTTGAACATAATAAAATTGCTTTGAATATCTTCCTTTATCAAGGCCACAGGATTAATTGGTCTATAATGCATGCAGCTAAGGAACACCTTTCCTTTTTGCTACAAAAGCGTTTCTCATCAACTGACCTAGAATCATAGAATCATAAAGTTGGAAGGGACCTCCAGGATCATCTAGTCCAACCCCCTGCACAATGCAGGAAATTCATAAATACCTCTCCCTCCTCACCCCTAGTGACTGCTGTTCCACACCCAGAAGATGAAAAAAACCTCCAGGATTTTGCTTCCTGACCCCAGAGTGGTCTTGAAATATGTAGAAAGGGTTCCAGGACTTATTAAGGGCAAAAGATTTAAATTACATTTCTTCTCCCCAAGAATTCCCTCACTTAGGCCCCGATCACATGCAGAATTAGCTGCACAATAGGCACAAATGCCATTCGGATTTTAAGGGTGTGATCACACCAGAACATCTGGCAAGCATTCCACACTCATTGACAACCCATTTCTCTCCACCGAAGAAGCAGAGTTAAAAGATACTAGGGAAAGTCTAGTATCAAACAGGTTTGCTATGGGCCACAGATGGACTTTCCCTATGTGATTGCTCCAACGCACACTCATGGTATCGGGGTACTCTGATCAGGCTATCCCAATGCCATGGCATTGTTTTTTCCCCTTCTCAGTCTGAGGACAGACTGGCAAAATGAAGCACAAGGGAACCGGGGCAAAAAGACCTGGGCCGAGTCGTCGTGGGGCTTTCCGTTCACACTGCGTGGACTGATGTGGGACCATACCAGAGAGGAGGCAGAACGGAGCGTTCACACTGTGGGGCAGCCCCTGGAAGCAGCACCATGCTGGCATGCAGCTTTAGTCCATTTTGCCAACCTGCGCATAGGCGCATGGGTGCATCGGTGCATGGTTGCAGCAGCCGGATCAGTGGGTTCACATTACTGGCACCGCTTGATGTGCAGCTTATTTGCATCCACACGGCTAGGAAGTGGGATGAACACGCACCCAGATGGCTTGACATCGGTTTAAAAGTGGGATGAAAGTGCTTCAGGACGGGATGAGTGTGGCACGGCAACACCAGATAGCTGTGGCTGTGTGAATGGGCTCTCTTAATCTGTTTGCAAAGCAGGCCTATATTGGGCCAAACTGCCAGTCTGAACTCGGCCTCAGTATGCGCATCATCACATACTGCCATAGGAAGCCCTCAGGGCAGAGATGCGATTCATCGATCCCCCGTTTAAGCGCATTGGAAAAAATGGCAACTCCCCCCCCCCGACTCACCCATGATTGCATCTGATCACACAGTGGCGGGCTGTGCCTGCAGCTTCACAGAACTGTGCGATTGCGCAACTGCTGGTCAAATTACTCCGGAGCAAATAGCCTCACTTCCCCCCTGGATTATCTCGCTCATGTGACTGGGGCCTTATACTCACAAACCAAACATATCTTTAACAATATGGAGTCTTCCCATTTCAGACATACTTTCAAAAGGAAAGAATTCCATTTATTAAGGGCTTGGTTCAAAAGAGAAGAGCCGGATTGAACAGTATAGAGCTGTCCACTTGCCACTTCAGCCTCCTGCTGATAATGAACTGTTGATGGACCTTATTTCTCCCTCAGTAGAAGAGAGGATGACTCAAGCTAATCATGTGACTAATCATGTGGTACAGAACCAGCAAAACAGTTCTCCCATTATTAGAGATCTTTCTAAGCGTGATTCCTTTGAAGAGACTCTAACTGCTTCTTTTGGAGCTTTGTCCTCCCAAGAACAAGATAAAATGTTAGCCAGTTGACAGTCTCTTACTCATGCTCTGATATAAAAAAAACCAAGCACCTTGGATTAAAGGTGCCACACTTACTTGCGTAAAGGACCTGCCCCCTGCTGAGAATGAGCCTCTGACAAAACATCTTGAAATAGATTGCCCTCTAATACCATCAGTACTGAAAGGGAACAGTGACTTGAGTCCATTTGGGCAACACTACTTAATGGAGCAGGCCATGATTCTTCAACCTTCATCCAATTTTAATGAGTTTGATCCCAATGCCATCCCATTTGAGAAGAAGAATGATTTACTCAGTGTCAACATGCGGAAACTGAAATTCCTCTCATGGAATACGGGAGGATGGGAAAGCAGAGTACGATCCCAAGAAACCAAGAAGTTCCTAGCTAACTATGATATTGTCTTGCTTCAGAAAACCTGGCAGCTTAGTAAAATCTATCTTTCCAGCTTCACCACTTATTCTCTCGAGGCTTTCAAAAGAAATAAACTAGGTTGTCCGCCTGCAGGAACTGCTTGCTTGATTTCTAGTCGTTTATTTGTCAGTGTTACAGTGCAATCGAGCAAACTGCCTTACGTGATTGTTTTACTCCTGCAATTTTGTAACTTCTCTTTTATACTGATTAACGCATATATTCTCCCAACCACATATAAAGCAACACTGACATACCACTGGGGCAGACTGAGCACCTATATACAGAAAATTAGAGATATGTATCCATCAATCTTGCTTATGCTGGCTGGCGATCTTAACAGTTGGTCTGGTGGAACCTGTGAAGAGCTCTTCCTTAAAAGCTTTAAAGATCAGTCAGTAAATAACATTTGCTTGGAGCCAAGAAGATCTAAAGACATTAAGATCAACAGTGCTGGAAAAAGGCTAGCTTCTCTAATTATTAACAATGGGCTCCTAATCAATGCTCCCTCTAAGCTGGGGAGTCTTGTGAGCAAAAATTCTGCTTTGTGAGCTACTGGCATCAAAATTGTGAGCGAGCCATTTGGCCACTGCATCAATTAGTCTGCTCCGGAGCCCTCCTTCCTGAGCTGAGACAAAAATGTGTGAGCCAGAGGCTAAAAAACTGTGAGCTAGCTCACACTAACTCAGCTTAGAGGGAACATTGCTCCTAATTGTTAAAGGCTGCCTGAGGGATGATAGCAAGGGGGACTTTACATGTATTAACCAATGTGGAGCCCCTGTCATTGTTTACTTTATAGTATCATCTAACATGTTCAATATGATTGACTCACTGGAGACAACAGAATACATAAGTCGTGATCATTTCCCTCTGCAGTTAAAATTAAACACTCTACCATGTAACTTTTTTCAATCTGCCATCCATCTTCAGTTCTACCAAAATCATAATTAACTTAGGCCAGTGCACTGGAATAATGAGATCACAAAGGAAGTAAACAGTGTAAAAAACTATCCTAAAGCCTGTCAGTTTAAGGCTAAAATCTCCATTCATCCATCCCTGGAGCAGAACCTAGGTGTAATGAGTGAATTGATAACAATTTTTCCAACCATTATATACATCCTATGGACTGACCAGGAACTTTGGCCAGGGCAGGCAAGACAATTGATCTGATTATACTGATTGTAGGGCACTTAAAAGGGCAATTTGCTACATGCACTGACAACTCAACCTATGCAATGACAGAGGCACACTTAAATGGATTTTTTTGTTGAAACATGGGCTGCGATCACACACGCTAAATAATCCACTTTCAATCCACTTTCAATGCACTTTCCAACTGGATTTTACTGTGTGAACTGGCAAAATCCAGTTGGGAAGTGCATTAAAAGTGGATTGAAAGTGGATTATTCAGTGTGTGTGACCACAGCCATGAATTCAGAATGCTCATCGAAATAAAAAAAAAAGAGCTGCTTTAATTTCCTTCAGGAAACGTCTAATCTGGGTCACCAAGCAGAAAGATATTAAAACCTTTCTGCAGTGTTAGTGCAAATCTTACATGTCAATAAGGATTCCCTTGGTGTGCTCTTAGCTTTATAAAAGGCTTGTTTGAGAATTTTAGAAGAATATCATCTATCCTTTAATTGTTGCATAAGGATAGTGGCTTGTCTATAAAAATCTATATCATGGCTGCAATTTCTTCTAATCCTTAACATCTGAGAATCAGGTAAATTTCTTCTAAGGGGATAAGGATAGAAACTATCACCTGCTAAAAAAGAGTTCGCATCTGTGGATTTTCTGAAAACATCACTGTGTAATTCCGTACTTTCCTTTTTAATAAAAACATTTAAAAAGTTAATCCTAGATCTGTCATATACCATTTCAAACTTAATACAGTAGTGTGTAGTGTTAACATACTGGCTGAGGACAGACTGGCAATCTGGAGTGGGATGAATCCAGAGGCAAAAGCTGCGGGGGGGGGGAAATCCCCCGGGGCTGGCTGTCCACATTGGCCAGGGTATTGCACAAAGATGCTGTTACGGAGTGTTCTGACTGCTGCGGAGTGGCCCCAGGTGGGCCGGCCTCCGCAGCTCGTGATAGGGCTGTTTCGGCAATTTGTGCATGTGCGCTCATGCGCAAACTGGCAAAACGCTGCGTTCGCACTGCCGCCTCCACTTGCCTCCCGCCTTCTTCCGGTTCACTCTGCCTGGAAACAGGAGGCAAGCGCAAGACGGCCTCTGGACACCGGTTTCTCCTGGTGTCCTTCTAAAGCGCAAGAAAATCGGCTTCAAAGCGGGTAAGTGCGGAAGGGAGCCGAGGGACAGCTGCGCATGTCTGAACAGGCTCCCTTCCCCCGCTTCCCATGCGGACCTATCCCGGGGCAGATTGCCAGTCTGTCCTCAGCCACTGTTCAGACTGGATTAGGAGCTCCTCTGAACCTTTCTAAATGATGAAAATATCATCCCAAACCCTTTTATATAGGTTGATGCTATTCCTATAGATATTATTGTCACTCTGAAGGATGAAGGTGTTTTCTAATTTGTCCATGAATAGGTTTGCTAATTCTGGAACAAATTTACATCCCAAAGCTGTGCCTGAAATTTATCAAAATAATTGTCCATGAAACTAGGGGGAAATTCTTCATCAAGCATAATTCAGCCAAGTGGCATAAAAAAGACATGAGGGGGGCTGGAAAAGCATCCCCTCTTACCCAAAACATCCCGCAAACAGTTCAGAGCCCCATTTTGTGGAATGTTTGTGTACAAAGAAACAACATTCATAGTAACACAGAAAACTTCCTGCAATACCTCCTGAATGTTAATATGATTTTTAAAAAACCCATAGTGTCTCTCAAATAAGATGTAGTACAGGGGACATGCAATTTTAAAAAAGAATCTAGAGACATTGCCAGACATTGACGAATGCATACATATAATGGGGCAAACACAGTCTGAGGAAATAGGAAATGATGGGAAAACAAAAAATTGCACAAGGGAGAAGCAAAACTGAAGGGCATTTTATGGATTTTGATTTCAGACACAATGGAAACGTATTGATGAGCTGCCCATGTCCACTGCAGGTAAGGCCATGAGTGATTGCTCCCCGCCTTTATAAAAAGGTAAAAACACCATCCATGTGAAGAACCCAATGGCACATAACAGTGTGCAGGCTTTTGAGTTCCCTAGATCTCTTCATCAGGCCAGATGTCCAAAAATATAAAAGAGTAAAAAAAAAAACCCCACCTAGATATTTCAGTTCATTATGATTGTAAGACCCTCTTATGTCAGGATATGGTGCAACTTCCGACAGACAAAAAAGATTGGGTTTCAAGTCGCTGCTGGCAAGGTGACACAAAACAAGAGGCAATAAAGCAAATTCCATAGTAACAATCCCCCCTCCCCCATGCTAAAGGTTGCAGTCTTTGGTTTTACACCTGGCCTAGGGGACTGCCTGCCTTGTACTACTTACGAATCTCGACATAGCTGGCCCTGCCTCTCTGTGAGATCAGAGTAGTTACACCAATGGCAGGTAAAGCCTCTGTCACATAAAAAACTGATTGACACTTGTTAGCTACTTCGTACAAACATTTATTTATACATGCTCGATAGTTAGGATTTCACGTTTCTGAAAATGCTTTCCCACAGCTTCCCATTTCCTCATCTGTTATTCTGAGGTGAAAAAAAAATTACACTGATAATTCAAAAGTGGCAAATGTATTATAGTGAGAGAAGAATGTATGTGGAAAAGTTTTCCTGGGAATAATTTAACACACCGAAAAGCTCTCTGGGCTTATTCTGTGATAAAAAATGGAAGCATGAAAGGAGAAGGAAAAAATATCAAAAAGACTGGAAGACAAAAAAAAAAAAACTGGTAGCATCCACCAATGTGACAAAAGCTTAATATAAAATACCAGAGCCATATATCATGAGGATGACAGAAAAGAGAATGACACAAGAGAAAGAGAATACAATCTGATATCCCAGAGAGAGGTCAGGCAAAGACATCCGATATGATGGAATCTGAAGAATATACTCTGACACTTCTCAGTCCCAAAATAGAAGAAGTATATTAAAAGACTAAAGCCCCCTAGTAAAGCATAAATGGAGCCAGATGGCAGATGAATCACCTGTGGCTCCTGACAAGAGACCTGGTTTGAAGAACAGAGATTGAGAAAAAGGAAGCAAACATCGAGGGAGAAGAGAGAGCTGCGCAAAGTGAAGTAAAATGATTATCGAGGAAGCAAAACAGTCGCTAAGGTCTGTGAAGGCAGCAAGCAAAACAAGAACAATTCTCCTTAGAGATAGGGAGCAGCAGTGGCTGGGGAGGGTGACCTTCCTTAAGGCTAAAAGCATGCAAACAGAGACTCTATAGCTTTTAATATATATATATATATTTATTTTACAGTGCCTGCTGAATTTTGAGGTGCTTACAAAATTATGGCAATTCATACAGTGGTATTTAGAAGTACAATCTTTAAAACATTACAGATTACAGACTATTTTGTCAAATCAATGCAAACAAGTAGGGACCTGTGAATACTCGCAGGAGGAGACCCCCTATCCCCATCACTTCTAATTCCCCACATGGCTCATGGGGGGGGGATCCCACATCCTCTCCCCCAGCACTAAGCCTAGTGAGCCTGGGGTCTCCCATCACCGCTGCTGGCCCCGGCTGCTAGCATCATCCATGGGTACTGCTGAGGCTGGCTTGGCTGCTGGTGTCCTCCATGGCCAGGCATGGCTGCTGGTGTCTTCTGCTGCAATTGCTGACTGGCATAGCTGCCAGTGTTCTCCGTGGCTGGGCCCAGCACAGTTGTTGGCATTCTCCTTCACCACTGGGCCTAACTGCCAGTGCCCTCCTCCTTTGACCCTGAGGTCAGGCCCAGAGTAGCTGCTGGGGTTTGCTGCTGAGTTGAACTGGAATGGCTCCTCATGCAGTAAGAGTGTTGTCTGCACATGTGCAGGCAATACAAATATATCCACAGTATCAGCAGATGGGGGCTACTGGTGGCTATTAGAATATAAGACACAGAAAGAGAGCTAGTTCATAATCCCTTTCTTTGGAAGAAATTTTGTTGCCTTCTTCTGGATATTTAAAGACTGAAAGGAATATTCTTTAGAAAGATGGGAAATTTTTCACACTCAAGAAACCAATGGATATTATTTTTTTAGAGGGAAAATGTTTAAAATTTTAGGAAAATGCAGATATATAGCCATATATTTGAATCATCCTACTCAGTCCTCATAAATTCTTGTAAATTTTGATGCAAGTAATAGCACACATACTTTGTTTAAATCCTATAATGTTTAAATCCTATAATCCAGTGTGGTGTAATGGTTAAATCTGAGAGCTAACATAGCATAGTCACTGGAGTATCAGACTGGGATTGGAGAGGTTCTCGTTCCATGGGAGCTTGCTGGGTGACCTTGGGCCAGTCACACACTTTCAGCCTAGTTTACCTCACAGAGTTGTCATGAGGATAATACAGAGGAGGAGAGAGCAGTGTAAGCTGTTTTGGATCCCAAATGGGAAGAAAAGCAGGTATAAATAAAGTAAGTAAATAACTAAATCTGAGAGATTTGGATTTTTCAAACACACACACACAACAATAAAGTCCTCTTCTCTATCCACAGACTTTAGATCTGAGTCTTCTTGCAGACTGAGATTCACAAGCCCCTCACCTAAATGGTGAATAACAAAAGAAAGAATAACAAATTTCTGAAGTCTGGGAGCTTTTTGCCCCATTTTTTAAAAAAATGTTAGAAGTACTGAACAGCAGGATCCAAATAGCTCTGCTTTTATATTAGACCTTCCCATCTCCTGTTCCTCAGGTTCTTCTGCCCCCTAAAACATCTGCCTTGTTGTTCCAGGTAACCTTTGAGAACAATGTTGGGAAGCATCCTGGCTGGGATCTACAGGTCAGTTGAGAAATCCACAGCAATCACAGACACACACCCCATTGTAGGAGTGGAAGTGCCTCACACTTGTGCAATGGTCCCTTTGGATCCACATGAATAGGGTTGCCAACTCCAGGTTAGGAATTTCCTGAACATTTGGAAGTGGAGCCTTAAAAGGGCAAGGTCTGAGGAGGGGCCTCATCAGGGTATAGTGCCACAGAGGTCACTGTCCAAAGCAGCTGTTTTCACCAAAATAACTGATCTCTGTTGTCCAGAAATCCGTGTTAATGCTGGGAAAAATCCAGACCCCATCTGATGGTTGGCATGAATGTTTTAAACCCTACACATGAAAACCCTACACATTAATGTTTTAATCACTTCTGAGACTGAATTGAGGTTCTCATAAAATCTGCTTCCTTAGCATGCTGGGTTTGAATTTTAATTTTAATCTGTCATGTGAAATTTGCACCTATCTATTCTGTGCCTGTTATTAATAAGAAATATGCATGTAGAAATGTGCATGAATAAGAAACAGGAGTAATACCTTTATTCATAAGAAATAGTTATTTCTATACCTAGGGAAGACTAAGAAAATTAGTTCAGGGGAGAAAAGGCATGGTGAAGACAAATATTAGAGGAAGTATGAAGCACTGTAGAACTTTGCTATATTGTGGCTAAAAACTGGAAGAGCGAGAGGAGCAGTGAAAAATGTGGAGGACTGTTTATTTCTCGCTGTGCGTTGGGCCTGTCCTTTAAAATGCGACGGTTGGTGGTTCTGTTTTGAAAACGTTTATCCAATGTAGCGCTTGACATTTTCAAAGCATTGTTAAAATATTACCTTATTAATTATTTCTGAAGCAAGTAAATGTTATCATCCTCTTTCTAGAAATGTGGAGGCTAATGGAGAAGGTTACGTGAATTTCTCAACGTCACGAATACGTTAGATCACTTTACAAGAGAGAGATCTGGGTTGTTCTGCTTCCCTGCTTAGGCCCCGGGGATAACAAAAAGATGTTGTTCATTTTTATCAGTCCATTATGTTACTTGCAGTGTGTAATCCTACTCAGGGTTACACCCTTTTAAAGCTATTGAAGTCAATGGGTTTAGAAGTGTGTAATTTCTTAGAATTACAGCACCAGGCTATTATTAAGCTTCTTTTCACACTGCATTAGGATAAATTCAGAAGACATGGGAAAAGAAGCGCTCAAAAACCGTTTTAAAAGTTCCTCATCAGAGGCAAATTAAGTTTTCAGAGCTTCTACCTTCATTGTTACATTTCCAACTGCACACTTCCAAAGACTTAATGGCACAGCACTTGGTAAGGAGCCAGAGTGGTGTAGAGTGTTAGGTTGCAACCAGATGGCTCTTTAGATCCCACCCAGGCATGAGTGACATCTGGGAAAGGTGCCGCTTCCGTGAACAGCCTGTTGATCCCCGCCAGGAAGCCGTACTTTAAAGAAACCAGTGAAAGTCTGGTCTAAAGCTTGCCAACGGGCCAGTGGTGGTCTTTCCCCTGTCTGATCATTCCAGCGCACAATCAGCCTGTTGGAATGGTCTGACTCCAGACCATCCTGAATGGCTACCATTTTAAAAAATTCTTAGGGATATCCGCATAAACATGTAAATATGCAACAGCCACAGCGCTCCACTCAAACATTCCGGACAATTTCATGTTTCTGAACGGCCCGTGAAATTTATGAACTTTGTTAATTAAAATGGTAACTAGAGGAAAGTACTGTTAGCCAGCAAGGCACTCTTCTGTGCTCTTATGGATTTTTATCCCTAAGTTTGAACTCTGTGTCGCCAGCAGTGGAAGGGACTTGCGCTTTCTTCTCCACATAGGAGCCAGCTCCAGCCCAAGCCAGGAGGCTGACACCCCAAGCAGTTCACCCAAGACAAAGACAAAGGATTCCTCTTGCCATGAGGCCTCCTTATGTCAGACATCCGCTGGTTGACCCCCACTCCCCATTATACATCTGAATAAGTTATGCTAACTAGACTGCCTAGCAACTAATGTGCCAGCCATCAGATACTTGGCTAAAGCCATCAACTGACAATGGGTATGGCCAGGTGAGTCATCGGACCCCAGACTCAGTGTCTGTTTCCTGGTGAAGTCATACTTTTGCAACACTGACCAAACCCCTGGACCTCCTCCTGTTCACCTTTAACCTATAGCAAGGTACACCAGGGACGGACCGCCTAGTAGGTGTGTTAGTGGGTTGTGGTCTGCAAAGCCCGCCCCAAGACCCCCAATAAAAGTCCAAACCGAGAGTCACTCGGCCTCTTGAGCCATCGCCCTCTATCTTACCTATTGACCCTTCAGTCCAGCTTTCTGTCCCCAACCCTTGCCTCCATCTTTAAACCCTTTTTCTCTCTCTGGACTCGCGATCCAGGAGAACCACGTGGTCTTGCCGGTTCAAGCCTCGTGGCCCCATAGCTTTTATACCTTTCTTCCCAAATCCAACTCATCTTGACATCGGACAACGCATCTAAGGTAACGTGCTTTCCCCACCAACGAAACCTGCTCATGCAAAAGTGCTATTTTCTCTCTTTATTTTATTAGGCCTGTAAGATTGTGTGTATGATTACGATTTTTGTATGCTTGATTACATGATCCAGTAAACAACATTTAACTTGGAACCTGCCTCACGTGCCTCTTTCCTTGAGAACTCCCGGGAGGGGTGGGACCCTGGTATAGTTGGCAAGAACCCGTGTATTTCACTGATTGCTAAACGTAAATTAAAGCAATTCGGCTAACAGAATTGGGGGCTCGTCCGGGATTGCCCTGAGGGTTAAATTTCGCGCCATAGTCGACAGGCGTGTCTTTAACCCACAGACGTAAGGGAAAAACTTCCGGAACTCTTGGAGAGGCTGTATGATTGGTTTCTGTCTGCGTGCCTGGCTCTAGTGAGCAACCTATCGTGGGTGGCTTCCCCCCCCCTCTCTCTCTCTTATCCCAGGTCAAACTGTGTGACCGTCCGCGCGTCTATCTTGTGGGAAGGGACCCCAAAGAAGACCAGAGTAGGGCGCTAGGCCAGTTGCACCAACACTACATACACTACATACACACGCTGAGTCCGAAAAAGAATTTTTCCCTTGAACACATCCTTGCTCTTCCCTTGCCTTACTTCGCTCAGCGAAGTGGAAATAAGTAATTTAGGTTCGGGGTTACCCTGAGAGGCATATTGTCTGGAAACCCTACTGGCTAGAGAAAGTCCAGTGCTCAGTGAGTCCGCCATAGCTCACTATTTTCCGAGTCCGCCATAGCTCGTAGTTGTGTTGAGCCCGCCATAGCTCAGTGAGTCCGCCATAGCTCACTATTTTCCGAGTCCGCCATAGCTCGTAGTTGTGTTGAGCCCGCCATAGCTCAGTGAGTCCGCCATAGCTCACTATAGACTGAGTCCGCCATAGCTCAGGTCTGTGGTTAAAGGTAATCCAGAGAGGCTAGGAGAAGCCTAGAAACCTTATAATACGGGTTAGGAGGTAATCCCGTCAGAGAAGCGAGGCTTGGCCACCCCGTTCTCGAAACCCCAAAGTTAAGAGGTAGAGGAACCTCGGAGACAGAGGAGTCTCTTTGGGTTGGAGGCACCCGGAGTCTGAAGGAACGGATATTCCTCAGCTTCAAACGCCAGGTTTTTGGGTTAAAAAGTAATCCCTGAGTGTCGCGGGGTGAGAGTCCCCCGGCCCTAAAAACTGCATAGAAAGTGTGCTAATTAATAAGTAACGTTAGCCTCCTTGTGCTAACCAAAGCAGCTTTGAGACCTAAGAGAAGCGGAAGAGACAACTTCCCAGTCTTTGCCCCTGTTGTACGTGAAAACAGGAGAATCCCTACAAAGATGTTTCGTACCAAGGAGGACGAACCTAAGCTAGAAAAATGGCTGGTGAAAAAGGGTAAGTCTCCTTGGAAGGAAGGATCTTTCAAGGGCCCCAATCCATTAGAAATAGCCCGGAGTGCTTTCCAGGACTATTGCACAACCCAGAAACCTAGTTCCACTGCCAAGGACATAGCCGCTAGTTGGGCTTTATACACGGCTTTGCAGGATGCTGCTGCCGTCATTACACGCCTACAAGCGGATGTGGACCGACAGGAGGAACTCATAAGAGACAGGGACCAACAATTAGAGGAAATTGTAAAAGAAAGCAACCAAAAATTCGAGTTGCTAGTCCAAGAGGCTAACCAAAAATTAGAAGAAACCAATAAGGAGAGTACTCAGAAGCAAGAGACCATAGTCAAAGAGTATCAGCAAAGGCTGGAAGAACTAAACGTTCAAAATAAGGCAGCAGTGGATAGAGAAGTGGCCAGATTCGACAGATTAGAATCTAAATTCGAGGCCACCAAAGAGGAATTAATAGAAATAAAAAGTAAACATGAACAAGATCTTACGTTCCAACGTACGAATTATGAGGAACTTATGGCCAATAAGCAAGATGAGCTAGAACAAGAGATTAACCAGCTGAAAGCAGCCCACGAGGACGAGGAGCATAGGCTGAGGACCGAGAAACTAAATGTAATTCTGGCAAACCAGAGTCTTACTATTGCTGTCCAAGATGCTAATAAAAAGATCGAGGGCCTAAACCGTAAGGTAGAACTGACAGAGAGCGCATTGACTCAATCGAGAGAAGAGATAAATACTTCTAAGGCTGCGGCAAAATTCCTAGTGGAACAGAACCAAATTAAAATACAGCAAGCTAACCACGAGGCTTGCCAAAGGGAAACTGCCACCCTAAAGAAGCAAGTGGGAATACAAAATGCAGTGATCTCCACTGTACACCCCGGAGGCATGATAAACCTCTCCGAAATCTCGGCCATTGAACCCAGCGCCCCTATGCACCCCATTAGCACGAAACATACGGTGATCACAGAAGGCGATGATACATCTACCCAGGTTGTGACCGAGACCAGGCTCTGGAAACCCGATGAGGTTAAAGCAGTAGCTGAACAATTGGGTCCTCTTACTAGGGAGAATTCCGTACAATGGATGGCCAATGTAGACATGATTTACAACTCCGCTAGCGGAGAAGACCTCACATTGGTAGCCCGTCAGTGTGTAGCAGCTCCCCAGCTTCCAACTCTCAATGCAGCCATTGCGAGTGGCAACTTAACTGCAGCTTCAAAGACGAAGTGGATGCAGGACGTCCTTAAATATCTAAATCCCAACACTACTTTACTTGCTCTCTATGTGTTGGAAAGACAGAGCCCCAATGAAGATCCGGAGACATATATGGCTAGGAAACAACTATTAGCTGTCCTAGCAGACCAAGTTGCTATAAAACCTACCACTGGTTCGCCTGACTATGAGGAGGACGATTTCAAGGAAGCACTTGTAAGTGGCCTCCAAACCCAAGCCCAACTGTCTTTAAACATAGCAGATGGTGCATCAACTACTTGGACAGATCTGGAGAAAAAGATCAAAAGAATAGCCTCTCTTCTCCGAGGTGCTGGAGCTCTAAAACCCCATAAAGGCAAGAAATTAAAGGATAGGGATGATGACGAACCCATACAGGCGATAACTTACGCCAACCATGGGCCCCATTCACAGTTCCAACCGTCTGGAAAATATGAGCCCAAAAATGACCGATACCCTAGACAGGACCGGTATGAGAGAGGCAAACCTTGGCAGAACAATTATCAGAGAGGAGGAGGAAATTTCAGAGGAAAAAGGGAGTATCGAGACTACCGCAGCAATCCTGCCCAAGCCCACCTCCAGCCTTCCGCACCACCTCCTCAAAACTATCAGGGCCCCCCTCAAGGCCAATACGGGCAGCCACAAGGCCAAACAAACCAGCCACAGGCGTATCAGCCGTCGGCGCCTGAACCGCACCCCAGCTATCAGCCTCCGGAGACGTCTGATACCTTTAGGAGGCAGATATGGATGCAGCTTAGGGAAAGGGGCTACGAAATGGAAAGATTCCACAAGCAGCCTAATAGTGTTCTGCTTCGTGCCTTGGCTGAGAGTGAGGAGAAGGCACAGGCACCAGGTCAGCCCATCTACCCGGTGCTTAGTAAGGAACTGCCGGAACTTGCAAAGCACAGCTAGGGCTGCCCGGAGTCCCGGGCTCTCCCCAATGGCGTTGTGGCTCCCTTGAAGCCCGATACATGGGGGAGACCGACCGTGAAAGCAGGGGTCGGGACTCCAGGGAACAGTAAACCTGCTACCCTTCTCATCGACACCGGAGCCGCTCTTAATGTACTAAGTCCATATCTAGCTGCCCACGGTCAACCCACTCAGGAGGCCATTATGCTCGCCGGTTTTGCTGGAGGCGCACACAGAGCCACGGTCTGGAAAGACGTTCCTTTAACCGTAGGAACTCTTTCTACCCTCATGTCTGCCTGCGACAATCAAGGTGAGGATGCTGGCATCCTAGGGGTCCCCTTTTTCCAAGCACATGGCTTGACTATTGATCTAGCAAACGGCTTCCTCTGGCAGATTCCAGAGGGCCCTCGCGAAATCAGTGCAATCCATAGATGCGCTGCCCTCAAAGCTCCTCTCCCTCTGGCCCCAATTGAGCCTAGTGATCCCTGGATCCGAGATTTTCCTGAGGTCTGGATCAAGGACAAGGCAGAATGTGGGACGGTGAGAGATGCCTGTGTTCTCATAGAAGGCCAAGATCCTCCACCTCAGAAACAATATAAATACCCTGCAGAAGCTGAAAATGGAATAGCCAAAACCATAGAAGGCCTTCTACAGTGGGACGTAATCCTCCCCATGCAGTCTATCTGCAATGCCCCTCTGTGGCCGGTCCTAAAAGCTGACGGTGTAACCTGGAGAATGACTGTGGATTTCCGAGCTCTGAATGCTGTAACCCCACCAGTAGCGCCTGTAGTAGCCAAATACCACGAAATCCTTGCAGCCATTGCTGCCGGATCTCGCTACTATAGTGTGATTGATTTGGCTAACGCGTTCCACTCGATCAAGCTACACGAGTCTTGCTGGTATAAATTCGCGTTCACTTTTCGCGGCCAGCAATATGCATTCAAAAGAACACCACAAGGCTTCCATTCTAGTCCCAGCATTTGCCACGCACATGTGGTCCGTATGTGGGATCGTCTCGGCCCCTCCTCCAAGGAACACGTGTTGTCGTATGTGGACGACATCTTGGTCCACGCCCCCACTGAGGAAGAAACCATGGAAGTCACTAGAGAAGTCCTCCACCTTTTAAAAGCTGATGGCTTCAAGGCCAGTAGGGACAAAGCACAGCTGGTTCAAACCAACGTAAAATACCTCGGCCTAGCACTAGGACCCGACGGCAGAACGCCCGACTCACAGAGAATGGCCGTAATCGCCAAACTCCCCGCTCCGACAGATGTGCCTTCCCTCCGTGCTCTCCTGGGAACCTTCAATTTTTCCAGGGATTTCATGGAGGGGTTCGCCGACAAAGCCCGGCCACTCTATGCTCTCCTTAAGAGGGACGCTCCATGGGTCTGGGGACCTGACCAACAATATGCATTTGCCAGCCTTAAGCAAGCGCTTGCCTCGGCTCCTGCCTTAGCTCATCCAGATCCAACAAAACCCTTTTACATTCAGTTAGCCCACACGGAGAAAAGTATCGGGGCCACGCTCATCCAGCATCATGCCGGGGCCCCCAGGATTGTGGCCTATGCCTCCAGGAATCTTTCTTCCGTCGAAATAAAGTTCACCCCGTGTGAAAAGATATGTCTAGCCCTAGTCTGGAGCCTTACGCATTGGGAGTTTATAATCGGGGGAGCCAAAGTCATTGTGCAAACAACACACACTCCCCTTAAGTATATCCTCTCAGGAAAGATCCAGGACGGTCAGGTATCCAATGCCCGCATTGCCCAGTGGACGCTTGCCCTGGTCAATAAGGGGATTGAATATAAGAAAGAACAAAAGGAGCAACCTGCCCCATACGGTCTGCTCATCACTGGGGACGAGCATGAATGCCCACTTCCAGACGTGGAACACCTGCCCTGGCCTGCTATATGGGGAGTGCCATTAGAAGAAGCCAAGCAAAAAGGGTTCAACTGCTGGTTCTGTGATGGCTCGTCCTTCCATATAGCTGGCACCCCACATACAGGATATGGCGCGGTCAGGGTCCACGACAATTACATCCTACAAGCGGCTGTCCGTCCCCACTCTAGTCAAGCCGCAGAGGTCGCTGCCCTTAAGGCTGTTCTTGAGTTTGAACCTTCAGACTGCCCCGTAGCCATCTTCACGGACTCGGACTGGACGGCCAAGGCCGCCACCGTCTGGCTCCCACACTGGGAAAGACAGCAATGGGTCAATGCGGAAGGGAAGCCAGTAGCTCATTTAATATTATGGAGAGAAGTCGTGCGGCTCCTCCATAAATGCTCGGCAGAGACTCAAATTTCCCATGTCAAAGGTCACCAAAAGGCAGACACCGAAGTGGCTTATTGGAATGATCAAGCCGATCTCTTAGCCAAGGAAGCGGCACGTTTTAACTCCTCTTCAGATCAACCCGCTTGTCCGGTAAACCCAGTAGTGACTAGAAGCAAGGCAAAAACCTTCCACGACCGTCCTGCCATTCCCCCTGTATTTATAGATCTCGGGGAACTCCAAGCAAATGATGCCGATGTTCAGGATCTCCTCTCCAAGGGCAAAGATCCCACTGGGAGATACACCATCAGGGAAGAAGAGGGAGTTATTTGGGCTTTTGACACCACAGGGACCCGACACTGGGTTGTCCCTGTCGAAGTCCGGGCCGATTTAATTCAATTTATCCATGAGCAAGGACACCGGGGTAAAGAACCAACTCTGGAACGGGTCAGGGACACGGGCTGGTGGCCAAGCATCCGCAAAGACGTGGCACAATGGGTGGATAATTGCCTATCATGTGCCATGGTTAACGCGGACTCTTCAGGTCCGAAGGCCCCCATTCAGCACCAGAGGGTAGAAGGACCCTGGGCTCGGGTTCAAATTGATTTTATCGGACCTCTGCCTAAGACTCGCAGAGGGAACAAATATTGCCTAACTGTGATTGATCCATTCTCGAAATGGATCGAAGCATTCCCCTGCCACAATAACACGGCCTCCACTACGGCCCAACTGCTTTTTAATAACCTTTTCTCCCGCTGGGGTATCCCTAAGATCATCGACTCCGACCGCGGACCCCACTTTTTAGGTGAGGTCACCCAGGAGCTCTGTAAGGCTCTTGGAATTAAGCAGCGGTTCCACGTCGCCGCTCACCCTCAGTCTTCAGGGGCAATTGAACGCACAAACCGCACCCTCAAGGAAGCCCTGGCCAAGATAGTCACTTCCACAGGTCGCACCTGGGACGAAAAACTGCCCATAGTTCTCATGGCAATACGAGGGACTACAGCCCGACATGGCTACTCCCCTCATATGGTCATGACCGGGAGAAAGATGCGCATGCCTGAAGCCTTCTGGCTCCAACATGACATGCCAGGCGATCTGGAAACGCAAGTGGCACACGATATCTGGGTTAAGACTCTTATCCGGGACCTACTGGTTATTCACCTCCAAGTGGCTAACGAGTTAGGGCAAAGCCAACTGGCAGTGGATAAAAAGCTCGGCTGGGTGCGCAATCCTCAGCTTTGGGAACCCGGACAGCAGGTTCTATACCGGAAATTTAGCAGGAATCAGCATGCTCTCATGGCCAAATGGGCTGGCCCGGTCCCCATTGTGGATCGTGTAAGCCCTGCGGTCTACAAGCTTGCCATTCCGAGGAAACATGGTCAGACGTGGTACAAGTTCTTCCATTCCTCTCAGCTCAAGCTGTGGAAGGGGAATCCAGTTCCACAACCTCCTAACCTCACTCCGGATCCCGGGGGAACTTCGCAGCCTCTTGCTGCTGTTACCTTCGGACCTCACTTGCCCACAGACATTTTTGATCTTGTGCCTCTTTTCTCCCTTGGAGAGACCTGCCTTGCCTTTTAATTGCTTCCTCACGGCTTTAGTTGCCCTTTCGGAAGCAAGGGGGGGAGACCATGATGGGTATAAACTGTGTTCCCTTGTAAGAGAAGCCGCGGGAGTGTGCAGTAAAAATCGCACCGGGCTTACGCATGGGAACCACTACACTCGCCCCCAGCCTTAGGTAAAGGGAACCATACTGTGACTGCTTGGGTATGTCGACCACAGTATGGAAGTTCAGGAATTTCACTCACACACCCCTCAAACATTATATTACAGAATGCATCCAGGATCTTCCACCCCAGCAACAGACAAATTGGTAAGACCATTAAAACTTGTATTCTTATTTGGATTGTCCTTGTTTTGTTGTACCTCAGCAACACAAATAGCCAACCATACGGTAGTCTTGACCAAATGGAGATGCGTGGGAATAAACATGCCTTTTAGAATTTTTACCTGTGTAACAGGACGGCATGACAGAGCAGTCACACTTACACCTATAGATCGATGTCCACCACAGCAGCTCACACATTGCATCCACAGTCGCACCGGAGAAAAGGTGACTCTATGCACCTCCGGGAAATATTCTATGGATGAAATGGAAGTGGTCCTGTGTAAACAGTCACAAGCCAAAACCAACACCTCCACCATCGAATATACTGCTCCTACCCCCATCTCCCTATACACAGACATAGCTGTAATATCAGCTGCCGTATGGGACATTGGCGATCCTTTAAAAGTAATCATTTCCATTGGCTCCCGACACTTCCATAACGACACAGAGGTCCCAATAACGCTCACGGACCCATTCGGCGAAGACATAGACCTAGAACCACTGGCATGGGGCAAGCTCAATTGGCATTTTAACTGCTCTGCGTTAAAGCAGCAAGGTCCCCCAGACTGGACCCTACTTTTAAACACGTCTGTCTGCCTCAATGCCACCGATACTGTAAATCTTACAGCTATCGGGACAACAATTCTACAGCTCACTCATCAGGAAGGAAATTATACTTTAATAATTGGTGATGCAAATCACACACTAAATTTGGACCCACTTATCCAAAATGTAGACGCACTGGCCTCATTGACCTACCCGGTAGTGGGGGCACACACTTTAAAATTTAATCATCAGGAAACAGTCTTGATGCAGCCGCAAATATCAGTCAAAAGGGTCAATGTCAGCTTAAATGGGCTCGGCACTTCTTTCAGCCATGCCCTCTGTGACTCTTACTTACATACGACCCAGCAAGGTTGGGACAATTGGATCCTAATGTGGCGTAAAGGAGAGCTCTCTAGAAGGACTAAACGCGATCTTTCTGATTGGGTCGCACCCGTAGGAGCGGGCATGGCAGCCATAGATGCTGCAAACATAGAAGTGATAGCGAATAAAGCCTCCAAGGTTTCATTCGACATCTCTCAAATGAGCCTCCCTCTCACGCAATCATTGGATTCCCTTGCCCACGTGGAACGCTCCACCAATCCCCTGCTGGTTACTTGGGAACAAATCATGGAAAAAGATTTTACCAATCTCCTTGATGACATTCAGTCTTTACAAAACAATATCTCATTGGCTCTTGCTTGCACTCAAGCACAAACTCTTAATGTAGTCACTGCCATGACTATAATCAAACAAGCTATGGCTGGAGTTATACCTTTAGAAATAAGGGAATTGATTAAAGGAAATCTAACCACCAGCGAAATCTCTCTCGAGCACTGGTGGTCGTTGGCAAACGCCTCTTTTGATGCAGTAACCCAGACCTTGCAATTGATTATAACCACAGTGACCGCGAAAGAAATTTTCCACATCTATCCAGTAGTTCCACTGGGTATTCAAGTTGATTCGGACACCGTATTATATGCCAGGAACACTGACCGATGGGCTAAAGTAAGCTCATCAAGCTGGCATATGATCAATCTAGACGGATGTACCCATAAGGAAAACTTAGGCTTCATCTGTGATGACGAAGCCCTAGAAAAACATCACCCATGCCTAGTTCCCAAGAAACACGCCATATCTCACTGTCAATTTGACGCAGTCAGTGAGACCGGATCTACTATTATATATATAGGCAAAGCTTGTGTCTGTCTCAGAACTACCTGCGAACACATTCACCTCAATACACTATACTACCAACAAATGTTGCCTGGAATAAACAGATGCTTTTGTAATGTTACCTCCATCAGAGGGTGTGATTTTTATTTTGAAACCCCCATTTGGACACAACAAGAAATGGCCCTATCCCCAGAATTATATGACTCTATTGCTCCAGTGCCTTTGGGGTTAGGACTGGAAGCCCTACGGAAATTGCTCTCTCACCCGGACCTCCAAGAACGCCTGGCTCAGCTAAAGAAAGCAGGAGACAAAGCCGCCTTAAACGTTTCCCATAATGGTGCCAGGATTAAGGAACTGGCTGTGGAAATAAAAGAGGCTGGCAAACATAGCTGGTGGGAATCTCTTCTTGGTTGGTCGCCGACAACGACGGGTTATTTAAATTTAATGCTCCACCCCATAGTCGTCATTTTGGCCTTCCAAATTATTTTAATAGTGGCGCTACTTACATTGACTTGTTGGGTGAGAAGACAAATCCACAAATTGGAAGCTCAATCTAAAGCCACGGACTTCCAAGCCTTGATGCACGTTGCATCTAAGGTTTCGAATTCCTAGCCCCTCCTTTCCGACCTCTGACATACCTTAACTGTTGCCCTTTTCCCTATGTCTGTCTGTCTTCCTCCATTTTCAGACCCTTATGTGTGTTTATGTTAGTGTTTCTATTCTTTAACCGTTATTGGGTGGGTCTCTTAGAAGAGACCCATGAGGTAGAAAAATTGGTCTTTAGCAGCAGTCTATCGAACCCAAGGGAACATCAGCGAGACTACAAATGCAGCCGAAAGCGGTTCAGTCTCCTGCACATACTCAGAAGACCTCAATCTTGCTGCCTTTTTGATTCCTCTGTAGCATCGCTGACACCAAAAAAAAAACCATATTGTCAGGTCGCCAAGAAGCCAGTGGAGCTTTCTCAGGATGACTGAGATCCACTGTGGCAATATGGTCACGCTTGGAGGCCAGCGCGACGGAGCAGGCCAAGAAAGGAAGTGCAAATGTGCAGGTCCTACTGGAAAACCAGCGGGAGAAATGCAATCCTTTCAAAAAGGTTAAGGCAAGCCCTGATCTTTTTGTGCGAGCTCTCCCCTGGCAAGGCCTTTTTCGATTATAGGACATAAAAGTATTGAATCATTTTTACCTTTGGGTTCCCAATTTGAAACCTCCTAAAGTATTTTTAATTGTGACATTGGCAGTTTTCAAAATAACAACTTATTAAACAAAAATTCGGTCTTCAGAAATTGAGAACCAGCGTGCTTTGCGGCAGCTCTATTTTGCATATACCCAGACACGTGGATCTTAAAAATTAGTCCTCTCAAAACGTGTGCTATTACTTTGTATATCTTTTGACCGTTCCAATCCATGCCCCGGAATTCTTTATTTTTGGTTTCACTTTTGCAAAAGTCTTCCACCAACGTTTTTACACCCTTTTTACGGTTCATAACCAACCACATCTTAGGATCACCACAAGCCTCTGCTTGTTCCCAAGAATTTTCCTTTTTTTTCTATTCTTTAACCAGTATTGGGCGGGCCGAAGCCCTAACGAACCATAGGGAGCAATGAGAGAAAGAAAAGGGAGATAGGGGGTGGGAGGACCGAAAGCATTTCTTCATGGGAGATCAGAAGAGCCGAGGGCGCATCCAAAGATGCCGTCGACAAAAGCTCTGTAGTTACATTTGTGGCTAGCACGAATGTCAAGCTGAGTAGGCGGCTTCTCCCGGTGGTGCGTGCAGAAGTTGGGTTCGGAAGTTACTCCGATTCTCCACCTCTCTCGCCCCATCTCCACCAGGCGTGCAATCCGATCGCCGCTCGCGGCAGCGACGGGTGCCTGGGGAAAGGCCCCAAGGTTAGCTCGCTCCAGCCAGAACCTCCCCGGCCACATACTTCTGCATCTCTCTATGTTAGTGTGACCTCCTCTCTAACTATCTGCCCAAACAATCCTCAACCCCAAAACACTCGGCCATCTCGGGGCGAGCCTCTTATTCGACCCTTGGGTTTCTAAAATATATTTTGCTCATGATATCTTTTCTCCCAGCATGCCCTTACTGACGCCCAATCTGCATAATCCGTCAATCATCATTAACTTATTTAGTCTTCATACGTACTTTCCTTTATTTATTTATTTTTATGAGCATGTAGCTTTGTCCACAAACTTTTTTTTTCTAGTGTGCACGGTTTTGTTTTTGTCTCCGCCTCTTTGTTTTTGTGCACTCTACGGGCAAGAAATAAACCGTTTTGTTTGCAAACCAAGTCTTCTGTTTGCAAAGCAAAACCGGTTGCTTGCCAAAACATTTTTGCTCTGTGCTTGCTTTTCTATTCTTTACCAGTGTTGGGAGGGCCGAGGCCCAGACGAACCGTGGGGAATCATTAGTGAGCAGGACAACAAGAACAAGGAGGACATGGAAGCCCGAGAGACGGCTCAGGAGGAAGAAGTAGGACAAACGAATCCTTTGTCTCCCTCTGCCATGCAGCCCCTCCAAGCCGAAATGATCTGGAGGACATGCAGAAGTTGGGTTCGGAATTTAAATCCGGCCCATGCTCTCTTTCACCAGGCGTGCAAGCTCTCCCTGCACGAAGCAGTGGAGAGTGCCTGGGAAGGACTCCCCGGTTAGGTCAGAGCCCCGGACAAAAACCCCTGTCCCCTCTTTTTAACATCTTTCTAAGTTAAAGGGAGCTTTTCGCCAGCTCTCTCCCTGAAGTGCCTGCAAGCTAAAACATATCCTCGCTCCAACACTGGTGTCCAATTCGATTGTTTTTGATTTTTAATAAGTTTATTTTTCTTGAAATGTTTGTGTATCCCAGAATGCCCAAACAATCCTCTCATTTGCATACGCAGCAACCTCTAGCCGTAACATATACAGCCAAGTCAACAGCATGCGACCTTTAGGGGTTCTGCCTAGTGACTAGCTGCCCAGTCCGCTCCTCATGGGGTATGGGACGGTACCACTGGGATCAGGTTTAGGGGGAAAAGATTGTTCTATTTTTGTACAGTATTAGGGGAGGGCCCCCCGAAGGGAGCCCTCCAAGCTAAAACGGGTACGCAGCTAATGGCGTCCCCGCGGAGCCACCCGGCTCCAGATAAAAGGTCAGAGTCGACCGGACGCAACTCCCGAACCCAGCTTTTGCATGCCCTGCCTGTGCGTGTGTGCGTCTGTGTCTCTCTCAGGCACACATCTCACAAATGCTCCCCAGGGTTCGGGAGGCGTGCCCGGAGACTCCGCCAACCCCGAAGGGTGAATACCTTGCCTGTGATTATTCCAGCCAGGACCCCAAGATGATGTGTCTTTCATAATACAATGATTCCAGATGCATGACCTGTTTTGACCTTTTCTGAATTTCTTCAATGCCTTTAGACACTCTGCTTGCAAAATCATTAAACTATGTTTTATTTTAATATCCTTTTTTCCTAATGTAAGTAAGTACCCATGATGCTTTTAGATAGCAAGGGGGGGCGACTCCTCAATATGCAAACCGGTCTCCTCCTTCCCGGCCGAACTGACTCGTGTCCGTGCCGAGAAGTGACGGGCATAGCCGAGAGCTTCATGAGCTATTGATCAAGACCCGAGTGGCTTCCGAAGAGCCGAAGACATACGAGTCCTGGTGTTCCATTAGATACAATGTAAAGCGCGCCTCTCTCCTGTTCAAACAGCACCAGTTGCCCTGTTCCAACAGAAAAGCCTTGCCGCTCAGGAGAGATGGACGAAGAATTGTTTGTAACCATTTTATTTCCTTGTACATTCCTTGTGGAGTATTTTTATTGATACAAATGTGTGCACTTCCGCTATAAGTATTAAATGCTTTATGTATAGATAATACCCTTATAAGAAATTTATAATGCTTCTATAAGGCTTTTTACAAATGAATTTAAGATAAGGAATTTTTAGAATTACTTTTAATATTTCAGTTAAGGATGTTTCTGCTAATTAGAGAATTAAATATTTCTACATAGGCTCCCTTGGTGGTCTAATGCACAAAGCCTTGTTTTTATGTCCGCCCCAGCAACAATTTGGCATTTTTATTGCGATAGATTTTTGTCATCTTCTGGGTCCGTCCCTTGCCACCTATTTCTTCCAGGATCACCATCATGCAGTCTGCCTCAGTTTTCATCATCGTATCGTTCAAATTCGGAGACCTTCACCTGACGCCTTCAGGTCTCCGAGGGGGGGAAATGTTAGCCAGCAAGGCACTCTTCTGTGCTCTTATGGATTTTTATCCCTAAGTTTGAACTCTGTGTCGCCAGCAGTGGAAGGGACTTGCGCTTTCTTCTCCACATAGGAGCCAGCTCCAGCCCAAGCCAGGAGGCTGACACCCCAAGCAGTTCACCCAAGACAAAGACAAAGGATTCCTCTTGCCATGAGGCCTCCTTATGTCAGACATCCGCTGGTTGACCCCCACTCCCCATTATACATCTGAATAAGTTATGCTAACTAGACTGCCTAGCAACTAATGTGCCAGCCATCAGATACTTGGCTAAAGCCATCAACTGACAATGGGTATGGCCAGGTGAGTCATCGGACCCCAGACTCAGTGTCTGTTTCCTGGTGAAGTCATACTTTTGCAACACTGACCAAACCCCTGGACCTCCTCCTGTTCACCTTTAACCTATAGCAAGGTACACCAGGGACGGACCGCCTAGTAGGTGTGTTAGTGGGTTGTGGTCTGCAAAGCCCGCCCCAAGACCCCCAATAAAAGTCCAAACCGAGAGTCACTCGGCCTCTTGAGCCATCGCCCTCTATCTTACCTATTGACCCTTCAGTCCAGCTTTCTGTCCCCAACCCTTGCCTCCATCTTTAAACCCTTTTTCTCTCTCTGGACTCGCGATCCAGGAGAACCACGTGGTCTTGCCGGTTCAAGCCTCGTGGCCCCATAGCTTTTATACCTTTCTTCCCAAATCCAACTCATCTTGACATCGGACAACGCATCTAAGGTAACGTGCTTTCCCCACCAACGAAACCTGCTCATGCAAAAGTGCTATTTTCTCTCTTTATTTTATTAGGCCTGTAAGATTGTGTGTATGATTACGATTTTTGTATGCTTGATTACATGATCCAGTAAACAACATTGAACTTGGAACCTGCCTCACGTGCCTCTTTCCTTGAGAACTCCCGGGAGGGGTGGGACCCTGGTATAGTTGGCAAGAACCCGTGTATTTCACTGATTGCTAAACGTAAATTAAAGCAATTCGGCTAACAGTACCACTGGCAATACTTTTACCATTCAAATCTGTGCATGAGCAGAAAAACAAGTATACGGTGAGGCACATATGCGCATGTGCAAACATAGTTTTTTTAAAAAAACCCTGACCACGCAGCTCCTTCAGGTGGACACTGTCTAGACAATCCACCACGGAGTCCATGTGTGGTAAGGCGATTCATGGGGGAGCTGTACATTTTTATTTCTTTTAAATTTTGTGCATGATTTTGCCTATTTTCTTTGGCAAAATTCTAGTTTTCATTATCTTTTTAATGCCATTTTTAGTCACTGTTATGCATAATGTTATGCATAAAGACACATTTTCATGCTCAATTGACGAATAATGGGCACCAATTTTAATGGTGACCTCGCTATCCAATTTGCAAAAACGATGACTACGGTTTCAACTTGCTAGAAATGAAACTTGAATTCTTTATTTAACCCATAATTATCATGCAGTTTGTGAACACCTGTATCTTCTAACAAGACTCAGGGTAAAAATGTCACATCATCAACAACAGAACATTGCTACTAACTTCAACAAAAGTTCCTCAGGGTAAGTGGTTTGCTTGCTTCATTCTGACAGGGGACGTGAAGCAGTTAAGGGTCAATTAGGTAGCTATACATTTTTAAAAGTGAAGTAATGTGAAAAGTGTTTTGGTTTTGTATACACACTTAGGTAACACAGCATGTTTAGTCAGTGGCTTCTGTTTGTACCAACCACTATAAAATACATATTCAGAACTCAGAAGATGCTTGTTGCAGCCTACCTACATAACACACACACACATACCCAGCCCCTCGTGAGGGTGTCAATAATTCTTTTGTTGTTGCTGTTGTCGTCGTTCAGATTCAGCTGGTTTGGAAGGTGGGCTTTTTACTTTTTGCGCAGTCAGCACTGTTTTTCCTATCTACCATGAAGCGCTGGGGACGTGTCAGGATGAGATGAGTCTCTTGACAGTTGCAATCATGCTGCACGTCGGTTGTGATGGCTGATACGAACAAGCCTCAACACCTTAGTGTCTACTAGGAATGCTGATGCTCCATTAGGTTCCCACCTGACAACGTGGGTGACTCTGATATATCATTCAGTTTTTACACCCATGCTGCGGTTACAAACCATAGTGCTGTCTCCAAGGATATTTTTAAAAAAAGGTTGAAATTGCACATCTTTCAGAACTCCATGAAAATGTGTTATTAGTTTTGTTTGAAAATCAAAGGGCAATAAAAATGTGTCAGAGCTATAAAATGAAGCTGAGTTCTGGAACTTAATTGCTGTACCATTCAAAACATCTTTGCTGTCGAAACAGATTGAAATTTCTCTTGCTTGACTCTCTTACAGAATTACCTTCTCTGTAAAAACTGGCTGTGTATAACTAAAAGTGATTACAATTTCCTCAACACCTATGACTTTTGTTGTTGTTGTTGTTGTTCAGTGTTACAGGATTTTTAAAAACTTTCTTGGGGGGAAGTCTGTGCCACAGTGCTTTAGTTATAGTTATGCATCTGACACTTTGGGGGGGGGGGGCATTAATTCACCTTTGTATCTGTCAAGAGTGGCAGCCTGTAAGCAAGCCAGGGTGCGAACAGTCAGCCAGTCAACCAGCCAACCAGGTATGCAGGAAAGGGCAATCTGAGAGGTCAGTCTGTGTCTAAAGGATGGATTGCTCAGACTAAGAATCCTGCACAGAGGCAGCAGTTTTAGGAACTGGTGAAAACATACTGGACTCCCTGAGACTATCTGACTCCTGTTGAGCTGGTAGTTGTCAAATCACACTCTGGCCATCTCTAGTGGTGGCACTGAAGGGCAGCAGACTGTAGGCCACCAGTTACCTTCTTTGGCTAGTAGCTGCTAAAGTCCCAAGTTGTAATGAAGGGATGGTTAGTATCTGTGCAACATTCTGTCTCTGGTGTTGTAAATGCTTGGCAGTAGATAGTGTGCTAGAAAGAAAAGACAGGCCACCATGTTGATTCACGTACACCTATTTTAATTAATTTGCAGTGCCACACCAAAGCAGAATTACTTCCTTTTAAGTACATCAAACTAAAGTGCAACTTTGCTTAGGATGGCATTTTTGGTGTGGAACAAGAATGCTTAAGATTATTTTTTTAATAGATTGCAAACACAGTTTCATACGTATGATTTCACTAACCTTCTTTTAAGAACCATTACACAAAAGTACATGCAACTTTGGCACACTTTTCAATGTTCTCCCAGCCATATGGGAATTACTTATTTGTGAACGAGTTCCCAGGTGGGTAGGAGAATATTTAAATGACTTGATTATCTAGACTCTTCACAGAGAACTGGCTTTCCCCAGTAGGTGCTGATTCCCTTGAGATCAGTCCCACCCAGAAAGTTGGGTTATCTAGGCTGAGGACAGACTGGCAAAATGAAGTGCAAGGGAAGCGAGGCAAAAAGACCTGGGCCTAGTTGTCGCAGGGCTTTCCATTCACACTGAGTAGACTGATGTGGGACCATACCAGAGAGGAGGCGGAACAGAGCATTCACACTGTGGGGTGGCCCCTGGTGGTGGCAGTGCGATGGTGTGTGGCTTTAGTCTGCTTTGCTGACCTGCACGTAGGTGCATGGGCGCATAAGCGCATGGGTGCAGCAGCCGGATCAGCGGGTTCACATTACCGGCACCGCTTGATGTGTGGCTTGTTTGCATCCACACTGCCAGGAAGCGGGATGAACGCGCACCCAGACGGCTTGACATCGGTTTCACCAGGCACCTTTTAAAAGTGGGATGAAAGCGCTTCAGGACGGGGTGTGTGCTGCACAGCAACGCCAGGTAGCTGTGGCTGTGTGAATGGGCTCTCTTAATCTGCTTGCAAAGTGGGCCTATATCGTGCCAAACTGCCAGTCTGAACTCAGCCCTAGACTGTGCAGGATCTGCTGGAGATAAGTGGCCCCTTCACAACTGAGAGGATATTTAAAGGACACTTGAAATCTGACTTTTTTTTAAAAAAAGAAAAGAAAAGTAGTATCAGACAAGGTGATTTAAGATAGGAAAGCAACAGATGGTAATTGCTTAAACTTCATGGACACCACAATATGGATACATAAGTGACACATAAGTACCACATTATACCAGAAACCAACAGACTGGCAAACATATACATGCCTCCAGCTACCACCCCAACCACATCAAACAATCCATTGTGTTTAGCCAAGCCCTATGCTATAGTCACATCTGTTCCAACTCTTCAGACAAAGATATTCACTTGAAGGATCTGCAACAGGCCTTTTTGCAGCTACAGTATCCTCCTGACATGGTGAGAAAGATGATACCCAGAATGATACCCAGGGACAACTACAAGACAAGCCCAAACAAAACGACAACAGAACACCACTGGTGGTCACCAGTGTTCCCTCAAAGCTGAGTTAGTGTGAGCTAGCTCACAGTTTTTTTAGCCTCCGGCTCACACATTTGTGTCTTAGCTCAGGAAGGATGGCTGCAGAGCAAACTAATTTATGCAGTAGCCGAATGGCTCGCTCACAACTTTAATGCCAGTAGCTCACAAAGTAGAATTTTTGCTCCCAATACTCCACAGCTTAGAGGGAGCATTGGGGGTCACCTACAGCTCACAACTCAAGCCAGTTCAACACAGTATTAATGACCTACAACCCATGCTGGATAGTGAAACTTCCCTCACAAAGGCACAAGGGGGGGGGTTTGACATTTTCTTGCTTACAAATGGCCTGCTAACCTAAAACAGCTTCTCAACCACAATGATAAACTACTTAACAGTCACATGAACTCTGGTACCAAGGCCCACAACAAACCAAGATGCCAACTTTGCTCTCATATATATCGTAGCAACACCATCACTTGACCCAGAAACATCAGCCATACCATCTTAGGTTCATACTCCTGCTCATTCTCTAATATAATTTATTCCATCACATGTCAGTAATGCCCTTCCACCCCACTACATTGGACAAACAGGCCAATCCTTTTAACAAAGAATTACTGGACATAAGTCTGACATTAGAAACCACAACATTCAAAAACCAGTGGGGGGACATTTTAACCTTCCAGGACATTCAGTTGCTGACCTAAAAGTAGCAGTTATCTTACAAAGGAATTTCAGAGAGCGATTAGAGAAACTGCTGAATTGCAACTGATAAAAAAGCTCAAGACAATGTATCCACCTAGACTGAACTGAGACCTAGGTTTCCTGTCTCATTACCAGTGCTGATTTCTCCACACCTACTACCTCTCTGCATATCACAGCCAATCCAGTCATGCCTGCTGTTGTCATTTCCTGCTGATGTCATTTGGCATCTGAAATCACTCTCCAATATATAGGACAGATGGACTCCCATTCCAGCTGTATCTTAAGAAGTGAGCAGTGACTCACGAAAGCTCATACCCTACCACATTTTTTTTTAGTCTTTAAGGTGCTACTGGACTCTTACTCTTTTCTACTGCTACAGACAGACTAACATGGCTACCCATCTTCATTTGCCTTGTGCCTGTCATTTTGCCTTCGTTATCAAGCCCCACACACCTTTACCAGTATAATGTCTCAGGGTACCTTCCCCCATGCTCCCTAGTTTTATCTCCACAAGACACACCCCTATTTATAAACTATATAAACCAAAATCATTTATTCTAAACTAGATTCTGGATGTGGAATAGAATAGTACAGCCCAATCTTGCCAGATCTTGGAAGTGAAGCAGGGTTGGTCCTTGGATGGGAGACTTTGCAGAAGAAGGCAATGGCAAACCATCTTTGCTTAGTCACTTGCCTTGAAAATCCTATGAGGTGATCGTACAGTAACAGCACTTTACACTCACAAGCTAGATTCCAAAAGAAGGTTGGGCCATACCATACTGCAAACAGATGCAGAAGGAAGATGCCAGTCGGTATAGAGAATGTTTTATTGTCTCACATGATACCTGACATGTTTTGAATGTGACAGTTTTCCTCAGGGCAAAACGTTAAATTATGGAAGCCACCTCATCCATATTCCACGAGAGTGGATCAAAAAGTTCTGTAACAGAGCAAGCTGAATAACCAATCTCTGTTTAGGAGCACTAAACAATTTTTGGCCATAGTTTTAATGTTTTCCCCACAGGAAAAACTGTCATATTCAAAACAGGTCAGGATTAGTGCTAGGCATTCAAATGCTGTCTTACTTCTGTTGATTTTTGCCTTCTGCACCTGTGTACTTGCAGTAGATTTACTGAGCATTTGACTCCCTGCTTCGTACCAAGCTCCACTGAACCTCCTGGAAAAATCTTCCCTGTAGAAAGGGTTAAAAAGTCCCCCCCCCCTTTTTTTGGTTGATTTTACTATTAACTTGTCATGTATCAGAATATATAAGAGAAGAAGAAGAGAAGAGAAGAGATTGGATTTATATCCCGCCCTTCACTCACTTAAGAGTCTCAGAGTGGCTTACAAACTCCTTTCCCCTCCCCTCCCCACAACAGACACCCTGTGAGGTAGGTGGGGCTGAGAGAACTCTTTCCCAAGGTGTCCTTGAGGGAACAGCTGGTACAGAGCTATGGCTTGCCCAAGGTCATCCAGCCAGGTGCAAGTGGAGGAGTGGGGAATCAAACCCGGTTCTCCCAGATTAGAGTCCGCGCACTTAACCACTACACCAGACTGTCAAGTGTAAAAAAAAGAGACCCTCCTGCAGAGAGAAGCAAATGGGAAAGCTAGTCAGCTAGGCATATGGATGCCATCCTTCTTTAATCTGCTGGTCTTTCCGTGTTTGTCCCCCGAATGGAACTTTCAGGCTTGCTTTGCGTTTCTACCTGCCAGCCATGTAGCTAGAACACTTAACTCTTTCTCTCTCATCCTGTAGTTTAACTTTCCTAGTGTAGTGTAGTTTAACTTTCCTAAATTTATTTAACTTTCCTAAATAGCAAACCCTCCTAGGGTTGCCAGGCTGGCAACCAGCAGGAGACTTGGGGGTAGGTAGAGATACAGGGTATGGTGGCTATTGGTGACAAGATAATATCACTTCCAGGAAAAATGACGAAGTGACATCACATCTCTCTAGGAATTACTGGAAGGTGTGATAGAACAAAGTTTGAGTCCGGTAGCATCTTTAAGACCAACAAAGTTTTATTCAAATGGAATTTACCAATCTATACATATAAGGCAGAGGTTGAACAGGAAATTCTATTTCAGTGTGTCTGAGGAAGTGTGTTTGAACATGAAAGCTCATACCTTGAATAAAACTTTGTTGGTCTTAGAGGTACCACTGGACTCAAAATTTGTTCTACTACTTCAAACCAACGCAGCTACCCACCTGGAAGGTGTTATGTTTCTTCTGGGGTTTTCCTGGAATTCACATCACACCATTGGCCCAACAGCTTCTCCCACTTCTGTTCTGGGGGAGAGGCAACCCAACCTCACAGAATTATTCTTTATGAGCAAAAATGCACTCTGCTAACATTGTTTCAAAGTGTGTTATTTTCTGTCTACAAAAAATAACAATTTCTGTCTTTGAACAAATGTACAACTTTATTTGAATAATTTGTTTATAGTGCTCTGTCAGCTTGGACCTCGGAAGAAATAGAAAGCGGATGTTACTCTTGCCTAATTCCTTCCTCCTCCTGTGAACTACAACAGAACCATTTCCCCCCATATTGGTACAAACATCATGCATTCCTTTGTTCCAGAAAGGAGGGAATTTGCTCATCTGCTTGGGAGAAATTGGAGGGGTCAAGGTCACCATATTGGCTGGGCTGCAGGAAAGCTGGTGATGCTGGGCATTTGACCCCAATTCTCCTTTTTCCTTAGTGAGATGGTGAAACTCAGGACAGCGGTAACATTCACACAAACTTTCAAATGCCAGAGTTGACAGCCGCCGCACAATGAATAAAATAAACCCCCAATTTCACTGCAATAAGCAATCTGTTTCACACTTGCAGAGCATCTTTATTTATTCACTTAATTATTTATGGATGATCGTGTATGTTGCAGTTCAGTTTCTTGGCAGAATTATTGCTTTTCAACTCTATCTTTCACATAAAGAAAATTATGAAAACTTATGCACTGTAACTGCAAAAGAGCAAACCGTCTAGTTTTTTTTCATTGTCACATAACTTTTCAAGGCATATTTCCATCCTTCCAATCAAACCATATGTATTGCCTTTTATACTGTACATAGCTGGCAGTTCCGTGAAGGATTGTCTTGGCATGCAAAAGAAGACTGAAGCATCATGAGGCTGCAGTAGAACTCAAAAATTATGAATCCCAAAGATATGGACTTACAGCTTCACAAAATGTCCTCTGGAGTTCTTTTGCTAGCAGCTGTAAAGAAAGCAAAGCTAAGGGCCAAAATACATATGACATTTTAGTTCCATGACTGAACTGTCTCATGGATCTGTGGAAGAAACATACCCTTAACGAGAGCCAGTGTGGTGTTGGACTAGGACAGGGTCCCCAACCTTTTTGAGCCTGCAGGAATTTTGACACAGTGTGGTGAGTGCAGGCACAACATGGCTATCACAAAATGTCTGCTGCAGGAGGCAGAGCCAATCTCAAAATGGCTGCCATGGCTTCCTTCAGTTACACAGTAAAAATCCTTGTGTTGTGGTGGCAACTGCTGCCAAAACAACATTAAAAAACAATTCCGATAGCCAATCAGAACCTTTGCTGGGGAAAAGCCCCACCTGTCCACTCCCATGAACTCTTGGTGCACGCTGGAAACGGTATTGGCAGGCACCATGGAGGGGATCCCTGGACTTGGATTTTTAATCTCTGTTGGGCCATAAAGGTCACTGGGTGACATTGGGCTAATAGCTTAATCCATTTAACAAGACTGTTAAAAGGACAAAATGTGGGGAGAGAACTATGAATATTGTCCTAAGCTCTTTGAAGGAAGGGTGGGGACCTCCAGGCCATTTTTCTAATCAGAAATGTATTCCCTGCACTTTAAGCCCTTACAGGAAAAAAAGATACACACAATATGGACACTTTTCTCTCTTTTCCCCTCTACCAAGGCTAAAACAACCAGGGAAGCTACTGTTGATTTTGATTGAGGGTGGAATGGCTACAACCCCGTCCCCGCTTCTTCAGTGCCCTGGCAATGATCCATATTACTCTTTAAATGCCACCTTGAGACTGCTTTGCCAGGAGGGCAGAATATAGGTCAAATAAATAAATAACATTTCTAGAGGAGTTCCCAATATAGACCCCAACATCAGAAGGATTTTAACCTTAAGTGAAACAGTGTTCAGCTAGGGGCTCCGAATTATTCCTTTGGTTATGGTCCTCTCCCCAAGATACCTTATTTAAAGATCTAGTGGTAAACCATGCTCTGGTGCTCATCCATCTGAGAACTGAAATCTGCAAAGGCTTAGAGTTATTGGGCAAAGGGCATGAGTTCTGGAACTCCTTCTCTCAAGAAGATTGTGCTTCAGTCTATGACCAGTAAAACTTCACTATATGGACAGAACTTTAGTTTTGTATTGGGCTGATTGGTTGGGCTTTTACCTGTGTTTTTTTTTTTTTTTTTAGTGTTTCAGGTGCTTTGCATATATGACATTAATTGCAATCCTTTTAACAGCCCGGTAAGATAGATCGGTATTGGTACCTCCATAGCAGAGATGGAAAGGAAGAGGAGGGAAACGGGGAGAAAGTGGCTTAGCTGAGATTACGTAGAAACTGATAGTGGTTGGGGTAAGATTTTAACAAGGGATTGGCAGATCACAGCTCATTCTGTTGGCAGTCTATTTAGATTTGGTAATATGTTACAGATTTTAAGGACTGTTTTATTTTGCTTTTAAATAGTGCATTGTATGGTATTGATCTGTACATTTGGGAAATAAGTACGGTAAATTTATTTATTTATTACTTCAACTTTTACCCCGCCCTCCCCACTAGAGCAGGCTTAGGACGGCTCACATAAAACCAATAAAACAATAATCATTACAAAATATATCTAAAACACTACATAATAACAATATGAAACCATTAATATCGATGGCAGTTCTCTGAATAAAGTGCATTTGTGCACGGTCAGCTGTGCTACCGCTCTAAAAAGCTTCAACTCTAGGCTGGTCCAGAGGCTATCCGAAGGTCTGCCAGAAAAGCTCCGTTTTCATGGCCCTGCAAAACTGTAAGAGGTCCCCCAGGGCCCTGATCTCAACAGGGAGCTCGTTGCAGTAAGCTGGAGCTGCTAAGGAAAATGCCCTGGTCCTAATCGATGCCAACCTGGCATCCTTTGGACCAGGGAGGGCCAGGCGATTTTGCAGTCCTAAATAAAGAGATGATAATTTTTTAAAACCCTGCATTTGGGAGGGGAGTAGCTAAATGTGGTTCTGTAAGGTATATCTTCTCTCAGAGTACCAAATTGATCAGCGCCTACAAAAATGCTGAGATGGTGAACTGAGAAAATTAAAGTAAGTCTTTTCTCACAATCTTAATAATATTTATTGAAGTCAAAAATTACTTGGGGACCAATACCTAAACTGAATAACGGTGCCATTTGTGGGCTGAAATATAGACTATTTAACATTTAAAAATCCTTGTCCTTGCTTCATGAGTTAACATTTGTGAAATGTTAGCTATAGGTCTACTGGGTAGAATCTGTATTAGAATGCAGGAAGTCATGGTCTGGTGGAGGAAATGCTAAAGCCTCTAGCCGAGCTTCAGAAATGCAGCAAAAGAATGGGACACACAAAGTGGTCTCTAGCTGTCATTGGCTGACCTACTTGAATCCTTCAGAAAGGTATAAAGAACAAGCAGGAGAGAGAACAGGAAACTTGGGGAGAACCCACAAAGGTCCAAAGCAAGAAGGGAACCAGGAAAGAAGTACTGGGAAAGGGAATATGTGCAGAACAGAAAGAAATTGAAGGGAGTAGTTGGGAGAGAAGAGAGATTAGAAAAGAAAAGGACCAATGTATTGTTAGAACAACAGAATGTTCGTTTATCTTGGTGGGAATCTATACAACTCCATTCAAGATTCAAAGCTGATAAATTAAAAAGTTTCTATGTGAACACGGTAGATTTAGACAAAACTGATCATCAAAAAATCTGCTCCCTGTTCATGACTAGCAAACCAAACATGAGCTGAACTGGTGGGCATTCAAGCTCCCTACTCTTATTCTCTGATGGAAGCTTTCATGTCACAAATTTAACATTTAGTACAGCACACAGTAAGGAAAGCCAAAAACCACAGAAAACAACTGTGAGATGAATATCCTGCAAAGATATACAAAAGGAGACTTCAATACAGTTCAGATTAGATATATTGTTCACTGTATTGAAGTCTCCTTTTGTATATCTTTGCAGGATATTCATCTCACAGTTGTTTTCTGTGGTTTTTGACAAATTTAACATTTAAAATAAACCGATAGAGCTATGGATTTACTAGTCCCACTACAAGGCATTCATTGGCAGTTTTGGGTGACGTTGCATTTAGAAGTAACCAGCCAGATCGTTCACTACAGGCCTCTTGTTTGCAACGATTTGGTTGATAAACACTGAAGAATATGAGACTACGTTTGGCTTTCCATAGGAAATATACCTGTCGGCTGCATAAATCAAACAAATCTCTTTTGTACTACCCACCAATAAGTCAGTAAATAGTAAGGGAGAGATTTCATCTTATTTCCAGTAACCATGCATAGCTGCTATTTCTTAATGTCTCAGTTGACATTTAAGTGTTCACAATTCATGCATTTCTAATAATCTTGAGAAAATGTCAGTGTGTTCTCTAATGGGGTGTTTCTGTAGAATAACCTCTGACTACATTTTGTGTGGGCTCTCAGGGCCACTTCTTCTTACCAGGCCATTGCACCTGATAAAGTATCTAACCTCTTGGCACTGAATAAGCAGAATAATGCTCTCCATACCACATGAGAAGCTTTATCCTCTAACCTCTGGAAGTGTCACCAGACAGAAGACACTTCTTTGGAGTGTTGTGTTTGAAGGCAACGAGAGAACATTTTGAATGGTGGAGTATCTCAAAAGTGGTTTGGGGTTTTTTTTAACTGAAAGAGAATCTTGGCCTGTTGAACCTCCATCTCTTGTAGCAGAACTAAAAATGGGGAATCCAGCCATGAGGCAAGTCTTTGGGACTGATGACTGCCCTGGGCTGAGGCCTAGCCTAGTCAGGCACATTGTTAGTAGCCCGCTGAAATCAGAAAGGCAAGTAATGCTGCAGGATATCGTGTGTTGGCCTGGAAGTTTGTGCTGTGATGCAGTGTGTTACTTCTGATTGCATGGACATAATGCTTCGCTTCATAAACCATGTTTGTTCTGTCTATGGAGATTATAATAACGCTTGCCAATTGTAAGGCACACCCCCTTAATTCACAGCCATGCCCCACAAGTTTACAACACAGGAAACTTTTAAAAAAATAATTAACCTTGGTGCTGCCCCACCAGCAAGCCTGCAGCCAGCAGCTGGCTGCCCCACAGACTGACTTGGCCGGACTCGCTTGCCTGCCCGCTGGAGAGCCTCACATTTCTTCACAAAGGTTAAGCAGGCATTTTCTTCTGAATGCATAAGCACCACTCAGGAGGTAATTAGATTAACTTTAATTAGCTTTGATTAGGTTAGGTAAAGGTTTTCCCTTGCTCGAAAGCCAGTAGAATCCGACTCTAGGGATGCGGTGCTCATTTCCGTTTCCAAGCCGAAGAGCCAGTGCTGTCCAAAGATGTTTCCGTGGTCATGTGGCTGGCATGACTAGATGCCGAGGCACATGGAACACTGTTACCTTCCCACCTAAAAAAGTTTAATGTCCCCTAAAGAAAAAAATCATGGCTACGGGCCTGGAGTGGAGATGGTTCAATTAAAGTTGTGCTGCAGCCATGTACTTATTCTCTGGTAACCTACATATGTTAATTGGATATCTACAGTGAGTGTGCAGACACACACCTGTACATGCCTAGGACCTTCTCTGCCAGATCAAGAATCTTGAAGCATTCCTGATCAATGGGTGAGTGAGGCGGGGGTTGCACACATGTAAGCTTTATACAGATATTCAAATAAATACTCCTATGCATGTCTAATGCACAGCCACCATATGCAATGCCCCCTCTAAGATGTGGAGTCTTGTGAGCAAAAGTTCTACTTTGTGAGCTATTAGCATTAAAGTTGTGAGCAAGCGATTTGGCGGCTGCATACATTAGTTTGCTCTGGAGCCATCCTTCCCAAGCTAAGACAAAAATGTGTGAGCTGGAGACCAAAAAACTGAGCTAGCTCACACTAAGTCAGCTTAGAGGGAACAGTGAATCGGTATGTCAACGAAATGTACTACTTAGCTTGTAAGGGTGTTGGAGGGATTCCTGAGATGATGCATGTGAAGTGCTTTGACCAGTCTGAAGAACTATATATAATATTACATTCAGTTATACAATTCAAGTCAGTCTAATTTTGGAGTTTTCAGCACTAGCCAATATGACAGATGTGTATTTACTCATACCACATTCAGATTACTGACATGCAACTCTCAATTGTCGGCTCTGTGTGTTCTAAGATACAGTACATTTCATGACATGATCACAGAAGAGATTTGTATGTCAGTCCCTAGTAGGCATTCAGAAACCCAAGTGATGCTTCTGTCTGCAATGGCAGCTAAATATCTATATACTAATAGTGAAGGCGCCCCCTGCGTTCGGATACCTAAATCCATGGGGGGGGGGGGGTATCTGGAGGGCAGGGAGGTTTTTCTACACACAGGGGCACTCCAACTGTGAGCAGAAAAATCCTAAAAGTAAAAAAAAAACTTTTGAGGGGATATTTAAATCCCCCGAAAAGTTACAGAGCGTTCCCTGTGCATGTGCAGGAAATGCTCTGGATGCTGTTGGGAAGGGAGTGGGAGGCAGCTCGGTGGGCCTTGGGCCTCGCCGAGCTGCTGTCTCTGGGGTGGGGGGGAGGGAACGCACTGTGGGGGGAAGTGGTGGCCCCGTGAGCGCCGCTGAGGCCCGCCATAGCCCATGGGAGGAGGGGGAGAACTGGCAGGCCCAGTGAGCACCACTGAGGCCCACCGCAGCCCATGGAGGAGGGGGAAAACCGGTGGGCCTGGCAAGCACCATCGAGGCCCACCGCAGCCCATGGGGGGAGAACCGGCGGGCCCGGCGTGGGAAGGGGAGTGGGAAAACCGGTGGGTCAGGCGAGTGCCGCTGAGGCCCGCCGAGCACCGTGGGGGGGGAGGGGAGAAGTGGCAGTCATCAGCGGGCCCGGTGAGCGCCACTGAGGCCCCCTGCAGCCCATGGGGGGAAGTGGCAGGCCCAGTGAGCACTGCCAAGGCCCGCCGGAGACTGGGGGGAAGGGAAGGAGAAGGGGGGCAGACAGGAGCCAGGGGGACTGGGCCTGGGGGGAGGGAGAGATCACCAGCCTCAGCTCCTTCTCCCCCCATGAGTATCGCGGCCCCCCTTGTCTATATTCTAATTCTGAGGGTTTTTTTTCTGTGTGGATGCTTATTTCTGCTGAAAGAGAGCTCCCTCTCCCCCAACAGCTTTTCCTACATAGTCAGGCCCCTTCCTCAGTCTGCAGAAAAATCCGAAAAGTTAAAAAAAAACCTTCAGGGACCGTTGAATTCCCCCAAATACCTTTTGAAATGGTATCAGCTCCAGGCGTCAACTGTGAGGAGATTAGCATGTTTGGGGGAGGGGGGGAGGTTCTAACTGTTTCTGTAAGTAAAAAGCAGTGTTTTTACTGGTAGCAGTCTAGGGTTGCCAGGTACCCCCATCCCTGGCCACCGGCAGCAGATCCAGATCCAGGCTGGGAAACGCCTGGAGATTTGGGGTTGGAGCCTGGGGAGGACAGGGACCTCAGTGAGGTACAATGCCATAAACTCCACCCTCCAAAGCATCCATTTTCTCCATGGAAAGTTATCTCTGTAGTCTGGAGATGAGCAGTAACTCCAGGGGATCCCCAGGTCCCACCTGGAGGCTGGCATCCCTAGGCAGCACCCTCTGTGTGACTTGATACCACCAGATTTGCATGACTTAATTAAGCCAGTAGGCTTTGCTACTGTTCATCAGCAGCTACCCTATGAAAGCCATTGTGGTGTAACAGTCAGAGCTTCAGATTGGGATCTGTGAGACCCAGGTTCAGATCCCCCTCTTACAGTGGAAACTGACTGGGAGATATTGGACCAGTCACATACTTTCAGCCTAACCAACCTCACGGGGTTGTTGTGCAGATAACAAGGAAGAAATAATAATGTAAGCTGCTTTAGTCCCCACTGTGGAGGAAGACTGTAATTTTCCTAGGTAGAGGCTGCGCGGGAGGGGGGTGGAGAGGGAAAGCTGAATACAGATAAAGGTAGGTTGGCTGTTTGGTGGGAAGGAAATAGGGTTGCCAACTCCAGGTTGGGAAATTCCTGGACATTTGAGAGGTGGAGCCTGGGAAGGGTGGGATTTGAGGTGGGAGGCAAAAAGAGTGATGAGGTGGGGAGGCGGAAAAACAAAGAGAATGATGGCGGGTAAGAAAGAGAGAGGAATTAACATACATGGAAGAGAGAGAGTAAGAAAGGGGGGCAGAAGGGAGAAAGAGTGTGAGAGAGGTAGGGCGAGAAGGGAGGAAGCAAAGGTGTGAGGAATGGGATAACCATCCTGCAAGTTTCTAGTGGGTCTCCACTTGTCTATATATCTAATTCCCAAGTGGCCACCCCCATGCGGATATCAAAATCTGTGCGGGGAGGCACTTGGGGGGGGGCAGGGAGATTTTCCTACACACGGGGGAGACTCCTCCCCTGTGCAGAAAAATCTGATAAGTAAAAAAACCCTCTCTGGTGGAAGAATCGGGGGGGGGGGGGGAGGACTTACCTGGGGCTGCAGCCTTTAGGAATCCTCCCTCCCCCCTGCGAGTATCACGGGTCCCCGCCTCTTGTAACAAATGAAATCTGTTGTGAGTGATTCTTTGAACTGTATTCAGTACACCTATTCATTACTTGTCCAGCAGTGTAATCCTTTGCTTTAAATGCTTTTAGAAGAATGTAATTCTGTTTAGAATTGCACTGGAGTACTACTAAATTTAATAGTAGCATATTTTGTCAAAAAAAAGAGCACTAAGAGTTCCTGAAGATAGTCATTTTTTCTGTGCTCATAAAAAACACAGTAGTAAAGTAAATATTATAACCTGAAATATTGGAATACATTATTTATTTATTTATTTATTTCGTGCAATTTATATCCTGCCTTCCCCGCCATATGGGCATATTATACGCCATAATAAACATTAACAATTCATAGTATACAAAATATGCAGTTATCACAAAAAACATACTCATACTCTTCTCTTATTTGGTATTTTTATCCCAATCTGTGAAAAAGAATTTCAAAATACAGTTCAAATGTGAGCCATAATTGCCAACAACCTCAGTTAATCTTATTCTTTATGAACGGCTCATTTATTTATTGCTTGATCAGAGCTAGCCAAGTCTCAATTCTAGTTAATTGTTGCATCCTATTAATTATAGGTTGGATACCTCTAATTACTGCCTTCCATTAAGTGAAGTATCTTCTTTCAGAGAAGAAAGACTCCTTCTGTTGAAGTAAATACTTTTTTTTCAAAAGGAAGACACTTCACTTAGTGGAAGGAAGTTATTGGATGCAGTCCATCATTCTCACTGCAATTAAAGTTCATGCTGGCTAAAATAACAAAAATTGTACTTGGGCTATTTTTTGTATACATTTTTTTCATACAGTGAGAGGAAAAGCCAGAGGTACTTTCCATGAACATTCTTCCTCACAAGAAATAGTCCAAATCTCCCATAGTACTCTTTACAAATGGTTTTTATACAGGCTTCTCTTTCCTTATCATCAGTACTACAAGAGAATTGGGCAGAGCAATCCTGAGGTGCTCCCATGCTGCAGAAGCCAACCGCGGCGCAGGGGTAGTGACAGTAGTCAGCTCACTAAGGCAGGGGTGTCAAACATGTGGCCCATGGGCCGGATCAGGCCCTCGGAGGACCCCCATCAGTCCCACAAGGCCCTGGCTGTTTCCTACTTCCTACTTTATGCCAGGGCTCTCCTGGGTGCAACTGGGTTCCTTCCCCCTTTTCACTGTAATCATGCCCTCATGATCCAGTCTTTCTCAGTAAGAAAGCAATGTGAACTATATTAGAGGAGGAATCACAACAAGCCAATGAGGTGGATCAGGCTGAGAGTATGTGTTCAGACCAAGTTCACCCCCTTTGTAGGAAGTTGTAGTTATTTCTTTGGGGAAGAGTGTAGTTTTGTAGACAAACACATGGCCCTCAGTCTGTGTTAAGATGTTTTCTCATGTTCTTGACCAGCACATGAAGCAAATACTAGGATGCAAAGTAGTTTGTCTATACATTATCAGAGTATGTGATTATGGAGGCAAATTTTTTGTGCACTGGTTAAGATGCTGAGTTGCAAATCAGAAGATCGGTAGTTCCACAGTTCAAGACCCGAGTGCCACATGACAGAGTGAGCTCCCATCTCTGGCCCCACTCCTGCCAACGTAGCAGTTCAAAAGCAAGAAATTGCAAGTAGTTAAATAGGTACCACTTTGGTGGGAAGATAACAGTGTTCCATGTCTAGTCATGCCGGCCACATGACCACAGAGAAGTCTTTGGACAGCGCTGGCTCTTCGGCTTAGAAACAGAGATGAGCACCGCCCCCTGAGTCAGATTCGACTGGCTTTTGAACAAGGGAAACTTTTACCTTTACTATATTTGAGAAAGGAAGAGACAATGAAAACCTCATCAGATGAGGGGCAAAGGATGCAGGTGCTTCCTAAAACTCTCTAAAACAGATTTCAAATTACACTATGGATAGTAAATCTAAGGAAAAGTCAAGGGCAATTGCAGTCCAACCACTGAAACTGAAGCTTTCAGATTAATATGGTGTGCCTGATACTGATCATAAATGTAAACAATTATAAGACTTTCACTGCTGGAAAAGTTTGCTCAGCTCCCTCCCCCCCCCCCCCCCCCCCCCGGTGACATTCACTGGTTTCTCACTATTTGACTATGTGTCTGACTTATGTACACAGCAATTGTTTTGGTTGCTTTACAAATCTCCTTAAGAATAGGGAACCACTTAAAAGGCAGAGATTTTGCAACATTATATATGGAGAGAAACAAACTCAAAGAGATGTTTGCCAGCCACTTCAAATTGCCTTTCTTAGCTATATACTGGCTCAATTAGGGTGGCCAACTCCAGGCTGGAAAATTCCTGCAGATTTGTTGCGCGGGTAGAGCCCGGGTAGGGTGAGGTTTGGGGTGGGGAGGGATCTCAGCAGTATAATATCATAGAGTCCATCTTCCAAAGCAGCCATTTTCTGCAGAACTGATTTCTGTAGCATGGAGATCAGCAGCAATTCCAGAAGATCTCCAGGCCCCACCTGGAATACGATAGCCCTAGGTTCAGTTTGTGTACTGAGTTCAGCTGTTCCTTTTGGGGTCAAGGCGATTTTCAAAATTCATAAGTACTCTGTGTTTAGGTTTATAAAATATGGTCCAGTGTATGCTGATGATAAGAAGGTCTAGATCAGGTCAGTGCCTGGATGGGAGACCTCCTGGAAATGCCATGGACATTATCTTGAGCTCCACAGTGAACGAAAAGCAGGATCTAAATGTCATCAATAAATGGAGATCTCACACCCTGTAACACCTCACAGCTGAAAACAGAGATACTTCTGTGCATGACTGGATAGAGCAATAGACTGAGGAGCAGGTCTAGCTGACAACAGTGGGCCCAACACAGTCCAAACTCACATGTGGTAGGAGCACAAAAGATGAACTAAAACTGCATGCAAGCAGATCGCTTTAATGAGGCAAGTAGAATAGCATATATGCACTGTATTGCCTGTCTTTTCATGCCTATTTTATTTATTACATTTATATTCCTTGTTTTTCTCATCATGAAACTCAAGGGAGTACATTTAGGCACTCAGCAAGACCAGATCTGCTTAGTAGTGGTAGTAGTAGTAGTAGTAGTAGTAGTAGTAGTAGTAGTAGTAGTAGTAGAAGTAGAAGAAGAAGAAGATGATGATGATGATGACGACGACTACAGGTTTATATCCCACTTTTCTTCTACCTTAAGAAGTCTAAAAGTGGCTTACAGTCACTTTTCCTTTCCTCTCCCCACAACAGGCACCTTGTGAGATAGGTGGGGCTGAGAAAGTTCAGAGAGAACTGTGACAGGCCCAAGGTCACCCAGCAGGCTTCATGTGGAGAAGTGGGGAATCAACCCCGGTTCTCCAGATTAGAGTCCACTGCTCTTAACCACTGTACCACACTGGCTTTCTGTACTGTGTTGTCTGAATGAATGCCAAATGCTTTGGAGCCAAGTACTTCTTTGATTGACGGATAATATTTTCCCCTTCCTGTTTGAGTAAATTTCTGAAAATATGTCCCATAGCATTTAGATGAAGTTCCAGAAGCTGCTTCTTCTGCAAATAAAAAAATGCAGCAGGTTGAGCAAAATGTGAGGAGGTTAACAACTTTATAACACCGCTTTCAGTGCATTTGCTGAGCCTGCAAGGCAGGCTGCGTAAATCCCCTTAAAACAGTGTTTCAGGTGGCCTTAAAAGAGCCTAGCATTTGAGAGGATGTTAAGTGCAACCATATAACTGAATTGCGCTTATTCAAATGGTTGCTTTATTGTGTCATCTCCCGGGGAAACCAATTTAACCTAATGGTGGTGAATAATGGCTAATGCTTAATTAGAACTTTATAGAGACCCCCACAGCATTTAATAGAATTTGGCTACTGACAGCTAGTTAAGCAGTGACTTAAGCAGGTATTAAATAGGTGGAAAATACTACATTTCTTTTTTCAATGTTTTCCCTCTCAATTAAAGATTAAAAACAAATGTAAAGTTAAATGGAGAGTGGGTTGAAGATGTCATTCTCATGATTACCTTTTAATTGCTCTGCGGCAAATGGCCTCATGCCCATATTAAGAACATAGGCCTCAAATGCAACAAACATCTTGCTTCTTCAGAACATTAGTTTTTGTATTGTTACTGCCATCCTGTTTAGACTTTCAAAAAAAGATCATAATTCTTTCACAGGAACATCTGCTTGTTCTGGATAGGTGAGCAGGCAAACAACTCTGTTTTTACTACCTCAGTAAAATATACCAGGGAAGCTCTTAAGCATGCAGGGAATCATAATTCCAAGTGAACAATAACATTATAAAAAAGTAACACATTGCAAAGAGCCAACAGCAACTAAATTAATCATTACTACTCTAGTATGGTTTCCGCGCCTCTCAGAATTATGTAACCTGCTCAAAGCAGTGGAAATACCTGGCAGTTCTGTGGAAGTAGACAGCTAGCAAAAATCTTGGGCTGTCTTCCTCAGGAAAAAAAAATGATTACAACAAAAGATGTTTTTGCCCCTCAGATGTTATAGAACTGTTTTCCTAATTTCTTTTTCAACAAAGACCATAAAATGCTATTAATCTCCAGCTGGTGAGTGGGGAAGGCAACATGTACACTAAATACACTGCAGGTGCTGATAATGAGTTTATTATTTTTAATTACAATAATTTGCATTCTATAGCCAGAGACAAATAGCAGGTTTACACCCTCGTTACAAAGAGATATGAATACATGAATGTATCATTATGTCTTTGAGAAAGATGATAATGAAAGTTCTTTGCTCATATAAGGGGGGAATTAACGTGCCTGTTTCCTCCCTGATGCACTAACCCCCATGGTGTTATAGACTACCTGCTATTTATGGGGAAGGGAAAGTCCTGTAAAGAGGTCAAGTTATTACAAAATACATCTAGCTGCAGAATTGCTTATAGCAGCAGATTTCAAATTTCTTCATACACACAGGAGTAAAGGTGAGTTGGCATATGCAAACGAGCCTCTTTTTCATCAGCATGAATTCCTCCCACATACATGCGGAAAACTTAGAAGTAAAGTTGGCCATTGCTCACGGCTGTAGTTTCACCTGTTTCATACTTTATGAGAAAGGAGGATATATTTCAATATTCCTGGTCAGTGTAGACTGATAAGGCCCTAACCAAGGTATCGAACTAAGCTTCATTGTAGCATGGCTAAGTTTATTTGACAGGCAAAGACCCTGAAGTATCTTAGGATGGTAGGGTTGCCAGGTAAACTACCAGCCTCAGGTAAACTACCAGCCTCAGCCCAATCCCCACCCTTGAGTAACTGAAGCATAGGAGGGGGGAAAATGCCTAGAAAAGCCTCCATAGTGAAGCTCCAGGGACCATAGAGATCAGAGAAACTAATACAGCACCACCAAAAAGTGACATGACAACCTCTCCAAACTCCATCCTCCTCAGGTACTACCCTCAAATTCTCCCAGCATTTGCCAAGGCAGTGCTGGCAACCCTATTGGATGGGAAGAGGTAACCAAACCGGATACTTCAAGCTGTCCAGTCCAAGTGACTAGGAAGGGAACTCTCAGTGCAGGATGTCAAGGCCTGAACCCTCATGCTGAACAGCAGACAGGAATGATCTTAATGGGGAGTATCTCTCAGGACAATTTTGATGAGCAGACAAGGACCAATTTTCCCACAAGCAGCTGTGCCTCCATCGCTCTTCCACTTGCCCCGGTTGCATTCATCAATTTCACACTCTTTGCTGTGCGGCTGCACTTTGACCCACATCTCCCTTTGATTTCCCCTGTGTCTTCTCAATCTCAAAAAACAAAGATCGAGAAGACGTGGAGGAAATTGGGGGGAGATGCGGGTCAAAGCGCGGCCGCACAGCAAAGAGTGTGAAATTGACCAATGCAACCGGGGCAAGCAGAAGAGCAAGGGCGGCACAGCTGCTTGTGGGAAATCGATCAAGGATAAAAAAAACAGTGGCTATGTTATCTCTGTCAGCTTGGAGCCAGTATGGGACTGAAAAATGCTGATGAATGCATAGGGGAGTTTTTTAGTGTGCTTGTACTAAAGGGGTGATAAAGAGTTTACTAGAAGCAGTTAAGCTTTTAAAATTAATAGATTTGGTTTATTTCAATTTTTTTGTGTGGGTTTTCCTTGGTGGGCTGGGTTTGGCTCTCTGTCATGTTCTGTTAAATCAGGACAAAGGGGCTGTGCAAAGCACATTCAGGTTGGTAGACTATGCTAATTAGTGAGTCACAAATTGTATAGACCTATTCTTAACTCTCACCTTGATCACCCACCTAATCCATTAGGCCATCTCCTGTTGAGTTCATTTTTATTACTTCAGGGCAAGGCGTGAGGTATGCCACCCACATCTTGGGAGAAATATTAGTCTTTCAACTCATGAAGATGGGTACTGACAAAGTAGAACTTGTCCCACAGTTTCTTTCCCAACTCTGTTTAGTTCAGCTTCAAAACTGGTGACAAGACAGTAACCTACAAGGTCTAACTGCTTCATTTCATCCTGAGGCATTGTGCGTTGGTCTGACTGCAAGCTAGGAATGCGACTATCATCTGTTTTTCCAAAGTATTGTTGACTGTCTTCTTCCTTTAGTAATTAGTCAGTGTGTTCAGATGAAGTAGCTAGTGTGCTATTAAAGGAACACATTGCTATAGATAGCTGTTGAAGATTTCTCCACAGCAGTCCTAACAAACTTATTTGAGACAGTGCAACCATGACTTTGAGATTTTTGCCATTGGCCTCATGTTTGTAAAGTGGCCTATTGTTACTACCTGCACACGTTGTCTGTATGTGGACACTCTCGGATTTGAAAGGAGGGGGGGAGATAGGGTAAAGGGAGAACTCCAGACCCCACCTGTAAGTTAATAAACAAAACTGCAGTGCCATGGATATAATTACTTATACAGTATGGATTATTTATTTTAAGTTATGTTTAGTATTTTATTATAGTATTCTTCAGACAATTGGCCCCAGAGGACACAAGACACAGAATGTCGGCAATGTTCTCCAGAGGATTCTTTCAGCTGTATGAAGGGCTCCTCCTCCATTTCTGAAGGGATCAAAAGAGGCAGATTGGCCCTCGAACTAGTGTTGGAAAGTAGTTAGAGTGTGCAATCAGACAAGAACGCCCAGGAAGCGTCTTGCAGACGGCAGCAACCCGTGTTGCTCTGCCACAGAAGTGGAGTAAACAGGCACCGGGGAAAGTCTGGTAGCAAACAGATTGCTATGGGCCACAGGTGGACTTTTCTGCATCTGATTGCTCCAGCGCGCTCTCATGGTATCATGATGGTCTGATCAGGGCATCTTGACTCTGTGCCATTGTTTTTTCCCCTTCTCAGTATGCGCATCATCACACACACCATAGGGAGTCCTAAGGGCTGAGGTGTGAATCATCAATCCCTCGTTTAAGCACATCGGAAACAGCAACCCCCCCCCCCCCAACTCACCCGTGCTTGTGTCTGATCGCGCAGTGGTGGGCTGTGCCTGCAGCTTCATAAGACTGTGTGATCACACAACTGCGGGTTAGCTTCCGCCAGAGGAAATATTCCCTCTTTCCCCCCTTCTTTCTCTCGCGTGTGTGACCACAACCAGAGAATCCTTTCTTTTAAGGATGGTGCAAAAAGGCTATAGAATGATATTCCCCACAAAGCAACACAGTCTTGGACATTTTAGAAGGCCATGTCATGCTTATAAACCTTCAGTTTGAGAACAAACTCTATTCAGTGCCTAAAAATCAAGGCAGGTGTATATCCAAGAAGAAATGAGCCTTTAGATCAGAATCATGAGAGGATTTTTCAGGGCAAAGTCATACCAACAAGTTTGGGTATGTCCTCCCCCCTTGCTGGCCTTATACTAGTGATCTGAAGCTATGTTCTTGTAAACACTGCAGTTTTTTCAGAATCTTCCTAGAGGTTTCTCAGTGTGAAGATAAAAATAGCACAATAGCTTCTCTAAAAGTCAGCCTATAAGGGTGAACCATCCTTTGCAATACACAGCTATGCAAGAGTGCTGGGTGACTTTTAGGATACTAACAGGCCTGATAAGCTTCCCACGTGCACTGAAAATGTGCTCTTTTGCATTCCCCATAGCCCTATGTCATGTGAAGAGACTCCGTGGCAGACATATGGTGGCTCTTTGTCAGACAGAAAAGGTTTCCTTAATGGGAAATGCTTGAAAATTGCTGCTTTATTAGATATTTATAGCACATTCTGAGGATCAGCATTATAAATCTAAACAAACAGAACTGTGATAAATAAAGAACACAGATTTTCTGGTATAAAATCTGCTTCATTTTCATACGATGCTTCTTAGTAAGTTTCTTGTGAAGAATTAAATCAAAGCCTCCCACAGAGCATTAAATCTCCTATTATTAATAAAGAAATCAATTATCATACTCCAGCAATTTAACATTTACATTCGTTCTGCATCACTACAAATGCTTACTAATCATAATAGTATGTAAAGATTTTTTGTTAGAAAAGAACAACTCATCCTTAATTCCTCAAACAATGCTTCAATTAGATACAATAGAATTAATTTTTTTAATAATAAAAACACCATAAATCCAAATGAAATTTTTTAGTTTCTGCATAATAGGGTTTCAGTTATTAAATCCATACTTTTAACATGGACATTTTAGTTATGTCAAAATACTACTTAAAAAGTAGTCATGCCATCTACCTGAACCAAAAGTCATTCACCCTTTTCATTTGCATATACTAAGGCCAAGGACAGATTGGCAGTCTCGGCCGCTCTGCCTCCACTTCAGAAGCGGAGGCAGAGCGGCCGTTCAGACGGCTGCATCTGCCCCCAGGAGGTGGCCCGGACGCATCGCATCCGGCACCGCGCTCCTCCCACAGCAGCTGAGCACCACTTCAAAGTGGTGCTCGGCTGCTGCGCCACGCCGCACGCGTTCCACCCGCCGGAGTGGGTGTGAACATGCGCAGGCAGGGGCAGCCGCGCGGCGTCCACCCGCCGCTGCAGGAAACCGCCTGCAGTCTGAACGCTGCTGGTGGCTTCCTTCCGGCGGCATGTGAACGCCGCGCCACGGGGGAAATTCCACCCACCCCAGTCTGTCTTCAGCCTAAGGCTCCACAAAGGGGTTTTTTTAAAGTATGGTTTTGAAGTAAGTTAGCCTGTTCATCCTAACAGTAATACCATAGTTTCCCCAATATTTGTGGATGCTGGTAAACATCTCCAATTTTGTGTGATACATCACCTTAATAAGACTCAGTAGAAGCAATCCTATGCACGTTTACTCAAAAGTAAGGAGTAGCCAAGAATAACAAAAAAACAACCGTGATCTGAATTTCCCACAAAATATTCACAAAGGAGACTTTATCAAAATGAAATGCATCTATTGTCTGGAATAAATCTATCCATATAATCCATCACAGGAAAATGCAGAAGCCAAAGAAGTCCATCATAGGATAATACGGAAGCCAAAGAATAAATATACAAGATAAATATCTCAAAAAGTCCAACGCTTTTCCCTAGGTACTTTTTCCAGTGTTTCAGACTTCTGGTCCTTCCTCAGGAACAAAGAACAATGTCTGAAACCAATTTTCCACAAGCAGCTGCTCCAGGTTGGCTCTTCTCTTTCCCCTGATTGCATTAGTCAATTTCCCACTACTTGCTGCACGGGCACATTTTGACCCGCAGCATCCCCCAATCTCCCCCACATTTTCACAATTCTTGTTTTTTGAGATCGTGACGACGTGGGGGAGATCAGGGGATGCTGCAGGTCAAAACGTGGTCGCGTAGCAAGTAGTAGGAAATTGACTAATGCAATCGGGGGAAAGGGAAGAGCCAGCCCGGAGCAACTGCTTGTGGGAAATTGGTCTCAGAGTCTCATTACATCTCCTTTTAAGATCATGCTTTTCTATTGCTTCAATACTGGGCAAGGTCTCTTTAGCTCTAATCAACACCCCTAAAGGCTGCTTCAGTGTAACAGGGCTTACCAGCAAAGTGTTCTTAGGGTTGCAGCTAGCGTTGTGTCATGTTTTGAGTGCTAAACTAGTACCTGGGAGATCTGGGTTCAAACCCCTGATCTACTGTGAAGGTACCTGGATGGCCTTAGGCCAGTCACACACATTTACAGTGATTCCCTAAGCAGGGTTACACCCTTCTAAATCCATTGACATTAATGGCCTTATAAGAGTGTGTCACAGTATGCAGCATGGGCCATACAGTTTTGCCACAGATGAGCTATCCCTTAAAGGGGTCTCCCTCCTCCTCTTTTCCTGACCCCTTCAGACCTGGAGCAGGCAAGGGTCTTAACTGACTGCCACCACTCTGGTTCTAGGGCTTATTTACTTACTTTCTTATTTTCCTTTTCAGAGCTCCTATCATCAAATGATCTTGAGCAATGACTAAAAAGAATAATACATTATTATATATAAAGGAAGAAGAAGAGAAGAGAAGAGATTGGATTTATACCCCGTCCTTCACTACCCAGAGGAGTCTCAGAGCAGCTTACAAACTCCTTTCCCTCCCCCTCCCCACAACGGACACCCTGTGAGGTAGGTGGGGCTGAGAGAGCTCTGACAGCAACTGCTCTTTTTCAAGAACAGCTGTGGCAGAACTATGGCTTGCCCAAGGTCATCCAGCAGGTCCAAGTGGAGGAGTGGGGAATCAAACCCGGTTTTCCAAGATTAGAGCCTGCACACTTAACCACTACACCAAACATGCTAGACAGAAATTTAGCAACCAAGTTGGTTGTGTTTGGGTCACTGTCTAGCAACAAGTAGGGTATATTATCCCACTGAAATGTATTAGACAAGGAACATATTAAAAGCGGTGAGATCCAGTGGTTTCTAAAAATGGTAAAAAACAATAACATTCCAATATTTTGTGCCATTTTTAGAGAAAACTAAGCTTTTAGATTTGTTATAGTTTATTTGCAACTCTTCACCTAGGCAATAGTTTAAAAAAAATAATAATCCCAGGACTCTTTTCAGGTCAGTCTTGATACGGAGGATAAGAACTGAATCATCACTGTACAGAAGCAAGGGTATTTCTTTTGAACCTAATCTGGGGACATGAAACTCTGGAGAAGAAAGACATAAGATCAGTTCATTTAGAGATAAATTAAAGAGCAGAGGAGTGAGTAGACAACCCTTCCTCACCCCTCTATTGATGGTGAAGCTCCCTTAAAGTTGTCCCTTACCACCACAGTAGATCTGGGCAGTAGTATTGTATAGGGTCTGGATTAGCCATAATAGTCTTTTATCAATGGATAGGCTTGTCAGTTTCTCCCATAGCTTGCTTTTGCTAACTGAATTGAATGTTCCTTTAAGTTCCATAAAGGCCATGTAAAGTTTCCCACCTGGGCTAGCTGTACAGAGAAAACAGGTGCTAGAATTCTTCCCCACCACAAAAGTTTGAGTTTTTAGTTTGAGAAGCTCAGTCAGGACCCTGTCTGGTCCAGGGATCTTGCTGGATCTCATTTGATGGATCTTATTGCATACATCCATCTCCAGTACAGGGGTCCAATTAGGGATGTCATCCAGCATTCCATCCTTTACCTGGGTGTTGCAAGAGGAACCAGACCAAAACAGCTGGATCTCAGATTCATGGCCATAGAGACAGCTTTCCAAAAACTTGATAAATCATTATTGTTAAGAAATGTAATGAGGAGGTGCCAACCCTTGTACTTTTCTTCTCTCTTTTCATCCTGATGTAATTTTTATCTTTTTTGAGGCCCAATAGTTCCCTTAAAATATTTCTCTTTTAATATCTCTCTCTTTTCAATTCCCTATCAAATTGCCAGATCCTTCTTTTTATAGTTTTGCACTCAAAATTGAGCCATTTGTCATCCCCCCCCCCCCCGGATTCAGACAAATTTGTGTGCTTATATGAGCATAGATAGACAGACTTCAGTTGACTGTAGCATACTATGAATGCTCCCTTCTGGTTGCTGAGGCCAGGAGACTTGACGTATTTCATTACCTGCTGCAGCAATTGCCCTTGTCCATTTACGGGTAGCTGACTGACCCTCAACTTGAGACATCGGAGTGAGAGAGACAGGTAAGTGATCTGTACAGAGAGGCTTTTTAGCAAATGTAGAAAGTCAAAGGCACCAGAAAGTAATCAATAATACTTGCCCCCCTGGCATTAAAAAATGTAAAATCTCTTCTATGTTCGATCTAGGGTGTTTCGAGAACCAGGAAACCCACACTTAGTCAGGGTGCGTCCTGATGTCTGGCTGAATCCGAGGCATGACGAATCCAGGCAGAGTGAACAAGAAGTGGCTTATTAAGCAAATATTACATCAAGTAAGTATATAAGAAAGGTTATAAAACTGGGGCAGGATTAACACAGGGCAAAGCTCACAAAGGAAGATGCTAGCCAGAAATCAGCAAAACTCCCTGACACAACTACTTTACTTAGTTCCTGCTCTGTCTCAATACCTGACCCAAGTAGGCCAGACTCATTCCAATATGAGGTCAGGGATCAGCTCCCTCCAAGAGCAACCTCATGGTTGCTCAGTGTTATGTATTAAGCAGAAAAATGTAGTGGTAACTAGACCTAACTTGGAGTCTGAAAACAATAGACAGACAGGATCCTTATAGTATAACAGCATAATGTAAATAGCTAATCACAGGGAGTGGGTGTGTGTTGGGTGTGGTTTATTGTACGCATTTAAGCAGGTTTTGGCCCTGCTTAGGTTAACTTTGAGCTGAGCTGTAATCACAATAAACTATGAGCTGATCACTCTATGCATCTGAACCCAGTATATTTCACTCAGTTTCTAAGAAAGAACAATCTCCCTCTTTCTGCTGGACCTTTTATGTTCTCTGTTAGAGCTCGGCCTTCTTCTCAGGGATTGGTGTCTGTTTTTCCTCCCTTCCCAGTCCATTCCTGAAATTTTCCTGGAAAACTTAGGCCTACTGCAAAATTATACAATGTGGTTAAACCTCAGGCTTTTATGGAAGAGAGGCTTCCTCGAGGCCTACAGGTTGCTCAGTCTTGGCCTTAAGCCCAGTATTGTGAATAAGTATAACTCAGTTTAGGATGATACTGTTAGCCTAACAGTATCTATCCAAAAAAAAAAAATGGGGAAGAGAGGATGACATGTACCACACTGAGTTCCTTGGATAGGATACAAATCTATTTGATAGATTTGAAAATTAGAAAATAGATCACCGACTTGAAAATCAGTCCGCATTTCTTCACTTCTCATAGTCATACTGATTTACATTCCCAATGAGTCTCAGAATCTATGATTCATTGACCTTCAACTACTTTATGCTTTTCCTGGCCTGTTGTTGAAACTATGATGGAAGTAGACAAAATGGGAGAGTCATGGGCACCAGCAAAACTAAAAGCTTAAATTCTTCTCTCCCAACTAACCTGAAGTAAAGAAAACACTGAGCATTCTTGTCCCTACATGAAACACCAATGTAATAGAGCATTAATGAGAGAGGAGAAGGAGGTAGGGTTGCCAGGTCCGGCCTCCTCCCTGGCGGGAGACTTTGGGGGGCATTCCTGGAGCAGGAGAGGACTAGGGTTGCCAGGTCCCCTGGTCAGTCTGGCAGGGGGATTGGGGGGGGGCGTTCTGAGGGAGGGCAGGGATGCCCCCAAGCCCTGCCCCCAAGCTACAGCCACTCGTAGCCACCCCTTTCCCTCCCTGCTAAAAGATTTAAAGGGCTTCAGCTGATTGGGTGGGAGTAAATCTTCTCTAGAGTAAAACTTCTCTAGAGTGGGGGGCAAGTGCTAGAGTGTCACTTGGCACAATGTTTGCATTTCTGGGTCATGCCAGAAGGGACATCATTGCATGGTGGTGACAATCTCCCCCCCCCCATTGTAAGTACACCCCCATTTCCCACCAGTTGCTAGACCATACTTGGCAACCCTAGCAGCCATATTGGCTCCTCCACTGTCAAGTTTATTTGTTTTGTTTACATATTTATACCTCACATCCTGTTTTCCTTTCCAGTGAAGTGTCAGACCTGAAGTAGCTAACAACACCATTCTTCTCTCCAGGGGTCCCTTGGGGTTGGAGCGCCACTCTGGGAGCCCAGGAGCAGGCACAAATGGTGGTGGTGGGCAAGCCCTGCCCCCAGCTCCCCGTCCCTGCACTCCTTCTCTCTAGAGTTGCACTGCAGCAGTGGCATGAGACTAGAGAGAAAGAAGAAACCCTGCAGAGCCCCCCTGCACCGTTCCTAGCTCACGTGCTGAGGTGTGCAAGCTAGGAAGGGCCCCTGGCTTCCTCTGCCCACCGTTCCTAGCTCTGGGTGCTGGCCTCCCGGGAAACTCCAGGTGGGTGGGTGAAGGATGGCAGCAGTGGTGGTGGCAGTGGAATGGCTGGGCAGTGGTGGGGGCAGCACTCCTCCCCCCGGCACCAGAGTTGGAGCGGGAGTAGTGAGTGCACAAGCTGAAGCACCATGCTGAGGAGCTGCCCGGTGCCCTACGAGCCACTGCTGAGCACCCTGCAGGCCGTGCTGGTCTGGGATAGGCTGGCCTGCAGAGCCCTCAGCTGGGCCAGAGCCCACGCAGCATTCAAGTGCATCACTGGGGCGGCAGGGACGGGAGGCGGGGGGGAGATGAGGCACAGGGTTGCCAGCTCCAGGCTGGGGAACTCCCAGGGGTTAGGGGGGTGGAGCCCGGGCCTCTCAGTGGGGGTGTACACTGCCACAGAGCGCCCACCAAAGCACCCAATTACTCCAGGAGGGGAACTGGAGCCTGGAGATGAGGGGAAGGGGAGACATGCCTGCCTTTCGCAGAGAGACTCAGGAAAGGGGGGGGGGGATTTAAATTCATTTGCATATGCCTTAACTCATTTTAAACATGCCTGCCCTTTGTCAGGGGGAGTGGCATATGCGAATGAGGTATGAAAATGAGCTCCTGCACCTCTTTTTCTAGGAAACGACCCCTGCTTCTCTCCTGTATTTTGTCCTTATAATGACAACAACCCTGCGAGGCTGACTAGGCTGAGAAAGTGTGACTGACCCAGTGTCATGCATGAAGCTTCCATGGCAGAGTGGGGATTCAAACCCAGGTGTCCTAGACTGGCACTTTAACTATTACACTGTGCTGGCACTGAATTCTGAACTCAGTGCTTTTGCTCTTAAATATCCTTTTGTTGTTATTTCTGTTACTTTAGACATTTTTGATTTTCAACAAAATCATGCATTAAAAATATGAAGGAAGACACAACTACTTTAACAACACAGACACTATAATATTACCCTTTCTATACAGAATCAGTGTTCCCTTAAGCAACTGGCAGAATATGGCTAATTTTGGAGTAATTTTTTTTTTAAGGGTTTTGTACCTTTAGGGAATTTTTTTAGCCATGATTTGCAAATGCTGAGGAGGAGAGACTTCAAAGAAACCCAAGCAAACTTTGTGTTAAAAGCATGACTTCTTTGCTGGACAGGAAAGCAGGGAGTTTATGGTGTAATCCTAGGTACAGTTGTACCCTTCTAGGCCTATTGACTTCACTGGACTTAGAAGGATGTAACTGTGTTTGGGACTGCACTGTTAAACCCTCTGGGCCCTCCAGTGTATTTGTCATATTTGACTCAATCCTCAGATGTTGTCATGCTCCAGTTCTGCGAGACTCTAACTTCCGAAATCCCAGAAGCCATGCAAAGCAGACCAAGCAGTTTCCCAAATGTGTCAAAGAGCCAACATTATCACGGATCTGTACTCTCCAGATACCAGCTGCCTTTTGACATTGCCAGTGAATTGGATAATAATACAGCAATCAGAAACGGCCTGTGTGTGTTCACCCTTTGCCAGAGCATGCGCTTCTATTGATGCTACGCACTTTTGTAATCTTGTAATTAAAGGGTAGCAGATTGTGGCACAGGGCATATCGATTCCACACTGTGCTCATATTTTACCTTCCTGCATTCATGGCTACTTACATTTGCTTACATCTGATCAGCTTAAAAGGCAGCATTACCCAACAGAGAAAATAAGCTTAGAACAAGTTGTTCAGTGCTGACTCCATAAACTCTTCCTTTATGGGGTTCCTCCTGGAGTAAATGACTCGCCAAAAAACTATTGAAGTCAATTGATAATTATATTTTTCTGAAGGTGCTGTGGGGGAGGTATGGGAGGTATGAAGGGTAAGTTCATAAAAAAGCTGGTAAATAAGTATGGAGAAGGAAAACGTGTGCGTTTATTATTTCATAGTATACATACCTTGGGGATGTTCAAGGTAAGGTTGGATTTAGATTTGATAAATAAGTAACTATAACTAAGCAGTTCAGGCACTAACTTCATGGTAAAGGAAACTCATGGATACAATTTGCCAGACAAATGACAGGTCCAGAGTATCTCAGCACCTCGCATTTATTCCTTATTCATGCATTCAAGAATTTTTAGGCTGCTTTTCTCCCCCCTAGAGAAAGCCAAAGTAGTCTACAAAAAATGTCATGAAGAGACAAAAGAGAACAGAGCTAGGCAGCTTCAGATCTACCAAGCTGACCATTGCAGGTCCCAGGCCACAAGCCATAAGCCAAGTGCTGTTTGTCTCTTGCCCTTCAACTTGTACCTGAGGAGAACTTATGCCTCTGACCCTGCCCAGGCTAAATACCAGCAGGAAAAGTCAGCCTAGATAAGGCCCAAGGATTGCTGGGTTTTTTTTAGTCTTTTACTTTTCAAGTCATTAAACTGAATTTTGATGTCCGATATAGATGTTTTTTTGGAAAGGTTATGTGCATATGCCGATGACACCCAGCTGATTCTGTTGATGGGTGGCCGGCCAGATACTGTTCCCGGAAATCTAGCTGAGGGTTTGGAGGCTGTGGCGAGGTGGTTAAAGCAGAGTCAGCTGAAACTGAATCCAGGTAAGATGGAGGTTCTATGGCTGGGTGGAGGGGAGCCTTGGTTGGGTTGCCAACTCCCAACTCTTGAGGGTGTGCCTCTTTCACTGGCACTGACCGTCAGGAGCCTGGGTGTGACTTTGGATCCCTCCTTGTCTATGGAGGCCCAGGCTGTGAAGGTTGCCATGCTAGCATTTTTCCAACTGCACCAGGTTAGGCAACTGGCTCTCAACCAGTCTTGACCTGACGTAGCCACGGTAATCCATGCAATGGTCACCTCCAGAGTAGACTACTGTAATTTGCTCTATGTGGGTCTACCTTTGCACCTGACCTGGAGGCTCCAACTGATCCAGAATGCAGCTGCGTGGATGCTTACCAGGACCCCCCAGACAGCACACATCCAACCTGTGCTGTGCGAGTTGCACTTGCTTCCAGTGGAGCACCGAATCAGGTTCAAGGTTTTTGGGGGAGGGGGTTTGTATAATACATTTTATTAAATTTCACAAATCACATAATACATAAGCAATCGATGAAATATACGATGAAATATGTCAATGAAAAAAGATTAGATGCCTGTAACAAAGAGTCTCTTATAACAGTTTAGTGAAAAATAGTGCCTAAGTTTGAAGATAATTCAAGAAAATTAAGTGAGTGAAAACAAAGTACGTACATAATTTTAACAACTCTTGTGGATCTAGAAAGTAGCAAACAATTTACCATAACCATAGGTCATTCATTACAGAAGGAACTTCTTGTTTTGTGGCAAGGTACTGTAAAATAGGAAACCAAGTAGAGGTGAAGTTAGAAGTGCTAGGACATGAGTCAATATGCGTAAGATTATCTGAGAGTTTAGCCATAATGTATAAATTCCACAACTTTTTATGCCATTCAGAAAGAGTGGATGTCATTGTCGTTTTCCAGTTTTTGGCAATGACCGTTTTAGCCGCGAAAAGCATAATTGCGATTAGTTCTTTAATGGAGACACTATCACAATCTGCAGCCCAGCTGTTCAAAAATAAGTGTTCAGGTGTTAAATTAAGGTTTTGGTTTTGACCTTTAAGGCCCTTAGTGGTCAGAGACCTACATACCTTCGGGACCACCTCTCACAGTGTGCCCCTGGAAGAGCATTATGCTCAGGGAATAAGAACTTCCTGGTGGTCCCCGGCCCAAGAGAGATCCGGCTGTCCTCAACCATGGCCAGGACATTTTTGGCCCTAGCCCCTGCCTAGTGGAACTTTCTGCCAGAAAACATCTGTGCCCTGCGCATAGGTGTCAACTTCAGGGAGGCTGGGGAGCTGAAGCCCCCCCCCCCCACCAAACTTTTCCAGGGTATGCTAAGCCTCCCCTGGAGACAATGGCCTGTAATGTCTCTGGCCCAGCCCCAGCCCCCCCCCCCCCCAGGAAATTGGAAAGTCTATGCCCTTGGCCCTGCGGGAGTTACTACCTTTCTACAGGGCATGCAAGGCAGAGATGTTCTGCCAGGCATTCAGATGAGGACAGTGATGGGACCGCATGACACCTGGTACTCTCATATATTCTCCCCATCCCTCGTACCCCTCCCCCCCAGGAGACTGGAGAACTGGATTTTTCCCTTCCACCACCTCAGAATGTATATTGTCTTATTTATTGATTGCTTTTAGGTAATTTTTAATGTTGGTTTTAATTTAAATCACTTATTGTATTTTACTCTGTTTTAAGATGCCCTGAGCCCTGCTTGCAGAGAAGGTAAAGGTAAAGGTTTCCCTTGCTTGAAAGCCAGCTGAATACAACTCTAGGGATGCGGTGCTCATCTCTGTTTCCAAGCCAAAGAGCCAGCGCTGTCCAAAGATGTTTCCGGGGTCATGTGGCCGGGATGACTAGATGCTGAAGTGCACGAAACACTGTTACCTTCCCACCGAAGCGGTACTTATTTATTTACTTGCAATTTCTTGTTTTGAACTGCTAGTTAGGCAGGAGCTGGGACCAGAGAGGGGAGCTCACTCCGTCATGCAGCACTTGGGTCTCGAACTGCTGAACTACCGACCTTCCGGTCTGCAATTCAGCGTCTTAACCACTTGAGCACAGCAGAGAAGGACGGCTTTGCAAATCCAAATCCAAATCCAAATAAATAAATAAATAAATAAATAATTTCCCATCTACGAGAAAACACTGATGTCGACAGAGGGTAGAATGAGACGTAAGGAGCCCTCAAATGGACATTTAGCCTCTCAGAGTATTTAGAAGGGCTTAGTCAATTATCTTTGAGTTATCATAGGGTTGCAGGAGGGCTGTGGGCAGGGATATGGGGATGGGGGCCATAACACCAGCTGCGGTATCATGTTATGGCCGGTAGAAAGACACAAGTGACATAGATAGCCCTAGGAATCACCAGAAACTCTGTTTTCCAGAAGTGATATAACACCACAGCCAGAGGCATTTTTAGATATTTTTCTTCTATTGCCACTCAGAATTCCACCCCAGCTAGGGGCTTGGCAGCCCTAGTTATTTAAGTAACAAGGTAAAGCACTGCTGGAACCCATGCATTAGTCAGTGGCCTAACAGCTGCTAATAGCCTATGCCCCACATTCAGCAAGCAGTTCATTAATCAGGTGTCTGGTTGCATCAATTAGATGGTGGACCAACAATTGTTTGGGTCTCCTCCCTTGAAGCCCAAACACTAGCAGTATTGCTGTTTGGATAGTTCCTACAAAAGACTCTGGCTACTTTGAGGATTGTTTCTGGAATTAATAGGAGAAATCTCAAATTTCTTAAGACTTTTTCTCTTTCTAAAACACAACAGTGTACAACAATAGAGTGGCATGGAAATACGGGCTGCATCCACATGGAAGTATGTTTCTGCCTTGGCTTCCGGTGTGCAGTTTTTGTCTGTTTGTTTTTGGATCATCCACACAACATTTTCATAGAATTATCTACTTTCCAGACTTTATCCATCCTTGGTATCTTCTCTCCCAAACCAGGTTTGGTATGATCTTCCCAGAAATGAAAGCTGGAAATTCAGAGGAACTAATAGATTGTGTCAATAGATCATTATAATACTATTGCCCAACAATAGAATAGCAATTGCCAATTAAAAGCAAAAACCCACAAAAGCCCTTTGGTGGCATGGCAGGGGGGAAAGTGCAGAGAATATGGTGGCTGATGAAGTAAAGTGCCCTCAAAATTCCCATGTGAATTCTTAGTTGCCAGTGCAAACACCTCTGCATTCATAGTGGTGATGAAAGGGAAACCAAGAATCCTTTCCATGTGGATGCTGTAGAAATAAATATAAGTACACATCCCCTACTGCTTATCCTTGTAAAAGCCTTTCAATACCTATAAAGTACTGGAAAGATGTGTAGGTCTAGTTTACCGTAGTCAGATGGTCCTTGAATTGGTTTACGATTAGACAGAAAATGGGAGAGCATTTGAATTGAGTATATAGCAGTAAAAATTAATGTTGCACATTAGTAATTGTAAAATAATGGAAGTGTAAATGTGCTTTTTTAGAGATGAATGGATGGTAGTGATAATTTCAAATTGTTCATTTCCACTTCCCTCTTGTAATGTAGTAGATCGAGACAAGTATGACACCCTTTTATGTTAAAATATTTGCTAAAAAGGGCGTCGAAAGTTTACAGTTTTATAAAAGAAACCTAAATACTAGAACAGAGAATTTTTTTCCAGGAGTTTTCTCATCAAGCTCCTTTCTGTAGCTTAATGTAATGCTGCCTGGTTGTCATTTGCCATGAGACTGTTGAGAAAACCGCCTTTGACAAGCCATGCAGATATAATGAGAATTGTAAGTACATCTACAGTTAGATGTATAAAATATTGCTAACACACATGGTACAAAGATTACCTGAATACACTGTCGCCTTCAGTTTTATCACAGCAGAGCCAGTCTTAACGCCAGTATAGGTGTCATATTTTTTTTAAAAAGCAGGGGTCATTTTGTAGAAAAAGAGGTGCAGGAGCTCATTAGCATACCTCATTAGCATAACTTATTTGCATATGCCACACCACCTGACATCACTGGAAGTATGTCAGAAGGCAAGAAAGAAAGAAAGAAAGAAAGAAAGAAAGAAAGAAAGAAAGAAAGAAAGAAAGAAAGAAAGAAAAAGGAAGGAAGGAGGGATGGAGAGAGAGAGAAAGAGGAAAGAGCTGGCAGAGAGGGGACAGCTACTAATCCAAGCCTCAGAAATACCACTGTTCTGGGAGAATAGCTTCAGTGGTGGCTGAAGCCTTCAGAAGGCTGGTCGGAGGAACAAGGACCTTTCCAGGGGATGGGGTCATTTTGCTGCAGCCATGACACAAGCAGGCATTCCCCTGCTGGGGGTGGGGAAGGCTGGCACCAGCTCCCGGAGCTGCACTCCCCCAAGCTCCTGCTCGAAAGGGCCCCTGAAAAAAAGCACTCATTGGAGGAAAGCTGAACTCTCCTTCATGAGTCTGAAACAATACAACAATAAAATCCCTTTGAACCAGCATCACATTCATGGGCTCCAGTCCTGCACAGGGATGAATAAATGTGCTTATTTAAAGGTGTTTTTTTTTTCAAGTAGGTCATATAATTCAGTACAGCAGAAGGCTTAGTTCTGGTTCACCACCTTTACCATCCCTCATCAATGACACAAGAGTCGGCAGGAAGGAACACAAGATAGCCCCTTTAGGCTTCCGGTTCCTGGCTCAATGCGACTAGACAGCTTTTGACTGTGCTCTGTCACAGATAAGTATTGCTTTGATTGCTTTTGATTAGTTTTTAAACTAATTTTAACTGATTTCAGTTTCCCACGGAAATAGTCTGCTTTTTATCTTGTTTTGTTAACTCTCCCCTCTCCACTAAACTGGGGGGGGGAGGACTTTTTTCTGTTAGTGAAAATTCCCTCCTCAACCTTATCTAAGGCATTCTCAGCAATTATAAACAGCGTGGAGGAGGTTTTCTTTCTCTTTTAACAGTGCAGCCACTGTCTTTTACACTGTTTCTGGTCTAGAAGCTGTTATAGATATATTCTCCCCTTCATCTCCCCTTTGTGTCTGATTTCTTTTTTTAAAAGGTCCATAACTGCTTTAACCCTTGCAACCCTTTAAGGCCATTCTGGTTGAGGTTTCTATGATTCAACTGTTCTGCTAGGTTTTAGGTTTTAATCTAATATAAACAAATTTGTGCTTTAGCATTAATAAAATAAGTAGTAAGAATTTAATAGCTCCATCTGATGTTGCCTAGATATTAAAGATATTTTACTAATTTGATTTTAAATATATTTTAGCTATCTAGTAGTGTGGTGTCATATGAAAATGAGAAGGAAAAGGGTGTGCCCTTTGATGAAGATTTACCCCCTTTTAAGCAGAGCAAGATCAAGATTTTTTTTTTTTGCTACAAAAATTTCTAATAGATCTTTTTTTCCTATGGACAGGGACATGTCCGTCCCCCCCGGTCCTTTGAATATTTCCTCAGATCCTCCTTTAGAATCTCCTACTTACATTGTATATTGTCAACCTGCTTATTTAATTTATATGCAGAGTACATCATGCGAAAGGCTGGCCTGGAAGAATCACCAGCTGGAATTAAGATTGCTAGGAAAAACTTCAACAACCTCAGATATACAGACGATACCACTCTAATGGTAGAAAGTGAAGAGGACCTACAAGAGCCTCTTGCTCAGAGTGAAAGAGGAGACCACAAAAGTTGGCTTGAAACTCAACATCAAAAAAACTAAGATCATGGCATCCGGCCCCATCACCCCTTGGCAAATAGAAGGGGAAGTCATGGAAGCAGTGACAGACTTCACATTCCTGGGATCCAAGATCACTGCAGACAGTCGGTGACTGCAGCCATGAAATTAAAAGATGCCTGCTCCTTGGGAGGAAAGCGATGGCAAACCTAGACAGCATAATAAAAAGTAGAGACATCACCCTGCCAACAAAAGTCCAGTAGTAATGTATGGCTGCAAGAGTTGGACTATAAGGAAGGCCAAGCACCGAAGAATAGTTGCTTTTGAATTATGGTGCTGGAGAAGATTCTTGAGAGTCCCTTGGACTGCAAGGATGTCAGATCAGTCAATCCTAAAAGAAATCAACCCTGACTGTTCCCTGGAAGGCCAGATACTGAAGGTGAAGCTCAAATACTTTGGCCACCAAATGAGAAAGGAGGACTGACTGGAGAAGACCCTGATGCTGGGAAAGACTGAAGGTCAAAGAAGGAGGGGATGGCAAAGGATGAGATGGTTAGACAGTGTTACTGATGAAACAAACATGAAATTAAACAAACTCCGGAGCACAATGGACGACAGAAGGGCCTGGCATGAAGAGTTGGACTCAACTGTGTGACTGAACAACAACAGCAACTTACATTGCTATTATAGATGAACTTCTGGGGGGGGGGGGACAAAAATGGGAAAAAACGTCAACAAATAGACCTGGAAGTACTGGCAGATCAGACACTTAGGCTGTGGTCACACGGCCCCTGTAAATCCGGGAGCCCTCCTGGATTAAAGGAGCCATGGTTTTTTACACATCCCAACCCCTGCAGCGGGGGGCGGCGGGGGGTGGCAGAGGAGGAGGAGGCGGGTGGTGGCAGCAGATGGAGGCGGCGGCGAAGGAGGCGGCGGTGGCGGAAGAAGTGGTGGTGGTGGCGGCATTCTCGGGCATTTGGCAGAGGTGGAAGATGTGGCAATGGTGTTCTCGGGCATTTGGCACCAACAGCGGTGGGGGGAGGCACCCTTCCCCGAGCCCCACCAGCCGCCTGGTAAGTTTGAGGGGTTCCCCCCCCCTTTTACACTTGGGCACTTGAGTGGCCAAGCGCCCAAGTGTAAAAGGGGGAAAAAATGGTGGACGGGACCATCTGGACAGCCCTGCTCTCACAATGATTGCGAGAGACGGCTGTCCAGATGGCTCAAATGCGGGCTCCTTGCGCGACTCCCGGGAAAACACTTGATTTTCCTGGGGTCGGAAAACACGGGAGGAACCCGCATTTGAGCCGGCTTTGGCACGGGAGTTGTCCTGGCCGTTCTGAATGGTCCCTTTAAATGCGGGAGGAAACAGCTCTTCCTCCCGCGGCCTTAGTATCTAACACTCTTTGTCTTGACTCTGTTCTGCCAGCCCTCTCCTTGGCTTGTGCCAATTCCTGGAGGGTGCTATTCCATTTCCTTCCACTAGGGTATGCTGCCACCATTGTCCTTGTTGGTGTCTTCCTGCCAGGAGGGACAGACTCCTGACACCCCTTCTCAAACTTAGGCCCTGCCTCTGGTCTCCTGCTAACCAGTGCCTCGTTACCACAGGGACCAAATTCCTTTTTAGGGGGGCCTGGAGGATTGGCAATGGATGCCTTGACTGTTTGTCTTCCCCCTTCCCAGGACTCCCCTGGGAAGTGTCGTTTCAGGCTGTTGGGGAAGCTATCTGGTCTAGAGAACACTCCCAGCTTCAAAGAGTAAAATATTTATTTAAAAGAGAAAAAGGTTATAGGCATGCACAGCACCAGATCAGCAACCAGAAGAACAAAGAAAAGTTGGTTATAATTGCATCCTTCTTTCCCTGGTTCTAAAACTTACTCTACTAGATGTTGAAATAGAGCAGGCAATTTCAAGCTTGGTAAGCTGTAAACTGTTCTAAAGACATATCATTATCTCAGGCTCTCTGCAGCCAGCAGGCCAAGCCACATGGCTGATGGCTCCTGGCCTGCAGAACAGAGCACCATAGTCCAGGGGTGGGCAAATGGCGGCCCGTGGGCCACATGTGGCCCGCCACAGAGTTTTTTGCAGCCCGCCAAGACATGAAGATTAACAAGAGTAAATATAGATGCTCTTTGACAGACATTAACTTGCAGGCTGTGATGAGAATCTCAACAAGCAATCTCACTCCTGATTTCAAAAAAATTGTAGAAAAGTGTGATAGGGTACATTTGTCTCATTAAACTGATTCTAAAATTAAATGTGCTTGCAGCTATAGATGATATGAAATTAGCACAATAAATAAATTGAATAAAACTACCACTATTTTATTTAATTTATTGATTTTTATGATACAATTTATACCTTTTCTGAAATGCAAAGTTAACTAATGAATGCAATCATTTTAAAAGATGCGGCCCTCCGCTAACCTCCACTCCCACAAAGTGGCCCTTGAGCCAAAACAATTGCCCACCCCTGCCATAGTCAGTCCTCTTCCACCACCAAGAGCCCCTCCCTCCTGGGAGCAAGCACTTTTATTTAACCTCTGGCTCCACCCATTCTACATCACACTCTCCATCCCCTTTGACCTGGTCTGCCCAGGTCACACACCCTGCATCCTGGGAGCCCTCCTTGCAGGCATTCTGGGATATCTCCAGGAGTCACCTGGTGATTCCTAACACCAAATCCCTCAGTTCCTTTGCAAGTCAAGCCAGTTAAATAATCATGGCTGGTAACTGACCTAGCTTCTTGCCCTTCCAGAGAGAAGAGGAAAAAAATCAGGAGCACTTTAAAAACTCAGAGTTAAAAATTAGGTGTTTGTGTGTGGGCTCTCCACACCCATCCCTAATACTTAGAGGTGCAGTGAAAACCAAGCCATCCAGTACTCTGAGTAGGACTCTAGATAAGGTTCAGTATAGAAGCATCCCTATGATGGAATTCTGAATCTATATGGATGAGTTTGTTGATCCTGTTCACTTAAGAACAAGTTACCAAGCGTATGAGCATACATCATATAGAATCATTGGGACAGACTCTGCTACTTTATGCTTCATTGCTGGAAGTGCTATGTATTCAATCAAAAATGCCTTTTGTATATATATAATTTTAGAACTTGGTCTGGCTATGCTGGTTTTCATTTCTCTGCTCCAGTGCATTTGAAATACCCTGAATTTGACATGCTGTCACTTGATTTCAGAAATGAAGTTGTTCAAATGGACTGTAGAGATTTTGCCAACTGTCACACTGCATTGAGGTTCATGGATTTTCATTTTTACTTCAAGCTAAAGAATCAGACTGCTTGAAATATCAAACCAAGCTGAAGGCACTGTTGCATATAATGATAGTGCTTTTCTAACGTCTAATGATGATGCAGTTCTATCAAACTGTTATTTATCATACAATCAAGCTTCTAGCAGAAAATGATGTTTTCAATCTAATTCGCTAAACCAATATTTTCAGGGGAATTATCTATTTACCTCACATATAATTACAGCATTAGTCTAGAAAGTTTCAAAATAAGGGACCTTTAGGGAGCACATAGTTTGCATGCTGCTAATCCTTTAATTTAAGAGCCAGTTTGGTGTAGTGGTTAAGAGCACAGACTCTAATCTGGGAGAACCGGGTTTGATTCCCCACTCCTCCACATGCAGCTGCTGGGTGACTTTGGACAAGGCACAGTTCTCTCAGAGCTGTTCTCTCAAGGACAGTTCTGTCAGAGCTCTCTCTCAGCCCCACCTACCTCACAGGGTATTTGTTGTGGGGAGGGAAAGGGAAATGGAATTGTAAACCACTCTGAGGCCGAGGACAGATTGGCAGTCTCGGCCGCTTTGCCTCCGCTTCAAAAGCGGAGGCAAAGCGGCTGTTCAGACGGCCGCATCTGCCCTGAGGAGGCGGCCCGGACGCATCGTGTCCGGCACCGCGCTCCTCCCACAGCAGCCGAGCACCACTTCAAAGTGGTGCTCGGCTGCTGCAGCGCATGTTCCACCCGCCGGAGCGGGTGTGAACGTGCACGGGCAGGGGGAGCCGCACGGCGTCTGCCCGCCACCATAGGAAGCCGTCCGAAGTCTGAACGCTGCGGGTGGCTTCCTTCCGGCGGCGTGCGAACACCGCGCCGTGGGGGAAATTCCCCCCGCCTTAGTCTGCTGCGCCGCGGAGGCGCGGCAGACTGCCAATATGTTCTCAGCCTGAGACTCCAAGTGAAGGGCAAGGTATAAATCCAATCTTCTTCTCCTCTTGTGCCTCCTCTCTTACCTGATTATGGGTGGTTAGAATCTAAAGAATCCATAGAAGTGGTCAAAGTAAGGGATTGGAAACTCTTCCTCAGAGTCCCCACCTTTCTCTGCCCCCATAGCCACCACACCATAATTGATATACCAGAAAACCAACCACCGCCACTACAAATATCAGTCCTAGCCATGGAATCTAACAATGAGAATCTTCTCTTACAGTTGAATATTTTCCTCCTCATAGCAAGCACTCTAGAAACAAGCGAGTTTTATTTCCAACCATACCAGTTAGTTTAAATTAGCATAGCACGGTTAATTAAAGTGTAAATTGTAATTTGCTATTGATTTTAGCAGTGGCAGCTTCCTTCCAAAGGAGGTGATTCACAGTTAGACCCCAATACTCTGTGATAAGGTAGAATTTAAACCCTAATTCAAAGAAGTCAATAGGAATTTACTGTGGGTTGAAAGTTTAAGTCTGTGTTTGAACGCCTTGCTGAATTGCTAGAACAAAGTTTGAGTCCATTGGAACCTTTAAGATCAACAAAGTTTTATTCAGGGAATGAGTTTTCATGTGCCACTGGACTCAAACTTTGTTCTGCTTCTTCGGACCAACACAGCTACCCACCTGGATCTTGCTGAATTGGTGTAAGAATGAATAAACCGTTCATTGCCATACTGAGGCCTGATTTTTCACACAACTTGGTTAGCCATTTCTTGATGCCTGATGTACACTTCTAATGTCTGAGTGAGTGAGAGAGAGAGATTGGATTTATACCCTGCCCTTCACTCACTTGGAGTCTCAGAGCGGTTTACAAACTCCTTTCCCTTCCCTTCCCCTCCCCACAACAGACACCCTGTGAGGTAGGTGGGGCTGAGAGAACTCTTTCCCAAGCTGTCCTTGAGGGAACAGCTGGTACAGAGCTATGGCTTGCCCAAGGTCATGCAGCCAAGTGCAAGTGGAGGAGTGGGGAATCAAACCTGGTTCTCCCAGATTAGAGTCCGCGCTTTTAACCACTACACCAAACTGGCTCTTAACCACTACACCAAACTGGAGCGGTGTTGGACAGGTGGATCACATAAGAGTTTTGTTCATCAGCAGGTATTTCCAGGAAGTGGCAGTAAAATTCTAAACTGGGAGTAAAAGCTTGAGGCTGGGGAATGACAATTAATCTGTGCTTCAGCTACTACAATGAGCAGTTGTGAAGTCTGAGTAGATTGCAAACCATTCCTTCCAACCCTAGAAATTACCCTTTAATGCCAGGTAGGTAGATGAGTGTTGTTACTGCATAAAAAAGCACTGCACATGTACTGAATGGCCCCAAAAAGTTTCTCAGCACTGTATAAAAAGCACTATATGTGTGCAGAGTGCCACCACAAAATGGGGGGGGGGGGTATGCAGACTGTTTTCAGTCAGCATCCAGAGGAAGCATTATTTTTGGCTCAGATTTATTTAAACTCTTGTCCCAAAGAAAGACCTTATTTTTTTTGTGCAATGAGAGTTTAAGTGGAGTTTAAGAATGCCCGCATATTATACCTCCTCAGCCCCTTGGCTTTCTGAAGGCAAGGACTCCTTGTTTTACTGTGAGAGATTCTGGAGTTTCCGCCTGCCTGAGCATTATTTCTCCTCAGTCCTTTAGTTCTCATCTCAGATTTTGAAGAAAGTGACAGCAGGAGCTTCACTGTGACTATTCAGTGATGAGTAAAAAAGATTCTGCACATACATTCTTTAATGCAGGTGAGTTCCAGCTAGATTAGGGGTGGCCAAACTGTGGCTCGGGAGCCACATGTGGCTCTTTCACACATATTGTGTGGCTCCCGGGAGGCTCCCATCTCTTTGCTCTCTCTGTCTCTCTTCCTTCATCTCTCCCTCTCCCTACCCCATCTATTTGCTTTCTTTGTTTCTCTCTCTCTTTTTCTTTCCACCTCTTTCATTCTTTCTTTCCACCTCTCCTGCACTTAGACACATAAATATAATTAGCAAACAAATATCATTGGAGAAATACATATAATTTATTCTTATTTGTTTTCCCCCTTTTGTTTTTATTTTTGGTAGTCTCATTTAACGTTAATAAAAAGCAAATTTGCAGATTTTTCAGTAAAAATGTGTGTGTAATATTTGTTTATGTCTTGTGGTTCTTAAACATCTGATGTTTATTCTGTATGGCTCTTACATTAAGCAAGTTTGGTCACACCTGAGCTAGATTGTTTGAAATTAATGTTTAAAAATGGATACCAGGCTGAGTGAAACTGGACATTCTACTCCTCCCCTGTCTCCCATAACCTACCTATTCCTGAAACCAATTTCCCACAATACCACAACAAACAGAGAAGGCAATCCCTAAACACTATAAATTTTAGTCCAGTTTTCTCACTTGTCACTGCAAACTCTAAAGGGAAGGAAAGGAAATAAGAAAGAAGCTGAAGTCCCCAGGAGAAAAGACTATGGGACACAGCAATGGAAGGAGTTAACTGATTCAGCTCCAGACATCTTGCAGTTTCCTCTTCTTTACTACTTCTCAGACATTCCTGTTGCCAGTGAAGGATCTCTATGAAATGGCCCCCAAGGCACTGAGTTGCTAAGGCTTTGCAACTGGGAGAAACAAATCACCAAGAATAGATGAATAGATCAATAGAGCTATTCCAAGCCACAGAAACAGTCAATCAAAATCTTTAAAAGAATATGCCAACAGATCTGGAAAACAAAACAATGGCCTATACACTGGAAATGCTCAATCTATATTCCAATTCTGAACAAAAGGAGATGGTAAAGACTGCAACAACTACATACCATCACATTGATTTTTGATACAACTAAAGTGCTATTAAAAATCTTATTACAACAAAGACTTTTTAACCATATACGAAAAGAGAAAGGCCAGATATTCAAGCTGGATTCAAAAAAGGAAGAGCCGCTAGAGATCATATTGCAAATTTATAATGGTTAGTGGAGCATTTGAGAGAATTTCAAAAGAATATCAGCTTGTGTTTCATAGATTACAGCAAGGCTTTTGACTCTGTGGATCATGAAAGGTATGGATGGTTTTAAAAGAAATAGATAAACCTCAACATCTGGTTGTTTTGATAGATTCAGGTAGCTGTGTTTGTCTGAAGCAATAGAACAAAGTTTGAGTCCAGTGGTACCTTTAAGACCAACAAAGTTTAATTCTGGGTATAAGCTTTCGTGTGCACACACTGGACTTAAACTTTGTTGGTTGTTTTGATTCCTAGCTTATACTCTGGACAAGAAGCTACCATTAGGAAAGAATACCGAGAAACAGAATGGTTCCTAGTTTGCAAAGGTATCAGACAAGGATGTATTTTATCTCCCTATATGATGAATCTGTATACAGAACATATCATAAGGAAAGTTGGATTAAATTTAGGTTGAGTGAAAACTGGTGGAAAGAACATTAACAATTTGAGATAAGCAGATAACACCAAATTACTAGCAAAAAACAGTGAAGAGTTGAATTGAGTACTGTTGAGGGTTAAAGTAGAAAGTGCCAAAGTAGAATTACATCTGAACATCAAGAAGACAAAAGTAATAACTACTAAGGAATTACACAGCTTTAAGGTTGACAATGAAGAAATTCAAATTGTTCAGGATTTTGCATTCCTTGGCTCCATCATCATCCAAAAGGAAAACTGCTACCCAAAAAACCCCCCACGAGATTGAGATTGGGAAGGGGAGCGATGAAAGAACTAGAAAAGATATTAAGAATAAGGATGTGTCACTGATTACCATGGCCATTCACCAGAGCCTGAGCTACTCCCTCTCTTCCTGGCTCAGTGCCAAGGAGGAGGGTTTTTGCAAGAGGGAGGAATGGGGGAGGATGTTTCTCAGGTGGGGGGGGAAGGGGGGGGCAGGAGAGTGCCTTGTTGGGACAGCATGCTGGCCGCCTGTGCCCTTGCAGCCTCACTTTCCTTTCTTTCTTTCCTTTTTTTATTTCTCTCCCCCCACCAAGCCCCATCTGCTGTGATTTCATCTCCATCATCTCAGCTTTCCCTCCTTGCAGATAAAAAAGTTATTTCACACCCTCCCATTCCCATTTCTCTCTCTCCTCTTTCTTTCCACCTCTTTTTCTTTCTCTCTTTCCACCCCATCTTTCTTTCCACACCTCTATTTCTTTCCACCCCCTCTGTTTACTTCCTTCTTGGCACCCCCTTCTCCTTCCTTCCTTCCTTTTTTCACCTCTTTCCTCCCTCCCTCCCTCTCTGTCATTCCTTCCTTCTTTCCACCCCCTCTCTTTCCTTCCTTCCTTCTTTCCACCACCCCTCTTTCCTTCCTTCCTTCTTTCCACCCACTCACAGTTTTAAAGCTAGCACCATTTTTGGCTCACAGAGTAAAAATTCTTCTCATGAGATTGCATGCCTTAGAGGGAACATTGTGGAGTCTCTATCCAGACACTGCAGTTGTCCGGGGGCAGTGCAAGAAAGCACATGCACCCTTCCTGGAAATGAATTGTGCAGGACAGAAACATATATTTATTTAGAACTCTCTGGTAAACAATGGTATCTCTCCCCCCGCCCCAGGAATTCTCATTTTCACCTGTAATTGACAGGCCATTTCCAAAACGATAGGAAAGGACATTTTGCATATTGTTGTTTTCAAGCAGCCACTATTATCCCATTATTATGGAAGCAATCAGAAGACAGGACTTATTTTTCTTCACAAAAAAAAGTTTCCAAAGAGTCAAACAAAATCAGAAGTCAGTCCTAGCGTTACAGTCTTTGCTGCAAGAGGAAAACAGACCCTCCCCCATGCAACTGGCCATTGCTTTGTTTGTGTGTTGGGACAGGTGGCATATGACTGTGGGTGTTGATTCTTAAGCAAACCTGCTCTCCAGTTTTTTATCTGTTATTTTCACTTCTGCAGCCCTAATGGCTCACACACTCCAAAATTTTATACTGATAATAAAAGAAAATGAAGACCATTAGAACTCTCCTCCCACCCTCCCTGATCCGTTTATGCATGGATGGAACAGGTACAGTTTAATACACTTTCCGCAAAAGGTCTCTGCATACAACACTTCATTACGTTTTAATTTCTCTTTGTGATAGTTAATCTACCCAACCATCACACCGCAATCAAATTTCGTGCTGATTCCTTTTATATTTTTATTGGTCTATCTTCATTAAATTTAAACAGATTTTGTCACTGATCACTTCCCCCCCCCCTTCTGTTTTTCTGTTTCTGAGATAGTTTCGTGTCCTTTCCCTTTATAATCTATATTCTATATTAATTTCAGCCAACAAGATAGGACTGAGTAAATATTTTTTTTACGCAATGGGACTAGAATGAGAATATTAGTAAACTCAAGAATTGAATTTTATTGTGCCAGGCATTTCTTAGGCTTGGTTTGTTCCCTGCTTATACTTATCTACAAGGAGATTAAGCTGTTTAATCCTGAAATACAATTCTCTTTATTCCTCTTGGCTATTGCAATACTTGGCCATTGTGATTACTGTCCCAAAATCCTCTCCAGTAGGAATTCGTAGAATATGTAGTTTGGTTGCAAGTTGTTCCTATCATGGAACATTACTGCATGCAGATTGTGAGTCCCTATTTTGCACTGGTATGTCAGGCAGGGGGAGATACACATGTTGTATACACATTTGGATAATCATTATGGAAGAACTGTGGAAGCATAGTTTGCAACACTTAGGCTGCGATCATACGCACAATTAGTCCCAACATAGGCGTGAATGCTGGGCGGATTTAAAGGGAGCGATCAGACAACAACAGCTGGGAAGTGCCCTGCAGCCATCGGCAACCTGTTTTGCTCTGCTGCAGAGGCGGAGTGAAAAGAAACCGGGGAAAAAACAGTAGTAAATGGGTTGCGAGGGGCCATGGATGGACTTTCCCATGTCTGATTGCTCCAGCGCGCTGTCATGGCATCAGGATGGTCTGATCAGGCCATCCCAACTCCATGCCGTCGCCCCCCACCACCACAGAATGCACATCATCGCAAACTCCATAGGGAGCCCTTGGTGCAGAGGTTTGATTCATTGATCCCTTGTTTAAGCGCAAGGGGGGGAAAACCGGACAAAAAAAAAAAGACCCACAGTTGTGTCTGATCACACACTGATGGACTGTGCCTGCAGCTTCAGAGGGAGGTGTGATCATGCAACTGTGGGTCAAATTTCTCCAGAGGAAATAGCCTCGCCTCCCCCACACACTTTATCTCACATGTGTGATCGCAACCTTATGTATAAAACATATATACTTTTCAGTTTGCTCATCATATACACAACTGGGCAAATCAAGTACACAGAAATTCAGAGGTTCATTGTGATTCACTGATCTCTCGTTTAAGTGCACGGGGGAAAAAACGGGACCAAAAAAAAAAAAAAAGACTCACCCTCAGTTGTGTCTGATCACACACTGAATGAAACTGTGCAACCCTAAGCAGAGTTGCACCTATCTAAACTCATAGACATCAGTGGATTTTAAAAGGATGTAACTATATTTAGGACTGCACTGTTGGTGCAGTAAATCTATGGAAAAGCAAACACAAATTTGAGGAAAGAACCAAACATGAAATAAACAACTATATTGCTAAGACGATCACGAATCAACCTGATGGGTGTTGGGAATATATTTGGTCATAATGGGCATATCTATTTTACAGACTTTTATTATCTCAGTTTAATTCTCGTGACTTTTGCGTAAAGAGTCCTGGTTACTGTAATCCACCAAAGAACATGTGGTAAATTCTCTCCTCTAACTCTCTCACTGAGCAACACTCCCCAAAGTTTGCTGTGGAACAGAATCTATAGTGTAATGGTAATAGCATACAGCTTGGGTCTATAGCACAGATACCCCTAAAGTGTTGCGAGATACGAACACAAAAACACCTCTGACTTAAGAAAGGATGTTACAGTGGTTGGGAAGAAGGAGGACAGATGCCTCAGGAGAGGGGAAAAGAGACTCTGAAAGACAGCTGCCAGCCAATCTGGGAAGATGATAGTCAATCTGGGGTTGAGGGTCACATTGTTACATTGTGTTGTATCACCCTTGCTAAGGTGAACCCTTCAATGCCACTCTCTGGTGTGTGTGTGTGTGTGTGTGTGTGTGTAACAGAATAATAGTACAGAGAGGATACAGAAAGGAAAAAGGGGGGATTATACAACGTAATTATGCTTGTCAACAGAGTATATCTAACAGAGTATATGAAACAGAAAATATTCCTCTCCAACATCCCCTTCGTTATAATTGTTACACTATTATCTGTAAAATACAATAGTCCTTCTGTTGGGGTACATTTATATTCAACATTTTAAGTTTCAAACGTCATAATTATATCTGTAATTTTGCAAGTACATCATTAATTTCTGTAATTTTGCAAGTACATCATTAATTTCTTCCTGGTAACAATGAACTGCACCCTCACTATTAATTTTGCAAGTATATATTTCATAATAAGAAAATTGGGAAAAGGTGCTCTCCCCAAAGTCCACTATCTTATTTCTGAAGTTTAATAGAGGGTGCTGTTGAACATTGGCAGCATTGTCCAAATGAGTGTTATGTCCTTCTAAACTCCAGTGACATGAATTGACTTAGAAGGGCTTAAATCTGTTTAGGATTATGCTGTACATAGTTAAACATGTTATAGCAATTTAATTGTTGCCAAAATTATTTACATTGTTCAATCACTTCAATAGTTTACATTGCTTCCATTTAAACAAAAAAACATGTTATTGGAAATATGCTATCAATATGATTGCCAGCCCCCAGGTCTGGGCAGGGGTTCCCCCGCTTCTGGGGGCTTCAATCCACCCCCAGCTGCTGGCCAGTGGGGAAGCCCTGCCCCAAGCCCAACCCCCAAGAGCGATCACCACCCACCCGGCCACCCCTCTCCCTCCCCTCCTGCCCAGTTTAAAGGACTTCAGCCGATCAGTGGGGGCTACATGGCCTGCCGACCAGGTGGAGGGCCCTTTAAATTTAGCAGGAGGGGGGAGAGGGGTGGTCGCAGGCTGCATGCTTGGCTTGCAAAAAGTCCCTTGTGACCACCCCCTCCCTCCCTCCTGCTAGATTTAAAGGGCCCTCCAGCTGGTCCATGGGCCACGTGGTGCCCATGTATCAGCTGAAGCCCTTTAAACCAGGCAGGAGGGGAGGGAGAGGGGTGGCCAGGTGGGTGGTTGTTTGGGGGGGGCAGGGCTTTGGGGCATCCCTGACCACCCCCAGAACACCCCCCATTCAAATCCCCCCACTGGAGCAACAAGGGGACCTGGCAACCCTAGCTGTCAATATCTACAATATATGTAGAACTTTCATATACAATATATGTAGAACATTAAAAATAATACTACATATTTTGAGTAAGACCTAGGGTTGCCAATTTCCAAGTGGGGCCTGAAGATATCCTAGAATTCCAACTGATCTTCTGACTACACAGATCAGTTTCTCTGGAGAAAATGGCTGCTTTGGAGGTGGGACTCTTTATCGCATCACACCCTGCTGAGGTCCCTCCTCTTCCCAAACTTCACCTCCCCAGGCTCCACTATAGGGAGAAAGTGATATTATTACAGTAAAAGACTTGGAAACTAACTAAAAATTTGCAGGAGTGAACAGGGGTCAAAGGGGCAAAGTGCCTAAGGGTGAGCTCTCTAAATGTTTTAGTTCACTGCACCCATCTTCATGCGTTTAAATGCACTGTGTTATGCACAAGACTCTTTTATGGACATCGTTTAAGGCTGATAAATGTTTATTTTATGATATATTTATGTCCCTGGTTTGTTTTTAATAGCGATAATTTATGTTGCTTTTTCTGATTTCATGGTATAATTGATTTCTGTGGATTGAGATTGACATAATTTTGCACAGAACTGCACTGTTTTGTTCAGTTCCTGCAAATTATGGAAGCATTAGGGTGGAGGGAGGGAGGACAGATTGAAACTTTTCACAGCTCTCTCTGCCTCACGTACATAATCTGGCATATCTCTGAAATAGTTTGTGACATGCGCATACTCTTAATAACATTGCCTGCAGCAAGAAAGCAGGATCCTCACCATTGTTCAGTCTCAGTCCATTTAATCTTCATAAGCACTTGCTGACATTCACCGTATCGTCTCCCAAACAAAAGTCAAAGGGGATGTTAATTAAAAATGGCTGTAAGATTTATTCCAAGGAGGGAGAGTTATTGAACAAGTTCTGTTTTCACAGTTAAGCGCTTAACATGCTGAGCTTTGCGTAAAGGTGAGGCAGAAATTCAAAGGCCATTAGATATATGAGAGAAGATAAATCTGGCCAAGTTACACAGCACTTCCACTTGCAACTATTCATGGTTCTTTTTTGCCTACTCATCAAGGTGAGTTTCAAGTCTCTTTAGATACTCAACTGGAACCTGTTTTCCATTCTTTGGTTTTGGAGGCCATTGGAGGGATCCCAGCTGTACTTTATAATGCCAGAAATACAGAAATGCATTTCTCACCTATTAGATGTTAAAAGTATTCTTGATTTTTTTTTATAACAAACAAACATACAAACATAAATGGGGGTAATCACTCAGTATTCAAATTACATCTTTTACATAATCGTCTGCCTAATTGTAATATTTCAAATGTTTCACCTTGAAGCATTAAAATAATAATTAAAATACAGCAAATCTTATCATATTAGTATCATATATGACCTTGACAGTTGTTAAGTATATGTTATCTAATTATAATAGTCTTTATACTAATTGTAAAATCTTGTCCCGATATTTTCAAATGTAGATTCTAGTTGATGTATCCATTTCTGCTGTTTCCAAAATTTTGTTAATAATTTCTTATTTCATGGGTATTTCTGTTCTTCACTAATATTTAGCATATAATATTCTGGCCGTTGTACAATATACAATATAAGATAAAAGCCATCCCTTTTACAGCCCCACATGCCTGAACTCCAAGCAGCATTGCCGCTTGGAGATCAGGCGCACAGGGCCCCACCAGCTTAAAGGGTCTTCAGGCCAGTGGAGATCGACCCCATGCACCTGAACTTCAGGCGCATGGCCGGTGGTCACCCCTCTCCCTCCCCTCTTGCAAGATTTAAAGGGCCCTTCACCTGATCGGTGGGCCCTTTAAATCTTGCAGAAGGTTAGGGAGAGGGAGGGCCACAGGTGATTGTGCTTGAAGCGGGGACATCCCCAACATGATGTCATCACATTGGGGACACCCCACCCCCTCCAGGAACACCAAAGGGTTACACATAAATACCATTAGGGAAGGGAAAAAAACAGTTCTCATAGGAACACATGGAGCTCTCTCATAATAAGTCAGACCATTGGTATTGTATACTTTGGCTGGTAGTTGCTCCCCAGTGTTTCAGGCTGTCCTTCATCTCACTTACTACCAGATCTTTTAAACCAGAGATGCCAAAGATGGTACCTGGGACCTTTGCATGCAAAGTACAGCCTCTAAACTGTACGGATGTTTGATGCCCACCTTCTCTATGGATAGAAACCAGAATCATGGTGGCAAGCTCTACATCCTCTGTACTTTAAATGTCCATATGTACAATAGCCATTGCCACAGAGGCCTATCTACATAAGGGTAATCTGCAGTTTTTGTGCTGCAGTTTGCAAATCACATCTATGTACCTAGGGACCCTCATGCATAGGCTACTGAGCAAGTCTTTGTGTGTTGACACTGGGTATTAACATAATGCTGACGCTTAATGTGCCGGAAGCATATTATGGTTATGATTCCCAAAGCAAAATAATTGAGCCTTTGACCCCACCATTTCTCAAAGAAATGCTGTTGTTCCAGCAGTTACTCATTCCAGAAATTTGTAGGCTGCCTCTCTAGATCTGCTTGAGGCGGCTCACAAGTAAAACAACAAAACACAAACCAACCTTGACAATAAAAAGGACTCAATAAAGACAAACGACATAAATTAAAACAAGTCAATAAAGTAAAAAAATAAATAAAATTGAGTCAATAAAAACATGCCTTTTAAAATGAAGATAATAAAGAAACAAGCCGGGGTATAAAAGCATATGAATCAAACGGAGCAGTCAAAAATGATATTGATAACACAATCCTCAGGCTATTTATGAATAGGACAGAGCCAGAAGCAGATGGATCACCACTGGCAGTGAATGTGACCTAATGGATTTGTCTAACTCTGACATTTAACAGGAAGGGACCTTACCTTAGTTTTATGCCCCATCCCCCTCCAGTGAACCCTTTCACATTGATTCAGTGTGCTGCAAAAGGTTCTTGAGCACCTTCTGATCATGGTTTCCAGGTCCCCCTGGCAATGAGGGCAGGGGGACTTGTTGGCAATGTCATGACATTGCTGGTGATGCACTGACATCACTATACAGAGTTTCGCCCATCTGCCAGAGTGCCCCTGGCATCCTCCACCAATGTGCTGACCACTTCCAAGCACAAGAGGAGTGATAGAGGATGCTGCCAACTGAGGCTTGGCAAGCCTAATTCTAATATACATGCTCTGTTCCTGCAGGCACTAGGCAGACCTGTCGGATTTTAGCAGTGCTTTCCTTAAGCAGAAAATATAATCCAGAATCAATGCTCCCTCTAAGCTATGGAGTCTTGTGATCAAAAAATTCTACTTTGTGAGCTACTGGCATTAAAGTTGTGAGCGAGCCATTTGGCTGCTGCATAAATTAGTTTGCTCTGGAGCCATCCTTCCTGAGCGAAGACAAAAAAATGTGTGATCCAGAGGCTAAAAAACTGTGAGCTAACTCACACTAACTCAGCTTAGAGGGAAGACTGTCCAGAGTGTATCCCACATTGTCTTAAAGTGGCATGTTGTAGGGGAGATCACTAATAAAAAAACAAGTTGACTTTCAGGGCATCGTGTTACTATTATGCCTCCTCTCAATGAGAAATATCTGATAAGCTTCTGAGCACCCTCAAGACTCCCTAGAACATAGTCTGAAACTACTGCTATGTAGAAAAAACATGACATCAAAATCAGAAATAATTTCTTCATTTCTTCTCTTTTTGTGAACTATTTATTTCAGTGGGCTGCACATTAGTATAGCAAGCCACATGTAAAGAGATTTTGATCAGAAATGTTTCCAAGGTTGTACTTACGGCTCCAGTAAAATATCGAAAGAAGCAATCTCGATGTGATTGCACATCTTTTTTTATTTCAAGATTCATGCTCTATTGATTGAAGTGCAAAGCACTGCAAGTATAAAACAGTTACCCACAGGAGAAGTCTGGATTTGTAAATTACAGCATATAGTACTCATGTTTGACTAAAGTGTGCATATTCCACACTGGGAAGAAAGAAGAGGGTTATACGACTGCTTCCAAAAACTATGTCAACTGTTTCTCTTATTTTGAAATAAAATGGAATAAATCAGAGGAAAACATCATAGGGATCCTTGGGCTATGGTATGATTGATTAAATAAATAAATAAAATAAACCAGACAGACATGTTCTCGTTTTGTCCTTATCTTGCATTTTACATATAACCTGTATGATCTTTTTAAAATTCATTGTAACCAGGGGTCCGTTGGAGCGGGAGCGCACAGGAGCGCAGCTCCGGGAGTGAGGAGCCCAGGGGGTGGGCACAGGACCAAGCCTCGCCCCCTCCTCGGCTTCCCCGAGCAGTGCAGAGGCGCAGCGCCCTGGGGAAAGCCCTGCTAGGGTCTTTATTGTTTTTAATGTTTTGTTTTAATATTGATAATTTTATCATTGTTCCTTTTATGACTGTGTGCTGCTTTTCCAGAGACTCGCTCAAGGTGGCATATAAATTTTCTAAGTATACCATTTTTTATCTGGGCACATGGCACATAAGTACTGGAGAAATTTCACCAACCCTTCAGCAGCTTCCACCCCATCAGTTTGGTGTAGTGGTCAGGAGTTGGACTCTAATCTGGGAGAACTGGGTTTGATTCCCCACTCCTCCATGTGCAGCTGCTGGTGTGACCTTGGGCCATTCACAAGTTCTCTCAGAGCTGTTTTCTCATGAGCAGTTCTCAAAAGACCTCTCTCAGCCCCATCTACCTCACAGGGTGTCTTGTTGTGGGGAGGGGAAGGGGAAGGGGAAGGGATGGGTGGTGCACATGTCCTGGGTATCTCAAGTCTACTTGAAACCTGGTGGTTTCAAGGGAGCAGGAAGAGAATGAGGGTGTGTTCTTTATGCTTATTTTTATTGCACAAAGTATTGGATGGGGAAGGGAATGGTGGAAGAGCAGGTCAGTTTCACTCACCTGTGGAGTGGAGCCTGAGGGGTGGGTGTTGCCTTCTGACACACTTCCGGTTTGTTAGGGGGTGTGGCATATGCAAATGAGATATGCAAATGAGTTATGCTAATGAGCTCCTGCACCTCTTTTTCTATGAAATGACCCCTGATTGTAACCAATATAAATAACTGCAAGAGGATACTCAGCAAGGACCCTTGAGGGAGACAAAGACTGATTTCCCACAAGCGGCTGTGCTGCTGTCACTCTTCCATTTGCCCCGGTTGCATTGGTCAATTTCACACTATTCGCCCCACAGCCACATTTTGACCCACAGCTCCCCCCGATTCCCCCTGCATCTTCTCGATCCTGTTTTTTGAAGATCGAGAAGACATGGGGGAAATCAGGGAGAGCTGTAGGTCAAAATGTGGCCGCACAGCAAATAGTGTGAAATTGACAAATGCAACCAGGGCAAATGGAAGAGCGACTGTGGCACAGCTGCTTTTGGGAAATTGGTCCAAGTCCCATTTTCCCTCTCCTCCCTACCCCTGCTGCAGTTTATACTCCCATTTTCCTCACCACTCTGATTTGTCTTCCCCACCCCCACCCTTCCATCTGCTCACTGTTCTCCCAGAGCCTAAGCTCCCTAGCTTTGCTATACTGTAATGGCAGAGGAAATTCTTCACCTTGGCTCAGGACTTGGGGAAATGCAATCATATTTCTTGATAAATTCTAATTCAGCAGTAGCCTCCCTTTGAAGAAAGGAAAAGGGGGATTGTATTATTACTACTCCTATTCAAAATCATCACTGTATTTTTTCTTGATTACATTTGATTTTTATATAGTAACTAGTGGGGGACCCTCAAGGAATTGCAGGGGAATATCTCATTTTCTTCTGTATACCCATCCACCACAATTGCCTCTTTTTACTTCCCTGGCAGTCCCCATAGCCTGTCCCGCTTTCCTGCTTCCTTTTCTCCTTCCCACCCACCAGCCAGCCTACCTTTATCTTCTCCAACCTAACAGCCTCTCCCCTTGAAAACTCTGGCAAAGCTGCACAGTCACTGCTACCTCCAGAGCAGGCTGAGTTGTGTGGAGGACACCACTGCCAGGCTGTGCTGAGTTGCATTGTAGGCACCAGGTTGCTCAGTGGCTTCTGTACAGAAGCACTCATATTGAGCCAGGATAAGCGTAGTTGTGTGGGTAAGGAGTCTCTGGTGGTCATCTCTAGGTCTGTCATCAGTTAGTCCTCCTCCACCAGGGAGCATGACAGGGGAAGGGGACCGTTTCCAGTGCTGTTTTGGCCTCTATCTTATAGAAACTAAGCCCTGGAAGCAGTATTATTGTGTTTGCCTAGCAACCTCCAAAATGGCCTCTGAGAGCTCAGTGCACATTCTTTTCTTGAAGCTATAGGTATTGTTTCTATTATTTTGGAGAGTTAATTGCCTGATTTTTTTTTTTTTAAGATTTCATATTTTTCAGCAAACTTAAGACTTTAGGTATGTGGAGAATCAGCCCTTAGATCCATTTTGCAGATCTATTAATAACATACCCTTTGCCTTGGTTTGGTAACAGATATATGATGTCAAATTATGGACAGCTGGCATAGCCCTTTGAACCTGTTGTTTACTTTTTTCCTCCATACTCCAGTGAGAGGGTTGGTGAGTGGGCTCATTCTTTCCCACTTAAGCCCACCTCACCCAACCCTCCAAAGTCTGGAATCAGAGACCTCTAGGACTTCCGAATCAGATACTGAAAACTATTTATCTTGGCTCTTCATCAAATGGTGGTACCAGATCTGGGGCCCATCACCAGATCCCACCCTGTTTGTCAAACTAAAAATGTCCTGTTCTCCTTGAGTAACTCAGGCTTTTTATGGGCCCTCTGTAAAAGGCCTGTGTTTTATTTAGAGCTTTTTTCAACCCTCTCATAGCCAATTCAATCTTGTACATACAAAATACGGTATCAATTGAGTATACATGCTACATGACACATGTACACAGTGCTGAAGTATCAACAAACCCAACTGTGGAGAATAGAAACAATTCATAAAGAAAGACACAGAGAGATATGCAGTGGACCCCTACCTTCTGCTCCGCCTCTGAGCTAAGACATGGATTTTACATTTTCTTAGGAAAAACTGTTTATGTTATATTCTGTAAATGAATGTGGCCACACGATCGGAATTACACCATTATTTTCCTTCTAGTAAAATGAATTCAGCCCACTGAATCTCACTGAGATTTAATGACTACAGTAGTTTGTTAAGATGAATAAAAGAGATATTTATAAGGCTGGTATTTCAGTGGCAGTCTTGGAACATTCATGTTTTGCCTTTTATCATTCCCTCCTTGCCTGAATTATGCGCTACATTTATGCAACGCTCTTTGGATTTGTGCTTCACAAATTTTCACACCAAGCATAAGTCTCGATTCTATACTTCTTCCTCAACAGAGCAATTTCCCCTACCCCAACCCCCTGTGTTGGGGAGCCCATAAAGTTACAATGTATAACAAAGCCAGAAAAATATGATTTTTTAATATTATTATGTTAAAATATATAAAATCATCAACCTCCCTTGGGTTAAAAATGAGGTTATTTGTATGCGGATGAGCATCATAATGTGCACGAGAAGCAAATGTTCATGAATCAGTGGCTGTTATTATGCTGAAAATATTCCTTGGTCTTTGCTACATAAGTTTTTTTTGTAAAGTCAAGGTGCGAAGAATTTTAGTGTAAGGATTTACACATCTAATTTTTCTGTACCAAATGTTAGCAGGAATAGTGCTATTTCAAAGCAAATATCTCATTTTGTCAGATTCTTTCACGTCCAGACTTTCTTCTCCCAGTTTAATCCTGGATTTTTGGAGTCCTAAATTACCAACTCACGTTTACAAAGTAGAATCAATACTGTGGGAAGTTTCATTTTTTATTTCCCAGTTTTGTACTGAGCACTCTACATGTTCATTTAAGTTCCCTGAGTGCATTTACATCTTCCTCCCTCCCATCCACCTCCTGAACTGCAGTACATGCATGAATTCCTTTCCTTTTATTCCCTTAGAAGCTCATTGATTTATGACTCTTGAGAAGCGGGGGGGAAAGTGTCTTCATTTTTTGGACCCATGGGATAAAAGGACTGAAGAGAATTTTGCTACTGCCAAAGTAATCTTAGGACCATTGTCTCTAAGCAAATAAAACAGAGATTCCAAAGTAGAGGGTAGAACATTATCCATAATAAATGTCTTGATACAGTAATCCCTAATATTCTTTAAAAAAAAAAAACAGCATTCAAGCAGAACATGAAACGATGTGTGAACCTTATTAAAACCAGAGAGGCAGATTCTGTCATGATAAGGCCTGGTCAACAATCTTCCTTGAAGAACCATGGAAGGTAAAATATTTAATCTAGCAAATAAGATCTACAGTAGTGTGAGGTAGTTAAATAATGCATATAAGGGGGTGAGGGACCTGGGAGAGAAATACTGAAGGACAGGGGTGAACAAACTCAATGAGCTCTAAATAACAGACTGTCATAATCAGTTCCTAAGGCTCACCTTTTAATCAGAAAAGAAGCTTTTGTTTTACCTGTGTCAGTAAGAAGAAGAAGAAGAGATTGGATTTATACCCCGCCCTCCACTCCCCAAGGGAGTCTCAGAGCGGTTTACAAACTCCTTTTTCCCTTCCCCTCCCCACAACAGACACCCTGTGAGGTAGGTGGGGCTGAGAGAGCTCTTTCCCAAGCTGTCCTTGAGAGAACAGCTGGTACAGAGCTATGGCTTGCCCAAGGTCATCCAGCCAGGTGCAAGTGGAGGAGTGGGAAATCAAACCCGGTTCTCCCAGATTAAGAGTCCGCACACTTAACCACTACACCAGACTGGCTCTCATGAAGGTAGTCGTCATACTGGCTAGAGGAAATTTCTCAATAGCTTTCTTCCATCCTGATCTGAAAGTGTCTCATTTCAAGGCAGTTAATAAACCATCCTCAGCAAAAAAAATAAACACTTTTAATCTCAGATTAAAGCTATAAAGAGATATTTGACCAAATTCCACCCATTTGAGATGCAGCATGGTACATTCTGCAGTTTTCTTAAAAACTGAACAAGGGGCTGATCGATATTATCTGTGAGAGCTTTAATCCAAATAGCTGAGCCATAAAGAATAAGGGGAACCACTTTTGATTTAAGCATTTGCACACCTCCAGGAACATATTCTACCCATTGCCAAAAAAAACCCAGATAAAATGATTTCACCCTCCCTCACAGGATTTCCCTTTATATTGTTCTTAGCAGAGCAGCCACTTTTTCTTTCTTCTTTGTTCTTATATAGCTGTCCCACCCAGTTGTTTGAATGTATATTGGTAAATGCTGATTCAGCCTAGGGAACTAATGGGAGAGACTAAAATCCTTCTTTTGTTCTTGTTTTATAATGGCACACAAGAGGCTGATAGTAAATCAAAATTAACAATCTGTTTTATTTCACTTTGAGGGGAAATGGTCAGGTAGGAATCAGGTTTAGGACTTAGGCAACAGGAATGAAGTAACTTTGCATAAAAATAAACACCGGATGACTTGTCACAAACAAGTAGCTATTTCTATTATTCAGACAGGTTATTAAAACTTGAGGAGAGAGATTTCTTGGCAGTCTCTACTAAACAAGCATAAGCTTCTTGGTCTCTCAGACACTAAAGCTGGTGAAGTTAGGGACATTCACACAAGTTTCAGTTTCCTTTCTTACCCACTGGCTAGGGATCACCCTTGTCTTCTAGGAGCTATTTCCCTCAGACTTGAAAGGAATGGACTACGCATCCTACTTCCCTAACTCAGGATCCTTCTTCATCCTCTGAGTCTGTTTCACTCTCTTACTGTTAACTGTCAACCCCCAACTCCTAACTGATACTCTCAACTGTGGGGATGTTTCACACGGGGTGGTCCAAAGATTGTTTTGGGGTGCAGCTTGGCCCCAGTGTCTGCCTGTGTGATTGTTTTGGGGTAGGGTTGCCAGGTCCCTACAAGTCTCCAGTGGGAGACTTTGGGGGGCATTCCTGGAGGAGGTGGGGATGCCCCCAATGTGATGACACCACACAGAAGTGACATCATCACATTGGGGACCGGTGGCTCCTGCCTCTTGCCAAAAGCATTTAAAACATCCCTTTAAATGCTTTTGGCAAGAGGCAGGGCCCTCCACACATGCCTGCATTCCAAGCCACAAATTTGCAGTTTAGAGGGCAGGCACGGGGCCCCACTTCTTCCCAATAGCATTTAAAGAGTCTCTTTAAACACTGTTGGGAAGAGGTGGGGCAAGGCCATTCTCACCTGCCCTCCAAGCCACAAATTCACAGCTTGGAGGGCAGGCACGTGGCCCCACCCCTTCCTAAAATGTTTAAAGAGTCTCTTTAAATGCTATTGGGAAGAGGTGGGGGGAGCCTGCACACCTGTTCTCCAAACCCTGCATTTGCAGCTTGGAGGGCCTGTGTACACAGCCATCCCTCTTTGTCCCTCCCTCCTGCAAGATTTAAAGGCTCTTGAAATCTTGTAGTTGGGATTGCTGGGTGGTTGCTCTTGAGTGCAGGGCTTCCCCCCTGCCAGCCAGCTGGTTGCTGGTGGGAAAGAACCCCCCCCCCCCAAAATCAGGAAACCTCTGCAGGACTGGGGGATCTGGAAACCCTATTCTGGAGGCAGCTGGCACAAAAACCACTCTTTGGACCGGGAAACAGCACATGTCCCCTAGAAGAGGAGAGTCCCCTGAATGTGGGGGTGTTATGGTATATGGAAGTCCAGACCTTGTTTGGAGGTTAAGAGATTTCAAACTTCCCTTAGTATTTTTGGTTGAATTCATGAATAAATTGTGAATAAGGAATGAATAAGGAACTGGGAATCAACTTCAGCCTAGTTTATTTCTCCTGTTAAGAGACTAGCTGAAGTGAACCTTTGTACCTTACTATTACAATTGAAGCACTCTTTAGAATTCTGCTCAGGTTCATCTCCCCCCCCCCCCCCCCACTGTTCTTTAAGAAAGCAAAAGACATACTATTATGAATAAATCTACTTTTATTCTTCCCTTAGCCGTCAGCAGTTATCTGCATTGTTTAAGCCTGGGTATGAAAATGATTTGGAGACATTTCAGATAAGGAATCTTCAAATGTGGAATCTGCAGCTGGCATCTTTTAATGGAACCTCTAAGCAATGGCAGAAGAGCTTGATAACCATTCTTCCCACTGAACATGTTTCATTTTACACTCCCTGTTTACCTATGTAACCATAAATTGTGACATGGATCCAGCAGAGGATTCCACTGATAAGAAAGCTCAGGGCAAAGGCTTAAGGAAAGTCCTCATAACATTGTACTTCAGTGAACAATCATAGTCTTGGGGGAAGATTTGAGGCATATCTTTAACTTTAACAACAGACAATGTGAAAATCATAGCACAGAAATTGCTGGTAGTGCAGTGGAGTGGTTAAGCGTGTCAGACTAGCATCTGGGAGACTCAGGTTCAAATCCCCACTTGTGTCATGGACGCTTTCTGGGTGATCACAGAGCAGTCACACTTAGGATTGCCAGGCTGCCCATTGTGGGCAGGGGTCTCCTGCTTTTGGGTGCTCCCCCCCCATAACCCCCTCTTACCCTCAGGAAACCAGAAATCATCATGATGAAAACTGGAAGTGACGTAGGCATGTTGGAGATGTTGGGGGTCAACACACTGGTTTTTGGGCAAAACTTTATGATTTGAAGCAAATTCTTCCATAGAGTTTTGCCCCAAAACCAGAATGTCTCCCCAATGTCCCTGACGTACTCATGTCACTTCCTGTTTATATCTGCATGTTGCAATACTCCTCCCCACTCCCAGAAAACCCCTCCTCCACTGGCATGACATTTGGACCTGCCTAGTCACACTCTCTCAGTCTCGGGGGGAAAATGCAGGGAGAACAGCTCAGCTGGGCCTGTGTGCTTGGGTTGAATCTGACAAAGCTTTTTTTCTCCCCCTCTGCAGTGTGTATGCCCAGGGGTGGGGAAGGCGAGGGGAGGAAGGCAGGCAGGGAGTGATAACAAGGAGGCAGCTGTGGGAAGGGATCCATTCAGCTGGGGCTCTCCTTCCACAAGGCACCATTTTTGCCTGCAGCCTCCCAGACTGGCGGGGAAAGGTAATAAAAGGCAATTGGGAACCGGAAGTAGTCGGCACAGGATGGCAAAAAAAATGGTAAAATTTAAAATAATGCCAAAAAAGACTTTTCAGGGTAAGAACTTATGAGGCTGTATCTTTAAGAAAGAGGACAGAGCCCCAGAAATCCCCAATGTAGCTATGGGCCCATTGGTCAGTGAGGAGAGGCCAAGCAGAAGAGACTGTGAGTGCTGGAAGGATCCTGAGGTGCCTAATTTGTGACACTGTCTGCAGTGGACTAATTTGTGACACTGACTACAGAATTGGGAGCTGTCAGTGAAAATATTTGACCCCTCCCTGATTGAGGGGACTCTCCTTAAGTTTTTGGAGGAAACAGTTATTAGACTTCTGCTCAAAAAACCTTCCTTTTCTACGGACGAGGTGGCCAATTATAAGCCATTCTCCAATTTACCCTTTCTAGGCAGCTCCAGGGTTTCCTCAATGATACATTTGCTCTTGACTTGCTTCAATCAGGCTTCAGGCCAGGGTTTGGTACTGGGATAGCTTCAGTTGCACTGGGGAATGGCCTTTGTTTAAAGTTGAACAGGGGACAATCTTTCCTGTTGATACTGTTGGACCGCTCAGTGGCCTTGATACAGTTGACCACTCCATTCTTATCCATCAGCTTGAATATGGAGTTGGTATTAAGGGCATAGCCCTTTGGTGGTTTCACTTTTTTGTTTGACTGGACAAAAAGAGTCCTCACCAGAGGTGCAGAATCAACTGGCATTATCTTGTGGGATGTTACAGGGTTCAGTTCTCTTACCCATTCTATATGACACCTAGATCTATATTTCATTATCTAAGCCTCCAGATGTCTTGGTTCTGAATTGGTGCTTTGAGGCTGTGGTCAAGTGGCTAAGGCAGAACAACTGAAGCTGAATCCAGACAAGACAGAGCTGGTTGGTAAGGCTGATATTCTGGAGGTACTGAATCCACTTTTCCTAGATGGAGTAACATTTGCTTTTTCAGCAGGTTAAGAGCTTGGGGATGCTCATGGATGCTGCCTTGCTGTTTGAAAAGCAGGTTGCCATGGTGGCCAGCAGTGCCTTCTATCAGCTGCACCTGATTTGCCAGCTTTCTTGTTACCTAGATTCAGCTGATCTGGCCACACTGATCCATGCTTCTGTAACCTCACAATTGGATTAATGCAATGCGCTCTTTGTGGGGCTGCCCTTGAAGACAACTGGAAAACAACAACTGGTCCAGAATGCAGCAGTCCAACTACCTTCAGTGGCTAACCACCAGCAACATATGTTGCCCATTTTCAGGGGTCATTTAGTAGAAAAAGAGGTGCAGGAGCTCATTAGCATAACTTATTTGCATATGCTAAACCACCTGACATCACCAAAAGTATGTCAGAAGGAAGGAAGGAAAGAAGGAAGGAAGGAAAGAAAGAAAGAAAGAAAGAAAGAGAGAGAGAAAGAGAGAAAGAAAGAAAAAAAGAAAGAAAGAAAGAGAGAAAGAAAGAAAGAAAGAAAGAAAGAAAGAAAGAAAGAAAGAAAGAAAGAAAGAAAGCGAGCTGGCAGAGAGGGGACAGTTACTAATCCAAGCCTCAGAAATACCACTGTTCTGGGAGGATAGCTTCAGTGGTGGCCAGAGGAACAAGGACCTTTCCAGGGGATGGGGTCATTTTGCTGCAGCCATGATACTAGCAGGCATTCCCCCGCCCCGGGGGGGGGGGGGCTGGCACCAGCTCCAGGAGCTGAGCTCCCCCGAGCTCCTGCTCGAAATGACCCCTGCCCATTTTGAAATAGCTACCTTGGCAGCCAGTCTGTTTCTGAATTCAATTCAAGGTCCTCGTTGTGACCTTTAAATCCCTTCATGATCTAGAAGGACTATCTCCTTCCATATTTCCTTGTGTGCCAATTATGGCACACAGTTACTGATATCACAAAGTTAGTGATAAAAACACCTATCTACACTATAAATCATGGCATCCCCAACATACAAAAATTGGGTTACCTTACAGTCAAATGATTAGAATCAAATGTAACTCAACACAGGAAATGGATTTCTATAAAGATTGTAAAACAATGAAACAACAATTTAAACAAAGGAGATATCCCATTTCGATACTACAGTCAGCCAAAACCAGAGCAGTTGGCATTAAGAGACAACAGTTGCTTAATACTCTACCAAAACTTACCTTGGAACATCTTACCTGCTCCTTTAAATATACTCATTTGACAAATAACCTCATGAAGATTATACAGAGAAACTGGTATATGGTCTCAGCTATACCAGGCTGTGAGATTCCACCTTATATAGCATATTCATGTACAGAAAATTTAAAAGATTAATTAGTTTCATCTGACTTTAAGCATCCAAAGGACATGAGCCAACAACCTTCTGGTTTTTATTGTTGTGGGTCCTGTAAAGCATGTAAATATGCTTTGAATCCCAGAAAATTTATACATCCAGACACTAGTTATAGAATAGACATAAAAGGGCTGAGGACAGAATGGCAGTCTGGCCCGCTCTGCCTCCACTTTAAAAGCGGAGGCAGAGCAGCTGTTCAGACTGCCGCATCTGCCTGGAGGAGATGGCCTGGACGCAACACGTCCGGCGCCGTGCTCCTCCTGCAGCAGCTGGGCACCACTTCAAAGTGGTGTCCTGGCTGCTGTGGCGCGCGTTCCCCCCGCTTCCGGTGGGTGTGAACACACACCGGGCGGGGGAGCTGTGCAGCATTCGGACGCTGCCACCAGAAGCCGCCTGCAGTCTGGACGCTGCCAGCGGCTTCCTTGCGGTGGCGTGCGAATGCGGCGGGGGCAATTCCCCCCGCCTTGTACTGCCGCGCCGCGAAGGCGCGGCAGATTGCCAGTATGTCCACGGCCAAGGTTTCAGTAACTGCAACACAAAGAAATGTATATATCTTGTCCTTTGTGAATGTAATTTTTTTTACATCGGCAGTAAAATCAGGGCTATTAAAACAAGGGTGCCTGAACATATTTCGAGAATTAAAAATGACATTAGAAAAGCCCCATTAGTGGAACGTTATAGGCATATGAATCATTCACCTGAATCTTTGAAATTTCTGGTTATATATAAATACTTGGGGAGACCTAATTCATATGTAGACATTCAAAAACATGTTACAGATGGAAACTAAATGATTTTTCGCTTACAGTCAATGCATCCGAAAGGGCTGAATTTAATGAATTGCTTTCTGTGAACAGTGTAAACTGTATGGACAGATTATACACTGAATAAAAGTTATACCTTGGCAGTTTTAATTCATATAGGAAAGTTAAGTAAATTATATATAAAATATAGGAACTTTATAGGTAAGTTTTTCAAAGTGTAGTGGTATTCAGTTTCTAATGATATAATTAAATACACCTGTTGGTGTCCCTTTAAGAGGAGAGATGCTCAGGACGTGATAATTTGTAATTTAGCAACAGCAAACTTTCCACTCTTGGAAATGGTGGGAAATGTTGTATGTTCCTTACTAAATCTAGCATAAGTGTGCTACTTTCCATAAATGTAATGTGTTTTTTGCTTACAATGATTTATGTAGATGTGCTGCAGAAATCTGTCGACTCCCTTACTTCATTGTGATTATACCACACTGGGAAAATAAGGTTTGTTTCTCGATATAACGTCTTCATGAAACAGTTAAAGATTACTAAATGGCAAACCTGTTGGAAGATATTATTCATATCCCAGCTTCTATTTTTTTTAATAAATTTTTTATTGATTTTTCTCTATGACTACAACTATAATGCTACAATCTAAGCTACATATACCTTATACAGAGAGTACTTTATCATTTGCTTAATACTACCTTGTTACATAAAATAATTATGAAGCATTTAAAACCTTGGATAAATTTCAATTACTTGTTACTGCTACTATAAAAGTTATCAAAACTATTTGGCAGGCACGCCCACCTAGAGAAATACGGTTAATTAAACCATTTATAATACATAAGTGCAATGCTTAATAAAACAGTTTAATCACTATTTCTTCTTTCGTCCTCTTCTTGTCTTAACAGTCTCAACTATTTTTGGAGCTGCAGCTCCCTTTTCCGAGTCAGACACTTCTTCTTCACTCTTTGAGCTATCAAATCCATACATGCTTTCTTGCGAGGCCAGTGAACCATCTGAGTCTCTCCCAGTTTTCTGCTCTTTGCTTTTTTCCAGAAATTTTTTCGCTTGTTGAACAGAGTCAATCTTATACTTCTTATCTTTGATGCTGAAGCATAGTCCTTCTGGAGTATTCCAACGATAGATGATAGACTCAGACTGGAGCCAAGATGTCAATTTTCCATAGGCTTTCCTTCTTTTCCTTATTTTAAATGGGATATCCTTCATCACTTTTACTTCTTCTCCCAGGATCTTCAGAGCTGCTTTGTTTGTGGCCCTAAGCACCACGTCTCTTGTAGATTTTTTGGAGAACCTTATCATAATTTCACCAGGCAGGCTTTTCTTTTTAGTGTAATCTGGATAGGTTCTGTAAACCATATCCATATCGCTTTTTATATCCGCTGCTTTCATGCCTGTCACTAGTTCAAGTGCTTCACTTAGCAAATTTTTAAGGTCTTCTCCTGTGTTTTCTGGCACATTCTGAAGTCTTAGGAAAAAGTTCGATCTATCCATTTGTAATTTCAAAAGCTGATCGTGGTGGAAGGCCTTTTCCTTCTCTGCCTTTTGTAGTCTTGCGTCTTGGTTTTTTACTGAAGTTTTTACTTCTCTGTGGATTTATTCGACTCTTTTAGTTTTAGCTGCATTTTGTCCATTTTAACGTTGAGAGCTGTCATTTGGTCCACTAGAGGTCGCAATAACGAGGAGAACACCACACTCATCTCCGTGGTATCAACCTTTGAACTCGGAGCTGTACTTCCTAGTTTGGGGGAAGGTTTCGGTTTCCCCGTCATTGTTGAGACTACGCTCTTTGTTTATAGATAGATAAGATGAACAAAAGGAGCAAATTTTCAAACAGCACTTATGTCCTTCTAAAGTTTATATCTTCAAGTGAGCGATGCTGCCATCTAGCAAGGCGGATGGGCTTTTATTCCTGCAGTAACGCCACATAAAGAGTCTCCTAAGTACGCTAGTCCCGGAGGGGGGGGGTGGGTTTCACTCCTCCTGCCGTCTTCCCGCTGTGTTCTGCTTTTCTTACTTCAGACTCACGTTTTCTCCATGCGTAACTGTCAGTTCCAGCCTCATTGCTTCGCACTCTCTGCTGCTTCTCGGATTTGCGCTTTCAGCCATACAGCTCTCACGGCGGGGGAACCTATGGGGGTGATGAAAAGGGATCTCTATCCCTTGGTCGCCACCGTAGGGAGAGATCCCCTTCGGGCCACCCCAGGCAGAGCCCCCTCACTGGGGTCTCTGGGGGCTCGGCACCAGTCCAGAGCCCCTTCTTCCCGCCAGGTACGGATCGCGCTCCCCGCAGATGCGGAGGAGCACGTCCGCCATGCTCGCAAGTCTTGCCGGAAGTCCCCATATCCCAGCTTCTAGACAACGTGGTTTGAGTCACAATTAGAGCAAAACCTAGGAACTTTACAATGCTTACAGAATAAAAGAGACAGTAAATCACAGGAGCTACACCCACATCAGCAGTGGAACTGTTAGTGAGAATTTATATTCTCCCAACGGGAGATTACATGAACTGAACATACTATTCTTTTTTGCATCGCTAATTTGTGAATGAATGCAGTATAGTGTTAAGAGTTGGTTTGGTTTGTACTACAAGTACTGTACCACTGGAATAAGTAGTAACAATTTATAGCAATAATAGAGACTAAAAGCTCATGTAAGATAAAGGTTTGAATGTTTTGTTACACAGGTTTGTTTTTTTTTGTGTGTGAATTACGGCCATCAGGCAGCTATCTGTTGGCTATCCCACCACCCCATTTGGTATCAACCTGAGCCCAGGCCTTTTCCATCTTGGCTCCAGCTCTATGGAATGAGCTTCCTGAAGAGGTGAGAGAGCCCCCCCTCTTTGGACTTATCCTGGAGGCGTTGCAAGGCCTGCCTTTTTGCCAGGGCATTAGAAGGGGTTTGAACAGCAGGCATCTTTTAAAGGGAAGGATCGGGGGCTTGTAATTTTATCTATGGGATAAAATTTCCCCAGTTTTAGCTGGGGAATATTTTAATTACTATTGTCAGCCACCTTGAACCATGAAGGAAGGTGGGATATTAATGTTTTAATAAATAATAAATGTTTCATGGGATCTTAGTACGGCCAGTATTTTCTAAAGCTTACATTGTATCAATGAATGCTGAGTTCAAAATATCTCTTATCGCTTGCATAAATTATTATCAGACTTTATGGCTCAGTTTTCAGCCATGAAGAAGTGAGCTGTGACTCAAGATAGCTCATACGCTACCACAAATTTTGTTAGTCTTTAAGGTGCTACTGGACTCTTACTCAGTTCTACTGCAACAGATAGACTAAGACGGCTACCCATCTTGATGTTTTCAACCATGGAATGCCTCTGGACTGGGCCTTCATTATCTAGGATCAGACAGTACTTAATTGATTAAATAATTGATCAGATAATACTTAATTCCCCCCATTATAGGCTGTTTAGATGGGAAAATTTCTGTTCTTGTATTCTGTTTGTGCTATACATTTGATGGAATCCCTTTTTCCCATCTAAATAAACAAACTGTCATTACACTGTGGGGCAGCATTGGAGAGAAGGTGGTGTGTTCTCATGATAAGGAGACAATAGCTGATTACTGTTATGGATCAGATGCCAACTTTGTAATCTCTCTTAGACATCCATCTTTAGAATTCAGCCTTGTCAGTGATAAATATATAATACAAGAGGCAGACCCATGGGACCCACGGTGGGGAGAGAAGGAGCTCCATATGGAGCAGCAGCCAAAGGTAAGGCTTCCTCTCCTCCCTCAGGCCTGCCGATCTCCCCCCCGCTCCCAGTTGCCCCAGTGATGCCCATGCAGTGCAGAGCCATGTGGCCCGCTGATCTCTCCACCCACCCCTGGTTGCCCCGGCAAGGCCCATGCAGTGCAGAGCTGCGGGACCCACCAATCTCTCCCCCACCTGCCCTGGCAAGGCCCATGCAGTGCAGAGCCATGGGGCCTGCCAATCTCTTCCCCTGCCCCGCTTGCCCCAGTAAAGACCGCATGGTGCAGAGCTGTGGGGCCCGCCAATTTCTTCCCTCTGCAGAGCTGTGTGGCCTGCCGATTTCTTCCCTCTTCCCACTGAATCACAGCAAGGTTCAGTTGTGAAAAACTCTGCGAGTTGGACCCAATAACCCCATAGCACAAGAAGTTTGCAGTGGTGGATCTTTCCCACCTTTTCCTTCATCAGTCATCCCCTGAAATCCTTACAAAGATAAAGTTGAGGGTCAAGTAATCTTCCTAATATCATCAGGCATGGGGAAGAGGGAAGACAGTTCATTGAATCTAACCTAGGGTATCTTAAAAGCATTTGGTGTGGTTACTTTTAATACTTAATCACCAGAGATATAGGAGGCCATCAGGAATGATCCTACATGGTCTGAAACCAGCAAGGATGGAATCTACATCTTTGACCTCTATGTGTGGTTCCATTGCACATATTTAAAGGGGTAGACATATTCCAGAACAGAATATGAATGACCCAGAACTCCATGGCTTCTCATTTCTCTTGTTTAGGTCATATGAAAGGAACTTATTTCTTTGGCTTCTGTGCCCTCCCAGAATACAAATGCTTTCTTGACTTTACCCAGATCTAGCTTTCTGTCCTTATTTTCTGTTGTTCTCTATTCTATTAACTTTACACCTCTACCACCCTCAGCCAACGGAACATCTCCTGCTCTCTTAGATGGCTATCAATTCATAAATAATACCCCTTGCCTAGGTTCATCCATACAGGCCTGGAAACTGGAACTCCTGCACCCAGAAATGCCTCCATGTTGCACAGACTGAAACTGACTAATTGTTCATGGGTCAAAGATCTAAATATATTATTATGTTGAATTTAGAGAGTTTTGTTGATACATGTCAAATTAGGTAAAAAGAGAAATTCAGTTTATAAATTTCAGTATCCAAGGAATTTAAAGTGTTGTGGTAAGGCAAAGTAAATTGTGAAAGAAAGTTTGATTTTAACTTGTCTGAAAAAAACCCCCCAGAAATTGTGGAAGAGCAAGCACCACTATCATCACATCAGTGAATGACAGCAAAAAAGAAAAAAAAAGGAGGGGGAAAAAGAATGACAGGGAAATGGGAATATTTTAATAGCTTTTCATGTGATGAAAAAGATAAGAGGAATTTATTTAATTTTCACAAAGGAGATACAACAAGATGCTTGAATGATGATGAGGCTTAGAAAACAGAATTAAGAATTACAGAATTGGTGTTTGCTTTGAGAATCTTAATCATATCAATGTGTCAATGTGTCATGCACTAGAAACAATACTCAACGGATTTTCAGGGTTGATGATTTTGAAACATTCTTAGGGACAAAAAGAAAATAGGACTATGTGCATTTGAAGATGAAGATGAGAGAAACAAATGGTCAACATTGGAAATGTTTCAGTTTCTATAACATGAATGTAACAGCAATTCATACTATTTGGGCCTCATCAACTTGGACCACTGGTGAGGCACATTTAGCATGGGAGGAACTGTGATTCAGTGGTAAAGATATAATTGATATGAAGAAGGTCCCAGCCAGTTAAAGGACTCAGGTAGTAGGTGATGTGAAAAATCTCAATCTGAGACCCCGGAAAGCAAGCCGCAAGGGGAAGATATCCCAAAGGTGAGGTGCCGTCACTGAAAAAAATCCTCAAATCCATGCCAGTCATAATTCATGCAGGGTGATAATGGATCAGTCATTCTTTCTAAGCCTAACCTCCCAGGGTTATTATTGTGTATATTAAAAGGATGAGGGGAGAACATGGGTGAAGGGAGAACAGGGTTGTCATGTCTCCCACTATAGCAGCAACCCTCAGTGAGTGCAGTGGCACCTTTAAGACCAACGAAGTTTTAATCAAGGTATAAGCTCTCGTGTGCATGCATACTTCCATTTCAATGTATCTGAGGAAATGTGTGTGCACATGAATGTTTATACCTTGAATAAAACTTTGTTGGTCCTAAAGGTACCACTGAACTCAAACTTTATTCTACTGCTTCAGATCCACCTGGATCTACATTCCAGTTTAATAATTGAGCTGACTTTATCTACCAGCCAGGGGTGGAGGGGAGAGAAGTTATCCTGAATTGGAATCAGTAATGAGCATAACCAGGGCTCTTTTTCTAGCAGGAACTCCTTTGCATATTAAGCGACACCCCCCTAATGTAGCCAATCCTCCAAGAGTGTACAGTAGCCCTTGTAAGAAAAGCTCTATAAGCTCTTGGAAGATTGGTTATATTAGGGGTGTGTGGCCTAATATGCAAAGGAGCTCCTGCTAGAAAAAGAGCCCTGACTGTATAACAATTTTGAGTTAGGGTTGCCATCCTCCAGGTGGGGCCTGGGGATCTCCCGCTTTTACAACTGATCTCCAGCTGGCAGAGATTAGCTCCCCTGGAGAAAATGGCTGCTTTGGAGAGTGGGCTCTATGGCATTGTACCATGCTGAGGCCCCTCCCCTCCCTAAACTCCACCTTCTCCTGGCTCCACCCCCAAAGTCCTTAGGTATTTTCCAACTTGGACTTGGCAACCCTATTTTGAGTACATCTGGGAAACATGCACTGTGACTCACAGATTGTATGACAGAATGGCTAGGCAGAAGAAGTGCAAGAATGAAAGGTTTTTAAACAGCGGGTACAATCAGTATTTGAAGAAAACTTTCCAACTAGATTAGTTTAACAATAAAATCAACATTATTCAGAATAGTACTAACAAATTATTTTAGGGTACTATAGGTCTTGTTTAAATTACACAAAAACAAAACAAAAGAATACTTCATTTGCACACCAAACATGGGCTACAGTAATTCATTCCTTAAAGTCAATCATGTTTTGTAGAATGAGGTGGTAGATAAGTTGTAGAATTCTAGAATATAGCAATGCAGATAGGGAAAAATCTAAAAATATCCCTGTATATAAGCTCATTTCCCACTTGGCAGATGGAGAGATTTAGCCCTTTAGTCCCTTTAGTCCTTTTAGGCCAGTTTGGTGTAGTGGTTAAGTGCACGGATTCTAATCGAGGAGAACGGGGTTTAATTCCCCACTCCTCCACTTGCACCTGGTTTGGATGACCTTGGGCAAGCCATAGCTCTGTACCAGCTGTTCCCTCAAGGACAGCTTGGGAAAGAGCTCTCTCAGCCCCACCTACCTCACAGGGTGCCTGTTGTAGGGAGGGGAAGGGAAAGGAGTTTGTAAGCCGCTCTGAGACTCCAAGTGAGTGAAGGGCGGGATATAAATCCAACCTCTTCTTCTTCTTTATCTTTGTGCAATAGAGCATGAGGATCCTCTGGGAAGAAAGAGGCCAGGCCACTGATTAAGGTTCTCAACTATGGGAAGGGAAATACTTGGAAGATTTGGGGTGTGTCCTGGGGAAGTTAGAGTTTGGAGAAGGGAGGGACCTCAGCAGAGTATAATGTCATAGTGTCCGCTCTCCAAAGCAGCCTCTTTTTTACAGAACTGGTCTGTGTAGTTTGGAGATCAGTTGTAATTCTGGGAGATCTCCAGGCCCCAACCTGGAGCTTGGTAACCAGCAGTCATCTCTAAAAGTCCCACTTCTCCTCCAGGGTTCTGAAACAATCCTTGTGATTGTAGTGTCATGCAAATGCAAGTGCTTGTCAACCAATCACAGCCCATGGAACTTCACTGGATGGGAGGGGGTAAGCCAGCCTTAGCTTAAGAAAGCTCAAGGAAAACTTTTTTTCCTCAGAAAGGAGATATGTGGCTCTGGAAAAGAGCGTCAGCTTAGCCAGGCTTTTATTTGACTCTTAGTTAGGGTTTGGGGTCAGTTTAGAGAGGAAAACTTGTTTCAGAGTCCCCTGAATCTGGGAATGTATGATGCATGGTAGTCCAAACTTTATTTTTGGGGTGCTTCTTGGAGGCACTCCAAATTGAAGCTCATGGCTCCGGAATCAGAGCTTGGACCTGGCAACACTGTATATCTTCCTGCAAAGGACTGTCTCCAGAGTGTGGGGATGTATCATTTGGGGTGGTCCAAAGAGCGTTTTGGGGTGCATCATGATCCTAGTGTCTGCCTGTATAATTGTCCTCAGAACATCCCACTTTGGGGCAGCTTGTACAAAAAACACACTTTGGATCAAAACAGCATATATACCTTGAAGGGGAGAGTCCACCTTGAGGCTGGAAACCCTTAGGGCTCCGAGTTCTGCTATGGCAGGAGGCTTCTTGCAGGCACCCTAGTTGCCAGCCATTGCTGCAAGCAGCAGCAAGAGAGAAATATTTTTTTAAAAAAATTTGGTGTAGTGTGAACTGGAATGTCACTGCCATCCCACTAATTTATTACATATATGTAGGTTATTTTATGGGAAATCATTAAAATTGTGATTCCCACCTCCCTATCATTTGTTGGAAAGTTATTACCTCAGTTTTGTTCCATTATTTCCCCAATGGACTGGCTCTAGGAATGTTTGACTTTCCAGAAGTCTGTCCCATGAACAATTCAGTCTCTCTTTACTATAGGGAATTCATTCCAAAGATACTTCATCAGTATTCTCAGATTTTGAAAGGAGCCTTTGGAATAGAAGAAGAAGAAGAAGAAGAAGAAGAGATTGGATTTATACCCAATTATATATTCACTCACTTGGAGTCTCAGAGCGGCTTACAAACTCCTTTCCCTTCCCCTCCCCACAACAGACACCCTGTGAGGTAGGTGGGGCTGAGAGAACCCTTTCCCAAGCTGTCCTTGAGGGAACAGCTGGTACAGAGCTATGGCTTGCCCAAGGTCATCCAGCCAGGTGCAAGTGGAGGAGTGGGGAATCAAACCCGGTTCTCCCAGATTAGAGTCCGCACACTTAGCCACTGCACCAAACTGGCTCTAGAGAAGGAAGTGGAAGAATACCATACCTCTATTCTTTTCTGGCTCAACATAGTCATGAACCATGTTCGTGAAACAGTGAAGTACCATGAAAGATGTTATCTTCAGAATAAAGAACTGAGTTGTTGCTTCTTTTGTTTAGCAGCAGAGGGAGGAACAGGTTATGGCTCTCCTGAGATTTTTGTTTGAGGGTTTGATGAATTATTTTAGTAGGTTGGAACTTTAATGAATTACCTCAGCGTTCCACTAAATCACCATAAGTTCACTTCCTGTTCCTTATTTCTAAGAACTATTATTTATTTATTTTCAGAAATACTCATGAAAAAGAAGAAATGTACAGTCACTGCAAAGAACAACTTAAATTTATCCCACCACAAGGACAATATATTGATTCTAATAAAGAATTGGTTAGGTGCTTCTGACACATGTAAGATGTCATTTTTCTCAAGTTCTCATGGTATGGTTCTTATTTTGGAGGAGGGGAGAATGGGCCTGTTGAGGAGAAAAGTGGGGCACAATAAATAGATAAATAAATAAATACATGTTGTTACATATACTGATCCCCCAGAATGAGGCAGGAAGGTAAGCCAGCAGAGTAAATAAGCAAAATGTTGTTGCAACCATCGTAATTGTCATTTCAGAACTTCCCCAGGCAAAGCCATCAAGTTTTGTAATGTTGGCATTTGTTCCTCAGCTGTTCTGTTCCCTTCTCATGCCCCTGCCATGGACTTGTGTTTGCACAAGGGCCAAATAAACAAAATATCTATTGTGTGACCTTCTGGGTGACCTTCTCAAAATATTTGAAATCCAAAGATAAATGTCATCTGGGAAGTAACATTGAAGACAGGCGTGTTATGGAGGCCTCCACTGATGGTAAAATACGAGAGGTATTTTTCCTTTCTCTGCAAACATTCTCTTTGTGTATTAGAAAGAAAGTCAAATCCCTACATCTCAAGGGCTGACTGATTATCATGGTGTCTGTATGCAAGAATACAGCCTTGAATCAATTAATGAGCTATGTGCCAAGGATTAAGCCCGGGCAATAAAAAATAATTAGGTATTAGAAATTTTTTTTAACAGCATCAGAAACCAGGGAGGGAATCTGACATTTTAAAATGTTGTTTATAAATACTTAGGCTGAGGACAGACTGGCAATCTGCCCCGGGACAGCTCCACTTGGGAAGCGGGGGAAGGGAGCCCGTTCAGACATGCGCAGCTGTCCCTCGGCTCCCTTCCACACTTACTCGCTTTGAAGCCGGGTTTCTTGCACTTTAGAAGGACACCAGGAGAAACCGGTGTCTGGAGACCGTCTTGCGCTTTCCTCCCGCTTCCAGGCAATGTGAACTGGAAGAAGGCGGGAGGCAAGCGGAGGCGGCAGTGCAAACGCGGTGTTTTGCCAGTTTGCACATGAGCTGCGGAGGCCGGCCCACCTGGGGCCACTCCGCAGCAGTCTGAACGCTCCGTAATGGCATCCTTGCGCAATACACTGGCCAGTGTGAACGGCCAGACCCAGGGAGGTTTTCCCCCGCAGCAGTTGCCTCCGCATTCATCCTGCTCCAGATTGCCAGTCTGTCCTCAGCCTTAGAAGTCTTGACAGAGTGTTGTACTGGTTGGGTCACTGGCCCGATCCAACATTGGCTTCTCTTATGTTCTTATGTTCTTATATATTCAGGTACCACCACAGTAGGATTTGGCTACAGGTCCCAAATAAGATCACAGTTAGCAAATGTCTAATGAGACACTTGATAGACTTTTAGGGTGTAGCTAGAAATCTATTGTTTTTGCCACAATATTCTGACACAGCTACTCTTTTAGAGTGTCTGTCCACTAGCAATTGGCAAAACAGAATGCAGACAGATAAGCTTAGTTTCTATTCTGTACACTAAACTAGATTTTAAAGTTGAAGTATTTATAATGAAGTATGAGGTTTTGATGATGTATTGCCTCACCTGACAGAGGACATGCTTCACAATGTGTAGCAGTCCCCCCCCCCCACCCAATCTTCCATCTCTACACTGTTCCTCCTTGTAGCTTTCTGCATGTTCTGGGTGACTTTCAAATCGATCAGGATGGCCACCATCAGCCTTGGAACATTATGTCACTTTCTTTATTATGGTTGTGCTAGCAAAAGCTCCTGCTTGAATTTCAATGACTGAGAAATGGTAAGCCACAACACACTATAAACTTTGTGAATTCTGTGAGGAGGGATTATAACCCCCTGTAGAGTCATGGTTCAGAAAATCATGGACTTTTGTGTTAATTCACAAACCCTGAATACTTTTGTGGAGAACCGCCCCCCTCCCCATTCTGAAATTTTAAAGTGTTCCTGTTTTTCTTTCTCTTCTCTCTGGAAGGGCAGGAAGCTAGGGCAATTACCTGCCATAGTTATGTAAATAGCTTGACTTGCAAAGGAACTGAGGGATTTGGTGTTAAGAATCTCCAAGTAACTCCTGGAGATTTCCCAGAATGCCTGCAAGGAGGGCTCCCAGGATGCACCTAGGTGGCCCAGGGGCCACTGGGGTGACCTTGGGTGGACCAAATCAAAGGGGGTGGAGAATGTGATGTGAATGGGAGCCAGAGGTTTATCTTGTTTATGGTTTTATCATGTTGATGGACTGCTATATTGTTTTTATGTGTTTGTAACTTGTTGCTTTTTTAGCTGCCTTGAGTCTTAGGAAATAGGACGGGATTCTTTAAAAAAAAGTAAATCTTAAGGCTTCTTCTCAGCACCATGGCACTGATTTAGTTCACCCACAGGAGATCTGATAATGACTCTCCACCATCCTGCATAGTCTGCCCGAATGAACTTCAGAGCCCAGGGAGTACCATTTGTTTTACTCTGGCCTAAAGGGTAAAGAAACATCTTTGTTGTTGAGGATCCTTGTAGTTACTTTTCAGTTTGGGGGAGGACTATGACTTAGTGGTAGGACTAGGCTTGCCAGCTCTTGGTTGGGAAATTCCTACAGATTTAGGGGTGGAACCTGGAGAGGATGGGATTTGGCGGGCGGGATTTCAGTGGACTATAATGCCATGAAGCCCACCCTCCAAAGCAGCCATTTTCTCCCAGGGAACTGATCAGCTGTAATTGCAGAGATCAGTTGTAATTCTGGGAGACTGCTAGGCCTCACTGGCAGGCCTAGCAGAGCTCATGCTTTGTGTCAAAAGTTCCCAAATTCAGACACTGGTAATTTCAGTTGAAGGATCTTGGGGAATATGTGTTAGGAAAGACCTTTCTGTGCCTGAGATCTAAAGAGTCACTGTTAGTCAGTGTATTCAGTATTGACCTGCCCAGGTTAATGATATAATGCAGCTTAATTTGTACCACCTTTAATGAGTGATGGATGGTGGAATACAAGCAGAACCTGCTGCTGAAATCCCAAACACACAAATGGAAAGAGAAGGGAAAGAATTTTTCCATCAAAGACAGAGAGTTAATACCACCAACGCTTTGCACCTCTGTGGATTAGTCCGTTGATTAAATTTGTTGTGAAGGAGCATTAGGGGTCATTTCGTAGAGAAAGAGGTGCAGGAGCTCATTAGCATACCTATTAGCATAACTCATTAGCATGGCTGGCTGAATGTCAGTTTCAGCCCCATTATACCCTATGGGCCATTGAAGTCAATAGCAAAAACTCATAGGGTATATGAGGAGCTGGAGGAGAGGGGGTTTGAGGAGAGGCTCCAAACTTGCAGGGTAGCTTCTGGGGCCTCTCCCCGAAATACCCACCACGTTTCAAATGGATTGGACCATGGAGTCCAATTCTACGGGCCCCCAAACAGGTTGCCCCTGTTACTTTTTTCCCACCATAGAGAACAATGGAGGGAATGGGGGCAACCTGTTTGGGGGCCTGTAGAATTGGATCCCCTGGTCCAATCTTCTTGAAACTTGGTGGGTATTTGGGGGAGAGGCTCCAGAAGTTACCCAGTAAGTTTGGAGCCTCACTCTCAAACCCCCTCCCCTCCAGCAGCTTTTAAAGCTGCTGCCAAATATTGGCAGCTATTCAGTGGTGGGCCAAATCAGATCAGAGAATCTGATTCAGCCCATGGCTGCCCTAGTGCCCATCCTGAGCTGGCAGAGTGCTGCTCCACCTCGCTCTGGCCCCAAATGACCCCTGAGTAACTTAAGTTAAACTTTTTCTGGTATCTGAGGGTTTCCTGTCATTATTTCTGACACTATATGCCAGTTTGAGTCTGCACTGAGCAGAGAAAAAAGACCCCCCCCCAAAAAAAAGATATAACTCCCATCTTTCTCCCCATTCAGCAGAAGTAAGTGCACTCAGCACTGTATGACATATCATGGTGTGTAGAAATGAGATTTGTTTTAAAGGTATATAAATCTCTCTGTTGTATTCATTTGCCAGTTACTTCCTTCTTAGACATTAACCAAGCTACGTAGTCAGTATACCCTTGGGTTAATTTAACTTCTTTGTTTTTTAAATAAAGCGGTATATAGAACATGTTTTGGCAACAGTAAAAGTTATTATTCCCCCCCCATTGTTTATAGGGGGGGAAACAGGGGAAAAAAACAGATGTGTATGGTATAAATAAGCACTTGAGACTCTTGAACAAAATTACAGTGCTCCATTTAGATGGCATGGATAATTATCCAAAAATGCTGTTAACCTGTAGAGCAACCAAAACAAGAAGCCTAAAATAAAACATATGCAGAGGATAATTTGCAATAGGTAATAGCATATTTACATTGGGAACATTTTCCACATTGGTAATTATCATCTGAAATACCCTAGGTGGTACTGTACAAAGGCACCAGTAAAGCTAAACAAGCTCCAAAGTTTACAAGAGTTCCTTTTTTTAAAATGAGAGATGAGGAAATTGAAAATAATGTGTTGAACTGGTGCTAACCACTGGAAACCTTAATGTAGGTCTTGTTTATGCATATAACGAAAGAAATATTTATTTGATGTCAGAATGATGTTGGATTTTCAGTTCTGAAATGTCTTATTCCCTGAGTTGGAGAGAAAGGAGGAATATGTGGAAACCAAGGAACTGCAGATTCTTGAACAATTATGAAATTCTCCAGCATTTTCCCCTTGTATACGACAGAGTATAGGATAAAAATGTGCCTTACAGTCTTGGTTTGTAGGCAAGAGAAAAGAAACACAGTTCTTCATTTTCTGTGATTTGGATGTCATAGTAATCTCTGATATTTTAGGAACCAGGAAGTTTTTAGTCTCCAAGTCCTGCACAGAATAGGGCTGGAAAGTGCCTAAGGGCTTCCAAAGCTCGTTCCTGTTGTGATTTGAATTCAGCCTTTGTGAAATGAAAGGCTAGAAAAATCCCAACAGCCCTGGTTGTCTGGACACTTAGAAACTGAATGCTAGCATTCAAGATTTGAAAATTTTAGCCTTGCTTGGATTATGGATAGAGGTGTCAGTCCATAAAATATTGTCTTGGACGGGTACAGTAACACAACCCCCCCCCCCCTTTGTACCTGCAGTCTTTGAGAGGCAGAGAGAAACCTGTCTGTGTGTGAGAAGGCTGTTTCTTCACCCAGCCCTCCCTTCTGATTTCCTTCTCACCACTTAACCTTTACCTTCCATTTTTCTGTCCACAGCTTGAGGCACAGATAGGGGCTATTGGGTGTGCATGTTTCACACACACTCTCCTCCATGGCCAAGTAAGAATCTTTACATCTATCAGGAGTTTCTGATCTGTGGATGAGTCATCAGGCACCCTGAGTGAGCTCTTTCACCACAGTCAGAGATCTTTGAAAGGAAAAAAAAAAGAAATACAATCTCAATTTAGTAGATTACAAGGGCATTAGATAATTATATCAAAACACTGTGGGGTATTACAGAACTAAGAAAAAGAAATAACAAGTATGAAGCTAACTATTGTACAGACACAGGTGTTACCTAGGCATTCTCTTCCCTCAGATGGACACAAGCCCACTGGAACTTTGAAAAACAGAAGCTGGTCAAGACAGATTTCACTTCATTCAAATCCTGTTCCCCAGACCTTGGCTTTCACATTTCTGATAGGGTATCCAGACCTTTTAGCCTTTCCTTTCCCAGCTGGGATGGTTTCACTATCATGAAATGGAGGTCCCAATTGTACTTCACTGTTTCCTCAATAAAAATCAAGGTGCTCGTCCCAGCTTTTTTTTTAACCAACTCAGGATACCCAAATAGCTATCTGTCTCACCACTTCCAGGCAGAATAGCATACAGTCATTTGCATTCTGCCTATTTGTCTCCATGAAGGAAACTTGTCTCCTATCAGCCTGTAATCTGAGGAGACTACCAGGAAATAATGTTTTCTCTAACATCAGGGCCTCCCTGTGTTTTAAGGAAGGTATCCTGCTGTGATGGACTGTACTCTACAACAGGTTTCCTAGTGCAGCAATTTCAGAGAGCTGGGGAGGGGGGAGTGAAAACTTAACTCTTCACTGGAATTGAGAGCTTGAGTGGCAGGCTGCTCCCCCCCACTCTCTGATTGGCCAGTGCCAGCTGAGGAGAACTATATGATTACCTGAAGGCAGAGGGCATATTCTTTTTTGGGATCTTTCAGCCAGTTGGATTTTCAGAAATCAGACAGTCATAAGAACATAAGAGAAACCAATGCTGGATCAGGCCAATGGCCCATTCAGTCCAACACTGTCACATCACTGGTCAAAAATTCCAGGTGTCTTCAGGAGGTCCACCAGTGGGGCCAGGACACTAGAAGCCTTCCCATTGTCCCCCCCCCCCCCAGTACCAAGAATACAGAGCATCACTTGCCCCAGACCAAGAGTTACTTTCTATATCTTGTAGCTAATAGCCACTGATGGACCTCTGTTCCATATGTTTACCAAATTCCCTCTTGAAGCTGTCCGTGCTTGTAGCCACCACCACCTCCTGTGGCAATGAATTCCATGTGTTAATAACTCTTTGGGTAAAGAAGTACTTCCTTTTATCTGTTCTAAAAAAATTTTTCCCACCATAGAGAACAATGGAGGGAATGGAGACAACCTGTTTGGGTTGTCCCCATTCCCTGTAGAATTGGACTCCCTGGTCCAATCTTTTTGAAACTTGGTGGGTTTTTGGGGGAGAGGCCCCAGCAGCTACCCTGCAAGTTTGGAGCCTCTCCCTCAAACCCCCTCCAGCCACTTTTTAAGCTGCCACCAATCAGATCAGAGAATCTGATTCGGCCCGTGGCTGCCCAAAAGGGGGCCAAATGGGCCATTTTCGGGGGTGCATTCAGTTTGAATGAATGGAATGCACCTCCCTACCCATGAGTAAGGCAGTGCTTCTGAGCTACAACTCCTTGCCTTAACTGTTCCCTGTCAATTCTGAGGAAGAATTCAATATCAGAAGTATATGTTTAAGAGTCAGTTGAAGCTGGAGTCTGTTTTATACAGACAGCAGAACTGAGATTGAGATTTTGGTGAGGGCAATTGGGTAGTATGCTGAAACGCCTATTCAGATCAAAACAAAAGGGTTATATCTTTTGAGGGGAAGAATAATAATTCCTGCCCAGTTATGTAGGGGGGCTGGTCTGTTGTGAAGGGAACTGGATTTAGACACCTTGGGATATAGTAATAAACTGTGGTTTCCAAAAGGGGGAGAGTTTAGGTACACAAATAGACTGTCTCCTGGAAACCTGAACAGTCATAAAAAACTATATTTAAAAACATTGTACCTGTAACTAAAATACTTAGTCAAATGCCTCTTACTGTTAAGAACCAAGAATGTATGAAAATAAGCTTCAACAACACAATTTTGATTGTTAAAGGAAGTATAATTTGTATTATAAACAGTTTTTACCTCAGCTTTTCGAACCCGACTACACCTATTCAATCTTTACCTGTTAAATAAAAGTGTTGTTTTTGTTTGAATGTTATACCATCTCAAGTGCCGTTTGAAAGGGAGAAACAAGAGGCCTCCTGCTTATGTCTTGCTGGACCCTCTCTAGTCCAACCCACTAATATCCTATACTAAAGTCTCAAGTTGGATCCAACCATCCGCCTTACAATAAAAGGCCAACAATACAAAGGAACTGTTTAAAATCTGACAATGTGTAATCATTCAAATGACCTAGAAACTGAGTAACATGAGCAACAAGCTCTGGGCACACAACCACCAAATCTTTTTGAACTCTGTGTGCAGCACTCCAACCCCCTTTCCCTCTCAACCTACCAGCCCAAAGTTAGACTGCAGTGCAAAACCCAAGCCCTATTGCTAGCCTTCTCAATAGCTGACACTCATAATGACAAACCAGTATCAAATACAAGTGCAAACCTCCTCAGTTCCTGCGACTCACTAGCAAGCCATAGAACCTCCCCAGATATTTGCAAAGAAATATTTGACAACTCCTCTGCGGGCCATCCACTCTATCAGCAGCTTTGGCTATGCCATACAAATCAGTTTCTTTCACCCTACCAGACAATGTTTTTATTTTTAAAATGGGTTTTGAGCAAATAATGGTTCCTGTTCTAAAGACAGAAACCTGAATTCTTATTATATTTTAAGTAGTCCTCGTCATGTCAATAATGGTGTGCTACCTACCATTTAAGGGGAAATCTGAGATTTCTTTATGCCTGATTATATAATAGTAAAATGCATGGTTATTGATAAACTTGTCTGAAGATGACATGTGGCTGGAAAATCAATGTCCTTTCTTAAAAATGTAATCAAGGAAACCTCATGAAATTATAAACCAGTTCTTTGATTGTTTAGGGAATTAATGTTGGAAGTGTGTTTAAAATGAAATATCTTGAGTTTACTGCCTGAGACTTCCTGTATCATACAAAGAGAATTTTTTCCTAGTTTAATAATGTTGCCTCTGTAGAGAATTTCTGAACAAACGGAGGACTTTCATATTTTGTGAATGATGTCAATTCATGTCAAGAGCTCATTTCATTGCAGACTGGGGCTTTGGAAACGTTCATTTTCATAAATCCAGTGCTTGATGCAGTGATTAGTTAATAATTGACCATGTTTAGGGAATAAAGTTTCCCTACCTGAAACAAAATACATGATAGCTCTTGCATCATTTTTTATGGTGCTCAAATGTCTGTGACAAGGAAGAAAGAAGAACATTATGAGATACCACTGAGCCTCATTCCTCCTGATCATGAACAGCTCGACTGAAAGTCTACTCCAGCATTGGCCAAGGGAGATCAACACCTAGGGGCAGCACCTTTAGAGTAAACTCCTGGATGGGGGGGAAGGGAGCCAGTTAGACAGAACTGACTGCTGCATGAGCAAATAATTATTAGCCAGGAGAAACACCATAGCCCTTTCCCAAGCTATTCATCCCAGCTTCTCATGTGGGCAGCGGTGTAGAGCCCTTTCTTGTCTCTTTGTGAACCTCACTTTATTGGAAGATGCTCCACAAACTTCAAAGATTCCTTCCTACAGACCCTTACCCTATTGGTGAGGTTATATATCTAGATGCCTAAAGACCCTTGGGAGTGAATGATGAGCACCAAACTGCTCTGATCAGATGCCCAAACTTGGAATTTAGCTACAAAAAGTAGTGAACAGTGAGAAGAGAGCAGCTGAGAGTTTCATTTTGTGTTATCCTCTTAGAGAACTGGGATTGGCAGATATATCACAGATCATCTGTTGAGATCACCCAACTCCCAATGAACAGGACATGCAGGAACACACCTCAGCTGAGGCAATCTGTATGTGGCTACATCAGCCTCATAAGGAAATGCTTGAAACAGGCAGGGAGGAGCTGCAGACTCTGGGTTAAGTAATAGAGATTGGCAGCAAGCTGGAACCTATCATATCACCAAATCCTGACTAAGGGAGGGAGCAACCCAGGAGGTGGCTGTGACAGAGCTCCAGGACACTTCCTGGTTGAGTGAAAGGGTAGAGTAGGGGTGTCAAATATGCGGCTTGCGGGCCGGAACCAACCTCTGCAGGGCTCCTATCCAGCCCGTAAGCAAGTGGCTCTTGTCTGCTTTCTACTTCCTGCTCCTGCATCGCAGCTTGCTTTTGCCCAGCTCTCTCCTCTCCTGCTTTCTGTTTCACAGAGGAGAGAAGAAAGCCAAGCCTCCACTCCCTCAACTGGCTGAGGCCTCCTCCCCCTCCTCCTTTGGGAGGAAAGAGAGGGGGGAAAGAGAGAGATGGACTCCCCTGGACCAACAAAGTTTTATTCCAGGTATAAGCTTTCGTGTGTGCACAGACTTCTTCGGAGAGAGGGGGAGGGAGGGAGGAAAGGGGAGTGAAAGAGCCAGAGAGAGCAGGAGAGAGAGAGAGAGAGAGATCTCCCTTTCCAGTTCTAACAGATGGGTGGTTGGGGGGGGAGAAGCCTACCTAACAGTACAGTTTGCAATCTTTATTAGTGGAAGGGAGCAAGAATCCAGTAGCACCTTAACAACCAGCAAAATTTGTGGCAGGGCATGAACTCTCATGAGTCACTGCTCACTTCTTCAGATACAGCTAGAATCTGGTTCCATCTGTCGTTATATCTGGGAGAGTGAAGTGATTTCGTCCCAAATGACGATAGCAGGCATTGGTAAAGAGAGAAGACACCAAGGTCTCAGTTTAGTTCAGGAGGATGTATTTTCTTTATCTTCATTATCAGTTGTAATTCAACAGTATTTCTGGCTGAGGACAGACTGGCAATCTAAAGCAGAGGCAAAGCGGAGGGAACTGGAGCGGGGGAAAAAACCCACGGAGCTGGCCGTTCACACTGGCCAGAGCAATGCGGATCAGTGGCAATACGGAGCGTTCAGACTGCCACGGAGCGTTCAGACTGCCGCGTAGCCAGCGCGCGCAGCTTGCGCTTGCCGCTGCTTTTTGTTTTTGTTTTCCGTTGATGTGTTTTGCACGTGCGCACATGCACACATGCGCACATGCTCACATGCACATAAATTTTTGCTGGTGCGTTCACACTTCCTCCGGATGCCTCCCGCTTCTTCCAGTTCACACTGTTTGGAAGCGGGAGGCATGCGGAGGAAGGCCCCTGAACACCGGGAAAAACCGGTGTCCTGTTAAAGCGAAAGGAAAGCGACTGGGAGACGGGTAAGTACGCAACGGAGCCGAGGGACAGATGCGCATGTCTGAACGTGCTCCTTTCTTCCGTTTGTGAAGCGTGCCTGCCCCGCTTTAGATTGCCAGTCTGTCCTCAGCCTCTGTCTAATCTCCCCTTGAAATTCCTTTATAAGAGAACTGCTACTCTTAGGCCAACGACTGAATGTCCTGCAAGGTTAAAATGTTTCCCCACTGGTTTTTGAATGCTGTGGTTTCTAATAGTAGTAGAAAAGAGAGAGTCCAGTAGCACCTTAAAGACTAACAAAATCTGTGGTAAGGTATGAGCTTTTGTGAGTCACTGCTCACTTCTTTAGACAGATCAAGATGGGTAGCCATGTTAGTCTTTCTGTAGCAGTAGAAAAGAGCAAGAGTCCAATAGAAAAGAGCACGAGTCCTTAAAGACTAACAAATTTTGTCGCAGGGTATGAGCTTTCATGAGTCACTGCTCACTTCTGTAGACTTATTTCGATTTATTCTTTGCATCCTGCTGGACTGAATCGTCCTGGACCAAACTAAGGCCTAGGTTTCCTGTCTCATTGGATTACCAATGCTGATAACTCCACACCTACTACCCCTCTGTATATCACACCTAATCCAATCAAGCCTACTATTACCATTCAGCATCTGAAATCATCTTTATAAAGTTTATATCTCCAGTACTTCATGTTACATTTTATGGCACATGTAGCCCAGCCCGACAAAGTGACATTTATGTCAGATCTGGCCTTCATAACAAATGAGTTCGACCCCCCTGGGGTAGAGGGAATGAGCCAGCCCTTGGAAGGGATTGGAAGAGTAGCATATATAAAGACAATGGTCAACACAATAAATTACTACTACTATATAAGGAGAATCAGCAGCAGGCTGGAGAGGATTGAATATACCCATTCAGGCAGTGTATGAGAGTGGAGAGTAAGGAAAGGAGGAGGAATCAGATGGTGCAACTCTCTCACCTCTCCAATCTGAGGCCTTGTGTGTCCTCCACTGTGGGGAAGATCATGGTGGCACCAGGGTAAAATGATTTTGATGACGGGGAGCATCACATGAAGTGAAGTGGATCTCCAGGGTCTCAACTAGGGGACTTTCACATCATCTACCACTTCAATAGAGATGTTGGGGGTTGTCCTAGAGATGCTGGAACCTTCTGCATCGATTGAGCTATAGCCCCTCCTATTTCTCTTCTAACTCCACACAAATGTACTTGTACTCAGGAGTACATGAGTACAATACATAGGATTTTCATCCAATGACTCACTTCCATTAAGTCTTCCTTTGATGAAGAAAATCTATTTTCTGGAAGAACTCTTTTCTTGTTAGAAAAGATGTGGCAAAGGGGAGTCATTAGCTTTTGTGTAGCAGAAGAAAGTAATTGGATTTGACTCATTGTGTAACAGATCCCCCACCCCCACCCCAGCCACCTCATGATAATGGAAACACATTGGAAGAACACACCTAAAAGCACTGTGCCGTCTAGTTCTGAAAAAGAAGGAGTCCAACCTTTCAAGTGAAATATAAAAAGTTTTCACTAGTCTTTCTGACAGCAATATTATTGGTTAATTTAAAAGTCAGCGAGAGTCTCAAAATGACCACCATCACAGAACCTGTGTGAGCAAAGGAAAAACAAGACTGAATTAAGCTAAATCTGTGTAGGACATAAAGCATTCCTTGTGATCTGTCTTCACAACTGCACTTCAGTCCTTCTTGCAACTTTTTGCTTCTTGCCAGGAGTTATCGGGTCCAGCCAAGGGCCCCCCCCCCTTATATTTTTTCCTCAAAAGAAGTAAATCTCCAAGTGAATAACACAGTCATTTGTCATACATAAGAAGGTTTAATTGCACCATTTCGGGTGCCATGTTATTTTCTTCTAAATAGCAAGTATTAAAGACAAGCAGAGCTACCTGTGTGTTTTTGTGAGATTATTTTCCTGCATTCTGTCATTTAAAAAATAAAAATAAAAATGCTTTTTGAACACTGGGGCCATTATGCAGACAAATTAAGCATTCAGGGTTGGATGCTGAACACATTTAAATGATATTTGGAAATCAGCGTCTTGTGAAAGCAGTAATGGAAACATGTCAAATGAAAGAACACTGAGACCTTGAGGTACTTTAAAGGCAGGTGGTTGAGTTACTTTTACAAGCAGTTTTCAGAAGGGCCATTACAAATTTATTCGATGTAATTTTGGTGGTGATATTTCTGTACCTTTCTTTGATGGTTAACTCTAAATAATATATGGGTGTGGGTGTGTACAAGGAAAACCTTGGAGTGTGCTCATGTGGCTACAAAATACACCCATCACCACAGCTCGTACTGTTCTTTTGCCCTCATTAGTTGAAATAATGTTTGTTAATAAACTAGGTTTTAACTTGAGAACAAAAAAAACAGATACATTTGTAAATATATTGGGTTGGATCCTACAGACCATGAATGGAAGAAGTTCATGGGACTGATCTCTTCCTTCTTCCCCTGCAGCCTTTTCTACATCCTGAAAAGCTGCTCCAGATGGTTGGAGGCCGTCCATGAAAAGAGTCAAAAAAGCAGCTCTTGGTTAAACAGCCTCTTAGAACAGAGTGGGATGGCACCACAAGAGGCATCCTGCTTGAAGAGAAACTGGGAGAAACTGCATAGTCTCTCACCTCCTGTTTGAGGGCTTGCTTTGCTTTCAGAAGAGCCTGCACAAGAGGGGAGAGAAGCCGATTTCTCCTGATCCTGTGGCTTACTTCATCCTCTGGTATCATATCCCCCCAAATGGTTCCCTGACCCTCAAGAGCTACTTTTTAGGGAGTGCAGGAGTCTGATGGGAAATGGAATAATATTTTCTATGCATTCTTTCTGTTAAATATTACAAAGTACACTATCAGCTCAATGAGAGATGTAAAAACCTGAGAGGCTTCACGAGCTTCATGAATAAACATAATAAAGAGGCACTTGAATGATTATATGGACTAAAAACAGTACAATGTAGTTTTATTATGCAGAATAACTAGAAGCAAATAAATCTATGCTTACTAAATTAGCACAAAGTTAATCCCCCCTAACAGCTAATTAGATAACCAGATCAGATGGGAATGTCAGAACCCCCAGTAAATCACAGAACAGCAAAAGTAGTACAGGGGCTCAGGGAGCCCAATCAGGCATTACTACAAATTAGCCTAACTGGTAGCCTAGGACAGGAACTGGGAGCACCCAGGTCTCCTTAGCATGCAATAATTGTAAACTAATCCAATTTATCAACCAAGCAGCCACCCACAGCATCTTAGCCAAGGCTGACTGGCTAAATCCTTCTTCATATGTACCCCTTGAGTTTTTTTATTCATTAGTTCTTCAAGCTCATAATTACAAAATTGGTCCTTGATGATCATACCGGTTTTCTCTGCCAAACCACAGGATGGCCACCATTTTCTTGCTATTAATTCCGTCTGCCTTATCAGCTGTATGGCCAAGAAGTGTGGCTTTTCCTTGCAATTACTTTCAGAAATGAAGAAAATGGCACCTGCCTTTGAAACACCTGTTGATGACAAAAAATCTGTGCTCAGAAGAAAAATGTAGCAATTTTGCTCAAATACACTGCCTAACATTTTGGGGAGCAATATCTTACTTTCATGTGGCTGGTAGATTTCTCACCAATCTAGCCCCAGCCTGGAGAAATCCAAAAAGCACACGTATGTATCTTAACAACTTGATAAATGACCTGTTGTCCTACACCAGACAGCCTTCCATGTCATCTTGAAAAACCAGCACTGAAGATACCATTACGACCTTCTCCAGGAAGCCACCCCCAAAAGTGGGGTCTACCACAGAGAAACCCCAGGGGCTGATCTATTTGCCTAGTTAAGTTTACATTCAACAAAAAATTCTGCTGTACAGTTTAATATAAGAAAAGATAAGTTTGGAAGTACAGTAGCACATCTCTCCTGCAGGTATATTCACCAGAGAGCCAAGATTATTTCTCAAGTGTGGTCGTAAATCTGGTTTGCTACTATGATGGGCACTAGGGTTGCCAACCTCCAGGTGGGGCCTGGGGATCTCCTGCTTTTACAACTGATCTCCAGTTGACAGAGATCAGCTCCCCTGGAGAAAATGGCTGCTTTGAAGGGTGGCCTCTGTGGCATTGGACCATGCTGAGGCCCCTCCCCTCCCCAAACCCCACCCTCTCCCAGATCCACCCCCAAAGTCTCCAGGTATTTTCCAACCCAGACTTGGCAACCCTAATGGGCACTCTCCTCTTCCCCAACAGTTCTTTTCAGCCCCAGGAAGAAGAATCATAGAATCACAGAATTGAAAGGGGCCATCTAGGCCAACCCGATGCTCAATGCAGGATCAGCCTTTAGTGTCCCTGTCAAGTCTTTGTCCAAATGCTGCTTAAAGATTGCCAGTGAGGGGGAGCTCACCACCTCCCTAGGCAGCTGATTCCAGTGCTGAACAACTCTTATTGTAAAGAAGTTTTTCCTAAAATCCAGTGACTACTTAAACCCACTATTGTAAGCCCTATCCTCTGTTTCCAAGAGGTATAGGTCCCTGCCCTCCTCTAAGTGACAGCCCTTCAAATACATAAAGAGAGCAATCATGTCCCCTCTCAAACTCCTCTTCTCCAGACTGAACATTCCCAAGTCCCTCAGCCTTTCCTCATAGGATTTGGTCTCCAGGCCCCCTGATCATCCTCGTCACTCTCTTCTTCACCTGCTCTGTTATGTCCACATCCTTGTTGAAGTGAGGCCTCCAGAACAAGATCCAGATGTGGCCTGACCAATGCAGTGTACAGCTGGACTATGACTTCTTCCGATTTGAATGTTATGCCTCTGTTGATACACCCGAAGACTGCACTAGCCTTTTTTGTCACCACATCACACTGGCTGCTCCTATTTAACTTAGGTCCACCCATATTCCAAGATTTTGTTCACACACACTGCTACCCAGAAGTGTATGCCCCATCCAGTATGCATGTTCCTCATTTTTGTTCCCAGATGCAGAACTTGGCACTTCTCCTTGTTAAACTGCATCTTGTTCACATCCACGCACTTTTCCAGCATATTCAGATCTCACTGGATTCTATTTCTATCTTCTGATGTGTTCACTGCTCCCCCCATTTTGGTGTCATCTGCAGATTTAATGAGTAGCCCCTCCACACCCTCATCCAGATAATTTATAAACCTATTGAAAAGTACTGGGCCCAGAACCGAGCCCTGTGGTACCCCACTGGACACCTCCCTCCATTCCAATGAAATGCCATTGACAACTACACTTTGACTGTGGTTCTCCAACCAGTTCTCTATCCACCTAACTATCCTAGAGTCCAGTCCTCAGCCCTCTAGTCTACCCATTAGAACATCATGGGGAACCTTGTCAAAAGCGTCACTGAAATCCAGGTAAACAACATCAACAGCCTTCCCTCAATCCAGAAAGCTTGTCACTCGATCAAAGAAGGAAATGAGGTTGGTCTGGCAGGACCTGTTGGGGACAAATCCGTGCTGACTTCCCCGGATCACCAAGTTGTCCTTTAGCTGCTTGCAGATTGATCCCTTTAAAATCTGCTCCAGTATCTTCCCTGGAGCTGAGGTCAGACTGACTGGCATGTAGTTTCTTGGGTCATCCTTCCTCCCTTTTTTGAAAATTGGGATGACATCTGTCTTCCCCTAGCCTTGTGGCATGTCTCCCGTCCTCCAAGGGGTCTAGAAGATGATGCACAAAGGCTTTGCAAGCTCTCTAGAAAGTTCTTTGAGCACTCCAGGGTGCATACCATCTGGCCCGGTGGGATTTGTACTAATTTAATGCAGCCAGGTGCTTCTGAAATACCTCTCCATCTATGTCAACCAGTAGCCCAGACACTGTGCCTTGCCTACTACCATCTCTAGATGAGCCTGTTCTCTTTCTCAGGGGAAAAAAATGAGGCAAAATAGGCATTAAGCCTTTCTGCTTTCTTTCTGTCCTCTGCTCTCCATTTTCACCCAACAGTGGGACCATTGCCTTTTTTATCTTGTGTTTGCTCCTCACATATCGGAAGAAGATTTTCTTGTTATGGTGAGCCTCCCTGGCCAGCTGTAGCTCACTGTGAACTTTGGCCTCTCTGATGGCTGACCTACAGTGCCTAGCAACCCGCAGATACTCTTCTTTAGAAGTATGTTCTTGCCTCCATTTCTTGAACATTTCCCTTTTCTCTCTTAGCACATCACACAGTTCTCTGTTCATCCACATTGGCTTCGCGGATCCCCTACCATGTTTTTTTTCTTGCTGGAATAACGATGGCTTGAGCTTGAAAGAGCTCTTGTTCCCTTCACTTGCTCCCTTCTCTACCAGCAGTCTTGCCCATGGAATGATTCTCATCATGCCCCTGAGTTTATTAAAATCTGCCCTACTGAAATCTAACATACACATGTGGCTACGAACACATGTGGAGAAGAAGAGTTGGATTTATACCCCGCCCTTCACTCGGAGTCTCAGAGTAGTTTACAATCTCCTTCCCTTCCTCTCCCCATAACAGAAATCCTGTGAGGTAGGTGGGGCTGAGAGCACTCTGAGAGAACTGCTCTTGAGATAACAATTCTGAGAGAACTGTGACTAAGCCAAGGTCACCCAGCTGGCTGCATGTGGAGGAGTGGGGAATCAAACCCAGTTCTCCAGATTAGAGTCTGCCACTCTTAACCACTACACCAAACTGGCTCTCCAAACTACATCAAACTTTATTCCTGGGTCTACAGGACCTGTATGGAGTAATAGCCTTGCAGGTTGGGAGTCTTCAGTGGGGAGAGGGAAGGGAGCAAGACACTGAACGTAGCTCCATGGAGGAGGGAGCAATCTCACCCTTATCTACCTCCTCACTGCAGATTCCTGTCATGGCTTCACATGGATTTATTCCCACATTTTATTCCGGGGAAGAGAAAACGAGGGGAAACTATGATCTTTGTGTAGTCTGCTGGATCCAACCCAATGTCTAGATAGTCAAGTAGTCACTGGGAATAGCTTTAGTTGCCTTGCAGACTAGGTCATAAATCCAGATCAGCCTCCACGTCAAGTATGGAAAGTTCCTAGTTCCTCACTATTTTCCTATTGATTTCATTGGCACTCAAGAATCCTTTCCTTTTTCTTGATTCTATCCTTGGACTAAAGTGACTTTTATTCAAACACAGCTTTATAAGGAGTAATAATCCCAAACAGCTTTATATTAAGCAGTAACTATGTATTGGAGTGGGAATAAAATAATAATGCCAGTGCAGTAAAGATGTTAGCCTAAACAATTGTCTAATTAAATGTATTTTGTGGCAGAGTATGGGAGGGTCTGTTTTAAATACATAAAGTTGGATGTGCTTAGCAATGTATTTTAAAATCACAAATGTTTGTAAACTGAATATCTAAATTCTTTTTTTCCCCTAGCCACATTTCCTGATAAATATAACTGCTGTTATTGAAGTTCCTCGTTCATAAGACTTAGCGCTAGGTTTTCATTTTCAAGGTGGGACACAGTAGTATTTATTCAATAAGGGTCTAAAAACATCTTACACAGCCCTGCTGTCTGCATTACTCTTTGTGACTGTGTGACTGCTTCTGGGACTTCTTGCTTATAAGAACTGAATAATGAAGGATCAAACGTGTAACCAGTTTGTGTTTCCCCAGTTGATGGTGTCATCGTTTTACCTAAAAGTTGTCAACAGCATAGGACTTTGCTGGGCTCTGTTTTTTTTCACATGAGATGACCCTTCATTGTTTGTTTAGTCTTCCTGGAATTGCTGTAATCATGCACACGAAAGCTTATACCTTGAATAAAATTTAGTTGGTCTTAAAGGTCTTAAAGGTGCCGCTGGACTTGAATTTTCTTCTTCAGTCATCAAACTAGAGACTGTGGGCCTGTCAGTGCCCAACATCAAAAGTTAGAAGGATAAGGTCTTAAGAGGTAGATCTAGAAAACTTGCTTTTTTCATTCTCAAATCTTTACATTTTTTGTTAATATTTGCCTATGTGTATTAATATCTCTACATTTGCTGCTAAAAACTTAAAACAAAGTTTTACTCCTTTGATTTGTTACTTTTGCTCCAGCTTGGCAAGTGATCTTGTTACCAATGAGAGGAGACAACAGGAAAAATAGGCTTCCTGCTTTTGTCAGCTGTTGGTGGGAGTACAATCTCTTATCTGTTTTACAGGACCAAAACAACAACAAAAACAATGTGGGTTGACAGAAAATGTGTGGGCTGTATTATTTATTTATTTAATTAATTAATTCGATTTCTAGGCCGCTCTCCCCGCACAGCAGAAGAAGAAGAAGAAGAAGAGATTGGATTTATACCCCGCCCTCCACTCCCCAAGGGAGTCTCAGAGCGGCTTACAAACTCCTTTTCCCTTCCCCTCCCCACAACAGACACCCTGTGAGGTAGGTGGGGCTGAGAGAGCTCTTTCCCAAGCTGTCCTTGAGGGAACAGCTGGTACAGAGCTATGGCTTGCCCAAGGTCATCCAGCCAGGTGCAAGTGGAGGAGTGGGGAATCAAACCCGGTTCTCCCAGACTAGAGTCCGCGCACTTAACCACTACACCAAACTGGCTCAGTACAATGAGGATCTTAGGGGAAACTGATTGCATTATTGGAGGATTGGAGGATTTCCATGGCAGGGATGCCAGCCTCCAAGTGGGGCCAGGGGGTCTCCCGGAATTACATCTCCTCTCCAGACTATAGAGATCAGTTCCTCTGGATAAAATGGATGCTTTGGAGCAGGGGTGGCCAACCTGTGGCTCGGGAGCCACATGCGGCTCTTTCACACATATTGTGCGGCTCCTGGCAGGGCGGCTGGGAAAGCAAAGGGGAGGCATGCTTTTTCTCTCTTTCTCCCTTCCTTCCTTCCTTCCCTCCTCCCTCCCATCTATTTGCTTTCCTAGTTTCTCTCTCTCTCTTTCTTTCCACTTCTTTAATTCTTTCTTTCCATCTCTCTCTTTTTCTCTCTCTCTCTCTCTCAATGTCATTAGCAAACAAGTAATATCATTATCAATAACCGGTTTTCCTCGTTTGTTTTTATTTTTGGCAGTCCCATTTAACGTTAATAAAAAGCAAATTTGCATATTTTTAAAAATAAAAACGTGTGTGTGATATTTGTTCCTGTCTTGTGGCTCTCAGACATCTCTATGTGGCTCTTACATTTATTCTATGTGGCTCTTACGTTAAGCAAGGTTGGCCACCCCTGCTTTGGAGGGTGGACTCTGTGGCATTGTACCCCACTGAGGTCCCTGTCCTCCCCAGGCTCCACCCCCAAATCTCCAGGAACTTCCCAACCTGGATCTGGCAACCCTCCTGCCCATCTCCTGCTGGTGGTCAGGGAGGACCTAGCAACACCATTCCATGGGCAGAGGTGGGATATTTTTTTACCAATTTCCCACTCCTGGTGTAAACCACTCAGACCCCCATCCGGTTACTGGAGGTCCAGTGTCCCCCAAAAACAGTGTCTAGGAAGGGCATTTGGGGCTGCAGCAGGAAGGGGGAGGCAAACAAGTCCTGCTCTGCAGAGGGAGATCCTTTCCACCCATGAAAATCATCCAGGGATTCAAGTCCATGTTTGGCACCATTCACTTACATTACACCACTAAATCACACCACTAAAGTACCAACAGCTGTTCAACTTGCTGTTGTGCCCCAGGACCAGGCACAAAATGAAGTTTGTGAAAAGTCATTTTCATCTGCCAGTAGTTGCCCTGGTGACTTCAACACCTTTTCAGATCTTCTAATAAGCCAAATCTGACTTTTGATGATTATGTGAGAACAAAGATATTTTCATGTGTTAACGAAGTCATAGAACACTAAAAAGGTGAGAAAGGCAGTGATTGACTATATGTAGGTACAGAATGGGTTTGAGTGGGTGAATAATAGGTACTCATGAGCTTTTCAGCTGTTTCCTTTCTCTAGAAAGAAAGGTCACAATTTTTAGGCACTAAGTGGGAGAGGAAACGACATATTTACAATGGCCTTTCCACGCCTCCCCCTTTTCAATAGAAAACCTAGCACATTTTTGAAAACATTACGGAAGTCCAGTGGCACATGCAGACCAAAGTTATTGCTGCCCAAGTTCACTTCACCAGACGGACTGGAATGTGAATGAGACAAACACAAACTCTCATCCATCTGATGAGGTCACATCTGACTCAGGAAAGTTTAGGCTTGAATATAATTTGTTAATCTTTAAAGGGCCACTGGAACTCTTGTTTTATTTGGCTGCATCAGACTAGCATGGTTACCATCTAGAATTATCTATGAATATTGTAATGCTACAGCTCTTCTTGTAGTTAGAGGTGTATGTTTTCTCTACACCAGGGGTCCTCAAACTTTTTAAACAGGGGGCCAGTTCACTGTCCCTCAGACCGTTGGAGGGCCGGACTATAGTTAAAAAAACCCAAAACTATGAATAAATTCCTATGCACACTGTACATATCTTATTTTGAAGTAAAAAAACAAAATGGGAACAAATACAATATTTAAAATGAAGAACAAGTAAAGTTAAATCAACAAACTTACCAGTATTTCAATGGGAACTATGGGCCTGCTTTTGGCTAATGAGATGGTCAATGTCCGGTTCCATATTTGTCACTGCTAGTTGTAACAAGTGATGCAAGTGTGCATCAGTTAGTCTAGATCTGGTTGGAGATTTCAGATGTTATTTCGCGGGTAGGGAAGGCGCACGGGGGGGGGGGGGCGGTGCGCGTGCAAGCAAGGCAACCTTGACGGGGCTGTTTTCTTTCCCTCTCCGAAGAAGCAAAGAACTCGGCATCCTCACAAACTTTTTAAGGCAGCAAGCCCCCAGCTGCTTCTCCCTGAAACTCCACTACTGCAGGCATCATGATGGGAAAGAGAAACCTCTCTCTCTCTCTCTCTCTCTCTCTCTCTCTCTCTCTCCCCCCCTCCGATTCCCAGCAGCACAAAAAGCCTCAAAAAAGACCTTTGCCCGGCTCTTGGGACTGGCGCAGGTCTCCTAGCTGGCTGAGAGGCCTCTCAGCCAGCTAGGAGACTTGGGGCCAGCCGGAGCGCCTGCCACCCCACACTTACCCTCTTCCAGTCTTCCTTTGGCCTCCTCCTGGCTGACTGGAAGCAGGGGGCGGGGCTTTGTCATGTGGCCCAGGATGAGTCGGCTGCAATTTTTCCACTGCTTTGTGTGCTGCTGGGAATTGGAGGACAGGAGGCAGCACACCTGGCGGGCCAGAAAAATTCCCTCGGTGGGCCGCATGTGGCCCCTGGGTCGTAGTTTGAGGACCCCTGCTCTACACCTAGTTAATGAGAGTTAGCAGGCTGTTTGATTTTATTTAAAGGGCTGGTGATTGCACATGTGTGTACACCACTTGACAACTCCATGCTCGATTGCTATACACTTGATGAAAGGCATCTGAATGTGTGAACTGGCTTCACTGAGAAGCCATTTTGAGGTGAAGTAAATAAAGTTTTCCGTGATGGCCCCTACATACCTGCAAGTAGGATTGTCATATAATGTTTTTGTCTTTGTATAGATTTTCAGCATGCAGTTTAATGCACTAGGAAACATGTTCCCCATAACTGCAAGTAATCTGCTCCATTGTGGTGTGTGTGTGTTCTGGACGTCATAACATACACCCCCACTTGCATGTGGGCCTTCTCCTGCTCTCTGTGAAACTCTGGCCATTTTGCTGCTGTCTCCATGCACATCACTCTTCAAGAAACCACTTTATCCCCACTACTCACTTTATTTTTTCCTAGCTAGCCTTTTCTGTGTTTTAAGTGTGCTTCTGTATGTGTGTTTTGCCTTTTTATTCTTTTTCAGTAAAAACCTTTCTGGGTGAACATCTGCCTGGTTTATTTTGAGAGTTCCCTAAAGAAATCATCCCTGTAAACATTGGTGATCCCAGCTACCCACCTCTTGTTCTGTCTCCTTTAAAGCTAATTCCCCCAATTAGTTAGGAGACCACTTATTTGGGTAACAAATGTGTAAGTTTTGAAGCCCAAGGAGCCTTCCTCCAAATTAACAGTAAGAGCTGCTTAAAGTTGGACAAAATCTCTTTAGGCTGGAGGAAGGATCCTTGGAGAATTATTGGATCCACACCATAGTCTCTACTCCTGGCACAGGTTCAAATCCTAGAATAGAGATCAGATGCCATGCCAGAGTGCTGATGAGCTACAACGCAAATGAACCACTGAAGAGAATATTCAGAAGTTAATCTGGCCACCATTGCGCAGCCACAAAATAATTTCAGTCTGGGGCATTCTCTGTTTTGTTTCTTCTATGGCCAAATTATATTCCAATTCCCAAAAAAGGAGACATCAAATTAATTTCTCACACAAGTAAAGTGATGCTCAAAATCTTGTAACAAAGATATATGGAATGAGATGCCAGATGTTCAAGCTGGGTTCAGAAAAGGAGGAATCAATGGAGATCATATTGCAACTCTATGTTGGTTACTTGACCATATGAGAGAACTTCAAAAGAAAATCAGCTTGTGTTTCACTGATTACAGCAAAGCTTTTGACTGGGGGGGATCACAATTTGCTATGGTTGGTTTTAAAAGAAATCGATGTGCCACATGAGCTTTTTGTTTTGATGCACAAGCTGTACTCTGGATAAGAGGCTACTGCTGGGACACAATATGGAGAAAGAGAAAGAGAATGGTTTCCAATTGGCAAAGGTGTCAGACATCTCCCTATCTCTTCAATCTGTATGCAGAACATATAAGGAAAACTGGATTAGATTTAGATGAAGATGGAGTGCAAACTGGTAGAAGGAATATTTAAAAAATTGAGATATGCAGATTCCACCAGATTAGTGGAAGAAAATATTTAAGTCTTGAAATGACTACAGATACAGATTACAGTAGAAAGTACCAAAGCTGAATTACAGCTGAACATCAAGAAGACAAAAATAATGACTACTGAGGAACTACACAACTTTAAAGCTGACGATGAACAAATTGAAACTGTTCAAGGTTTTCTATTCCTTGGCTCCAACACCAACCAAAAGGGAGACTGCAACAATTGAGATTGAGACTGGGCAGCCAAGAAGAAGCTAGAAAAGATTCTGAAGTGTAAGGATGTGTCACTGGTGACCACGGTCAAGTGAATTCATGCCATAGTATTCCCCATTACTATGTATGGGTGTGAAAGTTGGACAATGAAGAAAGCTGACAGGAGGAAAATTGATTAATTTAAAATGTGGTCTTGGAGGAAAGTTTTATGGAAGAAGCTAAAATGACTAAACTGAGGCTATCATACTTTGGTCCCAACATGAGATGGGATTGGTGCAATAAAGGACACCTTGGTCCTCAGTCTGCAAGACCTGAGAAAGGCTGTTAATAATAGAACATTTTGGAGGACATTAATTCATAGGGTCACCATAAGTCACAAGTGACTTGATGGCACTTAACACATACAATACATCTTGAAGGAGGAAAGAAATATACCTCAGGATTATTTTGACTAGAAAGGCATGGGAAACCATGATTAGAAACATTTCCTGCTCCACTACAATCCTTCATTCCATTCTTGTAAATTAGGTCTTCTGAAAACGGCAGCTGTTTGGGAGGGGGCATTTGTAATGTCAGCAGTAGTATCCATCAACAAGCTGTATCTCACACAGCAGGTAAATTGCTTTCTTATTAAATGAACAACAATATTAATAAAACACAAGACTTTGCAAAACACGCACTCATATTGTGCCTCCAGCTATGAAGATTCAGTGGTGTTTAGAGCACCATAATCTGTTATAATAAACTTGGTCACAGACCTCTTCTGTCTAGCTGCCTTTAATAACCATAAGCCACAGGAAATGTTATAAGTAATATAATAGTGAAGCGTTGATCCTGACAAATAAAATAAATTTAATGAAATCTTCCCAAGGGAATCGTGCAATTTCTATTGTTTTTTCTTGTCTCATTCAGGTATTTCTTCCATAAAAGAAACACAGTTATGTATAATGTAAACACTTTTTAAAGAGGTTTTTTTTTAAGGTTTCGGTAGACTGTAGGCGATACCTGACCTCGATAGCCCAGGCTAGCCTGATCTCATCAGATCTCAGAAACTAAGCAGGGCCAGCGCTGGGTATTATTTGGATGGGAAACCTCCAAGGAATACCAGGGTCATGATGTGGAAGCAGGCAATGGCAGGCAATCTCTTGGTTTAAACCCTTAAAGGGTTGCCAATGCCGTAAGTCAGCTGTGACTTGATAACACTTTCCACCACTACATAGGTGATAATATAAACAACTTTAAAACTCATATTGTTCAAAAGGGAAACGTACTTTGCCCTAAATCTCCCAGTCCTACGCTGATACTCTACTAGTTCTCTATCAGAGTAGGATTGGGAGATTTAGGTTTCTGTCTCCAATTATCCCCTAAGCTTATAAGTGACCAGTCATGCACTCTCTCTCTCAGGCCAGTGGGTTGGATCTGATAAGTTCTCCTGCTAGAGAAAAAAGGAAGTGGGACGTCCTCTTTGACCACCAAGTATGAGAGCATACCCAAAAGGAGAACACGGAAATAGGGGGGAAAGTCCAAGATATAAGAAGATCCATATGAGTAACTAATAACCCATAAATAACTAAATTTAATAATATAATAATATAAATAACCTATAAGTACAACACAGTGCTAAAATCAATACTTCAGTTCAACATAATACATTACAAATGTCCCCTATAAAATGTTTCAATCATATAAAAAGCTCTTGCCAAATTATTTAAATTTTATGAAAAGCACAATCCCCAGACTAAAGTCTCTAGACTTGCTATAAATAATACATGCATACTGGGTTCCAAATGGTGCTTGTGACTCCTTTCAGCTAGCCAAATTTCACAGCTTGCAGTATAATGTAATTGTACTCGACCTGTTGGATTCCAAATAATGCATGCAGCTCCTTTTAACAGTCCTTGCCAACTTTCAAAACTTGAAATTTCACAGCTTGCAATATAATGTAATCATGCTCAACCTGTTGGATTCCAAATAACACATACAGCTCCTTTAAGCACTCCTTGCCAACTTTCAAAACTTGCAATCTAATATAGTTGTATGTAGTCTCCTGTTGGATTCCAAATAATGCATGAGGCCCCTTTAGTCAGTCCTTGCACATTTTCTAAAACTTGGAGTATAATATAGTTATATATAGCCTAACAGAAACACCAGCATAAAGCTTCTGTTTCAAAAATCTTCAAAGGCTGGTGGCTCACCATCATGCTTATAACAACAGATCAAAAAATCCTGATATTAACGCATGGAGTCTGACGCATCATGCGTTTTTCTCTCTCAGAACCCAATACACATATATTATTTACAGCAAGTCTAGAGACTTTAGTCTGGGGATTGTGCTTTTCGTAAAATATAAATAATTTGGCAAGAACTTTTTATGTGATTGAAACAATTTATAAGGTACATTTGTAATGTATTATGTTGAACTTATGGAGTACTGATTTTGCCCCATGTTGTATTTATAGGTTATTTATATTATTTATATTATTAGATTTAGTTATTTATGGGTTATTAGTTATTCACACGGACTTTCTTATATCGGACTTTTCCCCCAAGTATGAGACTTCAGGAACAAAAAGCCATGTAGTAATGTAATGAATGAAAGCTGTAGTAATGAGAAGAGCTAGGTGAGAGGAGTGAAAAGTTGCCTGGATACAACCCATGAATTATTGCAAGGATAAAACCAGGGGAAGGGAGATCTATGTATATTATCCTAAGCCCGCTGGAGGAAGGTTGGGATAAAATATGCTTATTATAGTTATTAGACATAGCCATATTCTTTATTCTTTGTTCTTTATTCTGTTTTCAATCTAATTGGGATGAAATTCAGAAGAATTGTGTGCACACTCATGGGATTTTCCCTTAGAATTACTAGGCAAGTAGATGAAACTATTCACATTTTCTGGACAGAGGCACAGGATGTTGCCAGCTTTACCTTTTAAAAAATCTCAACCTACTCGGAGGAAATTGTCAGGGACCAAACCCCTGAAACAAGGAATCCCCCCTACCATATTTCAGACAGATAGGAGACAGGGAGAAGAAAAGAAGAAGAGGATCTAAGCAAATACTTCTAAGTGCTTTTTAAAATTTACAAAGATAGCCGAAGAGATATGATAGCAGTTCATAAAATAATGAGTGGTGTAGAGAAAGTGGATTTTTTCTCTCTGTTTCCTACTGGGAGTTGAGTCAGAAGAAACTGAAGAAAGAACTGATTTGTTTGAAATAATGACCAGCTCACCTTTTAACCAAACAAATCCTGTAACAAAATATATAACTGTGGAATTTATTAACAAAACATATGATTATGGTTTAGACAGCTTTGAAATCAATGAACTCTAGGACTAGAGTCTTACTGGTTTTTGCAGCAAATTATGTTGCACACAAACACATAAACACATGTTAGAAAACGATCATAGTGGAACCCAGTCTGTAGGGATTCTGTTGCTCTTCTGTTTGGGGTTTCCACTTCCCATTCCACTTCCCTAGATGGCCCAGGCTAGCCCAGTCTTGTCAGACCGCAGAAGCTAAGCAGTGTTGACCCTGGTTAGTATTTGGATGGGAGCGCGCCAACGAGTCCAGGGTTACTACTACAGGGTTACAGAACAAGCAATAACAAACCATCTCTGTCCATCTCCTGCCTTGAAAACTTTATGGGGTTACTATAAGTTGGCTGTGAGCTGATGGCATTTTCCACCACGACTTTCCATTCCCCTTATTTCCCTGGTGTCCACAGAAACCAAGGGAAAATCTTGAGTTCCAGGGAGCTTCATTTCGACAAATCAGGGATCACTGGAAAAGCTTACTCAGGTCTTCACTTGGGCTCTCTGATGTGATACAGGCAGACTGACTTTAATGTGGTATTTTAATGTGACATTAAAAATACATCACAGCTTTCCTGTCTGAAGAAGTGAGCACTGACTCATGAAAGCTCATACCCTGCCACAAATTTTGTTATTCTTTAAGGTGCTACTGGATTCTTGCTCTTTTCTACTTCTCTTATTTAATTGATTGATCGATCGATTGATTGATTTATATCCCACCCTCCCTGCCGAAGCAGGCTCAGGGTGGCTAAGATCCTTAAATCACACACTCACTCACCCAATGCACCCCCCCCCCCTTGTCCATGCTTGGCAGACACTAAATATCTAGCATACTTTTGCAGTAGTGCCTGATTTGTAGGATAGCAGGCAGGGCAAGCAGGAGAATACACCCATGGAAGAAGGAAAAACAACTCACTGTCTGTGATCTAGATAAACCCTGGAAAGTGGTGTTCACAGTTGCCTTGGTAACTCATGAGATTAGAAGAACCATTCTTTGGTTCTGCTTCTCAGTAGGGCTGCCAAGTCCAACTTGGGAAATATCTGGGGACTTTGGGGGTGGAGCCAGGAGACTTTGGGGGTGGAGCCAGGAGAAAGGAAGTGACATCATTTTGTGATGTCACATCCTGTGATGTTGCTTCCACATGCTGACACATGAACTCATGAAGTTTCCTAATACTGAATCAGGCCATTGGTCCATCAAGGTCAGTATTGACTACTCAGACTGGTAGTGGCTCTCCAGGGTCTCAGGCTGAGATCTTTAATGTCACCTATTACCTGATCCTTTTTTAGCTGAAGAGGCTGATACCTCCTGCATGTCAAGCAGATGCTCTATCACTGAGCAACGGCCCTACTGAATCCTTCCTCATCTCGGCAGAATATGAAGCACTAAGTGCTACACAAGTGCTAAATATGATTTTCATATCATAAGAACAGGAGAGAAGCCACAGTGGATCAGCCCATCCAGTACAGCCCATCCAGTACAACACTCTGTGTCACAACAGTGGTCAAAAATACCAGGTGCCCTCAGGAGGTCCAGCAGCGGGGCCAGAACTCCAGAAGCCCTCCCACTGTTGCCCCCCAAGCACCAAGAATTCAGAGCCTCACTGCCCCAGACAAAGGGTTCCATTTAGACCTTGTGGCTAATAATAGCCACTGATAGACCTCTGCTGGATGGGGACAGAGAGAGAGAGAGAGACAGACAGACAGAAAAAAGAAAGAAAGAGGGAGAGAGAGAGAAGGGGAAAAAACTGGCAGAGGCACTTACTTCCATTTAGACCTTGTGGCTATAATAGCCACTGATAGACCTCTGCTGGATGGGGACAGAGAGAGAGACAGACAGACAGACAGACAGACAGAAAAAAGAAAGAGGGAGAGAGAATGAAAAGAGCTGGAAGAGACACTCACCTTGCCAGCCACATGCAAAAGCAGCTCCTTCAGTCCCTCCTTAATCTCTGGGCGGACCTGTCTTGCTGTGGAAGAAGCTCTCTTGCTGACTTCTTAAAGGGGAAATGTCTGGCGAGGCTTTTTACTGCAGGGCAGGCTCTCTGCAGACATTTCCCTTTTAAGGCAGCCATTTTGTCCCCCCGGTGGCCAACTTTGGAAAAGCGGGAGATAAGCACTAAAAATCAGTGTTTCCCCCGCCCCACCGGGGGACTTGGCAGCCCTACTTCTCAGAGATCTGCAAGATTTAATTAGAGGGGAGCCCAAGGAGTCCTGAGAGAACAGAAGAAAGCTGGATTGACCAAGATAATCTGATTATCCCTATTTAAAAGGAAATCAGTCAAATCTGGGAAGGATAAATAGAGCAGTGGCTATTTTTATTTTAAACATTTTACGGCACCTTTTCATCCAGCTTAGGTTCCCTAAAGTGGAGAACAATCAAACATTTTAAAGATAATAACAATGTTTTAAAATAATTTAAAAATGAAACAAAACACATACAATCGAAATGAAACACATACAAAATTAAGGCACATGCACGGGAAGGAGAGTTAATGAAGGAACACTAAACAAAACAGGTAAGTCTTCACCTGCTGGTGGCAGACAATGAGAGAGGGGGACAGACAAATCTCCATGGCCATGACCAAGAAGGCCCTTTCTTGGGTTGCCGCTTGTGACTCACTGCGCAGAAAAGCAGGTTTTTAAAATGCTGCTTGTGTCAGAGAGTCAGGGAGTTCAAGAGTTAATCTTCCCAGGAGAGAAGTGCTTATGTGTTAATTTGCTGTTAAATCCCTGTCTATAAATTTAGAACCTCATCTACCATTCCAATGTATTTGAAAAAGTGTGCACACACACATGAAAGTTCATAGCTTGAATAAACCTTTGTTGGTCTTAAAGTTGCCACTGGACTCTAAATTTGTTCTACTGCTTCAGACTAGCACGGCTGCCTACTTGGATTTCACTTCAGCTGTGTCTTTGGCTCCCTGATGTCAGAGTTTAATCTATGGGAACACTGATGTTCTAAGATCCCAGCCGAAGAGCAGGGGCATATTCTGATAGAGTCAGAGGTATTTGTTTTCTGGATCAATATGAGTCAGTTTCTGGTAATAGACTTCAATGTGACTTTTCCACTGATGAAACATTTGATGCCTCTGATAGTTTATTCACAGCAAAAGCCAGCAATCTAATACAGTAGCCTAACTGAATTTGTCAGAATCCACAAACCACAAGCATATGATGCCCCTGGAGTTTGATCAGGAAATGGGGGCATTCTCAGCCCTTCAGTTATGCTTTTGGGGTGATGGAGGGACTCTTATTCCAAAAATAGCTTATGAAAGATAGATAATCCTGTCCTTAAATGCTCCCCGATTTTTCATCTCAAGCCATTTTTATTTGTTTTGTGTTCATCCTCTCCCTCTTTGTCTCCCCCTCTGGCCTTTAATGCACACATAGCTTACCGTGGATCTGAGCAGTCAAGCCTTTAAGCTTGACTTCGGATTTGTGTGCATGCCGTATGCACCATTCTTTTTTTTTTTTTCTCCAGTGTATTTCTGTGTATTTATTCTGCAGCTGAAACCAAAAACCACAGCTTTTTCTTAATTGGGGTGGGAACATCATTTGTGACGTGTGTGTGTGTGTATGTGGAGTCCAAAGGTTTTTTTTTAACATTTACACAGTTGTCTAATCACAGCTGTGCAGTAGCATCCAGCAAGCACTTTCCATTTAAATCCTCACAGTTCAGGTTTTTGCATTCATTTTAGCCTTACTTTGTTGAATGAAAGGGAGCAGAAAGGAATGTAGGCAAATAGAGAAAACCCACTGTTGAAACTGACAAGACTTTTTCTGCAACTGACAAGCAGGTGCAAAGTCCTGTTTTCTGTATTGCTGTGTACTAGGGGATACTCTGCTATGTTACCAGCTACTGTGAAAAATGGAAAGGTGAAAGAGTCACAGGATCTCCTAATATGGGGGAACATGATGAGTGTACAGAATCACAGTAGGACCCTCTGACACTGGCATTGCAAGCTGTGAGAGGGCAGCCCAGCTGGGCTCATCTGGAAACAGCCACACATCTGAAAGGGTGTGGGAATCTAAGCCCGCCACTCCCAACACTGCCACCCTTTTCTCCCAGTCAGGTTGCTTTCTCTTCCCCAAGCTCTGGGATAAATTTTGAGGTGGGGAGAGAGCTCTCTGGCCTTCTCTCTGCTACTGGATGGGTTTGTCACAGGAGGTGGTGGGTCTTCACCCTTCCATTTCCCCCTCTCCTCCAATCGCTGTGGTCATTCACTTCTCTGAATTTTAAACAAATGGCAGCAGGCTTTTGCATGTTGCTGAGTGTGGCAAGATGGTTAAGCCAGGAGACATTTTCCTTATTTTTGCATGCCTAGAGGAAGAGCAGCAGCAGCAGGTGGCCAGGCAGGTGGTGGCTGCCACCCTGCTGCTGAAGGAGCCATGGAGGGTGCTTCCTTCAGAGCTGGCCATGCTGGTGGGGTGCTAGACCCAATCAAGTTTCTCCAGTGGCCCCAAAACATCCTCTGCCTCCTCCTGCCGCTTCCTCTGCTGCCGCCACCAGCATCTTATGCACAACTTCACTGCTGCCTCCTCCTCTGCCACTCACTCCTAAACTGCCTCTCAGGCCGAGCAGGCACCCCCTCTCCTTGCCACCACTTGGGCTGGCCAGGGGGCTGACAAGACCATCTGAGGGAGGTGGGCTGCAGTGGGCTGCACTACCCTCGGCAGAAGTACACCATTAAACTTCGTTGCTCTTAAAGGTGCCACTGGACTCAGACCTTGTGTCAGTGAAAACAGTCTCCTCTAAGTTTCCCAGGAACTGCAAAGGCAGGGCAGCCCAGCTAGTATCGCTGTGTCAGATCACTTGTAAAATATATATATAAATAAATGTAAAACAATGAGGAATGGCAGAAGGTACAGAGTGGGCAGAATGATGTGGCCATGGGAAAAGGATGGGAAGGAAAAAGCTGAGGAAATCTGTATGCTTTCAAATTACCTTTGGCTTCCAACCAAGGCAAGGGGAAACACTGCCCCAAAACCACTTTCAGAAAAGCTGGGGAAACAGCAAACGGAATGTGAACTAAGAGCTGAAAGGGACAAAAATCCATGCAGAACAAAAATGAACACCAAAAAAGATGTGCAAGTTAAAAGTGGGGTGAAATGCTGAAGGAAAAAGAAAACACGACAGAGATGCACGATGAAAGCAAGGGAAACCACTGGTGCATAAAAAGCCGCATTCTCCCTTGCTTTTTATTTCTTTCAGGCTATGCTTGCTGGCGGCGCACGAGAAAAGAGCTTAGAATAAATCCTGTGGCTAAAGAGAACTTCCACAGCAAATGCTTCCAAGGAAGCCCCTCTGGGAGAAATCAGGGAGTGCCAACAGATTAACAGTAATTAAGACACACCAGGCTAGAAGACAAAGATGTCTCTTCCCCTTATTGTCTTCTGTATGGTATGCAGTCACTGACCATTAACACAGTTTGGATGTTAAGTACCCTGTGGCAGTCTAGAACCTCTGATACAAATCTTCTCATTGCCCCAAAGCTCCCGCCGAATGTATGACTCAGCTTCATCTCTCCGGTTTTGTAAACCTGAATTGAACTATAATTCAGTCAAGAACTTCCCCTCCTGTTGCCCTTCCCTGGTGCTGTTTAGTCAGTTCTATAGTTTTCCTGGTAAGTTGCTCACCTCTCAAGTGTTCCTTTATCCTCTGTCATAGTCTTTTATTTCTTGGAATGAACTCATTTTATGCTATGATTCAAAAACAGTATAACTGGCCTGGCTTGAGAGTCAGCAGTTAGAGCTAGATCCTGAATACCAAGAGAACTACAACAGACTCCCCACACACATGCTGGATCCCTCCTTCTTCCATCTGATTTCTTTTCAGAATAGGACAGGTAATCTTTCCTCCCCCTCTTGATCAACCCCCCCCCCCCCCCCCGTTTTCCAAACCACAGAGTAAGAGAAAAGAGTAAGAGTTCAGTCGCACTTTAAAGACTAACAACATTTGTTGTAGGGGATGCGTTTTCATGAGTCACTGCTCACTTTTTCAGATATGGATACTACAAATTGTGTTAGTCTTTAAGGTGCTACTGGACTCTTATGCTTTTTTTACTACTACAGACAAATGGCTACCCATATTGATTTAGCTCAAACAAACTATAATTCCTGCTCCAATCTGGAGTAGCTCTGCTGAATTTGGCAGTCAATTCAGCCATGGCTGCTCTGTTGGGAATATACTTCCCAGGGGGTGTGCACCAGGAAGGCTTTAACATACCTCCACGAATGCCTGCTTTGTGGGGGAGCACACTTGTTTTTAGCATGTTCTGGGGGAAAGCTGAAAGGAGGAGCCAAAGAAGCTGGCGGTGGGAGCACCCATCAACCTGCTAGAAAAGGGGCCCAGCCCCATAAGACAGAGTGAGCTGAGAAAATGGCTCCGTATTTATCCCAGACATGCTGATGGTTTCAGAATTCCCTTTCAGGCCCTAGAACTCCCTTTATGGCCACTAACTTATCTCCAGTCATGGGCAAGAAGTGCATAGTTAAGGGGGAAATTGCTAAGGAATGTACAGAGACATCCCTAGCTCCCAGTTTGAGGGTGTCTCCTTTCAGGGTGGTACCCAAGAAGGCAGCAGACGAGTTGCACCAGATCCATGACCTCTCCTACCTGCGAGGCAGTTCAGTGAATCATGCCATTCCTGACCACCTGTGTTCGATCAAGTACACATCCTTTGATCAGGCTGTCAGGGTAGTGCACGGCGGTGGGGTTGGGATGGAGATGGCAAAATGTGACATTAAGTTTGCTTTTCACCTTCTCCCAGTGCATTCAGAAGACTCTGAGTTATTAGGTTTTGCCTTTGAAGGCAAGTTCAACATGGATCAGGCGCTGCCCATGGGGTGCTACGTATCCTGTGCTGCCTTCGAGAGGTTTAGTTCCTTCACGGAATAGATGCTGCGGTACTGCACAGGTCTAAAGGACATGGTGCACTACCTAGACAATTTTCTTTTTTTGGGCCCAGCTGGATTGATGCAATCTCACCATTTGTTAGGCAGCTTTGTCAGCTTGGCCAGGGACCAGGGGGTCCTGCTGGTTCATGAAAAAACTGAGGGACCATCCTCAGTGTTAACCTTTTTGGGCATCAAGCTGGATATGATTCAGCAGGCACCACGTCTCCCAGTAGGTAAGGTTGAGAACCTGCAGTCCCAGCTTGTTGCATTCAAGGGCAAGAAGAAAGCCACCTTGTCAGAATTACAACAATTGATTGGGCATCTGAATTTTGCCTGCAAGGTGGTGGCCCCTGGGTGGGCCTTCTTGCATCAGCTTTGCAATGCCATGGCACATATATGCCTCCTACACCACAGACTGAGTGTCACCAGAGGCATGTGGGAGGACCTGGAAGTCTGGGAAGAGTTCCTCGGTGCCTTAAAGGATGTTTCCTTCTGGAGGGAGGATATGAAGACAGAGGCAGAGCACCAGGTCAGCTCAGATGCTGCAGGCTCCATTGATTTTGGCCTGAGGAATGGGGGGCATCCAGCCTTAACAAAGATCTAACCTTTTTGGAGTTCTTTCCCGTTCTAGTGGCGGCTTGGCTGCGGGGAGAGGAACTGGCTAATCATTCAGTTCAATATTGGTGTGACAACCTAGCAGTTGTTCATATCATTAATTCTCTCACATCCAAACAGACTTGGGTCAAGGCTTTTACTCTGGGTTGCTTTCTTCAGCTCAACTTGTTGTTTGTGGCCAGGCATGTCCCGGGGGTCAGTAACGGGGTACCTGACGCTCTCTCCCACAAACAGATGGAGAGTTTTCATCAGCTGCACCCAGAAGTTGATTTGCACCCAGCTCGAATGCCCCAGGAACTGCAGCAGCTTGGAGAACCAAGGCTCACAGGGCAACAAATCTAGTTATTGCCCCTAGCACCAGGAGAGCATATGCAAGCAGTCCACCAATTTGGTGCTCTTAGGCAGGAGGTAGGGCTGCAAGTTTTATGGCCGATACTGGTGGATCACCTGGTTCACTATTATGGGCACCTGAAAGGTAAGGATTTGGCAGTTAAGTCCATCTGGGGCCATCTTGTGATGCTTGCCTTTAAGAGTAAGGCCCAAGGGTTAGTTGAAGTCATGGGTGACTTCCAAGTTAGGAAAATGTTCAAGGGGTGGGCCAGAGAGGTGGGGACACAGCATGATAAGCAGCAGCCCATCTCTCTGGTGGTCCTTCAGGGCTTGCTTCAGCCTCCCTGATTGCCTTTTTTTGGGCCCTTTGTATCAGTGAGCTCATGGCCCATTCTAAGAATGACGAGTCTGGCATGGCCTTATCGGCTTGGGAAATTCATTTTTGTTGAGGACCATGCCACCTTATGTGTAAGGCACTCCAAAATGGACCAGATACAGAGGGAGACTGAGACTTCCCTTGGCCCTTGTTCAGAGAAGGAATTGTCCTCGGACAGGGGCATGGGACCAGTGAGGCATTGAGAGGGCTTGCCATAAGGCTAACCATGAGCTCAGGAAAGCTCTGGAAGGTGGGTTAGGTGCCTATCTACCTCATCCTGATATATGGGCCAAATTTGACAGCCTGTATAGAGGGAATGGGGTTCATTTGTCAGTAGATGGCAATCAGAACTTTTTGGAAGATTTGCAGCGTGAGCTAGGGATGGCTCTGGGCCATACAGTGGGTCCAAGGGCTAGGGTTGCCAGGTCTGTGGGAAAATACCTGGAGATTTTGGGGGTGGAGCAAGGAGAGGGTGGGGGCCTGGGGAGGGGAGAGGCCTCAGCATGGTACAATGCCATAAAGTCCACCGTTCAAAGCAGCCATTTTCTCCAGGGGAGCTGATCTCTGTCAGCTGGAGATCAGTTGTAAAAGTGGGAGGTCTCCAGGCCCCACCTGGAGGCTGGCAACCCTACAAAGGGCCTAAGCAGAGGCTTAGGCTTGGCCTTGGCTGTGGCTGGAAAAAGAGGGGTAGTTTAAAGTGGACTTGTTAGCACCATTTGGCACCAGTGTTCCCTCTAAGCTGAATTCCTGTAAGCTAGCTCACAGTTTTTTAGCCTCCGGCTCACACATTTTTGTCTTCGCTCAGGCAGGATGGCTTCAGAGCAAACTAATTTATGCAGTAGCCAAATCGCTTGCTCACAACTTTAACGCCAGTAGCTCACAAAGTAGAAGTTTTGCTCACAAGACTCCACAGCTTAGAGGGAGCACTATTTGGCACCCCTGCTTTTGGGAGTTGGGGATCTGTCAGGATTGGCTTGTGGGTTGTGCAGCTCATGGCCATGAATGCAGACTCCTTGCGGGACTCCCTGAAGAGGTCCACCTCCCAAGTTGTGTGGCCAGGTCCAAGCCAGGCAGAGGATGGTTCATATCAAGGCAGGGTGGCTCACAGCAAGGAGGGGTTGACGGGTTGACCCCTGGCTTACTTGTTCTGCTCTGTCACGGCCCTTGCCACTTCTCAGAATGTAAACAGTTAATAAAGTGACCATTATGTTAATTCAGCCAAGGTGTCTGACTCTTTATTCCGAATGGGAGGGCAATGTTTGGTTGCTGTTGCTATATTAATTAGGATAAGGAATGTGTCTGTGTTTTGATTTAGTAATGCTAGCATTTGCTTAGAGTTATTCCCCTCCCCATTCTACCAACTCCCTGGGTAAACTTTGTATTCCTTTAAAATCAGGTCTCTGTCATCCTTTTCCTGCTGAAAACTTACTACTCACAGCCACTTCTCTAAGTAAAAGATCCTGGTTTTCTGCACCTGGTACAAACATGCAAGCTAATTCCCCACATTAATCTGAATGTATGTTCATTAGGGTTGCCAAGTCTTACCTGGGGCTGAGTTTTCCCTCGAATGATAGAGCGTCCCCCCCGTAACGTGTCCGACACGATGATATCTCCTCCAGGTGATGTCATCACGCCGGGCACATTCTGCAATCCCAGCAACTTGGGGGTGGGGTTCCCCCAGCGGCCCAATCTGGGCTGGCGGGTAACAGACTCATTGAGTGGGAGTTTCCCCGCCCCCCAGGGGGACCTGGCAACCCTAGTTCACATTTGTGGGGGTGTGGTAACAGTATGAGCTGTCTCAGTTTCCATTTTACTATCAAAACCTAGTTGACAAGAGCCTTTTAAACATGTACCAGCAACCCACATGCATATTCAAATACTGTCTAGTTGCAACCAACTTATGACAACTCAAGCAAGGGGATTTCAAGGCATGTGAGTAGTACTTCCTCTGCAGAGCTTCCTTGGAGGTCTCCCGTCCAAATACTGACCATGCTTAGCTTCCAAGATCTGATAGGGTTGGATTATACCATGCTGCCTTCCCTCCCGTACCAGAAACCTACTAACCACATTTATTGGGTATCCTTGCTACTCATGATCTACTCCCCGGTATGTACAGTAGCTATGTTATGTAAACAAGGTAATGTGCATATTTATGGTGTATGTAAAGCACTGACACATGTGAAGATGAAAACCTTAAGATCCACTAGTTAGTTCACACATACTACAGCTGTGCACATGTGGTAAACACACATTGCCTCTGTTTACACAACTTGGTGACTACACATATCATGAGAATCTGCGAGCAGTTAGTAGGATCTCAGTACATGTGATTGTAATGTCTGAAAGGGGCTAAGGAGGTTGTCACAGCTGAGTAAAACAAATGTGATACATTTTTGAACTGAGCATCACAAGTGTTTTCAATGGCCTGGTGCTCAAAATTCATTTATGGTACCGAAGAGATGGAAAATCCCTTCAAAGAGATACCCTATCACTAAAGTTAACAAAAGGCAGCTAGACTGCCCCTATCCATGCTTTAAAGATAAGCATCTTTGCAAACCAGAATCCTTTGCTGGTGAATTCATATGTTAGTATTCAGCCTTAACTGGGAGCTATATATCTGTCTTGGAAAACAGCCAAAGTTTGAACTGCATTATCCGGGATGATTTACAAGATAGATCTAGCATCAGTGGTCCTAACATTATATTGTTGAAGACTATTAAGAGTTATGGCTATCATTTTTATTGCTCAGAAGGTGTGATGATTTAATGTGTGCTTACACAATCAGTATATAGGGTTGTCTTTGTGTGATTGGTTACCTAGATAAGGATGCAAATTTTTATTTCAGTGTATCAGAGTAGATAAAAGCTATCAACCCGTGTAGTCAGGAAATGACTAGGTAGGAGACGGAGACTTTAGTGCTTTTTTCAATCCCATTAACCACATCCACTTCCCAAATGACCTGACTCTACCCTCTTGCTCCTCTTACCAGCATCAGTGAGGAGATTAGTAATCACTAGGGATGGGAATGAACTGAATTACGAACTGAAATTTGTCATAAACCAGCCCTGGTTCATGACCCTCATGGTTCATGACCCTCAGTTTGTGCGATTGAGTCTCCCATGAACTGCCCACAAACCAAACCATTGTTCATGGAGGTTCATGAGGTCTGTGAGCCAGATATCCTGGCACCGATGACTCAATTGTCCAGGCAACAGAAGGGGGGGGGGGATGGACTTCTGCAGCCCTGGAAACACAAATAGTGGCTCTCCAAAGCTTGATAGGCAGCTCTGGTTGCCAACCAGAGAGTTCCCATTCTGCTCTAAGCCTTTCACTTGCAGGGAATCTGTTCAACACACTCCTGAACCTGTGGCTGCTGTGATTTCCCCTGACAGCACTTTCCTTGGGGCACCTTCTTTGGGGGGCTGCTACTCAGCCCCCACAAAGCCAATCTATACACAACTTGGAGGCCAGATAGAGGGGCATCCAGGGGAGGTCCACTGCCAGTTTGATGCCTCTAGCTTGCAAGGGGGTATTCAACACACACTTTGCACTTTGGACCCTAGGATCTCCCCCTCCCCCAAAGCCAATCTGCACACAACTTAGAGGCCAGGTAGAGGGGTATCCCAGGGAGGCCTGCTGCAAGTTGGATGTCTGTAGCTTGCAAGGGGAGCTGCTCAACACACTCCCTGCTTCTGTACTTTGGACCCTAGGATCTTACCTCTGGCCAATCTGCCCATAATTTGGAGGGCAGGTAGAGGGGTATCCCGGGGAGGTCCACTGAAAATTCAATGCCTTTAGCTTTCAGGGGGGCCATTCAACACATTCCCCCCTTTTGCACATTGGACCTTGGTATCCCCCCCTAGCCAATCTGTACATAGTTTGGAGGGCAGGTAGAGGGGCATCCTGGAGAGGTCCACTGTGAGTCTAGTGCTTCTCTAACTTGCAAGAGGGCCATTCAACACACTGAACCTGTGGCTGTGACTTCCCAGAGAACACTTTCCTGGGGGCACCTGCTTCCCCCCCTAAATCCAAACTTGGAGGACAGGTAAAGGAGAGTCAGCTGGAGACTCACTGCAAGTTTGGTGTCTCTAGCCCACCGGGGGGAATAGCATTCTACCATGCCACGAACCTCACAAACCAGTGGTTCATGCCCATCCCTCGTAATCACCCATTACTGAACTTTCTCTCACAGTGTGAAGCTACACAAGGGAGTATTCTCGGATGTCCTCTTAGTTTATAGAGAACAACAGTGAGACACATGTGGCCTATGAGGCCCACTAAACTTAAAACCAGTCATCTATATGAATTTGACCATGTACTCTGGACCAGGCTCCCAAACCAACAACTGAAAAGTCAGCATAGTTTCCTGAAGCAAGAAAGTGTGAAAACTGTTGCTTGGAACAGTGTTTTAAAAGTCTCTTACTCACCAATGAGCCTAATTGGTATGAAAATGTAATGAATTTGGAGATCAATAAAAATTAACTGCACTGAAAATTGCTCTGTGTGCATGAAAAGCAATATTATACAGCATTCTCTGAACTATTTTTCTAGAATAAAAGAGCAAGCTAAAATAATTGCAGTTTGAGAGCCCTTGATTCCACTTTAGTGCAAATATTTATTGAACTTTTCAGAAAGGAAATTGAACTAAGTTTTAAAAGCCCCCCACCCCCACCCCTTGGTCTAAATGAACTCATTTCTAGAGACCCTGATGGTGACTATAAAAGTGAAGCAGAGAATATATATCTCAGCTTTGCAAGTGGTCCATTGCTAACATTCAAGTAATAAAAAAGGAGAGAGATTTACAATATAAAAATGACACAGTGCTCCCTGGTGTATAGAAGAAGGGAACTGGTACAGCCCTATCCTCTTGTCAATCTCCATGAGACATGGGACTGGCATGATTGGAATGCCTGATATAGCCACAGAAGTGGTATGGGACATGGACTGGGGTCAAGGCATTGGGGAATGAGGTCTTCTTCGTTACAACTTGTCATTGGAGAATAATTATGGACAGTCATATTCCCCCCTCAAGGCTTAAAACAGACTGGGAGTGTTTTCAGTTCAGGAAAATAGCACTGGGGAAGAGTTAATAACTACTTCCTCAATGCCGAAGTGCAAGTCCCTTTTGGTCCCCCACAGAGCTGCTTTTTAGAATCAAATTTCACATCAGAAATTCTAGTTATGGAACTCCAGAGTCATGCATAGGGAATGCACTAACGTTGATAATAGGTTCTTTCATTAATCAATTCCATGTTCTCCCCTCCTAGATAATGGTTGCAGTCATACATGTGAGATAAAGCCGGGGGGGGGGGGGAGGCTATTTCCTCCGGCAGAAGTTGACCCACAGTTGTGCAATCACACAGTCTTTTGAAGCTGTGGGCGCAGCCCGCCACTGCGTGATCAGACACAACCATGGGTGAGTGGGGGTTTTTTTGCCATTTGTCTCCAATGCGCTTAAACGAGGGATTGGTGATTCACACCTCAGCCCTGAGGGCTCCCTATAGAGTGTGTGATGATGTGCATACTGAGAATGGAAAAAAACCGATGGCACAGAGTCAGGATGGCCTGATCAGACCATCCCAACGTCACAAGAGCGTGCTGGAGCGATCAGACGTGGGAAAGTCCGTGGCCCATAGCAACCCATTTGCTACTGGACTTTCCAAGGTGTCTTTTACCTTGGCTTGTGTGGTGGAGCAAAATGGGTTGCCAATGGCTGCAGGGTACTTCCCAGATGTTTTCTGATCGTGCTCCTTTAATCCGCCCAGCAGTCGCACCTATGTCGAGGCTAACTGTGCGTCTGATCACAACCAATTTCTTCTAAACTTATTTTTTTCTGAATGCGTTTGTTTCTTTTAAACTTGTTTTATCTTGTATGTCTCAGTGACATGCTAACGTTTCAGTGACAAATTATGTGTGATCTGCATCTTTGTCTGCTATTGTTCTTATCCAATAGTTACATCTAATACCAAACTTGCTGTCTTGGATGCAGATAATGAAATTGAACTAGGGTGAACTGGACTGTCTACTTCAATTTTAGCCCATAGATTACAACAAACAAACAAACAACAAAAACCTTATACAACACCCAACATTTAAATTGAACCAGTGAAATCCCAACATTCACGTACATCCTAGTTACACGTAGCTTGCCCTATAGACAACTTACCAGATAAACTGAAAGTGTAAATGTTGCTTTAATGTATAGCCCTATCACAGGAGAAATCAGTCCTTCTTTATAAGCCATAGCAGCAACACAATAATTCCGTCCAAATAAGTACAAGAAATTTCAACAAGTTTTCATTGAAAAAAATTAGAATACATAATAATAATTTAAAATGTCTCAACAGGAGTAGTGACAGGGAGGGCCAGACTAGCTACACCATTTCCAAGAGATCTATGTTTAAATCTCTTGTGGGTTTTTTTAAAGCTAGATAATAGTCTCAGGTCGAAAAAAAATGTCTCTTGGGGAGGGAGTATTTAACTTCTCTGCCTTTACGTCTTATAATTTAAATTGTCCCTCTGAAGTTGTTCTTAGCACTACAGATGGGTAATCAGATACTGTCTGCTGTTGGATCAGATAGGCTACATCCAAGGTAATCAAAGGCTTCTTGGAATGACTCCCATGTTAACATCATGAATCAATTGTCAGGGATTTTACAGTGCCTGATGGCCTCCCATTTTTCAGGCAACAGTATTTCTCCTAGCCCCAGTCTTAGCCTCGGGTCTGTTCAGGACAGCTGCCTTGGCCAATCATGCATTGTTTCATGACGACGGGGAAAACAGTAAACAGCACCCATCAGTTAGCCATTTTGCAGTGCGTGTGTGCTTCACTGCTCCTTGTGTCCTGGGAGAGAAGACTTGCTTGGCTGGACAGATCCCGCCTGGACTGAGGGAAACTCTTTTCCCTACGGTTGCCAGGTCTAATGAATCTGCCAGTGGGGGGTGGGAGGGAGCTGTCCCAGAGTGGGGAGTGGGGAAACAATGATGTCACATGTAAGTGATTTATTTATTTATTTATTTGTTCATTCGTTCGTTCGATTTATAGGCTGCTCTCCCCGCTATTGCAGGCCCAGAGCAGCTAAGAGGTCTTGGCAAGCCAAGATTCATAAATGCATTAAAGATTTAAAACAGATTTAAAACAATTACAAACCTTCCCAATTCAACAGTAAGAATTTAAATAAAGTGCTTAGTGCTCAAAAAGGTCAGATGTCATCATGCTGCGGATGTTACATGGCACTGCACTGATATTTCGGGCAAAACTCTGGTTACCATAGAGTTTTGTCCAAAATACCAGAACATCACCATGCACCATCCTGGACATGATGATATCACTTCTGTGTGATGTCATTGCACCGGCGATGTCAATGTGTGGTGTTGCTGTTTGGGGACGGGGCTTCCCCCGCTGGCCAGCTGGCTGGCAGTGGGATGGCGCCCTGGAAATCGGGGGAACACGCGCCTGGACCAGGGGTCTGGCAACCCTACTTTTCTCAGCAGACTTCCTTAATTAATTTTGATTATTAATTTACTACTACTAGCTAGTCTTCCTTCATCCTTTTTTCCTGGGAGTGTAAGAAAGGGAGGCGGGGGAGTTTGGGAGAGGCATTACTTTTATTGCTGTTTTGAGTTCCGTGTGAACTAAACACTAGATTTGTTTTGATTTTCTGTCTTTCTGGGTTTCTGAGGAAATTGTTTTTTTTGTTTTTTATTGTGTGTGTATTACTGATCCCCCAAAGTCCAGAAAAGTGTCACTCAAGCTGCTCATATGGCCGCCTCTACATTGTTCTGCTGACAACTGAAACATTTCTTCAACATATGTCTCTGCGAAGAGAGACCACATGGTCTGCCCCCTCCATTTCCGATGAACAAATTGTGATGTGACGTGGCCTTGCCTCAATTGAAAAAATGCTATTTTTTCCCTCAATTGATATATTTTTTTAAACTGCTCCAGAAAACCAGAGGTCATTTTTGTTCTCTTTGACTTTGCAGAGAGAATCCAAAACAAAGGACCACAGTGTGGAGATATACACAGATAATAACAAAAAAACTGTGTGAAAAGGCTATAGAGCCAATTAGTGAAAATGACTCCTTTAAATTTTCTAAAACAGTTGTAAAAATATCTTTTCAGCCAAATAAACTGTTTGAAACCTCTGCTTTGTGTGATTATTTACAGACACTGCTCACATTCTAGAATAACGTATTGAAGTGAACAAAAACAATATCCAAGAAGCATAAATGATATACATAAACAATAACCACAAATATTCAACCATTATAGAGCAAGAAGACAACTAGAGCAAGAAGACAATTAGAGAGCAAGAAGACGGGCAGCCGGTTAACAATCCCATTTCAAAATTTAATCTTCATCAGCTCTGGAGGAAGTTAATAATCCAGAAAGTCCCTTGGTGAAATGAGTTGCACAATAGCAGAAGAGGTTAAACAAAATATACAATTATTGTGATTTAAATGAGACACATACATTTAATCAGTAATGAAGTCTGTCATAACTGTCAGGCTGGGTACCTGGATTTCCCACTCTCTCACTCTCTGCCATGCTCAGGACCTGCAGAGGGCTACTGAAGCCTCGAAATGAAGGCAAAAGGTATTAGTATCTGAAGACCTGCAGAGGTATCTGAAGCCTCAGAATGAAGGCGAAGGTATACCTACATAGGGCATTTGATACGTGCCCCCCCAAATGAATGGGATTATTATGGGCCATAAAAACAAACAAACAAACAAATCTTTTGGACCTTAACAGTAAAAGGATTAGATACAAGGTTCCCTGTACCTTGCCATATTCCAGCAGCTGTTTGGGACACTTTCTTTGCTGCTACATCCACAAATAAAAATGGAGATATAGCAGACAGTAGCCCAAGATTGTCACCAGATATAAAGGAATGCCCCCCCAGTAACAGCTAATGAGGTTAAGATCTTGATTAAACAACAACAAAAAAGGAAAGCACCTGGCCCTGATCTAATACCAGTGGAAAAGTTTAAAATCGACTGAAATTGGTGGGCACAGATTCTAACCTCAGTTTCTACTGATACAAACAAGGTGGGATATATTCCTGAAGTTTGGCACAGTGCAATAATATTACCGATTTACAAAAAGGGTACAAAAAGGGGGGGGGGGGGCGGATGGACCTGACAAATTATCGCCCAGTAAGTTTGTTATCCACTGTTGGAAAACTCTATGTTGCAAGGCTTTTTGGAAAACTTAGACCATGGGTTGAAGAAAATAACATCCTTGGGAATAAGCAGGCCAGTTTCAGGAAAGGAGCAAATACTATTGATCATTGCCATATCCTTTAATGCCTAATTGATATACGCATTCCAGAGAAGGTATACTGGGAACAGCCTTTGTAGATCTTAAATCAGCATTTGACACAATTACTAGGCCCAGATTACGGGAAAAGTTAAAGAACTATGGTATCAAACCTCGCCTCTTATATTTAATACAACAGGGTCAGGTGTAGAGAACAAAGGCAGTCATCTGGGTTACTTTCTCTAGACAAAGGAGTTAAATAGGGGCGTATTCTTGCCCTCTGCTGTCCAATTTATATATAAACTAATCCGATACCCATGCTTAGCGATGGTATTCAGATTCTGTAAATCCAGTTATAATACTGATGATGTGAAGTTTCAAATGTAACATTTGTTGTAGGGATTCTAAGGGAGAAGACTGTATTGTAAAAATGAAGTGAGACATACGTACTGTTCCCTCCCCCCCCCCCCCTCTACTGCAGGACCTCTCTGTAGACCACTCTTAGAAAGATCCTTTACTACCTCCCCATGAACATTCATAAACTCAATCACCATGCTGGCTGTTATGAGAAATGTCTATTCAGGAGTCTTGATTTGCTGATTTCTCTAACTGTGCTCAACTGTCTGCAGTCTCTTTTAACTGTGTTTTTACCTCAGAACATTGAGATCCAGAGCTGAGCAATCAGAGGGAGGTGGGTGCAAGCAAACCCCCATTTGTTTTCCATGTGCCTGGCAGGCAGGCTTTACCTCAGAACTCTGAGCTTCACAGTTGACCAATCAGAGGGGAAGGGGAGGCAGCAGCCTGCCAGGCACATGGAAAACAAATGGGGGAACCCATTTTGCTCCCTTTTTACCCCCTTAGGGGTTGTGTTTCTCAGAAGTCTCTTAGTTGTGGGGGTTGATGTCATGGAAGGAATGCACTCCCCTTATTTTGGGTTTCTTGGTGCAGAGATTTAACCTGGTCATTGAATTTGGGGGGGGGGGTGTTACAGGGGGTAAGACATTATTTTATATTATTATTTTATTTTCTGCTCAAGGTTATAGGTGTATGAGCAGAGATAGATAGATAGACAGACAGACAGACAGACAGACAGACAGACGGATGAACAGACAGACAGACAGATCATTTGACACACCCATATTATTAAATATACTACATTTCTGGAGTTGCAAATGGTCCGTTGTTGCCATTTAAAGGAGCAGTGTCCTCAATGTTGTTACTAGAGCTAAACAACAAACAGAACAATGCTGACCTCTGACATGTTTGTAGCCTGAAGGTAGATTCTTAGAACCACTCCACTATCAGCTCGAATCAGAAAGTCTCTTACACACGTACTCATACAAAAACCAATGAAAGGTTTAAGTTCACAACCCGGTACATCTGACAATAACTGTCAATATTTATAAATAATAGATCTAATCGAATATGCTGGATTTGTGTATAATGCACAGGAAATCTGTTGTGTGTTATTCCAAGGTTTATTAAGAAGTTCCTCACATTTAACCCTTGTGGCACAATTGCATACCCACTGCACATTCTCAGCATTGAAATGAAAGGTTTTTGTTTTGTTTTGTTTCAGTGTTTCCTAAACATTCCAGTATACTTTCTTGAGCATATTTATTTATTTTATTTATACCCCAGCCTCCCTGCAAGCAGGCTTAGGGTGGCTTACAATCATTAAAACATATGACATAATTTATCAGCATCAGTTAAAATCCAGTAAAATCATCCTAAAAATAATTTATTTGTTTGACACTTTTGACACTTTTGGTTTTCAGAAGGCAAGGCTACTCTATCCAGTACCCAAACTCCTTCACTAAACACACCAGTACTTTTCTTGAGTTTTTTACTGTGTCTTCAGGATTTAAAAGGCAGTTCCTAAACACACCAGACCAGGGATCTCTCCACTCTTCAGAGCTATCTACCTGTTTTAACTGGCTAGGGAAATTCTTCTCTCACTAGTAGATCTAATCCCTTTACTGGCCCAAATGGGAGTCTTCACCTAACTACTCACTCTTCCTTGCCAACCTCCCCAGTACTCCATCTGTGTTAAACTACTCTCAGTCAGGGCTAAACACAAACCCTATCAGTATTAAACCCTTCTCTGTCAGGGCTAGACTCAGACTCATCAGTACTAGACTCTTCTCAGTCAGGGTTGAATTCAGACTCCTTTCTCCTCAGTATTCAGCTCTCAAGTCTTTCTCTGCTCAACTGATGCTAACTAATCAGATCTCTTGAAGCAGCCTGTCACTCAAAGTTCTTTGGCTCTGTAAGGAATTTCACAGTCCTTTACCTGTTTATACAGCATTTATAAGACTTTAAAGTAGAAACTGTCACAGCAGCTTATTCAATGGGCTGTGAAATTGGACCCTATTGCCCAATTCACTTGAAACCTAGAGAGTATTCAAAATAGGATTGTTAAGAGAAATTCTTTTAATTCCTTTGTTCTCTGATTCTGTCTGAAATCCAACAATCAATTTCTTTTGCTGTTTTTAGGGATCTGAAGTCAGTTTTCTAATCTATTCCATTTTGACCAAAGGAAAAATTGCCGGGGGGGGGGGAGAAAAGGAGGGTCTACCAAATTTCAGAATTTCATGGCTGCAGTCACTGTCTGCAGTGATCTTGGATTCCAGGAATGTGAAGTCTGGCACCGTTTCCATGACTTCCCCTTCTATTTGCCAAAGAGTGATGGGGCTGGATGTCATGATCTTAGTTTTTTTGATGTTGAGTTTTAAGCCAACTTTTATGCTCTCCTCTTTTATTCCTAGCAAGAGGCTCTTGAGGTCCTCTTCACTTTCTTCCATTAGAGTGGTATCAATCTTAATTCCAGTTTGTACTCATCCAGGCCAGCATTTTGTATGATGTACTCTGCATATAAATTAAATGAGTAGGGTGACAATATATATCATTGTCATACTCCTTTTCATATGTGAAACCAATCAGTTATTCCATGTCCGGTTCTAACTGTTGCTTCTTGACCCTTATACAGGTTTCTCAAGAGACACGTGAGGTGGTCTGATACTCCCATCTTTTTAAGGACTTGCCACAGTTTGTTGTGATCCACACAAACAAAGGCTTTAGCACAGTCAATGAAGCAGAAGTTTATCTGGTACTCCCTTGCTTTCTCCATGTTCCAGTGAATGCTGGCAATTTTATCACTAGTTCCTCTACCGCTTCAAAACTCAGCTTGTTCTTTTGGTAGTTCCCTATCTACGTACAGCAAAATATACATGTAATAATAAACACTTAGACACCTATGTTCAAAGACTGAGTGAGATATACAGTGTAATCCACCATGGTTGAAGTCTATGAGATGCCTGTGGTTCAACAAGGTTGGTGCTTGCCTTAATTTTCTTGTATAAAAAGTCTCTCAGGTAGCCCTTAAAAGAACATTACTCTTAAAAATATGCATTCTTGAAAACAGTAATAATTGCTAATAGTGAACTTAATTAATAACCGAATGCCACAGTGACATTACCTAATAATACCCTGAGATTACATTGAAATTTCTGCCAGAAATATGACATTAATTCCTTGCAACTTGTAATTCACTGAAGTGAATTCATGCTAGCATTTTGAAAGGCTAAGCTGCTAGAAACCTTATTCCACTTAGTGAGCAGCAGTAATACCATTTTGGTACTTGAATAATTCCTATAGCCAAGGACAAGCTTCTTTCATAACCTCGGGAAATCCCTCGGATCAGTCTGCATCTCATTGAAACGGACAGCAAAAGGAACAGTGCAATGCAGTACGATGCTTGCTTTTTGGAGACCAGATGCAAATATTGTCTCCAGATTGCTTAACACAGCCAAGAATTGGAGTCAATCCTACCCCTATCCTACCATTTCACTGAAGAAAGTTTGAAGCTTTCCTTCAACTGGCAATTTAAGCGGGTATTCTGAATGCAAGTGACTTAGTTTGGAGTGACTTAGTTTGGAGGAAGTCCCCTTAAACTAGAGGAAGGCTCCTTGCTGAAATTCTGGATCCACACCGTTGGCTTTTTTTAAAAAAAAAATATTCTGGTCATTAGCTGTGGCTGCATGTGTAAATGATGTACCATGTAGACTGGGCATGTGGAAATTGTTTACTATAGTATGAGACTTTGTTGAGGGACAGTAGTATTGGGGCAAATACATACACAAAATGGCAATCCTTGCTAACTTACTCACATCATGTGTTGCAGAAGCTGCATGGAGTTCAGCACACTTGTTCCCACAACATATCAAGTGATCTTCAGCCATGAAGCTCACGGCCACACTGCAGAATTAATGGCTACAGCCATTAATCCCACAATATGTCATTTAACATATGAAAGTGTATACTTTTTTCTCTCACTGAATGTATACTCTGTGTGGGAGGAGGAGGAGGAGGAGATTGGATTTATACCCTGCCCTTCACTCAGATTTTCAGAGTGTCATACGAACTCCTTCCCCTTCCCCTCCCCACAACAGACACCCTGTGAGGTAGGTGGGACTGAGAGAGCTCTTTTCAGAACTGTCCTTGAGAGAACTGCTCTTTTTATTAAGAATATTTTATTATTTTTCAGAATTAAAGAAGAAAAAAACACTACATATCAACACAAACAAGAAGAAAAGAAAAATCCACATACAACAAACATGAAGTCTGTACTCATAATTGTTTAAAATTGTCTAAGCAGAATCTGCCTGTTGTGCACATACAGTTTAAATTTTCAAGAATTTGAGTTTATATTCCAGTTTTTAAATCTTTTTGAGATAGTCATTTGTATAACCTTGACCAGTTCTTATCAAAAGTTTCTTCACTTTTACCTTGTAACTGTAATGTCAGTTTATCCATTTCTGCAGTTTCAAATAGTTTATAAATTATTTCTTCTTTTGATGGTGATACTTCTTTTTTCCAATATTTTGCTTATCGAATCCTAACCATGGTTATAACATGTACAGTCATGTATATATCTGTGTTTTTTTTTTAATGTGTTTGGAATAATATATAATAAAAACAATTCTGGAATTGAATACATGTATCTATTATCTTTTGCAGCTCTGACAGAACTATGGCTTGCCCAAGGTCATCCAGCAGCTGCAAGTGGAGGAGTGGGGAATCAAACCCGGTTCTCCCAGATTAGAGTCCACACACTTAACCACTACACCAAACTGGCTCTCTCTAAGTAGTGTCTCATTGTAACCAGCTTCCCAAAGCATGCACAAAAGATTTCTATCCAAAGCAGATAGGTTTGTAATCTTCATACACTATGGAAACATATAAGTCTGAGTCAAATTTGTTAAATCCATTTTTTTATATATATAATTTTTTATTTTTCATAAATAAACATATTCACGTTTACATAGTCTTATTCCACATCATTTTAAAATTATTTCTCCATGAATCATTAAACATTTAGATTATTGCTTCATTAAACATTAAGCATTAAATATTTACTTTTCCAACTGAAAGTCTTCATTTCTTTTAGTCCATCCAATTATAAAGTTTGGACCAGATCGCAATGGTATCTCTCTTGGCATATGGATTTAAAAGATAACCTAATTTATCCATTTCTGCCCAACCTAAAATTAAGCTGATTAGTTCTTCTTGCGATGGCATTTCCAACGCTTTCCAATATTTAGCCCTTAAAATATGAGCTGCTGTAACTATATATGACAGTAATTGTTGATCGTCTTTTACCATTCCTTCCGATATCATATTCAACAAAAATAGAGCCGGATCTAAAGGTATCTCTATTTCAAAAATCTCAGTCACCATGATTTTAACCATTTCCCAGTATTTACTAATTATCCCACATGTCCACCATACATGGAAGTATGTTCCTCTGTTACCACAGGCCCAACATTTATTCAACACGTTATAAAATTTATGTAGCTTGTCCGGGGGCCAGTGCCATCTATAAAACATCTTATAGATGTTTTCTTTATAGTTAACAGTTGTTAGAAATTTAACTGATCTCCAAATCTTACTCCAGGCTTCTATGTCAACATTCTCTCCTAGATCTTTCATCCATGTTACCATAGTGGGTTTTATAACCTCATCCTGCATTTCATTATTTAAAAAGTATTTATATAATTTGTTAATTGTTTTATCATCATTCTTTATCCAAATCTCATCTAGTGCGTTTGGTTTGCTATCAATCCTGTTCTTTATATCTTTTTGGTATCTAGATTTTAATTGTATACTTTCCCACCAGGAAAGTTGTAGCCCTAGTTCCTCTTTTAATTGAGTTTCGTTTTTAAGTATCCCTTTGTTATCCAATAATTTATTATAAACAATTACATTTTGCGGATTTAATAATGATGGTTTAATAAAGGCTTCTAGTGGAGAAATCCAGCTAGGTATTTTGCCATAACAACTGTCTTTTACCTCTAACCATACTGCCAGTAAAGCCTTTCTCAACAGATGTGAATTGAAGTTTGTATGTATTTTATGTTTCCCATACCATACATAGGCATGCCAGCCCATGTATAGATCGTGTCCCTCTAATATGAGTACCCTCCGATTGTTAAGAGTTAACCAGTCCTTGATCCAAACCAACGCTGCCGCTTTTCCATATAATTCCCATCTTAGTACACCTATACCACCTCTTTCTTTTAGATCTTGCAATAGCTTCCATCTGGTTCAGGTTTCGTTTCTCAACCATGATTCATCCAAATATATGGAGTGAAAAATTTACCATGATGCACATATGAAAAACAGTGTTAAGTGGCACCACCAACTGTAAACAAACCAAGCTGTCTGTGAGTGTTTCAGTACAGCTGAATGCATATGAAGGCTATACATACAGAAATCTGAAGTGGTTTTGAGTTTCCATGTGCTATGCTTCCACACAAATCACATTACTTTTGCACTCCTGGATACCTTTGTATGATGACTATATGAAAGGACCCTTTGCCTTAATTTTAGTGGGCTGCTGTCAAGAAAAAAAATGGCAATGTTCTTTGATTGCTTGGAACTAGGAAACAAAAGAAGTGCCTTACCACTGGAGCAATGAGAGCTGAGTCAGGTATCTTAAAACTAAGTACCAGTTTAGAATTCACAGAGGGAGATTAGTGCATATTAGGAGACTGACTTCATTAGACAAGTTGTCTCAACAACAGGTAAAGGGAGAGGGGAGGACAATAGTACAATCCTAACCAGAGTTTCACATGCCTAAATCCATTTAAGTCAATAGGTTTAGAAGGGTGTAACTCTGATTAGGATTGCACTGCCAATGTCAGCTATTATAAAATATATCAAGTGCTGTATTTAGAACACGTAGTGTGCTCATGCTTTCAATTAAGATGATGATTATCAGTGTTCGTAATTTTCTGTTTCACTAGATGGAACAGATAAATTCTTTATTTCTTTATGTTGTCGAAGGCTTTCACAGCCAGAGTTCATTAGTTGTTGTAGATTTTCCGGGCTGTATGGCCATGGTCTTGGCATTGTAGTACCTGACATTTCGCTAACAGCTGTGACTGGCATCCTCAGAGGTATAACACAGAAAGATGGAGTACTCTCTCTGTCAATGTGAGAAGAAAAAATGGTAGGCAGGTAATTTATATCTACTCAGGAAGGTGGGGTAGGGCTGAGTCATTATCTTGTAGGAGTTTCCCAGGCTGTGACATGCTAGTGGAGCAGCTTTCCTGAGGAGGTTCTCTTGCATACAGACTGGCTGTTGAAATTCTTATCTTATCTGTAGTGCTGTTGTAAGATGTAGAGCAGTCCCAAAAAACACAAAATGCATCCCATTGGGCTGGAGAAGACATCAGGGTGGGGAAGGTGGGAACCCCTCCCTCAGTTCCTGGGCCAATGCCAACTCATGGAGAGGAGCTGAGAAAACTCATGAGACGTGAGTCTTCAACAGTATGGGTGAGGATGGGGAACCAGGCAGCCAGAGCAGGGAGTGATGCAACTCTCCTGTGTGAGAGAGACTTGTAGTACTGTTCTCCAGTAACAGATGTGAGCAGGGCTTTTTTTGTAGAAAAAGCGCAGCAGGAACTCATTAGCATAATAGGCCACACCACTGACATCACAGCTTATTAGCATATTAGGCCACACACCCCATGTTACCAGAAGAGTGGTCATCCAGCCACACCCACCTTTTGCTTCTTATTCTGTTTACCTTGTTTGTTGTCAAAACCCAGGGCTTTTTTTGTAGCAGGAATTAATTTGCATGTTAGGCCACATACCCCTAATGTAGCCAATCCTAATGAATTTCTGATGTTGGGTGTGGCCTATTATGCTAATGAGTTCCTGATGGGTGTGGCCAACTCAGGAGCCAGCCGGAGCTCTGTTCCTGTGCGTTCCTGCCCCAAAATAGCCCTGGATGTGAGTATTAAGTTACCTAGAGTTCTCGTGTTCCTGAGGGATCATAGAGAGTTGGCCCCTTCCAAGCCTTTTGTGCAATCCCACACTTTTCCCTCCATGGGCAGGACCCAAGAAGGACCCAGCAGCTACATATATGTTCAAAGCTTTTTGCCGCAATTGAAAGGGGCTCTTTCATTTTACAGTAATTGAAAGTATTAAATTGTAAGTATTAACCTATAGGATACACACAGGGAGTTAGCAATAAACTATCCCAGGGGTGGGCAAACTGTGGCTCGGGAGCCGCATGCGGCTCTTTCACATATATTATATGGCTCCCAGCAGGGCTGCTGGGGAAGCTAAATATCATTAGCAAACAAATATCATTGGACAAATTAATATCATTATCAGTATCTGCTTTTACCCCTTTTGTTATTATTTTTGGCAGTCTCATTTAATGTTAATAAAAAACAAATTTGCTTATTTTCCAATAAAAGCAGGTAATATTTATTCATGTCTTGTGGCTCTCAAACATCTGATGTTTATTCTATGCGGCTCTTATGTTAAGCAAGTTTGGCCACCCCTGCTCTAGGTGGCTCTTATGCTGGGCAAGTTTGCCCACCCCTGAACTATCCTGATCAGTTTGTGAAAGGTGAGCTGAGACTTCTGATTCTATTTCCTTTGCCTTGCCAGACTGGGGAACCCGAGGGTTCTTTTAGTGACCTTGTTCTCTAAATCCATCTACACATAACTCTGTTTTTTATGAACGTGACAATTTGCTTGCATGTGTTCTCTAAATCCTAGGATCCAGCTGAGAAGCACTGGAGATTGAGGGAAGCAGGTGTCAGTTATGGATATAGTTCCTGCTCCATGGACGAGCTGGTTGGAGCCAGTGGTGCTCAACACTCACCCACAGCCCAGCTGTGAGCGGGGGGTGGAAAAGATGGAATCCAGAAAGGCATCCCGGGTCCAATAGATTCTTCTTGCAGGCTATCAGTGAAGCAAAAGAGCTTGCCAAGCAAGAGTGCCCTGGTGCCAACTTGGCCACAAGATGCAGCTGTGATGATATACTGAATTTAGAAATGCCAATCCCAGTAAAGCAATTACATCACAGTCTGCTGATGGTGCCACTTTCCTGAAGGGTCACAATAAAAGATGGAATTATGGATCCATTATTTTACTCTATAGAATCAGACCGATTAGTATGCCATTGTTGGCAACTAAGAAATGCATTTAGCACTACCATAAATGTAGCAGAAACATTAATGCCTTTCACTTGCTCTCACACTGCTTCTCTTGTGTTCTGGATCACTTTGAATGTGGTACTCCCCTTCCTAAAAGGAGAAAAAAGCAACCAACAACACAAGAGTCTAAATATTATGCAAACACAATGGAGCTAGTACATCTTGCCAAGCTGTTCTCCAACTCATTATTTTAGTACATGGCCCTTTCAAACAGCAGGTTCATTTGACAAGTTAATTCTATTCATGGATTTTGAGCTCCTGTGAAAAAGGATAGTGTGCATGGCCCTGAAAGCTTCAAGAATGTTGTCTGGCAAGAAAATTGCCATGAATAACCTCAGCTCGGACTCAGCAAGATACAATTTATTAGTATGCAAACTTTCATTTGTTAGCCCAATTAAATAAACAACAATTTGAGAGGGAGGAAAGCAAACAACAACATTAATTTCCTAATGGGCTTAAGTAGTCCTAATGGGTCAGTGGCTTAGAAGGTTGCGTGCAGATTTTGTTGCTGGAAAACTGTTTGGCTCCCAAATATTATTTATACTGAATACAGAAGAGATTTGTGTGGGTGTGTGCATGTGCTCCCCCCCCCCCCAATAATAATATGAAGCAGAAGTGCCAGATTTGTTTCCTGTTGTGCCAGGCTTTTTAAAATGTGCTTTCCTACGTAAAGAATGCGTTTGCAACTACTAATCTGTTACTCAGCCTTTTAGACAACTGAATGGATTTCAGATTCGGTTACTAAAGGGGCCATTCAAATTATAGCTCTGGGAGCTAGGATTCTGTGCAAAGTAATTAGTTTGGCTGTACCAGCCACCAACTTTGTTTGATATTTGTGAAGAAAACCCATCCATCATCCCATAGTATTTCTGTGAAAAAGTAATACCCCGTGTCATTTGGGGGGGGGGCTGTCAGGTCATCCTAAAAATTCATTGTTTAAATTTACAGAATCAGTCTTCAGGATCGCTCACCCCCTACTATTTTGTTATTAATCCTAATAAAAAAGTACTACACTACTTTTTGGGGATCCCCCCCCCCCAATGGATCAGAACAATGACCAACAATTTTAATCATTCTCTAGCTTCATTAATATAAAGGGGACCATGTTTCCTTGCTGCTCTCAGACTTACAGGGCCTGTGTATTTCTAACAGTGCTGGGGGGTGTCGGGAGGGGTGTCCGAAAGAGAAAGACTTATTTTTGCTTCTGTCCCAGAGGCATCCAGACATATGGTTTGTGCCCATTACTATGAAACAATTAAAGCTCATGTCTTTTAAGATTTCTATGAAACGCAGCCAATCTGAATTGGGCTGGAAGTGTCCAAGGACCAACTCCTTTCCTCATTGCAATTTTTTTTGGGGGGATTTCTGTGATTAGCAGTGCAATATTAAGCAGAATTAAAGGTAAAGGTAAAGGTTTCCCTTGCCCGAAAGCCAGACAAATTCAACTCTAGGGGGTGGTGCTCATCTCCGTTTCCAAGCCGAAGAGCCAGTGCTGTCCAGAGATGTTTCCGTGGTCATGTGGCTGGCATGACTAGACACCGACCCTTCTAAATCCATTTTACGATCAATTGATAGATTCAGACTAATTATTTAGATTGAAGTGTAGGTCTCTTGTTTGAAATAGTGATGCATTCAAATAGACCTTGTCTGAGATGTTTTTATTCATTCATTCATTCATTCATTCATTCATTTATAAATTAAATGTATTAATTGCCCAGTCCCTGAGTACACAGGACTCTGGTCAATGTACAACAGTGAATAAAATATAATATAAATATCATTAAGTTACAGTAACAAGCCATTCTTAAAAACAGTCCCCAGATGGCATACATAGATCAAATTTTAAGCCAGTTCTGGACTGTGTTGCTGCCTTGTAAGCAAGGCAGGGAGGAGGCCAAAGTAAAGGAGTAAAGTAAGGTGGCCAAAGTAAGGAGTAAAGTAAGGTAAAGGAGTAAAGGAGGTGATAGATCCCATTGCTGTCCTCAACCAAAAGCCTGGTGGAACAACTCTGCCTTGCAGGCCCTGCAAAATTGCATTAAATCCCACAGGGCATAGGCGTAAACTACGGGGGGGCTTGAGCCACACCTGAAATTTCCCAGGGGAGACTGAGCCCCCCCGGCAAAATGGAGCACCCACCGCTGTGCCTTCCCACCGCCTTCCTGCCACCAGAGCCGCTCTCCCCACCCACTCCTCCCTCCCTCCTGGAGAGCAGCGGCGCGGTGGCTCTGGCGGCAAGGACATCATCCTGGTGGCTGCAGCGCAGTGGTGGCAGCTCTGGTGGTGGCAGGGGGGACACTGCCGCCACGCCTCCCTGCCTGCTGCAAGCCTCCCCGGTCGCCGCCGCCACAAGAGCCCCTCATCCGGCTCCCCCGCACCCACTCCCTCCCTCTGAGGGGTGCGTGGGAGCCAGGCGGGAGGAGAGGCGGCGGCGGGGACATCGTCCCACCGGCGGCATGCGCACTTTGCACGTGCACAAAAGAGCACCCCCGAGAGAATGGAAAGTTTATGCTCCTGCCACAGGGCCCTGATGTCATTTGGCAGAGAGTTCCACCATGTTGAAGCCAGGGGCGAAAAAGCCCTGACTCTGATTGAGGACAGCTTTGGGGCTAGGGAGTTTGAGTTTGATTACTTTTTATCACTTTATTCCCATCTGTGCATTCATTGTACTGGTGATCAGGTAACTGCTGCTCAAGCATAGTTGATTACTATGGGTCACCATGGGATGCCTCTTTGAAAAGCAGCAAAGTTAGGATTGTGCTGTTTTTACTCCTCTAGAATCCCTTCCCCTCCTGTTCTATCCTTGCTCCTCACAGCCAGAGCCTATTCCTCATTTCTCTTTTTCTGTTCTATATACCTCAAAGGAGCACATCTCAATGGCTAAGAAAGCCTGGGTCATTCAGTTTCATTTCAAGTTTTCAGAGTCAGGGCTGAACTCTTTCAAACTACTAGAAAAGAGTGCTCACCAAAGTATCATATCAAGCACATTTTTCACCAAGAAAATGGTACTTCAATGCAAAACTTGCAGTAAGGCTTGTTAGGAAGACAAATGGAGAACACTAATGGAATAACCACCTTTCATCCTGTGCCTAGTTCTTCATTAGAAAGGGGGAAAGAACAAATATGTTGCATTACTTATTTACTACGTTTTCCATAGATGAAAGGTATCAGTTGGTTTATACAGACTTTCCAATTCAAGCAGGGTGCACTTATGCTTGGAGACAATCCTACATTTTAGAGGTAAGCAAAAGTACTCATCCACTAATACCACATGATAGAGTCCTGGGGGGGGGGGGGGTGTAACTTCACATCGCAGTTAGAGTTCCCAGCATAAAAGCAAACGCTTCATGCATCTAAAAACACCTCTGTGAATCGAGAGCACATAGATGATTGCAGTGTTCTCATACCTGCTGTTTCAGTTCAATGTGAAGAACTCCATTTTCATTTCATTGTGTCCTTTGCCAAACTGAACCCATGGTTCTGTCGTTGCATGCAATTTTCTGCTTTCTCACAATGATTTTTCCCATAACATGCACATATTTTTCATTATAGTACACCAGTAAATAAATAGTATCTATTTGATGTAAGTAAAAAAAAATACTATACCAATTGCGACATATATAAAATCATCAGAGAAAAGCTGAGAACACAAAAATTTTGACAAAAATACACATGAATATATAATGAAACAAAATAGAAAATTTGCTGATCCTAGATCCTGACTTGGCAATACAGTCTATATTTATTTGGAAAATATGTAAGCTAGAGACCTGCTTGAGGTAGCTTACAACTAACACAATAAAACATGGTGACTAAAAACAAAACATTAAAAACAAGCCATTAAGAAGAAGATAGTGCATTAAAACAACATAAAAAAACCAGAGCAGCCTAAATTGATATTGGTCGAACAGACCTCAGGCCATAAGCAGACAGTAAAATAGCCAGAAAAGATAAAAGTCTCTTCATTTAAAGCATGTGTAAAGAGCAATATTTTGGCCTAACACCCAAAGGAAAGCAAGGTAGGTACCAGACAAGTCCCAAAGGGGATGGCATTCTAAAGGCAAGGTACCACCACTGAAAAAGCCCTGTCCTTGCTTGCAACCTGCTTAACCTCTGAAGGCAAGGCACAGGGAACAGGGCTTGTGAGGAAGACCTTAAATCTACCAAATCCAGGATCCGTACAATAAATCTGGTATTCTCCTGTAGATGCCACTGTTGCCTCTTTACTATGGGACTTAAGAAACTACCTTAGGAGGTAAAAAAGAAAAGCAATAAAAGAAAAGCAATAAAACAAGAGTTGGAAGTGAATTGAGTAACTTAGTTTTTACTTTTCTGCTTCCCCATTGGCTGAACAGCGATAATATGCTAGAGGATTCAAAGACAGCCGATGCTTAATTTTGTTTTCTGCTAGAAAAGTTGAGGTCTTGGGCAAAGGTCACTGGAGCTTCAAGGGTGTACCGAGTTACCAGACTCAATTGTCTGTTGATCATAGGCTGAATATTTTTACAGGGCTTTTTTTTTGTTTTACTTCATTCCCTGTTCTCATGGAAGTCAGAGCAACTTGGTTTATCGCATGCAATTTCATACCCAGTGTATGATTATTTCATTCTAGAGCCTGCTGTGGAATGCTTCCTTTTCCGTTTGGCCCTCTACTTGTCATGAACTACTTATTGCTTAAAAGCCAAGGTTAGGCTGTTTACATGGGAAAACAACAACAACAAAGTGTTAGCAAATTAGTATACATGTTGACATTATTGCAGAACAGCTGGTGGTAAAAGATATAAGCAGCAACCCCCTTCCCATTTTATCCCTCCATAGCCATGAGTATAGGACATAATGAGTACACATCACTAGTTCTTTGGTCTTTATGCTCAGTATTGTAACGTCCCCCCTTTGGCTGGGGGTTCCCAAGTTAGAGTACTCACTCAGGGATCCATTCTCAGGTCCATTCAGCAGAGACAACTTGGCTCAAAACATCAGCCACTTATTTGCAAGTGGACGACTCCAGCAAGCAACAGTTTCAGCTGACATACAAAACTGGAAACCGAAACAAGAGCTCCACCCAATAGGGTTGCCAAGTCTGGGTTGGAAAATACCTGGGGACTTTGGGGGTGGATCCAGGAGAAGGCGGGGTTTGGGGAGGGGAGGGGCCTCAGGATGGTACAATGCCATAGGCCCTTCAAAGGAGCCATTTTCTCCAGGGGAGCTGATCTCTGTCGTCTGGAGATCAGTTGTAAAAGCAGGGGATCCCCAGGCCCCACCTGGTGGCTGGCAGCCCTACCACCCAAATAGGACCAAACTAAATCACACTGATATGGGGGGGGGAGCAGACTGTTCCATCACCCATATACATATATACAATAAAAATACTACAAGAATGTAAAAAGCAGCTGTAACCCCACCTTATAGGGATGCCCTAAAGATTCTTACAGTGCTATCTTGCACAGAGTTATTTCATTTATTTATTTATTATTTAATTTATACCCCACCCTCCCCGCAAGGCAGGCTCAGGGTGGCTTACATTCATTAGTACATAGTGCACAAATAACACTTAATACCCTTCTGAGTGCATTGAAGTCACTACGCTTAGAAATGTGGAATTCCTCTTAGGGTTGCCAGTTGAGGCTTGCAGTGTGCTATGCAATTGTTCAGGCTATTTTAAAGGCTGACTGTGCAAACCTAAGCAGAAGTGGAGTTCCTAAGCCCAGTGAAGTTAATAGGCTTGGTGGTGTTAAACATCATCAAGTTGCAGCTGACCAATAGCAAGCCCATAGGCTTTTCAGTTTGGTGTAGTGGTTAAGTGTGCGGACCCTAATCTGGGAGAACCGGGTTTGATTCCCCACTCCTCCACTCACAGCTGCTGGATGACCTTGGGCAAGCCATAGTTCTGTCAGAAGTGTTCTTGAAAAGAGCAGTTTCTGTCAGAGCTCTCTCAGCCCCACCTACCTCACAGGGTGTCTGTTGTGGGGAGTGGGAGGGAAAGGAGTATGTAAGCCGCTCTGAGACTCCAAATGAAGATCAGGGTATAAATCCAATCTCTTCTTATTCTTTCAAGGCAAGAGCAAGAGACTAACAGAGGTGGTTTGGCAGGGCCTGCCTCTGCCTAACAGCCCTGGAGTTCCTTGGGGGTCTCCCATCCAGGGGCGTTGAGTTTTCAAATTCCGGGGGGGAGGGAGGGAGGGAGGGAGGGAGGGAGGGAGAAGTGGGTGCAGGGGAGCCAGGTGGGGGGGAGAGAGAGGATCTTGCAGTGGTGGCAGCGGGTGGGCTTAGGAAGGGCCCTGGAAGGCAGGGAGGCGTGGCGGGAAGTGAAGCGGCAGGCAGTCCATTTTGCTGGGGGGGCTCAGTCCCCCCTGGGAAATTTCGGGGGTGGCCCGAGCTTTCATGCCCCCCCGTAATTGACACCTATGCTCCCATCCAAATACTAACCAAGGCTGATCTTGCTTAGCTTTTGAGACTGGGCTAGCCTGGCCCATCCAGGTCAGGGCAGTTAAGGAATACCGAACAATTAGGATGAGCCCAAGCCCACCTTCACAGTATATGGTAAACCACCACTGCTGCAGTCCACAGCTCCTTGCCCAGTTTTCTCTGGCACATCTGTACAGAACATAGAAACATGATGCATACACACATCTGGGGAGAGCAAGCACCATAGGTGTTACTGAAGGGTGCAGAGGCTGGTAAGAAAGCAGCGAATGTATGAGAGGCATGAGGGGTATAGAAAGGGGCACAGATAGAAATGCACAGAGGTAGGGGAGGGAATGAGCTGTGGGTACAGAGGAGCTAGACTCCAATGATGTGACAGCTCACAGAGATACCCACCACACTTCTGGTTTCTCAGCCACCCTTGGCCTTCCTTCTTTCTCAGAAAGTGCCAGCACAAGGGTCCCTCCATCCTACTGCTTCCTCCTTCCCTTGCCTACTGCAGTTCCACAATGCCATGGATGCATAGGGTTGCCAGCCTCCTGGTGGGGCCTGGGGATCTCCTGCTTTTACAACTGATCTCCAGCTGGCAGAGATCAGCTCCCTGGGATAAAATGGCTGCTTTGAAGGGCGGACCCTATGGCATTGTACCGTGCTGAGGCCCCTCTGCTCCCTAAACCCCACCCTCTCCCGGATCCACCCCCAAAGTCTCCAGGTATTTTCCAACCCAGACCTGGCAACCCTATGGATGCAGTTGGCACACTACGGCTGCCAACACAGCCCCTTTTATCTTAATGTAGAAAAGTATAATTCTGTTCAGGATTCCACGGGAATGAATGCTTGCTTATTTATTTATTTATTTATTTATTTATTCATTCATTCATTCGATTTATAGGCCGTTCTCCCCACTTTTGCAGGCCCAGAGCGGTGTTTATTTCACTCCATCCTTGTTCCTCACTCTGCCGTGTGCCAGTTGGGGGGAAAAATAGATTGCATATAACCATTTCAGAAACAATCTATATTTTACTACAGAACTTAATACAACTATGTTTTAAAATGTTATGTCTCAAAAATGTAAAGACAAAGAAAATATTATTGGATTTAGTAGCCAAGTATAGCATTCTGAGCACACAGGAGCTTCCCATTGTTTATTGATTGTTAGACCTTGAGTTAATGGGATTTTGAAAAAGAAAAAGAAAAGGTTGACCTACCAGAATCTTGAGTTAAGGAACCCTTGCTACATCCTAGTAGCTTGGGTGATGGCCTTATCACAGCTATCAGCTAGTTACAGATCTAGTTGAAGCTGAAATACAGAAGAGGAGGGGAAAAGAGTTAAGAGACTGCATGTTGGTTACATTTGCAGATCAAAGAGGCAGATAAGACATTGCTCCAAAGACAGTGATCCAATAAATGGTGAAAGGAGCAAAGCCAAAACATTGAAATAATTCTGGCTTCTCGAATTACATTTCACTGATCAATATGACTGCCTTGGAAGGTACAGCATCCTTTGACACCTTAAAGACTAACAGCATTTATTTCAGTGTAAGCTTTCATGAGCCAGAGCTCACTTCATCGGATGACTGGACCTAGGAGACAGATGGGATGAGAAGGTTATTTCAAACACTGAAGTGTACTGATATCTTTTAGTGTTAGGGCTCATTTCATAGCAGGAACTCCTTTGCATATTAGGCCACACACCCCTAATGTAGCCAGTCCTCCAAGAACTTACAGAGCTCTTCTTACAGGGGCTACTGTAAGCTCTTGGAGGATTGGCTACATTAGGGGTGAGTGGCCTAATATGCAGAGGAGCTCCTGCTACGAAATGAGCCCTGGATAAGGCCCCTTCCATGTACGATGCCCAGGGGGATGATCCTTCATCGCCCATTAAAAGAGTCTGTAACTATTATTAACAGCACATACAGGCCCATAGCCAGGATTTTTTAGTTTGAGGAGGCCTTTTAAAAACTGGGGGGGGGGGCACTGAAATTCACGCACAGGAGCTGCTTCTCCCCCAAGCATTTAAATGGTCCCTTTAAATGTTTTGAGGGAGAAGTGGGGGGAGGCCACGAGCACCTGCACTGCAAGCCGTGAATTTGCAGCTTGGAGTGCAGGTGCGTGGCCCCCACTTCTCCCTCAAAGCATTTAAAGTTTGGAATGCAAGTGTGTGTGGGGCCTCCCCTCGCTTCTCCTTCAAAGCATTTAAAGTTTAAATGCTTTGAGGGAGAAGTGGAGGCCGCACACCTGCATGCCAAGCTGTGGATTTGTGGTTTGGAGTGCAGGTGTGTGCAGCCTCACCTTGCTTCTCCCCAAAAGTTGGGGGGCTGTGGGAAGAAGTTGAGGGGTCAGGCCCTGGGAGCCCTCGTCCCCATAGCTGCAGGCCTGAGCACATACTGAGTAACACAGTTTAGAAGACTTACAGGTACTTAACTCTTCAGAAGAGGACATGGTGATTTTCACCAATTCCCCCCACCCACTGCAGATTGCCATTTGTCTCTGTGCTGTTCTGTATTATGTTCTGTGCTGCTCCCCTCCCCAGGAGCAAAATCCCCAGGAATTTCAGTGGCCTTCAGTGGGAGGGGAAGTGCAAAAGTCCTGCTCTACAAGATTCATTGATAGTTTGATATACCCCAATAGTGTGGCCATACAGTTGACCCCCATGTTACATTGTTTATGTACAGACACAATTACCTATCTCCGTTCTAAATGTGTTGTCCTTTTGAAGTTTGTACTCACACTTCGTATGCAAGTACGAAGAATGATTTTTGGAAGAATGATCCCCCCCCCCCCCGCACACACACTTTAAATATATTCCCTGTAGGAAAGACTGAGGGCAGGGAATATGAAAGAATCCAGCTCCCCCAGAAGAAGGAGGAGGCTGGGAGGACGTTGGACGCGTGAGGCAACCTGATGCAGGGGCAAAGCCAGCAGAGTTAAGTCAGCTCTGCTGCCACCTCCTCCTCTTTGGTCAATGTGATTGGAGCTGAGAGGAGCTCCATCAGCTGCAGGGAGTAGGAAGGCCGTGGTCACCAGCCTGTATGCAGCACTCAGGCCATGCAGGGCTGCTGCCTCCTTGTGGGCTGAGGCAGCTGGGTCACCAGCACTTGCTGTTCCCATTGGCCACTCCTTTGACTCCTGGAGCCACGGCCTGCTTGGTGACTGTGGCAGCGCAGGCCCCAGAGCCTGGCAGCCATCACCTGTGGCCTGCTTAGTGGTGGTGGCCCTCTCAAGAGCCAGCAGCTGCCCACCCCTCCCCTTTTTTCTTATGTGGGCCACTGAGTCAGTGAATGACATGATCCCGGAGCACTTGTGCTCAATACAATACATGTCCTTTGATCAGGCCATAAGTGTGGGGTGGGGGCAGAGCTGGCGAAGTGTGATATTAAATCTGCCTTTTGCCACCTGCCAGTGCACCCCTCTGACCTCAAGTTATTGGGTTTTGCATTTGAAGGGTAATTTTTCATAGATAGGGCCCTGCCTATGGGGTGCTCCAGTTCGCGTGTGGCATTTGAGTGCTTCAGTTCCTTTTTGGAGTGGGCTCTCCATTATCAGATGGGGTTGGTTGATACAGCCCACTACTTGGATGATTTCTTGCTTGTGGATCACAGGACATAGTTTCATTAGTTTAGTTATGGAGCTGGGGGTCCCCCTGTCCATGAGAAAACAGAGGGGCCTGGCTTTTCTGGGTGTTGAGTTGCATATGTGGACACAGTCTTCTAAGTTACTCAAAGAGAAGGTTGAGGATTTGTGGGCTAGGATCGTTTCATTCAAGGGGAAAACAATAAAACAATAAAAAAGAAGTTCTTAACTAAATCAATAACCCTGATCGTAACAAAGTAATGGACTCGAAAACAATATAGAACAAGTACATGGTAGAGTAAAGAGATTTTAACATTAACAGAATCGAAAAAAACCCAAAGATTTTTTTAGAAGACATTCCAACAAGCACAACCAAAATGGTTATAACTTCCAGTATAAATTCAACAATCTTCTGCACTGGTTATGACTTAATAAGAGATCATAAATTCATAACTACTAAGTTTTTAAAAGGAGTTTTTACTAATTGTATTATGGTCTAGGGGAACCATTTACTAATAAAGTCTTGATGAGCTGAATAAGGGTCTGTTTGTATAATGCCCGCCAATATTTTGTCCATTATAAAGTGATCCCATGCTCTAGTATACCACTGGTTGAGTGTTGGGGGAATCTGCCTTCTTCCATTTTAAAGCAATCAATATTTTAGCAGATAATAAAATAAAAGTAATCAAGGCTTTTCTTGACAATGAGATATTAATGTCTTGCCAGTGATTCAACAATATTAATTCTGGGTTTTCCAGTACTGAGTATTCTTTCAGAAATTGTATTTGAACCAAAATCTTTTTTTCCAGAATATTTTAATTACTTCACACTCCCACCAACAATGTATGTACATATGTAAAGAACTATCAGGAGCTAAATGCCTCCTTTTAATATCCCAAATTTGAAGCAGTGCTTTTACAAATATATTTTCATACATTTTGCTGGGCCGCTCTTTTTTTTTTTAAGCCAAATAGTTTAGTAGTATTTGTGAAGGTTTAGGTGGGTTTCTTCAATTGAACTCCATTCTATCTGGGATTTTGGATCCAATATTCTTACTAGGCTAGGTAAAATAGCAGCTTCATAATATAATGTAATGTTGGGAAGGGCCAGTCCTCCTAACGCCCTTGCCTACAGATAGTATCGAATCTGGATGTAGGTTTTTTGAATGACCAAATAAATTGATTCAAATCCTTCTGCTATTTTTTTCAGTATGGTTTTTGGTATTGGTAGGGGGAGTGCTATGCACAAGTATAAAATATCTAGGGATGCGTACGAACCAGAAAAATGCAGTTTGTGTCCGTTTGTGGTTCGTGGCTGAACTACGAACTGAACAGGGAGGTTCATTCGTGAACCGAACTGGGTTGTGGTTCGCAGTCTTGCAAACCCTGTTGAAAGAGACTGCAGTCCCTTTCAACGTAGTTTGCAGAAAGTGTGGGAAACAGCTGAGCAGCTGTTTAAAGTTTAAAGGGACTACACGCAAAAGTACAAAATAGCTGAGTGGCGGGGAGCAACCTACACAACCACCCGAGGAGGTAGATTAGACTGAGATAATGATTGTTGTAAAGTAACTCAGCTAACTTCTTGATAGAGTGGAGGATGTGAGTCCAGTGGTCCTAGATCCTACTCCAATATTATAAGTACTGTAACCTGCTGGTTATGAACCCCTTAAAACTTTAGTTGCTTAATTTACTACTGAAACAGACTAACAGTGCAATCCTGCACAGACTTACTCCAGGTAATCCATTGACATAAACTGGCTTAGACTGGGGGGAAATCTGCACAGGATTGCACTGCCAGGCTGCTATCCTGTGCATGCCTGCTTGGCAATAAGCCCTAAAAAAGTCAGTGGAATTAAACTCTAAGGAAACGTACGTAGGGTTCAGCCACACGGCTGACATCCCTAATTCCAAGGTCAGCTAGATCCTTCAGCAATAATGACTTCAGCAGTTAGTAGCTCCGGGTGAATAGTTTCTGCTCAGTCAGAAAGGTTTGGCTGCACTCCAGATTGTAGTGGATATCTGTCTTTGAGATCTGAAGTGTCAGGTTAAGATTTAGAGGTGAAATGATGGGCTTGCAGTGTGCCCTTAAACAATACCACAGGAAGGATAAACTGGCAGTCTAATCACAACTTAATCTGATGGGAATGTATTTTTGCCCTCTCCCTTAGACCTACAGTTCACTTTCTGTTAAAAGTTCCTCCTGACATTTTGCACTCTAGAACTTGTCATGTTTTAATCACCTTGTTCAAGATATCTCCTGAGAAGAATTATTTTTCAGCCTCTATTACGATGCAACCCTTATTCTGTAAGAAGTTGAACTCTGTAAGGAAATAAAGAGGGTTAGAGTTTTTTAAAAAAACTCTGCCAAAGTCAACAAGATTTCCCTTCAAGGAAAAACATGCTGAGCTTCTTCTTATGCTGATTTTTTGATTGACACAATTCCCACTCCCACCTTGCTATCTCTTTGCTGGAACTTTCCCTTCACTTACAAGATACCCCCCAAAATGTTTCGAATCAAGGAAGCAAATCTAAACAATGGTGATAAGAAGAAGAGTTGGTTTGTATACCCTGCTCTTCACGACCCTAAGGAGTCTCCAAGCGGCTTACAATTGTCTTCTCTTCCTCTCCCCACCACAGGCACTCTGTGAGGTAGGTGGGGCTGAGAGAGTTCTGAGAGAACTGGGACTGGCCCAAGGTCACCCAGCAGTCTTCATGTAGAGGAGCAGGGAATCAAACCTGGTTTTTTAGGTTAGAGTCCAGGGCTCTTAACTGCTACAACATGCTGGCTCATATATAAAATATGTTAATTTATAACATTTATAAAATATATATAATATATTATAACATATATGATATAACATATATAAAACATAATATATGAACAACATTGAAAATGTCTGTATACGTGTTAATAAATATGTTATTAATAAATATGTGTATCTGAAGAAGTGTGCATGCACATGAAAGCTTATACCCAGAATAAAACTTTGTTGATCTTAAAGGTGTCCCTGGACTCAAACTTTGTTCTTAATAAAATGATTGACAATGTGCTGCCTTTTAATGGCCACTTCACACTGCTCAGTTATAGGGATGGCCCTGCAATGCTTTAAGGGTTATCAGCTTCCCAGGAGGGAGGACCTGGCGTTCTCCCCCAATGACAACCGATTTCTGGACCATAACGATCCATTCCCTTGAAGGAAAGGGCAGCTTCAGAGGGCAGACTCTATGGGATCACATCCCTGCTGAGCTTATCCTCCTCCCTAAACTATTCTCTTCCTGGGCACCTCCCCCACATCTCCAGGAATTTTCTGAACTGGAGTTGGTAATGCTCTGTATGATGCAATTTCAAATACACAAGTTTCTTCTTTTTCCTTTTGATCAATTAATGGTTTAAAGTTTTTTTTTAAAATAAACACTTTTGTCTTTAATAAAGTGGACATCCCATTGTCTGAGAGTCACTTTGGATGTTCAAAAGATTCTGTGAGAGAAGAGGGATGTGAATTTTATCCTCACAGTGGGAGGACTTGCCTCTCTCTGCAGACGTAATGAACATCTCCACCCTTTGTACAATAAACCTGAGGAAGGGAATTACTTGCTTATGGTTACTCACTGATTCCTTGAACTGTCCAGAACTCATCTGATGGATTATTTGCGAGCCACATCTTCTGGAGAAAATAGTATTGAAATTATTGAGCCAGAGAAAGACAAAAAGCTTTTAAAACTGAGCTGGAAGAGTCAAGCTGAGTGTTACTCAGCAGTCATGATAACCACTTTTGCAAAGAAAAAGAACTTTGAGTTGGAGTCATGTTCCTATTCTGAATTATTTTCCCTCCTAAGATGCATGTATAGATAAAACATCTGGGAAGGACAATCAGGAGCAGCAAAATGGCTGATGGGGCAAAGAGTAAGCATCCCTTCCCATTTAGGTTAGATAAAGGTTTCCCTTGCTCAAAAGCCAGTCAAATTCGACTCTAGGGTTGCAGTGCTCATCTCCGTTTCCAAACCGAAGAGCCAGCGCTGTTCGAAGACGTTTCCATGGTCATGAGGCCGGCATGACTGGATGCCGAGGCATATGTAACAGGGGCGTAGACTTTTTAAATCCCTGGGGGGGGGGCTCTCTCGTGCGCGCGTGCAAAGCGCGCGCGCACGGGACCATGTCCTTGCCGCTCCTCCATGTCCCCGCGGCGGCCAGCTCTCCCCCGCCGCCCTCTCCACAGCCCTCGGGCGGCGGCAGCGGCTGCAGCAACTTCTGCGACCCGGCCGTCCGCTCCAAGCTCATCCTCTACTTGGCGCTGCTGGGCTCCGAGAACCGCGAGGCCGCCGGCCGCCTCCACCGCCTCCTGCCCCACGTGAACTCGGTCTTGCAAAGCTGCCGGCCCCACGGACCCCTGCGCGGTGGCGGCGGTGGAGCAGAAGGCCAGGCTGCCCCGGACGGCCCCTGTGCGGCGGCGGAGGAGGAGGGCAGCTTGGCCTTGGCAGCCCGGGAGGAGCTGCTGCTGCTGCTCTTCACCATGGCCTCCCTACACCCGGCCTTCCCCTTCCACCAGAGGGTCACCCTCCGGGAGCACCTGGAGCGGCTGCGCGGGGCACTCTGCCGGGACGCCGAGGAGGGGGACGGGCTCCCCTGCCACGGGGGATGACGGAACTTTTCCCATAACTGCCTGCCAAGCAATGAGAACAGTTTGTATGAACAAACAGCAGTGCTTCATGATAAACCCTGTCCCCGCCGCCTCTCCCCCCCCCCGCCCCAGGGAGGCAGGCGCAGTCGCGGCAGCAGCCAGCTGGCCGGCTGACTGCTGCGCCAGTGGGACCATGTCCCCGCCGCCTCTTTCCCCCCCCCCCGCCCCAGGGAGGCAGGAGGGCAGGCCGGGGGTGGGGGGGAAGGAGAGGTGGCGACGGCCAACTGGCCAGCTGACTGGCCACTGGTGGGCGCTCCCGGTGGGCGCTCCATTTTGCCGGGGGAGGCTGAGCCCCCCCCGGGAAATTTCGGGGGAGGCTCGAGCCCTCGAGCCCCCCCGTAGTTGACGCCCATGATATGTAATACTCTCACCTTTCCACCAAAGAAGTACCTATTTATCTACTTGCAATTTCTTGCTTTCAAACTGCTAGGTTGGCAAGAGCTGGGGCCAGAGACGGGAGCTCACTCTGTCATGCGGCACTCGGGTCTTGAACTGCCAAACTACTGACCTTCTGGTCTACAGCTTAGTGTCTTAACCACTGAGCCACCACAGCCCCTCCCTTCCTATTAACCACTACTGAAAAATGTATCTCACCCACTTTTAATTTTAAAAGAGTGTCTATCTATCTGTCTGTCTATCTATCTATGAGTAACATCTAGTTTGCCTTGAAACATCATTTCCCATAGTGTGCCCATTCATTTCTTATAGCCAATTATCCATATCATCAGAGATAATCGTGTGTATGGGACTGTAGCTCAATGATTAATTATTTACACATTTAAATCCTGCCATTTCACAAAGTTCCAAGTGACTTACATATAACCTTTAGTACTCAGTAAACACTATAGAAGTAGAAATTAAATTATGTATGAAGTTTGTAGAATGGGACTTCCCTATTTCCCTTTCCTGCTGTTGTCCATACCAGCAGGAACAGACCCCCCCCCCAGTTCCACAAATGGAACTGCCATTCCTTTAAAAGTACTAAGTAGTGGCTGCCTGTCCCGTGTGTCTCCAGTCTCAAAGTTTCCTAAGCAGTATTGCCAAGCACTGAAAGACACTGCCAGGTACTGAAGAACTGAAGGATACTGTTTGTGTTGTCATCATTAAGTAAAAAGTAGGATAATGTAATGTCCAAAGTAAATATGGCTTAGTAGCATACTAACAAGAAAACATCACTGATTAAACACAACAAAGGGGGAAATGTAAGCAGTGGAGGAAATAAAAGCTGGAACAAATGTGCATACCAAGATAAGGAGGATTTAAGTTAATTTATTAAGCCTGTGAACAAAGCAAGGTTTCATAAGGTGTTTATCTGGAACATGTTAGATAGAAAGAACAAATTGAAGTTTGAATGCATGGTTGAGGGACAGAAGCATTACTGAAGCTTACATCCACGGAGACAGGAATGTAAGGAAGCAACTTGTATATATGTTTAGACAGGGCAGGGATATATCCAACATGAGTTTGACTTTACACTGGATGGCTAGAATCGCAAAGAAGAATACTGGGCAACTCCAGAAATTATGGAGAGGAAGCAATCTGAATATTTTTGATTCAAGAATAAACCATATGAATCTCTTTCATTTGAATTCTAAATAGAATAGTGTGCTCAATTTTTGATGTTGTTTAAGTATCTGTCCCTATTAAGTAAAAGCCAGGTGGGGTGGCAACATTCCATGTGCTCTCATTGACTGTAAAATGCTCTCCCTCAGCCACTGGCCCATCAGTCGCCACTCAAGAGTACTCGCATGCCATTGGCTGGGTGCTGGGTCCATTCCTCTTCCCATAGACTCTGCCCTCAAAACCAGCCATTCCCTTGGGGGAACCACTGTTGCCAATGTCCAAGTGAGGGCTGGAGATCACTCAGAATTATAACTGCTCTCCGGATGGCATTGATCAGATCCACTGGAGAAAATGGTGGACTCTGTGTCCTTATACCCTGCTGAGGTTGCCACAGCAAATTGACGCTGAGTACCCAAGTCCTTGGCACTCTCACAGAGCCTCATTCTAGAGCCTGTTTATTTCCACAACGGGCCTTATTCCTAGTATGACAAGGAAAGTTCAGAGGCCAACTGGTTCTGACCCAGAATGGCACCCCTTACATAGCAAGCATCCCTCCAGTAAGGTTCAGCATGAGAGAGCCAGAATGCTGTCGTGGTTGGCATGCCAGAGTAGCAGCCAGGCGCGTAGCAGGCAGGAGAGCCAGGTTCAAATCACCATTCTACCGTGGAAGCTTACTGGGACACCTATGGCCAGTCACTCTCTCTCTCTCTGCTGCCTCACAGTACTGTTAGGAGGGTGAATGGTGGAGGAAAGAGTAACCTTTGTAAGCTGTTTTGGGTCTGATGCTCCACTGGAGAGGAAAGTAGGAGGTACATGATTAATTAATTAATTAATTTTATCTACAGTCTTTCTTGCTGGACTTGGCACATTACAAGTAAAAATCAATGCAGTAAGAACAGTATACTGCATACAAGAAGCAATTACTTTGTAACTGTAAACAACATCAGAGCTCACTGCACTAAAAACACAGTATAAGGCAGATAATACAGCAGGAGTTAAAAGACTGGAGAAATTACCTGCAGAGAGATGATGGGAGATGGAGGGAAGCAACATAGGTGTGTCCTCATAAACAACAGTTATATAGAATCTTTTAAAAAGCTAGATATAACTGTAGCCCAACAATTGTGCCTTTGCATGAAAAGATTAAACCATAAAACTTAATGGCCAGTATGCATCCTTCTACCAAGGTGGAACTCTGAGGGGACCTTTGCATCGAAACATGGTAGTTTATAAATACAGTCTCTTAGAAAATGTAAACTCTTTCAAAACCTAAGGAATAAACAGATGCATACATTTTGCCCAGAATGGCCCAATATTCTTAGGAATACTATAACTGATAGGGGAGAGAGTCTGTACCCATCATGACTGAATGAATTTGTAAACACAAGTGGCAGAATACACCGTTTTATATCTTGCTATTAGAGTTGAATTGGAATCACTGATGCGATTTTAATCTGTGCAAAAGAACTTTGCCAAAAGTAACCACTTAGTTTTCACTTGTGCAAAAAGGACTTTGCCAAAGGTAACCACTTAGTTTTCACTCTTTCCAGAAAGGTTTTCATTGAGCTACATAATACATAGGATATTTTCCAAAGAAAAGAGTAACAGACATTTGGTCCAATAAAAATAATTGCGGCAAAGGTTATTGGAAGAAGTTTGCTCTAATGCTATCACTAATGCTATCACTAATGCATTAGGATGAGCATTTAGGAAGTTGTGCCTATAGATAAAATTGCAGAGTTCTCAAGATTTGTCATGCAATATTTCTTCCTTGTTTTTAAAGAGTTTACAGAACTCAAACTTGCCCTGTTGTAGAGGCTTTATCAGCTAGCACCTTTCTGTATTTTTAAATGTTTTTTTTTTTGGTCTAGATTCAGAACAGTTGACACTCTGAAGATGAAGGGGTGATTGACCAGTCACAACTGAATCATGGAGACTCCACCCATGGGGCATTCCAGGCATGAGATAAGCAGAGGTAGTTTGCCATTGCCTCCCTCTGTATAGAAACCCCAGTCTGCCTTTGTGGTCTGTCATCCAAGTACTAACTGATCACTTCAGACAAACTTTATCTTGTAGTTTTCAAACAGGTAGACTGAGAAAGAATAGCTGTTTGGGTAGTTTGTGGGTCTGAAAATCCCTCATTTTTTAAAAAAAGCAACATTGTAATATATAGCATCATGATTTTTTTTTCTTAAAGGACTGCGACTATCATGAGAATCACATGATAATTATATTCTGGATGATACCATTTTGGGGTACAGGGAGTGGAGGTGGGAACAGGGAGTAGAAGAAAAAATCCCTTCATTTAGAAAGAAAACTTGTCAGGGAGAAAGGTGAACTGGTTTTTCTCCCTGAGGTGCTACCTTTTTACATGCAGAGAATGTGTAGTTGTTGGGGTTTTTTGTGGCAGTCAACTGAAATGGGCTATTTTAATCTACAGTTTAAAGTAATTATTATCCATAAAACATTTTAATTATGCCTTATTACATCCAAACGTTGTGGATGGAAATCCCTAGATTACGAGAAAATTGTACCTACATTCATTGTTAAGTAAGGAAAGAACCATGTATGCTGCCCCAAGATCCTTGGGGGAGAGACAGGTTGAAAATGCAACCGGAAGGGAGGAGGGAGGCAAATAGACAGACCAATAGATGTTTTGAACAGAAAGTAGTGCAGAAGTATGTGATATACGCAACCTCTTTATTCGCATCTATGCACTCCACAGTGTTTGCCTCTGCAGCTACAGCACTGGACTCCCTGATTCCCATCTGTTCACCTGTTGCAGAGATTACCATCTTTATAGATGCATTTAGCATGCCCTCCTTGATTGACAGCATCATCCACATTTTTATATGATTGGGTGGCAGCTGCATCCCAGGAGTAATGTGCGTGGGGACCATGTCTTTTATACAGAGATCAATAATAAATCTTCCACATTCAGCTCTGATGTTTAGTGAAGGAAATTGACTTTGCTTACTCTGTCTTCAAGGGTGAACTTTCTAAAAACTGAGTTCAAGTTTTTAAGGAAGTTCTTAAACATTTGGGGATTCCCCCCCCTCTCCTTCTGTTTATAAAAGATCTCAAGTTTGAAAGGTTTACTTGATTTGTTACGATAACTACTGTTTGTATGAGCTAATTTTCAAGCGGGATCTGTATACTATTTTTTGCAATGAATCCTACCCTCCCCCTTTTAGTAAGATCAGTCAAAGGCACTGTCAGTTAGGGTTGCCAGCCTCCAGGTGGGGCCTGGGGATCTCCTGCTTTTACAACAGATCTCCAGCTGACAGAGATCAGCTCTCCTGGAGAAAATGGCTGCTTTGAAGGGCGGACTCTATGGCATTGTACCCTGCTGAGGCTCCTCCCCTCCCCAAACCCCGCCCTCTCCTGACTCTACCCCCAAAGTCTCCAGATATTTTCCAACCCAGACTTGGCAACCCTGCCGTCAGTTTATTCCTTTTCTACTATGATTCTCAAGGTGATTCCTTATTTCAGGAAATGCCCAGGATATTTTGATAGACCCTTGGACCAGTGCTTTCTATGTTTTAAAAAAGTGTCAGTACTCATATATAAGGCTATGCCAATTTCCACCAATTCCACTGACCTGAACCCCCCTGCAGATCTCCTCTAGGTTGTGCCTGAGGATTCACTTTCTCTTTCTCTGGCTGAGTAGAGTGGGCCAGTGCACAAAGATCAGGACTTGACCGGCCATCACACACAGAAAAAAGGCCTACTTAGGACCCAGAACTATTTGGCCATATGGCTGGTATATTTGGATGTAGAAAATGGGATATTTAAGATAGGTAAGCTTATTATTTTTCTTTTGCAACACACTCCCGAAAACCATCATTAAGGCTGCGGCCATACGGGCTTTAAATGCGGGAGGAAGGGCTATTTCCTCCCACATTTAAAGGGGCCGACCAGACGGCCGGCCCCAAGTCCCATGCTGAAGCGGGCTCCAATGCGGGTTCCTCCCGCATTTTCAGACCCCGGGAAAATCAAGTATTTTCCCGGGTGTTGCGGGAGGAAACCGCATTGGAGGTATGTGGACAGCCCTCTCTCGCATGCATTGCGAGAGCAGGGCTGTCCACATAGCCCCACTGGCCATTTCCCCCCCCCTTTTACACTTGGGCGCATGGCTATCCATGCGCCCAAGTGTAAAAGGGTGAAAAAAAAAAAACCCGACTTACCCAGGCGGATGGCGGGTCGGAGGCCGCCACTGCCGCTTCAAGTGCTGCTGGGCCTGCCTCCGCCGCCTCCGTCGCCTCTGTAGTCCTCTCTTCAGCGGCGGGCCGCCGCCGCAGCTACCGCCGCTTCCGCCGCCACCGCGGCCACCGTGGCTGCTGTTCCCGCCGTGGCCGCTTCTTCAGCGGCCGCGGCCACCGATCCCGTGGCCACAGGGGTTGGGATGTATAGACATCCCAACCCGCTGTTTAAAAATGCGGCCCCTTTAAATCCAGTAGCCCTCCCGGATTTAAAGGGGCCGTGTGACCGCGGCCAAAGTCATATGTGTATGTATGAAAAAGACCTAAATCACTGTAAACCATAAACCCTGTTCATATGTTACAATAAATGCACATATAATCTGTGTACAGTACATACTTGATTTGTCTTTATACATGCATCGAGTAATTCCGATGTTAACGGCAACGCATGTGCATTTGTGATTTAAACCCCACATTTATCTAGGTTCTGGTACCTGGTTTCATTTGTAAAGTGAATGTGCATTGGCTCTTTCTTACAAACAGATGTATGTATGCATGTGCCAGTAGTATGTGCATTCACTGAAATATGCCAACAGGATTACCATGTTCACCATTTCAATTTCCAGTTTAGGGATCTGGTCCCTGCACTAACGGTACAGATTAATTTCTTATGGGGGAGTCTTATAAATATCTTATGGGACTCCCATAATGAGATACATCCCTTCAGTTCAAAAGCCTCACCCTACTATAAGTCAGAACCCGACCTCTTTGAACCTCGGATTGACTGAAAATGGACCTTGCATCCGCCATCACCATCCACCACTCTTCAGCAGTATGGGCCAGTCTCCTCCCTTTGGAAGACCCCCTCCTAGTAACACAAATGATCTGAAATCTCAGAACAGCCCCAAGGGTACCTCTGCTAGGGATGATGGGAAGTGTAGTTTTCTCAAGAGTTCCCCCCCATCCTCTTTCTTATCCTTGAAAGTTCTGATTTGATGAAGTGCTTTCTAAGATTACTGTATACTTGAAAACTTGCTGCTGAATGTGAGAACTGATTCCACTGAAAAACCTTATTGGTGAGGGGATACAAAAGTTCTCTCCGTAATAAATCACTGATAATCTGTTCACATGTGCAAGGAATGGTGAAAATACATATGTGCACTAATCCTTCTTGAACAGGGAGAGTACCATTATGTTCTGTTGGAAATGCTGCATGGTGGCAGCAGTGCCAGTACAAGTGTGGCAAGCAGAGCACACCAGGGACTGAGATGTATAAAACGGGCTTCAGAAAAAGACACTAGCATATACTCAGCTATGTGGTTCCAAAGGCTTAATGGCACTTAATGGTTAGGAGCGCAGACTCTAAACTGGGAGAACCAAGTTTGATTCCCCACTCCACCACTTTCAGCTGCTGGCGTGACCTTGGGTCAGTAATAAGTTCTTTCAGAGCTGTTCTCTCAAGGGCGGTTCTCAAGAGAGCTCTCTCAGCCCCACCTACCTCACAGGGTATCTTTGTGGGAAGGGGAAGGGATTGTAAGCCGCACTGAGACTCCTTCAGGTTGTGAAGGGCGGGGTATAAATCCAATCTCTTCTTCTTCTTCTCTTCATCCAAAGGCCTGGTGGAACAGCTCTGTCTTGCAAGCCCTGAGGAACTGAAGAAAGTCCAGCAGGGCCCTGATCTCAATAGGAAGCATGTTGCACCAGATGAGGGCCAAGGCCAAAAAAGCCCTAGCCCTAGTTGAGGCAAGATGGATGTCCTTCAGGCCAGGGACCACTGGGAGGTGTTGGTCCATAGAGCGTAACACTCTTCAGGGCATATAAGGGAAAAGGCGGTCCCTCAGATATGTTGGTCCCAGGCTGTGTGAAATGAATCCGGAACAAAACCAGTAACCAATGCAGTTGACAGAGCACCTGCCAAACAATTCCTCAACTACATTTTTTGTTAGAGCTTGGGAAAATGCACCTTGATCGCCTTCATGATCACTATGGCTTTCAGCTGACATGAAACAAAAATCCTGAGAGCATCACTTTCAACTTCAGCTTTCCTTGATTACCCTTCACTTATGCCTGATTGCCCTGATCCTGCTTGCAATATCTTGGTGGGCTAAGAATGGAGAAACTTTCTGCACAGTAGTGCTTCAGTCTCATGATTGCTTAAATTGGGTATCCTTTTCCAAGGCCAATGATTTGCAGAGCAGGGTGCTATAAGCTCTCAGAAAGCCCTTGGGAACAAACTACTCTCTTGTAAAAGCCATAACTCTAAGGTCTGGCTGTTGGGAAAGCCAGACAACAATGATTGTCAACCACATTCTGATAATGAATGGAAAGTATGATATTTTGTGAAAGTTCAGAGATTATCAATGGTGTGACCTCATTCGGAATACTGTGTACAGTTCTGGTCGCCAGACCTCAAAAAAGCACTGGAAAAAGTGCAGAAAAGGGCAACTAGAATGATAAAACACTTTCCTTTTGAAGAAAGGTTGAAGTGCTTGGGGCTCTTTAGCTTAGAGAAATGACGGCTGAGAGGGGACCTGATCGAGGTTTATAAGATTATGCATGGGATAGAGCCAGTAGAGAAAGAGATACTTTTCTCCCTTTCTCACAATACAAGAACTCATGGGCACTCCATGAAATTGCTGAGCAGTCGGGTTAGAACAGATAAAAGGAAGTATTTCTTCACCCAAAGAGTGATTAACACGTGGAATTCACCGCCACAAAAGGTGGCGGTGGCTACAAGTATAAACAGCTTCAAGAGGGTGAAGTGTTGAGAAGGAAGGGGTATAGCTACCTTCCTAAAGAGCGGGGTCCTCAGTGAAGAGAAGCAGACTGCTTGGCCGGCAAGCATGCCTAAAGAGACCCAAAAGAATGGGGGATCCAGCCGGTATGCATCCCAGGAGACTGAACCAAAAATGGTTGGGTTTGGAGTCCTGATATAGGAAAACTGTGCCTTCAGGGCAGTGGGCACAATGGGGAAATAGTCCGTGATGGACAGAGATGGCTGGTAATGGTTCTAGAGGGGTTTTGGACAAAAGAAGTCCATGGTTGGCGAAGGAAAGCCTTTGTTAGTAACGTTGGCTCCTTTAATGACAGGGCGTTCAAGAAAACAATAACAACAATAGGCTTTGGCTAAGGTGGTCCAAGTATCAATGTGCAAAGTCCAGAGGTGTGATTATGGGACACAGAAATAAAATGCAGGTCCATTGACACCCTTGCGGTGATGAGATTAAGACACTGTCTTTTCCAATGACAGATACATGTCTGCTTGAGGCTGTATCTGAAATGATAGCTGTGTCAGTGAGACGGTCCTGAGCACATGGCTGGGCTGGTTGACACTGCACAACGAGAGGGCTATCTTTGCCTATGCCAGCTTTTGCCCTAACCTGGCCTGGGTACCATCTTTACATGGCAAGCAGGTGCTTGGGCTAACATCACTGCATGTACTTATTGTATGTGGGAGTTAATTTTTAAGTTTTTTCCTTATCATCCGTGGCTGCAAATCTTATTATGTTATGATTTGTGGTGGTCAATGACCATTTTAATAAAGATTGATAACATCTTCATTGGAGTTGCAGGGGCAGTGGTGATAGAATAAGCATTATGAAGGGCCAGCTTACCAAATCTGTTGTCTTGATACTCTTTCTGTTATGGTGATGGTATGTTATACCTTATTGATCACAAATGTATTCTTTTGAAAGGGAAATGCTTTTAATTTTATCTCTGGACTTTTGCCCCCAAAACTTAATTACTACATGCAAATGAGATACTTTTTGTGATTGGTCTTTGCTTTGCCCAACCCCCTGATGTTGGGGGGAAACAGACGTAAGAAGGAGATGGTGTCAGAGCATGAGAGAGACAGCTTTCTTGGCTGGCCATTGAAAGAAAAAAATTACACTGAGCTGCAACTGAAAGTGTATTGAGATGGTGGTTAGGGTTAGAGGACAGGAAGACTTTGGGGAAGAGAAAGTGGGTTCTCTGCTCCCCATGAGATACATTACATCACTCAGAACTGACCATCTAAACAGTGCCTTCTTGTTAGTAAATGTTCTGTGTTGATGTTTTTTTTAAATAAGAAAGAGCTATTTATTTTGTGAAATGGTTTCTTGGAAAAAAAACAGACAAAACAGGTAAAACTGGGGAAGGAGAAGTGGAAACCAGGAGCAGCTTCTTGCTTTTGCAGAAAACCTGGGCTGGAGGCAACCTCTTCTTGAGTTCTACACAGAGTTGCACCCTTCTTAGTCTATTCTGACGTCAATGGATTTAAAAGGCATGCAAGAAAGCAGTGATTCTCCATTGCTAGTGACAGTACCTGATGTCGTTATCTCTGCTATACACAGAACTGCTGATGATATCACCAAATAGCTTGTCTTTCACCTCTTGTAGTGTGCTTAATTACGGTTGCACTGTTTTAATTTACTGGGATCTCACTTTCTAATTGCCTTTTTTGATAAATGTGGGCTTATTTGGGGGAAATGCTGAAAGGACCTTGGATGCTTTTAATAAAAGCTATGGAGCAATTTTCCAGACTGTGATTTAATTAAAAAGCAGTGTTCCTGCAAAGCACTTTGGTGTGTGAAGCCATACCACTGACAGGATGACTATGCGGAACAAGGGCTTGATGCTCACAAGCTCACTTTCCTCTGAACACATCTTCATTGAAAGGGATATGAGAATTACAGTGCAATCCTATGCAGAGTTATTCTAAGCCCACTGAAATCAGTGGGCTTAGATTAGGATAATTTTGCAATAGGACTACACAGTCAGTGGTCTATATAGCATTGGCCCTGAGCCAGCTCTAGGGAAGCATTCGTAAGGCCCATTGAAAACTGTGGAATTCCAGTTAGTCACAGCTAATTTGTTCCACTACTGTCAATAGGAGTTGGGCATCACTAACCAGAGTGGGAGAGTGGTAATAATTTTAAGTTAAAAGCTAAGGACCAAAGAGGTCTGTGGATCGGTGTTCTCTCTAAGCTGAGTCAGTGCGGGCTAGCTCACTGTTTTTTAGCCTCCGGCTCACACATTTTTGTCTTAGGCTCCAGAGCACACTAATGTATGCAGTAGCCAAATTGCTCACTCACAACTTTAATGTCAGTAGCTCACAAAGTAGAATTGCAGCTCACAAGACTCTACAGCTTAGAGCAGGGGTGTCGAACTCATTTGTTATGAGGGCCGGATCTGACATAAATGAGACTTCGTCGGGCCAGACCATGAGCGTCATAAAATGTAATGCCAGGTAGCAGAGATATAAACTTTATAAAGGACACAAACACAAAGAGGTTTTTTTAGCTTAAAATAAAAACACGCTTAAAACATTAGCCCTCTTGCAATGTTTCGTTTATTTAACAGTCTCTGATAATTGACACCTCTTGCTCTGAATTATTGCATCAAAGTGTCTGTGCTGTTGCAATCTTGAGTATGCTGTTCAGTAGTGTATCTATAAGCTGCAAACCTACTTTTGATTTATGGACATTCACCACGGAAATCTCATGCTCAGAGTTCTGAGTCTAGGACCCAGGGGAAAACATGAAATGGCTGAGCAACAGAACTGGAAGCAGGAGATGGCCAGTACCAGGGCGGGCCTGATAGAAGCCCTCTGGGGGCCTGATCTGCCCCCCAGGTCACATGTTTGACACCCCTGGCTTAGAGGAAGCATTGGACTACACCTCTGTTTATAGTGCATTCTATCTGTTGCTGTATGTATTAGCCTAGTGTTTAATGTCTGTGTCATATCCCCATGTCGTATTCATACTTATGATTTATTTCAGTTTTGCTTCAGCTCAAAAGTTTGGTTTCAGATTTCCACATTCCCGATCCTATTCCACTGATTACTGGATTTTCCATCCTGCTGATTGCATTGTGTAATCCACCTTGAGTCTCAGTGAGAAAGATGGATGATAAATAATGTAAATAAAAGGTGTTGTTTGACATATTGTGCACTCTCTCTTCTTTTTACTCCCTCTGCTTTTGGAGCTTCATTTTCATTTGTCTTAAGGCAAGTTTGTTACTCCATTGTCGTTTGAGCCAGGCAGCAGAAGAGATTGTAAGCAAGAACTCACAGTTCATATAATTTGCCATAGTAAATGCACTCAGGAGCAAAAACAACTGGCACACATAGAGGAGGGAGAACTCTCGAAGGAAAGCTTCTCAAAGCAAGGACTCCTCCGCATATCCTTCAGCTTATTGCAGCGGTACTAAAGAATGGATACTTCAAACATACTGCTACAAACCAAACTCACTTGCATAGCATTCTAAGTCAGAGCAGCTGTCTCAACGCCACTTTTCTCTCCAACTAGGAAGGCAAAACAGCATTCAAATTAAAATACATATAAAAACACACACATTGAGACAAAACTACACAGCCCAACAGGTACAAAGATAAAACAGAGGATGAGCCACAAGGGTATCCTGCGCTTGCGCTGCCATGGTTCACACAGGGACAACAGGGTAAGACACAAGAGGAACCCTCTTGGTTCTTTCCCTTTGGCTCATGCTGAGCCCAGGCTTTCAATTACTAACAGAAAGGAGAGGGGCAGATGCTCAGCCCAGGTCATAGGCCATATGCAATAGAAGAAGAAGAAGAAGAAGAAGTAGAGGAGGAGGAGGAGGTTGGATTTATAACCCCCCCTTCACTCGGAGTCTCAGAGCAGCTTACAAACTCCTTTCCCTTCCCCTCTCCACAACAGACACCCTGTGATGTAGGTGGGGCTGGGAGAGCTCTGACAGAAACTGCTCTTTTTCAAGAACAGCTGTGCCAAAACTAAGGCTTGCCCAAGGTCATCCAGCCAGGGGCAAGTGGAGGAGTGGGGAATCAAACCCGGTTCTCCCAGACTAGAGTCCGTACACTTAACCACTACACCAAACTGGCCAACAAATTGTTGAATCTTAAGCTATTGTGGCACTAAAGCAGTCATTTGCCACGGGATTTTCGTGTGTGGACAAGGCGATCCAGTTGTGCATGGTTACTCCAGTACAATGATAGCTCAGTATCTAATGACATGCAGATGTAGCCTTATTCAGTCAGATTAGATGCTCCCAATGCCCTCCTCTGCTTGCACCTTTGGCTCAGGCTTTATGTGACTTTTCTCCCTTTCTCACAATACAAGAACTCGCGGGCACTCCATGAAATTGCTGAGCAGTCGGGGTAGAACAGATAAAAGGAAGTACTTCTTCACCCAAAGAGTGATTAACACATGGAATTCACCGCCACAGAAGGTGGTGGCGGCTACAAGTATAAACAGCTTCAAGAGGGAATTAGATAAACATATGGAGCAGAGGTCCCTCAGTGGCTCTTAGCCACAAGGTATAGATAGGAACTCTCGGTCTGGGGCAAGCGATGCTCTGTATTCTTGGGGCTTGGGGGGAGGGGCAACAGTGGGAGGGCTTCTAGTGTCCTGGCCCCACTGCTGGACCTCCTGAGGGCACCTGCTGTTTTTGGCCACTGTGGGACAGAGGCTGTGGCCACACAGCCCTTTAATGCGGGAGGAACTGCTGTTTCCTCCCGCATTTAAAGGGACCATCTACAATGGTTGGGAGAAATCCCATGCCGAAGCAGGCTCAATGGCGGGTTCCTCCTGCATTTTCCAACCCTGGGAAAATCAACACTTTTCCCGGTGGTCGCGCAAGGAACCTGCCATTGGGCCTATCTGGACAGCCCTCTCTCTCAATCATAGTGAGAGAGGGCTGTCCAGATGCCCCCCATTCCCCCCCCTTTGCACTTGGGCGCTTGGGCATTCAAGCACCCAAGTGCAAAAGGGGGGGGGAACCCAAACTTACCAGGTGGCCGGCGGGGCTCAGGGAAGGGTACCTCCCCCGGCCGCTGTTGCCACCAGCCACCTCCTCCTCCTCCACTGATGCCTCCTCTGCTGCCGATGCTGCCTGCCGCCTCCTCCTTCGCCAGCTGCTGCTGGCCACCGCAGGGGTTGGGATGTGTATAGCCCATCCTTGTATACATCTCATGTGTATACATCGCAACCTGAAATTAAAAAACACGGCCCCTTTAAATCCAGGAGGGCTCCCGGATTTAAAGGGCCATGTGACCACGGCCAGAGTGTTGGACTGGATGGGCCTCTGGCCTGATCCAGCACTGGCTTCTCTTATGTTCTTATGTGACCTATTCTGGACCAGAAGTGTCAGTGCTTTCCTGCTGTAGTTATAATGCTAACCAAAATGACAGAACAAATACTTGCTGAGTATTTTTAAAAGAGCCAAATTATTCCGTAAAAGCAAAAGGTTTAGTTGATCAGCACCAATTTATTTTCCAAACCTCCTTCCACATCTTGTGCTTCATCCTGCGTGAGCTTTCCCCTTTGGTGCTGCAGACTGTCCTAGTCTAAAGCAAACCCAGCCATCTTTCAGGCGTCTTAAAAAGCTCATGATAAAGTGCAGCTTTTTAGTGATTGCAAATCTAATTTCCTGGCTCTTGGGACTGCGAAGATGAGCTTGGCGGCAAGGCTGTCATGTATAATCAATGGACAGGAACCAAAAAAAGACACTAAGAAGGATGGACTTTTTTTTTTATTCCATAACTTTGCAGATTGACTCACAGTCTCTCCGTAGAGGCTTGCTGAACCCTGACTTGCTGTCATGACCTTTGAAAGCCAAACTCCTGCAGAGGTTCACCCACGGATATATTTCTCATGCCAGAAGGGAGATTATTGAAATCTTGGCTCTGATAATTTCCCATATGCTTGCTGGACTGGCTCCTCTGGTGTGACTCTGAAATGCTGCTTTAAAAGAAATGCGACATTCCAGCTTGCAAATGCCACAGGGATTTGCCTGCTATTTAAAGTAAAAGAGTGTACTGTGAATTACTGACAGGGCAGTCATAGAATCATAGAATGATAGGATCATAGACAGGCCCATAGCCAGGAATATCAGTGGGCACTGGGGCACTGGCTAATAAAATAAAATAAATTAACTTACACATGCCAGCTAGGCCGGGATGCCCAGAGGCACTAGGGGACTTGCCATGCCAGGGGTGCCTGGCTGTGTGTACGTGTGTGTGTGTGTGTGTGGGGGGGTGCCAGTATCAGGGAGGGCTTATTTTGCAAGTCCTGCCTGGCAGCACCCACTGTGCCCAAAAGCAGCACCAGCAGCAGCCATGGGAGGGGGGTGAGGGGTCTTCAGAGGAGTGTCCACTGTTCCATCACTGCTTCCTGCAGGTTGGTGGGGGGGTCCCTAAGGAAGGGGCGGCATAGCTTAGAGGGAACATTGGATATGACTCTTGACTTTCATGAAAGACCTCTAAAGCACTTTTTCTTTCAACCCTCCCCCCAGGTATGTGGGGCCCCAATTCTGCTTGTAGATATGACCTAATTTTAGTTCCATTTGGGACTCAGTGTTACAGCTTACCATTGAGCCTAGTTGTTGGAAGACAGGTGCCTTGATTTCAGTTCTCAGGAAAACAGTGCCAAGCTGAATGGGGATTTATGAGCTTGTGTACGGAAGAAACCTGCACAGTCACCTATCTCCTATATTTTGTAAGCATTATGCTTTAAGGAGAACAGAGAGATGGATAAGTCACAGAGAATGGTTTTGTTCATTCTTATCCAAAGAAAAACCAGAAAAATTCAGCTTCTCTGCCTCATCCCAGCAATATTTGTGAATTTCTGCTGGACTCTTCAACAAAAATTACTTCCTCAATTATTCCCAGAAAGTGTCTGTACTACAATTTGTATTCTGATCTCCTAATATCCATGAGGACATGGGGTATAAACTTCCTTTCATCTTTTTTTTTTAATTCCATTGCAGTTAGCCTGCATTTTTTGTTTGTATATTTTCCCTTCTTCATTTTGCATATTAATCTTGTTCCCTTCCATTTTAATTTCATTCCACCATGTCTGAACATTCACCTTAACTATGTCCTTCAAAACTATAACGTTTGTTAATCATTTTAATGGCAATAAATCTGATTTTGCTATCTCCTTCTCATGCAGTACTTACAATAGCAGAGATACTTTATCAATGTCTCTCTAAGTTTTCCCGAACCTTCTTGTAACAAAGTGGGTACATTTATATGCACACTCCAGGTAGTTTCTCATTAACTCTCTTATAAGCAGGGCCAAGACTATCTAATTTGATTTGTGGTATAAACTTACATTGCAACTTCACCTTACTGCATCAATCTGAATATTTTTTCTTGAGTACTTCCAAATATTGACCTGATTATGGCAGTGCTTTGGAGGCAGCAAGTAACAAGGAAGACTTTTCAGCATAAGATCACATTCTGTAAAACATTTTTACTTGGCTTTCCAAATGATCCTTGCAGATTCAACACAAAACCCTAAGCAGGGGTACAGCAAATACTTCCCCAATTTTTATATTCAGGTTCAAAGTGTTATGCTCAAGGGAGGTAGAAGTATTTTTGGCCATGAAGGTAAAATTGAAGAAGAAGAAGAAGAAGAAGAAGAAGAAGAGATTGGATTTACACCTCACCCTTTCTTTTGTAGTCTCAAAGCGGCTTACAAACTCCTTCCCCTTCCCCTCCCCAGAACAGACACCCTGTGAGGTGGGGGGGGGGGGGCTGAGAGAGCTCTGAGACAATTGTCCTTGAGAGAACAGCTGGTACAGAGCTATGGCTTGCCCAAGGTCATCCAGCCAGGTGCAAGTGGAGGAGTGGGGAATCAAACCCGGTTCTCCCAGATTAGAGTCCGTGTACTTCACCACTACGCCAAACTGGCTCTCAAGTTGAGGAGGTTAGACCAATGTATGCTGCTTGAGCATCTTCAAGGCAAGGATAAAAATTCACTTGCTGAACTATTCAACATTCCTGAATGTTGATTTCATATTCTTTAAAATGAAATGTCTCCAGCCTAGCAAACACTAAAACTTACAGCAGCTCTTTAATGTTTGTGCAGTCTAAGAAAAATCTGAAGGCTTTTTGAAAAGGACCTCTGCCCACAAAACTTGCCAAAATGTCCATTTTTTTGTGATTGAGACTTTAAATGGTAAGCATAAAAAACAACCTGACATTTAAATACACAGAGAGTATTGATTACTAACCACATTATTCCTGACTCTCTGGTGAACTGTTATGTATGTCTACAGATACTTCCTCTTTGAAACCACATCAAAGGGCTCCAGGATAATAAATGCTAATTTTCTGCACTATCCTCAGCTTCAAAAACCTTGAAGGTTTTGGTGCTATTTCTGTATTGATATGGTTTCTTTGGTCAGGATGTAAAAAAAAACTTCAAGGCAAAAAGAGATGTTCCAGGTGTGTATATTTAACACTTATTTTCTTCCCAGATTGCTGTGCTACTTTGAAATATATTGTTCAGCTTTCAGTTTGCCCCCTTGCTATTGGCTCTCAGTTCATTGGATCTTTGAGATGGCTGCTTATTAGTAACAGAAATATTACAGGAAATGTCTCTCCCGCAATGCTATTGTAAGCACAATTACGGCCATCTAAGTACATTGAAGTCAAGGGGGTTAGAAGGATATAACTGCTTAGGATCTCGCTGCTTATCAATTTCACAAGCTTAAGAACAGGCCGCCCTGTTTTTTTCCCCCCTGTGAGTTGGAGAATATATACCACATAAATAGGAAAACGAGATATTTTGAACAACATTTTTCATGAAACATATTTTCACCCATACTATTTTTTCTAGAGTTTCATAGAAATGTTTCTTAACGTTTAGTTAGCTAGTTAGCTAGCTAGTTAGTTAGACTTTTAGCCTGCCCTCTCTCGCACAGCAGGCTCAGAGTGGGTTACAACATTCTTAAACATTAAAAAATTAGAAATAAAATACAGTTCATAAAAAGAATCACAATACATAAAACCCTTAAGAGGTGCCATCTAACCAAATTAATGAATTGGAGGGACTTCCAGATGATGTATCACTGCAGATTTAGACAAGACATGGAAAGTTAAGCTTTAGGTAAAACATCTACAAAAATATTGAGGCAAGAAAATAATTTCAAAACGTAGATGAATTTTACAGACAAGCTCTGCTTATCCTTTGGTTGTCATCATCCCTAAACCTGGAGTTGCTATGTAGCCTGGTTGGCTCAGTTTAGTCTAGGTTCAGACTAGACCCAGTACTTGTTTAGGACATTCACTCACCTAGATTTCCAGCTTTCTTAGCTAAGAAAGACAGAGATGGAAAAAAAGCTTCTGGAGACAGGAGGCAAAATATACAGGCCTCATTTCCTGAAAGTCACAAGGACAACTGTGTGCTGTGGTTCAACAAGGCTTCATTTAACTTGGCTGGGTGGACCAGGTGGAAGACTCCCTTCCCACAGTCTGGCCTGTGTCTCACCCCATGCCATATTAGGCAAGGGGTTTTTTGAGGGCCCATACTGCTGTGAAGGCCCCCAGGAATGCTGCCTGGCCACACTGCCAGCAGACAGATGGTCCCACACCTGCACTGGTTTCCCTCCCATGGGCTGAAAAATGGGGTCCCCAGGTGAGTCTGGGGCCCTTTCTTCCACCCAGTCATTTGTTTAGAAAGAAGCCTTCACCCCACTTCCTTTAAAGGGAAGACATAGCTCTGATTGGCATGATTGCTACATCTCTTCAGGTCAAACTGAACATTACTGGGAGGGAAAGGGCAAACACTTGTACAAATGAAACACTGGCTTCAAAAACTTGTGAACAGAAAGACCATAGTCATCACTGCTCTTCTGCCATAGTTTGTGCAAGAAACTATACAAGAATCCTCACAGGTGGTTCTACAGCAGTTGCCCAACTTGTACAAAGTCTTTGGATCAAATTTCTTTTGCCTCATACAATGCTGTAGCATGAGATGCACAAGATGCCCTTCCATGGATAAAAGATGCCTTCCTCATGGGAAATGGAACCTTTGGATCCAACTCATAATATTTTTCAAGAGTTTTTTTCGGCATCACCCAAATGAAGAGTTTTCACCTGAAAACTGGAGACTCTTTAGCAGACCTGCTTTAGTTCTTGTGCAGATCTTTGTTCCACAGCATTTGCTTTGCAAGGAGAACAAATTCAGTAAGTAGGAAAGAAATAGATTAGGGGCATATGAACAGATAGCTTAAGTAGTACTGAAACACACACACACACTTACTGATTCTGAGAGTTGTACACAGCAAATGGAAGGGGCATTTGCATACTTGAAAAGAAATTGGCATTAAAATAGCAACTGCCCTTCCCCCCCTTTTCTGCATGCAAGGGCACGGCTAGTCCATGACATTGATTAGCAAATTAATTAGCAATGTCCCTTGAGCTCCAGGAACTGCTCTCTTGTGTCCATTAAAGTACAGGCTGAAAGAACAAATCTGCTTCCCAGAATACAAAATGAACTGATACTCTTGTAATACCTTCCAGTTATTTACACCCAGTAGTTTAATATTTTCAACTCTCAGCCATGTTGGGTAAAAAAAAATAATTGGGTTTGGTGACCTAAATTGTATAATGTAGTCTTTTCTGCCTCTCCCCTGAGGAACATGCACCAGTTCAACATTTATGTTCCCAGCACTCAACATTTATTTTGAGCAATTGCATTATATATATTATATATATGCAATTTTCCTGTTTCTTCAAACAATAGTTTACAGCTTTTGTGGTAGATGTAGTTACAGTTTGTGATAACTTTCTGAAGAACAAACTTGGACACTGTGCAAGCAGTTTTTTTAATGTATCACTGTAAATAAAAAAAAATACTGTAAAATTGTATTGAGAGGTCTTGTCTGTTTATTGTTATTCCACATTGTTGCACCAAATGGTTAAAACAGTAATGTTTAATTGACTCTGGTTTCCCTACTATAAAATGCTTTATTTCTGTCCTTCCACCATTCCCCAGAATAGTTTGTTTTGATGCTGGGTTTTTTGATGATTTGCAAGTTTGGTTCACATGTACAAGCACTGTGTGCTGAGGTGGTTTGAGAACTTTATGAAACTTCTTTCTTGTGCCGTGTCAATGCTATGTAACCACCTGCATAGGAATAGCATTTCTTTCTTTCTTTTTTATTTTAGGAAAACAATGGGGGTACAAAAAAAGAAAAGGAAAATAAAATAAAAGGATTATACAATATAATTGTTTGTTGAAGACAACCATGTAGTACAAAATATATAGGACAGAGAATATTTCCCCTTTTATCCTCTTCATTATAATTTTAAGGTATTATCTATAAAATACAATAATTCCTATTTCTGTTAGGGTACAATTGTATTCATCATTTAAGTTTTAAGTTTCAAACTTCATAACTAATCTATTTTGACCACAACGCTAGTTTCATCATTATTATGTACTCAATATGACATATTTTCACTGCTTGTACATATTCATTAGAACTTTTAAAAGGTAAGTAGTATTTCACAATGTAAAAGAAAGCCTGTTATGTATCTCATATCGAGAACCTATTTGTATTCAAGATATTACATATGGAACAAATTGTAATTATACTTCTGTTTCATTACCATACGCTAGTATATGATATTTTCTCACTTTAAATTTGTCTCCTGCTAGGATAAGGCACATAATACACACACCATCTCTACTCAAGGTTTGTAATAGGAACATAAGAAAAGGCATCTCTCCACAAGGGAAAGGGCTAGAGATTTACTAAAAAAAGAAAAAGAACGCTGGGAATTCAGAGAATGTGTTTGCCTTATCATTACTGCAGTTTATTGAGATTTAAAAATGCAGCTATGTTATCAATATATCAATAAATACATGCACAAAAAATGACAAGGGGGCTGCTGTCATGCCACCAATGATGACAGCCCTCACTTTAAAATCCTGATTATTTAAAGCATCTGAGGAAGAAAATAAACTGACTTCACAACTGTGAAAATGCTGTGGGAAAAATATGTAAGTATATGGTAATGAAATAGAAGTAGAATTAAAATCTGTTCCAAATGTAATATCCTGGATACAAATGGGTTCTCAACATGAGATATATAATGCAGAAGAACTATGCCCAATAATTGCAGTGCTTGTAGATTGACTCCCAAGAAAACCAGAAGTAAGTCTGTTTATTCAGTCCCCTTAAGCTTGAGGCTTCTATTAATCTTAGGGTTCTCACCCAAGGGGGTACACAACTGTCAATAGGAAATGCAGACTCCAAAGTGTTAGTGATATGAATTAAACCAGAGGTGTCAAACTCATTTGTTATGAGGGCTGGATCTGACATAAATGTCACTTTGTTGGGCAGGGCCATGCATGCTATATACAATGTAATACGAGGTACCAGAGATATAAACTTTATAAAGTTTATAAAGTGAATGGCAATAGCAGGTGAATGACAATAGCAGGCGTGATTGGATTGTGTGTGATACGCAGAGGGGTACTAGGCGTGGAGATACCAGTGTTGGTAATGAGACGGGAAGCCTAGGTCTCAATTTCATCCAGGAAGATTCAGTCCAGGAGGATGCAAAGAATAAATGGTCATGTCTGACATTAGAAACCACAACATTCAGTTGCTGACCTAAGAGCAGCAGTGCTCTTATGAAGGAATTTCAAAGGGATGTTAGAGAGACTGCTGAGTTGCAATTTGATAATGAAGCTCAAGACAATGCATCCTCCTGGACTGAACTGAGAGCTAGTTTTCCTGTCTCATTATTAATGTGTGCTGTTATCATTTGGCATCTGAAATCACTCCACTCTCCAAGATATAAGGACCAATTCATGTGTTCTAATTCCTAATCAGGGTCTTTTTGAAAGAAAATAAATCCAGATAGAAACAGTGAAATCCAATCCTTTTTTTAAAACAACTTTTCAGAATAAGCCAAAATAATTTCCTCAATGTACACTGTGCTTGTCAGAAGAATCCACCCTCCCTTCCACCCACCCAAGAAGTGTGCTTGCACACAAAAAGCTTAAATCTGGAATAAAATATTGTCGGTCTTAAAGCTGCCATGGGACTCCAATTTTGTTTTCTCTCCCTCTTTTCTCCCCCCCCCCCAAAAAAAAAGTGGAGGAGCAGCCCTGGAGAAGGAAGATCAAGTGTGTGTGTGTATGAGTCTGAGTGAGTGAGTGAGAGAAAGGGTTGTTTTCATATCTCTCCAGCATGAAGCAGCCATGAAGCTCTGTCTGTCTCTCTGTGTGAGGGTTTGTGTGAGTAAGAGAGAGGAAGGGGGGAGGGGAAGGGAGGAAGGAAGTAGGATGCAAAAAGCCATAAGGGAGCTGGGGGAAAACAAAGCTAGGGTGCAGCTGCAGCAGCAGCCCTGGACAAGGAAGCAGGAGAAGGAAGTTGTGTGGACTGAATCCGGCCCATGGGTCACACGTTTTACATCCCTAAATTAAACATTTTACTGAAAAGCATTACTGAATAATACACTCCAAAAGCAAACTGCAAACTGAATCAGATGCATGATGCAGGAATACATGAAAAAGCAAGGCTAAATCACTAGTCATTGTAGACAACACTTGAAACAAGAAGTTGCAGACATGACAGCAAGCTTAATGCATATTAGCCAATCTAAATGATAACGTTAAACCATTAATTGGCACCCTCTTGTCCTTCCAGTTTTAGCACAGTTCCTTAGCAAGCAAGTTCATGGAGTTTCATAGCTAAGGTTGAAGAGGCAGGACTCTTACAGGCTTGTGAGCCTCTCAGCCCTTAGATTGCAGAGAATTAGGAGTAGGGGAGGCCAGAACACAGAAGCTTGGGGCCTGAAACTACAGTTCAGGCATGTCCAGACCCAGAGTTCCTGGACCCTTAGAAAGGAAAACCTTTTAAAAGTATACTCCTTCTCTATGGGAAGAACAAAAATTGTAGGAATAAAGACCAAACTAACAAGTGAAAGCACCCCAAGTGAAAGGAGTCCAAGTCCAAGTCCCAGAAATAGGAAGAGAACCCTCATTTTTTGGAGGTAATTTCACTGCTTAATGCCTTTAACGTTGGATGAGGATCAACCATCAATGGGAACCGGAATGTAAATATTCCCCCTTGTTGCCCTTCATATTTTAGGCTATATTCTTATTTCTATCCGATATTCCCTGGTTTATTGTTATCCAGAGAGTTTGGGGATATATAAAACAAGCAAGAAGCTGCTGCAGCTCAGTGTTGACCCAGAGGTGTGGTTAACATTAGCCACAGTTAAGCCAAGAAACAGGACAATTTATCATGTTGTCTTTGACTTGAAATTGCATAAAGTGAGACTGACTGACGTCCTCCCATGTTGAGAGCTGGTTTTACATTTTGCATTATTCATCTGAAAAACTTTGACTCTTCTCTGTTGTCTGGAATAAACAATCATCTCCTGCCAGTTGGGATAGTGATCTTTTTTTTAAAGTAGGGCGAAACCAGCTGCTCTCTTTTGAATCCAAAAGGTCAAACATCTTTCTACAGTGTCTTCTTATTGCTTTCAGCTGTCTTCTTCCCTGAATAACATCGGGGTACTTGAGCCTATGTCTTGGGGCAGCACGATGTTAATTTGTCTCAAATGCCATGCAGCCCTTTGACCTATCAAATGGTCCCTTTTGGAGGATGACTGAAACTTCTTTGTAAACAGCTGAGTCATACTGATCTGGTTCCATTTGACAATTGCCTTTCGATACCAGCGGCTAATTACTGTGGAACATTGGCATGGAATTCTCAGGACTTCTGCTTCATATTGTCAGCTAAGGCTGCCATCTCCTGCCCGGGAGGTGGGATGGTTGAACCCTTGATGTCAGCACTGCGTAGGGTTGCCATGTCTGAGATGGGAAATACCTGGAGACTTTGGGGCTGGATCCAGGAGAGGGTGGGGTTTGGGGAGGGAAGGGGAGGGGCTTCAGCATGGTACAATGCCATACAGTCCACCCTTCCAAGCAGCTATTTTCTCCAGGGGAGCTGATCTCTGTCAGCTGCAGGTCAGTTGCAAAAGCGGGAGATTCCCAGGCCCCACCTGGAGGCTGGCAACCCTAGCACTGTGGAATGTTCTATTTCTCATGGCATGCTTATCACTCTCCCTACCTCTCTGACCTTGAGAGACTGTTGGTGCTGGCCCATGTATCTTTTCTCGTAACTATATTTCTTCCCACTATTTCCCTGGGAACTGTGAACCAGTATTTTAGGCACCTTTTCCCCTGATATGATGATTTGTTACAATGCATCACCAGACCTCTTTTTGAATTCTGTATAATTGACTTGCTTGAGGCAGTGCCCATGATTACTAACACAAGAAGTGCAGATGACCATAGCAGATCTTTCTCAACAAAGCATTCCTGTTTAAGGACACTTGTTGTTGACTGACTCTGTAGGACTCTCACACATATGCAGAAGAGAGTTGTGACCAAAATAAAATGGCACTTTGTGAATTATCTAGGCACCACCCTGAAGTAACTTTTTCTGCAGACAAAAGTTGACATTTTTTTTCATGAGGGTTTTTTTGAAAAATACCTGGTCTGAAATTGAAATCACTCAGCGTTGTGAAAGGGCCTCCTGCTTGCTAGAGAAAGAACCATTATCCCTCCAATGAAAAGAATCACTTCAGAATGCAGTGTGTGTCAGTGTATGTCTGTGACTCTTAGGGGCACAATAGAACATGTAGAACAGCCTGTGGAGAAAGGACCTATTCCAAGAAATGGATGGGAAGATCAGTTTGGATGAGGTGAGAACATAAAGCAGCTTTGGCGCTGATAGTCAGTATTGCTCGTGCTGCATAGTGAGGAGAAATAGGAGACTATTGGAAAGGAATTGGTGGGGTCTGCAAAGGCAACAATAGCTGAACAATCACTCACTGAAACTTTACAGTAGGGGATTGCAAGCTGTGGGGCTCAGTACAGAACCAAATATGGCTCTTGAAAAATGACAACGAACTCAACAAATGTATTAAATATTCAACTCCAAAATTTTAAATTATACTCCCGTTGGTACTTGACATCCCAACGTTTATTTCATATGAAAGCCTCTGTTAATTCACACTGTTGGAAGGGTTGTGGCAAAATAGGGTCTTTTAAACACTGCTGGTGGTCATGTCCTGTAGTAGCTGCTTTTTGGTCAAAAATTGTTAATTTAACAAATATTATTCTGGGTTGTTCAATTCCTTTTTCTCGTGAATCTATCCTGAACCACTGGCCAGATCCATTTACATCAAAACAGAACAAAGAACTAGCTTTGTTATTTCGGATATCAGCAAAAACGTTGTTAGCACAGAAGTGGAAAGTGAAAGACATCCCGACAATACAGCAATGGTTCACGAAACTATGGGACTTAGCTGTTATGGACAAACTGGCAATACACATTACCAGAGTGGAGACCCCTTCAGCTAAAAACAATTTTCTAGAAAAATTGTTTCTTTTTTTTGATTATGTATCAAATTCTAAGAAACAATATTGTACTCTACCAAAGAAGTATTTGAATTTTGTATTTTATTAATGTTTATTGATTATGTGTACTTTATAGACCTGTACACAAGTTTATATTATTAGTTGGTTTGTTAAGTTATTAAGTTATTTAGTAATGTTTTTATTGTTATTGTTAAAAATTAATAAAAATTATTATTATTTTTTTAAAATGACAATGAAATCTTTAAGCTAAGGTATATGGGAGGGGTAAGTAAGGATAACCAGTATGTGAAGAGAGTAGAAGGCAGGGGTGGACATGGACCAGAAAAACAGAGGTTCATATTGGTCTATGGGTTTCACATACTTTGTTGTTGTTGTTGCTGTTTAATGAACTGGTCCATGGTTTGTATAGTCCATAATTTTGGGATGTTCTGGAATGCCCCCCTGCAGGCCAGAGATGCCAAATTTGCAGCTAGTCTCCAGCTAATTCTCTACCTGACTTCCAAGTTTGGTGAGAATTTGATTTAGGGGGGCTGACTTATGCCCCCCCCAAAGCAGGTGGCCCCATGAAAGTGCTTTTTGGGGAAATCACAGCCGCAGGTTCATGAATGTGTCCAACAGCCCCCCTGCAAGCTAGAGGCCTCCCTGGGATGGCCCTCTGCCTGCCCTCCAAGTTGCCTGCAGATTGGTGTGTGTGTGTGTGTGTGTGTGTGTGTGTGTGTGTGTGTGGAGATCCTAGGGTCCAATGTGTAAAAGGGGGAAGAGTCTGTCAACCCCCCTCCCAAGCTGGAGATATCAAAATTGCTGCAGACCTCCCTGAGATGGCCCTCTACCTGCCCTCCAAATTGCCTGCAGATTGGCATGGGGGGGTGAGATCCTAGGGTTCAATGTGCAAATAGGGAAGGAGTCTGTCAAAGCTTCCCCCCAAGCTAGAGGCATCAAAGTCACTGCAGACTTCCCCAGCATGGCCCTGTACCTACCCTCCAAGTTATGTGCAGATTGGCATTGGAGGAGAGGGAAAAGATCCTATGGTCCAATGTGCAAAAGGGAAGGAGTATGTCAAATCCCCCCTCCCCCAGCTAAAGGCATCAAAGTCATTTCCTGGGCTGCAGAAGTGCTGTAGAAGAACATAATGTTTGGTTTTCTTAAAAATTAATGCCTTGGCACTGCCCCCATGGACCAAACAGACCACCTGGAAAAAAATTGTGGTCAGTGGGCAGTCCATTGAAAACTGCAAACACAGAGACTGGGCAAATGGACCACAAATCTCTCCGGTCCATGACAAAATTAGGTCCATGGTCCAGTTTCTTCCCATCCCTAGTAGCAGGCAAAGGTTTTTAGAAGACTAAAGGACTTCTTAGAGATGTTTTATGAAAAGGGAAATGATAAAGGTGGATAGTTGCCAGTAATGCAGGCATGAATCAAGCACAGATTTATGCTAGTGCATGAAAACAAATGTGCATGCTGCTGCTGTGTATATTTGTTATATATGGTGACAACATCTGTCTGTGCTATTTCCTAACAAAGGACATGCAACAACCAGTGTTTGGGCTGCGGAAAATTATCAGTAATATTACCCTGTATATTTCAGTTACACAGAGATGTGCGTTCTTATACCGCTTCTGTGTTGATCTCTTGCGCCGAATGTTGGTATTGTTTGGCTCATTAATTATAAAAGGTTGCTGGCCCCTGCCTTAGAGCCTGGTCTCAAAAACTGACAGCCTTATCAGAGAGAAACTCTCTGGAGGCGTAGAAAGGTGAAGACAGAATGGCAGGCAGCAAGCAAGGTCAATCAATGAAAGACGAAAGAAACACTTGACTCACATGGGGCTTCTTCAGCAGCCAGAAGACAGTAGTACTCTCTGACAAATGAAGCTGCAGTGAAATACCAATTCAATTGAACCCACCATCACAGAAAGGAAAGAACTGAATAAGGCAAAATCCAGATCGGGAATGCAGATGGGGCTTCAATCTGTACTCCAACAGAAGACCTAGAAGCCTGATTAGCCACCGCCTGGGCTTAAAATGCTAGCACATGCCCAAGGAGGAGAAACCTTTATAGGAAAGATCATTTTTCTTCTTGAGATGCAAGAATCACACAGCCAGAGGAAGGGCTATCTAGATGAGATAGTGTGTGTGTTCTGCGCATGGAATCAGATGTACACTTGTTGGTTTACATACCATCAATAGTGGCATTTCCCCCTACCTGATCTCTTACGTTATCTGTCATGGTATAAAGTATGAAAAGCTGTCAAACAGTAGGTTCCATACATTCCCCCTCCCCAAAGCAGCAAGACATATATATCTCTTTGACTGCAGAAATGGTTGCTTGTTCAGTTTCAACTGTTTCTTAAAGCATTCAGCAAGGGGGCTAGCTAAGCAGCAGTTCTTTACAGCTGAAACGGCTCACAAACTAGAGCAAACTGAATGTTTGCCTCTGGCAGATAACCTCTTATTGCTTAGCATTCCCAGATTTTATGCGCAGAGGAGAATTGTGGGGGGGGGGGGTAGCATTTTTGACTGGAACTATCTATCAGCATATTTCCCTAATGTTCTTTGCCTTGTCACATTCAATTGAGATTTTGCAGGAAAAGTTATAGCTTGCTTTAAAAGTGATTTATACGCTGCAAAGCATTTATTTTGTAAATTTAGTGGTAACTGTCTTTTAAAAAAATAAGAATGGTACGTGCAATGCTCACGTTTCTGATACAGCAAAACTTGGCATACCTTGGCCAAATCTATATTGCATACACCATGGGGATGGTATGGAAAATGGCATTCCTCTGTCAATTTCTCCCATCTGCCTCTATAATATATTGGAACTCTCACCCAGTGACATGATGCCTTCATGTTATGAATTTTTCTGTTTCTACATCATATTGTTCGGGATAGGGAAGCTTACAATATTTCGACAAACGGCCATGGAATGAAATTTCTTCCTAATGATGTGAGAGATCAACAGAGGATGACATTTTTTTGCAGCATCCTTATAGCACACGTAACATGTTATTCTACCTACTGGTTTGTTTTCTGACAATTGTGAATTTACTAGGCAAACACTTCGGATTATATTTGACCAGACAGAATAGAGTGGTGTAGCTTCTTGATTCATAGAGTAATATATGAACCAAACCATCAGTGTTTAAAAATTTGTTAGGTGGATCGGGAACTGATTGGAGAACCGCACTCAAAGAGTAGTTGTCAATGGCATTTCATCTGAATGGAGGGAGGTGTCCAGTGGGGTGCCACAGGGCTTGGTTCTGGGCCCAGTACTTTTCAATATTTTTATAAATGATCTGGATGAGGGTGTGGAGGGGCGACTTATTAAATTGGCAGATGACCCCAAATTGGGAGGAGCAGCGACACACCTGAAGACAGAGATAGACGTCAACAAGTTATGAACACACTGGAAAAGTGGGTGGATGTGAACAAGTTGCAATTTAACAAGGAGAAGTGCCAAGTTCTGCAACTAAGTGACCATTGCATTACTTTCTCATGCAAGTAAAACGATGCTCAAAATTTTACAACAAAGACTTTTTACCCTCTATGGAACAAAAAAATACCAGGATGTTCAAGCTGTGTTCAGAAAAAGGAGACACACTAGCTATTGTGTTGTAAATGTATGTTGGTTACTGGTGGTTGCTCTCCTGGCCCAGCACTCAGTCCCTACTGCCACTCTCTACTCTAGCAGGGGTAAAAATGGGGGAAGCAATATTGTACAATGTGTCAACAACAATTCTGCTTCTACCCAAAAGTGATGTCACAGTACTCTAGGAATTCCCCAGATGTCTATGGTTTTACTGGGTAGAACGACTCTATGATCAGGAAGCTACCTAACAACTCTACTTGTGTTTCTGTATTTTAGATGTATTACATAAAATACACGTAAGTATCATACAAGTGGGGCCTTTGAGACTTGCAGGGGGTGAAATCCCATCCCCCCCACTCTCTTGCTGAGCCCTGCATGGCCCTGAGACTCTCTGGCAGAATCTAAGCCCTAGCACAGCTTCCAGGCTGTGTGGCCACCACCAATGGCCCAGGATGGAGCCCTGGACTGTCTGGCAGCTACCACCAGGCCCAGTGTGGTTCCTGTGCTCTCCTTGATCTATGCCACCTTCCTGGGCTTGGCTTCCTGGGCTCTTCCAACTGCTGGAGGTAGGTGTGTTCTTTGCACTTGCACAGAGAACAGTATTTTAGTTTGGGGCAACTTAACCCCTCAATGTATTTTTGTTAAGATTTAAGATTTTTTTCTGCAAACCTAGGGGGTTTGCAGGAAAATATTCTTAGCATCGATGTGGCCCTGATCCGTGGATTTAGATATCCACAAATGGGGGGCATAGGTCAGTAATAGTACATAAACAAGTGGTCATCCACAACAAAATGTTGCATATTATTAATGTCTTTTTTCATAGTATAAATGGCTTTCTTGTAACTAATTTGTTAGCTTTTTGGATTTTCTCGTTTTGGCAGGGTGTTCTCTTTTGTGAGGTACTTTCGGCATTGCATTGTTCTGTATGGTACTGATGAGGGATTGTTGTTTCTGACAAAATGCAGATATTCTTTCAATTGTTCTGATTGGTGCCCTCTTAATGGAGGAGGCATCTCTGTGACAGCCTTCTGTGAAGGGAAGGGAGTGACAATTGGAGCCCATTTTCCCCTTTTCCCCTTTGTTTCTCCTTTTCTCTATATTGAACACTGGAAATAAAGCCATTTGTCCTTGCTCAGTTCTCTTGTGCATAGTCAGCCAGCTGACTGAAGTTGGATTCAAAGAGGAGTTTGCCTGGGAATTGCAATCACTTTATGTGAGGTGAGATTTCAAAGATTTCCTTACTGGGTACTGCAGGTCTTGAGGTGCTACTGGTGTCCTGTACCACTCTCCTTCTGAGTGCCCTTGCCAAAAGCAGCTGTTTAAATGGCCATTGGTTTATCAATGGATCAGCCTGAGACACCTTTGCTTGTTCAGTCTCTTGCCATGCTGTGGAGCATTGTGTGGTTGCAGGGCTCCAGTCTTCTTCAGCCTGCTATGAGTCCACATTCACCCACAGCTCCACAGCTGTCTTTGGCAGTTTATTTGTCTGTCAGGGTTGCTAAGGAATGCTTTAAAAGGTGGTGTGAACAAACTGATTCTGGTTGGAGGAAATTCTGCTCCTCTCCTTCTGCCTCCAGCTCTCAGTCACTGTGCCCACCCATCCATTAATGATGCCTCAGCTGTCATTTTATAATTTCCCTCTGGCTTCTAGTCAGTCAGAAGAGAGAAGCAGTGGAAAGAAGCAGTGCCCAAGAAGGGGGGGGGGGAAGCAGTCAGAAACTGGAGAGAATGTTTTTAAAGGACAGTGGAGGTTGTAGCCACAGAGGTTGGGGTGAGAATGATCTTTCTCTCCTGCTTGCAAGGTTTTGAGGTTGCAGGCTCAGATGATCTTTTAAAACTTCCCCCTGCTATTTAGCCATTCATACTGCAGGAAAAATAGCCTTGGAGATGGGAAAGTGGCAGAAGGAATCCTCCCCAGTCCCAGCTCCAATTCTGCTGTTGCTTCCTCACCTCTTCCCCCCGCCCATTCTCTCTCTCTCTCTCTCTCTCTCTCTCTCTCTCACTCACTCACTCTCAGCCAGTCAGTCTTTCTCAAGCTGGTGGACTGGGAGAAGCAGTTAGAAGCCTCCCCCCCCTCAAAAGTTTTAAGAGGACAGTGGAGCCCGCAGCAAAAGAGGTAGGGGTGAGAAGCTCAGGTCTCCTTTTAAAACATCCACCTGCTATTTAGCCATTCATACTGCAGGATGAATCCTTCCCATTCCCAGCTCTAGTTCTTCTTTTGCTTTTTCCCCTCTTCCCCCAGACATTATCTCTCTGTGTCTCTGTCCCTCTCTCTCTCTCTGGTTATCAGCCCATCTATACCTCACTATCAATGCAACAAGGCCTGGAGTAGATCCCCGCAGTGGCCATTTCAAAAGGTTTTTGGGGGAAAATTCAACCCTTCCTGAGATTTTTTTTTAAAAAATTAGATTTCTCTGCAGACCCACAGAGTCCCCAGAGTCTGTAGAAAAAACATATTGGGGGAGAGTGTGCCCTCTGTTTGCAGATATAAGTATCCACAGGCAGAGGGCACTGTTGAGAATTAGATATATAGATCCTTAGAACACTTTTTAATGTCACCGGGTAGAATAAATAAAGAAAGCATGTTGTGGTAAAGCATTGTCACCATGCCACCTGCTGTCCATGTGCCAAGAGACTTCATAGCCTGATGCTAAACACATCTACTCTAAAGTAGGGCCCACATTAAATAGTATCATGATGGGTGCATTTAGGATTGCAGCCCCAACCCTTAAAACTGTTTTTTTTTTTAATAAATTTTTTATTGATTTTTCTCTATAACTACAACTATAACGCTACAATCTAAGCTACATATACCTTATACAGAGAGTACTTTATCATTTGCTTAATACTACCTTGTTACATAATATAATTATGAAGCATTTAGAACCTTGGATAAATTCCAATTACTTGTTACTGCTACTATAGAAGTTATCAAAACTATTTGGCAGGCACGCCCACCTAGAGAAATACGGTTAATTAAACCATTTATAATACATAAGTGCAATGCTTAATAAAACAGTTTAATCACTATTTCTTCTTTTGTCCTCTTCTTGTCTTAACAGTCTCAACTATTTTTGGAGCTGCAGCTCCCTTTTCTGAGTCAGACACTTCTTCTTCACTCTTTGAGCTATCAAATCCATACATGCTTTCTTGAGAGGCCAGTGAACCATCTGAGTCTCTCCCAGTTTTCTGCTCTTTGCTTTTTTCCAGAAATTTTTTCGCTTGTTGAACAGAGTCAATCTTATACTTCTTATCTTTGATGCTGAAGCATAGTCCTTCTGGAGTATTCCAACGATAGATGATAAACTCAGACTGGAGCCAAGATGTCAATGTTCCATAGGCTTTCCTTCTTTTCCTTATTTCAAATGGGATATCCTTCATCACTTTTACTTCTTCTCCCAGGATCTTCAGAGCTGCTTTGTTTGTGGTCCTAAGCACCATGTCTCTTGTAGATTTTTTGGAGAACCTTATCATAATTTCACCAGGCAGGCTTTTCTTTTTAGTGTAATCTGGATAGGTTCTGTAAACCATATCCATATCGCTTTTTATATCCGCTGCTTTCATGCCTGTCACTGGTTCAAGTGCTTCACTTAGCAAATTTTTAAGGTCTTCTCCTGTGTTTTCTGGCACATTCTGATGTCTTAGGAAAAAGTTCGATCTATCCATTTGTAATTTCAAAAGCTGATCGTGGTGGAAGGCCTTTTCCTTCTCTGCCTTTTGTAGTCTTGCATCTTGGTTTTTTACTGAAGTTTTTACTTCCAGAAGTTCTCACTGCAGCTTCTCTGTGGATTTATTCGACTCTTTTAGTTCTAGCTGCATTTTGTCCATTTTAACGTTGAGAGCTGTCATTTGGTCCACTAGAGGTCGCAATAACGAGGAGAACACCGCACTCATCTCCGTGGTATCAACCTTTGAACTCGGAGCTGTACTTCCTAGTTTGGGGGAAGGTTTCGGTTTTCCCGTCATTGTTGAGACTTCGCTCTTTGTTTATAGATAGATAAGATGAACGAAAGGAGCTAATTTTCAAACAGCGCTTATGTCCTTCTAAAGTTTATATCTCCAAGTGAGCGATGCTGCCATCTAGCAAGGCGGATGGGCTTTTATTCCTGCAGTAACGCCACGTAAAGAGTCTCGTAAGTACGCTAGTCCCGGAAGGGGGGGGTGGATTTCACTCCTCCCGCCGTCTTCCCGCTGTGTTCTACTTTTCTTACTTCAGACTCACGTTTTCTCCATGCGTAACTGTCAGTTCCAGCCTCATTGCTTCGCACTCTCTGCTGCTTCTCGGATTTGCGCTTTCAGCCATATGGCTCCCATGGCGGGGGAACCTATGGGGGTGATGAAAAGGGATCTCTATCCCTCGGTCGCCACCGTAGGGAGAGATCCCCTTCGGGCCACCCCAGGCAGAGCCCCCTCACTGGGGTCTCTGGGGGCTCGGCACCAGTCCAGAGCCCCTTCTTCCCGCCGGGTACGGATCGCGCTCCCCGCAGATGTGGAGGAGCACGTCCGCCATGTTCGCAAGTCTTGCCGGAAGTCCCCCTTAAAACTGTTAAAATCATTTATTTACCACCTATAGCTTCCAAAGTCCTGATATTTCACTCATGATTTACTTTGATTTGCTTTCACTGTGCTGTGATTTAATTATAGGCATAGTGAAAATCTTTTCACCTCTCTCCTCATACCATGCTGTGCTTTCCTCCCTCAGCAGATACTTCCACACACGACACACCACATGTTATTTATGCTGTCTGATTATGCATTCATGTAGTAACAATTGATTGGGAGTCAATCAATACCACAGCAATTGGCCAAGGCCTACAAAACCATTGATTCACCCTCCACTGGCATTTACACAGCAGGACTCCTTTTAGCCTTCCATTTCCAGCTAAGCCAGGTACCAAGAAAATGGAATCTTTTTCTTTCATATATTTTTTTCTGTAAAAAAAACACCCTTGATTCCTTGACAGAAATAGATAGTTCACATTTATTTTGAGCTGTAGTAATCAGGGTTCATGATCTTATGACTGCCAATGTGGCCAAAATCCAATAGTCTAGTTGAAGAATAATTTTGGGGATAGCTGTGACCCATTCATCCCTGTCTCCCAACCAAGCTAGCTTACTAGCCCTATAACTGGAATAAACTGGATGTTTCCATACCTATCTAAGCATATATCCAGTGTGTTTACACACACAAAATAATCATCAAGGGGATCATAGTTCAGTTGCAAAGGCAAAAACTCAGAAGCTGGGAAATGGCAGTTTAATGCTGACTTTCCCCTGTTCCCCCTTACACATGTCCTCTGTTTACTGGTAGGCTTGCTGCAGTCTAAATTAGTTGCATACTGGAAGCCCAGTTAAGAGGGATTTCTATGCTTGCTGCCTGAATAAACTATGCCGGGGTCTCACACTTCAGTTCTACGATCAGCAAATGAGCAGTCTTGCAATGCAACGCTATGGGTATAGACTGGACTCTGTATAGGATTGCACTATAAATCTGTTTAGCCTATTTTCCCAACTATCAATATCTCATGAAAGAGGGTGGTTTTTTCTCCTAATTTTTTTTTAACATGCTCACTTTTAACAAAGTGCATTAAATGAGTTTTGTTACAGAATCAGGTCATCTGCAATTGATTTAGCAGCAGTTTTCCATGAATATGTCACCTACAGTCGGTGAAGTGCCTCCTTTGCAGTTATGTTCTTTTTACCAAGTTGATGTTTCTCCACACTAGGCCAAATTGCCCGAACTGTTTTGCTCATTTGCATACACTTATGAAATACCTGCCAATTCTTAAAAAAAAAAGATGTTCATGTGAACCTGGCTTACACTGTATCAAGGGTTCCCAACACAACCTAGGAAAATACAAGCAGATTTGGGGGGGGGGGCAGCCTGGGGGAGGGTGTTTTTTGGAGTGGATATGTCACATATAGGTAGTGCTCAAAGGATTTCCCCTAGTCCCTCTCTATAGTAAACATCACAGAAACACAGGGAAATTCCTACAGGAACATTATGGAGGTCATTTTTCATCTAACTCCTCAATTTTCACAGGGTAAGAGATTGGGGATGGAAGCAGGGAATTCCCACCATGCCCTAGTCAGGTTGCCTCAGGGCTCGGTTTGGGGCCCAATACTTTTCAATGTTTTTATAAATGATCTAGATGAGGTGGTGGAGGGAATACTCATTAAATTTGCAGATGACTCCTGTGATGGATTGCACAGGAAAGCAGGTTTTTTGTTTTTTTGTTTTTGTTTTAATGCTGCTTGTTTCAGAGAATCTGGGAAATCAGGAGTTAATGTTCCCTGCAGTGGATATCTTATTTGACTGGCTGCTCTACACGTTCTCTGATTGGCCAGCATCAGCTGACAACAAGTATAACATCAGCTGTTCTGGAGGGGAAAGGGTCCTTGATCTTCTTCTGACAGAGGAAGGGATAACTGGAGTCAGTGTTCTGACAGGGTTAGTCAGAATGGGTCTTCTGAGAAGAGAAGAGAAGAGAAGAGAAGAGGAAGAGAAGAGAAGAGAAGAGACTTGGTTGCCCTAACAGTATTAGAACTACTCTGAGGGAGAATTGTGATTCTAATTCAAGAAAGCTAACAAAAAAGAGACTGCTTTACACAGACAACAGATATCGGAAAAGAGATTTGGCAAGGGTGACTGGGTTGTTAGGCTGTGACTCCCAATCAAGCCAAACAGAATAGGGTTATTGCTTCTTAGGGAAAAGAAGAATAATTACTGCCAGTAAAAAGGGTTTGTGCCCTGAGGTAAAGAGGATAAACATTAGACACCTCAGAAGTTAGTGGAAAGCTACAATTTTCTGAAGAGAGAAACTAGATTTTTTTAAGGAGAGAAATCTAGAAACTCTAAGAAAGAGCTGTTCTCCAGGGTACTTTATTATGATTCTGTGTAATTGCTGAAAAGTATTTCTCATGGAAAAGAACTAGAAATTTCTGAAAAGAAGCTACAACAACACTCTCTTGTATGTTTTAAGTTTTCAGTTCTGTATATATTATAAAGTTTTACCTCAGAATTTCTGAGCCTTGACTGCCTGTTAAATAAAATATTCTGTTTTGGAAGTTGTTCTGCCTCAAGTGCCATTTTAAAAGGGTTTAAAAACAAGACAGCTCCTGTATTTCCCTCAGCTTCCTGTGCTGGGTCAGAAGCCTAAACAAATATTTGGAACAGGGTGGGACAGGTTAGTCTTTTAAGACAAAGGAGAAATACACACTACTTGGGAGTGACTTAGTCACTGAGGGGAACTGAAATTTTGGTGGGAAAAATCTGCCTGAGAGTTGGGAAGTGACAGGGGTCTGTCGTAACACAAAATTGAGAGGAATAGCAAACACCCTGGAAGATAAAAATATAATTCAATGATATCTGATCGCACTGGAAAAGTGGGCAGATGCGTATAAGATGCAATTCACCAAGGTTCTACATCTGGGTAACAAAAATGAGAAGCATGCATACTGGATGGAGGACACATTTCTAAATAGTAGTGTGTGTAGACAAGATCTTGGGGTCTGAGTAGACTGTAAGCTAAATATGAACAGTGAGTGTGATGCAGCAGCAAAAAAGGTTAATGTGCTCTTGGGGTGTAGCTACAGAGGCAGAATGTCAAAATCACAGGATGTTATAGTCTCGATGTGCACCACATTAGTCAGGCCACACCTGGGCTGCATTCAGACAACAATGTTAAAGAGCAATGAGCCCGGTTATGTTTAAACCAAATGAAATTATACCAGAGAATGTCATCCAGACGTCAATCCACTCACTTGCTTCAGTGCACAGTTGTTCCGTGACTGAATGTCCAGACCTTACCCTGCTCTAACTGCAGAGCCCACGCAATTGCCATTTTTTTTAAAAAAAAATTGCCCCATGCACATATGCAGACGGCCACACCAGAGATACACATGTGTGCATGCGCAGATGGCCACACTAGAGATACACATGTGCAGATGGCCACACCAGATATACACGTGTGCATGCGCAAAATGTTTTTTTTAAAGGCAGCGATTGCAGTCTTGGCGCACAAGATCGTGATCAGACCTTCAGTAAATCTGTGCCCAAATTGCACCGAACATCTGCCACCAGACTTTCTCAGGTATAAAAAAAACACAGAGAATTGGGGGGAGGGAGGCAGACGACTGGGGCATGGCAGACAGATGTTGCTGTCTGATCGTGCACTTTAAATCCGTGAGGTAACAGCAAGGGGAGCGGATAAAACTGCGCGTCTGAATACACCCTTGGAGTACTGTGTGCAGTTCTGGATGCCTTACTTTAAAAAGGATGGGTACAGAATGGAGTGGGTGCAGAAGAGAGTGAAGAAGATGATCAGGGGCCTGGAGACCGAGCCCTGTGAGGAAAGGCTGAGGGACATGGAAATGTTCAGTCTGGAGAAGAGGAGGCTGAGGGGGAACATAATTGTTCTCTTTAAGCATTTGAAAGGTTGTTTCTTAGAGGAGGGCAGCGAGCTGTTCCTGTTAGCAGTATAGGAAAGGATTCACAATAATGGGTTGAAATTATGGCCGGGAAAATACCAACTGGATAGTAGGATTTTTTTTGAAGTAGTAAGAGTAGATCAGCAGAGGAATCAGCTACCCTGAGAAGCAGTGAGCTCCCCCTCACTTGCAGTCTTCAAGCAGTGGCTGGAAGAATTGAGCAGGGAGTTGGACTAGATGGCCTGTATGGCCCTGTCCAACTTTATGATTCTGTGACTCTCGGTCACTGATCTATCAAGGTCAGTGCTGTCTACTCTGACTGGCAACACTTCTCCAGGATCTCAGGATCTTTTGCATCATCTGCTACCTGATCCTTTTAGCAGGAGATACCAGGAATTAAACCTGGAACCATTAGCACACAAAGCAGATCTCCTACCACTGAGCCATACCCCTCCTGGTTTCTTATATAATGAATGCATTGTGAATAAGATGACACTGGACCAGATTGTGCTATGGCCTCTGGAAGCAGATTGTTGACTGTTTAGAACCATAGTATTTGACCTGATTTCCACTTATAGGTAATTCCAGCAATAGCTCAACAGTTCATTACTTTTCTCCTGTAACAATTGACCATTATCTTCTGTATCAGTACACTAATAATTAACCTGTTTTCCTAATCATTTACCATGGTCAATTCAGCAATTGTTCACTTTCTAAGTCTGGCAGATTTTTTTTTTTAATTCTCTTTCTCTTCCTTGAAATTGAACTGCCTACAACTGTCCTTCTCTTTTAATTGCCACGTCCAAAACTGAATGCAGCTTCCTCAATAAGGTCAAACTATTGTCAGGATTGAGGGAATAATTACTTCATTTGTTTTACACATGATGTGGCTACTAGGACAGCTCAATAAAACATTAGTCTGTTTTGCAACTGATTCACATTGTCAGTTCATATTTACTTGACAATCCATTAAAAGTCCCAAATCTTCCCTCAGGTACAGTGCCTAGTGACTGTTCCTCCATTTTGCATTTGATGGTTTGATTATCCTTTCCAATTTAAACTTGCCTTTAGTGAACTTGGTTTCATTGATTTTTTTGAGCATATCTCTTCAGTTTAATGAGGCCACATTTAATTCTCTCATTTCATGGTCTTAGTTTGTCTGAACTTCTCACACAGTGTTGAGGCTATAGGTGGTAGTTCATTTTATTGAATAGTCTGTCATATGGGAAAAAATACTTAAATCTAGATGGTAGGAGAAGGGTTCTCTCTAACATGCCAGTTTTCTTAGTGTGGATTATTTTTATATAGAGAAGCATTCAACAATCTGATCTTCCCGTATGAAGAATGAAGTGGAAAGAACAGACACAAGTTTCTATAATGCTGATAATGTAATATTGTAACAGTATTGTTTTGTTTTAGTTTTAAATTTAATTATTCTCTTTCTGTATCACCACTTTACACATCTAGTATTTTATAATCATTTCCATTTGTGTCAATGAAAAACCACATATCCAGCTGTTGTCTTTTCCCTCTCCTATTGGAATTAAATTTTGGGGGACTACCGCCATTCTTCCAAAGCAAATTTCAGGCATACGGGCGAACAGGTCCCCATTTTATAGGCAAATAAAATCATCACTTACACAGCTGACAAATGCAGATCTTTGGCAGCCAAATAAAGCAGGTAGTAGGTGTAAATAATTTATGAACATAAGAAAGTACCTTTGACTGAAACAGTTTATTGTCTTTTAGGATATCCATTTCATGCTCGGACTAGCACTGGCTCTCCAGGACCTCAAGGAAAGATCTTTCACATCACCTACTACCTGATTCTTTTAACTGAAGATGCTGGAGAATGAACTTGGGACCTCCTGAATAGATGCTGTACTACTGAGCCCTGGCTCTTCTCCTGTACATAACAGGGATCCTCAGGTATGAGTCCATCATTTAGATCTAAAGTTGTGTTGGAGAGCTATTTTTAAATAAAAACAGAAATGTATTAATGAAAGTAGCTAAACACTTTACGTCACTGAGGTCTGAAGTTTAAAGTTCTCTTCTCCCAGAAGGAGTCCTTTCTGTTTTTGCCTGCCACCAGATTTTCTCAGTGTTTGAGTCAAAGGCAATTTAAGTCCATGGCAAAACAGCATCCAAATAACCCTGGGCAAGGGCAGGCTGAAACCAGGCTGACCACTGAAGGGAGGTAATGCAATGCAGGATGGGGAGGGGGGACCTGGAATAAAAAGAAGTTTGAACTTGATTTTAGTGCAGAATGGGGGAGGGGGAATCTGGATTTAAAAGAAGGTTGAATTTGTTTCCAGTGCAGAATTGCTTGGAGGATGCCATGGTGAAGATGGATTAAAAGAAGAGTGCAGAAAGGCCAGGGTCTGATACAAGATTTGAGCTGGGTTGGAAGAAGAAGGCTGAAAGAAACGGAGCACAGTGAGATCAGGCACAGAAGGGGCAGGGGGCTTCCCCCCCTTGCCCACACACTCAATTTCTGGTTAAAAGTAGACCCCACTCCTCTTTCTATGCACACAGTAGGGATCCCACTTCCAGTGGGAGGGCTCTCACTGATTCTCCTTGGTCTCCACTACTGCTCGAATAAGCAGCAAGGGAAAACAGGGAGAAGAAAATGGGGCTGAACAATGCTGCAACATTGTTTCTGGCTAAAAACCTGGAAGTGACCGGGGATGTTCTAGGAATTTTCAGATCTTTGTGGTAAAACCCATAGAGGTTAGTAGGACTCCTGGAGCATCACTGTGGTGTGATGATGTCACTTATGGGTTTTGTGTTGTTGTAGTTTTTGCTTGAAATGACATTGTAGTCTCACACAATGCCATTTCTCCCCACACCTACTGCTAGAGCCTCAAGGCCTGGCAACCCTTGCTTGTAAATAGGAAATTGCCTTTATACTTCACAAGAGGGGGTTATACCTAGAATACAGCATGGGGTTATGTGTGGGGAGGAGATTAAATCCATGCCAAATCATCCCTCCTTCCACTGCTGCTATTAAGGAACATCAAGCTATTGAGATATCTCAGGTCCCTCAACTCACTTCACTGATTTCTTGACTCTTTTGGGTTGGTTTTAGTTTGTTAGCCTCTCTTTTTGTGCTGCTGACTCCAGTGGATGCACATTAAGATGAACTGACCGATGCTGCATATCACTGAAAGGGGGAAGGTAGTGTGCATTTTCCTCTATCCTGTGCAAGTCTGCAGCGATGCCTGCCTATCGGCTAGCTTAGATTTATTATTTATTTAGAACATTGTATGCTGCCTCTCCTGCAAACCTGCCTGAGGTGGCTTACAGAATTCGAACAAAAGCATTAAAACATTGTAAGTGGTTTTTATATATATTAAAATCCAGCATTAAAAGCCATATATATATGTTTTAAAAAAACTAACCAGAGCATAGAAGCAGAGATCACTGAGCAGCTTAATTTAACAATTTTCAAATTAAAAGCACAGCAAAGAGGGGTGTTGAAAGATCCATCCCTTCTTTAAAAGCCTCCATGAACAAAAAACATTTTAGTCTGGTGCCTAAAAGAGAGTTTAGGGAAGCAATGCATTTCCTTCTGTCAACTGACAGTCAGTGGCCCAATCTGCATCTAGCATTTGCTTGGCTGTCTTACCAAACCCACCCTGGAACAGGAATTCCCATCTGCATTGCATGCCACTTTCATTTTGATTGATTGTCGAATTTTATGGCAGTGTCTAGACTGTCTGCCGCTTTCATTTCGTTTGATCTCTTGGTTTTATGGTAGCCGTCTGCATAGATTTATGGCCATTTCATGGCCATTCAGGGGTGACTCTGCAATCAGTATGGCATTGGCCCGGGATACTTGAATGTGGTTTTGAGCCACATCTTTTTCTGTTCCAGTGTGAGTTTGGTAAAACAACGGAGCAAATGCTAGATGCAGATTGGGCCAATGCCTCTTGTTGCAGGGGGGAGTATTTGTTGCTATTCCCTGCAATCTGCTGCATGGTCTATCTGTATGTCACTATAGGTAAGCAGAACATTTGTTTCTGAGCATAGCAGGCACATCCGAGAGAACAAAATAACAAGCAAGCCTGAGCCACCATTAATTACTTAGAATCAAATCAAAGCCCTCCTCCCAGTTCATGTCACTTCTGGTGTAACAGAACAGTTTAAAAAGACAGATCTATGAGAAGAAGAGAAGAGACTGAATTTATACAACACCCTTTACTACCCAAAGGAGTCTCAGAGTGGCTTACAATCGCCTTTTCCTTCCCCTCCCCACAAAAGACACCCTGTGAGGCAGGTGGGGCTGAGAGAGCTCATTCAAGAACTGCTCATGAGAGAATTGCTCTGAAAGAACTTGTAAACGGACCCAAGGTCACACCAGCAGCTGCATGTGGAGGAGTGGGGAATCAAACCCGGTTCTTCCAGATTAAAGTTCACGTTCTTAACCACAACACCAAACTGGCTCCCAGTTTGAGACCCAGTGTGGTGTACTGGCAAGCAATGTTCTCTCTAAGCTGAGTTAGTGTGAGTTAGATCACAGTTTTTTAGCCTCCAGCTTACACATTTTGGTCTTAGCTCAGGAAGGATGGCTTCAGAGTAAACTAATGCATGCAATAGCCAAATCACCCACTCACGATTCACAATGCCAGTAGCTCACAAAGTAGAATTTTTACTCACAAGACTCCACAGCTTAGAGGGAGCATTGATGGCAAGCATGGTAAATTATGACCATGGAAACCCAGGTTCAAATCTCTCTGCCATGAAGCTCACTGGGTGACCTTGGATCTGCCCTCTTCTCTCTCTTTCAGTCTAAGCTGCCTCATAGATTTGTGGTGAAGATAAAATGAATACAAAACAATATGTGTTATCCTGAGTTCTTTGAAAGAAGGGGAAAGAAAAATGAATAGTTCCAAATATTACCAACTGTTGTTAGTTTTTTACTTGGATTAGGCAGAAATCTCTACTAAGCATATGCAGCTCTGTAGGTAGAGAATACAGAACTTGATTATTGCATTGTCTATATAATCCTTTGAGTCTTTAATGAAAATATTCCATGCAAAATTGATGCCTACAAATCTTTCCAAACCACCCACACAATCTTTTTTTTTTTTTTGCACAATCTTGTTTAGCATTCAAGTGTCCGATTTGGAAATCAAAACGGGTAAAATCCACACATTAATGTTTCAATACTACATCAGTATCCTAACAATGTTTCCATAGTGTGTGGTTTTCCATTTTTATTGCTATTTTCTGTAGCCGTATTCAGACAATTGTGATGTTCTAACAACACATAACAGGAGTGGGCACTACCTATAATCCTCCCAGTCACCACAGTCACCATTCTATGTCCAATTAATTAAATATCCAGACCAGGTATTATTTATGTTCATTAAAGCAGTAATGAACGACTGAAGTTCCAAGTTAAAAAATAAAAGATCATCTGCATAAAAATAATTTTAAATTAAAAAGGTATGTACAAAGCCATGAACTTTATTTATTTATTTATTTATTCGATTTCTATCCCACCCTCCCCACCTCACAAAATTATTATTTTTGCATAATGGTACAGGCTGGAGGTTCTGTGGTAGAGCATCTACTTTGCTTCCAAAAGGTCTCAGGTCCAATCCCTGGCATCTCCAGTTAAAAGGATCAGGAAGGATGAGATACAGAAGAGACCCTGGAGAGCCATTGCCAATCTGAATAGACAATACTGGTGTTGATGGACCAGTAGTCTAGTTCCAGAGGAAATGGCTAGCCAGTGTGTGAGATAGGATGCTGGACTAGATGGACTATTGGTCTGATCCAGCAGAGATCTTCTCATGTTCAGTATAAGGAAGCTTCATGTGGGCACATGTGTTCAAGTAAATGGACCTTAATCTCATCAAGAAAAATATTCAATGTGTTCTAAAAATGTTCAACTGAGAACTGGTATTGAATACTACAACTTCTAGAAAACGAGCTTTCAGATTGCTAGCTCTGTCTGGCAGAACAATGTTAGTTGGTCTAAAAAGTACTGCAAACATAAAATTCTATATTTGGCCTGAACAATTCAGCTGCTGTCATCACTGAATAAGGCAAATCCCAAGGGCATTATGACTTGTTTAAGGAGAAAATGGGTTTCTAAAAGCAGTTACAACAATGGATGGGCCCAATTAAACTAAGAGGTTTACTCAAAACATGTTCAGCTCACAAGCAAGTACTATTGAGGTTTAGAATTGCATCAGTGTGTTTCCCGGCAACAATATAGTGTTCACACACTTGTTCAGTGTGTGCATGTGTGTGTGTGTGTGTGTGTGTGAGAGAGAGAGAGAGACATGGTGTTATGGTGGCAGCAAATCACATGAACATATGAAGCTGTCTTGTACTGATTCAGACCATTGCTTTATTAAAGTCAGTACTGTCTACTCTGACCTCCTATCTGATCCCTTAAACTAGAGATGCTAGGGACTGACCTTCTGCATTCAGAACTGATGCTTTATCACTGAGACACGATCCCTTCCAACTTACAAAGTATAAATGCATATGCAGGTCTGATTGACAAGGATAACTATCCTGCTCTCTGATACACATTTGCACATGAACATGTGTAAGCCACATGCTAATGCAATCCAGTCTCCCTCAGCAAACCTAATCCATGTGCAAAGTCCTTGGAGTTCACACTTGATAACCCCCAATGAAAATCAGTCTTCTTAAATGTAGTGGCTGGGCACACCATAAGCTCTGTAATGTATCTTTAAGACTATTATCCTTGGTAAGTTGTTGTTTGTAGTACAAGGGAATGGCTCTGCAGTTTCCAAAATCGCTCATATTCAAAGCTCAGTTATTAATACACACCAAAGAGCTGTTGGGTGCTTTCTCATTGTAGTTGCTGCCAACATGTAGTCCTTGGTGGACAGTAATAAAGACAGATTACTTTGGACTTCATGCCTGCGTGGGGCTGCTTCTCCTGGTTTTCAATAATGGATTGCCGTGCTATTTACAAATGAATATTCAGGGCACAACAGCATCCTTCATGTTGGGCGCTTGTAAATGCCTCGTTGCTTTATAGAGCAGATATCTGAGACCGCCAGTATCTGAAGCTGCACTTGGGGATTGAAAAGGGAAAGCATTCTATGTAAATGCAATGTCCATTTAGTTTGGAAAGAGGTGCATGGCAGTCACAAGGAGATGAAGCGAATATTCACAGAAAGCAAAACCTTAAGAACTTAAGTGATAGCTCACTGCTAAATTCCATGCATTTGTGTTTACCCATTTTACAATGGCCCATTTTATGTTATCATTTTTCTAACAGAATAATGACTTTAGAGAAGCAGGAAGAGTCTTCTTGTTTTGAAGCCCAGGAGACTTGCAATTCTTATTCAGCTCCACAAAATCTGATGCAAAGTAGTAGTAGAATTACATCATTTTGCACAGATCTTGATCTGGAAACTTGGGTCTCCACTGGATGCTACAAGAGTTAGGGGCGTACCATAACTTAGTGATAGAAGGTCCCAGGTTCAGTTAATGACATCTCCAGTTAAAAGACTCAGGTTGCAGGTGATGTGAAAGACCTCCAGCGGAGACCCTAGAGAGCCACGAACAGTCAGTGCAGACAATGGTCTAACTCTGTACAAAACAGCTTCATGTGATTTGCAAGAGAAATGTGGTGATTACAAAGAAATCTTGAAGCCAACTTCTGAATACCAGTGCTGGGAGGCAGCATCAGGCACAGATTAGGGATCTCGATGTGTGGATCAGAAAGTGGAGCCGGGTGGTTTAGATTTGATAAGCACCGAGGAACTTTCAGAGACAAACTGAGCCTGTATGAAAAACAAGGAGAAAGTCACAGCCTCAAGTACCCAAAAAAGGACCCAAAAGAAAGCTGCAAAGAAGCGCTATCAAGTGAACAATACATAAATTACAAATTACAATAATGCAAAATACATATAATGAAAAATAGTGCAGAAAAAAGATCCATAAGGCTGTAGTTGTGTTGACGAAAGTCTCTGGAATGATAATTTGTTTTGAGAGAGAACTTCATCTGAAAAAGGACCGTGATAATGAAGATGTCTTCAATTTCTTGCTCATGACTTGAAAGTACTCATATTACAAATCGCACAGCTCTACAAAAATGCAAACAGAGCAAACCTTTCAAGAAGAAAATGATAACACGGGCATGTGGAAATCACTAACTTGCTCTGTTTGAATTTTTGAAGAGCTCTTGTCAGCAAGAAAAGTCAGGAATTTATTGGACTTTTCATTTTTAGCAGAGTTGAACTTCCAACAGATATCTGGATAATTGAAATCTCCCATGACCACCATGTCCTGTCTCTTTGAGAACTTTGTAATCTGTTCTAGGAGTGTCTCATCCAAGTCCTCTGCCTGGTTTAGTGGTCTATAGCAGACCCCCACCCTAATATCACTGTTTCTTACTTCTTTTATTTTTACCCAGAGACCCTCAACTGGACTTCCATGCTCAGATTCATGCATTTCCTTGCAAGTATATATCTCCTTTACATATAATGCGACTCCTCTGCCCTTCTTTATTTGTCCCTCTTAAATAAATTGCACCCCTCAGTCCTAATATTCCAATTGTGAGTGTCATCCCACCAAGTTTCAGTAATTCCTATTAGGTCATAGCCCCCTTCCTGCATTAAGACTTCAACTTCGTCCTTCTTGTTTCTCATCCATCAGAATCCATGTTTTATGCACCCTGAAGTTTTTGTTTCTGTAATGACCTGTGAATTAATGATACCTAGCATACATGCCACTCCCCGCAAAACTTTAGGGTTCTTATCTCCAGTTATTGACATCATACTAGGCTTTGCATTTTTGTCTTGCTCCCCCATTGTTTTCCTATATGGTAGAATGGTGAAAATCTATGGGATACAGTCATTCCTGGGTACCCTCACATTGGCTGGGTAAACATATGCTTGAGTCATGCTGTAGAAATGAGATTCCTAAGCCTCATAAATGACTGTGCATTGAAACAGTTGGTCACCGAGTCAACCAGAGGGGGAGTGATCTTGGACTTGTTTCTGAGTGGGTCACAAGACCTGGTGAGAGATGTAGAGGTCATTGCACTGGGAACAGTGACCACCAAGTGTGTAGACTTTCCAATTTCCCGGGGGGGGGGGGCTGGGGCTGGAGGGGAGGGGCTGGGGCCAGAGACATTACAGGCCATTGTTTCCGGAGGAGGCTCAGCATGTCCTGGAAAAGTTCAGGGTGGGGGCTCCAGCTCCCCAGCCCCCCTGAAGTTGACACCTATGGTGACTACAATGCTATTAAGTTCAGTATTCAGGTCAGTGGAAAGTTACCCCTAAAGTCCAAAACTGTAACATGATTTCAAAAGAGGGAATTTTACAAAAAATGAGGGGAAATAGTAAAAAGGGAGCTGAAGGGGAAACATAGAATAGTCAATCCCCTAGAGGATGCGTGGAAGCTATTTAAAACCACACTAACTGAAGCCCAGACAGAACACATTCCACAGGTTAGGAAAGACACTGCCAAGTCTAAAAGAAGGCCTGCGTGGTCAAGTAAGCTATAAAAAGTAAAGATGCTTCTTTTAAAAAGTGGGAGGCCTGCCGGAATGAATTGAACAGGAGGGACCACAGGCTCTGGCAAAAGAAATGCAAGTCAATAATTTGCAAGGCCAGCAGCAGAACTAGTGCAATTGTCAGGAACTGACAATAGCATTTCTGTACTTTGCTTTCGTTTTCTTTGTTCTAGGGAACCCTTCGCCTGCATCCCTTATCTGTCTCAACCCCCCTCCCTCGTGCAGCTGTAAATGTCTCTTTTGATGTATGTTGGTAGCTCTGGTTTCTGTTACAATTTCTGGGCGGGAGAGTGGCGACCTAAATTCTTGAACGTCACCTAAAACAAATGGTCTTCACCCCATGCATTCCCCCTCCCTTTTTCCGGGCCAGAGTATGTTATCTTGTTGTGAAGACCTTGGGCGCTTCTTTATGGCTGCTTGCCCGGAATTGTTGTGCCTAGCTTCACACATGTGGGTCACTCAGATCAAGACGGGAATTTTTATGACTTTCTCACCTTGCTGTGGGAACCTCAATGGTCCCCTTTCTTTTCCCGCGTTCACCCTCTCATCCTGATTGGCCTAAGCCTGGGGTTCAATTGTGACTGGAGAGTATATTAACACTGCCTGTATTTCATTAAGCAGCTCTAACAAACATTGAGAACCTGTTTGCAGTATTTGACAATAAAGAACTTTGATTCAACAAAGGTCTGATCTCTTGCTGACTATACAGAAGCCTCACAGCAATATGCCCAGCAGAACCAGGAGGGTTGACAGCTTTCTTCTTCATTATTTTTCTTCACCCTCTCTGATAACATCTAGGTCTGAGATTTTACAGCTGTTTTCTCAGACTCTCAGCTTTCACTGCTACATTCTTTTTTCACATTATCTCTTAGAGCTCTGTCAGCTGTCCGATCCCCTTCTTGCATGGTCCTGGCTCCTTGCAGATACATTCCAGCCCCATCCTCTTCCTCCCTCAAACTTTGGCATCTCTCCCTTTTATTTCCTGGCTTCTCTGCTTCCATCTCATTCCTAGTTGCTCCCACCTGGGTTTCTGTGCTTATCTATGCTGGCTACTCCCTGGTATGTTGCTACAGTAGATTCATGGAGGATGGGCCTACCAGTGGCTACTAGCCATGGTGACTGGAGAACTGCCGCACTCAGAGGCACTAAACATCTGAATTCCAGTGCCAGGAGGCAACATCAGGGAAGGGTCTTGGCTTCTAAGCCCTATTGTTGGCCCTCCAGAGAAACTAGTTGGCCACTGTGTGAGATGGGATGCTGGACTAGATGGACCATTAGTCTGATCCAGCAGGGCTCTTGTGTTCTTACTTTTATGTTGCTATGTACTTAGACTTCTAGTTAAAGTTTTAGCTCTTTTAGTTTATTGTTCCTTTCATGATCTTGCCCCATGTCCCTTTTAAATGAGTGTTGCACCTTCTTTTTTTGCTGTTGACTTGTTAGTAGTTTTATTGGCTGTAGAAGGTAGACTGGGATGGTTTCATCACTGGTGGGATTGTTTTTAATGAAGTAATTTTACTGAATTATTGTTTTAATTTGTATTCAATTTGTATGCCAGTGTTTTATCTTCTATTGTAAGCTGCTTCAAGGAGATCTCTGGAGAGGTTGTATACAAATATACCAAATAAATAACTATACTATAAGTAAATAACTATACTATACTTGCCTCCCATAAAGTTGCCAGGCTGTGTCTGGTGACCAGAGGGAACTTGGGAATGGTGACATGGGAAATGTGCTGTGTGTACCATGATGTCAATTCCAGCAACTCTTGTTGCCCACTGTTGTTCATCAATGTCAGAGAGGGTGAAGAACGTGATGTAAGTTCCAGGAAAACCTATGCTAGGGATTATTCCGGGAAAACCTGAAAATGATGCTTTTAATGTAAGCTGCCTTAAGGCTTTTTTCTGGCAATTCTTAGAGCTACTCACCATCGCTACTAAGTTTTCCCTGGAAAGGATGCCATAGCACATAGGAGGAGGAGGAAGAAGAGAGATTGGATTTATACCCAGCCCTTCACTACCTGAAGGAGTCTCAGAGTGGCTTACAATCCCTTTCCTCTCCCCACAACAGACACCCTGTGAGATAGGTGGCTCTGAGAGAGCTCTCTTGAGAACTGCCCTTGAGAGAACAGTTCTGAAAGAACTTGTGACTGACCCAAGGTCACACCAGCAGCTGCATGTGGAGCAGTGGGTGATCAAACCTGGTTCTCCCAGATTAGAGTTCGTTCTCTTAACCACTACACCAAACTGGTGCTCCACATTCAGAGAGATAGCAAGCTTCCAAAGACCAGTGCTAGAAGGCAGTATCAGCGGAAGGCCTTGGACTGCGGATCCGAATTGGTGGCTGTCCAGGGCAACTAGTTGGCCACTGTGTGAAACAGGATGGACTGCATGGACCAGTGGCCTGATCTGATGTTCCTTTGTCCCCACCCAAATGCTTTCTTCTGAAACAGAAAACCTTTTACATCAATCTTTTTTCACAAGGAAGATGTATGCTTCCTTGTCTACCAAGGCTTCAAGAGTTCACTTGTGTTTCCATTTTGGATAAACCACTACCAGTTTGGTGTAGTGGTTAAGTGCATGGACTCTAATCTGGGAGAACTGGGTTTGATTCCCCACTCCTCCACATGCAGCTGCTGGTGTGACCTCAGGTCAGTTACAAGTTCTTTCAGAACTGTTCTCTCATGGGCAGTTCTCAAGAGAGCTGTCTCAGCCCCACCTACCTCATATGGTGTCTGTTGTGGGGACGGGAAGGGAAAGCAGAATCTAAGCCACTCTGAGACTCCTTTAGATAGTGATGGGTGGGGTATAAATCCAATCTCCTCCTCCTCCTCCTATGTGCTATGACATCCTTTCCAGAGAAAACTTAGAAGTGATGGTGAGTAGCTCTAGGAATTGCCAGAAAAAAGCCTTAAGGCAGCTTACATTAAAAGCATCATCTAGTTCCTGAGCTGAGAAAAAGCATAAACAAAAATCTCAAACTTAGGGTGGGACAGTCAAGTCTTTTATGACAAAAAATATATATACACACTACTGTAGGGCAACTCGGTCACTGAGGGGAACGGAAGATTTGGCAGGAAAAATCTGCCAGACAGTTGGGGAGATACAGGGGTTCATCATATGAGTACCCTAACTGAGGTCTTCCAGTTCCTAGTCCAATGGTCTAACTACTACTACTAATGGCGGAAAGTCAATGCTGCTGATGATGTTGTTTACCTTCATGATGGACTCCACACTGGGAACAGGTTAATGAGTGAGTCTCAAAACACAAAATAGTGCCTTGGCACAAAGAACTAAAGAAAGGTGGATTGGGGGGCGGAGGAGTCACACTATGGCACTCCACCTGCAGTCCTTCCTCAACCATCGCCCTCTAATTTCTTTAAATGCCTCCAGGGAGGCAGAGGGGGAGGTCCACCCATTCGCTCAAAAACTCCCAGTTGCTCACACACACACTAAGACTGCAAAAAAAACCAACCCTTTTACACAAATCAAATAGTCCTTGCATACGAAGTCAATCTTAGATGACCACAGTCTCTGAGAAAGTAGGTTCTGTCATCCTCAGCAGTGAGCAGCAAAAGCCTGGTCAGGGGAGGCATGGCTATATAACTTGAGCAGCCATGCCTCCCAACTGGCTGCTAATCATGAATCATCCAGTAGGGCCTCATGCCTACACTGAACCCAGTGGGCCAAGGTAAATTGCTCCCCGGCATCCCCCTGCTCCTAGAAGCACCAGTTCAGGAAGATCCATGTTATCCATTAGGCTGTGAGTTTGCCAAAGTCCTACCACATTCCTACCACTGACGATCATGTTCTTACTTTAGCTCATTTGAGAATTACATTTTTCTATGCAGTCTGATTTTAACTTTGCATCTTCTGGTCAAAGGTTCTATAACCTATGTCAAGCCACACCATTAATTTGTTTTCGATTTGGTTAATTTCTGTGCCACCTTTCAGTCACACTTAAGGCCCCCTGAGATGGCTTGGGAAAACAATTAAAAAATATGTAGGACATCCTCACCTTTCTAAGACCTCTTGTAATTATATTATATCATAGGCAACAAAATATCAGGAATCCTCATGTTCCAAGGTGCCTGTGTTTAAAGTGAGAACCAAATATTTGGAGTTTTTGCTGAAGGCATTTTGGATATTAGTGGAAGCATGGTTAATAGCTTTCCCCCCACCAAGAGTAACAAAGTTTGATAAACTTTCACAGAGCACCTCACCGTTAATTAGAAAACTGTCCAAGGCTGAAGAAAAATTGAGGGTCAGGTTAACTGCCTGCTTAATCATTTTCAGCGATAAACTAAACAAAACAAGAGTGCATGCAGTTGCTGTATTGCCGTAGCAATTGTTAGAAACCGGGTCAATGATGATACCGGTATATTTGCCGGGAAAACCAAGGATTATTTATTTATTTATTCTTATATCCCATCCACCCCACATTGTAGGCTCAGGGCGGGTACCACCGCACACATATATCTGCAATTAATGCAGATTTGCAATTTAAAACATTATTACAATTATCAATTAAAATCCATAAAATCATCAACCTTAATTCCCTAAAATCATCAGTGCCAGCCGCTGCAGGGGACTCTGGTGCTGCCAGTGGGTTGGGGAAAGCTGTGGGGCGTGGCTCTCAGTTGCGCGGGCGGGCACAGCAAGGTGGGGGCCAGCTGGTGTATCCTCCCCGGTGATTGTGCGGCTTCAGGGCCCCTCTTCCGCCCACTCCGGGGCCATCCATCCCACGCCGCGGTGCTCTCAGCGCCTTGGGGGGTCTCTGTGGGACGTTCCTGCTGGGGGGAGGACGTTTCTGCTTGCGAAGGGCTGCCAGAAGGGGGGGTCTAACGGCCTGGGACGGGACATGTGGATTGCATTTGTGCTGAAGATTTAAAGCATCCCTGTTTGGAAGGGAGGGTTCTTGCATGAGGATACAATCCCTAAGAATTTCATCTCAGTTGTGTGTGTGTGTGTGCATGTGTGGAGGGGGGGAGGGATTAGAGGCACTAGTATATTTTCAATTCAAACCATTGGAAACCACTATTAAATCAATAACATGTCTAAGAATTCTTTCCAATGTTAAAGATTCCAACTCCAGTTTTTAGACCAACATACAGCCCTGCTTCAAATCCAACCTTTAAAAAATATCCCCAAGAGTGAACTTAGTTTCTGTCCAACTTCCCGACTTACAAAACCGACCAGAGAACTGAATGCAGGTTGAGCTGTTAGTCTTGGCTCTCCTGCTGTGTCTCAAGATGGCTGCCTGCCTTTCATTTTAAAAGTCCCATTTGCATTTTTAAAAGCCTGGGGAATGTGAGGTGTCTTGATGACACTATGCATGCCAGCCAATCAATTCAGTGTACTGATTACTTGAATAACCAGATTTTCTAAAAATACAAGTCCTAGGAATGAAAAGGCACATTTGAACTTATGCTTAAGTATTGATGCTCTGAGATGGCCAATTGGTTTGTTTGATATTATGATCGCTTCTCTTCTAGATTGTCTCTGTGTTGTTTTAATTTTATGAATTGTGCTAGGATTAGACATGTAAGTTGTTTTGAGTCTGGATCTCAGAGCAAAGGAGAATATAAATATTTTAAAATAAATATTACAGTAAAAGTGATGGCAACAACTTCTTCCTGGAATCCACAGAGAGGATATCACTGATAAAAACTGTTTACAAAGACAGGGAAAACATTTTTTCCCCAGTTGCCTTAATTAACATAACACCTGACTACTATAGATTGAAATCTTCCCATGCAACCTTCAGGATAGCCATTATATATCTATATCTCTATCAAGGGCTTTTTTGTAGAAAAAGCCTGACAGGAACTCATTAGCAACATAGGCCACACCCCTGACAGCACAGCTCATTAGCATATTAGGTGGGGTGCTGGGGAAGCACAGGGCAGGCATGGAAGCTTGCCTCCCCGCCCCAAGCTTCTCCGCAGCTGCGGTGGACAGGCTGGGGAAAGGAAGGCAGGCATGCACACATGCCCTGTTCCTTCCCTGAGCCTCTCCACTATTGCAGAGAGACTTGAGGAAGTGCGGGGGGAATGGGTAAATGCCTTTCTCTCCCTCCCCCAAATCAGGGAGGGAAAGGAGGCATTTTCAACGTGCCTGGGTTCCCTGCCTTCCCCTTTCCAGCTGCCAGAGGTCAGCTAGAGAAGGGAGGGCAGAGAGAGGCTTTTCCTTGTCAATTTCACTCTCAGCTGACTGGTGGAGAGTGAAATTGACAAGGAAATCTGGAAGGGCTCCCCAGAGGGAAAGATGCATTTTAACATGGCCTTTCCCTCTTGTGTGTAATGTGGGTAGGGCAGTGTGCTCTATAGCCACACATGCTCAGAGGTTTTGGCTGTGGGCGTGGCCAGCTCAGGAGCCAGCCGGAACTCTGTTCCTGTGCATTCCTGCCCCATAATAGCCCTATCTATATCTATATATAAATTTTCCCTCATTGATTCTTCACATGTCAGTATTTAATTTCAGGCTTGAGAAATTTGCTGACTTCTGTATGTGATTTTTTAGTCACTCGGTATTTAAGAACTGAAAGAACAATACACTTTAAATTAAAATAACACTATTTTCTGTGGGAGGCAATCAGAAATTGGTATGCTGAAAGGGAACATCAGAGGCAGTGTGATGCCCGTTTGCCTTTGTGTGGGAGAAATCACAAGCAATCTATCTCTCTATCATTCTGCCAGCAGCCCCCCACTGTTCAACATATTCAGTTTGAGTGCCTTAGTGTTTGAGGGTGTCACAAAAATTCTTATGTTTTAAAAATTGCTCATCTTTCTTCCTGCCTTGAGGAACTGCTGTGCCATTAGCAGCACACCTCTTTTCAGAAATCTCAGATTACAATTCAACTCTTTTTTTTTTGGGCAAATAGTTCCCTAGCACCAACTTTTCTGCAAGGGCATAGTAGGTCTACCCCAAAATTGCTCTGGGAGAATCAAATATCTAGAGACATAGAATCCAAAAACAGAGGTTAAAAAGTAGTATACATTAGTATACTAATGAAATACTAATTCATCATGATGATAAAGGCCTTTGGCAATAGCATGCCTGTGTTAATGTGGAAATGATGGATAAAGCAAAGTCCTCAGGGAATATGGTTTGAGCCAACTGGGCTGTAGATTGGATCATCTAAGATGACTGGGGAGGGGGGCATGATAGAGGTTTATAAAATTATGCATGGGGTAGAAAGAGCTGACAAAGAGAAATTTTTCTTCCTCTCCCAAAATACTAGAACTTGGCATCCAATGAAGCTGATGTGCAATAGATTCAGGATGGACAAAAGGAAATAACACAACAGAGAGAATGATTAAAATGTGGAATTCACTACCAGAGGATGTAGTGATGGCCACAGGAATAAACAGCTTTAAAAGAGGATTAAATAGATAAGTCTTTTCCACACTCTCATTTTACTTGTTAAGCTCCTGTTTCTTGGGGGGGCGGGATTCCTGTTCTGTACATATTTTGCTCTCTCTAGCGGTCAATTCAACATAAAACAGGTTTATTTCTAGTGTATTTCCCTGTAGATTTAAACTTGGCCACTAGAGGGATCAAAACTTGCAGAAAAGGGAACTCCCCCCCCCCCCAAGAAACAGGAACTTAACAAAAAAAATGAGAATGCAGAAAAGCCCAAGGATAGATTAAAAGAGGTTTAGATAGAAGGAGGAGGAGGAGGAGATTTTATTTATATCCCACCCTTTACTCAGAGTCTCAGAGCAGTTTACAAACTCCTTTCTAGGGTTGCCAGGTCTGGGTTGGAAAATATCTGGGAACTTTGGGGGTGGATCCGGGAGGGGGTGGGGTTTGGGGAGGAGAGGGGCCTCACCATGGTACCCAGCCATAGAGTCCACCCTTCCAAGCAGCCGTTTTCCCCAGGGGAGCTGATCTCTGTCAGCTGGAGATCAGTTGCAAAAGTGGGAGATCTCCCGGCCCCACCTAGAGGCTGGCAACCCTACTCCTTTCCATCCCCCTCCCCACAATGGACACCCTGTGAGGTAGGTGGGGCTGAGAGAGCTCTTTCAAGAACTGCTCTTGAGAGAACAGCTCTGAGAGATCTTGTGACTGATCCAAGGTCATGCCAGCAGCTGCATGTGGAGGAGTGGGGAATCAAACCTAGTTCTCGCAGATTCCATGCTCTTAACCACTATACCAAACTGGATTCAGGGATAGAATTTTCCTCTTAGCCACCATAACTAGTAGCCACTCATAGATGTATCAGTGCCTAATAGCCATGGTGATTGAGGGGAACCTCCACATTCAGATACACTAAACCTCTGAATCTCAGAGCCAGGAGAAGGTCACATCAGGGGAAGGTCTTGGCCTCTATGCCCTGTTGTTGGCCCAGGAACTGGTTGGCTGCTGTGTGAGACAGGATGCTAAATTGGGAGGGGTAGCAAATACAGTAGAAGACAGAATCAGGATACAGGATGATCTTGACAGGCTGGAAAACTGAGCTTAAACAAATAAAATGAATTTCAGTGGGGATAAATGTAAACTTCTAGGAAAAATCAAATGCATAATTATAGGTTGGTGGAGACTTGTCTTGGCAGTAGTATGTGTGAAAAGGATCTAGTGGTCTTGGTAGACCATACACTGAACATGAGTCGGCAGTGTGATGCAGTTGCTAAAAAGGTAAATGCAATTTTGGGCTGTATCAACAGAAGTATACTGTCCAGATCACACAAAGTGATGGTACCACTTTACTCTGCTCTGGCTAGACCTCACCTTGAGTACTGTGTTCAGTTTTGGGCACCACAATTTAAGAAAGATATACACAAGCTAGAATGTGTCCAGAGGAGGGCAACAAAGATGGTGAGGGGTCTGGAGACCAAGCCCTATGAGGAAAGGCTGAAGGAGCCGGGTATGTTTAGCCTGGAGAGGAGAAGACTGAAAGGTGATATGATAACCATTTTCAAGTACTTGAAGGGCTGTCATATAGAGGGTGGTACGGAGTTGTTTTCTGTTGCCCCAGAAGGTCAGACCAGAACCAGTGGGTTGAAATTAAATCAAAACAGTTTTTGGCTAAACACTAGGAAGAACTTCCTGATAGTTAGAGCGGTTCCTCAGTGGAACAGGCTTCCTTGGGAGGTGGTAGTTTCTCCTTCATTGGATGTTTTTAACAGAGGCTAGATGGCCATGTAACAGCAATGCTGATTGTGTGAATTTAGGCAGATTATGACAGGGGGGGAAGGAAGGGTTGCATCAGTGCTTGGTTCTTGTGGCCCTTTCTTACATGCCCAGGGAAATGCTGATGGGATCTGGAAGCAATTCTCCAGGCCAGTTTGGCTGGAGATCCTGGAGGATTTTTTTTGCCACATTCTGGATATGGAACAGGGGTCACTGGGGTGTGGGAGGGAGATATTTGTGAATTTCCTGCATTGTGCAGGGGGCTGGAATTGATGACCCTGGAGGTCCCTTCCAACTCTATGATTCTCTGATGTGATATCTATAATGAGGAAAACTAAGAAAGATATTAAACAAGACAAACTGAAAATGAAACAGCCTGGATGGAATTTCTATGCACACTCAGTTTCTGACTTTGGATGAGTAAGAGAAACAGAAGTGACCCCAGCATTCCATATTGATAGCTCTATTACAGATGAACACGTAAAAGTGCCTTACTATGATTCAGAACACAGGTACATCTAGCATGATACTCTCTGCTTTGATGGGTAGTAGCTTTTCAGGGCTTCATGCAAAAGTTTGTCCCAGTCCTAACAGCGAAGGTATATAAAGAAAATCTCTTCTTTTAATAACAGGTTATTTAACACTAGAATTGAAGCTGTTAATGCAGGGTTACCCAACTTTTTTAAACCTGCAGGCCCCCATCTACTTTCTAAAAGAACCTGCTGGGTGCCAGGAAAGGTGTTGGTGGGCACCAAAGCCCACCTAGGCACCATGCTGAGGACCCCGTATTTAAAAATCTAGTCCAGTGGCTCTCCTCTTTCCTACAAGGTCAAGGACATAAGGTGGCACTAGGGGAGCAGCTGTCCCAAAGACACCCGCTGGTTTGAGGAGTACCACAAGGGGGTGTTCTCTCCCCAATGTTATTAAACATCTACATGCACCCCCTTGCCTGGATTGCCTGGAAGCATGGGTTGGATTGTCACCAGTATGTGGATGACACCCAGCTCTATCTGTTGTTGGGCAGCCAGTCTGACTCAAGACCGGAAGATCTAAACCTAGCGTTACAGGCCGTAGCTGTATGGCTTAGGCTGAGCCGACTGAAATTGAATCCAATGAAAACAGAGGTCCTGTGTCTGAGTTGGAGCAGTCTGGGATTAGGGATCCCACTCCCGACCTTCGATGGGGTGCCACTGGTGCCAATATAGGAGTGCTCTTGGATGCCTCCTTGACGATGGAGACCCAGGTAGCAGCTGCTGGAAAGTCGGCCTTTTACCATCTTCAGGTGATTAGGCAGTTGGTTCCTTTCCTCAAAGATGATGACTTGGCAACAGTGATCCATGCGATGGTTACCTCGAGATTAGACTACTGCAATGCTTTGTATGTGGGGCTGCCCTTGTCCCAAATCCAGAAGCTACAGCTAGTGCAGAATATGGTGGCAAGGCTGCACTGGCTACCTATAGCATACCGGATTCACTTCAAGGGGCTGGTTCTTACCTATAAAGCCCTGTATGACCAGGGGCCTGCATACCTGAGGGGCCATCTTTCCCCATATGTTCCCCAGAGAGTACTGTGGTCAAGATCTCAAAAACTTGCTTTCCCCAATCTCAAAGATGTCAGGCTGGCTACAGCCAGGGCCAGAGCCTTCTCAGTGGCAACACCACTTTGGTGGAACAAGCTCCCTGAGGACATTAGGGCCCTGCAGGATTTATCACAATCCCACAGGGCCTGCAAGACACAGCTCTTCCACCAAGTGTTTGAGTGAGAAGCCACACAAAATCCCCAATACAAACTGGGTATTTTTTGCCCTCCAATCCACCCTTGGCCACTTGCTGTAATAGGTCAAGGAGCCAGACACCAGCTGTATCTGTATTATGATCCTATTGTAACCGACTAGGACAGTTTTGCCATCTTATATAAATAGCACCCTTTGTAATTTGGGTTTTTTTTAATGATTTTAACTTGATTTTTACTGACAATGTTTTTATGATGCCAGTTGGCCTTGTAAGCCACCCTGAGCCTGCTTCGGCATGGTGGGCGGGGTATAAATTAAACAAACTAACTAACAAACAAATGATCTTAATGAGAAACACATTTTAACTGCTCCCAAATGTCGGAAAAGACTTTATTCAGGTTTGAAGTATTAACTCTATATAGTAATCGGGTGTATATATCACTATATATAACTCTATATAGTAATCTTTGCTATCAGAGATTCTTTCAACTGAAGAGGTCAAAGATTGATTATAGGACGACTGGCCTGTGAATTTTGAGGTAAACTGGGGATCACTTTTTCTGTTGCATTAAAGTTTTTGTTTTATTTTCTTTGCCCTCATAAGATTTACATCACAACAGACACCTTTTCATTCCTCCTCGTAACCCCGCAATTCTTTCTGACTGAGTTATTTTTCAGGAATTTTTATAGTCATATAGAGGCTATTTAATTTACTTCCTGAAATGTTCCATTTTCTCTCTCTCTCTCTTGATGCAATTGTTGACCTTGAGATTGGCACTGATAGGCAGTTTTTGCCTGACTGTATTTGTGGCAAATGATTCATATCATTCGCTGCTCGGATCTGATATGTAGTTCAATTTCTTCTCTTACTGTTTTATATATGGCATTGGGGTTTAGCATGAGGATGAGGACAAATGCATGAAGCACGAACCATGATATGAGGACAATATATATATTCTTCAGAATATAAAACATAAGATTTCCTGCAGGGAGGAGGAAAAAATGTCCTGTTTACTATAACTGCTTACAGGCTGGGTTTTATCTAAATTTATATTGAAAAGAAAATAAGGCCTGATTTAATTCAGTACTTAGGGGACGAGTCACTTAATATACAGAAGCCTCCGAATCCTTGTAACAGCTATGTGTGGTAACAGCTGCTACAGGCTAGAGAGCCTGCTTAAGTCCTCTCCTATTTCATGCTCTGAGCAAGAAGAGAACTGGGGGTTGTCCACTCAACCAAGGACTGTACCTTGTTTTTTTCTGGTTAAGAACAAGAAATACACCTGTGGCCATTTCCATTCTTTATATCCTCTACCTTGGCTGCTTTTGACTGCATCTGGAACTCCACAGAAAATAAGCAGGTTCAGAGGTGAATTGGAAATGTAAGGGTGTAACAATGGCACTTACCAAGTTCAATAAATTTACACCTCCTCCCCTTCCTTAAAAACATAATTATCCATAAGTGGGTATGTAGAAGATGTTGAGATAAGTCAAATTCATTTATTATTGCTAACCCAGAGATCATTTTATTGTTTAGCCTTGCTTTTACATTTGAATTTTTAGAATTAAAATACTGAGTTTCAGCTAGATTCAGGTGAGATTTTATTCCACTTTTGTCTGAAGAAGTGTGTTTTTTGCACACGAAAGCTTATAGTTTGAATAAAAATTGGTTGGTCTCAAAGGGGCCGCTTGACAAACTTTGTTCTGAGTTTCAGTTGTAATAGTTTTGACCCCAATGCACTTAAATTTATGCCCTATTTCACCTGCCTGGCACACCATACATATAGGTAGAATTGGGGGATGAGGTATTAGAAAATCAAATCAGTAAAGAACAAATTCAAGGAAAGGATTATAGCCCCTCCCACACACATACACAAAATCTAGAATTAATTATGGATTTGACTAAAGCTGATCAATACAGATTAAACAGAAAGGATTATGAGTGATTATGAGCGATGTTTTCTGGTTTTGGCAAGTTCTTGTTTAAAAGAGTTTTATGCTGCTGCCATCGGTGTCATTGTGTAAGAGGGTTAAACTTGGAAACTCAATGCATAGGAAAAAGACAAAAGAAGTGAATTAGCAATCCATTCCAGGATTTTTTATTTTTTTTTAAAAAAAAGAACTTGTCTGAAATGTGGTTGTTTTTACATCAAGCTGCATTTTCAAGACCATAGATGCTTCTCTGAGCTTATTGAACCATCTCTCTATATAATATTTGAGTTTTCGTGTCCTTCTTGCCTCATCATTCCACATGCCACCACAGCCTTTGGTCCCTGACCTGTCAATCAGAAGCTGTCCATTTCCTCCTGGGAACCATTGTTGCCAATCTCCAGGTGTGGGCTGGAGATCACTCAAAATTGCAACTGCTCTTCAGGTAGCAGAGTTCAGTCCCGCTGGAGAAAAGATCTTGGGATACGGGTGAACCAAAAGTTAAATATGAGCAGCCAGTGTGATGTGGCAACAAAAAAGGCTAATGGAATCTTGGGGTGTATCAACAGAGGCATAACATCCCAGTCACAAGATGTCATAGTCCTACTGTACACTGCATTGGTCAGGCTGCACCAGGAGTATTGTGTGCAGTTCTGGAGGCCTCACTTCAGCAAGGATGTGGACAGAATGGAGCAGGTGCAGAGGAGAGTGACAAGAATGTTCAGGGGCCTGGAGACCAAGCCCTATGAGGAAAGGCTGAGGGACTCAAAAATGTTCAGTCTGGAGAAGGAGAGGAGGTTGAGGGGGGACATGATTGCTCTCTTTAAGTTTTTGAAGGACTGTCACTTAGAGGAGACCAGGGAGCTGTTCCTGTTGGCAGCAGAGGATAGGACTCACAATAATGGGCTTAAATTTAAGAGTGGTAAGGAAGCAGCTGGATATTAGGGGAAACCTTTTTACAGTATGAGTTGGGCAACGGGGGAATCAGCTGCCTGGGGATCTTTAAGCAGTGGCTGGACAAACACTTGTCAGGGATGCTCTAGGCCGATCCTGCACTGAGCAGGGGGTTGGACTAGATGGCCTGTATGGCCCCTTCCAACTCTGTGATTCTAAGCAATTGTTTTTCAGGCCAGTTAGGCCAGGGATCCTGTAGGGTTTTTTGTTTGTTTTGGGGTGTTTTTGCCATCTTCTGGGCATTGAGCAGGGGTCACTGGGGGTGTTGGACTAGATGGCCTGTATGGCCCCTTCCAACTCTGTGATTCTATGATAACGCCTGCAGAGATGCCAAGCAGAGAGATATGCAGTGATGATGGACAACGTGGTGGGTCTGACCAACACATACATGCCAGTGGGTCTGACTCCCACAACAGAGAGGAACTCCATTTGTCAGGATACCCCTGAGGCACATGCCATCCAAATGTGTGTTCATGCATACAAGCTACATATACTTCATCAGTTTCTGCTGCTGCATAGGGCTCCAATCCTGCAAGGCAATGGGTGCCCAGGTTGCTTGGCTAGCAGTTTCACAGAGCATGTTTGGGAGGCTGCCAACCACCTCTAAACTCCAGCTGTGTCCCACCCCCCACCCAGGGGGAGGGGTGCTGTGATGGACAGGAGGCTCTCCTGCCTCTGAAGTGGAAAGAAACAGATGCTCATTTGAGTCTATGGAAGGGCTGCTCCTGCATCCAATCACTTTTCATAGGTGGGGTGGAATGCTGAAGGGAAGCACAGCAGGAGTTCAGGTCAGGTCTGCCTCAGGGAGAGAGCAGTGATAGCTCAGGTCTGGCTCAGCGGAAGAACAGACACTTAGAAGGGTAGCTTTGCCTGGTAGTGTGACAGAGTGGATTATCTCTAAGAGAGAATAGAGTACCTGTTAGTTAGGCCTGCCTCTGGCAACGAGCAGACCTTGTGCCATTTAGTCTGACTCTTTGGAAAGGGCAGGCCTGTGTGGGTGGAATCCGGTGGTCGTGAAAGGATCCAGCCTGATGGCTAGTCAGTAAAAGGCTATTTGAAACTGAAAGCTTTGAAGGAAATTCAAACCACACTCTGAAGCCATAACTAGCTCAGATGTATGTGCCTCAGCCAGGTTTCTCCTTTGACTACCTGGGATCTGTTCTTTGAAACCACGGTGTAAATAATACATCTTCTTAGTTATTTACATTCAACTCTTGCCTTCATCACCTCCATATTCTACTTGCTCCCCATAAAACTTACCTCACAGCAGCAAACCCAAATCCTTTATGCTTGCTATTTTAGTTATGAACATATGATAAATGAGGAGAAAGTTTACAGTTTAAAATAAACTGAGTTCCCTCAAATTATAGGAGGCTGCGTGGGTCCCCTGAGTTGGAAGAAAAGGCCTTTAACAGGCACCCTGGCAAGGACTGTGCCAACAGCCCAGTAAGGAGCTGCCAGTATCTCCCCCTCATATACACACCCTTGGTACCACAGCCAACACTCCTAGGTACACATTCCTTGGTGTATGCCCCATGGTATGACTAGAGGAACAATACTGGGTGCCTTGGGTGGCCTCTACATGCACACATCACTATCCTTGGCTGTAGGAGCCTACATTGCTGAGGTGGCACTTAGGGTGCATGTGAGAGGGATGGGAGAGACAAGAGCTCTCCCCCCCCCCCCCCCCATTCAGGATTGTGCAGCTAGCCCTCAGACTGGATATTCAGGCCAAAACAAGACAAGGAAAAATATTTCTGTGGGTTAGATCTAGACTTAATTTTTCATCAGTAGCATGGAACTTTCCTGCCCTCCCCCTTCACTGCCAAATTCAGATTGGGAAATTACTGAAGATGTGGGGGGTGGAGCCAAGGGAGATTGGAGTTTGGGGCGGGACCTCAGCAGGGATGTGATGTTATAGAGTTCACCCTCCAAAGCTGCCATTTTCTCTGTTGAAACTGATCTCTGTAGTTTGGAGAGCAACTTTAATCCTCTGAGAATTACAGGTCCCACTTGGGGCTGCTTCTGAGAAATAAGGGGCCTTGAGGAATAACATGAGGGGATGTCTGATACAGGAAGGGGTGATTGGTGGAAAAGGTCAGTTTCATTTGTACCTGGACCTAACACTGAGCCTAGCTTATCTTGTATGGCTTGCCCCACAGTTTTAGCCTATTGGCTGCCCCAGCCAATCAGAATGTGTGCCTTATTTGAACTCTAAAAGGGGCTGGGACAACAGCACTCTCCAGTCCCAACAGCCATGAATGAATTTGTCTCCTTGATAATTCCTTCTCTTTTTGCATGTGAAGTGTCACAGTCTCTCAAAATGTTCATATGTCAGTTTATGCAAGGAAATTTCACCTTATTGTGTCAAATCTGCAGAATATGTTTCTCCCTCCTGAAAGCAAAATTGGACAAGAACACAGGTTTCTTACGTCCTTTAAAAATGCCTCGGATGACTATTAGAAATAAGGAGTTATTACTCTGATAAACCTCTCTCCTTTTCTGTTTCCAGTCTGCCAAAACCCTTTCAATCAATATAATCAAAGGCAAGACTAGAGTGAATGTTTTGAAAATGTTGCTATGTGTAAAAAAATCAGCAATAAACCGTGCTAAATTCTTTTAAATATATATTAGATATGGCTAACTCAATTAGCACCACATTAGCAATATTCTTTGTATAAATATGCACACTCAGCAAAGAAGGGGAAAATGTCAATAATCCACTGGCAGCCACTCAGAATCTCAGCACCATTCTTTTAACACACAGAGAGGCTCCTTAATTAGAAGCTTAGCCATATACACGCTTCACTCATTAACTGCCTCTTTACTGAAAAGGAATAATGAGCTGAGCTCTTTAATCTGACATTAATAAATTGCCACCATTTTGGGAGGTATTTGAATGTGAAATGGTGATGTTCATTATCAAAATTGTGTTAGATGAGTTGGTTTTCTTCTGGCTTATTTAGGGGGATAGTCATCTCCTGTGGAGGGCTCCACGCCATGGTGGTGGAGACAGGGCAAACCAAATGGTCCCTAGAAAAGATTTGACTGAGTTGTGCAATGTATGTTACAATGGCCTTCCTCAGGGTTAGGGGAAATTAGCTTATGCGGCAGAGGAGGCTAGATCGTACCCCAGTTTATACCAAGGTCCAATACAGTAGGAAGATTCCAGATTTGAAGAATACATTAAATGGTTTTTATTGAAGATTTTCTCTAATTACAAACACACTAAGCATTCAAGCAAGAGCAAGCAGTTCAGAACTAAGAAAATAGAGGTGATGATAGTGAATAGAAGGGTCAGTTACGGGGCAATACTACCTGTCCAAATGTGCAGAGATCCTTGAAGAGAATAGCGCCAATGACCAGCATTATGCACTAAGGAGGAGGCCCAAAGAAGAGAAATTGGGAGTGTGCTCAAAATAGAAGAACCACCAGAGTGCACACCTTGATGGCCATGTGCCTTGATGGATATAGACATTGGAACACAATGTGGACCAATGGGAGGCCTTGAGGGGCTTGTCTCAGGTGAAGACAGAAAGTTACTTGGACCAAGAAGGGGTCACAGGGGGTATAACACCAGGCGGTGCAAAACCTAGGTATGACCAACGAGGTCTCAGAGGGGAAGAGTCTGGATTCACAATAGTGTTGATGAGATTAGCTAGGTGCTGGATGGCCCTACTGGAGCTGGCTGAATGGCTTTGATGACCATTGATGGTCCTGCCAATGCAGGTTGAATAGGTTCCCAAGTTTACACAAAAGGTGGAAAATGGGTCCCTGATTAGCGTCAGGAAGGATTGTTAATAATTTGGATGTTTGACTGGGTTATCTTGGTATCTTGAGGGATGGGGTAAGAAGGACAGTTGTGTTAGACACAAGAGTTTTCACATAGGTATAGGAGTCACACTAAAGGGACTACTTGCAGGTTTGGAGACAAGAAAGGGCTGTTCACCAGATGTGCACTCTGATTGCGCTTCTACCGTAGTCTGGCCTTCAGGGCTACATCTGATTTTCACTTCTGTGCCCTGGTATAAACTAGTCAATAAGCACAGCAAGCATCTGCTGATCATGGTTTCCTTTAGCTTCTGCCATAGTCTAGTCCTAGAGATGCTATCAAATGCTGAGCATAAGTCCATGAAGGCTACATATAGCTGATTATTTACTGAGGAAGTATACTTCTCAATCAAATGGGCTAAAACCAGGCAGTGATCAATCACAGAGCATCCTCGGCCGAACCCACCTTGTTCCTCACTCAGAATTTCTGACTCCTCCATTCATTCTTTCAATCTTACACTTAAATAAGCTTCATATATTTTCCCAATAACTGAAAGGAGGGTAATTGGGTGATAGTTCTGTGGGTCCTGCTTTTTCCTTTTATTCTTAAAACTGGTACCATTTCTATTGCTATCACTATAGCGTTTCCATTTGCTATTAAAATACGAACTCCAACAAATGTATACTGCAGTACAGCTAGTACAGCACTATCTTTATTCATCAAGAGTTACAGTAGTTGCAAGTCACTACGCTCAGTTTTTATAAAGGCATATCAAGTTATCCTGGATGCCATTTTATTAATTAAACAATCTATGAGTAAGTTTAGTCACACTGATACTGTGTTTCTGTCATGGGTCCATTAGTCGCTACAGACCATTAATCTTGAAGACATTTTCTACCTTCTTCTAAAGGTCTCCTGGTGATCCAATGTATAAATTAAGACTAATAAGCACTGCATGGAGATATCTGACCATGTCTTTAAAAAGGGATTCCGCAAAACAAACAACCCAGATCAATGGTTACATCTCAAATGTCATGTTTGTAATACAAAGTTCCACTCATAAGAAATTATATTCAATGGGTAAATTGGTAGGAAATGTTTAATCTAGGTGACATTTTGTTATCTAAAATTACTATATAACTGATTAGTCAAATATGGGATTTTTGTTTGTCAAACTGTTATGAATCTTGGATATGTGAAGTGTTTGGGGATCAGTTTATATTGCCACAATCTACATCAGTTGCCATCTGATTCTAGCAACTTTGTCTGAGTGTTTGGATATGGATGGCAACATGCTAAGGAAGAAATCATTTTAGGATGGTATATGTGTGAATTCCTTCAAGTCATGCCCTTGCCATACTCTATCAACCTTAATTTATGATCTATTTAGCAACTTCACATAACAATGTTATGACTCTTTGAGCAATATCAGCTCATCCAGAATCAATTAAATGTCCTTGATCTTCTTGCAATGCTAGAGGAATGCCCCAGCAAGGTAATTGTATTTCCTCCGGTACATCTAGCTGCCAGAAGTTGTGTGCAAAAAAAGAGAGAGAGGCAGAATTAGAGTTTGGGTGACATGTCATCTGAAAAACTCAAGTTGGATTCTTCATTCTACTAACTCATTCTATTAGGAAATCCATCAAATTCTTGTGTCTATTGATTTCAATGGGAAATGAATTTCCTTCATTTCTTGAGATCTTTCAGTGATAGGTGAGCTTTTTCTTTAGAATGTCATGAGGAGTACTGGTTAAGAGTGGTAGACTGTAATCTGGAGAACCAGGTTTGATTCCCCACTCCTCCACATGCAGCCAGCTGGGTCAATCACAGTTCTCTCAGAGCTGTTTTCTCAAGAGCAGTTCTCTCAGAGCTCTCTCAGCCCCACCTCCTTCACAGGGTGTCTGTTGTGGGGAGAGAAAAGGGATTGTAAGCCGCTCTGAGACTCTGAATGAAGGGAATGCAGGAGTCTGTACTGGGGAAGGAGAAAAGAGGAAATATATTTTTGCATATTTCTAAGAAATATCTGTTTTATTTTGGAAGAAATATCTATTAAACAACACAGAAATCATTTCTATATAAATTTCCATTGATTATCAGTGATTCTGCAAAGCTTGCTTTAAATTCTCTTGGTATTTAACATCCTGCAGATCAGATTATATAATTAATGGCATGGATCCAGCAATGTGCAAACATAAATATAAGACTTAGCAGTGTTCTGCTTGTGCAAGATCTTATGCAACACCCATTGCTTTCCTCCCTATTATAGTGCTCAGAAATTAGTTTCACAAGATCTTGCTCAAAGGAGAAAAATGAATACAATAATTTCGACAGTGCAAGCAGTTACTGTGGTCTTTTTGTGCTGGATCCAGCCCATTGTGTGTGGGTGGGTACGCGCGCACGTGCATAAATATTTGAGTTGTAGAACCATTTAGCAATTCTTCAAAATGAGTTAAAGCTCTAAAAATATCACAACGTCTGTTGTATTTAATTACTGCTTTATAGATATTGAAGAAAATGAATAATTATCAGATTTTGTCTTAGATCATTTATGTGAAGAATCAGTGTCTTAATATACCACTATTTATCACCAAACAACATTCCTTGGGTGCATTAGCATACTTTTAATAGAAGGTTAAATGTTTTCAGTTTATATTGTAGTGTCTCCTTTATATCACCTATTAAAATTTGCAGTTAGAGCCTATGTACCAGTACCACAAGTAAAGGTTCTCATGGTAACAGATATTGCCCCACCTTCTCCTTCCCCCAGGGACTTCTGGTCTAGGCGACTTGCTACTCAGATGCATCTCATCAAGTCTCCGATGGGGACGTGCCAAGGCGCTGTGGCTAGGAGGGTCTCAGTTGGTCCGGGTCCCCCCCCCCCAGAGTCCTTGTAGAGGACTCCCAGCCTGGGGTGCAGAGAAGAGCCTCTCCCAAGGCAACGGCCAAGGAATCGAGGCTCTCCCTACACTGAGAGGTCCTACTGCACTGGAGCCATCATGGCACTTCAGAGTTGGCTACCGGACAAGCAGACAAGAAATTAAGTGTTACTACCCTCCTACAGTAAATCAAACATGAGAAAACTGTGAATTAATCAATCCCCTACAAAAGCAGCTGAGTCTTTCAGGAGTCGGCTCTAAACTCTTAAGTTAAGTGCCGGGTGGGGGAGGAGTTGGGGATCCCCCCCTTGAACTGAACAGTTCCTGAGCGAGAACTTAAATAGAAAAAGTGAAACTGACCTTGTGAGCCTCTACAGCAGACTGAAAGGTGCAAAGTAATCCTAAGTGGGTCTAAATTGGAGAACTTTGACTTTAAAATCCTCCTCCCATCAGCCCATTAAGACCCCCATAAAGCCAATCTCACTGAAAAACTGGAAAACTGTTCTTCTCCCTAGTTCACAAAAAGAAAACTTGTTCTGCTGTGTTACTGTTATCAACAGAAGGGTAGTCTTCATCTTGTGCTTACAGTTCATAATATCTAATCCTTTGATCTTCCTCTTCATATGCATCCAGATTTATATCTTAGATGTACTCCTTTTCCATGTAACAACCCTCCCCCCCAGTTTAGGAGACATTACAATATAAATTGTACTCCATATGATAAGAAATTATTCTTTGGGTCTTCCAGGATGAACATGATAAAGGGTCGTGGATGAATGGTACACATGCCTGGACAGCCCCATACAGGACCTGGTTAATAGATCTAAACTACGCATAAGAGGTCATCAAATGGGGAAGGGAGAAGCTCAGTCCCCCTTCTAATCGTCTTCTTCATGCTGCAGTGGTGCTCCCAGCACCAGCTATCTAAAGAACTAGTGGCATGTCTTCAGAGATATGCAGAAAGAAACATGCTGCTGCACATGGTGATCTGTCACGGGCTGGATGCTAGTAGGTCAGGAGCCAAGTCGAAATCCGAGACAGTCCAAGGTCAAGCCAAATCAGGAATGAATTACCAAGTCCAAAACACAAGCCGAAAGCAGAGTCAGTCCAAGCCGAGGTCAGAGAGGGAAACTCACAAACAAACCAGTCCAAGGAGTCAACCAAAAGCCGAAGTCAAACAGAGCTGAAGTCACGAGCCAGAGGGTCTAGAATCAAGCCGAAGTAAGACAGAGCCGAAGTCACGAGCCAGAAGGTCCCGAATCAGGTTTAGCTGATGCGAGCCGAGTGGGTGCAGAGCTTAGCCAGAATGACTTGTTGCGAGCACAAGTTGTTGGTCTTTGTGCTGTGCCTAAATACCCAGCCACTTCCTGTGCTTGTTAGCAGCTGGCAGTGAGGTCCCAGCTCCCTCTAAAACTCAGGGCTGAGTGATCTGCGACTATGCATACGTGCCTCTTTTCTCCTAGCAGCTAAGTCTTGCCTGGATCGTGACCTTAGCCATTCCACCCGAGGAGGTGAATCAGGTGGGCTTGAGCTTGGCTGTGGCTCAGCTGGTGCTGGTGCTGGGGTAATGCCCTGAGAGGTGCTTGCTTGAGCCTCCTCTGGTTCAGGTGGAGGCCCCTCTGGAGCTGGGGACTGATCCTTCACCGCACTTAGGTCTGCAGGAGGCAGGTCTTCAGAGGCACTCCTCTGACAGTGATCTTAGGGTTGCAGCTGTAGAATTTATGACAGCTGAAATGGCAGGTGGGCCACATTCAGCCATATCACTTGGTTTTTCACATGTAAGGTGCACCAGAAACAGAAGAGATCACAATTTACAAATGATACAATATTTTGTGTTCTGCCTTTTACTTTCTGAATAATTCCATGAGAAGTTACATGTTACTGGTGTAATGGGAAGTTACTGGTGTAATGGGATTTGTTATCCCTGCAATTTATACAGACCCTGATCCTATATGTAGAAGTTGTCCAAGAAAAGTTTAAATGGATACTCCTTTTCCTTTTGTTTTATTCCCTTAGAAGCTCATTGATTAACAAATCTCGAGCAGCAGATGCTTCTCATCCATCAATTTTTGGATGAAAGGGCTAAAAGGACTGGAATGAATTTTCCTGTTGCTAGAGCAATCTTATGATCCTTATAACTAAGAAAAGGTGGCAGAGTCTCCAATATGTAGGAGGATGACTAATCAATTAGTGGCTTAATATTAGTGGTTGGTCTGCAAAGGGTCTTGCAATCTTTCTCCCGTTACTGTTCCTGAGAAAGCTTAGTGATTAATTATCTGAAATCTAAAATCTTAGTTTTCACCTAAACCTGGAAATGGAACTCACTTCAGTGGTCAATCAATGGATCTAAACTTCAGCAGGTTAAGACCTTCTCTTATTTGGGGAATAAAATTGTTAAGTGCCCTTCATATCCACAGTGTACTTGGGCAGTCGAGCCTGGATACAGTCACTGGCTAAGCCCTAGGAGCCTTTTGTCCATAGTAGTTTGTTTAAGTTTATTCCACAATCTAGGGTGATTTATAGAATCAAAGGCTCCCTTAAGGTCAATAAAGCTTGCATATAATTGTCCCCCCTTAAAAGATGAATATTTCTCAGCTAAATAGTAGAGAACTAGCCAATGGTCCTATGTTGAAGAGCCCCACCACCTAAAGCCTACGTGTTCATGCTTCAATACGGCTTCTAATTCCATCTAATCTGAAAGTTTCTTAAATTGATAAACAGAATATAACTTTCCCAAGGAAGAAAGGAGGCTAATTGGATGATAGCAGGATGGGTCCTTTCTAGACACTTTTTGAAAGTACTGGGACAATAATAAGTCATGTAACTTCCTTGAGTTAATGAGATAATTTGTGATAAACTCTAACCTCTTATGAATAAGTTTCAGTGTGTCTGCTATAAGTGCTGTTTGTGATGCCAGCAGACTGAGACTTGAGACCTTTTTCCAGCATTCTGGTCAGATGCTGACATATCATCTTTCCCCATTGTAACAGATGGATTGTTTTGGTTCAAAAAGTGGGATCTACCAAGTTCTTTATCCTCCACTTGACTCTGATGAATCAAAGGGTCAAACCTGTTTATTAGGGGAACTGGAGAAACACTCCTTTTTTTTAAAAAAAAATATCTAATCTACTTTGTTTTGGTTTCATGTTAAAATCATCAAAGGGTGGGCCCACTTCTACTCCTTTTCAATAGCTACTAATTTAAATATATTAGATATATTCAATATACAGAAAACATGTCCTAAACTAGGACAAAACTGCTTAAAAACAACTTAAAAGGGACTTAAAATGGCTTAAAAACAACTTAAAACAAAAAGGTTTAAGAAGCTAAAATCAACTTTAAAAAACCCAGCCCCCCCCCCCCCCCGTACAAGAGAGAAAGGGAGACAGAGAAAAAAAAACTTAAAAACTAAAAGAACTAAAAGGTCATTTCACTATAACTTCCTGCAAAAGGACTGTGCCACCCAGTTTCCCTATTTATAAAAATATAACATAACATAAATAACTAGGAACAAAACTGAACTATTACCTCACCCACCCAACCCCCACCAGAAGCCAATAGATCTTTCACCTCACACCAAGTAAAAAGAAAAAAAGGGGGTTTCAAAACAGCAAGTTATCTCAAAGCAAGAGCCCTAACTATGCAGCGCTGATAAGTAGCTACCACAAAAACAATATTAATCAATTGAATGGGAACTCCTCCACACTACAGATATATCTTACTTTCCCCCCTCTTCACCAAAGTGGGGAAGAATTAAAAACAGAATAAAGATACAACTATTTAAAACTAAGAATAAAATCAATTTAATTTTAAACAATACTCTGTCGTACTGGAACACAGCCTTGTAAACGCCTAATCACATTCAACTGGAACCAGAACCAATTGATAACTTATGATGATGACAGATTTCTATGTACATGTATGCATTCACGGGATCACTTTAGAAAAAATATCAGTGAATTATTGATACTGAAAAGTCATCTCGGGAGAAAGGCACTAAACTAAAACTAAATTTTAATTTTCAGAGACTTATTTGCACAAATCACTGCAAATATATCCAAGTACAATGCTTAGAAGTAGGGCCTCTTTTTTTAAGAGGTGCTGGAACTCTCATGAGGGAAATGAAGTTTTCAAACTCATAAACTTTCAAACATTTAAAAAAGAATTTTGTCGAAGAGGTTCCAGAACTCTGTTCTGGTATGTTCCCCCAGAAAAAAAAGCCCTGCTTAGAGGATTTTACACTGCTGTGATTTCGTCCTCCTAACTCAGGTAGCTTAATGTTGATTACATTTTAAATTACTATATGGCATTGTTCTAAGCATGGTGTATAAAGATGTCTGGCTTCCCTAGATATTATAATCACTCATATAGCCTTTTATAGATAAAACTAAAACAAAAAAACCCCTACACTCTTGTTATTAGAATCCTCTAGATTTGTTTTATGAAACTTGTATTTTATCTGGCAGGCTGGATCTTTAAGAGAAGAACATCCTGGGCACCAATCATTCTGAAATGTTATTAAAAATCTCCTGGCCGGCACAGAGAGGTGCCTTTGAGGCCTCATTTAAGGGTCGACACTTTTATTTGTACTTCAGCTCTTTTTCAAGGCATTCGGGCTCTCTCCGGAATGGAGTTCAAGTTTGATTAGTTTTTATTCTGAAATTTGGATACTTCCCACCAGAGAGTACAGTTTCACCGAGAGCAATTCATTGGGGGTGGGGGTGATGGAATTACTCAAGTGTTTGGCTACATACCGTGTCTGTTTACTTGTTTCCGGAGTACTTCAGGCAAAACAGGCTTTCAGTGTTAGGATCATGCCAACACCTTCTGGAATTGTTTCTAAAGCAGCACAATACTAATTCTCACCTGTTCAAAGCAATCACGGATATCCCGAAGATAAAACTCAGCACACCTCATCTTCGGAAACCTGATGTTTAATTCACTGCAGCTTTAATTTTCTGAAGGTAGGCTGTTAGCTGAAACTATGGTTCGTGGTGAATTGATTCCCTTGCCCTACACCATTTCATGCAAGGAGAACCCCTCCCCAAAAAGTTCAGAATGACCCAATTGTATTATCTCCTAAGAGTTTCCACAAAGAGCAGTTTCCCCCCAGAGGAAGGAACTGTCAAACACTTGGATCATTTTCCTTCCCATATAAATAAATTATACAGTAGAAGTAAATCCCCTACAATTATAATTTTTCTCCTTCATTAAACAAAGTGATTGCATCCAAGGAGCGTCAAACAAAGTCTTATGAAATCCATGTACTTTATGTATGAACAGTTCAATTGGATATCTGCTATAGACAGGGACATCAACTGAGTAGCCTTAATTGTATAAAATGAACTATGCTTGTTCCATTATTCTTTACTGCTTACCATTGTTCTTTATTGCTATCATGCATGATTCTGTGCTTGGTTCAAAATATCACATTAATGTGCATCCTTCATGGTCCTGCACAATTGCATGAATGGTATATGTACAATGTCTAGTGATATGTAGTTATTCACTTTCTTTCCTTTTGGGCAGGTTGAGTTTTCAGAAGTGTCATTTGGACATTCATTAAAGACAGTTAAAATGTAATTCTGCACTTTGGCAAGTGAAAAGTAAGGATATTTGTTGTACTTACAAAATAAGTAATATCTGCTGTTAATTAAAAAAACAAGCAACCAAAACCTCATCTCTGTGGCCAGAAAGGTATTGCTGGAACAGTATTGGGAAAACAGAGTACAATTTTTTTTCTCTGGAGCTATCTGCAGCAGGAGTTGAACATTTAATTCCTTTCGCATAATAGACTAAGCACTAATCCTTAGCTTATTAAACCTCACAGTGCATGCCTAAAAAAAAAAAGATTTCCAGTGGGGGGGCGGTATTCTCACTTCAGGGCTTATTGCAACTGCAGCTGCTGATCCACATGAACTGGGTGAATCTAATGTTGGAATTCTGAAGTGTCTTTCAGTTCTGAAGGGAGTGGAGCTTGGCATCATCTTATTGTGAGGAAGCTTGGCAGGGCACTCTCTGATAAAATGTATTCAGGATCCAGGGGAGAGCCCCAGGGTTTAGCTGGCTCCCTCTCCAGTTGCCAGTGGTATGCAGGCCTGATTCAAAAGCAAATTTGGCATACTAGCAGGGCCCAAAGTGGAACGGGTTCTGTTTCTCCTGCCACTTGTGCCGCTCCTTCTTGCATACATATGCTGCCCTATCTCCCCCCAAAATTACATATTGGGAAGCTTTACTGGCATAATGGCCTGATTAAGTTCTCAGAGGCGTCAGGAGTTGCCAGTCACCTCACATAATGCAAACAGAAGCCGCTTATTGAGGGGAGGGTTTATTTGACATCTGAAGTGAGCAAATTGTACTTGTCAAAGGGAAACCGCCTTTATGCCTTAATCAGTTTGTCCTACAGGCACAAATTTCGCCTAGCCAGCTACTGAGTGAAAAATGTGGTAACCAATCACAAAGGCTTTTGTATGTTTCATGGATACCTAATGGATCTTTAAAGCTCAGGCTTCCCTTTTTGTGTCTTCTTTTTGTGCATCGCTATCAGTTTCAATAGGAGAAGTCGATGGACTTCGTTGCTTAGGATTTTATTGAAGCCCTGAGCCCGCTTGCGGGGAGGGCGGGGTAAAAATGTGAACTAATAAATAAATAAATAAATAAAATAAGTATCCTCTGTCAGCCTAACTTATGGCACAGGGTTATTGAGAAGGTAATGCAGCCCTATGAGGCCGCATCCTCTGGATTCCTTTAGAATGGAGGGCCTCTTTTGCATACATGGAAGGAGGAGAGACTTCGCTGGGTGATTCCCACCCATTCAGGTATCGAAGGGGGGCAGAGCCTGTTGTTTAATTGCCCTCCTCACCCTTCTAAGGGACAGTCTGCTTGCTTCAATTGGCCCACCCACCGACCCTCTATGGTGTGGGCTTTGCTTGTCACCACCTTTAGGGCCAGGTAGGAGTTTTTCACTCCCTTTCAGACTGGCATGGAAAGGGGGCTTAAGGCTGCCGCCATTAATTAGGGTCCCTGGCAGGAATCTGGTTGGTTTTTGTAAGGTGGGGAGCACCGACAGACCCCCCCCCCTTTATTGGGGGTTTGTAGGGTTGCCAAGTCCAGGTTGGAAAATACCTGGGGACTTTGGGGGTGGAGCCAGGAGAAGGTGGTGTTTGGGAGGGGAGGGGCCTCAGCATGGTACAATGCCATACAGTCCACCCTTCAAAGCAGCCATTTTCTCCAGGGGAGCTGATCTCTGTCACCTGGAGATCAGTTCTAAAAGCAGGAGATCCCCAGGCCCCACCTGGAGGCTGGCAGCCCTAGGGGGTTGGTGCGTTTAGCAGGAACCACACTTTGGCATGGGCCTTGGGTGGGGATTGCTAATGGCCTATGATACCTCTTGGATTTGGTCTCCTCTCACGGTTTGTGGCTCAAGGCAGCTGGCTTACTTTCAGGGGTTTATTAGCATGTCCTGCCACCTGGCAATGCCCATGTTAGCGCTGGCTTGTGTGAGGGGCTCAAAGGTTGGTCTAGTTTTAGTCAGGAAAGGGATCAGGTATCCCTGTGCCTAGGCTTACATTTAATGGGCCTTTGCCAAGTTGCAGTTCATCATTTAAAGTTAAAAATTAATAAAGCTGCCCTTTATTTATACCAACACACCTGTGTGAGTCTCTTTTTTCCGACTATGGGTGCAAAGTGACAGAGAACCACGAGCAATTTGGAGAAAGGACAAGATAAGATGTATTCAGTGTGGAAGCACACTGGAAAGCAATGCAGTTGATTAGAGACTGCTGTTGCCAGCTGATGGCTGGCACCTGGTAGCAGATGGGGGGGGCAGGGACATGAAAGGCGTTGGCATCGCCTGCAATGTGACATCACTTCTGGTTTTCCCCAGGAGTGATGTCCACTTTAGATGAAACCATAGTTTACAGTGATTCAGGTTCTCTAAAGCAAGTATTGCTAGCTCCTAAAATGCAGGCATTATTATCCACTAAATCCCCCCACTTTTCTTTACAAAAACAAGCAAACACAGTTCTGTGCCTCCTTATTTCTATCCTTATAACAGCGGCAAAAGTGGTTATAGCTAGGAATTGGAAATCTATCAATACCCTTACAATTACTTCATGGTTCTCAAAGATATGGGAATGTTATGCATTAGATAAATCTCCAATAAAATTTCATATAGAAAAGATCATTTTAAACACTCTGATTTTTGTACAAAATGGTTTTCTTTCTTGGAGTCGGCTTTTAACAATGATATTATTACTAACTTTCCTGTACCACAGTTATACTATGAAGTAATTAATACCATGTAAACTCCACTGCGTTTTGTTGTTGTTGTTGTTGTTGTAGTTGAAGTCGTTACAAACATTTTATTTACACACGTTTATCACCGTTGTTTATGTTTATGGTTGTTTAAAAAACTGAAAAATTAATAAAAATTATTTCGAAAAAAAAAACTTCCCAAGTTGCTACAAAGACAAAGAGGACTGATTGAACTTGAGAACTTGACAGCTTGAGCAGCTTCTTGCTGCTACCTGGCAGCCTGGGTGTGGCATTATTCCCACTGGGTAATACTTGAGGGCCTGGCAGCCCAGGGAGGGGCATTGCCCCCACTGGGAAATCCAGGTAGGAGTGTGACACCCACTCTTCCCCCCCCCCCGAAGTTTACACTCATGCTATGGAGAAACATTCAATAACATGAGTAGGGATTGCTATCTGAAGACCTACAGTGCCTTAGTGCACACTTGGTGGAAATCTCCCATATCTGAAGCCTGTGCCCCCTTCTTTCTCCTGCCATTTTCCAATAAGATAAAAACAGGGGTCCAAACACCACTTTGGAAAATGCTGGGATATTTGGGGGGCAGTGGCTGGGTAGGGTGGCATTTGGAGAGGACATGGTGTCATTTCCAGGTGACACTCTAGGCTGCCTCCCCTAATCTCTGGTTGTTACCATAGAGACTAGGGGAAATTCCTAGATCTTCATTGTGTAGAGATAGTTTTTTTCTCCTGCTCCTCAATCCTTCAGGGCCAGAAAATTGGAACTGGGGGCTACCAACTATTCACCCCCCAATAGGTAAATGTGAGACCTACGTACAAGGGCATTGTTTTCTCCCTCCCCTCATGAAATAAGAATGAACTAAAGGGTGTGTACACACTAGTGTACAGGGTGGGGTGGGAAGTTAAAATGGCCCAGGGACATGCCTAGCTGAGCAGGCCTGGGGCACTAACTTCAGACCCAACCAAGGCCAATGCCGCCACCACTGATCAGCAGAGTTGGTTGAGGAGGGAGCTGGTGAGCATACACCAGTCATCCTTGAAGAGTTCAGGCCAAGCATGCCTTGAAGGACTGGTGGAGTTGATAGGCTTTGCTGTGCTTGTCCTTGCCAGCAGCACTCCAGGGAAATGACTCACCAGGAGCTTTTGGGGTAAATCAAATGGCCACTCCATCCCTGTACTGGTGAGGAATCAAAGAATTAAGAAGGTTCTTTCATTCTTGGGGGCTTTAGACTTCTGTTTCTCAAATAGTAGCCATTGGAGTCTGAGGATATATGTCAGCTGTTTAATGACACCCCCCCCCCCACACACACACAAATAAGTCTGTGGGACTAGTATATCCCTTTGCATGGTCCTAAGTAGTTTTTGACAGCTGATGCGATATTGAGCAATGAATATGTAAAGTATGTCTTGCAGTTGGACAGGGGAGAAAAACGCCATAGTTGTAGCAGCTCAATATATTATTTGAAAACTGGGTCTCTGTGTGCTTTGAGTCTCTCTTTTTTAAAAAAGTACACCAATCTTTCTGTATATACCATAATCCTTTGGAAATTGGGAATGTCATGCATGTCATCTGAACAAATGGGGGTGATTCCAATGAGCCAAACGTATGAAATCATCAGACAGATAATGCTATCCAGTGTCAGCATTTTATGCTTCAGTGACAAAGCGCTTCAATAATAGTTTTCTGCAGATATATATTCCTTGGTCCAGTGAGCTTACAGATTCTAAATCACAGACCTGAAAATAAAAGAGCAGAGCATCCTCTTTCTTGCTGAATTCTTTCTTGGGGGGGGGGGGGGATGGACCCATACCCACACTTGCTACGCACAACTCCACAAATTATTTCCCATGCAATTAGTTTCTCCCTAGTGCAAAGATAATACATCAGCAAAAAAAGGGCGAACGCACTCTTTCCTTTAACAGAATATGCAAAAATAGCTCCGACCTTCTCATCTGACCAAACTATTCTGATTCCCAACATGACTGTGAAATAGATTCCTGCCAGGGCTTTGGGATATAATTTAGCATTAATTCGCTCTTTTCTTTTCTTGTTTAATGAATGCGGCTCCTGGAAATAACTGCATTGATACCATGTCTGTCTAAGATATTAACTGCTCATTGGAAATATCAATGCATTAAGGCCAGAGTACATATTCAGCCCCCTCACTGAGGACTGTTTAAACTGTTCCACATGACAGAATGAAGACTTGTTCATACGCAGCCAATCAGCATGTGGAGTGGGTTAGTTCCAGCATGGTTGCTGCTCCCCTCCCCCCTCCGAGCAAATGTTCAGATTCTCTATTCTCAGTGGCCTGTCAAAGCTGTCAGTGAAGAAGGATCCTTCCAGCATGTTCACTCAGGGAAGAACAGCCGCCTCTAGAAGAAGAAAGATTCTGATGGGGAAGTGTGAGAAGTGAATGAGAAAACCATTGCACCTTCTGGGGAGCTCTCCTTGCTAGGAGTGTAAGGCTGGGTCAGGAGGTAAAAAGTCTCCCTTGCTCTAAAGCCAGTTGAATCCAGCTCTAGGGTGCGGTGCTCATCTCCATTTCCAAGCCGAAGAGACAGCACTGTCTGAAGATGTTTCCATGGTCATGTGGCCAGCATAACTAGATGCCTAGATGCATGGAATGCTGTTACCTTCCCACCAAAGCGGTACCTATTTATCTACTTGAATTTCTTGCTTTCGAACTGCTAGGCTGGAAGGAGCTGGGACCAGAGACGGGAGCTCACTCTGTCACATGGCACTCAGATCTCGAACTGCCGAACTACCGGTCTTCTGGTCTGCAGTTCAGCATCTTAACCTCTGAGCCATTCAATAATGCTTGGAAACATTCTCCTGATGATTCCTCCTGTACTGGCCTCCAGAAAGCCTGCTACATTGCGCCAAAGGCTAGTGGAATAAGGGAGGAGATTCACTACCTGGGGGTAAAAAAAAAGTATTTTTAAAATTTAGTACAGCCTCTATGCGGCGGTTTTGAAAATCATAAAATGGGGACTATGAGAGGTGGGAGGTTTAGCATCTTCTTCCTGAGTCCCATCTAAATCCACTGAAACCATAAGACATTTTGGAGGGAAGATAGATAAAAGCATCTGCAGATTATCTATACTTGTCCTTTCCCCCATTGCAGAACCAACTGCACATTGGGGGTGGGTGGGTTAAATTTAGACACCTCCCCTTTACAACTTTGCTGATCTCCTTTGCAGTCACGTGGAGCTGCTAATTGTTTGTTGTTGCTTTAGTTATTGAGATTTAGGCTTTTGAGTCTCATCAGCTTTACTCCTGAAAGATCTGCAGTGTAATCCTAAACAGAATCACAATCATAGAATCATAGAATATCAGAGCTGGAAGGGGCCATACAGGCCACCTAGTCCAACCCCCTGCTCGATGCAGGATCCGCCTAGAGCATCCCTGACAAGTGTTTGTCCAGCTGCTGCTTAAAGACTGCCAGTGAGGGGGAGCTCACCACCTCCCTAGGCAGCTGATTCCACTGTTGAACAACTCTTATCATAAAAAAAAGTTTTTTCCTAAGATCCAGCCGGTGCCTTCCCGCCCCGAATTTAAACCCATCTATATGCGCCCCCTTGCCCAGATTGCCTGGAGGCATGGGCTTGGGTGTCACCAATATGCTGATGACACCCAGCTTTATCTATTGTTGGGCAGCCAGTCTGACTCCACCCTGGAAAATCTGGACCATGCGCTGCAGGACATGGCGGGCTGGTTTAGGCTGAGCCGATTAAAGTTGAATCCGATGAAGATGGAAGTCCTGTGCCTGAATCGGAGTGGGTTGGGTGTAGGGATCCCATTACCGGCCTTCGGTGGGGCACCATTGGTACCAGCGCCGAGGATCCAGAGTCTGGGAGTGCTCCTGGAGGCTTCCCTGACAATGGAGGCCCAGGTAGCAGCCACTGCCAAGACAGCCTTTTACCACCTTTGGCTGGTTAGGGAGTTCATTCCCTTCCTCGAATGCGAAGATCTGGATTCAGTGATTCATGTGATGGTCACCTCGAGGTTAGACTACTGTAATGCTCTCTACATGGGGCTGCCCTTGGGGCAGCTAGTGCAGAATGTAGCAGCCAGGCTGTTGATAGGCTTCCCTATGCAGGAGCACATCCAGCCTGTGCTAAAACTACTGCACTGGCTGCCAATAGCATTCCGGGTGCGCTTCAAGGTGCTGGTTTTAATCTTTAAAGCCCTTTACGGTCAGGGACCTGCCTACCTGGGGGACCGCCTTTCCCCGTATGTTCCCCAGAGAGCATTGCAGTCAGGGATGCAAAACCGCCTGGCCCTTCCTGGGCCTAAGGACTCCAGGCTGTCTTCAACCAGGGCTAGGGCGTTCTCCCTGGTGGCACCAACATATTGGAATGAGTTCCCAAATGAGATCAGAGCCCTACGAGACCTCCAACAGTTCCGTAGGGCCGTGAAGACAGAATTGTCCCAGCAGGCATTCCAGTAGGCATTCCACTTTCGATGAGCTGGGCGCCAGTCTGTGAACAGGTGCTACGCTACGCCGGACTATACGCACTTGATGCACCTTATTATGCTGCACCACCATTGGGAAACTGTGACTGACTGCGTGATTTTACTGTTTTTAAGTATTTATACTGTATGTGGATTTTAGTGATGTTGTAAGCCACCTGGAGCCCACTTCGGCGGGAAAAGCAGGATAAAAGTAATACAAATAAATAAATAAAAATATTTCAAGCCCTGTCCTCTGCTGCCAACAGGAACAGCTCCCTGCCCTCCTCTAAGTGACTACCCTTCAAATACTTAAAGAGAGCACTGAGCAGGTGGTCGGACTAGATGGCCTGTATGGCCTCTTCCAACTCTGTGAGTCTATAATTTATTTATTTTATTTATTTCATGGGATTTATATCCCACCCTCCCCGCCAACAGCGGGGTATATAATCCTATACCCCCCTCCACCTCCTTTTCTCCAGACTGAACATTCCCAAGTCCCTCAGCCTTTCCTCATAGGGCTTGGCCTCCAGGCCCCCGATCATCCTTGTCACTCTCCTCTGCACCCACTCCATTCTGTCCACATCCTTGTTGAAGTGAGGCCTCCAGAATGGTACACAATACTCCAGGTGCGGTCTGACCAATGCAGTATACAGTGGGACTATGAAATCTTGTGATTCGGATGTTATGCCTCTGTTGATACAGCCCAAGATTGCATTAGCCTTTTTTTTTTTTTTGCCACATCACACTGGCTGCTCCTATTTAACTTTCAGTCCACCCGTACCGCAAGATCTTGTTCAAACACACTGCTACCCAGAAGCATATCCCCCATCCAGTATGCATGTTCTTCCTTTTTGGTACCCAGATGTAGAATGTGGCACTGTTTGTTAAATTGCATCTTGTTCACATCTGCCCATTTTTCCAGTGTGCTATACCGATTGAAATCAGTGGGGTTACAAGGGAGCAACTCTATTTATGATTGCACTGTAAATCACATACCAATAACTTAGTTCATGCAGCTAGCTTCTGGGGAAGCAAGAAGCATACTACATGTTAAATAAAAAGCAAAAACTATTTTCTCTTTCTAAGTTCAGCCATTCAAAGTGTTCTCTGGTGAGTGGCATTCCTTTTACTTCAGTGGATACTGCAGGTCAGGCAAAGGGCAACAAGTCCATTAGTCTGTTGCACTTTCAAATGGTCCAGATCCATGTTAGGCAGGAGCTGCAACCAAAAGCAGATAAAAGCATTTCCATGTGCTGTGGCAGCTCCCCTTGTTAGCCGAATTGCTTTAATTTACACTTAGCAATTGGCAAAATACACGGGTTCTTGCCAACTATACCAGGGTCCCACCCCTCCCGGGAGTTCTCAAGGAAAGAGGCACGTGAGGCAGATATCCAGTTAAATGCAGTTTACTGGATAATGTTGTCAAGCATACCAAAAACGTAATCACACACACAATCTTACAGGCCTAATGAAATAAAGGGAGAAAATAGCACATTCGCATGAGCAGGATATCGTTGATGGGGAAAAGCACAGTACCTTAGATGCGTTGTCCGATGTCAGGATGAATTGGATGGGGAGAAAAGTATAAAGGCTATGGGGCCACGAGGCTTGAACCTGCAAGACCACGTGGTTTTCCTGGATTGCGATTCCAGAGAGAGAAAATGGGGTTCAAAGATGGAGGAAAGGGTTGGGTACAGCAAGCTGGACTGAAGGGTCAATAGAATAGACAGAGGGCGACGGCTCAAGAGGCCGAGTGTCTCCGGGTTTGGGCTTTTATTGGGGGTCTTGGGGCGGGCTTTGCAGACCACATCCCACTAACACACCTACTAGGCGGTCCGTCCCTCTTGGACCTTTCCATAGGTTAAAGGTGAACAAAGGGAGGAGGTCCAGGGGTTGGGCAGTGTTGCAAGAATATGATCTCATCAGGAAACAGACACTGAGTCTGGGGTCCGATGACTCACCTGGCCAAGTCCATTGTTAATCAATGACTTTGGCCTGTTGGTTAATGTCTGGCACATTAGTTTCTAGGCAACGTAGTTAGCATAACTATCCAGATGTGTAGGAGAGGGGGCAGGGGTTTGACCAGCGTTCTCTGAAACAGAAAGAAACCTCATGGCAAGAGGAGTCCTTTGTCTCTGGTGAACTATCTAGGGTGTCAGCCTCCTGGCATGGGCTGGAGCTGGCTCCTATCATGAAGAAAGCACATGGCCCTTCCATTTAAGGCAGCCCAAAGTTCAGGCTTATGAATATCACAATTCATAAGAGCACTCAAAGTGACTTGCTGGCCAACACCCTCCCCATCTGATTGAGATCCAAACTGATATTGATCTGGCCTACTTCACGCCCTAACATTTGGAAGAAACCCATGCAGCTGACATGAGACAGGGGATCTCAAAAAACAAGGATCGTGAAGACATGGGGAAAATCAGGGGATGCTGCGTGTCAAAACATGGCCGCACGGCAAGTAGTGGGAAACTGACTAATGCAATCAGGGGAAAGAGAAGAGCCAGCCTGGAGCAGTTGCTTGTGGGAAATCAGTCAGAGTGACCACTTTGATTGTTTCTGAATATGAAAAAAAAAATGAGGCAAGGTAGTAATGATGATACAATTAAAACGCAGAGAAAAAAAACACAGATGTATGAATGATTCAGGCTATCTTTCAGCTTTGTCCTTCATCTGCTTGACCTGTTAGTTGAAATGTTTAAACACAGTTCGCATGCAAATAGATCACACAGATACAAACATGCCCCCACTTTTGTTGAAACAATCTAAACACAGAAGCCAGCTTCCACTGTGTCATTTGCCAGATCAAGAACATGTAAATAAGCATGTGCATTAGGAAGACCATCTGATGCCATCGGTTTGCACACAAAAGATACTTTCAGTGGCAGACATGCATGTTTGAATGGGTACCTTCACTGAAATTTTGGGGCAGTTAATCACAATGCATCACTAGGGTTGGATCAGTTAGCTTCCGTTGGCTGCAGAGAAATGGAGGGGAGGCTTCCTTGACATAAAGTCTACATGACTTTAAGAAAATAAAGCATATTCTCTATTGAAAGCCATACTGTGATACAACAGATGGGATAGGCATTCTAGCTAACTAACTAGCTAGTAGAGAAAGAGAGCACAGTTTGCTCTCTTGAAGGTCAGAGAGAGGGGGGAGGGCTGCTAGAAGTAGGTCCCCATGCTTCTCCTTCAGTACACTGTCACCACTAGTCAGTTTTGTAATTACCCACCAAGATGGCCAGCATTCCTAGCTTCCTTCCTGCATTGCCGATTAAGGCTCTGTCTAGCGCCTGTGTCTCCTGCTGCCCAGTAATTGGTTACTAAAGCTATGGCTTACTGTACTTGTGTTCTCCCAGTGAATTAGCAACCAACCACTTCCCTTCCCCTGGCACATGTTTTGAAGTGTGTGCTCAAATGGTAGAGGTCTATGGGGTATGGAGAACAACTACCAGCATTTGGAATATTGGGGAACCTTCAAGGACTCATGGGGGGCATCTCATTTCCCCCTCCCCTGCTGGCCTGACTGCTCTTTTATTTATTAATATTTGGGGAATATTAGCTCTTAACAACATGCAGCCGGCTTTACGGGGTCTTGCCTATGTATACAGAGGCGGCGCTTCACCGAGGCTTCTCAGGGACAGACACAGACTCAAGTTAAAGTATAAAAGATAAATTGTTTACTAAAAATGTAATAAAAGATTTATAAACAATGTTTATTACATATTACACTATTACACTATTACAAATGACACTATTACACTATTACATATTACACTATTACACTATTTACACTATCATTCACACAGCTATACAGAACTAGGAAATTAGCTAGAAATACAGAGACATTTGCACGAGCAGGATATTTGATGGTTTCTGTCAAGGGCGATATTTATCTCTATATGAATCAGTGGAATCCGTCTGGAAAACGAATGGGAGAAGTCTTCGGGAAGAGGACAAAGGATTGTGGTTCTGAATCAGCAGAAAGCCACGTGGCAGACCCCAGTGGGGCACCCAAGGGTCTGTGAGGAAGGAGGGGAGACAAGGAAGGAGGGGAAAGCTAGACTGGAACTGGGAACAATCCGACTTGTGATTCTTGGGGAGCAGCTTTTATTGGGAGATGGTACCTGAGAGGATGGCATGATATGATGCCATCTCAAGAGAGCCTATAATTGGTCTGTTCTCTATCTCTAGCCACTAAGGGGGTGCTATAGGAGTGGTCAATATTCAGATCTACCTGATGGTCAGGACAGGATGTTGACATCAGCTGCATCTGCCATCTGTCTTCGGGATGACAGGAGTGCTGGGCATGGGAACCGATTCTCAGGAAGCACCCTGCAGTCTTCGCACCCAGGTGTGAGGTCCTTTGATGTAGCGAATGGTAATGAGGTCTTGCAAGAGGGGGCATAAGCCTGTGTACATGCCTGGAGTGTATACCTGCATGGAGTTGCTGATATGAGCCTGTAACCTCATGGCTTTGTGTGTGAGAATGTCTTTGTTCTCTGTGTTAACCTCCCACCTGGAGGTGGCAACCTCAGAAAATGGTGCTCTGACCCTATAGTGTAGGTATCTGTTCCCATCTTCCCACTGGTTGCCTAGCGCACTTTCGTGTCCCACATAAATGACATCATAGTCCATTCACTACTCTCATAAATCATCAGAAAAGTTCATAAGAATGCTGTGCAGGCTTACACCCCCATGTCCTCTTTCCCTTTCTTGAAAGCTCCCATAGTCTCCCCCTTTCCCTGCTTCCTTCTATTGTTTCCACCCGCCAGCCAACCTTTATCTATCCCCTCCCCATCTTCAACTTTCCTTCTTTTCCTCCTTGGGCAGCCTCTACCCAGTAAAACTAGCCCATTTCCCTGGTGCCAGCTGAGCTGAGCCCATTTGCACTGGGGGGAACTTGTAAGGACTTGCAGGGGGTACTTCACTTTCCCCTGTATCCCTTCCCCACATTATTTCCTCTTTCCCTCCTCCTCAAGAGAGCCAGTTTGGTGTAGTGGTTAAGTGCGCGGACTCTAATCTGGGAGAACCGGGTTTGATTCCCCACTCCTCCACTTGCACCTGGCTGGATGACCTTGGGCAAGCCATAGCTCTGTACCAGCTGTTCCCTCAAGGACAGCTTGGGAAAGAGCTCTCTCAGCCCCACCTACCTCACAGGGTGTCTGTTGTGGGGAGGGGAAGGGAAAAGGAGTTTGTAAGCCGCTCTGAGACTCCCTTGGGGAGTGGAGGGCGGGGTATAAATCCAATCTCTTCTTCTTCTTCTTCTTCTCCTAGCAACTCCCATATCCTCACCTTTCTCTGCTTTCTTCACTGTGTCTACCCTCCATCTTCAGCTATAGTTATTATTTATTTACTTCATTTAGATCCTGTCTGGGGAGGGAAGATAGCATGGTATACACTGATCTTAGTAGCCGAGTACAATAGTAGCCAAGCCACACTACAGTCCAACAAGAAGTACTATGTATGTGGCTCCAGAGTAGCACGTACAAAATTATTTACATCATTATAGAGATTCATTTCACAGTGCTGGCACCAAACGTTAAGTACTAAGTGAGAAATCAGAGGTACTCACGTATCATAAAGTATCAGTTCAAATAATTACGCAAAAAGTTGGTAATTTAAAAATCCAACTTGGCAGTAATTTACTGGGAAATGTTGTGAATCTTCATAGTAATCAGGAAAGAGATGTTGATGGGAGGGGGTGCCAGCTCTACTCCTGTTTTGAAGTTTTCTCCTTCAAGGCCAACATCTCACATTTCAACTGCAGCGCATCAATAGCTTAACAATGTTCTAAACAGCAGCAGTGTTCTAAAACCCAATCTTGTGAAATCTTGTAAATTAAGCCAGGGTCAGTACTTGGAAGGGAGACCACCAAGGAAGACTCTGCAGAGGAAGGCAATGGCAGACCACTCTCCTTTTCACTTGCCTTGAAGGCCCCTTGTTGGGGTCACCATAAGTCAGCTGCAACTTGACAGCACTTTACACACTCTGAGGCTGCAGTCACACAAGCAGTTTGCCACAATATAATACTGTTAACCTTTGCAGATTTAAAGAGCAGGGTCAGACCACAACATCTACCTTCTATACCCCAGCTGTCGCCACCCTGTGTTGCCCTGCTTTGGAAGCAGAGTAATCAGACACTAGGGAAAGTCTGGTATTAAGGGATGCTAGTGCTTCTACCCTGCATTTCCTGATGTTTGAACACCCCTGTTGTGAAGTCAAGCCATTTGGGAAGACTAAACCTTCCCTTCTATTTCCACCTCCTTTGGTCTGGTTTTTTTGGGGGGGGGGGCATGGGGGAATCAGGTAGCTATGTGTGCACAGTCACCCCTGGTGTTGTCAGTCACCGTGGCCAAGCAGTCAATCTGAATTGGGAGTCCCTGGGGGGAATTGTTTTCAAGCAACAAATCCCTCCCCAACCCCTCTCCCCTGTTTCTGCATCAGAGTCTGAGAGCATCCCATGGTTGACACAAGGGTAAATGCACTGATGTCAGTGGGACTACTCTCATGTAAATTTGCACCCCATGTATTCCACAGAACAGAGGCAAAGGGAAAGAGAATGAGAGGGGCTGGAGTACTTGACAGAGAGATTGTGGAGCTGTCAAAAAGGAGCTGGAGCTTTGGTCACACGCTTATGCGCATGGGTGAAAGACAAAAAATGCTGCAATAGTCTGAATGATCTACCATGAGGCAAGCGGCAGTTAAGCTGCTTCAGGGTGGGATGTCTGATCAAAACTGCCCACAACTATTCAAACGCCTGCAAATAGAGGTGCAGGCAGATCACGCCAAGCCTCCAGTGTGATTGCAGCCTGAGAGATCCTGCCTTTCTCCGCAATGAGGACCCAGAGCAGCTTTCATCATTTTCCTTTCCTCCACTTTATTCTCAGAACAATCCTATGAGGTAGGTTAGATTGGGTGTATGTGACTAGTTTAAAGTCACCTAGTGAGCTTGTGCAGCAGAGTAGATATTCAAAGGTGGGTTTCCCAGATCCTAATCTGAAACTCTAACCACTACAGTATACTGGCTTTTGTGGGGTGGCTGCTGTTAAACAACAGCAACCAGCTGGGCCTGGGTGAGTCATGCAAGTCAGGTGGTAGCAAGTCACCCAGTGGCGGCTGCTGACTCTGGTTCCAATAAGTCCTCCCTCAAAGGCCAAAACAGACCTGGAAATGGCCCTGCCTTCTCAGTTTTCCTTTTAATGACAGAATGGAATGCTGGCAAAACTGTTGTAGATAGATGATAGACAGACAGACAGAGACTGTCTGAAAACCTGAGGTGTTTTTTAGGTTTCTGGAATGATCTGTCTTGTCTGCTCCTGGCTCCGTTCTCCATATGTAAGTACCTTCAGTTTTGGCCAGGTTGGCTATTTGAATATATAAGGCGTTCCTGAACAAATCTTATTTTCCTCCTCCCACCATTTCCTCTTTTATTTCCTTGAAAGTCCCCATAGCCCCACTATGTCCTCTCTCTTCCTTGAAAGTCCCCATAAAAATGTGAAACTTTGTATCTCAAATTCCACAAATTTCAATTTTGCCCCTATCACAAATAATCATATATGTAAATATAAGACCTTTTCAGTACTGCAGAAGTGCAGTTAAAATAATAGCCATGGACTGGAAATGATGCATTAAAAAGATATATGGGGTTTAGAACCCAGTCCTTTCCTCACAGTTCTAATGAACTAGGCAGAATGCATCTCCTGTCTGCCAGTTCTACTAGGTAAATGCCCTGCCCAGGCTCCAGCTAAGTGCTTATACCTGAAATGACTGTGACTGAGATGGTGGCAGTAGGAACATTTGTAAAAGAATTATGGCGAAGACTCAGCAAGTACAGCAAAGGTTTGACTACCATCTCCCACTCACTGATTCTCCCCTAAGAATGCCTTTATTTTATCTAAATAATAGCAGGGTTGAGAATGTGCTTGCTGAAGTAGGGTGATTATTCTCACAGTTAGTAGTACATGCAGAAGCTGGGTAATGTGCCCTTGCAGAGGGAATAATTTAGAGAGGATAAGATGGCCTCCCCCCCCCCTCTGTGTTTCCAGACTATTCATCAGCAGTATCATTTTTTCTTGATTTCCTGCTCAGTCTTTTACACACTGAATTAGTATTATGTTAAATGGGCATATATGCCTGGTATGCATGCCAAAGGAACAAACCGTTATTTTCCTTTATCATTAGTAACACTAAGAGTAGGGATGGGTATGAACCGGCTCATGAACTAAAGTTCACCACGAATTTTGGCTGGTTTGTGGTTCGCAAAGTGATGTTCGTGGAAGGGTGCCTGGCATAAACATTTCACAAACTTTTAGGTGATTTGTGGTGATTTGGAATGATTTACATTTCCAGACCAACTGTCTCCACTCAGTTAAACTGTTTACAAAACTCCAAGCCAATGCGAGGGGGGGGAGAGAATTCTCCAGTCTTGGAAACAGCAATAGGAGCCCTCCAAAGCTTAACAGGCACTGCTGTCTATCAATAACCGAGTTCCCATTCTGCTCTATGTGATTTTTGTTGTTGTTGTGGTTTGCAAACGGGGCACTCTACGAACCGCAAACCGAACTGCATTTTCCCAGTTTGTGCCCATTCCTAACTAACAGAATTACTGGTATCATAATGGAATAATGACAATGGAATGTCTTAGAATATCCTGTTGTTTCACAAATGAATCTTGAATATAGCCCAGAATAGCCCTTCACACCTAGTTGTGAATCTTTCTCGCCTCTCCAGTATTGGAATTTCTTTGCCAGCCCCAGTGAAATCTGGAATTGTCCCTTTGGCCAGTTCTCATGAATACTTCATAGCTGTGTGTGATCTGCTGCATCAAATCAAATTCTGAAAATAAAAGCAGGTTTTTTTGTGAATTGTATACGTTATGCAATTGGTAAACAAAGTTGCATACATCTTCTTAATCAGTTGCTGGCTCAAGAAATTTTATTAGTGTTAAGTTTCATTTTTCCTCCAAAGAGTTCATATCAACATATCCCCCCCCCCCATTCTCACAATAAATTTATATGATAAGAGGTTGAGAGATAATGGTCCAAGGGTATACAGTCAGTTTGAGAACAGGGCAGGGATTTCAATATAGATTTCCTTGTCCTTTGGGATCCACTACAACCCACTGTTGACAGAATGCCTTGAGGACACTGGCATCCACATTCTTAGCCACTAGAAATCCTACTCTTCCTCTCCCACCAGCCCCTGTGGCTTCACAGATTCACCAGTAATTGCCTTAGTAATCCTAGCGCTGCAGATGTGGTGTATCCAAAGCCCGCAAATTCAATACCTATATGAATCAGCATTAGGAGGGCTCAATACAATACCATGATACTCAGAAAATGTCAAATGACTAGTTGGAAGCAAAAAATGAAACCATTTTTTAGAATGAGAGATGGTTTTGCTTTTATTGTATCCCCCTCCCCTTCAAGTCTGGCTGCTTGCATGCTTCATGTCCTTATTCTGAAAAAAAAATACTGTAAAGTGTGCTTTCCTTAGTCATGTTTTAGCACTGGTATTTCTTCCAAAGGTCAAAGTAAATTGCTATCATAGCCTTTGTTGGCAATGAGCATGAGAAAACAATATGTTCTCCTTCCCCTCCTTAATGGTTCTCCTCTATCGTTGCAATAGATACTATTTTTCTTGTTTTACCACCAGAAAAAAAAGGAACAAGAAACTCTGAAGTATTTGCCAAATGGAGTCATAAAGCTTTTTGACTTCAGTGGGTTTTTAAATGGCACAACTTTTTACTTGTGGTCTGACTCGCATACTTGTGAGCAACAATGCTTGCTTACTTTGCTATCTGACCTATGGAACAAGCTGTGGGAATTTAAAAAAGAGCAAGAATCCAGTAGCACTTTAAAGACTAACAAAATTTGTGACAGGGTTTGAGTTTTTGTGAGTCACTGCTCACTTCTTCAGAGACTTCTTCAGAAATGAGCAGTGATTCACAAAAGCTCAAGCCCTGCCACAAATTTTGTTAGTTTTTAAAGTGCTACTGGACTCTTGCTCTTTTCTACTGCTACAGACAGACTTAACACAGCTACCTATCTTGATCTATCTCTGTGGGAATTAGAAAGTTACAAGAGGGGACCTGCAACAAAACGTTGCCATCCCCACCCTATTGGCATTTCAGTACAGGGGAAGAACTGGTCAAACCCACACATCTCCAGGCAAAATCCTGCACAGACTCATGATCCTGCATTCTCTGAAGAAGAAAAGGTTTCCCTCCCCACCTGCTGTTTTTTTCTTTTCCCTTTAACAGTAAACCATAAAACTAATTGGCTGGGAGGAGGCAGGGAAAAGCAACATCAGTGGCAGCAGTGGTGAAGGCAGTTGGACCCAGATCTTTTTTGGTCTCAGTGAATGACACGGAGCACTGGAGACTGAGGAGACCCGCCAACCTGGAACAAAGAGACATGGAACTGGGGTCCAGTGACCCTGCGAGATTGACTGCCACTGGCATGACATCAGAGACGGGGTCCCAGAGGACGCAAGCACTCTTCACCCCCAGGTTCAGACAGACCAGGAAGGGCTTATTGGGTTATGACCTGGACTCTCCACCTACGTTAGGCTGCCAACATCAACTGTATTGCTGCTAACTCATAGAGAGTGATTCCTTAAGTTTTTTAAAGGCTTTCTTTAGGCTTAATTAATTGAGTGGGTATACTAATTATTAATTGATTACCTGTTTTCAATTAATTGGTCTAAATTAATGGGGTTAAATGGATTAAATTAAATATCCTGCAAATTGATATATTGATTAATTAATTAACAAATTGTTTAACTAGGGGTGGTATTGATTGCTTAGAAATTAAACTTTGTAGTTTAGCCTTTATTTAATTAGCCTTTATTTAAATTATTGGATAAATTGAATAGTTATATACATTGGCAATCATTGGTGTGCCGGGTTAATTTATGGGGCCCACAATTTAATTCAGAAATCTTGTAATAACTATTATTGAGATTAGTATTATAGACTACAATGTAATTAGGAATGGGTTAATATAAATTTTCGGGAATTGTTAGTAGCTACTAGTTGTTGTGCACATAAGAAACTACTATCTACCAATTAGAATTAGCTGGCTGCTCTGAGGCTCCTGCAGAGACCATTAGCTAAGGGTGATGTCCAGATTGAAGATTCCAGGATTTCCGGGGTGGGGAAAGTACAGCAGTGGGACCAAGTGTGACTATAAAGGAAGAGGACTGAGATTCAAAAAATCTCAGCCCCCTTCTAGCCTGCATCCCATCCCAAGGGTTTCAGGTAGTGGGGCTAGGATAAAGGACCCTCCTTTGACATTGGTGTTGTGTAACACCAGGTCTATAAATAACAAGACCATGGTCCTTTGGAACTTCCTGCTAGAGCAGAGTGCAGACCTGGCATGCATGACCAAGACCTGGGTGCAAGATGGGGAGACAGTTGCTCTGTCCCAGTTGGCTCCCCCCAGGTTCTTGGTTCTTCACCTGTCATGGACTAGAGGATGGGGGGGAGGGGTGGCCCTGTTCATCTGGGAGGCTTACTCCTTCAGGGTGCTCCTGCCACTGAAAATCACCAGCACAGAATGTGCCAGCCTGGTGAGGGAAGCTGGGGAGAGTTCAGCCATTTGGCTATTGTACTGTCCACCCAACACACAGGCCAATGTCCTGCTGTTCCTGATAGAGGCCATATCAGGCTGGGCACTGGAGCACCCTACACTGATAGTACTGGGTGACTTCAATGTCCATGCCAAGGATGCCACCTCCATACAGGCAATGGACTTGGTGTTGTCCATGGCAGTGTTAGGACTCTCCCAACATGTTACAGTACCCACTCACTGGGTGGGGCACACGCTGGATTCAGTCTTCACGGCGGGGGTCACAGTGGACCGGATTACTGCTAAAACAGTACCATGTTTGGACCACCATTACAAGGTTGGGGACAGAGGGTGGTGCTAGGGGAGCAGCTGTCTTGAAGACACCCACTGGTTTGCAGAGTACCACAAGTGGCTGTTCTCTTCCGGATGTTATTCAATGTCTATATGTTCCCCCTTGCCCAGATTGCCCAGAGGCATTGGCTGGGATGTCACCAGTATGTGGATGACACCCAGCTCTATCTGTTGTTGAGTGGCCAGTCTGACTGAAGACTGGAAGATCTGGACCTGGTGTTAAAACCCATAGCTGGGTGGCTTAGGCTGAGCTGACAGAAACTGAATCCAATGAAGATGGAGGTCCTGTGTCTAAGTCAGAGTGGTCCAGGGTTAGGGATCCCACTCCAGACCATTGATGGGGTGCCACTGGTGCCAACACTGGGGGTCAGGAGTTTGGGAGAGCTCTTGGATGCCTCCTTAACAATGGAGGCCCGGGTAGCAGCCACAGCCAAATCGGCTTTTCACCATCTTTGGCTAATTAGGCATCTGGTTCCCTTCCTTGAATGTGATGACCTAGCAACAGTGATCCACACAATGGTCACCTTGAGACTAGACTACTGCAATGCTCTCTACATGGGGCTGCCCTTGTCCCAAATCTGGAAGCTACAGCTAGTGCAGAACGTGGCAGCCAGACTGTTATTGGGTCTGAAAGCACTGCACTGGCCACCTACAGCATACTGGGTTCTCTTAAAGGTGCTGGTTCTTACCAGTAAAGCCCTAAATGTCCAGGGGCCTGCATACTGAGGAATCACCTTTCCCCATATGTTCCCTAGAGAGTACTGGCAAAGAATAAATAAATAAATATTCTGCCCAGCAAAGCCCTGGGTGTGTGATCTCCAAGCAGCATTGCCGCTTGGATATCAGGCAAGTGGAGCCAGTCCCTGCTGAGTAGACGGACTTAAAGGGACCCTTTAAGTCCTTCTGCCCAGCAAGGCTCCCATGCCTAAATTCCAAGTGGTGAATTGTCACTTGGAGTTCAGGTGTGGGGCCTGCAGCTGCCCCTCTCCCTCCCCTCTGCAAGATTTAAAGAGCCCTCCACCTGATTGGCAGGCCATGGATCAGCTGGAAAGCCCTTTAAATCTCTCAGGAGAAAAAGGAGAGGGGTGGCGGCAGGTGGTTGGGCTTGGGGGTGGGGCTTCCTGCTGGCCAGCTGGCCCCTGGTGGGTTGAAGCCCTGAGTACCAAGAAACCCCCACCTGGACCAGGGGGTCTGGCAAGCCTACTTCAGAGTCTCTTTATGGGGCCCACAACAGGACTCTGAAAAGAGAGCACTAGGGGTTAATAGCATCCTTGGTGTCATGAGTATGGGTCTGGCTGAGGCTGACTCCTTCTCAGATGAGGAAGAGGCAGGGAGCAACTCAGCTCCTCTGGAGTCAGCCCAGAAGAATCCTTGACAGTACCTGGGGAGGAAGAGTCCCCAGCAGCTGCACAAGAGGTGCAGCCAGAAGGAGAGGCCAGCAACCCCAGCTGCAGACTCTCTGAGGCCAGACTCCCCACCTAGTTCTCCTGAGTGCCCCAGGCATAGGGCACGTCAGAGGCTGACTGTAAAGGAGCGAAGGAGGGATGCCAGGCTGCAGCTCCTGTAAAGGCAATGGGAGGAGTTGTATGCAGGCTCAACTCCAAGGGGAGGAAGGATCTGTTCAAAACCTTTCGGTGCACCTGCTTCAGTGCGGCAACAACTCTGTGTAATCAGACCTACTCCTGAGTGTGCAGCAGCTGCTCCTTGCCCTTGGAAACCTGCAATCTAAAATAACCGACCTTTGGCTTTGTTCTGACCTTGATTTTGGCTCATGTCTCCAGCTTCCAGTGTATCATCTTGGTGGCCACCAGCCAAGACAGCACACTTGGTTTGCCTCCCTGTCTCCCTGAAGGTTGCCCCACACTACTTGGTTGATTGGCAGGAGCTATTGCCAACTGGGTGTAACTGGGCTAGGCCAGCCTCCAGCCTAGCCTTCAGCCTTAAATGGCCACACTGCCTCCCCCCAGCCAGCTGGTGTCAGTACATTAAGGCTCAGGTCTTTTCCCTCTGGTGGCTGTTCTTTCCTTGCCTGGCCCTGCTGGATCAGGCATACCAACAACCTTTTGGGCAGGTCTGGCTTCAATGCCACCTAGAAAGCAGATTGCCCCTCTGTGTTGACTGGAAGGGGTGGGGCAAGCTTTTGCCAGGCAGGCTGCTCCAGCTGGCCCTCTACCCTTCACCCCAAGGAAAGTATGGGGGTGCTGGGGCCACTCCCAGGCAGGCCCTGTCTCTTCAGTGAATTTTCTCAGGGTAGCTTACAAAGTAAAATATAATAAAAGCATAAAATATAAAAATCATTTTAAAATTAACAAATAATTAAAACCCCTAGCTACCATAGATCAGCCTCTGACTCTATACTACAAAAGCCCTCACAAGCCCTTAGGATAACTGAATGATATATATTGAATTACCTCTAGAATATATTGAAGGTTTTATTTTCCAGTTTAAGTATGTTAGCAGTGTAAATACTTTAGGAATCAGACTGAGTTTGTTAAGTTTGGTTACTCAGGATTCAGCTCCCAGCAATCAATCATGCCTCTTTTCCCAGAGCTTAAGAAATGTTTGTGGAGCGTTGATTTAATTTGTTCATTAATTAGGATTTTAGGATTATTAAACATGATCGCTCACTACAGGTACAGATTTTCTTTCAGTGGTTTGTTGCCAGAATCTAATTCCAATAGTTTGTGTTGTGCAGTCTGATTTGGGTGCTATTAAAGAATATTGTTTTAGCACTAAAATAGGAGTTCTTTGCAATAAAGAATTTAAGAGGAAGGATCTGTTGGCTCTGAGAGTGACTTCACTTTATAAAGAGCTAAAATGTTGTTTGCTATTATGAAAACCACCACAAAGTCATTTTTAAGGTATGGGAGATTAAGAAGATAAGATGTTTGCTGGATCAGACCAGTGGTCCATCAATCCAGCAACCTGATTCACAAAGTGGTCAACCAGTTGCCCTGAAGGGCCAGTAAAGAAGACATAATGCCTTGCACTGATGTTGCCTCCTAGCACTGGCAGTAGAGGTTTACTGTCTCTGACTGTGGAGGTACCCTTTAGTTCCTATGTCTAGAAGCCACTGGTGGACCTATCCTCCATTAATCTGTCTAATTCTCTTTAACACAATTTGTGCTTGTTGCCATTAATTCTGGCCATTAATTCCACAATGTAATAACATAGAATAAAGAAATACTTCCTTTTGTTTGTCCTGTATCTGCTGTCCATCCATGAGTCTTCACAGGAGGGAACTGGGAGTCTCATAAGGATGTGTGAAATGTAGATACATTCCTGGTTTTAGTCTCCTATTTATTAAATGCACTCCAGCTATATTAGAGCATTGTCCTTCCTATCCTTTCTTCTTCTTCTTATACATTGTTGTAGTGCTGGTTTAACATCACTAGGTGTTATGAAATTTCATGCTCAACCAACAGCAGTATAGAAAAATATGAAACAGTTCTATGTAAACATACCATCTGGAAAAAACTTTCCAGTTCCTTGGGGTTATACTATGAATAAAATATCTGTCATGCCCTGCCTGCATGCCTGAGGACACGCCACTCTCCACCGTGTTGGTTAGTCTGCTGGGACACTCCTGAGGACTCAAAAAGTACAGGGGAGGGGTTAGGCTCACCCCAGTCCTCCTCCTTCCAGCCAGAGTGTCAGCTGTTACACTACCAGCACTTCCTTGCTGTGGTTTTTGCCTCCCTGGCCTCATTCTTGGAGCCTCATTTTATTCCTTACACCTCCCAGCTTGACCCTGTCCTCTGTTTACCCTGATGGCAGGGTCCCTGCCCATCAGCCCAGTCCTCCATCCATTGGCGCAGGCCTCAGTCCTTCCAGCCCTGAGCCCACCCCAGGGTCTCCTCTCAGCAAAGGATGTGCCTGCCCCCTTGACAGTCACTTCCTGTCCATTGGTGATCCAGCCTCCTGTGGATGTGTTGTGCTGCCATCCCTGGAGGGTGGCGAGCCCTATGCATGAATGGCTGCACCCTTGGTTTCCTGTCATTCTGTCTGGCCTTTGTATGTGTTCCCATAAGTGGGCTTGTTGGGTCCCCTGCCCCTTGTGCTGCCCCCCACCACCAGTCTTCTTCTCACCACTGTGCCCATCTCACCATGAATCCCCAGCTGGGGTGAGTTGGCTTTGTGTCGTGGTGAGGTGTGTTTCAGGCTGCTTGCATGGGGGCTGGTATCCTCCACCTCCCAACAGGGTGAGACCTGTCAAGGTAGATGGGATGAGTCTGGGTGTGGCTTGGCCTTCCCTGGACAGTATCCAACTAAGGATATCCTGGAAAAGGCAAGGCAAACAAATATTTACCAAGTTCTACACAACGTTAGTTAAAATATTGATTAAATTTATCTATCCACCATCCTTGGTTTCAAAATGTACTCATCTCTCTGTTGGACAGCAAGTTCTATTGGACAGCAAGTTCTATTAACCTTTTGAAACTCCAAGTCAAAGTTTACAAATCTCATTCAAGACTGTACAAATATCAGATAAACCACCTTTGGTATAATAGCAGAATCCCTGGGAATGGGTGCTTAGCATGGATTGGCTGTGTGTGTGTGTGGGGTGTGTGTGATAACATATTCACATGCTCCACCTCTATGAAGCAGCCACATAAACTGATGTCGTAACAGTCAATAGTTTAGATTTTTTAAAAAAGGATTATTAAAATTAAGGAAGGCTGATAGTCAGTATGAAATTAAAAAAAATATCTTTGCCTATTTACAGATAAAATACCTCTTAATAGGAAGAGGTCACACTGCAAGTCTCTCGTGATTTATTCCCACAATAAATTTGATCCGGGTTTATTTTTTTCGGGTTGGGATGACCACACATCCCTCCCCAAACCACCTGCATTGCGGGATGAGGCTCCTGGCACTGTCCAGATAGCTGCAAGATTTTTTTTTAAAATGCTTTGCCCATGCCACATGAGCTCAGCTGAATCACTGCCCCCACTTGGCCACACACAAACAAGACATCAAAGGCAGGAGTTGCAAAGAGGTGGCAGGGCAGAAGGAAGCTTCTCTCATGCCTCGGTCCTCCTCCTCCCCCTCCCCACCTCTAATACAAACACTGGAGAAATAATGCCTCCTTCCCGGAGGCTCTATCACATTTGTTGTCAGACTCTGCTTTTGAAGGGGAGGGGGGAAGCCCAGACACACACACAAATGCAGGTGGGCCCTTCCTCTCACTTCTCACTTCTCTCTCACTCTTGGAGATCAGAGAGAAGGGAGAGCAGACTGCGAGGAAGGGACAGACAAAGCCAATGAATGAGGGGCATGCCTTGCAAACAACAGGCGAATTGGAAGGGGGGGATGTGCGCTTGAATGTTTCAATGTAGAACTGAATTATTGCTCATGCACTCAAAAGCAGAAGCTGGGGGGAAAAAACCTCATGGCGCCAAATAGGGTCAGATGACCCTAATCGAAATCATTGTGAGAGACGGCAGTCCACATTGGCAAAACTGCAGATTCAAAGCACAAGTACCAGGAAAGTACTTGATTTTCTCGGTGCAGGAAAATGCGGAAGAAAACTGGGAGGATTGCGTGAGTGAGCCCGCTTCGAGGTGGGAGGCGGATTGGCCTGTCTGATCAGCTAATTTAAATGCAAGAGAGAACAGCAGTGAATCCTGATCAAAACAACCGTGTGACCACACCCATAGTCTCCTGTAACTCCAGGTGAGATTAAATACCACATAGACCAACTGAAAAATGCTAAAGCCTTTGGCCACGATGGTATTCCACCTGAATTTCTGAAAGAAAATATGGAGTGGTGGGCCTCTTTTTTGGCTCCCCTCTTTACGCATATTGATGATACAAGCTGTATTCCAGAATCATGGGGGGTGGCTATAAGTCGTTCCATTTTATTAAAAAAAGGCAGATGGGAGAACCCATCAAATTATAGGCCGATTAGTTTGCTGAATATCATAAATTAGCTATATGCAAGGTATCTCTTGGACAAACTTCTGGACTGGTTCAAACAAGAGGACATTTTAGAGGTGGAACAGGCAGGTTTTAGCCCAGGGAGATCTATAATAGACTGATGCCTGATCATTCAACACCTTATCGAGAAATACTCATCTAAGGAAATCACTTTATGCAGGCTTTGTTGACTTCAAATCCACATTTGATTCTGTATCTAGAATGCGACTCTGGGATAAACTAACACATTCGTCTATTGATAGAAGACTTCTATATCTTATACGAACCTTACATGAACAAACTTATCTGAGAGTCAGATGTAGTAGACAAGGACATCTTACTGAGCCCATCCAAACCTACAGGTGCATTAGACAAGGCTGCCTGCTAGCACCGGCATTATTTATTTTTTTATATAAAACGATCTATCTATCTAGCTTAATACCCCTGAACTCCAGTCCCCCTAGACTTGCCAATAGGATGTTACCAGAGTTATTCATAGAATCATAGACTTGGAAAGGACCTCCAGGGTCATTATATGCAGGTGACACAGTGTTACTTTCCAGAACCCCTGTAGGGTTGAGGAGGGTTCTTGGGAAGCTCGCGTTATACTGCGAAACTTAGTCCCTTACTATCAACTACCAGAAAACCAAGATAGTTGCTTCTGGGCTTAGGCCAAAGATTTGGTCCTGGTTGATTAATGGCCCTTGCATCGAGCAAGTTAATAACTTCAACTGTCTTGGGGTAGTCCTGCAGGCTCCAGGCTTCGACATATTAACTATGCTGCAGACCAAGGAGAAAGATCTGCAAATGGCAAAGCAAAATTTCATCATTCCCGGGGTGGGGGGTTCATATGTTCCTGTAGCTCTGAAACTATATAAAGCCAAGATGTTAGCCCAGTTGTTTTATGGTTCATTCATGGGGCAGCCCAGCTCCTATTTTGCACCTCAACATAGAGTTCAGTGTAAGTTTCTAAGAACTATTTGACAGGTTCCCAGATGCGTGCCAAATGCCAGGGTAAGACTGGAGAAAGGTTGAAGCCTGGTTCTGTTTTCTATCTATATATATTTGGCTAAAGGAACACCTCACCCCACCAGTGTTTCCTCTAAGCTGAGTTAGTGTGAGTTAGCTCACAGTTTTTTAGCCTCTGGCTCACACCTTTTTGTCTTAGCTCAGGGAGGATGGCTCCAGAGCAAACAAATTTATGCAGTAGCCAAATCACTCACTCACAACTTTAATGCCAGTAGCTCACAAGGTAGAATTTTTGCTCACAAGACTCTACAGCTTAGAGGGAGCATTGCACCCCACAAGGTTTACTCCCTCTTACATACTGAAATAATTTCCAATCAAATTAGTTTAAGTCTGTTCAGAGTTATCTCCTGAGAATTGGTCTTTCCCCCCCAGGTGCTCTTATCCTTGGGAATAAACCAGGCAAAAAAAAAAATTGTCAAGCTGAGGATCGTGGATATACAATGCCAAACCGATCTTTCCAGCTTACAAAACACTATGATGAGGGCAAACATTAAAAACACTATGGAACCAGCAAACTATTTAACGTCTCTGGGAGTAAAAGGGTTTAGAAGAGCCTTCACTCTGGCCAAGTACTCTGCCCTCTCTTCTGCTGCTGTACTTGAAGGAAAATTCAAGAATATTCCTTTCACAGAAAGGTTTTGTACCTGCCTGTTAAGGGAGGTTGAGACTACAGAGCACATGTTTTTCGTATGCCCGTATTATAAGGTGGCATGTAATGAGTTTCTTCGAGCTGATAGAAATCCCAAGGTTTCCTACCCAGTAGCCAGTTTTTGCACGGCAATACTCAGATTAGATATATTTTAAGGTAGTTAGATTAAATTCTAAACTGCTTTCAATGTTTTTGGTGTGTTTTAGAATTTTGGAATCTTGTAAATGTGTACTTCTTTTTGCATGACTGGTCTAAGGACCACAACAATGGACTGACTGACCAACCTCTTAATACTAGATGCTGTGAGTGAACATCAAGAGATGGGTCACTCCATCATGAACTGGCTGTTTGCTTCCACTGGGCAGGTGGCTTGGCTCAGTTAGACAGAATGGGTAAAACCTTGTTATGCATTCATAATGCATACATAATTATTATGTTTATAAGTTTTATATAAAATAGAATTGGATTTTTCCCCTGGTTAAATATAAAGTGGATAATTTCTACCTTCATGCATAATTTTGGCATTTTGATATTGTGGTTTTTACCACTCTTCTGGAATGAAACATGCTCAGTGTGATGGATAAATATGCATGTGTGGCATTTATGCTTCAGGGAGCTGCATTTTGTGTATAATCCTTTCAATAACAAAGCATTTTGTAGCTTTGTTGGGCACTGAATGTTATGTTAAGATTCAACTGAAGGGCAGAAATATCTGACCTAGATAATCTCCAGACATTTTTTTTTATATCAGCCATAATCTCCTCTTCTGTCTGTGTCAGAAGTCTTATCGGTTCCGATTTCATTTTGTGAAAGTAAACATACATTATTAATAACAGTGGTACAGAACATACCCCTCCCCACTTTTCTTTGCCTGGTCCTTTTAAATCAGTTCAGGACTGGAAAACAAAAAAAAGTAATGTCTTGAGTCTCTGGGTTTCTTCAGCTGTACTGAAAGTCAACTAGAGATGCTTATCAAAAGCCTAAAATTACAGGTGTAGCATGCAATTCATAATGCTCAGATACATCCGTGGCAGAATAACAATGCAATCCTAAGCAGTCCATTGACTTCAATGGGTTTAGAAGGGTATAATTGCTTAGTATTGCACTGCATGTTACCTTGAAAAAATCTGGTAAAAATCTTAAATCAAGGGTAAGTGGATACATATGCCTTTGTGTGTGTGTGTGTGTGTGTGTGTGTGTGTGTGTGTTCTTTAGCAGTAGAGTGCATGCTTTTCATGCAGAAGGTCAGTGCTTCCATTAGAGGAAAAACTTTCTGTACTAGGGAGCCACTTAGATAATACTGAGCTCGATGGCGGACAGGGCAAAAAGAGATGAGGCAAAAAGAAAAAAAAATCCTGCATCTTTATCCATCTAGGAAATGCTAACTGCAGGTTTGTGTAGCCTCCATCCTCTGGGCCATGGCTTCTTTGTTCCTTTGCAGTGCTAATAGCAGTGTCGCTGCATTTGGGCCACCATAGCTGTGGTGAGTTTTGCGCCAGAGTGAGGTTGCCCTTCAGTGAGAAGCTTTCAAAGGCCATTTTAGTCAACTTGCACAAGTTTGGTAGTGGTAAGTTAATTAGGTGATCAAGTCTTATTATGCTGCAGATCAGCTTAATTCAACCCATTTATCAATATTCATCCTTTGTGTCTTCATTTTGGGGCATGGATTTATGCTACGAACCTATGCTTCAGTTTTGCTCCTGCAAAGGATGTCTTCCACACATGACAATGCTGTGTCTTGCACAGTGCAAAATATGAATTCAGATTTTTTGGGGGGGGGGGGGATTAAGAACCTGTCCTTTTTAATTTCCTTTTGGTTGGCATGCTGTCACTGTGACACTTTTTATTTTCACACGTACCCATTGCTGATATTCCCAGGGTGTTTCTCGTACATTTACACTGTTTAAACAGCATAAGCAAACGATACAAAAACACTGACTAAAGACATTTCTACTGAATTTTATTAGGACAGTCATGAAAAAAAAATGACTGGCATTTTATCTCAAGCCCCTGTCAGAAACTGGATCAAAACAGCATGGCTCTGAAATCCAGCAACATCTTTAATACAGCCTCTTGGGGGGGAGGCAAACAAACAATTTCCTTGTGAACAGCCAATCAATTAAAAAAAAACATTTGAAAATAAATTAAAAATGCCTGTCACCCAGGGCCTTAATCAGTCATGTATGAAGAATATGAAAGGAAAAAAAATTAAATTTGGATCAGAGAAGATGGTTAGAAATGTACAAGGTCTGCTTTTAAAACACTTGTTTGCTGCTAAGTTGTTTTGAAACAACACTACAGTTCCCAAGTGACACAAGTTCCTCATAAAAAGGTGCTGTATTTGATGAATAAAAAATGAAGCAACTGAGAACACTTGACACTATCTCCCCCTTCCCCCAAACACATTTTTCATTGGTACATGTGATGAAAAGAGCCCTTCTGAACGAAGGTGGAAGGGGTGAACTTGAGATTTATAGATTCAAAATTTATCTTTATCACATGCATATTTGCTATTTCATGAAGTAACAATTAATAACTTACATCTAAAAAAAACCGTGGTTCTCTCTATCCATCTCTTTGTGTGTTTGTGTGACGGATTTCTGTTTAGGTAAAAATGAATAATGCCTCATATCCAGAGTAAGTTAATCATAATCAAATTTCATTAACATTATTGGAACAAGTCAGCCATGGTTAACTTCATTCCCACTTGTTTCAATGGAACAAAGTAACTGGACAATGTGTTTTTAAGCTTCATTCAGCAGGTCCGTGTCTTTACCTCCTTACCTCTGGTAAAGAGGTGTGCTTTTTTTACAACTAATTCATGCAAAATTCCTCACAGGGTAGTGGTCTAGCCTTTAATATCAGGTCTGATGCCAGTGGTATACCAAAATTTGAAAACAGTAACTGTAAAATGTGCATTTTTCTATACTGCCAAAAAAAACCCACCCTTTTAACTTATAGGGAGTATAAATGTACACACTGTTGTTTTCATATACCATTTTGCTAACCAAACAAAAATAATATTCAAAATTGAAAATGTGCAAATATTAGTTTTGAGGGAGATGTAGAAATACAATCGATACATAAGCGCCATTAGTAGGGTACAAATTCAAGTACGTTCCAGAAACTGGTTAATAGATTGAAAAAAATGGGAACGGCACCAATTAAACTGGTATTGTTGTAGGATAAGTGTAGATTTCCCCCACACACACACCAAATCCATTGGGATCAAGAAGAAAATGTGGTTTTATATTTATTGAACCAGCTCTGAGAAACTTTTGAATAATTCACAAAGCCGCCATTGTTTCAGTGCTCCTTCCTTCCTTCGTTCCTTCCTTCCTTTCTTTCTTTCATACCTCTGAATGAGGCCAGCTAAGAGTTAGCCTTGCATTCTCCTCCCACCTCTGGGAAAAAAAATCACACCACTGAGGCAGTGGGAAATGCAGATGATATCAAGCGGAACAGCCACTGAAGCTGCTGAAACATGAATTAGCAGCAAGCACAGCATTCAGTACTCCACACAGTCTTATTCTATGCATGATTTTATCTCTGGGCTGTTGATCTGAGCATGGCTTGAGGCAGCAAGTGGGCCAAAGGGAATGAATGGGTGAAGAGGGATTTGAAGAGCAAAAGGTGAGAGCAAGCATGGCAAAGCCAAGGACTGAAAAGGACACATGTTTTGAAAGCTTGGGGGACAGTGGGTATTTCGCTCAAAATCAGGCAGATAAATGGATAGAGAGTTAAGTCTGAGCATGAATGAGAGGAATTTTTTTTAAAAATGCAGAAGTCAAAACGACTATAATTAGTGATATACTGGTCCTCCTCCATTTAAATGGCAATTTTATTGCAAATTGTGACCAGCACACTAGAATGTTTCGTCACGCACTTTAAATTGTTCTGTTGCTGGGACAGTGGGATAGCATCACTTCCACTGTCCATAAGGAAGCAGAGTGAGGCAGGCCAAAGTTGTTACCGCTGCAGCTTCCCAATTTTATTTAAACTATTTACAGAGTGGAAATCATGATCACATCACCATGCCCTTTTGGGAATTAGTCACAGCAGAGACCAGAAGGTGCAGCCGAGATAGCCCCTCATCATAGTCAAAACTTCTTAGCACAAGAATCATAATTATGTGTTCAAAGCTTCTTCAAATAACAGCCATAGTTAAATGTCAAAGGTTACACAAATAGAATCTTTGGCATGGTAGTTGGGTAGGTTTCTGCAATTTGTGCAAAATTTGGCCGGTTTGTGGTCTGCAGAATCAAGTTTATGCTATTTCAACCAGCATGTACTTTTGAAGGAGGAGGAGGAGGAGGAGATCTGATTTATACCTCACCCTTCACTCGAAGTTTCAGAGTGGCTTACAAACTTCTTTCTCTTCCACTCCCCACAACAGACACTCTGTAAAGTAGGTAGGGCTGAGAGAGCTCCTTCAAAAACTGCTCTTTCAAGAACAGCTCTGAGAGAACTATGGCTTGCCCAAGGTCATCCAGCAGCTGCAAGTGGAGGAGTAGGGAATCAAACCTGGTTCTCCCAGATTAGAGTCAACAGACTTAACCACTATACCAAACTGGCTTTTTCAAGCTGTTTGTGGAGGTTTGTGCTGGTTCGTGAGTGGATACATTTCCAGACAGATATCTCCACTCAATCAAAATGTTTACATAAATTCAAAGCAACAACTTGGAGGGCATGTAGAGGAGCATCCGAGGGAAGTCCCCCATGACTTTGATGTCTCTAGCTCGCACAGAGTCCATTCTATACACTCCTGAACCTCAGTCATTTTGACAGGCACAGGATCAGAAGATTCAGGAGTATATAGAATGGATCCTGTGCAAGCTAGAGACAACAAACTCACAGGAATCTTTGGCCCCGTCCACACGAGCGAGATAAGCTGGACGGGAAGTGACACAAATTTGTGCCAGCACAATTTGCGCCGCTTTTTCAGGATTACACAGGTCCATGAACCTATGAGGGCGAACCACCGCTGCGTGATCATACGCAGCCGCGGGTGAGTTGGGTTTTTTTTCCGGCCGTTTTCAGTGCGCTTATCTGCTTCTACAAGGGATCGATGACTTGCCTCTCCACCCTTGGGATCATCTGATGATGCACATACCAGGATGGGAGGGGGAAAAAAAAAGCCCGCTCCCCAATGCCACTTGTTTGCGCTGGCGCGATCACACCAGGAAAGGTCAGTTCTGGGCCGTCGCAAACCATTTGAGACTGCCTTTTCACTGGTAGCTAAATAAGTTGATTTCTCACCGACTCAAAGCGGTTTGCGACACTTTGACACCAGCTGCAGGACGCTTCCCAGATGTGCTTGTGTGATCGCGCCACTTTGAGCCAGCGGGGAATCATCCTTCTTGTGTCACAAATGGGTGCGTATGATCACGCCCTCTGGTTGACCCTACTCTACCTGCCCTCCGAGTCTGGTGAGGATTGGATTTACAGGCTTTAAATTAGGCCCTCCACCTGCCATTTCCCCAGAAAGCATTTTCCTAGGCATCTTCTTTGGGGGGGGGCATAACTCGGACCCCATAAATCCTCACTAAATTTGGAGAGCGTGTAGAGGAGAGTCAGCCAGAGATCCCCTGTGAGTTTGGTCTCTCTAGCATGCTGGGGTGGGGGATAGTCCCTGGTTCACAAACTGGGCATGCCACAAACCATGAACCGAACCACATTTTTCTGGTTCATGTCCATCCCTGATAACTATCTTTTTATCAGCTCTTTTTATTTATATAGAATTTCTTGATTTTGGGTTTTGTTTTTGTTTTTTGTACTTGCTGATATGCTTTGTTTTTATTGTTTTTACTGTTTTAATTATGAACTGCTTTGAGCAGGTCTGGAGAGGTGACGTACACATTTTCAAAACCAATGATGCTGAATTAGTGTGTGTTCAAAACTCCGTCTAACCCGTTAATAAGGCACAGCACAATGGTCATGGCAGTGGTTCAGTAAGTGGTGCTCATGCAATGACTGCAGCTACCTGCCAAACCAACTGCACAGACATAAATTACCTCAAAATCCATCAGCGTTTGCAGATAGTGCATTCAATGTAATAGAAAATGGGCATTGCGAGCAGACTTAGGGACTGCACAACACACTTTTGGGGGCTGAGTTTGCCATATCGCTAATGAGGTCTTCTCTTCTTTACCCTGCAGCTCTCTATTTATGCTAAACCAGGGGTGGGCAAACTGTGGCTCGGGAGCCGCATGCGGCTCTTTCACATATATTATGTGGCTCCCGGCGGGGCGGCTGGGGAAGCTAAATATCATTAGCAAACAAATATCACTGGACAAATTAATATCGTTATCAATATCTGCTTTTACCCCTTTTGTTATTATTTTTGGCAGTCTCATTTAATGTTAATAAAAAGCCAATTTGCTTATTTTCCAATAAAAGCAGGTAATATTTGCTCATGTCTTGTGGCTCTCAAACATCTGATGTTTATTCTGTGCGGCTCTTACGTTAAGCAAGTTTGGCCGCCCCTGTTCTAAGTGGCTCTTACACTGAGCTAGTTTGCCCACCCCTGTGCTAAACCATTACATTGCAGCTCCTTCTCTTATTTCCTTAATTAAAAATCTTTTTTTCCCCTAGCATGGATGAGGTAGATGTTAGCCAGATGTTTATTGCACAGCATTGCATAGCATTGCATAGCATTGTTCATTCTGTACAAAACCAGAACAGAATAAAGCTGTCCAACATTTTACCAACACACAAACCATGAAGCTTCCTGAGACTGTCAGGCCATCTATCAGGGTCATTATTATTTAATCTGATCTTCAGTGGCTCTCAGGAAGAGGACTTTCATGTCACTTACTTCCTCATCCTTTTTCGCTGAATATGCCAGCCTGGGACTGAACCTGGGACCGTCTGCATGCAAACTGGGTGGTGTACCTTTGAGCACACTCACCTCACTGGAGATCGCAGTGACTGAACTTGGGACATCCTGAATCAAAAAGCTGATAGTCTCCCACTCCCCTAGCCGCCTCCCTGATCCCAAAGGCAGTTCTGCAGGTGCAGGATATAATCAGCAGGGACTCGGCAGGCCATAATGGATGCTACTGTTCATTGTCCCGTCTGATCTGAATTACTGTCTGTGCCTTTTATTGCAGCTGAAGGCTGAAATCAGAACAATGCTAAAAGAGATGCCAGGAAGATTTGTAATCAGTTCAAAATCAAACTTGATTCTTTTCTCAGAATGAAGAATGGAAAGGGCAGTGCAGCTGCCAAGCACACTTGAAGCTAGGAAACAATCTGATGATTAATAAGGTTGAGAAACCATTGGAAGTCTTCAGTAAATAACATGTTGCTCCTCTCCAGTGTCTTACCACCAGTGTCTTTGAAAGGGACTAGGGCCGTTTGCATCCAAGACCTGACCAATGTTCCCTCTACGCTGTGGAGTCTTGTGAGCAAAAATTCTACTTTGTGAGCTACTGGCATTAAAGTTGTGAGCAAGCAATTTGGCTACTGCATAAATTAGTGTGCTCTGGAGCCCTCCTTCCTGAGCTAAGACAAAAATGTGTGAGCCAGAGGCTAAAAAACTGTGAGCTAGCTCACACTAACTCAGCTTAGAGGGAACACTGGACCTGACAGTGAACACTTGGCTTACAGTTGGGTTGCTTCAAGAGTATAGATGCAGGCTGCTGAAAAATCAAATCTAGTCTCGGTGACATTCTTGCATTCTAAACATATTTGAAAACCATGACTTAAAAGAGAGTGCTAGAGTGGGGGTGGGGGGGGGGGAGAGCTGAAGACAGCACAACTTTCCAGTCTGACAAAAAAGAAATCTTGAATCTTTGAGAGTCTCTTGTCACATTTGCAGCAGAAATTTATGTAATTACACTCGCTTTATAAAAATGCAGCAATGTGGTGCTGCTAAGAAGGTTGCCTGAACAGATCATTCTTGGCAATACTCGTAGGCAATGCATCCTTCCCCACAAGATTCCATCAAGTTCCGTATAATAAGTATAGATCTGTCAAAGTTTTGAAATAACTGATATTTTCCCATCATGCTGAAAAGGTGTGGATATATGAAAACTGCTATTTTCTTTCAAGAAATCAGCATGATTTTAAAAGAAGGATTATAAAGGCCCCAGAAGAGCCTACACACGGGGAGGGGGGGAGCTGCGTGAAAACAACAGCAAGCAGTAATGGGGGGGGGGAGCTCTTGTAAATAGTTGAAATAACAGGAGAATCTCAGGAATCTGTAGATAAAATGTAAACAAAAAGGATACAAAACAACATGTTTTGTAACTCAGTGAATGTTGCTTGATATTATTTGAATAAAGTCCTGTCAGGAATATGATTTGTGCAATAGGCTGCAATTGGATGCTGTTTCTGAGCTATCTTCTCTACCTCTTTTGGGGGAAGCAAAAGTAACTGAACGAAACGGGGAAAATAGCCTTTCAGTTGACTTCTGTTCAAAGTCAGTTTCATCATCTCTAAGTTGTCCTAAGAAACTGTTTAGCCTAGGGTTGCCAAGTCTTACCTTCATAACAGCGGGGGAGTCCTGGTCCCACTGCCGGGTGACATCATCACACTGGGCACATTGCCAGGGCAATGTTCTGGTAATCACCCTAAAACTCTATGGTACCATAGAGTTTTCAGGGCGATTGCTAAAGTGTTGCCCGGCGATGTGCCCAGCGTGATGATGTTGCTTCCAGGTGATGTCATCATGCTGGGCACATTGGCCTGATTGGGCCACTTCAGGGGTGGGGTTCCCTTTGCCGGCTGGATCCCGGATTGGGGACCCATTTAGTGGGGGAATCCCCGCCCCCCCCCCCCCCCGGGGGAATTTGGCAGCCCTAGTTTAGCCATTTGCAATATTATCCTTTGCTGATGTACAAGATGTCGATCCTGCATTTTGTAGTATCAGAAGAAGATGGTTAAAACACAAGAGAGAACTTTCTCACTTGTTTGTTCTGTACATAACATCGACTTGTGCTGCAGCTATAAGGCGGCTTGTTATTTACTTTCCACAATTTCACAGATGGAAATTGAGGCCCTCTGTGCCCTTGAAAAATACCCTGGCATTTAGAAAATTAACCTTACTAAGGCATGTCATGGAAATGGCCAGAATAAATTGTACACGAGGTGGTGCATTAATATTTGTGCACATGGATTTATCTGCAATTGTGCTAGAATCAAAAATACTAGCACCTTTGTGCATGCTATTTTTAAAAATGGGCTAGCCCAACAATCCCTCCCAGAGAGTAGAAACTGGGAAAACACAGATAATGATTTACCAGGGACAGACATGAGGGGGAAAAAAAGAAATTTCCTGTAGAAAACACTGGAATGTGTACTATAGGCCTGACTTCTTGAGTTTATTCTGCAGCTTTCTGTATTTTTATATTTTCTTTTACTCCAAACAAAGTTGGCTTGTGGCCTATGATATTTACTGTATGAAGCCTATAAAGCATACTTTTCTTCCCTTTTTTATTGTCTCTGATTTAACAGAAATGCTGGAAGAATATTTTCCTAAATCTTTTTTTCAGGACAGCTAAGGAAACCCAAGGAGGCAGGGCTTCAAATAACTCACAGGCCTCTTGCAACATCCACAGTTTCATCACTCAGGGAAATATGAAAACACGAGTGGGGGACCTGCAAGGACTTGTGAGAGAGATTTTATTTCCCCTGTCCCACTATTTCCTCTTTCCCTTCCCTGAAAGTCTCCAATAACTTCTCCCCTGTTTTTGCTTCCTTCTCTCCTTCCCACTCATCAGTCAACCTACTTTCATCCCCCCCCCCCCGGGGGTCTTCAGTTTACTTTCCCTTGGCAGACTCTGCATGGAAGAACTTTGGCTCAGTTGTCTGGTGCCAGCCACTATAAGGTTGCCAAGTCCGGGTTGGAAAATACCTGGGGACTTTGGGGGTGGAGCCAGGAGAGGGCGGGGTTAGGGGAGGGGAGGGGCCTCCGCAGGGTACAATGCCATATAGTCCACCCTTCAAAGCCGCCATTTTCTTCAGGGGAGCTGATCTCTGTCAGCTGGAGATCAGTTGTAAAAGTGGGAGATCCCCAGGCCCCAGCTGGAGGCTGGCAACCCTAGCCACTAGGCAAAGCCCAGAGGTATGGTAGAAAACATGCAAGGTTTTGCACGAGACACATTTTCCCTGGTATCCCTTTTCCCTCACTATTTTCTCTTTCCCCCCTCCTGGCAACCCCAATACCCTCTCCTTTCCCTGCTTCTTTCTCTCTTTCCTACCCACCCACCAACCTACTTTTTATCTGTCCCCCATCTTGACCTATGTTTATTGTTTATTTGCATCATTTATACTCCAACTTTCTCCACAAAGGGGCCCCAAAGCAGCTTACATCATTCTTCTTACACTGTGAGGTAAATTAGTCTGTGAATATTTAAGAGGCCCAAAGTTACCCAGTTAACTTCCATGGCAGAATGGTGTTCAAATCTAGGTCTCCCAGATCCCATTACGAAACTCTAACCATAACATGGCTTTCATGAGGTGGCTGCTATTGAATAGTGGCAAACAGCCGGGCCTGGGTGAGTGAGGCTAGTTGCATGGTAGTATATTGCCCGGTGGTTGTTGCTAGGTCTGGGCCCAGTGAGTTTTCCCTTAAAGGCCAAAACAGTCCTGGAAAGAATCCTACCCCCTCCTGCTACCTTTTACTGGTAGAAACCAAGGCCTGAAGGTTGGAAATGCTGCTTTGGTTGCTAGCATTGGCCACTGGGGGCATGTTTTTCTTATCGCTGGAGAAGGGGGGGTTAAAAAAGTATTTTTTGTTTGTTTTTAGATTTCAGATTTTTTTTGCAAACCTGGGGCATTCCTCAGGTTTGTAGGGAGCTCTGCCTTGTCTGTCCATGTCCCCAAGGTCTGGATTTATGTATTCCCAGATGGGCTTGTGTGGAGAATTGAATATATTGATATATACCCCAGAAAGCCTTTGAATGAATTCAGTGGAACAGGCTTCCTCGGGAGGCGGTGGGCTCTCCTTCTTTGGAGGTTTTCAGACAGAAGCTAGATGGCCATCTGACAGCAATGCTTTTTTAAAATATATTTTTTATTTCCAAATTTTCCAACAAACAAATCACAAACAAAGCAATAAAGCCATCAAGGGGACATAGAAACCAGTTCAGAACCATAATAAAAAATACAAGGTAATTCAGGAACAGAGATTGATAACAATGTGAAAGAGAAGTTCAAAAGTGCAACATTTTTAAAAAGCTCTTACCAAGTGAAGATTAGAACAGAACAAGGGGAGGCCCACAAGAAACTTGCGGGGAGGGGGCATTTCCTTCATCTTGCTGGGCCCACTGCTCGCCCCCCCCCCCATGGGCTCCCAGCAGTAGGATACTTGTGGGGGGCAGGTAAGCCTCTCTCTCCTCCCTCCCTCCTCCCTCCCTGAAAACAGTGGCGGCTCTGTGCCGAGCCTCCTCCCCCCTCCCTTCCCCCTCCCGTCCCAAAAATTGGCGGCAGCAGCTGCGCGCCAAGCCTCCTCTCCTCCCTCCCCAAAAATCGGTGGCAGCCATGCACCGAGCCTCCTCCCTCCCTTCTCCCTCCCCCTCCCTTCCCAAAAATTGGCAGCAGCAGCGGCTGCGGGCTGAGCCTCCTCTCCTTCCTCCCTCCCCCCTCCCTCCCCGAAAACAGCGGCGGCAAGGCCCACTGCCCACCGAGCCCTCCCCCCAGCCAAAGCGTTCTCTGCGCCTGCGCAGAGAATGCTTTTACTTTTGAGGAGATTTAAATATCCCCCAAAAGTTTTTTTTTTAACATTTAGGATTTTTCTGCACACAGGGGGAGTGCCCCCCCCCCCGTGTGTAGAAAAAAACCCCTCCCCCCCAAGTGCCCCCCACGCGGATTTAGGTATCCGCACGCGGGGGGGGGGCACTTGGGAATTAGATATATAGATTCTGACTAGACATGTTCAAACATTTAACAGTCACAGCTTTACAGGGTGACTCTGCCAATAGTGTACATTCTTGGTTACACATAACAACGTTTTAATAGCATGCAACAGGGAAGCCAAAAATAAATTTGGTCATGATAAAATTTATTTTTTGGAAGAATATCATTTTTAGTTTACTTTTGGGAACCAAAGTTCAATAAACTTTTCCTGACTATGTTCTGTTTGAGCATTAGAACTAAATGCATAAAGTTTACCCAGAAGAAAATAATCCCATATCTGAGTTCTCGAGGCTTGTATGGAAGGCACTGAGTTGTTTTCCCAGTGTGCACTGCAGCTAATGTCAATCTGGCTGTTGCTAATAATAGCGCAACTCTTTCGGCATTCACTTCCTGTTTGTGGGAGCAATGTTGATTCTGTGAACTTAGAGGGAGGGCAGGAAGGGTTGCATCAGTGCTTAGTCCTTGTAGCTGTTTCTTACATGCCCAAAGAAATGCTGACTGCCACTTTGGAGTCAGGAAGCAATTTTTCTCCAGGCCATTTTGGCTGGAGATCCTGGAGGGTTTTTGTCATCTTCTGGGTATGGAACAAGGATCACTGGGGGCGTGGGGGAGAGGTATTTGTGAATTTTCTGCATTGTTCAGGGGGTTAGACTAGATGACCCTGGAACACGCATACTGAATGGGGAATGCATTTCTGAGTAGCAGTGTATATGAAGCAATAAGAAAAATTAATCAATAATTATGCTGAATAGAACTCTGCATATTGCTTAGTAAGTTAGAAGCTTTGAAATGCAAGGTCAATGAAACAAGATTCTTTGCTATTACATGGAACACTAACAACATCTAGCTAACAGTCTTACATTGTTTAGTGTGCAACATTATTGCTCTTAGGCTGGGCTAAAGAACCATGGGAAAGGCAAGCAATTAGCAACATTTAGATAGAAACATTCCTAACACTTGAGCAGCTAGTTAGGCAGAGTTATATCGTATGATTTGTTAACAAATATGATGCTGTATGACACTGTCCCCTTCCTTTCTGTGTGTCCCCACCCCCTGGTATAAAACGCCAAGCCTCAGTAAAATCTGGGCTCGGTAGCTTTAATGGATTACCATTGCCAAGACTGACGTCATAAAAATAAAGGCTTTCTTCTCTACCTGATGTTCGGACCTTAGGATCATTGGGAAATCTCTATTCTTGGTTTATAGTGCTTCATATGCGAACAAGATCTTGAGGTATGGGTGGACCATAAGTTAAACATGAGCAGCCAGTGTGATGTGGCAACAAATAAAAAGGCTAATGTGATCTTGGGGTGTATCAACAGAGGCATAACATCCAAATCGCAAGATGTCATAGTCCCGCTGTGTACTGCATTGGTCAGGCCACTTCTGGAGTATTGTGTGCAGTTCTGGAGTCCTCCCTTCAAAAAGGATGTGGACAGAATGGAGCAGGTGCAGAGGAGAATGATGAGGATGGTTAGGGGCCTGGAGACCGAGCCCTGTGAGGAATGGCTGAAAAACTTGGGAATGTTCAGTCTGGAGAAGAGGAGGTTGACAGGGGCCATGATTGTTTTCTTTTAAGTGTTTGAAGAGCTGTCACTTAGAGGAGGCCAGGGAGCTGTTCCTGTTGGCAGCAGAGGTTAGGAATCACAATAATGGGTTTCAATTAAGGGTGGGAAGGTACTGGCTGGATATTAGAGAAAACTTTTTTACAGTGAGGGTTGTGCAACAGTGGAATCAGCTGCCTGGGGAGATGGTGAGGTCCCCCTCACTGGCAATCTTTAACAGTGGCTGGACAAACACTTGTCAGGGATGCTCTAAGCTGTTCCTGCATTGAGCAGGGGGTTGCACTAGATGGCCTGTATGGCCCCTTCCAACTCTGTGATTCTATGATTCTATGAATACTATTTGTTGGTCCTCTGAGATTTTAATATCATTGCTTAATCACATGGGATGAGACTGTATTGTTGAAGCTGTCTTGTTCCATCCCAATCTGATATTGCTTCTTCTGTCTGAGAAGCTAACTCACGAATCCTGATTTTTGTACCAATTTCTCTTTCCTCACACTTTATTTTTGCAGTTAAAATCAATGTATTTACTGACATTATTCTGTGTCTATTGCCTATTTCATAAATGACATAAAATGAGGCATAGAAAGCATTGTGTACATCTTTAAATCCATAAAATAGTGAAAGAGAAACAACAGTACCACCAGTTTCAGCACTGAAAATGAGATTCACCAAACCCTGTCAATGACAACAGAAGAGTAAAAAAAGGCCATATCATCTTATCCTCTCTTCTCTGTCTTTTTAATTCTTTATTTTTCACCATATATTTTCTTACTCATCTGATCGTTAGGCACCTTGAGTGCTCACTATGCAGAAAAGTGACATTTAAATTAAGTAAATAAATACTTTGCACAGCTTCTGAGACACTACATGAAAAATGCATGGTCCTCAGTTACATGCATGTATACTCATAGGCTCTGTTCATAGATCAGGGGTGTCAAATGTGTGGCCTGTGGGCTACATATGGCCTGCACAGGGCTCAGAACCAGTCCCCAAGCAACTTCCTTCTCCTGCTTCCTTTTCCAGGGCTGCTGCTGCAGCCACACCCTAGCTTGGTTTTTCCCCAGTTCCCTCAGTCACTCTTTGCTTTCTGCTTTCTTTTTCCTGACTCTTGCCTCCTTCTTTTTGCTGCCAGTATCTTAATCAAATGAGGTCTGAATTGGGAGTTGCAGTATGATTTCAAGTGAATTTGGAGGTTTCACTTCGGGCAAAAGGATAGTGAAATTTATTTATTTACCTTTTCCCTAGTGGAGACCCAAAGCGGCTTACATTGTTCTTTTATTCTCATAACAACCTGTAAGGCAGGTTATGCTGAGAGTGTGTGACTGACCCAAGATCACCCAGCAAGTGTGGATGGCAGAGTGGACGTTTGAGCCTGGATCTTCCAGATCCTAGTTTGATACTCTATCCACTGCAGCACTCTATCTCTCTCCTCAATGTTGTATCTTTAATGCTAGGCATCAGCATAAGGAGGCAGCATAGTTTTAAACATGAGCACAGTTTAATAACATGGGGGGGGGGTTCTTTGTGGGGAGCTGCAGTAACAACAACTTCCTTTTTCACTGTTCCTGCCCACACTGTTCCTGCTCAGACTAAGGAGTGGGCCAGGGCAGTCTAAAAAAATGGGCTGGATTAAAGAAATAGACTTGTCACAAACACCACATCAGGCATGGTGAGTATGTTGTCCTGATAGACATACCGTGATTAAATGTGTACAATTACACATGAGAAAAACTCCTAATCATGCCTTGAAGTTCCCTGATAAAGTTCACATTGGGCACAGCACAGTGCTGAGCAGCTTCTTGCCTACACTGCACCTGCTTGCTCATTGCAGCTTGTGGCGACTTCTGCTCTGTTCAAGAACGACGCAAAACTGAATTATTCAACTGGGCTTTTCTATGCTGGCAATAGGGCACTGTACAGAACGATTCACAAAGTTATTTGGACAAATTATTAGTGACTGTGGTCTATACTACTTTGTTCAGTTTGTTGTAAATTGGATCCTACAATGTAACCTTGCATCATTTCCTGTGTTGTTCATGCTTTGGCGTTAATGTTAACGTTGGCGTAAAGGTGTTAATGTTAACGTTATGCTTTGCTTTGCGTCAGTTCTGGTTTTTTAGATTTCTGATTTGTTCTACAGCCTAGATCTTATTTCATTGTTTACCAAATGTCCTGTCCTGTTGTTTGTATTGACTCCTTCTCCTGAGTCCCAGTGAAAAATGAGGACTATATAAATAATGTAAATAATTTTTTTTTTAAATCATTTCATTTACTGTAGTAGAGGAAGCATCCCTCACAGTCATGGTTTTTCAGGTCATTGAATTGCCCAATTTGTATAAAGCACATAATCCAATATAGTTTGTCTCCTTTATGCTTGCATAGTCAAATGCATCCCATAAATATCCAACATCAATCAATTTTGTTGCTTGCTTTCTGTTTCTGCACAGTCATTATGGTGTCTATTCATAAAATCATTGCAAGAACTGGTCACAAGATTAGCAGGATTCACAGACAGACACAGAAAGCAAATTTATATTGTATGTTCCAACTCAGAATTTCTGACTTGACCCCTCACCTTTTCACTGTATGCCTTTTGAAATTGGAGGTGGCAGCAGATGAGTGTTGGGACAGTGGCTGTAAGAAAACCATCAAATCATTTGAGAGAGCAGTGCAGTCATCCAATTGGACACATCCAGATTCATTCAGATGCCTCCAAACTGCACGATGAACAGAGCTTCCAGCTCACAACTGGCTAGCAAGATGTGAATCAAACCAGCAGGTGTTTGAGCATAACCGAATGGAACAGGAAAAGGAGGATGCCTTTACTGTGAAAAATAAGCATAGAAAGTAATTTTGAACATCAAAAACTGCCCAAATGGCAGGAACTTTGGAATCAAAAGGGAAAGAAATAAAACTGAAACCATATAACAAAATCAACAATGGTTTGAGGGGGGAAAGTGAAAATTATGGAACTTATTTGAAGTACTCAAGAAAATGGTGTAACTATGGCATATATGAATTTATTTATTTATTTATTTGGACATATCCCACCTAGCCTGCATAGGCCGGCTTTAGGCGGCTAACAACATAAAATCAAGAACATACAAGTGTTAAAATCACATCAAAATATACAGCTAAACAGTAAAACCATAACAGATGGCAGCAATACAAAACCAACACCAGGAACAGCATCCTACATCTTTCCGGCCAGGGGGGCTTCCACCACAGATGTATCAGAACAAGCGACTCACCAGCTGCCTGCTAGGGGCCATTCCCCCCGGTGGCGGCTCCAAAAGCCTGGCGGAAGAGCTCCACTTTGCAGGCCCTGCGGAACTGCAAAAGGTCCCGCAGGGCCCTGATGTTCTCTGAGAGCTCATTCCACCAGTGGGGGGCCACCACCGAGAAGGCCCTGTTCCTGGTAGATGCCAACCTGGCCTCCCTTGGGCCAAGGAGGGTAAGGCGATGTTGAGTGCCTGATCGCAGTGCTCTCTGGGGTGTATATGGGGAAAGGTGGTCCCTTAGGTAGGCAGGCCCCAGACCATATTGGGCTTTAAAGGTTAAAACCAGCACCTTGAACCGGATCCGGTACGCTATAGGCAGCCAGTGCAGCGCCCTCAGCACAGGCTGGATGTGGTCCCTCACCGAGAGGCCCATCAGCAGACTGGCTGTGGCATTCTGCACTAGCTGCAGCCTCCAGAGCTGAGTCAAAGGCAGCCCCATGTAGAGAGCGTTAAAGTAGTCTAACCTCAAGGTGATCATTGCATGGATCACTATTGCCAGGTCATTGCATTCGAGGAAGGGAACCAACTGCCTAATCAGCCGTAGGTGATAAAAGGCTGCCTTGGCAGTGGCTGCTACCTGGGCCTCCATAGTTAAGGAGGGATCCAGGACCACTCCCAAACTCTGGACCCTTGGTGCTGGCATCAGTGGCGCCCCCCCAAAGGCCAGTAGGGTCAAGGTGGATCACATTTTTTTAAAAAAAATATATCAAAAAGCAAGGACCTCCAATAAACAATGCTTAGGACTAAGTTTACAGAACTGGGAAATAGTGCAAGCAACAACAATGAAAAGGGGGGGGGGAAGCTATCAAGGCATAATGCAGAAAGTGAGTTACAAAGACAGAATACAGGAAATAAAAGGAAGGTGATGCAGTAGACTTGGCACTTCCTACCACCAGGTATCCAAATCTTGGTTTCTGCCAATGAAAGGGTACTTCCACTGGCAGAAGACTGGCCCTTTCTTACACACCCAGGGAAATGCCACTAGCCACTTTGGGGCCAGGCAGGAGTTTTTCTCCAGGCCAGTTTGGCCAGTGATCCTGAAAGTTTTTAGCCATCTTCTGAGCATGGAGCAGGGGTCACTGGGGTATGCGTGTATCACAAACTTTAGTTCATAAGCTGGTTTGTGCCCATCCCTATTAGTAACCAATACCTTCATCTTGACAGAATTCAATTTCAAACTGTTCTCCCTTAGCCATTTAATCACTGTAATAAGGCACCAGCTCAAAATGTCTACTATGTCAACAGATGATTCAGGAAAAGAAATATAGAGCTGGCTGTCATCAACGTATTGATGACATCCTACACCAAAATGATGAATGGTTTTTCTTAAGGGCTTTACATAGAGACTGAATAGCATGGGGAGAAAACTGAACCTTGTGGAATCCCACAAGGCAAATCCCACATGGATGACTAGTCACCAGCAACCATCCTTTGAGTCCTGTCCACGAGGAAAGATTTAATCCTTATTTAATCCCCATTTCTTCTTCCAAACATCTCAACAGGATGGGATAGTCCACACCACAGTATCAAAGGCTGATGATAATTCTAATATGACCAATAAAGAGGTACGGCCCTTGTCTACATGCAGTTGGAGATAATTGACTAAGGCCACCAGTGCAATCATTGGCTGAAGACAGACTGGCAAACTGGAGCGCAGTGCGAGCGGGTGAAAAAGCCCCGGGGCCAACCCGTCCCGTGGCTGCCCGTTCACACTGGCTCCAGTGCTGCGGGACCTCACCTGTAAGGAGGTGGACCAGCGCGTCCACTCTTCCTCCGGCGGTCCCTGGAGCCTCCACTGGGGTGGCGAGCGGTGCACGGCTGTTCCTGCGAGGCAGGGCCGGGACAGCCGGTTCACACTTCCAGCCCCGCTCTGTGACGTGTCCAGACTGCCAGGAAGCGGCAGGGACACATGCCCAGGCGGCCGGAGACCAGTTCCAAGAGGTCTCCAGCTGCCGCGCATGGAGAGCGCCCCGCATGCAGGTAAGTGCGGGCCGCCCACGGGGGGACAGCTGCGGCAATCTGAATGCCCTCTCTGCCTCCGCTTTAGAAGCGGAGGCAGAGTGGGGCAGATTGCCAGTCTGTTCTCGGCCATTGTCTCACAGCCTTTGGTTAATCACAGAACAGTGAGCACTTCCATTATGGGTTTTTTTTTGGGGGGGGGGGGTGATTTTTACAGCTCCTTTTCTTGTAGCTCCTTTTGTGCATGCAGAAGAAACAAGTGATGGAAAGGTTCGAAATATGTTTGTGAATTATACTTGGCCTTGTTTAACTGGTTGCATGAAAATAAATGGCACAATCAGCAATTTCTCAGAAATGTTGCAGAAGAATTTCTCACTGGCTAATATCTTCTCTTGTAGATAATATTCCTATTTGCTATGCTATGCTATGCTACGCTATGCTTGATTTGTTATAGAGAAACAATTGGCATTTGTTTGTATGCCATGATCTCTACTGGCATATTATTCAATAGAGACACCTTAGTTAATTGTTCCTTGTCCTGCTTTATAGACCCAGTACATTGTGGGATTAATTTTTACCATTCCACTTTGTACATCCAGCCACATTTGTATTTTGTCTTTTCACTCATACTTCTCCCATCCTCTGTTTAGTCATGTGTGAATTTAGGAAGGTTAACTCTCCTTACGATTGCACTATGAATGGTCCAAAGTGAAAGCTGAGTTGAAGATCATGTAAGATTTAAAACTGAGAGCTTGTCTTCACATCGGAAACATTATACATGCAGCATTCCTAAGTCTACACCATTTTAGCTGCATGTGTAGAGAGGATTGTTCAGTTGACTTTTCTACCATATCAAAATCTCTTTGCCTATGGAAAACACAGAAAGAAAGAGAGTTCTACACCAGCCTTCCCCTTACATGCTTGATTTTTTTTTTAAGATCAGGGGAACCAGCGCTTGAAAGAAACGTAATCAGACATCTGTACTCCAGATGGTACAGTTGCGGGAACTCAATAACATTATTTACCTGTATCAGCTCTCATTCTGTTTAGAGAAAGACAGGTGTTTATAAAACTAGAAGATCTTTATAGCAGAATTCCCTTAGGGCTCAGGAAATGTCAATCTAATTTAAAAGCTCAGATGTAAACATTCAGTGCCTGCTGATATATATATCTATTATAAAGATTTATGAGGATTATCTCTTAGGGTTACCGTATGTCACATTATCCCTTATCCTGTCACAGCCCCATTAAAAATGCATTCTTCATTTGAGACATCCCATCTCCATATTAGTATACAAAAATGACCACCTCTCTACACTATCCCTTGATTTTAAAATGGAGATACAGCCTCCCTAATGCCCAACTCAATGCACAGACAGTAAAGATTTTTAACCTTTGACTTCTGTGAAAATTGACTGCATCTACAAAGTATATAACTGGCATGAGCAAAGGGGGGGGGGGATGAGAGGTGATGTAAACACTGTCCAGCAGATTCTCTGAAGTATAAAAAGAACATTTTTTATTTCAGGTCTGAAAAAAAAGAGGAGCAAATATCTTTGCATTGCTGAAGCATCAAGCTGTCCTCCAAACAGGGCCAGAAATGAGTTCTGTAATCTCTGGAAAGCATAAATGATTTTTCCCCCTTGGTATCACATTACACTATGCCTTGTCACATACTTATGCCTCTTTCCAAAATGCTGCAATCAAATCTAGTGCCTGACTTAGTAGCATTTCAGATCAGACATGAATACTATTGCCGTAATACAGAATATTGTGTAGTCCTTAGTTAACATGTCACAAATAAATCTTCCCTCTTGAATTTATTCTATAGCTTTCTTATTCATCAAGTGAGTCTGAACATAACTGGTACCTTTCTTTTAAAGTAAACACTCGTGACTCTTCCAGAAGTGCCTTTTTTTGCTTATGAACTCTTACTATTCCAAAAGTAGAACAACTATACAAATGGTCCATCGTAATATATAAAGAACGAAAAAGGAAGGGGAGCAAAAAACTTAACCCAAGAAAACTGAATTAAGAACCTAAAAGGTTAAACACATACAAATAGATGGGCCCAATATTAAAATCAATAGATATAGAACATTAACATATAAGTACAAAATCTGATGTTACTTATAATTATAGATGTGAAATTATATTTGAAAAATCCAATTAAAATTAGTTGCTTATGACAATTATCAGTGGCTCAAGACTAAGGTGTACAATAGAGGCCTTATATGATATCAGATGCATATATCTTAGATGGTACTGCAATAATATGCCTGAAAAAATTAAACCAATATTCTAATCACCAATTTTGGTAATTATAATTATTACACATTTCTATACTAGTTTGCCCAATAAGTAGAAGGAAATTAGTTACCTTCCTATTTTGGTCCAAAAGATACCATTTCAAATGCATTCTAGAGCTCATGTATTGTAATGGTGTGGAGTTCAAAATGGCAGTTGTCCTGTCTTTTAATACATCAGGCTATAGGATGATGCAGTAAAGGTGGATGATGCAATCAGAGTGGGGGTAACAAAAAAGTAGACTTCCCTTCCCTCAACTCATATACCAGTCACAGGAGAACTATGGTGAAGGGAAAAAATAAATATAAGTTATAGAAAAAAGAAGAAGAGAAGAGAATGGATTTATACTCCACCCTTCACTACCAAAAGGAGTCTCAGAGCGGCTTACAATCCCTTTTCCTTCCTCTTCCCACAAGAGACACCCTGTGAGGTAGGTGGGCCTGAGAGAGCTCTCTCAAGAACTGCCCTTGAGAGAACAGCTCTGAAAGAACTTATGACTGACCCAAGGTCACAGCAGCAGCTACATGTGGAGGAGTGGGGAATCAAACCTGGGTCTCCCAGGAAATGTCCACACATAACCAGTCCACTCTCTCATTTAGGCTATGTGGGATCAAAGTTTTTAAAGTGTGAATCCAGTAAGCTTCTCTTGCTGGTTGTGTGTTATGTGTTTAATAAAATGTTGTGCCAGCAAGGATTGATGTAGCAGAAAATAAACATGGCCTAGCTTTCTCATTCAGATGCCGTATTAGTAGAGTATGTTCAAGTCCACTGATAAACTAGGAAGGAAAGGCAAGATTGTCTTTCCTTCCTAGTTTATCAGTGGGCAACTTTCCCTCATTATCTTGCCACTATATCCTCGGGATGTCAGTCCTGTGGCTACAGCATTCTCTGTTACACAAACCACCCCCCTAACTCAGTGGTTTTCAAACTTTGAGTCTGTAACCAAAGGTGGGTCTCAACTCTTTCTCAGATGATCTCAAAGAGGGAGGAAAAGAATTAAACGAGTTGGAGAAGAAAGCTCTCAGAGGTTCAAGGACACACTTGCATTTGTCTCTGCATAATGCACAAAATGGCCATGAAATACAGCCTGTTGCTCGGTACTACTGTACAGTCATAAATACCAACAATGAAAAATGGAACATTGTTAACTGATGTGTGGTCCTGTGTTTTGCGTTGGGGAGAAAGAAAGTAACGTGGAGTCTAAGTGGATCCAGACAAGTACAGTACATTTAGAAGTGGGTCTGACTTAAAAAAAAAAAGGTTTGAGAACCACTGCCTAATGAATGGACAGGCTCCATTCTGGTGTTGGTGCCATGGGCTCATTTCACACAAAATACCAAGGGGATGTACATTAATCTGTGGACTATTTGTTGCTTATTATTAGAAAACAAAACACCTTTCCTTAGAAAGAAATTGTAGGCAACCATCTCACCATGCAGTCATTTGAAATTTGGCAGGTACGAATAAAACCATGTCAAGGATTTCCTGTCCACCACAGCACTGTTTGTTAACTTGATCCCTCTGTAAGATTTGTGGATGCCAGGAGCCACCAGCTATTCCGGTAGAGAAAACAGCAGAGGAGAAAAAAATCATTCTTATTTAATCATATCACCTTTGACCCCATGGGATGGAAAGCAGCCGGTGCGTCAATGGTGTGTGGGGAGGTACTCAGCAGGGAAAGGATTAAGCATCCTCTCTACCTCCCAGCACCTACTCTTTTGCTCCTGATCAAAGACTCCCAAGGGTGTTTTTTTTTTTTCCATTTGAAAGAAGTCAAGAAATTTTTACATGCAACTGTGCATAATGTCTAATTTGGCTGTTAGTTAACACTAATAAAGCAATTAGTCATTAAGTCAATAACAATTCCATTATCCTGGTGACATAGTTCTAAAACAGAATTTGTTTAGGTAGTTCCTACAAATAAGATTTATAATTTCAGGGCTATGATTAAATATGTTCAGAGCCCCCCCCCCCCCGGGTTATCTTAATATGTTTGTATGCAGATTATTAAGCAATCACATGCGTGCGTTAATGTCACATTAATTGATGCTGATTATTTTAAATAGCAGAGCCCAGCACTGCTAATTTGAGAGGGATAAAGGAGGAAACATACAATGGACTCCAAACAAATCAACTCCTACACATCTGCATCAAAGTATAGCTATAAGGAATAATTAACATTTCCAAGAACAAAAGAAAATAGGCTTTCATTTTCAAGGATTAGCTAATTGTTTGGGTTCATTTTCTTTTCAGACTATTCACCTCTGCATGTACAATTAGACGTGCTTTTTTATTTTCCAGCATAAATGCATAAAACAATACAATGACTTTTGGATGAAAACAGTTGGGAAAGGAAAATGTTGAATTCTTTCAGCCATTTAAGAAGATCACCAGCAGTAATGGATTGCAGTGCCTTAGGAAATATATACAAGAATTTACTTAAATCAAGATGAAGGGGGGCGGGGGAGCAACAAGAAGAAAGAGAAGAGGAAAATAGTTGTTGTAAATTTAATCATTGGAACACTTTTGGGAACTCTGATAATCCCAGTGCATTATTGTGCCTTGCCATAAGCAAGAACCACCAACACAAACAATTAATACTGATTCAAAAAAGCACTCTCTTGCAAGTACATTTTGTTCAATACATACAGGAAAAAATAGCACAGTTGTAGATAGTCGTTCTACCCTTAAATTACACCTTTAGGAAATGTTAATGGATTGAACTAGGCTGCTAACATTTTATCCACTAGCATCGACATATTTCAAGAAAGAAGCTGAGAACTAGATTAAGTTGTCTTTACTCACAATGACATGTGCAGTAGAGATGCAAGATGTTAAACTGCAACAAATTGTTGGCCAGCAAGGCACTGCTAGTGCTCTTATGAATTGTGATATTCATAAGTCTGAACTTTGGGCTGCCTTTAATGGAAGGGCCATGTGCTTTCTTCATAATAGGAGCCAGCTCCAGCCCATGCCAGGAGGCTGACACCCTAGACAATTCACCAGAGACAAAGGACTCCTCTTGCCATGAGGTTTCTTTCTGTTTCCACACGCTGGTCAACCCCTGCCCCCTCCAACATACCTGCATAGTTATGCTAATGCAGTTGCTTAGCAACTAATGTTCGGGCCATCACCCAGTCGGCCAAGTCATTGACTAACAATAGATGTGGCCAGGTGAGTCATCGGACCCCAGGCCAGGTGTCCACTTCCTGGTGAGATCATAGTTTTGCAACAGAGCCCATCCCCTGGACCTCCTCCCTTTTGTCCACCTTTAACCTATGGAAAGGTCCAAGAGGGACAGACCGCCTAGTAGGTGTGTTAATGGGATGTGGCCTGATCAGCCCACCCCAAGACCCTCTAATAAAAGACCAAATCCAGAGGCACTCGCTCTCTTGAGCCGTCGTCCCCTATCTGCTTTCAAATACCTCTCCAGTCCAGCTTTCTGTACCCAACCCTTGCCTCCATCTTTGACCCTCTCTCTCTCTGGACTCGCGATCCAGGAGAACCACGTGGTCTCGCAGGTTCGAGCCTCGTGTCCCCATAGCCTTTCTATTTTCTCCCCATCCAATTCAGCCATCGTTTGGACCACGCATCTAAGGTAAGGCACTGCTTCCCCACCAACGATTACCTGCTCATGCAAACGTGTTATTTTCTGTCTTTATTTCCTAGGCCTGTGTGAGTGTGTGTGTGATTACGTTTTTGGTATGCTTGAGACACATTATTAAGTAAACAACATTTAATTGAACATCTGCCTCACGTGCCTCTTTCCTTGAGAACTCCCGGGAGGGGTGGGACCCTGGTATAGTTGGCAAGAACCCATGTATTTCGCCAATTGCTAAGCGTAAATTAAAGCAATTCGGCTAACAATGTTACAACAAATAATTTCTGGGAAATAAATAAAGCGGTGATTAATGAGGAGACAAGGAAAGCCAGTGATATCCCTCATGTCAAGCAATACCTTCTCTTGCCTCCAGACCAATATGGGTATGAATACTTAAGAACATAGGAAGAGCCCTGCTGGATCAGATCCAATGGTCCATCTAGTCTAGCATCCTGTCTCACACAATAGCCAATCAGTTCCAACAGGACACAGAGGCTTCCCCTGATGTTGCTTCTTGGCTCTGGGATTCAGAAGTTTAGTGCTTCTGAATGTGGAGGTTCCCCTTAGTCACAATGGGTAACAGCCACTGATAGATCTATCTAGGGATGGACATGAAAGAATGGAAGTTTGTAACGAATTTTGGCTGGTGTGTGGGGCTCAAAAGAGCCATATGAACGCGCCCATCTCTACTTGATCAAAATGTTTACCAAACCTCAAAGCAAAAGGAGGGGGCTGTCTTTCTACTCTGGGATCGGTTATTCCAGTCCCAGAGCAGTTTATCTGGGCCCAAAGACATTAATTGAAAATCCACTCTGAATTTTAATTGCAACTATTTGATGCTGTAATGTATTTCAATGGAACCCATGCAAGTCAATTGGCATTCCTGCTTCCCATTATCTCCAATGGTTCTTCAAGCCTCTTCCATTGAACAATCATGTCATTCCTTTTAGTACATCTCTCTGCTGGGCACTAGTACATTGCACTGGTTCTGCTGGGCTTGCAAACTCCCCTCCCTTGCTTGGAGTGTGATTCTGTGCTAGACATCAGTCCCTTTGAGCTGGCATTGCATCTCTTTGATTGCACTGGTACTTTTGGGTGCTCAGTACATTGCAGTGTTTCTGCTGGGCTCACAAATGCCCCTCCCTTCAGGTTTTACTGCAGAGATTCTCTAGTTTGATCTTACTCCTGTTGGGTTTGCACTGTCACTAATTCTGCTGGGCATGTTGCACTGGTTCTGTTGGGCTTGCAAAAATGCCCCCCCTTCAGTTTCTACTGAAGAGATTCTTGGGGACTTTGATTCTGTTCTGCTGGGCTTCAATTGCCCTTGTTCCCCCCCCTCCATTGAAAACTATGGAGGATGGGGCACCTTCGGGGGGGGGGGTAACTCGGACCCCATAAATCCAATCTGCACATAACTTGGAGGGCATGTAGAGGGCAGTCAGGTAGCAGTCCAGTCTCTAGCTTGCACAGGATCTATTCTATACATTCCTGAACCTCCTGAACCCTGTCATTTCCCCAGAAAGCACTTTCCTGGGAGTACCTTATTGGGGGGGGGGGCATAACTTATACCCTGTAAGTCCAATCATCACCAAACTTGGAGGGTAGGTAAGTAGAAGAGAGTCGGCTGGAGATCCTCATTGAGTTTGGTGTCTCTAGCACACTGGGAAGCCATTTTACTACATCACAAACATCACAAACTTGTTCTGTTTGTATGAAGCCTTTTTAGTTTGTGACAGTTTGTGGTTCAGTTCATGAGTCCATCATAAACCATGAACCAAACTGAACCACATTTTCCCAGTCCGTGCCCATCCCTAGTCTTATATCTTTAAAGAAATGAATATCAATATACCCACAGCATTTTTGTGCTCCTTTCCCTTGGACATCCCATGACCTAGTTTTAATGCTCGTTAAAGCAAAATGTTTAGTGAGTTTTAGTTTTCTTGCTGACATATTCAATCAGCAGGAGAATTAAATCAATATTGTGTAACTCCCAATAACATCAAACCAGCAGCTTTGTGTTAGATGTTCAATGTTTCAAAAGTATGTTTCAAATTAAATGACAAAACCAGGATTTTCATGGTTGATATATAATGCTATTGTTCCTAAAGACTGTAGCCTCTTTTGGCTACAAAGTTTGCTGAGCCTTTCATTTTACATTTCCTTCCATGGATGTGACCCAGACGAACAGATGTTTGTGGGAAAAAAAACTAGACGTGCCAATGGGGTTACAGAACTGGCTCACAGCAGATATAAGAGTCTCTGTCTGAACTCCACTGCCACCCAGGCCATGTGCTAATGACTGGAGGTCTCAATGTAGGCCTTTCATGATCTGGAAGACTTTGGCCAGATGTAGATGTCACATTTGGTGAGGCCCTGTTCTTCCTGTCTTCATCTATCTTGCCATTTCATCTTATTAAAAACTGCCTAACATATTGTTGGTATGTATGATGCGTACATCATCATTTATTCTGCTAACCCAGCAGTCTTTAAAATGAATGTCTTTTCCTGTCAGATTGAAGTGCTATGTCACATTTATATCTGAAGAAAAATACACTGGGAGTTAAACCCCCCCCCCCCCCCAAATAATAGAAGCAATTCCTATAGCTTTTTTTTTTTTTAATGAAGAACCACAGTGGCCATTGCTAGTCAACCACAACACTATAGCCAGTGTTCAAGCCTTGGTTTCTGTCAGTGAAAAAAAGCTGGGAGAGGGGGCAGGGCTCTTTCTAGGGCTGTTTTGCTCTTTGAGAGAGGAGTTAGAGTGGCCAAGCCTGGCAACTAGCACTGGCTGATTTGCTATGACTCAACTTGCATGACTTATCCAGGCCTGGCTCTGGGAAACAGCATCCACCCCATGGAAACCAGTATAGCGTAGTGGTTACAATTTCAGAAAAGGATCTAGGAATCCCAGGTTCAAATTCCATTCTGTTATAGAAACTCATTGGGAGACTTTGGGCCAGTCAGCTAACCTGTGTCACAGAGTTGTTGGGAGGATAAAATAAAGAAGAGGAGAGTGATGTAAGCAGCTTTTGGTTCCCTCACTGGGGAGAGGTGTGTGATATAAATGAAGTAAATAATACATATAGCTAAAGATGGAGGCAACTAAAAGATAGGTTGGTGGGTGGGTGGAAGGAGAGAAAGAAACAGGGAACATTGAGGATATGTGGCCTGCTAAAAGGAGAGAAATAGTGTTGGGAGGAGGTACAGTGCAATGTAAAGTGGTCCCCAGAAGTAATTTCAGATTCCCCACCATGTAACGGTACCCAGACTGGCCAGCATTGGCCAACACTGCCCAGTGGGGCCAGACTTTTCACAGAGAGAAGTTCCCAAGGGGAGGAAAGGAAGGAATGTTGAAGACAAGGGGGCAGATAAATTTAGGTTGGCTAGCAGCAGAAAAAGGGGAGAAGCTATGGTGGCTTTCAGAAAAGGGTAAGAAGAAATAGTAGGGGAGAGGAAAATGAGATCCCCCCTCAAGAACATATGGGTCCCCATTCGTATTCCATAATCTTTATCAATATCCCACATCCACTTCCTCCCACTTCCCATCCAACCAAATTCCACTGTTTCATTCTATGTATTTCAGGAATTCCATTTTCTGCTAGGGAAGGAATCCACGAGTTTTGTCACAATTGGTTGATAGCAGCATAGTTATTATCAGTACTGGGAATGGTTGCTACTTGTTTTTGCTTTGCTTTTCGTTTTCCTTCCAACACTGCTGCTGTGTTACTGAGTTGCTGAGAAAGGGACAGTGGATCCAGACTTGGTTTGTACACGTGCACATCACTGCACAATGTCAGGATCCATAGAACCATTAGATATTAGTTATGCAAACAAGGCTTCTTCTTTTTCATTGTTTAGTGATATGGCATCATGCATCTTAACAATCCTGTGTCCTCCATTATGTATTTATTTGTAAATCTACCCCACAATTTTGCTCTTAAAATAACAAGCAAGATGACCTACAACAAGATGAATACCAGTACAGAGACATTAACATAATGAAAGAACAATTTTAAAAAGCAGCTAAAATGACAAAAATCAGTTCATAAAACAGTAGCAATACAAACCAATAAAATCAGGATCTGATTGCAGTTGGCAAAGCAGCTTAAAGTGATAAAATGCACTTCTGGAAACAGCTGGTTTCTCAAAAGCAAGGCCAGGTTAAGACTCCCAGACTATTGACCTGATCCTTCAAGGGAGACCAGTACAAGATATGTTGCAGGCTGCAAATCTAATCCTTGAATGGCTTCTGTTTCAGAATAACAGGACTTCCATCTTGCTGGGATGAAGGGGAGGGACTTTGGCTCAGCAGCAGAGCATCTGGTTTGCATGCAGAAGCCCCCAGGTTCAGTCCGCAGTATCTCCAGTTAAATGGATCAAAGGGTTGGCGAGATGAAAGAGCTCACCTTGCGCTCCTGCAGAGCTGCTGCTAGTCAGAGTGGAGAGTACTGACATCGATAAACCAATGGCCTGACTCAGCTGAAGGCAGCTTTGTGTGTTTGTGTGAAGTCTCAATTTGTTTGCCCATATCCAACTCATTGAGAGCCAGTTTGGTGTAGTGGTTAAGTATGCGGACTCTAATCTGGGAGAACCGGGTTTGATTCTCCACTCCTCCACTTGCAGCTGCTGGATGACCTTGGGCAAGCCATAGTTCTGTACCAGCTATTCTCTCAAGGACAGATCTGAAAAGAGCTCTCTCAGCCCCTCCTACCTCACAGGGTGTCTGTTGTGGGGAGGGGAAGGGAAAGGAGTTTGTAAGCTGCTCTGAGACTACAAGTGAAGGGCGAGGTATAATTCTTCTTCTTTGTCATCATCATCTTCACAGCTTCTAGCTACTAGGGGTTTCCACTGCTTAAGGATTTCCACCAATAAACAGCTCTATTAATCATCCTGCCTAACACTTCTTGTTTTTATTTATCTTGCCATTTCAACTCATGGAAAACCAAATGATAGGTACATATATCAGACACATCATACATAATTCCTTTGTAAGGTCTTCTCATTCAGTGAGACTCTAATGTTGCATCTGCTTAATAGTTTCTGACATGAGATTAATGTTAGGCACTGTTTGATGTAAATTTTGTAAGGGTGGGCAAGAGTGTGTGCGCGCAGACACCTATTTTAATATATCAAGTAAACAACTAGCAGGCTGAGACATTTGAAATTCAATTTGGTTAGGACCATGTTCCAGAATTCTTCTCTCTTAATGTTATTGCTGTAAGCTTGGAGGCTGTTATGAGAAGCACAATAACTGACAATAGTAATATTTTATTTCTGAACTAAGTGCTTATAAAGCAGAGATGAAAGATCATTTTCTGCCTTTGTTTTGGGGGCTTACTATGAAAAAGCAACGGATGGATTAAGTTCATATTTCTGAATAATTTCCCCTGAACTTGTCCTTATTCCTTGAATTACTGTTACGTGCAGTGATTGTGTACGCAAAAACAAACAAACAAAAAATGATGGGGGTGAATAACAAAGGGATGAATGAGAAGAGCAGTATTTTCTTTCTTCTTTTGCACATTATATGTTTTAAAGCATTAATTGAGCATGTCATATGTTAATGTAGTAAAATAGGACCTGCAGGAGCCTGCTTCTACTATAGAGGATGTGTGAATTACTCAACAGGGCTAATCTGCTGCTGCTAGTCTATAACGAGGTGCCCACCACTCCAGCTTAATCCCAGCATCCCCTTGTACAACTATTGCTCTCTGCTGCCATCATCAGGCAACAAAGGCACCCCTGATTTGTGACCTGGCAACCAGATTCCCTCTTCCAAATTAAAAATCACTTCTACTCCATAGCCAACCTGGAAATAGGAAAACCTTTAAAATATCACTTTCGAGAGATTATCAGAGTTAAACATGCTCTACTTGCCCCTTCTTATAAGCATGAGCTAAATTTAGACTCTGTATGCAGGCAGAGACCAAAATAACCCAGCAAATTTTCAGAAGTAGTAAAATATTTATAAGCGGTCACTGGGAGGAAGAAGGAGGAGGAGGAGGAGGAGGGGGAGATTAATTAACACCATATTCTGTCCCTAGGTTTAAATTTTCTCCCTCAAGATGATAAATGAAAAGGAGTCATCTGAATACTCTTAAGTTTCCACATTCCATATTCAGGGTCTCTCTAAATATTTTTTTACCTTTCCCCACCATCCAATGGCCACCTCCTTTTGACTCACACACTCTCATTTAATTGGGTGCCCTTCTCTTCAAGTCCCCCAGATATCCGAGTCTTCCCAAAAGACAGAGTTTCTTTGCAAAAAGACCACCCTCTCTAGAAACTTCTGGTGGCTCCTTCTGAGTATGTGCAGGCGCTTCAGGTAAAGATCAAGGCTGTTGTTTATTTGGGCTCCCCTCATTAACATGTGAATTGCCCTCTGCTACTTTGGAAGACTAAGATACGTCTGAGTATTCATAGAGTGCAATTTCCAACATTCATCAGGCAAGGAGGGTTTGTTTCACACATATAACTGAGATGATGTGTCCCTTTACCACAGCAAAATCTCATCATAAAGGGAGCATATGCACACCATCTTAACATTCTAGAACATGCTGAACCAAATTTAGGGCTTATTGCCATTGGAGCCTCTCCAGGGATGATTCAATCAGTGCAAAACACATACTTAAAAATCCAATTTACTTTTTTTGGTATTGTTCATTCAGTATCCAGCCAAGCACCTCATATGATCACCTTGATGATGTACTCACAATTCAAAATGAGGAGCATTTGAGTTATTCTGAGCCTAGGAAGTGGCAGTGTAGAGCATGGCAGCTCACCAAATTGCTGTTCTCAGTGTATACACACAATTGGATAAGCCATGAGTATCATTAAAACCAGCTATGTGCTGTGATATGCAATTGGCGGTATTCATTGTTCTGGTACATGCTCAGAATTCACTGGGCAGGACTACTGTTCCTGAGGAGCAGTGCAAGAATGTGTACCTGTGATCTAGTCAACACAAATGTACACACTTGGTTTGAGATTAGGACCTAAAAGGGACAAGGCTAAGACACCAGGAGGGCCTCACACACCCTGCCTATGCAAGGAAAATATTGTTTCTGTTTTTAATGAATATTTTGTTTCCTGTCAGGAATGTTGGGTAGATGGATGAAGGAGGGGACAGCTATATAAACATGCATAGTCAAAGTATATGCAATTAGACTTGAATACTTTCATGAATTAACTAACATTAACTCTGCCAGGCAAAATGGGCAAAGTCGGAATAGAGAGAGAAGCCATAAAGCTACCCCCTACTCCAACCAATCCACCAGGATCAAAACGCCTCTTTCCCCATATTATGTATATTCCTTCAATAAATTCATTGTGCAAGAAGGTATACATGAGATCCAGTCAACACTGTATTATGTTTTCCCCCAGTAAAAATAATAATAATAATAATTAAGGACTAGGACAGGAAATCAGTGGGCAGAGTATTTGTAATCCAATCTGAAATGCCCAAAAGAAGCAAATGGCTTTTTGATGGTTCAGTGGTACTGCCTGCAGTCTGCAAATATGTTGCAATCCAAACAGAAAGATGATTGTTCATACTTGGCCCACACCAGGCTAATTTAATCCCCTTTTATAGCCTATTTCTGCTGGATGATAAACATCCAATATTTTGTAGGCAAGGAAGATAGGAGGATTACATATCTATACTGTCTATATTGGCAGATTGCTAAGGGCCATTTTGAATGATAATACTGCCCTGTGCATAGTGGAGAGCATGTGGTGGAGAAAGAGTGCACACTCCCTGTTTACCTGATGTATGATACCTAACTTTAATGCTCCCAGCTTTCCATGTGATGATGTAGCATGTAATTTTGCCACGCTAGCCAAGAAAGCCCCTTTAAACAGCAGAGCTGTGGGAGCAGGCTCAGCTGTTTTGCACCGAAACAGCTGGGTTGTGGCTCAGCTGTTTTCTGTCTTTTGGCAGCTTTCATGGGGATGCTTTGGCAGCTTTCATAGTGAGGAGAAAGCGGGGGCTTAAACCCATGAACAAACAGCCTTAAATTTTATGGAAATTTGTGGCCGGGCTGCGGTTTGCAAATTTCAGTTCACGAACCAGCCAAAATTCTCCATGAACAAAGGTTCGTGAGCCAATTCATGTTTATCCCTATTCTTAAATTGACAACCCTGGTACCACATGGGTTAAATGAAAACATTTCTTGGCTGGCTTTGACTTAGATAAATGTAGAGTGAACTAAGAACATTTTTTTAAAAAGCTGGTCTAGTGAGCCCATTGCTGCTTTTACAGCAGTACAGATTTTTGGTCAATAAAGATTTATTTACTCTATTAAATAATTTTTGAAATTAATAGCTTTGGAACTGTCTTGTTTTTATAAGCCTGCAATAACTGTTATAATATTATTTTAAGTTCCTAGCAGTATTTTTGGTAGCGCTTTATAATTAAGTGTTCTTTGTACATGCTCAGAAATCTATCTTTTTTAAACAAATTTTTATCAATGTTTTGATGTTTTCAAGAAATAATTTAGAGAAACAGTTCAAAGATGTTTGTTAACCTTTTCTTCTTTTTGGACATATGTATAGCTCTTCCTGAGGAAGCTCAATGAGAAATGTGTAAGGTGCTATCAACATGTTGGAGCTGGCCCAGGGTCTAATCCACATCCATATCCTCATCAGGGGTCATTTTGTAGAAAAAGAGGTGCAGGAGCTCATTAGCACAACTCATTTGCATAATTCATTTGCATATGCCACACCCCCTAACATACCGGAAGTGTGTCAGAAGGCAACACCCACCCCTCAGGCTCCACTCCACAGGTAGGTGAAACTGACCTGCTCTTCCTCCATTCCCTTCGCCATCCAATACTTTGTGCAATAAAAATAAGCGTCAAGAACACACCCTCATTCTCTTCCTGCTCCCTTGAAACCACCAGGTGGCATATAACTGCTCCCTTGAAACCACCAGGTGGCCTAAAACAATATAGCCCCCCAAATACAGTAGACTTGAGATACCCAGGACATGTGCACCACCCATCCCTTTCCCTTCCCCTCCCCTCCCCACAACAAGACACCCTGTGAGGTAGGTGGGGCGAGAGAGGTCTTTTGAGAACTGCTCATGAGAGAACAGCTCTGAGAGAACTTGTGACTCGCCCAAGATCACACCAGCAGCTGCATGTGGAGGAGTGGGGAATCAAACCCAGTTCTCCCAGATTAGAGTCCAACTCCTGACCGCTACACCAAACTGATGGGGTGGAAGCTGCTGAAGGGTTGGTGAAATTTCTCCAGTACTTATGTGCCATGTGCCCAGATAAAAAATGGTATACTTAGAAAATTTATATGCCACCTTGAGCAAGTCTCTGGAAAAGCAGCACACAGTCATAAAAGGAACAATGATAAAATTATCAATATTAAAACAAAACATTAAAAACAATAAAGACCCTAGCAGGGCTTTCCCTGGGGTGCTGCTCATCTGCACTGCTCAGGGAAGCCGAGGAGGGGGCGGGGCTTGGTCATGTGCCCGCCCCCTGGGCTCCTCACTCCCAGAGCTGCACTCCTGTGCGCTCCCGCTCCAACGGACCCCTGATCCTCATAATACCACCCGTCAGAGTTTCAGAAAACTGGGGTGCAGAGGTTGCTATCCTGCTCCTTTGGGCAATGGTTGTGTGATTGAAGGAGCAATCTTAAGACTTCCACGCTAGAAGCTGTGGGCCTGATGTGCCATGTTCATTGGCAGGGCCTGTTGTATGACTGATACACCAGTTGCAGTACTTCTCAGCTGACAATCAATGCAGGAAGGTGAAGGGTGGAAGAAGCACAACACCACAGTACATGACAGAAAATCTGTGGGTTATGCCATTAGGTGGAGGTAAATCTCAGCATTTCACGTTATTTACTACAATCTGGAGTCTTGATCTTTTATTTTAAAGTCACAGCAGAAGGTTCCAAGTACTTGGCTAGTTTGGGTTCCTATTATTTATTTATTTTGAAAATAAATTTTAAATATCTGTTCCAAGCAATTAACACTACAAGTTATAGACATTTCAAAAACCCTAAATGAAACAGCCTAAAACAATATAGCCCCCCAAATACATTTTAGTCTCTCAGCAGTGCAAACAGCAATGAGAAAAACCACAATAACCAGCTGGGGAAAGCCCTATGAAACAAAATCATTCTGCACATTTTGCTAAATGTCAACAGGAATGGGGCAAATTTGCCAGAGTAAAGGGGCAGTTCCACAAAATGCTAATCTGGTAGCAAAGGATACGTGCACATATCTGCTTTAGGGAGCTGGCAGAGGAGGATCTAAGGTGGTTCCAAGAAGGACTGATGGCCCTTTAGATACTTGAATCCTAGGTTGTCAAGGGCTTTCAGGGTAAGAACCTGTGCCTTTTGTTGGACATGGAAGCAAACTGGTTGCCAGTGCTACTAGATATATGTACATTTGGCTTCAATACTAGGCCTAAGTATGTAGTCAACACTTCACATCAGTTTCTGGTTTAACACATTTTCTTCTACAAATTACAATCAAGTCCGGTCAACAACATGGAGAGAAACCATCATTATCCAGGCATTTGTTCCCCCAAACCCTCTGTTGTTGCTTTCAGGCTACTGACTCCTCTTTTCCGCTTGTGTGGGTTTGTTGATACTGCAATGAAACTTTGTGTTGGGCAGTATAAGTTAATCTAGTTCAGCCAATAATAACATGCTGCTCTGCGCAGACCAAATCCAAGAACAGGGACGAAGGTAGCCTTCTGAAAGGGGTGAATTTTGTTAAGTGAATGGAACTTGAGGGGATTGTCAAGAGGCATGAATGTTAATGTAGATTACCAGACAGTTTCCAAGCTGGCAGTGTTTGATTTCTACCCACTGCGGCTTGCTGATAAAATATAAATTAGAAAATGATGCATACAGGAACAAATAGCATAATAAACCTTTATTGACAATTTGGTAATTGCATAACGGCTGGAAGCATTGTCAGGGGCACTTACTTGTCAGGGTGTTTAGGCAAAAACATTTTGTTGTCCTTTCAAATTTTTGGAAAGCTGGTTAAATTCTCTTAACTTTCATCATCTGAACAGGTTTGCAGGGTACTACAAGAAGCTGTCTTCTGGATGTGTTTTCAAATTATACGACTTTTAGTTTGGCTCTACAAAACAGATTTATCTTGATCTTGAAGACCTGTCTTTATGTAAGCTTGTACTTCTACTGCTTACTGTCTTCACTTCTAATCTGAAAAAAAATATAATTTATTGTTTAAAGGTGCTCTTGTGTTGTGTCAGTTACAGAGGCCTTTTAGCTTGCTAGCTAAAGATAGCTTTTAGTAGCATGGATGGTTGGTTTTTCCACCAGAGATACAAGTCTAAATAATGGCAGAGTATCATCTCCTAAAATGATCCGCAAACCCACAACCCAGATGTCTCCATCTCAAATGGTCTCCCTTATAAATACACTGAAATTTATATCCTGCCATTTTGGGCCATTATAATATCACCTCCAAACTTTTCCCACCACCACCATCACCTTTTCACTTTTGTAAAGCCATGAGTTGTTTTCTGGTACTCAATAAACACTATTCTGGCTTCTGCTTGAAGATTTACAGCACCATTCCAAGCTGAAGTCAGTGGGTTTCAAAGGGTGTAACTCTGTCTAGGAGTTAACTCTCCAAGGGTGTAACTCTGTCTAGGATTGCAGTGTTTGTTTTATCTTCTGTTGCCCGTTCGGGACAGCTTTATGTTACCTAGCTTTAGGAGAAAGCCACTGAGTTAAATGATATGGCAGGACTCACCATTTCCTTCATGGTATAGTTTCCATACAATTTAAAAATGCCTTGCAGCAAAACTGTTATAGGAGTACAGAATCTCCCTTTGTTGCAAGATATATCAATGTTAGTTGCTGCACAAAGAAAATTCTATATGACTGAATTCGATTTCCCCCCATGGTCTCAGAGTCAGAGCACATGCTTTGCTAACAATGGGAGTATCATATACAGCCGGGGCTATTTTTGGGCAGGAACGCACAGGAATGGAGTTCTGGCTGGCTTCCGAGTCCCCCACCCCCCGGGTTCCCCAGGCACCTCGCAAGCCGCAGGGTGCCTGGGGAAGCCAAGCCGATCCAAAGAGGGAAGGCAGTTTAAACTGCCTCCCCTCCTCGTGTTCCCCAGGTGTCCTGCAGCTGCGGGGCGCCTGGGGAAGCTGACCCAGAAACTGCCTTCCTTCCCTTGGGTTCCCCATGTGCCCCACAAGATGCAGGGCACCTGGGGAAACCGATCCTGGGAGGGAACTGTGCTGTTGGGGGTGTGGCCTAATATACTAATGAGTTTCTGCTGTCAGGTGTGGCCTATTATGCTAATATGGTCTGCTGGCTTTTTTCTACAAAAAAACCCCTGTATACAGCAATTACCTGCCAGTCTCCCCCCCCACACACACAACACACATCACACCATAACAATTTAAAAGCATATATCACATGCAGAGTTGTGGAAGAGGGGTGTCATGAGTCCTGCTGAGGATGCAGCCCCGGCTCCAGCTGAGCCCGTGCTCCTGGCTTCAGCAGAGCCCACACCTGACCCTGATGAAACCTCAGAGCTCACCAGCGTATCCGTACCACCTGTCCCAGCAACAGTGGCGGAGGAACAGCGCCTGACAGACAGCCCCCCTGACTTGCCTCCTCCAACAGTGTGGTTGCAGAACCAGCTCAGGCAAGACTTAGCATCTTGGTGGAGGGAGGCACACCTGCACAGCGGGCAGTCCCTCAGCCCTGAGTTCTGACAGAAGCCAGGACGCACATGCTGAGCACTAATTAACCCCAGCACCTGAGGAGTATTTAGCTTCCCCTCCTGACACTGGTTCCTCGTACCAGCAACTAGTCAATTTGATGATGCTCTGAACCTCCCTCACCCGTGCTCCTGATTCCTGCTACGTGCTTTGACTCTCGGCTCCCGGACCTCGGCTCTGTACTGGGGAGGGACTCACTCAGGGTTAGGAGTGGTCCTTTGAACCCATTGTACTGACCAGTGTTGGGCGATGAGGTACAAGCACAGCAGTCTTCAAACAAGTTTGCTGTGCTGGCAGAGCAATGGGAGCGGCACTCGGAGACCGTTACATGCTTGAAATCCGTGGTAAGTTTGCTCAACTTCTGGCAATTACATTGGACAGCTTTTTAGCAAACCTGCAGTGAAGGGGAAGGAGAGTTTAATAAGTTTGTACATTTCAGTTTGTAACTAATAAAATCTCTAGGTAGCTCTTTTATATGTGTTGGTGTTGGTGTTTTGTGATATGAGGCAATACACCACTCAAAGCCTTGTGCATGTGACATGTGTTGTTAAGTCTCTTCCAATTTATGGCGACCCTATGGATTATTGATCTCCAAAGCACCCTATCATTTAGTAGCCTTGCTTCAACCAGAGAAAGCTGGATAATTCACTGCAGAGATTCTGCTTTCCATGGCATCCCCATGGTGAGTGTTACATCTGTTGTAGCTTTGATTTGAGGATCTTGGGCAAATCAGTCACCCTGAACCAGCAATTTCCTATAGTCATGGCCTCTCTGACCCTCAGAGACACCCCCCCCTTCTGAGATGCCCTCTTCTTTCCAATGGAGTAACTGAATGCAAGTATGCATTCCTTGTTTGTTTGTTTGCAGAAGGTTTTATGTAGAAATCTTTTGTTACATTTCCCTGCCAATGGAATGGAGAAATAATGGAATATAGACTGTGATTTGTGGACAAAAGAAGGATTAGTTAATAAATTAGCATGAATCTGCTCATTAGCCAGGGCTTCTAAAAAGAAATATCAAACCCTAGACATAAATAAAAGGAACAGTACAAATAGGCTTCAATTTAATCATTTTCATTTTTTAAAATCTAGTACGAAATCCTCTAAGAATAAATACACTTTTTTCTTTAACTGTTATAACCCACGGATTCTATTAATGAAAAAAATGTCGCTCTTTTTTTTGAATGATAAGAAATTGAGATGGGAAGCAAGCACTGTGAGTTCCTGAAACTATAAAAACCAGTTAATATTTTCTCCAGGATGTTTGCTAGTGAATTAGCATGCCTTAGATAGTACAACAGTCATTGGCTGTATAATGCAAAATACATTTTTTGCTTTCCTTAATTTAATCCCATTAGTCCTTGTTATATTCCATTTTATTATGGGATCCACGTATCTTGCCTGCTTGCCTCATGCATAGTCAACAGGTCCCCTTCAATAAATCAAGTGACAGGGCTTTGGTCTTTAGTGAATCATTATTCTCCTCTATGATGTTTACACCATCAATGGCAAGCACCATGGCCAAAACAGAATGTTCAAAAATAGCACCTAGGTGAAGACACTTAGTGTGGTGTAGTGGTTAGAGAGAAGGCCTTGGATCCCCAAGGAGACCCAAGTTTAAATCCCCGCTCTGCCATGGAAGCTAGCTGGATGACCTTGGGCCAATCACATGCTCTCAGCCTAACTTAGAGGGTTGTTGTGAGGATAAAATGGAGGAGAGGAGAATGATGCTTTTCATGGAGGAGAAAATTGGGGTATAAATGAAGTAATTAAAGAGACTGGTGGTACAATCCTCAAAACACTTTCCTAGGAATTAGCCCCACTGAATATGCCTGAATAGGATTCTGTGCAGACCTGTTTAGATTGGTCTCTGACCATGCCATGATGATCTACTACAAATTTGTTTGTGTGGATTGTTGCTGTGCTAGGAAGAACGCATCCTGGGAAAGGTTAGAGCAGCTCACATGAACTCATGATGCTGCCTTATACTGAATCAGACCATAAGTCCCTCAAGGTCAGTGCTGTCTACGTAGACTGGCAGTGGCACTCCAGGGTCTCAGGCTGAGGTCTCTCATGGTACCCATTACCTGATCCTTTTAAGTGGAGATGCAAGGGATTGACCTTCTGCCTGCCAAGCAGATTCTCTGCCTTTCAGCCATGATCCCTCCTGCTTGACTCCTACTCTCAGGCAACATCTTAGCTGCTGGTAGAGGTACCAATTGCCTTGAGAGAGAGAAAAGTCTTGTCTGTTTAACAGATAATGGGAAGTTCTTTATCAATTTACCCCATGCCATGAAAATCATCGTCTTCCTATTTCCTCACTTTAAGGATTACCAAAAGGAACATGGTATTTCTCACTAGGTTGGCTGGCAACCCTGGTTGTTGAACGAAGATGGTCACCCGCACTGACTGATGGAACTAATGACCCCTGCACTGGTGACTTGTCCCAGTCATTGGGATGTGGCTAATAGTGCATCAGATGTTCCTCATACCTGTCAGTCTGTGGCTATGTGGGAGTGACTGAATCCCTGGGCAGCTTGACGGCTGCCTGAAAGTTGCTGTGGGTCTTGCCCTGTTGTGCCAGGGTGCAAAAACACTCGGTGATTGTGAGACAGTGGGGTTTCTATATAGCCACAATAGTTTCATCTTCCCCACCCTGCAAAGAACTATGGGGCAGCTTAATGATTTTCCTCTCCCTGTTTTGTTCTTCCAACAACCCTATTAGGATGGTTAGGCTGAGAAAGTGGGATTGGCCCCAAGTCACTCAGCAAATATTATGGAAGAGTAGCAATTTGAACCAAGGCCTTTCAAACCTGAACCTGACTTCCTAACTGTTATACTGCATTGAAACAGGGATCAAACTCTTAGGGGTAAAGTTAGGGCTTTTGATTCTGAAGTAGCTGGTATAGCTGCCCTTTTAACTGGAATGTCATGTGCTGCATCCTCTAAAAAGTTTCACCTGTTTGTTTCTGTATATCAGATTCCTCCTTGAAGGGGCAGGAGTGGCCGAGGGCTGGTTCCGAACAGTGGGCACCTTTAGAGCTTTACTTACTGTCCCACTGTTGTTGACATTCTGTGTCTTGCAGGATTTCTCACAGCTTGTTGAAATTACAGTTGTGATACTGGCTCCCAGTTCTTTAGTGAGTTTCCCAAAACACCAGAGATGTGACTTGAAGTTGAGTGGTGCCTTGAACCACTCCGTGCAAGCTATGATAACGACAGGCACAGCATTTCAAGCAGGAGAGCGAAGCCTCACCTGCACGACTTTTGAATATAGGAATCTGCTCCTCCTTGGCATCTGGTGGTCACACTAAGGTCCTTTCTGCACTAGACCTTTAATCCTGGTTCAACCCTGTCCCCAGACTTACATTTTACACTACACATGAGTTCACCCCTGTAATTATCTTAGAGTATTTTTGTTGGAAATATGTTGCAAGGTCTAAATTCAGTCATTATAGGGTTAATGTGTTCACCTTGTGTGCTATTGCTTAGCCAGACCGGGAAGGAAACCTGGCACAAAGCCAATGGGGAGAAAACCCAGGAAACTAAAGTCGATTTACTAACAATGATTGGTTAATGTATTCAGGTGATTTTCTTCTAGGGGTCAAGAAGAATCTCCACTACTAACCATGTGGTCAGACTGTCTATTGTACTTGTAACAGCAAGGATGTTGTCTTAAGTGTTTGTTATTTTGTAGAATTTCCCATGTACCTTTCCCTTAAGAAATAAAGATTTTTGCATAGAAAGAAGATGCCTCCTCTCCAGGGAGCAAAGATCCATTGTAAGCTCTGAATATCTAACTATTTTTACCAAATTTTCCAACAATTTTTTACATTCTACACTACACTCAAGTTCACCCCTGTAATTATCTCGGAGTATTTTTTTGTTTCCGTATTACATTGAGATCATCTTGGTTTCACCCCACATTTGTCCCAGGATAAACAGATGCTGTTATAACCAGGGATAAATGCAAGGTATTGTGTTGCGAGTTGAACTCTGATAAAACCAGGGATGAGATCCAAATGCGGAAAGGACCTAAGTGTATTCTAGAGGCAGCACAGCTTGAAGGAGAAGCCATTTGCTTGTGCATTTCTCCATTCCCTACATTTCTATCCATAAGTTGAAACAAATAGCCATTTGGGAGAGGAAGAAATGGAGCCTATCTTGCTGTTCAGGGGGAAAAAAGGAAAGAAAAAACTGCTGTGGGCTGTTACATCACATCTGAAAGATTTTTCATGAAAGATTTTAATTAAACAGAAGTACACGCTCATTCTGGCATGGAGGGAGGTGTGTCTAAAGGAGACCCATGGATTGATTCACAGCTGCTGGGAGAGAGATGCCTGGGAGCAGCTGCCTTGGAATTGAAATATCTCTCTTTAAATTTTGCAAAGTATCACATTTTGTTTGCAGTTACCATCTTGCAGTCAGGTTTTTTTGCTCTACATCACTGCTGCCTAGGGAGGCTATAAACTCTCAGCTCGGCAGTGGTGCTAGATATTTAATTAACGTTTGCTGGAACCTCTGCAAATCAGCAGTGTGGCCATCCTAGTTACAAGCTCTGGCTCGCCAGTGTCCGATTCCTTAAATTAACCTTTGATTCTAAAGGACTGTACAGACTAGCCAGTGGATCGCCTGTCCTTATTGAGGTAGCTCAGTAGAAATGGCTTACGGTATAGTGTGAGAAGCTGCACTGCCCAAAGGTTAGCCAAAGATCCTCAGACGGTTTTTCACATCTCTTTCTCTTTCCGGCTTGGCATTTCTCTTTTCCTTTTGGATGAAGATAATATGCAGTCCCATTTACAAATGTAAAATACAGCAGTGCTAGGTGAAAGCAATTAACAACTATGTAACATGCAGCATTCCTGGGTATGTTGCTCTAGTCTAGTGGAAGGCTCCATTTGTTAGAGCACTTGCATCTTTTGCCTAATAGTGAAACGTAGGTGCAGCCTGTCAGAGTTCCAGTCTGGTGTTTCTTCATACCCTCCAGGCATCTGACGAAGAGAGCTGTGTTTCTCGAAAGCTTATGCTACAATAATGTTTGTTAGTCTTAAAGGTGTGAGACTTCTGATGAGAACCAATAAGTCAGGCCTTGTGGATAAACAAAGTCCTTTATTGTCTTAATGGTCTTTTAGGAACACTTACTTTGTTAGGGATACCAGGGGATTGGGGTTGGGACTTATTATACAGTATTCAAACAGACTAGAAATGACAGGCACCAATCAGTGTAAAACCATGAAGCGCGAAAATCCCCAAACCATTGCATTCCCATGGAAAAAGGCGTGCGAGCTAATTATAATCCCCCCCATGCCCCTGTGTACGATTCTACTTGCATTCCCACGCAAAGACACCTGGAAGAGCAGAGAGTGAGACAGCTCAAGGTTAACTGGCAACAACAGCGATAAGCAGGGCCTGCAAAGGAAAATGGCAAAACGGGAGGGGAGGGGAAGGGAGCGAGGGGAAGGAACTCGGCTGCCAGTCTCCCAACTGGAGGACCTGTGAAAGCAAACAGTAGCAACACCAAAACATAACAGGGAACCTGACAAAAGGTGCTACTGGGCTTTCAGCTATTTTCCAGTCTGCTGTAGCATGCATAATCTGCAAATGTTCTTGTACTGCACCACAGATACTGCTTCAGAATAGTTAGTCGCTTCACTTGCATTGCCTGATTTCAAGTTTACCATGCCTTGGTGGACTAGCCTCATCCACAATAGCCTCCTGTCCTTTATGCAGGTAAGGGAGAAATCTCAAGCAAAATGATTCTCCCTTCACCAAAGTGCAATTGCTGCCACTGACAATTGAAAGTAGTACAATAAAGCTGAGATCCCTTCTGTCGTATTTTGACTATTATCAGGCATTGAGAACAGAACTGTACTTCATTATGATAAAATCATAACATGACTTGTAACATTCTTGCAGTGCACAAGCATGGAAGTTCATGGCAGTTCTTCAGTTTGTGAACATCACTTCACAAACCACAAACCAGCCCGAATTTGTGATGAACTTTAGTTTGTCAGCCGGTTTGTGCCCATCCCTAGATATACATTTCTGAATTACTGAGAGGCCTAAACCCATATGAGATTAAAATCAAATAACAAAAGTATACAGAAGTTGTACTTACATAAATATACCATAGCAGCCTGCAGCTGTCCAACTGAAGCTTTTTTCTTTTCTTTTTTTGCATAATGGATTTTCCTCCAAGCCAATCATAATAGTGATAATTAAAAACAGCTTGGATCCCCTGGTAATGTCCACTGATGGAAAGGATTTTTGTCAGTGGAGGAGGACTGCCCCACATACCCCCTTCCACTGCAGCCCAAAATGCTGCTATTGGGGTGCAAGGGATCCTCAGCAGCACCATGAAGGGGAAGGTCTACAGCTGGAGAGGAGAAATTGATGAAAATCACCACCCCCTTCCGTTTCTGTTCTGCATCCAAGCCATTGTTTAGAAAGTATCTCCAAAGATGAAAGTTATTTTCACTTGTACTACTTGCTATACCTTTCAAATCCTTGTGCTGTGGTTAACTGAAAACCTTGACACACATATTATTCTGTCCAGGCAGGGGTAATGTGTCCACTAAGCATCCCTAGGCTATTGCCAGCCATCCTGGTCTCTGGCCAGCAAGGAGCTCTGAAGAATGGTTCAGTTTCTTAGTTGATATTCAGTGCCTTAGACGTCTCTTAGGTAATATTCAGCCCTGAAATCACATGCAAGAACTGCAGATTGCCACACTCTTTATAACTTTGAACAGTCCATCATAGCTCAGGACATACTGTGTAGGTGTTCTTTAGATCTTCCGGGAGTCACTGCTCCAAATTCTGCTGAACCAATGTGTGTGTGTGGGGGTGGAGTGGGGGAAGCTTCCAGTGTAACTTTCCGATTCGTTTTGAGGATCCATTAAGGTGAATTGTATAATGGGATTAGTAATGGGCATTTTTCAAAGTATTCTTGTAATGAAATTATACAAATAGTCTATGGCCCTGGAGAAGAATATATACGCTTACCAGGTGCTATATAGTGTACATGGGCTTAGTTATAACTCTGTTACTTATAGTGTTTATAGACTTATGGAATCATAAAGTTGGAAGGGGCCTCTAGGATCATCAAGTCCAACCACCTGCACAATGCAGGAAATTCACAACTACTTACCCCCCACACCACCCTTTCTCCATGCCCAGAAGATGGTTAAAAAAAACCCCTCCAGGATTCCTGGCCAAACTGGCCTGGAGAAAATTGCTTCCTGATCCCAAAGTATACAGGTTTATTGATCATTATACTGGCTGGATTCACATTGTTGTGTATCCAGCGCTACTTGCATTCAACCAAAGACTCGACAGGAAAAGGAAGCAAACAAAAAGGGTTCATATGAACCCTATGAGGATATTTTCCTGTGTGTAAGAGGATTAAGCCACTATATTGCATACCTGAGCTAGCTTGGCACATTAAGGGCTAAAAGCAACTTTTCATGCATTGCTTTTTGGGACTTTTTCCTTGTTTCTGGTGGTTAAGAGGAGTAGCACATCAGTCCACTCTGACAACCAGAAATGTTCCTCATGTGTATTACTTCTCCAGCTTCTGCAGTTTGGGAGGCAATGGCACAGACTTTCAAGCCTGCCTTCTTGGATCCTAAGTCTGCTGATGTGCTTGCAGAAGAGAACTGTATGATCCCTCTCTATCCTACATCAGCTTCTCATGACTCTTGAAATTTTGCTTTTAGGGATCTGAGAACCCCCCAAAAACAGGGGGGGATTATCTTTCTTGAACTAAAAATGGTGGTTATGATATCAGCCACTATGTCTATATATGTTTTGCAAGATGGTGGTTTTTATGCACAATGTGTTATATATATATATATATATATATATATATATATATATATATATGTGTGTGTGTGTGTGTGTGTGTGTGTGTGTGTGTGTGTGTGTAGATATATATAGATATATAGATAGGTATATAGATATAGATATATATGAAAGTCCCCTCACCGTAAAATCAACACCCAGGCCAAACCACTGGACCTAGAAGCACGAAATTTGGGGAGAGCGCTCCTACCATGGCATAGGTGCTCACTAAAAAGGGATTTTTAGACATTCGACCCCTAAGTTTGTCAAAAGGGGGAAAATGTGCTCCCCCATTGATTCCTATGTGGCAGCCTCCTTGTACCCCCCACTCTCTGATCAGTCAGCTGCAGAGCTCAGCATTCTCAGGTTAAAAAAAAAAACAGTTACAGGAGACTGCAGAGAACTAATGGCAGTTGAGGAAATCAGGAATGGCCAACAATCACCTGTGAGGTGCAGTGATGCTGCTGGCCCAGCCTCTCTGATGGCTTCCAACACACTCCCCCTCACCTCCTACACCTAACAGGTGGTTGTCTGTGAGGTACAGCAGCAGTTGCAGGGTGCTTAAAGCCATGAGGGAGCCCACCCCAGCAGTAATGCCTTAATGATCCTGTGGGACACACCTCCACAGTGGCTTCTAATACTCTTCCCCTCCCCCTCCCCTCCTACACTGGACAGGCAGCTGTCTGTCAAGGGTAGGAGAGAAGGTGGGATACTCACATCCACCAGGGAGGTTTGCTCAGCAGGATTGCCTTAGCCCTGCTGCTGGCCCAGCCTCCCAGATGCCTTTAAACATAACCCCCACACACACACCAGACCGGGAGGTGTCTGTCAGGTGTTGGAGCAGGGCCAGGGTACTTTAACGCTACAAGGAGGAGGCAACTTAGGAATGCAGCAAAGACATTTGCACATAGTACTCCTGCGGGGCACTGAGCTGCACAGGCCAAGTACCAGCAAGACCACCCTGGGGCGCTCAGAACAACACAGTCTCCATATGAGCAAAACAATCCAGGAACACCAGTAGAAAGGCCATCACTTTCGTGGATGGTGGCAGGAGTTGACTTAACAGACGACTGCTTCTTAAATGGACAGTTCTGTGTGGCCTGCTCCAGAGTGAGCTCACCAAGCAGCTTGGTGATCCTAGCACTTGAGGGCAGAACCACCAATGTGGTCTACAGAGAGGTCCTTCAGTAGAGAGAGAAAAAACAGTATGTATGTCTCACTTCATTTTTTATGCTACAATCTTCTCCATTGGAATTCCTACAACAAATGTTACATTTCAAACTTCACATCCTAAGTATTATAACTGGATTTATGGAAGTTAAATACTGTAGCGAAGCACGGATATCAGGCTAGTTTTATATATTCCTAATTTTGGGGGGGGAAAGTTGTCCCCAAACAGCCATAAAATTAACTAGCTTTTTAAGATCATGAAGTTCAAACCTTGTTTTCTGTGGTGCCTCGTTTGAAAGCTTGTTAAAAGGACTTGCATCACAATGTTATTGTGAGAGCACTGGGAACCAGAATCACATTTCCTGCCTTTAGGTCCTTAGAGGAAGGATGGAACTGTAAGGCTGGGCAGCATCCTTATGGACTTTTCTGATTTATATGGGCCGACTATGATATCAGTTATGTGGGACATGAGAGTACACTAGGTGACCAGTGGGAAGATGTGAATAGATGCCTACACTACAGGATCAGAGTACCATTTTCTCTGCCACCTCCAGGCAGGAGGTTGACACAGAGAACAAAGACACTCTCTCACACAAAGCCATGAGGTTACAGACTTATACCAGCAACTCCATGCAGATATACATTCCATGCACGTACGTCTGCTTGTGCCCTGCCTGCCAGCCTTCATCTACATTTGTTACATCAAAGGACTTCACACCTCGGTGCGAAGACACCGGGATGCTTCCTGAAGATCGGTTCCCATGGCCAGCGTTCCTGTGATCCAGAAGATTGGTGCCAGATCCTGCTGACAGCGACATCCTGCCTTGGACATCAGATAGATTTGAATATTGACCACTCCTTTAACACCCCCTTAGTGGCTAGAGATAGCAAACGGACCTTCTATAGGTTTTCTAGGGATGGCATCATATCTGGCCATCCTCCTAGGTACCACCTCCCAATAAAAGCTGCTCCCCAAGATTCCAGTTCAGTTCCAGTTCTAGCCTAGTTCCTGCTCTAGTTCCTTCCTTGTCTCCCATCCTCCCTCACGGACCCCTGGGTGCACCACTGGGGTTTGCCACGGGGCTTTCTACTGGTTCAGAGCCACGATCCTTTATCTTCTTTCCAAAGACTTCTCATCCTCGTTTTCCAGCTGGATCTCACTGCTTCTATAGAGGTAAATATCACCCTCAACGGAAACCATCAATAACCTGCTCATGCACATGTCTCTGTAACTTCTATCTAATTTCCTAGTACTGTATGCCTGTATGAATGACAGAACAACAAAGTAAAGTAAAAGGCTAGTCATTTGAAACATAGTATAAACAAAAACAACTCGAGGCAGAATAATGTGGGTATCCCCTGTGATGTCAAATGTTCAAACTTCGTTTCTCCTGCTTCGGGGAAGCAAAAATTATTGAGTGTTGTAAATTACACATTGAACTGTGTCCTGTGGCCATTTTTTTTATCTAGCAGGTTTATTCCTTTCTTTGACTAGATACAAGGGGAAAATATCTCCATATTTTAAGTGCCATAATAAATGCACTATATTCCAACTTCCTCTCTGATTCGTTTGGAACAAGAACTAAAATCATACATGATCAAAACCAAATTGTTAGGGAACATACACACTGCTAAACTGATCCAGCCATTCAAGAGAAAGTTTTTAACTCAATGAACTGAGCAGGAGACTGGTAGTTCAAAGACATTATGGGACTGTATTATTCAGATCTCACTGGAAGAGTTTTACATGTTGTTTCTTTCATGTTCCCTTGAGGACATTTGTGATGGACGGTTTTTAAAAGCTTAGAAGTGCTGTGTAAACCGATAAAGGACTGTGAAGGGTTAATTCTTCACAGAGCCAGAGAACCTTGAGTGACAAGCTGCTCCAAGCAATCTGATTGGTTCTGAACTGGATACAGAGGTTGATTTAGCCCTAGCTGTGAAAAGCTCAGTACTGACAGTTTTGGAATTCAGCCCTGACTGAGAGCAGTTTAACACAGACAGGAGAACTGGGGGAAATTGTCAAGGATGAGTGGGTAGTTAGATGGAGACTCCCATTCAGGCCGAAGAAAGGGGATAGACCTTCCAGTGAGAGGAGAATTTTCCTAACCAGTCAAACAGGGAGTTAGCTCTAAAGAGTGCAGAGATCCCTGGTCTGGTGTGGTTGAAAAATGTGTACCAGCCTTCTGGAAACCAAAAGAGTCAGAGAATACTCAAAGAAAGTGTACTGAAGTCTTTGGGGAAACACTGGAACAAAAGCCTCTCAACATAAAGATTTAAGTCTCTGAGAAAAGGTTAAGAAACTCTCATTAACCTGAAACATAAGAACTAAAGTCTGTACATGAACTGGTTTTACCTCAGAAATTTCAGCCCCTAATTTCACCTGATTTCCCCTCTATGGTGAATAAAATATTTTGTTAATTTGGAATATAAAAACTTTCAAGTGCCATTTAAGTTGTATAGGTTAAAGGGGGCTCCCATTCCTTCCCTCAGGTTCTTGGGCTGAGCAAACTGCCAAAATATTATACTGTGACAGAGTGGGACAGCCAGAATCCTTCAGGAAAGAAGAAAACAAACAGAAGGGACAGAAAAAGGGAGGGGAAATCTTGTCTCTGAGGGAGGGAAGAGGACAGGGGCATCATAACGTTTAACAATTTCTGTATAATAAAATGACATTTAGAGACATAGTGTGTCAGTGCAAAAGTCAGAGATGGTGTACTGACTTGGGACATTCAGTTCAATGTAAAATTGATAAGAGATGCCGTACCCCTGGGTATGTCCTTATGGCAAAGTGTCTCTTGGCAAAAAGACTGCCATAGATGCTCATTGGCGCTGACAGTCACCAGCACAAAAGGCACTGGTAGTCACCATTCTTCTCAACTTTTCCGTCTCCTCAGTGGCCATTTCCAAACCTGGGAAAATTTATTATTGTGGTTGAGAGTCCCTGATGTAGTAACAGCCATGCAGTTGGGAAGCTGCAATGGGGGGGGGGGGCAAAAATGGCTCCCTTCTCCCTCTTCTACAAATGGAGCTCCACTGAGGGAGGGAGGGAATTTTGGTACCTCCCATTACTCAATGTGCATTCCATATGGGTTCCTTGGATTAGAAAAGGTTGCTGGCATGAGAAGAAAGCAAGAATTAGGGGTACATGGATCACTTTGTTTGGTCAGGTTAGGAATTGCTGCCATGTGCAGGAGGTTTATGTCTCTCTGTGTAACTGAACCGCTATACTTAGGCAACATGGCTATTTCTTGGCCATTTGATATTAATTTTGATATGTGCCATTTACTACAATTGCTGAAGCAGAAGGCTCATGAAAGACTGGAGAGTAGCTCCCATGCAGTGAATATCAGAGCATCCTCACTTGCAGGATTTAGTCTATAATCTTCCATTTATTCCTTCCTCTGAAGAGTCCAGGATAATGGATAGAGAGTCAGAACAAGACCTGTGAATTCAAAGCTGAACTCTGGCCTGAAACTCACTAGGTGACCTTTGGCTACTAACTCTCTAGGCCTAATTTATCACACTAGGCTATAGTGAGAATAAAATCAAGACTCTGCCTTAAGTTCCTTGGAGAAAAGTTAGGATAAAAATATACTGAACTGAAGTCACATTATCACAGTAACAAATCCCTTGTTGTCACTCATATCACAAGGTGGCTCTGTCTTAGGGTTTCAGACCTCTCAAGTTTTTCTGCTCAGCTGTTCTGTCCAAACACCACAGAGTAGTGCTAAAGATAGGAAACAGGTGGTTGCCATCTATAACAATAGTCCTGTGGCTCATCTTCCTTCCTCTGGGATAACATCTGGAAGTATAGATTTATTTATTTATTTAGCTATTTATTTGTGTTGTTACAGTGAGTGGGTTTCCCAAAATCCACTTTTTTAAGATACAGCCATCATCTCATACTGCTTTTCTCTTTCAATGAGAACCCAAAGAAGCTTACAACATTGTTCTCAAGACACACACACACATACACACACACACACACACACACACATTATCCTCACAACAACCACTCTGTGGTTAGGTGAGACTTAGTGAGAGTGAGAAGCCAAAGGTCACCTAATGAACTTCCATGGCAAAGTGGGAATTTGAACCTGGGTCTCCCAGTTCCTAGTGTGAAACTCTAAGCATTATGCCATGATGGCTCTCTACAGGAATCAAGAATCTAAAGAGGTAAGTCAAACAGAGTAGAGGGCCAACAATTAAAACAATATATCTATCTATATAAAAGAAAGTCCACTCACCGTAAAATCAATGCCCAGGCCAAACCTCTGGACCTAGAAGTACCAAATTTGGGGAGAGTGCTCCTACCATGGCATAGGTGCTCACTAAAAAGGGATTTTTAGACACTCACCCCTAAGTGGGTCAAAAGGGGAAAAATGTGCTCCCCCGTTGATTCCTATGTGGCTGCCACGTTGCACCCCTCACTCTCTAATTGATCAACTGCAGAGCTCAGGATTCTGAGGTTTTTAAAAAAATAGTTACAGGAGACAGCAGAGAGCTAATGGCAATTGAGGAAATCAGGAATGGTCAACAACCACCTGTGAGGTGCAGTGATGCTGCTGGCCCAGACTCTCCTATGGCTTCCAACACACTCCCCCTCACCACCTACAACTAACAGGCGGTTGTCTGTCAGGTGCAGCAGCAGTTGCAGGGTGCTTAAAGCCACGAGGGAACCCACCCCAGCAGTAATGCCTTAGTGATCCTGCTGACCCCATTTCCACAGTGGCTTCTTATACTTTTCTCCTGTGGGGCACTGAGCTCCGCAGGCCAAGTACCAGCAAGATCACCCTGAGGCGCTCAGAACAACACAGTCTCCATATGAGCAAAACAATCCAGGAACACCAGTAGAAAGGCCATCACTTTCGTGCAAGGTGGCAGGAGTTGACTTAAAAGGCAACTGCTTCTCAAATAGACAGTTCTATGTGGCCTGCTCCAGAGTGAGCTCGCCAAGCAGCCTGGTGATCCTAGCACCTGAGAGCAGAACCACCAATGTGGTTTACAGAGTGGTCCTTCAGTAGAGAGAGAAAAAAATTACATATGTCTCACTTAATTTTTTACACTACAGTCTTCTCTATTACAATTCCTACAACAAATGTTACATTTCAAACCTCACATCATCAGTACCATAACTGGATTTACGGAACTTAAATTCCATAGCAAAGCATGGGTAACAGGCTAGTATAATATAAAAATACATGTATTTATTAGCAAAGAATTTTTCTAAAAAACATATAAGGGCCCAATTACACCTCATACAAAAATACCAAAATCAAACACATAAGGGACAATAGACCAGGCCTGAGGCATTTTGGCCTGTTCAGACCTTCTTCAGAGGTCAGACACAATGAAGAGCAAATTGGCTTACACCATTGTATACAAATATACAATATGGATACAAAATGGACCAAAAAAGAATTGCTGTAAAAAAAAATTAAAAACATGTGAAATTAAATACCTATAATAAAATTAATAAATAAGCAATGCCCCTATTCTACTAAAAAAACATATTGACTTACTACCTATGTGAAACCATGAGGCACAGAATAAAAATACATCCAAGGCCTCCAAAGATGCAATCACATGCTGAATGATGTTTCACTGATAATAATCTAGAAGCAAAAAAACAAAATTATAAACCAATGCAATCTACAACATTAAAACTTAATTTAAAAAGTAATTAATAAATACAATTATTTAGTTACTTCTGGTCCAGAAAATGCCTTCCAGTGATGGTTTAATTCAAGCCAAAGCATCCTCAGCAAAATTGTTCCTTTACAGGAAACCACTGTACTCCAGCTCTCCCTGCCCTCATACTGCTTTGTTTGGGTGGAAGAATCAGAGCACTGTGAAATCACATCATATGTTTTGTTGTACCAGCCATGACCAGTGAAAGGAGAAGACAATTTGGGGTTAGTTTGGGATAACATCTCCTATTAAGTCTAGTTCTGACACTAGATGGCATTTATCATGCAATGACTAAAGCCCTAGATGTAAATAACTTCTAAAAAGATCTAAAAGAAACACCTGCCTGGGTAAGCTTCCATGCTGAATTTGATACCGAATCAATCTTCTCTGGAGAGCAAATATAGATTATGATACTGAAAGAATGCTAATGATACAACTTAAGATGTTCCACTAGATGGCAGCGTTTCAAACAGTCTTACGTGATGTTACCCATATCTTCAAGACACTGAATAATAAATGAATGTATTCAGAAAGTGCATCAAACAAATCTATCTTGCTTAGTATTAAAACAGTAAATATCAAAGGCAGTAATGATGATATGATGCTTAGTCTGAAAGTGTTGGAACGTAGCGGTTATACTGGATAACAAAACAGCATTACAGCAATATGGACATCAGTATTTGCAAGAAGTAGTCCTACAATTTTTGGTGTTGAAGGGAAAGTAGGCTTACCTTTATTTTTTTAACCCAAATACTGGTATTTCAACTGTTAGGCATGAGGATTAATTCTGTAATGTGCAATTCTCCATCCCAGAAACACAAACCCCAATGTGGGATAAACTGAGATGGATTAATATAGTAGCTGAAGTGTGCCTGGTACATTTTTTTAACCATGTTTCCCTAATAGGTTTCCTGGACCTGGATAGCCCAGGCTAGCCTAATCTTCTCTGATCTTGGAAGTTGCAGTCGCCTCTGTCTAGCATTTGGATGGGAGACCTCCAAGGAATACCAGGGTTGTGACATGGAGACAGGCAATGGCAAACCACCTCTGAACATCTCCTGTCTTGAAAACCCCACAGGGCTGTCATAAGTCACCTGTGACTTGACAGCACTTTCCACTACCACAAAAGGATACCTTATGGGTTCACCAGCATTTGGACAGCTCCACTCTGGCTCCACATTTGAGTAATCCAATAGCTGCTCTTCATTTATCCTTGCCTGCACAGCAAACTATGCCCACAGAATTTGCCTGTCATGACCATTTTGCTATGCCAGTTGGCTTGAGGTACTGACATCCAGGATCAACAGAGCTCCCTTCCCTGGGTCTTGGCCCAGTCAGCTCAAAATGTCTGACTTGGTCACTCTCCCTATCTGATTAACTTAACAGCCAGTCTATACCAATCCTGCCTTAGTTAGAGCCTTACCAGCCTACTCTGGCCAGGGTTGTTTACTGAACATTTCCACTATGAAGCAGGCAATAAAAGGGAACCTTTCCTTCTCTGTAGGCTAATTTGAGTGAGACCCTTAACATTCCTCCTTCTCATCTAGGTGTCCAGCTAATCCCATACTGCAAAATAAAGGGAGGGGGTAGGTTTGGGCAGCTCTGCCAATTAAATGGACTGGTACGAGTAGGTCCTTTCCACACTTGGATCATCCCTGGTTTTTTCAGAGTTCAACTCGCGACACAATACCTTGCATTTATCCCTGGTTATAACAGCATCCCTTTATCCTGGGACAAGTGTGGGGTGAAACTGGGGTGGGGTGAAACTCAATGTAATGTGGAAACAAAAAATACCCTGAGATAATTACAGGGAGGAACTTGAGTGTAGTGTAGAATGTAAGTTCAGGGACAGGGTTGAACCAGGATTTAAAGTCTAGTGCAGAAAGGACGATAGTCTCAGAGGCTTTAAACAGGGACCATTGGGCTATTGAGGCCCAAATGATTAGCTCGACACCTTGAAGCTGCTCAGCCTATCTGATTTGTCTAGTGCCCTCCTACCAAAAAAAGAGGTGGAGCAATGGAGCAAGCCTCAAGGCGAGATCTTACATTCTTTAAAATACAAGATTCTGTTATTTATGTAGACAGGGAGGTCAGTATCCCGGTTCTGTGTACACTAGAAATAATTCTCTGTAAGTTCTGTTGGTATTCAGCAAACTATATGCAGGTGACAGAATCAGGAAGTATTACAGCAGCCCAGGTGTACCTGTCAATATAACTTCTTAAAAAATCTGTGAAATTAGACCATCACTGAATGTGGCAGCCGCAGTCAGTTTCCAGCCTTTAGTCTTCTAAGCTTACCTGTGCTGAAAAACCAGTTTGTGGAATATACGAGGGGGGAAAGTCTAGGGAAAATAATTCCAACATTTCTGTTGTATTAATGAGCTCCAAAGCTGTTGCTCCAGGTGGGTTCCCTCACCATGCCTGATGGTTTGGTTGGCCCTGGATCATACACCAAACCATGATTTAGGCTCCCTTAGGTTATACATGCCCTGACCTGATTGGCCCAGGCTAGCCCTATCTCATTGGATCTTGGAAGCTAAGTTAGATCTTGGCTCTGGTTAGTACTTGGAGGAGCAGGCAATGGCAAACCACCCCTGAATGGCTCTTGCCTCGAAAACTCTATGGGGTCACCATAAATCAGCTGCAACTTGACAGCACTGTGGACAAAGTACAAAGTATAAAACAAAACGAGTGGTTCTCATTCCTCCATTGATTAGTTAGCTCCCAAAGAGTAGCAAATATGGGCAATACAAGCTGGTTGCCTGTGATTAATTTGTATAGCCACATATTTTGCCTGTGCCATGCAAAGAAAATTCCTTTTCTGAAACAAGAAACTGTGGCGCAAAACCTATAGAGCCATGCTGTCATCATTTCTTGAGGGAGCACTATCCGAGAAAATAGCTTAAATAACTATACAGTCTAAATTCTTATGCTCATGTTTTTGCAAACAAGAAATCCAGCTAAGTGGAATCCTTGTCTAGATGCTTGAATTCTTTGAGAATGCTTGAGTTAAATAGCCATAAACCATCAATTTACTGGAATAACATAGCATTAGCTCTGGAATGACGGGGATGTCTTCAGCGTTCAAAAAATAAACGGAGTAGATGTGCAAATGTTGTGCCAAAATACCTATGTTAAAAATATTGTAGTTGAATTTTTTTCCATAGAGAAACAAATAAGGTGATGTGTCTGTTGAATGCATATTTCTATGTCTGCAGTTGATATTTTGATGACATGTTTTGCATATTTTTATAATTAAATGAAATTAACTTGCTTTGGATATACAAGCTGCACGTGCATGGGTTGTATTCTCTGTATTTGATTGACAGGAAGCCTGTGACTGCATGACAGCTACAATGTAATGGGTGGGCAGAAATGTACTGTGGCTAGAGTGGGAATGTGAGTTCCCTTTCAGCAGGAATAAAAATAGCTGAGAGCAGACTACCAGTTTGATAGCCATAATTCAAATTCATTTGCCAATTTGACTGACTGTGGAGGCAGAAAGAACATGCTTAGTTTTCTGGCACATAAACACACAGGTTTCTCACATGGGTTTGAATCCAAGTAGATCAGAACGCTTTAACAGGAGAAGGGAACTGGAAGGAAGTCATACCCCTTCGTAAGACATTTTCCCATGGATCCAAGCTGCAGATTGGAATACCACTTTCTTTAACACAGAAATTCCAAACATGCTGTTTGGGATTCAGCAGGGTTCAGTTCTGTCCTTAATATATGTATTTTAAAATGAGACCTTTAAATGATATTTTCTGTTGCTTTAGGTTTGAATCTCTATGCTATTGACACACAACTTTGTATTTCTTTGAAGAAGCCTCCAAATGCTGCCATCTGGAGCTGGGTCGGATAACTGTGGTCAGCTGGCTGAGAGTGAGCAGGTTGAAGCTCAAGGGCAGTCTGGCCATTGAACTTACAGATAATATCCTGAAATATCCTAAAAGGCCACTGGTGGCTACAAGCAAGCAAAGCCAATCCCTAGCCAATTCTACCAGAGCTCCAGGGATCACTTCAACAAGAATGATAAATCAGCATCACCTCATCAGTTGCTTACTTCTGCACTGCCATCAGTTTGTAGGAGGAAGCAATGTGTGAGTAAATGCCCATGGCTGATGCCACCGAAGTCAGTTTTCCCCTGCACCATTGGGTATACAGTAGTTTACAGTGCTGCAGGGGCCACTCTGCTTGGCTTGTTACAGGGCCATTTTAACTTCCCAGTCCACTCCTGAACTTAATCCAGAGAAGACAGAGGTGGTTAGTTGGTGAAGCTGAAGTTCTGGGAGGGAGTAGCATTTCCATATTTAGATGGCCAAATTTTATTTAGCAGATTCCATTAAGAGCTACTCTCTGGTGGAACGAGCCCCCAGAGGAGATCAGGGCTCTGTGGGATCTTTTGCAGTTCCGCAGGGCCTGTAAAATGCAGCTTTGGAGCCGCCACTACCAGGCCTTTGGAGCCGCCACTACCGTTAGGAACTGATAGCTGAGGTCAGAGACCCCTGTTTCCTCTTGGAACTCCAACAACAGCCTGAGCCACCTGCCGGAAGGAGAATTAAAAAAGATCAAAGAACCGACTGTGAGATGAGAGAACTGAATAACAGCAGCCATTATGGAATTAATGCTACTAGCATATTAAATGGTTTTAGAATTGTTTTAATCTATATTTTATGTTTTATTGTACTTGTGTGCTGATTTTGTGTAAACTGCCCTAAGCTGGCCTTGGCTGGGAGGGAGGGGTAATAATAATAATAATAATAATAATAATAATAATAATAATAATAATAATAATAATAAACTACAACAACAACAGGAGCTCTGATGAAGAGGTATGTTGCTACAGTAGACAAAAGTCCAGTCCCCAGCCTATTGGGGTAGATCTTTGGGTCAATCATTGTTTTATAAGGAAGGTGATTACCTGAAACTGGACTCCCCCCCCCCCCAAGTTGGAATAAAGAGGCAGACACAGGATTGGGATTAACTAAGGGCCACTTTATTGATTATTTACAACTTCTGCAGCAAGGATAAACCTCAGAGTGTGGAAATCAGCCAAGGCGGGTGTCGGCCCCTTGACCACCTCCTTGCCTTGTGCTGGACAAGCCACCTTTGGCCCCTGGCCAGCATAGCAAACTGTGAGCCACCTTGTAGTGCGCCCCCCCCCCCGACATGTAATTTAGAAAGGAGGAACCTGCCAAGGGTGGCTCTGAAGGTGGTCTACATTCCCCACCCTAGGTCGCAAAACCCACAGGCAGATTGTGATGGACCCTTTGACCCCCAAACAGGGGATGTGCTCTCTGGTGCTCACTGTATCCACCTTCCCCCTTTCCACACCAACCTGCCATGGCCAGGGCCAAGCATCTGCTTAGGACCCTGTGCCTGCTGGGCAACCCAAGGCAGCCTGCAACCCTTGCCACAGATCCTCTAGGAATATGAAATTGCCCTTATTGTCCTTGTACAGGTCCCCCAATTCCCCTGTATCTTGAGGTGTGGCAAATATCACCCAATCCCCCTAGCATGGCCTTCTGAAGCTCCCCATTTGCTTTCTTCTGAGCCCAGTCTCCCCACTGGCCCAGCTTTGAGCTCTTTGAGAGAGCCAGTTTGGTGTAGTGGTTAAGGGTGTGGACTCTAATCTGGGAGAACCGGGTTTGATTCCCCACTCCTCCACTTGCACCTGGCTGGATGACCTTGGGCAAGCCATAGCTCTGTACCAGCTGTTCCCTCAAGGACACCTTGGGAAAGAGCTCTCTCAGCCCCACCTACCTCACAGGGTATCTGTTGTGGGGAGGGGAAGGGAAAGGAGTTTGTGAGCTGCTCTGAGAGTCCCTTGGGGAGTGGAGGGCGGGGTATAAATCCAATCTCTTCTCTTCTTCTTCTCTCTTCTGCAGCCCCATTTAAAAGGGCTGCACAAGGGAGCCCAATAGAGCTGAGCCCACAAGGGGAAATCTTCCCACTGGCCCAGTTTTGGGGTCTCTTGTGCAGCCCCTTTAAACAGGGCTGCACAAGGAATCCAATAGAGCTGAGCCCCCAGAAAGAATTCTCCCCATGAGCCCAGCTTTGGGCTGTCTTGTGTAGCCCCCATGGGCTTTAAATGGGGCTGCACAAAAAAGCCTGAAACTGGGCCAGTGGGAAGACCTCCCTGCAAGCTCAGCTCTATTAGTCTTCCTTGTGCTGCCCCTTTTAAAAGGGCTGAACAAGAGAGCTCAAAGCTGGGCCATCAGAGAGACTTCTCCCCATGGGCTCAGCTATATTGGGGTCCCCAATATAGAGAACCTGAAGCTGTGGTCGCAGGGAGACCTCCTTGTGTGCTCAGCTCTTTTGGGCTCCCTTGTGCAGACCTTTTAAATGGTGCTACACAAGAGAGCCCAAAGCTGGCCTGTGTGAAGTCTTCTCCCCACGGGCTCAGCTGTATTGGGGTTCTTTTGTGCAGCCCCTTTAAATAGGGCTGCATAAGAAAGCCCAGAATTGAGCCAGCAGGAAGACTTCTCACAGTGGGTTCAGCTCTATTGAGCTCCCCTGTGCAGACCCATTAAAAGGGCTGCACAAGACAGCCCGAAGCTGGGCCAGTGGGGAGACTTCTCTCTGTGGGTTTAGCTGTATTGGTCTCCTTTGTGAATCTCTTTTAGATGCACCCATCTAAAGGGACTGTGCAGAGATGTAGGGCTAATGTCTTCACAGGGAATGAAGACACAACACAGCTTATTACCGACTAGGAGGGCTCTCCAGTTGGCAAATTCTCTCTAGATTAAAGGGAGATCAAAGAGATAAACCAGACACACTTCTTTAGGGTGCTCTTTGGGTGTTTTCTGCTGAGCGGTGGCTTTACAGACACCTCCCAATTTAGAGCAATCTGAGGTTGTGGAATTTACAGTCTTGCTCCCAGCTGCATTTGGAATCCTGATAAGGACTAAAGACTGACCTCTTTCTCTTCCTAAGACTTATGGACATAATTATCTACAGCCAAAGAGAGATTTTCTTGAAGACAAAGAGATAACCCCTGCTAAGGTAGCCTCTCTCATGGGATTATAAAAACTTTTTAAAGTTTCTGAAAAATTAACTTTGACCAAAAAAGTAATTAAGAAATCAGGAAAGGTAGAAATGAAGGATTAATTATTTTTCCCATCCCTAAATTTAATCTGTCATTTTATTTCCGAGGAAAGTGCACATGCCTGAAAGTTTTTTTGGCTGCAAAGACAAACCTGCCAAGAGACTCTTCTTATATTTACTTTAGAAAATTACCTGTTATTGGATAATTATACATAATAGAAGATAAGAATCTGAGACATTCTGGGACTATTTGACCTTGGTCACCATGGTGAAAAGGATACAAACTGCTGATGGCTAAAAGTGAAAGTAACTTATTTGAAAACATTCTGGAGTATCCATTTTTTTCACTTTTGTTGCCATGGTAAATAAGCACAAATTGCTGACAGCTAAAAGTGAAAGTATTTGATTTGAAAATGTTCTCTCTTTATTTCTATCTTCTTGCATCATTTTATTCCATTCTATAATGAGTACTGGAACGAATCCTGACAGGAAGGGTTCATCAGACCTACCTGTCAACACAGATATGATGCAGAAATTACTCGAACAAATGGGATGCAGAAGAGCAAGTAAAATAGAGACTCTTGGAAACGATAGAGGCTTTTGGGAGAAGAATCAATGAGGGTCTTGGGAAATCTAAACAAGAAGTGAAAGAAGTTGCAGGAACAATAGGGCATATTTCAGAAAAAGTTAAGCAAATCAATGATAAAGTGGCTGCTGTAGAAAATAAAACAGAAGCGATTGACAAAGAACTCAAGAGGCATGTGGATTTCTTAGCCTTTATGGACTTGAGAGAAAAGGAGTATTGTATGAAAATGAGAGGTATCCAAGAAGAAATTTATGAAGATTTCTGACAGAGGATTATATTACTTTTGGCCAATCTTCTACAAAGGGAAAAGGAAGATAAGGAGTTTGTAGAACATTCTAAAGACTAAGATACAGCTGAAACCAGAATCTTTGTTGTTAGGTTTAATGGACAATCAGTTGGAAAGAAATTATGGAGGTTTGTTCCTATATTTGACTATGGAAATGATATACATATAGAATGGAAATGTCCAACAATACCTACAGTAGATGAATGGCTAGAGAAGATGTTGGACTTCATAGCCATGGCTAAGTTTATTGTATTGGTTATGGATAAGGTAATTACTTATTAGGGATTGACTTTCTGTATGAAAAGATACGGGTGGCTTGACGATTTGTGTTTTTTCTGAATAATAAATTCGTTAAGGGGAAACAAAGAGAGAGAGACCTATTGTTTTTATATAAGCAAACAAAATTTTGTAATAAAAATATATGTGTTGTAGAGAAAATTGGAAGCCTTTTATGTCCCTATTCCTTTCCCCCCTTTCTTTTCCTTTCCTTTTTCCCCCCTTTTCTTTCTTTTGTTATTTTTCTTCTTCATGTTATATTTCATGGATGTTTGTGTATGGTTTTAATTTTTTTTAATGTCTCCCAGTTTTACTCCTCTAATAAAAATTAAATTTTTCCCCTTAATAAAGTGACTGCGTAACAGAACCCAAAACAGCTGACCAGTGGGGAGACTGCTTTCTGCTGGCTCAGCTGTTTTTTGGGCTGTCTTCTGCAGTCTTTTTAAAGTTTAAAGGAACTGCACAAGATAGCTTGAAACAGCTGAGCAATGGGAGCAAGATGCTCTCCTGTCACTCAGCTATTTTTCAAGCTTTCTGAAAACCCCGTTTAGAGGGACTGTGGTCCCTTTCAACAGGGTTTGTGGGCCATGAACCACAAGCCAGTTTGTTTCCCTAACAGGCTTCCTGCTTCTGGTTGGTTCGTGGTTTGGTTCATGGTTCTGGCATGAACCATATCTATGAACAGGAACAGACATTTTGCGCAACCTCATATTTCTGGAGCTTTTCCACCCTGGTAGCAGTGGTCATATGATGCAAGTGTTTTAGGAGTAAGAAGAGTTTGGGTGTCAAGAGTTTGGGCATGATCTTGAATACCTCCTTGACTATGGAGGCCCGAGTCATGCCTATTGCCAAGCTGACATTTTTTTCATCTGCTTGGTAGTTGGCCCCTTTCTTGTTGCACCCTGACCTAGCCATGGTAATCCACACAATGGTCATCCCCAAGCTAGACTACTGCAATTCACTCTACTCTGGCCTGCCCTTGAAGCTGATCTGGAAGCTTCAGCTGATCCAGAATGTGGTGGTGTGGGTCCTGACAGGAACATCATGGATGACACACATACAACCTGTGTTGCACCAGCTGCACTGGCTCCCAGTAGAATTCCAAGTCAAATTCAAGGTTCTGGTATTGATCTTTAAGGCCTTGAGCAGTCGGGGACCAACGTATTTGTGGGACCGTCCCCTCTGGTAAGTCCCTGGGAGAGAGTTACACTCTTTGGATAGCAATCGGCTGGTGGTCCCTGGCCCCAAAGATGTCCAACTGTCTTTGACCAGGGCCAGGGCTTTTTCAGCCCTGCCCCCGGCCTAGTAGAACTCTCTGCCAAATACCACCAGGGCCCTGCAGGATCTCATGCAAGGCAGAAATGTTCTGTCAGGCATTTGGTTGAGGGTAGCAATGGTTTTCACTCTAGCTGGCACCCTCTTTGATCTCCAGATTAGTCATCCCTCTTCCTCCCCTGACCACGAGGTAGCCAGGCAGTCCGAAATGGGAAGTGATTTTAGTTCGCCATCTGGTGTTTAACTTTATTTATTGGTACTGCTGTATTTTAACTGTATAGTTTTTATATTTTTATCCATTATTGTACATCACCCATAGCCCTGCAGCAGGGATGGGCGATTCAAAAATCTGGTGCAATAAGCAGTGGTGTGGTTCATTAACAAGCAGATACCACACTCTGAGTGGGTCATGCATTTGGTGGCAATTTGTCCTGGTTTGTTTGTCTGCTAATACAACATTTTCAGCCCAGCACATCAAAGGGGTTGCTAACAGTACTATGGTTGCCTTATCTCAACTTCAGGAGGAGAGGTTGTAGAGGCTCTGGGAGGTCAACGTATCTGGCACTCGCACATTCTGTATCATCAGGAGGCCATGTTTTGTCAGGATGGTATTCATTTGGGTGAATGGGAGCAAGATTTATGGTTGCCTGGTATTTGACATAGCTTGTGGGTTTGGTTGCAGCTGTAGGAGCTTTGGCAGGAGCCAGTCAGGTTTTGTCCATCTGTTGTGGAGGTACCAGCATGGGGCTGGATTCATTTTGGTGAAAAAGCAGCCTGTGTGCCCACTTTCTCCCAAAGTTGGGGGATTCCTTAAGAAATGTTTGGGGTGAAGTTTCAAAGGACATGCCTAGCTCAGGGGCACTCTCATTCACAAGTGGCAGGGGAGACCACCCAGTGGCTACTGTCCACGTGGATTCCAGCATCCTGTCATCCCCTGGTTTATCTCTCCCCCCAGAAGGTGGGCTGGGGGCAGGGCAGAGTTTTCATTGGTTGACAGGCAGGTTGGCACCTCATGATGTGCCAAGGCTCTTGGAGCTGCTGTAACAAATAAGGTTGTGGCTGTTTTTATTCCAGAAGGTTGTCTGTTGTCTTCTTGCAGCATGTTGGGCTTGGGTGTCATTTTGCCATCTTCTCCCTTCCCCTTTTAGTACTGGGTTCAAACGCTGGGGTCCCAGGCTTACCTTTGGACCCATTTGCAGGCCCACCAGGGCAGAGGGGAAGGCAACACACATTTGTCAGGCCGGGTGGCACAGCTGGGAGTGGGTAGAGACACCTTCGGGGCTGCACAGCTCTCACCCTCCTCCATGGCCAGGCCAGTTAGGAGCAGCCTGATGCAGCTGGTGGAGCTCTCCACTCTGCTCCAGCCCTATTTTGCCTCATTGCTTTGCTTGTTCACCCTCCCGATAGTTTGATGCTTAAATTGTGTTTTTCATCGGGGTCACTTCTTTTTGCATATGCTATGCTTGCTCTGTTCTTTTCATCACAAGTAAGTTGGTGGTATCAGCATGGGGCTGGATCCATTTAGGGGGACAAGTGGCCTGGGGACCCATGTTCCCCAAAGTTGGGGGATCCCCTTAAGGATTTTAGGGTGAGGATTCAAGGGGCATGCCTATCTTAGGGGCTTTCAAGGCACCCTCACTCTCAAGTGGCAGGGGAGACCAAACAGTGGCTACCATCCATGTGAATTCCAGCATCTTGCCATCCCCTAGTTTATCTTTCCCCCCCAGCAGGTGGACTGAGGACAGGCTGGGGTTTTCATCTGTCAGCAGGTGGGTCAGCCGATGCCTGGATCCATTTGCCCCATTCTGTGCCAAGGCTCTTGCTGTAACCGATAAATTTGTGGCCATTTTCATCCGAGAAGGCTGTCCATTGTCGTCTTTTTGCAACGTGTTGGGTTTGGGTAGTGTTTCGCCATCTCCTCCTTCCCCTTTTAATGCTGGGACTGCAAACACGATAGTCATAAAGGCAGCTCACACACTAAAGGCTGAACTACCATCTGAACTCAAAAGTACTACTCTCTACCTCAAGCCAAAGAATGAGGCTGGTTTTCCAAAGCAACAACTAACTTTCATTAAGTTTACACCAATCTAATTAAGTACTAATGGTTTTTCAACCATAAGGCTTCATAAATGTATTGACATAATGGTTGTCTGACTCTGCAAAATGCAGAATTGTAGGGCAAAAATCTTCACTCTTTAGTTCACAATATCAGAATTCTACATCTTTGTTTCTTTTTATCCTAACCAAACATTAACCAATTGGACCATTTTTGGCATCTTTTAAAACTAAAACACCTTATTTAAAGTTGCTCTATGTAGATTACTGGTTTGACCATGTTAAATAACACTATTTAAACTGAGGCATTTATTTTTATAATGGTTGTACACCTCAGCATTACTTGACTGATGTTCCCACTAATAAGGAATAAGATTTGATGTGTGACTTTTCATTATAACTAGGTGCTTCATCCCCCTACATTAATTCTCTTCTATCTCCATTTTGCCCTGATTTACTTTACTTCACGAATCCTTCCTTTTTGTAATCTCAGCAGATTTGTCTTCTGGAAATAATTTTAATTGTGTTATGAAATGAAATGAGCATGAGTCCAATCAGACCAAGCTTTGGTTTTTACCATTTGTAACTGACTTAACAATGGACCCAATCTGAATAAACCCCAATCTCTAGTCATAGATTTGAAGAGTTCTAAGGATTCATTTTGTAACAAGGAAATCTCAGAAAACACAAGGCTTTCGAGGTCATTACTGCATGGCCACTCTTCTGAGTATGTTTGCATATTATTGATTCAAAAATAGAACATTTTTCACAGCTAGTAATAGGATTATGTCCACCTCCTAGAAATCATTCAACTTTCCCCCCACAGTTAAAAGTATAGTATTAACACCTCATAGCTTATAATCAGTGAACTGTTTGAATAATTCATATTGTATCACTAATGGTATACTATAGAGACATGCTCAAACATTTGCTGGTTAGGCTTATGTTCTGCTCGCTGGTTATGAGCAAGGTGATGATTTTTCACTCAGCAGTTTTGCTGTTTTGGAGAAGCTGGCACCTGTTCATCAGATTACAAGTTACTTTTTCCCACCATAGAGAAAAATGGAGGGAATGGGGGCAACCTGTTTGGAGGCCTGTAGAATTAGACCCCCTGGTCCAATCTTCTTGAAACTTGGTGGGTATTTGGGGGAGAGGTCCCAGAAGCTACTCTGCAAGTTTGGAGCCTCTCCCTCAAACCCCCTCTCCTACAGTTGCTTTTAAAGCCACTGCTGAATTTTGGCGGCAATTCAGTGGCGGGCCGAATCAGATCAGAGAATCTGATTCGGCCCATGGCTGCTCTAGTGCCCACTCCTGAGCTGGCGGAGCAGCGCTCCACCTTGCTCCAGCCCCAAAGGACCCCTGCGGTTACCAGCTGGATATTGAAAGTTTGTGAACTTTCTTTGTTGGACAAAATTACAGAATCTTTGTTACAAAAAAATAATGAAAACTATCAATCTAATTTTGTGGCAGCATGGTTTCCTTTTTTAGAATATTTATCAGATAAAGAAGAGTTTGCATCATCAGTCAATGCGATTATTATATCATAATCTATTTTTTTTCTTTTAGTGTAACTAATTAATATTGATTGTTGATATTTGTTAATTTATGTTACTGTAATCCTCACTTATGTTTTGAGTTGCAATATTGTTGTATGATGTTGAGAGTTTTAAATAAAAAATTGAACAGTAAAAAAAAAATGTTGTAAGCAAGCAATTTGGCTATTGCATAAATTAGTTTGCTCTGGAGTCATTTTTTCCTGAGCTAAGGCAGAAATGTGTGAGCCAGAGGCTAAAAAACTGTGAGCTGGCTCACACTAACTCAGCTCAGAGGGAAGACTGCTGATAATATATAATTAAATTCATCACTTCTATTTTGAATCTTGGTACATCAACAAATATTTATTTCAGTTTTTTTCTTGCTGTCTTTTAAAGGCTTGAGTTAATATTGTATGGATTTTTTTAAAAAGATGACATTCATACCATGTTTTCTTTGTAACAATCAGCTTTTTGCTGCTGAACTGAACTTCACTTAAACAAATGAAGAAGTGTCTGAAAACCCAAAAGATGAAGAGACAGTCAGCCTGGGACCTTCTATCTACAAGAACAAAATACCTCTTATCCATAAAAACTATAGAACCGAACAATCACAGAAAGAGTGTCTATGAGACTCCAGGGCCTTTCTGATATCTGTACCTGCCTTCTCCCTCTTCTCAAATCTATTTGTATTAGTGCAACCTCCAGCATCAACCGAGAAGCAGCCATTGTGCAACCAACACTGCTAAATCAAAAGGTGCAAGGAAGGCAACGTTCCACTGCTTTTCTCTGTGGCACATGAGAAGCTGCTGTAAGCAGGAGAGCAGGGGCTGCCGGTATTTCAAACACTGCACAAGTAGAAATTATTGGTGTTGTTTGAAAGAATGTCTGTTTATACAATAGTTTTGATTATATTCCTTTTCTTCAGGCCTAGGTTGAATTTTTTATCAGGCTATAAATCACCAGAAGCCAAGGAAATGCAGACATATTATATCCTATGCTAAGAAAAGTCATATTACATCCTATGCTTTTGTTCTTCTCTACCCCACTCGTCCCCAAATGAAAATTCACTTAAAAAACTCTGATTAACTGAACCTCTGGAATGAAGTATGATTTCCCCCAAAAAAGATGGTTATAGGAATTAAATATAAGCACAAAAGCTCTTAGTAATAAGGATTCTATATTAAAATCCTGAAAGCAATGCATTACTTCTGACATGTTGTAATGTATCAATTATAGTAATTTTCTCCATCATATATAATGCTGCATTTTATTTTATTTATTTATATTTATTTATATATTAAATGGCCCTCCCCTGAACGCAGGGCTCAGGGCGGTGGACAACATTTCCTGTAACACATTCACAAATCAAGTTAAACGGTTAAAATAATGCATGACAAAACAGTTAACAATTCAGTAGCAATTTCAGATGACACTTAACTACACCAATTTATTTTATATTTTATCTGTTGAGAATCAGTCAAGGTATTTTTGCCAACATTTTTGTTTTTGTTCAGTGGTGGTGTGCGTGTCTTCTGGCAAGCCTCATTTCAGAGCCAGACACTGTGCAATCTGGAGTGCATGCAAAGATCCCAGCTTTTTACCACCTTATTCCTTCCTCATTCTCCTGCATTTGTGAAACAGTCCAGGACTCAGTCTCATTCCGTTGCTTCTGTTGTGTTCTAGCTATGATAAATGTTTCTTAGATTCTAACCATCAGTGTTTTCTACCTAGTTTTTTTTTTAAATTACACTTATCTGTATTTCCTCACTTTATATATAACTTGTTGCAGCTTATTCATTCATTTATTTATTTATTTATTTGATTTATATCCCACCCTCCCTGCCAAGCAGGCTCAGGGCGACTTACATTAAAAGCTAAAAAGCATTAAAAATAAATGATAAACATCATAAAACTCACATACATTACAAATAAAGTGTTGGTGGTGCTAACCTTTCACAGTGTAAATAAGTAACCCTAGAATAAATAAATCGAGGGTTTAGAGGGGAGTGGAATGGAGCTGCTCCAGAGATTTCAGATTCTGAGGAGAAGTTGGGGGAGCTTCTAAGGCAGCCATGGTGAACGCTTGGGATATTTTATCAGCTCTGTACAACTTGATACAGGGTTTCATGTTGGGCCTGCAAGGCACAAGGCTTCTAAGTGGGCCATATTGAAGAGGCCATATTAGCAATTATTATGTGTTCTGTAGGTAACAGCAATTTAAGTGTTATGGGATGTTGCTAATAGTGTTTCAGATGTCTTTGTAATTACCTGTCATTTTCTGTGAGGTAAGTCCCTCAGAGTACCTTGAAGAGGACATATACAACTGAGGTTGAGACTCAAAGGATAATCTCTATGCTGGATAAAATAGTATGCAGGGTTTGATCTTTCCCAAATGTTGTTTAATATATATATGCACCCTCTGGAGGAGCTTGTTAGAAGGTTTGGCATTGGGTGCTATCAATATGCGGATGACATTCCACTCTTCTTTCTGACTGATAAGCAGCCAGAGACTGCCCTCTCAGCCTTCTAAGACTAAAGTCATGTGGCTGGGGAGGACTAGGTCTTTGGGGTGGCCTGCAACTCCCAACTTGTGACAGGGTCCAACTTTCTTTGGTGGACTTGGTAAGGAGCTTGGGAGTCTGGCTTGATGCTTCACAATCACTGGAAAAACAGGTGTCCATGGTGGTGAGGTCTGCCTTCTTCCATCTTCACCCAGCATGTCAGCTAGCACCCTGTTTGTCTCAGTCAGATCTGGCCATATTGATTCATGCCACAGTCACCTCCAGACTAGAGTACTGCAACTCTATGCAGGGCTATCCATGAAGATGATTCAGAAACTGCAACTTTTCCAGACTTTTAAGCAGTATACCCTGATCTGTGCACATCCAACCTATTGTGAAGCAGCTGCACTGGCTTCTGGTTTGTTTCCAGATCAAATTCAAGGTGCTGGTTCTCAGCTTTAAAGCCCTCAATGGTCTGGGATCATCTTATCTGAAGGACCACTTATCTCATTGTGACCCTCCACGTTGTCTGCATTTGACTTCTTGCACCGTGCTGGTGGTATGGTGGTATCTGACCCTTAATTAGCTCGGTTTTCTACCACTCGAGCCAGGACCTTTTCTGTGGTCATCCCATATTTTTTTTAAAAAAAAATTCTGTTTATTCCATTTTTTAAGGTTTTCTGTTTCAAACAATATTTACATGCATATCTATTACAAAGGGTAACAACCATTTTCAATAAACCATTTTCTTTGCCCATCCAGCTAGTATCTATTTTCATACCAATCGTAAAATTGTTTCCAAGTCTTATAAAAAACATTTTCCCCTTTACATTTTAACTTCATTGTTAAGATATCCATTTCAGCGACTTCACACATCTTTTTAATATATTCTTCCATTTCTGGAATTTTATCAGACTTCCAATATTTGGCGTAAAGCAAACGTGCTGCAGTAATACCGTGTATAATCAATTTTTTCTGTTCTTTTATAATTTCTTTGGGAATCATATTAAGTAGATATATTTCTGGTTTCAGTGGAATTTCAATTCTCGTAATTTCTTGGATTATTTTCTGAATCATATGCCAATATTTCTTTGCTCTCTGGCATGTCCCCCACATATGGTGGAATGTACCAGTATTTACTTTGCACTTCCAACACGCCTTGGAACCTGTCTTGGAATAGTTAAAAAGTCTGTCCGGTGATAGGTACCACATGTAAAACATTTTAAATAGATTTTCTTTGTAGGTAGTTGCTCTAGTAATTTTCAGGTTCTCTGCTTAGATAGATAACCATTTGTCCAGTTCAATATTATAGCCAATATTTTGGGCCCATTTCACCATATTTGGTTTTACCCATTCGTCTTGCATTCTATATTCCAAAAGACAATCATAGACTTTTTAAATTGTTTTTTCATTTGAAATTAGCCAAATTTTATCTAGTTCTGTAGGCTCACTATAAAATCCTTGTCATTTATCTATGTTGTACCTTGAATGTAACTGATTTTGTTCCTACCATGTTAAATTTATTTCCTGTTCTTGCAATCGTTCTTTCAATTTGAGTTCTAATTTTTTATCCAGGAGATACTCATATGTTGCTCTTTTTTCTTTTGTTAACAAGGTGGGCTTTATAAAGGCCTCTAATGGAGAGACCCATTGTGGTATTTTTGGTAGAATTTATATTTTATTTCTTCCCATATTTTTAAAAGTGAGTCTCGTATTACATGTTGTCTAAACACCTTATTCTTTCCCCCATATCTGTGGTCATCCCATATTTGTGGAATCCCTTTTCAGAGGAGACTGAAGGCCTGGGGGGCCTAGTTAGGTTCCAGAGGACATGTAAAACTGAACTTTTTCAGCAGGCTTTCATAGGATTGTTTTTATATAGCCAGTCTCTGTTCAGCTCTGGCTATTTCTCCCCTCTAGTTTTCAGCTCTTTTGGCTTTCGGTTTTTGATACTGATATGTTTAGAATTTTATACCAATTTTATTGTCACTTATTCATATTCGTTTTTCGATCATGTCAGTTGTTATTTAACTTTTTTAAATCATATCATTCAATATCGTTGTTAGCCATCTCAAGCCACATTTTCTGTGGGAGAGACAGAATATAAATTTGAAAAATAAATAAATAAGTGAATGAAAAGCAGTTGACAGTTGTATTTTCCATTTTATACTTCTTCCCCATCTCCCTCTTCTTCTAGAGGAATGCCTCTAATGCTTCTGCCTGGGCAGTCATCAATGTCTTTTTCATGTAGTTTATTCTTACCTTATTGTTATGGTTGACTCATTGCTATGTACCCTGATATTCTCCCTCCCTTTCCCTCTAATCACCAGAGTCCCATAACAACCTCCAGTAACATTTACCCAAGGAAGTTTTACAAAAACAAAAGAATATAGCATGGTATTCAGCATAATTTGGTAGGGCAGAAACCCTTCTTTACAACCCCCCCCCATCTTTTTTGTCCATTTCCATGGACAGGAAAGGGGTTAGTAGCACTGAAGCTTTTCATCCTAAGAGAGAGAGAGAGATTGCAAACAACCCAGGGTTTTAAACATTTATCTCAAAATAAAATTTTAAAATATAGGTGCTCAGCCTTCCAAAATAGATTTAATTTTCTTTTAATGTTCCTGTAAGGCTGCCAAGATTTAAATTGGACGTCTGGATTCAATTTTGGTTTAAGGGATAATATCCCACGTGGGCTGACTGTAAAAAAGTTTTGAGTTTTAAAACTTTTATTGGTTCATCGAAATAACAGAGAGCAGGGTAAACTCTGCGAGCCTTGAAAATGCAACTTACTGCAAATACCCAGAAGAAATCCATCCACTGGCTTATTTTATACCATTCTACATAGGAGCCAAAGCTGAAGTATAAGGCTTTTAAAATGTATGAGAAGAATATTTGTTCAATTGACTTCTCATTTGGTTGACCTTGCCTCTTGACCTCAGTTGATTCCCCTGCTAGATAATCTGGTGTCACTGTGGTCATCTTTCATTCCATAGCTCCTTCTGATGCACCAGTCTAATTTGTGCTTGGATGCCATTGCTCTTGAGTCTTCTTCTGGATGGATACCCCAGCATATAATCTTACATAAGAGAGAAGCAAATCAATAACAGAAGATATAAGTGCCTTGACAGAAACACTGGAGATGAATATTGTGCCATGGAAATGGAATGACACAGCTAATCTGTGGTCTTGATGACTTCTTGCACTCTACAAACAAAGGAAAGAACTAAAACCATGGGATGGGAAGTGCTTCTGTTACTACATGTGCATCAGACAAGTAAAGGAACATAAAGATTGCAAAATATATGTTTTGAGAGTGAAATGCTTAATATCCAGTTTTATATTAAATTGGGGTGGCATGCAGTGCTCCTTCTAAACTGTGGAGTCTTGTGAGCAAAAATTCTATTTTGTGAGCTACTGGCATTAAAGTTGTGAGTGAGTGATTTGGCTACTGCATAAATTAGTTTGCTCTGGAGCCATCTTTCCTGAGCTAAGACAAAAATGTGTGAGCTGGAGAATAAAAAACTGTGAGCTAGCTCACCCTAACTCAGCTTAGAGGGAACACTGGTGGTACGGGGCTGAAACTGACAGAAATTCCCTTGGACACTCTAAAAACGGAGTATCCCACCTGCTGGAATGTCTCAGGCCTCTAGAGCTCCGTCACTTTCTGGCTATGAGTAATCAACTCAAGCGTGCTGGAAAACAATTGACGTTCCCAACTCTGCCCAAACCCCTCCACTTTGCAACATTATTAAATTAATATCCTAGGCAGAACTTCCAGCCCTGCTCCAGTCGTTGTCAGCCTGAGTACATCTCACTGACATCCCAGCTTCTTTTCATAGCTCACTCTAGTCTCATCATCTGGTTTCCCTTGTGGGACCACTTTGGCAGTTATCTTAGAATCATAGAATCACAAGCTCTCCAACAGCTTTCATGTTTCAGCCTTAATCCCAGTCCTGTCCCAACTAGGAATGGGCATGAACTGGTAAAGTGCAGTTCGTTTCAGTTTGTGGTACACATGGCTTTCATGTTTCAGCCTTAATCCCAGTCCTGTCCCAACTAGGGATGGGCACGAACTGGGAAAGTGCAGTTCGTTTCAGTTTGTGGTATACATGGGCTGTGAGCCACAAACCATCACAATCTTTTAGATGCCAAATGAACTGGTTTGGTTTGTGAGGTTCATGATGCAGTAGAACAGCACCCCAGTGTGCTAGAGACACCAAACTCACAGGGAATTTCCAGCTGATTCTCCTCTATTTGCCCTCCAAGTTTGATAAGGATTGGATTTACAAGTTACACCCCCCCCCAAAAAAAAAGAAGGTGCCCTCAGGAAAGTGCTTTCTGGAGAAATGACAGATGCAGGTTCAGGAGTGTATAGAATGGACCCTGTGCAAGCTAGAGACACTAAACTCACAGGGGATCTCCAGCTGCCTCTCTTCTACCTGTCCTCCACATTTGATAATTGGATTTAAAGGATTTGAGATGCCCCCCCCCAAAAAAAAAGGTGCCCCCAGGAATGTGCTATCTGGAAAAAAAAAGACAGGTGTAGGTTCCGTATTGTATAGAACAAACCCTGTGCAAGCTAGAGACATCAAACTCATAGGGGACCTCCCTTGGATGCTCCTCTACATGCCCTCCAAGGTATGTTGCTTTGAAGTTTGATAAACATTTTGACTGAGTGGAGATAGTCTGTCTGGAAATGTATCCATTTACAGACTACTAGGAACTGCTTGAAAGTTCATGCAATATTCGAGCCAGTTGACCTGCCATGAACTTCAGTTCACAAAACACAAACTGCCCAAATTCTTCACAGACTTTCATTCGTGAGCTGGTTCATGCCCATTTCTAGTCCCATCAAAGCCACTGCTTCTTCGTTGATACCATTAAAGGTATATACAAATTACCCTCCAAACCTCCTAACTTTGTAGCATTCTTTCTGGAACCTATCTATTATGCCAACTTCATGGTTGGTCTATGGCCCACTTTGAACCTCCCCCCCTTTGGACATTGCCCTTTATCCCTTGTAGCTGGTTTTCTGGATCCATGTCTCCTTTGGTTCATTTTTGGACCCCCCACTTTTTGCTGAAATCCCTGAGCTCTTTCCTTCTTTGAACCCTGGAGCTTCATTCCCAGATCTGCTTTTCATCACCCTCCCTTGACTGGTCTCTCAGCCATCTTTTCTATTCAAGATCAGGCCTTTATGTTTTCTTTCTCTCCCCCACTCAAAGCACCACTAGTTTGAGTAACAGCTTTTCCAGTTTGTCCACAATAAACAACTATTCCTAGAAAGGTACGTATATGTAAAGCTTTTGTATTTGTTTATTGTACTGTCTCATTGCTATTCTTGCCTGTCCCTTTTCCATTCTGTGTCTTCTTGGATGAACAGAGATCTTTATTATTTAAGGAATATTTTCTCCCTTTGCACTACAGTACCTCAGACCAGCATCCCAGCACACACAGGCAGACGATCCTAAAGTTAATTGCCCAGGTGATACTTGTTGGATCTTAAAAGTGTAAAGGATATTTTGTATTTTATAGCCCCTGCATGGGTACCAATTTGGGTAGCTGTGGTCTGGAATACATAAGAGCAGGCATTTCCATTTTTTTTCTTCACTGCTTCTCCCTTATATTCAGGTTCCAAATTAAAATCTGAAAGTGGCATGTAAGAGTCACCCAATTGGATACAAGGGTATTGTTTCAAAACCCTCCATAATATACCTTAGGAAAACAACAGTACTGGATTGTATTGGTATCTAAACAGTTTTGACATGTCAAGGGTGGTTTTGTTAGCATTTTCTCACCATTTCCTCATCAGGCCCAAGAAACAGAGGATCATTTGATCCTCTGTGCAAGCAAGGTGTCCATTCATTTTTTTTTTAAGTAGCAAGTAATTTGAGAGAATGAAAGCTACCTTTTGCAGAACAAGATGATGGAATGAAAGACTTCTACCTGGATCCAAGACCAAAAGCTGAAAGCCACATCTTACATTGGCTACGATATAAGCTATTGTGGAAGAGCCAAAAAAAGAATTTATTCAAAAAGAAAAGGCAGGAACAGAAAACTGCATTACACCAAACTGAATAGAAAAAAGACACAGAGGGGGCAAAAAAGAGTGACCTAAAGTTATAAGTAGAAAGAAAGGCCAAACAAGATGGATACATGCTGTATATAAGTCGGAAATATATTCAGTCACTGGGACAATGATGCTCAATTCAGCATTCTTAATATAAAATATTTCTTGTAGTGCTTTTTAAAGGTTTGTTTGATGTCATCAACAACTGCAGTATAATTTTTGGAATGTGGTATTCACTAAATTGATATAAATTTGAAATATTCAGTAGATGAGAGATGGTTAACAATCATATTGTATATAATTAGTGAGGACTATACATTCACGATTATATCATTTTTGAACTATAAGATTGGGAATTTAGATTAGGAAGAAATTAGAAATATTAAAACAAAGTACTAAATGCCTTTGACTGAAAGAGAAGCTAACAAAATCAGAGAGGATTTTCTCACATTAAACTGAATGCCCGTGCATTCCAGAAAGCCTACATTGTTTTGACTGAAGCAGCAGAGTGAAAAGTCATACTTCTAAAGTCACACAAATGAGGAGGAATACCTATGAGTGTTACTCATTTTGTGAGTAGAGCAAAGGTTAGGAGAATAACTGCTGTGGAATCAAACTGACAGACAGTCATTGTTGAAAAGTCTGAGTTTGTAGTGGAAACTATTGTGAAGCAAGTGCTTAAATGTTGGGTTTGAAACAGAGATGGGAGAAACTCATCAGATCTGCTTTAAAAGTCGCTCTGCTAGGCCCAGTTGAAGGCTCAATGAACCAATATGGACTAGTTGGCATCATTGACTAATACACCTCAATTTGGGCTTAGTACAGCACTTCACTGTGTATGTTTACACCTTCTATCTTTTAAGAACAGTAATCCAAGAACTCTTTCCCAGCATTTCTAGGGGTGAACTCTACAATAAATTACCAGAATATGGGATGTATACTGTATGTCAGGACAACAAGTAAATTGTGGAAGCCCCACCACCCTGTTCATCCAGCAACCCCCTGACCCCTGCAAAAACCAACACTTGAGTTACTAAGCTCCAGGTGGAGACTGGACTTCTCCTGGAATCACAATGGATCTCCAAATGGTCTAAAGGAAGTGGCAGCTTTGGAAGGTGCAGTCTATGACAACATATCCATATTAAGTATCCACATCTCCAGCATTCTCAGGCAACACCCCAGAAACTCCAGGAATTTCCCAAACTAGAATTGGCCATTCTAGTAAACAGTGAGGCTTGAAAAGGTCAACTTGAAAACTACAGTGTGGAATGGGTCAAGGCCAGGGGTCATCCCAGACCACTCCTTGCCATATGGGCAAGTAACCTGCCCCTGGGCCAAGCCAACCCTGGTGGCTTGTGCCCAGGCTGGCATAGTGATCAGGCTACCACTGTGGCACTTCAGCCCCTTAACCCATACAACTCAAGGAGAGGACCTACTCAGAGCAGCCCCTAAGCTTTCTAAGGAACTGCATTGTGCTCCGTCTTCACACTAAGACATACTGATAGAGAGTGAGAGATTGCAATGGAGGATCTCTCCTTCTTCTTGACCCCTGAAAGGAAACACCTGATATCACTGACCAATTAGAAAGACAGTACACCTTCAGCTTTCCCGGGCTTACAGTCAATTGGCCAGCTGCCAGGTATTACTTCCAGGATAACATGAGTAAACAAACAAGTTGCATAAGTTAACACTATAATGACTGAATTTCTCAGGCCTTGTGTTACATGCTCATTTCTCCAACAACCTGAAGGCAGATCTTGACACACCTCTCTTCCCCCAAAAGTGGGGTGCCATGTGGTGCTCACTGGACTGCTTATCCTTTCCCTGCACTATCCTGCCAAGTGGCTGGTTCTATTCAGGGGTCATTTTGTAGAAAAAGAGGTGCAGGAGCTCATTAGCACAACTCATTAGCATAATTTATTTGCATATGCTAAGCCACCTGACCTCATTGGGAGTATGGCAGAAGGCGAGAGAGAGAGAGAGAGAGAGAGAGAGAGAGAGAAAGAGAAAGAAAGAAAGAAAGAAAGAAAGAAAGAAAGAAAGAAAGAAAGAAAGAAAGAAAGAAAGAAAGAAAGAAAGAAAGAAAGAAAGAACTGGCAGAGAGGGGACAGCTACTAATCCAAGCCTCAGAAATACCACTATTCTGGGAGGATAGCTTCATTGGTGGCTGAAGCCTTCAGAAGTTTGGGGTCATTTCCAGAGAATGGGGTCATTTTGCTGCAGCCATGACACAAACAGGCATTCCCCTGTGAACTCCCGTGAGCTCCTGCTCGAAATGACCCCTGGTCCTATTTAAAAAGGCCACACCCATTCAGTCATCCCAGTGCTACTGCCAACAGTACAGGGTATGCAAAAACACACCTCCAAAAGCCAATCAGTGAGGAGCAAAAAATACCTACTCACCCCCCCCCCCCGAAGCAACTGGCTGAAGCCTGCATTTTAGGTGGGAGGGTGGGCAGAGCATGCAGATTAAAAGGCTGGAAGGTGGGGGCGGAGCCATCTTATATTGACACTGGTTCTGCCCCCACTTGATGGGGGCACATACTTGCCCCCCATCACCTGCCTCTCCCTCCTTCCAGGAAAGGCAAAGGTGGCCACCCACCTGCAATCACTGTCTGGGCTCCACAGCAGGCAGCCTGGATTCTCAAAATTGTTACATAGCTATGATAATCTAGATGTATATCTCCCCCCCCACACACACACACACATTTCCTATTTCAATAGAATTCATATTTCTGATATGGAAAACTTCGGGTGAAATATTGATTGTTCATGGGGGGGGGTCACTAAGTATCAACATTTACTATGGAGGTAAATGAATTAAGAGTGTACATTGACTGCATGTTTGGGATTTTTTAGGGGTGTGGGAATTGTGGCAGTTGTATTTCTGCTCCATCATTTTCTTTCTTCTATGCATTTATGATGACATTTTGGAATTAACTTTCTAGCTTTAGTTTGTCTCCCAGTGGAACTATTAATGCCTATTTTGGGGCTTAAAAACAAAGCCTATAAATAACACACCTGTCCTGCTGAGATTATGGCTTGTCAGAATCATTAGTTTGCCTTGGAAAGGACACTTTAAATCACTTACTCAGAAGAGTTCTGGAATGCAGCTGTAATAAAGATATTTGAGTTTATGCTTGCAATTCTTGGCCAATGTACAATGGATAATTCTTGCTATCTGGTTATATCTCACAAGCTAATCAATACTTGACAGAGCAGGTCAACCTATAATGATGTAATGTATCGATTCAGCTGGTAACATGCATTCACAGTGTTTGTCATTATCTGTATTTTAAAGGACAAATCTGCAGTGAAATCTTGAATGGCAGCTATAATACAGTCTACTTGAACATAATGTTTTCCCTGTTTTCAGTAGTACAGTTGTTTTTTGTTGTTGTTTTTACTGCTGAAATAATTCTGCAGGGCCTGCAAGATGGAGCTCTTCCACCAGGCCTTTGGCTAGGAGCTGCCACCAGCACTGCAACAACATCTATAATGAGAGCCGGCCCTGAATGCAGCCCAGGCTCGACAGTTATGGTTGGTACGACTCCAACTCGATCGGAAGCCATCTGATTAATAAGATTGGAAGCACTTTATTGGGAATTGTAGTTGTATTTTTGTAATTTATTGGAATTTTATTGCTATTGTTGATTTTAAATTGTTTTATGATGTCTGTCTGGCACTTGTGCACTTGTAAGCCGCCCAGAGCCCTCTTGCGGGGAGGGCGGGGTATAAAAATAAAGATAAATTTAAAAATAAATTTTAAAAATTATCATCCAGACTCCATGATTACCTTCTCTACTTCATATGTGCATGTATTGAATTAGGGATCAGGATCTTTCTGAGTAAAAATCCTAAAGACATGTCTAATCACAACCATCTGATTGTTGCCGAGTTCATTTTAGTTGTATGTATAGAAACATAGAAACACTGAACAGGATTCAACCTCCTGTTTGTGCAGCTTCACTTTCCTTCCACCCACACCCAGCTGAATGTGAGGTCATGACAATGGACCATGGCAATCACTACCTGTGGCATGCAGGTGTGAACTTCCATATGTGGATCCATACGTGTTTCCAAGCTGAAGTAGCTGTGCTCAACTACCCACCAGCTTTTCTCACATCTGGCTCACTCATCATTCAGCAAGGTGCTGAGAATCATCCAAGCAAATCCAGATGTGTCTGATTTGCAGAATTACACTGCTCTCTCACACATTTTATTGCAACCAAATGGTAAAGACACACACACACAAAACAAGGAATATAGATAGATGATTCATTCATTGATAGATTAAACAAGCATCAAGAATATAAATTAATTAAAATGTCTATATATCTCACCTCCCCACCATCAAATGCCAAGGTGGCTCACAAATGCAGTGGTGAAACACCCTGCACAAAGAGATCATGCTGTAAATACAACATTTAACTAAAATGACCAAAGAAACAGCTCTAATTTCATTGCCACTTCATTGCCATATACATACTCAACAATATAAGCTTCATATCAATTATTCAATTGCCCTCAAAAGATTTCTTTAAACAAGAAGGCTTTATAGTGTTCCTTAGACTCTAAGGTGGGAATCCTCTTGACCACCTCTGGAGCAGGTGCCAGTGCCACATGTTTTCAAGCTATGGCATTAGAAATAGATTCTTAACAGGGATAGTTTATTAGAAGAAGAAGAAGAAGAGATTGGATTTATACCCCGCCCTCCACTCCCCAAGGGAGTCTCAGAGCGGCTTACAAACTCCTTTTCCTTCCCCTCCCCACAACAGACACCCTGTGAGGTAGGTGGGGCTGAGAGAGCGCTTTCCCAAGCTGTCCTTGAGGGAACAGCTGGTACAGAGCTATGGCTTGCCCAAGGTCATCCAGCCAGGTGCAGGTGGAGGAGTGGGGAATCAAACCTGGTTCTCCCAGATTAGAGTCCGCGCACTTAACCACTACACCAAACTGGCTCTATTAGAAAGGGATAGGACACTCCAGAGTGAGCTCTGAGAACATCTAAGTTGTCACATATGCTCATATTGGGAGAAATGGTCCTTCAGGTCCTAGCCTGTGTGGGATTTTACAGCTAAGAACCAAAACCTTGAGTCCGATCCAAAAGCAAATAGGCAGCCAACGTATATGACATAAATTTTGGGTAATAGCTCTGAGCTCTAGTTGGTAGACAAACTTCCAGATTGCCTTCAAGGCTAGACTCACATACAGCACATCACAGCATAACCAGCTCCATAGTAGTAGAAGTAGAAGGAGGAGGAAGAGGAAGCCCATTTTCCCATCAAATGAAGTTAAAAGAACACACTAACCAAAACAGCATTAACTATGCTTCTTCACTGATTTTATCAACTTGAATACCACTACTTCTAGGATAAGCAACACAACTCCTGACCAGCATCATCTCCATCTGGTCTGGGTTTTTTTTAAAAAAAAACTCATAATGGTTTGCCACTTGACCTTAGCACTGGCCTAGAACATGGAATAGTTACTACATAGATGTCTCTGCATGTGTTCAGTGTCTATCCATGAATCTAGCTAAACTTGCAATCAGTTCTTGCAATTGTTTCTCAGATAGATGCCACGGACTGCCCAGGTACACACAGGATAGCAGGCATTGTAATCCATCCAGTGTCAGCCACTTAAAGGATGTAATTGACTGAGCAGGCATGAAGAGGAGCCAAGCTTCAGTGCTATGCAATACAAAACATATTGGTCAGTTTACACAGTATACCCAAGGTCATGATCACCTGGTCATGACCTTGAGTATACTGTGTAAATTAGATGATTTAGTTCTCAGACTGGGCAAAAGCAGCCAGAAGCTGCAATGACTCAGCCGTGTAGCACTACTACACAAGCACAAAGCTTGGTACTGTGCTTGAGATGAACTTCACCAAGAGTCACATTGATGATCTGATCAAAAACTCGCACTTTGTGTTAACTGCGGGAGTTTTAGCCCAGTCATGTTACTGATCACTTTCATACTGAAGTTTTCAGCATGCCTAAGCAGAATTAGCCTGTGTGTGGAATCCACATGGGTCAGACAAACATTTGTAGCATGATCCTGATGCAGAAGTACCACCCCCTCTTCTTCAGTAGTGCATAGTCCCAGGTGAGTGTTCTTAGGATAGCTGCTTTACAGTGAAATATGAAGCATAATGGCAACCTTCTATTGAAGTCAATGGGTTTAGGAGAGTCTTAGTCTACTTAGAATTGCGCTGTAAAGTAACCTTTTGCCTCTTTGGCTCAGAGAAGAAATAATCGTCCCCAGCAACAATGATTTGTGGTGCACTCTAAATCTTATCACAAATCTTTACGGAGACGTATTCAAATCATGTAGATCAGTATTAAACTCCAGCAAGGATATGAAAAAGTGGTCATAGGCAAAATATTTATTAAGCTTGCGAGCTACACTCCAGCAGCTTTTTTAATTTATTCTGTCATATTTATTGTTTCTGTTTTTCAGCTGGCTGATAATTCCCCTCCCCCAACTTTGCTCCTAAGGTTTTACGTTTCTTATTTATTCTTCTCTCCCAGTTTGGTGTTTGTTCCCTGCTTCAGTAAATGGAAAATGTTCTGTTGGTTTCAGATTATACGTCTATGCCCTTCTTACCACTGCGCTGCATACCACTGAACACATTTTCATGAATTCTTCTTTCATCTATTCAACTTTGCTCTTGTATGAAATATCATTTGAGCTGTATTAATTTTTTGGCTCACTGGTGTGTTTCACATTTGGTGTCTACATTTATATATGCTAATGGTGCTTTTATATTAAAAACACATGGTGAAATGCTTTACTAAAATTGACCTTTTTTTAGAAGTTATTAATTATTGTCTCTCACATTGCTATTTTTAGTTCAAGACCCCTGTTTCATTTCTCTTTAGTTCTGTTGATGAGTGTTCCCAGCCTGAAATAAGAAAAACAGAATTCTTCCCTTTAGCAAGAGGATTCAGCATCCCTAATGCATTCATTGCAAGGAGGGATTACAACAGTTCTTGAAGCTGAATTTTCTCTTGGAAATGAATTCTACGGATTTGTAGATTTTCTGGGCTGTATGGCTGTGGTCTTGGCACTGTAAGGAGTTTCCCAGGCTGTGACATGCTAATGGAGGAGCTTTCCTGATGAGGTTCTTTTATGTATAGATTGGCTATTGAAATTCTAATCATAGCCTGGGAAACTCCTACAAGATAATGACTCAGCCCTACCCCACCTTCCTGAATAGATATAAATTACCTGCCTACCATTTTTCTTCTCACATTGACACAGAGATTACAACATCCTTCTGTGTTATACCTCTGAGGATGCCAGCCACAGCTCCTGGCGAAATGTCAGGTACTACAATGCCAAGACCACGGCCATGCAGCCCGGAAAATCTACAACTAATGAACTCTGGCTGTGAGATCCTTTGGCCAAGGACAGATTGAAGTTCTGCCGCACTATAGGAGTGCGGCAGAACAAGCCAGGACAAACTGCCCCGCAACGCGGCGTTCAGACGCTGCTGCAAGAAAGCCACCCACAGCGTCCACACTGCAGGTGGCTTCCACCGGCGGCGGCAGAACGCCGCACAGCTCCACCTGCCCGCGCGTGTTCACACCCACCAGAAGCGGGTGGAACGCGCGTGCAGCCGCCGGACCAGGTGAGTCCAGGACGCCTCCGGGGGGCAGATGTGGCAGTCTGGATGGCCACCCTGCCTCCGCTTTAAAAGCGGAGGCAGAGTGGGCCAGACTGCCAGTCCGTCCTCAGCCTTTGACAATATATTGAATTTTCCGTTCCCCCACAGTTGCCTCTGAATAGGAGTACACAGCCATGCTCTCCCCCAGGGTGACCACTAGGTGAGTAATAGAACATGCAAAAAAGGTGCTTTGTCATGAGACAGCACTCATAAGGGCATGCTGTCTCTGAGCCTGATTGTGTTGGCTGAGCTGTGCTCCGTCACCAGCTAATCCATTATCCTTGGTGAGGGCCAGTGACTGCATGCTACCTTCTGCTGCAGAGGATGCTACTTGTCCACAAAGGCACATATGTTTGTCCCATCTATAGATTTATCTGTTTAATTAGAAAAATGCATATGCCACCCACTCCAGAGACCTGCTTGAAGGGACTCACAACAAAATCATTAAACAGCATATATGTTATCAATAATAAACCATATTGATAAAAAAGCAATAAGAACAACCCATGGCATAAAACAACTGCCTAAAAATTATTAACAGTCTGGCTAGAAGTAGACCATAAAGCCAAGTGAAAAATGACTGAAATTATTTAAAAACCTGGGTAAAACCAGCCCAGTAGCAAGATGATTTTTCTGGGGGGACACTGGGGGGCACGGAGTCACTTCTGACATCACAAAAATAGTAAAATAAAGTAAAAATAGAAGAGCCAGAGAAGAGCCAGCTCCCTGGCATGGATCAAGTGTTCTCCTAGTTGCCCCCACCCTGCTTTCCACATATTCCCCCCTTAAGTACTATGTATTACTACTTTGCAAATGTCTGCAGGTAGCAGATTGTGATAAAACTCTGGTGCCGATTTAAAGGGTAGCAGTCCCTTTAAATCGGGGCATCAGCTGCTGCAAAAGGGGGTGGGGGAAACTGGACGCAGCTTCAGGGAAGTTTTCAGCAGAAGATCAGAGGGATTATAACCTAAACAAGGTGCAAAAAGGCATCAGAGCCAAGTATCCCACCCCCTCCAGAGGAGATACAAGTATGAGTATCTCTATGGCTGTTTGAACCCGAAGGCTACAGAGCCAGGGGGAATCGTGCACCCCTGGTGGGGGTCAAGCTGCTTTTCCAAATATGGGTTTAAGAAGCCTTGCAAGGTACTGGCCCAGCCTGCGGGAAATTGCCAGGAGCTCTCTGTGGATGCGCTGCTGAGAGCTTAGGTGGGCGAAGGAACCAGAGGGGAGGGGAGGCTTTGGAGACTGACATCCACCTTTGCTCTGACCAGAAACAAGCCAGTGGTGGGGCCAGGGGTGATGGTGTGGCCAGCAGGGGCTCCCAGGGTGGGGGTGTTGCAGATTCAGGAGGGGCCGCCTAGTTATGGCCCTGGTAAAAACCTTTATGGCAGAGCAAGGATTCAAATGTAAGTGTCTATCCAAAATTTTAGTCACTTTACTCCACTAGGTCTCGAAAAGTAAAGGTGTGATGTCACCAACAAACTAGTATGGTTAAAGCAGAATCCTCCTGATACATGTTGGGATAAGGAGACTGTATTGATTAAGCAGTCATGCATTAGGGTATCCACATTAAATGCTTACATATTTTTACTTGAACGGTGGGTGGGAGAAATCATACTTGCTTTTCTGCTGTGCAAAGAATGTTGCTGCTTAGGCAAGCATCTGATGCAGGACTATGATGTCTAGGAACACCCATGGGGACTATAGAAGAACTGCCAACACTACAAGGACCATAGATCTTGGCTTAAGCTCTCTTGTTGGCTTAAGCTCTCTTGTTGAATGCCATTGTAGCAGTATGTTGTCATATTTTATATATGCATTTATATTCTTCTCTGGCTGCTTAATGACTCATGGTTGGAGCTACTGGGGGAATAATTGTGAGAAATAATGAGATTTACAGACAGAAGAGGCTCTCTTTGAGCTTTCTTCCCCCCTTTCTGTGGGGCAGCTGCTGATTTGCATAGCGATCAATCTGGTAAGTTTTCTACTGTTACGTACTGTGCTGTTCCCTTGTGCCAACAGAAAACAGTAAGAGTCCAGTAGCACCTTAAAGACTAACAAAATTTGTGGTAGGAAATGAGCTTTCCTGAGTCACTGCTCACTTCTTCAGGTTGATCTATCACCTTATGCCAAGTGAAGGCAGGGCCCTGTAGTGCCTTCTAGCTGATGGCAAACAAAAGGCATCCATGAAAGGCCCATTCAAAAAATAACCTTTCTGGAATGTCCTTGGAATCATTCCTCCATCATCACTGTAAGCTGAAAAGAAAGATTTGTTCTTGTTGTTCAGTTGCATGGTCGAGTTCGACTCTTCGCGACCCCATGGACCACATCACGCCAAGCCCTCCTGTCTTGTTATGCTCCGAAGTTTGCTTAACTTCATGCTCATTGCATCAATAACACTGTCTAACCATTTTATCCTTTGTTGTCCCTTTCTTCTTTTACTTTCAGTCTTTCCCAGCACCAAGGTCTTCTCCAGTGAGTACTCCCTTCTCATTTGGTGGCCAAAGTATTTGAGCTTCAGCTTCAGGATCTGGCCTTCCAGGGAACAGTCAGGGTTGATTTCTTTTAGGATTGACTGATTGATCTCCTTGCAGTTCAAGGGACTCTCAAGAGTCTTCTCCAGCACCATAATTCAAAAGCATCTATTCTTCGGTGTACATTAGTGAAAGAAAGATTAGTGCAGTTTAAAGAGCAAAGGACAATCAAGTTTGACATTTGGGGGTCTGCTACACCAACCATGCCATCCTAAGCAGAGAGCTTAGAAGAGTGTAGCTCTGTTTATGGTGACACTGCAAGTGTTCTTGGAGAGGTTGGAGTGCTGCTGTGGTTACTGAGAGACTGGTGCTGGTTGGGGCCAAACAGTTCCTGTTTATGTTATGAGAGAATCTCACAAGTTTCCCCAGTGGGGGTTTACATAATGTTCCTTTTCTGTTTTCATACGTTGCTGTTAGCTTTGTTTTTCTGCCCAGTTCCACTGCTGGCATTACTAATCCATCTGTACTTGTTTATGCTATTTGTTCACAATGCACAAATTAATGTACATCATGTCCAAAAGAGGTGCACATCTTATGGGGGGAAACCATCAATGCACAGAAATACAATATGACACTAGAATCAAAGTTTGCTGCTTCCATTTGCACAAGAGACAAGGAGAATCAAAACAGGGGGGTTTCAAGTCAGAACTGCAGGGCTGAGACATGGGATATCATCCTTAATCTCCAGTATTCTTTCAGCACAAGGAAAGAGACCCTGAAAAGCTGTTTTGGAAGATACAAGGTAAACTAGTGTGAGCCAGGCCATTCTTGCTATATAATTTTCATTCTACTTTTTGCCACATAAACTCAGGGCTGTGTACATGGATTCTCTGCTTTCCATTTTATCCTCCCAACAAACTTAAGTGATGTTATGATAGGTTCAGCTAAATGTCAAGCCTGAAGTCATCCAAGATAGGAAGGGGCTATAGGTGGGGAAGGGCTGTAACTCAATCACAGACTATCTGCTTTGCATGCAGAAGGTCCTAGTTCAGTCTTTGGCATCTCTAGCTAAAAGGTCAGATAGTACATGATGAGAAAGACTTTATCGGGGACTCTAGAGAACCACTGCCAGTTTGAGTAGAGAAGCCTGATCTTGATAGATCAAAGTTCTGGTTCACTATAAGGCGGCTTCATGGGGGGCCAGATTTGAAACTAAATTGGAAACCAAGTTCTCCCAGTTGCAGATGTGATGCTTTAACAGTTATACTATTCTGTCCCTGAGTAAATCCGGCAATTTTACAGAGTAAGCTCACAAGATTCTGGAAGCTTCTATAAATAACCTGAATAACTGAAACACAAACCTAAATTGTGAAATGCAGCACTGCCATATTGTAGCGTTCATTTTAGAAATGTTAGTAGAATATGCATGAACTTAGAGTGATATATATTTTTAAAAAGCATGGGAGGTTTTTTTTTTTTTAACATCCACTGATTTGACAGGAAAAGAGGGGTAAAGAAATGAAGACATCTTCAGAGTTTAAAGACATGGGTTTCAGAGTAAAATGTCTGCATTCTGCTCTGGAGTGAGGATTCAGGGCTCAGAAAAAAACCCTGCAAAGAGACAAGGTGCCTTTGGCAGGCTTGGGGAATGATTAATTGTGAATGAGTAATTAACTTTAGCAAAGTATAGGTTCTCAGGAAAGCATGAGACCTCCCATACTTTATTTGCAAAAGGAGAAACAAAATTGTATTCAATAATTTGCTGAGCCCAAAAGAATATGCCATGGTTTACTAGCTTCCTCTGGAATTGCTTTTAACTGTGGCACAACAGGGAACATTTCAGTGGGTTCAGGTTTTGGGTTTTTTGGATGGAGGGAAAAAATGGCCTCCAAATAGTAACATCCTAGGAATTTCCACTGGTCTTTATGGCAAAGATGCCTGGAGATTGGTGATGGTGACTAGAGAGGGCAGAGTTTGGGGAGGATATGATGTTACTTCCAGGTGATGCTTTAGGCTATGGGGATGAACTGTCTCATGAACTAAAGTTTGCGATGAATTTTGGCTGGTTTGTACTTTGTGAAGTCAAGTTCATGACAGGTCAACTGGCACAAACTTTGAAGCTGTTCATGGAGGTTTGTTGTGGTTTGTGAATGGATATATTTCCAGACAGACTGTCTCTTCTCAACTATGATGTTTACCAAACTTCAAAACAAGGGGGGGAGTTTACCTGTGAGTTTGGTGTCACTGGCTTGTTTCTGAGCCATTCCATAGACTCATGTAACTGCAGAGATGCAAGCAAAAGAGGACTAATGTTAAACCACAGAATCCTGCAGTACAAACTAAAGAGGGGACAGTTTTTCAAGCCCAGTACAACCAGTTCAGTGTACAAAATGCTAAGCAGAATCCACTGTGGCAATGCAAGTTTAAAAGGACTGATCAATCTCAAGGCACTCTGTCACAAAAAATCCAAGCAGGGGGAGGGTAGATTTTGCAAGCTATCATCAGTCTGTACTCAGTGATGGCATGGATTCCTCAGATGAAGAGTTGTCTGCAGCCAGCCCTCAGCCAGTAATTGAACAACTAGCTGCAGCTGGCTCTGAGCCAGGAGGAGAGCAACAAGAGATCAGGTTACCAGCTGATCAGAAGTCACAGCCTATAGTTGAAACAGAGCCATTACCTTACTGAAGCAGTAAACAAGGCTTTGGAAGCCACTCCCAGCCTATCTAGCTCACCCACACCCTTGTAGCACTGATGCTGTCTGAAGTGCACAGAGTCTCAGGAAAGGAAAAGGAGTGTGAAACTCATGGCTTGTTGTCAGCTGTCAACTGGCGAGATGGATGAGTAGTTTCAGGATGACTGCCAAATAATTAGCTGGGAGTGTAGTTCATTAAGACTTGGCAATAAAATCAGCTGGGAGAATCAGCAGTTTTGTGGATACAACAAGTACACATTGCTACTGAACTGCTGAGCTTGTTGTTATCAGACTACTGGAACCTTGTCTCTTGGACTGGACTATTGGCTTTTCTGGAACCCATGGACTGGACTTGCTGCCTGGGTCCCTTGACTGGACTTGGCAGACTGCTCTCTGGAACCCCTGACTTTTGGACTGGATCCTGGTTCCTCTTTGCAACCTTGCCTATGACCTGCCCTGCTGAACCCCAGCACTTGTCTCCTGGGAGGGCTGCACCAGTACAAAATCTCTGTGAAAGAAAGTGGGAACACAAAGGAATGCTGGGGAGGGGGGCCCTCTTGAAACTGACAAGAGTCATTTGAAACTGACAAGAGCAGGTGAGAAATCCCCAGAAAGAGGTGGAAAGAACTTCTTGAAACAATGCCTGTCATTTCCCCTGGAAGAACTTTCCTGGGGGCACCTTCTTTGGGGACCATAACTCTGATTCTGTAAATAGAATCTTCATCAAATTTGGAGGGCAGGTAAAAGAGAGTCAGCCAAAGAGCCCCTGTGAGTTTAGTGTCTCTAGCACATGCTGGGGAATTCTACCAGGTCACAAGCCTCACCAATTCATTTGACACCTAAAAGTTTGTGATGGTCCATGGTTCTCGAACCAGGCATGCCCCAAATCACAAACCAAACTGCATTTTCCCGGATAATTCTGATCCTTACTAGGCTGCCTCTCTTAATCTCCATGACAAAGACCACCTTCCCTTTGTATTTTGGTCAAGCATGAACCAAGTTCAACATTTGTGTAAGTTCAGAACGTCCAACATTTTCATAAAAAGGCAAAATTTAACTACACCTGTATTTGCAGTCATGGGTTACAAAAGGGAAAATTGGATAGTTCAGCAAAAAAAAAATGTGTAAGGAACAACCAAACAAAGAGAGGGCATGAGCAATACATGCAGTTCTTTGCTCCAGCCTGAGAATTTTTCTTATGCTCTAGCTTATAGTAGAACCCCTGCAGGAGCTGCACATGTGCTCAGAAGCAACGTGACTTTATGAACAAGCCCCCTCCCCATAAAAAAGGTTGTGATGTGTTGTGTTCCTTCCAGGGAAATAGCCCTGCCTAGAAGCAATCAAAGCTGTCACTCTGTGGCCTTTTTTGCTCCATTTTCATATCTGCGTTGCAGTGGATAATTTCAAAGCTTTCACACACTTTTGTTGCCAATTCACTTTGCTTCCACATTTCTCAAACTATTTGTGACACAAATCACCTTCCCCACCATCTCCTCAGGGGTTGTGAACAGTGAGGGGTCTGTACTGACCTGCAGGTGTCACTAACTGGGTTTTCCCCCTCACCCACAAGCTTCTTATCATCTTCAAAGCCAAAGATGGAAGCTGGTTAATCAACTTCTCATGCAAACCTGTGATCTGTGATGGGAGGGGAGAGACTGGGCAAAGTGATGCGATCTTCTAGAGGTTTCTCTTGGAGACCCATTTTGATTGGATGCCAGCATCACTTCACTTGATAGGCTAAAAATTATAACTTGAACTGTGGCCTGGGAAGAAAAAAGCTAGCTGAGATTTTCATAGCCAAGATTATGTCCTGCAATTGCTAGAAATGTAGACAATGCTATTTGAGGCCTTCCTAGCAAAATTAAGGTTGGTGCCACCTAATGCAGCTCTATACACTGTTGGGTAGTTGAAAGTAGCTTTATTATTTTCTGTTCTGTATGATTTCTGAGTAATGTGTTGGCAATAACTATTTTCCTTTCTTAATATCTTTGAATAAACTTAATATTATTTTATAAACAAATGTAATTGTTAAGGAAAGAAGTATTTCCTTTTCTACATTTATAATCTACTACCTATCAACCTCATTAGGTGACCAAAGTTCTAGTATGGGATTTCTGCACTTCATGCACAGTTGTCTATACTAAGACATATAACACAAGAGCCCAAAATTACATAACTGTTCCACTTAATTAACATTTTCCATATTAATTTGGAGACTTCTGTGTCCCGAAGACTGCTGCATCTATTCCATCTTTTTGTGGCTCACCAAAGTGTGCCATTTCCATGTTGTTTCAAAGCATTATTTTTGGCAGCATTATGAAAACAGATTTAGTGGCAAGCTACTGTACATGTATATGGTTTGCTCTGTGCAGCAATTGAGCTACAGATATAAATTGTTACAATGACAAAGGCAAAGGACCCAAAGATGAAAAGTATTGATCGGATTAGCTGCCTAATTGCAAGTTAAACACATGGATTTGTAAATTTGATTTTTTTCATTGATATTATCCTGAGAAAGGATGTGTTCTTGATTCAGACAATGAGTGGATTCCATACAAAGTCAGGTGGCTTAATTACCACTTATGCCACTTGAATACTGCCTCTAGGCAACACGGTCTAACTGTATAGGAATTTAACAAAAGCCCAGTTCTGACAATGCCTGGAAACCCAGAAGTGGCATCAGTCCTGTCTAGGAATCTCTCCAGCAATTCCTAGAGAAGTGTGACACCACTTCTAGGTGGTACTATGTCATAACCGAAGGCAGTTTTTATTTTTTCCCCTCCCTCCAGCTTCTGGAGTGCAGCTCCTGCGGCAGGAGCTCTTCTACCCCCAGTGGGCATATGGTGGCCCTATGGCTCCCTTCTACAGGATCTCACGAAGAAGACTAGGCTAGTGACTCAGATTATTGGTTCACCTAGCCTAGTGATACTCCAGCTGGCAGGAATTCTATAACATCTCTCAAATGGAAATCTACCTAAGATCTTTTTAACGGGAGACAAGGACTTAAACTGGAATATCATTTAAGAAAAGAATTTGCCATACCACAGAAGTATGACCCTTGCTGAGCAGCCCCAATGAGGCAGTGTCTCTTATTGCTCCTTAGAAATAATAATCTGTTTCTGGGATAGCAGTCTTCAGGTTTGTACATTTTTGAAGTGAAAGCCTGAAGTACAGAAAGCAACCATGTAGCCCTTTAAATATTCATGTAAAGCCTCACAGCGAGAAATATCCCACTCAACTTGATCATAGTGCACTAAATTGGAAATATAATCTAAACATGGTAAATAGCCACATTCTTCCATCTCTGTGTCATGCTCATATCTGCCTCTGTACTGCACTTTTCCTTTTGTTGTGATTGTTTTGTCAAGTTTCTTATTAGCAATGGTATTTTTTGCCTGGTGTTTGAGTCTACAAAACTGGTCTGCTAATCTTGTAAGAACAGGCTCTCCCATGAGATTTTAAAGTGTGTGCTGTTTCCAAATACTTTGGAAATATCCTCGAATTTAGTTGCAGTATTACACACACACACACACACACACACACACACACACACACACACACACACACCAGCTGAGCAACAAGAAATATTTTTATTTTAGTGAAGGAGGTCAACACAGTGTATGGCTCCCATTTCAGCCTAATATCAATCCTTGCGTCAAAATACTCTATAAAAATATTACTATGTGGAGCAACTATCTGTTCAAAATGGCAAAGTCACCTCTTTACCCTAAAGAAGAAACTTTTAAAAAATCAGGGATACAAATATCCAGGCTCCCAGTAGGTTCTAGTAAAATGTCCCATTAACTAGCATCTGAAAGGTGGAAGGCTGCCATATCCAGATGAGCTTGAGTTAAGTAATGACTCAAAAATACAAATGTCACCAAAATCCATAATTCCCTGGTTTGGAACAGGGTTTTTCCACTGTTTTTCCTGAGCAATTCTTTCCAAGTTTAAATGTCAGAGGACATGTGGAAGGAACCAGCATTCAGGGTGACCAAGCTGCTAAAGAGGCTTGCGAGTTTTTGAATGTTATCTCGTTACTCTTGAGGAAACTCTTGTTGATAACCGTAAAACTATGAGACCTACAAAGCTTTGTTGGTATGAGTTGCAAAATTCTGTTTGAACAGTGATATGAGAAAATATCTATTTATAACCCAACTATTTTTCCCCAGTATGGATCCAAAACAGCTTATAACATCAGACTTCCCTTCTGCATTTTAGACTCACAACAGCCCTGTAAGGTTGAGTAGAATGAGAGTGTGTGATTGGTCCAAGGTCACCCAGCAAGCTTCCATGGTGGAGGAGGGATTTGAATCTGCATCTACCAAATCCTACTCCAGCTCTCTAACCTCTGTGCCATGCTGGGCAATGAAGAAGATGAATGTGGTGAGAACAGACAATATATGTTATTAACAAGTGGTTCAAATAACCAAAAACAGGGTACTCATTTTTAAACTCATGGAAAGAACACAATATTCCACATTGTTTGGTAGGGGTCAGGTTAATAATAATAAGGCTGATTGGCAGGGATAGTGAAGGACTCTTATGCATAAATAGGGTTAACCTGTGAATACCTTAAAGTACCATGAAATGAAATGGGGGGGGGGGGGGGGGCTCAAGCCAGCACTTCATGGGCTTGTGTTGGTGGAGATTGAAGAGAATTCCCTTTGTGCTGAAACATGTCAATCAATCAAGAAGAAGAGAAGAGATTGGATTTATACCCCACCCTTCACTACCCGAAGGAGTCTCAGAGCGGTTTACAATCCCTTTCCCTTCCCCTTTCCACAACAGACACCCTGTGAGATAGGTGGGGCTGAGAGAGCTCTTTCAAAGACTGCTCTTGAGAGAACAGCTCTGAAAGAACTTATGACTGACCCAAGGTCACAGAAGCAGCTGCATGTGGATGAGTGGAGAATCAAACCTGGGTCTCCCAGGAAATGTTCACCCATAACCAGTCCACTTCCTCATTTAGGCCATGTGGGGTCAAAGGCTGAGGACAGACTGGCAATCTGAAGCGGAGGCAAAGCGGAGGGAACTGGAGCGGGGGAAAAAACCCACGGAGCTGGCCGTTCACACTGGCCAGAGCAATGTGGATCAGCGGCGATACGGAGCATTCAGACTGCCACGGAGCGTTCAGACTGCCGCATAGCCAGCGCGCGCGGCTCGCGCGCGCCACTGCACTTTTTTTGTTTTCCTTTCATGTTTTTCGCATGTCCGCACATGCGCACATGCGCATATGCGCAAAACTTTTTGCCGGTGCATTCACACTTCCTCCGGATGCCTCCCGCTTCTTCCAGTTCACACTGTTTGGAAGCGGGAGGCGTGCGGAGGAAGGCCCCTGAACACCGGGAAAAACCGGTGTCCGGGTAAAGCGGAAGGAAAGCGACTGGGAGATGGGTAAGTACGCAACGGAGCCGACGGACAGATGCGCATGTCTGAACGTGCTCCTTTCCTCCGTTTGCGAAGCGTGCCTGCCCCGCTTTAGATTGCCAGTCTGTCCTCAGCCAAAGTTTTTAAAGTGTGAATCCAGTAAACTTCTCTTGCTGGCTGTGTGTTATGTGTTTAATAACATGTTGAGCCAGCAAGGATTGATGTAGCAGAAAATAAATATGGCCTAGCTTTCTCATTCAGATGTCGTATTAGTAGAGTATGTCCAAAGTCCACTGATAAACTAGGAAGGAAAGGCAAGATCATCTTTCCTTTCTAGTTTATCAGTGGGCAACTTTTTCACATTATCTTGCCACTATATCCTCTGGCTGTCAGTCCTTTGGCTACAGTATTCTCTGTTACACAAACCACCCCCCTAACTCAGTGGTTTTCAAACTTTGAGTCTGTAACCAAAGGTGGGCCTCAACTCTTTCTCAGATGGATCTCAACAAGGGAGGGAAAGAATTGAGCGAGCTGGAGATGAAGGACATTCTTTACTATTTACTATTTTGTCCTATGCATACAGCAGTTAGATCTAAATTTCTTGATAATCTGCTAACAGGACAAAAATTCTCCTCTGATACTGACAAGCTGATCTTTCTATTATTTGACACCGATCCACTCGTTAGTTACAAGGTGTCTCTTTTTGCCTTGGCCGCCAAAAAAAAATCAGGGCTAAGACTGCAGCTTCAAAAAGCTAACCTTTTTATGACCTTCTTATGACTAACTGGGTCTTTTATGTCACAATTTTACTGTTTATAACTGGTCCATATTTATCTGTGCGAAAACTCTTTTAATTGTTGTTTTACTTATATATGATTAGAATTATCTTCTTTTTATTACCCTCATTCTGTATTGTGCTGGCCTTTGGCTATATACACAATAAAACTCTCTAACTTATGATTGACCCAAGGTCACTCCAGCAGCTGCATGTGGAGGAGTGGGTAATCAAACCTGGTTCTCCCAGATTAGAGCCTGTGCTCCTAACCACTACACCAATCAGAGTTTCATGTGTAGCATGTAGGGGAGGGGATAAGGTTGCCAAGTGTCCCTCACTTACCGGCGGGGGGGAGTCCTCCATCGTCCAGGAGTTTCCCGGGTGTGCGCGCAAAGCGCGCACACCTGGCGACGTCGCCCAGAAGTGACGTCATCACGTTGGGGGCATTGCCAGGGCGACACTCTGGCAACGCCCCCAACGTGATGACGTCACCTCCGGGTGACGTCATTACGATGGGGAAGGGGGGTGGGGTTCCCCCCGCCGGTCAAATGCTGGCCAGCGGATCGGGAACCCCTGTAGCGGGGGATCCCCCACCCCCCGGGCTGACTTGGCAGCCCTAGGAAGGGATGAAACATAACATCTTCTCCACACAGTCTTCTGGGCAGACTAGGATCAACAAAGCTGGCACTGGCTGGATTTGGAGTAGGGAAGGGGTTGTCCAAATATTGCTCATTAAGAGTAGCCCACACTATATATGTATGCAGAGTGGCCAGAAATAAAACATAGTTTAACACATGTTTTACTGGCTCTCATGTCTCCATTCTGGGGTGTTAAAACTTGAAAAGAAATGTATGGGGGCTAATTATTGTGCACATTCATTTGGAGAAAACAGAGCAGGGGTACAGACTGCAGTGATCACATTGCTCCTGGCACTCAAGGACTTCCGTCCTGCCTGTCACCTTTGTTTGTCACCTTCACTAAATCACTGAGAAGACAGTGGATTCACTGGGAGAAAACGGGTACAGATAAGGGACAAAAGTCTGCAGAGCATACATAGGGCAGAGAATGGATGGAAGTCTTGCAGTTATCTGAAAGGCGATAAAGCTGCAGTACACCAAGCTTCGTATAAGCCCAGGACTGCACTGGGTATTAAAGTGATGACAATCACAACATGGGCTCCCTTATCATCTTTCTCAGCTGTGGAGAAAAGCAACATATTTGGGACTCGGATGCATCTTGATAAGATAAGGCTGGATAAAGAATGAGTTTCATGGACATGGTGTGTTTGTATTTGAGCATTACAGCTTTGCTGACCGAATGCACAGATCATCATTCACTTCCATGACTGCATGCATAGAACCAGATCAATTTCAATTTTCGATGTGGGCAGAACAAAACCAGTTATGGTGGCTATGGAAAACTGTAAAAGTATTTCATACTCAGTTTGGGGGGGGGGGGGTTCATAAAGCCTTAAGAATTTTCAAACCCAAGCTGGGCATATTTATAGGCTCATTCATACCAGATGTTCTAATAAAGGATTTGTAATAGTGTGGTTGATCAAGAATTAAAAATATGCAACCAGTCTTGTTACAAACTAGGAGTAAGGCCCGTTATGGGTAGAAATACAATGGGCTCTAGAAGGAAGTCCTGGCTGTGGCTGGTGGGGCGGCAGAGGGAAGGGGAAAACAGAGGGAGGCAAACCATGTTTATTTCCTTCTGCTTAGCTATAAGGCAGGGCTGTCTCAAGTCCTTTTGCTGCCTCAAGTGGGTTGTATGTTGGGAGAGCTGCATGGTAACAAGTATAGTTCCCTCCACCCTTAATTTATATTGATTTGGTGTTATGCAGTGGCAGCTAAGGTAGAAAAGCATCCCCTCCTATGCCATGTCTTCTGGATTCCAAGGGTCTGGAAAGTGGTTCCATAGCCAGTTACAGGGTTTCCAACTCTGGGTTGGGAACTACCCTTAGATTTGAGGTGTAAATCCTGGGGAGGGCAGGGTTTGGGGTGTGGAGGGACTTCAGCAGTGTATAATGCCATAGAGTCCACTACCCAAAGCAGCCATTGTCTCCAGGAGAACTGATCTTGGCTCGCGATCAGACAGGTCTTTAGATCCTGGCAGATTTAAAGGGAACATCCAAACAGTGACATCTGGAAAAGGTGCCGCTTCTGTGATCAGCCTGTTGATCCCTGCCAGGGAGCCATACTTTAAAGATACCGGTGAAAGTCCGGGCTATTGCTTGCCAATGAGCCAATGGCAGACTTCCCCCCGTCTGATCATTCCAGTGTGCAATCAGTGGTATGTGCATAGATCTTAGCATTATGTGCATAAATGTACGATGGCCACAGAGCTCCGCTCAAACGTTTTGGACAATTTCATAATTCTGAATGGCCCGTGAAATGTATGAACCTTGTTAATTGAAATGGTACCTAGAGGAAGGTACCACTGGTGGTGCTTTTACCATTCAAGTTCACTCAAGCATGGAAAAACAAGTACACGGTGAGGTGCATATGCACATGCGCAAACAGAATGTTAAAAAACCCAGTCATGTGGCTCCTTTATGTGGACGCTGTCTAGACAATCCACCGTGGAGTCCACGCGTGGTAAGGCAATTCACGGGGGAGCTGTCTGGTCATGCAACACTGGATAAAAATGATTGGGATCAAATTAAAACCGGGCCAATGGCAGGATTAGCTGCCTGTCTGAATGCAACCTTGGTCACCTGGAGATCAGTTGTAATAGCTGAGAAATTTTCTGTAGTTGAAATGATGTGCTGTGTTTGGGGAACATGGTGATTTCTGGGAACTCTCCAGGCTCCACAGACAACTCCAGTGACCATTTAAGGGAAGACTGGGAGATGTATTTTACCTCAGGACACATTCAATGACTCCCAACAGCAATGGCAAACTGTTTAGAATGTTAGAGGCAAAGGCCAATCAGGCCGCATATGCAAACGGCCTGTGTTCCAACTGGCTATTGGGGTAGAGGAACAGCAAACTGTTTAGAATGTTGAAGGTGAGACTCAGGCAACACAGCCAGTGGATAGGGACAGCTTCTGAGTGACACATCATGGAACCAACTGATATAGGAGCATGTGGAATATGCAGAAAGTGCCACCCCACTACTCAATTATATATAAGGAGAGATGTTAAGATATGTCTGAGCAGAGTTTGTTAAGTCTGTTGATAAGCATGTTGTAATTGCCATGTTTTGGTTTTTGATCTGGGTTTAATATCAGAGTTGACCATCTTATTTCTTATTATTGTCAAAGAAGATTCACTGATGATGTTTGGTGCATGGTGACGCTATGGGGCAATACAGATGGCTACAAGTAGAAGACTACATTATCTTCATAATTCACATATGTGTTCCAGTTATTTTCCCATTCCATTCCCCAGGGTTTTGATTAGATGTTAAAAGAGTGGTAAGAATTGCCTCATTATTTGACCGGCTACTACAGATGATCAACTTGTGGGCTCACTGACATCTGGCTACCTAACAAGGATCAAATCCCCATCCTGTTGGAACTGATTATATGAGGGGAGCTAGGATCCAGAGCAGCCTAAACTCTAAGCTGACTCAAAAGACTATCTGGCTGAGAAAATCCAACTGAAAGACTGGCATGCTGTGCTTGTAAGCTCTGAGGAGGTCAGAATAAAGCAGGGTGTGCCCACATAAGCCATTTTCCTCCCCCTCCCCCCACTTTTGGAGGGAGGTCTGCAAGTCAAAAGACTCTGCAAATGGACTTATGCCCACAAAGATAAGTTCCCACTTGGAAAATAGTTGTCTGTATTCACCCTTGGGGAAGTGCTGTTGAGTGTTTACACTTGGCCTGTCTAGCAAATCTGTAAACACTTAACATGCACAGAGCACCTCCTGTGAACACAACTCTAGTGCAGAACATTTTGAAATCATGCCCATGGGTTGCTTTGGGCTTCAAATGGGTGGGAAGTGGCAGCTTTCAGTTTCTGATCGTCTTTGTGTGCATGAATGCTGGAGGTCAGGCAAAATAATTTTAGCACTCAAGTGAAATTGTGAGGGTTGTAGCAGTTGCTGGAAGGATGTGACAAAGTGCAGTGACATTTAGAAAAGCTTTTGATTGCTGGGGACAATTTGATGTCCTGGTTTGTCAGAGGAGTACACATTGTTCCTCTCTAGTTGCTTTAAAGGGTGGGGGGGAAGCTCAGTGGGATAAAATGCAACAACAAAGATTAGTTAAACATCCAGTTTCCTAGAAACATTAGCAACTGCAGTTCTGTAAGTGAAGGATTGTTTGGCCTCTTTTTAACACCCAGTACATGAAAGTATTTTTGTGAAGCAATAATGGCGCTGAGTGTGCCAGATACGTGCGTGTGCATGCACACACAGAAATCCTGATTGAAGATCTCCCTGAGAAATGTCACTAATTGTGCTTCTCTCATTCATTCTTGGTAAGACAGCCAGCATAGTGTAGTGGTCAGAGTACTGGACAAAGATCTGGGAGACCCAGGTGTGGATTCTCACTCTGCCATGGTTTAACCTCCCTCACAGAGCTGTTGCTGTTGCTGCAAGGATAAAATGGAGGAGGACAGAATAATGCTGTAAACCACTTTGGATCCCTGATGAGTATAAATAGGTACATAAATAAGTATTCCTATAGATCTGAGCAGGAGTATATGCTCTAGGGGAATAAAACTGATAGCAACTTGAAGATATTCAGCCTCCCACCATCCATCAAAGTTCTCTGAACACTCCTTTTTTTTTTTTGCCTAAATTTTTGTTTTATGTAAACTTCAGTGGCAATGAATAAACTCCATGTTAATTCAGCTGAAATGATTCAGACCAAGATTTGTTGTCTGGCATCTGAAGTAGCTTCCCTCACAAAACAATGCAGTGATATCCAATTCTGCCCCACTTGACATGAAAGTATCTTACTAAAAAGGAGGTACACACCAATGATGAGGCTCCTGGACCATGAAAATCTATCTCAAGGTGCTCTATACCAAGTCAATACCCATTTTCTATGTCCACTAAAGCCAACTACTGACAGTGCCAACTACTGATATCATCACATATTTTCATAACATCCACTGTAAGGTATCTGAGTTGTGGGGGGAGCATTTGTGAATTTCCTGCATTGTGCAGGTGGTTGGACTAGATGGCCCAGGAGGACCTTTCCAACTCTTTGATTCTATGATAGGATGGAATCATCTGTGTGACTAATCCAGGAAGGAGAAAGAAGCACCAGCTGGAGGGAGGGGAATGTTGTCTAGACAACAGTAGTCAGGGAACCTGGGCAGGACTGAAAAAAGATGACCGTTCCCACAACCAAACTGACTTTAGAGTATTTATCTATCCCACCCAAATCATTATATTTGACCAGACATTTGAAACTGGGAAACATTTGATGCAGATCTAGTTGTGCTATAATGCTGATTCTGGGACCATGAATCCCCGAATCAGTAAATATTTGGTAATTAACTCTGATTTTCACTATAACAACATTTCAAATGTCAAAAAGGGGTCTTTCCAGGAAATATATTTTCCTGCATATGCCATTAAAGGAAGCTGAAGACAGTTTTATTTAGGACAGCCTTTGACTAATTTAGTTTTTATTTATTACCAATCCTAATTGAGATTTTAAAGTTGTCTTTTATGTGTTTTATAACTGTTGTTTTATTTATCTTCTAAGCCACCTTGACTGCCGCAAGGTAGAAAGGTGGCTAATAATTTTTTAAAAAAATAAATATAGTAGGGGTATTAAAGTCTTTATTTCTCTTCTGACTGTAGAGACCCACTGGATTTGAAGGACAATAATTCTGGATAACTGCCCCAAACACTGTTATTGTCCAAAATTCTGAAAACATTCCCTAGCTAATGCATGTTAGCCTCAGCCACCAGATTTTCCCTGGCAGCTATGCTGGGCTAGTGTGGTGCTTCAAATGGGCCTGACTGGGAACTATCAAGGCCCTGACAGGGAATTACATCAAGGAACTATCAAGACAGAGAAAATGAAACAATGTTGCTCCATTCAGAAACAGCTGATCTTGGTCAATGCTCCAGGCTCTTGCAAATATCCATGTTGCAAAATCCAGTGCATGCTTACTTTGTAGTTCCACATATAGAAGCAGCAACCCTCTGAGCAGCAGTGCGGGAAGACTGCATCAAGGCAGGGCCTGGGCATCTATGTAGTTAGTTGGCCTTCTGGGTGCTGCATGAAACAGGATGTTGGAGTAGATGGACTGCTTGTCTGATCTAGCAAGATTCTTCTTGTATTATAATGCTCAACAGCTGTCCCGCTGAGTTAAAAAGGTCTTACTTCCAAGGTAATATACATATATTTGAAGACTTAATTTAAATTAGCAGTTTGTTTTGGACACTGCTGATAGAGGGAGGATGATTGCAATTAAACATGGTGATTCCTTCCTCCTGCTGCCATTATCACAACCATTAGCCTGTGGCAGAGCAAAGAAAAATGTGTAGCTTAGATAATTACTCTAGTTGGATGCATGTGGCCATCAAAATAAATTCTATTCAGCCCTACTGGGATGCAAACACTTCAGAGATAAAACGAAGTATGCAATCATTCCAGGTGGATAGCAAGTAACATTTGTCTGTTAACAGCAAAATAAAACAGGAGTCCAGTGGCACCTTAAAGCTTAACAAATTTTTTCCAGCCTCAGCTCTTGTGAGTCAGCGCTCACTTCATTAGATGCAAGAAGTGAGGGAACAAAATCAACTCAGAGGCTCCAGTTGGACAGACCTCCTCCCGTCTGATTGTTCCAGCGTGCAACCAGCCCATCGGGCTATAGTGAGTCAGACCATTGGTCTATCATGGTCAGTAAAGGTGACTGGTAGCAGCTGTCCAGGGTCTCAGGTAGAGTATTTGCACATTATCTTACCTGACCTTTATAGCTGGAGATGCCAGTGACTGAACATGGGACATGTTGCTGTCAAATGTGCTCTGCCAGTAAGCCAGTGCCCCACTTTACTGACCATGATAGACTAATGGTCTGACTCACTATATAGGTGGCTTGAGATGGTCGTGTGACTGGAATGCTCTCCTTGTTTTCATTCCACAGTTATTCGGTCATCACATTTTTTTCCCCTCGTCAGGACGGTATTTACAAAGGGTTTCCATTTCTGTTACACCATTAGCCATTAAAGTATCAAGTGCCCCCCATTGTTTTTAAAATGGAGTCATACAAAAGCCTTCTGTCAGAATTAACAGAGGCTTTAATCATTATCCTCATCCTAAAGCATTCAGTCTACCTCAGAATCAAAACAAAACAAAACAAAAGTCTTGAGTGAAACGAATCTGACGCCATTGTTCGTCCATTTGGGACTAATTGTATGATGCTGTTCTGAACTTTAACAGGTTACTTTTTGTTTTTGTCTCTCTCTTTTTTGGCACTTTTCTCTGTAATCACATCTCCCACCATACACCGTTAGCCTTACAGTAATCTCTTCATGTCAGTTCTCATGGTTAAAGTTGGACAAGCAGCGTGCTGTTTGAGTTGGAGCTATAAAAAACACCTTGTCATATAAAGCTGAAATTGTACATCTTCTGTTTGCATTCAAGCAGTTAAAACACCAGCTGCTCACTGCTAGGGGCAATAGATAGTTTATTTCTCTTTCAATCACAGTGCCCACCACTTCTTCGAAAGGCAGCCTGAGTAACGATAGCCATTAATATAAATTTGAAGTCAGAGAAAAGATTAACACTGAAAATTCCCATGCCTGTGCCAGCAGACACTGACAAATCCCTGTGATTTAAAATCCTGCCTTGACAGTATTGATTATAATTAAAATCATGGACATATGGAAGGGAAATAACTAGATGCCATTTAATATGCCTTGGAAAGAAAGAGAACTCGGAGCAGCCAAGAAATGGGGAACTGGTTTCATAGTGAGTGGTCTCGCCCTCATTTGTGTGATCCAACAAAACACAGACTTTATGTTTGGTGTTTCCGTATGGTATCAACAATGTCAGTTGCTTGGTAGGGTGCTCTAGTAACATGCGGGCTTTATGAAATAAAAAGTGTCAACAATGCCAGTTGCTTGGTAAGATGCTCTAGTAATATGTGGGCTTTATGAAATGAACCATACTGACCCCTGCAGCACACATAGCAGCAAACCCAAACAGTGTCACCCGCTAGACAGAAGCCGGTGATCAATTAATCTGGCTACATTTAGCTCCAATAGGAGAAAATAGTTAACATGTAATAGAGCAGGGTATACCCCTGGCCATGAGAAGAAAGCCTCAGGTGGAGTTCCTGCCATGGACCCACCCCCAACAAAAAATATTATGTTATCAGGTTCATGAATGCCTAACAAAAGAAATGAAAAAAGCCTTTGAAATGCACTGTCACAACTTAACTAAATTGTTTGTATTGTCTGTAAATGGATCACAAGATCCAGATTCAGAGAGTGGCTGAGACTACGACAACTCAAGATGTGCCACTCAGGCAACCAGAATTCCTAAGACTGAGCTATTAGATCCCAGCAACCAATCAACCTGTTTTCTTGAAAGTGCTCCAAGGTGATGCAGAAGTGAGGTGGCTGTGGGTGGAGGTGGAGGTGGCTGTATGAGCTCCTGCAAAAGAGGAGAAAACAGTTAGGCATTTCTGAAGCAATTACTGAAACATCATCAAAAAGAAAAGGAGGTGCTTTCCAATGCTACTGAATAAATGCTCTGCACTTTGGTGATGATAATGTCTCCTTTCGAAGGGGACAAACATGGAATTTGTTCACAATGCTGTGAGGACAGATCTTCAATGTTACCTAAATGACAGGTTCTTAAAATTCCTTTTAGTGATTGGAGAAGGGAGGTCGTCATTTTATCAGACCAAATTCCAAATGCAATACAACCTCAACGCTTGAATTCCATTACATTCCTTGTTAACATTCCATTTGCGAAGTTTCAGGGTTATGAATTCTGATATCCTACTGAAGTACTTAGAATCAGGCTCTTTAAGTGAATGCAGTTCCATTGGGAGGTTCTATGCTAATACCGTATAAGTACAAGTAAAATAAGATAGAAATGTACTATCAACATGGCTAGGAAAGCTGAAGTCGTTCATGAAATAGTAAGTGGAACAGTGAGAAGGAATGTCCAAATGACAAATACATGGGGGGGGGGGGAGCAAGGGAGAAATCCCTTATCAACACAGTATATGTGACTACAATACCACTTGACAGGTGTCATGTCTGGGATAAATTGAGACAACCTATATAAATAAATACAATAGGGGAACATATACATGATCTCTGAACGCTAAATAAAATAGTAGTAATCATATAAGAGGGAGGGAAGGCAGCTTGGTATAGCTTGATCTTGTCAAATCTTGGAAGCAAAGCAGGAGCCATTAGATTCCAGCGACTAATTTTTCTGGCACCAGGCAGGCTGCAGGTGTTTCTGCATGCTGAGAAGTGAAGCACATTAGTATGTCTCCTGCGTGCCTCCATCTGAACTCGAGCAGCAGCACTGGGTTTGCCCTCCTTGACTCCTCTAGCACAGTAGGTAGGAGTCAAATGTGAGGGTTAAAAGGTTAGAGTGCTGAAGGGACCAAATGGAAATGGTAAGGTTAGGAGAAAGGGGCTGAACCAAAGGGCCCACAAAAGCTTGGAACCAACTCTGCTTGCATTAAATTAAACATTTATTTATTTGTATTTTATTTATTAGACTTATATCCACCCTTCCCACATTGTAGGCTCAGGGCGTGTACCAACATAAAGGTCTGCAGTTAATGCAGATTCACAGTTAAAAACATATTATAGCAATTCATTAAACTCAATAAAATCACTAATAGACTAATGACAATGTGTCTCAACAGATAATATTGTGGTCCTAATCTGGCCTTCAGGATCTGCGGGCACTGGAGGGGAGGCCAGATTAAAGTGGATGCCCGCTGCCTCAATGAAAGGCCTGGTGGAAGAGTTACATCTTACAGGTCCTGCAGGGCCCCGATCTCATAAGGTAGCTCAGTCCACCAGGCAGAGGCCTTTTATTTGTTTGTTTGTTTGTTTATTATATTTATACCCTGGGCAAGCTGGCCCTAGTCAAGGCAAGTTGGATAGCCCTAGGGCCGGGCAGTACCAGGAGGAGCTGGTTCACAGAACACAGTGTTCTACGGGGCTTATATGAGGAGAGGAGGTCTCAAAGATATGCAGGACCGTATAGGGCTTTAAAGGTAAGCACCAACACTTTGAAATAGACCCAATATTCAATAGGTAGCCAGGATGTTAGCGTCCTCCAAGAAAGCCTGGAGCTGTGGGTGGTCGTTATTAAGGGCCCTTAATAACTACCACCCAGTATCTAATTTGCCATTTCTGGGTAAGGTAGTGGAGAGGGCAGTGGCAACACAGCTCCAGGCTTTCTTGAAGGAGAACTGCAAAGGTCTTGTCAACTGCATCAAGGGTGAGCGGACTGAATTGGTCCAAAATTGGACCTGCAGATGGACAAAAGGGTTCCAGTTCCCTTATGGTATCAAGTGTGCCTGGGAGGTCACGATGGAGTGTCAAGACTTCATCTGCAAAATGACTCTCGAGTGCCTCACAGCCTATCGCCAGTTCCCTAGCATTTGGAATGCCCTGTGACAAAGTAGTCAAAGACTGAATTATTATAAACTAGGAAAAAGGCCTGTTGTGGAAATAAATACAATGGGCTCTAGAAAGAGGCTCTGGGAGACTGCCAAGGCCTTGGGCACTCATCGTCATTTTGCTGTGGTAGCCTCAACAGGGTATAATGACACAGAGTCCACCATTTTCTCCAGGGGAACTGATCAATGACATCTGGGGAGCAGTTGTAACTCTGAGTGATCTCCAGCCCACACCTGGAGATTGGCAACAGTGTTTCCTCAAGAGGGAATAGCTGATTGGGAGGGCAAAGTCCATGGCATTCTACATGTCTGAGGCCCCACCCCTCCTCAAACCTCAACCTCATCAGGCTCCACCCCTCAAATTTCCAGGAATTCCCCACCTGGAGTTGGCAACCCTATCTCCTTTCCAGCTGAGCATCAACCTATGTTTTCCCTCCTCACTGTTCAGCTTTCCATCCCCCCACACACCTGCAGCCTCTACCATGCTCTGAAGCCCTGACTGCCATGTCACCCTCTTTTCCTGAACTTTTTGGCCTTGTGGCAGCTGAGAACTGTGGGCCAGCAGATGAGGAAGACCCATTCAACCCAGTGAGTGACACCCCTGCAGGGCCCTCTCTGAAACTACAGCTCAATGGAACCTTATGGGGTAACATTTTAAACAAACAACCACAGACAGCAGCCATCTTAGAAACACAGGTAACTACCATTTCATTACACATACCAACAGCCACTGAGGGAATAGTTGGTCCCACACAAGAGGGAAGCAGGAGAAGCATCTTTGTCAAGAGAGAAAGCCATCTGCCAGAAATTCTGACAGGGCATAGTGGCTGAAGTAGTGGGTGGGGAAGAGGAGCAGACCTAGCACCCAGCCAATGGCACGTGAGTACTCAAAGCCAGTGGATAGGGACAGCTTCTGAGTGACACTTCAGGGAGCCCACTGATTATGGAGTATGTGGAATGTTCAGGAGAGTCCATGGTGAAAACAGAATCTCTCTATATTATAATTGCCTGTTCGTGTCCCTCTTGCCTCAATGTTCCACATGCCCCCACAGCCTTTGGCTACCTCAACTGCCAGTTAGAAAGGGGTCCCTAGCCACTGGCTGCATGAATTTTGTCACACCCTTCCTCCTGCCACCAGAAGCCCCACCCAGCATCTTGCTCGCAGTGTGCTGAGAGCTGCTGGATGGGCAGAATGCACGGTTTGGAGGCCGCAACCCGTTGGTCCTGGCTGGGGGGGGAGGACTGTGGCCAGCCTCGCTGGCCCAGGCGGGCTGTGGGCAGCCAGCTTCACCTGCTGGGTCCACAATGGGGGGGGGAACAACTGCGACTCGCCTCACTGGCCCACCGGGGCCTGGCCCAGGCAGGCCATGGGCAGCCAGCCACACCTGCTGGGTCCTTGTGTGCATGGGGAAACAACCGTGGCTGGCCTTGTGGCCCACTGGGGCCTGGCCCGGGCAGGCCGTGGGCAGCTAGCCATGCCTGCTTGTTCCTCGCTGGGTGGGAACAACCACGGGCTCCTTGATGGGAGGGAAGACCGTGCCCGCCCTTGCTGGCCTGTGAGCAGCTGGCCACACACAGTGGGTCCTTGCAGGGGGGAGGGCTGCAGTGAGCCGCAGCCTACCAGCTGCTCCCAGGGGATCCTTGCTCTGGAGGGAGGGAGGATCATGGATGGCCTCAGTGGTCCACCAGTACCTGGCCCAGCTGATCCCTGGGCAGATGCCTGCACCTGGGGGGGATCCTTGCTGAGGACGGGGTGGTGGTGGTTTCCAACCAGTCATAGACTTTAGCCCTAACCTACCTCACAGGGTCATTGGGCACATCAAAAGGAGGGGAGGAGAATACTGTAGGCTGCTTTGGTCTACACTCCAGAGAAGAGTGTGCTTTTACTCCTGGGAAAACAATTCCTCCCCATCTCCACATAAAGACTGGAGATCCCTCAGAATTACAGCTACTCTCCACATGGCAGAGATTTGTTCCCCTGCAGAAAATGTTTCACTCTGTCATTATACCCTCCTGAGGTCACCACAGGACATTGACACTGAGTGCCCAAGGCCACGAAACTCACCCACAGCCTCTTTTTAGCACCTGTTGTATTTCTTTCCACAACGGGCCTTATTCCTAGTGATATATAATCAGAGGATAATTGGGCCAGGTGCGAGCTTGCAGATGCAATGGAGGCCACATAGAAAACCTTCCCAGTGGCCTTCACCGCCATCTCATAGGTTTTCATAAATGACCTATAGGATGTTCTTGTGGTTTCATCACGGGCTCATCACCATCTTTTCTCTAGCCATCTTAGCTCCTGTTTCATCTGCCTCAGCTCTGGGGAATACTACAGAGCCAATTTGATGTGGGGCTGAAGGGGAAACTGGGAAGCGACCTCATAAATGGCTTCAGAAAAACAGTTTTGCCAGTCTTCCACCAGCTCATTCAATGAGCTGCCGGGGGGAATCGTATCCCATAGATCTTTCTGGAACTCACTAGGGTCCATTTGGCTCCACAGGTAAGCATAAATCAGCTCACCATCCAAACAGGAGGGATTAGGAGTACTTCCTCGGGCCTTCAGGGCAAAGTGGTCTGCCCATGGCACTGCATCTGCAGTGATCTGGTCCACCATAATCTCCAATCCAGTGTGTGGCCTGCTTGGCGTGGGAGCAGAAACAAATTGGGTAAGTCCCAGTGCCGCCATGGACCAAACTAGGTCTGTGGCCTGAGAGGAAGCCACATCATCAGCATGGATGTTGTCTCCCAAGGCCAAAAGTCTAGGGTACTCCATTGCCGAGCCAGATATGGCCTCCAACAGACCAGTGCTCCCTCTAAGCTGTGGAGTCTGTGAGCAAAAATTCTACTTTGTGAGCTACTGGCATTAAAGTTGTGAGTGAATGATTTGGGTACTGCATAAATTAGTTTGCTCTGGAGCCATCCTTCCTGAGCCAAGACAAAAATGTGTGAGGCAAAGGCTAAACAACTGTGAGGAGAGCCAGTTTGGTGCAGTGGTTAAGTGTGCAGACTCTAATCTGGGAGAACTGGGTTTGATTCCCCACTTCTCCACATACAGCTGCTGGTGTGACCTTGGGTCAGTCATAAGTCCTTTCAGAGTTGTTCTCTCAAGGGCAATTCTTGGGAGAGTTCTCTCAGCCCCACCTACTTCACAGGGTGTCTGTTGTGAGGAGGGGAAGGAAAAGGAGTTTGTAAACTGCTCTGAGATTCCGAGTGAAGGGTGGGGTATAAATCCAATCTCCTCCTCCTCCTCCTTCAACAGACCCAGCAGGGCATTTGGGTGGATGGTACACCAACCAAATGGCCAGACTCTCCTTGGCATCCCACACCAGACCCACACATTCAGTGCCAGCAATCTTTGTCTCCAGGAGTTCCCTGAAGAAGAAAGCTTCCCAAATAAGCAGTACGACTCCCTGCCCATTAGTCTGAGACTGGTGAGGGACCAAAAAACCTGAGGGGGGCAGTTGACTCAGGGTGACGGTTTCACCCTCCCACATCCAGGTCTTGGTCACACATGCCAGGTCCACCTCCTGTTCTACCAGATAATTCTGTAGAATGGAGATATTATTATTGATAGAGCAATGATGTTATCAGCAATTATTGATAGAACAATTAAGAGAACAATAGCTCATAGGGATTCACACAGAACACGAAATTTTTCAAATTGGCTAACAGATATTCTGCAGGAAATGATTGATTGGGACTAGGGGACAGGGACTGAAAATAAGATGGGTATTGAGTATCCCTAACACTAGCGTATTTTAATTTAAGTGTATTGCTTTCTCTTTCTCCATTGTTGATTTATTCACTTTCTGTACTATTAAAGAACTAGATTTTTTTGTACTTGCAAATACTTTCAAGTAAATACCTTACTACAAGTACGCATGCATAAAATGAAATCCTAGTGATCTTCAGTAAACATATTTCCAGCATCTATCAAGATCCAATGTGGTATGCTGGTAAGGTGCTGGATCCAGGTTCAAATCCCCATTCAACCATGGTTTGCCAAATGAACCTGGGCCAATCTCTCCATCTCACACTATAGTACCCCACAGGATTTTTGTGGTGACAAGGTGTGGAAAGTATGATAGTCCTCGCTCCTTGGAGGAAAAGTGGGATAATAAACAAAAGAAGGGCAGAATTTTAAAAAAAATCTATTATTGTACCATTCCTTCAATATACTCAGGACAGCACCCAAGTCCCCCCCTCTTCCATTTTATCCCCACAATAATATTATAAAAAAGATTTAAGTTTACAGAGAATTACATTGCTTCTAGGCATACTTAGAATCACTGCCAAAGCAGGATTCCAAAATTTACAGCTCCTGAATTTTGTGAAGATAAAATAACTTCATATAAATTATTGAAATTCACTTATGCAGGACTACACTTGATTTGGGTTAAAATGGAACTCCATTTAAATAGAACTCCAAAGTACCACAATGAATTTCAAAAGCATGTAATTCTTCTTATATGAAACATCTGCCTCAAATAAATTGTTTGTTTTCTTCTTCAGCTGTTACCTCCTGTGATACAGCAAAAGAACAGTGTTATTTTCCAGAGGGAATATCACCCCTCTGCTGTTTATACTCTGATCCAACTTTCAGTCACATTTGTCACTCTGGGACTAACTTTTAAACATGTCTCCTTTGCTCTGTACAGCTGCACCTACTGCCAGGAAAAAAGAGGGGCTCCAGTCTCCCCTCCGCAGCTGTTTCTGCTGGCAAAATGGTGCAGGAGGGAAGCTGAAAGGCCCTTTTTGTCTCCCTCACAATTCTTGGAGCTGCACTGTGTGACTGAGAGGTTTTTAAAGGTTAGTCCCTGCATGAACATGTAACTGAGAGTCAGGTTGGACACCCATGATCCAATTGGTGCCACCCATAATATGTATCTTGGCCCGCTGCTGAGGCTTTGTGTATGTATTCAGCAAAATTAAGTGGTGCTATAGAAGTTCAGACTGTAGGTTATGGGTTCAGTTTGTTAACGCTCCTCATGAAAACAAACAAACAGACCTTCTTGCAAGGAGAAAAATAGCAGATCAGGGAGAAAGGTAATAATCCAGCCCTCTCCCCCCTGCAGTGGGGTTATAATATTCAGTACCATTAAAAATGTGGTAACCTTGCCCTCTGAAGTGATACATTCTGATTACAATTAATATGTACAAACCAAACTGAGTTATCCTTCATGGTCCTGTCCAGGGTTGGAGCCACTTGAATGCATCAACAGCACAGCTTAGGGCAACCCCAAATCCCACCCTGTCAAAGCTCCAGAGCGAACCCAATTTACCCAGATGTCAGGAAGAGCCAGCAGAAGCCAGAATGAGGGGCATGACCATTGCACCAACAGCCAGAACCATCTAGAGTCTGTGGGTTGCATCCATAGTTTTGAGGGAGTGGCAGGCAGGAATGGCAATGGCCAGGAGACAGCGCAAGCCTGAGGAGAAGCTGGAAGGAACCAGCCTGGCACATCCTCAGGAAGACTGTGATTGATTAGATTTTTGCCCCACCCTTCTGGCCGAGGCTGGCTTGGAAAATACTGGGGGTAGGGAGGAGGCCAGAGGAAGCACTCCAAGGGCCCCTGTAGGCTGCAGCAATCTGCCAGGCAGGCCTCAAGTAGGGGGGACCTGCCTCTATTCTGGATCAGGTGCATCCAGTACCCCAAGTGGCTTGGTTGGGGAAAGGAGGGGTGGATCCCCCAGTGATTCCAAGGGAGGCAATCAGACAGCGATAGTCCTCAGCCCCCCCTCTCATCAGCTGTGGCTCAAGTCAGAATAGGCTTGGCCCACTGAGAGGAGAGGGAAGATTGGGGAGGAGTTCTGCCACAAAGCCCATTTGGAAGTACCTTAGGGTTGCCAAGTCCGGGTTGGAAAATACCTGGGGACTTCGGGGGTGGAGCCAGGACAATGTGGGGTTTGGGAGGGGAGGGAGGGTATGGTACAATGCCATACAGTCCACCCTTCAAAGCAGCCAATTTCTTCTGGGGAGCTGATCTCTGCCAGCTGGGGATTAGTGGTAAAAGCGGGAGATCCCCAGGCCCCACCTGAGGGCTGGCAGCCCTAAACCACCTAGCCAGGTGTAGAAGAAGGGAGGTCCAATAAGAAGCCATGCATGTTAAGGGCCAGGAAGGGAAGAATATAAAAGGAAGCTCCTTCCAACAGGCCGGGGAGGAAGAAGGGCTGACAAACCCAGTGGCAATGAGGGTTTGTTAACCCCCGAGGAAAAAGGAGGATATGGGAGGGTTCAACCTCCTCCACCCTCATTCTGAGGCCTGGGAGTCTTCCCTATGCTATTCATCACAATGGGGAAGGTGGTGTCATACCAAGGGTGGTCGTGGGTCGTGACAGGTCCCAGTTTAAAAGCATAGTAACATAATGGTTATGAAGCCTGAACTATGACAGCGAACTATTCACTTTGTGAATAATCAGTGTAAAAGTACAATTCAACTGATGTATCACAATCAGTGGGAGAATATGGATATGTAATAGGGCTTGTAAAGCAATAGTAAAAGTAAGCAGAGGCAAAGTGCCAGCATTTAGCTTATTTAAATTATCACATTAACTTACGTTAAGAAAGTTCTGGGAAAAAATAAAAGTTCCCTATCAGCACTGTAGGAACCTAAACAAATGGATGTGTACACTACTAGTAGTTTATTTCCGCTGATATGACCAATGGTTTCAAGCACAACCACAACATACAACATACATATAAAATCCCCAAAGCGAGAGTTTAAAACTACATTTCAAATCCAGTTAAAATTATAAGCAATATAAAATGTAAATATAAAACAAAACTAAAATGCAGACCTTATTTTAGCAGCAATTATTTACGCTTCAGTGCTATTATAATAGCTAAGTATTTTGCTACTGAAGTGGTAATTATCGGATCGATATCTGACAGCAGATGTGTACACTGTATTAAGCACATATCTAGTAAAAGGTTAGAGGTAAAGGGCTCACACACGCTCTTTACTAATTGATGGCTGCAGCATCAAGTGGTACATTGCCATGAATGAAATGAATCAGAATAGATTTAATGACTTAGATCCGTTGCTTGACATTAAACACGGGGGTTCAGTGGTGTCTCTAGACACACTCAGGACCTTATATTGCTGTAGTGGCAAAGAGAGCAGCTTTTCTGTGGCTTCATCTCTCCCTCTCAGTCAACACAATGACTTTCCTTGCTTATGGAAGGCCACCCTCCCCCCCATCCCAAACACCTTCTTTCTAGGAACAGTGAAATACCTGAGAGAGACAAAATTCTAGAACAGGCCCTTCATCAAACTTTATCCTATATCCATATAAGCAACATGTTAACAGGACATACTACCACACAGGACTCATCCACTTGCTCATTCACTAGTGTGGCATATGCCATCATGTGTCAAGTGCCATGTGTCAAATGCCTTTCTACTCCTCAGTCTCCTAGGCTAGTCTGCTGCTGGTCCAAACATAACCACTGTCCAGGAAAAAGAAGCTACCTGAACAGCCTAGATAGATGGCAACACAAAAAAGGGCCTCTTTGGACATGATCAATGCTCCCTCTAAGATGTGGAGTCCTGTGAGCAAAAATTCCTATTTGTGAGCTTCTGGCATTAAAGTTGTGAGTGGGTCACTGCATAAATTAGTTTGCACTGGAGCCATCCTTCCTGAGCTAAGACAACAATGTGTGAGCCGGAGGCTAAAAAACTGTGAGCTAGCTCACACTAACTCAGCTTAGAGGGAACACTGGTCATGATGATGCCAAAACTTTAGAATCCAGAGAGATTTGTGTTCTATAACCCACCAGCGGGTGAAGACTTTTCTGTTTGGCTCAATGTTTCCCCAGTAACTCTTAGGTCAAATTTACATCTGACTTTCCCGCTAAAATCATTCTAGTTTCAAAAAACACCTGTCTATACCTGTTTCTAGTTTCAAACCGTACTTGTTCTAGTTTATAAATTATTGTTTACATTTGTTAATCGCCCTCCTGTGGTCAAGCTAGCATTATACTGCTTTAAACAAATGCTGTTGCTTAGTACTCTTTAGACCCCCTGAAACCAGCATGAAATGAGCCTGGGAAAAGACAGGAGTCAAACTACTTCAGAGGGGAGGTGTAAATTGGGCCTTATTAGCCTTGCCACTATGGGGACTCTGAGTCAGGCTGAAAGGTGGCATAGAAGGTTTTGTTAGTCTTTATGGTATCCCATGATTATTGTGCACATAGTTTCTTTTTTTTTTTTTTTAATATATTTTATTGAACTTTTTCAAGAACATAACATCTTAATATAGAATACAGAATTTTTTTTTGCAAGCAAATTGACTGATAGTACGTACATTTAATTAAGTTAACCAGCAAAGATGTAATTTATGATTAAAGGCAACCATAACTGTGCAACGCTATAAGATAAATCACTGGAAAAAAATTATTATTATTATTTTTTAAATACTGTGACCCTTTGTTATTTATTCTATATAAGAAAAAATTAGTGAGTTAGTATTCAAAAGCTAAGTTCAAAACTGAAGTAGTGATGCGTATGTCGTGTTTTCCGGGAGCAGTTCTTTTTCCGTCATGTACTGCAACCATGGGAACCAAGTAGTTACGAACTTGGAATGTGTTTTTGTGTTACCATATTGTTGATTATGTATTGAGTCTGTAATTTTGCACTGGATAAATTGATCCCAAACTTTATTTCTCCAAATGGACAGAGTTGGAGGAGAAGCAGATTTCCAGGACAAGGCAATTGAGAGTCTTGCTGCGGCTAATAAAAATAAAGTCAAATCTGTTAGTCTGTCTTGAGATTGAGATGAAACAGTTATCTGAAGAAGTGCCACCATAGGAGAGAAAGGAATAGTTTGTGCTGTAATTGCTGAGATTTCTGTTAAGACTAAGTTCATTATTGTGCACATAGTTTCCAACATTCTCATGGTGGTGTCAGTACAAGCCTCAGAAAAGTGGCACTCACACCGTTGTGCTAACACATGAAGGATTATTGGAACTCATGTTATAAGGAATCAAAGGATGAGAATTTAAGCAGTCTACTTATGCTTGTGAGTCAGCCCTTTATTCTATCATGCCAACATTACAAACAAAGCAATGTGATGCAAGAAAATACAATTATATTGCTGTAAAATCCAGTGGAGTTGTTTATTGATGTTAGTTTGGGGCCGGGATCCTGGTGTTTTTTGAAGGTGACCAGCATGTTGGTTCAACATGCCAGACCTCTGGGGGCCAAACCTCAAAGAATATGATGACAATATGAAGGTGAAAAGTTAAAAAAAAATCATTTCGTACTTTAGCTACTGTTGCTGTTTTTCATTTTCATGTTTTTCTTCTTTTCTTTTCTTTTTTGCATTTCCCCCTTTGCTACCATTGCTGTGCCATTCTACCTCAGCATTACACCAAACCAAGCCCTTAAAAGAGAAGTACAATTGACTGGATAATAATGAGCCCTACTTTACTCAAGCATCCCACAGCATATCCTGAAGTTTCCCCCTCCAAACTAGCCATATAATCCCAACACTGATAAAACCTGACAACTTGATGGCCTGAGGATGTGCTGCTTCATGTGTTATGGAATCAACTCAAATCAACCTAACTGCTCGTGTTTGCTTAGTTATTTACAATATGTCATAGTGAAACACAAACACTGGCCTAAATTTATCTCTGATCCAGTAAGAAACCCCATTTTTCCTTCATCCGCTAGAAAAACTGGATAGTTATGTGGAGATCTATATGACTCTAATCACTTTTGAAAAGCTACTATACCCTTTCGATCTCTTCAGCAGGGATGACTTAAACTTTTGGAGGCCCTTGAGAAACTTGACATTGGAGGATTCTTAATTACCACAGGGAGAAAAGTAGAGGTAAAGTTAGTGAATGAGAGAGAAAGGCTGGTGTTCTTGCAGACAGAGTGCTTCAGCATCCTTTTGGCTCTGGGCAGGTGCCGTGCACTTGTTATAAATACATGGACTGAAACAGAGAAGAATGACAGAGAAGAATTTTGGCCAATGTTTCATGTTACCAGCTGTGAGCTTCCCTGCTGCATCTTACTGGCTATTGCTGCAAACATGATGCTGGACTACATGGACCATTTTTAAATTTGCTTCCTTTATACCCCACAATATTCCCCAATGGGTATGCGTAGTGACTTACAATATTCTCTTGTTTCCATTTTGTCCTCACAATAAGATTGCCAGTTGTCTGTCGTTGTCCCTGGTGGGGGATTTTGGAGGGTGTCCCCGAAGGGGTTGGAATGTCCCCAACATGATGGTGTCATGTTGGGGATTTCCCTGCTCCAAGCTCCACCCCCAAGAATGATTGCCTGCAGCCCCCTCTCTCCCTAACCTCCTGCAAGATTTAAAAGGCCCACCAATCAGGTGGAGGGCCTTCTAAATCTTGCAAGTGGGGAGGGAGAGGGGCAGCCACCACTGCACATGTGAACTCCAAGCAGCAATGCTGCTTAGAATTCAGGCAAGCAGGCCCAGTCCCTGCAGGCCAGAAGCACTGAAAAGGACCCTTTAAGTGCTTCCAGCTGACGGGCCCCGTGCACCCGATCTCCAAGAGGCAATGCTGCTTGGGGATTGGGTGTGTGGGACCTGGGCCCAACTGGCCAGAAGAACTTAAAGGAACTGCTTTAAGTGCTTCCAGCTGGCAGGACCCTTTAAATCTCTCAAGAGAGAAGGGAGAAGAGTGGCTGTGGGTGTTCCAAACTGGGGGCAGGGCTTCCACCACCAGGCAGCTGGTTAGCGGTGGGTTGAACCCCCCAAAAGTGGGTAAACCCCCATTAGCCCAAGGTTACCCAGAAAGCTTCCATGGCAGAGTGAGGATGTGAACCTGAGTCTCCATTATCCTAGCCTGATACGCTAACCACTACACCATTCTGATCTAGCATGACTACTCTTATGTTCTTATATCTAAGTGAAGTCACTGAACTGTCGCTGCCCTGGCTGGGTCTAGTACCAAGGGACATCTTAGATGGCAGTGCTGGCTTGTGTGTGGTGGTTCCTTGACTGATCTTGGTCTTCCAGAACTCTGTAATGACCCCACACTACATTCAGAATATATTCCTACTAGGTTTCTCAATAGTTTATAATTTACATTTTTCCTCAGATAAACTTACTATGGTGGGATGATGGTCCTTTTTCTTCCTGTCCAGAAATGGTTCCTAACTTTGCCCACCCAGACCAGTCCCTAGCAGGACTATATTTTTAATAGCTGTTGTCTTATCTACTTGTTGTGTTGGAAGGTATACTCTCTCAGCATGCAGTGATTCAGTCAGTAGTACCGAATACGGTCAAGTGAAATTGTTAGCTGAAAGAATCAGGCCACAATACATTAGATGTGCCTAAACTCATGAAAACCTATGGTCTGGAGTATTCATCTCTGTGTGACTATAATTCCCAGAGTATAGCAAAATCAAGACACATTTAAAATATTTTTCTTGATTTGTTCAATGTGTTGTAATGTTAGGAAGAAACAGGGGCATCTCTGTTGGGTTGTAGCTGCAAGTATGAAATGTGAAAGATTCTAATAATCCTGGGGCTGAACACCCACTTACATACCACAAATCAGAAAACTTTTAAGTGCTTAGAAGGTGCAATAAAGTAAAATTACTGTGGGAACTATAGCTCTTAACCTTCCTTGCAACAACTGTTGCCTACAGTAATTTAGTTGCTTTTAGCTGTAGCTTGTGAAAAATGCTTCTCTCCCTCTCATTCCCTTCTTCCCACATAACTCATTAGTGACCTACCTAACCTTTGTCCAGGATTTCCAATGCTGTGACCCTCCCCTTATCTGAAAACACATTTAATTAATTCATGCTTAGAGACTTAAAAAGTTAATGTGACATAATTCTAAAGGTCTTTTTTTAGCATTCAGATTTCTGATTTTAGTACAACTCAAGGAGCAGATAGCTTCTGTTGTGCTTAGATCTCACCCTAGATAAGCACTCCTCTCCCTGCTATTCTTGGGGCTTTCAAAAGCTGATGTGTTGCATTTGAACTACCTGAAGTTTAGTGATCTTTAGGGGAAGCCTTTTAAGATCACATGACAATAGTTGGCATGTGTATAATGTTCCAGTCTTGTTTCACCTATCCTGGCTCTCTATTTCCACCTGTACTGGCTCCTAAGGTACCAGCATTGACCTTTAAAGCCCCATAGGAACTTGGGGTCAGCATACTTTGAGGAATGCCTACTCCTATATGAACCTACCTACCTGACCACTATGGTCATTTTTTCAGGCTCTGCTTTGGATGTCTCCACCATTTGAAGTTAGACAAGTGGCAACCCAAGAATGGGCCTTCTCAGAGCTAACATAGACATGAGAGCATTCCCCAGTCCACCACAGAGACACTTTCACTATTTTAGGAATGACATTCCATCTGTTAACAAAAACCACATGGGACCACAGTGTGTGGGGAAGGGCATCTGGTCTCCTCACTTGTGTGCTGTTTTCAAGAGCCCAAATACCAGGAGTTTGGGCTCATGAAAATGGCAGGGGGAAACAGTCCCTTTCAATGGGATTTACAAAAAGCCCAAAAAACAGCAGAGCAGTGGGGAGCAATTTGTTCCCTGCCTCTAAGCTGTTTCAGGCTGTCTTGTGCAGTCCCTTTGAACTTTAAAGGGTCTGCACAAGACAGCCCCAAAAAGCTAAGTGGTGGGGAGCAGGCACTCCTACCGCTCAGCTGTTTTGGGGCTGTCTTGTGCAGTCCCTTTAAAGTTTAAAGGAACTGCACAGGAGAGCCCAGAACAGCTGAGCAATGGGGAGCAGGCTGCTCCTACCACTCAGCTGTTTTTGCTATCTTCACAGGTAACAGAAAGCAGGGGTTTTAAGGGACTCAGAGTCCCTTTAAACCCCTGCTTTCTGCTCTGTCCACAAACAACTATGAACTACCACAAACTGCTTTAAAATTTGGGGGAAGTTTGTGATAGTAGACCCATCACAAACATTGGTTCATGAGCCACAAACAGGGTTAGGTTCGTGCCCATCCCTATTTACACCCTTCTAAATCCATTGAAATCAATGGGCTTAGAAGGGTGTAACTTTGTATAGGAATGCACTGTAAGATACACTGGTCAAGATGGATAACCAGGACTGGATGAAACATTACAAATGCAACTACAGTCATAACTTCTTCCATGACAGTACTTCCCACTTTATTTCCAGGTTTATTCCTGGTATATGGCCCAACAAGGCTGTAACTCTTGTGTTGCTTCAGAATGGAGGGCCTCCTTTGCATATGTGGAAGGAGGAGAGGCTGTCTCGCCCATACGGGTATGTAAAAGGGGGTGGAGCCTGTTGTTTAACAGGTCTGTGCTCCCTCTCAAGGGTTGGCTCTCCTACCCTCCCTCTCCCTGGACAACCTGTGCACTCTGACTGCTGCTAAACTGGTATTTGATCTTTGGACTATACTCTTGACTGTGATCTAGTTCTGTTGACTTGCCCTGTGGCCTATCTCTGTTGCCTTACTCTGCCTGTATTCCAGGACACAAAAGCTATATCGGACAAGGGCTGTGATAGGGATAGAAATTGGGTGAGATTAAATGAAAAAAGCTGAATGGATGGATCTAACCCATTGATTTGGACTGGATCATTGCATGGAGATAGGTGTGTTCACCATTCAGAACCAATTCTTTCTTCTCACGCAGTCATGAGTAGCCCCAGAAGAAGAAGAAGAAAAAGGGGAGTAATAGGATGTCTAATTTCATGTCATACAGAGATTTTATTGTCTGGGTCTTCCAGTATAATGTTTGTTTGGGCCCTGTATTAGATTTTTTTTTGTCCCAGTGCATCACATTGCAATTGATCCATTAATGCAATTCACATTCTTTAAGTGTTGGAAGTGCTTCACAGACAAGATACATAACCAGCCTGCAACAGAGTCTTAGCAGATAGATAGTTTTACAAATGTGGTACTCTGGGGATAGAGAAAGCTTCATTTATCCACTATTTGTTCTTGGGTGTTCTTTGTGAGTACCTCAAGGTAGAAACTGGGCACACAGGACTTCACTTGAATTGGCTCCTCTATATCAAAGTTCTTGATCTTGAAATCTCTGTGCATGTATCTATGCAATTTCATGGAGAAATTGTTGCTACATTTGATACCAAAGATACTCTCTTTTTTCTCCAAAAACTTAAGTTTGGAGTTCTTTAGCTTGGAGAAACAATGGCTGAGGAGTTACATGATAGAGTTTTACAAGATTATGAATGGGATAGAGCAGGTCAAGAAAGTATTTTTCTCCCTTTCTCACAATACAAGAACTCGTGGGTACTCAATGAAATTACTGAGCAGTCAGGTTAGAACAGATAAAAGGAAGCTCTTCTTCACTCGAAGTGTGATTAACACATGGAATTCACTGCCACAGGAGGAGGAGGCAGCTACAAGCATGGACGGCTTCAAGAGAGAATTGGATAAACACATGGAGCAGAGGTCTATCAGTGGCTATTAGCCATGGTATAGATAGGAACTCTCAGTCTGGGGCAAGTGATGCTCTGTATTCTTGGTGCTTGGGGGCAGCAGTGGGAGGGCTTCCAGTGTCCTGGCCTCACTGGTGGACCTCCTGATGGCACCTGGTATTTTTGCCCACCGTGTGATAGAGTGTTGGACTGGATGGGCATTTGGCCTGATCCAACACTGGCTTCTCTTATGTTCTTAAGTTTGTAACTCCACTGCCTTCCCTTATTCAGCCACTTCTACCACAAACTAGTGTCTGTCTTACTGTGACATTTTTGAAGAACACTCTGTTTTGTGGCAGTGCTCATCAAAGATTTTATTAGAGAGATAGGATTTGTACACATGCATGATAGAAATGTCCACACATTAATATTTATAAGATCCTGTATATAAAAGGTGGTGCAGATAATTATGGGCTTGCAAGCAATCATCTGAACCACTGGTTATACTGTTTGGCATGCTGATTAATGAGATTTGCACAAACAAGGGTGGCTAAATAGCAGCTTCCATAAATCCTATTATATTCAATTGTCACTAGGCAAGTACTGAAATAAATGGCCAAAGATGTACAGTTTAGATATATGATATATGATCAAAGGAATCTAGAAGAGAGAAGAACCAATCATTCTTGCTCACTTGTGTGTATCTACACATCGCTTTACAAGCTAAGGTGAAATTATTAACTGACAGATGAATCTCAGGCAATTGCATGTCCACTATGTTTAATTCAGTATTCCCAGGAGGAATCATAAGCCAATACAATGAACCAAAGCAGAAAGTTATGAATCAGACAGTATGATATTTGTATTTTGTTTCTTGAAGAATATTTACCATCTTTTTAAGAAACAAAAAATAGTTTTAACATCTCTGTTTTTAGAGGATTTGATTATTAGAGATGTGCATGAACCAGCTCATGAACTAAAGTTTGTCACAAATTTAGGCCAGTTTATGGTTTGTGAAGCAATGTTTGCAAATTGAAGAGCTACCAAGAACGGAAGAGCAGAAAGCAGAGGTTTAAATGGCTCTGAGCCATTTAAACCCACTTTCCACTCTCTACAAAAAGCTGCAGGGACCCGAAAGCAGGTCATTTAAGCCCCTACTTTCTGCTCACCACCACTTTTGACATGGGGCAGAAAGCAGGGGGTGAAATGGCTTAGAGCTATTTCACCCCCTGCTTTCTGCTCCCCACCAAAAGCAGTGGGGAGCAGGAAGGGGTCATGAACCAATACAAACTGGTTTGTTATCCTGCACACCATGATCTTGAAATCAACAATTTACTCTTTAAGGACACCATTTTGAAAGGTGTTCTGCAGGACTCCAATTCTGCAACGATCACTTATTTTGAATAAATGCATTAAAAAATAGCTGATGTCTATGGGGTTAATCTAATGAAGTTAGAGCTTTGGTCTAATGATTGTTAATTGTTATTGAACTGTGATTTCTTTAAAAAATACTGTGAATGCTTCTGAGCATTTAGGAAAGTGCTATAAAAAGAATGAAAACCAAGAAGGACACAGTAAAACGCAAAGCTTTGAAATATCTGTTGATTTGAATAGGAGTGACTAAAGCATGTTTAACTCTTTTATTGAAATCAATTCCACTAAAGATGGTATCATTGCAATTATATGTCTCCCAAATTTTTGTGCAAACAGGATATATATATATATATATACACACACACACACACACAAGGGGGGGGGAAGCAAGTGTTGATCATTGTTCCTTGTAAGAGATTCCAAAACACTAGGGTATTAAGACAAATTTTAACAAAAAATGTATAATTATAATATATATAGTACACCCCAGTTTTTTATTATTTCAGCTCATGTGCATTTTTTCTCCTTTATATTGTCAATGTTCCTGTGCATTGATAAAACCTTGCAAAAAAGCAATCCTGACATGATCATAATATGACCCCATGAAGAATCTTTTTGTATGGTGTTTTACTAACAGAATATGTACTCCTCTTTTTGCCAGCAAGTCACATCTGACTTATGGCAACCCCATGGCAACAGATGTTCGGAGATGCTTTGCCATTGCCTGCTTCTGTGCTGTGACCCTGGACTTCCTCGGTAGTCTCTCATCCGAATACTAATCAGTGCCGGCCCTGCTTAGCTTTTGAGATCTGAAGAGATAAAGGCCGAGGACAGACTGGCAATGTAAAGCGGGGCAGGCACGCTTCGCAAACGGAAGAAAGGAGCACGTTCAGACATGCGCATCTGTCCGTCGGCTCCGTTTCGTACTTACCCGTCTCCCAGTCGCTTTCCTTTCGCTTTAACAGGACACCGGTTTTACCCGGTGTTCAGAGGCCTTCCTCCGCATGCCTCCCGCTTCTAAACAGTGTGCGCACATGTGAAAAACATCAAAGGAAAACAAAAAAAAGCGCAGTGGCGCGCGCGAGCCGCGCGCGCTGGCTACGCGGCAATCTGAACGCTCCGTGGCAGTCTGAACGCTCCGTATCGCCGCTGATCCACATTGCTCTGGCCAGTGTGAACGGCCAGCTCCGTGGGGTTTCCCCCCCGCTCCAGTTCCCTCCGCTTTGCCTCCGCTTTAGATTGCCAGTCTGTCCTCAGCCAAAGTTAGCCTGGGCTGTCCAAGTCAGGGCTTGTGGACTCCTACATACTGCTAAAGTATCATACCATCTTGATAGAACCATCACATCCTCACAATCATAATAGGTTGGGGTTTGTTTGTTTGTTTGTTTTTTGGTTAATCAGTGCTCATATTTGCCTCCGTACTGTTGAAGAGGTGAGAAGACATAAACAAACAGAAGGAACTGAAAAATACAGCAGACCACAATATCCAGAAACAAAGCAATTAAACAAGTGAGACTTTCTAAGCATCATTTGCCATCTGGAAATAAGTGGGGCTCTTCCTACACAGTTTGGACTTATGAGTCAGTGAGGGGAGAATATGTGTATCACCTAGTAGTGACAGCTAATACAGATGCAAAAAACATGTGTCCCTTCATTGGACCATTTAATTGACTGTTCCCTTTATGAATGAATGCAGAACCAAGAGTACTGAACTTCAAAGAGTGGGCGGGTACATACTCTACACATAATCTTTATTTATTTAAATTCATTTAATATTTTATATCCTTGCTCTCAAAGGTGGCTGTTCTGATGGAAATACAGATAAGAGTATGAAAAAGCAGTACAAAAATGCACACAAGTATTTCATAAAGCTGACCATCAATTCTTCAGCAAGCAAACCTCAGATGAGGACAGGAAGACCACTGAGTTATCAACTAATTAAATTGCTTGCTCGTGGGGCAATATAGATATTCAGCAAAATATAATTCATTCTGTTGCATGACTGAAACATTTTCCAAAAGGAATTGCTCATCATCCTTTACAGTGAGACAAATAAGAGAAATAGTTGTTCCATAGACTCACATATACTGAAATGTAACATAAATGCCGGAATATATGCCCAAGCATGCGGTGTGTCTTTCCTATGGAGCAGAATTTAGTGACAGTAGTTAGGGAGTAAAGTACCTTATTACACAGTTTAATGATGATAGGTGGCTAAGAGAAAAAGTTAAGAAACAAGATGGCTCCCAGTAGAAGAAAATACTGAACAATATAATGTGACAGGGCAATATCAGCAGGGGAGTGTTTAAAGTAATAGGAAGGAAGGCAGATGTCCCTATTCATCTATGTTTTGCTGGAAGGGAAAATCCCCACCCTCACCTGAATCATTTTTATTCGAAGCAACCAGTCTTTCCATTTGGAGTTTTCTTGGAATTGTTCTTTAAGAATGTAGCTGTGAGATTTGAGATGGTTTCTCATCGCAGAGCTCCGCATGGTATTCAGATGAAATCTGGGCAGAAAAAGACTGATTCTGAAAAACAGAAAATGAGCTTTGGTTCTGATCTCTTAGATCTCTTGCAAAACATGGCATATAGTCAAGTAATATTAGAGTTAAATAACTAATAAATGGTTTGAGATAGTTTTTATTATGGAAAGTCCCTATGCATCATTTTGCATCTGAATATAAACATGCACATTCAGAAGGCCATCATGAGTGGAGGGAAGTCCTTCTTTCTGAGAGTGGGCAGCAAATGATGATTATTTTTCTTTGAAAATATATATATTTATTTACTACGAAACTGAAAAACAACATACACAGAGACACACAGTCTGCTAGCTGAGAGCTTAAAATACAAACTCCCATTTGTGAAGACTCCTGTAATCTTTTCTGTTTTGTATAATTAATGGCCGAGGACAGACTGTTGTTCTGCCGCGCTACAGGAGCGCGGCAGAACAAGCCGTGGCGAACTGCCCCGCAGCGCAGCATTCAGCCGCTGCTGCAAGGAAGCCGCCCGCAGCATCCACACTGTGGGTGGCTTCCGGCGGCAGCAACAGAATGCCGCGTGGCTCCACCCGCCTGTGCGCATTCACACCCGCCGGAAGCGGGTGGAACGCGTGCACAGCCGCTGGGACACCACTTGGAAGTGGTGCCCGGCTGCTGTGGGAGGAACATGCTGCCGGACGAGGTAAGTCTGGGGCGCCTCTATGGGGCAGATGCGGCAGTCTGGATGCCCGCTCTGCCTCCGCTTTTAAAGTGGAGGCAGAGCAGGCCAGACTGCCAGTCTGTTTTCAGCCAGTGTCTCATCTAACACTGGGTATTATGACGGTGAAACTCCTGTTTTCCAGCCATGTTTATCTACCACTATATGTGCATCTATTTTATTTCATTTCAGGGGTCATTTTGTAAAAAAAGAGGTGCAGGAGCTCATTAGCATAACTTATTTGCATATGCCACACCCCCTGACATCACCGGAAATGTGTCAGAAGGCAACACCCACCACTCAGGCTCTACCCCAAAAATCTCTAGGTATTTCCCAACTCAGAGCTGGCGAGCCAGCTTGACACTTTGACTAAAGACACTTCAAGTTTCCTTTGTTCTTGCAGGGAAGCTACCCTACCACAAGCATGAAAATACAGATCAAATTAATATGCTTTTGCTTTTTTCCACAGCACATCACCATATGTGCCCACTTCTGGGCTTGTTACTCCCGGAACTTGTTACTCCTGCGTGCTCCTGCTCGAAATGACCCCTGTTTCATTTTAATAATATTGATTAATCATGGAGATATTGAAAGGAAACAAAGAACACTTGATCTTTCTATTTATTTATGTATCATGTTTAAATCCCACCTTTCTTACATTGGGAAACACAAAGCAGCTCATATAGGGTTTCCAGGAAATCCCTAATTCAAGCACTGCTCAGACTCGCATGGTCTATCAACCTTATTTTTTGTCCTGTATTTCCTCCAAGGAAGGGAATATGAAAGAAGAGGAATCAGGACATCTACAAGAGCTTTGGCTATGTGGATTAACTGATGTATAGTAGACGATGTTAGCATTTTCACACTTAACAGTTTCAGGGCTCACCTACATTCTATGAAAATCATTTGACTTTCTTATCTAACATTTGATAGATTTAAATCTAAATATAACAAACATTAAGGGCCCAGCTGAACTGTTTGTGCATGCAGTGAACTTGCAAATATGTACCCTTGCTAAGACCATTATCACTGTCAGTAGGGATGCTGAGGTCTTTGTGCCAAACATGTTCAACAGGCAACCATAGCATTTTTGAAGCTCACAATCACATGGGAGCCGAGCCTCAGACTCTTCATCTTGCCACCATCCATCCTGAACAACTTTGGGGCTGTGTGGGAGTTGTGTTGCTAATTTTCATTTCTTTATGATTTGTGGCCTTCTTTTGATGCCTGAACACTGATGCATAATGCATAAGTGATGGATCTGTCAGGAACAATGATTCCCATAAGGCTTTGCGGGAAAATGCATGCACAAAATGCTGCTGATCCAAACTGATCGGCAGCTATTAGCATTGACTTATGTGAATACCAAATCTTGAGACTTTTAAATGATGGTTAGCTATAAATTACTGGTTGATTGGTTCACTGTTGTTTTTTTTTACTGTGTTAAAGGGAAAGCTTGTGAGGGAATGGCAAGTCCATAATGGCTACTGAGCTTTGAGAGAACACATGTGAAAAGCTGCCAGTTGCCATGTTCTATGCTATTTGGAAATGCATTAAGTAACTTATTCAACATACTTGAGCTGCTCACAAGGCCAACAAAAATCAGATCACTGCTTGTGAAGGGTAAGATGCAAACTGGCAGCTTGCTCAAATATCCTTAATAAGCCATAGTATCATTTGTCTAGAGCCAAACTAGACATTCACTTTTAAAAGAGTTGGTTCTAGGTTCCCTGTACTCAGCTCAGGTTCCCAGAAGCCACACAGCAGCTGTGGAGAATGGCTATTAAAAATAAAGGAGAACCTGTTTGGACTTTGACTGGAGCAGTGGGGAGAGTAGAGCTCCTGCCTCCCCCCCCACCATTTTCCTATGTTGAAACAGGCCTGAGGGGAGTTATTTCCTGATTTTACTGCTACATGTATACAAAGTACACCATGTGGTGTCTGCAAAATGGGAAAATAACTCCCCTCAGTTCTGTTTCAGTGTGGAAAACAGTTTGGGGTGGAGGAAGGAGCTCTTCCTCTCCCCACAGCCATGTTCCAAGCTCAAATAGACTCTGCTTTATTTTGCAGTAGCCATTCCCCATAGTTGTGCTGTATGACAGGACCCAACTCTTTTTTTTAAAAAAGAAATGTTTGGCCTTTAGTCAGGTGCTTCTAGAAAGCCTATAAGCAGGGCATGATGGCAACAACCTTCCCACAGTGGTTACTACCAAGCAGCTAGTATTACCAGTTATGCTGGTTTTGAACGTGTGGATTCCAATAGGGTAGAGACCATACACAAACCACAAATCTGTCTAGTATTTTCAAGCTGTCTTTACTGAATGTAGTACCCTGTTCTCCTCTCGCATGAAGATAATGAGGACTATCTGGCAAGGAGGATGAAAGAAATTTCATTCAGCACCCAGTCACCATCTTGCTGTGTTTTTATACAATGATATCCAGAAATCTACATTTGAAGATTAGGCCTTGCAGACATTGTTTACTTTTTGCCTAAAGCTAAAAATTGCCTCCAGAAGTTGTACACATACAGAATTACTTACCACATTTCACTTTTTCAATGCATATAGGATGGATTTATCCTCCTTTTTTGTGATATTGTGATTCTGGTATCTCTCTTGCTAATGGAAAACAGTAGTTCCTGCCACCATACTGATGTTTAATGTTTATTTAAATAATGTTTAAATATGACTGCTTAAGCTGCTGGTTTGTTAAATGAGATCCCATTTAGCAACTTGGATTGCTGTGCCTTGTACTTTCCTGCTAGATGTCTAGTCAGGGGGAGTCTTAAGAGCCCTATCTGATACACAAAGTAAGTAGAGAAAAGTCCTCCCAGTGTCTTTCTGTTCACTTTCTCTGCAAGTTCTAATTTTGAAGTTATATGGAAACAATTGCTGTAGTGTAATACTGACTCCATATGCTTATGGGGGGGCTTGATTACCTGTGCAGAACTCATTACTGGGTAAAGAGCATGAACAGCCTGCGAACAATTTAATCTTATTTAAGGGAATGGGAGAGGTGAATTACTGGTCTGTTGAATTTCTTCCACAGTTAGTGCAGAGTAACATTAAGAATTTTGGATGTTTCAGAGGGGAAGAGACAATTCTCTAAGCTGCCCAGAACTTCTTGGAAGAGAGCTGGGATAATAATTGTCTAAGCAAGGGGTTCCCAGACTTCTTCAGGCCGCTGCCCCCTTGATTCCATAAACTCTACTAGTGATCCCTATCCTATCTTATCATACAATATTTTATTCTATCCTATAAAAAGCATTATTCAGAATAGCAGTTTGCACAACCCACTAAAGGAAGATAACAATAACATTTTGAAACTGTAACAATCAATTACATATTTATTCAAAATTCAATTAAAACTCTTTAATTCAATGTATAGAACAATTTTTAAAGTAATAATTTATTGAAGTTTTTCAATGAACAAACATGTAAAACAAGCAGAACAATAAACATAAATCAAACAACAATGCAGAATAGGCTAATGAACAAGAAGAACGGGTATAAAAATTACATATAGGAGAAAAAGAGTGATGAGTGTTACAAGTATAGTTTCTAAGATTACAGTTATTCCACAGAAAAACATTAGCAAAAACTGAGTACATTCAAAGAGTTTGAGCCATTAAAAATAATATTATGATTTGCCATGTAATCTATTATGGGATACCACATTTTGAAAAATTAGAATTCCTGGGGTATGTTTCTGATTGAACAATTTGATGAGTTATTTTTTTCCATTATAAATTGGTCCCAGATTTTGTTATACCATAATAATATCGAAGGTCATGACTTTTTACACCATTTAAACGTAATATCAGTTTTGGCTGCCACTATAAGAGTCAATGCTGCAATGCTTCTTGAAAAGCTGGAATCTTGGGTTGCAGGAAATAACATTTTAGGAAATGAATGGGCTGGTTTTTTAAAAAGGAGCAAGTACCAATCGACGGTTGCTATACCCTCCAGTTCTTGGTTGATAAATACACAAGTTCTGGAGAAGGCATGTTGGCAACTGCCTTCATGGATCTAAAATCAGCATTTGATACAATCTCTAGACCCCAACTATGGGAAAAGCTGAAGAAATATGGCATTTAATCACATCTCCTTTACTTAATTCAACAGCTCTACAACCATCCCTCCGCCCAGGTTAGATGTGGGGAGTTATGACAGCTATTGGAGCCTTTCATCCTAGACAAAGGAATGAAGCAGGGATGTTTACTTGCACACCTGTTGTTCAGTTTATATATAAATGACCTCAGACCCTGTCTCCTGAAGGAAGCATGTCATCTTCCACATTTATCTAAGCATGAAGTTCCAATATTTCTATATGCTGATGACACAGTGATGATGTCTAGATCAATAGTGGGCCTCCGAAAGCTGGTAAAAATTTTCAAGCTTTACTGCTATCATGAGGATTACCTATCAATGTGGCGAAACCCAAGGTCATGGTATTCACCAAAAGCAAAAAGCAGGAAATCTTCAAAGGATTTGGCAAAGAAAAGCGGGGGGGGGGTTGAAAAAAAAATGCTGCTTGTATCAGAGAGTCAGGAAATTCAAGAGTTAATCTTCCCTGGAGAGAAGAATTTATGTGATTGGTTGCTCTACTTGCTCTCTGACTGGCCAACATCAGCTGAGAGAGGAAATAACCCTCATCACCAACATCATCAATATATCTAATTCTCAAGAAGCCCCATCTGAAAAGAGCCCCAGGTTTGCAGAAAAATCTGACACACACACACATGCAGATGCACACGAGGTAGGAGTTAAAACCAGATAACAGTGGCTGTTCAGATTAACTACAATGACAATTCAGGTGGGCACCTGCAACATCCACTGAACATGACCAGCTTGGCTCCCACATATATATGTGAACTATATACATAACATCAGCAAAAGGAACACTTTCATTGCAGCTGGACCTAAAGTATGGTATGTAGGCTATTCAGTTCTTCACAGTACTTGATCAATAGACTCCCCCCCCCAGTGGCCATCAGAATTGTAATTGGACTGAAAATCTGAGGCCCTCAACAATTTAATACTAACAGTAAAGTGCTCCACATGCAAATTACATTTATTTCGCTCCAGCCAGTAAGATTAAAGGTTTAATCTAAAAAAACCCCATCCTAATAATCACAAAACAGAAAATCATTACTATAAGTCATTTCCTCCCTGTGCATTAGGAATTTAACTAAAATAAACACCAGAGGAAAATGTGTGTAAGAATCCCACAGGCTTTAAAAACTATATATATATATATATATAAATTTATATATATAAATATAAATTTAATAGTTGAACAGCTGTAATATCACATAGGTAAATGAAATATAAAAATTGGGGTTCTGCTGATGGATTGGCTTAATTATCTTAAGTTCAGTTGTAGAAACTGAAGAGTTTTAGGTGAGCGTTAGGGAAATTTAGTTCATTGTTAGAATGCTGAATAAGGATCCTATATCTCATATAGTTTTTTTAATTTTGAGCATTATGTTCTTACTTAGTTTTCTATATATTTCTGTCCCTTCTTTCACCTTTGCCCCAAATCTGTTAATTAACACCCCTGAACTTTAGGCAACCATTTTCATGGTCACAGTGTGACAATTCTCTTTTCTCTCTTTTAAGTTGTAGAAGGATCATTGTCCTTTTTTTGCCCTTCCCAGGAATTTGAAATGTTCTGTAAAAAGGGGTTAGAGTGAGTTATGTCCAGGGAATGGGATTTCATACTGAAGCCTGTGTTTTTGTATTTTCCTATAAAGGATGAACGTCATGTCTGCTCAGGGTGTTAGTTCGTTGATGAACAGGCTGGTATCAGAATGAATTCATTCTTTAAAAAATGCCTGCTTTGCAAGCAGGAAGGCTTTGAAGTGAGTCTTTTGTTCTTTCCCAGATAGATCTCAGTAGGAGGTGTGTGGGATTTTCATTAGGTTTAGAAGGAAAAATCCCTGTCAGTGAGAGCTCCAATCTCAATATGGCTTCCTAGTGGGACTGCCAGCTGAGTGTTGGGAAGCAGTGGGTGTTTTGGGGACCAGAGACATTCAAACTGATGTTGTGGCAATGCCACATCATTTCTAGTACAAACCTGGAAGTGATATCAGTATGTTGATATGATACTCTAGTACTCCATCCAAACACTACGGTTTTACTGCAGAGTTTTGGTGGAATATCTCCATGTTGTAATGACTTGCTGATGTCACTTATGGGTTTGTGCCAGAGGTGATGTGATGCCATTGCTGCAATGTCAGTTTCCATATGATTTTTCTCCCATTGCTGCATGGTGCCAGGGCTACAGTGTTAAGGTGGGAAGTCTCCCTACTTCCTCCCTACTTCCTCAAGGTGTTACGGTTACTAAACGAGCTTGGCTCTGTTTTGTATGGGCTGAATTCTCTGCAGTGCTAATATAAAAGGCTGGTGGAAGAGGATTTGTCCTGCTTTCTCCATCCCCCATCAGGCTTGAAAAAGTTATGCCAAGAGTTGGCAGGACTCATGTGGATGAAAGCCCAATGTAAGGGGAAAATGAGTGAACTTGCCTCCATTTGCCTCTTCAGAGCCTACTGATAGAACACACCGAAGAGTAGAGTTTGCCAGAATTCAGTCCAGTGGCAGAACTTGGCTTAGGTTAGGGCCTGGTTTAAGCATGCAGGGGAATATGGTGGGAATAATGTAGCAAATTGTTGAGGCGGCAGAACAGACTGTACAACTTCCAGTGTGGTGTATTGGACAGAGTATCAGAGTAGACTCTGGGAGACCTAGGTTTGAATCCCCAGTCCCCCCATGGAAGCTTCCTGGGTGTCCTTGGGCTAGTCACACACTCTCAACCTAACCTAACTCATGGGGTTGTTGTGAGGATAAAGTGGAGGAGAAGAGAAAGAAGTGGCTGCCTGGGGTCCCTACTGGGGAGAAAGGCAGGACATAAATAAAGTAAATAGAAAGAAAAACATCACAGAGGGAAGGTCATGGAGTTTCCCATTTTAAAATGCTCACCTAAGTTAAAAAACCTCCCTGCAAATAGAAACCCAGCGCAGCATACAAAGAGAAGGAGCAGAAATCCTCCCTGCTGTACTTGATTACTATTTTGCAGGGGTCATTTCTTAGAAAAAGAAGTGCAGGAGCTCATTAGCATAACTCATTTGCATAACTCTTTTGCATATGCCACACCCCCAAACATACCGGAAGTGTGTCAGAAGGCAACACCCACCCCTCAGGTTCCACTCCACAGGTGAGTGAAACTTACCTGCTCTTCCTCCATTCCCTTCCCCATCCAATACTTTGTGCAATAAAAATACGCGTAAAGAACACACCCTCATTCTCTTCCTGCTCCCTTGAAACCATGAGGTTTCAAATAGACTTGACATACCCAGGACATGTGCACCACCCATCCCTTCCCCTTCCCCTCCCCACAACAAGACACCCTGTGAGGTAGGTGGGGCTGAGAGAGGTCTTTTGAGAACTGCTCATGAGAGAACAGCTCTGAGAGAACTTGTGACTGGCCCAAGGTCGCACCAGCAGCTGTATGTGGAGGAGTGGGGAATCAAACCCGGTTCTCCCAGATTAGAGTCCAACTCCTAACCACTACACCAAACTGATAAGGTGGAAGCTGCTGAAGGGTTGGTGAAATTTCTCCAGTACTTATGTGCCATGTGCCCAGATAAAAAATGGTATACTTAGAAAATTTATATGCCACCTTGAGCAAGTCTCTGGAAAAGCAGCACACAGTCATAAAAGGAACAATGATATAATTATCAATATTAAAACAAAACATTAAAAACAATAAAGACCCTAGCAGGGCTTTCCCTGGGGCGCTGCGCCTCTGCACTGCTCGGGGAAGCTGTGGAGGGGGCGGGGCTTGGTCATGTGCCCGCCCCCTGGGCTCCTCACTCCTGGAGCTGCGCTCCTGTGTGCTCCTGCTCCAACGGACCCCTGCTATTTTGGGGGGAATTTTAAAAAAATAGTTAAAGCTGAAACCCACCAGTTGTAGTTCAAAGCCGTCCATTCCACTCTGACCCCCATCCTCCTTTGGCATGTGTGAACCAGGCTTCAGGCCAAGGTAGCAGTACTAAGAATGCTTCTAGAGAAATGGTTCTGAGGGGCAAGATGTACACCAGAACTGCGATTCTGTGGAGATTTCTCCCACGCTTGCTGCATATTGCAGCCTGAACTTCACATGAACGTTGAAGAAAACTAAATGAAGATATTAAAAGTAAGTAATCAGTGAGCTGCGAGACCTCCCAGAGACCTTTATAATGTATTCTTTAAAAGCTAATCCTACAGCATTACATTGTTCTTTTAAGGTTGTTATAAATAGTGATGAGTGAACTTCCCTGGAGTCAGTTTGGAAAGAGTATGGCAATTACAAGGACATTGTAGAACACTCAGGGGGGGAATTATTCCCCCCTTGCCCCAGTTTTAAATAAGTTCTAAATAAGTTCATGATTTCTGAACCCTTTCTGTGAGCCCTCGGTCTCCTTACTGTTGATGGAAATGAAGGATGGCCTCTCTCTCAGTATCCATTCATTCCTTTTCATTTTGAAGAGAGGGACACCCTTTCTAAGCCCATCAACTTCAATGGATTTAAGAGAATATACTCCTGTTTAGGACCTATTAACGTTATGGAGTATACATATGTTTGTGAGAAACAGGCAATGTACATTCACTTCACAAATGAAACTGATGACCTGTATCCAGATAAACGTGAGATTTAAATCACACATTTAGAAAAGCATAAGAAAAGCCCTGCTGAATCAGACCAATGGTCCTTCTAGTCCAGCATCCTGTCTCACATAGTGGCCAACCAGTTCCTGTGGAGGGTGAACAACAGAGCACAGAGGCTGAGATGTGGCCTCCTGGCTCTGGGACTCAGAGGTTCCTATATCTCTGAATGTGGAAGTTCCCCTCAGTCACCATGACTAGCAGCCACTGACAGACCTATCCTCCATGAATCTAAGTGATCCCCTTATAAAGCCGATCATTCCTACGGCCATCACTACAATGAATGTCCCTGTAAAGTCCTGGGGGTTCCATTGTTCAGAATGTAACTCAGCAGTTTCTCACTACATATGCTAACATCATTCAGTCCCTACATCTGTATACTCACCAATCCCCCAGAAAGGGCTATACTTCCTATTTATTTTATTTTATTTCTTATTTGGAATAATAGATTGTAATGTAATGAACAGTAGAATGCAATGTAATTTGGAATGGTACATTGGAATGTATTTCTCTGGTTTGGGGACTACCACACAGCCAATCACACCACCTCAAAGAAGAGGATGCTGTACTGTTGCCTCCATAGTTGAGAGGAGATGAATGGAGGGTAATAGTAGGGTCTAAGTTAATTACTGTCAGCATTCCACAATTAAGAAGGGCACATTTTCCCATCGATCTCCAGTTCTGATATATTTATTTCCTTCACTATGTTTTCCCCAAAACAAATGGTGACCATATAAACTAAGCTTGTTATTCCATGTTGGTCCTTGCATCTGTTAAACACCTTTTTGGGAGTGCTCTGAATAGGGACGGGCACAAACCAGCTGACAAACTAAAGTTCATCACAAATTTTGGCTGGTTTGTGGTTCATGAAGCAATGTTCATGAATTTCAGAACTGCCACAAACTTTCATGAATTTTGATGCCGTTCACGGGAGTTCATGAAGAGCAGATAGCAGGTGTTTAAACCCCTGCTATCTGCTCCTCATGTAAAACAGCTGAGTTTTTGGGAGCTCCTCGCCATTCAGCTGTTTGGTTCAAATGGCTCTAAGCCTGGGGCTGGCTGCCCAAGAAAGCCCCTTTAAACAGCTGAGCCATGGGAGCAGTTTCCTCCGTATGGCTCAGCTGTTTTTAAAGGGGCTTTCTTGGGGAGAACTGGTGGCCCAAGAAAGCCCCTTTAAACAGCTGAGCAGTCCTGAGCAGGCAGCCCCCATAGGTCAGCTGTTTAGATGGATAGTGAAAAACAAGGCTCACTGTGAAGAGCTCCAAGAGGATTGATATAAACTGGGTTATCACGTGACAATGTGGCAAATGAAGTTCAGTGTTGGTAAGTGTGAGGTGATACACACTGGGACAAAAAAATCCCAGCTTCAAGTATAGGCTAATGGGGTCTGAACTTGCTGGAACTGAGAGGGGAAAAGAAGTTGGGATCATATTGGATAGCTCAATGAAAGTTGGCAACCCAGTGTGTTGTAGTGGTGAAAAAGGCAAGCAGGTGAGGGTGAGCAGCAAATTAGCATATAGTGTAATAAAAGGGGTTTTAGGATTGTACAGTAAGTATTTTAAGGCCCACAAAAAGACAGCAGGTAAGAACTCAGTGGGTTAATTTGTGGAAGATTAGCTAATCTGAAAGCTCTACGGCACTCTAACCTAATTCAATGGTTTAATAAAATAAATCTGTTATATAATGTATGCTACCAATTAGAGGTGATATGATAACCATCTTCAAGCACTTGAAGGGCTGTCATATAGAGGATGGTACAGAGTTGTTTTCTGTTGTCCCAGAAAGTCAGACCAGAAACAACAGGTTGAAATTAAATCAGAAGAGTTTTCAGCTAAACATTAGGAAGGACTCCCTGACAGTTAGAGTGGTTCCTCAGTAGAACAAGCTTCCTCGGGAGGTGGTGGGCTCTCCTTCTTTGGAGGTTTTCAAGCAGAGGCTAGATGGCCATCTAACAGCAATGCTGATTCTATGAATTTAGGCAGATCATGAGAGGGAGGGAAGGAAGGGTTGCATCAGTGCTTAGTTCTTATGGGCCCATTGAAATGCTGATTGCCACTTTGGGGTCAGGAAGCAATTTTTCTCCAGGCCAATTTGGGGGGCAATCCCTCTTCTGGGTGTGGAACAGTGGTCACTGTGTGTGTGTGTGGGGGGGAGGTATTTGTGAATTCCCTGCATCGTGCTGGGGTTGAACTAGATGACCCTGGAGGTCTCTTCCAACACTATGATTCTATAATTTGCTTGGCCACTAGCATGCCAAACATCTGGTTCCCCTGATTTTTCGGGCTTCAGCCCGCCACCGGCCAGTGGTGAAGCCCCACCCAAAAAGGCATGTCGCACATCAACATTGTCAGCACAATGATGTCACACAGAAGTGACATCATCACGCTGGGGGTGTCACATGGCGACGGTCTAGCATTTTGGCCCAAACTATGGTTACCATAGAGTAACCTCCTGGACTGGAAATCTAGCAACGCTATGTGGGTCAGTAAAAATTCTCACAAATTCTTGACTGGAAATCTGCTGCCTGTCTTCATGATGTCAATATTGCCATTTGCTTGTTTGCGCAGGAAAAATTGGAATATGATGACACCATGTTATCTGTGTTGTTCATTTGTCAGAGGTTTTTTGTTTTTTTTTTAAATCAATTTTTCCCTCAATGAGCTCATACATAGTTTGTCTCTACTGAGAAGTCAGTTAGGTAGAAGAAAGAGCAAACAGATCCAGGTACCCCATAAGCTTTGGACTAAGTGGAATTTTGAACTCAGATATCCCTCATCTTAATCTGACACCAACCACAACACAACTGTGGCTGCTGTTTGAAGCAACAGCTACAACTTCAGTCAATCATCACCACCCCAAACCCTTGGGACAAAATTCTCAGGGACTGTACCCCTCATCTAATGAAGCCTCCCTCCCTGCATGCTGGCAAGGAAGGGGGAGTTGGAAGCCAGATACAGCCTTGTCCTCCTTCCCAGTGAAAGCCACAGTGATAGTAAAGAGTAAATACACATACACAAATTTAGAAGATGCAAAAGTAACTGGTGATTACATTAGATCAGACTGTGTCTCAGTGCTTCCCACTGAAGCCACTGGAAACAAGCATACAAAACAGCCACTTTTCATTCCAATATTAAGAACAAACTCAAGCTTGTACAATGAAAACTAACAAATCTAAATCTAACTCTTTTGATGTGACTGTTAGGCCACCATCTGAAGGACAGTATTAATAGTGCCCTATGGACAAGTAACTTTTGGGAAGGGCACTTGGCTACTCTTGCTGCACCAGAAAGAAAGACACCAATTGATTAAAGTTTACTTTGAATCCCATTTTTAAAATCTTATGTGAAATGATATTTAAGGAACTAGAGTATCTTGGAAGTGAGCGTGCTAATTGCTAAACAGATGTTTGCCAGCTTAGATGTCTCAGAAGGTGTCAATATACATTGTAGGTACTCACTGCACCACAGCAAAACAATGGCTTAAATCAAATCCTTAGTTTTGGTGTTTTCATGTAAACTCCTTCTGTTCAATTTGGAGTGGTGGTGGAAACATATAAACCAATGGTGACAAAATAAATACACACACACACACAAGAAGATCCAGAGGGGAAAAATCCAGAGGGAAGAAAGTGCTTGTAAATCTCAGCAAACTCATAGATTGCAAATGTGATCATGCAGATATGTTGAGCTGGATTCATCAAGCTTTTTTTCACTAGATCTTGCCCAGTGTCTCTGTGTTCTATAGCCTGCCTCTGTGCCACATGGCTTTTGTCTGTGTGGGTCCAACTATCCTCAGCAGAGCCCTTCGAGTGGTCAGAGCAAAACCCTCCATCCTTTCTCACCACCAGAAAATATTTTATATTAATCCACTCTTTATAAACCATCACTCCTAATGCCTCCTTCACATTAGTTTACTAGTGATGTGTGCCCACTCTATTTTGAAATGTAAAGGCCCAGAAGAAAATTGGAAAAACAGTGGGAGAGGGATTTCTTTTGTTTTCCATTTTTCTCTGAGGCTTTCAATTTTTTCTTTTCTTTTTGGTTTCTTTTTGTATTTTTATATATGCATATGTGTGTGTGAAAGAGAGTGTGTGTGCACCTGGAAGTCAGGGTGACCTCTGATGACGGTGTGGGCACCTGGAAGTAATGGCGGCCTCTGGTGACCTGGGGGCACGGAGGATATAAGGCCTTCCCCTGCCTCCCACCTCTGGTATTTCAAGGAGGTGTCCCATCCAAGTACTTGCCAGAGTCGACCCTGCTTAGCTCCGAGACCTGATGAGATCGGGCTTGCCTGGCCTATCCAAGTCAGGGCAAGGCTTTCAATTTTTGAAATGGAAAAAATGAAAAACTCCTATAAGATATATTCTTGTTTAGGATGAGTAAAACACTTCATAAGGCAAGATTTCTCACACTCAAAAGGTATAACATGAAAAAGTCTGAGGACTGTCTCAGTTTTTCTAGTGGAAATATTGGGGGATTGTGTGAACCACTTAAAAAAGAACTCTTACACTGTAGACACATACATCATTTTCAGGAATTGTTTTTCTTCCATCAACTTCCGTCTTTTCCTACCTCTCAAATGGCAAAAAATTAAGATATTTGGGCTATGGCAACATAAAGTGGAGCAGTTTGCAACTCCTTGGTATAGTTGCAATTTTTTGTATACAAAATGAAGATATTTATACTTTTGAATTCCATACATATGCCAAATATTACAATTTTATATACCAACTAAGCTGTAAATGGTGCATTTTATGTTGGTAAATCAGTAATGGAAGTTCAAGTTTGATAGGAAATAGGGATTGCAATTGCATCCCCCCCCTAAAATTTCCTTTTTTTCTGAATAAAAAAGGGGGGGGTTGTTTCCATGGCTTCAGAATTATTGGAAATTTTACATCTCCATTCTTATTGAAATTTGGTTTTGCTTCTCTTGAAAAAATCCAGAGATTTTTGGCAAGCAACAACCTCCAAATCTGTCTTTCACTTTATGTGCAAACCAATGGCAACCCTATATCCAAGGCATGTCGATTTTGCTGAGTTAGAAGAGGCTCATCACTAGTCCTGGACTCTGGATGAAACATCCTGTCCTGCTGAGAGGCTAAGGTTACTTACAACTTACCTGAAGCCCTGTCTAATTACCATCCTGAAGTAGCATTTTATGTGAACCCCACTTGTGTGAGGCCACAATGTTTTGTATTTATCTTCTGTTTCTAAATTGCCCCCTTTAAAATTGCCCCTTTATAATCATCCACCATCCCCTTTCATTAGAAACTAAGGATGTGCATAAAACCTCCCATGAAATGCTGCAAGGATAGTTTTTAATTTCCCTCCAGACTTCCAGGGCTCATTTCGTAGCAGGAGCTCCTTTGCCTATTAGGCCACACACCCCTGATGTAGCCAATCCTCCAAGAGCTTACAGAGCTCTTCTTACAGGGGCTACTGTCAGCTCTTGGCGGATTGGCTGCATCAGGGGTGCGTGGCCTAATACGCAAAGGAGCTCCTGCTACGAAATGAGCCCTGCAGACTTCTTAGAGGTCATATCCAAGGAGAGCCTTCCAAATTTGCCCCAACATTTAAATGTAGTTGAAATTTGATGGCAGCTCTAACAAAGACAATTATGCTTTCTGTTTAGCAGACAGAGGCTTAAAGAACGATTTATTGCCAGCAAGAAATTCCCTTGCCAAGCTGTCCGGAATCTCACTGCCTTACAGGTCATGTTCAGGTGGGACAAGGGCTTGGCAACTTCTATCTCCTGCTGAAGCTTAATTGGTTTAATGATGCTGCCTTTAAAGATCACAAGTGCCATACCATGCTTATACTTTTGTTCCCTTTTTTTTAAAAGATTAACCTTTTTGTCATCGTCCTGTTTCTTTTAATTGAATAATTAATTGCGTTCAGCATCCAGTGCACTTTTCTGCACTACAGGGTAACAAGTGGCTTGACAGCCGGAAAGACTTTTAAGGGTAAATTTTCTAACTGTATAATTCTATTAGCATAAATGTACTTTTAAAAAAAAAAACCTGTAAACAGGGTGAGTGTCTGAATTGTCACTGGAGTTACTAGATGAAATCTACTTAGCATTTGTTATCAGCACTGTCAAGTGGCAAGAGCAGAATGAGCAAAGAATCAGAAGGCTGTGAAAATGGTGGTCTGGAATGTACTGTTTGCATAATCAAAGGCAGCTGAGCTCAAAGGCAGTGAAATTCACTGGCACTGTTGAGACCTAAGTGCTTCCACCATGGTAAAAACCAGCCAGCAATAGAGAGCTCCCGTTTTAAACCAGTTTATGATTTTTCCACCCCAACATGGATGGCCTAAGCCAGTCCAATCTCACCAGATCTTAGAAGCGAAGCAGGGTCAGCCCAGGTCAGTGCTTGGATGGGTTGCTAGGCAGAGGCAGGCAATGGGAAACCACCACTGAATGTCTCTTAACTTGAAAATTCTGTGGGGTTACCATAAGTCAGTGGTGACTTGATGGCACCACATGCACATTAAAATATGTTCCAAGAAGCGGTCTCAAGCTGAAGTTCATGTTAGCATTCTGATCTCTGTGGGAGTGGCTGACAAAAGTGTGTTCCAAACCATCCAGCAAGAAGCATTTGGTTAATATTGCAATCCGATTTAAATGTGGGAACCTCAGAGGTCCCCACATTAAATACAGCACCAGCACCAAGATAGCCTTTTTTTGTTTTGCTCTCAGGAGTTTTATCATTCTTTTCTCCTCCCACTGACCAGGTCAAGCCAGGTCAAATAATCTTTTCCTGAAGTCTTTCTCATCTTTTGTCATCTTCTGGGTGTGGAACAGCAGTCGCTGGGGGTGCAGGGGGGGAAGTATTTGTGAATTTCCTGCATTGTGGACTAGGGTTGGACTAGATGACCCTGGAGGTCCCTTTCAGCTCTATGATTCTATGATTCATACTTAATTCCTCCAAACCTCTCTTCCCTACTGGGTTAGGGAGGAGGACTGGACAGGAGGGGTGCAACTTTTTTCCTCAGTATTTTTGGTTCAGGTCTACTGACCCAAAAAGTTTTGGGGATTCCCAAAAAAACCCAGATAAAAATACTACTGAAGTATTTCGATCCGGGATTTTTTGGAAATCCCAAATATTTTAGAGTCCACTAGACCCAAATGAAAAAAAAAATACACAGAGAAAAAAGCAGTGGCAAAGCAGCAAAAAACAGCTGAGATGTGGCTCAGCTGGGTTTTTTTGGGCAGTCAGCTCAAAACAATCCACAAAGCAGCTGAGTTCATGGGAAGAACTCTCCACTCAGGCTTAGCTCAGAGCCCCAGCTGAGCTTGCAGGGTGAGTGCCCCCCCTCAGATGTTTTGTGGGATGCCTTCTGCAGTTCCTTTAAACACCTCCCGTTTAAAGGGACTGCAGAAGAAAGCCCTCAGCTGTTTTTTGAGGTTTGCCAGTAATCCCCAAATATATCCAAGATATTTCTGGGAATTTGGGTGAGGTTCTCCCAAAAAATCCTGGATAGGTTTAGGATGCAGAAATATACCAGGTATATTCTCAGATCAGGTAGCTCCGAATGCATACCCCTAGACTGGACCTTCCCATTGTCTAGCTGGACCTATTAGCAGTTCTAAAACAGTTGCTGAGGTGAGGCTGGAAAGCAACTGAACTGACTTCCCTCCTCCTGCCTGTTCTCTACCCAGAGAGAAAAACCTTTAAAACTCACAGTGAAGGTTTTGCTCAGTTCAAACCTCCAAAGAAAAAAAAATACATTTCTTCACATTCACACAATCAACTTGATGGGTAGAGAACATAATTAATAGTCATAGAACTGCTTTATCACCACGACTATTCATTCCTCTAACTGCATTAACTGAGGTCCTGATCCCTCACACATCATCTCAGTTCATTGCTGGCACTAGAAATTAACTGTAATCAGGGATGTCTGGCAGGGTAGGGAATAGCGGGTATGCATTCGGCTCAGCCGAACTGTATAATAGCCCGAATACTGCCGAATACAGCAGCTATTTGGGGCCCTGAATAACAGCAAGGAAAAGGCAGGAAGGGGGTTGAAAGTTTAAATGCCACTTGTTTCCTTGTGCCTTTTCCTTTTCCTGTTGAATTTGGGTTTTTCCTGCCTCTTCCCTGGCTTCCCTGGGCTGGGGTGGGAGGGGGAAGAGGGCAGCCATCAGCCAATCACTTCCATGCATCTGCAGATTGCAGATGCATGTGCAGCTCTTTGCAAGATGGGGAAGAGAAATGTGGGGAAGGGAAATAAAGGCATTTTAAACCCCCCTTCCTCGTGTTTCTTGACAAAAGCAGGTGCCCTGCACCTGGAGAAGTTTGGGCAGGGAACTCGGGCATGTTTAAAATGCCTTTCTTTCCCTCCCCTCTCCAGGAGAGGAAAGAAAGGCATTGAAACATCTCCCCTTTCTCTCCCCTCTCCCAAGTTTCTCTGCAGTAGCGGATAAGCTCAGATAGGGAAAGGAGGAGGAGGCATGCTGCTGCCACCTTCCACCCAAAAGCATTCCCTGCCAGCCCATCAGCCTCACCCATCTCCCACTTAAAAAACAGCCCTCACCACCCCCGGCACCAGAGTGCCCAAGCCGCCCATGGCCTGGGAGCCCTCTGCTCCCAGCCACCCCACCTGAAAAAAGCTCCCATCCCCTACAACCCCATCAACTCACCCTGCCTTCTGGCTGGTGGCAGCAAGCAGAGACAGCACGTGCTGCTTCCTGCTCCTCCTGGCCTGACTGAGGGCTGCTGGGGGTGAGGCTTGAGGACATGTTACTGCCGGAATGCCATTCCGGCTCTTTCCAGCTCAAAATGACCCCTGCTTATGGGAGGCCTCTGCCCCTTGCTCCCCATCACTTCTTTCTCCCTCCCAGCCCTCTTGCCCCCATTAGAAGGCTGGCAATAATGGTCAGAGGCTAGGGTTGCCAAGTGTATTTAACTTACCAGCGGGGGGGAAGCTCAGCTGGCCGGGAGCTCGCGTGCGCCGGGCGGCGTCACCGGAAGTGACGTCAGCATGTTTGGGGCGTTGCCAGGGCGACGCTCTGGCAATCGCCCCAAAACTCTATGCTATCACTTCCGGGTGACATCATTACATGAGATTGGGATAGTGGGGGATCCCCCATCCCCCGGGCTGACTTGGCAGCCCTATCAGAGGCTTTAAACAGGAAGTGCACAGAGATACTCCTTTACTCCAAGGCTCCATCCTTCAGCTAATTAAGAACATAAAAACATAAAAAGAAATTGGTGGATCATACCACTAGTCCATCTAGTCTAGCATCCTGTTCACACAGTGGCCAACCAGTTCCTCTGGAGGTCCAGCAACAGGGCATAGGGGCTCAGGCTTTCCCCTGGTCCTGCCTCCTGGTTCTGAGAGTCAGAGGTTTAGTGCCTCTGAATGTGCCTTTAGTCACATGGCTAGTAGCCACTGATAGAGTTGTCCTCCATGAATCTACCTACTCCCTTTTTAAAGCTATCTATGCCTATGACAATCATTATATCCTCTGGTAGCAAATTCCACATATTAGTCATTCCCCTCTTTACTGCTTCCTCATCCTTTACCAACCTAGCTGCTGCTTTGGCTTCTTTCCCCATCTCACTCTGGCCACTGTCTCCTCCTTCCTCCAGACCTGGAACCACTGCCATCTCCCCGTCCTTGTCTTCCTGCCACTCATTTCTCTGTTCTGCAGAACTTTTTTAAAAATCCCCATTGTAACACTGATTATTCTATTGAATTTTGAAGTCTGCACAGCTTCTCTACTTTCTAAAAAAATACACCCCCATTTTTTAAAAAATATCCTATCTCATCATACTTTTAGCATACAGGGTTATTTTGTGTGTGTGTATGTGTGTGCGCATATGTTTTTGTGCTTGCCTGGAAGTCATAGTTGACTTTTGGCAACCCCTATTGGGGGCTTGGACATTTTTCAGAGAGGTGGCTTGATTAGCCTGCCTCTGAGTCCCACCTCTGGTATTCCTTAGAGGTAGCCCTTTCAATTACTTTCCAGAGCTGGCTGTGCTTATCTTCCGAGATCTGATGAGATCAGGCTTGCCTGGGCTATCCAGGTCAGGGCAGTTACAGATGTTTTGATATGTGCCCTGGGGCCATGTTGAGAACTGGATATAAAGATGTCTCCAAACAACTTAAATGAGTTCATGAAATAATGCTGGTTTTCTTGGTCTAATACATTTGAACATTTTTTTTTTTTGACTGGTATGTTCTTAATGACTTTATTTACAAAATCCAACATGGAAAATTCCCTTTTCAGGCAATAATCTCAGTAATCTCATCAGAAAGTTCAGCATTTTTCTACAAGCATGAATAACATAGGCCTGTAACTCAGCTTAACCTCATTAAAAATCTTACATGTATGCTATTTAGAGGGCAAGATGGTTGCAGAAACTGTTAATTTGATGCGTGGGAGCTCTTGAATCAGTGTACACAGAGAACTTTTTGTAACACTGTGCAGTGTATTGCAGAGGCAGAGGCCTAGATCATTAATATGTGTTGAAATGCTGAATTTTGCAGTCTTTTTATATACCGCTCTAACTATTGCCAGAAGAGAACAGTTGGGGGGCGTTGTTTGTTTGTTTTTGTTTTTCAGCTTCCAATATTTTTGCATAATTATATGGGACCACCATAAATGGGGTTTCTTTCTCTTTACCACATTTCCAAAAAAGTTCTGAGCTACGTGTGATTTCTGCTATTCTCACAGGTGCCAGATACTGTCAATAAAGCATCTTCAAGCTATTGCAGAGTTTTATTTATGAATGCTACAAATATTATGGATTGAACGCAAGAGAATAATTATTATTATTTGATGAGCTCACAAATTATTGTTAAGACTACGGCATCAGTTGTTCATATATTGCAAGCTTTTTGTGTGTGTGAATCTCTGTTTTCCAGGTATTGGTAGCTTTTCTCAGACTGGAGTTTGTTTGTTTGTTGGGGGGGGGGGGTTTTGGCAATAATATAGTTTATTCATTCTGCATCAGTACAGTCCAACTAATTTTAATGATGACATTCTAACAGCATTGCCACCTCAGCACGGGCAGCCAGCAGAAGCTTGTTGGGACCAGGGACATGTAAATTGGCATCACTCTGATGTCACAATGTCATTTTAATGCAAATCTGGCAAATCATTGCATCAGAGTGACACACTAGGATTGCCTGAAACTCTATGGTTTTACCATAGACTTTCAGTGTAATCTTAGATAACCACCCTGACATGATGACATCACTGCTGGGTGAGTGCCAGAAGTAATGTTCATGCATTGGAGCACTGCTGATTTTCCCACCATTTTACCCCCACCAGCCTACTAAGTGGAATGGAGGCTGCTGGTAGGGAGGTGACATGGCAGTCCTAAATCCTAGAGTTACACCTTCTTTAGTTCATGTAATTAGGATTGTAGTATTAGTCCCCTTGACTTCAGTAAGAGCAGCTGTATGCCCAAGCTGTCACAGTTTGTCATGAGGCTGGGACTTTTTATCACCTTGGACCACAGAGAGACAGAGACAGAGAGGGGAAGAAGTTTTAAAAGATTCCTCAAGTTTTCTTGGAGTCAATCTACTCCAGAAAATGGAATGTGCTGAAGTGTTTCATAAAGATCTGAAGTGGTGTCATATCTTATAAGCCATAGCCACTCAAAGTGCTAAATATTTTAAGCTCTGGCATAAATAAATACTCAGCAGTCTGACCTTGAGAAACTTATGGCCTTATTGACAACCTGTCAGGTGCTCTGTTTTTTAGGCCCTGTGCCTCTATAGCTTAGTTTCCTGCTATAGATTTTCTGTGGGTAATTTAACTTTTAAAGTCTGTCACTATCTAGTCAAATAATGATACTTGATTCTTCCCCTGTTTTCCAGGCCCCCAGTCTCTTGGGATGTGATAGACATTATTGGAACCCGCACTCTGTGGAGCCTCAACAGCTGAAATAGGAAATGTTGGCAGGGAAGTATTTACTGAAAAGGTGGTTGCAGTTTGGACAATGTATACATTTTCCTCTAATTGTGAACTAACTGTGAACTGAGCTTTCAAACAAAGCAGAGTGAGTGGCACAGAAAGTAGTATTAATTCATTCTTTCATTTGCCAATGTAGAAAGCTAAATGGGTTACAATAGGGTTTAATCTCTGGTCAAAATGTTGTGGTAAATATGTATCTGCTGCCCAAAACAGCAATTGTATCTCTACACTTCCTCTCCCCCTCCAATTAGAAAAAAATAATCCCAGCTTCATATCATGACATGTCACATTTTCTTCTCTCCTACCATCAGAACATGATGATGAGAAGCAAGGGGAGGGAAACAGTAAAAACTGTATACACTGTGACCAATTTCCCACGAGGTGCTGCTCCGTCGTCATTCTTCCCTTTGCCCCGATTGCATGCTTGAATTTCCCACTATTTGCCCCACGCTGCATTTTGACCCGCGGCTTTGCCCGAAGTCCCCCGTGGCTTCAGTGAGCCTCAAAAAACAGGATCACTGAAGCCACGGGAGAATTCGGGTGAAGCTGCGGGTCAAAATGCGGTGCGGGGCAAATAGTGGGAAATTCAAGCACACAATCGGGGCAAAGGGAAGAACAACTCTGGAGCAGCGCCTCATGGGAAATTGGTCTGTGTCTTGAAACAAATTCCACCACGTTACAAAGTAGAGGGAGGGAGATAGGGGGTGGTCATTTTCAGTGGCAGCTACATGTTTTCCACAACAATTGCATTGGGCCCTTTTTCTGGAGACTGTCAAGGGATTGTATAATTCAATAAACACTATTCAAGCATGTTGCAGATAGAATCTACTTTTTATAGGAAAGTTTCTCTGCCCAAAAGGTAAGAGTAATGTAGGTTTGTGACCTGCTGCACAAAGAAAGTATTTACTGAATGATCACTGTGTAAATCCTGGATCATCTTATGGAGTATATCATTCTTGTGAGATGGAGAACTTTCTGTAGGAGTGAACTGTTCTACAGATCAGTTAACTTTCACTATTAAAGATATGACTGAATCACTGGACAATATTATGGTTTTACTATATGCTTGTGACTGTTAATTGATCTAATATAGAAGAATAATGTAAATGAACCAGTAAGAATTTCAGAAAGAAATCTTATCAATATCTTTGTCAGTTAGTTAGAGAATTTATCATGAAACTCTTACTGTAGTCAGCTGAACAGAATCCATGTGACAATCACATTTTTCTTAAAAAAGCTACCATCTCTCTCTATACAGGAGCTACCTGTCAGTTTATAAAAATACACCACTATCTACTTGAAGTTCCTTTCTTTTTGAAGGTATGTTTGAGCACTGCAAGATCTTTGTTCTTCTCTGTGGTAGCTTCGTTCATGGGGAATGGCTAGACCAGGGGTGGCCAAACTGTTGGCCAAACTGAGGTAAAGGTCACAACATGAAATTGCTGAACAGTCAGGTTAGAACAGATAAAAGGAAGTATTTTTTCACCCAAAGGGTGATTAACACATGGAATTAACTGCCACAGGAGGTGGTGGCAGCTACAAGCATGGATGGGTTCAAGAGGGAATTAGATAAACATATCGAGCAGAAGTCCATCAGTGGCTATTAGCCACAAAGTATAGATAAGAACTCTCTGTCTGGGGCACGTGATGCTCTGTATTCTTGGTGTTGGGGGGGGGCAACAGTGGGAGGGCTTCCTGCCCGCACTGCTGGACCTTCTGAGGGCACCTGGTGTTTTTGGCCACTGTGTGACAGTGTTGGACTGGATGAGCCATTGGCCTGATCCAACATTGGCTTTTCTTATGTTCTTAACACCGCTTGACTCTCCCCAGTCCAAAAGATGTTTGGCTGGCTAGCACTAGAACCAGGGCTTTTTTGGTGGTGGCCCCATACTGGTGGAATGAGCTCCTGGACGACATTAGGGCCCTGCGGGACCTATTACAGTTCCACAGGGCCTGCTAGATGGAGCTCTTCCACCAGGCTTTTGATTAGGAGCCGCCACCAGGTGATTAAGGAAAACTTCGCCTCTGGAACTTGCTGGCCGAGCCTCTGCCACCATTTTTTTCCCACCGTGTGACTCTGTTTGCCGCCAGTATCTGTTGTCTTATCTATAAATCTTGTTATGCCTTTTAAATTTTGTAAACCATTGTTTTTATGGTATTTTAACTGCTGGAAGCCGCCTTGAGCCAGCTTGCTTGGAAAGGCGGGGTAGAAATGCAAATAATAAATAAATAATAATAAATAAATATGCGGCTTTTTCACACATATTGTGCAGCTCCTGGTAATGTAGCTAGGGAAGCTAAATATCATTAGCAAACAAATATCATTGGACAAATAAATATCATTATCAATATCTGCTTTTACCGCTTTTGTCATTATTTTTGGCAGTCTTATTTACTGTTAATAAATAAAATTGCATATTTCCCAGTAAAAACATGTAATATTTGTTCCTGTCTTGTGGCTCTCAAACATCTGACATTTATTCTATGTGGCTCTAATGTTAAGCAAGTTTGGCCACCCCTGGGCTAGACAGAAGGGGGTATGCGGGGCAACCCCACTGGCAAATTTTGCAAGGCTGTTTTGGAACCTAAGTATCATACTGCTCCCCCCCCCCCCCCAGAATTTAAACTGCAGTTGAAGTTTCTATTATAGAGTTTAGATGTTTGGGATTTTTAAAAGAATTGTTTGTAAATGTCACCCCCTCCCCCCCGCCGAGTTCTAATGAAGGTAATCTTTGGAGTGTATTTTATTTCATGAATTTTATGATGGCTAGTCTAATTTTTGTTTTATTATAGCCCATAATATCATGTTTGACTATCTTTGAAAACCGTCCTTTACAAAGCAGAGGGAGGGGTGTACATTTTAGAAATAAATAGTGATTTTTTTAAAAAAAAAATATGTCTCATGACATGTTGTTGCAGCAGAGCTGTCTTAGGGAACCTCGAAAGAGACAGCTGAATATAGAACTGCATGGACAAACATCACACACATTTGAAATGACATGCATTCAATGCATTCAAAATTCCACCCAGCTGAACAGCCATAAATCAAGCAAAACCTGGATTTGATAGTTAATAGCCGCTGAAATGAATATCACTGTTTATTAGAGGAGACAGTACGCTCCTAAGATTTATTATGGGTTTCTCAGAATGTGAGACACTTCTACAATGAGAAAGTTAACTGAATACATCTGTGCAGGGCTTTTTTTGTAGAAAAAGCCCAGCAGGAACTCATTAGCATAATAGGCCACACCCAACAGCAGAAACTCATTAGCATATTAGGCCACACCCCCATGTTACCAGAAGTGTGGTCATTCAGCCACACCCACCTTTTGCTTCTTATTCTGTTTACCTTGTTTGTTGTCAAAACAATTTTGACAAAACCAATAAAACCATTATTTTGTTTTAAAAAATCCAATTCCATACTTTTAATTATTAATATTATATTTATTTTAAAAGTAACATTAACAGTAACATAAGCAAACTGAATAAACACTTTGGAACTTGGAAAACTATACTGAAATGGTGAGATAAGTTTTTAAATCTAAGTTGAATTATCTTCTGTTAAGGACAAGCCCTCCAGAAGTTTCCAAAATGGTGACAGGTCACCAGTTGCCTCTGTTCTTTCTCAGAAAATGCCTCTGCCAAGCCAGCTGGAACAGCAGGCAGGGGCTTGAAGAAGGCATATAAGCAGCTGCCTGGGATGGTGGCGGGTGGATGAGCGACCTCAGCTGGAACCTGGGCAAACCCCCTCCCCTCCCACAAGCCTTGCGGGGCCCCAGGATGAGTGGTGCATGGATGAGTAAGGGCCTTACCATGAGGGTTCTGCAGCTGCCCGGGATGGTGGTGCATGGATGAGTGGCCCAAGGAAACCCACCCCACAAGCCTGCCCTGGGCCTTGCATGGGAACACTCAGTGACTCACCTCCAGACTCCAGAAGTGGCAGGGCAGCAGGAGGGTGATGGTGATAGTTCAGCAGCGTGCGAGGCAGCAGCAACAGTCTGGCAGCAATTCAGTTTCACTTTCAAATAGTAACATGGGGAGGGCAGTATGCTCTGTAGCCACCAGGGCCAGGGCCAGGTTTTTTTGCACACTAGGCAAGGTTACCTTCTGGCGCCCCCCACAGTCCTGCTTAAGGTAGCTCCCTCACGCGCCCTCGGTTGTGTTGGAATGAAGCACACGTCTAGCAGAGACTGTTTTTCAAAGGCGGGAGGGGCAGGGCTTTTTTTTGTTGAAAAATTAGCATAATAGACCACACCCAACAGCAAAAACATATTAGCATATTAGGCCATACCCCTGATAGTGCAGCTTCCTCCCAGGATCAGCTTCCCCAGGTGCCCCATGGCTTGCGGGGTGCATGGGGAACCCGAGGGGGGGAGGCTGTAGGCGTAGCCAACTCAGAAGCCAGCCGGAACTCCATTCTTTTGCTTTCCTGCCCAAAAATAGCCTTGCATCTGTGCAAAACAGAGAAAGCAACTTCATGATACATTTGTTTTTGTTTTTGTTAAAAAATTAAACAACACACTGGAATGAGAAATGCCTAGGCTTACATTTTAGTGGCCCTTGCCAAGTTACAGTTCATTCAATTAAAGTTAAAGTTTTAATAAAGCTGCCCTTTATTTATACCAACACACCTGTGTGAGTCTCTTTATTCCAACTAGGGCAATACTAGTTGTCAGCAATACTAGTTGTTGGCATTGGCATTGTTTAGGACACAGCTCCCTCTCCAGAAACTCTGAGTTATATTTCTGAATGGAGATTTGATACGTATCTAGCAGCTATCCACATAAATGCATATACAAGAACACCAAGGTATCATGTAGTACACAGTTTGCCATTCACACACCAAAGGTATAGCTTTGGATTGTGGCAGTACATGATTAGACAATTACAATTTCCTATGCACCTTTTAACAAAAGAATATTGTCATTTCTTCTTTAAGTCAATGGGGTGGCAGTCTGTGGCAGTGTGTAAATTAATTCAGCGTGTGCTAAAGCTGAGCCTTCAGCAATGAGTAATGGGGAATCAAAGTAGGGGAGTCACAGATGGATCCAGGGCTAACAAAAGCTGCCACAGGCTCCCACACAAAACTTCTCTCAGGGTTCCTCTAATTCCCGCATATCCAACTCAAACATCATATGACCTGTCTGACTTCATGGGACCCCAAGGATTACCAAAGTCTCCTCCCTCTTGGTAATGTAAAATACACAATCCCAGTGATTTCATGGGGAGAAACTTAAGACATGCTCAACTTTCCTTTGAAATGTGTTCTTTATGGGATGCAAAACTTGGCTGGATTATGCTCAGTCTATCTCGTAAACTCCATTAACAGCAACTCCATAGGATGGCAGGTATTCTTCCCACTTCCCTCTTCCCTCTTCATGCCTGGATGCCTTTCTTCAGAGTCATTTTATAGCAAGAAATGTTAATGAAATGGAAGTGCTTTGCTCAGCAAGGTTCCTAAAAACCATCCCTGCTGAGGGTTTAAAATATTCAGTTAAGTTCCTCTTAGTGATGAGCAGTGCACCAATCCAGTCATTATTTTGATACATAGATAAATTAATTGCCAGTTATATACATATTTCATATTTGTTATAGCAAAGAGGCTAGACAAGAATTTCTCTTTGTAAGCTGGCTTTGCTGAGAGAGTTGCAAAGTTTAACCATGGCTGAAATGACTGTTCCTGCAAGTCTAACAGAGCCCTTGAAAGTTTCATATAGTCATCAAATCTGGAAGACTCCTTTTCTCTGCTTTATTAACGAGGTTCTTCGGGTTAAACTAAACATTTATGTACTACATTACAACATCCCAAACCCACAAATTACAACAGGTAATTTAATATACCTGAATAATGCAGCTGCAAGCACTGCCAGAATCGTTAGTTAAATTTGCATATTTCCATTTAGCTTGACGTTTGCACTGTCCAAGATAATGCTGGGTGCAGGGGGAGATCTTCTACATAAATATTTCCTCCTGAATATGAAGTGCATGTGGTGGTACTTCACCGAGCAAATGCATGCATGTATTAGTAAATCCAGTAGGTTGGACCAGAAAGCTCATTTCTACTTCATTGGATTTAGTGATTTCCTTCTTCTAAATCTCTGTCTCAAGAAAGAGTTAATAGAAGGGATAAAGCATAGCGGAGGAATTTCATTGAATCTACCTCAATGTAGTCAGAATTCTAGTTTTTTACAGATACACTCAATCCTCTGCAAACTTTCTTGGGAATAAACCTCTATTTGGTAGTGGAAAATGCTGTCAAGTTGCAGCAAACTTATGGTGACCTCATAGGGTTTTCAAGGCAAGACATAAACAGAGATGGTTTGCCATTGCCTGCTTCTGAGAAGCAACCCTGGGCTTCTTTGGTGGTCTCCCATCCAAGCACTTAAGGAGGCCTGACCCTGCTTAGCTTCTGAGAGTTGATGAGATTGGGCTAGCTTGAGCCATCCAGGTTATGGCTAAACCTTTACATACTCAATGAAATTTATTTCCATGAAACCATACAAAGGGTCACAATGCACAACTCTGGTCCCTTCCACATGAGCAAGATAATCCGAAGGGGAATCAAGGCTTTTTTGCTCTGGAGCAATTTGCCCTGCAGTTGCGTGATCACACAGGTCTGTGGACCTGCTGGGGCAACTTGCCACTACGTGATCAGACGCAACCGCAGGCAAGGTTTTTTTTTGTGGTTGGTTTCCGAGGTGCTTAAACGGGGAATTGATGAATCGCCTTCTCACCCTAAGGGCTTTCGATGATGCGCACATGGAGAAGAAGGAAAAAAACAACAGTATGGCATTGGGATAGCATGTTTGGTGTAGTGGTTAAGAGCAAGGACTCCAATCTTCACATGGAGTGAGCAGTTTGTTAACTGAGCCTTTGTTTTCAGCAGTTTAAAATGTGGCTAGAAGTGAGTTTTCCCCCCAATGGTGCCAACAAAGTTCCGGAATAAAATTCATGAGGATGTAGTTTCCTTTTTAAAAAACAGTGCTCTAGCTCAAACTACAATATGGAACATGTAGGGACATGGGTTGTTATGTATTGACCATGCGGTCGCCATGTGCTCCCTTCATTTCGACCGCATGGCCAGAGCAGATGGCCAGAGCACATGGCCAAGAAACTACCTGAGCTTCAGCCAGGTAGGACAAAGGCCAGGTGGATTCAAACCGGCCACCAATCCTGTACCTAGGTTTCTCCCAGGGAACCTATGAAATGTAAATAGACTTCTAATAGCCTATCAGGCCAGTTGGGTGAGGTCAGGGGATTGTCCCTGACCAGTATAAAAGGAGGGCTTTGAGCCCTGGGTTGTATGCTTCATCCGGACCAGCAATAAAGATCATGCTGTTTCACTGTTCCACGGACTCCCGACTCCAATACTTATTAGTGGCGACGAGAATGGGATCCCGATGAGCGACTCTCCAGCCGACCACAGCAGCACAGCGAGCTCCGTCCCGCCGGCCACAGGCATCTCCGAGCTCCAGCGCTCACCGCAAGCCGCTCTGAGCCCAATCCTCCGGCACTAGCCAGCGCCGAGCCTCAGCGCTCCCTGGCACCGCCGCAAGACACAAGGACATCGCTCAAACAGCCACCGCCACTCCTGCTCTGGTAAATATGGCAAACGCTCCGGGACCAATTACCCCTTTCGATACGTCTCGCCCTGAGACGTGGGAGTCCTGGCTCAAGACGCTGGGTTGCGCCTTTAAGGTCCGCGGAATCACAGATGCAGACCTGAAGAGCGCCTGGCTTTTGAGTTCCGGAGGGGTGGAGGTCATGCGGGTGGCCCAGAACCTACTAGCTCCGCAAGACCCCACCGAGGTGTCTTACGACGTGCTCACCAAGACCCTCGGCGATTACTTCGCCCCGAAGCCATCAAAACTGGCCAGGTGCCGGGAGTTCATACAGTGCCAGCAGCAGCCGGGGGAGTCGGCCGCCACTTTCCTGGCTGAACTCCGTCGACTAGCCATGGGCTGCAAATTCTGCCATGTGGATGACCACGTGGAGACCGCCTTCATGGGAGGGGTCCAGGAAGCCAAGCTCCGCCAGCGCCTCATTGCAATGCCGGAACCTACCTTGGAAAAGATGCTCCAAACGGCAGCAGCCTTCGAGACAACGCAAAAGGACAAGGCAGCCACCAAAGTCCACCAGGCGGCTCCTCCCGAACCCGACTCAAGCGAAGTAGAGGACGTCCACCGGATGCAACCACGCTCGAAGAAGGGTGAGCCCAGCATCCCCAGGCCCAAGGGCCAGCGCCCAGCATCTGTCTCTGTTCCCTCTTCTGCTTCCCTCAACAGGCAGGCCCCAACATGTGCCAGCTGCGGGGACCCCCACGACAGACGGACATGCCGCTTTCGTGATGCCATCTGCCACGCCTGCGGGAAAGCAGGACATCTCGCCCGGGCCTGCTGCCTGAGGAACAGCCACCGTGCCCCAGCAGCGAACTTCGAAGAAGTGGGTAGTGTCGTTCCCACGGCCACAGTAATGAACTTGCCCCAGCCCATCCCGGGCGCGATTTCCGTGTCTCTCCGAATAGAGGGAGTTCCTTGCTCCATGGAACTGGACTCAGGGTCAGCATATTCAATTGTGTCCGCAGCTACGTTCCGCCGCCTCTGCCCAAAGGGGGCATGCTGGCTGCGGCTGCCGGCTGGGTTGGTCCTCCGGGACTTCCAGAAAAACCCAGTGGCTATTAAGGGGCTAGCCAGGGTCTGGGTCCAGTACCACGCCTTTAATGGCCTGCTGGACCTTCTCATGGTGGAGCACAATCTAACCAGTCTCCTAGGTCGCGCCTGGTTCAAGCCGCTCGGAGTGCAGTGGACAGGAATACACCGCATGGGCTCTACTGACTTTTCATCCATCTGCGAGGAATTTCCCTCCGTTTTCGATGGCTCATTGGGCTGCTACAAAGGACCCCCGGTTTCCTTCGACCTGGACCCGGCAGTCCGGCCCATCCGCGTGGCTGTCCGCCGGCCACCACTCGCCTTCCAGCCCAAAGTGGAGGCGGAGTTGGAAAAGCTTGTGGCACAAGGGGTGCTCGAGCCAGTCTCCCACGCCAAGTGGGAGACTCCCATTGTGACCCCCCTCAAAGCTAATGGGGAAGTCCGCATCTGCGCGGATTACAAATGTACAATTAATAAGGCATTACAGGACCACGCGTACCCAGTACCGGTGGTCAGCCATGTCCTGGCCTCCCTCGCGGGTGCCAAAATATTTGGAAAACTAGACCTGGCCCAAGCCTATCAGCAGCTTCCCGTAGACGAGGCAACAGCCGAGGCACAAACGATTGTGACTCACAAGGGAGCGTTCAAGGTAAAACGCCTCCAATTCGGGGTCAGCGTAGCACCAGGGATCTTTCAAAATCTGATGGATTCTCTCCTCAAAGATGTTCCAGGGGTGAAGCCGTTCTTCGACGACGTCCTCATCGCCACCCCGGATGTCGACACGTTCATGGCTCGCCTACGGATGGTGCTGCAAAGGTTCCAAGACGCGGGTCTCAAGGTCTGTAAAGACAAGTGTACCCTGGGAGTCTCCTCTGTGACCTTCTTGGGGTTCGAAGTGACCGCAGACGGCATTCACCCAACAAAGGAGAAGGTAGCGGCAATTACAGGTGCACCCCGTCCATCCTCAAAGGTGGAACTCCAGGCGTTCTTGGGATTTTTGAACTTCTACCACGCCTTCCTTCCGCACAAGGCGGCGGTTGCTGAACCCCTGCATCGTCTCCTGGACAAGGGAGCGGCTTGGGCCTGGGGTCCCAAGCATGACGCAGCCTTCCGGGCCGTCAAAGACTTACTAGTTCCAAATGCGGTCTTAGCGCATTTCGATGAGAGGCTCCCTGTCATCCTGGCCTGCAACGCGTCCCCCTATGGCGTTGGGGTGGTCTTGGGACACCGGCTACCCAACGGAAAGGAGGTACCGGTTGCCTACTACTCCAGGACCCTGTTGTCGGCAGAACAGAACTACGCCCAGATCGACAAAGAGGCTCTAGCGATCATAGCCGGCGTCAGGAAATTCCATGACTATCTCTACGGGCGGTCATTCACCGTGGCCACAGATCACAAGCCACTGCTGGGTCTCCTTGCCCCCCACAGGCAGACCCCTCACATGCTGTCCCCGCGGGTTCTGTGGTGGTCAATTTTTTTGTCAGGCTACTCCTACGAATTGGTACATCGCCTGGGGAAGGCGATGGGTCATGCAGACACCCTCAGCCATCTTTCCCTCCCATCCTGTGACCCTGATCCGGCTCCCGCTTTCCACGTAGCGCTCCTAGAGGACCTACCAGAGCACCCCGTACAGGTATCGGATGTGGCCCATCACACGCGGCGGGACCGCATCCTTTCCCGTGTCTCGGACTGGGTGGGAAGGGGGTGGCCGGAAAAACCGGGACCAGATTTCGCCGCTTTCACGGCACGCAGGCACGAACTATCGGCCCACAAGGGATGCCTGCTATGGGGATCTCGAGTGGTGATCCCTGGGCCCCTACGGCCCCAAGTGCTAGAGGCCCTACACGAGGCTCACCCAGGAATTGTGCGCATGAAAGCTCTGGCCCAGAGTTACGTATGGTGGCCAGGCCTGGACAAAGACATTGAGGGGTGGGTCCAGAAGTGTGCAAAATGCCAGGAGTCGCGGCCAGATCCGCCACACGCTCCTGTCCGATCCTGGGAATCTACTAACAAGCCCTGGTCCCACCTGCACCTAGACTTCACGGGACCGGTCCAGGGCCGGTTGTTTCTTATCGTTGTTGACAGCTACAGCAAGTGGCTTGAGGTAGTGCCAGTAGCTTCGACCTCCACCAACGCTGCCTTAAGAAGTCTCTGGCCGATCTTCGCGACACACAGAATGCCAGAAACTCTCGTGACCGACAACGGGACTGCCTTCACCTCCAGTGAGTTTCAACAGTTCGTGGAAGCCTGCGGTCTGCGCCACATCCGCTCCGCTCCGTTCCACCCCGCAACCAATGGCCAGGCCGAGCGCATGGTGAGGACAACAAAGGACGCGTTAAAGAAGATGGAGCACGGCGACTGGGAAGAGCAGCTGTACAAGTTCCTGTTCTGCCAACGGAACACACCCCACTCAGGTACCGGGCGCCAGCCAGCCGAACTTCTGATGGGAAGACGACTGGGAACCGTCTTGGACCGCCTACATCCCGACCGAGCAATCGAGGGGAATCCGACAACGGAAGACTGGCCAGCTGCCCGAGGATTCGCTCCTGAAGACCCCGTATATGCGAAGAACTTCGCGCGGGGTCCGACATGGCTCCCCGCGAGGATCGTCCGAGTCACAGGGCCTTATTCCTACGAGGTCCTTACGGAAGATGGCGTAGTCTGGAAACGGCACATTGACCAGATTCGACGCCGTACCCAGAACTACGATGATACCCAGGCCCCCGAACTCCCTGCACCAACAGACCGTGACATCGACACGACTCCAGAAGCAGCACCAGACCCTGATCCGGAGACTGCGGAGATGCCGCTCCTGCCTGCGGACGAAGCAGTCGCACCATCCACACCTGAATGACCCCTGAGCAGACAGGCCCCACCAGCAGAACAACTACCCACACCACAACCTGCCGACACAAGAAACACACCCCGCCTTACAACCCCCCAGTGCTCTGGACGTGAGCACAGATGCCCGGACTATCTCAAAGACTATGTGTGCAGAGGGGTTCTGGACTATGGGGGGAGGGGTGTTATGTATTGACCATGCGGTCGCCATGTGCTCCCTTCATTTCGACCGCATGGCCAGAGCAGATGGCCAGAGCATGGCCAGAGCACATGGCCAAGAAACTACCTGAGCTTCACAAAGGCCAGGTGGATTCAAACCGGCCACCAATCCTGTACCTAGGTTTCTCCCAGGGAACCTATGAAATGTAAATAGACTTCTAATAGCCTATCAGGCCAGTTGGGTGAGGTCAGGGGATTGTCCCTGACCAGTATAAAAGGAGGGCTTTGAGCCCTGGGTTGTATGCTTCATCCGGACCAGCAATAAAGATCATGCTGTTTCACTGTTCCACGGACTCCCGACTCCAATACTTATTAGGGGTATTACCAGCCAACCAACAGACAAAAAACCTAAATTCATTGTCCTCCTAAATTACTAAGTTAGTTATTGTTACAGTGTGGGAATTTGAAACTAGGTCTCCTATGTATAGGTATAGGTTATATATTTGAACAGAAAAGAATGAGATCATTAGAAGTCCAATGGTTAAAATGTATGCTTTATCCCCATGCATTAGGATTGCCTGCTGAACAGTTTTACACAGCCATGATTGTAATTTCCTCTTTCAGGCTGCCTGCCTGATGTAGATCTTTATATAGTAAAGGGAATCGATTTTTAAACTTTAATACTTTTTAAGGCCAAGAAGTCTGCTGTGCTATACCTTTAACACTTTTGCAGAACTAGACATGCAGCCAATTTTAACTTTTGTTTTCCATCCTGAAATTCAACAACAATTTCTCTAACTGCTGCTAGAGTGACCCAGGTGGGGAGCCATGTTGGTCTGAAGCAGCAGAACAAAGTCTGAGTCCAGGGGCACCTTTAAGACCGACAAAGTTTTATTCAAGATATAAGCTTTTGTGTGCAAGCACCCTTCTTCAGATACAGTGGAACAGAATTTCCTCAACCATTACATATGGGGGGGGGGGTTTAGTCACCAGGAAGGGCCAATTAGAGTCAAGACAGAGACAGAAAGAAAACTGGAAATGACCAGTCCATACATATAGGCAGAGGGTGGGCAGCAAATTATCATACAGTATAATGAAGATGTTTAACAGATATAAGGATCAAACAGTAACAATAAGCTTAGTTTATATGGTAAACATTTGTTTGGGTTCAGTTCTGGGGCAAAAGCAGTGAAGGAAATAAATGTGTCAAAATTGTAGGTCAATTAATTACTCTCAGCATTCTACAATTGAGGATACATCAGTCTCCAATTTTGTGCACTTCTGCAAGCTCTTTCCACTATTTTTATGTTATTTGTATATGATTTTTTTAAAAAAAAATCTGCGAGTTGTCTTGTACAATGATAAGGTGAGGTAAAAAAAGAAAGAGAAGGACTATAGATAAATATAAAAGTTCTGCTTTCATCCCAAGCACTGAGGCAATTTTTGAGCCTAATCAGCATTACCGAGAAAACAAAATCATTCTTCTTGGAAAGTTTAGGGAAAACAAGAATAATTTCCTGACTGGTATTTGAAAAAGTGTGCATGTACACAAAGGCTCATACCTTGAATAAACCTTTGCTGGTCTTAAAGGTGCTACTGGACTCTAAATTTGTTTTCCTGACCAGCAGTCTCCCAGACATGCCACATGCTGAAAGAAAGCACAATGATTTACCATTTTTGCATGACAACTATAGCTATTAACAGGGGTCATTTCGTAGAAAAAGAGGTGCCGGAGCTTATTAGCATAACTCATTAGCATAACTTATTTGCATATGCTACACCACCTGACATCACCGGAAGTATGTCAGAAGGCAAGGAAGAAAGAATCGAGACGGAGAGAGGGAGAGAGAGAAAGAGAGAGAGAGAGAGAGAGAGAGAGAGAGAGAGAGAGAGAGAAAGAAAGAAAGAAAGAAAGAAAGAAAGAAAGAAAGAAAGAAAGAAAGAAAGAAAGAAAGAGCTGGCAGAGAGGGGACAGCTACTAATCCAAGCCTCAGAAATACCACTATTCTGGGAGGATAGCTTCAGTGGTGGCTGAAGCCTTCAGAAGGCCGGTCAGAGGAACAAGGACCTTTCCAGGGGACGGGGTCATTTTGCTGCAGCCATGACACAAGCAGGCATTCCCCTGGGGGGGGGGCTGGCACCAACTCCCGGAGTTGAGCTCCCCCGAGCTCCTGCTCGAAATGACCCCTGGCTATTAGAATATTCATCCTGCATGTGAAAATGCAAAAGCAAGTATTTGGGTGATGCTCATAGAAACGTGGGATTTGGATTGAGTAAAGTGAGGTTAAAAAACCTTGAGCCTTGGAATCGGAGTGCCAGCCACTTCCTTTTCATCTGAAGCTCAGTTGCAATGCACTTTAATGTCTGATAATCTAACACTCCTGGTCTGCAGTGCATCTTGAGCTGTCAATCATTTCCCAGCTAGATGAAAAAGAAGTCACTGTACAGAAGTGACCCTATCCATCTCCCCTCTGCTCATGTTATAAAAACCTCCATGTTTCTTTCTTTTGTTATTGGTTTTTAATCTGAAAATAATGAGACTGTTTCCTGCCTCCCATTGTGTTAAAGCGGCATCAAAAAGGTAGCAGTGATACTGGAATAAAATAACAATTAGCAAGTTCTACAGGATTCAGATAGCAGGTTGACTTCAAGAAGTCATATAGACATGCCTGATTATGCACAAACCCCAGTGTTCTTTTCTGCAAAAAAAAAGAGAGAGAAAGAGAGAGAGAGAGAGAACTGGCAGAAAATTCTCATCTCCTGCCATTTCGCATGTGTTAGAAGCAAGAAGCACATTTATAATCTGCCATGTTACCTGTTTGTTTGTTTTTTTAAAAAACTAGAATATTAAAAAGTTAACTTTTTAGGAATGTTAACTAGGCAAAAACCTATAGTTGTGCTGTTCAGTTTGCACATCGGCTCTGTGGCAACCACAGCCTAGAGAATCATCTATCTGAGTCACAAGCCCTGCTTAATGTTCACTGTAATTACATGAGAGATACGGATAAGACATGTGTGGACTGGCGATGAATATTTTATATCAATAATTTTATATTTTAGACGAATAGAGATATATTAAATATTGACATTAATTACTAATGGCATGAATAACTAATGGCTCTCAGTGCTTAAAATGAATGTTTCATGGTAAAGCAATATTGCTTAGAAAAGGCAAGAGTTTGGTTTGTTATGAAACAACATTTTTTTTGTGTAGCCAGTGCATGGATATTCTTGGAATAGATAGAAAGCATAGGGTGACATGTCATTCAGCTTCCTCGAGGACCTGAATACATAATTTTCCTAGAGGTTTAGGGAGATGACAATGAGAGCAACAGGCATATATCTTTCCGAGCAGCAGATGAAATGTGTGTTAAGGGATGTGTGTGTATGTGTGTGTGTGTGTCGGTGTGTGGATTCCTTGACCTCGACTGTCATAACTGACAAAGAGACATTGGAAAGACTGTTCATATTCTTTTTTTTCTTTTTTTCACTCACTGGAGAAGACCCAGATGCTGGAAAAGATTGAAGGTAAAAGAAGAAGGGGACAACAAAGGATGAGATGGTTTCACAATGTTTTCGATGCAACAAACATGAAGCTGAGCAAACTCCGGAGGATGACAAAGGACAAGAGGGCCTGGCGTGATGTGGTCCATGCGGTCATGAAGAGTCGGACTCGACTGTGTGACTGAACAACAACAACAACAACAAGCTGACTTATGGCAGCCCTGTATCGCTTTCAAGGCAACATACATCCAGGTATGGTTTGCCATTGCCTGCCTCTTCGTAGCAACCCTGGTATTCTTTGGTGGTCTCCCATCCAAATATAAACCAGGCTTAGCTTCTGAGATCAGGAACTTGATTGTCTGCTTATTCCATCCATAATTTGTATTGTACTACTTTACCACAAATAAACTAGCTTTTACTCTCACTAAAAGCTTCATAAGATCATAAGAATTGTCTTATTGGATCAGACTATGGATTATACCAACCAGGGCTGACCCTGCTTAGCTTCTGAGATCTGATGAGATCAAGCTAGCCTGGGCTATCCAGGTCAGGGTTTTACATTGGTACACATCTGTAATGGGTACAACTGCATCTACCTAACCTGTGACCAGAACTGATTCTCCTATGAGAAAATAGGATAATTTTCGGTCATACCATTTTGTTCTTATTTCATGGGTTGACTGAGCTGCAGGTTCTGTTCTGCCTATCTTTAAAGATGAAATTAATTAGATATTAATTTCTAAAATTACTTTTAGAATTGGCACATGTGTCATAGTTTTCAGTTCATGCTTATGGAATCAAGGAAACATAGAATTCCAGAGTTGGAAGGGGCCATCTAGTCCAACCCCCTGCTCAATGCTGGATCAGCCTAGAGCATCCCTGACAAGTGTTTGTCCAGCTGCTGCTTCAAGACTGCCAGTGAGGGGGTGCTCACCACCTCCCTAGGCAGCTGATTCCACTGTAGAACAACTCTTACTGTAAAACAGTTTTTCCTAATATCCAGCCACTACCTTCCCGCCCTTAATTTAAATCCATTATTGCAAGTCCTATCCTCTGCTGCCAACAGGAACAGCTCCCTGCCCTCCTCTAAGTGACAGCCCTTCAAATACTTGTCATCATGTCTCCCTTCAACCTCCTTTTCTCCAGACTGAACATTTTCGAGTCCCTCAGCCTTTCCTCATAGGGCTTGGCCTCCAAGCCCCTGATCATCCTCGTCGCTCTCCTCTGCACCCACTCCATTCTGTCCACGTACTTTTTGAAGTGAGGCCTCCAGAGCTACACACAGTACTCCAGATGCAGCCTGACCAATGCAGTGTACAGCGGGACTATTACATCTTTCACTCAGAAAAGTGGGTATGGGTGGGATTTTCCAGGTATTGAGGAACCAGTAGTGAGTATCCATGGCTGACAGGAAACTCCAGTTTCCAATGAGAGACGTCCATCTGTCTCCCTTGGAATTGGAGGGGGTATGTATATAATTACTGGACACGTGTTCCTGTCCTTCATTTGCGTCGGCAGTTTATGAGTCTAGTTCTCCTTGTGTGTGCAAAAAAAATCTCTTGATGGGCCTGGGGCGGGGGGAAAATTTACTAGAGTCGGTGAAGAAACCTGTTGGATCTCCTGGTGACAATACAAACTGCCAGACTAAAAGCATAGTCCTCTCTCTTTTTCTTGCCCTCTTACCCTTTCCTGAGTTCCAGAGCTTCAATGCTTTTTCTTCTCTGGTCTCTTTCTTTGATGCAAGGGGTGAGAAAGTTGGGTAGAATTTTTTTTTGCTTTTACAACGCGTTTTTGTTTTGACCTTATGGTTGCCTGTTTCCTTGACCAGTCAAACACCCAAGTTACCCCACCACGTTTGTCAGTTCTGCAAGCTGTTTTTTTCTCTGCCTGCTGGCTGTGGGGTTTCCCTTTCTGCTCCTCCCAAGAGGACGCCTCCTTCTTCCTGGGTTGCTTGAGTCTCTGAAGTGGGGTCCCTCTCTCTCATCTGCTGGCGAGGCACCTGACTCAGCCCAGCACTTTTCGGGGTCCTGTCTTGGGGTTCACCTCTTATCTCTGGCTGTGGGGCTTGCCTCTTTTGCTCCTCCCAAGAGCAACCCCCCGCTTCCTTCCTGGGCTGCTTGAGCCTCTGAACTGGGGTCCCCCTCTCTTCTCTGATGATGAGGCATCCAACACTTTCTGGGGGTTTTGCTAAGTGCCCTTTTCCCTGGCTGTGGGGTTTCCTTTCTGCCCCTCCCAACAGCACTGTCTTTCTGTCTAGGTTACTTAAGTCACTGCCTTGCAGGTTGCCTCTCTCTCCTGCCAATGAGACACCCAACTTACCCACCATTGCTGTGTTTCTCCACATCTTGAGCAACCAGTGTTCCACCCCCACTACCTGGGTACATGAGGGAGGCCTGAAGGAGTCACACTCATGGACACAGGTGGATGGGAAGACTGGCCACACTGAACACAGGTGGTGGGGTAAGACCGCATTCTTCCACACTGGCACCCTACTCCCCAATTATGTCATCAGTGGACTCCACATCAGCTTCCCCTGCAGTGTCCATGGTGTTGCTCTTGGTCACTGCTCGAGAGCTCTTGCTGGTTCCGGATGAGTTGTGGGGGCAAAGTATGAGGGGGCGGGAGGAAACCACCTCACTAGTGCTGAGTGTGGTGATGATGGCTGTAGCACATCATCCTGTTCCGCTCCAGAGGATTCCTGATTGCAATTTCCTGCCTGTCCCCTTCCATTGGGATGACCCCCCAATCAGTCTATGATCTGAGTCCAGGAAATGGTTGTGCCTGCTCCACTGATGGGTGTGGAGGCATGGCTGCGGTCTGCTGAGTGGAAGTACTTCCACATCCTGCCCAGTGAACCCTATGTGGTGGAGTGCCAGGTATTTGGGGCACATGTTTGTAGGGGGAGGGTCCCACATCACTTAACCACCAGCATTTTACAGAAACACTTGCATAGGTCACACCCCAGTTTGACACTGCCAGAGGGTGGACCCCCAGAGTCTGCTGCTGGGCACGTGGTGCACACTCCCAGGTAGGGGGAGGCCAGGAGGGTCAGGCCACTCTGATGGGGTCTCTGGATTCTGCCATGGGTTCCCCCAGGCAAGCCACCCTTAAAGTGATCATGCTTCTGGGGTCCTCCCCAGCACCTGGAAGAAGGATGAAAGCCAGGGCAAATGAGACGATCACTCAGCACATTGGAGGAATGATTGCCCTGGGCGGCCAGCTTTTCTCTCTAGTGGAGGAAGTGGGCTTCCAGGGGCATCTACAGTGCATGGCCTCCTGGAACACCATTCCCTCTAGGAGGACCATGACCCGGCAAGTGTTGCCCTCCATATATCACTCTGTGGTGTGTCTGGTCAAAGCCAAGCTAGCCAAGGTGTGAGGGCAAACCGTCCACCTGATGGCCAACCTTTGAAGCAGCCACCACCATGGCTACCTCTCCCTCACCACACATTGGTGGCAACTGGAGGAGTTCTGGGGTGGGCAGGGGGCCACACCCCAAATGAGACAAGCACATTTCCATCTGGCTGCAAGATGGTGCTCCTCCATGCTCAAGATCCATCCTCCATCCTCCTCCATGCTCATGGACCATCAGGACAGGGTCCCTAGCAGAGACTGTGTCCCCTGGGGTTTGGACTCCCAATACCCCATCTGCCCACCCAGGTCCCTTGACCCATCTGACAGCAAAGTGATCACCAGCCAGGACCAAATCCTCCCAAGCTGGGTGCAAACATTGCCCTGGTCATGGACTGTCACATTCCTTACTTGGAGAGTTGTCCCCAGGAGAGGAGGCCAACTGCAACTGTGTAGGTGGCTCCCAGGCCTCAGGTCTTGTGAGAGATTATTCCCTGCTCATTTATCATGTTACTGGAAGTACAGGAGGGGTGGACTTGGGGAGACAGCACCACCCACCCCTTTGTGGGTGTTCCCCAGGCCCCAGGTAAGGTGGGAGGGTTGGCCCTGCTCAGTCATCAAGTTGCTAGTGGATAGCAGGTGAGTCCAGTGGGAGAGCACCATCTGCCCATGTGCAGGTGTTCTCCAGGCCCCGGGCAGGGCGTGAGAGTTGGCCCTGGTCAGTGATCACTTTACCATTTCAGGGTGGATGGGCCTGGAGAAAGAGCACCACCTGCTCCTGTGTGAGTGTTTTCTGATCCTCCTGGCAGGATGGGGGATCAATCTTCCCAGTTATCATGTTGGTGGCGAGTGGAGGGTGGGCCCAGAGAGAGAGCACCACCTGCCCCTCTCCCTGAGCAGAGCAGGAGGTTCTGCCCTGGTTGGTGATCATGTTGCGAATAAGTGGAGAGTGGGCCCAGGGAGTGAATGCCACCTACCTCTGTATGGGTGTTCCCCAGGCCCTGGGTAGGGTGGGAGGGTCTGCCCTGGCAGGTAATCACTTTACGATTTCAAGGTGTATGGGCCCAGGGAAAGATCATGTTCCCTGGGTGTTCCCTGGGTAGGGAGGGGTTCAGTTCTGCCCAATGGTTACATTGCCATGAGTGGAGGGTGGGCTCAGGGAGAGAGTACCACCCGCCCTGTGCAGGGGAGGGTGGGCCCCAGGCTGGGCAGGAGGCTCTTCCCTGGTTGGTGATCACATTGCCATTTCAGGGTGGAAGGGCCTAGGGAGAGTGGAGAGGAGAGAGGTGTGGGTGTTCCCTGGACAAGCTGGGAGGGTCAGCCCTGCCCAGTGATCACATTGTTGGTCGGTGAAGGCTTGGCCTGAGGAGAGAGTACCCCCCACCCCTGTGTGGGTATTCCCTGGACAGGGAATGAGCAGGGCAGGGAGGTTGGCCTTGCCCAGTAACTACATTGCCAGTGGATGGAGGGTGGGCCCATGGAGACAGCACCACCTGCCCCACTGCAAGTGTTCCCTGGGCCCTGAGCAGGGCAGGAGGGTTGGCCCTGCCCAGTGATTGTGCTGCCAGTGGGTGGAGGGTGGGCCCAGGGAGAGAGCACCACCCACTCCTGTGTTGGTGATCCCTGGGCCCAGGGAGGGCGGCAAGGTTGGCAGTGCCCCCAGTATTCACATTGCTGTTTAGGGGTGGGTGTGCCATGGGTCAAATAGCACACCAGTGGCCATGAAATCGTGCACCTCAGTGCTGTCACCTGATCATCCGTCCCCTAAAGTCCATGGTCTGTGAGCTCCCAGCCTGAGTCTGACCCCCAGATGCCTCACCTCACCCCCAAATCTTTCCTCTGAAGACTGCTGGCCTCCAGCCTGACAACATCCATGCATGTCTGGCCTCATTGAAGACATCATTGCTGTAGATCAGCATTCCATCTCGGCAGTGGGGCTTGGCAGTCTTTCCACCACACAGACTGTCTGGGTTGTTGGGTGCCCAGTCCCTCCAGTAGAGGAACCCGAACCCCTCCTTCTGAGGATATTTTAGGTCCTGGCTGCTACTCCACCAGTGCTTTCCTGCCATAGCCATGCAGAGAATCTCGGCTGCCATGTCTATGTCACCTTCCCAGGCAGAGTAAGAGGCTTGGCCCCAACCAGTCATCATGTCAAAAGGGCTGAGTGGTTAGCCCCACAAAGACACAGGCCCCCGCAACCATGAAAGTTGGATGCCTGTAGCTTAACCAGGTCCGCTCTGTACTGTCTGGAACACTACTCGGACCCCCTAAATCTGACTGGCACATAACTTGTGGGGCATGTGGATGGTCACCCCAGGGAGGGACTTTGTGAGTTGGAGGCCTCTAGCTCACCTGGGTCAGTTTTTGTCACTTTCGAACCGGTGGGAGTGATGTCCCATTAAAAAGCATTGACTCAGGTGACCTTTTTTATGGGTCTGTAGCTCTGTTGGCCAGCAAGGCACCCTTGGGTGCTCTTATGGATTTTTATCCATAAGTTTGAACTCTGTGTCGCCAGCAGTGGAAGGGACTTGCGCTTTCTTCTCCACATAGGAGCCAGCTCCAGCCCAAGCCAGGAGGCTGACACCCCAAGCAGTTCACCCAAGACAAGGACAAAGGATTCCTCTTGCCATGAGGCCTCCTTCTGTCAGACATCCGCTGGTTAACCCCCATTCCTCAATATACATCTGAATAAGTTATGCTAACAAGACTGCCTAGCACCTACTGTGCCAGCCATCAGATACTTGGCTAAAACCATCAACTGACAATAGGTTGGCCAGGTGAGTCATCGGACCCCAGACTCAGTGTCTGTTTCCTGGTGAAGTCATACTTTTGCAACACTGACCAAACCCCTGGACCTCCTCCCTTTGTTCACCTTTAACCTATAGCAAGGTCCAACAGGGACGGACCGCCTAGTAGGTGTGTTAGTGGGTTGTGGTCTGCAGAGCCCGCCCCAAGACCCCCAATAAAAGGCCAAACCCAGAGTCACTCGGCCTCTTGAGCCATCGCCCTCTATCTTACCTATTGACCCTTCAGTCCAGCTTTCTGTCCCCAACCCTTGCCTCAATCTTTAAACCCCTTTTTCTCTCTCTGGACTCGCGATCCAGGAGAACCACGTGGTCTTGCCGGTTCAAGCCTCGTGGCCCCATAGCTTTTATACCTTTCTTCCCAAATCCAACTCATCTTGACATCGGACAACGCATCTAAGGTAACGTGCTTTCCCCACCAACGAAACCTGCTCATGCAACAGTGCTATTTTCTCTCTTTATTTTATTAGTCCTGTAAGAGTGTGTGTATGATTACGATTTTTGTATGCTTGATTACATGATCCAGTAAACAACATTGAACTTGGAACTCGCCTCACGTGCCTCTTTCCTTGAGATCTCCCGGGAGGGGTGGGACCCTGGTATAGTTGGCAAGAACCCGTGTATTTTGCTGATTGCTAAAGGTAAATTAAAGCAATTCGGCTAACAGAATTGGGGGCTCGTCCGGGATATGCCCTGAGGGTTAAACTTCGCGCCATAGTCGACAGGCGTGTCTTTAACCCACAGACGTAAGGGAAAAACCACTTCCGGAGCTCTTGGAGAGGCTGTATGATTGGTTTCTGTCTGCGTGCCTGGCTCTAGTGAGCAACCTATCGTGGGTGGCTTCCCCCTTCTCTCTCTCTCTCTTTGAACCCCAGGTCAAACTGTGTGACCGTCCGCGCGTCTATTTTGTGGGAAGGGACCCCAAAGAAGACCAGAGTAGGGCGCTAGGCCAGTTGCACCAACACTACATACACTACATACACACGCTGAGTCCGAAAAAGAACTTTTCCCTTGAACACATCCTTGCTCTTCCCTTGCCTTACTTCGCTCAGCGAAGTGGAAATAAGTAATTTAGGTTCGGGGTTACCCTGAGAGGCATATTGTCTGGAAACCCTACTGGCTAGAGAAAGTCCAGTGCTCAGTGAGTCCGCCATAGCTCACTATTTTCCGAGTCCGCCATAGCTCGTAGTTGTGTTGAGCCCGCCATAGCTCAGTGAGTCCGCCATAGCTCACTATTTTCCGAGTCCGCCATAGCTCGTTGTTGTGTTGAGCCCGCCATAGCTCAGTGAGTCCGCCATAGCTCACTATAGACTGAGTCCGCCATAGCTCAGGTCTGTGGTTAAAGGTAATCCAGAAAGGCTAGGAGAAGCCTAGAAACCTTATAATACGGGTTAGGAGGTAATCCCGTCAGAGAAGCGAGGCTTGGCCACCCCGTTCTCGAAACCCCAAAGTTAAGAGGTAGAGGAACCTCGGAGACAAAGGAGTCTCTTTGGGTTGGAGGCACCCGGAGTCTGAAGGAACGGATATTCCTCAGCTTCAAACGCCAGGTTTTTGGGTTAAAAAGTAATCCCTGAGTGTCGCGGGGTGAGAGTCCCCCGGCCCTAAAAACTGCATAGAAAGTGTGCTAATTAATAGTAACGTTAGCCTCCTTGTGCTAACAAAAGCAGCTTTACAATCTAAGAGAAGCGGAAGAGACAACTTCCCAGTCTTTGCCCCTGTTGTAAGTGAAAGCAGGAGAACTCCTTGAAAGATGTTTCGCTCTAAGAGTGACGAGCCCAAACTTGAGAAATGGTTGATCAAGAAAGGTGCGTCGCCTTGGAAGGAAGGATCTTTCAAAGGCCCCGATCCCTTAAATTTGGTACAAAACGCTTTCCAAGACTATTGCAAGGAGCAAAAACCAGGCTCCGCGGCTAAGGATCAAGCCGCCAGTTGGGCTTTGTATACAGCTGTGCGGGACGCCGCTGCTGTAATCAAACGCCTTCAGGAGGACGTAGAGAAACAAGAAGAATTAGTCCGGCAACGTGAATCTGACCTGACTAGAGAAATAGACCGGTTTGAGAAATTGGAATCCAAATATTTAGAAGCTAAAGAGGAACTGAGTGGTATTAAAAGTAAACATGAACAGGATCTCACGTTCCAGCGTACAAATTATGAGGAACTTATGGCCAATAAGCAAGATGAGCTAGAACAAGAAATTAACCAGCTGAAAGTAGCCCACGAGGACGAGGAGCATAGGCTGAGGACCGAGAAACTAAATGTAATTCTGGCAAACCAGAGTCTTACTATTGCTGTCCAAGATGCTAATAAAAAGATAGAGGGCCTAAACCGTAAAGTAGAACTGACAGAGAGCGCACTAACTCAAGCGAGGGAAGAGATAAATACTTCCAAGGCTGCGGCAAAATTCCTAGTGGAACAGAACCAAATTAAAATACAGCAAGCCAACCACGAGGCTTGTCAAAGGGAAATTGCCACCCTAAAGAAGCAAGTGGGAATACAGAATGCAGTAATCTCCACTGTACACCCCGGAAGTATGATAAACCTCTCAGAAATCTCGGCTATTGAACCCAGCGCCCCTATGCACCCCATTAGCACGAAACATACGGTGATCACAGAAGGCGATGATACATCCACCCAGGTTGTGACCGAGACCAGGCTCTGGAAACCCGATGAGGTTAAAGCAGTAGCTGAACAATTGGGCCCTCTTACTAGGGAAAATTCCGTACAGTGGATGGCTAATGTAGATATGATTTACAACTCCGCTAGCGGAGAAGACCTCACATTGGTGGCCCGTCAGTGCGTGGCAGCCCCCCAGCTTCCAACTCTCAATGCAGCCATTGCGAGTGGCAACTTAACTGCAGCTTCAAAGACGAAGTGGATGCAGGACGTCCTTAAATATCTAAATCCCAACACTACTCTACTTGCTCTCTATGTGTTGGAAAGACAGAGCCCCAATGAAGATCCAGAGACATATATGGCTAGGAAACAACTATTAGCTGTCCTAGCAGACCAAGTTGCTATAAAACCTACCACTGGTGCGCCTGACTATGAGGAGGACGATTTCAAGGAAGCACTTGTAAGTGGCCTCCAAACCCAAGCCCAACTGTCTTTAAACATAGCAGATGGTGCATCAACTACTTGGACAGATCTGGAGAAGAAGATTAAAAGAATAGCCTCTCTTCTCCGAGGTGCTGGAGCACTAAAACCCCACAAAGGCAAGAAATTAAAGGATAGGGAGGATGACGAACCCATACAGGCGATAACTTACGCCAACCATGGGCCCCATTCGCAGTTCCAACCGTCTGGAAAGTATGAGCCCAGAAATGACCGATACCCTAGACAGGACCGGTATGAGAGAGGCAAACCTTGGCAGAACAATTATCAGAGAGGAGGAGGAAATTTCAGAGGAAAAAGGGAGTATCGAGACTACCGCAGCAATCCTGCCCAAGCACACCTCCAGCCTTCCGCACCACCTCCTCAAAACTATCAGGGCCCCCCTCAAGGCCAATACGGGCAGCCACAAGGCCAAGCAAACCAGCCACAGGCGTATCAGCCGTCGGCACCTGAACCGAACCCCAGCTATCAGCCTCCGGAAACGTCCGATACTTTGAGGAGACAGGTATGGATGCAGCTTAGGGAACGGGGATACGAGATGGAAAGATTCCATAAGCAGCCTAATAGTGTTTTGCTTCGTGCCTTGGCGGAGAGTGAGGAGAAGGCACAGGCACCAGGTCAGCCCATCTACCCAGTACTTAGTAAGGAACTGTCGGAACTCACGAAGCACAGCTAGGGCTGCCCGGAGTCCCAAGCTCTCCCCAATGGCGTTGTGGCTCCCTTGAAGCCCGATACCTGGGGGAGACCGACCGTGAAAGCAGGGGTCGGGACTCCAGGGAACAGTAAACCTGCTACTCTTCTCATCGACACCGGAGCCGCTCTTAATGTATTAAGTCCATATCTAGCTGCCCACGGTCAACCCACTCAGGAGGCCATTATGCTCGCCGGTTTTGCTGGAGGCGCACACAGAGCCACGGTCTGGAAAGACGTTCCTTTAACTGTAGGAACTCTTTCTACCCTCGTGTCTGCCTGCGACAATCAAGGTGAGGATGCTGGCATCCTAGGGGTCCCCTTTTTCCAAGAACATGGCTTGACTATTGATCTAGCAAACGGCTTCCTCTGGCAAATTCCAGAGGGCCCTCGCGAAATCAATGCAATCCATAGATGCGCTGCCCTCAAAGCTCCTCTCCCTCTGGCCCCAATTGAGCCTAGTGATCCCTGGATCCGAGATTTTCCTGAGGTCTGGATCAAAGACAAGGCAGAATGTGGGACAGTGAGAGATGCCTGTGTTCTCATCGAAGGTCAAGATCCTCCACCTCAGAAACAATATAAATACCCTGCAGAAGCTGAAAATGGAATAGCCAAAACCATAGAAGGCCTTTTACAATGGGACGTAATCCTCCCCATGCAGTCTATATGCAATGCCCCTCTGTGGCCAGTCCTAAAGGCTGACGGTGTAACCTGGAGAATGACAGTGGACTTCCGAGCTCTGAATGCTGTAACCCCACCAGTAGCGCCTGTAGTAGCCAAATACCACGAGATCCTTGCAGCCATTGCTGCCGGATCTCGCTACTATAGTGTGATCGATTTGGCTAACGCGTTCCACTCGATCAAGCTACACGAGTCTTGCTGGTATAAATTCGCGTTCACTTTTCGCGGCCAGCAATATGCATTCAAAAGAACACCACAAGGCTTCCATTCTAGTCCCAGCATTTGCCACGCACATGTGGTCCGTATGTGGGATCGTCTCGGCCCCTCTTCCAAGGAACACGTGTTGTCGTATGTGGACGACATCTTGGTCCACGCCCCCACTGAGGAAGAAACCATGGAAGTCACTAGAGAAGTCCTCCACCTTCTAAAAGCTGATGGCTTCAAGGCCAGTAGGGACAAAGCACAGCTGGTTCAAACCAACGTAAAATACCTCGGCCTAGCACTAGGACCCGACGGCAGGACGCCCGACTCACAGAGAATGGCCGTAATCGCCAAGCTCCCCGCCCCAACAGATGTGCCTTCCCTCCGTGCTCTCCTCGGAACCTTCAATTTTTCCAGGGATTTCATGGAAGGGTTCGCTGACAAAGCTCGGCCACTCTATGCTCTCCTTAAGAGGGACGCTCCATGGGTCTGGGGACCTGACCAACAATATGCATTTGCCAGCCTGAAACAAGCGCTTGCCTCAGCTCCTGCCTTAGCTCACCCGGATCCAACTAAGCCCTTTTACATTCAGTTAGCCCACACGGAGAAAAGTATCGGGGCCACGCTCATCCAGCATCATGCCGGGGCCCCCAGGATTGTAGCCTATGCCTCCAGGAATCTTTCGTCCGTCGAAATAAAGTTCACCCCGTGTGAAAAGATATGTCTAGCCCTAGTCTGGAGCCTTACGCATTGGGAGTTTATAATCGGGGGAGCCAAAGTCATTGTGCAAACAACACACACTCCCCTTAAGTATATCCTCTCAGGGAAGATCCAGGACGGTCAGGTATCCAATGCCCGCATTGCCCAGTGGACGCTTGCCCTGGTCAATAAGGGGATTGAATATAAGAAAGAACAAAAGGAGCAACCTGCCCCGTACGGTCTGCTCATCACTGGGGACGAGCATGAATGCCCCCTTCCAGATGTGGAACATCTGCCTTGGCCCGCTATATGGGGGGTGCCATTAGAAGAAGCCAAGCAAAAAGGGTTTAATTGCTGGTTCTGTGATGGCTCGTCCTTCCATATAGCTGGCACCCCACATACAGGATATGGCGCAGTCCGGGTCCACGACAATTACACCCTGCAAGCGGCTGTCCGTCCCCACTCTAGTCAAGCCGCAGAGGTCGCTGCCCTTAAGGCTGTTCTTGAGTTTGAACCTTCAGACTGCCCCGTAGCCATCTTCACGGACTCGGACTGGACGGCCAAGGCCGCCACCGTTTGGCTCCCACACTGGGAAAGACAGCAATGGGTCAATGCGGAAGGAAAGCCAGTAGCTCATTTAATATTGTGGAGAGAAGTCGTGCGGCTCCTCCATAAACGCTCGGCCGAGACACAAATTTCCCATGTCAAAGGCCATCAAAAGGCAGACACCGAAGTAGCTTATTGGAATGATCAGGCAGATCTCTTAGCCAAGGAAGCGGCACGTTTTAACTCATCCTCAGATCAACCCGCTTGCCCGGTAAACCCAGTAGTGACTAGGAGCAAGGCAAACACCTTCCACGACCGTCCTGCCATTCCCCCTGTATTTATAGATCTCGGGGAACTCCAAGCAAATGATGCCGATGTTCAGGATCTCCTCTCCAAGGGCAAAGATCCCACTGGGAGATACACCATCAAGGAAGACGAGGGAGTTATATGGGCTTTTGACAACACAGGGACCCGACACTGGGTTGTCCCTGTCGAAGTCCGGGCCGATTTAATTCAATTTATCCATGAGCAAGGACACCGGGGTAAAGAACCGACTCTGGAACGGGTCAGAGACGCGGGCTGGTGGCCATACATCCGCAAAGACGTGGCACAATGGGTGGATAATTGCCTATCATGTGCCATGGTTAACGCGGACTCTTCAGGTCCCAAAGCCCCCATCCAGCACCAGAGGGTAGAAGGACCCTGGGCTCGGGTTCAAATTGATTTTATCGGACCTCTGCCTAAGACTCGCAGAGGGAACAAATATTGTTTGACTGTGATTGATCCATTCTCGAAATGGGTCGAAGCATTCCCCTGCCACAATAACACGGCCTCCACTACGGCCCAACTGCTTTTTAATAACCTTTTTTCCCGTTGGGGTATCCCTAAGGTCATCGATTCCGACCGCGGACCCCACTTTTTAGGTGAGGTCACCCAGGAGCTCTGTAAAGCTCTCGGCATTAAGCAGCGGTTCCACGTTGCCGCTCACCCTCAATCTTCAGGGGCAATTGAACGCACAAACCGCACCCTCAAGGAAGCTCTGGCCAAGATAGTCACTTCCACAGGTCGCACCTGGGACGAAAAACTGCCCATAGTTCTCATGGCAATACGAGGGACTACAGCCAGACATGGTTACTCCCCTCATATGGTCATGACCGGGAGAAAGATGCGCATGCCTGAAGCCTTTTGGCTCCAACATGACATGCCAGGCGATCTGGAAACGCAAGTGGCACACGATATCTGGGTTAAGACTCTTATCCGAGACTTACTGGTCATTCACCTCCAAGTGGCTAACGAATTAGGGCAAAGCCAACTGGCAGTGGATAAAAAGCTCGGCTGGGTGCGCAATCCTCAGCTTTGGGAACCCGGACAGCAGGTTCTATACCGGAAATTTAGCAGGCATCAGCATGCTCTCATGGCCAAATGGGCTGGCCCGGTCCCCATTGTGGATCGCGTAAGCCCTGCGGTCTACAAGCTTGCCATTCCCAGGAAGCATGGTCAAACGTGGTACAAGTTCTTCCACTCCTCTCAGCTCAAGCTGTGGAAGGGGAATCCAGTTCCACAACCTCCTAACCTCACTCCGGATCCCGGGGGTACTTCGCAGCCTCTTGCCGCTGTTACCTTCGGACCTCACTTGCCCACGGATGTTTTTGATCTTGTGCCACTTTTCTCCCTTGGAGAGACCTGCCTTGCCTTTTAAATGCTTCCTCACGGCTTTAGTTGCCTTTTCGGAAGCAAGGGGGGGAGACCATGGTGTATAAACAGTGTTCCCTTTTAAGTGAAGCCGCGGGAGCGTGCAGTACAAATCGCACCGGGCTTACACATGGGAACCACTACACTCACCCCCAGCCTTAGGTAAAGGGAACCATACTGTGACTGCTTGGGTATGTCGACCACAGTATGGAAGTTCAGGAATTTCACTTACACACCCCTCAAACATTATATTACAGAATGCATCCAGGATCTTCCACCCCAGCAGCAGACAAATTGGTAAGATCATTAAAACTTGTATTCTTATTTGGATTGTCCTTGTTTTGTTATACCTCAGCAACACAAATAGCCAACCATACGGTAGTCTTGACCAAATGGAGATGCGTGGGAATAAACATGCCTTTTAGAATTTTTACCTGTGTAACAGGACGGCATGACAGAGCAGTCACACTTACACCTATAGATCGATGTCCACCACAGCAGCTCACACATTGCATCCACAGTCGCACCGGAGAAAAGGTGACTCTATGCACCTCCGGGAAATATTCTATGCATGAAATGGAAGTGGTCCTGTGTAAACAGTCACAAGCCAAAACCAACACCTCCACCATTGAATATACTGCTCCTACCCCCATCTCCCTATACACAGACATAGCTGTAATATCAGCTGCCGTATGGGACATTGGCGATCCTTTAAAAGTAATCATTTCCATTGGCTCCCGACACTTCCATAACGACACAGAGGTCCCAATAACGCTCACGGACCCATTTGGCGAAGACATAGACCTAGAGCCATTGGCATGGGGCAAGCTCAATTGGCATTTTAACTGCTCTGCGTTAAAGCAGCAAGGTCCCCCAGACTGGACCCTACTTTTAAACACGTCTGTCTGCCTCAATGCCACCGATACTGTAAATCTTACAGCTATCAGAACAACAATTCTACAGCTCACTCATCAGGAAGGGAATTATACTTTAATGATTGGTGATACAAATCACACACTAAATTTGGACCCACTTATCCAAAATGTAGATGCACTGGCCTCATTGGACTACCCAGTAGTGGGGGCACACACTTTAAAATTTAATCATCAAGAAACAGTCTTGATGCAACCACAAATTTCAGTCAAAAGGGTCAATATCAGCTTAAATGGGCTCGGCACTTCGTTCAGCCATGCCCTCTGTGACTCTTACTTACACACGACCCAGCAAGGTTGGGACAATTGGATCTTAATGTGGCGTAAAGGAGAGCTCTCTAGAAGGACTAAACGCGATCTTTCTGATTGGGTCGCACCCGTAGGAGCGGGCATGGCAGCCATAGATGCTGCAAACATAGAAGTGATAGCGAATAAAGCCTCCAAGGTTTCATTCGACATCTCTCAAATGAGCCTCCCTCTCACGCAATCATTGGATTCCCTTGCCCACGTGGAACGCTCCACCAATCCAGTGCTGATTACTTGGGAACAAATCATGGAAAAAGATTTTACCAATCTCCTTGATGACATTCAGTCTTTACAAAACAATATCTCATTGGCTCTTGCTTGTACTCAAGCACAAACTCTTAATGTAGTCACTGCCATGACTATAATCAAACAAGCTATGGCTGGAGTTATACCTTTAGAAATAAGGGAATTGATTAAAGGAAATCTAACTGCCGGTGAAATCTCTCTCGAGCACTGGTGGTCGTTGGCAAACGCCTCTTTTGATGCAATAACCCAGACCTTGCACTTGATTATAACCACAGTGACCGCGAAAGAAATCTTCCACATCTATCCAGTAGTTCCACTGGGTATTCAAGTTGATTCGGACACCGTATTATATGCCAGGAACAGTGACAGATGGGCTAAAGTAAGCGCATCAAGCTGGCATATGATCAATCTAGACGGATGTACCCATAAGGAAAACTTAGGCTTCATCTGTGATGGCGAAGCCCTAGAAAAACATCACCCATGCCTAGTTCCCAAGAAACACGCCATCTCTCACTGTCAATTTGACGCAGTCAGTGAGACCGGATCCACTATTATATACATAGGCAAAGCTTGTGTCTGTCTCAGAACTACCTGCGAACACATTCACCTCAATACGCTATACTACCAACAAATGTTGCCTGGAATAAACAGATGCTTTTGTAATGTTACCTCCATAAGAGGGTGTGATTTTTATTTTGAAACCCCCATTTGGACACAACAAGAAATGGCCCTATCCCCAGAATTATATGACTCTATTGCTCCAGTGCCTTTGGGGTTAGGACTGGAAGCCCTACGGAAATTGCTCTCTCACCCAGACCTCCAAGAACGCCTGGCTCAGCTAAAGAAAGCGGGAGATAAAGCCGCCTTAAACGTTTCCCATAATGGTGCCAGAATTAAGGAACTGGCTGTGGAAATAAAAGAGGCTGGCAAACATAGCTGGTGGGAATCTCTTCTTGGTTGGTCGCCGACAACGACGGGATATTTAAATTTAATGCTCCACCCCATAGTCGTCATTTTGGCCTTCCAAATTATTTTGATAGTGGCGCTAATTACAATGACTTGTTGGGTGAGAAGACAAATCCACAAATTGGAAACTCAATCTAAAGCCACGGACTTCCAAGCCTTGATGCACGTTGCATCTAAGGTTTCGAATTCTTAGCCCCTCCTTTCCAGCCTCTGGCATACCTTTACTGTTGCCCTTTTCCCTATGTTTGTCTGTCTTCCTCCATTTCCAGACCCTTATGTGTGTTTATGTTTGTGTTTCTATTCTTTAACCGTTATTGGGTGGGTCTCTTAGACGAGACCCATGAGGTAGGAAAATTGGCCTTTAGCAGCAGTCTATCGAACCCAAGGGAACATCAGCGAGACTACAAATGCAGCCGAAAGCGGTTCAGTCTCCTGCACATACTCAGAAGACCTAAATCTTGCTGCCTTTTTGATTCCTCTGTAGCATCGCTGGCACCAAAAAACCATATTGTCAAGCCGCCAAGAAGCCAGTGGAGCTTTCTCAGGATGACTGAGATCCATTGTGGCAATATGGTCACGTTTGGAGGCCAGCGCGACGGAGCAGGCCAAGAAAGGGAGTGCAAATGTGCAGGTCCTACTGGAAAACCAGTGGGAGAAATGCAATCCTTTCAAAAAGGTTAAGGCAAGCCCCGATCTTTTTGTGCAAGCCCTCCCCTGGCAAGGACTTTTTCGATTATAGGACATAAAAATATTGAATCACTTTTACCCCTGGGTTCCCAATTTGAAACCTCCTAAAGTATTTTTAATTGTGACATTGGCAGTTTTCAAAATAACACCTTATTGAACAAAAATCCGACCTTCAGAAATTAAGAACCAGCGTGCTTTGCGGCAGCTCTATTTTGCATACGCCCAGACACGTGGATCTTAAAATTAGTTCTCTCAAAATGTGTGCTATTATGTTGTATATCTTTTGACCGCTCCAATCCGTGCCACGGACTTCTTTATTTTTGGTTTCACTTTTGCAAAAGTCTCCCACCAATGTCAGTACACCCTTTTTTTACGGTTCATAACCAGACACATCTTAGGATCATCACAAGCCTCTGCTTGTTCCCAAGAGTTTTCCTTTTTTCTATTCTTTAACCAGTATTGGGCGGGCCGAAGCCCTAACGAACCGTAGGGAGCAATGAGAGAAAGAAAAGGGAGATAGGGGGTGGGAGGACCGAAAGCATTTCTTCATGGGAGATCAGAAGAGCCGGGGGCGCATTCAAAGATGCCGTCGACAAAAGCTCCGTAGTTGCATTTGTGGCTAGCACGAATGTCAAGCTGAGTAGGCGGCTTCTCCCGGTGGTGCGCACAGAAGTTGGGGTCGGAAGTTACTCCGATCCTCCACCTCTCTCGCCCCATCTCCACCAGGCGTGCAATCCGATCGCCACTCGAGGCAGCGACGGGTGCCTGGGGAAAGGCCCCAAGGATAGCCCGCTCCAGCCAGAGCCTCCCCGGCCACATATTTCTGCATCTCTTTATGTTAGAGTGACCTCCTCCCTAACTATCTGCCCAAGCGATCCTCAACCCCAAAACACTCGGCCATCTCGGGGTGAGCTTCTTATTCAACCCTTGAGTTTCTAAAATATATTTTGCTCATGATATCTTTTCTCCCAGCATGCCTTTACTGACGCCCAATCTGCATAATACGTCAATCATCATTAACTTATTTAGTCTTCATATGTACTTTCCCTTATTTATTTATTTTTATGAGCATGTAGCCTCATCCACAAACTTTGTACTGTGTGCACAGTTTTGTTTTTGTCTCCGCCTCTTTGTTTTTGCGCACTCTACGGGCAAGAAATAAACCGTTTTGTTTGCAAACCAAGTCTTCTGTTTGCAAAGCAAAACCGGTTGCTTGCCAAAACACTTTTGCTCTGCGCTTGCTTTTCTATTCTTTACCAGTGTTGGGAGGGCCGAGGCCCAGACGAACCGTGGGGAGTCATTAGTGAGCAGGACAACAAGCACAAGGAGGACATGGAAGCCCGAGAGACGGCTCAGGAGGAAGAAGTAGGACAAACGAGTCCTTTGTCTCCCTCTGCCATGCGGCCCCTCCAAGCCGAAATGATCTGGAGGACATGCAGAAGTTGGGTTCGGAATTTAAATCCGGCCCATGCTCTCTTTCACCAGGCGTGCAAGCTCTCCCTGCACGAAGCAGTGGAGAGTGCCTGGGAAGGACTCCCCGGTTAGATCAGAACCTCGGACCAAGACCCCTGTCCCCTCTTTTTAACATCTTTCTAAGTTAAAGGGAGATTTTCGCCAGCTCTATCCCCGAAGTGCCTGCAAGCTAAAACGTATCCTCGCTCCAACACTGGTGTCCAATTCGATTGTTTTTGATTTGTAATAAATTTATTTTTCTCGAAATGTTTGTGTATCCCAGAATGCCCAAACAATCCTCTCATTTGCATACGCAACGACCTCCAGCCGTAACATATACAGCCAAGTCCGAAACACGCGACCTTTGAGGGGTTCTGCCTAGTGACTAGCTGCCCAGTCCGCTCCTCATTGGATATGGGACGGTACCACTGGGATCAGGCTTAAGGGGGAAAGATTGTTCTATTTTTGTACAGTATTAGGGGAGGGCCCCCCGAAGGGAGCCCTCCAAGCTAAAACGGGTACGCAGCTAATGGCGTCCCCGCGGAGCCACCCGGCTCCAGATAAAAAGGTCAGAGTCGACCGGACGCAACTCCCGAACCCAGCTTTTGCATGCCCTGCCTGTGAGTGTGTGCGCGTCTGAGCCACACAGCTCACAAATGCTCCCCAGGGTTCGGGAGGCGTGCCCGGAGACTCCGCCAACCCCGAAGGGTGAATACCTTGCCTGTGATTATTCCAGCCAGGACCCCAAGATGATGTGTCTTTCATAATACAACGATTCCAGATGTATGACCTGTTTTGACCTTTTCCGTATTTCTTGAATGCCTTTAGACACTCTGCTTGCAAAATCATTAAACTATGTTTTATTTTAATATCCTTTTTTCCTAATGTATGTAAGTACCCATGATGCTTTTAGATAGCAAGGGGGGGCGACTCCTCAATATGCAAACCGGTCTCCTCCTTCCCGGCCGAACTGACTCGTGTCCGTGCCGAGGAAGGACGGGCGTAGCCGAGAGCTTCATGAGCTATGGATTAAGACCCGAGTGGCTTCCGAAGAGCCGAAGACATACGAGTCCTGGTGTTCCATTAGATACAATGTAAAGCGCGCCTCTCTCCTGTTCAAACAGCACCAGTTGCCCTGTTCCAGCAGAAAAGCCTTGCCGCTCAGGAGAGATGGACGAAGAATTGTTTGTAACCATTTTATTTCCTTGTACATTCCTTGTGGAGTATTTTTATTGATACAAATGTGTGCACTTCCGCTATAAGTATTAAATGCTTTATGTATAGATACTATAAGAACTTTATAATGCTTCTATAAGGCTTTTCACAATGAATTTAAAGTAAGCAATTTTTAGAATTACTCTTTATATTTCAGTTAAAGATGTTTCTCTAATTAAAGAATGAAATATTTCTACATAGGCTCCCTTGGTGGTCTAATGCACAAAGCCTTGTTTTTATGTCCGCCCCAGCAACAATTTGGCATTTTTATTGCGATAGATTTTTGTCATCTTCTGGGTCCGTCCCTTGCCACCTATTTCTTCCAGGCTCACCATCATGCAGTCTGTCTCAGTTTTCATCATCGTATCGCTCATATTCGGAGACCTTCACCTGACGCCTTCAGGTCTCCGAGGGGGGGAAATGTTGGCCAGCAAGGCACCCTTGGGTGCTCTTATGGATTTTTATCCATAAGTTTGAACTCTGTGTCGCCAGCAGTGGAAGGGACTTGCGCTTTCTTCTCCACATAGGAGCCAGCTCCAGCCCAAGCCAGGAGGCTGACACCCCAAGCAGTTCACCCAAGACAAGGACAAAGGATTCCTCTTGCCATGAGGCCTCCTTCTGTCAGACATCCGCTGGTTAACCCCCATTCCTCAATATACATCTGAATAAGTTATGCTAACAAGACTGCCTAGCACCTACTGTGCCAGCCATCAGATACTTGGCTAAAACCATCAACTGACAATAGGTTGGCCAGGTGAGTCATCGGACCCCAGACTCAGTGTCTGTTTCCTGGTGAAGTCATACTTTTGCAACACTGACCAAACCCCTGGACCTCCTCCCTTTGTTCACCTTTAACCTATAGCAAGGTCCAACAGGGACGGACCGCCTAGTAGGTGTGTTAGTGGGTTGTGGTCTGCAGAGCCCGCCCCAAGACCCCCAATAAAAGGCCAAACCCAGAGTCACTCGGCCTCTTGAGCCATCGCCCTCTATCTTACCTATTGACCCTTCAGTCCAGCTTTCTGTCCCCAACCCTTGCCTCAATCTTTAAACCCCTTTTTCTCTCTCTGGACTCGCGATCCAGGAGAACCACGTGGTCTTGCCGGTTCAAGCCTCGTGGCCCCATAGCTTTTATACCTTTCTTCCCAAATCCAACTCATCTTGACATCGGACAACGCATCTAAGGTAACGTGCTTTCCCCACCAACGAAACCTGCTCATGCAACAGTGCTATTTTCTCTCTTTATTTTATTAGTCCTGTAAGAGTGTGTGTATGATTACGATTTTTGTATGCTTGATTACATGATCCAGTAAACAACATTGAACTTGGAACTCGCCTCACGTGCCTCTTTCCTTGAGATCTCCCGGGAGGGGTGGGACCCTGGTATAGTTGGCAAGAACCCGTGTATTTTGCTGATTGCTAAAGGTAAATTAAAGCAATTCGGCTAACAGCTCAGCTTCCTGATGTCCAATGGGGACCAAACTTGGTGGGCACATCAAGGAGCATGAGCTAGAGGCACCTGAAGATTTTGGAGCTTTGAGACCTCCTGGGGGCTTTTTTCAATCTAGACAAGTTTGTGTACCGGTTCACAAACTGGTCGTGGTTCGGTTCGGAAAACGATCCGGGAACTGGGCTGGTGTAAGCTGCAAGGTGCTGTTTTAGCAGACTTATGAATGATAATTTCATAAGTGTAAGATCATGGACAATAATGATAAGTGTATGAGAGGACTTGTGTTGCTGAGTGTACAACAACAGATGCCAACTGCAGACAAACGCCATCCTATGCCAGGAGACGACAGTCCAGCAGAAGCCATTGTTCTAGTTCCCAGAAGCCTCTCTGAGTACAGAAGCCAGTTTGTGGCTTTGGTTCATCCCTGCATGCAAAGAGATGTCCAAACATTGTCAAATCCAAGTCTCCGCATATCATGCTTCTTCCCTGCCCCAATAGATATTGTTTCAGCTAAATAAAGGCTTAATTGCCCACTTCACACGGATTATGGAAGCAGTTAATGGACAATTGACTTGGCCAGGCCAAGGGGTTAATCCCTCTTGGGGTAGAACAATGGCCTCGCCTATGAGTCATCTTTCCTCCAGGCCAGGTGTCTCTAGATGTGATTAGGTCATCCTTAAACATTGTCCACTCCCATCCTATTGGTTAGAACTTTAGAGGTGGATCAGCACAGAGGTCGCTTGGCAAGCCAGCCCCCAACGACACCCTCCCTTAAGAGCAGTCTCCTAAGCTCCAGACAGTCAGATCTCACTTCTCTTGCTATCTCCTTCCCAACCTCCCTTCCTGGACCCTCGTGTGCATGCTAGGGCCCGCCATGTGCTTCTGCTGGCTCAGAGCATGTGATCCTCCCCCCCCCTTCCCAAATACCCTCTATTCTTCTAGCAGGATGGAAACCAGGCTTCTGGAAGGTAAATATTTCCCTCTACAGCAGGGGTGGGCAAATGGCGGCCCGGGGGCCACATGCGGCCCGCCACAGAGTTTTTTGCGGCCCGCCAAGACACTTGGCCACTGTCAGCACCTGAGGAGCTTGAACTTATTGACAAGCAGTCAGATCACACTGTGAAAGAAATGTTTAATGCTGTGACATTAGTTGACTTTTACAAATCTTTGTCTGCTGAAAAGTTTCCATGTATGAAGAAATTTGCTGGGAAAATGTTCTCTATATTTGGGTCTACATATATTTGTGAGCAAAGTTTTTCTTGCATGAAGAGCAACAAGAGTAAATATGGACATTAACAGACATTTGACAGACATTAACTTGCAGGCTATGATGAGAATCTCAACAAGCCATCGCTCTCCTGATTTCCAAAAAATTGTAGAAAAGTGTGATAGGGTACATTTGTCTCATTAAACGGATTCTAAAATTAAATGTGCTTGCAGCTATAGATGATATGAAATTAGCACAATAAATAAATTGAATAAAACTACCACTATTTTATTTAATTTATATTGATTGATTTCTATGATACAATTTATACCTTTTCTGAAATGCAAAGTTAACTAATGAATGCAATCATTTTAAAAGGTGCTGCCCTCCGCTAACTTCCGCTCCCACAAAGCGGCCCCCGAGCCAAAACAATTGCCCACCCCTGCTCTACAGGATACCATCACTTTCCTGCTAATGCAACCATCTCTTTAATTTTATCTTACTTCTTAGACCTGTATGATGGTGTGTATGATTTTTGCAACATCTGAATGAATCACTTTTATTATCATTAAGTAAACTAAAGACTCTTTTTAACTTCATTTGAGTCTCTGTGTCTCCTTTTGGGAGGTCTGAGAGAGGCCCAGCCTCTGTATACAAAGTTGCTAGGTACTGGTGATTATTAAGAGCTAATATCCCCCCCAATTTTGATGACAGAATAAAGCAGTCAGGCTAACACTGGTTCAGTTCACAAACTGAACTGGCATCTCGGGGCAAGTGCCCTTCTCTAGTATTGACCACTTCATCTAAGAAATGAGGCTTTCTTATTCTGTTGTTACTATCCTACTTCATCAGTATCATAAGAAACAAAGGCACCAAACATTTTATTTGCAAATGACATCAGAATCTCCATAGGCATTTGGAATAGATTAGGAATTTCCCAGTTTTACTATGGTTGTAACAGGAAGAAGAGGAGGAAGAAGATAAATAAACCACCTCCAAAGGAAGGCTGGCCAGCTACCCTATTTTATACCTTTAGTGGAATTCTGCTGCATATATTCTATAGGCTTCTGTTAAAATATTACAAAAGGCTCAGCTTTTAGAACTGAAGGCTTTAAAATGTCTCAATCAGGGCTTTTTTTGTAGAAAAAGCCCAGCAGGAACTCATTAGCATAATAGGCCACACCCAACAGCAGAAACTCATTAGCATATTAGGCCACACCACTGACAGCACAGCTTATTAGCATATTAGGCCACACCCCTGTGTTGCCAGAAGAGTGGTCATCCAGCCACACCCACCTTTTGCTTCTTATTCTTATTGCTTATATGTTGTGAGCCACCTAGAGCCGCTTGTGTTGGTCAGGCAGGATATAAATCTAAATAAATAAATAAATAAATATTCTGTTTACCTTGTTTGTTGTCAAAACCCAGGGCTTTTTTTGTAGCAGGAATTAATTTGCATGTTAGGCCACATACCCCTAATGTAGCCAATCCTAATGAGTTTCTGCTGTTGGGTGTGGCCTGTAATGCTAATGAGTTCCTGCTGGGTGTGGCCAACTCAGGAGCCAGCCAGCACTCCGTTCCTGTGTGTTCCTGCCCCAAAATAGCCCTGGTCTCAATTTGTTTTGGAGGGTTTAATCAAACCAAAGACCTACACAGAGAAAACAAATGCTAAATCAATTTGATTCAAATATAAATAACAGAAACATTTTGAAAGCTGCAGTGGTAACACATTTGTTTTAGAACTAAATACTTAAAAGATCATAGAGCTTTATTATTCTTTTTTTTAAAAGACTCTTTAAATGGATTATTAGATATAAATGGTGAACAAAACAAAGAGGCTCCTTTTATACTGAGCAAATGTGAAGTTCCTATAGCTGGAAAATGTATAGGTAGGAACAAAAGATTGTTTGAGAAAGCTTTTGGACTCCCAGGGAATATAATGACCTACAAAAAATATTGTACTTGCTGTTCGTGGTGGTTGGTATTAAATAAAAATTCTATATACAAAAGATAAATTATAGACAAGATAGTTCTACCAATTTCAGAAGTACACTTGCCATTCCAATGCTAATTTTCACAGTGAAGGACATTTTTCAACATATGGTGTAGGACTGCAGGGAAGTGATGCTCTCTATGACAGCAGATAAGAGCTCAATTTTTACCACCGCTTACATACATTAAATTCACAGGAGAGGGCCTCAGTTCTGTAGTATAGAAAAAAGTACAAAATACAATGACACAGACATCAAAGAAAACAGTTTAAGTCCAGTCTTTCATTGAATCCCTGGGGATGCGTATTTGAAGCTCGAATCCAAAAGACTTCACATTGAAGTAGCACTATGCTCAAACTGATCCAATTGATTTAATAGCAGAAAACCTCAATGGGGAAATAGTTTTAAATCCTATTTGGAATGCTGAAAATCAATAATAAGTTGTACATGGGCAAGTTCTTATTTATAGTACCCTGCTTTCCCCAACAGAAATCTTAGTTCTTCAATGTTTAATTGGTTTGACCTTCCCTCAGCAGACCACATGAACATAAAATGAGGTAAAAGCAGGGGTCATTTCGTAGAAAAAGAGGAACAGGAGCTCATTAGCATAACTCATTAGCATACCTTATTTGCATATGCTAAACCACCTGACATCACCAGAAAAATGTCAGAAGGAGAGAGAGAGAGAGAGAGAGAGAGAGAGAGAGGACAGTTACTAATCCAAGCCTCAGAAATACCACTATTCTGGGAGGATAGCTTCAGTGGTGGCCGAAGCCTTCAGGAGGCTGGTCGGAGGAACAAAGACCTTTCCAGGGGACGGGGTCATTTTGCTGCAGCCATGACACAAGCAGGCATTCCCCTGAGAGGGTGGGGGCTGGCACCAACTTTCGGAGCTGAGCTCCCCCAAGCTCCTGCTCGAAATGACCCCTGTAAAAGACAAAAGTGGTCACATGGTTCAGTTTATATCTCTGGTTGTCAGCTTGATTACAGAAGTTTTTGATCCATATTGGCTATGGAAACATACATAGGAAGCGGTCTTATACTGGGCCGTATTCTACCACTCAAAACTAAGCAAAGACTGAAACCACCATCTAGCCTAAAGAACCTTCCTCCAACCAAGTTAAGTACAGATAGTGCCCTGTGAGTCAGACCAGGACTAGATAGAATCTCTCTCATTTAACAGATTGTGCTGAATAAAGAGATCACCTTCATTCCTTGGTTTTCCTTAACCAGAAATGGGAAAAAGAGGACATGTGCATTCTGAAAGTGTTGCCCAGTATATTAGAGGTAGGAGACTCTGTTTTACATCTGCTATTCACCTCCCACATGCACACTTGTTCGCACCCAGCCCCCATCATATCTCTCCTCACCTGTAAATAGCATAAATCCAGGTGTGCCACACAACTGGGGAGGAAGAAGTAAGAGGAGCAGAGAACAAACAAGCAGAAGCAGCAGCAGAAAAGGACATTTTGCTTCTTGGTACCTTAGAGATTCTTATAGTACACTGCAGATTTCAAGACTGCAGCCTGGCGATCCTACGTGGAGACTGTAGGTGCTGATTAACTACTTATTGTGGTATCTAAGCTGCTTTAAATGTCTCACATACCTTGATTAATTATAGATCATTTATGGCTGAAGTCGTTTAGTTCTTTCTAGCAATCCAAAGCTTTCTCATCATGATAACCTGGATGTAAAGCTTAAGATCGGGTATAAAGAAAATGGCTCATGTTCCCAATCTTAATGTGGCAGAACCATCAATTATCTAGCTACCTGCAACCCCAGAGCTGTTCACATTCTTAAAAGACACACTTACTATTTCTGCTTCAGCCAATTGATGATGTTGCTGTCAAGGGAAACTTTGATATATCTTGCCTAACATCATAAAAAATACATGTTTTATCCTCACAGAAGGCTCTGCAGATTTTTACATAGATTGCAATCAGCACAGAACCTTGCATAGAGGTCATAAAAATATCTAGGTGTGCCTAGATATATGATTTTTATTGCATTTTTTTGTGTTCCATTATAAATGTACAAAGCAGAAAAGATATCCATAAATAAAACAAAACATTTCGGGGAAGGGGCTGTGGCTCTGTGGTAGGGCATCTGCACGGCATGTAAGAGGTCACAGGTCCAATCCCTGGCATCTCCAGCTAAAAGGATCAGATAGTAGGTGCTGTGAAAGACTTCTGCCTGAGACACAGGAGACCCACTTTTCAGTCTCTGTGGACCTCGATGGACCAATGGTCTGATGCAGTATAAGGCAGATTTTATTTATTTATTTATTTATTTCATTTCTAGGCCACTCTTCCCGCTGTTGCAGGCCCAGAGCGGCTTACAAGTCTTGGACAAGCCAAGATTCATAAATACAATAAATACAATAAAAATTAAAACAGATTAAAACATTATAAAACGTAGCAGTTTTCATACAGCACTCAATAGAGTTAGATGGCGAACCGTCTGCCCCAGCATTTTCAGGCCCCAATATCAAACAGCAATGTCAAGGGGCCAGATGGCATTCTCTGAGGCCCCTTATTGATGGTAATAACATGGGGGGAGAAAAAGAGGGGCAGCGGCCCCTATTCATAAGCCTGGTGGAAGATCTCCATCTTACAGGCCCTGTAGAACTGCATCAGGTCCCTCAGGGCCCTGATCTCTTCCGGAAGCTCATTCCACCAGGAAGGGGACGCCACCGAAAAGGCTCTCCCCCTAGTGGCAGCGAGCCTGACTTCTCTGGGGCCTGGTACAACTAGGTGGTGTTGGGCCCCAGACCGTAGTGCTCTCTGGGGTATATATGGGGAAAGACGGTCCCACAGGTAGGTCGGACCCAGGCCATTCATGTCTCTGTGAGGATTCTGGCTAGGGTTTGTATGAAATATTACAATTTCAAGTCATAGGTGTATCTTCCTACTAATTGGGTGATGCAGTGTTCAGACTCGGGCCTTAGATGGATGTCAGGTAGCATAAAATGAATTTACTTAGGTTTTCTCGAAAAACTTTATTAGGTGATTTAGTTTGTGCACAGATCTGACTATTTCAGGATGTAATTACAGGGTACTTTTGGCTTTCTTCCTGACATATTCTACACCAAAGAAAAAGATCTTTTTTTCCTACACGACAAAAGTTGAGGCATGGTGATATTGCTTATGTTTTCTTGAAGGAAGTATCACGGACTGAGGTGGTTTTTACGTTTTCTGTCAATGCAGTCTTTAATGAGCTAGATTTCTAAGAGCTGAATAGCAGTTGAACTTCTTCATATCTTGAATTTCTCATTCATCTATTCTTAAATATATGTTTCAAATTTGTGGCATGTTTTCTGAGATCTAGGGGCTTCACTACAGTGCAGTTCTCCCATCGACATGGGATATAAGTCTCTCATGTAGTCATCCAAGTCTCTCATGCATTCATCCAAGTCTCTCATGCAGTCATCCAAGCCATACCAGCAAACTCTGCATCATCAGAAACACACTTCTAGTGCAGTGACAGGAAATGTATAGTGATTGTCTTCCAGTTAGTCTAATTGCCTTCCAAATTAGTGGGAACATTTTAGTGAGACAATCTTCACAATTTTCATATATGTTCATTACTGTCTCATGAAGAGTTTTTGCCCCTTCATTGATCACGTCTTCTGACAAATCTAAATTATCACCTGCATAGTTGATTAACCTATTTGGAAAGATGTCAGGAAGGATGTAGAGGAAGTGATTTTCAAGCATTCTGCACAAAATTCCTGGTCTCAAGACCCAGTTATATTCAGCAGAATAACCCAAACACAGAATAGCTTAACAAGCATGATGCTATGTGTGGAGTACTGAACAGTTAATCCAGCTGCGATTTGAACAGGCAACTGTCATTTGTGATAAAAAATCATAGGACATAGGATACTTTATTCTTAACTTGTCCCTGCATTAAAGCATACTAACATCAATGCTTGCAGTGATATATTTGTATCTTCTTTTCTTCAGCTTCCTTCTTCTGATATTTGGGTCTTTCTTTGAATGTATCATTTGAAGAACATCTGAAATGCATTTGGTTCGACTTTTCTCTTTGGTGAGCAAGTCTTCCAACAACCAGCGCATAGAATTCAGTATTGCTCCTTGAAGGAAGCTTGCCCTTTGGTGTAAGGCCTCTACTTTGTGTGTTCATTGTCAGACCTTGCATCAACCAAGAAAACAAGTCTTCCAGACTTCGTTGGAACACTCTGTGATGCATGAAGACATTTTGAATGGGACAATGTAATGCCTGTATCTGCAGGTTCTGCTTTGTTAAATCTTTTCTGCTGCTTTCATGATAGAAAGGTTGACTTGACCGTGTCATTTACAATGCCTGTGGATTTATACCTATTTTCTGAGGTACCCATGCTAAAGACATTTCCTTTGGATGACTTCAATTATTTTTTTTAAAAAAAATTATTTCTGTTGTAATAAAAGCTACACTTGGACTACCTGCCATTGGATACTCATCTTCATTTCTAAGCATAACACCATCATTCTGAACCCAGTATTCTGTACAGTAAAGGTAAAGGTTTCCCTTGCTTGAAAGCCAGTTGAATCTGACTCTAGGGATGCAGTGCTCATCTCTGTTTCCAAACAGAAGAGCCAGTGCTGTCTGAAGACATTTCCATGGTCATGCAGCCGGCATGATTAGATGCCAGGGCGCATGGAACACTGTTACCTTCCCACCGAAGTGGTACCTATTTATCTACTTGCAATTTCTTGTTTTTGAACAGCTAGGTTGGCAGGAGCTGGGACCAGAGACAGGAGCTCACACCGTCATGCAGCACTCAAGTTTTGAACTGCTGAACTACCGATCTTCTGGTCTGCAGTTCAGTGTCTTAACCACTTGAGCCACTGCAGCCCTCAATTTTGTACAGTACATGATATCAATTGCATGAGGATTGGATGGGCTCATAGCAGAGTTAAAACACACATGAAGTTTATCATAGTCTCTTAAGTCTGCATCATATTCTTTCTAGCATTTTTTAATTTATGTATGTATTTATCAATTTGAGATGTGACTTACTGAGAATATCACAATCTTTTAAATCTCTGCCTTGTTCTAGGTTCTCTCCAGCATAACTTTTATTTTATTTTATTTTTTACAAAATTTGATGAGTGACTTCCTGAGGATGTCTCAGACTCTGTCTTGGTACTGTCTTTGTGAGATGAAACATCTTTCTTTGTCAAAGCCTTCAGTTTATTAAAGGAATTTTTCATAGTCTTGTTGAGAGTTCCCCATCACATTGGCCTATTACACATAGGTGTTTTCCCTCACTTTTACCGTGTGTGTCTGTTGGGTTGTCTTTGTCATTCCACATTGCTTTTCCTCCCTTCAGCACTCAGTTTGCTTCCTGGTTGCTGTTTCCGTGGGTTTTTTGAGACTGCTTTTGTGCTGATTTCCCCCTTGTTTCACTTCCAAGCCAAAGGTAATTCAAAAGCATGCAGATTCCCTTGGAGTCCCTTCTTGCCCTTTTGCCACCCCTCGAAGGTCACTCTACCCACATCGAGTACATTCTGTACCCTCTGCACCATCTGCCATCCTCCCCCCTCCAAGGTCTATCGATTACTTTCCCTCTAGTTGTTTTAATTTTTTAAAAAATTTTTTTGACAAGTGGCATGAGTCTAGTGATATGAGACTATCACTAGTCTCAGAATGCTGAAACAAAATAATTAAAATGACCGGGGGGGGGGGAGTCTAAAAGGAGCTGCGTGAGGTTTAGTTTCCTGCTGGTATTGATTTGAAAGGGGGCTCAGAGAGGAGGCAAATGACAGCATCCCCAGTGCAGGGGGGGAGGGAGGATTTCAGTGCTGCATGCAAACAAAATAAAGGAAGGGATCATCAGCACGGAATGAAATTGATATGAGATGTAAAGTGAGAGAAAGACTGGGGCCAAGGACAGACTGGCAATGTAAAGCGGGGCAGCCCCACATCGGAAGTGGAAGAAAAGAGCCCGTTCAGACATGCGCATCTGTCCCTCGGCTCCATTTCACACTTACCCGTCTCCCAGTCACTTTCCATCCGCTTTAACAGGACACCGGGTAAAACCAGTGTTCAGGGGCCGTCCTCCGCATGCCTCCTGCTTCCAAATAGTGTGAACCAGAAGAAGCGGGAGGCATCCGGAGGCGGCAGTGTGAACGCGCCGGCACAAAGTTATGCGCATATGCGCATCAAAGGGAAAACAAAAAAAGCGCAACGGCGCACGCGAGCCGCGCTCGCCGGCTCCGCGGCAGTCTGAACGCTCCGTATCGGCACCACTGCGCATTGCTCTGGCCAGTATGAACGGCCAGCTCCGTGGAGTTTTCCCCCCGCACCAGTTCCCTCCACTTTGCCCCCGCTTTACATTGCCAGTCTGTCCTCGGCCTGGGATGAGAAACCTAAAGCTTTGAATCCCTTCGGATTCGGATCCCTTTAATGCTTTAGTGAACAAAGTTTTTTGGGGGAGGGGGGATTTTGGCAGTCTCCAGAAGCTGAATATTAAAATGGTGGCTGAGCCACATGGACCTTCTGGAAAATGCTGAACTTAAGAATCATATGTGATTGATCCATTTGGAGAAAAGAGTACAGTTGGTACAGGAGAGGCTTTAAAACACTGCCAAGATCACAACCAGTGTACAGGATCAAATTAAAGAATCAGAAAGAGAAAACCACGCAAATTTGCAATGAAGGGCAGGAAATTAGTGTCGCTGTGCAGCTGTGCATCAGTGAAAATACCTTTTTTTTTCCAGTTTAGTGGCACAAGACTAAAAAACCTCTCCTGAGCTTCTGCCAGAGGACTCCTTCTCCATACAAATTGCAGTCCTGTACAAAGCATGGTGGAGTTGCACCTGACTTTGCACAAGCACGCACGCACACACATACATGTTGCCAAAGATCACAGCTTGCAATGCCAGTGTCAGTGGGTTCAACTGTGCATTCTGTACACTCAATATGTTTCCCCATATTATGAGATTGTGTGGGGGACTCCTTCCCCTTTTTCACAGTGGCTGATAACACAGCAGAGGATCTCCTAGTGCTTGGCAATATGGAAAATGGCTTCACAGCTGCTTGTCAGATTCAACATTGGGTTTTCCCCCTTTGACCGTGTTCCCTTCTGTTCCTTTTCATTCAGTGAAATAATGCTCACATGCATGTACAAAGCCTAAACCACAAGGATTTAAATAGAAGGCACTTTATGGACACTAATGCACAGGTGTAATAGGGCAATTGCATATTACAAAAAAAAACTTTGTACACCACCCCCAACATGCCACAAGTGATGTTCCCACACTGATTAAAACTGCATTCTTAAAGAAGATGAAGAAGAAGAAGAAGAAGAAGAAGAGATTGGATTTATATCCCGCCCTTCACTCACTTGGAGTCTCAGAGCGGCTTACAAACTCCTTTTCCCTTCCCCTCCTCACAACAGACACCCTGTGAGGTAGCTGGGGCTGAGAGAGCGCTTTCCCAAGCTGTCCTTGAGAGAACAGCTAGTACAGAGCTATGGCTTGCCCAAGGTCATCCAAAATTAGCTGCAGAATAAATACACCAGAGGAAAAAGAATGGTGCATAAGGCAGGCACAGAATCCAAAAGTCAAACTTACAGGCTTACTGCTCAGAACATCTGCAGTAAGATGTGCGCACATAATGGACCTTTGTTAATGCTGTGCTTCATTAATGTCTCTCTACATTTTGTTGCTTTCACACTTATGTTTAGCTAATATGTAAGGTAATATATACTATGTAGCATTAGTTTGCTTCAGTGTTTCAATGCTTACATAACCAAGTCTGTCTTATTCTTTCTTTCTTTCTTTTCTATTCCTGTTCATTTGGCCCAGTGGTCTCAAACAGTTGCTGAGAGTTTCTGTTTAAGAAAGCTACCCACATAATGATAGGGTATACACAGTTGCTTTAGAATGTTTCCGTATTTCTACAACAGCAGCCAAATATCTAGCAACCCTATATGGAACCCATTCATCTTCATTGCTCAGTAACCTAGAAGTCTCAGCAGTTGGAGAAGCAGAATCCGTACTAATTAGGGGGGAAATCAGCTCCTGTCGGAGTTTTAAAAATTCAGGGCAGCTTAAAAGTATGTGGTCAATGGATGCAATGTGATTAAGGTCACAAATGCATGTTCTTTCTGAGTACAGAATACCAGCATATGTACCTGACAAGACTGCAGATAGTAAAGCATTCGGATGCGCCAACATAAAGGCACATCTATATTTATGATATGTTAAATCACAAAAAAATACATTGGGATATGAGCTGGTAGGGGGATGCCAACTGTGAAAGCTGAGCAAACTCTTCTTGACCATATTGATGTACTTTTATAATCCAGATGTTTCAGATGAATTTCAATCAGATGTCTTAGCTCAGGGGTGGGCAAACTTGCTCAGCATAAGAGCCACCTAGAGCACGGGTGGCCAAACTTGCTTAATGTAAGAGCCACATAGAATAAACATCCGATGTTTGAGAACCACAAGACATGAACAAATATTACCTGCTTTTATTGGAAAATAAGCAAATTTGCTTTTTATTAACATTAAATGAGACTGCCAAAAATAATAAAAAAGGGATAGAAGCAGATATTGATAATGATATTAATTTGTCCAATGATATTTGTTTGCTAATGATATTTAGTTTCCCCAGCCACCCTGCCAGGAGCCACATAACATATGTGAAAGAGCCGCATGCGGCTCCCGAGCCACAGTTTGCTGACCCCTGTCTTAGCTCATCAACATTTTATTAATTAATTTATTTATTTTGAGTTTATATTCCTCCCTCCCTGTGAACAGGCTCAGGGCGGATCACAACAACTATTGGGCCATTCGGCTACCTAACACAATAATAAATAGTTAAAACCTTAAACCAGCATTTAAAAACAAATTACATCAATACTGGTGCCATTGCACTCTAAAATTCATTTAATCCAGGCCTCACACAGATGGTGGCTTCAGCAGGGTGTCTGTGTGATCTTTTTCTTCTTCTGGATGCCCGTTGCCTCAGTCAAAGGCCTGGGAGAACAGCTTCTTTTTACATGCCCTGAGGAATGATAAAAGGTCCTGCAGGGCCCTGATCTCACATGGGAGCATGTTCCACCGAGCTAGGACCAGGGCAGGAAAAGCCCTGGTCCTGGTTGAGGCTAAACAGATATCCCTCTGGCTGGGGACAACCAGCAGATCTTGCTCTATAGAGTGCAAGACTCTGTGAGGCACATATGGGGAGAGGCAGACCCTTAAGGTATGTTGGTCCCAGGTTGCATAAGGCTTTGAAGGTCAATACCAAAACCTTGAAGCCAATCCAGGAATTAATTGGTAGCCAATGCAATTGGCTTAGAACCGGCTGAATGTGTGGCCACACGGGCACATTGCCACATTTTGCACCAGCTGGAATTTCTGGATCAACCACAAGGACAAGCCCACATAAAGTGAGTTACAGTAATCAAGACTGGAAGTGACCATTAATGGTTCGCTGTAGCCAAGTCCGGGGGAGAGAGGTAAGGAGCTAGCTGCCTGATCTGCCAAAGATGATAAAAGGCAGACCTAACAATTGTGGCAACCTTTCTATAGAAAGTGAGGCATCTAGGACCACCCCAGACTTCTCACCTTCTGGGCTGGCACAAGTAATACATCCAAGATGGGCAGCCAGATTCCCAACCGAACTTCCCCCTGACTTAGGTACAGGATCTCCATTTTAGTTGGACTGAGTTTCAACCAGCTCTGTTGTAACCAGTCAGCCATGGCCTCCAGCACCCTGGTCAGATTTTCTGGGGCAGAGTCCAACAGCCATCCATCAACAAATAGAGCTGGGTTTCATCCACATAATGATGACATCCCAGCCCAAATCCTCAGACCAGCTGGGCTCTCCCCATCCCTAGGCATGTTAGCTTACAATTCACCAATTTATCCCAGAGATCCCCTCTTATTACCGGTATATTTATCAATAATAAACTGTAGAACATGGCAATGATGATTGCACTCACTCCTCTTCAGAAGCCAGATTGTTCTTTCCACAAGATTGTAAGAACATAAGAACATAAGAGAAGCCAATGTTGGATCAGGCCAGTAGCCCATCCAGTCCAACACTCTGTCACACAGTGGCCAAAAACACCAGGTGCCCTCAGAAGGTCCAGCAGTGGGGGCAGGAAGCCCTCCCACTGTTGCCCCCCACAAACACCAAGAATGCAGAGCATCACTTGCCCCAGACTGAGAGTTCCTATCTATACTTTGTGGCTAATAGCCACTGATGGACCTCTGCTCCATATGTTTATCTAATTCCCCCTTGAAGCTGTCCATGCTTGTAGCCGCCACCACCTCCTGTGGAAGGAATTTCACGTGTTAATCACTCTTTGGTTTTGATTTAATGGTCTTGTTTTCTAACCAGCTTACCAACCTGCCATACAGCATGGATGCATATAATTTACCCACAACTGACAACAGGCTGATAGGGTGATAATTACAGGGGTCTATGTGTCTCCTTTCTTATGTATTGGCACAATGATAGCATGATTCCTGTAGCATGTGGGAAAATTGGTGCCAAGACTTCTGTCCACCAAGTTGGGTTTGATATAATAATTTGGGGGGATGATGTTGGACAGGAGTTTTACCTGACTTCATTTGTATTATTAAAGTTCTAACTTCTTCAATGGAGACAGGAAGCCATGCATTGATGCCAGAAGATAAAACCAGCTGACCATTTGAGTCAGCCACAGTTGTATCACAAAACAGAGCTCTAAAATGTTCTTTCCAAAAGTTAGCAGAAATATGATATGAAACTAGAGACCTCAAATTAAATTTTTCTGCTATAGTACTCCAAAAGAGTTCAGTATCTTTCTGCTTAGGAGCCCAAATTAAATGGCCCCACTCCAGCCATAGGGCCTTCCTTTTCTTAAGTTCAACAACTCTTCAGAAGAAGTAGATACTGTAGTATTTGCCTATCCCTCATACTATTCAACCTCTATGTAAAGCCCAGAAAACTAACAGTCATAGTTTTGAGACTGGCTGTAATCAACCATACCTAACTTTATATCTACTTATCCAGATCCCTTGGTGATAGAGTAGAGGTCCTGAATCGCTTTCTGTCTGCTGTGGTTAAATGGCTATGAGTGAACCAACTGAAACTGAATCCAGCAAGACAGAGGCAATGCTGGTTGGGAAGGTGAAAACCCTGAAGGGCCTTGTGCTTCCCACCTTTGAGAGGGTTCAGCTGACCCTTGCTGACTCACTTAAGAGCTTAACAGTTATTCTGGAGCCAATGTTACAGCCGGAGAAGCAAGTTAATACAGCTGCAAAAAATGTTTTCTTCCAACATAATTTAGCCCGGAAGATGATCCTCTATTTCAACTCTGCTGAACTGGCCACCTGGATCCATGCCATGGTAGCTCTGAGACTAGACTTCTGCAATGCACTCTACATATGTCTCCCCTCAAAGCCAACTTGTTACAGAATATCACAGCTCAGTTATTATCAGAAGTGAAGTGGAGCTTGCTAATCATCAGTTGCTGGGTTCAGTTCAGGGTATCACAAACAAAGGCCTTGGTCCTCACATCTGCAGGACAACCTCTTCCCCATGCTCTGCCATGACAGCTTTGCTCTTCTGATCCAGGTCTCATTTGGATGCCATGCTGCAAATGAGCAAGATCAACAGCTATCCATATATGTGCATTCTCTGATGAGGCCCCCATCTTATGCCTGAGGAGGTCAGGATGCCTGCCTGAGGAGGTCAGGATGGGTCTTACTCTCCTGGCATTCTGCAAACTGCACAAAACTGAAGCATTTTAAAGCATTTTCTGCAATGGTAATAGAGCTATAGTCTAATAGAATGGTTCCAGAAGAGGCTTTAATAAATGGAAAGGGATTGCAGACTAATGTATGCAGTATGTACCTTCTGTTTCTGTATGTATATTTTACTTACGTTTCCATTAGGTAGGCAGAGAGATGTCAACTGGTTTCATAAAATACATGCAAAAAAATCAAGAAGATATCTGACTCTTTAGCACTATATTTTCTCCAAATTATGTGCCTCCTCAATCATACTACTACCCTCCAAATGAAGGCACAAGTCACCATGTTTCGGTTGATGTAGGGTTTATAAAAAGGCTGATCTGCATTGTCATAAATTCCTGTCTAGTTTTTAATGTAGGCTTAAATTGAAGCAGCCTGCTTTATTCTCACTGGCTTCATTTATCCTAGCTTACATTTTAACTGTGTCCTTGTGCCAAGAGGTGGAAGGCATGGTCCCACACCACTGTATGCCACATGGACATGGGTTTGGTCGATGCTGTTTAGCATCAATGGCATGCCCTCCTCAATTCCCTCTGCTGTACAATGAAAGATGGCTGCTTTAGTAATGGCTTCTAATCCTTGGATACCTCAGAATGGATGCTAGTTAACTATACCTATGTAGAGCAACCTGCCCTTTTCCTGCCATCCCTAGTTATGGCCTAGCAGGTGACAGGACCAGGACTATTTATGCCAAAGCCTCTACCAGGGCAACCTGAAGCAGGTTAAAAAAAACCTACCCCTTTACCAGTCATAGGAGATCAACCCCCCCTTTCTGCTTTAAAGTGACCAATTACTCTCATGCTGTCCCAACGGGAAAGTAGATGGGTCAGCAATACACAGTAAGGTCAGAGTTCAACTCACATCACAATACCTTGCATTTATCCCAAGTTATAACAGCATCTGTTTATCCCGGGACAAGTGTGGGGCAAAACTGGGGTGACCTCAGTGTAATGTGGAAGCAAAAAATACCCCGAGATAATTACAGGGGTGAATTTGGGTATAGTGTAGAATGTAAGTTCGGGGACAGGGTTGAACCAGGATCTAAGGTCTAGTGTGGAATCACCCTCAATGCCTGGTGGTGCTGCTTGATATGGTACTCCATCAAGCCTTCCTATTCCTTGGCTTTCCTACAGCCCTTCCAATAGTGTCTCAAGCATCATTTAAACAGAGGGGCTGGCCCAAGGATCCCCTGGCTCTAAGCCACAAATGTTCTTATGTAAACAGTAGTACAGTGCATAAACTGCTATTGTATTTCTGGTCAAAGGTTGTCCTCTCTACTGTCTTTCCAGAGATTTAACATGGGAAGGAAGACTGGCATCACAGAAGTCTACTACTGTGCCCCTCCCAAGTTCATGGCCAAGTAACTAAAACAAAGACTGCATCCTCACATTGTTGGATATTTGCAGTAGCAATAATTCAAAACTGAATTTTCTTGAGTGGACAAGACAATCCTGTTGTGAATGATTGCTACACTGCAATAATAATGCAAATCTAAATATCTGTGTGGATGTAGCCAAATGCTGAAGAGTAAAACCATCTAGGGTTTGTAAAGTCTATAAGGGATAACAGGAGTCATTTTGTAGAAAAAGAGGTGCAGGGGCTCATTAGCATAACTCATTAGCATAACTCATTTGCATATGCTCAACCACCTGACATCACCGGAAGTATGTCAGAAGGCAAGAAAGAAAGAAGAGAGAGAGAGAAAGGAAGGAAGGAAGGAAGGAAGGAAGGAAGGAAGGAAGGAAGGAAGAAAGAAAGAAAGAAAGAAAGAAAGAAAGAAAGAGGACAGCTACTAATCCAAGCCTCAAAAATACCACTATTCTGGGGAGAATAGCTTCAGTGGTGGCTGGTCAGAGTAACAAGGACCTTTCCAGGGGATGGGGGCATTTTGCTGCAGCCATGACACAAGCAGGCATTCCCCCAGGGGGCGGGGGCTGGCACCAACTCCTGGAGCTGCACTCCCCTGAGCTCCTGCTCGAAATGACCCCTGAGGGATAAGGAGATAAGACTGTGTCAAATCCAAAAAGAGGTTATCCTATTGACCCAGGCTACCACTAATCAATCCAGATTAGCTAGGGAGAAACACCAAACATCCTTGGTCCATTCACATCAAATTAACAATGGTTTTATTAACAGAGGGTCGGAGGAGTCAGTGAAAAGGTATAGCTCCTTAAGCTACTGTATTTTCTACATCACTTCAATCTTTATATTATTTTATTTTACAGACCAATGGAAATGATATTTATTCCTGTTCACCAGGACCATGTCACATCTTTCAACATAGGAAATTAGGATTGTCTGCTAGATTCACTAAAATCACAACACTGAGCTTTTTTTTTACAGAGTGTAGAGGAAATCCCATTGGAACATTTCACACATTTATTTTCAACAGAATAAAGTTTGCTCACAGTTTCAGAGGGGTGTCCAATAAGTCTCTGTGTGTCTCTAATATACCAGAGAAACCGAACTTTCAAATGTTCTCTTTGATGGAGTAGCTTTTCACATAGTGGCTGTTTCACACAAATGCTTCTCTGTGTGGAATCACAGCAGTCGTTGCATGCAGCTGTGCCCATCTCAATTAAAGGTCTGAATCAGGATTTTTTTTGTGATACTAGGGAGGGAAAACTACCTGTCACAGATGACAGAATCCCAGAGTTATGTAGATTATAGAGGCAAACCATCCATGGCAGCTATAAAGGGCCAGTCTGATGATGATCTTGAGTCTTTTCAATAACAGATTTTTTCCCTCTTAAATTGCCAAAATCCCTTTTCAGAGCAGACCCAGCCAAAATTTAGTTGATTAAGAACAATGCTTTTCTGCTTTAGATGCTGTTGCTTGAAACTGAATAATCTTGCAAGCATTTTAAACTGTGTGCTGTAAGTATAATTGATGGTGAGTGTAGATTTTGCTGTGCGAAGACCTGACCTGACATAAAATTATGACATGGTTGCAGAACTTTTTCTAGTGACATTGATCTTTCTCATTGTAAATATAATTTCATACGCTGTAAAATGCAAGATTATGGCCCCAGTTCACAAATCCTTCTCTCGGGCAACGATAATACACATGCACATGGAGAGAGAGGGAGGGAGGGAGAGAGAGAGAAAGGGAGGGAGGGAGAGCTGGGTCATAGAACGAAACAGATGCTACTATCAGCTGGGTGGAAAGAGAAAGGGAGACACCAGGATTCAGTCTCCTTCACCCTCCAAAATGGCGATCAGCAGCAACCAAACAGAGTGTGGTATTTTTTTATTTTTTTTTTATGATAAAATTTTTTTATTTCATTTTCACAGACATATATTCTTCGAGACTTCCAAACTACAAGACATTATTTGTACATCCACTAAGACAGTTTCCATTTTTACAAGATCGTACATTCTTGTATTATTTTCCAATAGACCTTAAGTTTTACTATATGTATCAAGCAGTGGGGACCGCACGGAACCTCCACATGCTATGTTGCAATTTACTTGGTCTATTTGTTTCTTTTTCTTTAAAGATCTTCCCCTACTTCTTATATCACATATAATTCTTGTTTTTGTAGAGGTTCTTTTGTAGTTTCTTATTGCTTTTTCTAAAATCTGCAAACCCTAAGTTCATACGTTCAATAATCCATGTTTTGAGCCATTCATTTACTTTTACACCATTCATAGAATTTCAACCATCTATCCTGTAATAATTCGTTCTTTTTTCCATGTAATATTTGGCTTAGTTTTTCAGCTTCTACCAACTCCATCACTTTATATATTACCTCATTAATTATTGGGCCCTCGGGTAATTTCCAATATTTTGCCCACATGATTCGTGCAGCTGTAACAGTACAGACTATAAAGATAGTATCCGGTTTGTTTACCGAGTCAGGGAGCATATTTAGTAAGAAGAGTTTTGGTGATAACGGTAATTCTAACTTAAGTATATCAGAACACATTTTCAGAATTTTCTTCCAGTACTTTTGGGCCTTCCTACACTTCCACCACATATGATAATAAGTTCCTATATTTCTTCCACATTTTCAACATATATTAGATGCACTAACAAAACATTTGGCTATCCTGTCCGGAGACCAGTGCCATCTATAAAACAGCTTATACACGTTTTCCTTATATGAGATGGCACTCATATATTTAAGTGTTTTCCACCCTTTGGACCAATCTTCCAGATCAATAGTATGGCCCAAATCTTTCATCCAGGATATCATTGTTGTTTTTACAGTTTCTTCATGCATCTCATCTGCTAATAATATTCTATAGATCTTTTTAATTATTTCGGAATTCGATTCTAACCATGCTTTATCCAGTTCAGTTTTAACATCCAGAAAACCAGTTCTTTTATCTTGTTCATATCTGGATTGTATTTGAATCCTTTCCCACCAGGATAAATTTAGATCAACTTCTTCCTTTAGTTTCTCTTGACTCTTTAATTTGTTGAATTTATCTAGTAGAGTTTCATATCTAGCTCTATTACCCTCATCAATTAATGTTGGCTTTATAAATGCTTCGAGGGGTGATATCCATTTAGGTATTTTTTTATAGTAAATTGTTTTAATATTTTGCCAAACCTTTATAAGCGCCCCTCTCAATATATGGTGGTGGAAATTAGAGTGAATTTTATCTTTTTGGTACCAAATATACGCGTGCCATCCCATGTAAAGATCATGACCTTCTAGAGCTAAAGCTCTTGTATTTTCTAGTTTAATCCATTCTTTAATCCAAACCATGGAGGCCGCTTGATAGTAAAGTTTCCAATTTGGTAGACCAAAGCCTCCTCTCTCTTTAGTATCTTGCATTAGTTTCCATTTTATTCTTGACTTTTTAGGAAACCAGACAAAGTATCTGATTATCTTATCTAATTCTTTAAAGAAGTTGTAGTTCTTAAGGATAGGGATATTTTGGGCTAGGAACAAAAATCTAGGTAGGATATTCATTTTAACTACCGCTATTCTGCCCATCAGCGAAAGTTGTATTCCTTGCCATCTTTCAAGATCATTTTTAATTTCTTTTAAGAGTTTATAATAGTTATTTTCTATAAGCGCACTGTTTTTATTTGTTACCCATATTCCTAAATATCGAACTTTTTTAGCTACTTCTATCTTGGTCTTGTCTTGAATCATATTATTTACTTCAGGAGAACAGTTTTTCGTCACGATTTTGGTTTTTTTAAAGTTAATTCGAAGCCCTGCCATCTGTTGAGTGTGGTATTTTTGAAAGTATGGGATTATGGTTCCATTTCTTCTTAAGAGTCTCCTGGCAAAAATCCTGCTGCACCCAAACTTTTCTTCCCCTAAAACTCAAGTCCTTCTTCTTTTTTAATTCCTTATACATTTGTTGTTGGGTTTTCTCTCTAGAGAACTTGATGATGACATCACAGGGGGCTCCATCCTTAGCTCTTCCTTGCAGGCAGTGTGCTCTTTCAGTTTCCTCTGATTGAATATTGACACCATTAGTACCCAGCCAATTCCTTAGCGTTTCTTCTAAGTTTTTGGCACATACCTCTTCAGAAATTCCTGTCAATATTAGATTAGCTCTCCTGTTGCGGTCTGAGAGGGCGTTAAGTTGGCTGGATAAGGAGGCAATTTTCTGTTCAGTTGCCAGTGCAAGTTCTTTAGCAGAATCAGCTGTTTGCTTGATACCGGCTATTTCCTGTCCTATCTTGGCCACATCTTCTCAAACAGTCTTAATTTCTTGACTAATTTTATCCTGGAATGCTAGAACTGTATTTTGAAGGGTGGCAATTTGTTCTGACAATTCCTTAATATTTCTTGCCATCCTTAGTGGTTTATTTAGAGCTTAATAGGCTTAATTAGCTAGCCGTTTGCTATGTTGAGCGTTATCTTGCAGAAAAATAATAAATAAAGGTCTTATTACTTGCCTTTGAAGCCCCAGCTGCTCTTTAACTTTTGGCTCTCCTTTACACCTAATTATATGCCAGAGTTTGACTATTTACATTCCTTTGAGCTGTAAATTCCTTAGGTTGAGGGGGAGCTTGGAGTTTCAGCGTTCGACTGCTCTAGTGATGGGGCAAAGGAGGGAGCATTTTATATACTTTCATGAATGGATGTAGAGTAATGTTTTGGGTCACCTGGGTAAGATGTTAATTTTTTCATACCTATATCTATAGGAACACCACAACTGAATAAGTAAACAAAAAGTTCAGTGAGCAAACTGCAAAATGTGTAAATAGAGAAACAAAGGTAAAAGTATATTTTAATAAGAGCACTGAAAAACTTCAACAAAGAGCAGCACAGCACAATGTAAATAGTTTCTCCAGTGTTAAATAGCCAATAAGCCAATATATTCCAATTTCCAATAACCTTTACTGGCATAATAACTCTATAAAGAAAGAATAACAGTACAAAGAGAAACAATGAGAGTACAGCAGTTTGTAACCTTGCATATAATAAAATTAATAACAAAGTGATAAAAATTCAGAACAGTAATCTCAAGTATTGCAATAATTAAAACAGTTACAATAAAAAGCTTAACTCTCCGAAGAGGATAAATACACCCTATCTCTCTCTTACTCTCCACCTCCTTACCTCTTCCTCTTCCCTCTTTTCTTTCCTCTTTACCTTGACCCCTGAGTACATTAGCCAGGAACTCTGCCACCTGCTCAGTAACTGTGGTTTTTGTCCACTAGCAAGAATTCGATACCTCTGTTGGTTGTAGCCTTAGAGAGCTGAAGGAGAGGCCTAATCAAGTGTGAACATAGCTGAATAAACAGTTTCTCCAGTGTTAAATAGCCAATAAGCCAATATATGAATCTAGAATTATCACTTAACTAGTTCATCTAGATCGAACAACCAACATGTGCGTGGGCTTTCGCCTTCTTCAGTCATGTAAATATATTTATTTATTTATTTAGATTTATATCTTGCCCTATCCTGCAGGTGGGCTCAGGGTGGATAACAATATATAGGTTAACAAACATAAAAGCATTAAACATAAAATCAATTTTAAATAAACAGGTAACGACAAAAACCACAACAGGACGAAGAATTCAAGTGCCTCCTGCAGTTGGGAATCTTCTAGCAGGTTCATTTTGGATGAGACACAGATTGATTTCTCACCAGGTGCTGCTTCGCCATTGCTCTTCTGTTTCCCCCAATTGCTTGCTTCAAATTTTCACTATTTGCTTTGGGGTGCATTTTGACCCGTGGCTTCTCACGATTCCCCGTGGCTTCAGTGATCCTCAAAAAACAGGATCACCGGTTGTTCCACTGAGTGTACTGGTTGGCCAGTCAGTAGCCCCTCCTGTGCCGGTGTTGCAGTGCATGATGTCAAGCTGGCCTCAATTGCTCAAAGTCCGGGTCTGTGGTCAGGAGATGTTGAGGCTGCTTGTATGCTCCAGGTGGTATTCAGGCCATTCCCTGGATTCTCAGGGGGGAAGTTGTTTTGCTGAAAGTACACTCTGGGATGTGTTAACGGACACATCAAGGAAGTCAAGGTCACATTAACGTATTGGCAGCAAGATGCTTAACTGGTGAGTATTCCAAATTGAATTAGCCAAATACCTTGGCACACATGGGAGCTCTCAGTCAAGGCTCCACACTGGCCACCATCTTACAAAGTAAATCCATCTGAAGTAACAGAGACTATAGATCTTATTCTTATTCTGTGATCTATGGATGCCACTCAGACACCTCTGGATGACACCTCTCATGAATAAATATCAGCTTCTTGTGATCTCTTTTTTTCTGGTAAACACCAATCTGGAAATAACATATTCTGTCACCAAATTCATAGCACTCATGGTTCCTTTATGCTATTACAGAGACGTTTACTGTTTGTTTGGGGGGGGGGGGTTGCTCAAAACTTTGGACAGAGAAGTGTAATTAACACAAGGAAAGGACAGCTATGCGGAAGAGCTACAGAAACACATAGAGCTTCTACAATCTATTTTTTCTAAAAAAAATTTATACAGTGGAGGTTTTCTGTTATAATAGCCTTAATCTGGTAGCTAGTGAGTCACCTTTATTTATGAAGAATCACAATCTAGTCAAAATTTTGTTTCTGCTTTGACATAATTTCACAGCTTTCACTCATGCCAGCACAAACCAATTATGCAAATAGCTTCCTTATTCTTATAATCATTATTCCAACTCAGTGTTTCAAATGGTACTATCTATAATTATATCAAAAGTAATGTGTTCCGTTTTTGTCATTCCACAGTTTTCTCATTTTGGGTTTTGGGGAAGTTGTCATTTTTGCCCATAGGGATGTAATTCTGTTCTCTTACAGCCAAACTGAAGCAGCCATTTAGGTGCATGTTACCTTGAAATTATGCTACTGTTTTATTGTACCAGATCTGAATAGATGTTTAATAGAAGTATATCAGAATCTTTTGAATTTTGTATCTATATTGTTTCATGTGCTCTGCTTCCCCAAGGGGTAAGATGTTCCAGGGGCAGTGTTTATCTGGGCTGATTCCCTTTGGAGTAGACAGCACCAGAGACTTAATGCATCTCTATAATAATTTGCTTTATTTGTAGATATATAGGTAGAAGTCAAGAAGCACTCCTAAAAGGCTGCAGATCCATTACCCCACATCAAATCCCAACAGAGAACCTTAAAGGTGCTTGACCAGTGTCTTGTCTGCTTCATCTCTTCCAGAATCTCAGCTACCGCTTCTTCAGACATGTCTACACATCTGCCTCCTTCTTTCAGTCAGGAGAAGAGTCACTAAAGCCTTGAGAGATTAAACAGAGACATTTCCTAACAATCAAGATATACTCAGGTAATATCTTTAGTCATTAAGAAATGTTACCATTTCTTTTCTCATGGGCTATCACTCCCCCTGTGCATGCTATTCTAGGCCAATAGAATAGAACACTTGAATAGATGAACCCAACTGCATATTGACTGGATGCATGGGAAGGAAGAGCAGGCACTAGCGCACTGGCCCCATGAGATCAGTGAGGTGTCTACATGGTGTGAATGCACGGAAGAAGTGTCCTGTGCATACACTCCCTCCCCATGATCAGCAGTCTCAGACCCAGTAGCAAACAATGATCAGGGAGATCCAGGTTTGACTCCTCCCTCTGCCATGGAAACTGGGTGACCTTGGGCCAGTTACTCATTCTCAATCTAACCTACCTGACAGGGTTGTAAGGAGGTTACAATGGAGGAAAGGAGAATGATGTAAGATGTTTTGAGTCTCCACTGGGGAGAAAGGCAGGGTATAAATGAAGTAAATAAAAATAAAGAAAGAAAAACATTTGTAAAGCAGTGTCACTGATGCCTGGGAGGGAGCATTCATGCAGACGCTCCCTGCATTCACAATCTGCAGATGACTTAGCAATTGTGTGGAGGTGGAGGCGGGGCCAGCATGTCCATGCCTAGTCTCCCCCCCCCCCCTCCATGAAATTAGTCAATGTGAGGACAGGGCTAGAGTTATTGAGAGTGACTAGACACAACCTCATAGCTAAGGATGGGTTTAAACTGGGGAAAATGCATTTTGGTTCATTGTTCGTGGCATGCCTGGTTTGCAAACCACAAACCATAACAAACTTTTAGGTGCTAAATGAACTGGTTCAGTTTGTGAGGGTCATGATGTAGTAGAACAGGCCCCTGGCATTCTAGAGACACCAGACTCACAAGGAATCTCTGGCTGACTTTCCTCTACCTGCTTTCCAAGTTTGGTGAGGATTGGATTATGGCATCTGAGTTACATTCCTCAAAGAAGATGGCCCCAGAAAAGGGCTTTCTGAGGAAATGACAGGTGTAGGTTCAGGAGGTTCAGTAGTGTATAGAATAGATCTTGTGTAAGTTAAAGATATCAGATTTGCAGGGGCCCTCCCCTTGATGCTCCTCTACATACCCTCCAAATTATGTGCAGATTGGATTTAGGGGGTCTAAGTTATGCCCCTCAAAGAAGATGCCCCCAGGAAAGTGCTTTTGGGGAAAATGTCAGGCACAGGTTCAAAAGCGCAAAATGCACAGGAAATCTGCTGCTTTGAAGTTGCTTTGGGAACTTGTTGCTTTGAAGTTTGGCATACATTTTGACTGAGTGGAGAGAGACAGTCACAAACCACCACAAACCACCACAAACTCATTCCAGTTGACCTGCCACAAACTTCAGTTCACGAACTGTGAACTGCCCAAAATTCATCATGAACTTTCATTTGTTAACTGGTTCTAACTGGTTCGTGTCCATCCCTACTCATAGCTATATTCTTCTTCCACCTGGCAGAGGCTTTATTCTATCAGAATGTGTCTTCTTTCTCACTCCAAGTGGGAATATATTAAATAAAGTAAGCAGAAAATAGAGTAAATCTGACATGCCTAATAGCTTGAGTTTTCTACAAATACCTTGCTGTTGGTGAAGGGGTGGAGAAGGGGGCATGAAGGACTCTACTGTGTTTCACCCTTGTCTTCTTTATTTCCCTTCTAACCTCCCCCCTCCCCCAAATGTCTGCAGTAGACAGGAGCTCTCTGGCTGGAGGCAGTGGGAGCTCAAGATTTTCAAGCACCTGAGCAGCAGCAACAGCAGTAATGAACCACATCTCCCCACCACACATGCACACACACACACACACACACACACACACACACACACACACATACATATCACCATTACTGATACAATAGTAATTTCCACTCACTTGGCTCACTGTTACTGGTTCTGGAAAAGATAATCCTCCTTACCTGTTCACCTCCCTAGCCCTCTTTAAAAAAATAGTAATGCAGTCTATGCATGCCCTATAGCAGGGGTGGCCAACCTGTGGCTCGGGAGCCACATGCGGCTCTTTCACACATATTGTGCGGCTCCTGGCAGGGTGGCTGGGGAAGCAAAGGGGAGGCATACCTTTTCTCTCTTCCTTCCTTCCTTCCTTCCTTCCTTCCTTCCTTCCTTCCTTCCTTCCTTCCTTCCTTCCTTCCTTCCTTCCTTCCTTCCCTCCCTCCCTCCCTCCCTCCCTCCCTCCCATCTATTTGCTTTCCTAGTTTCTCTCTCTCTCTTTCTTTCCACTTCTTTAATTCTTTCTTTCCATCTCTCTCTCTCTCTCTCTCAATATCATTAGCAAACAAGTAATATCATTATCAATAACCAGTTTTCCTTGTTTGTTTTTATTTTTGGCAGTCCCATTTAACGTTAATAAAAAGCAAATTTGCATATTTTTAAAAATAAAAACGTGTGTGTGATATTTGTTTCTGTCTTGCGGCTCTCAGACATCTGATGTTTATTCTATGTGGCTCTTACGTTAAGCAAGGTTGGCCACCCCTGCCCTATAGGGTTTCCTGAACTTTCATAAGATTACTTAGTATCACAAGAGCAACCGAAATTGTGGCCCAATTCTTGTAAAAAGAAGGAATCTCAAAATTTGAGAACTGCCACTCATGGCTTTCTGCAGTAAGAATAATCAGGGCTATTTTTGGGCAGGAATGCACAGGAATAGAGTTCTGGCTGGCTTCCGAGTTGGCCACACCTACCGCCTCCCCTCGGGTTCCCCGAGCATCTCGTAAACCACGGGGCACCAAGCCGATCCAGAGAGGGAAGGCAGTTTAAACTGCCTCCCCTCCTCGGGTTCCCCAGGTGCCCTGCAGCTGCGGGGTGCCTGGGGAAGCCGATCCAGAAACTGCCTTCCTTGCCTCAGGTTTCCCATGTACCCCATAAGCTGCCACAGGGGAACTGGGGAAGCTGATCCTGAGAGGGAGCTGCACTGACACGGGTGTGGCCTATTATGCTAATGAGTTCCTGCTGGGCTTTTACGACAAAAAAAGCCCTGAGAATAATGATCTCCATCTCCCAAGCTGAGTCAGCAGTTGGCAGATTGTTGGCTGGAAGCCAAAGACTAGAGGCAAAAAATGGAAGGGGGGTTGTGTCACCAGAAATCTGCTCCTTCAGTTTCATCCCTATAGAGCAGGCCCTGCTTGGATGGAAGGGACAGCAGGAGCCAAGGAAGACCAAAACATAGCCTTCTTCTGAGGATCTTAGAGTTGCAACATAAAGATATCTCCTGTCATTTTAGCCTCACACCAGTCCTGTAAAACAGATAAAGTTGAAAGTGAAAGCAGGCTCCCAAGCAAAGTATCTTCTCTCTCGCCCCCATATTCTTTTAGAAAAACACATATGAATGTCCAAGGAGATAAGCCAGGGTAGAGATAAACATAATAAAGTAAAAATCAAATAAAGTAATTTTACTTAATAAAGTAAAAAACAAATAAAGATGTTTTATTAGAACAGATATTAGAGAGAAGAGATTGGATTTATACCCCGCCCTTCACTCACTTGGAGTCTCAGAGCGGCTTACAAACTCCTTTCCCTTCCCATCCCCACAACAGACACCCTGTGAGGTGGGTGGGGCTGAGAGAGCTCTGAGACAACTGTCCTTGAGAGAACAGCTGGTACAGAGCTATGGCTTGCCCAAGGTCATCCAGCCAGGTGCAAGTGGAGAAGTGGGGAATCAAACCCGGTTCTCCCAGATTAGCATCCGTGCACTTAACCACTACACCAAATTGTTACTCACCCCAAGTATCAACTTGCCCAGTTCCCTTGGGACTGTGGGGGGGGGACCTATATCCAAGAATCTGTACCCCAGGTTTTCTTCTCTTGGCAGCCCAGGGACCTCATGCCAACTCTGTGAGCTTTTTTTGGCTGAGCAGAAATTTGAGAAGAACCTGGGGCAAGGAAAATTAAATCCTTTAGTGTTATTGTTTGCATATTTTTAATGCCTAGCAAAAAAAGGGGGGGGGGAACCCTAGATAGTTAAGCTCAGCCTAGGAAATTTTTCCTTGTCGTGGAGGTTTCAGTTGATTAGGCAGCAGAAAGCAATGAACATGCATGTATGACATTGTCCACATGTAAGAATGACTTTCAATTGCAGATAACTAATGCTCAATAAATGTCATTGTGCAAGATGCCTCAAGATTAAACTAATCTTTGATCAACTTTGATCAACTGTCCTATTTTTTATATTTCTTTTAACAGCTGCCATGAGGCTGAGTATGTGAACTGAACTGGGACTATGGCAGTGGGAGAAGGGAACATTAATCCTTGCCCCAGCACTGTTTCCTAATTTTAAAACCCTGCCAGTTGCTATATATAGGAATCTTGAGATCAAGTATCATAGAGTTGACTTTTCTGTTGGCAGCGTGTCATCTATAGATACCTATTCATCTGGCTGAAAAGATGAATATCCACTACTTTGGAAAAGCAACAGTGTTTGAATTTAATTGCCTCACCCAGTGTGATTCCCAAGTGTGCAAAGTTTTGAAAAATGTATTCTTCACCACCAAATAGTAATAAAATACAAATTGGAAAACCGGTATTTCAGAATTTGGGCATCAGAGAAACGCCATAACATCCAACCCTCCTTCTGTTTTCATGTTTTTCAGCTTGACTGAAAGGTCTTTTTTCTCCAAGTAAACAGCAAATTTCAAATACTACAGCACTGGTTGCTTCACTGGGAATTCCTTCTTTTAAAAGATTTCAGATATTTTGAAGACGGATAGATGCCTAATGAAATTTTCTGGGTGCATCTTTTATACAGCACTAATTGAACTGTAAACCTCCATAGCAAGGGAATATTGCGTACGCCGGGCTTTGCTCTCTAGTTTGCTTTACTATGCATTGTGGGGGGGAAATATGCTCTCAAAGACACTATGATGTCCAGAAAGAATTGCAAATCAAGAAATGTCTCCAGACAATAAGCAGCACAACCTTTCTTTTCTCACTTAAAAAAAAAAAGATACCATATGCCTCTGGTGCATTGTTGATATAACTTTTTCTTTTCTTTCTTTCTTTTTTAAACTGGTGTCCTACTGATGCCAGGAATACCAAACATATCTTCTGAAGAAGAGAAAATAGAGGGGAATCTCACAGTATCAGCAATTAAATATGGAAAGGTAGAAGAAGTAAAGAGCATCAACTTCCTGTATCATTTGTATTATTTAAAACCATGTTCCCCCGACTGCTGAAAAAGAAAATGCTGTCTTTTGAACTGATACTACCATTTCTTTCCCCGCTTCTTTTACAGTTCTGCAGGGCCTGCAAGACGGAGCTCTTCCACCAGGCCTTTGATTAAGGCGCTGCATCTAACAAACTAAGACCCTGTGCCCAATACCAACATCGACAGCCTGTGCTTCGTCAGAATGAACCAGACTGAGATGTCAGTCCTAAAACCAATCACTGACTGTATCTCTTATTATGTCTGATGCTACCAATGCCTCACCACCATTACACTAATTGTTTACTACCACTTTATGATGTGTTTTATGATGTTTTTTAATATTCATATTTATATTTGTTTGTTTTTATCTAAAAAAAAAATATGTAAGTCGCCCTGAGCCTGCCCTGGTGGGGAGGGCGGGGTATAAATCAAACAAACAAACAAACAAATAAATTTCTGAACAAATATGAAAACTGCAGGTAGCTGCACTGGTACAAACCAAAAAGGCATGTGATTCTTTTTATTAGGACCAACCAAAGTAACACAGAACTGTATGCAGACTAGAGGTGTGCATTCCATATAAACCGAGTCAAATAAATACCTGAGAAATACCTTATCAGTATTTTTCAGGTATTTCTAACCTGAATACAGATTAGAGAATCTGATTTTACTATATATGGGTGATACCAATAAAAGCTGAAAATATTCTGCTTTGTTCAGAATAGTGGCTGTGGAGAGGTTTGATGTTTAAAGGGCTACAGTTACCATTCATTTCTAGCTATTTCCCACCATTTGCTCTGGTTTCCAGTACAACAGAAGGGAGGGGGAAAAGGGATCTCTGCAGGCCAATGGCAAAAGCCCCTTGGGGGAGCTTAGAGCTAATCACAGCAGTGCATTTGCAAATGGCATTGCATAGAATGTTTGCCACTTTTCAAAGTTTTTGCTGGCTTCAGTGAACTCACTGAGATCACGTTCTGAGATCACATTCAAACATCACAACTCGTCACAATGGATTTTCCACTCTTCACAATGGATTTTTAGTAACAAATGATTTGTGATTCCTACCTACCCATGCCATTTTTTTTTAAAGCTGTGGCAACAAGGCATAGAAAGTGCTAGTATGCTAAACTATTTGGAACTGCAGATCAGGCTAAATTTATATTAGCAGAACAAGCAGTAAATTGTTTCTCATTCCTAACGAGGATGAGTTTCTTCCATTTTATTGTTTTCTGTTAACAATGATCCTGCTGACACAGTGGACTTGCATGTATTTCAGGGCAAAGCTTTGTACAGGAACAGAAGTTTATAATAATTATAATTCTGCTTTGCAGAATATTGCTGCATCATGAGTGTTCTTTCAGAGCACCATGCTGAAAGAAAAACTAAGATTTTACATTAGTTAAATCTTCAGGATTCAGGTGTACTACTAGGGTCAGCCCAACCATACAGGCAAACTAGGCAGTCACCTACAGTGACACTCGTTCAGGGGTGCCAAGTGAGATATAAGTGATTATCTTTTCTGCTTTTTCTGTTCATCTAGTATCTCTTGACTTTCATTTTTCTCAGTCATAGTTTGCCTCAGCCCCCCAAACCCTTTGGGCTGGCCCCATGTGCTGCAACTTTGAGGATCTGGAAAAATTTGTTTACATTTGGTGAAGAATATTCTGAAACAGAACCACAAACTCTGCTCCCTACCCCCAAAACCAGTGTGGTCAGAATGTTGAACTAGGATTTTGGAGACCCATATTCACACCACTGTCAATGCTTCAGCCCAGAGCTTTAGTATTACAGTATTCCTTTCATAGGCTGTGGACAGACTGGCAGCTTGCCGTGACAATAGTGCTGCCTCTCACTGACCCAGTTTAAAATGTTGCGGGACATATCAGCCACACAGCACACCCTACTGCAGGTTACCCATGGAGACATCCCATGGGAAAGCATCCATGTTATTGTAGCGCTTCCCTAGCAGCAGAACGGATCTGCAGGTTCAGACTGCCAAATCCATTCTGTGCATGCTCCCCCGTGTTCAGACAACCAGCCATGTGTGATGAATGCACGAGGAAACAAAAACTCCACTTCAGAGGTAATGGCTTTTTAACCCGGCTGCAAGTCATCCTCTGACGGAGTGAGTACGGGGAACGCCTGACAGCTGTGGCTGTATGAACGGGCCCATTTAATCCGTTTGTGAAAGGTGTCTATATCGGGCCAAACTGCTAGTCTGAACAAGGCCATAGACAGGCTAATCTCCTCTTCCTCTCTGCCTCGTATGGTCCCGTCTGTCAGTCATATTAGTCTTGGAAACATCTTCTTATATTTGCCCTCCATCATGCCAGTAATATTCTCTGCAGCCTGTGCTCAGGAATCTTTGGTCACAGCTAGAGAATCGACTGTCAGTGAACAACAGAATATGCAAAACTGAGTTGTTCTGCAGAGCTTTTAAATTGCATTTTTGACATCGTGTTTTGATATTGCTAGATGGCGGGGGGTGGGGGTTAGCTGTACAGTGTATTAAACATTGTTTCTGCTTGTCCCCAGGTATTATGCTCTTTTTCCAGGAAAGGCAAGATATAAGTATTTAAATAAATTAATTAAAATGTGTTCAAATAATGAAAACGAATGAGCATGTCCAACATGAATTCCTACAATGACTGCAGTGTTTTTTAATAGCTTTCCATGAAGAATACTGATTGCTTCAACAGGACACAAGGGGAGTGTGTGTTTGGGGGTAGTCTTGGGGTACACCGAGTAAATTGACCTTTGCAGTTTTTCCAATTTTTTTAAAAATTGGGAGCACTAGTATTATCATTTTGAGAATCACAGGCAGCCCTTTTGTTGTTTCTGAGATACTCCTGATAAATCTTTGTTGCATAGAGTCTTCCCTACTGTGTCAAACAATAATAGGAACATGGAGATGATGGTGCCCCATAGCTGGGACAGCTGAGATCTTTGGCTTTATATAAACACATGTTATTAGTGTCCCACAGCGAGAACTTGTTGCTGTAATATCATCCAGCCGGGTCACTTAGTAGGTTTCGCATGATTCATAGTGAATAGAGAACACTTCCAGATTTGACAAATCCTCTGTAGCTGAGAATGAAATGTGGGGGGAAAAACTTTAGGTGATGAAATGAAGCTAGCCAGATGCATTTAGATCCTTTCTAAGATCCTGAGAGAGAACTGAACTGACAGAACCCCATACATTTTCTCAATAGTTTCAAAGTTCCAAAATTCATTATACTTTGAATGAATTTCCAAAACAACCAGCCACTCAACTTTTTAATTTTTAATCATATTATGGCTTTATGGAGATGTTTTCATCCCTGGCCATCTTTTCATTCCTACCATAGCTCTATGTAATTAGCCCCCTGGCATACATTTTTCAAAGTAATCTTATCTCACAGGAAGAAAAGCTTGCTTTTTTAAACCTTTGTCTGCTTGATTACTCTGAATTTCTAAAATGGTTCACTCCAAAAGGTCAAGAGAAAGGAGCCTGTTGATTCAAATACCGAAGATTTATGAACCCATCACTATTTGAATAATAACAGGTGGGGAATGGACAGACAGAGTTGGAACTGGGATGGCTGAATTCAAAATTTAGAACAGTCACGGACTCTCTGACTGACGATGTGTGTGCAGTGGTTAGAACGTCGAACTAAAATCTCAGAGACCCCATTTTGAACCCATGTTTTAGTAGACAAACAGGCTATATACTCGAGTAATAAATTTAATTTTGCAATGAATAATTAAAAAAAAAGTCTTGTCAATTTCAACATCAGGTTTCCTTCCCCCCTTTCATTCAACAAACTAATTCTAAAATACATGCACAAAACCTGAACCACAACAATTTAATTAGAAGGTGCTTGCTGGACACTACTGCACAGTTGTGATAGGGCAGTTGCATAAGTTTTTAAAAAAACTTTGGATACCCCCCCACACACATCACAAGTGATGTTCCACTCCGATTTAGAAAAGGGGAGGGGCATTAAATTGTAGCAGTAGAATAAACACACCAGTGAAAAAAGAATGGTGCATAAGGTTGGCACAGAAGCCACAGTTAAGGCTTACTGCTCTGAAAATCTGCAGCAAGATGTGCATGTGTAATAGGCCCATGTTTACTCAACTGCTGTATAGGCCTTTTCTTTTGCCTTTAGAAACAATGATTTGCCAGATGCACCTTGTCAAATTTTGATCTTTGCTTTTCCACTTTAAAAGAGACAAGATGTTTTCTATTATTCATACTCTTCAAGCTGGGGATATTTAAAAAAAGGAAAAGAAAAAAAAGAGAGGAAAAAAAAACACGATTTCAGCCAGGCAAACCCAGGCATGCTATATTGCCTTTGCTGGTACTTGAAGCAAAGCAAAACTTCCCAATGCACAGGTCTTCTAGTTGATAGGGGAAATAAATAAATAAAAGCCCCAATTCCCACTTGTACCCTTAGCTCACAAGCATATTTGCTTTCCACATAAGCCTGTCAATATAAGTTATTTGGTGAAACAATTTATCTGAACTGAAAACAGGCTTACCTGCCAGGAGAAAACAACATTTCTTTTCCAATCTATTTATCCAAATTAAACTTTGATTCTGCGGCTGTCATGGTAAGCTGATAACTGCAGGCTGATGTATTTTGTGCACTTTTAAATAAATGTGTCTCTTTTCTCGGTGGTTGCTTCTGGGAGAAATAATGGCATTTCTGTTTATTTTTCAGCTGGTTAATTTCTGATTTCTTCCCCCAATAACCCTTTCTTTATTCAGATTCACAGTTCATTCTTAAGTAGAAGCTTTTCAACGGTATAATTTAATGCCTTAATTATAATTTAAGAGATAAAAGCCAGGCTTTGACAGGCTCTTATGCAGCTGTGCAATGAGGTTAAAAGAAAAATGGCTGCCCTCAGAACAAGACAGAAACCATGCTGTTGCCTCCACATGACAACAAAGTGACATGAAAGATCCAGGTCACATGCTGTTTTTTTAGTGTGTGATGGGCACTCCCATACAAGGGCTGCTATTGATACAGTATGGACTAAGGCTCACTTTCTTCTCACTTTTGAAAGCCTCTGAGAGCTCAGAGCACCATGGCACATCCAGTAGTATCAGTAGATGGGGGCTGGAGATCTCCTAGAATTACAACAGATCTCTAAAGTACAGAGAAAGTGGACTCTACTAATGGACTCTATGAACTGAGGATGTAATATGAATGACCAGATATCCATTACTGCTTGTAATTTACAGCCCATCCATGTTTAAATCTGCTGCTGTAGAGATCTAGGGTTCTCAGCCTCTAGGTGTGGCTTGAAGATCTTCTGGGATTACAATTGTTCTTCAGACTAAAAGATCAATTCCCCTGAAGAAAATGGCTGCTTTGGGCAAAGATGCCTTGTAGTTGATGTTAAGCATTCTGGGAACTATCATTTCCACAATGTCCTACAATTATGATACTATATGGGGGGGGGGGGGGAGGCATAATAGTACATGTCAGGAATTCTGGGAACTACATATCCTAGAATGCACTGGGGTGTGAGAGAGAAAAGAAGTGGAAGAAGACGCTGCCAATATTTTCCTTCCTCTAAACTGCCTCATGTCACTGCCTTGTTATTCTACATGAACATGGCAGATGGATTAAGCTTGGGTAGAAGAAGGAGAAGAGAAGGAGTGATTCTTTAACACCTGAGTAAAGGAGAAACATTATGTTTTGTGACATATCCCATAGCTGTGAGGAGTGGTATTTTGCAAGTCCATGGGGCCTTCAGCAGCCCCGTAGCTAGACAATTTTCAATGGAGGGGCCACTGGGGAGCACAACATCTCTTCTGATGTCACAAAAATTTAATTCTCCTAACGTGTTGGCCATTTCTAGCTCTCCCATTGGCTGTGCTGTGTGCTCCATCAGCCATTGGCCCATAAACCCTCACTCAAGAGTAATCACAGGCCACTGGCTGGGCCTGCTCCTCTTCCTTGCCCACTGCCACCTCAGTTACTGTTTCCTGTCAGAATAACTGCCAAAACGGCTCTCTATCCTGAGGAAGACACTTCTCCTGCTTGGCTCCTGTGGGACTAACTTTTCCCTCAGTGGCTGTTGCTAGGCAACCAAGTGTGGTTCTGTCACTAAAAAGACAAAGGAATGAAACTTTTCCTGGGCCTTTTTGAGGAACTCATTGGGGCCAGTCCTGACTAGGGTTGCCAGCTCCAGGTTGGGAAATCCCTGGAGATTTTGTGCTGAAGTCTACAGAATCCAGGGTTTGAAGAGGGGAAAAACCTCAGCTGAATAGAATGCCATAGAGTCCAAAGCCGTTATTTTCTCCAGGGGAAGAGAGAGATCTGTTATCTGGAGTTCAGTTGTGATACCAGGCAATACCACAGCCAGCATGGAATAGCAGTTAGCACTTTAGAGCAGGATCAGCCAGACCCAGGTTCTTGCTGTGGAAGCTGATTGGGTGATTTCAGACCACTCAGACTTTCAGCATAACCTACCTCACAGGGTTGTTGTGCAGATCAAAAGGGGGAGAGGAGAATGATGTAAGCTGCTTTGGTCTCTACTGCAGAGAAAAACTGTACATTTTTGAGGAGGGGTGGGACCTCAGACAGGTGCAATGGCATAGACTCCACCCTCCAAACCAGCTATTTCCTCCTGGGGAACCATTGTTGCCAATCTCCGGGTGAGTGCTGGAGAGCACTCAGACTTACAACTGTTCTACAGGAGGGAGGGGAGAGGAGATGGAAAGCTGAACAGTGAGGGACAGATAACAGTAGGTTGATGGTTGGAAATAGGGTTGCCAACTCCAGGTTGGGAAATTCCTGGAGATTTAAGAGGTGGAGCCTAGAGAGAGTGGGGAAGTGCTGTTGAGCAGGTGGGATCTGGTGATAGCAGAAACAGGCAATGACAACCCCACTAGTTCAATCCAGTCACCTCTGGAGGAATCAGAGCCATTCAAGGAGTTTTTTTCTTGCTGCTGGGAAACCTTGGCTGACCTTCAGGCTGCAGCAGCACTCTGACTGTGGGTGGGTGGGCAGGCAGACTGGGGCTTGCTGTGGAGGGCTGTAAAACTCCAAGCAGGCAAAGGCCCTGTGGGGAGGGGAAGAGCACAGTCCAGGGTTGGGTAGGGTTGGAGGCAGCAGCCCACCCAATGGTGGTGCCTGCCCCTGTGCGAGCCCGGCAGCCATTTGCAGGGCCATGGCCCGCTTGCCACCCACTGCAGCAGCCCCTGTGGGTGCCCAGCAGCTGTCTGTACAAGCCAGGAGGGTCTTGGATGGGCCATGGCCTGTTCGACAGCAGCGCCAGCCCCCACTGGAGCCTGGTGGCCATAAGGAACATGGTGCACCTTCCAAGTTGGGGCATTGCAGGATTTGGGAGGGGACGCCCACCACCACCCCTGCCTATCTACGGCTTTGGCCTGCAGTATTCCATGCATATGCAGCTACAAAATATAGCAAATATCTACCTCAGGGCCATTTTGGCTCAGGAAACAGCATGGGGAAAGTTAGGAACTCCTTTTCCCCCCATGCCATGTTCCTGACTTGAATAAGGCTGCTGTGGACCTTTAAAATGCTGTAAGGAAAGTGAGTTTGCTTAGGGTTAGGAAACAAGTCCAGGCAGTGACAGGTAGGAGAATTTCAAAAGGGGTTTCCAGTCAACTGCCTCTGTTCCTCAGAGTTGTCCCTCAGAGTTGGAACTAAGCTGAAGCCAGCTTCCTTTGGAATGTGGCTTTTCCTTACTCCCTTTCATCTTGCAGGACTTACGACCAGAAGAGGTAAATGCCTTTTTAAATCAGCTGCCAGCCCTGCCTCCTGTGCTTTAGTACAGACACTTCACTGCTGATAATGCCCACCCTTCCCGTTTCAGGTTTTCCCTGATACACGTACGGCTATGATAGCAATGGTAGAGCTGCAGCTGGTAGTCTTTTTGTTGGGGATCAGTTGAAGAAGTACCCCCATTACACCTTCCACTCACTTTCCATCTCCCCAACGTGCACATCTCAAAGAAGACATGTGAAATGTTTAACACAGAGGCTAGAGTTGGAACAGGTATTTGGATATAATTTCAGAGGCCCAGCCACCTCAATTATATGCACCCTTCTTCAAACTTACCTGGTTTTTAAATCAGAGGAGGGTTTGCTGGCCAATACAAGTACAAATGTTGATTGGTTCCTATGTAACCCCCTCCCCCAGAAGGGGGATCTAAGCACTGAAACAGATTCCTTGACTGTACTTCCAGATTGGCTAGACCTAAATATCAAAGATAATTGGTCTCTTGCTGGCTGCAAGGCAGCTGGCAGATTGACTCTCTTCTTTCTCGCTCCCAGTGGGCACATCTTACCCTCCAAATGCAGGCCTAATACTGACTGGGTCACTTTCTGGCATTAGATATGGGAAGCATCTACTACAGTTAGTGAATAATGACATAATTGCTTCGTTAGAGCTACACATATTGAGGATGGAATATTACAAAAGAGAAAAAAAAATTAACATGAGGCCTAAATTCCTTTTCACGCCAATATAACAATTTCTGTCAGTCTGAATGGTTCTTTTTTCTTACAAGAATGAGAATTTCTTTTCCACCGGTGGTATTTTGGGATTAATGTGTAACTTGAAGTGAATTTACCAGGAAGCAACATATTTGCAAATTTCTGAGCAATATGAAGTGTAATTGAATTTTTGAACAATGAGCTGTGTTTATAAATTTTGCTGACCTCCTGGAATAGCCACTTGCTTGTGAGGTTCTTTCTGCTTTCTAACCAGTAATTCCCCCCCCCCCCCCCCCCATATTTTTCAGACTTACATTTAATGGTAGTGAATACAGCAAAACAGCGTATGAATGTGTGAAATACAAACCCCCTAGCTTAGGGACTTTGAAAGTTGGTCTTAAGGCCACTTTTTGTTCTTGTTACTTTTCTGAAGGCAATGCATAGCTCCCATGAGTCACTTTTGTGTTTGTGTACAGTAGGAATTGCTATAATGTGGCTGCCTTTTCTAGAAACTGTGAACTCAGCAGCTGGATTTCAAAGGGCATTAGGGAACTATATATTTGTATTACTAATTTCTCTAGGCATTGGTATGTGAGGCACAAGACTGTCTCACAGAAGTTATTCATTGGGGTGGATCTAGCTGCTTTTTACTCAGTCTTACCTAAGTCCTGTACCTACTACTCCTTACTGCTTCACATGTCCTTTGTCCATGCAGGTCCTATAATCCTTAGCAAAGCTCTTTTGGTGGCAAAGAGGGACTCCCCCTTGTGAGCAATATGGCTAGCTACCATATTGCTACTTTAAGTAGTCACAGAAGTAAACTGAGGGATGGGCAGTGCTGGATTAAGGCATGCAGAGGCCCTAAACTATGTCAAGTTTAAAAGTAGGGATGGGTACAGACTGGAAAAATGTGGCTCAGTTTGTGGTTTGTGATGTGCCATATTCACAAACCACGGACTCTCATGAACCTTTAGCCACCTCACTAACTGGTTTGGTTCACGTGGTTCATGAGGGAGTAGAACAACCACCTAGTGTGCTAGAGATATTAATCTCACAGGGGATCTCCAGCTGACGCTCCTCTACCTGCCCTCCAGGTTTAGTGAGGATTGGATTTATGGGGTCCAAGTTAAAGACCCCTGAAGAGGATGCCCCCAGAAAAGTGCATTTGGGGGAAATGTCAGGCGTAGGTTCAAAAGTGCAAGTTACACATGCCAAACACATAGGGATATGAGTTATGGAACCCCAAAGAAGGTGCCCCCAGGAAAATACTTTCTGCAGAAATGACCATGTATCATTTCCCCAGAAAGCGCTTTCCTGGGGGCACCTTCTTTGGGGGGAGGCTTAACTCAGACCCCATAAATACAATCATCTACAAACTTGGAGGGCAAGTAGAGGAGAGTCCATCAGAGGTCCCCTGCAAGTTTGCACAGGATCTGATCTATACACTCCTGAAGCGACTGAATGTGCACCTGTCAAAATAACCACAGCAATCATTTTGACAGGTGCAGATTCAGGAGTATATAGAACGGATCCTGTGCAAGCTGGAGACATTAAACTTGAAGGGCATGTAGATGATAGAGGAGCAACCAGAAAAGTCCACTGCAAGTTTAGTGTCTCTAGTTTGCACAGGATCCATTCTATACACTCTTGAACCTGAGCCTGTCAAAATGACTACCTGTCAGCATTCATTTTGAAAGGTACAGGTTCAGGAGGTTCAGGAGAGTATAGAATGGACCCTTTGAGAAGCTAGAGACATCAAAGTTGCAGGGGACCTCCCTCAGATGCTCCTCTACATGTACTCCAAGTTGTTGCTTTGAAGTTATGTAAACATTTTGATTGAGCAGAAATAGTCTGTCTAGAAATGTTTCTGCTCACAAACCGGCACAAACCTCCATGAACAGCTTGAAAGTTTACCTGCCACGAATTTGGTTGACCTGCCACGAATTTGACTTCACGAACTACAAACTGGCCAAAATTCATCACAACCTTTAGTTCATGAGCTGGTTTGTACCCATCCCTATTTAAGAGGCCCCATAACATAACCAAAAAATGGGTAATTTAGTATTTTTTAAAGTTTTTTTTCCTAATTTCGAGGACCCACATAATCTGAGTCCCTAAAGTGTAGTTCACTTAATTTGTGCTTAAATCCAACTCTAGGGATGGAGAAACACTTGAGTAGGAGCTGCAAAAGGGATTCACCGGAGGGTGTTTGCACAGCTGATCTTTTTAAATTGTTTTTATTTACAGAGTTTATATTGTACTTTTTATAATAATTTCAAACTGGTATATAGTCATTGCAAAACTACATGAAGTGTATACATTACAATACAAATAACATTAAAATATTTTTTTTTAAAAACTCAGTAACCAAACTTTTGAAAGGAATGAGAACAGAACAATATTAATAATTTAAATTAATAAGAGGCCAGAAAAAAACAATGACAAAAGTTGATGAACGCCTTAAAAGAAAGTATAACAGAAATGTTTGCAGATTGGCAACAGAAAGGGAGCTAGTTGTGGAAGAACATCAGTGGGGTGTAGCAGATTCAGGTGGGTAGCTGTGTTGGTCTGAAGCAGCAGAACAAAGTTTTGAGTCCAGTGGCACCTTTAAGACCAACAAAGTTTTATTCAAAGTATAAGCTTTTGTGTGCACACACATTTCTTCAGATACAATGAACTGGAAATTACCAGTCCATACATATAGGCAGAACATTCCACAATTAAGGATACATCTGCCCATCAGTCTCCAATTTTGACATATTTATTTCCTTCACTATGTTTTTCCTCGGAATTAAACCCAAACAAATGATAACCCAAACAAATGGTATTAAACCCAAACAAATGGTAACCATATAAACTAAAGTTCTTGTTTGTTTCTTTAATCTGTCAAACATCTTCATTATTCCGTACGTTAATTTACTGCTCACCCTCTACCTGTATGTATGAACTGGTAATTTCCATTTCATTGTATCTGAAGAAGTGTGTATGGATACAGAAGTTTATACCTTGAATAAAACTGTGTTGCTCTGTTGTGTGGCGTAGCAATGAGACTGTCAGACTAGGATCTGGGAGACCCAAGTTCCAGTCCCTACTCTGTCACAGAACCTTGTTGGGTGAGCTTCAGCCAGTCACACACATCCTAAACCTATCTCACAGGGTTGTTGTGAAGATTAAAATGGAGGAGAGGAGAACTATGTAAGCCACTTTGCAGTCTCCGTGGGGAGAAAGGCAGGGTATAAATGAAGTTAATAAATAAATTAATAAGAACATCCCAAAGTTCTGGGCTATTTGCACGACCTATTCATTGAGTTCCCTGCTGTTGTTACTTTTATTATTGTTTTATATGGGATTGAGTTTAAGGTTAATCACAATGTCAGGGCCAACATTGCCTCATCTGGAGAAAAGAAAAGAAAAAAGAAACAGATTCAGGTGTTACATGCATGTTAATGACACTGTAGCCCATGACTGCTAAATACCCTACACCTCCTAAATGCTATATGTAAACATTAGACCGCATGAAGATCCTTGAAAAACCCATGGGATAATTCCTAAGGACTAATATTGCTATAGCAGAGTAGAGCCCCCAGTGGCCAACTTTATAAGGCATTCCAGAAGAATATATCTGGTAAATAGCATGCCAGGACATCTGCTGAGGCATATATGCTGACAGACCACTGACAAACTGGTACTTAAACCATCCAATCCCACCAAGAAGGCAGATCACCCCAGAGGCTTCTGAGATGCTGCAGGGGATTCTGGGAAAATCTCCCATTGCATGCCAGGAGAAGTACCTAGAGGGAGCAGGATGCTACTCCTTCACAGCCTTTCAACTTGTTAGTACTGATAGTACTTAAAGGAATGTTAAAGAGACATGCTCCACCCAAAGGGGGTGGAATGTGCATATATACACACTGGGGCAGCATGCTTTGAGGGAAGAGGAACTGGAGGACATCTTTCTTGAGGACCCCAAAACCTGAACCCAACTCTGCTTTAGGAAGTGATTTCTGGTGAGAAATACTGAGGATGTTCAACTGAACATTTTGTCCCGTCAACATCCCTGGAAAAGCCTTCCTAACTGCGGACATGTCTGATAGTTCCTTTTCCCATTATACACATTTTGTTATTAAGGCAATGAAGCTAAAGAAGCCCTGCTACCACAAAAGTGGTGAGGCAGAAGCTACTCCTCCTGCTCCTCCTTTAAACAGCTTCTGGGTTTAATGAGGCTTCCCTCAAAGCATTTGCTGGAAGAAGCCGAGCAAATTTAAGGGTATCCCCCTCCCCCTTAACTGAGAACCAAGGAAGACAGCGACAGATGCGGGGAAGTTATAGAGCCTTCATCACTCTCTTCAGTTTAATTCTCACTTCTTCTTCTTCTTTTGTTTTTGAAGGAAATGTCTTCTGAAGGATATGCGGGAGATTATACTGGAAGCATTGCTGATGGGTTTGAAGCTGCAACCCATGTCTTTTCTTTCTGACCACTTTCCCTCTAAGATTTGAAACAGAATTTCTTGAATACAATCTTTAGAGGCTTAACCTGTTCACCTACCTATATCTCCCCACCTACCCTCCTTGAATCTTGTTCTTAAGTTTTGTTTAGAACTATACCAACAAACAAATCTTCTGGGAAAGTCTCCCCAGTCTGAATTTTCAATCAGAGTGTAAGTTTTATTACTTTAGACTAGTTAGCATTGGATCACTGGGGCATTAAACATCCACAGCTAGATCTCCTGAAGTTATAATTACTTTCTTTTAACTTTCCCACATTTATAAAAATACTGATCAAATCCTCTAGGAAGGAGTCTCTGATCTCCTTCTCCTCATAATGGGGTTGGCAATCTGGAGCCAAGCCAGAATTGAAAGGGCCTGTAGTGGAGCTCAGAAGCAGGCCCTGGGACAGAGAATGTAACTGGGCTCCTTTCCCCTATGGTACCTTTTTGCCTCTAACCACACCCTTTCCATTTGACCCGTCCCCTTTGTACACCACCCTGAGCCCCAAGGATTTGAGGGGGGGGGGTCTAAAAAAAAAATCAAATAAATAAATAAATAATGTTATACCTGTTGGTTTTTTGTAATTTTATTGTATTATTATTTATTTATTATTATTGTATTATGTTGCAAGCTGCCTCAAGTCGAACTCTGAAGAGGTGGTATATAAATTTTCTAAATAGATAAATACCAATTGAAACCGGTGAGACATACAAATTAAGAAACAGTAAAGCATAAAACTGATGCAGCCAGAATTTGTTTGAGAATTATTTTTTATAGTCTGGGTCTCCAGAGATATGTTTCTAGTTTCCCCAAACTCCTATTCTTTACCTAAAAATAGAAAGAGGAGACTATTTGACAGAGTCTTTGACAGAGAACTCCATTCTCCTTGGTTTAAGACCCCTGCTGAATTTCTAGCTGCATTATTGATCTATGGTCTTTAGCTAGTGTTGAAGCACAGCATATGGCATCTTCTTCTTGCAATATATCATGGTAGTAAAGACAGTAAAATCACTGCTGGCTCCCATCGCCAGGGTCTTCATAATTAGGGCTCTGCATCTGAATATCCCCAAAAACAAAATTCATGTTTTCAGGTTGGTTTGGGGATATCTGAAATGACAGAGGCATACCTAAAATTTTGGGGGATTATGGAACTGCAGCTTCAAAAAATTCCTTGATTCCTGAATTAAAACAAAACAAAACTGGGTCCTAGTCTTGGTTGTTCTTGTTGACAAGAGTTTTAAATATGCAAAAGGAACAGAGCTCAAGCTGCTGAAAGAATAAACAGTTTTATTTAGAAGAGAAATGACTGTGTAAAGAGGAGAGGAGAGAGAAGGTTTTGTCTAACCATCTGTTTAATGAACAACCAGGGAGGAAAAGGTCCTAGAAGAGGAGGAAGTCTCCAATGAGCCAGTCAGGAGACAGGACAGGATCATTTGGAAAATACTAGGAATTCCTTAATCTGACCATGCTAACTATTGAACCCCTCCAGCACCCCCTGTAGGATATTCTTCTTATCCTTCTTGCTTCATGCACACAGCAGATCTTGTATATTCTAACAATTCAGTCTTGTTTTCATTGTTGCTTTTTTAGTGAATGAATAAATGAATGCATTTCCTTGCATTCTGTGTCTGTGCCAAATGTCTATAAAGTGTGTGGCATCTTACTGAAAATAAAATCAAACTCAAAGATCAAACATAGTCAGTTTTTCCAGCTATGCTATGAATTGTCTAGGTATAGGTGCCTATTGGTTCTTGGTATTTGGCTGCATCTCTGAGAATTATAGAGTTGAGTTTCAAATTGTTTGGCTATATCTGTTTCTCCCTGATTGGTTTTCTCATTCTTTTAAAAACAATTGCAAGGTTGCATTCAATAATGACAGGACTAGGGGTGAGAACTGGGACTCTCAGTAGGCTTTATGAGAATACTCATGCATGGAATACTGCCAATTGCATTGTATAGTACTGTATGAGTAAATGGAAAGCAATCTGCCAAACAGGGTCAAGCTGCTAACAAGCTGCCCAGCTGCTCAATGAAAAACTGGCAATCAGTCAGCAGAACATGAGCTGAAGGGTGGTTGTACATACCTAACGCAGAATGGGGACTGAATTTTAAATTTCCCTTTTCTGCTAGTAAAAAGGGAAATGCCCTTTGACCACCTAAAAAGGCTATGGTGGGGATCATGGGAACTTATTGGACGAAAGGCATGTGGTACAGGCACTGTAGTTAGGAACAGGAATGAAGCAAAGACTGAATAAGGAAAAAAGGCTGGATCTAATCCAAAGTTTTCTTTGCCAGTAGTTATTTAAAGTGATTGCTTAACATTATTTTTCTGTTTATTTTTATTAAGCATTATTTTTCAGCACGGCTTATGTTTATGTTTATGTATAGCTCTTCTCTGAATGTTTATAATATTTTCCTCCTGATTTCAGTTATTAGGGAAAGAAGTCATCTGCATTTGTAAACTCCATGATTTAGAAGTCATTAATATGTGCAACCGAGTTTAATAGTTTTCAGTAAATAATTTATACCAGCAAATATTTTTTTAAAAAGCTCAGAACATCTGTGAGTAGACTGTAATTTCCCCTAATTTCCTCTAATTCATTCATTATTTTGAGGGTTTTCAATAAATGTTGTTGTGGATAATTTTAACTCCCTAGTCCAACGCATGCAATATGGAGTAAAAAGAGGCTCTGGTTAGAATGAAAACAATGTTGATGCTTGTTTATAATATTTCTATCCACTATCCCAACAAAAGGAACGAAAATGGAACTCTGATGGCAAATGCCTAACATCCTTGCCAAAAAAAAAAGAAAAAGCCCAACACTATTATGTTAGCATAGTGTACTTGAAATGCAAATTTCTTCCTGGAAACATCAAATGAAACTAAGCTGAGCCATAACTTTTGGATAATAGTGGAATGAGCTAATAAATGCTTACTAATATCAGTTGTTGTAAAACCAGTGAACTATGATCTTTGCAAATAAAAATGTGTACCGATATTGAATGTTCTCTACTCACTATGCTGATTCTCTCTCAAATTAAGCAGTCTATATGCCCACACTATTGATTTGTTCACAATTCAAAATAATCAGTATTTTAAAGCATCTGTGTATCTGTCCAGGAATACTCACAATGTGCTGGTTTGCTGCCAATGGATATGTCCCAGATATACAGTTTATAGGATTTAAGTGGATTATTTAAGTGTGGCACAGCAGTTAAAACACTGAGCTCTGAATCAGCCCACAGTTTGCATTTCCAGTCTGCAGTGGGGCTTCCTTGTGGTCTTCAGGCATTTGATTGGGCTGGAACAAGTGGGAAAGCTTGTAGAGAGAGCTCTGGGGGAGCACATATTTCCCTGCCTTCTTCCCCCAAGCATCGTGCTGGTTGACCCAAAAATTCTTTCAGTGGGTTGGGAGAGCCTGTAAACAAAATGTACCACCACCTTGGGTTGCTGGAACTGTTAGAGTAAAACTTTTGGCTTTCCTCTTCTACTATGGCTTGTAGCAATGGAGGAGACAATGATTTTAACCTCATTTTTCAGTGTAGCTGACAAAAGCTTATACCATGAATAAAACTTTGTTGGTCTTAAAGGTGCCACTGGACTCAAACTTTGTTCTGCTGCTTCATACTAACACGGCCACCCCAACTGAATCTGGTTTTCCCTTGTTGCTGATGTGTTGCTGACAAACCCCTCTATCTCCCCAACTGTCTGGCTGATTTTTCCTGCCAAATATTCAGTTCCCCTCAGAGCCTGAGTTGCCCTACAGTAGCGTCTTTGGTAGGCCGGCTGGGGAAGGGAAGGGGAGGCTTTTGAAGATGCCCCCCTTTTGCTTCCCCTTCTGACACACTTCCGGTGATGTCAGGGGATGTGACATATGCTAATGATAATGCTAATAGGTATGCTAATGAGCTCCTGCACCTCTTTTTCTATGAAATGACCCCTGGTAGCGTGTATGTATTCTTTGTTGTAAAAGACTTGACTGTCCCACCTTATGTTTGAAATTTTTAATTTAGTTTTTTTTTTCTCAGCTCAGGAACTTTACTGAACTTTCAAAACAGAATAATAAAGATTTTATTAAACAGGCAGGGAATAAATGTGTAATGGGAATTGTCTAGGTTTGAGACTGCTGAGGTAAAAAACTTTCTAACATTTACAGAATTGAATTCATAGAACATTCAAGATAATGTATTTGTAGTTTTGTTTCAAGGCTTTCTATTCCTTTCTTTGAGAGGTGCTTTGTTTAGTATATTTCAGCACAACACAGTTCTTATTGATGTTTCTAGATTTCTTCCATCAGATGTTACAGGTTTCCCTTCAGATGATACAGCTTTTTATTAACTCCAGAGGTGTCTAAGCTACTCTCCTTTATCACAGGCCAGGGTTTTCTTTCCAAACCCTTTCATTGGCAGGAAGTTATTCTCCTCGTCCCTAAGAAGTAATAACTACTTTTACTATTTGGCTTGTCTGGGAGTTCACTCTAACTTCATATAGGTAAAGGTTTCCCTTGCTCAAAAGCCAGTCAAATATGACTCTAGGAATGTGGTGCTCATCTCCATTTCCAAGCCAAAGTGCCAGCTCTGTCCAAAGATGTTTCCATGGTCATGTGGCCAGCATGACTAGGCGCTGAGGTGCACAGAATGCTGTTACCTTCCCACCGAAGTGGTACCTATTTATCTACTTGCAATTTCTTGCTTTCAAACTGTTAGGTTGGCAGGAGCTGGGACAAGAGGCGGGAGCTCACTCCATCATGCAGCACTCAGGTCTCGAACTGCTGAACTACCGAACTTCCGGTCTGCAGTTCAGCATCTTAACCACTTGAGCCACTGCAGCCCAGCTTCCCATACCTTCTGCCAAATCCTTCTCCAGTATCCTTCCTCTGTATAAGTTTGTTCTGTAGCTTTGCTTACTGAGAATCTAAGTTCTCCCTTAGAACAGCGTTAATACAGTTAGACAATGGGTTTTTTATTCTCTCTGTAGAAATACTGTTCTGACCTGCCTGTCAGAAGACACTGACTCCCCAAATGTCTCTTCCCTCAGAAGCCAAACCCTTTGGCTACTGATCCTGATGCTAGATTTCAAAAGACCAAATTGCAAAAGACCACTTACCCTCTAGATCAGCTTTCATATCTCTCAGCTGATGCTGCCCAATCAGAGAGTGAGCAGAGCAGCCAATCACCTAAACTCTTCTCTCCATGGAAGATTAACTCCTAACCTTCCTGACTCTCTGTACCAAGCGACATTTTTAAAAGCCTGCTTTTCTGTGCTGTTTGTCACAGTGTCATATTGTGGTGTATTTTGTTTGTGAGATCTCTTGACCCTCAAAACAGATTTTGGAGACCAAGCTGTGTCCCTCTGATTCTCCCTGGATCTGTGCTTCACCTTTTTAAGTCCCAGACACTATTAGTTATATCAGGAACAATTGTAATTCCTCAGATATAAAAACCAGCTTCCTTCTATGCAATCGCACCAAAGGAAGGCGACCACAGAGCAGAAAATCCCAGATTTCACCTCATCTAATGTGAATGATTAAAATGAAACATCTTGGACTTTCTTGTTTCCATTCTGAAGTTCTCAGTATCAAACATGTTTTTTTAAAATTTCTTACTAAATACAGTAATGAGATTTTATCAAAATAAGCAATGATGATAGATGTATAAGCCGAGATAAAAAGTACATTTTGCAGATTATATTTCAGAAATTCTACAGACACGTTAAAGTGCTGCATTTACCGGGGGGGGGGGGGCTTTGCTATGTCAATTCTTTTAAAAAATTAGGATTACAGTAAAACTACATCATTTAAACATGCCTTTGGACTTGTGATTTTAAAAAGAAAAATGCCCTACCACTTTCAAGCTGTAATTAGGACATACCATACTGGACATTCAGCATCCCTGGTTTTTTTCATCACTGGGACAGTAAAGGATTTAATTTATACCATGTAAGGCTTTAAAGGTTATTACCAACACCTTGAAGCAGATTTGAAACTCAGCTGATAACCAATGCAATCCGTGGAGCACCTGCCAAGTGTGAACCCACACAGGCATCACTGTCAGCAGCATCCTGCCGCATTTTGTACCAGCTGTAATTTCCAGGTCAGCCTCAAGGGTAAACCTGCATAGAATGAGTTGCAGTAATCAAGCCTGGAAGTGATCATTGCATGGGTCCCTGTAGCCAAGTCCTGGGGGGAGAGACAGGGTCTCAGTAACGTAATCTGCCGGAAATGGAAGAAGGCACTCCGGGCAACTGCAGTAAGCTGGGCCTCCATAGAAAGAGAGGCATCCAGTGTCCTCACTTTCTGGGCCAGCACCAGTCGTGCTCCTTTCAGTGTGGAGAGCCTGATACCCATATCCCCTCCCCTCCAACTCAGGTTCAGGACCTCTGTCTTTGATGGATTAAGCTTCAACCAACTCTGCTGCAACCATCCAGCCACAGCCTCCAAAGCCTTGGCCAGATTATCAGGGGCAGAGGATGGATGGCCATCCAGTAATGATGGAAACCCAGCCCATACCTCTGTGCTAACTGGGCGAGGGGGGACATATTGATGTTAAATAACATTGGAGAAAGGATCACCCACTGTAGCACTCCACATTCCAGTGGGTATCGCAGGGAGACCCTCTCGTCAGCACCATCGTCTGTCCCCGACCATGGAGATTTAGATATCTGCAGATCCACCCACACTTGAAAAATACGCCTATAGATGATAATACAAGTGGAGGCAAACAGGCACTCCTAATAGGCAAAAGACCTGCTTCCCTTAAGATCGTGTCCCCTAGGCTGCTAGGGTGCTTTTATCTATTTAGCATTTTTAACCCCACTCTTCCTCCAAGGAGTTTACATCATTCTCCCTTTCCCCATTTTATCCTCACAATCAGTGCTCCCTCTAAGCTGTGGAGTCTTGTAAGCCAAAATTCTACTTTGTGAGCTACTGGTGTTAAAGTTGTGAGCAGGTGATTTGGCTACTGCAGACATTAGTTTGCTATGGAGCTATCCTTCCTGAGCTAAGGCAAAAATGTGTGAGCCAGAGGCTAAAAAGCTGTGAGCTAGCTCATGCTCACTTAGCTTAGAGGGAACACTGCTCACAATATCCCTGTGAAGTGGACAGAAAATGACTGACCAAAATCACCCAGCGAACGTCTTGGCTGACTAAAGCTTTGGAGTCTAACATCTGCACCCTAGTGGTTCCTCTTTCAGTCAGCTCTCAGCTTTGGAGTTTGAAGGCAAACTTCAGAAACTGATGCTCTTCACTGAACCTAAGAGCCATACTTAGTAAGACCGACAAAATAAGACAACGCATTGAATGCATTTTTTACTGAAACTCTCATCACAGACCCAACCCTGCAGGTGAATTGCTCATTCAAGAAACGTCCACAGGCATTAAGAAACATAAACATTCTTTTGTTGAAATCCAAGACTCTAATCAGGCATCACTTTATGGCAAAACCATAATAACAGACCCATTCACTGTAATCAGACAGCAAACTCACAGCATCATAAAAGAAGTTAATAGTTAAAGAACCTGCAGCATATATCAGTCTCTCAAGGAGCTGTGAAGAAATTGCAGATTGTTTTTTAAACAAGCCACCAAATTTAAGATGTATTTTGTTTTAATTAATCACATCTCCACTTCAGGCTCTTGAAAAAAAATGTGGATATCGGTGACATGGACAGCAATCCTGCATGCGGGCTATGTAAATCCTGCTGAAGTGAATGGAAGTTAATCAGCCTCTGGCAGGATTGCAGCCAAAGCTACTGGCCATGATCCAGCACAGAGCTAAATTCACTTAAGCCCAGTGAAATCAGTTGGCTGAACAGTACAATCCTAAACAGAGTTACACTTTTCTAAGATTATTGAATTCCATGGGCTTAGAAGAGTGTGACTCTTTTTAGGACTGCACTGTGCATATGCTAAATCCGGTGTCAGTTTGTGACCATCATCCTCATCATGCAATCTGTGAAACTTCCCCTCATCCTACTGAAAATGCATTTGAAGATTTACAAGGAACTAAATCCCATTCATTGAAATGGATCCCATTTCCAGTAAGCTTCTTTAAGATTTCAGCAACGACACAATAGATTATGAAGTTCACTGGTGTGAAGATACATGGTGCAATCCCCCATCTGTCCTGCCTTGAGGCCCTTAAGATTTTCACAGGTGGTGGACTGGTGTCACAATGGAGAGAGTGTTGAATTTCTCGAAGTCTGGGAAGCTATGAGAGGCACAGAAGATTGTGGGAATGGCTTCCCTAGAAACTTCTTTATATTTGGCTGTGCGACTCCTCACACTATTAGAATTCAAATTCTGCTTGAGTCTATGTTCTCACAGAAAACAGCATCAACATTTTAAAAACGGGGAGCAGCCAGAGATCATTGCTACTAAGGCATGCACTTTACCTGCAGAAAGAACTCTGATGGATGCCGTTTGGACTGAAGATCATACCAGATTTTGTGACCACATAGGAAAGACTCTGCTCCCCCCAAATACCAGTCTAATTTTTCTGGAGAAAGGGACCAAATCCCCCTTCACCTACACATACATTATGGGATGGTCTCATTCTGCCTGGGGTACAAACTGGGAGTTGGTAACTTAACTTAAGTGAGGGCTTCCATCAGCATATCCTGAGGTGGGGGTAACTGTTGGAACCAGTGGTTTCTGGTGAGTCCCATTCCCACCGTCCCCCATCCATTCACCTTCCCTGCCACCCATCCATGTATCCTTACCTCACTATCTCACACTCTGCCAGTTGAAATCCAGCTGCATGTGTTGCCCAGTACTGCACTCCCAGCTTCAAGCACTGGCTTCTGCTATCAAAGAAAGTTGAGGCAGGTAGTGGGAATGCTTGCAAGCAGGTCAAGAGTACAGGGGAAGGGGGCTTGTGTGAGTAGAGGCCATTCTCTGTCCAGGACCACCCCCCAAACTTAGAACTGGTCCTGACATAAGTTGTCAACCCCACCTGGGAGATATTGCATATATACTCTAGCTGCATGGAATTGGGCATCTTACCATGGGGAATTGGCTTCCATGGATCATAATGGTGTTGAGAGATAGAGATTAAAGGAATCTAAAGAGGGCCTAAGGCTTGGTCTACATTTGTTGCAGAATGAAATGATGAAATTCTGAGGTGGTATAATGGGCACTTCAGACTGTAGGTGGGGAGACTCACGTTTTTAATGCTTCCTCATATAAACATCCATGCAATTTTTTTTTAAAAACGTATTGGAGAGAAATATTCTAGCCCAGCCCTTCAAATTTAATGCTAATTTCCTTCTTATAGAAAATTATTAGTGTGGGGAGCTTCCAAAACTGCCTGCTGTCCAAAGTGGTGCAGTCCATTCTATCGTATCAGTACTCTACCACCTCATTCACCTGCATGTATAGACCAGGCCCAACCAATGGAGAAGAGACTAAGAGATACTGGAGATCACAAGTCATCATCAGCCTGCTATGGTTATCAAGGACTACACTGTTATTTGTAATCACACACTGGCCCAGTTCCTTTTCAAGGAATGAGAATATCTCCACTTCCTCAGTGCCCAAAAAAATGTTGCTTTCATAAGATAATGCTCAGGCTGAGCCTGAGAATGAGGTCTCTTAGTTTAATAAAACTGATATGAAACAAAAAGGTCAGGAATGATGTTATCCATGCAGCAATGTATTGATCTCTGCTTTTGGAAAATAAGATATAATAGTATTATTAAAGATTTAATAAAGCACAAAGCTAGCAACCGAGGCAGACCCTTCTGTAACAGAGAAACGACAGTTCGGAGCAAAGGTGAATCAAAGCTAATTTTCATTGCTAAGGTGAATCAAGTTATCAAAGCTAATTTTCTAAATATTTGTTGCACTCTTAAAAGGGGGCAGGGGTATGACGGGCCTTAAAGAGCATCTCTGAATGGCCATGGAATTCCAGCATCTAGAAGTTTGGTGATGTTTTCAGTGAGAGCAGATCCCAGGTATTGTTTATTACTATAATGAGTCTTAAGAATGGGCAGCACACCCTGCCCCATCACAGTTGATGCTGTCATTTACCATGTTGATGCCCCTCTAGTGGTCTGCCCCAGGGGGTTCAATAAGCCACTCCAGAGCAGTAGGAACATGCCTCCAACAGCAGCCAGATGCTGGTACCTTTCCCACAACTGAGCAGGCCAATGAAGATTTGGCTGGAAGGCATGTATGTGTCAATCACGCCTCTGAAGCCCAGCCGGCCAGCATGAATGCACAACTGAGACACAGTGAGGGCCCAACTCAACCAAGGAGCAGACACCCAGCTAGGGAACTGATTGGCTGGGAGGGGATGAGGGGGTGGGGACCCAGCTGGAGGGTGGTAGAGGAAGCCTGGAAGGGCTGATTGTCCCAAACAGTAAGGGGTGGCACATGCTGTGAGGGCCTATTTAAACCCTCTCAGCCTCAAGCCAAGGAAGAGGGTATGCTCCTGTTTCAGAATTAGCACAGAGAGAGGATCAGAAGGGGCAAACCAGGAGCACCCTGACAGGAGGAGGAGAACTCAGATGAACATAATCCCCCCTCCACATCTGAGGTCTGAGGGACTTGGAGGCCCAGACCCCATCTCCCTCCAGCTAAACACCAGGAGGAGGCTTCAGCTGCTGGGCTCAGCTCCTCCTTTCTCCACTCCAGTACCACACTTGGCTGCACCAAACCACATTCCTATGGCCTCCCTTTCCTGTGGCAGTCCAGTGTGGCTCAAACCTTTCACATAATATAACTACTTCCAAGGTAGAAGAAGAAGAAGAAGAGGTTGGATTTATATCCCGCCCTTCACTCACTTGGAGTCTCAGAGCAGCCTGTGCCAAAGAGCTAGCCATAGCTCAGCAAAGGGTTTCAGTCAAAGGTTGCACAAAGCACCCACAGGGGCAATCTCCAACCCCCCTCTCCACCCAGCAAAGGTTTGCATATGAAATAACTGCAAGTTCGTTCAGGTAAAGTATCTGAATTCTCAAAGTCATTGAGTAGACATCTGGCGAACCTTCTCTGTCTCCATATCCCCGTGCAATCTCCTTTTGTGAGATACCTATGCCTATGTGGAAATCTTTTATCTCAACGCCTGCCCTTCCTGCCCCCTCCCTCAGGCTGCCGAGACAAATTGATTAAATCATTAACAATTCTTCCTGACAACCAGGGCTTTTTTTCTGAGGGAACGCGCCAGAACAGAGTTCTGGAACGCCTTTGACAAAATTATTTTTAAAATGCTTTAAAGTACATGAGTTTTCAATATACAGACTGAAAAAACTTCATTTCCATCCTGAGAGTTCCAGCACCCCTTTTTTCCAAAAAAAAAAAAAAAAAAAGCCCTGCTGACAACTGTCAGAGACCCATTTCCCCCTTTTGTCTAAGTCTGGGAACCCATTTAACCTACCTTGGGAGGACCATCAAAGGTAATCAAACCCATTCAATCTGCCTGGTAAAACCATCAATGGTCATTAATCTCATCAGGTTCTGGCCCAGGAGACTGCCCCTTGAATTCCTATAAGAATAAGAGGGCAAGCCCCACCTCAGTGTACATTCTGACGGTGCCTACTATAGGGTACACCCCAAAGCCTCTACTTTGGGTCTCCTTTTTTAGCATGGAACACTGGCCATTTGTACTTTCTTCTACATGGATGTCTGCACATCTGGACAGGTAATATAACCTCTATAACTGCTCCTCAAATGTCTCTATCATCATCTCTTTATTTCTTAGTTCGGGATTGCATGTATTGCTTAGTGTGATTGTATGCAGGGATATTTTCTAATAAAACCACTAAATACTCTTTAAATCTGGAGTCTTCATACTGAACTGGACCTTGATATATATAGGTGTGCGATCCCCTGTATCATTCTGTCCTCTATCTCACAGCTAATTTCTCCCAATATCAAGACTGGCCACTTGTGGTAACATTACACAGTGAATGAAATAAATTATCCTTTAGGGTCATGGCTGGATGGGTCAGATAATTTAATGATGCAGGGAGGGCTCTCTCATAAGGCTGTGCAAAAATGCACATGCAAGAAATAACCTCCACAATAACAAGGGCTTCAACTAATACTAAAGGGTAAGATGTCTTTAAAACCATAGTGTTTCCTGATAATCTTGACAGAGTGCTTTGCTCACTGTTTATACGACTGGCCTCCAAGCTGCATGCAAGGATGATGGGGGGAGGGGCAAAACAGGACTCCCATCAAGCCATGTGAGAATGCACATGTGTTAAGAACTGATGATTACACTATACTTTTTGAATCTGTTAAAAGTAATCCAACAATCCGGTCCTGCTTATGACCATCAGCTGAATGTGAGCCCAGCTAGTGTGTGTTTGAGCAAACCTAGCTTACTGGTTAATTTGTTTACCAAGTGCGATTGGGCCCTCTAGCAAGAGCTGCATGGCACAGAGCTGTCCTCAGGACAAACTTAAGCTGGAAACATTGACCTGATCAGGAGCTCCCCTCCTGTGTAAGTGAGGGAGTTCTGCCAAGGTAAGTTCTGTCTGGTGATCACTTTCATGTTGAAGTGTTCAGCATGCCTAGTGTGTAGCCCACAGCTGTACGTAAAGATCTCTTAATAGGAGTGTTTGGAGGTGAACAATGTCAACTGGAAATGAGTACAAAGAACAATCAGATTTGGGATAGCTCTCAATTTTCTTTTTCTTTTTTAAAGTTCCTGCTGGAAAAAGAGCTGATTCACATTTTCTGCATGTAGTTCTTTGATTGCAGAGTATCTTATACTTCAGAAGAAGCTTGTCGGATTAATTCACATGGGAGTGGCAGTTCTATGCCTCATAAAAAAAGAGGAACAATTCACATTAGATTTCCTTGGAAGATTTTGTCTCATGATTAATGTATCATGGTCATTTTTTAAAACAAAAAAAATCTTTGCCTCACAAGGAGGCCTTTACATCAAAGGAGAGTCAGTCATCCATGCTTTGGTTTAACATTAGACATATGTCTGATTTTCCAGGCTGTGCCTGGAAAATCTGAAACAGAAGGATTAGCCAGTGTTTTTTCAAATTCAGGTTGTTTGGGGGAGGGGGGGGTTATTTAAAAAAAGGAGAAAGTGACAGGCCAAGAAACATTGAGGGTGCTTTAATTCCATTCTGTGATCAGTGGAAAATATATTTTCTGAGAGAAATAGGAAAATGGGGGGATTAAATTTTTGATTTATATACATACATACAGAGGTACATATACACTGTAAAATGTTTTTTCCCACACTAGTGATCTAAAAAATAATTTACAGGAAAATTTGCCTGGAAGTGCGTAACACCCATTTGCTCAGCTGGGTGACAACTCTTGTCTATTATAGCTGTGCTGCAGAGTTTCTATAAGTTTCAGTTCTTAAAGAAACTGTGCTGGTGATGCCATCTTTCAGGTTCTTATGAATATGTTTAGGCTCTTAGCTGTTTAGAAACTGTCATGGGAAATGTGCCATTCATGTGGGGGGGATCTATCCAGTATGTGTGCTAAGTGATCAGGGAAGCACCTTCATGTTAAGACCCTTGTACAGGCAACAGGAAGAGCAGAAAATGACTAATAACTTCAAGGATTTCCTTTGTAGGTTTTTCATAGAGCTTCACTTGTTCTCAGTTATATCTTTGAAATAGAATAACTCTTGCTGATGCAGCATGAGAGCCGTGCAAATACAGATAGCCTTGATTGATTAGGGATGCACAAACACTGGCCAGTTCAGCTCAAGCCCTGTTCTCCAGCTGTGCACAGACCTGTTTTTTTTTAAATTATCTGTTCAATAGTTTGTTGATTTACTGATATATGTTGGCAGGCTGTTACCATGCTGCGCAGGTTAATTGGCTTCTCATACATGCACATTTTCACACAACCCAGTGGAGTTCTACAAACCCCCCCCCCCCCCATCCTTGCTGCACAACTGCTCTGCAGGCAATTGTTTAAATAGACAATTAGATTACTCACTCTGAATTTGTTCAGATCCTGTAAATCAGTTATTAATAGATCCTATGTTTCACTAAAATCCTACCATTTGGTGTTCATCTAAGTAGTCAGCAGTGACACTCATAGGCGTCAACTATGGGGGGGCTCGAGCCTCCACCGAAATTTCCCGGGGGGGCTCAGCCACCCCCAGCAAAATGGAGCGCCCGCCGGTGCCCAGTCAGCCGGCCAGCTGGCTGCCGTCGCCGCCTCTCCTTCCCCTCCACCCCCGGCCTGCCCTCCTGCCTCCCTGGGGTGGGGGGGGGAGAGAGGCGGTGGGGACATGGTCCCGCGCTTTGTGCGTGTGGCAGTCAGCTGGCCAGCTGGCTGCTGAAACCGAGTCTACCTCCCTGGGGCCGGGGGGGGGGGGAGAAGCAGTGGGGACATGGTCCCGTGCGTGCGCGCACACACAAAAAAGCCCCCCCCTAGAATTTACAAAGTCTACACCCCTGGTGACACTAATGGCTGCCAGTCAGTTTGAACTGGTAGCATCTTTGCACAAGCACAGTTTGGGGAAAGTCCAATGCAAACCATTTTGGCAGGCGTTCATGACTGGTTGGCATGAACCAAACTGACAGGGTGATTGGTTGACATTTGATTACCACCTTCAGACATGGTAAATGCAACCATCAAACAGGTTCCCAGTGAAATTCATGCATCCCTATTCATTGAGTGAAAACTGTCTTTGGCCCATTTCCAATGTACATCTCCACCTTCCCTGACTACATCATGATGTTCATCTTAATTTATTTATTATTTCTTATTAAATTTTTGTTTTGGACCGCCCTCCTCCAGGGGTACGGGGCTTAGGGCAGTATACAACACAATATTATATGAACATCATTAAAAACAGTTAAAATCAATAAAAAACACTGTAGTACGAAAAGATGACATTAAAATTTCCTGATGGTGTCACTGGCCTCACGGGGAGGCAGGGGGTGGGAGTGCCAGAAAAAAAAAATGGAACCGTTGCTGTTCTCAGCTGAATACCTGGCAGAACATCTCTGCCTTACAGGCCCTGTGGAATTGTGTGGGGGTCCCACAGGGCACAGATGTTATCCAGCAGAGCATTCCACCAGGTTGAAACCAGGTTGGAAAATGGTTGCGGACAGCCGGATAGCTCTCGAATGGAACAAGAATGGAAATGTGTTTTGCATATGAGATTGCCTCCAACTGTAGCTGAATCAGGGCCAACATCAATGTTTCCATCCCCATAAATACGTGACCTGGCATTCCTCAGTTCACTGAAGCCATTTGTGATTGACATTCCAATGGCCAGCATAAGGAAAATGTGAAATTGCAAGGTTTAGAATCTTATTTTAAAACATACTGGCTGTTAGCTGGTGGGGTTACTGCTTGAAATGATGAAGAACCTAAGAAGAAATCTTAGCTGAGCCAGTTTGGTGTAGTGGTTAAGTGCATGGACTCTAATCTGGGAGAACCGGGTTTGATTCCCCACTCCTCCACTTGCACTTGGCTGGATGACCTTGGGCAAGCCATAGCTCTGTACCAGCTGTTCCCTCAAGGACAGCTTGGGAAAGAGTTCTCTCAGCCCCACCTACCTCACAGGGTGTCTGTTGTGGGGAGGGGAAGGGAAAGGAGTTTGTAAGCCGCTCTGAGACTCCAAGTGAGTGAAGGGCAGGGTATAAATCTAATCTCTTCTTCTTCTTAGCTGAATTTTAAAAAAAAATTAAAATACTTTCCTTCATCAGTCTGAGGGTAAATGAACAGTAGAGGCTTGAGACCCACTCCAGATTTTCAGTGAAAAGTGATAATTTCCCAGGGGTTCTATCTTTGACTATGCTATTCTCCATGGTATGACCTTGGAGTGTCACTGGAAATAGTGGCATGCATTCTTTATACACTCTTGACCATACTATTTCCTGCATGCATTTTTTAATCTATAGCATCTTTTTTTATCAAGGGAAATAGTCAGGCCTTTTAAAATTGCCTACCAAACCATAAGGATTTCAGCATGAAAAATTACAACTTTCAAGTGTGATATTTCCCAACTCTAATTATACTATCACCCCTGATACATACCTATGTGAATAAACTCATTATGTTCACTAAAATGATTTGCCTTGCTGCTGTCCTGTTCTTTAAGAAACAGCATAACCTGTGGGGATCCGGTGTGGTCTGATGGTTAGAATGTAGGACTGTAACTAGAGAGACCCAGGTTACCATGACATTCAGTCCTCACACCAGTCAGTTTTTTCAGTCTAACCAACTCAGAGGGTAGTTGTGAGGATCAAATGTCTTTCTTATGACCTAATAGGCATTATTGAAACTTGGTGGGATGGCACTCACAAATGGAATTTGAGGATAGAAGGGTACAATTTGTTTTAAAGGGATAGACAAAAGAGGGAGGAGTAGCATTATATGTAAAGGGGGTATATACTTGTGAGGAAATGCATGAATCTGAGCATGGAAGTTAAATTGAGAGTCTCTGGAAAAAAAATAAATGGAGTAAGAAATAATAGTGATATTAGGGTGGGGGTCTGCTATAGACCACCAAGCCAGGCAGAGGACATGGATGGGATACTCCTAGAACAGATTACAATGTTCTCAGAGACACAGTGGTCATCGGAGATTTCAGTTACCTGGATATCTATTGAAAGTCCAACTCTGCTAAAAATGCAAAGTCAAATAGTCTTGTGGACAACTTTATTTTCCAGAAAGTGGAGAGGGAAACAAGGGGAAAGGCCTATAGCTATGGTGGGTCATTTCAGGACCCTGGCCCCTTAATTAAAAGTCCCACTCCACAAATAGCCATGCCAGAAACCCTTTTTTTGAGGAGAAACCCCTGCTGCCTGTTGCTTTTCCTCTAATGAAAATGGTGAAATACTTTGGAATTTTGAAGGGAGTTTCCAAGAAATGTTAGATTCTGCATTGGGAATCACTGAGGGTTGCTGTATTTGAATATGCCTTATGGATGTCTACGTGCATCTTTGAAATGTTGATTCCAGCATGATTCTTGAAAAAAATATTGAAACGGATTTAGAACCAGGGGTCCGTTGAGTCAGCTGGCAGATACTACATCCTTACAATTTAAGGACTTTTTAAAAATTTATTACAAATTGTTTGTGGAAAAACTCCATCTGTGAATTTCTACCTGTGATCAACTTTACCAGTGAATTTCTACCTGTTGTTGATGGAAAATTTGTTCTGAGTACTTTATGTCTTACTATTATTAAATTAATTGATTATTGGTGTTAAAACTTGGGCACATACTTTTTTTCCCTTGCTGCTGGTAGTGGCCAGAGTGAGAGCCACCACTCTTGGGCTTCCCTCCCCCTCCCACTGTGGAATTTACATGTTTCCCAAAGGCTCATGGGAATGCTTTTGAAAGACTCACCATGACCTAGGTGGTATACAACAGGACTAGGCTAGCAGAAAGGGGGATTGTTGGAGATGTATTGAAGGTGCCAGTCTTGTGTGCCCTTCTAAGCTTTCTTGCCCCATGGAAGAAAACTCAAAAGGCATTTAAATGCTCTCTGAGCTGGTTTTTCTTAGGAACTGATGCACTTGCTGCCCTGTTTCTTAAAAGGAAAGGCTAAAAACTGGCTTGGAGCCTCCCCCTTTAAAGACAGGTATCTTTCCCTTTTTTTGTCCTACCCATACATCTAACATTTTCCCTGGTAATTTCCTTGTCAGTTCTCCAAAGAGCAATGTGACTCCTTTAATAACAGTTATTTTCACATTTCACTTGGCCAAATTAATACGGGGCCCATGATTGCATCTGTAAATACTGATTTCTGTAATGTACAGTTGCTCACTGTTTCTAATAGGGAAAAAAAATCAAATTTGCTGCTGCTCCTTAGTGAGCTGTACCCACAATTTACAGAAATCTCTTTTGTAAACATTTGCCAGTGCAGATATGGTGCAATAACAGTTAAATATGGCTTTCAGTGATGCATGCCCTTTGGGGGCTGCCTGATCTGGGGAAATGCTGATGCTTCCTTTTCCCTCTTGTTCTGCTATGCACAATAGCTTGAGGGGAAATCTACTTCAATTAAAATTTACACAAAATATGTCAAGCCCTGGGGAATTCCTCCTCCTTCAGCCAGTGTTTTCTTGTGTCTTTTGAGCTTAGTTGAAGGAACCTTGGAAAGAGGCTCCTATCATTTTTGCTGGATGGCAGAGTCTTATAAGAATACAGATGCATAATATGATAGATAGTAGTAGAGAGTAGGGTTGCCAAGTCCAGGCTGGAAAATACCTGGGGACTTTGGGGGTGGAGCCAGGAGAAGGTGGGGTTTGGGGAGGGGAGGGGCCTCAACATGGTACAATGCCATAGAGTCCACCCTTCAAAGCAGCCATTTTCTCCAGGGGAGCTGATCTCTGTCAGCTGGGGATCAGTTGTAAAAGCCGGAGATCCCCAGGCCCCACCTGGAGGTTGGCAACCCTAGTAGAGAGGTTAGGGGGCAACAAAATGGCGACAGTGTGATGTCACTACTGAGGCAAACCAAGAAGTGGCATCATGGCATCAGCACGACCCTCTAGATTCACCTGAAATTATGCTTTTACCACATTTACCTAATATGAACTATATACTCTCTCTCTCTCTCTCTCTCTCTCACACACACACAGATGCCATCTCATGGTATATATTTTGTTCATATTAGGTTATATGTCCATGAGCCTGCAATTTGGTGTTTACCACATTTACCACATCATGACATCTTTGCAGTGTTGAATTTCCCACCGTTTCCCACCAATGGCAGGGGTTTGGGCCTGCCAGCAGATGGTTGATAGCTGCCTAGCTGATAACTGTAGCATTTCCCAACAAACATTACACAAACAAGTCCCACTGAAAACAATTAAGGTACTGTAGGACAAGGGGGAAAGAATGTGATTCCTGAATATGATTTCTGACACTTTCTCCTTTATATATATTGACAGCTGTCATTGTGCCTTTAAAAGTTTAATAATCATAACAGATCCAGATCTTGGTATGGGACCTAGAAGCTTCTGATTAGAGAGACTTATAGCAGAACATATATATTTTATAATTGCATTTTTGTATAAGAAGCCATATTAAGTAAAAGTACCATTAGAAGCCTCTATAGATGGAATTAGGATGCAATAGAAATGAAACGTGCAAGCTGCAAGGACGCCGAGAGCAAGTTTAATGGGATTCATAGCCCTTCTCAGCTAGCTCTCCATATGCAGGTCAGAAAGGAACCCAGTGTTCTCTAATGTTCTGAAGACAAGATAAACAAGTGAAATTACTGACACCACTGAGAGATGCACTGAGTCAAATTATGCTTGTATGATGTTAACTGCCTGGTACCAATTAGAGACCCTTTAATGTGTAAACTATATGTGATGTCATTTGGGGTATAAGACCTTCTGCCCTTCCTAGTTATGGCAGAATACAGCTTTCGAATTGCTGAAGTGCTAAGGTGTCCAGTCCTTGTATTCCCTGTTATGAATTCATTAAACAGATATTCATCTAACTCGTTGGACTCTGACTGTGTGATTCCAGTTCAGCCAAGGGGTCACACAGGGCACGGATTTGTGCATCAGTGCTGCCAATTATGTAGATATATTGGTAGTTTTGGTCTGTTTGAGGGAACCAAAGAGACCACGAGTGGTTGCAAACACTTCCACATGCATACACCTTGAAGGTCCTGTTCCACCATCACATTGTGTAAAGTATATGCTTCTCCAATTTCCTTTTACAGGGGGCACAGAGCATACTGTGGGAAAGAAGGCCTCAGCAAAGTCATTACTAAAAACTCAACAATATAAAAAGTTCCTTCCATGACTCTCTGGTAGTGTTGTACTTAGGACAAATCATTTGGATGATATGTTGGTGGTGGGAGAGGCAGAGAAAGGAGAGCGATTCATGTTTATGACATAAACATCATCCAAGCAGAATAATTTTGCTGACATTCCTGATCATCCTCAATGGTGTTCCCTTTCATATGCTTGAGAAGGGCATTCTGATCATAGGTTCTGCTGCTGCTATTATTCCAGGTGGAAGAAAAAGATAGACAACTTTTTATTTAAAAAGCTGAGTGTGGTAAGGTGTGTTGTTCAACAAATATAGATACTGTGGGCAAGGGAAAAGAGACCCTTACTCTCATGCTTTCAGTATTTTCCCCCAACTGCACTGATTTTTGGGATCAGAACAATGATAGTAGGAAATATGTGGAAGCCCTAGTGATCAGTAAAGGCTATGGTCACACTGGTGGCTTGGCACAGTATGACACCGCTTCTAATTGTCCTAGTTTAAAGTGTTGCAGGGCATATCATCCAGACAGCACACCCTGCTCTGGGTTACCAATGCAGACATCCTGCTGTCAAGCATCCACCTTACTGCAGTGCCCCAGTCATGGAGCATGCTGCCCGGTTGTTGTTTTTTAAATACAGGTGGGCACATATGTGCTCATGTGTGTGCACATGTGCTTATGCATACACACATGTGCTCATGTGCATATGTGTGCACATGCACATACAGGCAAATACTTCAAAAAATCCACCCTAGTGGTGGGAACAGATCTGCAGGTTCAGGCCGCCAATCCATTCTGTGTGCACTTCTCCGTGTTCAGACATCCAGCCATGTGCAGTGAATGTGCGAGAACCAAAACCACCATTTGTGATGTGGTGCTTTTTTAGCCAGGCTCCAAGACATCCTACGATGGGGTGTGTATGCCTGGTGAATGCCCAAAAGATGTGGCTGTGTGACTGTGCCCATTTGATCTGGAGGGGAGGGATAGCTATGTCGGGCCAAACTGCTTGTGTGAGTACACCCTAAGATAAGGTCTCAGGATGGGTCAGGGTTTTGTTTTCTTATCACGTGTGCACCCCATTAAAAATATTGCTGAATTGCGGGGGGGAGGAATAGTGGATTCACACACTGATATGATGACACCATTTACTTCAGTTGCCTGAAGTTGGAGACAGAATGGTCCCTTGGGTGAATGGTGGAATCATAGAGCATTTCATGCCCTTAATTGAAGGGATAAAACTTACACCTAGAAAGGTTCTTATTCAAACCAATGGAAATAAATATCAGTTTAATTAATATGACTAGCTTTTATTTCAATATTAAACAACCCAGCTCAAGGTTTTAAAAAGCCAACAGAATTAATATTAGACTTTGGTTTTTTGATACTACTATGTTGTTGTTTTTTGATACTACTGCTATTTTGTCATGTGGCAAAATCTGAATATTGGTGATTTGGCTAGGATACACCAATCAAGAATGAGCAAAGATCTTAATAAGCTCGTTGGTCTTTCATACACAGAACAGAAGTTATGCCTGTACTCTACAAAACCAAAAATAATTAGAAATAACTGACAGTACATACTTATTCAATTGCTGAACAAGCAAGTGATGATAATAAATTCAAGCTTTAATGTATTTACTTACTCTAGGAGTGCTGCATGCATTCCAATGTACTTGTACTGTTTAATTAACTTATTTATTAACAGGTTTTAAAGAATGGGAGGCTTTGATTGAGTTGAGGTAACATGGAGCCGATGCGAAACGTACATTAATATTAATGCCACCTTTCAAAATTGAATTAGCAAGTGAAGACAAGGCTCCAAATAGAGATGTGATCATAATTTTTAAACTTATGTTATTTGTGGTTTTGTGCTGAGCATAACCATATGGTAGTTTTACACAACGTTAATAAAGCTTAGGTCTACTCATTGTTGGAACACTGTAATGCTCAAATGGACTAGTTCTGCTGGCCTACGTGGTATGTCTGAGTTTACCCTTTGAGGTAGGTTAGGCTTAGAGTGAGCGAGTGAGCCGAGGTCACCCAGCAAGCTTCACTATCAGAGTGGGGATATCAGTGTGGGTCTCCAAGATATTAGTCCAGCATAATAACCAATGAGTTCTTTTCCTCCTGCTTACAGGTACTTAAGATTTACACATGTCTAAAAGTACTGACACAAATTCATCCCCTCACTTGAGGGTTGTAGCCTAGAATTGCAAGTAAGTTTTGCTGGGGGTGGAAAGACCGGTTTTGAACCCAGAAATCTCCACTCTTTTGTTTACTGCCATTGTGTTTTTATTGTAAGCTGGTTGGGGTCCCCACTGGGAAGAAAAGTAGGATATAAATAAATAAACATCTGTTTATTTAAAAAGGCAAATTTGGACTCTGTGCTGGAAGAAGCTGCCACAAATTTTGTTAGTCTTTGAGGTGCTTCTGGACCTTTGCCCTTTTTTATTGGAATCTGTGTTACTTTTATAATTTCATCACAGCTGGTGTTCAAAGGGTAGAGCTTTTAATCTCTTTTCTTAATCAATCTCAAGACAAAGCCAATCGACAAAAATAAATGCACACAGACTGTCTTTTATAAGAGACTTTCCTCATACATCAGGCTTTCCCTTTCACTCATGATGCTTTAGACAAGCAGCAAAAAATGTTAATTAAACACTTATAGGTGACCCATCAACCTTTTCATCCTTCTCATTTTCAGAACTTATTTCTGACACACTAAACCATAAAAGTACCTTTGGAAGCTCTTGAAGGGAAATATGCCAATGATTTCCTGATCCAGTGTCCCTAAGCCCTCGTTGACATGATGAACTATCATTATGAAACCTCCAGATATATTGTTATTTACTGGGCCAACAGCAGAGCTCAGGGCATTGTTAATGGAAAATATGTACTAAAACAAGTCTTTGTAACAGTGCTTAGCAGACCTTGTATGTATTGATTCTATTTTAATTGTCTGAATGTATAAGATTTTAATTGAGGGGTAATTTTTTCTGATCAGATTAAATTATCTATTTGTATTCCATCCTTCTTCCAAAGAAGTCCAGGGGACATACACCTGTCATCCCCACTATATCTTTTGACAGCAACTCAGTTTAGAATATGAGGGAGTGACTGGCTTAAGATCACCCAGAAAGTTCCAGGGCAGAGTGGGGACCTGAACTTGGACCTGATGTACTGGTTTGACACTGTAATCACTGGACCACACTGACTCACTCTCTGAGATTACTTACTTGCAAGCAGACATAGGTTGCAGTCACACACGCAAGATAAAGCAGGGGAAAGAGAGGCTATTTCCTCTGGTGGAAGTTGACCTGCAGTTGCACAATCACACAGTGTTTTGAAGCTGCCTGCCACTGTGTGATAAGATGCAACCACAGGTGGGTTGTGGGGTTTCTGGGTTGTTTGGGCCGTTTGTTCCCAATGCGCTTAAACAAGGGATCTATTATTCGCACCTCAGTCCTGGGGGCTCCCTATGGAGTGTGTGATGATGCGCATACTGAGAAGGGAAAAAAAAACAATGGCATGGAGTTGGGATGGCCTGATCAGACCATCCCAATGCCATGAGAGCGCGCTGGAGCAATCTGACAGAGGAATGTCCACCAGTGGCCTGTAGCAACCTGTTTGCTATTGGACTTTCCCCAGTGCCTGTTTACTACACTTCTGTGGTGGAGCAACATGGGTTGCTGCCAGCTGCGGGATGCTTCCCAGATGTTCGGGTCTGATAGCACACGTTAAATCCACCCAGCATTCACACCTATGTCAGGGCTAATTGTGTGTATGATTGCAGTCATAAATAACTTTTAAAAAGAGCATCAGAATTGAGCACTGGGAAGTTTAGAGCATATAAGGCTGCGGTCACATGGCCCTTTAAATCCAGGACTCCTCCCAGATTTAAAGGAGTCACTTTTTCCCCTCGGGTTGGGATGATTACACATCCCAACCCCCGGTGGTGAAGGAGGCAGCGTGCGGCAGCAGCTGGGGGAGGCTTCCCCAAGCCCCAATGGTGGCAGGATGCAGTGGTGTGCGGCAGCGGCGTGCGGCGGAGGTGGCGGCATGCAGCAGAAGTCGCGGCGGAGGCCATGGAGGTGGCTGGCAGTGGTGACAGCGGGGCACGGATTGGACCAGAGTCCCCCCCCCCCTTTTGCCCTTGGGCGCTTGAGTGCCCAAGCGCCAAAGGGCAGAAAGGGAAATCAAACCCGGGAGGGCCGATCTGGACATCCCTTTCTCGCAATCATTGTGAGAGAGGGATGTCCAGATCAGCCCAGTGTGGGTTCAAAGCATGACTCCTGGGAAAATAGTTGATTTTCCCGGGGTTGGAAAAAGTGCTTTGAACCCGCGCTGGAGCCCGCTTTGCCTCAGGAGTAGATGCGGCTGGTCTTATCGGCCCCTTTAAATGCGGGAGGAAACAGCAGTTCCTCCCGCATTAAAGGGCCGTGTGGCCGCACTTTTAAAAATATCATCAGAATTGAGCACTGGGAAGTTTAGAGCATATAAGACAGGAAGTTTAATTTATCTTATGTCCTGATTCTCATTCAGAATGTTAAAATGGAAGAGGAATGCAGATCTGCCGTATGGGGTAAGTGGCAGGCAAGCTGCCTTCCCCCCCCCCCCTATTGTACCATTCCCCATAGTTCAGCTACAAATCAGCTGAGTGAACCTTGTAAAGCTTGCTGCCAGTCTTGGGGCACCCTGAAGATGTGTACCCTTAGTTATTCCCCCAGTTCCAGTGATCTTTCATTTCCCTCTTGGTGACTATGAGGATGGATAGATTGTGTGTTCCATGTGGCAGATCTCCAGCAGTCATTCATCCTCACAAGTCACCAAGAGGGAAATGAAGAATCACTGGAACTGGGGAAATAACTAGGGGTATACATCTTCAAGGTGTCCCAGGACTGGGAGCAAGGTTTACAAGGCTGAACTGTGGGGATGGTGTGACAGGGAAACTAGGCAGCCTGGCTGCCACTTACCTCCTCCTGCCACTAATACTATAAGGGCTGTCATCTTCAGTAAACCTGTTGCCACTTGCACCAGCCACTGATTTCCATCTCAGCAAGTATCTCCAGCAGTCATGTTGCGTCTTCTAAGAAATATGCTCCACAGCAATACTTCTTCCCAGTTTCTTCCCCCCCTTCCATCTTAATCCGACACTAGGGGACTCTATCAATATTCCTAAATTTGGAGCCACAAACCGCCATTCAAAAGTAGAAATGAACCTCTACTAACCATTATCTTTCTTTTTAAATTCAGATGGTGAGGGTGTAAAAATTCCAGTGAGGGAAAAGGTTTCCAAAACTTATCTCCAAGGTCACCTAAGGTGAAAGGGATAAGTTCTGAGGGAAAATTTTGTACTGACAACCCTTAAATTGAGTTTACCCTTGAATCAATAAAGGATCCTCTTTTTTTGAGAGACTTCAGAGAAAATAATTAATCCTTTCCTCTTTTGTTTTACTATCTCTGTCTTTTTGCAATTAACCAGAAAGTTAAGCTATTTAACTTAACTCAAAATGGAATCCATCTGCTGCCCATATTTCAGGCTTGGCGTTTGCAACGGATGGTTTCACAGATAATCTACAAAGTTCACACTCGAGTCAGAACGTATTAAAAGACAAGCAGTGCTGAGAGTTACATTAACATCCACTTTTAACTTGATTACAGCCTCTTTCCTTCCAATATTGTAAAAATACATATACTTAAAAATGCAGCAAGAAATCATCTTAGTTCAGTGGCTCAGAAGATCTAATTCAAGGTGTGGATTCTTAGTTTCTTCCTCATCTCTTGCACATGGCTCCTCCTTCAGTCTCCGGTTTTGTATTGGCAATAGTTTGTTAGGGAATTTGAATCACCAAGCTGTTGCCTGCCTCCCATCAGTGATTTAAAGTGATGCTACTGTCAGGGCCAGTCTTTGGAGCAAGGGACCATGGCTCTGCCTCCCAGGCTCAGCAGAGAGCCCATGCTGGCAGACTGTTGCTAGCAAGCCCTACAAAAGACAGTGGGATTTTCCACTAAGTAAATGTGCATAGAATCAGATTTACAGCATGCCTGGATATGGTGCAGAGAAATGAGACAAGTTTGTTGAAGATTCATTCTGTGCCTTGCATCTGAAGTTTGCATTACCATCTAAAGAGGACACTCAGAAGTCCACTGAATCAAAAATTACCTAAGTGTACCACTAGATTGAAGTGTTTTTCTTAGTCTAGTTTGGTGGGAAGAAGAAGAGTTAGTTTTTTTTACAGTACATTTCTCCACCTCAAGGAGTCTCAAAGTGGCTTACAGTCATGTTCCCTTCCTCTCCCCACCACAAGGCACCTTGTGAGGTAGGTGGTGCTGAGAGAGTTCTGAGAGAACTGTGACTGGCCCAAGGTCACCCAGCAGGCTTCATATTGAGAATCAAACTCACTTCTCCAAATTAGAGTCTACTGCTCTTAACTGCTATGCCACACTGACTCTCACTACATCACTCGGGGCAAGGGGTAACCACAGCAACAGGAAACTGGAACCACGTTATGGGAGGATGTGAGACTGTGACACAGTAGATCTCAGCCAACAGTTATCTGAAGTGATGCACTTGCAAAGGACAAAAATGACTTTGCTACAAGGGCATGATAAATGACATGTGCTCAGACAGCTCAGGACAGTGATTATTGATTTTAACTACTTAGTAATTTACCAGACTCCAAGAGGAATTTTTTTTCAAAAAATGTATCTAACTTTTTAATAGCTTTTGGAACTATAGTATCTAACCATGACTGCAGCTTCAAGTGTGGGAGGAAATATGAAATCTAGCCTTTGTTGCAGGACAGTGGCTAACTTTGGATGAACTGGAGAAATGCCACCATGTTATGAGTAAGCTGAAGGTGGTGGAATCTCCAATTTGCCTTAGTGAATTCTTCAGAGAACCAGACAAAGATCTGACTGAAATCAATAGGTGGTTCTGGTGGGTTCCTGACAATTACTGATCACATTAGAGGTTGGATTCTGCAAAGTATTCTAAAAGTTTGGTCTGGTGTGGGAAGCTGGGGAGAGTTTGGCTATCTGGCTGGTGTACCGGCCGCCCAACGCACCAGCCAGCAGCCTGCCTTCGCTGGTGGAGGTCGTGTCTGGCTGGGCATTGGAGCACCCGAGGCTGATAGTCCTGGGTGACTTCAATGTCCATGCTGATGATCCGGCCTCTATACCAGCGACGGACCTGGTGTCATCCATGGCGGCACTACGACTCACCCAACTTGTAACAACTCCTACGCACCAGGCCGGGCACACGCTCGATTTGATCTTTGCAGTGGGGGTTACAGTGGATCAGATCACTGCTACGGCGGTGCCATGGTCTGACCACTATGCCCTGAAGGCCCGTTTGATGGTGCCTCCCCGACTCTGTTTGGGCGGCGAGCGTATTTTGGCTCGCCCGCGGAGCCTGATGGACCCCCAGCGGTTTCTGAAGGCTCTGCGGGATCCCTTGCCCCCTGGCGGCTCGTTGGATGAGCTGGTCGAGGACTGGCATGTCCGGCTCACAACGGCCATCGACGAGATCGCCCCCCGACGTCCTCTGCGCCCTCGCTCTAAGCTAGCTCCTTGGTTTACCGAGGAGCTGAGGCTGATGAAGTGAGGACTTAGACGACTAGAGAGACGGTGGTGGAGAGCCCGTGACGGAGCATCAAGAGCATCTTATAGGACGTTTATGAGATCCTATGAGGTGGCAGTCAAAGCCGCAAAGAGGCAATTCTACGCGGCCGAGGTTGCATCTGCAAGCTCTCGCCCGGCACAATTATTTAGAACAATTCGGTCTTTAACTGTACTGCCACAGGGCAGACCAAATGTTAGGGAATTGGATATCGGCTGTGAGGCATTTGCGAGCTATTTTGCAGATAAAATCCTGCTACTCCGCCAGGACCTCCCGGCCACAGTTGAGACAGTGAGTGAACTCGAGGCCCCATGCACGTCTTCTGGTTCTATTCTGGATCATTTCAGTCCTCTCAGCCTGGAGGAAGTTGACAGATTGCTCTCAGCTGTGCGTCCAACCACGTGCAACCTTGATCCGTGCCCCTCTTGGCTTATAAAAGCTGGCTGTGAGGGGCTACGAGGTGCTCTCCGGGAGATTATCAACAAGTCCTTCGCTGAGGGGCTATTCCCGGGAGCACTCAAGGATGCGATGGTCCGCCCCCTCCTGAAAAAACCATCTCTGGACCCGGCCGTATTGGCCAACTATCGGCCGGTGTCCAACCTTCCCTATTTGGGTAAGGTATTGGAGAGGGCGGTGGCGTTACAGTTGCAGGGCTTTATGGATGACACTTCCATGCTGGATCCATTTCAGTCTGGCTTCCGGCCAGGTCATGGGATGGAGACAGTACTGGTCGCCCTCACGGATGACCTCTGAAGACATCTGGATCAGGGCGGTACGGCTGTGCTGGTGTTGTTAGATCTGTCGGCCGCGTTCGATATGGTCGACCACCAGCTGCTGATCCACCGCCTTGCCGACTCGGGGATACAGGGGCTTGCTTTACAGTGGCTTGCTTCTTTTCTCCAGGATCGGGGACAGAGGGTTGCGCTCGGGGAACAGACCTCCCAGAGGTACCCACTGGTATGTGGAGTGCCTCAAGGGGCGGTGCTGTCCCCAATGTTATTTAACATCTATATGCGCTCCCTTGCCCAGATTGTCCGGAGGCATGGGCTTGGGTGCCATCAATATGCAGATGACACCCAGCTGTATCTGTTGCTGGGCGGTCGGTCCGGCTCTACCCCAGATGACTTGGGGCGGGCGCTTCAAGACGTAGCGGACTGGCTCAGACTGAGTCGGCTGAAACTGAATCCAACGAAGACGGAGGTCCTGTGCTTGAGTCGGAGCGGGCCGGGGATAGGGACCCCACTCCCGTCCTTCGGGGGGGTGCCATTGGTGCCAGCGCCGAGGGTCAGGAGTCTGGGAGTGCTCCTGGATGCCTCCTTATCAATGGAAGCCCAGGTAGCAGCCACTGCCAAGGCAGCCTTTTACCATCTTTGGCTGATTAGGCAGTTGGTTCCCTTCCTCGAACGTGATGACCTAGCTACAGTGATCCATGCTATGGTCACCTCGAGATTAGACCACTGTAACGCTCTCTACTTGAGGCTACCCTTGTTCTGGATCTGGAGGCTGCAGCTAGTGCAGAATGCCGCAGCCAGGTTATTGATGGGCCTCCCTATGGGTGACCATATCTGGCCTGTGCTGCGGCTGCTGCACTGGCTGCCTATAGCATACCGGATCTGGTTCAAGGTGTTGGTGTTGACCTTTAAAGCCCTATATGGTCAGGGGCCTGCCTACTTGAGGGACCGCCTTTCCCCATATGTGCCCCAGAGGGCACTGAGGTCAAGCACCCAGCATCGCTTGACTATTCCCGGTCCAAGGGATGCGCAGCTGACCTGTACCAGGGCTAGGGCTTTCTTGGTGGCGGCCCCATACTGGTGGAATGAGCTCCCGGACGACATCAGGGCCCTGCGGGATTTGTTACAGTTCCGCAGGGCCTGCAAGACGGAGCTCTTCCGCCAGGCTTTCGAATAGGAGCCGCCACCGGGGAGATGGCAGGACAACATCGCCCTAGTTCCACAGGCCAAACCTTCTGTTGCCACTACTCTCCAGGAGCATGTAGATGCCGCCAGTACGGCTATGTTAGTCGTTTTTTTAATGTTGTGTACTTATGATTTTAAATTGTAAACCACTTCGGTGCTTATGTTTATGTTGTGAGCCGCCTTGAGCCAGTTCACTGGAAAGGCGGGATAGAAATGCAAAAATAAATAAATAAATAAATAAATAAATAAATAAATAATCCAGACAGGAAATCTGTTTGAGCCCAAATAAAATAGTGAAATTTAGCCCTACCATGTCCAAGGGGCCATTTTTAAAGATGAAGAGAATAATTTTCCTAGAATATTGTTCACCATTTGCATTTGTAGGACTTCTACAACCAGATGCTTAGGCTGGGAAAACAACAACACCCTACCACTTTCAAAGGCTATAGTCATGCGTGCCATTTGGTGAGGTCGGGAAGCGCTCCTATTTCATCTGTTGGTATTTGAAACGGATTCGCTTCATCAGACTTCCCAGTATATTCCATTTTACTGTGGGCTCAGCCCATCACTGCATAATCAGATGGCGTGGATTGGTGAGGGCTTTTTTTTTTGCCTGCTTTTGTGCATGCACATAAATGAGGGTGCAGTTTTTTGCACATCCACTTTCCAACTACTGGGACTCAAAATTTCCACTTTGACTGCTCGCCAATCCTTCCACAGAGCACTATGATCCCTTTGGTTCACAGTGAGCCGTAGTCACCTGACAAAGATCACTCCCGTTCCTGCTTGTTTTCAAAGCTGGCCTAGAGATGGTAACAATTATGTGGTTATGTGCATATTGTTAAGCAAGCAAAAAAAAGTGTGCCCAGTCAGGATGGAATGAGCAGACCATCCCAACAGCCTGAGAGTACGTTTGAGTGATCAGACTAGGAAAAATCTGTCTGTGTCCCATCGGCAAGTGTTAGGACGAAACTTTCCCTGGTGTCTTTTTACTCCTTTCAGGAACAGGGCAGAATGGGGTGCCAATGACTACAGAACCTTTCAAGGATGTTTCTGTCTGATCATGATCTTTAGATCCGTCTGGTATCATCAGCTATATCAGATCTAAAGGCATGTCTGATCGCAGCCAAATATATAAATGGCTTCATCTGTTTCTGCTGTAGGATCAGCAACCTAAGAAGCACGGTGTGTAATATGGAACATTGAAGAAGATACCAATGACAGAGAAAATGTTCATGCAATTTTGCTAATTTTGCACATTAACTAAATGTGAATGGGTCTATTAGTATGGTTCTGCCTAAACTTTCATCTAATGTGTGTCAGAGATTTGCAAAAAAATAATAATAATGTGATGATCTTTTAATAGCTGTGAATATGACCTGCAGGAATGGAGGCTGGAAACCAAATGGTGAGAAAAGGGAGCAGTTTGTAATTTGAATGGGAAGAGACAGAGGTTTCTAGTGGAATTAGCTGGAATTGTAGATGCAGCACAGTTGCTTAAGGATCTGCTGCCTATGGAAGGAGTACCTGTTTTTCCCCCATGATAATATCTTTCTTTACTAATAAAAAAAAATCAAACATTCTAAATATTCATATAATCAACCACATGAATTCAAACTTGGATAACCGAGGGGTTGGACTAGGTGGCCTGTATGTCCCCTTCCAACTCTGTGATTCTATAATGCTTCCCCTGGACAATATTCCCTCTATTTTTTTCTCCTATTGAGCAGAGCAGTTCACATTCTGAGCAGACTATAACTGCTGTAATCTTAAAATAGGCAATGTCAAAAGGTAGTGCAAGACCCTGTGTGGCCAAAAATACCAGGTGCCATCAGGTCCAGCAGTGGGGCTAGGACACTAGAAGCCCTCCCACTGTTGCCCGCCCCAGCACCAAGAATACAGCACATCATTTGCCCCAGACTGAGAGTTCCTATCTATACCTTGTGGCTAATAGCCACTGATGGACCACTCTTTGAGTGAAGTAGTACTTCTTTCTATCTGTTTTAACCCGACTGCTCAGAAATTTTTTTGAGTGCCCACAAGTTCTTGTATTGTGAGGAAGGGAGAAAAGTACCTCTTTCTCTACTTGCTCTATCCCATGCATAATCTTATAAACCTTGATCATGTCACCCCTCAGCTGTTGTTCCTCCAAGCTAAAGAACCCCAAGTGCTTTAACCTTTCTTCATAGGGAAAGTGTCCCAAGCCTTTTATCATTCTAGTTGCCCTTTTCTGCACTTTTCCCAATGCTATAATACCTTTTTTGAGGTGTGGCGACCAGAACTGTACACAGTACTCCAAACGAGGTCGCACCTTCCTGCCACTTGGGGAATGGAGAGAGTGTTTCTTTCTTCCTGCTACTTTCTTTGTGAAATTAGGAATTTTCTTAATACAGTGTCCATTAGGCTCCACTTTAGAACTAAATATAACAGTTTACCTCTGTGCTGAAAATGGTAATTCAGACACAGCATTTCTTTTCTGATTTAAGTGTTATTCTTTTATGGTGGGCCAAACAAAAGGGTCAATTAATTCAAGATATTTATGCTGCTTTCTGAAACAGGATACCTGATTAAAATCATGACAGACAACCATTCTGATATGTGTGCCCAACAGGTCAGATTAAAGACCGTGCCAAATATTTTCCTGCATTTTTAATGGACTCAAAATAGTGTGCTTTTGTTTGCATGTCTTTGCTGTCAAGTCACAGTCAATTTATGGCAACCCCACAGGGTATGCAAGGCAATAGACATTCAGATGTAGTTTGCCATTGCCTGCCTGCTTAGATGGTAATAACATTTCCTCAAAACCCTTTACAATTTTTTTTTTAAAAAAACAGTATTTTCAGTTCATAGTTCTTTCTATTTGCTGTTGGTTGGCAATATTTTTTCTATGTAATATATCTCCCTTCTTGGACCAATCAGATGAACAATCACAGACATTATTATTTAAAACAAGGACCCAAAGTAGCTCACATCATTCTCTAGGCCTTCATTTTATCTTCACAACAACCCCTTGAGGTAGGTTAGTTTGATAATGTGGCCTGACAGGCCAAAACAACCCTGGAAAAAGCCCTGCCACCTTTCCCTGCCTTTTGGTAACAGAAAACAAGGCTTAAGGGATGGTGTGACGGATTGCACTTTTTAAAAGCTTAGAAATGCTGTAGAAACAGGTAAAGAACTGTAACAGGTTAATTTTTCACAGAAGCAGAGAACCTTGAGTGACAAGCTGCTCCATGAAATCTGATTGGTTAATATCAGCTGAGCAGAGAGGGACTTTAGAGCTGAACGAGTGGGGACCTGCAGGAAACTTGTGGGAGCAGCTATCCCGTTCTCCCCAACTCTGCTTCTTCCCCTCTCCTACTTCTCTCACACTCTTTCTCCTTCCTGCCACCCCTTCTCTCTCTCTCTCTCTCTTCTCCATGCCTATCACTTCCTTTCTGCCTGCACCCCAACACTCTTTCTGCTTCTGTCACTCTACTGGCCTCCCACCTACTTCTCCCTATCCGAGATCCAGTTTAGCTTTTGCTTCATCCCCACCCCCGTCTCTCTCGCTGGCTATCTCTTACTGTTGATTTGCTGGGGCTGGGAGTAGATCCCTGTGGTGACCATTTCAAAAGATATAGTGGGAATTTAACCCTCCCTGAGGGGTTTTTTAAACTTCTTGGATTTTTCTGCAGCCCCACGGAGTCCCCTGAGTCTGTAGAAAAACTTATTGGGGGAGAGGGGGGGGAGAGCCAGTTTGGTGTAATGATTAGGTGTATAGACTCTAATATGGGAGAACCAGGTTTGATTCATCACTCCTCCACATGCAGCTGCTGGTGTGACCTTGGTTAGTCACAAGTTCTTTCAGAGCTGTTCTCTCACGAGCAATTCTTGAAAGAGTTCTTTCAGCCCCACCTACCTCACAGGATGCCTGTTGTGGGGAGAAGGGAAAGGAGATTGTAAACTGCTCTGAAAATCCTTTGGGTAGTGAAGAGCGAGTATAAATCCAATCTCCTCCTCCTCCTTCTTCCTGTGGAAAGAAGTATCCACACACAGAAGGGACTATTGGGAATTAGATATATAGATACTGAGGAGGAGAATTCATTTGGAATTCAGACCTGACTGAGAGCCATTTAAGGCAGACAGGAGAACTGGGGAAAGTTAGCAAGGACCAATGGGTAGTTAGAGAAAGACCCATTTTATTTAAATATTTTATGACTGGCCATCACTTGAAATTAATTGCCGTTGTCTTTTTCCTGACTCAAACAACGTTTGATAGTAAAACTGACAAGGTAGTGACAACATTTAGAATGGGAAGATCTCAGGTTTCCATTAGATGCTATTTTGTGTCATCTGATCAATATACTTCTAATTCTTGTTAAAATTAAAAAAAGAAGGTAGCATGGCATTTGAACAACAGTAGGAACTCTTGGCATTGGACTGGAGTGAATGATACAGCAACACTTCCCTTTAATATGAGTATTTGAAAGCCCATGGAATTTCATTTTTCATGTTTGTATAGTATTATCAAATGTATGAATAGTTAAACGTGTGTTTTTCTCCAGTTTCTCAACCTTTCTGCATCTCGTCTAAGGGAGTGATGCCATCCAAAGGTGACCTGCTCACTGTGCTTTTGAATTGCTGCACAACGTGTATTGCTTACTGCCCTTAAGAATCGCCTGGTTGCAAATGGCATCTTTGTTGCTGGTTGGGACACATTTTTTTTTAATGGTTCACAACATGACTGTGAAATAAAATGTCAGTACGAGAGCAACAGTTTTAACTGGCTTTACTTAGGCAGGGTGAGATGGATTATTGATTTTATAGAAGTCCCCAGCAGCAATTTATTTGACTGTTATTACCAGCCTCAGTGATTCCAAATTCTTGTCTGGCTTTCCCCTATTCAGTATTGGCCATGGTCTTTACAGAGCCTGTCATCACTGTAGCTTCAGTAGGTTTTCTGCTTTCATTTTATTTCTCGCCTGATTTGGGAAGAGTTTGTCCTTTTCAGTTGTCCTTTCACAAGGATAGACCATAGTGCATTTCCCATAAAGTGTTGATCAAACACCTACTGAGGGCAGGAACATTGACATCACCACTACTGTCATCATCATCATCGTCGTCATCATTTCATCATTGTTGTTGTCATTGGCTGAGGACAGACTGGCAATCTGCCCCGGGAGAGGTCCGCATGGGAAGTGGGGGAAGGGAGCCAGTTCAGACATGCACAGCTGTCCCTCAGCTCCCTTTCGTACTTACACATCTTGAAGCTGTTTTCCTTTCGCTTTAGCAGGACACCGGGAGAAACCGGTGTTCAGGGGCCGTCTTCCGCATGCCTCCCGCTTCCAGGCAGTGTGAACTTGAAGAAGCGGGAGGCATCCAGAGGCGGCAGTGTGAACCCGCCGTCACTGAGGTTTGCACATGAGCGCATATATGTTGCTGCTCTTGCGCTCATGCGCTCATCCATAGCCAGTGACGCCTGCTGCATGGTGCCTACAGGACATTGCCCTTTTCCTAGGGAGCTGTGCCGGTGTGCTGCTCTGCCAGAGGGTGCTGAGGTGCCCAGCTGACCCTGCCTACTTTCCTATGTCAACTGCACTTGCGCTCATGTGCACATGCGCACATAGACATCCAGCGCCGTGCTGCTGCGCGAGCCGCAGAGCAGCCTCCGCGGCAGTCTGAATGCTCCATAACAGCAGACATGCGCAATACACTGGCGAATGCGAACGGCCAGCCCCGGGGGATTTTTCCCCCGCAGCTTTTGCCTCCGGATTCATCCCGCTCCAGATTGCCAGTCTGTCTTCAGCCATTGATAGTACTGTAGTTTTATTACTATATTTATATGATATGTATAATCTCCCATTTTTACTGCAGTATCCTCTGCCTTTGTGATCTCCTTTCTTCATGATGGTTTGTCATACCTTAGACAGTGTTTGTTGCCCTAGATTGTTTTTTTCATCTGCATTGCTTTCCAGTTCTGTAATCTGAGCCCTAGTGCATTGTGTATTGGAGGGCTTTGCTGTCTGATGGAATTGCTTTTTGTATTTTGTAATCTGCCCTGAGTCTCAATAAGAAAGCTAAGCTATAAATGAAGATAAAGATGATGATGAAGATGATAGTAATGATGTCAGGTGGGAAAGGTATAAGCAAGGATAATGCTCTTGTTAAGTTTGAAGTCCCTAGATATCTCTTCTTCATATCTCTTCTTCGAATCTTAGCAATGCAAAGTCGTGAAGTCAAAAATAACAGAGGTAAAACATAATGTGAGCTATTAGACTACAGGGTGAGAGGAACGAGGCCGTGATCATGCACCATCTTTCTACAGTAGGAAGAAGCTCTGAAGTTGAACTGCACCCTTATGATAAGGCCATGTTACACACATCTTTCCTCAGCAGTCTCTTCTTTTGCTAGATGGCCAAGCTGTGAGTAACAGCATGGCCAAGCGCAAGCAGTACTGTGTTGTGTGCATGAAAGTTGTAATATCAGTAGAGAACATGCGATGTTGTACCTTCTTATTCTATGGATTTTAGCTGCACCTCCCATGCAGGTATAGCAAAGGCTTTGTGTGTATCTATGGATTTGTTAAAGATCAACTGTTTCAAACAGCGCAGAACTTTCAAAACAGCATGTCATTGAACAACTAGAAATATATAAAGATACCACTGTTGATTTCTTTTAGTTTGTGTTCACTGAAAGTATCTTCATCTTAGCTGCTCTTTTGGTTTATTTCCCTCTTTTTGTTCATATCTTTTTATGTTATGGCATCTTTGCGACATTTTAATATCGTGTATATATTATATGCCTTCTTATTTATTTAAAACCACAGTGAGTTAGAGAATTTATGACAATGAAATGCCATTTGTTTTTTGTTTTTTTTTTAAAAAAGATTTTTATTGGTTTTATCTATTACTACTTCTACATCGCTACTTTTCTAAGCTACATTTACCTTATACAGAGTGTGCTTTAACATTTGCTTAATATTACCTTACCACTAATACATATGAAGCATTTTAAACCTTGGTTAATTTTCAATTAACATTGTTACTGATGATATATGAAAAATAAAAAAGCTGTTTGACAGACATGCTCTTTTGAAGGAATGCTTAATTATACAAATTATATAAAATATATAAGTGCAATTTCAGTAAAAACAATTCAGCCCTTATTTCTTCTTTCGTCCTCTTCTTGTCTTAACAGTCTCTTCTTGTGCCTTTGGAGCTGCTGCTCCTTTTTCCGAGTCAGAAATTTCTTCTTCACTCTTTGAGCTATCAAATCCATACATACTTTCTTGCGATGCCAGCGAACCATCTGAGTCTCTCTCTTTTTTCTTTTCTTTGCTTTTTTCCAAAAAACTTTTTGCCAGTTGAACAGAGTCAATCTTGTATTTTTTATCTTTGATGCTGAAGCTCAGTCCTTCCGGAACATTCCACCTGTAGATAATAGATTCAGACTGTAGCCAAGATGTCAGTTTTCCATAGGCTTTCCTTCTTTTCCTTATTTCAAATGGGATATCTTTCATCACTTTAACTTCTTTTCTTTTGATCTTCAGAACCGCTTTATTTGTGGTCCTAAGCACCACATCTCTTGTTGACTTTTTGGAGAACCTTATCTGAATCTCACCAGGCAGGCTTTTCTTTTTGGTATAATCTGGATAGGTTCTGTAAACCATATCCATGTTGCTTTTTATTTCCGCTGCTTTTAAGCCTGTCACTGGTTCAAGCGCTTCACTTAGCAGATTTTTAAGGTCTTCTCCTTTATCCTCTGGCACATTCTGAAGTCTTAGGAAAAAATTCGATCTTTCCATCTGTAGTTTCAAAAGCTGATCAGAATGGAAGGCCTTTTCTTTCTCCGCTTTTTGTAGCCTTGAATCATGATTTTTTACTGAAGTTTTAACTTCCAGAAGTTCTCGCTGCAGCTTCTCTGTAGTTTTATTCGACTCCTTCAGTTCCAGCTGCATTTTATCCATCTTGACGTTGAGAGCTGTCATTTGGTCCACTAGAGGTCGCAATAACGAGGAGAACACAGTGCTCATCTCTGTGGTATCAACCTTTGAACTCGGAGCTGTACTTCCTAGTTTGGGGGAAGGTTTCGGTTTCCCCGCCATTGTTGAGGCTGCGCTTTTTTGTTGATAGTTAGATAAGATGGACGAAAGAAGCAAATTCTACGACTGCGCTTATAACTTTTTAAAGTTCATATCCTCTAATGCGCGATGCCGCCATCTAGCAAGCTGAACGTACTTTTTTTCATGCAGTAACGCCACGTAAAGAGTCTCGTAAGTACGCCAGTCTCGAGGGGGGGGGGTTCACTCCACCCGCCTTTCCCGCTATGTTCTGTTTGTTTTTACTTCAGACTCACGTTTTCTCCATGCGTAACTATAAGTTCCAGCTTCAAGGCTTCGCACTCTCTGCTGCTTCACGGTTTTGCACTTTTAGCCATACGGCTCCCATGGACGGGGGAACCTATGGGGGTGATGAAAAGGGACCTCGATCCCTCGGTCGCCACCGTAGGGAGAGATCCCCTTCATGCCACCCCAGGCAGAGCCCCTTCACTAGGGTCTCTGGGGGCTCGGCACCAGTCCGAAGCCCCTTCTTCCCGCCGGGTACGGATCGCGCTCCCCACAGATGCGGAGGAGCACGTCCGCCATGATCGCAAGTCTTGCCGGAAGTCCGACAATGAAATGCCATTTGTACACCAAAGCGTCTTGCAATGTTAATGTCAATTTTACTCTCAAATGTTGTTTGAGTCAGGAAAAAGACAACGGCAATTAATTTCAAGTGATGACAATTCATAAAATATTTAAATAGAACCGAAACAGTCACAAGAGTCAGTAACATCCTCAGTGACAACCCAATGCTAACCCTTCTCATGGCCGTATGAAGCAAACTTGTAATTGTGATGTGCTGCTGACTCAGTGTGTTTTCAAACTCCTTTGTGTAAATGCATATTAGAGCACATGTGATGCCTACTGGTAGAGGCAAGCACTGTCGAAGGGAAACCAAACACACCAACTACTCTTGTTTAAATAATTTATGAAAGCAAGGTGTTGACAAATCAATTGACAGTTCCCCAACAATTCTAGGCCTTGGCTGGAAAGGGAAAATAACAGTGGGAAAGTTTAGCATTCAAGAGCAGCCACTAAAACATTAATGTCCTTCTAAAGACTACATAAAGACCACACAGGAAGTTGATTCAGGTCTCTGGAGAAGTACATTTTCAAAATAAATAAATAACTGATACCCCCAAAACATATTTGATAACAGTTTCCAAGTAAAAACTGCATGGTTGTGCAAAGTGCCATCAAGTCACACTGACTATGGTGACCCAGTAGGCCTTTCAAGGCAAGAGACAAAGGAGGCCATTGCCTGTCTCTGCATAGCAACCTGAATTTCCTTAGTGGTCTCCCAACCAAGTACTAACCAGGGGCAGCCCCACTTAGTTTCCAAAGTCTGATGAAATTGGACTAGCTGGGCCATCCAGGTCAGGGCAAACCCCCCCCCCCCCCCAATCCAATATAAAACAGTATGAACAAGGTTTGCAAAAAGCATTAACTAACAATATTTTTAAATTACAAGAATGGGTTTATAAAGACTTGTGGTTTTTTCCTCCCTTTTGTACATGACTTTTACAGATGTATGTATGTATGTATGTATGTATTTATTTATTTTATAATCCCGCCTTGCCAGTTTTTTCGAACCGGCTCAAGGCGGCTAACAACATAAAACACCGTCAAGGTTTACAATATAAAACAGTTAAAACAACACTATATTACAAGTACACAAGATGGCGACTTGAGAGCACTCAGGTGGGTAGAGGCAGCAGGGGTGCGACCAGCAGTACCAGGGCGATGGTATAATCAGCTCTCTCCCCGATGGCGGCTCCTATGTGAAAGCCTGGCGGAAGAGCTCCATCTTACAGGCCCTGCGGAACTGCAATAGATCCCGCAGGGCCCTGATGTCATCCAGGAGCTCATTCTACCAGTAAGGAGCCGCCACCGAGAAATCCCTGGCCCTGGTACAAGTCAACCGAGCCTCTTTTGGACCGGGGCAAGTCAGGCGATTTTGGGTGCCTGACCTCAGTAGCCTCTGGGGCCTATATGGGAATGTAGAAGTGTTCCCCCCCCCCCCCCAGAAATAAAACTCAGGCAAAATATTGTATGAATCATTTCAGTTTTGTAGATGCTGTGCTGATTTTTATACAACTTCTTAAAAAATACATGAGCCATGGAAATAAATCCAATATTAGACAATAAAACTTTACCAACACGGTTTCCTGTTTCAGAACTTCTCAGATGCTAGCTGGCGAAAACTGCTCTTCTGCTGTACAAGTGGAATCTTCTTAGCGAAGCCTGGAAAGCTTAATATGTGAAACTATAGTGGCTAGATTTTTTTAAATCACACTTATCAGAAGTAGGTATTACAGAACATGGTGTCAGAGACTTAGGTGTGAAATTGACCTGTCTGCTTGCATTTGGGTGGTCAGCATACTTATCTGAATGGCAGACATCCCAAAAAATTTTCAATCTTGCCTTTAAAAAGCATTCAAGAGGACTATGCAACACTGGAAGAAAGGACAGTAGAGGTATATGTACAGCACTATCCTATCTCTTGTTTCTACATGAATGGGAGAGGATTTGCACATTGTGGTTTATACACTGAGGCCACAGAGGTCCATGTGAGTTTGGTGTAGTGGCATGTTACTGTTAGTAACCAGGTATGTCGCAGTATGCCCACTGCAGCAGTGGCATATATGAATGAAAACTGGCAGATGTCTTAGTGCTCAGTGTTTATGGAGCCTGTCCTGAGAATCAGATGGAACATCAAATACACATCAGAGTTCCAGCTGCAGACCATAGGCTGCTTCTTTGTTCCATGAAAACACCATCCTGAACCATGTTATGTGGCAGCTATATGGGACATGATAAGAAGTACCGAGAGCCAGCAGGGTCTAGCAGTTAGACTGTCAGATTAGAATCTGGAGTTCCCAGGCTTGAATCCCCACTTTGCCATAGAAGTTCCCTGATGACCACACTCTCAGCCTAACTTACCTTACAGGGTTATTGTGAGGATAAAATGGAGGAGGAGGAGGATGTAACATTTTGAGTCTTCACTGAGAGAAAGGCAGGGTATAAATAAAGTAAGTAAGTAACTAAGTATACAAGATGGTGGCACTCATGTCATCTCTTTTGTTGTTCAGTCGCACAGTCGAGCCTGACTTTTTGCGATCCCATGGACCACATCACGCTAGGCCCTCCTATCTTCCACCCCCCCCCCCCCGGAGACTGCTCAACTTCACGTTTGTTGCATCAATAACACTGTCCAACCATCTCATCCTTTGTCATCCCCTTCTTCTTTTACCTTCAATCTTACCCAGCATCGGGGTCGTCTCCAGTGAGTGCTCCCTTCTCATTTGGTGGCCAAAGTATTTGAGCTACAGCTTCAGGCTGAGGACAGACTGGCAATCTAAAGTGAAGGCAAAGCGGAGGGAACTGAAGCGAGGGAAAAAACCCATGGAGCTGGCCGTTCACACTGGCCAGAGCAATGCGGATCAGCGGCAATACGGAGCGTTCAGACTGCCACGGAGCATTCAGACTGCCGCGTAGCCAGCGCGCGCGGCTTGCGCTTGCCGCTGCTTTTTTTTCCCGTTGATGTGTTTCGCATGTGCGCACATGTTCACATGTCCAGTTCACACTGTTTGGAAGCGGGAGGCATGCGGAGGAAGGCCCCTGAACACCGGGAAAAACCGGTGTCCTGTTAAAGCGAAAGGAAAGCGACTGGGAGACGGGTAAGTACGCAACGGAGCCGAGGGACAGATGCACATGTCTGAACGTGCTCCTTTCTTCCGTTTGTGAAGCGTGCCTGCCCCACTTTAGATTGCCAGTCTGTCCTCAGCCTCAGTATCTGACCTTCCAGGGAACAGTTAGGGTTGATTTCCTTTAGGATCGACTGATTCAATCTCCTTCATCTGTTTTAGTCAGTGTATTTCTAGTAATTGAAAATAAAATGGTTGGGATAATTCTGATTTTGCCACAATGATACTTTCTTTTTGCCATTTCCATTACCAGATACAAAACTGAGGCAGACATCAATGTCCATCAAGAAATAAACATTATTTTACTTAATAGGAGTCCAGGGCACCTTAAAGACTAATACAATTGATTCTAGCATAAGCTATCACGAGTCAAAGCTGAGTTCATAACTGCATGAAGTGTTCAACAGTCAGACGTTTGTTTTATTTTTGTTGTCAGCAGCTTTGAGTATAAATAATCTGCTTAAATGGTTGAGCATATCAGATGGCATGAGCTTCAGTTCATGAAAGCTTATTCTGAAATAAATGTTATTTAAGTTGCAACTTGAGTGACAGTAAACAGTAAATAGGGTCACATGTTCACGTCTGTCTGTCTGTTTACATATGAATAAAATGCAGAAGAGGACAAAGATGTAAGCCACTTTTCAGTCCCTGCTGGGGAGAAAGGGAGGGTGTAAATGAAGTGAATAAACAAATGTAGTCTGTATTTGTGAAGAAAACTCAATAATTCTTTAGAAGTTGTCAGCAAATGATTTGTTTCCATGAGTCATTTTATTGTTTATAATTCTTTTACATTTCCACAAAATTCCTACAGACGTTTTGCCCATTGTGGAAATGATTTTTTGGGGGAGAATTATGATTGGACAAAATATCTGAGGAATTAAAAGGGAAGCAGACAGAACCCTCTGTGGTAACTTCATATTCCACTTTATGTTTTAATGGTACTAATTTTGGGGAAATTCATCTTACGTGCCCTCCCTCCAAATTATTCATGTATTGACATGGTGATGCCACTTGTTTTTAAAAATGTCTGTACTGGGGCGGGGGGGGGAGGCAGCAAAACAGCTCATTTTCTTTCCTGAAGCCTAGCAGATTTTGAATATAGTCCTCCCAAATCAGTGCAATTTGAGTAAGGAACTTCAGTGCAATTGATTTAAAGGAGATCAAGGGGCACTTTACTTTTTCTTTTGCAGGAGAGATTTTGCCTTTGACAAAAGAATTAATTTCTTCTAGCTGCATCAACTTTTGCTTAACAAATCTTAAACTGCATATTTCTCAGAATTCTCGCTTTTTGTTCTGGGTGAGTTTTATAGCATGTCTCCCTGCACGTGGCCTTGGTTCAGGTCCACAAATGAAACTCCATGTTTCCTGCAGTGAAATGCTCCTGTCAGTTTTTACTATCCTGCTTTTCATGCATCATTTCCTATTTCTCACCTGCACCTGGACAAGATCGATAGGCTGCCGTGAACCAGAGTACACTCTGTCTCATCATTACCAGATCTCAGTGGTGCCATGTTGATTAGGTCCAAGAAGCATGACTGAAAAAGTAATGACCAAATATGTTCTTGGCTGTATTTTCTTCAGATTTTGTAATTGAAACAAATGGAGCCCAATTTTCTTGTCAGTAGCTTTGACAATCCAGGCACTCTAAAGTTTTGGAATGTTCGTAATTTGTATACGTAAAAATGAAAGATTCACTTGCATTATTTGATAGGGAAAGAAACTATTGTACACAAGAGACTTCGGGTTACTTCGAACAAATGAGATTCTTTCATAATAGAAATGGATGTAGGTGCAGAAAGCTAGGAGACATCAAATGAAATTATACAGAGAGGCACACGCCCCCTGTTCTAGACATTTGTGGTAGTTAAACAGGTGGGTAGGATGCTGCACAGAGCCAAATGATCATATCTTGCAACAGTAAAATCAACCCTTTTGTTTCCAGACTAATTTTCGAATTGCTGGTCATCTCATGCTGATCAACATATTGTATGTTTAAAATGAGGATAGGAGCTGACAAAGAGTTCTGTTGCATAAATGAAAACATTGTATGCAATATGCACTACAGAACCTTAGTCCAAAGGTATGATTAGACAGTGCCTGGGTCTGACAAGTGAACTGTCTGGATGACAGACCTTCCAAGAATTCTGAATATGACAAGTTTCCTGATAGAAAAAAGGTGGGATATAAATGGAATAAATAAAAACAGTATTAGAAATTAACCCCCATAAAAGCTATGATTTTGTAATTTAGTTGTTCTTATCCTCCAGAACATCTTTTAGAAAACCCGATGCTTATATGGCATTGATGTAGGGCATTGAAATGGTCTGAAGAATTGCATGTTTTCCAGGTTGGTATTACTGGAACTGGGGAGTAGGCCAAGTAAGTTTACACTGAAATCCTGTGCACAGTAATCCCAGGCTAAGCCCACTGAAACCATCCTGGAAAACACACACCCATGGGATGTGTGTGGTGCTATTTGCCTTCTACAAGTTTGACTAGATTTGTTGTTGTATTGGTATGTAGTTTTAGATATTTGATACACAACAAACTAAACTATCCCTTGGTGGGAGGGGGGTAGATCAATTTTTCTATACATTTTATAAAATACACATTTTATATTGTAGAGTGGGGGGGGGGCTACCGGGGTAGACCAAGATTTTTTTAAAAAAATTCTCTAGTCAAATTTTACATGGTTATTTCCACTTACCTGAATAATTCAGATTACTGTAGCATCTAACCAGTTCTCTATTGTATTTATAACACACAATATCTTGTTCATGAATTGTTCATATTGCTATCTTATTGCACTATAATTTAAGCAGCAGACCACTCTCAGGTTACTTGGGAAGTGAGTCTGAAATCAAGTCAACAGAAACAAGCCCCAAATTTCTTCATAATGCATGTGACACACAAAAAGATGTATTTTATTTCTGAAATAACACAAATGGACCGTTGTTATTGTAACCATGGGCTTGCATCCTAGACTGCCTTATAGATATCCTGCATCATGGTAAAATTTACCCATTCCCATCTATTATACTTTTTTCAATTGCTAAAAGAATGGAAGTAGTTATTGAAAAAGCTTCTTCTCAGTAGAAAAGTAAAAACAAAACTGATATCTTGGTCAAATTACACTACTTAAAAATTTCAGGAAATGCCCTTAGAAGGATGTGGTTAATATGGGCCGAGGACAGACTGGCAATCTGAAGCGGGGCAGGCACGTTTCGCAAACGGAGGAAAGGAGCCCGTTCAGACATGCGCATCTGCCCGTCGGCTCCGTTGCGTACTTACCCGTCTCCCAGCCGCTTTCCTTCCGCTTTACCCGGACACCGGTTTTTCCCGGTGTTCAGGGGCCTTCCTCTGCATGCCTCCCGCTTCCAAACAGTGTGAACTGGAAGAAGCGGGAGGCATCCGGAGGAAGTGTGAACGCACCGGCAAAAAGTTTTGCACATATGCGCATGTGCGCATGTGCGCATATGCGAAAAACATCAAAGGAAAACAAAAAAAAGTGCAGCAGCACGTGTGAGCCGCGCGCGCTGGCTATGCGGCAGTCTGAACTCTCCGTGGCAGTCTGAATGCTCCGTATCGCCGCTGATCCGCATTGCTCTGGCCAGTGTGAACGGCCAGCTCCGTGAGTTTTTTCCCCCGCTCCAGTTCCCTCCACTTTGCCTCCGCTTCAGATTGCCAGTCTGTCTTCGGCCATGGATTCCACCACCAATCTATTTCTGCAGTGAAATGATGGAGGTTTAAGAAGAGTGGAGAAGGGCTAATTGGGTGGTAATCAGTACATTTTACCAATTTCAGGGAGTTTCGTGAGGCATGCCAGGCTGCAAACAAAGTATCTCCCTTCTCCATCATTATCTTCATAACAACTCAGTGGGGTAAGCTAGTTTGGGAAGGAAAGAGACTGGTCCAAGTTCACTCAGCAAACGTTAAGGGAATGTGGGAACATCTTGTCTAGGTTTGCTATTTCCTTGCCTATCAATGGCAGATAAACCTCTACCCTTGCCCCAATCTCCTGTTCTCAAGAAATTGAGGAGTGTAAAAAAAAAACCCAGAAAATGGCCCCATGATGATGCCCTAGGAATTTCCCCTTGTATCTTTAGTGTTGTCAGATGTATAACAACTAGCTGAGTTTCTATCTCCTTCATGTCTGCAGGTATAAGGGTCTGAACATGGCCAGAGGTACAAGATGAAGTGCCGTTTGCTCATGACCCATGATCTATGACAATCCCACTCCATGGGATTCAGGGCCTGATCAAGATGTGTTTTTTCCCCCTTTGCTTTAAATTGTATTTTTTGTTGTTTAAATTGATGTTAATTTAAATTACATTTAGATGCTTTTGTAATCAATTTGGGTCCCCACTGAACTGAAAAGCAAGATAATAAATTTCCTAAATAAATAAATGGATTAGTGGTTGGTATGTGGCGGGAAATGCCAGCTCATCATGTTCTTCTTTCTCCCTTCTGGGCTGCAGACTCAACTGTGAGACCTTGTCACCTCCTTCTGAGTCCTGATCTACGGGATGAGAACCATGGGTTTACTTGATAGCCATCTCTGTATAGAAGGCATTTATGATGGAAATGCACCATTATAGCTCATAGGAATCAATAAAGTGCAGTCATTTTTCAGAGCTGAAACTTAAATCCTGCATTGAGCAGGAGCCTTGATGGCCTTTAGGGTTTTTATCATCTAGTGAAAGAAAAGAATTCAGAACATATGGAAAGGAGATCAGTTGCTTTAAGGACAACAATAATACATTCCATTACTGAGTTAAACTAATTATTCATCTAGCCTAGATTTCTCTCTCTGACACAGTGCCCAGTAATGGATGGTTCAGAGAAAATGAGGGGGAAAAAAACCCAAAAATATTCTGGAAGGGCCTTTAAATTTTTTTGTTTCCAGCAGTTAGACATGCAATACCAGTCTTCAATTTAAATTTGCATCTCTTTAGCCACTTGCCAATATTTGGCACATGTTTTAGTGAATCAAGTTGTAACATATGAGAGAGTGGGATGAACACAAGACTCTCACTGGAACATAAAATGTGTTAATTCATCAGAGAATATTGATGTCACTTAAATCAGCAGCTCATTTTTCACCAGCAAGAATCTAAACTGGCTTTTGATAATCATTTGGCACTTCACATCAAATGTCAATTAATTGATAGAATCAAATGCATATCTTCTCCCTCTCTAGCAATTAATCTTTAATCGGCATGCAGCATATTATTTATAAATGCTTTGTTTATATTTATATCTAACAACCTACAAAATGGTTCAAAACTTACATATGGAAACATGCCACTTCAACCTACTAGAAACTATTTTTTCTAGGTTTGAATTCAATTCACTTGATACACATATCGGTGTTAAGTACTAATGCTGGTTTTCCACGTGCTCTTTTTAACCAAGAACATCAGCAAAAGATGAAAAGGTCTTTCTCCCATAACTCAATCTATATTGTCTGTTTCTAGAGGGAGGAATGGGTGAGGGAGCAATTCCTGTATAATTCACATGTATTCTCAAAATGGATCTCATCTTAAATTACTGATTAAACTCTAACTACATTTAACGTTGGTCTTTTATTTAACTTCCATTTTAGGAAAGAAAAAAAAAGACCTTAGGGCTTTACTCAGTAATATAACTGTCATACATTAAGGCTAAGTATTTCAAGTGGAAAATTAATTCAAATTAGTCATATTTAGAGATGGTTTTAATAGAGTTGAATTATTCATTCCAAAATTAAATTTATTACTCGAGTATATAGCCTGTTTGTCTACTAAAACATTTGGCTATTAAAGTATTCATTAGAGTTGAATATGTCTTGGCAGGGAAAAATGTCAGCATCAAGGGCCTATGGTCTAAGCATACCATCAGTTGTGATCATCTTCAGTTGGTGAAATTGGGGGGGGGGGGGGAGGGTTAGAAGATAGTACAGTGACAATGACATTCAAATCCAGCACCCCTGAGCTGCATTATTCTCCCATACTATGTTTGGAACTGCAGAGCCAGAGAAGACCTTTTGAACCTCTTTTAGGTCCTCCAGAAGCCTAGAGCATACAAAGTACTCTTGATAAAATGGGATAGCGGAATCCACACTGCAGTTGTTGAGGAACCATTCTAGGGGTCCATCTTCTGCAAAGGAAAAGAGGCTGGAGGATGCTATATAAAAATGAAGTTGTCTTCCAGAAGATTCTGGAACTGGCTTAAACCAATGAAGGGATCTCTAGAATCTTGCAACCACAATGCATACTGGTCATAGGACACAACAAGATTACAAGATCCGTAGTGATTCTTGCACTGCTAAACGTTCCCAACCAGTTTCTGGGACATGATCTGGTAATACCGTGGTTTCAATATGGACTTTCAACACCATTCCACACACATGTTGACCTTTATTCCTAAAAGATTCCTTCATGGCCTGCATGCCTTATAGATAGATTGTGCTCTAAATATTTGCCTGCCTGGCCATCCCAGTGACCAGTCATCAGAGGTTTCCTGTTTGTCTGTGAATAAATTTGACAAGTGTTTGTAGTTGCCTGGTGTGGAAACTATTTATAACTGTTGTTGAATCTTGGTTAATTTTGTCCTTTGCCACTTAACACTGTAATTGTTGCTAGCTCTCATGTTTTCAGTTTTAAATGCAAGTAGTCAAGTGAAAAAGCAAACAATCTTCTAGTAGAAAGAGCCTTCTAATGAATAAACACTGGTGCTAAAATCTTTATGATGTTCATGCTTGTAAAGATATTTTATGATTCAAAGCAGCTGCATTTCACATTCCAGTTTTTGCACCCCAGAACCTCTGGTAATATTAAAGAAGATTTGTGAGTAAATTTCTCTGTTTGTGCACCTGCATGTGGCCCAGTAGTTGCCTCACAGCATGGTCTGTGACACTGTAAGAGACCCTGGGTCACACTGCCTGAATCCCATGCTGCTCCAGTGTTGCTTCCCTTAAGGATCACCATAGCTCAGTGGTAGCACCTGTGCTTCACTTGCAGAAGAACCCAGATTCAGTCCCCTGCAGATGCTCTGAAAAGGTTGTTAGGTGACTGGGCTAAGAAATACCCTTGCTTCAGAAACTTGAAAGCTCTTGCCAGTTGAAACCCAGAGGGACTGATTCAGTATCCTGATGAGCCCATTATCTCAAATAGCACATCTGCAAGTCAAACTTACCTTGCTCACAATAAGCATTTTCTCTCCTGTTGAGGAATGCATATGGTCACAACAGTGATGATGTATTCACAGTGTGTTAGTGGATTTGCAGCTGTGAAGCTGATGTAACAGGGCATGGCAGTTAGCCTGCAACCCACTGTCGGTGCATGCTTACAATTTACTAGCTTGCTTGGATTATTTGTAGTTGCTGGAGGAGATCAGGGCCCTGCAGGATCTTTTACAGTTCTGCAGGGCCTGCAAGATAGAACTCTTCCACTAGGCTTTCAGCTAAGGAGCCGCCCTCACTACTACCACCAACGGCCTGGCCTTCAGATTCAACATCTGGCTTATGTCATTGCATGACCACTGTAGTCCATAGGACCACAGGAAGACCACTGAGCTGGTAAATTGTCTGTCTATAACTATTTTAGTACGCCATCTTAAGCAACTAAGGAATCACTGCTAGCAACTTATGATTGTATGATTTTACTGTATTCTGACTAGTTTTAATTGATTTGATGTGGTTTTAATGGTACCTGCATACTGACTATGTGTGTTGTTGTTGTTGTTGTTATTGTTATTGATGATGATGATGATGGTAAATAATTAATAATTTTCCCCAGGAGTCGTCATGGGCAGGTCACAACCCATTTAAACGCAGATGCATTTTGAGTGAATGTAATTGCACAGTTGGTGGTGTTCATCATTTTGGTGCGTACCCCAAACTTACTGGAACCCAGTTCCCAGGCAGTACAATAATGAGCAAAGCATTTGTGATCCAAATTGAAGCACTCTGTTCACACAAATATGCTTTGGTAGGCAAGCAGACAAAATCGGCAAGGATATTAGAAAGAAAAGCAGAGAGCTTGGCGGTCTCCAATGCAGTGGTTAGGTCCGTATTCTGGAAAGTCAAGACACACACCCTGGGCCTACCCAAAGGACTGAAAGAAAGCTCTTATTTGGGAATGTAATTTTTTATTCCAGTTAGATAGGTTGGGTGGAAGAATGAGATAGTGATCGGAAACAGTACCAGAAAACGCATATATGAAAAGTCTGCAGTATAACAGAGTGCAATTTTGAGCACTGGATAAGAGATGAACTTTTTTTTTTGAGTGTTTGAAAGAGTGCTCCTCACAATTTATGATACAATTGCAATTGAAGCAGACAAGTCTTCACACATCACTGTTTCAGTATGATCAAAGGAAAATATGAGGTTGGTGAATTTATGTTCTGTGTATTTTTCTAATTTATAACTCCCTCTAACATAGGGTTGCCAAGTCTTACCTGTCTTTTAGCGGGGGGAAGTCCTTGCTGGTCTGGGAGTCTTCTGGCAGGTGCGCGGAGCACGCGCACCATGATGACATCACCTGGAAGTGATGTTATCATGTCGGGCACGTTGGGGTGGGACCTCTGTAATTTGAGAGAAAACCATTGAGTTTTCCCTTGAATTATAGAGCGTTCCCCTGAAATGTGCCCGACACGATGATGTCACCTCTGGGTGATGTCATTGTGCTGGGTACGTCTCTGCAGCCTGGCAATTTGGGGGTGGGGTTCCCCTGGTGGCCCAATCAAGGCCGGCAGGGAACAGGCTGATCAAGCGGGGTTTTCCAAACCCCCCGGGGGGACTTGGTAACCCTACTCTAACAATTGGGAAAGACCAGACTGCTTGGTATTCCCCACCTCCACATGCTATTTTCTGATTCGGTCTTAGGACGTTTCATAAATTTGGACTGTCAAATTCATTTTCCAACAGTTTGTTGGTTACCTCTCAGCAGTCCTTCCAAGTCTTACAAGTACCCTGCTTCTATGGACTGGCTGAAATGGAAGTTTAAACTTCCACCACTGCATTGGAAGCAAGATCCTATATGCCTGGAAAGTGGGTTGGAGCCTACGGCTTCAAGTTTCCAATCCATGCAGCAGCTCAGCGGGGATGGGCTATAAACCACTTCAGACAAGGAAAATATTCACCAGTCACTTTTAATGGCTGTATTTTATAGCTGCCATGAAATAGGTGCTTCGTGTCTTTGTGATGCAGTTCAGAAAGCTTGACAAACCCTCTGACCCAGCGCTATACGGAAATTGTCCTTGAGAGCTATAAATGTGTGTACATTTGTTTCTGCTTCTTTATGACTTACTGCCAACAAAACAAGAGGAAAACAGAGCAACCAGGTATGCTGGTATGTACATTAGGAATTGGTGTATACTGATTGTGCTATATTTTCATCATTTGCCTGCCTCTCATGCTTTATTTCTTACCACTTACATTCTCATCCGGTCTGTGCAATATTTTTTTTATTTATTAGAAACACCTGCAGTTCTGGGTACTCTGGGATCATTCTTCAGGCTGTCCCTAAAGGAATCATAATCCCCCCAATTAGAGTATGTCAATGCCATGACTATTGGCTTGAATTTATGGTTTGCAGACAAACCACTCATTACAGATGCCCTGCTTTGCACTGCGCAGTGTAGCAGATTGCAACGGGTAACCTGAAAATTGTACATGCAGTTCAAAAAGTTCTGCATTGTATAGCACCGTGTTTCTCTCCTTCCAACCTTTTTTTCCCCCTATTGAGAAGGTCATTTTCATGCTTATCTTATTTTCTGCCCTGGCTTTTATATCCCATGTCGCTGCTAATGGTTTAAATGTAATCCTTGTACATTAAAAGCATGCCATGCAATACCCCTTCGAGCATAAGCCCATTAAAATAAAAATGGATATAAATGAAGGAACAGACTGGACCATGAAGATCTTTCCATGCAAGCCCAAACCCTTCTCTTCCTGTAGCTCAGTCCACAGTGAAAAGAAGCTATACAGACATGCAAAGAATGCAGCGAGATGGTCAGTGCAGAGATGGCATTTATCACACAGCCCTGGTACAAATGGAGTCTGCCAGGATCTTCTCATGGTTCTCTGGCAACAGCCTCTGGAGGAACTGAGCAGTAAATAAGACCAGGCTTGGACCTCTTCACATTCTGGTGCATAAACTACTTGATCTCATGTGGAGAAATTCCAATCCAAGCCCCCTGTCTGCAGTAATTCAGCAAAGGATTGCTTTCTTGCAAGTGGGATTTGAACTATGGGGTCAGGGAAATGACTCCTTCAAATCAGTATACTATCTCCAAGCACAGGCTTTGTGTCCTGTGACAGTGGGGTGGACCAGAGGACATACAAGCCCAGGACTCATTATCATGATGCACCAAAGAGTTTTTTTGGGGGAGGAATCCCCTATCTGAGCAGACTCTCTCTCCAACAGTAGTATGGAAGCTAACAAAGAAATTTCCCACTCTTAATGGAGGCTGAGGACAGACTGGCAGTATAAAGCGCAAGAGAAGTGGGGCAAAAAGACCCGGGCCAAGTTGTGGCGGGGATTCCCAGTCGCACTGCCCCGACTGATGTGGCAGCATGCCAGGGAGGAGGTGGAATGGAGCAGTCACACTGTGGGGCCGCCCCTGGCACCACCGCAGTTGCGTGTGGCTTTGGTCCACTTCGCCGACCTGCACATAGGTGCATAAGAGCAGCAGCATTGGGTGGTTGAGCATACATGGGCGGTTATGCATATCCCTGCCGGATCAGTGGGTTCACATTACCAGCGCTGCCTGATTGCAGCTTTTTTACGTCTGCACTTCCAGGAAGTGGGATCAACGCACCCTCTGCGGCTTGCACCGGCTTTCACCTGGTACTTTTAAAAACCGGGAGCAAATCGTTAAAGGGTGGGGTGAGTATGGCAGGGGAACGCCAGACAGCTGTGGCTGTGTGAGCCGGCCCACTTAATCTGCTTGAGAAAGGTGCCTATATCAGGCCAAACTGCCAGTCTGAGCTCTGCCGAGGATCATTATTTGCTGATATCACTAATTTCAAATGAAACATGAAGCATCAGTGGAAGTGTGGTGTGGTAGGGGTCTTGAAAGCCTTTCCATTTTTAGGGGCAGAGATTTTGCTGGCTAAAACTGACTCTTCCTCCCTCCCTTTTGGTATTAGCAGAATTTCTTAGGATTCTTCTCAAACTGGCTTTTTCAGTAGCTTCACAGTGCTTGTGTAAAGGAGGGTTATTGCATGCGTAGTGGACATCTGGCATCTTCATTTGGGATGTGCGAATGGCATGATAGGAATAACCATTCCTTGCCTTTCCTGCGGAAAGGTGTAACCTCCTGTATGAGGACCATCACTTTTGCATAAAAATGTAAATTTTCTAATACAGATACTAAGATTATGAATTTGGGCTGGGATGGAAGGATCTCTGAAAGAGGACATATACAAAGGAGAACAGGCTCCTGTAGCTTTTAGCCATAGTTTAATACCATAGTAACACGTTTAATACTGAACTTGGCAACTTCAGCATTCAATGGAGAAACTGAACCAATTTTGCTATGGAAGCTAGTTGGATGACCTTTGATCACACACACTCAGTTTAACCAACCTTGCAATGTTGTTGTAAGGATAAAATGGAAGAGAGCAGAATTCAGTTCCTTCCAGCCGTGGACCCTAGCAGCAGTTGCAGGTGGGGGCCTCTTTGCCAATGCAGTGTGTGGGAGGAGGCAAACTAGGCAAACTACCAATAGAAGATTTCAAGCAGAGGTATTAGTGTGTTTGTCTGTTTTGGAGGGCAGGGACCGGAGGAATGGCTGGTGGCAGGACACACCAGGAGGAAGGGCCAGGCATGGAGTAGATGCAGCAACAGCAGCCTGAGGTGATTTGGGTGACATCTGAAGAGATCCCTGCAGTGAAGGAGGGTAAGCAGGTCTAAGCGAACTTTGGTCGGCCTGCACAACCTTGGGGACCCTGGGGTCAGCCTTCAGATTCCCAGCCTTCAGATCCCCAGCCTCCTCACAAGTATACGACACATTATGGATCCCCTCGCTGGTGCAGCCTGGCAGTTGGGCATAGGGGATGGGTCAGCTAGCACCCCAGTTGGGGTGGGGGAATGTTTCCTTGCTACCCTCCCAGCCACAGGGGATCCCCTGGGGAGGTTGGGGGTACTCCAGCCCATGGAGCAGAGCATGTGAAATGGTTCCTATGAAAGCCTTGCCATTTGGTGATCAGGCCATGCCCTTGGGGGATCATCTTTTCTCCACAACACGGGACAAGATATGCAGAGGGGAGTATGTGAATGTGTTTACCCTTTTGTTCAGGAAGTTAGAGAAAAAGGATAAGGAAGACCTAGAGGAGAGGGAGTGGATAGGATGTGGGCTAATTGGTTGCCCGGGTTCTTGATCTATACTGGTGTAGTAGTCCGGACCCAGCATTGGTAGGCACTCTCTTTAGTTCCTAGGAGTGAAAATCAGTGGAAGGAAGGGTCTCTTCTTTATGCTTAAAGGTAAAGTTTTCCCTTGCTTGAAAGCTAGTCGTATACGACGCTAGGGATGTGGTGCTCATCTCTGTTTCCAAGCTGAAGGGCCAGCACTGTCCAAAGACATTTCTGTGGCTATGTGGCCAGCATGACTAGACTCCGAGGTACACGGAACACTGTTACCTTCCCACTGAAGCGGTACCTATTTACTTACTTGCAATGTCTTGCTTTCGAACTGCTAGGTTGGCAGGAGCTGGGACCAGAGACGGGAGCTCACTCCATCATGCAGCACTTGGGTCTCAAACTGCCGACCTTCTGGTCTGCAGTTCAGTGTCTTAACCACTGAGCCACCGTGGCCCACACTTACTGTCCTGTTAAACCTAAACTAATGTTAATGTTAAACAACAAAATTTGCATCATTTATGACATGGTGGTGAAAAAGTGTGGTCAAATAACAGCTGAATTATGGTGACCCATAGTGTTTCCAAGGCAAGAGATGAACAACGGTGGTTTGCCATTTCTTGCCTCTGCGTAGCAACCCTGGACTTAGTTGGTGGTCTCCCATCCAAGTATTAATCAGGGCCAACCATGCTTAAGCTTTGGAGATCTGAAAAGATCAGGTTAGCCTGGGCCATTTGAAACTTACACAATATTTGACATACTTATGTTATTTGGTCAGAAAAGGAGTCACATAAAGTTCGATGTAGTTCCAGTTAGATGCTCTTTCCTTCTCTGGCTACCAGTTATAGAGAGCTCAGTTCTCAGTGGAACTTCCAGAGCTTTCCTCTGAGACTTTGCTGCAGTTTCTGGCCCACCTCCTCTGGATCTCCCCCCCCCCCCCAGCAATGTAGGGCAATAAACTACTTGTTAATCTGTGGGTATATGTGTCTCAATTGTTTGAGAGAGAGGTGGAAAGGTCAACTGTAAGAGTTGGGTCAAAAGGACAACAGCAGCAATGAAAGACTTGCATCCTCCCCTCACGAAGATTAAGTATCCTTTTGGGTGCAGAAATGCATCTTATATTTAAGAGCGGTATATGTTTCCAGGATTCCACCCTGTCTTTAAAAGCATTTTACTCATTCTAAAAGAAAATATTCTATATGAGGTTTTTTTCCCCCAGTACTCCCCCAACTTACAGGTTTTTCCATCTGAAAAATGTGGGAAACAAGGCTGCGGGGGGGATTTAAAAAAAACAAACACGTTTTTTCTCCCTGAATTTTCCCAGTGTATTTTCCTCCCAAGCCTTCACATCTCTAGATAAGGCACACTATGCCAGAGATGTGCCTGCAGGTCAACCAATGTGTTTACTAAAACAAATCCAGATGGCTCTAGCAAGTGAGATGCCTCGTGCAGTACAGTGGAAAGCAGAAAACTAACTAGGATTGCCATGCAAAGTGACATGGAGGAAAATTCCTTCCTTGTTTCCAGTATAGTGAACAGATGGATCCTATGCCAACCCTACATGTTTGTTAATTCCATCCCTGCAAGGGAAAGTTTTGTGATTAGTTTAACATCAGGGCCTCTATCTGGATGAATTTCATTTCCAGACACGGGGTACAGTCCAAACAAAGGTTATTTAGGTTTCATTGAAATAAATGGGATTTTGGTGGCTGCTTGAGTGCTTTGCTTCCTGGTCCCAGCAGGAACCAAATTAGATCATAGCATTCTCAGATAGATATAACTAATTTAAATGCAGGCAAGACCATTAAGACTGTTCTGTATTGGTCTCTAAGAAGGATTTTTTTTTTTTGCTTTTATTGTCAAAACAGGTTATTCAATCTATAGTTTGATACTTTTGATTCTTAATACTTTATTGATTTTATTTTCAAACAGCTGATTATATTTTTGAAGACTACGGTTTTCAAGGAGAAATATTTTCTGTCAGAAAAATTCTACCTAGGGAAGGTAGTTCATACAGGACATTTTCCATTTTCAGTGTTTACACCACAGAGTACTATTGTAATCTGTGAGAAAAGAAGATTATAATGAAAATGCTGACACAGTTCTGGCTGTCCTATTGTTGCTGGCAACACTGTAATATTCAAACCGGATGATAATCCTTCACTGACCTTGACATGTTTATCATCTTCAGCAGTTCTGTTGTTCTCCCTGTAAAAATCTGACAGCTTGCAATAAGAAATCAACCTCATACATCAAGCCCTTATTGAATACAGGTTTTGATGTAGAACATGAACCTTTCCATATGCTGCATACAAAACAGCCTTTGGGAATAAGGGGAAGAGGGAAGGAGAGACACCAAGCCTATATCAATAGATGATATACATTTCTTGTGCCGGCAGCAAGAGCCAGCCCAGGTGGGTGAGGGAGATGGATAAAACCTACAGGGCAACCCTATGCTTATGGATTTAGACTGGTGTAACGCTGCAAAGGGTTGTACCGATACACACTCAAGTGGAGAAAATAAAGCCCCAGAGCTATCGAGTACAGTTTCCTTAAGTCTTTGTGTGGGTGGGGAATGACAGATGATGCTGACAACCCAGCTGCTGACAGCCAACTTCCCAGACCACCAGTTTGAGATAACCGAAGGGGGGAAACTAGTTTAAAGTAAGAAGCACTGGCAGGCACATTTTGCGTTATCATCTTCCTGTAGTCACAGTTAGCTAACCAGCCTATGGTTGGTTGGTTGGAGACCTACTGCTGATCTGGTTCATCACCCACCAACACCCAAAAGCACTGACAGGGAGAAACAGAGTGGAAATTGAGTGTAAATAACAAAGCATCCCATGATGTCAGTCCAGGTTTTCACCAGAAGTGATGTCAGTGTGCCAACACTCCAGTCCCTGCCCCTTGAATGCTCCCGGGGTTACCAACTGCAGTCTGGCAACCCTAAGCCTGCCACATACTCATTATAATATTGGCAGCTGCATTTTCAATCCCTTTCTTTGTATATAATGTCTTATAGGTCACTATTGTCTACATGCTTGCTCACTTTCTCAAAGAACTCCAAAAGGTTGACGAGTCAGGACTTCCCTTTGCAGAAGCCATGCTGGTTTCCCCTCAGCAAACTTTGTCCCTCTGTGTGCCTAACAACTCTATCTTTGATTACAGTTTCTAATAATTTGTCTCAGACAAATGTTAGGCTGACTCACCCATAATTTCCTGGTTCCCCTCTGGACCCCTTCTTAAAAATCAGTTTAACATTTGTTATTCTCCAGTCTTCTGGTACTACGGATGAGTTTAGTGATACATTATACATACTGCTTAGTAGATCAACAGTCTCAGAGGCCACTTTGCTTAGGCTAGCATCAGCAATCCCAATTGGAATCAGGTCACCAGTTATTTCCTACTGCATTGCTGCCAGTTTGGGGCAGGATGCAATGGATGAGCTAATGCCCACTGTTTGCCCCACTGAGCTGAGTGGTCCTGAAACACTGGCTTGCAGCATCACAAAGGCTGGTCAGCTTGGCTTGCTCCAGAATCATTTTCACTTCCTGGTCTGCCATTCCTGTAGGTGGCTATATAAATGGCTTTAGATATTAGGGAGCTAATTGTCAGGAGATAATCTCCTGGCAGCTCTTTCACACCCCCTTCCCCAAGGACCCTTTAGAGGACTAATTCAAACACCCATAGCTGAGGAGAAAGGACATGTATGTCTATGAAGAAATGGATTTATTTTTATTTTGGAAGAGGCAGAGAAAGAGGCAGAGAGGCCTGTGAATTAGCTGAAAGTGAAACATTTGGGGGTTCAGAGTCTCTCTGTAGAGTTATTATGTGAGGCAGCAGATACACTCTTTAATACAAGAATCTCTGTGGCCATTTGCACTCTATTTATATATCTGTAAATAAAGCAACAATTACAAATACAGCATTCATCTCCCATGTTTAACTACCTGAAGGAAACCAACCTGGGGAAGCACTGCCCTTTGGACGTCTTATTTTGAGGTAATTAGGGGATACATACAGTTTAAAGCCTCATTTCTACAACAATGGGATGGACTTCACCACTAGAAAATCATACCACCACAGTTGAACTTAATGTAACTTTCCCTGTTGTATAGTATATTTTCCCTTGCTCTGTTCTGTACCAGACAGGTCCATTGCACATGTAATCAAGCCACATGGGGTTTCCATGACAACCCATTCTACAGCTGGGCTGTTCATAACTGCATCTTTTCTTCAGTGGAGGAATCCAGGCAGTTAATGAAGCAAAGGTAGTGACAACTAGAAAAGGGAGTTTAAAATTCTGCTCAAAAACCCATTTAGGAAAGGAGAGGGCTGTCCTTATCACCACAAGGGCCAAGTTAGGCCATGTTAGTTAGCGCATGTTGAAGACAATAAGGCAGCCATTAAATATAGGAGTTACTGTAATCCTAAATGAAGTTACAGTCTTCTAAATCCACTGAAGTCAATAAGCTTAGTAGGATTTAACAAAGTTGAAGTCTGTACTGTAAATATTATAACATATTCCCTTTTCAAAGGCAGTTTTAATTTTGTTCTATATTTTGTTCTATCCATGCACTGGCTACACCATTAATTGCAAATAAGTCCTGCTGAATAAACGGAATTTCCATCCAAGTAAACATTGTGAACATTGAATTTTATGATCTATATAACATTGTCATTGATCTCCTACTAGCACACACAAGCAGGGGTCATTTTGTAGGAAAAAGTGGTGCAGGAGCTCATTAGCATAACTCATTAGCATAACTTATTTGCATATGCTACACCACCTGACATCACTAGAAGTATGTCAGAAGGCAAGAAAGAAAGGAGAGAGTGAGAGAGAGAGAGAGAGAGCTGGCAGAGAGGAGACAGCTACTAATCCAAGCCTCAGAAATACCACTATTCTGGGAGGATAGCTTCAGTGGTGGCTGAAGCCTTCAGAAGGCTGGTCGGAGGAACAAGGACCTTTCCAGGGGACGGGGTCATTTTGCTGCAGCCATGACACAAGCAGGCATTCTCCCGGGGGGGGGGGGGGCTGGCACCAACTCCCAGAGCTGAGCTCCCTCGAGCTCCTGCTTGAAATTACCCCTGGTTAAAATGTTACAAGGACTTGTAAGAGGCATATTATTTTTCCTTCCCCCATTGTTTCCTCTTTTATTTCCCTGAAAGCCCCCATAAACTCTCTCATTTTTCTTCTTCCTTATTTCCTTCCCACCTGTGCTGGATTACACAGGAAATCAGGCTTTTTTTTTTTTTTTTAATGCTGCTTGTTTCAGAAAATCTGGGAGATTTCATAATCTTCCCTGTAGTGGAAGGTTTGTTTGATTGGTTGCTCTACATGTTCTCTGATTGGCCAGCATCAGCTGCAACAAGTATAACATCAGCTGTTCTGGAGGGAAAAGGGTCTTTCATCTTCAGTCTTCTGACAGAGGAAGGGATAGCTGGAGTCAGTGTTCTGACAGGGTTAGTCAGAAGGGTCTTCTACAAAGAGAAGAGACTCCTTTGCCCTAACAGTATTAGAACTACTTTGGGGGAGAATTGTGATTCTGAGTCAAGAAAGCTAACCAAACAGATATTGGAAGAAAGATTTGGCAAGGGTGACTGGGTTGTTAGGCTGTAACTCCCAATCAAGCCAAACAGAAAAGGGTTATTTCTTCTTAGAGGAAAAAAGAATAATCCCTGCTAGTAAAAAGGGGTTGTGCTCTGAGGAGAACTCGGGTCTGTGGTAAAAGGAATAAGCTTTAGACACCTCAGGAGTCATGATTTCCTGAAGGGAGAAACTAGATTTTCTAAGGGGAGAGATCTAGAAACACTGAGAAAGAGCTGTTCTCCAGCGAACTCTATTAAAATTTTGTGTAATTGCTGAAATATACTTTAAAAGTTTCACATAAAAGAACTAGAAATTTCTTAAAAGAAGCAATATCAATACTCTCGTATGTTTTAAGTTTTCAGTTCTGTACATATTATAAAGTTTTATGTCAGAATTTCTAAGCCTTGACTTCTCAAATATAGGTAGATATAGATATGTAGATATAGATAGACAGAAATAGAGGTGTAAATTCCCTGCCTGTTAAATAAAATCTTTATTCTGTTTTGAAAGTTATTCTGCCTCAAGTGCCATTTTAAAAGGGTTTAAAAACAAGACAGCTCCTGAATTTCCCTCAAGTTCCTGTGCTGGGTCAGAAGCCTGAACATATATCTGGAACAGGGTGGGGCAGTTTAGTTTTTTAAGACAAAGAAGAAATCCACGCTTCTTGGGGGCAACTCAGTCACTGAAGGGAACTAAAATTTTGGCAGGAAAATCTGCCTGAGAGTTGGGAAGTGAAAGGGGTCTGTCATACCACCCATCAGTCAACCTAATTATGTCTGACATCAAGGGCATAGACTTTCCAATTGGGGGGGGGGGGGTTGGGGCTCGGCCAGAGACATTACAGGCCATTATCTCTGGGGGAGGCTCAGCTTATCCTGGAAAAGTTCAGGGGGGGCTTCAGCTCCCCAGCCCCTCTGAAGTTGATGCCTATGTCTGATGGTGTCTTCAGATTTCCCTCCCTCCTTCCCCTTGGCAGCCTCTACTTAGGAAACCTATGGCCCAACTGCACAGACCTCAGGGCTGGACCTCGTTGTGCAGTGGGGAATCCACAAGTACTTGCCAGTGTCACCTCTTTTCCCTTTGTATCCCTTTCCCTACAGTATTTTCTGTTTCCCTCCTCCTCTAACATATCCTCACCTTTCTGTGCTTCCTTCTCACCCACCCACCAACCTACACTTTATCTCCTCCCATCTTCAGTTACATTTATTTTTTATTTACTTCATTTATACCCTACCTTTCTCCACAATGGGGACCCAAAGCAGATTATATCATTCTCCGTTTTACCCTCACAACAAAACTGTGAGGTAGGTTAGACTGAGAATCTGTAACTGGCCCAAGGTCATCTGATGAGCACCAAGAGAGAGTGGGAGTTTGAACCTGGGTCTCCCAGACCCTAGTTTGAAGCCCTAACCAATAACCACGCTGACTTTCATGTGGTGGCTCCGTTGAACAGAAATTAGCAGCCTGGCCTGGGTGAGTCATAGATCTCATGTGGTATCAAGTTGTCTGGTGGTTGCTGCTGGGCCTGGTTTCAGTGAGTTCTCCCTGAAAGCTCAAAGCAGCTCTGGAAATAGCCTCACCACCTCCCTCTGACTTAACTGGCAGAAATCAACACTTCAACTGGCAATACTGTTGTGGCTGCCTAGCAACAGTCACTGAGGACATTTTTTTTAAAAAAAACTTACAAGCATATTTTTTATCATTTGAGGGTTTTATCACTGCCAGTATATTTATTTTTTTATGTAGTTCAGATTTTTTTTTTTTAAAACCTGGGGATTTTATCAGATTTGTAGAAAAATCTGTCTTGTCCACCCATGAATCCAATCACCAGATTTAATTATCCACAGATGGAGCCATGTTGAGTATTGAATATATTGCTATATATGAATAAAATAGAAATGAAATTTTAGCTGCATGTTTATCCTTTGCTGAACCCATCAATGCTTGCGGGGAAATACGAAGACTAAAGTTTCTTCTCTCACTGCCGCAGCAAAGAATGTGCCCCTTTCCATGTAGCCTCCAGGCTACCACAAGAGACTACTGGAAGAAAATCAGCCTGCTGGGAAACAAAAATCAGGATAGGTTAAGGTAACGGTAGGGTAGCCTATTCTCAGGGTAAATACAATACAAATTTAACATGTACATGGGCTTAGTAGCTTACCCTATCATAAAAAAAATATTAAGACTAAAAACTTTCAGCCCTCTTGTTAGAAATTACAAAGGACAACCAAAACTCATAATTCTCCATATGTTTTTTGAACTACTCCTGATTTTGTAAAGGAATTTAAAAAAAAAAGTGTGTGCTTCTTTTTATTGCGACTCAAAGTATTCTAGGGTCACTGGCAAAATTCAGATGTTATCAAGAAAAAACCCTTTTCTGTGTACATTTCCCCACACAAAAAAGTAACATATTCATTTTTTGATGATGTTATAGTATCTGCTGGAACATCTGAAATCCCAATGACCCTCTGCTTTGGCTTTTGTAAAATATTAAGTCAAATAGCATCAGGCATAATTAGCAATTTCTCTTTTCTCAACAACAGTGCAAAAAAATAATTTCTAAGTATCTGTATCAGTTCACGTATTCAAATTACATAAATATCAGATTCTTAAATTAACACAGGACTGGTTCATTTGTAAGGCTAAAATAGAAGACAGGAAAACCATATATGCTGCACAGAAGTTAGAGTTGCCAGGGAGGCAAATATCCCAGTTTCCTTGTATAAAATGGCTGATTTGAAGGTTGGACTCTATGGCATTATACCCCACAGAGGTTCCACCCCTTGCCAAACCCTATCAACCACAGGCTCTACCACCAATTCTCCAGGAATTTCCCATCTAAGAGTGGGCAGTCCTTCCAGAAGTCCTCAGGAAATAAAAATGTGATTGATAATGATAGAATGGCCCAGAGACCTTCCTCAAAAAAGAAGATCCACTTTTCTAAACTTACAACGCAATGGTAAGAAGAGTTCTGCCCTTTTAAGACCCTTGACTTCAATGAGTTGCATTTTGATACTCCTACTAACTCACTATCACAATGACCAAAAAGAGTGTAGGAATGCTCGAAAGCCTTCCCTTGCTCGAAAGTTTCCCTTGCTCAAAAGCCAGTCAAATCCGACTCTAGGAGGCAGTGTTCATCTCTATTTCCAAGCCAAAGAGCCAGCGCTGTATGAAGATGTTTCTGTGGTCATGTGGCTGGCATGACTAAATGCCTAGGCACACCGAAGCAGTACCTATTTATCTACTTGCAATTTCTTGTTTTTGAATTGCTAGGTTGGCAGGAGCTGGGGCCAGAGACGGGAGCTCGCTCCATCATGCGGGACTAGGGTCTTGAACTGCTGAGCTACCAACCTTCCATTCTGCAGCTCAGCATCTTAACCTCTAAGCCACTGCAGTCCCTGTAAGGTTACAAAGGCACACATAAAGAAAGCTCCTTGAAATCCTTCTGGGTGGCAGTAACGCTTTGTGGGCCCATGACATTTAAACTTTGTAGATGGAATTGCACAGAAGGTCTACAGCACCTGTTTTTAATAACTTGTTTTTTATATTGACTTTTAAAAAAATATTTCATGACATTTTATAATATTTTTATGATATTATGGTACTGTCAGTCTTCACAAGTACCATGGAGTTCTACATTAATAGTCCTTTCATATCCACAATTATATGTATTTACTATACACATACTTTTTGTGTAGCACAGTAGGTAAGCAGATTCTCTTATAAAAGAAATCTTTCTATAAAGAAAGTAATTCATTTATTATCAGGCATAGTTAATCAAATGACTTGATTAATATCAATATGGTAGTTTTAAAGAGGAAGTATTAAAATATTTTCCTTATACTCATCAGCAATTCTGTTTAAATATCTTGTCTTTGCATTTGTAGCAATATTGATCATTGTGGTACCCCCACAGCTTACTTCTCTCCATTGAGAAGAATGTCTCTGCTGTTTACCAGTTTTTAATCCGTAAAAAGGATCTGTCCTCTTATTCCATGACTGCTAAAATTACTCGGGACTCGGAGTCTTTGGTGAGACACCTTCTCAAAAGTCTTTTGAAAGTCTGAGTATATAATGTCTACTGGGTCATTCTTGTCTACATGCTTGTCCACTTTCTCAAAGAACTCCAACAGACGGGTGGGGCAGGACTTCCCTTTGCAGAAGCCATGCTGATTTTCCCTCAGCAGGCACTGTTCCTGTATATCCCCAATAATTCTATCTCTGATTACGGTTTCTACTAATTTGCCTGGTACAAATGTTATGCTTACCAGCATGTCGTTTCCTCATTCTCCTCTGGACCCCCGTTTAAAAATTGGTTTAACTCTCCAGTCTCCTGGTATAGTAGCTGAATTTAGAGCTATATTTACACATAGAGGTTAGTAGATCTACAATCTCACATTTGAGTTCCCTAACAACTCTCAGGAGTGTGCCATCAAGACCTGGTGATTTACTGGTGTTCAGTTTTCCCAGTATGTTTAGAACTTCATCTTTCATCACCTCAGTTTGACACAGTTTTTCAGACTCTCTTCCTGAAAACAGTGTCTGTGGCTTGGGCACTTGCTCCAGATTTTCCACGGTGAACACAGACACGAATAATTAATTGCCGTCATCCATTAGCAATCCTTTTATTATTTGTCACCTTAAGGGCCAACTGCGTCACTGGCTGATTTCCTGCTCTGTATGTATTTTAAGAAATGTTCATTGTTTGTCTTGATGCTTTATCACTACACTCCTCAGACTCTCTTTCTACATGCCTAATTGTTAACTTGCGCTTATTCAGCCAAACCCTGTACTCCATTCGGTTCATTTCACTGAGGCAGACTTTCCACTATTTAAAAGAAGCCTTTTTGCCTTATAATGGTTTCCTTGACTTGTGACAGTAACCATGCAGGCATACTTTTCGACTTGGCAGTACTTGTCCTAACCTGGGGAATGCATTCTTTCTGGGATTCTGTTAGTGTAGTTTTAATCAACTTTCAAGTATCCTCTAGGACAGGGGTGGGCAATTGTTTTGACTCAGGGGCCACTTTGTGGGAGTGGAGGTTAGCGGAGGGCCGCACCTTTTAAAATGATTGCATTCATTAGTTAACTTTGCATTTCAGAAAAGGTATACATTGTATCATAAAAATCAATAAATATAAATTAAATAAAATAGTGGTAGTTTATTCAATTTATTTATTGTGCTAATTTCATATCATCTATAGCTGCAAGCACATTTAATTTTAGAATCAGTTTAATGAGACAAATGTACCCCATCACACTTTTCTACAATTTTTTTTGAAATCAGGAGTGAGATTGCTTGTTGAGATTCCCAATGGAGGCCTGACTGAAACCACGTGGCCGACTGTCTTGGTGGGCCGCAAAAAACTCTGTGGCGGGCCGCATGTGGCCTGCGGGCCGCTATTTGCCCACCCCTGCTCTAGGATCTGACTTTCTTTAGTTTCCCTTTCAGCTTCCTTCTAACTAGACCAAACATTTTAGTAAAGTTCCCTCTTTTGAAATGAAATCAGACCATTGGGTACTTACTGTGAAGGTTCCTTCTCCTCTGAGGAAAGGAGGACATCTTGATGGGTGATTCCCACCATCCAATCAGGGGGGCAGGAACAATGTTTTTGACTTCCTGTGTCTTGGCTGTGGGAGTCACCCTCTTCAGTTTTGGTAACTCCAAAAGCAGTTAGCCTATAATGTCAACTCTAGGGAAAAGAACATATGGACAAGAACAAAGTAATACCACAGATAAAAAGAACAAGCAAATAATATGATTGAGACAAAAGTGTACCTGCTGAATTATTAGTTTGATGATGACTTAGGTAGGAACAAGATGTCCTCCTATCCTCAGAGGAGAAAGACCCTTCACGGTCAGTATCCAATTGCCTGTTCTCCCTCTAAGGTGAAGGACATCTTGATGGGACCTCCCAGAGCAGTGTCTTCAGTTTTTGTCATCTTCACTGAGGAAGTGTTGTAGTACCTTTCTGCCAAAGGTAGCATCTGCCAGATTATAAGTATTGATCTCGCAGTGCCTAATAAATGTGGAGAGAGATGATCAGGTTGCTGCTTGCAAACTTCCTCGACTGTTGCCTGCCTTATGAATGTGGCATTGCTGGTGGCATCCCTGACTGAATGTGCTGTAATTCTGGCAGGAATAAAAAACATGTGGATCTTATAGGCCTCTATTATGCATGTTCTGAGTATTCGACTTATGGCCAACTTGGATAACCTTTCTCCTGTGTTAGGAGGAGATATGGACAAGAATAATGCCAGTTTTCCTAATGTGGCTGCTTTGACAAATGTATGTCTTGAGCAGGGGTCATTTGGGGCCAGAGCAAGGCGGAGCAGTGCTCCACCAGCCTAGGGCAGCCACGGGCTGAATTAGATTCTCTGATCTGATTTGGCCTGCAGCCGAATTCCTGATGAATGGCTCCTGATGAATGGCTCCTGATGAATGGCTTAAAAAGTGGCTGGAGGGGAGGTTGTTTAAGGGAGAGGCTCCAAAGTTATGGAGTAGCTGCTGGAGCCTCTCCCCCAAATACCCACCAAGTTTCAAGAAGATTGGACCAGGGGATCCAATTCTACAGGCCCCCAAACAGGTTGCCCCCATTCCCTCCATTGTTCTCTATGGTGGGAAAAAGTAATGTTTTAAAGCTAAAAGTGTTAAAGCTAAACGTTTTAGGAATGTAGGGATTTGGGTGACCTTTGCCAATATTTTTGTTTTTTAAATAAGAGGTATTTTTCAATTTTGGGATTTTGAAGAAGGTCCACATTTCTGTGCTCTTTTAATAGGTTCTGATATAATTTTTTTCCTCCCCTTTCTTTGTGTAATTTCGCCAACATTTTAATTTTGGAGATGATGTTTGTTTCTAATTGCCTTCTCTATTTTTTTTAGATATGAGGCTTTGGATATCAATATGCCTCTCAAGACGCTAGTGGAGAAGTTTCTTCCTTGCAATTTTTGATAAAATAATTATGTATGTCAAGTTTTAATTCTTCCATCATGGCATAATTAAACAATAAAGATTTATTTAGTGACCAGCATGTGTTTTTACCTTGGGAGTCTGTTTTGGTAATCACACAGTCTATCCTGTTATGATCTGAACAGTATAAAAACACCACTGATAGTGCTAAGGATCTCAATCTAATGTTGCAGGATGGACTTCATACTGTGCAACAACTAACTAAGCAACACCTTTTTTGGCGTGTATTTGAGTTGCCTAAGTGGGCAGCTCTGTGATCATGGCTAAGACAGCCCTGTTAGGCTCCATGCCTGCTCAATCCAGGATCCTTCTGGCTCTTGCTACAACGGAAGCCTCCAACTCCATGTCGGAAAGGAAGCCATCACTGTCCTCTCTGGGATCCATAGCTTGAGAGTCAAATCAAGCACACTCTGCAAGCTATTTGTAAAAAAAATGGCCACCACTCTGATGGAGCATCGGACTCTGTCAGAGAGGAAGCTATCACTGTTCCTTCTGATATCCATATCTTGCACACTATGCAAGCTGTTTGTTAAAAAATGGCCACCGCTCTGACATGGATCACTGTCTTCACTCTCTTCTTTCCAGAGCCAGGATATGACAGAGGAAGGAGGAGCCAAGAGGATAAGATTAAGAACAGAGTAAGTGGACTAGAGTTTAAAGATCTGAGTCAAGAATACATAAACAGAGTAAGATAATGAAAATGGAAGTAGGAACTCCTGCTGACTAGCTGCTGTCCCTGGTGAGGCAGGAAAAGAACTGAAGAGGGTGACTCCCACAGGCAAGAGACAGGAAGCAAAAAAAATAGTTCCTGCCTCTCTGGTTGGATGGTGGGAATCACCCATTAAGATGTCCTCAGCCTCAGGGGGAGAAAGTAGTGTTTTGGACTTTAGAAGTAACTTTTCACTGACACAGATGCTGAACTTGATAGCATTATGGTCATTGCTCCTGACTTGTGCAACAATTTCTACATCTTGCACCAGTTCTTAAGTACTGCTCAGAAGCAGGTCCAAGGTAATAATTCTTCATGTTGTTTCTTTGATCAAGGGTTCCAGCGCTGTCATTTTTTTATGTCTAGGAATCATTTTTCTACTGCATAACTCACATTTTCAACCAGCGATTCATTGGGTGACCTTTGGCCAGTCATTTCTCTCAACTTTTTAATCTCATAGGGTTGTTGTGAAACAAAGTAGAGGAGTGAGTTAAAAATGGATAAAAGAGTAGGATAAAGGTATGATAAAAATGTCCATGAGACAGGATTTCCACATAAGGGATAGATACCAGTCATCCCCACTGTCATGTAACCTGTGAATCTTTTACAGAATTATAACATTTCCTCCTTCTTCAGGGTTTCCTGTAGTAAATCAAATACTTCCTCTTCTTTTTGAATACATATTTTCGAACATGAGAAATGGAACTGCAGTTCTGTTGACACATCCTACTTTCAGCTACTGACATAAAGATGTTTTCTTCAAGAAAGCTAATAACCACTGAGGTTTTGTTGGGAGTGGAAGCTGGAAGATTTTTTTGCCATTTTCTTGACATTCTTTAATACCAAGGACTTCTCAGGGCTGAGAGTTTTCATCAAGTTATCAGACAAGCATTTATGTTTTAATCTCTGCTGACACTGACAAAAGTAACATCTGTCAACAGGACAAGAAAACATTCTTGATTTTTTAGACTCCTCCTGTACATGGAATTGGAGAGCTATAGCGGCTTTTGCAAGTGGCTCTAAGGGCAGTTAAGGTAACATTGCTCAGTCTCCAGAGGCCCAAACCTAGGACTCAGAAGTTGCAGTTGCCTGGTAGGCACCAATAGGAACACTATCAACAAAGAAGCTCATCTGTACCTCTGCTGGCACCAGGGATGCCACTGGGCCCACCCTTTTCTCTCAAAGATGGCATGACGCCAGCGTGGTGTAGTGGTTAAAATGGTGAACTCTAAACTGGAGAACTGGGTTTGATTCCCCATTCCCCCACATGAAGCCTGCTGGCTGACCCTGGGCCAATCACAGTTCTCTCAGAACTCCCTCAGCCTAACCTTACTTCATAAGGTGCTTGTTGTGGGGAGAGGAATGGAAGGTGACTATAAGCCACTTTGAGACTCTTTAGGGTAGAGAAAAGTGGGGTATAAAAACCAACCCCTCTTCATGATGCACTATTGCGTAGAACGGTGTTTGTGTACAGTCAATGAAATGGTGAGTTGATGGGTCCCTATAAGACTGTTCCACCTCCCCCATGTGGACATTTACTATGCATTTCTGATCCCAGCCTGGGTGAAAAATGTAAGGCCACCTTGGAGAGCAAGCAAATTGTTGTTAGGTCTCCTCAAAATTGTCTATGAGAGGGGGGAGCTGTTTGTTTGTGGCTGGAAGTCTCATGCGGATTTGAGACGTTTCCCTTCTGTCTATTAGCAGACAACATATGGAGATGCATATGTTTCTGCTCTGAGGTCTGAGTCTCCCTCCTGGAAGACGGTTAAGCAGGGAAGTTATATGCTTTTAACTCTAGCAACCCTTTTAATTTCTTTGCTAACTCTCAGGCCAGGGTTAAAACAGAACAACACATATGAACAACAATGTAATTCCCTGTGATAGCAGGAGGCCTCTTGGCTTTCCAGCTCTTTGCCCATTGACAAGACAGATGTGACATAAGGACACTAGCATTTTGCAAAAATTCTATGGTAAACCATTGAGATTTTCTAAGTGCCAGAGCATCCACAGACATCGCTTCAAGTTTTTTACCAAAAACAACCTAATTATGCCAGCATGGCACTAGGTGCTGTGTCCCAGCAACTCTATCTACAGAGTTCTGGGGAGAGGCAGTATTCTCTAATTAACCTGATCTTTTGACTGGTTAGGCCATAATTAGTCTGGGCAGGAACAGTACAGTTTGCTATGAGTATAGGTAAGGATAATTGGTAAGCACCCTGAGCCATCTAAGAAAGCTTGTTCCCAAGCTAGCTCATCACTGGACTGAGTGGCCTGGTGGGCTGGGGACTAAATGCTCTTGGTAGTTGAGCATGATGCTCAGGTAGTATGTGGTCCCATCCACATGAGCGAGATAATCCGGAGGGGAATCCAGGCTTTTTTGCCCCAGAGCAATTTGCCCTGCAGTTGCATGATCACACAGGTCTGTGGACTGCCAGGGCAACTTGCCACTGCGTGATCAGACACAACCACGGGCAAGTTGTGTTTTTTTTGTGCTTGGTTTCCGAGGCGCTTAAATGGGGGATTGATGAATCGTCTCCCCACCCTAAGGGCTTTCAATGATGTGCACACGGAGAAGGGGGGGAACAAAAGCGTGGCATCAGGATAGCGTGTGATCACGCTATCCGCAATGCCACACTTCCATGCTGGAGTGACCACATGGGGAAAGTCTGGCTGTGAACTGCATCAACCCATATGATACTGGATTTTCCCCAGTAGTTTTTTACTCCAGTTCTCTGCTGGAGCAAATCGGTTTACCACGGTTCACCGACGGTTGTGGGACGCCTCTCAGATGTGCTGATGTGATCACACCGCTTCGATCCAGTGGTGAATCTTCCATGGCTAATGGGTGTGTATGATCACGCCCTGTGGGTTGTTTTACATGCAGGTGAGGATAAACAATTCAGGGATATTTAACTGAAGTAGATTAGCCATTAACAAACTCTTTAACCTGCATATTGATTCCTTGTGTCTTTATTTAGGGATACTGGTACAAATAAACTGTGCAAGGGAACATTTGCCTTTTTTTTTTTTTTGCTAGTAGTCAAAAACATCAGATTGGCAGTATTAACCTTTGCTAATGGTAATAACTCCAGCTATCAGAGTTGCTATAGGATTAGCAAACAAAGCTGCCCACTTTATTGTTTGAGTTGGGTGGCTTTCAAACAAAAGAAGTACAACTAGGCAATCCAGACTAGAGCTCAAACTGTGAGTAAATCATGGCAGTCAATCAGGTACGTTCACCTGGTGAACACATCTTCACTGTTCCAGGTGTTCAGTCATGTTGGTCTGAAGCAGTAGAACAAATTTGGAGTCCAGTGGCACCTTTAAGACCTAGAAAGGTTTATTCAAGGTATGAGCTTTCCTGTGTATGCACACTTTTTCAAACACATTGGAATGGAAGGTAGAGCTCAAACATGGACAGAGGCTGAACAGTAAATGAACGTGTAACATGATGAAGATGTTTTAAGATATGCAAAAAATAAAACTAAATAACAAGCTAAGGTTATAAGGTCAACAGTCGTTTTGATTTAATTAAGCAGGGAAAGGACAGCAAAGCAATAAGCATGTCAAAATAGGAGATAAATGTGTAAAGGCATCTTTTCTAATTGTGGGAAGTAAACTGAGACTCCCCATTCATCTCCTCTCAAGCACGGAGTTCACTTAACAGCATTTTTCTTTCTTTTTTGAGGTGGGTGAAGTGGTGCAAAACATTCCAATATTCCTTGCTTTACATTCAAGATTCCAATACATCACTCTGAAAAAAAAATACGCTAAAATACAGAGGATGTATATATAGTCCTTTTTGTTGAGAACACATATGTGAGGACTGGATGAGGTAGCATATGTAATGAGATAAGAAACCAGTCTTCACTATGGAGATCTTAGCATGCTTAGCAGCAAGTGCCTTCAAACGCAAATGGAGTGTAAAATGAAGTAAGCCATGATAGTTAGGACACAGTTAGATGTGCCTTTAGATCTGACTCAGTTGTGAATGTCTGATGGATACAGGGCCAGGGCCAGGCTTTGTTGTGCTCTAGGCAAGGCTAACTACTTGCCCCCCCTCCCCCCACAAACCAATTTTTCAAAAACAGATGAATTCTAGGGAAAATTAAAAGCAAAAACTAATTTCCAAGCCCCTACGGCCTTGCCCTCGGTTCCTGCAGGCTTGGGCAGGGGGAGGCAAGTGCTTGGCCTCTGGCCTGCCTTTGCCTTCTAATTGCCCTCGTTTAGCTCCAGAGCCAGGAGGATTGCTCACTTCTCCCTCCCCGGCTGCCGGGGAGTCCCCACCTCACTTCTTCCCCCTGCTGCAGCCCCCGCAACTGCCTGGAGGAGTAAAAGTGTGGGAGAGCCAGGGCTGGTGAGTGAGTAAGTGAATACAAGAACCTGCAGCCAGTTTGGAGGGGCACTGATTGTCTGTTCTGCACTCCTCTCAGATCTGCGCCCTAGGCGGTCGCTTTACTTGGCCTAATGGTAGCACCGGCCCTGGATGGATCTAAAGGGCATGGTCAGACAGCAACATCTGGGAAAGGTCCCACAGCCATCTGCATCCTGTGCTGCTCTGCCACAAAAGTAGTTAAAAGATACCAGGGAAAGTCCGGTCCTAATGCTTGCCGATGGGCCACAGATGGACTTCCCCCATCTGATCGCTCAAGCATGCACTTAAGCCACTGGGATGGTCTGCCTATTCCATACTGACTTGGTGTCTTTTTTCCTTTGCTTAGCAATATGCGCATAACCATATACTCGACAGGGAACCCTCCATGTGGGGGTTTGATCCCTCATTTATGCGCATGGGAAACAAACAGCAAAAAACTTCACTCACCCGAACATGGCATCTGATCATGCAGTGACGGGCTGAGCCCGCAGCACAAAGGGATGTGTGACTACATGATTGTGAGTCAAATTCCACCAGAGGTAATAGGGGCGCTTCTCCTCCATGCCAAATGTCACATCTGACTGTAGTCTTAGAAGCCAGAGGGTAATTAGAAGCTTAGAAGAGGGCTGGAAGAGGAAGCTGGGAAAATAAAGTGTATGAGGAAGGGTACAAGCCACTGGATAAGAGAAGGCAGTGAAATTTGCTACCAGTAGATATCATGATGGCCATAAGCACAGATGGCTTGGGATCTGAAAGATTCGTGGAGGAGGTGCCCATCAACAGCAGTGGTGACTAAAGTGACTAAAGTGCATACAGAAGCAGAACATCTTTGAGTATCAGTGCTAGTAAGCAGCACTGGGAACAGCCTTGGCCTCTATGCTTTGTTTACTGGCTCTCTGAGGCAACAGGTTGGCTACTGTGAAACAGGTTGTTGGACAAGATGGACGTCTAGTTTGATCCATTAACGTTCTTTTCATACTCTTATGGTCTTATGAGGATTATGTAGTCCACCTTGAACTTGCCTCCATGTAATGAAAAGTTTCAGCTGCCCATTTCCACACGTTAAGCTTGTATTATAAGGACAGGAACATTTTTCATCAGACTTGCTGGTAAACCTTTTGTCAGCTGTTCACAGTGGCCTTGACTGCCAGTCTAGTATTTTTGAACCCACTGTTGGTGACCATCATGCACCACAAACCTAGGCTGAGGACAGACTGGCAATGTAAAGCGGGACAGCCCCACGTTGGAAGTGGAAGAAGGGAGCGCGTTCAGACATGCGCATCTGTCCGTCGGCTCCGTTTCGCACTTACCCGTCTCCCACTCGCTTTCCATCCGCTTTAACAGGACACCGGGAGAAACCGGTGTCCAGGGGCCGTCTTGCGCTTGCCTCCCGCTTCCAGGCAGTGTGAACCGGAAGAAGGTGGGAGGCAAGTGGAGGCGGCACTGTGAATGTGGCATTTTGCCAGTTTGCGCATGAGTGCACATGCGCAAATTGCCAAAACAGCCCTATCACGAGCTGCAGAGGCCAGCCCACATGGGGCCACTCCACAGCAGTCTGAACGCTCCGTATCAGCACCGTTGCGCAATACACTGGCCGGTGTGAACGGCCAGCCCCGGGGAGTTTTTCCCCCGCAGCAGTTTCCTCTGCATTCATCTCGCTCCAGATTGCCAGTCTGTCCTCAGCCCTAATTTGACCAGTCTCAATTTGATTATTACCTTTGTACGGCAAGGGAATCTATCAAGTCTATTCCTCATAGCAAACTGAGCCTGCCTTCTGCCTACATGTTAAGTAGCCTTGGTAGAAATATTACGTTGCAAAACATCCATCCATATGTCTGTTTAACTCTTGTAGCTTTGTATGGGTATCTAAATAACACTAGTTAAATTAGGCTTTATTGTGTCCAAGGGAAGGTTTTCACACTTGACTTCATCAACCCCAAGAATTCAGACCCTGCTGTGGACTTTGTAAGACAGTGACAATTATTATGGTAATGAAGGGCAAACAAAGATTTCTCCAGCTCATGTATAAATAAAAGAAATGTTGACAAGAAGACACTTTAGGCATTTGCACAGCTAGAGCCAGTGAGAGAAATGAGCAAATAAAAAAGAACTGGATTGGTTTTGTTAGTATTTGGCTAAGGCTAGTATTGAGAAAATGTGTATGTGTGTGCGCAATGTATCAGTTTACTGATGCAAGGCACAGTGTATTCAAAGCTTATTTTATTGAACTGTGAAGCAAAGACTTGCTTAGAAATTCGTGGTTTTCATGTGTTTTTTAAGTGTCTTTTTTTCTTTATATAAATTTCCTCCCAAAATGCTGTGTTAGGGCATAGAGACAGCATGTGAATGTTTGATAGGGTCTATTTATGGTCTGAAAAAAAAATTGGTCAATGAAAATCACGTTGTAAAAACCAGATAAGAAAGATGGACAATTCTTTTAGGCAATTTCCTTTTCATTAACTAAAAGTGCCTTTTCTTTGTAGATTTCTGAATAATTAAAGTAGCCACCTCAGTGCATGAAATATTTAGAAATCTATATCAATAGCTTTAATTCAGAAAGCAGCTGCTCCAAGGTTTAGTTGTGTTGCAGAGCAGTTCTGGATGTGTACATCTTTTAAAAAATTCTTCTAGGGAAAATGCATTTTCATATGACTTTGTGACCAAGTCAGAAATGAGTCAGAACTAATTTAAAGTGTCCCCGAAGATTCCGGTTCTAGTCCTTTGGCTGAATTCCAACTGGGGAAAAAATGTAGTACAGCATTTTTTAAACTATCTTTGAACAAAAATATACATTTGTACATTTTTCACTGTCATTGTGAATTCCAGCAAAATGTATTCAGTTCACACGTTCTCAATCAAAATGATGGTGACAGCAATGAAACCGCTCATAATTATATGAAGAGACGCAAGATATCTGTGAGGACTTAAAGCAAGAGGGAATCACCATCCCCTGTTTTCTTCAGTCTTCCTTCCCCCTTCAAATCTCTTCCAGCTTCTCTCTTTCTCCTGGCTTCCATCCTCCCCTCAATACATCTCTGGCAGCAAATTCCACATTTTAATCATTCTCTGTGTAAAGAAGTATTTCTTTTTGGCCAACCTGAACCTACTGCCCATCAGCTTCATTGGATGCCCTCAAGCTCTAGTATTTTGGGAGAGGGAGAAAAAATGTCTCTTTGTCAACTCCCTCCACCCCATTCATAACTTATAAACCTCTAACATGCCCCCCCCCCCCCAGTCGTCTCTTTTCTAAACGGAAAAGTCCCAGACCCTTAAGCCTTTCCTCACAGGGCTAAGAGAAAAATGCTAAAACTAGATGAGTACAGTGGGGTAAGGGATAGCATTACTCCCCTTTTATGCACACTCTGGTTCTTTTTTGGTTTTTTTTTTTTAAACTCCCACCTGCAATAGCCCATCTGAGAAACCAGGGAAAGGAGGGAAAATGTGCTCACACCAAAACACTCCTTTCCATGTGCAAGTGATTGGAGGTTTTAATGGTCTGTTTACAGGTACCACTTCGGTGGGAAGGTAACAGCATTCCATGCACCTAACAGCATTCCGTGCGCCTCGGCATCTAGTCATGCCGGCCACATGACTACGGAAACGTCTTTGGACAGCGCTGGCTCTTCAGCTTGGAAACGGAGATGAGCACCGCATCCCTAGAGTCGTATTCGACTGGATTTCGAGCAAGGGAAACCTTTACCTTTACCTTATCCTAGGAGATTCTGTGAAGGCCATGGGGGAAGACAGGAAGGACTTTTCCTGTTCTCACACTTCAAACAATGAAAAACCTGCACATTTTTTTTAATGCCATAAAATACATAGGTGCAAGTTGAAGGGTCCTCTCTGGAGCCTGCTGCCTGAATCTACTGATCTACTTGGCTTCATGCCCAAACCTGACTAGCAACCCTGCCCACCCCCACCTCCCACCAGTGAGGGACAGAGTAGCATGGAAGTAAAATATATATATATTATATATATATATATATATATTAATGGTGCATGGCCTATGGGCTATTAAACCTAAATAAATAAATAAAAATCTAATTTTGCTATTTACAGTGCCATCTGATGCAGAGTTGCGCCATCCTAAATCCACTTAAGTCCATGGGCTTTGAAGGGTATAACTCTGCTTGGGACGGCAGAATTAGAAACATTAAAGGAAACAGACAGCAAAAGCCTCTATAAATCCTGTAACACCATTCCCCAAACATATGGAGTACATTATTCTGACCCAGCACAAATGCATATTCACAACACATTAAGGATTATCGCAAATAAATTCTGAGCCCTTGAACAAGAAGAACAGCACAAAATCTATGAAGGCAATAACCAACATAAAAATGGTTTATGTACACATTAATGGCACATATTGATTAGCCTCCAAGGCAAGTCCACAGACTCATATCGTCTCATCATAAATAAAGGAAACCATTATATTTTACTTCCAGATTGCAGATATGTCAGACAGAACTCAGCAGGCATAGATCACATGCAAACCACATTGAAATAGATTAGAATGGTGCATGAGTGCTGACTGTGCCCTTATTTTCAAGGACAGTTGTACAAGCCAACAAAAACCAAACAATAAATAAATGATCCTGGGGGGAAAAAGTGTATCTTATTGCAAACCTTTCAGTGTTTTCAACTGCAAGGGAAACTAACGTGAACGTCTATAAAAAGCCTTAACTAGAGGAGGGGAAAATGCTATTCATGTGCTTTTATCAACTGCTCAGTATAAAGAGCCACCCGCATTTCATGTACCTGTAGACCTCTCATTTATCTCAACTCATTCATTCAGTTCCATGGCGAAAGCCAATCAGAGTGCAAAAGAATGTGTTGCACAGAGATCTGATCTCACTTTTGAGAGGTGGGATAATTTTTTTTCTCAATATATAAATGGAACAGCCATTGCAGTCAAAGTAACTCAATATGTACAGCAGAAAATCTACATTTAGGAAATTTAGGAAATAAATTAATAACAAAATAATCATGTTTAGTGTTAATTTCGTTGAGCAGAAGTATTTTACTGGGAATTATTTGGTCATCATAGGGTTTTGGGGTTTTTTTGCCAGCAAAGCAGTAAAATTAGTGGATCTTAAGGATGTTTGTAATTTGTCTTCTCAAGTGTTCAACATCTGGTAAACTTCAACTGGAAACCTGCCACAACCTCCATTTTTCTTCTCATATTGTGTACTTAATTAGTTTCCCAGTTGTATTTTTATGTTATGACTCATGAATGGATAGCACACTTTTTTCATTTACCTTTAAACTCAAGTTGACTTTTGTCTGAAGTCATATAGATGTGTGACCACTAAGGAATTACACCTTTCAAACTCATTCAACTATCAAGACATTCATGTGTGCCAATTTAGTATAGCTTTAATCTTTCTTCCAATTTATCTTTTCTGTGTTTTCTTGTAAGTAGTGAGATCTGTGCGCCTCTGCTGATTGGAAAAAATCCCTATCACTTATATTACCTGCTGACTCTTTTTCTGCCCTGCATCCCCTTCCCTTTGATCATCATAAACTGTAGGCCAAACAACCAGGCACCAGAATACTAGACAGATTCAAAGATAACAAAGTATGTCATTTCCTACACTTGATGATTAATGATGACATTAATGAAAATGCCTACTTATTGATTTGATTCGTAATATCCCAATCCACATATCTATTAACAAAAATATGTTTACAATTATAAATGTTAGTGTCAGAACTTAGGGTTCCAGATCTTTTTGTATCAAAACTGCATGAATCACAAGCATCCTTCTTATAAATCACATAATAAGGAAAGCAGAGTTGGTCTTTCAAGGTTCATGAAGATTTAGATTAGCTTCATGGTGAATGGCCTAGAAATGGATGTCACCCTGAGCCAATTTCTCATCTCTACGGGTGCTGATGAAAGTCATAAAAAGCAATAGATGTCAGCCCTGAATGAAAGACTTCAAAGTGCTTCACAAAGGTCAAGTCAAAAATTTCAAAAAGTCACCTTAAAAAGGAAGAATTGAAGCAAAAGTCACTTTTTTACACAAAGTCTTCAACTCTCAGTTCTTCCAAAGGTTTCCTTTGTGACTCTGGGTGAGTCACTGATGATTACCCCCCATTAGAGTGCTCAAAAGCTCAGCATTATCCGAAAAAGAACACAGTGACATGAAGCATGTTCATTGCTCTGGCACCCAGGAATGAAGATGCAAGACTTGAGATGTGGGTTCTGTTGGGGCTTTGTTTATTAACTGGTTGGGAACAATCAAAGAGTTTGCCTCCCCTCAACAGTGTGGGTTACCCTAACTCTGTGAGTAGCCTTGCAAGCTATAGGAACCTATGGACATGCCCATCCTGGCTCAAAGCTCAGCACCACACAAGTGCCATGCCTTGCTTGTCCTTGACTGCAGAAAAGGTGAACCCTACCCTTGATGGTCACACATAGGTTTTAAGTGATTCTGCCCTCTTCCAAGGGGCATCCCCTCACCAGCCCCTTCGGTCCAGTCAGTCATGAAGCAATGTTCCCTCTAAGCTCCACAGTGTTGTGAGCAGAATTTCTACCCTGTGAGCAAAAAAAGCTAATAGCATTAAAGTGGTGAGTGAGTCTACATTTGCCTGTCTTGTAAATTAGTTTTTAGAAGATTATTTCCATAACATTGTAAAAATTCTTTAAAATTATATTTAAACTATATTTTGAGAATAAACATTAGAAAACAGAATTAAGTCAAATTTCACCCACTCCTTTCCATTATATTGGTAGACCTGTCCTCTGGAGAATAGCTCTACCCACCTCAGTCCACTATATTGGGAGACCAGGCCTTGGACCATCCCTCTGCACTGAGCCTTAGAAAACATACCAGCACTTGGGGAGGTGGTGGTTAGGGTCAAGTATAACAGAGGTGGAACAATCACTGTCAGAACCCTGCCTAACCTAACAAACAGAAAGTTGCTTAAATGTTATCAATCTGTCCAAACTACTTATTTATTCAAATATTTTTATCCCACGTTTCCCTGTGACTCAAGGCAGCTTACAAATCATACTGAAAAACATAATAGGGTTGTGCAAAATACATATATTGATTTCCTCCGGCTCCATTATAGCCTTTGGGGACCGTTATAGTCAATGGGCCCCATAGGCTATAATGGAGAATTGTTCTAAAGGTATCTGGGGTTTGGAGGGGGAGCTGAAGGCTGGCAACCCTAATTAGGACTCAACTAATTTACTGGAGTCCAAAAAATGAGATTACAAATATAACTAGAGAGCAACAGCTCTTTACAAACAATCAGGCCTGGAGCATAATGTTAACTGCAGGCACCAAGAAAGAACTGCTAGGCCAGATCAGAGAAATAGACAGTCATTCTTAAAGGTACAATAACACTATTTACAGAACTAGTCCATACATTGTAATGCCTGGAGAAGGAAAAATTTGGAAAGAATGTGATGTCATTTTCAGCTGATGCTCTAGAATGCTTCCCCTAGCCTCTACAGTCTTGCCCATTCAGATTAGTGGAAATAATTCCTGGAGTTAGGGTTGCCAAGTGTTGAAAACTCACCGGTGGGGGGAGTTCTCCTCTCGCCAGGAGTCTCTTCTGGCACGTGTGCTTTGTGCGCGCGCCCATCGACGTCACAGGAAGTGACGCAGCACGTTGGGGGCGTTGCCAGGGCGACGCTCTGGCAACGCCCCCAACGTGCTGCGTCACTTCCGGTGATGTCATTATGTCGTCCTCGCTGGACGACGTCGGGGGTGGGGTTCCCCCCACCGGCCAAATGCTGGCCGGCGGATCGGGAACCCCTTTAGCGGGGGATCCCCCGCCCCCTGGGCTGACTTGGCAGCCCTACCTGGAGTGTTGCTATATGGAAGCCATTTTTTTTTCAGGGCAGGAAACTGGAGTGGGTGTTGGGGAGATTCCCACTCTGGACTGGTATGCTGAGTGCCACTAGGGGAGAGGGAATAGACAGGTATAAAAATGTTTAAATAAAAATGATGGTCCTTGAGCTGCTAGAGTTTGAAAACTGCTACCTTACGTTATTGTGGGCAGGTTATGCATCCTTTAAAATCAACTACATTTTAATGCATGTTCTGTGTTTGCAACTGCAGTTGAAGGCATGTGTCAATCTGTGCTAGTCATCGCACTGGTAAGAACTCAGAATTTACTGGATTACAGTTCCCCTATGGCACTGAAATTATTTAAAAAGTATTTGCAATCCAATTTAAAGCACAAAATGTGCATGAACACATTTGGCTTTAGGAGGCAGGGAGCCCCACTGGGCAAAGGTGGGATTCTAAAGAGACATGCCATTCTGGTTCCCTTATCAGCATGTACTGAATAACCAAGGAAAACCACCTCTTGTGTCAGTGTTTTTCCCTGTTGAGCAGCTTAGTTTGATCCCAAACAACATTTGTGACAGCTGTTGACAAGCAGTGTAAGATTGCACATGTGCAAAATACCAAAAAGAGCCAGTTTGGTGCAGTGGTTAAGAGCAGCAGACTCTTATCTGGAGAACCAGGTTTGATTCCCTACTCCTCCACTTGCAGCCAGCTGGGTGACCTTCTCTCAGAGCTGTTCTTTCAAGAGCAGTTCTCTCAGAGCTCTCTCAGCCCCATCTACCTCACAGGGTGTCTGTTGTGGGGAGAGGAAGGAAAGGAGATTGTAAGATCCTCTGAGACTCCAGGTGAAAAGCAGGGTATAAATCCAATTCCTTTTCTTTTAATATAATGTATAATTTTTGAGTGATAAAACTTTATTTTTTCAAAAACTCAAAGGTGCTACTTGCAATTTGTAATCAAATTATGATTCAAACAGAGGAATGCTTGTCCACCTGACAGTTAAGGTCCACTGTAAACAATACTATAATCTTGCCTGAAACAAGTTTAGATCCTTTGCTAAAATTTGATTCAATTTACTTATTGTTGTATATCTATCTTCTCTCTTTTCTGGGATTGCTCTGTAATATTTTTAAAAAGAATTTTTAAAAAAAATTTACAAGGCCAAACATACAAATTGCAAATATTATTTAATGGCAATTTGAGAAGTTCTAAAATATCAAAATCCTTTTTCTCTGTTTGAAAATCTGGGAAATATAACGCAAGCAATAAGCCATGATTTAGCTATTCCAGATGTTAGGGTCAGTTGAAAATCTTAGATTTCCAATGCCTCTGAAGAATTTGACCACAGGCTAAACCATGCAAGGGGACTACTCCTTTGAACAGCACAGGGTTTTAGTCTTAAAGTATTGATTGTGCATCCTAGTTCCTTTAACATTTAGGAACATATTTGAATTTTTTATGTTTATTCGAGAGCTAACCAAAAGATGTACCAAGATCAGAGGAAATTCTGTTTCTTCCCAACCTTGGAACGGTAGTTAGTTTCTGTAACAGATTCATAGCTGATGTAAACATTTTGACAGGAAAGGGCTTGGTGGCGACTGTAGTGCAAAACTATCTGAGAATAAATGTAGTGTGACTTGCAACATAAGACGCAATTTTCTTTGCATAGAAGCAAAAATGAAGTGATGACAGAGTTCAGAAAAAGCTATTCTCTTCCCGAAATTGCATCCTGACCTTGTCTTTCAGTGGGAGTCTTTCAAAAAGTTAAACTTGACAGTGCAAGAAAGTTCCATAGACTTTTGGGCCTGTAAGCTGACAATAACAATTCTGTGCTTCCTTATTTCTTCTTTCTTTCCTTGCTGTCCACAAGAACACTAAAATTACAGCTGAATTTCCACAGCTGTAAAACAAAGCCACCCTATGCAGCTTTGCTCATCTGGTTGGTATTGCTGCCTCTAAGGATGGGCACAAATTACAAAAATGAGGTTTGGCTCAGTTCATGGGCGAAACACGAACTGAACTATGATCCCAACAAATCCAGTTGGCTCACATATGAATCAAATTGAGTCCATGAGGTTCGTTCCTGAAACAGCTGAGCTGCAGGGGCAGCCTGCTCCCAGCCGCTCAGCTGTTTTGGCAGCTTTCCTGGGGAAGAGCTTTCCACAAACCCACAAACCTCCAGAGACTGCCTTAAAAGTTTGTGGAGGTTCGTGGCCAGGCTGCAGTTTGTGAACTTCAGTTCGTAAACCACGAACGGGCCAAAATTCATCATGAATCAAGGTTGGTGAACCGGTTCATGCCCATCCCTAGTTTCCTCAAAGTCTGCATAATACCATGACAGAGAATTATACATTTATTCAGGCTTAGACATTTCACACATTATATTTTCTAGGTGTAAAATGTAGTGTTTGAATGCAGCCCACCTGTGCATCTTAGGAACACATTTATCAGAGAGTCCTGATTGGCTACAATTCCCTGCAGCAAATCTCAGTTTAGTGGTTTAAGATACTTGAGCTAGGCTCACCATTTGGCTGCTTGGCTAGGACTGCCAGCTCAGTGCTTTGATGGAAATTTGGGGGGGGGGGGCAGGGACATGTAAATTGGCAGTGATCAGACTTTACAAAAACCACTTCCACTGCACACCCGGAAGTGATTTCATCATGGGACAGTGCTCTAGGAGTCCTTGGAACGTATGGTTTCATGATACTGAGTTTCCAACCATTTTCAGAGGATGCAGGGCTGGCTGGCCTTCCGCCAGAGTGGGAGACCTGGCAGCCCTACCGCTGGCAGTGGGCAATCCGCTCGTCAATCCCTCATAATTTGAGGAGTGGGAGGAACGTATCCTGGACCTTTCCCATCCTGGTTGCTAAAGTCACATAAGGACCACATCAACGAGGCCTTGTTGTCCATCATAAATCAGTCACTAACTCAGGGCACCTTTCCTTGGCCATTCAAATAGGCGATTATTCATCCACTACTTTAAAAAAAAAACTATCTGTACAGAAAAATGATGAGCTTGGGCAAAGTTGGGCTAGTCAGGTTTCTCCTCTAGGGTTGCCAGCCTCCAGGTGGGGCCTGGGGATCTCCCGCTTTCACAACTGATCTCCAGCTGACAGAGATCAGCTCCCCTGGAGAAAATGGCTGCTTTGAAGGGTGGACTCTATGGCGTTGTACCAGGCTGAGGCCTGTCCCCAAACCTCACCCTCTCCTGGATCCACCCCCAACGTCTCCAGGTATTTTCCAATCCAGATCTGGAACCCTATTCCCCTCCTATAACTGCTTAGTAGTATATAGACAGATGTGTGAAGAAACATGATATGATAACTTTGGTACCTCGTCTCTCTGCCACATGACTTGTAGGGTCTTTGGCTTCCTGTTGTATGTTTGCAGCTCAGTGGATCCCATGCTGCTGCCTGGATCCCATGCTGCTGCCCTGTTGGAGAAATGAGCATGTAATGCAAGGCCTGAGAAATTCAGTCATTATAGGGTTAACTATGCAACTTGTTTGTTTACCTATGTTAGCCTGGAAGTAATACCTGGCAGCTGGCCAATTGACTGTAGACCCGGGAAAACTAAAGGTGTACTGTCTTGCTAATTGGTCAATGATATCAGGTGTTTCCTTTCAGGGGTCAAGAAGAAGGAGAGATCCTCCATTACAATCCCTCACTCTCTATCAGTATGTCTTAGAGTGAAGACGGAGCACAATGCAGCTCCTTAGAAAGCATGTTTTGTTTATTTGTAGCTAATCCCGTTTACCTTTTCCCTTTAGTAATAAACTTCTTTTAAACTAAAAGAAGCAATCTCTTCTTTCCAGAAAAGCAAGATTCATTACTCTGATTTTTTCTGATTATTGGACAAAAGTCCTAACAAATGGTAGCAAGAGAGCATGGTTCTTAAAACATGGTTCTTCTAAAAGCTTTCTGGATTGATTGAGAAAGAGAAATAGGGGATAAGAGCTAGAGGCTTGGATTTTTAAAACGACCACTTTTTTTCCTTCCTGCTCTCAGAGCAATCTTGCAGCCAGAAAGGCCCAACCCTGTTTCCTTGCTGATCAGGGGAAAACCTATGCTGGATTGTAGTTTGCCAGGAGCAAAGGATCTTTTTTGACTGGATTAATTTTTGCCTGCTGTAAGTGGAGCTGAGCCTTGGAGCACCGGAGAGACGCTGCTGCCGGGAGAACAAAGGAAGGCGAGGCAAAGGAGCTTTTGAACTTCGTGCTGTTGCTGCTGCAGAGAGAAAGAAAGATTAACCCTGCCAGCTCCTGGAGGAGTAGATGAGCGAGCCAGATTCCAGTGAAGAGGCTCAACCTGTGCTTCTACCTCAAATCCAAAGGGACGTGAGTAACAAAATGGCTTTTAATGCCCCATCCCAAGAAATGCCAAACCTCAGACTTACAAGGGCTAACTATCAGTGGTGGGAGGAGTATTTGAAGAGTTGCCTGCAGACTCACAATGCCCTTCAAGTATTAACAACTGAAAATCCTCCAGAATCTGACCCTGATAAGACACAATTCCTTATGATGGATGGTTTTGCTAAAGCCCTGATTTTAGGGAGTATCCCCTACACAGAGGTACCAGGATTAAGAGGGCTAGCCACGTCCAGATTGATGCTTCAAAGCTAAAGGACAAAATTGATAAACACAGCAAGAGTAAAATCTATTCCCTCAAGGGAAAGATTTTTGATTTCAGGATGAAGGAGGGAGACTGTTGGAGAAATGAGCATGTAATGCAAGGCCTGAGAAATTCAGTCATTATAGGGTTAACTGTGCAACTTGTTTGTTTACCTATGTTAGCCTGGAAGTAATACCTGGCAGCTGGCCAATTGACTGTAGACCCGGGAAAACTAAAGGTGTACTGTCTTGCTAATTGGTCAATGATATCAGGTGTTTCCTTTCAGGGGTCAAGAAGAAGGAGAGATCCTCCATTACAATCCCTCACTCTCTATCAGTATGTCTTAGTGTGAAGACGGAGCACAATGCAGCTCCTTAGAAAGCATGTTTTGTTTATTTGTAGCTAATCCCGTTTACCTTTTCCCTTTAGTAATAAACTTCTTTTAAACTAAAAGAAGCAATCTCTTCTTTCCAGAAAAGCAAGATTCATTACTCTGATTTTTCTGATTATTGGACAAAAGTCCTAACATGCCCTACTATCTATAAGAACCAGTACCTACATATATAGGGTTAGCAATTAAAAAGGAACTCAGCCGTTGCTCTTTGCAATTCATTTCTCAATTAGCACATAGAATTTCATGAAATACCTTTATTTCACAGGTTTTCCAGAAACCACTGATATGTAAACTTATACGCAGGTAAGAATGGGTGCTGGATGCTCAGAAAGCTCAGAGATGAGAACTTTGGATGAAAACAAATTACTGTATTATGTTGCAAATCTCCTGAGACTTCAGCAATGGGATTCAGGCATAGGAATGAGAGACAATTTTCTGTTTAATTTCTTTTTAGATTTGTTGATACTCCCCCCCCCCCCAGTGGTTCATTTCTCCGCTTTTTGCCATTGGCTTTGCATATTTGTTTTTATTGTGCTTGCATATTGTATGGTCTGAGATGCAAAGTATATATGGACATGTGCAGCATACATCATCTATACTTATAATACATATCTAATTTATAACAAAGATGCACTGATGCACCAATAATGTTGAAAACAATTTGTACAAACTGGGGAAAAATGTTTAAAATGGCATAACAATCACAGGTTCACTTCACAGGAGAAGTGAAATTGAAATGGGATTTTGGGGTTGAACCAACAAAATGAAAAAAAAAATCAAAATTGTTTCTAGATTGGAAAGGTTATACTATGCAGTCCTATTTATTTATTTATACATTCGATTTATTGATCGCTGCTTCCCACACGCAGGCGGGCTCGCAGCGATTTACAATTTGTTGAAGACAAGGGACTAACAATTCAATTCAGTGGGGGAAGGGAAGACAACACATATAACTGAGTCTTTTCTGTTGGCTTTTTGACGAGTCATGTTCCGGGCTCAGTGTTCGTTCCGTTCCTTCTCAGCTCCACACCGCCAGGCAGGCTGCTTCATTGCAGGAGATCGGGATGAATTCCTGTGCGAGATCTTCCGACTTAATTAGCCAGCGCTGACAGATGAAACTCAGATACTAACACCTAATTATCCGAGGATTAGGTATGCCCACTTTCTTAACAGTGGTTCCCAATTTTATCTACTTGCCGAAGCTTTCGAATCGCTATGGGAGCAACTCTGCCCTCTGCTATCCATGGCTATAGAGGGCAGGGTTACTACCTTTACTTACATAATTAAATTTAGTATGGCACTAAAGCCAAGTGAATTGTTTAATAGTTTTTTTGCCTTCTTCTAATTATGAAATAACCAAACATGAAAAATATTTTCTGGACCTTGAGCCCTGCCGGACTTCTCCCGTGGCTTCCTTCTACCATTTTAAGGAAACAGATCTTAGTTTTGTAAATCTGAAAACTAATATGCTTATACAGATTGGTCTTAGGGATAGGAAATGAAGTATGTTGACTGTGATATTTCCAACAAAATTGTACCTGACATGAGACAAGGTATAGCAGGTTTTAAAGAAAAGGAGAGAAAAGATTAGCTGATGTGACTGTAACACGTTCCCTGTGGAGACTGTGCATTTCCCTAATGCATGCATCAGTGTTCGTCCCTCAGGCCTATATGTAGCATGCTCCCTGTAGCTTATTGGATTGCTTCAGGGGATTATCTCAAAGACTTCATGATGATGGTAGACATTGTCCTTCCTCCTTTGAAGTGAGTGCTTTCCCAGGTAAGTTTGAACAGGTAATTGCTGCATTCTGCTCTGAACTGCGCCAAATGACTAGTATCCCCCTTAGCATTTTACAAAGGTCCCCATGCTGGTGCTGACTTCTGCCTTATACCGCCTTTTCTTTTCAAAGATGGGAGAGACTCATAGTCCTCTGATGCAGGCAAGCTATATAAAAGAGAAGTCAAGGGGCACATTTAAAAAACTGGGTTTATTCCAGAGTAAGCTTTTATAAACAAACCATATTATATCCCCATAGTGTAGGGTCAGACATGCCACATTGACTGCCAGTCCCAGACAAATTATGACAAGTAATTTGGGACATTAACACAAGGATCCAGTGTTGGGCTTCTTCAGTACTCTAGTTCATGGGTTCCTTACCCGGTTGACATTTTGGACACTCTTGGTATACTGAGAAAGGCTAGTAAACATTTCTATAAAATGGATGTGATGGGAGTTGTAGCCAATCACTATGACTGTCATGGAGGACTATTAGAAAACGCTGGGAAGTTCCAAGCCAATCATGGAGGCCTGTTGTTTTTTAATGAGTGCTGCCTGCTGGTTTGAAACTGGTGCCTTCTGGGATCTTCTGAAATATTTCTGCTCAACGGAGGTGGATGAAAGCCAGGATTATCTCTTTGCTTCAGGGAAGAAGCATGTGGGCACCTGGGAGTACCTTGGTGGGCACATGTCAGCCTCAGGCACCTCAGTGGGTATCACAGTTTTAGAATCACTGGGATTGAAATCGCAGTACAATCCAAGCAATACTCCTATCTCTTGAAGATTTCTTATGGGGGTATACCTCTAAGCTGAAGGGGAAGTTGAACTCCAAAAAGAAAGGCTGGAGGAGAAGCCATTTAGTTCTGGTTTATACAGATGAAAAATCTGGGCTCTGACCCATCCATGAAATCTCTCCAACCTCTCTCTCTCTTAAACACAGACACACACACTATGAGATAATGCTTCTACTTCCAACCACATATGCAGAGTTAGAATAAATCACTCAGCAAGAGGGCCACTCGTGGCTGCCAGAGTCCTGTGGCCCTGCTGCTCCATCTCCCAACACACACTTTCCTTCCACTTACTCATTTCCTTCTACAGGGACCGTAATATAATAAAAACTGTAAAGTACAGGGAGAGTGCTGGCAAGATAGTAAGGAGCAATGCGAATGAGGAAGTAGCAGCTGCTACCACTTGCCTGTGCACTGTGAAGCAAAATTGTACCCAAAGAGCAAAAATGAGAGAGAATGAGGAAGAGACGAGAACTACTGGAAGCATTGAGGGACACATTGAGAGAATCATGCCCAAAAATCTTGAGCTAACATTGTTTATACATATTAAGAGAGTGAGACAAACCTAAGCTTTCCAACTTAGCTACTCTATAATTAATGATTATCATTTACAAATGAAATAGTAGCAGAATAGAGTTGGCAACTTGTATGTTTAAAGAATGTTAATTTCATTTCCTGCTGTAAAAATTGTAATTAATTTGTAATATTTTGAAATTAATACAAAATTTAATTGGGAAGAAAATTCAATATAAGAGCATAAGAAGAATGCTGCTGGATCAGACCAGTGGTCCATCTGGTTCAGCATTCTGTATCACTCAGTTGCTTACCAGTTGCCCTAGAAGAACAACAAGCAGGGCATAGAGACCAAGGCCTCCCCTGGAGGAGGAGGAGAAGCAGATGGGAAAGGATGCTGATGTTGTCATTTTTCCAACAGGTACAAATGTTTGTGTGTGCCTGCAGGTGTCATCTTCTCCTCCTCACAAAAGAGAAAGGGGAGAGAAGCTACTGCAGTAGCTCTAAAGGAAAAGATAGTGATTACAAAGGCACTGGAAGAGAGGGTGAGCACCTTTGAATTGCTTAGAGAGTGACTGGTCACTCCTGAGTGACCTTCTGCCCATCCCTGGTTGACTTCACATTGAAATATAGTCTGTATGTATAAAAACATGCCAATTCAATGCATGTTACAAAATAATACATTAAAGGTCTATGAACTGGAGGGGGGGAGCTATTAGGAAATCTCTCCAACCTAAATCTCCCTCTGCAAGATACGGTACTCACAGCTTAAAGAGACCAGTTTCCATGCTGCCACTGCTGCCTCCTCCTTCTCCACCACCTCCCTCTCTCTTTTTAAACTTCAGCTGCTCTCAACATTCTAAGAGCAATTATCAGGTCCAATCTTCATCAAATGATCATGCCTCTATGCCATTTTGTTGACCCTTGTCATGGGACAACCAGGACTCAGCAACAGCAAGGCGAAGAGAACTCCTCAGGAGAAGATGAGCTTCAGGAAATCAGGTCTGAACCAGCAGAAACTGGCAAGCAAGAAGATGTGCTGCACACTTGTTGTCAGAATTCACAGCCGACATCTGATGCAGAGCCACCAGTACCTTCCAGGCCAGCTCCAACAGAGGAAACCCAAGTGGTCATTGCACCCACACCCTTTGAGTGCCAAAAACAAAGGCTCAGAATGTAGCTTCAGGAAATAAGACAAAGTGCATGTCTCCTGGCCAGATGCCAGATGCTTGCTGCTGATGAGTAGCTGCAGGGTTATACCCAAGCAGCAGGTTACAAGTAAGACCTTCCAGCAGAGACCTATAAAAGCCAGTCAAGGGAGACTGCTTGATGTGGAAGCAACAAGTCATCAACCTTTTGACTCAGTGACCACAGCACTGAACTCTGCTCTGTTCCTGTGACCTTTGGACCGTCTCTTAACTCTGACTCTGTAATCTTCCTCCCTGCACTCATGAATGACCTTGGACTGCTGGATCTTGCTTCCTGTATAATGCTCTGAACTGGTCTCTGCTCTCTCAGTAACTGAACTTTGGACTGAACTTTGACTCTGACCGTGAAATACAACTTAGACTGACCTTAGATTTTGACAACCTTCCAGAATAACTGGTTGATCATTGTGTGAAACAGGATGCTTGACTAGATGGACCACTGATCCAGCAAGGCTCATCTTATGTTATTTTGTGTCAGAATGGGATCTGGGAGACCTTGTTTCAAATCTCTTTTCTGCCATGCAAACTTCCTGGGTGACCTTGGGCCAGTTGCACTCTCTCAGTTCAGCCCAGCCTACCTCACAAGATTACTGTGAGGGTAAAACATTGGAGAGAAGACCAGTGGAAGCCACTTTGGGTCCCCATAAAGGGGAAAGATGGGTATAAAAGTAAATAAGCTGGTGGCTTCATGACCTACTTAGTTCCCTATCAAAAGGACTAATTTCTCTCATATAGCCTTAAAAACAACAACCTTCTGTAGGTCACTTGTTTATACTAGCTAGGTATGAACAGAGCCATTCAGTGGTGCTGTGTTCAGCAACATTTTATTACCACAGGCAGGGAATTTTCCGAACTCAGAGGAATTGGTACAGGCCAACACAGACTCTGAGGGACAAGCATGAATCTTTTGATATACACCAGCTGACAACAAACACAGGAGGACTTTCATTTTTTTTACCTGAGTGGGGGGAAAGATCATGCTGTCTTGTTTGCTACACAGTCACCTCTGAAAATTAAAAAATAGTCCTGAAGATGTTTTGGAAAGTCAGTGTATTGGGGGCGGGGGAGATATGCTTGGGCTGAAACCATCTATGACAAGTTTTAGCCTAGAGTGAATTTTTATGGTTGAGTTATAAACTCCTGCAGGAAGGGGGTTATAATGGAAATACTGACAGGCATTTAACTATAGCATTGCCTAGGAGGGCTCTTGTAATAATTGGATTTGGGGAGGGAATGCAAAACTAAATTTACAGATTCTTTCTGCCTGAGGGGTAGCCATTCATACCTGTCTGGAGCTGCCATAGCAAAATGTAGCATCATTTCAGGGGAGGGAGAGAGAGAAGTGAAGGACAGAGAGAGACATTTAAAAATGGGTCCTTTTGTATTGGCAGCGGAGGAAAAACAATAATTACTTGAGCGATTAAGTGATGCACGAGGAGCATGAGGTATTGCTACCTACACTGGGGAAATTTATAGAGAAGATCTTAATTTGTTGTTTTAAGCGATGTTCTGTTAGAAAGCTTGATGGCTTGGTCACTTTAGCTTTCCACTGGGTAATTTGCTGGAGTGGTAAATTAAAATAAAAAACAAAATCAAAGTCGTAAAAGGGGGAAGTATTTAAGTGCTTGTTCTTCACACCCTCCCCTCTTTGGTCCAGTGTTCAACCTACACCCAATTAAAACACTGTTCACCGAAATTGACTGTATTGACTTGACAAAACTCAAGCACACTTCGACGCCTCATCTAAATGGGACAAATTGTTACCTTGTGTCATGAAGATATGTGAGATGAACTCATCAATAAATTAAACTCTATAGCAATATTGATGATGTTTCACATGACAACACACTAAGCCTTGTCGTGGCATATCTGTCTCAAAATATCCCTAACAACTTCAGTGCATTTGCAAATATAGTTGTCTATCAAGAGGCATCCATTTCATCAGTGTGTTTCCTAAAAAAAAACTAGTTTGCCCTAAAGATAAGGTTAGCTATACTTCTCTTTGATGAAGCATTCCTGTGTATCCTGAGGTGTTTTAAGAGCAGAAAAAGAACCACATGCTTATATTTTGGTGAAGTACAGGGCAAAGACAGACTGGCAATCTGCCGTGCCTCCGTGGTGCGGCAGAACAAGGCGGGGGAAATTGCCCCCGCTGCACGGCGTTCGCACGCCGCCGCAAGGAAGCCGCCTGCAGCATCCAGACTGTGGGCGGCTTCCGGCGGCGGCATCCGAATGCCGCATGGCTCCCCCGGCCTGGCGCACGTTCAACCCACCGGAAGCGGGTGGCACACACATGCAGCAGCCGGGAAACCACTTTGAAGTGGTGCCCGGCTGCTGCGGGAGGAGCGCAGCACCAGACGTGTTGCATCCGGGCCGCCTCCTCCAGGCAGATGTGGCAGTCTGAACATCCGCTTTTAAAGTGGAGGCAGAGCAGGCCAGACTGCCAGTCTGTCCTCGGCCACAGTGTCAGCTACAGAGAAGCAGAGGGAACAAGAAAATTTGGAACACCAATCACCCAGTATTCTCTCAATTCTCCAGGGTCCAGCAACAACAAAAGAAATTCAGGATTCTACAACTAGTGTGGTTTATTTCCAGAGACTTATTCAGAAGGACATAGTGGAAATAATTTCTCTTAGTGTGATAAGTGGAGGTGCATCCCAACATTTTATTCATATTTGTTTCTGTTTTGGTTTGTTATTTAATAATTTTTATTTGTTTATATATTATAGAAGAATTAGAAAAGATACCTTTACACATTTATCTCCTATTCTGACATATTTATTGCTTTCCTGCCCCCCCCCCTTAATTAAATCAAATTGTTGACCTTATAACCTTAGCTGGTTATTTAGTTTTGTCTTTGCATATCTTAAAACATCTTCATCATGTTGCAAGTTAATTTGCTGTTCGGACTTTGTCTATAAGTTTGAACTCTTACATTCTATTCCAATGTATTTATTCAAGCTCACCTTGAATAAACCTTTGTTGGTCTTAATGGTACCACTGGGCTCTAAATTGGCTCACCATAAATCGGCTATGACTTGATGACACTTTACACACACACACACACACACACACACACTGCTGTCATCATCAGTTTCATTTTACCTCCTTGTAATTGCTGTGGCTGGAGATCCTTTGACTTCTTGTTCACCATAGTTATGCCATTTATACACCAGTGATGCAAAAAAGGCATAAAATCAAAATGGTGACATTCAAATGTAACTAGCCAGCTTCCAAAATCCAGAGTCTAATCAGTCATTACCAAGTTCCCATGTTCCTCACATGTGCTCCAGGAGTTTCATGTCCAGAACTTCATTCTTAGGCACACATGGCTCTGGTTTAGATTGGGACCATGATGGTTTAAGATTCATCCCACACTATGGTCCCAAACTGAAATGACTACTGGGGCTGCGATTGTATGCACAATTAGACCTGATATAGGTGCAAATGCCAGGCATATTTAAAGGGTGTGATCAGACAACAACATCTGGGAAGCACCCTGCAGCTGTCAGCAACCCGTCCTGCTCCGCCACAGACACCAGTGAAAATCCGGTAGGAAACAAGTTGCAGCGGGCCACAGATGGACTTTCCCATGTCTGATTGCTCCAGCATGCTCTCATGGCATCAGGATGGTCTGACTGGTTTTTTTCCCCCCTTCTCAGTATGCACATCATCACAAACTCCATAGGTAGCCCTCAGTGCGGAGGTGCAATTCATCGATCCCTCATTTAAGCACATGGAAAACAAACAGCACAACCCCCCCCCCCCGACTCACCCACAGTTGTGTTTGATCACACACTGACGGACTGCACCCACAGCTTCAGAGGGAGGTGTGATCCTGCAACTATGGGTCAAATTCCTCCAGAGGAAACAGCCTCGCCCCCCCCTTTTTCTGGCGCGTGTGACCTCTACCTGGGAAAACTTACATTTACCCTATTAGTTCACACATGTTTTCCCAACAGAACAATTAGTGGGGTTTCTAAGGGCTAATTCAGGTTAGGAAAATGGCATGGGAGGGAGGCTTAAACCCTCTCTCCCTACACACAATAGTTCCAATATGAACTGGGCTCGTGTATGCCTAGAAATTGATTTCTGAGCATGGAATTTTTCAAGAAACTGGTCTTTCTCTAACCATTTCTTGGCTTTTCAAAACTTTGGCTCAGGCTTTTAGGCCTAGTAAAATTATAGAAGGCTTCTCTCTCAGAACTTAATGACTTGCAGTTTCAAGAGAGAGAAGAAATGGGATGGAGTCAGACATAGGTGCAGATGAGATCTTGGGGCCTAGGAGCTTTGAGGCCAGGGACCAGGAGGGAGTTTAGACCTTGCATTCCATCTCATTAGAACAAGGAACCCTGGGTGGGACTGAGTTGCTTAACTTTGAGCACATACTAGTTGCGGAAGTATGTGGCCATGTGTCTTAGCAACACACCTGATTGGTCAACCAGAACCAGGCCAGCTGCTGGCAGTTTGAAGATAGTTCATTCTTCATTTGGTCAGACCCTTCTAGATGCCTACTATTGGCTCACCCTTTTGTCTGGGTTGGGCCTTGTGTGGCCAGAATCCCTGCTCTTGTTTGGACTTTGAAGCTTTACCTAGACTTGGTGTTTCAGGCTGGTCAGGTAACATCTGTGTCAGCGGACCAAAAAGCCTAAGTGTTTTAAATGAGCTATTTAGATTTTATTATTTTCTTCCTTTTTTTGCACTGCTCCTGTATTTCTACCTTTTTTGCAGATTTCTTTTAATAGACTTTATTCATTATATTTAGGTTTTGGGGCTTCAATCTAAACTGAGTACCGTGGCCTACACTGGCTACAGCTACCAAAGGAATTGTTTTTGGAACTCAACTTGCAAGTGTCCCACCTTACTTCGGTGGCAAGGAAACAGTTTCGAGCAAGGGAAACCTTTACCTTTACCCATTTTTTGGAGGCTCTACTTCGAGGAGAGCCAGTTTGGGGTAGTGGTTAAGTGCACGGACTCTAATCTGGGAGAACCGGGTTTGATTCCCCACTCCTCCACTTGCACCTGGCTGGATGACCTTGGGCAAGCCATGGCTCTGTGCCAGCTGTTCCCTCAAGGACAGCTTGGGAAAGAGTTCTCTCAGCCCCACCTACCTCACAGGGTGTCTGTTGTGGGGAGGGGAAGGGAAAGGAGTTTGTAAGCCGCTCTGAGACTCCAAGTGAGTGAAGGGCGGGATATAAATCCAATCTCTTCTTCTTCTTCTTCTTCTTCTTCCAAGACTGACTTGTTGATTAATACCCAGTAGGGCTAGAAACTTAATTCTACAGTCTCTCACCTGAGGGCTAGTTAAAGGGACTGTTGGTAGCTCCTTACTCTGGGCAGCGAGGATCCCCTCCCCAGTTTTGTGTTTTGTTTTGTCTGGACCTGTCGCTACACTCTCGACAGAACTCTCAGTGCATGTCTGATCAAAAGTCCTCATTGTGCCAACACAGGAAGCACAGGGGCTTTGTAATGTAATTAGTCCCTTAGTCTCATCCCTAGTTATAGAGGATGGGGGGGGGGACAAATTGACAAAATGGATAGATTAAAATGTATTAGAAGACTGGAGCAGTCTCTTGTGGCTACATGGTGAAGCTGTTTTAAGTCTTGTATCTTTGTTGCGGGCCACGAATTGAGCATTGTTTAAGCCTGGTAGTTCAGAATACCAAAGCCACTTTTGTACAGTTCAAATCATATCCGTTTTGAGCCAGCACTCTTGAACCTGATATCAGAACTGATAAATGAGTCCATTTCAAGGGAAGAACCCGTCATCAATAATGCTGTATGTAATCTACATTGCAGCAGATGGATGTATTTGGTTCTCTTAATATTTTATGACAGGAAAGTAATGAAATTTGTGAGCTGTGACTCTCTCTGCTGTAAAGGAAAGAATGAAAGGAGTTATTTACAGAAATAGCTTTTAAACAGCTCTTCTGGAATGCAGTTCCAGAGATACAGGTTTTAGCCCATGTGCAGGTCAAACAAAGTGTGACATGAAGTTCTGTATTTCCTTCTCCCAGTGGGGATTTTTTTAAATGAATAACAGTGTTAGCTGTCTGTGAATCTGGCAGAGGGAAAAGAGGCTCCCCCCCATTATTTCATAAGAGTTTTGATTCTAAGAAATAAAGACCACTTATAATATATATACAACCGGGTCATGTGAACAGCAGAATTGTTGTCACTGAGCCTTATTTTGTTTCCCTTCCTGCTATTCAAAATACTTCCTCCAAGCAATGCCCCTCTAAGCTGTAGAGTCTTGTGAGCAAAAAATGCAACTTTGTGAGCTGCTGGCATTAAAGTTGTGAGCAAGCGATTTGGCCACGGCATAAATTAGTTTGCTCTGGAGACCTCCTGTCGAGCTAAGACAAACATGTGCGAGCCAGAGGCTAAAAAACTGTGGGCTAGCTCATACTAACTCAGCTTACGGGGAACACTGCCTCCAAGCTACCTTTGTCTGCGCAGGTGGGAGAATATACAGCTCCTGAAGATACAGGAGGGAAAGGAGATTGGAAGATCGGGGAGATAGGAGAGGGGCCAAGGGGGGGGGAAAGCCATGGCTCAGTGAGATAGCTTCTGCTTTTCATGCAGAAGGTCCTAGATTCAGTCCCTAGCATCTCCAGCTTAAATTATCAGACGGTAGGGTGATATGAAAGGCCTCTGCCTGAGACCCTGGAGAGCTGCTGCCAGTCGGAGTAGACACTGTTAACCTTGATGGGCCAAAAGTGTGATTCAGTCCAGTTTCAGGAATTCATGTGAGATCAGGAATTAACAAGAATCCAGAAGTTAAAAGAATTACAGAATCTTTCCCTGTGCTGCTTATCTACTCTTGATCACAGCCCCTCGCCCAGGCTTCTTTTCATTGGCCGAGGACAGACTGGCAATGTAAAGCGGGGGCAAAGTGGAGGGAACTGGTGCGGGGGAAAAACTCCACGGAGCTGGCCGTTCATACTGGCCAGAGCAATGTGCAGTGGTGCCGATACGGAGCGTTCAGACTGCTGCGGAGGCGGCGCGCGCGGCGCGTTCACACTGCTGCCTCCGGATGCCTCCCGCTTCTTCCGGTTCACACTATTTGGAAGCGGGAGGCATGCGGAGGACGGCCCCTGAACACCGGTTTTACCCAGTGTCCTGTTAAAGCGGATGGAAAGCGACTGGGAGACGGGTAAGTGCGAAATGGAGCTGAGGGACAGATGCGCATGTCTGAACGGGCTCTTTTCTTCCACTTCCGACGCGTGGCTGCCCCGCTTTACATTGCCAGTCTGTCCTCGGCCATTAAAGAAACAAACTGTCAGCTGTGTGTTTTCTGTTTTCTTATATTGTGACTTTCACTATGGCATCTGTGGATTTTTTTTAAAAAAAGGTAGATTACTTTGGTGAGTATGACAACATATTGCAATTAGTCGCATAACAATAATGTTTATTGCTGTACTCGAAAAAGAAACAGTCCATGGAAGGGTAATTGGGATTTACTGAAACAGTGAACCGGATAATCTAAACTTGCCTGAAAAGAAGATGAGCACATCGAAAGCATTAGCATTTTTACTGTGTTGGATTTCAGTTTATTGGTGACACGCACCACTTGCTCACCATGCCTCTCATTTCCAGTTGCATTTGCACTGAATCTCTGGCTGGTTGGAAGAGAGTAAGAAACAGCTGTAGCTTAAAATGAAACATTCATTGGGTTTGGTCAATAGCGGTGGAATCCTAAACAGAATTATACCCCTCTAAGTCCATTGAATTCGGAGGCTTAGAAGGGTATAATTCTGTTTAGGATTCCACTGTACTGTGTTTTTTATGACGGAGCTCCAAATTTTGTGGCTTACTGTCAACAGGAATTTCAGCATGAAAACCTTTTATTTTTTATTTTATTTGTTCAGTTTATATCCCGCCCTACCCTGCAAATGGGCTCTGAGTGGGACGTATAATAAAACAATAAATAATAATGCATAAAAACATCGACACTTGAATCTGAATAAATCATTGAAAGACTCCCTGATGATAGCTTACCCATTTCTAATTACAGTGGCTGCTGCAACAATGTCAGGGCAGGCACATTTCTCTCAGGGAAACCAGAAACAGCTGGTGCTGGTGCCAGTTGGTGTAGGAAGCGCCCGAAGGCAAATAAGAAAGATGGAGCAGATTGATCCAGTTAAGCAAGGAAGGCCAGTGTCTTTTGGATGCCCGCTGCCTCAGCCAAAAGCTTGGCAGAACAGCTCCCTTTTGCCAGCCCTGTGGAATTGTAATAAATCCTGCAGGGCCCTGATCTCAACCAAGAGCATGTTCCACCAGGCAGGGGCCAAGGCTGAAAAGGCCCTGGCCCTGCTTGAGGCAAGGCAGATGTCCTTCAAGCCAGGGACTGGTAAATGGTGCTGCTCAGATGAGCACAAGGCTCTTCAGGGCACATATGGGAAGAGATGGTCCTTCATAGGGCCTTAAAGGTTAATATCATAACCTTGAAACTGATCTGGTACTCAACTGACAGCCAATGCAGCTGGTGCAGCACTGGCTGAATGTGCCTCTGCATAAATGTCCCAGTCAGCAGGTGCCGCTGCATTTTGTACCAGCTGAAGCTTCTGGGTTAGACTCAAGGGCAGGCCTGCATAGAGTGAGGTGCAGTAATCTAACCTGGAAGTGACCGTTGCATGGATCACTGTTGCAAGGTCATGGGTGTGTGTGTGTGTGGGGGGGGGAGATAAGGAACCAGCTGTCTAACCAGCCTAAGAGGGTAAAAGCCTGGTGACTTGGGCCTCCACAGAAAAGGAGGCATCCAGAATCACCCTGAGACCCCTCATAATCAGGGATGGCATCAATGGTGCCCCCCGCAAGGGCTGGGAGACAGATTCCTGATCCTATCCCCCCATGACTCAGGTACAGGACATCTGTCTTCACTGGATTCAGTTTCAGCCAACTTTGTTGCAACCAACCAGCCATGGCTACCACCTAAACAGGGGGGAGGGGCTGGGATGCTTAATCGGGCCTTCAGGGTAAAGTGATCTGACTATAGCAGTGCATCAGTAGCTATCAGATTCAAATCTATCCCCATCCCAGAAATAAGATCCAGCATGTGGCCTGCTTGGTGCATGGGTGCTGATACAAATTGGAAAAGTCCCAGTGCTGCCATGGGTGACACTAGGTCCCTAGCCTGCAAGGAGGCTGCATCATCAACATGGATATTAAAGTCACTAGAAGTCTAGGGTGCGCCAGTGCCCTGCCCAATACAGCCTCCAGCAAGCCCGTAGAGGTATCCGCTGGTGCGTTAGGCGGTCAGTACATCAGCCAGATAGCCAAACTCTCCTCAGCATTCCACACTAGGCCTACACCTTCAGTGCTGGCAATTTTTGGTATGGGGCATGTCCTGAAGGAAACAGTTTCACAGATTAGCATTGCTTCCCCCCCCCCCCCGCCACCCATTGGCCCAGAACTGATGAAGGACTGAGAAACCTGGAGGGGCCAGCTGGTTCAGGGTGACAGTCTTGCCCTCCCATACCCAAGTCTCAGTCACGCATGCCAGGTCCACATTCTGACCCACAAGATAATCCTGCAAGGTCGAGGTCTGAATGTTGATAAGACCTGGCATTACACAACATCAGTGTCGGAGAAGGGTAAACTGTCCCAGCCCCACTACCAACATCTCTCAGGATGGTTCTAAGGTTGGAAGGAGACTGAACAGGACCATATCTCCATCTCCTTCCCCTATAACACTTTGCCCCACTGTCATACCTCCCCCATCCCACAAGCTACGGATGTTTGTCTGCCAAATATCACGTCACAAAAGATGTATTCTCTCTCCAGTGAGGGTGAGCATAGCAGCAATTCTAAAATGAAAGGGAGTCTGTCCCCTCACAAATGTGCTACATACTGCCTCTCACTACCCTTATGTTCAACTATTGATGAAAACATTTTAAGACTGAAATCCAAGTTCTTGTCTGAGCCACCATATAATGTGTCGGCTGGTGAAAAGACTAAAGGCTGTGGTTTGTTAGCAAAATATTTTCCTAAACTATATCTGAACCATCACCCAGCAGATCATGGACAGCATGCAGATGTCAAACCTTGGCTAAAAAAAAATATATAGCCTTCTTTGGAAATGCGTTTTAAAATAAAAAAATTAGAAAAGGCAACAAAAACCGGATCCAGAGCCATGACCGAGGCTTTAGAATACTTCATTTGCTGCATTTAGGAAGGCATGTACGGTAGTCTTACTCCAGAGAATATTTGCTGGGGATGAATTCATTGTTCTTGCAGATTTGTCTGTGCCATTCCTGTGTGTTTTAATTCTTGACTGTTTAAAATCTGAATGCTTTTCAGCTGGTAATTTGTGTATTTCAATTTATTTTTAATTTGTTAATTGCACTATTTTTATGCCTTCACAGCTTAGTTGCTGCATTGTTCACTGCCTTGAATTCAAGGAGAGATGAGGCAAGATAGAAAAGTGTTTGATAAATATATACGATACAAACTTAGAATTCGCTAAAATTAATTAACTCATCCAATCAGTCCATGAATGTCTCTGACTCACTGTGTGTTTGTATCATCTATATTTATATAAAATTCTAATTCCAAAGGTTTATTGCCAAGAATATTACTGCATGTCAGAGTGTACCTCAGCACCAATTAAAAAGAAAGACTGGATGAGAGGGGGGAAGCCCTAGTTCCAATGTGAATTTTAGCTACGGAAATCAGCAAGAGCTACATGGAAAATAATGGATAGGAGCTCAGGGAAGGAAAATCAGTTTTGCACTATGACACAATGGGCAGAACTTGAACACGCCCCCCCTAAAAAAATTCCCACTTAATAAACTGAAATGCAGTTGGAGTATCTCTAATGGGAACTGAACATTACAAGCAAAGGCCAGTGTGGCTGATTGCTTTGCTTATTTAGACAGCATTATCAACAGAAAATATCAAATGTTTCAACATGAATGCTACCCCTCTAATAATTTTTACCCAATAGAAGAAATCATCTATATGCAAGCCAGGAAATGAACATGGCTTCATATGCTGGAAGAATTCTGATCAAAGGTTGACTGCTTTGAAAGTGTCATGCCACCACGACAAACAATTTCACACACAATTATCACTACAAGGGCTAGTAACAATTTGTTGTTGTGTTCTAATTTGTTCCTGATGTTCCGATTTACAGTGTTGCTAAGTTAATGCCAATAATAAAAAGGCTCAGACAAACATTCTTTCAAGGGGGAAATAAACATTGTCCCGTAGGAGATCTGAAATGACTATTGCCTCTAATGAAGAGTTATATTTTAAGCTCAAAACATTTTAGGCAGAGCAAATTCTGTGGAACGTTTCTCTAATCAAGGCTCCAAATCAGCTCTTGTTTCTTTTTTTGTTGGGCTGCAATATGTCTGGTGGTTCCTTTTTTCTTTTATACGTATCACTGCATGAACAATGCAGTGGAGGTCTGCAGTGGAAGAGGGAATAAGCAAAAACAACTGACCCTTCTTAAAAGAACCTAAGCGAACTTAAGTTTTCTTAATACAGGCAACTCTCCAGGTAAATCTCTCTCAGCCTAAGATCCCTCTCAAGGTGGATGTTGTGGGGATAAAATAGAAAAGGGGAGAATGATGCTGTAAGCCATTTTGCAGTCTCCACTGGAGAGAAAAGCAGGGTATAAATACCTAAATAAATATTACATTTTCTGTGTAAAACGAAACTACATTGAACTTTTTGTATTGTAACACTGGGGAAAATTCAAATTATGGTGAGATGACATTTCTTAATCCAGCCCTGACTGTACTATTTTAAAAATATCTCTATGGGGTAATGTTTCAAGGTCACCAAGTTACAGTCTTGCCTCATATCTTGATGATAACAATCTTAAGCAGATCTACTCAGAAGCAAGTCCCATTTTATTTAGAGGGGCTTTTTTGCCATCGAGTCACATCTGATTTATGGAGACCCCTGGTGGGGTTTTATTGTCTGCCTCCATGTCACAACCCTGGTATTTCTTGGTGGTCTCCTATCCAAATACTGGCCAAGGCCAACCTTGCTTAGCTTCTGAGATCTTTTTTAAAATTAAATAAATTTTATTTAACAATAAAGAGACACAACATACTGAACAAAAAAGAAAAGAAAACACTCATAAGTTTTACAATAATCTTGCAAAGTTTGGGAGATCCCATTGTGATGACTTCCATTTTACAAAGATTCACAATTTCTTGTAAAACTAGTACTTATATAAATAACATTCAAAACACACACCTTGTTGTATTAAAAGGAGAAAGAAGTGACTAACTTTTAGTATTAACATGTCAGAGGAAAAAATCCAGAAAAAACAACAACCAACAATGATAATGCTGATTTAAGAAATAATGTTGTTAGAAACAGGGGTCCGTTGGAGCGGGAGTGCACAGGAGCGCAGCTCCGGGAGTGAGGAGCTGAGGGGGCAGGCACATGACCAAGCCCCACCCCCTCCTCGGCTTCCCCAAGCAGTGCAGAGGCGCAGCGCCCTGGGGAAAGCCCTGCTAGGGTCTTTATTGTTTTTAATGTTTTGTTTTAATATTGAAAATTTTATCATTGTTTCTTTTATGACTGTGTGCTGCTTTTCCAGAGACTTGCTCAAGGTGGCATATAAATTTTCTAAGTATACCATTTTTTATCTGGGCACATGGCACATAAGTACTGGAGAAATTTCACCAACCCTTCAGCAGCTTCCACCTTATCAGTTTGGTGTAGTGGTCAGGAGTTAGACTCTAATCTGGGAGAACCGGGTTTGATTCCCCACTCCTGCACATGCAGCTGCTGGTGTGACCTTGGGCCAGTCACAAGTTCTCTCAGAGCTGTTCTCTCATGAGCAGTTCTCAAAAGACCTCTCTCAGCCCCACCTACCTCACAGGGTGTCTTGTTGTGGGGAGGGGAAGGGGAAGGGATGGGTGGTGCACATGTCCTGGGTATCTCAAGTCTACTTGAAACCTGGTGGTTTCAAGGGAGCAGGAAGAGAATGAGGGTGTGTTCTTTACGCTTATTTTTATTGCCCAAAGTATTGGATGGGGAAGGGAATGGAGGAAGAGCAGGTCAGTTTCACTCACCTGTGGAGTGGAGCCTGAGGGTGGGTGTTGCCTTCTGACACACTTTCAGTATGTTAGGGGGTATGGCATATGCAAATGAGTTATGCAAATGAGTTATGCTAATGAGCTCCTGGACCTCTTTTTCTATGAAATGACCCCTGGTTAGAAAGATCTAGAACTGTGCAATCCAGGAAGGGAAACCATTCAACCGTCAAATTAGAGAGTCCAAATTGAGTGTTGGACCTTGAAATGGAATCAGCAATTTTATCCTTCAAGAAGAAGTCCCAAATTTTACTGTACCAATCATATATAGTCAGCAAAGACTTACTTTCCCTCTTAGCAGCAATTAGGACTCAGCAGCCCTCAATAAAACAGTTACTAATTTCTTTCTAATCTTGGGAATCTCTTGGTTTTGCCATAAATTAAGTAAAACAAGTTCAAGCTTTCCTAGGATCCAGTAACTGAGATCTGACAAGACTGGGTTAACCTGGGCTGTCCATGTCAGGGTAGTGGTGCTTACTAAATGTTATATAAATGTTCTTAGCATTGCAGCCAAAATCTCTGAATGAGCAAGGGAGGAGTTCCTCCCACTCATTCTTCCCTTAATCCTGTCTTCCAGCAGTGCTCCTTCACCAGGAACAAAGAACGCATAGTAAAAATCATGGTCTCCTCACACTTTCTGTCACAACACAGAGTTTCTAAAAATACAAGACAGTTCTTTGGATTGTGACCAGGTGAGTTTAGCATGGGGGGTGTTTCAGTTTAGCTCCAAATAACTTTACACTGGAAGAAAGATGCAGGCTTTTAAAGGTGAAAGTGGAAGAGTAAATAAAAAGATCCATGATGAAACCACACTGAGTTATACTGACGGAGAGATGAGATAATTAAAAGATAACTGGATAATTAAAAGATAACAGAGGGTAAATGAACCCTCTGTTAATTTGAGTGCCATAATGAAATGAGTGTGTACTTCGATAGAGGGCATTCCAATGTGTTCCAGTATCTTTTCCTGACTGCTAATATGAACCAGCTACATGACTGTGTCAAACTGACTTGCAAGGCGAAGAAAGGGCTCACATGCTGCAAAGACCCTCTTGGAGGTTCAAAAGATACCAGCAGCTGTCTGAGTATAAAAAATAGTAATGCAGCAAATCTCCTCTGTTCAAAATGCAACATTAGCAAGCATGCATCAACCTCGCCCAGCCACTATGCCAAATGCCACCACCACAGTGTAATCATAAGCAGAGTTACATCCCTCTAAGTCCATTGAAATAAATAAAGGGGCTTAGTTTGGGGTGAATCTTACAGCATTGTGCCAATGTGATGTTGTCACTTCCAGTTTCACACCAGAAGTGACGTTGTGCGTTGGCGCAACAACTAATAGCTTGCCCCCAACCTCCAGAATTTCTTGCTGGGGTGCACCTAGGGCTGGTAACCCTACAAGTAAATGAGAATAAAGGGGTGTAATTTTACTTAGGATTGCATTCCAAGGTTGCTAGAAAAGGAAGAAGTATTTCAAAGTCTATGTCATTACCTTCATAAACTAAGGGAGGCAAAAAAAATGAATTTCCCACTGTCTGGCAACAGTTAGTTTATCTGGTAACTAAAGATACTTTGAGTACAAATCTTTGCATACCAATGGAGAAACTGCAGAATGGGGACAATGAAATATTTAGTGCAATCGGTTCAATGGTAGTGAGCAACAAGACAATATCAGATGACCCTGCAAGCACAGTAGAAATAGCTCAAGAGAGTGATAGAGGTTCTTGGGAGAAGATAATGTACTGAAGCAAACCTCTGTTCTCAGGTGCTGGTGATAGTACAAGGATGGAAATCAGTTTATGTGTGCAAAGATATAGCTTTTCAAAAGCTTTCTGGCTATTAGCCTTCTAATGTATGATTATTTTCTGGTGCTTCCTTTGCTGGTAAACTACCTTCCTCCAATGCAATCTGTTTCCAGAAATGAATGTACCTACAGAAATCACCTGTCTGGAGTGTATAAACGATACAGGGGTGATCCTAGAGGTTTTTTGTCATCTTTTGGTCGTGAAACAGCAGTCACTGGGGGTGTGGAGGGGGGGTATTTGTGAATTTTCTCCATTGTTCAGGGGGTTGGACTAGATGACCCTGGTGGTCCCTTCCAACTCTATGATTCTATGACCCGCAATAGGAAACAAAATATACCAAGAACTCTGGAAACTGTAGTTCAGACAAGCAGGCTGTAAAAGAATTTCCCATTCACAAAATGATAGGGAAGAAGGGGCCTGCACATGCATTTAAAACCAGTTCAGATGAGCTTTATGGCCCAAACTACTAGTTCCTAGAAGTTATTTGGTCACTGCTACCCAACATCCCCCCGCTTCCATATCTCCAGGGTAATGTATAATTGAATAATCATGTCATTGTGTTCCCATTTCCTTGCTCCATATTGACTGCTGCTTGTGGGAGAAAGGGAAAAACATTGGTGTGTTTAATTTCTTAAATTACTGTAAATAAATAAATATTGGAAATTTGATTTTCAGCAATTTGTAGGGCGACCAGGAATGAAACAGGACTCCCATTCTCTAAATATTTAGCATCAGTGGGAATTTGGAGCTTTTCTCACTCTGCAACAGTATGATACGGTAATCTGCCCTCTCCAAAGTGCCTCTCCCATGAGAGAAGAGAGCCCTGCCTTCCTGTGCAAATGGTCCCCTTCGTAATGAGAACTGAAAAAGTACTCAGACTCTCCAGAGATGATTGAACTGAGCGCTGGAAGCTAGGTGGGAATAAAAGCAAGAAAACATTGACAAGGATGCATCATCCAATCTATTCCATTCATTAGTCATAATAAGAACAACAATAATAATGTGTTTGTTTGTTTGTTTGTTTTTTAAAAAAATCTTTAGGTAGTAACATTTCCCAGTTGTAGAGCAGGAGTTGTTGTTTTAGCCCCTATAGAAAGCACTTGTAAAAAAAAATGAGTTCTTACACCAAAATGCCTTACAGTTGAGATCAATAAAGCATTTGACAGATGACGAAAAACAAACACAAGGAAAACGACAGTACTGAAGACAGGGCTGCCTCTTACAAAGAACCAAAGCAGGAGGGTTGCCAGTATCAAATCTGCCTTCACTGTGTTACCACTATATATTTACACAGTCTCCAGATGGTGGCTGGAGAGCTCCCACTATTACAACTGATATCCAGGTGACAGAGATCAGTTCACCTGGATAAAATGGCTGCTTTAGAAGGTGGACTCTATGGCATTATACCCCATTGAAGCTCCTCCCCTCCCCAACCCCCACCCTCCTGAGGCTCCCCCCCCCCCAAAAAAAATCCAGGTAGTTCCCAACCTGGAGTTGGCAACCCTGGAGAGCAGCCCAATTTTTATTTCCCTTTGTTCCACTTTATAATAGCCCTTTTTGGCCTTTGTGTTCAGAGGTGTCTAACCACACATACCAGGAGGGCCTTGTATAGTTTGTAATGAAGCAAATAATCTACATGGTACTCTGTTCAGATGAAATAGCAAATGTGCATATTGGGGACAGCATAGGTAGTGTATGCTTCTGGTACATATGACGGGCTGCCCCCAAATATAACAACTGAAAAGAGCTAGTGTCTTAATTTATCCCATATCCTAAGGGCTGTACACATATATATGTGTGTCCAGTGAACATGCAGGAAAGGGACTAGAAGCACACTTGTGACTTCTGACTCAACCTGTATATACAATTAGCTTATGTGACCATGTAAAGTCAAAGGGATACATGTACCCTAGATATATATCTGAGAGAATGGGGCCAATGTTCCAGTTTGGCCCCAACTTCCTATTAGGGTAGCCTAAGCATAAAGAGGGGCTGCAGTGGCTCAAGTGGTTAAGATGCTGAACTGCAGACCGGACGGTTGGTAGTTCAGCAGTTCAAGACCCAAGTGCTGCATGACGGAGCGAGCTCCTGTCTCTGGTCCCAGCTCCTGCCAACATAGCAGTTCAAAAGCAGGAAATTGCAAGTAGATAAATAGGTACCGCTTCAGTGGGAAGGTAACAGCGTTCCATGCAAGTCGGTGTCTAGTCATGCTGGCCACATGACCACAGAAATATCTTTGGACAGTGCTGGCCCTTTGGCTTGGAAACAGAGATGAGCACCGCATCCCTAGAGTCGTATTCGACTGGCTTTCAAACAAGGGAAACATTTACCTTTAAGCATAAAGAAGAAAACCTTCCTTCTACTGATTTTCACTCCTAGGAATTACTGGCTTACACATACCCATTCATGACAAGCACACACTGCAACCAAGGGGTCATTTGACACTGATGAGGCATGTAAAGTTTGAAAGAGTACTGAAACTCTGAATATGCTGAAATCAGAGAGATGCAGCAGAGCTAAGCAATCATGATGATATCAAGTGTATAGTAATAATGCTCAACATGCAATATGTCAAGTTGCAGAAAAGACAAATACAAGGGATCACAGTTGTCCTTCAGAAAATACAACAAAAAACACTGTGATATGATGGCAGAAGCATTTAATAAATCTATGCATGTTAAAACATTGTATAGCATTGTTATTGATAAATTCTTTATGATATTGGAAGGAAAGGTCCATTCATTTGTCTAAGCAAGGAAAAGTCCACTCATCTCTCCATGAGCACCCAGATTTAGGTTCATTTCATCCCAGTTCTTCCTCAGGAGTAATCCTATTCTCTTGATTTGGGAGCAAGCCAGACCATAACTTCTTTTCCGCACAAATGCAAAAACCTTCTGAATGAGGCAGGCACACTGCTCTCTACAGGCCTCAAGAATATAATTTCTTCAAAATGTTATCCGGGGGGGGGGGGGGAGGGACACCATGGTAATTTAGAAAGAAAAACAATATGAAGCTGAATGAAATTATATTTGATATATGCCCCGGAGAGCTCTGCGCTCAGCAGACCAGCATCTGCTGGTTGTCCCTGGCCTAAAGGACATCTGCTTAGTCTCAACCAGAGCCAGGGTCTTTTCCACCCTGGTCCCAGCCACTGGTGATCAGGGCCCTGTGGGACCTATTACAGTTCCGCAGGGCCTGTAAAACAGAGCTGTTCCACCAAGCCTTTGGTTGAGGTGGCGGGTGTCCAGTCATTCCATCTATTGGCCTTCCCCCTGCTGAATTTCTGCAATTGGCCCAACAAGTGAAGACCAACAATCTGGTCTACAGCCTAGCGGCTCCAGCTTTGAGACCACTATACTGAATGCCATGCCAACTGTTTACTTTATAGTTCTGTTTTAATCCATTTTAACTATTGTGTGAATCATTCTTGTTATGTTTTAACTTCTACTGTGCAATGTTTTTAACTTTTACTGATGTTATCCTCTCTGAGCCCGCTTGTGAGGAGGGTGGAATATAAGTCAAAATAAATAAATAAATAGTTAATTAAATAAATAAATAAATAATACTCCTGAGACAACAAACCAGGGGTGACCTCCACACCCAGGATGGAAAGCTATTTTATTATTATTATTTTATAGATTTTTACCCTGCCCATTCTGGCCTAGGCTGGCTCTGGGTGGCTCACAAGATAAAATTTCAATACATAAAAAACATACATCACATTTAAAACAGTGTTAAAACAACAATATTAAAGTGCTAGCAGCTCAGTATTCACACTATATCTTTGGTCTGCTTCAGTTGCAACGGAAAAAGGGGGGACTATGCCGGCCGTAGTCACAGGGACCTATGGGCCAGGGCTACCACCCTAGATGTCAGTTGTTACTAGTAATGCCCTCACTGGTCAAGCTACAGTGGTGGTGGTGGTGGTGGTGGAGGTGGTGGTGGCAGCTCCAAAGGCCTGGCGGAAGAGCTTCATTTAACAGGCCCTGTGGAACTGTAAGAGATCCCGCAGGGCCCTGATCTCCTCTGGGAGCTCATTCCTCCAGAATGGAGCCACCACTGAAATGTTATCATTGCTATGGGAAGGGACACCTCAGGTGTGACTGTCTGAAGTTGGAGTCAAGGGAGTAAAGAGACAGCCCCCCCCCCCACACACAGTGTGGTATGTGAAAAAGAACTTATGGAGAGCTGGGAGTTGGAGGAAGAAAAGTCTCAGGATGCTGAGATCCCTCTGGTTGCTGTGGTGAAGAAAGACAAACAGTTTAAAGTGCAATGGCCCCAGGCGGAGCAGATCCAGCATCGGAAGGCAGAGCTAGAGGCTCAAAAGTAAGTGCTGAAGCCTCCTGAGAGGCTTTTTCAGTCTGCCACTATGGGGATGTACTATGGCCAGGTCCGGTCTCTCTAAATTCATTCCACATTTTTGTTGCATTTTTTGTTTGCTGTGATGTATTTCAATGCAAGTTAACTGGCATTATGCAAGTTAACTGGCATTCCTGGCTCCCGTTATCTTCAGGTATCTCCCATTGTTCCTAATGGGAATTATTGTCATTTGTTTAAGTACATCCTACTCCAGCTCTCTATTTACCCAGCCACAGAAGAACAATAGATCTCTTCTCACAAAGGAGGGAGGGAAAGAGTACTGTGACTCTCTGCAGCTGTCTCCAAAGGATATTGGCTGGAAGTGCTCTGTGCTCTTCCTTTGCAAAGAACTAGTCGGAAGGGAGAAATGTAATTGATCAAGAAACCAGTAGAATCAAGAAAAAACATGAGCCCATACTGTAGTTGGCTAGCAGCTCCCAAACTCAAAAACAACATGGCTTTCTTCAGGGAAGGTTAGTTTTGTTTCACTAAGAATACTGGATTCCTAAAATTGTTCTGGAAAAAAACACATTAATGACCCCAAGCAGCAATTTATGTGCATATCTTTGGCTAGGGTATTTTGTTATGCACACCCCTAGTTGGGAACCCCAAATGAATTACTCAGAAACCATGCATTGTCAAGGATGGGTAGGAATCAGATCTTTAGCTTGCCTTTTATACAAAATTCACATAGATCTAGCATTGCCAACATTATTCACAATCCTCAGGAAGTGTTGAAGAATTCACACACACACACACACACACATTTTAATCTGCTATGCAAGTTTTCTTGGTCATTTGCTGTCAATAACCTTTGCAATTCACCTTCAAAAAGAAAAAAAATGACAAATGGTGAGCAGAGCTTGCACTGAACTCAGCCTCATTAGCAAACTGTTAGAAGCCACTTTTGTCTATGATGTGCAATCTTTGTTCATTAATTAATGTTTGCACAGCACCACAGACTGCCAAGCTCAATGATGGGGATGTGTTCTGTTAGTCACACTCTTGTCATAAGCTCTCAAGGCCATCTACTGTATCTGATCTAATGAAAACAACAATTTGTCTGAGCAAGAGAATTAAAGCACTGACATTTGGTTTTGCTTTTGCTTGCTGGAGAGATAAGGAAATGAACATGATTCCTAGGATCTCTACAATTGCATTTATGGCTGTTCTAACATCTGCCTCATGCTTGACTAATTCTATGAAACATCTGTTCTTATCAGTATTAGCTGTTGATTTCATACTACCTATCCTCTTTCTCTTCTTAGGAATAAGGAATTGATTGACCATAGCCACTGGGACTTGATACTATTATTGTCCTGCTGAAAACATAGAGACAATCAATTTCTAAAATGAGGCATGCCTTGAAGTCACATCTCAAGGCACATCTTGAATCCTGAAGTCTGTATAGAAAACAGGTACAGCTGTTCAATGCTCAAATGTACTTCACATGCTCAGAGGCACGCTTTTCTTTTTATTACTTAAGATTTCTCTGGGTTGCATTAAGACACTTCCAGGCTTGGATTGTCACTCCCCATGGAAGAAGTGAGGTTAGCATGAAATATCTATTATTTTATGCCAAAGTGTCATGCCTACAAATGTCTCTGAATTTTATTTTGTTTCCTTTGTGTCACAGATGCATTTGCCAGGACTTTCCATTTCAATTACTACATCCAAATGTGCTTAATTTGGTAATAATATAAAGGAGCATTGGATTGGTATTTCTTGATTTCACTTGATTCATTCATAGTGCTTCTGCTTTTACAGCATTTTATCATTTTATCTTTTAATCTCACATTAAAAAATCTTCCTATAATGAGTGAATATGGGCATGCATGATATTCAGTATCATCACCCTTTTTCCTGTTCTTGATGAAGCAGACTCTTGCCTACCATAGCTTACATCACATCAAGCTGCTTTAAGATTCCCCTTTATTACTCATGGCTTAGAGAGGATCCTGGTGGACAGCATGGACTGAACAGAAAACACTTGCATTATGAGAGCAACATGTCAGCTGAAAGTAAACATCAGTACACATCCACTTGTCTTCTTAAAGATGTTGGGAATGATCTCCTGGTAAATGAGAAGAGGCCCCCTACAACAGCTTTCTTCCATAAGTAATGCTAGGCTATATTATTCAGACAGTCCTTTGGCAGGTGATTAAGGATTATGAATGAGTTATATGCTAGAGGTATGGGATGGTTTATGTGTTGATAATCTTGTTTGCTGAATTTCTCTGTTTGAAAGTTTAAAATGTTTTCATGGTCTGCAGCTGAGATTAATCATCCTTTTTGTACCCTATTGATAACAGTTGGTAGAAATGCTGTCGTTTAGAGATGTGCTCCAAGAAAAATATATATATAATGTTGGATTAAGGAGGGGGACACCTTTACCATGATTGCTGATTGTTGGGTTGAACATTACCAGTTTGGAATTCAAATCCATGTTTTGTGGGGGGTCGTTACCATTATTTTTAATGGGGAAAGAATTTTAAGGTTTGAGACAACTTCACTGGATCTTAATGTCGAAACTCAGTGCTGGAAGACACTGACCCAATTGGCAAAAAAAGAGAAAAGACTTAACATAGGGGTCATTTTATATTTTTCAAAGCTGGGTAAGGCCAAACCTCTGTGCTAGATGACCCTAGCAAAAAAAAAAAAAAAGTTCTGCTATCAGAATGGGAGACTTTATGGCTATTGTGGACTGTCTACTACAAACTGCAATGCAGAAAGATAATACTAGACTGCTATTCCAAGCAATGCCCCTCTACCAACACAGACCTCTTGGACTTTATCTTCAATTGTTTATGACCAAATTCCCTATTCATTTGCATACCAATATTCTTTTAAACAGGTATGGAGCCCATGAGGTCTGAAGCAACCCAACAAAACAGAAAGTGCTGGCTCTGAGAACCACCTTAAAAATTCCTTCTCTGGTACTTGTCTCTAATTGGTGGTTGGGTGAGAGTGCTCTGCTTACCTTTTGCAAGGTTCTGATTGGACGGGAGAAATGCCATTGCCTGGGAAATAAGGAGAATTAAAGAAAAACAAAACATGTACTGCTGCTTAGCTGGTAAGCACCTGAATTTTAAAAAGCAACATAGATTTTTCAGGAAGGGTTTCTGTATTGCCTAAGAATCCCAGGTTTGTGTTACTATTCCAAAAAAAATCATTCCAAAACAGTCATATTCAGGTGCAGGGATGGGCACAAACCTCTCCGTAAACCTAAGTTCATCATGAACTTGGCCAGTTTGTGAGGCCCCAGTTTGTGAAATAGTGACTCCCAAGAACTGCTCACAAACTGCCCTGTTTTTCACAGAGGTTTGTGAAGTTTGTGGCAACAGTTTGTGAGCTAGACATGCTGGCGCTGATGAATTAATTGTCAAGGCAAAGGGGGGGGGGGATGGACTTCAGCAGCCCTTGAAACAACTATAGTGGCCCTCCAAAGCTTGACAGGAAGTTCTGGCTGCCAACAAGAGAGCTCCCATTCTGCTCTAGCCAGCTTGGTGTAGTGGTTAAGTGCACGGACTCTAATCTGGAAGAACCGGGTTTGATTCCCCACTCCTCCACTTGCACCTGCTGGATGATCTTGGGCAAGCCATAGTTCTGGCACAGCTGTTCTCTCAAGGACAGCTCTGGAAAAGAGCCCTCTCAGCCTCACCTACCTCACAGGGTGTCTGAGGTAGGGGCGGGGAAGGGAAAGGAGTTTGTAAGCCACTTTGAGACTCCAAGTGAGTGAAGGATGGGATATAAATCCAATCTCCTCCTCCTCCTCCTCCTCCTCCTCCTCTTCTCCTCCTCCTCCTCCTCCTCCTCCTCCTCCTCCTCCTCTATGGGACTTCCAGCTCACACACAGCTCTTTTTACTTGGAAGCAGTCAATTAGGCAGTGAAGAAGTAAGAGGCACAGAGGAAAGGAAAGGAAACTGAAAGTCATTCCTTAATGTAAAAACAGTGGGGTTGGCTGTGTTTGATACCTGCTTACTCAGGGATCTGAGTGAGCTACCACCTGTCCCTCTGCTACAGCCAGGCAGAGGAGTTCAGCCAGTGGGTTCCTCGGCTGAAGATACACACACACACACCAAACCTCCCTTTCAGTGGGAGGGTTTTTTTTTGAACACCTGTCCCTGGCTGGGGCGGTATCTGGTGGGCTCAGTCAGTGGGTTCCTCAGCTGAGGGCCCACACACACACACACACCAAACCCCCCCTTCAGTGGGAGGGTTTTTTTTGAACAATTGTCCCCAGCTGGGGCAGTGTCTGAGGGACTCAGGGCTCTGAGCCACACCTGTCCATCTGCTACAGCCAGGCAGAGGGGCTCAGCTATTGAGTTCTCCTGCTGAGGGCCCACACAGATCCCCTTAGTGCAAGTTATTTTTTAACACCTCCCTGGATTGAGCAGTATCTGGTGGCCTCAGGGCTCTGACTCACCACCTGTCCCTCTGCTACAGGCAGGCAGAGAGGCTCAGCTAGTGGGCCTCTCATCTGAGGGCCCACCTTCCTGCCTTATTAATACCCCTCTGTGCCATGAGGGTGAGAGTAGGGGATGGGGTGCTCATTGCAGGGGGTAGAATTCCAGTCCCCCATGCCTGTGGAACACCAGCCCATCCTGCCAGCCCACCGGTGACCAGCTGTACTGGGGTGTTACTAGGGGCTAAGAGGCAGAGCCTGTTCTTGGGGATGGACTTGGTGGCAGAAGAGCTGTTAGCCCTGCCAAAACCAGAGCAGTTGCTGAAACTGTTTGTGGAGGAGAAATCTGATAGTGGTGAATTGGGGGAGGGACATCAGCCCCTCCACATCCCGAATCCTTGGGTCTGCTCCTGCCTCAAGTCCACCCCTCCATCAGTCCTCCCAGCCCCGCACCACATGGCAGCAGCTAAGCCTCCAGCCTGCTCCACTTGATTCAGAGTGTTTTCAGGCCACACTTTGGGAGCATTTTTGCAACCACCCCAATGACCCCTGTGTGGCAAAGTGCCTGATGTGTGATCTTCAGGTCCAGAGGGGCATGAACCCCCAACATTTATCATCCATCACCTTCCGCAAGCACCTGTAAAAGTGCACCAAGTCCATTCCCTCCAGAGAAAAGGGGGAAGGAGTGGGGGAAGGGGAGGCCCCTCGAAGCAAAAAGACTCACACTGAGGGTTCTGTGGGTGGGATGAAACCTCCAGGCAGGCCTGGAGTAAAACCTTGAGGAAGTCATTCCCATGGGGATGCTGGTGCAGCCAAGCAAAAGGGCTGAGGGGAGGCCCAGGAGCAATCACTTGCCTCATTGGTGAGATGGTTGCCATGGATTGCCAACCTTTGTCCATTGTTGAGGGTGTGGCCTTTCGCTGGCTGCTGTGCTACATCACTCTGTGGTATTTCATCCCCTCATGGAGGACCCTGAGCTGGCGAGTCTTGCCCATCATGCACCACTCTGTGGTGGAGATGGTCAAGGCTGAGCTGTTCAGAGTGTGAGGGTGGACCGTGCACTTCACGGCAGAGCTTGGAGCAGCCAGCAGCATGGCTACCTCTTCCTCACCCTCACCGCCCACTGGTGGTAATCGGAGGACCTCCAAATTGCTGGTGAAAGACCAGGGTCCTGGGAGGAGGGGACAGTTCTGCTTCCAGGCTACAAAGTGATTCTGCTTCATGCCCAGGGGATGGATGTAGACCACATGGCAAAGAACATTACCACTGCGAACTAGGCTAGCCTGTGTGGGTGGGCATGGGTGATATCATAAATGGCTACATGGTCACGGGCGCTGGTGCCAACATGCTGGTGGTGGTGATGGCTGCTCTGCCTGCCACACACCCTGCACCTGGTGGTGAGTGATGCCCTCAGGCTGGGGAGTATAGCCAAGCCCACCTGGGATCCCGCCACACTGGAGATGTGCTCCTTGTTGGAGACCTGCCGGTGCCTGGCTGCCCAGTTCTCTTTCAGCATCAAGTCTGCCTGCTGGCTGCCTGAGTGGCAGGTAGAGTTGGGGAAGCCCGAACACCAGCTCATACAGGACATGCCCACCCACCTACACAGTGATTGCAGGTCTGATGGAGCAGAAAAGCACCATGCAGGACATCATCTATTTGATGCCCATCATGCACTGGGGACAGAAGCTCAGCATAAGTTCCAGTGAGTGGCTGACCCTCTCCAAAATAGTATATGTCCTGAAGCCCTTCCAGGACACCACTGATGTCCTCTGCTTCTATACGGCCAGCCTGTGGCAAGCCATCCTCCTGATCCGCAGACTGGACTGGGCACTGGCCTCCCCACTGGGGGGCAGCTCTTCTCCTGAGGGCCAGGGCCTTGATGGAGAGGTTGTGGGCAGGCGTGGCTGCCAGATTGCATCCTCTCTGCAGGGAGGGGGGGGGTACAAAATGGCCTGCATTTGTGACCTTTGTATGAAGGGCAGCATAGCTCTCCATAATGTAGAGCTCCTGCAGTGGATGTAGACCTCTGCAGAGGATGCAGGCCAACTGATGTGGCCAAAGGGAACAGAAATTGGAAGAGGCTGGGGGGAAGAGGATAGGGAAGGAGGAGAAGGAGCCCAGCACCTCAGCCCCCAAGTGCCCAGTCCTAACCCCCACCCTCCCTCACTGGGATTGGTGAACACCTCCTCCAAAACATTTGCATCCCCCTCAGAATTGTTGCTTCCAGCCTCTTCCTGTCAATGCACACCTCCTCCTACACCTTTGCATCCCCCCAAGAATTGTTGTTTCCAGCCTCCCCATGTCCACCTCTTCCTCCTCATGATTTTTGTTCCCCCAAGAATCATTGGGGGGGGGGCATTCAACACACTCCTCCTGAACCTGTAGCTGTGATTTTCCCAGATAGCACTTTTCTGGGGGCACCTGCTTTGGGGGCCGCTACTCAGCTCCCCCATAGCCAATCCTCACCAAACTACCAAGGGCAGGTAAAGGGGCATCTTGGGGAGGCCCTCTGTGAGCTTGATGTCTCTAGCTTGCAGAGGTCCATTTGACACACTCCTAAAAGAGCACTTTCCTGGGGGCACCTGCTTAGGGGGCTGTAATTTGGCCCCCCTACATCCAATCCTCACCAAACTTGGAGGGCAGGTAGAGGAGAGTCAGCTGGAGACTCACTGTGAGGTTAGCATCTCTTGCCCATGGGGGCAGCATTATACTGCACCATGTGCCTCGGGCGTAGAGTTTTGTAAATTCTGGGGGGGAAGCAGGAGCTCTTTATTGCGCGCGCAAAGCACACATGTTCGCTGGGGCGATGTTCTTCCCCCCGGAAACTGCTGTGCCTCCTTGGGCCCTTCCGAGGCCTGCCAGCCACTGCTGCCGGTGCATCTCTCTCTCCCCCGGCCACTCCTTCCCTCTCCCTCCCTCTTTTCCAGGCAAAATGCCCAGCGTGGTGACCACCATGCCGGGCATTTCACCCGGAAAAGAGGGAGGGAGAGGGAAGGACGGGGGAGTGGCCAGGTGGGGGGGGAGGCACTGGCAGCAGCGGCGGCTGGGCCTCGGAAGGGCCCAGGGAGGCACGGCGGCAGGCGCTCCATTTTGCTGGGGGTGGCTGAGCCCCCCCTGGGAAATTTCAGGGGTGGCTCGAGCCCCCCCCCCGTAGTCTACGCCTATGCCATGTGCCTCACAAACCTAACAAACCACAAGTCGTTTCATTAAATGGGAAGATTTGTGGTTCGTGAGATGCCATGAACTTCCATTTTCCTGTTTTGTGCCCATCTGTATTCATTAGTACTATTGGCTCAGGAATTTCAGAACACACACCCTCAGTACCATTTAAATCAATGCCTTTTTTGTGGATTCAAATGTTGTTAAAATGCATATAACCTTTCAATAATGAAAAAATACTGTGAAAGATACAAATAAAAATGGAAATTTGCCAAAGAAAGTAAGATGAAAACAGTCTTATCGACCATGCACTAAAATGAAAAGAAATGAAAAACATGTTAATGATTTTTAAAGAAGCAATAAGACTATCTCCACACTCTTAGTGCTTCTTTAACATCTCATTAAAATGTTAATGCAAAAGCTGTAGAATTTGGGGATGAGTTTGAAACTGATGTAAGATCATTTAAGTGCAGAACCTAAGCATAAGGCAAACCTTCATTTTCTGTGAAATGACTCAGTTACCTCATGTGCTTTTCTGACCCATTCTCAAATCTATTGCAGCATGTTATGTACATGGGCAAGTTTCAGGAATGTGCTATGCTGCTTTAGCACTGAAAAATGCTACTGATCAGCAGAGAGTAAGGTTTTCTGTCTAGATGCTATTGTGACTTTGACCAGCTTGAACATTAATGTTCTCCCAATGGCTGGGAATATCTCTGGCTTTTGGAATGCTGCGCCCGTCAGGTTAGGGGAAGGTGATGAGGTGATAATGTCCTGTGAGTAGAAAATGGCATCAGGAGATTTATAATTGAGATTCAGAGAAGGAGACAGGACAGGAAAGAGAATATGTCACTGCGAGCTGACTGATGAAGCACCTTGTGGATAGTGCCTCCTTCTGGGAAATCTCAGTTATGGCTGTGCTACCTTTCCAACGACTGCCTCTTTGCTTCCACTTGGCACTTATAAATAAAACAATTATTGCAAAGACAACATAAGTCTTATGTTGTTACTCATACAAATAAACTGCCCTTGGAAGTTCTCATCGCTTGGGGAAACGGTGAAAGCCTGTAACAGGAATATTCTGTCTCATAAAGGAAACTATCGTTTCCGAGGTGATTCCTGCAGCTTTTGAGAGCATGCATCCTACTAGTCAGTTGTCAAGATCCACCTTACTTTCAGCCCAGGACACCAAGCATCTGTACAATAGATACTGATTGGTCCTTATTCTTGAATTCAGTGCAGAAACTGCCAATAGATTTCATAGAACTCTATCTTCTTATTTATGAGGAAATCTTCATATGCATAAGTAGTTGGGATGAAGTGCAACATTGTCCATGAACATGTACTTTTCTAACCAAGAGTACTTCCTGAGGGTCATACTAAACACTACTGTTTTTAAAGAGTTGGGTCTATGGAACATCCAGCTTGTGTTATCCACAACTACGTAGCAGCTGCAGGGAACAGCTTCGGAACAGCTTAGAACAGCACTATGAGGGAGGGCTTCTGCCTCCCCCAAGCCATTTCCCTGTGCAAAAATTATGCTGGGGGGCAATGCACCCTCTACCTGGGGACTCTTGTGAGCAAAAATTCTACTTTGTGAGCTACTGGCATTAAACTTGTGAGCAAGCGTTTTGACTGCTGCATAAATTAGTTCGCTATAGAGCCATCCTTCCTGAGCTAAGACAAAAATTTGTGAGCTGGAGGCTAAAAAACTGTGAGCTAGCTCACCCTAACTCAGCTTAGAGGGAACACTGCTGTGGGGAGTTATTTCACCAGTTTTGTTTCTCCATGTGCACAGATTCTCCAGTCACCTCCTTTTGGTCGCACTCTCTTGTCTTGCACATGTGTCTGGGTGGTTGCCTTGAACCTCACTGAGGATGGAAATCAGCATGACTCTCCTATTCTACTTCCCTTCTGAAGGGAACAGATTTACACCCTTCTAAATCCATTGAAGTCAATGGGCTTAGAAGACCGTATCTCTTTGTAGAATTGCACCATAAAGAAATCTTGTCATTATTCCAATGCTAGTTCTGTTGTTATGCCCAGTGTGATGGAGAAGGCAAGGTGAAATCTAAAAATGGAATGGCAAATTAGATCCTTTATATTTGCTGGGCCCTAGACTATGCTTTAAAATTCTGATACTGTTTACCACTCAAGCCCCATAAAAGTCTGGTTCCTGAATATATTTGCACTGCACTGAATTCTCCAGGTAGATGTAAAGCCTCTAGAATTTGTGTCTGCTCCAACAACCTCTAGTCTGAGTGAATAATGAGAAGCCTTGTTAAGACTTACATTACCTGTTTCCTTTCTACATTTGGAGTAGCCCCTTCCTTTTCAAAACTCTGTAATTTACTTTATACCATGGTAATAGGCACTTGATTTGTTTATGCTGTCTCTTTCAAACTGCGTGCCTACAATAAAGTTGAGGCCAAAGCCACAACTTGTGGCTGTGGATGCCCAACTATTGCTAAATAGTTGGGCATTGCAAAGTGGCAAGATGGAGGAGAGGTGTTTTAAACCTTCCACTGTCATTGCTTCCCGCCTGCAACTAGACTTTCCTGCCCACCCTGAATGCTTGAAGCTCAATTCCTGACATCTGTATTTAAAGATTCTTAGGCTTTAACAGGCAAAGGTCTCCCACAAGTCCCCGGAGAGCCACTGCCAGTTAAGCTAGACAATGCTGAGATGATTGAACCAATGGCTTGATTAGTATCAAGCTGTCTCATAGCAGATATCTTAGATGTTCATCTTCGATGGAATATCTAAAAGGTAAGAAGAGTGAGATACCATATCCCCGCCTACATTTCCCAGATAATTCCCACACCGAGAATTACCATATGAACCCCCCCACATTTCCACTGTTACAGATCTTGTTCTGCCTGGTCAGCTTATTTCCGAGAGCCTGCCCAGCCCTTATTTAAAAGCCAAGAAAGTGATTTTTTAAAAATTTTGGATAAAGAATAATGTATTGCCTGGTGCATTTGCGTTTATGAGTGTTCCTTTACACGCATGTGCATGTGTAGGCGGGGAGGGTGGGCTACACATCAGAAAATAAATAAATAAAAATACATTTGAGACAAGATTTATCTTTTCCCTGTTCTAGAGGCCCTAGCATGGAAGCGAAGCTCTGAAGCAATGCAATACGCCAGTGTAGCATAGTGGTTAGAGGATCAGGCTTGGATCAAGGAGACCTCTGTTTAAATCTTAAATACAGATGTCCCAATTGCCCCTGAAATGATACTTTTGGACTTATGGCCAGAAGATGACTTTACGGAATCACGGAAACAATTGTTATCAACATTGCTCATGGCAGCTAAATTTGTTATCACAAGTAATTGGAAGAGCACAAATGTGTTAACTTTACATCATTGGTATTTAAAAATATGGGAATTTTTCACAATGGAGAAAATTGCTACAACGGTCCCTCCGTATAACACCTCTAAGCTTCATTCACAATTTTATGCAAAACGGTACCCTTTTTAGAGGCCACAGTTAACGTAAATGCACTGCGGAAAACTGTACCTAAAAGATACCTAGAAGTTATAGCATTGTTTTAGTATTTGATAATAATTGATGATAAGAATACTGAAGATTGTTAGTTAAAGTTAGATTGTTTATTATTATGTTATGTTATATTAATGTTTTGGAAATATTTGAAAAAAGTTATAAATAAAATATTTTTTTTAAAAAAAAGGAGACCTCCGTTTGAATCCTTTATTCTGACAAGGACCCTGGCTGGGCGGCCTTGAACCACTCATGCAGTCTCAACCCAACCTACCTCACACGGTTGTGAGGATAAAAGGTATGCCTCTTTGGGCTCCCACTGGGGAGAAAGGCAGGGTAGAAATGAAGTAAATAAATATATATAATTTGGTTAATATCCTCCAAAAGGCAAAACTAGGAGCAAAATAGGAATAGCATGATAGAAGGGACAGGGATCAGGAAATGGGGGCTATCCCTGGTAAACAAAGGACATATAGACCCCATGAATCAGATGGTAAAAACCTTCCTACCCAACATATACTTCCATTAGATTTCTATAAAGTATTTTTTTTAAAATAACTTGTATGCGATTTCTCCCTCCCCTACTCAAATGCGCGTACAACACACTAAAGCAGAAGATTTAAAAGCTGTAAAGTGAATTTTACACTTACGACAAGGCTCTCACCAGGGTATTTGAACAGCTGCCTGCATAACCACTGCGGAGGTGACAGAAGTCTTGTTTTTGTTAACTTTAATCTCATTTTTATAATGGCGATAAATGCTTATACATTTCACAGATGCAATGTGTGGCTTACCCACCTACGCACATGAAGCAACAGTAGCCAGTAAGCTGCAAATAAGTAAATTTATTTACAGTATAATTAGAAAGAAAAAGAAAGAAAAGAGCAACTATGGAATATGTCATTAAACACTGCTGTGTGTACCGAGCAACAGCCATGCAACACATCATTGATTAGCTCGATTGTTCAAGAGTAAACAAACAAATTGCAGAACAACTCACATGCAGGCTGCAGAACAACCTATACACAGAATGAACTGCAGAATAACTCCCCTTAATCTATCAGTTACTTCAGCATGGCAAGGAAACCAAGGATAAACAAGCTGAAATTGAATCCTGACAATACGGAAGCCATGTTGATTGGGAAGGCTGAGGCCTCGAAGGATATGGCCCAGTTGTCTCTGGCTGTCTCTGTTAAGAGCCTGAGAGTGATTCTGGATCCAGCTTTATCGCTGGAGAAGCAAGCTGATGCAGCTGTCTGAAAAACTTTCTACCAAATCAACTTCGCTAAGAAGATGGCCCACTATCTAGATTTAGCTAACCAGACCAGATGGATCCAAGTCTAGACTACTGTAATGTCTAGACTACTGTAAAGTCTAGACTACTGTAATGCACTCTACATTAATCTTCTAAAAGAGAACTCAGAAAAATGCAGTTGATACAATAAACCACACTTGACTGCTTTTGGGTGCTAAGAAGCATATCACTCTGACTATGCAGATACTCCATTGGTTTTCATTCAGATACCGGGCTTAATTCAAGCTTCTAACTATTGCCTACAAAGCTCTTAATGGCACTGGACCCACATACCTGCAGGGACCGCCTCTCCTGTTATGTTCTGCTGTGTGACAGCTTTGTTCACCAGAGCAAAGCCTTCCGAAGGTGCCACTGCAAAAATGCAAAATGAGCAACTGTCCATTCTTACACATTCTCTGTGGTTTCAAAGGGTACTTGTCTTGGTCTACAACAGGACCGCTAGATTCAAGTCCAGTAGCACCTTAGAGACCAACAAGATTTTCAGAGTATAAGCTTTTGAGAGTCAAAGCATCCTTCTTCAGATTCTCTGTAGTGGCTTTCCTATGGAGTGGTCTGCCTGAAGTTATTAAGGAAGCCCCCACGTTTCCATCATTTCACAAAATACACAGAACAGAATTGTTCGGGAGGCAAGGCTTGTAGAGGGAATGTTTTCCCCTTCCAGTTATTCAATCCCAGCCCCGCTGTGTTGTTTTAATAGGAATCTTTGTTGTTGGATTCAATATCGGATTTTAATAGGAATCTTCCCCATCCCTTTAATAGGAATCTTTGCCGTTGGATTCAATATTGCCATCAGTCCCATGTTATCATATTTTGTAACTGGCTTACGGATTGACTGAACAGTTCTGTCATACTTGTATTCCTCCTTGAATACCAGTGAGAAAGGTGAATGGTAAATGAAAATGACAAAATGACAGTAGTGAGACCATTATGGAGTTGTGCCCACAGCATGGCACATGGTACATGTTTGACAGAAACTAAACCACACTAATCCTGTTTGGATGTTCATTGGGGAGAAATAATCAAAGTTATACCTGATATTCTTGCTCTTGACCTCTACAGGTCATTCAAAGGATCCATTTGCACAGAACACAAAAGAATACACCCCCAAATATATAGGTTCCTAGATGTGCAGTCTGATACACTGAAAACAAGGTTTACATAATAAATCATCACTTGACACCACACTATCATTGTACTATAGCACTATTCAAGGATGGATTTCCCTGATGTGGACAAGATGATTAAGTAGTGAATGACTGCTATAACACAATAATAGTACAATATCCAGCAATGTGTGGATACAGCCTTGATCACATGGAGATTGGGAATGGGACCAGTAATCACAAAGCCAATCGGCTGCCTCCACCTGTTCACTGGTGTTATTCCCGGCGCTTGATTCTTTGTCTGCAGCCAGGGAACACGTCTGGGCATGTTTACCTGTAATGGGATGTGATAACAACAGAGCTTCCTTCCCCAGAGAACAATGGACCTAGGGATCCTGCCAGTCCCCCTATCAGAGACTGAGGATATTTGAACGGACCTATGATAGCCCCTGGCAGGAGAATAATCCCTGTTGGGCCAACCCCCCTTGGGGGGGACGGTCAAGGTGTGGTTTACCTGTAAATATAAGTGGCTTCCCCATCCTTTTGTCCCCATGCTCCATCCTGACCTGCAAGAAACCACCATGCTGTATATATGATCCTGACTCCCTAATAAAAGAGCTATGATTGAAATCACTCCACTGGCCTCCCGAGTCCAGTACATTTCAACTGGTAACCAAATGAACGTTTTTACAGAGATAATGTGTAAATGTGCAGATTCCTCTGATGCACATTGTGCATTGTTCAACAAGCCTTTATGATTTGACATGCCCTAGAGGAATGGATCGAAGCATATTGACTGCAATGATTTGTGGTTTCAAGGGAATGTGGGTGGTGGAGAGGGGGTTGTAAAAACAAAATGTTTTTTTCTGACACTGAGCAAACCACTGCCAAGTACACCTGCTGCTCATTGTACATTTTGCTGAAGTAGAATTCCTGGCAGATTTGCTTTCCAAGGAGTTATTGCAATTCCTGGTTTATTTGTCATTCTTGTCCTTGAGTTTAAGGCATGCAAATTAATGGCTTTTTAAGAAACAATCTTGGATGCCTTGATTCATTACTTGCGGATGATACTTGTACATTAAGGAGGGCTCAGGAAAGCTGTGGGAAATGCTATTATATTGAACATGAATGTGTTACATTAATCTAATAACGGTGAAGTCACACATCATCCCCTGGCAGGGTTACAGCAAATTCTTGTTTAGGCTTTGAAGATTAGGAGGCCATTTGCAATGCACTATTTTTCATTAGTCATGGGGAAATTTAATCTGCACACTAATGACCTCATTACAGAACCCTTGATCACTTGGACAGACACTAATGATGACTATTGACATTTGTGGGCCTGTCACCAGGGTAAGTAACCCTACTGCAATCAAGTTGTAAAAGAACACGGCAATAAATGAATTTGAACTTCTGCAACTGGTGAGAAAATTACATTAATGGAAGTGAGGAAAACCCAATGTAATACAGCAATCGATACGTTCCTACGAAATGTAACCTTCTTAAAGACACTGGAAATCCCTTTTACTTATCTTCTTGGGGAATACCAAAGCCCAGGTATTTTTTTTACCCTGATTGTGTAGCATTTGATGCAGTCTTTAGAAAATGATCTGTGACCCATGAGATCCCTGGCTCAAATCTTCCCCTCTGCCATAGGAAGTCATTAGGGGGCACTAGGCAAGCCACTCGTTCTCAGCTTCAGTCCCCAAAACTGCAATATGGGAATATAAGAACACTAGAATACCATAGAGAGTTTCTGTAATGGTTACTATAGTATTATACAAGTGGAGACTCGCAAGAAACCTGTGAGAGCAACCATCCCATCCCCCCACCTGTATTTCGTCCCCTCCCCCACTTCACTGTCATTCGTTCTTCCTCCCTCCCTCCACCCCTTTTCTCTCTCTCCCCCATGCCTTTCACTTTTGCTCTCTTTTTGCACTCCATCGCTATTTCTTTCTCTCTCTTTCTGCCCCCACCCCACCCCATCACATGAGAGCCAATTTGGTGTAGTGGTTAAGTGCGTGGACTCTAATCTGGGAGAACCGGGTTTGATTCCCCACTCCTCCACTAGCACCTGCTGGATGACCTTGGGCAAGCCATAGTTCTGTACCAGCTGTTCTCTCAAGGACAGTTGTCTCAGAGCTCTCTCAGCCCCACCTACCTCACAGGGTGCTTGTTGTGTGGAGAGGAAGGGAAAGGAGTTTGTAAGCCGCTCTGAGACTCCAAGTGAGTGAAGGGTGGGGTATAAATCCAATCTCTTCTTCTTCTTCTTCTTCTTCTTCTTCTTCTCTTTCTCTCACTTTTTGCTCCCACCCCACCCCATCACTCTTTCTATTTTTCTGCCTCCTGCCTCATCATTATTTCGCTGCCCCCATCCCCTCATTCTCTCCTTTTCTCTGTTTCTCCCTCTCCTCTTCTTAGCTTCCTTCCCCATTGACAGACACATTGCAGCTTCTCCCTACCCAATCACTGTTGTCATTTCAAAAGTTTATTGCGGTCATAAGACCAGCCACAATAGGTACAGATAAAAAGGACACTTTATAGATTTTATAATGGGTAAATACATAAAAGGTGAAGAACATGGTAAAATGGTAAAACCCACACTCAGTCATTTCCAGGGCCACCATGGCTCCCAGCCACTCATGCCTCATTGGCATTGAGCCTGATGTGTCTCCCAGCCTCCAGCACTGTGCTCACCACAGCTTCTGTTTCCCAAACACCACCGTTCCCGGTCACCACCACCCAACCATCATCACTGCCCGGAGAAGGTAGGTGTGCAGACAGCACTTTTGTTGGGGGGTAGATTGTCTTAACATCTGTTTTCTTTGTTTCCATGGTATTTTATGATATGATATTATTATGTGCAAACTGTTTATTTTAATCATTATTTTAATTGTATTGTTTTAATTGTTGTACACCATCCTGAGCCCGTTTGGGGAGGGTGGTATATACACCTAATAAAATAATAAATACATAAACCCTCAACATATTTTAGTTGTTTTTAGGTTTTTCCACAAACCTGGGGAGGGCTCCCCCAAGTTTGGAGAAATAACTCCTTTCTCTCATTGTAGGCCCAATCCACAGATTTAGATATTTGCGTATTGGCCTACACATGGCTTTTAGATATATAGATATGTGAAGATTATGAATTAGGATTGGCAGGCATCGTCTGGCAACTGGCAAGAAACTGGGGTGGGGATGACGGGATGGCAGCCATCAGGAATGGTGTGACATCACTTCCAGGAAAATGCAGATGTCATGTCATGCCTGTCTGGGACTTGTCAAAAAGTCTGTGGTAAGACCATAGAATTTCTGGCAATTTCTTGACAGGCATGACAGCACTTTCAGGTTTTCCCAGCTCAATGGCCATTTTTGTTAAAAAAAAAAAATTCCCATCACTGTTTCAAGTGTCACAGGAAAATATGGAGTTGGGGGTGAGGCATCCCTTGGCCCCATAAGGGCCTAGCAAATGTTTTGAACACAACATACTATATGAATGGTAAGTAAGTTTTACTAATAGGAACTAGATCTTATTAATATATAAATAAATGAATTAGTATGTGCAGTCCCGGTAATAGCATGCAACTGTTATATCCATCTGTATCTCAGCATCAAATTAATCAAGGCTCAGATCCAGTGAGATACTTTAGGTTTTCTCAAAGGCTTGCATATACCAGTATATTTCCTACCTCTCCATTCAGCACTACTAAAGCTTTCTTCCAGCCTAAGAATGGTTGCCAGCTCTGCACTGGGAAATTCCTGGAGAACTGGGGAAGAAGCCTAGAGAGGGAAGAGTTTGGGAAAGGAGCTCAGCAGTAATGTGGTACCACCTCTGAAGCTGCTGTTTTCTCCAGCAGAACTGATCTCTGTTGCTTGGAGGTCAGCTGTAATTCATGAAGAACTCCAGCTCCCACCTGGATGTTGGCAGCCCTAAGCCTAAGGAGCCTTCCTTCTGAGTGGAGTGATAGGATCCATCTTATTTGACTGAGATGCAATAGTCCTCCTTGCTCTTTTACAATCTCCTTTTGCAAGTCTTCACCATTTTGTCATTTAACATGAAGGATTCTGTTTGAGAACCACAATTGCAAAAACCCCTTTACTGTGTGGAACAAGTTTCATTGGGCTTTTTTTAAATTATTCCAGCCCAAAAACCTGGATGTTTTCTAGATTGTTGAAGTACTTGATGTATTCTGCACACTATCAATAGTGGTCGCATCCATGGGCTAAACAAGGTAGTTATACTGTTTATAATGCAAATATGTAACAGAACCTTAGATGATCTACACTGTGGAGCTAACATTTTCTACAAAATCTTCTACTCATTGCAGGTTCACAGATGCTGCCATTTTTGTGCGTAAATCAGCAGGAGCTCGAAGGATGGAGGGAGGCATCCTAGTTATCACGGCTCAGCAGTTTGGAAGGTTGAAAGGATCCTGCAAGGCAAAGAGAAAGAATGCAGCATTCACATGCCCAAATCAGGCCTTGCTTAAGGCTCCAGAGGAATGGTGTATACCATCCTGACAGAAAACCTCTAGGTGATGAAGCACACTCCGAGGCAGACTGCTGCTTGGAGAAATGGACTTCTTTAATAGAATACCCTCAAGTTAAAAAAAAAAAAAAAAGGCCTTCTTCCTTCAAGTTGTCTTGGGGGAACAGTTTATAGCCTATGTCCAAGCATAGGAACCAAAGCTGGAATTGTTCAAGACACCGAAAAAACAGTGTTCTAACTTTCATCTGCTCAACAAACTTTTTGTTGTAATTCCTCACCTGGTTAAAATTAAATAACACGGGATTTTAAGCCCTATTTAGAGTTGCCAAGTCTGGATGGCTTTAAATAGCCTTCACAGCTCTTCCCTCCAGTCATTGCAGTAGCAAGCTTACCCCCTCCCACCCCCATCCCTCAAAGCTTTCTGGGCTTAGCTGGTCTGTGAAATAGGCCTGCATTGTGAGGGTTAGGCAGGAATAGTGCAGGCCAGGTAGTGTTCAGCCTAATTAGATCAGCAAGCACCCTGAGACATCTGTGCATGGGGGAAGCTGATCCAACCAGATACTGCAAGATTTCCCTTTGACTTTTCCCCATTTCATTCTTTTTATATGTATTGATCTATCTTATATAGTAGCTCACTTCTCAAAGTGATAATAGAATACATGCTATTCTGAACACATGCAGCTGCCATATATCAAGTGAGACCATTGTCCCTCTAGCTCAGCGCTGTCTGCAACGATTACCAATAGGTTTCCAAGGTGTTAGGCAGAAATTCTTTCCCAGCCTGTTACATGACATCCTTTAACTGGAGATGCCAAAAACTGAAGTTAGATCTTTCAGCATTCAAATCATATCTTCAGCCCTTGAGTTCTGGCCTCACTTTCTTACCTGCTCCTACTACCACTGTTGTGGATGTGCCATGGAAAAGCCCAATTGATTGTCCGACTGATTAGAAACATTTGTTTCCCATCCATCAACAAAACTGGTTTCCCAGGGCAGCTCACAAAATCAAAAGAAATCAAGTAGTAATATGATCCCTAGATATAAAAAGATGTAACCTTACGTGATAAATGCAATTACAAACAAATCTTTAACATAAAAAAAAACAGAAGTGGAATAGTTGAAACTTGCAACAAATGGCATAAAAAACGTTAAAGCAGCAAAGCAAATTGGGATTTTTTTTTCCAGAGTTTAAGGGAGAATAAACCCTGAACTAGAAGTTTGGGGGAACAAATAAGCCTTTACCAGGAACTGGAACAAGAATATATGTGTGTCAGGTGAATTTCAGTGGGAACAATTGCCAAAGTTGGGGGGCCACAACTGAAAAGGACTTACCCGTGTCTTTTTGAAAACAAAGGGAGACAGAGGAGGCCCTTAGAAGAAGACCTCAATTGACAAGCAGGAATATAGAGAAAAAGACAGCTCTTTGTAGGTTTGCGTGTCAAATGAAATATCTGCTTGTTTGCCAGTAACATTATTTGAGTACAGAAAGCAGTCCTTAGAATAGGGTTTGCCTTGGTGACTATAGTTAGGCTTGCATTCTTAACTTGTCTAACTCTCCCATACTATGTACCTATTGCTCTTTGGCTGAGTAAAACTACACCATGGTACAAGAGCTGCATATGTACTATAGTGATCTCTTGAGTGACACAGTATCATAATTTTATATATGACTTGTGGCACATGAGCATTGGACCATTGGCATTCTCCTCAATTGCTGGTAATCTGACTCTACTTCATAAAGTCCTTCTTTCTGTATGGGCAAAGGAATAATTATAGTTTTCTTCATTTGGGTGCTATTATTTCATTATAGGCCCTGACATATTTTATTAGCCATTATATTTATTGTGGTCATATAATGCAAGTATAGTGAAAACAATTACTGTGAAATAACTACAGCACTACCTATCATAAGCTTGTGCTGACACCAATTTTTAATCACTGGCTTAAGCTGTACCCTTTATTGTAAAGCCTTGAGCTTCCTCACTCCCTTTGAGAGATATATGCCTATTATACCACTGTCCGGTAATTAGAAGGGGGAAAAAACACTTTATGGTTAGCATAACCTATGAGGTGATAATGGAACATAAAATTATTCCTTAGAATAATACTGGCCTACTTTTCAGAGTACTCTGCAGAGATGAATTGGTGTTAGACCTTGGTTGGGACCAAACTAACATACAACTGGTTTTTTTTCCACAATAAACAAATATGCATTCATCAGTTGCTGTGGGAGATCGAACTTCTTTCCTTCCATTAATATATTTGTTACATGAAAGCTACATTTTCCCACCAGTCAAACTATAATTTTAGGCAAATGTCACTTTCTGTCTAGAGCAGGGGTGGCCAAACTATGGCTCAGGAGCCACATGTGGCTCTTTCACATATATTGTGTGGCTCCCAGCAGGGCAGCTGGGTAAGCAAAGGGGAGGCATGCCTCCCCGATCAGCCTTCTCCAGCCAGTGGTCCCCTGCCTCTTTCTTTCTCCTTCCCTTCCTTTCTTTCTCCCTCTTTCTCTCTCTCTCTTTCTTTCTTTCTTCCTTCCACTCTCTCTCTCTCTTCCTTCCCCTTCCCTCCCTCCCCCATCTTTTTGTTTTCTTTGTTTCTCTCTCTTTCTTTCCACCTCTTTCATTCTTTCTTTCCACTTACCTCTCTCTCTCCCTCTGTCTTAGATAAATAAATATCATTATCAAACAAATAAATATTATTGGACAAATAAATATTATCAATATCTGTTTTTACCCTTTTGTTTTTATTTTTGGCAGTCTCATTTAATGCTAATAAAAAGCAAATTTGCATATTTTTAAATAAAACCATGTGTGTAATATTTGTTCATGTCTTGTGGCTCTCAAACATCTGATGTTTATGTGGCTCTTACGTTAGGCAATTTTGGCCACCCCTGATCTAGAGAGTATATCTATAGCAGTCTAGTGCATGGCATAGGCTCTGCCAGCATCACAGGTGCCTGTTGATGAGTACCCATGACATATCTAATGCTTGATGATACCTTCTTGTCCATCTTTGTCCCATGGCATGCTATGAGTATATATTTAAAAATATTTCTTTATTCTTATGTGGGCTTTTTGGACTCCTTTACAAACCAAACAGCTTGGGTTGTGTTATGCCAAGACATGATCCTGTGCCTTTCTGGAAGAGGAAGAAGAGAACGATTTTGTTCAATTCCCTCTCCTTACTGCAGCCTTCCCATTGTGTCTACACAGGTCCTGCAACTCCACACTTGGGCCAAAAAGGACTGCCAGGGGAAGAACATGAATAAAATTTGTAGCCACCAGGACTTTCTACCAGCAGTTGGTTGGGTAGAACCCAGCCTAAAATTGGTATTACATACCGCATCAGATCAACTCTAGAATTAATTCCAGTCATGGATCCTGTGTTCCTAAATATATGCACGGATGAACCCGACAATGGGATGTTGGCAGTTGGGCTGAAGAGAGATGCCATATCAAAAGGAAACTCCCAGTGATGTGTGGCTGTGCTCTTGGCTCTAACAATTTTCTGTAGCACCACAGCAGACTGAATGCTGACACACCACTAGAGTTCTCGTACTTGTATTCCCACAACCATGGTTACTGTGACAGACATTAATTCCACAGAAAGACAAAATTTCCTTGTAATGTCTTGATGGGCCCTGACCAGGACAGCCAAGGCTAACTTGAACTCATCAGATCTCAGAAGCTAAACTGGGTCAGCCCTGGTTAGTACTTGTATGGGAGACTGCCAAAAAAGTTCAGGGTTGCTATGCAGAGGCAGGCATTGGCAAACCACCTCTGGATGTCTCTTGCCTTGAAAACCCTACAGGGGTTGCCATTAGTCACTGGGACTTGATGGCACTTTGCACCACCACTTACTTGATGGAGTTTTTGTTGAAATTCAAAAATGATGCAACGTTTCAGCATTTTTGTTGTATTTTAACATTTGAGCATTCAGGTGACTATGTCAACAGCCTCCTTCTTAAATTACATTTGTCTTCAGCCTTATTCAAAAGTGTGACTGGGTTTGCAGCCTTAGCATTCTTAGTCAGTTTATAATGAAGGTTAGAACAGTTGTCATTAACATTGATTTTGTGCAAAAGGGGGGAAAATGAAAAGGTGTGCAATTTCAGAGATGCATTATTTATTGTTTATTATGTATTGTGCCTGTTACAGATACACATTGATCTCTGTGCTTATTTCAACACAACGAGCAATAAACAATCCAGCCAAACATCCTAGAATGTATTTATATGTGATTTTTAAAGATTGTGCACAATCAATTATAAAAGCTGACTGATCCATTGACATTATTTATGTGTAACGTGACCAACTCCAATTTATAGCTAGCATAATAAAGTGGAAGCCCCAGTTTTGAGGCATAAAACAACAATTTTAAATGAATATTTTATTTATTTATTCATATTTATACCCCGCCCTTCCTGCAAGCAGGCTCAAGGCGGGTTACAAGATTCCAATAATACAATATATATATATATATATATATATAAATTAAAACACTGTAGTATACATTAAAATGATGGTCACAACACAAAGACACAAATTGGCTGGTTGCGAGAGGTTCCCTGGCCTGTTGGTAACTGATGAATAATAGCCAGCAGTTATAAGGTGGGTGACAGAAACCTCAGGGAGGCCATACATGGATGCCCACTGCCTCAGCCAAAGGCCTGGTAGAGCCGCTCTGTCTTACAGGCCCTGTGGAATTGAAGAAGATCCTGCAGGATCCTGATCTCAATGGGGAGCATGTTTCACCAGGTAAGGGGCCAGGTCAGAGAAAGTCTTAGTCAAGCATAATGGTCTTCAGGGTGTATATGGGAAGACATATTGGTCCCAGGCCATGTAAGCCTTTGAAGGCTATTACCAACACCTTGAAGCGAATCTAGAACTCAACCAGTAGCCAGTGCAGTTGGCAGAGCACCTGCCAAAAGTGAGCCTGCACAGACGTCGTCATCACCAGACGCCCCACCACATTTTGCACCAGCTGTAATGTCTGGATCAGCCTCATGAATGCATAACAGTGCATAAAGCGAATTTCAGTAGTCAAGCTTGGAGCTAAGTTCTGGGGAAACTACTTCCCCAGCCAGGTTGAGAGTGTGTCCTTTTGGAACACTTAACTTTGGAATTCAGATGGGTAAAAAGGATAAAATGGGTAAAGCTGGAACACTAGGAAGAGAAGACATATATAGCTTCCCTCCAAACATCACTATTGCCGCAGGATTCAGACAACAAAGGAAAATATTTCTTTTGTACCTTGATGTTATTTTCTGTCCGGTTGCTTGGATAGATGGGGAATGTGATGAGGCAGGCACAGGAAATGGGTATGAAAACACTTCCAATACAGTATTTCCATAGAAACAGTTCCAAAGCAGTGTGAAAACATTTCCAATACCTTCCCCTTCCATCACTGTCTTTTGCTGCTGGTGAAGAGTATTTAGTTTTGTCAGGTGTTCCCGCGATACTTCCTCTCTGCCTTAATTTGCTGTACTTGTTTTACATATATATTTTAGCTCTATTTTTAATTGGTTTTATGATGTATTTTTAATGCTGTTTTAATTGTTAGTTGCTTTGATGGCCCTGATTGGGCTGAAGGTGGGGAAAAAATATTTTTAATATGTGTGTAAGCCCGTAGAGGGGGGATATATTTATATTCTTTCTCATTGTTTTTGTCATAAAACATTGCATTTGGGTAGTATTAGAACTAATGAGGAGGGTATCCAGAACCGTTAAATATTTGTGAAATGTAGATTCTCTAAGAGAGTAAAAGAACAAATAACACAGCATGATGCAGTTGCTGTTAAAAATGAAATTGGGATGTATAGTTCAGAGAAAGCTAGGGACTCTTCACTCCCACTGAAACAATAGTCCATAGCGCTGAACACTACTTATTTGAATAACCAGATCTGAGTCCAGTAGAGCCTTAGAAATCAACAACATTTTTGCAGTGTAAGTTTTCAAGAGTCAATGCTCCCTTCATCAGATACTAAGATGAACCAAGAGAAAAGGCAGGATATAAATGTTTTGAGAGAGGGAGGGGGGGGAGAGATGTCAGAATGGAGATCTCTGAGTTCTTATTTCCCAGTCAGAAAAAGGGAGGGGTTTGGCAGTGGGGGAATCCAGGAAGCAGAAGAACAATACATATTGTAATCAGCTTGATCAGAGCAGAGAAGAAATATTCAGGAGCAGAAAATTAACATCAAGCTGGTTACAGAGTGCCTTGTACCTCTGCAAAAAGCATATACCCTGAAAATCTTGTTGGTGCTACTGGATCCAAAGCTAGCTGTTTTACTGCAGACCAACATGGCTACCCTCTGGAACTACTTATCTTGATGGTATTTAAAGTCTAACAAAACTAACAGTGCCCTTCCATGCAGAGATACATCCACTCTTATTCCTTAAACAGAAAATTTAGTCTGGAATGGATACAACCTTAAGCCTAGCATCCACCTAACTTGAAGTACTCAGAATACCAGTGCCAAAGGCCAGTAAATACTCTAATACACAGTTGGAAGTTTGTCAGTGAACTTCCCATTCAGTGGACGAGGAAGCTGGAGTGTGCATTTGTTTTACTGTTACATACATTACATTAAAGGGGGGGGTATTAAGAGTGGGAGGTGGGAAGCTTCATATACATCAATCACCTTTTCTGTGCTTGAACCAAGAAATGATTCTTTGACTGATTTCCCACAAGCAGCAGTGCCACCATTGCTCTTCCATTTGCCCCAGTTGCATCAGTTTCACACTATTCTCTGTGTGGCCACATTTTGACCTGCAGCTTCCCTTGATTCCCCCCATGTCTTCTTGATCTCAAAAAAACAAGGATAGAGAAGACGTGGGGGAAATCAGGGGGAGATACAGCCGCAGGGTGAATAGTGTGAAGTTGACCACTGCAGCCGGGGCAAATGGAAGAGTGACAGCGGCACAGCTGCTTGTGGGAAATCAGTCTTTGTTTAACTCTGCACTCTTTTTCCAGTATTCATAGAGCACTTTCCCTTTCTCTGTGTCTGTCATTAAAGTTTTGCCTTTCTATACATAGACAACAGCCATAGCACAAGGGCTTTTAAGCCTCAACATATCACCTGTGTCTCTTTTCTTTCCATTAAATGTTGTTTGGCTAAGTCTACACTCCATCATTTTCCCTGCCAGGTTTGTGCTAAACAAATACTGAAGCAATATATTTAACTAACGTAGGTAGATAATAACAGCCAGCACTCAACAGTGTATTACTCAGCACCGAGATTATGTCTCACATGCTCCAGCAGCATCCAAACGTATTATCTAATCTGACTAATCTAAACTAATGACCGACTAATTAAATGTGGGATGACTCTCAAGGATTAATCTTCAAAGGCCTGTGTGGGATGCTGGTCATGTGATTCCTACCAATACTAGAAAATGAGAGTGCTAAATCTCTCAGCCTTCTGTGCTTAGTCTGCAGCTCTCTTCTTCCTTAAGGTCTGCTCAGGCATTGCAGCACCTGAGTATTAAAAGTGTATTACACTTCTGTTAAAGCAGCCCAAAGTGGCACCCCAAATCTGGTGCTGCAGGGGGGAAAAAGAAAGTAAATTTGGGGGAGAAGCATGAGAGGAGATAGGAGACTGTGGGGCTGCAAGCAGGGGACAGGAAGAAAATAGTAAGTTGGTGAAGTGAGCAGCTGGGAGAAGAAATAGTGGTGAGACAAGGGGGTTTGAAAGAAGAAGAATGGGAGGGTGAGTAGCTGGAGAGGAGAAAGAGAAGCAAGAATCTTGGGGTACAATGAGCATAGCCAAACAGAGCAAGAGGGGAGGGGCAGAGGAGCCAGAGGGATAAGATTTCCCCACTCCAACAAAATATCTTAGTTCCTTAGTTTGGGTCCAATAACTAAGTGTGGGATAGCGGTCAAAGTGTCAGACTAGGATGTTGGAGACCCTGGTTCCAATCTCCACTTGGCCAATAAAAGCTTGGGAGGTAACCTTGGGCCACTCATACACTCTCACCCCCAACCTAACCTACCTCACAGGGTTGTTGAGAGGATAAAATGGAGAACAATGTAAGCTGCTTTGTGTCCTCACTGGGGAGAAAGGTGAGTTATAAATGAAGTAAATAAAGACTTAAGGGGCTGTCAACAATTCAGAACGTAGCTTGCCTCTGCACTGTATTTGTTTGTTAGATTTATACCCTACCCTCCCGCCAAGGCAGGCTCAGGGCGGCTTACTATACATAGATATTGCATGTCAGATGGCAAAAAAAAAAACCCTCCAAATTTCTGAGTATTAGCCATAACAGGTATCAATCAGTAATAGCAATATCTGATGGTAGAATTCCAGGGTAAGGCTCTCATTTTAAATTAAGATGTTATACGTGGCTTCTCACTCGAATGCCTGGTGGAAGAGCTCTGTCTGGCAGGCCCTGCAGAATTGTAATAAACACTGCAGGGCCCTGATGTCCTCAGGGAGCTCATTCCACCAGCACAGAGCTGCCATAGGAAAGGCCCTAGTCCTGATAATGACCAGTCTGGCCTCCTTAGGGCCAGGGAGAGCCAGCAGGTTTTGTGTCTTTGAACACAGTATTCTCTGGGGAACATGTGGGGAGAGGCAGTCCCTCAGGTATGCTGGCCCCTTCTTCTTCCAGGGCCCAGGGAGGCCCAACTGGCAGCAACGAGGGCCAGGACTTTTTCAGTGGTGGGCCCGCACTGGTGGAATGAGCTCCCGGAGAACATCAGGGCCCTGTGGGACCTTTTACAGTTCTGCAGGGCCTGCAAGATGGAGCTCTTCCACCAGGCTTATGAGTAGGGGCCGCCATGATTTAATAGCCCTGGCCCGAGTACTGAAGATCGCCGCCCAGACCACCAGCACCAAGTGTAAACTCGGTAGAGTGCCAGTTGACGCCGCCCTGACTGGGGTCGACAAAGTGCCATCTTGTACTGAAATTGTATAATGGATACTGTATGTTTTTATATTGTGGTTTCATAGTATTTTATTGTGTTTGAAATATGCTGGTAGCTGCCCTGAGCCGCCGCGAGGTGGGGAGGGCGGGGTACAAATCCAAAAAATAAAATAAAATACTGATTGACTGTTCTTAACTGAAATTTTAATGTATATTTTATATGTGCTGTTAGCTGCCCTGAGCCTGCCAAATGGCGGGGAGGACAGGATATAAATGTAAATATAAATAAATAAAACTGGCAAAAGTCCAGGATAGGATCCCAGAATCATTGTCACCCAACCCCTTGCTGGAGCTGCCCTGGGCTAAGGAAAGGGGAGGCCCTCACCCTATACAAGGTAGATAGGTTAGCTGCTGTGCGAACCCTGGAGTGGGCAGGTAGGTGCCAAGCTAGCTACCTGAGAACTGGAGGGGGTTGGCACCAATGGTGGTAGCAGCCTGCCTTTGTTGCGGGGGAGGGACCATGGGCAGTTGGGCCCCACAGGTTGGGGCCCACGGTAGCTGTCACAGATGCCCTGTGGCTAAGATCAGTACTGCATACGAAACAGTTCTTTAGGTCCTGTTCCCAGCATGGTTCCTGCCCAGGCCACAGAGGTAATAGAGGGGGAAGAAGATGTTGCTGATGGTTCTGGAGAGGGCAGGCAGCAGAAGGCACAGGAAAGCTGTTGCATCCCACTGTACTAAATGTTACAGCTCTGCTGCTTTTGAAAACATACATCTAGAATGCTACACTCTCAGCAAGATAGGCAACACTGTATTAGGTTGCGCTAAAGATCTTTGGAGTCCATTAGTTTTTTTTGGGGGGGGGGGAGGGGGAATGGCATTTTTGTTATACTTTTAAAAAATAACAAGCTTTACTATACTCCCCAGAGAGCTGGATTCTTTAAGACTGACTTCTTTTTTATGGGTCAACTTGTTTTTCTTAGCTTTAGCTCACAAGATGTACTCGCTATACAATCATCTGCTTGCCAAACTATTCTATATTCCTCAAATTACCTTGAGCATTGCTTATGCCAGGGAATGTTTATTTCACCTTTTCACCCTGCGCTTGTGTAATTCGGATGAAGTTATTGTAGACTGTCTTCTATTCCTCTTGGAGATGGAGAAAATAAAGAAGAGGATATTCCGAATGATAGGAGTAGAAGGAGTTTTGTTTATCCCTGGAGGGCCTGTGAAGCAAGAGCAGCTTCACAACATCTGTGATACTGGAGGGAAAGTGTTGTGACCTTACCTGGGAGAAACCTTTACCTTTTACCTTTACCTTTAATCAATTACTCAGTCCATTACTTGAATATACATAATAACAGTTTTGATGAAGAAAGAATTCTTTCTTCATTGTATGTCCCTTCTCATGTAGCACATCCAAGAAGAGGCATCATTTCTTTTTTGTGAGGTACTATCCAAATCAGCAGGGGCAGACACATAGAGCATCCCCTTCCTGTTTACAATCTATACACAAGACTTGGGACTAACTGGAATTGTTTCTCTCTTTTGCATACATGGCTCCCATTAGCGATTCCCAGAACAATAAAAGAAGGGCAGGAGGGAAAAAAAGCACTTAATCAGTAACATAACTTTATTGTCCTAACGTAATACAGATGAGAAAAGGGGAATCAGCAACGAAAAGGGAAATAGTACATAATCATACTACAGAAATTAAATATAGGCAATCAATTTACTCAGTGTTAGAGTGTTGTTGTGTTATTTAAACTAGATTATGTTCTTCTCACTTAGCTAATCCAGAGCAAATTAGCCCATAGAGATGAGATAGATGCTGGGCTGCCTAAACTGGGACCAGAATGTGCAGATGGATAAATGGGAACAGAGTTTAGGACAGTGGGAAGGGAGCCCCTGACCTGGATTCAATGGGAGGGGGCCAGGTGTAGTAGGATGAATTGGTGCACAATATAAAATGGGAGAGCTAGGAAATGGGGAGCAGAAGAGAGGATATGTTACATTAAATTGGAGAAGGAAAGCAGAATAGGGGGAGAGAAATTATAGCTTCCCTATCTTGAAGAGGAAGGGTCCACTGCTGCAATGTTTTTGATGACTGGGAAATGGTTTGGAGAGAAGCTATCTATCAAGAACAGAGGGCTTGGAGAACCTCTCTTATAAACATGAATTTGCCTGGGAAAGAATTGCTACTGGTCCAATATTGGGGTATCTCCTGGCATTGGCCCAGTATTTGGGGGACTAACTGTTATTCACAGCCTTTGGGCAGGATCCTGATTGGTGCAGTACTGGATCTGAACTGGGCAGGATCCTGACTGGTGCAGTTCTGGATCTGTTGGTGTGGTCTAGAACATTTGGGCTATGAAAGGATAATACATTTGTCCTACTGAAAGAGGGCACTACAGTAAGTATGAAAAAAGCACTTGGGGTAAATATTTAGATTTACAAGGACCTGCTGATGGTATCAGAGAGATGGCCAAATGGTCCTTCCTGGATTAATTATAGTGTTCCAGGAGCTGCGGAAGAAATCCAAATAGTTTTAATCAGGGCTATTTTTGGGCAGGAACACACAGGAACAGAGTTCTGGCTGGCTTCTGAGTTGGCCACGCCTACAGCCTCTCCCCCCCCCCCTTGGGTTCCCCAGCTGTGGGGCACCTGGGGACGCCAATCCAGAGACTGCCTTCCTTCCCTCGAGTTCCCCATGCACACCGCAAGCCACGGGGCACCTAGGGAAGCTGATCCTAGGAGGGAGCTGCACTGTCAGTGGTGTGGCCTAATATGCTAATGAGTTCCTGCTGTTGGGTGTGGCCTATTATGCTAATGTGTTCCTGTTGGGCTTTTTCTACAAAAAAAAGCCCTGGTTTTAATTATTAATCTTAGAAAACCATTGTCATACTTTTGGGCAAATAAGGTCTTATTTAATTTACTTAATTTTATTACTATCATAGATCAGCAATAAGGACAAAGAAAGTGGAAGGGACTTCAGAAGATTCAAAAGAGACTTTGATCAATGTAGCTCTGGTGTATCATACTGTTGAGCTGTTCCTGTATCTTTAATCAATTCTGTATAAGAATTCCGTGCAAGAACAGAGGAGACAGAAATTTTGTTTCACTCTGACATCCTGAGCCCAAAAGTTCTTGGGGCATTGTGCCCCTATGCTTCTGATATTTTAAAGTCCAGAGATCTTGTGGAGGATGTTGCCCATGTCTTTGGTTTTATATGGACAAAGAATCATTTTTGGGGTACACCCATAAATAATACCAAATAATTTAGCCTTTGGGGTAAATAACAGGGAATTCAACTCCTGAATTTTGTGAACACTTGTATGAAAAATCACTGACTAAGGTTTTTTTTTAACTTCATTCTGTTTCCTTCTCTCCTATTTCTGTTGTAGCCACAAATAAAAATTGCAATAAAGTTGAGGATGACAGTATTCTTGAACAAGATTATATTTAACATATATGTTTTACATATTATCCATTATCTATACTTTTGAAAGTCTTTGATAACTAAATATAGAACAAACATTTCATACCCTTATTTCCCTTTTCTTTTTTAAAAATAATAAAAATATGCCCTGACTTGGCTAGCCCAGGCAAGTCTGATCTTGTCTGATCTTGAAAGTTAAGAAGGGCCAACCCTGGCAAGTATTTGAATGGGAGACCTCCAAAGGATACCAGGGCCAGGAGACAGAAACCACTTCTTTGAATGTCCTCCATGCCTTGGTAGGAGTCACCAGAGGTCATCAAGACTTCCAGGGCATGGGCTTGCATGCATTCACACGCACAAACACACACACACACACACGTAAAAGTACAAAAAAAAATCTAGATATATATAAAAGGCTAGCCGTGTTTCCGACAACTCACCTTATACCTTATTGGGCCAGCCTTTCAAGGTCATTTGCATATGTGGGCTGACTGGGCCTAACTCCATTCCATATGTTCCTCTCCCCCTCATAGCCAGTCAGAACAAAGAAGTCATTTGCATATGTGGCCTGATTGGCCCTCACCTCCAACATTCTAAACAGATTGCTGTTTCTGTTGAGAGTCATTGAATGTGTCCTGAGGTAAAATGCATTTCCCAATCTTTCCCTAAATATTCACTGGGGTTGCCAATCTCCCTGTGGGGCCTGGAGATCTCCTCAAATTTACTGTGTTTCCCAGCATCACCGCATCTTTTCCCCAACAGAAAATTTCCAAGTTATTACAACTGATCTCCAGATGATCAAGATCAGTTCTCCTGGAGACAAAGGCTGCTTTGGGCAGTGGACAGTATGGCATTATACCATGTTGAGGTTCCTCTACACCCCAAACCCGCCCCTCCCCAGGCTCTGCCCCTGAAATCTACAGGTGATTCCCAACCCAGAGTTGGCAACCCTGTAACTGGCTATGGAACTGTTTTCCAGACTCTTGGAACCCAGAAAACATGACATAGGAGGAGGTGCTTTTCTACCTTAGCTGCCACTGCATAACCCCAAATCAACATAAGAGAAGCCAATACTGGATCAGGCCAATAGCCCATCCAGTCCAACACTCTGTCAAACTGTGGCCAAAAATACCAGATGACATCAGGAGGTCCACCAGTGGGGCCAGGGGTGGAGGGAATCATACTTTACCATGCGGCTCTCCACCCATACTATTCATGTGGGGCAGCAAAAGGACTTGAGACAGCCCTGCCTTATAGCTAAGCAGAAGGAAATAAACATGGCTTGCCTCCTTCTATTTTCCCCTTCCCTCCACCGCCCCACCAGCCATAGCCGGGACACTCACCCGGAGCTTCTTTCTAGAGTCCGTTGTATTTCTTCTCACAACAGGCCTTACTCTTAGCATGTGCGTGTGTGTGTGAATGTGTGTGTTTGTGTGTGTATCTAAAACTAATAGCTGTATATCAAACATAGCATTACACTTAAGAAGATGTGGGGAAAGATTATAGTTGAAAGCATGGAGAAGTTTTACAGCGGCTGTGGTCAGATGAGCAGGTTAATCTGATGTCGTTGCTGTTCCCTTCCAGATTTAAAGGGCATGATCAGACAGCAACATCTGCCTCCTATTCTCCAGTTGTTGGCACCCTGTTCCGACCCATCTTCAAATCAGAGTTATTAGGCAGTGGGGAAAGTCCGGTCTTTATGGATGTCAGCACTTTCACCCTGCATTTCCAGATGTCTGAACTTTCCTGTTGCAAATTCAAGCCATTTGGGAAGTGTGAACTTTCTTGTTTGTTTCCACCCCACTTTTTCCAATCAGGTAGCGATGTGGGTCTTCAATCACTGCTTGCACATTTATTTTTTACGGACAGTTTACAGATCTCTCTCTCTCTGGAGCTTCTCAAAACTGTGTTTTTCTTAAGAAAACTTCCAAAGCATATTTTCAGAAACACTTCCCCCACGCTGCGCTACATATCCCAGCAGCCTCCTCCAGCAATCTCATTGGCCACCAGCCGCTGCCGTCCTGCCAGCAGTTTGAAGCGCTGCTTCCAATATGCGCTTATATGCATGCACAGAAGATACTATTTTAAAAAAGAAGCTGCCTGGCCGCCCACTCTGTGGTTGCCACAAAGCATTAATCTGATTGCTCAGCCACGGAATGAGCACGCTGTGAAGCAGGTTAAGGGTGGGATGTGTGATCAAAACTTTCAGTGACAAAAAAACCCGTATTTATTAGAGGCAGGACCAGACCACGCTAAGTCTGACCTCAGCCAGCATGATAGTGGCCTCCATGTTTCACAGAACATGTTTTAGGAATATTTAAGTATTTGCTACACTATAGTTTACACCAAGGTTCCATATTTAAATAATACTTTCTCTCTCACACACACACACACACACCCCTCCTCTTTCTACTGAGTTCTGTATTTCTTTTCCTACAGTAACCTATCCTTTGTTGGCTTCTAGAGGAGGTGAGGGTGTTAGAAAGATGACTATAAGAATTCACCCTTTTTAAAAAAAGTAAGTCTGTTTATTTGAATATTTTAATGTCACAATGGATATGGTTGCGTAAATTATAGAATAACCGCAACTCAAACATGTTCACATTATTTCCTATCTGGACAAGCCTTTATGGTGACATATCAGGAAGAGGAAAGCAGGGCACTGATCTGCATTTATTTGTCTGAACATGACACCTCTGATACTTAATATCAATTTGGCAGAGTGGTGGAAACCTGATAAACTCCAGCACATGTGTATGCATACTAGCAAAAAGTTAAGGAAGTATCCCCCTTATATCTCTAATAAACAAAAAGTGGTACAACCAAGGCTTAATGGTAGCGTATCTGCTTTGCATGCAAAGGTCCCAATTTCAACCCCCAGCATTTCCAGTGGGAAAAGATCCAGTAATAGGTAAGATGGGGGTGGGGGGAGGAAGGAGAGACTTCCGCTTGAGACCTCAGAATGCTGCTGCCAGTCAAAGCAGGTAGTACTGGCTGGCTAGACTACTGGCCTGATGCAGCTTAAGGCAGCTTTGTGCGTTCTAAACAGGACCTGTCCTTTCCCTTGGTCAGTTATTTATTTTAGGTATTCATTTCCAACAGGTCTTTTGTCATACTGGGTATAAGACATATCCTGCATTGCTGATCCTGCACTGAGCAGGAGATTGGACTAGATGGCCCGTATGACCCCTCCCACCTCTGTGATCTATGATTCTATGATTCTAATCTAACAAATGTGAGTTAGGTGTTTATAATCCAAAGGCTATAATTACGTTCAGGTACACTGTACTATATGTTTTGTTTATAAATAACTTATTCAGTCAAAATGAGGTCCCAATAACATATTGCTCAACAAGGACATGCAGAAATAAATCCAGAACAGAGCTGAGACAGATTAAGAGAACTCCATGAGTCCAAAGACTCTAGCTGCACAATTCAGGGTGGCAGGTTTTGTCCTTTCAAAGTGTAAAAAGTCTAGGTTACAACTTACTTTCTGATGCCTTCTGATTGAATCCCTGAAGAGTTTAGAGAAGGATAGGACAAAAGAAAAAAGGCCAAGCTGATGCCTTCATTAAAAATATAAGACTGCAAGAATTGCCATGTTCAAGCAGACTAAAGGTCCAGGTGTCCGTCCGAAAGAGGATAAAGGGTTAACAGTGGGTGGCCAGAACCTTCATGGGACTTCCACAGAGGATATGTCAAATTTTCAGCATCTCAGGAACAATGCTTTTGAAGGAAGGCTCCATTTTAGGCTTATTTCAAGCCTATGTATAGCCTGCCTTTCTCATAGAGACTTTTGGTGGATTATGCTTTGAATAATCAAAGGTTGCAATCACATGCACAATTCACCCCAACATAGGAACGAATGCCGAGCAGATTAAGGAGGGTAATCAGATGCCAACATCTGGGAATCGCCTTGCAGCCGTCAGCAACCAGTTTAGCTCTGCCACACAAGCGGAGTAAAAAAAAAAAACTCTTGGAAAGTCCTGTAGTAAATGGGTTGCTACAGGCCACAGATGGACTTTCCTGCATCTGATCACCCCAGCGTGGTCCCATGGCATCGGAATAATCTGATCAGACTATCCTGACTCCATGCCATTCCCCCCCATCTCAGTATGTGCATTAGTGCACACCCCCGCACATTCCATAGAGAGACCTCAGTGCGGAGGTGCGGTTAATCGATTCCTCATGTAAGCACATTGGGAACAAATGGGTAAAAAAAAACTCGACTCACCCGTGGTTGTGTCTGATCATGCAGTGGCAGGCTGTGCCTGCATCAAGAGCCGGCCTATGATAGCTAGGTGGGATACAAGTCCAAATAAATAAATAAATAACAAAAATCCATGTGATCACACAACTGTGGGTCAACTTATGGCAGAGGAAATAGCCTTGCTTCTCCCCCACTTTATCTTGCATGTGTGACCACCACCAAAGTAGTTCACATTAACTACCTCAGTAACCTGTACAAAAACCCTGTAGGGTATGTCAGTTTCACTCTGCCCCTCCATCATAGGCAAAGGTATTCATAGTCATGGCTTGTATCCTACCGCTAGACTCAAGTTAAGTATGAAGGCTTTCTCCAGTCTACAGAGCCTTTCTTCCAACACTAGAGAATGATTCTGGACATTCCTGGTAGAATATAAACCCAAGAATATGTTGGGTCTTTTTTAAAAAAGCCATTGACGTGTATGGCTATTGCCATATCGTGTAGCAGTAAAATCAATACATTCATTCTGCAATGTTTGAGGAATTGTATTGTCTGCCCTGAATTTACTGCAAGGACAACATCCTTGTCCAATCACTCATCCTGGCAGTCTGTGACAGAGAGAAAATCATATTGGTTGTATGGTTTTTTTTTTTTGTCACTCTTCATTTTGTCACTCTTCATTTGACTAACCTTAATTGGTGACAACTGCACAAGATTATGAAGTCTTAGATGGTTTTCCCACTGGAAAAAAAGGCTATTCTAGCCAGTTCAGTGGAAATGAAAAAAACCTCCTTAGGGTGGTGAAAATCATGTCATATCAAGTGGGGGTGGAGAGGGAAACTTTGAAGCTAATAGAAATCCTTTATCATTTTTAAACACAAATGGAAGTGACAGATCATGCAGAAAGATGTGCCAGGCAAAAAGATGAGGCTAAGAAATTGTATGTCTGAAACATCTGGGGAAGCCATTTCCTATCAATATAGCATCCAACACTGTGTGGTTTTCATGATATTTTCACTTGTGGTCCACTTACACAGAAAAATAGAACCATTTCCATTTGCCTTTAATTTCTTCTGCTCATTCAGTTTCTCTGCCTTGTAATCTCAGATAGTCTGCATTTCAGTCTCATCACTTTGTGCTGACAAAATAGCTTTTTGAGCTTAATGACATAGTGGGACAGGAAATCAAAAAAAATTCTCGCATATTGCTTGTCATTTCTCCTGTTGCCTGAATCACACTGATCCATCCTGAAAATATTTGCTTTCAGTCTGGTCACAGGTTATTGTCTCCTGGACAACTGGTTGCCTATTTTTGTATACCATTTAGTTTGCAGGGAACTATCCTGATTTAGATATCTGGATCCCAATTTAAAAAGTGTTAATTCGTGGACTCTTCTAAGCAAAGATATTCCCTTTCAAAAAACGATACTGGAAATGAGGCCTAGCTTACAAAGCCCCAAATTGCTGCTCCATATAGAAACTGGGGGGATAATTTCATTTTAAAGATTTCCGTAGTTGGAGTAACCAATCTGGAATACCAAACATATTAAGTATGTGTATCTATAAGGATGTGCACTCATACATCTTTGCAAACATGTGAGTAAAATGTAGAAACAAATAGGGAGGTATAGTGGTTCTGCATAGGGGTGTTTAGAAAGTTTTCCACATTCCAAATTCTTCCCTGAAGTCTAAAGTTCCAAATCACCTGGTTTTATTTAAAAAGTAGAATTTGAGAATTCTTTTTTTTCTGTTTGGGGCATTACAAAATTCAGGCAGCCTATGCGAGGTCCAATAACAATGCATGAAATGATGATGGTCAGTCAGATGTCCCCGCATCACTGGAAATTATGCTATTGCAATTACTTACCACCTGGATTTCATCCTATCTTGTCCTTCCTATCATTCTTATTAGTCACATCAAACCACTAATTAAACTAATAGATTGGCTTGAGTGATGTGCTGAGTTGCTGCAGGTTCCTTAAATTTCTTGACAGCAAAATGCTCCTTTTGTGCATGAATGCCTCTGGTAAATGAAACTGGTCCATCCCATTAAGAACTGAAAACTAAAGCCCACAAAGACACAGGCAGCAGCTGCTCAGTTTTCCCCGCAATAAAACAATGCACTTTCTTAATGTAATGAAGAATTGCTTGTGTAAGCAAGTGCCCTGTTAACAGGATACATACTTTCCCATCAAAGACAAAACGGAATATGCTTTAGTCATGACAAACTTCCATGTATTGCTGACTGGCCTATATACATATAGCATAGAAACAGAGTATAGTGATATAATTTGGGTAATTTGGCTGAAGGCTATGGAAACCTAATTAGAAATTTTCAGTTTCACAAGGGGATAAAATAGTGCTTGGAAACAGCTCTTTAAAAATTAATTTCTTTGGGAAAAAATGCTCCTCAGTTTTGTATATCCTTGACCACATTCATGAGTATATCCTTGACCACATTTCATGGGTAAAGAGCAAATTTTATATTAGCATTGTGGGCGTCCCAAGTTTATAGTACACATTCCAGTTTCATTGCTGTGTAAGGAAGAAGAAAGGGCCAGTTCTCCTATGGACTTTAAAAAGTCCATTTAAAAAGTCCAATTTACTGTGGACTTCAGCAAATCCGATGCCAGCTGTCTTAATGCTCAAAACTTGGGGATAGAACCTAGAAGTTCAACAGTCCCAAGCAATTCCAGTTAAAACGATCAAATGAGGTGAAAGACTTGTACCTGAGACCCTCGAGTGACACTGTCAGTCACTGTGGACAGTACTGACCTTGATAGATCAATAGCCTATCTTAGTAGAAGACAGTTTCATATGTGCCTGTTCTACCATGCTTCAGTATTGTAGAATATGGGTATTAGTGCATACTTCGTTAAGCTGCCACAGACAGAAATACTTCAGGCTTTTTTAATCTTAGAGAAAAGATATTTATCCTCAAGGGTGTTGAATAAAATATGAAAACATATAAAGACCATTTCTGATAAATAGTTAAAAATTAGAAACTTGGCTGCTGCCTGTTCTTAAGACAAAACAAAATGGTGAAGAATGAAATTATCATAAAAGCATGTTAAATTTTTGAAATCTGAATACTTTTCCACCAGCAAGTGGTTCTCCTCTGCCACCCAGTTGGCCAATAGAGAAAGATGGTGGAAAACTGGGGGGGGGGGGGGGGAGGGATGACAACAGGATGATATTGCACTGATGTCACTCCTCTTGCACCCAGAAGTGACATCAGCACATTGCCGGGGGACCCCAGATATGCTTTGGCATTTGGGGGAAAATCTATAGTTTTGCCCAAATGCCAGACTGGCCACATGTTCATATCACTTCTGGGCATATGAGATGTGATGTCAGCAGGTCATCACCAACATCATTACCTTGTCAATGAGTGCCCTCACCACAGGTAAGTCTCCTCACCAGTTTCAAGGCCCTGCCAGGCAATCCTAGCGCTCAGTAAGGCTAAATGTAATTATTGAGGTGACTGGGCAGCTTGCTGAAGATACCTAGTGGATCTGGGGAGGGTAGCATGGATTTCTGAGGTGACTTGTCCTCCGTCCCTCCACCTTTGGACTCACACAGGCAACTTCTTTAAACAAAACAACAAGAAGTTTATTGTCTCTTCCACAGAACAATTAAAAAGCCTTTTTGGCTGGCATGTAAGATTGTATGAAAGTGTCTCTCTTCACAGCTGAGCTGGGTTGCAATTCCCTTAAGAATCATTACAGTGTCACCACCACCCCACATGCACAAAGAGAACTCACAGTCTGTTTCCCCTGGTGAGGGTGGTGAGTTGATTTTATTTTGGAAAGGCTCATTAAACCCTGGTATGTCTGATCCCTTCACTGCTGCCTTAACCACTCCGACAAACATATTTGGACATCACCTATTCGGTCCCTAGACTTCTCCAGTCCAGTCACCTTTGGACTCAAACTCAGGAGATAAAGTTAAGGTGATTTCCAGATCCTGCCTTGATCCTCTCACAAATTCCTAACTTACTATCCTCCTGAAATAGACTAACCTGCCTGATACAGGATACTTATTCATATCCCTGTTATATCCCTGCCTAAGCCCTATTTCATGAGTTAGCTGCCTTTCTCTACCCCTGATTGCTTCCTTCCTTCTTCTTGCAGAGCATCTATGGCCTCTCACTGGCTGGAGTCTGTAGGAATTTCCATATGTATCCAGGGATTGGCAGTGATGTGTGGAGCACGGAACTGGAAGCCATCTGTCATGGGGATCTTTCAAATATATTCAAACAGATTAATATATATCTTTCAAAACCCACAATGTATACTTTTAGATTAAAGTGCTTCAGCTAACGTGGAATGGTGAGGCAAAAACATAACAGCCAAATCTGTAGAACAAATTTAGAGTCCAGTGGCATCTTTAAGACCAACAAAGGTTTATTCAAGGTTTGAGCTTTTGTGTGCAAGGCACACTTTTTCAAATACATTGGAATGGTTGATGAGGTTCTAAACTTATAGACAGGGATCTAACAGCAAATTAACATGTAACATGATGATGTTCAAACATGAAAGCTCATAGCTTGAATAAACCTTTGTTGGTCTTAAAGGTGCCACTGGACTCTTAAGTTTGTTCTACTGCTTCAAACCAACATGGCTGACCATCTGGATCTAGCCAAATCTGTGTTTACTGCATTGACTTTCAGTTACTTGCTAGCCCAGCTCAGGGTGCTATTTCCAAACAAAGCTCTTCAAAGTCTAGGACTGCACTTCTTAGAGAACACCTCCACCCATATGTCATGTAATCTCTTCCTCCATTTTGCATGCAATGCAAGAAATCTTGCGCAACTGAAGTCCTGTTAGTACAACAGCTGATAACTGACCAATGCTCTCTAAGCTGTGGAGTCTTGTGAGCAAAAATTCTACTTTGTGAGTTACTGGCATTAAAACTGTGAGTGAGCAATTTGGCTACTGCATAAATTAGTTTGCTCTGGAGCCATCTTTCCTGAACTAAGGCAAAAATGTGTGAACCGGAGGCTAAAAAACTGAGCTAGCTCACACTAACTCAGCTAAGAGGGAACATTGGATGTAGCAACGCCTTCTTGGTGATATGCAAACATGTTATTTTGTTGGCCTTTGAATAACTATATTAAGTCCACTAGTTTTATTTGGCTATTCAGGCCCTGCAAAACTGTGCTGAAATTCATTCATGGCTGGGATGCTGTTATCGCAGCCCCTTCAGAGAATTCAGATGAGGGACATGGAGGGCTGCCAACCTGTAGGTGGTAGCAGGAGATTTCCTGGGATTACACTTGATCTCCAAGGGACAGAGATCAGATCTCCTGGAGAAAATATACTAAATCTGAAAAACACTTCAGTGAAGGAATACACACAAAATTCTATTTGAAATTACCTCTTATCAACTGTTCTTTAAAGATGCAGTACAAGTTGAATTTAAACGTATGAAGCTAAACCATAATACATGAGGCTAACCACATAGTATTAATCATGACATCAGACGTCCCAGGGAAATCTCCGTTTCGACCCTTCATCAGGCTGCAATCATATAGTACAGCCAGGAAAGAGTTGAGGGGACTAGTGCAGGATGTGCACAGTCCCTTATCCTCTGTTTCCAGTTGCACTCTACCACTCATGCATTATACCAAGCTGAGGAGCTCTACTATTTCCCTTGACTCTAAAGCCTATTCAATGTTCCAACCAGCTCCACAAAGTCAAAAGCTCTAGGGCAGCCACAGGAAACACTTCCTACCTTTCCCATGCTGGCATGTGGTTGACCCATCCATCATCCCTAGGAGCAGCATGGGACTAGTGGGTTACTTTGGGACCAAGCAGGGATTCGGGGGTTACCTCTGATTGCCATTACAAGGGATTATTTGTTGTCTGATTCATGTTGTCTCAGTAGGCTTCACCTTGGGACTGGTTAGGCTATAATTAGGGTTGCCAGGAATAGAGCAGGTTGCTTATGATAGGCAGGGCAAAAGGGTGAGTATCATCATATGTTGGGCTGTTCATTGATTGTACTGTGAGGTGGGCTAGGAATGCCCTTAGTACTGAGCATCCTCAACCAAGCCCTCAATTGTCTGTGTGGCATGTTGAGGGACTGGGATGAGGCTCAGCATTTTTTGGCACACTTCATGTGCAAGCAAGTGTAAACAAAGCCAGCAACAAATTGCTGGTTGAGATTGTAACCAGGATGACACAGACCAAACAACTGCAGCTGTGGGCTGCCTGGCACATCCTATCCTTTTGTAGGCTAAGGCTGCGATCATATGCAGAATTAGAACTGACATAGGTGTCAATGCTGGTTCAGACAACAACATCTGAGAAGCACCCCGCAGCCATTGGCAACCCATCCTGTTCTGCCGCAGAAGGGGAGTTAAAAGACGCTGGGGAAAATCCGGTAGGAAACGGGTTGCGATGGGCCACGGGTGGACTTTATTCTGTCTGATCACTCCAGCATGCTCTCAATATGTCGGGATGGTCTGATCAGGCCATCTCGACTCCATGCAGTTGGCCACCCCCCTCACAGTATGCACATCACCACAAACTCCATAGGGAGTCCTCAGTGCGAAGGTGCAATTCATCGATCCCTTGTTTAAGCGCATGGAAAACAAACCTACAGTTGTGTTTGATCACACGCTGACGGACTGCGCCTGCAGCTTCAAAGGGAGGTGTGATCCTGCAACTGCGGGTCAAATTCCTCCGGAGCAAATAGCCTCACTCCCCCCCCCCCGCCATTTTTTCTGGCATGTGTGATTGCAACCTAATAGTATATTATATAGATTAACCATGAACAACTGTTTGTATGGTTGTTCTATGTGTTCATTTTTGGCTGGGGGCAGGGGGACAGATGATTTTTAGTGTTTCAGCCTTATCATGGATGCCTACATTTCCAATATGATTAAATTTTAATTTTTTTTTAATGAAAACCTCCTTGAAGCTAAAAGGTATCTTATTTTTAAATGAAAATGATAGCTTCAACTACAGAATTCAATATACTCTAGGGCAAAATTCTAAGATTGTGTTCCCCTTCACTATGATTATGCAAAGCAACCCTTCCATTTATCCACACTGACATGTAGAGTTTAGTTACCACTCCGCCCCAAGGTGGCACTGGGCTGGATTGCTTTCAGTAACTCACATGATCAGTACTCTCCTATGATATTTCAGTAATATGTTTTTTTCCTTCTTTCTTTTATGCTTTCCTTTTGTTTTGCAAGACTGTGGTATTGTTACATTTGTCAAGTGTGAATGTAAAACAAAATGCCAACAGCGTTTTCACCCATGAAATTAGACACAAATACAAGAAACAATGGTATACGCCCACATACTGGCAATGCAAACTAAGCAGCAGCAGCCGGATTTTAACTTTAATTCAATTTAAGGGTATCCATATGGCATTTCAGATATCAGACAAGGAGACAGTATCAGCTGACCAGAGCGTGATGCTTTATTTATGTAACACAAGCAGAGGTTTTCTATACGGCACATGATTTAATGACTTTAACCTGGGGTTTATGGGCCTTTAGGGTATCCAAGGATGGGCTTCAGGGGATCCATGAATCAGGCACAATTTTTTCTCTCTGATTTCCTTCCTGTTACTTTTGAAAATTGTCTTTGCTAAAAACATTATTATGTTATTACAGTAATGTTTTTCTCCACACAAAGGTAGGAGGACATGGCATGCTACTGTACGTGTTCAGGTCACTTACAATCACCATAATTGCCTCACTATGACATTGTTTCTGAGGTGGGGGTCCGTAGTTCTCATGATTTTCAAAGGGGTATGTGATCCCAAAAAGGTTAAGAACCATTGTTTCACAGAAAGATCCTGCCATTCATTGTCACTCCTGGCCAGACACTAATGGGCCCATTGTTCCTTGTGGTGCCAGGTTATTGGGAACAAACCCCTTCTCTCCCCACCGACCCTGCAGACAAGTCATTCACATCAACTCTCCATAGTGTGCAAAGTATTGCTGGAATTATTACCTGGTTTCCCCCCAATGTCTTCTAAGTATGTGATCACAAAGACTTCTGAGAGAAAAAGGAGGAGCTAGCTTAATATATGTGAAACGGGAAACATCTAACCAGGGTAACTGGAGGAGGGGGTCACCTACACTATTTTTCTTTGAATATGCATTGAGTAATTTGCATGTTATATTAAATGCATGAACAGGTGAACAGGTGATTGAAGCCCCAGATACATCCAGGTACTTGTTCTCCATTTCATGTGTACAATGTATGCGTGTTGGCTGTTTCTTATAAACGGTTTATACACAGAAATGCAGGGTACTCTGTTCTCCAGTTAAGCAAAGTGTTAAAGTGGGAGTTCCTTGGCTGGTCTGTGGGAAAGAACAAAGAGAATCTTTTTTCCGAGAGCCTTTTATTCACTGTGAGTTTGTGTGTTTGTGTGTGTGCAAGTGTTGTTAAGTTGCAGCCAATTTATGGTGATCCCATAGGGTTTTCAAGGCAAGTGACTAACAGAGGTGGTTTGCCATTGCCTTCCTCTACATGGTGGCTCTGGAATTCCTTGGGGGCCTCCCATCCAAATACTACCCAGAGGTGACCCTGCTTAGTTTCCAAGATCTGATGAGACTGGCCTAGCCTGAGCCCACCCCAAATAAGCACCAGTCACAGGAACTATCATTTGCAGCTGCTACTGACTGTTCATCACAAGATGGAATGAGGCTGGTGGCAGAGTCAAGACATGATGCCTGCTTGAGTGTTGTGTGTTGTAGGAGTGAGAATTAGCTAGGTAACAGGAAGGTAGTTAAGGAGGAAGAAGAAGATGATGATGAAGGAGGAGGAGGAGGAGGAGAGGAGGAGGAGTTAGTTTTTATACCCCGCTCTTCAGTACCCAAAAGAATCTCAGAGTGTCTTACAATCTCTTTTCCTTCTTCTCTCCACAACAGAAACCCTGTAGGGGGCTGAGAGAGTTCTGAGAGAACTTTGACTAATCCACGGTCACCCAGCTGGCTGCATCAAACCCAGTTCTCCAGATCAGTGTCCGCTGCTCTTAACCACTACATGACACTGGCTCTTGGGTAATGGAAGGGAAATAAAGTAGTAGGGGTTTAACTCCTTCTTTGGTGTAGTGGGAGTTAATCCTAATCTGGGAGAACCGGGTTTGAGTTCCCACTCCTCCACTTGCACCTGCTGGATGACCTTGGGCAAGCCATAGTTCTGGCACAGCTGTTCTTGGGAAAAAAACCAGTTTCTGCCAGAGCTCTCTCAGCCCCACCTCCCTCACAGGGTGTCTGTTGTGGGGAGGAGAAGGGAAAGGAGTTTGTAAACCGCTCTGAGACTCCTCTGGGTAGTGAAGGGCAGGGTATAAATCAGATCTCCTCCTCCTCTTCTTCTTTGGAAGGAGAAAATGTGTACTTCGGTTATGCCTCCCAGGCCAGGCAATCAGCAATTAACGGGGGGGGGGGGTGTAGGAATGTTAGGCAGTGACAACAGCATGGCATCACTTCTGAGGGTACCCAAAAGTGATGTCACATTTCTCTAGGTTTCCAATGATTCCTAGACCATGCCATTGGTCCAATAGCCTTTTTTATTTCCCCACCACCACCACTCCAAGCAACTGTGGGAAATGAGAGGAGGGGTAGGGGATCCCTCATTCACACTGAGGAACTCACAACCCCAGCATGGGTTCCGGTGGCATTTGAGGTCATATAGCATAACGTGTTATCTAAGGTCCTCCATGCATGGTTAATGTGGGCACATCAACAGTGTGGGACATCATGACTAGTGGTTAGCAGTAGAGCTGCCTGGGATGTTTGTACTGATTGCTGCATTCACTTTTGTTTCTACAATTGTTGTCATGCTGTTGAAATTTTCTTTTAGCCAGACTTTTAACTGATGGGTTCTGTCTTTTAAAACTTGTTCTATGGCCTCTGCCTAGCTCGAGGACTCTTTTATGAATGTCCTGTTAAGTTGCTGAACGTCGTTTTATGTTCGGGCTCCCCCCCTCCCCCAATTGTTTTTATGAGTTTTATGCCATGAGATTTTAATGGCTTGGTTTTTTAATAGCATGTGTTTTATACCCCGTTGTACGCTTTTTAAAATGTTGTACAATTATACTTTATTTATGAAGTTGTAGCAGTTCCTTGAACAGGTCTCTGGAAAGGCAGCATAAACAAAATAGGGCTGAGCAAATGGCAGTATTGTGCCAGCATTTATTTAATTTACTTATTTGATTTGATTTGTACCCTGCCCTCCCTGTGAATGTCCCCGTGATGTTGCAGTAGCCTGGCATAGACAACAGTATTATCTTGATAAATATTTCCTCAGTGATCAACTTTCATGTACATTCATTTTCTAACTGAAATGGCACTGAGAAACATGCTAAGAAGGCTTTCTGTTCGCTGCTCTGGAATAATCCCAGCAATTCACAATGCATGCAGCAGCACTGTGAGATCTGCCTCTGAGACCAGAAGCTGAAACTCAGTCTCAGCTTCCATGCAAGTCACGTAGCTGTACAAACACTATCCACAGGGGGCAAGACATTTTTTAATATTATCGCTCCCAAGGCTGGTAGTAGAAACCTTTCTACTATTAGGGGCAGCATCCCTAGGCACTGGTAACACCAGCCGCTTTCTTTTTTTTAAAAAAAAGGCTACATTTATCACAGATTGCATTATTTCTGGGAGAAATAAGCTGCATGTTGGTATCTTGGTATATAATTTTGTTCATGCATCACAGGAAAGTCAGTGCAGCCCTTTTGATAGGGTAAGGACGGTGATTTCAAGACGGTTTGTCTTGCTTCGTTCTTGCAGGAAGATATTGACCACAGTATATTTATTTTTTTTATTCGATGCCAGCATCCTGCTTCCCCATGAGTACAAGCAAGCTTCTCCAAGAAATGAGCTGGTTTTATTCTGGTATATTATGTCACTAATGACTGAACTTGGAATTCCTCGGACAGCCAAAAGCTATAAGCTACTTTGTGAACATTCTACCAATTACTTTTTATCTCGACTAAGTCTGAAAGTAGAATGGATTAGTCCAACTGCCCATTAGTCTGTCAAATGAATCTTATTTATCTTATTCAGGTTGCTTCACAGTGTTTTGATTTATCTCAAGAGTCTCCTGTGTGAGGCAAAGAAGTGCTGTCATGTCTGTCTGAGACAAAGGATTGTGGGATACAGGATGACTGTCAACAACTCTCACCATACACCGGAATGACTGTAAACAGCTCTCATGTGATGATTGCTCCCCAGGATCTGATAATCCCATTCAGTTATCATGGCTAATAGCAGTAATAGAGCTATCCTTCAAAACAACCTCCTTTTAAATCTATTTTAAGCCAGTGGCCATCACTACATTGTGCGACAGTGCATCCCACAAGTCAAATCCCCATTGTACAAAGTAGTACTATTTATTTATTTATTTATTTATTTATTTATTTATTTATTTATTAGGTTTATATACACCCTCCCCACGAGTCTAGCATGTCTCGCACCCAGTAAGACATCACTGGAAGACTGGTGCATGGCTATTGTCTCCAATGAAAGTACTGCATTGAGACCATTCTTAGTACATCGTGGAATTCTGTGGGATTTAACCATTTTAGCACAAAGATTCTGTCCTTCCAGGATCAGGTTTGAAGAATTTGATGCTATTGTAATGGTACAACTGTTGACTCTGCTAGGCCTGGAGATCATCTCCCACAAATATTATTTCTCTTCTTTGTCGATGTGTCCTCTGTACTTGTTGCACATTCCCAAGTTTCTTTGCCATATTTAGAACTTAGTCTTCTCAAGGCGTTTCCTTGAGAAATGGTCTGGTGTGGAGTCTCTGGACTCTAGTATGTTCACTGTCAACTCCCACAGAAAATCTCTAGTCACATATAAATTTTCTAGGACATATCATGCCTTTAATCCTAGAACCAGTGATTCGGATCTCATATTACAGTTATTTTGGTTTGGGTCTATTGCTTCAGAGGTCACATAGTACGACATCACTTTTTCTGTATCCCAAGAGCAATAGCCATCAATAGGCAGGAAACTGCTTGTGGTCATATTATCACCACGTGGTCATTTTATTGCCCAGTGAATTGGGTTGCAAGCATTGTATGAATCATTCTCAAGACAGTTTCTCAGTAAATGCCAGAACATTGTTATATAGACTGTTAACCATGTGAAGAAGGCAATTCGTATTGCTGGATAATAAGTTCATTGTGTCTTGAGTTGTGATTTTAAATTTTGCTTTTATATTTTTAATAAATTTATTTTATGTGTTTTATTTATATTGCAGGCTGCCTTGTGCTCTATAAGAAGGAAAGGCAGCTACATAAATGTTTTAAATAAATAGAGTAGTACTTTGTGCAAAAAATTGTAAGAGATAAGCAATAATAGCATTAGCACAATAGTCTTAACCCAAAGATGGAGGTATAGGTTAGAGAAACAAATAATTGCATGAGAAAGAGTCTACTCAATTGAAAAAGTGTGGGGGTTCATTTATTTATTTAGCGTTCAGATACTCTGCCTTCTGGCTTTGAAGACTCCCAAAGTATCGGACTTCCGGAAGATTTGCGAGCAATGGCGGACGCTTCCCTCCGCACCAGCAGGGGAAGCGATCCATGCCCGACGGGAAGAAGGGGCTCTGGACAGGTGCCAGGCCCCCAGAGACCCCAGTGAGGGGGCTCTGCCTGGGGTGGCACGAGCGGGGATTTCTCTCTGCGGTGGCGACCGCGAGATCGAGATCCCCCTCATCACCCCCGTAGGTTCCCCCGTCGCGGAGCCGTAATGGCAGCAGCGCAAACCGTGAAGCAGCAGAGAATATGAAGTAGAGAAGCACAAGATCCCAGATACACACGGTGAAAAAGTGAGTCTCGAAGTAAAACTAAGCAGAACTTAGCGGGAAAGCGGCGGGTGGAGTGAAACCCCCCCCCTCGTATATATCGGCGTACTTACGAGGCTCGATCCCACGGCGTTACTGAGAAAACAAAAGCTCCTACGAACTGCTTGCAGGCGGTATCGCATACTTGAAGGCATAAGCTTGAAAACGATTTTAGTGCCATTAAGAAAACTGCTTTCTTTGCGCATCTTATCTAATTGTAAACAACAGCGTAGTCTCAACAATGGCGGGGAAACTGAAACCTTCCCCCAAACTAGGAAGTACAGCTCCGAGTGCAAAGGTCGTTACCACAGAGATGACCACGGTGTTCTCCTCGTTAATGCGACCTCTAGTGGACCAAATGACGTCTCTCAACACTAAGATGGACAAAATGCAGATGGAACTGAAAGAATCAAATAAGGTCACAGAGAAGCTGCAGCTGGACCTCATGGAAGTTAAAAAGTCAGTTAAAAATCAAGACTCAAGGCTACAAAAAGCAGAAAAAGAGAAGGCTCTTCAACAAGATTCGATCCTAAAAATGCAGATGGAACGATCAAATTTCTTCCTAAGACTTCAGAACGTACCAGAAAAAAAAGGAGAAGACCTCAAAACCATGCTAAGTGAAGCACTGGAACCAGTAAAAGCAGCGGATAGAAAAAACGACATGGATATGGTTTATAGGACCTATCCTGAATATATTAAAAAGAAAAGCCTGCCTGGTGAAATAATGATAAGGTTCTCCAAAAAATCTACAAGGGATGTGGTCTTAAGAACCACAAACAAAGCTGTTCTGAAGATCCAAGAAGAAGAGGTGAAAGTTTTGAAGGACATACCGTTTGAAATAAGGAAAAGAAGAAAAGCCTACAGAAAGTTAACAACGTGGCTTCAGTCTGAGTCTATTGTGTATCGTTGGAATATTCCAGAGGGACTAAGCTTCAGCATCAAAGACAAGAAATATAAGATTGACTCTGTTGAACAAGCGAAAAAATTTCTGGAAATTGATAAAGGAAAGAAAAAAGACAGAGACTCAGATGACTCGCTAGCTTCGCAAGAAAGCATGTACGGTTTCGATGGATCTAAAAGCGATGAAGATATTTCAGACTCGGAAAAAGGGGCGGCAGCCCCAAAAGTACAAGTTGAGACCAAGAAGATAAGAAGAGGACAAAGGAAGAAATGATTTTTTAAAAATCATTATATTAAGCATGTGCACTAATATGATGTATAAGCCATGTTATTAAGCGCTTTCTTTAAAGTATGCATATTTGCCAAATAGCTTTTATAGTAGAAACAGTAACAATGTAACCTGTAGTTAACCATGGTTTTTATTAATGCTTCAGTTTTTTTATATAATCAGATATAATTAAGCATTTTTTTAAAGTATTCTCTGTATAAGATATATGTAGCTTAGTAAATAGCGTTTAGATGTAGATATTAGAAAAAGCAATAAAAAATTTATATAAAAAAAGACTCCCAAAGTATCTAAGAATTTAAGATCCAAGATTACAATGAAACTCAGTTAAAAGCCCATATCAAGTTTAAAATCAGCACATTTTTTTTTAAAAGGCATAGTACACAAGAGGTGCCTTTCTTCAGTTTCCAAGGCATTCTGGAATAGGAATGATGTCTTTAACTTGGTCTGTGGAAATGGTACTAATCATAGTGCCTGAGGGAGGAAATTTCAGAGGGTGGAGGCAGCAGCTGAAAAGTCCTCTGTGGATCCAAGAAGAAGAGAAGATTGGATTTATACCCCGCCTTTCACTACCCAAAGGAGTCTCAGAGCAGCTTACAAACTCCTTTCCCTTCCCCTCCCCACAACAGACACCCTTTGAGGTAGGTGGGTCTGAGAGAGCTCTGACAGAAAGTGCTCTTTTTCAAGAACAGGTGTGCCAGAACTATGGCTTGCCCAAGGTCATCCAGCAGGTGCAAGTGGAAGAGTGGGGAATCCAAACCAACCTCACTTCAAAAAGGATGGTTCCCGCAGGAAGGCACAGTCCCTAGACCTCAAAACTTTTCTTTAAATCTCTTCAGATACTCTGGACCCAAGTAATTTACACCTTGCCTTAGCATTAAAAACCAACAGCTTGAATAGAAACTTGATACAAATTGTCAACCAATACAAATGGTGTAGCACCAACATCATATGTTCTCCCACACAGCCCAACAGGCACCCTGTTCACAGTTAACAGTAAACCCACAATGGACACTTGCTTTTTCTTGGTACATGTGTTGACTAATTCTCGTTACATTCAACCAGAGTTCCCCCTAAGCTGTGCTAGGAGGCATGGACACACAACATTTCACAGGCTAGCTCAGAGGATTTCTGCTCTGCTCACAACCAAGCTTCCATAGGAAACAATAGAGTATGGGGGCCACCGTTTCTATGTGCCCTCCACATGGACAAAGTCTTTCTTGATAGGGAGTGTTGAGAAACCTCCCAGACAATACTGCTGAGGGTAAAACATAGAGTCTTGCTAACATAAAAGAGCAGTGTAACTGGGGTGAGGTAATCTGGGAAAGGTAGGCAGCAAGCAGCAGGCAGCCCATAGTCTGGAAAGATACCGAATGCTAAAGGGGAGCAAATTTTGTTTTCAAGAGAACACAAAGCCTGTTTCTCAATATCTAAAATCCTTTGTTTCAAAATTTTAAATGCCTGCATTTCACTTTACATGCAGAGGTTGTTCAAAGAGACACCTATAGAATGTATTTTCTTCTGGATCTGACTATACCACTTGGAAAGAAAAGAATCAGCTAGCATCATATAGATATAGCTAGCAGTTCAGCCCTAAAGTGTAGGTGTAGCCAAAACTTTAAGGTTAGTAGACATGTCCTAGTCTCTATCAGATGCATTCCAGTCTCTAAGCACATTATAGCATAGCTAACACAGTTGGGGACCCCCAAAATATGGCGTAAGAACATTGCCTGAATTTGCTCAAGCTGGGTATTGAAGGCACTAACCCAAATGGGGATCCCATATAATAGCTGATAAATTGTTTTAATAAGCAATAGTTAAGGTCGTACACCAATGAAATTGAGAGGATGGCCAAAGGTGTGGAGTGGGAGGAATGACCTCACTGTGGGTAGTGGAGTGACATTCAAGGGGTGGGGAAAGGGCAGGTGGAATCTCAGGGAATCTGTACACTTTTGAATTACCTTTGTCTTGGAAGCAAAGCAAGGGAAAAATTGGCACAAAAGCGCTCTCAGAAAACCCGGGGAAACAGTGACCACAACATGAACTGAGCACTGAAGGGAGGAAAATCAATGCAGAACAAAAAAGAATACCTGACAGACATGCACAGTGAAACTTCCTTATGCAAACCATCTGGGCATAATAGGCCTCAGTGATTTGAAGTAGCTGATAAACTTCATGAGGGACAAGATCCCTGCAGGATTCTCTATCATAAATACTACAGGGCTGAGCAGCAGTCCCCTAGCACCACCTTCTGGAATTGGTCCACCACGTTAGAGCAGAACCACCAAAGCATGGTGCCTCCTACTCCCAACCCAACCAGCCTCTCCTGAAGAATACCGTAATAAATAGAATCATAGAATCAGAGTTGGAAAAGACCACCAGGGTCATCTAATCCAACCCCTGTACAATGTAGGAAATCCACAACTGCCTCCCCGCCGCACCCCCAGTGACCCCTGCTCCATGCCTAGAAGATGGTAATAAACCCTCCAGGATCTTTGTCCAAACTGGCCTGGAGAAAATTGCTTCCTGACCCCAAAGTGGCGATCGGCATTCCCCTGGGCATGTTAGAAAGGAACTCGAGAAATAGTATCAAAGACATCAAGAGGTCCAGAAGAATCTACAAGAATGCAATTCCCCCATCACTTTCCCAGAGACCGTCATCAATCAGGACAACCTGGGCAGTTTTGATTCCGAACTAAGGCCTCAATCCACGTTGAAATGAATCCTCCAAGACCACCTGAAATGGCTCAGCTGCCATCCTCTCAGACACCTTGCCCAAGAAAGAAATATTGGCCACAAGGCGGAGTTATTTAGGTCCACAGTTAGACTACATACCATAGTCTAAAGCTGAGTATTTTGTTTTGTGTCCGCACAAACCTTTCCTATGACTCTTTTGCAGAGGTTCAAAAAGTGTGGGGAAAATCAGTGAAAAAATACATTTATTATGGCTCATTAGTGCTCCCAATTTAATGTGCATGCATTTCACTCACACTGAACTCTTCTTCGGGCTGCATAATTTTTTTTTATAAAAAAATACTGAGCGAAGGCAATAGCATGAAGCCCTCGTCTGCAGATTCTCCTAAAATGGCAAAGGAAAAGTTCTTGCAGATCTAATCAGGTTAGAACTGTGCCTTGCATTAAGATCTCAGATTAGAGAGGCATGCTATGACAAGGAATCAATGGAAAAACTTACTGTGAAAATATTAAAGCCAATCATAAGCCATGCCAGTCTCTGGTACTGCAAGGAATGTACAGAGATGAGAAGTGAAGAACAACACAGTGGACCTTATATGAGAAAAATAGAAAATTTGTGTTGGAATGTACACATGTTACAAAGTCAAGAAAGACAAATTGGGTAGTGTTATATTGCAGCTGAAGGGCTGAATGTTGTTTGCAAACAAAAAAGAGGACCAGAAACTGCTGCAAAAAGTTGCAGAAGCACAAACTCAAACAAGAGAACAGAATGGATTAGAGCTCCCCCCAAGTTTCAGTAATCAAGAGAAACCATGCATACAAACCTGCTCAGCAAAGCTGCATACTCCATGAGAACACCCACTGCATGTGCTCTTGAATGTCATTCACCCTTTGGACAAAGTCTCCACCCCATTTCTCTAAGTATTGGAATATATGGATGCTTCATTGGAAGCAGGTACAATAGGGTGTCTCCCCTACTACAGAATTCAGTGCTCACCCTTAACCATCTCATCTGTACTGCACACATGTGACTTTAGGGGTTTCCATGTGACCCTTAAACCTGTGTCCCACACATCTACACAAGAATATTTGAAGCTGCCTCATACTGGATCAGATTATTGATCCATCAAGGTGAGTATTGTCTACTCTGCATGGCAGCAATTCCTGGGACTCTCAGGTGGGAGTCTTTCACATCACCTACTACCTGATCCCTTTAACAAAAGATGCTGGGGATTAAACATGAACTCTTCTGTATGCAAATTAGATGTTCTTCTAGGATTGCCAGGCCCCTGGTCTGGGTGGGTTTTCCCCCAATTTTGGGGGCTTCAGCCCGCCATTAGCTAGCTGGCTGGCAGGGGAAGCCCCACCTCCGAACAGCCTCCTCATATGGTGACATCACCAATACAATGATGTCACCCAGAAGTGACATCATCACAACAGTCACATTCTAGCATCTGGGGCAAAGCTTGATAGTAACCATAGACTTTTGCTCCAAATGCTAGAGCATTGCCGTGTTACATCCCCGGTGTGATGACATCGCCTTACCCACCCCACTCTCAGAAAGCTCCCTCCATCCCCCACTGGCAGAGTAAGTCAACCTGGCAACGCTATGCTCTTCTATGAAGCTGTGCCAACCCTCTTTGGGGCTTTATCTAATATCTAAAGAAGGTCTATGCCAACATATTCTTTGCTTTTGGCTGCTTCACACAACAACAAATCTGGGTTTGTCATCATATGTGTCTCAGGCAGTCCCAGCCCATTTCTGACAAGTGCACCCCTACAGTAGCCGTGGAATTTCTTCTTATCCAAATTCCTCCCCTGACTATGGAATTCCAAATTAGCTGTTGTTCTTTCTAGTCTCAAATAGGTATACCTGTATGATACAGATGTTTCTAAATAAATTTCACTGTCATCAATCATTCATACTCAATAAGCTGGAAGAGCTGATCGAGACATGCTTTTCACTGATTCACTATTCCAACTGTAGCCATTCTATAGTGTTCCTGAGAATCCCTGAGCTTTTTCCAGTGGCATAAGGAACTGGACAGAAGGGGAAATGTGCTAAGTATCTTTCCATGAGTCTGTGATGAACTGACTTCCAAAACCAGGACGCTTAGTGATTCAAACTCAGAGAACTGGGAGATCAGGGGTTAATGCCTCACTGAAAAGCAGTTTGAGTGACAGGCTGCTGCCTGCTTGCACCCCCACCCCACTAGTCAGTGCCAGCTGATGAAAGTTTTATATAATCTTGTGAGTCTTGTCAGAGAATCAGTCAGTCATCCTTTGGATTTTGACTTGGCAGTTGCCAGTCATAAAGAGTGTGTGTGTGTGTGTGTCAGTTTGAGGGAAATGGACATCACTTGAAAGGACACAAGTGAAAGGACACAACTCCTAGCCTTTATTGCACAGTAATACATTTTGGGGAAAGTTCAGAAAGAACTTAATATCTAAGTGTCAGCACTAGCTGAATTCAGTTTTTTCACTGTGTCCAGAACTGGGGTAAAGGTTTGCCAGAAGAGGTTGGATTGTTACTGGAAAATTGCCAGCCTGGCCAAACAGAAAAGGGTTATCGCTCCTAGGAAAAGGAGGAAATTACTTACACAGTTATTCAGAAGGTTCAACTCAGAAGGGACCTCTGGTTTGAGAAGTGAAAAGGGAAATGGTCTTATACTCATCAAGAGTACGGAAAGGAAGAGTTATAATTCCAAAAGGGAAATATTGATATACAGGAAGAAAGTTCTGACTTCCAGAAAACTATTGTTCTGAAACTTTGTTGCTGTAAGAAATCTCCAAGACAAACAATCTCTCACAGTAAAGAACTCCATCATACTCAGTGAGCACCCAGATATAAGCTCATTTCATCCCAATCTTCCTCAGGAGTAGTCCCATTGTATGGAAACTCTTGATACAAAAATAATTTTTAAGAATTTAATTTTTAAGATTTTTTTTAGAACTTACTGTCTGGTTCCATTGCAAGTGTTTGTATTAGGAGGAAGCCAGTCTTGTCTCTCAGGTGCTAAAAGCCTCCTATATTGTGCTGGCTAAAATGCTAATCAATTCAAAAACTGTATCATTCTAGATATGTTGAATCAAATGGTCTTTCCAAGCATACAATTGAAATTACTATAAACAGGCCCAGTCCAAATGCCTTCTAAAGTTATACATATATATCAATTGTATGTCAATATCCCCAGTAGAATCAGAAAAAAACAACACATACAATAGGACTACTCCTGAGGAAGATTGTGATGAAACGAGCTTATATCCGGGTGCTCATTGAGTACGATGGACTTTCCTTGTAATATTGTAAACTTTTATTGAGAGCATAATGAACTGTTCCTTGTAATTTTGTAAAGTTTGATTTTTAATATAAAATGTTCTAGTCATTCATGTCACAGTGTTTGTTTGTTTGTTGTATTTTCTCCAGGAAAGAGGCCATTAAGATGTTTGTCAACCAAGACATTATTGAAGTAGCTGTAGTCTGAGATATCTCTGAAGCAAATGTCTTTGACTCGTACGTGCTGCCCAAGCTCTATATGAAGCTTCACTATTGTGCCGGCTGTGCCATCCATCGCAAAGGAGTGAGGGACTGTTCCCATGAGGCCCAGAAGGACAGTACCCCTCCATCCCAGTTCAGGCCTGCAGGTGCTGCACCAAGAACACCCCCTAAGCCTATGTAAGGAATTTGCCTGAAGGATGTAAATTTTTAAGATTAATTCAATAAATAACTTTACAGCTGGAAAAAAAGAAACATATGGAAGAAAGAAAACTTCTAATTAGGCTCTCAAACAGCCGACCACCCTTTCTAGATTTTAAGACCTGCTCTTTGAACCAGAAACCTTTTTATCAACGTCTGTCCTCAACTAAACCTATAGCAGCAGTAGTATTCAGACCCACAGTCACACTGTTCCTTTTCACTCAGCAAGGGTGTTTGTGCAAATGATTTCACATATTTGTTAAAACTATAATAGAAATATCTCCTGTTCCTTCGGTGTACTTTGTCTGGCATTGAATGTGTGGGAGAGATTGAACCACATTTTTAAAACATACATCCTTTCTTTACTGGAGCTTCTGTTTAATATGTGGGAAGATAATTTCCCACTGATACCTACCTGCAAGGTACTGCAGATATCCTCAAATCAGACAGGGGAAGAAGTAAAATCATGCAAGTTGAGGAAGGATTAAAACTTAAGAGCAATGCTGAAAGAAGACACCAGTGTTGACAGGAGTATGGAATAGAACAGTGTCACCCAGGGGGCAAGGAGGAGAAAGCAAAAGAAAGGAGGGCCATGACAGAGAGCTCCACAGGGAAATTATACACCTGGGACACTAAATTTCATGTAAAGTGAATATATAAAGTGTCTCAGTCTTAATGCCAAGTTGAATGGTTAAAAGTGTTTCTTTGCTGGATCCAGCCAGCTTTGTTGCTCAATTTTGGTCAACTCCTCCCCTTAGTGCAGCTCTTGTCCCATTTTACTTCTGTCTATGCAGACCTGATGATCCCAAACATAGTCCATTTGGTAGCCAAAGAGCCATGGATGAGATCCAACCAAAAGGTTTTGATATTGTTTTCCCTCCTAGTTTTTATCATATTTTTGGCTGGGTATCTTTACCTGCAGAAAGATACCACAAATGATTATGGTTAGGGGAAAATGACTTGCAAGAGATTATTGTTAGGGGGAAACTGAGTTGCATGAACTTCTTTATGCTCCTGAAACCTGATTATAGATCCAGCCACTGGATCAGTGTAGCTGAGGTTTAATGGCCAGTGTGATGCAGTGATTAGAAGACTAGGATCTGGGAGACCCAGGTTCAACTCTCAGCTCTTTCATGAAACTCACTGGCTGATCTTGGATATAGAACAAAAGCCGTATAATACCTCTTCCATTAGGATCAACCACATTGACACTTGCCAGAACATGTCTTTGAGCTGAATGTCACAAAACTGAAAAAGATGGGTGGGGTGGGATGGGACAGATTTTTCAGGTCATTGTTTTTATGACCTGATCATGCTGACCTTCTCTGAAAAAATATCTGCAAGACAGGAAGCTTAACTTTAGTGCCATTGTTAGGTTACAACAGGCTGTCTGGGAAGAAGCAGTTAGGAATAGAGGGTGTGAGCACACAAGCAGTTTGACCTGACATAGCCACCCTTCCCCTCCAGAATAGGCGCAATCAAATGTGCACATCTGGCTCTCATGCCCCAGTCGTCCCTACCTTGTGCTAAAATGACTTCCACGCAAATAAAATAGCCACCAGCAAATTCTGGTGGTTACCCCAGCGAAGCACTTCCATGGCAGGTTTCTAGGCATCTGATTGCCCAGATGTGCCATGGAAATGCATGAGCAGTGCAATCGTCCCACTCTGTTTCTGGTGTGTCCTTTGTTTTTTTTCCAACCCCACCCCAACATGCACTTCAGTGCCCCCATAGAATGCAGCCAGGAGCACCAGTGCACTTGTCTGCTTCTGCACACGCACAGCAAGGCTTAGAAAAAAGCAACCAAACCAGCTGTGGGTCCGTGGTTGCGGCACATTAGCGATGTGAACAACCAACCATGGACCCACAGCACTAGGATGCCAACTTAGGGGGTGCTGTGTGATTGACACAGTGTCCCAAACTCAAGCAGCTTATTTTAAGCCGAGATGCTGCCATGGCAACCTGCTCGTGTGACCACACTCTGTGTCTACTCTTTGCCACTTGCTGAAGATACAAAAGCCAGCAGAAGTCTATGGAAATTCCTCTCAAATACCAGACTAGACACAAAGTTCCCTCGAAGGCTGAGAACAAAAGGAAGTACCTGATAGATTTATATTAACTATGCAGGATCAGACACAGTCACTCAGCCTAAACTAGGGTTGCCACTTTGGCTTGGGAAATTCCTGGAGATTTAGGGGGGGAATGCCTGGGTCTGGCAGAGTTTGAGGAAGGGAGAGAGCTTTTGCAGGGATAGGATGCCATATGACCCTCCACAGCTGCCATTTCTTCTGGGGATCCATAACCTGGAGATCAACAAAAATTCTAGGAGAGCTCCAGGCCCCACCTGGAGTTTGGCAATCATAGCCTAAGCTGCCCCACAAAGAGTTGTGAGGGTAGAATACATACCCCAGAGAGCACTACGGTCAGGCACGCAACATCGCCTGGCCCTTCCTGGCCCGAGAGAGGCCAGGCTGGCTACCATCCAGAATAGAGCCTTCTCAGTGGTGGCCCCCTACTGGTAGAACGAGCTCCCGGAAGACATCAGGGCCCTGCGGGACCTTTTGCAGTTCCGCAGGGCCTGCAAGACGGAGCTCTTCTGCCAGGCTTTTGGGGCCGCTGGTGGGGAAAATAGCCACCGATAGGTGGCCAGAGAAGTACACAGGCCCGGTATAACAGTTGGTGGTAGCCTCCTGGCTGGGGGGAGTTGTTGTTGCCCTGGTGTTGGTATTTTAAATTGCCACCAATTATATTTGTAATTTGCCGCCAATCGAAATTGAAATTGTACTGTATTTTAGTGTACTAATTTATATTGTTTATACTGATTTTAATGTTGTGAGCCGCCTAGAGCCACTTATGTTGGTCAGGCGGGATATAAATCTAAATAAATAAATAAATAAATAAAATAGAATGAGGAAGGGAGAAGCATTGCAGACCAATCTGAGTTCCTTGCAAGAAGAGCAAATGCACTGGATGAATAGATGGATGGATGGATGGACGGACGGACAGATGGACAGATGAATGGACAGACAGACAGACAGATAGATAGATGATAGATAGATTTTCAGCACTGTGTCATTCAACTTACAACAAATGCAGTGCATCATTCCCAAATGTTACTATAGTCATAGTGATGTTTATTTAAACAAAATTAAATAGATGCATTGTTGTTGTTTATGTTTATAAAACAAAATTCTCTTGTCACAAAGAGTACTGGAAGTCTTTCATCATAACCCTCTTGTTTCAAATGATGTCGCATAGTTTCATACATTTTTCATATTTTTTTAATGCATCTCCTTTTCGAGGCACTTCACTTCCATGTATAGCCCAGAGCAGAAGACTGACATAACAGTCACTCATCTGGAACAGGCGGTGAAAGAAGAGCCTAAAAACAAATGGGTTTGGGCTGTAATCTGAAGCATATATAAGTGCTGCTAAATACAGCCGGATGATTTTAATCATACTTTTCAAATGGTTGTATCCACATGATATGTACCAGCATGTGATGGGAATGAGGATTTGGAAGTGCATTCTACTGAAAGTAAAATTCTAATTTGGCAATTCCTAAAAAATTCCAGAGCTCACAAATTCAAAATATTAGCACCAAGCCCAAATGCCTCCCCCAACATGGCCATTCTGTTCACAAATTGAAACTTTTGAGGCATCCTTTTGGTGATTTTTCAGGGATGTGAACATGGACTAGGCTTGCCAGCTGAGGCTGGAAACCCACCAGGAGAAACTGTGGGGCAGAGATAGGCTCACCAGAATTACACCGACACACAATGTCACTTCTAGTTTTGTCCCAGAAATGACACTGAGCATTGGTGCAATACTTATGAGCCTCCCCCCCACCCCTGTTTCCTTCCTGCTGGCCTGTGAAGACGTGGCAGGAAAGGGAGGGGGCAATAGCAGGAGACCTGGTCCCGATAACATGAGCCCCCACTTACCAGCCATAATTATGTCCTCTTCTTGGAGAGACTGATTGATTTTTGCCAATTTTTAACCCCATGGTATCAGTGCGAGGACAAGAAGTATTGCTTCATGCTTTTATTCTGATGTGGCTTCCTGTAGCCAAAGAGGTCCAGCTATGTGATGATAACCAAAGTCAAATCAGAGGGAGGACAGGAAACACTGCTCACTCAGGAATGTTGTGGCCCAAAAGAAAGAAAAATGGCACATCATTACCAGAAAACATGATTACTACTGCCTCTGGGCCTGAACAGAGAAAAGGTTAGATAATGTAAGAATGTGCTCTTTAAAAAAAACTTCTTGTCTTCCCAAGCTCCCTCTCCCCATTTTGAGTTGAAACTTTTTTCTAAAAAGAGCTTTCAACCAAGCTCTGTTTGAGAAAGAAATAGTACTGAACGTAGTTTGTGTGTGAAGACTTGAAAACACAAATGAAAGAAACCCCCAAAGCCCAGAAGTACCCTCCTTTCAGCCATGTTGATACATCATATCATTATATAATGCCAGATACAGTCTACATCACTCAGTTCTCATGTTGCTTTCACTGCTCTGGTCTAGGACAGATTCTTACTTCCTGAGTGATGTTTGTCTCCTTTGCTGAAAATCTTCAACTATTTGTCTGTCTGCATTATTTTCCTACAGAAATGCATGTAATTGCATTTCTGTCTCTTTCCTTCTCCCCATCCCCCAAAGGGCTTGGGTCATCGTCAAGATTAAAATAAAAAGGGGACATTAACTAAACTTTCTGTGCAATCAAAAGCTTACAGGGGGAAACATGCCTGCTCTCATGGAGTGTTTTGTGAAGTCTTCACAGGTCTGACATTCACATTCAAACCATACCTACAAAGAAATAAAGAGCAATTGTGACGTTTCTTAGAATTCTGTATGTTTTTATTTTTAACAAAATGTCAGGCAAATCCAAATTGCACACTGCTTTGTTCCCATTTACTCCCTAGAGAAATGGCTGTGATCTTTCAGAATGCAAGTAATATATATCCATTTATTTATTGTATCACCTACTGTTATGCTAAAAGCAGCTCAATTTCCTGTAAACTGTGAACAAAACCAGTTCATTAGCATTTTGATGAAATAAGAGGGAGAAGTAAAAGTATCTAATTGTATCCTCATGAATAGGAAGGAAGTGGAATCGTATGCTCAAGATTAATGCAAGGAAAGGTCTCTACCTCTCTACGTATATTAGACCATATATCTTTTGGATACACTATTTTTAATTAGTTTCGAGACCTGGAGTGAGAAGCATTTATTTTCATAATTAATTTTAAATGAGTGTTAAGTAGCATCCTTCAGTTCCAGTGGTGATGTGTCAGCTTCCCCTGGATTTTAGCGCTGCTTTTTGTAAACCCTAATTCAGGAAATGACTCAAATCTATTATTGCCTATATTGCAGATTTAAATTTTATGTAGGGAGCTGCAATTGATGGCATGAAGGCCTAATGTAAATGTGGCCTCTAGCATAGCTTTATAGGATATGCTCTTGAACTTGGATTGCCAACACTGGCCTGGTGAAATTCCTGGAGATTTGGGGGTGGTGAATGGGGGAGTCTGAGGAGGGATTTCACGTAGAATCTGTGATATACTATCTGCCATCTGAAGATGCCATTTTCTCCAGGGCAACTGATCTCCACCATCTGGAGATCAGTTGTAATTCTGGTAGAACTTGAGGTTGACAACTGTATCATGAACCTACTTGTGAATAGCAAGAGGTTCTCTTTGTTTTTTCCCATACAAACATGACAGGGTGGCCAACTCCATCTTGGGAAGTTCCTAGAGATCTGTAGAGGGGGAAGCATGGAAAGGGCAGAGTTTGGGGAGAGGAGGGAGCTCCACAAGTCTGAGATGTCCTAGAGTCTTCCTTCCAAAATAGCTGTTTCCTCCAGGGGAACTATCAACTCATCTCTGTAGACTGGAGATCAGTTGCACTTCCAGGGAACTCCAAGCCCCACTTTGAGGTTAGTAACCCTAAAATCTGTTATTCCTTATTCCAATAGCCAAGTTACCTGCCCTACAGTTGCTGTTAATAAAGAGGCCTTCACCCAAAGGGGACTGGGGTTTTGTTGTTTGTGCCACTACACAAAATACAGATTCTGGAGTTGATAGCCATGCCCCATGTAACTTTGATAATGCAATATCAGTTTCTTGCTGAAGAGCAGAAGACAGAGGATTAGATAATATGAAAGGGATTTATAACGTACACAGCTATATGGAGGTTGCTTTTATTGGATGCTTTCTCAATATAGTCAGTGGTTTGCATGCCATAGGGAGAGTGGCATTGTTGCCACACCACAAAATACCTTTTTAAAAAAACCTGTAGTGAACCACTATGGTATGAAAAGCCTGGCTGTACTGTGAGACAGCCATAACAGGAACCCCTTCCATGAGGTTGCCACTGGAAAATAAATAGAAAGCCCTATACTCTCACTGAACAAAGGCATTGGAGAACTTAATATTTTGCCTCCCCATGACAATGTCAAGTGGTCCAAGTGTAATACAAGAAAGTTTTAAAGTAGTTAGAAGGCACATATATACTTCTTTTTTCACTTCTATTACCTTCCCTAGTTTTTAATTGAGTGAGGTATATTTTATGGAGATACTAGTACTTCCAAGAAATAATTACTACAATCAAATGCTCTGTGTGAGCTTTTCAAAATTTGCAAAGGACTAAAATATTTGTTTTTTCTTTTGTTCTGAACCTAATGGAAATGCAGTAATGCTAGAAAGAAAGACACATGCCTTATGACTGCTACCAGCATTTCCACTGGGGAGACATTTTTCACTTATTTACTTTCTACGAGGCAGACTTCCTTTAGCATGAGACCTTAAGTTACCACATGTCCTTTTCTTAACATAAGTGCCTTGAAGGACTTCTTCCTACTTTTGTGGAGCCTGAAATGGTCTTCAGACTTGCAGTAAGCTTGCTGGAGGCAGAAGCATCTATTTATTTCCTTCTTTTCCTGAACAAATCCCCAAATTAAAAAAAAGAAGGTGAAGGGAGGAGATGTTACCATCAACCCAAAGTGCCAACTGAGATCTTGCAAAATGTCACCAGATTAGGGCTGACAACCTCCAGGTGGTGGCTGGAGATCTCCCCCTATTACAATTGTTCTCCAGACATCAGAGATCAGTTCACCTGGAGAAAATGTCCACGATGGAAGTTGGACTATGGCATTATGCCCCAAACTCTGCCCTCCTGAGGCCCCACCTCCAAAATCTCCAGGAATTTCCCAACCCAGAGCTGGCAGCCCTACACCAGATCGTGGTGGCACTGCGGGGTTGCCTGGCAGGCAAGGATGGAACTTGGGCCTAGGCAACCCCAGCAGGTCAAAAGGCAGGGGGAAGCAGTGGCATCACCACTGGCTGGGAGAGGCAGCCAAAGCATGAGCGGGAGATAATGTAGAGAAAGCGTGAGGAAGAGAGAAAGAAAGTGGAATTTGGGATTGTGCATAAGGCTGGGGAAAATGAAAATGGAATGCCAGAGAGAAGGATGAGAAAGAGAGAAAAAATGTATGGGAATAGGATTTCCTTCCCCATAAATCTCATGGGTTTCCAGCTTCTCTGTGTGTTTTCTTTACAAATGTAATAGCATTGTTACATTAAGGGTCATTTTACACCTCCCCTCTAAAGTAGTTTGACTGCTGTCTTTTCCTGTGCTGATTTCACAGTGGTGTGAAATTTTCACTCCAGGGGGTCTAAGTGCACTAATCAACAGCAATTGTTTAAAGCAGAATCAAGCTGGTTGAATACTAGCTTGACCACAGGAGGGCAATTAGTAGATGTGGACATTTCAGTAGCAGCACGGTTTCACACCGCACAGAGGTGTGGGCAGGTTTTTTTGGAACTAGAATGATTCCAGCGGGAAAGTCAGATGTAAAAACATCCTTAGACTAGTTTTAAAAGGTTCTTTCTCTCTCTCTGAAATGTGTCTGCTGATTAATTGTATACTTATTTACATACACACAGACATGTCCTTACATGATCAGTAATCACTTCTTAATGTTTCTGTTGAACTGAGTTGAAACGCTGACATGCGTGCCTATAGGCTGATTCATCTTTTGGAAAATCCATATATGCCCACGCATAAACACACACACACATTCACAAAAGGTGTGAGTATCTCTAAATATATAGACTATAGAGACTTGCAGTATAACATAAAAGTAGGAGGGAATAGTTCCTCTGGGAAGGCTATGAAATGCTTCACACTGTAAATTACAATAAAAAGCAAAAAGATATAAAGCTAGCAGGAATCAATCTTCTTTCCCAATCATACTTCAACCTTAATAACACAGACTTAATAGGCTCCTACCTTTTGTCCCATATAAGAAACAGGTTGTTCTGATCAATGTGTCCTTTAAAAAAAGAGACAGAGAGCAAAAAAAATGATATAGTAGAATGCAGAAACATTAAACTGACATGTACACAGTTTGTAATAAAGGTCTAATGTCTCACCCCAGGATTTACTCAGGTTTTTGTCATAATGATTCCACTTCCAATAGTTTTTTCCTTCTCCTGAATTTTGAGAGTATATTTCAAATTTTTAGAGTGGCATTTATCCTTCAATAGAAAGAATTGTTTCTACTAAGCTATTTAATAGAGTTCGTGTACTAAGAGACAGCGTGGCATAGTGGTTAAAGTGTCAGACTAGGACCTGCGAGAACCAGGTCTGAACCCCCACTCTGCCATGGAAGCTCACTGTCTGAGGTTAGGCACATTCTCCCCATCTTACCTACCTCACAGGGCTGTTATTGTGTGGAGGAGTGGAGAACGATGTGGCTCCCCACTGGATGTGACTTTGGCTCCCCACTGGGGAGAAAACAAGGGTATAAATAAAATTAGCTGCATAGCCTACACAGTCCCCAAACCCGATGCATTGGACATAAGAGTAGCACGTTATAGATACGCCATAAACGTGAATCAAATATGGGGAGAAGAATAATGTTTGTTATTAGACTATTTTAAAGGCATTTACCAACTGAGAATTTCTCTTGACCTTACCATGTAATGTGGTACGTTGGTACCTGCTGGGGTATTGAGATTGTCATTCTGTGTCCTTCCTATAAAAGTGAGGACACTTGCCATAAGAGAGAGAGTGCCTTCTCTGTCACAGCCTCCATCTATGAAGGCCCTTCTTTTTGAAGTCCACATGTCCTCCTCTTTATTCTCCATTCAGCATTAGCTAAAAACATATACATCTTGATAAGTATTCAGCAGAATATTTTTGTTTTGCTTTAGATTTGTGCATCCGGTTTGCTGAGGACTGTAGATTGACACTGCCTGACTATAGTTTGTTTGATGGTGTTGTACTGTAATCTACCTCAAACATATTGAAAAGAGGAATAGAAATAATTGAAACAGATCTCCAAGACAGATCTCCTATGCAGCTCTGTCTAAGGTCATGATCAGATGGCTCTTTAGATCCAACCCAGGCACAAGTGCCTGGTGAATTTAAAGGGAATGTCCAGACAGCAACATCTGGGAAAGGTGCCACTTCTGTGATTAGGCTGTTGATCCCTGCTAGGGAGCCGTACTTTAAAGATACGGGTGAAAGTCCAGTCTAAATCTTGCCGATGGGCCAATGGCGGACTTTCCCCCGTCTGATCATTTCAGTGTGCAATCAGTCTGTCTGGATGGTCTGACTCCAGACCAACCCAAATGGCTGCCATTTAAAAAAACTCTTAGCAATATGCGCATAAACGCGTGAACGTGTGATGGCTGCAGAGCTCCGCTCAAACGTTCCGGACAATTTCATGTTTCTGAAGGGCCTGTGAAATTTATGAACTTTGTTAATTGAAATGGTACCTAGAGGAAGGTACCACTGGTGGTGCTTTTACCATTCAAGTCTGTGCATGTGCAGAAAAACAAATACACAGTGAGTCACATATGCGCATGCCCAAACAATTTTTTTTTAACCTCACGGCTCCTTTAGGTGGACGTCGTCTAGACAATCCACCACAGAGTCCACACACGGTAAGGCGATGGGAGAGCTGTCTGGTCATGCAGCACTGGATAAAAAAGATCGGGATCAAATTAGAGCCGGGCCAATGGCGGGATTAGCTGCTTTTCTGAATGCACCCTAACATGAGTTCTTTATTTAAACATATATTTTAAGAGGATAATTCTGAAATGTTAAAATGCTAGTATTTTAGTGAGGACTAGAGGCAGGCTAACACCCAGCTGACTTTGAATTGCAGTTCAGACAAATCAGACTTTTGGAGGATGAGCCATGTATTATCCAAACTGAAACCCACGTTCTCAGAGTGCTTGGAGCACCACGGTATAATCAGTAATATTATCTGGAGTGCAGTGGGGCTTTACATAACCATTCCCCACATTCTTCCTCTTCTGTTCTGCCTCATTTCTAATAAACTGTCTTCCTATGGGGAGTGAATGGTGACAGTGAAAAGCAGTTGCAAAAAGGAAAATTCTTACAGGGTCTTGCAGTTCTTATGTTATCCTTTCCTTTTCTCCATAACCCACAGACACTAGAGTGGATAGCATCTATGGTAAGTGGTCCCCAGACAATGGGTGTCAGGAGTTCTTTGGACTATATTCCCCAGAATGCTCTGGGCAGCTCAGTAGATAGGGCATGTTGAAGAGGAGAGAAGGAAAGGGAAGGGTGTAAATCTTCTCTGACTTGAACTGCGTATGTGAGCCAGAGACAAATTTTGGAGCTGGGAACATTGTCTCAGTTTGAAGATGAGCATTCCAAGTGATTGAATCTTATATTCCAAACCACAGGAGCACAAATATTATTGGCTACTCCAGCAAGGGCCTTGGACTTTGGGTTGATTTAGAAGTTTGAAGTATGTCAAATTACCTGGTCTTTGTCATGGAGTACTCTAGAGAAAGGGGGGGGGGTTACAAATGCAGAATCAAGAGTTTAATAGAAATGGCTGAGTCTAATCAGATAAATATGAGTGGATTTGAAGTGGAGAAGGAATTCAGCATCCAGCTGGTGCACAAAAATCACAATTTGTATCAAAAATATATTTTGTTGAGAGAAAGAGAGAGAGAAGACAAATCATTTATATCCTATTTTATTTACATTTTATATAAAATATAGTTGCACTTCTATTGATCTGATTGTATATTTGTATTGATTTATTGGTGCAAAACAAGCTCTTCTGTTGATCTACAAAGGATTCGCTGCAATTCCTTGTGACTCATTCCACTCTTGGGCTCTCTTTTGAAACTTCTGTCAGAGTTAATTAGAGAATGCTGTAAAGAAAAGCTTGTTACTTTGATACCAGGGTTGCTTGCTGCTTTTTTTTACTTATTTTGGCAAAGCCCTAGTGTGTGGCATGAAAAAAAAAATCACTAGGGTCAGCCTTTCCTAGCATCTTGCAGCAATGATGGAGAATTTGTCACCTCTTGTGTTTTTGGCTATAAATCAGATTTAAAGGCATGGAAACAGCCTAGGAAATAAATGTAGCAACCTCAAAAGTACATCTTTAGGATGTCAATAATTATGAAGCATTAGAAGCCCATGACAGCCCTTCAGGCTCAGGTAGAGCAGGTATGTAGGCCCAGCTTCCCTTGAGGTGGTAATTCTGTAACTGGGTTGTACCAGTTTATACTGTCAGGGGGGTAGGGTTGACACTGCTATTCCATGTGGATGGGACTTTTTCTATTCAGTCCTGTGATTCCTCCACCTGAATTATGCAATGGTATAAACCCAGATACAGATTTACTATCTCAGTGGGAATGAGACCTCAGAGAGAAAATTAATGAATACAAGGAGACATCCTGTCATAGTCTTCTACACTAAAGATGTCAGGGACAGATGGCAATAACTTGGCTTTCTTCGTCCTTAAAGTGTCTGACAAGTTTGCATTTGCAGGTAGCAATCACATTTCCTTTCTGTACCTTGTTATTTCTCGACATAAAGACTGCCAGAGTTGATTTGGAGTCATTGTATGAGTTCTAACCAAGAGAAAAATGAACACTTCCAGCTTCATTTTTTGAACCAGAGGTGTGAACAAAAAGGATGTTCAATTTTCAATATTTTAACACACATTTTGGGCCTATTGAATTGGGGAGATGTTTAAATGAGTAGTACTTTAATACTATTAAAAACATCCTTCCTCTCTCCGTTGTTGTCACGGCAGATGTGTATTACACATGTCTCTGGCTGGCACTAGCCGACAGTAATCAACTTGTATGTGGGGCTGTGTGTTGTTGTGAAAAGAAAAACAAGACCTGTCAGGATTCAGAAGTCACTGAATTAGATAAAAGAAGTCACATATCCCAGAATTACTGCAGGTGGCTATTATATTCCTGTAGATTCCTATTTTACAAATGACCTGCTCAGCCAATACAGGCTTTATTTCATGAAACAGTGAGAAATTAAATAAACCTTTGTGACTGCTTGAAACCTGGTCATCCCTGTGTGATAAGGGCTTTGCTCTAAAGTGTTGCTAAATAATGGAATTTCCTAACACAAGCTCGATGCAAGAAGATTTGAGCAGCTGTTAACTGAAATGTGTCCATCTGCAAACTAGGCAGATGTAGTAGTGTAGTCTAATTATTTCGATAGATAATTGACTATTCTTTTCTAGTGCAAAGTCACCAGCAATGTATTTCCTAACTATAAAAGCATTTTAGCTTCTTTGCCAAAGATAACACAAAAGAAGAATAGTGGATTCACATTTCTGGTGATACTTTAAAGGCATAACTCAGATCTAAACTGTTTATAAAACTGGTTGTGCTGGGGGGGGGGGTGAGTGCCAGGAAACACCCTTCATTGTGATTCTGCAAACTCAAAACAAAGCTTAGAATATGTGCATCCTCATCACTGCCTACAAGAAGTCCATTCACTCTTTATAGACAGAGGACTGGATGTCACTGATCCATTCTCTACCTTGCACCAGTAGAAGGTCCCTTCTGCCAGAGTTATCCACCTGCTTGAGGAATTGATCCAAGATATCCAACACAAAGGTAGGCAACAAAAGGAATTCACTTTAGATTTGGACTGTTTCACACATGCTCCATTTCCTGTCATTTGTTTTTTGGGGGGGTCTCATTGTGTGAGATGTGAAACCTGAGTCAGTTGGGGGCTTTCCCCTACCCAAATTGTATTTCACATCTGAACTGGACTCACCTTCAAAACTGCCCAAACCACCCCTGACCTGGATAGCCCAGGCAAGCCCGAACTCATCATATCTTGGAAGCTTAAGCACGGTTGTTGACTGTGGTTAGTACTTGGATGGGAGACTTCCGTGGAATACCAAGTCAGGAGGACAGAGGCAGGCTTGTTCAGCCACCTCTCTGAATATCCTCTCAGCCCCCAGTAGGGGTCAGTCACCAGAGGTCAACATGACTTCCAGGTGCGCGCACACACACACACAAATACCATTTAAAAAAAAAAAACCCTGCCCAAATCAGCTGTGCAGCACAGAATGGTGGCAGGAGGGGCTTCAGCCTTCCCTCCTGCATTTCTTCACTGACTGCTGAATGTTTACATTTCTTCAGGAGTCAATGAAGAAATGTTAACGTGAACACAATCCACTTTCGAACAACATTTTACTGTGGAATCCTTTTATCTAGATATACATGCTTATCTAGTCATTGTGATTTTTGTGACTGTTTTCTGTTAGCCAAGGCATTAATGTCCAAGTCAAGGTTTGTGACAGACACTCTTAAAATAACATAAATGTTCATCTGTAAGTCTTGACCAACACTTGGATTTCACAATTTTCATCATGGAGAAAGTTTGTTCACAGATATATGTGGGACCAAAGACTGTGGCCATGCCTGCAGCAAATTTATTTAGGTAGATAAATGTATCAGGTAGACCAGAATAGAAAACTAACAGACTGTTTTCTTTGTAAATGTCTCTGAAATGATCAGCGGCTTGCAACTCAATCAGTTCCATCTGGGGAAAAAAGTTTCTTGCATCTTCTGATGCTACTTCAAATGGATTCTGAAACATTCTTATTTCCTTTCCATGCTTATGGCAATCAGTGAATCTGTTCTGGAATTCCACCTGCAGTAAGTTCATGCTTTGATGTGTCTTGCAACACTGAATTGCAAATTTCTGTCCTTCTCAATTTTTAGTCCATTGCAGCATGAGAAAGTTTGAAAAGATACTTCCACTAACTTGCTTCACAAAAAAGTTTAGTTTTGCTTCAAAAGCTTTCAGTTCAGAATACACGTCACACACAAGCTTTCCTTTTCCCTGCAAGCTTAGATTCAATGTGTTGAGATGCTCTGTGATATCAGTTAAGAAAGCCAAATCAAAAATCCATCCAGGGTCAGAAAGTACTTCTTGACCTTTTCCTTTCTCCTTGACAAAGACATGAACTTCATGATGAAGAGTGAAAAAACGTTTGAGGACTTTGCCTCTGCTAAGCCCCCTGACTTCTGCATGGTACAGTACATCTCCATATTCTGCATCTATGTCTGAGAGAAAAATTTGAAACTGACAATGAGTAAGACCATGATGCCTGATGTAATTAATGCTGGATACTACAATATGTTTTCTGCAGTTGTGGTGCCTTTTAATCTCTGGAGTGAACACAACTCTTCTGTAATTCTGAAGTTGGAATCTATCCCCCTGATAATAATTAGTAGTTGAGCAGTGTCTATAATGTCATTGCTCTCATCTAATGCCAAAGGGGGGGGGGGAATCAAAACTTTTTGCCTTGACTATCATGTGCAGCTCTTCTCTTAGTTCTTCAACATGCCTGGTGATTGTAGATGTAGATAAACTTAACTGACATAACTAACACAAGATCAGGGCACATTTCCTCCATTACTTTAACCATGCACTTTTTAACAAATTCACCATCAGTGTATCACTCTCAGCAGTACATTTAGCAATGTGATAGCTGGCTCTCACAGAAGACAGGTTCTCCTCAGCATGCTTTCTAAAACTATTTTTCTGCAAAAACATTGATTTTTAAAAATATTTTATCTTGTTCACTTGCTCCTCTCCTTGATCTATTGTGTAGCTCTTGTGACAGGATTCAAAGTGCCTTTTAACATTGTCCTCCTTTAATACTGAGTTTCAAGACATATCAGGCAAACTGATTTATCCTTGTGTAAAACAAAGAAGTACTCAGTAGTCAGTTTGTCATTCAAGACACGGTGCTCATCTGCAATTTTTTCATGTCTTTGAAATGGCACTTTCTTTTGCAGACATCTTCTTGCAGAATTTTTAGCAGAGCACCAGTTGCAGAGTTTCAATATAATCCTGGAATAAATAAAAAATATGAGAAGTATAGTTTTCGGGGCCTAATTCTTCCTTTTCCAATCAAATCCACCCCACTCTAGCTGCTTTAGCTGGGGACTTTCATTTCAACCATGGCAAAGAAGAGAAGAAACCCCTGCCTCACTATCCACTACAGTTCTCAGGCTAGGAAGATTTAAAAAAATGGATTATGAATCTGACCTACCAATGGAGATGTGCATATGGAAGAGGAGAAAGGAGGAGTTTCAACCCCTTGTCCTTCTTCACTTCAGCCCCTCTCCCTCATATCTGTGTGACTATTCTTCCACATGGGTGCCACAGCCCTTGGAATGATCTCTCTGGAGATTGGAAGGGGCTGCAGAAACAGAAAGGAATGTGAGAAAACCCTCCAGTCCATGTGCAGAGTGATAGGAAACTGCCTGCTGTTGTTATCACATTATTTCTCTCTATACTTGTCAGAATATATATTTATAATCCAGCATTACAGTCTGAAGAACTAGGAATACTTCCTGATGAATTGTGTTTATAGGATTTAGAGGACAATTGTATGTACAAAATGAATTTGAGACTAGTGGAGTCCACCTAATTCTCATTGCCTAATTACACTGATCGTCCATGCTTCGTGCTAGACTAGAGCATCTGAAGGAGACTGTGACATGGATTTCACCTATCATGGTGTTACATGTCTGGCACAGGAAGGAAAACAATTATCAATTGTTGTATACCTTAGACTGTCTTGCAACAGTACTAATGATGAAAGCATTAGGCCGCTTAAGAAATTAAAATCAACAACATTAATCCAGGAGCAAACTTGGTAGAGGAACACACCCACGGACCATCAAACCCTGTGAAAACTCCTTAGTAACATGGAGCATGAAAACATATGCTAACACTGGTGAGGCATGAATTTATCAATTTTTAAAATGTCCCATTAATTTCAGTGAGATATTAACGTTCCCATCTTTTTCTAAATAGTGCCCATTGTGTACATCAGGAGATCTTTCCTTGGTTCCTAGTCCCCCAGAAAAGCTATGCAAATCATTGTGTCTCATTTTATAGTGCAATGTTTCCTGTCAAACCAGATGAGGCACTTCTTTCATTACAGCTTAGAATAGGATATGTCACCTGAAAGTTACACCCGTGTTGTAGAAGAGGAAAAGACATATTTGGTGTGGTGGTTCTCAAATCAGTGAAGGGGGATGACTGCGTACCTGGGTGGATTTTTCTTCATGTTTTCAACTTTTATTTAAGACATTTCTCTCTTTCCAGCGCTCAGGATGGTCTCCAAATTACAGAAAAAACAATAAATAAAACCAACAAACCATAACATTATCTACTGAAAATATCACATATTAAAGCACAATTGACAGAGCAAGAGTCCCCAACCCTGTTAAGCCTGTGGCCAGTTTTAAAGTCCTGAGAAATGGCAGTGGGTGCCGCCACAGATCCCTGAGCGAGCAGAGACCTGCTTAATATTAACAATGTAACAGCCTTGTGTCCACTGAGACCCCACAGTAGACCTTGTTCTCTGCAGAGACAGGACTTGTTCCCTCTGCAGAACGTGTTGCACTATTTGTAACAAAAATCCATCAGATTTAAATATACACAGGGTTTTTTGGATGAGTTCCTCTTTTATTCTTGTTTGCAAATCCAATGGTGTCGCTTAATGCAGTGGTAGTAGGTAGTAGGAGGGAATAATACTTCTGCATTTGATGTAGCAGGTTGTTCATATTTGGATGATTCCCTGGAGATAAACAGTTTTGGAATCCCCGGAGAGGTAAGCACAAACACTGGGGGTATTTTTAATAGCAACAGTATTGCTGTCGGAAGTCTTCTCTGCATAATTTAATTCTGTACGAGTCAGCCAGCTCCTTTCCAGTCCAATACTTTAAAGACTCAGACTCACAATTCATAAGCTTGAATTCATATGGAAAATGGCTTGAGGATTATATGCAGCTTCTACAAACATTAACAACATCCTCATATTGGAAGCCTAAAAATTCAGTTTAAATTAGGGCTCTGGTAACTTGGGTAAAACTGGCTGAGGACAGACTGCCAATGTGGGCCGCTATGCCTCCACTTGAAAAGCAGAGGAAGAGAGGCCATGCACATTGCTGCAGCTGTCCCTCGTCGGCCGCACGGACTCACCCATCTGCGAGTAGCTGGCCATCTGGGTACGCATTGCTGCCGCTTCCTGCTGGTGTGGACAGGTCTATGGCACGCAGGAAGTGGCAGCGGAAGTGTGGACGCGCTGTTCCGGTGGCTGTGGCTATGCGAACAGCCGTGCCTCGCTGGACCAGCCAGAAGCCGCGTGCCGCAGCAGAGGAGGCTCCAGAGGATGGCCGGCGGTGTGGACGCACTGCTCCTCCTCCTCCCCAATAGGGTCCCACAGCACTGCAACCAGCGCGAACGGGACGCCCCACACCAGTTTCCCCGTGTGGCTTCCACCCCCACAGCTGTTCCAGGGTGAATTCCCCAGTCTGTCCTCAGCCACTGAATGCAGTCACACCACTCTGCCCTCTTAAAAGCATTTTAGGCTTTTCCAATCAGAATGTAAAGTAGAAGAATAAAACAAGTAATTTTCAAAGGCTCTGGCATTCTTAGAAAATAATTTGTGGCCTCAAAGCTGCCGCCGCCACCACCCTGTAATAGTAATGCCCAGGGGTCATTTAAAAAAAAAAGAGGTGCAGGAGCTCATTAGCATAACTTGTTTGCATATGTCAAACCCCCTGACATCACTAGAAGTGTGTCAGAAGGCAACCCCCATTGCTCAGGCTCCACCCCAAAAATCTCCAGGTATTTCCCAACTCAGAGCTGGTGAGCCAGCTTTACAGTTTGACTAAAGACGCTTTAGGTTTCCTTTGCTCTTGCAGGGAAGCTATGAATTGTCCTTGATTTGGCCACTAATTAGTACTTATATGTGCAAAACTTTTGCATGCAGCAATAGGTGGGTAAATATTTCCATGAAATGCACTGTCATTAGCCTTGAGACATGAATTTAACCTTGTAGTTTAACAGTTTACCCTCATTATGAAGAATTACTTCATTGCAGCTGAGGTTCTTCTTCCCTAGTTCGTTGTTGTTCTTAATTAGAAGATTTATTGCATTTATTTTAGTGGTTTCTCACAGAGTTTCCTGCTGGTGGTACATTTGTGATTTTCAGAATTACTTTGAGCTCAGCCAAAGAGGAAGTCTACGACTATAATAACTGTGTGATAGACTTTGGAAGCTGAGAGTGCTGCAGTGACAGGAGAAGCTGTATCTTGCCAAGTCTTCAAAAAATTAAGTGCCCTGGAACACATGGGAGAGTTTTAGTCAATGGAAACTGGTCAAAGCGTGACAAAACTATGGTTTGTGGAAGGGATTCATATTACACATACATAATTTGTCGTTATTAATGACAGCAGAAGTACATTTTTAATTGTGGTTCACATATGTAGCAGAGGCTCCAAATGTACATGAGGCCTGAGCAACCCATCCCACCAAGCTGAATACATCCTGTCATCCATATATTTAACCCGTTCAGCAAAGCCTCTGATTTTGCAGCCAACAAAGCAAGAATTGCCACAGAACCTCTGGTGGCCACCATCAGGCATTCTTCTTGGAATGAGGAATGACAAACTAAATGTTATGGTGCTAATACCGTGCATCTGCTTTGCACATATCTGAAGCAAGAGGCATGTTGGAGTGTGGGTGCCCCAGTGGGGATGTGGTGCTTGAGTCCCCTGCTCTGGGCACTGTTGTCCTTTCTAGAAGTGAAGCATACATTGAGAAAGGCAGCTGATGCAGCACACTGAGCAGATGCAAGTTCTGGAAGGAAGAAGAGTTCAGTTCCTTCTCACATGCCCCTTTTACTGTCAAAGGGCCCTGCACCCACATTTTATAAGTTAATACATTTTCACAATTGAAAGTTAACAAGTGAGAACCTGCAAGGACTAGCAGAGAACATCTAATTTCCCTCTCCCCCCATTTCCTCTTTCCCTTCCCTGAAATATCCTATAGCCTCACCCATTTCTTGCTTCCCTCTCTGCTTCCCACCCAACAGCCAACCAAATTTATCCGACCCTCTGCTTTTAGCATTCCTCTACCAAGGAAAACTATGGCATATTTGTGTGGTGCAAGCTGCTAAGCCAGGCCCACTTGTCTAGTAGGGAGCCCTAAAGGACTTTTAGGGGGGTATATCACTTTCCCCTGTATCTCCCTCCCCACATTACTTCCCCTTTCCCTCCTCCTGACAACCCCCACATCCTCTCTCCCTTTTCCTGACTCCTTCTCTCCTTCTCAGCCATTCACCAACCTGCCTTTAATCAGCCTCCCCTCTTCAGCTATATTCAGGGCTATTTTCGGGCAGGAATGCGCAGGAACGGAGTTCCGGATGGTTCCTGAGTTGGCCACGCCTACAACCAAAACCTCAGGCATGTGTGGCTACAGAGCACACTGCCCTCTCCACATTACACACAAGAGGGAAAGGAGGTATTTTAAAATGCCCTCTTTCCCTCTGGGGAGCCCCTGGGGCTTTCCTTGTCAATTTCACTCCCCCCCAAGTCAGCTGAGAGTGAAATTGACAAGGAAAAGCCTCTCTCTGCCTTCCCTTCTCTAGCTAACATGTCACAGCTGGAAAAGGGCAGACAGGAAACCCAGGCAGGTTGAAAATGCCTTTCTTTTCCTACACATGCCTGCCCTGTGATTTCCCAGGCCCCTATCTAATATGCTAATGAGTTGCACTGTCAGGGGTGTGGCCTAATATGCTAATGTGTTTCTGCTGTTGGGTGTGGCCTATTATGCTAATGAGTTCCTGCTGGGCTTTTCCTACAAAAAAAGTCCTGGCTATATTTACCATTTATTTAATTCATTTATATCCTGCCTTTCTCCACAGTGGGGACCAAAGCAGCTTACATAATTCTCCTGTCCTCACTGTTATCCTCACAACAATTCTGTGAGGGAGGTTAAATTTTATTAAGGTTTCAGATTTTTCAGCAAACCTGGGCAGTCCCCCAAGTTTGCAGGAAAATCTGTTTAGTGTCAGTATGGCCCCAATCCTTGGATTTAGATATCCGCAGATGGGGGCCACATGTCACCATTAGATATATAAATGATATGATTATGGTACACTATGATGGGACAGTTATGTGAAAAGAAACATGGGCTATGTATCGTTGCACCATTAGACTGAAAGTATTTGGCCCAAAACAACCAAAGGAGCCCTTCTGGTTCAAACTGGAAAAAACGAGAGCAGCTATTCTTCATGGGGGCTGTACTGATCTGGCACCAATTCAACATCTGGGCAAACAAAGGATGGGGGGGGGGGTATTTAGAATTTTAATAGCCAGTTCTCCCTACTGGAATTAGCCAATGGAGAAATGTGGTATTACACAGCTCAAAGGTGAATATGGTCACAGATCCGAGATTTCTCCTCTCAAGCCCTTAAAAAAGGCTGCAGACAGCAAATAAGAACCAAACCTAACATGAAAAAATGAGGAAATAGCTATCAGGTACAAGGGTCTCCTTGAAAGAATATTCAAAATCTAAGTATTTTATACATATATCAGTAATATACCTATTTAAATAAAATTGTTTTCTTTGGATTTCTGGGGTCTTTTGTCCTAATTTATTGTTTACGGCTTGGGGTGGGACATTCACTCGTAATACTGCACATCTGGTGGATGATGGTGGATTAAAGCAGTGGTGCCCAACCTGTTCAGAATAGTGACCCACAAGTCCAAATTTACATTGTCCAATGGTCCATCCAGGGCTGGTCCAAGGGTCTTTTGGTGCCCTAGGCAAACTATGACCTTGGCACCCATCTATTCCTCTAATCCATTTTCTATAATGCTCAGCCAGGTGTTCAAAAAAAGTTCAAAAATATAAGAGGGATCCTGGTGAATTAGACTAAAGGTTCCCAACTACATCAGCATTCTGTTTCTCACTGTACCAACAAGAGGATTTCAAGAAGTCCACAAAAATGTCTTTGGAACCATCTTCCAATGCTGTTAACTAGCACTTAAAGGTTAACTAGCACTTAAAGGTACACTGTTGTTGTTCAAACATTTATAGTTCACCTTTCCATTTATCACCCCTTTTATCATACTGCCTCTGAGAATGGAGGTTCTATTTATCTATGATGGCTGTTGATAGACCAGTCCTCTATAAATTTGTGTGAGACCTTTTAGTTCTTTCACCTAGTGATTATCACTGTATTGGCCATTAATCAAGGGATATGAGGAAATGCTTCCTTTTCTGAATCAGCTATTCCCCCATTTCACTGGATGATCTCAATATTCGGGGGGGGGGGGGGATTCCTGAGAAGGTTTAAATGAGGAAATCACAGAATAAATTCATAAATAAATGAGGAATTCACAGCACTATGGTAAGTGGATAATGAAATGTGTTGCTCTCCCTCCGTTGTCTTGAAAAAAAATGTGGGTTTGGGTTTTTTTAAGCCATCAAAATTGCAAAGGCAAAATGCTTCTGGGTTTGTTAAGTTTTCCTTCATTCTGTCAGTGTGGGTATCAAATGAAGCACACCGCGGGAAAGGTCATCAGTCAGTTTATAGCAAGTATGTGAAATAAAATGCATTAGAGTGAAGAATGGCACATTGTCTGTTGACTTTCTCGGTATTCACTTTGGGTGACATTTTGTTTCAATCATCACCACTTGTACGCTGTAATCAAGCATACTGTCTGTCTTGGAGTACTCAAAGACCCCACAACACCTCCTGGAAACAGAAGATGCACCAGTCACAAACCTTCTTAGGTACATACAGATGAACTTTTAAACTATATATATTATTTCTTACTGGAGCTTTGGCCAAGAGGCGTTTCTCAAATACAGGAGTGTAAACCTTGCATGTACTGGTTTACACCTTTGTACATTGTTTTATTTAGTTGGGGCACTGTCCACACTCAGTTTAGTATTTTTAATTCCCTTTGATTGTCACTGTAACACAGGATCAAATGAAGAGTCATTTTTTCCCCCTAGCTGCCTCTGGAAATCACGTAGCAAAACCTCATTCGTGGTTTCAGTGCCATCTCCAAACCAAAGGTCAGACTGCCAGGATTATAGTAATCAGATGATAGCCAGATACCAGAGATGTTTGATTACTCAAATGGTTTGATACACAAGCTGTCTGGAAGCTGCAAGTAGCACAGCTGAATGGTTTGAAAACTGCTTGTTGGGATGTTTTCGTACGTCCTCAATTGTGCAAAGGAAAACAAAGTGCACCTCAGTTGTGACTGATTCTGCATTGGCTTTTCCCTCCATTGTTTTACAAAACCCATGTTGGAACAGAAATTCCCCTCTGCATGGCATGCTCCTTTCACTCGAGACTGCATGCTGCTTTGACTTTCTTTGATCATCGGGTTTTATGGTACCTTCTGCATAGATTTATGGCTGTTCAGGGGTGACTTTGCAGCCAGTATGGTAATTGCCCCGAGATATTTGAATGTGGTTTTGAGCTGTACCTTTTCCTCAGTGGTCCTTTCCGCATTTGCCTGCCACTCCAGATTTTCTCTGTGTTCGAGCTGAGGCAATTTAAGTCCACAGCAAAACAGCATCTAAATAACCCAGGGCAACAGCAGGCTGAAACCGGTCTGACCTCTGAAGGGAGATAATGTTATGCAGAATGAGGAGGGGGGGAACCCAGAATAAAAAGAAAGTTGAACTCTATTTTAGGGCAGAATGAAAAAAAAAACTAGATTAAAAAGAAGGCTGAATTTGATTTTAGTTTAGAATTGCTTAGGGGACACCGTGGTGGACGTGGAATAAAAGAAGAATGCAGAAAGGGTCAGTGTTGAATATGGAGCGAATGCTAGATGCAGAATCACCCCATGCATATGTCTTCAGTTCTCCTTGATCTTCCACTTGCTCCCCCCCCCCCCCCCCCCCGTCTGCATTTGGACACATTCTTTAAGTACATCAAACAGTTACATTTCACAGTGGGAGATTTAGAGCTGTGAGGTGTCTTCCTCCATATTTTACAGCTTCCTGACCTGGCATTCATTAACAAGAAAGGCAGGTGAACAGTCTGGATTGGGAATGATTTGTGCATGTGCAGGAATTCCTGTAATGTTTTGCAAAGGCTATTTCCTCCTCAAAACCATTTTTTTTCCTTCAAAGGGAAGAGGAAAAGGTTGTCCATTAGGAGTGAGCTCTCCTAATTTGTTTCTTTCCTTTCCCTTTTTTTTGTGGGTGTGTGTGGGGGGGTGAGTGGGTGTGTAGGGCAAATTCTACTTCCTAAAGTTACTTTTGGCCAGATAAAGTTACTTTATCTTCAGTGCAATGTTTTAGAACTTGAATCCATTAGTTTAGAAGAGCTCCTCTCCAGAATACCAAGCCTAAAAACCTAAGGTAAAATTGCCCAAGGCTTTCTTAGTCATGAAGGGTGCACCTTTGGGCTATATAAACAAGTCAAGCAAAGGAAAGGGTTCTGGCTAAGAAGAGCAAGAAGAGGAAAGGGAGGAATATAGTCAGCTCCACAGGTACAACCTGACTTAGCTGTTTTTAAAAGCAATATCCCACAAAGATCTGGGGTATAGCAATCAAGCATGCATGAACAGCAGTTACTGTGGCTTTGGAGAAGAGGAGGAGGAGGAGATTGGATTTATACCCCACCCTTCACTACCTGAAGGAGTCTCAGAGTAGTTTACGATCTCCTTTCCCTTCCCCTCCCCACAACAGACACCCTGTGATGTAGGTAGGGCTGAGAGAGCTCTTTTGAGAACTGATCTTGAGAGAACAGTTCTGAGAGAACTTGTGACTGACCCAAGGTCACTCTAGCAGCTGCATGTGAAGGAGTGGGGAATCAAACCCGGTTCTCCCAGATTAAAGGCTGTGCTCTTAACCACTACAACCAGACTGGCTCAGCGTCACTTACTCAACAATGTCAACTGTACCTTATGCAAAGTTCACTTCACGTATCACAGAATCTTGATTTTTTTAAGTGTACCACAAAAACGGTAATCTGTGGCTGCCATCGTACACACTAAATGATCCACTTTCAATCCAATTTGAATGCACTTTCAGTGCAATTCCCAACTGGATTTTACTGTGTGAACTGGCAACATTCAGTTGGAAAGTGGATTGAAAGTGGATCATTTAGTGTGTGTGATCACAGCCTGTGAATACAATATACGGTTAATGCATATCATACAATGTGCATCAAAATGGGTATCATAGGGACAAATTTCCCACAAGCGCTGCCCCGGCGCTTGTTCCTCCGTTTGCCCCGATTGCCTGCTTGAATTTCCCACTATTTGCTGCGGGCGCATTGTGACCCTCAGCTTTGCGCGATTTCCCCCACGGCTTCAGTGATCCTATTTTTTGAGGATCACTGAAGCCGCGGAGGAAATTGGAGGGAATCGCGCGAAGCCGCGGGGTCAAAATGTGCAAATAGTGAGAAATTCAAGCAGGCAATCAGGGCAAACGGAGGAACAAGCGCTGGGGCAGCGCTTGTGGGAAATCGGTCATAGCTTCTGAGAATCAGGCTGCAGCTTGCTTTTGTTTGATGACAAACCTGGGTTTATTTCTGCACATAAACAAAACACCTTTGTGAACGTGGCAGATCTCACCCCCGTCCAGTCATTCCTCCTGCATCTTGTGGAACATATGCAGAATGACTGTTCTGCGTGTTTTCCGAGCAACATAGGCTCCCACAGCACATGAACTGAAGTGACAGTTTCTACACACGTAAACATAAATGAGATCCTACTAGCCTCGAATGAAGTCTCCCAGGTATGTGAGCAGGATGGCTCCATGGTGCTGCTCTGCAGACGTATTTGCAGTTTGAGAGCCAGTTTGGTGTAGTGGTTAAGTGCGCGGACTCTAATCTGGGAGAACCGGGTTTGATTCCCCACTCCTCCACTTGCACCTGGCTGGATGACCTTGGGCAAGCCGTAGTTCTGTACCAGCTGTTCCCTCAAGGACAGCTTGGGAAAGAGTTCTCTCAGCCCCACCTACCTCACAGGGTATCTGTTGTGGGGAGGGGAAGGGGAAGGAGTTTGTAAGCCGCTCTGAGACTCTTAAGTGAGTGAAGGGCGGGATATAAATCCAATCTCTTCTTCTTCTTCTTCTTCTTCTCCAACCACAAAAAACATGTTGGTTTACATTTTAGTATTCCCGCCGGGCTCATACATATAAACTGCAGTTCCACCGATTTTCAACAGAATATCGTTCGTTCTGTTAAATAGTCACCTTAAAATTAATAATTTTAAAATGGATAATAAAATTGATAATTTGCAATTAATGGGAAAATACAGAATGAATATTAATATGATGGGGACCCATTATATTAGTGGGGCCCATGATACTTTACTTTGGGGGGACCCCTTTTAGCTTTAACACACACCCCCGTCACTGCCAGCAGCTCATTGCAGCTCTGCTTAAAATTAAATGAAAACAAAGCTGAGTGGGGAGTCCCCCCCCTAAGTATCATGGTTCTCCCTCCCCCACAGTTGCAGTCAGCCACTAGTGAGCTCAGTGCAGCTCCTGGCCTCTGCTATTGGGTCTGCTGTAGCTCCCACCCACCCACCCCATCGCCGAGGCTCCGCCATCACTGCCGGCAGCCCATCATTGCTCCTGATTTAAATTAAACCCCCTCCAGCCTGGCAGCTGCCACCAGGGAGCCCAGCACAGCTCCTAGCCTCCCCTGCCAGGCCTGCTGTGGTTCCTGTCCCCACCAGGACTATGCTGACATAGGTAGGTACATCGTCTGTGCATGTGCAGACAATGCTTTTGTTTGGGGCAGATTTAAAGCCCCAATATAGTTTCAAGTAAGTAAGTAAAAATGTATTGTGTAGCCATTACAATTTAAAACAATGTACAAATCAGACAACTTACAGCACTGGAATTTGAATCCGATTTAAATCATAACAACCTCTAAAAACCTGCGCATTCAGTATTTCAATTAATTAAAATCTTAAATATAGATGCCCACCTCCAGAAACCCATACACAGCCTCAAGCATTGTCGTTTTACAGTTCAGTTTCATTTTTCTATGTTCTTGGCCCTGATTTTACTAGCCGCTAAGGCGAAGAGTGCTACCCTATAGGAAACTGATAAGTGGAAATACCTGGTTTGAGTATTTTATAAAAATCTATGAAGCCACCCCTTTTATGCCAGGATCAGCAGAAACAGGAGAATGGGCTGTTGCTAATGAATTGCAACCATTACCAGAGTGGCCTCCAGTGACAGAATCTAAAATCAGAACCCTAATTACATCTTTGGCTTCAGGTTAATCGCCTGAAGAGGACTTGATTCATTCAGATTTAATAAAAACCTTCCCCAGGTGGTGGACCCCAATACTTACTTACTAGACTATCCAATATAGTTTTAAAGTATTCAGATTTTTCTGCAAACCTGGGGGATCCCTGAAGTTTGGAGAAAAATCTACTTTCTTTCAGGGTGGGTCCAATCCATGGATTTAGATATCTGCAGTTTGAGAAATAGATATATAGATAAATATTATAAGTCCAATTTCGTCATGTTCCAAATTCCTGTACAACCTTGAATTAATCTGTACAAAAAGGTTGCGCAGTTATACATCAATAGTGACATGGAGTTGGATACAACCAGATTTTCCACTGGGAAAAAAGGGAGGGAGCTTGGGATTGTAGTACTTCCATGGACAAAAGTCATATGGAATGGGGGATGTCATATGGAGAGGCTGAATGGCTTAACCACCTGACATCCTAAGCAATTCAGTTGATTTTTCTAGTCTTGCTGTTTCCCACATCTTATTTATCCAAGATTTTGTCTTCTAATATTTTGCATGTTTCCAGCTTTGGGCTACTGATATTCTTGCTGCGGTAAAAAAAAGAAAAGTCAGCCATACCTTTGTGAGCCTTTGGAATGCGATGAATTAAAAACCCTAGCTGAAAGCCTCATGGATCATTTGAAATTTTCTGTATTTTGAACCTGGATCAACCTTAATTTGGAAAAAAGCCTTTTGTCAAAGAAAGACAAGATCGCTTTAAACAGAAGGTCTCCAGTCACGCCAGCTGCTTACAAGTCGAGATGTTCGTCTGAGACAAGAGCTCTGGGATGCTAATTATGATTTACAAAACTGCACCAAATTACCAGGCCGCCTTGCCATGACCCGGAACACTCTCTGAAAATGTGCTGGACGCTGATCTGAAATGATTCTCCCTATTTGGGGTGACGGCAGATTGCGGCAGTTTATTAAGTGACACAGATTCATTTTAAAATACAACATGAAGGAACGAGGCCAGAGACAGTGTTTCTGTGAACGTACCAGAATGTCATTTGAGTGTCTGATCTCTCTTGAGGCTGGGTGGAAGGCAATGCAGCATCTCAGTCCACCGAGCAAATTCTGTTCCTCCGAATGTAGCCAGTGACCTTTGGAGGCTTCGCCAGCAGGATGGTGAGATGTGTTCTGTGCTAATTGGGAAGAAAGATGATTATTAATGGCTGCAGCCTTGTGGAGGGGGTGGCGGCGTGGGGAATGTTATCTGCAGGAGGAGTATTTGAGAAGGGACAGATCCAGAGACTGGCCGTGGCTGCTGCTGGCACTAGGTCTGAACTGCCATTTGTAAACAAAACAGAACGAATAATTGGCAGGTGCTGAGATATTTGTAATCACTTGCAAGCTGATTACGTGCTTTCCTAGCGGTTCTGTGTAACCAGTTTTATAGGTTGCAGAAAAGGAGTTTAAGGAGATTTTAATAACCAATTAAGGGTGGCGTCATTTACGTACTGCAAATCGGGCATAGCGCTGGCGAGCTCCGCACTGATTGGTGCTTCTCTTGTCTACCGATTTAAACATGGCAGCTTAAGACCCTCATTATATTTATAATGCTACATTCAGGGACAGTTCACTTATTAAGTTAAGAAAAACCTAAGTTTGCCACTGACTCTACACTCATAAGGGAGCTAATTATGGCTCCCTGACTAATGTAACTGCTTGATAACATGAGTTAGCTGCATTCCCCAAGCGTGATGATTTTTGAGCTCCTTTGTGAAAGGGTACAAAGTGTTTACTTGGGGGCAGGTGTCAGTAAGGAAGAGGCAATGCCTCCCCACTGCTGAGCCAACAGGGCTGAGAGCAGATTCCCTAGCCCTAATCCAGGACTGCATAGTCGATTCATTGTGGCAGAACATGGAGAGGTTGTACACCAGTTTGGTGTAGTGGTTAAGTGCATGGACTCTAATCGGGTTTGATTCCCCCCTTGCACCTGCTGGATGACCTTGAGCAAGCCATAGTTCTGTCTGGAAAGCCTCGCCTATCTCACAGGGTGTCTGTTGTGGGGAGGGGAAGGGAGGGGAGTTTGTAAGCTGCTCTGAGACTCCAAGTGAAGGGTGGGGTATAAATCCAATCTCCTCCTCCTCCTCCTCTTCTCCTTCTCTGTATGCGTATTCTAGGACAGGGAGACACCCATCCCAACTGGTGGCTGCTGGAGGGCAGGGGAGAAGACACCACTCATTTGGGGGGCGGCTGCCACAGTGAAGCCCCCTTTAAGGAACCACTAGTGCCAGTGCAGCTGATTGATGGCATATCAGGGTGGCCACTGGGGTTTACGGAGACTGGGTAGAGCCATGGCAGTGCTGATAATGGCTCCTTAACTGGTTGCAAGAAGGGGTGTTGGGAGCAATAGGTTGCCAGACTGCCTTCCAACAGGCCAGTGAGGACACAACTACCTACTCCAGGCTCCAATGGAAAGGAACCAATGAAAGAAGGAGAAACACAGAGCTGGTAAATCCCTTCCCCTCATGAGCTGAGGCCACTGAGATATTGCATTAGGGTCATTTGGGGGGGGGGGGGGTGAGCCTGACAGAGAAAATAGGGTTCCACCCCCTCACAATGTGAATCTGAATGCATGACCCATTTAATGTAGTACAGTGCGAGTGGACAACCTTCTCAATCTGATGTGCATCTGAATGTGCCTGTTGACCATCTGTAGTGCACTTCTTTCTGTGCATGGAATATACTTACCCATATTCTGCTACAACTAATCGTGGATAACTGTGTAACAGAGCTGGCTGAAACAATAGCTATCCTCTTCTGATCAGCAACGCAACTGTTAACACTGCACGACAAAACAGAGAGCATTGGCCTGGTTGCTCAAGCAACAGGAATGTGTTCTGTTTTCAGAATGTGGGCAAAGTGAGGGTTTCATTTACACCATCAGTGACATCACTGAGATAAGCAAATTTGACTGGTTGCCCAGCACAGTGACATTTACATATTCACTTTGTGATGTCTCATTGGCTGGTGATCATGCAGTGAAGAAGAATGATTCAACAGCAGGAGCATCTTGGGGTTGCAAACAAGCATGAAAACATGAGGAAGAACACAAAGGCATTGTATTTCCAGTGGTCCTATCTTGCATACCAAGTGTGCCATCCACAGTTTTTTCAGGATGCACATTGGCTATTTGTGTGAAAAGAGCGACACATACCAAAATGCATACCAACAAAATTCTGGGTTTCAAGTAAAACACAGCTGTTTTACACAACATGACAATCACACTTATCAAAAAGTTGTGTGTAGTATGTGCGAAATATAACATGGGGACCTTGAAGGACTTTCAGGGGATATTTTATTTTCCTCTTCCTCATTAGTTCCTCTTTGCCTTCCCTAAAAGCTCCCATAAGCATCTCCCCCTTTCCTGCTTCCTTTTCTTCCCACCAGGCACATAGCTACAGTGGGGCATTTGGGGCCCCCTTAATTGAAAACCATGCCCCACAAATAGACATCCCAGAAACTTTTTTTAAAAGCTTACTGCGTCCTCCCTGGGCTGCCATTCTTTTGGAGCCACCCTGTGCTGCTGCAGGGCCACCAGGGCTGCTACCTTCTCATGGAGCTGCTTCGAGGGTGGGTTTTGCTCTTGTGCCACTTGGAGGAGAGACCCCTCCCTGCTGCCTGCTGCTGGCAGCGGCCAGGGCAAAAAGCACGGTGACTTGGCATTGGGCTTCCTTCCTTCTCCACCTGATTAGCCTCCCTGGGAGAATCAGCATTGCTCCAGTGGCTGCCTGGCACTTGCAACCTAAGAGAAAGAAAAGAAAGGTAAAGTTCTCCCAGGCCTTTTGCAACTTCTCAGTTAAACCTGCCCGGACTTTCTCACAATGCACTGGATGGGGGGAGGGGGGCTTCACGCAGCTCCATGTGACCTCCAATCCCAAGGCTGCCGTGCACTAGTCCTCAATGGAGCGGATCTGAAGCTGCAAGATGAAGCATGTTGCAGTGACAGCGTCACGGGTTGGAAGTGGGACGAGGGGCTCGGCTGAGCCTAAGGCTGCCTTTGCTTGAAATGTCTCAGACTGGAAGAGTAAACAGGCACTGCTTCCCCCCTGAACATGCCTAGCATTAAAATCACATGTGACAGAGACTTTGCCCAGTTCCTGTGTCCAGGGCAAAGGCCAGAGAGTATTTCCATCTCATGTGTCCCAATGCTCAAAAGGATCTTCGATCCAGTTATATTTGTGCAACAAAGTCTGTGTGAAAACAGCCTCGGCAGCACCCAGCCAATGAATGCCCCCAGTTTGTGGCATGGGGTTTGCTTTAAGCAATAGGTGCAGCGTTTGTCTGACTTTGCACAATTTGTTCTGCAGCTGTCAATTACACACACACGCTGCGTTACTGCAAAGCTGGTTGGCTACTCGTGGTTATAAGCTTGTGGTAAGTACCCAGGTCTGCAAGTCACTTGGTAGCAATTTGCCCAGTTGCTGCCAGGCCTGGTCCTGCTGAGCCCTCCTTACAGGCCAAAACAGCCCTGGAAAGGGTTTTATTCCTCCTGCTGCTTTTTTACTGACAGAAACCAAAGCTTGAATGCTGGCAATTGAAGACATCTTTGTAATTTCTACACAGACATACTACAACCAAAAGAGAGAGCCCTTGTTCCTGCCAAAATGGATCACGTCCCATAAGTAGAGATGTGCCCAGCATTTCTACTTTCCTCTAATCATTGCATTGTTCCAGCTTGTTTCTTGATTATATAAACAAGGGTTCCTCTTTGCTTGCTGTTCTCTTATCTGGGTTTAGCTCCTCTTACCATAACATTCCATTTTGGGGGGGGGGTTGGTTTTTTTAAAAAACAAACTCGTACTCCCCTGGTTCTGTATCCCAGAAAAACACTTATAGAGAAACCACCTTACATTCCAATCCATGTCACCCTATCACAACCCTGCAAGTGAGAATTTCACAGTACAATTCTATCCAGCATTATTCCAGTCTGAACCTATAGAAATGAATGATTATTTTTGTTTGAATGCTGTCAGAGATAACCCCTTGAGTGCATGTTATGGTCCTTGAAAATGTTGTTCCAATAAGGAAAAAGCAAGGACTTCTGGTGGGATGTAATGGAAGGCTGACACCTTCCCAAAGAAGTGAAGACACAACACATTAATTACTGGCAAGGAGGGGATTCCTGGTAGCAAAATTGCCCTGGATTAAAGGGAGATCAAAGAGATTTACCACATGTACCCTATAGGTTGCTCCTCAGTAGTTTTTCTGCAGAAATTGGAGTTTCTGCAGCTGGTTAAGAGTGACCTTAGGTCATGGAATTCACAACTTCGCTCAGAACTGCATTTGGAGTCCTGATAAGGACACAAAGCCTGACTGCCCCTAGCTCATAAGATTTATGGACATAATTAACTTCAGATGAAGAGATTTTTTTTCTTGAAGACAAGACTTGCTGTGAGGTAACCTCTTTTTTGGGATTATAGAAACTTTCAAGGGACTTATGAAATTAATAACAATTGCTTAAAAATGTAATTAAGAAGCAACAAGAAAGCTTAAACTGATAAATGAACTATTAACTCTTTTCCATAATATTCCTTTTTCCTAACTTTATTTTGATGAATGTGTGCATGCTGTAAAGTTCCTAGCTCTGAAGAGAATTTTGCCATGGGATTGTTTTTTTTATTTACTTTAGAAGCCATGGAACTTTATTTTTATATATGACCATCACAGCAAGAATATTATACGCACAGAAATGGAAGTATCCAACAATACCTACAATAGAAAAATGGTTGGAGAAGATGCTGGACCTTGCAGCAATGGCTAACTTACTGCATTGGTTAGGGAAAAGACAATTAGTTTATTACAGACTGGGAACCCCTTATAGACTTTTTGCAGGAAAAAGATAATAATGACTTGATAGTTTTAGGTTTTGATGATTTAGATATTAGGATACAAAAAAGAGAGGTTTTTTTATTTTTCATATATAGCAAGGAAAAACTTTGTAAACTTATATTTGTTGTAGAGAAAATTGGAAGTCTTTTTCTATTTTATATATGTTTGGTTTCTCCCCCTCTTTTCTTTTTCTTATCAATAAAAACAAGACATTTCATCAAGAAAGAAAGAAAATGCTGTTCCAGTTGGGTGGCAAACAGCTGAAGTTCAGCTGGGAAATGTGTTAAATGCAATGATGACATGAAATCAAAATAATCAAATAAAGAAAAAATAAAGATTCTGTACTAAGTTTAACTAATATATAAATAAAACAGGAATGTTTTAGACCAAACAAAAAAGGGGAAAGTATTATTTTATTTAAAAAGTAATAATTTCCTATCTTTGAAATACCCAATTGGCTTTGATCCAAGGATCATTCTTCTCATACAAGCTCTGCAGCCCCTGAAAAGTTCGGGGGGGGGGGGAATCTCCAGCCCCTTGTGACTAGTTTTTGAGGGATACATAGCAAGTACCCTTGACTCAAATCCAAAACATCAAAACATAATCCACAAAACACCTTTTATGAGGATCAACTAAGTGACTCCTAACAGTGTTCAAACTTTCAAGTTCACTGGAACTCTACATCAGCCTGGATGTTACCCCCCCCCCCATCAAAGATGTATTATGTGAGTTATATTTAGATAGAAGCTATTATATTTATTTGTATAATTACCAAAAACAGTGTTAGCAAAAAACCTACAAATTATTTGAAATCAGAGCATGTGAAGATACAGGAGGATGCCACGAGGAAAGATTTCACTCTGCCCAGGAGTCTCTGAAAATCTGCATGTCTATTCCTATTGTGCTGCAGCTGATTTAGAAGACAATCTTCAAAACAAACTGTCATGAAGGCTTTAAAAAATACACACTGACCCAAGCCATCATCCCAATGACAACAACTAGTTGTTCGTTTAGATTCTCTTTCATGGGTGGCCATGAGTTTCACATGAGGACTGCAATTATCATATTTCAAAATGTCTATCAGGAGTGACGGTACCACAGCACATCACACTCACACGCTTGATGGTAGGGCATAACCTCCAGACCCACCAAAGAATATCAACCCTTGCTTTTCATCCAAGCTGCAGAGACTGACAGGTGTGAGAGAATAATTTTGAAGGCAAAAACTGGGACAGATCTACCGGGCTCTGTTCTCCTTGCAATCAAGAAAAGCATGAGACTTGGGTCACTACAGGAACTATTTTTAAAACACAGGACTACAATTTCTGTATCTGGTTAAAGTAATAATCAAGACCAGTCTACTAGGCATAGTTCAGCCAAACTTTGACATTCCACTGATTTCAATGGGGGAAGGGGGAATTAAACACCTATTTAGCTCCCGAGTTTGAATTAATGGGACCTGAAGTGTGCCATGAAATCAGAATAATAATAGCATACCAGAGGTTTTGAGGTACTGGATATTATTGAAAGAGCAGCCATGTTTAAAAACCAATAAAATGCAAAGAACACATTTCTTTGAGCCACTCTGACACCCAACTATAGATCTCTTTGTGACAGTATGATTGGGAATGCATTGCCTTTACCACTTTGAAGTGTTAATGTCGCCCTCTTTCATTTATGCCATTAAAAATAAATGTTGTTGAAGGTTAAAACCTTTTGTGATATTTGACTTGGGAAAAAATGTTTTGCAGTGAAGCCAATGTTTCAGAAATGACTTAAACAGAAAGCTAATTTCACACATTTCTTTATCATGAGCTATGTGATGATATTTGGTTATATCAGGCAGCAAAAGACGAAAACAAACAGTCTCAAAGCTAAAAAGCAAATATAAACAGAATGGACATGCTTCTTCAGAAACCCAGTAAACAGCAGCAGTGATTCTAAACAGCTTTTTTTCCCTCTGAAGCAAACACTGCAAAAAGTATTCTCTTCTACAATCTTACCTCTATTTAATTTCATTGGTTTGGATTCTGTAGAGCTCATGCATAAAGATGCATGTGGAGATTGCCCTTTCTCCCTCATCTCCCTACCCTGAGTAGATTTTAGAGACTTTGACAATGTTGATAATATTTATTATTTCATTTGTATGGGCAAAAAGCCAAGTGGCTGAGAAGGCTCCAGTGAACCAGGCTAGTACTGCTCTAGTGCAAATGGAAGCATCAGTAATGGCCAAACTACACATTACATTTTTTTGATGAGCTGGGTTAGAGTTCCTCAGACCCAACTCACAGCAGCTGTAGGACAAGACGTCCACAGGAGCCACATCTGCTAGGTACATGCATCCCAAATCTCAAGGCACTACTAGAGGAAGAAGGGGGAGGCTGAGACGGAACCGTATCAAGAGAACCTTCATATGCCGACTCCATTAGATCAAAGACAGTATACTTCCTATAAGAACTTGCTCTGTGGCTGTAGAATCAGTACACTCCAAACAGTCATTTCTGTGGAGAATAGCTAATGAAATGGTCCTTCTCCTGTCAAAAGTTTGATTGCTGGGAGCAGAAATTTCCTTCCACCTTCTCTGTCATTCTTCTCCAGGAAAAGCATCACGGAATTATTGGGTTAAATGTAAAGAAAAAAAAATCATTTGCCTTGGAAGCACAGAAGCTTTTTACAGTATCCCGAATTCTCCACGTTTCCCAGTTAAGGGGGAAATTACAAAGAAGATCTGACTCCAGTGGTAAAAAGAGAAAGAAATTTTACTTACATAATAGAAGCACATCTTACATGACATATTCATGTAGGTACATTTAACTTATTGTGAACAGATTAACTTCAAAAAGATTAACTTGTTACAGTTCTGTGGAGAAATGTCTCCCTCCTCCCCTTGGGTTCTGGAACTCACTTTTCAAAATGGCTCAGGGTTTTTTTTTCCTGTGAGCTGGAAATGGGAAGGGGAACTCATATTTGCCAGGCAAGGGAGTCAGATTACCACTTGTAAAGGTGGCTGGCTCTCCTCCCTCCCCTCCTTAATCATGGGAAAGGGTTTTGTTTCCTAGAGCAGAGGGAAGGAAGGAGGAAATCCCATGCATGTCTTGCAGTCTTTCCTAGCAATGCACTGGGGCTGAGGGTGACAGTTGTCCTGGGACGGGAACAGGAGTTTTAAATTTACAGTGGTGGCAGTGAGTACCCTAGTGGAAGGATGAGGAGTAGCTCCCTCCTGGAGGTGGCAACCCAAAAGGGGGGAATGGGTAGAAGAGGGTCTGCAAGTCAAGCAGGCCTGTTCCATCACAAGCTCCATGCCCATGTTAGAGAGAGAAGAGAGGTCCTGTGTAGGACGAAACAGAAGGTGAGTAAGGGCCAAAGAGCCTCAACATCTAATCGATGAGAGGGTGGGGCCAACTGCCAAGTGTGCCTGAGGGAGACAATTCTCTTAACCCTTTCCCTCCCAGATCCTCTTGCATGCAAAGTTACAATATCCAACAGGAATAACCATTAAATAACTTGTGATCCGTTTTCATGATCTCTGTACATCATAGTAACTGTATTTGGTATTCCCTTCTGATCTTTACTACATACTGTGACAGTACTGTTTTTGCACTTGCATGTCAACAGTCACACAACTGCTTAGCAGTGGTGTCAGTGGAAGTAGTTTGGGATGACCAAAAATAGTTGCTGTCACAGTAAAAGGCAATCAAGTGAACAGGCCCTCATTGTTTTTACAAACAGGATGCATTGAGTGCAGCCAGGAACAGCTGGGATGGTATTAGTGCATAATTCAGAACAGAACAGTTACTGTAAGTGTAATCCAGGGAACATATGCACTTCTTGAAATAAACAACTCACAATTACCTGTGTAGACATCAATACCAGGACCTTTAATGTTACCATAGCCACACTGGAGTCTGCTTTTGGAGAGCAGTTCCTCTCACACAGCTCCAGTGTTTCAATGATACAACCCTAAGGATAGGGGTTGATAGCATGGACTGTAACCATAGAATCAGGACTCTACTGGAAGAGAGCACAGGCTCTGTAGGGAAGATATGGACAATCAACTCCCGCTTGGACTACTTAAATGTATTCCAGCAGCTGGAATGCAGCTCTCAGGAAAATGGCTTCCACATGGCTAGCAGAATACCTGAAAGTCTCACTCTCTCCCCATCTGAGTTCAGATGCCACTTAAAAGGGCCCTGCTGTGTGCACTTACACAGCAGTTGGCAGCATCAACAAAACTGGGTCATAGTTCATGGTAACCATAAGTCCCATGGAACTTAGTAGGACTTTCTTCTGAGTAAACATACCTAGGAATGACCTGCATCTGAAGTCTCCATGAATGCAGCAAGAAAACTGGCAGTTAAATTTGTTGCAAACTCATTTTTGTAAGCTCGGTGGAACCTTACTCTATAAAGCTGCACATGATGCTTTCAGTTATGAAAATTGATTAGCCGATATGGTTCATTTAGTTCCCAAGGAAAGAGAAGAATATGTATAGATTTCCTTTGTCTTTCAATTCTGCCATATCAAAGTAACCCTGGTCGAGATCCTGAAGTACTACTGACTTTCTCCCTTTTACTTCTTTTCCTTGCCTAAAGGAATTAAACTTACTACCCGTGGAGCATGTTTTCCCCAAGATGCTTTGTTTGCCTTTCACTCTAGGAAGGTAATTAATGGGAAATGCCAGCTATTTTTCACAATGCAGTCAGGTAGGGTATTAAAAAAAGAGAGTTGCCTTTGAATGCTGGGTAATACTGCGGCACCAGTTCCCAAACAGAAACCTTCCTTGAACTCATGAGGAAATTAAAAGCCACTGAAATATACTCTGTTCTTTACATGTGACAAGAGCAATTGTCTAAATATTAACCATACGCACACCTTAAACCAAAGACTGTACAATCTTCCCTTGTATCTAATGAGTTTCAGATAGCTTACTGCTACAGGGTTATCAAGTCCAGACTCTGGACATTTTAAGGTTTCCAGAAATGGGAGAATTTCACTAGGGGTTGCTTTTCTGTTCCCAATACTATAGTGATGGGAGAAGCAAGCATGTTAGAAAATTCCCTTCCTTGTAGTTTTCAAAAGATATGGAAGGTCTTTTGGTAGCTGGTCAAAAGTAAAGCCTATATTTAACATAAGAAGAACCTTTTTCCGGAACCTCAACAAAGTACTTTCTATCTTGTTGGCAAGTTGGTAAAATGTGGTTTGGATCCTAGTCCTGTTAGGTAGATTTGTAACTGGTTGACAGATGGCAGCCAAAGAGTGCTTGTAAATGGTCCTCATCCTCTTGGAGAGGATGTGTCCTGGTCCCTGTGTATAGGCCTAGGTGACTCCATCTTTTCTATGTGCTGGTGCTTAGGTGATCACCCACTACCAAAAGAAACACACACTCTCTCATGTTTGTTAGCAGCACTTATCTTCAAAGCCTGGGTTGCTTCTTCTCCACTGGAACCCAGGTGCAAGTCATCTCATCCAAGTGTTAGGGAATCATTCTTTGACTCACTGCCAGAATTTAAGGTATAAGACGTGTAGTTTTAGTCATGCCTGTGGTCTCAAGATCTGGCTAAGTTTCACTGTGCATATGCATGCTCACGGCCAGCTGATAAAAGCTTAGCCTGCATCTTCTGTAACTTTGATGTGTTATTAAATATCTCCTTGTAAGTAATCCTGGATCTCCTGTATTGTTTCTTTGGGAACTTCTGGGAACCTATAAAACCCCTGGCCAGGGTCCATTAACACCGGGATGAAGGAATAGAGAGGATGCTCAATAAATTTGCAGATGACCCTAAATTGGGAGAGGTAGCAAATACAACAGAAGACAGAATCAAAATTCAGGATGATCTTGGCAGGCTGGAAAACAATATGTTCATATAAGAAGGTGTCCTGTTAAGCAGAGCTTCTTCTGAAATGCTGAAGAGTCATATGATGGACCCCTGCTTCTTCTCTGTGAGGCGGATTTTCCTGCCAAAACACTGTTCACCACTCTGACTGAGCAGCCTCTTTAGAAGCATGTTTTGAATTAGAAATTTATAACTTTCTTGGTTTCTACCCAGTGTTAAAGAAGTTATTTGGGTTTTGCCCAGGTCAGAGATTTATAGTAACTCAGCAGGAGCCTTCTTATACACCCTTTGGAAATGACACTTGAGATGAAGTAAAGTTGAAACATAAAGGTTTATTTTATTGAACAGGCATAGTTGGGTCAGGAATAGAACAGGGGATAATGAGTTGAGGTTAATGTAGTTCTTTTAAAAACATAGAATATCTTGAACAGGCAACAGAGTATAATTGAAACTTAAATTCTACGAGACACAGTACTTTACTGTGAGAGATTGTTTATCTTGTAGATTTCTTTCAGCAACAATGTGTCTTAATAAAGTTTCATAAAAATATCTTAGTTCTAGTTGCCCTTTTCTGCACTTTTCCCAGTGCTATAAATATCCTTTCTGAGGTGTCGTGGTGACCAGAATTGCACACAGTATTCCAAACGAGGTTGCACCATCGATTTGTACAGTGCAGGGCCTGTATAAATGTTGGTTCTGTTGGTCTTGTTGGGTTGCTGTGTCACTTGCACTGCCACTGTGCCACTTGTTCTGGAGTGTGCCACTTGTTCTCCTGGCAAACAAGCAACCTCCCAACAGTTCACTTTCCCTGAGATTCTCTGGAAGACTCTGACTGCTGGGTGCCTGCTTACTTGCCTTGCTGTCTGCTGGCTGGGTTAAGTTTCCCCATTGGAAACAATGGAGGGAATGGGGGCAACCTATTTGGGTGCCCATAGAAATGGATCCACTGGTCCAATGTCTTTGGGAGTTGAGAGTTTCTGTGGAGAGAGGATCCAGAAGCTACCCTGCAAATTTGGAGCCTCTCCCTCAAACCCCCTCCTTTTCCAGCCCACTAACAGGACCGTGGGGAAATTTATTTTTTCCCCACAATAGAGAACAATGGAGGGGATGGGGGCAACCTGTCTGGGGGCCTGTAGAATTGGACCCCCTGGTCCAATCTTTTTGGGACCTTGTGGTTCTTTTGGGGAGAGCTAGCCTGTGAGTTTAGAGCCTCTCCCTCAAACCCCCTCCCCCCAGCCCCCATTATATCAGTGGCCAATAGGGTATAATGGGGCTGAATATTCGGCCGGGCTGAATACCATCGGAATCGGCTTTCACTGCCAAAAATGGTATTTGGCCGAATCTAAATTGGGCCAGTTTTGTGTGTGTGTGTGTGTGCATGCGTGCAAATCCCTAACTGTGCCCTCAGCAAGCTATGTTGTGGGAAATTCCTGGGAGGAGAATCCTTATTCACAATGAGTAAGCAAATGTTCCTTCGGCTGGCTTTGGGAAATAGATCTTTCCATCCCAGGAGGCATCTGAAATGTTTGAAAGCTGCAATCTTATTGGGCTTGACAGTCCATGTTTTTTTTTTTCTCCTTCTGCCTGTTAAAAGGGATTTCTCTCAGAAAACCATTTTGACTTCTTCCACTTAGTTTCATCTATAACCAATAGCTATTACCTGTGAATCATGAGAACTACGGACCTGGAAGTGACACTTCCATCAGAGTTTGCTTTAGAGCCCAGCAGCAGGCAGGAACAATAGCTGCTGTGTGAAATGACAGATAAGGGGAAGGGGGGAATAGGTCACTGCTCCTGGAGTGAAGCTGGTTGGTATTGGACATGAAAGGAATAGAGCAGAGAAAAGGAGATAAACAGAGCAATAAAGGTGGTCTAGAAAGTTTACAGCATATCAAGAAGAAAGAAGAAGAGGAGGAGGAGGAGGAGATTGGATTTATACCCTGCCCGTCACTACCCAAAGGAGTCTCAGAGTGGTTTACAATCTCTTTTCCCTTCCTCTCCCCACAACAGACACCCTGAGGTAGGTGGGGCTGAGAGAGCACTGAAAGAACAGCTCTGATAGAACAGCTCTGAGAAAACTGTGGCTGACCCAAGGTCACATCAGCAGCTGCATGTGGAGGAGCAGGGAATCAAACCCATCTCCCAGATTAGAGTCCATGCTCCTAATCACTACACTACACTGGCTCTCTCAGTGCCACAGATTTAAACTAGATTGACATTCCCTCTTCCCAAGAAATCTTAGGAACTGTAGTTCTATGCATGGAGGGCTATGTATCACTAATAAAGAATGTTTAGCCCCTTCATCAAACTACAACCCCCAAGTTCCTTTTGGGGGGGGAGAACCATAATCCTTAAAGTGGTATAAAACTGGCGTATATTTTGTAATTAGGGCTCCATTCGTTTTCCTTACCAGACAAAAGTGGAACAAAACACGGACTGGCAGAAAAGGGCAAGAACCTGATATACTCCAGTAAATCTCTGTCAGAAATTTTTAAAAAAAATTTTTAAAAAAATTACATCTTATTCCAGTGCTTTATCTCCTGTACTGCAAACACAGAGAAGTTATCTATCTCATAAATTATTTAAAATATACAGGTAAATGATTTTTTTTCAAATGCTGCTCTATATTATAATTCTCTGAAAGTGGAAAACTATTTGAACGTAAGAAGAGCCCTGTAGGATCAGACCAATGGTCCATCTAGTCCAGTGCCTCCGGATGGCCAACAACAGGGCATAGAGGCCGAGGCCTTCCCCTGATGTTGCCTCCTGGCTCTGGGATTCAGAGAATTAATGCCTCTGAATGTGGAGGTTCCCCTCAGTCACCAGGGCTAGTAGCTATTGATAGATTTATCCTCCATGAATCTATCTAATCCCCTTTTAAAGCTGTTTATTTCTGTGGCCATTACTACATTTTCTGGCAGTGAATTCCACATTATCACTCTCTGTGTAAAGTATTTCCTTTTGTCTGCCCTGAACCTACTGCCCATCAGTTTCATTGGATGTCCTCAAGTTCTAGTATTTTGGGAGAGGGCAAAAAAGTTCTCTTTGTCAACTCTCTACACCCCATGCATAATTTTATAAACCTCTAATTTTATTTTTTTTAAAAACCCTTAGCTGTCTCTTTTCTAAACTGAAAAGTAGTAGCACATCTTCTGAAAGTCTGAGATAGACCTTTCTTCCTTTGTAAGAAGTTTTTTACATGGGAGAGTGCTGGAGTCAGATATAGTACAACCTATTAAACAGCCTAAATTACCATTTCATTCTGCTGTACATGTAGACCAAGCCTACACTGACAGCACTCTTTTGCACTGAACAGCACATAAACCAGGTGAAGATGCCCCTGTATAAGTCTATGGTGCAGCCTCATTTGAAATATTGTGTACAGTTCTGGTCACCACACCTCAAAAAATATAGCATTGGGAAAAGTGCAGAAAAGGGCAGCTAAGAGGATGGAACACCTTCCCTAAGAAAAAGAAGTTAAAGAGGTTAGGACTCTTTAGCTTCGAGAAATGACAACTGAGGGGTGACATGATGGACATGAAGAAGGAGGAGGAGGAGGAGGAGATGACTGGATTTATACCCCACCCTTCACTACCTGAAAGAGTCTCAGAGTCGCTTACAATCCCTTTCCCTTCCCCTTCCCACAACAGACACCCGGTGAGGTAGGTGGGGCTGAGAGCACTCTTTTGAGAACAGCTTTAAAAGAACTTGTGCCTGACCCAAGGTCACATCTGCAGCTGCATGTGGAGGAGTGGGGGGATCCTGTAAACTGTGCTGTCTATTGCTTTTCTTGCATGCTTTTTCAGAAGGCCAAAGGGAAAAAATCATTTGAAGAAGAAGAAGAGAAGAAGCGATTAGATTTATATCCCACTCTTCACTCACTTGGAGTCTCAGAGCGTCTTACAAACTCCTTTCCCTTCCCCTCCCCACAACAGACACCCTGTGAGGTAGGTGGGGCTGTGAGAGCTCAACTGTCCTTAAGAGAACAGCTGGTACAGAGCTATGGCTTGCCCAAGGTCATCCAGCAGGTGCAAGTGGAGGAGTGGGGAATCAAACCCAATTCTCCCAGATTAGAGTCTGTGCACTTAACCACTACACCAAACTGGCCCAAGTGGATTTAATGCATGGAAAAAGCTAAACCCTAGATTACTACAGCATGAGCGCTGTTCATATCACTTCGGTGCACTTACAATGTGGAAAGAATTTGAAATGCGGCTACAGAATAGGATTGCCAAGTGACTTACTGGCTGCAGCGGGGGAGCGGTGGTCCCATGCTATCATAGAGTTTTCAGGGTGATTGTTAGAGCATCATCTGGTGATGTGCCCAGTGTGATGACATCACTTCATCACGCCGGGCATGTCAGCCCCGATCTAGCCACTTCGGGGGTGGGGTTTCCGACGCCGGCTGGATCCAGGCTGGTGGATTGGGGGCCCTTTTAGCGGGGGAATCTCTGCCCTCCTGGGGGGACCAGGCAGCCCTACTACAGAAACAAGGGACTATTGATGCTGCTGCCCAGCTTGCCCAGTGGAGGTCATTTGAGAAATGGAAGGCCATCTTAGCCAGAATACTTGATTGTGTGCTGTATCTAGCCAGGCAAACTTTACCCTGAGGTGGTCACTCAGATTTGAGCACAGATGATAACTGTGGAAATTTCCTAGAAACTTTCAAGTTACTTGCCAAATATGACCCAGTTGCCAATCAGCATCTTCACAAAGTTCAGCAGACAGATGGCCACATTGTGTCCTATCTCTCTCTGCAGAGGCAGAATGAGTTCATCAGCCTGCTCGGTGATCACATTAGAACAGCCATCTTTCAAAACAATCACAAAGGCCAAGTATTTTGTTATCATGTTTGATACCACTCCGGATATTTCTCACACTGACCAAATGTTCCAAGTGATTTGGTTTGTGCACACTGAAGATACAGAAGTCAGCGTGGTAGAGTGTTTCATTGACTTTATTCGGTTACATGGGAAATCAGCTGATGTCATTACAGAACAGACTTGTGACAGGTTGCAAGCAGATGTCCTTAAGCTGGAGCACTGCTATGGCCAAGGATATGACAGTGCTGCAACCATGGCTAGACACATTAGTGGTGTACAGAAATGTATTTTGGATATGAGTCCCGAAGCAGTGTTTGTGCCACGTAACAATCACTCACTCAGTCTTGCTGTTGTGCATGCAGTTGGTGTTGGGACACAGTCTGTGACTTTCCTTGTAACTGTGGAAAAGGTGTACACATTCTTCTCAAGCTCCACCCAGAGGTGGGATGTTCTTGAGGAACATGTACCAATTCATTTAAAGCGATCATGTAACACAAGATGGAGTTCAAAGCATGAAGTTGTACACATACTTGCTGACCACACCGAGGAAATAATAGAAGCTTTGGAAGAGTTGAGAGATGGGCCAGAAGGAACCTCTGAAACCAAGAGTGATGCAGGAAGTATGTTAGTTGGCATCATGACCTATTCTTTTTTCTCATTCTTGCATTTTTGGAGCCCAGTACTAACTGAAGTGAATGATGTTCAGATCTACCTGCAGCAAGAAGGATTTGCACTTGATCAATGCATGCAATAGTTGATTGCCCCCCCAGTCGCAAAGAAGAGACAGACAACAGGTTGGAATTAAACAAGGGCCACTTTATTAACTATTTACAGGAAATTGCAGCAACGGGGGGAAATAGGCAAGCACAGGAACGGGCAAGGCAGGCGTCTTTCCTAGACACGGCCTCCTTGCCCTTAGCATGGGCGGGACACCTAGCTCCGGTCTGAAGCCAGCCAATTCTGGCTCGTAACCGGCAGCCCAGCATACTGGCATCCCCCCCCCAGGAGCGCCTACCCCTGAGACCACACGGAACTTCAGGGAGGAGCCTAGCCTGAGAGGTTCCCAGAGGAGGCACCATTCACCGCCCCAGACCGCACTGCCCTAGAGCGGTTCCTGATGACCTCCTGTTCCCAATCGGGTTATGCCGTGAGGCGCTCACCAGTTCCATTTCTGCTTGCACAAACCTGCCAAGTGACCAACTATTTAACTCTCGCCGCCATCTATGCCCTTAACCCATATCACAGTGCAAGGTAGGCAAAAAACACCTCCCCCAAAACGGCCAATCAGGTGAAGGCATAAAAATTCCTACCTGGTCCCAATAGGCAACCAGCAAAAGCCTGCACTGCCAACAGGGCGGGCGGGTGGGAGAGCACGCGGAGCAACTGAATACGCAGGGGGCGAGGCGCCTGCCTTAAGCCGGCAAGCCACACCCCCCTGCGGTCCCCGTGGGCGCACAAAGACACGCCAGCTGTTGCTGCCTCCCTCGACGATGGGGAGGCAAAGGAGCCCCCAATCGGACGCCACGGCACAGCCAGGCGCCCGGGAGCTCGAAAGCACTGGCTCTATTTTAGCAGGAAAAATGAGACAGTCTAGTGTCAAAGGAAACTGAGAAAGCTCTGCAGATGTGCAAAATGTACAACATTTCTACAGAGAGAAGAGTTGGGAGATGTAAGAAGATGCCTGGTGAGCAGAGTTGTGATCCTGGCTTGACCTTAATACAAGAAACATGCAGAGAACAACTGGAAGCAACTGATTGGCTTAAGGCAGAAATTACAAAACATATAATACAGATGAATATGCTTCACCAGCGATTTGGTTTCTCCCAAATCCAGACACTGAGGGATACTGAAAAAGATGATTTTATCAATGAACAAATTCAGCACACATGTGCTAAGTACACAGAGTTGAATGCTGCAGCTGTGATCGCCGAAATAAATCACCTTTGGCTCCACATTGTCTTGTATAAGGAAGCCAATCCTGATGAACAGATTGATAAGTGGACAGCTTTAGATTTGCTTCGGTGGGTGTACAAGTGGAAGCTGCAAGAGAGTTTGACTAGCTTTGTTGTGACATTAAGAATTTTTTAAACTATCACTGTTTCAACTGCCAGTTGTGAAAGCAGTTTCTCAAAACTTAAATGAATCAAAATGTATCAGATGAGCCAAGAAAGACTGAGTAACCTAGCGATACTGTCAACTGAGAGAGATTTCAATGTAGATTTCAATACTGCTATTGAAAAAAAATGCACAAATTAAAACCAGGCAGTTTAAAATAAATATGAGTATACTAACATTAAATTCACTATACTTTAGTTACATCAGTACGTTCTTAAAATACAATACATGTGCTTTGGGGGGGAGTAAGGAGTTCAATACTGGACTGGTGGAAGGGACTCAGGGGGTGCTAATGCTCCACACCTTAAGGGCCACAATACTTGCCTTGCTCCAGGCACTGGCAACCCACGCTACACCACTGGTTCTGAGGATTGCATTATTAATTGAATGAGTGTACCCTTGAAGGGACTGAGGGATGAAAACAAATTGCCCGCCAGTAGTAGGAATGAACCATAAAAACATAAAGGGAGACTTTTAGATGTTACCTTTGCAGCATGGGAGCCATAGAATATATCCTTCTTGCACTGTTCTCATAGTGTCTGAATTCTGAATTTAAATAGGAGTAACTCAAGATTCCCATTACTAGTTACCTTGCCAGCAATGCCCAGGATTTTAAAGCAAGATAAACAAAATAAAACCCACCCACCTCTCAATGCAAAAGTTGTTTTAGATAATTCCCAGAGGAGAAAAAAATTCCACCTTTATTCCAAGAAGTCTCTAGAACTTGGAGAACCTAGGTGAGCTGTTCTGTCTCTTGCAGTCTTGTTTGCAGTTTCTTTTTTTTTTTCAATGCTTCCCCAAAGTTACCAGGGGAGGGGCAACACCCAAGATATCTAGCTTAAACTCTTCCTAATTTTCCAGCATGATACAATGAAGGTTTGACCCTCCAACTTTGCAGCTCAACTGTGTTCAATAGTCAGGGGGAAAAAACATTTGAAGGATGGTGTCCTTGACTAATAAAATTTCTGAACTGAGAAGTTTATTTCTGAACAGATACTGTTTTTAAAATTCTTCTCCATCTTTAATGAAAACTCTCTACCAATGGCTCATTCCTAGAGCAATTTCAGAAACGTAAAATTTACCTCTATGTACTTTTTTTAAATGATTTTTTAATTGATTTTATAACTACAACAACTAAAACCACTACCATAACTAAAATACTAAACTACCCTAAGGTATACAGAAGTCTTAAAAAAAAAAAGCTATTTAATATCTTGCTTCTATTTATTCGAGGAAAACTGATAATCAACAAGGCTTTAAAATGATATCATTACTGATTTTAAAACTTTCAAATACATGAGTTGCTGATATTCCGAATGAACGATAAAAAACACATAAGACTTTCAACCAATACAACTTATTTTCCTTTACTGGTTCCTTTTTTCTTCTTTCCTCTCTGGGGTTTCAGTGCTGCTGCCCCCAAAGCTGAGTCTGACTCTTCATCTTCTGAGGTTTTACTTCCTGATGTGTCTTAACCTTCCAGACCATAAATGCTCTCTTGTAAGTCCAAAGAATCCTTTGATGGTGCTTTGTCTTTTCCTTCTTTGCAAAAGTCCAAACATTTCTTGGCCTTTGCGGCTGAATCAATTCTTTGCCTCTTGTCTTTGTAGGTAAAACCCACGACTTCTGGAATGAGCCAGCGATACATGATGTTTTCTGTTTGGAGAAATGCAGTCAAATTTTTATAGGGTTTCCTCTTCTTCCTCACCTCAAATGAAATGTCCTTTAACACTTTAATATCTTCTTCTTGAATCTTCAGGGCATTTCTATTGGTGGCCTTGAGCACCACATCTCTGGTTGACCTTTTGGAGAACCTCACCATAACTTCTCCAGGCAGATTTTTTTTTCTTTACAAATTCAGGATAGGTCCTATAGAAGAAGAAGAGATTGGATTTATACCCCGCCCTCCACTCCCCAAGGGAGTCTCAGAGCAGCTTGCAAACTCCTTTTCCCTTCCCCTCCCCACAACAGACACCCTGTGAGGTAGGTGGGGCTGAGAGAGCGCTTTCCCAAGCTGTCCTTGAGGGAACAGCTGGTACAGAGCTATGGCTTGCCCAAGGTCATCCAGCCAGGTGCAACCGGAGGAATGGGGAATCAAACCCGGTTCTCCCAGATTAGAGTCCGCGCACTTAACCACTACACCAAACTGGATAGACCATATCCAAATCGCTTTGTATTTTATCCGCTTGCAAATCCGTCATTGGAGCTATAGCTTCGCTGAGTATCTTTTTGAGATTGTCACCCTTTTGTTCGGGTATGCCCTGGAATCTCAAATAAAAGGAAGACCTCTCCATCTGAAGTTTCAGAAAATTATCTTTATCAGAAATCCTTTCTTTTCCCATCACGATCAGCTTTAAATCAGTCTTTTCAACTTTGGTTTTAACCTCTGCCAACCCTTTAGCAGTCTGATCCGACCTCTTATTTGCCACTGACACCTGTTGTTGCAGAGAATCCAGCTTAGTATTAACAGCATTCAGCTGGTCCATCAGAGGGTGTAGATTTACCTCTATGTACTCATAGTTACAAAAGCAACAAATGTTTTCAGTTTTCAAAATATAATAAAGCACAGAATTGCCCATTTACTATCATTATCTTTTTATTCTTTCCTGGTTTACTGTAATTATCTTTTGATTCTTTCTTGGTTTTACTCCTCAGCAGAGCCAGTTCCTTAGCTTACTGTGATCTAACAATCAGAGGAGCTTGTGGTGAAATTATATGGTGTATTGTAAAAGTTTTGATGATGATGAACTTTGTGTACTAAAAATGGATTAGAATGTTGAACAAATGGCAGTAGTAGAATCTCTAAACACTGTCTGCCTGTGCATCAAGTTGATTTACTTTGTGTCTTTTTCAGAGTGTCTCCTGATGGAAATTCAGCAATGTTGAATGCCTAGGCAAGGAAAGGAAGCTTTGTTCTCACAGCAGTTTGATCTGTAGGCTACATTAATACATATATATTAGTAGCTGTGTGAAATACTTGTCATGTCAATAGCAGTTCTTTGTATATTGAAATAAAGGGCATGCCTAGTAGAGTGTTTGAAAGCAGGATTTTGAGATATTAGGCTCATTTAAAAGTCATTTAATTAAAAATAATTTATCTTGTCAACATCAAAATTTTGAATTTGACAATGCAAACAAGCTAGATGAAAAACTTCTCAAACAGTCTTTGAGACAATGTACTCTTAGCCCCCTCTTACAGGTACTCTTAGCCCCCTCATATTGTTACCCAAAATGGTTTGTGTTGCTCCCCAAGGGGGGGGTGTCTCTTATTTTAGTTGGGGGAGGATTAGTGAAGGAGATAAAGGCTTTGCATGAAGGGGGTAATCTAGTAGGATCTCTCCACCTATGTTTTATGGGGATCTTTCCCTTTGAGAACTCTCAAATAACCAGTCCAAGGTAAAATAGAGATTGAGTTTTATTTGATAGAAAAGAAGGCTAACATATAAAGAGCACACAAGAGGCAACACACATACAAGACCAATTTAGAAATAAAAGGATTAGCAGGAAATATTGGGGGGCGGGTGTTGGGAGTGATAGCTACCTGTCCAGAAGAGGCAAGGTTCAGGAGAGCAAGATGTCCAGCATCTTGGGTGTGCAGTTGGGATCCAGGAAACACACACACAGCAATGGTGCTGTAGCTGCCTAGTTATAGCAAAGATGGGACTTGAGGGCATGCTAATGTGCCTGTCCCTTGACAATCTGCCTGTCCCTTGAAAACAAATAATTGATGAGAATTACCTAAAAGAATTACCTAATTTTAGCTAATTGCCTAAAAGGTAAAACAATGAGTTTGGGAATGCTGAATGGGGTTCCCCGGTATGGACAAAGGAGGACAGAAGATGATTCTTGGAAGGAGTTTTGGATGTAAAGTATGGTGGGACACAGGTCACTGGGACTCTGGTCGCTTTCTCTGGTGATTCAGAGGGCTAATGGATTGCTAATTAAACTAATTATTATGAAGGAAATGTGGGTAGGAGAGGTTGATAGGATTAGCCATCCAGGTTGAATGGTGTTAGCTCTGGGGGTGAGGTGTATGCAGATGTCAAGGTGGAGGGAGAGGTTGCAGCTGAGTAAGACCAAGATCTCACACCTTCCAAGGTCACTGCCTATGCATAATTATGAGGCCTGCCTGTCTGGGATCCATCTTGTCTATACTTAAGTCAGGTCTGCCTGGCATACGAACTCCTGGTAAAATGGGGGTGTTCTCCTCCATATTGCCTTTCAATGAAGAGTGGGGGTCTGTCTGCTTTTACAGTATGATGCACCTATCTTATTATTATGGGTCTTGTCCAATAAGAATGTGAAATCCTGCTGTTCCCCCACAGACACCATGCAGATTGTGGAGTGGTACCTCATAGCATTCAAACAGGACTCTCCTCTCCTGTTTCAGGTCATTCCAGCACCAGGTGACCCCCCCTTTGTGTCAGTATATTCTGTTGCAGCTGATTGATTCCCCTCAAGTAGAGATCCTTTGGAGCATCACACAGGAATATCCGGCAGCTTTCTCCTCCTCAAGACCCCAGTGCTCAGCAGAACCTAAGCCAAGGGGATCCTGGGAAGATGCCAGCTCCCAGATGGTCATAGATGATGATGATGATGAAGAGTTGGTTTTTATACCCAGCTTTCCTCTATCTTAAGGAGTCTCAAAAGTGGCTTACAATCTCCTTCCCTTCCTCTCTCCACAACAGGCATCTGTATTCTTTATGTTAGTAAAAACTTTTATTATAAAGATATGTATATAGCTGGTCTAGTGACCATAATAAATTCTGAAACTGAAATTATATATACCGATATTTTTCAGTTTTGGTATACCCGAACCCGAAAAATACCGATTTTTTTGTACACATACCTACGTACAACCCATGCTGAATAGTGACATTTCCCTCACTCGGACACTGGGGCCTCGACCTTTTCTTGCTTACAGACCTAACCTAAAACAACTCTCCCCCAATGATAACCTACTTAACAATAACTTGGATTCTGGTATCAAGGCCTGCAACAAACCAAGATGCCATCTTCAATCTTATATAGGTTATAGCAACACTGCCACTGGACCCAGCAACATCAGCTATACCATTTCAGGTACATATTCCTGCTCATCCTCTAATGTGATTTATGCCATCACGTGTCAGCGATGCCCTTCCACCCTCTACACTGGGCAAACAGGCCAGTCCCTACGACAAAGAATTAATGGACATAGGTATAACATTGAAAACCTCAACCTTCAAAAACCAGTGGAGGAACATTTTAACCTTCCAGGACATTCAGTTGCTGACCAAAGAGTAGCAGTTCTCTTACAAAGGAATTTCAAAGGGAGACTAGAAAGAGAAAGTGCTGCATTGCAACTGATAAGGAAGCTCAAGACAATGCATCCTCCTGGTCTAAACTGAGGCTTAGGTTTCCTGTCTCTTGTGGAACGCTGGAGGGGGAGTGTGACACCCATTTATATACCATTTCAAATAAAAGACAAGTTATATATTTGAACAGGCTGTGGTAGCCACCTGGCTATAAATCCATTCTCCTTGATAAACTTCCCTAATACATTTCCCAAGAGCTAGCTATCTAAAGCACCAAGCCGGCGGAGGAGTGGTGGGAATTCTCTTGTTTGCACTGGATCCTCTGCTGAACTAGGAAGTTGAATATAATAGTGAAAGACACAGTATATATGTGAGCACAACTGTGCATGGGGTCAATACCAATTTAAAAAATAAATAATAATAATTAACAAATAATTCATTTGTAGACAAATAAATAAACCATTTATACCATTTCCAAATCCTAAGCAAAATTATTCATTCAATACACAATTCAGAATCAGGGCATACATTATTTAACCTAAGTCCTGTGTATGACTCACAAAGTCCAAAACATTCCAAAGTGCTCAGTCCCTCCTTCATGAGCAATATACTTCACAGTGTAAAGGGGGAAAATGAGCTTCCAGAAGATACCTACTCCGACAGTCCCAAAAGAGGAACACTTGAATGGTTCCAAAAGAAGAACTACAAGATTGCCAGCTTCCTCCATATGCTCCACGTTTCACCGATATGGCTTTATCAAGTTGGAACCAGTAATTTGAAGGATATCACTGAAAAACAGTCTCAGTGTATTCATTTCACAATATCATTTTCAAAGTGGGCTATGCCTTCACAACATTCAGTATTCTGTTGTTGCTAGACTCATGTCTCTTGCAAAAAAAATTAAAATTAAAAATGAGCAGAAAATGAAGCTTGTATACCAATGAAGGGGGGAGAATGGTGGAAGGTGCAGAGTGGCAGAATGACCATGATGTGGGCAGGGAGTGACCTTTGAGGGACAGAGAAAAGGGGGATCTGGGAGAATCTGTATTCTTTGGAATTACCTTTGGCTTGGAAGTGAAACAAGGGGAAAATCAGCACAAAAGCGCTCTCAGAAAACCTGGGGAAACAGCAACCAGGAAGTGAACTGATCGCTGAAGGGAGGAAAATCAATGCAGAATGACAAAGAAAACCTGATGCACAGGCACTGTGAAAGTGAGGGAATTCACCCCTGCATAATAGGCTTGAGAGGGGAAAAGATCTTGGCGTTGTAGTGGATAGTTCAATGAAAGTGTCAACCCAGTGTGCTGCAGTGGTGAAAAGGGCAAACTCTATGTTAGGGATTATTAGGAAAGGGATTGAAAATAAAATGGCCAATATTGCTCTATGATGCAACCTCATTTGGAATACGGTATACAATTCTAGTCACCATATCTCAAAAAGGACATTGCAGAGCTGGAGAAAGTAAAGAGAAGAGCAACCAAGGTGATTAGGGAGTTGGAGCACCTTCCCTATGAGGAAAGGCTGAAGAGGCTAGGACTTTTCAGTTTAGAAAAGAGAGAGCTAAGGGGGGACATATTCGAGGTTTATAAAATTATGCATGAGGTAGAAAGGGTTGACAAAGATAAATTTGTCTCCTCTCTAAATACTAAAACTCAAGGGCATTCAGTGAAATGATGGGCATTAGATTCAGGAGAGACAAAAGGAAATACTACTTTACACAGAGAGTGATTAAAAGGTGGAATTCGCTGCCAGAGGATGTAGTGATGGCCACAGGAATAAACAGCTTTAAAAGGGAATTTAGATTCACGGAGGATAAGTTTATCAATGGCTACTAGCCATGGCAACTGAGGGGAACCTCCACATTCAGAGGAAGTAAACTTCTGAATCCCAGAGCCAGTAGGCAACATCAAGGGAAGGCCTCGACCTCTCTGCACTGTTTTTAGCCCTCCAGAGGAATTGGTTGGCCATGGGGTGAAACAGGATGCTGGACTAGATGGGCCATTGGTCTGGTCCAGCAGGGCTCTTCTTATGTTCTTAGGAGAGGTACTGTTGTGAGTTGGGGTATGGGGCAATACTGAGTAAAAAGTCTGGCTGGATCTAACCCGTCAAATCTAAAGTGGATTTTACACTGTTACCTTTTATGTTACTATTCTCTTTACGAATGCCTTCCAGACCAATTTAATTTTGTTCCATGGTTCACAATGTTAGTAATTTTATGTATGACCATATGCATGTGTGGATACTGACTTCTAATGTGTGGTCACTACAAGATCAAACAGCTACCTGGACAGTAATTTTTCAGCTTGAAGATATTCATGATAAAGTTTAAAGATGTCTTCTTCCAGCGAAGAAAATCTATATTTCATTCTTAGTCCAGAAGCAGTAGTATCTATCATGTTTCAGAGGAATATATATGGAGTAATAAGGACCCCACAATAATATAATGTAACAGAAGGAGAGGTTTGGAAAGAGCAATTACCGCATCCTGAGAAGTGTCTGACATGTATTTCCCTCGGCACTGAATGTACATGGCAAATGTCAACTCTCTGGATTTCTGTCAGAACACGTTTTTGTGTCAATGTATCACCATAAGTTGTAATAGAGGAACCTGCCATTTTTAAAGCAAGAGAGGATGATTATATGAGACAGCATTAGTTTTATAATGCAGTTCCTTATGTTTAAAAAGCATTATTAACTGAAGTGATCAGCTGGATGAGGAATGAACTACCATTCAGGAAAAGCTGACAGTTACTAGTGTCAGTACAGTACCTCAGCCACTATGGTGTTTACACAAAAAAGTTTGGCTTGAAGATCATCAAAATAATACCATGTATTTCATAGAATACGCAACACTAGCAAGCCTGCTATGGAGACAACTATTCAGCTCCACATTTTGAGGTGGTTCAAGTCCTACTGTAAAGGTAAATTTCAGAAGTTGGTGTTGAGGGGCTGCTGTTCCACCTCTTGGCCTTTGGCCTATGGGGTCCCACAAGGTTCCATCTTGTCCCCCATGCTTTTTAGCAGCAATGTAAAGCCACTGGGGGAGGCCATCTGGAGATTTTGCCTGAGTTGTCACCAATTCATGGATGACATTCAGCTCCATCTTGCTCTTCAAGGAGATCCCAAAGAAGGTGGTGGAAAATATGTACAGGTACCTAAAGGCATTTAGGGGATGGATGACAGCCAAGAAGCTGAAATTTAATTCTGAGAAATCTGAGGTGCTACAGGTAGGGGTGAGGTCAGCCCTGTGAATATCAAAAAAGACTTTAAAATTTGTATTCATTTAAAACATGGATATCTGTACCCTGGAACTGGGATATCTCTTGTTCTGGATGGGGTTGCACTCACCCTAAAGGAGCAAGTTTATCATTTAGGTGGCAGCATAGAAATGTTTATTCCAAGCCGGTTCAGTAACATTTTTAAAGGTGTAGTGTGAAATTCCCCTTTATTTCTCAGTAAATAAATATTAACCTGGAGTTCTTCAGTGCCACTTGATTTAACACTAAATACATATCCTCAAGGAATTTTCAACATTATTACTTGAAATCCTTTTTTTAAAAAAATGGAGATGCCAGAGATTGAACATGACTTCTGCATGCAGAATATGTGCTCAGCTATGGTGCTATGGCCCCTTAAAGAATCAAAGTGACTTACAAAGACATTCTCCAGTTGAAATGGGTTGAGGATTCAGCAAAATATTTCTTTTACTCCTTCGGGGGCGGGGGAACCTAGAACACCCAAATAAGGACACAAAAGAGAAGTATGTGGTTAGTTAGTTTATTTAATTATTAATGGCTGATCTGCAACAGGGAACATACCTAAGACAGTGTGAGTCACTACTTACAAGAGGTCTTCCATGGGTATTTGGGGCATACCCATCCTAAGTCCAACCTTAGCCAGCATTCCTGCTGGCTTCTTTTATCCTTACCTGTACATAACATTGATGAGAGGTGTTGAACCTCATATTCCTTCCACCAATATGCTGCTCAAGCAACTAACAGCCTAGCTGATGCTTACCAGTGCTTTTCCTATCCCAGCCTACCTAGTCACTCAAGCCCATGATGGGTTAGCTTGGAAGAGCCCCTTTTCTATAGATGGCTCAGGATGCTTGTCACTTAGCTCAACTTATACTGTACAAACTCACACTATTTCCATGATCTCAGAAGTCAAAGCACCAGGCCATTGTAAACAAAACTCCATCTCTGGGATAATGGGAAGGAGGCAAAGAAAAATCTGAAATCTAACAAACGAATGAACAAAACACTGGGGGTTAACATCCCCCCCCCCAAAAAAATAGAAGTAGATCTATAGCTTCAAAACATGAATACCCTCAGTTGCCATGCTAGACAATCACAACAGTATTATAGGAGGAAGAGGAGGAGATTGGATTTATACCCGACCCTTCACTACCCGAAGGAATCTCAGAGCGGCTTACAATTTCCTTTCCTTTCCCCTCTCCACAACAAGTTCCGTGACCCACCCAGGACTGGCTGCTCCCTACTGTTCAAAAGCAGCCACACCACAAAAGTGTGGTATAGTGGTTAAAGCTCCATACTAGGATTTGGGGATATCCAGGAATGAATCGCCCCTCTGCCAACTACACATTCTCAGCCTAACATGCCTCATAGGGTTGTTAAGACAAAATGGAGAAGAAGTGAATGATGTAAGCTGTTTTGGTCCCTACTGTGGAGAAAAAGTGGATGAAGCAAATAAATAATAAATATAGCTGAAGATGGGAAGGCAAATAAAAGGTTGGTGGGTGGGAAAGAGAAGGCAGCAGCAAAATGGGAGATGATTTGGGGACTAGCAGAAAATGGGAAATAAGAAATAGTATGGGGTGGGAAATACAGAGGGAAATAAGTCATCATGTGTCCCCCCCCCCCCCCCATAAGGCCTTGCAGATTCCCTTCTGTGCAACTCAACCAGAGTTTTTCCTGACAGGCTGCCAGGGAAAAGCTGAAGCGGGGGAGGGGGGGCAGATAAAGGTCGGTTGGTTAATGAGTGGGAAGGAGAAGTGAAAGTAGGAAAAGAAAAATTGGGGGGGGGGGTTTGTGGCTCAGTGATAGAGCACCTACTTGGCATTCAGAAGGTCCCAGGTTCGATCTCCAGTATCTCCACTTAAAAGAACTGGCAATAGGTGATGTGAAAGACCTCCGCCTGAGATCAGGAGAGCAGCAAAAGTAATACAACTTTCCAAACCGATTTACCACGGGGTTTGTGTATCTGTCTACTGACACAAGCACACATCCTGCCTTTCCATCCACATGTGGGCCTCTCAAATTAATTAGCATTACATAAAATGGTAAAACAACAAAACCAAAGTACAGAACGCAAATGACTCAACAGCAACTTTTTTTAAAAAAGCAATGGCTCAGATACAGCAGAGGAGCAAAGAAATAACTGCATTACCAACTCAGGTCAGCTGCCACCATTTTAAACACCAGCACTGGCCACTTAAAAATACTTCAGGTGCCTGATGCTGATTGGGCCTGCAGCACCACAGGATGAGGCACTCTTGCCTCCACCTCCCACAACTTTTAAAGTGCTGGAATAGTTGGGGGGATGTATTCATCACATCTAGTTTAGCCCTCAGTGAGCTCTACTGGACGCTATGAAGCCTACCACTTACCTCTTGGACCTGTGCCCATCATGGCTGGTAAAAACTGGTGATGTTGGAACATGGGGTCCCCTGGTGGATATTGTAAATCTGTCCCTGAGTTCAGGGTTCTTCCCAGGGAGGTTAAAAGAGGCAGTGGTTAGACCACTCTTAAAGAAACCATCTCTAGATCCTAATAATCTATCCAACTACCACCTGATGTTGAACTTACCGTTCCTGGATAAGGCAGTTGAGAGAGTGGTAGCAGAGCAGCTTCAGGTTTTCCTGGATGACACCTTGGACCTGGATTCCCTTCTAATCTGGTTTTTGCTCTGACCGTGGGATGGAGACGGCATCAGTCGCTCTCACAGATGACCTCCAAAGACAGCTGGATTGAGGTGGGTCAGTGCTGATGATATTACCTGTTTTGTTAGCAGCATTTGACGTGGTCGATCACTATCTGTGGACCCACCGTATTGCGGAAATAGGGATCTGGGGGACAGTCTCACAATGGTTTGTCTCCTTTCTTCAAGGTTGGGGACAGAGGGTAGTGCTAGGGGAGAGGGTTTCACCATGATGCTCACTGGTATGGGGTGTCCACCTTGGGGCAATCCTCTCCCTGATGTTATTTAACATCTTTACATGCCCCCTCATCCAGCTGGTACAGAACTTTGGGCTTGGGTGTCACCAGTACGCTGATGACATTCAGCTCTATCTGTTGATGAGCAGCCATCTGAACACCGACCCAGAAAATCTGGCCAAGGGTTCAGAGGCTGTGGTCAGTCGGTTGAAGAAGAGCCACCTGAAATTAAATCCCTCTAAGACAGAGGGCCTGTGGCTTGGGGTTGGGATGCCAATTCCTGGCTCTCAACAGTGTGCCATTAACATCTGCATTGTCTATTAGGAGCTTGGGGGTGATTCTGGATGCCTTCCTTTCAGTGGAGGCCCAAACCATGAATGTTGTTAAACTGGCATTTCAGCACCTTTGCCAGGCTAAACAGTTGGTTCCCTTCCTCTCCCTCTCTCTCTGATTTAGCAGCAGTGATCCTTACAATGGTCACCTCCAGGTTGGACTACGGCAACTCCCTCTATGCAGGGCTTCCCTTGAGACTGACCCAGAAATTGCAACTGGTCCAGAATGTAGATGGGCAGGTCCTAACAGGGACATCTATCAGAGCCAATGTTCCCTCTAAGCTGTGGAGTCTTGTGAGCAAAAATTCTACTTTGTGAACTCCTGGAATGAAAGTTGTGAGCGAGCGATTTGACTAATGCATACATCAGTTTGCTCTGGAGCCATCCTTCCTGAGCAGAGACAAAAATCTGTGAGCTGGAGGCTAAAAAACTGTGAGCTAGCTCACACTAACTCAGCTTAGAGGGAACACTGATCAGAGCACATATATAACTGGTGCTCTACCATCTGCACTGGCTCCAGATTGAAGACCAGATCAGGTTAAAGGTTTTGGTGCTGACCTTTAAAGCCCTAAAAGGTCTAGAACTAGCTTATCTCCAGGAGCACCTTTCCTGGTATGTCCTCCAAAGAATGTTACGCTCTAGTGACCAAAATCTGCTGGTGATCCCTGGCCCAAAGAGCCTCAACCAGGGTCAGGGCTTTTTTGGCCCTGGGTCCAACCTGGTGGAACAATCTTCCAGGAGGCATCAGGGCCCTACAGGACTTGTTACAAGTTCTGCAGGGCCTGCAAAACAGAGCTGTTCTCCTGGGCATATGGTTGAGGACAGTGACAAGCTCCATCTTGACGGTTTCCATTTTGGTTTGGCCTCCCCTCCCCTCCTCCCTCTCTCGCCTTCCCCCCTTTCCTTCTCATCAGACAACTATACCTTACTCCCTTCTGAGATTCATGCCATCTTTTAGCTGTATAGTGGAAAGTATTTATTATGTATTTTATTGCATTAATTGTAAGTACGTATGTACCAGTTTTATGAATTGAATATTTTTTATAAATGATGTTACCCGTTCTGAGCCTGGTTTCCAGGAAGAGCTGGTTATAAATTCAACAACAGCAACAACAACAACAATGATTATGATGATGGTGGTGTTAGGGTTGCCAGTCCTCTCTATGGCAGATGGCCTCCCACTGATCTCCTCTGTTGCCCACCACCACTCTGAGCAGCAGCTGAAGAAAAATAAAGAAAAAATCAGTACCATCCTCTGTGTTGAGATGTCACATGGAGCAAAGTCATGAAGTTTCCAACAATTCCTAGAACTACCCCTTGTACAACACAGAAGTGACGTAGTGATGTAGCTGATGTCAGATCAGCTGCATCACACGCCCCCCCCCCCACACACACACACCATGTCCCTATTCCCCAATGCTTCTGCTGGCTGCAAGGCTGTAATTCTCTGATCAAACCCATCTGCAAATAAGTCCAGCTCCTGTATCGCAGCACAAATGCATATTTCATAGTGACTCCAGACTGGAAAAATACAGGCGCTTTGTGTGTGTGTGTGTGTGTGTGTGTGTGTGTGTGTGTGTGTGTGTGTGTACAAAATGCATTTGTTGCTTCAGTGCTATAGAATATATGAGCCCCCCCCCCTTTCAGGCTTTCATGTCACTGGCAACGGAGGTTAACCAGGAGGACCGTCTCCAGATAGTAAGTGCTTGGTGATATGAATTATACCCACCTGACATGAAACGCTGCAAATGAAATGCATTAGGCTCTGCAAAGGCAAAGGCTAATAAAACATGTCAGGTTTTGTTATTTAATCCTACCTCTTGATTTCTAAGCCTGCTTGTGTGCGTGTGTGTTTGTGTCTGTAATAGGATGCAGGAGAAGTAATAAATCCCTGATCGATTACACCGTAATAATAACCATAATCACATTTTAAGCTAACAGGTCTCATAATTTATCTTCCTCTGTTTGTGATAATATCCAATGTTTTTAATGGCCATTCAACAGCCTTATAGTCCCACTGCAAATACTCCACTTTGTGGTTTGGCACTGACTTATGCTGCTGAAGAAATGGGCAATGCACCTCAACCCATTTTGTCCACAGTAGCCAGGATAGATTTAGTTGGACTGCAATGGAATTTTTTCTAAGAACTGAACTCATGTTGTTTCCCTTTAGTCCCAGCTCAAATATACTAGACCTCAACTTCGGGTCTCTAAAATCCTGGTTTTTCAGTAGCAGTCTCTGGTAGCTTTTTACAACTCTTGTAGTGTAGTGAGTGCCAGAAAACCTATGATCAAATCTCTGCACAGCTATGAAGTTCACTGTGGCCTTGGCTAGACCTTTACCTCTCAGGTTAACCTATTTCACACAATTGTTACAAGGCTAAATGCCACTCTAACCTCCATAAAGGAAGGGGACATGGTCTGTGTGCAGACGAGCCCTGGCTAAATCCACCCCCCTTCTCCAGTTTAAAAGGATTTCAAATACCTAAAATGTGTACAAAATGATTACCCACTAGAGACTACCCCAACTGAACACTCATCTACCTGCTGGCGTTCAAGATGGCATTCTGTTTATACCCCCATTGAGGTCTCTCCCCTCCCCAAACTCCGCTCTCCACTCCCAAATCCCAATGTATTTCCTAAGCTGGACTTGGCAACCCTTATAGGGCTGCCAGCCCGCACGCGGGGCCTGGGGATCGCCTGCTTTTACAACTGATCTCCAGCTGACAGAGATCAGCTCCCCTGGAGAAAATGGCTGCTTTGAAGGGTGGACTCTATGGCATTGTATGATGCTGAGGCCCCTCCCCTCCCCAAACCCTGCCCTCTCCTGGCTCCACCCCCAAAGTCTCCAGGTATTTTCCAACCCAGACTTGGCAACCCTACAACCCTACCATTCTAGGCTTTTGGACACGAAGCCAAAATATTTGTATTCACCTAATCACATTTTATCCCCTTTTCCTATTTGTTTCCTGCTCTTGGCCTTCATGCTAATTTTAGTGGCTGTTTTAAAATTCTGCTGATGGCTATTGTTGTTTTAGTTTCCTGAGTTTTAATTTATTTTAATTTTAGTTGTGCATTTTTTTGATGTGGTTTTTCTGTAGTTAGTAGCACCTGAAGCCCTGGGCTGTCTGACTAGTGCCCTTTATTAGAATCCCTGATAAGAGATTTATTCTCTTCTTAATTTAATAGTGACTTTAGAATACTGCTTATCCATACCTAGACAACAGAATTATAATCTTAAAAAGTATACAGCAGAAGGATCCGAAAACATATCATGTGATGGTATACCTTTATTGCAACAGACAGAAGGAGCTTACAACAAGAGATATTATGAATATTTGTTTCTGAGAAAGTTATTCACAAAATGAAGTTTCATTCCGGAGTCTTCATTATATTTCATCTCGAGTGCATCCATCATCCTGATTCCACCTAGTACACTTGCATTGTTCATTTTTGATTCCTTGTCAACACCTTGAATATTTGTATTTTTTGTATAATAGATTTGTACAATCTGTATACTTACCTGGTAAAGGGTTGCCAAGTCCAGGTTGGAAAATACCTGGGGACTTTGGGGGTGGAGCCAGGAGAAGGCGGGGTTTGGGGAGGGGAGGGGCCTCAGCATGGAACAAGGCCATAGAGTCCACCCTTCAAAGCAGCCATTTTCTCCAGGGGAGCTGATCTCTGTTAGCTGGAGATCAGTTGTAAAAGCAGGCGATCCCCAGGCCCCACCTGGAGGCTGGCAACCTTAGCCTGGTATGTGCTTTTGACTTTTACAATATCATTCTTAGAGTTATTCCCCAGTTTGGTTTTTGCTGTGTTTCATTGTATACAACTAGGAAGGTCTTGTCATTTCTTGGTTTTTCTGTAGTTAGCCACCTCAGGCAAAGCCTGGAGAGTTCACAACAGAAATTTTAAAAAACAAAATAAAATAAAGATCTTTTAAATCAACAAAATAAAATCAAGGTCAGGACTGGAAGATTTCAGAATGTGGAGGTCCAGAGGCCGGGCTACTGCATAGTCAGGTGCTCTTCCTGCTAGCAGCATTTCTTTTCATGAGTCATGCTTTTGTTCCATAGTCTGAGAGCAAGTAGCATTTTTGATGTTGCATTGTGTCTCAGAGGGAGAACGTGTCTCAAACAGAGGGAAAAATTACATCTAGCTAATATCTTGAGGAGCGCAGCTGTGCAATAATTGGAGCAGATGTTGAATTCCCTGATCTTCCGTTGCTGCTGTATGTTTCGATTCTTCTTTTGTGTGAGGTGCAGAAGTTTGCTATGCCACACTCTTTGATACAGATGTGCCTGAGGCTTTCAGAAACTATAAATACCTTGCTTTTCAAATTACTCTAAGATTTATGATTCCACAAGGCAGGAACGCCACTAAGAAACTCCTACCTGACCAACTAGAGTGGGTAGCCTTACTGTTCTACTTCAGGTGTGGGAATGTCAAGCAATTTTTGGTCATCAGTAATTTTTGTACATCTTTGGCATTCTGACCATTCACACACAGAGACCCAGAAAACCAGCAGCAGAGCCAGAATTAAGCAGATCTCAGTCCCATTAATTTTGCTGACAGTGTTAAGTGCATCTTAAATTTGCAGGCAATGGAATCAATGGAACTTTTTTTAAAAAGGGGACTAAAAATGCCCCAACTTTTTACAAACATGGCCTGGTTTCAGCATCACATTGTTTTTGTACAGGACATCAACTTCAAAAGAGAAGGCAATCAATGAAGACTGCCTTAGAGCTCTCTGGGAACTCCAGATTTTGTACATCTTGATGTTCCTCACAAAGATCTTAAATAATAAAAGAGTTTCTCTTCTCTCAAGCTAGAAATGAATAAATACTTACAGCCAATCTTTTTCGATAAACTGAACTATATTTATAAGAATCTATAGAAGTCATAAAGAAACCATTATTTTTTGCCCCTTCATTAAAGCCTTATTCATTCAAAACCCATATACCTCTCAGTATCAACAAATCAACAAACAGATTTACTTGGAAATATGTCCTATTGGTTTTTTGTTAAATAGACTCAAGAGTGCAGACTTGAAACACGCTTCAGTTTCAACACATGCCTGAATTGCTGTGGGATTCACTGTGTAAAGGGATGACACCTCTAATCAAATCCAGTTGGGAGTTTTAGATGGAACTTTCACAGTCCATGGGGTTTCTCTGTCAAAGCTACGATTTTACAAATATATTAACATGAGAAACCCCACAGACTGTGTAGATGTATGAAGCACTTTGGCACATGAAACTAATATAAGTGAAGCACATAAAACTTTCTAAAGTACCGAGCTTCAGCTAGTTGTGGTTTGTTATAATGCACAATTGGAAATGTACCATTCGCCCAGTAACATCACACTGCCATTTTCTTTTTAAAAGGATAGTGAGACAAATGAAAAAAAAATGGGAGAGGAGATAAAGTTAGACATGTACAATAAAATAATGAGTTGGATTCAGTGTACAATTACCGCTCGTGCTGGAGCTCTTACACAAATAAGGACTGCCTAGGGAGGTGGTGAGTTCCCCCTCACTGGCATTCTTCAAGCAGTAGCTGGACAAACACTTGTCAGGGATGCTCTAGGCATCGATCAGGGGGTGGGACTAGAGGGCCTTTATGGCCCTTTCCAACCCTATGATTCTATGACAGTGGTGTCTAGCCACGAGGACGCTGCCGTGTTTTATTTGGCCCTGACTACAAATTTCTCATTTGTACAGAACTCAGCAAGAAATGGAGTGGCTTGCAGTAAGGAATTAACAACATGATTCACACAGAGCATTGGAGGCAAGTATCACTGACTATGAAGCAAACACGGAATATAAAATTATAGCCCGGAATCCTAGAGTGCTGCTCTAACAACGTAACAGCAGTTCCGCCACTAGTTCTGCCACTCAAGCAACTTCTGAGGCTGGACCCCACCCTCCCATGCCACTGAGCAAAGTCTGAAGTAGGGGCAGCAGGCATGGCAACCAGCAGGAGATGGGAGAAGTAGGGACTTGTGAGGGGGATCAGCATTGCCTGGCATAATTACCCCACTTTGGTGCAATCTGGAAGTGATGATATCGGTCGGGGGTGGCTCTCTAGCATGTGATGCTTTTCATTCTGGGGTGGGTCATCTCAGTATCCATTCCCTGTGCAAAGGTTGGTGTAGTGGTTAAGAGTGACAGACTCTTAATTTGGAGAACTAATTTGATTCCCCACTCCTCCACATGCATCCATCTGGGTTACCTTGGGTCAGCCACACTTCTCTCAGAGCTGTTCTCTCAAGAGCAGTTTCTCTCAGAGCTCTCTCAGCCCCACCTACCTCACAGGGTGTCTGTTGTGGGGAGAGGAAGGGAAGGAGATTGTAGGCCACTCTGAGCATCCAAGTGAAAGGCGGGGTAAAAATCCAACTCTTCTTCTGAATGCTCAGGGAAAGGCAAGCAGTGTGGGGGGGGGCAGATTAAAAATGAAGAATGTAGCATTTCTCAATCAAACTGATTTCAATGGGAGGACATTACACTCCTGCTTAACCCACCTATCGAAATCAAAACATGTACTGTGATTATCTTTGGCTGGATTGTGCACATTGATTTTTAACAATATTGAAAACAATAAAATTTTCCACAGTACATTTTTCCTCACCAGGTGCAAACTCAAAGTTTTCTCCTTCTTATCCCATGTTTTCAGAACTTGCTAAAATTGGGGGTTCCAAAAACACGGGGTAAGAAGGAGTAAACTTTGGGTTTGCTCCTGGGGAGGAAACATGTACTGCGGAAAATTTCACATAATGAGCAGTTTGAAAAATGTCAGTGCAGGGTATTTCACTACTGCGGAAATGGTTCAAGTGATCCTCTTACCATATAAACATCCTCACACTGCCCCTGCCACAAGGAAGGCTGTCCTTTTTTTGGTGCCCAAATCAGTGCAAATCAAATGAGATTAACTAGCTGCAGAACCAACAAAGCCTTCCTTTGATGGATGACTTCCATTGCCACTTCATGAGCAAGCCCCCCCCCCAATAACACTCATGTAATTAATAATGACACCTATATTTCTCAGTATGGCTATGTACTCTTTCTCTTGTTGGTTTTTGTCAGAGTCTTTGCCTTTTCCAAACTCTCCCGGCCAGTATAGCAGACCGGACCAAAGTGATGGCATGAACCATCCAACAGATGGACCTGTAAAATCTGCTGGCAGAGTTTAAATATGCAAGGAAGTGGAGCATTGGCTGTTTAGAGGAAAAAAACAAGTAAGTAATAAAGAAGAACAAACCATTATAGCACATAGGGGAGAGAGAGCCTCAACTTTCTAGTCTAACTGCTGAAGGAGGAAGAACAAGAAAAAGGAAGCTCTGAAAGAGCAGGAAGTCTCCAGAAGAGCCAATCAGGAGACAGCAAGGACATGATTTGAAATTGTGGGCAGTATAGGCGTAGAGTACGGGGGGGCTCGAGGGCTTGAGCCACCCCCCAGGAAAACAGAGCGCCTGCTGCCGCGCCTCCCCGGGTCCTTCCGAGTCCCGGCGGCCGCTGCAGGAGAGGGAGAGGGAAGGGGTGGTGGCGGGGAGAGAGAGGCACCGGCAGCAGCAGCTGGCAGGCCTCGGAAGGGCCCAGGAAGGCAGGGCGGTTTTCTGGGGGGGGAAAGAACATCATGCCAGCGAGCGTGCGTGTGAAGCGCGCGCGCTAAGGAGCCCCCCCCCCCGGATTTTCAAAACTCTACGCCCCTGGTGGGCAGTCCCTAATCTACCAGTCCTTCAGCTGTGCCCCTGTATGATGATCTTCAGATCTTCTTCATAAGGCTGCACCTTGCATAATCCCACAAAATCAAGGCAGGGCAGTATTTATTCATGTAGCTACTGAATTCCTGATTTCCCCTCTAAAATGAACTTCAAGAGCCTCACAACTTTGTTCCCTCTCCTCCATCTTATTCTCATGACAACAATCCTGTGATGTATGTTAGGTGACAAAAGAGTGACTGGCTCAAGGGCACTCAGTGAACTTCCAGGGTAGACGGAATTGGAATCTGGGTCTGCCAGCTCCTAGTCTAACACTCTAACCACAACATTGGCATGGACAGGGTAGCCACTGCCACTAAAAAATTCCCCACCTGAACTGTAACCCAGTAGTCTACAGAAGTCAAAATGAAAATCACTGCAGCTGTTACTGGTACTATTCTTTACCCAAAAGATGCCGATAAGATATTCAGATTTCTGTGCTTCCTAAAGTGCAGAGCGGAGTGTTAAAAGTACAGAAACACTATGAAGCCAAAGTAAATCACTGAATCTCTTAAGAGAATAGATATGTTCAAGTGAGATTACCTGCCTAGGCTTTTATCTACAGCATTCTGAACCAGCTTGTTCATTAGTTCATATTGTCTAGAATACCTAGTGAGATCGACAAGGCACGTATCCCTTCCTTGTTAATAGTAAGCTGCTGCCGGCATTCCAAATAGCAGGATTAAATCTGTGACTTTATTCTCCTGTCTCCCTGCTCACTTAAAATGGATTTCAAGAAGAAAATCCCTGGAGTCAGAATATTTAGGAAAGGAAGGCAGAAGACTGACTTTCAGCAGACAGAAAACCGACCAACCCCCCCACCAACATAATTGGAGGGTGTTTTCATATTGAAGCATATGGAAAATTAGGTTTGTACACTGTTTCCCATTTAAGATGGGAACTCTCCGATCAATAAATCTTTATTATAGCTAATACAATTCTGAAATAGTTAAGCTGCTGAATCCTGAAAATATTAGTTATAAAATCAAAATGTGAAAAATACCTGTTGCTAGAGAGAGAGAGATTTTCTTGTCCTAATTATTTCTCCCCACTAAACCTGGGCGCAGTCCAGCCCATCACATACTTTACAATCCCATTTTAATTCCCATTGGTTTCAGTCGGAAAGTCTCAAGTTCCATTTAACTCAATGGCTAGCGCTATGATTTGACTATGGGGGATGCAGCTTAATTAATTCCAGGTAACTTTAGACTGACCTAAAAATGATTAAAGTTATCAGGAGACCAGTATTTTAAAACTGAACTACAGACATCGTGCCACAAAAGTACCACAAAATCCCATGATCTGTTCTCATCCTCCTTGGCTTCTCCTTGGTTTTTGCTGCAACTGACCATCCTTTTCTGCTTATATAAGGAAGCTGTTTTATACAGAATCAGATCAGGGGTCTATCAAGATCAATAATGTCTACTCTGGCTGTGGGTCTCTAGGATTTTAGATGGAAGTTTTTCACATCTATTACCTGATCCTTGTCATTGGAGATCCCAGAGATTAAATCTGAGACCTTCTGCATCAAAGAAGATGCTCTATCAGTGAGCCACAGCCCCACTATCATGCCGTAAGCTGCTCGTGTCAACAAGAACTTTGGTGAAAATCCATCCTTCATCTAAAATGCTGCCTCATGCTATGGTCATTCCTTGACCTATGTCTTTTCCTTGTCAGATCAGAGTCCTCTCCTATCTAACCAGGTCTTGGCTTTATTTATACTCACATAAATACATACATACCCTGGCCTTTCTCCCTGGTGGGGACCCAAAGCAGCTTACATTGTTCTCTGCTCCTCCATTTTTAACTGCACAACAAACCAATGAAGTAGGCTTGGAAGAGAGACACTGACTGACCAAAGATCACCCAGCAAGTTTTCAAGTCTCCCAGATCCTAGTCCGCCACTGTGTTACACAGGTTCTCTGTTTCTCTTGTAATTTAGACCACACGATGTTCCCTTTACACCCCTACACTAGCTTTCTATCCCCTCCCACATCCAACAGATATGCTTTTTTCATTACTTTGACACTGTCCCATAACTTTCTCACTTTGCTTTATTGCCCTTACAACTTTTTATAGAGATACAGTATAATAAAGTACCATTTTCCTGAGTTGGGAAGTGGCCCTAATAGTGTTATTTGGAGGCTCCACATGGACAATTTGGACAACTATCACCTGCATTTTTCCCCCTTTTTGTTTTGCTGGAAATCTATTCAGTCTTCAAAATGTTTGACGCCCTGTTTAAAGCAAGACTGCAATGAACAAGTTCTCAGACCTGTAATATAATTTTGCAGTTCCAATCCTTTAACAAGTATCCCACATAGTTTGTTATTTGAGAACCTGATATTTGTGAACCTAGCTTGATTTGTAATAGTGTAATTAATCTTCATTTGATTCACCTTTGCTTAGTCAAGTATTTTTGTAGAAAATTACCTTAATTAGTTTAATTCCATTAATTCAATTAAATTGATTTACTTAATTTGCCTTTACAAATGTAACGGTGAAATGGACAACAAAAACTCAGACATAAATCTTTTGCAAAACATGGAGACTTTAGCCATTTCAGGCATCCACTGAAATGTGTTTAGCTTTGTTTGATAGATTAGAAACTCATCCTTTATAGAACCTTAAATAAGAACATAAGAGAAGCCAATGTTGGATCAGGCCAGTGGCCCATCCAGTCCAACACTCTATCACACAGTGGCCAAAAACACTAGGTGCCCTCAGAAGGTCCAGCAGTGGGGGCAGGACACTAGAAGCCCTCCCACTGTTGCCCCTCCCCCCCAAGCACCAAGAATGTAGTGCATCACTTGCCCCAGACTGAGAGTTCCTATTTATACTTTGTGGCTAATAGCCACTGATCGACTTCTGCTCCATATGTTTATCTAATTCCCTCTTGAAGTCGTCCATGCTTGTAGCCACCACCACCATCACTCTTTGGGTGAAGAAGTACTTCCTTTTATCTGTTCTAACCATATAAAATAAATGGATTTGAAGTTTTGTTGACATCACGTTATATTTGCCAGGAAGAGCTGAGGCACGTCCTGTTTCTGAATTCACTGCAACTGATTCTTGTGTGGAATTAATATAAAATGGTTGTCATGACTGCACACAAGAAATGCAGTACAGGATATAGTAAGGATTAAATGTTATTCATCTGGGTATCATTTAAGAAAGGCAGCAGTGGTATCACTCACATACAAATTTCAGATCACTTCACACTGGTTCTCAGGGGTTCTCAATTATTCCTACCAGTTCATCTGCTCCTCATATAATATTTCCATTGGTTCAGAAAACACTGCTGATTCAAGATGATTGTTGAAGAACTGTTGTTTATTGACTCAGGTTCAACTGATAAAACTAGTTTTACCAACAAGTCTCAAGTAGGCTCATGCTGGACTGAGTTCACACTCCCTTTCCAGCCATGGGGCGTAATTCCCTTCTTGCTGAGTACAGCACCAAGGTCCCCATCGTTCCATAGCCTGAGACTCATGGAGATGCACCTAATGACTTCATAAGACAGGATCTCATGACAGAGTGACCAGGACCTCTTGCCACAAGCCCTGCTGCTTCTGCTACAGCTCAGTGGAACAGTGGGATCAAAACTTGGGGGAGGGCCAGGGAAAACTGGTGCCACACAACACTGTAATACCATTTCTGGTGAAAACCTGGACGTGATCTCACTGTGTTAGGGTGATTCTCTGGGATTCTCTAGGAATCCAAGAGCATCTCCTGAGTTTGGTGATGTCACTTCCAGATTTGCACTGGAAGTGATGTGGCAACAGTGACATGTTGCCCCCCCCCCAGTGTCTCCCACAACCCCACCTGGGGTGATGTGATATTAATACCAAGGTAGTTCTTCCATAGGTAAAGATTTCCCTTGCTCAAAAGCCAGTCAAATACGACTCTAAGGATGCAGTGCTCATCTCCGTTTCCAAGCCGAAAAGCCAGTGCTGTCCAAAGATGTTTTCGTGGTCATGTGGCCAGCATGACTAGATGCCGAGGCGCATGGAACACTGTTACCTTCCCACCGCAGTGGTACCTATTTATCTGTGTTGGATTCACTGGTCTAGGTACTGCCAGGGAACCATGAGAATACAGCAGAGTGCACGAAGGCTTAAACACAGCAAAGCTTGCAGCTTGGTGTGGCAACAGACTTACAGAGTCACACGGAGTCAGCAGTCAGTCTAAAAACTAATAAGTGTTTATTAAAGGAAATACATGCTTGAGAGTGCAGGTAAGAGATAGATGTAGATTACCTATTCTAACTAGCTGGGTGGTGTTGGATGCTGGACGCATGTCCAGCCTCCATCTTCTTGCATGCAGGAGAGGAGAGAGAGTGTGTGTGAGAGTGAGGGGGAAACGGAAGCAGAGGAAATTGCCCCCTAAGAGTAGCATTCTACTTCAAAGGAAAGTGTCAGATAGCAGGGAGAAAAGGATGCTCTGTGTGTCCTGACCTCTCTATCTGTCTAAACTCTCTGGTGCCATCTTCTCAAGTCTGAGACAGGAGACAGTGCCAGGTCCTCCACTTCTAATAATCTACTTGCAAATTCTTGCTTTCAAACTGCTAGGTTGGCAGGAGCTGGGACCAGAGATGGGAGCTCACTCCATCATGCAGCACTCGGGTCACGAACTGCTGAACTACCGACAGTTGTCAGGGGAAGGTATCAATGGTCTCCCTCTTCCCAGCTCGGCTCTGCCTCCAGCAGTTTGTTCTGACCCCGGGAAAGTTTATTCCCTGGGTCACAGGATTCACATGGAAGAGTAACCCCATGAGTTAGGAGGCTGCAATGTGGAGGAGGGAAGAGAGCAGAATTGCTTCCTCTTGCCTTCTTACATGAGCAGAGCTCTGCCAGTGAAAGAAGAAGGTGGAAATAGGGTTGCTAGCTCTGGGTAGGTAAATTCCAGGATATATGGGGATGAAGCCTTTGGAAGGCAGGATTTGGGGTGGGGGGAGATCTCATAAGGATATAATGCCAGGAGCCTTCTCCCTGAAGCTGCACTTTCTTCTCCCCAGGAAAACAGATCTCTGTAGTTTTGAGATCAGTTGTAATTCCAGGAGACCTTCAAGCCCTTTCTGGAGGGGCAACTATAGATGGAAATGATTTTGCCTCTTTCCACTGTCTCCACTGCAGCCTTCTGACCCACATGGCTATTACTCCACTAGCACCCTGCAATCTCAGGAATAAAGTTTCTCTGAGTCAGAAATGGCTGTTAGGGGGAGGGGAAGGCTGGAAAGATTGATGATCTTTGCATGGTCCTCAGAGTGTCCTTGCTCCAGATTCAGACTGGTGTCTGTGAATAATAACAATTATGTGTCTACAGAATGTCATCGGTTTATGTTTTGGTCAGTGACCGTGAATAAAACTTATCTATATGTCTGTCTATCTATCATGTGGCTTTGAAGAGTTAGGCTGAGGACAGACTGGCAATCTGGAGCGGGATGAATCCGGAGGCAAAAACTGCAGGGGGAAAATCCCCCGGGGCTGGCCGTTCGCATTCGCCAGTGTGTTGCGCATGTCTGCCGTTACGGAGCATTCAGACTGCTGCGGCCGTTCACACGGCCGCCTCCGGATGCCTCCCGCTTTTTCCGGTACACACTGCCTGGAAGCGGGAGGTATGCGGAAGACGGCCCCTGAACACCGGTTTCTCCCGGTGTCCCGGTAAAGCGGAAGGAAAACGTCTTCAAGACGCGTAAGTACGGAAGGGAGCCGAGGAACAGCTGCGCATGTCTGGACCGGCTCCCTTTCCCTGTTTCCCATGCGGACCTCTCCCGGGGCAGATTGCCAGTCTGTCCTCAGCCTCTCTCTCTCCCAATCTATCAAAATTTATTCTTCTTTAATAAACCAACTTATTTTTCTTTATCCAGTTGGTGCTCCACTTCTTTGTATATTTACACTCTGCCAACAAAAAAAAGGCTCCACTTGCACTACTTCTAAGATCCAACCCAGATCCAAACTGGTAAGATCCAACCCAGAGAGGGTTTTCTTAAAAAAATTGACATGCAGCATATGTTTGTAAGATTCAAACTGCTACCTTCATATTTTGTGAAGCTCAAAATTAACTGGTAAAGGTTTACCAAGTGGTACAAAGCTCACAGCTGAGGCCTTCATGTTTCAGTTCTCATATATCAATTGGAAGCCATCTTTTCCCTCCATGATAATTTATGACATTTTTGCGCCCGGGACAAAATATCCGCATGGCAACACCAATGGTGGTAAAAAAAAACACAACTAAACTAAACTTAATCAAAATCACTGACAATTTGTTACCCTTTATTACTATCCTAATCTTTCACCTGAGGCAGGGCTGCCTCACCTTGTCGAATAGTAGGGCCAGCCTCGCTTTTACCTCACAGAGGTATTGTGAAGATAGAATTCATTACTGAGTCTTAGGTGCTCCAGTGAGGGCTATTTAAGTAAATGGAATTGTGGGGTCATTATCCTTCAAGTGATTTTCACCAAGCTATCCCTCAGGGCTCTTGTTGTATTACCTTAGTAACCTATACCTGGGATATTATAAGGCAGCTTCAATATTGAAAAATGCAACATATTTTAGATATAATTGCTTGTCTCTGGAGCCTATTTCATGCAGCATTTGACATGCGCCTAGGTCTCTGAGTCTGCTGAAGAGGATGACAACAGCTCGCTTAAGCAATGCTTTTTAGTAGAAATAAGCAAGGCTTAATATCAGATAGAACGAAAAAAGGACTAAATCTTTTGTCAACTGATCTGCAAAGGCTACCATTGGGGAAAAGTTTAACATCAGTGATAGCTACTAAGACCTGGTATTTTTTAATATTTTCAGGGCTTTAAAAAAAATTGTGCTGCTGTTCTGGAAACCTCAACTATAATTCCCAGTTCTGTGCTCAGATTAAGCTGTTCCATTATTATCAAGAGCATCAGGGTGAATTTCTAATCTGAGATGAACCAATGCAAGTTGGGAATCTTGCCTACCAGTCAGGGGTCAGGAAGGGGCATCTTAGGGAAAGAAAAAGAAAAACACAAATGTAAACATAGGCTGTGGAGTCTTTGGGGATGTATGTAGGCAAACTATGTTGCCGGCAACTGTAAGACTGAAGATGAAAGAAAAGAGTAACAAAAAGATATATGGCTAAGGGGATGATGAATAACAAGTACAGCTATCAGTGTGAAAGTTAAATAATAAAAAATTTATAGAGCTAGATTTACATGCCTCTGCTTTTGCACAGCTATGTTTCTTGTTGATGTGTTTTCGCTGAAGGAAGCCTGAGCCCGTTCTGTCTGTCTGTTTATCTATCTGTCTGATTGGAAATGATCCAGAATGATAACCAGGAACAGCTTGCTACAAGAAAATGACAACAGAACACCACTGGTGGTCACATACAGCTCACAACTCAAGCCAATTCAACATATTTTAATGACCTACCACCCATCCTGGATAGTAACACTCGCTAGGCTTGCCAGCTCCAGGTTGAGAAATACCTGGAGGTTTGGGGAGTGGAGCCTGAGGAGGATGGGGTTTGGGGAGGGACTTCAGTGGGATATAATGCCACAGAGTCCACCATTCAAAGCAGCCATTTTCTCCAGGTGAACTGATCTCTGCCTAAAGGTCAGTTATAATAGCAGGAGATCTCCAGCCACCAGCTGGAGGTTGGCAACCCTAGACACCCCCCTCACACAGGCACTAGGGGAGTGACCTTTTCTTGCTTACAGACAGCCACTAACCTAAAACAATTTCTCACCTGCAATGACAAACTACTTAACAATAACATGGACTCTGGTACCAAGGCCTGCAAGAAACCAAGATGCCAGCTTTGCATTCATATAGATCCTAGGAACACCATCAGTGGACCCAGCAACATCAGCCATACCATCTCAGGTTCATACTCCTGCTCATCCTCTAATGTGATTTATGCCATCACGTGTCAGTAATGCCCTTCTACCCCGCTACATTGGACAACAGGCCAGTCCCTTTGTCTGTGGTTGTTCTCTGTTCAAGGAATGGGTTCCCAAAGGAGACAAGGAGTGCACCATCCTTGAAAACTTTTAGAAGGTTCTCCAAGGCTGCACTGTTCATCAGAAGTGTAGGTTGCAGGCACTTTATTGGGTGTGATTGGGTTTTACTAGATTTTATTAGGTTGGATGTGGTTTTGTTTAATTATTATATGTTGTTTTAATGGGGTTTTGTAAACCACCTTTGGCCATGAAGAAAAGTTTGATAGAAATTCTTTTATAAATACATGCATTAAAAAACATTAAGGGTATTTATGTCCCGCTTTTCTTCTATATACAGAGATGTCTAAAAATTATGAAAATACATAACTCTATCAAAACCAGCATTCAGAAATTGAATTTACTGTACGTACCCATTTTCTTTAAAGGCGAGCTCCTTGTACGATTGTATTGATACTTGGCTTGCCATTTAAAATGAGCAGCATTCTCAGTAGTCAGGTAACTGTGCAGTGGAGGAATTCAGCACAATAGCAGGTTTGCATATGGCCTCAGGGTCATCAGATGTAGTCCCTGCACCACTGAAAAGCAGACACACTGGAAATATATTTGTTACTTTTGCACTGGCAAGGACAACAGCATTAATCTCTTAGTGATGTCCATCACACTTGGCATACTTAGAACTGATTAACTGAACTGCAGTTCCCAGACAGCAATAGGAGAACTTGCAAACCATTTGCAATTTGAGATCATCTGACTCCCAAACAAACTAGGAGTCTGATAGCCAAAATGGGCAGAGCTGAAAGATGAGAGTTCTGCCATGCATCTTCCACCACCACTACTACTACTTCAACAGACTTGGGACATCCAGGGAAAGCATTTCTTTGGTACAGTAACATTTTTCTTTCTGTCAGGTAGGTTGGGCAGATGGAGAAAGAGGAGGAGGAGGAGGAGGAGATTGGATTTATACCCTGCCCTTCACTACCGGAAGGAGTCTCAGAGCAGTTTACAATTTCCTTTCCCTTCCCCTCCCCACAACAGACATCCTGTGAGGTAGGCGAGGCTGAGAGAGCTCTCTTGAGAACTGTCCTTGAGAGAACAGCTCTGAAAGAACTTATGACCGACCCAAGGTCACACAGACAGATGTGGAAAAAACAATGAAAAAATAGCCTGTGAACAATATTTGCTGTACATTCCAAACATTCAATGAAGGAAACTTTTTTGAGAGGGCAAGGCTGATGCTCACAACTGATAATCCCATTGCAATCTGAGCAGATGATTGTTCAGTTATCATTGATCCCAATAAAATCAAATAATGAAACAAATTCAACTGCAATCTACCAGCAGCAGCATGCCTCTTTGAGCAGAGGTAAGATTTACTGGACCCAGGGCTGGTACCAATTTTTTTGCACACTAGGCGAGGTTACCTTCTGGCGCCCCCCCCCCTCCATGTGCCCACCAATTTTCAAACATAAATGCAAGTTAGAAAGACTGATAACCACAAAATTTGAAATTGCTCATGCTGGGCTGGCGGCGGGTCTCCTACACAGTAATGCAGACTGTCAATTCTGCGCCCCTCTGAGGTCTCCACCCCAGGCAGCTGCCTAGGTTGGCCTAATGGTAGCACTGGCCCTGACTGGGCCCCTCCTTTAATAAGTAATGAGCACGTGAACCCATGAAGCTGCCTGATATCGAGTCAGGCCATTTTGGTCTATCAAAGTTAGTGTTTGTCTACAATAGTCAGCAGTTTTTCAGGGTCTCGGGCTGAGAACTTTAATTCGAGATGCCAGGAATGGAATCTAGCATCTTGTGCATGCAAAGCAGATGCTCCATTACCAGTCCTCAGCCTCTCCCAATGTTATTTCTGTAATAGGAATGGTAAATGGAGTTGGGTAAATAAGGCAAGAAGACTAGAGTTATTACTCAAAACAAAGTTATTTAACTAAGTCTATTAGGAAGGGGGGAAACAGGAAAGTTCTAATAAAATAACAAAATCCTAAACTACATATTTAGACAGCGAAAATAGGCTAGTACATAGCACAAATCTCTAGGAAGAAAACAGTAACAGCCTAGGGCGAGGCTGCTGAGCTAGTAACCTCTCTTCTAGAATCTTAACAGGAAGAAGCTCAAGCTCATTAGCCAACCAAAACTCTGGTAAATTAAAACCATCCAATCAGTTTCTCATCCAGGATTGGCTCTGAGCCAAGTTACATTTCCAGGTGAGGTTTCTGGTAGAATCATAACAAATATGTCAACCCTATGATGACTGAACGTTAGATCTTGCCATATCCCAACAAATGGGAGTGAAATGTATGTGATACATACTATACACAACAAGACAGTATGTTGAGGGCTAAGAGAAAGGCATGTTTTTTTCAATGCTCCCCCCATTTTTTAAAAATCCTGTCTGAAGTAAGCTAGCCCATTCCACCCTGAAGTAGCTACCCTACTTCATGTATAAAACTTCCTGCATCAGGTACAGTTCCTTTTGAGGTGGTACAAGCTGTATCCATATGGAAAGCCTGGGTGTGTATATTTTTCCACATTGTCATGTTAAGAGTGTTGCCAGATTTTTTTTAAAAAAACTTACTTGCAGAGTTTGCCTGTATTTCTGGTGTTTTAGTCATCAATGTAAATATACATGAGCTGTAGCCATTTCTCCATTCAGCAACCAAAATTCTTACTGTAGAGTTGGCATCATCACATCCTTCTATAGCAGAGGTGTCTAACTCATTTGTAATGAGGGCTGCATCTGACATAAATGTCACTTTGTTGGGCTGGGCCCTGTGTGCCATAAAATGTGACATGAGGTACCAGAGATATAAACTTTATAAAAATTATTTCAGATGCTGAATGGCAATAGCAGGTGTGATTGTATTAGGTATGATATGCAGAGGAGCAGTAGGCATGGAGAGATCAGCATTGGTAATGAGACAGGAAATCTAGATCTCAATTTGGTCCAGGAGGATTCAGTCCTGGAGGATGCAAAGAATAAATGGAAATAAGTCTGAAGAAGTGAGCAGTGATTCACAAAATCACATACCCTACCACAATTTTGTTAGTCTTTAAAGGTGCTACTGGACTCTTTCTGCTGCTATTAGAAACCACAAAATTCAAAAACAAGTGGGAAAACATTTTAACCTACCAGAACATGCAGTTGCTGACCTAAGAGTAGCAGTACTCTGACAAAGGAATTTCAAAGGGAAATTAGAAATAGGGACTGCTGAATTGCAACTGCTAATGAAGCTCAGTGCATCCTCCTGGACTGAATTGAGACCTAGGTTTCTTCTCTCATTACCATTGCCTGCTATTGTTATTTGGCACCTGAAATCATTTCACTCTCTAAGATATAAGGACAGATGGACTCACATTCTAGCTGTATCTGAAGAAGTGAGCAGTGACTTATGAAAGTTCATGCCCTGCCACAAATTTTGTTAGTCGTTCAGGTGCTACTGGACTCTTGCTCCCTTCCACTTTCCCATCGATCTGTTAGAACTTAAAAGAGGGATCTCTCCAAGTGCCATGGGACTCCATCTCTCTCTCTCTCTGGTATGCTCTCTCTGGCTCTTTCCCTCCCTCCATCTCTTTTCCTCCCCTCTCCCCCCTTCTGAAAAAGTGTGCAGACGCACAAAAGCTTATACCTGGAATAAAACATTGTTGGTCTTAAAATTACCAGGGACTCGATTCTCTCTCTCTCTCTCTCTCTCTCTTTGGTTCTTTCCTTCCCCCTCCCTCCACAGAGGAGGAGGGGAAGGAGCCCTCAGCCAATCAAAGGAAGGAAGGCTTGGCTTTCTTTCCTCTATGAAGGAGGAAATAGGAGAGTCTGGGCAAAAGGAGCTGCAATGCAGGGAACAGGAAGCAGGAAAAAGAAGCAGGAAGCAGAAGAGAGTCAGTTGCTTGTGGGCTGGATAGCAGCCCGGCAGGGGCCAGATGTGGCCCACAAGCCATATGTTTGACACCCCTGTTCCATAGCATTTCCCTCCCTGTGGTTTCCGGTTCATTGTTAGTATCCTCCCCCCCCCCCCATTGTTAGCATCCTCCCTACCACCAGATGCTGCACCAGAATGTGTGGGCTGTGTTCACAAGATGTAACAAGTGGGTTGAGTTCCTATCCCAATAATATTTACTATTTTACTGTGTGTCACATAGGTAAATAATTACCGTTCACTCCAGTGACAACATTGTCTGGACTCTGGAGGTCAAAATGCCTTCCCTTCTTGACACTGGTTGGCAGTTCTCATAAGCACAGAGGGTGTGTGCAGGGCATTGTGTCTCTTTGTACAGCGCATGCAGAGATGCACTTCACTCTCCCTTACATCCTGCCCGTCCTCATGATGGACATATCCCCACTGATCATATAATGTCACACCACTTATCCAAAAAGCACATACAAAAGATTTCAGTGCCGGGAATCTGAAAAAACCCCCGGCAGTGTTGCTTTCCTGAGAGGGTCACAGTGACATGGAGTTTCATGGATAAACTAAGATTTGCTTTAACATCAATGCTACTATAATTATGGCCTTTTTGGTTGTTTGTTATTTAAATGTCCTGTGTACGATTTCTTTCTTTCTCCAGTTTGGCAGCCTGCCAAGTCATTTGCTGTTTAAAACATTCACACAATTCAGTCAAGCTTTCCCCTCTCCGACTCTGAGCACAATAACTGCCAGGTCATGGACATTTAACCTTGAGTGTGTTACTTTTCATGGTATTGAGCTGTTTGGCTGTTATCTTGTATTCCATTAATGTGCTATTAAATGAAGTAATGATTTTTTTAAAGGTGGGGAGAAGAACAAGGAATAAAAGGAACTTGCTGCTTGGAAGGCAGTTTCACTCCTACTTGTAAAGCATTTTGAAAAGCTATGTTTAATTCCTGTAGCTGTGAACCACTCTATAAGAAGGAACAATTTGTTCTAAGGTCACCATGAAATCAAGGTTGGGGGGGAAGAGACTGAAAACTTGAAAGGAAGGAGCAGTATTTCAGATTTCACTTATGGGGGGGATGCAAGGACACCAGATTATCCACAAGATTATGCAAAGTGAGCTCAGTATAATCCCATTGTAATTAATGGATTTAGACTGGAGTTCCTTTGCAAAGAATTGTACCAAGTCCTGTTTATCAGCAATATGTTTTTAATATAGTCTGTATTTTTAATGTATTTATGTATTCCAGTTACTGTAATAACAGAGCACGAGTCCAGTGGTACCTTGAAGACTGAACAAAATGTATTTCAGCCATAAATTTATGTGAGTCAGACCTCACTTTTTCAGATATATGAAGCGTTATCTTGGTCAGGCAAAAGCATTTATACTTAAAGCCACGAGCGACAGAAAGTAATGAGGGTGAAGAGAGATGTTACAAAGGGAAGCCGGTTTAAAACAAGATCCAGTCAGAAGACTAACTAACCACTCATGGTGACTTGGTTGTTTTGCTTTAAAAAAAATTATTGCTTTTATTCTAAAAACTACAGAAATCAAAAAGGAGGGGATACTAACATCTATGGGAGAAAGAAAAGAAAACCACTAAAACAAGTAGCAGCGTTCATGTACATAAGCATTTGCTTAATCTATTGCTTCAATTACATTAGCCTAAATACAATGAAGCAAACCTTATACTGTGTTAAGATTGTAGTAAAGCAGGTATTTTAACCAAAGAAAGTGTCCAAGAGTTCAGTTTCATTTGCTAAAGATCAAGACATAGAAATATCTAGCTTAAAGTTAGTCTTTCTTATTTCGGAGATTGTATCCTTGTCTGGTCTTGGGAGTTTTTAGGGCGGCCACCCCAAATTCAGATTCTGATTCTTCTCCGTTGGATTCAGATGATGAATCTTTTCCCTTCCCGTGTCGCTATGGTCTGTTGGATTGTCGTTCTCAGCTGGGCCTTCTGTCTTCTCAGTTTCCTGTAGTTGCTCCAAAAATGCTTTAGCTTTTGCAACAGAGTCAATTCTAGTTTTCTTATCTTTGTATTTGAAGGTGAGGCCTTCTGGAACAAGCCATCTGTAGGGTGTGGAATTTTTTTGTAAAAATGCAATGAGGCTTTTGTATTGTCTCCTCCTCTTTCTAATCTCAAATGAAATGTCCTTTAAAACTTTTATTTCCTTGTCCTCAATTCTTAGGATAGGCCCATTAATCGCTTTGAGTATCTGATCTCTGATGTATCTTTTGGAGAATTTCACAAAGACTTCACCAGGCAGATTGTTTTTCTTGATATATTCTGGATAGGTTCTGTAGACCATATCCATTTCACTTTGTAGAAAATCCGCTTTTAAATCTGCAACTGGCTCTAAAGCATCGCTTAAAGTTTTTTTAAAGATTTTCTCCATCATGCTCTGGGACACCTTGGAATCTCAGTACATAAGTTGATTTTTCCATTTGTAACTGCAGTAGTTGATATTCATCTGAAGTTCTCTGTTTTTCCACAATCTCCAGTCATTTTTTAAGTTTAGTTGACTTGGCATCAACCATCTTGAGCGATTCTGCTGTTTGCTCTGTTCTGGTCTTTGTTTCTTTTAGCTGTTTTTGTAGCATTTAAAAATTGTTATTCACTGATGTCATCTGGTCTAGCAGAGGGTGCAATGCCACTGCCAACATATTGGGAAAGTCTGTAGCTGCTTCCGGTCTCGTGATTGGAGCAGCCGGGCTGTCATTTCCTGAAGGAGGTTTTATTTTCAGGGCCATTTTTCTCCCAGCCATCAGCGTAATTATTTACTTTTTAGCAAAAGATTCAAAAAGTTCTATGGCCTGCAAAGACAGGCAATTTTCCCTTGGTTCTACTCTACTTTGGTCAAAGGGCATTTTGCTTTCAGTCCCCTTAGTTAACAGTTAATTTTAAAGATCTTTTCTTTTTTCATGGGGTGGGCTCTTCCCCCCCCCCTTCACTTTTGTTTAAGGGGCTGTTCATGTGACCACTTATCTGCGTTTCCAATTCATCACAACTCATGCTTCATCGGAGGTACTTCACTCGGGTAAGGGAAACCGCTCAACCAGCTGCTCACTTGTCCCGGTGTTCATCCCTTGCGCCACTGCTGGTTCTCTGGCCTTCAGAGCAAAGAGGAGCCTCAATCTCTTGGCAGTCAGCCTTGGAAGAGGCACCCTTCAAGCTCCATCGCTTGGAGCCCCCTACAAGGGCTCGGGGGGAATCATCTGTGCTCCCTCCCTGCCACCGGGTCATGGACCACATTCCTCAGAGCTCTGAAGGGATGTGTCCGCCATTCAGGTCACCAAAACCAGAAGTCTGTGTTGTTTTGCTTTTGTTGCTTTGGAGGTATAAGTAAAAATGTCCCCATCTAACAGAAGTACCCTTCATTCATCATATGAATCCATTCACTTTATGAATTCATTTGATCCATGAAAGTTTATGTTGGGTACCCTCTCCAATATCCAGGGATCCACTTCCCAAGCCCCTCCTTAAATGCACCAGAAGTAACATGGTGTGACATAGTGTGATGCACTGATAGGACTGACAGCTCAGGGTAGAGAAATACTTGGAGATTTGGGGGCTGGAGCCTGCGGAGGGCAGGATTTGGAGAGAGGAGGGACTTCAGTGGGGTATATTGCTATAGAGTCCACCTTCCAAAGCAGCCATTTTCTTTTTGGTGAACTGATCTCTGTGGCCTGGAGATCAATTGTTATAGTGGAAGATCTCCAGCTGGAGGTTGGCATCCTTATGCACTAATGCTAGTGTGACAGTCCCCATCTGCAGGCTCTCCAGGAGAGTTGCCGCAATGCTACTAAGGTCAAATCTACATCTGATTTTCCCGCTGGAATCATTCTAGTTTTTTAAAAAACTCATCAAACCATACTTGTTCTAGTTTAAAAATTACTGTTTACATTCGCTAATTGCCCTCCTGTGGTCAAGCTAGCATTTTACTGCTTTAAACAGATCCTGTTGCTTAGCACTCTTCAGACCCAGGGAGTGAAATTTGAAACCAGCGTGAAATGAGTGTAGGAAAAGACAGCAGTCAAACTACTTCAGAGGGGAGGTGTAAATTGGGCCTAAGGTGCCTTTAGTCATCTGCTTATGTGTGATGCAATAAGACTCACAGAGCAACCACTCTCAAATGTTAATGTTAACTATGTTAACATTATGAAGACTGGTCAAAGTAACTTTTTAAAACAAAGGGTTTTCTGGCTGGGGAATTCCTATCTCTTAAAAGGACCTACTGAATGGCTTATCACGTCAGTTGCTGTGCACAGAACATTTGCCCCTTGTCATCTAAAACACTGGTGGCAAGATACAAACCCAAAGGCTCCATTCATTCTGCTTCAATGTATATGGGTTTCTTCATTATAATCATCTTCTGGTTCCACTCCTTATTTTGCACCATATAATCAATGATCTTAGGGAACAGAATAACAAAAGCAAAACAAAACAGACAACTCTCTGCCCCAAGAAACTCACATTCTAAATTTCAGCAGTAAACAAAGGGGGAGGGAACAGCCAAGACATGGGTGATAAAGTATCACAGGACAGAAATGGGAAAGGCCACAGTAACAAGCAATTCCATGTGCTCTTTGTTTCACTTGGGGAGGAGAACAAAGGAGCTAAACCAACTTAAGCTCATCTTCTGGAACTGTCCACCTCAATGAATATATATAGTTGTACCCTTCTTCTCTCTTTCCTTTTTGCCTTTTATCTTTCTTACTACGTCATGATACATCTAAAACCTCCCTGGGTGCTCTCCCTATACCAGATACAAATTCAATACTGACAGACCAGCACTGTTTAAATTATTCACACATCAGTTGTACGTGAGCTGCAGTAAAACCATCAGCACGGCAATCATTGCATTCACGGGTCTCTGCTGAGTGTATTAATGACAAATTGGGGTGGGAAAGAGAGAGAGCAAAAGTAGGAGGCCATCACCGATGGGATGCAAAATGCCAGGTCTGGAAGAAGAAAACAAACAAACAAACAAACAAAGAAGATACTCAAGAGCAGAATTTCAAGAGTGAGAGCTGCAGTCACTTTGGAACAGCTGCCATTCTACCATGGGACTGTTTGGAAACCTGAGGGACTCTGGATTCATTTTGCATCTTTACAGGCTGCAAGTCCATTGCAATAGGCTCATTTAATTAAATCCTGTTTAAAGGGCCAAGGGAGAGAAGTTACTATTTGATCCTGATAGGGAGTGGCAGTTCTTCTGTTCTTTTTGTAGGCAGAGGAAGTGAATTTTAAAGCCATCTTTTTCTTCCCCATCAGCTATGGCCACACAAGCAAAATACTATGTGAATAAAAGCCACAGCTCCAATGAAGTTAAGCCCTTTTAAGTCTCAGGATTTCCAAGGATGGAAACTTAAGCTGATGGTAAATCAGTTCACTATCTTACCTCCTTAGCTTGCTTACCATCCATTTTAAAGGAGGTCCGGTGGGTCACACACACCCTGGCAGGGCTCATTTCGTAGCAGGAGCTCCTTTGCATATTAGGCCACACACCCCTAATGTAGCCAATCCTCCAAGAGCTTACAGAGCTCTTCTTCCAGGGGCTACTGTAAGCTCTTGGAGGATTGGCTACATCGGGGTGCATGGCCTAATATGCAAAGGAGCTCCTGCTATGAAATGCGCCCTGCACCCTGATCCTCACTGAGGACTCCTCTCCTTATAAGAGGCCAGGAGTCACCTGGTCTGCTAGGATTGCCAGGTCAGGCATGGAAACCATTGGGAAAATTGGGGGGGGAGATTGGGGGGCAACCATTGGTGATGGTGTGACATCACTTCCTGGAAAACATCCAAAGCAACATCATACCTCTCTAGGAACTGCCCGAAACTCTGAGCTAAAATTCACTCTTGATATTTTGCTCTTGAGTCTCTTTTCTTTCCTTTCCTTTTCCCCACCGGGTCTGTAATTTTGCATTTGTTTGGTGATGGTCACCTGCTTTTGCTCTGTCAACATGGTTCCCTCTGTGGATATTTAAATCTGGATTGAGCTATGAACAGGCAAGACAGATCTTTACAAACCTGAAAAAAAGCCTAAGGCTTGCAGAAAGATCTGAAAGCGAAACAAACAAGCAGTAGCTGCAACTTTAAGAAAGGAATGCCTTCAGTGGCCATTGCTAGGCAACCACAACAGTACCACTAAACCACCCAGCCTTGCTTTCTGTAAGTAAAGGGCAGGGAAGGGCCCTTTCCAGGGTTGTTTTGGCCTTTGAGGAGGACATGTAAGGCCAGGCCCAGTAGCACCCACCAGTCAACATGACCTGCATGATTCACCCAGGCCCAGTTGAGCTACCATCTTCCTCCTAAATGTGACATGGCTAATGATAATCAAATAGTAATGTGGATTTAAATCCTTTTGAACACTTCAAAAGCAAATGCCCAATACTTTTTTAATGGGTAAAGCAGCGGAAGTGTTAATGGGTGTGTTGTCTCCCCCCCCCCCCCAGCTTTATCTTTTTACCTAACAGTATTAGTGCATGAATAAACCCTTCATGAAACAAAAATACAAGGAATACTTGGATATTAAGAATTGTCTGGTGTAGTTTTTTAGCCATATTTATAAACTGTACTTTTGTACTATCAAGGACCAATACTGCTTAGGGGCATCACAGGAATTTCTCAGCTATGGTTGGGTAAATAAGCAGATCTCTTTGGAACTTTTCTCTCCAAATCCCTCCCTGTCCCAAAAGGAATCTTATCTGTTGTGGAAGTCAATTTTTTTTTCCAAAAAGAAACTAGACCAACATATATTTCCAGTGGCATTTCATCCATCCCCAGGCTTCGGGTAAAGAAGTATGCTGCAATCCTAAACACAGTTATACCATTCTATGTCCATTGGAATCACTTGGGCCTAGAAGGGTGTAATTCTGCTTAGGATTCCACTACTATGCATCCAATTTTCTTTTTCTTAACAAATTAAAAAGGAGAGAAAAAAATGAGCTTTTCTAAAACATATATCTGGTAGAAGCTTAAATGGGTGCAAAACTCTTTTAGCTACCTGTATATGTTTATTTGGAAGTCCAAATATGTTGAATGGGATTTACTCCCTGATAACTATGTTCAGGACTGCACTCTTAGCAGCGAAGAGAACAGAGCTGTTGGCCTTGGTTGCCCGCTGTCACTCGCTAGGGTAGGAGGGGTATCGGGGGCTGAAATCTAGCTGCATGGGATGCTCCAGGATTCCCCCCAAACTCTTTGGTTACTATAGCTTCAGAAAAATACTAAAGCATCCCATGATGTGATGATGTAACTTTTGGTTATGCAGCCAGAATTGACATCACAGTGTTACAGGATGATATTTGTGTAAATCTTACTCCTCCTCCCCGCCCTCAGTCTCCAGGGTGTTGTCAGTCGAGTGCTGGCAAACCTATCAGAGCTCGTAGAATAGGGCCATAGTTAACTATGACTGGAGGGCACAATGGGTTGGAAAAGTCTAGCAGAAGAAGAGAAGAACATTGTTTCTACTGCTTCAATTTTAAAAAGATGGTGATTGTTGATCTTTGTCCTGTGTCTGTTCGGTGCTTTGTGCTGTTCAGAGTCTGTTCAAGATGGCGGCGTGCTCATGACAAAGTGGCATGAACATCTTATGTCTACCAGAGAAGAGGTTAGAATACCCAGGGCCAGCTCTATCACTAAGCCAACTAGGCAGCCACCTAGGGGCGCAGTTGGAAAATGGGGCAGCAGAGAGACTGAGAGAGACTCAAACCAGGAGACAGTGTGCTTTATGCAAACCATGATTTACAATTATGCCTGAATGCAGTTTTCCATTCAGGCTAAGAACCAAACTTAGCCTTGGGCCAATGCAGATAGATTTGTAGGTGTTGCGGCCAACCAGTGCAGGTGGCTGCCGGCGGGGCTGGAGAGCTCGTGAGCCCGGCAGGTGGGAGGGTGCTGGGGCTGGGGTGGGTCTCTGGCTGTGGAGAGGATGGCTCTTGCAGTGGGGGGGCACCACAGGGCAGCCTCGCCTCGTGCGCAAAAACCCCTGGGGCTGGCCCTGAGAATACCAGCCAATAACATGGGGAGGGGGAGAGGCAAGGGTTATTCATGCCCAAGTGTGCTTGGAACAAGCCAAGGCCCAGCAGTGCTGCCAGCATCTCAGGGATTTGTGTTGGATCTGCCTAGTAACTTTGCAAGTCTGGGAGGTGATGATAGACATAAGAGGGCTTACAAGGTTACCTGCTATGATGGACAACCTCTAGCTCCCACTGCTGCTTTCCACCCACTGGCTTGATGTAGCAGCTTGATGTAGCAGCACTGGCTTGATGTAGCAGCAAGAGTGAGAGCAAACTCAGCCAAGACTCAGGGGACGAGACAGAATCACAAACCAGAAGCGCAAGTCAAGAGTTCAGTCCAAGAGCCATGCACAAGGGAAGCCAGCTGAGGGTCCTAGAAACAGAGTTCAATCAGGTCTGAGAGGCGTCATCAAGCAGGTCCGGGGTCAAAGCCAAAGGTGCAGAAATAGCAGCCAAAAACAGGTCCAGGCGGTGTGGTTGCACGTCTCCAGAAGGATGACATGGCTTCCACGCCTTCTTCCTTTGATGCCCCGTCCTTTATCGGCAGCTCGCAGCTGGGTTTTGTTGCTTGCGAGAGCACCGTCCATTAATTCCAGGTGTCCCTCTTCATCTGGCAGTTGCCAGGCAGCAAGGCATGCACTCTGCCTCCTCTCGAGGAGCTCCAAGTGTGCTCACCTCCTCCTGCACTCTCCTGGCTCTGGAGACAGAGAGGCAAGGCAGCCTGTGAAGTTTCCCCATGATCTTGGGTTGTTTCTTCTGTGTTCCCAGTGTTCATGGGGCTCGAGTGCCTGCTGTCTTCACTAGGACCTGCCTCTGCTATTTCAGGGTCCTTAGAAGCATCAGCAGGCTGCATCTCAGAGGTGCTGGTGGGGCTCTTATCAGCATCAGCTGAGTGCTCTTCAGTTAAAGTAGACTGGCCCATGACAAGGAGTTAAAATGGGGAGGAATCAACATGCAATGCTGTGACGTCACTTCCGAGTAAAAACCTGGAAGTGATGTCACCATGTTGTGCAACACTCTAGGAATCTCCCCAATTTCTATGGTTTTCCACCAAATATTTGGGGCAATTCCTAAAGTGTTGTAATTTCACTGACATTCCCCCATCCCCAGGTCCCTGGAGAATGTCAACAGAGGGATGTCAACCTTAGACATAAATCAAGCTTATTACCTTCTCCTACACCTCTGGTCCCAGCACTGTTGCTAGTGCCTTGGTTGTTGGGCGGAGATCTGATCCTGGAAGCTGAACAAAATGACCTGGTGTGTTGCTGTCGGCATGCATACTGGGGGCAGGGTTGCCAGCCTAAGTCTGGCAGGAAACTTACCTTGGGGGGAAGGGTCAATGGCAATGCAGTGACATCACTGGCAGAATGACCCAGAAGGTATGTCATTTCATAGGGGGTGACACTGTAGCATTCACCCCAAACAGGACAGTTTAACCACAGAGTTTGGGGCAAATGCTAGAGCCAAAATGAGGACATAATTTCTCTGTTGTGCCAGATCTGACAATCCGGTGTTGAGTTTCATCTCCCCCCCCCATTTCCCCCAGCATTTTTCTTTCAGGGCCCAGGTGGGGTAGGAAGCAGGAGGTCTCCCACCAAAACAGGAGAGCTGGCTTCCCTAACTGGAGGTTGCCTAGCTCTAATAGAGAATGTTTTACTGTATTCTAACGCTGTCACAATAATGCATGAAAATTCATAAAGTTCGTGGACCTAGGGCCAGAAATAGCCGTGGGTGACTAGATACACACAACAGCTCTCCACTGTAGATGACGATCTGCACTGTCATTCACATCAAAAGGTGCACCTAGTCTCTTCCATGCAGTTGATCATGCATTTAAATGTTCAGTGGCATCCTTTCTGACTGGCAAACTACTTACGTGCATGCTTATCTTCTTTGGGAAGCTTGATAGGCATGCATCATCAGTCTGTTGCTTAAGAAAATCTCTATTACATGAGCGGAAGTTTATCTAAACAGGCTGAGCAATCTGCCAACTGGGTAAGAAAAAATAACGCTTGGAATATTTTTTTTAGTGTAATTACGCCAATTTCCCTTAAAGAATGAAATAAATGCAAAGATCAGTGAGGCTTCTGTGAATCACATTAGTACGAGGGGCACTGAAATTTGTGCTGCTGTTCATAATTGCTTGACAAATCTGATTGTCTGTAATGCAGACAAAGTATACAAATTGCCAACCTGCTTTTTGAACTCTCCTGCTCTAAATTTATACTGCATGTTTATGCGATCAGCTGCATGCCAGTTCCCATCCCACAGAGAAATACTGAAGCACCGTAAGATTATTTCAGGCATAATAACAGATGTCGTTTGCCTACGTTGTACAGCCCAAACCAGTCTTTGCAGGGAGTTGGGCCCAATGAGAGAAATGCACTTTCTCTCAACAAGTTTTATCTCTCAGTATTAGCAGTGGGAACCAGACTGTTCAGTTAGAAGAGGTGCCTCTGTGACACTTGCTACTTGCTGTCCAGCAGTTGGTTCCAAAACACGAAGATTTATGTATTCTTTAAAAAAAAACAACTCTCACTAAAGAAACAGGAAGCGTTCATAGTCCAACTATACAATCAATGTGTCAAGGTTAAAATCAAACATTTTGCTTCAATTGTTAGTCAAATTCCCTTGATTTTTTAGCAATATTGGGGAATTATAGTTTATTAATTAATTGGCAATAATCAAAAAGGGTCACCACCAATATATACAGAGGTCTCACCTCTTCCAGAAGCACCAGAAATAAACAGGGAGGCTGGCTTCAGTGATAAAATAGCTTCTTTACTGAAAGGTTCTTATTCAAGCAAACAGTACAGATGCACACATTCACTTTTACAGAGCCTAAGAAATAAAGATAGAGCATTAGCAGGAATATCATTGGTATCTGTCCGGAGAGATGTTGCGTTCCCACTGGAAAAATAAAGGGAGGCTAGGAGGGGATTAGGGGCACATGTCCTGAACCCGCAGCAACACGTGTAGACTCTGGCTGCGCAACCAAGAGCCGAGGAGGTAGGGTAGGGTAAGAGGTAGTAAAAGCTAGAGAGAGAACACGTTGCTGGGTGTCCTCTTTTATTAGGGGGCTCTGGGGGAGGGCTTGACTGGATACCTCCCTTGAGAGCACCCCTTGTTGGTCCACCCCAAAAGTCCTGTCCGCTAGAGGAGAGGGGCTTAAGGGGTTGGGCAATGTTACACTCTACCTGATTGTGACAGAGATACCTGGAAGGCGGATATGACTCCTTGGCTAGACCCTTTGTTTTGCTGATGGGCTTAATGTCTCTGAGCTGCAGAACCAGTTTCTGGCTGGCCAAGTCCATTGTCTAGGTGAAGATGGGAATAAGTCTTTTATTTCCCTGGAGCAAAGAATGTTGGAGGGGGGGGGGTTGCCTGCGTGAGGAAGAAGAACATCGCCAATGGTGTCTGAAAGCACATGTTCAAACCACAATGGTGAGTGGCTGTTTCTGTGTAAGTAGTTGTGGGAAGTCTCTGGGAGCTGGCGACTTCAGGAACCGCTGGCACATCGTCTCAGGCGTCGGTTGGCATGTGTATACAGCTGGCATTGCGATCTGCTCGTATTGCATCTCCGTCCCTTTTACACATTTCAGCAACACAGTTCATATTCAACACTTATACACTTTATGTCTATAAGAGCACATAAGCGCCTTGCAGGGCAACAATTTATAAAGGTAGTGAAATTATTATTTTACTTATTACACGCATAATCCACTTATCTTCCATTATGGCCCTTATGTAGGTAACACACACTGGGACCGTATTCCCACCTTTAGTTTCTGTGGCTGGTTCCAATAGCAAATCTAAACACATAATTCAATAGTAAGAACACAATTCATCCCTCCCCTCGCTTGCATTGTCGTGTGTGTTGGAGAGTCCCCCGTAACACTCAAAAGAGTCCTTAAACTCCCCATTTAAAAAGCAGTCTGAGGAATACTACAACTGTGAGAACCTTTAAAATGGGTCTGGCATACTTGTCTTAACTGTATTCCCCCTTTAAAAAGCTCTCCTAACTAATCCATTTTTGAATGAGGTCAAAGAGCAGTTCCCACACACATCAGGGTTTTATATATGTGCATGCTCCTATGGATCAAAGTCTACTTGTTTGCTGTAAAGGGTTATGTTTTTTCATGACCTTATCTTAACAGCAGCAACAAGTTCCAAGTTCTTTGAGTTAAACATGGTGTTTTTAATAGTTTATGACTTGTGAAAAATCAACTATCTATTGAAAGTGTAGGCTTATAAAGGATCCAAAAGACTTTCCAGAAAATGGAAGTTTGCATGTCATTCTTTTGTAGCTACGATTCTGAATTGATGAAATAAAAAGAAAGTAAAAACTCAGATTATTTGTTTCATGTGATGCTTAGGACGACTTTATTGTTACTCAGTCCTGAATCTTCTTCCTGGTTACTGCAGGCCCGTAGCCAGGAATTTCTAAGTCGGGAAGCATTTAAATTTCTCAGAAGGCAGTTGGCACTGGCTAATTTAAATAATTTAATTTTGCAAAGGTGGGAGGTAGAGCTAAGCCCTTGGGGGGGGCTGGATTGGGTGGCAAGTTGGGGGACCTTGGTGGTAAGTCGAGGTGGCTGGGCCCCCAAAAGGCTCCAGTGTAGCTACTTGCCTGGGTTACTGACTCATCAGCATGACATTTCCATGTTTTCCTCAATCCACACAGATTTGGTGTTTTAGATACCACCTAGAATTCTGTAAGTACAAGGAGGAAGCGATTTTTGCCAATTTCCCCCTTCCTACTGCGGACCTTTGATTCCCTCCCCAGCTATTCCTTGGGATTTCCCCATCCCCTTGGGAGAAGCATTTGGGGAGTCATTTGGGGCTGTTGGGGGAGGTGAATTGGTGCAATAATACCATTCCCCACAACAATCTTGGAGGGATCCAACCTCATGAGGGTTTCTGAAATAAACATAGCAGCTGTTTTTACAAAGTCAGTTGATATTGCCCAGATTTACACAACGTCATTCCCATTTTCATTAAAGTAAACTACAAGAGAGCCCTCACATGTTGCCGAACTGTTTCGTTTAAAACTGTTTAAAACCGGGTTCCACTAGGATGCCAGGTTTCTTTATCAAAGATGATAAACGCACCGCATTTCACACACCCCATTTTTAGGCTGAGGAACCACACAAGGACCTGTTGCATCACACGTGATAGGAATATTGTGCCTCTCAGATGCACACTGGCTGTCCTCTGTTTGTGACCAAATCACACAGGGAAAAGCAACTGCAGCCCACTTGCCCTCATTTTCCCATCTTCAAACTGTCCCATGGACCTGTTATTGGTGGCATTGTACAGTCTAGTTACACTGTGTAATGGAGCCAACCATGACTCCATTTGAGGATGTGAAAACAGTGCCAGGGTGGGTGGGTAGTTGGGAGGCTACAGCCATTTCTCCCTGGGTGCTGTGGTCACAAGCAGAAAAGAGTTGGTGTTTTGTCTAGGAGGCCCAAAGCCCCCATTGCATGTGTGATGCAAAATCCTCCTGTAGCCATCCCCAACAAACACAAGGACTTTGTAAAGTATAGATGGACCTTTACTCTTAAAGAGAATGGCTCCTTCAGCATAGGCAACAAGAAGCATTTCCAACTCGCAAAATATTCCATTCTGGTTAACATTGCTTACACTGCAGCAATTGATTGCTAGAACAAAAGAGCGGATCCAAAGAAATTACAAGTCAGCTGTAATAATCTTCCCATTGTTACCCTACCTAAGGCTAAAGTGCAGTAACTGTGCATAGCAGAAGTCTACAAGTTATAAATTATCCAAGTTCCTTAGATAATCACCTTCATCCCCAAACAAGAAATGGTTCCTTCCTTTTAACACCATGTCAGTTCAGAGATCCTTCTTTTGAATACTGATACAAATCATGCTTTTTATGCCATGGAATATATAAAAGTTTTTACTGGACCAATCCCAGAAGGGTTAGAAGGCCAAGTGCAGTTTTAAAGATGTCTGAAGACGTATCTGAAGAAGTGTGCATGCACATGAAAGCGTATACCCAGAATTAAACTTTGTTGGCCTTAAAGGTGCCATGGGGCTCAAATGTTGTACTACTGCAAACTTATCAGTTACTCTCCCACTGAAATCAATGGAGTTAGACTGGAGTAAGTTTGGAGCCAGTTTGGTGTGGTGGTTAAGTGCGCGGATTCTAATCTGGGAGAACCGGGTTTGATTCCCCACTCCTCCACTTGCACCTGCTGGATGACCTTGGGCAAGCTGTAGCTCTGTACCAGCTGTTCTCTCAAGGACAGTTGTCTCAGAGCTCTCTCAGCCCCACCTACCTCACAGGGTTTCTGTTGTGGGGCGGAGAAAGGGAAAGGAGTTTGTAAACTGCTCTGAGACGCCAAGTGAAGGGCGGGATATAAATCCAATCTCTTTTTCTTCTAAGTCAGAATGGAGTCAAGATTCCTAGGACTGTGTTGTAAAATTCCTTATCCGCATTACCAGTTGCAGTACGATAGGAGCCATTTTTCCATGGGTTCGCCCTACAGTGCTGTGGTACTCTTTATAGGTCTGCAACTGGTGGTCAGTTCAAATGTCTTGGAATGCAATCCATGCCTTGCTGGATAGGCCAGTGCCACTTTTTTGTCTTGAGCAGTTCCCTAACAGGCACAAGGATGTGAGTCTTTCACCTTTGCTGTATGATCATGCAGTGAGGCCATGAATGCATGAAAAGATGCTTTCCTAGTCTTCACTAATACTTCAGGATGGATGAATATATCCTTTTCTCTTTTCTTTTACATTTCCATATGTTTTCCCTGCATATTGTTTCTGTCAAGTGTTTGAGAGTTGTCTTTGAACCTCCTGGATGCAGTCTGATCTATTCATGATGATAATTATTTTATTGTGTTTTTATAACGTTTTATTTATCTTGTCAGCCGCCTTGAGTCTTGCAAGGGAGGGAGGCAACTGATAAATGTTTTAAGTGAAATAAATAAATGTGTACAGTTGCCAAGGTAAAATTCTGGATTAATGCTTCTGCAGTGGCAAACAAAACAAAGGATTTATAGGGGGATAGGGAGAAGGCAGCTAATAAAGGTTTTAACGAAATGAAAACGAATAAATAAAACATCAGAACATAAGAGGAAAAAAGACGGCTCTTCTTTCTTGCTTCCTGTCTTCTTCCTCTTCGCGTGCCTTTCCTACACTTCTCCTTTACGAAGAATGATCAGACATTCTATTGCACCTGTGCTTACTAATATTCTTAAACCAAACCTGGAACCCTTTACCTTGGCACACCTTACCTCTTGTCAATTAAATCATCGACTCCTGAACATTTTACAAAGCCAGGTTAACCTTCTTACCCAGACAGGTTAAACAGGCATTGCATGAATGGCATGACCTCACCGCTTTCGTTACCATCACTTCGTGTTTAACAATAAAGGCCGGTTCTTGGTGTGTGACTCAAAAAATTGCCAATTTCACACTTGATTTTCCACCTGCTCTATTTGGCAGCCTTCATGCGTCTTGCCTGACTCCCTATACTGTGGAGAATGAGAATGATTTTTGAACCAGGCCATTAATAACACGGTGGTATGTATGTGTGTGACGTGAGTATAGGTAATAGATCTCTCTGCGACATAATCTAAATCTGTATTTCACTTTGCCTTGATTAGATCAGCCTTCTGGATCAGTGGCTTGGAAATTGTTATAGTACAGTGATATTCCTGGAATCATCTTCCAAAGGACTCTTAATGGAAATCTGAAACAGGAGGTTGTGACCCCAGCTAGCTAATTTATGGGCATGTTTTCCAAAAGTTTTGGTGCCAATTAAGGAATGTGACCCCCCCCCCTTTAGAAATTTCACTGGTCTTGTTGACACGTTTGACTTATTGACTTAAGTGGCTCTTCATCTGGAGAAGTCTTCTTAGGTTAGAAAAGGCCTTCAAACTTTGCTGAGCTCAGCATTTACACAGCTGTCCCAGGTCTCCCGCCCATGAAGGCTTCTCCACCTAAACTCTCTCTCTCTATGTATTTTTGCCACCACCAATTGACCTTTTTTTTTTTCTTTTACAATTCTAGTCTGAAGCAGGGTTGCCAGCCTCCAGGTGGGGCCTGGAGATTCCCTGCTTTTACAACTTATCTCCGGCTGACAGAGATCAGCTCCTCTGGAGAAAATGGCTGCTTTGAAGGGTGGGCTCTTGGACCAGGCTGAGGCCCCTCCCCTTCCCAAACCTGGCTTTCTCCCGGATCTACCCCCAAAGTCTCCAGGTATTTTCCAACCCGGACCTGGCAACCCTAGTCCGAATGTTTGCACTCAGGCACCTTCGGCTGCTTTGCTGCTTAAAGGCTTAGCTCCATACCTGCAGCTCTGTCGTGGACCAGCCAGGGCTCAGCAACAGTGAGGGCTCCTCAGAGGAGGAGGTGCCCTGTGTAGCCAGCCTGCAGCCAAGAACAATTCCCTGACCTGCAGCTGAGAGTTGGTGCAGAGTTGCCGCCGCCTTCCAGCTCTGACCTGGAAGCTGAAGGCTAGCAACCTGCCCCTTTGTCGCCAGGATCCCCAGAACCCTTGGAATGACACATGAGAAGGCTCAGAAAAGACTTACAAGCTAGACATCCGAGTGTACACCTCTTGGCTCAGCACCAGCTGCCTGCTCACAGTGGGGAGATGAGTTGTCACAGGGATTTCACTGAGAAACTGGCTGTGTGCATGTTGTTTCAGCCAGTGGCTATAAAGATTCATGAGGGGAGCTTGTGGGCATGGACACGATGTGTTTGTTAGACGCTCAACTTGCTGACGCTGCCTTGACTGATCATTGGTAAACCTGACTCCTGAACTGTTCCGATGTTGAGCCTCTGAAACTCCCTCTGGCCTTGTTTCTGTTGGCACTTTGGTAGACGCTGTAGCCTGACACTGTTCCAGCAGCATCCTGACTCAGAACAGCCTCCCTATCCTTTTGCACTCACGACTGAGGAGATCAACATGCTTAGCTGAGCGCTTTAGTGAAACAGGGTTAAACCACTGCTCCCTCCCTTTTCTGCTCCTTGCAAACATGGACTTTATGCATTAAAAATGAAAAGAACTGTAATGAAAAATGAAAAGCACATACCATATCTGCAAACACAACAGACCAGATGAGTTTAAAGAGAAAAGTGAATCAAATTCAATCCTCTAAAACCTGTGTCTTAGTCTAAAGATAGTACTTAGTGAGAGGCCATATCATTTTTGGTGTTGCAAGCAAGTAGGAATCATTTGTTTGCTTCAGTATCTAGAGGGTCACACCCTGGTGAGTTCAGTGTCATGGATTCATAGGGTTTTTTTTGGAGTCAAGTTAGATTCCACCTTCTTGGTGAGTCAAAATGGCCAAGACAGCTTCTTCAACATGCTCAGGTTTTTTTTATTATGTGCCACAGCCCCTCCACCCCAAGAAGACTCTTTCTCTTCCTGTCTGAAGGAAATATCTTCTCAGCCTTTTGGCCTCCTGAAGCTCTATAGGTTAACTTTGACTATGGCACAGATGTGGCTCTGACAGCCCATTGTTCTTCTCCAGCCAGGGCCATCTTGATTTCTATGGCACAGGCTCGCTGTCAGGTGACTTCTCCCAACTTGCTTCACTGCTTTCTTCCTGCTAGTCAGTAAAGAGTCTCTCATAGCCTCTATGCATGTACATAGTGCAAGTCCATGAATTATCCTTTTCGCTGTAAACTTTGGCACTGAATCTGCGATGGAAGGTATTTCACTGGAGCCACCTCTATGAAAAAGAAAGGCTGAAACACACAATATTGTGTCCCCCAAGGTTTTCATTAAGACACTGTTTTGTATCATTATGATACAAAAGGTATTAGCAAAAGGTATTAGCTTTTAATTTTTTTTATTATTTTTTGCATCGGATGCTTCCCTGCAACCTCTTACTATATTTCCTCCAATTATTTTGCCATTTCCAATAAAAAAAGAGAGAGTACGTGCACTGGCTAGCCCAGGCTAGCCCAATCTTGTTAGATTTTTGGAAACTGCCCAGGGTTTGTCCTGGAAAGTATTTGGATGGGGGACCTCCAAGGAATACTGGGGTCATGGGGCAGGCAATGGCAAACCACCTCTAAACATCTCTTGCCTTGGAAACCCCATGGGGGTTTGGCATAAGTCAGCTGTGACCTGACAGGGGGAAGTATGCAGTTTTGTCATATTGTTTCAAAAAGCTGGAAACCTGTTTGTGTAGTAGGGTTGCCAAGTCCAGGTTGGAAAATACCTGGGGACTTCGGGGGTGGAGCCAGGAGAAGGTGGGATTTGGGGAGGGGAGGGGCCTCAGCATGGTACAATGCCATAGAGTCCACCCTTCAAAGCAGCCATTTTCTCCAGGGGAGCTGATCTCTGTCAGCTGGAGATCAGTTGTAAAAGCGGGAGATCCCCAGGCCCCACCTGGAGGATGGCAACCCTATTGTGTAGCAATGACAGTGGGACAAAAAAAATGTGCATATATATACCATGGAAAGGAGTCTGCTGCTCTCAAACCATTTGCAAGTTTCGGAAAAACCTGTCTCGAGCCAACTTCCTTCAGGAAAACTGTCATGTAGCAACTTGCTATGCCTAGCAATTTGGTTGCAATCAAATCAGTTTTGCAAGCTAAGCATCAGTTGAAGTCGGGACTCAGAAAGAATGCGTCATCCCGGAGTCAGCAAAGAGTGAATGAGCAGAGCACCCTCTGAATCATGCTGCAATCACAGAGGATTTCAACAAATGGAGATAGAAATCAATCAGGCAGATGCACTGAAAGGGGAACAGCCACCACAGATAAATGCTGTTTTAATATGTTTTCAAATATTTAAACGACTCATGAAAGTGCAACATTACCAAAAGTGCTTCGCTAATGCCTACTTTACACAATGGCTGAGTGATGACGTGTCTCTTTCCCTGGATCTGGATATAGATTTTGTTATTAGGAACATTCATTGCCTTCAATTGGAAATTTGGAGCTGAAAGCATTAATGACAGGGAGTTACCGCTGCATAATGGTACTATGAATATGCAGCTCCTTTGTACTGTCATAGATGCGAGCATTTTGTGAAAGAATGCCATTGATTGAAAAAGTTCTTTGTCAGCTTCGTTTCTGAAATATATACAAAATGGGCATATTCTACACGATGTGTCTTTAAACCTTCGTTCCGTTTAATATGCTAACATCAGTATTTGGGGATGCACCTTGAGACACATACCAAAAAAACCCTACATTTTACTCTTTGGACTGCATCCAGTTCTATGAATTCAGCTGTAGAAAGCCGTAGGCAAGATCCAGCCCAAGTTAAAAGCACATTAATTTTTTGTGGGTTCAGGAAGGTAGCTGTGTTGGTCTGAAGCAACAGAACTAAGTTTGAGTCCAGTGGCACCTTTAAGACCAACAAAGTTTAATCAGCTTCGGTGTGCATGCACACTTTTTCAGATACATAGAAACAGTTTCCCTCAAGCCTTTCATATCGGTAGGGGGGGGTTAGTTACCAAGGTGCGTAAGTAACTGGGCAATAATAGCTGAGATTGGATTAAAACAGTTGAGTTTCAAGTGGTTTGCTTTAGCCACATTCTGAATTATTCATTTTTTTTCTGAAGCAACTAAAAAACAACACACATTACATGTCTTGTTTCCAAAAATATAAAATGCTGATAGTTTACCGTGCAATCTTGAGCACAGCTAGGCCCTTCCTACGCCCATTGACTGCAATGAATTTAGATGGGTACAACTGTCCTTATGATAGTTCTGAATGGGAAAAAGATCTGGTTTCTGTTAAGATCTCTGCATATGCAGTTTGATGCAACTTTTGGTTCCTCCCCTTTTCCCCACATACACACATTCCTTTGGTTTCCCCTCATACATTACTGATGCACATGTGCCTTTTGGAAAATCGCTACAAAAATATGGGAAGTTAATTTTCTTGCAAGTGGTTTATCAGTGCATGGGAGTGCTCGAGCTCATAAGTCAAACATGGCACAAAAAGGATCATGATGCAATCATCTGTACAATGAAGTCTGCTTTTTGCTGAGTTTTATCTGTGCACCCATACACATCACTAATGCTGGGGAGGGGAGGATGCACATGAATGGAAGGAATGGAAAGCCCTTGCCAAGCCACGCAGACTCCAGTTCATTTCGGAATACTTACACCAGATTTAAAAAGGTATAGGTAGTTAGATCTCATTTTATTGTATACTAGCCTGATACGCGTGCTTTGCTACAGTATTTAAGTTCCATAAATCCAGTTATAGTACTGATGATGTGAAGTTTCAAATGTAGCATTTGTTGTAGGAATTCTAATGGAGAAGACTGTAGTGTAAAAAATGAAGGGAGACTTACATACTGTTTTTTCTTTCTCTACTGAAGGACCTCTCTGTAGACCACATTGGTGGTTCTGCCCTCAGGTGCTAGGATCACCAGGCTGCTTGTTGAGCTCAGTCTGGAGTAGGCAACATAGAACTGTCCATTTAAGTCAACTCCTGCCACCTTCCACAAAAGTGATGGCCTTTCTACTGGTGTTCCCGGATTGTTTTGCTCATATGGAGACTGTGTTGTTCTGAGCACCTTAAGGCGATCTTGCTGGTACTTGGCCTCTGCAGCTCCATGCCCCGCAGGAGTACTATGTGCAAATGTCTTTGCTGCATTCCTAAGTTGTCTCCTCCTTGTAGTGTTAAAGTACCCTGGCCTTGCTCTGATACATGACAGATACCTGCCTGCCTGGTATGGGGGGGTTATGTTTAAAGGCATCTGGGAGGCTGGGCCAGCAGCAGGGCTAAGGCAATCCTGCTGAGCAAACCTCCCTGGTGGCTGTAAGCATCCCACCGCCTCTCCTACACCTGACAGGCAACTGCCTGTCCAGTGTAGGAGGGGAGGAGTATTAAAAGCCACTGTGGAGGTGGGGCTAGCAGGATCACTAAGGTGTTACTGCTGAGGTGGGCTCCCTAGTGGCTTTAAGCACCCTGCAACTGCTGCTGCACCTGAAGGACAATCACATGTTAGGTGTAGGAGGTGAGGGGGAGTGTGTTGGAAGCCATTGGAGAGGCTGGACCAGCAGCATCACTGCACCTCACAGGTAGTTGTTGGCCATTCCTGATTTCCTCAACGGCCATTAGACCTCTGCAGTCTCCTGTAACTGTTTTTTTTTACCTCAGAATGCTGAGATCTGCAGCTGACCAATCAGAGAGTGGGGGGTGCAAGGAGGCAGCCACATAGGAATCAATGGGGGAGCACATTTTCCCCCTTTTGACCCACTTAGGGGTTGAATTTCTAAAAAAACCTTTTCTTAGTGAGCACCTACGCCATGGTAGGAGCGCTCTCCCCAAATTTGGTGCTTCTAGGTCCAGCGGTTTGATCTGGGTGTTGATTTTATGGTGAGGGGACTTTCTTTTATATACGTATATGGCTGTAAGCCTTCACAATATCAAAACACCCTCAGAAAGTTTATACATTAAAATATGATAGAACGTTTCAACCTCTATTAAAACATATAAAAGACCTGTTAAAATTAGCTCGACCTCTAGTCTTTAAAACCGATAAGACCTTTTAAAATCACTCATTTGGTTGCAATGGTATTATTTGATTTCTTTGCTCTAATTTTTCTAGCAGCCAAGGCAAAGACAGCCAATCTTGACGAAATGAAGGGGTCCTTATCTGAGAGCATAAAGGCCATCTGATCATAATCAGACAGAGGGTATAGGGCTGTCAATATCTTGGCCAAAAATTTGGTCCTGAGTTCTATATATAAGGGACAGGCCAGAATGTAGTAAGGAAGGTCTTCCACTGACTGCCGACATATACAGATATGTTGCTCTACTGGAGGGTTTGTTTTTTTTTATAGTGACCACTGAAAACGCACTGAAGGAAGGGATCTCCTGAGATTATATGAGGTTATGTTGTTTAAATAAGAATGGTCCTTTTTGATTATTTTAAACCATGGAGTGAACCTCGATTGGGAGATCATAAGAACATAAGAGAAGCCAATGTTGGATCAGGCCAGTGGCCCATCCAGTCCAACACTCTTTCACACAGTGGCCAAAAACACCAGGTGCCCTCAGGAGGTTCAGCAGTGGGGCCAGGACACTAGAAGCCCTCCCACTGTTGCCCCCCCCCCTCAAGCACCAAGAATACAGAGCATCACTTGCCCCAGACTGAGAGTTCTTATCTATACTTTGTGGCTAATAACCACTGATGGACCTCTGTAGCTGCCACCACCTCCTGTGGCAGTGAATTCCACATGTTAATCACTCTTTGTAGTTTGTGACATCTATTAGTGCACCCTCTCTAAACATCTGTTCATGTAGGTTAATACTGTTCCCTGTATGTTGAAGGAAAAGGTCTAGAACCTAGCACAGGATATGCTTCCGAAACAATAAAGGATCGAAATAGGGGGGGAAACAGCTGTATCTCAAGCCAAACCACTATGCTGGCTTTGTTCAGCTGATGCCGAATTTAATATTCTTCAGTTATCATCTGCAAGAGACCAGCACATTACAGAAACTATCCGAGAACAGAAGAGAGAGCAGCAGAATTTTAAGGGAAGCCTGTCAGTGAGTTGTTAGGCGTATCACATTCTGCTTTTATTGACTGAGGCATGCCACAGCTTAGGTGGTGTGTCACTGCCAAAAAGACAGCTTGTGATAAGCCTTTCATTTTCAGCGAGTCATTCCGCAAGCCACAAAATGCTGCTAATGCTAACAACGAAATATGCTATCCAAAGCGAGCAAATAAGTTCCTGAACTTAATATAAATATTGGCTGGAAAAACAGCAATATATTCTTTGGACTGTGAACTCTGCCTCCCAAGTCCTATTCTGGCAGAGGTGAAGCCAGTGGAAACTAAAAGAAGGGCATTCCACTGGTGGCATCTCACCTGCAGCATGCCCTCGCACATGGACACACATGAAGCTGACTTATACTGAATCGGACTGTCGGTCCATCAAAGTCAGTACTGTCTACTCAGACTGGCAGCGGCTCTCCAAGGTCTCAGGCAGAGGTCTTTCACATCACATACCACCTGGTCTTTTTAACTAGAGTTGTCGGTGATTGAACCTGGGCCTTCTGCTTGCCAAGCAGATGCTCTACCACTGAGCCATGGCCCCTCCCTCTATAGCTAGCAGAAAATCTGGTTGGATCGAATCCCCGGATTCAGTGACTTCAGTGGAATCTTATTGAGATGATTGCCTTGTTACTTTGGCATACTGCAAGTCTGAGAGTTGCCCGGCATCTACATACTGTCTTCTTGGTGCCAATATAGATTATTTCCTTAGAGAAAAGGATTATTTTCTTTAAAGGGTTTTTCCTATGGGGTAGGGTACTCAAATGTAGTACAGCCTCCCCAGTCTGAAGTGGTACAGCTCATTCTACCACCTTAGGGATGCCAACCTCCAAGTGGGACCTGGGGAACCCCCGGAATGACAGCTCATCACCAGCCTACAGAGATCAGTCCTCCTGGAGAAAATGGATCCTTTGGAGGGTGGACTTTATAATGCTATACCCCACTGAGGTTCCTGTCCTCCCCAGGCTCCATTTCCAAATCTCCAGGGGTTTCCCAACCTGGATTTGACAGCCCTCCCCCCCATTGCCCACCAGTGGCCGGGGGGCGGGGGGGCTGGCAACCCTATACCACCTTCTAATGTTATTGTTTCATTACACTGCATGCCAGGCTTCATATGACTTTGTACAGAGTTTCAGCACAATCTAGAATAGATTTGTTGTGCTGGTAGACTCACTTGAGTCATTGGGAGTGTTCTGCTCATCCTCTCATTGCAAAGTAACATGGTTTTACTATCTAGGTCTTGCACAGTTTAGGCTGGTTCTCCATTGCGATCCTAGTTTTTTTTTTTATCCCTCTTTTAATGTAAGGAACAACAAGAAAATACCAGCATTTTTGATCTGGGAATAAGCCAGAAACACCCCCTCCCAACCTGGCATGTTAGAACCACACACGAAAGCTCCATTGAAGGGACTATCTTTCCCTTCATGTTTGGGTCTGCTCTTTTCCTAGCTATATGAACCTAGAAAGCCTGCCCTGAAGTCTACGGAGAAGCGCAAGTTAAGAAAATGCATGCGAAAGATTAAACAAGTCAGTGAAAGGCGGCCATAGGAGATAGTGACTTCTAATCAGGCCCATTTTCGTCAGAAGCACGGATATAAAAACTCACCCCACATCCTGAATTATGAACCTTTGTATCTGCCAAGTCAAACACAGCAGTCTGCATAGAATGTAAACAATGTTGCCCTTATAATTAATGCTCCTCTGTAGGTGATTTTTCTTAGTGATTTACTCTCCTTGAGCCAACAGAGTAATAGAAAACAGGGAACAAAAAAGATTACAAAACAGTTTATTTGCATGGGTTTTTTAAAAATTATTCTTTATTAGATTTATTAATCCTCCCATCCCAGTTTAAACTGGTCTTACTGTTTTACTGTGTATGGTACATCATGTGGCTATGAAAGCACATCAACAGCATCCATGGAGCAAGAAAGGATATAGATTATGACAGGGCTTTTTTTTGTAGAAAAAGCCCAGCAGGAACTCATTAGCATGACAGGCCACACTCAACAGCAGGAACTCATTAGCATATTGGGCCCCACCCCTGCAGCTCTTTCCCAGGATCAGCTTCCCCAAGTGCCCCGCGGCTTGCGGGGCACCTGGGGAACCTGAAGGAAGGAAGGCAGTTTCTGGATTGGCTTCCCCAGGTGCCCCGTTTATACTGCCTTACCTCCCTGGATTGGATTGGCTTCCCCAGGTGCCCCACGGCTTGTGAGGCGCTTGGGGAACCCAAGGGGGGGAGGCTGTAGGCATGGCCAACACGGAAACCAGCCGGAACTCCATTCCTGTGTGTTCCTGCTCAAAAATAGCCCTGGATTATGAAGATTATGCATATTTTAGCAAAGTTGCAATTACCAATGGGACACAGTTATTACTTACTTTATTCATTAATTAATTTCAGCTTGTATTCCACCCTCCTTGCATGCGGGCTCAGAGCGGAGGACAACAGTAGGGATTAAAACATTTCACAATAAGAGTTAAGACATTTCACAATAAATCTTTCATGATAGATAGTTCAAACAGATTAAAACAGAGCTATAAACTAAAACGGCTGGCACGGCAGTTTGGTATAGTAATCTCGAGAACTAGAGCCGCTAGGCCATAGACCAGACTATGGGCCTTCACCTCATGGGCCATTCAAAGGTGGACGGTTTCAGCAGGAGAAGCCAGTAGAGGGAATAGTTGGATGTCCGATGCCTCACCCAAAGGCCCGGTGGAACAGCTCCATTTTACAGGCCCTGAGGAACTGTAATCAGGCCCGTAGCCAGGATTTTTAAAGTCAGGAGGCATTTAAATTTCTTAGGGGGCACTGCCAAATCAAATTAAAGGTAATTTAATTAAGTTTCTGGGGGAATTAATTAAGTTTCTGGGGGAAATAGAGAGGTGGTGCCTGGCTCCACGTGACCACTGTAGCTGGCCCTTCACACCAGACAGCTGCATAGGAATACTCGGCTCCTTCCCCACATCCGCTGCAACTCGGTGGCTCTGGGCTGGATGGGAAGTCGGGGGGAGCTTCCCAGTAAGTCGGGAGGCTAGCCCTGAGATGCCCCACTGTAGCCACAGGCCTGACTGTAATAAGTCCCGCACTGCCCTGATCTCCATCAGGAGCATGTTCCACCAGTCTGCGGTCAAAAAAAGCCCTGGTCCTGATTGAGGCTAAGCAGATGTCCTTTGGGCTGGTGACAACCAGCAGATACTGATCTGCTGAGCGCAAGGCTCTCCGGTACACATATGGGGAAAGACAGTCCTTCAGATATGTCGGTCCTTGGCTGCACAGGGCTTTGAAGGTCAGTACCAACACCTTGAAATTGATCTGGTACTCAGTCAGAAGGCAGCAGGCAGCACAGTCAGCAAATGGGCCACTGCATTTTGCACTAGCTGGAGTTTCCAGATCAGCCTCAAGGGCAAGCCTGTGTACAGTGAGTTACAGTAATCAAGTCTAGAAGTGACCATTGCATGGGTCACTGTAGCCAAGTCCTGGGGGGGTGTTGCTTGATCTGCCTAAGAGGATAAAAGACAGACTGGGCAAGAGCAGTGACCTGGGCCTCCACTGAAAGTGAGGCATCCAGAATCACCCCTAAGCTCCTCACCCTCTGAGCTGGCACTAATGGTGTCCTGTTAGGGTTGCCAGATCTGGGCTGGAAAATACCTGGAGACTTCGGGGGTGGATCCAGGAGAGGGCAGGGTTTGGAGAGGGGAAGGACCTCAGCATGGTACAATGCCATAGAGTCCACCCTTCAAAGCAGCCATTTTCTCCAGGGGAGCTGATCTCTGTCACCCAGGGATCAGTTGTAAAAGTGAGAGATCCCCAGGCCCCACCTGGAGGTTGGCAACCCTATGTGCCATCAAAGGCAGAGAGACTGATCCCCAACCCCCCCCCCAGCTCAGGTACAAGACCTCCATCTTCACTGGATTAAGTTTCCACTTAATCTGCTGGCCCTAATGCCCTGTCCAAGTTTTCTGTTGTGGAGCCCAAACAGCTGTCCAATAACACTGTCAGCAGCCAGGACCTTATCAACATCCTCCTGAGGGAGTCGGTTGAAATGGTCCAATATTGGACCTGAAGATGGACAAGGGGCTTCCAGTCCCGTTACTTTATCAACTGTGCATGGGAGGTCCTGGCAGAGCAGTAAGACTTCGTGAATACCTCACAGCCAATAGCCAATCCCCTATGATTTTACTTGCCTTGTGGCAACTGGGTTAAAGACCAAATAGTCCTAAACAATTGGACCAGGTGCGAATTTGCAGGCACAATGGATGCCGCATAGAACTTCTTAGTGGACTTTACTGCCTTCTCATAAATGTTCTATAAGATGTTCTTGCAGCTCCATCACAAGTATGCTGCCACACTCGCTCTAGCTATCTTGGCTCCCATTTCATCCTCTGCAGCTCCAGGTTATACCATGGGGCTGCTTTGGTTTGAGGGTAGAGAGGGTGGTGAGGGTGATTTTGTCAATGGCCTCAGAGAGGTGGCCATGCCAGTCTGCCACCAGCACATCTAATCTACCACCAGAAGGCATCGGATCCTGCAGAACTTCCAGAAGCTGACTAGGGTCCATTTGGCTCTGTGGGTGAGCATAAATCTGCTCACCACCTTAACAGGGAGGGTTCAGCACACTTAGCCAGACCTTCAGGTCAAAGTGGTCTGACCACAGGACTGCATCTGCAGCCACGAGATCCACATTTATCCCCATCCCCCAAATCAAGTCCAGCATGTGGCCTGTTTGATGCATGAGAGTCGATACAAATTGGGAGGGTCCCAGGGCCTCCGTGGATGGCACTACATCCTTGGCCTGTGAGGACGTTGTGTCATCGAAATGAATATTGAAAACCCCCAAGATCAACAGACTGGGGTGTTCCAACACCCAGCCAGGCACAGCATCCAAAAGGCCATCTGCAGATGCTTTAGTAGGTCGGCCTCCCATGCCCAACCAACACATTCAGCGCCAGTGGTTTTTGGTGTGTGGGGGGGAGTGTCCTAATGGAAAAAGAGTCTCAGATAAATGGAGGACCGAGAACCCAGGTAGAGTGAATTGATTTAGGGCAACAGTTTTGCCCTCTCTCACCCAGGTCTCAAGTTAACATATTTAAAGACTGTATTTTCTTATACTTGGATAAAACCTCTGAATATAATATTTGAAAACTGATAAACAGTAGTGGAAGAGATAAAAACTTGACACACACACCCTCCATAGTACAAAATAGTTGTACAAAAGTTTTTAGAGAGATGGGAGAAGACCGTGGGTGAGCTTTTTGTTTTTTCAAAATATTGTTCACTCTCACTCCCTCTTTCAGGCTTGCAATTTTAGGTTTTTCTCACCTTAAATCCGAAAGTTGGTCGGTGGGCAATGCAAATTCATGCATATTAACCATCCAATCGATCTGGAGCTTAGCTGAGGTGCTGGCCTCTTTGTCGTTTGAAATTCATCAGGTGGCTCTTTTGTAGCAGCAGGGGAGAAGAAGACTCGCACCAGGATTATCTAGCTTGAAAAGCATTAATAAAGCGGATGCATCCTCAGCATTTGTAAGCACTGCAGGTTTATCAGCACTGGAGATCATTAAGGAGAAATAGTTCAGATATGTGTCCTAATTGTTTGGGGGGGAAGGGCAGAAGAAGAAACTGACAAATCAAAGTGACACCAAGCAAACAGGGCTTGAAGGATCGGAAAAGCAGAGGAAGATGCCAAAAAGGCTTATAAATCCATTTTCAGCAAGGAGGGTTGCACCAAAGAGTTGGCTGCATTTCTTGTATTTTCAAGCTAAGTGGATGCTAAATGTTGGAAATGCCAGTCCATCATTTCCCCTGGTAATGCACCAGAAGTTATATCTGATTCCCACCATTAGGAAAATTGCATGCCATGGATTGGCTCAAGCCAGCTTTCTTGCTCAGTCTTGTCCAGGTCCCTGCTTGATTACCAGCTCGGTCCTATGTTGCTTTCCTCCATACAGGTCCCAAGTCCTTTGGAGCTTTAAAGGTAAGTACCCAGATTTTGAATTGTGGTCACAAACCAATGGGCAGCCAGTGCAGATCTTTTAGTACTGGAGTGATATGATGCCTGTATCCTACCCCTGACAATAGCCTGGCTGATTCATTTCGGACCAGCTGAAGTTTCCAGACCATTTGCAAAGGCAACCTTACCCCCACGTAAAGCACATTACAGTAATCTAACCAGGATGTAATGAGAGCATGGATCACTGTGTCCAGATCATGCTTTTTGAGGAATGGCTGTAGGTGGTGTATGAGCTGAAGCTGATAAAAGTTAACCCTTGTTCAATTTTCAGTTTTGCCATCTTCAGCTATTAAGGGCAGATATAACAAAATTGCCCGGACTGAGGTATTTTGCCCTTTTAACAGTGGTGAGATAGAGTCAATGGCACATGTCTTTCTTCGTTGTTCCTTCTACAATGAAATTTGTACTGCCCTTATCTCCCCATGACTTGAGCTCTGTCCTGACACCTCCGACTCTGGGATCATTAACTCTCTGATGTGAGTCTAGAGATCACCCGGAAAGTTGCTAAATTCTGCTCCCAAGCGATTAAACCGCGTTCTAGATATATCTCCCATCTTAATGTGGAAGATAGTAGCTGATGTGTCTGCCTTAATGTGGAAGATAGTAGCTGATGTGGCTATTTTTACGTAGTTAGGTTAGAAATGGCTGTATTTCTATTAGTAATAGTTTTAATTACTTTTATATTTGTATATTTTATTAGGCTATTTTTCTGACTTATTTGTACTCTGGTCATGGACTGTAAATAAAATAAAGTAAAGCTGATAAAAGGCACAATGTGCCGCAGAGGAGATCTGGGCCTCCAGCTGTAGACCAGGATGCAGCAGTACCCCCAAGCGATGAATCTGTTCTTTCATGGGGTGTGCAACTCCCGTCAGGACATTCTGACTCCTCAGTCCTTGAACACCTTTGACATTGACCAGCAGCACTTCAGTCTTGTGTGGACTGAGCCATAGGCATAGAGTACGGGGGGGCCTGAGGGCTCGAGCCACCCCGGAAATTTCCCCGGGAGGCTCAGCCACCCCCGGAAAAATGGAGCGCCTGCCGCCACACCTCCCCAGGTCCTTCTGAGGCCCAGCCGTCGCTGCTGGAGAGGGAGAGGGAAGGGGTGGCGGGGGGGGAGAGGCACCGGCAGCAGCGGCTGGCAGGCCTCGGAAGGGCCTGGGGAGGTGCGGCGGTTTCCCGGGGGGAGAACATCACTCCAGCAAGCGCGCGCGCAAAGCGTGCACGCTAAGAACCCCCCCCCCCTGGAATTTCCAAAAGTCTACGCCCCTGGACTGAGCTTAAGGTTATTGGACCTCATCTCTCCCATTACCATCTCCAGACATCTGTCCAGGACTTCCACAGCCCCACCTAACTTAGAAATAGAGCTGGGTGTCATTGGTGGCACCTTGCTCCAATCCCCTGATAGTCTCTCCCAGTAGTTTCATGTAAACAGTGGGGGGGGGGGGAACAAAATGAAACTCTGTGGGATACCACAGCATAAAGGCCATGGTCCTGAGCAGCAGTCCCCCAGCACTTTCTGGAACTGACCAATCAAGTAAGAGTGGAGTCACTGAATAATGGTACTCGCCCACTGCCAACTCAGCCAGCTGCTCCAGAACAATACCGTGATCAGTGGCATCAAATGCCGTCTGGTGTCATTTCATACATTAGACAGAAACAAAAGCCCTTCTAACACATGATGACCATGCATACCAGGGATCCTGTCAACCATACGTGTCTGGAGGATGAACGACCTTGTCCTCACAATAGGCATGGTTGCCATGACATCTGAAAGGGGCAATGCACCGATGCTATATGAAACCCTGACTTTTCAGGGGGTTGTTTTGCATGTGCTGAAAATCAGTGTGTTGCTACTTTCAGATAACATGGTGACTACATATCAGGAAAATCTATATGTGGTTACCAGCCTGAAAAGAGCTAAGCTCATGTTTGTCATGAAGTGTGCATTCAGCTACAGCTCTCTGTGCATGTACCTGTATGATACATGCTTTCATATCCACATTTGACAATGAAGAAAATGATATCAGCATGTATCCCATGCGTTCCTTCCATTGCTCTCAAAGGGGGAGCTGCTGTGAAGGCAAAAAGACTGGTAGGTTGTTTTTGTTATGAGTCTCACACATTCAGTCCACTTATGTGATAAACATGTGATCACCACATCTTACAAAGACATCAGCTCTTCTGTGCTCTCTCACCTTAGACAACGAAAACTATGTGATGTGCAGAAGACCTTGCAATGAGAATATTTCCCCTTTCCTTTGAGCTCAGCAGTATCGATTCAGCATGTGTATGTGCAGTAGAAAGGTGTTTCAGCTGTGGTAAAAGTTGCCCTTACTTCCCAAATGGCAACCCTGCAGCTATAACATATGCCACCTGACCCTGAACTGTGGTTCCATCTCTTTGCTCCTGGAAAGGTTCTCCCTGGAGTTCAGTGTCTATTTTGCCCTGTGCTTGGAAGTGGAAGCACAATTGCTCACTGGTGTGAATAGCAGTAACCATACAAGGCTGGTTCAGCTTTTCTTCCTCTGCAGAGTGGTGAGTTTACTTTAAGTTGATGCCAAGTTAATTAAAGCTCTTCCTAGTGTCAGAATGGACTTTTATTTAAGATTTGATCTTTTCAGGATCCTTTTCCCAATCACTTGTTGAATTTTTTTTTTTAAAAAAAAAAAAACAGGATCACTGAAGCCACAGGGGAACTTGGGCAAAGCCGCGAGTCAAAACGTGGTGCGGGGCAAATAGTGGGAAATTCAAGCACGCAGTCGGGGCAAAGGGAAGAATGACGTCAGAGCAGCGTCTCGTGGGAAATCGGTCTCAGAGAGGTTGAGTGGTAATAAAGGGGTGGGGGCTGGCAGGCCATCTTTGACTTTTGCCCAGGACCGCAGAATCCAAAAGATCATCCCTTGTTGCTGGTACTGAAGATCCCATTGTTGTTGTTGTTACATATTTTGGGCCCAATTTATATGCATTATGTACACCATTTATATGTTTAGTATATGGATAATGACTAGTGCTGATTTATTGATGCATAATTATGTTAAAGAATGTGTATATTTTACAAGAAAAATTGGGCACCAGGTCAGTGTTTGATAGCATTCCTAATCCAGAAATGCTGGGCTGAAAGTCAAGTCAAATCTTAACCTGCATGTTTGCCCCTGTCAGCACTAATTTCATGTGAAAGGGTTTATAGTGCTTCATGGAATGGATATCACACCATAGATCCATCCTGCTTACAGCAATGCTTCCCCACCCACCCCCATCACAAAGGTCAAAGAGCCTCTTGCATTACACGATGGCACCCAGCACCTTAGGAGATATTGCTGTTAGCAGAACAGATCCACAGGGTCCAACCCAATATTTGAACACTTTATTGACTACATAATATTAGACAAATATTATTACTCTTTTCTTTCCTCCTCTTTTGCTGCATTATTAAAACACATGCCATTCAAACAACAAGGCGACAACAAAAAGCTTTCACTTCTTTGCCTCTAGGTGAAAGCTTCTTGAGCTTGGTGGTGACCTAAAAGCTTATATCATTGAGCAGATGTTTTCTGGCCTCTGGGAAATCAGTATATGTTCAAAACCAGACAGTAGCAAGCACGTACCCACATCTCAACTATAAGTGATATTAACTCGGTACTCAGGCTGATGCCTGAGAACCTGACCTTGCGGTGTGCTGAACGTGAATGGAAGTTTTGTGGATTCTGTGTGATGCTGAGTTTATGAACAGAAAATAGGGGCAAGTCTAGCTGCTGCTTCAATCCCTCTGCCAAGTCAAGGAGTACTGACTGGCAACAAAGGAGAGGAAGAACACAGCAGAGCTCTTCAGCCATGGTTATAGAGTTCTGGAGTCGCAAATAGCCTCTAATCCAAGCCGCAGTTCAGTGCAGGAAATTCAGAGTTAGAGCATTCCTGGCAGATGTCTGCCCAGCATTTGCTTGAAGATCCTCAGTAACGGAGAGCTCATCACCACCGTGAATAAGTGGTTCCATTGTCAAACCAATTTTGCCATTAGGGAGTTGTTCCGAATGTTCAACTGAATTTGTAACTTAAGCCCATTAGATTCCCCTGGAGCAGCAAAGAACAAGGCTTTCACGTGACAACCCTTAGAGAAAAGCACAATCATGACTTGCCTCCATCTTTTCTTGTCAGGAAAGTTCTCTGGTCTTCTCCAGTGTAAACATACTCATTTCCTTCAGCCTTTTTTTAAAAAAAATAGTCTTTTATTGCTTTTATTCTAAAAACTACAGAAATCAAAAAGAAAACCAGTAAAAAACCAAAGTAATTGTGGTCATATATATAAACATTTGATTAAGCTTTTGTTTCAATTACATTAGACTAAATACAATGAAGCAAACCTTCATTGATTAATTGTAGTATTATTGTAGTTAATTAATTTTAATATTGTAGTATGTATTAATATTGTGGTAAAGCAGAAAATTTAACCAAAGAAAGTGTCCAAGAGTTCAGTTTCATTTACTAAAGATCAAGACATAGAAATATCTAGCTTAAAATTAGCCGATTTTATTTCTGAGATCGTATCTTCGTCTGGTCTTGGGAGTTTTCGGGGCAGCCTCCCCAAGTTCAGATTCTGATTCTTCTCCATTGGGTACAGGTGATGAGTCTTTTTTGCTTCCCATGTCACTATGGTCTGTTGCCTTGTTGTCTTCTGCTGGGCTTTCCGTCTTCTCAGTTTCCTGTAGTTGTTCCAAAAATGCTTTAGCTTTTGCAACAGAGTCAATTCTAGTTTTCTTATCTTTGTATTTGAAGGCGAGGCCTTCTGGTACAAGCCATCTGTAGGATGTGGAGTTTTTTGGTAGATGCAATCAGGCTTTTGTATTGTCTCCTCCTCTTTCTAATCTCAAATGGAATGTCCTTTAAAACTTTTATTTCCTTGTCCTTGATTCTTAGGATAGCCCCATTAGTCACTTTGAGTATCTGGTCTCTGATGTACCTTTTGGAGAATTTCACAAAGACTTCACCAGGCAGATTATTTTTCTTGATATATTCTGGATAGGTTCTGTAGACCATATCCATTTCACTTTGTAGAAAATCTGCTTTTAAATCTCCAACTGGCCCCATGGCATCGCTTAATTTTTTTAAAAAAAGATTTTCTCCATCATGCTCTGGGATACTTTGGAATCTCAGTACATAAGTTGATTTTTCCATTTGTAGTGGCAATAGTTGAATTTGATCTGAGGTTCTCTGTTTTTCCACAGTCTCCAGTCATTTTTTTTTTAAGTTTAGTTGTTTTAACATCAACCTTCTGAAGTGATTCTGCTGTTTGCTCTGTTCTAGTCTTTGTTTCTTTTGGCTGTTTTGTAGTAATTCAAAGTTGTTATTCAATGAAGTCATCTGGTCCAGCAGAGGGCACAATGCTGCTGCCAACATATTGGGAAAGTCTGTAGCTGCTTCTGGCCTGGTGATCAGAGCAGCCGGGCTGACATTTCCTGTAGGAGGTTCCGTTTTCTGGGCCATTTTTCTCCCAGCCATCTGTGTATTTGTTTACTTTTTAGCAAAAGTTTCAAAAAGTTCTATGGCCTGCAAAGATGGGTAATTTTTACTTGGTTCCACTCTACTTTGATCAAAAGGCACTTTGCTTTCAGTCCCCTTGGTTAATGGTTAATTTTAAAGAGATTTTCTCTTTTCTCTTTTCACAGGTGGGCTCCTCCCAAAACTTCACTTTAGTTTAAGGGGCTGTTTGTCTGGCCGCTTATCTGCATTTTCAATTCATCGCAACTCAAGCTTCATTGAAGATATTCCACTCGGGTAAGGGAAACCACTCAACCAACTGCTTGCTTGTCTGGGTGTGCATCCCTCGCGCCATTGCTGGTTCTCTGGCGGCGGGACCTTTGATGCAAAGAGGAGCCTTGATACCTTGGCAGTCAGCCTTGGGAGAGGCACCCCTCAAGCTCCATGGCTTGGAGCCCCCTACAAGTGCTCTGGGGTGTCCGGAATCGTCCGAGCCCCCTCCCTGCCACCAGGTCACAGAGTGCATCCCTTGGAGCACTGAAGGGACATGTCCACCATTCAGGTTGCCAAAACCGGAAGTCTCCTTCAGCCTTTCTTCATAGGACTCATTTTCCAGACTCTCATCAACTTTTGCTTTCCTCTTCTAAACCCATTCCAGTGTGCCTACCTATACAGTGTCTGTGCATCTCTTTTAAAATGTGGTGCCCAGAATTCATAGAGGTGGATCCAGCCACTCTGGTCCACAAAGGTTAAAGACTTCCTCCAGTTTAAGGAGCCTTCCCTCAACTTAAGTGGCTCTTCTTCCAATGGAAAGGCCACTTCAGTTGGAGGAAGTTTCCTGAGGCTGGAGAAGGCATCAAACTTTGCTAAGCAAAATGGCTAGATGCATCTTATAGTTCTCTTTCCTTCTCAACAGGTATCACATTGCTTTGTTGTCATGATATATAAATGCTAAACATTATTATTTACTGGGTCCAGAATGGGAATGCCAAGCGTGCCAAAGAGCCAGTGTGGTGTAGTGGTTGGCATGCTGGACAAACTATGGAAAGCCAGGTTCAGATCACTGTTCAGCCAGCCTGCTACCTTATTGGGCCTCTTTTTTTCACAGGATTGTTGTGAAGATAAAATGGAAAGGGGGGGAAGCTATGTACACCACCCTGTCAGGACCCCTCCTAGGCTGGACCCAGGAACAGATACTTCATCTGAAGAGGACTGGGAAGATCTGGAAACAAGACCAGTACAGCTTTACAGTTCAAGATCTTTTTGAGATACACCACAGACTTGTAAATACCATATAGATTTTTTTGTCTTAACTGTTTTTGAGAGGATCGACACCCAAACCCTGCCTATCTATCAAGTACCCAAAGTTCCTATTGGGTTCCCTGTCTAACCATGGTACCTCCCCTTTGCCACCAAAGCTCTTCTGTTTTTCTTTTTATCCACTCCACCACTGGTCAGCTATTGGTTAACCTCTGGTTAAACTGTTTTCTTTTTCTCTCTCTTCTAATGTTCCAGTATTCCTTTTAAAAAGTGATTGGCTATAGCCAGGGAAGGGGGGGATGGCCTCTAGTTCTTTCATCGCACATCTCAGTTATAAGCAGTGTTCCCTCTAAGGTGAGTTAATGTGAGCTAGCTCACAGTTTTTTAGCCTCTGGCTCACACATTTTTGTCTTCACCGAGGAAAGATGGCTCCAGAGCAAACGAATCTATGCAGTAGCCAAATCACTCACTTACAACTTTAATGCCAGTAGCTCACAAAGTAGAATTTTTGCTCACAAGACTCCATAACTTAGAGGGAGCATTGTTTATAAGCCAGGGTAAAAATAAATGTTGTGGCCTGGCACCTAAAAAAGAGAAAGGTAGGCACCAGGTGAGGGAGAGCATTTCAAAGGCAAAATGCCACCACTTAAAAGTCCTTTCTCCAGTCACTTCCTACCTGTCCATATGGGAGAGCAGAGCTTGTAAGGAAGACCTTAACTGGCAGTCTACACAGTATGATGGGAGCTGATCCTTCAAGCATACTGGCCGCAAGCCATTTAGGGCCCGTCCACACAAGTGCGATGAAGCGGACGGGAAGCGTACCTGCGTTGCGTCGCTGCATAAAGAGGCGCGTTAATGCGATCCCACGGAACGGCACAGAATCGCACAGCCAATGTCGTTGCGCGATCACACAGCGTCGCTCAAGCGTCCCAGTGAGAGAGCGGACGAAGAGACGGCGTGGTGCGACCAGACATAAGCGCGCTGTATGCGGCAAACGTTCTTCCGGCGTGCCGTTTGCACGTCAGAAGCGTTGCGTTCGCTTACACTTCCGCGCATGTGCACATTCAGTCCCTTCGCTCGCTCGCTCGCTCGGCCGATCGCAGCCGCAGGAGTACCGTGGACAGCAGTCTTGAGGTCACAGGGAGACTACAGGACACAGTTGCCACAGCGAACCATGGAAACGGAGGAAGAGCTTGTCGGGACATCCGTCCTGGCTGTGTGTGGGACTGTGCAGATCCTGAGGCAGCGTCAGCAACAACTGTGGTATCCAGGGGAGACAATGAGACATGGCCTCCGGAGACAACGGGCTGCCAGCTATGTGAGATGTGGCATCCGCCGTATAGGTCGCTCACGCCGGCGCAGGGAGAGTACAGCACGGCACGTCGTGCAGCTTACCTACCTTGCACAGCAGCTGCCACACCGCCGGTGGTGGGTGTACCCCCGGTCTACAGAGTGGTGGATGACATTTGTCACCCACGTCTGGGGAGAAGAAGAGTGGGTGAAACACTTCAGAATGTCCAGGTGAAGCGCAGAGAGGGGTGGGGGAGGAGGGTATTGTGGTCCGTAGACACACAGGGGTGGCAGACCGGAACACCTGTCCATGGCAGACCCGTACGCCACGTGACACAGGCCTGCATATGGGTGGAGTAGTTTGGCACCATGCCTCAGGGCTACCTGAACCCCACAGCTCGGGCCAGTGGAGTCAGGGGGAGAGGAGGAGGAGGGGTCGTGGGTGTCATGACATGTTGTGTTGGAGGGCGACCCCCGAGTTGATGTGTTATGTCCACAGGGCCACATTCACCTGGCTGGTGGACGGGCTGCGGGACAGACTCCAAAGGGAGACGACGGTGATGCGGGTTCCCGTGCCAGTGGAGGAGCGTGCGGCAGTGGCTGTGTGGTGGATGGCCAACACCATGTCCTACAGAACCGTCGGCATGCAGTTTGGCCTTGCCCGATCCACCGTGGCGGCCATTGTCGTGGAGGTCACGCGTGCCATTGTGGAGGAGCTGTTTCGTCGAGTGGTGTACCTACGGAACCCAGACAGGGTGAGTGCGCAAGTACATGAGGAGCACCGTGTAGTAGCAAGGGGAGGGGGCCACGGGCAGACCCCGGAAGGCATGCTGCCGAGCAGGCACGGACCCGTGTTTACAAGTTGCCCGTTACCTTGCCCACAGGTCATGCATGCATTTTCCGCCCGGGGCTTTCCGCAGTGTGTCGCCGCCATCGATGGATGCCACATCCGGACCACGATCCCCGTGGACCAGGCGGAGGACTATATGAATCGAAAGCACTACTGCTCATTGCTGCTGCAGGGCACCGTCGACCATGCCACTCGTTTTGTGGATGCCGTGGTGGGCCATAGTGGGCGGAGCCACGATGCACACGTGTTGCGCAGCTCCAACATCGTGGATGCCATGGATGCGGGCCAGTTCGTGCCGGGAAATCCCACCCGCACCATCGAGGGAGTGGAGGTGCCCCCATTAATCCTGGGTGATGCGGCCTATCCCCTGCGGCGGTGGCTGATGGTGCCCTACAAGGGCCACATGACCCCCAGGCAGCGGCACTTCAATAAGGTGCATGCGCGCGTGCGCAATGTCGTGGAGCGTGCCTTCGGCCGTTTGAAGGCACGATGGCGGTGCCTGCTTCTACAGGTGCCGCTGCAGCTGGATAACGTGAAGTATGCCGTGGCTGCCTGCGTGGTCCTGCACAACCTCTGCGAGGACCGTGGCCACGAAGCTCCTGAGGCGCTGGAGGAGGGAGAGGAGAGGGACTTCGAGGAGGACTGAGACGAGGCCGAGCAGAGGCACCCACAGATGGATGCGGATGAGAGGCAGGCAGCTGCGGGTCGGGTGGTGCAGGAGGCCCTCACCACATGGTTCTGTCGCCGCGCAGGGATCCCCTAGGTCCCTCTCCCTGCCGTCGCCGTGGTGTGCGCCGCTCCCTGTCCCTGGGGTGCTGAGGCAACAAGATTGTGGTGGAGTTCTGCCCTCCCTCAAATAAAGCAGCTTACAACCAGATGCTAGTCCGTCTCCTATTGTGGGAGCCATGGAGGGTGGGAGTCAGAACTCATGGGGCTGTCACGCAGAGGGGTGCGGGTCTGGCATGGCATCTCCCGTACGGCATGTCTCCCCTGTTCCAGACCCCTGAGCTGCCAGGAGGGGGGACCAGCTGGGGACCACAGACAGCACATTGGGAATGCATGGACAGCTAGGCTATGGGGTCAGCTGGAAAGGAGCCCCCCTGCCGTTGTCTGCAAACCATGGTGATGGCCCTGGTGCCTCTCCCCTTCCCTGCCACACACATAGCGTAAGGTTGGGCGTTCGCTGACAAGTGCGTCCTGGGAACAGAGGGCTTGCCCGTGTGTTCTGACATCGGGACGAACATGCGCAGTGGCGCTCGGGCAAAGGCTCGTTCGTTCGCGGGTGCGACGCGCCGGCCACCAAACGATCCGCATCGCCGAGCCAGTGGATGCGGAGCGGCAGCCACATGTCACCTGTTCGCTTTGTAGAATAACATGTTCACTGTACAGATTCATCTCCCCGTTTCCCTCCCTTCCCCCCCACGGAGGTGCGAAGCCTCAGCCCTTTGCGTTTTCGTATTTTCGCCCAAACAGTGGGCAAAAGGGGGCGCGTGTCAGCGCATGCGCAGAACGCAGAGGCCTCCTCATTCAGGCAGCATGGGTTTCCCCACCAAGGGTGTGCTATGGCTGCCTGAGGAGGTGGAGAGTCTGCTGGAGGCTCTTTATGAGCTGCAGGCCGGGTCCAGGGTCATGCCCTCGACCCATGAGGAGACCCTCTCCCTCTTCGAGCAGGCTGCCAGCCGCCTGGCAGCCCAGGGGTTCCGGCGCTCGGCACAGCAGTGCCGGGCGAAGTTCAAACGGGAGAAGGCGGCATTCTTCGAGGCGCTGGAGGACTGGGATGGTCTCCCGCCTCGAGGACACCGCCCTCCCCGTTTTGGACTGCTCCGGAACCTCTGGGAGCAGGCTGGGCGGCCTGGATGGAGGTACCAGACGCCATACCGTAAGTACCGCCCTACCCCCTTCCCCTTGGATCTTAGTGGCCCCCCCCTCATGGCTGTCATTTCACAGGGCGTCCACGGGCGAAGAGGCAGAGGGGGGCCACCTCAGAGGCCGAGGGCCAGGGATCCCTGCAGGAGGGCCAGCGGCGCCCTGCAGCACAAGGTGAGCATCATGACAGCATGCCCACACAGGCTCCCAGCATGGGGCTGCCAGGTGCCATGACATGTAGAGTGCCTGTGGTGGTGGTTCCCCGGGGTCAGGGGGAGCAGACAGCGCTGGAGGAGGCCAGCATGGCTGACTTGGGCCTAGGGTGGCTGGTCACTCGGTGGTCTGCACAGCTGGGGCAGGAGCCCAGCTCCTGACGGCTGCCATGTGCCTCTGCCTGCAGGGCCTGTGGTGGTGAGCTCTCCGGAGCCACATTTGGGGAGTGGCCGATCAGGGGATGCGGGTGAGTACCCACTGGCCATGGCCATCGGCCGTGGCCACGCATATGGGGTGGCTCCCGCAGCACACACACATGGGGCCGGTGCCTCCACCTCGCAGCAAGGTGGAGCCTGGGTGGCCTGGCAGGATGTGGTTGGGTCACCCTCCACGCACGCCTGGCAGCCATCAGTCGACTGCTGGGCTAGCTACGTGGGCACCGGCCCTCCACAAAATCCTGTCTTTGGTCGCCCACGTAGTTTCCCCTTGGGTTCTCACCCCCACCCTTGTTTCACATGCAGGGGAGCCAATGCAGATGGCTGCCACTCCCAAGGAAGCTGGACCTGTGGTCATCAGCTCCGCCCCTGAGACAGACTCAGGTAGGTGTGCATATGGATGGGGCCCAGGGACCACGGTCGCCCCCTGCCAATATGGTTCTGACCCCCTTCCTCTTCCCACAGCAGAGCGGGCCCCATCTGCACCCGAGGCGGGACCGTCTTCCGGCACCACCTTGGGAAGGCTAGCCATCCTAGAGGGAAAGATGGAGAACGTCATAGACACCCGTGAGTATCCCGCTTGGCATGTTCGAAGAACTTTGCCGTGGGTGGACTGTAGACGGTGGTGAGCAACTGGCACGTCTGCTCCCATCCATGGCATGGCAGCTCAGCCGCCAGCCAAATGTCCTTGTGGGCCGGTGGCCGGCCATGTGGCCACTGACGGGACACCCGCCCTTGTTTCCCCACAGTCGGTCGATACGGATACCGACTCTCCTTCCTGCAGCGGGGTATGCGCAGAATCGAGCAGCTGCTGACTGAGATGTGCCTGGATGACGCCATGGCAGCCCAGGTGGCGGAGGCTGCGTCTCCCGGGCCGTCCCCCCTCCGGACACACCGCACCTCGCGCCGGCGACCCCACATCCTCGAGGACTCTGACGAGGAGCCACCGGGCCAGGAAGGGGAGGAGCCATCTGAAGAGGGGGTGACGGGGCCGGCCCCAGACGAGGGGGCAGCAGCGGGACAGGGGGGGCAGAGGTGGCAGGCCAGGCCGCGATTCTCGTGGCCTCCTCTGGTGAGGAGGGGGCAGAGGGGCCACAGAGTGCTCGGCAGCATACCCTGGAGGGTGCGGGGGAGTCAGGGTGGGACACCGGGTCGGGTTAGGGGGGGGCGGGTTGGTTGATTCATGTTTCTTGTAGTTGTTTACATAGTTCTGTTTATTAAAGTTTGTTATATTTTTCCAAAACCATAGTAGTGTTGTCCTTCCCCCCCCCATACCCCCCTCCCCGGGGGACCTCTGCTGGTTGCCCTGGGCCAGTGTCCCTATGATGCTCCCGGCTTCTTCCGTGCCCGCCCACGGCCTCTACCCCGGCCCCGCCTTACCTGCGTGGCCACCCCACTAGGGCCGGGCCGCTGAGGCTCTGTTGCCACAGCCCGGGCATGCATGGTGTCCACTAGGGCAGAGACCACATCTGTTAGACGAGCCATCTGAGTGTTGGAGGCCTCTATGCTGGCCTGCATGGTGGCCTGTGCTGCAGCTTGGGCGGCGTGTGCTGCCTGATCTTGCTCACGGGCGGCCCGCATTTCAGCAATCAGCTCGTCATGCATCCGCCGGTCCTCTGCCATGGCTTCTCTGTTGTCTTCCCGGGCCTGGGTGGCCAGGTGCTCCCCAACACTTTGTAGGGCAGAGAGCCGCTTCTTCTTTGTCTTGCAGAGGGCTGCTCTCTCTGCAGGGGTCAGGTCTCCCATGGTGACGTCTGGTGGAAGGCCTGTTGGGGTATGGGCAGTGAACACCAGGCCCATCCCCCTCACACCGGCCACCTCTACCCTACCCAGACAGGAACATAGGCCATGCCCCAGCCTATCCCCTAGTGTGACTCACGGTCCGGGTGGCGACCGGAGCCCTCCATGGGTTCTTCCTCCTCCTCCTCCTCCTCTGCCTCCTCCTCCGCTTCCATGTCCGCATCCGAGACCAGCTCTTGTGTCCCTAGGAAGGAAGGTTCCGTTTACTGTGATCCACAGTGGCTGGCAACGCCAGTAGTGGAGCAGTGTGCAGTCGGAGGCCCACTGATGCCCTTCACCAACCTTGGCCGGGCGGCATGAGACTGTCCTCGTCAGTGTCATCATCCTCGTCGCTGCTGTCCTGCTGGGTATTGCTCACTGACTCTGTACCTGTACGTGGGACAGACAGGGAATCACCAGCCGTAGTTTGCGCGACACAGCCCCCATATACCCCCTCTCCCACTGGATGCCCCAGCAGCTCTTCTTCCACGGGGTGCTCCCTTGTGGAGGGCATTGTGCCTTCCCACACAGCTCCCAGGATCCCCCTGGCACTGTGGCCTGTGCATTTCTCTGTCCCTGGGGACACTCACCGGTGTGGCTGCTGGTCGAGGGCAGGGACTCGGCTGACTCCAACTCATCCTCTGCCCTGGGGCGGCGGGCACTCTCTTCTGATGAGGTGCTCGGCCCCTGGGTTGCCTGGCGTCTCCGCCGGCGCCGGCCAAGGGTCTGGAGCACCATGCCGGGGTCCACATCTCTGCTCTTATGCAGGATCTGGTGCAACTCCTCATAATAGGGGCACGTGATCCTGGGCTGGCCTGATTTGGAATTGTTAGCCACTACTTTCCGGTACTTGAGGCGCATGGCCTTAGTTCTGCGCCGACAAGCAAGAGCATCCCGGTCGTGTCCCCTAGCCACCATGCCCCTAGCCACCTCGGCAAACACCTCAATGTTCCAGTGGGACTGTCCCAGGGTCCGCTGGACCCTGGCGTCTCCCCATAATGCTAGGAGGTCCCTCACTTCTGGGCGTGTCCAGGAACGGCCACGTGGCTTAGCCATTGCACTGGTGCCTGTTCTGGATACAAGGGGGATCGGGAGCAGAGGGAGGTGTGGGGAACGTGTCTCTGGCCCTTTACTGTTTTTTCCGGCTGCGCAGCAACAGTCCGTGCAGCCCGTACGCCCGTACAGCCCCCCTTCTGCTTTTCGGCGACTTTTCGCTACTGCGCATGCGCGGACCTCCGGTCTTACGCTTTTCACGCAGCTCGGAAGAAAAACATCCGTTATTTACGCAGAAGCGCGACGGTGGCCGGATGCGACGGCATAGGTGCGCTGCTGCGATCCCACGCACGCCTGCTTCCGGCTCTTCCGGAAAGGACTTCTGTTTTAGCGGTCCCTTTTTGAAGCGCATCAATGGGCGCTCGCGACGTTGTTATGCCGGTAGCACGACGCTTTGCAGATGTGCTCGTCTGATCCCGTCGGTTTGCGCCGTCGCTTCATCGCACCGCTTGCGTCGTGAATGGGTACGTATGATCGCGCCCTTAGAGTCCTAAAGATAGGAACTGACAGAGGACAGAGAGAAAGCAGAAAGGCTCAGTGCCTATTTTGCCTCAGTTTTTTCCCCTGAAGAATAGAACAGGCTCATCTAGAGATGGTAGTAGGCAAGTCACAGCATCTGGGCTGCTGGTTGACATGGACCGAGAGTTAGTTGAGAAGCTCCTGGCTTGCACTGAATGAGTACAAATCCCCTGGGGGTTGGGTGGATCTTGAGGTACGGGTGGACTGAAAGTTAAATATGAGCAGTCAGTGTGATACAGCAACAAAAAAGGCTAATGTGATCTTGAGCTGTATCAACAGAGGCATAACATCCAGATCACAAGATGTCATAGTCCTTCTGTACACTGCACTGGTCAGGCTGCACCTGAAGTATCATGTGCAATTTTGGAGGCCTCCCTTCAAAAAGAATGTGGACAGAATACAGCAGGTGCAGAGGAGAGTGATGAGGATGATTGGGGGCCTGGAGACCAAGCCCCGTGAGGAATGGCTGAAAAACTTGGGAATGTTCAGTTTGGAGAAGAGGAGGCTGAGGGGGGACAGGATTGCTCTCTCTAAGTATTTGAGGGGCTGTCACATAGAGGAGGGCAGGGAGTGGTTCCTGTTGGCAGCAGAGAATAGTAAGCAATAGTGGATTTAAATTAAAGGTGGGAAGGTACCAGCTGGATATTAGGAAAAACTTGTGCAACAGTGGAATCAGCTAGCTAGGGAGGGGGGGAGCTCCCCCTCACCACAAGTCTTTAAGCAGTGGGTGGATAAACACTTGTCAGGGATGCTCTAGGCTGATCCTGCATTGAGCAGGGGGTTGGACTAAATGGCCTGTATGACCCCTTTCAACTCTATGTTTCTGTGGGATCTCTAATTGATAGGACAGGAATGGCCTTACAGGTTGAGGATGTTCGCTTTTCAGGGAGCAGCATCCATATCACATATTCTAAGATGAACCAGGCCCAGAAGGGGTGGGGGGTTCATGTAGGTTCTTGCTCAGAGAAAGACCTCTGCCTTGTAATGGCTTTATGCAGTTACCTGGCTTTGCAGGGCCTCTCAATGGGAAAGTCATTTAGGCACGGTGATGCTAGCCCCTTGACAAGGTTCCAATTTTGGGCTGTTACCAAAAGGGCACTGAGAACCTTGGAACTGGGTTACTTCCTGTTTGGAACACATTCTTTCAGGATTGGGACAACCTCCCATGTAGCCACGATGGGCTATGTGAAGACAGACATTCGATGCTGGGCATTGGAGGTTTCAGAGCTAGAGGGCTTATGTTCACCCAGTCAAGACCCTGTAAAGTTTGTGTGTGCCATTGTCAACTGTTGTTTCTTTTTACACTCACTGGTCAGGCTGGGGAGGAGGAGAATCATCATCTGTTGCCACAGTATAGTCTTCTGGGCAGCCCATCAGGCCAGGAGGAGTCACATCATGTCACAGCTGGGGCTCAGCAAGTTTGCTATGGTGGCTTGGTTGGGACCTTGAGATAAAGGTGGAACTGGATGACCTATACAGGGACAATGGCGTGCATTTGTCAGATAAGGGCAATGACATATTCCTTGAGGATCTGCGGCAAGAATTGTGGGCTGCCTTGGTCCTAAGCAGAGGTTTGGTCCTAAGCAGAGGTCCTAAGCACTGGGTCCTAAGCAGAGGCTTGGCCCTGGTTGTGGCAGGTTGACGCAGAAAGAGGAAAAGCAGATATGGTGCGCACCAGAGAGCACCTCCCCTTTTTGGGGATCAAGGGGTCTGTCACAATCCACCTGTGGGGTTTGCAGCCCAGGGTGTGTGTGTGTGTGTGTGTGCGTGTGTGTGCGTGTGTGTGTGTGTGTGTGTGTGGATTGCCTTCAGAGCCACCCTGGCAGGGTTCCTCCCTTCTAAATTATGTGGTTTTGGGGGGTTGGGGCACTACACGGGGGCTCACCATTTGCCCTGCCAGCCTGGGGTGAGCCAAGGGTATGGCTTGCATTCAGGGCAAAGGTGTCTTGCCCAGCATAAGACAAGAAAGTGGTCATGGGGCTGACACCTGCCTTAGCTGATTTCTACACTCAGGGGTTTCCCCTTACTGCAAAAATTGTAAATAATCGATAAAGTGGCCCTTAGTTAATCCCAATCCTGTGTCTGCCTTGTTGTTTTGACTGGGGGGAGAACGGCTCCTTCACCTGCAGAGCCAGCCGGTACCTGTGCATGGCACCTGGAAGGGAAGAGGCAATGCAAGCATTGCTGCTTCAGGGGGTGAGGCCAACAACAATTAAGGGCCAGCACCACCCCACGGGTTCCTCTTCTCCATGTGCTCAGCCCACCCTCCCCCCTGTAGGCAGTGTAGGCTTTTGCTGGTCACTGTTTTCGGGGCCAGGTTGAAATGTTTTCACCCTCCTTGTGATTGGGACGGTAGGTGTGTGTTTTTTTGCCTACCTTACGCTGTTTGCGGTGGTTTGGAAGACGTCAGTAGGTATGGAGTCATTAATTAGGTCTGGTCACTTGGCAAGCTGATGCAGAAAGGGGGAAAGCAGATGCAGTGAGCACCAGAAAGCACCTCCTCTGTTTGGGGATCAAGGGGTCCATCACGATCTGCCTGTGGGTTTTGTGACCCAGGACGGGAATGTGGATTGCCTTCAGAGCTGCCTTAGCAGGCTTCCTCCCTTCTAAGTTATGTGGCTTGAGGGGGTTGGGGCACTACAAAATGGCTCACAGTTTCCTATGCTAGTAGGGGGTGAGCCAAGAGTATGGCTCACATTTGGGGCAAGGGTGGCTTGCCCAGCACAAGGCAAGGAGTTTGTTGTGGGGCCGACACTTGCCTTGGCCAATTTCCATACCTTGCTGCAGAAATTGTAAATATAGTGGCCCTTAATTAATCCCAATCCTATGTCTGTCTCATTATTCCAACAGGGGAGGGGCAACTTCTCTTCTGCTCTGGAGTGTGATGGAAGGTTGAATGTTAGCTCAGGTATCCATAGTTTATTGGAAGAATAATAACATTTCAGTTTAGTAAATACTATTGCACTTGTGACAATTCAATTACTTCTCTGCATAATAAAATAAAAGAGGGGGCATTCTCTTTTTCAAGAACAGCACAAAGATTTGTTTCATGAGTTTTATGAGCCCCTGCTTTGGATAAAATATGGCAGTATCCATATGCCGGCCCATATGCTTCCTCGGTAAGACATGTGTAACTCAAGTTCCGCTCTATTCGCTGTGTGTTTAATTTCACTACTGTTTTGGTATCACCTACAAATTTCATAAGCTTTTTTTAAAAAACAAGAAAAAAATCTTGCTTGTAAAGAAGGAACAGAAGGTATTTGGGTATGAGTATGTGTACATTTTAAATGAGAAAGAAATGATGTCTGGGAATGGTGCATGAGCTTTCCCATTGCAACCAAAGGATCTTGGAAACACTGAATGGATCAGAGTGGGAAGTTATTATCTTCTGGGTCACAGGTTCCTAGGTTCTCAGAGCAGACAGCAACAGACAACCAAGCCTGCCTCTTGGGAAACACAAGTTATTATAGTTCACCTAGCAGTTCATGAAACAGGGGACAGCAATGCATATTAAATAATGAAACCAGCATTGCAAAACTGCTGGAACATTCATTTGCTCAACAACACCAAGTGCTCCCCGCCCCCCAGTTTACAGAAGAGGACATTTTTGTCCCTTCTTAAACTAGTCATTGATAATGAACTGAATACAATAAATATATTAACCGTATTCTAAAAATTCTTTATGAAAAGGACATGAAAAGGAGGAGATCAGGGCCCTGCGGGACCTTATGCAGTTCTTCAGGGCCTGTAAGACGGAGCTCTTCCACCAGGTTTTCTATTAGGAGCCGCCACCACCACCCACCTACCATCAACCATCTCTATTGTCATCTGAGATGAGGGCTGGCCTGAAGGAATCCACACTAGATCACATAGAGAAACTGCAGGATGCCATCTGGACATAAATTGACTACCATCACTGCGAGCACTTTAGTGGAATTTATTGAATTGTTTAATGATGTTTTAACTGTTTTAACTGTTTGTTTTAACCAGGCGCCGCACCACTTTGTAAGCTGCCCTGAGCCCGCTTGTGGGGAGGGTGGAGTAAAAATGTTAAAAATAAAAAATAAAAAAATGGTAATGTATTCAGTGTGGGAACGGGGAGATCTCAAAAACCTTTGGAGCAAGATTGTTGATAACCAATGGTTCTGACCTACCAAGGCACGCTTTCGTCAGCAAAGACAGACTGTTGGCATGAGAGACAGGGTAAAGACATCCCTTACATGCACACCTCTGGTCCAGTTTTACATGGATCATGTACACATTTGGGTTGGCTATGGGTGGTGTGATGGACAGCCAAGAGTATCTTTGTCTGGAGGAATGAATTTACATTTCCAGCTGTTCAGGATTTTTTGTACACCAAATATCCATTTTAAAAAAATCTTGATATCTGAGTGACCTACCCTGTTTTACATAATACCAGACTGGCAGATCCTGAAATAACAACAATGGACTTTGCCAGTAGGCTGGAACAATATTTCACCTAGCATATTAATCAATTTGAAATTGTTGTGATTAGATAATTAACATAAGGGTGAAAAAAGTACTTCACAAAAAGGATTAAAAAAAAAAAGTTACCGTAATCACATACACTGTGAATTAGCTTGCAGAATTTTTATGAGGTGCTCCATTTCCTACTGTCCATATTTCAGGAGTGGGGGGGGGGAGCAGAGTCAAGAGACTTTCATCACCTTTCATAAACATTTAAATATCTGGTTAATTTAATCCCAGGACTGGCTTTACTGTGAAGAAAGGCAAAGCAGGTTTTTCAGACAGTAGTTTCCAAACAGGTTCTATTCTTGTATACGTGTGTGTAACCTTTCCTAAATGTTATATCTCAAAAATTCTTTTTAAACATTCTGAAGGACTCCCCTTTTCCTTTACACACAAGAAATTTCGCTGGTTTGATAAACACTGCTGCTGAAAACATCTCTGAGCTCCAATCCAGCTACTATTAGTTGTGATTAAGTTTATGACTCTTAATTTAAAGCAAGACCTATTGACACTTTCCAATCAATATTCATAGGGTTGGATCCAGCCAATGCCACCTCCTTATGATAACCCCAGTTCTGCATGTCTTTTGTCCATGCAGGTCCCATGATCACCAGCATAGCCTTGTCCACCAAACCCATTCTCTGCCCTTTTTCACTGGTGGAAAAGCTGGTTGGAACCAACTGGACTGTATATTCCTGACTTGTTTTTTTTCCCTATTGACTAATAGGATTTTGTCATAATATACTTTAGCGGAATTGGGGCCAGATGTTTTATTCAGCATGGCAGCATGGCAAGTCTTGTTCCCAAGGTATGGCTGGTGGATCCATGAGAAAATAGGTTTGGGTAAAAGGTGAAAGATTTATGCGATCTGAAGAGAAACCAGAGTATAAGGTTTTGATAAGGTTTCAGATAAATGTTGGTTATGTGGTAACTGTGTCGGTACATATTTCCACATGTGGTGGAATTGTAAAAATATGAAAGATTATTGGTCGATGGTAAAAAAAATGATATGTGAAATTATGGAACTGGATGTACCAATGGACCCTACCATTTTTCTACTGAACATCCCCCCGAAAGAACTTACAAAGGAGAACAAGAAGCTACTGTTGTGTATTATGACTGCAGCCCGGATTTTGAGGGCAAAAATGTGGAAGTCAGCAAGTTTACCTCGAACAGAAGAAATCGTGAACTTGTTACTTAATTGGGCAGAAATGGACAAGTTGGGTTACTTACTGAATATTCAGGCCAAGACTGATACGCGAGCAGTCTGGTCCAAGTTATATGAATGGTTAGAGTAAATAGAGGGCTCCATGTATAGAAATGTATAAATATGCAATATGTTTTAGTAAAGAATTAAACTGAATAAAAAATATTTTAAAAAAAGAAAAGAAAATAGGTTTGGGTGAGGTCAGCGTCTGACTGGGAGGCCATCTGGGAATTCCTTATGCATCCCGACTTCCGTAATGGGAAAAGGAGAGAATATGAATGTGATCGTAAACTCTGAAATGACAGTAGCTGAGAGAAAACATTAAAGTGCAGCATTGCTCTATACAAAGCATGACAGTGTTGTATTCATGGAGCATCCAACACAGTGAGTTTTCAGTGGTTTATTTAAAAAAAAAAACAGATTCACAAACAGTGCAATCCTAAAGACACATTCCTGGGAGTAAGAGCTATTGAATCAAATTGAGATTACATCTAAGTAGATCCGTTTAGGAAGGCTGTCAAAGTACTTTAGGTTGTGCCTCCCTCCTCCCATCCCCCTAGCCAATCAGTCACAGAAATCAAGCATGCTTGCAAGCCTTGTTTGCTGTTCTCTTCAGTGATGAGTTTCCAATTAGCTCTCTCGTTCACACAGCTAAAACCTTATTGAAATCTGCAACAAGCTGCCCACACTTTTATTTCTGTTTAAGGAATACCTTCAGTGATTTTGCTAATTTCTTGTTACCCTCTATGTTCTCAGCAGCATGTGGCAAAGAAGCCGAGGTACCCATTGAGAGGGAGATCTGGGTGGGCAGCCACATTGGTCTGAAGCAATAGAACAAAGTTAGAGTCCTGTGGTACCTTTAAGACCAACAAAGTTTTATTCAAGGTATGAACTTTCGTGTGCAAGACACACTCCCTCAGATACACTGAAACGGAAGTTAACAGTTCATATATAGAGACAAATGCCTCTACATAGGTGAACAGCAAATTAGCATACAATTTAAGGAAAACGTTTTGATCTATACAAAGGCCAAACAGCAATGACAAGCTAAGTATATTCAGTCACCAGGACACCATGTGTTTGGATTTGAGAGGGAGGTTTGGGATTGGAAGGTACCCTGGGAGTTAGAGAGTCTGAGCCCTGGACTGAGCCCTTTAGCTGCCATTTGCTTATCATGCAGCTTTATAGGGAAGCAGTGTCAGTGAACCGCCATAGACTGGAGTGACTGTGTCAATATTCCACTGTTACGTCTGATTAAGCCATTCTGTTTACCTCGCTTGTTTTAGTCTGAATGTTTTATTCCATGCCCATAGGTCCCAACCGGGAGATAGCATCGGGAACTGCTCCCCCCTTTGGAATGCACGCCTCACTCACTTTGCTTTGCTCCGCACATGCTCATTACTCATTCACTTTTATCTCTCGTCTCCTCAGCTAATGACCTTGAAGGAAAGGGCCTCCTGTTATGTGCTACAAGAACCACAGGTATTATGTATTCTATTTTCTTAAAATCTCTGGGAACTGTTCTCCCAAAATGTTCAACAGTATTTTTCCTTGAGAACTCATTTTGCCGCACTTTCCTTGGGAACACTGGGCCAGTATATTTGGGCGCCAAGAATTCTCTGTATTGATTGGTAGAGGGTAGTTGGACCATATTTCATATCAGTATAACTATGGTTGCAATTCACAGCTTAAGCATTACTAACAGAAGAAGTGTCTGACCAACATGATCTTTTCTACAAATAAAGGACTATCTGTTTAAGGAGACATGTTGTGGACTATATCTTTTGGGACAGTCTCACAAGCAGCTGCAATTAGCAATTTCTTTTTAACTGAACAAGCTTTCCCCCTGGGTAACAAGGTTCCAAACCCTGTGCTATTACTTTGCACCATTAATCTGGCAAGGCTAGAGTCATATTAGCAGGAAGCAGGAAAGTGATAATACACTGACGTTTGTGCATGGCCTTCAAAATAGGGTTACCAACTCTGCCTTGGAAAATTCCTGGAGATCTGGGGGTAGTGCCCAGGGAGGGCAGCATTTGGGGGAGGGTGCCCAGTGGGGATGTGATGCCATAAAGCGCGCCCTCCAAAGTTGCCATTTTCTCCTGGGTAATTGCTCTCTATCATTTGGACATTAGTTGTAAAGCCAGGAGAACTCCAGGCCCCACCTGGAGGGTGGTAACCCTATTTAGACAGCAGTGGAGATGCAGTAAGAGGAGGCTGGGAAACCTGATTCCCATGCGTACAACAACAATGGAAGGCAAAGCGATTCCCTGAGCTCACACATTTTTGCCCTCTGAATTGAGTCCAAGGAGTGGAGCTTTGGCAGTAACCCCAGCTTTGAGCTTGATAGACAGGGATCGCTATGCATCAACTGAAGCCTGCTGAGGCTTGTCTAATACAAGAGGCCACCAATAAATGCTGGCTCCGTTCCCTGCTAAGAATGTCTTGGCTTGGCACTGCCCAGTGCTTTTTAAAAATAGACTCCTTTTGCCTGTTTCACGAACCTCTGTGTTCCAATACCCCAGACAAGCCATGGGCAAGCCCACTGTGCAGTTCTACAACATGAACAAAAGAGGGTTTCCAAGAACAGATCTCTGAAGCTGGGGGGGAAATGATCTCAGATATATAGCTGGCATTCCCAGGTTAGGCAAGCCTCCTGCACAGCTTCTTTCAAAGGCCTTCTAAAGGTAGTTACCATAGCAGCTGCTTTATCCTATTAATGCTACCGCACTTCCAATGCACAAAAGAAACACCTTTGGTCCCCTTTAACCCTTACGGAGAAATCTGCAGTTTAATAAGCAAGCACCTTTCAAGGATGATCTGAAAGCTCCGAACATTTTTCAGGACAGATACTGCCTGCCTATCTAGCTAACTTCAAAAGTCGCCAAGCTATTCTAATGAGGAGAAGGGAAACGACAAGCGGTTAAATGATTTAAGCCAATCGCTGGATGGAAGCTAGGAGGGGGGATTGGTAAGAATATTCATAAGCCGGATGTGGCCTTCCTGAATAGACTGAATCCCGAACATTTTTCAGGACAGATACTGCCTGCCTATTTAGCTAACTTCAAAAGTCGCCAAGCTATTCTAATGAGGAGGAGGGAAACGACAAGCGGTTAAATGATTTAAGCCAATCGCTGGATGGAAGCTAGGAGGGGGGATTGGTAAGAATATTCATAAGCCGGATGTGGCCTTCCTGAATAGACTGAATCTCGGCTGTAATCAGTGGCTTCAGCTATCATTAATATTACTGTGTTTGGCTTATTCCCTTGGTTGTTTCTTAACATGGGAGGTCCATACTACCTTTGAAATCCAATCAATATTCCTTCCTTTCTCTTTCTATATAAAGAACAAAACTAACGTCTCTGAGCCAGCACCCTGGCGAATCAACATGCAGGCAACTGTTGCTTAAGGTGCAATATTCATTTCTCCTAAAATCTGCCAATGGCGGCAATGTTTTGTGATAAAGATGAAAGCGCCTAGGACATGCCCTACCAAGAGATCAAAGCATAATGAAACCTGTAGACATATTTTTTTCTTAATAACTCTGAAAGAAGGGGACAGAATGGAAACAATGGGGGACTCAAACCAATCTGTTTTAATTAACTTTGGTGTTCTTCTTTGGGAAGGGGTTGTAACAAAGAAATTATACAATCTTTATTTCAGAAACTCCAGTAGATAAGAGCAGTGTTAAGTCAGATCACAGTCCACATCAAAACATATGAGGATACTCTCCATTTCAGGCAGCCAGTTTGGTGTAGTGGTTAGGAGCACGGACTCTAATCTGGGAGAACCGGGTTTGATTCCCCACTCCTCCACATGCAGCTGCTGGGTGACCTTGGATCAGTTACAGGTTCTTTCAAAGCTGTTCCTTCAGAAGCCGTTCTCCCTCAGCTGCACCTTCCTTACAGGGCGTCTGTTGTGGGGAGAGGAACGGAAGGAGATTGTAAACCGCTCTGAGACTCCGAGTGAAGGGTGGGGTGTAAATCCAGTCTCTTCTTCTCTTTATGTTATTCTTGCAAGCTTTCAGCAAAGACTCGGTGTACATATTAGCTTGTATGAAGTAAGATCCACAAGTAAAGCAGAGATTTGGAAAGAGGACTTTCCCACATCCTTCCACTGTAGACCATTGAGCTCCCCCCCCCCCCCCGCATTTTATTCCTGGGGATCAGTGGACCTTCAAGATTATTTTAGGGGGGGGAGTCTGTTGCAGGATAGGGACAAATGGAAATGTAAGTGCTGTTATGTCATATGCCAAAGGTAGGGGACAATCCTCTGTATACCACTGGTGCTGCAAACCTGCTTCTCCATGGATGGCTTCCAGGTTGTTTCAATAATATCTAAAACCTCCAACCATGTGGGTCAACCAGATCACATAGATATTTACCAGTGGAGGAGGAGGAGGAGGAGGATGTGAGTGCTGTCAATAACCCCAGGTTTAGGCACATGATTTTCACTTTTATATATCACCATTATAGTGAGGAAATAACCAAACCATAGAGGTAAGATACATATTGGACCAAAGTATTATCCTATGCAAATCATCTCTAGACACCACCTTATACTGGAAACCTACTGACTGACAAACATACCTACATGCCTCCAGCTACTATCCTACACATACCAAATGATCCACTGTATACAGCCAGGCTCTACGCTACAGCCACATCTGTTCCAATCCTACAGGCAGAGATTCTCATGCAAGGGATCTACAACAACCCTTTTTGGAACTAAAGTATCCATCTGATGAAGCCAAGAAACAGGTTAACAAAGCCAGAATGGTACCCAGAGAATACCTCTTGCAAGACAGGCCCAAAAGAGACAAAAACAGAACACCACTAGTGGTCACATACAGCTCTCAACTCAAGACAGTTCAACGCATCATCAGCGACTTACAACCTCTACTGGATAATGACAGTTCCCTTTCACAAGTACTGGGGGGGGACCTTTTCTTGTGCACAGACAACCCCCTCATCTCAAACAACTCCTCACCCACAATAATGCAACATATAATTTGAACATGGACCCTGAGACCAGAGCTTGCAATAAACCCAGATGCCAACTTTGCTGCCACTTACACCCAGACAACACAATCACTGGACCTAACATCAACTACACCTGGCCTGTAGCCACAGGGTGGCATTTGTGGTGGTGCTCCCTCCCAAATTTGCCCTGCCCCCTCACTGACAGTCCCCCTTCCCCATCCCTCCCAGGAGCCTGGGGCAATCCACTTCTCCCCGCCACCCTCACAGCTGGCTGAGCCCCTTGTGATTGTCCAGGCCGGGGATGGGCAGGAAGCTGGGCCACGTGTCTTCGTCACTTAAAACGTTCCCACCAGAATTCTGAAATGGAAAAACAAACATCCCACCAGGCTTGCCTTCCAAAGGCCGCTTGCTCCGGAGCCAGTTCTAGGGAAGGGCAGCAGGGCTTACTCCGAAGTAGACATGCTTTTGAACAGGCACTGTCTCTCCTGATTGCTTTGGGAAAATCACTTCAGCCCCTGATTTTGCTTGCTGAGAAATCAGCTTGGGGGGGGGGTGAAGTTGCTTCCACACAGACTGACCCACAGTTGTTACTTCTTCACTAGCTTGAGATGGCTCCTGTAACAACTTTGATCCCTTTTGAGCAATCAGCCTGGCACATCAACATCTTTCCACAGCTGTCAAGCATTCTTTACTCTTCTGTGTTCTGCTCACTCAGGAGATCCAGGTGGAGAGTGACAGTCTGACCTTCATCCCATTTCCTTCATCTGCTGCCAGAATGAACAGCCCTCGTCACTTGCTGCATCTCTTGCTGGCTCTGGCTCTAAATTCAGCTGTTCAGGAAGGTATCCCACAGATGCAGGGCCTGACTCCTCCATTTCTTCATCTTCAGAGGAGACGGTAGCTGACTGACTCACGACAGCCTTTTCCTTGGCAGCCCCACTATCATCATCATCATTATTGTTGTTGTTATTGCCCTATTCCAGCTTACACCAGGCTCTGGGTGATGCCCAAGGGGCAAAATGCCATAAAACAATGTCCATATACATGGCCATATACAGTTAATAAGAACTAAAGCCAGAGTAAAAGGATCCAAGGTGGTGACTTACAAATTTGTGTTCCAGTTCTGGGCTTCCCAGCCATTTAGTGGGAAGGGGAGAGGTAACTTAAAATGAAATATATGGGTGGGGGAGAGGAAGGTTGCCAGACAATGCAACCAACTGCTGCTGCCCTCAGCCAAAAGCCTGGCAGAAGATCTCTGCCTTACAGGTCCTGTGGAATTACACTAGGTCTTGCAGGGCCTTGGTGTCATTTGGCAGAGAGTTCCACCAGGTTGGGACAAGGACCGAAAAAGCTCTGCCCTGGTCAAGGACAGCCAGATCTCCTGAGGGCCAGGGATCATTAGCAAGTTATCAGTGGAGCATAGAGCTCATCCAGGGACATAACAAAGGAGGCGGTCCCACAGATACAGGACAGTTTTTGCTTTCCTTTCTTTTTCTCCCCTCACCCACCTCTGCTTTGTTATTTTGTATTGGATGAGCTTCCCTGCTGCTTTTGTCAATTTCAAATGACTTTTGTCAGTTTCAAGAGGTTTTTTTTTCCTTTGCCAGCATTTCTTTGTGTTCCTTTCCAATTTTCTTGCACAGAAAGTACTCTTTTGCTTATATTGCCACAGTAGCACTGGTTCTGCTGGCATTCTGTACATTGCGACAGGTTTTGCTGGGCTTGAAAAAAATGCCCCCTTCAGTTTCCATTGCAGAGTTTCTTTGGTTTGACTTTGGCTCTGTTTAGCTTGGCACATTGCCTTGAGGTTCTGCTGAGATTACTGAGCTTTGCAATGCTTCTTTTGGACTTGCCGTTTTTTCTCAGATATTGCTACTTATGGGCATGGCTTTTTGCCTTGGAAGCAGCTTGCAGTGGTTTTTGTTTGTTGGTTTGTTTTCCCCCTTTCCCCTCTCTATAGAAAATAATGGAGAATGGCTATGGGCACCATGTTCAGGGGCCCATAAAATTGGACCCCTTTGTCCAATCGACTTTAAACTTGGGGGTTATTTAAAGAGGAAGAAGAATCCAAATACCATACTAGTATGGGTATGGTACCATACCAGTATGGGAATTCAGGAATATCAGGAATATCTTCAAGTCCAATATACTCGAACCTGAAAAAATGATTTATTTATTTTTTGGCACACCCCTATTTTGATTGATTTAGCTTTTATTATTGGCAGTCCTAATCTGAGTTTTTAAATTGTGGCTTTTATGGGGTTTTGAATGGTTATTTTTATTATGTTTTTATAAAGTTTTATTTATACTGTAAACTGCCTTCAGTTCCCCAAAGGATAAAGTTGGTTAATAAATGTTTTAAATAAAATAAATACATTTGAACAGTTGCTAAAGCAATGCTATTGGATCACAATTCGTGCCACTGCAGGGCAAACTAAATGAAGGATTGATATCTATAGGTGAATGGTTGATTCACATGCTACATTTTCCAGCCAAGAGGAAACAACAGTCTGAAAGTGGTTTGCTAGAAAGAATCCAATAATGTGTGCCAGAAAGAGGACGACAAATGGGTCAATGAACCTCTATTTCAAATAGGTGTTTTTATTGCTTTGTGTGTAAGGATCTGTTCCCTCAGGAAGTATTCACTCCCAAGACTCCCAACTATATGTCTGTTTCAAGTGGTAGCACAGTAAAGAAAATGGCAGTCATGGTTGCAACAGAGGAAAGACTGGGGAGAGTTCAGAACATTGGGCATGTCTATACTGCAGGCCTAAAACCAGATAAGACACCAGAGTTCAGTGTCCAGAGCTCTCCAGTGCTTTTTCTTGGGCATTTGTATCAGTCAGACCCATTATCTAACCTGCTGACTGCTATGTGTCTCACTGGGGCAAATGTATAGGTACTCTGACTGTTTCTTTATATTTGTCTAGTGCAGTAAACAGCAGCTGCACATCACCATTTCACATTGGGAAAACAGTGCAGATGGGAGGGTTAAATCCTTCCCTCTACCTGTGCCCTGATCCTGATCCAAATGAGAGCCCTTCCCAGCTGCTGTATATAAAGCATTCCCCCCACCCCAGAATCTCAGAACACAGAACTTCCAGGGTTAAGAACATAAGAGAAGCCAATGTTGGATTAGGCCAATGGCCCATCCAGTCCAACACTCTGTCACACAGTGGCCAAAAATACAGGTGCCCTCAGGAGGTCCAGCAGTGGGGCCAGGACACTAGAAGCCCTCCCACTCTTGCCCCCCCCAAGCACCAAGAAAACTGAGCATCACTTGCCCCAGACTGAGAGTTCCTGTCTATACCTTGTAGCCAGCCACTGATGGACCTCTGCTCCGTATGTTTCATCTAGCTGGATCTTCATACTGACTTAACTTCCATGGCTTCCTTCAACACCTCTTGGGAACTGTAGTTTGGAGAGGATGATGGGAATTCTCTACTAGTACTACATATTCATAAAACTATGGAACCGAGTCCAACCAGCCGTTCTGTTGATGAGAAAAGGAGGAGGGGGTCCCCTTTGAGCACCCAAAAAAGCTATTCTGGGGATCAGGAGATCTGCATGTACAAACACCATGTGGAGAAGGTACTGTAATAAGGAGGAAAACTGGCTGGGATTGAGCCAAAAAGAAAAAGAAAAAAGCCTGGATCCAACCCATAATCTCCAATGCTCTGTGGAGAAAAGGAATTATTATTAAATCAATGTGTAGTGTAGATACACTCAGTGGTAGAGAGGAATTGCTTCAGGAACTGGCTTTTGCAGATTGCTAAATCTTTCTGTTCCATGAACACATTCTAACGCCTCCAGTACCCCAATCCCTGCCTTCCCAAGACAACAATGAAAACATTCAGCTTTCAAAGAGAAAAGATATTCTGAACATTTGTCAAAAGGAATGTGAAATCCCTTCTGAGCTAAACTTTTTGGCTACAAATGCCAGGCCAGAGTAGAATTTTTACAACTGAGTTAATAATAAAGCTCTTAGAAAAGGAAGAGGTACAAAAGGAAAGAGAGGAAGGCAACAATCCTGTCATCTACTGATTCTGCTATTACAAGTTCTAAAACATATTTTTTTAAAAAAAAAAACACAATTGTGCAAATGACTTCATTATTTGATGTCTCCCCCCCCATTTTATTTCTTTGAGCTGCAATTACTGACAGACATATTAGCATTTCCTTTGTTCATATTTGAGTGCTGCATTATCTTTAATTGCCATGTATATACTGCATGTGAAGAAGAAATAATAAACTTATCCTGTCAGCGTCTGCACAGATATGTTCTGCCTACAGTGGAGGTATCAAATGGAGGAAAAGAGGATTTATTAGAAATAAATTAATCTAAATGGACCCAGGAGCTGTTTGGAATATCACTTGGAGTGCAAATTAATGAAAGCTACTTGATAATTATTTTCCTATGGGCATCTCAGCACCTTTATTTCCATCCTTCTTCTTCGTTTCGGAAAGCTAATAAGAAAAGACAAGTTGAAGTCACCGTTAAAAAGCTGCATGACCCGCAATTTCGTATTAACTCACAGGGACACAAATTGTTGTACCTAACCAGCTAAGAAAGTGCAAGGGGGGGGGGGGGGGGAAGAACCCTTTCCCAATTAAGAACCAGTGTTCTAAAAATTCAACTGGAAGTTCTAATTTCTTTGCTGTATTGTAAAAGGTGTTTATTTCTCCAGCATTACAAAATGATATGTAGGGTTATTAAAATTCCTTGATCAGGATTGAACTGAAGGCTTTTTTAAAAAAGTACACAATGTTATATTTCTAAAACTCCTTATTTCAAAATGTATTAAATGCTTAGCAGTGCAGTCTTACATTGAGTTACAGCCCTTTTGGTGGGGAGGGATCCTGATCTGGGAGAAAAGACAGGCTACAATTAATGATAAGTATTGGAGTCGGGAGTCCATGGAATAGTGAAACAGCTAGATCTTTATTGCTGGTCCGGATGAAGCATACAACCCAGGGCTCGAACCCCTCCTTTTATGCTGGTCAGGGACAATCCCCTGACCTCACCCAACTGGCCTGATAGGCTATTATAAGTCTATTTACATTTCATAGGTTCCCTGGGAGAAACCTAGGTACATGATTGGTGGCCGGTTTGAATCCACCTGGCCTTTGTTCTACCTGGCTGAAGCTCAGGTAGTTTCTTGGCCATGTGCTCTGGCCACATGGCGGTTGCCATTACTGGAGCACATGGCAACCGCATGGTCAATACATAACAATTAAGAAAAAAATAAAAATCATTTAAGTCCACAGACTTAGAAGAGTGTATCAGTCTTATTGACAGAGAATGGGACTTTTAGCCTCCCAGAAGTTCACAAGAAAGAATATTCTGAGGATTTAAAAGTTGTAATGGTTGATTGACCTTGAAAGTCATATAACACATATCTTCTTCATGGGATAAACACTGTCAGCTAAGTGACATTTTGTAAGTTCTGGAAAGATGGTTGCTGTGCTTGTTAAAGCACCGTGTAGTATAGTAACTAGCAGACTGACGTTCTTAGCCTAACCTACCTCACCCTATTGCTGTGAGGATAAAATGGAGGAGAGGAGAATGATGTTACCCATTTTGGGTTCCCATTGTGGAAAAGGGAAAGGGAAAGGTTTCCCTTGCTCAAAAGCCAGTCAGATTTGATTTTAGGGGGTGGTGCTCATCTCCGTTTCCAAGCTGAAGAGCCAGCACTCTCCAAAGACATTTCTGTGGTCATGTGGCCAGCATAACTAGACACCGAGGCTATAAATAAAGTAAATCAATCAAACAATTAATAAATATAGTTTCAGAGAGTAGCCATGTTGGCCTGCAGTGGAAGAGCTAGATTCCAGTCCAGTAGATGTCCAGCATTGAACTGGGGACTTTCTACATCCAAAGCACAGTCTCTACTGCTGAGTCACATGATGGGTCATGTGCAGGGGTCATTTCAAGCAGGAGCTCAGGGCAGTGCAGCTCCGGGAGTTGGTGCCAGCCCCTCCCCCCCCCCCCCGGCGGGGGAATGCCTGCTTGTGTTATGGCTGCAGCAAAATGACCCCGTCCCCGGGAAAGGTCCTTGTTCGACCAGACTTCTGAAGGCTTCAGCCACCACTGAAGCTATTCTCCCAAAATAGTGGTATTTCTGAGGCTTGGATTAGTAGCTGCCCCTCTCTGCCAGCTTTCTTTCTTTCTTTCTTTCTTTCTTTCTTTCTTTCTTTCTTTCTTTCTTTCTTTCTTTCTTTCTTTCTTTCCTTCCTTCCTTCCTTCCTTCCTTCCTTCCTTCCTTCCTTCCTTCCTTCTGACACACTTCCAGTGATGTCAGGTGGTGTAGCATATGCAAATAAGTTATGCTAATGAGTTATGCTAATGAGCTCTTGCACCTCTTTTTCTACAAATTGACCCCTGGTCATGTGCATGATGAGTCTACTGCATGAGTCACATGATCAATTTATCTTGTATTTTCAAACATTGCCTGAAAGCACGTCTTTTCTTCATTTATCTAATACATGATTTAATTATGTGGAAAACTTTGTGGTGCAGAATGTAGGAAAGGGACAGCAAAGAAGAAAGAAAAAATGTGTATCTTATAAGGCAACAGATGGGATAGTTCCTTAAAGCAAGATTCTTTTCATTAGGCTTCAAATCTGGACTTGCCAGATGTCACCAAATCCAAGATTCACTCCACAAGCCATTCACGTCACAGATTCTCTTCTTGCAGGGAGACCCTGATATCTATCAAGTCTGTTCAAATCATTCCTCTACAGTACCTCACAGTGTCAGTCCTCTGGATCTCCGATTACAAAGCCACAAATAAAGAACTATCATTATGAATAAAGAAGAACATTCAATAATAGCAAGCTTTTCAAGGCAATAAATCCAACTGAATCGCAGCATTCAGAGGCAGATGACCAGTAGTGTGAGAATTTGAAAAAAAATAATAACACAAAGATCTTTAGATATGAATGAGACACTTGTGGTTTAAGTTTTTCTTTGGTGAAATAGGTGTGTGGCTACCTCAGCTAAGGCTGCCAACTGACCAGAAAAAAAAGCTTAGATATCTCATATGTACATTTTGCATGTACGAAAATCAGCCAGTAGAATATTTCACTACATGGAGATAAGCATACCTGAAGAACAGACGACACCTTTATGAACATACCTGACCACTAAGCCATCTTTTGAGACCCTGCTTCTGGTGACTCCACTTTCTGAGATTAGACTGTGGGAACTCAAGAGAGCCTTCTTGGCTATGGCACCAAAATCCTGGTACTCTGTCCTCAAAGAGACTCACCTGTTTTCTTCTGTTGCAACCTTCATCAGTGAGTGAAGACTTCTTTTCTTCATCTGGCATCCCCTTAATGATCCTCTCTTTCCTGCCTTTTGTTTTTACTGTTGTTTTTATGTTTATTTGTATTTTAGCTTTGCTTTTAATTACATTGATGTATTTTTATTTGTTTTCAGTGGTTTTTAAGACTTGTGTTTATTACATAATCTCTTAACAGCTTTGATAGAGCTGATTAGGCCAGAAAAGCAGGGTATAAATTTTGAAAATAAAATTTATAAATACCACCACTTAAAATGTCTTCAAAATAAGCTGCTGTTGAAGGCCCAGGAACAGGGAGTGGCCTAAAAAGTTGCTGGCAACCTAAATTACAGGTATGTATTTATGTCCAAAAATTTTTTGGCACCAACTGCCACCACAGTACAAGAATCTTCATTGTGTGGCTGAAGGATTGAAGTAAATATTTTTAAACATGTTCTTTTCAAAAGGCATCCTATTAAAGTCAGTTTCTGCCTTTAATGTTGAAGAGTGCTATTAGAGTTATGCATGTCCTCACTCCCTGATGTTTGGAAGTCTGCACCTACTGTGCCACCTACTGTGGCAGCCATTTTGCGGTTGCATTCATCAGCCTGTGTCAGCATTTCAAAGGTGCCCACAAGCTCAAAAAGGCTGAGGACCCCTACTGTAGAGTCCACCCACAGGACTTACCATTTCTCCAGGGTAACTGATCTCTGTAGTCTTGAGGACAGATTTATTTCTAAGAGAACTCTGGACAATTTCACATTTCTGAAGGGCCCGTAAAATTTATGAACTTTGTTAATTGAATTGGAAGGTACCACTGACAGGGCTTTTAACATTCCAGTCCACACATGCGCAGAAAAACAAGTACACGGTGAGGCACATATGCGCATGCGCAAACAGATTTTTTTTTAAAAAAACTTGACTGCGTGGCTCCTTTAGATGGATGCCATCTAGACAATCCACTGCGGAGTCCTTGCATGGTAAGGGATTTACAGGGGAGCTGTCTGGTCATGCAACACTGGATAAAAAAGTTCGGGATCAAATTAGAGCCAGGCCAATGGTGGGATTAGCTGCTCATCTGAACGCACCCTTAGACCTACTGAGCACTAAAACTTCCAATGCCTTTTGGACTAGGAGGATGTAAAATGGATGTTCTCAGTTGCCGAACTAGAAGCATTAAAGAAACAAGACTGAATAGTTCTTGTTGTAAAAAAGACTAATATCTAAGCTACAACTTTACATGGAATGAAAGCTATTAAATGGCACACTAGGAGTAGGCCAAATAGTAACCTCACTAAAACACAGAGATATTCATTTATATACCAAGGAATGTCTCAATGAGGATTAACTCAGTACTGGGGGGATCTCTGTCCAGGTATTTCAGAGGCATGATTATTCCTCTGGAGGACTAATATCTGGTCCACACGTTGGCTCAGTCTACATACTATGTGATTTTTTTTTTTTTTTAAAAAAAACACCTTAATGGGCATATCTCCTCACTGTGTATTTTTTATTTTTTTTAAATTGTGTGTGATTGGTTTTTGTAGATGTTGATAATATTGCTGTAGCTATTGTGGGGTATAAAAATAATCACAACAAATATGCTACTTTTATTTCATTTTAATCTGAGAACATTTAAAATCTGCTGTTAATCTCTCTGTCTCTGTCTCTGTCTCTCTCTGACACACACACACACACACTCATATACGCAGAGGGAAACTCCTCTCCTTTCCCTTTTGAAAATTGAACTTTTACTCCTCGTTTCAGTTACCAGCTCTTTTTCATGGATAGATATCCAAATGACAATAGCATATTAATAGGAAAAATGAGAGAGAGAAATGCATCTCCGCCAAGGAGAAAATAAGCAGTGTTTGAGCCTGTGCCTCCTACAGCCTCACCCTGCCCCAGGAAATTTACAGCCATCTTTCAGCCAGTGCAGAGTGTCAAGGAAGCTCCTAACGACCTCCTTCAGGCAACCTCCTCCTAACAACCTCCTTCAGCTTTCATAGCCTCTTGTTTTTTAGTCTCCCCAAAGGTCCTGAGCTCACAGCACCCTCACTCAAAAGCAACAAACAAGCACACCTGTTCTTTCATCCAGAGGCTCTGTTTTATTTCCTGTCTGCTCAGTTGAGACTCTCCCTACCACTGGGGTAGTGACAGCATTCCTTTTGATTTTAATTCTTAATGTTTGTTCTTCCTGTCATTTGAATTTCAATGAGGACACAAGGAAATACCGCCTCCCCGCTTAGAACCAACACCCTTCCCTGAGAGATTTCCGACGTCAATTTTATGCAGGTTCTGGATTTTTTCCTTATGAATTTCTCCATCCCATCATTTGCTCTGACAGTGCAGCATAAACCATGTTTACTTGGAAGTACGTCTCCCTGAATTCGATGAGACCTCCTTCCAAAATGGCATGACCTCCAGCGATATGGAAATGTCCATAGGATGGTAGCCATAATATTGTGAATGCTTATTTCCCTTTTAAGTCTACAGGCAACCTGATCCTGTACATTTGTATCTTTCTGAAAAAAAATTATTTTGATGGTCCTCTGTAAAGTCATAAGAATGCAAAAGAGAGGGACTACAAATAAACAAAATAAAGTTGGCTTTGGCAGCTTCTGAATAGGGATTTCCCCCCAAGTGGAACACAACATGGGCCCTCTTTCTTGAGCAGCTTCCACATGATGCTGCTCTCTTTCTGAGCATGGCCTATGGGCTCCCGGGTTTTTCTCTTTTATGCCAGGGCACACAGTACACAACCTTTATTGGCATACACTGCAGGGACATCAATAAAGAAACAGTAGCAAACAGCTAGCAGTAAACCAAACAATAGTCGACATGACTAGATGGAACTAATCAGAGAGGATTAAGCCTTATACTCCCTTACCCTTAACTTCCAAACATAAGCTAAAAATTCAGCTACAGACAGAGTAATTACCGAGAACTTGTCGGACAGTAAAATTAGGTCACTGTCGGACAAGTTCCTTGAGGGGGGTAGGTGGGGGCCAATCAAATAGCAGCACATAGTAGAGTAATGGGGCAGCATAGAAGGATATGGGCCACTGAGTCAGGTTCACTAGAAAGACAACTACAGGTTCTATCCCTATAAGGGATACCCCTATATCTGCCTGACACAACAGCTGAGGGAAAAAGATTGAATCTTGCTAACATGAAAACCCGCCGATGAAGCGGAGCTATTAGATTGGAAATATAGAGAGCCATGGGGGCTTGGGGGAGGGGAAGATCAAGGGAACGTGGAGAACAGACTCCAGAACCCCCAGTATTGATTATTTGGGCTTCCATATCCCAAATCCTCCTCCACACCGCTTGCAAAATAGCTGTTTCGCCACAGTTGTACAGGGAGTCTAAATCTATTCCCATAGTTTTGATTTTATTCACTATAGTTTGTGACCAGGCAGAAATATATGGGTCTGCTAGAAGTTGGACAGAAAGGCTGTTGGGAGGAGAGCTAAAATGTAAGTGCAACCAATATTGGTTATGCCAGGGCAAAGAAAATCCTCCTTTGCTCCAACTTAAAAGGGAAACAGCTTGCTGACTGCAGGGAGAACCTCCATAATAGGGTTGCCAGGTCTGGGTTAGAAAACACCTGGAGACTTTGGGGGTGGATCCAGGAGAGAGTGGGGTTTGGGGAGGGGAGGGGCCTCAGCATGGTACAATGCCATACAGTCCACCCTTCAAAGATGTGCTCTTTGTCAGCTGGATATCAGTTGTAAAAGCAGGCCATCTCCAGGCCCCATCTGGAGGCTGGCAACCTTACTCCATGAAAAAGCTCTTCCTACAGCCAGTCCATGGAAAGAGAAGGGCTTAGCAGTGTCTTCAAAATAGTGACACTCAGCTCTTGCATTCTTTCTACCTTTTTATCCCTTTAACAAGTTTTTTTTTAAAGCAAAAAACAAACCTCAGCCAGGCTCCCCTGCTGGGGGGAGGGGAGATTGCGGGGCCATGGGGGCCCTCTCAGCATTCCTGCCAGGTCAGTGCTTTTGTGTCGATATAACAAGGAGAAAGGTGAAGCCAGCAGTGAGGGATGCAGGGACATGACAGGATGCCATTCCTGTGTGCCTCTGTCTGGCTGACTATTGCTTTCCCAATGGAAGTGACTTTTCCCATGCTGTATAGCCTTTATAATCTCACTTCTTAGAGAGGTACTTCCATTATAGAGCCAGGTAGTCAGCCCTGTTGGTCTGAAGCAGTAGAACAAATTTAGAGTCCAGTGGCACCTTTAAGACCAGCGAAGGTTTATTCAAGGCATGAGGTCTTGCGTGCATTTACACTTTTTCAAATACTTCCATGATGCAAACCAATAGAGTGTTTTTTTTCCTTTAAAAAATGGCTTTTAGAATTTGGTTGGTTTTTGCTTTGTTTTTAACTTATTAAAACCATTTTACTGCAGGTTCCAATGCATATGAAAAGACAACTATGGTAATACTGAGGAAAAAAATTAGTAAGAACAGCTAATAATCAAACATCCATAAAATGCAGGAGATAGTGATGATACAACCCCAGAATCCAAAATCAATAAGACAATAAAATCAGCACAGTACTGCTACTACAAAATGAGCAAAATCCATGAGTAGGAAAAAGGGGACTAGAGAAAAGCAAAAAATGACTTGCTAGCAAATTCAAATGCTGCTTTAAACTTGATGGTTGCATGACTTGAGTCCTGATCACATCCTTTTAACAAATCAGTTGTTGTAGCAATGTAATAACCTTTGACTAAGCAATACAGTTGTCTGTATGCATACACACAGCTCACACAACCTTTCTCTGCATTAGGATGCAACACTGACGCCATTTGAGTCAGCAGGGGACTGTATTTCATCTTCTTCTACTGGGTGTGTACATGGACCTTTACAAGGAACAGGAAGTCTGTTCATGCCACCCATCATTGCCAGCCAGCACACATATTTTAATGCCCTATTACGGCCACCTAGTTTGGATTAACTAAACTATTTAGATTCATTCTCCCTAAAGGCAATCCATACACTAATACCCTTCCTGGATCAAAAATATAAAAAGAGCCATCTAGTCAAAAATATAAAAAGAGCCATCTAGCCATCTAGATGGACCAGTGGTCCATCTAGTCTAGCATCCTGTTTCACATCGTGGCCAACCAGTTAATCTGGAGGTACACAACAGGGCATAGAGGCCGAGGCTTTCCCCTGATGTTGCCTCCTGGCACTGGTGCTCAGAGATTTACTGCTTCTAACCAGGGCTCATTTCGTAGCAGGAGCTCCTCTGCATACTAGGCCACACACCCCTAATGTAGCCAGTCCTCCAAGAGTTTACAGTAGCCTTTGTAAGAAGAGCTCAGTAAGCTCTTGGAGGATTGGCTACATTAGGGGTGTGTGGCCTAATATGCAAAGGAGCTCCTGCTACGAAATGAGCCCTGCTTCTAACCATGGAGATTCCCTTTAGTCACCATGGCTAGTAGCCATTGGTGTATTGATCTTTCCAGGGGTCATTTCATAGAAAAAGAGGTGCAGGAGCTCATTAGCATAACTCATTAGCATAACTTATCTGTATATGCTAAACCACCTGATATCACCAGAAGTATGTCAGAAGGCAAGAGAAAGAGGGAGAAAGAAAGAAAGAAAGAAAGAAAGAAAGAAAGAAAGAAAGAAAGAAAGAAAGAAAGAAAGAAAGAAAGAAAGAAAGAAAGAAAGAAAGAAAGAAAGAAAGAAAGAAAGCTGGCAGAGAGGGGACAGCTACTAATCCAAGCCTCAGAAATACCACTATTCTGGGAGGATAGCTTCAGTGGTGGCTGAAGCCTTCAGAAGGCTGGTCGGAGGAACAAGGACCTTTCCAGGGGACAGGGTCCTTTTGCTGCAGCCATGACACAAGCAGACATTCCCCCGCTTGGGGGGGGGGGCTGGCACCAACTCCCAGAGCTGGGCTCCCCTGAGCTCCTGCTCGAAATGACCCCTGGATCTTTCTAATCCCCTTTTAAAGCCATCTCAGTTTGGTGTTGTGGTTAAGTGCGCGGACTCTAATCTGGGAGAATCGGGTTTGATTCCCCACTCCTCCACTTGCACCTGGCTGGATGACCTTGGGCAAGCCATGGCTCTGTACCAGCTGTTCCCTCAAGGACAGCTTGGGAAAGCACTCTCTCAGCCCCACCTACCTCACAGGGTGTCTGTTGTGGGGAGGGGAAGGGAAAAGGAGTTTGTAAGCCGCTCTGAGACTCCCTTGGGGAGTGGAGAGCGGGGTATAAATCCAATCTCTTCTTCTTCATCATCATCTCTGCCTCTGGCCATCACTACATCTTTAGGCTATGGTTGCCAGCTCTGGCTGGAAATTGGGTGCAGAACTGAGGGCGGCTGGAGCTTGGGGAGGGGAAGGAGTTCAGCAGGTATGTGGAGCCATAATGTCCACCCTCCAGTGCTGCCATTTTCTCCACAGGAACTGGTTTCTGCAGTTGGAGAGCAGTTGTGATTCTTGGAAAACTCTACACCCCACCTGGAGGGTGGCAACCCCACTTCTGGCAGCAAATTTGACATTTTAATCACTTGTTCTGTTTGTCTGTCCTGAATCTACCACCCATCAACTTCACTGGGTGCCCCCAGGCTCATAGCCAGGATTTTTAAATTGGGGGGGGCCTTTAAATAAATCAGGGGCTCCCCACACATACCTTCCCCAAGCGAGTGCCACAAATAAAATTAAAAAATGGAAGACTGGGAGCCTGGGGTGGATGGGAAGTTTGGGGGCCTTAGCAGTAAGTCGGGGGCTGGGGCCCGAGATGCCCCACTGTAGCTACAGGCCTGGGTGCCCCTGACTCCTAGTGTTTTGGGAGAGGGAGCAAGGTACTTTTTTTATTAGGAAGGGAATTGAAAACAAATCAGCCAGTATCATAATGCCCCTGTATAAATCAATGGTGTGACCTCATTTGGAGTTCTGTGTACAGTGCTGGTAGCCACACCTCAAAAAGGATATTATAGCATTGGAAAAAGTCCAGAAAAGGACAACTAGAATGATAAAAGGGTTGAAACACTTTCCCTATGAAGAAAGGTTAAAGCACTTGGGGCTCTTTAGCTTGGAGAAATGACGGCTGAGGGGTGACATGATCGAGGTTTATAAGATTATGCATGGGATAGAGCAGGTGGAGAAAGAGGTACTTTTCTCCCTTTCTCACAATACAAGAACTCGTGGGCACTCAATGAAATTGCTGAGCAGTCGGTTAGAACAGGTAAAAAGAAGTACTTCTTCACCCAAAGAGTGATTAACATGTGGAATTCACTGCCACAGGAGGTGGTGGTGGTGGCTACAAGCATGGACGGCTTCAAGAGGGAATTGGATAAACAGATGGAGCAGAGATCCATCAGTGGCTATTAGCCACAAGGTATAGATAGGAACTCTGGGGCAAGTTATGCTCTGTATTCTTGGTGCTTGGGGGGCTTCTGGTGTCCTGGCCCCACTGCTGGACCACCTGAGGGCACCTGTTGTTTTTGGCCACTGTGTGACAGAGTGTTAGACTGGATGGGCCACTGGCCTGATCCAACATTGGCTTCTCTTATGTTCTCTCCCCCATGCATCAATTTGCAAACTTTTATCATGTTCCTCCTCCTTTGCAGTCTCTTTTCTAAACTGAAAAGCCTCAGACTCCTCAGCCTTTCCTTATTGGGAAGGTGTTCCAACCCCTTAATCATCTTGATTGCCTTCTTCTGTATTTTTTTCCAGCTCTGCAATGTCCTTTTCATGATACAGTGACCAGAACTGTACTCAATATTGAGTATTCCCACTTAACATTCTGAGAAGGATCAGCATTTGCGCTAGTGGATCCATTAACATATAATTGTTCTGTTTGAACCAACTTGTGGTCAATGTCCCATTAAACTGCAGGTCAATGACAGTGATAGTATTTTTCACAGAGTTGGCCATTGGAGCGTGTTATCGTTGGGTATTCATATTTCATCCTAGATCTAGCCAACCCAATCATAAAGGTTTATGTATTGCTTTGAACACCTGCAAAATCACTTTGACAAGAGATGATCGTGAGACAGAACCAATGAATACCTACATCGTGACATTTACCACCCCTAAATGCCTGAATAAAACCTGCAACCATCCTGTTGCTGAGAATGAAGGGGGAAAATACTCAGAGACTGGAGAAGTTTAAATGTCCAAAAAGACATTGCAAAATAATCCTTGGCACTCTTTGTTTAAACCAATTACAAAGCCTACGAGGCCAATTCTGGATCAGCCCGCTAGCACAGTTCTATTGGCTTCTATCACTGACTTCCGTGTATCAAGGCAAAGTGGCCATGCCACTGTTGGTCACTCTGAATGGCTTATTGCGTGCTTGCTTGTGTGCTGTTCTCCAGCTGTTCTGTTTGTGCCGTTTGCTTGGTTGGCAAGCTAAACATTTGCTAAATGTTTGTGGTGCCTCACATATTTTATGTATCTTTAACACTTTCTTACAACAGAAGAGAGGAATAGGGGAGTACTTACGTTTAATTTCTCATGGCTTTATAGAGAAAGGATGTTTTCAGCAATATATTCCTATGAATGGCCCAGTGGACTCCTGGGATTAGAGCTGCCATAGACATCTATCACCTAAAGGAAAACCCAAAGCATACCAAGCCGGTGTTCGCTAGCTAGGTGGGGTATAAATCGAAAATTAATTAAATAAATAAATAAATAAAAAGCCAGTTGAATGGTTCTTCCTCAGGAGGAACTGCTGGGGAAGTTTAAGAAAAGTTGGGAGGTTTTTGACAGGATAGTAAGAATTTCTCAGTGCAGTTCCTAACATTCTTCTTTTTTTGGTCACTGGATTATTCCTAGAGCAAAATTTGAAATGAACACGGGGGCTCACTAAGAATAATCATGGATCTTGTAAGGCCACTGTTATGACTTGAAAATCCCTCTTGATTTTGTTTCTTTCTTACACAAACAAGTCATCATTTTCTTTTTCTTCTTTTTTATAAGATTTTTTTATCAACAAAACAAAAAGCAAACAAAACATAAATACATACAGATTTAGGGGGTTCCATGTGCATCTTTGTATACTTGTACAATGTCCAGTTTTACCACCATATATTTTTGTAGAGATATTTTGCATTATAATTAAAATATAGTTTATAAATTCTTTTAGTATGATTATGTCGATATTGTTTGTTTATTATAATCTTCCAACCATTTGTGAAATCTTGTCCATGTATTTTCAAAGCTTTCTTCATCTTGTTCTCTCAAAATTAAAGTTAGTTTTTCCATCGCTGTAGTTTCAAAAATTTTATTTATCCTTTCTTCTTTTGAGGGCACATCGTTTCCCTCCCAATATTTGGCATATAATATTCTTGCAGCAGTTCGTACCATATTGTCATGTTGAATTTTCCCCATTAAATGTATAAAGATTGACATTTTAAAAATTTATACACCCCTCTTTTCTCCAGTGGGGACCTAAAGGACCTAATGGAGACCTAAAGAAGCTGGATGGGCCATTGGCCTGATCCAACACTGGCTTCTCTTATGTCCTTATGAAGGGTGGTCCTCTGGATCTTGCAGAGCCTCTCTCCTCTAGACCCCCAAACATCTTCACCCTTTGTACTAGTATCTGAGCTGGTGCCCCTGAAGAAGGATCTCTGTTTTTCATTCCTGCCTCAATTTATTTTGTCTTTAAGATTCACAAAACAATGTGATACTTTCCTCCATCTTTCTTTAACCCTAAACCTAGGCAGGATGCATCTCAAGGGAAGAAGGGTGGGTGAGAGAAGGATGCTTTCCCCCTTCATTCATTTTTCATCTCAAAAACATCCTCTCTGAGGTGTTTTTTCACTCACAACCCTGTATCCTCCCCCTGTCTTTCATCCATGAATGATAAAAACAGATCATGGAGGATGATTTTTAAATGAGAAATAACTGGAGGGAAAAGAGCTGCTTCACATTTCTCCTTTCACCATTCTGCAGCAGCCTGCCTAGTGTATGAGTAAAAAAAAACTGGGGATGAAAGAATCACAGAATTATATATAACTGCGCATCAAGCAGAGGATTGATAGGTGATTAGGGAGGCTCTGAGGCATGTTTGTTAAAATGCATTATCTGTTGTGAGTATGGTCTCCATCTGGGGTTTCTAATGAAACTTATCCAAATGTGCATGCACAGAAAAAAGGCCACACAGAGTTGTCCCAAAGTAAATTCAAAGATAAGAAAGGTTTGAAAGTAGTAGATAAGGAACACCGAGAACCACACCCCTTTAGTTCTATAAAATGTTAATTTGCATAATAACACTGAAAGGCAATAGTTTATTTTTTCTGATGGTATGATGCCTCCGTTCACTTCCCTCCCTTAGAGGCAAGATTTTCCCTCCATTTTTATTTCCCTTTTGTAACTGAGCTGCCCTAGTTATCTGTTTTCTTTTTTCCTTAAGAATTCTGGCTGTCCCACCCTGTCACAGTATAATATTTTGGCTGTTTGCTCAGCTCAGGAACCTGAGGGAAGGAATGGGAGCCCCCTTTAACTTATACTACTTAAATAGCACTCAAGAAGTTTTTATATTCCAAATTAACAAAATATTTTATTCAGCATAAAGGTCAGATGAAATCAGGGGTAAAATTTCTGAGATAACTCAGTATAGATCACTCTGAGGTAAAATCAGCACATGCAAAGACTTTAGTTTTTATGTTTCAGGCTAATGAGAATTTTTTAAGCTTTTCACAGTGACTTAAATCTTTATGATGAGAGGTTTTTTCCCCAGTGTTTTCCCCAAACACTTCAGTACACTTTCTTTCAGCATAAGAACATAAGAGAAGCCAATGTCAGTTCAGGCCAATGGCCCATCCAGTCCAACACTGTGTCATACAGTGGCCAAAAATACCAGGTGCCATCAGGAGGTCCACCAGCGGGGCAATCTCTCCAGAAGGCTGGTACACTCTTTCCAGTACCCAAACACCTTCTCTTGAAACACCAGTACTTGTCTTAGTTTTTAACCATCTCTTAAGGTTTCTGCAGGCAATTTATAACCACACCAAACCAGGGATCTCTGCACTCTTTAGAGCTAACTACTGTTTGACTGGGTAGGGGATTTTCTTCTCTCTCTAGGAGATCTATCCCCTTTCCTAGGCCCAAATGGGAGTCATCGCCTACTTTCCAAACTTCCTTGCCAACTTTTCCCCAGTTCTCCTCTCTGCTCTCAGTCAGAGCTCTCAGTCAGAGCTGAGTCAGTACTCAACTCTCTTCAGCTAGGGCTGAAATCAGACTCAATTCAGTCAAGGCAGAAATCAGACCGATTCTTTCTTCAGCATGCAGCTTTCTCAAGACTTTCTCTGCTCAGCTGATGCTAACCAATCAGATTGCTTGGAGCAGCCTGTCACTCAAGACTCTCTGGCTCTGTGAAGAATTAACCCTTCATAGTCCTTTATCTGTTTACACAACACTTCTAAGCTTTTAAAAAGTGCAGTCTGTCACAGATGGAAATAAAGTGAACAGCTTTTGGAAAAGGCACTCCATCTGCAGGCCTTGTTGCAGTTGCCCATTTTAATCCCCCCCCCCCTTTTCAAAGGAGTGTTCTAGAACATCAAGGCACAGAACAGAATGTGATCTGTCATGTTATCAGAGTTATATGGAACATAAGTATCAGGTTTCAGGAATTGCATTTTCAGAAGGCCTCTGTATTTCCTTGATTTGGCATGTAATCCGGTCACTTGAAGGCCTGCCGTTTGCTTCAGCTTGACTCTTATCTGTAAAGGAAAAATTACAAATTACCTAAAAAAATACAAGTTCCCAAACTTGTTTGTGCTAAGGAAATATAAATCCATCGATGGGAAGCACTTATAGGTGGTTGGTGGGTAAGCCTGGCAAATTTCTCCCCCTCGCTTATCCCCCTCTTCCCATTAAGCTTCATTCTGGCACCAGAGCCTGGCTGGGTGAACAAAGGACAGAATCAGCATGACCAGTATGTAATGGTGATTAGAATATTAAACTAGAACTGGGAAGATCCAGGTTCAAAGCTCAGTGGGTGACCTTGGGCCTGCATTCCTTTTCAGTCTAACCTGCCCCACAAGATTGCTGTGGAGATGAGAGGGGAGAACTATTTGTGCCACCCAGTACTCCTTGGAGGAAGGGCAAAATCAAATAAGACTAAGGCAAAGAGTGGAAAGCAGCACACAGAGGGCAACTGCTGGGGAAAATTGGCAGGTGAGGAAACGGGTCTGCATCTCCTCCAACAGGGACTCCTGAAAATACCCCTCCTGCCTCCCACTCAATATCATTATGGGACAAACATAGGATTAGAAGTCCTTACTTGTTCTACCCACTTGTAGCAAGCATGTTTCCTGCTTGTGAACTAGGGGAAGGGGCCGTGGCTCAGTGGTAGAACATCTGCTTGTCATGCAGAAGGTCCCTGGTTCAACCCCCAGCATATCTAGTTTAAAAAGAGCAGGTAATAAGTGATGAGTACCTCCATCTAAGACCCTGCAGAGCCACTGGCAGTCTCAGTAAACAAAATTAAGCTTGATGGACCAAGGATCTGATTCAGGAGAAGGCAGCTTCATGCTTTATAGAGGTAACATCTGTAAAAACATAAAGAAGCAAATGTGCCTAGAGTTGCCAGCCTCCAGGTGGTTTCTGGAGATCTCCCACTATTACTATTGAGCTCCAGACATCCAAGATTAGTTCCCCTGTAGAAAATGGCTGCTTGGAGGGTGGACTCTATGGCCTTATACTAAGGTTGCCAGGTCTGGGTTGGAAAATACCTGGAGACTTTGAGGGTGGATCCAGGAGAGGGTGGGGTTTGGAGAGGGGAGGGGCCTCAGCATGGTACAATGCCACAGAGATCAATGCCCTTCAAAGCAGCCATTTTCTCCAGGGGAGCTGATCTCTGTCACCTGGGGATCAGTTGTAAAAGTGGGAGATCCCCAGGCCCCACCTGGAGGCTGGCAACCCTACCTTATACCCTGATGAGGTCCCTTCCCTCCCCAGTCCCTGCCCTCCCCAGGCTCCACCCCAAAGATCTCCAGGTATTTCCCACCCCAGAGCTGGCAATCCTAGAGGGGACGCACCACCAGCACACACTGAGAAATTGCAATTGGTTACATCTCTGGAATGCTTTCTGTCTGTGCAAACATACCCTCAGCTTAACATTTTAGGAGTCACATGTGCCAATTAGCTTAATGCCCAAAGAGTGAAACAGTCCTCTGACCTCAAATAAACAGCCCAATTTAAAGTACCCAGGTTAGTTTTGTCATAAGTCTCTTATATTAACTAACAAGAAGAACATTATTACTCATCACATGAGAAATGTGTGGTAAATGCTGACCTACAATAACCCATAGAAAATCCAGGCTTTACCTGTGGTCAACATGAGGCATGCATCCAGAAGACTGCTTATGGAACTGGCAAAACATCTCATCTCTCAGCCCAGCCCAAAGCAGCTCTCTCTCTCTCGTTCTCTCTCTGTGTGTTTAGGTTTATATGTAGATATTTCTACAGCCTCCCTATCATCCTTGTTCTTGTAGAATGCCTGTTCTGCACCAGAATAGGGTTGTAAAACCAGCATATAATAAGCCCCAGTAAATGGAATTGGATTTGCTTCCAAGTAGACAGGTTTAGGATTGCTTCCGGAATGCTCCTCCTGTTGCTGACTGCTTCTGAGCATAGATGTCTTTAGTTGCTGTCAGAGCTAATAGGCATGGACTTATTCTGCAAAGCCATGAAAGTCAATGGCCGTCACTAACATCTCATGACAGTGAGTGAATTCCTCATGACTGTCCTAGGAGTGCCAGTCTCCAGGTGGCAAGTTGAGATTTACCGGAAGGTAAAAGAGATCAGTTCCCTTGGAGAAAGCAGCTGCTTTGGGAGGTGGTCTGTATGGCATTATTCCCCACAAAGGTCTCTCCCCTCCCCAACCCACCCTCCCCAGGCTCCACCCTCAAAATCACCAGGTATTTCATAATCCAGAGCTGGCAACCCTACATGGTCCTGGGTCTGTCGCCAAACAACTTGATTAGGTGTCTCCAGAATTTTAGTGTCATGAGAGAAAAAGCTCTCTGTCCACTTTTTCCACCACATGCAAAATTATAAATCCCTGTTATAACCCCTCTTTCACTTGTCTATTCTCTGAACTAAAAAACCACTAAGTCCTTTGTTTCCTCATAAAGAAAGTGTTCAGTTTCCAGCTCTATACTCTCTTTTTTAATCTTTGGCAACCAAGTTGTATACTGTTGGAAATGCATGTGTTGGCAAAATCTGAACATTCCAGTCATTACAGGGTTAACTTGTGTGTCTCCAGTGCTGTTGTTTAGACTGACCTAGAAGGGAAACCTGGCAGACAGCCAATCTGGGAAAAGCCCGCGAATCCAAAGGAGTATTGCTGTATTGATTGGTTACTGTATTCAGGTGACTTCCTTCTAGGGGTCAATGAGAAGGAGAGATTCTCCATTCTGATCTCACCATGTCTTGTGTAAAGTACTAGCAAAATATAGCTCTAGATACGTTGTTGTTTTATAGCTCTCCCGTGTACCTTTTCCCTTAGTAATAAAGTAATTTTAAACTAAAGGAAACATCTCGTCTCCAGTGAAGCAACGATTCATCGCACCTCTGTGCATTTAAGTATTTTTGACTATTTTTCTTTAACATATGCAACATTCCAGAATGCAGCTATACCTGAGACCTTCAGTCCCTTTCCCAATCCCAACATAGCTTTTGCCTTTTCAACCACTGGTTTTGCATTGCAGGAAGACTACACACACTGCAGCACAAAATAAGGTTTCCAGGCATCCAGCACCTTGAGACAATGGCCACGGTACCCTCCAAGAAAGGCTTTCATGAGTCAAAGAAGACATAGCCAAGTTGTGTCAAAGGAAGGATTGGCTCAAATGGGCTAAGTGCAACAAGGGTTTAAAATGCCTTCAAAAGAACAACAAGACTTCTATAGATGGTCTCTGTGGAGCCTGTGATTTATCTTCCTTCATTCCCCTCTCTTCGTAGCTTCTCCCTTCCCTACCGACATGGACATTTGGATTTCAAAATACACCCTCTAATTGGCCCCATTAACCATAATCAGTGGAACATTTAATTGCCTCGTCTACAGCTCATCATCTAGTTGGAATTGCTCTCTACTTAATCTTCATCAAATCCCTGCAGAAAGAGTCCAGATACGGCACTTCACGTTTCTGTTTATGACAGAGGAATATTTTTCTGTGGCAGCCTGTGTTGCAACACCAGACATGCAGGGAATGTTGAGTGTGTTCAGCAGCCACCGACACTGCAGAGAAGCCCATCTGTGAAGGATGGACAGCAATGCTATTCTGTTGCAATGCATTGTTGGTGCTGATTTGGAGGGTTTCCTAAAATGTGTCTCTATGGCCCATCAACTTCCTTTCCATGCATATGTTAGCCATATTTAGGACTCTGAGCAAACTGTATCACAAGCAGCATTCTATTTTCCACTAGATCTCTGTCTCACTATGAGAGGGAAAGAAAAAAAAATTGTTATAGAACACTTCCAAAAAGAACATCTTGGTAAAACTGAAGATAAAACAGGCAGCATTAAAATCCATCGAAGCACAAACTTCCCAATGAAAATCTGCCACAGTACTCTTACGGAGTTATTTCCAGGGGTCATTTCGTAGAAAAAGAGGTGCAGGAGCTCATTAGCATAACTCATTTGCATAACTCATTTGCATATGCCACACCCCCTAACATACCGGAAGTGTGTCAGAAGCCAACACCCACCCCTCAGGCTCCACTCCACAGGTGAGTGAAACTGACCTGCTCTTCCTCCATTCCCTTCCCCATCCAATACTTTGTGCAATAAAAATAAGCGTAAAGAACACACCCTCATTCTCTTCCTGCTCCCTTGAAACCATCAGGTTTCAAGTAGACTTGAGATACCCAGGACATGTGCACCACCCATCCCTTTCCCTTCCCTTCCCCACAACAAGACACCCTGTGAGGTAGGTGGGGCTGAGAGAGGTCTTTTGAGTACTGCTCATGAGAGAACAGCTCTGAGAGAACTTGTGAATGGCCCAAGGTCACACCAGCAGCTGCATGTGGAGGAGTGGGTAATCAAACCCGGTTCTCCCAGATTAGAGTCCAACTCCTGACCACTACACCAAACTGATGGGGTGGAAGCTGCTGAAGGTTGGTGAAATTTCTCCAGTATTTATGTGCCATGTGCCCAGATAAAAAATGGTATACTTAGAAAATTTATATGCCACCTTGAGCAAGTCTCTGGAAAAGCAGCACACAGTCATAAAAGGAACAATGATAAAATTATCATTATTAAAACAAAACATTAAAAACAATAAAGACCCTCGCAGGGCTTTCCCCGGGGCACTGCGCCTCTGCACTGCTCGGGGAAGCCGAGGAGGGGGCGGGGCTTGGTCATGTCCCCACCCCCTGGGCTCCTCACTCCCAGAGCTGTGCTCCTGTGCGCTCCCGCTCCAACGGACCCCTGGTTATTTCCATAAGAGGCAAAATGCCTCGGAGTACCAAACACCTTTACAAATTCTGTGCTGCAGTTACCCGTGATTCTGTGGGTGATGCCATCAAGAATGTGATTAACAGAATCATAGTCCAGAGCATACTGAAAAAATCTATAGAAATATATTAAATAAAGAACGGAATATTGACTAATTCTAGAGAGTTACTTTGTTGGACTCTAGAAATATGCTGGCCAGGGAGGGGCAGGAAAAAAAAACTGAATGGGGAAGAAAGACTTTGTTCCTTGTATTCCTCCACAGACTTGTTTCAAAGGAAAAAACTGGACATGTAAGTATTGGGGGAGGGGACTGGAGAAAGAACTTTTAATATATTGTCTTCTTTTAGAACGATTACTGAAATATTTTGAATTTGGATCCGAAGTAGCCCTTCCGAGGAGTCCTCGGTGCCTCTGAATTTCCCCAGGCACAGATGAAGTCTGGGCGGATAAAAACTGTCAGCCCTGCTTGAAACAAAGCAGTAGGGCAATCTAACCAAGAATCATGTGGCCCAGCATGTATAAAGCCTTTTCTTGCCCCATTTTCCAAATGGGGCTGGTTTTTATTTTGTCGATCTGGTCTGTAGCAGCATGCAGAAAATGGTCGTGTGAATGGGCTGGCCATAAGCCCGGCTCACCAGCACAAACACCATCAGCTGCCCATGAAAAGCTACATCGCCACTGGCAGGCACTTCCAGAAGTAGAGGTGCCTACTGTAAACCTACGCAATTGATCATGGAGTGCTAATTGAAACCTGCAGAACAAAACATATTCAAGAGGGTCATTGAACTAGCTGCTTACCAAACATTATTCAGAGTGACAGTGAGAGCATAAGGGATATTTATCTAAGTGGTTCATGGGATGGGAAAAATACCATCCACACAAGGCAATTTACAAACAGCAAAGACAGGAATAAATTAACCTACTTTCCTCTAAATAAAATTTATAGAGTCATAGACAGCGATAGGAAAGACCAGGAAAAACAAAACAGAAAAATCTGGCAAAAACACATCTTTTCTATTTTTTGCCCCCAAGGACTCCACCCCCCCCCCCCCCCCATTTTTCCAAAGGAAAAAGATTTAAACTTGGGAAAGAGCTGAAAAATGCTCCTATGAAATACATTCTCTTTTAGAATGAATGAAATGCTTTTTTAAGACAATGTTTTACTCATTCAGTGGGTAGCGGGAAGATTTTCATGTAATACAATATAGAACACTACATGATAATTCCAGTGTATTCTTTTATTTACTTCATTTATACCCTGCCTTTTGCCCCAAGGGGGAACTCAAAGAAGCTTACATCATCCTCATCTTCTCCATCTTAGCCTCACAAACAATGATGTGAGGTAGATAAGGCTGAGAGCGGGTTACCAGATCCAGGTTTGGAAATACCTGCAGATTTGAGGGTGGAGGCTGGGATAAGCAAAATTTAGGGAGGGGAGAGGCTTTGCTAGGATATAGTGCCATGCAGTCCATGGGCGGGGATTGAACCTGGGACCTTCTGCATGCAAGCAGATGCTCTACCACAACTGAACCACAGCCCCACCTCTGCTCTCTCATGTCAAACCTAACTGCATATGACAGTCTTGCCTTTTCCACTGCATTGATTCTATTGCATTTCTCTTTGTTGCCTGTTCTCCGCAGACACGTATTATCATCACATCATTTTATTCTAACACTGTAACACTGTCGCTGAAGATCTTCACTGACATCAGCGCAGCATTTGCTTGATGTTATAAATTGGCTCAGCAGGCCTCCACAGATGTGTTGCTGAAAGCCAAGGACAAACTTCTTCTGTAGATTTTCTTTGTGCATTTAGTTAGTGCTGCAGATCCTGTGTCTAACAACATTCCGATGCAAAAAACTAATGGGAGCTTCAGCTGAGATCATGGATTTGCCTAGAGCAACTGAAATAGCTGCTACATGTCCATCCATGCCAGCTATTTTGCTACATATCATACCCAACCTGCCTTCATTTGCACGGCACACGGATATTGGCAAAGGATCAGTATGATAAGCAGGTTCTGCACAATCTCAAAAGTGGCAGTCACAGGATTTTTCCATCCAACACTTCCCCAACTGAAAGAAGAAGAAAATGTGCTCTGTTTTGGCTTCTGTATTCAGATCCAGAAGAAAACAGTGAAAACAAAATGGCTTGTATCCTAGCATGCCAATCGGCAAAAGTTAAAGCCTTCTTCCAGCCTAATGAGCTTTCTTCTGACACTTGTTTTGGAAAATACAAATATGTACTTTTTGTTGTCATTGGATTTTTTTCCTGCCTGTTTTGGTTGAGAAAAAGAAATGTAGTAATCTTTCATTTTGGTAGGACTGCACATTTGCAGCTGAACCTGTATTGTGAAATCAAAAATGTCAGAAACAGGAAACAGCTAAAGGTTTCATTCATTTTATTTTCTTTCAGGTGCATCCCTTCTTTCCCTGGGTGAGCTGTCCTGGTCTGAGAACAACAGGTGGTGGTTCATGAGGATGGAGCCTATGGAAATCTTTACAAACAGAAGAGATGTAACTTTTTACTCATTTCCTTTTCCTACTACAGACTTCCAGTCCCCATTCTGTTCCTGGAAAGTCACCTGTCCCCCAGAAGTAGGGCTGCCAAGTCAGCCCGGGGGGTGGGGGATCCCCCGCTACAGGGGTTCCCGATCCGCCGGCCAGCATTCAGCCGGTGGGGGAAACCCCACCCCCAAAGTCATCCAGCCTGGACGACTTCCCCCGCGCCAAGCGACATCACTGGAAGTGACGCCATCACGTCGGGGGCGTTGCCAGGGCAACACTCTGGCAATCGCCCAAAACTCTAGTTCTGGCAATCGCCCTGGCAACGCCCCCGACGTGCTGACGTCACTTCCAGTGACGTCGCCCGGCGCGCACGTGAAGCGCGTGCGCTGGGGAAGCTCCCGGCCAGCAGAGGACTCCCCCCCCCCCGCCGGTAAGATAAAGAGACTTGGCAACCCTACCCAGAAGTACCATTTCAAAGATCATTTGGGGCTGCAGCGGTAGGAGGGAGGCAAGGAAGGCTATTCCACTAATGGAAATCCTTTGCATCAGTAAGAGTGTTAACATTAGATCCAGGCCACTGACAATATAATGGATTTGGGATAACCACCAAAAACTTGAAAACAGTGAAGCCACAAAAGTGAACACAAATCTTGGTGTTTCTTAATTTTGTCAGTGGTTTTGTATGGGCTGTCATTTGGTACTATCCCACACCGTATTACTTTGGCATGACATGGGCAAGCCCCAGCCAAAGCTGAGCAAAATCCCACTTATTTCGGTGAAAGTGTCAGGAAGTTGCTTAGATCTTTCCCACTGAAATCAATGGAAAATGGGGACATATTCTGTCTCCTGGTCAAAGCACAATTCTCGTGCCAGCTGCTCCAAAGTGGGATGCCCTCGGGACAACAGCAAAGGCACACACTGGGGCCAGGCTGCACCCCAAAACAGCCCTTGGACCATCCCCTGCAGGAGGATATACAGTGGTGCCCGGTCCAAACACTGGTTCTGGTACCACAAGCTTCTATTTCAGTACTACCAAGAGGAGGCCTGTATTTCAAGGAAGATTTTAATAAGGGACTGGTACAACTGCATGCCCTTTTCACCCCAAAATAAAGTTTGGACCACCATAAATTATATCCCTCAATGATGTTCTCCTAGAGAACATATGGTGTTTTTTGGTCCAACATCCAGTTATTTTGCCAGCTTTTCCAAGGAAGCCGTGCAGTTGTTCTAGTTCCTTATTCACATCTTCTTTGAAATACAGGCCTCTTGGTGGCACTCCAAATAGACACTTGTGGTGCCAGAACCAGTGTTTGGATCAGGCAGCACTGCATGTCCTCTTGCAGGGGACAGCATCTGGAGTGTGAGGATGTGTCATTTGTGGTGGTCTGAAGATGTGTCATTTGTGGTGGTCCAAAGATTGTTTTGGGGTGCAGCCTGACCCCAGGGTCTGCCTGTGTGATTGTCCTGGGGGCACTGCACTTTGGAGCAGCTGGCACAAGAACTGAACTTTGGACCAGGAAACACCACATGTCCTCTTGGAGAGGAGAGTCCCCTGAATGTGGGGTGTGTGTGACATGTGGTAGTCCAACCCTAATTTTGGTGTACAGAGGGCATGCGGTTGTTCCAGTTCCTTATTCAAATCTACCTTGAAATATAGGCCTCTTGGTGGCACTCTGAATAGAAGCATGTAGTGCCAGAACCCATGTTTGGTCCGGGCACCGGTGTATGTCCTCTTGCAGGGTGGGGATGTGTCAGTTGTGGTGGTCCAAAGATTATTTTGAGGTGCCTTTGATATTGTCCTGTTGGCACCCCACTTTGGAGCAGCTGACACAAGAACTGCACTTTGGACCAGGAAATAGCAAATGTCCCCTCAAAGGGGAGAGTCCCCTGAATGTGGGGGTGTACAATATATGGTGGTCCAAACCTTATTTGGGGGTTCAGAGCTTTTAAACTCTTCTCACTGTTTTTGTTTGAATTCATGAATAAGTCTTGAGAAAGGAAAAATAAGGAACCGGGAACCAATTTCAGCCGCCTCACAAAAATTGTCAAAGAAATCTTTTGAGAGTTTTGGATGACCTAGCTCTGTGAAGGACTGGGACCTCAGTCTGAAAGTGGAAAATAGAAATTACAGCAAAAATAGTAGTTATATCAAGAGTAATGATTCTCATATTGAATTCTGCTCGGTAAATCAGTCAAAAGGTTCCGCAAACATCATAAACTTTCAAAGCACAGCCCTGAGTCTTTATAGAACACAACTGTCATGGAGATTGGATTTTTTTCAGCCTTGTTATTCAACTCAAAATCATGTATTATTGTTTATAATATTTAGAAGATGATTTTGGCTGGGGGGGAAAGGGGAAATCAAAGCACCACAGATGAAAGAATTTGGAGGCCAAAAGTGTCTGCTCAAAGAAGGGGCAGCGGGGGGGGGGGGGGGAGGAGAGTTTCCATTCATATTGTATAAAACATGTAATTTTCATGAGGATCCTTGAGGGCGGTTGGCAATTCATACATATTACAAATTGAGGGTATTATACCACAACACAATTACAGAGGAAAGATTTAATAAAGGATCCCATTACAAGAAGCAAAAAGGAGACGGCTGAGCAGCTAGCTAACCAAGCAACAATGCAATCCTAGCTGCCTGCAGCTTTTCAGTTGAAATTGTACATAATGGGTGTTCTTCTTGCTGCACTGAAAGAGGAAATCCATGAAAAGTTGATGACTTAGACTGGAGAAGGCATTTTGCCCAGGATGCCTATAGGGACTGAGGAATGAAGAGGAAAGGGAATAAGAAACTAACAATAAATTTAAAGCCCATCTATGGGAAATTGGACAGACATATATTATAGCTGTTGGCTTAGGAAGAGACTGAGCTTATTGTGGAAAGAGACACTTTGTTGAAAATGCCATTCATGTCAGGAACTATTTAGTGACAGTAATCCAAGTCTGTAAATCCTGAGCAAACTAGAGCCAACCTGATGAATTACTTTATGAACTTAAGGTTGCTTCTCTGGCCTCTACGGTCTCTGAGGGGACAAATAAAAAAAAGGAGAGCAGTGACAATAAAACAGAAAAAAGGAGAGAAATGGACTGTGAGAATGGGCCAAGAGATATAGTCCACAACAGGTCTCCTTAAGTAGAAAGTCCTTTATTTGTAGAAAAGATCATGTTGGTCAAACACTTTTCCTGTTAGTAATGCCCAAGCCAAATAACGCCATTACAATTATACTTGATATGAAATATGGCATGCCTACAATCTACCAATCAATAGAGAGAATTACTGGGGCCCAAATACACTGACCCAATGTTCCCAAGGAAAGCGCGGCAAAATAGGTTCTCAGGAAAAAATGCTGTTGAGGATTTTTGAAGAAAATGTTCCCACAGGAAACGAAGCAAAAGAAACACATAACACCTGTGATTCATGTAACACATAACAGGAAGCTCCTCTGTTCAAGGTCGTTAGCCAAGGAATAGTCAGCTAGAAATATGAAGGGAAGGGAAGCAAATGAGTAATGAGCATGCGCAGCAAGCAAGCAAGCGAAGCAAGCAAGCAAGACTTGCATTCCAAAGGTGGGAGTCGGGATACCGATGCTGTCTCCCGGGCGGGACCTAAAGAGGTTGAAAGAAACCTTGGAACACAAAGCAATGTTATGAAATCATAACTTGAGGATAAAACAGCCAGTATTGATACACGTAACTTAGCAATACCACGCCTAGGGCAGTGCTAACTGACATTCTGCCCTCTTGATACAACATTCCCCTCCTTTCCAGGTTTCAAAGGGTACAATTTCTGATATGCACGAATTTTAGCAGGAGCATGGACATGAGAAGCTTCAACCCCCTCATTTTCTTCAGGACCAAAATGCAACCACTTTATTAAATAGAATAAATGTCCTCTTTTTAATTTAGAATCCAATATTTGGTCAATTTCATAGTGTGGCTCATCATTCTTCATCAGAGGAGGAGGAGAGGAGAAGGAGGGTCTCCATTCGTTCGACCCAGGATCCTTCTTTAGAAGGCTGTAATGGAAAACAGGTTGCACAAACTTTAATGATTTAGGAAGTTTCAGCTCAAAGGTTATTTTGTTAAGTCACCTGATTAAAGGAAATGGACACACATATTTCCAACCTAGTTTTCTACTAGGCTGTAGGCCCTTGATGTTTTTTGTAGACACACAACCCGAATCTCCAGGGGAGAGATCCCAACCTGGGGCTCTCCCTTTATCTGCTTGCTTTTTATAGTCAGCCTTGGCTTCTTCTAAGGTTTTCGCAATCAATGGCCAAGAGTCTCGCAGTGCATTCCACCAAGTAGCAAAGTCATTAGATCCGTCTACTGCTGGGCTTAAGTTGGGAAGGGGGACTCCTTCAAAGCCACCGACTGCCATAAACGGAGACACTCCAGTGGATGAAAGTACAGCATTGTTGTAACTATATTCAGCAAACGGTAAAAGATCAACCCAGTCATCCTGCTGGTAATTAGCATAACATCTCAAATATTGCTCCAAGATTTGATTAACACTTTCCGTTTGTCCATCCGTCTCTGGATGGTAAGTGCTGCTTAGGGCTGATTCAATGCCCAGGACCTGCAAAAGCTCCCGCCAGAAGGTGGCAATGAATTGTGATCCACGGTCGGAAATTACCTTCTTTGGTATACTATGAAGTTTAATCACGTGATTAACAAAAGCTGCTGTACCAGAAGACTGGGGAGTAGCAAATGTGACACCAGTTTTTCATATTGAAGTGTAGTGGATGTAAGGAGAAGCAATGAATAAATAACCACTTGGAACCTAATCAGTAAGGAAGGCACCTTGCTCCCCCTTCAATAGCCCTCTTTGCCCCCTTTCAATCATGCTGCTTCAGGTTTGTTGATCTGAAAGAATAGTGTGGGGTGTAAATTAGAAGTCTCCAGTAGGAGGGGTAATTGGTAAAAATTGGTGGGGTAAGGTAGAGTATAAATCAATCACTTAATCAGTGACATGGCACCTTAGAATCCAAGCCAATAAGTTCAGGTGTTGGGACCCAACTCTCTCCCTAGTGTTAATGTTACAAGCAATGCAGCATGGCAGGGCCTTGTGTCATTCAGCATGGCCTGACATGTTACTGCATGCCTGATACAGCAACACTGTGGGTTCCATTTGTATCCCTGTGAGACAGAGAACTGTGCCAGTAGTTTCTTTTAGCACAGGAAGTGTCATTTTGATATGGCTGGAAGTCTTTTCAAACTAAGGGACACTGATCACAGATTTATACAGATGCTTGGTTACAAAATACAAAAACCATCTATGACCCAGGGGCAGAATTAATTTCATCGACTGTGCAGGTGCAAAAGCAGGAAGTGAAACCCTACCACTGCAGCTACTGCACAGCTGCAAAGCTGTTCAGCAACTGCTCAAGTAAGACAGTGGTGAGTTGAGGTGGCCCAAGACTCAATTCAAAAGAGATCACAGCTGCCAACAATGTTATTGGCTGGATCCAACCACTTTTTCTGCTGGTGAAAAATAAAGGACGGGACCCTTCTGACAACCAAAAAGGCTCTGCTGGGAATCAAGGGACCAACATTCACAAAAGCCATGGAGGACAGGAACTTTGGTAAGGAGGAGTATTGGGTAAGAATAAATGAAAAAGCTGGCTGGACCCAACCTTGTGTTTGCCTTCGGAACCTATTCTCCATAAAGTGTACAGCACACATTTACAGTAAGAAAAAAGGTCTGTTTGTATAATTTTGATTTGTTAGCTGCGTTGAGCATATTAATGGAAAGGTGTGATATAGATCTAATAAAGACATAAATAAAATAAGAGGTTGGGTTTCCTTACTTTTTGCAACTCTTGGGACAAGATCCTTTATTCTTCGTCAAATCAGCAGAGCACAGAGTTGGACTGTTAGGATAACTCTTTTCTCTTTGAAATTTCAATCCCTACATCAGTAGCTGTTATCTCTCCACCTCCCTTTACATGGTGGCAGCGCTCATCAAAATAAGATGTTCTGTCTTAAGGTGAGTGGCTTAAACATGGAGGAAACCTGAAAATGACTAGAATAGAGATGATATTAATGCATGTTTTGCAAGTCTGAAAGGCTAGCTTTAAAAAAAATAGAAAGAAAAAGTACATCAGAATGTGCATACTAATCACTTTGTTGAATGTACGTAAGAGTTATTTATGATAATTGAAGTTTATGGAAATATTATTATTATTGATTTCAGCTGGGTATTGCATAAATATACTGACATTGCTCATTTGGAGCTGACATCAGAAAAAATATATATGCATAACTGTATTGGCGCATAGGATGGAAGGGGCTATTGATCTCACAGCTGCATTCTGTGCAAGTCCTTTGAACCAAGACCACCTGATTGGGTGCCATGTTAGTACTAAAATGAGAGCTAGCACAGTGTAGTGGTTAGACTGCTGGACTAGGATCTGGGAGAGCCAGGTTCAGATCCCCACTCTGCCATGGAAGCTTCCTGGGTAACCTTGGGACACTCACACACTTTCACCTGAACCCACCTCAGAGGGCTGTTATGAGCAGTGCTTTTTTTGTAGAAAAAGCCCAGCAGGAACTTATTAGCATAATAGGCCACACCCAACAGCAGAAACTCATTAGCATGTTAGGCCACACCCCTGGCAATACAGCTCATTAGCATATTAGGTGAAGGCTGGGAAAGCACAGGGCAGGCATGGAAACTTGCCTCTTCCACACACACCCCGAGCTTCTCCACCCCACTTCAGCATCACCTTTCTAGTCTACCCCCCTCTGAACCAGACGGCCGGGGAAAGGCACTGCTGAAGTCCCTGGAATCTGAAAGATCCCTGGCACTTCTGCATTGCCTCTTTAGTCTCCTACCCCCGCCCCCCCCCCAACCAGACCACTGGGGAAAGGTGCTATTGTGAAGAGACTCAGGGAAGTGCAGGGGGGCATGGGTTGGGGAGGAAAAGAAAGGCATTTTCAACCTGCCTGGGTTCCCTGCTTGCCCTTTTCCAGCTGCCCCATGTCTGCTAGAGAAGGAAAGGCAGAGAGAGGCTTTTCCTTGTCAATTTCACTCTCAGCTGACTGGCCGGGAGTGAAATCAACAAGGAATATCCCCACAGGCTCCCCAGAGGGAAAGAGGCGTTTTAACATGCCGCCTTTCCCTCTTGTGTGTAACTGGGGAGGGCAGCGTGCTCTGTAGCCACACATGCCAGAAGTTTTGGTTGTAGGCCTGGCAAATTCAGAAGCCAGCCGGAACTCCATTCCTGTGCCTTCCTGCCCAAAAATAGCCCTGGTTATGAGGATAAAATGGAGAACTGTGTATGCTGCCCTAAACAACTTGAAGGAAGGACAGGATTTAAAAAAAAATTACCACAAACGGACTAGAAGAAGTACTGTATGAGGCACCTGTTTTGGGACTCTGCACCAGGGGTCCGTTGGAGTGGGAGCGCACAGGAGCGCAGCTCCGGGAGTGAGAAGCCCAGGGGGTGGGCACATGACCAAGCCCCGCCTCCTCCTTGGCTTCCCCAAGCAGTACAGAGGCGCAGCGCCCCGGGGAAAGCCCTGCTAGGGTCTTTATTGTTTTTAATGTTTTGTTTTAATATTGATAATTTTATCACTGTTCCTTTCATGACTGTGTGCTGCTTTTCCAGAGACTTGCTCAAGGTGGCATATAAATTTTCTAAGTATACCATTTTTTATCTGGGCACATGGCACATAAGTACTGGAGAAATTTCACCAACCTTCAGCAGCTTCCACCCCATCAGTTTGGTGTAGTGATCAGGAGTTGGACTCTAATTTGGGAGAACCTGGTTTGATTCCCCACTGCTCCACATGCAGCTGCTGGTGTGATCTTGGGTGAGTCACAAGTTCTCTCAGAGCTGTTCTCTCATGAGCAGTTCTCAAAAGACCTCTCTCAGCCCCACCTACCTCACAGGGTGTCTTGTTGTGGGGAGGGGAAGGGAAAGGGATGGGTGGTGCACATGTCCTGGGTATCTCAAGTCTACTTGCAGGAAGAGAATGAGGGTGTGTTCTTTACGCTTATTTTTATTGCACAAAGTATTGGATGGGGAAGGGAATGGAGGAAGAGCAGGTCAGTTTCACTCACCTGTGGAGTGGAGCCTGAGGGGTGGGTGTTGCCTTCTGACACACTTCCGGTATGTTAGGGGGTGTGACATATGCAAATGAGTTATGCAAATGAGTTATGCTAATGAGCTCTTGCACCTCTTTTTCTACAAAATGACCCCTGCTCTGCACTATCAGATGAAAGTGGGGTAGGGTTGCCAGATCCCCCTTGTTGGAGATGGGGTGGCAGGGTTGCCAGATTCAGGTTGGAAAACTCACGGAGATTTGGGGATGGAGCCTGGGGAGGACAAGGACCTCAGTGGGGTACAATGCCATAGGGACCACCCTCTAAAGCAGCCATTTTCTCCAAGGAAACTGATCTCTGTAGTCGAGTGAGCTGTAACTTCAGGGGGTGCCCAGGTCCCACCTGGAGGCTGCCATCCCTAGAGTGGGGGGGGGGGGGGGTCTCAGATATTTGAATGCTTCCTTTCCAACCAAAATACTTAAATGCACAAACATAACAGCAGTAATGGCTAGTGTGCAGACTTCATCTTGTCCAGCTCATGCTGTTTGCCAGGTGAATGATGGGTAATTCTGCACTTAAAAAGGCCAAATGTTTTAATTGAAAAGCACATTTTTCCAATGGTTATAATGAAACAAAAAAATAATCTGGTAAAATTTCGAGTTATCCCTTGCTGTGACAATAAAGTGACAGTCTGCTATTGAGAGATTGGGAGTGCAGAAACTGTACTTCCTCCTATGTGTAGCTGATGGATGTGGCCATCTTTTGCTAACCCACAACTCATGCCTGATCTACATGCATATGGCTTGTTTCAGACTACAGATTGCTGGCACTGAAGCCTCACTTCAGTGGCCATCAACCAAATGCCATGGCAGATATAATAGTATCCTTTCAATGGTTTGAGTCGAAATGCTTTCATAATGCATTCCAAAGGGCCATCAATTTGACTGGACTCAAGTCTGGCAGAAATATAGCTAAGTAAAGTAGAGAAATGAGCCACTCTCTTCCAAACTTCCAATAACTTGTGAGCAGTCTTAATGTCTAGTTTCGCATTGACTTTTAATACTTAGATATTCTACTTGGTATGCAGAAATGGATTAGAGAACTTTTAACTGTAAGCATTTCAATAACTTGCTTAGCTCACAGATATGCATTAAAGCACAGCAATGAATACTTCAGAATGTTGCTTCTGTTCGTTTACAAAAAAATGTATAGAGAAGAATAATTCTGAACCTGGATTGCCATATCAACATTTCAAAAGATGTGACTCTATGAAACTATTCAGTCTGCAACTTGCTGTGCAGTTCTATGGTATGCTTTCTAAAAGAAAGAGAGGGAGGGAGAGAGGGAGGGAGGGAGGGAGGAAAGGAGGCATACTTCTTAAAATATGATAATTCTACTGTGAAGATTCTGAGATTTCATTTGATTTGCACGAAGTAAAAAGAGAAAACCCATGAATACAACCGTAGGTTCAGGAAACTGCTAAATAATTTTTTCATTATTACATTTTTATCCAACTGTTCATACATACTTGACACTACCCATTGTTCTCTTCACAACAGAAATGTGAGATGGGTCAGGCTGAGAGATAACCCGTTGCTTAAGCCTACACAGTGCTAAATGTCTAAAGTAAGGCTCTGAACCTGGGGCTCGTCAATCAACATTGTAGATTCTGTCCTAAAAAAAAAAAGCCCACCAAAAGCCTATCCACTAATTGTGGATCAAAGATGTCACATCTATACTGACCAGACCTCTTAAGTTCAGTGTTGAGGGGAAAACATCCTACAAATGTTGTAAACTAACAGGTACATTCCCTGAACATGTTTTTATTTATATATATATATATATATTCTAATTCCAAGAGTTTTTTTTCTGTGTGGATACTTATATCTGCCAAAAGAGAGCTCACTCTCCCCCAACAGCTTTTCCTACATAGTCAGGCCCCTTTCTCGGTCTGCAGAAAAATCCGAAAAGTTTTTTTTAAAAAAACTTCAGGGACCGTTGAATTTCCCCCAATACCTTTTAAAATGGCATCAGCTCCAGGCATCAACTGTGAGGAGATTAAAATATTTGGGGGAGTGGGGAGGTTCTAACTGTTTCTGTCAGTAAAAGGCAGGGTTTTTACTGGCAGCAGTCTAGGGTTGCCAAGTACCCCCCCCCCTCCGGCCACCAGCGGCAGATCCAGATCCAGGCTGGGAAACTCCTGGAGATTTGGGGGTGGAAACTGGGGAGGACAGGGACCTCAGTGAGGTACAATGCCATAAACTCCACCTTCCAAAGCATCCATTTTCTCCATGGAAAGTTATCTCTGTAGTCTGGAGATGAGCAGTAATTCCAGGGGATCCCCAGGTCCCACCTGGAGGCTGGCATCCCTAGGCAGCACCCTCTGTGTGATTTGATACCACCTGATTTGCATGATTTAATTAGGCCCAGCTGCTTTGTTACTGTTCATCAGCAGCCACCCTATGAAAGTCATTGTGATGTAACAGTTAGAGCTTCAGATTGGGATCTGTGAGACCCAGGTTCAGATCCCCATGTTGCGGTGGAAGCAGACTGGGAGATTTTGGACCAGTCACATACTTTCAGCCTAACCAACCTCACAGGGTTGTTGTGCAGACAACAAGGAAGAAATAATAATGTAAGCTGCTTTAGTCCCCACTGTGGAGAAAGACTGCAATTTTCCTAGGTAGAGGCTGTGGGGGAGGGGGGTGGAGATGGAAAGCTGAAGACAGATAAAGGTAGGTTGGCTGTTGGGTGGGAAGGAAATAGGGCTGCCAACTCCAGTTTGGGAAATTCCTGGACATTTGAGAGGTGGAGCCTGGGGAAGGTGGGATTTGAGGTGGGAGGCAGAAAGAGAGAGAAAGAGTGATGAGGTGGGGAGGCAGAAAAAACAAAGAGAATGATGACTAGTCAGAAAGAGATAGGAAGTAACATACAAGGAGAAGAGAGAGAGAGTAAGAAAGGGGAGCAGAAGGGAGAAAGAGTGTGAGAGAGTTAGCGGGAGAAGGTAGGAAGCAAAGCTGTGAGGAATGAGATAACCATCCTGCAAGTTTCTTGTGGGTCTCCACTTGTGTGTGTATATATATATACACACACAACACAAATAATCTTGCAAAGTCGGGATACATACAGTTATCTTTTTAAATAACAGGCCAGGATACAACATCTAATTTGAACATGGACACTGATACCAGAGCTTGCAATAAACCCAGATGCCAACTTTGCTGCCACATAAACAGAGACAACACATAAGAACATAAGAGAAGCCAATGTTGGATCAGGCCAGTGGCCCATCCAGTCCAACACTCTGTCACACAGTGGCCAAAAACACCAGGTGCCATCAGAAGGTCCAGCAGTGGGGGCAGGACACTGGAAGCCCTCCCACTCTTGTCCCCCCCCCCCGGAAAGCACCAAGAATACAGAGCATCACTTGCCCCAGACTGAGAGTTCCTATCTATACTTTGTGGCTAATAGCCACTGATGGACCTCTGCTCCATATGCTTATCTAATTCCCTCTTGAAACGCAATCCCTGGACCTAACAACATCAATTACACCATCTCAGGCTTATTCTCTTGCTCATCTAATATTGTATATGCCATTAAATGCCAACACTTGCCTTCGGTTCTCTAAATAGGGCAAACAGGTAAAACCCTATGCTAAAGGATAAATGGACACAAGTCTGACATCAAGAATTACAAAATTGAGAAACCCGTGGGTGAACACTTTAGCCTTTTAGGACATTCGATGAGGGACCTCAAAATAGCTTTTTTATTGCAAAGGAATGTTAGAAATAGACTAGAATGGGAGATTGCTGATTTACAAGTTATCACAACACTAAGGACAATGGAACTCCCAGGGCTTAAGAGAGATATTGGTTTCTTATCTCAATACACATTCTAATGTCATTCAGTTCTTGTACCTGTTTGTAAACTTTTATTATGCTGCTATTCAATTGCGTTCATCCAGTCTTAGCTATATTTTTTGCTCAGTTACTTAGGCATCTTGACTGTAATTAGTCCTTCCAGGCAACATCCTCCCTACCTATATGTAATGACTGGTGACTTCTGTTTCAGTGCACCTGAAGAAGTGTGCATGCACATGAAAGCTTATACCCAGAATAAAACTTTGTTGGTCTTAAAGGTGCCACTGGACTCAAACTCTGCTTAAGACAGCAGTTCTAGTGTCTTCAGAGAGTTGTACTGAACAGGAAGAAGAAATTACCTGGCTTCAGAGCAGTCAGGGAACAGCTTGATCAGAGATAAGAAGTCTGTTTAGGTGGTGAGCTGATTTCTGCTTGCCTGCGAAGACTGATGGACCCAACTGGTATCCAGAATGCTCTGCAGGATCTGATGCCCCCTGGCAATTCGTCCTATGGGCTGGTAGAGGATTGGAATAGCCGACTCTCTGAAGCCATCAATGAAATCACTTCCTGATGCCCTCTTTGCTCCCGTCCCAAATTAGCCCCTTGGTATACCATGGAGCTACAAAGGATGAAACAGGAGCTAAGATGGCTAGAACGAGTGTGGTGGCATACTTGTGACGAAGCTACAAGAACATCCTAAAGCTCATTTAAGAAAGCCTATGAAGTGGCAGTGAGAGCCACAAAGAAGGAATTCTATGTGACCTCCAGTGTGTCAGCAAGCTCTCGCCCAGCTCAATCATTTAGAATAATTAGGTCACAAACTGCCCTCTCACAGGGAAACCAAAAAGATACTTAATTGGCAATTAGCTGTGAGGACTTTGTGAGCTGTTTTGCGGATAAAATCTTGTCACTCCACCAAGATCTGCCAGCCACTATTGATACAGTATGTAAACTGGAGGCCCCTTGGCCATCTTCAGGTCCAATAATGGACTATTCCAGCTGACTGTTCCGGGATGAGGTTGACAGGACCCTGGCTGCTTTGAAGCCCACCACCTGCCTCCTTAACCCGTGCCTGTCATGGCTGGTGAAAGCCAGCAGTGATGGAATATGGGTTCCCCTGGCAGGTGTTATCAACTTGTCCCTGAGTTCAGGGACTTTCCCAGGGACTTTAAAGGAGGCAGTAGTGAGACCACTCTTTAAAAAACCATCTCTGGACCCTACCAATCCAGCCAACTACCACCCAGTGTTGAATTTTCAATTCCTGGGTAAGGTAGTTGAGAGAGTGGCGGCAGAACAGCTCCAGGCTTTCCTGAATGACTCCTCTATCCTGGATCCATTCTAGTCTGGCTTCCACCCTGGCTATGAGATGAAGATGGTACTGGTTGACCTCATGGATAACCTCTGGAGACACTTGGACCAAGGCGGGTTAGGACTGCTCGATCTGAAAACAGTTTTTCATATAGTCGATTATGATCTTATGACCCACTGCCTCACTGATGTGGGGATACTGGGGACTGCCTTGCAGTGGCTTGTCTCTTTTCTCCACAATTGTGTACAGAGGGTGGCGCTTGGGGAGAGGGTCTCACTATGTTACCCTTTGGCATGCGGCATCCCTCAAGGGGTGATCCTCTCCCCTCTGTTATTTAAAGCCCACCAGCTGGTATGGGAGGATGGGCTGGGCTGCCATCAATATGTTGATGACACCCAGCTGTATCTGTTGATGGACAGCCAGCTGGATGCCACCCCAGATGTTTTGGCCTGGGCTTTGGCGGCTGTGGCTGGCTGGTTGAAGTGGCGTCAACTGAAACTAAATTAATCAAAGGCAGAGGAGTCCTATGCCTGAGCTGTGGTGGGGTGGGGCTGGGAATCCAACTCTTGACGGAATGTTATTAATACTAATGCCGTGTGATTTTGGATGCCTCGCTTTCAGTGGAGGACCAAATCACAAATGTTGCCAGATCAGCATTCTACAATCTTTGACAGATCAGGCAACTGGTTCCCTATCTCCCCCCTCATGACTTAGCCACAGTGATCCATACAATGGTCACCTCCAGGCTCGACTACTGTAACTTGCTCTATGTGGGGCTGCCCTTGAGACTAATCCAGAAACTTCAGCCAGTCCAAAATGCAGCAGTGTATGTCCTTACTGGGACACCTTTAAGAGTCCATATACAGCCATTGTTCCACCAGCTGATTGGCTCCCAGTCAAATACTGGATCAAGTTCAAGGTTTATTTTAATTAATTAATTAATTCAGTTTATATCCCGCCCTCCCTACCAAGGCAGGGTAAGGTTATGGTGTTAACCTTTAAAGCCTTGTGCAGTCTAGGACCAACTTATCTGCAGGACCATCTCTCCTTGTATGTGGCTCGAAGAGCCTTACGCTCTATAGATCAACATCTGCTGATGGCTCCTAGCCCAAAGGACATCCGGTTAGCCTCAGTTAGAGCCAGAGCCTTCTCAGCCCTGGCTCCGGCCTGGTGGAACACTCCCCCAAGTGAGATCGGGGTCCTGAGAATTTGTTGCAGTTTTGCAGGGCCTTTAAAATGGAGAAGTTCCACCTGGCCTCTGGCTGAGGTGGTGGGTATCTAATCACATCAGCCTCCCCTACCCTGCTTTGCACATTTATTTTGTGCTACTGTTGTGGCTTTTCACCCATTTGCCTAGTACTTGGTTCCATTTTGGGGGCACACATACAGGGTTTTTTTAGAGCCCTTACTAATTTGTACCTGACCACCGTCCTGAGTTGTGTCATTTGATGTTTGTATAGGTTTCTAATACCGTGTAGTTATGTTTTAATTATCTTATATTAGTTGTACATATGTGTTATTGTAACCCGCCCTGAACCCTGCTGTGCAAGGGAAGGCAGGATAAAAGGATAGACAGACAGACAAACTCATAACATGGCAAGCAGATGCTCTATGAATATGAATTTAGGGTTGAGCCTAGATTTGAGGGAAATTGACTATTTGAAGTTAATTAGAGGAATATACAAGGAGTGTCATATCTTTCAATATAGCAAATTTAAAAGAATTACCAGTAAGATGTACGTACACCATGCATTTATTTACTTGTTCATTATTTAAAACATTTATAAATCCAACATTCCCCTAGAAAACTAGGATTTGGGGCAGGTAGCAATAATTAAACCAATACCTCATAAAGCCAGCAAACCCCTCCCCCCCCCCATGGAAATAGCCAGCAATAACAAACTTTTAAAGTCTTAATGGGAATTCTGAGAGTTCAAAGCCAGTGTAAAACCCACTCATTCTATGAGCCAAAAGCCCTTCTTATAAGTAGAGTCTTGAATTCTTGCCAAAATTTCAGAAAGGGTTCAGGTAAATAACCATATCACTCTTACACACTCAATTTGTGTGTGTGTGTGTGTGTGTGTGTGTGTGAGTGAGTGAGAGAGAGAGAGAGAGAGAGAGAGATTTATATTAGGCTGTCAGGGTCTCTCTGTATTCCAAACTGATACTAAGCTATTGGGGTCTAATAGTGTTTTATTTTAAATGGTAAATAGCAGAGTATAAAGGGTAGGGATAAAAGTGGGTTAATTTATACGAAACTTAATAAAACAAGTCACAGTAACAGCCAGTGGGTGGCAAGGTAGCCCACTCTTGAATATTAAGGAGGTAGTCGTGATAGGTAATAAAATCCTCCACAGATTTGGTGATAGCAGGGGGGATCAAACAACAACCCACCCTCCACACCATCCCATTAGCAAACTGTGGCTCCTTCAGGGAAACTAGTTTAACTTACATCTTACACAAATCAGTTTTAAACTAGTTTCCCTGAAGAAGCCACAGTTTATGACATAGGATTCCCCAGGTTATGACAATCTTGGTATTTATGCAAACACACTGATAAACTGAACATGCCCACTAATAACCTGATCTTCTTCATAATCACAAGAGGTAGGAGCTTGGGGGGGGGGGCTCTTTCAAGTCCTGAGGGGAGGGGAATTGATGGGAACTGGTTCACCCTTACATGAGTACTGGCACTTTAAAAAACGCTTTGATCAAAACAAATAAAAATTGGGCAGCTCATATCAGTTCCCGAAAGTAGTGGCACACCCAGGGCTGGATAAAGAAATGTCAAAGCCCTAAACTATGTAAAGCTGAAGAAGCCCCACAGCATTACCAAAAGTGGTCATCTAGTAATTTTTTGTATTTAGAGATCCCTTATAACCTGTGACCCTAATCTATGCTTGTGCATAAATCTAGGTGTAGGGACTCCCTTGAAGCCATCTCCTCACCACTATGAAAAAAATGTCTTACCATCACTTGGAAATCTTATCCACCACTTTGACAGGGAGGGTGCTTCACTGCCCTCATACTTTTTCTTTTTTGAAAAAAAATATCTCCCACTTGTTTTGTCTCCTGGCCTACGCTTTCAAGTAGAGCACAGGTTTCAGCCTACTCTGATAGACAGGAGTGACCTACTTGCCAAATCAGTCTCGACATCTCATTAATTAGCATTCAAAGTGGAAAGCCCTAACCACATTGCCAGGAAGCCACTGAATGGGTGGACAACATGCCCCATAACTCTGGCGGTTCAAAAGCAATGATTATTCAATAGTATCACAGGCGCACCCAAATGAACTTGCTCTCCTTGCTACTGAAAAAGATGAAGTAATTATACGGAAACACCATGGCACACCTGCCAAGGAAATGTGAAGCAAAACTGAAGATGGCCATCAAATAAGAGATTTAGGCCAAAGTCACTGACTAGTGAAGTTTCCTATGATTGTATTATTGTGGTCTGACTCATATGTTATAATATTCTAATTTCTAAAGTGACTTAAGAGATATTTATTTGCATTTCTATACTGCCCACAGCTGAAGCTCTCTGGATGGTCTACAGCAGATTTGACCCAGTCAGCTTTTTAACTTGATCTATCCTAATTCCCCTTCTTACTGCAGCCCTTGTCCTCCATGGCTTTTGTCCACACAGGTCCCATTATCCTCAGTACACCTTTTTGATGGTTAAAGGGGGACTCCCCTCCATTTTTTACCAGTGAAAATATGGGTTGGATCCAACACTTGGTCCTGTTATTTTCCATTTTAGTTCTTGGATTGCAGGCTGTTGTCAATCAGTTTACTGGAACATTTTCCAATATATATTCCAGAATAAATGCAATAAATAATTAAAACAACAAAATTAAAAAAAAATCTGCTTCCTATTTGAAGACATTTAAAACAAAACAAAGACACAGGGACCAACAAATTATGCATATTTTTGAAAGGAAGGAAGGAAGGAAGGAACAAAGGAAGGAAGGAAGGAAGGAAGGAAGGAAGGAAGGAAGGAAGGATTTCCCTCTATTTTTATCTCTATTTTCAACTTCAGCTGTTTTTTCTGAAATAACTCCACTGCTATTACAGCTTTCTCATTTAGTTTTACCATGTTAAAACTACTATAAATAAATAACTAATCTTGAAGTTCCTCCAGCCATAAAAGGGGTTTTTCACAAGGTTACAAATGAAAACGAGAGAGAGGAAAGTCCTATTCCATTAATGGAACTTTATTGGTGGCTCTTAACCATGGCAAAGAAGAAAAAGAGAGTGTGGTTTAGTGATCAGAGGAACAGATCCAAACAGATTTTTTTTTTTGCTAGCTTGTCCTGTTTCTCTTCTTATTACAGGCTCTCATCCCACATGCCTTTTAGCCATACAGATCCTTTTTGAAGACAAACGGAGGAAAAGAGAACCATCTATGTGACCTTGGGCTCTAGAGAAGAAGGGTGGGATGAAAATGTACCAGAGAGACCTGTGGCATAGGATGAAGCATCTCTTTCTCCTTGCATAGATGGTTTTTGTTTCTTTTTTTTGTTTGTTTTTTTCCTTTTGGATTTGGCTGTCTTCATCCTTCGCTTCCTTGAAAGTGTTATGTAATCACCACGTTGATTATTAGCCAACATGGAAAGCATGACCTGTGCTTGTGAAATGTAGGCGTAGAAAAGAAAAAGAAACAGTAGCAGCACAACTTGTCTTGAACAAAATCAGATTAAGGATTTGCAGAGCTCGCCAAAGAGAACTCAGCCCAGTTTTTGCCCAATACATCATTATTATAATTTGCATACCTTTTCAGGTAGCGTTTTGACACCTTCTAATTCAGGATCTAATTTTAATACAACAATAGGGATACAATAATGAAAATACTGGTATAGCTCTGCAGAATTTTGTTGTTGTTGTTTTTAATCACAGAGATGATGGAAGACCTAACAAAAGAACTGAAAATTCAGTGATATTCTCAAATACTAATGAAATTCAAATATGCTGATAACAAAAAACAACCAAGCATGACACTCTTTATAGTGATGTCGATGAAATCAAATGATGATTTTCTTGTCAGTTTGTCACGTGACGTATACTCTTAGCTTTAGGACTGCCATTTCAAGAGGGATCTGAAAAGAAAGCAGCCTGCTCTTCCAGTCAGACACTGTCCTAAATGCTGCTTTTGTCATGATATCTATTTAGGGTGGCCAGGTCCCCCCTAGCAACTGATGGGGGATGGGAGGGTTGCCAGATCCAGGTTGGAAAACCCCTGGAGATTTCAGGATGAAGCATGGGGAGAACAGGGACCTCAGTGGGGTATGATGCCATAAAGTCCACCCTCCAAAGTACCCATTTTCTCAAGGGGAACTGATCTCTGTAGTCTGAAGATGAGCTGTAATTCTGAGGGATTCCCAGGTCTCACCTGGAGGCTGGCATCCCTATGGTCTTGTGAGATCCATCCACAGCATACCAGAAACTAGGACTGCATAAATTTCACTCATTCCATTCCACAATGTTCTGTAGGGTTGCTGCATCAAGCAGTCTATTCCATATCCTTCTGATGATGCATTGGAAATTTCTGTGAACTGTGCATGCATGCACATTTCGATACACATTTATACACTCTGTATTCATGTTCCATGAGTGTTGGAATCTGTATTGCCAAGGATAATCGCCTCTTCGACATCGATAGTTTACATCCAATCCCCCCAAGATAGTTCATATCAAATCCCCACCCCCCAAAACCAATCTGGAACACACTAATCAAAAAGAGCAACAAAAGATGTATATTCAATAGTATGAGCAATTTGGAGTATAATGGAATATTCCGGGAAGATTTCATATTGGAGAGGAATTCTGAACTATCCCTACTAGAAACTTGACAGCTGTATCTTTTGCCTTTAAACCACTGCCACATTAGCCCAGATGCATTAGCCGTGGAGTGGATTTTTCTGTTTCAAGCTTTAAAGCTGCTGTATACCACAGGATTTGTTAAAAAGTTGTTAGAGATATAAACCCCAACCCAAAGGCATTTTTTTTCTTTTTAATGAATCCATTCTCATAGGCCAATTGCTTTGAACAGCAACCCAAAGGTATCTATAATAGGTGACACAGATTTTAAGAGGTCATTTGGTTGTATAGTCCGACTCTTTCAATCTAGGACAAATCAACCAAAATAGGTAAAAGAATATGCATGACATTCCACAGACAATTCAGTTCACAGTGCCATGTTCCAAGGAGAATTCATTTGAGGTAGGACACCTGTTATCACCCCTTGCATTTGTGATAGCCTTGGAAATTCTGGCAGTACTGGTAAGATAGAATGAAACGATAAGTGGATTGTCTATTACACACAGATCACACAACAAAAACTAATTTGTACACTGATTATATTACATAGATTTTAACAGAACCCAAACACTCAAGACTGACAGGACAGTAATGTCTCATAGACAACTAGCTCCCGGAGAAGATCAGGGCCCTGTGGGATCTTATGCAGTTCTGCAGGGCCTGCAAGACAGAGCTCTTCCGCCAGGCTTTCAATTAGGAGCCGCCACCACTTACCATCTACTTACCATCAACCATCTCCATCAACAATGAGGGCTGGCCCGAAGATAGCCACATCATACTACTATGAGAAACTGCAGGACACCATCTTGATATATGTCGATCACCATCATCACGAGCACTCTATTGTAAATTTTATTGCTGAATTGTTATAATGTCGTTTTAAACTGTTTTAATTGTTTTATCTTGACTTGGCAGTGCGCCATCTTGTAAGCCGCCCTGAGCCCGCTAGTGGGGAGGGCGGGGTAAAAATGTGAAAAATAAATAAATAAATAACGACTAAGAAGAACAGAAATGTAGGGGTTAAATTTGAATAAGGATGCAAGAGAAGAAATATAAAGTGATTTTCCCTTACCACTGAAGAGATAAAGCTGTATGAAACTGGAAGATATATTCAGTAAGAAAAAATCTTTATAAATACAACTATGAGTGATAGTTTAAGGGGAAGCTGCCATTATTAGAACAATGGGGAAAGCTGGTATTATTTTTTTGGGAAGTAATCAAAACAGTAATCTTATAAAAAATAAATTTTCTCTTTCAGTTTCTGCCAATAACATTCAATGAGAATCTGATAAACAAAGAGCCTTGTAAGAAAAATAAAGGACTTCAGATATAGGCCTTGGTGAGACAGGATAAGTATAATGTAAAGAACAATTATTATGCTGGCTGTCTTTGATCAGTTTGATAAGGTGAAAAAAATAATTGGAATCCCACCAGTGTCTCTTTTATCAGAAAATAAGAACAAAGACCCAAAAGAGGTTAAAGATAATTATTTATTATCTTTTGCTTTGAGTTTGATTATGCACAAATGCTCCTAAATCCACAAAGGCGTATATATGGCATGCATTTTGACCAGGATTATCATAAACGTAAAACGGAAGATTTGATTTTAAATTGGGGATGAATTCTGAAGTATCCCTACTCAAAACACTGTGACATTATTCAAGGTACAATAGATTCTCAGAACTCCTTCATACAAGAGAGCTAGCCATTATTTTTTTCTCACACACAACCCCACCTCACTGTCTCAATGTGAAATTTTGTGAAGAAAGATGTGAGCTATTCGGCACACTGTCAAGGACAAAAGTAGCTGCCAACCATTTCTGTGATCACAGCAGTACTTCCCCCACCAATTAACCTCCTAGAAAATATGCTGTGAACTTTTGGTAACAACTAGGGTTGCCACCCCCCCCCCCATGGGGGTGGGGATTCCCCTGCTTTTTGCCAGTGGGGGAACCCCACCCCCAAAGAGACCTGGCATGCCCAACATGTCCCGTACAGTGATGACGGGTGATGTCATCGTCCTGGGCATATCGTGCAGGAGACACTCTAGCATTTGGCTAAAATTCTATGGCATGCCAGAAGCTTCAGGGACCCTGGCTGGAGCCCCCCCCCCCCCCCCACTAGCAGCCAGGTAAGACCTGGCAACCCTAATAACACCTATACCTTCTATATGCTATTCAATGTGTTGGGCAATGGACCTCCCTCTCCCTGACTTACCCCAGACTGCACCCCAGCTGGTGGATGAGAAATGCTGACACCAGAGCCTCGCCTACTGACAGGGCAGCATACAGCAGGAAATGGATGGGGGGGGGGGCACAAAGCCAGCTGGAAGGGAGCCCCTCAAAACGGCTGGCTGGCACAGCAAGTCCTGAGCCAGTGCCTGCCAGTGCCCTTGACAGTGTCCAATAGCGATGTGGAGGGAAGAGACAGGAAGGCCCCAGATGAGGCAGCCACATTGGAACCTGCCAGGAAAGAGACGCTGGGTATGAAGGAGATGTGTGGGGAGGAATGGAGGGCCCGGGAGAAGGGAGGAAGGCTGACTGACCACAAAGGGTAAGGAAGGCAACCTGGAGGAAATGAGGGGCAGAAGTAGCCCAGACAGATGGGCAGGAGGGCCTTATGCCTTCAGCAGTGGGTGGAGCAGGTGGCAGTCCTGTATAAAAAGACATTCCTTTCAATGGCCAGTGAGGATATGTAGCTGTGGATCTTAGAGACGCCAAGAGAGCCAAACTGGGGAAAGGAGAGGGAAAAGAGTGGCTTAACCCCCTCCCTTCCCATATCTGAGGCCACAGGAATGTCAGTCGCACTGGTGAGAAGGTGACAGAAGGCAGGCAGACCCTAGTGGGGCCCACGGGCCTTCACAATATGGTGGATAATGCGGGTAGTGTACAGGCAATGAGGCACCCCAAACCACACCTACCCACCCACCCAGGCTGGACTATCAGTTGACCTTTGCTCAGACCTCTGGTCTTGGTGCTGCCTGAAACAGTAGCAGAGCAAACAGATTCCTCGCTGGAGGAGATGCCTCCCTTGGAGCCGGTAGGTAAGATGGATTGGACCCAGTTTGGCCAATGGCTTGCAAGACACTAGGAGGACCTGGTTAGGAACTTAACACAGCAACAACAGGAGAGCCAGGCCATCCTCATGTTGGACCTATGCTAAGCCAGGCGAATCTGTTGGGGTGGGCCCGCTGGATGTCTGTGGTGCAGGTTCGGGGGGGGGGGGGGCTGAACTCCATGGTTTCAGTTAACAAAACTAGGAACCAAGTGTAACAAGGACACATATTTGGTTATGTTCAAAAGAAAAGCTGAAGCAGCTCATTGGTCCTAGGATTGCCAGGTTTGGGTTGGAAAATACCTGGAGATTTTGGGGGCGGATCCATGAGAGGGAGGAGTTTGGGGAGGGGAGGGCCCTCAGCATGGTACAATGTCATAGAGTCCACCCTTCAAAGCAGCCATTTTCTCCAGGGGAGCTGATCTCTGTCAACTGGGGATCAGTTGTAAAAGCGGGAGATCTCCAGGCCCCACCTGGAGGCTGGCAACCCTAGTTGGTCCAGAGAGTGGTAGGCCTTCATTCTGGAACCATGTCTGATTGGAGAGGCCCAAGCTGCATTGAAGTCCCTCCCCAAGAAGGAAGGAGAGAACTATAACAAGTTGAAAACAGCAATCCTTGGCCAATATGAGGTCACAGGAACCAGAACTTCTGTCTATAGGTTTCCAGTGTGACCCTATCAGGAATGCTCTAGGCTGATCCTGCATTGAGCATGGGGTTGGACTAGATGGCTTGTATAGCTCCTTCCAACTCTGTGATTCTATGATTCTATGAAATATGAGGACAGCCACAGTGGCCATGGCCCTGCTCCTTTTCTTCATGCAAGCAGCCCTGCCCAAGGAAATCATAACCGACTGAAGCATAGCCTTCAGCTTTTGGTTGAAATGCTCCACTACACCGTCCATCTGGGGATGCCCTACTGCTGTAAATATCTGCCACATTCCCAGGGTCCCACCAAGTTGCTTCATGAGGGCCGCAGTTCTAATTTGGAGTCATTGAGCCTTCTCTGGAACATGGTGGCCAAAAGGCATGATGCAAAACTGGAATAGCTCTTGTGGAGTTGCAGAAACAGTTTTCTCCTTGTCAGAGGGTGCATGGAAACCTGCCAATATCCCTTCGTCAAATCTAGAGCTGACAGGTAATGGGCAGTGGCTAGTTCATCTATTACGATGTTGGCTCAGGGCATAGGGTATACGTTGGATTGTGCAATCCTATTCACTTCGCAGTCATTGATACAAAACTGGATGCTCCCTTCCGACTTGGGAACTAAAACTACTATGCTCCCTGAAAGCTGCAACATTCCAGAGACTGGTGGACTGGGTGCTGGCTCACTGTCACAGGCTCATTCTTGCATACATCGATGACATAAGAGTCTTTAGGCCTAACTGGGACACCCATCTCACCCATTCCAGGTCTCTTTGAGTCAGAGTTCAAAGCAAACCCATAGAAAAGCACAGTCTTCTTCAGGGAATTCAGGGTTCCAGGTGGGAAATAGCCAATTACGACCTGTGCTGGAAAAAGTGACCACTCTGGAGAACAGCCCAGTCCCAGCCACAAAAAAGCAATTGCAAAGGTTCTTAGGCCTAGTTGGACAATACAGCTGCTTCATTCCTCACTTTGCCACTGTAGCTAGCACCCTGCCCAACTGCTACAAGAAGGACCAGCCCAACAAAATTCATTTGTTCCAGTTGCGACAAGGGATTTTTAACTCCCTACAAAGAGCACTCTCCTCAGCTCCTGTGAGATTTCAATTGACCCTTCATCATTGAAGCTGATGCTTCCAAGAACGGTCTTCAGACCATTTTGGCACAAGAAGTGATGGGTCAGGAAGACCCCCATATTATTCCTCAGTAGGAAGCTGCAACTGGCGGAAATAGAATATGCCAACATAGAGAAAGAAGCCCTAGCAGTAAAATGACCAGTAGGGGGATTACATTACTATATGTGTAATAACCCATTCATCCTCATGACAGAGCATGCTCCACTGCAATGGATGGCCTTCATGAAGGACCTAAGGTGGTATTTATCCCTTCTTCCCTTTAGTTTCATGATTCAGCATCGACCTGGAAGCCTCCATACTAATGTTGACTATATGTCACCAATCCAGGAGAATGACCACACTATGACAGCCATTGGGGAAATGGGGGTGTTGGAGGATGGACCTCCCTCCCCCCCCCAACTCATCCCAACCCATGCCCCTGCTGTTGGACAAGAAATGCCAACACCTCAGTCTCACCGACCGACAGAGCTGCACGCATCAGGAAATTAAGGGGGGGGACACAAAGCCAGTTGGAAGGGAGCCCCTCAAAGCAGCTGGCAGGTTAAGCCAGCATGGCAAGTCCTGAGGCAGCTCCTGCCAGCACCTCTGATGGTGTCCAGAAACAACATGGAGGGAGCAGGCAGGAAAACCCCAGATGAGGCAGCCATATTGGAGCCTGCCAGGAAAGAGACACCGGGTATAGAGGAGATGCCAAAGGGAGGAATGGAGGGCTTGGGAGAAGGGAGGAAGGCTGGCCGAGCACAAATGGTAAGGAAGGCAACCTTAAGGAAACCGGGGGGGGGGGGGAGGGGGCGGAAGTAGCTAAGACAGTGAGTTTCATGGCAGAGTGGAGATCTGAACTTGGCCCTCCCAGTATCCTAGTTCAACATGTAACTGCCACACTGTACTGGCTCTCAAGCACACAGATTGCTGGGTCTCCCAAAACCAACCTTGGGGCACAGAATTTGAATACAGTCTTTGATAACTTTGTCCTATAACACGCTAGCTATATTTGTTTATTAATTGCTACCTCCGCTCCCCACCTCTGGAACAGGACAATGAAGCATTACCATTGATTAGTACAAATACACACAAACCTATGAGAAAAGGAAATGCTGTTACAGATTTCAGCAGCCTGGAGGGAGAAGATTCTCAGCTAAGTTTCACGGATCTAACACACTCAAAATATTTCAAAAACAGCGTATTCATTTGTTGCTGATGCTTTTTAATGCTTGCAACAGAAGGAACAATGCAGGACACAGATATAAGGGGCTTAGTGCCTATATCGCACACAAATAGTCATATGTCCAAAACAGGGGGAAATGATGCCTTTGGTCCTTCCTAAATGGCATCCTTGGCATGAGAGTACAATAAAATTTATATTATATATCTCTCACTAAACTGCTACCTAGATTCCTCAGCTTACAATACAAACATTAAAAACCAAGTAGCAAAATCATATGACAACACTGAATTGTCATAAAAAAATCAGAATACCATATATGTTAAAAAAAAAACAAAACAATAGGATTGAAAGACAGCAAGAATCAAAAGAACCAGAGAGGAACTAGGGTGTGTGTGTGCGTGTCTAATTGCCTACCTGCATCCATGGCAATCCAATTCATCTTGGCTTGCTTCATGTTTTGTGGGCGTGGAGACAGTTCCACATTGACCTGATATCAGTTATTAACTTCCAAGCAGGAAAGTGTCAGGGCTTGCGTACCTGAAAGCATTTACTCTGACTTGGACTCAGATGTTGCTGGGTTATTAAGTGCTATTGGGAGGAGGGTTATTAAGTGCTATTAGGAGAAGTCAGCGCATGGTCAGGGTTTCCTTATTCCTGTTTCACAGTCTGGTAAGCTGTGGCATCCTTTTTTTCTGCTCCCATAGAATTTGAGGGGTTTTTCTCCATCTCTGGTCCTCAAAAAAGTTTATATATTTAGATCATCACTGTATGAAAGCCTGGTACACTTTTTTTTAAAAAAATGAACATGCATATATTAAGAAGTACTACAAAGACCGATCGCCACAATTTAACAGCACCATCCCACTTTCCTGGGAGTAAGCCCCACTAAATAGACCTGAACAGGATACTGGATAAGCCAGTGTAGGATTGTGCTGCTAGTGAGCATCAGAAATCCTACCTTTATTTGAAATTATTCTGAAATGAACCAGGGCACCTAGCTCATGTTGGAGCTCTCTGTCCAGTTCAATGGCACTTTCTTCCAAGTAAAAGTGCTTTGGATTTGGTGCTGATTGGATAGCAACCGGTCAAGTGAATCACATGGTTTTATTGTTTATCTTCCTTCCCATTTCTGATTTGCTGTCTACGTCGAATAAACAGATAACGAGCAAGAGGAATGAGTCCTATTATTCAGACAGACATTCATTTCCAGGGTTACAAGAGTGTTGTTTTTTTAAAAAAATAGCAACTCAGTGCCCATATCACGGAAATGCTACTTGCTTCAAAATGCCAAGTAAACATGCACTCTGTGGGATGAGAAGAGGGGTCTCACAAACTCAAGACTAATTTAGCAAGTAAGCAGCCCATTTGTCTCAGGAGCTGATACGTGTGTGACTTGAACCACGCTGACACTGAAAAGCAGTCTGTTCCTTTGGTAGCTGTGTGCATCCTCAGGATGCTGAAGATGAACTGATGCTGCTGGTTCCAAAGTTAATTAAAGAGTAATCTAAACGAAGCAAGCATCTGATGAGATGCCAACCGTACACAAAGGCATTCCATCCACCGATACCACAAGAAAAAGCAACTGACACATGGAACTAATTAAAAACGAAACACTGGTTAAGCTCTGATCCTCAAACCATTTGCCTGGCTAGGAGACCAGAATCCATTTCAGTGTAGATGTGACCCAGGAAGTGGTCTGAGGACAGCAAGGACAGGCAAACGGCAGGCTACCAACCCAGTAATCATCTCAGTGAGATAACAATGGAGACTCTGAGTCCAGACCAAGTGATGATTGCATGTATTTACCCAGTATGTATTTGTTCGCCCTGTTCTTCCTCCAACCAGCTCAGACAACCTATGTTGTTCTTCTCCCTCCATTTGATCCTCAGAACCACACTGGTGGCACAGGTTAAGCAGAGACAGAATGAGTGGCCAAAGGCCAACCTGCAAGCTTCATAGCAGAATGCATATTCAAACCTGGGTCTCTCAGACCTGCAGTCAGTGTTCCCTCTAAGCTGAGTTAGGGTGAGCTACCTCACAATTTTTTAGCCTCCAGCTCACACATATTTGTCTTAGCTCAGGAAGGATAGCTCCAGAGCAGCATGACAAACTAACAATGGAATTGTTGCATTGAGATGCCATTGAGGTCAGTGAAGCCAGGGATTGGATCCAACCAGATTTCCTACTGCCTACAGAGGGAGGGACCATGGCTCAGTGGTAGAACATCTACTTGGCATGCAGAAGGTCCAAAGTCCAATCCCTGGCATCCCTGGCATCTGCGCTTAAAGGATCTGGCAGTATGTGAAAGACCTCTGCCTGAGACCCTGGACAGCCAGTCTGAGTAGACAATATTGACTTTGATGTACCAGGGGCCTGATTCAGTCAGTGTAAGACACAGGGGTCCGTTGGAGCAGGATCGCACAGGAGCGCAGCTCCGGGAGTGAGGAGCCCAGGGGGCGGGCACATGACCAAGCCCCGCCCCCTCCTCGGCTTCCCTGAGCAGTGCAGAGGCGCAGCGCCCCGGGGAAAGCCCTGCTAGGGTCTTTATTGTTTTCAATGTTTTGTTTTAATATTGATAATTTTATCATTGTTCCTTTTATGACTGTGTGCTGCTTTTCCAGAGACTTGCTCAAGGTGGCATATAAATTTTCTAAGTATACCATTTTTTATCTGGGCACATGGCACATAAGTACTGGAGAAATTTCACCAACCCTTCAGCAGCTTCCACCCCATCAGTTTGGTGTAGTGGTCAGGAGTTGGACTCTAATCTGGGAGAACCGGGTTTGATTCCCCACTCCTCCACATGCAGCTGCTGGTGTGACCTTGGGCCAGTCACAAGTTCTCTCAGAGCTGTTCTCTCATGAGCAATTCTCAAAAGACCTCTCTCAGCCCCACCTACCTCACAGGGTGTCTTGTTGTGGGGAAGGGAAGGGGAAGGGATGGGTGGTGCCCATGTCCTGGGTATCTCAAGTCTACTTGAAACATGGTGGTTTCAAGGGAGCAGGAAGAGAATGAGGGTGTGTTCTTTATGCTTATTTTTATTGCACAAAGTATTGGATGGGGAAGGGAATGGAGGAAGAGCAGGTCAGTTTCACTCACCTGTGGAGTGGAGCCTGAGGGTGGGTGTTGCCTTCTGACACACTTCCGGTATGTTAGGGTGTGTGGCATATGCAAATGAGTTATGCAAATGAGCTCCTGCGCCTCTTTTTCTACGAAATGACCCCTGGTAAGACAATATGATGTGTTCATGTGTGTTCATGAACATAGCTGCCTTATACCAAGTCACACTACTGGTCTATCAGGTTTAGTATTGTTGACTCCACTGGGCAGTAGTAGGTCATCAGGACCTTTGATATCACCCAGTGCCTGATTCTTTTACTTGAGCTTTGACTCCTGAGAGTTTACAACCTGGAAAATGTTACTGATCTACTGACCTCAAATTTTGTTCTATCCAGTCATTTTAAATGGAAAAGCTGGAGATCGAACCTGGGCCTTCCTGCATGAAAAGCCAGTGACACTCCCCAAGCACAGTGGCAGAACCTCTGCAACTTTGACCCAAAGGTCTTGGGGACATGCGCCCCATCCTGAGCCACCATGGAAGGCTCCAGAGACAGTACCCCTCCAGTCCATCTTTAACCACATGAACACACATGAATACATGAAGCCACATTATACTGAATCAGATCACTGGCCCATCAACATCAGTATTGTCTACTCAGACTGGCAGCAGCTCTCCAGGCAGAGGTCTTTCACATCACCTTTTGTCTCATCCTTTTAACTGGAGATACTGGGGATTGAACCTAGGATCTTCTGCATGCCAAGCAGATGCTCTACCACTGAGCCACAGCCCCTCCCCAACCACGGGTGGTAGCAGCCAGAGAAGTGCAAGCCACATTCACCTGCATCTAATAAATGGGTGCCTGGGGCATTTGCTTGTGGATGTACTAAAACCAATGACAAGAATGTCCATTGGGAACAATGGGAGATGCTGGAAGAAGAAGAAGAAGAAGAAGAAGAAGAGGAGGAGGAGGAGGAGATTGGATTTATACCCTGCCCTTCACTACTCAAGGGAGTCTCGGAGTAGCTTACAAACTCCTTCCCTTCCCCTCCCCACAGCAGACACCCTGTGAGGTAGGTGGGGCTGAGAGAGCTTTGAGACAACTGTCCTTGAGAGAACAGCTGGTACAACAAAGCTATGGCTTGCCCAAGGTCATCCAGCAGGTGCAGATGGAGGAGTGGGGAATCAAACCCGGTTCTCCCAGATTAGAGTCCGCGCACTTAACCACCACACCAAACTGGCTCCCCACTGGAATGCCCATTGGATATAACAAGAACTAGGAATGCCAAATAATTTGCATGGGGTCCATTGAAATATATAGCACATAAAAGGTGCAATGAAAAAGCGGAAAGGATTTAGGGAAATTTGCCCTGGATCTGGAATGACAGACTCCAGAGTGGAATGAAGGTCCCTGGGACTGGAATCTGTGACTGAAACGACAGCCCCAAGAGCAATGATGGTCTAGGATTAGAACAAATGTTTTGCAACTGGAATGACAGGGTGATATTTTTCAAACTGCAGATTACGGTCTGGTTGAAGCCCTTTCAGAAGAGGGTGAGAAGAGTCCGGCAACTCACTAGACTTGAGTAGGATTTAACTCACCACAGCGTTACAAAGCAAGAACCAATGTTTAATTGAACTCAGAGAGAACATCTGTTGCACCTCCTGTTTACTGTTTTATTTCTGTGCTTGCTACAATTTTTTGTTATATTGCTTTGTATAGTGAAAAGAATTTTTTTTTATTTTAAATCATTTTGTCTTGCAAGTTTTGTTCCTGAATTAAGTCCCACAGAACCCATGCAGAAAGAGGTTACGTGCACACAACCTTGGCTGCCTACATGGATGCCAAGGCACCCACTGACACCTTTTCTGGTGCCTGCCAAAGGCTTGTAGAAAGTGGACGGAGCCAAACAGAGCTTTTGCCCAGCAGGGCTCCTGACTGGCCAATGGAGATCTGATTGGTTGTGCAGATTTTCTTAAAAAGCTTTCTTTTGGCAGCAGCTGCCAACCCAGCATAAGGATCTTCGCAGTATGACTGAGGATTAGCTATGTGTGTGAGAGAAAATATATATGTTCACTTAAAAATAACCTCACTCCTTGACATTTTATGGCTGGCCCCACCTTCTGTGGCAGCCATTTTGTGACCATGCCCACCAATCTCTGTCAGAATTCCAAAGGTGCCACAGGCTCAAAAAGGTTGGGGACCTCTGTCAAAGGGAAGGCGGGAAGCAAAGAACTGTTCACCTGTGCCTGAGACACTAGAGAGCCAGAGGCAGTCAGAGTACTTGTCAAAAGGGGTCAGTGGCCTGAGATGCTAAAAAGAGATTTAGATATTAAAATCTTCATTTAATAAGAAAATACACATCCCAGTAGTGATGTATGGCTGTGAGAGTTGGACTACAAAGAAGGCCAAATGCCGAAGAATAGATTCTTCCGAATTATGGTGCTGGAGAAGACTCTTGAGAGTCCCTTGGACTGCAAGGAGATCAAATCAGTCAATCCTAAAGGAAATCAACCCTGACTGTTCCCTGGAAGGCCAGATCCTGAAGCTGATGCTCGAATACTTTGGCCACCCAATGAGAAGGGAGCACTCACTGGAGAAGGCCCTGGTGCTGGGAAAGACTGAAGGTCAAAGAAGAAGGGGACGGCAAAGGATGAGATGATGTGACAGTGTCATCGATGCAATGAACATGAAATTAAGCAAACTGCGGAACATGACAGAACACAGGAGGGCCTGGTGTGATGTGGTCCATGGGGTCGCGAAGAGTCAGACTCGACTGTGTGACTGAACAACAAGAAGACTCTGGAATGGGATTTTTCAGAGAGAGACTGTGGGGTGGGCACTGTGGGTCAAAGTGCTCAGGGAGCTCTCAGGCAAGGTGTGACACAGGTGAGGAAAACAGAGGACAGGAAGGAAGCAGATCTGGATGCTGGGGGGTCTCAGAAAGACAAGGGATGGGGGCGTGGGCACTTGTCAGCAGTGCCGGATGAGGTGGCCGACACCAGCACCAGGACTCTGCAGGGAAACAGAGCAGCTGACCAGCTGGATACCTACAGAGGTAGAGCTGATTCGGGGATAATTACATAACCTCCAGAAATCTTAACTGAAATGTAACATATTTCAGCCTTGACCTGGCTAGCCCAGGTTAGCTCAGTCTCATGAGATATCGGAAGCGAAGCACCAAAAGATACCAGGAGCCCTTGGTGGGCAATGGCAAACTACTTCTGAACTGAACATCTCTTGCCTTGAAAACCAGACGGGGTCGCCATAAAGTGGCAGGGACTTTACAGCAAACACAAAACACACACACACAAAACGTATTCCATTCCACTCCAAGGTCTGTGATTGCCAATGCAGAGCACTGATTTTAACCCCGGAGTCTGCCATTCCACTTGGGGGGGGGGGGGGGCGCTGTCATTCCAGGCCCAGAGCAGCTTTCTCGAAACCCGTTCCACATCTTCTTTGCAACTGTTGTGCGCTGTGACGCCCCTGCAAGTCAATTGGGCATTCCTGGCTCCAATTACATCCAGCAGGCCTTCGAGCATCTCCCATTCGTTTTAGCACAGGCCGGCTGTCCGGGTGGCTTATGGTGCTGCCCGCTGCCTGTCAGGTCAGCCAAGTCGGGAGGATTCCTGAGACGGCAGAGGGGGCACTCCATGGCATCCAGATCGCAGCAGCAACGCGTGACGCGCAAGACAGCGACCTGCAGAGTTCCGGCACTCTTTGCCTCCCTGGGCGGAGCGTCTGGCGGGGAAAGGCGGCTGGAGCAGGGGTTTCCCTGCTCGTCCCTCGCCGGCCCACGAGGGTGCAGCCAGCCAGCCAGCCAGCCCGCGACCCCTCGGCCGGGCTCCTGCGAGAGGGGGCCGGCGGCGGGCGTCTGGCATCTCCCACCCTTGTGGCGGTGATTGGCACCCCCGAGGCCGGCCGCGGCTTGCCAAGCGCAGAGCCGCGCAGCCAATGAGCTCGTCCAAGGGCGGGGCTTTCCCCAGCCGGAGCGGCTGCTACTTGAAGCCTCGCCGGGGCAAGCGAGGAGAGCTCAGAGCCGAGCGGGACTGGCCAGGTGGAGGAGCGCCAGGTGGAGGAGGCGGAGGCGCGCCTGCCAGACGGAGCCGGCAGCGCCCGCGCTTGGACGGCGGTGCCTGCTGCAGCTGCGGCCGCCGCGGAGGACCGGACTGCACCCCTCCGCAGCACCCATGGCGGCCAGGCGACTTTAAAGGAGTTCGGGGGCTTTGTCAGGATCTGGGCGATTCCGGGTACGCAAAAGGGGATCGGGGCTGGTTCTCTCCCCCCCCCCCCCCCCACGCTTGCACACACAGGCTTGGCGATCTGTTCGTTTCCCAGGAAGGTCACCCCCCCCCCCCCCGGGGCAGCCTCGGCTGGGGTGGGCATGCTGCCTTGGGCCAGGGGGAGTCGGGGAAAGGAGCAGCGCTCGCCCGCGGACCTTTCCCTCCCTGCCTCCAGCTGTGGGGCTCTCTCTCTCTCTCTCTGTCTCTGTCTCCGCCGGTGTGGGGAAGGCGGGTGGGATGGGCGGAGAGGCGCGACAGCTGATAACAAAGGGAAGAAACTCTCCGGGTCTCTCTGCCTCCACCCCGTCGGGAGGTCGGGTCTGGTTGTGACCCCGGAGCGGCTCTTTGCGCCCTGCCCCAGCCGGCCTCCGGGGAAAGCCCTCGCCGGAGCGGGACTCGGGGAGCGATGCAGCCCAGCCGGCAAGCCAGCGGTGGAGCTGCCACATCTGGCTGCCAGGGACAGCCCCTGCTGCCCGTTTCCGAGGACCTGCAGCGCGACCGGCGGGCTGTGCGTGTGTGTGCGCGTTGGGGGGGCAGCGGGACGCCTCCGTGGAAGAGACGCCGCTCCCTTGGCCAAAATGAGGCGCGGTGAAGCCACCCCACCCCACCCCACCCGCACATACCTCACAGTCCCCTCGGGTGCGCCTCGCTTTGTTTGTGCGCGCATTTGTGTGTGTGCGCGAATCCTTCCCCGGGCTCTAATCCCCTCACTTTGCCTTCCCCTCCTCTCTCAGATCCGGCGATCCCTGCTCTCGCCTCGCCCTGTCATTGATGGGAAATCAACTGGATCGCATCACCCACCTGAATTACAGCGAGCTGCCGACCGGGGACCCTTCGGGGATCGAGAAGGACGAGCTGCGCGTCGGGGTGGCGTACTTCTTCTCGGATGAGGAGGAGGACCTGGACGAGCGAGGGCCGGCGGACAAGTACAGCGTGAAGGGCTCCAGCAGCCCGGCCCCGGAGACCCCCACCCACCACCATCATCATCATCACCACCACCCGCCGCAGCTGGTGCTCAGCGAGCCCCAGTTCTCCGCCTTCCGCGGCCAGGAATGCATCTTCTCCAAAGTCAGCGGCGACCCCCAAGCGGGGGGCCTGAGCGTCTACCCGGTCTCGGCCCTGCCTGCCTTGTGCAAGCCGGGGGACCTGCTGGAGCTTTTCTACCTGGGGCCCTCGGACCATCCGCCGCCGCCCCCGCACTGGGCCGTCTATGTGGGCAGCGGCCAGATCATCCACCTGCACCAGGGCCAGATTCGCCAGGACAGCTTGTACGAGGCGGCGGCGGGGGGCAACGTGGGCCGGGTGGTGAGTAGCTGGTACCGCTACCGCCCCCTGGTGGCGGAGCTGGTGGTGCAGAACGCCTGCGGCCACTTGGGCTTAAAGAGCCCCGAGATCTGCTGGACGAACTCGGAGAGCTTCGCCGCTTGGTGCCGCTTCGGCAAAAGGGAGTTCAAAGCCGGCGGCGAGCTCCAGCCGGCCTCGGGCTCGCAGCCCCAGCAGCAATACTATCTCAAGATCCACCTGGCCGACGACAAGGTGCACACGGTGCGCTTCCAAAGCCTGGAGGACCTCATCAGGGAGAAGCGCCGGATCGACGCCAGCAGCAAACTGAGGGTGATCCAAGAGCTGGCCCTCGTGGGTGACAAAGAATCGGCGTTACAATAAAAAAAACACGACTGCTCCCACTCAATAATAAGGACGGTGATGATTTTTTAAAAGGCGGAGCCCGACGAGAAAGGGGAGGAGGAGGAGGAGGAGGGCGAGAGACCAGCTCTGGCCCGGCCGGCGGGCGCGCACAAGCAGCTCTCCTCCCGGACTCGCCGCCCCACGTGGCGGGCTGCTCCCTCTCCCCCCCGCTCCCGCTCATTTTCCCGTTCGGGGGGGAAACCATGGCAACATTCCAAACGAAACCAGCATCCTTCCTCCCCTACCCGTGGGCCAGTGTTGGGTTCGCCTCCGGCTGATCGTGGCCACAAGAGCAGAGACGCGGGTGGGGGGGGCGCGGTCGGGGAGGAGCCGGGCCTCTGGACCCCAGCCTCTCCGGGCAGCCGCTGTTGGCCCGACTTCCCGGCGTGCTTCAATAAAAGATCAAAGTGATTGTTTTCCCCCTCCCCCTTTCGAACGTTCGTGGCTCTCGTCCATGAGGAGGGCGGCGGGTTGGGGGTAGATTTCGGTCGCTCAGGCGCTTTGGTGGGCCTGGTAGCCAATGCCACAAGGGGAGGGGGCCGGCGGACCTCGCTTCCGCTCTCTCTTGCCTGCAGCAGAAGCAGAAAGGTGTGGGTGGGGGACCGTCCGGATTTAATGTGGCGCCAGGTTTTGTGCAGGAAGGCGCTGCCCAGGATCAGGGCGATCCTATGCGGAGGCTGCTTGACCCATTGAACTCTGCGGGGTCGGCCCTGCAAATCAGCCGACATCCGTGGGGTTTAGGCTGGAGTGACTCTGCACAGGAGTGCCCAGCGCATCAGTTCAAAAGGCCCAGAAATCCCCCCCCCCTTAAAAAAATATATATATTTGATTACAGCTTGAACCCATGCAGGTTTACTCATAAGTAACCGCTGCCAAGCACAGCGCAGGTATCTCCACATAGGATTCAAATGCAGTTGCTCTTTAAAGCACCTTTTTTTAAAAAAAAGACCTTAAAACCTCCACATTTTCCCCCTTCGGGGCAATCTCATGAGTCATTTTAATTCGTTTTTAAACAGGGTGAGAGGAGTAGAGCAAGAAATGGGTGTCGGCTGGTGTTAGATTGTGAGGCCAAGGGGAGGGGAAGGAAGGATTTTGCTTGGGGTTGGGTAATCTGTCATTGAATGCAGGGGTCCTAATGCTTCTTGGGGCTGGAAAAAGCCCTCAGTACATTTGAGTCTGCAAAGAAGGTTCCACTTCTAATTGAAGATTATTCACTGCAGATTAGACTCTGCCATAACATGCTAAAGCCCATAGTCAAAACAGTTCCTGCTGGGCAGAGAGAAATGAAATAGGAGTTGATGTTGGGCAGGCGGGGGGGGGGGGGGGGGAGAAGCACTGTATCCCAATGAGTGGAGTACGCCTGTGGGTGATGAGGAAAGGAAGGATGCCTTCTGCAGATACTACCCACCTTTTTATTTTAAAATGAAGTGCAGAAAGCCTGAAGCAGAAGTTAATTTCATAGCAACAGGGCTATTTTTAAATATCCTGGAAGTCTTTGATGCCTCCTCTTTTGTGGAAAGTGATCACAGTTCAGGGTGTTAAATACTTAATGTTTTGTTTCTGCCATATTCTCTGTGCTGGCTTGCCGCTGGGAAAACCTCAACGCTGCCATTTTCGGTGGGGTGGGGAAGGGTCCAGAGCTGGTGGTTTCCTTGAGGCCTGAGCCTCAAAAAAAGGAAACACCAAGTAAATGTATTCTTTTCAAGTGGGAGAACTCTTTCCTGCTGCACCCCGTGGCCAAATGCTTGCCAAAAAATTTTTTCCCACTGAATGGAATGTGGGACTCGTTTCTGACCAAAATGACCAAAAGAATGGGTGGGCTGCAGGTGGAATTCTCACCTGGGCTTTTCTAGAGAACATGGTTGAATGCCTTGGCACAGTGCAATTCAGGACAGTCCTGTGATTTCATTGGCCTGCTCTGCTGGAGGGGATCCTTGGCTCTTTGGACTACTCTGTGTGATACACCAAAGTGCTGGGCTGAGCAGTTTTCTTCCATTCCTGGACAGCCCCGTACTGCAAAGAAGCAGAGGGAGGTGAGTATATGCCAGACATTAGCTGTTCATTATTTATAGTTCCACTTTGACAAAGCTGTAAATAGATTGCCGCTGAGTTGGCTTGAAAATCGAATCGATCACCAGCTCAGTCTGGGGTAAGTCTATGCAGCTGGAAATAGATCCCCAAAGATGTAAGTGGAGATTGTTTGCATTTCCGGTCCTCAGTTTGTTTCCTTCGGTGTTTATCCGGTATGGGTAAGAAGCCAAGAATACCAGCAGACTGCCCCATTATACAGTGATCAGACTCTTGCATATACAAATAGTTGATTTCTTAAACTTACTTACAGAAATAACTTATAGAATATAAAGCAGCAGATGGCAAAAAGGCAGAAATGGACATGCCTTTATCCATATACTTTACCTTTGCTATTCTTTGGATTCCTGCTGGTATTAAGAAGCATTAGAAGGACCTTGTAGCAACAATAGGCTGCAGGTTATTGGAAGACTGGATTCCCTTGAATGTTGTTACGCAATACATGGGTATATTGCTGAGGGAACAACGTTGTGGACACAGGAAGGAGTGCCCTAGGATGTTGACTGTCTTATTTTTTTCACCCCATACCTTTTGGTTTGATGAAAAAATTACTAGGGACAGTGAAAAGTGGGCACTCTTCCTTTAAAACCAGTGGTCTTGGGCCTGTGGGTCAGAACCCTTAGATGGGTGGCAGATCCCCACTTGCTGGGTCCGGAGTTGTCATTTGGCATTAAGGAGTTTGCTCTGGAGCCGTCCTTCCTGGGCTAAGACAAAAATGTGTGAGCCAGAGGTTAAAAAAAATATGAGCTAGCTCACACTAACTCAGCTTAGAGGGCACACTGGTCTCAAGTTTGGAAAGGGTGACGATCACTGCTTTAATACCAGTTAGGGTTGCCAGTCTCCAGGAATTCCAACTGCTCTCTAGATGACAGAAATTAGTTTCCCTGGAGAAAATGGCTGCTTTGGAGGGTAGCATTCTACCCTGCTGAGGTCCCCAAATGCCACCCTCCCCTGGCTCCCCTCCCAAATCTCCTGGAATTTCCCGACCCTAATGCCAGTTCTCTTGTTCAGAAATTCATCCTACTGGGGCATGGATTGGTTCATAGGTTCCTGGACCATCACTTTATAAATACAACATGGATTGATCACTTATCAGTGTGAATCATATGTGTGAACGTATAAATGCAGCAGAATGCAAACTGAAGGGATGGTAGAATGGGCAGTACCAATTCAGACTGTAGGTGGGAGGGGGGGTGGTCACTTTTTTGTATATTCCCCTGTCTTTGAAAGGGGGGGGGCGGGAACCTGCTTGCAAATAGAAAAACCAGCACAAAGAGCTGGTAAAGAACTTCCACTGCTGTGCAAGGTGTTTGTTTGTTTGTTTTTGTTTTTTGCAAGTAGGGTCTTCTCTGTGGAGGAGAGTTCACATCCAGAATCCACCCCTGAAGCTCTGAAGTGGTGCAGACAATTCTACCACCTTGTTCCCCTGGATGGAGCAGACCAGGCTTCATGTATTCTTTCAAGGGGGTGAACTCTTTTAAATGTGGTGGGACTGCCTACCAGTATCTGCATCAGCTTCCTCCATACTAGAATAGTTCCCAAATCCAGACATTTCTCCATTCAGTTTGGTTGCACATAGTGGCCGATGGCAGTGAACTTATTAATAAAGATATGCAGGATCCTTTCCATTCTCCAGAAACTTTGGCAGTCTGGAAATGGCATATGGTGCGGAACTGAACGGCTGTCGATTTAGAGTGGTCAAGCCCTTCCTGCCACTGCAGAAAGCTCTGTGAGTTTTCCACAGGTGCCCATGTATCAGGATGCTTGGTTTTTCAAGTGAGTTGTGATGGCTGTAATGCCCCAGGAAGGAATTGAGTAGCTGTCCTCAAGCTGGATTGAATGAGAAGCTTGACTTGGAAATGGTCTGCTGCAATGAACTGGGAGGACTTCTCCTTAAGTCACAGTATGATCCTAGGCAGAGTTTCACCCTTCTAAGCCCATTGATTTCAGCAGACTGAGAAGAATGGAACTCTCCTTAGGATGGCACTGTGGGTGTGTTTAGGATCAGACAGGCGAGGGATCTTGTGTTCAGTTGCGCTGTCTGAAGTGGCTCATCATCATTTCCTCTGTCTGAGTTACAGCAGGGCCTTGGTAGCGATTTTACAATTCAAATGAAAAGCTGGGACAGCTCCTTTGGTGGAAGCAAATGCCTATTACTTTGTTTGTGGAACCCGGTATGAGCCTATGCTGAGATTTTCCTTTATGGGTATCCTGTAAGTCTGTATCAAAAACCGTCATGCGTGAAGGTGTCATCCCTGCATAAAGCCATGTGAACACTGTCCTTTTTTTAAAATCCCAGCATGCCCTTGTCTTTGTCGTGGGACTAACTTGTTTAGTTTTGTTTTGATATCAATACCTTGCTTTCCTCCCAAATGGGGACACCCAAAGCATTTTCCAGCATCATTCTCCCTTCCTCTGTTTTATCATCACAATGACAATCCTGTGAGGTAGGTGAGGCTGAGGTGGAGTAAGTAACTGGGCCGAGGTCACCCCTGGCAGAGTGGGAATTCGAGCCTGGATCTCCCAGACGCTCTGACACTCTAACCCCTTCCCTATGCTACTTAACTTGCAAGGGCCATGGCACAATTTATAGTCCTAACACAGAAAGCCTTCTTAGTCTTGCCTCACTGAGAACTGCTTGTCCACTGAAGCTCTTTTGGGTGATGCTTATCTTTAAGCAGGTATATAACATCAAAGTAGATCAAACCATCAGTTTGACCCATTCTCCACCTAGCCCAGTCAGGTCAACTTGGTTTAAGAGCCCTTCATGTTGACTTTGGAGCAAATCAGCTTAGATCCAAGTTCTCGGGTTTAAGTGAGCTTTGGAGTTGACTTACATATTCGTAGAATTGAAGCACATAGTTGAACATTTCACTCCCTTCAGTCTGATTTCATCTCTGTACTGAAAGTAATAAAGTGATTGAGAAAATGCAAGCCCCTTTTTATCACTAACTCCTAGTATGGAATCTGAATACACCTAGTCCAGGTCTATGTAACATGGAATTTGTCAAGTCGTACCCACTCTATTAGCCACATGTAGCAACCCAGCTGGGGTTCGCTGGACCTCTTTTAGGATGCTCCCTGAGACTAAAAAACCCAAAACAGGTTTCTGTCAAGCATCGGACAGGTCATAATACATTCATTCAGCTTGGTGAGTAAACAAGCTGTACCAGACTGAACAAACCTCCTTTTTATTTGTTTCTGGATACAATTCAAAGTGAAGCTTCTTACCCTTAAAGCCCTAAATGGCTTGGGGGGGCAGGGTACTTGAACGACTGTTTCTTCCCATCCTGTCCAGCCCATCAGTTAAGAACTGCCCCACAAGCCCTGCTCTCTGTGCCCATGCCTTTGGAGGTAAGGTGGGTGGCTGCCAGAGACAGGGCTTTTTCAGTGGTGGCACCTCACATGGAACACTTCTCCACTTGGGGCTCACCTGAGTTGATTTTTTAAAACTCTGACCGATTTCCCACAAGCAGCTGTTCTGCCCTCACTCTTCCATTTCCCCAGGTTGCATTGTTCAATTTCACACTCTTTGCTGTGCGGCCACACTTTGACCTGCATCTTCTCGATCTGAAAAAACAAGGATTGAGAAGACGCGGAGGAAATCGGGGGGAGATGCGGGTTAAAATGTGGCCACGCAGCGAAGAGTGTGAAGTTGACCAATGCAACCGGGCAAGCAGAAGAGTGAGGGCAGCACAGCTGCTTGTGGGAAATCGGTCACTATTTTAGTCTGGAACTTTCTTTTAAGCTGCCTTTGATTTGATTTTATGTTCTGTTTTTATGCTGGGCTCCCCTCCCCCAATGTTGTGTTTTAATTATTATTTTTCAGGGTTGTTTTTTTTTTTTAAAAAAATTGTAAGCAGCCTTGGGCAGGTTCCTGGACAAGCAGCAAAACACTTTTCTAAATAAATAAATAAATAAATAATAGGTTTATTATTTTGCTTTACAGTCTGCCTTTCTCACAGGGAGCCAAGGCTGATTACAATTATGATACAAACAGTAAGAGGGTTACAGAAATATTATAATATCAGGAAAGCAGATTACAAAATATGCTAACATTTTAATCTAACAGCAAAGATTTCTAGTAAGATAAAATAATGCTGTTAGGCCAGGATTGCAGAGCTGCGGGGAGAGGGGGACCAGAAATTGCCAGTTCACAACATTCTATCCCATGTTCTGTTATATTTGGCAAGCAAGGAACAGAATCCAGAACTGAACTAGACGGATAGGTAGGGATTTTATTATTATAAGGGTAACCAGTTTATTTCACACCCCAGTTGTATCCATAGCTTCACCCTCTATGGTTTCTTATTGTAACATTTTGTTGCCATATAGAGGACAGCAAAATTGTCAATATTGGGACAGCACTGCAGTAAGGGCAAAATTTTCCTATCAGTCCAGACACTGGCTGGTACAGGACAGAACACCTAGGTTGGGCCGGAAGACTGTCCCTTTCTTTGTTCTGAAGACAATTTCAAGGTCATGGGAAAGGAATCTTTCGGCTGCCCATCAAAACTTTTCAGGCCTTTAATTAGCAGTAACAAATCTATAAAATCCAGAAGTTTGGATTTTCTGAACTATTGATATTTTACCAGATTCTCTTTATATAAATATGTACAACAAGGGATAATTGAGGAAAGTAAGAACCAACTGTTAAAATTATAGAGCCAAAGTGAAGCAAAAAACCCCTTAACAATAATTTAGCTTTGTCAGAATCATACCTTACATTTTTAATTGTCAGGGTTTTTTGTTTCTCGAGTTCAACAAGATAAATGTTAAGAAGAAGAAGGGAAGATCAAGCATTTTAATTCTGAGAAATCAAAAAATGAATCTTCTTAATTAGGAAGCACTTCTGAGTTTGTCTCCTAATTAAAAGTGAATTGGCAAGACTACCGAGGGCCCTTATGATAGGGATGTATATAGTTTTCCATGCCACTTTGGTACGATATGAAGTATTCCCCCCCCCCCCAATTTTTCTAAACATGTCTAAAGAGTACTCCTAACTTCCGCTATTCTAAGACGGCTTTGCTGAAGCAGTCTCAAAGACTGCCTGCCTATTGTCTGTCGAGTACCATCATTCGGTCTATGACAATGCCCGTCACTTCATAGGAATCAGTAAGGCTACTGCTGACTGACAAAGGAAGTAACTAACTTGGGCTTTCTTCCCTGCTTCAGTTCTTTTTTTTCTTTAAACTGATGCTGTTTGAAGCTGAAACATGCTACTGCTGGAATAGCCCTTGGTACTCCAAGATATTAATCCTTTATCCAGGCCGCCTTAGGACATTAGCTTAAGTTTCCTGTCAAGTGTCTGGACACTATGTGACCTCTAAGCTCACTGAGGTTCAAAACTGGATTTTGTGGCCTCCTGGATCGTTGGTTCTTAGAGGCCAATGATCAAAAGCACTTTCACACATCACATCACAAAATCAGGCTAAAGCTCCTTAGCTAATCAAGGAGCTACTCCGGTCTGACTCTGTAATGATCCAAAGCTATTCAAATGCAAAAGATCTGTGAAGATAATGGAGAGCAGTACTAGATAAAAACAGTAGGTCTTCACACAGTGCATAGTGAATTTATGAATTTTGCTGCCACAGAATGTAGTTGCAGCCTCTAAGCTGTGGAGTCTTGTGAGCAAAAATTCCTTTGTGAGCTACTGGCATTAAAGTTGTGAGCAGGTGAGCCAGCTACTGCATAAATCAGTTTGCTCTGGAGCCAGCCTTCCTGAGCTGAGACAAAAATGTGTGAGCTGGAGGCTAGAAAACTGTGAGCTAGCTGACTCACTAACTCAGCTTAGAGGGAGATCTGGTTGCAGCCAGCAATTTGCATAGCTTCTGCAGGGGGTTAGAGAAATCCGTGGTGGATAGGTCCATCCATGACTATTGAGCAAGAATGCTTAAGTGAAACTTTTGAGGTCAGAATGTTGCTGAAAGCCAGTTGGCAGGGGAAACAGGGAGAATGATTTTTGTCCTGCTTGTGAATTTTTTAGGTGTATTCGGTTGGCCACTGTGGGACATGCCATGCTGAACTAAATGGACCATATGTTGTGTTTTAATTTTGCAAGCTATTTCATTGTTGAAGTTTAGAAGTGAGGCCCGTTAGGGAAACCATGGTCTAGGGTTGCCATCCTCCAGGGGGTGGCTGGAGATCTCCTAGGATTACAACTGATCTCCAGGCAACAAAGATCAGTTCACCTGGAGAAAATAGCTGCTTTGGAAGGTGGGCTCTGAGGCATTATACCCCATTGAAGTCCCTTCCCTCCCCAAACCCCACCCTCTTGTGACTCCACCCTCAAATCTCCAGGTATTTCCAACCGGAGCTGGCAAGCCTACCATAGTCTGTTGCCAGGCAGAGTAGGCCCATCTATACTGAAAGTAGGGCTGCCAAGTCAGCCCGGGGGGCGGGGGATCCCCTGCTACAGGGGTTCCCGATCTGCCGGCCAGCATTCAGCCGGCGGGGGGAACACCGCCCCCGAAGTCGTCCAGCCATGACGACTTCTCAAATGTAATGACGTCACCCAGAAGTGACGTCATCACGTTGGGGGCGTTGTCAGGGTGACGCCCTGGCAATGCCCCCAACATGCTGACGTCACTTCTGGTGACGTTGCCAGGCGCACGCGCAAAGCGCGCACGCCGAGGAAGCTCCCGGCGGACGGGGGACTTCCCCCCACCGGTGAGTATTACACACTTGGCAACCCTAACTGAAAGAGACAGCAGTGGGAAAAGGTGATAGAAGAGAAAGTAGAACAGGGCTTAGGGTTAACAGATCTGGGTTGGGGAATTCCTGGAGAATTGGGGGGTGGGGCCTGGAAAAAGCAAGGTCGGAGGAGGGGAGGGACCTCTGTGGGGTATAACACCATGAGCTGGTTTTTTTTCCCCAGAGGAAGCAATCTGTGTAACCTAGAGATCAGTTGTAATTTTGGGAGATCTCCAGGCACTACCTGGAGGATGGCAACCCTATGGGGCAAAAGAATGAAACCTGAAGTTAAGACTCCTGCTTGGTGTTGTATCCTTGCCTGCATTAAGCTACAAAGCCATGTTCCTGATTCAACTGGGTGCTTCTTGTGTTGGGCCTGGATCAGAGAGTACTGGACTCAAAGCTACGCTTGCTCACGGTGCTTGCTCGATGGCATTAACTCTGTTTTACCCATCTACAAGATTATTAGAAAAAAACATGGGGTAATCCCATGGGGGAATTTGGAAGGAAATTAAAATATATTTTAATAATAAATGATCAGTGAGCCCCAGGCAACATCTTGTTTGATGGTTTGCTTTTAAATTCCCTCTACCTCCACCCTAGAGCCTGGAAAGGGAACATTTAAAATTTTAAAGGGGGAGATATGCTGTGAATCACTTTTTCCTGCAAGCAAGGTGACAAATACATCAGTTGCGTTCAAGGGTATTTGTTGTTGTTGTTTAATTTGCCTTTTGGGGTCAAAAACAAAAAAAAATGAAATGACAGACAATTTCTAAATACTGAAAGCACATACATTTTTTTTTCATGAAGTTTTGTTTGAAGGGGGGGGATCTGGGAGAAATGAAACATTTGACTTGTTTGAGAGCCAGTAGAAAATGTTGTGATGTCTTCTGATCCAGGCAAGTATGTAAAATAGGTCTGCCCTGATCTTGTCATGTAGATGCAGATGTTTAATATGGCAGTAAAGTAACTCCCTACATGCCTGTCCAACTCCTGGACTGCAGGTTGTATGAAAAGCATTACAAAAGATGGAGATTATCCCACTCACAACAATTTTCAGTGAATATCATTCACATGTTCAGTTGTAAACCACATGTCTTTGAGTAATAACACACAAAGGGGACAATCTTAAGCATGGTTATTAGGGAGTAAGACTCTCTGACCTCAGTTTGATTTTGGAATAAATATGTTTAGGGTTGTATTGCATGTGAGAAGAAGAGAAGAGAAGAGATTGGATTTATGTCCCGCCCTTCACTCACTTAAGAGTCTCAGAGCGGCTTACAAACTTCTTTTCCCTTCCCCTCCCCACGACAGACACCCTGTGAGGTAGGCGGGGCTGACAGAACTCTTTCCCAAGCTGTCCTTGAGGGAACAGCTGGTACAGAGCTATGGCTTGCCCAAGGTCATCCAGCCAGGTGCAAGTGGAGGAGTGGGGAATCAAACCTGGTTCTCCCAGATTAGAGTCTGTGCACTTAACCACTACACCAGACTGGCTCTCACACCAGACAGGCGTATAGATATGTGCACAACTTCAAAATGTGAGGGAAGTTATTGCATTGTGTTTTGTTCCTTTTAGTTATGTATATGAAATTATATACACTGAGTACTCGGGAGGAGATTTCTCAAGGGAGAATCATTATCCATTTGCAGACTATGCATGTCGAAGCTTGCTCCTGTCAACATATGTAGCTGCCTTATACCTAGGGTTGCCAAGTCTCTTCATCCTACCGGCGGGGGAGAGTCCTCTGCTGGCCGGGCAACGTCACTGGAAGTGACGTCAGCACGTTGGGGGTGTTGCCAGGGCAACGCCCCCGACGTGATGGCGTCACTTCCAGTGACGTCGCCCAGTGCAGGGGAAGTCATCCAGGCTGAAGTACTTTGGGGGTGGGGTTTCCCCCGCCGGCCGAATGCTGGCCGGCGGATCAGGAACCCCTGTAGCGGGGGATCCCCCGCCCCCCGGGCTGACTTGGCAGCCCTACTTATACCAAGTCAGACTCTTGGTATATCAAAGTCAATGTTGTCTGCTCTGACCAGGGTCTCAAATGGAAGTCCTCACATCACAGGCTACCCAGTCGTTTTAACTGGTTGGCCGCTGTGTGAGACTAGATGGACCAGAGGTATGATCCAGTTGGACACTTCTTATGTTCTCACATAAGGAGATTCCGGAGACTGAACCTGGGACTTTCTACGTGCAAAGCAGATGCTGTAGTGCTGGGCCATGCCTCTAGGCTGGTTGGGCAAGTGGGTAAACAGACAGACCACTGCTGTTGATAATCTTGTAGCTAGGAGGTAGAGGTTGAGTCAAAGACATGCCTGCGGCCAAAACGGGTTGTGAACTCACATGACCAAGATCTTGATGTCTATAGAAATAAATCTATTGACTTCCAATGCACAAGCAGTGGAACCATCAATAGAAAAAGCAGAGCATTTTATATTGGAATACAGTAGTAAGCAGAAAATGCTAAAAATCTTTACTAAGAGAATGGAGGGGAGGAGGTTTTCCCTCCAGTCATAAAGAATGTTTAATCCCCACAAAAAGATCATTTCTGATTCAAAAAGCATTGGTATAAACTATCTTAGAAACATAGAGCTGGAAGGGACCCCAAGGGTCATCTAATCCAACCCCCTGCACAATGCAGGTGTGACACACCCTGTCACTTGCCAACTCTCAGGCAGATTTTCTCACCAAACTTTTAGTTCCCCTCAGCCACTGAGTTGCCCCCAAGTACTGTGTATTTCTCCTTTGTCTTAAAAGACTAAATTCCTGAGGTGTCTAACGCTTATTCCCTTTACCACAGACCCGGGTTCTCTTCAGAGCATAGCCCCTTTTTACCTGCAGGGATTCTTCTTCTTTTTCCCTAAGCAGCAATAACTTTTTTCTGTTTTGCTTGACTGGGAGTTACAGCCCAGTCAGCCTTGCCAAATCTCTCTTCCAGTGTCTGTCTATGCAAAGCAGTTTCTTTTGTTGTTGTTAGCTTTCTTGACTCAGAATCACAATTCTCCCTCAGAGTAGTTCTAGTACTGCAGGGTACAATGCCATAGAGTCTATCCTTCAAAGCAGCTATTTTCTCCAGGGGAGCTGATCTCGGTCAGCTGGAGATCAGTTGTAAAAGCGGGAGATCCCCAGGCCCCACCTGGAGGCTGGCAACCCTATGTAGCACCTTTAAAACCAAATCCAGATAAAGTGATGAGACATCGTAGGGACCTCAGAGTCACCACTAAATGGCAATAAAATGATGCAGACAGTTGATGCTGAGGTAAAACAATAGGAGAGTGGATGCGGTAGGGTTGCCAACCTCCAGGGGGGGCCTGAGGATCTCCCGCTTTTACAACTGATCCCCAGCTAACAGAGATTAGCTCCCCTGGAGAAAGGGGCTGCTTTGAATGGCCGACTCTATGGCACTGTCATGCTGAGGCCCCTCTCTTCCCCAAACCCCACCCTCTCCTGGTTCCACTCCCAAAGTCTCCAGGTATTTTCCAATCCAGACTTGGCAACCCCGGGATGTGGCATGAAATGCAGACGGAAATTTGTTGGACGATGTGAGATTGTTGGCACAACGGTGTGAAAGACTAATGCAGATTGGACCAGTGACTGGAAGCCTGAAGCTAGTGAGGCAGGTGATTAAAACATGAAAATGATGTATTATTATGCTCATCCATCAGTATCCCTGACTTGAGTGATTTAAACCTTTGAAGTCCTTCAACAATGTTATTGGCAAATTAAACCTGAGGGATGAGCTTATGATTCTCAGGTTCCTTGTCTGATAAATTATTTTGTATATTCCAAAAGAAAGCACTAAATATCCCACATGGGCTGTGCTGTTAAAAGCAGGATGGCTTGAACTTTTCAGATAATGCTGCAGGGAAGAGCTTTGTCGATGCAGCAGTGCATACACGGGACTCCTAGGCTTTGCCTTTGCCTGGGCTTTGGCATTCAGTTTGGTGCAATGGGCAATTCTGTACCGTTCTGTGCTTCCACAGCTACCCTCTCCGTTGAAATGACTCTGCGTGGGGAGCTCTGCTACCCATGCCAAGTAGAGTTCCTGGGCCACTGAAGACTACTGAAGCAGGGTGGTAAAATACAGAGGCTTTAATCCAGCACTGTGCTAGTGGAAAGGAAAATGTATTTGCATGCCTTCCCACTTGCATAAGCAGACAGTGAGGAGTATTTTTTAAAAAAGTAGTTTATATTTTTGCCACTGATTTCTATGAAGAGTAGAGGGAGGAATGGCAGTGCTGTATAGCGTTACCATTCCCCAGGTGGGAGTGGAGAATCCCCCACTTTCGTGGGCTCCTGCCCACTGGCAGCCAACTGGCTGGCAGGAGGAAACTCCCCCCCACCCACCCCCAAACAGCGACGTCATGTGTGACACACTGATGTCACCTGGAGGTGACATAGGTATGTTGGTGATGTTGGGGGGTGACACTCTGGTTTTTGGGCAAAACTCTATGGATGGGGGTGATTTTACCATAGAGTTTTGCCCCAAAACCAGAGCATTGCCCCCGACGTCACTGGTATGCCTACATCACTTCCGGGTAAGGTATGCACTGTGTGCGATGTCTCCACCCTCTCCCGGAATGCCCCCCAGTCCCCCTGCTGGCGTGACAATTGGACCTGGCTACCCCAGTGCTGTAGAACACTCTTCTTTCCCAATATATAGTTACGGTGACCAACTCAGACCTGGGGAATACCTCGAGGTTTTGGAGGGTGGAGCCTGAGGAGGGTGGGGATTGGGAAAGGGGGATAGGGTATAATGCCATAGAATCCACCTTCCAAAGCAGCCATTTTCTCCAGGGGAACTGATTGCTGTTGCCTGGAGATCAGTTGTAATCCTGGGAGATCTCCAACCACCACTTGGAGGATGGCATAAAATACATATTCAGGGAGATCCTACCCATCATACCACTCCACTGGGCTAAGTTTGCAGCCTTCCTCCAACTTAAGTGGCTTTTCTGTTGGAAGAAGAATCACTGAAGTTGGAGGAAGCCACCTTGGAGGATGGCTGGAGCCACCCAGTTCATAAAAAACCAGGTCCAGTAATGGACTTCAGCATGCTCAAAATTCTGTGCTGTCTTTTGCTCAAGCGGAAGCGGGAGAAATGCTCTAGAGCCTGCCAGGGGTGTGAATGCCAGGAGTTCTGGAACTGTGTTAGTGTTGGCATCCATAGTTATGCATGGGGTTGAGAAACTGGATAGAGAGAACGCCTTCTCCCTTCCCAATAATCCTAGAATTTAGGGACACCAAATGATGTTGACTCAGAACAAATAAAAGGAAATATTTCTTTACATGAGTCATAACATTGTAGGATTCATTGCCAGTGGTCATGATGGCCACAAGCAATGATGGCTTCAAAGATTAGACAGATTCATGGAGGAGAGACTAAAGAGTCTCTGAGTACCAGTGCTAGGGGCCAACAACATCAAGGGAGGCTTGATCTCTGTCCTGTTGGTTGGCTGTCCGGGAGAACTAGTTAGCCAGTGTGTGAAACAGGATGTTGGATTAGCTGTTCCACTGGTCTGATCCAGCAGGATACTCCTTATATTTAGTTTTCTTTGTTGGTATGACTGAATTATTGTACAGTGTTAGCTGAAATTTCTTCATGCACTTTGTTGATGGGGAAAAGAACAGAGGTCGCAGCAGGCTTGCCAACTCCAGCTTGGGAAATTCATGGAGATTTGGGGGTGGTGACTGGGAAGCTCAGAGGGGGTCGGTAGCTCAGCTGAAATATGACTCCATAGAGTCCACCCTCTGAAGCTGCCATTTCCTCCTGGGGAACTGACCTGTGTAGTCTGGAGTTCAGTTGTAATAATGGGAGAACTCCGGGCCCCATTTTGAAACTGGCAGCCCTATTTTGCAGTTAGGAGTGTGCTTTGTACAGGAGTCTGTCTTTGTTCCTTTCCCCTTAGCATCGTCCATTGACAGATAAAACTAAGCTGGCCTGCTGTTGTAACTTTTAACAGGACTGCAACACTAAGTGAAGTTTTTCATGTCAGAGTAGGGCTGCCAAGTCAGCCCTGGGGGCGGGGGATCCCCCGCTATAGGGGTTCCCGATCTGCTGGCCAGCATTCGGCCAGCGGGGGGAACCCCGCCCCAGAAGTCGCCCGGTGAGGACGACTCCCCCCGTGTAATGACGCCACTTGGAGGTGATGTCATTACGTTGGGGGCGTTGCCAGGGTGACGCTCTGGCAATCGCCCCAAAACTCTATGGTTTTGGGGCGATTGCCAGAGCGTTGCCCTGACAACGCCCCCAACATGATGACGTCACCTTTGCGCGTGCGCCAGAAGAGCTCCTGGGGGGGAGAACAACTCCCCCCCACCGGTAAGTAGCCCATACTTGGCAACCTTATGTCAGAGGTAAATGTTACTCCCTTGCTGTAAATGCAGGTCAGGTGGCTGTTAGAGGAACAACTATGGGCTGGTTCAAAAATTGGCAGCCTGCTTCCTTTGACTATTTGTTTCATGGGTTTTGGTTGTTGTTGTTTTTTAAAATTAGTGCTGTGTGCATGGGACTTTATACTGGCAGTTCTTTTGTTAATTTGTGTTTCATGTTTTCTTATAAGTATATATATGTGTGTGTGTTTCCATAAGTGTATACCATGGCACTGCTAGTTTGATAAATTGGCAGGGAAACTGGCCCCACTGGTGGGCCTCCTGATGGCACCTGGTATTTTTGGCCACTGTATGACAGAGCGTTGGACTAGATGGGCCATTGGCCTGATCAAATGTTGGCTTCTCTTATGTTCTTGTGTTCAGGGAAAGGAAAGCACTGCCATTAGAACTACAATTAGGACCAGCTCATGATACATGTTTTCTTCTTCACTCTGTTAGTCCAGATTGAGTCCAGCGTTATATTGCAGGGAAAGCTGTAATCATGAATGATCACTGATTCTTGTGATCACGTAAAAGTACAATTACACAAATGCTGCAAGCCATTTCAGTGATCTTTTAGCCAACCTTTTGTGAATATACAGGAAGGAAAAAATATATTAAGTGACCTGCTCCTAAATCTGGAGCCAACATTTAAACTCACCTTGCTGGGTAAGCATATGAAATGCCTTACTGGATGCAACTAAAACTCATATACATACATGCTATACTTGGGCTGATTTCCATGTTATTTTTGGCCTAGCTGTTCACCATTTTCTTCTGACAGCATCCTCATGTAACTACATAAAATCTGTTTTGACAATGCAAATACCTAATACGATCTGGCTGAAACACTTGCCATGCAAAATTGACGTGCACAAGTTACCTGTGATGCTCACAAAAAAAAAAACCCACCTGAGTCAGCTGTAGTAGTAACGGTTCTAACAGCAGTGGTTGTCTTTTGCAGTTTGCCACTAAAATGTCCAGAACTATCATTCTCTCTTTATACAAACAAACCCATGGTGTGGGAAATTTGGTAGGCACTAACATGATAAAAAGGTAATACAAATGGAAGGGATCCAAATAGACTCTGCAAGTCCCAGGAGCACAGCTATTCTAGAGAACAGGGGTGAACAATCTGAACAAGTACACAGACCACAGGTTCTTGATTCCTTCTATCCAAGCTTCTATCTATGCATTGGACATCATCCAGTAATATCTGTGAGCACCACCTCATGGTGTGCTTGAATGAGTAAGTAATTCTTAATGCATGATCTTTGCACCTCAGACTATTTTCTTATAGTATTTTGTTGACAAGCAGGAAGTAATATGGAGAATATAGGCTAGATCTACATCCCAAATTATTTTGCTTCATAGTGGTTTAATATACTTAGCTTTATTGCAAGGAGTCTAGAACAGTTTTGCTAATGTGGCATAGCAGTGGCCTTATCCTTTGTCTGGTTCTGCCAAGCAATCTCCCACCACCCCCATATTGTCCAGTCCCCACTCAAATGAGCAGCAGAGGGAGGGGGGACATCAATCATAGTGTTTCAAAGAGCGCTGTGACATCATTTCCAGGAAAAACCCAGAAGTGACAATGTGACATCAACCAACGATTCCCCTCTCCATGGCCTACTTCCTAAAGGGGTTGGGGATAGAGGTCTGGCAACCCTACTTAGCAGAAGATATCGTGTATATGTGCACAGAATATGGGTCCGAGCCAATCATTTTTTCCACAAATGAAGAAGGGAGGAAGGAGTCTCTTGACCGCCAAAAAGTCTATGCTGGGGATCATGAGACCCATGACAAAAGCCATGTGCAACAGGACTGTAGTAAGCAAGGGAATTGGCTGCGATTGCGTAAAAAGGCTGTCTGGATCCAGCCCTGTGACAGTGACTGGCTGAAGGTCACCTGGCTGAAGGTCATGATTTATAGATATTTGAACTGAGGTCTGTCCAGTTGTAGTCCCGCACTCTGACAACTGTACACGATCCTGGCTGTCAACTCTAGTTTTTGTGGGGGGATAGGGCTATTACAGTGAAGGCAATCTATGTCTATAGTATAGAGGGGCATCATTAAAATACATTGTTGTTCCAGGGTACAATCCACTGCAACATTCAGTCCACTGAATAAATAGGAACTCCTCAGGAGCATGGAAATGATCTTCTTCGTGGTCTCTGTGCATCACACCTCTGGGATAAAGTGCGCCTGCGCCGATCCCGATCGGTAATCTTCAAAGCCTAACGGATTTTCGCGCCAGCTCCCCGGTCACGTGCACGTCCCACTGCGCATGACCCGGGGAGAGGCACGAGGATCCCGCCAGTTCTCTTCTGACCGCCGCGTCGTGAGGACCCCCTCTCCGCTCCGGTCGGTAGTTAACTTTCTTCTTTTTCCAACTTTGGAAAGGCCTTTCGGACTGATTTCTTGGACTTTACTTGACCTACGGACTGTTTTTCGGGACTCTCTTTGGATTATCCTCCTTCCACTCCCCGCCCGGCCTATGGCCCAGCGGTGGGGTTTCTTTAAACGCTGCCTTAAGTGTGGGAGTAAAATCCCCCCCCCAGACAAGCACTCCCTCTGCTTGCTGTGCCTAGGCGAGTCGCATCGCGTCGACTCCTGTTCGAGTTGCGCCGCGTTCTCCAAACAAACTCGGAAGAACCGGGCGGCCCGACTCCGAGTGGCCCTCTTGGAGGCAGCGTTGTCACCGAAGATGTCCGCAGCCGACGCCTCGGCAACATCCCCATCGGTACCGACGGGCCCGACGTCGCCACCGATGCGAAGCCCTTCCGGCACCGAGAAGTCGGCATCGAAAAGACCCCTCTCACTGCCACGAACTCCCGCTAAGAAGCGTAAGGAGGGCAAAGAGGGTAAGGGCAAGCTGAAGCACAAAACCTCGAGTGCTTCGTCGACGCATCCCGCGTCCGACATGACCCAGCACGGGTCTCCACAGCTTGACCCTCCTGGGCGCGAGCGACCCCGGGGCAGCCCCGTCTCCCCGATGCCGCGACCCATCCAGCTCACGGATTCGGAACCCGACATCGAGCTGACGCAGATCCCTCACAGCAGTCCCGAGACAGGGCCTGACCCGATGCCGACACTGAGAGGCGAGCGAGACTGGCGCCTTCCCCCATCTTCGGTGCCGTGGGACGTCCGTCAATGGCGATACCTGTACGGTTCCTCCTACCCGCCACCTCCACAATGGTACCCAGCGGAGTGGGATCGCCAATCGACGTCATCAAGAGTCTCCCGATGCCGAGATCCCCCGGCCCCGCCTCCGACTCCTATACCGTTACCGAAACCGAAACCGAAACTAATGATGCCGTTACCCACATCACCTGATATCGACCTCCCTCCTTATCAGCCAGATCCGTCGACCCCTATGTCTCCCTCCGAACATTCCGACCATTCGATGCCCGAATCTCCCGAATCATCCGATGACGAATCTCCCATCCAGCTGTCACCATCCCCTGATGTGGCTGAAAATCTACCAATCTCCCCCTCCGAGGATGTGAAATCCTATGGAGAACTTATCAAACGAATGGCACATTCCTTGGCGCTTGCCACGGTCCAACCAACGCCTACTGCTACCGACGCCATCTTCGATATCGTACAGATGGACACATCCACCGCGGTAGCGTTGCCACTAATTTCGGTGCTCTTGAGCACTGCCAAAGAATCCTGGGGCCACCCCTCCTCAACCCCAATTTCAAACAAGAGGTTGGACCACATGTATAGGCTCCAAGAGCCAGGGGCAGAATTCCTATTCATCCACCCCAAGCCCAACTCAGTCGTCGTGACCCCCTCGGCTAGGGGACGTAGCGGACATTCCTCCCCCTTGGACAAGGAGGGACGGAAACTCGATTCTTTCGGAAGACGTTTTTATTCAGCCGGTGCATTGGGCATAAAAACGGCAAACTACACAGCCTGCATGAGCAGGTACCAGTACTCCCTATGGGAACAGATGACACCTCTTCTGGCTCAGCTTCCTGAGGATAAGCAACGCCTTGCAAGGAAGATCCAGAGGGAAGGCATGGTGCTAGCAAAGCATCAGCTTAACGCATCCAAGCATGCTGCGGACGTCACGTCCAAGACACTCACTTCAGCAGTCGCCCTTCGTCGCCACGCCTGGCTGAGGTCGACTTCGCTTCCACAAGACACTAAGTCCTTAGTGGAAGATCTCCCTTTCGAGGGTAAAGGACTGTTCAGCTCCACGACGGACACAGTTCTTCATGATTTAGATAAGAGCATCAAAACATCTCGTAACTTGGGTGTCTCACAACCGAGACAACAGAAGCAGAAGACATGGCAGAGATCTTGGTCCAAACAGCAACCGCGAAGATCTCCCACTGAACCCCAATGGCAGAGACCACCGTCTACTGTCTATCAGCAGAAACCTTATGGCCATAAGCCGCGATTCCCGTCCGCTTCCGCTTCTAAGGCTAAACCACCCAAGCCGAACAAGCAGAGTCTTTGACTCTCCCATTCGCTCCGATATTCCCACCCGTCTATCCCCCTTCCTACTAGCATGGCAACGTATCACGACAGACAAATGGGCACTGTCGGTTGTAGCAGAAGGCTACAGAATAGAATTTTTCCAGATTCCACAAGAATCGTATTTTGTAACCACCCCTCCCTCCGACACCCTATCGTCGGAAGTCGAAGCCCTCCTCTTAAAGGATGCCATAGAACAGGTACCAACAAAACACCTTCAGCGGGGGTTCTACTCCCGCTACTTCACGGTCCCAAAAAAGGATGGCGGACTTCGTCCCATATTAGATCTGCGGAACCTCAATGCGTTCATCACCTACAAGAAATTCCGTATGACCACTCTACAGACCATCCTACCGCTACTAGAAGCCAACGTGTGGATGGTGACGCTGGACTTAAAGGACGCATACTTTCATGTGACGATCCACCCATCACACAGACGGTACCTACGCTTTGCGATCGGTCCGCGTCACTTCCAGTACAAGGCCCTACCCTTCGGCCTCTCTACAGCTCCTCGTGTCTTCACGAAGCTTATGGCAGTAGTAGCGGCACATCTGAGACTCCAAGGTGTCCACCTTTACCCCTACCTGGACGACTGGCTTCTAGTCGCCCCTTCTACGACGGAACTACAGAACCACATCTCTACTACCCTTCACACCCTAAAATTACTAGGGTTGACTATAAACCTCAAAAAGTCCATGCTTATCCCTTCCAGACGGGTTCAGTTTATCGGAGCTATCCTGGACTCCTTGCAATGCAGGGCATTCCTACCCCCCAACAGAGCAGCGGATATAGTCTCCCTTCTCCAGGCTATCCAAGAGGCCAAGGAGGCTACAGCCAAACAAATCCTTCGCCTGCTAGGCCTGATGGCCGCGACAACGGCAGTAATTCCCTTCGCCAAATTGCGAATGAGACCACTGCAGCTTTGGTTCTTGAGGCGTTTCCGCCCCAAATTCCACTCCCTCTCCAGACGTTTCCAGATATCTACCCAGGTCCTGGAGACCCTGAGTTGGTGGCTTGCGCCCCAGAATTTACACTCAGGTGCACCTTTCCGGCTTCCACCCCCCTCAGCGACCGTCACCACGGACGCATCCCTATGGGGCTGGGGAGCTCACCTGGAAGGTGTAGGTGTGGGAGACAGGTGGCACCCCTCTGTGGCGCACAACCATATCAATTTCTTAGAGCTGCTGGCAGTTCTCTACGCAGTGAGATCTTTCCGCCAATCCCTAACAGGGAAAACGGTGACTGTCCTTACGGACAACACCACCACTATGTTTTACATCAACCGCCAGGGCAGGACGGTCTCCCGTGGACTTTGCCGGTTAGCGATAGAGCTGTGGAACGAGTGCCAGGCGCTAGATATTCACCTAGTGGCGGCTCATCTCCCAGGACTACTCAACGTCCAAGCGGACTTCCTAAGCAGAGGAGGAGCATCCCTACACGAGTGGGAGCTGAACCCCCTCTACCTGACTCCGATCTTCGACCATTGGGGACATCCATCCGTGGATGTATTCGCCTCTCGGGAGAACAAGAAGTGCCATCTATTCTGTTCCAGAGCGGGAACGGACCCGACCTCTCTCGGAGACGGTCTCCTCTTCCAGTGGACAGGGAAACGGTTGTACCTATTTCCCCCAATCCCTCTCATTCCGAGAGTAGTCCACAAACTGTTGACAGAGCGACCGTGGGCAATTCTCGTCACCCCATGGTGGCCGAGACAACCCTGGTTCCCCACGCTCCTCAGCCTCTCACGAGGGACGTATCTCCATCTCCCGACGGACCCGGACCTCCTCGGGATGTGCGGGGGCCGAGTACTGCACCACGATGTGCCCAAGCTAAAATTGACAGCGTGGCTGATCCAAACTTAGGGTTAGAATCACGCATTGCTCAAGTGCTACTGAACTCACGCAAACTCTCCACTGGACGTTCTTATGAGTCAAAATGGACTAAATTTTTAACTTTCCTGGCGTCTGTGGGACGACCCTCAGTCCCCGCTGGACTTAAGGATGTTTTTGGTTTTTTCCTGTCATGTAAGGACAGGGGACTGTGTCACTCATCTATCCGAGTCTACTTGTCAGCCATCTCAGTCAATCATCCTAAGATTGATGGCTATTCGGTGTTTTCCCACCCAACAACGAAACAATTCCTCAAGGGAATGAGTCGCCTCTATCCCCCAGTGCGGACACCAGTCCCAGCATGGGACTTGCCCCTGGTTCTCACTAAGCTGATGGGAAAACCCTTCGAACCCATGGCCTCATGCAGTCTTCAGCTTTTGTCATGGAAGGTTGCATTTTTGGTGGCCATCACGTCTACTCGACGCGTGAGTGAGCTCTCGGCGTTCCGTTGCGACCCACCATACCTCGCGTTTCATCATAATGCCGTCACTTTGGCTCCAGATGTCGCTTTCCTGCCTAAAATAGTGTCGGACTTCCATATAGGGGCAGATATCACCTTGCCGGTATTTTTTCCTGATCCCCAGGACCCAACGCAACGTAGTCTACACACTTTAGATGTCAAGAGAGCCTTGTCTTTCTACTTGCACCGGACAAAATCCTTTCGCAAGTCTCCAGCTCTCTTTATTTCTTATGCCTTGCCCAGGCAGGGACAGAAACTGTCGTCTCAAAGACTCTCGAAGTGGATAGTTGAGACGATAAAACTCGCCTATCTTCTGGCCAAAAGGCCACTGCCGGCGTCCCTCCGGGCACACTCCACTCGAGCCGTGGCTACTTCCACAGCATTCCTCAAGGGCATTCCCCTGGGAGACATCTGCAATGCTGCAACGTGGGCGTCCCCTCACACGTTTGTGAAGCACTATGCCCTAGATGTCCGTGTCCATCAGCGTACTGTGGTGGGCCGTGCAGTCCTGCAAGCAGCTCAGATGTGAGACCTCCAGCACCCACCTCCAGGTATGTGGTGTTTATTGCTCGCTATTCTCCCAGAGGTGTGATGCACAGAGACCACGAAGAAGATATACAGGTTGCTTACCTGTAATTGGAGATCTTCGAGTGGTCATCTGTGCATTCACACCACCCGCCCTCCTTCCCCTCTGCTTTCGGTCTCCCTCACTTTTTTCCTTGGGGGCTGTTAGCAGCGGTCAGAAGGAACTGGCGGGATCCTCGTGCCTCTCCCCGGGTCATGCGCAGTGGGACGTGCATGTGACCGGGGAGCTGGCGCGAAAATCCGTTAGGCTTTGAAGATTACCGATCGGGATCGGCGCAGGCGCACTTTATCCCAGAGGTGTGAATGCACAGATGACCACTCGAAGATCTCCAATTACAGGTCAGCAACCTGTATTTCTCACACAACTCCCATTTATATCTGTTTGTTCTACGCTTCCCAGTATAGTGCCTTATGGCTGATCACTCTTAACACCATTAGCTGCAATGCACCTGAAGGGATAACATGAATGTAAGCAGGTTTCCACATGAATTGGGCCCTGTAGGCGTAAACTGGATGCAGATTTGAGTATGCATCTGAGAAAGGGTGCAATACATCTACACTGCATTTTCTTTGAATGGGACATGCATCATAATGTGTATTCAGAAATGGACACCCCCGTATGCATTCTCGCATAACTAGTTACATGTTACCATCTTGCTTGGGCACAGTTAGAGCTAGATTACATGATTTACATTCTGTTAAAAGCAAAGGACTTTGTGCTGTCTCGTAGCCTCAGACTTCAGAGGAGGTCTATAAGAGAGTCGGGAGGGCAGGACTCGACTATCCTTCACTTTACTACTCTGATACTATCCATTTGATGTGTAGATTGCTACTGTCAGGGAACCTTCCTTCCTTCCGGCCTGACACCTTCTTGCCACACTATGCTATACCTCTCCATCTTGACACCAAGAGGGCAGGACATGCTTCCTGTATCTATATCCATCCTAGCTAGTTAGACTAGATTAGAATCCTAGCTCTACTCTATCCTGTCTAGAATGGAGTTCCTTACAATAAAGAACTCATATTAGCTTTGCAAAGATAAAGAGGCTCCATGTGTAACTTTGTTCTGGGCAGCATACACACTCCGGATGAGCTTAGCTGCGTCTATGTGCCTTGAGCCCTCTGCTAACTAAATAATCCTTTGTATTCACTATGACCAGCTGGTGATACTGGACCAGAGCTGGAAGGCTCTTTGCCTTAGCCGCTATAGTTAAGCTGCTCCTTACAGGATTCATCACTTCAGGTGGACAGAAGCTATGTTTGGTATGAGAAAGCACTGGCAATCCTTACCACAAATGAGCATTCCTCAGTAGTAATGAGGCACTCCAGTCCTCGGCTGGCACTTTTATTTTAGCCAATTCCAACTGTTAGCCGCTTTTAAAACGTAATAAAAGAGATAGTGGCTGAAAGTTAAAAGAACTCTAATGTAAACACATGTCCCGATATAGATCTTTTAAGTGTATTACTATTGATTCCGAAGGTGATGAAGGGTTCTGGCCCCTTTAACCCAGCAATGGCTGAGATGTAGCACATCACACTAGTGCTGCATCCACACATCCCTGGATATTGCACTGTGGTCCCAACTGGATTTTCCTGTGTGGAGAAGACAATCTAGGAGGTGAACGATTGTTGTTAGTGCAACCGTTGTGCAGTATCAGGTAATGTGTGGGTAGAGCCTTCATGAGAATAAACCAGCTACCGCAATGGGTTTCTCACATAATATCACTTTTTTTTTGTATGGGAAGAAAGCTACTGGACAAGGCCAACAGTCATTTTAGTGAGCAAGTTCTCACTCTCCCATTGACACCAAGCAGAGCTCAAAAACACTTCAGTTTTATGGAAGTATCCTCTAATCAGTTTCTGCATTTATATCCCACTGTCCTTCCATCCGGGAACTTAAGGCATGAGGTTTCCAGGAGAGCTGCATTATGTGCCTTTCACCTATACCCTGTGCTTTCCTTATGTACTGCTCAGAATCTGGACCAAGTCAATTTACTTCCATATTCTGAGTCTCTCTCTCTCTCTCTCTCTCTCTCTCTCTCTCTCTTTCTCTCTTTCCTCCCTCCCTCCCTCCCTCCCCTCCCCTCCTCTCTTTCTCCCTCCCTCCCTTCCTTCCTTAAAAGGTAATTGCTTTTCAAGAAAGACTTGCTGTAGTTGTATATTCAAGACTGACTTATGAAGGTAATTGTTTAGAACATATAAAAGTAAATATGGTAAATTGTACATGCTTAACTCTCCCTTGGAAACATTATTTTAAAGTCCCATTGATTTACATTTGGATGGAAAGTGCCCATTGTTCAAGGTGAGGTGAATGCATTAATGCTGTTCTCAAGATGAAGGGGAAATTGGACTGCTATCTGCTACTCATATTTATTTGCCACTCTAAAGAATGCTATGTAGGTTACAAAGGATAAATGATTAGGAGGGGAAAACTTACCAAAGGCACTGAGATATCCAGTCTCTGAAAGAGAAGAAAGTAGGACTATTTCCTATTAACCTTGAACCCCTATTTCCTATTAACCTTGGGTTCTCCCAGGTGAAAAGTTGTAGTTTTCCAAACAGGCTCTTTCACCTTTCTTTCTTTGTCAGCGTTCTGATGGTACCAGTCCAGTCCTTCCCCCCACACTATTAGCAAAAGATATTTAGAAGGAAAAGTTGGGCACATAGATTCAGAGATGTGAAATGTAAGTATGTGGTGAGAGCTAGCTGCTTTGAGACACCTGTGGGGGTTTTTGTCAAAAAATTTTGTGGTACCCCTTAATTAGAAGTAAATGTGTGATTCCAGTCTCCCCCACTTAATAATCATAGATACGTAGCAAATCCAGTTCCTTTCACTTCACTTGCTCATAATGTATTGGCAATTATTTTGCCAGATTTTGACAGTGAAGCAGAAAGAAGTGATAGATTCACAAAGTGGTAGAATGACTTGAGGTGTGGTCACACCGACCTGTTTGCAGCAGTTTTTTCCCCGGTTTTGTTTTATCCACAACGGTTTGTTTCGGGAGTACAGTTCACACGGCCTTTCTCAAATCACCGCGATCACGCTCCCCTCTGTTCAGACAGCCTCGCCACTCTTTGCAGCGGCGCCCTTTTTAAAAAATCCTTTTGCCCATGTGCTTTTGCGCACAGGCAAATCACCATTCCTTGCTGATTGTATAGTAATCTCTTAAACACTAGTGTGCACATGCGCATAAAGCCAGCCGGGAAGAAAAAAGGAATTGTGATTGTGCCTATCGGACGTTCACATAGGAGAAATTGTGGGATCGAGGTGGTAATACCCGGAAAATACTTGTTTTTCCAGGGGTCGGTAAACATGGGAGAAAAGCGGAAGAGTTGCGCGAGTGAACACGCTTCAGAGCAGGATCCATGTGAACAGTTCAATAGAAAGCGAGAGGAAACAGCACTAATTCCCACAGTAAAGTTCCGTGTGACTGCACCCTTGTACTTCTTCACACTGTGGGAGTAGAGGGCAATGTGTTCAGTCCTCCCCCAGGCAGGGCCGGCTCTATCACTAGGCCAACTAGGTAGCCACCTAGGGTTGCAGCTGGCAAATGGGATGGCGGAGAGACTGAGAGAGACTCAAACCAGGAGATAGTGTGCTTTATGCAAACCATGACTTACCATTATGTCTGAATGCAGCTTTCCATTTGGGCTAAGAACCAAACTTAGCCTTGGGCCAATGCAGCTAGACTTGTAGGCACTTTTGCCTGCCGGTGCAGATGGCTGCCAGCAGGGCTGGAGAGCTCGTGAGCCTGGCCAGGCAGCCAGGCATTGGAGCTGGGGGGGGGGGTCTGGTGGTGGAGAGGATGGCTGTTGCAGTGGGGGGCACTACAAGGCAGCACCGCCTGGGCGGAAGCGCCACAAGGTAGCCTCGCCTAGTATGCAAAAAACCGTGGGGCCGGCCCTGCCTCCAGGTAAGAATTCCTTGCATTAAAACATCAGTGTATCAAGGAGTTAAGGTTCAAGCTAAGCGCTTTTCATGCTGTGCTAGTTTTTCATTTATATGTAATGATTCAGTTAGATCAGCTTTGAATACTGTAATGCTGTCCCACATTCTGAAACAGTACAGGGCATTCTACCACCCCAGTACTCTGCCACCCGCTTTATTGCTAGCATTGTTATGGGAGTGGCATTTATTCTTCAGAAACTGACATTGTTAGGTATAGTCACTGATTGATCTTGCTCTCTTTTTCAAGAGTTATTCTCTTTGATTTCTCTTGAATGCTACATACATACCCTTTTGTAAATTAAATCTTAAAGGTTTTTAAAATATATTATACACCATAGGCTGGTGCTTTGCCACCAGGTTGTGAGGCCATGCCTGACAACTCGTGGGAGGATTGGAGGCAGGCACGTGGGAGGGAGTGCAACACTGGGTACTCTGCTATGCCAGTTCTGGAAAAAATCAAAGTGATGTAGGTTTTACCATGGACTTTTCAATGATTCACAGAGATCCTCTATGTCAGTTCTGGAATTGCCCTGGAAATGATGGCATGTCCCCCAAACTGATGTAGCCAAAAATGCTCTTAAACAAAATCCTTGTGTTGCCACTCCAAGCCTGGATGCCCTACTCTGTGAGGAGTTTAGGAAGGTTTGGGAAGACACTGACTGTCTCTGAGCATCTGCAGAGATACATTATAAGATCTTGTTCACCTTCCTTCCTAGAGTTGTCAGCTGGCAATGGGCAGTCACACTCACATGGATGGCTGTAGCCAATGATGTGATGTTGCCAGTGATGTGGTGACATCACTTCCACTGCAACCTGGAAATGACACCATCATGTAGGGGGCAACAGTCTAGCATTCAGCTCTAACCGTGGTAGTTGTGGATGAACATTAGAGTGTTCTCCCAATGTGATGATGTAGCAGAAGTGATATAATACTGATTGCCCCCATTTCCCCCCAGAATTTCCCCCCTGCCACCCAACTGAGTAGCAGTGGGTAGGAGGTCTCTCACCAGAAAAAGAGACCTGGCCTTCCTCTCATTGAATTTTAATCAAAAAAGGAATAGATTAAAAATGGATTCCAGATTCCTAAAAAGACAGAAAGAAAGAGATTGTTGGAGTTCAGAAACAAACTGGGTAAAGAGGAATTAAGAAGGACTTCTCTTAACAGTGCTAATTACTGCCTCATTCTGCTGTATGCGTAGGCCAGGCCTGTCACTGAAATCCATGTCAAACTAGTTTTTGACTAATGTTCTAGATCAGAACACTGCAGCCTTGTAAACTGTGAGCAGTTCCATTTTGGGGTGTAAGAATATAGTTGTCAACTCATTTTAATGGAATTCAGGCCTGTAGCTAGGATTTTTTAAGTCGGGGGGCATTTAAATTCTTTAGGGGGCACTGGCTAATTTAATTAGAGGAGGGAAGAAAAAGTGAAGAAGAAAGTTTAAAAGGGAGAGAAAATGAGACGGCGAAAGGAGGAAGAGGGGGGGAAGGGGAGGGAAGTAAAAAGCAATACTGAAGGAATGGAAGAGGAAGGGAGGAAGGAAGGAAGGAAGGAGACAAACGGCAAAAAACCCCACACCCGACTCATTCGCGGTTGTGTCTGAGTGGTGGGCTGTGCCTGCAGCTTCAAAAGACGGTGAGGTCACACAACTGCAGGTCAACTTCCGCTGGAGGAAATAGCCTCTTTTCCCCTCCCCACTTAATCTCGCGTGTGTGACCACAACCAGTGAGTGGGAACCAGCACATTGTCTGCATTCATTCATTCGTTTGGCATACAGTAACACAGGCTGCTCTTTCCAAGATGTCAACTTGGAAAGCTTGTCAGTGGTTGACATAGGATCCTGGCCTCTCTGCAAGTGTTGTGCACCCTTCCAAAGAGGTTTTTAAAAGAAACCCCTGTGTCATTTATCCCTACAATATGCTTGACCCGTCGAGCAGAATGCAGCCCCCCAGTCACACATTGTCTCTGCCAGGCACCTCACAGCCATTTCTTCTTCTTTTTTTCTTTTTTGCAGTTCCAGTCAGGTGACAAAAGCAGGAGATTTGTCCTGCTAGGCCATGCCTCTGTGGTGTCGCTGCAGGGGATCAGCTCAGACTCAGCCAGTAGGGGCACCGGAAGAGGCATCCCTTGCTTGCAATGACAAAATGCTTTGAACTGGCCCCGGCAGACTGAGGGGTCTTGGTTAAATGGAGTAAGCAGCACTGTCACTGGGAGCAGCATTGATACTCACAGCTCACTGTGCACCAATTAATGGACACTTTAATAAAATGGGTAAAGATGTTTGGTGACAGACCAAACATGTTACATCTACATGTCTGTGAATGCTGTTTGGAAATTCAGTTACAAGCAGAAGCTGTGTCCGCAGTTTGGTGTAGGTTGTGGCCAGTGGTCCCCTTTTTCCCATTCGCCGCTTCAACAGTCACTTAGACCAATAAGCAGCTCTCACAGATACAGAACTGCAACTGATAGCTGTCTTTCCATAATACCGCTGCGGGAATCAGCAGCTGCTATTAGCATTCACACTGCCTACTTAGCAACAGCTGTTGTTTAATAACAAACCACTTAAAAGGAATACAGCAGCAGCTTTGAAGTGTTTCACAGTACAAGAGCAATAATGCCAGTTTATTAAAATGCTCCAGTTACTGTGTGACAAATCCCTGCCTCATCTTTTGAGTTCAAGAGTCGCTACGTGGTCAATTCTGGCCCCTTATTTTTGGAGCCAGCCCCTCCGAAACTGGTACAGATTTTAGGCCGCAATTTTAGCAAGTATGCGCCCATAAGGAAAATTACAAATGCATAATTCTGACAAAAATGTAATCACTTTACCGAGGCTGACCCCACTGCTATGTGCAAAAGATAAGAGACTGACAATAATTTGTTTATTTTTGGTATCTTTATCCTGCTTTTCTTGCCCAGACTTAAGGTGACCTTGGGCCAGTCAGTTACACACACACTCTCATCCTAACAAACCTCACGAGCTTGGTGTGAGGATAAAATGGAGAATGGGGGAATGGTATGGTAGGCTGCTCTGGGTCCCTTTTGAGGGAAAAATCAGGGTTTAAATATCAAAAAATAAAAAGGTAAAGGTAACGGTTTTTCTTGCTCAAAAGCCAGTCAAATCTGACTCTAGGGGTGGTGCTCATCTCCTTTTCCTAGCCGAAGAGCCGGCGCTGTCTGAAAACTTTTCCATGGTCATGTGGCCAGCATGACTAAATGCCAAGGCGCACGGAATGCTGTTACCTTCCCACCGAAGTGGTACTTATTTATCTACTGGCAATTTCTTGCTTTCGAACTGCTAGGTTGGCAGGAGCTGAAACAAATAAGTAAATACAAAAACACAATCGATGAACAAAAAAATAAGTGAAATGTAAGGAAAATCTTGACACCACATCCTGGGGGAGTCCTAGACCTGCTGGCCTCAGTTAGGGTCTCAGGCTGTTAGACATGACCTAAGAGCCGAGAGCCATTTGCTTTGTGCCTCTGGCCACATCCAGGCTAAACACCTGCAAGCAACAGAAGCTCAATCGTTTTCTTATTCAGCTTCTGCAAATGTATAAAGGGCAAAAAAAATGCATTTACTAGAACCCTAACTTATCCTCACTGTCCAACATTAACCCTGAAACACACACTTTTAAAAAATGTTAAAAAGAGGATAATAAGCTTGGCTCATGAGCCCAATCTTTCTCAGAGAGTTCCAGAAGCTACTACCATGTGCTATTAAATCTGCCTTGCCAAATCAAAAGTTCTCCATCCAGATGCCAGTGTCCAACTTGCCATTGTATCAGTTATATGGAATAAGAGGATTGGGCCTTTTATGGATTAGGTAAAGATAAAGGTTCCCCTTACTCGAAAGCCAGTTGAATATGACTCTAGGGATGCGGTGCTCATCTCTGTTTCCAAGCCAAAGAGCCAGCTCTGTCCAAAGACGTTTCTGCAGTCTTGTGGCTGGCATGCCTAGACCCCAAGGAGCATGGAATACAGTTACCTTCCCACCGAAGCGGTACCTATTTATCTACTTGCAATTTCTTGCTTTTGAACTGCTAGGTTGGCAGGAGCTGGGACCAGAGACGGGAGCTCACTCCGTCATGCAGCACTGGGGTCTCGAACTGCTGACTTTCCGGTCTGCAGTTCAGCATCTTAACCACTTGAGCCACTGGGAAGCACAACTGAAGACTACATCGAGAGCTTTTTCAACCGAGGGAAATAGGAAATCAGTTTTCACCAGGATCTGTTTTGGGCCCCGTGCTATGTAAGTTGTCTTTCGATGATCTGCAACCATTGGTGAGTAGCTTCCATCAGCTTACTCAGGAAGGGTGAAGGATCAAAGTGGTTTGTGAAGAGCTCCAGGAAAATCTCTAGGTGAGTGGTCTACAATATAGCAACTGAAGCTTGAGGAGAAACAAGGGTAAAGCCATTTTCATCTGGGGTTAAAAAGTCCTCTTTGTGTATACACTGCACACTGCTGGGTCAGTGACTGAACAGGAAAGAATCTTGATCAGAAAACATGTCCAGAGGCAGTGATCCTCGAAACACAAGTGATGAGGAGCAACCACAGGAAGCAGCCTTGGCTTCTGCCCTCTGCTTGTAAGACTTCCTGGTATAGAAAGGCTATGATGTCAAAGTGAAGGCAGCCGAGGTCTACATGGGGACATGAAAAGTGGATTTTAGGGCAGTTTAAACACCAACGTTATTATTCTTGCTAAGCATTTGCATATAGATATATAAAAAGCTATTACAATTCAAATATGTACTGAAGAGAAGAAAGCAATAATGTCTGAAGTCTCTATGTAGCATGGTAACCATTTCTGTTATTCCATAGCAACAGATGAGAGTCAAAGTGAAGCTGTTTGTCTTGATAATAGCACAATTTGCTACATGCAGCAATTTGAAGTATCTTAAGAGTTTAGATGAGAGACTCATCAAGCTACGTGATGGTGAAATTAAGTTTCTCGGTCCTATCCCCCTTTAAGAATGGCAGTCTTGGATTAATCAAATCATGAAAACCTCAGATGCTTCTTACAGTGTGTGCAGTGTAACTCCAGTCTATGGACACTGATTTCAGCAGACCCAGACTGGAGTAACTCTGCTTAGAAGTACTGTCCATGTTCAGTCATTAGATCCTTCTGGTTGTCAGATGCTGGAGGAAACAGGAATGGTTCTTTCTTGATTGTAAGGTTCCTGGGGCATTAGGCTGTCTATTGATGGAGACAGAGTGTTTGAGTAGATGGAATTTTGGCCTGATTCAGCATGACCATTTCTTATAATTTGGGGAATAACTAAGCAGAGGCACCCAAAGAACCAAGAGTACTAAGTGAATACAGTGGAAGACAATGACAGAAATAGAGGGCGGAGGAAGGGATCTTCTACTTACAGGATCATTTTGAATTAAGTCCCATCAAAGCACATATCAAGTGTTTGGCTTTTATTTCCTCAGTTCTGTCTTTCCCTTACCTTTTCCTCTGGCCCCTGTCTCTTCCACTTAACCTTCCCTTTGCCATTTTCATATTCACCTTCATGTTCTTGTTTCTCAGCAACCTACTGCCCATATACTTTCTTTCAGCCAATCCAACTTTGTCTCTCACTCCCTGTTCCATAGCTATCAAACCTTTCGATACTACTTCCTGCTTACTTCTCAGGGGAAGACATCTGAGTGTCCACCAGGCCTTCCCTGTCTGCTAGCTGATCTTCTGCCCATCTCAAGAGTATGAGCCTCAATCTAAAAGTTAAAAGGCAAAAGCGCTTTCATTCACACCTCTGAGCACACTCAGATGTTAAATACCTATGTGCAGAGAGGAGAACAAACCCAGCAAGATGTTTTTTTTCAGTTGCTGCTAGCTACTTAGTCTTTCAGTCTGGCACATGGGCCACACATACAATATTTTTTTAGCCAAAGTAACCTTTTATTTTTCAATTCCCTCACAATGTTTGCCAACATTAGCTGCACAAAATGTCATTCCTGAGCAGTTAGAATGTCTATGAACATTCAGTGACATCACAGGAACATCAGCAGCTAGGCACTATTGGATTGAGATTTATCAAGGAGTTTTACCCAATAGTACATGTTTTAACCACAAAAACCAGCTCTGTATTGTAATATAGTATAGATTACAGCATAAGAGAAGACTCTTGAGAGTCCCTTGGACTGCAAGGAGATCAAATCAGTTGATCCTAAAAGAAATCAACCCTGACTATTCCCTGGAAGGCCAGATCCTGAAGCTGAAGCTCAAATACTTTGGCCACCAAATGAGACGGGAGCACTCGCTGGAGAAGACCCTGATGCTGGGAAAGATTGAAGGTCAAAGAAGAAGGGGACGGCAAAGGATGAGATGGTTAGACAGTGTTACTGATGCAACAAACATGAAATTAAACAAACTCCAGAAGGGCCTGGACAGACGTGGTCCGTGGGGTCGTGAAGAGTTGGACTCAACTGTGCGACTGAACAACAGCAACACAGCACATAGCACACTTTGGAAGAGTTGGTCTATATTTTACTGATGTAGGAGTTCAAGAATGGATATAGTGAAAAATCATATTGTCAAAGCAGAAATTGTTCAAAATTGATCCCTAAAACATGAGCAGAAGCTCCTGTCAGTAGGCCAGTTCAGTTGCTAAATTTAACATGATTTAACTTACAATAATAGAGATCGGCATTTAAACTTCTATGGAAAACAAATTGTAACTTGTCAGCCTTATAAAGTTTGGAAAAGAAACCCTATTTAAGTACCTCTTTCCTCCCCCAGCTACCAAATTTATCAATGTTGACAAGGTGCAAACTGCTCATTACTACTGGATCACCACATGAACTTGAGCAGGACACCAGCTGCGAGTTCCCTGTGAGAACTCAGTTTAGAAGCACTGCAGGGGTTTAGTAATTAATTAATTGATTGCCGTATGGTACTGTGTGTAGAATAGCCAGGGCTCAGTTCTGGCTGGGAATGCAGGGTGGGAGGAAGGGGGGCTCCTGCCTTCCCCCAGTCCATTTTTTCTGACCTGAAATCAACTGGGGGAGCATTATTTGCCCTGTCAGGGGGCTTATATGAACATGGAATTGGAATATGCAAGATGCTGTCTTATACAATTAAACAGTCCTTCAGAATTGTGTTCCTATCAGGCTGAAATAACCTATTTTCTAGCATACCTGAGAATCCTTAAATCTTCCCAGATTTAATAACCAAACTGCAATGGCACACATGCCCTCCTCGTCATAGTATGGTCATAAAACAGAATTCACTATAGTTTGATTCTTACCCATACCAATCTCATTCCTCCAGAAAACTGGAGCAACACTTTTCTGGGGAAGAACTGTAGCAGGGAGCCACCCACACAGCCTGGATCTTTCCCTTTGCAGGAGATGCAATACTTCTAATGTAATAGAAGTCAAGGCCCTTAGATATCTCTGCTCTCTTTTGAAAGAAGCTGGAGTCGATCTGATAAGGTACAGGAGTGATGAAAGCAAAATTATTCACACATACTTAGGCCATGGCTGCCGTTGCTGTTTTCACTGCAGGGAACAAACAGATTCCTACTCCTCACGTGTACATATTACTAAGCGTCATATTTTGCCTCAGGAAACACGTTCTTTTTCTTTTACACACATGACTGGTCCAATTAGTGATCAAAAAAGGGACCAGTGTCTTTAGCTGCTTAGTGGGAAGACAGCAGATGGACGGACTTTCTCATGCATGCAAGTGTGGATGACAAAGTGGTGCTGGGAGGAAAGGTTTAGATTTGTTAGGCACTGGGGAACTTTCTGGGAGAAGCCAAATCGGTACTAAAGAGACGGGCTTTACTTGAACCAAAAGGGAAACAGGCTGCAGGTGATTAAAATCAAAAAGGTGTCAGAGCAGCTTTTAAACTAATCCCAGGGAGAAAGCTGACAGGAGTTGAGGGGGTCTCTGGTTCAGGACAAGTCAATCCAAAGTGATGCTTGCATAAACACTCAGGGTAATAGTAATAGGAGCATAATAGAACTTCGGAGTGAGGACATAATGGCAACTGAGGGCAATGTGTGGTGACTAAGGGGCCAAGGGAGTCAAGGGTTACTGGAGAGGGAAGTACATTATAGGTGTCTGCATGCCAATGGTAGAAGTCTCCAAACTAAGATGGGGGAGCTGGAGTGCTTGGTGTTCAATGACAATTTAGATGCAGTAGGGATCTCAGGAACATGGTAGACTGGGGGAAGTCTATGGGATACAGTCATTCCTCAGTATAAGCTCTATAGGCAGGACAGGGAAGGATGGGTAGGGGAAGGTGTTGCATTGTACATCAAAGAGGATACAGAATCAAATAACTTAGAAAACATCAGGGGAATTGACTCTCCAACAAAAGTGACATATGTGGAAATACTGGGCCCCGAGGCTACTTAAAAGTGGGGGTGTGCTATCACCCACCTGATCAAACCCTTGAGGCTGATCTTGAGCTGGAGAAGAAAATAAGGGAGCTGACTATAGCAGATAATGTTATTATACTGGGAGTCTTGAACTACCCTCACATTGACTGGGTAAACATGTGCTCAAGTCTTGCTGTAGAAATGAGATTGCTAGACATCATAAATGACTGGGCACTGGAACACTTGGTCACAAAGCCAACCAGAGGGGTAGTGAATGATTATGGACTTGATTCCAAGTGGGTCTCAAGACCTGGTGAGAGATGTAGAGGCTGTTACACCAGTTGGGAACAGTGACCACAATGCTATTAAGTTCAGCATTCAGGTCAATGGAAAGCTACCCTGAAAGTCCAGCACTGTCACATTTGATTTCAAAAGAGAAAACTTTACAAAAATGAAGGGAATAGTAAAATGGAAGCCAAAGGGGAAACACAAGAGAGTCAGTTCCCTAGAACTATACTAATTGAAGCCCAAATAGAATGCATTCCACAGGTTAGGAAAGGCACTGCCAAGTCTAAAGCCAAGCCTGCATGGTTAACAATGCAAGTCAAGGAAGCTATAAAAACTAATGAGGAGTCTTTTAAAAAGTGAATTGAACAGGAGAGACCACAGGCTCTGGCAAAAGAAATGTAAGTCAAACATGAGGCATGCAAAAAGGGACTTTGAGAAGCAGGTTGCTAAAAGCATCAAGACAAACAATAAACTTTTAAAAAAAATATCTGGAGCAGGAAACCAGCTAGAGAAGCAGCGGGGCCTTTGGATGACAAAAGAATCAAAGGATTATTAAAGGAAGATGGGGAGATGGCAGAGAAGCTCAATGACTTTTTGCTTCTGCGTTCACTGTGCAAAGTGTGGTGCATGTACAAATGCCATAGCCCCTATTTTCAGGAAGGGAGTCTGGAGAACTGAGTCAAACTGAGGTGGTCAGAGATGGGGAAATTAAAAACTTATAAGTTTCCAGGTCCTGATGGCATGCACCCGAGACTTCTTAAAAAACTCAGATGTAAGTTGATCTACTAACCCGTATATACACCTACCACTAAATTCAGCCAGTGTAACCAGAAGACTGGAGAGCAGCAAATGTTACACCAGTTTTTAAAAAGGAATCCAGAGGGGAACAGGAAATTACAGGCCAGTCAGCCCAATGCCTGTTCCAAAAAACCAGAGGGGAAAACTAGTGTCACAGAGGTCTCAAAAATACAAATTCCACTAGTAGAAAACACCATCAAAGATTGCCAAAACGATATATTAAACAATGATCTGCTTCTTACACTATAACCCCTGTGGTCTGTTGAAATTGCTGAAATCAGGTTCCACTTACACAGCCAACAAACTGAAGAAGTCAAAGGAAACACATCTTCTAAGTACTAGAACAGGCGTCTTTGCAAAGGCTGTTTGGAAAATGTTATGACTATGTGGACTCCTGTCAAATTATACTGACTGCATGGACTTTGTGTCTTATCTTTAAAGGAGGAAATGTTGTAGCTTATGCCTTATTATGGATACAGTATGCATTAATGTTGTTGTGACACTACCAACTTTATAACTGTTTAATATATTGTTTCGGCAATCTTTGATGGTGTTTTCTACTAGTGGAATTTGTATTTTAATGTCTGTCTCAGGCAAATTAGTAGAAACTATCATCAAAGATAGGATTGTTAGGCACACAGCAGGACAAAGCAGGAAAATCAGCATGACTTCTGCAAAGGGAAGTCCTGCCTCAACAACCTTTTGGAATTCCTTGATAAATTGAACGAGCTTATAGACAACAGTGATCTGTTTGTCGTTATATACCTGGACTTTCAAAAGGTAAATGAAGTTCAGTGTTGGTAAGTGTAAGGTGATGCACACTGGGAGAAAAAAATCCCAGTTTCAAGTACAGGCTAATGGACTTGCTGAGGCTGAGAAGGAAAAAGATCTTGCGGTCATAATGGATAGCTCAATGAAAGTGTCAACCCAGTATTCTGTAGTGGTACAAAGGGCAAACTCTATATTACGGATTATTAGGAAAGGGATTGGGAATAAAACAGCCAATATTGTAATGCCCCTGTATAGATCTTTGGTGCAGTCTCATTGTAAATACTGTGTACAGTTCTGGTCATCATATCTCAAAAAGGACATTTCAGAGCTGGAAAAAGTACAGAGGAGGGCAACCAAGATGATTAGGGGGCTGGAGCACCTTCCCTGGTTTGGTGGGTATACCAGTTGTCTGGGTTCGTGGTTTGGTTCTCCTACAAACCACAAACTGAGCCGCATTTTCGTGATTCGTGCCCATCCCTAGCAGTGATTCTGGAGTGCCATCCTGAACTTTTCCCCAGGGCCCCAGAATCGGTAAGACTGCTATTGCTTAATTTTTTTGTCTGTTTTGAAAGCAGATTGACAGCAGAGGACTACTGTGCTGTGATACGCATATACGTTATGGCCACAGCCCAGCAGAGATAGGCCTGTCCAAGCCATTTTAATAGTGCCATCCAAAATACACTTTCCTGAAAGTAAGCCCCTTTGAATAGACTTGAGTAGGATTCTGAGCAGGCCCGCTTCGGACTGTGGCCATCTTAAGCAGCATCATACCCTTCAAAGCCTGTTGATTTCAGTGGATTTAGAAAGGTGTTAACTCTGCTTAGGACTGCACTGTAAATGTACCTGCATAGTTCTGGATAGCAGGCAAGGCATGTGTATAGGTGCTGGATATTAGAGCAGTTCTCTGAGGAGGCAGAATATAAATGTTTTAAATAAATAGTAATTAATGAATCACAGTAAACATTCCCAGATGCATTTTTTCCGCCTCCTTTTCCTTGCTTCTCACCTGCAAAAGAATTCTTCAAAAACAGCCAAGCTATGTGGCTCACTGTGCAATCCTATGCAGAGTTATTCCCACTGGTTTTGTCGGGGTTGTACCAGAGTACCTCTTCACAGGGTCACACTGTCAATCAGTTGTTTCATAGCTCCCCAGTAATCAAAGAAGGCGTAAATAGTAAACTGTAACTTGCTTGTACAAATGGTTGGATACAAAACAGAAAATTGCTCTTGGGGAAATGGTGCATAGATCCACACATAACTGACGGCACATTGAATAAATCATGCATTGTTTGTTGGCAAAATTGTAATTGCATAGAGAGAACGCCTCAGCCATGTGTACAGAACACACTGAACCCTTCTCAGGGCATCTTGAGAGCTCCTTCTCAAGCATCTGAGCCCCTTCCAATAAATCCAAAACAAATATTAATTAGCAAACTCACCCATTGGGACGCCTCAGTGCGCACTAACTGCCTTTATTTGCCTCATGAAGGACCAACATCAGGACATGATCGTTCATTGAATGCTTGATGGAACAAGAGAACATTCCCCCATGGGCAGTGAGCAGCCAAACGTGCATTTCACCAGGTTTCTGGCACACTAAAACATGACAGAGTCCTCTGACTCAGACCCCCTAAAATTTAATTGCACCCCTGACACACTTGGTATTCGTAGCAAGTTTCTTAGAGTGGGTTTCCCACTAATTATTTTCCTAGGGGAGCAGAAGACAGGCACAATTCACTAGCCACTGGTTTGTTTTCCTGAGCAGGTTTGTTCCCACCGGTTTGACTGTGGGAAAGTTAGCTTGGAATCCTAAGAAGTTCAGAAGTACCTTAGAGACCAACAACATTCCCCATTTCGACAGTGGTCTCTAAGATGCCACTAGACTCAAATTTTGTTCTGCTGTTACAGACTAACATGGCTACCTGCCTGAAACTAAGAAAGGAGTTGTCAGCAGCCATATGGCCCCCAAAGTAAAATACAAAAATAGCAGAACAAAATCTGTACAATACCTTTTGTTAGGACCAATCAGCTGACACATAACAGTGGGCAAGCTTTGGGGTTCACCAGAACTTTTCCTCAGACTGGATGTTATTTTTTTTTTTTTAAAAATGTTTAAAAAGAAAAAGGGAAATTTGAAACCACCACTGTTTGAAGCAGTTTTGCACATGATCTAACACAAAATGCAGACTTGACGAGGGCTCATCATCTTGTCCTGAGGAATTTTCCCTTCCCTTTAAAAACATTTGTTTTAAAAAAATTCTTCATAACATCTACCCTGAGGAAGAGTTCTTGAGATGATTCATTCATTTTATTTATTCATGTTGTTTGTTACAATCAAAGATCACCCAAGTTCTTGGGATAATGAAGACAATATCCTCTCTGCCATATCTGAAGAAGTGAGCAGTGACTCACAAAAGCTCGTACCTTGCCACAAATTGTATTAGTCTTTAAGGTGCTACTGGACTCTTACTCTTTTCTAATGTCCTCCCTGAAATCCAGATCTGAAATTGATGATGATGATGCACACCCCAAGATTGTGGCTCCAGTGTCTCTTTAGAGAAGAAAACCAGCCATCTCTGAACAGACAGCCAAAGAGCGTGAAGAAGATTTATTCATCAGAGACATTCTACATAAGAAGGAAGGGGAGAGTGTAGCTAGCCAATCTCTTGCAGTCTTTCATTGGTCACAAATAATCTGGCTGGGGAAGGCTCCATGCCGAGTGGCAAGTTGGAACCCTCCCTATGAGCCATTCAGCTCATCAATCAGCACAGGCAAGAGCTTCGCCTAGCCAGGCCTGCTGCTGCACTTGAAGAAAGCACCTAGCATCAATGTACAGCCCTTCCCCAGGGATGACCACTGGGCTAGGAATGTCTGTGTTAGAGAAATGCCATCTCAAGGAAGAGCCTGGGACCTTCTCAGTAAACAGTTCTGCTTATGAGGTGGTACCCCTGGTCCTGTCATTGTTTTGCTGTTTGCAGGTGCAAGCTGAGCACCCACAAAGACCAGCAGCAGAACCTTTCTGTAGAAGATGAAGAGACACCTTGTTTCCCCTCCTTGGAAAAAAAAAAGCCAGTGGTGGGAACAGGTCTTTAGGGGCATCTGAAGCAGGAGCTATTTGGATAACATGCTTGCAGATGATTAACCTCAACGGAGGTTTGGCAGTGTTCTCTTCCCAGCCTAGGGTTACCAGCCTCCATGCGGGCGGTGGACTTTTCATGGAATTACAACTGATTGTCAGATTACCAGTCTCAGTTCTCCTGGAGGAAATAGCAGCTTCAAAGGGTGAATTCTATGACTTCAGGTCCCTGCTGAGTTCCCTCCCCTCCCCAAACTCCACCTTTCCTGGGCACCGCCCTCAAATCTCCAGGTATTTCCTGTGCTCCAACATGAAACCCTAGCATTACCTTCTCCTTTATTAATGTTGCATTTTTCTTTTATTTCCCTCACAAATTTCCAGCACTGCCTGGCTGTGCTCCTTGCTCGTTTATTTAAGCAGAAGCAAAACCTGACTGCAAAGCAGGATCCTGGTTCTGGAGGGCCCTGGGCAGAGAGTTCCTGGGGGCCCTAGACACCAAGTGTTCAGGCCCCTCCTCTCCACATGGAGCCTGGTTGTGCCCTTCTCCCCTCCCTGCTTACGAGGCTGTGCCCTTCTCCCAAACTCCCCTTCCCACATGCCAGATTGTGTATCCTTTCCCACCAGCTCACTTGCTTGCAAACCCTGGGCCCCGGCAGCTGCTATTCCTCAGAATATGCGGACCCAAGCCCTTCCTGGCTGCTTCACAGTCCTCCCTTCCCACCACCACCTTTGGCAGACTACAAAGCTCCATGTCTGGTGAGAATTTGTTAAAGTGGCAAAAGACAAATTAAGATATATTGGTAAAAGTGAATTCCACTCCTCAGTTTACATTAATGTACTAATTCTCCTCCTCCCTAAGCACTCTTTTACTTCTCAAAATGTAACATGCTCTGCCATAAATATTAAACTTTCCAAAGAACTTTAAATGACAAGAATGTGAAAAGATGTGTGTGTTGTTTTTTAGGTAGGACCTCTCTCTGTGGAATGTTGTTGTTTTTTCTCTACAGGTGTGCCAAAAACCCAGAATATTTTCTGCAGCTAATGTGAGATATTCTCACTGGGGCAATATTTTAGTAGATGATGAGAATGAGCAAGGAAATTTATTTTTCAAAATTCTTATGAAGTCAGAACAAATTTCAATTCGTTTTCTATATATTAACATTTAAATTGTATTTTTTAAATCTAGTTATCTTCATCTTGTTATCTTCAGCTGCAGTCAGATGACAGTGCGGTCTAGCCATACTTCTCATTTCATCCAGGGTTTTATTTGTAATGGAGAGTTTTGATCAGATATCCCACCCTAATCCGCTTCATTGTGCGCTCACCCCACGGTTGACTGATCAGATTACTGCTGCATGGCAACCACAGAGCAGGTGGACAGGCAGCTTTTTTTACCCTATCTTTTGCACATGCACATAATTGGATGTGATGTGGCAGGGAGAAAAATGTTCTGGGGGTGCAATCATGGCCACCAATATGGGAGCTGAACTAGGGACTACTTTCACTGGTGTACCAACCCCCCAAAATTGGCAGAGAGCAGGTTTTCCCTTGAATTTGTTGCCAAAAAAAAAAAATCCAGGAGGCTTCTGATCCAAACAAGGTGTTTCGGTGCATAAATTCACATGTGGAGCTTCACAGCCATGGGGCAAATATGCAGTTATGCACATATCACCAACTGACAAAAAAAGGTGCAAAACTGGAACAGAATATTCAGACTTCCCAAATGGCTTGAGAGCATGATGGATGGATCAGACATTGGGAAATGCGGGGTGAAACCATGGAGATCCATAAAGACTGGACTTTCCCCAGTGTCAAATAACTCCAACTCAAAGATGGGTGAGAACGGGGTGCTGATGACTGGGGAATGGGAGACAAATGTTGCTTTCTGAACCTGCATTTTAAATCTACAGGGCAACAGCAATGCCATCGGATCAAACAACTCTTCTGATCACAGCCTTCTACTGCACATACCCTTATGGCTGCTGGGCAGTACAGTGGGTCATTCCAATGATAAGTCTGGCTCACAGCGACTTGCAGGGTTTGGATCCATGCTTATGTTTGGAGGACATTTACCTTATGGGATACTTGCATCAGCACTCTCATGGGATGTGCAGCTCTATGTCAGAAGCCCATGGAAAAAATTATTTATGCAGTGCCCTCAAATGTACATGGAGTTATACTGAGTCCCATCATATATGTCATGGGGGCCTGATAACCCATTAAATGGAGAAAAGTCAGTTCTTAGAAGGGGCAATTAGTGGATGAGGGAGAACAAGCTGCTAATGAATTCAGATGGAGGTGATGTTAATCAGGAAGGCTGATATTTGCCCATTTGAGATAAGGTGTGGCTGTTGTTTGCCCATCAGGTCAAGAGTTTGTGGGTGGTCCTGGACCAAGCATCAGAAGCGGTCTGGAGTAGTTGCTAAGTGCACCTTTTTCGTCTTCCTCTTATTTGTAAACTGTCATTCCTTTTGAACTCACCTGATCTATGCTTCTTTAATCTCCACACTTGACTATAGTTCCATACTCTTTGCTTGAAAATGATATCAAAACAGTGGCCACTGGAAGGCTGCATGCATACTGACAGGCTACATGTACAGACTCTACCCCTAGGGTTGCCAGCTCCGGGTTTGGAGGAAGAGGAGCAGTAGTTGGTTTTTATACCCTACTTTTCTCTACTTTAAGGAGTCTTGAAGCAGCTTACAATTGCCTTGCCTTCCTCTTCCCACAATAGGCACTCTGTGAGGGAGGTGGGGCTGAGAGAGCTCTGCGAGAACTGTGACTGGCCCAAGGTCACCCACCAGGCTTCATGCGGAGGAGTGGGGAATCAAACCCAGTTCTCCAAATTAGAGTCCACCACTCTTAACCACTATACCACTGACACTGGCTCTCAGTCCTGGAGATTTGGGAGTAGAACCTGGATGGAGTTTGGGGAGGGGAGCGACCTCACTGGGACACAAGGAGTCCACCCTCCAAAGCAGCCATTGTTTTCAGGGGAACTGACCTCTGTTGTCTGGAGATCAGTTGTACGGCCAGGAGATCTCAAGTATACACCTGGAGTTTATCACCCTAGCCAACCACCCCCTGATGGTGTAAATATTGCTCCAGAGACATTTTGGGTCAAAAACAGCAATAGTGTGTGTGTGGGGGGGGGGGAGAGAAACAGATGGGTCTGTTTTATCATACTTAACTTGCTACTGATTGAGACAAATGTCCTTTCCACCTTTGCTTGCCACTCTGGATTTTCTCAGTGTTTGAGCTGAGGCTATTTAGTCTATGGTAAAACAGCATCCAAATAACCCGGGGCAACAGCAGACTGAAACTGGGCTGACTCTAGTGATCAGAACTGTGCACATGAATGCTGATTCATTGATTACAGACAAGTATGTAGCTTTGGAAGAAAGATGTGTTTGGGAATTTTGCATACAGCAGTCATCTTTATATATGATGCCCTCTGATGACACCGGGTATCTTTTTTAGTGTGAGTGAATTGTGCACTTGGGTTGTTTTAAAATCATCTTACATTTCTAGTGGGCTACCCTAATAAATCTGATTGGGGATGCATGTGTGTAAATCCATTCTGTATGAATATACTGACCTATTTAAGCCAGTGTGATGTAGTGGTTAGAGTACCAGCCTAGAATCTAAGAGACCTGGGTTCAGATCCCCAATCTAACATGAATCCCACTACTGGACTTTGGGCCAGCTACTCTCAGTCTAATCTCTCTCATAGGGTTGTTGTGAGGATATCCACGTACAGTCCACGGGCTCCTTGGAGGAAAGGTGAGTTTCAGATTGACTATCTAGAGATCTGGATCAGGGTGTTCTAATTTTTGTCACTGTGCTTGAATTTTTTTTAAAAAAAATCGCTCACGAAATTGTTTTATGTTCATTGCCATTTAGCTGTCTGCTCTCTCTCTCTGCAAAATGGCTACATTCCAGATTTTCCACCCTTGCTAGAGTACTGACAGGGCTATGCAGAGCAACTGAGTTAATACTTTGATTTTTTTTTTTGTCCTAGAGGAATGGTACTTCATTCCATTCATTGTGAAATTTACCTTTCACCCCAGAGCTAGATTAAAAAGGAATGAATAACTGCAACACAGAGCGCAGCAGGCAGAAAAGATTGTGTATCATCGTAGCCGACCAGAGGTTTGAATAAGTCACTGGAAGCTACAGCTGAACCCAGGGATAGCTTTAAACTGCTATGGAAATAAGACTATGGATTATATTGCACAAAATAATATTGCACAGAAAGCATGGAAAGACTGTGACTTTTAGAAACGGAGTTCCAGGTTACAACATCGAGAGCCAGTCACAGTAGACCAAGGAGAAAATCTGAAGTCAGTTGAGGAGGGGAGCAAGGACCCAAAAAGGAAAAATACCTATGCTCATAAATTCAATGGCCACTGTATACCCAAGAGACTATTTGTTTCTGAAGTTCATTTCTCTTGCTAACAAGCATAGCAGACATTGCTTATTACAAGGCAATTTTTGCAAATCTACCTGAATTATCAAAATAACACACCAAATGTTTGTTTGTTTGTTTATTATTTTTATTTATACCCCGCCTTGCCGGACAAGCTGGCTCAGGGTGGCTTACGAAAGTTAAAATATCATAAAACAATAAAAGCAAGTTAAAACAAAATCAATTACAAATAAAACAGACAAGTGATGGCGGCCTTCAGAATCAAAACTAGCTGTAAGGCAGCATCTGACAGAGTCTCAGGCCAGGAGATGTTTCAAGGGCTTGTTCGTTGATGGCGTGTTCATCAGTGGCGGCTCCTAATCAAAGGCCTGGTGGTAGAGCTCCATTTTACAGGCCCTGCGGAACTGTAGAAGGTCCTGCAGGGCCCTGATGTCCTCCGGAAGCTCATTCCACCAGCATGGAGCCACCACTGTAAAAGCCTTGGCTCTGGTGGTTGACAATCTGGCCTCTCTTGGACCAGGGCAGGTCAGGTGGTGTTGTGTCCCTGACCTCAGTGCTCTCTGGGGCCCATATGGGAAAAAGCAGTCCCTCAAGTAGGCAGGCCCCTGACCATATAGGGCTTTAAAGGTCAAAACCAGCACCTTGAACTGAATCCGGTACTCTATAGGTAGCCAGTGCAGTGTCCTCAGCACCGGCTGGATGTGGTCCCATATGGAGAGACCCATCAGCAGCCTGGCTGCGGCATTCTGCACCAGCTGCAGCCTCCAAATCTGAGAGAAGGGCAGCCCCATGTAGAGAGCGTTGCAGTAGTTTAATCTCGAGGTGACCATTGCATGGATCACTGTAGCCAGGTCATTACGTTTGAGGAAGGGAACCAAGTGCCTAATCAGCTGTAGATGAAAAAAGGCTGCCTTGGCAGTGGCTGCTACCTGGGCCTCCATTGTTAAGGAGACGTCCAGGAGCACTCCCAAAGTCCTCACCCTCAGTGCTGGCACCAATGGTGCCCCACCGAAGGTTGGTAGTGGGATCCCTACCCCTGACCCGCTCCGACTCAGGCACAGGACCTCTGTTTTCATTGGATTCAATTTCAGTCGGCTCAGTCTAAGCCAGCCCACCACATCCTGAAGTGCCCGCATCAGATCATCTGGGATGGAATCGGACTGACCACCCAACAGCAGATATAGCTGGGTGTTATCAGCGTACTGGTGACAGCCCAGCCTATGCCTCCGGGTGATCTGGGCGAAGGGGCACATATAGATGTTAAATAACATTGGGGATAACACTGCCCCTTGAGGAACCCCACATACCAGCGGGTGCCTCTGGGACATCTGCTCTCCTAACACCACCCTCTGTCCCCAACCATGGAGAAAGGAGACATCGTAAGGCAAGCCCCTGGATTCCAGAGTCAGCGAGGCGGTGGATCAGTAACTGGTGGTCAACCATGTCGAACGCCACCGACAGTTCTAACAGCACTAGTACTGCCATACCACCTCAATCCAGAAGCCTTCGGGGTCATCCATGACGGCGACCAGTGCCATCTCCATCCCATGGCCTGGCCAGAAGCCAGACTGGAATGGGTCCAGCATGGAAGTGTCATCCACAAAGCTCTGCAACTGAATCGCCACTGCTCTCTCCAATACTTTGCCCAGATAGGGCAGATTGGAAACCGGCCGATAGTTGGCTAATTTGGCCGAATTCAGAGATGGTGTTGTGAGACTAGTGGGGTCATTGATTCTATAGCATATACATTCCTCCTCTGTCTTGTCAATAAAAAGTCCATTGACTGCATAGCTTCTTCCACAGAACTATATTTAGGAACAGGCAATGTTTAGTCATTCTGATGTAGATGGGAACACATGAAAGCATGCTCTCCCACCTCCCCCCACTAAGGTTGCCAGCAGGACTGGATAAAAATGCCCTATTTCTTTAATAAAGGCTTAATGTGTGAAAATGGACAGCTGAAGCTTTTCAGGGCATGGAGGTATAATAACCTCACCTGTCAAAAGAAATCCCATTAAGCCTCTGTTCAAGGAACAGGAGAATTTTTCCCCCTGCAGGTAGTTGGTAACTCCAATCCACACACACACAACATTGATATTGTCAGCTGCAGGGATTAATATTTTGCTGATGTTACTTAAGTGCATACTCCGGCACTCTATCAATACATAATAGATCAAACAAGTGGGAGGTGGGGCATAAAGATTTATCAAGAAGGAGAAATATTGTATTTTGCAAAAATCTTTCCACACATTCTCTGCTTTCTGTCCTTCTCTGCTCCTTGCAGACACCAACTCTTCTTCCTTTTCCCTGCTTCCTTCCCTATCTCCAGTTCCTTTCTCCAGTTGCTTTTGCTCCATAGTTCTTTCCTCCCTCACTCTACTCTAGCTTCACTTTCCCACATTTTCCTTCTTGTTTTTCCTGCCTCCCCACTCCTCTCTTTTTCAGCCCACCTGAAGTTTCAAACTGAAACTGCAACGCCCCACCCAAGACTTCCGGTTCTGGCTGAGCTGAGAACGATGCTGTGGCGGAGGCTCTGCTTCACGGAGTGTTTAGTTTTATTTTATTTTTAGTCCTATTATCTCCACTAGCTTTGTTGGCTGGTGTTTATATTATTAAGGGAGATACTAATAGGAATTTGTTGCGGCGACACCTCAAAATCCTTATAGAACAAGCCCAAGTAAGCTTGATGCTGAAGGAATGTTGAAGCTTTCTGCTTCTTGAGCGACAGTTACAAAGCTGGTGGTAGGGGTGACAAAGCTGTTTTGTACTCCTCACCAATGAGCTAAGTGTTTAATGTAGATCTTGTTATAGAAATCTCTGTCCACTTTCTCTTGGTAGGGTGTGGCAGAGTGGTAAGAGTGGTGAGAAACCTGTGCAGAGAACGGGAGCTAAAGGAAATTGGTTCAATTCTGTTTAGTATAAAATTTGAAAAGTATTTAATTTGAGAAGGTAGATTTTTGTTTTGCTTTTTGTCTCTGGGTTTTTTTTTGCTTGCTTGTTTTGTTCTTTGTTTTGTCTTGGCTGTATGGTTCTGCTTTTTGTTTTCGTTTGCCTCTTACAAGGTCTGTAAGGCTTTTAACCCTTATAATCCTTTGAAGGCTTTTTTTGGTTAGGGCTCTTAAGACTTTAGAGGCTCTGTTGTTAAGATTTTTAATGGTTCAAGTGCTAAGGTGAAAAGGAGCTTTTTATATTTACCGTAGACATTTTAGCTATTTGTAAATTGATTTGTGTTTTAACAAGTTAGAACAGGAATTAATGAATTAATTATAGATGAGGGAGTTAAAACCTCTTTTAAATTGATTTCAGCTATCTAGCTAGTTAAACTGATTAAGCTTTACCAGATGAAGTGGTATATAAAATAATGGGGGAGGAGGTTGTGAGCTCTCAATAAAAAATTACCTCCTCTAAGCAAAGAAAGATGGAAGAATTTTTTTACCAAAGAAATTTCCAATAATCTTGCCTCTCTCACAAATAGAGATATGACCCCCCCCAAGCCCTCTAAATATTTTTTCAGACCCCTCTTTTGGGTTCTCCATCCCACATAGCCATTTTAGATTAACTTTTTTTGGGGGAAACCAAAGAACAGAAAAGGCAACACATAGATTTGGAAATGGTAGCAAATCAGACGCTCCTAATTTCTGATACTATGGGGGGAAATTTTGGAAAATTATATACATATAGAAGATTTTTTAGTAAAGGGGAATAAAGATAACAAAGGAAGAGTACAGAAGCAAAGGCAGCATTACTATCTACGTTGCCAAAGAGAATGCAAAAGTTTTGTAAACAGAGATGAAATGCAGGGCTTTTTTTTTCCTGGGGGAATGTGCCGGAACAGAGTTCTGGAACCTCTTTGACAACATTCTTTTTAAAATGTTTAAAAGTTCATGAGTTTTTAGTATACAGATTGAAAATTTCTCTTCCTTGAGAGTTCCAGCACCTCTTTTTCAAAAAAAAAAAAAGCCCTGATGAAATGTTATATCAACTTAAAGGCAAGGAAGGGAGGGGTGGGGTGTCCAATACAGAAAGGCAAAGTGAAGGTAACTTGAAAATCAAGTTTGGATCCGTTTTCACATCCTCTGATCCCTGAACGTAATAAAATAGTGTTGAACATCGTCCCATACAATGGACAGATGATGAACTGGATGAGCAAATGGGTCTCTAGAGAACATCTTTTTTATCTGTTACATAAACATCCATCTTCTCTTGATTTAAAATTTGTGGAGTGTATCCCAGGTCTTTTAAGAAGTGATGGAATTAGGCTCCATTCCCCCTGGATAGCGATATTGATATCGTCTATGCAGGAGTACCTTAAAAGATACCATGTGTTTTCTGTACAGTCATACTATCAGAAAAAGAGGACATCTCTATTAACAAATTCGGGGGTTTCACCCCAGACAAAGAGGAACAGAGCAGAATATGCTCCTAAGCCTGGCCAAATAATTGAAGAACATGAATTGTTAATCGATCTTACATCTCTAAGTCAGTACCTCAGAAGGGTACTGATTATGTAAATAAACAAATGTATTTTCAGGACTCTAAAGCAGTGGTTCTTAACCTTGTTGGAGGTACCGAACCCCACCAGTTTCATATGCGCATTCACCGAACCCTTCTTTAGTGAAAAATAATTCTTAGTACTTAGTAATAGTACTAAGTTGGAGGCCCCACCGAACCCCTGAGACTGACTCGCCAAACCCCTAGGGTTCGATCGAACCCAGGTTAAGAACCACTGCTCTAAAGAGTTGTTACTTCAAAATGACCCTCCATTAACTCTTACTTCCCCACAGATGAAAATGGATACTCCAGTACAAAAGGGATTGCATGCAGGTGGCCTTGAGGATATGGAAGAGAACCTATTAGCACATTTTGGTGTTTTGCCATTAAAAGGATAACGTTACAGCAGTTACAAGGGCTGATTTCTGTCCTGTATGGTATTAAAATACAATGATTGTAAACTGGAAGAACAACCTTGCCCAGTAGAGATATCTTCAAATAGGTCACCATGGGATGAGAGATCACCTCTGCCTCCAAGCCCTTTCAGTCACAAGTTTCTAGCTGTTACAGGTCCCCAAGCAATCAAGAACATGGAAAATACGGAGCTTCTCACTGAATTAGTCGACCTCTTCCAGCCTGTGCTGGTAACAGATGGACTAAAGCCCAAGGGGCAGGGCATAACTGGCAGAAATAATTGGTATGATTCTGATTGTAAGGCATTTAAAAGAGCAATTAGGAGCCTTCATAGACAGTTTTTTAAAATGAATAGAATAGAGGTATTGCCAAGTATTTTGAAATTGAAAAGAGAATATAAAAAATTATTGGAAATTAAGAAGTCTGAGGCTCAGAAGAACAAATGGGAATGTTTACTCTGGGCCATAAAAACAAAAAAATGATCAAATTGTTCTGGACTTTAATAGCAAAAGGATTAAATGCAAGGTTTCCTGTACCTTGCCACAATCTGACAGGCAACCTACCTTTATCTGCCCCTCTGTTTTCAGCTTTCTGTCTCATTTCCCCTTGCAGCTTCTACTGAGGAAAACTACGGTCTTTCTCCAAAGTGGGGACTAAAGCAGTTTACATTTTTCTCACCTCCTCTTTATCCACAAAACAACCCTATAAAGTAGGTTAGGCTGAAAGTATGTGACTGGGCCAAAATCACCTAGTGAGCTTCCACAGCAAGATGGGGATCTAAACCTGGGTCTCACAAACCCTATTCTGAAGCTCTGACCATCATACTACACTGACTTTCATAGGGTGGCTGCTATGGAACAGTAGCAAGCAGCCAGGCCTAGTTGAATCATGCAAGTCAGGTGGAATCATCACCCAGAGTGTGCTGCTAGGTCAAGGTTTTTCATCCTCCAGGTGGGACCTAGAGATTCCCCAGCATTACAACTGAACTCCAGAAAACAGAGATCTGTCCCCCTGGAGAAAATGGGTGGACGCTGTGGCGTTATATCCAGATGAGGCCTCCCCCCCCCCCCCCAAACTCTACACTCCTCAGACTTCACCACAGAATTTCCAGGAATTCCCCAACCTGGAGGGGACAATCCTAGTCCCAAGAATGGCTCCGAATCGCCTTCATTCTGCAGGAGGAATCTTTCCCAGTCCCAGATCCAGTTCTGCTTTTTGCTTTCCCCCCTTTCTCCCTCCCCCCCCCCCCCCCCGTGCATCACTGTTGATGTGGTGGGGCCTAGAGTAGATCCCTGCAATGGCCATTTCAAAAGGTATTGGGGGGGATTCAATCCTCTCTGAGGTGTTTTTTTAAAACTTTTTGTGGTTTTTTTCTGCAGATCCAGGGAGTTACCTGAATCTGTAAAAAAAAAAAAACTGTTGTGGAAGCATATTCCCCCTATCTGCGGAAATAAGTATCTGCATGCAGAGGGGACTTGGAAAGTAGATCTATAGATTCTGTCACTCTTTCTGTGGCAAATTTTATAGGGGCAATAATTAAATATCAAAAGGATAATACTAAGTAAGGTGTTACTTTGTTTTATTTTATTTTCTGCTCAAGGTGATTGATGTATGAGCAGTACTAGACAGATAATACTGCAACACCCACCCATTTTGGATTATGTAGGCTGCAGATGCTTTAAAAAAATCCAAAACAGCTACTGAGATCTTGTGAGGTAATTTCATGAGATCTCAGCATTTAAAAAAAATTAATTATACTTCCTCCTTTTTAACAAATTAATGCAAGCCTGAGTGCCCCCCCCCCCCCCAATTCACAGACACATACCCTTTTCTGTACCTGGGCCCGTTGTGCAGATTTTTTAATTTGCACTCTGAATCCATTTTCAAAATTAGAAGTTACAAGGGGAGACCCGCAAGAATCTTGTGCGGAGGGTGCATTTCCCCCACCTTTGCTTCCCTCCCCCCTTCTCTGTCAAAGTTCCCTTCTCTCTCATCTATCAATCTTCCCTCACCTCCCCTTCTCCTCTCATTTCTCCTATGTTATCTTTCCTCCCTACCCCCTTCTCTAAGAATCCTTTCTTACCCTCTTTCTCCTCTCTATCCTTGTATGTCTCACCCCTCTTCCCCCACCTCTTTTCAGTCTGCCCCTCTCTCTCCCCTATTTCTCCCCCAATCTCCCCCCTTTTCTGCCTCCCTTTCTACAGTTTCTTCATTGTTTTTCTGGCCGTGGAGAGGCTGCTCGCCTGGAAGAAACCCAGTGGTAGCGACCCCTGCCCCACAGCTCCAGGGATGACTTGCTGGCTGCGGGAAGGCTGCTTGCTTGAGAGAGACACAGCGGTGGTGGCATCCCCTACCCCACAGCTCCAGGGATGACTGGCTGGCTACAGAGAGGCTGGCTACTGATCGAAGCTCCAAGTCCAGTTCAGGGGGACCACAAGTCCAGACTGCACAAGCGCAGACAACTCATTTTTAAAATTTGGGGAGTTTTAACCCCCCTGTGTATTTTTAAAAACTTTTTGCATTTTTTTTGCAACCTTGAGGACTACCACAAGTGTGCAGAAAAACCTCTTTCCCCTCCCTGTGCCTTAGATCATGGGAAATAAGTATCCGCATGCACAGGGGACCCTTGGCTATTAGTATATAGATTCAACAAGACTGGGCTTCTAAGAACAGGATCTGATGCAACCAGCACCAGATTCATGGCTGCACACAAGGAAAGTACATTATGATGAGAGCATAATAACTCAGAAACAAAATATTACATATGAATTATCCCTCATGCATTCATCTTTTTGCTCTTTCTTCCCAATTCTCTCTGGTTCACTGGATGTTGAGAAAGAAGGATAACTGTAGCGAGTTCATTTACAGTAGAAGTAATCAGTTTTTTTAAAAAATGAGCTAATCATTCTCAAAACAGGCATGCCAATTACTGACCCAAAGCTATTGTTTCTAAAACTGAAGAAATTAACCTTTAGGGTGACAGCTTTGCAGAAGACTTGAGACATTTCAAACTACACATTAAATAAAAGGATGAACAGATAATCCATTACACATTCAGGTGATGTTAACTGCCACAAGCAGCTTGGTTTGGCAAAACCATTTTCTTTTGGAGTGGATTTTAAGGTTGCAGACTTTGGCCCCTCATGGGTTAAACTCTGATCTGGGACTTCTGACCTTACTCAGCTAATCGCTGTTATGTATAAAAAAAAAACACTGTGTCATTCTCCACTGTAAAAAAAATTAATTGCTGTGGACAGTTCCAGCAGTAGGCGAATGTTCTGGTCAGTATTTATTTCATATATTATATATTTTCATTTGCTTCATGTCCAGTGTGATATTATATATTGACCAATATATATCTATTATAATAACTTTGGCACAGCTTTTATTAGGGGGGTCCTTCTATGGTCTGTATTAAATATAAAATTATGTTTTTATAGCTTCTTCCTGATGAAGCCGGCGTGCCAAATTGCATAGTGACTTTGTATAATAAATCAGTCATCTGTCACCTGGCATTTTTTCCTTTTTGTTCTGTTGACAATAATCTTTAATAAAATTAAATAATCTTTTTCTCTCCCCCCCCCCCCAATTTCTTTTTGTTTTTGGATAGGGTAGAAACAATCCTCATTAGCTGATTTATCATATCATCTATCTGTAGTTAATTTGTTTTTCTAAATGTGTTTCATACCATGTAAAAAAAATAAACTTTGCCAGAGAGCATTTTAAAATGGTTCTTAAACTTTTTTAAAAAAATTCCAGCATACAGCTAACAGTATTCTCTCTCTCTCCCCCCCCCCCTCTCTTATTCATGTGTACATACACACATAGGCATGTTCATTCACTCACCTTTTTCAAAATATGCCAAACTCTGCCAAACTGAACTATCCAGGAGGGCTTTTCTGAGCAGGTAATAAGGCTGTGCAGTACAAACTGGTTTCACAAACTTACTTGGATAAATGACTGGGACTTGTGGTCTTTACTGCTGTATACAGCGTATTGTAAGTAAGACCCTATTATGTAATCTCTGCACTGCTTAATGTTTCTTCTTAATACTTGTGCTATGTCTCTTTCTTTCTGGTGGTTCCAGACTTCTAATATCCTAATGTGTTAATTGTTGACTATCCCATTCTGTTGATTATACTGACTCACTATGAGTAATTGGCCTTGAGTCCCTGTGAGAAAGGTAGTCTATAAATTATGTAAATAAATAATACATAAAAATAAATCAACATATATTTCTAAATACCATACTACATGTAGCAGTAGAAAAGAACAAGAGTCCGGTAGCACCTTAAAGGCTAACAATATTTGTGGCAGGGTATGAGCTTTTTTGAGTCACTGCTCACTTCTTCAGAAAGTTCATACCCTGCCACAAGTGTTTTTTTTAGTCTTTAAGGTGCTACTGGATTCTTGCTCTTTTCTACTGCTACAGACAGACTAACACGAGTGCTCATCTTGATCCATACCATATGTAGTAGTAAACTGTTCCTGGATTATATAATTTAAGATTACAGCTGGGACATGTCATAACAACACTCCTACATATATTTTTTTAAAATCCTCTCCATTAGAAACCTTGTTGCAGAGAAATCTTTCTCATGAATACGGATTCAATCCTGTGATTTCCCCCACCTACAATTGTATATATACATTTGTAGGTGCAAACTGTTTATATCCTGCCTTTCCTCTGGAAAGCCAAAGCTAGTTCACATTAAAATTCAGGGGGCTAAGGAAAAGCAATTACAGCAGTCAGTATTTAAAAACAAAAAACTTTACAATAAACAACAATTAAGAACCTGATTTGCCCCAGTCATCAGAGTTTGCACATTTAACAACAATTTCATGGCTTCCGTCTTGAACACCTCACATTTCTTTCTAAATGTGATTTCTTCCAAATAATGGCACCATCCTTTCACCCTCAGGTAAGCCATTGGGGCCAGAAATGAGCAGGCCCCAGCTCTGGCCAAAGAAAAACTTTCTACTCTAGGAAGTACCCCAGTCAGTAGAAACTGGTAAGAGAAGTACAGATGGCACATGGGTTCTTACAGTACAAAGTAGTATAGGCCAAAAACAGTTTTACCATCTCATTTGCTCTTTCATGTGCAGGGGCAATCGTAGACATGGGTCATCGGGGGCAAATGGCCCTGGACCTATACTGGGAGTCTTACAGCCCACAGGGAACAGGTGTCCAGCTGGCCAGACAAACCCCTCAGCCATGCTGCATGGAGAGCCCAGCTGGCCAGAGCTGCATGGAGCAAGGAGGAGGCACCTGGCCAGCCAGATAAGCTCCTCAGTGGCACAGGGAGCTGGCCTGGATGATCCAGCCCCATGTGGCTAGCTAGACTGGCTGTTCCTTGGAGCCTCTTGGAGGCTGGGGCCAGGGGCAGGCCGAATCACTGATCCTCTCTGCTTGTGTGAACTAGGCCGTAGACACCATATGTGTACCTACGTGTTGTCAAGTTGCAGCCAACTTACGGCGACTCCAGCCAGTAAGGAGCTTTCAAGGCGAGTGAGAAGCAGAGGTGATTTGCCATTGCCATCCTCTGCACAATCTTTCTTAATAGTCTCCCATCCAAGGACCAACCCTGTTTAGTTTCCAAGATCAGACAAGGGCTGTGATCACACTGGTGGCTTGGTGCAATATGGTGCCGCCTCTAACTGAACCAGTTGAAAGTATTGTGGGGCATATCAGCCACACAGCACACCCTGCTGCAGGCTACCTATGGAGACATTCCATGGTAAAGCATCCACATTATAAAAATCTTATTATAGTATGCAGGGCTTTTTTGTAGAAAAAGCCCAGCAGGAACTCATTAGCATAACAGGCCACACCCAATAGCAGAAACTTATTAGCATATTAAGCCACACCCCTGACAGTGCAGCTTCCTCCCATGGCGCATGGGGAACCCAAGGGAAGGAAGACAGCTTCTGGATCGCAGCTGCAGGGCACCTGGGGAACCTGAGGAGGGGTGGCAGTTTAAACTGCCTTCCTTCCCTGGATTGGATTGGCTTCACCAAGTGCCCCACAGCTTGCAAGGCACAAGGAGAACCTGGGTGGGGCTGTAGGCGTGGCCAGTTCAGCCAGCCAGAACTCCATTCCTGTGCATTCCTGCACAAAAATAGCCCGATAGTATGTGTTTTTTGAAACTATTTCACTGCCTATCAAGTACCCTATAATCGGAGACCAGACCACATGGAATAACTTCTGTTTACTCTGTGCATTTTTATTTGCTATGTTTTTTTTTGCAATTTGACTGTGTACAAAATATTCCCACAGTTTATGTTGCGAACATCTCAAGGTAGGGCTTCTTTCTTTTTCCAGTATTGAGCTATCGATATTCTGGCATCAGCAATTAGTATAGCAAGTTGTGTTTTAATACATACACTATCAATTGTAAGTAGACCCATTTCCAAGACTACTGCCTCCAGAGTAACAGGTAGACTAACACCCATAATTACTACAATTTGTGCTAATATTTGTGTCCCAAAACGTTGTATGATAGGGTAATGCCACCAGCAATAAGCGTAATCTCCCAATTGACCACAGTTCTTCCAGCACTTAGCCAAGATGTTAGGATGTTGTATTTTTGAAAAATTTAGACTAAGGTATCTCTTTGTTAGGGTATTATATAGTATCTCTGTCCCGTATCACTATGTATTCTGTAATCTGGCAAATGAGTTTGGTAGTATATAAAAAAAGTAAAGCCTCCACATTATTGTAGCACATCAGCCACAGAGCACACCGCCAAAAAGAATTCAAAATTCATGTGTGTGCACATGTACACATGGGCATGCATGCACACTTAGACAATTTTTTTTGGGGGGGGGGAAACGCATTCCCCAGTGGCAGAATGGATCTGCAGGTTCAGACTGCCAAATCTGTTCTGCGTGCACTCCCCCATGTTCAGACATCCGGCCATGCATCATCCTCTGACAGGGGAGTACACCCGGGGAATGGCTGACAGATGTGGCTATGTGACCAGGCCCATTTAATCCATTTGTGAAATGTGCCTATATCAGGCCAAACTGCCAGTCTGAACACAACCAAGATTAGGCTTGTCTCCTTCCCTCCTATAGAGCCCACATACATAGGATGAAAACCAGCATGATCTAGCAGAGTCTAATCCTGTGGTTCAAGATTCTGTCCCTCATGGGCAAAGGAACAAGCTTCAGGATCTGTTTACTGCCACTGCAGGTCGCAGAGTACTTGTGGTCTGATCTCACTGACCAACAGGTTGGGAAGAAGGAAATGGAGAGAAAGTACCCACCACTGGCATCTACTAGCATCAGAAATCGGTTAAAGGTCTCAAAGGATCATTTGGGCAGCTTTATTATTTTGGCAAGGGTCTTTCTTCCATGGTAAAGATTTCCCTTTATTGTAGCTTCTTATATTGGCATCGGTATTTTTGCTTATATGCTTATAAATCTTAAGAAACACTTCTACAAGCAGGCTGCAGAACAACTCAAGTCACTAACATCAGGGGTCCTTTCGTAGAAAAAGAGGTGCAGGAGCTCTATTAGCATAACTCATTAGCATATGTCACGTCCCCTGACATCACCAGAAGTGTGTCAGAAAGGGAATGTCAGTTTCAGCCCTGTTATATCCTATGGGCCATTGAAATCAATGGCAAAAACTCATAGGGTATATGAGGGGCTGGAGGAAAGGGGGTTTGAGGGAGAGGCTCCAAACTTGCAGGGTAGCTGCTGGGGCCTCTCCTCGAAATACCCACTAAGTTTCAAGAAGATTGGACCACGGGGTCCAATTCTATGGGGCCCCAAACAGATTGTCACATCCCCTCCATTGTTCTCTATGGAGGGAAAAAATGTTAACTTGTTTCCTACCATAGAGAACAATGGAGGGAATGGGGGCAACCTGTTTGGGGACCTGTAGAATTGGACTCCCTGGTCCAATCTTCTTGAAACTTGGTGAGTATTTCAAGGAGAGGCCCCAGCAGCTACCCTGCAAGTTTGGAGCCTCTCCCTCAAACCCCCTCCCCTCCAGTGGCTTTTAAAGTGGGCAGCAATTCAGCGGCGAGCTGAATCAGATTAGAGAATCTGATTCAGCCCGTGGCTGCCCGACTGGCCAGTCCTGAGCTGGCGGAGCTTTGCTCCGCCTCGCTCCCACCCCAACGGACCCCTGACTAACATAAAGCATTATTTTGTGATAGCCTTCGAGTCTTTTACAGCACTGATTTAATCTCTGATCTTCCATTGTACACATCAAATGTTAACAATGACATCTTCCTTCTAAAAGCAAATTATCATGTATTAGAAGAGGAAGAAGAAACACTCACATTCACAATAACCCTCCTAATAAAGTTTCTGCTTTATACATGTGCTAGAGATAAAAGCAGTGAGAGGAAAGCTGCTGCAGTCTCTAGCTCCTTTGTGGAGCAGAAATAATAGATTCCATGTAGGCGTAAGAGAAGTTAACTGTATAGAGTCATTAGAGTGTAATTGTCACTGGGTATTTGTCTGACCTTCTCCATGACAAGAATAGCAGTAATTTTAAAACAGCCTGATCAAAAAAATCATTCCTGTACTACTTTGTAGGAATTATGCTTCCCGGAGCTGGCTCCAGGATATGAGAAACCATAAAGAAGATAACCCCAACATTCCCAGATGTGCTGCTTGTTCTCTTTCATATTTAATGAGCCAGTTTGGTGTAGTTGTTAAGTGCGCGGACTCTGATCTGGGAGAACCGGGTTTGATTCCCCACTTCTCCACTTGCACCTGCTGGATGACCTTGGGCAAGCCGTAGTTCTGGCACACTATTCTTGAAAAAGAGCACTTTCTGACAGAGCTCTCTCAGCCCCACCTACCTCACAGGATGTCTGTTGTGGGGAGGGGAAGGGAAAGGAGTTTGTAAGCTGCTCTGAGACTCCATTGGGTAGTGAAGGGCAGGGTATAAATCCAATCTCTTCTCTTCTTCTCTTAATTATTTTCTCATTTATACCCAACTTTTCTCCTCCCCACACATCTTTTTCTCTAACTGTGGCTTAGCGATGCAGGAAATTTCCCACCCTGATTCCATTGCCTGCTGCCACTCTGGTGCCCAGTGGGGGGGGGGGGGGGGGGAATCACCTTCGGCATGATAGTGACATATCTCTTTCAGGGAAAACCCAGATGTAACATCAAGCCACTCTAGGAGTCATCAGAAACTTTATAGTAAAACTGTGGAGTTTCTAGTGATACCTAGAGCTGTGTGACATTACAGGTTTCCCCCAGAAATGACATAACATTGGTTGCGTTCAGACTGGCAGTTTGGCCCGATATAGGCACATTTCACAAATGGATTAAATGGGTCCGGTCACACAGCCACATCTGTCGGGCATTCCCCAGGCATACTCACCCTGTCAGAGGACAACTTGGAGCCAGGTTAAAAAGCCACCACCTTCAAAGTGGTGTTTTTGTTTCCTCGTGCATCCATTGCGCATGGCCAGATATCTGAACACGGGGGAGCGTGTGCAGAATGAATTTGGCAGTCTCAACCTGCAGATTCATTCTGCCACTGGGGATATGTGTGTGTTTTTTTTGTTTTTTGTAAAACTGCCAATATGCACATGTGCACACATGCACACTATGCACACACATGAATTTTGAAAAAAAAAAATGGCAGTATGCTCCGTGCCTGAGGCGCTGCAATAATGTGAATGCTGTACTACAGGATGTCTCCATAGGTAACCTGCAGCAGGGTGTGCTGTGGCTGATATGCCCCGCAACACTTTAAACTGGTTCAATTATCATGCCAAACTGCCAGTGTGATCACAGCATTGTCATGCCAATGGTGATTTTAAAATTTATATTTCTCTCTCCAGCTGACAGAGTGGCAGCAGGCAGAAAGGGTTGCTAACGGAAGATCTCCTGCCATAATGAGAGTCCTGGGAACCCTACAGTAATTTCACTTTTAGTGAGTTGGTGTTCTGGGGGCTGTGGATGAAAATCCTTTCCAGAGGTCCCATCCAACATGTACTCAATTACTTTGTTTTCCCCTCACAAGAGAACATCATCCATGGAAGTCACCATCTGGGCAGTCTGAATGCCCAGGCTATTAGGGCTTAAAAGGTTATTACCCAACACCTTGAACACAGTCCAGAAAAAAATTCTGCACACCAGGTTAGATTAGAAGGAGTGCTTAAACATAAGGAAGGCCCTGCTAGATCAGACCAGTGGTCCATTTAATCCAAGATCCTGTTTCACACCGGAGTCAACCAGTTGCCCTGGAGGGAAAAGAAACAGGGTGTAACAGGATGAGGGCTTCCCGTGATGTTGCCTCTTAGCATTGTTATTAGGCCTGCCAAGTCCCCCGGTGGGGCGGGGGAAACACTGATTTTTAGTGCTTATCTCCCGCTTTTCCAAAGTTGGCCACCGGGGGGACAAAATGGCTGCCTTAAAAGGGAAATGTCTGCAGAGAGCCTGCCCTGCAGTAAAAAGCCTCGCCAGACATTTCCCCTTTAAGAAGTCAGCAAGAGAGCTTCTTCCACAGCAAGACAGGTCCGCCCAGAGATTAAGGAGGGACTGAAGGAGCTGCTTTTGCATGTGGCTGGCAAGGTGAGTTTCTGTTCCAGCTCTTTTCATTCTCTCTCCCTCTTTCTTTTTTCTGTCTGTCTGTCTGTCTCTCTCTCTCTCTCTCTGTCCCCATCCAGCAGAGGTCTATCAGTGGCTATTATAGCCACAAGGTCTAAATGGAAGTAAGTGCCTCTGCCAGTTTTTTTCCCCTTCTCTCTCTCCCTCTTTGTTTTTTCTGTCTGTCTGTCTCTCTCTCTCTCTCTGTCCCCATCCAGCAGAGGTCTATCAGTGGCTATTATTAGCCACAAGGTCTAAATGGAACCCTTTGTCTGGGGCAGTGAGGCTCTGCATTCTTGGTGCTTGGGGGGCAACAGTGGGAGGGCTTCTGGAGTTCTGGCCCCGCTGCTGGACCTCCTGAGGGCACCTGGTATTTTTGGCCACTGTTGTGACACAGAGTGTTGTACTGGATGGGCTGTACTGGATGGGCCGATCCACTGTGGCTTCTCTCCTGTTCTTATGATATGAAAATCATATTTAGCACTTGTGCAGCACTTAGTGCTTCATATTCTGCCGAGATGAGGAAGGATTCAGTAGGGCTGTTGCTCAGTGATAGAGCATCTGCTTGACATGCAGGAGGTATCAGCCTCTTCAGCTAAAAAAGGATCAGGTAATAGGTGACATTAAAGATCTCAGCCTGAGACCCTGGAGAGCCACTACCAGTCTGAGTAGTCAATACTGACCTTGATGGACCAATGGCCTGATTCAGTATTAGGAAACTTCATGAGTTCATGTGTCAGCATGTGGAAGCAACATCACAGGATGTGACATCACAAAATGATGTCACTTCCTTTCTCCTGGCTCCACCCCCAAAGTCTCCTGGCTCCACCCCCAAAGTCCCCAGATATTTCCCAAGTTGGACTTGGCAGCCCTAATTGTTATTCAGAAATCTACAGAACAATCCTAAGCAGGTCTACTCAGAAGTAAGTCCAATTTTACTCACAGGGAAGCATTATTATAACTGCAGCCTTACTGCCTCTGAATGCGGCGGTTCCCTTTGGTTGCCATGGCTAATAGCCACTGATGGACTTTTGTGTTCAGGGTTTTTTGGGACATTTTGTTATTTCTATAAATCTTATAGATATGAGATTTATTTGCTTCTGTAATGCTGCCAACTGCACTTCATCTTTCTCTTGTTGGATGGGGCAACTTCATAAATCTGACTGATGAATCTGATGCACGTGCTTATGTTTACAGGGGATGCACATCACAACCTCTGCAGAAAGCATGGTATTTCTTTTCATTATTTCCCAGAGATAATCAAAATGTAAATAGTGTGAAATACTAACAGCAATTACAAACATTCAAATCAATAAATAATTAAAACATGCTAAATTTAAGATTCATTTGGCAAGACGGACTGCTTGATCTAGCTTCTGAGTTCCAGGTTTATTTTAAAAAACCAGCGGGGAACATGGATACCCAACAATGACTGCTGCTAAAAGAAGCTATCATGGGGTAGAGGAAAAATTCACAGCCTTTCAGCTTCTGTCCTCTATAGAACCCTTGTTAAAAAGTGTTTCATTCTGAACTCTGTGGAGAGCAAAAAAAAATAAAATAAAAATAAGAGCAGCATTAAAGATGACTAAAAGCATGAGTCAAAAGAAGCATTTTTTCCATGTAAGTGAGAAGGAAGGTACTGCATGTTTTTTTTTAACCTTGTCGGCTGCAGGGTTCCAAAAACATTGCTAGCAATTAGAAAGACAACGGTTCAGAGTTTTAAAAGAAGGCTACCATCATCTCCAGATGTGTTGCTGCTGCAGGGGAGGGGGGTATCAAATGGTATCTCATGCTCTCAGGCCCGTAGCTACAGTGGGGCATCTCGGGGGCCCGCCCCCCCCCACGACTTACTACCAAGGGTTTCTATCCAGCCCAGGCTCCCCAACTTCCATTTTTTAAATTTTATTTGTCATGCTCCCTTGGGGGGGGTGTCTGTGTGGGGTGCCCCCCAACTTATTTAAAGGCCACCTAAATTTTAAAATCCTGGCTACAGGCCTGCTTTCTTTCCCTCCTGAACTGATCTATAAGATTTCAATCCTGCCTAGGGTCGTCAACCTTACAGTGGGCCCTGAAGTTCTGGAATTGCAACTGATCTCTCCAGACGGCAGAGATCAGTTCCACTAGAGGAAATGGCAGCCTTAGAAGGCAGGCTCTATGGTATCACATCTCTGCTGAGTTTCCTCCCTCCTCAAACTCCACCTTCCCTGGGAAATCCATGTTGGAGTTGGCCGCTCTAATTCTCCCCTTCCTACAAGGAGCTCGGAATGGCTTACAGGGTCTTTCCCTGCTCCATTTTATCCTCCTAACTGCCCTATGTAGTTCTGATAGGTTAAGCTGAAAGGACATGACTGGCCCAACATCACCAACGGTCTTTATGGCTGAATGGGGAATTTGAACCTAGGTATCCCCAGTCTGAACTGAACCACTACATACCAGCTTATCAAAAACAACATTTTGATGAACAAAATATCTTGAGGAAGACTCAGCATAGGTTCTGTAAGGGAAGATCTTGTCTCATGAACCTGTTAGTGTTCTTTGAGGGAGTGGACAAGGGGGACCCAATAAATGTTGTTTACCTTGACTTTCAGAAAGCTTTTGATAAAGTTCCTCATCAAAGGCTCCTAAGTAAGCTCAATAGTCATGGGATAAAAGGACAAGTCCTTTTGTGGATCAAAAACTGGCTAATTAAAAGGAAACAGGGAGTGAGTATAAATAGGCAATTTTCTCAGTGGAGGGAGGTGAGCAGTGGGGTTCCGCAGAGATCAGTACTCTGCCCAATGCTTTTTAACTTGTTTATTAATGATTTGGAGTTGGGAGTAAGCAATGAAGTGGCTAAATTTGCAGATAAAATGATGTTGTTCAGGATGGTGAGAACCAGGGAGGATTGTGAGGCACTCCAAAGGGATCTGTCGAGGATGGGTGAGTGGGCATCAATGTGGCAAATGGGGTTCAGTGTGGCCAAGTGCAAAGTGATGCACATTGGAGCCAAAAATCCTAACTATAAATACACAATGATGGGATCCAAACTGGCAGAGACTGACCAAGAGAGAGATCTTGGAGTCGTAGTAGATAACTCAATGAAAATGTCGAGACAGTGTGCGACTTCAATGAAAAAGGCCAACGCTATGCTGGGGGTTATTAGGAAGGGAACTGAAAACATATCAGCCAGTATCATAATGACCCTGTATAAATCGATGGTGCAACCTCATTTGGAGTACTGTGTACAGTTCTGGTCGCCACACCTCAAAAAGGATATTATAGCATTGGAAAAAGTGCAGAAAAGGGCAACTAGAATGATAAAAGGGTTGGAACACTTTCCCTATGAAGAAAAGTTGATGCACTTGGGGCTCTTTAGCTTGGAGAAATGACGGCTGAGGGGTGACATGATCGAGGTTTATAAGACTATGCATGGGACAGAGCAGGTAGAGAAAGAAGTGCTTTTCTCCCTTTCTCACAATACAAGAACTTGTGGGCACTCCATGAAATTGCTGAGCAGTCAAGTTAGAACAGATAAAAGGAAGTACTTCTTCACCCAAATAGTGATTAACATGTAGAATTCACTGCCACAGGAGATGGCAGTGGCTACAAGCATGGACGGCTTCAAGAAGGAATTAGATGAACATATGGAGTAGAGGTCCATCAGCGGCTATTAAACACAAGGTATAGATAGGAACTCTCAGTCTTGGGGAAGTGATGCATTGTATTCTTGGTGCTTTTTTGGAGGGGGGCAACAGTGGGAGAGCTTCTAGTGTCCTGACCCCACTGCTGGACCTCCGGAGGGCACCTGGTGTTTTTAGCCACTGTGTGACAGAGTGTTGGACTGGATGGGCCACTGGTCTGATCCAACATTGGCTTCTCTTATGTTCTTATGTTCTTATTTTCCCTTTGAAGAGTAGAACATCCTGCTTTTCTTATGGTGAAAAATGGAGGAAAGAGTCCCCCTTGACCACCAAAAAGGCTATATTTGGGACCATAGGAGCTACATGGACAATAGCCATATGGAATGGGGCTGTAATAAGGAGGAGAATTGGTCAAAACTGAGCAAAAAAGCTGTCCAAATCCAGCCAATTATTTGTTCATTTTATGGGATAACATGAACATTCATTTTGCATGAGACAGAGACACAAGGGACAGGAAGTGAGATATTTGAACTTCCTGTCTCTAATCCCATGACAACGTGAACTCATCCAGAGTTAGCGTTGGAGGATTATCATTTCTACAGTTCTTTTCAAAGCCTCTCTTCTCCTATTGATGCTACATCCCAAGATACTCTTAGCAAGAAATCATTAACATTTCCAAAGCACTGTGCAATTGAGTACACATAACAAAATGATTTCAAAGAAAGAGCCAGTGTCAAACAGCTGGAGTGAGGAGACAAGTGGCTTATAAGAGCATCTGAAGCCTGCTCTTTATAGCTCTTTCCCTCATTCTGGTTCAGAATGAAATATATGCTTTGTGTCCATTTGCAGCATCTAACGTATGCTTATCCTCAACTTCCTAGTGGCAACAGAGCCAGACTATCTTAATTCCCCGACAAAAGGCCAGATCTTTTAAAAACAGAAGAATGATACAGCATATGGTCATTAGGAAAATAAACAGATGTAGAGCCAAATTCTTCACAGAGCTTAAAGTCAGGCTTTTCAAGGGCTGCACAAGGAAGGTGGGGGGTGGAGTGTGGAAGAAGGCTTACATTGTGCAAAGACCGAAGAGCTTGTATTGTGAACATGTCTGAACAGATTCTAACTGAAGCTGAAATCTGCAGCTGGCAGGAAGAAGAACGTGCTTTTAGACTCACAAACCAAGGGCAAGATGCAAGTTATATTAAATGCGCTGAATCATATTTACCTCTTTTTTTAAAAAAAAAAGCTGTTTGACTCCGTGGCAGCTTGATTGTAGACACCGTTATTTCAGCATTGTTGAATATGTTGGAACTGCAGAAAACATGCCAATCAATGTAGATAAACGTAGTGGAATTCTGAGCCAAAATTAAAGACCTTGAAGTCTCATTGATTTCACTCGGAGAGACTGAGGCACAAGTCGTAAGGTTCCCACTGAAATCAGCAAAATCAACTCTCCTATTAGTAATGCATAACCTGGGCTTGATTGTGCTCATGGGAGGTGCTCTCTTGTGGGTGCATAAACAACACATCCCCTCCCCCAATTTCATAAAGGAAGAAAAACATGCATCTGATCATAAGAACATAGGAGAAGCCAATGTTGGATCAGGCCAATGGCCCATCTAGTCCAACACTCTGTCACACAGTGGCCAAAAACACCAGGTCCAGCAGTGGGGCCAAGACACTAGAAGCCTTCCCACTGTTCCCCCACCCCCACCCCAAGCACCAAGAATACAGAGCATCACTGGCCCCAGACTGAGAGTTCCTATCTATACCTTGTGGCTAATAGCCACTGATGGACCTCTGCTCCATATGTTTATCTAATTCCCTCTTGAAGCCATCCATGCTTGTAGCCACCATAGCAAATGAAAAGATCTGTGTAATACCAGGGCATAAGTGTGCAACCGACTTATTCATATAATAGCCTTTCCTTCTGCTCAGATAAGATTGGCCCTATTCTGTGAGATCGGGTCAGAGCAACAAACTAAGTAAACTACACCTTAGGCCTTCAGATGATGAGGGGCCTCTAAAGTTAAAAATAACAATTATTAAGTTGCTTTTTTTAAAGTAAAGCTATGGGGCTTCTGAAGCTTGGCATAGTTTACAGCCTCAGCCAATTTTAACCTGCCACTAGAATTTTCAGCAGCATCTCAAAACTACAACTCCCAACTACACAGTTGTAATTAAACTGTTATAACACCAATGTAAGTGTTCTGTGATCCTCATCCCATCAGGCAAGATAGAGGATGGAGCTACACATACAACAAAAGGAGGGAACAGACTCCTGAGGTGGAAGAATGGATTGTACCATTGACACTGCAAATGAGGTGGGTGCCATTTTTGACTTCTTCATCCTGTATGCACAGGCTGTGGTCACACACACTAAATAATCCACTTTCAATGCACTTTCAATGCACTTTCGAATTGGATTTCGCCAGTTCACACAGTAAAAATCCAGTTGGAAAGTGCACTGGAAGTGGATTGAAAGTGGATTATTTAGTGTATGTGACCACAGCCACAGTAAGTAAAATATACAGAACCAAACCCAGCACTGTGGGGAGGCACGTTACAGAACTTCCATTGCCAGTTGTACTAATATTCCACTTGCAGGAAACTTTAAAAAAAAAAATTCAAAATGCAGTTGCCCATTGGCATGTGGGCCAATGACTGCATGGCCTGTGGAGATGTGGCCTTTGAAAAGTCCTAATGTGTGTGCATGTTTGATCTAGCATACATTCATATAATTCTTAGCATTTTGAATACCGAACTCTGAAATATGCAATGCACTGTACAGACTTTGGGTTGGATCCTATGAATGTGTTCCACAAGCAGTGGAGCCTTCCTTTAATGGAAAAAAAATCCCACCAAAAGCTCCTTGCACTAGAGGAAGTCTCAGCCAATGAGACTTTCAGGAGTAGAAGAATGCCTTTGATTGCCAGATGGTGAGGAACAATGCTCCCTCTATATATATCTAGAACAGTCATCAGGTGAGTGCTCTTGTCTGTGGGTTTCCTTGTGGCACCTGACTAGCCACTGCTGCAGAAGGACCTTTGTTCTGATCCAGAACAAATCCAGTTGTATTCTTATATTCATTAAATGAATGGATTCATAGGCTCCAATCCATCGTAACAATATCCTTGTAAAGCAGATCAGTATCGCTACCCTGATATTACAGGAAGTAGTCTGAGTTGGAGATGTTTAAGCCTTTTCCAGATGTTACAATCTCATGGCCTGAGAAGCCGGTCCCTGCACAGAGATTATCCCTATATCTGCAGTCGCCATATTGTCCAAACGTGACAACATGCAGATTTTCAGCTTCAGTACATGTGAACCAGAGGCTATACGTGAAGGCATAATGCACATGTTGCCCCATTCAGACAACATGGCAAGTGCATGCATCAGGAAGTGTCTGCTTCATATAACCAGTTAGCAGGGCCCTAGCTGAAGAGCTCTTTAGTGGGGCTCATTACGTAGCAGGAGCTCCTTTGTCTATTAGGCCACACACCCCTGATGTAGCTAATCCTCCAAGAACTTACAGTAGCCCCTGTAAGAAGAGCTCTGTAAGCTCTTGGAGGATTGGCCACATTAGGGGTGTGTGGCCTAATATGCAAAGGAGCTCCTGCTACAAAATGAGCCCTGCAAAAGCTGCTATACGCGAAATGATCCTGTCTCCTACTACTAGCCACTATGCTAGATCCAGCCTCAGGCTTCTCTCTCTCACACACTAAACAATCCATTTTCAAACCACTTTCCGTGCACTTTCCAACTGGATTTTACTGTGTGAACTGGCAAAACCCAATTTGAAAGTGCACTGAAAGTGGATTGTTTAGTGTGTGATCGCAGCCTCAGTATTCTCAGGAGAATCACAATTTTTACTCGGAACATGAACACATTTTGCATTTTCAGTCATCCCTAGTTGATATGAATTCTTTCAAGAGTTCTGAATTTTGGCACCCTTGAGGACTAAGTTGTAAGAAAGAAAAGCCAAGAAGCATCAAGCTAGCCATGCACTGTCATTGTCTTTTCCCAGGGCTCAGCAAGAGAAATCATGTGAGCAAACTAGGAACCCTCCGTCAGTGCTGAAGCTCAGGCGCCTGCTGTGCCAACTGTGATTCTATGTGTGCAGAGTAATCCCCACACCATGCATTATTCACGGGCTGCCTTCACTTTAGTTGCACAGCATATTCCTTCAGATTGTTTCCCATCAATTTGCACACAGCCATCTGGTCCTTTTTTAGGAAGATGTTGTCCAGGGCAGCCCTGAAACACTGCCAGATTATTTGTACCATTACCCATCATCTGCCTTGCTTATGCCGACTACCTTTTGTCACATACTTGTTGCTTTCCTCCCTGCCCTGCTCTTAAGCTTGCAGCTCCTAGAATTTCCCATTTATCCCACTCAGAAGGTAGGTTGTATTTGGCTCACATATCTGGCCACTGGTAGCCCTTTGAGAAGTAGGGCTGCCAAGTGCCGGCGACTTACCGGTGGGGGGGAGTTGTTCTCCCCCAGGGAGCTCTTCTGGCACGTGTGCGCCACGGCGACGTAATGACGTCACCCAGAGGGGCGCAAAAAGGGGCGATTGCCAGAGCGTTGCCCTGGCAATGCCCCCAATGTGATGGGAAGTCGTCCTCACCGGACGACTTCTGGGGTGGGGTTCCCCCTGCCGGCCAAATGCCGGCGGGCGGATCGGGAACCCCTATAGCGGGGGATCCCCCGCCCCCCCGGGCTGACTTGGCAGCCCTATTGAGAAGACACTGGTCTTTTCTGCACTTGTCTGTTCCTTCGCAGTTTGTCCACAGCCACATCGGAAGCAGAATCTTCCACCGCACTGCATCCCTCTCTCACTTTCCTCCTGCACTGCAGCTCTTTCCAGATTCTGCATTGTTTTATGCCCGCCCAGAGGTGACTTTGCAGTCATCACGGCATTGCCCCGGAGTATCTGAAAGTGATTTCTCCCCAGACCTTTTTAGTCTCCAGTTTCCAATTTGGAGATCTTTCCCCATGATTTCACTTGTAAGCAGGGTTGCCAACTGGCCAGTTTTCCACTATTTTGACCCCACCCCCTTCTGATCAGCTGAAAGGTGAAGGTTTATTTATCCCCCTCATTACTGAGGCAATAGGAGATAGTCCCATTTTAACTCTTTATCTATTTCTTATTGCTGGTTCACTCTTGATTGGAACAGCTTAGATAACACTGGAGTCACGATCAGATGGCTCTTTAGATCTGACCCAGGCACAAGTGCCTGGGAGATTTAAAGGGCACATCCAGACAGCAACATCTGGGAAATGTCCAGAGACCCCACCAGGGAGCTGTACTGCTGAAAGTCCAGTCTAAAGTTTGCCAACGGGCCAATGGCGGACTTTCCCCTGTCTGGTCATTCCAGCATGCAATCAGCCCATTGGGATGGTCTGACTCCAGACCATCCTGAACGGCAACCATTTGAAAAAATTCTTAGCAATATGCACAAATGCATAAATGTCCGACAGCTGCAGACTCCGCTCAAACGTTCCAGACAATTTCATATTTCTGAAGGGCCCATGAAATTTATGAACTTTGTTAACTGAAATGGTACCTAGAGGAAGGTACTACTGGCGGTGCTTTTAACATTCAAGTCGACGCATGCACAGAAAAGCAAGTACAAGGTGAGGCACATATACACATGCGCAAACAGAATTTTTTAAAAACAAACAAACCAGTCGTGCGGTTCCTTCAGGTGGACGCTGTTTAGACAATCCACCGCAGAGTCCGCACGCTGTAAGGGATTCACGGGGGAGCTGTCTGGTTGTGCAACACTAGATAAAAAAGATTTGGATCAAATTAGAGCTGGGCCAATGACCCATCTGAATACACCCTGGGTGAGACTGATTTTGGGAGAACAAGCTATTAAGGTATGGTTGGTTTAGCCTTTCCCAGTCTCTTTGCCAATATTCTTCTCATTAGTTTTGTGGCAAGAGTTGGCAAGTATGACAGACAGGAGGCTGTCCTGCCCCTGAAGGGGGGGGGGGACAGCCACCCAGTTGAACCTATCACCTTTCAGAAGTGGGGTGGAATATTGGAATGAAGCACAGAAGGAGGAGTCCAGACCTGCCTCAGGGAGAGTGCAGTGATGGTTTTGGGGTCCGCCTCAGTAAAAGAGCAGACTGTTTGAAGGATAGCTGTGTGGCAGAGTGGTTTGACTCTACCTCTGGGAGAGAATAGAGTATCTGATTGTTAGGCCTGTCTCTAGTGATAAGCAGACCTTGTACCATTTAGTCTGACTCTTGGGAAAGGGCAGGCTGGAGTGGGCTGAATCCTGTGTGTGTGAGGAGATCCAACCTAGTGGTTAGTCAGTAAAAGCCTGTTTGTACCTGAAAGCATTAAAAGAAATTCAAACCACAATCTGAAACCATAACTAGCTTAAACTTATGTGTCTTGGCCAGGTTTGTTCTTTGACTACTTGGAGGCCTGTGCTACTGATCTGTTCTGTGAAATCAGCCTGTAAATAAATAAATCTTCTTAAGTTGCCGTCACCTGCACGTTATAAAGCAGGGGGGAGAGGCTATTTCCTCCGGTGGAAGTTGACCCACAGTTGCACAATCACACAGTCTTTTGAAGCTGTGGGCACAGCCCACCACTGCGTGATCAGATGCAACCGTGGGTGAGTTGGGGGGGGGGGGTTTGTCCCCGTTTGTCTCTGATGTGCTTAAACGAGGGATCGATGCTTCGCATCTCAGCCCTGAGGGCTCCCTATGGAGTGTGCGATGAAGCACATACTGAGAAGGGGAAAAACCCAATGGCATGGAGTCAGGATGGCCTGATCAGGCCATCTTGATGCTATGAGAGCGCACTGGAGTGATCAGATGCAGGAAAGTCTGTCTGTGGGCCATAGCAACCCATTATGCTACTGGACTTTTCGAGGTGTCTTTTAACTCCCCTTGTGTGGTGGAGCAAAATGGTTTGCTGATGGCTGTGGGGCACTTCCCAGATGTTGTTGTCTGATCGCACTCCTTTAATCTGCCTGGAATTCACACCTGTGTTGGGGCTAATTGTGCGTGTGATCACAAAAGGGCTGTCACAGCAAGTCTACCTTTTAAAAAAGATCTATGTGTAAATGACACAGAGAAAGAGAAAGGTGAGTTGAACTACCTTTTAATTTCTCTACATGGTCAGCCATGTTGGTCTGAAGCAGTAGAACAAATTTAGAGTCCAGTGGCACCTTTAAGACCAATAAAGCTTTATTCAGGGTATGAGCTTTTGTCTGCATGCACAATTTTTCAAATACACTGGAATGGAAAGTACTTAGTATGTACCATGCCAATGTATTTGAAAAAGTGTGCAAGCACATGAAAGCTCATACCTTGAATAAAACTTTGTTGGTCTTAAAGGTGCCACTGGACTCTAAATTTGTTCTTTTAATTTCTCTGTCACTTTTGTTATTGTGTAAAAGCACCTCTATTTTTAACTCTCCCTTCTTAATTCTGTCTGTTTTTCATCCAGCTCCTAAACACTGTAAACTAAGATTGTAAAATCAATGAATCAATTAAAGGTTAGATTTGACGACTCTTAGGGAACAGAGCACTTTCTCAACTAGTTTATAGGGCACTATTCAGGGACTCTTCCCCAGCCTCGGAAGCAAAATAACTAAACTGAGTTTATCTGACTTCAGTGCAATCCTAAACAGAGTTACACCATCCTAAATTCATTGAAGCCATTATACACTCAGGAAAAGTTTCCCTCAAAGTACAATAAAAGGTAGAACTGATTTATATTCTCCTCTGTACACCCTACCTTCAACCCATGGGACTACTAGATGCCCTGTCCAAGCCCAGCCCCTGTCTACAGTCTTAGCAAAGAAAACGCAAGGATTGTATAGATTTGTTTTTTCTTTTTTTGTTTCCAGGGCTTGGGAGCTTCCCTGAGCTGTGCCCTTTGGGAGCTCCTACATAGCTCTAGTAGAGTTACAATTCATTTCAAGGACTTGGATAAAAGCAGAGAAACATTTTTGTTCATTCTGTGAGATTTGCTTAAATTTCCCTCATGCAGGTTTTAACAGACACAAGAATCAAAAACACTTTAGATCTACATGTGTTTGTATGTGAGCATAAAAGCAATGGCCAGAGATTCTTCATGGAAATGTCATCTCTCTTTGGACTTTGTTTTCACCTAATAAAGACTGGGCCCCCTCCCCTAAACAGATTATTGACAATATGGTGAAATGTTCTTCTAGACCCTTGACTTGATGTTGGCCATCTCTGATTTAAACAGTTTCTAATCTTCTTTTGCCTTACACCCTGAATGTATATCCAAAAAAGTTGTGGAATACAACACAAAATGACTATATTTTGTCTGGTTTTTGATAATTTTGCTCCTTCCTTCCTTCCTTCCTTCCTTCCTTCCTTCCTTCCTTCCTTCCTTCCTTCCTTCCTTCCTTCCTTCCTTCCTTCCTTCCTTCCTTCCTTCCTTCCTTCCTTCCTTCCTTCCTATTTTAACTAAGGGAAATAGGCCCGATTCATTTGTGCAAATAGCAGCAAGGTAGCTATTTGTAATATAGCAGCAGGAAAGCACCGAGCCTCTGCAGTACTTAACAAACCGAGACCACCTTAGCTGGAAATAACTGTTAATATGACCTCTGTTGCATATTGCTTAGCTACCAAGCAACAACCCAGCCCCATTTCAGGTTGACACCTTTGCTAAAACCGCCTTGTAAAGAAAATGAAATCTATGGAAAACTTTTTTGTGGATGTTTCATGTTTTGAAATAATCACGCAGGATCCTGGCAAGAACTTCTGGGTCTAGAGGGTGCAGGTGTCATGAGAAAGAAAGAGAATATACATTATACAAAATTATAGATTTAGGTTTCTCAGAAGAATTAGTCATCGAGCAAATGAGTCAGGAAATGCAAAGTAAAGCATTGTTTAATCTTCCCACCGCCTAGTGAGCATCTCAAATAAAGGCGGTGACTCAGGGCAAGGATGGAACAGCAGCTGGCTTACAAGCCTATGAAAGAAGGCAATCACGGTGATGTAGAACTAAGTCCACATTTATTTACTAATATCCTGCCTTTCTTCCATCACAAAACTCAGGGCAGCCTACTTGGGGCTCCTGGGACCTCTCTCATCCATGTACTGACCAGATCCATATATCCTTCACCAAGGTTTCCAATAACATCCAGAGACCCTTCATCTAAAATCCCCAAAGACTGTAAGAAGAACCCTGCTGGATCAGACCAGAAGTCCATCTAGTCCAATATCCTGTGGGTGCATTCAGACGGCGTGCTGGAGCCGGCTCAAAACACCCCACTTTGAAGCGCCTCACCTCGCGATCACGATCGCACAGGAGGGTTGGTTGGGTTTCTCCCCCCCCCCCCCCCCCGTTTGCACATGCACACAGGCAATCATCCGGAGATCTGGAAAACTAAAAACTTGTGCATGTGCAAATGCAGTAAGCAAACCTTCTCAGTTCCACAAGCACCGCGATTTCACTGCCCTGACAAAACACATCCCTTTAATTTTTTCACCCGAAACTGGCCTCCGTGGGAGCCCGATGTCAGAACTAGTGGCCATTTAAATCTTTGCAGTATATAAATCTTTGCGGAGAAGCGCCTATGTGTATATTGCCGACGCTAAAAAAAAAAAGCGGGCGAAAAGCAGAAGCCAAATACTTCTGCGGTGTGGGGGGGTTAAAGATTCGGAAGTGGCTCAACTACGGCTCCGCGATCACATGTGAAAAAGGCGGCTTGAGCCGGAAGAAGACGGGAGAAACCACCTCGGGACCTAGTCTCAAAAATGCGACGCTTCAAGACGGTATTTGGTGAGGTAAGTGACGGCTGGGGACGGGAGGCAGCTGCGGCTGTCTGAACGCGCACATTTGAGCTGGCTCAAAGCGTTTCGAAATGGCTCAAATCTGCGCGTCTGAACGCACCCAATGTGTCTGGGGTATCTCTGCCCATGAACCCAGATAATTTTGTAATCAATTCTTGTGACCACTTCTTAAATAGATCCCACTGACTACAAAGGCACAAAAAGGTCAGATGCAAAAAACAGGCTTTGCATTCTGTCCACTGTCAGCCACTGAAAGGATGCATTGACTCTGCAGGAGTAAAGAAGGGATGGAGGCAAGGGATCCCATGCTTTATACAAGTCCGTTCATTTAATTACCTGAACAACCATGGCCCCGGGGGACACGTGCCTCTTCTCTAGCAAATGAGATGAATCCATTTTGCGACTGAGCAGAAACAGCAGCAGCTATCACAGAAGTGAAAAGCTGTGCTCAAAATGAGCTTTGCCAGGGAACACTGAGTCTATTTGAGCAGGAGTGTGCCTCGTGTGTAGCAGAGGGAGCTCTAAGAAGATATCATTTTCCTGGAATGGAAGTTTGCTGTAAAGTTCTCAGCATTCCTTCGCCTCCAGACTCAATAATGCACTTGTATAACTGAAAGTCAGGAAACTGGAGGGGTATGAAAGCTGATCCAGCAGGGCCAGCTGTGTCTTTGGGAAGTGTCATGAGGGAAATGGCTTTATTGCAGTCAATATGGAAATGAACCTTCCTGTGCTGCGGTCCTTCTTTCATCATTCTGCATTATGCCTGGACCCTTTAAAGAGGTCATTTACCACCTTTGCCTCTGCTGATTTGGTAGGAATGCTGTGCAGTTACTGAAGACAAATTTTCTTCGTTTTCTATTTGGAAATCTTCAAATGCCACGACTATACTGGTGGCATTTCACTAAGTCAATATTATCTTTCCCTCTAACAGCAAACATGATGGTCACGGGCTTTTCTGTAGGGCAAGGAAAAGGGGACACTCTGAATCTCTATATTTGGAGATTTTCAAAATATGAAATTTCAACCAACACTGAGCATGCTTGCTGACCTCCAAGAACTTTTGAAGGCTGAGCACAGCTGGGCATCAGTGAAATGGGAGGGGAGAGAAAAACAAAAGGGGGAGCAGAAATTGGTCTGCTTTATCTTTAACACAGCATCCTCATCCCTCCACTCTCAGTCAGCCAGTTCACCTCCATCTACCAGTTAAAATGGTATGTGTTTTCATGGGTTCTATCTGATTTGAAGCCAAAGGTTACTGGTTGGGGGAGAGTTAATTCAGGTTTGAGGTAAAGTCATTTCCTCAGACTCTAATCAATCATCTATTAACTCTTTAAGTTGTAGAAGAGAGAGAGAGACAACCAGTAGCAACTTTTCCCATGACTCCTGCTTTCTGGGAAGGGGCTGTGGCTCACCTGCAGAACATCTGCTTGGCATGCAGAAAGTCCCAGGTTCAATCCCCGTCATCTCCAGTTAAAAGAATCAGGTAGGAGGTGATGTGAAAGACTTCAGCCTGAGACCCTGGAGAGCCACTGCCAGTTTGAGTAGACAATACTGACCTTGATGGACCAAGGGGCTGATTCAATATAAGGAAGCTTCATGTGTTCATATGTACATGCTGTTGGAGGCTATAACTCTCTTCCACTAAGCCTTCTTCTAATACATAATAACATCCTCCAATGGATGATAACTTTTTGTGATACAGAAAGACTTCCTCTGATGGAGAAAAGTCTTTTTTTGTTAAAGTAAGTCGCTCACTGTTGGAGGAAGAGTTGATGGAAGGGAGTCGTAGGCTTTGGGGGGCAAAGAGATTTTCCTACACACTTGGGGCACTCACCAGGTGTACAGGAAAATCTGAAAAGTTTTAAACACTACATGGGGGATACTTAAATCCCCCTAAAAGTAAAAGAGTGTTTCCTGCGCATGCACAGAGAACACTCTGGGAACTCTGTGGTGGGCCCAGCAGCTGGGAACCACTCAGGCCTTGCTACCGGTGCCTGGGGGGTGGGAGAAGATTGGCAGGCCTGGCGGCTGGGAGCTGCTCAGGCCTCGCCACTGGTGCCCGGGGTGAGAGAGGCTTACCTGCAGCCGCTTACTCCTCAATGCAGAGCTGCTTATGCAGGCTGGGAACCTTTAGGAATACCCCCCCCCCCAAGTATTGCAGGTCCCACTTCTTGTAGTACATATAATCTTGTCTGCAATTTGGGGATGATCCTTCTAAGAAGAGGCTGACAAGTTAGATCAGGTAAGTAGCTTACCAGTTTATGGGTGGGTGAATTGCCAGACTTTCTGCCACAGGGCAGAGCAGCAGGATTACAAAGTCTTGCAGGCAAACTGTGTCACCACACTTACTTTTAACTAGGCTAACATCTGGAGAAAAATGTCCTGTCCCTTTAATAGAGGCTTAATAGGATGTTATTTACAAGGTGACACTGTTAACCTCCATGCCACGAAAAGTTTCAACTGACCCTTTCTGCACATGAAGCCTCTATTAAAGGGTCAGAACATTTTTCTCCAGGACTGTTGGCAACCCTGCTTATAACTAATGAGCGCCTTTCATTTGGATTCTGTGGTAGATAAACTACCATGAGCAATGCAAATTTTAGTCTTAACATCCCACAGGAGATTAAGGATGCTCAACAAATCTGACAGGCACAGGGATGCAAGTCTTCTTGGATCCGTAAACTGGAATTTCAGCCAGCACATGATAAAGTGTAGTACTACATAGTTATTCTGCCCTAATAAGCCACTGGCTTGGAAGGCACAAGATGGCAGACACACACAGAAAATGTGATCTCAATTCTGCACTCACAAAAACAAGGATCTTTGTCACATCTTGGGGCTTTCCCTAAAAATGTATTGCTCCCCCACCCCCAAAATAAGATATCAGAGATTTAAGGCAATTGGTATTTGTAGATAGCATCAAACAAGCTCTTGAGAGCTAATACGCATCCCAGGTTTCAGCTTTTCTCTTCATCCCAGTTAGAACCACAGCTTACCCAGTAACACCTACAGCTTTCTCCATACATACCTCCCCCCCAAAAAAATGCAATAGCAAAGTAATACTATTTATGGACCTAAGCAATAGACCTAGAAGGATGTAACTCTACTTAGGTTAACACTGCTAGAGAGCAATCATAAGAACATAAGAAGAGCCCTGCTGGATCAGAACAGTCATCCATCTAGTCCAACATCCTGTCTCACACAGTGGCCAAACAGGTCCTCTGGAGAGCCAACAAGAGGGCATAGAGGTTGAGACCTTTCCCTGATGCTGCCTCCTTAGGTTTGCCTGCTCCTCCCACACACCAGTGGAGGCAAGAGATTCCTCACTACCATGCCCTACCCCCCCCCCCCCCGCCAATCAGCTGGCTGATATGGGGACTTACCAGGAGACGGTGGAAGGCCTAGGCTATGTGACAGTGACACTTTGATATTTAGGCAAAACCTCTAGGGTAGAAGCCATTTCTACCCTAGAGTTTTTGTCCAAATACTAGAGCATCACAGTGACATTGCAGCATGTTGATGTTACTTCCAGTGCACAACAGAACTGACATTGACACGTCACTGGTGATGTAGCCTGGGCCTCCCTCCCACTCCGGGTAAGCCTCCCCCCCCCCATCTACTGGTTGCCAAGAAGGACCTGGCAACCCTATGCCTCCTTGGCTCTGGGATTCAGGGGTTTAGTGCCTCTGAATGTGGCGTTTCCCCTCAGACACCATGGCTAGTAGTCACTGATAGACCTATCCTCCATGAATCTATCTAATCCCCTTTTAAATCTGTTTATTCCTGTGGCTATCACTACCTCCTCTGACAACAAATTCTACATTTTAATCACTCTCTGTGTAAAGAAGTACTTCCTTTCGCCCATCCTGAATCTACTGTCAATCAGCTTCATTTGATGCTTTCAAGTTCTAGTATTTTGGAAGAGGGAGAAAAAGTTCTCTTTGTCAACTCTCTCCACCCCATGCATAATTATATTAACCTCTAACATGTCCCCCTCCTTAGTCGTCTCTGAAACCTTTCCTCATAGGGAAAGTGCTTCAATCCCCCAATATTCTTGGTTGGCCTCTTCTGTACTTTTCCCAGCTCTGCAATGTACCTTTTTGAGATACAGTGACCAGAACTATACACAGTATTCCAAATGAAACCATACAGGGAAATTATAATATCAGCCATTTTATTTTCAATCCCTTTCCTAATAATCCCCGACATAGTTTGTCTTTTTCACTGCGGCAGCTCACTGTGTTGACACTTTCACTGCGCTATCCACTACAACCCCAAGATCTTTTTCCTTCTCAGATGCAGTATGTTCACCCCATTAGCCCATACTTGGAGTAAGATCTAAGTAGGTCTTACTTAGACTCCTACTCAGAATCCTATACAATGGCTCTTACTCCCAGAAAAATGTTCATAGGATTTGGAGATTTAATGCTTGGTTTGTATCATGGGAGGGGGGGGTGCTGCTTTAGGAATAATGTTTCCATGAGTCTTGTTGCTTTAGAAAAGAAACAGAAGTCCTTTATTGAAAAGGAATTCCATACAGGATAGGAAAACTAGAGAGAAAAAATTCTAGCTGTCTGTCTAAACGTGTGTGTGTGTGTGTCTGTGTTGTGGTTAATTCTTAGGCAAACTCAGAGGCAGAGTTCAAGCACAACTAAATGGAAAAGGAATGAGTGCACAGGGCTCCAGAACAAAGGGTCATCGTTTAGGATCCAATCCAGTTCTTATTAGAGTCATTTACAGCCTTTTCATTGACTTTAATGGGAATTGGACTGGCTCCTAAATTAGGAAGGTTATTGCTAGGGAGGCTCATCAGTGGGATGAACCAATGCCAGCCAAGTATTAGCTGCAAAAGCTTAAAGAGCCTGAGAATGCTGGAACAATCATCACGGATGGTTAATCATGGCTATAATTCTAATTTAGTGTAGTATAAATCAGACGGCAACTGAGCTCCCCAACTGACCCAAACGGTGGTGTGATTTACACCAGGAGAATGTCTAAACCAGGGATGTCAAACTCATTTGTTATGAGGGCCGGATATGACATAAATTGGATTTTGTCCGGCAGGGCCATGTGTGTCATAAAATGTAAAGCCAGGTAGCAGAGATATAAACTTTACAAAGGACACAGACAAGCACAATTAAAGATATTATAGCAGCTATTCCGTTGGAGCCCCACATGAGGAGGGTGTATGTATTAAAACTAATATTCCTCTGCAAAACTAAAGTTCCTTGAGTTTGTTGAACTTTATATTTTAACTGTGGTTAGTCCCAAATCCTCCCCCACCCTGAAAAATACAAACTACAAATATAAATGGTCTGAGAAGAACATGAAATGGCTGAGCAGTGCAAGCTCCTCCCCCCCTTCCAGGTCTACTCAGAGTGGCAGTGGGTCTCCAACATCTCAAGGGGGGGGGGTTAAATAGGGTGGTTTGAGATAATAGTTTTGGGTGCCCTCTTCAGTACTTGTTCTGCTATTATTCCTTTGGAGCTCCGCATTAGGAAAGTGTGTGTGTTAAACTAATATTTCTCTGCAAAGCTGGAGTCCCTTGAGTTTGCAAAACTCTACATTTTAACCCTGGCTGGTGCCAAACCTTCCCCTCCCCCACGCCCTTAAAATGTGCCTGTCTAAATTGGAAAGGTGGGGGAATAGTGGTATTTTGCAAAGAAAGTTTTAAAATAAAAAAGAAGCGCAAAGATCACAGCAGCAGGACACACACACACACCCCAGGTCCTACCTGTGACAAGGACTACAAAGGCCAGAGTGGTGGATGGGAAGGTTAGCAGCCCCACCCTCTGCTTCTTGCTCTCAGAGGCAGCTCCACCCTCTGCTCTTAATACTCCAAGGCAGCTCAAGCTGAGAACAGCGAGGTTGGGCAGGGGAGGGGGGAAGAGAAGACAGACCCACTCCGGGGCCGAATTAAAGGCCTGGGCAGGTCGGATCCAGCCCATGGGCATAGGTTTGATACCCCTGGTCTAAACCAAAAGCTTTGCAGATTGATGAGAAAAAAATGAGTGAATGAAACTCACTGGCTGTCCTAAGTTTCAGACATTACTGTATCCGTATTTCATCCATGTGACACTTGATCCTATCCAGGGCTTTTTTTGTAGACAAAGCCCAGCAGGAACTCATTAGCATAATAGGCCACACCCAACAGCAGAAACTCATTAGCATATTAGGCCACACCCCTGACTGTACAGCTCCCTCCCAGGATTGGCTTCCCCAGGTGCCCCACAGCTTGCGGGGTGCATGGGGAACCCGAGGAGGGGAGGCAGTTTAAACTGCCTTCCCTCCCTGGATTGGCTTGGCTTCTCCAGGCACCCCACGGCTTGCAAGGCACCTGGGGAACCTGAGGGGGGGGGAGGCTGCAGGCGTGGCCAACTCGGAAGCCAGCCAGAACTCCGTTCCTGTGCATTGCTGCCCAAAAATAGCCCTGATCCTATCAGACAAGAGCCCTCTTCAATTGTTACAACTTTTGACAATCCAGCTGTGTGTAAGAAGAGAGCCCTCTATGCACATATTATGTGTGATGGCCATTTTGTGTGAATAGGGCAATGTGTTTATTTTCCAAGTTTAGTTTATGAGGGCATGTGCTTGTACACACTGAACTTAGAAAACATGTGTGTTGGATTATACAGAAAACGGCAAGCTCTTATATCAGAAGGATCAGGGTAGCACATTCTACCATTATGTGAAGTTGGAGTGCCAAAACTAATGGCTGAACAGAGCTAAAATCAATCCACATAACTAGTTCCTCACCTTTGTGACCAAGGGCTTGATTGTACAGATAGGGCTCTAATTCTATACACATTTACTGGGAACTGAATCTCACTTAGAATCTCAGCTGGAAAACATTAGAGGAATGAACTCTGTGCAGAAATGCATTTTTTCTTTGGAGGTTTGAAATAAGCAAAACCTTCACTCTGAGTTTTAAATATTTCTTTTATTTCTCTTTCTCTCTGTGGGCAGACAGCAGGCAGGAAGTGGGGAGGTCAGTTCAATTGCTTTCCAGAAGCACCTTAGTCCACCTTCATACAAATGCTAATAGACTTAGCAGAACAGATAATGCATGGGTCAAGCTCTCCCCCTTCCCTAAGTAGGGAACAGAGATTTGGAGGAATTAAATGCTAGAGAGACTTGGGGGGGGGGGGATTCTGGAAACCTCAGAAAAAACTTCTCTGACCTGGCCTAACCTGGTCAGCGGGTGGGGAAAAGACAGGTGATAAAACTCAGGGGAGCAAGGAGGAAGTTCTCTTTGGGTGCGTAGCCCATCAGAGCAGGAAGAATTCTTAACTAACGTCTAGAGGAGGCAGCCATTAACCATGTACTGGCCTGAGAAGCTGAAGGAAACTTCAATATAATGGTAACTTTGTAGAGATCTGTAACTTCGTAAGCTAAGGTGCCTGTCCTATTTTTCAGCAATGGGTAGGGCATGTATAGAGAGACAAAGGAATTGTGTTTTACTCACTTATTTTGAATCCCTTGCTCAGTCTGGTGCTGTGGCACAAGTATGCCTGTGAACATTTTCTTTTTAATAAATACTTTATAACTTTGGATGCTGGTAGTGGTTCTCTGGACCACATAGACTTTCACCATCTAGGACACTCTATTTTAAAAGGAACACCGGGGAGAAGGCAGTTAGTTGGCAAGTGGCTATGCATCCAGGGGCACACAAGGCAGTAAACAGTCCCCATGGTAACCAGGTGCTGGGCAGTGGGAGACATGGAGGCAAGGCCTCATATTTTGGAAATGGTATGTTAAGGTATGGGACCACTATATAATGGATGAGATCTTGGCAGGATTGAATGTTCAAAATTCTTATTCAGCACGTATGTATTTTTATGGCAAATGGAGTTCTGTATCGGAAAAAAATGGATAAAAATCCTATTAGCAAATCTCTGCATGAAAAACACAACTGTTACAAATTAACGTTGACTCCATAATAATATGGAATTGAATAATATGTCACAAAGTGGATGTTTAGTTGTATGTTTGAGAAACAAAAGCATTATAGTATACCCTGGATAAATAACGCAGTTGGATTTTATGTTTGTATTGTTATTTGTTTGTATATTATATGGAAAAATTAATTTAAAATGTCTTATTAAAACAAAGGTCAGGTGGCAGCAGCGGGTTACCCGAGAGGGAGAGAGAAAAGCCTCTCCAGGTGTTGGGGAAACCTTGGAAAGCAAGATTGGAACAGGGCCCGCAGGCCAGAGCAGGCCCGTTCTGCCACAGACTCCCTGACAGAATCATTATCAGAGGAGATATTAGGTGCTAAGGATTACTTAAAAGTGGAGGTATACTATTGCTTGCTCCATCAAATGCTTGAGGCTGATCTCAAGATGAAAAAGGAAATAAAGGAAACGACTAAAGCAGATAGTGTTGTGATATGAAGCACCTTTAACTATCCGCACAGTGACTTGGTAAGCATTGTGATCCAACCATGCTGTAGAAATGTGGTTCCTAGGCATTATAAATGACCAGGCCCGGAGCTACGGTGGGACATTTGGGCCCCCTTAATTAAAAGCCACGCCCTACAAGTAGCCATGGCTATGACCTAAGTGGTATTGGGCTAGCTGAAAGGGAGATTGTTGGAGATGTATTGAAGGTGCCTTTCTAAGCTTTCTTGCCCTGTGGATGGAAGTTCAAAAGGCATTTAAATGCCTTCTGAAGGCAATTAAATGCCCTCTGAGGTTTTCCCCCCTAGGAACTGACATGTATGCTACCCTGTCTCTTGAAAGGAAGGGCTAGAAACAGGCTCGGGGCCTCCCCCTTTAAAGACAGACATTCAGATTAATTTAATTAACTGTAATTTAAGTGCCCCCTTCAAAATTTAAATGCCCTCTGAGCAAAAAAAATCCTGGCTACAGGCCCGCAAATGACTGTGCTCTGGAAAAAGTTAGTCACAGAGCCAGCCAAAGGGGTAGGGATCGTGGACTTAGCTGTGAGTAAGGCTTAAGACCTGTTGCAAGATGTATTTATGTATCTGCACCAGTTGGAAACAGTGACCACAATTAGCATTGCCAGCTCCAGGTCAAGAAAAGCCAGGATTTTTAGGGGTGGAGCCTAAGAAGGACAGGGACCTCAGCAGGGTACAATGTCGTACAATCCACTTTCCAGTGTGTCTATTTTCTCCAGGGGAACTGATCTCAGTAGTGTGGAGATGAGCTGTTATTCTGTGAGATTGCCAGACTCCACCTGGAGGATAATACAAAAATAGAGGGTCACAGTGTTAGGAAGAAATACCAAAAAATATATATCACTGTGTACAATAAATATATGTGTACAGTAAAACAATTTTATGCTTTATTCTTTTTCTTTACAGTTCTCTAAATGTTAGTATTAAATACTATCACTAATTATTGCACCTTATGCCATTTATATAAGAATCACGGTCCTTGAAAAAGATTCATTTGAAACGGATATATTACTAGAGTTCCCGTGGGACTAGTGATAAGGTGTTTCTGCATGTATACCTGCACTGGTTGTATTGTTTGGGTGAAATATATATTTTTCTATGTATTGTTTGGGTGAATTATATTTTTGATAATATTTAATACTAACATTTAGAGAACGGTAAAGAAAAAGAATAAAGCATAAAATTGTTTTACCGTACACATATGTTTATTGTACGCAGTGATATATATTTTTTGGTATTCCCACCTAGAGGATGGCACCCTGGACCACAATGCTATTAAGTTCAGCCATTCATGCCAATGGAAAGTTACCCCTAAAGTCCAGAACTAGGGCTGCCAGCCTCCAGGTGGGGCCTGGGGATCTCCTGCTTTTACAACTGATCCCCAGGTGACAGAGATCAGCTCCCTTGGAGAAAATGGCTGCTTTGAAGGGTGGACTCTATGGCATTGTACCATGCTGAGGCCCCTCCCCTCCCCAAACCCCTCCCCAAACCTTCTCCTGGCTCCACCCCCAAAGTCCCCAGGTATTTTCAAACCCAGACCTGACAACCCCATCCAGAACAGTAATATTTGGTTTCAAAAGATGGGATTTAAAAGATGGGGGAGGGGGACTAGTAGAAGGAAAATGAAAGGGAAAGAAAGGAGAATCAAATCTCTAGTGGATGCTTGGAAGCTATGTAAAAACACTCTAGCTTCAGAGAGTAGCCATGTTGGTCTGTGGTAGAATACCAGATCCAAGTTCAGTAGCACCTTAGAGACTGACAAGATTTTGGAGATATAAATGAGGGAACTTTGACTCTCGAAAGCTTATACCCCAAAATCTTTACACTAAATTGAAGCCCAGATAGAATGCATTCCACAGGATAGGAAAGGGAGTGTCAAGTCTAAAAGTATGCCTGCATGGGTAATGACCCAAGTCAAGTACTTTGTAAAAGGTTTTAAAAAAAAGCTTTTAAAAAGTGCAAGGTCTGCCCCAATTACATTGATTTTTTAAAAGGAGCCCTGAAGAGAACCAGGAAATTACAGGCCAGTTAGCAAATCAGGAAATTACAGGCAAATCAGTGGTACTTATTAGGCACATAGAGAAACAAAGCTTTCCAAGTGAAAATCAGCATGGCTTCTCTAAAAGGAAGTCCTGCCTGACCTTCCTTTTGGGGTTCTTTGAGCAAGTGAATAAGCATATAGATAATGGCAACCCAACAGACTTTATATACTTGGACTTTCAACAGGCTTTTCACAAGATACCTCACCAAAGACTCCTGAGTAAGATTAGCAGTCATGGGATAAGAGAACAAGTCCATTAATGGGTTGAAACTGGCTAAATGAAAGGAAGCAGAGAGTAGGAATACACAGACAGTTCTCTCAGTGGAGGGAAGAAAACAGTGGGGTCCCACAAGGATCCATATTGGGGGGAAGGAGTGCTATTTAATTTGTTCATAAATGATCTGGAGCCAGAGGTGAGCACTGTAATTGGCCAAGTCTGCAGATGGCATAAAATTTTTCAGGATGGTGAAAACCAAAGCTGACTGTGAAGAGCTCCAAGAGGACATCCACAAACTGGGTGAGTGAATGACAATGTGGCAAATGAAGTTCAGTGTCGGTAAATGTAAAGTGAGGCACACTGGGACAAAAATCCCAACTTCAGGTATAGGCTAATGGGGTCTGAACTTGCTGAGATTTAGAGGGAAATAGATCTTGAGGTTGTAGTGGATAGTTCAATGAGACTGTCAACCCAATGTGCTGAAGTGGTGAAAAATGCAAATTATGTGCTGGAGATTATTAGGAAAGAGATTGAGGGACTGAAAATGAAACAGCCAATACTGTAATACCCCTGTATAGATCTATGGTGGTGCTGGCAATCCCATAGGATTTTCAAGCAAGAGGTGGTTTCCCATTGCCTGCCTCCATGTCATAACCCCGGTATTCCTTGAAGGAATCTCATCCACATACTAGCCAGGGCTGACCCCACTTAGAGGTGGCACCATATCACTCCAAGCTGCCAGTCTGACCACAGCCTGGGACTTTTCAGTTTAGAAAAGACACAAGTAAAAGGGGACACAATAGAGGTTTATAAAATTATGCTTGGAGTAGAAAGATTGGACAGAGTGAGCATTTTTTCCTCCTCCCAAAATGCTAGAACTCAAAGGCATCCAATTACACTGATGAACAGTAGATTAGGATGGACAAAAGGAAATACTTTACTCCATGACCGATTAAAATATGGAATTTGCTTCCAGAGGATGTAGTGATGATTACAGGCATGCTTGTGTATGCAGTAAGTGTCATCAAATCACTTCCATTTTGGTGACCCTAGGAATTAATGACCTCCCTACCATTAACAGCCTTGCTCAGGCCATGCAAACTGAGGGCCACAGCTTCCTTTATTGAGTCAATCCATCTCATGTTTGGTTTTCCTCTTTTCCTGCTGTCTTCAAATTTTCCTAGCATTACTGCCTTTTCCAGTGACTTTTGTCTTTGCATAATATGATCAAAGTATTGACAGCCTCAGTTTAGTCATTTTAGCTTCTAGGAAGAATTCAGGCTCGATTTTATATAGAATCCACTTCCTTGGCTTTGGGGCAGTTTACAGGATACATAAAGCTCTCCTCCAACACCACAGTTCAAATGAATCAACTTTCTTCCAATCAGCTTTCTTCATTGTTCAACTTTCACACTCGTACATAGTAATGGGGAATACTGTGGCATGAATTATCTTGACCTTGGTCACTAGTGACACATCCTTACACTTCAGAATCTTAAGGCACAGGAACCAATCAAATCTGAACACTTAAAGGCATAGTTTTAGACAGATTCATGGAAGACAGGTCTATCCGTGGCTACTAGACATGGTGACTGAAGGGAACATCCACATTCAGAGTCAGTTAACCACTGAGTACCAGTGCCAGGAGGTAATGTCAGGGGGAAGACTTCAGCCTCCATGCCCTGCTGTTGGCCTCCAGATTAACTGGTTAGCCGCTGTGTGTGATAGGCTGCTGGACTAGATGGACAACTGGTCTGATCCAGCAGGGCTCTTCCTATGTTTTTCTTATGTTCTTAATTCTGAGACTTACTTGTAAACATGCATAGAAATTATATGCCACACTGTCTGGTCATCGCACATACAGGAAGCCAAACTTCTGAGGCTTCTTCCTGGTACATTGAGAGAGCCATATGGTAAACCAATTAGTTAGCAAAATGGTGAACATATGGTGAACTAATTGCAATAAGTGTGCTTCACATTTCAAATAATATGAATCTTCACCACGGCACTGCTGCCCAAGTATTAGCATATATGCAAAGATGCATCCAAGAAGGATCACAGTTCCCCATAGGTTCAGCTTCAAATGCATAACTAGGGCCATATTTCCATATATATTCCCTTAACATGGGGTGCATCTCATCTGTAATATACCATGAAGCCCTTCTACAATGCTTTCTTGTAGTGCAATGATCCTCAGCATACTTCCCGAGGGCCCCATGGTTTCACCAATGTGTTCTCTGGCACCCTCTGCTTCTTGACCAGAACATCTCTTCTGCAACTCTAGCTGTTCTCCACTTTACTAGATTGGCAGGTGTTTTTAGAAGAACAAAGGAGGAATCTCCTATATTTCTACTGGAAGCATCCTTCCAGAAATATCTGCCTCCGCTGTAGATACTTGGCTTGGAACTTCACGGCCTTTTGTGGAACCTTTCAACATTTTGATTTGGCCCCACCCCTCCTCCCCCATGGTAGCCATTTTTTGCTGGTCCCTATCCCCGCCCAGGCAGTGGTTTTGTGTTGATGCTCACTACTTGGTCTAAGAATTCTAGAAGGGTGTCTGCTGTAGGGTGTCTCTCCATGCTCCTAAGGGAATGGCAACAGTGTAATATTAAGCAGAGTTACACCTTTCGAAGTCCACTGTAGTTAACGGGCTTAGACAAGTATAACTCTAATTAGGATTGAATGGGGGGGGGGAAGAAACTTAAAATTATAGAGTAGGGTCATCTAGTCCAACCTCCTGCACATTGCAGGAAATTCACAAATACCTCCCCTCCATCATGATCCTGGGCCTATAATGGTGTGCTTACTGACTAGGTAAAACTCTTTGCGAAGCAAATCAAAATTTGAGGGGCCTCTGGTTAAAAGGATAAATGTGGCTTCCTTATTGTTGCTTATTCATTGTTTAAAGTACGTGACATTGTCTGTGATCTTTTACTGTTGTTCACAACTACAATAATTTGCTTTGTGCCTTAGGGCTAATAACACAACATCTCAGTTCTTCAGCTAACACGTCTTGTAAATGGGAAGCCTAATACTTCATACCCCAGCGTGCTGTATTCATTAATATTGGTATGGTGCCTTTGGAGGTATAAATTGCTGAACCTTATTATAATCTTTCTTCTACAAGCATCATCCATTTTGCTAAATTACAAAAGCATTGAAGTCTTTTAATTAAGAGTAAATGCACCAAATGCACTATCAGCACTTTAAACTACTTCAGCTTTCAAACCTTGGAGTAGCAGTTAATAGCAGCTTGCTTTTCACTGACAATTTGCATTTTGTTTTTGCTCTAAGAGAAAAAAAATGCTCCTAGTCCCTATACTTATGATTTTTATCCTGTGCACTCTCCTCTATGCATGCCTAGTAGTTACCTTCCTGTATTAAGGGCACAAAGGAGAGCTTGAGAAGTTCTACAGGAAAAGACTTGTCCTGGGATATCCCCACATTCATCGTGAGAAGCCAATCAATTCATATTTCACTGACTGACACAGTCTGTTGGGCACTCCCCCCTCCACAGCACAAGCAGAACTCGGTAATTACAAGCATTCTTGAGAGCGCGAAGAAAAAAGTTGCCTGGTTTCAAATAGGGATGGGCATGGACCAGCTCACAAACTAATGTTTGTCATAAATTTTGGCTGGTTTGTGATTTGCGGAGGGATGTTCGTGAACTGAAGAGCCAACACAAACGTCCATAAATGTTGATGCAGTTTGTGGAGGTTCCTGGAGGTTTGCAAAGAGCAGAAAACATTTAAACCCCTGCTTTCTGCTCATCACAAAAGCAACAGCTGAGCTCAGCTTTTTGGTTTAAATGGCTCGGAGCCATTTAAACCACTGCTTTCTGCTCCTCATGAAAAGCCACAGGGAGCAGAAAGCAGGGGTTTTAATAGCTGTGAGCCATTTCACTCCCTGCTTTCTGCTGGCTGCAGCTTTTCAATGGGATTAAATGCCGCACAGCCATGTCACCCCCTGCTTTTTGTTTGCCACCAAAAGCTGCAGTGAATAGAAAGCTGGCAGTGAAGTGGCTTGGAGACATTTAAACTCCTGCTTTCTGCTCCCCGCTGCTTTTCACGGGGAGAGGAAAGCAGAGGTTTAAACTTTAAATGGCTGACAAACCAATATGAACTGGTTCAGTTCGCAAACCGGCCTATTGGTTCATGGTTTGGTTTGTGGCTCGGCCGCATACCAAACCACAAAAATGCAGTTTGTGCCCTCCCTTGTTTCAAAGAGCTCTTCTCTCTGATTCATAATGTTAGCATGTGTGCACTGTCAGTGTTGTATGCATGCACATTACTGTACTGCCCAAGCCAAAGGGAATGGTGAGTCTCAGCACTAGTTATGACAACAGCCACTTGGAAATTTGCTCCCCATACCTCCAAAAACAACAACAGCTGATGATCTGGGAATGAAACAGGCTTTGGCTTAAGACACCTGGGTTGCTGAATGCTGACTGTGCCTGAACAACAATAAAAACCTCACTGGCGGGGGATCCACACATCCCTGAATATATTGCTATCTTGTAATAGTTCAGATTTCCTGTTAGGACAGGAAAATCCAAGAGGTGAATGATTACAATAGTGCAATAGCCAGTAATGTATGGTTTCCCACTGACTTTCTTCTATATTCGAGCTGGAAAATAACTTCTGCAGAAAGTGGTACTCAGTTTGTTGTACCACTAAACATGATGAGCTAGCAAATACATGTATGCTGAACCAGACAATTTCAAATGTTGGCAGCATCACCACCCCAGTACTGCAGTAGCCACTGTCAGCTAAATGACCTGAGGGTTAACGAATCTTGCTTACATTTTACCACAGTGAACAATGTTATATACTACAGGGGTTGGGTGTGCTGAAATATATTCTTTTCACTAATTGGGGGCTATTGGTTTATTTGAAACATTTATTTCTTGGGGTCCCAGCGCAGTGCTCTTAAGGCAGTTTCTAGATTAGATACATAGATGATTGATTGATAGAGATCGATTGATAGATGACAGATAGATAGGTTGCATTTGTAATCCTACCTTTCTTCAATGGAATTCAAGGTACAAATGGAATTTATAGTTCTCCCATCCAGATACTGACCAGAATTGGATCTTCATACCTTCATAGCAGGACAACTGTATCAGATACCTTTCAACCATATCTAGTGACCAATTGCAACACTAGAGAAAAACATTAATTAACAATTACATTGAGGTTCTGTGCAGGTACTCCAGCCTAAACCCATCAAAATCTGCTTAGCATTGCTGTCTTAGAGATCCACACTACAATGATTAAAATTAAAACTAAACTGAAACTAAATTCTTCAAGAATAGTCTTGAAACTATTGTTATTGGAGCTTTCTGTGTCATCCAAAGCCAACTTTCCCCCAGATTGTTACAAGCCACTGCTTCTAGGCATACGTCTAACTTCACTAGAATGGCTGTTTGTGGTGCTGGTTGCTGGTACTAAGAACCATATGTATTACAAGAATAGAGAAGTGAAATCTTTTTTTTTTTCCTAGCTGGCAAAATCTTAGCTTCCAGAATCCAGGTGGAAAAATCCCTTTGAAGAAGCTAAAATTAGAAGATGAAATAGCTTAGACAAAATAGGGCCACCTTCTTTGAAAGACAGATGCTGAAACCAGAGGTTGTGCATAAAATATCTGCAGCATGACTTTGGTATCCGCAAGGTAAATACAGATGAAGGGAAATAGAAAATTCCTTGAGGATAAATGAAATAAATTTGAGAAAGAGGTGATTCTTTAGTCTGCATCCTGACTAACAACAATAATAGGACTGGCCAAGAGATGAAAAGCACAGCTTGTTTCGAGGGGTGAGTCTGTTGCCGCTGAAAGAACACAGAATCAAGTTCCTTAATGACTTACAGGTCTGTGGTGGTATTTGCTTTCTTGAGCAAAGACCCACTTGTATCAAATCCAAGAAGTCTTACATTAAATTGGCAGATGTGGGAATGGGAGGCATTATTACAAAACGAAGCCAGAAGGCTCACCATTACATTCTCTGACATTACACAAATCTTCTCTGTATCATTCACCTTCATTGCCAGTTCCAGAGGGGTCCATACCTCGCTGACCAGATCATTTATAGTACTATCCCAGGCTGAGTTACACCCGTCTAAATCTAAGCCCCTTGTCTACAATGGTCTTCAAAACACATAACTGTTTAAGATTGCACTGTTAACTATTTTGACAAAATCTTGATTTCATCTGCGCTCTGCTACCTAATATAGCACATCTCTGTTTTCAACTACCCTGGACCTGCTGCTGCTGCCACGACTCCCTTTGTAATAATTTCTCTTATTTCTTCCTCTGTGGGTGTGGGTGTGGGTGTTCCAGATATCGACTAAAGTGGGCTTTCTGCCTCATGCAAACTTACATGCTGCAATGCACTTGTTAATCTTTAAGGGGCCAGAAGGCTTGTTTCTTTGACAGATTATTTCAGAATTCAGCAAAAGCAGTGGAACGTTGCCAAATGCTTACAAATAAAAGGTTTCCTCTGGTTCTCTGGTTTTGTTGATTAAAGGAAAATGAAGAGTGGCAGGAGGAAAAGGAAAAGGCTTCTAAAAGTAGGTGTAGGGATCGCTAACCTAGCCACTTAAACATAAACTTGTGATATTTTTCCAGTTCTGTTTTGAACCCTGGACTCTCTCTTGGAGCGCATAGTCGGAGGCAGCTCTGATTCATCCATGCAGATCGGCTTTAATTACTCTGAAGTACCATCACTTTTTGATGTGGGTGGCAACTATCAAAGCCTTCTCAACTCTTGCTGCCACATTTGACCTTTCCTCCTGCATACTTAGCCATTCCTTCGAGATCCCTGCTCCAAGCTGCTGTTCTTTTTTGAAAAATAAAAACAAACCTCAGATGGCAGGAAGAATGGTGCCCATGAGGGCTGAAGCAAGGGAGATGGCGCAAGTGTGGGCAGGATCTTCAAAACTGTGCCGCTTCCCTTCCACACAGTGTGCAAAAGCGCTTTGACTGAGACTTTTCCAGAAAGATCTATCAAACCAGCTTTGGGAAAGATTGTTGCAAAGCAGGGGAAACCCCAGAATGTGTCTGCTTAGAAGAGTAGGAAGAAAAGAAGGGTTTTTACCCATCTTTTCCCTACCCTAAGGAGTCTCAAAGAGGATTACAGTCACTTTCCCTTGCCTTCCCCACAACAGGCACCTTGCGAGGTAGGTGGGACTGAGAGAATTCTGAGAGAACTGACTGGCCTAGGGTCACCCAGTAGGCTCCAAATCAGATTAGAATCCACTGTTTTTAATCACTACGCCATGCTGGCTCTATGGGTGGCCGAAAGCGAATGCAAGAATGAAAACTTTCCTGCCTCCAATAATAAAGTGGAATAACACATATTACCTGTTTTGAATCACTAACTAATGCAGTTGTCTACTAAAAAGGTAAAGGTTTCCCTTGCTCAAAAGCCAGTCAAATCCAGCTCTAGGGGGCTGTGCTCATCTCCATTTCCAAGCCAAAGAGCCAGCGCTGTCGGAAGACGTTTCCTTGGTGATGTGGCAGGCATGACTAGACGCCGAGGTGCGCGGAACGCTGTTACCTTCCCACCGAAGCAGTACCTATTTATCTACTTGCAATTTCTTGCTTTTGAACTGCTAGGTTGGCAGGAGCTGGGACCAGAGACGGGAGCTCACTCCATCACGTGACACTCAGGTCTTGAACTGCCAAACTACCGATCTTCTGGTCTGCAGTTCAGTGTCTCAACCACTGCACAAATGCACTAATGCAATTGTCTGCTGCAATTGTCTACTTAGGTCCATCTGGCAATGGTGTCACATGGATTCTTCAAGAAAACCCATTGCATTTTAGATACTTAACTGGACCAGAAACTCTCTTTGGAAGTAACTTCAGCTGTGTCGCCAATTTCAGGACAATTCAGAGGTTGGCTTCTGTATTCTCTTCAGTGAATGGAAAAATTTTGGCCATGTAGAGGAACAGGATTGTGTGGTTTCCCTGTTGCTGCTGTGGCACGTCTCTCCATTTTCCTTGCCCCAATCCCCTAGCAGCAGCTATCCCCACCTTCACTGGGGGCCTTTTTTAAAAAACCTGAAATTGAATATCATTATATACAGGGGTCCTTTCGTAGAAAAAGAGGTGCAGGAGCTCATTAGCATAACTCATTAGTATATGCCACATCCCCTGACATCACCGGAAGTGTGTCAGAAAGGGAATGTCAGTTTCATCCCCATTATACCCTACGGGCCATTGAAATCAATGGCAAAAACTCATAGGGTATATGAGGGGCTGGAGGAAAGGGGGTTTGAGGGAGAGGCTCCAAACTTGCAGGGTAGCTGCTGGGGCCTCTCCTCGAAATACCCACCAAGTTTCAAGAAGATTGGACCATGGGGTCCAATTCTATGGGCCCCCAAACAGGTTGTCCCATCCCTCCATTGTTCTCTATGGTGGGAAAAAGTGGCTGCTCCTGAGCTGGCGGAGCTTTGCTCCGTCTCGCTCCAGCCCCAAAGGACCCCTGATTATATATTGTTATGTTATAACAGCATGTGAATCAGGTTCTCCGAATCTCCAGCTTTCACTTTTAAAAGTAAGTTTCTACCCCTATTTGCACAGATATAACGGGAAAGGCAAATCTCTGCAAAGAAAGGATCTAGAGACTTATTTTCTCTTTAAAAAGAAACTTGGGAATTCAGAGACCATGACAGATACATGGTCATACTCAGGGGTCCATTGGGGTCGGAGCGAGGCAGAGCAAAGGCAAGAAAAATGGGGACAAGGCAGGAAAAATGGCTGCTATGTGGGCTGGACCAGAAAAATGAAAACTTTCCCACCTATGCAGCAACTATCTAAGCTTTGCTGCTATCTTTTCCAAAACATTTCAGCAAAGCAGGTTTGGGGAAATTTGTAGAAAAGCCAAGGAAGACTCAGGATCACAGAAGCCCAGTTGTAGAAGATATGTTGTAAACATTAAAGTCAATGTTTTTCCTCCTCAAAGCTTCACAGTCCTACTTTGAGACTATATAACCATTCCTACCGGAACAATTATTTATTAATTTAAAGCCATTTCTCATCCACATTCTTCACCAAGAGCATCCATAGTTAGGGTTGTTAACCTCCAGGTGGGGCCTGGAGATCTTCTGGAATTACAACTGATGTCCAGATGACCAAGATCAGCTCCCGCAGAGAAAATGGCTGCTTTGGAAAGTGGACTCAGTGGCCATATACTCCACCGAGATTCCTCCCCTTCCCAAACCCCATCCTCTCCAGACTGTACCCCTCCCCAAATCTCCAGCTCTTCCCTACCCTGAGTAGACAGCTCTATCTATAGTGGTGTGCCATTAAAACATTCAGTACAATTTAACAATACCACCACTCTAAAATGCATGAGACATCATGAAACAACACAAGCAAGCTAGTGAATAAGAAGTGTGCAGGACAGTTTAAAACGGTAGTCGATTGAGCCTCTAGAAATGCCTTCTTCAAATGCTGGGTTGGGTTTTTTTGGGTTTCCCCCCAAAACTTTTCCCCTGAAGATCATAACAAAGAAGCTGGATGGACCTCAGTAGACAATTGCATTTGTTAGTTATTCAAAACAAGTAAAATGTGTTATTCTGCTGCATTATTGGAAGCACAAAAGTTTTTCATTCTTTGCATTCCCTTTCAGTCACACACAACTTTTCTGATTCTTTTTCCTCATTTAACACTTAGAGATGTTCCATGTTTGATCTCTGCTGGAAGGCAGAATGTTTGGAAAGCTTCAATAAAAACAGTTCAAGCTATTTTTGAGTGACTTGAACGTAAGACAGAAAAACACACACATCATTTTCTCTGTTTGAAGGAGCAAAATAGAGGGGCATCTGCTTCTCAGCATATCTCCGGCCCACAACCTGGCTTGCTTTTTTTTATGGCCTTGGCTAGACAATTGGAACTTACTGAGCAACAAATGTATAGCTGTCTTTGTTCCTGGGGCAAACAGCCTTTGTTTTCTTTTGCAATTTCAGAGTTATGTATACATGAAGCTAGCCTGCTAGGTGAGTGCTGTGGAGACTCTTAGAGGGACTATTTCCCATGATATCTATGAGACCACACATTCTGGTCAGATACATAACTGAACATGACAAATCTCTGTGTGAAATAAGAGCAATGCCACAAGCAGCACTCTCCAATGTTTATTTTATAAAATGGAGAGCCAGAGGCTGCAGTGGGAAGACCAGCCCTGGTCAAGGGACTTGTTACCTTCTCCCTCTGCAGCAATTTTACCACAAAAACGAGAGACACACACTTCAGAGATGTATTTCCCCCCCTATGGAAAAAATTGTGCCAATTTATTTGCTGCCTCAAAGGTTTTTTAAAAATCAACCTGGGTGGAGCCATTTTTGGCAGGAAAAAATGCAGCATTTGTGAAAGGAAGGAAGGAAGGAAGGAAGGAAGGAAGGAAGGAAGGAAGGAAGGAAGGAAGGACCCACAAATTGAGCATCACAAGTAGTTTTGTCCTAAGTTGCTAAAATCATGTGAGTGTGTGGTAATGAATATGGGGGGAAGGTTCTTTCACAACTTAGCAAAGAAAGGCACTCTGCCAATACAAACAGCAGGAGCTCTGTATCAGAGGAAAGAACAAAGCATGTACCTCATACACTCTGTAAGCTCTAAGGTGCTAAGGTGTGTTTGGGGGAGGAATGTATTCTACAAACCATCTTCAAACCATTTTCAAGAGCAGGCATGAAAAGGCTTGCGAAGGAAGTGCAACCAGTTCAACCATCTTTCCCAAGATCCCACAGCCATGGAACAATTTCCGAGATCACACTGTACATACAGGCCCCCTCCTCGTGACTGAGAAGAACACCTGAACAACAGCATTCCTGAAGTATACATGCACAAAACCATGCACGCAAGCTGATGATTGCACAGAGATGGGGCCAGGACCAGCATGTTTTCCTTTTATGCACATTGATTTCAATGTAATGTTTTGTACAGAGGGCTCCTGTCTTAGCTGATATTTGTACAGTGGTCCCTTTAGGTGGTATATATTTAGAATGGATTTAGAATGGATCTCAACAACAAGCAATACAGCACACAGTAAGAAATTGCAAGAAATAACAGAAAACAACTGTGAGCTGAGTTACGCACAAAAATATATATTCAGAAGGAGACTTCAACAAAGTGAAATGCATATATACTCTGGAATGAATCCATTCATATAATCCATAATAGGAAAATACAGAAGCCAACAAGATCCATAATAGGAAGATACAGAGGCCAAAGTATAAATATACAAGATAAATATCCAACACTTTTCCTAGGTAATTTTCAGTGTTTCAGACTTTTGGTCCTTCCTCAGGAACAAAGAACAACTATTGGGAGTCTCATTCTATTTCCATATAGGATAATGCTATTCTGTTTCTTTAACATTGGGCAAAGTCTCCTAAGCTCTAGTCAGCACCTCTAAAGGCTGCTTCTATGTAACAGGACCCAAAACATGCCTCAGAGTATCCAGCATACTGGGCCTACTTTATGGATCTACATTGAAGGTAAGCAGGGTCAATACTTTGATGGGAGACCACCAAGGAAAGCTCTGCAGAGGACAGCAATGGCAAACTTCCTCTGCTTCTCACTTGCCTTGAGAGCCCTTTGCTGGGGTCACCATAAGGTACGGGGAGGAACAAGAGGGCCACACTGTGGGCCCAATCAGAATCAGGCCTTTGTGACATTTTTAATTACTTTTAAATGATGGGGACATTCTCCTGGCAGCCGTGGGAACACCCGCACATCTAGTTTGGCTCTATAAAAATTACCCATTTTTGGCAGGTATTAAATTCCAGCTTATCTTGAATGAGCTGAACTGATCCTAAGCCTGTACACTCTAGAGTTGCCAGGCCTGGTCTGAAGTGACAACACACCATCAACCAGGTAGCCATTTTGGTTTTGTTTTTATTCCACTGCTGCAGGAAAGAGGAGCTGGGGTGAGGGATCCCCCAGCTTCACCAGGGGGCTAGCAACCCTAGTTCAATCCCACTAATAGGTCCATGTTCAGCACCCTCAAGATGGCAGCTAGGCTTGTTCCACAAGTGTGACTAGCGTTGCCAGCTGGTGACTGTGAGGATGGGGTGCCATTGTGTCAACACCATGACATCATGTCTGTGGTAGATGTGGAAGTGATGTCACACCACTGAATCCTAGAGTGGCATGATGTCGGGGGCAGCAGGTGTAGGGGTGTATGTGTGTGTCAGTGGAAGGTCTCCCACACCAACCTGCCAACCCGAAGTGTGACCATCAAAGCCTGTAAATGCCGAACTGTCCATGTTTGGCCATGACCAGCCATACTGATTCAATCCTTAACTAGAAAAAACTTCTGCTTGGTCCCTAATTTGCAAGATCCTAGCCCTAGCTCCACTCCTGAACATCCTCTGGGCTCTGCCTGAATTCTGTCACATTCTGTTCCACCTTCACATATAGGACTCAGCCCATGTATTACTTATTTAGTTATTTATACTCTGATTTTCTCCCCAGTGGGAAGCCTAAGGTCAAATCTACATCTGACTTTCCCGCTGGAATCATTCTAGTTTTTTTTTTAAAAAAAACCATCTATACCTGCTTCTAGTTTCAAACCATACTTGTTCTAGTTTAAAAATCACCGTCTACATTAGTTAGTTGCCCTCTTGTGGTCAAGCTAGCATTACACTGCTTTAAACAGATCCTGTTGCTTACTGCTCTTCAGACCCAGGGGGAAAAAAACAAAGTGAAATTTGAAACCAGTGTGAAATGGGTGTAGAACAGCAGTCAAACTACTTCAGAGGGGAGATGTAGATTTGGCTTAAGTGGCTTACAACATTCTCCCTCTCTCACAGCAATGCTGTGAAGTAGGTTGAGGCTGAAAAAGAGAAGGAGGGCAGGGAGAGAGAGAGACTGGTCCAGGGTGACCCATTGACCTTCCCTGGCAGATCATGTCTACTTCAAAGGTCATTACTAATATTAAGATTTCACCATCCCATCTGTCATTCTGCTCCAAGGTTTGGAGTTTGGCTCATTTATAAAACCCTGCCACCGTAAAACTAAAACCAAATCACAAGCATTTTGGATTCTCCTATTGAGATTCCTGTTCCACATGAACAGAACAGGCTTGATTTACCAAGGCACGGGTTTGCCTTTTTTTAAAAAAAAAAAAAGGTTTTGTCAGAAGCAAACAAGACAAATGGACTATTTTTGTAGCAGTAGTTAATTCTGAACTCTAGCCTCAAGACTTTTTTTGGTAGCAAGCAACGCCCTTGGCTTCAATTTTTTAAAAAGTGGCTGAAGAGACTGTCACTAATAATCCACCCCTTTCCACACTATCAGGCATGTGATAGACAGCTTGCCTCAAAAAGTGAAAACCCGCGTTTCTATTCATCCTCCCGTCACATTTCCATTTGTTTCTCCAGCCGGATTAGTTTTCTATTCTCCATTTCGCGATGACTCATCCTTTCCTTTCAGCTTCAACAACTCAATCATGACATGGGATTTCCACACTCAAGCTACCTGGGAAGACTGCATCTGTCTTTCTTAAAAAGGTTATTAATAAAGCCTCTAAAGAGGTTGCCCTGGTAGATTATGCAAATTGCAGCATAATTGAAGAAAAGACCTTAAAAAAAAAGAAGCAGCACAAACTCTGGGCTGGGGTTCCTTCCCATTTCTTTGAGTCCTCCCCCCCCCCCCTTCTCTTCCCCATACAAACAACTCAGCAGGCAATGTGGAAAAGATGAAAGGGCTCTGACAGGAAAAGCCACTTACTGGGCCATCCTAAACAGACTTATGCTCTTCTAAGCCCATGGACTCTAATGTGCTTGTAGCATGATTTGATTAGGAACCTCTGCTCAGTGGATAACTTTCCACTGAAAGGGAGGGGAGGAGGGGAGGACGGGAAATCAAAAAAGGTTTATTCAGTTCACAGCACAATATAGCCAGCAAATGAAACATCAAGAGGTACATTCCCTGGTAACAGATCCTACTGTAAAACTTGCAACTACACCGCTACTTGGAGAAATTTTTGGAGTTGAAACTTCATTAATCATTCATGGACCCTTTTCTGTGCAGGGCTGAAGGGAATAGCCCAGTGAGAATGGCTGCTTTCTGGTCAGAACTGAAGAAAGAGCTGTGAGTGGACTCTGAAGGCAAAAGGAAAAAGATATCCCACTTTGATCACTGCAGCAGAAGGGGCAATCAAGATATCTTACTGTTTAGGCTACCCATGTTCTTGTGGGGGCATTTCTAGACAGCTGTTTCCCTTGTGTTTCAGAGAAAGAGAGGGGCAGTAGTTCAGAAGTAGTACAATAGAGATGAAGGCCCCTGGATCTTACCCTTGGCACCTCCAGTTAAAAGATCTCCAACAGCAGGACTGGGGGAAAAATCTGCTTAGAGACAGAACAAATAATACAGGCTTAGACAAAAAACCCCAACAGTTTGGCTTCAAAAGATAGCTAGCACATTAAAACTGGAATTGCAAAAAAAGTGTGACCGATTTCCCACAAGCAGCTGTGCCGCCGCCACTCTTCCATTTGCCCCAGTTACACTGGTCAAATTCACACTATTTGCCCCACGGCCGCATTTTGACCTGCATCTCCTCCCAATTTCTCCCAGTGTCTTCTCAATCCTGTTTTTTGAAGATCGAGAAGAGGCGGGGAAAGTCGGGGGGAGCTGTGGGTCAAAATGTGGCCATGCGGCGAATAGTGCGAAATTGACCAATGCAACTGGGACAAATGGAAGAGTGACCGCAGCACAGCTGCTTCTGGAAAATTGATCTGTCATTTCCTCCCCATCAAGGTTGCCCTCTTTCTTATTGTAGGAGCCCTCTGCAGTAAGGTACTGAATTCATTTCAATCTGTGCACGATTACACATTAGAGCGAGAGCAGTGGCTAAGGTCCTGGGTTCAGTCTCCAGCTTCTCCACTTAAAAGGATCAGGTAGTATAACCTACAGACCCGACTTCAGATCAGAACCCCAAAATGCATCTACCCTGGTGTATCTGAGCTGAAAAAATACCGTACTGTATTTTCCAGGCATTTTTAGAGAATTTGACCAGCTATCCAGCATTGCTGATCCCCCCCCCCCCCCCCTGATTTTTTTCCTGTTTTTTTCCAGAAATATTTGACAACTTGAAACAGCTACAGGCAAAGGGAGTTTAAAGAGCTGCAGAGCTGGCCTCTACCCTTTTCCTGTATTTCGCTCTGGGTCATGAGGCATCTCTACAAGCAAATGGGAAGAGCATTGCAGTCATTGCAGTGGTTTTGCAAGGTTGTTGGCTTCAAACATAAGGTTCAAAAACCTTGTCCGCCCCCCACCAGGTTTTCAGGGGGCAGGAGGGAGGGTGGAAGGAGCAGTGGCAAAAGGATTCTATGGCCCCGTCCACACTGTCACTTTTGTCGCTCATTTCTCCCTATTGCTTTGGGTTCCTCCCCCTTTTCCACATGTGTTTTGCTCCCTCTGGGACTACTAGAGAGAACAAAAAGTATGGGGGGTGGGGGAACCTGAAGCAATAGGGAGAAATGAGTGACAAAAGTGACAGTGTGGACGGGGCCTATGTTAGGGGGAGCAGAGCCCAATCACAAAAGTTGTTTAATGGCTGCCTGTTTTTCAGATTCTTTTGAGCGTGGGCCAAGAACGTAAAAGCAGAGCCTGGCTGAGCTAGACTCCATTTCTGAGAGAGGTTTGGAGATAGTGCAGTGCTGGCTTCGGCTTCAGCTGCTGCTGCTCTGAGCCTGGACTCCTGCCGCCGCCTGAGAGAGTAACTCTGCTGTGGAGCTTTGGATCCTGACTTGTCTGCCTGAAGAAAACAGCAACTGTTCTGAGACTAACACCTTTTTGGATTTTTCTTATTGTTGTAGTAGTTCAGTTTCTTTGTTGGAGGGAGAGGCCAAGGGCCCCTGGCCTATTTTTGTTTGTTTGTTGTTCTTTCTGGTTTTGTTCTGTGTTTTAGTTTGCAATTGTTTGCTTTTGTGAGGTTGCTTAAAATATGTTTCTCATTTTTTTCATTGTCTTTTTGGGGGTTGCATGTGTAGGGGGGGTTGCTTGGGTTTTAAAAAGCTATTTTACTTGAATTTTATTTTCTCTCCCTCTTTCTCCTTCACCAGCCTTTGCTTTTTTGGGTCTCATGGGGTTTTTGCTGTTTGAGGCTTTACTGTTAGAAGAAGAGGAGGAGGAGGAGGAGGAGGAGGAGGAGATTGGATTTATACCCCGCGCTTCACTACCCAAAGGAGTCTCAAACTCCTGTCCCTTCCCCTCCCCACAACAGACACCCTGTGAGGTAGGTGGGGGTGAGAGAGCTCTTTCCCAAGCTTGAGAGAACAGCTGGTCCAGAGCTACGGCTTGCGCAAGGTCATCCAGCAGGTGCAAGTGGAGGAGTGGGGAATCAAACCCACTTCTCCCAGATTAGAGTCCGTGCACTTAACCACTACACCAAACTGGCTCAAGTTTGCTTTCTCTGCTTATTTTTCCTTTTCTTTTTTGAGTCTGGTGTGTGTGTGAATGGCTTTTGACTTTACTTCTTGCTTTCTTTGTTTTCTTTTCCCCCACATCTTTCCCCCTGTTCACTTGCTGGTGGTTTAATCTGTGGACAGATTTCTGTTCTACTTTTCATGTGAATAGTTGAGTTGGGGGGGGGGGGTTCCCTTTATTTCCTCCCTTTAATTTCTGTAAGGATGGTTGGGGGCAGTGTGGAGGTTCACAGTTTGGTGTTTTGTTTAAAGGCCTGGTTTGGTTCAGTGTGTGCTTCTGGTTCAAAGGGCCATTTAATTGTTCAATACTTGTTCTGGTAGTAGGTGTTAAATAGAGGCTTTTAGTAATAAGAGTCTGTTAGAAATTGTTTAAAACAGTTCTAATTAAATTTCAGCACTGGGCTTTAGTTCTTCCCCAATTAGGCCAGTATTAGAGTATTAAAAGAGGCAAGGTCATAATTACGGAACAGTAGTATAAGTAGCCTAGATTAACGTAAAGAAAACCCTTTCCAGTGTGTGTTCTGATCTTCAATACTTGAAGGCATGCTCTTGTAGAAAATTTTTGCTTTAGGTTGTCCTGTAGTTTCATTTTTTAGATCGGAGTCTGTGAATTCATGAAAAGGAAATTAGGTTTGCTCAAACAGAATATACCGTATTTTTTGCTCCATAAGACTCACTTTTTCTCACAAAAAAAATGGGGGGGGGGGGAAGTGTGTGCATCTTAAACCCCCCTCACCTTTCCCAAGCCACGGCACCGAGCAGAGCTAGGTGCGTCTTATGGTCAGGTGCGTCTTATGGAGCGAAAAATACGGTAGCCAGGAGAAGTTTAATAAATAAACTTAAACTTCTTTAAAAGTTTGCAAATTCCATCTCAAGGGTAGTTTCTATTAAACCATAGTCAGAATTCAGTATAGGAAGTTACTAGTTCTAAAAAGCAAACCCCCCCCCCCCCCCAAAAAAAGCTGAAGCAAGGTTAGGTGCATTTAAAAAAACTTAGTTTTTTGGTGGGAGGGTTGATAAAAAGGTTTCAGGTTGTAGTGCAGGTTGATAGGTACTTAACTTCCCTCAAGTACTAGTTAGAAAAAGTTTGGCCCAGGATAACAATGAGTGGAAGGAAGAGAATGCAGCAGCGTTCTGGGTGCGAGGCTAAGGAGAAGACTACAGGGAAGGAGGGGGGAGGGCTGTGGCTTCTCCTCCTACCTGTGCAGAGACCTGCTCTAAAGGTGCCTTCCATCACCCAAACCTCTGGCTGGAGTGGTGCAATGAAGGTGACATGCAAAGCCCTCTTCGTTGAGGCAGCTGCTGAAGTGCCACCTGCAGAGGTGCCCACAGTTGCTGGCACTGGGCAGAGGTCTGCTGCTCAGACTGCCCCTTCTCCAGCTGTTGTTGCTGAGGCTCAGCAGAAGGAAGAGGAGGAGCTGCCTGAGCTGTCCTTTGGGGTAAGCTTTGGGGACAAGAGTTTCCTGGCTCTGGAGCTTACCACAGGGACCCAGAGGCTGCTGGAGGAGCTAGAAAAGAGACTGGGTGCCCCTGCTGTGGTTCCTCCAGAGTCTAGCAGGCCTTTTGAGGAAGAACAGGAGGAGAGGCCAGAGGTGGCACAAGAGGAAGAAATGGAGGTGCACCCCAAGATGCTGCCATCTCAACCCCTTCCCCCTCAAGCATCTTCCCCTGTCCCCCCAAGACACAGCATGTCTACCCCATGCTCCTCAATGGAGGCAGCTCCAGGAGTGCCTGCTAGCATGAGTGCCCCCTAGCACAATGCCAGCTGTGTGGGGCCTGGATCAATCATGGGAGAGACTTGGCTCATCTCTTGACTACCAGACTGTGGAACCATCTGAAGAAGTACCATCACTTTTTCAGCAGAAGAGAGAGGCAGCTGTAGGATTACCTGTGTGGCCACCACCAGCCAGCCTGTGAGCACCTCCAGTGCTGTCCCTGAATGGTCTCCAGTAGGGAAGGGACACCAAGCATCTCTGATAGACATGTTTGGTGAGGTTGGCACTAGGATGACTGAGGAGGGAAACAGCAGGCAGGGAAGAGGGTCACTCACCTCGCTCTAAGATGATCGCTCTGGATGGCCACCCCTTTTCCATGGTCAAAGAAGAAGAGAACAGAGTGGATTTACACCCCACCCTTCTCTACCTGAAAGAGTCTCAGAGCTGCTTACAAACTACTTTCCCTTCCCCTCCCCTCCCCACAACAGACACCCTGTGAATTAGGTGGGGGTGAGAGAGCTCTGAGACAACTGTCCTTGAGAGAACAGCTGGTACAGAGCTATGGCTTGCCCAAGGTCATCCAGCAGGTGCAAGTGGAGGAGTGGGGAATCAAACCCGGTTCTCCCAGATTAGAGTCCGTACACTTAACCATTACACCAAACTGGCTCAAAGACATTGGCTTCCACAGGCTACTCTAGGATGCCTATCCCTAGGACACAGTCCCTGCTTGCACCATGCTGAACAGGGCCATGTCGTCCTCATTTTACAGGACTACCAGGGACTAAGTGAAGGCACAGTTTTCCCGTGCTCATGAGAGAACTGTACACTTCACATCTGGACTTGCCCTCAGGCACATCATTCATACTTCTCACTGACTGAACACTGGTGGCAAGCCAATGACGTTGTGGGTGGGTATGAGGAAACCAATGTTAGGCAGGGTGAGGGCTGCCAGGCCAGCTATCACCAGGCTCTGCTCCATGCCAAGGTTCTCAGTGAAGCAGACAAAACAGGGATCCCTAGCGTGTAATAGAAAAAAGCAGAAAAACGCCAAGGGAAGACCATCAAAGATTATATACACTTGAAATGTCTGTATATGATATATTGAAGAAGTGCTTAAATTACAAATAAACGTCTGTAATGAGTTGGTGGTCCACAACCCAAAACAAAGACAATGTCCCCAAATGTAATCATATGTGCTCATAGCATATCATACATCAACACTGAGATACAAATAAATAGAACAGTAATTGCACTCACAGGTGCTGATAACAAGGCATGCACATAAATCCAACCATTCGATTCTCCTTGCTTAAATGCAATAAAGGTGTCCGAAGACCTCCAGCGGTCATAAATATAGCAGAGGATGACGATTGAAAAATCTCCTCTACCTGAATGCTGTTCCAAGGTATATGGACATTTCAATTTCTATTCTTCTGATTAAGCCGCTGAATAATGGAACCCAATTTTAAAGAAAATTACATGGACTACCAGTCCTTTTAGCTATATTGAATCCCAGGGTAATTTTCTTTGAAATTGGGTTGTGGACCACCAACTCATTATAGATGTTTATTTGTAATTTAAACACTTATTCAATATATCATATACTCAGACATTTCAAGTGTATATAATCTTTGATGGTCTTCCCTTGGCATTTTTCTGCTGTTTTCTAAAGTTCTCAATGAGGCACGCACAGCAGAAAACATCTTTGCTGCCACTGAGAAACAGTTAGTGGGATGGATAGGCAGGGACATCAAGCTTCACTGATGGTGGTGCAAACATGAGGGCAGAGGCACAGGCATTGGGCCTCAGGAGAATTTAATGTGTGATCCACCGTCACCTCATGGTTAAGGACACCTTGGGGCTGGGTTCTGCAGAGAATCCCAGTCTGTATGCTGAGACTCATGATTTCCAGCACGTCCTCTAGAAATGCTGGCATCTCATGGGTCACTTTTCTTGCAATGTAAGGACACCTTATGTTGAGTGAGAAGCAGAGATGTTGTCATTCCAGTGTCCCCCTCCTTGAGACCATACATTCCTTCCTAACTCTTGGCTGCGATCCAATCCCATTTGAGGAGCATCTTATTTCCCCCCTATCGAAAAACATTTTTGGGCTATAAAGACAGTTTCGGGGAACCCCAGTACTCTGTAACAGGTAGAACAGTAAGCAAGATCCTGACAGTAACAGCCAAGGACCCACAAGAAGTCTTCTGTCCTTCCTCAAGTACTGCCCCTATGACCCAATTCAGGTATCTTGGTGATTGCAAACCAGTTTCCATTCCAGGTCTACCACCTCTTCTGTTTCTTTTGTCAATCTCCCAAGACTTTGTCAGCCAGACAGGATCATATGTTTAATCCCCCCCCCTTTATACTTGTAAATTTGTCAGGGTTAGAATCTAGCAGAAGTTTTAATGTACACATTAATTGTTCAGGGTGTTCTTTGTATACAAGGATATTCCTCTTGCCAACCCCCTACAGTATTAGTTTTATTAATAAACATTCAATTTCCAGCCCACGTCTGTTTGTCTCTAGGGACTTCTCCATTCTGATGCAAAGGGCTGCTCATATCCAGGACCCTAGCTTACACCTGGCATGAGGTCCCAAATAAGAATTGCCCAGGATACATTTGCACAGGTGTGCTTAACACTCAAGTGGGATGCTCCTACAGTTGAGGGACACACACATGTGTAAGCTATTTAGGTAACAGTAGTAAGTGATCTGAAATATCTCTGAAAGCCTAGCAAGTCATTGCCCATTACAGAAGTCACTACTGACCCTGAGAGGCCAATGGTCTAAGTCAGTAGAAGACAGCTTCATGTGTTCTCAGATGGTGAGTCAGGAGCCCAAAGTGGGTTGCAACTCTCTAACAAGTGGGCAAGGAAATCTGGACTGAGGAGGAGGAGAAGGAAGAGGAACAGGGTGAGCTGGGAGAGGAGGCTCAATGACAGACTTGAATTTGCCTCTCTGACATGGCCAGGAAGTACAAATACAACTGGTTGACTGGAAAAGCTACATATTTATAAATACTAGGCATGACAAATAAAATATAAACTTGCTCAGTGTTGACTGATGTGAGAGTGCTGCATTTCACATGGGGTAGGGGAAAGCAGAATGGACTGGGATTGCTTTACAAGGTGGTCCCAGGAATGATGGTAGGTTTTGAAGTGAGTCCTGCTTCCAAAAGTCTGACAAATGCTGCATTCAAGGAAACACCTTGATACCACAATGATACCTCAACCTACCCCCTACCCACTGCCCCCTACCCCAGCTTGAAAAATGTGCACATGGTGCATTTTCCTTCCTGCCCTAGTGGCAGTCGATGATGGGACTGTGGAAATGCACCACATGACATTGCAGCACATTACAGAGGCACAGGAACACAATTCAACAAAAGACTGCCATTTGCATTAGCAGCCTTGGGTTTCCCATAATGTGCAGTGGTCCAAGAAGAACCATAACTTTAGCGGGAACCAGGGCTCATTTTGTAGCAGGACCTCCTTTGCATATTAGGCCACACACCCCTGTTGTATCCAATCCTCCAAGAGCTTACAGTAGCCCCTGTAAGAAGAGCTCTGTAAGCTATTGGAGGATAGGCTACATTAGGGGGGTGTGGCCTAACATGCAAAGGAGCTCCTGCTACGAAATGAGCCCTGGCTGGAACATGCCCAGTCCTTTAACAGAAATTCAAAATGAAATAACTTATATGTGCCAGTCACAATCCCATAATTCTTTGCCAATTAGAAGACTTTTATTAGCTTTGAACTCTGCAATTGCCTATGTTCTTACCTGGAAAGTTAGCTCATCTCTAAATGGTCTTGTTTCTCCATACATCACAGGTGCTGGGGCGGAATTCCTTTGAAGGGATTTTTTTTCTCCAATCATCCAGAGACTTCCAATCCAATTGCTTCCTCCAGCTTCACATGTGAAGTCAAGTCACTATCTTCCAGCATACTCTATTATCTCTGATAATCTCTTCTGACTACATATTAGTTGCAGGGCTTTCTAACGCCCAAATCGTGGCATCGCTTTCACTACCTTTCAGCTCCTGTGATTTTAATGGAAAAACAAGGTTAAACCAGTTAGAATAAGGCTATAGCATCTACAGAAGAAAGTAGAGCTGTTGCAGCAGAATTAGGTTGTCTGCTGCTCTTGTATGTTTTAGTGCAACCACTTCCCTGATTGGGGCAGCAGCATCCTGGTAATGTGGCAACAATCCTACCCTGCAGTATTTCTTTCCTGCCACTGAAGTCGCTGTGTTCAATCTTAGAGAGAGAACAGAAGTGAGAGTCAGAGAAGAAGCAGCTAGAGCCTATAGTCCATCTATGACCTTAGCCCCAGGTCAAGCTGCCAGGACAGCGCTTGGGTAAGGGCTGTATTTGCTGAAAATAGCATAGCGATGCATTTGCTGCTTTGCATTTCAACAAGAAAGGCAGGCTATAAACCAACAAAGTTATGTAATCTTGGCCATTAGGCAGATCCTGGAGCAATGGCTATGTTTTAGTTAAAAACAGTTTTCAAACCACACATTTTTACTGCAGTCTTGAGTAAGGAGATGGGAAGGAAGCCTGAATTTGCAACTAAATAGGAACGTATAGTTTTGAAACAGTATGTTTCTTTTTTTCCATGCACAGCAGTGGGAAAGCTTCTTGCCTAGGGCTTCAAATACTTAGCTACACCAATGAGCAAGAGTCTTATTCACAGAGCCACTGCTGGGGAGGGGACAGAATGTTGGACCTGAGTTGTGGGGTTGGAATTCCAGTCCATGTTCACCTGTGATGCTTACTGGATGATCTCAGACCACTCAATATCCCTTTGCCTAGCCCGCTTCAGTGCAAAATGAGAGAAAATGCCATGTGCAGTACTCTGAGATCCTTGCACAAAAGATGAGGTAAAAAGGAAGGGGGGGGGGGAATCTTAAGCCTTGCCTACAACCTTTGGTAAGTTATTTTTGTAACAGCACAGTGTATCCTTTACTTCAGTGCACTTTGCTGCTTCCTCTTTGGTTCCCTCATCATAATCTCTCCACTTTGAGCACGTGTAGTCAACATACCCGTTTGTTCCTATTTTGAACAAAACAGACAATGACAGAGAGTCATTTATCTCCTTCACAAATGTCTCATTCTTTTAAAAAGTAGGGGATCGAGGCATTACTTGTGTTAAGTCACCGTAAAGACCCAGGTCACTTGTTTTGCTTTCCTTTTGAATCTTTTCAACTGAGATAAGTTTTTCGGTAAAACTGGGTTTGAGTCTCTGCTGAAGTGATTTTTTTTTTCAAAGGCTACTCCAGCAACTTGGCTTGATCTAAAAGCCATCTTGTTCCTCAGCATCAGACCCAAAATCTGTGCATCATTCTGGCTTCCTTTGTGATCATCAGTGGTATGACAGTCCAAGGAATTTAGTCAGCAACAGGGGTTCTTAAACAGAAAATCCTTTATTGCAACCAAGTCCAGTAGTCATCTACACTTCTTGTGTTAGTAATGCTGGACATTCATAAATTCAGCATAGATATACCATATTCAAAATGTTAGAGCATAATTGCACCTCCAATCATAAAGATTAAAAAATGCCTAAAATTTACTGGTCATTTGTTCACAGGCTCCAAGCGGGAAAAGTTGCAGTTTGCACCTGAATGAAAGAAGCGGCTGGGAGTCAGACACTCAAGGTCAGGGAAGTGGGAAGGCAATAAGCTAGCTATTAGGCTGAGAACAGTGAGCACATTCCAAAGACGGGGTCCCTGCTACTCGGGAACCAACTCCCGCCCAGATGGCAGCATTAGCTGACAAGTGGGCTCTACAGAGCCACATCGACAGTGCTACCCTATGCAGAGCTACACCCTTCTAAGACTACTGAAGTTAATGGACTCAGAAAGGTGAAAATCTTTTTTTGGACGCATTATAAGCATGCTTGTGGTGGACCAAGTGGTATTTTGTACCTTTTGTCTTTTGTCAAATAGCAGACTGCTTTTGCAATGCTTTCTAATTTTAAAATGAATTTCATACAACATGGTGGGTTGATGCAGTCCAAGAAAAACAGGCCTAAATAGGTCCCATGGGGGGTTCCAGATTTGGGGGGTTCCTTCCCATTGCCAGCCAGCTGGCCAACGGGGGAAAAGCCCCACCCCCCCAAGAGTGACCACCCGGCAACCCCTACTACAAGATTTAAAGAGCCTTCCAGCTGACATCACTTCTGTTGACAACGTCGTGGTGGGGAGGATCCTTTGCATGAGGAGCATAAGCCCTGGGAATTTCACCTGAATTGTCTGGGGTGGGGAGGGAGAAGTGCCATGTGAAAATGATATTTCCCACTGAAACCAGAGGAAATGTTAATTTCAGTTAGCTTTAATGCTTGAGTAGAGAATCCCGATCAAGGTTCATTTGAAGAGAACTAAATCCAAATCTGATTTTTTGGCTTTTAAAGATCTCCTCTGTCAGGAAGAGCCATGGAATCTTAGCGAGATATGAGTAAGACTCCTTTTTCTACCCTTTTCTGATATTGAAATGATGGGTTTTTTTTCCTTGGGGGAATATATTATTTACTTACAGGGAAATTTCCCAGTGGGTCACTGCCTTAGAAGGCTGCTAATGTCCAGGAGCAAGCCAAGCCAAGCCCCAGCAACTCTGCCAATGGCACATGGGCCAGTTGACTCAGGTCCTTCATCAACAATGCTAATTGGTCACCAAATGTCTCCTCTCACATGGCCACCAGTTTGCAGGAGGAAGCAATGGGTGACATAATGCCTGCTGTTGGCACTGCAGAACTAAGTAGCCCCTGCAGCTCTGGCTTGTAGCATTATAAAAACTTGCTCCAGGCCCATTTTCATTTCCCAGTCTTCTTCTGTTGTACACACACTGAGCAACTGTTATGTCACATTCAACACGTATGGTTGAATGTGCAATTTAAATCCTACATTCATACAGACACTGGTCCTTTGTTTTGTTTTTACAACTGGTATAAGTGTGTATGTGCTGTTCCCAACAGCCTGAGCTGGTTCTGAGAACAACTAAGTATTTAACACATAGTATTTAACACATTCTCTCATTTGGAATCAACTTTATTCAACTCTTTATGCATCCAAAGGTTCAGTTTACTCACATTCCCTTTCCTGGTTCTGATAGGAGCCTTAAAGTCCTGAGTCTTTTGAATGATTCATGCAGTAAAAGGAGCTGAATCTCTCACATCTGCTTAACTAAGAAGATTACAAAAACTGAGAAGGGGGAAACAGTTTTCCCTGGGCAAATGTAGCAAAGGAAGGGGAGGCTGTATAAAACCAATCAGGAAGGCTACTTTTAACCAGCTGACCTTAAGGTTAAAACCTTACCCACAATTCTTTATATATTTAAAGATACAGTAAATTTTCTATAATTTACTACTCTGATTTCAGCCAGATCAGCACAGTGTATATGTAGGATATATGAACATCCACTGTGATGCATGTACAGGGCTCATGTATACATGGCTTATGCATTTCCAGAGTTTATTCATACATATCCCCAGGGCTGTTTTTGGGCTGGAACACACTGGAACAGTATTCCAGCTGGCGTCTGGGCCCGCCCCTTCCCTCCCCGCCGGCTAGAAAGTGCCTCGCACCTGGTCTCCGTGCGGAGACCAGGCATCAGGCACCTTCCAGCTCCATGCACTTAAAGGGGACACTCTCCCTTTAAATGCATGGAGCTGGCTAAAAAGCACCCCCGCTAGAAAGCAGACCAAGTATCTGGCGCCTTCTGGCTCTGTGCACTTAAAGGGAGAGCGTCCTCTAAGTACACAGAGCTGGCTAGAAAGTGCCCTGCACCCGGTCTCCATGCAGAGACCGGGCGTCGGGTGTCTTCCACCTCCATGCACTTAATGGGGACGCTTTCCCTTTAAGTGCACAGAGCCAGAATGTGTCAAAGGCCTGGTCTCTGCACAGGAGCTGGTGGTAAAGGGCCTCCTTGGGGTTCACGGTGCCTCCATCTCCATTCTGCTCTCCCTGGTAAGTGCTGGTGCAGGGAGGCAGCAGTGGGGGCTTGGGGGGTGGCGGCAGAGCCTTGATGGGGGGGAGGGCCTCTCTCTCCCCCATTTCTTTGCCCTCTTTCTTTCCCTCCTTCTTTCCTTCTCTTTCTGTCTTTCCCTCCTTCAGTGGGGGCTTGATTGGGGCTTGGGGGTGGCAGCAGAGCCTTGATGGGGGGGGGAGCCTTCTCTTTGCCTTCTTTCTTTCTTTTTTTCTTTCTTTCCTTCGCTTTCTCTCTCTCCTTCTTTCCTTCTCTCCTTCTTTCCTTATCTCTCTTTCTTTCTTGCCCTCCTTCTTTCCTTCTCTTTCTTTCCCTCTTTCCTTCTCTTTTCTTCTTTCTCCCTCGTTCCCTCTTTCCCTCCTTATTTCCTTCTCTCTTTCTGCACTGTCAGGGATGTGGCCTAATACGCTAATGAGTTCCTGCTGGTGGGTATGGCCTATTATGGTAATAAGTTCCTGCTGGGCTTTTTCTACAAGAAGAGCCCTGCATATACTTAAGTGGATGAGACACTCTATGCACAAATGGGGGCTGCTAGTGCAGTTCTTAACCTAGTCCAACAGCTGAGGCTGTGCATGCATAAACCAGTTTAAATAGTTGACAATAGAGCTGGCGATCTCTTCATTAAGAAGCAGCAGGAAACCAGAATCAATTCCTCCTTTTCCTTTTACCCTTTTAGATTTGTAAGCACCTGGGCAACATCTTGTTGATGTTCCAATTCCTCTGCAGTATACAGTGCACAACAGATATTTTATAGGTAATCAATGATGCTGATGATGATCATGCTCCAAAAGGATCTCTCAGAACTGCATGACAAAATGGCAGATGACATCCAATGTAAGTGCATTCACTAACGGGTCTGAATTGTCAGGAAAAAAAGATTTTGAGGAAATGAGACATCAATTCATCATGTAGCACTGGTAAAAAGGGCAAATTCCATGGTGTGGATTATTAGGAAGGGGAAGAAAAATATTTTTGTACTGCAATACTTTTATATAAATTTATGTTGTAGCATTTGCAATAATGGTTGGCCACTGTGGTAAACAGGATGCTTAGCTAGAAAGTCCTTTGGCTGGATGACGCAAAGCTCTTCTTATGTTCTCGCAATGGTAATTATGATGCAACCCTTGTGAATTTTTGAACAGACAATGGGTTACCTCAAGAAAACAATGACTTTTATTACCAAAGGGCCACAGAGGCAGCTATCTATATGCCATTGACACGTGCGACTCATTTATATCAATTTCTCTTTTCTGCAAACAATTGTGTTACTATAGAAGATATTTTTTGTGACTTCTATTGGCAATCACAGCAAATCTTGCTACTTCTCTGATAAGGGACTCAACCTTCCCACTAGCAGTAAACTATTTTGAATCTTATATAGACCAATAAAACAATTCACTCCTATGAAGATAATACAAAGGGCAAGCCAGCAAATCTTGCACAGTCGCCACAACACAAATAAAAAACCTGCTTTTGCTCATTAAGGAACAACAGTTCCTTAACCACTGAACACATTGTCTGGAGACAAGACTGCAAATGTCCAATTCACAAGTGAAATTAGCTTTAGGCTTTTTAGATAAATGTCACAAGTGGGAGAAAACAAAAGAAAAATATAATTAAGATTACTTTCCATTTTTTCAAAAAAAAAAAGATATGCAATAAAGCATCACATACTATTTGTTTAAACTGAACACCTAAAGTGATTTATTTCTCATAGGGTCTCATCCCAGGTGTGTGAGAAAAATAATACAACATTATGGCTCAGCTGCAAATAACTCCCATGGATGTAAAGCACATCCAGAATCTGACACCTTGCCTGCTGGGGAGACGAAAGTGGCTGTAGGCAGGGGCAGCTTTGCCTGTCTTGGAAGGAGGAGGATGCAGCAACACAGGGACACCCAGTGTCATGACATAGTGATGCATGGTGGAGCCGGTGGGCATTTAAGGCTGGCTTCGCTCCTGTATTTCCTCTTTGGTCACATGGTCATCTGGAGGTTGGATCTCGTGGGTTGGCACGGGAGACCCAGGGAATCAGTGGTGACACTGCGGCCCGCATGGTGGTGCAGTGGTGGCCCACACAATGACTTGGAGGTGGCAGCGAGCAGGCCAGGCATGAGAAGGGCCCACTTATCTCAGCCAGGGCTTGGGCGTGGGGGCTGGGATGTGACAGGGAGGAGCACACGGGGCCAATTGAGACCTTTTTATTAGGGCTGAGCGACAGCTTCAAGTAGGAGTGGGGTGGTGTTCCTGTGCCACATGAGGAGGGCCTTGCTGGTGGGTTTGTCCAGGTTAGGCCACAGTAAGGCAGTAAGCCCAACTTCCCATGGCAGGCTGGTAAAGGGGGCTTGGCCTTTGGTGAATCAGGGCTTGGGTGGGCCAAGGGCCTGGTGTGTCCACCTGGCCCACTGCAGTGGCATTAGGCTAGTAGGCCAGGCACACCAGGAGTGGGCTAGTGAGGGAGTTGGGGTCTTAGGGGTATCAAGCCTTTGGGCCCCAGGACCAGTGTGGGCTGTAGGCCAGATGGCATGGTGTCAAAGAAAGAGCAGGGGCATTTGAGAGCCAGTTTGGTGTAGTGGTTAAGCGTGTGGAATCTAATGTGGGAGAACTGGGTTTGATTCCCCACTCCTCCACTTGCACCTGGCTGGATGACCTTGGGCAAGCTGTAGTTCTGGCACAGCTGTTCTTGAAAAAGAGCAGTTTCTATCAGAGCTCTCTCAGCCCCATCTACTTCACAGGGTGTCTGTTGCGGGGAGGGGAAGGGAAAGGAGTTTGTAAGCGGCTCTGAGACTCCCTTGGGTAGTGAAGGGCGGGGTATAAATCCAATCTCTTCTTCTTCTTCTTCATTCTCTGAAAAAGGCAACAATATGTTCCCGGAGGACTTGCAGCAAGGGTTGTGGGTGGCTCTGGGCTGCCCAGTGGGTGCAAGGTCCTAAGCAGAGGCTTGGCCTTGGCAGTGGCAGGTTAGTGCAGAAAAATGGAAAGCAGATCCAGTGAACACCATGTAGCACCTTCCCTGCTGGAGGTCAAATATGTCAGACTTAGCCTTCAGGTTTTGTGGCCCAGGGTTGGGAATGAGGACTGCCTTTGGGACCACCCTGACTAGGCTCCTCCCCTCCAAGTTTCATGGCCCAGAGGGATGGCTGGCACCCAGAGCAAGGTGAGACACCCAAAATATGGCAAGGAGGTGGACGGGAATGACCCCTGGCCTTGGCTTGTTGTTTCTGCACTTGGGGGGTTGCCTTTGCCACAAATGCGTAGTCAATAAAGTGGCCTATCGTTAAACGCAATACCATATCTGTCTCTTTCTTCTGACTGGGGGGGGGGGGGCAAAATTCTGTTCTGGTTTTTGTCAGGATTCACCTTGGTTCCACAATGCAATGGTTGTTAATTACTGTTAATTTTTTGGGGGGGCCTGGATAGAAGGTTGTTATAGCTGCAATGTACTGGAAGATGCATTCCAAAATTAACCAACTGGAACCAAATAATGACTCCTAACTGCTAATAAATAAGGATACTCAGTAGCCTCTGAAAGTCTTTGGAACTGAATGTTATTGTGGCACATCACTCTCTACTTTTCACAGCTGCAAAAGGGAAGGGAAGGGACAGGGACAGGGACAGGGAGAAGCAGAGGGGAGAGATGGTGACTCAGCACCTAATTTAATTGGCAGATATTCCAGCTGAAAAGGATCACCCTATTATGCTCTGTTTCTAGGATTGCCAGCCTCCAGGTGGGGCCTGGGGATCTCCCGCTTTTACAACTGATCCCCAGCTGACAGAGGTCAGCTCCCCTGGAGAAAGTGGCTGCTCTGAAGGGTGGACTCTATGATATTGTACCATGCTGAGGCCCCTCCCCTCCCCAAACCCCACCCTCTCCTGGCTCCACCCCCAAAGTCCCCAGGTATTTTCCAACCCGGACTTGGCAACCCTATCTGTTTCTCATCAGTGTACTTAACACTTGTCGCTCTGTTCTCACTGGTGCTGTAAATATGAACGTGGATATTTTATAGGAAAGGCATTTGAATGTTTTGTAGGCAGAGCATTTATCTGTAAAGAAATTCTGATACATCTTTAAAAGGAACTGAGCAGATGCATACTTTATCGGGCTCTGGGCTCTACAAATATATCTTCTCCTTGTCTCTTGAAACTCTTGATGTCATTTGATAATTCTGTGTTTTTCTAATTGAGAGTCCCCTTCTCACTCACTCACGCTCTCTCTCACACACACACACAATTATACACAGCTGTGTACTGTACATTAGCAAGAGGACTAGACGCTCCTGTCAGCCATGCAGAGGTCAGGGACACGAGGGAAAGGAAGCTATAAGCCAGGCTCAAACGGCCTGCCCAACTGACAATTAAGTCAACAGAGAGAATTCATTGATTTCAATAGGTGCTGAATGTCCCTGAAAAATCTGCTTATTAATTAGCAGTTAATTACTTTGTTAAACTGAAGCCTAGTAAACATTAATAATGCAAAGCAAGAAGGGGAGGGGGGGACTTGCTTTCACATTTACATATTTGCAGCGTAGCAGATTTCCTACCGCCAAGTTAACAGGTGATCGTGCCAGTTCTCGGAGGAGCCTGACTCAAGTTGAATGTAAGAGGGAAGCAGCCAGAGGCAGCCAGCAGTCTTATGGGTGTCAAGTGGCCTGGATTTTGACACAGACAGACAGACAGACAGACAGACACATGGGGGCAAAGCATCAAAGACAGATGGCTGGAAAAGAAGGCAAAAAAGCAGAGTCTCTAACTAATTTATGAAAGCATGATCACAGTCACATAGCTTCCAAAAATATCGCTGAGAAGGGTTTGATGCATTGGCTTTCCAAGGGAGTGAATGTCACAAGGCGGAACCCTGTGATTCTTTACTTTTTGCAACCTTTCATATATTTGCACTCAGAACTAGCTCTGCATAGTGAACAGTGATTTGTCACCCGGACAGATGCTTTTTGGGTCCCCATTCAGTAAAGACGCAATGGAGGTACAGTGGTAGAGCAGGGTCGGGGTTAGATCCCTGGGCTCTCCAGTTAAAAGGGTGCCAGGAATTATATTTCCCTGCCAGAGGTGCAGTGGTTAGAGTCCCTGACTTGTTACGTCTGTAGGTTCCTTCAGGATTCTGAAACAGGGCAGTGGCACAACCACAAAATGACTGCAGCAGGAGGCAGAACCAAGCACAAAATGTCAGGGAATGAGATTAAGTATAACTGTCATAGTAACACTTTAACATTTAAGGCAGAAGCTCTCTTTAACAGGATATCTTTTAATCTGTATAGCCATACAAATCTTCAATGGCCAGTCAGAAGCCCTGCTTGAAAAACGCTCCACTATCCCTGCCCACTTTCTGAAAACACTCGGTGGACACCAGGAAAATTATTAGCCGGTACCCCATTGGGAACACCAGGTTCAGATTATCAGACTAGGACCTGGTTCAAATCAATACTTGCTCATGAAGCTCACTGGGTGACCATTGGCCAATCACTCCTAAATAAATACATCTCAACCTCTTTTAGAAAACTCCTTGAATGATCACTGAAAAGCAGAGCAGCATGGGCACCATGTAACATTTCCCCTAAAACTCAGTTTGGCTCAAACCTAAAAATTAGGAGGCCCACTTGTGCATCTTACCTCTATAAGATCAGTGGCCTGTTGCAGCACACACTGTCCAGAGTAGCCTCAGGGCAAGCCTCTGGGGGAAGTGGAGCCAACCAGCTCAGCGAGCAGGAGAGAGAAAGGGAGGAGGGACAAACCATTGCACATTAGGGCTGAGGCACTGAGACCAGCATATGTTCCAGCTCCCCCTCCTCTCACCAGGCAGGGCCTCAGCTTAGTATAATATACATGCAGGCTCACAGAACAAACAGCCTGTCAGCCTCAGGAGATGGAATGTCAGCTGTCGCCTTCATGATCTCAGAGCAGCCTTTGACTCAGTGCCTAGACAAAGACGATGGGATAAACTGAACAAATCATCCATGGACAAGCACCTACTCTTCCTGATTCAACAATTATATGCTTAGTCTACTGCTCAGGTGAGATGTGGTCCTGCTGCTCATTCATACTTGAAGCAGGTTCTAAATTATTAAAATAAATGTGTGTTCTCCACTACCCTTGTGGCTGGGGGGGGGGGGGGGGAAGCTTGTCTGAAGAATAAACTCATTCCATTCTCAGAGTGACCCAGCCAGAGCTCGGAAATTCCCAAATGTTACAATAACTCCCCCAAAGCCCTTTTTGAGAAGCTCTCTAGTATATATATAGCAGTCAAGGAACAGAAAAGCTTATTAAGTGATAGTAACTTGCTTTTTGCAGTCACATATACATGAGGAAATCAGATAAACATACAGAATTGCTTTACCACCATGCCTGGTTTTTCTGTGTTTCCTCATTCTATTGCTGTAGTTAAGTTAATTGCTCCAGTTGAGAGAAAAGTTCTACCAGTAGATGAAAATTCTGTAACAAATTAGATTCTCCAGTACTTAACTGCATGTTTCCTATTGCTTTTCTGTTTGTATTCTCTTTCCCAATTAAAAAAAAAAATTCACTGTGTTTGAGACCTACTGCTGGGGTTGGCAACTCTGAGTTGGGAAATTCCTGGAGATTATAGGTGGCAGAGCTTGAAGAAGGCTGAATTTGGGGAGGGGAAGGAGCCCAGCAGGGTATAATAACAAAGACTTCACCCTCCAAAGCAGCCATTTTCTCCCAGGGGACTGATATCTGTCATCTGTGATCCCAGGAGATCTCCAGGCCTACTGCTTATCCAGGGGACGTAAAAGAATATTAACATGTGAATCTGCCTTATACTGAGTCACATCATTGGTATATTGAGCTCTGTACTGTCTATTGTGACTGGCAACAGCTCTCCAGGGTCTTAGATAGCAGTCTTCACATCACCTACTACCTAATCCTTTTAAATGGAGATGCTGGGGATTGAAGACAAGAGTCACTAGAAAAGACAATAAAACTAGGAAAAGTTGAAGGCAGCAGGAAAAGAGAAGGACCCAACATGAGGTGGATTGACTCAGTAAAAGAAGCCACAACCCTCAGTTTGCCATCTTCCTTTTCTTTTTTACTCAAAGACTCTAAACAAATTATGTAATCAGTATGTCCCTGATTTTTTTTTAAATTTTATTAGTTCAATTTATACTTCACCCTCTCCACGAGAAGGCTCAGGGTGGCTTACAAAATCGGTACACAGGTACCACTAAGATACATTAAAAGCATTGAAATAATTAAATACAATAAAATCATAAGGTCGATGAAATCAAGGTGTTAGTAATGTTTCCATAAGATGGCGTGATATTGCTTTCAAAGTGCTTACAGACATTTCACCATCTCAATGGCCTCCTGAGTCACAATGGAGTAGACCCACTGGCAGAATTGTGGGCAGGGCTCGTTGTGGGTACTAGTGAGGGCGGCTCCTTAGTTGAAGGCCTGGTGGAAGAGCTCCGTCTTGCAGACCCTGCAGAACTGTAAAAGGTCCCACAGGGCCCTGCTCTCTTCCGGGAGCTCATTCCACAACTACAGAGCTGCCACTGAGAACACCCTGGCCCTGGTGATGGCAAGCCTAGCATCTTTGGGACCTGGCAGGGTCAGACGGTTCTGCGACCCCGGCCATGGTGCTGTGTGAGGTATATATGGGGAAATGCGGGGAGAAGCATATAGGGCTGCTTTCCTTAAAGTGGGGCTTGGAGATCTCTTAGAATCACAACTGATCTCCAGACTACAAAGATCATCCCTCCTGGGGGATCCCCACTGAGATCCCTCCCTCCTCCAAACTCTGCAGGCACTGCCCCTCTACCTCCAGGAATTTTTCAAACTGGAATTGCTAAACCTAGAAACATGAAATATATCCAGTCACATAGAAATGTTGCAGTTGGAGTCGATGACAGAAAGCAGGAGTATTTTAGGAGGACAGGAGGAAATCTCCCACCTACCCCCCCCCCCCAATACCTTGTTTTAGACTACATGTGATTATTACTCAGGTCCAAGTATATCTCTGGTTGCTATGAAGTATAAAAAGTAACCATAACAAATGTGCTTAGAATACACTGCTTTTTCACAATTTACTTTTGAGTGCATTCAGGAAAAGGCTTTTGAACTTTCTTGGTGAATCATGCACTCCCACCAAAACATGAAATGGCATCCGTGGTCCAGATGCAACCTAAAGTACAGTATGTAACCCCTCCCTCCAAATCTGGCAGTTCATCTAGAAATAATCAGCAAATGCATTTAATTATATCTGAGAGTTAATTTTGAAAAGTCATGTTTGTTTACTTAGATATTTATACTCCAGTTTTCTCCCAAATGGGAACCCAAAGTGGCTTACAACATTATTCTTCTCCAGTTTTATCATGACAACAACCCAGAAAGTCTCCATGGCAGAGTAGGGATTCAAGCAGAGTAGGGATTCAAGCTTGGGCCTCCTGGATCTTGGGCTGTGGACAGACTGGCAGCTTGGAGTGATATGGCGCTGCCTCTAATTGTAGTGCTTTGAAGTATTGCGGGGCATACCAACCAGGCAGCACACCCTGCTGCGGGTCACCCATGTGGCCATCCCGTGGGCATACATCCACATTACTACAGTGCCTCAGCCACAGAGTGCACCACCCAGGGTTTTTTTAAAAACAGGCATATGCACATATAAGGTAAACGGGGCAGTGCTTATCTCCGTTTCCAAGCCAAAGAGCCAGTACTGTCCGAAGACTTTCCCCATGGTCATGTGGTCAGCATGGCTAGATGCCAAAGTGCATGGAACGCTGTTACCTTCCCACCAAAGTGGTACCTATTTATCTACTTGCAATTTCTTGCTTTCGAACAGCTAGGTTGGCGGGAGCTGGGGCCAGAGACAGGCCTTCACTCCATCATACAGCACTCAGGTCTCGATCTGCCAAACTACTGACCTTCTGGTCTGCAGGTCAGCGTCTTAACCACTGAGCCACAGTGGCTCCATATGCACATATAGGCATATAGGCACTAAATAAAAACCCCAGTGGTGGAAATGGATCTGCAGGTTCAGACTGCCAGTCCATTCTTTGTGCACTCCCCCACATTTCAGACATCCAGCCATGCATGTTATGAGGTGTCTATTTACTGCATTTCCAACTCATCGTACAACAGGGTGAGTATAACTGGGGAATGGCTGCCAGATGTGGCTGTATGACCCCACTGGTTTAATCTGTTAGGGGAATGCAGCTGTATCAGGCCAAACTGCCAATCTGAATGCAGCCCTGGTCTGGCACTGTAATCACTATATCATACTGTAGTTTCATTAGATTTTACATTTCATTTCTTTTATAATACAGTATGTGGCTGCTGTCATCTCAGTGTGATATTAAATGAGGGTTTCAAGAATGAAATCAGAAATAATCTAAGAAAACAGGAGGAAGACAAGAGCAGTTTATAATGCTATGTGTTGATTAGAAATGGTTTCAGAATGTAGCTGTGTTGGCCTGCAGTAGAAGAGCTAGATTTAAGTCCAGTAGCGCCTTAGAGATCAATATTTGAAGCACAAGCTTTCAAGAGATGTGACAAAGGGAGCTTTGATTCTCACAGAGAATCTTGTAACTAGGGCCAGGGCTTTCTCGGTGGCAGCTCCATACTGGTGGAATGAGCTCCCGGAAGAGATCAGGGCCCTACGGGACCTTCCTCCAATTCCGCAGGGCCTATAAGATGGAGCTGTTCCACCAGGCTTTTACTTAGGAGCTGCCACCATCACTAGTAACAACTGTATCAACTTGCAGAGCCTGGCTCCAGGTTATTTATCGACAGCCTGTGCGCGTCAAGTAAGATCAATAAGCTGAAAATGAACAACATATGGAATGCCCTCATGTAGCAATGCCACTGTTTCATGGTTTCTCCCACACTCAGTACGAAACTGTGGTTTTTTTTTTCCTCATCCATATTACTGAGATTTGAAAGAAATATAGCTGTTTAAATGGACTCCTGTTTTTGCATCAATTGCTATAAAAGAAAATGGGCAATTTTCCAAAGACAATAAACCAGACAAAAACGGTCTTCTCAATCATGCACAGCATTTAAACAAAGCAGAAATATATACATTCATACATTCCCTAGTCATGATACTAAGATGGTAACTGGGTAAGTGGTGTGAGTCCGCTTTGCTGTTAGATATTACAGATACATTAAAAGACTGCTGCTATGCACATTTGCAAAGTATGTCATATTTGGGATCAGAAAGGAATTCACTTATAGTCATATTAGCCATGAATGAGAATGTGGGTCCCTTTTGCCCTGAAGTCTGTGGTTTGACTTCCTTGCTGGGTCATGGGAGTCATGTATTAGTTAATCAGCCCTGAACTGGATAGCCCAGGCTACCCTGATCTGGTCAGATTTTGGAAGCTAAGAAGGGTCAGCTCTGGCTCGTATTTGGATGGGAGACCTCCAAGGAATACCAGGGTAGTGACATGGAGGCAGATAATGGCAAACCACCTCTGAATGTCATTTGACTTGAGAACCCTATAAGGTCACCATAAAATCAGCTGTGACTCAATAGCACTTTCCACCACCCTTAGTCAATCAACTTCTACAGCACTCCTATTCTTTCAGTACTAATTTGGTACAGCCATTAGAATGTTGGGTTCAGATCACAGAGAACTGAGTCCAAACCCCTTCTCAGCTATTGAACTCGCAGGCTAGCCTCGTGAGTAAATCATTATGCCTGTAATCCTAAATACACTTACTTGAAATTCAGTGGAACTTATTTCTGAGGAAACATGCTTAGGATGGTGGCGCACATCTCCTCCTAACCTACCTGGCAGTGTTGTTAAGAAGATAAAATGAGGAGACTGTGGCTGCACATGTAGATATTATTGGAGCAGTGGCTCACCAATGCTGGGACTGGAATCCTAGTGTCTGGGCTAATGCAGCCCGAATCTCTCTCTTCCTGTCCATTTGTTTGCCAGCACGCTAACAACTTCCCAAGCAGATGTTGTGGGCTTTGGCACTTGAGTCAAAAGGCTGCCTTATCTTTTGACACTACTTACTGGACTGGTCCCTTTCACCTAAGCTTCTTCAAAGACAGGGGATAAGTTAAGATTCTGGAATCTGTTTCAGATCAGTCCAGTGTTTACAGCCTAAAGTAGGAGATGCTACTGTCCTTAACATGGCTCAGTCTATGCTCCCAGTAGCACAAGCTTCTTGCTTTCAAAAGGGATATTTCATGTCTCAAGCTCTGCCACACCTTTTTTTTTTCCTGACAAGATAATTACTAGACTGCTGACTTTTTGATTCTGGAGATTTTTATTTAAGCGTCAGCTCCCAGACATTTTTAGTCTCATTTATATATGCAATAAATACTGTCAAATGAATTTAGGGGAGACTTAATGAGAACTTTAGTTTGTTCCTGGTATCACAAGGTGAACATACAGGAGAGAAGCAAAAATAGTCCCTGAGGTAGCCCAAGCCTAAGGCAATAAAGCCAACCCAGTCTCTTCAGCAGGTCTTCCAGTGACCTTGCCATTCATTTTCAGGAAACAGGCAGCACAGAAATGACTCATGTCAGTGAGGTGACACAAGTCAGAGTTCAGTCAGGTGAAATTCTGTACAGAAAAAAGGTGCCCCACTGAAATTATACTATTGAATCTACAAGTGGATTACAAGTTTGCCTGGAGATGGTCATGAACACATGAAGCTCTCTTAGACTGAGTCAGACCATTGGTGTCTTAAGGTCAGCACTGTCTACTCCAACTGGCAGGGGCTCTCCGGTCTCAAGCAGACATCTTTCACGTCATCTACCTCCTGATTTTGTTTTTAACCTGGGATACCAGGCATAGGCATCAACTACAGGGGGGCTCGAGGGCTTGAGCCACCCCCGAAATTTCTGGGGGGGGGGGCTGAGCCCCCCCGGGAAACGGTGCACCCTCCGCCGAGCCTCCCTGGGCCCTTCCTAGGGCCACCACCGCTGCCGTCTCTCTCCCCCCCCCAGCCTGACCACTCCGTCCCTCCCTCCCTCCGTCCAGGGACCAGCTAAGCAAATGCCCAGCTGGCCCCTGGACAGACGGAGGGAGGGACGGAAGCAGGAGAGGTCAGTCAGGGGGGGAGGTGGCGGCGGGAACATGGTCCTTGCCCTTCCTTTTCTAGTACATACTTTCTTTTCCCTGCCAGATTTCCTCTTCCTTTCTCTGCCTTGCATCTCTGAAGAATTTAGGTTTGCGGAGCCAAGACAAATTACCCTTTTGCAACACTGCTGTGAGGCTGTGACCATAAAGCAGTGCCTAAAAAGCTTGATGCTGTTAAATTTTTCACAAAGGTTGGAGTGATTGATAGGGCTGTTTGTGGCCCCTGTAATTTCTAAGCATTGAGTCTGCAAGCAAAAAAAACAACAACCAACCCCCTAAACACCAACCTGGATTCCCTGTCTTTTATTTCCATTTTGGTAGCATTGAGTTGAACACCAACAGCTCCAGACTTTCTGAAAACCTAAAAAGATATCTAACCCCCCCCCTTTTTCCCTGTTAAAAAGCTTTACAAAGGGCATGTAAATTAATTGTTAAGCTGTTGCTAAATATTAAGTGAAGTTATTTTTTTTAAAAAAAAAATCTGCATTTTATTTTCCCGTGGCATCACTTTATAAGGTTTGCACTGGCAAATACTGCCAACAGGAATGCCAGAAAAATCAGTTTGTGAGGCTGGCATTGTCAAGTCCAAGTGCCCTGGGACAGCTGAGAATTGTTATGGGAGTGGAATTTACTTTTCTATTTTTTTTAAGGTTTAGCCATTGATTCCTCTTTTTTCTCTTTCAAAAGAAGATTTTTTTTTTTGCAGTTTTCTGTTTTACCTCCATTCACTCTTCAACCCTTGCGGAGTTTCCCCCCCCCCCCCCCCCCTTATGCTGCTCACTGCAGAGTACTCTAGTGGGAGGACAGGAAGGTTTGGGAAGACATTGAATGCCTCTGAGCATCTGCAGAATGAAATTTGGAACTTTTTGGAACTAGACCTTCCCTTCCTGCCTCTCCTCTCTTGGAATTTCTCTCTTCTTTTTATCAAAATAGAATTGACGAGCTCAAAATGCCTAAAAACATGAAAAAGGCAAAAATGTTGCATTTTGGGGTGAAATTGGGTAAAGAGAATTCCTCTTACAAATGCTAGGAGAGCCCTTAAAGCCATTACCTGTCCTGTTTTGGGGGTGATGACAGCAACGGGCTTGAACCCCAGGACTGGTGTCATCCTATCCCGAGTGGCCCCTGCCAGTGGCCAGGAAGGACCTGGCAACTCCTCTATGAGTGGGGCACTGGATCCCAGAGCTTCTGTCAGGGCCCACTGCCCCCTCCATGCACCTCCCCCCCCCCCACTGATGAAGAAGCACATGTAGGCAGTGCAGAATGACAGCACTCTCAGTGACACGGCAGCAGCAACGTTACCAGCAGGTGGGTTGGAAGCATGAGGGGGTCCTGGTGATGGGCTGAAGGTAGCTCCTGGACACAGGCTGCCCCACAAAACCTGGAACAGGCACTGTTGAGCCCCCTTAGGAAACCATACCACCTCTGGCTGATTCCATCCATTGGGTTGTGCTGCATGGCTGACTGAGGCAAGAGAAATTGCCCTCTTCCTCATGATCAAGGAGGCAGAGGCCAGCTTTCCTTTCATTCTGGGCTACTTGCCTTGCCTGCTTCTGGCTATTGCCACTTGCTTGTGCCAGCAAGCAGGCAAGCACTGATGGCTACTAGGAAAGAAAGAGTAGGTGGCAGCTACCTCTTGCTGTCAGTAGGATTGAATCTCCATGGGAGGAATGCACTCCCAGACCTGTGCTGTCCCCATCCTTGGAACTGTGGTACACTACCACCTGTACCAGTGCCAATTTGCAGTTTGAACCAAAGCATATTTACTCAGAAGCAAGCCCCATAGTGTTCATCAGTGCATATGTCCAGATAAGCAAGTAGATGCTTCCTTGTTAAATATGCCAAAGGATCTAACCCACTGTTTCCTTCTGGATGCTTCATTTTAATATCAGGTGACCATAAAAAGAGTTGCCACACTTGAATTAGCACCTACAGCAGTTAGCTAAATGAGCAAAGTGTAGCAATAGCAAAAACAGGTCATTTTATTTCTCCCAAGGAAAGTGGATATTTTCTATACCATTAAGAAAGTTGAGTGACCTTTCTTCAAGCTTTTATAATGTTGTTCCATTTTACTATATAATTAGCAGTGGAAAAATTAATAAAGACAAGGCTGGTTTGTGACAAGCGCATAGCTGCACAGAAGTCTGACTCTCATAGTTTTCACCCAAGTTCACGACAACATCGTGTTAATGCAGAATTCACAGATATCCCACTTTTGAGGTCACATGGTATTGTTCCCATAATGCCACAGTGAAAAGAACTGCCACCTATTTATGTACAGATTGTGCCTTTAACACAAAGCAGAAAAACAACAGATGAAGTTTTTTGCTGCACTGAAATAACGTGAATGGGGAAAAGATGACCTGTTGGTTTTCTGCCCTCATGTATGTGTTAACAAAAATACTACATAAAACATATTTGCTGAAGAGTCACAGATGATATTGCAAATTCTGTTGTAGAAGATAGGGGGCGTGGCCTCTCCCTACATATTTATTTATTACATTCATGTCACCTCTAGTTTTGCTTGAAGTGATTTACCCTCAAAAATATAAAATACAATAATAAAAAAGCACTAGCAAAACAGCAACTGCTACAGTCTACATTTTCACAGCCACGGCCCAAATAGCAATCAGAGACTAGAGATGGGCACATAATAGGAAAATATGGTTTGTGTCGTGGTTTGTGAAGTGACCAGTTTGCAGACCACAAATCATCACAAGCTGTTAGAAACCTAATGAACTGATTTGTTAGAACATATCCTGTGCATACCAAACTGACAGGGGATCTCTGGCTGGCTCTCCTTTACCTGCCCTCCAAGTCTGGTGAGGATTGGATTTACACGGTTCAGGTTATTCCCCCCCCCCCAAAGAAGGTGCCCCAGGAAAGTGCTTCTTTGGGGGGCTGTAACTCAGACCCTGTAAATCCAATCCTCACCAAACTTGGAGGGCAGGTAAAGGAGACTGTGCTGAAGATCCCCTGCATGCAGTCATTTTGACAGGCACAGGTTCAGTTGGTTAAGGAGTGTATAGAACAGATCCTGTGCAAGCTAGAGACATCAAAGTTGCAGGGAACTTCCCCCAAATACTCCTCTACAAGCCCTCCAAGTTGTTGCTTTGAAGTTTGGTAAATATTTAGATTGAGCCGAAACAGCCCGTCTGGAAATGTATCTGTTCAGGAACTGGCACAAACCCCATGAACAGCTTGAAAGTTTGTGAAAAGTTCGTGCCTGTTGGCCTGCCTCGAACTTCACTTCATGAACCACAAACCAGCCGAAATTCGTCATGAACTTTAGTTCATTAACTGGTTCATGCCTATGGGTATCGGAGACTCATTTGCTCATTTGTACCCTTCCGACAGAATGCCACAGAATCATGAACAAACCAAAGGCGTTCAGAAGATAAGCCCCAAACTTGCTGAAATATTATGGCTTTACCCAGTTTCCCAACTATGGCTAAGGAGAGTGCTTTTCATTTTTCCTCTGCAATCTGTTTCATCAATGTAAAAATATGAAGATCTTATACAGGCCAACTCTGCTGAGGGTGGCCAGCTCTCAGAAGGCACAATTTTTCCCACTCACCCAAGGACAGGACAAGTGGTGATCAAGAGGTCAAGAGGTGAAGCGTGGTGAAGGAGCAGAACATGTACTCAGAGACAAAGCTGAGATGTTACATATGTCATCACTTTGGTGCTATATGCAGTCCTCTCACCTAGGGCCAGTCAAAGGTTCTGTTTTGCACAAGATGAAGTTTCCAGGCAACCACTGAGTTAACTTTGGGAACTGGAACCTGTCTAATGGGGCAAATTACCATTCTGGAGGATCATTTCAAGCAGGAAAAATGCATGGGAAGGAAAGCTTTAAAAAAATTCTCTGAACCCAGCTCCCAATCCTACGCACCAAGTATTTAAATAAGGGGAAGAAATGCTGAGAGCTCTATAAGGTGAACTCCTAATAGCTCATCTGGCTTGGCCTCAAGAAATGACAGGCCTTTATTATATTAAATTAATTAAAATATTGATATTCCCTCCTTTGCTTCTCATAAGAGGCTTAAGGCCTTTGAGTGGTAAAGTGTAACAAACCGGATGGAATGCAATTTCCTTGACTGGGTCCCATAAGATAAATTTGAGCTCTTCAACCCCTTTTTAAAACCCTGAAGTACTAATGAAGAGGGTTCAGTGTGACGGAACATTGCTCAAAACCGTCTCCTGACCACTGAGTAAAAGCAGTCCTTCTGAAATTGAGTGATAGGGCTTCACGATTGGAGGGCATGGTTTCCAGGCTGGCTTGCCCTCAGCCTTTCACTTTTAGAACTTAATTATTTCCCCTATATTGAATGCAAAAGCGAGCTGAGTTGAGTTACACATGAAAAAAATTCTCAATTTCCCTGACGTGCTTCTGTCAAATTGAAGGAGAAGTGAGAAAACAGAGCACCCTGTGATATTGTAACTGAAAGCTTTAGGGAATCTAATCAAGTATCAATACATACAAAGGTTGGCTCTTTCATTACACATCATCTTGGTATAAATAATTTTCTTAATTAATTAAGCACAGCCTTTTAAGTGCGGTGAAATGGCTGCTCTTTCTGTGGCTACAACAAGGCATCCCTGTAATAAAAAGAGCTAGAAACAGAGAAAGCTAATTTAAAATCAAAGGGGGTTATTAAATACATTTGACCATTAGCTGGGCATTAGTGTTGTTTGGGGGACACTTTAATGCCCACAAGTAGACAGTTCATTGGTTTTATGACTCTTGAGTGTACATCAAACTAACAAAACAGGCAAGGGTGAGGGGAAATTGTGCTGAAATTATCATCAGCCGTTCATTTGTACCTTCCATGCTTCTCTTTAATTGCCTCATGCTCCGCCTGACCCAACATAACCCTGTTTCTCTCCACAGCTTTTAGCATTGAGAGGATGGAGTTTTATCAATAGAGATCTGAGGCTGAACACAAAGTAAAGTTACAAAGTCAGATTGTGAGGTTCAAATGCCTAATAATGTTCTGTCATTTATTTCCCCTCCTTAAAAAAAAAAAAGCTTTGTTATCAGTGAGCTAAGATCAAAGTTTCAATGTGAAAAAACCTGAGTATTTAAAATACATTTCTGGTAGCTTTATTAATTATTCCCATGGATATAGTTCTTCAGGAAAACCCCCAAACAAACATGAATTCACCTTTTAAATGGGACTCTAATAAATTGTGAAGGCAGGCATCTGGGTACCCAGAGAACCGGGTAGAAATGTAAGCTGCCCTGAAAGGTTAAACTGATACTATGAGGTTATTCAAGTTCTTGTGTGCATCCTGAATTAGTTTTATTGTCCAATAAAACCCCTTAGGAAGATTGCAAATACAGCATCATTTCTTCTTCTTCTTTAGTGGATAGAGTTCCTTTTGATGTCAACAAATCTCTTGAATTGTTGCTGCAGGTATTTTTCTGGTGTGGTTCTTTTTTTCAAATTCACACCAATTTCTTTCTATCTGCTTTGACGCAAGACAGCCAAGGCACTAAACTGTTATTGTCAAAATTGCCACTGCCATCACTGTGTCACCACCAGTGATGGAACTGATTCTCCCTATCCCCCACAGTATGACTCAACAGAGAAGTTTGAATGGTATTATATATAAAACTCCCTGGTGGCCGTTCTGAAGAATCAAAAGAAGTTTGCTGCAAAATGGTATTGGGACGGTGAGTATGAGGGAGATTTCTTTCTACAGAGCTAACCTCAACAAAAAGGAAGGACGGGTGTGCCAGAAGCACTTGGCAAAGGCCTGTGTATAGGAGGTGGTGCCAGCCGATAAAGCTTTATCTCTTATTGGCTAACCACTTTATCTCCCTGTTGGCTAAACTTCAGCCAAGCACTGTCAATGGTGCCTCAAACTACATTTGAGCACAATATCCTGTATGTCTCAAAAGAGCCATGCATGAATGTGACATAGGTCTTCCACCCAATGTCTGAGACTTTTGGTGGTTTCCATTTTATTTTCTAAACATATCTTTTTTTGGAATTCTGTTTGGTGGCAACGACTATACAGTCATGGACCTGAGGAAGTCTTAAGGCATTGTGGCTGAAGACTGAGGAAGAAACGCAGAGTTCTAATGTATGAAAAAAAAAATGACAATTCCCCCCCCCGTGTCTTCACACCCATGGTTTTTATTTTACTAGATATGTTTTTGATCAATGCTCCCTCTAAGCTGTGGAGTCTTGTGAGCAAAAATGCTACTTTGTGAGCTACTGGCATTAAAGTCGTGAATGAAAGATTTGGCGACGAACAATTTGCCAGTTGAGTGTAATGGTTAAGTGCATGGACTCTACCACTCCTCCACTTGCACCTGCTGGATGATCTTGGGCAAGCCATAGCTCTGGCATAGCTATTCTTGAAAAAAGAGCAGTTTCTGTCAGAGCTCTCTCAGCCCCACCTACCTCACAGAGTGTCTGTTGTGGGGAGGGGAAGGGAAAGGAGTTTATAAGCCGCTCTGAGACTCAAAGTAGTGAAGGGCGGGGTATAAATCCAGTCTCCTCCTCCTCCTCCTCTTCTTCTTCTTCATAAATTAGTTTGCTCTGGTGCCATTCTTCCTGAACTAAGACAAGTATGAGCCAGAAGCTAAAAAACTGTGAGCTAACTCACACTAACTCATCTTAAAGGGAACACTGGTTTTGATGTGTGCCTTAGAGATCAGAAAAATGACCTCAATCATATTGTAGGATTGGTGTAAATCAACATTTCCCCTCAAAAAAAGATCCTTTCTAGTCAGAGATTTGTGTGTGTGTGCAAACCAATTATCAAAGGTTCTTCCGCCTCTTGCCCACGTCAACATGGCAGCTGCCCTCTTCCTCCTCCTTTTTAATTGCAGGTTGTCTTGTGCCCTTTTGTATGTGATAATTAACTCTTCATCCTGCCCTGCTTTTACAGTGGCAATCTATCTCTTGAAAGTCTAATTCACTTTTTCTCCTCCTTTTTGCAGTCTGAAAAAGTGTATTGGTGTAAAACACTTCTGGCGGTAAAGTGCAAATGTTATTTTTTCTGCAAGTTGCTATTAGCTACAGCAAACACAAATATAGGTTTAGTTCCAACATCACACGGTTACCTGGCCTTTCCTGCAAGGAGCTCACGGTAGCTTACACTTTCCTCCATTTTCTCTTCACAACAATCCTCTCAGATAAGTTAGGCTGAGAAGGAGTGACTGGCCCAAGGTCACCCAGTGAGTGTTGTGGCAGAAAAGGGGATATAAACCTAAGATATGATCCCTCACCCTTGTCTAGAGCCTTACCCACTATGCCATGCTGGTGGTATACATTGTGAAGTTACAGTTCATCTTATAGTCAATCACTCAAATCTTAGTTTGGGTCAAAAATGCTGATTTCATTGACTTCTCTATGATGGACAGGTAGCTGTCCTGCCTTTCTTTGAGTGATGTTCCAATCCCCTGTCACTAGTCAGAACCCTACACCAATCAGAGGGGGAGAATGTTAGAATGATTGGGTCTGGGAGAGACAGGGAATTAACTGTCAATTCCAAAAAGCTGCTGTTCATGGAGAAAAAGGATCTGACAGCTGAGGGGATCAATGGGTTTGGAGGTCTGGCTCTGGGAGAGCAGACTGGCTGATTGCTTTAGATTACAAAAGAAATGTTATCTAGATTTGGAGGGAGTCTGCCTTCAAGGAGAAGTAGGCTATTTACCTCAGTATTGTTAAGACAGGAATGTCTGGCTAATTTCATCACCTCTTAAAATTGGTTCTGCCATATATGGGGTTTAATGGAAACAGTTGTCAAACAGAATTAGAGGTGGCTGTAAACTGGATCTAGGCTGTGGTCAGATGTGCCATTTGGCATGGAGGGGAAGCACCTCTATTTCATCTGGAGGAATCTTACTCTCAGTTGCATGAGTACACATCCCTCCGTGCTGCAGGCTCAGCCCATCGTTACGCAACCGAATGCCACATTCGTGCGAGTGGGGTTTTTTTTTGCCTTTTGTTTCCCATGCGCATAAACAAGAAATTGAACCTTCGTGCAGAGAGTTCCCCATGGAGTATGCAGTTATGTGCATACTGCTAAGTGGGGGGGGGGAATGGCACTGAGTTGGGATGGAATGGGCAGACCATCCTGACTGCTTGAGAGCATGCTTGATCAATTAGACTAGAGAAAATGCATCTGTGACCTGTCAGCAAGTGTTAGGACCAGTCTTTCTCTGGTGTCTTTTAACTCTGTTTCTGTGGTGGGGCAGGGTATAATGACACAGAGTCCACCATTTCCTCCAGGAGAACTGATCTCTGCCATCTGAAGAACAGTTTTAATTCTGAGTGATTTCCAGTCCTCATCTGAAGATTGGCAGTTATGGTTCCCCAGGAGGAAATGGCTGGTTTGGAGGGTGGATTCTATGGCAGTGTACCTGTCTGAGGTCCCACCCCTCCTCAAACCCCACCCTCTCCAGGCTCCACCCCTCAATTATCCAGGAATTTCCCAACCTGGAGATGGCAATCCTATCTCCTTCCCAGCCAACCATCAGTGTACTGTTATCTGCCCCTCTACTTCAGCTTTCCATTTCCTCCCCCCTCCCTGCAGCCTCTACCTAGGAAAAGCATAGTCTTTCTCTGCACTGGGGACCAAAGCAGCTCACATCATTCTCCTCTCCCTCTTTTGACCTTTTGATCTGCACAACAACCCTGTGAGATTGGTTAGGCTGAAAGTCTGTGACTGGTCCAAAATCACCCAGTCAGCTTCCACACAAGAACCTGGGTCTGACGGACCTTGATCTGAAGCACTAACTGCTATGCCACACTGGCTGTGGTATCGCCTGGTATCACTACTGAACTCCAGACAACAGATCTCGATCTCTCCCTGGAGAAAATAACTACTTTGGAGGGTGGACTCTATGGCATTCTATTCAGCTGAGGCCTCTCCCCTTCCCAAACTCTGGCTTCTATAGACTCCACTACAAAATCTCCAGGAATTTCCCAACCTGAAGCCGGCAACCCTAGTCAGGCCTGGCCCCAGTGAGTTCTCCACAAAAGCCAGAGTAGGCCTGGAAAGGACCACCTGCCTTTGCCTTTTTACTGACAGAATCAAGCTTGGTTGCCTAGCAACAACCACTGTGGAGAAAGTGAGCCACATAGTAGTTTTGGTAGTTTATTCAGACAGGGAATGGCAGTGGGCGGGGGAGAGGATCAGACCCAGCACCCAGCCAATGGCACTCAAGTACTCTTGAGTGGCAGTTGATGGGCTAATGGCTGATGGAGCACACAGCACAGCCAATGGGAAGGCTGGAAAGTGCCAATATGTTAGGACTTTTATATATATCCAATAAGGCTATTCACCTGCTAATAATAACAACAACAAGGATGAAACAGTTGACCACATGGTCAATACCTGCAGTAAAATTGTTCAAACTGACTATAAAGAATGTCACAATAGAGTTGCAGCTATGTTGCACTGGAATCTTTGCAAGAAGTATGGCTTACCATCAGCCAGAAATTAATGGGAGCACAAACCAGACAAGATCACAGAGAATGATGAAACAAAGATTCTGTGGGACTTCTGATTGCAAACAGATAAACATGTGAAGCATAACACCCCTGATATCACAATTGTAGAAAAAAAATAAGAACTAAGGTTTTGATCCTTGACATTGCAATCTTAGGAGACCACAGAATAGAAAAGAAAGAACAGGAGAAAATCACAAAATACCAAGACCTACAAATAGAGTTAGAGTGCCTCTGGGCGAAGAAGGTTACCATCGTGCCAATTGTCACTGAAGCCTTTGGAGCAGTGCCTAGAAATGTCAAGAAACACCTGGATATTCTGGGCATTGACCAAATAATACCAGCTCAGCTTCAGAAGACAGTGTTACTTGGAACAGCAAGAATCCTGTGAAAATACATCTGCAGTTCACAAGAACTTGGCTAGATCTTTAACTGCAGAACAGGAGCTACCAGTCAAATATTTGGACACATGTGCAAGGCACATGCAGTTGAGTGTTGTTGTGCAAAACTAAGAGCCACTGAAATGTCTTTGTTCAAGGCTGATGACCCAGTCTTTAAATTTATTTTAAAATCAGCTGCAGGGCAGAAGACAGTAAATTAGATCAGGACTGTAGCATCGATGTGATGTGGAGGAATAATCCATCAGCTCGTGTCACATCCCCGTGAACTTTGCCCTCGTACAGTGCTATATGCCCTGCTGTGGAAAATGTATGATCACCCTGTGGCAATAGAAGAAAACTCATCATGTGGACTACTGTGCGTGCACTGACCAACCAAAATGTAATTCTGAAGCCTTGGTATGTGCAGGCTATGAGGATTCAAATCCTGTAAAACCATGCCCAGGCTTTGAAAGTGAGTGGCATGTAGACACACTCTCATTCTATATAAAACACTTGAGCACTAACAGGGCACTTCCACATTTCTCTGCTAATATTTATTCATGATACAAAATAGGAAGCCATTGATTCAAGCCATTGATTAGATCTCCTCTCAGGCCTGGTCTACACATACAGCAGAATGAAGCGATAGACTTCTCAGGTGGCAAAATGGGCGGTTCTGTGTCAGATGGTAGATGGGGAGAGCCACATTTTTAACGTTCCTCCATGTAAAGCCTTCCGGCGAACACAGTGTCTGGGGGGAAAGTTAAAGGCCAGCCCTTCACATTATGTGCTCCTTTTCTACTTGCAGGGAGTTATTAACATAGCAGAACGCTGAACAATGTAATCACTCCCCTGCAGTCAAAAGTGGTACAATCCTTTCAAAGACATCAGCACTTTGCCACCTCATTACTATCTCATTTTGTTGTTGATGTAGTTCAGGCCTTAAGTGTTTGTCCTCATGCACTAAGAAGTCCAAGTATGGATAAGAATATCTGCTAAGGATCATCCTTCATGACCCTTGCCAGGAGCTACCAGGAATCCCTAAGCTCCTGAAGAAAAACATGATGTGGTCTAAAACATTGGAGGAATGGTATGATTACTTGACCCCGCTCTCGATGGCATCCCCATGATTTCTATGAATTTGGGGTACTTTTGAGCTAGCAGATATTTGGTTCTTGGCTAACACTGATGTTTTGTAGCATTAATTACAGCACACCACATAGTGAAAGCTGAAGATATTGTTTCCCTTTATATAGGGCTACAGATAATAGCAGGTACCAAATCTCTGAACCGAATCTGTATTTGAAATGAGAGCCAAGTGATGTGTCCTGTATTCCGTAAACAGATCGCTGAACCATCTCTTGGCCTGTGTGTTTCCCCATCAATATACACTGGGAAAATAATCGCACACTGGACCAGCAGCCTAGTGAACCATAGCAACACTCACTTGTATTAGTTGTGTGGATGTTGTAGATTTCACTTATGGCTTTATGGATGGCCGGTTCTCAGAATCGGAACCTGCTGCTCACACTTTGGTTGTCAATTTCCTATTAAGCAACAGTGTTCAATCTTGAGGCTGTGTTGTGAAACTCTGTTATCATAAAACAAAAGCACAGCACAAAATAATAATTGCAGTAAGTCATCCTGACCTTCATGTAGGTAGCACCAGCGACCATATCTCAGGGAATAAATTATCTCTTGACATTTCAATGCCTGGTTGATCCACCATCCAGCTATGTGCTAAGCTGGCAAAACAGAAAGTTGCTTACGAATTATACCACTACACTTGCTCCCACATCATGTCCCTAGGACCCACACCTTTCTGCATGAGGCATGTACATCTAGTGGCTTCCCTTGCTTTCCCCTGGGCACACCAGAACTAGAGACAGAAAGGGAAGCAAAACAGAGGATGAGATAAATGTACTATATTCTAAGATTCGGGACAGTTTTTATACCAGCACAGTGTAATGGTTAGAGGGGCTGTGATCACACACACAATTAGTCCCGACACAGGTGCGAATGCCGGGTGGATTAAAGAAGCGCGATCAGGCAACAAAATCTGGGAAGCCCCCTGCAGCTGTCGGCCCCCCAGTTTGCTCCATCGCAGAAGTGGAGTTAAAAGGCACCTCAGAAAGTCTGGTAGCAAATGGGTTGCTATGGGCCACAGGCGGACTTTCCACATCTGATCGCTGCAGCACGTTCTTATGGCATCAAGATGGTCTGATCAGGCCATCCTAACTCTGTGCCATTGTTTTTTTCCCTTCTCAGTATGCACATCATCGCACATTCCATAGGGAGCCCTCAGGGCTGAAGTGCGAATCGACAATCCTTCGTTTAAGTGCACTGGGAACAAATGGTTTAAAAAAAAAACCCGACTCACCTGCAGTTGCGTCTGATCACACAGTGGTGGGCTGTGCCCGCAGCTTCAAAAGACTGTGTGATTGCGCAACTGCGGGTCAACTTCCACCGGAGGAAATAGCCCATCTTCTCCCATGCTTTATTTCATGCATGTGACCGCAATCAGAGTTGATCTAGGAGGCTCAGTCTCCAGTCCCCACTCTGACATGGAAACTCAGTAGGTAACCTTGGGCCAGTCACTCTTTTTCAGCCTAACCTACTTCATAGGGTTGTTATTATTGTGAGGGAAACAATGAGGAGAGACAATGATTTTGTAAGTTGCTTGGGTCTTCATCATGGAGAAAAGTGGAGTGTCCTCTCTACTACCCATAAGAAATAATGGTAGCCTTCAAGACCAAGTCTTGCTCCAGTACTCCCCTCCCCACAACTGCTCAGAGGCATGTAGTCCCTTTAAACTTTAAATTGTTATTATTTTCAATATGGTGCAAGATTCCTGGGCTTGAAAACTGTGCCCCCAAATAATTACAATAATGAAACCACCCCACCCCAAAATTCCAATATACCAGAAATCATGCCCTTAAAAAAAAATAACGGACCCAAAATAAAAACTCTTTTTTTTTAAGTGCACACCCCTAACCTGGAGTATGGTGTCATCTCACCATATTATCAACCACTTAGTGCCCTTAAGTTTTCTTTAAAAGAGGTTGCGATTTCTACGTATTGCCCCTCACATTGCAGCCCATTTTGTTCCTGGGGTTCAGTGGCTGGCCAGGAACAGCATGGTGGGGGTCCCAAATGGGAAGGGGGAAATCGGTGGAACGTGCCCTTTAGTCTTTGGAATGTGGCTTAATAAGGCTGTGATTTGGAATCTCACTGCTCAGGATTTGGGATTGAGTTGTCAACGTCTCTGTGAACAGGTCATTCTGAATGAACTTTTCAAGAATATGTGAGAAAGTCAACTAAGCATGGGGGAAGTTCTAATTCACCTCACCCACTTGCTCCATTTTTACTTAACGATAACCTCAGCACCTATCTAAGGATCATGGGAAACAGAAAAACTCACTCACATGCCAGTTCATTCTTCTCTGTGTTCGTTCTGCAAGTGAGAAATTGTCAGTGCAATTTAGGGGGAGTTACACCCCCTCTAAGTCAATTGAAGTGAATGCCTTTGAAGGGCATAACTCTACTTAAGATGGCACTGTTAATTGCCCATAGAATGGGGATTCTCCTATTTGTCTAAAATTTGGCAGGGAGGATTTCTTGGGCAAAGGGGTAGAGAGAACTATACCTGAACATTTCATCCCAAATGGTGGGAAACAAAAAGTTACAGCGAAAAAAGTGCTTCTTACTGAAACTACTGGAAACAAATACCAAAAAGAAAAAAAGAAACTACAATAAAGAAAATGAATAAAAATATTAAATAACAAAACAATTTGAATATTACCTACATACCACTTCTGTTCTTATCCCTAATAATCAATGAAGGTAATGATTCAAACTGTATGTTTAATTCGGATTTTAAAATTGTTTACATGGATATACCTAAATCCAAATGGACCACAGGTTATATAAAGTCCAGTGCAATTAGAAACATCTCAGGTCATTTCCCCACCAATTTCATTGCACTCCTAAACAGACTTGGATCATTCTAAGCCCACTGACTTCAATGGGCTCAGAAGAACATAACTGGGCTTAGAAATGCACTGGTGAGCACTGTGTGGCTTCTCCATCAAATCACATCTGCCAGGACAACATCTGCCCACTAAAGTATCATCAGAAGAGAAAAGACTGGATTTATACCCTGCCCTTCCCTACCCAAAGGAGTCTTAGAGCGGCTTACAATCCCTTCCCCTTCCCCTCCCTGCAACAGACAGAACAAAATAGGGTCTTGCAGTCCTTTCAGTATAGTCATGTTTTATTTCCCCAAGTTTCGGGGACTGGACAAGAATCAGCCCTCATGTGGAGCTTCTGAACACTGTACTCTGTTTGAAATCTTAGCCAATTAGTAAGTGACAAGCACTTTCATAAATCCAGTTTATAGCATTTTAATGGCTCTAAAATCTAAAAGACTTCTATGTTCTCATTTTTAGAAAGGACTTCTTTGAGGTTTGAATACAACTTTCTTTTAGCTTTTCCTATCAATAACAACTTGTCATTATCATCACTTATAGCCCTGTATTTTTTTTAAAAAAAAAATCATGATAAAGATGGAACTGGGATTTATTTTTCCTTCATCAAATTTACAAGTTTTATCATGAATCATTCAAAGTGTAGTCAGAGTCACAGAGATTCTCATAGCAACTAGAAAGGACTTCTTTGTAAAAAGAAACAAACATTTAACATTTTAATTAATTCAGCTAACAAGTTAATAATTTGTTTATTTTTGTATTACAGGCACCCTGGGGAGTGAGAAGGCAAGACAACTGGGAATTGTTTAAAATGTCAAATGGCTCTATTAATTTATGTATGAAGTTAATCTTTCATGTTTGGATACTGTGAGGATGCCGTTCATGTGCAAAAGGGATGTTTACTCCATCCACTTGTGTAATCAATATTCTAAATTTCGTTTTGTCATACGTGAGCCGTTAGTAAAACTCAGGGTGCTCAAAGAAGTCAACAGTGGGGATGATTAAAATAATAAACTGTTTCAGGAATGCTTGGGAGAAGGGGGAAAGTAAGCATACCCTTGAGTTACCCTCCCCTCATCCCATTCCTTATTCCCTTGGAGCAGCATTCAAAGGAGATCAATGGATCGAACTGACAAGGGCAAGGCAGGAAGGTTCTGTTCCCATGCTGGAAGTGCCTTCCATCTGTGGAAAAATTAGTCTGGATCCAACCCTATGCCTCAAACTGCTTTCAAGTCTCTAAAAATATATTATTATCATCCTAGCCTCAGTAAATCCAAATTAGATGGCTTCCATCAGTCTTGTTGTGGAAAGAATTTGGTGCCCAATCCACAGCTCAGCTGCAACACATACTATACATCTTCCTTTCAGCTTCCTCAGTCCAGCGAGTGCCTTTAAACACTTGGTATCCACAGGGGGAGGCTTTGGCCTGGTCTTTGTTCTTGCTGTAGACGAGTATCTGATTGGGAAACCTGATACTAGACTGAGTGGCTCATTGGTCTAATCCAGCAGAGTTTTTCTTATGTTCTGAGCCTCAACAAACCCTGAGGGCAAGGAATGGCTAGCCCAAATCTCATACAGGTATGGACAATGTTACTCTAAACTAGAAGAGAAGAAGAAGAAGAGAAGAGAAGAGATTGGATTTATACCCTGCCCTTCGCTTGTAGTCTCAGAGCGGCTTACAAACTCCTTTTCCCTTCCCCTCCCCACAACAGACACCCTGTGAGGTGGGTGGGGCTGAGAGAGCTCTTTCCCAAGCTGTCCTTGAGAGAACAGCTGGTACAGAGCTATGGTTTGCCCAAGGTCATCCAGCCAGGTGCAAGTGGAGGAGTGGGGAATCAAACCCGGTTCTCCCAGATTAGAGTCCGCGCACTTAACCACTACACCAAACTGGCACTACACCAAACTAGACTAATACCAACAATTCCTGGAAAAACCCTAAAAAGCCATGGCACTGGATTCTCTGGCAAGGTGCTATTGCTCCAACATGTATGGGAGCACTGGACTCTGTCCTGGTCATGGCTTCAAGGATTCACCAACACAGGATTGGATATAGCACTGCCATTGCATGATAGCAGTCATTCATCCCCTGGATGACCTTATTCTCATAAAAAAAATCCAGTTGTGAATGATAACAATTGTGCAACAATAGCTAAATAGCCAACAATGTGTAGACACAGCCCAAATAATTACTATGATTTAGAGATGCAAGAAAATACACACACACACACACACACATAAAACAACTTTATAGCCATTTTTCTAAATCAACGTTCACTTGATTCAGCAATTCCCGCTGCAAAATAATGTGTGCCAATGGGTAAGACACTAAACATCCTTGTGTGTTCTGTGTCTCCCTTGCGTTTGCATTTTTCTCCCTCTCCTCCTTCTTCAAAGGTAATGGGGACACTTTCTCCAGAGCAACATTAAGTGGGCTGTCAAGAACAGATCTGAATCATTCCTAAGTGTTCCCTGTTTATGTGCTTCTGAACTAGTCCCTGAGGATGGGAGGAAATGTTTTATACATTGTTTTCTTCTTTTCCTGAAGTGCATTTTAATCTCTTGTGCCACAACAAATGTTTTTCACATCACTACCAACCACTATGGATGACTTGCTTAACCAAATACTGCTTGTCCTTTTTTCCTCTTAGAAATATCCGGCATCTAGGCACAATCTTCCACGATGTTCTCTGCTGCAAGTCCCAATGTGAAAAAATGAGTAAGAGGTTTTTTGAGAGGCAGGAGATGTGCGGTTTCCTATTGGTTTCAAACCTCTCCACACTGCTCCTAGACAGGAAGCTGGTCACCTTTGAGAACAAGGCAGAACCCTCCAGGAAGCTGTTGCATTGACTGCAGAAAGGATAAACTGCCATCTTTGGTCTGCACAAAATTTTTGTGTAAAGGTGCTTCCTTTTTGGAAGGTACATTTGGCCTAAGAAAGATCTTCAGTGGGTTTTGTAGTCACAACTATGGTAAGGAACAGCTGGCCAAAGAGGTGAAGAACACCAACCTTGGCCCGATATCGCAAGGTCATGTTATTTCAGCACACTTTGGGCTGAGTTTCTGAGCTCTTTGGTTCAGATTCTGCTGCTCTGTCAAAGACTTCAGGCGCTGTAACTAGTGCAACAGAGGTGATACCTGAACATGCACTAGTATTTATATCAGAATCCTACACAGCATTACTCCAGTCTAAGCATACTGAAATAAATGGGCTTATCCTGGAATAATTCTGCAGGAGATTGCACTGTTAATTTCTAAAAAATATTCAGCATCTTTAAAATTATCTAAAAAGTATTTCTAAAAAGTGATTTGCTACATATAATTTCTGGTAACAAACTGATACCAGTGCTCAAATCTATCTGAGATGCATGCCACCTGTCCAAGATGCATTGCTAAGTAATCTTAAATCTGTAGAGATAGACCATAGTACTCATTGGTGAGGGCCTTCTGCCCATGCCTAGAAATACTGTATTAAGTTAAACATTTGAGAATTCAGAGCCCTGATACTGAAAACATTCCCCATGGGTGCATTCTGAATGTCTACCTCATTTTCAAACTACCTGAATTCTGGCTGGTACAGAAAAGCAAACCTAACAAGTGCCCTGCTTATATGTGCTAGGCTTATATTACACTGGATCTGCTCTTTGGTCACCTTAACAAGTTCCTAGATCCTAGGCAGGGTTAAGTATGGATATTCTGCCAGACTGAGAAACAGAATTCCAACACCAGGACCGATTTCCCACTAGCGTTGCTCCGGCATCAGGTCCTCCATTTGCCCCGATTGCCTGCTCGAATTTCACACTATTTGATGTAGGGCACATTTTGACCCGGGGCTTCGTGCCATTTCCTCTGTGACTTCTGTGATCCTGGTTTTTTGAGGAACAGTCCTGGTTGATTTAGAAAGCCACAGAGAAAATGGCACAAAGCCCCAGGTCAAAATGCACCCCGCATCAAATAGTGCGAAATTCGAGCAGGTAATCGGGGCAAATGGAGGACCCGATGCTGGGGCGACGCTAGTGGGAAATCGGTCCAGGTCAAAGATTACACTGATCAGTTCCATGAAGCAAGTTGTGGGGCTACAGGACTGCAGATTCACCAAGGTGCCTGTGTCTTCTTGTCCCAAAATTAGAAGCTGTGTTTCCTGGGGCTCTGGGGGAGCACATGTACATGGCCCTAACAATCAATGCCAAACTCAGTTTTCACTTTACACCTCTGCAAGAAGATTATTCTTGACATCAGCATCTTGCTTGGAGTGTCAGACTAGGATACGTAGGGTGCCAAGTCCCTACCTCTCACTGGTGTGTGTGTGGGGGGGGGAGTGAGGGAGCCTTCTGGGTGGGGGAAGGGCTCCATCCCCAAACAGTGACATCACCATGTGACATCACCAACATCACACGGAAGAGTTGTCATCATGCCAGAGATGTGGCATAGCAACATTCTGTTTTAAAGGCAAAACTCTATTGTTTTACCATAGAGTTTTGCTCTCTTTTGCCCTCAAACCAGAGTGTCGCACAGCAACGCCCCCAATGTGGTGACATCACCTCCACATGACATCATCATGTTGGTGATGCTGTGCGGGGATGTCACTGTTTCGGGTTTGGGGGAGAAGCCCCCCAAAGTGGGGGATCCCCCACTCGAACCTGGGGGCTGGCAACCCTAGATATGAGAGACCCTGGTTTAAAGCACCATTCTGCCAGGGGAAGCTTGCTAGGTTAATCTCAATTGGCCTAACCTACTTCACAGGGTTGTGGTGAGGATATAATTGAGAAGGGCAGAATCCTGTATACTGTTGTGGAATCCTTAAAGGAAGGGCAAGATAACTTCCTTATTTTTGTATGTCAAATAGAAAGCTTTCCACGCCTTGGATTTGGTAAAATCATAACAGCTCCCCAGAATGACATGCATGAAAGCTGACTGGCTTTCTCCCATCCCTGGCATTGTCATCCAGTGCCTGGGTCTGCCTAGGAAAAGCTGTTGACTAGATAAATAAAGAAAGGGAGGGATTTGCCCTTTACTCTGTTCCACATTGGCCCTCTGCCAAAATAGATTTCTGTCCATTCCAATAAACCTTTTGAGCTGAATGGGCAGAGATGCCTCTACTTCTGTAAGAAGAAGAGGAGAAAGAAAAACTGATTTTGTTGAAGAACACCAGGGCCATGCATGGCAATACAAAGATCCAAAGACAAATAAACTGGTACACAAAGACGTGAAACTGTCAAGTGGATTTCTTACGTTCTTCTAATAGGAACAATTTTGGTACTAATTCTACTGTAATGCCCATGCTTTCCCATCAGACATTTGGCAGAACTCTTTCTCCTTCCTCCTCCTCTCCAGAAGCACAAAAAAGCTGCCTTATACTGAATCAGATTATTTGTCTATCAAGGTCAGCATCGTCTTCTCTGACTGGCTGCAGGTTTTAAGGCTGAGGTTTTCCACATCACTCACTAACTGATCCTTTTAACTGGAGCTGCTGCAGGAGTGTACCTGGGACTTTCTGCAGATACTCTACCTACATATGTTTGGAGCTATAAGCCACAAGTTATAGATGGAACGCTATGTCTGGGGCAGTGATGCTCTGTGTTGTTGGTGCTTGGAGGGCAACAGTGGGAGGGCTTCTTGAATTCTGGCCCCACTGGTTTACCTCCTGATGGCACCTGGTTTTCTGGCCACTGTGTGACAGAGTTTTGGACTAGATGGGTGATTGGCCTGATTAAACATGGCTTCTCTTATGTTCTTACCTCTGAGCCACAGCTCCTCCCCTACAAAGCACATGCAGCTGGAATGAACATGTTTGTTTATCCCCATCTCTACCTTCACCTCTCCCTTTGCAGTGTCCACAATGTCCACTTTCAGACAGTAAGCTCATCAGAGCAGGAACATGTCTATTGTACACTGCAAAGTCTCATGCACATTGAGGGTGCTATATAATTAATAAACGGAATAATAAGAATCCATTTATCTAATCCTAAATTTCCCACAATGATACATAAAGCAGCCCTCTCCCAGTCTTTAGATCATGAGTGAAGGAAGCTGAACATTCATAATCCCTGTCACTAACCTTCTTCCAAAATCTCTAAAATATAAGTTGTGCCTATCCGTTTTAATCAGGGCCAAGCAAAGTATCACAGCAAGCTGTCAGGATTTTTTTTTTGGGGGGGGGGGGTACTTCCCTGTAACCACTAGATAATAGTACCTAATTGGAATTCCTATAAACTTGTCATTTGGGAAATTTCCATCTTTAGGCCTTCTTCCTTATCACACACACACACACACACACAAATAAACAAGCAAAAACCTAATGGTGCATAACACTAAAAGAGCTAGAACTTCTGGCTGCCTAATAATCTTAGGATCTCCTGTCTATACTACATACAAGGCCATACAATAATAATAATTATAATTATTATTATTATTAATATTATTAATATTATTATTATTACTACTACTACTACTACCCGCCACATCATTTTTTCTTCAGCTAAGTATGCTGATATCTGTGGAGTGGCGCCATTGTAGGGAGAAATCCATAGGCAAGGAAATATTTGGCATTCCCCAACTCTAACTCTGTTTGGGTCATTTTTGAGCTTTGAGGTTGAAGGATTGGAGAAAAGCAGAGTATAAAATATTTTCAATCAGCAAAAATTTACCAAACCCCCTCCATTTTAGTCGTAACTGGAGAAGACCCACCTTCTGCCACAGCTGTGTTGCTATCACTCGTAGTTTTAGCCTGAGAGAATTACTTTTCTCATGGATAGAGAAAGCACAATGAGTAAATACACTGGCCCAATGCCTATCATCCATGTACTGTTTTTTCCCCACGAAACAGCTCACTCAATTATTGAACGAGACAAAGCATGGATGCATGGATACTGCTTAGCTAAGAAATCCAGAACAGTTGCCCTCTGACTTTGCTTTTGTCTGCAATCCTGGGCTTGGTCCTTGCACTAAAGACTCAATGGGCAAATCTTTTCAGATTAGTACCCACCTTTCAAGCCCATCCAACCCATGTTTCAGCATGTAAAGCATATCCCAAGGTTTAGAGCAGGTTACATGCAATTCTCAGGCAGTGTACTACCCATGCAGTGAACTGCTCCAGGCACAGGCCTGCTTCAGTGTGACAAAAATAACACAGCATCCTATGCCCACAAGGCCAGTATATGGGGCAGGCAATTCAACTGGCCCAAATCAATGGGGGCTGCAATGTGGAATGAAGTGATGGCAGGCACCTGTCTCCTCTGATTTTTTGTTTGTCTGTTTCCTCCTCGGATCCAGCCAAGGAAGGCTACAGAAGCAGGTGGATGGATCCTGCGGGGATGGCAACAAAATGGGAAGACACAGCTACCACCCTGGCAGGGTACAAGCAAGACTATGTAGGAAGAGGATTCTTTTGTAACCTGCCTTGTACCCCAAGATGGGGGGTATCATGGGAGGGGAGTGTGTAGAAGGAGAGCACAACTAGCTTCATCCAGCCCTGCCATATTGCACCGTTTAGGCAGAGGTCTTGGAGACATTTGCTAAAGAAAGCAAGGAATGTAAACAAAACAGCCTGATGAGCTTCAATTTTAAACACTCGCTTTTTAAAACATTAATTGGAGGGGGGGGGGTGTTTGGATCATACGATGCTCTCCTTCACATTAGCAATATAATGTAAATAGAAGAATAGCAGTTTGAAGTTAAATGTAAAAAGAAAATCCAATTGCTTTACCCTTCATAACAGGCTGTGGATTCTATTACTTATGTCTTGTGCAATGCTGACTATAAAGAAAATGTGGAATCAACAAAAATCCCAATAAAAACTAATTCCGGGTAGATCAATAAAGATTTAGGTAAATTACTGAGTATGGAGATAGTAAGCAGCACCATTTCAATCAATACTGACAGTGGTTCTAAGATATACATCACAGCCAGGGGTGTTCTTGGGCATGGGAGAAATGGGGCAGTGGCCTTGGCCCCACACTCCAGGGGCATGCTAGGAGGCCCCCAACTGCTGACCTGCCCTGAGGAAGCCACAGCTGCTGCTTGACAGTCAGGGCTAGATGTAGGGTGGGCTCACTCTTCCCCCAACTCATGCCAGCAGCTGACTGCCTGACTCTTTTTTGGAAACGCTGAAAACTCTCAAGAAGGAAACACTGAAAACTCATGAACTTTTAAACGTTCTGGCACATTCCCCACCCCCAAAAAAGGTCCTGTTCTGAGGGATACGGCAGCAGGTGCAGGGAGAGACTTCCCTAACGGAATGCCCTGGCGAAAGAGAGAGACGAGGGAAGTGGGTGGGTTCCCCAGTGTCTCCTGTGCTCCAGAGTTTCTCCAGCACATTTGTTAAAACGGGTAAAGGCAGGCATGTGCCCATGAACAGTAAATTTTCCTCGCCCATCTCCTCCTGCCTGACTGTCAGGCTGTGTTGGTCGCTGGGCCAGAGAGGGAGCTGTCCTGGGGGAGGGCTCTCCTCCTACCCCAGAGCCAGCTGTAAGTCAGTGGGAGCCCTTCCCCCACCTAGTTCATACCAGCTGCTCAGGGCCTACCTATCAGGCAGCACTGGCGGTGACAATGAGCTGGGCAGTGGGAGAGGAAGGGGTCTGAGCCCCGCCCCGCTCCCTCCAGACCCGTGATTCTGGGGACCCACCCTTGAGTTATCCCCAGGACCCCAGAATCACTAAGACCACCCTGGATCACATATATATTTCAAGAAAGGACTACACTCTGAGAACAACTTGCCAAAGCAAGGTGTGTTTGGCTGCTTTCCTATAGAAAACAGACTTGCACATTAGATTGGCTTCCATAAAATGAAAGAGAGAGAGACAGCCCGATTCCACACAAGTGCTTTGCTTCCCTTTCCTCCCGGGTTTAATTGGTCCAAATCAATGTGCGCGTTTCCATATTACAGGAATCTGACCTGGTTTGATGCCGGTTCTTCATTTCCGCATCTGTCCTTGCCCCGAATCTTGAGCCCCCACCCATCTTCCCCCTCTTTTTTTAAAAAAAATGTAGGCAGAGTTTCATTATGACGTCATGATGCAACAAAGTCATGATTGGCCAAGGTTTTTCATAATTCCTGGGAAAGTACATCATGCACCCCCCCTTCCCCCCCCTTTTTAATGTAGGCAGAGTTTAATGTAGGCGGACCTCCATGCCACCATTACTGCATCATGTTATCACTTTTGCCATTTCGAAATGCCCGCGAAAAGAAAAAAAGCTTGCGCCAGGGTTGGAAGGGAAATGGAGGGTGGGAAAGGGATGGGAAATGGAGGGGGAACATGCAACACAACACATGTAACCCCTGCAAAAATTGTGTCCACACCACCCACAATACATTGGCCCTGCAAAAAATGTTAACCACACAATGATGGATCAATGTCATGTAGTGTTGTTGTAATGCAATGGGGGGGGGACACAAAAAAAAACAGCTTGTGCTGTGCCTCAAAGCCATCAATACATATTTTTATAGTGGCATGACTCAGGCACAACTTTTGTGCAAACAATGCAACACAGAAATGTGGAGACATCAACAACAAAAATACATTTTTAAAAAGACATTTAAATGCCAGTCAATGGTGGATCAATGTTGTGTTGTGTTGCTGTAACGCAACAAAGGGGGGAACAATAAAACCCACCGCTCATGCCAGGGCAGGAAAGGGAGAGGATAGGCGGGAAAGGGAAGGGAAACAAGCAGAGGGGTGTTAAAGGGGTGGAGCAAGAAACCCCGATTTCGGAGTTCCCCACTTGAATGCCCCGACTTCACTCCCATGGCAAACCCCCCCCCTTGAAAATCCTGGAAATGGAAGATCCAGGGGAACCGAGGATTACATTTGGGCCAACTGCAGACCCAGAGCAACAAGTGGGGAAAGGAAAGGGGATTGTAAGCTGCTCTGAGACTCCTTCGGGTAGTGAAGGGCAGGATATAAATCCACTCTCTTCTCTTCTTCCCTAGGCAATAGGAGTCAGGGATACCCCACTTGAGGAAACTTAAAAAAAACCTCTGTGAGGTATATGATACCAATTATACTAGGATACAACATTCATGTGGCATTTGTGTCTGCCATCCTTGTCATGTATTAGATGCTTTTTAGAGTTATGGAACAGCTCTTCATTTCCAGGACTATTTCTATAAATATTAAACAGTGCACGCTTCCCTCAGAGAAGAAAACGGCTGGCAAGCCTATTCGCTCAGGAGAGTGGGCAGTCGCCACCAACAGGTCAAAAGTAAATCAGGACATGCCTGTGCATGAACGAAAGAGAGACACATAAACTGAGGGCAGACTTGCAATCTGCCTCGAGACGGAAGTGGGAGCAAAAGCTGTGGGGAAAAACTGGCCCCGGGCTGCGCATTCCCACTAGCCAGTTTCCCACGGGAGCATGCTGGCGAGGAGGCACAATGGCAGTTCACATTGCTGCAGAGCGGCCCCAAGCGAGCCAGACTCCGCAGCTTGTAGAGGGGCAATTTTGGCAATAGGCGCATGGTCACCTATGTGCATGGGCACATGGCCACAGTAGCAGTCTAAACATTTAAAGAAGAAGAAGAAGAGATTGGATTTATATCCCGCCCTTCACTCACTTGGAGTCTCAGAGCGGCTTACAAACTCCTTTTCCCTTCCCCTCCCCACAACAGACACCCTGTGAGGTAGGTGGGGCTGAGAGAGCTTTTTCCCAAGCTGTCCTTGAGAGAACAGCTGGTACAGAGCTATGGCTTGCCCAAGGTCATCCAGCCAGGTGCAAGTGGAGGAGTGGGGAATCAAACCCGGTTCTCCCAGATTAGAGTCTGCGCACTTAACCACTACACCAAACTGGCTCCCTGTATTGGAGCTTCTGTATTGGAGCTGCTTGTGTGCATGAGCGCTCATGCGCTCATGTGCATCTCTCCATGGTGGTGTGTTCACACTGCTGCCTCCACTTGAATCCCGCCTCCTCCCGTCCACACTGCTGGGATGCAGGATCCAAGCGGCAGACAGCTCCTGGACACCGCTTTCTCCTGGTGTCCCTCTGAGATGGCAGGAAAGCGGGTAAGTTTGGAAGGGAGCCAGAGGACAGCTGCGGCTGTTTGAACAGCCTCTCTTCCCCCGCTTCTGAAGTGGAACTCTCCCGCCTCACTTTCCTAGTCTGTCCTCTGCCATAGTATGTCCATTCATTTGTGTGATATCACAGGTTCCTGTGTGTCTTCATCCCTGTTCACAAGGCAGTGTGAAAGCACATTCAATCCATGTGCAGTTCACAAATATCTGTGGAGTAATTCTCCTACAGCTGAATGTGTGATAGAAACTGCACATTTATCCAGGTACTAGTCCCTGAGTTCAATTGCAACGTGAACTCTTTCTTACAAACAGATGTATGCATGTACATGCAAGATTCACCATAATGCATAAACAAGGCTGTGGAAGAATGTGTTCGAAATCAATTTTAAAACAATTTTCTCTGGCTCAGTATTTCTTCTTCTTCATAAACTGGATTTGGTAACAATAACACTGCTCTTCCAAATACGCGTACATGACTTAATTAGTCAGAGCTGTTTGCTAAGTAACAGCCACTCACCTTAACAGGTCATTTGATAGTTCCAGAAATCAATGTTGTGTTCTGAATTAGCCATTACTGCTCAAGAAGCAAATATTGGAAGCAATTGACAGTGATCCAGCAGAACTCTAAGTATATAGTTTTCACTGTCAATGTGAAACGGCAATCACGGTCATTTGCATAGGACACGCATGGATGTTACCATTCTATACAGACAACAGTTAGAGATAATTTCATACATCTCATCCCTGCCCTGTTGATCCATGTATCTCCATATCAGTTTTGGAATTTAAGTCTCTATTTCTGTGTCATTTTCTGTTTTCTCATGCTGATTTTTTTCCTGGTGAATTTGTGAGATTTATAATGTGTTTGATGGCCTATCAGTGGTGTGTAGCATATTGGCAGTGAAAAAGAAATCCACAAATTTAGTTCACCAGCCACAAATATGGCTGAAACAAAAACTCAAAACTGAAACATATGTTTCTGGCACATGCCCTTTGTAGAGCAACTCTCTTTGACAAATATGCACCAGCATACACATGGGTTTCCCAAATATCCCCCATTTGTTTCAGGTTGGGAAGATGACACAAGCAGAATGCTGAAGCCCCTTCTCCACATGTGCCATGGTCTCAGCCAATGCTCCCTCTAAGCTGTGGAGTCCTGTGAACAAAAATGCTACTTTGTGAGCCACTGGCATTAAAGTTGCGAGTGAGCAACTTGGCTGCTGCATAAATTAGTTTGCTCTGGAGCCCTCCTTCCTGAGCTAAGACAAAAATGTGTGAGCCGGAGGCTAAAAAACTGTGAGCCAGCTCACACTAACTCAGCTTAGGGGAAACACTGGTCCCAACATGAATTGGTCATCGCATGCAAAGGAACTGAGGAGAAGCCACAATTCACATCTGACTATTACACAGACCCAACCTGTGTACTCCGCAACATAAACTGGCAGTGTTCAGTAAACATTTTGTACATTTCAGTGGCTTGATACATTCATTTGCACCTGTGTCTGCCCTTGCTGCTCAGGGCTACCTCGTAACCTCTCCCATTCTGGCCTTCCCCAGGTCCGAGCTCAGCCTCGTCTTCTGACCATCCCCTTCCCCACATCTCCTGCTTTGACTCATGAATGCTTATACCCTGGAACATTCTAAGGTGCTACTAGACTTGAATGTTGATCTGATCACTGCATTATGGGTTTTGCAATTAAGTGTTTCTGTACTAGAGGAACTGCCTTTCTGTCATTTAAGAGAGATGGCATCCATGCTTTGTTCATCCGCTGACACTCGTCTGCCCACCCCATCCTCCAAACCATTTTACTACATTCTCAAATGCTGAGACTAGGAATGCAAAGTGATCCCTTGAAAGGTTCGGTGGGGGAAAAAGCCCTATCTTATATTGCCCGTATATTTTCATCTGCCCAAGGTCTTGCCATTTTACATCCAGTTCGTTTCTAGACAGTTCAGATTGACTGCTTCTTGGGATTTTAGTGTAAGATCACTTGGACTGATATTATTGCAAGTAATTTAATTCAAAAGCAATGGTGGCTGAGCATGTGAACTAGAAAGCATGGCATCACAATGTGCAATCTATGCATTTCAATTGCAGAACATGATATGTGTGACTAGGAGCATGAAATATGGTTGTCTAGTCCTCCAGACCCACAAATTAAAATATTTATAGTGAAGACTTCTAGGGACTTTCCTATTCTACAGATTAATGCCTGTTTCTATACATAGAGCTGAGCCATTTCCTAGAGTCCCGCTCTCTTTACAAACTCCCATTGTATTCAGATGTTCAGCACCTCTTTGGCATCAGAGATGTTTAACTAATAAACCTTGGAATAAACCATAACTCTGTTCGTCTTTGTAGTTCCATTATTGCTATTTTGCCTGAAAGAAATGTAACACAATATTTAGTCATACTGCTCATTAATTATATATAATTAAGTGTAAATGTATCTTTATATCAGAATGTCTTGCAGATTGCAAGCATTTGCCTAATTTAGTGTCTTCTAGATTTCTGATAGCTGAAGTATGTTTATTGCTTGTGTTAAAGTTAGCGGTATAGTCCACTTTTGTCCCATTAAAGGTTGATTTTTAGAGCCCACAAGCATGACCTGTCTTTGTGTTTTTTGTGTGAATCACTAATCTCAGTATGAAAATGACTCATTTAGAGAAACAATGGGCAACCACCTCTGTAAGTAATTTTCCTGGGTGTCTCTCTCAGTAACAATTTGATCTTCCAACCTTTCCTGAACTGCAGTCCTAAGAACATTTTCCTGGGAGTAAGCCACACTGAATAAAATTGGACTTACTTCTGAGCAGACCTTCCTAGGCTTTCCCTTGCCACCCTAAACCAGCCGAGGTTAATCTGAAAGATACAAGGTCATAGAGCTACATTGTGTAGCAAGATGACATGCAGTCTTCTCTTGGGATGTACAGATATGTCCTTTTTCATTTCTTTGTTTTTGTAGATTGTTCTTGTAATCTTTTCATTTTCCTCAAATTTGCCCATGATGTTTCCTATGTCATTTGTTTCTTCTAGAGCATTTTTATAGCATTTTGCAGCATTTTACATATTTTGATGCCACTGATACTGTGTGTATTTTATATCATCTATAACTATATGTCACAAATGCATTGCTTAAAATACATAAATTATATGGAAATTTTTATTGCAATACAGCTATAGTACAGTGGGGGGAAATAAAAGATTTGTGGGTCATTGTTTTATACAAGACAGAAAGGGAGTCAAAACAGAGATTTTCCCAGTTGAAATAAAGTACCTGTGAAATTTATTAACAATCTTTTCAAGAGCACTGTCAAGGCATAGTTGAGTCATTAGTAGCCTAACTAATAAGGTTTTATTTATTTATTTATTTAGGAAATTAATGTCACCTCTCCAGAGACCTGCTCAAGGCTGCATACAAAGCAAAAAGAATATAATTCAAACTGCATAAAACATTAAAACATTAAACAAAAGCAATGCAATTAAAACCACCTTAAAACTGCATAAGGATTATCAATATTAAAAGGTGTTCAATAAAAAAGCATAAAACAAACCAATAAACCCTAAAATAAGACAAGCCAGGTGCATTAAAACATCATAAAACAACATTCAGCAACCTAAAATAACACCCATAAAACAATCCTCAGACTAGAAGGGGACAATAACAACAGCTAAAAATTGGGACTCCTCAGTTGAAAGCCCCATTAAAAAAAATGCACCCAAAGACCAGCAGAATACGCATCAGGCAAGCATCAGATAATATAGAAATAACAGAAGATGGTTAGACACCAGATTCATAGCTACCTATGTGTACATCACTAGGGAGGCTGCAGATTTTCCTATGAACACGTTCAACAGTCAAACTTCTGTTGTTCGACAGTGTTCATCATGTGTGAGTTGACTACAACAACAACAAACAACAACAAATACCTTTTATTGGCATAAAATATTAAAAGCAATTCCCATTAAGATAAAACAGTCCCAAATTTTGTAGAAAATAGTTAACCCTAAAACCATTACAAAGGTGTATTGAATTTGTAAACTTAAATTATCATAGGAATCTTTAAATTCTAAAAGCCTTAAAATTAAATTTTACAATTTTATTAAACTCAATTAAAATGATCAGGAAGATTCTTCTGTTTTATAAGACCATGAAGAAACTTAGCAGTCAGTTCAATAATCTCCGGATCTAGAGAAGTAAGGAGGTAATGTAGCTTGATTCCGTCCGGTTGGCCTGCTACCTTACTAAGGGGGACTTCTAGTTGGTGTGAGTTGACTAGTTGGTGTGTTCAGTTCAGCCAAACAACCATGACTGACCGCTTTACCAGTTTGCATCCAGTTTTCTCAAAAGTACACAGGCACAAAAATGCTGCCAGTTCAAACTAATCAGCAACCACTAGCACCACGACTATTTAGATGAACACTGAAGGGTAAGATTTGACTGAAAGACAGCACTTACTGATGACTGATTTTAAATAATCTTTGAGTGATTCACAAGCCAGTGTATTGTAGTGGCTAGGGTGCAGGACTAGGGGTTCAAATACTGTGCTTTGCCATGGCAGCTTGCAAGGTGACCTTGGGCCAGTCATATAACTCTCAGCCCAACCTATTACAGCCTAACCTTGTTCTGATGATATAACAGAGAAGGGCAGAATGTTGTAAGCCCCTTAAATTGGAGAGCAAAGTGGGGTACAAATAAAGAAAACAAATAAATAAAGAATTGCCTGCTGAGTGGAGCAGGTACATAGCAAGGACAGGGGGGTAGAAGGATGCGGGCTGCGTGTGAATGCATATGCATGAAAAGCTAGGGGCGTAGACTTTTGCAAATTCCGGGGGGGGGTGGGGGCTCTAGCGTGCGCGCTTCATGCTTGTGCTCACTGGGGCGATGTCCCCCCCCCCCCTGCCGGGAAACGTCTGCGCCTCCCCGGGCCCTTCCCAGGCCCGCCAGCTGCTGCTGCAGGGGCCTCTCTTCCCCCCCCCCCACTCCTTCCCGCTCCCTTCGCTGGGAAAAGAGGGAGGGAGAGGGAACGATGGAAGAGTGGCCAGGTGGGGGGGGGGGAGAGGCACCAGCAGCATCAGCTGCTTGTATGGCACTGCATGGTTAGAGAGGAATACAGTGAAACAACTTACTGAACGACCATTAACAGATTGCAGTACATAAGAAGCACCCTGATGGAGCAGTCCAGTGGTCCTTCTAGTATAGCATCCTGTCTCACACAGTGACCAACTAGTTAGCCTGGAGGGCTAAAACAGGGTATAGAGGCTGAGGCCTTCCCCTGATATTGCCTCCTATCATTGGTATTCACAGGTTTACTGTCTCTCAGTGTGGAGGTTCTCTTTAGTCGCCATGGCTAGTCACCACTGGTAGACCTAGACAGATCAATGGAGTATCAAATCAATTGTCAAAAAAAACAAATCAGATATCTGTTCACAAATGACAAACAGGATGTGAGCTGAACACACAGGTGTTTGAACAGCCTTTTATGTCACTTTTGGTAATGTTGGGACTTTTAAAGTAAAAATGATAGTGCCAGATTTGTTGATAGACACTGCTCATTTTTCAAATGTTATGTGCAGGCACACACGTAAAATTAAAATGGTGGTCGCGGTGGAAGCAGAGCCAGTGTTGTACAGTGGTCAGAGTGTTAGACTAGCTTCTGAGAGGCCCGGCTACAAATCCGTACTCTGCCTTGAAGCTTGTTGAATGACATGGGACCAGTCATCCTTTCTCAGCCTGAACCTCCTGGCTGAGTTGTAGGGATGAAATAGGGAAAAGAGATCCACATACCCTGCCTGAGCTCCCTGGAAGAAGGGTGGGATAAAACATGTGTGAGACAGAAGATCGTCAGTAACAGCAATGACAACAATAACAAGTCCATTGTGCTCCTGAGATCTGAGTCACTAGTTTCTGTGCTACCCTTACCTGCTTACGGAATTATTCTTCTGAAATACATATAACAAAGATTGTTAGCCTGCTGTGTACTCAGCACTCATATTTATGTGCTTTACAGCTTTTACAAGAGAGAAACGCCTCAGAGATTTCAAGGGTACTAACCAGACAGTGCACAATTTATCCTCGCCCTCTCCATCAAAGGGCTGGGTCCCTGAAGTTGAATCAACATTGTAACACTTGCCGTGGCCATTCAGTTGAAGCAATTCTATTTTTTAAAAAAAAATCTTGCGGGACAAGTCATCATCTGAGATACAAAGAATCAGGTTTGGTTTGGGTTTCAACAAAGTCATTTGTTCAATGTCAGTTTTTGTTTGAACACACTGAAACTGGGACTTGTGCGTTCCCAAATGTGCCACATGCAACCCACAAACGCTGCTCTCCAAAGTGGATTTTTCTAACTCATCTAAATAGATGAATGGCTGGCTTCAAGGTGAGCCCCACTTGATTCATAGGTAGAGTGTCAACTTTCATGAAAAGAACAGCAAGGGAGTTGGAGCACCAAGGATAATTGCTCTGCGATGGGTTTGGGAACTCCGCTCCAAACTCCCTTTCAAAATTCAAAAGTAAAGATTGAGCCCTGAGGGAATAAGGGAAAAATGTCACTGCATACTTGTCAGATAGCATAAGTTCATTTTCTCTCCACAAGCATCAAGAGTGACCTCTAAAATACATGTGAACTTCTTTTGCAGGGAGCTTTCAGATCAAAAGCTACACCAGGGTAGAGTCAGATATTAACTGCAAGTTGATTTATTTCAAAAACACCAGGGTGGAAAAGGAACTGTTCTATGTTTGTTAAGCAGCTCTCAGATAGCTTGTGACTAAACAGACTTCATCAATTTATCAATTTATTGTTGTTTTTGTTATTAATTGACACAGTCAGATATTTGACTAGTATATGGTGTTACACGACTCAAGATCTAGCTAAGTTTTTGGGAATTGCAAATGTATTTTCACAGGATTCTTGCTGGCCCAAGCAACACTGTCTTCTGGAGCTGAGCTGGTATTAGTTCTTCAATGCCGAGAATGTCCAGGGGTTTCTTGAGACTCCTAGGCTCCAAGACTCCTAGACTCCAAGGGTTCCAATGACAACTGCCACAATGGTCATGTTCTTCTCCCAGAAGCTCTCTAACTCTGTTCATAGGTCATGTTATTTTATTATCTTCTCTTGTTCATTCTCTTGTTATTCTACTGTCCCCTGGGATTGCAATATCAATGATCCAGCTCTAGTTCATATTTTTTCTACAGTTGTGATATCAGGGGGGTTATGTTTATCTGTTTGTAATTGGAAGTGCCAAAGAATCTTTGTTTCGTCATTCTCCGTGATCTTGTCTGGTGTGTGCTCCCATAAACTTCTGGCTGATGGTAATCCATACTTCTTGCAAAGGTTCCAGTGCAACATAGCTGCAACTCTATCATGATGTTCCTTATAGTCAGTTTGAGCCATTTTACTGCAGGCACTGGCCATGGGGTCGACTGTTTCATCCTTTGTCTTGCAAAGACAACATTTGTTGTTATCACCGGTTGTCTGCCCAGTTTCATACTATTTGATTTGAGTACCTGCTCTTGTGCAGCTAGAATAAGTCCTTCCATTTTGTTCTTCGTGCCCATTTTGAAGCCACTTCCAGGTATTTTCACTACTAACTTCTCTGTGTCTTTCAAATATTGCCCATGCAAGTGCTTTTCCTTCCAGTTGTCAAAGTGAGTTTTGATTTCAATCTTTTTCTGTAATGTGAAATAAGTCTGCCTTGTACACGTCAACTAGAAACTTCTCTTTGCTTTTCTTGGTGTAGTCATTCAGTGCTTGTTTTTCTTCTTCAACTGCTTGCTTACCTTTCAAGAGACCTCTTATACCTAATTTTCTTGATGAGTAAAGATGATCAACATCACTTCTAGGGTGTAGTGCATGATGCGACATCATCGTCTCGCAAGTTTTACAATCTATTGTTTCTGCTTGTTTCCTAGAGATAATGCCAGTTCTGCATCTTAGAACTGGGGCTGCCCATGTGTTAATTGCCTTTCCTGCATTGCCTCCATTTAATTTAGTTCGCAGTATCTTTTTAACTAGTTGGTAATACTCCTTGCTTGTATTTTTCTTGACAAGGGTATGTTTAATGTTGTCAGCTTCCAAAATTCCAAGTTATTTGTAGTTTTCTTTAACACCCACAGTTTTGATGTTGTTGTTTGGTATCTTGATTTCTTATTGTTCAACGATCTTCCCTCTGTTCAGTGCTAATGCCGCACACTTGTCAAGGCCAAATTCCCTTGCTATATCTTTACTGAATATTTGAACTGTATTTAGTAAAGACTCCGTCTCTGACGATGACTTTACATACATTTTCAAGTCCTCCATATACTCTAAGTGCGAAATCTTTGGGCCTGTTTTTGAACGCTGGTATCCTAGGCCTGTGCTGTTAATGATGGTTGTGAGTGGTATTAGGGCAATGACAGTGACTAAAGGTGACAGTGAGTCTCCTTGGAAAATTCCCCATTTGATAGTAACTGTTCCAGTTTCTTCTCCATTCACTATCAACTCGGTGTTCCACTTACTCATAGCAGTTTTGATAAATGTTATATGCCAGGAGGAAGAATACGATTTGATCCCTCCCAAAGTAAAATTGCAGTAAAATGTCAGTATTTGTCAAAACAAATTTGTCAAATTTGATACTTTTAAAAAATAAGTTTTCATTTTTCTGGAAAGTTCTTTTAACAGGAAAGTGCAATGGGGAAGTTGTACTGCATGAGTTTCAACCTCTAAGAACACAAACAGAACATTCCCAGCATGCCTAGCATATTTACCTTTCAGCAGGAAGACACGTTTTGTTCCAAGTCTGGCTCGCTCCATTTTATATTGTGTAAGCTATGACAGAAGGGGGAAATTATCTATATTAAGAAAAATGGTGGAAAGTATATTAAGCCATTAAGCCCTGTTCTATTTTTCCAACTGCCTAACATAGCAAGAACAAGGTATTAGCTCAAATGAGTGTAAAGGGAGATAAATTACTTTCCGCTTTAACTTTTACACATTGTCATCTCCAAGAAGCAGATTCACAATTCTTGCTGAGAACTAGAAGGTAAGAAAAAGTCCCGTCCCCCCGGCCATCATTAAAGTCTGTGTCCCAGCTCCCCTCCATGAATTGTGATCTATGCCTTTCCTTTGATTGAGGGACATCAATTTCTATGTAACTATGAACCTTATTAGAACTATATGAGTTTTTGTAGCTACCAAGCATCTTATTCACACATTCAGAAAAGACAAAAAGTCCATCTAGTACAATGCAAGGTTGCACTATCACTTGATTTCGGTCTCACCCTCTTTCAATCAGTGGGGCTGATTTAAAGATAATTGTTCAGAATCCACTTGCTGCAATGTCGAATGATGACATGAATGCATAAAGCAGAACTTTGCAAGCAAAACTTTTAAATGTACAGTAGGTCTTGGCACATAGTGGAAGTGAGCATTCTGGCCATGCTGTTTCTGTCCAAAAGCTCTGGTACCACCTTTATGTATTTACACATGTGTATGTGTATCACATAAGTACAGCACCTGCAAGCTGTATAGCTGTCAACTCCATCTCTATAATCAAGAACATCACCCCATTCCCATCACAGAGGTAAACACTGTGCCTGTAGGTGTCATTCTTAGGGTTGCCAGCACTGCCTTGGCAAATGGCAGGAGATTTTGAGGGTAATGCCTGTGGAGGATAGAGTTTGGGGTGGATGTAACATAATTTCCTAGTGACAGCTCTAGGTATTCCCCCTGTTTTCTATGGTAAAGACCACTGAGACATAGGGAAATTCCTAGTGTTACTATGGAGGCAATTTTTTTCTCCTGCTCCTCTGTTTCTCAAAGGTGTGGGATTGGGGCTGAGGGTGGAGGTTTGTCTGCTGCAAGCCTAGTTGTTTTCAGAGGGTAGTAAGAATAGTGCACTCACTCCCATTCCCTCTCAGTCACTGTTGGCCCAGTATGACACATATGATATATGTACAGGCCAACTATGTCATGGAAACCAGATCATGCATTTGCTGCTAGAGACTGAGAGCAGTCTGCCCTCTTACACTGCAGAGAGAGCACCTGAATGATAGGGCAAATAGCAAGCAGTCCAAGACAACTCATGATTCAAGAAAGGAAATATTGTGTACTGGGTTCGCTGCATTGAAAGTGATAAGTATTGGAGTCGGGAGTCCATGGAGTAGTGAAACAGCTAGATCTTTATTGCTGGTCCGGATGAAGCATACAACCCAGGGCTCGAAGCCCTCCTTTTATGCTGGTCAGGGATAATCCCCTGACCTCACCCATCTGGCCTGATTATAAGTCTATTATATTATATTATAAGTCTATTTACATCTCAATAGCATTTATAAGGCTATTATAAGTCTATTTACATCTCATAGGTTCCCTGGGAGAAACCTAGGTACATGATTGGTGGCCGGTTAGAATCTACCTGGCCTTTGTTCTACCTGGCCTTTGTTCTACCTGGCTGAAGCTCAGGTAGTTTCTTGGCCATGTGCTCTGGCCACATGGCGGTCGCCATTACTGGAGCACATGGTGACCGCATGGTCAATACATAACAGAAAGCCAGACTACCACATGGTGATAAACATCGGTTTATTAAGTACACAACTAACATACCATACTGGCTGAGATGGCCAACTATATACAGTCCCTAGGACACACCCAAGAGTCCTATTGGCAGGTTTGAATTTCCCGCCAGAGTTCTTATTGGAGGACTAGTGGTAGTCTAGGATCCTTGACTCCTATTGTTTCCAGGAGTCAAGCTCTGGCTGTATGTTGCTTATGCCCTGTGGAGGTCAGCAGACATAACAAGAAACCATTAGGAATGCCACAGATTCCATGTCAAATATACTCAACAAGTGAATTTCTCTTATTTAACTGTGATGATCAGATGTGAGCCTATCACTGTGCCTGTTCTATTCAGCACTGAGCAACTCAAATGCCCACCAGAGGTTTGCATTGGGCTTCTTTCAAAATTCTGCATGTGCAAAAACGTTGCTGATCCAAGTGGATCCACAGCCACAAAAGTCAATCAGGACTACTTAGACTAACACCAAGTAGTAAGATTTATTTTTAAAACTGCATTTATTTAAGACTGATTTAACTGTCCATCGAAACAATTGCCTGCCAAGCAGAGTGGCAGAAAAGCAAGGGGAAAGATGCAGAATTCAACTGGGCTTTGTGAGAAGATAGAGGTACTGTACCACACTATTAGGAAGTAATATGGTCTGCTGAGCATGCATAAACTGGATGGCAAACAGATCAACAGTCATAAAAGCATTCTCTTTCTGTTGGCAAACAGAACATGACCCATAGTGGTAGGTATTTATGCATCCTAGTAGATGTGTTAGTCTGTTGAGCCTAAAGAAGCCAAGGTGGCTCCATAAACAGCTTTCTAAAGACTTGAGAAATAAAAAAGACCCATTTAGAAAGTGGAAGGAGGGCCTTATAACCAAGGATGAATATAAACAAATAATCAGTGCTTGAAGAGAGAGAGTTAGGAAAGCTAAAGCTCAGTATGAGCTTAGGCTAGCGAGAGAGGCTAAAAACAACAAAAAAGGGGGTTCTTTTCTTATGTTCAAAGTAAGAAAAAGAGCAAGGACATGGTAGGCCCATTGCAGGGACAGGAAAGTGAAATTGTAACAGGTGATGGAGAGGGCAGAACTGCTCAATTCCTTCTTTTCCTCAGTCTTCTCTTCTGTGGGAAATGGTGCTCAACAGGGCAAAAACAGAACACATGATGAGGGAAGGGAGTTGTAGCCTAGGATCAGCATAGGGGTAGTTCATAAACACCTAGTTTCTTTAAATGAAACTCGCAGCCAGATGAACTGCATCCAAGGGTCCAAGGGCATCCAAGGGTACTAAAATAACTTACGGATGTAATTTCTGAGCCTCTGTCCATTATTTTTGTGAATTCTTGGAGAACAGGTGAGGTGTCAGAAAATTGGAGGCAGGCAAATGTTGTCCCGATCTTTAAGAAGGGGGGAAAGGAGGATCCAGATAACTACTGACCCATCAGCTTGATGTCTCTACCTGGGAAAGTTTTGGAACAAATCATTAAACAGACAATCCTTGAGCATTTAGAAAGGATGGCTGTGATTACTAAGAGCCAGCATGGGTTTCTCAAGGACAAGTCATGTCAGACTAACCTTATCTCTTTGTTTTGAGAAAGTAACTACCTTGCTGGATCAGGGGAATGCTGTAGACATAGTTTATTCTGATTTCAGTAAGGCTTTTGATAAGGTTACACGTAACATTCTTGTTGACAAATTGGTAAAATGTGGTTTGGATCCTATGACTGTTAGGTGGATCTGCAACTAGTTGACAGATAGCACCCAAAGAGTGTGTGTTAATGGTTCCTCATCCTCTTGGAGAGGAGTTACAAGGAGTGCCTCAAGGATCTGTCCTGGGACCTGTTTTGTTCAATATCTTTATCAGTGATTTGGATGAAAGAATAGAGGGAATGCTTATTAAATTTGCAGAGGAGACTAAATTGAGAGGGGTAGCAAGTATGGCAGAAGACAGAGTCAGGATACAGGATGATCTTGACAGGCTGGAAAACTGGGCTAAAACAAATGAAATTAATTTCAGTGGGGATAAATGTAAAGTTCTGCATTCAGGCAGGAATAATCAAATGCATAATTATAGGATGGGCAAGACTTGTCTTGGCAGTAGTATGTGTGAAAAGGATCTAGGGGTCTTAGTAGACCATACACTGAACATGAGTCAGCAGTGTGATGTGGTAGCTAAAAAGGCAAATGCAATTTTGGGCTGTATCAACAGAAGTATGGTGTCCAGATCATGCCAAGTGATGGCATTGCTTTACTCTGCTCTGGTTAGACCTCACCTAGAGTATTGTGTTCTGTTTGGGACACCACGATTTAAGAAGGATATAGACAAGCTGGAACGTGTCCAGAGGAGGGCAACAAGGAAGGTAGGGGTCTGGAGACCAAGTACTATGGTTGAAGGAGCTGGGTATGTTTAGCCTGGAGATGAGACAGCTGAGAGGTGATACGATAACCATCTTCATGTACTTGAAGGACTGTCATATAGAGGATGGTGCAGAGTTGTTTTCTGTTGCCACAGAAGGTCGGACCAGAATCAATGGGTCAAAATTAAATCAGAAGAGATTTCAGGGGGCGTGGCTTCGATTGCATGCCAACCAGAAGCCATTACCAGCTGTTCCCAGACCTCTCACTCTTAAATCAACTCTAATTGACTATTTCGAAACAAACCTGACCTAAAGTATGCCACCTAAAGCTTCTAAGGGCAAAAAGAATCAAAAGAATGCTGGGGGAGCTCCTTTGCTAAAGGAATTTTTTGCATCGGCTGAACTTGCCAGTACCTCTTCAGCTTTTTCAGGCAATGGTGGTACAAATTCTGCTGACTCTCCCCTCACACCCAAGTTTTTATTAGAAGCATTGGGGAAACAACATCAAGAGCTAAGGCAAGATATGATGGATATGATATCTCCTCTAGCCCAATGCATGGAGGAACTGGACTCTCAGTGTAAGCAAACAGCTCAAAAAGCAGTAGCAGCATTAAAGAAAGTTACCTCCCTGGAAAAAAAAAACACTTGGAACCACCTCTCAAGACAGTTGGTCTAGAGAAAAAAATCATGATATTGGAGTCTCTCATAAAAGACAAAAACTTGAAATGTTGTGGTTTTGCATTAAATGCCGAAGCAACAACTGACCTTTCTATTTTCATGGTGTCCTGGCTGGCTGCTTCTTCAAAATTAGAGAAGGGAGTGACACCACTGATTCTTCCCAGCGTACTGGACTCGGGAGACCAGGAATGGTGAAATCATGAAGCCTTTATTGAGTGATTCAGCATGTCCAGTAGATGGTCAGATGAGGCATGCTTTCAGGGCTCCAGGGCCCTCATTATATGCTGGCTGGAGCCACACCTCCGGCCGCACCCAAAAGACCTGATAGGGGCTTAACATATGCGCATGTCTGTCATAGGTTCCCTGGAGGAGCCTTTGACCGCATTGGCTCCCCAGGGAGAACCTAGGTCCCACATTGGTGGAGGCTTAGAATCCAGACATCTATTGTTCCTCCAGATTCAAGCTCCCCTCTCTGCCTGACCATGTGCTCTGGCCATGCAGCAGGTGCCATTACATGGGAGCACATGGCAGGCTGATTGCTACACAGAACATACTACATTACAGTGCCTTTCCTGTTCAAGCAGCATGGCAGCCCCACCAGGAACTGTGGCAGTGGCAGTGGGGGAGGAGGCATTCCACATGCAGCGGTAGTGGCACCATGGCCCGCATAGGCTGGACTCAAGGCAGCGGCTGCTGCTGGCTCCCGCCACCACTCCTGCCACCCTGCCAGGCCCCTGCCCAGAAAGGCAGCAGTGGGCATTGGGGAGACACAACTGTCCTTGCGACGGGTGCCCCCGAGGGGCAAAATTCCAAATGGGGGGGGGGTAGAAAAACTGAAGAGTACTGGACTCGGGAGACTAGAGTTTTTCCTTTCTTCTTACATTCCAGGTAAGTACAGAACACAGGAGGAGGGCAGAAAACCCTGAATAATCACATATCCTAAAATTAATTCAACACCATTTTATTTCAACACAATCATCTCTTTAATGCCAAAGGCATTGGAGGAACAGAGACAAATTATGTGCAATGATAACCGAAGAAGCTCCTGAGTCAGATCTGAGGAGAGACAATAAGTTCTGTGGGAAAACATGTCTGTCCAAACTAATAAGCCCAGAGCTTGTTCTGATTATTGACTGTGAAAGAGCGAGCTTATGGAGTCTGTATGCTTTAAATAGCATATTTGCCATCATTGGTATACCTGAGGGCATGTTCCAGGATTGCCTTAGCTCTGGTGTTCTCTGCAAACAGATAGTATTTTTTTTTACTATGGCTCTCATCCTTTTGAACTCTCAGTTCTCTGGAACATCTGTTTATTTCTTTGTGCATTTTTACCTCACGTTTCTTCCTCCCAGTGGGGACCTAAAGAGGCTTTCAAAAGTTCAATTTAAATAAATAAACAGAGAAAACAAAAAAGACAATACAGTACATCCTGGACTGGTCCTGGATCTGCTGGGCTGACTCACTCAACACCACAGACTAAGTGCCAAGAGACCAGAGCCTTTTGGTACTTGCCCTTCAACTCACACAGAAAGGCTTGTGGCCTTGACACCGAGGCCTAAGGACTTGCAAACAGGAAGGGAAACAGAAACTCAGCTCAGGTTTTATTGGCTGACAGATGTTCCCAAAATTCACAACCCTCACCCTAACAGTAACATTGAACTTTGTAAAGGTTTAGCCTCCTAATACATTTATTTAGGGCTACATGAGCAGACTCCTTTCCCTAGACACATAATTGCATGGGCAGAGAACATATGACCTGTGATCATGTGCGATAGGAAGTAATTTCTGTGATTGTGGCAGAACAATTTCCCAGATGATATCTCAGAAGAACTTCTGGTGACCATCTCCATGATCACCTGGGTCACACATTATAATTGCTCAAGTGATTGTGTCTTCCAAGGAAGACTAGAACTGCCCAACAGAATGAGAAAAGCAACTCTGGGCTAGTTGGCACAGAGATCATTCAGGGTTTGCCAAACAGGTGTTTGAAGACAAAGCTTAACTATTTTGAGTTGAGCTCATATGATTGCTTCAGTGATTTTCTCACAATCCAAACTGAACCACATTTTGAGTCGTTTTGTGTCTGCACAGTGGGGACATTCAGCACAGTGGCTGGCTGGGCTGCCACTGTGGATGCCTGCTCACAATTTACTGATTTGCTCAGATTATCTGCACAGTTCGTGCCATTCATCCGCCAATAGCGTCTATCTTACCTGAACCACAGTTCCCATGTGGCAGCGCCATAAACCGTAAAGGTAATCAAAACAAACACACTTGGCTTTGAGAATTATGTTCAAAACTGGGCAGGGCTGAAACACTAGAAAGACAAACCATGCCGTTTCCCTGCTACCACCACCCACCTCTTTTTATTTAATTGGATTTTCAACATGTAGCAAAAATGACAGGAAAAGTAGTCATGTAGGAGGAAAAGAAGAAAGGGATTGATTTTCTGCCCCCCCTCCCCTGTGAGTCCTAGAAGGTCACATATTTACTCCACACGATAAACATTCAGTTATTTCCTGCTAGTCATAAGGAGGTGTATGCGTTTGGAACAAGGGACAAGATGATCATTACAAGAGAAATAGTGGGAAGAAGAGGAGGAGGAGGAGATTGGATTTATATCCTGCCCTTCACTTGGAATCAGAGTGGCTTACAAACTCCTTTCCCTTCCACTCCCCACAATGGACACCCTGTGAGCAAGGTGGGGCTGAGAGAGCTCTTTCCAGAGCTATCCTTGAGAGGACAGTTGGGCCAGAACTATGGCTTGCCCAAGGTCATCCAGCAGGTGCAAATGGAGGAGTGGGAAATCAAACCCGGTTCTCCCAGATTAGAGTTCCCGCACTTAACCACTACACCAAACTGGCTTTCCTTCCTCATAATTTCCCTCCTGAAGTATATTGCTTTGAAGTTGGTGGTGATTCCTTTTACTGCTTCGTAATAGCCAGACATAAAGGTTTGTATATTAGCTTTTATTTACTTAAAAAAAATTTCTGCCACCCTACCACCTAATCAGGGTCCCCTGGGTGGTGAATATAAAAACACTAGAGCATTTGAACCATTAAAACCAACATTTAAAATTATAAAATAATTCAATAAAAACACATTGGGTATGATCACACGCACCCATTTGCCACGCAAGAGGGACAATTCACCAGTGGATCAAACTGGCGCGATCACACCGTCACATCTGGGAAGCGTCCCACAACCGTCGTCAAACCGTCACAAGCTGTTTTGATCCAGCGGGGAACCGGAGTAAAAAACTACTAGTGAAAATGTGGTATCAAATGGTTTGCTACGGGCCAGAGCCTGACTTTCCCCGTGTGATCACTCCAGCATGGAAGTGTGGCATCATGGATAGCGTGATCACACGCTATCCCAACACCATGCTGTTGTTTTTTTCCCTCTTCTCCATGTGCACATCATTGAAAGCCCTTAGGATGGGGAAACTATTCATCAATCCCCTGTTTAAGTGCCTCGGAAACCAACCACACACACACAAAAAAAACAACTAGCCCGTGGTTATCACGCAACAGCAAGTTGCCCCGGCAGATCCACAGACCTGTGTGATCGTGCAACTGCAGGGCAAATTGCTCCAGGGCAAAAAAGCCTCGCTTCCCCTCCAGATTATCTTGCTCGTATAGAAGGGACCATAAACAAGCAACACCAGAACCAGGGAGGAGGGCCAGTAACCATTATTGGGGGCATGCCAATGAAACAAAAAAGTCTTTACCCACTGGCAGAAAACACCAATAAAGGGAGGCAGACAAAAGTCCCTGGGGAGGAAGTTCCACAACCAAAAAACCCCCATCTAGCCTCAAATGGTGGGGGTTACCAAAGCAGTGCCTCAGAAGATGACTGGAGCAAGCAGGCAGGTTCATATAAGAGAAGGCAGTCCTTAAGGTATGTTGGTCCCAGGGCAGACAGGGCTTTAAGGATCCATACCAGCACCTTAAATTGAACCTGAAGCAAATAGGAAGCCAGTGCAGACGGAACAAGACTGGAGTGATATGGTCCCTATGACCTGCTCAAGTCAACACTCTGGCTCAGGCCCATAGCCAAGATTTTTTTAGTTGGGGGCATTTAAATTTCTCAGGGGGCACTGGCTAATTGAAATAAAGGTGATTTAATCTGGACCCTTGCACCGGACAGCTGCGCAGGAATACCTGGCGCCTTCCCTGCATCCACCGCCACTCAGGGGCCCTGAGCTGAATGGGAAGTTGGGGGGCCTTGCCAGTAAGTCGGGGGGCCTAGCTCCAAGATGCCCTATTATAGCTACAGGCCTGCTCTGGCGGCAGCATTCTCTACCAACTGTAGCTTCTGGATGGTCTTCAAGGGCAGCTCCACATACAGTGCATTGTAGTAATCTAACCTAGCTGTTACCAGGACAGTGGCAAGATCTGGTGAAGCTGGTGAAAAGAATCCCTGGTCACTGCTGCCACCTGTTTAAACAACAGGAGGCCTGTGTTCAGGAGCACACACACCCCAGCTAGGAACCTGCTCCTTTAGGGGGAATGCAACCTCATCCAGATCAGAGAATTACCCATTTCCTGGGTCAGACTTTCCCCCAACAGTAGCACTTCCATTTTGTCAGGATTACCCTAAATTTCAGCTTGTTAGCCCTCATCCATTTCAAAACTGCCTCCAGGCACCTGTTCACAGTTTCCACATCTTCCTTGGGATCTGCTGGTTCTGTGAGATAGAGTGTTATCTACATATTGGTGGCAGCTCAGCTCAAACTTCTAGATAACCTCACTCAGTGGCTTTACATAGATGTTGAAAAGCATGGAAGACAAGATGGAATCTTGGGGAAACCCATAGGCTAGAAACAAGGGGCAGAGCAGCAGTCCCCCAGCACCACACTCTGAAACCTACCCTTGAGGCAGGTCTGGAACCACCATAGAACAGTGCCTCCCAGTTCTGAAAGGCAAGCCAGGATCAGTGATATCAAAAGCCACCAAGAGGTCCTGGAAAATCAATAGGGCCACACTTCCCCAGCCCGTCCCCTGGTTCATGTAATCCACCATGGTGACCAAAGCCATTTCAGTCCCATAACCAGGCTATAACACCAACGACCTCTCCCCAGCCGTTGGCTGTGACTGAGCCTATTTGTATATTTCTTTATACTGGATTCATTTATTGTGTTGTGAGGTAACTGAGCAGTCCCACTTTTCTATATCTGACCAGTTCCCTGTTTCAATAGTCTCTTCGGGGTTTGCTTTATAAGTCGTCTCTTCGAGGGTTTTCTATATATGTTCTAGATATATATTAAGGACCACTGTCCAATATACTCTTTACCACAGACTTCAGGTACCAGTGCCTGTAAACGTCAAACAGCACAAATCTTTATTATACAGAAAACACAACAGGGGGATGGGATTTATATACATAGGATAGTTTGTTTCGTTGTTCACGAAACAAATTACTTTGCTTTAACTTGCACTTTCACAGAGGCTGTATGCTTGTCACTTCCAGTTAATTCAGATGTTACTTGGTTCAGGAAACCCTTCTACTGACTCCACTTCCCAGTCACTTTTTAGTGATTAACCTTTTGGGCTTTATCTGGTCTCCTGAGTCTACTGGTTCGACATCCCAGCTCTCCCAGACCCCTCTAGACCCTTTTGCCCTTCTTTAGCCACCCTTTTAAGTTCTCTTGAAGTAGTGCGTTTGGTGTTTGTGACCCCTGAGATCATAGACTTGCCCACTCTCTGGTAACTCTCCTCTCACTGTTTGAAAATACAAGTTAAGAGTGTTATTCAGCCACAGTTCTTTCACAGTTCCCTGGCTGATTTCACTGAGCTCAGAGGTTCCACTTTCTCCTCAGTGCTCTCTCAGTTAACTCATTGCTTCAGTAAAACGCTCTTCCAACCGCTTCTTCCAACTCACTCACTCAACTGACTGTTCTCAACTGTCCACTCTGACAGTTGTCTGTCACTCCACCTGAGAATTCCGAGCTCTCTGGCTCCCTCCTTTCTCAGTCACCATGACTCTGCAGCTTCTCTGTTTAATTGCTGCATTCCACAACTCTTCAATTCCATCATACAGGCCTGAAACCAAATTGGAATGGATCCAAACAATCTGCTTCATTCAGAAATACTTGATGTTAGCCACCCACCACTGGTTCATGATTCGTGATAAAATTCCACCCCAGCAATGTATTTTGTACACATTATATATTTACTGGGGATATAGGTACTTTTGGGGAATAATCATTCAGATGTGGTATGAAATCCAGGGGGTGGGGGCAGGACTGATCCCACTTTCCACAAATGGTGATGTTGGCATCCTACAGAACAACTTTGGAGTACAGCAAATAAGATGTTAGTCTTGGGGTCTGCTTTCACAGAGACTCTGGAGTGCCAATCCCTCTGGGGTCATGATTGCTTGAAACAGCAAGGCAACCCGTTTTTGTTCTTTTGGAATTCAATATTCCGCCTTCCCCCCACATACACACATTAATGAGGCTTTGAATGTGAGAACTGAGGAAGCCTTCTTGACCAGTATTACCTCTGTCTTGTCTGGATTCAGCTTCAGCTTGTTCACCAGCCAATGGCAACCAATGGAAGTCTGGGAAATAGAGGCCTGGAGGGGCACTGTCCCAGCAATATCATCAGATCATTTCCTGGCTGAACCTGGAAGTGATGTTGCACCACTCTTGGATTAAGCAGAAACTCTGTTGTTTTGCCATAGAGTTTCCACTGAATCCTAGAGTGGCATGATGTTACTTCCAGATTTGGCCTAGCAACAACATGACACAATTGCCACAATGGCAATTTTAAGATTTCTTCCTGTATTTGGAAGTGATGTGGGTATCCATGATGGACCACTGATGGCACCTGGTATTTTTGGCCACTGTGTGAAAGTGTTGGACTGGATGGGCCATTGGCCTGATCCAACATTGGCTTCTCTTATGTTCTTAAGGATAGGACTTTTTCAGACCTTGTCTGTGGAATATACTTCCTTATAAGATCACCTGGAACCATGTGTGATGGAGTTTTGACCATGTTTGATGGAGACTATTTCACTATATAGGGAGGAAAGGAGGATTGTTAATGCCTGATCTTGTCAGATCCTGGAAGCTAAACAGGTTTCGTAGTTGGATAGGAGATCAACAAAAAAGATTTTGCAGAGGAAGACACTGGCAAACCACCCCTGTGTCACACTTCCTTTGAAAGCACCTTGCTGGGTTGCCGTAAGTCAGCTGGAGCTTGACAGCACTTACACACATCTTATTAGGTATTCTGATCAGCATTATATCTTTTGCTGATTTTAAATTCAATTGTAGGAAGAAATATAAAGGGCTATAGAAGGAAGCTCCAGGTGAATGTCCCAGCTGTGGCTGGTGGGGCAGCAGAGGGAAGGGAAAAATAGAGGGAGGCAAGCCATGTTTTCTTCCTTCTGTTTAACTATAAGGCAGGGCTGTCTCAAGTCCTTTTGCTGCCCCAAGTGGGTAGTATGGGAGGATAGTCTCATGGTAACACATATGGTTCCCTCCACCCCTAACTTATGTTGATTTGGGGTTATGCAGTGGCAGCTAAGGCAGAAAACCACCTCCTCCTACTCAATGTCTTCTGGGTTCCAAGGGTCTGGAAAGCAGTTCCATAGCCAGTTACAGGGTTGCCAAGTCTGAGCTGGGAAATACCTGTAGATTTGAGCAGTAGAGCCTGGGGAGGGCCAGGTTTGAGGTGCGTAGGGACTTCAGCAGGGTACAGTGCCATAGAGTCCACTGCCCAGAGCAGCTATTGTCTCCAGGAGAACTGATCTTGGTCAACTGGAGATCAGTTTAATAGCTGGGAAATTTTCTGTAGGGGAAATGATGTGCTGTGGCTGGGGAACATGGTAATTTCTGGGAGATCTCCAGGCCCCACAGGGAGATTGGCAACTCCAGTGCCTGTTTAAGGGAAGATTGGGATATGTATTTTACCTCAGGACTCATTCAATGTCTCCCAACAGCAACAGCAAACTGTTGAAAATGTTAGAGGCAAAGGCCAATCAGGCCACATAGGCAAATGACATCTGTGTTCCGACTGGCTGGGGGGGGGGGGGGGACAGCAAACTGTTTAGAATGTGGGAGGCGAGACTCAGGCAACACAGCCAGTGGATAGAGACAGCTTGAGTGACATCAGGGAGCCAACTGATTTGGGAGTGTGTGGAATGTTCAGGAGAGTCCATGACCAAAACACAATTACATATAAGGAGAGATATTGCATTTCATTTATACTGGAGACCATATCAAGTGATTTTAATCAAGCAGTGGCTATATAAATAAGTAATATTTGGCAAGCATAGCTGCTCTTCATAGAAACTGTTCTTCACAATTCACAAGTGAAACTACAGCTTTTGTTTAAATGCCAAAGTGTATGGGGAGAACTGTAGCTTCCCACAATGCCTCCCAACACTGTGGGAGCTGTATTCATATATTCTTGACTTCTTCCAGGTATATTGTTGACACCACCATCAGAAGCAGAAAAGGTGTGGTGAGAAAAGAAAGCTAAAAGGTATACATTCCATTTAGAATTTGGACATGGTATAGTTAAATTCCAGATCTTCTGTGCAATGTATACTTTCAGTGTCCACTTGTCTCATTTGCAGACTCTAATTTTCCTCATGATTTGCTGCATTTTCCTTTGTCTCTATGAAGGCTTTTGTTATGCATCTCTCTAGCCATTTAAGTATTATTAAATTGAGGAATTTATTTGAAGAATGTACTATAATTATTGCTGCTGATGGAACAATGACAATTCTAAGTAAGGAATGTTTACTCGGGCACATCAAGGATGTGCTACGAAAGCAATTAAAGAGTTTGATGTTCACAGAGCCAAGTATTAATATTAATGTGTGAGAAACTGCCTCCAAATCATTTAAAGTGGTTATGAAAAACCTCTGGGAGTGGAAATTGGCAACAAGGCGGCAACAAGATTATGGCTTTGCTAAGACATATTAGAAAAGGGAATTCTCCAAGTGGCCTCACAAGGGAGTGAAGATGCTCAATGACTAAATGAATACTAACGATAAAGTAGTTTTTAGGGGTGATTTTCCTGTTATAAAATATAAAGTTATGCTGTGAAGTATCCAGAAAGCTGCTCTAGTACATACCGATTTCCTTTTTTAAAACTTATTTAAGTCAAGTAGTCCCTTTATGGGTGGTGAACACAACATAATATTTGTAAGAATCTGAATAATAAAATACTTATTGACCACCAAGAGTCCAATGAGGAAGTGACAGGTGTTTTGATATCAGAAAGAGACTTCATAAGGCTACAGAGCCACCCGAAGAATGCCTCCAATTTCTTATTTTAGTTTATGAGAGTGTAGCCTTTCCCTGTTTATGTGGCTTTTCTTTGGGACCAATGCAAAAAACCCAAAACATCAATTTATGAAATGAAAAGATGAAAACCAACAAAAAGAGGATGCACAGTAGAAAATGACCCAAAGAGAAAAACTGCACACAATGGTAAAAGTACAAATGTGATGCGATGTTCTTACAAAAATATAAGCATGGTCACAATATACAAACGTATCCAAAATTAGCAAGTGATGGAATAGAAACAACAAGCAGGCATTGTGGCAGCAAAAACTGCTAGCAAAATAAGGCTAAATGCCAAGACACTATCACAATAGTTTACAAAACATCAAGAAAGTCTTTGCATATAACAAACAGCAATGCTTGAAAAATTCAATGAACTACTCAGGTTCCAAAATACTTCATGCATCTGCCAGCTTGAAGATATCACGTATTGCTGATGCTTTATCAAAAGAAGAACCTGAAACGGATGTGTGAAGTATTTTGGAACCCAAGTAGTTCATTGGATTCTTAAAGCACTGCTGTTCTGCTGTTTGTTATTATGTAAAGCTTAGAAGTAGACTAAGCTTCTTTTAACATCTTCATCTGATCAGGTAGCTGGTTCCCTACCTCACCTCTCAGGACTTAACTACAGTAGATCCATGCAACGGTCGCTTCCAGGCTGGATTACTGTAACTCACTCTATGCGGGGCTACCCTTGATCTTGATCTGAAAACTACAGCTAGTGCAGAACACAGCAGTGCACCTGCCAACAGCGATGCCTGTGCGGGTATGCATCCAGCTGGTGCTGCGCTGATTGCTCTGGCTGCCAACTGAATACCAAATCTGGTTCAAGGTGATGGTACTGACCTTCAAAGCCCTATGTGGCCTGGGACCTGCATATTTATGGGACCGCCTCTCCCCATATGTGCTCCAGAGAGCCTTGCACTCCACAGATCAACACCTTCTGGTAATTCCTGGCCTGAGAGACGTCCGCTTAGCCTCAACCAGGGCCAGGGCTTTCTCAGCCCTGGCCCCAGCTTGATAGAACCTGCTCCCACCACAGCTCAGGGCCCTGAGGGACCTATTACAGTTACAGCAGGAGCTGTAAGACAGAGCTGTTCTGCCAGGCCTTTGGTTGAGGCAGTGGGCATTAAACCATCTCAGCCACACCTGCCTTTGATACCCACCCAGTGCCTTTCAGATACTGTTTATTACCTATGGGGCTCTGTTGTATAATAGGGTACCTACCACCATCTGCTTAAAAACTACTATAAATTGAGCTACCTATTAACGGCCTTTTAAAAATGCTACAGGAGACGTTCGGACTGTTGGTATTTTTGTGCCTTCTTGCTTTGTTTAAATTGTTTAGTAGTTTTTTATATTATTGTTTTTATTGTTATTTTATATGTTGTGAGCTACCCTGTGCCCACTTGTGGGTTAGGGCGGGATATAAGTTTAATTAATTAATTAATTAACGAGCAGAGAACATGCAAATATTTTTGGGGGGGGGGAGAGTCACTTCATTTCCCCTTGTACCCCCTTCCACATGCTATTTTTTCTTTCTTTCCTGCTGGCAGCCCCCCCTTTCCTCTCATTTTTCCCTGCTACCTTCTCTCATCACCACTCACTAACCAAACTTTGTCCTCCACAGTATTCATATTTATTATTTATTTACTTCATTTTTATACCCCAGCTTTCTCTTCAAGGGGGATGCAAAGCAGCTTAAATCATTCTCTTCTCTCCTCCATTTTAACCTCAGAACCACCGGGTGAGGTAGGTTAGGCTGAGGGTAACTGACTGGTCTCAGGTAACTCAGAAAGCTTCTGTGGCAGAGTGGGGATTTAAATCTCAGTCTCCCATATCCTAGTCTGACTTTCTAACCACAACACCAAACTGTCTCTCAGCTCCCCATGTTTATGTCTCTGTGGCAGACTCTCCCTTGGAAAATTCTGGAAACTTTACACACAAAAAAAAAGTGTAGTATCATACGGTGGCCACTGCTAGCCTTGGCCAACCAGCACGAGTTCTGTGGAGACTGTCTTTGGGCCCAGGTGGGATGTGTGACATTAAGTCATCTACTAGCCACTGCTGCACCTGGGTGAGCTGCACAGATTTCACAGTTGCAAGTTGCCCAGTAACCGCTACTGGCCCTGCCCCCAGAAAGCCCTCCCTTCACATCAGAAGGAAAGGCAGCAGGAATGCACTGGGAGGCCAAAATAACCCTGGAAAGGGCTGTCCCCCTACTTTTTACTGGCATAAACTATATTGTTATTTTTGCTTAGAAACCCCTACGGCCACTGAGATCTCCTCTCTTAAAGGTACAGGCATCTTCTATTATTTGGGAAGTTAACCCCCCCCCACACACACACCACCAATGTGTGAGTGTGGAGTATTTTTAAGGTTTGTAGAAAGATCTGTCTTGTCTGTCAATGGCTCCAGTCTCTGGGTTTAAATATCCACAGATGGGGTGGGCCATATTGAGAATTAGATATATTAATAAATAAAGAAATAGACCAAATGTTTCCTTTTATGTCCTTTTAAATAAAGACAATGTGCGGATTTCCCATCCATTTGACCAGATCAATGGAATCTTAGACATGTTTTTGAATTGACTGCTTTCTATATTACAACAAAAGCCATTTCATGTTATGATTTTCCAGATCTGAATGATATTTTCCACTCTGTAATTTGTTTCAGAGTCTTTACAGATTTCTTAATCTGCCTTCACGGTGCCTTTTCTTCTGTGAATAGATGCAGATGTGTCTGCAAAGACAAGAATAAATACAACCATTTTGAACAAACCTGGAGAACTGCAGAGGAGGAGAACACTGTTGTTAAGAGAATGTTGGCATCCCCATAGCAACAGTGCTGAAACTCTCTGTAAAGATACAATGGATATAATAGTGGTGATGATTTAAAGCCCACTACAGGACTGACTGACCACATTTGCACCAAAACATCTCGTCTTGTCAGCAACCAATTCATATGGATCCCACAAGGTTCCATCTTATCCCCTACGCCCTTTAACAACTACCAGAAACCACCGAGTCACATCATCTGGAGATTTGGGCTGGGTTGTCACCAATATGCAGATGACACTCAGCTCTGTCACATGATTTCTGCTGATCCCAGGAAGACTATATAAATCCTGAACCAGTCCCTGGAGGCAGTTTTGAAGTGGATATGGGCTAATAAACTGAAGCTTAACTCTTACAAGCCAAAAGTGCTACTGGCAGAGGTCATTTCAAGCAGGAACATGCAGGAACGCCATTCCAGGAGTAACAAGCCCAGGAGCAGGCACATATGGTGATGTGCTGTGGAAAAAAGTAAAAGCATACTAACTGGATCTGTGGCCGAGGACAGACTGGCAGTTTGGCCCACTCTGCCTCTGCTTCAAAAGCGGAGGCAGAGCGGCCGTTCAGACTGCCGCATCTGCCCCAAGGAGATGCATCTGCATCGTGTCCAGTGCCGCGCTCCTCCCGCAGCAGCCGGGCACCACTTAAAAGTGGTGTCCCAGCTGCTGCAGCGTGCGTTCCACCCACCAGAGGTGAACACGCGCCAGGAGGGGGAGCCGCACAGCGTTCGCACACTACCATAGGAAGCCGGCTGCAGTCTGAACGCTGCGGGCGGCTTCCTTCCGGCAGCGAGCGAATGCCGCACAGTGGGGGCAATTCCCCCCGCCTTATTCTGCCGCACCGCAGAGGCGCGGCAGAATACTAGTCTGTCCTCAGCCTGTATTTTCATGCTTGTTGTAGGGTAGCTTCCCTGCAAGAGCAAAGGAAACCTACAGTGTCTTTAGTCAAAGTGTAAAGCTGACTCACCAGCTCTGAGTTGGGAAATACCTGGAGATTTTTGGGGTGGAGCCTGAGCAGTGGGTGTTGCCCTCTGACACACTTCTGGTGATATCAGGGAATGTGGCATATGCAAGTTATGCTAATGAGTTGTGCTAATGAGCTCCTGCACCTCTTTTTCTATGAAATGAACCCTGGCTACTGGTGAGCAGAAAGCCTGATCTGGATTTAAGGTGACACCCATTCCAGATGGGGTTGCACTCCCTTTGAACGAACAGGTCCATAATCTGGGGGTACTTTTGGACCCAGGACTTCTGCGGGATAAACTGGAGGCAGCTGTGGCCGGGAATGCCTTTTACTAGCTTTGACATGGGTAGCCAGCTGCCACATTTCCTGGTCAGAAAAGATCGGACCATTGTGGTGCATGTTCTGGTTACAACTTGGTTAGATTAATGCAATGCAGTCTACTTAGGGCTACCCTTAAGTAGTGTTCAGAAACTTTAATTGGTGTAGGTTGCTGCTAGCAGGATGTTGATTGGGGTGATTGTAGGGACCATATCACTCCAGTCTTGGCCCATCGGCACAGGCTCCCAATTTGTTTCTGAGGACAATTCAAGGTCCTGGTGTTGGACTTCTAGGATTGCCAGCTCTGGGATGAAAAATACCTGGAGACTTTGGAGATGGATCTGGGAGAAGGTGGGGTTTGGGAAGAGGAGGGGCCTCAGCATGGTACAGTGCCACAGAGTCCACTCTTCAAAGCAGCCATTTTCTCCAGGGGAGCTGATATCTGTCATCTGGAGTACAGTTGTAAAAGCGGGCGATCCCCAGGCCCCACCCAGAGGCCGGCAATCCTATGACCTTCAAAGCCCTAGGTGGTTTGGGACCATGATAACTGAAGGAGCACCTAGTCCCTTATGAACCTGCCCAACCACTACAGTTGGAGGCCCTGCTTTGGGTAGGCCCCACCTTCTGAGATTAGGCAGGTGGCAGCCAGGGAGAAGGCTTTCTCAGTCATGGCATCAAAGCTCTGGAACTGTCAGCTAATACTGCCATCCCCTGCCCGGGAGGTGGCGTAGGCTACCTTGTGATGTAGGATGCTTGGAATGTTCAGTTTCGTTTCCCTCCCTGACTGCTTATTGCTTGCCGCCTAGCTCTGACCTTCATTGCTTGTTAGCATCTAGTAATTTGTCTTCCCACTTTTTCTCATGGGAACCTGTAGCTGGTATATTGGGCGCCTTTTTCCTGATTTATCTGATTGGTTGCATTCCATTGCGAGACCCTTTTAGAATTCTGTATAATTGCTCTGGCTGGGGCCCCTTCCAGCCATTACTGACACAGAACATGTAAATGACTACAGCAGACCTTTCTCAATAAAGATCGACCTTCTTTAAGGACGCTTGTTGTGATTGACTCTGTAGGACTCTCACAGGAATTCTCTCCCTAGGGAGGTTCATCTATCCCCTTCTGTTGCCATCTACTGCCAGTAGGTGAAGACTTTCTTGTTTTGTTTGGCATTCCCTCAGTGATCCCTCCTTCCTGACCAATCTTTTAATTGCTTTTAAATAATGTTTTGTATACATTTTAATTTTGTTTTTAAATTGTTTTAATGTCTATTTAGGGGTATTGATTTTAATGGTTTTGAAATGTGGTTTATTTTGTATGTTTTAAATTGTTGGCTGCCTTGGTGGCCCATATGTACCTGCCTAACTACTGCGGTCATCTCATGTCCTTGGCAAATGTCTACTTCTCAAGTGCTTAAGGGACTAGACTTCAGCACCCTTGCTCTTTCCCTTCTCCTGCACTTACTTTGGAGTCATTTGTAAATGCTTTACAGCTTACAAGATTTTTTAAAAGGCTCTCCAGAAAAAAAGAATCACATAACTACACATTTATTAATCCCTTAAGAAAAGGCTGCACAGAAAGCAATTTCTAAAGATCAACTTTTGGTATCTTTTGATAGCCACTATGAAAGTGAGTGTGAATTTTCTTCCCTTATTTTTACTTCTCCTGGCATTGAATCTTGCATATAACTTTTGAATGTAGCAAGGATGCTTCAGAAACAGAATAAAAAAATTGGAACAAATATAGGAAGAGTTGAAGATTAGTATTATGCAGCAGGCCTGAAGGATCAGATGGTAAAGAGGAAAATTACTTTAATCGAGGCTTTGAAGGAACCATTATAAGAATTCTCAGATAAATTGTCCAGAATACAAAATGTGCTTGTGACTGGCTATGGGATTTTCAAAGAGAACCATTATAATGGTGCTAAAAACCCCACAACCCTTTAATGATACTGCTTTTAATATGGATAAATAAGGCCCTTGTTGAAAATTTTCCCTGGAAATATTATGCAACCTTAACAGAATTTTTACTGAAATAGGATTGTAATTAGAAGTTTCATATTGATGACTGCTATATGCCAGTCGAAATCATATATGTAACTTCAAACCTCACCCTGGAGTGTGGATCAAAAAATCCATGCAGTGGGGCTAGGTTCCAACATTGGCTTCTCTTATGTTCTTAAGTAAGGGAATGGAAGATATTTCTATAACCTAGAGAAACCCACAAGTTGCAGAAAATTCCCCAAATTAAAAATTGGACAAGAAATATGTGCACAGGAATATACACTGCAAATATGTTGTGGGCTCATGATTGGCATTATGGAGTTTCCAGCAAACTCATACATAAGGGAAGTGGGGGGCAGTAGGTAGATGGGGTTTCCTTTCCCTGTGAATCTTCATAGGTCTCTTCTTGCTTATATATAATCCTGATGTACTGATTCTCAGGAAGCAGCTCAGCCCAGGGTCAATGTCATTAGGAGATGCAAGCATAGAGTAGATCCCATAAGGACTGCCACTCCAACAGTTTCAGATGCTGGATGTGGGGGGGGTGGGGTTGGTCATATTCAGCACCCTTTTGCATCTAAGGGCCACATCTAATACATGAATCTGCATAAAGAAGCCTGCTTCTGCTCATGGCTTGCCCTTTAAATATTTACAACACATTGTTCTTGCTAAAGAAATAATTGCAAGAGTAATTGCTTTTTGCTGATGCAGAAGCAAGGTTTATTCTTTCACACTGTAATAATGACCAACCTTTGTTCTATTTAACAAAACTGTGGACATTATTTTCAAACCACTCTTCTTCCTAGGATTAGTCCCCACAAAAAAACCTGAATAGGCAACACAAACCTTTATTTTTTCCCATATAGAATCATAATGCCACAGAGTAGTTAGTGTGTGTATGTGTTTTCATATTCAGTGCACTGCTCCATTTAAAAGCTAAGGAAAGCTGGGTCGGGGTGTGTGTGTGTGAAAATGCATTATTAGTTCTCTGGATAGCTTCCATCACTTATTATTAGGACATTACAGTGATGCTTTTACAAAAGAATGATCTGACTGATATATTAAAACTAAATGACAGAAAATCTACTGAAAATCTACCCGTACATACCCCAGAGAGCACTGCGGTCAGGCACACAACATCGCCTGACCCTTCCTGGCCCGAGAGAGGCCAGGCTGGTGACCACCAGGAATAGGGCCTTCTCAGTGGCAGCTCCCTACTGGTGGAACAAGCTCCCGGAAGACATCAGGGCCCTGCGGGACCTTTTGCAGTTCCGCAGGGCCTGCAAGATGGAGCTCTTCCGCCAGGCTTTTGGGGCCGCCACAGGGGAAAATGGCCATGGGTAAGTGGCCAGTTGAAGTATTGGCCAATCAGGAGACAGCAAGGATACAATTTGAAAAAGTGGGTAGTCTAGCTATGCTAACTGCAAGCCCTTCAGCTGTCCCCCTATAGGATGGTCTTCAGATCTTCTTCATAAGGCTGCACTGTAGACCTTGCGTATTACAGCAACGTCCTCCTCCCATCTCAGGTTATACAACTGTTGCCTTTTTTCTATCTAAAATGATCATGGCCAGCAGGTTTCTTAATAGGTAGACTTTGAACAGGGCCAGCTCAAATATTTGTACTGTAGGTGAACTGTGACTTTGGCACCCCTCAGAAGCCCTGCCCCCAAGAGGGCCCACCCACCCCTCTCCCTCCCCTCCTGCCTGATTTAAAGGGTTTCAGCTGATTGGCAGGGACCACGTGGCCTGCCAACCAAATGGAGGGCCCTTTAAACCTAGCAGGAGGGAGGGAGAAGGGTGGTCATGGGCTCCACACTCGGCTGGCAAAAAAAAAAAACCTTTAAAGGGGCTGGGGAAAATCAGCCCCACCTCCTGATGACACCTGGTATTTTTGGCCACTGTGTGACAGAGTGTTGGACTGGATGGGCCTTTGGCCTGATCCAACACTGGCTTCCCTTATGTTCTTATGATGTGACAAGGAGGTCTAAGCCTTGGGTGTGAGGTGAAGCCAAAAAGCTCTCGGCCATTGCCTCTTAGCCTGTGGTTCATTCCCTGTGGCCAGGCCAGCTACCGGCCTACAGTTTGTCTTGTTCTTTCTTGTTGTATATTTAAATTATATTTTATTGTGTGCCTAATAGTATTTTTATTTATTGTCAGTGGCTTTGAGTCCTGTTGGGGGGGGGGGGGGAGTATGTCTTTCCCTCACAGACACCTTTGCAAAAATTTTCTGTGCACTTGTCTCTGTAGAAGCAGTTGTACCCTAATCAAACATGAGATTTTCTACCTAGGAAGTATATTGCAGATCCTAATCTCTGAGCTGTAGGAGGAGAAAACCTTGTTCTGGAAGGTGGTTAAAGGCTGTATTCATTTAAAGAAAATTGGAGGGCCAGAAATATGCACCTTGACTTGAGTTATTTCCTGCCCTATCAAAACCTTTATCATTTTTTTTCTTTCTGTCATCATGAACACAGTACGGGGGAAATGAAAAGGCTATTTTTGACTAAACTATCACCCAAGTTCAGCTTCAGTCTTGAGGTGAAATCTGAAGAAATCCCATATCTGGCTTTTGCCAAAGGATGAGGACAAAGTGATAAATGAGATCACCAGTCATTCCATCAGTCAAGTTTTACTGTATTGCCAAATATAGCAAAATACTAAAAACACAACCTGGCAAAAAGCTGGTTGTCAACCAAGTATATCATCCACACAGTAATACAAATAATCTAGCCCACATTAAACCAATCCAATTCATCATCCTTACAGTTAACAGGTATAAATTTGCAAACTCTTAGATGAGGAATCTGAAGCGGCAAATTATTTTTGACAGTGCAATCCTAAACAGCGTTTCACTCTTCTAAACCCACTGATGCCAAAGGACTGAGAAGAGTGTAACTGTGTTTAGGATTGCACTGTAAATGTAACAGGTTGTTTCCAGCCTTTGCCTTGTCATTGGGTCAAATAAGTCATTGGAAGGTCTCCTGGAAGGTCTCACTGGAAGATCCACTCTGCTAGTGGAAGTGCTTTCCTCCAACACAGCCTCTTGAATTCGACACTGCTTCTGTCAGAAGACAGATCCTCTGCTAATGGAACACATCCAATGGATCCAAGCTGTTATCTCTAGCACTTTATTGATAAATATTGCCAGTAGAAAGTGCTGATTCAGACTGGAACCACTGTTGCATGTGAGCTAACTTTTCATATTATTTTCCCAGTTACAAATGCTGTCTCCCCCAAGTTTCTAGTTGCCCAGGCAATTCTGTGTTTCCATCATTGAGACAAATAGTAGCTTGAGGGCATAAGTGTAAATTTCGGGGGTGTTGAGGTGCTCAAGCGCCCCGCCCCCCAAATTTTGCACGTGGGGGGTGGTGCTAAGCCTCCCTCGGGCAAACAGTGCCCAATACTGACAAACACACACGAGGGACTCAGTTACAGTGGATGGAAGCTGAAGCACAGGACGGGGGGCGGGGGGCGGGAATGCAGGTTAGATGCATTTTTTAAAATTCCTTTTGCCCCATGTGCAGCCCAGAGAGAATATTGGCAAGACTTTTCCTCCTGCATGGAAGTTTTAAAATTTTCTTTTCTGCTGTCAGAGAACAGGAAGGCAGCCCAGGTTAGGGCTGCCAAGTCCCCCGGTAGAGCGGGGGAAACACCGGTTTTTAAAGCTTTCCCCCGCTTTTCCAAAATTGGCCACCGGGGGGACAAAATGGCTGCCAGCAGGGGAACCTCGGAGCCTGCCCTGCTGGCCTCTTGAACTTCTTAAAAGGGAAATTTCCCCTTTAAGAGCTGATCGAGCAAGACAGCCCCGCCCAGAGATTAAGGAGGGACTAAGCTCTTTCTACTGAAGGGCTTCCGTGCAAGGTTGCTGCTGGAGTAAGCTGCGTAAGCTGCTGGGGTCTGCGAGCTCTTTTCCTTCTCTGTCTCTCCCCCTCCCCCTCTTTCTTTTTTCTGTCTGTCTGTCCACTGTGGTTTTGTCAAAGGAATAAACTGTCACTTCCAAAGAGGTAAACATCACAAGGAGAGGTTGCCTGTAGAAGGTCTGGGAGTGGGATTGTTTAAAATGTCTTGTTGTGGCTGTTTGAGTCCCCCCAATCCTCATTTCCCTTCTGCAAATAAAAGTTGGGATTCCTCATTTTTATGCCAATTTTCTGTTTCTTTCAACCATGTCCCCCCCCCCCTCCGGCAGTAAAAATCTGCATTTTTAAAAGCATTTGTACATCAAGTAACCGGTATTTTAAGTTAGGGATGGATCCAGCTAGCTTTTCTGCTGGCGAAAAGGGGAGGGCAAAGGTCCTCTTTAGCCACCAAAAAGCCTATGCTGGGGGGGGGGGAGAAGTTATGGGACTTACATGGACAACAGCTGGGTGAAACAAGGGCCAGAAATAAAGCCTGGGAATTGGGCAAGAGTAAGTGAAAAAGCTGACTGTCTGTCTGTCTGTCTCTCTCTCTGTCCCCATCCAGCAGAGGTCTATCAGTGGCTATTATAGCCACAAGGTCTAAATGGAACCCTTTGTCTGGGGCAGTGATGCTCTGCATTCTTGGTGCTTGGCGGGCAACAGTGGGAGGGCTTCTGGAGTTCTGGCCCCGCTGCTGGAACTCCTGAGGGCACCTGGTATTTTTGGCCACTGTGTGACACAGAGTGTTGTACTGGATGGGCTGTTGGCCCGATCCACTGTGGCTTCTCTCCTGTTCTTATGATATGAAAATCATATTTAGCACTTGTGTAGCACTTAGTGCTTCATATTCTGCCGAGATGAGGAAGGATTCAGTAGGGCCGTTGCTCAGTGATAGAGCATCTGCTTGACATGCAGGAGGTATCAGCCTCTTCAGCTAAAAAAGGATCAGGTAATAGGTGACATTAAAGATCTCAGCCTGAGACCCTGGAGAGCCACTACCAGTCTGAGTAGTCAATACTGACCTTGATGGACCAATGGCCTGATTCAGGATTAGGAAACTTCATGAGTTCATGTGTCAGCATGTGGAAGCAACATCACAGGATGTGACATCACAAAATGATGTCACTTCCTTTCTCCTGGCTCCACCCCCAAAGTCTCCTGGCTCCACCCCCAAAGTCCCCAGATATTTCCCAAGTTGGACTTGGCAGCCCTAGCCCAGGTTCCTCCTTGTAAAGGTTTCCCTTACTTGAAAGCCAGTTGAATATGACTCTAGAAGGCGGTGCTCATCTCCATTTCCAAGCCAAAGAGCCAGTGCTGGCCGAAGACGTTTCCGTAGTCATGTGGCCAGCATGACTAGACGCCGAGGTGCATGGAACACCGTTACTTTCCCACCGAAGTGGTACCTATTTATCTACTTGCAATTTCTTGCTTTTGAACTGCTAGGCTGGCAGGAGCTGGGACCAGAGACAGGAACTCACTCTGTCATGCAGCACTCGGGTCTTGAACTGCTGAACTACCGGCCTTCTGGTCTGCAGTTCAGAGTCTTAACCACTTAAGCCACTGCAGCCCTCCTCCCAGTGTATCTGTATACAAATGATAATGGGGCAAACCAAAGGGTCAAGCTTCCCCCTTCCTTCTCCAAGCTGGAAACAGAGAAGGGGGGTTGTGCTAGGAAGTCTTCAGGCTATTGCTGGAGGTTTCCCAGAATGCCTTCCAGGAGGGTTCCCAGAATGCACCTGTGAAAGAGTGGTGTAAAGGGGGTGGAGACACAGGTTTGATAAAAGTCTTTGTTCAAAGGAGGAATATCCATACACTCTAAAGAGTTGGTCAAGTAGGTGTGTACTGACAGTTGTTCAGCACCGAGGCAGCTCCAGCTAACATGAACTGGTTTCAAGTATATAACATTATTATTGTACTGTGGCTTACAGTGCGTGGTGGCTGTTTGGATAAAAAGCTATAAAACACTTTGGCAAATTTGAAATGCCATTACAAAAAGTTAGAAGCTGTACCCTGACTGCACAGCCCATGGAAAGCCTGCCCCAGCAGACATTTGCACATATTTGCTAAGGACCTAAATATAACATCTAATGTGTACTGGCCAGAATATTCAGACTGTGTCCAAGATTCCTTTTTAATTTTATTTTTAGGTAGATTTTTTTTGTATTATTTTAAACCTTGACCCCCTTCTGGATAAGGTTATAAATCTCTGTTCTCTGATGCTATGATCAACATGGCTACCACCTCTCCTATTTTTTATATGCAATTTCTCCTCCAGAATCCTAATATTTTCCTTTGAATTGTTTTCAGTCCACCACTCCATTCAATTTGCCATGGAGAAAGGTGATTAGAGAGAGGAAAGTATTTTCTGATGCTGAAGATTTTTGTTGCATACCTACAACATCCTGCAGTGATTCTCATGCCTTCATAGAATAAAGACTTTTCTAAGGTCAACCATGAGACTGGCAAGGCTCTTCTTCATGGACATAAACAGATCTCTCAGGAAACTGATCTTAATGTAATAGCGAATGAGTCCATTCAAAGAGCATCAGTTAGACCAAACACATTCAGTGTCATTTAGGTACAGGGTCTTTTGAATCATTGCATCTTAACAAGTGGATTTTACTTAGATGAGGCAATCTGTATAGGTTTGCCCCTAATCACACCAACACATGCCAACGATTGGGCTTGGGAGGTGAACAGAAATTGGGAAGGATAAATGGGATATGGCAGGAGAGGGTGCTTGTGGGAGCAGGAGAAGGGGTAACAGGGCATCAGGAGAACATTTTATAATTTCAAAATGTAAATAAAAGACACAGTTTGCATTGTCCTATAAAGTTGTTGTTATGTATTGACCATGCGGTCGCCATGTGCTCCCATAATTGCGACCGCATGGCCAGAGCACATGGCCAGAGCATGGCCAGAGCACATGGCCAAGAAACTACCTGAGCTTCAGCCAGGTAGAACAAAGGCCAGGTGGATTCAAACCTGCCACCAATCATGTACCTAGGTTTCTCCCAGGGAACCTATGAAATGTAAATAGACTTCTAATAGCCTATCAGGCCAGTTGGGTGAGGTCAGGGGATTGTCCCTGACCAGCATAAAAGGAGGGCTTCGAGCCCTGGGTTGTATGCTTCATCCGGACCAGCAATAAAGATCATGCTGTTTCACTATTCCATGGACTCCCGACTCCAATACTTATCAGTTGTATTTCAGCTGTCTGAAGATCATTTGTTGGAGCCAAATGTGTTTTACAAGTTGAACCTAGAGAGCAGAAATTAGCCACACACAGAAATGCAGTCATCAACTTAATTGTGTGGTTTTATTAGGGATTTGTTCTCAATGTCTGTGTTTTTAAGGTGGAGTTTCTAGGTAGTGTGCTAAGAAGGCAAGGCATATAAAATCATTTGTGGCATAACTGTGAGTTTTCTTTGAGGTCATGGCTATGGGCACTGTTTTGAATTGCCTCAGAATGGACCTGTACTCGCTTGCAGGAGATGATTTTGAAGTAAGAAGAAAATTGCTACTACTCTGAACTCTGTACATTGTTCAGAAATTGAGCATACAGCAATTGTTTTGTATTCTGCCCTGGCTCAGAGACTTCAGCCACACATTTACCAAACTCAGGCATCTCTGATGTCATAATTTAGTAAATTTCAGCACTAAGTCACCCTTATGAATAAGGCAGAAAGAAAAGTTCTGTAAATGAACATCCAGGGCTGAGGACAGACTGGCAAAATGAAGCACAAGGGAAGCGGGGCAAAAAGACCCGGTCCGAGTTGTTGCAGGGCTTTCTGTTTGCATTGCGTAGACTGATGCAGGACCATACCGGGGAGGAGGCGGAACGAAGTGTTCACACGGTGCGGCAGCCCCTGGCGGCGCTCCTGCAGTGGTGAGTAGCTTTGCTCCGTTTTGCCGACCTACGCATAGGCGCATGGGCGCAGCAGCTGGATCAGCGGATTCACATTACCGGCGCTGCTTGATGTGTGGCTTATTTGCGTCCACACTGCCAGGAAGCAGGATGAACACGCGCCCAGACGGCTTGACACCGATTTCACCAGATACCTTTTAAAAGCGGGATGAAAGCACTTCAGGACGGGGTGAGTGCAGCACAGGCAACTGTGGCTGTGTGAACGGGCTCTCTTAATCCGCTTGTAAAGCGGGCCTATATCAGGCCAAACTGCCAGTCTGAACTCAGCCCAGGAAAACTTTAAAAATGTTTCCCGATAGGCTTTTCTGTGTTGCCTTTCTTAGTGTCAGATTTGTGACCATTAGTTTGTCCTATGCACGTGGTATGTATATTTGCAGATCTTAAAGTGACTATTCTAAAAGTGAATTTCAGAAACAGGACACAGCAGGAGATGGCTAAGATACCACTACAACCACTGGCCAACTCCCACCTTTCCCTAGGTTTGACTCAGCCCAGGGGCATTGTTAGGGGAGTGCCTAAACCCCTTAAATTTCTGGGGAGTCCCTCCCTAAATCCCCCATGGTCCTGTCTCCATAGATAGTGGCAATGGATGCCCCTCCCTGTGATGTCACTAGCTCCTCCCCATGATGTCACTGGGCCCTGGTTCTTTTAAAGACCTAGCATAGCAATGGCTCTGGCCCAGCTCCAGCACCCCCCAGGAAATTGGAAAGTCTATGCCTTTGCTCGAGGGGACCATTCATGTTGTAAAATGACACAGGGGGAAGACATTTTGAAAAACACTATGCAGCAGCCCATGTCCAGATAGGGGTGGGTGGGGGCTATGGCTGCTATTTAGATGAAAAAAATATCATGACCATATGAACTCCTCTTAAATAATGAGCCTATGCATACATAGATGTGTTTAGGATTGCAGCCCACTTCAAAGGGGGGGAACACTGAATGGTTACTCAGTTGTTCAATAGCTCTGTCTGCTCTGCAAGATCAGAAGCATTCTCGCTCTCTCTTTTTTGGCATAAATTGAGTTTTAATTGCTTCAGGGCCACGATACTGTCCAACAAAGCAACCAGGAGACTTCATGGGGAGGGGCATGGGGAAAAGGACAGCAGCATTATGTCAACGTCACTTCCAACTGGAACTTGGAAATGATATCACAGACAGTCTAGAGTTTTGCCCAATCTCTGTGGTAAAAAACAGCTCAGGAAGATTCCTAGTGCATCATCAACATCCAGATGGAAGTGATGTCGAAGTATAGCCAATGTCCTTCCCCCCTCCATTTCCCCCATGCTGCTCAGTTGAGTGCTGGTGGGGACTGGGAGCATCAGCAAGAGATTGCCCACCAATTGTGGGCAAGTGGCAAGCCTAAGCAAACATCTGATGACTGTGTAATACTTTGGGGTAGGATTATTCAGTAATGGAAACAAGATCGGAGATAAAGATGTGACTAATTGGAAGAAGGCATTTCATTGAAGTCTGTACATAACCTGGCATTACTCTGTATATTCATTAGTGGTGGAATTTTAAGGCTAAACTTAAGGGATTTAGTATTTGAATCTTACTGTTGGTGCTGGAAACCCATTCACTACTTCTAATGACAGTAAGCAACATAGTTTTGAAGTACCAGTTTCACATACTTGTTTTTCCAGCTCTCTCTTTCAGTCTTTTTTCCACCTGAGGAGTCCAATTACTTGGCTACCACCTACTCATCAGGACCAGCCGCCCTCACCACTTTAAATGATGTTGCTAGTCAGTCGGTCAATAGCTAGTCAATAGCTCCTATCAAGCACTCAGGAACCCCCAGTGAAGATGTTTTGACCTGCTACCTCTTGTCAGAAACTACAGACTAATATTTCTCAATCAAGTAGTGGAGGATTCTTTTTCCTGGGGGCTGTAAAGAATCAAGAGGGGTGGGAACAAACAACTGGGAAATTTCCCTCTCCTATAGCCCCATTGTGCAATATAATTTATGACACAGCTGATCTCCTGAGCTACATGAAGAGCATCCTGGCCAGCTGGTCTTGAACTTTCACTGTAGTTCAGTTGACCTTTAAGCATTGATAGGATGACTAGATAAATGGAAAGTTGCTGTTCTAGACCCAGACCTGAGTGGCGGGGTGCATGGAAGAAGGTATTGTAACTTCCTCTCCCTATGTTGAAAGGGAGAATCTTGGAGGGTAGAAATTGGGGCCAAAGGGATACATTCTTCACACTTTCAGACTATAACTCCACATCTGTAGGTGGTTCTGTTTTACTGCTCTATTGATAGGCACTTGAGTTTATGGTTACAGCGAATTCTGTAGGACCATTTCTGCAGTAGTGAAATTGCCCACACTGACTTTTTAAAAACTTGTGCATTGTGTGTTCTCAGTTTTAGTGAGTTTCACAATTGTGAGGTAAGAAGGAGAAAGCTTTGAATTTGCACCTGGTGAGGAAAAATCTACTGCGGAAAATTTCACATAACACACAGTTTTTAAAACGTTATTGCGGGGGATTTCACTATTGTCGAAATGGTCTAGCTGATTCACAAGGAAAGATGGAGGGTAGGGATGCCAGTCTTCAGGTGGGACCTAGGGAATCCCTGGAATTACAGCTCATCTCCAGACTACCGAGATCAGTTCCCCTGGGGGAAATAGATGCTCTGGAGGGTGGACTCTATGCCATTGTACCCCACTGAGGTCCTTGTCCTCCCCAGGCTCCATCCCCAAATCTCCAGGAGTTTCCCAGCCTGGATCTGGCAACCTTACCCCCCATTCCCTGCTAGTGGGACCTGACAAGCCTAGGGGAATCAGCTTTCTTATCCCCCACCATCTGTACTACAATCTCTTTGTCTGTGCAGCTGAATCCTTCAGCTTTGTATAGGGATAGGAATTGGGTGAGGGGATGGATCTTTTCTTGCTCCTTCCCTCCCCTTCTCTTATTTGTATAGGGTTGTTCAAGGGTGTACTGCCAGGCCATGCCGAAGCCTTCACTGAGAACTTGGAAGCCCATTTTTAAGTGCAGTGAGAGCTGGCCATCACCACATCTCCCTTAGTAGTCAATGCACACTTTAACTACTTATATCCTGCCTTATCTTCTTGGACTCAAGATGGCTAATAAAGCAGCAAAAAGTTGCAAAAACATAAAAATACAGCAGTAAATCAGCAAGATAAAAAGCACTGGCCAGATCTGCCAAAACAATTTATCCGTCACCAAACTTGCTCCGAACTTGCTCATACCTTCCTGAATTGAGGGAAGTCATTCCAAGGAAGTGGACCTGCCATAGAGAAAGTCTATGTCCTGGATGTTGGCAGATGGAGATATTCGCATTAAACATTTTGTGTGTGCACACGCATGCATGCACACACACATGTCTTACAACAGAAAGACTTTGAACCTTCCTCTGAATCCCATTTCACTGAAATCTGCAAGCAGATCCCTACTGGTGGTTACATAGCTCCAGGGGTCATTTCAAGCAGGAACATGCTGGAACACTGTTCCGGGAGTAACAAGCCCAGGAGTGGGCACTTATGGTCATGCACTGTGGAAAAAAGCAAAAGCATACTAACTTGATCTGTATGTTCATGCTTGTTGTAGGGTAGCTCCCCTGCAAGAGCAAAGGAAACTATAGCTGCAATCACACACACTAAATCAGGGGTGGCCAACCTTGCTTAACGTAAGAGCCACATAGAATAAACGTCAGATGTCTGAGAGCCGCAAGACAGGAACAAATATCACACACATGTTTTTATTTTTAAAAATATGCAAATTTGCTTTTTATTAACGTTAAATGGGACTGCCAAAAATAAAAACAAACGAGGAAAACCAGTTATTGATAATGATATTACTTGTTTGCTAATGATATTGAGAGAGATGGAAAGAAAGAATTAAAGAAGTGGAAAGAAAGAGAGAGAGAGAAACTAGGAAAGCAAATAGATGGGAGGGAGGAGGGAAGGAAGGAAGGGAGAAAGAGAGAAAAAGCATGCCTCCCCTTTGCTTCCCCAGCCGCCCTGCCAGGAGCCGCACAATATGTGTGAAAGAGCCGTGTGTGGCTCCCGAGCCACAGGTTGGCCACTCCTGCACTAAATAATGCACTTTCGATCCACTTTCAATGCACTTTCCGACTGAATTATATTGTGTGAACTGGCAAAATCCAGTTGGAAAGTGCATTGAAAGTGGACTGAAAGTGCATTATTCAGTGTGTGTGACTGCAGCTGTAAAGTGTCTTTAGTCAAAGTGTCAAGCTGGCTCACCAGCTCTGAGTTGGGAAATACCTGGAGATTTTTGGGGTAGAGCCTGAGTGCTGGGTGTTGCCTTCTGATACACTCCTGGTGATATCCGGGGGTGTGGCATATGCAATTAAGTTTTGTTATTGTGTTATGCTAATGCGCTCCTGCAACTCTTTTTTTTTTACAAAATGACACCTGCGACAGCTCCATTCCACCTATTCCAGGCAACATAGGCATGCATCATGCACTCATGACTTTATGAGAGGATGTAATGTATTCAGTTTCCAGAAGGAGGTGGAAAGTGCAACGGAGACAGCAATACATTGATTCACTCCTCTGAGTTGTCATCTACCTCCCACTCAGGCTGAAAGCAGCTCAGCAATGATGACTCCTAGCATAGGACAAATTATTAGAATACATGAACAATCTGTCACCTAATTAGTATCCTAGAGCTTCTGTAGAATGTAACAGAGCTGGGTCTCATTTAAGTCAAGACACATTTAAATCCTAGCAAATGCTATCATCCTTAGTGACATAACTGATGATTTACACCACATCCCGTATCAGAATGAGTCTCCTCCCCAGCCTTTTTTGAACCTGATAAAACATTGGGCTCAATATAAATGATGCAAAAACATTTTCATGTACGTATGACTGGAAGATTAATTCTAACATTTGAATACAATACAAGGAAGCAGAAAAATCTGCCCTGACATTACAACTTTGACTGATGTTCAAATTAAGTGGCTATTTGGTGTGCAGGCATGTTATAAATTGGGAGGCTAACACTAGCTGTCAATTAGATATATGCTTTTTATTCAGAAAAACATCAATAAAATATAGTCTTCTGTCCCTTTAGTCCTTTTAAATGTTAGCATTTGTAAAAATGAGACTTTCCAGCTCATTAAACTGCAGCTTGCAGGGCAATCCAGCAAACTAGTTAATCTCTATAAATGGCTGTTCTGTTTGAGCTTTGTCATAGGTTTTTATGGTATTCATGTCAAACACGGAGCTAGATTTTTCAAGGCATGCTGGCTGCACAGTTTGTAGCTGAAAATGTCTTCAAGAACCTCAAAAGCGGCAGAACAAAGCAGGGAACCGAGGACTGAAACTGTGCTCCTTGGCCCCAAAGGCACAGTGCATGGAAACGCAGATGGGGTAAGAAGTGCAAAGCAACCCTATTTACGTCCCAAGGTTGCTTTTAAAATCCCAACCATTAAAAATAATGTTTTTCATTTGCTTTTTTGTTTGTTTATTGCGAGTTCATAAGAAAAACACAAGTCAGTCACAAGGAGATGATTCAGTACTTCCCCTCATGACGAGAAGCCCCATTCTAGCCCCACAGCTCCACACCTCAGATCCATGAGAGCCCTACGAGCAGTCACCTATGAAGCACCCATGCAGCTCACCCATTGCCCCCTGCTTGAGACCACGAGCTGTGGCTTTCAATATTCTACCTGGTATATTTTACTTTGCCTATTGAAAGTACTTTATAAACAAAGACAAATTATGAACTTATGCTGTGCAATAATTCATGACTGGGGTTTTTGGAATGAAAGAAAAATACACCTATTGGAAGTTGATACCTGCTCAGGGTTCTAAATATGTTTATGCACGGAATTTTCAGGGTCTTCCCGAAGGCAATATTGCTTCAAGCCATAACCTTGACTGTTCTGGAATTAGATGGCTCGGTCCTTGTTCAGCAGTTGCAAAAGAAAAAAAAATCAGACTAATGAGAGTTGCCCCCCACCTCATGGCTAGGATTGTCAAATGTTATTAAACCATTCTTACAGCTCAGATGTTGCTTTGAAATACTTCGAATCTTAGGACAATGATAATACTCCGGAGAACCAAACACCTAGTTTCTCCAATGAGGAATTTCTTCAGTCAACTGAGTGATGATCTCATTACGTGCCCCCTTATAATACGGGCATCTAAAAAACATGTACTCTGTAGTCTCAATTTCCCTTAATGGGCAGGTTCAAAGCCTTTCTGTGAAAGGAATATTCTTGTATTTTCCTTCAAGAACAGCTGAAGGGAGGGCAGAGCACCTAGCCAGAGTGAAGGCTTTGAGAACTGGGTTTGATTATCCACTCCTCCACCTGAAGCCTACTATGAGACCTTGAGCCAGTCACTGTTCTCTCAGAACTCTCTCAGCCCCACCAACCTCACAAGGTGCCTGTTCTGGGGAGAAGAAGGTAAAGCAATTGTATGCCATTCTGAGACTCCTTGAGGTAGAGAAAAGCCTGGTACAAAAACCAGCTCTACTCTTCTACTAATCACCATTCCCCTCTCCACTTTGCTGCAGGCCTAAACTGAGTTACAACAATACTAATTCCAAAGATTACATCATCAAAAGAGTAAAACGGGGGGGGGGGGGGACAACTCCAGTAGCATATAATAGTTCAATCAAGACCAAAACCAACAAATTAACATATTTTACCCGCTAACTCACAAAAGCCAAATGCATTACTTGCATTCACCGAGCAAATACCCACTGAAATAAGTATGTTTTGCTCTTAGATGACAGCTCTTCCAGGACATAATTCTAAAACCTTCAGCTTCTAAGAGTAAAGGCCCTGTTCTGTGCAGGTCTCATAATGACTCATTAGAAAGTGTCTGTACATTCTCCAGGTTTTTTTTTTAATGAAAGAACTCAAGTGTTTACAACTTGAGCCTAGAGGCCTTAAAATACAACTCCTAGTTCTTCTTCCCAGACTCCATGAAGATGGCTCCTCATTCAAAGATTAATGCTTTATTTTAAATTGCAACTCCCAAATGGGAAAAAACCCACTATCATTCTTAATTAAAAATAAACATTGTTTTTTTTTAAATTACAGCTGATTAATTATATAATAACAAACTGAATAATACTATTTTCTACAGTCAGTAGTGTCCAAAATTATTCCATCCATAGCAGAGCTCCTGATGTCAATGATAAAAGGTTGGAGGCAATGACGCGGACTGAGTCAGTCTCTGAGGACTACATTGATATGAGTCAATTTATTTTGATGCTTTTGTGTTCAAACTTGTTTATAACGGATGGCCTGATAATCACAAAATCACAAACACACAAAAACAGATGTGTGATGTTCCTCTTGATACACCTGACCCTAAAGACAAACTTGCTGATCTTCTTACTGATATTCTGGAGTCCCAATCTTCTCTCTAAATACCGGCTTCCTACTTTGTTGATGTGGGTTTCATGTTCTTCAGCTCCACTAGAAAACTTATGGTTTAATGAATTGTTCAGATTGTTGGGATAATGAGACTCAGGGTCAGGTTCTCAGCAGGACAGGCTCAGCCTGGGCAGGCTAGCTCCTGCTAACAGTATCAGAAAAAATTCAGAAAAGGCCACCAAGTTGATCACTAACTATTCTCAGGCGTTTGATTGATACTGCTCAATTGCATGAAAATGAACAATATGGGCGAACAGTACCGCAGCTGAGAAAATTACAGTGCAGATGGGGCAATGGCATGTAAAACACAGGGTATACCAAGAGGTAATCACCACCTTCAGACAATAAGGCGAGCAAATCCTTTGTGCTTTGTTACATAGATTTCACCAGATTCTTAGGCGCCTTCCTCCCACCTGTGGGAGAACAACGGATGTCATCGAGAGATGGGAGGAGAGACTAATTGTCTCAAAGGGGCTAAGTGCATTGTGTAAGGCTTTAATCATGCCACCTATGATGTAATCGTGCAGCTGACACAGATGAGTGGAAGAGCACAGGCTTTTGTTCAAAAGTTTATTTTCCATTTTTACTCCTATCACTAGCTATATGTCTATGACTGCACCTACGCAGAGGTAGGGGGATTTGGGCTCATATTTGTCCTTTGAAACAAATTCCATGGATCCTTTGGGGAACGGCTGTGGCTTGGTGGTAGAGCCTCTGCTTTGCATGCAGAATGTCCCAGGTTCAATCCCCAGCATTTCCAGTTACAGATCACGTAGAAGGTGATATGAAAGACCCTGGAGAGCTGCTGCCAGTCTGAGTAGACTGTATTGACTTTGATGGACCAAGGGTCTGATTCAGTACAAGGCAGCTTCATGTGTTCACATGTGCTCTCTGCTGCAAAAGACAGGCAGTCCCTACTGGGCAGGCATGGTTCAAGCATCGGACCTATAAAAGGCCAGCAGGCAAGCCAGGGAGGAGAGAAAGCTGAGCTCCCTGTTCTCAGAAGTAAAGCCTGGAACAAAGGAGGAAGTGGCCAGTGGTGAAGGATAGCTCCTCCCCTACTCTGTGGCCAACTAAAGGCCTAGCCCTCGAGCACAGTGCTGAAGGGTGTGCCGGCCCAGACCTCCAGCACTTCAGAAGTCCCAGTGCCTCACAAACCACAAATGAGTTGCTGAAGGGGTCACAGTTAACACCAAGATCCCACTTGGCTTAGCCAATGAATAAATTCATACATATGGATATTCCTTGCATTTTTATATCTGTCTATCTGTGTCCTCAAATGAGTTAATCCATAATATATTCTATATGCTTGCTCCCATGACAAGAGTCTGCAGAGGAATTGCTTTCGGGGGCTGCAAGACAGTGGCAGAAGCTGACCCGTTATAATTAGATGAACAAATAAGGAGAAGAATGAAGTGTTATGACTTATTTCAGCAATTTCGCAAGATAGGAAGTTAAAGCTATCTTCAGGGTTCTAAATCCAAACTGCATTAATTCTGAATGTGAATTTCACCCAATATAGATATAATTTTAATGAAATGATAGGCCACAAAATTCAGGGCTGACCTATACAGTACATGGTTTCCTGACTATCAATTACCAGAAACCACACTTGGTAATGAAGTGAATTATGTGCTATTAATATCCAATTACTTTATGCTAAATAGCAGGTATTAGCAGCAGAAGTTCGTAAAACGGAAGATGGGGGAGAAAGTAAACGTGTGAAAACCAGATTGTATGTGTCAAGACTGGGTTGATTGCCAGCATGGACATAAAAAAATCCCTCGTGTGCAGCGCAGAAGGACTTTCCAGCAGGGATTCGTGTAAACCACGCTCATATGAATGGCTGCCTGGAAAATGTTGGATTCAGTTATCTCACAGAATACTACTTTCATGCAGCTACATAGCCTGAGACTTGCATAGCTAAAGGACCATTTCTTTTCTCACATATCCCCATGTGTCAGTTGAGATCCTCGGGTTGACCGCCTGCTGGTTGGTAGCCTGCATCAACCAGAGCTTGTCTTTTCTACTGTAGCTCTCCCTCTGAAGAACTGGCTCTCTGGGGAATAGGGGGTGCTCCAAGGCCATTCTATTATCCAGAGCTTTAAAACTGGGGCTGCCAACTCTGGGTTGGGAAAATCCTGGATACTTGAGAGTGGAGCTTGGGGAGGGCAGGGTTTGGGGAAGGGAGGAACCTCAGAGCTGTATAAATGCCATAGAGTCTATCCTTCAAAGCAAGCATTTTCTCCAGGAAAACAGTTTCAGAGGGTAGCCATGCTGGTTTGCAGAAGAACAGTTAGATTTGAGTCTAATAGCACCTTAGAGACCAGCTAGATTTTCAGGGTATCATGAGTCAAAGCTCCCTTCATCAGATATGAGTAGGGACAGAGATCTCCAAGTCCTTATATCCTAGGCAGAAGGTGGATAGAATGATGATAAAATGGAGGAGAGGAGAATGCTTTAAACTGCTTTAGGTCCCCATTTCAGAGAAAGGTGGGGGCATAAATGAAATAAATATATATAGCTGATGATGGGGTAGGGTTGCCAACCTTCAGGTGTGGCCAAGAGCTCTCCCAGAATTAGAAATGATCTCCAAGTCTACGGAGATCAATTGCCCTGGAGAACATAGCTGCTTTGTAAGGGGAATCCATGACATTATATCCCAATGAAGTATCTCCTCTCCCCAAACCCCTCCCTTGACTATTTCACTTGATGGAAGTGGCACACATCCTGACGAATGGAACATTTGATACCAGGCTAATTTGGAGAATTCGCACAGCTACCACAGGCTTATTTTACTAGTTGTAGCAAATACATAGCATTCAAGACACCCGGTCTCATTTATATAAGTATATACAAAATTCTGAATGCATGTATTTTTGGATGTGTGTCATTGTATAATAAGGAATACTAACCACTGAGAAAGGCCCGTAGGGGCCAAAACCCGTACGGTCCTTAGGTCAAAGGTTTTATCCATCAGTTTGATATGTACTGCAATTAGTTCTTAATGAACTTGGTTTTAAATGTCTGATACCTGGACTCTCTCTTTTAATTTAATTTTGTTTTATTTATGTGTACACCCTAATAAATGTCTATATTTTTCATAATTCTTTTGTTAGCTTGACCCTCTTGGTTCACAGCTATTTTGGGGGTTGAGTCCCCCCTTCTTTTTTGCCTTTTGAGAAAATGGGGGCTGCCAGGAGGAGGGAAAGAAGAAATAGTGGGGGGAGAGAATACAGGGGGAAATGAGTGGTCCCCTCTATAAGTACTTGCAGGTTCCCACCATGCATCTGTGTAGGCTGGCTAGTCAGTGGGAAGGACAGATGTAAGCAGGGAAATGAGAGAGGTGATGGGGGCTGCCAGGGAATGGAAAGAGGAACTAGTTAAGGAGGGGAAAATATGATGCCTCCCTCATAAGTCGTTGTGAATTTCTAAAACAGGACAAGCAGGGATGTATCTGAATTTTGCACATTCAGTGCTTCAGGTTAAGCTCTCATGGGCTCATTGATTCTTTTAAGCTGAGGGATGAACTTGTGGCTGCCAATATCAATTATTCTTTTATTATTCATTTACAAAATTGTATGACACCTTTCTGCCCTTACGAGGGTAACCAAGACAGCTAAATTTTAAACATATGTGATAAAACCACATCTTAAAACTACTAAAATGTATTAAAAATACATACAAAACATAAAACAGCAATTAAAATGTTGGTCAGGAAGGATGGATCACTGAGGGAATGCCAAACAAAACAAGACTGTCTTCACCGGGTGGCAGTAGACCACAAGGGAAATGAACAGACAAACCTCCCCAGGGAGACAGTTCCAGAGCTTTGATGTAGGGTTGCCAGGTCCTTCCAAGTCCCCAACAGTAATCTATTCTAGATGTAACCAGGGCATGCACCACAGTGGCAAGAAATTTTCTACCCAGGAAAGGCAGCAGCTGGCTAACCAGTTGAAACTGGTAAACGTCATTCCTGGTGACATCTGTCTCCTGCATATCAAACAGTAGGCCTGAGTCGAAGACCACCCTCAGATGTGGACCTGTTCCTTCAAAGGGAAGTACAACCCCATCCATAACAGATGGCATCTTAAATCCCAGGTCAGATCTTCTGCCTACCAGTACCACTTCTGTCTTGTCAGGATTAAGCTTCAGTTGATTTGCCTACAACCACTCCTTAAATCCTGGGTCAGACCTCTACCCACCAGTAGTATTTCCATCTTGTTTGATAGAAAAACAAATAAACAACAATGTTTTTTTTTTGTAAAGAAATTTTTATTTTTCAAAAAAAACACATCAAAAATAATACATTTACCTTATACAAATCCCTTTTTCCATATTATATAACATTTTGTTCTATTTGTACATTCTATTTTTATCTTGTTTTGGTGGTTTCCCACCACCTCTGAAGCATAACACATTTTCCATTTTATTCAAAATAGTAATACTATATCTATGTTTCATTTCTGGTAACGGTTATATATCTTTAAAATACTTATACACCAATTCTTATTTTCTATATTCTTATATATTTCTAAATAAAAACAGCTTCATTGTCTAATTTTAACTAAAACCTTCATATAATATATTTCTATTCCTTTATGCTATTATAACCATGTATAAATGTAGTTTTTCATATCCCAGTATTTTTCAACATATTCTTTCAAATCTTTCCAGTCTTCTAGAAAGGTCTCTGAGTAGAGATTATTCAATTTTCTAGTCCATTTATCCATTTCAGCCATATATAACAGTTTTTTCAACCATTCCCACACCTCTGGTATTTTTTCATTTTTCCAATTTTGTGCATACACCATTCTTGCTGTTGTAATCATATACCATATTATTGTCCTTTTCTTTACATTTATCTCTTCTAGTTTAAGTCCTAGCAATAACATTTCAGGCAACTTCTTAAATGTACATTTCAAGATTTTTTCCATTTCTGCATGTATTTTGGACCAATAAATCTTTGCTTTATCACAAGTCCACCACATATGATAAAAAGAACCTTCTTTCTTTTAAACAACAATGTTGATGCGTGTTGTGCAGGATTTGGGGACTAAGCAAATCTTTTTCTAACCTGCAGCTCTGCTGGCTAATCACTCTTTTGTTATGCCACTGACTCAGAACAATTGATCTATGTTTACTGAATAGTTGCAAATTACAAGATGATAGCTCCTGGCTAAGGGAATCACTATCTGGAATACATATGCAGTATATAGGAAAATATTTTGAATTTTGTGGTAATCTGCAAACATATGAGGAAACTTTACAATTGGAAAAGTACTAAACATTAAAAGTGGCAGGCATAATAGTTGTGTTAGAAAGGCATACACATTATAATCAACTGAACTGTGGAAAAGAGACAATTAAAAAAACAGAATTTAGGCAGAAAGAATTTGTCCTTCTTGAAAAAAGTTGAACCTTAAAAGAACTGAAAACTATTTCGTGAACATAGATAGAGACCTAAAAAGAACCAAAATCTATATCTTTATGCATCCCTAAGGGAAACATTTTGTCTGTATTGATGGAAAATATCCAATTCTCATCGGAGTTTCAACACATCCTACCTCGGGTCACCCATTTTCTAGGACAGAGCTGCTGCTTCTCTAAAGCCCCACTGCATACCTGATTTACATATCCAATAGAATGAGGTGGTAATGAATTGATAAAAAGTTGAGGTGATAGAAAGGATTGCTCCCCAACTTACTATGTGCCTGGTATCCATAAAAAAAAATAAAAACCCAAATTCCTGTGTCAATAGAAAACCACCACAGAAAGCAAACAGGGTAGAAGGTCATGGGGGAGGTGAGCCAGGGAAACGGTGGGTTGGAGTGGGAGGGAAAGAAGGAAGGAAGGATAAGTTTCCAGGCTAAAGCTATTAACCAGAATGACATAATAGCATATGCTAATTGGGCATGGTATTCCCCACCCCATTGAAAACTAGTTCAGCAGGATATCAAATTAAATCTAATCCATGGAAAACTCTGAGAAATATTTCATGGTGAGTAACTCTTCTGTTTTCAGCAAGCTGGAAGATATGGAGCAATGTGCTTTGGAGCACTGGCAAGTGTTTTATTTTTAAGCCCCAGTAATGAGCCCAAATGCATCTTATATAATCACAGGAAATCCACAGCTTTGATGATGCAAACACCATTTTGTAGTTGTCATTTGGTGCTTCAAGTTTCAGAAAAGTTACAGTTGTGTACCAGAGGCATTGTTATGTCCCCATGGGAAAGTCGACCAGGCGGTCGAGACAAACACGTGGCCGGGCAAAGCACCCGAACTACAAGCAACAGGTCAATAGCAAAAGCGGATCCAGATAAGAGCCAGTAAAAGGGACTGGATCCTGAAGGGGACCTATAGAAAGTGTTCCCATTGTAAATAGCCAATCATGGGAGTGGGAAGTGTTATGGGTGTGGTTGGGAACGTAAATATAAGCAGACACCCCAGGTCCCACTCTGTATCCTTGTTACGACCCCAAATAAAATATGAGCTGTTTTCACTCGACGCATCTCAGACCTTAGTACTTTTCAGGCAGAAATTAATGTATGATTGTGCGGAGCATAAGGGGAACTAGGAGGGAAGAGTTGAAGACTGGATTCAGCCCTTCCCTTTTAAACTCCATCTGAATATTTTTTAACTCTGGGATTGGACAGTCTTCCTTGGGAAGCAAGTGCAACACACACTCCCACATAGATCGCGGGAACACTGTAGACATAGTTTATCTTGATTTCAGTAAGGCTTTTGATAAGGTTCCACATAATATTCTTGTTGGCAAAGTGGTAAAATGTGGTTTGGATCCTCTTACTTTTAGGTGGATGTGGAACTGGTTGACAAATTGCACCCAAGGAGTGCTTGTTAATAGTTCCTCATCCTCTTGGAGAGGAGTGACAAGTGGAGTGCCTCAAGGATCTGTCCTGGGACCTATTTTATTCAATATCTTTATGAATGATTTGGATGAAGGAATAGAAGGGATGCCTATTAAATGTGCAGATGATATTAAATTGGGAGGGGTAGCAAATATGGAAGAAGACAGAGTCAGGATACAGGATGATCTTAGTAGGCTGGAAAACTGGGCTAAAAGAAATAAAAATGAATTTCAGTGGGGATAAATGTAAAGTTTTCCATTTAGGTAGGGAAAATCAAATGCATAATTATAGGGTGGGGGATAGTTGTCTTGGTAGTAGTATGTGTGAAAAGGATCTAGGGGTCTTAGGCTGATTCTACATTGGCTTTTCCCTCCATTGTTTTATGAAACTCACGTTGAAATAAAAATTTCCCTCTGCATTGCATGCTGGTTTCATGCAGAATTGCCTTTAGTAGATCATACACTGAACATGAGTCAGCAGTGTGATGTGGTAGCTGAAAAGGCAAATGTGATTTTGGGCTGTATCAACAAAATTATAGTGTCCAGGGCCACTTCTGCATCTAGTATTCACTCCACATTTTCTCAACTAGGAGGAAAAAGTGCAGCTCAAAACCACATTCAAATACCTTGAGGCAATGCTGTACTTACTGCAAAGTCACCCCTGAACAGCCATAAAATGGCCATAAATCTATACAGAAAGTATAATAAAATCTCACAATCAAAGAACTCAAACGTGGCATGGAGTGTGGAAGCTACCATAAAACCCAATAATAAAAGGAAGTGAAACCAGCATGCAATGCAGAGGGGAATTTCTCTCCCAACGTGGGTTTCGTAAAACAACGGAGGGAAAAGCCAATGCAGAATCAGCCCAGATCACTCGAAGCGATGGTAATGCTTTATTCTGCTCTGGTTATAGAAGGATATAGGCAAGCTGGAATGTGTCCAGAGGAGGGAAATTAAGATGTTGAGCGGTCTGGAGACAAAGCCCTTTGAGGAAAGGTTGAAGAAGCTGGGTATGTTTAGCCTGAAGAGGAGACAACTGAGAGGTGATATGATAACCATCTTCGAGTTCTTGAAGGGCTCCCATATAGAGGATGGTACAGAGTTGTTTTCTGTTGCCCCAGAAGGTCAGACCAGAACTAATGGGTTGAAATTAAATCAGAAGAGTTTTTGGCTCAACAGGAGACTCTCCTGACAGTTAGAGTGGTTCCTTAGTGGAACAGGCTTCCTTGGGAGGTGGTGGGCTCTCCTTTGGAGGTTTTCAGAGAGGGGCTAGATGGCCATTTGACAGCAATACTGATTCTGTGAACTTCAGCAGTTCATGAGAAGGGAGGGCAGGAAGGGTTGCATCAGTGCTTAGTTCTTGTGGCTCTTTCTTACATGCCCAGGGAAATGCTGATTGACACTTTGGCATCAGGAAGCAATTTTTCTCCTGGCCAGTTTGGCTGGAGATCATGGAGGTTTTTTGTCATCTTCTGGGCGTGGAACAGTGGTCACTGAGGGTGTGGGGGGCAGGTATTTTTTAATTTCCTGCATTGTGCAGGGGGTTCAACTAGATGACCCTGGAGGTACCTTCCAGCTCTTATGATTCTATGGTTCTATTCTATGGAAAGGATAGGAACCTAAGTGGGGTACAATGCCACCCTCCAAAACATCTATTTTCTCCAGATGATCTCTGTTATCTTCTGATGAGCTGAAATTCCATGGTATCCACAGGTCCCACTTGGAGGCTGGCACCTCTACTGGTGCTAGACATGTGGCCACCACAGGAGGTGTGCTTTGTACAGATGTGTACTTGGAGTTCCACGCTAGGAACTCAATTTCCAGGAATGTGCAGTCCCAATTTTGATTTTGAACATAAAGCATGAAGAAAAGGAGCTTCAGCCTTCCCTCCATATCATTTTGCCAGCCTAAAATGTCATCCAGGAGCTCATATTTGCCCTGCTATGAAAAAGTTACATGCCACCATCAATGCATGTAAATTTTCCCAGTAAGCAAACAGAGACTTCCTGTGGCTATTTCCAGTCTGTGAAACAGGGGAATGTTGAAGTCCCCTTTCCTCATGCACGAATCCAAACTGGACCCGTATGACTTAGGAATTAAATTTCCAGTAGGGAACTCCCTCAACATGTTTATCAAAAATCCATAAAAGGGGCACACGGACTTTGTAACATCATTTATTGGCTTCATTTTATATCCCACTTTTCCCCCAATGGGGACCCAAGGAAGTGACCTCATTCTTCTCTCCTCCATTTTTTCCATTTTATCATCATAATTATCCAAGAGGTAATTTAGGCTCATAGTTTGTGACTGGCCCAAGGTCAGCCAGTGAGCTTCCAATGGCAGAATGGAGGTTCAAACCCAGGCCACCCAGATCCTAGTCCAACACTCTAGCCACTACTGCACACTACCTCTCACATGGCCTTCTTCACTCTCTGTAAGATTTCACTAATACGCTAGTAACATTTTACTAAAAGATATCTATAGTAGACTGTAATGGAGGCATTTCTGAAACTTTGTTCATTCACTAGTCCATAAAGTACATCATCGTTATGCCTAATAATTATAAAACACTGTTGAGTAACTATTTATTGCAGTGGCGAGGTGTCCATTTTTTAGCTCAAGAGTTAATTCAAACTATATCAATTTTCTACTTAATTTAAATGGTTTGGTTTGTATCTATATTATCCTTCCAGGAAGAAGAAATGGTTTCTTCAAACAGCCTCTGAATTGTTCCTAGTTCCTATGAAGTTCCTATGAAATCCTTTATTGGTACCTCAGTAATTACATTTCCTGTAATTTTAACCAAATATACCCAGACACAGAATGCATGAAATATAATCCTCTGAGGGGGGGAAACAAAACACCACAGATCTTGTTCGCTCTGGCATTGCTTTCTCCACACTTTTATTTTAAAAAAAGAGCTTAAAATTTGATACACAGCACCAGCATTGACTTCCATCTTTTCTCAGAATCATTGAGTGAATAAAAATGAATTCATGCGAAATAAGCCGCACAACACTTTCCATAAAAGGAACAATCAATTTGACTTGTAGATAACTTGGGAGCCTACACAATGCAAATATTGCACTTTATATCTAAAATCAATAACCTGCAGGAAAGTCTCAAATATTAATAAACAGCCCTTTGCCAAATCCTAGCATATATTTATTTCCTAAAAATGAAACAACTTAATTCCAATACAAACAATGTGCCCATGTGCTCACTCTTGCGCTCTCAATGCCATCTTTTCACAAGGGCTCAATGTGCATTGGATTTAGCAAATTCTCTCAGGAACTGCTTCCTACAGGGTGTGAGAGAAAAGGTAGATCAGAATCTGAAATGCTATATGCCTTATTGTGGTGTTGCATAACAAGGCAGGATTGTCACTAAAGCATTTCTATGAGAAAAGTGATGACTGGCATCCATCTTTTAAATGAGTCAGAAATAGTAATGAGTTTTCTCCAAATTAGGCATCATGAGACATTTTAAACACAGAGAAAAGTGCATCATCATTTCTCAGACTAGCTCTAAAGCTAATCTTAAAATCAGATGTGTGATGCTTTTAGATGTGTGCAGTTGTGGGAATGGAATTGCATCTTTACCACTTCTGATCACAGCAGTACAGACACACAAAGGTGATGCGATCCATGCTGGTCCTGGCCGGAATTCACTATTGAAGTGGCCTGTTATAGTTCATGTAACCAGAGGTGGGCTGGCTGCTTAGCTCATAGGGAATGTTTCTGGTGGGTCCCTCTCTAGGAGAGCTGCTGGCAGTCAGCAGTGAGAAGAGCCAAGTCTCAGTAGCTCTGCCAGCACTGCAGGGACCACTCAGCTCAGACATAACCAGGGATGCCAGCGATTGGGGTTGACTCACCTGTTGTCTACTTTTGCACTGCAGCTGTGGATCTTTGGTATTGCTGGCCAGATCTGAAGTGAGTGACCCTTATGGAACTGGCTTACTGAACCACAGAACCCATTTCGCCTGGCTAGTTTTACCTTCCCAGCCCACCGCTGAGTGTAATGTAAATTTGTATAGTGGCTCTAGTTACTATCATGTGAAAGAAACCAAGAGGAAAATATCTACAGGTGTTCTTTTTAAAAATACTTTATTCTCTAAGGAGGGCCCAATACATTTTCTAGCTCTTTACCAATGATATTTTAATCTTGACTTTACATTCACAAAAAAGAGTTATTTTATCCCAGCAATAGTATTCACTGTACCTTTAATAAAATAATAACTGTGAGGAAAAAGCAAGACACCTTAGCCATAGCTACAATTTAAGGGTCTTCAAACCTGGGAGAACCCTACATCTGCAAAAAAAAAATGAATTTGAAAAACACCCTAACAATTTGAATTGAATTTGAAAAACACCCTGTCTCAAAACAAAGGAAGGCAGGCAGGCAGGCTGGCTTTTAGGATACTTGGTTAAAAACAAAACCCATGAAATATGAACATGAATCCTAGTTAAGGCCCATTAACTAGATTCTTAGTGATTGAAATTGATACCTTCCACATGCAAAGTGTGTGCTCTTTGTGAGGTATTAGCCCTGCCGTGAGGGAAAAACATGGTTGCAGTTGCCTGTAACCTCATTGCCATGGCAAAATCTTATTTAAACAGACAAGGGGGTACAGCCTCCCTGGCCTTAGCCACAGAAGCCTCCAGAATTTGGCACTGGGCGATCCCCAGACAAATTTCATTATGGGCTATCCACGTCATGGGAACCTCGCAGCAGACAGTCTCAGCAGATTGACAGTCTATACTCATGAATGGTCCCTGGTGGACATCTCTCTGACTCCTATTATCCATCACTAGGGCTGCCCACTGAAAGACCGCAAGCAGGGAAAACTCAGAGTGTATCCGATTTTCTTCCTTGGATGGGGCAGACCCCCCAATCCCTGGGGAATGCAGTCCAAATCCCCTGGCAGGGACTCATATTTCTCCAAACCCTGTTTTGGAACCGTAGCCAGACTTTCAGGCTGATAGGAGGAGGATTTCTGCAGGGTCCTTCAACAGGTGGCTCCATAAAGGCAAAGAAATCTCTCCAAAAGGCCGCTTACTCATCACTATCAAGCAGTGTGCCACTATCAGGGAGTGTTGGGTGTGTTTTTAGGCACATTCGACTCCAAATGAAATGAGCATCTGCTCAGTACATTCCTCAAAATCCTTTGTGATTCCTTGGCAGACATTTCCAAAAGTCAGAGAATTTTTGAATTCCTGGCACAGAATGTATACATTTGACCCACAAAATATTTAGAAGATTCCATAGCAAGCAACAATGTGGGGGAAAATACTTTTGACTCCCATAGTTTTGATGTAAATTTAGTACCATCTTCATTTTCGGTGAATGGGGGGGGGGGGGGGGGAAGGTCTCTTTATCCTTCAGAAACGCACAAATGGAAGTATACGAAAGGCTGAATTCTGCTAAGTGGATCCAATCAATTCACATTTATTTTGCAACCGTTGATGACAATATTTCAGGGAGGTAAAATGCTTCAGAAAATGAGAGGATGGGCTTGCTGGACTTGGCTGCAAACTGTGCGCAAACAACAAATCAAAGTGATCCCCCTGAAGCTCAATAACCTTCTGTATTTTGCTTTTTTTAGCAATGTCAACTTCATCGAGATGCACGCCAGGAGAATTTGAATGGCTTATGGGCCACAAAAGAAAAACAGGAAGCAAGCAGAACAAATTGCAAGAATCTTAAGACACACAAAAGCTGCTGTCAAGTAAACGAAACATGTTGATACACCATTAAATGCTGTTTGCAAATTCATCTGTGTCCTCCGATCAGCAGAGCTGGCAGCAACCCAAGAGTGAGCAAAAGAAGCAATCTGCTACAATGTTGATTGAACTGGATGCAGGGGTCCAGGACTATTCTAGGATGTGGTTACTATACTGTTTGTTTTCTATTTGTTTGTTTCAGTTGCATTTGTGGACTCTGTAAGCTGTTTTGGGTTGCTGCTGGTGAGATAAGTATGCTAAAAAGACTTAAATAAATGAACTGCTCAGCATGTGCCTATAAAGCAGTTGGCTATTGGGCAGTTGCTTGGCAAAATGTGGACTAAAGGTAAAGGTAACGGTTTCCCTTGCTCAAAAGCCAGTCAAATCCGACTCTAGGGGGCAGTGCTCATCTCCGTTTCCAAGCCGAAGAGCCAGTGCTGTCCGAAGACTTCTCTGTGGTCATGTGGCCGGCATGACTAGATGCTGAGGTGCATGGAACGTTGTTACCTTCCCACTGAAGCGGTAGCTATTTATCTACTTGCAATTTCTTGCTTTCAAACTGCTAGGTTGGCAGGAGCTGGGGCCAGAGATAGGAACTCACTCTGTCACGCGGCACTCGGGTCTCGAACTGCCGAACTACCAATCTTCCAGTCTGCAGCTCAGCATCAACTCATCTCCATTCTAAGCCAGAGAAGTTCCTCAGAGGGAATTGGCACTCAGTTCAGATTGTTTGTTCCTTTCAGTGGGCTGAAAGGAACTAGCATGCAATTATCAGATGAACGGTCTATATTAATTAATTGAGTGCTATGTCTGAGGCAGCAGCATACGTAGTAGGAAGATGCATGCAAACTTGTTCTCTATGAGATATTCATTCTTGGTCACCTGCAAAGTCCAAGCATTCAGACTCGCTGCTTATGGAAAGAGCCCCTGGACCAGTGTTCCCTCTAAGCTGAGTTAGTGTGAGCTAGCTCACAGTTTTTTAGTCTCCGGCTCACACATTTTTGTCTTCCCTCAGGGAGGAGGGCTCCAGAGCAAACTAATTTGTGCAGTAGCCAAACTGCTCGCTCACAACTTTAATGCCAGTAGCTCACAAAGTAGAATTTTTGCTCCCAAGACTCCACAGCTTAGAGGGAACATTGCCCTGGACTGGTGCTTTGGCTGTGAAACAGAACCAAAATATAGTATTACTGAACTGCTAAGACCAACTGACAGTGTGTGATGAATGCTGAGCAATGAGAACAGTTACCTCCATCCATCGGTATGAAATAATGATGAAGAACAGAAAATAAGAGCAGGAACTGCTAAGTCTTTCATTTCGTTATGATTTTACTTAGGGGTATGTAAACTGACGGAACTATAGGCTTTAACAGAAAGGTTTTTTTTAGATGTAAGAGGTCTCAGCAAAGAGACCTAACATGGTAGAGGGTACTATAGAATCCGCTGGGGTTTTTGTTAACTACTGCTCTGTTAAAAAAAAAAAAAAGAATTCTCTACTGAAACTTCAAAGTACCACCTGGGAGCAAAATCTGAGGCAGGGACTGAATCTGGCTCCCTGTACGAAGTACATGATTTAAAACGTTATAGGTTGCAATGAGCCACAGTGCACAAAAACCCAATCTCAAAATCTGACATTTCAGATATCCAATAAACATCTATTTGAGCTCTTGATGGTGACATCTTCTCCCAAATACGGTGCCGGAAATGTGATGAATCTGAGGACGTCACAGTTCAAACAGTAATGCTGAAGACTGATCAGCAGCTTTTAAAAGTAAATTACTCCCATCCATTCTGCTACTGGATATTTGCAGGGCCCTCCTAGCAAAGTTCTCCAAGTGGCTTGGCAGATTTCAGATTACCATGCTAGACCTCTTCACCCGCTGGCCCTGTGTACCTTCCCTGTAAGAGAAGCCTGATGCATGCAGTGTGTATCCAGCCGTCCAGAGGCTTTCACATGTTCCCTTCCTGCAGCTGGCTCACCCCCCTCCACACACACACACCACAGTTTTGTTCCTGGGATGTCAAAGGACTCTCAATAACAGCACAGGGAGCAGAGCGGGGGTCCTCCACAGAAGGGAGGAGTCAATGGATGATCACTGCTCCCTCTTCCCCAAACAAAAGTGCCCTTCTGTCAGAAGAGCTTCATCATTGGATACATGCCCCTATGTTTGGTGCTTGGGGGGCAACAGTAGAGGGGCTTCTAGTGTCCTGGCCCCACTGGTGGACCTCCTGAGGGCACCTGGTATTTTTGGCCATGGTGTGACAGGTTGTTGGACTGGATGGGCCATTGGCCTGATCCAACATTGGCTTCTCTTATGTTCTCTTGTGTCCTTATGTTATCTGAGAATTGTCTTATAGAGCAGGACCAATGCCACCTGGAGCTAATGCAAGGGGGAAATGTCAAAAATGTTGGGGTGATGAGGCATGGATTACAGCTGTGGGAATCAGATTCCAACATAATGTTTTTTAAAAAGGAGGCTAAGATACATCTGCCCTGACCTGGATAGACTAGGCTAGCCTGATCTCATCAGATCCTAGAAGCTAAGCAGGGTCAGCCCTGGCTAGTATTGGATGGGAGAACTCCAAGGAATACCAGGGTGGTGACATGGAAGCAGGCAATGACAAGCAACCTCTGGTTGTCTCTTGCCATGAAAACCTTATGGGGTCACCATAAGTCAGCTGTGACTTCATGGCAAACAACAACAACAACAAAACAGTACATCTAGTGTGGTGCAGGGGTCAGTGGTACAGGGTAAGGTTTAAGGAGACCTGGATTTAGCAGGATGGGATAGATGGGGAATTTCTAATTTGTGACTGAGGCTCTTCCCTCAGTATTTTGGACAAACTGCTACATTAATATCCCATCTATTTTTCATCATGGAGCTCATAGGGTTGGATCCAGCCAGCTTTTTCAGTCAGTCTCACCTAACTCTAGGGTTGCCAGCTCTGGGTTGGGAAATACCAGGAGATTGGGGGGGGGGTGGAGCCTGAGGAGGACAAGGTTTGGGGAGGGGAGGGACTTCAATGGGGTAAATTGCCATCCAGTCCACCTTCCAAAGCAGCTATTTTCTCCAGGTGAACTGACCTCTGTTGCCTGGAAATCAGTTACAATCCCAGGAGATCTCCAGCCACCACCTGGAGGTTGGCAACTCTACCTAATTCCTCTTTTACTACAGTTTCTGCCCCACATGGCTTTTGTCCTATGATCCCCAGGATAGACTTTTTGTGGCCAAAGGGAATGCCCTCCTTCCTTTTTCAGCAGTGGAGAAAATTGGCTGGATCCAACCTATTAGGCTCCATTCAGTGACTCATCTGGCACCCATGATGTACTACAAACTTATTTTAAAACTCCCACCAGTTTAATAGTTCCCCACACAGCATGGGAGGAACTGCTGCTTGAGACACTGTCTAAACTTCTATTGGCCACAAGGAATGGGCTCCATGATTCATTGTATTATGATAAGTATCTTTATACTTGAACAGCTCTATTTTTTTTAAAAAAAGTAATCACATTTCAATAGTTCAGGACAAGATTGTGAACAGGGATGAGAAAGAAATTGCCTGGTTTGTCAGTTTGATTTGAATTCTAATATTTCAAAAGGGTTTTTTTTAAAGTTGAGGGATAGAACTCCATCCATTGGATACATTTGATTTCCTTCTAAATTTTAAAAGGAAAAAGAGACATCATTTATACTTCCTGTGATGCCTGTTTTACTCTTTCAAATGTTTATTTTCGAGTGATTCTTTTTTTTTACAACAGCAGGTGATTGCCTTTAATTTTTTCTTAATCTAGTGTGTTTTTAAGTTTTACGCATCTGACTAGATAATGGCAATTAACTAATATAGTTTGCTTTTGTTTCCTTTCCCTCGGGGCCTGGAGCCTTCTGATTGGTAATACCATTTTAAAACTGAACTATGCTTCACAACATAGACAATGGTTTCACTAAGTAAAGGTTTTTATTTTTCTTAATGAGACAGTATGTCATTACAGGAATATGATTAAGCAGCCTCTCAGATGATACTTCAGTGACAGAAATGCCACTTCAGTCAGAAATGCCACTTATTGATATACACTTACGTAGCAAGAAACAGGTTCTCCTCCTGATATTTTGGTCATCCACTTGGGTGGCAATGACCTGGACATGATGATGGGCAAGGCCCTGATACTGCAAGCTATTGCAAATATGGAAACTGTCCACAAGAAGTGCCCGGGGGGGGGTTGTATTGTTTGGTCAACAATCCTCCCCCAGCAGTTTTGGAGGGGAGGATGGGACCCCCACGGAATAGAATGAGCTTGTAAGAAGGCCAATAGAGAGCTGAGGAAAGCCATGGGAATGGTTTGGGGGGTCTTTTTTATCACACCAGCATCATTGCTGAATTGAGTCATCTTTACAGAGATGATGGGGTCCACCTCTCTGAGCTGGGGAACAAGATTATCTTGGATGATTTACAGAAAGGAGTCAGGGACCTCCTATGCTATTGGTGGGGTGCAAGGGCCTAAGCAGAGGCTTGACCCTTGGCTGTGGCAGGTAGGAGGCAGGAATTGTTCAGGTGGGCCCATAGTTATCCCAACTGTCTGTCTCATTATATCCAACTATGGGGGCAATATGGCCCTACCAAACAACAGCCCCCAAGGCTATTGAGTATGGAGGGCCTCCTTTGCCTTCATGGAAGGATTAAGACTGTTGGGTATGGGTGCATATGCAGCTTTTCTGGGGGCGGAGCCAAGTGTTGGTTGTTCTGCCCCCAGGATCCTGTATTCAGTCTTTGCTGATTGCTTGGCCCACCTATCTGCCCTGTCATAGACTGGGCTTATGCTGGTTGTCAAAAAGAAAAGGTTACACAATATATGATTGAGCAAAATAAGTATAACACAGTATTGAAAACCATTGCTGCTAACTGGGTTGATTTATTTAAGAATGGGTTGATTTATTTAAAGAGGGAGAGCAGCATGGAAACATTTATTCTGGGTAGGGAGGGCAGACCCTGTTTATACCTAGGGTTTAAGTCCCATTAATTTCCAAAGGGAATATTAACACTCCTCCTAGTTTGCTAGAAATGGAAACCTAAACCAAGTAATTCATCCCTTGGGAAAAAGAGGCACCATCACAAAATAGAACAGGACCTTTCTTCTCACCTGCCCTTCACCACTGAGCAGAGCTGATCAGGAAAGAAAGGTAAGGGACAACTGGGTTGATTCATCCCCTTCTAAAATAGTCCCCTCTGACCACCGGTGGGAGATAGAAGGTAGGGTTGCCAGATCCAGGTTGGGAAACTCCTGGAGATTCAGGGATGGATCCTGGGAAGGATAGGGACCTCAGTGGGGTACAATGCCATAGAGTCCACCTTCCTGGAGAACTGATTTCTGTTATCTGGAGATGAGCTGGAGGCTGGCATCCTTAGATGCCAACAACTTGGAGAAGATGTACCCTGTCGCTTTAATAAAGGCTTAATGGGATTTTTTTTATGAGGTCAAGTTACTTGCCTCCATGAAGCTTCACCCGCCCAATGCCACACACTAAGCCTGTATTAAAGGGCCAGCACATTTTTTCTCCTGGGTGTTGGTAACCCTAGTGATGAGTCCTATCACAACTGATAATACCAGACATCTGTCATGGGGCAAGGGCATGAAAACCCTAGCTCCTGACTGACATAGAGATTTCCCTTTCCCATTCTGTATCACATTATAATCTGCACAGAAGCAGATCCCAAAGCCTGCTTGTGTACATAGATTACTCATGCTGAGTCATGGTATATATAAACACAAATTAGAGAAAACATATGACTGTTCTATCAGTGTTCTTTTCGCTGTGCACATTTTCCCAGGAAATATCCTTTAAGATAGGGATCTTAATTATACTGCTCTTTTCAGTAATGCTATTAGGATATGGTAATGATGAGGCTATGAATCATCGTGTACAGAGAGTTTAAATTAAAGCTGACAGATGCATTTTTCACAGACAGACGGACTGTGTTTTCCAAACCTCTTGATCTGCAAAAAAAATTTTTTTTAAGCAATATCATGTTTCCAGACATTTCTCATTATATCTGTCTTGTCACGAAAACAGTTCTTCAGTAAAATAACTAGCATCCTTTAGGGATCTGCACAAACATTTTATTCATGTATAGATTTGGGTTGTTTTGATAGTTTGTAATTTGGTTCAGGGTCTTTAATACTATAATGGCATGCATTCAGATTAGTTCATCAGTTTGGTAGTTGTTTTTATTTGGTTTCAATAGGAAATAATTTCCATTTTCAACTCCACTCAGTTGGAATGAAATTCTCAGGGACTATACTGCTCCCCAAAAGCTGCCTCCTCCTCCTCCTCTTTTAAGTGGACAAGAGATAAGTGTCCCTGTTGTATAGACAATAAAAGGCTTGACTCCTTTCCAGCTCTAAAGTTTTTCTTTCCATCCCGTTGATATGAAATTCTCAGTGACTGCGGTTGTCACTTGAAGGACTCTTCCAGCCAAACTACAGACTGAAAGGAGAAAGAGTCCCTATTTTAGAAAACATTGAAATCCCCTCTTTGAGAGTTGGACTCTAATAAGTTTGTACCCTGCCCTTTTCTGCTGCTGGGATCTTGATTTGGAAAGGCATCAGAGAGCTGATTTTTAAAGAATTGTTGTGAGTACTTAAGGCAGAATTTTTTAGAACCGCCTTTGACTAAATCTTCTTCTTGTTTGTTGTTTCCAGAATTGGGTGCTGTCTAAGCATTTATTGAAAATGGAATTTTTATCTCTGGAAACTGCTTTGAGCATTTTAGGAAAAGCAGTACAGAAACACACTACAGTCAGTTTATTAATTAAATACACATGGACCCTGAGCTAGATGAATTTAGTTCACTAGTTTTCTTCCAGCCAGGAAGAAAAAACGAGGAAAAAACAGGTGTTACCCTCTTTAGCTTGTATGCGCCACTGTGAAAAGAAGAAAAGCAATAGTCTAATTTTACATGTAAGTTGTGTATAACCAGGTCCCAAGAGATCAACACTGTAGACAAAGGCAGTAAGAGGGGCAGGAACATAAAGCAACCTTTATATGGTGTGCCATGTTGGTCAGATACCTGTCTGCTAACATAACTCTCCCCATCTCACTCATATTGAACACTGTCTTACCCCTATTTCAGAACCTCCCCAGAAGTTTCAAATATTAGAAAGTATTTTCATTAAGATTAGTTACCCTTATGAGGTTAACGCTGAGATCCAACCTTAAACTATTTATTTATTTATTTATTTATTTATTCATTCATTCAATTTATATTCCACTAGGAATAAGACCCGTTGTGGAAATTAATACAACGGGCTCTAGAAAGAGACTCTGGGCAGGTGCCCTGGCCTTGGGCACTCAGCATCAATTTGCTGTGGTGACCTCAACAGGGTATAATGACACCGCACTTACCATTTTCTACAGGGGAACTGATCTCTGCCATCTGAAGAGCAGTTGTAATTCTGAGTGATCTCAAGCCTTCCCTTGGAGATTGGCCACAATGTTTCCCCAGGAGGAAATAGCTGGTTTGAAGGGAAAGCGGGACAGACTGTGCCTGCCCTATAAGTGGTAAGTTCACTGCTTGGAGGGCAAGCATGGGCAGTGCTCCCTTTAAAAGAGTGGGCACCCCCACGTGCCTGCCCTGCAAGCAGTGAGTTCACCATTTGCAGGACAGGCACGAGCGGCCCTTATTTCAAAAGAGCATGTGTCCCATGTGCCTGCCCTCCAAGCGGTGTGCTTGCCACTAGCAGTGCAGGTGCAGGTGGCACTCTGGGCACGCATACCCTCCCGGCACACCTTCCAAATTTCCCCGCCAGGGAGAAAATAGGACCTGGTAACCCTAGCTTGAGCTGTGATCTGTAATTGACAACCGCTGGTGTTTGATAGTTCTCTCATTTGGGCCTGTCATTTCTCAGCACCAGTCAGGTTTTGTTTCATCTCTTTCTTTACGTCATTAAGTAAGAGTGGAGGAAGCACTGCTCTGAGTCAGAAATGAAAATGTTCGCATACTTTGGGGTCATTTGTTTATTTAATTTATTTCACTTATACCTTGCATTTTCCCCTAATGGGAACCCAGGGATGCCTACATCATTCTCCTCTCCTCCATTTTATCCTCACAAGAACCTTGTGATCCTAAGTATTGTATCGCATTGTGTGTAGAATAGCCAGGAGATCATAAGATTAACTGATCCTATGAGCATGCAATTTATTTATTTATTTGTTTGTTTCCATTTATATCCCGCCTTGCCGGGCGAACTGGCTCAAGGCAGCGTGCATACAGTTAGAATATAAACCATCTTCACACTGTCTGGGCTTGCAAATCTTTGTAAACTCCTATTTTCTACTTCTGTTCAGCAGCATCCTGAATTCATCCCTTCTTTTCCAGGAAGCCTTTCCTTCTTTACAGTTAACCTCCCCCCCCCAAACCACATGACTATCACCACTCCATCCTGAATAAGGGGTTTTTCTGGGCTCATGAGACTATAAATTGTCTTTGGTGACTATTGAGTGCCACCTACTGGCTTCTGAGTAAGTTATAAAGCAAATGCACACGCGCGCACACACATCATCATGATGATTTCCTGAGACAATTTGAGAGGCCTGTCATTTCTTTGCTAGGCAAATGCCACGCATTATGAAACTGAAAGAAGTAGCCCCTTATAGCTGAGAAAAAGATCCAGTGAATTACTAAACATGTAATTGCTTCTCGGGGAAACGTGCTACAGATCCCTTAATCAAAATAAGCACTTACTTACTATCCTGAGCTTCAAACATCTCTTTAAAAAAAAACACAGCATTTTGGAATATATGCCGATAAAATATGCAGGTCCCCTCCCCCACACTTCCTTATAGTATCTTGCATGCACTGCTTATTTTTATTGGTAGTAAAGGTAAAGGTTTCCCTTGCTCAAAAGCCAGGCGAATATAACTCTAGGGATGTGGTGCTCATCTCTGTTTCCAAGCTGAAGAACCAGCACTGTCCAAAGACTTCTTTGTGGTCATGTGGCCAGCATGACTAAACGCCGAGGTGCACGGAACGCTGTTACCTTCCCACCAAAGTGGTACCTATTGATCTACTTGCAATTTCTTGCTTTCAGACTGCTAGGTTGGCAGGAGCTGGGGCCAGAGATGGGAGCTCACTCCGACACGCGGCACTCGGGTCTCAAACTACTGAGCTACCGACCTTCCGGTCTGCAGTTCAGCGTCTAAACCACTTGAGCCACTGCAGGCATTTTCATTGGTAGGACAAATTAAATACCATATTTGTCCCAAAAAAAACCCAACATGGGAAATGGTAATAAGGAAGAGACACGGTGAGTGGGGACGGGCAGAGCAAGCTCTCATGGGATGCTGATTCTCCCTGAGGGAAAGCCTGCAGCTGCAGGAACCATGTCAAGATGACCAGGTTGGCAGGTTTACTTTGCCACATTCCTCTCATTACAGAGTCACTATACATACCAGGGCAGATTCCTCACTCCCTGTATACAACAGAGTACCTGCTAGGGTTGCTATCCTCCATGTGGGGCCTGGAGATTTTCTGCTGCTACAACTGATCTTCAGACAATAGAGATCAGTTCCCCTGGAGAAAAAAGGCTGCTTTGGAGAGTATATGGCATTGTACCCTGCTGAGGCCCCTCCCCTTCCTGAACCTGGCCCTCCCCAGATCCCAGCCCTGAAATCTCCAGGTATTTCCCAACCCTGAACTAGCAAGCCTACTGCTCCCTGGGTCAGTTACCTCACTCCATTCCCTCTCTCTGGGCCTTGAAGCCCACCTCAGCCACTGCACACCCTCCAGAGGGCAGGCTCTTGATCTCTTCCCCTTTCTACCGAGAAGGCCTGCCAGTCACTGCTATGGCTCCCTGCCTCTCCACTCATGGTGTCAAAACCCAAATATTGACATCAAACATCAAAGACAAAATCAACTATTTCAATCAAAGATGAGATGTTAAATGCCAATTTCTGGTTAGAATTTAAAGTTAATTCAAGAGGGGAAATTTCCCGTGGCTCTACTTTGTAATAAGTAGGTACTGAACACGGTTGGTTGCTATTTGTATTTGTGTGATCTTTGACTGCCAATAGTGACTGCCTCAGCTATGAAAAAACACAGTTTGTCATCAAAGCCACTGTAAAGCTGAGAGCAGTTTGAGCACACAAGACCAATTCCGCACTGGCATTTTTGTCACTTGTTTTTCCCCTATTGCTTTGGGGGGGGGGGCTCTTTTCCACAGGTGTTTTGTTCCCTCTGGGACTACAAGAGAGAGCCCCCACCCCTGTCCATTTACCTTACCAACAAGTCCCCATTCAATGTAGTTGTAGACTATCCTGCAGCAGTTGTAAGAATGGCACAGTAGGAAAGAAAACTACTATTCTGAGCTCCCACCAGGAATTCCTGTATGGAGAGTGAAAATCTGTAGGAACCCACCCAACCAGGAGTCATGGTCCATGGTGGATGTTGAAAGGCACTGAGCCAACTCACCACCCAAGTAAAACAAGGGGCCACTTGAGGCCCAAGAATCTGAGGAGGGTGGCAATGGGGAGGAGGCAATGGGAATTTATTTATTTATTACTTCCCTATCATTACATCCCAAAGCTGTCCCACCACCTGAATCCAAAGTAAGCTTCAGTTCTCCTCCTGCCAGAACTGTTAGTTGATCAGGAAAGCAGTAGATGCTTACAGTCTACCTATCCATCACCATTACACATCACAAAAGGCTTAACTTTGCATGGCCTGCTTTAAAAGCCAAGACAGTATTTGTTCTTTGGGTTTAAGATACACTAGAGCAGTGGTCCAAGCTCTCCAGACTTGAGACTCAGCTTTAGCCCACAGGTGGGATCATGAAATCCACAGAATTGGAAAAGTGACAACACAGTTACATGACAGGAAGAGTGTGAGCCATTGTTGTGGTGCAATGGTTAAGAGTGGAGGACTTTAATCTGGAGAACCGAGTTTGATTCCCCACTCCTCCACACAAAGCCTGCTGGGTGACCTTGGCCCAGCCACAGTTCTCTCAGAACTCTCTCAGTCCCACCTACCCCACAAGGTGCCTGTTGTGGGGAAAGGAAGGGAAGGCGATTGTAAGTTGCTTTGTGACCTCTCAGGGTAGAGAAAAATGGGGTATAAAAACCAACTCTTCTTCTCTTCTTATGATCTCATTGATGAAAGTCAGAACCACACATGCCATTTCCTTGACCTGAGACAATCCAAAGGGACTCTGTATAGCATGTTGGAGAAACCCACATGTACCCCAAAGAAGACACAGGTTTCCTTCATGGGCCAAATAGTGACCCCTGGACTGTATCAAGTCAAAAAAACAGCACACGGAGAAGGCTGAAGCCTCTTCTCTATACATGCTGTGGTCTTAGTCCAAATTTGACAGCATGTGTGGGGGAATTAAGAAGATTCGTGCCTAGTTGCTGTTATACAGGATGGACACTGCAGACTCTGTCCTCCGTAACATCAGTGGACTTAGAAGGGTACAATTCTGCTTAGGATGGCACTGCTGGTCTCATTGTCCTGCTGTTCCTCTATATATGTGCAACTAAATGCAGGAAGCTTGACATTCTTGCTCAAATTCATCTAAACTAGCAACTTTTAAACCCTTAGCAATTGGTCCTTCTTAACAGTTGCAAAAATGATGATTCTGTAGAGGTTTATAATCCAACCAATGGAGTCCATGTGAGGTTTCCAAGTCATGGGTTGAAGACCACTATGCCAGCTCACATTACTGTCCTGCAATAATTTATTAATGGTCCAATATATACCTCAGCCCCTGCAGTGTATGAAATGGTGGGTTGTGTGCAGTGCACACAGGGCATTTGTACAGATATACCTCCAGGCTGGAGATTTCTACATTCCCCACTCCAGGATTTAACTTCTAGCAACCTGAAGGAGGAAGCTGAACCCAAGAGCATACATCTAGCAACTAACTTAAAAAAAATGTAACAATACATTACCCCAAAGCCAAAAAATCAGGACAAAATAGGAACAGTGATTTACTAGGGACAGGTCTTGGGCAATAGGGGCTGTCTGTAGCAACCCCTTGGCATGTGGGGTCCCTCAGGGGGTAATCCTCTCTCCAATGTTCTTCAACATCTCCATGCACCCCCTCAAGCAGCTGGCATGGAGTTTCGGGCTGGGTTGCCATCCATATGCGGATGACACCCAGCTGTATCTGTTGATGGATAGATGGATGGATGGATGGATGGATGGATGGATGGATGGATGGATGCTGCTCCAGCAACTTTGCCCAAAAAGCCAGAGGATGTGGTTGATGGCTGAAACAGAGTTGGCTGAGACTGAATCCATCAAAGACAGAAGTTTCATAGCTAGGTGGGGGGGACTTTTGCTTGGGGTGCGAACTCACCGCTCTTGACGCTGTCCCATTAACACCGGTGCCAACCACCAAGAGCCTAGATGTGCTTCTGGAAGCCTCCTTATCGATGGAAGCCCAGATCACAAATGTTGCTTGGCTGGCATTTCTCCAACTGTGCCACATCTAGCAACTGGACCCCTTTTCTGTCTCACCCTAACCTAGCCACAGTAATCCATGCAATGGTCATCTCCAGGCTAGACTACTGTAACTTGCTCTATGCAGGGCTACCTTTGAGACTGACCTGAAAACTACAACTGGCCCAAAATGCAGCAGCTTGAGTTCTCACTGGAACCTCACTGACAGCACATATTCAACCGGTACTTCACCAGCTGCACTAACTCCAGGTGGAATACCAGATCAGGTTCAAGGTTCTGGTATTAACCTTTAAGGCCCTAAACAGTCTGAGACCAACATATCTATGGGACTGCCTTTCCTGGTATACCCCCAGAAGAGCACTATGCTCTGGGGAGAAGAATCTTCTGGTGATCCCTGGCCCAAAAGACATCCAGCTACCCTCAACCAGAGCCAGGGCCTTTTCAGCCCTGGCGCCAGCCTGGTGGAACTCTCTGCAAAATGACATCCATGCCCTGCAGGACCTAGCACAGTTCCAAAAGGCCTATAAGACAGAGATGTTCTGCCAGGTCTATGGTTGAGGACAACAACAGTTTCTATTGAACCTGGCTTCCTCATCACTCCTCCTCCTCCCCCTTGGGGAAAGGACAAAATTGGTCCATCCATCTATACTAGTCACATAATTGTTTATTGTTTTTATTGTTTTTATTCTGATTTGTAAATGTAATAATGTTGCTCACCGCCCTGAGCTCTATATGGGGGAGGGCAGTCTATAGATCAAATAAATAAACTATGGATAATTGGAATATATGCCTGTCCCCCTTCCAGCATCCAGAGTGAAAAATGTCAGTGCTGTAGTCCTTGACATATGTGAAGTCAACATTTAGGATTGGATTTTCTTGGTACTAAATATGTGCTAGCACCAAAAGCTACAGTCATTTACTGTTGAGGCAAAAATGAAACCATGATTATTGAGCAAACACATTTGTGGGAGAAAACAAGTTCTTCATGTACATAATCAGCAAATGTATGCAAGAGAAAGATTATCACAAAAGAATTTTAGAGAACAGTATTAAATATTATGAAATAATAACGCTCGGTACTTTAGGCTGAGAACAGTCTAAAGCACCAAACATAAATTTGATTTTTCTTAAAGGGATGAGGTTTGTTGAAAATCCATGGAATTTTTTTGACCAGCTCTCTAAAAATACAGTATTACTAGAGCTCGCTTAAAACACACAAAATATTATAATATGTTTAAGAACATTACATTCCAACAAAAGAAGTTCACATTTTATGATTGCTTCTTGCAATTTGAATTGCAAATGCGGCTTTGGACTCCAGCAGGGCAAAATAGACAACACTAAGTATTTTCATTTTATAAGCAAAGGGACTAAATTAAAAAGAGCCGTGTGCTTTAATATGTCACATTCTTTTAAAAATGCAGCAGGAGCACACTCCAGTCTGTCATGGCTAATGCAAAAGAGGACAAACGTGTAAAGTGTAGTGTTAATACTCAATGTTGCCTATAAATAGAGTTTCACAAGTGCCTTCTCTCTTTCGATCCATAACTCCATTTTAACAGATCACTGTTCTGCCAGCTGTATTCTCAAACAGACTTCCCAGGACTCTGGGGGGGGGGGAAAGAAAAGCAAGGCTCTCGTTTATGACCTATCACTTACCACACACTATTAAACATTGGCAATTTATCACAGGAGATTAATTAATGTATTATTATTGTTATCCCTGAAATGCATACTGCTTGGGTCAGCAATGGGAGCATTTGCCATGGCTTCCTAAAGGGTGCTTAGAAATTTGAAACTTTATGAGCCAAACAAGACAAGGTACCAGTCCACAATAAATCATGGAGCTGTCGGGGCAAAAGGGGCATCACTGTGTCATCCGCCTGTATTAAAATGCAAGGTCTGTTAAAATTGTATTATCCGTATTTTGATCTGACTCAAACCTATTATATACACAAGAAAAAGATGATGCAGATTGCCATCAGAGTCAATCTGCATCAGCCCAGAGAAAGGGATGGCATGAATCAGTCCTAAATTATCATTAAAAAAATGTGATTCCATATGTATGAATTATTCTCTTTTGGTCTGCCAATGCAGACCCTCTGAAATATATGACCTTATTAGTCCACTTAAGTCACTAAGCCTATCTAGACAGTTATATAGGGAGAAGAAGCGTCAGAGTTCATATTATGATTCATTCATACAGTGCTGTCTGTAGCTATGATAATGTGCAGAGTAACATCAACAGAAAAGATAGACCCCTGCCTCAAGGTACTTACTTTATATAATTTGATAGTGAAGGAGATAAGGAAAGAGTCAAAAGTAGCAGGAAACACAAATGCTGTTCAACGGACTTAGGTTTATTTAGTGGGAGGAGATATGTAAAGGCTTGTGTGGGTTTTGTTGGAAAAGGGAGTGTTATGTAGGGGGAAAGGATCGAACGGGTTTAGGGAGAAGGAGACTTTGGAGCAACCAAGCGTGGTTAAGTTGGAAGGATGGAAGTTATAAGTCGGAACTAAATAGGAAATTAGGGCATCACAGAATCATGTAGATGAAGCAGGAGGTCCACACAAAAGTTGGTATTAATCACTCCTGGGTTAATGTGAAAATGAATATGTCTCAGCTATGTAAAAGAGGATATTAGACTCACTTCCCATATGCCTCTAACCTGTGTATCCAGGGCAGTTTCAGAGGGGTGGCATCCTTGGGCAGATGCTGAGGTCACAAGACCCTGGAAGGGCCCAGCATGCCACCAGAGATCCCTGTTGCTAGACACCCTGCTGTTATCATGAACTTGCAAGCTCATCTACTTGGGTAGGTAGGCAACAATGGGTCCAATCTCTAGGACTGCTCAGATGGAGAGGACAGGCAAGAGCAGGTGGTGGCAGCCACCTCTGCTCTTCCTCACCACTCCCTACTCAATCGCTTTCCCACCTGTGGCCCACCACCAGTGATGGCATACAAGGAAGGACTCACCTTCTGTTCTGTTGCCAGAAATTGTCTTGAAACCTGGATCTGGTCCTTCATACACCCTCTTCCCATGTTTCTTTAACACATGTTGTGACAGACTGTAAAAACACTGTTTGTGTCAGAGAGTCAGGTAGTCCATGAGTTAATCTCCCCTGGAGATAAGAGCTTAGGTGATTGGCTGCTCTACTGGCTCTCTGATTGGCTGACATCAGCTGAGAGAGAAAATAAAACAGCTGGGGAGGGAGAAGAGGTCTTCTGCTGTTTGGTCTTTTGAAATTCAACATCTGGATCAGTAGCCAAAGGGTTTGGCTTCTGAGAGAAGAGACATTTGGGAGTCAGTGTTTTCTGACAGGCAATAGTCAGAAAAGTACTTCTACAGAGAGAAGAAGAAAAACTCCATTGTCTAAATATAATAAAACTGCTCTGAGGGAGAACTTTAGACTCTCAGTCAGAAAAAAATACAGAACAGCCTTATACGACTAAGGATACTGGAGAAGGATTTGGCAGACGGTCTGGGTAGTTAGAGTGAACTCCCAGACAAGCCAAATACTAAAAGGAGTTATTGCTTCTTAGAGACAAGGAGAATAACTTCCTGCCAGTGAAAGGGTTTGGGGAGAGAACCCTGGCCTGTGATAGGGGAAAAGCTTAGACACCTCAGGAGTTAATGAAAAACTGTATTATCTAATAGAAAACCTAAAACTCTGAAGGAAACATCAGTGAGAACTGCTTTGTGCTGAAATGTACTAAACAAAGTACCTCTCAAAGAAAGAAGTAGAAAGCCTTGAAACAAAACTAGAAATACATTCTCATGAATGTTCTAAGAATTCAGCTCTGTATATATTAGAAAGTTTTTTACCCCAGCAATCTCAAAACCTTGACTATTTCTATTATATACATATTTCCTGCCTGTTTAATAAAATCTTTAATCTGTTTTTGAAAGTTAATTTGGCTCAAGTGTAATTTTTAAAGGGTTTAAAAGAAACCAAACAGCTCCTGTATTTTCCTGTAGCTGAGAAAAAGACTATACTAAATATTTAAACATAGGGTGGAACAGTCAAGCTTATATGACAAGGAATATATACCTCCTAGGTAAAGGTTTCCCTTGCTCGAAAGCCAGTCGAATCCAACTCTAGGGATGCAGTGCTCATCTCCATTTCCAAGTTGAAGAGCCAGTGCTGTCCAAAGACTTTTCCGTGATCATGTGGCTGGCATGACTAGATGCCAAGGTGTACGGAATGCTGTTACCTTTTCACCAAAGTGGTACCTATTTATCTACTTGCAATTTCTTGCTTTCAAACTGCTAGGCTGACAGGAGCTGGGACCAGAAACAGGAGCTCACTCCATCATGCAGCACTTGGGTCTTGAACTGCTGAACTACCAACCTTCTGGTCTGCAGTTCAGCATCTTAACCACTTGAGCCACTGCAGCCCCCTATATACCCACTACTGTAGGGCAATTCAGTCACTGAGGGGAACTGAAGATTTGGTGGGAAAAATCTCCCAGACAGTTGGGGAGATACAGGGGTTTGTCATATATGTGATGCCACCTTTGAAGGCATTCTTGATCTGGTATACCCTTTCTACTCTTGCACATTATATACGTGGCATGTTCTGACCTGAATTACATGAGAATAAAGTTTGAGTCAAGTGGCACCTTTGGGACCAACAAAGTTTTATTCAAAGTATAAATTACATGAGTTAATTTTCAAGTAGGATCCTGTGTGGAAGATCCATGTGAAAAGGGAGGTGTGCATAACTTCCTCATCTAAGATCTGAAACTGTTGCAATGGGACCACTGCAAAAAGCTCCTATTGCTTTATGTGTGCTGGTTTCTTTTTTCTTTACCTAGTTCTAGCTCTTTGTTGTTAATTAGATCAAACTAGATATCAAAAGTGACTACAAAAGTGGAGTCAGTCTGTCAAATCCCTGGGAAAAGCATCAATTGTTCTTGTAAGCTGACTAACACTTTCTGAAGACCCTTGTTATGAAAAGCATGTTGCTTTGATCAAAGCCTGCCTTGTGCTCCATGTAAATGTCAACAAGATTGCCGTCATAATGTACAAATATTGGCCGAGGACAGACTGGCAATCTGAAGCGGGGCAGGCACGCTTCGCAAACGGAGGAAAGGAGCCCGTTCAGACATGCGCATCTGCCCGTCGGCTCCGTTGCGTACTTACCCGTCTCCCAGCCGCTTTCCTTCCGCTTTACCCGGACACCGGTTTTTCCCGGTGTTCAGGGGCCTTCCTCCGCATGCCTCCCGCTTCCAAACAGTGTGAACTGGAAGAAGCGGGAGGCATCCGGAGGAAGTGTGAACGCACCGGCAAAAAGTTTTGCGCATATGCGAGTATGCGCATATGCGAAAAACATCAAAGGAAAACAAAAAAAAGTGCAGCGGCACGCGCGAGCCGTGCGCGCTGGCTATGCGGCAGTCTGAACTCTCCGTGGCAGTCTGAATGCTCCGTATCGCCGCTGATCCGCATTGCTCTGGCCAGTGTGAACGGCCAGCTCCGTGGGTTTTTTCCCCCGCTCCAGTTCCCTCCGCTTTGCCTCCGCTTCAGATTGCCAGTCTGTCTTCGGCCATTGTCTGTGTATCCATCCCTGGGCTGCTGAAAAGGACAGTATTCTAGGCACCTTTTTGAAGTATTGTACTCAAATGCCCCAAATGAAGACACGAAATAACCAAGCATTGGCTAAAGCTACTTTATTGAATGGCTGATCTCCATCAACCGTAAGTCATAAATAACTTCAGGTGGGTAGCCATGTTGGTCTGAAGCAGCAGAACAAAGTTTGAGTCCAGTGGCACCTTTAAGACCAACAAAGTTTTAATCTGGTTTGCCCTTGTAAGAAGCCCCAATAGGCTGAAGAATCTCCAGCTCAGGAAATCATGCCTCTTGCCTCCTTTGAATGGAAGGACCAGCAGAACAGGAACTGTGGCTCTAACAGCCAACTGGATTTCTGGAGCAAATGGAAGCTTATCTCTATTAGAGAGCCAGTTTGGTGTAGTGGTTAAGTGCGCGGACTCTAATCTGGGAGAACCGGGTTTGATTCCCCACTCCTCCACTTGCACCTGGCTGGATGACCTTGGGCAAGCCATAGCTCTGTACCAGCTGTTCTCTCAAGGACAGCTTGGGAAAGAGCTCTCTCAGCCCCACCTACCTCACAGGGTGTCTGTTGTGGGGAGGGGAAGGGAAAGGAGTTTGTAAGCCGCTCTGAGACTCTTAAGTGAGTGAAGAGCGGGATATAAATCCAATCTCTTCTTCTTGTCATCTTCTTCTTCTTCTATTACAAACATCCATTACAAACGAGTTTTGTCTATCATGGCTTTAAGAAAGAAAAAAAAATCCAGCATTTTCATGAGAGATTCCCCAGCCCCATTCAAAGATCTATATTTCACAGAACTCTCCAGAGAAAGGAAATTAGCATTAAAACCACTTGAACACTTTGATGCAGATACATCCTAAGGATTATACAAGAGAACACCCATAGGGAGAAACTGTCCTCTCTTCTGGCTATTTCAAGATCGTTAGTTAGAGCTATTCCTCTCAGACTGCTTGTGCAGTCAGACAAGGCAATGAACACTGAAAGCTCAATACGCTCCTGGCAGATTTAGTTATGTTCACATAGCTGTACAGGATCATGAATAGCCGCTGATCAGTTGCCCACCTCCTCAATCAGTAAAAAAGCAACATTCAAGCAAGAGGAAAGATCTGACATCTACGACTTCTACAGCTCCAACAAAGAGACCAAAAGCGCATCCACATGGGAACATCTTTTGTTCTTGGTACAGCGCATTACAGCCAGGAGTACAAAACCAGATACAATTCAGACCTCAATCATATCTTGCTGTACCTGCTTCACATCCTCAAATGCTTTGCAAACTGCTAAAGGTTCAGCAGAGACTTAACTGTGGTATTGCAGAGATGGGTGGATGTAGACAATAAGAACCAGGCAGCAGCTGCTTAGAGGTTTGCTGCGGTGATTTCCAGGGAGGTTCCTCCCACTGATACGCTTCCTGTCATGCACTACCTTTCCCCTTAAAGTGTCTCTTTCCAAAAGCAAAGCCAATCCTGGCTTTCTACCACTTCACTGGAGCAGAAGGTAATTCTTCCAAAGAGATACAGGTGTGCACTTATTTTCTCTGATGGGCGGGGGGAAGCAGTTTGGGGAAATACTGGGAAACCCCACCAGCAATAATGGGGAAATGAATGCGGCTGAATTTTTTTTCTGTATTTCCCCCCCCCCCCCACAATATAGTCCAGTTCTCCACTACAACTGCAAGTTCCTACATCTGATGGGACGACTCAGCATTACCTGTAGTCTGAGCTCTGCCCACATAGCTGAAGACAACTGCCTCTGCGCCCCTGATGGTCTGAAGGCACCAGAGAAGAAGCTCCCCCAACACCCTCCCGTACAATCTACCCTACTCAAAAGCATCCTGGGTCATGTTTTGAAAACAGAATTATGCTTTCACGTCACGCCTTTCAAACACACAACGCACATCCTGTTTAACAGATGTAACATTCCGTCTCTGTGCATTTTATTTGATACTTTCACACATCTATGTGCTGTGATCACAAGCAAATCACCTACAGTCATCAGCAATATGGTGACAAACAAGCTGATACACACCCGGAATAAATAGGAAGAAGTGCTAGGAAATTAACATGCATTCATTCACTGAATATATCTGTAGCGTGTTACTTATGTAAAGCTTTTCTAAGGAGATATTCCAGATGACAGTGCTGATACTATACCATGGAAGTGGGAGCACCATATCGTGCTCAGATCCCTCCCAAATAACACTTGCTTGGTTCCACAGGAGTAACACCTACTCTGCTATATGAGTTTGATTAGAGAAATTGGCAAACTCTATTAGGTTGCAGTCACACACACCAGAAAAAATGGGGGGGGAGCGAGGCTATTTCCTCCAGAGGAATTTGACCCGCAGTTGCATGATCACACCTCCCTTTGAAGCTGTGGGCACAGTCCGTCAGTGTGTGATCAGACACAACTGCAGGTGAGTCGGGGGGTTTTGTCCCCTTTCCCCCCATGTGCTTAAACAAGGAATCGATAAATCACACCTCCACACCGAGGGCTCCCTATGGAGTTTGTGATGATGCGCATACTGTGAAGGGGGAAAAAAAACAAAGGCACAGAGTCAGGATGGCCTGATCAGACCATCCCAATGCTATGAGAGTGCACTGGAGCGATCAGATATGGGAGTGCCCCTCCATGACACATCACAACCCGTTTACTACCGGATTTTCTCCGGTGTCTTTTAACTCCACTTCTGTGGCAGAGGAGAACAGGTTGCTGATGGCTGCGGGGTGCTTCCCAGATTTTGTTGTCTGACTGCACCCTTTAAATCCGCCCAGCATTCGAACCTATGTCAGGTCTAATTGTGCATATGATTGCAGCCTTAGATCATCCACGCCATTACCTATTTGGGGAAGATTATTTGGTGGAATTGGTGCGTCAGTTCTACGTTCAAAGTTTCCTTCCACCAGTCCGGTGCCCTATGCAGCAGGCCACTTGCCCGCTCCATTTAGGGAGTCAGCTATGAAAAGGAGTGTGTGTCAAAGTTTATCATCCTCATTCTCCCCCAGGGTGTCTCCTCCACAGTCTGGAGCCAAATGTGATATGTACTCATCAGTCTCTCCCTGACTTTTACAGCTACCTTAAAGAGGAGATGGGTCCACCCACAGCTTCCTAGTTTTCCTGAGAGAGTGGGCGTTCCCCTCCCAGAGCTGGAAATCTGAATGGTTAGCAGCTCATGGGCCCCTATTTTAACCCCTTCCTTTCCTGTTTTAACCCCATAATTGCCCTCCTGGTCCCTGTCACTCTCGGGCCATATCCATGTTACTGGCTCCTGGGCAGGTGGCCAATGGGGCTCCTGCCACAGGCATAACACTGTCACCTAGTGGGGTGACTGACCATTGCTCAGCTCTGTCCCTAGTGGGAATTGGGGGTACCCCAAAATGGGGACAGAAATAGTAATGACAGAGTCGTGCACTGATTACATCACAGTATTCATCCTAACTAGGGTTGGAATTTTATCACAAACAGACATTATGGATGTGATCACATGAGCCAGAAGATCCGACATAGGTGCGAATGCCTGACGGATCAAAACGGCACAATCAGACAGCAATATCTGGGAGGCATCCCACAGCTGTCGGCAACCCATGCTGCTCTGCTGCAGAAGTGGAGTTAAAAGACACCGGAGGAAATCTGGTAGTAAACGGGTTGTGATGGATGTCTGATCATGCAAGCATGTTTCCGAACCATTGGGATGGTCTGATCAGGCCATCCTGGCTCGGTGCTGTTTCCCCTCCCCTTCACAGTATGCACATCATTGCATACCCATACGGGGCCCTCGGTGCAGAGGTGTAATTCCTCATTTATGTGCATGGAAAACAAATGGCAAAAAAAAAACCTGACTCACCTGCAGTTGTGTCTGGTCACACAGTGACGGGCTGGGCCCACAGCAACAAAGAGCTGTGTGAACTCACAGCTGCAAGTCTAATTCCTCCAGAAGGAATAGCCTTGCTTCCCCTCCACTTCAGCTGGCATGTGTGACTGCAACCACAGTGAGGGAACCACATTAGCTTGGGGGAGGACTTGATCAGTCCATGATAAATTCCTCACTGTATCCTCCAGAGCTAGAACCACCAAATACAGTACTGAATTTCAGTGGGTTTTTAAAGCTGAATTTGGGGCAAACCTAAAAAAAAGAAAAATTGTTGTCTTGAACACTACTGTAAATTATGCCCACAAGATGAATGCTGAGGAGCTCGGTCTTACTTTCTCAGTGTCTCAGTTCTCCTGTCTTTAAATAAGAACACTAGAACCAGGGAGAATAAATATTTTAAGGATGGTGAACCATATGGTAGTTTCGTAAAGAAAAATGTGCATAAAGTGCTATATTTAAAGTTGCGGAGAAGCACGTTGTCCAAATTCTGCAATATGCAAAATGGCTTTCCCTTAGGCACTTCAAAACTTAGATGCAGAAAGTTTCCTATACTATGCTAGGATGTCACACTCCAATCATATGTATTTTCTCATATGAGCCAGTTTGGGGTAGTGGTTAAGTGCACGGACTCTAACCTGGGAGAACCGGGTTTGATTCCCCACTCCTCCACTTGTACCTACCTTGGGCAAGCCGTAGCTCTGTACCAGCTGTTCTCTCAAGGACAGCTTGGGAAAGAGCTCTCTCAGCCCCACCTACCTCACAGGGTGTCTGTTGTGGGGAGGGGAAGGGAAAAGGAGTTTGTAAGCCGCTCTGAGACTCCAAGTGAGTGAAGGGCAGGATAAAAATCCAATCTCTTCTTCTTCTTCTTCTTCATCTGCCAACATACACATTCCAAAGCAGGTTCAGATCAATACAACCCATCACTAACAACATTTGCGTGTCTATTATCGCAATCTCTCCTGCTGGACTGGAAAGCGCTCTGATAACCACACTGGCCAGATAGTATTAGTTTGGAGGAGCTGAAGGGTCTGTGGATCAGTGGTAGAGCAACTGCAGCATGCAGAAGGTCCTAGGCACCATCTCTGGTATCTCCAGTTAAAAGGACCGGGCAGCAGCAGGCAGTATTAAAGACCTCCACTTGAGACCTTGCAGAGCCACTATCAAATCTGAGGAGACAGTACTGACCTTGATGGATCAATGATGTGGCTCAGTATAAAGCAGCTTCATGTGTTTATGGATTTGAGTCTTCTAAATTCTCTTTTAACTGGGAACATCCACTGTTGCTTTTTTTCTCATGATAAAAAGAATGTCTTGAAAGATGGGAAACCTCTCAAATAATAATGCCGTTAAAGAATCCCCTTTGGGGTAGAGGCTGCACTCTGCAGAATGCTTCACACAAGGCTTAATCCAGGACTGACATTAATAGCATTCCTGTCAAATGAAAGTGAATATGTAAGATTTGCATCCAAGTGAACAACATTTATACAGCATTTATTAAGGTTCTGCATAAACAGTTGCCCATGCCAGCTGAAAACAGTCCACTGTTTGACAGGCAATAATACCCAGCTAATTTCCATACCTTCCTCCTCTGACCAAATTAATTCACACTGAATCAAAGAATGACAGTGCTGCAAGAGAGAGGTAGTTCGTTTAGATCACAGAACCCCTTAAGGGGGAAAAAACAAGCTCCTTGTTCAGCAGTGAAAACCACTTGGAACACTTTGGGGGCATAAGGGCCACGGCAAAATTCCGGATTTAGAGACATTATTAAAGGTCATCAACTCCATGACCAGCTATTGATTTGCAGTATGCCACATTAATCACAATATACAGTCTTGTTCCCATTTGGCAGGTGGAGTACTCAGTCAGCTGTTAGCAAAAGACCACTCAGTGAATCCAAGGATCTGATTTTTGTGTTTTAAATGTCAGCTTCAGTACACGTTCTGGGTGCCAAGAGGAGCAAACTTAAGTCTGGATGAATTTTGACTTTGTCCGATTATTTTCTGTCAGGACTGATCCTTGAAGCTAAAACTGACACAGGGGATCCCTAAATAAGACCAGAAACCTATATGGAGCCTTTTTCCCCCTCAGCAGGACTAACAACAGCTAACAATCACACAGGTCTTCTTGTTAGACCTGCAGTGCAGCCTGAACTCCAGTTTTGAGTGAAGAGAGCTCATTAGAACACACATACAAAGAACCCTGAGCTCTTTAAGAAGTCTGAAGTTTTCATTGTCTAAGTTCAGAGAAGCTCTCATGCTGAGTCTCCCATCCAGGAAAACTGGAAACAGTTTGCTGTGGTCGATCACAGAGCACTATCTAGGGTACTCTAGCAGAGTAGTGCACTATACCAACCTTTTCAATTTCTGCACACTGATTGTGCCATATTCCATTTGCTAGTGTTTTTGCTCTGTGTCTTTAAATAGCACGACTCCACCACATAAGTCAAAGAGGCCAAGAGATAAAAGAAATATGTTTTTGTGGTAAATCATTCTCTCAGCAAAAAAGGGGGGCCCAATATAGCCCTGTCAACAGATATTTTCCGATCCCTGCTGTTCACACCAGGGCTGTTCGTCTTGGAAACTATATGGATCCAACTAAAGCAGGGATGTCCTGTGGTCAAAACAGTGATCGTCTGGCCCCAGGCCCCACCAATCTGCAAGCACATGACAGAAATTTGTGTGATGTGAAAGCCAGTCATGTGACCAGAAGAGGCGAAACTAGTGTTATGGCCTCAGTAATATTAAGGCCAGCACCAGGGGTGTGTTACAGTGAGGAATAAGCTGAGGGTCAGAGTCACAGAGCAACCCTCTCCAGTCCTGAATGGCCTTTCTTATTGTCCTCCTGCTCCCTTCAGTGTGCTTGCAAAGAATGGTCAGAGGCATGGTACATTTGCCCTCTACTCAAGTGTAATAGAAGGAGGAAGAGATTGGATTTATACCCCACCCTTCACTCGGAGTCTCAGAACAGCTTACAAACTCCTTTCCCTTCCCCTCCCCTCAACAGACACCCTGTGTGGTAGGTGGGGCTGGGAGAGCTCTTTCGAGAACTGCTCTTGAGAGAACAGCTCTGACAGAACTTGTGACTGACCTAAGGTCACACCAGCAGCTACATGTGGAGGAGGAGTGGGGAGTCAAACCCGGTTCTCCCAGATTAGAGTCCGTGCTTCTAACCTCTACACCCACAGGTCCTACCAAAAGGCATCAAAATAATAACAAAGTTGGGCTCTGTAGGGCCTCATGAGGCAGCAGGCAGGGCCCTGCTACACATCAGAGGATTGCAAACGACTGTTACAGAAAATACCAAGCTAGGTCATGTGTCTGCGAAACCCCAGGATGGGGGCTAGGTTCCTCTGTCCTGAAACACTGACTTAATGCCCCTTGGACTTAACCCCAATTTTAGAGGTAGAAAAGGATGTTTATATCTCGTTCAGAGGCAATTTGGCCTTCTTTGACTGTTACATTGAAAACTTTAGGCAGAGTAATCGAGTATTCCAGAATTCTACACAAGCATGGCATGCGGCACTTGAGCTCCGAATTCAGAGAATCTCAGTGTTCGCATTTTAAGAGAGCCAATTTCTAGCCCATATGGCTGTAATGATAAGCTTGCAAGTGTGTGAGCAATCTGCCCTCTGTCATTTCAGAGGCAAGGAGGAGGGGCTGAAGTGAGCCGGATTTCCTGAGAGAAGGAGGGGAACTCTGTTCATTCTACACACTATTCAGAAACAAATTATGCAAAAGAAGGAAAATGCATATAAATGTGCTTTTTGTTCTGTACGAGCCACCAAATCCAGATTTTCTTGCTCAAGAATCTCTTACGTTGATAGAACTGCTCTGCAATGGAGAGATCGATTAAACCAAGTACAAAGATCCAGAGAAAAAAATTAAAGAAAAACAAACACGTGTCTGCACTTACCTTGATTTGGGATGGTTGAATTCCAGTGCAAGTGAAAACAGTTTGCTTCTACAGAGTTGCTGAGCTGCAACTGCTGAGACTGTAGCAAGACACACAATAGACCAAGGGTCAGCAACCTTTTATAATAAAAGAGCCAAGGAAAAACCATTATCAATTCCATTCTATGCCCACCATAGGCAGGCCATTCTTTTTCAGCCTCAGTCTCCCATCTGCATTATGGGGATAATAATAACAGACTACATTGATGGTCTTTGTTTAGTCTTTTACAGCTCATTACTCTCTTCAATGGGAATCCAAAACAGGTGACAGCATAATTCTCCCATCCTCCACTTTATCCCCACAACCACCTCATGAGGTAGATGAGGTTGAGAGTGACTAGTCCAGTATCACCTGGTAAGTTTCCATGGCAGGCTGGGGATTTAACATAAGAACATAAGAGAAGCCAGTGTTGGATCAGGCCAGTGGCCCATCCAGTCCAACACTCTGTCACACAGTGGCCAACAAGTGCCCTTAGGAGGTCCACCAGTGGGGCCAGAACACTAGAAGCCCTCCCACTGTTGCTCCCCACAGCACCAAGAATACAGAACATCACTTGCCCCAAGTGATAGATTTGAACTCTGACTACTACATCATGTTGGTTCTCTTGTAACAATTATTGTGGTAATAGATGTGAAGAGCTTTAGAAATGGGAAGCACTAGGTACATGTTAAGTGTTCTAAGGCAGTTGTCTTCAACCAATGTGGATCCCTGAGGGTGATCGCCTTCCATAAATCCCATTGCCATTAATTTTTTGGAAGGACCTGATACCAAATGTGCCATACCTCCTGCCTCTCTTTCCAGGCACACCAAGATGAATGGCAGGACAACAAAGGGAAATAATTCAGTGCTGGAATAGGCATCCTGTGTGGCTGTGACCTTGTTTTTCCTCACTACAGTACACCTCCTGGTGCTCAGCTTCTGTTCTTTATTACTGGCTCACTTGGTCTGCAGACCATAGTCTTAGCCAGGGGCGTAGACTTTGTAAATCCCCGGGGGGGCGCTCTTTCGTGCGTGCGTGCTTCGCTGCTGCCCCATAGGGGTCCTTGAAGTCATGGCGGCGCGCTTCCCCCCGACGCTATAGCTGCCTGCCGCCCAGAGCCAACGCCAGGCCGCCCGGCTGCTGCCCCAGAGCCCGCTTGCCGGCTGGGTTGGGGGGCCGGCCGGCGCGGCAGAGTCCCTGTGCCCGCCCATTGCGCCGGCTCTGGCCCCCCCCCTCCACCCCCCCCTCGGCAGCTGCCTTCTGCCGCGCCTGGCACCCCCCCAGGCTCCCAGCGGCCCTCCTAGCCTCCCCCACTGGCGGGCGCTCCATTTTGCCGAGGGTGGCTGAGCCCCCCCCCCCGGGAAATTTCAGGGGAGGCTCGAGCCCCCCCGTAGTTGACGCCTATGGTCTTAGCCTTGGCAGCAAGCAAGGTCACAGCATTGCTTCCCCCTCTTCCTGGCATGTGAATCATGACACATGACTTCCTGTCACTTTTTAAGCAGTTCAGTGGGTCCAAGGTCTGGAAAGATCAAAAGGAGGGAGGAGCCATCGCTCAGTGGCACAGCATCTGCTTTGAACACAGAAAGTCCCAGGTTCAATCCCTGGCATCTCCAGTAGAAAGGATCAGGTAGATGGGAAATACCTCTACCTAACAACCTAGAGAGCTGCAGCCAGTCTGAGAAGACAGTACTGACTTTGGTGGACCAATGGTCTGAATCAGTACAAGGCAGGTTCATGTGTTCATGTGAAAAGAATATGCCTGCAGGTCAGCATTCTTCATTGAGAAAACATGTCCAAGTGCAAGTTATACTGAAGAAATCATGGGATCAATGTCCATATGTGCATTAAAAGGTATAAAGAGATGCCCTATCAATTAAACAAGTGCAAGGTAAAGAGCCAAACTGGAGTGAAACAGAAAACAGAGAGGGATGATCAATAAATGTACATACCACATTTACAGAGAGGCGCTGTATTGCCTAAAATAACTAGGCCGCATAGCCTCTTAATTAATCCTAACAAATAAACACGGGATGGAAAATATTTTTGGAAGCATTCTCTTAAGAGAGAGGAAGAGAGATAAGAAAAGAAATGAGAAAATGCAGGATGAAATGAATGGCAGCAACGAGTAGATGAAAAGAAATTGAAAATGTGGCTCAGCCACAGCCTCATCTGCAACAGCATGATGAATTCGGTCACCACATTAACAGAGGAAATTGGCAAGTTAGAAGGAATTCGGAGAAATACAACAAATTATTCAGGGGGACCAGAGTGACTGACAGAACAGGAAAGCCAAGAGGAGCACAAGATGAATATCACAGCTAAGAGACAGCTAAAGCAAGGACAGCGAGTAAACAACACACCTTATCCCTTTCTTCCCCCCTAGATGCATTTTGTGAAATGATATTCATTCTGAGCAAAATGATGTGTTACTAATGTGACATTATTCTCAAAGGCAAGCACAGACTCTGAGCTCAGGCAATTCCTTCAGGAGATTTCGGTATAAGCAGCAATCACCTGCATTGTTATTTTTAAACTTCTGTTTTCCAAACATCATTGACTATAAAGGCTCTCAGAATTAACTGACTGGCAGATGGGGGTATCCACTTTATTAGGGCACTTCCTCATGATCTAGAAAAGTGGTCTTCGGTGCTTTCAGACCGGGGACTCACTGAGGTGTAAGCATGAGACAGGAAGAAGAAGAAGAAGAAGAGGAAGAAGAGGAAGAAGAAGAAGAAGAAGAAGAAGAAGAGATTGGATTTCTATCCCGCCCTTCACTCACTTGGAGTCTCAGAGCAGCTTACAAACTCCTTTCCCTTCCCCTCCTCACAACAGACACCCTGTGAGGTAGGTGGGGCTGAGAGAGCTCTTTCCCAAGCTGTCCTTGAGAGAACAGCTGATACAGAGCTATAGCTTGCCCAAGGTCATCCAGCAGGTGCAAGTGGAGGAGTGGGGAATCAAACCCGGTTCTCCCAGATTAGAGTCCATGCACTTAACCACTACCCCAAACTGGCTCTCAAGTCACATGACATCAGAGTAAGCATGACACAGGAAGTCACATGACATCACATGACAGGAAAAGGGGGGGCAGAGTTATTTTATTTAGATACTATCATGATTAAGGGCCTCCTCCTTGGGGAAAGTTAAGTGTGGCCTGAGTTCCCCCAGTTAACCAAGGTCCCAAAACATTAGTTTGGGACTCTAAGGTTCTGGGGTCATCTTCGTGAGTAGGAACAAGTTGATCTTAACTTTCAGTGGGGTCACATCCTCTGCCACCATCTTGAAGGCCTGTTCTCCTTCCAGATTCTGACATGAGTAGCAGATAATGATGGCTTGGTATTCCTGGTGTTGCCTGAATACATTACGGAGTACCTTCATCTGGTGCTCCACTATCCACTGTTCAAACTGTGCTAGATCCATCCTGACAGGGACCAGAGGTGTGGGACTGGGCTCTACTGAATTGTTCCCAAAAATGTGTGGGGGGGGGTTCCACAGGAATGGGACCCGAGGGTGGCACAGGCCTCACAGCCAGGTCCATGCCCATATTTTCCATCATGTTGTAAGGTGCTGCTGCATCCCCTCTTTGCCCAACATCTGAATGAGGGTTTTCCCTGGCAGCCAGTTCTGCCACTAGGTCCCTTGTGCAGGGGGGGACTCAGCTAGGCCTCCAAACGGTGAAGATGGATTCTTACGTGAGCTCATGCCAGGAACAGTTATATGGAGAATGGGGAATATATGAATATGTATTTTTGAACATTTCTACTTTAGTTGCTCTATAGGGCTGGCAACACCATTTTTGTCCCATCTATTTTCTCTGGACAATTTCCCATTCTGTTTTTTTTTATTATTATTATTATTATTATGACGAATGTCCTGCCATTTTCACACCGTTTCTATGCAACGCAAAAAACACATATCCATTTCCAACAGGGCCATTTCGACTGATGTTTATTAAACTGTTAAGGAAGAGAGCTGAATGCCATTTTGACACAATTGTGAGGCAATCCTAAAAGAAACTTGAACTCTGGAATACAACCAGAGTGTGCATAGAATTTGCAAAGAACTTTACGGAGAATCCCAGAAGGAGGTTGGCTTACTCATGTGTCTAAGTCATGTGAATGACAATCGCTATCAGGAGCTTGTTCTCTGACTTCTCTTTGCAGTGAAAAAGATTTTCATTTTACATATCATGAACTGCATAACAATTCTAAAAGCATTCTATTCTGCGCCATAGGCTCTGGGCTGCCTGAAAGCAGCGTGTAGGCACTCAGCTATATGACTCCTACTAAATATCAGTGTGAAGCCAACTAACAATCCCCCAGTCTATGCTCACATCGTTATCAGAACGTGTTCATCAAGTGTCGTTTGGCAAACTCAGTTACATAATGTTTTCCACAGCTGCTTTTTGGCAGCCTCTGCTAAGATTGAAGGTCATTCCAAAGGTTCGATAATCAGATGTTAAATAATGGGGCTGACAAAACTGAAACACAGGTCAGCAATTAAAAATAAGCACTTCATTTGGCCAGAGAAATGGTCAGCCTCAAGTGCCAGGTGCTAGGAATCAGGAGTAGATGGTCTGGCATTTGACATTTCTCCACACAAATCACCTTGCAGACTGCAGAATCTATACATGCCCAAATCTCTGGAAAATGATAACATACTAAAGTGCAGAATGGCTAAGCCCCATCAATTGTCCATAGGGCACCAAAAGAGACACCAATGGGCTTGGAACCAAAGAACTATCCCATTTGTAAGAGAACAATATTCACAGCTAGGGTTCATCACAGCCTGATTTTTAAAACTGTAGCCCTTTGGTTTATCTGTTCTACTCTTCAAACAGTGTGTTGTGGACCAGCCTCAGCCTGCGGTGCAGCCAGATTCTGACTTGCTGCCCAAGCCCAGCCTAAGTGAGGACCAGTCTGATTTGAAGTCTGACCAGTCAATCAATCAATCTATTTATTACGGTCCTAGACCAGCAAGTGGCACAATAAAAACAAGTAAGTAACAGATAAAAGAGCAATTAAAATTATAAAGCATAATAGCATCTAAGATTATAAAAAGGATTCTAAAAATTTAAAATGTCGGAGGTTTAAATTGTACAAGGTAAAACATTTTATAACAGTCAATAAAAACAAGTAAGTAACAGATAAAAGAGCAATTAAAATTATAAAGCATAATAGCATCTAAGATTATAAAAAGGAAGCCTGACCAGTCTGTTTGGCAACTGGAGCCTAGCATGAGCAAGGTCTCCTCAGAAGTTGAGCCTGAGTCCAGTGTGGCAAAAGATGACTCCAGAGTAGAGGACACTCAGGAATTTCAGGCAGGTAATACTGAGCCAGCTGAAGATAGGGCATAAGTCCCTCTAGAGGTACCCATGATTCCCCAAAATCCCCTCCCCGCTCATAGAAAGAAGGGCTAAGATCAGAAGGCAATTGCAAGAACGCAGACAGAGTAAAAGATTAATGGCCCGTAGACAGCTACAAGATGAGTCATTACAGGAGCCCTGCTAACTTGCCAGCTGCAGATAAGACTGATAAGAGGAAAGCTACATAAAGCTGGGTGTGAGTGGTTGTCAATTTGTGGAAGCAACACGTCACCTCACACCGAATCCTGCGATCACAACTCCTGACTCTGCTCCACTCCTGTGACTCTTGAACCAGCTCGACTCTGCCCTTGGGCTCTCTCTCTCTGACTAAAACAACTTGACCTGGGAGTGTTTAGACTACGCTGTGAACATTCTGTTGACCTGTTCCTGCCTCTGTGACCTGGACTTGAAGTTTGCAAGACCAGCTGAGCTACGATACAGTGACAACCTAACAGAAAATAACCAGTCTTTTGTTTCACTAGCTAAATTAGGACATCACACCAAATCATGAAAGAAGTGAAACTGGCAAGCCATGTGATCAGTTGGCAAACTGGAGACTGCTGCTTCATCAGGCACAAGTGACTGTATGGAACTGAGCACATTGCTCTGGCAATCCAGAATTGGGAACTGAGGTACTGAAGGAGTGACAGGTGAACTCTCCTCATGTAGATCTGATTTGTGTCCACTTTTGCCAGCTTTCCTGATGAGCATCTGGAGTTTTCCAAGTGCTTGCACAGAAACTTGCAAAAACTGAGGGCAACTATAAAACCTCAAAAACACCCTCTACAACATGTTCCCCACACTTCTTCCATCTAGACCATCTTATTGCACCATTTCTTAATGTTGGAGTACCAATTAAACACTTCTCCCTTTCCTAATGCTCTCTGGGGTGCCTAGAATAAAACCTTCAACAGCATTATCCCAGACCTTGAGAAATGTCATTTTCCAGGACTCCTGAGACCCATCAGTGGATTCGTGCTTGGGAGGCTGCTGCTGTTGCTACAACTCCTGGGAGCTCTGGTGGGGGGAAGGGGAGACTCCAGAAACAGACATTGAGCCATGCTCTAGGACACGGATCCCTAATGTGGCGCCCGCCAATCCTCTTATGGGACTTTAGAAAGTGGGCAGGCTTTAGAAAGGAGAGCCAGTTTGGTATAGTGGTTAAGTGCGCGGACTCTAATCTGGGAGAACTGGGTTTGATTCCCCACTCCTCCACCTGCACCTGGCTGGATGACCTTGGGCAAGCCATAGCTCTGTACCAGCTGTTCCCTCAAGGACAGCTTGGGAAAGAGCTCTCTCAGCCCCACCTACCTCACAGGGTGTCTGTTGTGGGGAGGGGAAGGGAAAAGGAGTTTGTAAGCTGCTCTGAGACTCGGGGAGTGGAGGGCGGGGTATAAATCCAATCTCTTCTTCTTCTTCTTCTTCTTTTGCCCAGCAAGACTTCCACTCGGCCCCTGAAGATCTGATTGACTGGGAGATTTTTTAAAACTTGCTTCAGCAGCCTCAGCTGCCACTGCACAAGGCTCTTCACTGTGTGACTGAAGGCAAGCTGTGTGTATGCAGGAAAACATTTTCAAACAATGTGTTTATTTCCAAAGACATCCTGTTAAATGGAGCTTCTGCCTGAAATGCTGATGAGTTACTTTTAGAGTTAGGCATGACCTCACTCGCTTCCTGACATTTTGCAGCATGACCTCACTGCCTCGTGTGGCAGCCATTTTGTGGTTGGGCCCATCATCCTGCAACAGAATGACAAAGGTTGCAAATCACCTTTGCTCATGCTGCTCCACCAAGCTGCAGTGGGAGCCTGGGGGCTGGGAATAGGATGTTGCACACTATAGCAACAGTCTGGTCTCCCTCGTGCCTGCAGTGTTTTGCATGGGAGAAGGCTGAGGGTGGATATCATGGGAGTGAGCAGTGGAAGGGGGCAGAGGTTTGATCCTGTCCTTATCTCACTTACACATGCAGACCTGTATTCAAAGGGAGAATTATTGGTTGCCTTAGAGCAACTTATCCTAAAACATGTCTAAGTGGTGGCAGGGTACCTCTGGAATCCTAGCTGTCTCCATCAAGTCTCACAGGCCCACTTAGAGGTTCCAGAGAAACATGGGAAACAATAACTAATACAGGCAACCATTTCCCACAGGGTAAAGGACCATATTGTGACTAGCTGCTTAGTAAGCAGGCCATCTGTATTTCTCTGCAAACTCACAAAGAGAATTTTATGAGTCCCCTGTTCAATCCGATTTGGGTCACACTTTAATTGCATCCTTCCTCCAAGGATCTCAGAATGGGATATGTGGTTCATTCCTCCTCTACTTTATCTTCCAGGCAATCCTGTCAGCTAAGTTAGGCTAAGAGAATGTGATTGGTCCACGGTCATCCAGTGATAGGGTTGCCTGCTCTGGGTTGGGGAAATACCTGGAGATTTGAGGGTAGATCCTGTGGAGCGTGGGGTTTGGGGAGGAGAGGGACTTCAATGGGGTATAACGCCATAGGATCCACCTTCCAAAGCAATGATTTTCTCCAGGTGAACTAGTCTCTCCTGGAGATCAGTTGTAATCTGAGGAGATCTCCAGGAACCACCTGGAAGCTGGCAACCCTACCCAGTAGGCTTCATGGCTAAATTGGGATTTGAACACTGCCTCTAAAATCCTAGTCCAACCCTATAGGTACTATGCCACACTGGCTCGCTTATTTCTATTAGTGAGGGTTGGAAGTGTAATTCATCTTTCCTGGTTGACAGCTGAGAGGTCATTGTGGTAGATGCCCAGGTGTGACATCTGTACGCCCTGAGCCTGCTTTGGCGGGGAGGGCGGGGTAAAAGTTGAAATAATAAATACATATATACATACATACATACATAGATTCTCCCTTTCCCCCCCCCTCCGAACATTTACATGCTTTGTCTGTCTCTGTGTAAGGAGGCTTGTGTTTAAACTCAAAACAGTACAGATCTGTTGCTTCCTAAAACATCTTTTACAGAACAGTATTCAGCAATTGTTCCCCAATGAAAAGAGCAATCCTAAACAGAGTTACACCCTAAGCCCACTGACTTCGATGGACTTAGAACGTTGTAACTGCCTAAGTCTACAGGGTCAGTCTAACAAACAAGATATGACTCACTCATTGTACAAAGCTTCAGTACAGGATCACTTCTTCTGTGAAATTATATCCCATGTAACTCTCTCCCGAGCAACACTGGATTCTGCAATGTGACTACGTGAGCTATTCAAACCTGCGCAGTATATATGAACTCTAGAGGTGAAAACAGGGGTCGTTCTATCTGATCTCTCTATATTCTACCGAGCCTATCACCAACTGTGCCATCCCACAATACTTGCTGTACCAAGGCTCCCAACCGCTTAGTTTCTAAAGCCATGATTAGACTTTGAAACTGTAAGGCAGCGGCAGCCTCACTGTCAAAAGCAAAGCAATCCTAATTTTACCTGTATAAAGGCTCCGATATTTCAACAGAGACTTTCACAGCAGTTTCTATAGCTACTTCCCAGAGTATATATTGGCTATATTGTGAACTGCTGTTGCTGTAGTCAGACTATTTTATTTCATACAACGTTCTTAAAAAGCCATGAAGGTGCGGCTCAAGAAAATGCATGAATGCGAGCTTTTTTTTTTTTTTTTAAGTATAACGTTGCTAGTGCACTTTTTTAAAGATGCTGAGCGGGCCATGCCATTAATTCCCTGTATACTTTGCTCTCAGAAATGTAGCCATTACAGGATATTTATAAAATATACTATGTTTACAAAAGAAAGAAATCATCTTCACGGCTTGTCAGGAAAAAGAAAAGAATTTACGGTCAACGTGTGCTCTCCCTCAGTGGATCAAAAGTGGGAAAAAGGTCACCATGCTGAGACAGCCGACTGGATCCTGCAAATATGTCCCATGAGCCGCAGTACCACCCTCTGCCACAAGGAGCCTTTCCCCAACACATAAGGCCCGTCAAAGGAAAGGGTGTCTTGCACCAGGGGAAGAACTCAACACGATTAGCATAATGGATTCACAAGATCCAGCCAATAAGAATGGGAGTATTCTTTCCATGGCTGCATTTAATTTCTTCCTGCAAAGCAGCCAAATTTGATACCCCAAAAAACAACTAAAAGGAGAGATCATATCCCATGCCAATTCACTTTAACAAAATGACACAAGGCTATCAGGTAGCTAAGTGGCTTAGACATAAAAGAGTGTTTTGCGGGATGGAATTATTTCCATGAGTGAAGCACGACTTTCCCACTTCTTCTCCTCCCCACCCCCACTGCAATTCAAAATGTTCCCTGAAATGTTCTTCTTGGAGGGGGGGGGGGGACAAAAGACCCCCAGCAATGGAATGGGAAGCACTTGGGGCTGCAGTGGGACTGCAGTGGGAGGAGGGAGGCAAGAAAATCATGTTCCTTGAGCAGAAATCATTCCAGCAGCAATGGTTGCATCAATGCCAGTATTGACTATAACTCAAATAAGTACTTAAAAATTACTCTTCTAGCCAGTTCACAGAGTGCCCACAAAATTCACTAGATTTCTAACTGTGTTAAAGGAGTCAATAATGAGGCACACACCATTCTCCTTAATTAGGATTTAAGCTGCTTCTGTATGTGCAGGCTTGGAAAATGTCTATTTGGAGTAGTACGTTTGATACACACACAAAAACCCTAAGAAGCAGATAGATTTTAATTGGGAAAGAAAACAGGCTTTAGAAGCTACATGAATTAATAATTGCTTTCCTCTTTGAGAATTAACCTTTATACAAAACATACAATTACCCTTTTCATATGCTAACTGAAATCAGCGTAACACAGCAAACTTAATATTTTTAAAATAAAAAAAATCTAAATCTAAATATCTAATAGCCAAAGTCCCCTTTGGGTGTGGATACTTATTTCTGCCAACAGAGGGCTCACTCTCCCCCAATAGCTTTTTCTACAGACTCAGGGGACTGTGTAGGTCTGCAGAAAAATCCAAAAAGTTTTTTAAAAACTTGGGGAGGGTTGAATTCCTTTCAATACTTTTTGAAATGGCCTCCACAGAGGCCAGTCATTTCAGGCATCAATGGTGAGAGAGCAGGAGGGGGAGGTTTCTAACTGGTTCTGTCAGTAAAAGGCAGGGGGAGGGGGGAGGGCCCCTTTCCAAACCTATTTTGGATTTCATCCTACAGTAGGTTTGCCAGGTCCCCTCTCCGCACCAGTGGGGGGAGAAGAAGAGGAGGAGGAGAAGATTGGATTTATACCCCACCCTTCACTCAGAGTCTCAGAGAGGCTTACAAACTCCTTTCCTTTCCCCTCCCCACAACAGACACCCTGTGAGGTAGGTGGGGCTGAGAGACCTCTGACAGAAACTGCCCTTTTCAAGAACACTGACAGAACTATGGCTTGCCCAAGGTCATCCAGCAGCTGTGAGTGGAGGAGTGGGGAATCAAACCCAGTTCTCCCAGAATAACCACTACACCAAAGTGGCTGGGTATAATGCCACAGAGTCCACCCTCCAAAGCAGCCATTTTCTCCAGGGAGACAAATCTCTGCTGTCTAGAGTTCAGTTGTAATTATGGTGGGTCTCCAGGTAGTGTTGCCAGATCCAGGCTGGGAAACTCCTGGAGATTTGGGGTGGACCTCAACTGGGAGTCTTTAAGGAGCGGCTAGACACACACTTGTCAGGGATGCTAAAGGCTGATCCTGCATTGAGCAGGGGGTTAGACTAGGTGGCCTGTATGGCCCCTTCCAACTCTGTGATTCTCTGATTCTATATTAGTTGGGGGCAGTGAGTCTGTTAGTTTTAATTCCTGACACTCTATGAATGCACATATTCAAGTAGTTTTCACCTTGAAGCCAAGAGTTTTTACAGTACTCGAATGCTACTGGATGCCACATGGTGCTCAGAAGCTAAATCAGAACAATGAACCTTAAAAGCAAGATAAATATGGCTGTAATGACAAGGTGATTAAAATTATATGGCGTACAGTTCATATAATTGCAGAGAAAACTTTTCTCTAATTGTGTTATAACTCAGAGGGCAATCCATCAATGCTAAGAATTAGAGTCTTAAATAACATTTCCAAGAATCACTAGTAGAAAACGGAAGGAGATAATTATGCTATCCAGATAAATTTGTCCATGCTTTTGATTTTATATATTTTCCCCACAGGAATGCTATTTAGGAAAAGCAGGAGTGGGAAGTCATCCTGATAAGAACATAAGAGAAGCCACTGTTGGATCAGGCCAGTGGTTCATCCAGTCCAACACTGTCACACAGTAGTTAAAAATACCACATGCCCTCAGGAGGTCCAGCAGTGGGGCCAGGACACTAGATGCCCTCCCACTGTTGCCCCCCCCCTAAGCACCAAGAATACAGTGCTTCACTTGCCCCAGACTGAGAGTTCCTATCTATACCTTGTGGCTAATAGCCACTGATGGACCTCTCCTCCATATGTTTATCTAATTCCCTCTTGAAGCTGTTCATGCTTGTAGCCACTGCCACCACCTCCTCTGGCAGTGAATTCCATGTGATGTTGCAGACGACATGGGATCAATGCTCCCTCTAAGCTGTGGAGTCTTGTGAACAAAAATCCTACTTTGTGAGCTACTGGCATTAAAGCTGTGAGCGAGCCATTTGGCTACTGCCTAAATGAGTTTGCTCTGGAGCCATCCTTCCTGAGCTAAGGCAAAAAAATGTGTGAGCTGGAGGCTAAAAAACTGTGAGCTAGCTCAGACTAACTCAGCGTAGAGGGAATACTGCATGCGATCTATTTCTTGGGAGCTTATATATTTCTAACCCATCACTGGCTCAACCCACTGTGTTGAAACAATTAAATGGGTTCATGTGCTAGGCATTCACACAAAAAAGTCACGATTTCATTTGTGAAGCAACAGCCTCATCTGCCCTCCATGTTCCTTTGGGTTGTTCCTTCCAGCAGTCCCAAGTCTCTGCTTGGCAGTGCCACCCCTTTTCCTCATTCCCTGGGGATGCCATAAACAAACTGGGTAACTTCTACTACCAACCAGTCTGAAAGTATCTCCCAGTAAACAGAGTTGCACATCTAGCACTGTGTATCTGCCTTCCTATTTAGAGACTCTGCCTAGTTGCCACACAACTGCTTTGCTCCTACAGGCCAGCACCAGGACAATCTATCTCAACTTTGAAATCCTCCAGGGTTGCCAAGCTTACCTGCTGCCCCTTCCTGTTACCACACTTAAGACAGCAGGACTGAATGGGTGCCATGTGTTCAGAGATCAGGGTTAGAGGATTCAACATATAAGAAAGTTTAATAAATGGATGGAAATAATACACATGTCCCATTCAAGCATTCAGGCTGACCAAGGGTACAAAGAAGAGGTGAAAACATGAAGTGAAAACACCCTCCCCCTGCTCTATACACATACTTATCCTAAACAATGTTTAAATAGGACAAGATAGTTTTATTTGCAGTAGCTTAGTGTTCAGGATTACCTTAGATCTCATGATGGGATTCTCCCCATTATCCTTTGCCATGTGGACAAGATGGAATCCCTGGGTGTTTGCCAGGCTTGTTGCAAGGCTGGTTCCTCCCTGGTCAGAAGCCATAAAACAAGAGAGCTTCTTCTCTGTGTCCAGAGAAAGTCTAAGCTCCCTTGGGAGAATCCCTCCCCTGCCCCACAAGGTCATTCATTCATTCATTTAGGATTTCTATCCCATCCTCCCCTTAATGGCCTCAGGGGAGGTTCCAACAGTAAAAAATACAATACTATTAAAACCAATCAAAACACAACATAAAATAACATAGCTCCTAAGTGCCATACAACTCTGCTAAAGACCGGAATACCTTAGTGGTTGGTGGTATTAGAGATTTAACAGTTTTCTAAGATTTCAAAATCTCAGGATCCAGGCTACAGATGGAGGCCAGCCCGAGGAAGGGGATGCCCGCTGCCTCAACCAAAAGCCTGGTGGAAGAGCTCTGTCTTGCAGGCCCTGTGGAATCAAAATAGATCCTGCAGAGCCCTGATCAAACATGGGAGCTCAGTCCACCAGGCAGGGGGCAGGGCCAAAAAAGCCCTGGCCCTGGTCAAGGTAAGTCGGACATCTCTGGGGCCAGGGAGTGCCAAAAGATGTTCGTTGGTAGACCTTAGTGCTCTATGGGGTTCATACGGGGAGAGAGGGTCTCAAAGGTATATTGGCCCCTGGCCATATAGGCCTTTAAAGGGAAGCACCAGCACCTTGAAATGGATCCAGAATTCAATAGGCAGCCAGTGCAGTTCATGCAGCACTGGGCAGATGTGCGCCCGCACAGGCATCGCCCTCAGCACCCGTGCTGCCACGTTCTGCTGTAGCTGCAACTTCTGGCGCAGAGCAACTTCTGGCGCAGACTTAGGTACAGAGTAAAGGGCAGCCCCATGTAGAGAGAGTTACAATAATCCAGTCTGGAAGTGACCATTGCATGGACCTCGTAACTAAGTCTTGGGGAGTGAGATATGGGGCCAGCTGCCTGATCTGCCTCAGATGGAAAAAGGCAGGCCCGGCAGTGGCAGTGACCAGGAACACCCCTAGGCTCTTCACCCTCAAGGTTGGGACCAAGAGAGCCCCGTTGAAGGCTGGAAGCCTGATTCCCTGTACCAGTCCCCCACGACTTAGGTACAGGACCTCTGTCTTAGATGGATTTAACTTCAGCCGGCTCTGTCGCAACCATCCAGCCTTATCCGGATCTCCAGGGGCTGTATCCGGGCAGCCATTCATCAGTAGATAGAGCTGGGTGTCATCTGCATACTGGTGACACCCTAGCCAATACCTCTGGATAATCTGGGTGAAGGGGCACATATAGATATTGAATAACAAAGGGGAGAGAATTGCTTCCTGCAGCACACCACATTCCAGTGGGTATTGCTGGGATAACCCCTCCCCCAAGTGCCACTTTCCGTCCCCGGCCTTGGAGGAAGGAGGTCAGCCACTGCAAGGCAAGCCCCCATATCACAGCGTCAGCCCGTCATGTCCCTTGGGATGATAAACTATTGTCTTACTCTGGCCAGAGGCATTAACACATGGAAGCCGCAAAGTATGTCTGAGTACCCACCTCTTTCCTTCCTGCCAACTCTGAATTGGTAACAGGGTTTCAGGTTCAACACACTGACGGAGTGGGACACAATAACTGAAATGTTGGTGGGGAATTCTTGGGTAGAAGGCATTTCTCCATAGCACAGTTTTTAAAGAAGTTTATTTGTTTTCTTTATTTTAAAACACATAAATGACAAAAAATATAGCAACTATCCTGCAAAGAGATCTATGATTGGATCTCTGTGGGAGGATTGATGTTCTTTTAACAAGCTGAGAGGTAACACCTTCCTCTTTGACTCTGCCCCCTCCCGCACCCTCATCTTTTTTCTTCCTCCCATTCCCCTTGCTCAGCTGCCCAGTCACATACCTCAGCATCTTTCCTCCACCTCATCAATGCTCTTCTGTTGCCAACTGGCCTGGAGAAAAATATCCTATTTCTTTAATACAGGCTTCAGGTATGGAAATTGGGTTTATATATATATATATTAATCCATCTGTTTTCTATACCACCCTCCCCACAGAACAGGCTAAGAGTGTTGTACAACAGTTTAAAACAAGAAAAAAGAAGAACAATAAAATATACTATCATAAGCCTACATGGTGCCACAGTAAAAATTTGACCCCCATTAACATAAAGGGGGGGGGAGAGTGAGAAGGTAACTGATAAATTTGATTGCTGTAAAAAACTATTGCTGTCCTCAACAACATGCTTGGTGGAACATTGTAACAAGTCCCACAGGGCCCTGATGCTATTTGGCAGCAAGTTCCACCAAGGTGGAGCCAGGGCCTTCTCAGTCCTGGCTCACATTGAGAACAGCCAGACACTCTTTGGGCCAAGGACTTCCAGTATATGTTGTTCTCCTGAGCATAACACTCTCCGAAGGACATACCAGGAGAGGCGGTCCTGCAAGTACACTGGTCCCTGACTATCGTAAATCAGTCTCTGCACAGTGATGGCATGGATTCCTCAGATTATTTATTTATTTATTTATTTATTTTTATTTATTTTTATACCCCGCCCTCCCCGCAAGCGGGCTCAGGGCAGCTTACAGGGGCGTAACGCCGGTTAAAACATCATAACAATTTAAAATTCCAACAATAATAAATAACAATAAAATTTCAATTACTATGCTATCATAATAACAATAAAATATTTCCTACTTCCACTAAAAAGCTTCCAATCTTATTGATCTGATGACGTCTTATCAGGATAAGGGTCCCCCCCCCACACACTAGGTCCAGACTGCGTCCAGGGCCAGTTCACCCTACAGATGTTATTGTTATTATAGATGTTATTATAGATGTTATCGTTGTTGTTGGTGGCGGCTCCTAATTAAAAGCCTGGCGGAAGAGCTCCGTCTTGCAGGCCCTGCGGAACTGCATCAAGTCCCGCAGGGCCCTGATCTCCTCCGGGAGCTCATTCCACCAGGTTGGAGCCGCCACCGAAAAGGCCCTGGCCCTGGTCCCAACAAGCTTGGCCTCCCTAGGACCTGGGACACGGAGTAGATGACGTGACTCCGACCTAAGTGCTCGCTGGGGTATATGTGGGGAAAGGCAGTCCCTCAGGTATGTTGGACCCTGGCCATATAGGGCTTTAAAGGTAAGAACCAGCACCTTGAAGCGAACTCGGTATGCTATGGGCAGCCAGTGCAGCGCCGCGAGCACAGGCCGGATGTGGTCCCGCCTTGAGAGACCCATCATTAGCCTGGCCGCGGCATTCTGCACTAGCTGCAGCCTCCGGGTTTGCACCAAGGGCAGCCCCATGTAGAGGGCGTTACAGTAGTCTAGTCTCGAGGTAACCATCGCATGGATCACTGTTGCTAGGTCATCACGGTCAAGGTAGGGGACCAACTGCTGAGCTAGCCGAAGATGGTAAAATGCCGACTTGGCAGTGGCTGCTACCTGGGCCTCCATTGACAAGGAGGGATCCAGGAGCACTCCCAAACTCCTTACCCGCGACGCAGGCACCAATGGTGCCCCGTCGAAGTTCGGGAGTGGGAGCCCTCGCCCTAGACCACCCCGACCCAGACACAGGACCTCCGTCTTCGCCGGGTTCAATTTCAGCCTGCTCAATCTGAGCCAACCAGCCACAGCGTGCAATGCCCGGTTAAGATCTTCTGGGTTACTGGCTGAGCAGAAGTCATAGCCTACAGCTGAAACTGAGCTAGTACTTTGTAGCTCTGAAGCAGTAAACAAGGCTTCAGAAGCTGCTCCCAGCCCATCAGGCTCAGCCACACCCCTGCAGCACTAACGCTGTCTGAGGGGAGTTGAGTTGCAGGAAAAGAGGAGTGTGAGACTCATGGCTTGTCATCAACTGCTGACAAGATGGATGAGTAGTTTCAGGATGACTGCCAAGGAATTGGCTGGGAGTGTATCTTGTGAAGACTTGGCTATAAAATCAGCCAGATGAAACAGCAGTCTTATGGATGCAACAAGTACACATTGTTACTGAACCACTGGCCTTGCTGTTACTGGACTGCTGGAACCTTGACCCTTGGACTGGACCTGACTATCAGCTTTTCTGGAACCCCTGGCCCTGGACTAGACTTGCTGTTTGAATCCCTTGATCCTAGACTGGACTTGGCATACCTGCTCTTTAGAACCCCTGACTTTGTACCGGACCCTGGTTCCTTTCTGTACCATTGCCTGTGACCTACCCTGCTGAACCCGTCTCTGCCTCCTGTGAGAACTGCATCAGTACACTGACTGTTTAGGACTTTAAGTTTTTCATGGCACAAAGGTAAAGAACATCAATTTGGAAATAACTCCCGAGAAAGTGTCCTTAGGATTGCAGCCATTGTTTCTCTATTGGTTTATGTTTAAATGTTTTGTATGCTTATGAACTGAAATTTTCAAAAATTGGGAGGGGGGTATGCTGTCCCGCTTGCAGTTTTAAAGCTAGCACCATTTTTGGCTTGCGGAGTAAACATTTTGCTCATGAGACTGCACACCTTAGAGGGAACATGGCTTCTGGGTATAATTTAATCCATCGGAGAGGTATATAAGTAGTCATTTTAATACACCCAAACCCCACCGTTTCAGAGACAGGTGGAGAAAGGAAAAGTTGCCTCATTACTGAATGCAGCAGGTGTTCAGCTAAGAAACTAAATGTATGTGGGTTTCGGTTAATGGAAATAATTGATACAATTTAAATGTTAAAGTGGATAAATTTAGTGTGTATTATTCCATTACAAGAGGGGGGGGGGAGTGAGAACTAGGTACATGGAGAAATTCCCTGGTGAAGCACAGCAATTTATAATGAAATCTTAATAATTATGCCGGGTCTTAAGATCAGTCCTGAAAATACCGGGTCGTGGATTTTTTAAAATCATTTTGAAGTTGGCCTATGTTTGCCACAAACCAGCAAAATATAAACAAACAAAAAACCCTTATTTGAGGAGGCAGAATTATGGAATTTGCAATTAAAAAGATAAGAGTTCAGATAAAAGGAGTCCTATGAAATCTCAGAACTGGCTTGACGATACAAAATGGGCATGAAGTCCTTAATGGGTGAAATAACATCTTAGGTTTTGTTTTTGTTAGTATTTTTTTAAAAAATCCTTTCAGGAGGTACAACAGGTCTATAAATCAGAGCTCTGCACAGCATAGAGCTGGATCTCTGGGGTGCCTCCCATTAGACCTGAAGGAAAACGACTTCTATTATTTGTATGGGCCTTTCAAGATCAGCCACTAAAGGGCACCAGAACTATATCACTCAAATACACAGGGATCCAATATATTCTGTGAAGAAAGTGGCACGATTCATCATGCCCAGTAAAGCAGAGTAAGAGAAGAGCATAGTTTCCCCCCAGTTGTCTCTGTAGAAAACACACACTTCTAACAAACTGGGTTTTGGCTTATGAAAAAACTAATCGCGCTATATATTTGTCAGTCTTTAAGGTGCCAAAAGACTCTTTTCATTGTTTTTTTCCCCCCCTGCAGCTGACTAACACGCTAGCCCTCTGGTTGTTTGCAAAATGAAGATATTTTTGTACAATAAAATCACAAACCATAAAACAGGTTTGCAAGAGCTTGTTTTTTCCCCCCAGCTATAAGAAATGATGCAGTCCTGTGCCAGACTTTAAACATGATGGTTATCTACCTGGGGACAATGTATTAAGCAACAATCAATCAAAGTGATTTTTTTCCTTTGTCTTTTCCATTATATCTCACAGGGTGATTTCCTAAAACAAAGCAAGGCATGTCATTCCTCTCCAACTTATATTAGTTTTTCACCCTACAGTGTGAATATTTGGAGGGTAGCTGTGCTTTTGATGTATGGGTGTGAGGTAACTCCTTAGGGTAAGTGCAGGAATTCAATTTGGCATGAATGAGCCCCTCTCATAAACTTATGTATTTGAGACAGATGGCCCCACACACATAGACACTCACAGGGTAGCCCCTTCTTCATGTCACAGTCCTAAACATAAGAAAATCCCAGCTGAATCAGGCCAATGGTCTATCGCAGGGGTCCTCGACATGGTGCCCAGTGCCTGCCAACAACTTTCCTGGTGCCACCAAGTGTTCTTAGAAAGTGAGCAGGGCCAAATAGAGCTTCCGATTGGTCATTGGAGTACTGATTGGCTGTGCTGATCTTTTAAAATGTTGCTTTGGCAGGAGCTGCCACCACAGTCCAAGGATCTTCACTGAGTGACTGAAGGTAAGCCGTGTGTTGAAGAAAATATTTTGAAATAAGTATGCTCATCTAAAAGGGTGTCCTGTTAAAGAGATCCTCTGCTTGAAATGTTGAAGATTTACACTTACAGTTATCTGTAACCTAACTCCCTGATGTTTGTATTTGGCTCCACCTCCTGTGGCAGCCATTTTATGGTTCAGCCCACCACCCTGTGTCAGAATGTTAAAAATTCATCCTGCAAAGTCAGCACAATGTTACACAGAGTGACTCCAGTCTACACCCACTGACTTCAGTGGATTTAGACTGGATTAACTCTGTATAGGATTACACTGAGTGGTAGTGGTGATCAAAAGGTCAACAAACACACAAAGGCCTTCCTCATGCAGTTAACAGGGGTGTTTGAAGACCCAGCAGTTTGGCTTATGTTCTGTTCACTGGTCAAAAGCAAGGAGCTGACTTTTTCATCAGTCAGTTGAGTTGTTTGCAAGCAGCTTGAGCTGATTCACCCCATTACTTTCCATGTATTCAGACAGTGCAATACAATTCTCAGTGTTTCATGCATTTGGGTTCCCAAACATCCCATGGAGTATATGGAGTAAGCAAACCAATTAGCAAACAAACACAGCCAAAACACGTGGCAACTTTTTTCTTTCACACACTGTTCCCAAAGATTTTTGTGTTTCAGGTCATAGAAACTTCTGCACATGATGATTCATACTTCCACATGATTGTCAAGACTCTGTAATTGGTGGAACGATCTTATAAATAATCTACAACATTTTACTTCTGAGGGATGTATTTCATATATATTAGGAGTGAATTTACTGTTACTGAAAATAACCTCATTCTTTGAGTCATGTAGTTAGTTAGCCTACATTTACTAGGGAACCATGTAGTTGATCTGGCTTATAAGGGTCACCAAGGAGCAGTTAAAACCAAGGCTTTATTAAGTGAGAAGGTATGGTTTCCTGGGACTGATGACCTCACTGAACAAGTAGAATCTTGTGCCACTTTGCCAAGCAGGAATTCCACAAAACTGCTTTGCACCACAGCAAGCCTCTTCACCATCTCCATCACCATGGATTAAGGTCAGTACAGATTTCTGTGATCTTCCCAGTGGTGATTACCTTTGGTTGTTATTGATGAATACAGCCAGTATCCAGAGAAAGCAATACTCACCACTACTGTGGCAAATACTGTAAGCCCCAACTTGGACACTTTTCAATTATATTTTACGGCATACCAGCTGTTGTGAAGAGCGACAATGGCTCACCTTTTTAAAAGTCTACAGTGTGCTCAGCTTTCAAATTATCTTGGATTCAAACACAGAAAAATCACACCACACTGCAGGATCATAGCCAGGAATTTTTCCGGGGTGTGTGTGTGATAATGCTGGGCAAAAAAAAAATCTGTGGAGCAATCCCTGTAATGGAGGATTGACATTTCCTGGAAAGGCCCTTCCTTGTAATTTCTACTAATTAAACTATTGTATCATGAGCAAGGGACATTCTGATTTGCTGCCTTCAAGTGGTCAAGTAGCTGTGCTTGCTAACTTATAGTTAATGCACAGCCTCAAACATATTTGCAAGGCATTTGAGCTTTTGCTGCCAAACCAAACCAATATGGAGTTTGGCTCACTCTGATCACAGTCATTGAACCAGATAGATTTGATTGTCAAACACATTCACTGCAAAATGTGTGGCATCCTTAGTCAGAACATCAGAAAGGATCATTAATGCCTGGGGAGGGGCCACTGCTAAGCAGTAAACGATCTGCTTTGCATGCCAAAGGTCTCTAGTTTAATCCCTGGCATCTAAAAAAAGAAAAGGAAAAAAGGACCAGGATTAAGTAGCTGGTGATGTGAAAAGCCTATAACTAGGACCCTGAAACAGAACGGACTTGCTTAGACAATGGACTTGGTTAGACAAGGGTCTGACTCACTTAATGAGTTCAATCATAGTTATCAATAGAAATCTGAGAGCTGATAGAAATGGGACTCAGAGCCAGACTAAAATATGCGACCTGGAGAAGGTTTGATGACTTCTCCATAATGATTTGACATGGAGAAGGGTAGATGACCTCCATGATGACCTCTACTCTCAGCCTAGGAAGGTCCACCCATTTGAAGGATATTCTCTGCAGGATGTGATCCCAAATGTGATCCTAAATGCAATCCCAAAAGACATCTTCCTAGGAATAAGTTCCATTGAATAGATGTGAGTAGAATTCTGAGCACATATGTTTAGGATTGCTCTCTACATTGACTATGTTTTGTTTATGGGATTTCAATTATGATGTTGTTTTAGTTCATTTAGGGGTTCCATTTTATCTTAATTGCGCAATTCTCACTGATGGCATTTCCTTTTAATTTTGTATATCACTTGATACCCCTGGAGAAAAAGAACTAATAAAGGTACAGAACAATAATAACTTCATTATTTATATCAGTATATGTAATTCTAGGTAACCTCAGATACAGTAAATAATCTATAATTACATTAGTAATTAGAATGGGGAAATTGCTACTACAACTCCAAGCTTCTTGTACTCTACAGTCACCAGATATAATAATATTGTCTTCAATTATAGTATTCGAATGGCATGATGTTGTAGTTTCACTAGCTCTGAATTTAATGTTCTTTTCTTTCCATTTTGAAATCCATGTTGCATTAAAATAAACTATAAGCAGTCAAGTTAGCTATGAAGGGAGTTCTACAGAACTAAAAACAAAAGCCATTGTCAGCACTTTCACCAGAAGAAGAGCTTATGTCTGTAGGATTGGGAAAAGATGTGAAATCTAAAATTTAAAAGATTTGTATACACACACACAACATACACAACAAAATATTAGAAACCCCTTGAAAATTTATTTTGCTTTGTGGTAAATAGGTTCCTCAGACCATGTTTAAAGGATTCCTTTTATAATTTCAGGTGGAAAAATTGACAGGAAGCTTTGCCAGTCTTCAGCAGACAAGAAAAAGATACTGAATTGCTTGGGCATGTGGGTATAACATATATGTTATACCTCATCTTCTTGAGGTTATTTGCAATTCCCATTTCGGGATGCGTGACTTCTAGGGCACATAAGAGCACCTGACATCTAGGAACACTTTCAGCCACTGCAGATTTCTGATCTATGTTATTCAGTTTCTCTAGCAGGTAGTCTCATTTCTTCAGATGGTTGCCAGAAGTTCACTGGACCATTTCAAGAAAATGTTCTTGTTCTTCAGAACTTGACCTAAAAATTATCCAACACATTATTTATTCCAGTGAAGTCAATATTATCTTCTTCTCTAAATGTAAGGGTGCTTCAAAATACAGCTGGATTCTATTCATCCAGATAAGCCACAGCCCCTCCCCAAATAATTTCATGTCTATATGCATGAAGATGCCTTATTTTAAGTCAGAACATTGGTCTATGAAGGTCAGTATTGGCAGCTGCTCTCCAGATTCTCATGTGAAGGTCCTTCACCCTTCACACCTGATCCTATTGACTATACATACCAGGGATTCAACCTGGTACTTTCTGCATGCAAAGCAGATGGACTACCACTGAGCCACCACTCCATGATTATTTTGGTAGGCCAAAGTGCTTCCTAGCTTCCCCCTGCTCATTCTTTTTCCCTCCTCCTACTGCAGACCTCATCTCCCCCCACCCCCCCAAATTCTGATCCTGAGAAGCAGCTTTTCAGGGACTATTTGGGGCTGCAGACAGAGGGAGGAAGTGAGGAAAGTCTGCCCCACCGACAGAAAGTCCTTCAGGCAGTGGAAATTTTCTATGAGATTGAAGCCATTACCTACAATGGCTCCTCTTATTATGCTCAATATTATCTTGGAGCTACTTTTAGATCGTCCCAGCAGAATTTTCCCCCCACATTGCCACTGTCCACCCACTGTTTTTAACCCTTCTTAAATGACTGGTATATATTTTTTTTAAATCAGAAGTTGTCTCCCTAACTCATTGCATGGATCAGATCCACAGCAGCATTGTTTCGACAGTACTACAGAATCAGGTAAATCTAGATTATTCATGGAATGAATTCTATGCCATTGACATAGTGTGCGACCTACATCCAAAACAATTTTATTTCCTGTGCCTTACTTAGGTTTTGCTCCCATTTGGCTACTCAATTTGCAGTGTTTATTCACAGTGTAAGCATGCTAGAGCTGACATATTTACGCTTATATATCTGTATAGATGGTGATCGGAACTCTGTTTTCACCTGAACCCTCTGGGCATCAATGTAATATAAATCATAATGTCTCTTTCCACACAGGTGCTTTATCTCTGGACTGGCAACATCAACTTGAAGGTAAAAGGGATACCTCACAAACCTACCCACTGATTTCAATTTCGCCTCTGGCAGTTCTTACAACAAAGGTGCCAATCATTTCCTATCCTGGATAAAATGGAAATAGGAGAAAGATTCTTCAAATGTCACTTCTTCAGCCTTTGAGCATTGCTGGGGCAGTTACACTTTAAAAGGCCTTTCTGGGCAAAATTGACACATCAAGTAACACGATTGTTTGAATCAAGCTACCAAGACCCCAAACGACCCATTCAAAAGCTATTAGTATGCCACAAGCAGTGAACATACCCATTTTCTCCCACTTCCTGAAGCTGGCAGATTGTCAGCAACAGCATTTTCTTAAAAGAGTATGCCTAAAGAACAGTATCATTTGTTTCCTCCTTGAGTTAATGATCTTGCAGCACAGATGAACAAGGTTATGATCTTTTCTTAGCGAAAAATCTAAGAAAGTAAAAATAAATCACAGTTCTCATCTGGTCATTTGCCAAAGCATTCGGCGATAATTCAGGCTATGATGAAGCAGATGTAGCAAACAAACTCTGCTGTGTTCACAAACCTCCATGCCGTAGAAGCATACTACAAGCATTGCTTGGGCCTGACAGCCAGCTAGACTGGAATCATAAACAAAATTAAATGGAAGCACTGTTGGAGTGACTTGGGGGATGAGCTGGAAAGTCTCCAGCATAAAGTTTACCTCAACCATGCGGGTAGGGGTATCTGTGTTTGTTGCAACCAAGCTAATAGAGATACTATTGATGGAATTTACATTTTAGAGACACTCCCTTATACTTTACATGGTTAAAGAACCGGTAATTTGTTGACTTGCTCAAAGATCACATGACCTTTGTTTGCTCTAGAGCACAGCTTAGAGATTGCTGCACAAGATGTTTTACTTACTCTTTGTAGCAAAGTCATTCTCATTGTCTGTCTGTGGACCCAGATATATTACAGCATCATGCATACCTTAAAGTCTAATGAATTTATTGTGGCAGAAGCTTTCATGAGCCAGAGGCCACCAATTCATGAAAGCTTGTGGTAGTCTTTAGTATGGATGGGAACAGACTAGAAAGTTATGTTTCAGTTCAAGGTGTACTCAAACTGAACCCTGAACCAGACCGAGCAAAAAAATGGCTGAACTGAACCAGCCACTTTGGGCAGCCTTTCTCCCAGCCATAGCAAGCTGCAGCTGGGAGAAAAGAGGGGGATTGCCTGGGAAGGGTTCATTTTACTTTCTCCCACTTGGAAGCAGGGGGAACAAAATGGAGGGGTTTAATGGTTCACAGCCATTTAAACCTAACAGCTGACAGGTGGACCTGCCAGTCAGCTGTTAAGTTTAAGTGGCTGCAAGCCATTAAACCCATCCTGGGGGAAGCGAGTGGTATCGCTGAAATGGCTTGCATCTATTAAACCCTAACAGCTGATGGGTGCAGCAGCCCCGCTGTTAGGCTGAAGTAGATGCAAGCCATTTCACTGATCCCTTTCATGCCCTCCCCCCTGCAACTGGTGTACCCATCATCTGTTAGGCTGAAATAGATGCAAACGGTTTCAATGATCCCTCTTGCTCCCCTCCCCACTTCTCACCACAAGCCACAAAAACCTCCCAATAACCTCATGGAGCGTTGTGAGAGGGTCATTGAGGTGAAATGCCATGAACCTTGGTTCATGAACCATGACCAGAGCAATTTTCATTAGGAAATTAGGTTTGTGAAGAGGTTCATGCTCATCCCTAGTCTTTAGGGTAGGGGTGTGCAAGGGGGGGGGGAATCATTTTTGTGCATTTGGGTATATTGGACCAAAACATTGGTATCTATCGATATTCCCAAATCCCAATACTGGTATGGTATTTGGATTGGGTAAATATTCAGGATTCCTGATTTTTTTTGGGGGGGGGGTCCATTATACCCTATGGGGACCATTAAAGTCAATGGAAAATCTATCCTCAGGTATATTCACTAGTCTGGGGGGAGGCTGAGATAGAGGCACTAGTGCAATTTCCCCAACAGAACCAGTGCCACTTTGGCAGTGCCAAAACCCAACAGGACTAATGTCAGATCTGAGAATCTGAAGTAGAAACTGAGGGAGAGGGCATTTCAGCAAGGACAGCCAAACCAGTACAATATACTAGTACTCAGCAGCAGAACCCAGTGCCAACCTACTAGTGCCCAGCAGCAAAACCCTGTGCTATTGTGGCAAATGCCAGCTCAACAAGACTGATGTCAAGCACAGAATTACAATCTGAGCAAGGGGGAGGGGAGCTGCAAGGACAGCACAACCAATGCAGTAGTGCCCAGCATTACAACCCAGTGCCAGTGTGGCAGCAGTGCATACCAACAGAACTAACCACCTTTGATGGGAGAGACACACATCCAGACACATTGGATATTTGTTACCAGAACAATTTGGAGAGCATGTGCAGTTACCATTTGAAATTATCCATGGCCCACTGTGTAAACTTTTAGCAACTGCACATTATATGAGAAAGCAACACCTGGCTCTAAAGAAAATCTTTGTTCATGTATTTATTTCTGGATGTGTGTCATCTTACAATAGTAAAACTGACCACTGAGGAAGGCCCTAAGGGGCCAAAACGTGTATTGTCTATTGGTCATAAGATATACCTATCAATTGTATATGTAAAACTATCAGCTCTGTGTGTCAAAAGTTTTAAGAGATTTTGACCATTTCTTTTAACCTGTTTTATCTTTTATCAATGTGTGCACCATAATAAATTGTTTTTTTATAACAACTTATTTTGTCAGCTTGACCCTCTTAGGTCACTAACTAGTGTCACACCAGAGAATCCCAGCAGGGTTTTTTTTAAGAAGCAAGGGCAGTAGAAGCCCAGCAGAACACTCAAAAGTGCAGGGTGGGCAGGCACTTTTGCTCACCCACCTGAACCAAGGCCAACCCAATACACAGAAGCCCAGTAATGTTTTGTTTTCTTCCAAAGCCAAGGGCAAACCCAGAGAATCCTTATAGACCATTTCCCAGGGAAGGCCTCAGAAACCAACCATTGACACCAACCATCACTGCCTCAGTGATGACACCAACCATCACTGCCTCACACCAACCATCACTGCCGCAGTGGAGGAGCCTTACCTTAGGTGCTGCAGCTGACCTTCATCACAGGCTCTCCCTTTCCCACCTCCCACCCCTGCAAAGACAAATGTTTCACAATGAATTATTTATGGTGCTCCTGTGGGTTCTGCTGGTTTCTGTTTGGCACACAGGTCTCACTACCCTACTCTGTCCTTTCATCTCCATCGAGATGAAGAACAGTTTTTGTGCTGCTGTTTTAATTTCAGCATGCAATTTTGATTTGGGATGGCTGGTGACTCTTGAGCACACCACCTTCAACATCATTCCTTGCTACACTTCTAACAGGTTTCTGTAAAGGTATTTTGGTACAGGTGGATTCAGAATGGCAGTGGGGGAGATTGGTGGGGCATTTCTGTGCCAACCCAACTGGTTAATGGCCCTGCTACCTCTGTCTAGTCTCAGTATAATTTTGGGAAGAGCGTTTTGCCCCAACTTCCCAGCACAGACTGAGAGAGGATGCAGGCACAAGTATGTGCTGACTTCAGTCACCATCAAAGTCCGGGACTGGGTAGCCAAACAGTGGCAAGTTGACCCTCAGGAAGACTAACTGCTCAGATATCCAGGGGAGCAGACATAATCGATGTGAGCTGATTATGTCACCCACATGAGAGAAAACCTGCTCACTGTGCATGCTCTCATCTCTCCAATAATTGAACAGGTCAGCCCACTCGGCAATCTTGCCCTTGATGCGTGGGTCAAACATGCTTGCCAACATTTAGACCTTCTGATGTGTGAAAGGCTGAAGGAACAGCAAACCTTTTAAAAAGTTCAAGGCTGTTTATCAAACATCTCCTGACTAGATTCTATTGGAACAAACCTGGTTTCCTTTATGGAAATGCAGGAGCTTCCTCCTGAAGACTGAAAAACTGATATGGAATTGCTAAATGTGCAAGCCCAGGTGTCATGGCTACTGTCAGAAACAAATGATCATGTTGCCCTCTCAGTGGAAAAGTTCATAGGCACAATAACCAAATCTATAAGAAATAATACTGAGTAAGGTCTTTTAAAATATTTTTTTTGGTTCTAATTGCTGCTTAATGTGATAGCCATATGAGCAGTACTAGATAGATAGACAGACAGACAGACAGACAGTTCTCAGCTGTGTTTGCCCCTGGACCTCTCCAGACCTCAAAGCCAGGATTTCAGGTTGTATGTCCCTTCACTAAAACTTCCCATTTCCCTCCCTTCTACTTTTTATAAGTGTGCCCTCTTGTTGGTGTGTGTGTGTGCATGTGCAGTTACTTAGGGAATTCATTCTCAGATGCTCAGTGTAGGTTCTTTACATTTTTATTTGCTTTATTTTATATTGTATTTATTGTTCAGACACACAGTCGACAATAGAGTAATTTGTTTGTGTTTACAGTCACTCTCACTCAATTTTATTTTGAGGTACCACTACCAAGATCCACTCTGGTAAAAAATAGGCCAAGGTCCTGCATTATTCCTTTCTGGAACTCTTTTTAAAGCTAATTTCACCTTTTCTGGGTCCATTTTGGGTAACAATAGCTTAAAACTGAGTGCCGCACAAATTTTCATAAGAACAATAGACCAACCAGTCCCTTTGGCCCATAAAATGGCAGACAAATATCTTTTATATTTGGTCCAAATTTCCAGTGCCTCAGAATCTAGATTACATTGTAGAAATGGGGACTGGACATCAAGTGAACTTTCTAAATGTGGCTTCCCTTCACCAAAGTGCCGAGCCTCCTTTCAGATTAAATGCTAAAATTCCTCACCTTCTTGCTCTTGATTTACTTAAGGAAAAAGATCTGGCTTTGCTGTCGTTCAAAAGGTACCTGACAACCTTTCCCAAACTCCATGGTTGCTCTCTTGAAGGAGGTTCAGTTACTACGGCAACCGGAGTCAAAATCCACATTCCAGCCAGTAAATATTGAGGCAGATTTTTATGGCAGAAGCTGTCTTGCTGTCAAAGCTCCTTATCCTGAGTGCTTTATTCATTTGCAGGACCTAAAAAGACCAAAGAAAAGAAGAGGACAGTGACATGCAAAAATCTTTAGTTGGAAACACAATCAGTCAATTGTGTCAAGCCCTTTCCCTCCAGCTCCAAAAATTTGTATTTCAAATTTTGGATTTCTAAACCATCTTTCTCCAATAAGCAGTTGATGCTGTCTTGCAATCTGTAGGTCTTTTCTATTCCAGTTTTGGGATTCTTTTAATCAGTTCAAAGTAATTAATGCCATAACTTATTGTGGAATATTCTCAAAGTCTCTTTCAGACATCTCACCCCAGCTACTTGACTCCTCCCAGCAAAAGTTAAGATGTGGGAGGGAGAGGAACAGTTACTCTTTTGCTGCTAAGTTATGGGAAGAGCTTACTTTACAAAGCCTAACTAGCAATGCACCAAATATGTATTACAGACTGTGTTTCTAATGATTAGGTCACAATTAATTACAGAACCATCACATGGTTGACTGGTTATTTTCCTTGTTTGATTGTTTCAGTCATTGTTCATGGAATTCTGGAAAGTTGGGGTAAAGACCATCTCGGTGATACTGCCATAGTCCAAATAACTTGATCTAGGACAATATGTACGCCTTGCTGTTTTTGGCTGAGGTGATGGCTCCATTGCTGTTTTTGGCTGAGGTGATGGCTCCATTGCTGTTGTTGGCTGAGGTGGTGGCTCCATTGCTGTTGTTGGCTGAGGTGATGGCTCCATTCCATGTTATCAGCCAGCAACTGCTCCACTTGAAATGTAGGGAAGAGGAAAGATTCAGTGGGCTGGGGTCCCACCACTGAAATCAATGGTCCTAAAGACAAGAGTTGTGACAACCCCAACACAATTAAATTACTCCTAGTCCCATGATACATCATCCCTGACTCTCATCCCCCCTCTCAGGGCCAGTATAGAAACCTGGACAAATATTTAGTTCTTCCTTATAAGTTATTTGTCAACAGATCCTTAAAAGTTTGGTTTAAATTAAAAAGAGAATTGGATCTACAGTCCAATCCCACCTAAGTTTATTCAGTTATTAAACCTTCTGATTTCAAGAGTACTTACTTCTAAGTCTGTATGTTTGGCACTACATAGGTAGGGGCAGCTAAAAACTAGATTTCCTGTGTATGTGATACTTTAAAAAGACTCTCTATCTAATCTAAAAGTCAGCCTATTCATTTAAAGTCAATTACTTTTACAGTTTGCTTTGTTAATCTACCCATAGTCTCCTTTATGTACACTATTTGATGAGTTCCAGCAGAGAATACTACTTCTGATGATGGAAGCTGACAATGAAACGGGGAAGAAATCTTTCCATAATAACAGGACTGTCAAACTGTCAGTGTCGAAAAAGAGAGCAGCAGTGTGGTTGTGAGCCAAGTTACACCCTTCTAAGTCCATTGAATCAATGCGTTTCAGAGGGTGCAATTCTTCTCAGAAGTACCCTGTAAACTTCTGGTTTTAAAGGAAGAGCAAGAATTTTCCCTCACCTTTTGGTAGTGGTGGTGAATATTTTAGAGAGGACAATGCCTGCCTCTTGAAGTAACTGAAGAGTTTCTTCAAATATTTCTGTGCAAGTGAGTTAAAAATAATGCAGAGCGTGGTGAAATGATACCTTTTCAGAGTTTCAGAGTCTGTACTGGTATAACTCATGTGCAGCTCAGTTGAAAAAAAAAGAACTATTTTCAATTCCTCTAACACAAAGACATGGATTGGAAGATTCCATTATCATCCCTCTGCTAATATCTTCTGCCAACACATAGAATGGTCCATTAAATCCAGAATAGTTCAGAGTTATAATACATTCAATCTCACCAGATAGAAAGCGTCTTTTTAAAAAAATCCTATTTGATATATTAAAGCCTTTACTTTGGAAGATCCTACATATAAAATATGCTGCAGAGAACAATATGTAAGGATTATGAAAGGAATGTGAATTTTCTTAGACATGATGCATCACTATTATACTATTTCCCCAGTTCGGTGACATTTTATTGCCACAGGCAAACTGAGTTTTTTTTTTCTGTTTATGCTTCAAAACCTGCCCCATTCCCTCTCCAAAAGGCACATTCTCCATCTGTGCCGTTTGTCAGAATGAACCGTGCCCCTTTCGGAACAAAACTAAGCTTTAGAAAATGCCCCAAAGGAAACCTTGTTTTCACCTTTTCTCTTTTGGTATTCTTAAAAACAGTATTGCCTGTTATCAGCTGGGCTTGGAATACAGTTTGCTGGGAGACATATCATTCCAAAAGATGAGTAACATCCCCGAGGCAACCTCTCTTACCCTAGCATACCTTGATACTCTATTACCCTATCAAGAAATAAGGATGCTTTACCACACATTTGATAGAAATGGGGGATAAACAGGGATGGTATGAACTTTGACATGAACCCAATTGCCAGGCAAACTTCCTTTGTTCGACTCCCTCAGACAGAAGTGAGGTGAAGGCATAAGTGGATCACCTTAATGGTCATTGTCAAAGCTCATGATGAGCACCTCTGAGCCTGCGTGGTTTTCTCTTATTGTGCAAGAGCAAGTCATTGCCATTTATACTATATACTAGAAATAAGGCCCATTGTGGAAATAAATACAGCAGGCTCTAGAAAGAGGCTCTGGGAGAGTGCCAAGGCCTTGGGCATTCAGTGTCAATTTGCTGGGGCAACCTCAGCAGGGTATAGTGACACAGAGTCCACCATTTTCTCCAGGGGAACTGATCTCTGCTACCTGAAGAGCAGTTGTAATTCTGAGTGATCTCCTGCCCTCACTTTGAGATTGGCAACAGTGTTTCCCCAAAAGGAAATAGAGGGTAGAGTCTATGCCATTGTACCTGTCTGAGACCCCACCCCTCCTCAAACCTCACCCTCACCAGGCTCCACCCCTCAAATCTCCAGGAAGTCCCCACCTGGAGTTGGCAACCCTATCTCCTTCCCTAGCATCAACCTACCTTAATTTTCCCTTCACTCTTCAGCTTTCCATCTCCCCCCCTCACCTGCAGCCTCTACCGTGCTCTGAAGCCCTGACTGCCACGTCACATAGGCTGTCATGGGGAGGGGGCATCTCAGCAGGATATAAGAAGAAGAAGAGATTGGATTTATATCCCACCCTTCACTCACTTAGAGTCTCAGAGCGGTTTACAAACTCCTTTCCCTTCCCCTCCCCACAACAGACACCCTGTGAGGTAGGTGGTGCTGAGAGAGCTCTGAGACAACTGTCCTTGAGAGAACAGCTGGTACAGAGCTATGGCTTGCCCAGGGTCATCCAGCAGGTGCAAGCGGAGGAGTGGGGAATCAAACCCGGTTCACTCAGATTAGAGTCCGCACACATAACCACTACACCAAACTGGCTCTCACACAGAGTCCACCATTTTATCCAGGATAACTGATCAATGCCATCTGGAGAGCAGTTATAATTCTGAGTGATCTCCAGCCTTCACCTGGAGATTGGCAACAGTGCTTCCCCATGAGGGAATAGCTGGTTTGGAGGGCATTGCCATGTCACCCTCTTTTCCCACATTTTTTGGCCTTGGGCCAGCAGATGAGGAAGCCCCATTCAACCCAGGGAGTGATACACCTGCAGGCCCCTCTCTGGAACTACAGCTCAATTGAACCTTATAGGGGAACATTTTATGACAGACAGCAGCCATCTTAAAAACACAGGCAACTGCCATTTAGTTACACCTACCAACAGCCACTGTGGTAACAGTTAGTCCCACACAGGAGGGAAGCAGGAGACGCGTCTTTGTCAAGAGAGAAAGCCGTCTGCCAGAATTCTGACAGGGCACAGTGGCTGAAGTAGTGGGCGGGGAAGAGGAGCAGACCCAGCACCTAGCCAATGGCACATGAGTACTCACAGCCAGCGGATAGGGACAGCTTTTGAGTGACACTTCAGGGAGCCAACTGATTTTGGAGTATGTGGAATGTTCAGGAGAGTCCATGGTGAAAACAGAATTATATATAACCAGAGGAATACTAGAGAGTGCCATAGAGACTGAAGGAATTCCTAGACAATCATCCAAAAGCAACATCACTTCTAGGTGGAGGGGTCACTGGCTGTGACATTTTCTGGGTGACAGTCTAGGAATTCTGCCAATCTCTGTGGTCTTTACCATAGAGACTGGGGATAATTCCTAGAGCACCACCATCAATGCCATCACCAGACAAATGGTAACACTAGTTGGAGATCAGATGAACATGATGCCTCTGAAACCCTCAACCCCCTCTTTTTTGTGAGATGTGCACCTCACTATGGACCTAGGTTTGATAGAATTAAATTGATATCAAAGGGCAGTGAGTCATGACAAAGGAGGAAAGGACTGCAGGGCAGCTCCTTTAGCAATCATGCAAAAACCCACCCAAAGAGGGATTCAATCAAGTGGCATTTTTACCAAGGACCTTGGAGCCTCTTCCAAGATAATTTGATCCTAATTAATGAACCAGATTTCCAAAACAATAAGATACAGGCAGATTTCAGCATTTTTCTCCATATCTCAGTGACTGGACATGGAGATTCCTGCCCTTTCCCAGTCATTACAAGTACCTGGTCATATCTAATTTCTAAATCTCCACAAGGGAACACTTTAGACACGCTCTATGCAAAAGGCAAAAACTCCTCTCTACCATATAGACAAAAGATGTCTTTTCAGGCTGACTCATCTTCAAAAGATAACATTTTTTTTATTCCCACATTCTGATGCCAACATTTCTTTTGCTCCTCATCCCAATGCAAAAAGGTATAAAAAGTTCCCTATTGAGCCCTACTTTTGTAGCTGGTTTTGGGCTTATCCTGTAACCCAGCCTTCCGGTTGGCTGCTAATCTCTCCCTTCTCAACTCTTTGCTCCACAGACCAAATTGTTCCCGTCCCTGCCTGGTCAGTTTCATTTCCCAAAACAGCTTCTTTTCTGCAGAGGACAACCACCATCTTCTCTTCAAGAACAGGTGTGTATTGCATAAATTTGGTTTCTGTCTATAAAATAAAACCCCTTTCTGTTTAAGAGTCTTTCCCCCCTTGTTTTTTTTGGAGTGTTTATCTGAATCTGGACTTTGGCATACACAAGTTAAGATCCCAAGTATATAGGTGCCCTCAAATACACATGTTTGTTCTGTGCTAGCAAGGGGATGCCTTTATGTCCCTGACACGTGTGTACCGATTGGGTAACTGCCATGTGTACCGATTGGGGTAACAAAAGTGGGCTATAGTCAGAGTCCTGAAACACCCATTGGTTGACTACAGGTCAAACACATTGGAAATGCTATGCTTTCAACTACAGCTTCACCACTTCCATGGAGACCGCAGCAGTACTAAAAATATTATAACAAATCCTTCACTTGTGTTTAGCCTCAAGGGATTCATTCGTAATTACAATGTACTCTAGATAAAGGGATAATGTGTATATATGTTTGTGGTGGGTTAACTGTCCTTGCTAACACTTCATATACATCACTGAAGGGATGCGGCTTTAAAAACAATCAGCATAGCAATGGTCATCTAAAAATGTACCGGGGGGGGGGGGAATAAATACATATACTAAGTACACCACAATTTATCACTTCAAAATGGAGCTAAAATGATCAACTATGTGCACTCTGAGATAACAGGAAGAAGACATAAAGGAAGTGTCTGCATGGAAGCTAGACCCCGGAAAGGAAGAAATATTTGTTATACAAGACATCTGTATGGAACTTTACTTTCTGTTACTTACCCGCAATTATTTGCATGTATACTTGGAAGTAAGTCCCACTGACTTCACTGAGGCTTCTTCTGAAGTAAGTGTGTGTAAGGGTACTGTTTTACAAGACAATCTTATGTAGGTTTACTTCACAAGGAACATGAAATTAAGCAAACTCCAGAGGACATCGGAAGACAGGAGGGCCTGGCGTGATGTGGTCCATGGGTCGTGAAGAATCGGACTTGACTGAACAACAACAAAAGAAAGGGCCATTCATTTCAATGGGCATAGACTGGGGTAATTCTGTATAGAACTGCACACTGGCAGTGCAGCATTTAGGCTTAGCACATCCCCACACACTATCCATAATGACCATCTGAGGGATGACACTGGGGAAAGTCCCCCCTCCCCCAAATTGGGATAGAGTTAAAGAATTTTGTAACAAGTCTAATGGGACAGTGTAATTAAAAATAGAGCAAGTGTGATAAAATGTTATAGCTGCCCAGAGTTCTTGCTACCGATACTTCAGTATCTGCTCGTCTCCATCTATGGCAGCTGCCTTTCCACATGACAAGATTAATGTTCCAGTTCTTCCTCTTTTCCCCCATGTTCAGGGTCTACAGTTCTATTTTGCATCCTGTACATTAACTCTTATTAGAGTACACTTTAGTTTAAAATAAGACTCCATCAAAAGTGACAACTGAGACATTTAATAATGGGTATAATTTCCAGGGACAATCCATATTTGATAGATGTCATAAGAGGAAACAAAGAAATCTGCTCTAGACATGTACTAGACACCATAACATGCATACAACTGATTTATAATACACAAGCTTTTATTTGCCACTACTGAGTTAATTGCTTTTTGTTTATCTTTGAATCACCTTTTCTCCAAGAAACATTTAACTCTGTGATATAATTATGAAATATCATTCATCTAAGGCCTGGTCAAACTGCTCTAATCTAATGAGTTTTGCTAAAGCTGAAAGGTCAGAGTGATAAACACAGGTAGTTAGAAAGCCAGTTTTTCAATTAAGTTGTTTCAGTTAGATATGATATTCTATTAGAAATGCTGTGTCCCCACGCTACCCACTTGAATGTGGAGTGCCGCAGGGGGGGATCCTCTCTCCGATGTTATTTAACATCTACATGCACCGCCTTGCCCAGTTGGTCTGGGGGGTTGGTCTGGGTTGTCACCAATATGTGTATGGAACCCAGCTCTATCTGTTGATGGCTGGATGCCACCCCAGACATTTTGGACCGGGTGTTAGAGAGTTGCAGCAGAGCCAGCTGAAGTTGAATCCAATGAAGACGGAAGTCCTGTACCTGAGTTGTGGGGGACTGGGGTCGGGAATCAGGCTCTCAGTCTTCAATTTTATTGTTTTATTAATCGTGTCGTAAGCTGCCCTGAGCCCACTTGCAGGATAGGGCTGGGTATAAATTAAATAAATAAAGGTATATCATATTTAGAAAATGCATGACAATAGCTCATACCCAACTTCCTTTTAAGCTCCTACCTTCCCTGTAATTTGAGGACCTCTTAATAGTTTCTACCTGTCTAACCCCATGAGAATTTTTGAACTACCTTCAAATAAGGGCCAGGCCATTGTGGTTTCTTAAGGTAGAAAATCCACCTGCCACACCCTGTGATAAATATATATGTTGGATTCAGCTCTTTCCTCACACAAGGGAAAGGACAAGTTCTGCTGTTTGCACTGCTTATGTTCTCCATGCACTGCACTGTGCTGCATTCCATATCATTCTTGAGGATCCAGCCCACCAAATTTTGGTGATCAGAGGGCTTTGCAACTAGAAGAGGTCCATTAGAAATATATGTTCCACAACCATAGCTCCACTCAAGATTGATAGCATCTGACCTATAAGAAGAAGAGGAGGAGATTGGATTTATAGTAGGTCTGCTGGACATTAAGAATGTAAAAGATGCTGTGTATTTTTCAACAAAATTGTAGCTGCCATTTCTTTGTAATAGGGTGGTTTTGATGTTCCACTTTTGAGGAAGTAAGGTTCTGGGCCTCTGGTCGCTGCTTGTGCATTCTCTTCTGTGTGCCATAAACAAAACCCTTTTAAAAATAGTGATGGGTTGGTCAAGAACTGGATCTTGCTGCTCTCTTGTTTGGAATGAAGGCCATGAGCCTTAATCATGTGCCACTGCCAACATCCTTTCATTGACATGTCAATATTATTTTTGTATTAATTTATTTTTGAAAAATTATTAGTTGGTTTCCAATATAAAATTGTGTCTATTCCCCAATATAATAACTGGAAGACCGATTTCTTTCATGCTCTTCTTCACACTCAAGGCTGGGGAGCGCATTCTGATTCCAAATTTACGAAAGAGAAGACAGATCTAATTTCCTGGTCAATAAAGTAATGATAAAGTTTATGTCTCCAAGCTAACAAAAAAAGTTTTGCACCCAATTTACAACAGAGTGTACCCTTTCATCTATAGCAGTATCTTCGGCAATTTCTCTCTGGAAATGCTAGAGCTGAATTAGCATCTTTGAAGATGAATTGTTTTCTATTATCAGCTCTACACAGCATGGCCAGGTATATGTGTAAATGTATGAAATCCCCACTGCATCTACATTATAACCCTTGAGAGGTTATTACAGGTAATAGCTATCTCGACCTGGCTTCAAATGAATGCCTCAGTGGAGGGAAATTAAGGAACTTTCTACCTACTGTGCTTTATGAACATGAGATGCTCTGTCACGCAATCTGAAAAATCAGGTTGTCATTTATTTAAAAAATTACTTTCTCCCTCATCCCACACACACTGTTTTGCAGCTTTGCATTAGTGCTACAGTGCTTTCTGGATTACGGTACACACTGGATCTAAGTTCTCAGGTTCTGGACTGGCTCCCTATTGTCTTCCAGGCCCAATTCAAAGTGTTTTTGTCTGATCTATATGACTTGGGAGCTACAGGCCTTCATTCCTGGGCTGTGGCTCAGTAGGCTGTGGCCCAGTGGTAGAGCATCTGCTTGGCATGCAGAATGTCCTCAGATGAAAGGATCAGGAGGCAGGTGATGTGAAAGACCTCTGCTTGAGACCCTGGATAGCTGCTGCCAGTCTGAGTAGACAATACTGACTTTGGTGGATCAATGGTGTGATTTAATATAAAGCAGCTTCATTTATTCAGTCTTGCCAATTTTATTGCAACTATTAAGAAAGGCAGAGCATCACCTTAGCATAATGGCCTCTTTCAAATGAAATGCGGCTTTAAAGTTAGTTTTTGCACAAGCATTTAAAAATATTTGTTCAGTTTCCAATCTCATGTTGTATTGTATTATGGTCCAGTTAACATATTTTCAGAATTTGGTGTATCTGACTGGTTCACCCAGCATCATCCCAGGAAGAGACCTCACTTTGCAGATGACACCAAATTGTGAGGACCAGTGAACGTACCAGAAGATATAGAATTCAGCGAGATCTGAACACACTGGAAAAGTGGGTGGATGTGAACAAGATGCAATTTAACAAGGATAAGTGCCAAGTTCTACATATGGGTAACAAAAAGGAGGAACATGGATACTAGATGGGGGATACATGTCTAGGTAGCCGTGCGTCTGAACAAGATCTTGAGGTAAGGGTGGACCATAAGTTAAATATGAGCAGCCAGTGTGATGCAGCGATAGAAAATGCTAAGGCAGTCTTGGAGTGTACCAACAGAGGCATAACATCCAAATCGCAAGATGTCATAGTTCTGCTGTACACTGCATTGGTCAGGCCACACCTGGAGTATTGCGTGCAGTTCTGGAGGCTTCACTTTAAAAAGGATGTGGACAGAACGGAGTGGAATGATCGGGGGCCTGAAGACCAAGCCTTATGAGGAAAGACTGAGGGACTTGGGAAGGTGCAGTCTGGAGAAGAGGAGGTGGAGGGGGGACATGAGTGCTCTCCTTAAGTATTTGAAGGGCTGTCTCTTAGCGGAGGGCAGGAAGCTGTTCCGGTTGGCAGCAGAGGACGGGACTCGCAATAATGGGTTTCAATTAAGGACGGAAAGGTACAGGCTGGACCTTAGGAAAAAATTTTTTACAGGAAGAGCTGTGCAACAGTGGAATCAGCAGCCTACGGAGGTGGTGAGCTCCCCCTCACTGGCAGTCTTTAAGTAGTGGCTGGACAAACACTTGTCAGGGATGCTCTAGGCTGATCCTGCATTGAGCAGGGGGTTGAACTAGATGGCCTGTATGGCCCCTTCCAACTCTGTGATTCTGTGATTCTGTCATTAATGCTTTCTGATTGCATTATTAAAATACGGCCTCTGTTGGGGGAGTCCATGGGTTACAAATCATCAGCTCCAGCTGCTGCAGGCTCTGAGCCTTGCCTGCTTGCTGATTTGGGGACAACAAGATACACCCAGCCAAGAATACTGTTTACTTTCTAACCCAAAAATTAATTAAACAACATATAATTTTGGGCCTTGTGTTAGCCGAATTGCTTTAATTTACGTTTAGTAATCAGCAAAATACACGGGTTCTTGCCAACTATACCAGGGTCCCACCCCTCCCGGGAGATCTCAAGGAAAGAGGCACGTGAGGCGGGTTCCAAGTTCAATGTTGTTTACTGGATCATGTAATCAAGCATACAAAAATCGTAATCACACACACAATCTTACAGGTCTAATAAAATAAAGAGAGAAAATAGCACTTTTGCATGAGCAGGTTTCGTTGGTGGTGAAAGTACATTACCTTAGATGCGTTGTCCGATGTCAAGATGAATTGGATGGAGGGGAAGAAAGGTATAAAGTTATGGGGCCACGAGGCTTGAACCGGCAAGACCACTTGGTTCTCCTGGATCGCGATTCCAGAGAGAGAGAAAGGGGTTCAAAGATGGAGGCAAGGATTGGGGACAGAAAGCTGGACTGAAGGGTCAATAGGTAAGATAGAGGGCGACGGCTCAAGAGGCCGAGTGACTCTCGGTTTGGGCTTTTATCGGGGGGTCTTGGGGCGGGCTTTGCAGACCACCACCCACTAACACTCCTACTAGGCGGTCCGTCCCTGTTGGACCTTGCTATAGGTTAAAGGTGAACAAAGGGAGGAGGTCCAGGGGTTTGGCCAGTGTTGCAAGAGTATGACCTCACCAGGAAACAGACGCTGAGTCTGGGGTCCGATGACTCACCTGGCCATACCTATTGTTAGTTGATGGTTTTAGCCAAGTATCTGATGGCTGGCACATTAGTTGCTAGGCAGTCTAGTTAGCATAACTATCCAGATGTATAGTGGAGGAATGGGGGTTAGCCAGCGGATGTCTGACATAAGGAAACCTCATGGCAAGAGGAATCCCTTATCTTTGTCTTGGGTGAACTGTTTGGGGTGTCAGCCTCCTGGCTTGGGCTGGAGCTGGCTCCTATGTGAAGAAGAAAGCGCAAGACCCTACCACTGCTGGCAACACAGAGTTCAAACTTATGGATATAAAAATCCATAAGAGCACAGAAAAGTGCCTTGCTGGCTAACACTTGAACATTAAAAGTTCAAGGGAAAGAGAAAATGTTAAAGACTACCTGCTTTGCTGATAGTTATCTGTTTGCACAATGGAAGAAAATATGCCACAGTCGGATGGGTGGAGCTGTTTAGGTCATGTAAAACAAGAAAGGATGGTTTTATTTGATGGACAATTGTTTGCTTGTGAGCGTATCTACAGTCTATCTTTACAACCTGCTCCCCCACTCCACCCCAAAAGTATGTTAAGTTTTCACTATTACCACAACTTAGGAAAATACAACTCTGCCATCACACAATGAGTGGGGAGTTATCATTTTAGAATTGTGAGTTTCTGTCTGTTGAGCAACGCTTGTGATATTAATTGTAATGTATACTTCAGAACTATTCGTTCCAGCACACTGTTTTACCATAAAATGCAACATTTTCCAGGTTCTTGAAATATAAGGTTGTTATAAGGTCTAAAAGGGACTGTCAAATTTCAGAATTATACACTGTACTTCACAATATATGAGAGGCTCATAAATAATAGTGATGGGCCACATTTCCTAGAATATCAGAGACATTGTTCTCCATTTGCTTCTTGGCTTCTCTGTTCTGCAGCCAAAATTATGAGCTTTGACTATTTCCCTAGGTGCTTTCCTTCCTTTCCTTTTTTTTTTTTTTGGTCTTCCTTTCACTTCTTTCTTCCTAGGGTATATTGATTACATGCCCCTGGATACAATATCGATTGGTATCCCAGATCTTGCAGAAGGATTTCCCCCTAGAGTTCAGCTTCTGAAGAAACCAAAAAGAATTATGATATTTAGGATAATGTTGATTATGTGATTGCCATGTATGCCGAGTTTATTCTGCAGCTCTCCAAAGGGAGTCTTATTGAAACCTACCCACTATAGCATGCTTAGGAAGTCCCACTGTCCCCCTGCCATAGCATGCTTATGATATGAAGCCAGTACAGTATAGTGGTTAGAGTGTTAGACTAGGATCTGAGATACCCAGGTTCAAATCCCACTCTGGATTAATCCACAATATTTTTTTTAACTGACATTCTCCTGCAAACCTGGGTATTATTCTCACTAAGAATGGCACAATCTTCTTGAGGATTTTTTTTTAATTGCATGAGAGATCCACCTACTGCTATGGGAACTGTAAGCTTTCTCTGAACAACAAACAATTTTGGGGAGAGATTTAAAAATCGGGAGAACAGTTAAATTCCCTACTGCCCTGGCTAACATCTGGTTCGTCCCCCACTTCACTGTGATTGCTTTTAACCCTTAAAAAAAGTCATAGGAGCTCCAGAACACAGACTTTCAGCACATATTCCAGTCTGATCCTCAGTATTTTGTTTGTAGGGGGAGATTTAATTGTCCTTAAAGTTTTGTTAAAAGTTTAGACATTAACACTAAGGCTAACAACTTTCTGTGACTCTTTAATGTCTGTCAGTTAGACTTATGTGAATACTTCCTGCATTTCAATCAGCTGAAAATAATACTGCATGTAGGAAAATCAGTGTTTAATGAAATGGTAATGTTGTTGTTAATAAATTAAGCCATGACTATATTCAGCATGGAACCCTTTGCGGCAAGCTGCACTTGAATTAGAAATTGCAGCAAACCCACAGATTAGTATTTAGAAATGAACTGCATAGGTTTCATTTTAATGAAGACATTATTGTAAGAAAATGATTAAACATTATTTATTGATAAGGACCATTAATTGATGTATAATATGCAAGGATAGAAATGCTAGGCTTCCTTTGACATTCAACACAATCACATACTTCTGAAAAGGTACTCTAATTAAACTGTAATGACAGGAGCAAATTGGGAAAATACAGCTTCACATGCTCTGCACTACTAGCCCCTCCGTTCATCAAGCATCAAGTCGTGGCACAGGCCAAGTCTGCTGAAGCACACTAGCTGGAGATGTCACCAGGTGGAGATACTATACAAACTTCCATATTTTCTTCCTACTTACCATCAACTTTGATTTATCAAGCTGAAAACATGGACCCAAGTTTTCTTGGTTCCTGTTGTGTCAGGTTGGAAGAGAGTTAGGAAAGCAGGCCAGAGCGTGACACAGAGGAAAGACATAGATGGAAGGAACCAGCATTGTACCTTATCATATTGTGCAACACTGTACTTTATGGCAGTTTTACAGCCTCAGCACGAGGCTGCATCCCCACATCACTGGATCTTGTGCAACAGCAATAATTCCTGCATAGACAAGAAAATACAGTTGTGACCGACTGCTATAGTACAAGAGTGCAATAGTCATTATGTGTGGATGCGGCCTAATTACTATACTACACATTACTTCTTTTTGGCAAGCTGGGCTGGGGTTTTCCGGACTTGTCATGCTTTCCCTGCAGTCACACAGCAACTGCAGGGATTGGGAAGGGCATTTTCAATGTACACGGGAGACCAATTCTGCTTGAAACTATGGCATGAGAGGAGGAGAGGATCCTACCTTCCTTTCCACATAGTTTTCCAGAACCTCAACTGCTCCAGCAGGGAGTCACTTGCATAACTGTGCATGGAGTATTCCAGGAATATCTCGGAACATCTGGACCCAACCTTTTAAGGATTCTAAGCCTGTTTTTCTTCCATCGTATAGGTTTCTCAGACAGCCGGAGAGAGGAAGGAGTGAGGCTGCTGTCCCAAGCAATGGGACCACGTGTTAGGGGGAGCATTAGAACTGTCTGCCGAATCGAATGGTTCTGTCATCCTGTACAGCTATCTGATCATGGGCAAAGGGGATAAAAAGCAGGCCAAGCCAAAATTTTGTAGCTAACAAGCGGATCGGTGTCAGATAATAGAAAGAACAGGTTGTCAGTACCAGAGGAAAATTTTTGTCCTGTTAGCAGATTATTAAGAACTTTAGATCTAACTGCTGTATACATAGAACAAAATAGTAAACAGTGAAGACTGTCCTTTGGGACTGAGGCACCACATATACAGGAATGGAAGGCCAATGGTATTTGAGAGTATCTCCCCATGAGTAGAGCCATCGGCCTTGTCTGGAAACATAAGGAAGTAAGTGCCTTTCTGAGATTTTGAGATACAATATTTTCTAGGTAAGGAGATCTATTGTGATCTCTTTTGAATAACTTATTTATGCCAATGAAAGTACTGACTGACAAACTCCAGTATAGAAACCATTCCCCAAATCCAAATCTGAAGGATACCATTTTTAAGGTGCATACCCTTAATTACGCTTGTCTATATTTTCACACATTATCTGTACGTTAAAAGTGTTAAGATTTTCAATTCGCCACCAGATTTTTTTTCCCAACAGTCATAAAAACACTCAGATTTTCATTTATAATTCAGATTTCAAGCCAAAAAAAAAGAAGCTAATGCGTGATAATTTAATGAATAGCCACTATTTATTGGCTGTGTAAATTATCTGCCCATGAAACTTTGGGAGTGAAACTTCTATTCCCTGCCACTTCCATTCTATGCAGGAAAAGCTCTGCCATGTGTGAACAAAGGTAATTTTTCAAGCCAAGGACAGCTGAGTGTTAAAAGTTTCTCAGCTGTGAGATGGATCACTTTGTATTCCTGATTTTCCAAATACCTTGGGCTGCCTAAGAATAACTTTCTTCATAGCCGAAAAAGATACAAAGACCCATAGTTTCATTTTTGCAAACTGTATTTCCTTCTCTGTCTGGTATTAAAATTTAATAACGCAGCAAAACAGAGCCTACAACACCGGCTCAAATAATAGCTTCAAAATGGCTTACTGTAGTACTACAGCGTAAAATATAGGGAGGTATAATCAAATAGTACTCTCTGATCCCAGCAGTGTAATAGCTAGGACAACTAAAACGATACTGTGCTAATCTTTTTATATTGTTCGTGGTTTTTTATTTTTAAACTTAGAAGTAACTGCATCAGTCAAAAGAGCAACTTCATTCATCCAAACACCCTGGGGGAGTGCATCTAAATCACGGAAAACCAGAATTTCAGATGAAAAGAAATGTTCTTTTTATTGTTGTGTGATTGATGGAGCACATGTGGTGTCTATCTGTTCTCCTTTCAGCTTCAGACTGCTTTTGAGCCTGATATTAATTGCTTTTAAGAAATACTTTCCCACTAATAAATTTCAACCTGACATAGTCGTAAAAGCCACATGGCAGCTTGATGCCATTCTCATTTATCAGTAAGTCCTATCTCTCTGTAACCAAACAGATTTTTAAGTATACACAGGATCGCCATCGCCACAGGATCGCAGGATAGTTCCATCCTGAGTAGAATTATACCCTTTTTTTTACCTCCTTTGACTTCAGTGGAATCAGAAGGGCGCTTAGAATGGGCTCTGTTAGTAATTTAATCATCATTCAATATATGCATTAATTTGAATGTCGAAATTATCATTCTGGATGGTACACTTGAGCGAAATACTACAGTTAATGGCTAGGGTAGCTAATTGAAAATAATAACAGCATTGCCTGACATGTACACATAAAAATAATCTTGAAGTTGCTTAAGAGGAGAATTGACCCTGCTCTTAAAAAAAGGATAGTTGTAAATTAAGCCTAGGCTTCTGTGCCAGGTGAGCTTCTACAGCCTTACGTATGATGTTAGACTAAAAATTAAGCTCCATACTCCCATGCTGTGTCTTGATCTTTCAGCTTGACACAGACCTCAGCAGAAGTTTCTAGATCCCAAAGGTGTAGCTTTTCCCAAACCCTTGTTATGTACTCCTGGCTGGGATGTATTCTCCCTATTGTACCCATTCAAATTGTGATGCTCCACCAACAGGAAACACCTCTAGTAAACAGAGTACCAGACAGTAATGGAGCAGGTGATCTCCTGGGGTGAGGGAGTCTAACATGACAGCGAGGCAATGAGGCAAGACTGTAGGCATGACATCAACGGTACACAGCAATGTCCTTGCACTGCTAAAGTTTACAGTGTACACTAGTCACCCCCAACCTCACCCCCATCCACCATACTGCCATATTTTGCCACTTCTTTTGCTTCTGGGAACAGGGACAGACAGACTCACTGCATGGGGATCCACAAGGTTTCCTAATCAAACTAGAAACCAAGGAATACTTGTTACTGTAGCATTTCTGTTTTTATGCCAGTTCCAGCACCCTTTACCCAAACCCTGCAACAAACCTCAGAGCTGTCTCTCATCGGTAGCAGCCAAGTCAGCAAGCAGGGACACCAGCTCCTCCTCACCACCACCTCATGTCCCGGTGCTTTTGTACCTGAGCCTTCATGCAGCAGGCACTTTTCAGATGCACCATATTAAGCAGAAACCCTATACCCATGGGCAAGATCCAACGCCCATTGCGTCAATCCCACACTTATTTGTGTGATCCTGATAACTTATTGGTGCGATAAAGTAGCCATGGCCAGTTGGCCACCTCACTAAGACCATCGTTTTGTATATTCTTTTTTATACAACTGGATGCATTGCTGCACCTCTTTTGTTTAAAAAAATAATCTTGTTGGAGTATTCCGTCATGAAGAAGTATACAGATGGCAACATAAATGTGTGGCACAAGAAATATATTCAGGGTGTGAGCGTAATTTGTTACATGGTTATTTTAGGGACAGATTGGACAAACTCTGTTGACTTTCTGTCTCATGGGCATCTGTTCTGAACAGCATTACAACAGAGGATAAAGCATGAACCGTCAGTCACAGTGAGATTCCTCAGCTACTTTCAACTGACCACTTATTTATGAAATGAATATCTATACATTGACTTACTGAAGCATCTAGATATTTATTTGTTTTTTGTTTTATTTGTATCCCCCCCCCCCTTTCTGCCAAGACAGGCTCAGGGAGGCTTGCACACAATATGTTAAAACAACTAAAACCCAGCATTTAAATAAAATCACAGTATAGAATAAAACGTATCATCAAGTGCTAGTACATTCATAACCGAGGTATGTACCGAGATGGGAAAGCACTGTTATCTTGTATGAATGATTCTGGCAGAAATGCACTGAATTCCCAAGTAGTTATCGATTTAGGACAGTTTGTTGACTGGATTTTACCCAGGATTTTTTTTTTTACTACTCTTGACACTGTGGAGAGGAAGCAATGTGAATTTTATGAATGTGTCATGTTGAAACTTATTGGTTGTGAATATGACAACTGACTGGAGAAAGAGAATTTGTTCATTTTCTTCCTTGACGCTTACTGTGTAAGGGGGTCTGTTGTAGAAGCGCAGTGCCTTGCAATGCTCCCTCTAAGTTGAGGAGTCTTGTGAGCAAAAATTCTACTTTGTGAGCTACTGGTATTAAAATTGTGAGTAAGCAATTTGGCTACTGCATATATTAGTTTGCTCTGGAGCCATCCTTCCTGAGCGAAGACAAAAATGTGTGAGCTGGAAGTTTAAAAACTGTGAGCGAGCTCACGCTAACTCAGCTTAGAAGGTACACTTGTGCCTTGTATGGATCTGTATGAGAGAAATTCATAGGGTGACTACTGAGAAAGCTGCACCGGTAGAATTTCTGCCTGGATAAATCCTCCAAACCTAATACTGAACTGTAATGACAAGTCAAAGGACAGGTATACAGAGCCTACACCTGTCTTAATCTATTAATCTCTTGAGCAGATATGATTTGTGTGTCTTAAATCTTTTCTTACGTGGAATGTTTTCTTATCAGAGAACTGCCTTGTTTTTTGGGAAAGCATTCACTAGCTGTGACGATGGGTGAGCTCTATGTTCAGATACAATATACACCCGGACATCAGATTTCTCACTCTCCAGTCACACTAACAGACATCATGAGTGCCAGTTTGGTGTAGTGGTTAAGTGCACGGACTCTAATCTGGGAGAACCGGGTTTGATTCCCCACTCCTCCACTTGCAGCTGCTGGATGACCTTGGGCAAGCCATAGTTCGTCAGAGCTGTTCTTGAAAGAGTAGTTATCGAAAGAGCTCTCTCAGCCCCACCTACCTCACAGGGTGTCTGTTGGGGAAGGGAAAGGAGTTTGTAAGCCACTCTGAGACTCCGTGAAGGGCGGGGTATAAATCCAATCTCTTCTTCTTCTTCTTCTCTTCTCTCTCTCTCTGTCTCAGTCATACTCAGGCACCCCATCTCCCCCATCTCCCCTTACTTGCACAAAGATGCAGGCAGTGTACCTTTATTCCCCCTCCCATGTCCCTCTCACCCCCCAGACAGATGTTCATACAAACAAACATATACTACATAACCATAGACACAGAGAGATGGAAATACACTCTTGCTTTCCTCCCATATTAAAATAAACATTATTTTATTATTTATAGTCTGCCTTTCTCACATGGACTCAGGGTGGATTACACATAGGGAGCCAGTCCAATCAACAAAATGGGATACCAAATAACTAATGCATTAGGAGAAGCCTGGAAACCACCAGAAAGAACAGGAGCATAGCATAAGAATTAACCTGATATATTAAGCAGTGCAGACATGACATAACAGGATCCTAACTTACAATGCAGAGGTAAAGATCACAAGTCCCAATCACTTATGCAAGTACATTTGTGAAACCATTTTGTGCTATGCAGCCTTATTACCTCTTGAATAGTTCAGTTTTGCATAGTTTGTGGAAGGCCAGGAGAGTGGGAGCTTTCCTGACCTCCCCAGACAGGCCGTCCCACAAGGTGGGAGCCACAACGCAGAAAGCACATGTATGGGCGGTTGTTGATTTAGCCCCTCTCCAGCTTGGCACCTGCAGAACCCCCTGCTGAAATGAGTGGAGTTGTGGTGGTGGTGCATAGAGAGAGAGGCCGTCCCATAGGGAAGAGGGCGCAAGAGCATGGAAGGCTTCATATGTGATCGCCAATACCTTAAACTGAGCTCTGAAACAAATGGGCAACCCATGAAAGGTTTGCAGAATGGGAATAATATGCATGCTCCATCTGCCTCCCCCTAATAGTTGAGCCACGGCATTCTTGGACCAGTTGGAGTTTCCAAATTGATTTTGAGGAGAAACCAACGTACAGGGCATTACAGTAGTCTAGTCTTGATGCTACTGTGATACGGATAGTTGCACAGGCATCCCCCCCGCCCCCGTCTCCCTATTCTTTCCACCTGCTGTCTTATACTGCTCAGTGCTTTGAATCCTTGGAGAGGCTGGCAGTGCTGAACAAGTGCAGGGGGGCTGGATATGTCCATCTCTGCCTCCAAAGGTGCCTTGATGGGTGGGAAGCCATGGTTCCCAAATTAAGTGTGGTGGGTAGCAGAGAGGCCAGCTGCAGTTGCCGCCGCCTCAACCAATCCTGACCTTTGTTGCCCTGATTTAGCTGCCTGCATTTCCTCCAGGCAGCCTGAAGACAGCCAAGGGGCCTAGAAAACAGACATCCAAGACTGGGACAGGAAGAACAGCAGCTGTAGAACCATTTTTTAAAATCATTTTTCACTTGCCATTGTGTCATCACTTATATTAGTAACACACATGGATAGAACTGCTTTGGGTCAGTCTCCATTTTTGCCCTCAGGTAGCAGGTGATGTGAAAGACCTCTCTGCCTGAGATCCTGGAGAGACCCTGCCAGTCAGAGTAGACAAAACTGACCAGTATTTTTTTTTTTAATCAGGATAGGCCAACAGTCTGATTCAGCAGAAGCTTCATATGGTATGTTGCCCATTGTGCCTCAATAGGAGCCAGTTTGGGGTAGTGGTTAAGTGTGCGGACTCTAATCTGGAAGAGCCAGGATTGAGTCCCCACTCCTCCACTTGCAGCTGCTGGATGACCTTGGGCAAGTCATAGTTCTGTCAGAGCTGTCCTTGAAAGGGCAGTTTCTGTCAGAGCTCTCTAAGCCCCGCCTACCTCACAGGGTGTCTGTTGTGGGGAGGGGGAGGGAAAGGAGTTTGTAAGCCACTCTGAGACTCCAAGTGAGTGAAGGGTGGGGTATAAATCCAGTCTCTTCTTCATCATCATCATTATCATCATCAATAAAACCATTTGATTTATTTTGCTTGTGTTCCTTACTGGGTCAGCATGGTCCACTGGGGCAAATAGAACCTCAGTTCTGCTTGTTGAGGTGCTTTCTGGCAATAGAAAGAAACAGATCCTTAGAATCCAACCCAATGAGTGACACACTGGGGCAACAGTCACCACACCCCCATTCAGGGGTCATTTCGAGCAGGAGCTCGGGGGAGCTCAGCTCCGGGAATTGGTGCAAGCCCCCCCATGGGGGAATGCCTGCTGGTGTCATGGCTGCAGCAAAATGACCCTGTCACCTGGAAAGGTCCTTGTTCCTCCAACCAGCCTTCTGAAGGCTTCAGACACCACTGAAGCTATCCTCCCAGAATAGTGGTATTTATGAGGCTTGGATTAGTAGCTGTCCCCTCTCTGCCAGCTTTCTTTCTTTCTTTCTTTCTTTCTTTCTTTCTTTCTTTCTTTCTTTCTCTCTCTCTCTCTCTCTCTCTCTCTCTCTCTCTCTCTTTCTTGCCTTCTGACATACTTCCGGTGATGTCAGGTGGTATAGCATATGCAAATAAGTTATGCTAATGAGTTATGCTAATGAGCTCCTGCACCTCTTTTTCTATGAAATGACCCCTGCTCCGATTGCTACTGCGTGCAGCATATATCCTTGAGCTGTACATTCGTACTGGGCAAAAAGCCATTGCCATACAGGTTAATGGGCTAAATGCTTAGCTCTTCCTCAACTCCCTCCAGAAATTATGTGAATTTTAGCCAACAGTCACTGAAATGATAGTTTAAATCCCAGGGGTGGGCGTGCATGGAGCAATGTGCATGACTCCCATTCACTGCAGTGATCCATCTTATCTGTCTCTAGAGGGGAAACTATGGGAATTGCATCATGTATTGTGTTTCTAAACAACAGTATGATTTATCTCCTCTCTATATTTATCCGGAAGAACCCTGTGGTTTGAAATTTCTTTCTGCAGGCATTCATGTATCACTATCTAAAGGAGTTACTTCAGTGTTGTTGGCTCTTGTTTTTTCATGAGTAGCCAATACAGTTTTCTTGCAAAGACCTTCCCCAAATATGTACTACAAAAATCATCCAGACATATCCTTTCCAGAGTGGGAAGCACTCGAAACTAAGGAAAGGGAGAATGGATGCTTTAGATATTGTATCAAAAGCCAGTTTGATGTAGTGGTTAAGTGCGCGGGCTCTAATCTGGGAGAACCGGGTTTGATTCCCCACTCCTCCACTTGCACCTGGCTGGATGACCTTGGGCAAGCCATAGCTCTGTACCAGCTGTTCTCTCAAGGACAGCTTGGGAAAGAGCTCTCTCAGTCCCACCTACCTCACAGGGTGTCTGTTGTGGGGAGGGGAGGGGAAAGGAGTTTGTAAGCCGCTCTGAGACTCCAAGTGAGTGAAGGGCAGGGTATAAATCCAATCTCTTCTTCTTCTTCTAATATTTCCACGGATACATGGACTTACACCTACAGAAACCCCTTCTTTCTGCTCTTCACAAAAAACAGCTGAGCCAAAAGTGGCAGTGAGCAGAAAGCAGGGGGTGAAATGTCTCCAAGCCATTTTCACAGTGAGCAGAAAGCAGTTTCTTGTATCATGAACTGACACAAACTGGTTCGGTTCACAAACCTGTAAGCAGGCAGACCCACTCTCTTTATTTAGAGGCAATATGGAGGAGAACACCCATATTTTACAGCACCCTGAGAGTACATAGGCCAAACCCTTAAAAGCCCTGAATGGTTAAAAACTGACTTCTTTCCTATTGTCTCCATTAGAAAAAGAAAACCTCATCTGCCAAGTAGCCAGAGGACAGAAAAACTGGTCACAATGGTTGAAAACTGGCCATCTGGCAACCCTGCTAGTACTTGCTATGCACCCACACCCTCCTTTCCTAGGCCTTCTGCCCATCTTTCCCTAATACATTCAGCCTGCTTTTACTTCTGTGAACTTAGGGAAACTCAGTATAGAGCCGGGAGGGAGAGTTGCACAGCATAGCCCTATCTCATCGAATTGTGAAAGATAACAGGGTCAGTATTTGGAAGGGAGACCATCAAAAAAGACTGAAAAGGAAGGCAATGGCAAACCACCTCTGCTTCTCACTAGGCATGAAAAACCCTTGCTGGGGTTGCTGTAAGCTGGCTGAGACTTGATGGCACTTTATACACACTCACAGTGTAGAACCCAGAAAACCCAGAAGGATTTTCAGTGGAAATTCAGCCAGTCATTGTGTTTCACTACCACCACCATTACAGTACAGGTTACTTAGTCTGAAATGTAACTTAGATAATTGTTGCAGTTTAGAGTTCCTTACAATTTAGTTTAATAATAGGATGTTTGCAACACAACAATTAAAAAATCTAATAGCTCTCCAGTGAGTTTTTAAAAATCTTAGCTCTTACTGAGTACTATGGGAAACAATTTTCTAAGTCTGCCTCGGCGGGGAAGGGCGAAATATAAATTTAAACAAATAAATAAATAAATAGTTCTAGACATTTTCCTGACTCTCCGGGTATCCCGTGCAATGCTCCCTCTAAGCTGTAGAGTCTTGTGAGCAAAAATTCTACTTTGTGAGTTACTGTCATTAAAGTTGTAAGCGAGCAGTTTAGCTACTGCATAAATTAGTTTGCTCTGGAGCCATCCTTCCTGAGCTAAGGCAAAAATGTGTGAGCTGGAGGCTAAAAAACTGTGAGCTAGCTCACACTAACTTAGCTTAGAGTGAACACTGATCCCATGGCAAATCTCTACAAACAGAAGGAATTTCTGTCCATGAAGTGCAACTTCCTTGCCTCCCCCTTATGCTATAGCCCAAAATTATCCCCAGAAATACTGCTTCTGAGGGGATCTTCAGGAACAGCAGAAGCCAGGAGTCCAAGGTCTGGGATGGGGAAATCGCTGAAAATCTCTCTCCCATTGGTAGAAATTTTCCACAGAATTCAGCCCAATATTGGTAAAATTTCAACATTTACAAGTAAATGGTAGAAATCCATTTGAAATTAGGTTGTATGTCAAAGGCACTTTGAAATTCTTGAGAGTGATTGGCAAACATCAGAAGTGATTGTGTTGCCGTGGCTATTTTGGCCTCAGGAAATGGCAAGAGACAGTAAACGGCAGAAACAAATATGTAATATAATTTTTAGCCAAAGGCATGTGGTGATTTCTGACCTTTACCAGTCATTTTCTAATATTCCCCACTGGCTTCCAAACAATATTAAGAATCATCGGTAAAAGGCAACAGCCAGAGCTTCTAACAGCTATAGTAACCGGTGCATTTTTCTTCACAATGTTCTTCAAAACAATTGAAAAAGTTCTCTCTAGATCTATAGGTATTCGCTACACTTTCACAGAAAAAAAATATTTTTGCTATTAAAACTTATTCAAGTGTAGAATAACTTTTAAGTGTATGAAAGCAAAGTTCTTTGCCAAAACTGAATTTCTCTGACATTTTTTGACTTCCTTAACATTTCATCTTTAGAGCAGAAGAAAAAAACCCTAATCCTTCTGGGGAAAAGTCTGGCTATAAAGCATTATTGCTATGTGTTCTAAAGGAAAACACTTATTTTGAAGAAGTTTCCTACTAGCTCTTCCATGGGTCCAAGAGGGAGGGAGGGAGGAAGTGCCCCTTAGATCCTTCCAAAGGATCATGGGATCCATAATGACATATTTGAAATACTGCCTCTCTCTGCATGTGCTCATATAGCAATGTTGTTCTTCCCAGCAAGTTCTCCTGTCAGTACCCCCTTGTCTAGGGCACTTTCAGCGAGAGTCTGGACTTTTCAGTGGCTTTGAAATAAGGTTGCCAGGGGGCAGCCAGCAACCCCTGGGAGCATTTAGGTAGTGGAGACTGGTGTGCAGGTGCGTGCTCTCATTTCCCCTCATTTCCTCCTGCCAGGTCCTGAGGGAAAATAAATTTGGCTCCCAACTCTCTGGCTTTATGGCAAGGCTGAAAAACAGAACTATTTCAGAGAGCTTTGGGGGCAGCCTGGGCAAAGAGAGAATACAGTGCTGAAGGGGGCTTAAGAATTTTTTAGACTGGTTTTTAATGTTTCAAATAAATAAATAAAATAAACCACTCAGGACTGGTATGCATAGACTTCTTTCGTTCACCAGCAGAGGCCAACTACTGTCTGTGACAGAGGTTCAAACTGGGGACTCCCTGATTTATAGTTTATTTTCTCAGCCTCTTCACCATTCCAGCTTTAATGTTTTCATTGGGACATTGGAGTTTTATTTTCTTCATGTTCTTCAATGAGGGCTATGAAATCTAATCCTAGCATCTTCCACTTGGGTGGGTCATCATTTCTTGAAGGCCAAATGTTCAAGTAACAAAGAGGTTTCGTCACTTTCGTTCTAACGAGGTAATTGGAACCAAAGGTAGACTGCTGTGCAATGTTTGTTTTAAAAGGAAGACTACAGTGATGCTTTAGATGATCTTCATCATTTTAAATTGTAACAGGATACAGGGCAAAAAGCACCTGACACAATCATCTTGGTTAAAGAAGAATAAAGACAACTTGGAATTGAGTTGAATGACCTTGTTCCTTTGTATTAGTACTTGCCCCCTCAAAGATGGAAATAAAATTGAATGTTTGGGACCATGAAATACAACCTAAAATAACAACTTCAATTACTTAAGGTCAAAGACAAACAGATATGATTCAAGAGATCATATACTGGACCTCACACAACTTTCTTATATCTTCTTTTGTGGCTGCAAATAAGATGGCTAGGAAGGGAATGTTTAGGTTTTAGGAAGACTTGTTGGTGCATGTTGAAGACGCATTCCATCTTCCAAGCACAGGCACTTATTGTGTGCTGCTTATCCATGGAGCAACATGGGATCAACTAGTTGCCTTTGTGGCCAACCAGGAATCCCCTATTTGGGTCAGGTAGGGGCTCACTTCTGCCTTCTTCATGTTGTTCTTAGAGGTGGTTTACATAGGCATGGTCTGTGGATGGGTTAGGCATAACTAGTGATTGCAAGAATATAGGGTGTTTCTTATTACAGGTAGAGTGAAATTAGGGAGGGTCTTAGTCCATGGGCAACTGGGGAAGCTGCCCCAGTCCCCACCCACCTTTCCCCATCTCACAATGGAGGGGGAAGAGAAGGTTCCTACTGCTGCCACATTAGCTCCTCTCATTTGGGGTTCAGGCCGCCCACTTGCAGTTACAGGCATTCACAGCCACCTTGTCCAGGGCTTGGACCACTGGCTGCCATTTACTGTCTGGGGCCCAGGCAGCTGGGTGAGCCCATGGTTCTAGCTGCTCAAGCACCTCCATCCCATCCTGGGCTCAGACAGCCAGCTTCGTGGTGCCCTGGCCACTTGCACCCACCCTGCACAAGGCTCAGGCAGCCATTTCCACAGTGGCAGCCAATCGCACCTTGTTTGGTCCTGGCCAGGGGAGTGGCAAGGGGTCTGGTTCTGGGGTTCCCCACTGGACTTTTGCCTAGGGCCCCTAAGTTTACCCCTGGATGAAGTTGGAAGATAGGGACTACATTAATGTCTAATATTTTAAATATCTAATATTTTTGTTCCATTTATTATGTGTATCTATGCAACATCCCTGTCAACTGCTTAAACACATTATGTGCAAATTAAATTTAAAGGAAATGTTCTGGGTCACACAGCTGCCTTCAGTGTGATTAGGGTTTAAATGGTTCAAAACAGCACTGATCACACCAGAGAAACAAAAAGTTCAAATAAATAAGCCTGCTATTTAAATGGAGTTGTACTGGCATGAGGCCACATCTGAGGCACGCACAGAGTTTGCAGAATCAAAATGTGCATGAGTCATGCTGAAATGCCTTAAATATTCTGAAGTCAGGGAACTGGGCTGATTCAGGACGGGATTAGTCAACAGCAATTTCCTCAAGCAATACAACAAGATATTCAGCAAAGGATTCATATTGCTGAAGGTCATTTTCAGTTGTTTACATGAATTATATATATTCAGGGTTTTGGTTTTCCTTTAAAATATACCAATCTGCCATCATGCTTATGGTAATTTTTGTTGATATTGTTCAATGGAGTGTAATAAAGACCATAGTCAACAGCTTGAGAAAGCATTCCCTACAAATTATCCCCAAATGTTACGTTGTCCCACAGATGAAACAGAATGTGTCAGAGTGTTTGGCATTAAGGATGGATCACTTAGCACAAAACATGTCTTGCAACCTTTCAATGGAGTCTAAATAAAGAGGAAGAGGGCGTAAATAACAAAACCTAATATTGATAAAATCGCTATCAAATTATGGGCTGGGTTCAAGGTGCCCTTTATGACAGACCCCTCTTCTTCTTCTCTGTGAGGCAGATCTTCCCACCAAAACAATATTCCCTACTCTTTCTTTTTCTTTTTTTTAATTTTTTTATTAGTTTTCAGAAAAAAGAAAGTAAAACACAAATGAAAACAAAGAAAAAAGAACAACCATACAATACGTATGGAGACTATACTATAGTATCTAAATATCTTTTCCTAATCAGAATCATTTTACAATTCACCTACGTTATTCCTTAAATTCTGCTTAGAACTTACACGTTTAGTAAACATTCAATCACATTTACTCACATTTTAGTTAAATAATTTCCCAACCATTTATAAAATCTTGTCCAGTTATTTTCAAAAGTTTCTTCTTTTTTATTTGAAAGTTGCAAAGTTAGTTTGCCCATTTCTGCCATTTCCAGTAGTTTGTGGATTATTTCTTCTTTAGATGGGACCTCTTCTCTTTTCCAGTATTTTGCATATAAAATTCTAGCCATGGTAATCACATGTATAATCATGTAGCTATCTAATTTTTAAATGAGTCTAAGATAATGTTCAACAAAAAATTTTCCCTACTCTTTTTGAGCAGCCTCTTACTAAAGTATTTGAATTATAGAATTATAACTACCTGCATGTCCCACCCTGTGATAGAGAAGTTATTTGGCTTTTGCCCAGGCCAGAGATTTATTGTAACTCAGCAGGAGTCCTCTTGTAAATCCCTTTGGGAAATGACACTTGACACAAAGAAAATTCAAACAGAAAGGTTGACTTTATTGAACAGGCACCGTTGAGTTAGGAATAGGGCAAGGGATGAGAAGCCGAGGTAAATTTGGTTGTTTATACAAATTATAGTATTTTGAACAGGCAACAGAGTATAATTGACGCTTATATTGTTAGAGACTCAGTTTTTAACTGTGAGAGGTTTGTTTGTCTTGAAGAATTCTTTTTGCAACAATAGGTCTAAATATAATTTCATAAAACTATCTTAGTTTCCTGGAAAGTTAGTACTTTCTTCCTGTATTTAAAAACTTTACTTGTGGGATTATAACTTTCCACTGGTTTTAACTCTTGAGGAGTCTAAGGCTGTTTCTCTTTTCATACAAACCAGGGGTCCCTTCTGAGTTGAACCCTCTGAATAACTGGGTAATAAATATCCTCCTCTTTCTAGGAATGATGATCCTTTTCTGTTTGGCTAGGCTGGCAGTTTCCAACCTCCTGTCCAGTCTCTTCTGTCAAACCTAAACCCCAGTTCTGGAGATTGTGGATAAATGGAATTCAGCTAGGGCCGACACTTAGACTTTTAAGTTCTGTTTTCTGAACTTTTCCTCAAATGTGTTGGTATACAGTAAGGGCCAAGAGTTGTGTCGCTTCACTTCCCAGGTGACTTGTCTGGGTTCTTTTTTTTTTAACGAATATGAAAAGTCTCTTATCGATATTTAAATGACTTCATTTGGTCCACAGAATTTCCCTGTCAATAGAAACAGACACTCCCTTAAGATATAAGAAGGCAGCATATAGTTTTAAATCACTCCTTTTGGTGTACTTATCAATGAGGTGGACTAAGGTGGTGCAACGATGCAGTGTGGATTTCTCCTTACAGAACCCTAACTGTTCTGGGCCTATAACATTATGATGAGTTATCCAAAGCAAGAGCTTGGATAGTAAATGCTTAGAATATAATTTGCCCAGTATAGAGAGCAGACTAATCGGTCTATAAATGGAAGGGAGAATGTGGTCATCTTTTTTATAAACTGGGACCACAGTGGCATTAGGCCTTGCTTTGGGAATATTACCCGTTCTATCAATCATTGTAAATAATGAGGTGAGTACAATAATGAGTACAATAATGAGTACAAGCTTACCTGAAGTTACTGAGAACGAAGCCCTGTTTTTTACAGTTCACAATAAGAGTCCATCAGGAAATGTTATAGTATTAATTTTCTCTTTTAAATACCACATAAACATTTATGTTTGACTTTGTACTCCCCCCCACCCCGTTCAACTGCTGTTTGTAGTATTTGGACATGCCAGTAAAGGTGACTGGCTGACTGACTGACTGACTGACTTGTCTGTTTCCCTCAGACCAACACACACTCTCCTCCTGACTGACAACTGCCAAGCCAAAGTCCAAACTACGACTGACTCCCTCTGAGAAGACTGACAAGACTTTTTAAAACTCTCCTCAGCTAGTGCTGACCAGTCAGAAAGAAGGGGGTACATGTAGGCAGCAGCCTGTCAAACTGTGCTTTACAGTGAGGCATTTACCCCTAATCTCCCAGCTCTTTGAATTTGATGCACTAAGAATCCTGCTTTTGGAGGTCAGTTTGTCATACCCTTCAGCTCATGAAGGAATCTCCCATCTATTGCAGTCCTTCTATGAATGGGAGATGTTTCCAAGAGCAAAGGGGAACTTTTGGATCCAACCTTGTAAAATTAAATTTTAAAAAAAAGCATCAAATAGTGATCTGAAATGTTAAATTCCCAAATTTTCAAGAAGCCCATGAAGAATAGGCCATAAAAAATAAGATCTCTATTTCATCTCTAATATGGCTTTATAAAAATGTGCAACCAGAGACCAAATATATCATTCCAGAGGGAAATTTTGCAATTTCAGAACTGTATGCATCTCAAGAGTTTAAATAAACATTGTATTATGATAGTGTATGTAAAATCAACAAGATGAAAATAAAGGGAGTAGTTCAGACTAGGGCTGCTAGCCGAGGGCTGACAATCCCTGGGAGCTGGGGGGGGGGGGGCAAAGCTAGGCATCCCATGATGCCACTTCTGGCTGCATAACTGCAAATGATGTCATGCATCGCCATAATGCATCGCCATAGCAATGTCCCAGTCTCCACAGTAACACCCCCAAAAGTCCCCCCCACACACATTTCCTCCTGCTGCTGAATTGGGCAGCAGTGAGCAGCCAGAGGAAGAGGCGGGTCAGTCTTCAGCAGGAAATGTGCCCCCCCCCAGTCCAAGCTCATCTACAATTCCAGACCACGATTAAGCAAAGGGACTCAAGAGTTCTGATGCCTCTTGGATGACGTTTAAATACGGCACTCTTCTGCATTAGTGCTGTCAAATTCTCATTCTCAGGAATTTTGTCATTCTGTGTAATCTTCAGCCAGTGCAATCATCAACAAAATTACCCCCTTCCAAGACAATAGACTGCTGTTCTTTTCCTACACTCATTTCACGCTGGTTTCAAATTTCACTTTGGTTTTTTTCCCAGGGTCTGAAGAGCAGTAAGCAATGGGATCTGTTTAAAGCAGTGTAATGCTAGCTTGACCATAAGAGGGCAATTAATGAATGTAGACGGTGATTTTTAAACTAGAACAAGTATGGTTTGAAACTAGAAACAGGTATAGACGGGGTTTTTTTTAAAACTACAATGATTCCAGTGGGAAAGTCAGATGTAGATTTGACCTTAGAAGGGTGTACCTCTGCTTAGAGAGGGACTGTAAACATGATGGAATGTGACTCTAAGCAAGGAAGCATACCCATACAAATAAATACATGAGCATGTTGTAGTCACACATGTAAATCTCTGTTGTAAACCACCTTGAGCCCTACTCTCCGGAGAGGTCAGCCTAGAAATGTAATTAATAAATACACTAATAAAGCCAGAATAATACCAAGGGATACTCTACTAAAAGATGGGCCCAAATCAACAACAGCAGAACACCACTGTTTCCCTTTTCTGTTTGGCTGTTTGGTCACATACAACTCCCAGGTCAAACCTGTTTAACGCATCATTGGTGATGTGCAAGTTATGCTGGACAGTGATATTCCTCTCTCTCAGGCATTGGAAGTCAAACCTTTTCTTGCCCACAGAGAGCCTCCTAACTGTGAACAATTTCTCACTCGCAATAATGTGATTCCTAACATGGAAAGGGACTCTGGCATCAGGAACTGCAATCAACCAAGCCGCCAGCTCTGTCTCCATATTAATTCTGGCAACAAAATCACAACACCAGCAAAACCATCTCAGGTTCATTCACTTGTTCATCTCCCAACATTATATATGCCATCAAGTGTCAGCAATGCCCTTCCACTCTTTATATCAGACAGTTCATGCAATACAAAAGAATAAATGAGCATATATCTGACATCAAAAACCACAACACAAAGCCCAGCGGAAGAAAATTTAAATCTTTCAGGACATTCCTGGAATTTTGCTGACCTAAGAGTACTGATCTAAGAGTAGCAATCTTTGAACAGAGATGCTTCAAGGGGAGATTACAATGTGAGATTGCTGAACTTGAGTTCATTCACAGATTCAGGACAATGGACCCCATGGGGCTGAATAAGGACATCGGATACTTATCTCTCTACAGATACTCAGTTATTGCCCCTGAGCCTTTCTCCCTTACTCTAATTAAGCTGGTTACATTTTGCATTGCACCTTTGCATCTTAATGCCTTTCTTTGCAATACTCCTTACCTTCTCACTGGGATATAAGGATTCAGAGATCTATTTGTATCTAAAGAAGGGAGTTTTGACTATCAAAAGCTTATACTCTGAAAATCTTGTTGGTCTCTAAGGTGCTACTGGACCTGTATCTAGCTCTATTTCTTAAAGTTAGATAGCCAGCATAATGTAGTGGTTAGAGTATCAAACTAGGATCTTGGACACCCAGATTCAGAAATCACCCTACTTGTCCAGATTGATGTAGTGATTAAGAGCGCAAACTCTAATCTGGGAGAACTGGGTTTGATTCCCCACTCCTCCACATGCAGCTGCTGGTGTGACCTTGGGTCAGTCAGAAGTTCTTTCAGAAATGTTCCCTCAAGGGCAGTTCTCTAGAGAGCTCTCACAGCCCCACCTACCTCACAGGGTGTCTGTCATGAGGAGGGGAAGGGAAAGAGATTGTAAGCCGCTCTCCTTTGGGTAGTGAAGGGTGGGGTATAAATCCAATCTCTTCTCTTCTTCTTCTCTTCTATGAAGCTTAACCTAATATACTTCATGAAGTAGTTGTGGGGGTCAAATTAAAGAACAAAGTTGATCTTCTATGCATTCCTGAACTTCTTTGAGGAAGAGTGAGATAGAAAATGTACATTCATAAAGAGACCATTTGAGTACTGTGAATGTTCCTGAATCCTCCCGAGTCTTCAACAGAAGCTCCTTGTTGCTCTTAAACATTTGTGATATCAGGCCTAAATGAAGTGGTAGTGGTGGTAACTCTCAGCAAGGCCAACTGTAGAGTGCATCATCAATCAACTGTTACATGTAGTCAGGGGTCATTTTGAGGGGGAACGAGCAGGAATGGCATTCCGGGCGTAACAAGCCCTGGAGTAGGGAATCCAGGCATGCTTGCATACCTGCCCTTTGCTTCTCCAGCCAGCCCTCCATGGCAGGCTGGCTGGGGAAGGGAAGGGAAGGGGCAGGCATGGAAGCATGCCTCCTCCTCCTCCCTTCCTTATCCGAGCTTCTCCACTACTGAGGAGAAGCTTGGAGAGGGGAGGGAAAGTGTGTGGCGGCGATATTTCAATGTCTTTCTTTCCCTCCCTGATCTGGGGGCATTTTAAACATGCCTGGGTTCCCTGCCTGATCTTCTCCAGGTACCCCACAGTCACGAGGCACCTGGAGAAGATCAGGCAGGGATAGGGCTGCCAAGTCTTGAAAACTCACTGGCAAGGGGGAGTCCTCCTCCCGCCAGGAGTTTCTTCTGGTGCACGCACTTCGCGCGCGCCCATCGATGTCACCGGAGGTGATGCAGCACGTTGGGGGCATTGCCAGGGCGACGCTCTGGCAATCACCCCAAAACTCTATGATATCATAGAGTTTTGGGGTGATTGCCAGAGCGTTGCCCTGACAATGCCCCCAACATGCTGCGTCACTTCCAGTGACGTCATTATGTCATCCTTGCTGGATGACACCGGGGGTGGGGTTCCCCCGCCAGCCAAATGCTGGCCGGCGGATCGGGAACCCCTTTAGCGGGGGATTCCCAAGTCAGCCCTAGGCAGGGAACCCAGGCATGCTTGCATGTCTGCCCTTTGTCACGGGGTGTGGCATTTGCAAAGAAATTATGCTAATGAGTTATGCTAATGAGCTCCTGCACCTCTTCTTCTACAAAATGACCCCTGCATGTAATGCATCCACATCCAGGCTTCCTCCACCCATTGTGTTCATGCATGTGTACATAGACACAAACACAGAACAATTATCAAGACAAACTCTTCACAAAACCAAGTTCACACCATTGCATCTCAGGTGGATAGTTCTGGATAAGAAGCAACACAGATGAGCCATAATATTGAGGAAACTGTGTGTGTGGGGGGGTCACTTTAAGCCCTCGTGAAGCAGGACATTTTTTACTCTAAGATGATGGATAAACAGATTTTTCTCTTGGGAGAAACCGTTTCCCCTCCAGCACAGAAGCTCAAGGAAAGATGAGCAAATAAGCATGCTCTCTGCTCACCTACTCATTTTCTCCCAAGCCATCTTCTTGTTGTGAGGTGGTGCCCTAAGCAAAACCTCCCATACATGAAGGCCATCTGCATCACTGCATGGCTCCCCGCAGTCTTAACAAAAGCTAGTAACGCCAGCTTTCATCATAATCCTCTTCTTCTAGTTCAATGGTGCAACTTCAATGTAGCACTCACCTCTTTCTCCCTTCCAGGCAAGAGTCACAGAGCAACTGCCCCTTATTCTGTCTGCACAAGAGTGGAGAATGAGCAGTTCAGGCATATTAACTTCACAGCAGCTAAATGTGGGTCTGGGCGGCATGAATGGTACTTGTGTGTTTCCTTTCAAACAAAATATTAATTATAATAATTATTATAACAAGTCAGCAACTGCCACTCGGAACTGAGAAATATGCTAATGCAATATGGAAATTGTTTTTGCACAGGTGCTCCAAGGTCGACTACAGTGCATGCATGCTGATTGTACTACAGTCAAATTGATAACTGGTTTGAGAAGACCTTGCTCATGCAGTTAGCATCTGGGGAGACAGGACAGGGAGCTGCTGATCCAGAATTAAAGGAGAATAATGAGCAAGAAAAGTTAGCAAACACTGGAGAACACCACCAAGAAAAGATACTCTGATTTAAAAATTAAGCTGGGCAACTGCAGCTCTCGATATTTAGCAAATGCAGAGAAAATGTGCGTCGTGTGACTGTTAGGAATTCAGTCATGGAAGTGATGTCAATTTGTTCTTTCCATAGCAGATTATGAATTTTGATGGTGGATGACTCGAATCCTCGGCCGTCTGAGGCGACTTTAAAAAAACCAAAAAAAATATTTTATTTTGCTCAGAAAACACCAAATATAGTTTGTATGGTATTTAATACACAGTATTATTGGAACAAAGGTCAGTGCAGCCCGGCAGCCAAGTGGGAGTGGCAGACCTGGGGAAGGCCCCAGAACCAAGGCCCTCCCCCAGCCTGCCCCCACAAGGAGATGAGACAGCAAACCATTGGCTGCCCAGTCGAATGTTGCTGGGTTCCCCCAGACAGCCAACAGCTGTGCCCACGTGACCCAATGCTGCCTAGATGAAAAACCTGCCTCCTGTTCACCCCCTCACCCTGCAGCTGTAAAACAGCCCCAGGTAAGGCCACGGCTTTTCTCTTCAATTACTGACACACTAGGGCTGCAATCAGATGAGCCTTTAGATCCAATATAGCTGCTGATGCTAGATGGATCTAAAGTGCACAATCAGACAGCAACACACACGCTCATCGGCACCCTTTTCTGCCCCACTCCTGAAATGGAGTAAAAAAGATACCGGGGAAAGTACAGTCCTAATGCTTGCCAACAGGAAATGGACAAATTTTCCATAGTGCAATTACTCAAGTGTTCTCTCTGGCCATCGGGACAATCTTCTCATTCCATCCCGACTGACTGCCATTTTTTTGCTTGCATAGTAATATGTGCATTACCACATAATCATCCCCATCTCTAGGCCAGCTCTGAAAATGAGCAGGAAAGGGAGTGATCTTTGTCAGGCAACCACAGCCCACTGTGAACGACAGGGATCACAGTGCTCTGTGGAAGGATCAGTGAGTGGTCAAAGCGGAGAGTCTGTTCCAGGAAGTTGGAAAGTGCATGTGCAAAAAACTGCACCCTCATTTACGTGCATGTGCAAAAGTGGGGGGGGGGGGGGAACCACTCACCCATCCATGCCATCTGAATGTGCAGTGATGGACTGAGCCCACAGCAAAACAGGTTATACTGGGATGTCTGATTGAATGACTCCATTTCAAGTATGAACGGATGAAACAGGAGCGCTTCCCGACTGTGCCAAATGGCACATCCGACTGCAGTCTAGGTTATATTTTTTAATTTATTTTATAATGATTTTCCTTAGTACAGAATACACAAGTATGAATAAGAAGGCAAGTAAGAACTAGAAAATGGTGCTGCTTGTGTTAACAGAAATAACTCACAAGAGTATCACAGAATGGTTTATATACAATCCAGTGCTGGGAACAGAGTGCCCCACCCCCCAAAAAAGCATCTCTAATTTTTAAATAAAAAGACTTAATAAAGCACACAAAACCCAGCCTGGAGCAATGAACACTGCTTGTAATCAAGCAGCTGAAATGAATTTGACATAACCCCCCCTTTGTGTCAGAGTCTTCAATTAACAATGCCAGCCCAGCATTAGTTGAAATTGCCTCTTTAAACAAGGATAAAAAAAACCCAAAACAACACCAGAAAAGGACCAGGTGATTGTCTAATGAAATAAATGGCTAGTTTAAGTGTTTGGTAGAACATCAATTGTCACAGACATTGTTCATTTCATGGCTACGTTTAATGGTTCTGCAATTACAGTTCTGCTTTGTACAAAATACTCTGATGTGCATGTTTACATTGATGAGGAACCATTACGGCATATTCAGAATGTCAGTCAAGGCCACAAAATCAGAAGAGGCATAGTATTAAACAAAAGAGCACATTTGATTATTCCTCTTAATTTATACAAACTGCAGTGGGGACTGACTGCCAAGCTCAAGGATCTATCGTAAAACATGGCAACAGATTGCCGGCTTTAGCATGAAATTATCAGTACAGCATTCACATTGCTAGAGCCACATCATCCGGTGTGCTTTTAAAATTTTGTGCTCTTTTTCATTCTTTGGAGAAAGGCCAACATTCACAAACCTACACAGCAGTGTCCCATCATGGCGCATTGAGGGGGTGGGGGCAGGAGAGTCATTCGGTTTGAGGCTCAAGCTAAAGAAGGGGCACAGATTTAGACACATTGGTTTTTCGGGCATTGGACAAATTTTGCAATTCATCTTTATGTGTCTCCATTTTGTAATATGGCTAGGGCTTCCAAAGCTGGAAGTAAACCAGGCCTCTCTGTACCTCTGAGAGGGCCTGTGTCCCATCACTGCTGGGGAAAGTCTAATTCACCCCTAGAATATGTGAAGAAAATACTCGAGAATTTCTAGGGTGCTATCTAAAAGAGGGAAATGCCCCCCTCCACCCTTATAGAAAGAGTGAGAGAAAGACTGACCCTTAGACATTATAAATAATATTTAGTCAGCTTCATTTAGGGGCCTACTTCTGGAAACTGGGAAGTAATAAATATTGGTAGAAAAAAGCAAGAGTCCAGTAGCACCTTAAAGACTAACAAAATTTGTGGCTGGGTATGAGATTTCAAGAGTCACTGCTCACTTCTTCAGATACAGCTAGAATGTGAGTCCATCTGTCCTATATATTGGAAAGTGGAGGGGAATCAGATGTTGAATGACATTAGCAGGCAAATTACAATAGCAGGTGAATGTGGTGTGATATGCAGAGGGGTAGGAGGTGTGGCGAAATCAGGTTTGGTAACGAGACAGGAAACCTAGGTCTCAATTCAGTCCAGGTGGATGCATTGTCTTGAGCTTCATGATCAGTCGCCATTCAGCTTTCTAATCTCCCTTTGAAATTCCTCTGTAAGGGAAACTGATTCTGTCCTGGTCTGAAGCAGCAGAACAAAGTCTGAGTCCAGCTGCATCTTTAAGACCAACAAAGTTTTATTCAAGGTCCTCCTGTTCTCTTGCTACAGCGAAGCATAGGGTCTCAGCAGGTGCCAGGTTCCTCACCTGAGGAGTCGCACCACCCTCATTGGGATATTTTAACACCTCCTCCTCATGAGTTGTGTCCCCCCCCAGCTGCCCCCCTCCATGTCTCCTGCTCACGAGTTGTGTCTTTCCAAGAATCAAGATCTACCTTACAGTGCAACACCCACCTCAGGAACCAAGAGCTACTTCATAGCACACCTACCTCATGAACCATCTACCTCATAGCACAATACCTACCTCATGGACCAGCATCCACCTATACAAACCTCTACCTTGTCAAATATCCACCCATACAAGCAAGCTTGTTTGACTGCACCCAAGGTTTCCCCATCTACAGCAACAGTGGTTTGGTGACTGCCTCCCAGGCCCAAGGAGAAGGGTTGGCAACCCCCAGAATCCATGTCACCAAGGGGAGGCAGGTGGGTAACAACCCCCCAGGCCAGAGGGGAAGGGTTGGCCACCCCCAGAATCATCTTCACAATCAGGTGACTGCCTCCCAGGCATGAAGGGGAGTGTGCCAACCCCAGACCCCAGTCACCAGGGGGAATCAGGTGAGTGGCCACCTCCCAGGCCAGAGGAGAAAGGTCAGCTGTGATTTTCCCAGAGAGCACTTTCCTGGGAGCACTTGCTTTTGGGGGCCACTATTTGGACCCCCACAGCCAATCCTCACCAAATTTGGAGGCCAGGAAAAGGGGCAGCCCAGGGAGGTCCTCTGTGAGTTTGATGTCTCTGGCTTGTGGGGGGGGGGTCCATTTGACATGGTCCTGAACCACCTCCCAGGCAAGAGGAGAAGGGTCAGCTGTGATTTCCCCAGAGAGCCCTTTTCTGGGGGCACCTGGTTTTCTGGGGGCACCTGCTACTCACCCCCCCCCCCCGGCAATCCTCACCAAACTTTGAGGGCAGGTAGAGAATAGTTGGCTGGAGACTCACGGTGAGTTTGGCATCTCTAGCCACAGGGGGGCCATTCTACCACATCCCCAAGGCACAAACCTATGAACCATGAATTGGTTTGTTAAACTGAAAGGTTCATGGTGGTTTGTGGCTCATGAACCCCCATGAACCGCCACGAACCACCATTTTCCTGGTTCATGCCCACCCCTACTTACAACCACTTCTTTCAGATTGGTTGGGATTACATCCTCCTGCACAGAGGCATATATTACCTCCTGGACCCAGTCACCCAACCCAGCCTAGCATGATACTATTAGCCATGAGGGGCAAGACTGGATGTGATGGGCTGCACACTACAAAGCATGTTGTCCACTTCATCAGGCCTCACTAACTGAAAGCCATCCATACAGACTACACTCCAGTAGCAACTTGATACTGAACCAATCCAGTGGGGGGGGTCTAGGTTATGACAAATGCGGTTCTACCTGCAGAATGCATTGCAAAGGAATCCCAGGGGGCTTTATGTTTTCTAGGTAAACATCCTTTGGGGCTTGAGATAAGAGCCCCTTCACAACCCAGAAACGCTCCCTGGATGACATAATATAGATTCAGTGGTGGCCAAGAAGTAAGCTCATTCTGCTGCCATCACTGCCACAAAGGGCTCTCACTTGTTTTCAGTTGCATTTGTTTTGAGTTTTCCTTCACTTGCTCTGTCTGCCCAACTGTTTTATTATCCGAAGCCCCTTAGTAAACCCAGAAGCGTTCCAGACTGTATAGAAGGAGAAAGGATGCTCAAGGGCGATCCTTTCTGGGAGCTGCTTAATTTTTTAAATACCCTTGGGAGGCTGCCATTCACATAATAGTGACATTTCAGATTAGATCTGACATGTTCCGGTGGGGGAGTCTTTCCTCTGCAGTTTTCCCAAAGCCAACCCAAATCCCCCTTAAAGTCTAACTTGCCCTATATTTTCCTGGAAGAGTCAAACAGCAGCTTTGATGCAGGGAGGAAGTGACAACAGCATGTGGCATTCTCATCCTGAGCAAAAATGCGTATGTGCACACATGAAGGAGGAAAAGAAGAGGTGGATGAGAAAGGTCATGTGTGGGTGTGTATGGGCTGCCTTCACATTTTCGCAAAAGAGAAAGAGGAGAGAAGCTGCTGTGGTAGCTTTAAAGAGAAGGATAAGGAAGTGGTCACAGAAGCGCTGCAGGAAGGGTGGAGAACAACTTTTGACTGCTTGGAGAGTGACTGGTCACTCCCTAGTGACCTGCTGCCCACTGCTGGTCAGGGCTGAGTAGGTCTCATTTAGGACTTTCTGAATGAATTCTCCCTCTGCTGTTCATATTCCCTACACGCCATAACAAATGATCTTCTTGAGACTGTCGACTCATCTTTCTCTTAGGAACCATCTTTCAGTTCTTCAGCCCGTTCTTCTCTCCCTGCACAAATTGGCTAGATATTTTTATCTGCCTCGTTTTCCTGGTGCATAGATGATAGCAAGCCCGGCATGAAAATTTGTAACATCAAGCTCCTTTGAAAATATCTTCATATCCTGTTGAAACAATATCTCAGTTGCTTCAATGCCATCAGAGTGATTGCTGAGGTTGATCTCCTCATGATACCCTAAAAATGCTCTAAGCAATTCTTTGGAACGTTTAAGGGGAAAAAAAGGAATGACTGTCCATTTTAATCTGTTTATTTCCTGTTACCATGATGCACCAGGCAGTGACAGATTTTTGAGGTTCGTATTACGAGAGAATTGTGAACAGACTACTTAGATGCTATTCTTACTCTGAACATATGAAAGCTACTTTTTACTGAATCAGACCATTGGTCCATCAAGGTCAGTGTTGTCTACTCAGAATAGTAGTGGCTCCCCAAGACTCAGGAAGAGGTCTTTCATACCACCTGCTACCTGACCCTTCTAGTTGGATATGACAGGGGTCAAACCTAGGACCCTTTGCTCACAAAGCTGATGCTCTACCACTGAGCAATGGCTTCATCTCAAATTTTGGATGGTTACCAAATGTTTGTGATAAGTATTGGAGTCGGGAGTCCATGGAATAGTGAAACAGCTAGATCTTTATTGCTGGTCCGGATGAAGCATACAACCCAGGGCTCGAAGCCCTCCTTTTATGCTGGTCAGGGATAATCCCCTGACCTCACCCAACTGGCCTGATAGGCTATTATACGTCTATTTACATCTCATAGGTTCCTGGGGAGAAACCTAGGTACATGATTGGTGGCTGGTTTGAATCCACCTGGCCTTTGTTCTACCTGGCTGAAGTTCAGGTAGTTTCTTGGCCATGTGCTCTGGAGCACATGGCAACCGAATGGTCAATACATAACAGTTTGTGAAGTAAATGTCATGTCAGAAAGTTCATTCTTTGGTTCATTCTTTAAGCAATTCTTTGGTAGCATTCCCTACTGCAAGACTTTCTGAAAGACAAAGTTATAAACAAACAGCTCTGAAAGAGATTTGAAGGATTTTTCAAGTCCATTTGAGTAACCCCTGTTTTACTTGCTGTACAAATGGATTCTGAATCACCTTTATTATGTATTCCAAAATGCTATGCTGGAAGGCAGGCTGTCTGAACTTTTTGAATGGAATATTTGCCAGGGACACCTACAGCGGGGAGCATTAACCTTACAGACCTCGTATTTTTGGACCAATTCCACAGTTTTGAGACAAGGCAAATAGTCCACTTTTCCTGCTAGGAGAAGACATGATATTTTAGCTCTGCTAATCAGTCACACGTTCTGTGGATCTTTTAGCGGTTGTCACTTTTAAAGTTTTTAGTGACATTGGCTTATATGAATGCCAGAGGTGAATAAACCTTTCATGGGGCAGACTCACTCCTGAAAAGAAACTTGGATGTCTTAATATGAAATTACTTATAACTCCTAAATTAAAATAATCTGTCCATTTGACTGCTACACTCAAACTATGCTGGAAGCTGGTTTACTTTTAGAGTGTGTAAGAATTATTTATTTAGATATTTTCTTTTCTCCTCAGTGGGGACCCAAAGTTGCTTATAACACTGGTCTCCCTTCCTCCATTTTATAAGCATTGCATGCTGTAAACTAAGCTCACCCTCCCCATGTTTCTGCATATCACCGTAGTAGGTATGATCCCTGATTCACAGGCGGCACACCCAGAGATGGGACTTCTGCAAATCTGCAACGAGTAGGCACCTCAGAGGAAAACTCTCATGCGTCTCTGAATGTGGAATGACTGAATAACTCAATTAAATCCCGTCAAGATACCTAGTTGAATGAACTGCATCAAGCTGAGGCTGATCAGAAGGTCAGAGGGGTGGGTCATACAGAGGTTGTGGTCACACTGCAAGTTTATTGCGATTTGTTCCCACTGTATATTTGATCGGGGATATTTTTTTGCGGGTTGGGATGATCACACCTCTCTCCCCAAACCACTTACATCGCACAATGAGGCTCCAGGCACTGTCCAGATAGCTGTGCTGCTCAAGCAGTGGCACAGCATGAGTTTTTTAAAAAAAATTATTTGTGCATGAGCATATGCGCATGGCCAAACCACCACTCCCACTTGGACATGCTGTACTCCTTTGTTTTTGCAGTGTTTTTTTTTTCTGAGCAGCAAACAAAATGAACCACCAACATACAACCGAGCGCTGGAGTCTATATATGTGCACTTGAACATTCATCCATTGAATATATTGTGAAAGGGAAATTATTAAGTACTATTATCAGGGGTCATTTTGTAGAAAAAGAGGTGCAGGAGCTCATTAGCATAACTCATTTGCATATGCCACACCCCCTAACATACCGGAAGTGTGTCAGAAGGCAACACCCACCCCTCAGGCTCCACTCCACAGGTGAGTGAAACTGACCTGCTCTTCCTCCATTCCCTTCCCCATCCACTGCTTTTTGCAATAAACATAAACTTAAAGAACACACCCTCATTCTCTTCCTGCTCCCTTGAAACCACCAGGTTTCAAGTAGATGAGATACCCAGGACATGTGCACCACCCATCCCTTTCCCTTCCCCTCCCCACAACAAGACACCCTGTGAGGTAGGTGGGGCTGAGAGAGGTCTTTTGAGAACTGCTCATGAGAGAACAGCTCTGAGAGAACTTGTGACTGGCCCAAGGTCACACCAGCAGCTGCATGTGGAGGAGTGGGGAATCAAACCCGGTTCTCCCAGATTAGAGTCCAACTCCTGGCCACTATACCAAACTGATGGGGTGGAAGCTGCTAAAGGGTTGGTGAAATTTCTCCAGTACTTATGTGCCATGTGCCAGATAAAAAATGGTATACTTAGAAAATTTATATGCCACCTTGAGCAAGTCTCTGGAAAAGCAGCACACAGTCATAAAAGGAACAATGATAAAATTATCAATATTAAAACAAAACATTAAAAACAATAAAGACCCTAGCAGAGCTTTCCCCGGGGCGCTGCGCCTCTGCACTGCTCGGGGAAGCCGAGGAGGGGGCGGGGCTTGGTCATGTGCTTGCCCCCTGGGCTCCTCATTCCCGGAGCTGCGCTCCTGTGCGCTCCCGCTCCAACGGACCCCTGACTATTATTACTAATATACAGTCATTACATATGATGAAGAAATTAATACAAGACTATTTTCAAAGAACAAGGAGAGACTAGTACACAATAGGTATAGTAAATAATGTAGGTCATTTGCATGGTCCAGTCAAGCAGTCAAAATGTAAAGATGCATATTATAAGTCAGTCCAAAAATTCTAATGTCCAGGGAAAATCCAGAAATTCAGGGAACAAGGTATCTAGATTACTTGAGACTCATTTCAAGTTGTAGAACTTTTCTTCAGCCGAAATTCAATGAAGGACTGGTACTTGGGAATACACTCCAATATTTAAGCAATCGATTCTATCTCATAGAAATCCATAGAAAGCCTCCACGTGGGTTATAACAATACTGAATTCATCATTAACAGATTTGCAGAATCTGTGTCATTTACGCTCTTGGGTCCCGCAGGGTTCCATCTTATCCCCCCCCCCCCCATTTAACATTTATTTGAAACCACTGGGAGAGGCCATCTGGGAATCTGAAATGAGGAGTCACTGATATTTTTCCTCAACAGCTAAGACTGGTGGGTCTGTGGAATTCCTGAATAGGTGCCTGGAGAAGGTAATGGGATTGATGAGGGACAATAAGCTGAAGGACAGTAAAGACAAGACTGAAATGCTGCTGGTCAGTGGAGCAGCTGCTCAAAGACTGCAGAGTGAGCCTGTCCTGGAAAGGACTGCACTCCCCCTTAAGGAGCATGTAGCTTGGGGATGCTATTGGATCCTGGCCTATGGTTGGAGGCTGAGGCCTCTTCTATAACATGTAGCCACTTTTATCAACTCTGGTTGGATCACCAGCTACAATGATTCTTCAACAAGTACGAACTGGCCATGAAGATCCATACTACGATCACATCCAAGTTAGATTACTGTAATGTGCTCTACATGGTGCTGCCTTTGAAAATGGTCCAGAAATTTAATCCATCCAAAATGCAGTGGTCAAGGTATTATCAGGGGTTGGTTACAGAGATCATATCATTCCTGTGCTGAAAGATATGCTTCCTGCCACAATTCCACCTGAGGTCTTGAGCCAAACAATACAGTACATTTCCTGTCACAAGTCAAAGAGTTGGTACTTACCTTGAAATGGCTTGGGGCCAGGGTACCTGAAGGACTCTCCTCCCATGCTATCCAGCCCTCCAGATAAGATCTGCCTCTCAGTGCCCCTGCCTTCAGAAGCAAAGTGGGTGGCAACAAGGGTCAGGGCATGTTCTGTGGTGGCCCCTAACCGCAGGATTGTTCTCCATCTTGAGGGTCCTCTAGCACCTTCTTTACTTTCTTTTAGATGCCAAATCAAAACACACATTTGTCTTATCATCTTTTTTTAATGGTCTACCTCTGTTTATATGGATCTTTTAATGTTGCCTAACAGCTTGTTTTTAATGGCTTGTTTCTTATAGTGTGACATTTTAATTGTAAGGTATCTCGAAGGACTCTGAAGAGGCTGCATGGAAATATTCTAGAAAAATCAACAAATTTGTCTGCTCTCTCCTGATATAAACTAATTAAACTAATGTTACTAATAATACCTTCTTCATACAATTTGCAATATGGGTTACTGTCAACTCAGGAAATCTTTACGAAGCTATAGCCTCTGAAATTAAATTAATTAAAAGATACTACTGTCTCAAGCCCCGTTTTTAGATGTTCATCTGGTTAAATGGAGGTTTCAGGTCAGAGCAGCAGACCATATTCCCAACCATTGCTTTTTCAGTCTCGTCAAGGGCATACCAGCCCTAGGCATATACAATGTTTACATTCATAGGCTTTTCTGCACAACAGGGTTACTCTTTACTTGTATGAACTGTATTTACATGGGTAAGGGGCATGGCCTGCTTCTATAGTCCTGCACCCTCTACACAATGATTACTTATCCAAAGTCTTTGAATGATTTCCTGTACTTTAGGGATGGTTGATGCATGCCCTTTTTTAAGGTTTCCAATTTTACCAGTGTAACCAGAGAGAGAAAAGGCAGGCAGACTGGGCTGCTATGAAAGCCACCAAAAGAACATGGAGATCCTCCGGTCTCTAAATGCTGAGCTGTTACCAATAACTTTGGGGCTGAAGGCACTGTGAAGCACATGGAGCCTTCTGCATAAGAGCACAAAAGCCCTGCTAGATCAGTAGCCCATCTAGTCCAGCATACTCTTTCACAAAGCAGTCATCAGTTGCCCTAGAGGACTGACTAGGGTTGCCGAGTGACTTACTTGTAATAGTGGGGGAACTTGGTCCCGGCCTGGGACATTCATGTATGCACAAAGCGCATGCATGGTGCAATGATGTCACCTGGAAGTGATGTCATCACACTGGGCACGTCACCGGGCGACGCTCTGGTAATCACCCTGAAAACTCTATGGTACCATAGAGGTTTCAGGGTGATTGCTAGAGCGTTGCTCAGTGACGTGCCCGGAGTGATGACATCACTTCCAGGTGACATCATCACGCCGGGCACGTCAGCTTGATCTGGCCACTTCAGGGGTGGGGTTCCCCCTGCCAACCAGATCTGGACCAGTGGATTGGGGGCCGTTTTAGCAGGAGAATCCCCGCCCCCCGGGGAACTTGGCAGCCCTAGGACAAACAAGCAGGGCATAAAGGCCATTCCCCTGATGTTTTCTCCTAGCACTATTAGCTAGAGGCCTACTACCTCTGGAGGATCCCTTTAGTCACTAGGACTAGTAGCCACTGATGGACCACTCTGTCATGAATCTTGCTAACCCCCTTTTTAAAGCTAGCTATACTCATCACCATTAGTGCTATCTCCTGATACTCTGTATTTATATAAATAATTCAGAAGATAATAATGTCAACATTTTCATTCAATTTTATCTTTTTGCCCTTTGCATTTGTTATATTAAATGCAATCCCTCTTCATTGTGTTCTCTCCTTGAACATTTTATTTTTGAATTTTAAACAAAGGTATCTTGCAGCCAATGGAAGCATTGTACTGTACATTTTAAACAGCTGCTGCCTTTACACTATAGCAGTCTAGTGGCACTTCAAACAAGTCCCTGAGGACCAAACTAGATATCAAACAGAAATACATGCAGCACCTAGACTGGCCCTGAATTTCTTCTGATCTCTCTCTCAAGAGCACTGTGTGGCAAGCAGCCAAAACGACAAACCAAGAAAGTAGAGGTTCTTGGATTAAAATGGATTTACAGTTTAATTTCAAGTCACACCAGCCAGATGAGGATAGGATTGCTCATACATGTCTGTGCCAGCCATAACTCTGAGTTACGATGGGGCAGTGATGTTGCAACAGTTCAGTGAATTCATTACGCTGTCATAACATTGTCAGTAAAAGTGCCTCCTCTGTGTTAGTACACAGAGGCTACTGAATTTTCCATGCCTGCAGTGTCAAATCAAAAAAGTCTTCATTACATGTTTGCTTTTACCTTGTGAGAATCAAACCTGTGAGTCTTTATTTCTGGGCAATTTTGTTTTCCCCCCTGTTGAAAAAAAAAAGTAGGATACATATGTGGTAAATAAGTAAATTCTGTGCTCAGAGCTGAAAAGGTTAGACAGGTTAGCTGAGGAGGATATAAATGTATTTTATTGGTTTAGCTATTTATATTTTGCTTTTCTCCCAAAGGGGACCTAAAGCAGCTTAAGATATCACTCTCCCCTCCTCCTTTTCATCCTAACAACTACCTTCCACAGCAGCCATTTTCTTCAGGGGAACTGATCTCTGTTGCTTGGAGAGCAGTTGTAATCCCACGAGATCGCCAGTTACCACCTGGAGATTGGCAACCCCTACTGCCCAGGGCCTCCCAAAATCCAGAACTGGCCTTGCTTCCCGTCTTCTTTTTCTCCACATGCTTTTCTCCTGTCCATTGGAGAAAGCTAGTTCCCTCATGTGAGTATATTGCGTGCAGCATTGTTACAGCATCTTCTATTTAGAACATGTCATCCTACAGTAGGACTGAGGAGGGTGCTGCTTTTGACCACAAGTTTTCCGTGTCCTAGCCACTGGACTACAAAGCTGGCCAGCAGCTATAAGTGCAGTGATGATCCTGGTGAAAGGTTGGTGGTTTGTAGGCTGCTGCTACTTGGGCTGTTGGAGGATTCAAGTGCCTCTCTGGTGGAACCCTGACACCTGCAGGTATTAGTTGCTCTCCTATGCACTAGACCATCTGGTTGTTGTTACTGGCAGGGGTGCTGAGTTTTCAAATTCCTGGGGGGGGGGTCTCTTGCGCACACACAAATGTCAGGACAATGTCCCCGCTGCCACCACTGGGACAATGTGGCTGCCGCTGCCAGGACAATGTCCCCGCCACCACCTCTCCCCTCCGCTTGGCCACTCCCCCCGCCTGAAGGGAGGGAGGGAGAGAGGGAGGAGTGGGTGCAGGGGAGCGGGGTGGAGAGAGGTTCTTGCGGTGGCAGGCGAGCCCAGGAAGGGCCCTGGAAGGTGGGGAGGTGCAGCGGGGATACGTGGCGGTGAGTGCTCTATTTCGCCGGGGGGCTCAGTCCCCCCTGGGAAATTTCAGGGGTGGCCCGAGCCCTCAAGCCCCCCCCCCCCCGTAGTTGACACCTATGGTTACTGGCAGTCCTTTCTCTCCCTGGGCATATTCCTGGAAAACAGCTGCCTGCATTTGAACTCAAGGGATTTGAATTGCTGTCTCATGGGAGCCCTGGAATGTGTGGCTGCAGAGCTGGGTCACTCCTTTACTGTCCAAAAGGTATGAACTGTACTGCGGGAGAAACTGTGGGCTCCTCCTGGCAATATGGCTCTGCCTTGTCAATGGAATAAATAAGAGGCGCCACGACATTCTTTCGAATAGGGGAAATTAGGTGCAGTTACATCAGAGAATGCTTAGACTTCCTACTCATATCACCATAGCTTAATTGTAGGTAGAAATGGACATAACTGTGGTAGGTGGAGCTTGAAACTAATAGTTCTTGCTAGCCCGGGGTAAAAATGTGCCAAGAAAAGCTGCCAAAGTAAGGGGGGGGGGGTGAATACTATCCTGTAAGTGGGAAAGACACAGAATTTTGCCAAGAAAGTTGTAATGGGTTCCAGTTCAGTTCCAAAACTTACATTCTGAACACATGATGCTGCCTTATACTGAATCAGATCCATTACGGTCAGTGTTGTCTACTCAGATTGGCAGCAACAGCTCTCCAGAGTCTCAGGCGGAGGTCTTTAATATCACCTACTGCCTGATCCTTTTAACTGGAGATGCCAGGAATTGACCCTAAGACCTCCTGCATGCCAAGCATATGCTCCTCCTCCACTGACCCATGGCCTCCCTCCCATTCTGTAGCAACTTGCAGGGAAACAGAATTGAAACCATTGTATTGAGTTAAATTAAAACCAATTAAAATCATTGTATGTGGTACTCAAATGCTGTATGGTGCAATTTTCTACAACAAGTTAAGACTATGCACGCGCACACAGGACAATAGGCTACAGTGCATCAATAATTTTTTTTAAATACTGAAAAGCCATACTGATATTATTCCAGATGGGAACGAAGCTGGACCCTGTGGGGAAAGGCTTACCACCTAGTATGATGGGGGTGGAGAGATCCCATTGCTAGAAACTCAGCAAAATAATCAGATGGAGCATAAGTAAACCTATTCAGTTTATGTTTTCATTGTGCCTCTCTCCAAAGATGCAATACACACGTCCCCCATCCCAATATTTTCATGTTTGGAGACATTCATTTGCTTTTCACATTTTACATGCACTTTTAAATTCAATTGAATTAAAGAGAAGGAAAACACATTTTATTGTCTTATATATTATGTATTTTTATATGCAATTGTTGTTTCATTGTTGTAATCTGACCTGAGCCTTCGAGGAAGGGGAAGGAAGGAAGGAAGGAAGGAAGGAAGGAAGGAAGGAAGGAAGGAAGGAAGGAAGGAAGGAAGGAAGGAAGGAAGGAAGGCTTAATTCACCACTGAAATCCTTGTACATGCAGTTTCTGAACATGACTAAAGTTGCAATCCGAAGAACATTTTTTTCTGGAATCAAGCCCATCAAATAAAATGAAACTTTCTTCTGAGTCCACTGGTTTAAGATTGCTCTCAAAATAAGTCATGCACCATTGGCAAATGGAGAGTCTGCACAGTATAAATTAATTATGTGTGTGAAATGCTTAATGCAATGTATCTTGAGCAAAGACAGAAACACTTGTATAGGGGAAAGCAGAACTGACGAGCTCATCATCCCCCTATGGAAAAGGATTCATTCGTTTCATTCTTGTTTTCCTCCTGGCTGTTCTGCTGTGATGTACTCATTTACAGATTTTTACATGATTTTTTTTTTTTTTTTGCTTTCTACTGATCTGGGTTACATTGCTGAGCTTCAAAATTACTCTGGCGTTTCATGAAATCAAACTTTCAGCTAATTACTACTGATGAGCAACATTGCCAATAATATCTAACTATCTGGATGCAACATTTGCCTGGGGAATCTTTTCAAAACTTGGTTGCTGTGTTAAAATTTCAGCTGGTAATTTACAGGTGTCCTAGGAACAATTTTTAAGAAAAACAACTTCAAATACATCCTTCTTCGATAGATCTTTTTGAGGTGCCATAAGGAACGTGGCCATCCACTATTCTAAGCTGTGCACAGCAAAGGGAAGGTAAAGACCATCTTCCACTAGACCGCCACGTAAGGTGCTGCAAGCCACAGAAGATACAAGATGGGCAGCAGACCAGAGTTCTAGCCGGGCTCCACCTCCCTTCCATTCTCCACATGCTGGAACCAAATCAATGCTTCCAGTGCACCATTGCCAGGAGAAGGTGGTAATTACAATCATAAACACAGTTTATACTGCTCAGTATTAACACAGGGCTTTTCTGCATTCCTATTTTCCTCATCTGCAAATTCCTGGTTTTTTGGGGGGGAGGGGGGCTGTTTTGCTTGTGTTTTGCTCCCTCTAGTGGTCAATTTGATATTATGCTGGATTATGTCTGGCATAAAACCCTGCAGTTTAAATCTGCAGGGAGGTACGCTGGACATAAAGCGGTGTGATATAGAATCAACCGCTAGAGTAAGCAAAACACATGCAGAATTGGGGGGGGGGGGGGGGGCTTGAAGGAACGAGAACTTACAAGCAAGGAAAATTAGAATGCAGAAAATAAAACTAATCACCTCACCTTTATGCTCTTCCATCAGAAGCCATGGTCAACTATCCTTGAACCATTCTTCCTCAGCAACAACAATTAGCTAAATGCATTCATGCCTTCTAGTTTGATTAGACTCTGGCTATTCTGAGTAGATGGACTTTATTTTATGCCCACCAACCATGTTATACCATACTAACCAGAGCCTTTATAGCACTAAATGGTTTGGGCCTGGGGTGCTTAACTGTGCAGCCCATCAGTCATGATCGTCCTTCTAAACCCTGCCCTCTGTGTCCCCATCTGCAGCAGTGAGGTGGGTAGCAACTCAAGAAAGGTGTGTGTTTTTTTCCAGTGGTGATCTCTCATCTTTGAAATTTCATCCACCTTGAGGTTCTCCTGCTTTGCTACCTTTCCGAAACCATAGAATCATACAGTTGGAAGGGACCTCCAGGGTCATCTAGTCCAATCCCTTGCACAATTCAGGGAATTCACAAATACCTCCCCCACACAAACAACCCCAGTGACCCCCTGCGCCATGTCCAGAAGATGGCAACAAACCCTCCAGGATCCCTGGCCAAACTGGCCTGGAGAAAATTGTTTCCTGACTCCAAAGTGGCAATTGGCATTTTCCTGAGCGTGTAAGAAAGGGCCATGAGAACTAAGAACTGATGTAACCCTTCCTGCCCTCCCTCTCATGATCTGCCTAGGTTCACACAATCAGCAGTGCTATCAGATGACCATCTCGCTTCTGTTTAAAAACCTCCAAAATTTAAAAACCATGCAAAACACTTATCTTTACTCAGACTTACAGTTGGAGGTCGATCCATCTTTATGGCCTTCTAGACTGAAAGCTATAAATACTATTTTATGTTCATTGCTAGAAGTCTCTTTTTATGATGCTGAATATAGGCTTTTATGATATTTTTTATATCACTACAGGCTTCTGTTACTGGTTTTAATACTAAGAATTGGTATGCTTTGGTGTTTTTATGATGTTATTTTTCTTACCTGTGAGTCACCTTCAAAAGATCTCTAGAGACGTGTCATATATTTTCTAAATGAATAATAAAAAATCTTTTTGTTAGTATACACAGAAACTCTGTATAAACTCTGAATATGGGTTCTCAGCATGAAAACTTCCTGCTTGCCATATTAGGAGAGTTAATAGAGAACTTCAAAGCTATTAATTATGGCCTGAAACAAAAGGATCCTTTTGTGTTAACACAATTTTAACTTACTACTGCTTCCATAAAGGAACTGTCAAATATGTACAAGACATACTTGAAACTAAGTTATTAACTACTTCATCTGAATAAACAGATATGTCTGGACTCATCTAATTCCTGTTCTATCCTTTTCAGTTGTTAATTTCATATAACATTTCTTCCATCCTTCATCTTTTATATCTTCATTTTTATGCTTCCTCTGCTCCAGTGAAGCAGTAAAAACTTTAAGTCCAGAGATAAAAAGCAGCCATGCTAAATTCATGTGCACTTGTAACAGGAAAATTTATTCTCACTTTCCTCTTTACAGATAATATTAACACAATGCGATTTCCACCCTACAAAGGCAGCCAGCCAGGGGAGGGGGAGTCTGAACTATGAAAGATAGTGGATTGTAAGACATTCTTTTCATCAGAATTATGAAGAAAAAAGGTAGCAAGTTAGTGAAGTAGAAATACCTGCTAATTAACTCTCAACAAAGCCTCTTTCAGAAGTGCAGCAAGTTCAAAGAGACACAAAGTTCCATAGTGATGGTACAATATTGATTTTAGGCTGTGCTCAAGACCTGGGAGGGAAAATAGGAGACAATTAGTTTCCTCCAGATCTTCCAGGTGAACCCTCTTTTACAATATAGAGGTATTTTCACAAATAACGCTAGGAACCTCCTCCAGTCTCTGCTTCATCATACCTGAATATGTTACAAAAAGTAGAAGACAGATATGATGATGCTGAATGCATATCCTGATCTATGTGGTTCTTCTGGGAACTCTAGGAGCAAAAACATCACTTATCAATTCATTTTTCCTCCCAAAAGCATGGACACTGCAAGTAAAACCCATCGTACAGTCACACATATTATCCCTACGTACAAGTTAGGCTCCATGCATCCTTACCTTGTCTTGGTCTTCCAGATAGACACTAAGCTCTGGAAGATGCATCCAGGCAGAAATAAAGTGTGGTGAATTCAGTTCAAGCCAGTGGGGTGGAGTGTGTGTTTGTTTGTTTGTTTTTGTTAATTTTAGAAAAAAAGATAATATAAAAGGGATACAGAAGGAAAGGAATGATTAAACAGAGAGTATTTCTCCCCAGCATCCTCTTCACTATAATTTAAGACATTTTGAATAAAATATGATACTCCGTACTTCAAACATTTTAAATTTCAAATTTCATAACTGTTCTATTTTGTAGCTATATTATTTTTATCATGAATAACTGCGTAACAGGCAAATAATTCAGAAGGTGAATCAGTGTACACAATTTCTTTGTTTTTCACATTTATATCCTGCCCATTCCATAAACGGGCTCAGGGTGGGTTACAACATTTGAATAAATACCAAAAAAAATGTAGATGCCTGCTGCCTCAGCTACAGGCCTGGCAGAACAGCTCCATCTTGTGGGCTCTGCAGAACTGAATAAGATCCCGCAGGGCCCTGATCTCAGTAGGGAGTATGTTCCACCATGTGGGGGCCAGGGCAGAAAAAACCCTAACCCTGATCGAGGCTAGGTGGATGTCCTTTTGCCAGGGATCACCAGGAGATGTTGACTGTCAGCAGGGCTATTCTGGGGCAGGAACGCACAGGAATGCAGTTCCGGCTGGCTCCTGAGTTGGCCACGCCTACAGCCAAATCTCTGGCATGTGTGGTTACAGAGCACGCTGCCCTCCCCAGGTTACATACATAGGGCTGCCAAGTCCCCCGGTAGGGCGGGGGAAACACTGATTTTTAGTCCTTCCCTCCCGCTTTTCCAAAGTTGCCCACCGGGGGGACAAAATGGCTGCCTTAAAAGGGAAATGTCTGCAGAGAGCCTGCCCTGCAGTAAAAAGCCTCAACAGACATTTCCCCTTTAAGAAAGAGCAAGAGAGTCCCGCCCAGAGAGGCTCTTTCTGCTGAAGGGCCTGCTTTTGCATGTGGCCTGCTGCTGGAGTAAGCTGCTTGGGGTAAGCTGCTGGGGTCTGCCTGCTCTTTTCCTTCTCTCTCTCTCCCCCTCCCCCTTTCTTTCTTTTTTCTGTCTGTCTGTCTGTCTCTCTCTCTCTCTCTGTCCCCATCCAGCAGAGGTCTATCAGTGGCTATTATAGCCACAAGGTCTAAATGGAGCCCTTTGTCTGGGGCAGTGATGCTCTGCATTCTTGGTGCTTGGGGGGCAACAGTGGGAGGGCTTCTGGAGTTCTGGCCCTGCTGCTGGACCTCCTGAGGGCACCTGGTATTTTTGGCCACTGTGTGACACAGAGTGTTGTACTGGACAGGCTGTTGGCCTGATCCACTGTGGCTTCTCTCCTGTTCTTATGATATGAAAATCATATTTAGCACTTGTGCAGCACTTAGTGCTTCATATTCTGCCGAGATGAGGAAGGATTCAGTAGGGCCGTTGCTCAGTGATAGAGCATCTGCTTGACATGCAGGAGGTATCAGCCTCTTCAGCTAAAAAAGGATCCGGTCATAGGTGACATTAAAGATCTCAGCCTGAGACCCTGGAGAGCCACTACCAGTCTGAGTAGTCAATACTGATCTTGATGGATCAATGGCCTGATTCAGTATTAAATAAAATTATTCCATGGCACTGCAGGGTTTTGAGCCAGGCTCTCCCAGATCCCAGCCAAACAAACTGACTGCTACATAACACTTCTTGTTCAGCGACAAAAAACAGTGGCATAAAAGTCACAGTCTGGGTAATGCTGCTTGCAAGCCTATAAAGCTCAAGGCAGCAGCAGAAGCTCAGTATTAGGAAACTTCATGAGTTCATGTGTCAGCATGTGGAAGCAACATCACAGGATGTGACATCACAAAATGATGTCACTTCCTTTCTCCTGGCTCCACCCCCAAAGTCTCCTGGCTCCACCCCCAAAGTCCTCAGATATTTCCCAAGTTGGACTTGGCAGCCCTATACATACAAGAGGGAAATGCGGCATGTTAAAATGCCGTCTTTCCCCCTGGGGAGCCCCTGGGGAATTCCTTGTCAATTTCACGCCCTGCCAGTCAGCTGAGAGTGAAATTGACAAGGAAAAGCCTCTCTCTGCCTTCCCTTCTCTAGCTGACATGTGGCAGCTGGAAACGGGCAGGCAGGGAACTCAGGCACGTTGAAAATGCCTTTCTTCCCCTCCCCATGCCTGCCCTGTGCTGTCCCAGCCCCCCCATCTAATATGCTAATAAGCTGCACCATCAGGGGGTGTGGCTTAATATGCTAATGAGTTCCTGCTGGGCTTTTTCTACAAAAAAGGCCCTGACTGTCAAATTGTAATGCTCTCCGAGGCATATATGGGAAGAGGTGGTCCTTTAGGTATGTTGGTCCCAGGCTGTCTAAGGCTTTGAAGGTAATTACCAATCACTGCCATCACCAGAAAAGATTCACACACCTTTACTCAGTTGTTAAAGGCGAACAAACTCAGTCAGAATAGTTGACAAGACAACCCTACAAGGGCCTCAGGAAGACCCCCTGGTCTTTTGTGTCCTTTCAACTCTATAAATACCTCAAAAGGATCCTATGCAGGAATATCAAAACATTATATATATACATGCATGAATAAATAAGAATGGCTGGAGGTCTTCATGCCATGTAAATAGGATTTCCCTCATTCTCATAATTCATATTATCTACTATTAAATGAGACCTAGAATTTAGACTAAGATTCCATATGGAAAATGGAGTAAATCCTTTCCTCTGCCCCAAGTTTGTACAGTTATAATTAATTCTGTACGTTATTGCCTAGAAGATGCTTATTCAAGCATCAAGTCACAAAAGAAAGCACAATTAAATTCATTTCATAGCTTCAAGATTAGTTTGAGAGGCTTCTAAATCTAATCTGTTTAATTACTTAAAGGTGTGATTAGGAGATACTTCAAGCAATGTTTTAAACAAAAAGGAATAAAGCCTTTAATCTTTCATTCTGTCAGAAAGTTAAAAGAAGTGGAAACCCTGGGGACATAAATATTGTGAGAGATAAATGAAAGGTTGAAATCTTTAAAATATAAGCCAGTAATATTTACACTGATGCTTTTTGGATGATATGTTTATATATAGCCACAAATACAGATACTAAAAAGTGAAATAGCATGAGGATAATTTGAAGATAGTGTCAGACTGTTTTGGAGGGTTCATCGTAAGGGAAAACTGCATATTTCATTTTGTAGACAAAATATTCCAACATAATGACCCAGAACCATGCCCATTCTTACATCTGCTCGCCTGAACCTATCAACCAACATGCAAAGCTAACATCCCAAGCTCCAAACAGCCCTCCTTAATGTGAAGTGACCATTCTAAACCTAGATTATTCCATGAGGATGCCTACAGAGCCATATGTTTTCAACCATTTATTTTATTTTATTTATTATTAAATTTTTAGCCCACCCTACCTTCACATGCTGGGCTCAGGGCAGGTTACAACAGATACACATAAAGCAGTTAAAACATAATTGCAGTTAAAAACCTATACAAGCAAAAGTGGACGTAGAAGGGTATACACTTTTCTTAGGGCTGCACTGTTCAGTACTTGCAATATATAGGTCAGAACTAAAATAAGGAACAATATCATTATGATAAGAGGCTATAACTATAATGTCCCCCTTTGGCGGTGAGTTAGGGTACTCACTCAGGCTCCAGTTCTCAGGTCCAGTAAGCAGAGACAAGCTGGCTCAAAACATCAGCCATTTATTTGCAAGAAGACCAACAACAACTTCAGCTAACATACAAAACTGGAAACTGAACAAGAGTTCCACCCAACAGGACCAAACCAAACCACACAGATATTAGGGGAGGAGCAGACTGTTCCATTACATACATATAAAGTAAAGGTAAAGGTTTCCCTTGCTTGAAGGCTAGTCGAATCTGACTCTAGGGGGCGGTGCTCATCTCCTTTTCCAAGCTGAAGAGCCAACGTTGTCCAAAGACATTTCTGTGGTCATGTGGCCAGCATGACTAAACATCGAGGTGCACAGAACACTGTTACCTTCCCATAGAAGCAGTACCTATTTATCTACTTGCAATTTCTTGCTTTTGAACTGCTAGGTTGGCAGGAGCTGGGGCCAGAGACGGGAGCTGACTCTGTTGTGCAGCAGTAGGGTCTCAAACTGCTGAGCTATCAACCTTCCGGTCTGCAGCTCAGTGTCTTAACCTCTGAGCCACCGTGGCTCTATTACATACATACATGTCTACAATAAATATACTACAATAATAGAACTATAACTTGCTGTAAGTATATGAAGGAGGACATCCTTCTCAATATTCTTTACCAATACGCTGTAAAACATCCAGCTAAACAATCCCAGTTGCTCCAACCATAAACTACTACCAACATTTCCCAGGTGACCAAACAGGTGATGATAGCTTAACAATGAACTCTCACTTATATTGAATATTACATTATTTCCAAAAGACATTTAACTGGCTTTTTACTCTTGCCATTCATTAACTGCATCGTGGTCTAGTTGCTAATGAGCTGTAATAAATTTCCAGAAGACAACAGAAAAGCTAGCTAATTGTACAATTTGTAGTCCCCATACAGTGGATCAGCTTTTTCAGAAACAATAATCATGCTGGGAAACTTCTCCCGTAACCAGTGTGTTGACGGCTGCTAAGAGAACTTCAGTTAGCAACTCCTTTCCATGTACAGTCGTCCTCCACAGCTACTGCTGTTGCTGCTTTGCTGGATGGAAAGGCCACTTCCCCCCCTAAATAGAGTTCCTCTTACTGCCACTGCTGAAGAAACATCCCCTACCCTGTGGACATCAACATAGTGGATTTTGAAGCATCAATGACTGCATCCTGGTTGGAGTGAGCTGGGCAAATTTTGTTGGTGCCTATTTTGGCTTTTTTTGGGGGGGGGGGGTCAGCACCCAGCAGGTCAAAGTGTGAGAGCAAAAGAAAAAAGTTTGAAACCCCTCAGCAAAAAAATACAGAGCCAGCAGGTGAAATACTTGAGACAACTGGTGACCCTAACATCAGATAACAACATGTATGGGGGTACATCTCCACATGAGGTGTGTGGGTGTGTTAAGTGTCGTCAAGTTGCTTCCAACTTATGGTGACTGTATGAATTAATGACTTCCCAAATGTCCTATCATTAACAGCCTTGCTCAGATCTTGCAAACTGAGGGCTGTGGTTTCTTTATCGAGTCAATCCATCTCATGGTGGGTTCTTCCTCTTTTCCTTCTGCCTTCAACTTTTCCTAGCATTATTGTCTTTCCTAGTGAGTCATCTAATGTGACTAAAGTATAATGGCCTCATTTTATCTTCTAGGGATTTGATCTTGAAACCACTTATTTGTCTTTTTGACAGTCCATGATATCCATAAACCTCTCCTCCAATACCACTTTTCAAAGGAATCAACTTTCTTCCTGTCAGCTTTCTTCATTGCCCAGCTTTCACACCCATGTGTAGTAATGGATAATACCATAGTATGAATTACTACAGAATTACTACCACAGAAATGGAATCCATCGTTAACTCGAGGATTTTGTTAGCCCATTCATGGCTGCCCTTCCCAGAGTCAACCTCCTTCTGATTTCTTGGTTGCAGTCTCCCTTTTGGTTGATAATGGACCCAAAGAATAAGAAATCTTGAACAATTTCAATTTCTTCATTATCAACGTTAAAATAATGTGATTCACCAGGAGTCATTATTTTGTCTTCTTGATGTTCAACTGTAATCCTGCTTTGGCACTTTCTGCTTTAACCTTCATCAAGAGTTTCTTCAGCTCTTCACTATTTTCTGCCAGTATGTGGTGTCATCTACATATCTCATATTGTAAATATTTCTTCCACCAGTTTTCAGTCCACCTTCATCTACATATAGCCCAGCTTTCCTTATTATGTGTTCTGCATATCGACTGAACAGATAAGTAGATAAAATACATCCTTGTCTGACAACTTTGCCGATTGGAAACCATTCTGTTTCTCCATGTTTTGTCCATAACAGTAGCCTCTTGTCTAGAGTATAGGTTGCACATCAAAACAATCAAATGTTGTCGCACACCCAGTTCTTTTACAACCAACCATGGCTTTTTATGATCCACACAGTCCAAAGCTTTGCTATAATCTATGAAACACAAGCTGTTGTTTTTTTTTAATTCACTTGTATATTCCAGTAACCAATGTAAATTTGCAATATAATCTCTAGTGCCTCTGCCTTTTCTGAATCTAGCTTGAACATCTGGCATTTCTCATTCCATATATGTTAACAATCTTTGTTGTAAGATTTTGAGTATTACTTTATTCATGTGAGAAACTAACACAATGGTCCACTAGTTGGTTTGGTTTGCCATTGCCTGCCTCTGTGTAGCAACCCTGGGATTCCTCCTAATCTCCCATCCAAATAATAACCAGGGCCAACCCTGCTTAGCTTTTAAGATCTGATGAGATCAGGCTAGTCTGAGCTACCCAGATCAGGGTACAATATTTGTACACTGATGAAACCTCTGTAACCCACCTGCCTGCTTGGTACAATTCTGAAAGGGGGTAACAGACACACCTCTCAGCTTTCCAGGGCTTGGAAAAGAGGCTGGCAATTGTCAGAGACACAGACCATCCCACCACCCAGTTACTAGTGCCAAGCGGGATCCTGACCAGCGCAAAACTGACCAATAAGGAGTGAGAGGAAGGACCTCAGGGGGGGTGGAGTGGCTTCCAAGGGGCCAGAAAAGGGCAGGGGGAATCCAAGGGAATATGTATGTTTTTGAATAACCTTTGCCTTGGAAGCAAAGATACAGGAAAGACAGCCACAAAAGCACTCTCAGAAAACACAGGCAAACAGCAAACGAAAACCAAACTGAGTGCTGAAGGGAGGAAAATCAATGCAGAACAGGGGAAAAAACCTGATGGACATGCACAATGAAAGTGAGGGAAAACACCAGTGCATAATAGGCCAAGGTCTCCACAAAGCTTCATCTCTTCTTGCCAGAGCATGACCCTCTGGTGTGTAACAAAACAACTGCAAGGGCTGAAGCTACAAAAAAGTATATTGGTTTCTCCTCAAAGAAAAATGAAAGAAATCCCTCTTTTAAAAGAGAAAAAGAGGGAGTAAGAGGAATAAATGACAAGAGAGAGAAAGAGAGAGAGAGTGGGGGGGTGAATTTCGGAAAAAGAGATTCCCCTCCTCATAGCAATGCTATTTTACACATGTGTAAGATTTATGGAACAGAATAAAGAGAATTCATTCAGCCATTCATTACCCGACCACAAGTAGGTGGGCAGAAGAGAAGTAAAAGATAGAAATGCATTTTCAGACAAAACTCTCTGACTGGTTTCCTAACATCTGGCTTTTATTCTGTCATTAAATAGTCCAAATACTTGTGTTTTTAATATTAATTATAATAATTAAAAATGGATGTTTTCTTGTTATTATCATAATAAATATGAAAACAAAACAAGTTCCCCATATTAACAGCCTACAATGGGGAAAATGCCATGATTTTCTTTCTTTTTGTTCTGGTTTCTTTCATTATTGCAGACTATGCCTTTATTGCTTTCACTTTTACAAGGCAGGCAACATTTCCCTAATAACAGCATATAGAAAGCAGTTTTCCTCAGAGGAGGGGCGGGCAGAGGCTCTGTGCTTTCTTGATTGACCATAAGCTGTAGCCTCTAGGACAGGGGTGGCCAACCTTGCTTAACGTAAGAGCCACATAGAATAAACATCAGATGTCTGAGAGCTGCAAGACAGGAACAAATATCACACACACGTTTTTATTTTTAAAAATATGCAAATGTGCTTTTTATTAACGTTAAATGGGACTGCCAAAAATAAAAACAAACGAGGAAAACTGGTTATTGATAATGATATTACTTGTTTGCTAATGATATTGAGAGAGAGAGAGAAAAAGAGAGAGATGGAAAGAAAGAATTAAAGAAGTGGAAAGAAAGAGAGAGAGAGAAACTAGGAAAGCAAATAGATGGGAGGGAGGAGGGAAGGAAGGAAGGGAGAAAGAGAGAAAAAGCATGCCTCCCCTTTGCTTCCCCAGCCGCCCTGCCAGGAGCCGCACAATATGTGTGAAAGAGCCACATGTGGCTCCCGAGCCACAGGTTGGCCACCCCTGCTCTAGGATTACATACATGTTTGAGGTATTCGAATCCTGAAGGATATGAGGTAGGATGTTGCCTTCTTCTCTCCTTCCAATGTCTGCCTTTCCTTTGCAGTCTACACTCCCCTGCTTGACTGCTGCTCTCCAAACCTCATCCCCCATTGAAGCATATCTTCCTCAAGGTCCTACTGCTTCTGCCTGCCTGGCAAGATGCTCTGCCTTCCTTGTGACACCAAAATTCTTGCTTCGTCAATCTGACTCTTCCTCATGCAACTGTTCTTCAAGCTACAATGCTGTCTGAGTTACTGTTTAGAATCATTCCTATCAATTCTCCCTCAGACTTTAGTGTTAAAAATGGCTGACTTTCATTACTTCAAAAAGGGGGTACCTTTATTATGTCCATCTGAAATTTGGCAATGTGGGTTTTCCAGGGATGCACGACAACCCCCTTAAGTTTTGTCCAGTCTGGATGGGAAACCATGAAGGTACAGACTCAAAAAAAGAGGGGTGGTCTTCCACTAAAATGAATGGGAAATAATAATTGAACCAAATTATGAAAATGAAACAACAGTATTGAAAGAAACAATAATGAAACAAAATAGTACAAAACAACCCAATAAGGAAACAATCCTTTTTGGAATTAATAGCAAAACATGAAAGAAATGTAACAAACTCCCATGTATAAGTCTATTAAAATGGCCTATGGTCTGCTTCCAAATCAACAACAAAAAGAAAATTGGGAGTTGTACTTAGATGAATGTAAGCCAAGTGAGCACTGGGCAGACTGTTATAGCAAGCGCAAACTGTTGTTCAGTAACACAGCCAGAAGGCTGTGCAAGGTTTTCTTTTTAAATAAAGAAAATAGACATCATCTGAAAATGTGGAACACATATGCTTGCATTCCTGAACACATGCAGAGAAATAAATGACATTCATAATGCTGAAGACAGAGAAAGACATTCTCAAAGAGAAAAAAATTTGGGGGGGAAGAAATTTGGGCAAAGATTCAGACAAAGAATAGGATGTTGAGAAAGTGACAGTTGCTTTGACAGGTGTCTACAGTTGAACAAACCACAGCTAAGTGTCCACAATCGGTGTGGATTTTGTGACGGGAAGAATGGTTACAGACAGAAGCATAGACAAATTTCTGAAGTGGGATGGAAATCAATAGATTGACGTTAAGATAGGGAGCGGAAATTAATACAAATAGTGAAAGATACAAGGCACAAGACTGTAAATAGAGGAGAGATGGAGACAATTCACATCAAGGGAAAGCAGAATGAGGCTACAGCAGTCAGAAAGCCATCGATAAGTGTTGGTGATCGGAGAGCAGAAATTAATACTGTTCACCGCAAATAAATGGAAGGAACTTGTAGGAAAGAAACCTGATGACAGATGTGCAAACATTCCAGTAAAGAAAAAGGTGACAATTTAGAAAGTTAATGGAATATACTCAGTGAAAGAACAAATTCTATATTTAAAAAATGAGACATGGGTGTGCAGTTGCAACAATTCGTAGAGGGGAAAAACACACTGACAGCAATCTTTACAACCAAAGATTTCAGAACCTATTGCTTTATGATAGGCTAAGAGCCAGTTTGGTATAGTGGTTAAGTGTGCAGACTCTAATCTGGGAGAACCGTGTTTGATTCCCCACTCCTCCACGCAGCTGCTGGATGACCTTGGGCAAGCCATAGTTCTGTCAGAGCTGTTCTCTCATGAGCAGTTCTCGAAAGAGGTCTCTCAGCCCCATCTACCTCACAGGGTGTCTGTTGTGGGGAGGGGAAGGGAAAGGAGTTTGTAAGCCACTCTGAGGCTCCTTTGGGTAGTGCTAAGGAGTTGGGTACTTTAGGGTACCTGTGTGACCTGGGCTGCTGATGTTGCAACATTCACAGCCCCAGGGAGATCTTACAGGTAAATGCCAAAGGAAATTCAGGTGGTCACTGAATGGTCAGAGCCCATCACACTTCTGAAGTTGTCAGGAAAGTAGATTCAGTTGTTGGAACTGGGCTCGGGGGAGGGGTTAAAAATTATTTTGCTAAGTCCAGTTACAAATTAAATGTTGGGAGGGAGTGTCACTCATCAGTAGAGCTCAATGGAAAAAGTGCTTCCATTAAATCCCTCGGTTCTTCTAAGTTAGACTAGATCACAAAATGAACAACTGGTGATAAATGTATTGCTAACCAGGCAGAATTGAAATTGTATCTAAAGGAAAACTGATATTTAACCTAACAAGGATTGGTTAAGTAGGGGGTACAAAACACTGTTGACAGTAAAACCTATTTATTTAATATGATTCTGAGAAGGAAGGGAAGTTAGAAACTGATTTACAGACAATTGGAATTTAACCTTCTGCAGCAGAAGTTCTAAGCAAAATAGCCATACAGATTTCTGTAAAATATGCCTTATTAAGACTATGCATTTTTGTTTTTATAATTATTTGTAATTATATGGAAAATGTTAATTTGTTAAAAAAAATCAAGAACAGTCATTTTTTTTAACAAGGCTATATCACTGCTTTTTGTCAAACTTGCAATAAAAGTTTAAATTTCCTTCAGTGAAATTCTTTTATTGCTATGATTGATATTGTATTTGATGTGCAATCTCTGGCATTCTAGTCTACACTGGATTTCCGGTGTGGGCCACAAAAGTGTCATTTTTTTTTTGCCCAAGTCATTTATACTATGTCTAAACCTCTTCCACAGCTCCTAACTTTAAAATGAACAAAATTGACTTTCTAGGAGATTTGCATCACACATATAATATATCCATGCACTGAATAATGTATGATGGCCCTTAATGGTCTGTTTCTTGTTGTTAATGGTAATATTATAAACCAGTAGCACTACATTTTATGGCAGATTGAAAACTATTTTCTCTATGCTTACTTTACATATTCTCCTAATTAAGGTAGACTTAAAATGCATTTTTGGACCTGAAGAAAGCCATTTCTTTTCAGCAGTCTGCATTTATAACGTGAACTAGCTCATTTCAATCACATGCAACTTCTAATTTAAAACTGTTGTCAGCATCGAGTATAATCATAAAAGATCTCACACAAAAAGAAAAAAACCTAGCTCGGATCAAATTTAATCCTTAAGGTGACATTTTAGAGTTAACAAACTCCATTCTCCATTACACATTCTCCTTCCTCGGCCCCCCCCCCCCCAAAGAAGTAGCTGTGTTTGACAGAGCAAGTGACATTTTAAGATTAAGATCCAATTCTTTGCATTTAAAGCATCATTTTCATTTGAAAATTGTGAAAGCAAGCGGTGATAATGGAAAATAAAACAGGCTGTGTCTCTGTTTTTCATGGCTGAAATATGTAGTAATAATAAGCCAGTAATAAGAGCAAGAGATTCAATGCGAGCCAATGGACTTTCATCTGCTTGAAAAATGGGCCCCTCCTTGGATGTGTGGTTTGAATTCTAACCTACTAGTTGAGAAATTTGTTCAGAAGAAGGGGAAGCCACTGAAATGTGTCACCTGAGCATGGCCCAAGCTTGGAGGTGAGAAGGATACACTTAAACAGTGTTTGGAGGCCCACAAGGAGTGGAAGAGGGGAACACTTCATTTATTTATTTGTTTATTTGTATATCACTGTGATGGACTGCACTTTAAAAACAGGTTTCATTGTGCAGCTAAATCAGAGAGCTAGGAGGTAAAGAGTTAACTTTTCCCCTGGAATGGAGACCTTGACTGATAGGCTGCTCCTCTTCTCTGATTGGCCAGCACCAGCTGAGGGAAATATATGATCAGCTGTGTGCTGAGGGGAGAGTCAGTTTGACTTTGAGTTCCATTTTGGAGCAGTTCTGAAGGCAGTCAGCTGGTTTCTGACAGAGTTTGGAAAACTCTGATAGGAAAAGTCAGACAGACTCACCTGATGTGTGAAAGAAAAAGACTCCTTGCCTTAACTGTGTTATATCTGTAACCTGAGGAGGAATTCAGATTAAGAATACATACTCTCAACATCAGCATAAGCTGAAGTCCATTTTACTCCAAGACCAGAGAACTGGGAGAGAGTTTTTGGCAAGAATTATTGGGGTAATGTATGAAAAAACCCCTTTCAAGCCAGAAAAGGAACAGGGTTAAGTCTTCTGAGGAAAAGATTAATTCCTGCCCAGTGTCAAAGAAGGTTTAGCTCTGAGGTGGGCCCTGGTCTGTTGTAAAGGGGAAATGGTTTTAAACATCTCAGGAAATAGAAATAAAGTGTAATTTAACAAAGGAGTGAGTTCGGTTCACAAAGAGAGTGACCAGCTCCAGGAAATCTGAACTGCCATAGGAAACTCTCTGAGGAAACATTGCTGCTGTAACTAACATACTAACTAAAACACCTCCTACTGCTAAGAACTAAAATACCTGAAAAGAAGCTTTAATAAAATTATGTTACCTGTTTAAAGAACTGAATTCGGTACCATCTACCACTTTTACCTCAGCAATCCCCATCCCTGCCTGTTGAATAAACTTGTTCTTTGGTTTTACTGTTAATCCGTCTCCAGTGCGATTTTCAAAAGGAAATAAGAAGAGAGCTTCTGCTTTTCCCCAGGAAGCTCCTTGGACTGGGCTAAAAGCCAAATTATATTCTATAGACAAGATATAACAGAAAGTCTTTTATAAACCATATTAATTTGCATGCTACTAGGGGCTGCTCGGTCACAGCAGGGAACTAAAAAGAATTTTGATGGGGAAATCTGCCTCAGAGTGGGAAAAGTGAGAGGGTTCCATCATAGTCACCTCTCCAGAGACAAGCTTGAGGCAGCACATTCTGGTTTGTGTACTGTTAGCATATCTATATACTAATTCCGAAGTGGCCCCCCGCGTGCGGATAGCTAAATCTGTGGTGGAGGAAGATTTTCCTACACACGGGGGGCACTCCCCCCATGTGCAGAAAAATCTAAAAAGTTTTTTTTTTAATTCAGGGGATATTTAAATCCCCCGAAAAGTAAAAACGTTCCCTGCAGCGGCCTGATGGTTGGGAGGCATCTAAGCCTCGCCACTGGAGCCAGGGGGGTAGGAGGGGAGAAGTGGCAGGCCCGAGCGGCTCTGTGCTAAATGGGCCTCACTGGGGCAAGCCAGGGCAGGGGAAAGAAGGGATGGTGAGGCCTGTCCAGCGCAGAGCCACAGGCCTCGCCGGGGTGGGGGGGAGAAGGGATGGCAAGGCCTACAGCTCTGTGCCGGATGGGCCTCAACGGGGCAAGCCGGAGCAGTGGGGGGAGAGAAGGGATGGCGAGGCCCATGCAGTGCAGAGCCTCAGGCCTCGCCAGGGCAGCATGGGGAGAAGGATTGGTTCCTTCTCTCCCACCTGCGGGTCCCACGTCTTGTTATATACTGTTCTTAATTTAGATATAAAGCTAGAAACCTTTCTTTTATGAAAAGATTATACATACTTTTTTGTGGGGTGGGGTGAGGGCTTGGAACCTAAGCAGTGTAAGGCGAAATCTACACCTCCCCTCTGAGGTAGTTTGACTGCTGTTGTTTTCCCACACTTTTTTCACCCTGGTTTCAAATTTCACTTTTTTTTCCCCCCCTGGGTCTGAAGAGCAGTAAGCAACAGGATCTGTTTAAAGCAGTGTAATGCTAGCTTGACTACAAGAGGGCAATTAACAAACATAGACAGTGATTTTTAAACTAGAACAAATATGGTTTTAAACTAGAAACAGATATAGACGGGGTTTTTTGAAACTAAAATGATTCCAGCAAGAAAATCAGATGTAGATTTGACCTAAGTGACATTACACTAGAGGAAGTTTTATAGTCTCTTGGCTGTATGGATACAATATGGCAGCAGGATGAGCTCATGGTGAACTTTCTGCCATTCTGAGGCACAAATTTTAACAACTAAACTAGAGCAAGGCATTCTGTACAGCAGTGATTTGCTACTAACATGGGACTCAGAGCCAGTGTGGTGTAGTGGTTAGGGTATCAGACTTGGAGCTGGGAGACACAGGCTCAAATCCACACTCTGCCATGGAAGCTCATGGGATGACCTTGGATCAGTTCTTCTCTCTCAGCCTAACTTAACTTACAGGATTGTTGTTGTGAGGATAAAATGGAGGAAAGAGTTGCTTTGAGTTCCCATTGGGGAAAAGGTGAAATATAAATGAAATGAATAAAAATAAATGAATAAATCAAATATACACATGTAACACCCCAATTCATTTCTTCAACAAGAGGAGCCCTGTGCTGTTACTCTACTGAAGTAAATGGGCTCTTCTGTTTACCTCTCACTGTTCTCCCTAGACAGTTGTCCACCGTGATCATTACCAGCACACAACTGACAGTTCTTCTTGACATGAGACAACCGCAGCAGGGAGAATAATATGTACTGTAACATTAATAAAAGATGGCAAGCAGATACCTATGAGGGAGACACTGAAAATGTTGACATAGCTCTAAAATATAGTTCATAATTTCTTTAACATATAAACAACATTCAGCAAAACAAAATCTGTATACAACATGCAGCCAAATTAGTCACAGCCCTGACAATAAGAGCATTTTAGAAAATGGCCTTTAAGCAGGAAAAAAAATGATGGCACATGTGTTGAATTCAAAATATGAAGAAACAAAGTGAGATAGTATTAAAGTGCAGCTTTTTCTCTTTCAAGGTGCCAGCTTCAGTTGCTTTTTAAAATAAAATCTTGCACCATGTTTCCTTTTTTTAAAAATGGTGTGCCTTAGAATAATTCACAATGCTTTTGTTGACTCAGTTATAAAGGTTTCCATTCACAATTACTCTGATTCTTGCTCTAAGTCTATAGCTGTGCTTTAAAGGGGTGCGGACTTCAAGTACCAAATCACAGGACAAGTTTTTTTTCACATTATGTGCTCTGTATCATGGAGTACAGGCTTTGGGTGCTGAATAAGCAACAAGGGACAATTCAAGACATGCACATCACATTCCTGTAAAAACAAAACCATTCTTGGAGTCCAAGTCTTTCATTTTCTTCTTACAAGATGATCTTTAAAAAACAGCAAAGAGCAGGATTTCAGGGCAATTATTTTCTATAGAAACCAGATAGAACAGCAAACAGAATCATATTCCAAGGACCTGCATCTCTGGTAGGAGAAATCATGTTTATTATTCTAGTAGGACAAAAACAAGGTTGCACTTACCTGTAACTGTTGTTAATCGAGTTGTCCTTGTGCAGGCACACATGGGGTTCTGTACAGCCTCAGGCCAGCCATCAGAAGATTTCTTAGCTTAGCAACAGAGTGGGAGGAACTCCTCCCAACAGGAGGCTCGTAAGCCATTTCCCACCCAAACAGTCACACGCTTCTGGGCAGGGCTCCATACACTCTCTCAGTTCTCCCGAGCCCACCACTGAGCTATTAAAATATCCAAAACAGTTATAACACCGCATGCTACTGCAACACTCTCTACATGGGGCTGCCCTTGGTGCAACTCCGGAAGCTGCAGCTGGTGCAAAATGCGGCAGCCAGGCTGTTGATGGGTCTCACTATGTGGGAACACATCCAGCCTGTGCTAAAGGCATTGCACTGGCTGCCAATAGCATTCCGGATTCGCTTTAAGGTTCTGGTTTTGACCTTTAAAGCCCTTTATGGTCAGGGACCTGCCTACCTGAGGGACTACCTTTCCCCGCATATTCCCCAGAAAGCACTTCCATCAGGACTGCAAAATCACCTGGCCCTCCCGGGTCCGAAGGATGCCAGGTTGGCATTGATTAGGATCAGGGCATTTTCCTTAGCAGCTCCAGCTTACTGGAACAAGCTCCCTGTTGAGATCAGGGCCTGCAGGACCTCTCACAAGGAGGAGGAGGCACAGATTGGCTAAAACTGCCTTACAAAGGGAAGACAGCTCTCTTTCCCTTGGGATGTTGAGCCAGACCAGGTGTGGCCAAACTTGCTTAACATAAAAGCCACACAGAATAAACATCAGAGGTTTGAGAGCCACAACACACACACATTTTTATTGAAAAATATGCAAATTTGCTTATTAACATCAAATGAGCCTGACAAAAATAAAAACAAAGGGGGGGGGGGGAACAGATATTGATAATGAGATTTATTTGTTCAATTATATTTGTTTGCTAATGATATTTATGTGTCTAAGAGAGAGAGATGGAAAGAAAGAATGAAAGAGATGAAAAGAAAGAGAAAGAGAGAGAGAAACAAATAAAGCAAATAGATGAGGGGGGCAGGGATGAAGGAAAAGAGACAGAAAGAGAGAGAGAGAGAGAGCAAATAGATGGGGAGCCTCCTGACAGCCACACAATATGCGTGAAAGAGCCGCATGGGGCTCCCAACCCACAGTTTGGCCACCTCTGAGCTAGACCAACCTCTTATCAGAGATTGTGAGCAGACAGCAATTTCTGGACCATACAACTGGCCTAAGGAGCTGGGAGCAAGCTTTTAGGTAATATTAGGTCTCTAGAGAACGAAGACACCTACAATAAATAGCCTGTCCTATTTTTTACCATTAGATCGGGCATATATAGCTGAGAGGGACAGAGAATTTGAGTTTTACCAATTTCTTCTGTTCTTCCTTGCTTCACTCTGGCATTGTGCTAAAAGTATGCTTCAAAACATTTTCTTTTTAATAAATACTTTAAACTTTTGATTCTGGGAGTGGTTCTCTGTACCACATAGACCCCCACTGTTTCAGAAACGCTATTTTAAAGGAGAGCCCCAGGAAAGGGAAGGCAAGCAGTTGGTAACTGGATATTCCCCCAGGGGGCACAAGGCATTAATCCATCCCCGTGGTAACCAGGAGCTGGGCTAGTGGAAAACATTGAGGCAAGGCCTCTGAGCTTAGAAGGGGAGCTGAGGGTCCTGATCTCTTCAGTGGGAAATCCCTAAATTGATCAGGTGGTCATGGCGGCTACTGGAGAGTAAGAGGAAATGCCCCTCCAGGGAGCTGGCAACCCCAAGAAGGGCAAGGTGGAAATGGGGCCTGCAGGCCAGAGCAGGCACGTTCTGCCACAGGAGGCATTTTGGGCTTTAGTGGGAGGGAAAAGGAGAGAAAGTAGTACTTTAGAATGGAGCATCTAAGAATTTCCCTCCTCTCTCAGGTACCTTATATATGGCTTCTCTGCTTCCTCTCCTTCCCAGGAAGGAAGCTGAAGGTGATCTTTTTGAATCATGGGAGAAAAAAACTAATTTACAAAATGGTAAATGTGTGGACCTGGATAGCCCAGATCTTGGAAGTTAAGCAGGATCAGCCCTGGCTTTTGAGGGAGGACTCATTAGGGCCAGGCCTGGCAGCAGCCAACAAGCAACTTGATACCTCATGACTTGCATGACACACCGAGACCTGGCTGTTGCTACTGCTATAACAGCAGCCCTCCCATACAAAATGAAGTGTGGTGTAGTGGTTAGAGTTTCAGACTAGGCTCTAGGAGACTCCGGTTTAAATCCTCACTCTGCTATGTAAGCTCACTGGGTGACCATAGGTCAGTCACACACTCTCAGTGTAACCTAAGTTGTTGAGGAAAAATGTAGAAGAGGAGAATGATGTAAGCTACTCTGGGTCCCCATTGTGAAGAAAGACAGGGCATAAATGAAGTAAATAAATGATAAATGTAGCTGAAGATGAGGGGGCAAAGAAAAGGTGTGTGGGTAGGTGAAAGGAAGAAAAGGAAGCAGGGAAAGTTAAGGATATGGGAGCTGCCAGAATGAGGAAAAGAGGAAATTGTGTGGAGGGATTCAGGGGGAAATGAGGTGCCCCCCCCACAAGTGGGTTCATTCCTGTGCAAATTGGGCCCCACCCAGCCCAGCAGCCAGAACCGTGTAGATTTTTCCCAGAAAGAGGCTGCTAGGGGAGAGAAGGAGAGAAAACTGAAAACAAGGATGCAGATAAAGTTAAGCTGGCCAGTGGGTGGAAAGATGAGAAGGAATCCAGAAAGGGGGCTTTTGGGAAAAGGAAAAGAGGAAATAGTGGGGGAGAGGAAATGTGATGGCTCTTGCAAGTCCTTGTGGGTCTCTTGCTTGTGTTTCTATAAATATGAGATGTTGACTCAATGCTCCAACCTACTTCCTGAAAATTGAAACCCAAGGAACACCCAAGGTATACCTGAGGCCTTCATGCTCTTGGGGAGACTGTTGGTTTCCTTCCCCCTTCGTTTTTTAATTCTCCATTAGATGCTGTTCCAGAGGATGCTGTGACCTTGTGGAGCAGCTAAGCAGGGCAATGTGGGGCTGCAATGGGACTACTAAACCTAAAATGCCCCAGAGTGATACTAGAGATTTTGATTGTTACAGCCGTGGCATCATTACTTTTTAGTTTTCCAAAACTAACCTTAAAAAGGAATCAAAGCACCCCCAAAGGATCCATACGCCACTAATATAATTTTCTTAGAAGCATTTGTACAACCATGGAGTTATTTTGGAAAACCATTATTATGTTGAAGCAATAATAATGAACAACTTGTCACCATTTATGAATGTAGCTTTAAAAGAGAAAATGAGTTTTTCGCTTAATTAGCTGCAGGTTCTTACAGACATTACACTTAATTAGGCACATACAATATACAAGTTCCACCCCTACAGCCAAACATTAAACTGTAACAGAACCCAGAATCTTAATGTTTCCTTCATAATTGTTCTTTACAACACTTGGTACACTTCACACTTAGTTTTTAAATGTTTCAGTCTGCATTATCACCATCTATTATTGGTACATTGCCTATCATGGAGCTGGATTACCACCAGTTGAACATGATCAGTTTCTAACTACATCACTTAGAGGGGAGGGAAGAATTGAGGACAAGAATCAGTTTTATGGAAATAGTCATTTGACTCTACAGCCTTAAATATAGAGACTTTATATCCCTGCTGAATTCCTTCCCTTCCAAAAGTCTGCCAACCCAAGCTCTGGCCCCAAATCTCCAGGAACTTTTCTGACTTAGAGTTGGCAGTCCTATCTCCCCCTCATAACTCTAAGTCCTGCAGTAGGATACCCTTTCAGGAAAAACATTACCCCGCCCCTCTCAACAGATAGATTTCTCCCTCAAAACATACCCTATAAGCATGGAAATAAGTTTCAATTGGTGAAATCTCTGGGTTTCATTCAGGAACTGGGTGACAAGCTGAAGAATGCAAATACAAGAAGGTGACAAGCTGAAGAATGCAGCTTGCACAGGAGGACATACAGTCCTTTAGTTGTGCTTAACCAGTATATTCCAACTCCCATTTTATTTCATTTTTTAGGTTCTGTTAGCATTTCCCTTTCCTGTCACATTTTAAAATTGTAGCTGTCACTACAGGGATAGGAATTGGGTTTATTTTAAATGAAACAGGCAACTCTCGGAATTCTGGTAACAGCATGGATGGTCCAATGCAGTACCTTGGGCATTTATGCTCCATGCCGCATGCTATCAAGCACCGACTGCTATTTCATAGCGTCTCTTGGATACTGTTAAATCTCCCAGTGGCAAATGCCAGTGCTTGATATTAAGCCTTGGGTGACTATTCGCCAGAGATTCACATGAGAAAACCGGATAGTGGTAAAAGAGAATGACTGTATTTCTGTTCCAGCCGAGATTTGGAATTTGTTCTCTCTTTGCCTCTGATCCGTTTCACTAACTCATTCTTGAATTCTATTCATCTTTCACACATAAATGTATAATCATGCAATCCTGCTAACAGACAGCAACGAAACGTTTAAAAACAGAAAGAAACAGGCAAGTAAATTGCAGGACAATTACAAGCATTACAGTTCTGAAGCCATAATGAATTTTATTCTACCAGACAAATCCATGACAAGTAAAAAAGTGTGAAATAATATTTGTGTTTTTCTACGTGACTGAAGTAAGGGATGGTTGCTACTTACTAAGCAATGCATTGTCAGAGTCTGAAAAGGATTTGCTTGGAGTTGGAGCAGGCCACTGCACCATTGACTTCCAGCTATTTGGGAGCTCTGTTCAAAGGGCTGGTCTGGGGACCAAGGAATCCAAATGACTGCTTGCACCTATATGGATGCGTTCATTTGCTAAGATGTACTTCGGGGCCCTCCTCTGGATGTTCTCAACTTCTCAAACAAGGCAGATGGTGACAAGCGTCACACCTGTGCAATGCCCTACCTGAACACCCAATAACATGCAAATTTCATCTGGTGTCCTCTTGTTCAGTATTTAGGTGCCTCTCAAAAATCTTCCTGTCATTAGGCATTTGGTTGGTCAGATTTGTGAAAAGTAAGGGGCTTGCTGCTGATAGACTTAGGCCACGGTCACACGGCCCCTTAGGCCGCGGTCACACGGAGGGCTCCCGGATTTAAAGGGGCCGCATTTTTAAACAGCGGGTTGGGATGTCTAAACATCCCAACCCCTGCGGCACCAAGATCGTCGGCCGCGGCGCTGAACTGGCGGCTGCGGCGGGAACAACGGCTGTGGCTCCGGCTCCGGCGGCGGAGGCCACGGGGAAGAGGCAGCCGCCGCAGCTGCGGCGGAAGTGGCGGCCGCAGCGGCGGAAACCAGACGTCAGCGGAGGCGGCGGAGGCGACACCAGCTGAGCAGCAAGTGGCGGTGGTGGCCTCCGAGCTGCCATCCGCCTTGGTAAGTCGGGGTTGTTGTTTTTTTTTTCCCCCTTTTACACTTGGGCGCATGGATAGCCATGCGCCCAAGTGTAAAAGGGGGAAAAAAATGGCTGGCGGGGCTATCTGGACAGCCCTGCTCTCGCAATGCTTGCGAGAGAGGGCTGTCCAGATAACCTCCAATGCAGGTTCCTCCCGCAACACCCGGGAAAATACTAGATTTTCCCGGGGTCGGAAAATGCGGGAGGAACCCGCATTGGATCCCGCTTCGGCGCGGGACTAGGGGCCGGCCGTCTGGTCGGCCCCTTTAAATGCGGGAGGAAATTGCCTTTCCTCCTGCATTTAAGGCCCGTGTGGCCGCAGCCTTAATAATTTTTGAAAAATTGTGATTAGCATTTTACTTGTAGTTGTAATTGGCGTTTTTACTGTTGATTGCTTTATTAAAATTTTAGCAGCTTTGGGAATTTTCTGTAACATGTTAAAGTGGGATGAAAAATGATTTAAGCAGAACTGAGAATGTGAAATAACTGGTTTAATATAACAACCATTCTGGTGACAGAGTTACCAGCTCTTGGCTGGCAATCCTTGGAAGCTTTGGGGAGCAGAGACTTCTGAGATGTCACTTCCTGTTTTGGAACAGGAAATGATATCCTGATGCTCTAGGAATTTCTGTATGGTAAAAACCATAGAGATTCTGAAATTCTTATGAGTGTCATGATGTCAGTTCCTTTTCCAAAAGGGGTCATTATGTCCAAGTATCAATCAATGCCACCACCACTCCATTGAACAAAGGCAGAGGAAAAGAGCAAGAGTCCAGTAGCACCTTAAAGACTAACAAAATTTATGGCAAAGTATGAGCTTTCGTGAGTCACTGCTCACTTCTTCAGATGCAACTAGAATGTGAGTCCATCTGTCCTATATATTGGACTTTCAAATACAGAAGACAGATGGACTCACATTCTACCTATATATGAAGAAGTGAGCAGTGACTCATGAAAGCCCATACCCTGCTACAAATGTTGTTAGTCTTTAAGGTGCTAGTGGACTCTTGCTCTTTTCCACTGCTACAGACTAATATGACTTGATCAATCCCCATGGGTAACTGGCAATCCTATCTGGTAGACTGGGCAAGACAAGATGACAACCCTATGTGTTGTCTGAAGGGCCAGTTCACCTATTACAAGGACATGTTCATGCCCTCAAACATATACAGGGCTGATTCAGATGGGGATAATAGTGTGTGAGAAGAGGACACTTAAGTCTTCTTCCGATGCCATTTTCCTGACCTTAACAGCTCCTGGAGCTGCTGTTTGTCATCACATTACTTGTACATTTCCCCTGTGGGGTAAATAGTGGCTTCCCAGAGCATTTTCAGGTCAGGAAAATAATACGCGGGGGGAAGGGGGGGAGTCTTAAGCATCCTCTTTCTCACATGCCACAGTCCCAGTCGTAGATATTTGTGTGCCAGGGAGGCATAGATCTTCATCACATCAGCTCAGCAGTTGGAAACAATGACATTAGTAGCATTAGGGCCCTGAATTTTAGATGTTGTTGGGAACGACAGAGGACAGTGCCTGTCCATCTGAAAGTCTACCAGGCCCACCTTTCCTATATCCAGGCCAGCCTGAAGGCACACTGGAAGCAATACTAGGGTAAGGAAAATATGGTGATTAAATCATGATGGGCGTCAGTTAGCATGCAGAAAAAATAAGAAAGTCGTTACTTGAAAAGTGGCAACACAAAACTACAGTGTTCAAGTCATCGATTTCCCTTCCCCTAAAGCAGGGGTGGCCAACCTGTGGCTCGGGAGCCACATGCGGCTCTTTCACACATATTGTGCGGCTCCTGGCAGGGCGGCTGGGGAAGCAAAGGGGAGGCATGCTTTTTCTCTCTTTCTCCCTTCCTTCCTTCCCTCCTCCCTCCCATCTATTTGCTTTCCTAGTTTCTCTCTCTCTCTCTTTCTTATAACCAGTTTTCCTCGTTTGTTTTTATTTTTGGCAGTCCCATTTAACGTTAATAAAAAGCAAATTTGCATATTTTTAAAAATAAAAACGTGTGTGTGATATTTGTTCCTGTCTTGCGGCTCTCAGACATCTCTATGTGGCTCTTACGTTTATTCTATGTGGCTCTTACGTTAAGCAAGGTTGGCCACCCCTGCCCTAAAGCATAATTGTTGTGTCAAAAGGGACTGTGGAGTTCAGAATTATCCAGGCAGTGCAGTCCTACCTTGATCGTACCTACGATTCTCACCTCAGTTATAATGTCCTAAGCCAGACAGCATGTGTTTCAAGGTGGGATCAGATGTGTGCAGTTTATATTGCATTTTACAAGCCTTCTGTGGAAGGGTGGTGAGTTTAATTCCTGCCAACTTCCACCATGATGGCTTTCCTCCTAATTAAAACAAACTGTTCAGAAGATTTCATTCCATTTGTCTGTCCCATTTTTACTATGCAAACTTTCCCATAGATCTAAGTTTCACTGGACAGATGGTGTATACAAAAGGGGTGGGGGGGAGGAACAACACAACAAATACTACAACTGAGTGCTGTGTAGTCTTGGTGCCAAAACATACCGAAGGCTTATACATGCTTGCAGAAAGGTAGAGAGCTGCATTTTGGATACTAAAGGCCTCTTTTATTTTATCTCCTTTTTCACAAGGAAGGCTGTTACTGAATTCTAAGACATTTGGCAGGCAATAAAAATAGCAGGTTTTTTTCCTGCAGGATCAGCACTTCTAGGACTATTGTTTCAGCTCAGTACCCTTGCTTAGAAGGTACAAGCAGGCACCAGTCTGATTGTCTAGACCAGATTAGCAATTAGAGTACATGGAGGTCAATCATCACCATATTTGTTGAAAAGCTGAAGCTTTCAGAACAAACACTTTCAAAGACCAATCCTTTTCCTTATGATACTCTCAGCACTGGGTGAGTTTTCCACAGGCAGACTTGTCTGTAAGAATCAGAAGCACTGGTTGCACATAGATTCCAGTAAAAATGTCTGAGGAAGGGAGCTTTGACTCACAAAACCTTATACCCAGCAAATCTTGTTGGTTTCTAAGGTGCTACTGGACTCAAATCTAGTTCTTCTACTGCAGACCAACATGGCTAACCTATAAAAACTGTGCAGACAAGAAGCTACATGGCACTAGTTTTATTGGGTAGGAGAGGCCAGGGCTCATTGGTAGATATCTTCTTTGCACGCAGAAGATCCCAGGTTCAAACCCCAGCATCTCCAGTTAAAAGACTCTTGAGAGTCCCTTGGACTGCAAGGAGATCAAATTAGTCAGTCCTGAAGGAAATCAAACCTGACTGTTCCCTGGATGGCCAGATACTGAAGCTCAAATACTTTGGCCACCAAATGAGAAAGGACCACTCACTGGAGAAGACCCTGATGCTGGGAAAGACAGAAGTTCAAAGAAGGAGGGGATGACAAAGGATGAGATGGTTGGACAGTGTTATTGATGCTACGGGCATGAGTTGAGCAGGCTCCGAAGGGTGGTGAAGGACAGGAGGGCCGGGCGTGCTGTGGTCCACGGGGTCGTGAAGAGTCAGACTTGACTGTGCAACTAAACAACAACAAAGAAGATGATGTGAAAGAACTGAGATCCTGCAGAGCTGCTGCCATTCAGGGTGATCAGTACTGACCTTCCTTGATAGACCAATGGTCTGGTTTAGTACAGGACAGCTTCATTGTAAGGTATTATCAGTGAGCTCTACTATTTAGACATTTTAAATGTTCAAATGTCTCCACAAGAAAAGGCACCTCATGAGCATTCAGCAGATTCCTATATTTATCCAAATGATACTTAATAAGTCAGTTTGGGAGCCAGTTTGGTGTAGTGGTTAAGTGCGTGGACTGTAATCTGGGAGAACCGGGTTTGATTCCCCACTCCTCCACTTGCACCTGGCTGGATGATCTTGGGCAAGCCATAGTTCTGGCACAGCTGTTCTTGAAAAAGAAGCAGTTTCTGTCAGAGCTCTCTCAGCCCCACCTACCTCACAGGGTGTCTGTTGTGGGGAGGGGAAGGGAAAGGAGGTTGTAAGCTGCTCTGAGACTCCCTTGGGTAATGAAGGGCGGGGTATAAATCCAATCTCTTCTTCTTCTTCTTTGAGTTTCTCAACTGTTTGGACTGCCAACATCCATATAGAAATCTCACCATTTGCCAAATTGCAGACATTCACTAGCACACAGCTCAACAGAAGTTAACATCGCTCGTTGGTATGCCACTGCAGTTGGACTATGATCAGAAAGGGGTCTCAGTCTACTGCCCCTGCCTTCTTGCTCCTTCCTGTCCCCAAATGAATCCTGGGCCAAAAGAGAAGGACAAAAAGTGAAAAGGGGGGGAACTCAACCCCCAAAATAGCTGCGAACCAAGAGGGTCAAGCTAACAAAATAATTATTATAAAAAAATATAAACATTCATTAGGGTGTACACATAAATAAAACATAATCAAATTAAAAGAGACAGTCCAAATAACAGACAATTAAAGCATATTATACAATGACACACATCCAAAAATACATGCACTCAGAATTTGGACTATTACACTTGATGGAAGTGACACACATCCTGACAAATGGGACATTTGATACCAGATTAATTTGGAGAATTTGCACAGCTACTGCAGGTTCTTTTTACTAGTTGTAGCAAATACATAGCATTTAAGAAAGCAGCACCTGGTCTCATTTATATATATGTGTATACAGAATTCTGAATGCATGTATTTTTGGATGGGTGTCATTTTATAATAAGGAATATTGACCACTGAGGAAGGCCCATAGGGGCCGCAACGCGTATGGTCCTTAGGTCAAAAGTTTTATCCATCAGTTTGACATGTACTGTAATCAGTTCCTAATGAACCAGGCTTTAATTGTCTGATATTTGGACTGTCTCTTTTAATTGTATTATGTTTTATTTATGTGTACACCCTAATAAATGTCTATATTTTTTATAATAATTCTTTTGTTAGCTTGACCCTCTCGGTTTGCACCAAAAGAGAAGAAACACCAGCTCCTACATGAGTTGATCAAATCCCCCATGGTGGTTGTACTGGTGAAGGGAAGAAGGAAACATCTTTAGCTCTGGAACTGACAGTAGCAGTAACACCCTTGCTGGGTAGAAGGGAACAAGAACAACTGCCTCCCTCATCACTGACATGGCTTCACCCGACCATTGATTCAGCCTTCTTCACACTTCAGCCCGGCCTTTTTATGCTGCCTTAGAAGCAGTCGCTCCAATTTTCCCTCCACGAAAACAGCTGTCATACTAAAAGCAGCAAAAAAGTGTTAGCTGACAGAAACTTGACACTGATTAGTACCCGCACTCCACAGGGGGAAACATGACACATACTGTAGCTTTCAGAAAGAGAAATATGTTTCAAAGAATAAATATTGAGAACTCAGCGATAGCCATCCATCCGCAGTAATGTGCGTCTACGGCCTTCTCACAAAGGAGTACTCAGTGTAACGCCACACAGTGACACACAGCCAGCAGGGTCCTGATGCCTCAGCGCTGACAACTGTTGATCTCTGTCCTGCCTGTTTTTGATCACTGGTGGCCACCCACCATTAGCAGGCCTCGTTCTTCCCGCTGTGCATTTTGCATTCCTCCTGCCATGTTCTCTCTATGCCCTAGATAAAAAACAGTGTATTTTGGCGGGGGGGGGGGGGGGAGGAGTACTAGTTACCTACGGAAGTTCTAATTCCTTTGCCAGATCTGCTTTCCATGGATAGCTTTCAAGGACAAAAAAAACCCCAAGCAATGCTTTAACTGCTCTAGGGAAACCTGCCACAGAACTCATCCACCACACTCACACAAACTCAGCTTTTCTAAAAGTGCTGTACCTTTCATGCACTTCTGTTAGTAAAAGTGTACCAGAAACCAGAATGCAACTTGTACATGCTGGTGAGATTAAAACAAATGCCTAATGCAACTAATCAATATCGCTTGGTTGACTAAACAGGATCTCTTGGTAGTCCCCGGCCCCAGGGATGCCCGACTTGCCTCAACCAGGGCCAGGGCCTTTTCATTCCTGGTGGAATGAGCTCCTGAGTGAGATCAGGGCCCTGCAGGATTTATTACAATTCCACAGGGCCTGTAAGACAGAGCTCATCCACCAGGCCTTTGGTTGAGGCGACGAGCACCTCCTCTTTGTGGCCAACCCCACCAGCGGCCAGCAGCCTGAATCCTAACATCTTAAAATCTTTCACTACTGTTGATATGGTTCCATCAGAGCTGACATGGCATTTAGGAGTGTGGTATTTTATACAGTTGTTTTAAATTTGGTTTTGACTGTGTTGTATTTTACACTGTTGTTACTCGCCCTGAGCCTGCTCTTGGGGAGGGTAGGATATAAATCCAAATAAATAAATAAATTCTGCACTCCTGATGAGACACTCAGGAACTATTTAAGAGAACCTGATCTTCAGGAACTGTTAGGGTTGCCAGCCTCCAGGTGGGGCCTGGGGATCTCCCGCTTTTACAACTGATCTCCAGCTGACAGAGATCAGTTCCCCTGGAGAAAATGGCTGCTTTGAAAGATGGACTCTATGGCATTGTACCCTGCTGAGGCCCCTCCCCTCCCCAAACCCCACCTTCTCCTGTCTCCACCCCCAAAGTCCCCAGATATTTTCCAACCTGGACTTGGCAACCCTAGGAACTGTGTAGAAGAGAATGTGCAAAAAAAGGCAAAGGCATTAATGCTGTGAAAGAAATAACACATTCCTATTAACAAGATGCCACAGAAGTGAGAAGGCTGGGCTATCACTGCCATCGTCAGTACACAAAACAAAACACTAGATGAGAAAGGGTCTCATCTATCATTCTGCAAAGTGCTGGCACATAATGAAAACTGATCTCATATGGTGTCCACACATTTTTTTCCTTCCCTTTCAGTATCAGGGCTGCAAGTAGACAGTGTTAAAAGATGGATTAGTAAGAGAATGACTTACCAAGGCTGCTAACTTTCCTTTCATCAGAAAATGCAAGACATTACTTTCCATTTTACATTAAACCAGTGTCACACCTACGTCATCTCAGAGCCTATGGTGCACAGTAGGAGATGTATGGATATAGTCAAATATACCCACAATATACCCTACCAGTTAGATGTCTACAGCAGTGGAAGTGGACATAAACTATATGTAAAGTAAAGGTCAAAGTAAAGGTCAGAAATAAACGTTTTAACTTGATTTTCAAAAGCTTAAGAGACTGTGATCTGGTTACCACCTCCTGCCCCTTTCCCATATTCCTTTGTTCTACTGTCAATGCTCTGGAGAAGTGGCATATACATTTTCTGTTAGAAGAAGAAGAAGAGATTGGATTTATACCCCGCCCTTCACTCACTTGGAGTCTCAGAGCGGCTTCTAAACTCCTTTCCCTTCCCCTCCCCACAACAGACACCTTGTGAGGTAGGTGGGGCTGAGAGAACTCTTTCCCAAGCTGTCCTTGAGGGAACAGCTGGTACAGAGCTATGGCTTGCCCAAGGTCATCCAGCCAGGTGCAAGTGGAGGAGTGGGGAATCAAACCCGGTTCTTCCAGATTAGAGTCCGCGCACTTAACCACTACCCCAAACTGGCTCTCTAGATACCAGTTAGATACCACCCCACCCCAAAATGGCAGACCCCAGAACATCATGGTTTGGATTCTATTATTCCCTTTGGCTAACTCTTTCCTTAACAGAGACACACTGTTTCCCACTGTTTCCCAGATTCCTCTGGAGGAGATATGTTTTGTAGAAAGGAGTCACAGCATACATGTAACTTAGTGGAAGGGAGTCATAGGACCCAAATCTCATGATCAGAATTGGAGGCCTACAGAGGAAGAGGGTAAATATTGAACATCACCCCCTTCTATAAGCGGAAATTCTGCTGGATCCAGCCCAATGATTAATTGTAGAGTTGTCAGCTGTTATTTTAATGGTTTGACCAGAAACTTGAACCTGGCAGACAATGCAACACCAGGATCAGAAAAGTCAGTAGATTTTGGAGTTGCCAGATAGAATATGTTTTGGCATTGATTTCCTCCCTAGCTCAGTAGGCTCCATTCCCATCACTAGTCTTGTTGAAGAGAGACCGTTGGTCACCCACAATGCCCTGGTGGCATTCAAATGAATGTACCAACCTCACTACTTTAATGTTAGCGTCATGCTCACCTAGCCATGGTTGTAGCTGTCGAGTCATTGAAGAACTTTTTGGATTCACACAAAAAGTGCCCTTTCTCAGCTAATTGCATTTTTATAGCCAGCTTGTGATCTGTTAATAAGAACTGAAAATAAAACAGAATGGGGCTACAAAATCCTGTCACTATGGAAACCACGGCAGGTGTGTAGCCCAAGGTATTATAAAGGTGGTGTGTGCACAGGTTTCAAAAGGACACTGCAAAAATAAATCTTACCAACGGAGTGCACAAAACACTTCTGGCACAGAACGGGAGACCTTGATGAGATCATCCAGAATGTGTGAGATGGTCAAGGGACAGCGAGAAGAAAAGAGTCTTCAAGCAGGGTAAGGGCTTTGATGGCTTGAAGGGAAAATGGGCAATATTCCTTTGTGCAATCAATGTACAGTTCTACTGTTTTGTTGGCATGGATCCAAATGCATTTATCTAATGTAGCCATCAATTTTAAATAATAATAATAATAATAAGCCCTGACCTGGATAGCCCAGGCAAGACTGATTTCATCAGAAGCTTAAGCAGGGTTGACTGTGGTTAGTAGATGGGAGACTTCCTTGGAATACCAAGGTCCTGGTCACACGAGCGAGATAATCCAGGGGAGAAGTGAGGCTATTTGCTCCGGAGTAATTTGAACCACAGTTGCGTGATGACACAGTTCTGTGAAGCTGTGGGCACAGCTTGCCACTGCATGATCAGACGCAACCGTGGGTAAGTCAGGGTTGTGGGTTTTTTTGCCTTTTTCCCGATGCGCTTAAACGGGGTATCAATGAATCACATCTCCGCCCTGAGGGCTTCCTATGGCAGTATGTGATAATACGCATACTGAGAAGGAGAAAAAACAATGGTATGGTGTTGGGATAGCCTGATCAGACTATCCCCAACGCCATGAGTGCGTGCTGGAGCGATCACACAGGGAAAGTCCATCTGTGGCCCGTAGCAAACCTGTTTGATACCGGACTTTCCCTAGTATCTTTTAACTCCGCTTCTTCAGCGGAGAGAAACGGGTTGCCAATGGGTGTGGGACGCTTGCCAGATGTTCTGGTGTGAACGCGCCCTTAAAATCCGCATGGCATTTGTGCCTATCGCGTGGCTAATTCTGTGTGTGATCGGGGCCCAAGTCAAGAGGATAGAAGCAGGCTTTCAGCCCCTTCTCTGAATATCCTCTGAGCCCCCAGCAGGGGTCAGTCACCAGAGGTCAACGTGACTTCCAGGTGCAGACACACACACACACACCAAAAACAGAATAATAACAAAAACCCAAAATTTTCAAGTTCTTAGCCATGCAACAAAATCCTACCTCCAGGCTTGTAATCCAAATCACAGTGCCTAATAGTAATGCGGCTATCCACAAGATGGAGGCATTCTATGTACTCAGGAATTCTGTGGTGTACAGAATTTTTTTTTTATTTATTTGCTTCATTTGTACCCGTAGGGACCCCAAGTGGCTTACACTGTGCTCCTTTTCTCCATTTTATTCTCACGACAACTCTGTGAGGCAGGTTAGGCTGAGACCAAGTATATGACTGACTCTAGGTCATCCTTCCATGGCAGAGTGGGGATTCGACCCTGGGTTTCTAGAGCCTAATCCAGCACTCTGACCAATACACCACACTGGACCTTTGTATGACTTTGTAAATTAGGTAAAAGGGGGAGGAAGCCCCCTAAAATAACCTGGAGATGACTGAATATACTCCAGAAACCCAGACTGTTGAAAGTCAACTCAAACTCCTGAAAGCTTATAGGTGCCTGGACAGAGAGACGGTGTGTGTGGATGCATGTGTGGGTGCAAACAGAGGAACAGGGGTTTCCCAATCACTCACATGTTTTAATTTTTGCACATTTTGATCCCACCCTTCTTCCAAGGATCTCAGGGCACCATACAGTGGTTTTCTCCTCCTCCATTATGTCCTCACAGCAACCCTGTGAAGGAGCTTTGGGCTGAGAGAAAGAGAGCACACTTGTGACCGGCCTAAGGTCATTCATCCAGATTCCATGGCAGAGTGCAGCTTTGAACCTGAGGCTTCCAGACCTGAGGCCAACACACCAGCTATACCATCACACTGGCTCTTCCCTCTCACGATCCCTTGCAGGCCCCCAATCTACTCTTCCGTATGTGAACCATTTGTGTTCAACAGCCCAGTTCTGAACACACATAAGGAAGAATGTATTCATGTGTCTATGCAATTCTGTGGCTACCATTTGTCTTCTGTTTAGTCTGAGGTTTCAGATTTCTTATTGCGAGAGCATCACAAATCCATATCTCACAGATCCATATCTCCGTTTTACCACAGGTCCATATTGACCATATTGACCACAGAGCCGTATGGATGCACCACAGTTCCTTGTTTCTGATTACCTTGTCCCTTTTCCCTATGCATGTTGAGCAGCAAAAATCATTTGCAGGGTTATAATCATGGTTATCTTTCTCACGCTGATTTCACACGGGCCAGTTGCCTCTCGTTCTCTCTGGAATTTCCCCTCCCAGTTTCCTCCGGAGTATTTTCTTCATTTTCCCACTTGGAACCTCAGCCCTTTCGATATAGTGTGACGAAGGGTTTTCTCCAAAAAAATTAGAAACTCCCACAATGGGGCGGCCCTGATGAAAGGCGGGCGAGTGGGTGTGTTTTCATTTTGAGTTCTCCCCTGGAGCAAACAGGAAAATTTGTTTGCTCCAGGGAAACTCTGGTGCAGCAGGGCGATACTCCAGAGCAAAACGTGAGCCCGGAGCAACTGATGTGAAATCGACCAGAAGCTCCGGTGCAAGCATGAGGGCAAATCTGAGGCAAACGCTAGTGCAAAATCGGCCAAGAAGTTACCTGCAGCAGATAACCCTTCATACTGTCTTCACTGAGCACTCTCTTGGTGTCATTTACAAGCAACGATGGTCTAGAAATACCGTGGAAACTTCACAGAACTCTATTCTTCTTGGGCAGTCTGTGCCTGAACAAATCCCACCAGGCAGAAATACAGGTTATGAATTGCATAGATAAAATTAAATTAAAAAGGTATCCCACTTTATTCTCATGAGTTGGCTCCTAATCCCATTAATGTCAGTGGACTTTGATTCCAAGCAAGAGGACTAATAATCAGAACCTTATAAAAAGTTGGCATGTTTTGTATCCATATTTTACCATCTATAGGCCACTGACAACACAGTCAAGATTTACAAAATGTGACCAACAATTTAAAGGCAATACTTTTTACTGATTATACCATGTTGAAAATGCCATGTTGATCTTCGTTCCCTTTTCTCATTGTTTGGATTCAGCCAGCCTAGCTACAATTTCTGCATCAAAAAGGCAGGAAAGCTTCAGACTTAACAAAGGCAACAGTAACAGAGGATGACTCAGTCAAATGTATCTCCCAGGTTTGCATTGCCATGTAGGAGTAGAAAGAGCTACCACTGCAAGTGGTGTCACTAGCATTTTCCACACAAACATCTGAAAACCAGAGATGCTGAAAACTTCATGGTGGACATGCATGCCCATCAACCATACCTCCGTCATATGGGAGGTGTGCTTCTCATTGGATTGCCTCAGTATTCCCTAGTACGATTCAGCTTGAGCACAGTTTTTAGCATGATTCAGAGTCCCCAGGCCCAATCCCCAGGCTAAGAGCCACAGGCCAAGAGCCCTTTGGCTCATGCCTCTGATGAGGAAGACCTCTGGAGTTCAGAGGCCCACAGCCTCCACCCCCCAGCAGCAACAGCAGAGGGTGGGGCCTGCAATCAGCCCCAGACAAACAGGCCATGCTCAGTCAGCAACAGACCAGACAGAATTGGTCTGCTTTTGGCACCTGCACAAGTAGTGGCAGCCATTAGAGAAGCAATCACAGGATTGTTTGGGAGAGAGAGGAAATGCCTGCTCACTAGAAAGCCAGTCGTCATTCCTAACTGGTAAACCCAGTCATTCTGCTGTAACACTGTCAGGATTCCAGTCCCTCCCTGGGGTTGGGTTGCCTTCTGACATGGTGGTGGTGGTGGGGGGGGTCAGAGCAGGGACCTGAGGGTCACTGGAGGCCTAAGAAAGGGAAGGGACAGAGGTTACTGTACCTTACCCTGTCTCCTTCCCCCAAAGCCATCTCTCTCTCTGGCGATGACTCCAGGCTCTCTCCTCCCTGGCCCCAGCATCCCCCCCCCTTTTATCCTCCGTCTCCGACTCTAACCCACTGAGTTGTTCCCTGGGCCTTCAGGGTGTGGCCTGGAATGTCAGCCATGCTCCATCTAGCCAAGCTGCAAGCCCATTCCCTGGGCTTGTCCAGAGGCTCCAGGCACCAGCAGTGCTCATGGGTCCTGCGAGGGCCTGCCGCTGTCCCCCCTCCACCCCTGCTTCGGCCAGCACCTGCTTCCTTCAGCCACCAGTGGTCAGGGCAGCTTGCTCCAGGAGTCAACATGTTGCTGACTGCTGGGGGTAGATGCTGTGTGCCACCATCTCCGGAGTTGATGCCAACACGGATACAGGGGTCTCTACACTGCCTTGTGCTGCCCGGGTGAGGGTCTTTAGTTTACATAGACAAATACATTCTACTTATTTCTCTAACCAATCCTCTTTCTTCGGAATTATGTTCTTCCAATTCTGTGCAAAAACTAGCCTTGCAGATGTTACGGCATCAACAACAAAAAATTAACGGAAAAAAAAAACACCCTTAGGGGATAATGGTAGATCTTTCCTTCTACCCTTAGGGATAACTGTAGCGATCATATTCCAGAACTCTGCTGCTCTCCTACACTCCCACCAGATGTGTATAAAATCGGCATTGGCAGCCCCAACATACCCAACAATCCCCATTAGCCCCTTGGTATATTTTTGCTAATTTATAGGGAGACAGGTGCCACTGACATAACATTTTTATTAAATTTTCTTTGGCAGAAAGGTTTACGGCAAAGTTTAAACTGCTTCTTAACACTGATGCCCAAACCTCTGAGCTTATTGGAGCTTTCAAATCTTTCATCCAGAGTTTTAGAAATCTTTTCTGCCATTGACTACTATCATCTAATAGAAAATTATATATCTTGGAGAATATATTTGGCTCACCATTTATAGCTAATTTTGCAAAACTTGCCAGTTGGGTTCTTATTTCAGCTTTACACAGTAATGTTTGTAGAAGACTTAATATGTAGATACTAAAACCAAGGGATTTGCCCATTGCTTAGAGATGATATTTCTGCAAATGTAACATTTGTTTGCCCATCAGGGATTAAGAATGTATAATGAGACATCTTCAGATCTCCCCAGATTTTAAAATTTTCTTCTTTTGCAGCTTGGTTAAACTCTTTCGACTATAACATAAGCCAGTGGTGATATTCTAGGAGCTAATTTTGGTCTGACCTTTATCCAGGCTTTTTCTAAGGCATTGATAACAAAATTAACTTTAGCATAATAATAATTATTTTTTATCTCTTTTATTCAACCAAATCCAGATTATCAAAGGTAGTGACACAAAAAATCTTCTTTTATTCATTTAGTTGTCCAGATTATTCAAGCCAAATAGTAATACTTTTGAACACTGGTAAATCCCAAGCCCCCTCTTCCAATCTTATCCTGGGCATCTTAAAAATTTATCCCAGATCTCTTATAATTCCAGATAAAGTTAGATAAACATTTCTGTATGCTTTTAAACTCTGGTTCCTATATCAATACAGGAACATCCCAAAACAAAAAATTCAGTTTAGGTAGTATTGACATTTTAATTAGATTTATTTTAGCTAGCAACATTAGTTTTAACTGTGACCAGGTGCATAATAGGTTTTTTAATTTCCTTCATGACTTCCTCAAAGTTCAAGCAATACAGATCTTCAGTGCTTTTTGGGATATAAATACCAAGATATTTAACAACGCTGGTTCATTGAACTTTTTTTTAATAAGCCACATATTAATTAATTGATTAATTTTATTTTATTGGATTTATAACCCACTCTCCTGGAACCAGCTCAGAGCAGGTAGCATCAATTTATAAAACATACAGCATTTTAAAACATTCATAAGTACAATAAATACACTAAGGATTATAATAATTACAATAAATACAATAAAATCCATGGAATACATCCAATACAACTAAAAGATGGCAGCGAATCCTATGGAGGGGCAATATATAATGCTCTTAAAATGTGTTTAAAATGTGCTTCTCTCTTTCCTCTTTATCCCTTTTCATTTTGTATCCCTTTAAATGGCAAAATAACAAACACACACACGCACACAAGAAAGACTTTATCTGCAAAAAAGCTTGCAAATGCCTCACAGCTAATATCTGAATTCCTAACATTTTGAGATCTCTCTGTGAGAGATGTTAAAGACCTGATTAGCCTAAACAATTGTGCTGGGCAAGTGCTAGCAGATTCAATGGAGGCAGTAAAGAAATCTTTCTTCACTGCCTTCACTGCCATCTCAAAGGCTTTCATAAATGTCCTTATGAGATGCTCTTGCACCTTCATCACAAGTCCACTGCCAACCTTTCTCTAGCCATCTAAGCTCCCATTCCATTCTATTTTGGTACAAGAGTAAAGAGGGCATCAGGGAGTGATTTCATCAATGGCCTCAGAGAGATGGCTATGCCAACCCTCTACCAGGTCATCGAATGAACTGCCATAGGGAACTGGATCCTGCAGAGCATTCTGGAACCCAATTGGGTCCATCAGTCTCTGCAAGTAAGCATAAATCAGCTCATCACCTAGGCAGGGAGGGTTTGGGATGATCAGCCAGGGTGTCAGGGAAAAGACCACAGTACTACATCTGCATTGACTCACATCCAACCCCATGGCAAAGATCAAATCCAGTGTATGATGTGTGGAGCCTGATAAAAATTGAGAGAGTCCCACTGTTGCTATGGAAAACACCAGGCCCGTAGCCTGCGAAGAGGCGGCCACATTAGCATTGAAGTCCCCCAGAACTAAAAATTCTGAGGAACTCCCAGGCCCAGCCCACTACTGCCTCCAGCAGGCTTGGCAGTGTATCTGCTGGTACACTAGGCAGTTGGTACACCAGCCAGATGCCAAATAATACACAACAATCCCTTTCCTTAACATTAAACAGAAGAGCCTTGGTTTTTTGTAACCAGAAATATTTCCAAACTCTTCTATTATATCCTCTAATACCCTGCTCAAATTTTTAATATTAGTTAAAAACATTGCCATGCCGTCAGCATATAAATTTAGTTTGGAACAATACTCATCTACAATTATTCCCTTTATATTAAGTGTTTGGCAAATTAAAGCTGCAAAGGGTTCTAGATAAATAGTGAATAACAAGAGGCGGGACCCGCAGTACTTGTGGGGGGGGGGGGAGAGAAGGAGCTCCATGTGGAGAAGCAGCCACAGGTAAGCCTTCCTCCCCTCCCCCGGGCAACGACGGTGAGACCTGGGCCCATGCGCAGGGAATGCTCTTTAACTTTGGGGGGGGGATTTAAATATCCCCAAAGGGTTTTTTTTACTTTTAAGATTTTTCTGCACACGTGGGGAGTCCCCCACGTGTGCAGAAAAATCTCTCTGCCCCCCAAGTGCCCCCCGTGCAGATTTAGATATCTGCACGGAGGGGGCAACTTGGCTATTAGTATATAGATAATGGTAGTAGAGGGCACCCTTATCTTACTCCTTTCATTATATCGAACTGTTGGGAGAGCTCCCTATGTATACAGAATCTGGCGGTAGAACCAGAGTGGCTTCTAATGTGCTCATCATTTCCCTGACAAATAACTTCGGGGACCTAACTGGCAGAGCCATTGTGGCTTCTTGACAGGTTACACTCCATCCCAGAATGACTCTTTCAATGGGTGAGGAGGAGACTGAGAAGGCAGCACAGAGCTCCTTTCACCAAGATGTCCCACGTGGATAGGAACTGACTGGAGATTGAAAAAGCTGATTATGCTGGGCTGGTACAAGAGTCGGATACTGCAGGTAAGTTACCTTTTTTTTGGCTTTTCTTTTATTCAGTCTTCTATAAATCACATTTTGTTGGCTCAATATCAAAAAGGAAAAATAAGCATTTAGAATACTCATACAGAGGTCACAGATGGGCATCAGGAGGGCAAGAAATACACACCCAGAGGCATGCAGGCAAAGCAGACAAAACACCCCCTTTCAAATATGAGCCAGCAGCTAAAAGTCTAGCAAACGCTTGCTGCCACACAGCAGATAGGCGTCTGAATGCCATCATTCGAGTAGGGAAGCGGGAGCAAGATGAATCGCACAAAGACATACAACAAACCAATAAATACATTGAGCAGATTTTGAGAGGATGTAGTGGTGACAGAAGACACTGCCTTGTCAACTCTACTTGTGTATTGCTGTGAACATTTATGCATATGGCAAATACAGACCCTTGACCACACATCTTAGTGATATTTTAGCACCCAGTAGACTCCTGACTAGAGTTAGACCATTTCTTAAACCTTTAGCTTGCATCAAAGCTTGCTGAGCAGTTGAGTCAGAACAGATAAAAGGAAGTACTTCTTCACCCAAAGAATGATTAATACATGAAATTCACTGCCACAGGAGGTGGTGGTGGCTACAAGCATGGACAGCCTCAAGTGGAAAGTGGATAAACATATGGAGCAGAGGTCCATCAGTGGCTATTAGCCACAAGGTATAGATAGGAACTCTCAGTCTGGGACAAGTGATGCTCTGTATTCTTGGTGCTTGGGAGGGGCAACAGTGGGAGGGTTTCTAGTGTCCTGGCCCCACTGGTGGACCTCCTGATGGCACCTGATATTTTTGGCCACTGGGTGACACAGAGTGTTGGACTGGATGAGCTATTGGCCTGATCCAGCATTGGCTTCTCTTATGTTCTTAAATAGGTCTAGCATTGGAAGCGGTCTTCTATAGGTCATCTAGTCCAATCACCAAGGAGGAGGAGCAGGAGGAGGAGGGAGACTGGATTTATACACCGCCCTTCACTTGGAGTCTCAGAGCGGCTTACAATCTCCTTTTACTTCCCCTCTCCACAACAGACACCTTGTGGGGTAGGTGGGGCTGAGAGAGCTCTCTCGAGAACTGTCCTTGAGAGAAAAACTCTGAGAAAACTGTGGTTTGCCCAGGGTCATCCAGTAGCTGCAAGTGAAGGCATGGGGAATCAAACATGGTTCTCCCAGATTAGAGTCCGCACACGTAACCACTACACCAAACTGGCTCTCCACTGCACCAAACTGGAGTACTCCAGGGGCGTACCCCTACTCCAGGGGTCCCCAAAGTGGTGCTCACTGACATCTTTCCTGGCACCACTAAGTCTTTTTAGAAAGTGGGCAGAGGCAGGTGGCGCTTTTGCCCAGCAGGGCTTCCATTTGGCAACTGGGGATCTGACTGGCTGTGCTGATTTTTTTTTAAAATTCATTTTAAAAGGCATCCTGTTAAGCAGAGCTTCTGCCTGAAATTCTGAAGAGTTATTCTAAGAGTTACACCTAACCTCACTCCTTGACTTTCTGTGGCTGGCTTTGCCTACTGTGGAAGCCATTCTGCCTCCTGCAGCTGGCACTGGGTGGATGATGTGCCCAATGCCTCATGTCAGAATTCTGAAGATGCCTGCAGGCTCAGAAAGGCTGGGGACACCCCCAGAGCTATTCAGTGCAGGGAATCCAAAACTGGACACAGCTGGGACTGAACTTCTGCTTCTGAGTTATCTGTTCTTGGTGCTGAAACCTTTCAGCGTGCATGCCCATGGAAGCTTGCACTTTGAATAAAACTTTGTTGCTCTTAAAAGTGCCACTGGACTCAGACTCTGTTCCTTTCCCCTTGGTTAGCTGCACATTCCCGCTCCTGACTTTCAGAACGCTGCATTCTTTTACTCCCTTAGCTAGCAGAAACAGTCTCCGTGGGTGTTGGCACTGAACGAAAAGACTTGCCACAAAGTGGGAGTAAGGTTAAACTCCGCCTGACCTCATTCTTTACAATCCATCAACAGTTCAAGGCAGCATGGTTACATTTAAAGGGGTAACATGCCATTCAACTTAAAAGAGCTATAAGTGTGAAAATCATAGCTGAGAGCATGGAAGATCTCAAACTAGCTGGAACTTTGTGTCAGTTACACGGCCATCTCCCGCCCGGGGGTTGGGACTCGACCAGTAACCCCACCTTGTTGGAATGTGCTCATGTGCTGTTTAGTTGTCTGGCTTCCTTATCATGCCCCACTTTAGTCTGCTACCTTCCCAGCTTGCCTGCTTCGCTTCCAGCTTGCTCAAGGTCTGAGACAAATCCTCCCCTACCATGTTATTCTTTTTGCAGTGGCTCTTGAAAACATTTAGTAGAAGTTCCTTGGGAACAAAAAGCACAATAACCTGGTTGCCGCCATTTCTGTGTGAAACTTGTTCAGGGGGCTGGAACAACCTTTTACGTTTTATGATTGGTGTAGCTGCAGGGAGGGGGTTTCCAATTGCTTAGTATAATACTAACTGTTTAGAATAAAGTCATTACTAACAGGAAAAGTGTAACCATTCCAATAAGAACCTCTTTGCAAATAAAGGGCTTTCTAGTTCAGGAGACCTGTTGCAGACTGCATCTTTTGGGACAATCTCACACTTTGCTTGTCAAGCAAATGCATGTAGGTTTTCTTAAACCTCCCCTAGAAGCTTAACCTAGGTAGTAGCTAATTACATAATCACTGTAACTCAGCATCATCACAATACATCAGATAAAGCCAGCCTAACAACATATACTTAAAAAAGAGTTAAAACAAATTTAGTACACTCTTCAAATGCCTTCCAAAATTAAAACTACTGTAACCAGCAACCAGTTAAAAAACCACCATGCATGGCAGGCCTCTTTCAGACAATCACAACAGGTTATTTCTGTTGGATTCTTCTGGGATGTACAATCATTGCTCTGAGTATAGGATGGAGACCAAACAGCAATCACTTCATTTTAAAGATCTCTGGCATGAAGGAAATTTGAAGCAGTGGAGAAATTGCATCATTAAATAACAGAACTTCCATCTGCTACAACTCCTATTATCCCTTATGTTTTTGAGTTTTTAAAAAATAGATCTATGTATGTATACTTTGCTTTCCTTCCCAGTGGGGACCGAAAGCAGCTCACAGCATCATTTCCCCCTCCTCTATTGTATCCTCACAACAAACAGATGGGTTAGGCTGAGAGAGAGAGAATAAGTGGCCGAAGGTGATCCAGTGAGCTTCCATGACTAAACAGTGAGATCCCAGTCTGGCATTCTAATCACTATACTGCGCTGGCTCCCTAAAGTTGGATGAAAATAGTTTAAAAAAATAATAAAATTACCTAATTTGAAGCACACTGTAGATTTAGAAGCAGGATCTTGAAACAGGAACAGAACTTGCTAGCAATAATACGAACCAATGTTTGGTTATATAATTGGAACAACCATTCATTTTATAGATTTCATTAAGTTTTTGCACTTTAAAAATATTTTCTGCGTCTGTCGTAACATAATGGAAAGTAGGAGCTCCTTTCATCTCAAAAGTGGGATAATAGGCAATCCATACATACAAAGAACGATAAAAACTAAAATGTGTCCACCCATAGTGCCGGTGATGAACTGCCTCTTAAGTCCTGCCTTCAGAGGTGAGGTGTGTGACAACTAGAGACAGGGCATTTTCTGTGGTGGCCCCTCGCCTTTGGAATGCCTCCCCCCCTTCTAGTGTCTACTGTACTTTCTTTTAGGTGTCAGGCCAAAACACATCTCTTTTACCCAGGCTTTTAATGAGTGTTTTTATCTTATCAGGCTTTTTTGATGGTCTGTTTCTGTTTTATGGGTAGGTTGTATGCTGTTTGTCTCTAATGGCTTGTTTTTAATATTGTGACATGGCTTTAATTGTAAGCCAACTCAGACAGGATTCTAAGGAGGCGGCCCAGAAATATCTGAAATGAATACAAAATAATAAAATGTCCAGTTTGCTCACATTCTAGTTCCTTTCTTTGCTCTGAAATATTTATTCCTGAAGCTCTATTGAAGTACCTGAAGGGCTCTCACATGGAAGCAGGCAAAGACTTCTGTTGTTCTAGAGGGCAAGTTTAAACTGCATGAGGTATAAAGGTAGGTTGCAGTTGAACACTGGGAGAAACTTCCTAATGGTGGCAGCGGCTGACAAGGGAACCCATTACAAGTTCCTAGACTCACTCTTGTGGGGCATCTTCAAGCGGAGATTGGAACAGCAATCTATAAGAGATGCTCTAGCCCTGTATTTTTTGATTGAGCCTAGGGATGCCCTAGAGGGTCTAATAAGGCCCCTTCCAACCCTTTAGTTCTATGGGTCAGTCCTGCAACTATCAGATTTGCATTTAAATAAAACAGCTAAAATCTAACCTTTTTTTGTTGTTTTGAGTCATCTCCTAATGGTTATGTGTACTTGAGCAATGGACCTGTATTGTAAAAGATCAAAAGTAAAAATAAGCTCAATACAAGAAGTCACTTGACATTTGCAGAATATTCCAAAGAGGGACACTTCGCCAGCCTTTGTGTTCCGGTGACCCCTTTGCAACTTGATTGAAAAGGGTCTTGAAAGGAAGTTCCTTTACCTTCCTATCTAGCTGGTGTCTACAGACGCTGCTATGCCTTCTGTATTCTTTGATTACCTACCCATCAAAAGACCATTGAAATCCATAGGGCTACGCCAGGAACTGCAGAGGTCTTGTGTGGTTTTTATGTACAGTAAAGACAAACATACAAATATGTGTGAACAAAGACAGAGAGAATCTTTGATGGAGACTCTTTGAAAGTTTCAGTGAAGCAGAAAGGTAGGAAGAATGAGCGACTTGTGCTTCCTTCCACTATTGTTCTGGCTCTGAGAGCTAGGGCTTGAAGTAGTCAGTGGATTCCTTGGAGGCAACGGGTCAGTACAGTAGCCGGAGACCAGGACTAGTCTTCTAAGGAGCACAGAGGTCAGGGCAGTGGTCTTGGTTACTGGGTGCATGCTGACAGGCAGCACAGAAGTATGCGACCCATACAAACTAGTTGGAACCAGCGAGGCTGTTTGGCCCAGGGCTTAAATATCTCGGGAAGTAAGAGACCCCAGCTGTTCAGGGGCTTCACTAAACCCTGCTCCTGTACATAAGCAGTGACCTGGTTCAGTAGCTGGAATGTGGGCTGCCAGCCTGGTGCTTTGAGAGCCAGTTTGGTGTAGTGGTTAAGTGTGCGGACTCTAATCTGGGAGAACTGGGTTTCATTCCCCACTCCTCCACTTGCACCTGGCTTGGATGACCTTGGGCAAGCCATAGCTCTTTACCAGGAGTTCTCTCAAGGACAGCTTGGGAAAGAGCTCTCTCAGCCTCACCCACCTCACAGGGTGCCTGTTGTGGGGAGGGGAAGGGAAAGGAGTTTGTAAGCCGCTCTGAGACTCCAAGTGAGTGAAGGGTGGGATATAAATCCAACCTCTTCTCTTCTTCTTTGTTGTTGCTGAGCTGCATGCTGCTGTCTCTGTCCCTCCCGTCAGGTGGGAGGAGAACCTGGGCGACTGGTAGCCCAAATTCTGGCCTTCCAAGGGGACTGTCTGTCCTAGGGTTTGACACGTCGGCAGCATTGTTTGCAGCTAAGCCTTCAGGAGCAGGTCCTTTAACTGATGCCTCAGCATTCAGGCGCTCTGGGTCTGGAGAGTGTCCAGTGGTGTTGGGTACCCAAAGCAACTCCCATATTTCTTTATGGCCTCTGGCTCATCCCAGTCATTCTCTGAGGAGTCTGTTCCTCAGTCCAAGGCAGGCCCAGAAGGGGTCACTATATTTCCAGTTCTGGTCATACTAGCCAATGATACTCCAGTTAGAACTTACTCTTGACTCCATTTCCATAAGCACCAGTTATTGTCTTTTCAGAACTTCACATGCTCACAATAATCCTATAATCATCATCATGTCAGTACAGGAGTACAGGTCTCCCATCTCCTGGAGGAGACCACAGTGGTTTTTGAAACAAATTTTAGCAGAATGAGGACCTCATACCTTGTAAAGCTGAATCATTACACACTCCAGCATCCATACCAGTGGCGGATCCTGGCCAGTTCTCCCTTTCCTGCCAAACACTGTACAGATGGTACAGCAGATATTCATTGCGATTGCTCTCAGATTCCATTCCCTGGTATTCAGTCTCTCATTTCATCTGTATCCTTAGGTATATTTCTCTGCAGCAATACTTTATTTTTGAACAGTACACATCTGTTTCACTCATTACACTAAATAATATAGATGCATAGGGGGTGTATTAAATGGTCTACATATTGTAGTTTGAGGCCTTTCAATACAATTGCTTCCCACAGTGCTTTATAAATAACTCTGGACCATTAAAAATGATCACAGACACATATGGAAATAAACTGCTTGTCTGAAAAAAGAGAGCAATTTATGCCAAGCACCAAAATCATACAGATATGCAGTCCAACTTAAAAAATAACAATTTCAAGGGCTCCTATGGAATGGAATTTTGTGATGCTAGATGAGTTTATTTTCATATCTGAGGGATGAAAGGTAGGCCTAAGTCGTCATTTTGAAAACTATTGTAATATTCTTGAACTATCTTGAGTTCAGCACCTGAAGCTTTTTATATTTTCTTCATTAATACCCCAGCTTTAAGAACATAAGAAGAGCCCTGTTGGATCAGACCCATGGTCCATCTAGTCCAGCATCCTGTCTCACACAGTGGCCAACCAGTTCCTCTGGACGGCCAACAACAGGGCATAGAGGCCGAAGCTTTCCCCTGATGTTGTCTCCTGGCTCTGGGATCCCCAAGAAGACCCAAAGCAGCTTACGTCATTTGCCTCTCCTCCATTTTACCCTCATAAGCCTGTGAGGTAGGCTAAGGTTAAGTGTGTGTGACAGGCCCAAGGTCACTCAGCAAGCTTCCATGGTAGAATGGGGATTCAAACCTGGGTCTCTCAGATCTTAGTCGGACACTTCAACCACCACACCACACAATGGCTTAATCCAAGAGTACAGACAGAGATAAATAGGTCACATTATATATTTGATATCACTTCATCTGTTTTTAACATCCAGGCGTTTTCTGGGGAGAGGGGTTAAGGGGTTTTGATTGTGCTATGTATGAATGGTTTTAATTTGGAATTGCAAATCGCTTTGAACCACAAGGGAAAGTGGGGTATAAATACTTAAATAAGAGCATTTATACGCGTGGCAAACATTTGACTTCGGTAGCCGTGGGATAAAAGCACCTAGGAGCTGAGATTGTGCACAAAGTGGGCAATATACATCTGCCACCATTCCATGTGGTAACTGATGGGCACCAAGGGATTCTAGATATGTGTTAAATAAATTTATCTTATGATAGATAAGGTTAGCAATTCAGCATCAACAAACTGTACTGTTAACATTCATCCTATCTATTGTTAGAGGTGTTTCGTGTAGCTGAAATGGCTTTAAGACGGCACCTTGTTGTATACTGTTTTTGGAATCTTTTAAAGCAAATGGTGATGAATACGTTCTATAAATGTAGACAATGAGAATGCATAGATGCGTTGGCCCTTTTCCCCATCTCTCAGGATTCCTGTCACAGTGTTATGTTTTGCAACACAAATCATGTCATGCTGCCTGCCGATGCATCTTGCTGCTATGCTGGCAAAAGCTTTCTCCATTTCAGATGTTCTGACAAAGGTGGCGGCAGTCACCAAATCTCATACCTAATACTATTAAGTATTATCAGGGGTCATTTGGAGCCATAGCTAGGCGGAGCAGAACTCCGCCAGCCCAGGAGTGGGCATTAGGGCAGCCACAGGCCGAATCAGATTCTCTAATCTGATTTGGCCCGCCGCTGAATTGCTGCCAAAATTCGGCAGTGGCTTTAAAAGCAGCTGTAGGGGAGGGGGTTTGAGGGAGAGGCTCCAAACTTGCAGAGTAGCTGCTGGAGCCTCTCCCCAAAATACCCACCAAGTTTCAAGAAGATTGGACCAGGGGGTCCAATTCTATGGGCCCCAAACAGGTTGCCCCCATTCCCTCCATTGTGCTCTATGGTGGGAAAAAATGTTACCCTGCAAGTTTGGAGTCTCTCCCTCAAACTCCTTCTCCTCCAGCCCCTCATACACCCTATAAGTTTTTGCCATTGACTTCAATGGCCCATAGGGTATAATGGGGCTGAAACTGACATTTGGCCGGTGGTCAGGGGGTGTGGCATATGCTAATGAATTATGCTAATGAGCTCCTGCACCTCTTTTTCTACAAAATGACCCCTGAGTATTATGGATAGTAAATGGATTAAGTAAATGGATAGCTTCGCAACACAAAATAGACACTTTTATAAAAGACCCCCTCGACGCTTGTGTGCTAATATATTACATCTACATGGCATTTTAGACCCCCATCTGGAATTTACTACATTTACATGTGTATGCATCCAAGTGCTACTTAGGACCTTTGCAGCCCTAAGCAGCTCAGCATCAGGGCCCTACATATATCTGCCTGTCAGCTGAGATCACCCTCAGAGATTGTCCTATGCCTCCATCCTTTAAGAGTGGTAAAGATGCTTTTAAAAGAAGCAGGGCCTTTTCAGCTGTGGCACCCCAGACATAGCATGCCCCTCCCTCAGCCATTCACTTGGTACTGGATTTAGCTGGTTTCCAGCACCAGCTAAAGACGTATCTTTTGAAATTTGTTTTGCTCCCCTCCCCTGATGTTGTGTTTAATTAGTATTGTTGTTGTTCACAGTGTTTTTGGACTGGCCTTTCATTTCTTCCCATTTCAGCTGGTGCCTATGAAACGTTATTTGATCCGATTTCATTGCCTTGCTATCTTTTAATGCTTCTGTTTAAAATTTATATACTAGGTGCTCTGTCTTTTTGCTCAGAGAAATATTTTAATAATGTGGTTTTAATAATGTTGGTTGAATTTGTAAACTGCCCCAGGTACCGCAGGATTAAGGAGCAGGATAGGAACATGTTTAAGATATTAAATCTACAGGCTGACAACAAAAACCGTAACCCTACACCTACTAGGAGTATTATTTATTTTGATTTCTTGACCGCCCTCTCCCGCTTGTTCGGGGGCTCAGGGCAGTTTACAACAATTTAGTTCACTACATCATAAAATCAATTAAAACCAAAAAAACCAATATAGAACACCTTCAAAATGTTAAAACATTTCAGAAACATTTTAAAGACAGATGGCAATGCTAGCATTCAGTTATTGGGGGGGGGGGGGGTGCCAGGCAGATGGAAAAAATGTCACTGGCCTCAACCAAAGGCCTGGTGGAACATCTCTGCCTTACATGCCCTGCGAAACTTTAATAAGTCAGGCAGGGCACGGATGTCATTCGGCAGAGAGTTCCACCTGGCTGGAGGCCAGCCAGGTATCTTTGGGGCCAGGAACCACCAGAACATTCTTATCTACTGATCTTAACGCCCTTTGGGGGACATACTGGGAGAGGTGGTCCCGAAAGTATGTAGGTCCCCGACCATTAAGGGCTTTAAAGGTAAGCACCAAAACCTTGAATCTGATCTGGAGCTTCACCGGCAATCAATGCAGTTCATGCTGCACTGGATGTATATGGGCCCTCTTTGGGGTCCCCATAAGGACCCATGCCAGTTGAGCATGGAGTAGGATGGGCACGGAGGAACCCTGCCTGGCAGCTTAAGCATGCAGGACAAAACACTGAGCCTGTTCGCGGGGAGGGCGGGGTATAAAAATCGAATAAATAAATAAATAAATAAATAAAACACTGAACAGGTTGCTGTGGTGTAATCAAAACATTTGGTCAGATCCAGATAACGTTATTTATTTAGATTACTCTTCTCAGATGCTCAAAGTGATGTACACATGCGTTTTGCTGTGCAGAGGCTGCGGTAAGCTTCCCACTTAGTCCAAACAACGGGTACCATGGAATTGTAAACTCTCTTGTTATGCAGAAGTGGTGACGGCATTTTGGAAGGTGTTAGGAAAGCTCTCGCACACAGCATTTGCCACGTGGAACCGTTGTATTTAGTCAGTTGTATTTTCAAGTGGCTATTGCATCAGACTGTCTGTGTTTATGACCAGGTCTCATTTTCATTCATTTTCAGCTGAAGTGGCTTGCGTTATCAGGCTAAATGTGGAGGTAATGATGGCTCAAGTTTCTCTCCTGTTATCAAAAAGAAGGCCATTATTCCTCCTGCAGTAAATGAAGACAGACATTTTGAAAGAAAACACCCAGACGTTCAACCAATGTCTAATTTGGATCATCACAAGATTCACACAATGAATCCTCAGAAATAGGGCAAAAATGTTTAACAAAATAGTATTGGCTTGATTGAATGTTTAACAAAATAGTATTGGCTTGACTGAAATGTATCTTAAATCCATAGCTGTTCTTTTTTTAAAAAAAAGTTTGGTTTTTTAAGGTTGGTCAGCTCATAAACAAGCATTTAAATCCTGGTTGGCCTTTACAAATTCTGGTTTCATTGGCTTTTCCCCTTTCTGTGTTTGGATGATCACTAACCATAGTAGCCCGGACCCAACCACACAGTTCACCAAGACATAAAAGAATAAGGGACTGCAATTTCCAACATTTACCCCTCCCAATGCAGACCCTCATTTTGCCCTACTGCTGATCCTTAGGGCCTGCTGACCCCCAGGAACAAATTTCAGGAGGGTCAGTGGACTGCAGTTGGAGTGGAGAAGCAGAAATGTCCCACTCTACAAAGTCTGCAGAGGGATGAATACACCCTGGTTAGTTTAATTACACGGTGGTTTCTCATGGTATCTGAACTTGCCCCCTATGTTTTGAGGAGAGCAAGTCGCACAAAAATGTACACCCAAGCCAACTGAAAAGAAAAGCTTTAATTAATCAATGCAAAGTACGGCAGTTATAAATTGAGTTCAAAACAGTGTGCCATCTGAACTCACAAAGATGCCTCGCGGGGGCCTTCTCTGATTCTTCTGCTTCAGTGGGACAGTCAGTTCTATTTGCCTCCAGTTTCAGTTATATTAATACTTTTATCCTGAGCTGAAAAGTGTGCATCGTGACTAATAATTCTGCCAAACATCACTTTACATGAGCAGAAACTGTAATCACGGCTTAATAATTCTGCCAAACGTTGCTCTACATGAATATCATTCATACATTACAACAAAGGCATGGCATCCTTTTTTTCTTGTACATGTAAAGAAGAGCTACTGATAGGACTGGAAATGCTACAAGGAAGTATTTAAGTATGCACATGTTAACACTGTGTGCAGTGCAGATAAACTCTATCCATTCTCTTCAACAATAACTTTTTAGGCTGATTTCTATCACAAAGGAGGGCCAAGATGAGCAGTCATGGCTCCGGCACACACTTTAGTAAATACCATCTGAAATTCCTCGCCATTTAGATCCAGTGCTTAATTGCGCTCAGAGCTGCACCAAAGGTTCGGAGTGCAGGATGCATCCCTTTGTAGGCCGTCAAGAGGGATCCTGCCTCGGCCTTGTAGCCTGCTTCTTGCAGTTGTGTTGTAATTTCTTCTATATTCCAGCGCCCCTCCTCTTGCGTGGCCAGCAAGTGCTGAACCAGGTGAGAGTAGATGACAGTGGAGACGCATTTCACTACCAACTTCTCATCCAAGAGCAACGAAAGGAGTTCAGAATCACAGTTAGAATCATCAACCTAAAAAAATAACAACAGAACGACACCGTGAGTATTACCAGAACCGCTCCGTCTAATTTTAGTTTTGAAGCAGGGATAAGTGTGGGTTTTCTGTTATGTTTAAGAAAGCTAAAAGGGAAGAAGGAAAAGGCGAAGCAGCACCAGCAGAGGTTAGCGTGTTATGTTTCATACAAACAATTTGTGGAAAAGCCCTTTACCAACAATTCATTCTAAAAAGACTCAAGTGTCTCTTTATACCATTTTGTGCTGTCTATTGAGAAAACAACTGGTTTGTTATATTAGTGAGCTCTGCTCCAGAATACGACACATTCCAAACTTGATTCATCTATTCTGTCTGTTGTGGCAATAACACTGAGGATGTGGATGTCGAGTGGCTCCTATTGTTGAACTGTGGGGCAGAACCAGCTTTGCTCCACTGTCTGCTAAAGCAGAAGTGTAGAACTCTGACCTAAATGTTACTTTGTTGGGCTGGACCATATGCGCCATAAAATGTAATGCCAGATCCCAGAGATATAAACTTTATAAAGGACACAGGCAAACCCAATTAACAATATTGGTTTTTTTTACTCAAAATATAAACAAAAGCAATGGATTTCTAGCAGTGAAAGCAATTGAGTCACTGGAGAATTCACAAAAGCCCCAATAAATGTATTTAGTCATATGCAAGACTAGGTTTTTTCCAAGGGATACCATAAACAGGGGGTATCTTACATTTCTACACACATTACTCTTTGCATATATAGTACTTTCAGAAAATGAGTCATTTTCCTTGCAAGTAAATTACCTTTTTTCCCAAACCCCCCGCACACACACACCCAGCCTCAGCAGCCAAGCATGGCTACTATCTGTCTCTTGCTCTTTGTTTCCTCTCTTCCCCCATCCTACCTCTGAGGATCTCAAGGAGGTACCACTAAACTCCCCACTTCGCTGCCCCATCTTCACGACCAAAAACAACCCTGTGAGGTGGTCCAGGCTAAGCGACTGGCCCCAGGTGATCCAGTCAAGAGGTTCCTGGCTCAGAAGGAGTGGGGCTCTGAACCTGGCTCTCCCAGATCCCCCCACTGCCAGTTCTCATCCCTCCTGCATTTCCCACAGCAGCGGCAGGGCTGAGGGGTAGGCCTGTTTCTGAAACCTCCAAGAGGTGCTTTTTGTCCTCCTGGAACACCTTTTCCTTCACGGGTTGAGAACAGGTTTGGGGGAGAAGGGAGGTCACCGTTTCCCAACCTTCCCGATACTCACTCTGCTTCCCCATTCTGCAGCTGCTCAGATGCACAACAGTGACAGTGATACCCTTTATTCCCTTTTGCTCCTCTACTCCCTTCCAAGGCTGGAATGCCTTCCCCCTCAGAGCAGCACACGCAAGATGTACCGGTTGCCTCTCAATCCACGTGCTGGATCTTCTCCTCCTCTCTCCCCTGCTGGCCACGTCCCTTTGTCAGCAAACTTCTGCTCCAAGTGCCCCCTCTCACCAACCCCCATTCACAGTCGCCATTTGGTGCCATGGTGGCCGAGTGGACCACTTTGGCTACGCCCCTCCATGTTGTGGCTTGGCCAATCTTTGCCAAGCTGTGTTCGGAGAGGCAGGAGGGCAAAACCCCCCACACCTCCTCTTCTCCACCTTCACTGACATTCTCCCCACATTATTTAACCTCAACCTCATAGTCCAACCCCCTAGCGATTTCCTTTCTATTTCTTGAAATCTTCGACCACACACACTCCACTGTATGTACCTGCTTGCCCACTATCCCTCAAGCAACCTCCTGCCTTCCCTCCCTCGCACTAATTGCTCACGGGCTGGACAAGAGCCCTGGGTTGGGCCACTTCTGGCCTCCAGGCTGTTTGTTTGACCCCCCCTGTACTAAAGCGCCTTGCTCTGAGGAAGAAGATAAAAATAAGCAAAGGAATGGACGGATCTCAGCACCAGTATGAATGTGTTACAGTCAGTGAGCTTAATGGAGAGTTTCCTGACTACCACCGATGGTACACAGCCTTCCTTCCTTCATGTGAATGTCCCCAAACTAAGGATATGAACCACAGATTTCACATTTTACCAAACTGATATACACCATCTTGAAGGGATGCTGGAGACTGTATACATGTGGACAATGTCAATTCGGTAGTGTGCACTTTGGTCCACTTTTTCAGTGGCGGCCCCGTACTGGTGGAATGAGCTCCCGGAGAACATCAGGGCCCTGCGGGATTTGATGCAGTTCCGCAGGGCCTGTAAAATGGAGCTCTTCCACCAGGCCTTTGGGTAGGGGCCGCCCAAGGTAAACATCTCAGCCCTGGCCCGTTTCATCTGCTAGCCCGTCTGTTGGCACCGCCATCTGCCAACCTGTGTGTGGTCATACAGAGATCTATAGGAATGCCTTTCAGACCCACCTGCAGGTTGAATTGTAATGCCGCCAATCGTGTATGAATAGTATAGTATTTTAATGTTAGTGTGGAATGTTTATTTTAAATGGATTGTGATTTTAACTTATGTTGTGAGCCACTCTGAGTCTGCCTTGGTGGAGAGAGCAGGATATAAATTTAAGAAATAAATAAATAAAATAAATATACTTATTTTTTTTCCTTAGAGGAAATGCACACAACAAGGAGAATCATGAGGAGTGTGTAGTATGTGCCCATTACATGAGATTGGTGGCTTCCCAGTATGCGTCATACTGTAACAGCTGAAAAACCCTTGCATTAACAAGGTAATGTAATATTTCTCAGTGATGCCTTCGGCTTGTACACAGTCCTCACAACTTCATGGGACGATGCACAATGTGTATGTAGCATTTACCGGTCAAATCACAACACCATTTATACAGCTATGTTCAATAAGAATGAACGACTGCCCTCCTACGAAGTTCATGACTCTTTAAAAAAAAAGTTATCTTTGCTTCTCAGAATGTGGTCACATTCTGTAATCTGATGGCTGTCACAGCAGGAAGAATTATTAATGTGACAAGTCAGCCAAAGTGCCTTGGCTCCTTCCCTGGTTGTCAGAAATGGTTCAAAGACCCATGATGACTCAACAGTGAAAAGTTATTTATTTCAGAACTGTAGCCTGCCCTAGCAAACTGGGCCTGTGTGACTAACCACAACTGGATATAAATGAGAATGGACTCCTGTCCTTGATGACCTCACAATCTAAGTAATACAGGAGGGGGATATTTAAAGAAAACCTAAAGACAGACCAGACTGGCTGGCCAGTTTCAAAGTGCCTGGTAGGAGGTCATCATTGGCCAGTGTCAGAACCCAGGCAACTGAAAGGACTGTATCCTGCTCTGCTATTAGAGGTGTCTAATTCTGGCTGAAGGAGCTTCCCCACAATACAAGATACCAGGAAGAGCATCTTGCAATAAATGGAAGTCTCCTTCTATTGGAGGAATGTACTTATTCAAGGCAATTTTAGCCCCCCTTTCTCCTTGAAAGGACTCGAGGTGGGTAACAATGTTATTTTAAAACTATACCCTCAGAATAAGCCAAATGACAATTAAAATCTGCAAATACAACATTAAAACCAATTCAAGCATTGCTTCTACTGGTGGGATGGATCTATCAGATATCACCCAAAACCTCTATCAGTGTGCTCTGTGATCATAAGTTATACAACCATCCACCAGTAAAGTCACCTTAATTTCTAATCCAATATGAAAAAAAAACCCAAATGAGAGCAAATATAAAATTGTGTTGTGACTGGGCTTTGATTCAATTTGGAATGAGGACTAGGGAGTTAAACCAAGGACTTTACAGGAACATATGAAGGGGAGAGGGGTCAGATGGAATTTAAATGCTCTAACATACTCTCAGTTCACCAGTGTGTTTTCCCATGCTTCCTAGTGGACAATTATTGGAAAACAGCTCTAATTCCATTCACACACAATTACGGTACAGAAATATAACCTAGCTAGAGATTGGATCCAGCTACTGTTTTCACTCACTCTCCCAGGCCGAGGACAGACTGGCAATCTGAAGCGGGGCAGGCACGCTTCGCAAACGGAGGAAAGGAGCCCGTTCAGACATGCGCATCTGCCCATCGGCTCCGTTGCGTACTTACCCGTCTCCCAGCCGCTTTCCTTCCGCTTTACCCGGACACCGGGTAAAACCGGTGTTCAGGGGCCTTCCTCCGCATGCCTCCCGCTTCCAAACAGTGTGAACTGGAAGAAGCGGGAGGCATCCGGAGGAAGTGTGAACGCACGGCAAAAAGTTTTGCGCATATGCGCATATGCGCATATGCAAATATGCGCATATGCGCATATGCGAAAAACATCAAAGGAAAACAAAAAAAAGTGCAGCAGCACGCGCGAGCCCCGCGCGCTGGCTATGCGGCAGTCTGAACTCTCCGTGGCAGTCTGAATGCTCCGTATCGCCGCTGATCCGCATTGCTCTGGCCAGTGTGAACGGCCAGCTCCGTGAGTTTTTTCCCCCGCTCCAGTTCCCTCCGCTTTGCCTCCGCTTCAGATTGCCAGTCTGTCTTCGGCCCCAGTTTTGCTCCTCATTACAGCTACAGAGCCATATATATGTCTTTCATACATATAAGTCCAATGATACCCAGCATGGCTTTTTTTGGCCAGTCAGAAGGGACCCCTTCCTTCCATTTTCATCAGCAGAAAAACTGTTTAGATCACACCCCAGACCTTGGGTGAGTTGAGAGACTGCACACTTTCCCCTCCTGGATTCAGTGTCACCTACTAAAAAAAAAAAAAATCGAATATGCTTCTCAGCTCACTTTGAGATACCCGATTAAAATGATTTCTTTTTAAAAGTGGTTGGCAATTATCACACACAAATACTGAACCCTGGTAGTAGGAGGGTCAGGGAAAAGTTATGCTCAAGAGAGGAGAGGCAGAGGGAACGGCACACGCAATCCCACAACGGCTGGCTCAAGGCCACTACTGTCTGGTTCCACTGTAAATCCAAACCAGGCCACAGGTTGGGGAGGGGCAAGAAGGAGGAAGAAGATGAGTAAAGGTTGATACTTTCAAATAAACACATAGTGTCTCTACTTTCAGATATGTCTTCATAGACTAAACAGAATCTCATCCTTCTCGTACATAAAGAATTAGCCACTTCTTCCCTCCAAACTTATTTCCAAAAAGATTTATTTTTTAAAAGTTTTATGATTTTTCAGTATAAACATATCACATGGATAATACATTCTTATACATTTTTGTGAGCCTATTTTCTTTTTTCCCCAATCTATCCATAGATATATTCTCTTCCATCTTTTATCATATACTTCTTGATCTTTTCCTTGTAATATAGTACTCAATCTGTCCATTTCTGCCACATCTAGTAATTTCTGTATTAGATCCTCCTCTGAGGGTAGGTTGTCCATCTTCCAACCCTTTGCAATTAGCATTCTAGCTGATGTTAAAATATAAATTATAAGATATTTATTGTCATCTGGAAGTATATTCAATAAGAATACTTCTGGTGAACATCTTCACTTGTAATTTCTAGTATTATTTTATGTATTTTCGACCAGAATTTTTGAATTTTACTGCATCTCCACCATATATGAAAAAAAGTTCCAACATTAGTTTTACATTTCTAACAAGAGGTTGATGCATTACTATAACATTTAGCAATTCTATCCGGTGTCCAATACCACCTGTGAAACATCTTAAAAATATTTTCTTTAATGGAATTGCTCTCATATATTTTACAACTTTCCATATTTTGGGCCATTCCTCTATGTCTATCGTATATCTCATATCTTGCATCCACTTTACCACTACAGATTTTACCGATTCATCCACTGTATATTCACTTAACAGAAAATTATACATTTTTTGTATTAATTTGTCACTTGATGAAAGCCATATTTTGTCCAACTCATTTTTTACTTCACAAAAACCCTTTTTCTTATCTTCGTTGTATCTGGCCGTTATTTGTCTCTTCTCCCACCATGTCAGATTCAAATCTTTCCACACACTACTATCCATCTTTTTAAATTCATCAATCTTATCTAATAAAAATTCATAAAGTTCCCTTTTTGTTGTTAATGAAGGTTTTACAAATGCCTCAAGTGGCGAGATCCATTTAGGAATTTTATCATAATACCTATCTTTTATCTCTTTCCAAATCTTAATCAATGCCCCTCTTATTGTATGGTGCCAGAAATTTGAGTGGGTTTTTTCCCTACCATACCATACCTAAGCGTGCCAACCCATTAACAAGTTGTGACCCTCCAGATTTATTGTTCTTAAGTTTCCTAACATCATCCAGTCTTTTATCCATACCAATGCCACTGCTTTATAATACAACTCCCAGTCTGGCACATTAAATCTGCCTCTTTCTTTTTATCTTGTAAAACTTTCCATCTTATCCTTGGTCTTTTATTATTTCAAATAAATTTACTACATATCTTATCTAAGTCCTTAAAGTATTCCTTGTTTCTTAATATCGGCAAATTTTGTGCAGGAAAAAGAAACCTAGGGAGAATATTCATATTTACTACTGCCACTTTCCTCATAAACGATAGATTTAAATCTTTCAATTTTTGCAGGTCTTTTGTAATATTTATATATAATTTCTTGTAGTTATTTTCCTCTAAGGCAATATTTCTATTAGATATAGTAATGCCTAAATATTTAACCTTTTTAACTATTTCCATATTAGTAATTTCCTGTAGAGAATCTGTTGTTTTGTACAGTTTTTCGTTATGATTTTAGTCTTATTAAAGTTAATTTTAAGTCCTGCTACTGTTCCATATTTTTGTTTCATTTCAATAAGGTGTGGAGCTGACTCTATTGGGTCTTCTAATACGAATGCCAAATCATCTGCAAATGCTTTATTTAAAGGGACAAACGTCAAATAGTCATGCTGGTAAAAACTACAGAGAAGAGCAGGATGATTCAAACTAGATAACTATTGCTGTACCATATTGGCAGGTGAGCTACTGTTACCACACGACTGCTGCCTTGCTTTCCCGGTTTCAGAATTCAAAGGGCTCTCCAGAAACAGAGGGGACTGTAGCCAGACCAAGGGACAGAATCCTCCCAGGCAAGTTGTATATCTTCACTCACATATTTCCATCTTACCCATTTTCCCTGTTCCTTCTCCTCTCAAGTTCTTAAGAACATCAGCTTCCAAAAAAGAGTGCTCGTTGCAGTTCAACAAGAGAACAGCCAACAGCTTCACGTTTTTTTGCATGTTTGATCCTTTTCAATTTTCTTTACCTTTTGACAGGGGAGCCTAAAGATTTCTCAGCACACTGGATAAATATAGAATAATGCCCAAAGATTCAGCTTTATCACTAAAGTACTAGAACACTAACAGCCAAAATGAAAACCTATTTTTTAAAAAGAAATGTAGTGTTCTCTGCAATTTTTATTACTTAACTTTCAAGTTGCCTAGTAGGAAACTAGCATTCAACTTACAGAGCTCTTGGCCTTGATTTTATAGATTTACACAAAGCAAACAGTAATTACAGTAATGAGCCGAATAAAAAATCCAGTTAAACAATCAGGGCAGAGTACTGATTTAAATGAAACGGTTTCCCCCCAGTTCTCAATAGATCATCCTTGCCTTAAAAACATTATCACCTAACACAATTTACACACCAGCAGTCAAAATTAAATGGTGGCAGCCTAAAAACTAATTATACCTCTCTACGAAGGTTGTGCAATATAGAGGGGGTCTCTGATATGGTTCTAACAGGATACAATCTGAACATGGTGAAGAAAAGATTCTCTTCTGAAAATACCATACCATGTGACTTGATCCCTGTTGATCTTCCCTTCTGGCCAGCTATCGCTAAAATGGAGGTTATCTCCATGATTAAGTGTTGACGCTCAGGGAAAGCTCCAAGTCTGGATTCCGTCCCTAACAACTGTTTAAGGCTAATCCAGCTCGGTGGGCTACAATTCTAGCTCCAATTTTCTCTCACAACCTTTTGGGGAAGATTTCCCCAATTTAGAAACTATTATTATTCCAATCTTCAAGAAAGGCTCCAAGTCAGACCCAGCAAACTATCGTCCTACCAGTCTTCTTTCATCAGCGACAAAGCTGTATACCACATACTTATGCCTCAAATTAGAGGAATGGATAACCTCAAATAATATTATTGGGTGGGAACAAATTGGCTTCAGGAAGGGCTTTGCAGCTCGAGATCAAAAATTGCCATGGCTAATAAAAAAAATCTTTACTCTTCTTGTATGGATCAAGTCCGCTGCAGGGAAAAAGAGACTTGATGGCGTGTTTTCACCTTGATAGAAGAGTGAAGCAAGGTTGCCTTTTGGCACCTTTACTTTTTAATCAATATCTGAATGAGCCTGCAACCACTCTTTTTTCAGCAGAAATCCACCCTTCCTATTTATCCTCTAAGGCACTAACTTTACTCCTGTATGTCCCACACTCAGGTTGGACTGAAAAGACTCCTAAGCTGTTTATTGCAAATTTAAAATGGAATTGCCAGCTAAGTTGGAGATCAAAAAACACACCTAGGTACAGAAGTTTGGAGACTTGTTCTGGCTAGATGTCATCAATTCTCTAGACCGAGGTTATTTTCTTGTCTTTAGAGAAGATCATGACCTTTGATTTTGAATAACTGATTGCAAGTTCTTCATGTTTGCAGAGCTTTGAAAAACAGCTTAGGAGTCTTCTCAGAAAGAAAGGAAAGGTGAAGGAACCAGACAGAACTGCCCACCCGGCTGAGGTATTCTGTTTCTTGGCCAACTAGTCACTCATCTATAAGATATGTTTCCATGACCCTTATGTGTGGAATCCAAAACGTAGTAGTTCAGTCAATATAATTTTTCTTGTTTTTTTTGACATGACAATATAGATTATGCCTACAAACATTGAACTTGACAAAGCTAATACTGGAGGAGGACAGATACTTCCACCCAACAGGTAGATCAGGTGACCACAACCCTTTTCTTCCACCACATGCTGCCTTCGGCAGTTTGTTACAATGGTCCTTAAAAAAGAAGGGCCCAATCATGTTTCGCACGTTACACAATGATACGTGTTCATACATTTGATTCTTAAGTTGAAACGAATAAATGAACCTGGTTGCCTCAAAGTCTACATTTTTGCAGTTAGTATTTGGATTCTGTCTGCTTCATTTCACGTGGGATCTTACTTCTTTGGCACTAAGGATAAAAGACCCCTTACAATTCAAAGTCAGATGACAGTTAACAGGGCTATGATAATTTATTTACCCAGTTTAAAGCTAAAGACTCAAAGTTCAGTCTCCACATGAAAGAATGGTTTTATTTAAACCAATTACAATCAGCGTGATTGTTTGACCATGGGTCTGCCCACCCCTGGTCCAGTTGAGATCCATCAGACCAGGATCTGAACTTGATTTATCAACTACAGTTAATCATAACTAAGGTTCCATATAACGCATAAATACAAACAACCTGGTTTGTTCTCTGAAGATGACTTTCCCAGGCTATGTCAAGAATTTACTGAGGCAAGCCAGCATTTGAGTGTTTGTCTCTACACTGAATCCTGGATTTATAAGCTATCCACAGGGTTTTTTTTAAAATGAGGTTTCACATGCCCTGTTAATTGAACCACGAAGAAATACAGCTCTCGCTGAAATGAAAAGGTAAGGCTTGAGAACAAAGGCCTCATTTAAAAAGCCATACAGTTTCCAAGACATAAAAGAATAAAGCAGTTTGCTCAGGAAGCACCATTAATGCAAGGAAGAAAGAGAGAGAGAGAGAAAACAAGCTGGAGAACAATGCAACCGTTATTTCCACCTTACGAACACAAGATCCGTATTGCAAAACCATGAATTCACTCAACTGCAATTTTTCCAAACATCATTTTAAAAATATTTTATGTTTATCAGGTTTATTTTCCAGGCAAAGAAATGGTACCACATGGAAGCCTCTATGCTGTGACAATGAAAATAAAATAATATGTGAACTGGCCCATTGCCAGCAATAATTTTTATACCAGCTTTAGAGGAAAGCAGTGTTTTAAAATTTTATTTGACTTTCACACATCTTGCATAAGCAGGGCACTTTATAGAGGGCATGGAAGAGGCATGGCTGTAAGCGGTAATGTCTGTAATAAAAAAAGTCAAGGCACACCCCCCCACACACCCAAATCCCATCTCAAGTACACTGGAGTTCTGCTGACAGGAATTTTCCATCAATAACGGGCCCTGTTCCTTCATGAGTGGAGAGCTGCATCTATGGGACAGAAGAAGACCAGTTCCACCCCCATCTCCACCAACATGCCCATTTCTCTTTCTTTTTTAGCCCTCAGGAATAAAACTTTAACTTGGCTTTTATATATACAGGCTACGAAATGCTTAAGTCTCAACACAGTAAGCTTTTTGTCAGCATCATGTCAACTGCATTGGCACTTGGACTTGACCCAAGAAAACATGTTGCTTAGCTGTAACTGATGATCTTTGAGTGGTCATCTGTGCAGTCACGCACTTGGGTTTAGCGCCTGCATGCGAACCTGACCTCGGAGAATATCAGGGCTAGTCTTCAACGTTTTTGGTGCACTTCTTCCCACACTCTGGGGAGCAGGAATCGACTATGCATGTCTGGAACTGAGGAGAAAGCGCTCTCCCCCTCAGATCCTTCTGACCACCACCGATAAGTCCCATCAACTTAAGGTAAGTGATCAGCCAGCAATCGCAGAAAAGATTTCAGAGCCCAATGTACTACCGAACAGCTTGAGTGAGTTGACACAGAGATGTTGTTCTGAGGCAAGATGATCGGGATCAATCATTTGGGCATAACTCGACGGCTCCCTGGGACAGCCATCAGTGGCAGTACCTCTATGGAGCTTATCCCATGGGATCACCAGTCAACATCCTCCTGCCTGTCTCGATACTGATATGGAGAGACAGCTGAGGCACCAGTGTCCCTGTCTAAATGTAGACTTTCGACACTGGGTGGCCGGGGCACTTGGGTTAGATCCATATCCAGATAAGAGTCCATGAAATGAATAGGACACAGCAAAGGTGAGGTGGAATCACCTTGCAGCTGCTCAAGGCCTGCAGAGTCAAGCACCACAGCCCCCGCCAGGGCTGTGTCCGACGCGACGTGAGTGGACAAAGCACTTTTAGAAAAGGTACCCTTCTTGTGCTTGCTCTGTCTGTCGTCCTTGTCCTCCCTGTGCTTCTTGGCAGGAGTAGGGACTTTGGACTGGACAGTCGACATTGGTAGTTTCGGCATCAACCTGTCAACATCGATGATGCTCGATGTCGGGGATAATGCAGTCGCTGATCCCGAAGCTGGGGTCAACAGCGAAGCATGTCTGGACATCTCTTGTGAAGACACTGTTGGAGAAAGAGCCTGTTCCAATAATGCAACACAGAGTCTCGTGGCTTGGTTCTTTCTCGTCTGCTTCGAGAACCTGGCACAGTGAGCACAAGAGTCAACCCCGGTATGGGGTATGGGTAGAATGTAAGTAAAATATGAGTGGCCATATAACATTCAAATCTCAGGTTGTCATAGTCCCACTGTACACTGCATTGGTCAGACCACATCTGGAGTATTGTGTACCATTCTGGAAGCCTCACTTAAAAGGATGTGGACAGAATGGAGCAGGTGCAGAGGAGAGCGACAAGGACGAGTGGGGGCCCAGAGACCAAGCCCTATGAGGAAAGGCTAAGGGACTGTTTAGTCTGGAGACGAGGAGATTGAGGGAGGACATGATTGCTCTCTTGAAATATTTGAAGGGCTGTCATTTAGAGGAGGGCAGGGAGCTGTTCCTGTTGGCAACAGAGGACAGGACTTGCAATAATGGATTTAAATTAAGGGCGGAAAGGTACCAGCTGGATATCAAGAAAAACTTTTTGACAGTAAGAGTTGTGCAACAGTGGAATCAGCTGCCTAGGGAGGTGGTGAGCTCCCTGCCACTGGCTGTCTTTAAGCAGCATCTGGACAAACATTTGTCAGGGATGCTCTAGGGTGATCCTGCATTGAACAGGGGGTTGGACTAGATGGCCTGTATGGCTCCTTCCAACTCTGTGATTCTATGATTCTATAATGGTGTGGAGTTCTTGATCTGTTATGAGACCTCCTATAGGAACATCAGGAAGATCTGGAACACGAGTCGACACATGTGTGATGAATCTGTTGTAGGCGGTACTGGGATTTGTGGTGAGAGGGTGACCTCTAGCCTGAAGAATAGTTTCTATGGCCATCTCCCCAATGTCCTCTATACAGAGAGGATGACCTTGAGCCTCAGATGTAGTGATGGTGTGTACTACAGGAGCCCAATGTAATGGGTTGGGTGCAGGCAGGGCGAGAGAGAGCGAAAGTCCAAATCCATTCCAAGGTTAGAATCAAGGAGCCAAAAGAACAGAGTCGGAAGTACAAACCGAGAGCGTAGTCATTGAAAGCCGGAGTCAAGGAGCCAAGAGTTCAAAGCACGAATCAGGAGCACAGGTGAGGGAGGTGCAGAGCGTCATCAAACTGACTAGTTGCTGGTACGAGGAACCAGTGTCAGGAGGGGAAGCTAAATACCCCTCAGGTGCCAGGGTTAATTAGTGCTCAGCGTGTGTGTCCTGGCTTCTGTTAAAACTCAGGGCTGAGGGATCGCCTGCTGTGCAGGTGCGTTCTCCCTCCACCGGGACGCTAAGTCTTGCCTGAGCTGGTTCAGTAAACGCACTATCGGAGGAGGTGAGTCAGGGGGGCTGCCTGTCAGGCATTGTTCCTCCATCGCTGTTGCTGGGACAGGTGGTAGGGATTCACTGGTGAACTCCAAGGTTTCATCAGGGTCAGGTGTGGGCTCTACTAAAGCTGGGAGCGCGGGCTCAGCTGGAGCCGGGGCTGCATCCTCAGCAGGACTCATGTACAAGAAGAGACTTTATGAGCATTTGAGGAGTGGTGTGTTTCACCTAGTTCCAACCACCAGGTTTGGTGTTGGACATCCTCAGGCAAGGCCTCCCCTGACAGAGTGTAGCTGCAAACTGAGGGGGAATGAGATGGGATGGTGATGGCCTGTTGTCCCAGATGCACTTGCTCGAGAGCGGCTGGCAGAGTGTCGATTGGTGCCGAGACAGCTGAGGCAGTCGGGGTCAAGGCCGCCATTGCGGAAGTGTGTTGGTCAGTCAGGGATGGTACAGCTGGGTGAGTGGTTGGTGTCAAAGTTGAAAGACCCATAACGACCAACAGCATGACAGATTTTGATGTCGACACCAAGACCAGTTTCGATTTCTTCGATTTTGGGTCCAGGGAGATCGATCCCAAGCGTCTCTTGGACAATTTGTCCTTTTTGTGTTTTTTCGCGGCCAAAGTGGTTAAGCCCCCCAATTTAATCGAATCCCCCCTTGCAGGTGGGGGAGGCAGTGTGGGCTGAGACTGTGATGATAGAGGCATCGTCATGGGTGAAGGGAGGACTCCGGTATATTTTATGACACATTTCATCATAAGAAAAAGGAGAATGCTCACAGAAGCAGCATTATCCAAAGGCAATAAAATCCATGTTTAGTCAATATTAGCACATCTCCCTATACCCATGATTTCTCATAGCCTTTTTTTTTTTTGCCAGCAGAAACCTCAATCTGATGCCAAAGAGACAGTAACTGCTCCAGAATGATTTGCTTGCATTGTTAAGAAAGTAATCTGGATATCCGAGAAAGAAATGCCATCAGTCTTAAACTCTCCCTGTTGACATAGCCAAAGCTTTTTTTAAAAAAAACAAACTAACAAAAACAGAAGCGACTGCGTCTCTTCCTCAAGATAAGCAAAGCTTAAAAGCAAGCATTACATCCTACTCCCAGAGACAAACCACTTTTAACAGGCAACACTGAAGTTATTTCAATTATTCATATGCAATATTCATTGTCTGAGGAGGACTAGTTATTTCTGATGGGGGGAAAATGGAACTGGCAGCTTGCAGAAGGTTATGCAATAACACGACGTCTCGGCAAGTTCGGAAAATAAAAGCTTACAGAAGAAGCCGTTCCCTTTTATGGTGGGCAAAAGCTGTAGAATCCCTCATCTCAGCATTTCCCAGCAGCATCCTTTTAAATGTAAACATCCATAAAGCTGTCAGCATCATACAACAAATGGCTAAATAATACATTGGATCAGCCAGCCAGCGCTTGCATCTTCCTCATGCAACCCCATTACTGAGCTGCGCTAGCTTTGTGTCAGGGAATCAATAGGCTCTGATTTTGCTTTCCAGATGCCAGTTATGATTCTCCTGCTTAATGTAAATAGGGAATGAGCTTGGTTTTTTTAAAAAACAACAACAACAGAAGCCTTGTGCGAAAACAAACTTTTTTTTTTTTTAAAGCGAGACTATTATACTGAATTTCGTGCTGTATAGCTAAAAGACAATTACAAAAAGCGAATGAAAACTTTGATTTTCTGGCGTTGCTGAACTGGCGGGGACAGTTCAGCTCCTCTCCCCTAAAGGTCTCTAAGGCCACACTCACTTTTGCCACTGTCCACTGTGGCAGTGCCCAGAAAGCCCCAACGCTTTGCCGAGAATAAGGAAGGGGAGCTGCCTTGAGCTAAGAGGAAACGTGGGGTATAAATATTTTAATAAATGGATAAACAAGCATTGGCAACATGCTTCCTGACTGTGGAAGACGTAACCAGTGAAGGACATGAATGAATCTATCTGTATCTATGTTGTATTATCCACCACTGTATTAGTCGGTGGTCTTTTTGCTGTTGGTCCTGTTACCCGGGTTTCCTCGAGGACCTGCTCCTTTTTCTCTTACGAGACCAAGATCAAGCCAAAGGACAAATATAGCAGAAAAGTATTTTGCTATTTGAATTAAAAAACCACCATGAAATAAGATCACCTGGGCATATACAAAAAGCCATCTAGTCCCACGGTATGTCAGACTGCAGAAACGGGTGCTTTAGAAAGTCTTTAATAACTGTAGTAGTAAAGAGACTTTAATAACTGTAGTAGTCTTTAATAACTGTAGTAGTAAAGAGACTCAAGAGGACTGGCTTTCTACAGAAAGAGAAAAGTGCTAATTTATTACCAGAAACTAGGCGGGCTGGTTAATTCATACCTTAGCAGCAGCTGCTATCTGCTCCAGTGCCAAAGTATGAAGACCTCGGTCTCTGCTTTCCACAAGCAGCTTCAAGGATGGCAGGAGAAGGGACTGGTTAAGCAGTTGCACACAGAGGTCTTTTATACACTGAAAAGAAGAATAAAGAGTGTGTTGTGAGATGTCAGGGGACACCACGGGAACATAACTCACACGGAAGTTCAGCATTATCTTGTATTGAGCAAAATGAAAGTCAAACCTTTTAAAATAAAAACAATGCCCCCAGTGGAAATTAAGTCTGCTGGAAAGGTTTAAAGGGGAAAAAAAACTAAGTAAAAACAAGGATGCTTGCTACATTGCAGATAAAGTCAACTGAGAATACCTATTATGTTATCTGAACAGAGAAGAATTAAGCCACTGCTTACTCCTTGTGAGGATAATGTCCTCCCTGCCCCGAACACACTAAGAGTGTTTATAACCAGAGAGAGGAACACTTACGTGTCTCAGAAAATTCTGCAGAAGTATTAAAGCCGTAAACCATTAGATTCAAGAACAAATATTCCTGCCACTGTCCAGAACCATGAAATTGCCCAATGACCACACCAATGTACCTTATTCCTTGAAATCGCCAGGATTAGAACAATTGAGTGCCGATACTTTTTCATTATGGAATGGCACATTAAAAAAAAAAAGAGTTCAGCTTTAATACCATGGGAAACTCTTTTAAATAAAGGCAGGGTATTACCAGATAAGAAGCAGGGCAAAACAGCACAATAACAGAATGCTAGAAGTTCAGTCCAAGATGACCCTGGCCATATAATTCGCACTTATGACAGCACCAAGAGAGGGTGGGGAGAGGGTGAGAGCATGCCCATGTGCATGGTAACAGCAGGGCTCATTTCGTAGCAGGAGCTCCTCTGCATATTAGGCCACACACCCCTGATGTACCCAATCCTCCAAGAGCTTACAGTAGCCCCCGTAAGAAGAGCTCTGTAAGCTCTTGGAGGATTGGCTACATTAGGGGTGTGTGGCCTAATATGCAAAGGAGCTCCTGCTACGAAATGAGCCCTGGGTAACAGTCCTATGGAGTTTTTTTTTGAACCCTTCTAAACCCCACCTTCTTTATGCAGTTAATTTATAGGCTGTCTCTCCATAATAAATACATCCAAGGCAGCTAACATAATAAACCAAAGCTGGGCAACCTCTTCTCTGCCTCATAACAGTTGCATAGAGTCTTTCAGGAGCATGCAGAAGTGAACCAAAATCCACACATACATTCCTTGCATGTCAGAGATAGGATTAAACATAGAAAATTAAACACAGGGATATTCAGTGAAGTCTGGCTGCTTTGCAGACTCCCCAAATGGAGTTTGCCTTCTATAAAATGGCTACAGAGAGGTCAATCAAACTCAGGATCACCATTAGAGACGTGCACTCGGTATAAATCGAGCTGAAAAAAAATCAGATAAATAATCGGTATTTATCAGGTATTTTCTCAGCTGATCACTGAGGGGGCTACTGATTTGGTGCTGGATAGCTGCAGTTACAGAAGTGAACTCTCTGCTTGGAGAAGGCATTCAAAGTTTAAATGCCTTCAGAGTTCACTTGCTGTGGTGGGAAGGCATTTATATGCCTTTGGAGTTCACTCCGCATTGCAGCTTGGAGAAGGCATTTAAAGTTTAAACGCTTTTGGAGTTCACTCACTGCAGCACAGAGTTGCACTGTGGCTTGGAAAAGACATTTAAATGCCTTTTCCTCAATTGGAAACAATGGTGGATGGGGGCACCTTCTTCTGAGGCCCGTAGAATTTAACCCCCTGGTCCAATCTTTTTGAAACTTGGGGAGGGGGTTTGAGGAGAGGGACCACTAGCAATGCTGCAAATTTGGTGCCTCTACCTCAAAAAACGGCCCCTCAGAGCCCCCAGATACCCCCACATTGATTCTCCATTATAGCCTATGATGACCATTGACTATAATGGCCCCATGGGGTATAATGGAGCTGGAAACATTTGGCAATCCCGAATATTTCCCAAATCCCAATACCATACCAATAATGGGATTCAGGAATATCAGGAAATACCAGTATTTTTCAGGTTCAATATACCCAAGCCCAAAAAATACCGATTTTTTTGTGCACACCCCTAATTACACATCCTGATTGGCCCTTGTTACAGTAAACATCACTATCACCTGCTTAACTGGGATGAAGGGGTTGTGTACGTGTTTTTTTGGGAGGGCGGAGAATCGATGTGACCACAGCTAACAGGCAACCACCATTACATCTGCATAAGCCTGACAAATGAGACATCTCAATCAACTGTAGGTATATTTCCTCTCGGTATACTTCCCAATGTGTTCTGCTTAAAAATCTGTTTCTGTTTTTGCTCCCCTGGCCCAAAAAATGTTGTTTGGGGTTCTTCTGAAAGAAGTTTTATAGTTCTTCTGTCAAACATCCTAAGATGTGGCTTGTTCACTTAAGGTTTTGATAGGTTTGCAGACATAAAATGTTAACGGGCACTATAAAACTGCTGTTGCACCACATGTTGTACATCTTAACAACTTTCAGCATTTATTTATCTAAACATTGTGCCACAGCAATAAACTGTGCTGTACACTGTGTACTAATCTGCACCCTGAAAACGTGTAGAAATAAACAAGGCTGAGAGTTCATTCTGTGCTCTCCAGGGCTTGTCTTTGTTATTGTTTACCAGAAAAAAAAATAATTAAAAGTATAGAAGGATTTAAAAAGTTTTAAGACTTCTGATATATGATAATAAAATGATTATTTCAATCCCACTATCAGCCTTTTTCTTGAGTGTGCAAGTGGCCAATTTTAGGTCACTGACAAGCAAGCAATAAATAAAATTGAGATTATATGCACAAACAAGTCCCTAAATTTATTTTTAAAAAATTGCCCTCACCAGCTAGGCTAGGCAGAGAAGTAGGATCAGTCAGAATGCATCACAATAGAGCTAAAAAATGATCCACGTAAATAATATGGGATTTCTGCAATCCTAATCCAGTTGACTTGCTTATTAGATGCCTCATACTACTGACTGCATTGTGTAATCCATTTTGAGTACCAGGGAGAAAGACAGACTATAAATGACATACATAACAAATTAAAAGCAAATTTAAAAACAACAAGTTTCTGATACTTCACCTAAAACTCTGAGGTCTGATTAATATGTTATTAGTGTGGCATGGTTTCTTCTATACTGCGGAAGGAAGGGAAGGGTCATAACTCAATAGGAGATCAATAGGAGATGTGTGGAAGGATCCAGGTTCAACCCTGGGTACACCAAGGAAAAGAAGAAGAAGAGGAGGAGGAGGAGGAGATTGGATTTATACCCCGCCCTTCACTTGTAGTCTCAGAGAGGCTTACAAACTCCTTTCCCTTCCCCTCCCCACAACAGACACCCTGTGAGGGGGGTGGGGCTGAGAGAGCTCTTTCCCAAGATGTCCTTGAGAGAACAGCTGGTACAGAGCTATGGCTTGCCCAAGGTCATCCAGCAGGTGCAAGTGGAAGAGTGGGGAATCAAACCCGGTTCTCCCAGATTAGAGTCCGCGCACTTAACCACTACACCAAACTGGAAAGTTATGTAAAAGGAATGGAAGCAACCTTTGCCCCAGGCCTTGGAAAGCTTCTGCCAGTTGGAGAACTGATCCAGCGGGACTGAATGGTCAAAATAAATAAAGAAGCTCCAAAATAACCCTGGTGCATGTTCAAATGTATCATGTTCAAAAACTACCTTGATCCACTTTGGGGAACTCATCGCTCAGCAGCACACCATGTGCTTTGTGTGCAGAAGGACACACATCTGGTCGCTGGCACCTGCAGTTATAATTGTCTCATGGAGCAGGTCTGGGAGAGACCCTTGTTTGAGTTCTTGGAGAACTGCTGCCTTGAAGAGTTTTTAGACCACAGAGACAGGAGCTTCTTATGAAGATGTGTTTAGTTGCCCTGAGTAATGTTAGAGTACTGGGATCAGTCACATGCTGGAATTAGAAGTTCACAATAGCACCCCTGAATGCACTGCTGGGAGAACCATCCAAGCTACCTGGTTTGAAACAGCTGCCACAGTCAAAACAAGTGTCTGGAGTTCCATGGTTTTTAACCATAGGGCAGTAAGTGTGATTTTTCGATAAACAGCCTGAAGGCAGTTATTTATGGGGAAGTCTATAAGCAGTGGAAACAGAACTGAACCAATGACAGCTTTTATGAGGAAGGTCCATCAAACTCTGTTGTTTGACGACTTCTGTCATCCTAAATTCTGCAGCACAGAGGCACACCTGGATACACATCCCCAGCTGCATGAACATACAGTAAACTGGGGGGGGGGGGCACCAACAGGAGTAATGGATGACCATATTTGCTCATGACTACAGCTGCATTAAGGCCTTTCACACCAGAACTTCTGCAGGAGCCAATGAACCTGGGTTATGCAACAGCAGTGCCTAATGGACAGAGGAAGAAATCTGCAGCTGACAGAGTAACTTCAAAGCTTCTTCATGTTCCTGCGTTTAACAACAGAAGCACAGCACTGGCGATCCTGCGCACAGATATAAAACTCACTTTTTAACAAGAATATAGATTTATACTCACCTCTACAGACAGCATGTGTTTTGTCCCATATAAAGACCTGCAGATCTTCAGAATCTCATTCCCCACATCCTCCTTATGCTCTGGCAGGCTTTTCACAAGCATTGCACTTCCCAGTTTCACCCAAGGATTATTACTTGCACATGTGCTAAATTGCAGGCAAAAAAAGTACAGTCTTTAAAGTACATAGACCCAGCAAGCAAGCAAGAATCGTGTGTATGTGTGTATATCTATAACTGTCTTCTTGTATACACAGATACAAATTTTGACAAACACATACATTGCATTCTGATACCAAAGAAATTAAGACATTTACAGAACTGAAAGGATACTTACTTGTCTTGTAACTATTATTTATTAACTTTATTTATATCCCACCTTTCTTCCCCCCCCCCCCAGTGGGGATCCAAAGCAGCTTATATCATTTTCCTCTTCTCTATTTTATCCTCACAACAACCCTGTGAGGTAGGTTAGGTGGAGTGTGTGACTGGCCCAAAGTCACCCAAGCAAGCTTCCAAGACAGTGGACATTTGAACCTGGGTCTCCCAGATCCTAGTCCAACCACTACACTACGCTGGTGAAAAGAAAAGGAAATTTTGGACTTCCTATTTTCTGTTCTCCAGGAGGGAAGGTCATCTAGTTACAACAAAAGGCATTCTCAAGATAATAGTTACCTAGTAGCTACCCTACTATTCCAAAAAATGTGTTCTAAATTAAATAGATAAAAGAAGTCAAGCATTTACATTTGTGTGGCTTCCGACATGGTTTTAGGCAGCCATGTGATCTATGACCTTTTTTTGCAAACAGCCGCAGAGCAAAGTGAAAGAGAGGGTTAGCGGTTGTGATTACTCATTAGAGTGAAGGTGAGTGTGATGAAGCTTGTAAATATTCAGTAAGCCGTAAGAGAGGCATATTGGCCCGGCAAATGGCCAGGAATGCCAACAGATAAGCTGAGACTGCTAATGTCAGAATGCGACATGAAAACAGACAGGACACTGATTAAGATCGGAGGTAAATGTTAAATACTGTATATTAATGATCCCTTTTTAATCCACCATACCAGAACACTGGCTATACATCTCATGAGCTCTTTAAAGTTGGCACTCATTACGTATCATTTTAAGATATAATCTTACTGTGACTTTGATCTAGGATGGGCTTTTAAAAAAACACTCAGAGGCTCCAACTACACGCTGTTAACCCATTACAGTTTTGAAGGGGCTATGTAGGGGATTTAACAAAATTCTATTTAGCCAGAAACATTTCAAATAATATCTATGCATAAGCTCACTGAGAGTTAGAAGGGAAGAGAGCTTAACAGCACACAGACATTGCAAACAATTTGAAAGCAATACTCTTGGCCAGGGGCCATTTCGAGCAGGAACGCACAGGAACGCCGTTCCGGGAGTAACAAGCCCAGGAGTGGGCACATATGGTCATGTGCTGTGGAAAAAAGCAAAAGGATACTAACTTGATCTGTATTTTCCTGTTTGTTGTAGGGTAGCTTCCCTGTAAGAGCAAAGAAAACCTAAAGTGTCTTTAGTCGAAGTGTAAAGCAGGCTTACTAGCTCTGAGTTGGGAAATACCGGGAGATTTTTGGGGTGGAGCCTGAGGGGTGGGTGTTGCCTTCTGACACATTTCCGGTGATGTCAGGGGGTGTGGCATATACAAATAAGTTATGCTAATGAGTTTTACTAATGAGCTCCTGCACCTCTTTTTCTATGAAATGCTCTTGGCAGAGCACTTCCCTCCAAACTAAAGGGTGGATCCTACAAACTGTGGCTTGGATTCAGACTCATGTTTCTATGGGCCCCAGGACTGACTCCCCCCACGTAACTTTCCTTCTTTCCAGTGGCAGCCCAAAATGTCCATCTCAGTTCTGTTCCTAGGGGACAGCAGACACCCAGGAATAGTATTTGGAGGGTCATTTCAGGCTGCCAAGGGAGGCGGAAGGTAGGAAAACCATGCTCCACAGGCAGAAAAACTTGGGCTTGCAGAACCCGGGATTCCAAGGCAGTTTGCAAAAGGGTCCTTATGAATGCAGATCTTTCTCATCTCCCCTTTTTCACCAGTAGTTTCCCAAGCCTGCTGAAAAGCTGATGGTTGGTATCAAGGAGGCCCTGTGAACAATATGATGCATAATTCAGCTGTAGGCAGAATTCTGACTGGAGTGGGTCACAGGGACCACGTCAGTCCAGTCTTGCGCCACCTACACAGGCTCCCAATTTGCTTCAAGGCCTCATTCAAGGTGCTAGCACTGACATTTAAATCCTTAAGCAGCTCTGGGCCAGCATACCTTAAGGAGAGCTTACTTCCATATGAACCTATCCGATCACTACAGACATCTTCAAAGGCCCTGCTTTGGCTGCCCCCATTGTCAGAGGCTAGATGGGTGTCCACCCAAGGAAAGGCTTTTTGGTGACAGCACCAGAACGACGGAATTCCCCTCACCCGGAAAATCTGTTTGCCCCTACCACTGTCTGCCACCAGCAGGTGAAGACTTCTCCATTTTGCTTAGTATTCCCTCACTGACCTCCTTCCTGTTCACACATCTGTACGTTCATGTTTTAATTGTGAGTGCATACATACACCTACATATAAATAACATATACATACACATGGCTACATGGGATATTCAGTCTGCCTTCCAATTCTTGCGAGTTCACCCTAGTGACTTTTGCCTTCTGGGTTTAAAACTCAATGACTGTTGGTATGTTGATAAGGCCATGTCAATGGGCTGCTCGGTCACCTGCGTTGCCTTTGAAAACTTGAGCACCCTCCTTATGAGCCGGACTGCAGGCCCGCACATTACACACTAATTAAATGGTTTTCTATTTGTGGGCCTTGCTGGGACTGATGAGCGAGCATCTCACCTATCTGCGTTTCAGTCACTGGCATATGAATGGGGGGCTCCCCTTGCTGAAGGCAAAACTGAGGACCCAACCATGCAGCTTACATATTTGGGCATTTTTCTTGATTCTGAACAGGGCATTTCCCACCTTCCTGATGATAAGCTTTCCACCCTCAGGTCCTAATTAGGGCATGTCATGAGCAGCAAAAAATGCATTCTTACAGAGATGCAGCCTCTCTTCAGGCACCTCAACTTCACGTGCAGGGTTGTGGCCCCAGTAAGTCCCTTCTGTGCATGGTCCACTGCTGGTGTTTCCACCCACACCATCACATCAAGATCTTGCATATGGCAGAGTTCCCTGGCTAATTTTAACAACATTTCAGTTTGGCAGTCCACCTTCTCACCTGACGAGCCTCTGCAGGTTCACTTTGATGCAGCAGACAGCCTCGGCTTTGGGATCTATTTTTCAGGCTGCTGGTTTGCTCAACGCTGGCCCACGCATTGGGCAAGGTCGAGCATTCTCAGGGATCTTATCTTCCTTGAATTGTTTTCAATTCTGGTAGCTGTCACTATCTGGGCTGATAAACTCAGGGATGAATGCATCCCTGTCTGGTGCAATAACCAGACAGTTGTTAGCATTATTAATCATCAGTCTTCTCGCTCTGAGTGGATTATGCGCCGGGTGCGTAGGTTTGTTTTGGCCTGTTTGAAGGCTAACATCTCCTTTTCAGCACAATATGTTACAAGTGCCAGTAAAAACATCGCAGATGCCTTGTCTCGATTTCAAGAAGGAAAGTTTCACGTCTTGGCTCCCAATGCACAACACCTGGACCCCTTCCCAGAGGAGTTCTGGATGCTTGGTAATGAGTAATCCTCCAAAGAGTAATTGGGTCCATCACCCCCTTCACTCAACAGTCTTATGAGTGCGCTGCTTCTACATTCCTGTCTTTCCCCCCCCCCCCCCTCCCACAGGTCCACCATGTACTTTCCCTGCCACTGAAGCCATGATCTTGTGCTATTTGGTACACCTCAGGGAGCGTGACCCTATGTCGAGAACCATGGGCATCCACTTGGCTGATATCTTTTTACAGTAAAGCCTTAGGTTTTAATGACCTTTGCCATTCTTTCCTGACCCAATGGGGGAATGGAAGGCTGTAAGAGGGCTTCTCTCTTAGCCCAAGACTCACGGAGGCCCATTACAGCCCAGGTTCTCACTGGCCTTATCCACCAGCTGCCCCACATCTGTTGGTCAGTCTTCAAGGCCACCCTCTTCAGGGTGACCTTCACTTTGGCGTTTTTGGGGCCTTTCGTAGCAACGAGCTGCTGACCCCCTCAGGCTACAACTCTTCTGAGCAGGTGCTTTCCATTCAGGACATTTTCATAGGAGGTTCGGCGCTCTGCATTATGCTGCAAAAACAGATCAGTGGGGCTAAGGGTTTCACTTTACTCTAGGCTCTGCTCCTGCGGACTACCTTGTCCCGTCTTCTGCATAGTGAACTACTTCTCCATCTGGTTGGTCTCAGGCATTTTTGTAGTCCACACTGATGGCACCTGTCTCTCCAGGTTCCAGTTAGTCAGCATCATGTGCAAATGCTTATCATCTGTGGGTCTCCTTTCCTCTAACTATGGCATTAATTCTTTTTGTATTGTTGCTGCCACAGCCACAGCTGACGCAGGGCTCCAGCCAGACAAGATCATAGCTGCCAGCCGCTGGCACTCTACATCTTATCGTTCCTATATTCGCCCTCAGCTCAGCCAGTCTTACTAATATGTGTTAATTTCAGTCCCATCAAATCACCCTAAAATGGTTTGGAGCGTCCACTGGGTAGAGAACTATGTGGCAACTTTGGGCTGGAGGGATGGACTAAGGCTCAGTAACTGGCTGCACCTCACCTGGATAAGGCACAGGGGAATGAAGTGGGCACTCTCTGTTGCCCACCATCTCATGCCAAGTCTTCCACAGAGGCCCAATGGACACCTGAATCATCCAGCTCGGCAAGAATGACCTACCAGCCCAAAAAAGGGGCTGTGTGGTTCCATTCCAGCGTATTGTATCTCCAGATTCTTGCCTCCAGACTCCCGCATATGAAACTCCTGTGGTCTGAGCTATTGGAGCTGCATGACTGGCAGGGTGCTTTTGCACTAGACAGAGTTGATTCGGTCTGAAGGATGATTTGCAAAGCAGCTCAGAGACTCACTGAATCACTAGGGGGACTTGTGATCAGGCATCTGGACATTCCCCTTCAACAAAATGCTCTTTTCAGGGACAGCGGAGTTCACCTGTCAGAATGGGGAATGGACACAGGGCTCCACAGTGTGTGGTACAGCCTGTTCTGTTAGCTATGGGCACAGGTGCATTGACAGGAGAGAGGTGGGCCACCCTGTTCTTGTGGAGGTTTGGGCACTGAGACGGATCCTTTTATTTATTTATTGTTGAACTTATATCCCGCCCTCCCTGCAAAGCAGGCTCGGGGCGGCTCACATTCATAAGACACGTTGCAAAGCAATTTTAGGGGAGAGGCTGTGCCTGCCTGCCTGCCTTCTCCGGTTGGAGACTCCCTTAAGGGGTCTTGGGGTGGCTCTGTTAAGCGGCATGCCCAGCTCAGAGGCTGTCAGCTGGCTCACATCACCAAGTGGCATGGGAGAACCACGCAGCGGTCGGTGCCCACATGGTCCCACAGGCTTGCCACTTCTTGGTTCCCCGCCCCCAGCAGGTGGGCTGAGGGGGACAGGATTCATCGGGCAGCCTGCATGTCACCCAAAGCTAGATCCACCCCCATGCTGCACCAATGCTCCTTTGCTTGTGTTCATTAAGAGCTGTGGCCAATTTTCATTCCATAATCTCTGTTTGGGCTTCCTTTTGCATGCCAGCTCCGCTAGGACCTTGGACCCACAAATGTCCTAAGTAACAAGTAAATAAAAATGAACAGGGCATGAAGGGAGACTGTGCAAGGGAAAAGCTGGATATCAGCTCCTCTCTTTGCTCTCAGACTGGGGAACTTACATTGATGCAAGAGGCTGTCAGAGCAAGAAGGAAGTGGGAGTGATGTCAACCCAATTCCCCCTCATCATAGCAGCCTTCCATGGCATTTTGTCCACGAGGGGCCCCGTGACTCTGAGCACCTGCTTTTTGGAGATGTCAGAAGACAGCTGGGAGAAAGGAGAAGTTGGAAGGATCTGCAGCCATGAGATGAGCATGGTTCACAGCAGGGTTCATTTCGTAGCAAGAGCTCCTTTGCATATTAGGCCACACACTCCTAATGTAGCCAATCCTCCAAGAGCTTACAGAGCTCTTCTTACAGGGGCTACTGTAAGCTCTTGGAGGATTGGCTACATTGGGAGCAGGGGGGGGGGGGCTAATATGCAGAGGAGCTCCTGCTACGAAATGAGCCCTGGTTCACAGTAACCAACCCTTAGTTCTGAGAAGAATCTGTATCAGTTACCTAGGAATCAGCCTCATCTTCCTTCTGCCTCTTGCACACACACTGATTTGACTCCTTTTAGTTTCTAAAGGCCCTGTTCTAGATGCCCCAGGCTAGCCTGATGTTGTCAGATCTTGGAAGTTAAGCAAGGTCAGCCCCGGTTACCATTTAGATGGGAGACCACCAAGGAATTCCAGAGTTGCTACACAGATCCAAGCAATGGCAAACCACCTCAGTTAGTCTCTTGCCTTGAAAATCCTACGGGGTCACCGTAAGTTGGCTACGACTTGATGGCACTTTAAACACACACAGTTTCTAAAGAGCATTCCCCAGTTTGAAGCAACGTGATCAACCTTTGAAATGTAAAGCAAATCCACTAAACAGGTTTCTCAAGGTGGTGAATTCAAGAGGGCGCTTGGGGATGGCCAGGTGTTCATAATTAATTGTACTGCATCAGGCTGCACAAACTCAGAATGAGTCATGTACATTTTTTAAAAAATCTAGTGACCGCTTCTGTTTTACTAGGAGAGAGAAATATAGACTGCTAGCAACAAGACACAAGACCGTTTAGATCTCCAAAGGCTTAATAAAGGTCTAGAGAAACAGAGTACAATTATTTTTGTTTCCTGATGAAGGTAAACTTTAAAAACAGAGGGAAAGAAAGGCTAGAAGGATGTTCAAAATTTAAAGATTTTGTTAAAAAGAAAGCAACCACCATAATAAACAACAGAAATACATTACAAAACAATATTCAGAAACCTGCATCAGGCACACCTGCTTTCTTTATAGTGGTTTGGGTAGAATGCAAAGGCTGCGTGTATAATGAAATAAGCTCAATTTGGGATCGTAGCTGGAAAAGTGAACAGCACACCACTTCATTTTGTTCCATATGGCCAGTAAAGCAAGAAGGAACTAGGAAGGACAAAGATCTCAAGTCTTTATTGAGGACTCTGTTGATATCAATAAGCATATTGCATACATCTGCCCCAAATTGAATTATGGCAGGATATTGCAGTCTTTACTATGATGACATCAAGACTTGCATCTCTCTGGTACCAGGGGCCCCCACATGAGGTAGATGTAATATGAGCTAAGAAAATGTGAATTTCTGCCATAGCAACTTCTACTACAGGAAAAAATAATTTTGCTAGGTTGCATCCTACCACAGTACTCAGCTAAGGGCAGACTCCTATTTAGTCTGTGGGCTAAGAGCCAAAAATGGACATACTGGTATCAGGTAAAGTGGCAAAACTTCTTTATTTTTTTTTCCTGGAAGGTGTATGTTTATGTGATAATTTTAAAGTTTTTATGCTGTAATCAAGATGGCTGAAGCCAATACAAAGTTACATATTATCCGGTTACATTGGATAAAAATTGTATAAAAAAGTGGATATGTTTTCATGTAGCTAACTGTGGCACACCAAATTCTTCTTCATGCAATAATGGCTCACTGGAAAGGCAAAAGAATAAGCTTCAGTTGTTTCATACACTTTAGGTGACTATCTGGATTAGGTAAAGTGCCATGCACTGTAAACCTTATGATTACTATTAGCTATTTGTAGGGGGAATTTATTAGATTTCCAACAGTACTTTAAAGTTTGAAATTCGCCACCTGATTTACGAGTTATAGTTCACATTGGAAAAGGTAGGAAAAATTGGCTTTGGCCATCTTGATGACATCATAACAAGCTTAAGCTATCAGAACAGGTCGTCACATCAAAACATAATACACAGACATATACTTTTCAGAAAAAAACATTAAGAAGTTTTGCCACCTTACCTGATACTGATATCTGGTCTGGCCCATGGACTAACTGGCGCCAGGCACATTCTGATCATGTAAGGAGCGCTTTTCTGATGTATACAATAAAATTTGAGGTATTGCTTTCCTGACCATGGCCTTCCTGTGGCTGAGATGTGAATATTATTCTGCTGGCACGTGAAGAAAATATTCAAAAGTAGTGTGTGAACTGGCCAATAATCTACTGAGTTTGAGGAAGGGTCACTCAGCTCAATAGATGCATACTTTGCATGCAGAATGCCCCAGGTTCTTTAGGACATCACTATCTCCATGACTGGAAAAACCCAAGATACAACAAATCTATCCCAGTCAAGAGTAGACAATACTGGGTGTCAGAAACCGACAGTCTGATTCTGCTCAAGTTCACAGACGTCCTTCTTCCCCCTTCTAATTAAGTTAGTCTTTAATTTCAGGAAAGAGAACTGAGTCATCCTACTTATTTCCTGTGAAAATATGAGCATATCACCCTTTTTCAGAAGCTTTTGTGAAAGAAAAACACAGCCAGTGAGAAAGGCTTCTTTCCTGCTTATACACAAGTGGAATTTTTCTATAACTTTTATAAAAGATTGTTGGAGTTTATTTGCCATTAGGTTTAAAGTCAAAGGGACTACTCTATGAGGAAACATTCTTGGCATTGGTAGGTGGGCTCCAAACCACAGTCACTTGGTCCTAAAATTCTCTTGCTTATGGAAAAGCTCCCTTTTTATGGAATAAATCATCCTGTGAGCAGAAAGGTATCTTCTGTTAATGGAAGAAATCTTTTCCATTAGCGTAAAAGTGTCCCTGGGGCCAACTTTATGTGTTGACCAGATTTTTCCATGGAACTGGGCAGTCACCCAAACAGAAAACAGCAGAATTGTACTGGGCATAATTACCTGGAGGAAAAAAAAAGTTCTGTCCCTTTAATAGAGGCTTAATGGGATGTTATTAATGGGAGAGCCAGTTTGGTGTGGTAGTGTGCGCAGACTCTAATCTGGGAGAACAGGGTTAGATTCCCCACTCCTCCACTTGCACCTGCTGGATGACCTTGAGCAAGCCATAGCTCTGTACCAGCTGTTCTCTTAAGGACAGTTGTCCCTCCCCACCTCACAGGGTGTCTGTTGTGGGGAGGGAAAGGGAAAGGAGTTTGTAAGCTATTCTGAGACTCCAGTTGAGTGAAGGGCAGGATATAAATCCAATCTCTTCCTCTTATTATTTACCCCCATGCCATGGAAAACTTCAGCTGCCTGTTTCCAATTATTAACCCTCTATTAAAGGGACAGAACATTTTTTTCCTCCAGATCTCCTGGAAAACCTACTGGCATGTAACGTTTGAAAACATCCTAAAATAAACAAGGAAAAACAAAAATCATTCTGTGGTTTTATGCATCTCATGCAGAAAAAACATCATGAAACTCTTTTCATGCTCAAAAATTGGGTGGATCTTCAGCAAAGAAAATTAGCACCATTCAAAAATGTACTAATTTTTAACCAATGTCAGTACGTGAACAAATACTTACATGTTCACACTTTTCATAGGTGGCCAAGCTTGAAGGAGCATGACTAAGTGTTGAAATTCCTCATGGTTCTCACTTGAGTCCAAAAGCTGCAAGATGAGCGTGTACCTCTTTTCTTCATTTTCAATATCTGTTATTTCTACCTAAGAAATTGGGGATAAGCAATGACCCATATTCAATGTAGGATTCAGATTAACGAGCCAAGTGTGGTATAGTTTTACAGCAATAAATATGATATATTCTTATCTTTGTGGGATATCACAGGTGCAAAACAATACAGAAGCAGTCAATTTTTTTTTCCCGGTGGTAAGCATTTATTCTGCCTCATCTCTAATTATGCATGTGGAACACAGGGAAACACATTGATAATATGAAATTGCTGGGAGTGATAGTTCCAAAACAACATTAAAGCCACATAAGTAGATTAATGGATGATTGCAAATAATTCCTCCATTCCTTTGAATTCCCTAGACTTTGGGAAAATGTTTTATATGCAGATTACTGTATATGCAATGAAACACTTGGGTTATATCATTAAATCTTCAACATTTTATGTACCTGTAGTCTGTCAATACAAAACCCCGAGAAAATATCATACTGTCTGAAGTAGTATTTTAACTCTTAAAGACAAGCTCAAGCGAACTTCAATTTAAGCAAGATACTCTTGAGCAAAGTAGTTCTTTCAAACAGCAGCGGAAGGAAGAACAAGTGATTAACCAGCTGCAAAAAGAAAAGAAAGGAGGGAAAAGCTACCATGTGAAGAAAAAGAATTCAAGGACACCTGAATATCAAAATGTTACACAGGAATAAAAGCTAGCTTTTAAAAAACTAAACATAGGCTTCTCGCTTTATTTACCCTTATTTCAATCAAGCTACAATGGCCCTGGAAATGAAGGAATCATCCAGTCTGAAATGTATGCTTAGTTGTAATCTTTAGTTACTGTCAGAAACTGGCCAGGATGCAGAAGCCACCATTTGAGAAATGTCGGTTATTCTTTTAAGACGTGGATGTTTGAATGTGTATGACCAATGGTGGCATAGAAGGACCTACAGGGTGCTTGTGAGGAAGGGAAAAGAAAAGAGGCAACTAACAGAGGTTTCCTGTCGTATAAGGCACAGGCCTGTAGCTACTTTGTGGCATTTCGGGGCCCAGCCCCCCAACATCCTTCCAAGGCTCCACAAGTTTCCCTCCATCCCAGCACCCCCCCCCCCAACACTCTGGGCCTCCTGGAGTACTCCCCTCCACTGCCACCACCCCTTCCCAAGTGGGGCTTGCTCAAAGCCACTTCTCTGCCTATGAGCCGGCACGACGGCTCCATCCAGAGCTGATGGTTGGGAGGGGAAGGGCTGTGGGTCCTGAGCTGGCGGCAGCCACGTGAGTAAATGAGTGAGTTGGCGGGGGGAGGCATCCAAGCTGGGGAAGCTTTAACTTTAATTTAATCAACTTGGTGCCCCCTAAGAAATTTAAATGCTTCCTGAAAAAGGAAATCCTGGCTATGGGCCTTATAAGGCATGGCTTTTTTTCTGGGGGAACACACTGGAATATAGTTCTGGAACCTCTTCAACAAAATTCTTTTTAAAATGTTTAAAAGTTCATGAGTTTTCCATATACATTCATTTCTCTCTTGAGAGTTCCGGCATCTCTTTTTCCCAAACAAAACACCCTGGTATAAGGCATTATCTAATCCAACTGGCAGTGGCCCTAGAGTCTCAGGCAGAGAGCTCTTTCCCATCACCTCTCTCTTATTTCAACTGGAGATAATGGGGACTGAACCTGTGATCTTCTGCATACAATGCAGATGCTCTGCCACTGAGGCACAACCCTTTCTCATTGCCTGATGAATAATGGAAGGTAAGAAGAAAACGCTGCTTACGTGACTGTTCCTCTTCTTATATGATATTTTTCTTCTTATAAACACAAGTAAGTGTGTTCAATATTACATCTTTCTGGATCTAAACCCAACAGAGTGCAGGATGAATCTGTGTATCTTTCCTGGTGCCCTGGTTTTAAAGCAGCAACAAATGGGACTGAAGTGCCTCAGGATGGTATTTACAGACCCTGTCCCCACATCAAGTGTTGCTGGTACTGCCCCTCCCCACCTCCTACCTACTTGTTACATCTGCACCATAAGGGCTGCAATTGTGTACGGACTTATTTTTAGACCTAAGAGTCTGCCGGTCCTGCCTTTGGAGTGGAGGAGCTGAATCCCGGGAGTAAGGAGTCTGGCGGACTGGACCACCAGAGAACAAGCACTCTACTTAGACAAGATTACCAGAAGCTGAGGTAAACTATGGACATATTTTCAATGTCATAAAAACACCTCTATGTCTATCAAGCTTTGGAACAAAGGGGAATTTATTCAGGTCCGAGGAAAAATCCATGTTAATAGAGTCAGCACCATGTAAAAAGTAAGTATGGCACAAATATTCTGAGGTCCCTGACTGCACTGCGAATTTGAATTAATACAGCATTAAGATCAGACTGGCAAAGAAGTCATTTGAGAGTAGCCCCTTATTGTGACAATGCATTCTCAGTCACAGATACACTCTAGTAAAATATGCTGCATTTGTATCTATTCACATCAGAAGGGCTCTCAGAAACAACTCAAATTAAATATGTGCTTTATTTTAAGATAGTGTGCCTCAGTGACACGAAAAATGTGACCGGAATTAAATCTCCCCAGATTCAATTGCTCTTATGTTTCCAGTTGTGGTTTTATTGAACTATGGAGGCAATTGTGACGCATGTGTAAGCATGGAATTCAACCATGCCACTATAAACACATACAGACACTATTTGATCCAAAGAAGATGCGTTGCAATTGGAAAAACTGGGCAAACTGATATTCCAAGTTTTCTGAATGAAAACTAGTGTAAGGAAATTCCTATTTAGTATCCTGGTTAAATAGAAAACCTGTAGGGCAGAATTTAAATCATGATCTTTATGATTTCAGCATCTGCAGCAGCCACAAAGTGACAGTCTTTGTTTGCTATATGGAATGGCACCACACTGCATTTAGTGTCTAGTTCAGCACTTGCAACGCTTCAGCACACCTATGTGGCACTGGAAAGCATAGCACTGAAGGTACAACTAGCAAAGGGTGAACATTCAGATGGTATCTGAGGACTGTGTTTTTATTCATCTATGGCATCCAGCCTGTTAAGGCTGTAAATAAATCCCCTTCTTTTCAATATAGAATTGGAAGTTTAATAGAAGAATCAGCACAGTGAAGAGGTTTGTAATTAGAATTGCTGTGGGGAATTTGTTGATTAAATCAGTTCAGATATCAGCAACCTGACAATAATAAAATCTCTCACTTTCTTCAGGTTTTATACATTTATTTTACTCAGTCCAGATTTTCTGCAGAGGTCTATAATCTGAAAACTTCAGGACAAATGTATGGGAACAAAGCATCAGAAAACTCTCCAAGTCACCAGGAACAAGATGATTACTGACTATTATTGATGACACATTCTTCAACCAATCTCAGCCATTTAAAGCATTGCAGAATATTCGAAAAATACCAGTACTCTAGATAGGAAAACAGCATTACTATTACATTTTTTTGAAAATCACCACCTGAGCACCATCTCTCTTTTACTGCTAGGGTGTGTTCTGCCAGTATGGGACTAGTGGTAAAGGTAAAGGTTTCCTTGCTCGAAAGCCAGTTGTATCTGACTCTAGGGTTGCGGTGCTCATCTCCGCTTCCAAGCCGAAGAGCCAGTGCTGTCCGAAGATGTTTCTGTGGTCATGTGGATGGCACGACTGGATGCTGAGGTGCACAGAACACTGTCACCTTCCCACCAAAGCGGTACCTCTTTATCTACTTGCAATTTCATGCTTTCGAACTGCTAGGAGCTGGGACCAGAGACGGGAGCTCACTCCGTCATGCGGCACTCAGGTCTCGAACTGCTGAGCTACCGACCTTCTGGTCTGCAGCTCAGTGGCTTAGCTGCTGAGCCACTGCGATACTAGTGGTACTGAAGATCAAAAGAGATCACACAGTAGCCCCATGCATTCCATGAACCCAGGGGGTAGGGAGAGCGGGAGGGAGTATGCGCGATTCACCCCTGCCTGATCATCTGCAGAGGTGACTGCATGGAGCAACTTGCCTTGTGTACTCTCCTGATTTTGGAGCTTCACTGATCATAGAGAGGAAGAGTTCGAGTGGCATTTCTTCCATGTCTGCAGGGGCGACTATGCAGAGGCAGGGGGTGGGGCACGTGCACTCACTCCCACACCTTTAGTGAATGTGAGGGGTTGTTGTGTACACTGGGTTTCTGTGGGAAGAGGATGAACTCTTATGAACTGATGGGGCATACAGGTGCCTCTTTGTCTTGCCCAGCATAGTGCCAAGATCAACTTGAAGAAAGTAGGCCATTTGTATCAGGAAAGGAGAACAGGGGAAAGGGTTGAATTCCTCCCCTCAGTCTGCATTGCAGCCCTGGTGCTAAGAAATGATGCAAATGTATGTCTTAAAGCAAGATCTATCACTGACTCACACTGGCATATTTTAAACAAATGGACTGGCATCTGTTAGAGATGCCAAAGGCACGCATCATCCTGAGCTAGAGATTGGTTTGGACTCGATGGTCCTCTTGGTGCTATGATTTATTCATTCACTTCATTGATTCATTTATTTACCGTACTTCATACTAGCAGCTTCTTTGAACAACTGACAGTAATGAATGGATGATCTTTGGGTTTCATGACAGATGAGGACTGACTGAAGATAATATATGACAGTGCTTTGCTGTGGACCTTAGATCAGACACTGGAACGGAACCTTTGATACATTTGGAGAATACAGAGGGAGAACTATGTTGGAAGCCACTTTGAGGCCCCTTTATTTTCGGGGTGGTGGTGGTAGAAGAGTGAGGCACGTGTCCAAGCCCAGCAGCAAGTCAGGTTTGTGTTCAGATTTCATTAACCATGGTGACATGTGACATCAGAATGCAACCAGAACTATTGCTTTTCCTGTCCCCACTTCAGGGTAATACTAAGAGCCATTCACATCTTCCAGTTTACCGTTTACTATTGGAAAGGCCCAAGGATGCTCGGTATTGAACAGGATCTTCTAACAAGTTCCTTGCTTTCCTTAACTGTATTCTCGATTCTTTACCTCTTTTCCTCCCTCTGTGATTAATTAATTCATATAAACCCCCTTTTCTGCCCAAAAGGGACCCAGATGGACTCAAAACATTTCCCTGCCTCAATTTTATCCTCACAACAACCCTGTGAAGTAGGTCAGGCTGAAGATGTGGGACTTGTCCAAAGTCATCCAGTGGGGATTCAAACCTGATTCTCCCAGGTTCTAATCCAACACTTTAACCACTACATCTCTATTTTCATATGAGATACAGGGACCGTGGCCCAGTATTCGATAGATAACTAATATAAAACAATTGGGTTTGTATTTCATTCGTAAGGTTGAAAATGTCAGCAAACAACGAGCATTAATTGTTCTAATGTGGTTTTACATGACAGCTATCGTGCGGATTGTACAAAGATTTCATGGAAAATGCTAACTCAAAAATAAAAGATGAGAAGGGACAGCATTAAATCTACTAAACCGAAAACAATAGAGAATATTTAATCCTTAGAAATAACCTCACAGGATGCCATATAAAGGCATAGCTACAAGCTCTCAAGTATGAGAACTGCACCAGAGTGAAATCAAAACAACAGCACTAAAGCTGTCTTTAAACTTATTTATATTTTTGTATTTTCACCTGAACAGGTGGGGAAGGGGCTTTTAATTATCCCTCATTTGTTTTTAAAACAGCATGTTTAAATAAAATAACTTTTTTATCATTCTTTTTTGCCCCATCTTGGCATTCCTTTTTAATAGTACTTGTCCTTCCCCCCCCCCACCCCCTTGGCACCTAAACGGAGTCCAAGTAATGTCAATGACGGATGTGGATTCTTATTGTGTAAAGATAATTTCAATGATATTGCAGTGTTCAATTACCAGAAAGTGTGTAAACGTCACCCTTGGTGTACCTAAATAATCCTCTTGGTCAGGCTTTGCATACATCAAAGTGGGACTTAATATTTAATTATGCTTTGGGTGCTATAAGTTACTGGCCCCACAAATCAATGAACTTGGCTGGGAAACAAGCCAGCTTGTGCAAAATTAAAGATGTGCTTTATGCAGGCAGCCACCTATCTCATAGTTGGAAGCACAGCTATTTCCACAGTTCTCTAATGATTAGTTAACAAAATTAAAAATTCAGATGTTCTCATTTTTCAAAGGCATGAGAGATCCTAATTCACATTCTGATGGCATCCCACTGGGGAACCTGTGGCCAGCGGGGAGGGGGGGAAGAGGGGTGTAGTGACACAGAGGGGTGAGATGTGTTGTTTTTAATTCCCTTATCTAAGTTCTCCAGGTTCTGTAATTTTCTAGTTAACTGGAGCATTAAAAATGTGCCTCTGAAGTACTAGAATTTTCCTTAAAAGGAGAAAGCATGCAATTTTGCCTTTTTTCTTTAAAAAACAAACAAACCAGTACAGCTGAATGTGTTTTACTTTAGTATGCCTGGGCAGGTATAATGGGAAATTTTTATTTTGCCATATTTGGGCACTTTTAGATTGCGTCTGTCTGGCAGTTCGGTTTGCCATCCCACTCCACCTGGTCATAGCTGCCCGCGAGCGAGTGGCGGGGCTCCAGAGCTGTTGGGGGCTGTGGGCGTCTCATATGGGAGGTCAGGGTAGTGGGGTGGACTTGTGCGGTGGGGTTTTTCCCCAAGCCCAGGCCACCTTCTGGAGCTGTTGGGGTGGCTGTCGGGCCCTCTCTGGGAAGGCTGGAAGTGGGGATGTGTGGCAGAGCTGGGCATGCCCCCTCCCTTTGCTCCCATTGGGAGTTTCAGAATCCTTCTTGTTAAGCACACTGTAGGAAGTGACATTCCTGGCAAAGGTAAAAATCAATTAGAGTGAGCTAAAAGAGGGGCGTATTAAGTTTTGATAGCTTCAGAAATGGCACCTTGTTGTATGTGCGAGCACGTTCCCCTTTTAGTCTTTTCTTGAGAGGAGGGGTTATTTCAAAACAAGGTAGACCTCACGAAGCAGGGCCCTCACTCTGAATCCACTTTGTCCTCAGTGATACCATTATGCACCCAAACCTGAATGATTGCATAGTGAGAGAACACTGTCATACCTACTCTGGGTGGCGGTGATGGCAGTGAAGCAAGCTCACATTTCTGCCACCATTGCATCTGCCCAATGCCATCTGGCGCAGGGCAAACAGGACAAACCCTGTGTCATAGGATAAATGGACACAAATCTGACATCAGGAATCACACGACTGAGAAACCTGTAGGAGAACACTTCAACCTTCCAGGATATTCACCGGGTGACCTCAGAACAGCTGTTTTATTACAAAGGAACTTCAGGAACAGAATGGGAAGGGAAACTGCTAAACTGCAAGTTATTACAACACTTGGAACAAAGACCTCCCCAGAACTCAACAGGGATATTGGTTTCTTATCTCATTATATATGCTAAACTCATTCAGTTCTTGCACGTGTTCTCACCAAGAAGAGCTATACATCCTCTGTATTTTAGTGTATTTCAATTTTTTTTTTGGAATGGTGAACGTAATGCAATGAATACTGGAGTGCATTTCTCTGACATGGCACTGCACCCCACCTCTGGGAAAAGGATGTTGTTAATTAACTCCATGCTTAAGAGGAAACAAATGGTGCATAACAACAGAATCAGTTTATTACCCTTGACAATTAAGGAGGATACTGTGCAAATCTCCAATTCTGACATATTTATTGTCTCACTGTTTCCCCCCAAATTAAACCCAAACAAATGGTTGACTGTATGAACTTAGCTTGTTATTGCTGGTTAGTCTTTGTATATGACAAAAAACATCTTCATTAAATTGCATGCTAATTTACAGTTCACCTGTACAGGCATCTGCTTGTTAAGCTTCCATTTCAATGTATCTGAAGAAGTGTGAGTGCACACGAAAGCTCATACCTTGAACAAACCTTTGTTGGTCTTAAAGGTGCTACTGGACTCAAAATTTGTTCTACTACTTCAGACCAACACAGCTGGCCACCTGGATCTATCTTTAATGTAAGCTGTTCACTTTTTAAAAAAAAAATCCAGTTATTATTTGTAGTAGTTAAAGGAACTGTTGGGTTTTTGAGTCTAAAATAGTGGATTCTGCATCATGATATTGCCTACCTGAGTCTGAGGCCAACAGGCTTTGAGTACAGCTTGAGTTCTGAAGAGTACAAGCAATTTGCTGTCTTCATCTCTAAGGTGAAAGGCTTGCTCCAAAATCTGCAGCACTTGAATGCGAGGCTTCACCGGCAAGGCATCATTCCCACAGAAAGGTCTGAGCCAGTCTAAGAGATCGTCAGAAGAAACCAGATTTTCCCTGTAATCAAATTGTCCAAGTTAAGTTAGTTAAAGACTGGGTTTTATTCCACCCTGAAACAGTTATCTCAGCAGAACATCCAAGTGTTCTACAAATAAGAATCTAGAATATCTTGTATTACATCCTACACTCATAAAAAATAACCTTTGGTTTCTACCTGGTGTGCTAACTGTGGTTTGTATTAACTGTGACCTGTCATGATGTCTGAATGCAGAAATCCTAGCTTGTTCAGTAGTCGCACCCCTCTCAGCATCCTCTAAACAAAGTCCAATAGAGAAGTTGGTTGCTCCAGTTGCATCCACAGTCCGTCATTCCCTGACAGTCCCTCACTCCTGGCCAGTGTCCAGTCTCCAAAGACACAGGGGAAATAACTGAGTCAAAAGGGGAGGTAAAGGCAGCTTCTTCTCTACTCCTGGGGTTCTGTGCTACTGAATCTTACAAATTTTGATGAAGATACTTTTAGACTGAATTCCTAGGGATAGAACTGCAGGAAGCCATTCACTCCTGTCAAAGGGAGCAAGCACCAAAATACATGGGATTTACTAACAAACTTTGGTCTGTATTGTACGTCTGGTAAACAAACTACAGTTTAAACACAAGGGCAGACTGGAGCTTTAATTTGCAAGGCAAGTTGCTGGTAGGCTGCTGGCAGCCAGCAGCAAGTTAAGTCAAGTGGTCACTGCAGAGGTGAGAGTGCAGCAGGATCCACTCCATTTGGAGAATGATGACAACAGGCCAGGGATGTAGAGTTTTGTAAATTCCGGGGTGGGGTGGGGCTCTTTAGCATGTGCTAAAGGGAGTCCACGCACTTAACCACTACACCAAATTGGCTCCCAAAGTGGCTTATTAAGAATATCATTTGGATAAACATAGGAATCTGCTCAATGCTCATGAGGTGCCTTTTCTTGTGGAGATATTCGAACATTTAAAATGTTTAAATAGTAGAGCTCACTGATAAATTCCCAGATAAATCCTGAAATTATTCTGGATTAGCATGAGAAAACATCTGCAGGTAAATTTCTTAAATACTGAGATTAGCTTTGAGTGCTTCCTACATTTCAGATGCATTTTTTAAAATATTTCCTTTTTGAGTACAAATGTGTAGCAAACAATTATAGATAGTTGTCTTTTCTCTGTGTCTTGCCATTAAGTACTTTTTAAATAGAATAAACGTGGCTGGGCTAGTTTAAACCTCACTGTTGTACAAACTGTTGTACAAACCTCACTGTTTATTGCTGGAGCGATGTCCTCCCCGGGAAACCACCACACCTCCCTGGGCCCTTCCGAGGCCCGCCAGCCGCTGCTGCCGGTGCCTCACTTCCCCCCCCGGCCACTCCTTCCCTCTCCCTCCCTCTTTTCTGGGCGAAATGCCCAGTGTGGTGATGTCACCCGGAACTGACGCCATCACGCTGGGCACATTGCCAGAGCAACACTCTGGCAATCGCCCTGAAACTCTATGGTGCCATAGAGTTTCAGGGCGATTGCTAGAGCATCGCCTAGCAATGTGCCCAGTGTGATGGCATCACTTCCAGGTGACGTCATCACGCTGGGCATTTCGCCCGGAAAAGAGGGAGGGAGAGGGAGATGGAAGGATGGAGGAGTGGCCAGGCCGGGGGGGGGGGAGAGAGAGGCACCAGCAGCAGCGGCTGGCGGGCCTCAGAAGGGCCCGGGGAGGCACGGCAGCGAGGCACAGCAGCAGGTGCTACATTTCCCCGGGGGGGGGGGGCTCAGTCCCCCCTGGGAAATTTTGGGGGTGGGTTGAGCCCTCGAGCCCCCCCGTAGTCTACGCCTATGCAACAGGCGTAGGCTTGCCTGAGAACCAGTATCCTCTTGGGATTACAGGGCCAACTTGGAGCAAGGTAAATCCACATCTCAATCTGCCTTGTTTGTACAACAGTGAGGTTTAAACTAGCCCAGCCACGTTTATTCTATTTAAAAAGTACTTAATGGCAAGACACAGAGAAAAGACAACTATCTATAATTGTTTGCTACACATTTGTACTCAAAAAGGAAATATTTTAAAAAATGCATCTGAAATGTAGGAAGCACTCAAAGCTAATCTCAGTATTTAAGAAATTTACCTGCAGATGTTTTCTCATGCTAATCCAGAATAATTTCAGGATTTATCTGGGAATTTATCAGTGAGCTCTACTATTTAAACATTTTAAATGTTCGAATATCTCCACAAGAAAAGGCACCTCATGAGCATTCAGCAGATTCCTATGTTTATCCAAATGATATTCTTAATAAGCCACTTTGGGAGCCAGTTTGGTGTAGTGGTTAAATGCGTGCACTCTAATCTGGGAGAACCGAGTTTGATTCCCCACTCCTCCACTTGCACCTGCAGGATGACCTTGGGCAAGCCATAGTTCTGGCACAGCTGTTCTTGAAAAAAGAGCAGTTTCTGTCAGAGCTCTCTCAGCTCCACCTACCTCACAGGGTGTCTGTTATGGGGACGGGAAAGGAAAGGAGTTTGTAAACCGCTCTGAGACTCCCTTGGGTAGTGAAGGACAGGGTATAAATCCAATCTCTTATCTTCTCTTCTCTCTTCTAAATGGTATGCTGCTTGCCTCTACAAGCAGGGTGGGTGTGGGGGGGAGGTATTTGTGAATTTCCTGCATTGTGCAGGGGGTTGGACTAGATGACTCTGGAGATCCCTTCCAAGTCTATGATTCTATTATTCCTTCCCTAAGGTTTCTGGGCTTAGCAAACAGCCAAAATATTATACTGTGACAAAGTGGGTTCTTCAGGAAAGAAGAAGACAGACAACTAGGGTGGCTCAGTCACAAAAGGGAATGAAAAACAGAAGTAAAATCTTGCCTCTGAGGGAGGGAAGTGTGTTGCCCAGTGGCACTGCCTTTACTCTCGGGTAGCCCCAACAGCAGGGACACCCCACTTTCTAACCTGAACCAGAGACCCACAAAACTCAGGCCAAGGAAGACACTCCTGGTTCTGAAACATAGAGCAAGTCATAGCTCTGTAAACAGGGTCTCCATTTTCAGATGACAACAATGTAACCCTCAGAGCAAACCTCCAGTCTTCTCCCCCACCTAGGAAGATAAACAATGGGTTCCACCAGGTTGGTATCTGCATTTCTAAAGGCTATTCAGTTGCCACATGGCAAATAGTCCTCCTGTCTCCAAAACTTCACCTATCCCTTTTGTGTGACCCCATGCCTATGTATGAATTCTTTGTCTCAATAATTGTCCTTCCTTGCTCTATCTCTCAGGATACCGAGATAAACCAATCAAACATTCAAATTATTAATGATCCTTCCTGATGCTCATCAGGGACTTATCTCCCATCTTTTGTCTCTATCTGGGAACCTATTCAACTGCCTTGGCAGAACCATCAATGGACATAAAATCCATTCAGCTAGCCCCAACTCCTGTTTCACTTGTATGTCAGGAAATACCTTTGGAACAATCCTCTCATTCCTGTCTCCATATATTTGTCTAACATATCTGCATTCTTACACCTATACCAGACCTATCCAAGTAAACTTTAACTTTCCATGGACAGTGAATGGTCACCCATTCAGGTTCATCCTGCCAAACATTAAGAAACATCACCTCTTTTGTCTGGCACCAGGGAAACACCAGGCCACTCAACTGTTCCACAATGGACACTCCCAGACACCCATCCAGCACCTGGTTTAATCCCATTATAGCTAAACTCTGCCCCTCTGAAAGCTCACTGGTCTTACCTATGACTTGCCCCACCAGATGCCACACCTCCTGAGACTCATTATTGGTCTAGAAAATCTATTGTTCTCCCCTGAGACCAGCCCCCAAGGCCTCCCACTGGTCTGCATTGTTTCCCAGTGTCTATATCCGTCAGAGCACATGGCCTCAGATTTTGTGTGTCTGCTCCTGATGCCAACTGGCAGTTCACCCCTAAACCTTTGGTTTGGGCCACAAACTCATCTCCATGGACCCCTGCACATCTGGACAGGTTGTATCATCCTGTAACTGACCCCTCTGTTCGCTACCAATCATCTGTGCTTTCTTGGTTCTGTATTGTGTGTGTGACTGCTTGATTATTGTTTGAGTGCTTATTATATTTAGTAAAGAAATCATTATTTTAGCTACCCAGTCCCTGTGTCTATTCCTGGGTTCCTGGGAAATCAAACTCCAGTATACACAGGTCATGATCCATGCTATATGCCTATTGCCATTTTATATTAATAATTCCCCAAGCTACTATTAAGAAATAAGGCAATTTGGATAACAAGTGGACAGGGGCGTCATAGACGCCATTGTTATTATATGGTAAAATCGGATCAACAGTAGTATCTACAGTTTTTACAATAAACCATTATAAATTTTGGCATCATCATAAAGTAAAATGCAGTTGGGGGGGGGGGTTCAGTGAGGAGAAAGAAATCAGGCAAAATCTTGCCCTGCACATACACCCAAAACCAGGGCTATTTTTGGGCAGGAACGCACAGGAATGGAGTTCCGGCTGGCTCCTGAGTTGGCCACACCCAGCAGGAACTCATTAGCATAATAGGCCACACCCAACAGCAGAAACTCATTAGGATTGGCTACATTAGGGGTATGTGGCCTAACATGCAAATTAATTCCTGCTACAAAAAAAGCCCTGGGTTTTGACAACAAACAAGGTAAACAGAATAAGAAGCAAAAGGTGGGTGTGGCTGGATGACCACTCTTCTGGTAACATGGAGGTGTGGCCTAATATGCTAATAAGCTGTGCTGTCAGTGGTATGGCCTAATATGCTAATGAGTTCCTACTGTTGGGTGTGGCCTATTATTTTAGTGAGTTCCTACTGTTGGGTGTGGCCTATTATGTTAGTGAGTTCCTACTGTTGGGTGTGGCCTATTATGTTAATGAGTTCCTGCTGGGCTTTTTCTACAAAAAAAGCCCTGTTAAAAACCAAATTCAAATGTCCACTAACCATACTTCAAGCATGTTCCTTCTACTTCTGATACTAGCAAACGGTACTAATTCCTCAAACTGCCCCCAAACAGTGTACATGTGTTTCATGCACTTGGTTTTTGTGCAAAAGTTATGGGCAAAGCTACATCAATTATGTGTATGACTTTTCCCACAACCCCCCCCCCTTCTAGGAATAGATAAAGGATAAGTTAGCACTAACACTCTCCTGATTTTTCAGAAGATCACTTGCAATCCATGAACACTCTAAGATCAAACACACAAAGATCTGATCTGAATTCAAAAAAAGACAAAAGATGCTAATATTCAGTTTTATTTTCTTCTTATAAGGTCATTAAAAAAAATCTGTTAGCAGTTAAAACATCAATAGATTGAGAAAAAAAGAAACACAGCCATAAAGAGATAACAACATTAATGATAGCCTATCTCTTCTCCTACCAACCGGCAGCTCAAGGGAAAAAGTAGGTGGGTTTTTTAAAGCATTTTCAACATTTCTCCTGTTTCATCTCTACCAAAGACATATTCATAAAAGGTTCCATTCTTCAATGTTTGCTTCTCATGCTTTGACTGAAATTCCTCTATGCTGGAAAACAGTTCTGACTACTTTGTTATTTGCCTGAGCTTGAGGCAAAAAAAAAAAAAATCTGTCCTTTACTACTTCCAAATAATTAAATATAAATGTGCAAGAAGTCCTGTTTACTGATAATATTTCAAACTGGAACAGAGTTTTTTCCCAAAAGAAAAGAAGCTCCCAGTAGAACGTGATTTATATTATAACTAATATTGTTATACTGATCCTAAACAAGTTGGATGGGAACATAATCTCAGTCAGAAAACACCAATTCAATCTGTCTGGAAGTGCTGAAATAATACAGGATGACAGCTTTAAGTTATTATTTTGTGTGAAGGCTTCAGAATTTATTTATTTTACAGTTCATCTCTCAGAGAACTGGTGCTAAATTAGAAATGGTGCTTCTGAGTGAATAGATTCAAAATGTAAAACAAACGTTTTAAAAATAAAACTGTTGAAGCCCAGCTTCAAAATTCATTTTACAATTTTTCTAAAACAGTTTATATTTAGTTGCTGCAAGAACCAAAGCATACGGAGGTTCATGAAATGCAGACCTCTAATCTAGTCTATGGCAATACTGTTATTTCAGGAGAGATCTTACAATTGTCATTTCACTCCACATTTATGTCTTAGAATATTGTCGCCAATACAGGTGTTGAAATCTCCCCAAAACATAATCTTTGCCTTGGGGAATTTAATCTCAAACTCTAGGAGATAATCTTCCAAGTCACTCAAAAATATTAGGGATCAGTGAACCAAGTTACAGAGTTATCACAAAAATGAATACTGTACTATAGAACATTTTCTCGCTGTCTGAATGCAAAATACCACCTAATCTGATTTTTGGCCAAGTGAAATGAGACTTTTGGTTTATCCCAATAACTAGACATTTTTGGATACATGCGTCTATCGGTGGAGCCAACTAAAAGGCATCAGTTTTGAAGTAAGTACAGTGCTTTACAGCCCTTGAAGAAATTCACAGCATGAGCAGAGATTTTGTAGAGTACAGTTATGTGCCAGGGTGCATACACAAGTCATCGTATTAAACCTTCTCAACTGATCAGGTAATATGCAGATAACGAAAGAAAGCATCAGCAACAACCTGATAAAACATATTGTACGAAAGACTAGCAATTGTAATCATGCTTCAGATTACAGGAGTTAGAGGCCAACGGAGGTGAGGAAAGTATTTTCCCAATTTTTTTTCCCTGGACTTTTTTGATTTTTCTGATGGAAAAAATGGGAGAATTTGGAAGTCTCTGGGAGAAAAAACTCCTATAAGCATTTTTTCTTTGGAGTCAAACACTTTTTAAGCTAAGATTTTACTCACTCAAATGATATAGTATGAAATTTTTATTCAAAGCAATAAAAGGTTTCCCTTGCTTGAAAGCCACTAAAATCTGACTCTAGGGGGTGGTGCTTGTCTCCGTTTTCAAGCCAAAGAGCCAGCGCTGTTCGAGGATTTCTCCCGTGGTCATGTGACCGGCATGACTAGATGCCGAGACACACGAAATACTGTTACCTTCCCATTAAAGCAGTTCCTATTTACCTACTTGTAATTTCTTGCTTTTGAACTGCTAGGTTGGCAGGAGCTGGGACCAGAGTCGGAAGCTCACTTCGTCATGCGGCACTCGGCTCTTGAACTGCCAATCTTCCGGTCTGCAGTTCAGCGTCTTAACCTCTGAGCCACCACAATAGATAATTATAATTCCAATGGATACTGTATACTATGTATACATTTTTTAAAAATATGTTTATTGTGAATAATTTTGGCAATAATATTTTAGATCATAAAGATTTTCTCTTTGTCCACATAATTTACTTTCTTCTCTTCATTACAAATATCTGTTTTGTGATTTGAACTTCTGTACTTTTAAATTCAATAACTATGCCAATTAGTGCAATTCTACAAGCAAACCAAGTTATAAACTTGATATTGTTAAAGCAGCAAGTCCATCTCCAAGGGCCCTGGGGTGAGTCTGGACACAGCAAAATAAGTTAAGGGTTGATAAAAAAAAATAATTATTGCACATAGTTCAATTTTTTCAGGATTATTTTTTTTTTAAATTATGTTCCCTCCTCCCCTGCTTGGTCTCAGCATTTTCAGAAATCATGCACTGAACACCCAAAGGCCTTACCCATTCTCAGCACTTGTGTGAACAGCAGAAACAATGCCTTCTAATATCTGGAGAGGATCTTTTTTGATGGAGGATTCGCCATGATCACCACTGTCAATGCGATAACAAAACAGAGCAAGAACAAGCTCACAGAACTCACTCAAGAATATTTCAGAATACTTACAGGGATATAGTTCTTTGCTTTATGAAACAGTTAATCATTGCAAATGACACTTGTCTCTGCTTGAATTGTATATTTTATCATTTTTTCACTATAAGGTGAAAAAGTAACTAGAAAGCAAAATATCAAGACCGTTTCCCCCCAAATTATACCAAAAGAAAAAAGACATGGATAATTTGTAAGCTGACTTTTACTGTATTTGCTTGAAGTAGAAACAGTTGCATTTATCAGCATTAAGAACCCAAAACTCATGCTTATTTGGTGCATCAAACACAAAAGGAAAGTTAAACTCTACCTAACATTAACTCCTCTGCAAACTTTTGCAAGGTGCTCGTGTGAAGTGGAAAACATTTCATTAGAGAGAAGGCGTGTCAAGATAGCTTATGACGCTTTGAAAGAAATGGACTATATGTCAGCTGTCTTCTCACTCCCTCACACGCCCATTGAGTGGAGACAGCATAACAGTTTTAAAACAATGTTATTGTATTATCATTTGTACTACCTTGTAGAAAAGGGGACCTTCAGGATGAGGGGAAAAATAAACATCTGAAGGGGATCTAGCAAACAATGCCTCTCCTTCAATAAGCGGAATTTTCCCACTGGATCCAACTCATGTACTCTATGTACACTGGCAACTTCTGAAAAGGCCCTGCTTAGACTGCGCTCACCTTCTGCAGTAAGGAGGTGGGTTCAAGAAACAGATTCTTTCTGATTGCCACCCCCTCAACTGTTCAAACTACTTCCCAGAGAGGTTCTGTCTGAACTGTTCTCTACTAAATTTCTTCAAGCCAAGCTGTTTAGGAAGGTTACTCCGAGTCCTGATCAGTTTACATCTGAATTTATATGTGATTGGTTTATTTGTGTGTTTTGTTTTTACTATTTCAGTTGTGTTTTTTCTGACTTCAGAATTTCTAGTAAGCTGAAAGAAGTAGTGTATATTGCTAAATAAATAAATGATAGCTTAAGTTTTAAAAGACTGTGACACAATGCAGTGTTGACTAGACAAGACATATTTTTTTAAAGCATACACTTAAATTTAACAAGAATTACACCTTTTAGCTTAACACATGAAACTTAACTCACCTTAAAGCTTTTACAACTTTAGTTACAGCTTTTTGTACTGTATCTCTAGAAGAAAGTCCTAGATCTCCAACAGCAACTTCCAGTAACTTTTGTATCATATTCAGGGGCTGGCCATCTATACACATAGCTACGGCTTGCTCTCTGATCTTCTCCTTTTCTGACCGGGATAGATCATATAAACGTCCGTATTCCTGCAGTATAGTCTGTATGAAGAAATATTTTGAATGCACATGGTATAACTCCCCCCCCCTCAATATTTGTAGTAAATAGGTTAATACTGATGAAAGGTCAAATTTCCTTGCTAACTGAGAAACATACATGAAACTATGTTTTTGAAGACATTCAAACACACAAAGCTCTATACTAATGGGAGAATGTATTATTTTTGCCAGTGTACAAAACAATTTTAGGGGCTAATCACAGAGGACTAGTAAGCCATAATGTCTTTTTTAGGAATATTCATGAATGTATATTTATTGATACTTAAGGTAAAAACAGAGGATTGTTTGATTACACTTTTTAGCTTAACGTATATAATCAGAGCCAGTTTGGTGTAGTGGTTAGGAGTGCAGACTTTAATCTGGGAGAACTGGGTTTGATTCCCCACTCCTCCACAAGCAGCTGCTGGAGTGACCTTGGGTCAGTCACAAGTTCTCTCAGAGCTGTTCTCTCAAGAGCAGTTCTCAAAGAGCTCTCTCAGCCCCACCTACCTCACAGGGTATTTGTTGTGGGGAGAGGAGGGGAAGGCGATTGTAAGCTGCTCTGAGAGTCCAAGTGAAGGGTGGGGTATAAATCCAATCTCCTCTTCTTCTTATAATTAGTTGTCTTTATTGTAAGATGCCCAGAAATGACATTGGTTTTGTATATAGGATTTTACCACGTCCTGCAGCTCCCTGCACTACCCCAAAAAGCTGCTTTTGAGAATCGGGAGAACATGGGATGAAGTTTACGGGGCTGAAATGCAAGAGAGAGTATTTGCGGAAACTGCTGTGTCCCACCTTCCACAAGTACAAGTATCTATTGTCTTCATGAAGTCATCTTCACATTCTTTAAACATTAATAAGACAAATAGAGTGACAAAAATACTAATTCAATAATTTCATTTTTTTTTTAAAAAAAGGTTAAAAATGCATTTGTCACTACTATTTATTTATTTATTTCATTGGACTTATAGCCCACTTCCCCCTGTGAATGGGCTCAGAGTGGGTAACATCATAATTAAAAAATATATATAGCCTAAAACATTGACAATTCTAATACAATAAAATGACAAAATACAATCAACAACTGTATTAATGGATGGCATAAAATCTCAAGGGGTATGAAGGTAAAAGGGGGAGGAGAAAAGGGAGAAGGGGGGGAGGCCAATAAATCAAGATGGAAAACTGTCGCTGGCCTCAACTGTACGCCTGGCAGAACAACTCTGCCTTATAGGCTCTGCGGAACTGCTTTAGATCCCACAGGGCCCGGATCTCACCCGGAAGAGGGTTCCACCAGGTTGGAGCCAGGGCTGAAAAGGCCCTGGCTCTGGCTGAGGACAGCCGGGCACTCTTGGGGCCAGGGATCACCAGAAGGTTTTCATCACTTGAGCGTAGTGCTCTTTGGGAGACATACCAGGAGAGGTGGCCCCAAAGGTATTCTGGTTCTGCTACTACAGAATCATACACCCAGACCTCTCTTTGCTTAGGCTAACACTCCCAGTTTACCTGGTCACTGTCTTTCAAGTAAGAGATAAAGCTGTGGCTGAGTGTTTCCAGATGTGCAAGTGACTGCTGCAGATGAGACAGAGCATCTTCATCAGTGAGATGCCTGTTCGCTACACCTTCTGCATCGTCCCCCTCTGAGGTCTTCTTCCGAGCTTTCTCAGCAATATGTTTCACTGACTTGATAGCCTTCTTAGTCATCTCTATCCGAGCGTCAACGGACAGCTGGGAAAAGATAATGCATGCTTTGTCATCAATTGCCATTGTCATTTGAAACACAAGGGGTGCTTGGATGCTCCAACCAAAAGTGTGAGGCAGGGTTAACTAAGCAATGGATAAACAATGATTAAGAGATTGTCTTTGCTTGTAAAGAACAGGAAGTTCCTTTGAACTGTAATCCCACAGTAAATTCATTGTTTCCTGTCTACAGTTTCTTCACTGATTCATCACCAAACTTTGAAGGTTCTTCCTTTCTTAAAAAAAAATCAAAACAAAACATCCACCCATCCCTCTAAGGCACATCAGTCTGTAGCAATTTTGAAGCATAACTTTGTACTCTTCAAATTGTCTGACAAATTCATTTGAAGTTACCGGCTGGAAGAAATTCTTATTGGAAGGGTATTTTGATTCCTGTTAACCTACTGTTCAAAAAGGGTGACAAATAAACAGAGAGGCAACAGGAGGTCTTCAGATTCACGTTTCCCCCCCTAACAAATCCATCACAAAAGCACAGTGGTTTCCAGCCAAGCACACACTGCGACTTTCATTATCTTCTCCGAATGGATGCTGTGGATTCTTCCAGCTCACTGTTTCTCACCGAAAAATGGATTGCATTGCACCACAAGCTGACGGGTCCATATACTAGAGAAATTTGACTGTGCTGAGAAGATAGAAGTTTCAAGGGAAAAAGTAATATGTAAAGACACCAGTGAAAAATGGGAAAAACTTTTTTTAAGCTCTGTGCTTGAATCCCAAATCACCTCCAACAGTGAAGAACAAGCTACTCCAAGTATACCTTCCTGTGGGGAACATTCTGTTAACTGGCTTTGTTTCAGCTTGCCTGAAGGAATACAAGTGGGATTTTCATTTATCTATTAAAAGTTTGATATTTCTGAATTACAAATTTACACAAGGAGTTCTAGTTTGTACAGTTTTCATCTTGTGCAGTTTTCATTTTTATATAGCACTTTCAGTATGTAAAGTGCTATACAGCATTTTGCATTTTATGTAACTGATGAAGCTTAGTCCCATTGAGGGGCTGCAGCTCAGAGGTAGAGGATCTGTGTTTTATACAGAAGGTCCCTGGTTCTATCCCGGGCATCTCCAGTTGAAATGATCAGGTAATAGGTGATGAGTAAGATTTCTACCTAAGAGCCTGGAGAGACGGTCCCAGTGTGATATATAATACTGACATCGATAGGCCACTGACATGATTCAGTATAAGTTAGATTCATGGGTGTTAACCTGGATCACTCCAAAAGCTGAAGAACGTGGCTCGTAAAAACAAAAGCTCTGTAAAAGTTATGGGGTTCATTTACAATTACTAATACGTTTTTTCATGCTCTGACATACATGTTAGCACAACAGTTGATCTAAACGATGCCACTGAAATCTAGCCTAAACAGAAAAATCCTAAACAGTTTTCAAATATGCTCCCTAAATTTGGAGTAACCACAAGAATACCTCTATGTATATCCTCCTGTTGATTTCCAGGAACAGAAGATGTTGGGTCTAGTGTATATACATGTCAAGGATTATTTTATAACTTGAAGGTGAATGTATGAATGGGCTGCAATGGAAGTCATGGACCCAGCCTTGCTGTTTGAAAACCAGATTGGTGCAGCGGCCAAGAGTGCCCTTTATCAGCTGCTTCTGGTTTCACCACACCTCTTTTTCAGTCTCGGTCAGTCTGCTTGCACTGATCCATGCTTTTATAAACTTATGATGAAACTACTGTAATGCGATCTGAGCTGGTCTTGAAAACAACCCAGAAACTCCAGATGGTCCAGAGCAAGCCTGTAGCTACAGTGGGGCCTTGTGGGGCCTGGCCCCCCAACTTACCACCAAGCCCCCCCCAACTTCAGGCCAGACCTCCATTTTAAAATTTTATTTATTGCACTTGCCACTGACAAGCCTCTTGTCACCTCTTGCCAGCTGCTCTCTCTCATCTTCAGGTCTGGCTATGGGCCTGCACTTGTTGAGTCTGGGCTGCTGGCAGCCAGTGCAGCTCCCTTTCGCTTAAGCCCTTCCAGATGTGCAGCAGTGCACAGGGGCCTCGATTGGAGCTAGGCAACGGCTGCTCAGGCAATGGGCTCTGGCGGGACGAAGCCACTATTAAAGCTCTTTCAATGCCTTGGACCTACATATCTAAAGGGCTGTCTCCTCCTATATGTTCCCATCTGCCAGCTGTGTGCTTTTCAGGCTGCTACCTGATAGCTGTTTCCTCACTTAGGGTGGCCTGCCTGGCATCAACCAGAGTCCTAGTTTTTTCCATCATGTCTCCCACTCTTTGGAATGGGTTTCCTGAAGAGAGGAGGATCTTCAGGAGGCACTGCAAGGCTTGCCTGCCTCTGACATGCTGTGAACAGCAGGCAACTTGTGGGTGGGATTTTTTAAATATTCTATTTGGTTTTAAATACAGGGTAGAAATGTTGTTATAAATAAAACAAATCAGGAACATGAGTCTAGCCATTCAGGATCAGACCAAACGTCCATCCGCTTTTCCCACAGGGACTAGGTAAAATGATCCCAGTAATCTAACAAAAAGATTCATTATTGTGCTCCAGAAACTGGTTAGGAGCATATTGCCTCTGAACATGGAATTTCCACGGCACTTGCGATACAAAAAAATGCCTGATATTATTTCTGCGACAAGTTGCTCACATGCATACATCAGCACTTGATTGTGAATCAGCCCTTAGTTAATCCTCCAGTTTGTGATGTAGGCTTTGCATTTTATATTGTCTTTTAAAAGAAAACACCTCACCCCCAAAGCATAGAAACCTGCTTTTTTATATTTAATGCAGTAAAAACCAAAACCAAAAAATCTTTCACCCCTGGGGTGCACTAGATCAAATCAGAGATAATGCCCCCTTATTATACTTTAAGCCAAAGTAGACACTTCCTTACATATTTTGCAAAAGAATTTGATTAGCATATCCATTATTTTGCTAGTGGAACAGTTCCTAGTCTGTTCCCTTCTTTGTATATTAAAGTGCCCCAGCTCTGGGTAAAGCAATGCAGATGGCAGCATTATGCACATATTTAGTTTGTTTTGTTGGATGCTGAAGAATAGCAAAAGTACTTGGCATCCTTGGAAGTCAAGATGATCTTGCAGGCAGAGAGTAGAACATTTAAAAGAAGAATAACTAGGACAAGACAATGCTACTTTAATTGTACATTCATCTCTGCACAGCACTCTGGCACTGTCAGAAATGCCTCATCATTTCTGAAATGTGTGAAGAGCAATCTTTCTTACTCAAAGAATGTTTTGAAATGAGGATATCTGTGCCAGCTACTTTAAAGCGACGGTTACAAAAAGGTAACTTCAGCCTCACATTAAAGGAGAAGAAGGCAACTGGATGGATTTATGAAATGACATTTTGCTTCCATGTTTTTTTATCAGATGCAAATTACCAACCGTCTACGCAAAAGAAAGCACATTCAACAGGTACACAAGTAGGGTTGACGACTTTTTGCCGGTGGCTGGAGATCAGGAATGACATCTGCTCTCCAAGCTACAGAGACTAGTTCCCCTGGAGAAAGTGGCAGTTTTGGAGGGTGGAGTCTATGGCATTATGCACTCCTCAAACCCCACTTTCCCCAGGCTCCACTCCCAAAATCTCCAGGTATTTCTCAACCCAGAGCTGGCAGCCCTAGATACACCTTATTAAACAGGATTGCACTTACCTGTAACTGCTGTTCATCGAGTAGTCTCCTGTGCAGGCACACATGGGACTGCATTTTGGCTGGCCAGCCATGGAGAGGTGCCAGCAAGCTTCTATCCAAAATAATTTTCCAGACTCCCAAGAGTGCTCCCTCCCCTCTTCATTCACTGTGCCTTCCTGCTCAAAATCATGTGAAGTGGGAGGGGTGAGCACTCTTCCCTCAGTTCTCCACTTGCTGCTGCAGGAGTAATATTAAGAGAGCAGCCCTCAGTGGGGAAAGGAGGGAGGGATGTGTGCTGTGAGAGTCCTAGAGTCAGTCAACAACAAATGTCCTAGAGAAGGAAGTCTTTATTGAGAAAGGTCTCTTGTGGTCAACCGCACTTCTTGTGTTAGTAATGGCTGACACAGCCCCAAGCAGGACAATTATACAGAATTCAAAGAGGGGTCTGGTAAGGAATTGCAACCAATTGCCAAGCCAAAGAAAAGGCGCTCAAAATACTGGTTTACAGTTCCCAGGGAAACAGTGGGAAGAATTAGAGTCAGACAGGAGAAGAGATACATGGGCAGGCATCAGCAATCTCCCAAGGTCAGAGCAGCTCAAAGAGCGATAAGCATGCCATGAGAAATATAACATTCCACAGACCCCACATCAAGGGTTCACTCATCCCACCTCCCCGGCAGGAGATGGCAGCATTAGCTGACGTGCACCTGCACAGACGACCACTCAGTGAACTGCAGTTACAGGTAGGTGTAACCCTATTTTCATCTTCTTGGCTTCTGTGCAGTCCCACATGGGAGATTAGTAAAATCACTTATGAATGAAGGAGGATGTGGGCTGGCTCAGTGGAATACTGACTGAAGTACTGCTCTTCCCACAGCTGCCTCATTCCTGGATTGGATGTCCATTGAGTAGTGCTTCATAAAGGTCAAGCGTGTAGACCACACCGCCGCTTTGCAGACATCTTCCAGAGGCAGTCCCGCCATGAAGCCTGCAGAGGAGGCTTGCGCCCTAATGGAATGTGCAGAAACTGTGAGGGGACAATTAATCCTTGCTTCCCAGTAAGCTAACTTGACTGCAGAAACAATCCACCTGGACACAGTTTGTGTCAAGGCGGATCTTCCTTCATTATGCCCCTGGAGGCAAATGAACAGGTTTCTGTGAATTCCAAAAGGCTGTGTACATTTTGATTTTTTTTAAAAAGTAAAGTTTTTCTCACATCTAATGTGTGCATTATCCTCTGTGAGGGGGACTCTGGGTTAGGGGAAAAAGTCAGGAGGCTAATGTCCTGGTTCATATGGACTTAGAAACAATTTTGGGTAGGAATCCCATGTTTGGTCTCATCACTACTTTATCAGCATGAAATTTCAGGAAGGGCAGGTCACAGGGTAGTGAACCATCAACCATGGCTAGGGTCTTTTCGGCCGTGGTCCCAAACTGGTGGAACTCTTTGCCAAATACCATCAGGGCCCAGTGGGACCTTATGCAGTTCCACAGGGCCGGCAAGGCAGAGCTGTTCTGCTAGGCCTTTGGTTGAGGACAGGGATGGCTCTCATCTCGGCTAGCACCCTCCTCTGTTTTCCATGCTCATCTCGACCTCTTTCCCCTGCCTACAAATCAACCGGCAGTCCGTAAGATGGGAACAACTAATTAAAAGGTGCTAGTATTCACCATCAGTCTTTTAAAAGGCATTCTGATATGATTTATTGTTTTTATCGGGTCAGTGTTTTTAATGTTATTGTACACTGGCCCGTGTCCTGTGGTAGCAAGGGTGGGGCCTAGCAAGTGCCTGATATAGTTGATAAGGTTGGTTATGGGGTCTATAATCAGTATATCTGAATGGCTTAGAGTAGCCAAACCTTTGGCCAGTTTTTGGCCAATACCTCAGTTTGGGTGCATGTTGGGAGGTTGCTGACGAAATACCCAAAGACTTTGCTGTCATCTTATAGATTCTTAATTCCTCCAAGACCTCATTAGTGTGATTGCTGAATAATTCATTCCCTTTGGAAGGGAGGTCTTCCAGTTTAGACCTCATATCAGTAGGTAAAACTGAAACCCTGAGCCATGAGTGGCACCTCATGACTAGACCCTGCCATGAAAGTCTGTGTCATGACATGAGGCGTTTAACTGCTGTTTCCCTAAACGTTTTGTCTTCAGAAATTAAAGCCTTAGCTAAGGGCTTCTGGTCTTCCAGAAGGACCTTAAATGAACTGGGTCATTTCCCCCCAGAGTAGCATTTGATAGCTATTCATAATAGCCAAATAATTTACTACTCTAATGGCCATCAGCCTGGACAAGTAGACCTTGAGTCCCACAGTATCCATTTTATGCCCTTTTTTGTCCATAGCCCTGGAACTAGAATGACCCCTAGCAGAGGTAGGTGCAGCAACAAATTAGCTTTTGAGCACTGGCATAGGTAGGTGCAGTCAGACTCCTTTACTTGATAAAGACTTTCAAGTTTTCTTGATGAGGCTGGTACTGAGGGATGCCTGGACCATGCAGACGTGATGACTTCCTGTATTCACTGGAGGAATGATAGAGCACCTTCATCAGAGGGTCTTTTGTCTTCAGCTCCATGGAGAGATACTCTAAACTGAGAGCCTTTGCCACCCTTATGAGCTGTTCCCCATAAAATTTCAGTTCATCCATCAGTGATGGTAAATAAATCTCTCCAGTGGTGTCATCCGGGGATGGCATCAATGTTGGTTCTGATTCATGATCAGAGTCCCCATTGACACTGATCTCGGAACCAGAGCACTGTGAGTCGGTGTCAAGGATAGGATGACATCTGTCAGATCTGCAGGCCCCATCTCTCGATGAACATGAGGGAGGATACCATGGTCCTGGGTAACCTTGATCCCAGGAGCCCCATTGTGGTGGAAACATAGCCATTAGAAACCACAATGCCAAATGTGACCACCCCCGCTGGACTTGGACGACGCTGATCAATGTCGAGGGCTAAATCTTGGAATCTCTTTATGGCCCAGTTCCGTCTCTCTTGGTGTTGGTGGCAATCGATGCTGAAGTGAGATAGACGACCATTATGGAGTTGAGGATTCTTGGCATTGAGAATCAATTCTGGAGTTGAGGATTCTTAGCACTGAGAATCAATTTGCCTCTGATGCCATTCAGTTGAAAGTGATGGTGGATCTTGGGTGATAAAGAATTACCAGCAGCTGATGGTGCCATTTGCTTCTGAGTCTGCGATCTTGAGTGATGTTGGCCACCTTGGAACAAAGGGGGACCCATCAACGTTGTGAGGCAGAGGCAGTAGCCATTTCAAATGGACCATGGATTGGCTAGCAGGAAGGACTAGATGAACCATGTTCAATGTGTTTAGACTTCTTCCTAGCCTTTTTATTTGGTGGCTCAGAAATACCATGGGGCTCAGGCGCAGACAAGGCAGGATGGAGAGTTAGCATGGAACTCACCGAAGAAGGCTTTTTGGCCATGTCTTGTCTCTCCAGCATTTCAGTTGATGGAGCCTGCAGGGCTTTTTCCTAAAGTGCAGTCTTCAGGTGAGCTGCTCAGCCTTCTCTCACCTTCAGAGTGACATAATGACCAGCCAGTGGATGTGTTGTGTCCTTCAACAAGGCAGAGGAGGCAGGAAGACTGCTTGTCACCCTGGGCCATTTTGGTGAATTCTGGAAAGGGACAAACTCGTTCAGCTGCATTGGTTCATGGAAAAAACTCTTTACTGTCTTTGGAGCGGTTTTTATAATTGGAAGGAGTTTGGGGTTGTTCTTCCCCTGGACGAGGCTCTTGGAGTTCCAGGGCTGTTAGTTTTGAAGTCTTTGTTCTTAAAGACTGTTCTGGGATTTCTATTTTAGTTACCTCCTCATCTGAAAGGAATTAACTCTCCTCCCTTTCCTCTGGATCGCTATCAGAGGTAATGCTCTCTCCTCTGTATGTATGATCTCTATCTTTTTCTATTAATTGGCCGGCCCTTTTAGGGCTGCCTTAGTGGGCTACTCGGTTCTATCCCTAGCCATCTGGGACTTTATGATCTCTGGGGAGGAGATGGGGGGGGGGGGGAAGAGGAGTGCATTGAGCTCGTATGTCTAAAACCTTCTTATTGGCAAAAGCTATACATTTCATTTTTCACAGTTTGCTTAATAGTTTCAAGAAAATCCGAAGGCACAATGAAATGCCCAGGTTTGGCTACATTACTGGGCTGCTGGCGGGAAGCACTGTCACCGTGAGCAGGCTCCTGACTGGCAGATAGATTTATTGCTCCTTCACCCAGCTGGAAAACATCTGCTGTCTCTGTGGCCTCAGCAGGACTTGCGGAGAAGAAAGGAGTAGCCTATCGCTCAGCACAGGATTGCATGCCCTCAGAAGCTGTGCTCCTGTGCAAGGCTGCTGCTTCTGAAGCCTTTTGCAAAAGGCACTGCTTTTTGGCGTGCTTTTTCACTTCGTGCTGGTGTGGGTTTGTCATGAAAGTGGGTCCTCAGGATCAAAGTATTTGCATTTTCTGTAGAATTGTTAATCCCCAAGTTTTGTCTGGATTGTTTCCAAGCTACAATGTACCTTACTAATGAGCACCTGCAGTTAGTTACCGGTTAGCTTGATAGTAGCTAGCTGTGAGCTGTCAAAGTAACTACTCGATACTTCACCATCTTGACAGTTCAAGATCTAGATCAACTGACTGATCCCTGTGATTGGTCAGTCAATCAAGACTTGAAAGCTGAGCTACGATAAAGCCAGGAGTCAGGAACTACCAAAGGCAGGCAAGGATATTCACACAAAAGATCAGAAAACAATGGGGGGGGGGGGGAAGGAACCTTTTGCATGGAGAGCTTGTGAACCTGGAGGAAGAAGTTGTCACTCTCTTTAGTATTTCTGCGTCAGCGCCCTCGTTCTAAGCGGGCTCCCTGGTATACCGGGGAGCTGCGGCAGATGAAACGAGGGCTCAGACGGCTAGAGAGACGATGGCGGTGTGCCCGCAATGAAGCATCAAGAACATTTTATAGGACGTTTATGAGATCCTATGAGGTGGCAGTCAAGGCCGTGAAGAGACAGTTCTATGCGGCTACGATTGCGTCTGCAAGCTCACGCCCGGCACAATTATTTAGAACTATTTGGTCACTAACGGAACTGCTGCAGGGCAGGCCAAATGATAGGGAATTGGATATTGGCTGTGAGGCTTTTGCGAGCTATTTTGCAGATAAAATCCTGCTGCTCCGCCATGACCTCCCAGCCACAGTTGAAACAGTTAGCGAACTCAAGGCTCCATGCACGTCTTCTAGTTCCATTCTGGATTATTTCAGTCCACTCAGCCTTGAAGAAGTTGACAGTCTACTTTCAACTCTACACCCAACCTCATGCAGCCTTGACCTGTGTCCTTCATGGCTGATAAAAGCTGGCTGTGAGGGGCTACAAGCTGCCCTCAGGGAGATTGTCAACAAGTCCTTCGATGAGGGACTGTTCCCGGGGGCACTCAAGGAAGCGATGGTCCACCCTCTCCTGAAAAAAAAATAACTGGACCTGGCCGAATTGGCCAACTACCAGCTGGTCTCCAACTTGCCCTATTTTGGCAAGATTTTAGAGAGGGTGGCGGCGATTCAGTTGCAGAGTTTTCTGGATGACACCTCCGTGCTTGACCCATTTCTGTCCGGCTTCCTGCCTCCCTGACTGGATGGTGGGAATTACCCAGCAAGATATCCTCCGCCTCAGAAGGAGAACAGAAGTTTGCATGGGTTTGATAACATTAGCAGTGATACTCTGAAACTAGCCCTGTAATTGCTAGTCAATGGACTTTTCATGGTAAAAAAAAAAAAAAATCACACCAGGCAAGAAGCAAAGATTTCGAACATTTTAAATGACATCTCAGAATTTACACAATGCAAATATAAAAGTTTTATTATATTTACCTTAACGACAGCCTTTGAGGAAAAAGTAATTTCATCCATGAACCCAATAACGTCTCCTGGATTTAGTCTATCAAAGTACTTGGCACAGATATCATATGCATGCAACCACTCAGGAATAGTTTCTGGAGCTCTCTTAATGAGATGGGGATCACCATTCCAGAAGAGTTTTTTTAACCACCCGGCATAAACAGAGCTGGCGGCGAGCATTCTTCCATCCTTTTCTGGGATTTTGGGAGCAAGCTTTGAAATAGATAAAATATTTTGACTTGTCAGGATAGGATCCAAAGCTTCTAGAGGGTTCACATTTTCTTCTGTTAGCTTCTTGTAATTGAGACCTACCAATAGAAAGAAAATATAAAACTCCTTAAAGACATACCACAGCTGCCAGTTACTTACAGCTGTATGTTTTGAGTCCTGAAACTGATGCCCTGGAGACAAACCCCCATGCTTTGGCTGCCTCGGAGCTTCTGACACCAGCAACAACTGTGCTGTATCACGGCTTCTTTAAAAAAACAACAACAGGAATGCATGAACAAAGGAGGTGGGCAGTTCCATTGCCTGTCACTAAACAGGTAACAGAATGGCTTTCGATACGACTGCACTGCAACATCTATGTCCTTTTAAATATTTATTCTGGTATTCCTCCCCCCCCCCCCCCCCCACTCTTTTAAGTAATCTATAGATCAGATGTGAACGCACACGAATCTGCTTCCTACCAAGTCAAACCATTGGTTGGTCAAGGTAAGTATTGTCTCCTCTGACTGGCAGCAGCAGGCCCAGAGTCTTAGGCAAAGGTCTTTCACATCACCTATTACCTAATGCTTTTAAACGGCAAGGGAGGAAGTAGGGAAGAGCCTGCTCTCTGGCCAGCAGCAGCTGAATAAGATCTTGCTGAGTCTGTTTCTCTTCTGCTACAGTTACAGTGTAATCCTAACCAGGTCTACTCAAAATCCTACTCAGGTCTGTTCAATGGGGCTTACTCCCAGGGAAGTGTTCTTAAGATGGCACCTTTACTTAAGGCCTGGGCATGTCCAGTGGCGCTTGCCAAAGCCTAGAGCTGGACAGAAGATTTGACAAAGGGAGAGGGAAACCTGCTCTGCATTTAGAAACCTTTTGTTCTTCCTGTTCCCCCATTTATCCTTTTTTTTTTTGTATTATAAGCTGCTTTGAGAACTCATGGGGGGAAAGCATGATATAAATATTTAGATGAAAAAAAAGGTGTTTCCTGTACTTCAAGGCAAAATGTACAGCAACCAGATAAACGTTTTTGTCAAGAAAGAGAGAGGCAAGTGTGAAAGAAGTATAGACAGGATCTCTCAGTCTAGGGCAAGTGATGCACTGTGTTCTTGGTGCTGGGGGGGGGGGGCAACAGTGGGAGGGCTTCTAGTGTCCTGCCCCCACTGCTGGACCTCCTGAGGGCGTCTGGTGTTTTTGGCCACTGTGTGACACAGAGTGTTGGACTGGATGGGCCATTGGCCTGATCCAACATTGACTTCTCTTATGTTACTATGTAAGTAGAAATACAGGTTGCTTACCTGTAATTGGAGATCTTCGAGTGGTCATCTGTGCATTCACACCTCTGGGATAAAGTGCGCCTGCGCCGATCCCGATTGGTAATCTTCAAAGCCTAACGGATTTTCGCGCCAGCTCCCCGGTCACGTGCACGTCCCACTGCGCATGACCCGGGGAGAGGCACGAGGATCCCGCCAGTTCCTTCTGACCGCTGCTAACAGCCCCCAAGGAAAAAGTGAGGGAGACCGAAAGCAGAGGGGAAGGAGGGCGGGTGGTGTGAATGCACAGATGACCACTCGAAGATCTCCAATTACAGGTAAGCAACCTGTATATCTTCTTCGTGGTCTCTGTGCATCACACCTCTGGGAGAATAGCGAGCAATAAACACCACATACCTGGAGGTGGGTGCTGGAGGTCTCACATCTGAGCTGCTTGCAGTACTGCACGGCCCACCATAGTACGCTGATGGACGCGGACATCTAAGGCGTAATGCTTCACAAACGTGTGAGGGGACGCCCACGTTGCAGCATTGCAGATGTCTCCCAGGGGAATGCCCTTGAGGAATGCTGTGGAAGTAGCCACTGCTCGAGTGGAGTGTGCCCGGAGGGACGCCGGCAGTGGCCTTTTGGCCAGAAGATAGGCGAGTTTTATCGTCTCAACTATCCACTTCGAGAGTCTTTGAGACGACAGTTTCTGTCCCTGCCTGGGCAAGGCATAAGAAATGAAGAGAGCTGGAGACTTGCGAAAGGATTTTGTCCGGTGCAAGTAGAAAGACAGGGCTCTCTTGACATCTAAAGTGTGTAGACTACGTTGCGTTGGGTCCTGGGGATCAGGAAAAAATACCGGCAAGGTGATATCCGCCCCTATATGGAAGTCCGAGACTATCTTAGGCAGGAAAGCGACATCTGGAGCCAAAGTGACGGCATTATGATGAAACGTGAGGTATGGTGGGTCGCAACGGAACGCCGAGAGCTCACTCACGCGTCGAGTAGACGTGATGGCCACTAAAAATGCAACCTTCCATGACAAAAGCTGAAGACTGCATGAGGCCATGGGTTCGAAGGGTTTTCCCATCAGCTTAGTGAGAACCAGGGGCAAGTCCCATGCCGGGACTGGTGTACGCACTGGGGGATAGAGGCGATTCATTCCCTTGAGGAATTGTTTCGTTGTTGGGTGGGAAAACACCGAATAGCCATCAATCTTAGGATGATTGACTGAGATGGCTGACAAGTAGATTCGGATAGATGAGTGACACAGTCCCCTGTCCTTACATGACAGGAGGAAACCAAAAACATCTTTAAGTCCAGCGGGGACTGAGGGTCGTCCCACAGACGCCAGGAAAGTTAAAAATTTAGTCCATTTTGACTCATATGAACGTTGAGTGGAGAGTTTGCGTGAGTTCAGTAGAACTTGAGCAATGCGTGATTCTAACCCTAAGTTTGGATCAGCCACGCTGTCAATTTCAGCCTGGGCACATCGTGGTGCAGTACTCGGCCCCCGCGCATCCCGAGGAGGTCCGGGTCCGTCGGGAGATGGAGATACGTCCCTCGTGAGAGGTTGAGGAGCGTGGGAAACCAGGGTTGTCTCGGCCACCATGGGGTAACTAGAATTGCCCACGGTCGCTCTGTCAATAGTTTGTGGACTACTCTCGGAATGAGAGGGATTGGGGGAAATAGGTACAACCGTTTCCCTGTCCACCGGAAGAGGAGACCGTCTCCGAGAGAGGTCGGGTCCGTTCCTGCTCTGGAACAGAATAGATGGCACTTCTTGTTCTCCCGAGAGGCGAATACATCCACGGATGGATGTCCCCAATGGTCGAAGATCGGAGTCAGGTAGAGGGGGTTCAGCTCCCACTCGTGTAGGGATGCTCCTCCTCTGCTTAGGAAGTCCGCTTGGACGTTGAGTAGTCCTGGGAGATGAGTCGCCACCAGGTGAATATCTAGTGCCTGGCACTCATTCCACAGCTCTATCGCTAACCGGCAAAGTCCACGGGAGACCGTCCCGCCTTGGCGGTTGATGTAAAACATAGTGGTGGTGTTGTCTGTAAGGACAGTCACCGTTTTCCCCGTTAGGGATTGGTGGAAAGATCTCACTGCGTAGAGAACTGCCAGCAGCTCTAAGAAATTGATATGGTTGTGTGCCACAGAGGGGTGCCACCTGTCTCCCACACCTACACCTTCCAGGTGAGCTCCCCAGCCCCATAGGGATGCGTCCGTGGTGACGGTCGCTGATGGGGGTGGAAGCCGGAAAGGTGCACCTGAGTGTAAATTCTGGGGCACAAGCCACCAATTCAGGGTCTCCAGGACCTGGGTAGATATCTGGAAAAGTTTGGAGAGGGAGTGGAATTTGGGGCGGAAACGCCTCAAGAACCAAAGCTGCAGTGGTCTCATTCGCAATTTGGCGAAGGGAATTACTGCTGTTGTCGCGGCCATCAGGCCTAGCAGGCGAAGGATTTGTTTGGCTGTAGCCTCCTTGGTCTCTTGGATAGCCTGGAGAAGGGAGACTATATCCGCTGCTCTGTTGGGGGGTAGGAATGCTCTGCATTGCAAGGAGTCCAGGATAGCTCCGATAAACTGAACCCATCTGGAAGGGGTAAGCATGGACTTTTTGAGGTTTATAGTCAGCCCTAGTGATTCTAGGGTACGAAGGGTAGTAGAGATGTGGTTCTGTAGTTCCGTCGTAGAGGGGGCGACTAGAAGCCAGTCGTCCAGGTAGGGGTAAAGGTGGACACCTTGGAGTCTCAGATGTGCCACTACTACTGCCATAAGCTTTGTGAAGACACGAGGAGCTGTAGAGAGGCCGAAGGGTAGGGCCTTGTACTGGAAGTGACGCGGACCGATCGCAAAGCGTAGGTACTGTCTGTGTGATGGGTGGATCGTCACATGAAAGTATGCGTCCTTTAAGTCCAGCGTCACCATCCACGCGTTGGCTTCTAGCAGCGGTAGGATGGTCTGTAGAGTGGTCATACGGAATTTCTTGTAGGTGATGAACGCATTGAGGTTCCGCAGATCTAATATGGGACGAAGTCCGCCATCCTTTTTTGGGACCGTGAAGTAGCAGGAGTAGAACCCCCGCTGAAGGTGGTTTGTTGGTACCTGTTCTATGGCATCTTTTGAGAGGAGGGCTTCGACTTCCGACGATAGGGTGTCGGAGGGAGGGGTGGTTACGAAGTACGATTCTTGTGGAATCTGGAAAAATTCTATTCTGTAGCCTTCTGCTACGACCGACAGTGCCCATTTGTCTGTCGTGATACGTTGCCATGCTAGTAGGAAGGGGGATAGACGGGTGGGAATATCGGAGCGAATGGGAGAGTCAAAGACTCTGCTTGTTCGGCTTGGGTGGTTTAGTCTTGGAAGCGGAAACGGACGGGAATCGTGGCTTATGGCCATAAGGTTTCTGTTGATAAACTGTAGACGGCGGTCTCTGCCATTGGGGTTCAGTGGGAGATCTTCGCGGTTGCTGTTTGGACCAAGATCTCTGCCATGTTTTCTGCTTCTGTTGTCTCGATTGTGAGACACCCAAGTTTCGAGATGTTTTGATGCTCTTATCTAAATCATGAAGAACTGTGTCCGTCGTGGAGCTGAACAGTCCTTCACCCTCGAAAGGGAGATCTTCCACTAAGGACTTAGTGTCTTGTGGAAGCGAAGTCGACCTCAGCCAGGCGTGGCGACGAAGGGCGACTGCTGAAGTGAGTGTCTTGGATGTGACGTCCGCAGCATGCTTGGATGCGTTAAGCTGATGCTTTGCTAGCACCATGCCTTCCCTCTGGATCTTCCTAGCAAGGCGTTGCTTATCCTCGGGAAGCTGAGCCAGAAGTGGTGTCAGCTGTTCCCATAGGGAGTACTGGTACCTGCTCATGCAGGCTGTGTAGTTTGCCGTTTTTATGCCCAATGCACCGGCTGAATAAAATCGTCTTCTGAAAGAATCTAGTTTCCGTCCCTCCTTGTCCAAGGGGGAGGAATGTCCGCTACGTCCCCTAGCCGAGGGGGTCACGACGACTGAGTTGGGCTTGGGGTGGATGAATAGGAATTCTGCCCCTGGCTCTTGGAGCCTATACATGTGGTCTAACCTCTTGTTGGAAATTGGGGTTGAGGAGGGGTGGCCCCAGGATTCTTTGGCAGTGCTCAAGAGCACCGAAATTAGTGGCAACGCTACCGCGGTGGATGTGTCCATCTGTACGATGTCGAAGATGGCATCGGTAGCGGTAGGAGTTGGTTGGACCGTGGCAAGCGCCAAGGAATGTGCCATTCGTTTGATAAGTTCTCCATAGGATTTCACGTCCTCGGAGGGGGAGATTGGTAAATTTTCAGCCACATCAGGGGATGGTGACGGCTGGATGGGAGATTCGTCATCGGATGATTCGGGAGATTCGGGCATCGAATGGTCGGAATGTTCGGAGGGAGACATAGGGGTCGACGGATCTGGCTGATAAGGAGGGAGGTCGATATCGGGTGAGGTGGGTATCGGCATCGTTAGTTTCGGTATCGGTTTCGGTTTTGGTATCGGTATCGGAGTCGGGGCCGGGGGATCTCGGCATCGGGAGACTCTTGACGATGTCGATTGGCGATCCCATTCCGCTGGGTACCATTGTGGAGGTGGCGGGTAGGAGGAACCATACAGGTATCACCATTGACGGACGTCCCACGGCACCGAAGATGGGGGGAGGCGCCAGTCTCGCTCGCCTCTCGGTGCCGGCATCGGGTCGGGCCCTGTCTCGGGACTGCTGTGAGGGATCTGCGTCAGCTCGATGTCGGGTTCCGAATCTGTGAGCTGGATGGGTCGCGGCATCGGGGAGACGGGGCTGCCCCGGGGTCGCTCGCGTCCTGGAGGGTCAAGCTGTGGAGACCCGTGCTGGGTCATGTCGGACGCGGGATGCGTCGACGAAGCACTCGAGGTTTTGTGCTTCAGCTTGCCCTTACCCTCTTTGCCCTCCTTACGCTTCTTAGCGGGAGTTCGTGGCAGTGAGAGGGGTCTTTTTGGTGCCGACTTCTCGGTGCCAGAAGGGCTTCGCATCGGTGGCGACGTCGGGCCCGTCGGTACCGATGGGGACGTTGCCACGGCGTCGGCTGCGGACATCTTCGGTGACAACGCTGCCTCCAAGAGAGCCACTCTGAGTCGGGCCGCCCGGTTCTTACGAGTTTGTTTGGAGAACGCGGTGCAACTCGAACAGGAGTCGACACGATGCAACTCGCCTAGGCACAGCAAGCAGAGGGAGTGCTTGTCTGGGGGGGGGATTTTACTCCCACACTTAAGGCAGCGTTTAAAGAAACCCCACCGCTGGGCCATAGGCCAGGCGGGGAGTAGAAGGAGGAGAATCCAAAAGAGAGTCCAGGAAAAACAGTCCGTAGGTCAAGTAAAGCCAAGAAAATCAGTCCGAAAGGCTTTTCCAAAGTTGGAAAAAGAAGAAACGAAAGTTAACTACCGACCGGAGCGGAGAGGGGGTCCTCACGACGCGGCGGTCAGAAGAGAACTGGCGGGATCCTCGTGCCTCTCCCCGGGTCATGCGCAGTGGGACGTGCACGTGACCGGGGAGCTGGCGCGAAAATCCGTTAGGCTTTGAAGATTACCGATCGGGATCGGCACAGGCGCACTTTATCCCAGAGGTGTGATGCACAGAGACCACGAAGAAGATCTTGGATACTAAGCTTTAATATCCATCTGCCACAGACCACATTTACTATATGCAACAACCCTCAAACATTCACCAAATTTATGGTCCCTAGAGTTGGTTAGACAGTAATGTAAGTTTTGAAGAGAAGCCCTCTCCCAAGTTCAAAAACTATGAAAAGTCATGATTAAAACAATTGTAGTAAGCCACCTGCAGTTAATACCTTCTGACTGCTATAACTTTCTTCAGGGGTCCTTTGGAGTCAGAGCGAGGTGGAGCAAAGCTCCGCCAGCTCAGGAGCAGCCACTAGGGCAGCCACAGGCCGAATCAGATTCTCTGATCTGATTCAGCCCGCTGCCGAATTGCAGCCGAAATTCGGCAGCAACTTTAAAAATGGCTGGAGGGGAGGGGGTTTGAGGGAGAGGCTCCAAACTTGCAGGGTAGCTGCTGGGGCCTCTCCTCAAAATACCCACCAAGTTTCAAGAAGATTGGACCTGGGGGTCCAATTCTACTGGCCCCCAAACAGGTTGCCCACATTCCCTCCATTGTTCTCTATGGTAGGGAAAAAGTAACATTTTTTCCCCACCATAGAGAACAATGGAGGGGATGGGACAACCTGTTTGGGGGCCCACAGAATTGGACCCCATGGTCCAATCTTCTTGAAACCTGGTGGGTATTTTGAGGAGAGGCCCCAGCAGCTACCCTGCAAGTTTGGAGCCTCTCCCTCAAACCCCCTTTCCTCCAGCCCCTCATATACCCTATGAGTTTTTGCCATTGATTTCAATGGCCCATAGGGTATAATGGGGCTGAAACTGACATTCCCTTTCTGACACACTTCCGGTGATGTCAGGGGATGTGGCATATACTAATGAGTTATGCTAGTGAGTTATGCTAATGAGCTCCTGCACCTCTTTTTCTATGAAAGGACCCCTGACTTCCTTGCCTTTCTTGTCAAATTAATGTGGATCAAACAGGTAATTCCAATACTTGACTAGCACATATCTTCCAATTTTAAAACTGTATCTACAGACTGACCCAAAGAAATAGAGACTAAATGGCATCAGGAAAACCGAAGAGGGCCAATTAATACAGAAATCTAGAACATTTGATATGTGAAGGAAAGCCCACATAAAAGTGCCGTATTTTTCGCTCCATAAGATGCACCTGACCATAAGACGCATCTAGCTCTGCTCGGTGCCGTGGCTCGGGAAAAGTGAGGGGGGTTTAAGAAGCACACACTTTCCCCCCCACTTTTTTTGGGAGAAAAAGTGAGTCTTATGGAGCAAAGAATACGGTAATTTCCATATATAAACTTGCATGACTCAGGTTAGACAGTCACATACGTACATATGCACAAGGAAATAAGAAGTGGCTACATACACATTCCACTTATGTAAGAAGAAGAAATGCACTGCATTTGCACAAAGATGCTATTTTGTTAAGTGTGATTCGAGCTTCGATAGACAAAAGGAGTAAACAAAAACTAAACAATTTGTAACAATATCCCGTTCAGTAAATCTTCAGTAGAGCAAAAGATTACAAGTATTATTTTATAAGTGTTTTTCATACATTGTCATGTTTACTACGGATTCATCTTATGAACACTTCATTTTAATAACATATGTTGTTTTAGCTTGCTAAAACTGAGCATACAATTAACTCAAAAAGACCTGATTAGCACCTTTTGTGAGACACAAGAATTCCAGAAGAAGAAGAAGAAGAGTTGGATTTTATACCCTGCTTTTATCTTAAGGAGACTGAAAGTGGCTTACAATCTCCTTTCCTTCCCCTCCCCCCACCACAGCCCCCTTTTGAGGTAGGTGGGGCTGAGAGAGTTCTGAGAGAACTGTGACTGGCTCAAGGTCACCCAGCAGACTTCATATGGAGGAGGAGTGGGGAACCAAACCCGCTTTTCCAGCTTAGACTCTGCTGCTCTTAACCAGTACATCATACAAGCTCTCCACCACCCTCTCTCTCTAATCTCAATAGAGAAACTCCCCCTAAATATATCAGTAGTGCTGGAAATGAATCAATCTGGTAACTAGAAGCCAAGGGAAAACCGCCACCAGGTACATACCTGGTGCAACTGCCTTGAATTTCTTCAGCAGACGGATATGAGTTTCAGGCTTGATGGCATGTTTCACAAATTCAGGACAGCTGCAGTTCTCAAGGAGCATGAAATAATACAGTAATCGCTGGTGATCTCTGCCTTCAATGGTAGGGTACACATATTTGACCATACGCTCATGAAAAGCATCTGGGATGGTTTTCAAAGTCTCAAAGAGACTAAGGCTTTGTGCTCTTTCTTCTATTTCAGCTGTAGATAAACTATGTGATAAAACATAACACAGTTGATTTCTTTCTTTCCTCATCTGTCCAGTAGTCCTCCCTTTTGCAATTACCAACGAACCGAAGAGCCATATTGCCTTCCACCCCAGCATGATGTGTGCACCTCAGTGAGGATTGCAGCTTACCCATTCCTCCAGTGGCAGCTGTTTCAAGGTGGGAACCACCTATCACCCACAAGCCCCACCAGACAAGGGCCCTGCACACTTTCCTGAAATACAACACTTATGCCATATGGCGGAATGGTGCTCAGAACAGCCACAGGTGGCCTGACAGAGAGCCACTGAGTATCGCTAATTTAGTTAATAACCATATGATGATTCCACATTAGGCCTTTGTGCTAAACGCTTGAAGCCTGGCAGAATTTTTCATGAAAGGATTTGCGTTGTAGCGCTAGTAAAATATTATACTGTTGTCTACAAAGCAGCCAATTTTAAATTGTGAACAGAATATTTATGCAAAATTAAACAAGTCTATCTTAAGAACATGTTTTGTTGACAACTGATCAAGCTTAGAAGTCTTTTTGCTCACAATTATATTTTACTTAATGTCTCCCCAAGTAGGGAGACATTACTCTTTACTTGTCATTATCATCGTCATCGTCATCATCATCATCATTATTATTATTAACCACCCTTCCCTGAAGGGCTCAGGGCGGTGCATAACAGGTCAAAATAAACTGAATAATTCAGTTTACGATGAAATCAACTGGACTTAACCATGGCCTAAAATTGCGCCTCACTCCCTCCCTTGGGCAGATCAGGGACCGGTCATGGAGGAGGCCATGATGAGAACCACAGTGTGGGCCAGAGCAGGCCAACCAGTTTTCCTTGTGGCATTATACCCTGTAGTTCCTTGTGGGAAACCCACAGATATTTGAGGGGTAAGTGAGAGTCAGAGGGACCAAAGCCAGCATTTCCTACCTTGAATAGCAAAGGTTCAGAAGGCAAAAGAAGACTACAGGTGCAGAAAAATTCAAATATATGGAATGTCATATAAATGGATATCATAATGACACTAGACTGTCAATTACACTTTAAGTGTGAGTATAAGGTTGGATTAGGTTTGTGCACAGGGCAACCCCCACTGGTGTTCCCTTGTCCCCCATCAGCACTCAGTGGGGCGGCGGGGGGGAAATGGTGAGGAAAAACAATATTGCACAATCTCATTTCTGGCCAAAGGAAACAGTAGCACCATTGCTGCAATTCTCTAGTAATTCCTCAAAACTTAGTGTTTTTTTACCAAACAGTTGTGGAGAAATCCTAGAATGCCTCACCATATTCTTTTGGCTGGACACCATGTGGCATCACACAATGTCATTCCTACATGTCTCTGCTCTCTTGCTGATTGCCACTCAAGGGCATTCCTAGGCTGGATACATTCAAGCCCATTTGTTCATTTGGTAAAAATGCTTATATTGTGTCCTATTTCCTAGAACTCAAGATGGTCTCCATATTTGCTCTGGTAGACCATTCCAGAGGACTGGACCTACCACAGACAAAGGCTGCCTTGCTGATTTCTGCTAAACAAGTATTCCTTACTCTTCTCCAAACACTGAATAATATCTGTGTCTGAGGGCAGACTTTCTTCAGGACTTGCCCGGGCCACAGGAGGTGGTCATGACCTCAGCCCTGAGCTTTGGACTATCAACAGCTCCTAGAGCCCCCCACTAGCAAATGGGCTGGCATCACCAGGCCAGACAACGCATAGCTCCTTTATATCAATGAGCAGCCACTTTAAGGCATTCCCAAGGCAAATGGAGAGCAGGTGTTGGAGGTCAAAGAAGGATGCTGGAAATACACATGATTAAGCCTGGCCTATATTAAGGGGCCAAATAGGAGATTTCCAGGTGTTCTCCAGGCTGTGGAGGAGAGTCTTGGGATGAGAAAAGGAGGCACAAAGTGCACCTAACCCCCTCCCCTTTGCCATCCCCAGGAGCTTGGGTAGAACCATGGAAGTGAACAGGGAGAACTGAGCAGTCACAGACCCCCCTGGATCCCCACAATCAGCTAATCCAACACTGCAAAGATGGTCATCCACTTTTAGATGCATTTGCACTGACAGTATCTCCTTGCTCTTTAACTCTTAACTTCAGCAAATGGTAGGTTTGCACAAACCACCTTCCATTTGATCAGTGGCTTAAATGTCAATATCCACCATCAACTACTGATGAACACTTTGCAACTCAAGAGTGTCCCCTTAAGTTTCATCTTACTTGATTACATGGAAGAATCTACATGCTGACTTTGTTGCAGCTTTCTCAGCTATTCATGAATAAAAATGAAATAAATAAAAAGGTGTGAAGCTATACTTACCCACTATCACTGAAAAGAAATTCCAAATGTGTCATGTAGACTTCCCAGAGAGGGACGCTGTAACGCTGAGCCAAGGACAAAGCAATCTTGTATACGTTTTCTTCAAGAGTTCTGGTCAAGGAAGAGCCATGAAATAGATTGGGGGGGAAATCAAGAAGTAAGTAGTTTAATTAGGCTGCTAGAAAATATGAGAAGTGGTTAGGATAGAAAATTATCACTTTTTGGTAGCACGTTTCCATAATAAAAGAAACAGTAAGACTTTTATTATTTTCTTGAAGTGCAATGTACAACTTGCTACTGAGCCAGTTACAGAAATGTACTCTAAAACTTGGGGTCAAAGTTTCACAATAAAGGAAAGGCAATACTCACTTTCAGAGGTATAATTTTAAAATGAATTTTATGGTAGAGGAGACTCGAGTTTTGATTAATTGGGGATTGTTTATGTACTTAAATCATGAGCTCAAGCATGAAAACTATTCATCTGTTATGGCCCTGAATGCAGACGCTTTTGCTATGTAGGATGCTTGCAATTATTAAAGGCTCACCAGAGCTTTAAGAGCTTTAAGAGAAACAAGCATTTTTTGCAATTAGAATTAATGTGTGAAGAAATGCATTTTTTCTTTGGAGGTTTGAGATAAGCAAAACCTTCACTCTGAGTTTTAAAAGTTTTTTTCCCCCTCTCTGGGCAGAGATCAGGCAAAAAGTGGGGAGGTCAGTTCAGTTGCTTTCCAGACTTACCTCAGCCCACCTTCATACAAATGCTAATAGAACAGACAGGCTTCTTATCTCTGGTCTGGAGGAGATGGTCATTAGTCATGCATTGGCCTGGACAGCTGAAGGAAGCTTCAAGGTAATGGATAATCTGTAGAGGTCTACAACTTCCTAAATTAAAGAGCCTGCTCTATGTTTTAACATCTGATAAGGCATGTATAGAGAGAGGGACAGATGAATTGCATTTTACCCATTTCTTTTGAATCCCTTGCTCAATTTGGTGCTGTGCTAAAAGTATGCTCGTGAACATTTTCTCTTTTACTTCATAACTTTCGATGCTGGTAGTAGTTCTCTGTACCACACAGACCTCCACTGTTCTGGACACGCTATTTTAAAAGGAGCACCGGGGAAAGGCAGTCAGTTGGCAAGTGGCTATCCCTTTAGGGGCACACAAGGCAGCAAACAGTCCCCGTGGTGACCAGGTGCTGGGCAGAGGGAGACACAGAAACAAGACCTCAGGGAGACACAGAGACAAGGTCCTAACCCCCCCAGCAGGCAGTTCCTACAAAGGACAGGTGGCGGTAGCAGGTTACCAGAGAGAGAGAAAAGCTTCTCCAGGTGTTGGGAGAACCTTGAAGGGCAGGGACTGGGTCTGCAGGCCAGAGCAGGACTGTTCTATCAAAACATGCATTGCACTCCCCTACTCAAAGCTGAGAATCAAGGATGCTTTGTACATGGGGAACTGCGGTTATGCATCAAGTGCTGGATTGCAACTAGAGGATGCAACCAACCTATAACGTTTATATCAGGATCACTATGGCCTATCTCCGGTGACACAGAATTCTCCCTGAGGCATCGATTGCCACAAATAAGGAAGACATCACCAGGAACAACCAAGAGGAATCTACTTTAAAAGTTCCAAAGGGTCTTTGTCTATCTTAGCAGCTTAAATAGTTTTTAGACAATTTGTCAGCAAAGTAATCTTTTCATCTGAATCAAGTTGTGTTTTTTTTTTTTTTTTTTGGGGGGGGGGGGTTATCAAAATCACCCAGGCTAAAAAAAAGGCATACAGGATTTGAAGTTATTAAATAGATTATTAAAATGTGATTTCCAAACTGCTGGTAAAATTGAGGTTCTGGACAAGAGCGGGGCTGCAATCTACAGCTTTCTGAAACTCAAGTTTTGTTTGACATAAAGGATAATCCCAGAATCAACAGAAATAACCCCGATAAGGAAATGCCATAGCTCAATGGTGGAGTATTTGCTTGGCATCAGAAGGTCCAAGCTTCAATCACTGGCTTCCCCATTTTAATGGATCAGGTAGTGGTGATATGAAAGACCTCTGCTTGAGACCCTGGAGAGCTGCTTCCAGTCTGAGTAGACAATTGATGCCCCAATGGTTTGATTCAGTATAAGGCAGCTTCATATACGTACATATCTGTAACTTGAATGCTAAGGGAACTTTGGTGTAGATTTAGTCAAATGCACATCACTGAACTTTATTGAAAGGTAGGAACAACAAAAAAGCCCACCATAAATATTTGAACAGTAGACCAAAATAGACAAGTGATAGTCTATGATCCCTGAAGAAGCTTTTGTGGCTTGCACACTGATCTTAGCAGCTAGGAGGCACTGTTTTGCTGCTTATTTGTGCCTGCTGGGGAACCATCTCTGTTCACTAGTACTTCTGCCCTGTCCTCAACTTGACAGGAGTGGGATGTGACAAAACATTTCTGTGCAGAACCACCTGTCTACAGCCTCAGGGAATAAGAAATATTTAATTTTCCATCAAGCTTGTTTTCTTCACTCCCAAAGGAAGTTTTTTTTTTTAAAAAAAGATACATTTACTATAAATCAAATGTTTAAATGTATATTGAAGGCAGTCTGAATAATCACAGACTGTGTACAGCCAGAGGTTTCATTCATGCATTCTAATACAAAAATAATCTCAGGGAAAAATTATGTGCATGTCTATCCCATATGATCTGCCACACAGGAAGTTATTTCACTATGGCATACACAGCTGCCTACTTATCTAATGCCAATGGAGAAGTCCTTCAGTAAGCAAGAAATCTGTGTGCACATCAGTTGTATCATATGCGTCTGATCATTTGATAGTGCTGAGACTATAGTGACGTATACTGATGATACTATCAGGTTGCAAAAATACCAATAACATTATTAAAGGATAACATGACAATACAAAGTTAAAGGGATGCTTGTCCGATGCTGTTATGAACAGAAATACTTTGCAGAATCAGCAAAACTATTAAAAGATCCATTACAACAAGAAAATCTTGGGGCACCTTATAAACTGACACATTATTACTATTATTACTAGGAGCTCTGGTTACCCCTCTGGAATTTGTCCTTATGGAAGCTTCTAAAAGATTCACAGGTCTCACAGCTCCTACATACATATTTCACCTTCTACCAGAGATACCTTAAAAGTCCATTTTCGAGGATCAAGAAATGGAACTATAGCATTGTTAACAACCTAGATATTCAATACATTCCATTGTCAACAGATTTTTTTTAAACACAGTTTAACAACTCTCCCTCACCCCCACCAGCCATCTTTTGGATCCATACTGTATGTCATGTTATGCATTACAGCCCCTAGATGAAGAAGGCATTCCACAGTTCAATGGCCTGTATGCGGAAGACATAACATGTGCACAGGCCCTTGCCATAAGTAACAATGCCCACTCATTATGTCTGCTAAGTTTTTTCTTCAGTGTCACATTCAACCAGTGAAGGCACCAACAAAGCAGGCAAAAAAGCAGAGCTTCAAGAAGTCCAAAGTTTGGGTTTGTAGAAAGAGCCCTTGCACTGAGGAATAAGATAATCTGCTAGAATATCTCTCTACTAATAATATCTTGCATTTATTGATCCATTCAGCTGTACAAAACACTTCATCTGAATAGAGTGGATAGAGGGGGGGTGTTATCCCATTAACAACCACCTCGCAAAAATAAATCTACAAAGTCGCGGGATGACTAATGAACCTTTCTAAAGGTCATCACTGTTAAAAAAATCTATTTTCCTGGTTTGAATTTTAAATATGTTATGCTACAAAGCAGATGTTACTTACTCTGCCAGGCCTAATATGGTTTCCCTCTTGTACTGACCATCTGCTGTAAACCTCGGAACATCCACCCCTTTGCCAAGCCCTTGAAGAATCTGGGCCTGAGTGAAGTCCAAGAGCCGTTCATTGTAGTACTGTAGATGCTTTATCAGTGTCGCTATCTCATCGGGCCAGTCGGCATGGCTTGTTTGTGTAACGTGCTCAGTGACCAGCTGAATTAATTCCTTCGGGTCAGCCTGTGAAATCAAGTCAAATGCACATTGAAGGATTACTGATGTTAAAGTCATATTCCAGAAGGGGTGGGTGGGGGTCGGAAGATATTTTTGTATTACCTATCACAAGTTTGTAGAGTGGCAAGCATCCCAACATGAAGCATTAGTCCAGGCACCATACAAGGTTCACTCTTTTTCCTTCCCCCGTCATACATTGTTTTCTTCTTTGATACCCTCCTCATATACCAGTAGGAGATCACAGGGCTGTTGAGTGTCACCACAGATCTCCTAAAGATCTTCTCCGGGCCTCTACCTCACACCACCCAGGCCTAACTGGTTCATAATCTGCCAGCAAACTTCATGATTGCCTAGCAGCACTGGATTTTTATTCCATCTTTCCTCCCAAGAACTCAGAGCCGAGTACACTGTTCTCCCCTTCAACATGTCCTTATGGCAACCCTGTGGAGGTAAATTAGGCTGAGAGATGATGACTGGCCAAAGATTTCCCCTTCCCTCTGTTGTGAACTCTATTGGGCAACCTGTACGTGGGTCTCCATATTCAACACTAATCAATACACCACATTAGCTATCAAGCTGCTGTGGAATGTTAGAAGGCTAAGCATCTGACCATGATTAGTGCTGCTAAATAATTTAAACCAGGGCTCATTTTGTAGCCGGAGCTCCTCTGCATATTAGGCCACACACCCCTGATGTAGCCAATCCTCCAAGAGCTTACAGTAGCCCCTGTAAGAAGAGCTCTGTAAGCTCTTGGAGGATTGGCTACATTAGGGGTGTGTGGCCTAATATGCAAAGGAGCTCCTGCTACAAAATGAGCCCTGATTTAAACAAGTTAACACAACTAATACTAACTGCATCAAGAACATTAAAGTGAGACATACTGGTGAGAGATCTCAATAAAAGGAAGCAAATTTCATCTTATTAGAGAGGTATTTGGGTCACATTCTACATTTTGATTTTAAAAAATCTGCAGATTCCCAAGAGAACTCTTAAAAATGGAATAAAAGCTAATTTGTGAACAGGTATTCCCTACCTTATATTCTAAATGGATAAGGAGCAGCTCCAATATTAGAGGGATTTTTCCAATTTCTCTAAATAATGTCTGAAGGCATCTTTTTCTCCCCTCGGGGACAACTTATAACTTAATTGCTTTGAGTTTTGAAAATCCATTTTAGGAAAATGAAGAAAAATAAATGGTACGGACAATAACATATGCATATTAAAGCAAGATGGAAAAAGGAAATCAATTACCAAGCAATTTACATTATTTCCTTTGAAACATTCAGTGCTACTTAAATTTAATTAGTAGTCTGAATTTCTAGCAGCAAAAAAAAAACAGTACAAGTGGTGAGTTTCATTTAGAGCGGTTTAAAGAGGAGTGACACTTTTTAAGAACCAGAAACTTCTTCTGGTTACACCTTGATAATCCTTTTAACAGGACCTTTCCCAGAGCGCTTATAGTAGGATGGCCCAGTGATTCCCCACTTCAGGTTTGTGCCATCCCAGTGTGCCAGCCACCAGTTATTACAAGGGATTTCATAAAATTTTCAAAATAAGATTAATTTTAATTCACTCTAATTAAAAAAATGTATTTCATACAACACTTTCTCTGGGTCATTTTAAAAACTGGCTCAGATTCTAAGAATCCTTTCCAGTACTTAAGCAGCCACAAAACCCCAAGAAGTGGTTGCTCCTGGACTTTCCTAAGGTCACTTTTGTGGCCGTGGAGTTGGGGAGCATGAAAATGAGAAGGATTTCCCCTGCAGCACCTCCATGGATGTGGAAGGCCACAGCAGTTAGTCCTGCCTGCGGCTGGGCAGCCAAAGGGTCATCTGGGTCTGCAGAAGAGGGGCAGGGCTTCCAGGAGGAGCAGAAGCCAGAGCTTTGTGCTGGCCCACCCCTCTGTTCAGGGAGCTATGACTGGGGGCAGCCTGGTTCCCTCAGCTCTGGTACTTTGGCCTTCCTTGGTCTTGCCTGCTTCTCAGCTTCCAGCTTCACTGAATCCCCAAAAACCAAACTTCAGAGAGCATGGCAGACTGCAGTGATTTGTTACACTGACATCTCACCTTTTCCAGCAAACAAATCAATTTCCCCAAGTTAATTTCTGAGTGAGATTTGGGGGGGTTACAGAAAGAAAAGTGTGCACGATTTCCTATAGTGCAAAAAACAGCTGGGGGAGCATTATGCAGCTGGGTGCTTACTCCTCCCATCTTAAAGATAGAACATGTCTCTAGATTGGAACAGACAGTAATTCCTTATGGAGGACTTTGTATGGATGGGTACAAACTGGGAAAATGCAGTTCAGTTCATACTTTGTGGCTGAACCATGAACCGAACCATGAACCCAACCAAACCAGGAGGCTTTTTGCGAACTGACCTGGTTCATGGCCCTGCAAACTGGTTCAAGGCCTCCACCTGTGATCCTGGAGAACTAGTCCCTGTCACTTTAAGTTTCCTTTTCAGTTTGTTGATTTCTAATGCGATGGCTCTGTTGAGACACTGAAATGAAATCTGGTACAGAACTTCCATTGGAAGTCCATTAGTATTTCCTTCTATCTTGGGAGTTCAAATTATTGTCCATGAATAACCCCATTCTCTTTTCCAGGAATCTGGAAGACCAAATTCAACCATTTTGTCCTAGATACTATTCATGTGTTCTTCTGTGACCATGATTTTTCCATTCTCTCTCATTAAGGAACCTATGTAACAGACAGTAGAGCCTTGAAGTTCTTCGCTTCGTTTGAAAGTGTAACAATGCTTCCCTCTTCTATATTGGTAGCTAACCAACTTTTAATTGCCTCTCTGGACAATCAATCTAAACCCAAACCTCCAGTGACAACCGATAACCTTTAACAGCTCTTCAGCTACAAAGTTAAGGTCGGATCTCCATTTGCCAGCCTGGGAAACTGCTATAGTGTGATCTTATTATTGGCAAAGTTGGCAAAGCGTTTTAGGATTTCTTCCTTTGGCATAAAGAAGTTTTATTCAATACCTCTGCTCAAATCTATGTACCCAGGCAGCTCTCCTATGTACATGTTCCATGAGGATGCTGAGCAACAATGGCCCAGGAGCCTCAGCAACCCATCTTCCAGAACAGACACTGGCTAGCGCTCTTCTACCCACACAGAAAAACTAGGCAACTAAAAGCTGTTGTGTCTGATATTTTTCTTCAGGTCTAATACCTTTAATGTGGAGCTCATCCTCTCTGTTGCTCACAGGATTTACCTCTTTTTTTCAACACCAACTCTAGGTCTAGAATTTTATCGATTTCACTGTAATGTTATCTTCTCATACCTGCTATGGGCTTTCTTACTTTCCTAGGATTCTATGTCGAACAAAAACATCAGTTTAGGTAACAGCATTGTTACTAAGTAGAAAATGGCATTGGGGCGCATCCGTTATTTCCTCCTCAGTGTGTGAGCCCTCTGTATTCTTAGGAACCAGACGCACCTGCACTCTCTTTTCACGTCTTTGGAACACATCAGAGAAATATTTTCTTTTCTCATTTCTAACTTTGTATGGACAGTCAAGAGAGCCTGCAAGTGCAGACGAAAATGGAACAGGACCTGGGCGCATTGATTAGGTATCTTTCTTTTTTTTTTAAATAATGATACCCCAATTTGGATACTTTGAAGATCAACAGGATGCATCATGCTACGTGGCAACAGCTCAGTGGTGGAGCACCTGCTTGGCATGCGGAAAGTCCCAGGATCAATCCTTTGCATCTCCAGTTAAAGGAATTAGATGGTAGGTGATACAAAACCCCAAAAACCCTACCTAGAACTCCGGAGAGCCGCTGCCAGTCTGAGTAGACAGATTCAATACAAGGCAGCTGGCATGAGTCATGGATCTTGCATTTTTTTTCTACTGAGATTTGTCAATTAGATATTATAAAGGGGGGAAATGTATTTCCATAATACCCCAAAGCTAGTGGAGTGAAGCAAAACTCGTAACCTCATTTTAAACAGCTGTCAGTTCCCTTGTTGATGAGACTATGGAAAGAGGTAGTTTTTTCTTCTCAGAGGCAGGAAGATTCATGAAAGTAATTAGCAAAAACAGGCCTTGCCTTTTCTTGCTGTATTATAAACTGAGAGAAAGGTTAAAAACGAACATTTGTTTCTAGGAAACAGAGGGTACCTCTGGACCAGGCCATGAAATTAAGCTGTATATTACCTCTGGGAAAAAAACAAAAAAAACACACACTATGGATTAAACAAAAATCTGGGACATCACAGACTTTTAATTAGACTTCTTTTCTGTCCACTCTGACTGCTTTGTAAAACTCCAAAGGAAATATATATATAAAGAATCTTCCTAGAGCAGAGAGCGGATCCCTTCAGACCAGGGGTGGCCAAACCTGCTTAACGTAATAGTCACACAGAATAAACGTCAGATGTTTGAAAGCTGCAAGACATAAACAAATAGTACACACATGTTTTTAGATACTTTGGATATAAATCCAATCTCTTCTTCTTCTTCTCTTTATTGAAAAAATATGGAAATTTGCTTTTTATTGACATTAGACTCTGTGAAAGAGCCACATGCAGCTCCCAAGCTGCAGTCTGGCCACCCCTGCTTTAGACCAAGGGTGGCCAAACAATGGCTCTTCAGCCACCACCGATGCCCACATGCTTTGTGGCTCCTGGTGCCCTCCCAAACATGCCATTAAGGCTACTAAGCCAACTCCTGCATTTTGCAGCCTCTTGGGCTGCAGGCACCATGAACAGCAAAGAGCAACTAGAATGCAGGAGAGGGGGGCGAAATAACAATTGGAGGGGTGGGACAGAATGTAGGGCAAAGAAAAGGGAGGAGACTACTGAAGAAGTGTGTACCAACACCCTGTTTCCAACAGTTGTGAGCCAGATATTCTAGAAGATTCACAAGCAACAGCTTTTCCATTTGTTTGCTCCTAACATCAGTATTCAAAGGTATGCTGCTGCTGATCACTTGAGTTTGGCCTAACCTTTTTAAAAAGCCATCCAAGCTACTGGCTACTGGCCACTGTCATGTGGTAGCAAATTCCATATATTAACAGTCTCAAACTGCATTTGCTTCTGTGTGCTCTAAAACCAACAAGCAAGCAGTTAATCAGGAGGACCAAGATCCTGTATTATGAGAGAGAAATCTGCTAGGGCGAATGTACACACCACAGAAAAAGTGACTTATGTTTTTGAATGTAGCCACTGAAGTACAGTGTAGATGGTGAAATCACTGTTCATCAAAATCATAGTAACTGCTGTGTTGCTTTTAACATTTTAAAAGTTTGTTGACTGTACAATATTTTTCCCCAAAGGAACAGAGGGAAAAGTGCCTCTCTTGACACTTCCACAATTTCATATACCACACGTTCCTCACTGTAGTCTACTTCCCCCCCTAAATACACCAAATATTACAGCCTGTTCACAGTAGAGGTGCTTCTAACCCTGTGATAGCTTTACAGTGCTACACTATGCAAAAGCAACCTAGCCCAAACTCACTGAAATCAAATGAATGTAAGACTGGAGTAACTCTCCTTAGGATTGCACTCAGTTACTCTTTTCTACTTCTGTGTTATTGTTTTTGAGATGGTATGATTAAAACGGTACACAGGCATGGTGATACTGGCAGCTCTATTTCTAACCCCTTTCCCTAATAATCTCCTGTTCAGAGCTTGTCTTTTTTCACCGATAGGCTAACAGAACTGATATTTTTTGTGCACTGTCCATCACGAGGACAAGGGCATTTATTGGGCTAATACCAGGGGTCATTTTGTAGAAAAAGACATGCAGGAGCTTATTAGCATAACTTATTTGCATATGCTACACCACCTGACATCACCGGAAGTATGTCAGAAGGCAAGAAAGGAGAGAGAGAGAGAGAGACAGACAGACAGAGACAGAGAGAGAGCTGGCAGAGAGGGGACAGCTACCAATCCAAGCCTCAGAAATACCACTCTTCTGGGAGGATAGCTTCAGTGATGGCTGAAGCCTTCAGAAGGCTGGTCGGAGGAACAAGGACTTTCCAGGGGACGGGGTCATTTTGCTGCAGCCATGACACAAGCAGGCATTCCCCCGCCGGGGGGGGGGGGCTGGCACCAACTCCCAGAGCTGTGCTCCCCCAAGCTCCTGCTCGAAAGGACCCCTGGCTAATATACTCAGTTCACACCTGATAACGATGTGGAGGAAGAGAGCATGTTTTGCCCCCACCATGCACTTAGGTGGCACCTAGAGATCTCCCGCTATTACAGCTGATCTCCAGACATCATGGATTGGTTTCCCTGGAGAAAATGACTGCTTTGGAGGGTGGACTCTATGGCATTATACCCTGCCAAGGTTCCTCCCCGTTCCCAGGCTCCACCCCTAAAATCTCCAGGTATTTCCTAACCTAGATCTGGTAACCTTACAGGCACTACTTTGCACTTCCTTGCACTGTGCCTTGTTGTTGCCCATTCATTCAGTCTGGAGAAAGTCTTTATAGAGTCTTACACATTCTATTTCAACATTTTGGATATCAGGGACAAACAGAAAGGTTTCTGTGGATGCAGCTCCTGGAATCTATTTCCTTTGCTACGTAATGATGTCGTTTGCCTTTTTTTTTTAACAAGTTTCCTTTTCTTTTTTATTCCAAAGAAATGTCATTTGCTTTAGTGGGCAAATGTGCACTTAATGAACAGGTACTGGCTATTTTTGCCCCAGCAAGGCAAAGAGCACCTTCATGGGGCTGTCTGACATTAGGAATATCTATGAGACAACAGGATTAAACCCCCATCCCCTTCTGGACTGGGCCCCTGCACGTCTGCTATTTGCAGGGGAAAAGACTCCATTCATCAACTTCTAGTGCACATCTGGCTTGGCCATGAAGAGCCAACAGCAAACCTGGCTATCTCACTGCTTACTTCCAAGTCCAGAGGTGTCAGGAATGTTAAATATTATTAGTTCCACTACAGTACACTGTGGGATTACATTATTTGCTACACTTTCAGGATGAAGAGTATTCACTCCTGTACTCTGGCTCCTATTCTGTAAGTGGGAGTGCGATTTCCACCAATTGCCCCTGGTTTTGCTTACACTCATGTTCCCATCTAGACTGTTCGTGAAAGTAAACTGACCCTCCACTTTGGGAACAAAACTTCAGTGGGTTTCGGCAGCTGCGGCAGCATGCGAAGGGGTGTGGGAAAGTCCCACTTCACAAGTGGATCTCATAGGATAACCCAGTGTCTACAAAATCATCCCTATCTATATGACTATTGACAGTTCAGAGAGAATTCTAAAATATTTGGAAGGCAGTCCTTTTTTCTAGAAGCAATGCTGGTTTGATTTGAAAGCTTAATACAGAGAGTAGGTTGACGGGTCTCTAATTTCCCAGATCCCTTTTGAATCTTTCTTTTTTTAAAAGTCTACCTTTCAATCCTCTGGCTGTGTCTTGCCCTTTAAATATCGCACTGTGTTTGCTTTGTTGTATATGTAGCTTAGGGAGTAATTAACAGATAAGGCAGGCCGACTATGTGAGACTGCGGGCCGGTTTGATCGGCTGCCTGCTTGCGCTTTTGTTGATGTTTCTGGGTACGTTTATCTTGCTGGGCGGAGGCTTGTATAAATATACCTTCCTATCAAGTTTTCTCTTTGTAATATTGTAACATGTGACTGACTAATGGTGGGAACTTTGCTTGCAGAGTAACTCCCTTGGAAATAATATAACTGGATACTGTATATTAAGAAAATTGTTTATGATGTAAGTATTGATGCAACAGCCTGTTCATTCAGTTATTAATGTAGATATATCTATTGGAAATAGTGAATTATGTATTTCTTGTGCAGTATGCTGAAGAAACTTTGATGAAATGAAGGTCCAAAGCCAGGCATCTTCATTCCCAATTTATGAAGACTTTCTACTCAGACCCAATTTATGAAGACTTTCTACTCTGAGAGGACTTTTTCATTCACTCTTGTAATTGCTGCTTGAGACCTATGGTCTATTTTGTGATTTGATATTTTTCTTGTAATCTTTAGGTTGTTGAAATATAATACATTTGGTGGATTTAAATCCTGTATCTGCATTAAACAGTGCTCGATATTGAATGTTACTAGTATGGTGTGTATCATTTGTTATGCTAAATTATTGATTTTAAAATACTGCATAGTAACATTACATGATGTTTTATCAAAACGGAAAGTGCTCCTTTGCAAACAGCAGCGAAGCAACAGCCAATAAAAACCATTTATCTCTTTCGCAAACATTGCATTAAGTAGTTGTCATTTCATACAGCACTAGATTAAATGACAATACGCACCTTGACTAGAATAAGTTAGACATGACCTGAACTGAACAGAATAGCTGTTTTGTTGCATACTAATAAGATTTAAAAAAAAAACACACACACACCAAAACTTTAAAAACTGACCCTGTAGAGTGGATGGCATTTGTCCTTGAAGAATGGTGCCAAACGGGCATAAATCTGCAGGCTATAGTAATAACCAGCCAGCTGGAGAGATAATGCAGAAGGGGGCTGCTTTTCAAAGCACTTGTTGGCATCTACCACCTAGGAAGAAATGGGATAGAATTAGCTTAGCTGAAAGAACATTACAATTGCAAGCACGTCATCTTTTTTTAGTAGCTGCTACAGAATGATGATTAGGGAGAAAATGGTGCCAAAGAATATATTTTGTGCAAAGCAGCACCATATACCGTTATATACTTTTTAAAGCCATCTGTTTAGAAGACATAATATTTATGTCCCTCCTTTTCTTCAGGTAAGCCAGCAGTAGATCCTCTCATCTCCCCTGCCCCCCCTTTTCTGGCATTCCTATTCACCCTGTGAGGGTAAGTAGAGATAATGACTGATCCAAAGTCGCTGAGTTTCACAGTTCAGTGATTTAAATTCAGGTTTCCCTGGTCCGGCTATGAAACTCTATACGCCATATCACATGGGCTGCCTTAGAATGTTCTCAGAAGACATAAAGAAAAAAGGGTATTTTCTTCTCCTAGCCTGTCTATGAACAGAGACTATGGTTTGACATCCCTTCACTCATCCAGGGACACTGAGAACCAGGCAGAAATAGCTGTGCAATGGACCTGATTCCCAGCTGTACAGCACTTGGGGTGTTCTGCTACCTTACCACAGATCTGTCACCCCTGGCAGTTTACCTGCTCATCCCCGCGGGCCTCCCAATAAACAAATGAGTGTCTCACATACTCAGTAACTGGTGAGGGTACGCTACAAGTGCCCTTTCATAGCAGCTGCATACGAAGGGCATTCAATATATCCACCAGGCAATACATAAACCCACTCCATAGGTTGTAGCCAGTGAGAAATGAAGTTAATTATTGGTTGGCTCAGCGGCCTGAACTGAGGATGGAAAACTTCACCCCTTCGACAAGCAACGCTTCTGATGGTGGCCTTTATGGCCGGGGACCTGCTTACCTGAGGTAAGCCTTTCCCCATATGTACCCCAGAGAGCACTGCGGTCAGGGACCCAGAGCCGGCTGGTCCTCCCGCGTATTATAAGGAGGCCAGACTGGCAGTAGCTAGGGCCAGGGCTTTTTCGGTGGCGGCTCCATTCTGGTGGGATGAGAGGAGGAGGAGATCAGGGCCCTGTGGGACCTTTTACAGTTCCACAGGGCCTGTAAAACGGAGCTTTTCCACCAGGCCTTTGGGGCTGTCACTACTGTTACCACCACCATGACTACCATCTCATGACAAGAGCCCTGATCCACTGGACCCTAACGCATCCCTGAGCCAATCCCCCCCTTTATTTATTTTATATTTATTTTATTGGTTCAATTTATACCCCGCCCTCCCCACAAGCAGGCTCATGGTGGCTTTAAAAATCAGTACAGAGGTACCATTAAGATACATTAAAAGCATTTAAATAATTCAATACAATAAAATCATAAGGTCAATAAAATCAAGGTGTTAGTAATATTTCCATAAGATGGCGTGATATTGCTTTCAAAGTGCTTACAGACATTTCACCATCTCAGTGTCCTCCTGAGTCATGATGGAGTAGATCCACTGTAGGAATTGTGGGCTGGGCTTGTTGATGGTACTAGTGAGGGCAGCTCCTTAGTTGAAGGCCTGGTGGAAGAGCTCCGTCTTGCAGGCCCTGCAGAAATGTAAAAAGGTCCCACAGGGCCCTGATCTCTTCCGGGAGCTTGTTCCACCAGTATGGAGCTGCCACTGAGAACACCCTGGCCCTGGTGATGGTGAGCCTGGGATCTTTGGGACCTGGCAGGGTCAGTCGATTCTGCGACCCCGGCCATAGTGCTCTCTGGGAATATATGGGAAAATGTGGTCCCTCAGGTATGTTGGACCCCTTCTTAAACAATTTATTTCAATATTTTCTACAGCTTGCAATTGATTTTCAGGTAATAATGTAAGAGATTTATATACATAAGCAATCTTCTGCACACCAAGGAATTATGGAGCAATTGGCAAAAACGGAATGTTATGCAAAGTATACTGGAAAAGGCAGCAAGGTATCCTATACCAATGGAAGTTAAATCTAACCAACAAGAATTCCCTGGTACAGTTCTTAGGACTACTACTCTTTACTTGGAATGTATAAATAAGCACACAGGACAAGCTATTCAAGTATACACTGGCAGATCATATTAATCAAACAGAAGCTTTCCCCCTTTTATTTTAGTTCGTGCCACAGGATCTTGCTGTAGTGCTATATTATGATATCTGATGTTCTATGACACCTGAAGCTGAATAGATTTATGATACTAGCTCCTTAGGACATCTGAAACTGAATGGAGCAGACGTTACAATGACTAGCATTGAAGCTGTATGGAGTTGATGAGATAATGACGCAATAATGACTAGCACTTTATCAATTTTATTGTGGTTTTATATTGAATTTTAATACTGTATTTTATTGTGTTGTATGCTGTTGAATTTATGAGTTGTAAGCTACCCTGAGCCAACCTTGGCCGGGAGGGCGGGATAAAAATCCCAACAAACAAACAAACAAACAAATAAAAAAGGTAAAGTGAGTGAGACTTCATCAAGCTTCCCCACTTCACTGCAACACTCCTCCCCCCCGGATCAGGTGGCTTTTTGTCTGTGTATATCCCGTAACCTCCACAATCAGCTCTGGAGATGTCCAGGCATTGCTTACAGAAAAGGTCTGTGCTGGCAAGCATCTTCCGCTGGCACTCAGTTGGATACAACCCCATTTCTTTCATTCAAGGATCTTAGGTAGCATATATTGGAAAAACTGAGATCCTAAAAAAAAATATTTCCAGAGACTCTAGTTTTGTGCTACACAGACCACCAGTCTGATTCTGCAGAAGGCAACTCCTTATGTTCTATTATTTATACCTGTACAATGGATTTCTTGTTGATGTACTGAGATTCTGTAATACGATTTTCACTTGATTTAATGGTGATCTCAAGTGACTTATGCTGTCTCAGAGTAATAACCTAGGCTTATAAACAAAAGCCTCTAGAAGAGGGGAACATCAGACACTGTGGTGAACAAACTCTGTATTTGGTAAACATCTAACAACTTGCCCTTGTGAAAGTCACACAAGTGTGCATCAAGTATTCAGGTGTCTTTTCAAAGCTGGAAGCACACGCTGTGCTGCAGTTACTAAACAGCATGGCTTTAGAGCCCATAATCATCCACAGGGGGCGATTTCAGAGGGGACATAGCTCAGTGTTAAACCTTATGCTCTGCATGCAAAAAGTCCCAGGTTCAACTCCTGGTATATCTCCAGCTGAACACTCTTATACAGTGGGTTTTGGAGCTTGAGATCCTGGAGAGCCATAAGCAGACAAATTAGATAACTCTGAACTAGAAGGTTGAATGGTCTAACTCAGGAGAAGACAGCTATACAAACTGGAGTTACTGCTGGCCAAAATTATATTTCACATGAAGTTTCTTCCTCTGCCATCTTTCTACAGATTCTCTTTGAAGGTCTTCTTCTAGTACAGCGGTATAGAAATTCAGCTGCTTCTTGACTTGGACTGAATTCAAGCCTCACAAGGAGCATAATTTAGACTGAAGCTGGGCAACACAAGTGAGAGGTTTAAAATGGTAACAGGACTCTGATTGTCTACTTGTTCACAGGCACAGTTCAAAGAGCAGGTTCTTACCTTTAAGCATTAAGTATCTGAGGACCAGGCTCTCTGAAAGGTCTCAGACCCCCATATGAACCACCCCAACAGATAAGATTCTCTTCAGAGGCCCTGAGATGCCATAATGAGGTGAATGGTCACCCCACGTGTTTGTGATCGGAGACTGAAGGTTGTTGCCTATCCTATTAGTCATCTGGATCTTATCTGAACATGTTTTGTTCCTCTGCCCTGACCTATATTTATGACTAGGACATTGTACTATGCTGAGGCCGCTCCCCTCCCCAAACCCCACCCTCTCCTGGATCCATCCCCAAAGTCTCCAGGGATTTTCCAACCCAGACCTGGCAACCCTGTGATGGAAACACCTGAAGATTTGGGGGGTGGATCCTGTGGAGGGCAGCATTTTTTTGGGGGGGAGATAGAAGGACTCAGCAAGCTATAATGCCATAAGGTCTACCCTCCAAAGCAGCCAGTTTCTCCTGAGGAACTGATCTCTGTCATCTGGAGATCAACTGTAACAGCAGTTGATCTCCAGGTCCCACCTGGAGATTAGCAACCCTAGGGGGAAGGTCAGCCACACAGCAGGGGGTTGAGGAGAGTGGTTTGATGGTTGCTGGCCCACCTCATTAGCCAGCCAGCCGTGGAGGAGCTAAGCAGGAGAGAGGGTCTGAGGAATTTCACACAGCCATTATGTTCCGTTTCACGAACTCTTCAGTAACGGTTTCTGTCAGGCATTTTACACAGAACCTTATTAGTACCGGTTCCCTAATGGAACATATTGGCCCTTTCACACAGAAACGTGCCTCTCCTGTTGGGGAAGGGTTCCTGAGGCAGTTTACCTTGAAACCTCCTCCCAAGCGTTCTTCAGTGGTTTTACTGGTCCTGAAGCACTACAGGGTCCTGTGTGAAATGCTCCCCTGTTTCTGACAGTTTATTCTGACAGTTTATTCTGGGCATGCTGGCAGTGTGCAGGGGAGGAGGTTATGCTGATAGTCCGTTGTCTTTTCACTGACAGAAGCAGGCCACTGAGGGGACAGTTAGACCCACCTGGCAGTGGGCGGAGGAGAAGAGTGGACCCAGCACCTAGTCAGTCCTTCCCCTTCACTGGCTCCCTCCAGACTGAGGCCGGGATGCTGGCTGGTGGCTCTGTGGGCGGGACGGAGGCAAAGCAGGGAGAGAATGCAGCCAGTGGACAGGGTCCCCCTTTCGAGTGGCAGTCCGTCCAGCCTACTAATTTTGGCGCCCCATGGAATCTTGCCCCTTGGAATCTTAAAACAGCTTTATATAATAGGAAAGATTTCACCTGCTTTTGAAAATATGGTGTTTTTTTTTGTTTTATACTGCTGTATGCTGGTAGCTGAGAACTCTGGGTAGACTTGTTCTAAATTGAGAGATACAGGTTGGCCTGCTGAATATTTGCCTCAGTTGTGTACTTACCTGCGGCAAGGCAAGAAGGTACGCCAGAGACAAGGTCATGTCATTTGGCAAAGCTTCACAGGCCAGCTGTAACAGCACTAGAACACAAGAGCAAGAAACAAAAAAGAAACCTTCGTCAGGTGCTGATCCCTCTGCCCTTCAGACAAAGCAAGCTTGACATTTTCCTCACAAGCCACATTTCACTAGATTGTTAAGTGTCCTGCATACATTCAATTAAACACTAATCAGTACAGTCCAAAAAAGAAAAACAATAACAACAGATAGTGTATAATTAAACTGCAGTGCTGGTTTAGCCAACTCCCAGCCAATGTGGTCTATGCATTATCAAAACAAGATGAAACAATGCCATGGCAGATGCTAAACTGAAAAGCCGAAATATCCCTCATGCTGAATTACAGCACTTATATCTTCTGGCTGTAAAACAAAAGCAACACTGTAAGTTATGAACATTATGGGAAAGAGGTAGCAGGATAATGTGAAATGTGTTGCTTTTTACATCTGTGTTGACTATCCTATGCTTTTTATCCCGTTATTAATTTAATTTTTTTTTACCAATGATAAGGAAAGCAGGAATCATTTCACAATTTTACAAGCCGTCACTACAACGGAAGAGGGCGAAAGTATCACAAAATATATGAATGCACTACACATTTAAGAGGGTAGGCAGCCACAGATGCAGGAAAGCAGCTTAGTGCAATGGAGTTACAGTCCCTGAACTGTGAATGGAATGAGTTAATGGATACAGTAAGAACAGGGAATCATCAGAAATTGACAGACAGACACACTCTAATGTGAGTTCTTGCTTTCTTCAGGCAGGTCCTTTCTTTTGATTTTCTCTCAAAGCTCCATCCCCCGGTGCTACAACCCCAATCTGTGCTGACAACTCCCTAAACCTTTTGTAGTAGTATGGGGAGAAGGCAGGAGAGATGCCCTGTAAACTTGCTCTATTCAAGCTTCATAAAATCAAATGATTAACAATTATATTTGAACAATGCTGACTGGATAGTACAGAGCCAGTGAGAAAGATGGACTATAAATAACGTAAATGAGTAAAATTTTCCCTCCGTGGTTGTGTGACAATTTAAGGAATAAGTCTAGTGACTACTGGAGAACCATAAACAGATGGTAACACCTTACATTCCCAACTGCAGGAATTCTACTTTTGCAGTGGCACACGGGTCTAAGGCTGCCATGCAAAACAGTGGAAGGCTTTGGGGTCTCAGCACAGCCCCAAGCTAGAGAAGTTAACAGCTCAAAGCATAGCTTACTTTATAGCAGGGGTGTTAAACATACAGTCAACGAGCCAGAACCGGCCCCTGCAGGGCTCTTATCTGGCCCAAAAGCAACTGGCTCCTTCCTGAATTGAAGCTCTCTTTTGCCTAGCTCTCTCCAGCTTCCTGCTTCCAGGGGAGAGAAAGAAAGCCAAGCCTCCTTTCCCTAGATTGGCTGAGGGCTCCCCCCTCCTCCTTTGGGGAGGAAGGGAGGGAGAGGGAAAAAGCCAGAGAGGGAGAGAGTCCCGTGGCACCTTTAAGACCAACAACTTTTTATTCCAGGTATAAGCTTTTGTGTGAATGCACACTTTTTCAGAGGGAGGGAGGGTGTGTCCCATGGCACTTGGAGAGATCCCCTTTTCCAGTTCTAACAGATGGGTGGGGGAAGCCTAACAGCACAGCTTACATTTGTTATTAGTGGAAGGGAGCAGGAGTCCAGTAGCATCTTAACAACTAACAAAATCTGTGGCAGGGCGTGAACTTTCAGGAACCCTGGTTCACTTCTTCAGATACAACTAGAATGTTAGTCCATCTGTCCTTGTATCTTGGAGAGTGAAGTGATTTCAGATGCCAAAAGACAATAGCTGACATTGGTAATGACAGAAGAAACCTAGGTTTCAATTCAGTCCAGGAGGATGCATTGTCTTGAGCTTCATCATCAGTTGTGATTCAGCGGTCTCTCTTTCTACTCTTCCTTTGAAATTCCTTTGTAAGAGAACTGCTACTCTTAGGTCAGCAACAGAATGTCCTGGAAGGTTAAAATGTCCCCCCACTGGTTTTTGAATGTTGTGGCTTCTAATAGCGGTAGAAAGAGTCCAGTAGCACCTTAAAGACTAACAAAATTTGTGGTAGGGTATGAGTTTTGTGAGTCACTGCTCACTTCTTCAGACTTATTACCATTTATTATTTGCATCCTCCTGGACTGAATCCTCCTGGACCAAACTGAGACCTAGGTTTCCTGTCTCATTACCAATGCTGATATCTACATGCCTCCTTTCCCTCTACATATCACACCTAATCCAATCAAGCTTGCTATTGCCATTTGGTACCTGAAATCATCTTTATAAAGTTTATATCTCCGGTACCTTGTGTTACATTTTATGGCACACATGGCCCCGTCCAACAAAGTGACATTTATGTCAGATCTGGCCCTCATAACAAATGAGTTCAACACCTCTGCCTTATACTATGCCTGTATGAACTTCCTTCCAGCTCATTACATAACAGCGAACATAAGAGAAGCCATGTTGGATCAGGCCAATGGCCCATCCAGTCCAACACTCTGTCACACAGTGGCCAAAACCCAGGTGCCATCAGGAGGTCCATCAGCAAGGGCAGAACTCCAGAAGCCCTCTGACTGTGCCCCCCCCAAGATTGCAGAGAATTACTACCCCAGACACAGAGTTCCATCTATACCTTATGGCTAGCAGCCATTGATGGAACCCTGCTTCGTATGTTTATCCAGTCCTCTCTTGAAGGTATCTTTGCTTGTAGCTGTCATCATTTCCTGCCACAGTGAATTTCATGTGTTAATTACTCTTTGGGTGAAGTACTTCCTTTTATCTGTTCTAAGCTTCATTAATTTCAATGACTGTCCACAAGTTCTTGAATTGTAAGAAAGGGGGGAAAGGTACTCCTTCCTCTACCTTCTCTATCCCATGCACAATTTTCTATCACGTCACCCCTCAATTGTCATTTCTCCAAGTTAAAAAGCACTAACCTTTTTAATTTTTCTTCATAGGGAAGGTGTTCCCTCCCCTTAATCATTTTAGTTGCCCTTTTCTGAACCTTTTCTAATGCTACATCATCTTTTTTGAGATTATTGCAACCGCACTTTGAGCTGACATCTTCAGTTGACTTATTTACCAAAACTCCAGGATCTGTTCAGTTACCACCAGTTCTGACCCCATAAATGTATATTTATAGTTAGAATTTTTGGCTCCAATGTGCCTTACTTTGCACTTGCCCGTGTTGAACCTCATTGCCATGTTGGTGCCCACTCACCCAGCCTAAACAGATCCCTCTGGAGCTCCTTAGTCCTCCTTGGCAGTGAAGAAGTTAGCGTCATCTGCAAACTTAGTAACTTCACTGCTTATTCCCAACTCCAAATCATTAATGAACTAGTTAAAAAGCACTGGATCTAGTACTGAGCCCTGTGTTACCCCACTGCTTACCACCTTCCACTGTGAAAACTGCCCATTTATATTCATTCTCTGTTTCCTGTTAATTAACCAGTTTTTAAGCCACAAGAGGACTTGCCCTGTTATCCCATGACTGCTGAGTTTACTTAGGAGTCTTTGATGAGGACCTTTATCAAAAGCTTTCTGGAAGTCTTAGGTAAGCAACATCACCTGGGTCATCCTTGTCCACCTGTTTGTTCACCCCCTCAAAGGACTCTAAAAGGTTAGTGAGACAAGATCTTCCCTCACAGAATCCATGCTGATTTGTGGGATCTTCTCTGAACAGACTGTATCATAGGAAGATTCTGAACCACATGATGTTTGACTGCTATATACGTGACTGAGGGAACAATATAGGATCGTGGTCAAAACTTAGAAAAGAGCAAGAGTCCAGTTGCACTAACAAAATACGTGGCAGGGAATGAACTTTTGTGAGTCACTGCTCACTTGTTCAGATAACTTACACAGCTTAGAGGCATTACTTACTGCCCTGTTTCCCAAGTATTCCATACAGATGCATTCTATAATAGAAAGTGATCTCACCGCCAGGAATTGGTGAGCCCAGCCTAGTTGGTGTGGAATAACAATGAATGGAGACCAAATGCCACAGATAAAGCTCTCACTAGGACACAAAAGAGCAATGGGAAAAGAGCACAAGCCCTAGGCGAGTCACAGTGAGACATTAGACGTTCAGAAAAACAAGGCAAAGTAGAGATGCCGGGGGTTGAGGAAAGCTGTCAGAGATACAGTAATCTTGGCATTTCAGTGGGTAAGGGATGAGAGGAATGCAGTGGCCACCAGAGAATCTTTATGGATGCATAAAGTGCCTGGGAGACCAATTAGGTGTAGAATGAAGCCTTGCAGAGAGCTGGCAAAAGGTGGCATTTCAAAAGCAAGGAGGGGAGATTCTTAGACCATTCAAGCTTCACTTTTTAAATTCTAAACAAATAGTGGCCAAGTTGAAACAGCAAAAAAACAAACAAAGAAACAAAACACACTCAGAGAGATCTGCCAAGTGTGAATGGCTTATTTACTTTAAATGGCTTGCACTCTCAATAATAAACATCCAAATGGCGGCAGAAAAGGACATGGGCCCAATCTGCATTTACAGTGTAAAGCTGTTCCGTGCTGTTGTGAAGCCAGCTTCCCATTTGGCTCAGTATAAAGCTCTCCTCTGTCTGCATCAGGAAGCGTTTAGGGGGAGCGCATGAGAGTGGGGGGAGGAGCGCCTCCCAGGGGCACCGGCGGGGTGCTGTGCTGTACTGAGGGGAGGAAATGGCACTTGCGACTCCACACACATAGAAAGTAAAAGGGGGTGACCTGGCAGAGGGGGAGGTAGAGGGTGGGAAGGAAAGACAGAACGAGCTGGGTAAAAAACACAAAACACCCAGCAGTTGCAAGGCAGGGCATTCGGGAGACTGCCCCAGGAAATAACAAATGGTTCAAGAGTGGGCGTGCTTCCAGTCCCCCCCCCCCCCAAATATGATTGTAAAAAAATGTTCCCTGGCTGCTTTTAAACACAGGCATCTGGATTTTCAGCCAACTTGTTTCCTTTGTGACAATTTGCGTATCTGCTTAGAAAAGGAGGGGGGGGGAGAATTCAGCTCCAGTTGTCTGCTTTTTGCACAGAACGGCTCAACAGTGGGGAAGAGCAATTGTACCACCTTAAAACTACATTCAGATAAGGCAATGAGACGCCATAGTGACATTGGAGTCACTACTAAATAGCCATAAAATGATGCAGACAGCTGATGCTGAGATGAAACAATAGAAGAGAGGATGCGGCATCAAATGTATATAGGAATTTGTGAGACAATGTGAGATCATTTGCACAACGGTGGGAAATATCTATGTAGATTGGACCATGGTTACTACTACTGTGCTGTTTCAAACAGCCAAAACCAAAGCAAAACTTCCTCATCAAATGAAAACAATGGAAGATACACAGACCTCACGGTTTTCACTAAACGAACATTAATTTAAACAGAAAAAAGTCCCACGGAAAATTAACATATGAACTCGTTAAATAATTCTGTAAATGCCATATTTAAACAAATATACTTTAATTCACTGAAAAATAAATGTTGTTGTTGGGAGAAATGGGACAAAAATATACTTCAAAGCTATGTTTGAAGTGTGAAAGTTTGTATCATTGATCCAGCCATCAACATGTGTTATGAGAAGCCAGATAAAGCATTGATTGCTGTCATGTATTAATTCTGTCACTCAGAAATAAAGGGGGGTGGGAATCTTTTTTTTTTTTTTAAAGATTTTTATTGGTTTTTTTCTATAACTACTTCTACATCGCTACTTTCTAAGCTACATTTACCTTATACAGAGTGTGCTTTAGCATTTGCTTAATATTACCTTACCACTAGTACATATGAAGCATTTTAAACCTTGGTTGATTTTCAATTAACATTGTTACTGATGATATAAGAAAAATAAAAAAGCTGTTTGACAGACATGCTCTTTTGGAGGAATGCTTAATTATACAAATTATATAAATTATACAAATTATATAAAATATATAAGTGCAATTTTCAATAAAAACAATTCAGCCCTTATTTCTTCTTTCTTCCTCTTCTTGTCTTAACAGTCTCTTCTTGTACCTTTGGAGCTGCTGCTCCTTTTTCCGAGTCAGAAATCTCTTCTTCACTCTTTGAGCTATCAAATCCATACATACTTTCTTGCGACGCCAGCGAACCATCTGAGTCTCTCTCTTTTTTCTTTTCTTTGCTTTTACCCAAAAAACTTTTTGCCTGTTGAACAGAGTCAATCTTGTATTTTTTATCTTTGATGCTGAAGCTCAGTCCCTCCAGAACGTTCCACCTGTAGATAATAGATTCAGACTGTAGCCAAGATGTCAGTTTTCCATAGGCTTTCCTTCTTTTCCTTATTTCAAATGGAATATCTTTCATCACTTTAACTTCTTTTCCTTTGATCTTCAGAACCGCTTTATTTGTGGTCCTAAGCACCACATCCCTTGTTGACTTTTTGGAGAACCTTATCTGAATCTCACCAGGCAGGCTTTTCTTTTTGGTATAATCTGGATAGGTTCTGTAAACCATATCCATGTCGCTTTTTATTTCCGCTGCTTTTAAGCCTGTCACTGGTTCAAGCGCTTCACTTAGCAGATTTTTAAGGTCTTCTCCTGTATCCTCTGGCACATTCTGAAGTCTTAGGAAAAAATTCGATTTTCCCATCTGTAGTTTCAAGAGCTGATCAGAATGGAAGGCCTTTTCTTTCTCCGCTTTTTGTAGCCTTGAATCATGATTTTTTATTGAAGTCTTAACTTCCAGAAGTTCTCGCTGCAGCTTCTCTGTAGTTTTATTCGACTCCTTCAGTTCCAGCTGCATTTTATCCATCTTGATGTTGAGAGCTGTCATTTGGTCCACTAGAGGTCGCAATAACGAGGAGAACACAGTGCTCATCTCTGTGGTATCAACCTTTGAACTCGGAGCTGTACTTCCTAGTTTGGGGGAAGGTTTCGGTTTCCCCGCCATTGTTGAGGCTGCACTTTTTGTTGATAGTTAGATAAGATGGACGAAAGAAGCAAATTTTAAGACTGCGCTTATAACTTTTTAAAGTTCATATCCTCTAAAGCGCGATGCCGCCATCTAGCAAGCCGAACGTACTTTTTTTCATGCAGTAACGCCACGTAAAGCGTCTCGTAAGTACGCCAGTCTCGAGGGGGGGGGTCACTCCACCCGCCTTTCTCGCTGTGTTCTGTTTGTTTTTACTTCAGACTCACATTTTCTCCGTGCGTAACTATAAGTTCAAGCTTCAAGGCTTCGCACTCTCTGCTGCTTCACGGATTTGCGCTTTTAGCCATACGGCTCCCACGGATGGGGGAACCTATGGGGGTGATGAAAAGGGACCTCAATCCCTCGGTCGCCACCGTAGGGAGAGATCCCCTTCGTGCCACCCCAGGCAGAGCCCCTTCACTAGGGTCTCTGGGGGTTCGGCACCAGTCCGAAGCCCCTTCTTCCCGCCGGGTACGGATCGCGCTCCCTGCAGATGCGGAGGAGCACGTCCGCCATGGTCGCAAGTCTTGCCGGAAGTCAAGGGGGGTGGGAATCTTGACAGATACCACTTTTCCAGCCCTACAATACTTCAAAAATGGTTAAATGTGGGCAGCAGAATGTTGCAGAGTTCACATTTATGTGATGAACTACTGATGGAGGCATAGTGTGTTCAATAATCTTCAAAATTTGTCATTAAGCTTTGAAGGTGAAGACCAAATTGCCACTCTGTCCCAACAAAACACATCTGCTACAGTCACTGGGTTTGACTTTCCTAAAGGGCAAGTGGTTATTTGTCTGCATGTTTTTGTTGCTTTTATAAACTGAAAATTGGGTGGGTTTACTGGTATGTTAATTCTAGTAATGAGGTGTTAGCAATATGCATTTGGATATTCATGAATCAAAACAACATCCGATTTTTTCTGTTTCGTCTCAGCTTGGAGATACCCGAAACAATCAAAAATTTCAGGCTTGCCAAACATTCATCTCCTGAAATTTTGGGAGTGTTTTGGCAGCTTCAGGGTGCTTACCAGCTGGTAGGAAAAGGAAGGTGGACCAGTTGGAGTCCCATGGCAGCCGGCCCAGCAGCAGGCTCCTACCCTCCCTTGCAGGAAACAGAATTGAGGTGGCAGGAGAAGAGGGGGGGAGAGCGCTGAGGATGGGCTGCCGAATTGCTGAGGGTGTCATAGCCATTTAAACACCCACTTTTTTCAGTAGATGATAGACTTGGCCTATGGATGCTAGGTCTACCACCACATGTTTTCAAAGAGAGATTGGACACTAGCTGATGGCCAGATCTACAGATACCCAATATTCCCAAACCTGAAAAAAAATACCTCAGAAACCCAAAATTGTATCCATGCTCCCGGAATTTTGGAAATAACTGTAATTGTGCCCTTTCTGAAATACTGAAGCAGAATTAAAAGAACATTTGGAAGTGCGCACCCCTAATGGGAGTACTTGTCATTATTAACATGGCCACCGTGACAGTAAACGTTGGACAGTCTTGATGGTTATGAATGACTGGAAAGTGTGGCACAGATTCTACACACACAATTTGCCTGCCACGGTAGTAGTCCGAAAATGTAGGTAGGTATTATTTATTTGTTTAGTTAGTTAATTGGATTTTTCAATTGCCCTCACCCAGCAAGCCGGGCTCAGGGTGGTGTACAGTATGGTCATAAAACATCAATTAAAAACAGGCGAAAAACTAATAACATAGAAATGTAACTGGAGATGGTGCAAAACAAGCCAGTAATGCCGCTATCTCACAGGAGGAGGGAGGGGGGAGAACCAAGATGGAATTGACGTTGTCCTCAGCCAAATACCTGGCAGAACATCTCCGCTTTACAGTGTGTAATGGTGAGGCAGGTGGAAACCACAAACCTTATGCCCTCCTACCCCTCCTCAGCTCAGGTGGGATTTCAGATTAATAATCAATGCGAGTATATGTTCTGTGAGGTAATACAGTAAAAAAAAAACCTGCAAACCGTAACCGTTAGTAAAGAAACTCAAGATTTGTCACAGTTTTTTTCTCCCCTTGCCAGTTTTTTTTCTTTTCATTTTAAGTGTGTTTCAAGCTTACGAGATAATCGTCCATCCTCTGCTTTTCCTTTGACCAGCTGGGTCTCGACTCTGTTTAAGCTGGTCAGTTTTCTTTTTTAAAAATGTATGATGTTTCATGACATCCTAGATATGCAATTCTTTGTACAGCTAGCAAAGAACGATGAAACAGGTTGATCCAGAAGGCCAATAGAGAAACATCTGCAATTAGTATGACTAAAACATGGAAACAAAGCACACATACCTATTCCCATGATAACAAGTACAGCATAGCATCCTGACTTCTCCAGTAGCACTGAGTTAATGCAAAGCGACTTAGAGAAACTGTTACGGGTTGCGAGCAGATTGATGTCTAAAGCATAAGGTTGCACAACAGAGTACTGGGATTTGTTTGCATGGCATGTCACAGATAAAATGTCTTGCATCTGTAACAGCTTGGTGTCCGTTATAACAGATCAGACTGTTATATAGTGCAATCTGATCTGGATTTTATGGACGAGTTTTAGTTGGTTGCTGTTACCCAATAGAATGTATAATGGTCTACAGATAAAACAGTGCCATTTAATAGACTTGAAGACTTAGACAGTATTTTATATCTGCAGAACTCCTCTTGAGATGTTCCATCTCTTCTATAGTGCACAACTAATTTCTGGACTGGGTCCTTGCTTGCAAATTAGTATACATGATAAATCACACAATGACATCCTGAATGCATAAATACAGCCGTTTCCTTGTGTGCTGTGTCAATGGTGATTGATTTTCTTGGAGAGCTAATGTTCTCAGAACCATGAGAAACATTTATCTACATGAGACTGAGTCAGTTATAAATGAGTGGGCTTATATGAATGTCCATATGGGTATAATTATTGTTTTAACAGAATTAATTGGTGTAATTTTTCTCTTTTAGTAAACATGATAGGACAGACACCCCTTTTCTGTGGGGGGGGGGGAAGTATTCATAACGCATTTGGGGATAATCAGAGCCACTTCTTCTGGACTATTTCCCTTAAAGCCACTTTCCCCCCCTGGAATTAAAGCCTATTTGAACACATCAGAGACACTTAATTGTTCACGAGATTTCCCCAAAACATTGCTTTAACTCTAAATCTAGACCGCTTTTCCCAACTAGACAATCTTCTAGAAATTGGGTAAAAATACATCTTACACCCAAAAGACTTTGGGAATTGTCCAAGAAGGCAACGACAAACCTCTAATTGAAATTTCCCCTACTAGTAAATGTCTGAGGTCTCGGTTGTTCAAAAGGCCCAAGCCCAAAAGGGTCAAGAAAGATTTAAATCCTGACCATGAACCACTGACTGCTCCAGCAAACATACGTTTTGTAAAAGATGACAAATTAACTACATCAGACAAGGAATTAATTCAATCTTTCTGCAAACTGCCTGGGGAAGATCAGGATAATAAAATTGATCAGTTAAGGCTACTTAGGGACAAATTTAATCTCAACTAACAGTGAAAAGGATAGTAACATTGTCTGATCACTGTGGAGTATCTGATCACTTCCATAACCACAGAAGGAACATCACCTTTATTGACTGATTTTCCAAGTATTCCTTCTGCACCTTTAGATCCCAAAGTGATAGTTCTTTCTCCTAACAAATCAACTTCTTTGCTTTCCCCAAATTCAAATCTCTCTACAGTGGACTGACTACCTCCCCATTTAAAAATTGCCTCTTGGAATGTGGCAGGTCGGCCTGTAAGTAAGATCAAGATGCAAGGAATCACAAACTTTTTTGGGTGCCTTTGACATAATTTTAGTTAAAGAAATATGGGCTTTAGAGGACATTTCTTTCCCTGGATACATTGTCTTTTCTCATCATCCTATAAAGGGAGCTGAAGGCTACCCAAAAGGCGACTTGGCCTGTTTAGTCTCTACAGTTATGAACATTAAGAACGCTGAATTGGCCATATCTCATGATCTTCTCCTAAGAATTACTCTCGAAATTACCAACTACTCCCTATTAATTTATTTGGTTTATTTGCCCCCTATGTTGTGATCTATAGCAAAACAGAACTGGGTACAATTGGGAAGTCTTATTGAAAATATTCAGACCAGTCTTTCATTTAGCCAGCTGATTTTGGCAAGAGATTTTAATGCTAGAATGGGGCCTGATGATAATGTGTTGATGGAGAAATTAAATGGTCCAGGCAACAAAGACCTTCTCAATACTTACTGGTTTGATAGAGTCTCTAAGGACATAGTTGTTAATTTGAATGGCCTAAATCTAGCTAAGGATGTGCATTCAGTTTGGCTGAACTGAATAAAACCCAAATAATGACTACTCAGCATTATTTGGGCATGCTGAAAGCTGAATCATATTTTGATTCGGCTGGCTGAATAGGGATTCCCCAAATTTGGAATTTGGCATTCGTTCAGGAACCCTTTCCCCGGGGAGGCATACTGCTGCAGCGCGCCTCCCCAGCGAAGGGAAAGCATTTTAACTTTAAATATCTCCCCTTCCTTCTGGGGCCTGTGCCATCTCTGTGGCGCGAATCCCCCGCCAGGGGAAAGTACCTTCCTTTGGCTAGGGAGTCACGCTGTGGAAATGGCATGAGCTCCAGAGACAAAGGAAAACATTTAGAGTTAAACCACCTTCCCTTCACTGGAGAGGCGCTCTGCAGCGACACACCTCCTGAGCAAAGGGAAGGCAGTTTAACTTTAAATACATCCACTTCCTTCTTGGATTCATGTTGCCTCTGCAGCACAAGCCCCAGTGGCAAGGGAAAGTGTTTGAAGTTAAAACACCTTCCCTTGGCAGGCCAGTGGGGTGGGGGGGGGGAAAGGGAAGGGGAGACATGTAAAGATGATCGGTCTTTGTTTCCCCAGCCAGCTTGCCATGGCAAGCCCACTGGGGAAGCAAAGAGAGAGAAGGGGAGGCATCTTTAAATGCCCCCCCCATTTCCCCACCGGATGGGGGTGTGAAGAGAGAAAGAGTTTAAAAAGTTTAAAGCCCTTCTCCCTACATTGTACCCTATGGGACCATAGGGTACAATGGAGAGATTGTACTGCAGATGCAGCATGACTCCAGAGAAGGGGTTTAAACTTTTAAAGCCCCTTCTCTCTTCACTTCCCCAGCTGGCCCACCATGGCAGGCTGTCTGGGGAGGGGGAACAAAGGGGAGGCATTTAAAGATGCCTCCCCAACCTGTCTTTGCTTCGCCAGTCAGCCCATGGTGGCAGGCTGGCTGGGGAAGCTCAGGGGAAGGGGAGTGAAACTGACATGCTCTACTGCTGAGCCAAATATGAGTCAAAGAGATCCTATCCTTTCTCCAGGATAGGCTACATAAAGGCCTTAGCACCAGTACCTTGAAGAGAAAGGTAGAAGCCCTCTCGGCAGTGAGGGTGGCGAGAAAGAGAAAGTCCCTAGTTCAATACCCACATATTAGATGTTTCCTTAGGGGAACCACTCTGTTAAACCCAATTCAGTCTCACAGGTTTCCTACTTGGAACCTTAACATGGTCCTAAGAGCACTGTGAAAGGCCCCCTTCAACTGCTGGCATCCCACCCACTGAAGGAGTTGATGTTTAAAACGCTGTTCCTGGTAAGGATCACATCAATCACGAGGGTGTTGGAATTAAGGCCACTGTCCATTGATAAGGAGCTCTGCGTGTTTCACAATGATAGAGTGGTGTGAGGTCGGACCCGGCATTCATACCAAAGGTAATTCCATGTCCCATGGGTCAGAGGAGATAGTGTTACCCACCTTCTGCCCGAACCCTAAACATGATAAAGAGAGTGGCACTGTCTACATGTCCGTAGAGCCCTTAGGTCAGTGGTGGCAAACTTATGGCACGCGTGCCAGAGGTGACACTCAGAGCCCTCTCTGTGGGCACGCACGGCATCTCCCCAGCACAGAGTTCGCAAGATTGGACAGCAAAAATCACATTAATTGTTCAAAAGCACGCCAAATGCAAACTTTTACCTTTCAATAAAAAGTTGTTTGTCTTATCATTGAAAGCTCTGTTATTGTGTTTTTCTTTTAAGACAAAAGATGTTAATGTATGAGTTGTTTTTTCTAAAATGAAAACCTCAGTATTCAGGTTAAATTGCCGTGTTGGCACTTTGCAATAAATAAGTGGGTTTTGGGTTGCAGTTTGGGCACTCGGTCTCTAAAAGGTTCGCCACCACTGCCTTAGGTTCTACATTGACAGGACAAGACAATGGTGGAAATTGGATGCCCTATTTGTCTCTTTTAGGAAGTCATCCCAGGGACAAAGGGTTTCAACTGCAACACTGAGCATATGGATTATGGGATGCATCATAGTGGCTTACAAAGCAAAAGGGTTGGATCCACCCAAGGGGATCACAGCATATTCCCTACAGAGGGTAGCCACTTTGGCAGCATACAGAGCTTTCCTGTCTCTAGAGATGGTCTGTAAGGCGGCAACTTGGAAATTGGTACAATCATTCACTAGACACTACCGCGTAGACAGCTGAGGCAGCTTTTGGCCGAAGGGTTCTGCAGCACATCATATAGCTACGAATCCCACCCTGGGGCACACTGCTTTTGTATGTCCCAGCAGTCAGGACTGCCCCACTCCTAGGATCACCAGAGAATGGAAAATTTGTCTTCACTTACCATGAAGCTTCCTTCTCAATGGTCCAGCAGTGGGGCAGTCCTACCCACCCAATCTTAGGGAGAGGGGCTTTGGGAGCTGCAGCAGTGTGCTGAAGAACAGGGAGTTCAGTCCCAAGGGGTACCTCTTCAGAGGTGACAGACAGGTGGCACAACAGATGATGGGAAGCTAGGCTAGCCAGGGAAAGGCAAGTTGCCTTCAGGCTACAGACAACGAGTTTGAATTCCGACCATGCTCTAGTGGGCAAATTCGTTCTGTAACATTAAAGATCTATGGGGTTTTAGGGAGTGCAGTTCATTTGAATATTTCTTTATTCCTCAGTCTAATGTCCTCAATTTTAACTGCAGAGCTTTTCACAGCAAATTGTATTAGACATTTTCTTTCAAAGGATAATTATGGTATGCAAATATTTGTACAGTGTTTTTTTTGTAAAACATCTTCAGGATATATCCAAGAGTCTTTCCCTACCTCTTATACGTGGGGAGAAGAAAATCTGAAGTGCTAAAAGGGTAGTGGATTTAATGAACTGCTGGCTACTATCACCAGGTAGAGTGTTTCTTTAGTTATCAAAATGTAGACTTTTGGGGGGGGGGGGGAGTGTCAGTTAATGATAAGTTTGAGTGGAGTATAAAAGCAGCACTCGTATATTGTGATTGCAGAAGTGGAAGACAGTTCTCTGCTGAGAGAGACAGAAATGCAAACTACACATCACTGATTATCAAGTCGAGCCTCTGCACATCATCATTTAAATTTAAAGCACTAAGAATATTAAGTTCCAAGCATAGGCCAGTTACTGCTAACAATTCACAACATAAAACACACAGAAGACTACTGATGCGCTTGCCTAGATACCTCATTAGTACCTGCAGTAAAATTATGAATCAATATTGTCTAAATATTGGGTACGGCTGGTAACCAAAGATGCAAATTACTTAACAAGACAGCCTTTGCCCATCACCATAGTTGTACAAGTCAACAGATGCCACACTGACTCTCCACCATGATCAGCTGAATTGTAAGGCTTTTCCCCAGGTGGTTGTGTACTAGATTCAAATTTTCTAACCTCCTCTTCTACTCATCCCACTATCGTTTCTCCACTTCTAAATACGGAGACCACAAATACACAGTTCATCCATCACTTTGGAAGTTATGAAGCCACAGTCTAAACCAGTGACTCACAAACTGTGTTGAAGGGAAACCTGGTTTTCCTCACAAGCTCATTAGGGATTTTCTTAGCGACGAGATCAGTAACAATGGAGGAGCTTCCCCAAAACAAACTTTGCTCATGACTACCTACAATATTGCTGTATGCATTATGAGATTCATTCACAGTCACAGAATGACAACGAAACCCAAAAAGAATAACCAGAATCCCCAAGTGAACACAGAGCGAGATCTTAAATGTTCCCCCAAAACAGTAGCATTCCCTTGGTTGACAGATAATGGTCCTTCAGCAGTCTTATGCAGCAAGGGTTCTTTGAAAGCATGAAGTCTGAAAACCATTGACTCTCAGATTCAACACATAATAAGCGTCATTAGGCAGTTTTAAAAGCATGGACAGACATGCACACAATTTACCTTCTGTGGCAGGAAACTGATCGTGCCCTTCGCTCTTGGTCTCTGCAAGTTTTCCTGTTCTCAGCAACACTTCTGCAAAGCTTTCTGAAGGATTGTGCTGATATGTGGTATAAGTAACTTCATTCTACAAAATAGAGATTTTAAGCAATGTGACTATTTATGACTTGTGATTTGCCATGTATTCGATTTTCCTCCTGTTCCCTCGGATAACAGATGTCACAGCTGCCTTAACAAACACATCTCAACGTTGTTCTAATCAGAGCTAGTTCTGTGGCAATCTGATTAAGATTATCATTTAAACTACAGTACTTGAACTACACTTTTAGCCTCAGCTGCTTATTGCCACAATGAAGGGCAAATAAATGGGTTGTAGATCAAATCAACTCTCCCTGGAAGCTAAAATGACTAAATTGAGGTTATCATACTTCAACCATATTATGAGAATTTTTTATTTTATTTTATTTATTTCAAATTTATACCCCACCCTCCCCACGAGTGAGCTCAGGGTGGCTATTAAGGGCACACAGTGCCAACCCCATACAAGATAAACATTTAAAATACAATAACAATAATAAAACAGTAATAAAACAATTCAATAAATTACAATAAATTACAATAAGATGCTTTCAGTCGTGATCTTCAGTATTAAGATGGCGTCCTATAAAGTTGGGTCCAGCCTCTCAGGACTGTCAGGCCTGGGTTGTATTCAGGGCCAGCCCTCATCGCCGATGTTATTGCGATGGGATGGTACTAAGGGTGGCGGCTCCTAGTCAAAGGCCTGGCGGAAGACCTCCATCCTGCGGGCCTTGTGGAACTGCATAAGATCCCGCAGGGCCCTGATCTCCTCCGGGAGCTCATTCCACCAGACAGGAGCCACCACCGAAAAGTCCCTGGCCCTGGTTCCGGTAAGCCTGGCCTCCCTGAGGCCCGGGACACAAAGTCGATGCTGTGACCCTGACCGAACTGCCCGCTGGGTATATGGAAAAAGGTGGTCCCTCAGGTACATTGGACCCTGGCCATACAGGGCTTTAAAGGTAAGTACCAGCACCTTGAAGCGAACCTGGTATGCTATAGGCAGCCAGTGCAGTGCCGCTAGCACATGCCGGATATGGTCCCGCTTTGTGAGGCCCATCAATAGCCTGGCTGCGGCATTCTGCACCAGCTGCAGCTTCTGGATTTGCACCAAGGGCAGCCCCATGTAGAGAGTGTTACAGTAGTCCAGCCTCGAGATGACTGTTGCATGGATCACTGTAGCTAGGTCGTCACGGTTGAGGAAGGGGACCAACTGCCACCCCAGCCGAAGATGGTAAAAGGCTGACTTGGCCGTGGCTGATACCTGAGTCTCCATTGTCAAGGAGACTCCTTACTCCAGACGCAGGCACCAATGGCACCCCGTTGAAGCTCGGGGGCAGGACCCGAATACAAGAGTTACTGGAAAAGACAATAATGCTAGGAAAAGTCGAAGGCAGTAGGAAAAGAGGAAGACCACATATGAGATGAAGTGACTCAATAAAGGAAGCCAGGGCTCTCAGTTTGCAAGGCCTCAGCAAGATTGTTAATTATAGGACATTTTGGAGGTCATTAATTCAGAGTGTCGCCATAAGCGACCTGATGGCACATAACACAAAGTAACAAATTCCAGGAAGGAATCTGGGCTAGCCTGTCGCACTGAACAAAAAAACATCTTGCCGGTCCTTAAAGAGACTATTGATGTTATTTTAACGCAAGCCTCCTGAGACGAATTTGATGGACTCCATCCATGAAAAAAATGTGCTGTAAAAATAGTTGTTCATCATTAACAGTACCCTATCCCTGTGTTGTTTCAGGTGATGGTTTTCAATACAGATGCTTTTTAGCTATCCACATATGTTTAAAACTTACATTTGCAAGGTATGGATCATCTACCAGAGATTCATAGAATGGGTGGCAACCCTGCTTTTCTATTGCTGCATTTGCGCCAGTTGCGGCTTTCAATACATCTCCAAACTCTTGTCCCTTTAGAAAACAAAACACAGATAAGCCCAATTCGAAACAATGATGTATCTCTGGAGAAATCCATGCATTTCAACAGATACTATGAGAGAAGGCACCATAAGAGATACATGCAAGCAACATCCATCCTACCCTGTATTCCAGCTACGATAGCCAAGGAAAATCTGACATACCGGATATAGGATACAACGCATATCCAACCCCACCATACGTATCATATTTGTACGTACTTCCATTTACCCAGACAGGCCTTTTACCCCTTATGATAATGAATGCCAAGGATGGTAATAGAAAGACCCTGTGGAGAACAAAGTGAGCACTTGCTCCTACTAAACAGCTGCCGCAAGCATTTGTAGTTACTTCTTACATGTAACGGCCGAAGGTAGGTCAGTGACTTCTTCCACCATTGCCGGTCACTGACGGCATGCAGCATGGCTTTTGTGGTCAGAGTGGTGTCAGAAAGGACCTTCATTGTTTTAGCAGTGGTCCATTGCAACAGGTCAGCAGACTGTCTAGAAGGAATGCTGGTATCAACCTGTGGGTTTATGCAATACACAACCCATAAGCATTAAATACATCCCACAAAACTCAACTAGAAACAGGCATAGAAACCATATGGAAAGAGACTTCCAAACTCTGTAACCCCTGGCCCAGTAAGCGATTCCAACAGTTATCCTTGCTTAGCACAAATTTTGACATATAAGAACACAAGCACAGTTAATGCATCTAAAATTTGGGATTTGAGACATTCCAATTACTGCATCTTTATTAAAATACTGTAAAAACATAAATTAAAAATTAACAATGTGGTTAGATAGCCAGTTCTGCTTTTCATAGTTATGGAAGTAATTCAGAATATGAACTAACAAACAATAATTAGAAACAGTCAGGGGTCATTTCATAGAAAAAGAGGTGCAGGTGCTCATTAGCATACCCATTAGCATAACTCATTAGCATATGCCATGCCCCCTAACATCACCGGAAGTGTGTCAGAAGGGGAAGCAAAAGGGGGGCATCTTCAAAAGCCTCCCCTTCTCTTCCCCAGCTGGCCTGCCAAGGCAGGCAGGGGGGAGCGAAGCGAGAAGGGCCCCATAGAATATAATGGAAAGATCGTGCTGCCGTGTGACTCTAAACAGAAGGGGTTTTAACTTTAAACCCCTTCTCACTTTGCTTCCTCCACAGGCCCGCTGGGGGAGGGGCTTGCCACCACTGCCATTTGTGCCCACTAGGGGTGTGCAAATAAATTTTTTTTGGCCTGATTCAGATTGGGCCAAATCAGGCCGCATCTGTTCTGGATGACGGATGACCCCCACATGTCAGTTTTGGTAACACAAGCCGATTTGGTAGTCACTTGGCTGGCTGAATGTCAGTTTCAGCCCCATTATACCCTATTGGCCATTACTTTTTACGATGTTACTTTTTTCCCACCACAGAGAACAATGAAGGGAAGGGGGCAATCTGTTTGGGGGCCTGTAGAATTGGACCCCCTGGTCCAATCTTCTTGAAACTTGGGTATTTGGGGGAGAGGCTCCAGCAACTGCCCTGTAAGTTTGGAGCCTCTCCCTCAAACCCCTTCTTCTCCTCCAGCCGCTTTTTAAGCTGCTGCTGAATTTCAGCGGCAATTCGGTGGCGGGCCAAATCAGATCAGAGAATCTGATTCAGCCCGTGGCTGCCCTAGTGCCCACTCGCGCTGCTCCACCTTGCTCCGGCCCCAAATGACCCCTGGAAACAGTAGATATATAATGAACCTGACAATGAATGAAATTGTTGTAGCTTTATTTTGTTTTATAGAAACCTGGTACCCATCAATAGACAAAAGAAAAAGTTTCAAAATACAGAAGAAAGACATGTTTTCTTCTCAGTTCCTTGAGGCTGTTACAACTAAAACAGATATTAAGACCACAAATGGAGCACAACATTAATTAAGTGTCATTTCAAAGTGACGTTTTCCCCTCTAAACTGAAGTAATTTAGCTGGTAAGTGCAGCTAAAGATACTGTTTTTGTGTATGATTGAAGGGGTAGGTAGATTTGTATCACAGGGGTGGTATGTGACATGACAAGAAGGGCTTCACCATTTGTCTGCTGCTGTTTTCCCCAACCTCAAATCACTGTAATTTATCCTGAGGGAAAATGTTACCCTCAAAGTTATGTATGCTTCCCCTCATAGGGAAAACCACAGTTAGGGGTGGGGTAGGGTTGACATTTATTTACTTCATTTATATTCTGCCTCTCTCAAGAGATGTAATGCAGATCAGGGAAACAAGGAAGAGGGAACATTAAATACTCTCCAAACAGCTTCCCTTGCTTGATTTAAAATAAATGTGGGAAATCCATTCACAAATCTCCATCCATCTCATCCAAATGAGCCCCCATGAGAATCACTGATTCTTATTAAAAGCAGCCAAAATAAACAAGAGATCCATAAAACATCCTAATTCTTTTGGAAACCTTTCAATACCCCTCACAATACACCTCCCCCATCAAAATCTCTGAGGAACATTCAAACTTAATCCAGAAAGGTATATGTTCCTGAAGAACGGCTAAGAATCAAATTGAATGTAAGATCATGTGAAGAGAGTCATGGTGTACTAAATACAGCAAAATCACAAGTAATATTCTGTTTTTCCATTATAGTAGCTAGAGAGAAAGTGAATGCTTAGTGCTGCAGAGATAATCAGTGACGATGATTTGAGATTCTGAAATTATATGTCTGAGAGATATCATTAGGTGTTTGTAACTTTTAAAAAAGTAACAGGAAATAGAATGCCCAAGTGTGATGCTATCTTTAATAGTAGCAAAAAGATATATAAAGAGGCAACCCCCTACCAACCACTGAATAATCAACTGGAAATTTTAGTTCTAAGGTTCGCTAACAGGAAGGGACTACATGCTGAGCAAAATATGGCAAAAATTTCCATTCTCCTAAGAAAATAAATGGCGAAGAGGTGCACTGAGCTATATTTAAAGGAAAGAGAAAAATCAGCCGCTGCTTGGGAGCTTATTTTACAGACATACGGAGAATTTTTATCTAGATATTTATAGCCCTGTGTTTTTCGCCCAGTGCAAAAACAAGTAGCTTAGAACTTTGTTCTCCCCTTCTCAATTTTATCTCCACAACCCTGTTAGGTAGGTTAAGCTGAGAGAGAAAGATTGGCCTGAGGTCACCCTGTGAGCTTCATGGCAGAGTGGGGATTTGAAACTGGGTCTCCAAAGTACTAGTATCTATATATCTAATTCCCAAGTGCCCCCCCGCATGCGGATACTTAAATCCGTGCGGGGGGGCACTTGGAGGGCAGAGAGGGGGTTCTGCAGGTGGGGGGTAACCCCCCCGCTTGCAGAAAAATCTGAAATGTATCAAAAACTTTTCGGGGGATCTTTAAATCTCCCGAAAAGTAAAAGAGCGTCCCCTGCACATGCGCGGGGAACGCTCTTGGAATGGCAGCAGCCCGGCGAGAGTCGCTGAGGCCAGCTGACAGCCCGTGGAGGAGGGAGGAGGGGGAAGGGGGCAAGCGGCGGGCCCGGCGAGAGGTGCCGAGGCCTGCCAGGAGTCTCTGGGGGGGGAAGGGGGCAAGAGGCGGGCCCGGCGAGAGCCACTGAGGCCCGCTGGGAGTCTCTGGGGGGGAGGGGGCAGAGGAAGGGGGGGTAGGGGGCGGAGGAAGGAGGAGCAGCTGTCAGCTTCTCCCCCCCGCGCGAATATCGCGCCCCCCCCCCCCTTGTATCACTCTACACCATGGTGGCATTCATTTCAGAACAGATTCGTAATAATTGTTTGATCTTTGAACAAATCACAGGAGACCTGGATTAGATGGGCATTTGGAGCTCAATGAAGTGTTCCAAAAGCTTAGAAGGCTTGTACAGCTCAAGTATTGGAGAGCAGATTGATGACATTCTAGATTTAGCACCCATAGAATGATATGTATATCTGAAGAAGAAGACAAGAAGAAGTGATTGGATTTATACCCTGCCCTTCACCACCCAAGGGAGTCTCAGAACATCTAAAAAGTACTAATAATGTTTACTGATTTAAAAATAGAAGTTAAAAATTAGCAAGAAAGTAAGTTAACATAAACAAACACTTAAGAGTTGGGGTTTTTTTCCCCCTACAAAAAGTGACAAGGGAAAAGAATGTTGTCTGAAAAGAACAGGCTCATCTGTGAAAGTTGTGAAGGTCCTACAGAGTCAGTCAACAACAAGTGTCCTTAAACAAGAATGCTTTATTGAGAAAGGTCTGCTATGGTCATCTGCACTTCTTGTGTTAGTAATGGTGGGCATTGCCAAAATCAGGACCATTATACAGAATTCAAAGAGGGGTCTGGTAATACAGTGTAACCAATCATCAAGTCAGAAAAAAGGTGCTTGGAATACTGGCTAAGAGGAAAAAACGGGAAGCATTATAGTCAGACAGGCGAAAAGATACATGGCCTGGTACTCACAGTCTCCCAAGGTCAAAGCAGTAGGGAGGGCGATAAGCATGCCTATGAGAACTATAACATAACATTCCACAGTGCTGACGTCAAAGGTCCACTCATCCCACCTCCCAGGCAAGAGATGGCAGCATTAGCTGACAAAAGTCCTTGTTGCCTAGTGAACACTGTTGCCTAGTGAACACCGCACAGTGTTAACTTCACCTGTACAGAAATACAGCTGGGCAAAGCGCTCTGTAAAGAAGTCTTTGACCAACTCTGTTACTCACGGTCCCTCCTATTTATGCAGCCATGCCTTTAAGGCCACATCCCTTTTATTAGACTTGGTCTCTACCAAGGGTTTCCCTCAACTTCCCTAGTGTTTCCCTCACCCTTTCCAAAAGAACAGTGAGACTGTGGGTTCCTATACAGAATTTTAATATGCCTGTATATAAAATGCTATGGTAGGTCCATTGAACTACCACAGAGTATTCAAAAGTAGACTGTGATATCCTTAAGATTAGGAACTGTTCTGTAAGGTTAGGAACACTCTTCCTGCATCCTAGGTAGTATTTTATGTTAACAGGGATTACATCAAACACCTGCCTCAAAAAACCCTTCATGAAACTATCCTCCGAAAAGACAACCAACACCCACATGTATTGATTCTTAGTGCCCGCCCAATATTTCACCGGTTAATTTCAATACTGTTATTACTGTGTTCTGAAAATCATTTCAGGAGAACCGATGAAAGGAAGTTGCAAATCTTTATTTTTAAACAATACAATCAGGCATTTGTTTTTAAAAAGCCTTCAAACAAACAAACCCAGCTTGCATTTAAGGGAAGCTATATTCCTTGTTCCTTAAGTTGCTAATAAGGCCAAACACAGTAATTACATTTTCCCATTACTAAAACCTATAAATAAAACCCTTGTTTTCTCAATAAGATACACGAGTTAAGTATAAAAACATATTAAGCATACAGCCATCTCCCCATTTGTGCACCACAATTTATGGTAGTTATTAATTTTTAGCATTAATAAATACCACACATACTCTTATGGATAAAATCACTGTTTTTAATCTCATAATGTTGGCAATAATATGTTAAAATACTTCTGATTAACCAAGGCCTTTACAGTGTACAAGAGGGTTATTTTGGGTTTTGCCTGAGTACCTCTAAATTAGATGCGGAAACGAATTTCAACACATAGCAGCCACCCTGAGTAAAAGCTAGGAAAAGAGGCAATTACCAAGGGGTTCTGCTTCATTTCCATGTTGCTCTTCAAACAGAACTCTTAAAAATATACAGCAGGACACACGACAAGCGTAGTAGAGTCCCTTTTCCCAGTAAGGTATTGTGAACGGACAGATTTGCTTCCTATACTTTTGAAACCCCATTTTTTTTTTACAAGAACGATTCAGTCCTCCGAGTCCTGTTTTAACCCCATCAAATGTCAGGACAGGTGGCATAGATTCTCACAAGAGAGACATATGTTTTTGTCTCTCGGTCATTTTTCAAGTTTTTGCTGGTGAGTCCTAAGAGACAATTCCTCTCAGCAACAATTCAGGACAAAGACCCATAGATGAAATGGCTGAAAATGTGGAAGATACATTGTGCAGCATACTAGGGACAACAGAACTTGCATTACAGCTTTATCAAGCAATGAATCTTTGTTCTTTGCTTATGTGTGCTTTGTAAAAGACAAAGTTTGGCTCAAGAGTCATTATTTGTAAGAACAGAGACTAAAGGTGAGTCAATATTTCATGTTGCTGAGCAGTTCTTCAAAGACAAGGAATTTCCACTTACTAAATACTTGCTTGTGCAACTGACAACGGACCATTAATGAGTGGGTACTACCTAGGGTTGCCAAGTCTGGGTTGGGAAATACCTGGAGACTTTGGGGGTGGAGCCAGGAGAGGGTGGGGTTTGGGGAGGGGCCTCAGTAGGGTACAGTGCCATAGAGTCCACCCTTCAAAGCAGCCATTTTCTCCAGGGGAGCTGCTCTCTGTCAGCTGGAAATCAGTTGTAAAAGCGGGAGATCCCCAGGCCCCACCTGGAGGCTGGCAACCCTAGTGCTACCGTGGGTGTCTAGCTTACTGGAAAAAAGCAGTGCCAATTGTCTTTACCATTCACTGCAACATCCATTGCAACATCTGGCTGCAAAAAACCTCAGTGATTGCCTGCACAAGTTATTACTGCAGTAAATAAAATTAAAGCCAATACTCTCAGTGATAGAATATTCTGGGAACTCTGTTGAGAATGTTGAAGGTTTTGAACATTTTCTGTTTCATACTGAAGTTTGCTAGCTATCAAAAGAAAACTGTGCGAGATGCTTTCACAACCTTTTTGATACCGTTGTGGAATTTTCTGAAGACACTGATGTTTTGCTCAGGGTTGAACTCAAAAACTGGCATGACATTGCTCATTTATCAAAAATATTTGCAAAGTTCAATGAAATGAATTTGCAGTTGCAAGGAAATGAGGTCAATCTTATTAAGGCCAAATCTGTCATCTTTATGTTTATTTCAAAGTTAACTATTCAAACATGATATAGGCCATTGCAAGCTACACCAATTTAGGATCTTGTCTGAGCTAGAAGAGAAAGGTGGGATACAGGATGATGATCTGCAAGTTTTTTGTGAACGTTTGGATATGCTGAATGAAGGTATTTCTGAGTGATCTGAGGATCTTCTTTCAATGGAAATTCCACATTGGGTGACAAATCCATTTTCAGATACGGAGGAAGCTGGGGTTGGGGGGGGGATGGAGGAAGAATTACTTGAGCTACAAAATGACATTGAGCTGAAGCCCAAGTTTAAGAAATCATACCAAGAGTTTTAGTTACAGAAATAAATTTCTGATTGCTACCCCAGCATTATGGACAGTGCTTAAGAAACTCCCTGTTGCATTTCCAACATAATATTTGGTGGAAGGTGGTTTTAGTGTGGTCATCTGACTTCTCTCCAAGCAAAGGAATCAACTCCAAATTTAAGATTCCTGCTAAGTGACTTTAAACCAAACATCGGGAAACTGGTATCAATTCAACAATCCATCCATTGCATTAAGAATTTGCTGCACACTGAAGTGGTTACTAAATGTAGTTATCGAAGATTCTTGCTATCAGATTTTGGGGAAAAAAATTGTATCACTTGATTAAAATGTTTCAACTGGAATTTGAATAAATGTACAATTAATTGTTACTGTTTGGAATTTTGTCATTACTTCCTTAGTGGGTCGTGCAAACTGCTATTCTGAATACTGCTTTTTATAGGGAAGGATCCATGGGGATGAGTAAGCACTTGAGGACATGTTTATGGAACCAAGGGAGCAGTAGAAGTTTGGGTACTACTGGACTAGAAGAAAAAAATAGTCTGATCCAGCAGGCCTCTTCTCGAGTCCTCAAAATGCCCTAGGAATTGGAAATTAATCATGAGCATATCTAAGTACTAGTTTTTGTCCCTTCCCGAATCTTGATCCCCTCCACTCAAGACCGTTTTCACTGCCCTCGGTGTTCCTAAAATAGAACACAAATGATAACTGCAAATCTGTAATTCACATTCACAAATATTTTAACTTCTGATAGGATAAACTGACCAATATAGATTGTTGACAGACAGTTCTGTAATGAAAAGGTTCATTTTGTCTAGAATATCCATACAGAGATCTAGGGCAGCAAGCCAGAGGTCAAGGCAGAAGATGGGAATGGAGACTCAGAATAAAGGAAAATATAAGGGACAGACAGCCTCCACAACAAAAATGATAAAAGTAATAATGGGCTGAGAAAGGGATAAATGAGGAATGTTAGGAAAACAGATATGAAAGTCTGATGAAAAATAAGGACACAGGGAAGATGAGAACTACTAAATATCAGGAGCACTAACTTCATTGGTGGGAGCTGAGTTTAAAAAGCCAAACATAATTGGAAATTTCTCTACAAACTTACCTCCAGAGCAGACTCTGTTTTGCTTGCAAGTGGCAGCCTGGAGGGATGTATGCTCTCTCCTTTTTCTGAAGGATGCATCTGGTAGTTGACTGCATGATAGAGAATCTAAGGAGAAATTAATTATAACTGTTATATCTGTGTAATCTATGAAGGAGAGCCCCTTCCCTTCTGTGTAGTATCTTTAGCCAGCCTGCCCCTCCCTCTCACAAAGGGGGTAGGGGTAGGGTGGATTACTTTGGGGTTTTTTTAACATTTTGCTTTTGGGAATAAAAGAGAACATAATTTCTACTGAGAAAGAATCACAATCTAATCTACCTGTTCATCAAAAGCCCAGCCAACCCTTCTGACAAATAAGCTGAATAAATCTTTCTTTAAAAGGACATATGTAGATACGTGGGAATGTGTACAACATATTTCTGGATGATAAAGACCAAACAGGACACCCTTACAAAATCTATGAAAAAGGACATAGTCCAACATCAGTAAAGATTACAATGGATCTTTACAGAAGCATGAGCTTGATTCTCAATGATAGCAAGCACCTAGATTTCAGGAACAGAATGCTACAAAAATAATAGGCAGCTGTGTTCTTCTGTCACAAAACACCAGCTGTTAAAAACAGAACCAAACAAAACGACACAGATCAGTGAGCCAAGTGCTGCAGAGCTTCATCTGGTAGAAGAGGGGAGGAAGGAATATGTTGATGGGCAAGGTGTGGTAGTTAAGTGTGCGGACTCTAATCTGGGAGAACCGGGTTTGATTCCCCACTCCTCCACTTGCACCTGCTGGATGACCTTGGGCAAGCCATAGCTCTGTACCAGCTGTTCTCTCAAGGACAGTTGTCTCAGAGCTCTCTCAGCCCCACCTACCGCACAGGGTGTCTGTTGTGGGGAGGGGAAGGGAAAGGAGTTTGTAAGCCGCTCTGAGACTCCAAGTGAGTGAAGGGCCAGATATAAATCCAATCTCTTCTTCTTCTTCTTTTGTTTGAGGACCAACAACAAGGTGACAGGGTTAGTTTTGACTGGTGAAACAACATGGTAGGTGACAGAGTTAACCCCCCCCCCCATATCACAACCTGAGCCTTTTCTTATTAAAAAGACCTTTGGAAATTGACTAGTTGATGTTTTATATGTTTATATTACTCTTTTTATACAGAAATTGCTTCAATTCCCCCTCTGTAGCCTCCACAACATGTGCTCAAGATGGATTCTTGCCACAGAAAGAAGAATGGCTTAGTCCTTAATAGCAACACAGGGGTTTTATTATTCTCCTCCCCACCTTCTGCAGTCCCTTTGCCACTTCCTGTCTTGAAGCTCTATAGCTAAGGTGGGACCTAGGTATTGCCCTCCTCTTGGCTTAGGGTTATTTGCATTTCTATGGCACTATGGCTAAGGAAATGAGTCATACCCACTCCTCTTTCTCCTCTGTCTGCTAGCAAAAGACACTTAAGAACTTTGAGACCGATTTCCCACAAGCAGCTGTGCCGTCCTTGCTCTTCCATTTGCCCCGGTTGCATTGGTCGATTTCACACACTTCACTGCGCAGCCGCCCTTTGACCCGCATCTCCCTCCGATTTCCCCTGTGTCTTCTCGATCTCAAAGAACAAGGATCGAGAAGACGCAGAGGAAATCAGGGGGAGATGTGGGTCAAAATGCTGCGGTGCAGCGAAGAGTGTGAAATAGACCAATGCAACCAGGGCAGGCGGAAGAGTGAGGGCAGCACAGCTGCTTGTGGGAAATCGGTTTGAGCCTGTGCAGGGTGCAAACCTAGATATGATAAACCTTAATATAAATTCTGGGATGTATGGTATTTTACAACAGAGGCTGTGCCTCTTTGGCACATGCTACACAGAACAAAGCTAACTGAGCGGAGTGGTAATGCGAATGCTGTCCCCCATTCAAATATTCCAGGTCAATAACACAATCTGAAATTGTGGTCAGGTTCATTTTAAAACCCAGTTTTGATTTTAAACAAACCATCAGAAAATGATGACATACCTCAGTTTGCAATGCGCTGCTTGCTGCCAGAAGTGATTTTATGGCACTTGGGGGACAGTGTGTCAGAGCATAGGCTATGAGCTCTTGCCGAACAGCCATGTCTTGGAAACCTTCTGATTGTCCTAACTGGCTGCAAACTTCCCAGCTTTCAAAATAGCCTGATATAGACATAAAGATTATAAAAATGAAAATGAATTGCACCAACCTAAGGATTAGAGAAGTGCAAAAATTTCAGTTATGGAAGCAAAGATAAATATGAACTAAATACAACTATGGTTCCCAAAGCCTGACACCTCTGTAATAGTTACACAGATACTGTACACTACTGATGTATTTAAAAATCACATCTACAATGCTCACTCTTCTGTAACTACAATCACGCCATTCACTTTGCTGTATTGCTGCCATCTGTTATGGTTTTACTGTTTAGCTGTATATTTCGATATGATTTTAACCCTTCTATGTTCTTGATTTTATGTTGTTAGCCGCCTAGAGCCGGCCTGTGCTGGCTAGACGGGATACAAGTCTAAATAAATAAATAAATAAATAAATTTCTTTATCTGGTAACTCACTATATTTTATCTATAGGCTGGTTCTTAAGGTCCTAAATGGCTTGAGGTCAGAGTACTTAAAGGACCACCTGCTCTCAATACTGTCCAGCCCACCAGGATGGGCCCCCATCCTCAAAAGTGAGGCAGGCAGCAGGGCTTTTTCAGTGGTGGTACCTGTGTGATGTCCTCCCTCTTGAGGCTCACCTGGTGCTGACCCTACGCTCTTTTAGGTGCCAGGCCAAAACTTTTTTTTTAAAAAAATCAGGCATTTAATTAAGGGGTTGATTTCTTAACATGGTTTTAATAGCCTGAGAATTGTTTTAGGAGAAATGTTTCCCCATGATTTATGCTTTTGCTGGGTTTTTAATAGTTTATTAATTGGTTAAAAAAACCCTTTTACATGGTTTTATTATATTTTACTTTGTAAGCCACCCCAAGCAGGTCTTCTGGATAGGCGGCATAGAAATGTCCTAAACAAGCATATCCCCAAGTTTCATTCACATTTTTAGCTCCCGTACTTATGATTTCTGGTCAGATGACTCCAATGAGTCTTGGCTCCACACACCCAGCTTCTGGGCCTACTGTATCAATTTGCCTGGTAAGACTGGAGCCTTATAGCATCCTAACAATTCAAGAAATGTAGTATGACATCTGCCATTTATATTGCGGCAAAAAAATTCACAAGATATATTTAAGGGAGGTAGTATTTTACCTGAAGCCATAAGCTCCTGGCAATGCATATTTGCTGCTTTGTAATCCTGAAGCTGCAGAGCCTGTTCAACTAAAAGGATCAAAACTTTTCCTTTTCTCTCAGACTGGTCATCACCTGTAAAAGATAAAATGATGCACTGTTGTGTTTGAAAATCAGTACCTGGTTAATGAAACAACAACAAAAATCATGACTTAATCATAGGTGGAGGTATTTTTAAATGCAAGGAGAGGAATGCATGCCAGAGCACATACACAGACCTGACAGACCAACCATTTATTTAAGAAATGGATTCTGAGGTAAAACATAACATACATTATTAATTACACAAATTAAAGCTGAGGCTTTTGAAAAGGAGACGCTAACTGTGCATACAACATGGTCTCTGTTCCCAGGTGTAGAAATACAGATAAATTTATGTGTATTTATTGTGTCATACTCTGAGTCAGAGATAAGAAGGATAATGGTAGGTAGAGATGGCTATACACTGGTCTCTTGGACACAGCTAAACATTCTAGTTCTATATCTAACCCTCTGTACGCCATCAGCGGAGGCTGACTTCTACCTAATAATAGTACAAAAACATCACCCTTGTGTTTAACAAGACCCTCATGGCTGCAGAACATGTTGGGCCAAATGTCAATTAACAATTGACAAAAAGTTAATTGAAAAAATTAACTTTAAGCCAAACCTGAGTTAATTGAATGTGTAACAAAAGTCATTCTCTGTTTTTGCCAGGTGAAAGACTTCTATCTTTTGCCTCTTGCTCAAGCAGTGTCTCTCAAGTCTACTGAAATAGGTTAGTAATAATGGCTCAGTGATACAGCAGGTTTCTGGACTGCATTTTAGTGACATGTAGTTTATGGACAGAAGCATACTACAAAAATCAAGACTTGCTCAATATTAACTTCTTCAACAGCCCAACCTATAAACTTCAAGAAAGCCTTTGAGGTCTGCTGTTTGCTCAACTTATCGTTGCTGGACACCAGACAGGTACCAGTAAGATGTTTACAATATAATAAGATAGCAGCCTATACAGGATTGATAACATTTGATTTCATCAGGAAGCTTTGGGCTCACTGATTCCTGTACACATAAACAAAGCAGTAGCGACTGTACCAAATTAAGCTTTCTAACTTACTACAGCCAACATCTGGGGGCTATATTCTGGGCAGGTGTGAACAACACCTCAAGTAGAGCCCCCCAACAGTTCCCATATTTCAGTTTCGCTCTAGCAGCTTTAAATGAGGCAATGCACAGCAGGATACACATCTCTCACATTCTCCTGGCAAGCACTAGTGAAGACACGGAGAGGAATAGTGATTACGCTACAGACTGCATCATTTGAAGAGGTGGTTGCCACTCTAATGGAGGCACTCCACAGTGCTTGCCAGGAGAGGAGAAGGGATCCTGCTGGGCATTGCTCAGTATGAAAAGAAAGATGTGTATTTATGAGAAGGGGAGGTTGTTAGGGATGACTTGCCTTTCAACAGGAACTTTGCCCCCTCTGAATCTCTCCCCCACCCCCCACACTCTCTCAAAACTTAAATTTGACCTGGAAATGGGCAGAATACCAGCAGACAGCAAGTCAAGATTTCCAGTGGCAGCCACTGACCTATAACTGCTTGAAAAATGAAAGCAACATTCACTATATGCATTTACTATTTTAATAAACCATGTGGGTTCAGCTAAAACTAATGCATTTTCTTGACAATTTATTCAGATTTTAAAGCTATCTAGCCTCCTGTTGTTTTTAATCTTATTCAGCATATGATTATATCAGCATAAGAAACGGCACAGAACAGGGTATGTGCTCTATTCCACTGCTCCTTGAAAGTAACTTCCTAAGCATGAGTGATATGCGTCATGCAGAAGGGGAAGGTGTGCGGAAATAGGGGAATTTGGCGAACTCTCATTTCCCCAGTCTTGCCGGATCTCCGAAGCTAAGCAGGGCCAGCCCTGGTTAGTATTTGGATGGGGGACTACCAGCAAAATCCAGGGTCGCTGCACAGAGGCAGGAAAGAGCAAACCATTTCTGAACATCTCTTGCCTTGCAAATTCTTTGGGGGTAGCCATACGTTTGCTGTGACTTTTATGGCATTTTCCACCATTCCCACTGGACTGCCTGAGGGCAAGGGGAGGAACTGAGTTCCACTGCAGCCAATGAAAACTCTCCACACCTGGGTGCAGTGACTAAGAGACTGAGCTACAAATCTAGAAAACAGTTAGTTTGAACCTGACACAAACTCACCAGGTAGCTTTAGATACACCAGTCTGTCAGCTCTCCTCTCCTCCCCCCCATCATGAGGATAACAGTTGAGACCGTCAGAGAGAGAGGAGGAAGCTGCCAGACACTCCTCCACCACGCCTGCACTGAGGAAGCCCTGCACTTGAAGAGACTGAAAACATCTAGCTGTAAGGTCAAAGGATCAAGGATAAAATGCAGACACATCTGTATGCAGCTTGGCAACCTCTTTTCAGCGAGTGGTATTTATTTATATTTATTTATTTATTGGATTTATATCCCGCCCTCCCCGTGAACGGGGCACAATATTTTTAACTGTGGTACCATATTGGAAAGAGGAACAACGATCAGAGAAGCAGTGGCAAGAAGACCTTAACAGGACAGTCAAACATCTGTTCACCAGCTTCACAGTGTGAGCATTTTATTGAATAACCACAATACTTCAGATGACACACAGCTGCTTTAAAGTTGGCCGGGAAACAAGTCAGTTCTTGGAAGCAATTAGCCTCCCAGGGCTCTTGCTCTGTGAACTGAGCTTTATCTTCTGCTTCAAGGTCCTATTCATCAGGTGGCAAGAGCTTTCATGCTTTTTCATAAACTCTGGTGGAGACAACATTGTTCACAGTGCACTCCACAATCTGCTTCCCATCAACTATCTTTCTCTTAATTGTGGTCTGTTTCCCATTCCATTTCCCATTCCATTTTGGAGGGATTTCTTGTCTAGCGTCACAAGACTCTTCACTTTCCTATCATCTGCTGTTGTCTCATCTAACTCCTCTCCTAGCCTGAAGCTAATCTCCGTGTTCTTGAAAGTGCTCTCTTGTTCTGATGGTTACAAGATCCCCGTTGCAACTGAAAATGACATAGGGCTTGGCAACACCAGCCACCTCCCTAGTAGCAAAGCCCACACCAAGTTCTTTCAGGTTATCATCAAAGTTCTTCTAGAAACCAGATTCCACATCCTCCAAAACTGCTCACACATTATGGCTGATTAACCAAGCACCTTTCCTAAACACTACAGGGCAACACCACCCAATTTGTTCTTCTTTTGGTGGATTTTGTAAGTTGCCTTGAGGGCCAGAGAATAGTGGGAGTGCCTTTAAAACACAAGAAATAAGGAACATACAAGGTTACTGTTCAGAATTCTGATACGTTTGATGCTCTCGTAGGTAACTGCTGGGTGATTTGTAAACATGTGCATGCAAACATGTGCATGCTCAGACTGGTTATTTTCAGATATATGCCAAGACTATAAAGTAGAAAGATCAACAATAAAACTCAGCAGTCATATCTGTACACTTTTTTCACCCTGCCAAGTTGCTCTCAGATCCACTGTACACAGAGTCATCAACTGTGAAGTACCCAGAGAGAAACATTACTCGGAGGATCACCTTGTGTCTGTACTTGCTGCATACAAGAGATAAGCCCTACAACATCTTCACCACTAATCTACAGTACTGCCAATGATCCAAGTAGTAGTGCTAAGACTTACCAGCACAAGGTTGTGTATGACTAATGAAGCCTGAAGTCTTGATGTTTGCACTGCATACCACTGTTTATCTTTGAAATCTTGTCTTCCAAACTCATTTGTAAAAGGTTTCTTACAACCAGGGCTATTTTTGGGCAGGAACGCACAGGAATGGAGTTCCGGCTGGCTTCTGAGTTGGCCACGCCTACAGCCTCCCCCCCCCCTCTGGTTCTCCAGGTGCCCCACAGCTGGAGCAGCCAATCCATAGACTGCCTTCCTTCCCTCGGATTCCCCATGTGCCTCGAAAACCATGGGGCACCTGGGGAAGCCGATCCTGGGAGGGAGCTGCACTGTCAGGGGTGTGGCCTAATAGGCTAATGTGTTTCTGCTGTTGGGTGTGGCCTATTATGCTAATGAGTTCCTGCTGGGCTTTTTCTACAAAAAAAGCCCTGCTTACAACTGATGAAGATTCATACTGGAACAGGAATATAGCCAGCATCCTGTCTTGTTGTGGGTCCAGAGAGCCAGTTTGGTGTAGTGGTTAAGAGTGCAGACTCTAATCTGAGAGAACTGGGTTCGATTCCCCACTCCTCCACATGCAGCTGCTGGTGTGAACTTGGGTCAGTCATAAGTTCTTCCAGAGCTATTCTCTCAAGGGCAGTTCTCGAGAGAGCTCTCTCAGCCCCACCAACCTCACAGGGTGTCTGTTGAGGGGAGGGGAAGGGGATTGTAAACTGCTCTGAGACTTCTTCGGGTAGTGAAGGGTGAAGTACAAATTCAATCTCTTCTTCTTCTTCTTCAGCTTGTTGATTTCTTACAACACAATTTCACAGCAATTGTTTCAATGGCAAGGATTTTTGTGCATGTGATTGCAATTGTTATTGTATGTAATTGTTAATGCTGTAAAAGACTTTATTATTGTGATCTTAATCACTGCTATTGTGACACATGTTGACGTTTTCATAATTTTGTAACTACAGGCAATTTTCATATCTTTGCAATTTGATATTTGTTATGTGTTCACTATACATGCACCTTTAATACCTTCTATACAAACAATATCAGACCTCTGGTACTCAGTAGCTTCCCTTTTTTTTGTCAGCGGTTTCCTATCTCTTTGCTGGTTAGTGCTTAGGTTGTTCCCGTGCATTGAGTTTTTGGTTCTGCAAGTTCTCAGCCTCAGTGACAGAAAACTTTGGCATTTTAGAGAAGAATTCAGCATTCAGGAGGGGACAGCACGGTATGGAGATCGTAAATGGTTAACTGCAAGCCAACAACATAATTTCAGTCTTCTCAGTGGTCTGAGCCACATACCTCTGCTCTCTTAACTAAGCATGTCCTCACTTTGAAACTATCAAGTTTAATGGGTAAAATGGAGGAAAAGAGAATGATGTAAACCACTTTGGCTCATCACTGGGCAGAAAGGTGCGACATACATTAAGTAAGTTTGCTTCAAGTGAACATGCTTATCATGCATTTCTTCACATTTCAATTTACTGAACCTGAACCTGCAAACAGATATGAGAAAGTGGAAAACTTCTGACCTGCTGTGGACATTTGCAGGAAACTATGGGCTTTTCCTCCCTGAGTTTTTTCTGCAGCTCATTCAGCCATTGAACTGCATCTGCTTTCCCCCTCACTTACACCTGGTGCTGTTTACCAGATGTTGCTCTCCTGATTTTTCTTCAGGTTTTTCCAGATCAATCAAAAAACACGGGGGGGGGGGGGGGGAATAAAAATTCAAAACAAACAAAATGGGGCAGCACTGCCTGGCAAATGACAGGTGGTGTGATACGTGTATTCTCTCCGGCAAGATGATGAGTAACCAGCTGTACAGCCTAGAACAATGGTGTTATCTCTAATGCCTTTATAATAATTATAACATATGCTAACAGAACATGCAGAGATGCTCATGTGATAAAAGTCAAAACCACTGAACACTTGATTATAGAGTGTCCTATATTTAATGAGCTGAGGGCTAGCTTAATCACCCTTTTACTTTAAAAATACAGAATTGCCTAATATGAGAGTTCAGGTAACACGGCTACTAGCAGATACAAATGATTCCATTACCCCTTCTCTGGCAAAATATATAGGGGCAGTAATTAAATACCAGGGAACTAACAATAAGTAAGATTTTCTCATTTTAATTTCTGCTTAAGGCGATAGTTTTATGAGCAGTACTAGACAGAGATAGCTAGATAATAATTAAAAACATCAGCACATGGGTACAGTCCCTAGCACCCTTCCACCACAAAGATGTAGTTCATTCTTTGAACATTAAACTTAAACCAAACGCTTGCTACTTTAGCAGCACTTTTGAGGGTGGCTAATAGACCTTTCATGCTCTCAAAACAAAGGATACAGTTAGGAACACCAGGCAGTCCTAACTAAATGGGTTAAAATGGGCAGCATTTTAAACCAAAATTAATGCAGAGACCATGTAAGCAGGGCCTGGACCTTTCATGACTCATTGAAAGCCAAGCTGACATAGAAAGCCCCCCCCGCCACTGCAAACGGAACTGAAATGCAGAGTTACCTGCTAGGGCAGTACATCAGCAGCAATTTGTTCAAAAGGAACGCGGGCATATTTGGATGTAGGAGAAACTGCTTTTTCCTAATTGAGCCTGAGTGCCTTTCAAGGTGAATTAGCAAAATGCAAACCTGCTTTGAAGCATCAGAATCTTGGTATCTCTTTCTCGGAGTACGTTTTGCAAGACCTCAACCACTACAAATTCTGGCATTATCCTGGTAGTAGGATAATATTCCTCTCACTGCTACTCCCATTTACCTGAATGCTCTCTGGTGTGTAGGGTTGCCAAGTTCTACTTACCTAATGGCGGGGGGGAGTCCTCCCTGGCCCGGTGGCATCACCCGGAAGTGACATCATTACGCTGGGGAAAGTCGTCCTGGCTGGACGACTTTGGGGGTCGGGTTCCCCCCGCTGGCTGAATGCTGGCCAGCGGATCAGGAACCCCTGTAGCGGGGGATCCCCCGCCCCCCAGGCTGACTTGGCAGCCCTACTGGTGTGCCATCCCAACATGACCGGCAAGCTCCCACAGCTACAGAGCTTCTGTAAGTTTAGCAGCAGAGTTGCTTCAAATCTTCCCCCTCTCCCCAAAAATTTCAAACAGTGCATTCCCCCCCACTTCCAAGGCAAACATACATTCCCTGGAAAACTCATGGCTCCTTGGGGTTTTTTTTGTGTATTGGGGGGGGGGGGGGAGTATGAAAGTAAAGTTGATTAATAATGATAGTTTTGTACTTGCAATGCCAAAAGATACAATTTAGAAAGTTAAGCTATAAAATCAAGATGTAACAAAATGTGTGCCTTAATCTTCTCATTCTTAATTGTTAATTACAGTTTACTGATCAGACAGCTGGATCAAAGGCATGCAACATTCAGCAGTGGAAACGATGCACTGCCTACTCTTTGCAGAAAACGATATGCAAGAATTTTGGTGCTAGATCAGGCACACTGGCTGCATCCAGACATCGCAAACGGACTAGCTTGATTTATTCTTGAGTTCATATACTTCCTCACTACCTGTCACTCTGTGGCCTACGGAGTACCACCCCCACCCCCGTAAATTCACACAAAGAGTGGAGACTGAGCCTCCTTGGTATGGAAGAAATCACATTTTGTTATGATTTTCAAATTCAACTGAGGCAAGAGGTTACTTGTGCATGGCCTTCTCCATGATGACATCTGTATTATGAAAGCACTTCCCTAGGAGAAGAGATTGGATTTATACCCTGCCCTTCACTACCCAAAGGAGCCTCAGAGCGGCTTACAATCTCCTTTCTTTCCCCCTCCCCACAACCTACTGTGAGGTAGGTGGGGCTGAGAGAGCTCTTTCGAGAAGTGCTCATGAGAGAACAACTCTGAAATAACTTGTAACTGACTCAAAGTCACACCAGCTGGCTGCATGTGGAGGAGTGGGGAATCAAACCCGGTTCTCCCAGATTAGAGTTCACGCTCTTAACCATTACACCAAATTGGCACTCTAGCTCCATCTCTACTGTCTTTTTTGGTGCCAGACAAAGCTTTTTTTAAAATTCAACTCACCTTCAATTAGCTGGATATTTTATTCTGGATTCAGTTGAAAGATTCTGCTGCTAAAATATTTTACTTCTGATACAGTGATGTGTTATTACTGTATTTTAGGGCTGCAATTGCCACTGGTTACTGGCTAGGAGAGGCAGACTGTAATCTGGAGAATTGGGCTTGATTCCCCGCTCCTCCTCCACATGAAGCCTGCTGGGTGACTTCGGGCCAGTCACAGTTCTCTCAGAATTCTCTCAGCCCCATCTACCTCACACTGTTGTGGAGAAAGGGAAGGCAATTGTAAGCTGCTGTGAGACTCCTTGGGGTAGAGAAAAGCGTGGGGGGGGACCAATTCTTGATCTTTTAATATATTTTTAATTATTGCACCATTGATTTATTGAATGTATTATGGGACCAAATATGTAAACTCTTTTTTAAAAATTGTGATTGTTAGCTGCTTCGAAGATTATATCGGAAAAGGCAGAATAGAAATCCTTTAAACCAATGAATGAGCAGAAAGGTTGATACTATGGGGTCTTTTCATGTTTACTGATTGCTACCCGTTTCCCTTAAGAACATAAGAGAAGCCAATGTTGGATCAGGCCAGTGGCCCATCCAGTCCAACACTCTGTCGCACAGTGGCCAAAAACACCAGGTGCCCTCAGGAGGTCCAGCAGTGGGGCCAGGACACTAGAAACCCTCCCACTGTTGCCCCCCCCCCCCCAAACACCAAGAATACAGAGCATCACTTGCCCCAGACTGAGAGTTCCTATCTATACTTTCTGGCTTTTTTCCTTCAAGTGGAAAAAGATTTGCCAAAACGAGGGCAATGCTATTTCGTCCATGCAACAGAACTAAAGAGTTTATCATCAGAAGCAACAAAGAATCTATCTGAAGAATCATACTATAACCACTGAAAATACCTAGCTCATTACTGATGGGATATTTTGCTCCAAGACCCTCTGAACAGATGTAATCCCAGAAGGCTGTCTTGAAGGTAAGTTTCCTAATGAAGTAAGAAGCCAAGGATTGAAATGGTGACTGAGTCAGATAGCACATCGCCAATATGCTAACATAAGAACCTGGTGAAGGATTAACCAAGATCACGAGAAGAGGGCAGAAAGTACTCAACCCCTCTCAGCCATCTGAAACAACTTCCCTTACCTGTTTTTAAGCTTTAAATAACCACAGGTCACAGCTCTCCATTTCATCCGAATGAACCAATTTGTACCATAACAGTGGAAATGAACAAGAGCTCATTAAAATCCACAAAATATGCCACTCTTCCCAAAACCTTTTCAACCTCCCCTCCATTGACAAAATTTCTCAGAGGAATATCCAAAACCCTATTCAGAAAGTACAATGGACACATCTTGACACTCAAGAGATATTGCATTCCACTTTCCATAATTTACAACGCCAAACCTAGCAATGTGACTAGACCCACTGTTCAAATGAACTTTTCACCAAGTCGCAATGGCTGTGAGCAAAATCACAGCACACCTCTAAAACTACCAGACAAAATGTTTACAGCACAGACAAAAGTCAACCCTCTGTACTCATCAGATAAATTCTCCTTTAGCATTTAGAGGAAAAAAAGAACTATCCTCCTGCAAGAAGAATCAATGAAGGTACCAAATTCAAGCCACACATTTTAAGCATAATTTCCTCATGACAATATTACTATAATGTATTTGTATTTTCATATTATAACGGCATACAGTTACTTGCTAATCAAGCTTTTCATCAATTTCAACAGTAAACCTGCAATAAACTATATGCAGACAATTAAACACACAAATCACCAAATGGGGGAAAAATAAAAGCCTTACAGTCCTTTGAAGGAATGAGATCACGGTAGCCTAGCTTATATTTAAGATAACTAAAAACCAGCAGAAATTCTGTACCTCCTGTTTCTAACCTTCATGTCTCCCATTTTCATTAAAGCCCCCCAACTTCACAGTGTGTCACACTTAAACCTATATATGCTTTCTTCATCTCTTTTATGTTCTCTCATGCGATGCCCACGAGACCCTCAGCCAAGGGGATGCTCTTTTTCTTCATGGTTTGATTGCCTTCTGTACGAGCGAACGCCCATGAAGAAGTCTTCGGACAGCACTGCGTCTTCGGCTGGGAAATGGAGATGAGCACCGCCCCCTAGAGTTGGATTCGACTGGCTTTTGAGAAAGGGAAACCTTTACCTTTACCTTACAAGAAGCAGTAAGTCATGTTCAGGAGGAAAGGAATGCAGGGCTGTTTCTCTATCAGTCATATATGTAAGCCCACCTTGAGAGGGAGTCAATCCATTTCCCCAAGGATGCCGGAGCTTCCTCTCAGCCAAGGGCATAGACTTTCCAATTTCCGGGGGGGGGGGGGTCTGGGGCAGAGACATTACAGGCCATTGTCTCCGGGGGAGGCTCAGCATGTCCTGGAAAAGTTCAGGAGGGGGACCCTCCAGCTCCCCAACCCCCCTGAAGTTGACGCCGATGCTCTCAGCTGATCAGATCATAATCTATGACTTAGAATTCCAAAACAATAAGCAACAGGCTGACTCCAGCAGTCTCCAGACAGGAAGATTCCAGCCCTGCCCCAATAATGGCAAAAGCCCAGCCCATAGACACAAATATCTCTGACTTCTAGATAAGCTGGAATTCACTTTGTCCCAAAAATGCACTGACCAGTTAGGGATACCTTTGTAAGCCATCAAAATGTTTTTAACCACTGATGTGAATGAACATTGCTGCCCTAATTGCTACTTTATATAAAAATATAAATTTCATTTTAATTATACTAGTAATCGTGGGTAGGAAACAGCAGATGTAAAATACACCTTTACAAATCAAAGATTTATCTTAGGCAACAAAACAGAACGAATTATTCTGGACTTGATCATGCATCAGAAGACCTATATATTCCAGGCTTCCGCTCACTAATATTATATGACAGTTTCATTGTACAACTGTAAAGAAACCCACACGTTAATGAATGAATATGATTTAGGCAATGTTCTGTTTGCACGGAAAGGATAGCTGTTATTTCATTTTGGGCAGGAATAAAATTTAGTGTGATTTAATACTACCAACTGACTGCAGGAGGTAAACATGCTCTAATGTATATTCTGCTTTCAAAGAAATCCAAAGTTAAAATGTAACAATTTGCTTTTACATAGAAGGGCAGGTCACAACTGTGCTGTATCAAGCTGAACACCCTCAAAAAGGAACAAGGGTATCTTTCGTCACAGTTTCAGGTTTACCTGCAACCCTCAGCAAATCAGCAAGTTCCAACAGCTTGGCAGATTGTCTGTAGTTGCTTGGCAGCTGCAAGAGGCATTCTTTGATAAGGCTGAGCCGGTCAGAACTCAGACGCACTGTAGAGAGAAAACACAGCATGTTTCTTAGGAGGTACACACCCACACCCACACACAGAATGTACTTCGAACTGCATTGTGTGGGAGTTCACAAAGTAAATTCTTCTCAAACCTTGCATTTGTATGTTGTCACTGAATTTTAGCTCTTTGAGAGGCTGCAGCCTCTCAACCAGTTTGGACTGCACCAAAGAAGAATACAAGTTGTCATTATGGTGGGTTGTTCTACGTTACCTTGTGGGGGTAATTGGATCCAATGTGACTGGATGCTTCTTTGAACGAACAAACAACTCATCTTTTAAAAAGCTTAACATGTGAGAAGAGGATTCCAATCTTTTCTTTTCTTTTCTTTTGGATCCGTACCCTCGTGTGTGCAGTTGACCCAAAGATGGCTCAGTTCACCTATTTTAACATACTGCTTTTTCCATGTTATATGACTGATTGGCCTTTAGGATTCTCTTTGTCTTTATTAAGTTTTGTGGCTACAGGAAGGTTTTCTCCCCTTTCAAGTTTTGTATAATATTTAGGTTTTAAATGCTATAGAATTAGAACTCCACAAGTGGTGGCCCGCAATAATTTTTTTTTGGGGGGGGGGGGGAATCGCATCTCCCACCCCCACTTTCTCCCTGGGCTCCCCGCAGCCACTGGACCCACTGTCTTCCCCCCAGTGCTCATCCAGAGCTGCTCCGAGCGGGCTCGCCAAGGCTTCCTTTCCCCCCTTCCATCTCTCTGCGGCTTGTCTAGAACTGCACTGGGCAGGCTCATCAAGGCTTCCTCCCCGCCCCCCAGCGGCTTGTCCAGAGCTGCTCCAGGTTGGGCTCTCCAAGGCTTCCTTTCCTCCCCTTCCCACTCTTGGCCACTCATCTGGAATCACTTCAGGTGGGCTCACTGAGGCTTCCTCCCCCCTTCCCTCTCTTGGCAGCTTATCTAGAACTTCTCCAGGTGGGCTTGTCAAGGCTTCCTTCCTCCACTTCCCTTCAGACTGCATCCGGGCCTAGAGCAGCAACCAGTGTGCTCCACTGCCACAATCAAGCCCAGAACAGTAGCCGGTGTGTTCCATAGCCGGAGCAGCAGCCAACATCCTCCAGTGCCAGTGTTGGGCCCAACGCAGCCAGGCCCAGAGCAGCAGCCACATCCAAGCAGCTGCCGACGGGGCTCCTGAGCTGCACTACTGCCGCTACCGAACCCAGTGCGGCTCTCATGTCCCACTGCCAACTGCCAAGATAAGTGCATTCTCTTTGCTTGCTCAGATAATGCTCAGATAATGTTACTTTAATTTTGGGGGGATTTAACCCCTCCAAGTAGGGAACAGAGATTTAGAGGAATGAAATGCTAGAGGGACTCCAGGAAGGAAATGTCCTGGAGATATCCAGGAAAACCCTCTTTGACCGGGTGTGACCTGGTCAGCGGGTGGAGAAACAGAGATGATAAAAACTCCTTGCAGCAGGAAGGAGCTCCCTTGACTTTGGGCGCAGAGTCTATGAGAGGATGCAGATCTCTCCATTAGGAAGGCAGTGTCCTGTGTCAGCCTGACTTCAGTATGAAGTCAGGGGAGGAGGACTCCTCTGGACAAGAGGTCTCCTCAGGAGAAGGGGAGTCATGCATGGCTTGCTCTGAGTCATCAGAAGTCAAGAAACAGGCTGATGAACTGCAGGCTGACCAAGACTCACCACCAAGAGCTGATCCAGAGCCACCACCCAGGTGAGACTCAAGTGATTAAGACCAGTGCACCAGGCTTACTGCCACCCTACAAGTGCTGGAGACAGAAGCTTAGAAGGGAGCTGCAAGCAAGGAGCCAGAGTGCACGTCTCTTGGCCTGTTGTCAGCTGTTTGTTGATGACAGCCTGGAGTAGTTGCAGCAGTACTCCCAAGCAACTGGCTGCTAACAAGGGGTTGTTAGGAAGTGCCTATAAAACCCAGGGCTAGGAGACTGCATGTTGTGGAAACAACAAGTCATTACGCTGGACTCTGCAACCACAACTTCTGACCCTGGTTTCTCTGTGCAACCTTGGACTGGCTTGGGACCAATACTCCCTCTAAGCTGTGGAGTCTTATGAACAAAAATTCTACTTTGTGAGCTACTGACACTAAAGTTGTGAGCAAGTGATTTGGCTACTGCATAAATTAGTTTGCTCTGGAACCATCCTTTCTGAGAGAAGACAAAAATGTGTGAGCCAGAGGCTAAAAAACTGTGAGCTAGCTCACACTAATTCAGCTTACGAGGAACACAGCTTAGGACTTTGACTTTGTGACTCTCTGGCTTGTGGATGACCCCTGAACCCCCTCTCTGCTTCAACCCCTCTGGTAACAACCCTCTGGATTGTGCACTTTTGGCTTATGGACTTCTGGGATTGAACTTTGGACTTTGTGTGAGCACCTGAACATGTCTGGCTTGTCTGCCAGCACCTGCTACATGACAGGCAGCCACTGCCAACTGCCTCTATGTTTCCCTTTGCCCAATGCCTGGTCACCATGTGCTTGCCTAAAGAGCTAGAACAAGCTTTAAGGTAATGGCGATTCTGTAGAGATCTGTAACTTTTTAAGCAAAAGGAGCCCGTCCTATTTTAACATCTGATAGGGTATGTATAGAGAAGGACAGAGGATCTGAGTTTTATCCATTTCTTTTCTATCCCTTGCTCAATCTAATGCTGTGCTAAAAGTATGCTTGTGAACCTTTTCTTTATATTTTTTGATGCTGGCAGTGGTTCTCTGTACCACATAGACCTCCACTGTCTTGGACACACTATTTTAAAAGGAGTGCCAAGGGGAAGGCAGTCAGTTGACAAGCAGGTGTTCCTCTAGGCAAGGAGGCAGTAACTGTCCCTGTGGTGACCAGGCACTGGGCAAAGGGAAACACAGAGGCAAGGCATCGGACCATGGAAGGAAAGCTGGGAGCCCTAGCTCTCCCATTGGGTAATTCCTGCAAAAGGACAGGTAGTGGTTGTGGGTTACCTGAGAGTGGAACAAAAGCCTTTCCAGGTGGTGAGAAAAACCTAGGAGGGCCAGGCAGAATAGGTCCTGCAGGCTGAAGCAGGTATGTTCTGCCACAGATGCACTTGTGTGCTCACAAATTAACTAAATGGGGCTCTATCTGAAAATGCTGCAGCATTTTTCATTTTCAGCCAGAACACTCACAAAGTAACACTTCAGTCAATTAAATATTAGTACTACTGGGTTTGCCAATAGATACCTTGACATGCAACTAGGCTATAAAAGTTAAAGTTTATACAAGCAAATAGGTTAGCAAGGAACATACCTTTAAAAATCACTTGAGGTACTAGATTCACCATACAGTACCAAAGAATTGTCTTTTACTTACATATTCATTTTTAATATTATATCAAAAAGCTAAAACGTCTTTATAATGTGTTAACTGTATTTTTTTAAATGTTCACTGTTCATCAAGCTGCTAGCAGCACAAATCCATTAAAACTACAATATAGGCAAGAAGGTCACAGGCAGCAAATGAGTTATTGTTCCGGTAAAATAATTCAGTCTTTGTAAGACTGTTATGACTTTTAAAAATAATAAAAATAAAAATAGAGTATTACTGGGTACTAAAAGTAAAATGGAAAAAAAAAGCCAACGAAAGTAAGTTATTTATGTCCAAGCTGCCATACAGCAGTTAAGCCCTATTAAATATAACTGAATTGTAACAGCACAGACATTGTGGGTGTAGCAAGACTTGCAGGTTACTGCTGAAATCTTTGCGCTCTTTGAAATCTTTGCGCTCTTCTTAACCCCAGGGGACTTTAGTGGGGGTAAATCCATCTATCAGCTTCCTAGCTACACTATGAAGATCAATGACCTGCCTCAGATGGCCATTATAAGGATAAGCAAGAAGTCTTCCAAAGCACTTTGCAAACTAAAAGAAATGTACTCAAAATTGCTAGCAAGCTGCTGTTTTAATAATGACAGCATAAGGGTAACCGGAGAGTAGGGAGAACACCGTGTTTTTCTGAGAAAATTAAGATGGAACTGAATAGTCCTACTTGTTCAAATATTAAACTTTGGCCTATATATTTTATTGTGTGCAACCTCCTTGAAACAGCCTCCACCCACAAGGCAATTGTTTTCATTTCTAAGTCTGCACAATTCTTCTCCCGGGAGCTTTTGGCATTTGTTCCTTGTTTCTTGTGTACTTTTTATTCTCTGGACCTGCAAACTGATTTTGCAAGTCCATGAACTTTATGTCTGGTTTGCTACTCAGTGGGGAATGGAATGCTGTTTGGAATATATATATATACACACACACACACATTCATATACATATCACTGTAGTAGGCATAGCTCTACTATTCATTCATCACTAATATGCGACACACAGATTTTACTGACTTTTAACCAGCTGCTTATAATGGAAAAAATAAGACAGTTGTGTACAGTAAAAGGGAAAAAATAAGAATGCTGTCTCAGTTAAGCACTTTTAAGAAGAAGAGGAGGAGATTGGATTTATACCCCGCCCTTCACTCGGACTCTCAGAGCGGCTTACAAACTCCTTTTCCCTTCCCCTCCCCACAACAAACACCTTGTGAGGTAGGTGGGGCTGAGAGAGCTCTGAGGCAACTGTCCTTGAGAGAACAGCTGGTAATCCAGCAGGTGCAAGTGGAGGAGTGGGGAATCAAACCTGGTTCTCCCAGATTATAGTCTGTGCACTTAGCCACTACACCGCTGTGTACCACTACACCATCAGCTCCACTGATTTCAATTAGAAAGGTAATAACTATAATTCTCTTTCATTTAAAAGTGCTCAAATAATTGTACGTAGTTATCTAATTTAATATTTGTGAATAGGGGAACCTGCCACGCCAGTATTTCAGACATTCCCCCAAAGCCCACTATAAATAGTATACAACTTTTCACATGAAAGATTTATACAATCTGAAAAGAAACCAGAATCACAAACCATAGATAGTATGTAGCATTTCATACCTTGTAATGGCAAGATTTTCATGCCAAATTCTTCAAGGTAGCTAAGAGCACGAATGAGATCTAGTTCTTCCTGAACAACAGGTGGACAGTCTGTAATGAGCTGTAAGCAGGTCCTAAGCAAGGGGGGGAAAAATAGAATTCCAAGCATCTTTTCAAAAACACAAAGTCAGTGTGGTACCATTGTTAGGATGGCAGCCTTGGACTGGGATGACCCGTGTTGAAATGTATACCCTGACAGTCAATATCTTTCAACATAATGAGCATCACAAGTTGTGGTGAGCGCAAAATGGGATAATTTCAGATTCTGAAGATGGACAGAATACATGTAGTAAGCCAATAAAAAGCATAAACCCATATTACTTTAAAAACCTGCAGTTCAACGAACATTCCATGAGTACATCAGGGAAAAAGTCTCTCAGCTATATTACATACGCAAAAAGTCAGGTTTTATCACACATACTATTGCAGAGCAACCCCCCATCCATGTGTTGGCTAAGCAGAAGGGTACACCCGTGACAACAATGTGGGATGATCACAGGCTGCCTGTTTCTGCTGCTTCATTGTATTAGCCCCTCTTAACAAAACATTATCCCTCCCAGGGAGGGACAGTGGCTCAGTACATTCTTGCATATAGAAGGTCCAAGGTTAAATCCCCGGAATCTTCAGTTATAAGACTAGGCAATAGATTGCGTAAGTCCTTGACCCAGGACCCTGGAGAGCTGCTGTAAGACTAAACAATAGTGAGCTCGTTTGACTTGACATATGTGCTCATATGGAACCCAAGGGAAAGAAAGAACAAAAAGGCTGTGTGTATGCTGCTACAAATTTTATACCAAGAAATCTTAGAAAACTAACACCACTATTACAGTACTATAATAAGCTTTTCAATGTAAAATGTAACCAGCCCAGCGGGGATAAGTAAAGTCTCATCTATATCCCGTTTTGGATTTTTAAATACCTATGGGAAGGCTTGCCCAATTTGCCTCATGATTGACATTATCACCAATTCTTAACCACTTTTGGTCTCTCGTGTTCCAGTTTTGGATGAAGATCTGAGAACTGAAACGAGATATTATTCCGGAGATTCTCATCGGACTTATATATCTACAATAGAGTACTTCTGTATAGGCTTATTATAGTACTGTCATAGTGGTGTTAGTTTTCTAAGATTTCTTTGTATAAAATTTGTAGCAGCATACACACAGCCTCTTTGTTTTTTCTTTCCCTTATGTTGTGGCTGTGATTCTCCTATTGTATGTACTTATGGAATCCAAGAACAATCCGAAGACCTAAGGGATTTATAATATGGATCAAAATTATTTTACCATTGCGCCCTGACCTGGATAGCCCAGGCAAGCCCGATCTCACCAGATCTCAGAAGCTAAGCAGGGCCAACCCTGGCAAGTATTTGGATGGGAGACCTCCAGAGAATACCAGGGCCGGGAGGCTATCAAGCCACTTCTCTGACCATCCTCCATGCCCCAGGAGGAGTCACCAGAGGTTGCCATGACTTCCAGGCACCAGGCACGCACACTCAAAAATGCGAAAATACCCCCAAAATTATTTTACCACTGCCACTAGTAGGAACTTGACCTTGTCAATCAAAAAGGGAAAGTTGCTGTTATGGAACCTATCATTTTGTGTTGGGATGATGTAGCAAGGAAAATATACTTTATAGATTTATCCATTTTGTACCAAGGTAGTAGAAAAGAGTACGAGTCCTGGGAGGGAGCTGCGCTGTCAGGGGAGTGGCCGAATATGCTAATATGTTTCTGCTGTTGGGTGTGGCCTATTATGCTAATGAGTTCCTGCTGGGCTTTTTCTACCAAAAAAACCCTGGTAGCCATTGATCCCCAAAGGGGGTGGATGCATCTTAGTCTAGTGTCTTAGTTTTAATCATTCCCCCTTGAGTGACTTGGCTAGGAATATAGCTCTCTTATGGTATTGCCCTCAGATTCACAGACATATGCAAACCCCATCACTACATTAAGGTGGGCGTCCAAGAGGAGGAGTTAAACTGCAGCACATGAATTATTCAATTAAAATTATTTTTAGCGATTTCTGCAGAAACAGATAAGGAGTACAACATTGTTCTGTAGGGACACCTGAGCCCTGTTGCGATGAGGAGGAAACAGGACAACTTCTTAAATATTCTTCTTTGAATTTTGTTTTCTTGCTTAAATTAGATTTTTTTAAAAAAAAATAACACAGACTTTGGTTGTGCTTGATTGTATCGGAGAAGAAACTATTCTGGAACACTTCCTACTTAAATGACAATTTCAGTGGAGGAGAAAATTGTCAGTGCTCGATAAGGATGCAAAGACAGATTTCATCCAGAGTTAATATGGAAGGAATTCATTTCCTAGTTTTAAATGGTTGTTTCCATTCTGAGTGTTCCTTGCAGAGCCGACCCATTCTGCACAATTCCCTTCTTTAAAATACAAAAATAAATCAGTGCTGTACAGAAATAGATGGATTTAACTTTCGGAGAACTTTACAAGCCCCTATATAAAATATTAAGATTATACTAGAAAACATTTAGCAAAAAAAAAAAGGGGAAATAGGAGGAAAGACAGATTACAGTGGCAAGAATGAAAGTGTATACTGAAAATAAATCCATCACTAGCCATGGCCATACAATATTTTCAAACTGTATTGTAAACAACTTAGAATGAAAAAGCTCCTTTTTAATAAAGAGTACCTATATTAAGCAGGGCAAGGATAGGTTAATGTTCCACCACTTCAGGCTTCAGCAGTACCAGAAATAGCCCACATTCAGACTCCAGCAGCCCATTTATTCACATTTTCTGGGATCTTTAACTAAAAGAATAAGCAACCACTCCCCCTTTCAGAGAGCAGCTGACAGTACAGATCTTTGCCAAGTATTGGCATAGTGTCTGCAGTGGTACTCAGTCTGTGGCTCACAGAGAACCACTTACATAATTATTGTCAACCAAAACAGCTAAATTTATTCCCATTCCTGGAACTAACTTGTTCCTTCAAGACTGGCAGTTTCAAGGTTGGCACCTACCACAAGTCCCACTGGGCCAAGAGCCTTGCCCACCTTCCTGAAACTTGGTGCAGATGCCACATTGAGGAATGGTGCTTAGAAGAGCCACAACAGGGGGCACATCAAACAGCCCCATATGGCTCCTAAGCCACTGAGTTATCACTGGGCCAGAATGTTGGACAATGGCTGGGGAGAGCTGAGTTCAAATCCCCACTCTTTCTCAAGGTCACCACTGTGCTACATAGCAATCACTCTCTCTTCGCTTAATCTACCCCAGAGTCAATGTGAGGATACAAATGAGAGGACAGGATTGTGGGTTAGACCCAACAGAGTGTTTTTGCACAACTTACTCAGCTCCCCTGAGTAAATTACCCCCACAGCAGGAAGGGGAAGGGAGAAATTTGTCCTCTGCAGTGGGAAATCCTTCCATCCATGGAAAAGCTCCACTGAACACAACCCATCAAACATGTCAGTTGAGACAGGGCAGTATTACACAAATGTGTCCTTGTTTTCAAAGCAGCACATTAAGACCAATTCAACATTTGCTACTGTAGCTCTCAAAAAACCAAGAAGTACACTGATTATACAACAGATTACAGAGTGAGGAAAACAAGATGGAGCATTCATTGTGGCCAGGTGAAGAGGGGGTGTGGGAACAGAAGACCCTAGGCAACTGTGCCCAGCATTGGCTCAGACAGGAGGCTCTTACACTGATTTCTGCAGCCCACCCCCATTTGGGAAGCTATATATTGTGGAGGAGGCAACAATCACAAACCTGATAATCAAGATACAATTTGGTCCACACTGAATTGGGGGGGGGGGGGGGCTGAAAGCAGGCTGGGCATTCAGAGCAGTCTAATTTAAGTACCCATTTGTGACAGACTGCACTTTTAAAAGCTTAGAACTGTTGTACAAACAGATACAGGACTGTGAAGGGTTAATTCTTCACAGAGCCTGAGAGCCTTGAGTGACAGGCTATACCAAGAGATCTGATTGGTTAGCATTACCTGAGCAGAGAAAGACTTCTGAACTGGATGCTGAGAAAAGTACTGATAGTTTCAGAATTCAGCCCTGACTGAGAGCAATTTAACAAAGACAGAAGAACTGGGGGAAAGTTGGCAAGGAAGTTTGGGAAGTAGGCAAAGACTCCCATTTGGGTCAAAGAAAAGGGACAGATTTTCTAGTGAGAGGAGAATTTCTCAATGCAGTCATTTTCAGAAGAAGATTATTCTGGGCTTTTAAGCAGAAAAGGTGGGGTGTCACCAAATCCAAACTTACAATCTCTTAGTAATTTAACATGTTAATTTTTTTATGGTTTTAAACACTAACAAACCTTTTAAAAGGCTTCCTTTTTAAAAAGTTACTGCTGTCTCACATCTTCTAAAAAAAAAAGGTGTAAAGCTATGCTTCTCTGTTTGCTCTCTAAAGTATTATATATTCTTATGATAGTTATTATGGGTTACAACTTCCCACAAAGTATGCTGCCTTTATGAAGAACAGCAACAACTACAGAAGCCTCCACACTTAACAGAGCAGAGTTGGAGAATACAACCCCTATGAATAGCAGTATATCTTCAGGGGTCCCAAGTTGAGGGGTCATATCCTGAATTTAGGCAAGCCTTCTAGTTTTAGCAGTATGCAAGAGACATAAGGCATGCTGCAAGTGGCAAATTCATTTTTTGCTATTTTATATGGAAGAACAGATTATATAAACCAGCACGACAGAAATGAGAAATTCTAAAGTTTGCATTGACATTTTGTTCTTGGCACCCTGCTAGGCTCAACGTAAATGTGCATTTACCTGGCCAGATCCATACATGTATCAGTCAGATTAGCTGAAGAATTGAAGTACTCTCTGCTTGCAGCTAAAACCAATTCAATGGTTTTCTCATAGCAGACTCTGTACTGTGGTTTTCCTTTAGAAACAACACTAACTGGAGGATCTATTGACCAAACACTGCAATGCATCATTTGCCCAGCTAAGTAGATATTTTCCAACCGGCTTGAACATAGAAGGCTTTCCGTAAAAATCTGCAAAGAAAAGACAATAAGCAAATTATATAAGTAGCTTTAGGAACTGGCAAATATTAGAGCATGGATTCTTCAACACAGCAGATATTTGGAAAATGTTGTTTTTCTGTCCTTCCCTAGATATATTACAAGGTCTGCTATTTAGAGTGCTGCTGATTCCCAGTGTTTAATGCCATTAACTTTTTTGTCCACTGCTTTTTTATGAGTTTAGAAGACGGCTTATTATGAGTTTTGCTATTTTACTATGTTTTATCATTTCAGGGGTTTTTTCCCCTCTTTGGTAACTATCCTAAGGAGCAGCAGAGAGAAAACCAAAATAATTATACACAGATATATTTTGGTGATAATATATTTACAACATACTTAGCTATGCGTAGATCAGAGATCCCCAATGTGGTGCCCATGAGTGCCACAGTGCTCACCAATACTTTCCATGGCGTTCACCAACTCTTTTTTGAAAGTGGGTGGGACCAGGTAAGGTCTTAAACTTGTTAGCCTTAGGAAACACTTTCCATTAAACCTGTCTGCACTGAGAAATCATTAGGTAAAGGTTTTCCTTGCTCAAAAGCCAGTCGAATACAACTCTAGGGATGCAGAGCTCATCTCCGTTTCCAAGCTGAAGAGCCAGTGCTATCCAAAGACATTTCCATGGTCACATGGCTGGCATGACTAGATGCTGAGGCACACGGAACGCTGTTACCTTCCCACCGAAGCAGTACCTATTTATCTACTTGCAATTTCTTGCTTTCGAACTGCTAGGTTGGCAGGAGCTGGGGCCAGAGATGGGAGCTCACTCCGTCATGCAGAACTCAGGTCTCGAACTGCTGAGCTACCAACCTCCTAGTCTGCAGTTCAGCATCATATCCACTTGAGCTTACATGTTGGCTTACATGGTGCAAAGAACTCTTGGAGAATATTTGGTAATACACTCTGTGTTGGGCGTTATCTAGATTTATTGGATTCGTGGCATGGAGACAACATCCTCCAGCTTTAGGAGCCTTTTACCAGCCTAAGTGGCTCCTCCTTTGCAGGAAGGGCCACTTGTTGGAAGAAGGCTGCAAACTTTGCTTAGTGGAACAGGAGGAGAGGTTAGCATAAACTGCAGTGACTGTACTATAAGCACACAGTGGATCGGCAGTTCTTAATTTTTAATCCTGTACCACCAACCGAGTATGCAACACCGCCATCTATTCCCCCTCCATCCACCCACAAAACATTTGGACATAACAAGAGCACCTTAGTCATAGTAGCTTTATATCAGTATATTTATGGTATGTGCATCCAACACAGATCTCAGGAATACATTCAATAAAATTCTTGTGCCCAATAGCTCCATTTTAAACGTCTGGAGAAGAAATCTGGGAGTTCATCCTGAACACATCTCCTCCTCAGGCTGTCATGACTTCTGTTTTTTTTTTTTTGTAAAGAAATTTTTATTTTTCAAAAAAAAAAAAACATCGAAAATAATACATTTAACCTTATACAAATCCCTTTTTCCATATTAGATAACATTTTGTTCTATTTGTACATTCTATTTTTATCTTGTTTTGGTGGTTTCCCACCACATCTGAAGCATAACACATTTTCCATTTTATTCAAAATAGTAATACTTATATCTATGTTTCGTTTCTGGTAACGGTTATATAGCTTTAAAATACTTATACTTATACACCAATTCTTATTTTCTATACTCTTACGTATTTCTAAATAAAAACAGTTTCATTGTCTAATTTTAACTAAAACATTCATATAATATATTTCTATTCCTTTATGCTATTATAACCATGTATAGATATAGTTTTTCATATCCCAATACTTTTCAACATATTCTTTCAAATCTTTCCAGTCTTCCAGAAAGGTCTCTGAGTAGAGATTATTCAATTTTCTAGTCCACTTATCCATTTCAGCCATATATAACAGTTTTTTCAACCATTCCCACACCTCTGGTATTTTTTCATTTTTCCAGTTTTGTGCATACACCATTCTTGCTGTTGTAATCATATACCATATTATTGTCCTTTTCTTTACATTTATCTCTTCTAGTTTAAGTCCTAGCAATAACATTTCAGGCAACTTCTTAAATGTACATTTCAAGATTTTTTCCATTTCTGCATGTATTTTTGACCAATAAGTCTTTGCTTTATCACAAGTCCACCACATATGATAAAAAGACCCTTCTTTCTTTTTACACTTCCAACATTTGTTAGACATATTTTGACCAATATTTGCAATTTTTTTTGGTGTCATATACCATCTATACATCATTTTAAAACAATTTTCTTTTAAGTTATAACACGTAGATATACTCATAGCATTTTTCCATAAAAATTCCCAAGATTCCATTTCAATGTCTTTGTTAAAGTTTATCGCCCATTTTACCATTTGTTCTTTTACAATTTCATCAGCATTAAACCATTTTAGCAAGACTTTATACATTTTAGAAATCATTTTTTTCCCACCTTCCTCCCAAACTTGTTCTATTTCATTATTTTTTTCCCTGAAACCGTGTTTTTTATCACTTCTATACAAGTCATATATTTGTCTATATCTTAACCAACCATAATCAAAATCAATATGATGCTGCTCCTTCAGTTTGAAATCCTTGCCATGTCTTATTAATAAGTCTCTATACTTCAGCCAATCTTGTCCTTTATATCTTGATATTGGATGTAAGACTTCTGCGGGTACAATCCACATGGGTATCTCTTCTGAAAAAAAGTTTTTATATCTTGTCCACGTATCCATTAGTGTTCTTCTCAAATAATGATGTTTAAACATATTGTCCATTTTTGTTTTGCCATAATACAAATATGCATGCCACCCAAATCTACAATCATGACCTTCCAGGGACAATAACATTCTATCTTGTAACATAGTCCATGCCCCTACCCAGGTCAAACATATTGCATCATGGTATAACCTTAGATTTGGTAGTTGAAACCCTCCTCTTTCTTTGGCATCACACATTATTTTCATCTTAATTCTTGGTTTTTTCCCTCCCCACACAAATTTAGACAGCTCCTTCTGCCAACATTTGAATGTTTTTACATCTTTCACAATTGGAATAGTTTGAAACAAAAACATTAATCGTGGTAACACATTCATCTTGACCACCGCAATTCTACCCAGCAATGACAAATTCAATACATTCCACTTTTTAATATCCTGCATAATTTGCAACCATAATTTTTCATAATTATTTTTATAAAGATCAATATTTTTCATAGTTAGGTTTACACCCAGGTATTTTGTCTTTTTCACCACCTCACATTCTGTAAGTTTTTGTAACTCGTTTTGTTTCTTATTTGACATATTTTTGCACATTACTTTCGATTTGTTTTTATTTACATAAAATCCTGCTAAATCACCAAACTCTTTTACTCTCTGTAACAAATGTGGTAATGTGGATAAGGGGTCTTCCACTATAAACATCACATCATCTGCAAAGGCCCTATATTTGAAAGAAAAACCTTTAGTTGTTAAGCCTTTAATATCTTTGTCTTCCTTCACATTTAACAGTAGAACTTCTAAAATCCAAATAAATAGCAGCGGCGAAAGCTTTAAAATCGTCTGTCTTTTCAGTATTAATTATTATTGAGGATTTCTGTTCTTTATATATTGCTTTAATGAAGTTAAGCATATATTCACCGATCTCAAGATGTTCTAAAACTTCAAACATAAAATCCCAGTTTAAATTATCAAACGCTTTCTCCGCATCTAAAAAGAAAAAGCCCACTTCCTTTTCAGGATGTTTGTCGTAATATTCTATAGCGTCCACTACTACTCTTAGATTGTCCCTTATTTGTCGATTAGGTAAGAACCCTGCTTGTTCTGTTTGTATAGTCTCTTTAAGGTGCTCTTTTAGTCTATCCGCTATAATCTTAGCAAAAATCTTATAATCATTATTCAGTAAAGAGATCGGTCTATAGTTCTTAACATTGGTCAAATCCTGATTTTCTTTCGGGATCAGTGAGATGGATGCATCTTTCCAGGTTTCTGGTACCTCTCCAGTAACTCTTATATTGTTCATCAATAGCAGTAACACCGGTGAAACTGACTCCTGTAACGTTTTGTAGAACTTCGCTGTAAATCCATCCGGTCCAGGTGCTTTACCTAATTTTGAGTCATTTATTGCATTTTTGATCTCTTGTAATGATACTGGATTATTAAATAGTTCTTTAATTTTCTCTGTTGGTTTTGGTAGCTTTAATGTTTGCAGGTATTCTTTAATCTTTCTTCTGTCTTTGTTTTCCTTCTTAAAAAGTTTTGCGTAGTATTTAAAAAATTCTCTTTTTATTCCTTTGTTATCTATTATCTCAATATTATCTCTTATCACTTTAGTGATAAATTTATTTTCACGTTTTTTCTTTAATTGCCATGCTAAGTATTTTCCGGGTTTATTTGCACCTTCAAATGCTTTTTGTTGAAGTTTTTTTAAGTTCCAGTACATCTCCTGGTTCAAAATGGCTTTTGCTTGGTCTTGTAGCATCCAAATTTCCTTTTGCAGTTTCTTTTTCCCTGGTTTCTTCTTCAGTTCTTCTTCCTTTGTTTTAATGGCTTGTAAAATATTTTCATATTGCTCTTTTTTCTTTTTATTATCTTTAGCATTTAACGATATCAATAGTCCTCTCATCACTGCTTTATATGCATCCCATACGGTTTGAATTTTAACTTCTTTCTGCATGTTTACTTGGAAGTATAGGTCTGTTTCTTCAAGTAATTTTTTAATTATTTCTTGATTATCTAATAAGTCCTCGTTTATTCTCCATCTCTTTTGTTTTTTAATCTGCCCAGCTGTCCATAAACACGGATTGTGATCTGAGATTATTCTGGGTAAAATTTCCACTTTTCTTGTCTTAAAGGTTAGGTTAGTAGTCATCCAAATCATGTCAATTCTTGAATGTGAGTCATGTCTGTTAGAGTAAAAGGTAAAGTCTTTTCCTTGTGGGTTAGCTTTCCTCCAAATATCTTCCAACTTTTCTTGTTTTATCAGTTCAAAAAAGTTTTTTGGAAGCTTCCCTAACGTCTCATCCTTTCTTTTAGAGCGCCTGTCTAGTTTATTATCTACAGTTCCGTTGAAATCTCCTAACATCATAATTTGATCATAGTTTACATTGTCCAATTCCATTTGAAGTTCTTTAAAAAAAATTTCTTTAGCTCCATTCGGAGCATAAATGTTCACAATCAAAGTTTTCACTCCTTGCAGTAAAATTTCAATAGCTAAATATCTTCCATCTTTGTCTTTGAATATTACTTTGGGTTCCAAATCTTTTTTGACATATGTTACAACACCATTTTTTTTATTGCTTGCTAAAGAATAAAATTCTTCTCCCAATTTTTTCCTTATTAAATATTTATGGTCTTGGTTTTTAAGATGAGCTTCTTGCAAGCAAATTATATTACATTTTTGTTTTTCCAACCAGTGACCTACCATTCTACGTTTTTGGGGTGAATTTAGTCCATTTACATTCCATGTAAGTATTTTGTAATCCATTTTGATATATTCTTAAATATCTCCAAAATCGTCTTTATTCTCTCCCAGGAATGCATACATTTCTTCTGTGCTTTTAATCACCACTCTGGAGCTGCCATAATAGAAACTTAGTCCTTGAGGTATTTCCCAACGAAATCTGATTTTTTTCTCCTTCAGTTTATCCGTCAGACGCTTGAATTTTTTCCTTTCTTGCAGTATTGCTCTAGGCAATTCTTTCATTACTATGATTTTCTTTCCATCTATTACAAAGGGGTCAGTAAAGCACTTCCTGTAGATTTGTTCTTTTGTTCTTTTCATTGTAAATTGGACAACCACGTCTCTTGGTATGTTTTTGTCTCTTGCATATGTAGAATTAACTCTATAAACAAGATCCATGTGTTCTTTAACAACTTCTTCCTGTTCTTGTAAAAAATCTGCTATTGCTTCTTGCATTCTTGTAAAAATATCCTCATTCAATTTTTCCTCAATCCCTCGAAATCTCAAGTGGTTTTGCATATCTTTATAATGCATCATCTTTTCCATCCTCTCGTTCTCTCTCATTGTCTTATGGGTGTTTTCTTCCAGTTCTTTTACTTTAGTTTCTATATCTTGTGTTCTTGTGGATAATTTTTGAAATTCTGCTTTTAATTCCATGCAATTTTTATCTGCTTGAGCCGCTATATTATTCATTTTAACATTTACCTCTCCTATAGCGTCTAACATTTTCTTTTCCATTGCTTCCATAACAGCTAGTAGCTCTTTTTCTTTTTTTGCTGCCATTGTAGGAGAGGACCATGTGGCTGCTCTCGATCTTAGTCCTCGGTCCGTTTTGCCTCTTTAAAAGGATCGATTTTATCTTGTCTTCCAAATCAAACACCAATTAGTGCATTCAAACAAGCTAATCTTGCCAAGTCAAATTATGTTGGTTTCAGCCTTCTACGTTATATAATCTTTGAGATATTGCAGTTTAAAAATTTTATAAATCCAAAATGGCGGCCGCGACTTCTCTATGGTTAATGTCAAAGGTTATAGTCTTTTTACCTTGCTTCTGGCTTGCCGTAGTTTCCTTTTGTCCCTTCCTTTTCTTTACTTGTCTGCTCTCTGCACGTCACTTCCTGTTATGGTCTTTCTGGTCCGGCAGTATTTAGAGTCCCCTTTCTGGTCCGGCAGTATTTAGAGTCCCCTTTCTGGTCCGGCAGTATTTAGAGTCCCCTTTACCTTCTTCCGGTTCTTCTCCTTTTTCCTTCTTGTCTGCTCTTCTAGCCGTCACTTCCTGATTCAGTCCTCACGTCTTAATCTCGCGATGCTTGGTTCCCTTCTCCCTCTTTGTCTCGCGATGCTTGGCTTCCCCTCCCGACTCCTTTTAACCACAGGAATGTTAAACAACTTGTTTTTTTGGCTTTTTAAGTTCAAATTCGGTTTTTTAGCACTTCAAAACTGCTCTCATCCAATCAACATCAGTCTATTGCTTCACCCGATCTGTTTTTCATCTTTCAAAACGCGGCAATGGTAAGGCAAAAAACTTTTTTCCGTTACCTTTTGTTGTTACTTCGCTTCAGATGTGGTCCCAACGTTTAAACTTTGTCTTCTTTGTTAAGGAATCAGGGGAATTGGAGGTTTTATGCTGAATTTTTCAGCTCAGCTCGGCTCCTTAGAGATACTCGCAAGAATCCTCTTCGGCTGCAGTGCTCAAGGTGTCGGAAAAGTCTCCTCCGAGACTTTCCCTTCACCGAGGTTGCTCAAACCTGGATTATATTGCTTGCTGGTCCTCACACTACCTGTGTGAGGTTGCGTCGGGTGGATTAACCCACCCAAGCTGTCAGGAAGAGCCGCTGTCCGCCTTGCGCATTTGCAAAGCGTGTCAGACCTCCATTCTCCCAACTGGAAACCTCTCAGGCTGTCATGACTTCTGAATGGGGAGAAGGGGCTGCCATGAATACCCCCTCTTTTTTGCCAAAAAAATTCTTAAATGTCCCCCTCCCAGTTGGTAGACTGTCCCACTAAGCCTGCCCTGGAGGGGAGGGCAGGATGTAAATCTAAAAAATAAAAATAAATTAAGAATCATTTATGTAGAATTTATGTAGAATTTAGTCAATGGATTATCGTATATTGTAGAGGACTATACATTGAAGAGGACGATTGAAAATGGCAGCCAAGAACATGCCAAGTCATCGAAAAGGGGTATTAATATTAAGTGATGTAATTATTCCCATTATCCTGAGGCAGAAAATAAAATAACCTTTGGCTTAAGAGAAGAGCTTAAAAGGTATTTAAAAGTTCAAGCGCAATTTTTAAAAACTCCCTTGGAAATGGCAAGTTAAGATGGTCCCCTTAACTTTTGTACAATCCAAGCAACATAGATAGCACGTGGTCTGACATGTTGTGCCTGTGTCCAGCGTTAAGGCTCACACAGTGACCCTTCCCTAAAAATGTTCTTTTGTGCTACAAGTTGCACAAAAAATGCCTAAGCAAATGCTCCAGCTAAGAAAACAAATTTTCCTTTATACTTATGTGGTCATGCACAGTAATCTATGTAAAAATCGAGAATTCTCCTCAGTCATTCTGTCCCAGTAACACTGGATATATTTTGAGTGCTAAAACCCCCAATTCAGTACAGCAGGTCTCTATGTATCTGTCTGCCCCCTCACGCATAGAGGGAACCCCTTCCCTAGATTCTGTTCTTGTTGCTCCTGTAGGCTGGGCAAAAGGAAGTTCTTTCTTGGGAGGAGGGGGTGAGTTTTCACAAAAGAGGCTTACTTTACTGAAGCCTCACATGCTCTTAACTTGCTCTTACTTTAACAAATAATAAAAAATTGGAACTCTGAAGCCTCAGAACTTTATGGATTTTCACCAAAATCAGAAAGAAAAGGACTTATGGAATATTTGTGACTTTAAGAAAATGTAGATAACAAACATACGTTCTGAATGTGGATCATGCTTTCTAAGTCAAGGCAATTTTTCATACCTCTGATAACATCTAAACTTCTATGACTGTGACATTTGCTTTTTCTAAAATCTGGTTAGGTCCTACAGCTCTCCGAATATATTCTCCATGCCAGATTTCAGACAGTCTTGATTTTTGGCATAGCCAACTCAAAAGGCAAACCTGCCTTAGCCACTGTTTCTTGACAGGGCTTGAAAATATATGTACAGCTGGCTTTAAAAGCACAGCAAGTTTCCATTTCAGATACAAATTCCAGATGGCATTTTGTCCCTCCATAATTTCTTCAGAAATATTCCAATTTGCTCTCAAAATTGCTCAAGCATCATACAGATTAGCAGTTATAAGCAATGAAGTCTATAAACTGTCATAAAAAAAGGTGACAATCATATGAAATGGTTAAAAGCTGTCAAGTTTTAAGACAAATTATGCATCATAACAGCTCATTTGTGCGCTATACAAGGTAACAGCAAAGAGAATTTGCCTATAAACTGAACCCATACAAAAAACTACCCTTTCATTGTAATAACTGCACTCCACAAACTTAATAAGTTTGTCTTGCACATTTTATACACCTATTTATGCAGATTATTTTCTGCAAAAATTGAATTTTGCATTTCACTTTAAATGCAAACAGGAAGTCATCTATCAAAATTCTATACGCACCCAGAGTAAATTATTAAAAAATGAACTCTCTGTTCAGCGAACCATTTAATAAACATAATGTTTATGCAGTGGATCATTTATCTTTCCATTGTTTAGCCTGCAGTTTTATGTCAAGAGTTTGTTTCAGCACATTCAAGTTCCTGTCCATACATCACATGTCTTTTGGAATTCTGCACTGGTTCTTAATCTTTGCTTCATTGCCAAGAAACTGTAAACTTCATCTAAACCACACACACACACACACACACAAATGTTTGTAGTCATTCCCTGAGACACTGCTAGAGATGTGTTCCTTAAGCAATGTTTTCTGAAGGAAGAAAACTGATCCAAATGTGGACTTCAAAATAAAACAGTAGTACATGGAAGGTGCTTGAAGAGGGCAGAGGAAGGGTAGGATCGTGAGAAATATTAAGAAATTCAAACATGCTGCAGGATCACATGATCCCTCCTGAAACCCCTTTCTATAGTGTAAATCCCCCCACTCAAGTTAACTACAGTTAGTGCTAACCTCGGTAACCATAGTTTATTATAACTGGTTGCCTAGAACTGGAAACAACATTTGAAGCTGCCTAGAACTGGAAACAACATTTGAAGCTGGATTAAAAAACCTGAATTAAAAGGGAGTCCTGACTGGCATTAACCATGATTCAAGTTAGATTCAAGTATAGTAGCACCTTAAAGACCAACTGGAGGGGTATGAAATTTCAATAGATAAAGCTCCCTTTATCTTGGTTCAAGCTGGTGCTGAAATAAATGTTAGCTATGCTTTTAATGCTGGTGTCCTTCCTTCCTTCCTTCCTTCCTTCCTTCCTTCCTTCCTTCCCTTCCCTTCCCTTCCTCCCTTCCAGTGTAAAGAATGGAATAAGTGGATCTTAACCCTTAATCTTGGTTTGAAGCAGGGGTGTAGACTTTTTAAATCCCCGGGGGGGGGGGGCAGGGGCTCCCTTGTGCGCGCGCGCTCGGGACCATGTCCCCGCCGCTCCCCCCCCAGGGAGCCGCCGCCACCGCTTCCCTCCCCCGGGCCGTGCCTGCCCGCCCGCCGTGCTCCCCGCCCCCCTTCCTCCATCTCCCCGCTCACCTCGGGCGCCGGCGGCCGGCGCGTCGCCCTTGCAGGCCCCTGGCTCCTGCTCTGCCTCATGCTCGGGGCGTGCGGGGGTGGCGCAGATGCCTCCCCCCCCGCCCTAGGGAGGCAGGAGGGCAGGCCGGGGGTGGGGGGGAAGGAGAGGCGGCGACGGCCGGATGACTGGCCACCGGGCGCTCCATTTTCCCGGGGGTGGCTGAGCCCCCCCCGGGAAATTTCGGGGGGGTGGCTCGAGCCCTCGAGCCCCCCCGTAGTTGATGCCCATGGTTTGAAGTAGATGGACCACATCATACCTGCACTGGCAGCAGTAAAGGTGAATAGGTGAGCCGGCACCCATCTCTAGTGCCACTGACCAGGTCTTAGTCGAGTAGCCTCTGTGACCCCAGCAGAACTACTGGGGCTTAGCTCTGCTTGCTCCTGGTTGCAGTGACCCTCCAGGGCAGTGGCCCACTGGGAACCTTACCTGTAATTTAAATGGCCCATTGTCCCCTGTTCCTGATCAATTCATCCACAACAGGATTGATGACAATAGGATTTGAGTACCCAAATATATAAATTTGATGCAATTGTGCTTGTTTTCTTATCGATAAAAGTATTAACACCAATATGTCCATGAGTTACAGTTGGTACATGTCAATGCTACAGTCATGTTCTTTCACATACTTAAAAAAAGTGTGTGGGGGGGGAGAAATCACCTCATAGCAAGTATCTCGTTCTAAGCACGTGTAGACATTCTGCTGCATGTCCAACATATCTTGCAACAATCCCATCCAGTATGACTCATTAACAGGAGGCTGTCTTGTAAGAGGAAAAATAAAGAGAAACATTAACTTTCTTCCTTAACTCAACAAGAAGATGAGCAAATGGTTTTTAACTGAACTGGAGAATGAAATGAATGCACGCCCCAGTGTATACAGAAACATTATTTGTCCCACTGTTCTTCCATGGAGTTTAGAGTGGAGCACATGGTTCCTCCTTCCCCATTTTACCCTAGTAACCATCCTGTGAGGTGGGTTAGTTAGGCTGAGAGAACATGAGTGGCCCAAGGCCACCCAGGCTGTTTCATGGCAGAGTGAAGACTTCAATACAGGTCTCCTATATTTTAGCCCAACACTTTAACCAGTATACCACATTGACATATTCTGGCTTAACGTTGGTTAAAAATGCTATCTTAATGCAGTCACATTATATAGCTATATACGCATATTCCCATACCTCAGCTAAAATACCTTCTTAAAAAAAGAACACTCCATTTGCTTCTAAAGAATAAATACATTATCTGCCAGCAACAATATTCAAACAATAATACTAGAACTTCATACCAACTTGTATCAATTTCTAGCACTTGGAAACCAACCGTTTTTTGCTATAAATTATAAGAAACGAGTATTTCAGTAAGAATCACACTCTCAGAAACAACGCGTTCTGATTCACATTAATCAAGAATGTTTGTTACTCACTTGCGGCCTGTGTGCCTAGTCAATCGAATCAACAGCTTTTGTGCTTCTTCTGGGCTGTTCTGTGTGTCTTTTACAAAAGATACAGGTTTCTGGAGTCCATGCTTCTCCAAAATTTCTGACACGCTGTAAAAAAAAGAAATCAACCTTTTTTTAAAGCCATTTAGTCCAACTGTAAGCCTTGCCTCGTGCTACTATTAACTTATGGTACAGGAGGAATAAGTATGGACATAAAAAGGGACAGGGAAAGAAGTGGAGAGTCTAGATCTCATTGAGTTTGCATAGAGCACAGGCCGGAACCCCTAAAAGCCAGGAATTGCTCAGTAGTGCCGCCACCACCACTAGATGGCTATCTTAAGAAATATGTGTTACCCTGTGAAGCTGTCCCCACACCCCGAGGTTGACCTGAGCATATATGTGTGTCTGAGAGCTTCCAGAATCTCTGTGAGGCAAGCCTCTACCTCATCCTCTTTGAGTAATGGGGGGGGAAGAGGGGGATAATGTAAACCCATCAAAGTCTAGCCGTATGAATAAATTTTAAAAAGGTTTATTCTTCTAAGCATACACAAGACAGTATGGTTTTAGAGTTTGGGAAAATAAAACTCCATGGACTCTTCCGAATTTTCAGAACTTTTTAATGAATGACCCAGGAAAATGTCTGAGGTAATTCTATGGCTCCATTCAGACAAAGCAAGACTATGGGTTACTTTAACTATGATTAGTTGCAGATTCTGTCTCACTTTCTGAACCTCATCTTGGTCTGTCTAATCTAACAGAAAAATGGTTTCCCTTTTTGGAATCCATAGCTCAAGATTCAAAGTTGAAAAATTATGGTCTGGAAAACCGGTACCACTATATATCGTCTCTCCTCTGAAGTAATGTGGAATAGAAGTCCTATAATCACACTCTTCTATATTCTTGTTTTCTATTTAGCTCCAAAGTTATGTGATTTAGACTGCCTTCTCCTATATATGTTTGGTAGTAGTTGCATTTATTAAGTATGATTATTACTTACAGGTTATTTAAAGATTGTTGTCAAGGTGCTGCTAAAATACTGCCTTATTGTTATAATTCAAACGTTGATGTTCAGATTGTTGTAATTTTTTTTTAAAATTTTCAATAAAAATTTAAATTATTTTTAAAAACTATGGTTCATTTGTGAGAACACAAGTCGGCCTGCAAATGATCGTTCAGATTAAATGCTGGCTTCTTTACCTCAGCTCTGCAATCTGGGACAGTAGTGCCAGGGAACAGCCAAGGATGTGCATTCACACAAAACTACAGTTAAAACTGTAGTTAATAAACCAACCTGAAACCATGGTTTTAGATCTTGGTTGATGGAACCTAATTAAACATAGGTTGTTTCAATCACACTCGATGATGTTTATTTTTATTTGGATTTATATCCCATCCTCCCCTTAATGAGCTCAGGGCAAGTTTATTTATTTATTATTCACATTTCTACCCTGCCTTTCCAGACAGGCTGGCTCCTGTCCGTATAGGGCAGTTCCAACAGTATAAATACACTACAGTTAAATCCATGTTAAAACACAATATAAAATAGCATAACTCATATACGCCATACAGCTCTAATAATAAGCCAGATACCTCGGTGGTTGATGGTACTGGAAATTAAATTTTCCAGAGATCTATAAAATTTATGATTTCAGACCCAGACTATAGATGGAGGCCAACCCAAGGAGGGGGACAACCACTGCCTCAGTTGAAAGACCAGTGGAAGAGCTCCGTCTTGTAGGCCCTGTGGAATTGTAATTTATCCCGCAGGGCCCTGATCTCACATGGGAGCTCATTCCACCAGGCAGGGGCCAGGGCTGAAAAAGCCCTGGTCAAGGCAAGTCGGACATCCCTGGGGCCGGGGACCACCAAAAGATGTTGACTGGTGGACCGTAGCGCTCTACGGGGCCTCATATGGGGAGAGGTGGTCTCGAAGGTATGCTGGCCCCTGGCCATATAGGGCTTTAAGGTAAGTACAATCACACTACCCACAGATTAATCAAACCATAGTTTCACATGATGTTGGAAAGGAGCCTGTAGGTATTTGAGTCTGCGTCTTTATTCGGCAGGGTTTTCTGTCACTGCCTGTCTTCCCCCTCCCCTTCTAACTATATATAATTGTCCTAATGTTAAACTTCACCAAGAAAAAGCAGGACAGACAATAGCAAGGCCTAAACAGTTGTATGTGGAAAGTCCAAAGTCTAGGAAGTAACCTCGAGCAAGCTCGCAGTAATATTTGACCTATAAATTCTCTTTTGTAATAATCTAGACATGTTTTTAGCTATAAAGCATAATACTGTGTTAATAAAGTTAATGTATTGGAAGAGATGAAAGGAGTTTCCTACCTAAGAATTTGTTCCAGTTCATCAACCTTGTCATGCAGACTATTAGTAATGTCCGTTTCAGGGCTGCAAAGAAAATAAAGCATTCTGAGGTTATTATCACTAAAATAGTGGTATTAGAAAAGAGGGGAAAAGTAGAAAATCTGACAAATAAAATTACTGCAGTCATCTGCAGGATAAAAGGCCTGCTTGGATATTACAACTCACCCTTAGCTCAGTGCATAGTGAGGTTGGGGGTGATCATAAGCTTCCTTCCCCATTAACTCAACTCCACTGAAGAAGGCATAGCAATTGTCCCATTCCCCAACAAAAACTGTATCCGTTTGTGATTGTAGAGGCTGGGTTGCTAGGATTTATGCACAAGCTAACCAAGCTACAATTTAGAGCCTCACATTGCAAAAAAAGAAAAGAAAAAAAAAGCAGCTACAATGTAGGGCCTGCATTACTAAAAAAAAAAAACCACTCCAAACCCTTGAACATCACTAAATTAACATTTTTTCCCAGTAATGCTATGGGACCTCTGAAACTCCTGGTAATGCTATGGGATCTCTAACCTTGGTGGTCACTTCCCACAAAATGATTCTGGGACCCAAGGAAGAATTAAAAGAGGCAACACGGCTTCTTTATATCGCAATTTAAACTGAAGCTTCCAATGCAATGTACCCCCACAGCAAGTTCACAGGAGAGGTTTAGCCTGGCTCAGAGACCCATGTGCCAAACACACGATGGGTAAGAAATCAAATACGCACATAAGCCCGATTAATAGTGTTATGCTATTTCAACTTTTATGACTAAACAGAAATCTGTCCATTACTGGAATGACATAGGATTGAATCCAGCAATGCGCAAACAGAAACAGACTTAGAGCCGTTCTGCCCTAACATTGCAATACCTAACATTTCCCGCCCTGTATATTACAGTGTCCACAAACATAAGTGGAAACACAGAGATACAGTAAGTCTGGCATAGCACAAGTGGCAAATGTGGTCTTTTTCTTTCATTTCCAACAGCTCTAGTGCAAGCAGAATTTTTGCACTGGATCTAACCCATAGCCTTTTGAGAAACTAAAATTTCTAAGTTCCTCAAGCCATCTTTTACAGTGTCTGTTTTTATTAAGCACCTTTCCTCCTGAGGGGGTCCAGAGTGACATCTGAGCTTCACAACTAACTACCCATACACATAGGTTACAGTGAAAGAGAGTGACTTGCCTAAGGCGAACTCAAGCCCTAGACCTAACACCACAAAGAGGGCAGTGTTGCCATACTGCAGCCTTATACAGCATCTCTCTCTTCTTCTTCTTCTTCCCCCTTACCTGTTTGGGACCCCTCATGTGTACTGCCGGTCAGTACACGATCCCTTCCCTTAGTGTCACTTTATTTTTCGCTGCAGATTCTACTCTCCACATCAGGACAGGTAAAGTATTTCAATGAAACTACCTGCTAATGCAAACGTCTCTATATTTTTCTGCCTTAATTTCCTAGCTCTGTATTGTGTGTTTTGATTGCTTGATTTTATATTTCTGTGTGTGTGGATGTTCCTTCAGTAAAAGAAACTAATGATTCTTAAGATCTAGTCTCTGTAGGGTTGCCAGCCTCCAGGTGGGGCTTGGGGATCTCCCGCTTTTACAACTGATCTCCAGCTGACAGAAATCAGCTCCCCTGGAGAAAATGGCTGCTTTGAAGGTTGGACTCTATGGCATTGTACCATGCTGAGGCCCCTCCCCTCCCCAAACCCCACCCTCTCCTGGTTCCACCTCCAAAGTCTCCAGGTATTTCCCAACCCAGACCTGGCAACCTTAAGTCTCTGCGTCTATTTCTGGGACTTGGATAAGTGGGACTCTGATATATAAAGGTCACAATCCTATAGTTATGCCAACTGCACGTTAATACCATAATTCCCCAACCTTTTATTAAAGAAATAAGGCAATATGGCTAGATGGCGACGGATGAACAGTCCTATTCAGCAGCTGTGCGGTACTAGCTTCTTAAAGCACTTTATCAGACTGCCTTCACCACACTATGGTGATACTTCTGAAGCAGCCCCTTTTGAAAATTAGGGAGGTTTATAAAATGCCTGATTTCAGGGACTGCCTTCTCTGCCACTCTTTTAAAATTTAATTTCTGCAGCCAAAGTCCTGTTGAGTGCCAGATTATGCATTCAGACAGTCCCACTTTGAACTGCAGGTGCAGGATCACCTTTCTGGATGTTCTCTTCAAACTAACAAAAATATCCCTGCATATTAAAAAAAAGACAGAAAAAGACTGAGCTCTTTCTCCCCAATGTGCTAGGATTTATTTAATATAGAGCACATATACATAAAAGGCAGTTTGCTGCTTCAGATCTCCCCCCCCCCCCCGCAAAAAAACACTGTACTCAAGTAGCAGGCTAAAGCTGTTGCAAAAAAAGGTTTACCATTTGACTCTACTAAATATATAAACTAGCTCTTACATTGTTCTCTGTATTCTGGTGGTAAAGACTACTGCTAAGCTTAATCATTTCAAAAAATATTTGGCAAAGATTTCATTACCCACCCCTAACCTAAAAAAACTCTATTTTGCTTCACCCACAGTTAAGTTAAAAGCAATACTCACCCATAACCTCTCTGAGGAAGGCATTCTAAGATATCATAACAGAGAGAAAGCTGGTCATCACGTCTGCAGCCATAGATACATTCTAATGCAATAATCATCAAGAGGTCTTGATCTGAAATTATTTTTTGCTGACACTATGGGGAAAAGAGATCATAACCTTAGCTGTGTGTCAGATAACCCCCCCCCCCCAAGTTTTCAGTATGTTTCTTCCAGATTTTTATGCAACAGTCAACCAACCCTTAAATAGGGCAATTATTACAGTAAAGCCAATTTAGTGATTTGGTTAATTACGGAGGCTTTCTTGGTCTTTGATAATTTTCAGTTGAGTATATCTTTTTTTTTATAATTACAGAATCTGCAGCGGAAACTAATTTATAACCTGAAATTATAGCCTTGGAACAAGCCTTCCCATTTTTTTAAAAAAAGAAAGATAGGTAGATAGACACAAATAGATACATATCCCTACGCATGATTTAAGAAAAACCCCCAAAAAAGCTCCCTCACCACTAAATTTCACATTACAATGATTATATTCTGAATGGGGGGAGGAGTTAGTATATAATAGTAACTGAAACCAAACTTTCACCATTAAGATCTTTATGACTGGCCAAGTCTACAGGTACTAAAGTCCTTTCATTTGAAGAACATGGACACAGAATTTACTTACTTAAATTTATATCCCACCTTTCTCCAAAAGGGCTTAAAATGTTATCCTTCCCATGCTTAAAACAAGCCTATGAGGCAGGTTTGTGATTCAGTGTCACCTAGCATACTTTCATAGCACACTGGGGATTCCATCCTGGGTCTCACAGATCCTACTCCTAACACTAACCATGACAACATGTTGCATCTACTAAGAGTAGAATTCCTCGTCAGAGATCTACTCAAGTCCAAGGCCCGAGAATATGTTTAAAAACTTAATATTTGGGCTTGCATATTGTGGCTTAGAATAAATTGGTTAATACAGTATTAATTTTCTTCCCCTACTTTCACATACATTCCAAACTCTTGAACAAAGGAGTTCCACATATGTGAGGCTTGTCCCAGTTTTCGACTGGCATTCTTAGCTGGCCACTAAATCTCCCTCACTCAGTCTTTCCAAAGCCTCATCTACAGATGTAAAGGAATGAGGTAGCCAAGTTCTGAAGTGATCTGTGACTGTGTCACTTCAGCCTATGGTCTACACTTCAAACTACAGCCCTAAGCTGTTACTTCAGGCTACAGCTGGTGGTGGTTGTGGTCAGGAAAATTTCTGGATGCTCCCCCACAGGAGAAAAAATATGTTCCAAAAAGAAAACTGGCACAGAAGAGAGATGGCTGGACTAAAACCTCTCTCTCTTTTAAAAGTGCCAGTTTTGTTTGCCAGCAGTTATCAAATTAAGAGTACACTTCTTAAAAAAAGCATTCCACCTGCAGCCTGAAGTGGTACTAGCCACTCTACTGCATCATACATTCACAAGTTCAGCCTGAGGCCATTTTAAAAGTATAGCAGAGAAAGAGAACTTGACAGCACAACATTCTGCCCCGTGTATGCCTCAGGGTTGTTCTAAGCGTCATCTCCTGGGTATTGAGGAAAAGGTAAAACTGCTTCTGCTGAACTCTACACTTTGACTCTGTTCCGCTCTTGCTGTATCATGCCAGTTTTGTCCCTCACCATCCCAGAAGTAAGTTTTACACACTTTCTATACAAAAACACTTCTTGCTACAGCAATGTAGACCTGGATTGCTGCAAATATGTGCAAGTGCTAGAGATTGTTAGGAGAAAATATGTAAAAAGTCAGGAAAAAAACCTAACATTTTTCCTGTTTTTTCCCCAGGGCCTTTTAAAAAATGTTTAGACGGAAAACTTGATAGTTCGGGGGAGCACTGAAAAAACACCTATGAAATATTTTCTCTTTTTGAGTGAGTGAAATGCTTTTAAAGACATGATGGGCATGTTGTAGACATATACAGTTCTTGAATCCAAGATGCATTTCTGCACCTAGAAGCAAAGTTCCCTCTAAGCTGTGCTACGGGGCGCTGGCAAATAAAATTTTAACAGCCAGCTCACAGAATTTCTGTTTCAGCCCAGAGATACTGATTCAGCCAATTGGAAACCATGGAGGATGGGGGCACCCCTTTCTGGGGCGCACAGAATTAGATCCCCTGGTCCAATCCCTTTGAAACTTTGGGAGATTTTTGAGGAGAGGCACCAGCAGCTATGCTGAAAATCTGGTCCCTCTACCTCAAAAAACAGGCCCCCCCAGAGCCCCCAGATCAATTCTCCATTATAGCCTATGGGGGCCATTGACTATAATAGTCCCCATAGGCGACAATGGAGCTGAAAAAAAGGGAGGGGTGCACATCTGTTATATTTTTCAGTATGATTTGTAAGCTGCCTTGAGTCATAGGGGAAAGTGGGAAATGAATGTTTGAATAAATAAGTAGTTTGGATGGGTTGATAACATTTAAGCAACTTCCTGTTTTTTAGGTTAGGTAGGGTTCTAACAGTGATTGTTCCTAAAGAAATGAACAGGGACTCATGAAAGCTCATAACTGGCCACATATTTTGTTAGTCTTTAAGGTTCTACAGGACTCTTGCTCTTTCCTCCTCTGTTACATGTGACCTATAATGCCAGTTGTCATATTTCACTAAAAAACAAAGTGGACTGCAAAAGCCCCCTTCCCCCGTGCTGGCATGTTTTCTAAGGCTCAGCACAGGGGTACCAATATAGTGGGCTGGGATGGGCAGACCTGTTCTCAGGAGGACAGGTCTATCAATATAGTGGGCTGGGGAGGGTAGACCTGTTCTCTGGAGGACAGATCTAATATAGTGGAAAGGGGTGGATAAGATTTGCCTTGATTCTTTTTCTCTTCTAATGTTAAAATTATTCTTAAAATATAGTTTAAATATAACTTAAAAGAATTTATTCTGAGATTCTTACAAGGTTATGAAAGTAATCTAAAAAACTAATTTACATGATAGCCAAATGTAGACTCACTCACAACTGTAAAGCTATTAGTTTTTTTTTTTCACTCATGAGGTAGAATTTCTGCTCACAACACTGTGGAGCTTGGAGGGAATATTGCCTAGTGAGTACTATTTAAAGGATACCCAATCTTCCTCAGAAAAATATGCAAGGCTTTCACTGCTTGCCAACAGTTGCATGACTTGTTGTCCATTTGACCAGACAGACAGCAAAAACTGAGGTACACGTGCTAAGACAGCATACAAAGCATCAGCCCGCAGTTTTCATTCAAGTTTTGGACATATTCGCAAATTTATATGCTGGATAAGTTACAAATGATGTATTTTATGTTGTTAAAATTAGTTTAGGTTTGATAGAACAGTAAGTATTGCATATGTTTCAATTTTTCCCAAAATTTTGGTCCCCCCCCCCAGAAAAAACAATGGGAAAAAACAGGGGTTTTCTACCATGGCTTCAAAATTTCTGGAAATTTTACATCTCTTGCACAACTAGACCCATACATGCTCTAACAAATTGTTTGCAGGTTTGCACAGGGACTTAAAAGCAATATTTTAGGGATGCATGCAAACCATCTTCTTATACGAATAGCAGAATATGGGCAAAAACAGCAGAATATGAAAAAAGAAAATCTCCACTGATACAGCTACACAGTTTTTTTAGAAGAAAAGATGCCTAAAATAGGGGCAGTAACTTCACAAAATCAGTACCACAACATCCACATGCTAAATTAGCTGCTGGGCAGTGATTAATGATCAAAACTATATTCTGATCTCTCGATGACACAGATCAGCCATATATTATAAATTCCACTTCCACCTTGTTTAGAGGACAAATGTTTGTATCAACAAGATAAATGCTTCATCCAACAATGCCGCACAACAACAATTGCTGCACAACAACAGGCTATCTCCAGGGCCAATCGGTACAGGCAAGTTTAAAAGGTACACGCACGTACTACTGTGACGGAAAAACAGATTATGAGGAGCAAACAGTAATAACTAATAAGATGAACTTACAGCTGGTTTTGAATGCTCAAAGATTTTCAGAGGAAATTTTAGATCTTCCTTCGCCAGAGTTACTAAATATTCTTTCAAAAGCTTGTTAGCCAGCCCAGGAGACTGATTTTCACAGCGGTGTAGGAATGGAACCATCCACTGGTAAGCATTTTTCACGTATCTTTCCTCTGGGGACTGGAAAGAGTTCAGATAGTTTTAATATCAGAGATGAACAAATTAAAAGTATACAGCTACTGTAAGAAAACTGTAAGTAAACCTGGACTATATAAAACGTCCTAGTATTTAAAAGGCAAGAGCTGGCTCAAAATAATCCACAAAATTGGGCCAGCCTCTGCTAAAATGTACAGTTCTACAAACCAGGAGAAACTACTAGGTTTGCAAATATTACCAATAACAACAACAATAACAACCTTTCACAACGGTAAAAGCAATATCGGCACGTGCAGATATTTTTTACATTTTCTACTGTTATGGAATTCAAGGCAGTATATGCAGAATTCCAAGAAGGTTGGTTACCCAGGCATGGACTGGACTCAGGTATTTTAATTCAGCAAAGCTGCTATACTATGTGCCTTCCATCCATACTATGGGTATGAGTATTAGAGCACCAAGGGTAGCAGGAGACATGGAGCAATTTTTCTGCTCAGGAGCTTTCCTCTCAGGGTCCATAATTCCCTGACCCATCAGATCACTGAAAGATAAGAGCTTGCAGAATATATAATGATGACAGACAACCTTTTCAGTACTTAGCTCATTCAGCTTTGGACCACAATCCAATACAGAGTTAGGCATGCTTAAGCTTAATGGAATCAATGAGCTTCAGGGGGCCCTTAACTCTGTGCTGGATTATGACGTTCACCTAGAATGAGTTCCTGGGGCCATTTTGGAGTAAATGGATATTAAGCCAAATTCAGACAAAACTGAGCTGATTACCAGATTTTAGTCTGCTCTGCTCAAGATCACATTGCAGAATGTTTACCATTCATGCCATCATATAGCAACACATACATTAATCATTAACAGCCTTAGCTTCTCAATGTCTTCCATTTGTTGCAGATCTTTCAAGGTCAGAGTTACGTCACATCCGGTCTCATAAACGAGTGTCTCCAGTGTAACCAAGTTGTCACACAGAGAATGCAGGCCAGAAATATTTCTCTCCATACCAAGGCGAACCAGAGACAGAGCACAATCCACCTGTTAGAAAAAGAAAAGAAGAAGATAGCTTGAGCTATAAGTTCACAAAGGTGTGTGTAGGATGTATTCTTAAAAGTAAAGCAGGAAAAATCTTTCAAATGAGAAGGCATCAAAATCAGTTTTAAGTGCTCAAACAATTAGGTGCCTTGAACTTTTCTAACCAGCCAGTTTGGTGTAGTGGTTAAGTGCGCTAATCTGGGAGAACCGGGTTTGAGTCCCCACTCCTCCACTTGTACCTGCTGGATGACCTTGGGCAAGCCATAGTTCTGGCACAGCTGTTCTTGAAAAAGAGCAGTTTCTGTCAGAGCTCTCTCAGCCCCACCTGCCTCACAGGGTGTCTGTTGTGGGGAGGGAAAAGGAAAGGAGTTTGTAAGCCGCTGTGAGACTCCTTTGGATAGTGAAGAGTGGGGTATAAATCCAATCTCTTCTCTTCTTCTTCTTCTATAGTTTTTATGCATTTTAAAATATTTTATTGTATTAGGTTATTTTCATTGTATGCTGCCTTGAGTTCCTATAAGGTGGAAATGTGGCTAATAAATGTTTTAAATAAATAACAATTAAAGCCACAATTTCATCAGCAAATGGACCAGATTATCGGGAAAGAAAGGCCACAGCTATATTGAATACAACACAGGAGTGTTGGTGCAGCACAGGGATGGATCCTGCATTGGCCAACCCACCTGCCACCCAATGTTGTCCCCCCCCCCCCCCCCCGCAGCTGGGGAGGTGCAATCATGGAGTGACTGGCCTCTGGAGCCGCTGCATCGTTCCCTTGCCACCTGGCCAAGCTGGACAGGGACTGAAGGCTCCACCCCAAGACCCCATAAGAGGGTCCCCAAACAGGGGAAGATAGACACACAGGCACTGCCTGTCCCAAAAAAGGTTCTGTCCCAATGCTCAAACTGCCCATTATGGTGAGACAAATAATAAACAGTATAAGCACAAAAAAACCTGTAACAACTGAAAAGCAGGGAGGAGGGGAGGGAAAAACACCTCAAAGACTGAAGCACTCTCCCTTGGCAACTGCATAAATAGGGCTGGGAGGGGGGGTGACCAGCAGCTCTACACTTACAGCCTTGCCCCTCCTATGCTGTCCATGGGGATTGTTCCCTCCCCCTGAACAGCTGACCAAGCAGCTGGTCCAAAGCAGCCGGAACCATCTTTTGCTGTGATCCTCACCCACCCCAGCCCTGGGCTGCAAAGTGTGGCTTCAGGTAAAGGTCTTACCATGGCTTGCCTGCCACTGCATCACAACCCTGGTATTCTTTGGTGGTCCCCCTTCCAAATACTAGTGAGGGATGACCTTACTTAGCTTTTGAGATCTGACAAGATCAGCTAGCCTTGGACTACCCAGGTAACATCTAGTTGGGCTCAAAGACTCCGCTGAAATGAAGTTTCGAAACAAGAAACTAATAGTGCAGTTAAGCAGAATTATATCCTTCTAAGCCCAATGACTTTGTGTACTTAAAAAGATCACTGCCACAGGAAGTGGTGGCGGCTACAAGCATGGACGGCTTGAAGGGGGAATTAGATAAACACAAGCAGGAGGACCCGCGATACTCAAGGGAGGGGAGGAGGAGGAGCTCCACATCAAGGAGGAAGCACCCGCAGGTGAGCCTTCTCCCCCCCCCCAGCACCGATGGCGAGGCCCAGGCCTGCCGATCTCCCCCCCATGGGCTCTGGTGGTGAGGCCAGAGTGGCTCTCAACTGCCAGTCCCGCTGATCTCCCCCCCACATGGGCACCAGCTGAGAGGCCTGAGTGGCTCTCAGCCACGGGTCCCGCTGATCTCTCCCCCCCCCCCCGCACTGGCGGTGAGGCCTGAGCAGTTCTCAGCCACTAGGCCCGCTGATCTCCCCTCCGGCACCAGCAGCAAGGCCTCAGAGGCGGCTGTTCTCTGCGCATGTGCAGGAAACACTCTTTTACTTTTGGAGAGATTTAAATATCCCCCGTATAGTTTTTTTAAGTTTTCAGATTTTTCTGCACACCTGGGGATTGCTTCAAGTGTGCAGGAAAATCTCTCTGCCCCCCAAGTGCCCCCGATGTGCGGATTTAGACATCTGCACCCACTTGGCTATTAGTATATAGATATGGAGCAAAGGTCCATCAGAGGCTATTAGCCACAAGGTATAGATAGGAACTCTCAGTCTGGGGCAAGTGATGCTCTGTATTCTTGGCGCTTGGGGGGGGCAACAGTGGGAGGGCTTCTAGTGTCCTGGCCCCGCTGCTGGACCTCCTGAGGGCACCTGGTGTTTTTGGCCACTGAGTGACAGAGTGTTGGAGTGGATGGGCCACTGGCCTGATCCAACATTGGCTTCTCTTACGTTCTTAACTCTGCTTAAGATGACACTGTTAGTTCATTCTCTTTCGTGTAAATGTGCAGTAAAATTGGTAATAGAAAATATATTTACAATTCTTAAAAATAAAACATAAGATCAAGATTTCTTAATAACAGTTAAAAGTTACTCAAACTACTGATGTTTCCTTATTTTTTTAAAAAACAGACTATTGATCCTTCTAGTTCAGTATTCTCTCGTCTCCAAGCATGTCTCAATAACGCCAGAGAAAGCACAGTGAAACAAATAAACAAGAGCATCCACTGTGAAATGCAGCACTACTACAGTGGAAACAAAACAATATTATAACCAAAATATATATTGTAATAATTATTTCTAAAAATCTAAATTATTATATTTTAATTATAGTTTCTACCAAAACTGGCTTCAAAGTTATACAGATGATATATAATGCACGTGTTCCTTATGGAGGAAATACTTAGTCCTGGTTGCTTCTTACCTCCCCCCCCCCCCCCCCCGACACACACACACAATTCAAGCAATAGAGGTTAAAGCTGGAGGAGGGGAGCATTCCCACTGGAGCTGGCTCCAGGCATGAGAAAAAGGTGCTAATGCAAATCTTTTGTCATTTCACAGCTTCCACCCATGAATCACCACCTATGGAAATACCTACTGAACTGAAAATAGCTTCCAAACATTAATTAAATGTCTGACAAGTTAAAAAGGAAAGCGCTGGAATGGAATAGGTACCCAGCTATACATTTAACTGAACTACACATACAAATATAGCTTCACTGACATTTTTCCGGAACTGTGAGGAATTTTTTTAATCGGCTGCAAGCTCAAAGGAGAATGCTTTCCTGATGTTAAATAAAAGCACAAATCAAATTCCCAACCCAGAATCTGTGCAATCAGTGCATGAATATTTTGTGTATTCAGAAAAAATTTTTTAAATCGATTTCAGTGTGGACCAAACTCCAAGCCAATGGAAAAAATGTACTAAGTTGGACACAATCATTCTGCATGCCTACTAACATGCTACTCCGAATGTCCATCTTATTAAAACATTTTTATGCCATTTGTTATAAGATGATACAGGGTTCTGATCTTGTCTCTCTCTAAACACTTGTAGGTCCTTTCCGCATTTTCCTGCCACTCTGGATTTTCTCAGTGTGCGAGTCAAGGCAAAACAGCATCCAAATAACCTGAGGCAAGAACAGGCTGAAACTAGGCTGACCACTGAAGGGATATAAGGCAATACAGAATGGGGGGAAAACCCAGAATAAAAAGAAGATTGAACTCAATTTTAATGCAGAATGGGGGGAAAACTGAATTAAAAAGAAGGTTGAATTTGATTTCAGTGCAGAATTGCTTGGAGGACAATACAGTGAACACGGATTAAAAGGAGAGTGCAGAAAAAAGGGCCGTACTCCTCCTAAAACGTTACCTTTCCCAACAATGGACTAATTACCACTGGCATGCAGGGACATAACAAGCCCTGCTGGATTAAGACAAAGGTTCTATCTGGTGCAACATCCTGTTTCTAACTAGGACCAGCCAGATGCCTCCGGGAAGTTCACAAACTTGACAGGCAGACAGCATCCATCCTGTTAATTCCTCTGCACTAGCAAATATTCCAAGGTGTACTCTTCAGAAATCTATCACTTGGCCACCATAACAAAGAAGCAGAGTCCTCCTCCACAAATTTATTTCCACCCAACACACAGTTAACTTTACTGGTGATGGATGCCTACTAGACTAACTGGCTTTAAAAGAGGTTCACACTGTCAAGCTCAGCAGAATTACACGCTTCTAGATCCACTGAATGCAATAAGCTCTGAAGGGTGTAACTCTGTTAAACTATGCAGCGTGGGTCTATCAATGACTATTAGGCATGATCTCTAAATGGAACTACCATGCTCAACATTTACGATTGAACATTTACGATTTGAAATCATAGGCACTGACATGGAGTTAGAACCGGAATCTTTTCTACTAAATATGTTGGTAGATAATCTGTCAATTGTCGACTTGAAATTAATAACCTATATTCTTACGGCGGCACGCATAACACGGGCAAAAGTTTGGAAGTCATCTGTTCTACCGGGAAGAGAGGATATTGTTGACAAATTATTGGAATGGGCTGAACTAGATAGATTGAGTTACTTGTTAAATTCAGAATGTAATATAGACCCCACTTGTACATGGTCCAAGTTTTTCAGTTGGTTGTATTAGAGCAAATATTATGATGGTTCATCTTATTTCAATATGAATATTGTTTTTGGCTGTTTAATTATACCCATTGTTAAAAACCTAATAAAAAACGGTTAAAAAAAAACATTTAGGAAAAACAAATTTAGCTGCTGGCATAATTTGCCAAGAACTGTTTGGAGCTTTGGGGGTTGGCTGTATGCAGTATGCAAACAATATCCAGCTCTATATTTCATTATTCAAATCTCCAGATGGGCCCATCTTGGTTCTGAACTGGTGCTTTGAGACTGGAGCCAGGTGGCTACGGCAAAACAAACCAAAGCTGAATTCAGACAAGACAAATGTAATGCTGCTTGGGAAGGCTAATATTCTACAGGAACTGAATACAATTGTCCTAGATGGAGTGATGTTGGCTTTTCCAAAACAGGTTAAGAACTTAGGGTGCTTATGGACCCTGCCTTGCTCTTGAAAAGCAGGTTGGCACGGGAGCAAGAAGAACCTTCTGTCAGCTGCATCTGATTCGCCAACTCTCATGTTACCAGTTCCAGTGCAAAAGTGGCGTGACTTAGTTATACCTTTGGACGAATCTTCAAGACAGCAGTTAAATAATGAGCTACGGAGAGAGTAGCAGCCTGATTGTTGCCAGATAACAAATATAATAAATGAAAATCATGTAAACTTACTGGGAAGTGTGAAATCAACGGAGAAATTAAAGAAGATCATATAGAAGAATATAAATCACAACTAAATTAAAAAAAAAGTGTTTCTGTCTTTGCATTTCCACACAGGCATACTTTCTGTTCAACTATCTGCAAATTTGTCAAATACTTCATGAAGGGGTAAGGCCAAGAAGAAAAGTCTTCAAAAGGTTGGAAAGAATAGTTAAGAATTTCAAATAATCTGGCAGCATTGGAAAATTTGGGGTATTCAGTCCCCAGAAAGAGGGTGCACATTAAATAAAAATTAAATCAAAAGAGTTTTCAGCTCAGCATTAGAAAAGAACTTCCTGACAGAGTGGTTCCTCAGTGGAACAGGCTTCCTCAGGAGGTGGTGGGCTCTCCTTCTTTGGAGGCTTTTACACAGAGGCTAGATGGCCATCTGACAGCAAATTCTGATTCTGTGAACTTAGGCAAATCATGAGATGAAGGACAGGAAGAGTTGCATCAGTGCTTAGTCCTCGTGACCCTCTCTTACATGCCCAGGGAAATGCTGATTGCCACTTCGGGCAATTTTTCTCCAAGCCAGTTTTGGCCAGGGATCCTGGAGAGATTTTTTGCCTTCTTCTGGGCACAGAACAGGGGTCAGTGGGGGTGGGGGAAAGTATTTGTGAATTTCCTGCATTGTGCAGGAGGTTGGACTAGATGACCCTGGAGGTCCCTTCCAACCCTATGATTCTATGATTTCCTTTTGGCATCACTACATGAGTCAAGATGGCCCCTTCATTTTAAATTGGTATGTATCCTATACATAACTAAAGGCAGGACTGAAGGAAAATTTGGGCAGGGAATCCACCAGCTTGAGAGTCTTTCATCTACTGTCTCGTCCAAGAAGACACAAAAGGATCAAGCTCAGTCCATTTTAAAAGATTAGGAAGAAAATGTTGGACAAGTAGGAAAAAAACCTTAATTTTACTATGACTTTCCATGCTAACAAGGAAATGGAATCAAGACCAGCCCCTAAATCTTAGTTGAAATTTAAAATACAACTAGGCACTTGAAAAATGGCACAAAGAAATTTTTACCGTACAGGTCCAATTTTAGAGGAAAGAACTGGAAATCAAACTGGAGTGCCATAAAGCAGAATATCTAATTTTTGCCTTATAGACTTCCAAAGCACAAAGTATGAATTGCCCTCCAGAATGGTAAAAGAAACTTATAGTTGCAGCCAAGTGTACTTTATTAGACTCAAGAAAACGAAAATAATGAAATTTCCACTTGTTGGAAGAGGCAAAATGAAAGCCTAAGTACCTAGATGTTACCTTGACCCAGCCAATCTGGCCACGCTGATCTATGCTTCTATGATTTCATGGTTGGATTACTGCATGGATTCTACATGAGGCTGCCCTTGAAAACAGCCAAGAAATTAAAACTGGTTCACAGGCTGGTTCGTTGGCTGACAGACTGTTTCCAAGTTCAATTCAAGGTGCTGGAGATGACCTTTAGAGCCCTTCATAACCTGAGATCCACATATTTGAAGGACCTTCTCTTTTCATATGCACCAGTTATAGTCATCAGGGAGCCATCTGTTGGCTATACCAGCACTTAGAGTGACCCCATCTGGCATCAACCAGAGCCTGTGCCTTTCTTCTCGTGGCTCCAGCTCTGTGGAGTGGGTTTCCCAAAAAGGTGAGGGAGGCACCCTCCTTGGAAATCTTCAGGAAGTGCTGGAGATGTTTTTAACTGTTATTGTAAGCTCCCTGAACCATGAGGAAAGGTGGGAAATGTTTCAATAAATAAATAAATGTACTGTGATACACATCTCCTACCTCAAAAGCAACTCAGTTCTTCTATTTCCCATCCAAGAACATAATGTCGTTAACCCCTTTCTCCCCTTTTCCACTCTAAAAGAGCACATAATACAATCATATTTTGCATGTCTTCTTTGGAAATCTTGAATGTGTGAGTATACGCATGCACAAATGTACATGCACCACCACCACCACGTGAGCACAAAAATCTTCCTTTTGAAAGTTATGGGTTTCATGTGGCTTTAATTTCTATGAGAATATATCCAGCACAAATGCAGTTATTCCTTTATATGATAAAAAGAAGGGATACGGCCAGCAAGAGTTCCTCAAAACTATTTTAAGGGGTTTTTTAATCAAAAAGAAAGGTTCAAAACAAAGAAGTTGATAATGTATTTTGTACACATCAAGTCAGTATTCTGGTGTTTCATACAAACTGAGCCCATCTACAGTTGGTCTGAAGCTACAGCAAACATCATGCTCTTTAAAGCAAAGGTATCAAATCTATCGGCACTCAATACAGTCCTGCATTATATATCAAATGTATACCACATTATGTGTTAAATGTACAGTACTTTTAGACAGTACACACTAAAGGTATATTATATTTTTTTAAAAGTTGTATCAGATGCAATGGTGTACTTGCACACACTTAGAGTGGGCTTGCCAAACAAACCAACAAAAATACACCCCATATCCTTCAGGATCCATGATAAAAAGGCATTTGAACAATAAGGCCATTTCTAGAATTTTACATTTACCTGCATAGAATAGTTTTCTATCTCCTCTGCTCTTTTCCAATACCAATCAGTGACCAAGTCAACGGAAAGCACAGCAGCCTTGTATTTCATCAGTTCAGGCTGAGATTCATATAAAAAACCACTCTCGTCTTGAAGAACCGGTTCAACAGTCAGCCTGGGAGATGCAGACAAGAAATTGCTAAGTGAAGAAACATGTTATTTTGAAATGACATCAAGCAAAGTCAAATGTTTATAACAAAAAGGAATGAACTCAAGCCCCTACATATCAATGAAAGATTCAGATCTTACATGAACAAACGGAATCAGTAAAAAAGAATTTTCTGATCAGAAATTAAGTAAAACCCAAACCGGAACATAATTGTATCCAGCTTCTTTCAATCTTTCTTTCAAATTAGAATTGAACAAGAAGCGGGACTCGCGATACTCACGGGGGGGTATTCCCCACAGCTCAGGGCGTGCTGAAGCTGGAGGAGCTCCAGAGGAAGAGGATGTGGCAGCAGGTGAGCCCTCCTCTCCCCCCCCCCCCCCCGCAGCAGCAGTGAGGCCGGCCCGTCAAGCCTTCTCTCCCCCCCCCAGCAGCGGCAATGGGCAGTTCCCAGAGTGTTCTTTTACTTTTGGGGGGATTTAAGTATCCCCCGAATAATTTTTTTTAACTTTTCGGAATTTCTGCACACCTGGGGAGTCTCCCAAGTGTGCAGGAAAATCTCTTTGCCCCCTAGGTGCCCCCGATGTGCGGATTTAGATATCCACACGCAGGGGGCGCTTTGGCTATTAGATATATAGATCATCAGCAGGTCTATGCTCTGATGAAACACAATAAATCTGTATAAAGAGAACAATACAAGTTCATTATAGTTCAGGGGTAGCCAAACTGTGGCTCATGAGCCACATGTGGCTCTTTCACACATATTGTGCAGCTCCCGGCAGGGCAGCTGGGGAAGCGAAGGGGAGGCATACTTTTTCTCCCTCCCTCCCTTCCATCTATTTGCTTTCTTGGTTCTCACTCTCTCTCTTTCTTTCCACCTCTCTCTTTTTCTCTCTCTCTTAGATAATTATCATTAGCAAACAAATATTATTGGACAAAGAAATATCATTATTAATATCTGTTTTTACCCCTTCTGTTTTTATTTTTGGCAGTCTCATTTAATGTTGATAAAAAGCAAATTTGTATATTTTAAAATAAAAGCACGTGTGTAATATTTGTCCATGTCTTGCAGCTCTCAAACATCTGATGTTGCTCTTACATTGAGCAAGTTTGCCCCCCCCACTATAGTTATTACTAGCACAAACTATTTAACTCTCTGTGTGTAGATTTTTAGAAGTTAATTATCCCTACTGAGATTCCTTCTATTTCTAGGTAATTAATCTTAACACTGCACTGATACATGTTTACATATATAGATATTTCATTGCAGCACTTTAAGTAAATAAACAAGCTTACCTATTTAAGCAGAAAATCAAGAGCTCCCAAAGAGATATGTTATTTATAAGGGGAGAAAAAACCCAACTTTGTTCAGAATGCACACCTTTTCCATACCCACAGTCAGCTCTGTAAACACACAGGGCTAGTTTACTCCTTATTTGTTTTTATTTGATCTGTTTATACATAACCTTTCAATCTAACTTAGTGTCCCAAAGATGGCAAACATTAAAACATTTCAAACATGAAACACACATTTAGTACACAAACATACTGTATTTTCTGGCGTATAAGACTACTTTTTAACCCAGGAAAATCTTCTCAAAAGTCGGGGGTCATCTTATACGCCGGGTGTCGTCTTATAGGGCGGATGATGAAACTTCCAAGCCGGACTGGAGAATCTGCGGTTACCCCATCCCTACCACGTCCACAGCTCGGCCGACGGAGGGGAGCGAGGGGGCAACCAAAGGGAAGGGCACTGTGCAGACCTCCAGCCAAAGGGCACCTTCCGAAAGACAGCGCGCGGGGCTTAGTGAGGCGGGACTAGGCAGGGCCCCCCCGGGAAATGAAGTGGCTGCTACTCGTGCCGGCGGCGGCCGCGGGAAGAGAGGCCTCGGGCCGCTTGCACTGCCACAGGGAGGGAAACCTCGCATCGCTTGTGGCGGCCGCGGCGAGGTCTTGTGCTGCTCGTGCCATTGCCGGCCGCGGGGAAGGAAGCCTTGCGCCACTTGTGGTGGTGAGGCCCTGCGCCGCTCGCACCGGCTGCAGCGAGGCCCCACAGCCGGGGGTGGAGTCTAAGCTGTGGAGTCTTGTGTGCAACAATTCTACTTTGTGAGCTACTGGCATTAAAGTTGTGAGCAAGCGATTTGGCCACTGCATAAACTAGTTTGCTCTGGAGCCATCCTTCCTGAGCTAAGACAAAAATGTGTGAGCCGGAGGCTAAAGAACTGTGAGCTAGCTCACACTAACTCAGCTTAGGGGGAACACTTGTGGTCCACAAGTGGGAGCACGTACCATGCTTTCCCCTCTCATTGGAGAAATGGAAAACTCATGCATGAGCAAGAACTGGCACATATATATATTTAAGCCTTTTGGACAAGAACCAATGTACTTTACCAGAACTAATCAAAGACGAACGCACAAAGTCATGTACACCTACTTGCATGGCGGCCTTTCACACCAGTCTTCTTCCCTGTGCTTCTGTTCACTCCAAGGAAGAATCTTCGATACACCTTCTCTGTAGCTGTTACAAAAAACCAGAAATATTTACGCACACTCAGTTTTCTTAAAGACTATCAATTAAACGTGCAGTCCAAATGTCTATATTAAACACACAGTGCATTTGACAAGCCATAGCGTTTTCCATTATACTAGCAGTGATTCTTCCAAGGGACTAATCAGAACGCCATTGACCAACACAATATTTCAGGAGGAATTTCGTCTTCTTATGCAGACTTCATGCCCATTAATCTGTAAGGTGGCTTCATCCACAGAAAGATGAGCTCCAACTCACTACATCTAAAACGGCAATTTTAGTATGACATACGTATGTACAATTTCGGCAAGTTACACATAGCTAATCCAAATACATAATGTTTGGTGAATTAATCTCACCATATTGTTCAGGCACACCGGCCACTCCACTCCAGGTCATTAGCCATTTGGATTGCAAATTAGTTCTGTTTTGAGATATTTTAAATGATCATTATGTATTTTAAATCCTTTCCACAAATGTATGTTCTGCATATATTTTTGGACCACTAGTGCTTCAGTCAGTACTGCCTGGGTAGTGGAGATAGAAGCTAGCAAGGCCTCTAATGCAAAACCAGCTTAAAGAACAGTGCCAAGCACTTGTTAGGTATTATAGCAGAATTACAGAAGAATTGCTGAAGCATTGCAAATCCACTTTGGGTTTCAGAAATTTCAGTTGGTACATTTATTTCTGCTCTTGATGTACAAACAAGCCTAAGACGGCTTCTCAGTAATGCAAGCCTTCACAGCAGCCAATAATGAAAATTAATCCGGTACAAGTATATCTCATTATAGTTTTAAATGTCAGTGCGATTTTGGCAAAGTTTGTTTCTTTTAAAAGTTTGGGAGGTTTATCGAAGTTATAAACGCCAAGACACATGGATGCACGCACCCAACCAACCATGCTTCAGGAATTCAACATGAAAATCATATTTGAAAACGGACACCATTATTTTGTGATTCCAGGTCACACTAGAAACTTTTCTGCCTCTTCTTCACCGCAAGCTTTTCTTACGTGCATTTCTATTAATCTAGAAGCTGAAAATGACAATTGATGGTCACATCAAACCATATCAAATAGCAGAAGCAGGGAAGGCATGTTTGGGTAATCAAGAATGCCCCCCTCCCAGAAACACACTGTTGCTTGCTCAAAAATGGGTTTATGTCATTATATCACCACTATATAATGTGAGATACCAACGTGCCACAAGAAGGGCTAAAATGTTCCTTCAGCATTACCATGCACAATGTATTCATTGCTCGGCACTTCTGCAATCCAATCTTCTCTACTAATTTATGGAGAACAACATGATTTCGAGAGAGGGGAATAAGGACGCAGTGGAAATTTATCAATGCAGTCTGTTTTTGAGAATCCCAAAACCCAGCTATACTTTCTAAGTATTTTTAACAGTGTTGGTTGCCCTTTCAACAGTCTGCAGAATGAGGCTTTATCTTTTTAATGACTGCAGTGTGCCGCCCAGACAACCTAAGCCCTCAAATTCCTGCATGCCACATTTATATGCCAATGGATGTCGGGCTCTTGCTTCCCACGTAAGAAACCCAAGTTCTTTAAAGTGAACCATTTATAACACTTTCTCCTCCTTGCTTAAAATATATCATTTTATAGTCTGTCCTTGAGGGTTTGCAGCTTCAAATAGCCAAGGAATCCATAGCGCTACTTTGCAAGAAAGAGAAAATTATGCTGTCTAAATTAAGCACAACGTTCTAAAACGCCAGACATGGGGGCATATCAAATAGTCGATTAAATGTGCCTCAGGCCCCAGAAAGCGAGGAAATAGTCTCCCTCAAACATTTATTTATTGTTTCCATTAGCTTCCCACCCCCAACTGTAAAAATTAGCATACTTGGGTGCCTGGGAGCTGTGCAGACTAGTAACATGATATTTAATGTTTGTCCCTAGAAGATGCTTTGCAAGCCTGCAGAGACCTAAAAATGAAAACAGACATTCGCAATTATTGTTTAGCTGTCAACACACCACAGAAAGGAATCCTTTAGGGTAAAGGGCTTCTTCTTATACTGTATGTTTTAACTTCAGACGCACAGTGCTTTTACATCTAAAACGTAAGACTGCACAAACACACACACACCCGCACATCCTCCAGTTATATATAATTCTGTTTTCACCATGGACTCTCCTGAACATTCCACACGCTCCAAAATCAGTTGGCTCCCTGATGTGTCACTCAGAAGCTGTCCCTATCCACTGGCTGTGAGTACCTGTGTGACATTGGCTGGGCGCTGGGTCTGCTTCTCTTCCCTGCCCACTACTTCAGCCACTGTGCCCTGTCAGAATTTCTGGCAGATGGCTTTCTCTCTCGACAAAGACGCTTCTCCTGCCTCCCTCCTGTGTGGGACTGTTATCTCAGTGGCTGTTGGTAGGTGTAACGAAATGGCAGTTACCTGTGTTTGTAAGATAGCTGCTGTCTGTGGTGAAATGTTCCCCCATAAGGTTCAATTGAGCTGTAGTTCCAGAGAGGGGTCTGCAGGTGTATCACTCACTGGGTTGAATGGGGCTTCCTCATCTGCTGGCCCACAGTTCCCAGCTGCCCCAAGGCCAAAAAAGGGCAGAAAAAGAGGGGAAAGAGGGTGATGTGGCAGTCAGGGCTTCAATGCCCTCCAAACCAGCTATTCCTTCTTGGGGAACCACTGTTGCCAATCTCCAGGTGAGGGTTGGAGATCATTTAGAATTACAACTGCTCTCCAGATGTCAGAGATCAGTTCTCCTGGATAAAATGGTGGACTCTGTGTCCTTATACCCTGCTGAGATGCCCCCCCCCCAATGACAGCCAATGTGACGTGGCAGTCAGGGCTTCAGAGCATGGTAGAGGCTGCAGGTGTGGGGGGAAGAGATGGAAAGCTGAAGAGTGAGGGGGAAATTAAGGTAGGTTGATGCTTGGCTGGAAAGGAGAGAGGGTTGCCAACTCCAGGTGGGGAATTCCTGGAGATTTGAGGGATGGAGCCTGGAGAGGGTGAGGTTTAAGTAGGGGTGGGTCCTCAGACAGGTACAGTGCCATAGACTCTGTCCTCCAAACCAGCTATTCCCTCTTGGAATAACACTGTTGCCAATCTCAAAGTGAGGGCAGGAGATCACTCAGAATTACAACTGCTCTTCAGGTAGTTGAGATCAGTTCCCCTGGAGAAAATGGTGGACTCTGTGTCATTAAACCCTGCTGAGGTTGCCACAGCAAATTGATGCTAAGTGCCCAAGACCTTGGCACTCTCCCAGAGCCTCTTTCTAGAGCCCGTTGTATTTATTTCCACAACGGGCCTTATTCCTAGTATCATATAAATCTAGAGTGGACAATTTTCTACTGAATATGTGTGTGTGTGTATTTTGTGTATGATCCTTGATTGCGTATATTGTTTTGTAATTTTTCTTATTGCTCATAAATAATTATTCTTCTAGTGTATACACACAGCTTTTTTTTCCTTCTTGGTGACTTAAGTTATATAACCAAGTATTGTTAGAAATGCTCTTAAAATGTATTTTTTATTATAGTTTGATTACGACAGCCATAATGGTATTAAGATGTAATGGAACATATAACGTAATAATTAAAGTCAGTTAATATTAACAAATGTAATAAATCCTAGGCTTTAATAATAATAATAATAAATCCTAAGCTTTAATAACAAATGTATACAATATGTAAATACATTCTGAATACTATGTATTTTAAAGGTTTATGTTAAATGCTCTATATTTACTCAGATGTTGATCGGCCTTGTTATAAATAAGTTATAGATTACTGTAATATCTATATCTCCCTTTTCCCATTTTTTCTGTATTCCTATTTTAATTTAAAATAACAAAAATTTTAAAAAGCTCATACCATCAAAAAAATAAAGAGGTATTTCTGCAAACCTTATCTATTACAATTTCTTCCCTTCTTCAGTTCACTCCAACTATGTACTTAAGAATCATCAAAGCATGAACAGTCCGAGTAATTCAGAAACACTTGTAGAATCAAAATGGTGACTGGTTAATTAAAATAGAGAGGAAAGCCTTAGTTTATAATGCTGCTTATATTCCAAAATTCATGATATTCAAAAGGCTATCATCTTTTCCTCTTCTGCTCTACCCCAAAGCCTGATGGTTATAACAATAATTAATAGTAATCACTACGTTGTTATTTTGTTCCCCTTCAAAAAAGTTTGTCAAGTCCCAGAGAAAAAAAGAAAGGAAGGGGGAGTGTAATCTGTCAGAGCCTTATCTTTCTTGTCAAAGTTCTTGCAATAATAAGAAAAGAAAAAAAGGGGGGGAGAGCACAGAGCGTGCTTAACAGAGGAAAAATAGAACAAAAAGAAGGGAGGCAGCCTTAAGACACTCTTAACTCACTATCTCGTTGGAATTCAGCCATCCAGTGACTGTTTACAGACTTAAGCCTGTTGTACGGTTCCACAGAGGGTCACCTGTCAAAGTACCTCGCTTTTGGAGGGGTAGGGGACAGATTAATCTTCTTTCTCCCCGCCTGCATTTAATAACTTAAACGCCTCAGAGAGTTAAGATCCAGGAGCTCTATATAACAGCTTCTATTCAGGGAGCCATATTCCCGGAAGACCTTTTGCCCTCATTCTTTCGAGTGTTGGTCTGAATTTTGACTTTGGTATACACAAGGTTACAGTCTCGACTATATTTCACCCCCAAATACGTGTGTTTTCTCTGCGCCAGAAAGGGAACATTTTTATTAGTTACAGGACCTGCATGGCCATAGCAATTTGGGTAACAATATTCACATCTCTGTCAAAAGGCTCCTGTGCGACACAGGTATACAGAGGCTACACCAAATCGTCCTCCTAACATGCTTAATTTTATGTGCACTCAATTTTTGATAGGGTTAAGCACTCAAAATGCAAACTCCTGTTCACACTATGAAGTTGTAGTACAGGGAGGACTGTAATACAAACGTTTCCTAAATATCTGAATCTGTCCCGAATGTGCAAGAGGAACTGCACCAACTTTTCTTCCAAAGGGTTAGCATCCAGTGAAAATTAAGGATGGCTTTAGTTGCATCATCTGCAAGATAAAATATACACACACAAACAAACAAACAGCATTCAGGATTGCAGCTCACAAGGTATTCTCAGCAAGAATACAGCGTGAGTACTGTGTAAAGAAATCACTACTCTGTACATTCAGGTTTTGCCAGCCTTTTTTTCCCTGCAGACCTTCATGCTGATTTACTTTCAGTTATGTCAAAAAATAAAACCATTCTGCCTCTGCAGAGAAGCTCAGCATGTGATACAAAGACGACAACTATTATTGAGCAGACACATAAAGTTGACATTTAAGTAACAGAATGAGATCTGTCTACAAAAAATAAGACACAGCAGAGCTAAAGCATTTACATTAAAGTTGTTGTGTTCCTTACATTAATTCATTGTTCCACTCTATAGAATATAAAAATAATTCTGTTGCTTTGCAAAATAAATGCCAGGGTGGACAAAACCTAGAGGGATGGTGTGACGGACTGCAAAGGAAAGCAGGTTTTTTAAAAGACTGTTTGAATCAGAGAATCAGGGAGTTCAAGAATTAATCTCCCCTGGAGAGAAGAGTTTAGGTGATTGGCTGCTCTGCTCACTCTCTGATTGGCCAGCATCAGCCAAGAGAGAAAACAAAACAGTTGATCTGGAGGTAAAAGAGATGTTTTGCAGGTGGGTCTTTTGCAATTTGGTCCTACTAACGTCTGAAGCAGTAGCCAGAGGGTTTGGCTTCTGAGGGAAGAGACATTTGGGAGTCAGTGTGTTCTGACAGGCAATAGTCAGAAAAGTACTTCCACAAAGGGAAGAAATGAAACCCCATTGTCTTAGATAGATATTAAAATTGCTCTGAGGGACAACTTTAGATTCTTGGTCAGAAAAGCTACAGAACAACCTTATGCAGACAAAGGATACTGGAGAAGGATATGGCAGAAGGTTTGGGAAGTTAGAGAGAACTCTCAGACAAGCCAAATAGTAAAAGGAGTTATTGCTTCTTAGGGACAAAGAGAATAACTTCCTGCCCTTGAAAGGGGGGCTCATTATCGATGGTTACAAGAATTTCCCCCTCTAGTCAAAACTATCATGGTAGCAACATAAGAGACTATGGAATTAAATGTTGAAATCACATGCAAGAAGACTCATTCTATAATTTTGGGGGGCATGTGAAAATAATTTGTTTTCCACATCTACAATAGACTTAAAGTAGTTTAAGAGTAATTACTCCACCAAGGAACCATAGAGTAACAGGAAGAAAATAAACTTGGGATAACTACAAAGAAATTACCAGCTTTCCCATCAAACTTCAGTTCCCAGGATTCTTTGGGAAGGAGCCATGGCAGCTACCACAGCAGACTACTACTCAAGGAAGAGATCCACAGAAATGAAAATTACAACCCAACCCACTTCTACTAAGAGATCCACACAAAAAAACCCAGTTTGGCTCACTCCATTCACCAGTTGCAAAGAAACCTGATTCTTCAATTATCACTTCAGTAATTCATCTATTTGGTCTTGGGTGCTGGGCAAGTTGTTTGACTGTAATCCATATTAACCATGCAGTACAGTGCAATTGGCTTTTTGTACATGTGCATTCCCTCACAGCCTGATTGAGTTCTACTACCCCCCTCCTTGCCACATAACTTTTCTGCTCAGGAGGCAATTGTTTAAATAGACAATTAGATTGCTCACAAATCCAATAAATCAGTCATCAATCAGTTCTATGTTTTAGTAAAATCCTACCATTCAGCATTCATCTAAGTTGTCCTTAGCAATGTTAACAGCTGCCTATCAGTTTGACCTAGCAGCACTATTGCACATATGCAGTTCTGAGAAACCGGTTCAGCAGGCATTTGTGGGTATCTGGCATGAACCAAACAGAACAGGTGATCAGCTCAAATCTCATTATCACCTTCGAACAAATTAAGTTTAAACATCAAACATGCTCCCAGAAAAATTCACAGCACCCTACTTCTGCTTGAGCAAGGCCTAATTTAACAACTAATAAAAAATGCAAAACAGATCTCTCTTAATTTTTTTTTTTCAAAAACAGAAAAAAGAAAAAGGAAAAAACCCTCAAAATTTAACCCCAAGCCTGTACAGAGTGGAAAGTGCTTTATTCCAACTTTTATGGATTACACCAGGAGATACCCAGGGGCTGTACTGTTGGCTTCAACTGAAGCACCAGTTGTGGTGGAAGCTCTAGTTAAAGTCTTCAGTCAGGAAATTTCACCCCCATCAGTTAAAATCTCAGCAAGAAAGCATGTCTGAGTTGATGGAAGTGTTGTGGGGTGATGCACCTTAAGTCAACTGCTGACCACCCCCACTGAAATGGTTTGACTTAGAGATTTATGTAGTTGTGGATAGATTGGATCGGTTACCTAAGCTATCTGTAACGAAGGGTCTGGTAAAACGACTAAAGTGGAACATGTTGAACCCCTAATTTGACAGAAAAGAAGTACTGCTGAATGTAGCTAAGCAGGAAGAAGGGGATAAGGAATGAGATGAAAGTTTAGCTGGAATGGCCAGCAGGTGTCTCAATTCAGGACAAAGAGAGGATCCTGTCATTCTTGGATCAGTCTGAGAATGTTTTCAGGAATGAACCAGATTTGTGTAAACAAGGGATAGACACAGAACTTCACCTGCCTACCAAGTACCTCTCTTACAGAGCAAATAGTTAGGTGTTGGCAAACATATGGAAAGAGGTAAAGGACATGTTGGAGTTAGGCTGATCCAGCTTTCAATGAGACCATGGGCATTTATTGTGATTCTAGTGCCTAATCCAGATGGTTCAGTCTGGTTCTGCACAGACCATAGGAAACTCAATAGCATCACAACACCAGACATTTATTCTATGCCCCAGATGGATACCTCACTGGACATGCTTGGTTCTGCTAGGGTGACATCCACCATGGATCTTTGTAAAGGGTTTTGGCAAACAGAACTGGAATCTGCTTTTTATTACTCCAGAGAGTCTGTATGAGTTTACAGTCCTGCCTTGCAGACTCACTTGTTAAATGGCACGTCAGAATTCTCAGTGGCGTATATTGATGACATTGCAATTTTTAGCAAGGATTTGAATTCCCACTTGGAGCATTTAAGTGAGGGTGTTGTGCCGTCCGGGGGCGCAGGTCTCACCATCAAACTGAACAAATGACAGTTTGGAATGCCAAAGATAGTTTGAAACACAGAGGGGGTAGCTGGAACATGTGGAGGGAATACAGAATTTGGAACTCCCTAAGACCAAGAGATATGCCAGGGCTTTTCTGGGACCGGCCAGGTACTATCAGAGATTTGTTCTAGGGTTCAACGCCATAGCTGACCCTCTCTCCCCACTCTTCAAGAAATCCCTGGCAGACAAAGCATCTTTGACTTCCATGTCAAGCCCCTTTCAACCAATCAAAAATCTTTAATTTCCCTGCAATACTTATCTCTCCAGACTTTTAAAAATGTTTTTGTGTTGTGACTGACACCTCAGTTTTATGGAACTGGGGCAGTCCTCATGCGAGAATGGGAATCTGAGCAGGAAACTCTTTGTCCAGAATAGAAATCTGTCCTCAGTACAAACGGTACCTTTGGTGATTGTGTGGGGACTGGACAAACACCGACCTTATCTGTGAGGACAGGAGTTCACTCTCCTGACAGATCATTCTGACTTGACTGAATGACCACAGACTATGATAAAATCAAACACCAAACTTCAGAATACAGGATGATCTTGACAGGCTGGAAAACTGGGCTAAAAGAAATAAAATTAATTTCAACAGGGATAAATGCAAAGTTCTGCATTTAAGAAGAAGAAGAAGAAGCGAAGAAGAGATTGGATTTATACCCCGCCCTTTACTCACTTGGAGTCTCAGAGCGGCTTACAAATTCCTTTTCCCTTCCCCTCCCCACAACAGACACCCTGTGAGGTAGGTGGGGCTGAGAGAGCTCTTTCCCAAGCTGTCCTTGAGAGAACAGCTGGTACAGAGCTATGGCTTGCCCAAGGTCCAGCCAGGTGCAAGTGGAGGAGTGGGGAATCAAACCCGGTTCTCTCAGATTAGAGTCCGTGCCCTTCATCACTATACCAAACTGGCTCCTTTAAGTAGGGAAAATCAAATGGATCATTATAGGACAGGGAGGAGACTTGTCTTGGCAGCAGTATGTGCAAAAAGGATCTAGGGGTCTTAGTAGACCATACACCGAACATGAGTCACCAGTGTGATGCGGTAACTAAAAAGATAGATGTGATTTTGGGCTGGATCAACAGAAGCATAGTGTCCAGATCACACGATGTGATGGTATCACAGTGGCCACTGTACCAATTGCTGAAGAGTCAGGCTGGGAGCAAGGATCCCACCTAAGACCAGGAGGAAGATTTTATAATCTTTCAGAAGAATGACTGAAAACAAAAAAAAATACAAAAAAAGGAGTGAAAAGGAAGGAGCTACAAAATGGAAAAACAGCACACCAGTTCTGTAATCAAAGACTCAATTGTGTATTACTAACGCATGTGCCTGAAATAGTCACCACTGGTGGCATTCTGTCACATACTTTCCCCGCTGTGCTTGAATAAAATTATATTACACCACCATCTGGATCCCTCCGCTATTTCAGAGGTCACTTTCTAGTAAAGAATCCTGAAACAGACTGGATGCAGTGAACGTAAGTATTAGAAGTACATGATTCCCATCAGAGCGAGCTTCGGCAACACCCATTGGGCCAACAACGCTATCTGAAGTGGGCTGTACTATACTGCCATTGCCTTTTCATTTGTCAGTAGATTTAATTCAGATTGCACAATAAAAAGAGAGCTGCTATCAGGAGGAGACCAAGCATAACAAGAGTGAACTTCAGATGGAAATCTGAGAAAGTGAAGACAAAGAAACGTACAGAAGAACTGCTGTCTTAAATGTGGATTATAAAAAGCCGTAACTGTGCTTCCCAGTAAAAGTTACCGCTATTAAAGGAGCCATTTATTTGAATTTCCTGACTTCTGTGAGACTAGTATGTTGGCTATAACAAAGCAATATTGTCGCTTAATGCATGAGAAACAGGAACAACAGAAAATTAAGAGTCTTTGGCTATGTATATGTCTCATTACAAAGGGCATTACTTTTCCAAAGGTATTACCCTCTTAAACTCAAAGCAATAATTCTCACAATAAAAGCAAGAGCTCTGATTGTTTCAGCGATACAGAAAAATTACTTCCCTTTATTCTTGCAACCCAGCCTTAACTCTTTCTGCCATTTTTTTTTAAAGGAACAGACTTTTAGGGGGTGGGGGAACACCACCATTTATCTAGAAAACAAATGCTGCCTTCTGGCAATACCAGATAGCTCACCAACAATAGCTACTATCAGGGGGGAAACTAAGAGAAAGGGAAGATTATGAAAGATGACAACAGGCTGACAGCCAAAAGATACAGCTAAAGACACAGCTATTGAAAATACATGCCAGCCTTGAACTCTCATCAAGGGGCAGATCCATTTTTCAAAATATTTACCTTCTGCCAGCCTTTTTTCACACCTGCTCTCGCTCTTTGTGAATTCTGCTGTTTTGATCTCCATGGCAAGAGCGGACTAGACCTTCCCTGTCTCACCACCCACGAAATCCCCTTCAAGTTCCTCAAGCCCATCACAGCCCAGCCATGTCTGTTGCTTTCCCCTACAGGCACTTGTTTTCCTACCTACCTTAAGAGCCACCATGAGCTCCATAAGGAAGAAAGGCTGCTAAGAAATATTTTAAATAAATAAGCAACAAATAATAATTGAATAATTTCCTGTTCTCTTCCTTCACAGTCCATCCAAAAAAAAAATCATAGGGATTAGCAACTAGAGGTCCCAGGACCAAGACTGGTGCCCTAAATGGTGCTAACTGATCCCACAGCCATCACAAGGAGAATAATTTCTGTGGCAATCGTGTGGTACCAGTAAGGTACTTCGGGGATGGAAGGTACCACCCTATCTCTAAACAGCTCTCTGGTCAAATTAGCTGCTGATCAGAATCTAGGCAGACTGCAGCTCTTCATCTGTGTACCACTCAGATCACTGCTGGAGATGCCTCACACAGACTACTTCTGCCGTGCTAAAGCTTAACATGCATATAGATTATAGTATCTCACTGTCCTACACATGGGTAAATTGGAAGCTGCAGACAGACAACTGCAGTTTCCCAGCATGCATCCACGCATCAATTTACACACATGAAGTATCAGATTCCTTACTTAAAAGTCTTTTTTTTTTTTGGCAGGGGCTACCTCGTAATGCAAATGAATCATACCATCCTAGTACAGGGATTCCAACAAAAAGGAGCAGCAACCTACTTAGATATGCCCACATGTTCTGACATGCAACACACCAGCAGGGTACAGCCATGGGGCCAGCCGAGAGGGCTCTGGAGGAGGTGGGCTGTGGGGCCAGCCTGGGGGTCATGGGCCACAGGGTCAGCCTGGAGGATGCTGCAGGAGGTGTGCCACAGGGCTACCCTGGAGGCCACAGGAGGAGGTGGGGTCTGCTGAGGGGAGAGAAAGTAGGGTGGCAGGGGGCCCCTTCTGTGTGGCCAGACAGATTCATCTTTCTATTCCTTGTATTCCTTTGTATTCCTTTTACAATGGGCTTTGCAGCTAGTAATGCTAATAAAACCAAACCTCAGAAACAGAAATGCTAAAACCAGTCATAAACCAAAATGGCGTTTGCTTCTTTGAAAGCAATGGACTCCTTTTCAATCTGTTTTTGGTAGCCTTTCAATCCTGCCTTTTCCTGGGTTTTGATTTTGGGTTGCACACTGGCTGCAACATCACATAACAGCATGTCAGCATCAATGTCAAATGTGATTTGCTGTGCTGTGCTGTTTTATGTTCGGTGAACTGAAGACATATCATGTGGCATCTTTCAATTTCTTACATGATAATCCAGGTGGGACCACTAAACATGTAATCTTCATTATAGAAGTAATTCCCCAAAGCGGATTCAACTGCAGCAAAAAGATGTCCACACACAAAGCTACCTTATATTCCTTTGAACTGGATTTACCAGAGATGGAACTTTCTGCATGCCAAGGAGATGTTCCGCCACTGAACTGTGGGCCCTTCCCACAGATCCATCATGGTGGCTTCTTTGATAGGAGTATATTAAAATATCCCGCGTTCTATTCCTACAAAAGATATTATGTTACACTGCTTAACGAAAAGACCTCAAGTCTTAATGTTGGGAAATTGCTGCCCATAAACTTTTGACCTATATTTCCAGAACAAAATAATTTGGGGAAGATAAGGAAAGGTATTTGTTTTTGGTTGTATATGCAAATATTCAATTTTAATATGAAAAAAATCAGTTATAAAAATTCATTGCAAGTAGTTGTAACCCTTTGCAGCCAGAATATTCCAACAGCCAATGAATTATTGTACACTAGATTTTAAAGTGGCCAACAACGCTACATCAAAAGAGAACTTAAAATGCACTTGACTTTGTACTTTTGAGGACAGGGTTGTCAGGGAGGGTTGTTTGTTTGATTTATGTGCAATATTTCCTTAAAAGCTACTTAGGAACAACATTCAGGAACTAAATTTTGATTAGGTTGTCTAATTGGTTTTTTGCTAGAGTGACAGAACTGGATTGGATGTACTACCGTAACCTCATTTCTCCACTCACACCCCATTAGTATTCCTGTATGTGACAATGCTGCATTCCAAGATGTAAAAATATGCTGTTAAAAAGGTCCTATAAACTTACTTTAAAAGACTGCAACTCAATAGAAGCAAGAAGCTATCATGGACTGAATTACGCTGTATAAAATCTCATAAAAAACTTATAATTTACACTGGCAAACACTTTTTCCTCTGAAAGGTTAATAATGCTTTAAAACCCATTATCTTTTAAAGCCTGCACATTCTTTGAAGGAACCGAGACGGGAACATAATGGAAAATAAGAACATGGAAATAAGGATTTTATTTTGAGTCATTACGTATGCTAAGAATTACAACATGCTGCACCTACCCTAAATGAAACAGCATAAAAGTATTTCCCAGGTTGTCAAGTTAAAGAGCCATGTAAATTAGGGCACAGTTAAGTTTTTAAGTTTTTTACGTTCACCTTTTCAGCAAGGGCAAAACTCATACTAAAAAGTTCTGTACTCAATGTAAAAGAGGGGGGAGGGGGGCACACATATGCATGTGCATTCCAGAGGCTGTGGCTCTTCATGTTTATCTTTCAAGCACTACATAACCTCTGATAAAAAGTTAGTCACAATTCCAGGGTAGAGAGGAGAAGCATGGATACAGATAAAATCTAGCAACACAGAGAAGTGCAAAGAAGCAGTCACAGAACAGCAAGAGTCGTTTTGGCTCACTTCTAGTGTGAACTGTGACAGAGCAATCTAAAATGCCCTTATCCAACACGGTGCCCAAATATTCCTAGCACACCTAACCCGGTTTGCTTGCAGAGTCAGACAGTGCAGTATTCAGTATGTATCACAGGATATGATGCTCATCACATTTACAAAAACGCAGCTATGAAGTAAATCTATCCCTCATATACTGACTTGCACCAGATCTTTTACACAGCTGTTAAAACCATGTTTGGAGCTGCCGCCAACGCTACCACCACCGACAACTGATAGTTGAAGGTGAGAGTCTTGTTTCCTTGGAATAATCTATAGCCTATGCGACCCCCTGAAAAGACAATCACAAAGAAGACCGAGGAGCAGGCTATGAGGAAATACATCAGAGTAACAGCTGCCATTGCAGAATCATGGACACTAGCACTGTATTATGATTTTAGAATCATTTTAATTGTAATTTATATTTTATACTTGTTGTAAACTGCATGTGGGTTTTATGTAAGCCACCCTGAGCCAGCCTTGGCTGGGAGGGCAGGGTAGAAATTTAATAACTATATAAATAATAAATATAAACAAAGAAATGTGTAATGCTTCCAGCGGAGTTCACTCTACTCAATGCAAAAAGTGAAAGGGCCAAACAGCCCTTTGAAATTACGTAGGAAAAGCTGGTACTCCGCAAAAGTAAAAACAAACTCCCAGATGCTATTTTCATTTAGAAATCTTGCAAAAATGGTTTGAGGAACACAGGAATTAAATGATTATTCACTGAAGGAAAAGAATGGGTAAATATATATAACTCAAGACACTGGCAAGATTTGTTTTGTAGCTTTTTCTTGCTTTTTGTAGTAATATAAAAAGATATATCTTACAAAAGATATATTTTAAGGGTAAAGATATATAACTCAAGACACTGGCAAGATTTGTTTTGTTGCTTTTTCTTGCTTTTTATAGCAATATAAAATGTCCAAGAATTATAAAACCACAGGGGAAAATACATGGGGATTTGGGGGAAAATAAATATATATACAATACCGAAGTACCAATGTCTTAGTCTTCTAAAGGGAAAAATTACAAATACATTCAACAATAAAGCAAGAGAAGCTGCAAACTGATGCATCTTGTGCTATCTTAGCACATTTCATTTACTAATTTTGTTTTTTCAGTGCTACAGCTGATCTCTGTCAAGGTGTGTACTTTGGCAGCAATGAAGTAACAACAACAATATATTCACACACCTTCGTCAATGGCAAAATAATCAGCCCGTGAACAAAGGTAATCATACGATTGAGAGCTAATAATGCCATGTCTGGCATGAAAATGCAGATCTGTTTCCTGGAACCTAAAGTAAAAGGGAATTTGATGGTGTGTACAGGCAGGGGCTGCCCCATTCACTCTTCTCTCTTTGGGGAGAGCTCACACATCTTCAGCAAGCATAATTTATATGGAGCCTTTAATGCACATATTTTTCAGAGAAAATACAGAAAACAGTACAAGTGCCTCCCGGCCCCACACACCATGTATAAAGGCTCTGAGCAGAAATAATAACAGGCTAAAATACAAAAGATCACCATGTTTGCCTCAAAACCATCTTTTTAAGATAAGAACTTAACATTTACTGATTATGCAGAGACTTTTGAAGTCTTCCCAGGCCTGATTTGCAGGCTTCCAGCAATGTGCTTCAAATCTATTTCTACAACTAATATGCAAGCATAAAACAACTTCAGGCAAAAGGTATTCTATTTGTAGCTTAGTGCACGTGTGCCTTTCAAGGATATTCTCCTGCAAAAGCACCTGCACTTACCTTTTGCAGTGAAACATTTTAGATGGTGGCTGAATTTCAAAAGGCAGATTTACCAATCCCTTTTTGAAGGGGGGGGAGTGTTACCCCATTTGTTGACCGAATGTTGCAACACGAAATACCAAATTAACATTTCAGAACCGCTGTAGAAGCAGGAAGCAGAAACTGAAGAGGACAAGAGTAATAACCACACATACTTCAGAAGTGTAAGCAAGCAGTCTGATCCCAAGTATCCAGAGAGAACAGGCAGTCTGATTCACATGGATGCGGTGGCTTTTTACATCCCCAGAAATACTTCCATTTCATTTATGCATGTTACATACATCTGTTCCTCTCTTTACAGTACAGCTCTAACTCTGGTTTCCTCTTATTCACAGTTAAGACAGCAGGATCCAAACTCAAGAATCCATGCTCCTCTTTTTGAGAAAAAAACTCTCCTCCTGAACCATCGTTTAAAGAACTGCCTGGTCAGAGCTTATCTGCTGTTTATGCTAATCAGAACTTCCATTTAATCAAAATATGAACCCATCTCAAAGAACTGCAGTTTCAGATCCTGCTAAATCCAAACCCTGGTCAGCATTAATGGAACATCGGCACCAATCTAAACTGCACATTAAAGTCACTAAGACGGGAGAAGAGAACATTCAAGAGAATGGTTTAGAAAAAAAAACCCCCCATGCCAGGGCGTTTTCGGTGGCGGCTCCTGTCTGGTGGAACGAGCTCCCGGAGGAGATTTAGGCCCTGCGGGATTTGATGCAGTTCCGCAGGGCCTGTAAGACGGAGCTCTTCCGCCAGGCCTTTGAATAGGAGCCGCCACCGATGATACCACCCTTCACCTCAACATCTATGATGTAACCTGGTCCTGTACGGCCCTGGCATGGGGGGGGGGGGGCTGGACCTGCCATGAAGTTGCCATCAGAAGTGATATTTATGGAAGCTTTTATATGTATTAATTGTATTTATCTTGAATGTTTTATTGATTTTATCGGTTTTAATGTTTTGACTAGGCCTTGGGCCCATGTAAGCCACCCTGAGCCCGCTTGCGGGGAGGGCGGGATATACATCTCAAAAATAAATAAATAAATAAATAAATAAAGTAGCGTTCACATTCCTGATGCTGCCACCCAATTTCTTAATCATGGGTGCCTCTCCGTTACAATTCGATCTGCTGTCCACTGAAACCAACAGAGCAATATTTAGCTAGAGATCTATTTATTATCCATCGAGCTGCTCAGGCATTGCTTTTGGACTGACTCGTTTAAGAATACTAATTGACACTGTTCACTAAGACCCCAAAGATTTCAGGAGGGAGGCAGGTAAAATTATAGTCTTGCACTGACATTCAGAAAGTAAGCACTTACCAAGCTTCAGGTAGCAAAAAAGAATATTCATGTGGAGAGGTGGTCTCTGGAAAATTAGAGAGAATTGCCAATCGATGGGGAAGCAAGTCTGATCCATGATATGTGAACAAAATCTCCAGGGCTCTTACGTTGCTTTCCTGTACAGATAGTTCAGTTTTAATATTCAGGAAACAGCCACCGTAACTCACCCCACCTCCAAGGTAAGGAGCTTTGTAGTCTCCCAATGTGGGACTACACAGAAGACTGAAGATGAAAAGAGTGTTGCACTGTTGTTCACTGAGGTGTCTTCTGTGCAAGCACACACTCCCTCCCTTCTACCCCTCTGTGAGTTCATAGGATGTAATTACATTCATGATGCTCATGGTGGCTCAGGAGGATAGGGAAGGGAGGGTAGGTGGGAAGACGGCCTGTAGGCCGTGACCAGTAGGTGGGAAGATGGCCTGTAACGAGCTCTGCAGGGAAGAGGTTCCCCTTGGAGTGTTAAAAATATCCCAAAATAGCTGTAAGACAGCCCCCAGTGGCTGGCCTCTGCAAGCGAAGTCCCAATGTGGGGCTGCAGAGACATGGAGATATAACATGGAGATAACCATGTTATCATGGAGATAATAACATGGAGATAACCATCTTTACTAAAGTTCGTAATCAGCACAAACAGTCCAACCGTGGCATATTCCAAGCGTACATACATCCAGCACAAAAATAATTCAGAACCATTTTCAGAATGATACAATGCACTAGCCTAGGAGTCTTTCCTAATTCTATAGGCTGCTGCCAAAAATTTTGATTGCCACCAGTTGACTGTCACCTGTGGATTGGCGTCTATCATAAGCATACTACTACTATCAGAGTCCGGAAGGCCTAAAAGTCTTTCCCATATGGGTTGAATAAATGTGGCTCGTATATTTTGGCAGAACCCACATGCAAGCAAAATATGGTGGATAGTATCAGCCTCTCATTTTGCCATGTATGAGAGGAAGAGGACAAAAGCTGCCTTATACTGAGTTGGACCTTTGACCTATTAAAGCCAGTACTGTCTACCAAGACAGGCAGTGACTCTCCAGGATCTCAGTTTGAGGTCTTTTTAATGAGACCAATTACACAAATGGGCCACGTGATATGATGGCAGTAGTCAATAACAGTGTCCCCTCTAAGCTGAGTTGGTGCGAGCCAGCTCACCATTTTTTAGCCTCCGGCTCACACATTTTTGTCTTAGCTCAGGAAGGAGCAAACTGATTTATGCAGTAGCCAAACTGCTCGCTCACAACTTAAAATGCCAGTAGCTCACAAAGTAGAGCTATTTTGCTCACAAGACTCCACAGCTTAGAGGGAGCATTGGTCAATACTGACCAAAACTGATCTCTTTTAACAATCCTTTATTAGTAAGCTTCAAGAGTATTAAATACCCGAGCATATGTTCTTGCAGAAAGAATAATATTCTGGTTTCGGAACGTCTTGAAGAACTCAGCATCGTATCTCTGTTCAGCGGCATGTGGCCCTCCAAGTATTTCCTGAAGAAAAACCATTTTAGAAATACTTCAGAATTGTTATCCATTTCTCAAAAGTCCTCACTGCTTCCTAAAATATATTAACGAAGCAATCAGTTTTTTTCTGTCACAGTTCTTTCTTCATCTATGCAAAGAGAAACAAATCAACTAATCTATTTGGAATGGAGGCAATGGCCAATTCATCATAATCCATAGTGCAGCTGTCTGAGGACTTCCAACTACTTTTCATAACCCAAAAACTGGCTGCAGTGTTTTAATGCCATGGTACAGCTCTCCATACTGGGGCTGCAGTGGCTCAAGTGGTTAGGACGCTGAACTGATGACCAGTAATTCAGCAGTTCGAGACCCGAGTGCTGTATGATGGAGTGAGCTCCCATCACTGGCCCCAGCTCCTGCCAACCTAGCAGTTCGAAAGCAAGAAATTGCAAGTAGATAAATAGGTACCACTTCAGTGGGAAGGTAACAGCGTTCTATGCACCTCGGCGTCCAGTCATGCTGGCCACATGACCATGGAAACGTCTTTGGACAGCACTGGTTCTTCGGCTTGGAAACGGAGATGAGCACCACATCCCTAGAGTTGGATTCGACTGGCTTTCGAGCAAGGGAAACCTTTACCTTTACCTTACAGCTCTCCATATGTTTGAGGAACACTTTGTACATTTTCACACTAGTGCAAATGGAGACATACCCATACCTCTTCCTAAACAAACCACAACAAAGTTTTAAATACTTAGAGAATCTACAGTATTGCTTGTTAAAAGAAAGCAGGGAAGGAGAGAGTAAGGGAGAATATTTTAATACACATCTACACATACAGTAACAAGCCCATATCTGAATCATGGCTTATATTCAAAGAAAAACCAGAAAAGCACTGAATTCGTAATCACAAACAGAAATACCCTAAAGCTATTACCTATAACCCAATGTCAGCAACCCATGGGTTAAGAACTATCTTCCATACCTCATATGTTGCTAGACGATCCAAATAAGTCAGTAGTTTCAACCTGCTACGACAAAGTTCTTTCTGTTCCAAAGTTAACCTGTTTTCAGAATGAAAAGGGGACATTTTTATGTCTTTTTAGAGATTCCTCAAAAAATATGTTAACAGTCAAACGTTAAGTAATAGTGAGGAGTTGTTGCATACGTGTACGGGTCGATACTCATGGTGGCCAAGGAAGCCATGAAATCCTGAGCTGCACTGAAATAAGGGACATCACTGCAAATACTGAAGTTACTCCATACTGGAACCCAAAGGGCCCTTCAATACCATTCTCAAGAACACCTCTCCCACCCCCGGCATTGACACTCTAGGGCAGTGGTGCAGGTGGTACTGAATCTCTGGTCTAGACAAGAAACAAGAACCTTTGGAACAGTGAGCCTGCCTTCATGGGGAGGGCGGGGTATTAATATAATATAATATAATATAATATAATATAATATAATATAATATAATATAATATAATATAATAACATCCCAGTAGCAATCATGGCCAAGAGTGCTTTTTGCCAGCCAAGACCTAACTCTTCAATTACAACCAATGTATTTTCTTTAATTTTCTGTTTGTATTTTAACTGATACCATTTTAATTGGTTTTCTAGCATACACCTCTTTACGGGTCTCTGGGATGGAAAAACCAGTTAAAAAAAAAACCCCGAGTCTAAATCAATGTGTGCATGCAGATAAGCATCCAAATGTAGATTTCATCTCCAGCACTGTCTAAATTTCAGACGTATATGCATCTAAAAATTATGGACCTGTTTATATGGTATCAGTGCTGGATCGAATACGTTTGTTTGCACTTTTTAAAATCCAAAATGACAACCGCAGCAAATCACACTGCTTTCAAAGAGCATTGCAGAGACAAAATCTAGAGATTTATTGGTGGAAAGTACTGACAGTTGTGGACCTTCCATGCTTCCCTCTCCTCCCTCCAGCAGTCCCTTCCAGACCAAGAAAAGTGGATTTCTGGGGTAGGAGGGTGCATATGAAGTAACAGCCAAACAGTCTGGTGGGATGTAGTCACAAAGCAAAGAGGCAAAATGGCTCCCCTCCTGCTTCTGACATCAGCACAGCTGGAGGGAAAGAAAAGCAGGGAAGATTCATGAACCATATTTTAAAATGTGAACCTCAATCCAATCAGGAGTGAAACATAATCAAAATACTGCTCCCTTGGTAATTCTGTATACAACAAGAGACACAGAGCACAACCCATCATTTACTTAGAGAAGTCTACTGATAGAAGAAGTTCTTGACGCTTCATGGCTTCATGCTCCTTCCTACTTTCTGCTTCTTCCTCAGGAGTTAAAAACTCTTCATACAGTAGTTCATCAATGTCCACATCACCAGGCAATATAAATCTAGAAGAAGGATAATCAAAGTACAAAGAACCATTTGGCCAAGAACAAAGAGCTTACCTTTTAAAACTGCAATAGATTTTCTAAACTGAATAGTTTAACAAACAAAAGTAATTCTTTAGAGACAAGCTTTCAGGCTTCCACTACCCTTTGTGTGTACCTTTCCACAGTCTGAGTAGGGAGGGATACGTCCTGTTTTCTTCACAAACTATACTTTTAAAATGTTTTTCATTAATTAAAATTTAGCCATTCTCCAAGGAACAGTAAAGATCCTGAAAAATTAATTATGTGTTATAAGCAGGTGTATAGAGGGAGTAAACCAAGTAGGCTTATAGACCCTGATTGGGTGGAAAGGTTTTAAATAATAATAATTTTAATTATCACAAGACATTGATTTTTGCTATCATTTTACTTCTATTACTATTCAAAGCCTAAAAGTATAACATCATCCAGTCTAACACTCTCGTTTCATGAAGTCTGAGTGCAGTAGCACCTTTAAGACCAACAACGTTTCATTCAAGGTGTGAGCTTTCTTGCTTGGTGCCAGTTTGGTGTAGTGGTTAAGTGCGCAGACTCTGATCTGGGAGAACCAGTTTTGATTCCCCACTCCTCCACTTGCACCTGCTGGATGACCTTGGGCAAGCCATAGCTCTGTACCAGCTGTTCCCTCAAGGACAGCTTGGGAAAGAGCTCTCTCAGCCCCACCTACCTCACAGGGTGTCTGTTGTGGGGAGGGGAGGGGAAAGGAGTTTGTAAGCCGCTCTGAGACTCCCTTAGGTAGTGAAGGGCGGGGTATAAATCCAATCTCTTCTTCTTCTTCTTCTTGTGCCTGAGGAAGTGTCTGAGGAAGAGCACGTGCACATGAAAGCTCACACCTTGAATAAAACTTTGTTGGTCTAAAAGGTGCCACTGGACTCAAACTTTGTTCTACTGCTTCAGACCAACACGGCTATCCACCTGACTCTAGTTTCATGTTATTATTTGGAGCAACATGTCACATGGGCGTTACATCCACCACAGGAACAAGAATCGGGGACCACCGAACAGGAGCCAGGGGCTATGACAAAGTCAGGTCTGCATCCCAGCTTGTTTCCTGTCTCTGCATGTTAGAGACACCAGGGGATTGGGCAGGGGGAGGAATCTACATGGACACTGCTACCCATATGAACATAGCACTCTCTTATACTTAGAATCTGACATCTTTAAGAGGATTCATTCAGTCCTGCACGATTACCTTCCAGTTTCAAGAATACTGCTTATATTTTTTTCATACATTTTTTCACACTTTGAATGGTCAGTCTAAGAAAGTGTTTGACATGTGTCCAACTCTTCCACAGGCCTGTAATTTCACTACTTTGACAGCCCAAGGAGCCAGATATTTGTTAGCCCCATTTTCACGAGACTGTGGAATGCAAGAGGCAACATGGAAAATGTCTTCGTACTCTCCTGATAGGCATTCAACCACAAATGAGTTAAGGACAGTTACAGTATTTGCCTCATGTCAGTTAGCCACTTCTGGAAGAGAAAGGAGCTGAACCAACAAATCCACCATCTCAAACCTGCCGCCATCTTCTCCTTTCCCTATGGCGATGAGAGCCTCCAGGTCTGTTCCCTTCAAGCCATACTGCAGCAATTCTTTAGCAGCATCCACATTCTCAGGAACTCTTTCCAAGCACTCGTGAAGGACCCAGGAGCGCTTATTAATTTTGCTCTGTGCCCCATCAAAAAAGAAAAAGAAATTATTTAAGCAAATAATTGGAGCCTGCTGATTTTCAAAGTAAAGTAGAAGCGAAGTAAAGTAGTCCTTAGATCGTGTTGTTAAATGCTCCATTGCTTTCCCCTCATCCATCTCCAACTGAGACCTATAATCAAACCTACTTGCCTACATGAATGTCTGTTTCCGATTATGTCAGGGGGTTTTTAAACAGAGAGTTATTTACAACGCATTCTACATTAACTGGGAACATTCATATGCCAGAAAATGATGAAGAGGGGAAAAAAGACTACCCTACTAGCACAAAAACATACCAGATAATCCTGAATAGAAGCAATGCTAACAGCCGATTTCCTCCATTGCCTCTGATAAACAAGGTCTGAATCGAGGTCATACGCCTGAGCCAGTGATAAAGCTTCCCCATATTCTTCATTGTCAATCTTCAGAAAAAAAAGGATCAAAATTAAATTTACTTACATGGGCTCCATTGCAAGAGTTCAAAACCCAGCAATTCTCGTACTCGGTTTGATAACAAATATTTAGGGTTTATTCGAAGAAATAGTAAACACACATTTCAACCACATTTTATGTCTTGCTATAGTTTCCCCGAGTATTAAACACAACTCACGTGCATCACAAATGACATTAAGTTTCACACAGCGATCACATGACAAGTTTTGGGGGGGAAATCTCATCTTCCAAATACAGTATCACACACTTGGAATTTATTAAAAACATTTACATTCTGCCTTTCCAGTTCCATTCAACAACAATTAAAAACAGGAGATTTTTAAACATTGGCAGGAGAATGAAACGAGCTGACCCAAGCGACAAACAGAACAAACCGAGATCAGAGGACGATGTAAACCCAGAGTGAGGAACAGCATCATTACAACCTACATTATCAGCCTGATCAAAAAGTCAAATGAAATAGCCTTTTACAGACTGGCTGGCACCGCAGGAGAGGAGGTGTTACCCAGATCAGCTCTGTCAGTGGACATATTGTGGACAAGGGACAGAATATTGTGGACAAGGGTCAGAATATTGCGAATGGGTAGGGCTGTATGGGAAAAGACAGTGAATTCCCACAGTTGATTTACATCAAAAGGCAGATATCTGAACTATACACAACAAAAAACATTTGTACGTTAATTGGCCAACAAAACAATAATAGGAAAGGGGCACATAACAGGCTTTTTCAATTGATATGCTCTTAACTTGCAGATACTTCAAGCTGCTATTCATGGTACATTACTCACAAATATTGTAAAGATATGGGTACGCTGCAGCCGTGAATACAAAATTAATACGTATCTAACCCACAGATCCTAAACATATTCTGCTGGAAGGAGATTTTAAATCAATATGACATGCACCACGACCCATAGATGTTTGATTATAAATCTTCAGGAACCGGTTGACTTATGTACGGTATTCTAACCAAATAAATTAGTCCCTTATAATTGTGTGTAAATATTTGCAGAGGAGGGAAAAGTGGAAAATATCTCATCTTTACCTTTCTTTGGTACAGCTCCTCTGGGGTTGTGGATCTCAAGTTCACAAGGCGATAATTTTTTATAATAGTGCGTGGACGTTTCCGCGGAGGCGCAAAGCGCTCCATTTCAGTCACAAAGTACAGGGCTTGCTTTACGTAGCCAAAATACTGGGCCTTGGTGGAACTCTCATCATCCGAATCTGAGTCATCCTCTCCTCCATCTTCATCCCCAGGTCTGTTCTCCAAGCGCAATCTCTTCGGAGCCAACTTGACTTCACACTACAAGGAAAGCAATTCTTACTGAACAGGGCAATGCATCACACTTAAGTCTGTTAGGCTTCAAGACATCAGGAGGCAATAAGTAACCTCAATTCTCACTGGGAGCAAAAATAATCATTATCAGAAAATGAATCTCCTCTCAGGCATCCAGAGCCAGGTTATTACGATGGGTGAAGCATCAGCACACCAGCTGGGAGTGTGCGCCAGGCCCCATGTCACCTGGCAAATATCTATGGCAGAGAAAACGGCATGGCTCTGTGAGGTGCCAACAGAACTAACACTGGAATCTCTACATCACCATGCTTACCTAGCGGTTTTATGAACAATCATTCTTGACTAAGTTTCCCATTAAACTGGAGTCAACACCAAGAATATCCTATTTGTTTAAAGCGATGTAACTGGACTATAACTATCCCATTACAACAGGAAAATATTTTTTTACATCCAGGAGGACTGAATGAAGCAGTGGAAATGTGGCATATAATAAACTGACACTTCCTACCTCCAAACTTAGGAATCCTCCATCATGTGCTGAAGTGACCTGAGGGGAACTTTCAAACCACTCACAGGACTTCCCCAACAGGTTTTTCAGCGTCTTCACCGAGGACACTGTCAGAGCGCCCGAACAGCGCGCCAAAATAACAGTACTCTCAGACCACCAGTTTACATCTATCAGCGGATAAAAAGATGCTTTATCTGGAAAGGGGGAGGGAAAGGAAAGCATTTCAAACAGCAGGCCAAGAACGAGAGCAAACTTCAATTATTTAATAAAAAGCCATTTGGAGAATCGGCAATATATCAGCGACATACCAGGTCTTGCTTCACTAAATTTTTATAGTAGTATTTTAATTAAAGTTGTCTCTGGATTAAGTAAAGCAAATCTGAATAATTAAAGATTCTGACTTTAGACTTCTGCATGTAATACTTTTAAAAAATAATGTAGCTAATCGTGTTAGGTAGATCTTGCATAAAGCAGGGCAGATTTTTTAAAAAAAACAGATAAGAGATACGGTTTCACTGCTTCTCAAGTCCACGCCTAGACAGCCATTCTGGCAAATGCTCAGGGCATTATTCACAGAATGAAGAGGAAGCTATATCCAGCAGTAACTCACTGAAAGATGTTACTGCTGTGGAGGAAGGAGATAAAAAATATCCATAAGGCATCAGTATTATAGTGACTTCTAATTAGGCTGCCAAATTGTGTTTGGAAAATATTTAGTTAAGTGAAGGTTAACGCAGAACTTTGGAAAAAGAACATCCACTTCTGTGTCTTATGTATTTCCTTAGACAGAATAGATTCACACAACAGGAACCAGTGAAGGGATTTTGTTATTGTTAGATGCACATGATGCGAGCAAGTATTTTACTATTACCCTTTATATTATTTTAACAGATCCAGGTGGGAAGCCGTGTTGGTCTGAAGCAGTAGGACAAATTTTGAGTCCAGTAGCCCCTTTAACAGAGTTACTGAACAAAGTGACATAACAAAAGCATGCCCCCCTCTGCCCCACACTGCAACCCCTGACCACGAACAGGACTACAACACTAACCTTTAATTTTCTTTCGCTTTTCAAGAGAGAGTCTCCATTCTGGCTTGATGTCATCGTAACCTGGCTACAAAAACAACCAAAAAATCCAGTTAATGACTTAAGGCACACACTTCCTTGTTGTCCCAAGAACATGAGAAGACCAAGATGGAACCTCTTCCCCTCATTCCAGATTCACAAAGGCTGGCTGAGGTTTACCAGTGGTAGGGAGAGACAAACTTACCATGCTCCAAAGTACTCTGGTAATTTAAAAGGTTATAGTTAAATAATTAATTGTTACTTCTTACATTATTCTATGTGCACGTTTGGTATTGTGCACAGGACATAGAGTAGTGATGTGGCTCTTTTGTTTCAAGGTAAATGTGAATGTGACCCGTCACAAGCTGCAAAATGAGGACCACTGGGCTAGAATTACGGATTCCCCACAGGTTAGACAAGCTTGGGATTCTTTCCTCCCCCTTCCCCCAAACCTTTAACCTACACAAATTAAGTCAGCATGATTTGGCTAACATCAGTCATGTCCTTATGCCCCTCCACTGCAGTGCCCCCTCGATGGCTGCTGTTTTCTAGTTGTACAACTGATACAGAAGAATGCATTTTTGCACAGTTGGAGATCTTGACTCAATACAGGCCTCTGGACTGAACTGACTCCAGTTACCATGCCATCTATACCATTATATTCTGTAATAATGCCGCTAGACTAAGGGTGTGCATTCGGCAATAGACAAACAAAAAAACCCCCCCAAAAATACCACATAAGCCGAATACAGATCAGAGATCTGTATTTGGCTATCGGTATAGCTGAACCTGAAAAAGCTGATATTATCCGGCTTTTTTCAGGTTCATTCTGCAATGCCAAATACAAGGTGTCAGTTAAACCTGACAGCCTTGAGCCGCCAGTCAGCTGTTGGGTGTAAATGCCTTTCTTTCCCTCCCCGATCGTGGGAAGGGAAAGAAAGGCATTTTAAACACGCCTAGGTTCCCTGACTGACCTTCTTCAGGTGCCCTGTGGCTGCAGGGCACCTGGAGAAGAGCAAGCAAGGAACCCAGGCGTGTTTCCATGCCTGCCCTTCACTTCCCAGCCAGTCCACCACAGTGGGTTGGCTGGGGAAGGGAAGGGCAGGCATGGAAACATGGCTCTTTCCCTCCATGAGCCTCTCAGCTACTGTGGAGAAACTCAGGGAGGGGAGAGAAAGTCAGGGGGAGCATGTTTAAATGCCTTTCTTTCCCTCCCCAAGATCAGGGAGGGAAAGAAAGGCATTTAAACATGCCTCCTCTGCAGCAGGCCAACTGTGGAAGCGAAGGGCAGGCAGGGAAACATGTCTGGGCTCCCTGCCTGCCTCTCTCCAGTTACCCCGTGTTAGCTAGAGACAGGAAGGCAGAGAGGGGAGGCTTTCCCTTGTCAATTTCACTAACAGCTGACTGGCAGGGAGTGAAATTAACAAGGAAATCTGCAGGGGCTACCAGAGGGAAAGAAAGCATTTTAACATGCCTCCTTTTCCTCTGGTGGGGTGTATCAGACCTGAAAATATTTGGCAATACCGAATATTCCCCCAGTCCCAATACTTTACTTGTATTGGACTAGGGAAATTCGGCATTTACCTATTTTTTGGAGTCTGATTTACCTGAAGCCAAAAAAAATACCGGCTTCCCCCCTCTGTTTTTTTGCACACCCCTATGTTAGACTTTTCACAACTATGGTGTCTCAGCTGGGAATGGTATAGTTACGGCATCTGACACCCTCCTGTCAGGCACCAAACGAAACAAACAAGTCAACATATATTGTACAACTTCCAAACTAGTGGTGTGGTGTCTTTCTTTCCAGGCATTTCCTCAGAGTGGAAAGGGTATTGGGGGGGGGGGGCAGAGAAGATGGGAAACTGGATATCACAGAGGATCATATCACAACCCAGTGCGGCCAAGAGGCAAGGCCAGTCTGACAACTGCAGCACTGCACAGGATAGTTGGCAGTGTAACAGAAATTGACTCAATCAAAAACAATGTGTATTGTCAGAAAAATGAGCCCAATTTAACATGTGAGATATAAAACGGGATCCAGTTTCAGAGAAGCAGTTAACAGCTTGGATTCCCAGGCCAGTCCTGAACTGTCCAAAGCACCTCTCCTTCATTCCCCACTGTAGAAAGCCAGAACACTGATACATAATACAAGCCAAACTGCAGAAGCGGTGGAATACACGATTTCTAATACGTATCAACTATAATTATTCACCAGTTATTTGCACCTTAAGACAATGTTAAGCATTTATTACTTACAAAATCTGTCTCCCACCTTTGTGCCCAATCAACTAGGACCACCAAAGCAGCTAATAATGCTCTCATTTTCCTTGAGTTAGGTTTTCCCCCGTGAGTCGCTCCACAGGAACAATGCCATCTAATTATTTTTCAGTTGCTAAATGCTTTGCAACATTCAATGGTTTCTTATATTATCAGAAGCTTTCAGTTCTAGCCCTCCCAAAGACTACAAAAAGCAAAATCAGTACGACAATAAAAACGTGCGGAGAGACTTTAAAAAAAGGAAAGACACCAACGACACCCACATGCTTTCTATTGCCTTTCAATCCATTTCACATACAGAATACATTCAAAACGAGGAAACTATCACTATTTAGAACAAGTAGAAAATACCTTCCCGAGCTGCTCTCGGACGAAATATTAATACTAGAATTATTTCTGCACACTGTTAAAACGTTACACTGGAATAATCGTAGTTTATGGAGTCTGCTGAATGCCACCAAAGATTGCTTTAAAAAAAAATCTGAGCTATTAATCCTGCTGGAGACTTAATGTAAGAAAATTTATACCAGGCCCCTTTGTTCTGGTATGGCAAGCAGAGAAGGGCCACTTCTTGGGGCAGTAAAATTAGGAAGATACCAACGCATCTCAGTAGGGGCTCAATTCACTCCCTGACTGGCATCTTGTCTTGGACCTGCACGACTGTTGGACTGGTTCAAGCCAAGCCCCTGAGGTAAAGCAGGCCCTGGAAGAGATAGGAGGTGCCTGGTTTAGGATGACAAAGTACCGTCAACTGACCCCAACAGGAAGATTTCATCCTCATGGAAAGACATGAGTTATTTAATTCTGCAATCAGCTTATATTATTTCCCTTAAATCCCAAGTCCCAGAGTACTTAACGGATGTATGGGCTTTGAGTCAGTAAAGATGGCTAGCGGGATTAGCAGCCACAGAGGATAAGCTAACCCTAGAGAACTTTAATTCATGCCCTCAATTTATTTCTGCTTGAACTGTAGGGCTGGCTTTGTATCCAACGAGCAGAAAGTCCACCACAAAGCAAAAACAAAAATATACCCAAGGGGTGGGGTTGTGTGGGTGTGCTGGTTGGTGTATGAGTTGATGTCATTACTCTCTGTGAATTGCAGTGCACCAATTGGATGCAAGTCTCTTTTATCATTTAGGTATAAGCACTGCACTGCATTTTGGAAGAGGTTCTTAAAACAGTAAATATTAACACTCCCCCCCAGGCCCAAAAAAGATGAGAGGAAATCCAGACAAATTCGGTATAAAGGCTACTACTAGTATAAATGGAATAGTTACAAATCACGGCAACCTACTTGGTCACTCTGTTCCCATTCTCCTTGCTGCTTGAGAGAAGGAATCCCCCAGATGGTCAGTTTTCCTGAGAAGTGAATAGCTGCTAAGCGACTGCCGTCTGGAGAAAGGCTCATCTTGAAGACACCATCCTGGCCGACGTTTCAATCACCAATTAAAGTTAAAAACAAAAGGATTTCAGAAAGAGTGTGAACTTGCTACATTTATAAGCAATCCATTGCAAGAACAATATTTTAAAGATCTTCCAGGTGTTACGAAATCTGAAATGAGCCTTCATTTTTGCATATTCTGTTACAATATGGTATACTACATTCTTGACCCTAAAATACATCAGTTGTGCCAGTCATTTGGCTGACAGCATAGTGGAATGGTTAGGAGCAGCGGACTGTAATCTGGAGAACCAGGGTTGATTCCCCAATTTTCCATATGAAGCCTGATGGGGGACTTGGGCCAATCACAGTTCTCTCAGAACTCTCCCAGCCCCGCCTACTTCACAAGGTGACTGTTGTGGGGAGAGGAAGGGAAGGTGACTGTAAGCCGCTTTGAGACTCCTTAATTTATTTTTATTTATTTAGTTAGTTTATTTATACCCCGCCCTCCCTGCGAACAGGCTCAGGGCGGCTTACAAAAATCGGTAACCAGTACCGTAAAACCGTTACAAAGTTAAAATATCACATTTAAAACATCACAGAAATTATTAAAGTGCTAGTATAGTGGTCTTCATCCAGTTCTAAAGATGGCGAACTGTATGATCTTCGACAAGTTCATTAAAGTTCAGGCTTGCATGATGGTGTTGCTCACTCTCCAGGCCAGGGCCGACCCATACCACAGATGTCAATAGTGATGATGTTGATAGTGCGGCGGCTCCTAATCGAAGGCCTGGCAGAAGAGCTCCGTCTTGCAGGCCCTGTGGAACTGTAAAAGGTCCTGCAGGGCCCTGATCTCCTCCAGGAGCTCATTAAGGTAGAGAAAAGCAGGGTATAAAAACCTGCTCCACTTCTTCTGAAACACTTCCTACTTCCCCCTCCCTCTATCAAACTTTAACAAATTTTCTACAATTTCTCTTTTCTCCCCGCTGACAAAAATCTTGACCAATATGAAGGTGTGTTAAGCATCTGTAGATACCAGAAAGCCTTTTGACCACTCCTGTAAATAGAATCCTGAATGCAGGCACTGCGTAAAAGGAAATGTGGGGTTTTTTTGTTGAAACTGAGGCAAAGTGCTTTGAAAACACATTTAAATCTTCTCATTAGCCTACATGAAGCATGTTTACTCAAAAGTAAGTGCCACTATCTGTAATGTAACTTATTCCAAAAGTATGCATCCAACAGAACAGTTTAATGGTATAATCCTGCAAAGAATTACTCCTATCTAAACTTAGGGGTATGCACACAAAAAAAAAATCTGGATTTTTCAGATTTGGATATATTGGACCCCCCCAAAAAATCAGGATTCCAACTCCCCCCCCCAAATTCCATACCTGTATGGTATTCAGATTGGGGGGGGGCGGATTGGATGTCCAGAATTTTTACAACTCCATTATCGCCTGTGGGACCATTATAGTTAAAGGGTAATCTATCTGGGGGTATCAAGGGGTCTAGCGGGGCTATTTTTTGAGGTAGAGGCCCCACATTTTCAGCATAGCTTCTGCTGCCGCTCCTCAAAAGACCCCCCAAGTTTCAAAAAGATTGGATCAGGGTCAAATTCTATGGGCCCCCAAAGAAGGTGCCCCCATTCTCCATTGTTTCCAATGGTGAGGGGGAAGCAAAAAAAAAAAAAAGGACTGAAGTCAAACCAGAGAGTCTCTGCAGTAGAAACTCAAGGTGAGGGAGGGATTTTTCCCAGCCCCAGCACAGACACTGCATGTAGAGTGCCCAGCAGAACCAGAAGTGTGGAGGCGTGTTTGCAAGCCCAACACAGCCAGCACATATACAGAGTGCCCAGCAGAACCAGATCATGTACAGAGTACCCAAAGAAGGTGCCCCATCCTCCACTGTTTTCAATGGAGGTCGAAAATATAGCATTTAAGAGAAGGCACTGGGTTTTGCTGGGCACTCGTATATTGTACTGGTACTGCCCGGCACTCTGTACATGCACTGTCTTTGCTGGGTTTGGAACTCCCCCTTGCTTGGATTTGTTGAGCTGGCTTTGCCACAATAGCATTTGTTCTGCTGGGCACTCTGTACATGCCCTGGTTGTGCTAGGCTTGCACAAAAAACCCTTGCTTGGATGTGTTGAGCTGGCATTGCCACAGTGGCACTGGTGCTGCAAAAATGCCCCCTCCCACCTTCAGTTTCTACTGCAGAGACTCTCTGGTTCAACATCAGTCCCTGCTTTTGTGCTGTTTTCTCCCTCCACTGGAAATAATGGAGGATGGGGGGTTTTCCAGATAATCCCGATTTGAGGGGGGGGGGGGATTATCCGGGATTGGTTATGCTCAATAGTTAAAAATACGCCCCCCTCTATCCAGCTGAAAGAATAGCTGATAAATATCGATAAGGTATTTTCCGGCTATTTTTCGGCTTGTATAGAGCCAAATGTACACCCCTAATCTAAACTCACTGGAGTAATTCTACATGGGACTCAAGTTTTAGTCTGGTTTCTGCTCCAAGAGATCTGAAAGACAGACCAGCTCCACAGGAACAATCTGGCTGCCAATGGCAAGTACGCCTCCTCTGCTGAAGAGCACCCATCCCCTGAACATTCCGAGAACTAAAGAGAATGTTTAGTAGTGTGATCAGTCACTCCTCGTGGCTCTGAAGAAGCAAGAAGGCTCAGCCTCACTACCTCACCATGGCATGGACAGAGAGGAAAGGGAACACCTAATCTTCAGTACAACTCTGTTGCCCAGCAGCTACACCTTCCGTCTGGTACGGACAGACACTTGGTCAGTCTTCAGCTCTTGCCATGAAATCCTGCCACATCTTGTACACTCTGTTGGTATCAGACAGTTCACAGATTACATTAACAAATGCTCTCCAATGCAGAAAAGGATTAAATGTGTCCCAGATCTAAGAGCAGCAGATTCATCATTTGATACACCATCTGACAAGCTGTATGAAGAGCAACAGAGGTAGAACTGAGCCAAGACAAGACCGAAAGGACAGCAGATGGAGGTCTTTCCACTATCAAAAAGGCCAAACACTGATGACATTTTTTTTTTTTAGTTGAGCGGGAGCACAGGTTTGGGAGGTCTGCTTTATCTTTATCATTACCCAACAAAGCATGTTTTGCCAGAGCACAGGGTCTTAATAACCGTAAGCCATAGTCTTGACATTCCAAGGACAAATTATCACAAAATGATCTGTATAAAGGCCGCCCTGGACAAGCATAGCCTGAGTAAACAGTAACAACATGCCCACATTCTCTCCATTACCTGCTCCCTTCCTTGCTTGTTGTAAAATCTGAAATTCATAATCTTGAACAAAGAACGTCTCTTGGCCTGATGGAAAACAAACAAACATCAAGTGTCCACCCATTCTTACATTCTTACATCATGGCTTGGACCCAACCCAGTGCTACTATGAGCAAGTTTTGGGACTGATTGGGCTACAAAACCAGAGGTTTACGTTTAGTCATCAAGTTACCATAAAATATTTCCTAATGCCAGACAGGTGTCTAAAACTTCATTTTTCTCCTGCAGCAGTAAAGCAGTCAAAATCTCTGAACTGAAGGTCAAGATTAGCAGGTTCAAGTGATGCAACTGGCTGCTGGGCTGTACCACTCCAGGTGGGGAACTAAACTTTTGTAATGCTGGTTTTGTACGTGAGGGGAGATCATTCAGATGTTCAGCCACACACCTGCAGTCTCAAGTGGGCTCAGTAAAGCAGCAGAGTCATCTCATGAACCTACCAATTTCTCCCACATCACTGTCAGTATTAAAAAACAGTTAAGAGTACGCTCCCACTTACACAGTATGAGGTTAGTGCAGACAACTCTATTTACCAAGTAAGAACCAGAGAGCTGACCTGATTAAAGAAACATGAGCCAACCACATGCATCTTAAATCAGGTAGCTGATTAGATCTGTATAAAAATCTGCATGTAAACCAAATACTGGTTGACTGGAAAAACTTTTTGTTTCACTAATGCATGCATTCATATTGGAAGACACATTCCCATCCTTTGCCATGCAACAGGGAGTGCACTTTCACACTGGCACCTAATATGTTTGCTCTTTTTTTGTAAATATCCATATGAAAAAATATATATATAAAATTCAAAAGCCACTTTGAGTCCCCTTGATCAGGACTAGAGCAGGATAGATTAGATTAACTATATAACAGAACTGCTCCTGCCCTTGACTGGACTGATGCTTTGGGTCTGTCCAAAAAACTGTTAGTTAATCTGGTGTCCTAAGGCCAGGCAATCATTTGACATATACAGGACTTATTGCTCATTCCATCTGCCCTGTTGACCGTAAACAGGTTTGTATCAACGAATCCACCGGAGAAGAGAGGCATGTTTCAGTTCTTGTTCAGTGGCAGACACCCAAAGATGTCTCTAGAGGACATGTGCTTTAAGGGAATGAACCACATATGAAACGTTGGGTAGTGCAACCAGAATGACAAAGCCAGGTCTGCATTTATTGTATGTGAATACTTAATGAATACCTAGAACTGGGGTCCCCAACATGCTGCCCATGGGTGGTACGGTGCCCATCGACACCTTTTCTGGTCCCCACAAGTGTTTCTAGAAAGTGGGTGAGGCCAGTTAGGGTTTTTGAACCACAGGGCTTCTGACTGACTACTAGAGATTTGATTGGCTATGCAGGTTTTTCTTAAATGTTGATTTGGCAGCAACTGCCACCACAGCACAAAAATTTACACTGAAGTTAGGCTACAGCAATCATTTGGTGGCTGGCTCCACCTCCTGTGGCAGCCCTTTGTGGCTGTGCCCACTATGCCATGTCAGAGTTCCAAACATGCCCGCAGGCCTCAAACGGTTGGGGACCTGCCTGGACCGGGATAGCCCAGGCAAGCCCGATCTCATCAGATCTCAGAAGCTAACCAGGGCTGACCCTGGCAAGTGCTTGGAAGGGCAACCTCCAAGGAATACCAGGGCCAGGACTCAGAGGCAGGTAATAAAAGCCACCACTCTGAAACGTCCTAGCCCTACTAAAAGGCAAAGGTTTCCCTTGCTCGAAAGCCAGTCGAATCCAACTCTAGGGGGCGGTGCTCACCTCCGTTTCAAAGCCGAAGAGGCAGCGCTGTCATAAGATGTCTCCATCGTCATGTGGCCACCCTGACTAGACACTGAGGTGTACAGAATGCTGTTACCTTCCCACCGAGGCGGTACCTATTTATCTACTTGCAATTTCTTGCTTTCGAACTGCTAGGTTGGCAGGAGCTAGAGCCAGAGACGGGAACTCACTCCGTCACGTGGCACTCGGTTCTCGAGCTACCAACCTTCCAGTCTGCAGTTCAGCGCAGCCACCTAGCCCTACTAGGGGTTGCCAAAAGTCGCCACGACTTACACACACACACAATACTCACCAAAAAACCACTTTTTTAAAAGGCTGGGGACCTCTGACCCAGAATACTGAAAATGCACACGAACGGTACTCACAGTTCCAATATCATCTTCATAGCTTGTAACCTGCTTATAATAAGGTGCTCCAGAAAGAACTCGCCATGCCGACAGTCCACAACTGGCTGCTTTAGACGCTCCCGCCCCTTCGTTATCCGTTTCACAGCCACCTATAATCAGAAGACTGTCACAACAAGATAACAAAAAGGTTAGTTTGACAGCTGACTTATCAAAAGTGCTTCTCAGCAGTGAGCAAATCTCATTTTTAGAAGAAACTCAGAACTTCCCAGCTGTGGCAATTTGACAAGCACCAAATTATTTATATCGCACTTAATAATTGTCACTTAGATATAACAAATCCTATTACACATTTGCTATTAAAGATGCCAAACTGTTTCTGAGAAATGGGGGAGGGGGGAGCCCACACAGGTTGAAACCATGAAGTTCTTATTTTTAAGCATCTAAGGCACATCATAGCAGACTATTTTTCAAGCTAATTACCTTTTTTTTTCAGAACTCATCCTCAATTAGCAAAAAAGGAGCAAAAGAATTTACCAAACAAGATTCTCAAGAAAAAGCATAAAAGAAAGGCTGATTTCCTCATCTTCTAGTTTCAGCTAGCAAGATATTGCCATCTAATGGCTTAAATGTGTATGAATGAACTTCCTGTAACAAAACAACCAGTTCTTTGGAAGGAAAAAAAATCCCACCCCACTTGCACTTCTCTTAGCAGAATTCATAGGAAAGTGCCTCTATAGCTTTGTCTTTTCAGTACCCTTCCGATGCACACTGGTCAGCAATATCTATAAAATACAGCCACTGGTCACGGAGTTTTCTTTCTGTGTCCAAAAATAAAGCAACTGAGACAACCAGGGAGGAAAAAGTGCTTTTGTTGTGGTGGTACTTTCTGTTGCAAACCATGTAACATATAAGGGTTTTTTTAAAAGAGTTTTCCCAAGGGAAAACTGGTCCAGGGAACCACTAAACTGAAGTGTTATTTATTTATTACTGTTTTTGCAACCAGAATTGAAATGCTATATAGCTATAAACAGACTAGCCTTCACTAGGGTACATTTACCTCACCCCAGACTGATATGGACTAAGGGTAGAAAAATAATCTCTGAGCACCCACAGTGCTAGTAATGTGATGACATATTTTTCTCCCCTTTACAGTTCATGTTGGTTTTCTAACACCTTGTATTTCATTATTCTAAATACTCCACTTCTGTTGCTGCAAAAATGGATTTCTTTGGTGACATTGTGAATTAAGCTGGGTACCCAATAAAGGATTTTGGTAGGTTTGGGACACTTTTTAAGTGAGTTCTACTAGAACTACTCATTTAGGGCTGCCAAGTCAGCCCGGGGGGCGGGGGATCCCCCGCTATAGGGGTTCCCGATCCGCCGGCCGAATGGGAACCCCACCCCCAAAGTCGACCAAGCTGGACGACTTCCCCAGCGTAGTGACATCACCCGGAAGTGACGTCACCACGTTGGAGACGTTGCCAGGGCAACGCTCTGGCAATCGCCCCATTTGGGGCAATTGCCACAGCATTGCCCTGGCAACGTCTCCAACGTGGTGACGTCACCGGGCGCACGCGCAAAGCGCACGCGCCAGGGAGGCTCCCGGACGGCGAAGGATTCTGCCCCCGCCAGTCCGTAAGTATGACTTGGCAGCCCTATACTCATTACATTAAAAAACAACAACAACAGTATAATACTTTATTAGGACCAAACCATCACACACAGTGAAAAAACCTTCAACTTTCATTTTTTCCTATATAAACCTACCCAACCACTGTAGTCAGAGTTCCTGCATTGGATGCCCCCACTTTCTGAGATCAGGCAGGGGGCAACCTGAGGCAGGGACTTCTCAGTCATGTCTCCAACACTTTGGAACACACTCCCCAGGGAAATCTGTCTGCCCCCCCGCCAGTGGGTGATGTTTTCGCTTTGTTTGGCACACCCTCAAACACTGTTACTATTTTTACTGAATTATTTTATACCCACTTTTATTTTAAACACTGTTTTAATGATGAAATGTTTAGATCCTCACTACCCCGGGGAGCCTATTTGGGTGGGAAACCAACATAAATATGTTTAAAATAAATATTTCCCCAAACTCAGAAGGCAATATGTTCAGAACACCACACACCAAAAGTATGGGGGGGGAGAAAAAGGGAAAACAAGTTTAGGACATGAAATGAAAGGCTCCCCAAAAAATATCTTTTTGGTTTGCCCCCTCCCCACTTTCTTTTTTGAGCTTGTTTTTAGACTGAACATGTTTTCGTACTGAATAGCCTGAATTAAAAAGCATTCCGCATTGACTATGGAGGATGCTGCTTTTGAAAGAGGCATTCAAACAAGTATTTTACCTGCATGACCTCTGTTACATAGCCCACCGAAAATCACTGTAAGCAGACACTATGGCTCCAACCAGCTATTTAAGCAGACTACCACTGATCAAACTATTGCAATAGGAAGAGCACAGTCATGTAACAGCCAACACAAAAATATTCCTGGTGGCAGTATAACCTCTAGTTGCTCCCAATACTCCTTTTTAAAACACCACCCCTTTCCTTGCAATTTTGGAGTACCCACCTGTGGTGAATAAGAAGTCAAAAAGACTGTAGATCTCAATATTTAATTTTTTTGTTTGTTTCAATTTGGATTCCACTCTCTCCACAAGTGGGCTCAGGGCGGATCACAGAACAAATCAAGACATCATAAAATTACAATACATTATTAAATATAAAAACAACTAAAGCAGTACAAAACATATTAAAACCGGTCAAACTATTCATATGCATAGATTTCAAAAGCTGGTGCCATTTTCTGCTTCTTAATCTGGGCCTCATAAAGATGGTAAACTTCAGCAAGGGGGGAAAGCAAGATTTTATGGGACGCCTGCCACCTCAACCAAAGGCCTGGCGGAACAGCTCCATCTTACAGGTGTGGTAGTATGGTATGGTAGTAATGGTAGTAAGTCTCGCAGTGCCCTGATCTCAGATGGGATCATGTTCCACCAGGTCCGGGCCAGAGCAGAAAAGGCCCTGGCCCTGATCAAGACTAAGTGGACAACCAGCAGATCTTGATCAGCAGAGCACATATGGGGAGAGGCAGTCCCTCAGGTATGTCAGTCCTAGGCCACGTAGGGCTTTAAAGGTCAGCACTGCTACCTTGAAACGGATCTGGTACTCAATCGGTAGCAAGTGTAATTGGTGTAGCGCCAGCTGAATGTGTGCCCGCACAGGTCCTAGTTGAAGGCAAATGCTCAAAAGCTAATTTAAATATACATCCAAGTGTGCACTGCTCTGAACTGTACTAAAATCTGCTTTTCACGAGGTTCTCTCTCGCCTGGATTCCTTCTGACTAAAGTGGCTGCCCTTCAGCAGCACAACAAAGACAAATGGATTGTGTACTTTAAAAGAAAAACCCTGTGTGGAATTGGCTGAGCTATTCTTACAGGCAACTGGCTGCGGTGGTCAATACATCCAGCTTAGATTACTATCATGCGGCCTTTGAAAAATGTCTGGAAACTTCTCTTGGTTCAAACGGCAGTGCCAGAGACGGGATACGGGGATAGTGTACATTTTGAGCTGAAAGTTCTGTACCCGTTGCCCATTTTATTCTAGGCACAACTCAAAGCAATAATTTGTACCCTTGGGCTGGGCTGTTTGGAAAGTTTGCCTCCTCCTCCACTGCCCAGCCTGCCAGATAACACCCCACACCCTGCTTTCCATGTTCCTTCCTGCAGAGGTGAGGCGGACAGCAGCCAGAGACAGGGCATTTACAGTGGTGACACTTCACCTTTGGAAGCTCTTCTCCCTTCAGTCTTGCTTGGCACCTATCTTACTGTCTAAATCATTTTTTCATCCAAGCTTTCAACTGAGGGGTTCCACCTTTTAAGCTGGTTTTACGACCTACTTACAGCCTGTTTTATGGATATTTTTAAGCTCCTCGATCTTTTTTAAGGCCTGGGCTTATTTTTAATATTGATCATTTATGCTGTCATTATAGCTTTATTATGCTGTTTCAAGCTAATCTCTGGAAAAAGTCGCACATACATTTCCAAAATGAATAAATATCCTGGCCTGAACATGTGAGCTATAAGGTGGGGAGCGGGTGTCTATAATAAGCCAGTCCCTTTGAGAAATTGTCAATATCAATGGCTAACTTTGGGGCATTCTCTGGTATCCTGCAATGCTTCTAGGCCAGCTTACCCTAACACATAGTTACTGTTTTTCTCCCAGGCTACATGCTGCTCCAGTTACATAAAGGAAAGGGGAGAGAGGATGATTTGGGCTGAATGATCTTTGGATCATCAAACCATCATGCATACATACTACTGGGATGCCAGCGGCCCACTTACAGCAGGCAAACTCTTGGCTGTGCTCCCCCTCCTCCACCTGCGCTCAATGGTGTCATGGAGGAAAATGGGGGGAGATATTTTCAATATGACAATGTATCTTCCAGGTGAAAACCCAGAACTGATATCATCAGCCCAAGCGACACTCTGAGAATTCCCCCAACCTGGTCCTAGAATATTGCTCCATGTGGAGAGGTCACTTATGGATCTTCACCAGAAAGAAACATCACCCCAACTGGACTAGTGCCACAAACCACAGGTCCTTACATCCAGTACAGACATGAGGGATGATTCTCTGCACTGACCTGCCAAAGAGGAGACTACCAATAGACTCGGGGAATTAGGAAGCAATCCAAGTTCAACACGTTGAAGTTCAACCCAGTGGCATATAGTGCAACAATATTTATCAGAGGATATATCTTTTCTCAAAACCGATGAAATGTAGTGACAGCTAGAGCAAAGCTGCCATATGGGGTGTGGGGGGGGGGGAGCACTTCCATAGGAGAAAGTAAAAAATGCATCATTGGATCACTGCTTAAAATTCTAAACAGCTCATCACAGAACTGACAAAATGCAGTACACAGATAAGAGGGCTATGCCACAACGAAGAGAGATACTGCTATCAAAAGAAAGTTCCACCGAGAGAAAGCCACAGGAAAAGTCTGGACTCATTCCTAAATTATTAACATTTTTTAAAAGAAAGAGATAAGGGATTCAATAATAATAACAATAAGTTGACAGGTTGCCCCAGGCCATCAACAATCAAGAAGTTTTGAAGCAGATATTCTTAGATTTCAGTGCCATGAGTGAGCTAGGGCATTGTCAGTGGGGGAAACAGCACAGTTCAATACATTTATTCACTCTTTCTTCACACGCAGCCCCAAAAAAAGTATAAAGATTTATTTTGCAAATATTATTCAACCGTACTCTCCTGATTGAACTAGGAAAAGTACATTCACATCATTTCTCCAACCGAGTGTTAATACATTTGCTTATTTTGTTTGGCCAAGGGGATGATTTTGTATGTGACTTTACTCCCAAATTCATATTCAGTTAAGTTCATTCACCCCCAATTTCATTACAAATGCTATCACCACAAGAGTTATCTGTCAGTGCACTAGGAATCTCACAATCTGGCAGAAACAATCATCCTCTTATACTTAAACTGGTATCTCCACATTAATGTGTACAGAGGCTGCAACGCAGAGGGAGCTGTGTGGGAACACATCACAAACCGTGCTTTTCTTAAGTATATTCAAAACTCAGAAGCAGTGACAATTCCTTAAACTCACTTTCTTACCAGTTGGTTTAACCAAGTATTAACGTGGGCTAACTTGTAGTTTTTACCAATTACAAAAACCATTACCCACGGGTCTTACAAATTGAATTTGCACTCTGTTTTATTTGTATTTTATTACATTTTACAGTCAAGTTCTGTAAAGCAACAGAAATTTAAAATGGCAGCCTTACATAAGTAAATATTATACTAGCCTTGGTCATTTTTGCCCAGGAAGGTCAGCAGAACATTTTTACAGTTCCTTTCACAAAGGTCAGAAACAGGTTGTAATAACCCTCAGCTCTTCTCAGGAAAATGGTGAGAAGAACGCCTAAAAACTTGTTAGGCAGAAGCCCTCTGGTCTTGTGCAGCTGGGAACATTCCAGAAGCTAGTGAGATTTTTCTTATATAAAGGACAGGCCAAGGGAAACAGAGGTAACAGAAACTCAGACTAAACAGAAATAAGGCTACAGGACAACTGGCAGAGCTGAACCTCAGAGACTAAAACAGAAATGGGAGAGTGAAGGACAGTTTGTACCGACACAGACAGGAAACAGATTCCAGGAGCTACCTAGCCTCAAGACTCTAAACATCTACACCTTGAACTCTAAGAGTCTGATAGCTGGGAACCCCAATTTTAAACATGGTACATTTCTGTTAATGTACAGGCACAGGAGAGCCCTCTAAGACCTGGGGGTGCCAGCACATCTGGTCAAGTTGATACAATCACTGTACACAAACCAGGAAGCCACTGTGGAAACACCGTATGGAGATACTGATTGGTTCAAGATAGAGAAAGGAGTATGACAAGGCTGCATTCTTTCACCTTTCCTATTCAACTTGTATGCCGATACAATCACGAGGAAGTTGGAGCTGGAAGAGTTAAAAATTGGGGTAAAGATTGGAGGAAGGAATATCAACAGTCTTCAATATGCTGATGACACGACCCTCCTCTTGGAAACTAAAGAAGGCCTGGAACACCTGATCAAGAAAATCAAAGAAGAAAGTGAGAAGTTTGGCCTCTTCCTAAACATCAAAAAGACCAAGTTCAAGACCACCAAGAAGAATAGAAACATCAAAATAACAGTTGACAATGAAGAGGTCGAATGTGTGGAAGAATTCACTTTCTTAGGATCACAGATCACACAACCAAAACGGCGAATGCAGTCCAGAAATAAAACGTCGAATCACACTGGGTTGCACAGCAATGATGAGCATGTATTGAATATGGAAGAGCAAGGAGATCAGTCTAGCAACCAAATGCAGATTGGTCTGTGCTCTTGTGTTCCCCATAGCAGCCCATGGCTGCAAAAGTTGGACCATGAAGAAGCAAGACAGGAGAAAAATCGACTCATTTGAGCTGTGGTGCTGGAGAAGGCTCCTGTGCATTCCTTGGACAGCAAAGGTGACCAACAAACAAGTATTGGAGCACATAACACCAGACATGCCATTGGAAGGGAAAAAAATCACAAAACTGTGGCTGACTTATTTTGGCCATGTCATGAGAAAGAACTCATTAGAAAAAGCAATTACGCTTGGATTGGTTAACGGCGAAAGGAAAACGAGCTGCCAAAGAACATGGTGGCTAGACACCATAAAAGTTGATACCAGACTGAGCATGGAACAACTCAAAGAAACAGTACAAGATTGGAAAACGTGGAGAAAGATGGTCCATAGAATCACCAAGAGCTGAACACAACTGAATGGCTAACAACAACAACACAAGGATGATACTTTTTTCATTTGGACCCGCCCCCCCCCCCCCCCCCGGGCATGTAACACTTGCTTTTGCAGCTGTTACACAACTGGTTAAGTTTTAGTCATCTGAATCTGATTCAATACTCTGGTCATTTCAACTCGCCTTCCTACTTGCAGAGCCACACCAATGGGTGAAAGAGAGAGTTCCCGTTGGTGGGGGCAATGTTTTAAGTAAACACATGCTTGGAAGCAGCAGTGAGCAGCTTTACAAAAGGGAGAGAATGAGTCAAATATTTGGTTTGAGAAACCTACTCACCTCTTCGCATCCTGGGCACACTAGAAGCCGTAATGTGACAATGGGCACAAGTCAACATCTTTTGAAATACTTGTCCTATGAGGGTCAAACAAGGCTGACACCTTTTATCATTCATTTCAGCACAGTGATTTTTGCATCTACAATGAGTACCATAATGGCCATGAGAATATTGGCAAATAATTAACCACAAAAAAAAAACCCTAAGACAGCTGTAAAATAGTTAACAGAAGTCTTAATAGATTTGGAAGAAAACAAATAGATGCTTAATCATTCCAAATTGGAGATTTTGGGCTTACGTTCAAGTGGTCATTTTGGCAATGGTGCTTAGTTTGGATTCAGATTTCCACAAACAAAGCAGAGCTTCTGGAAAATAATTTGTCACCTCACCTACCCCGTCTTCCATAAGACTCTGAGCCCTCATGGCCAAAGGATCTTCTGGAACAATGTAGAAAATAAATGAGATAGGTTCAGGAGGAACAGGACTCAGCAGAAACCTTCCTCCCTCCTTCACACATTAGTCCTTACTCAGTTCACATGGGGCTTTGTTTTAGAGTAAGTGGGAGTAATATCCACAAGTTCCCCCTTTCCACTGCAGTGCCACATGACATATCCTACCCTGTGGCCAAGCTTGCCCCCCACCTCAAACACAATCTTTTGGAGCAGCTTTCCCAGGAGCACATGAAGTGATGTAAGAAAAAAGAAAGTCAAACTTTGACTTACAGTATTTCCAGCCCAAAATGTTATTTTAAGAATGTGGGATAAATGCAAAACTGGCACCAGTAGCCACTGACGGATTTTATAATGCAATTTTTTTTTCAGCCATAAAGAGGTTTGCAATTTTTCCAACTACAGAACAAGCCAATTTAAGAAGATGTATTGGTCTGCATATTCAGACTAGATTTATAGTGTACATCAAGGTGAAAGACAAGATGAAAGGTTTGTATGCTTTTTCCAATACTTACAGATTAAGAACTAGGGCATTTTCAAATGCAGTTATGACATCATGAGAGTTGACAGTTTGAAAGTTTCATTTTAAACTTTAGATCTTATAAGGAACTTCCATGGGAAAAAATCTATAGTATTTTGATTAAAGTGCTTGTCTAGGATGAGATACCTGGCTTTGAGCTTTCTGATAAGGAAAGGCAAGGTAAAAATGTTTTAAATAAATCAATACATCTAATTCTTAATATGGTCCTATGTGCGAATACTAAAATCTGTACGGGGGCCATGGAAAGTCCAAACAAGGTCTTTCTACAGCCCTGACAAAAGTCCCCAGTTTACAGATCTAAAAAAATACATTAGGGGTTAAAAACCTCAAAATGCTAGAAGCAGTGCCTCCAGCTTTAAGAAATGAATGCCCTCAGTAGCCATGGCTAGGCTATAACACTACTACCAGCCTTCAAGCTTTGGTTTTTGTCACTAAAAGGCCTGAGGTGAGGGCAGGGCCATTTCTAGGGTTGTTTTGGCTTGGGAGGGGGGAGGATTCATTGGGGCCAAGCCCATCAGCAACCATTAGGCAACTTGCTACGACCCAGCTTGCATTATTCACCCAGGGCTAGCTGCTAACTTCTGTTCAACAGCAGCCACCCCACTCAAACCATTGCAGTGTAGCAATTAGAGTTTCAGACTAGGATCTGAGAGACCAAAGTTTGAATCCCCACTCTGTGCCATGGAAGTTGACTAGTAACTTTGGGCCAGGCATACTCAGCCAAACCTACTACATGGGGTTGTTGGGAAGATAAAACGGAAGAGAAAAAATAAGCCAATTTGAGTCCCACTGTGGAAAAAGATGGGGTACACGGGTATAAATAAATAATAAATATAACTGATGATGGGGGATGCAGTTAAAAGGTAGGCTAGTTGGTTGGTGGGAAGGATAGAAACAGGGAAAGCTGAAGATATGGAAGTAGCCAGCAGGACAGAAATTGTCTGAGCAGGGAGACACAAAGCAAAGTAAGGTTATCCATGCAAATCCTCACAGATCCCTCACTGTGCAACTGGGCCCAGCCTAGCCACTGGGCTGGCACCACATAACTGGACCACATTTTTCCTGGGTAAAAGCTGCCAGGGAAGGGGAGGGAGAGAAAACTGAAGGCTGGGGGGCACACAAGATTAAGTTGGCCAGTGGGTGACAAGGCGAGAAGGAAGGAGAAAAAGGGGAGAGATCATGAAGGCTTTCAAGAAAGGCAGGGGGACAGGGAAAAATAGTGGGGGAGGGAAATAAGACCCCCCCCCCCAGCTCCTTGTTGGTCATCAGCTTATATAAGCAAAAATGTGAAAGATCTGCCAAGCATAACAGATGATCAACAGACATATTCTATTGACATTCTGAAGGTTTACATTCTATACTTAGAAGTCTAGATCTACTGGTACTACAAAGCCAAGAATTCTTTAAAAGATCGTTATGAGTTACACAGAGGAAATATGGGAATGTTGAATAAAAGAAGCATATTTTCTACACATTTGTTGGCACTATCAGATAAGACAGAACCGGATGGAGATAATGAAGATAATTTGGGATATAATGAGAAATAGATTGCTCCTTTCACAAGCCACGTTAGGAAGTGCTATCAGGAAATGTATTAATGAGTGAGAGAGATGATTACAAAAATGTTAGCATCAGTAAAATCATTATTTCAATAGACTGAAGAAACAAGATTTCTTCAATTAGGTCACATCCTTATAGTGTATTGTTTTGTATTTTGAGATAGGGTTGTAAGGGAAAAAAACAGTCTCTTCAACAACAGAAATAATCATAAATTAAAAGAAGACACACAGACAGATCCAATTAGAGACCTAAATCAACAAGGGGTCCAAGTGACAAAATGTGTGTGTTTTATAATAAGCAGAATGAGTTATTAGTACTATTTAAAGCATTAACTGACTGAGGATAAAGTGAGCATATCTTTTCGGGTGGAATGCCAGCTTTAAAAATTATTATTGCAACCGAGATTGCATAGCTTCCAGCTAATGGCATGTATCCAGCCACACAGTTCCAGCAACAGAATAGCATCTCCGTTTGCAGAAAAAGAAGCAGCCGTTTCCACCTGTGTCTCACATACACACTACAGACCTTCCCTCTCTTTTGCTCCCCCATGCTGGTCCTGAAAGCTTGTCCCCCTCCGGAAACGATACAGGGGAAGGGGAGAGGATCAGCAGTGGGAAAATCTTGCTCTGTGAAGTCTGTGGCTGGCAGGATGCACGTAAGCCTCTTTAGAAGGAAAAAAAAACCCTGTTAATGTGTTCTTAGAAGTGAAAAAAAAAAAGAATGCTAAAGAATGCATCAATAATATCTTGTTTATCCACAAATGATTCCTAAAATTAGAAATCTGCTTCAATTAGAGAGCCTACAGCATTCATGTGGGCATGGGCAATTTACAAAACAAAAAATCATTCTGTTCTGATGAAATATTCAGCAAATGGGAGGAGAATTTTAAAGCAGTGCAGCTTTGAGCACCAACACAACAGACAAATGGGGGGGGGGGCGCACACAGGAGCATGGGCTCTTCTCCAAAACACACTTCTTTTACCAAAAACTGCATTCGTACAGGCTGCAGCTGACAAATAATAAACTGCATTTCATTTATTTTTTTAAAAAACTGGCATCATGCTGCCAGATTTATTTTTGAATACTCTCGGCCAAGGGTGTCGAACTCATTGGTTATGAGGGCCGGATCTGACATAAATGAGACCTGGTTGGGCCGGGCCATGTGTGTCATGAAATGTAATGCCAGGTAGCGGAGATATAAACTCTATAAAGGACACAAAAACAAAGATTTTTTTTAACTTAAAATAAAAACATGCTTAAAACATTAGCACTCTTGCAATATTTTATTTAACAGTCTCTGATAACTGACACCTCCTGCTCTGAATTATTGCATCAGAATGTCTGTGCTGTTGCCATCTTGAGTATGCTGTTCAGGTGTGTATCTGTAAGCTGCAAACCTGCTTTTGATCTATTGACATTCACCACAGAAATCTCATGCTCAGAGTTCTGAGTCTAGGACCCAGGGGGAAACATGAAATGGCTGAGCAATTGAGACAGTCTGGCGAAGCAAGCTATGATGCAGCAGCAGCAACAGAACTGGAAGCAGGAGATGGCTAGTTCCAGTGCGGGCTGATAGAAGCCCTCCGGGGGCCTGATCCGGGCCCAAGGCTGCATGTTTGATACGCCTGCTCTAGGCTGATCCTGCATGGAGCAGGGGGTTGGACTAGATGGCCTGTATGGCCCCTTCCAGCTCTATGATTCAATTTTCATTTACATAGTTTGGAAGAAAGTGCCAATGTCCAACAAAAAACACTGCACACGCACACAGTGGTACTTGAGAAAGTTTTATGCATTACCATTTGGGATTTTTTTTTTCTTTACAGAGAACATATTTTGGTATTTCTGAAGTTATGTTTGTTCATGGATATGATAGCACTGGGTGCAAATATTCTCAGATTTAATGGGCAAAGTTAATCTTTCTTAACTTGTGTATATACACGTACACAAAGATGGTCATCTGTATTCAGCATCAAAAAAATCTGTGACAGTATGTTGATAGCCTTAAAGATATTTGGGTGAGAACAGTCACTTCAAGACAGGATGAAAATCCAAGAAACAAAAGATTTAAGATGCTTGTTCTGAAATAGTAGTAGAAAAGAGCAAGAATCCAGTAGCACCTGCATTACTAGTAGTTCAATTTAAAGAGTTTAAGGATTAGCACACCTATGTGGACATATTGTGGAGTTCTAAGCCTTGCCAAGCTCATTTTGGCATTTAGTGGATGTTTCATGTTTTTGAAAATGTTGGTCCAGTGCACAGTCATTGTGTAAAAAGGACCCTTTTCACCTCAGTGACTTTGTAAATGCACACCCCAGTCTTGTAATTCATGAGCTTTCTGTCTCGTGATTGGTTTATGTTATTGTATTTTTTTCATTGTGAATGTATGAAACAATAGAAATTTGGATATTAGAATACTTATTTCAAAATACAAAAACCAAAACAAACACTTAAGACTTGTTATTTGAATATTTATTGTTCAAAAAAGCATACAGCATTTAACTTAGGCTATTAGGCTAGATCTTCTGGGCATGGTCACGGGGGGGGGGGAGAATATTTCTGAATTTCCTGCATTGTGCAGGGAGTTGGACTAGATGACCCTGGAGGTCCATTCCAACTGTATGACTCTATGGGCGTGATCATACGCACCCATTTGCGACACAAGAAGGACGATTCCCCGCCGGCTCAAAGTGGCGTGATCACACAAGCACATCTGGGAAGCATCCTGCAACTGGTGTCAAAGTGTCGCAAACCACTTTGAGCCGGTGGGGAATCGACTTATTTATCTACCAGTGAAAGGGCAGTCTCAAATGGTTTGCGACGGCCCAGAACTGACCTTTCCTGGTGTGATCACACCAGAGCAAACAAGTGGCATTGGGGAGCGGGCTTTTGGGGGTTTTTTCCCCCTCCCATCCCAGTATGCACATCATTGGATGATCCCAAGGGTGGACAGGCAAGTCATCGATCCCTTGTAGAAGCAGATAAGCGCACTGAAAACAGCCGGAAAAAAAAACCCAACTCGCCCACGGCTGCGTGTGATCACGCAGCGACAGTTCGCCCTCACAGGTCCATGGACCTGTGTGATCCTGCAAAAGCGGCGCAAATTGCACCGGCTCAAATTTGAGTCACTTCCCGTCTGGCTTATCTTGCTCGTGTGGACGGGGCCTATGAATGTCACATGCGATTTCAGTCTCATTTGTTTAAGCCCTTAGTGTGATGCTCATGTGATAAAATTCTGGCTTCTGTTTACATTGTTAGATTAGTAAATGAGGAAAATGTAAAATTCTTTTGGTGACGAACCAAAGGGGCCCATGGCTAAGCATGAATGTTAAGTCCACACAAATGGCATTTACAGCAGCAGCCTTTTCGGTGTGTTTGGCTGGGAATGCTGGTTTCTCTCTCAGGAGGCTGAGAATATTACAGCAACACACTTTACACTGTGCAGAACATCAACAATGCCAGTACTGCAGGAAGAAGGAATAATCTTTGCTCTCTCAGAAAAGTGATTAAGCTGTCAAAGTGCTGTCATTCCCCATCACACACACACAAAAACTTTAAAGTGACAGAACGGCCTTATTAAAAATGAACTGAACACGAATAGCATATTCACAGTTGAATTACAGACACTCAAAACAGAGAGGGAAATAAAAAGAGAACTGTGAAACACAACGCAGGTCCCACCTCTACACAGCAGAGCCGCAAAGCAGTTGATTAGCCTGTCTTTCACATCCACTCTCTCTCTCTCTTTCTCTTCTGCCTGACACAGTAGAAGAAAAAGAACACAGAGCTTTGGTCATCAAAGCCTGATAGCTCTGCCTAAATAATGGGCAAAACTCCAAAATCCACAGCCATGCTTAAAAAGAAATCTGTTTCCAACCTGATGAAACAAACTGATTTTATTCCGATTTGTCGAAACGCTTGCAGAGAGTACGAAGAACACACCACACTGTTCTCTTGCGTTTGGCTTATACTGTATTTAGAACACTTTTCAGTTGGAGGGCAGGGACTAGAGAGGAAGTTCTTTATCAGGCCATGGTCATATTCAAAATCGATATTGTCAGTTTTAAACAAAATATTTGTCCTGAAACAACCTGCAATGCTTCTGAGAATTTCAATGAAGAACACACTGTGGCTTGGATCCGGCTGAGGAGCATCTCTCTACTCCTGCTACAGCCCCAAACGCCTCCTGAAATTTCCCAAATGTTCCAGGATGAATAATGGTCCCTCAAGAACAGCATTCTGAGGGGCATCTAGAACTGTACCAGAAGAGGGAAGGCCAGAACATTGTGCGCTTTCCTCCCACAGAAATGCTCAACTGAATCCAACACTATATAGACCTTCATAAACTCTGTTAACTGCTCTTCGTTATCACCCTCCCTATATTCTACCTCCAACGATTAGACCAAACAGGCCACTTTCAAGAGAGGGAGCAACTTATTCAAGACTGAAGGCAACATGGAACTGCACAGCAGAGGGTCATAGCTGAGGCCACCATCACAATTAGTTATTTGGTAACAATCTGTACATAACATCACTGACGCAGTTACATTGCCTGGTCCGGCAGTTCTAAATCTCAAACCAGAGAAATGCCAACAAAATGCTAAGTGAACACCCTGAACAGATGACAAATCCAATCATCAGGAAAGCTGAAAGAATGAATTTGGGGTTCACTTTTTCCCTTGGTTAAAGAAAAGAATCAGATGTTCTCATTCAATGTTCTAGTCACAATGGGGCTGCAAAATTACTTTGAGGAAAACTGGAGTCTTATAAGCCTCATATTGAGTTGACAATGATTTTGCCCATCTTCATTTGGAAAACAATTAACATGTTATTGCAATCAATCAATGTATTCAGCTTATATGACTGGAGGTCGACTCACAAGCATAATTAGACAAATTACAAGTATAAATCCAATGGATATAATACACTGAATTTTTTAAAAATTAATACAAAACTATCACTATAATATAGATAATAAGAGATAGGTTTAAAACATTTTAAAAATACAAACAAATAGTAAAACCTTACATTTAAAATCCAATATTAAAATCTAAAAATGATTTAAATCCAAAGTTTAGCAACAAAACGAGACCTCTCTATTATAACAAGATTATTTACATTTCAAGGAAATGATAATTGCCAGGTACTTCCACTACTGAAATAGTTCTTTCAGGAACAGTGTCCAACAATAAAAAAAGAAATCATCCATGACTCCAATGGAAGATGATATTCAGATAGAATCGGATGAATCCAATAGGACCTAGGAGCTGACCACTGAGAACAAAAAAGCACCACAGCCTAAATCACACCACACCAGACGCACAAGCACACAGCCTGTCCGAATAGGACATTTTTGCAAAACATCCTGTGAGCTCCGCAGATGGAAAAGCATTTAACCTCGCAAGGGTAAATGCATACCTATGAGAAGGAGTGGCGAGACAGCTTAGATATGCAGGAAGAGTTAGCGAGACAGGGATCCCTAGAACAAGAGGAGAGCAAACACGCCTAGCTCACACAGTTGTACTACCTCTATCCCAATTAAATGCCTTCAATCTAATCAGTCCCTAAGCCTCATATTGAGTTATACAGTTAAGCATCAAGGGAGGAGACCAAGCAGTTCCAACTTCTTATCTATCAATCTAAACCAGGTGTTCTTATAGTTATCCTCTTCCAGTAGGTGCAATAGGCCACCAGACTATGGAGTAGAGAAGAAAACCTTCCGCCATAGTTTAAAAGCAGCCAGCCATGCACAAGGCCATCAGCACAACTGATGGACGTCATAAATCTTGTGAATACCTTGGTCTAGACCTGCTGAACTGGTACATCCATTTTGAGGGATATGGGGAAGAGGAAAAAAAAATAAATCCGCAAGGCATTACAGGTCACCTTCAGATTAAGACCGTCATAACTAGGAATGTACTTAAGCCATCACAAATAAAAAATGAACAGAATTCCGTTAGCTCCTACACATGCCTGTGAATGGTATGTCCTGTAATTCAGTCGTTTGCAATTCAGAAGATGGAGGGGGATGGGGAGAGACAACCTACTGAAAAATGGAACTCCGCTGTTGTGACAGAATTAAAGATCTGGGACCAGCAGAATGTAAGCAAGGAAGACTGCTGAGTCACATGACTGAGTGAGGAGGGGGCCATTTTGGCTCAGAACACTCAGTGACTGACACTTAACGGGCATAACGGACAGTTTGGGGCGGGACAGTGGAGAGGGAGAACAGTCTCTCTGTAGCTCTGTGTGAGCAGCCTATCATACCAGTTGAAGCAGATAACTGGGGGCTGGATAGTCTGGTTCAGGGGACAGTGAACAGACTGGTGAAAGTAGAGCACATAAGCAGTCACAAACACAAAATACATCACTCCTGAAGAACCTGGGATAGGTGGTTAAGTGAGGGCCGAGGAAAGGTCTGGCAGAGTCTGGACAGCTGGTTGGTGGCCAGTTGGGACTCAAGAAAAAAAGGGCCAGGAAGCCAAAGCCAAAAGGCTAACCACTGAGCAGGACAGGAGAGCGTACATATGAAGGTGTTGAGTGAACTTATGGACGTCTAAAGAAACTGGAAACAATATAGCCTGCTGCCTAAGTGTAATCCAAGCCAAACATGCCAGCCTATAAAGAAATAGTGTCAAATGTATATACATCCCCCATCCCCTGTTGTGTTGTGAAAATAAAGTATTGTTTTGTTTTGAAGTGAAAACGCTTTAGTGCCTGACTCTTAAAACCAACAACAAATACATCTAGCAGTGGTCCTCAACATACAAACAAACCTTGAAGAGACTATTAGGAGATAGGAGGGAACTGGTCAGTACAGTAAAGGCAAGCCTGATCAGTCACCTCACAGAACGTCACAATTCAGCAGATTATAAGGTTGCATGTCATAGCTGTATAAAGCACATGGCTATGTAGCACCAGTATTCTATCACTACAAAATTAATTTAGACTAGCAAACTTACCGGTGTACAGGATGGTAAATCACTGCCATTATTCCATGGACATAATGACTTCTGAAGTTGAAACTATGGCTCTCTTGGAAGCTCTGATTTGTTCCAACACTAAGACAGAAAGAGAATATCACTTATTCCACTCAAAAGGATTTCAGATTAAATGGGGTGGGTATCGTCTGCATCCATATTTACCTTACAAGGTAGCTTTTTAGTTCCCCGCGGTAATTGATGACTAGCAGTTCAGCTGACCACTGGGCGCTTGCTTTGTATTCCAGAAAGATCAATCCTGCTATAGCATAGGTCAAGTCTCCAGGAAAGCTAGAGCACTAGACCAAAATAAAAATGGTGTTTTAAAACAAATTCAGAAGGCACTGCTACAGCAGGCAACTTTTAAATGTTCTGTACTGAATCAGTTATAAAAAGATCTTAAATTGCTCAAACTGAGTATCAGTTCCATTCAGAAGCTGCTAGACAAGCATGAAGTTATCATAACAATATCATCAGTGTGAAGCCAACCATCCATGAATGGGATGCAAAGATTCCTCACACTTCTCTCCAGTACCAAAATCTCTTCCTGTGCCTGACCGATATATGGGACCCATATGAAAGAACAGCTCTGCGGGTTGGAGGAACAGAATGAAGAGGGACAAGGGGATGAATCGCTGCTCCTTCCGCAAGTGCTCCTGCTGCTTCCCTAACCTTCCTCTCTCCAGCTCCTCAATCCACACAGCTACTCATCTGTATAAATCCAGCAAGCCTAAGAATGATCTTTCCGGGGGTTGGGTTGCAGGAATGGAGAGGAATGTGGGAACACTGCAAGTCTTTCTGCGTAGATGGTTGGAGTCAAGAAAATGCTAGGTCTTGATGCACAAATCCGTGCCCCATGTGACCCCTTGGCCAAATTTGGAATCACACAGTCAAGAGTCCAGCAAGCTAGATGGATATCTGTTTAATGAATTAAAAACAGGGGATGCAGGGCTGAGTACCGCAGCACTTCAGCAATTCCAGAGCTGTATTCTGCCATAACCAGGAAGGGCAGAAGGTCTTATATGTCAAGCAACATCACATATAGTTTACATATTGAAGAATCTCTAATTGGTACCAGGCAGTTAACACCACACAAGCATCATTTGACTTTAAACCTTACTATTGGTCTCTTCTTATACTGGTCATTTAAGTCAGCGGTTGCATTTACTTATCTAGTTTCCAGGACAATGGGAATGTTAAAGAACACTGGGTCCCTTTCTGACCTGCATATGGAGGGCTAGCTGATAAAGAGTATGACTCACAGTAAACTTGCTTGTGGTGTCCTTGCAGCCTAAACATTCCGTTTCTATTGCATCCTGATTCCATCTGCAGAGGCTTTTAATAATACTTTTGCTTAATATGGCTTCTTATACCAAAAAATGCTATTATAAAATATATATGTTCTGCTATAAGTCTCTCAAATCAGAAGCTTCTTGGTTACACACCAAAAAGTGGATCTATTATGATTAAACTTTTGAAGGAACAGTGACAGCTGTCAGTATATATCTCGAGGAGAAAATGTCAGAAATCACATTCAGAAATCACATTCTTTTTCCCTTGCCCTACAGTCTTGAGCACCATTCATTGGAAGAGGATCAACATATTAACATCTAGACAATAAAATTATGGAACAGATATTTGTTCAAGGATATATCAGCTATGCTACACGCAGCAACTTAACTTCAGTGATTACTGAGATCCTTCTACAAACTGCCTTTTTCAGCTTCCCAGAAGTTAGAATTGATAGCCTGCCGACTCGAAAGCCTGATAAATATATTCACAACTAAATTAAAATGAAACAACTAAGCTGCTGCCCAAGCAAATTTCCATCTCTACAAGAAGCAGTCTCCCTTCCAAGGTCAACATGCTAGTTTCAGTACTAAAGCATAATCCTTTGGGGACTTGCTGTTTTTAGAGGGTTACAACAGTGTAACTTCTGGCCAAAGATTCAGTAACTTTATGGCACAAATAAAATTAATGTACTTTGTCTAGTCTGCATACAAACACTGGATCCAAGTTTACCAATAAAAACACAGAACAACTGTTCAACAAAATAAGCAATAAAGTGTCTGCAATACAAGCTCTCAGCATAATTGTGTAATATTAAAATTATAATAGCCATGAAGGCCTAATTTGCATGCAAACTGGACTTTTGAAATATGTAACATAAAAAGTAAATACCGGTGAAATGACCAGAAGTTCACTGCCAACCAAGTCAAATACTCTGACAGTTCCAGTGCTTTCTCCGTAGGCAAGCAAAGTGCAATCATGACTCCAAGCCACACGCCTCCACTGTGGGTTAGGATCCCTTGGAACTGTGGGAGGAAAAATAAATTGGCCAATCTTAACAGTGGGTGAGGCGATAACACTGTTAGAATGAAAGCCTTTTTCTTATACATATGCCATTATAGGCAAAGGATGGAGATTTATGATAACATAAGAAGGGCTCCATTTCATCAGACCAGTAGTGCCATCTAATCCAGTATCCTATTACACAAAGTGGCCAACCACTGGAAGGCCAACGAACAGAGAACAGGTAAATAGGCTCCCCCCACCCATGTTGCCTCTTAGAAGTAATATCAGAGTGTCCTCCAAGAAGGCAACATTAGTCTTACCATGAAGATTCCTTCTTCTCGAGGGCAAGGAGGACACTCTGATACCACTTGGGTTCCTCTTCCCACAATCCCTGGAGACAGGAAATTGATTGCACTTTCCAATTTTAACCATTCGTTGAGTTAAAAATATTTCTTTTTGCCCATCCTGAATCTATTGCCCATCAATTTCAGTGGGTACTCCAGGTTCTTTTATGATGGAAGAAGAGGCATAGAGAACTGGCAGCAAGTAAGAAGGAATGAGGACCTGCTGAGAAGCTTGGTAGCTGAAGCAGATACCAGCAGGAGGACAAGAGGGACAGCACGATTAAAGGAAGTGGAATTTCCACATTCAAAAACCACAACTACAATTAGTGATAACCAGAAGGCAGATGCATACCATGGCTTAGAGCCCCAGTTTTAGCATGCCAAAGTTTGCTTGGCAGCTTGCATTCAGACATAACACTACATCAGAATTTAATCAAACTACGTTTTCTATGTTTTTTTCCGTGAAACCTGAATGCAGGAATATACTGATACAGATGCATCTTATGACACCTTGATTGCGATACAGAACACCTAATTTGTCACCATTCCCAGATATTCCATAGGTCCACATGACTCCCTTCCCTTCTCTTTCTATTAATTTGGAGATCACCACATATAGGATGAAACTGAGGACCATAAGCCAACCTGCTCACCTACATTCCTTAACTCTGGCAAACCTTGACTTCAAATATTTAATTAGAACAAACTCCCCTCTCTTACCTATAAGACATGATACACTGCAGTGATCTTCAGCTCACAGGTTGTGACCCTGAGATGGGTTGCATAGCCCCACCTGCCTGGTCACAAAATCCTATTTAACAGCCAACTTCCTTCTCCCCTTTTGTTAGGACCTCTTGTTTAGTGTCCATGTATTAAGAACAAGGGCACTATGTCTCCTACCTCTTTTTACATGCAGACTGAGAGGAACAGGGCAGCACAGCAAGATCATTCATTGGTGAAAAGAAACCAGTTCTAGCACAAAGGGGTCTCATGCCCCTCCCAACATAAGCTCCTCTGTTTCCCTTTGTCTTCTCCCCCTTCCTGGCCAGCTACCCATATCAGTTGCTCCTCCAATGTGCACTTTCAACATGGAGCCCTCTCCTCACTAGTGAGGGTATAACTCTGGCGACTTCTGTTCCTATCATATGACTGATGTCATGTGACTTCCTGCCATGTATTTCCATCTCTGAGGTTCCCATGCTACTACCTGGAAGCTAAAGATGGGTTCCCCCCTCTGGAAAGGGAGAAGACCATTACTAGATTAACACACTCAAGTACAGAACTGTACTGAAAGCACAAGAAATGGGAAACAGGACTGGGAAAAAATAATCTTTTAAAAGAAGCCCTAAACCAAGACCTGGGGCCACAGTGGCTCAGAGGTTAAGATGCTGAGTTGCAGACCGGAAGGCCGTTAGCTCAGCAGTTTGAGATCCTAGTGCTGCATGATGGAGTGAGCTCCTGTCTTTGGCCCCAGCTCCTGCCAACCTAGCAGTTTGAAAGCAAGAAATTGCAAGTAGATAAATAGGTACTGCTTCGGTGGGAAGGCATGAGCACGGAGAAGTCTTCGGACAGCGCTGGCTCTTCAGCTTGGAAACAGAGATGAGCACCGCTCCCTAGAGTCGGATTCGACTGGCTTTCAAGCAAGGGAAACCTTTACCTTTTACCTTAAACCAAGACCTAGTTTACATGATAAAGGGTTTTGTGAGGAGGCTCCCAGGTGGCAATACAGGTGGGAGTGTTTTCACCTCCATAGTAATTAGGGATCAGCACGAACCCAAAAATTCTAGTCAGGGTGGTCCTAAACCGAACCCCAAATCAAACCAAGCCCAAAATGCTTGAACTGAACTGACCGGTTTGAGCCCCCCTTTCTCCCAGCTGCAGCAAGTCGCGGCTGGAAAAAAGGGGTGGATTGCCCAAGAAGGGTTAAATGGCTGGCCACCAGTTAACCCATCTATTTCACTTCCCCCTTTTCACTTGCAGCTGTACGCCCATCCACTGTCAGACTGAAATGGCCTGAACAGCTGAACCGAACTGGGCAAAAGTCTGGTAAATGTTTGGGAAACGTGCTATGAACTGGGGCTATGAACTGGGCCACGTTCATGCCAGATTTTGGCTCATGAACCAGTTTGTGCCCATCCCTATTAGTAATCAATCTTTATTTTTAAAATATGCCACAATCATGAGGTGAACTCATCCACACAAGTCTGCTAATATAAAACTCACTATATGGAAGAATTAAACCTACCTTCAAGTGACAACCATAATATAACCATCAGCCCTTAATTGTAACAATTTAACTATTTAAAGAATTGAGACTGTGTTATGAAACACAACATACCTTGGCATTTCCCAATGACAGACCCAAACTCATCCTTCGCAGACCTGCAATGTTAAATTTCAAAAATTAAAAGGGTAAAACATTCATGAAACTATATTTATGCAGAGCATACAAAGTAAATATAACAACAGTACCCACTAAATCATAAAATCCACAGAAGAGCAATAAGAATGATAGTAAGCAGGGAAAATCTTAGCCAAATAAGGCATTTAATGACTGGCCACTAAAGCCTTGTGGCGCTGTTAGAAAGGATCGTTTGTTGCCTATCCTCTGAAAGCAAGAGCAGTAGTCAAAAACTTCAGAAGATTGTTTTAAGGACTAGGCAAATTCATACAGGAATACCTTACCTTATTTCTATACACTGGTCTTGAACAGCTGCTAACAGTTTTCCATTCCTGGGGAGAGAAACGGCCTTGTAAAAATACCAACATAATGTTGCTTCTTACGCATTTAGTGCATTTTTATGTCACCCTTCTTCCAAAAACCTGAAAGTTCCCCACTCTTCCATTGTACCCTCAAAAACCCTACAATGTGTGTGAGACAGCTTTTGGATCACAGGATTCGCATTTAAAATGATAACATACCAAAAATGCTGAGTGAACGACACTGAACGATGAGCACTACTAAAATGTATGTATACAGGTCTATTGATGTCATATTAGAGAAAACAAACAGGGGCCCTGTGGAGACTGCAGTCTCACCTGGATACTTATTAGCACAATATTTTCAAAATTCACAAAACACAGGAACCAGCTCACAAACACCAAGACCACGGGAGAAAGGAGACAATCCCCCTGTAGCTCACATGTTCTGTTTATGACTTTGACTAAGGAAAAGACCCAGGAGTCATGGCTCATACAGTCAAGGGAATCCAAATTCTGCTATCGACAAAGAAAAGTATCCACCAGAAAGGATAGGAAAAAACAGAGTGGATACGGTAGCAAACCAGATGACCTATAGGCGATGAAAAATAATCTGACTACTTTCTTCTCTGCTGTTGAAATGCATCTGGGTACTCACATCATTGCCCTTCTTTTAACCCTGCTACTATTCATCCTAGACCCTGTGTCTCTGATAAGGATTTTGCCCCTCATTCCACAAGTTATGAATCTGAGGTCAGTATTGTAGCTTGTAGCTGCCACATTCTGCACTGACTCCAGGGACTCCACTAACTCCAGATTTCCCCACCTACACAATGAAGAATTCCATGGAAGGTTTGAATGACAGCCCTTCACACTGGAGTAATTCAGCAGAAAATATATGGTAATTCCTGTCCTGCCATCAGTCCTCCACTGAGCAGGCTGATGGCGACCAAGACTGCAAGAGGACTGTGCCAGGGGTACAAGAAATCTCACGTTTCCCATGCCCTTTCCTACTCAGGTTCAACACCAGTGAACTCCCCCCCACAACACACACACACCTCTAATGTACACCAGTCGTGGCAACATTATCACTCCAGTCTTGATCCATCTACACTGGCTTCTAATTTGATATCAGCCCCAATTCAAGGTGCTGGTATTGACCTTTAAAGCCCTATGCAGCTTGGGGCCAGCATACTCTAAGGACCACCTCTCCCATATGAGCCTGCCCAACCTCTCTGGCCCCTCTTTGGAGGCCCTGCTCTGGGTGCCCCGCCACCTGCATCAACCCAAGGAAATGCCTTCTTGGTCGTGGCACCTAAACTTTGCAACTCCCTTCAACTGGGTCCCTCTATCATTGTCTTCTGCCAGTGCGTGAAGACTTTTTTGTTTTGTCGGGCATAACCCCAGTAACAGTTACTGGCACACACACACACACGCTTTTTGGTGTTATAGGTGTTTATATGTTTCATTGTTTAAACATTTTATATATGCTAACATATTAAAATGTTGCTTTAATGTCTTGATGTTTCAATGCTTGCCACCTCAGGGCCCTTACTTAGGTAGATAGGTGGCATTAAAATGTTTTAAATAAAATACATTTAAATGGAGCAGGTGAGATCAAGAAGTGTGGACTACTACACATAGGGGAGGCTCCTCTTCACCTTTATCCTCACAGTAAATTTCTAAAACAGGTTACATTGACCCAGAGTGGGATTTTATCATAAAACTCATCAATCCCAACCTGTTATGTCATCCAAGCCTACCCTTCACTACACTGGCACTGCTGTCTTGTATTTTTTCCAGGCATGACACAAACTACTCGCATATACTTAAAAACAAATTTCACTGTACAAGTCTACCAAGCTCAACAATTTTTTTTCAAAGCGGAAAGAAGATCAGCCTTTCTGACTTTACAAGAACCAGTTTGCACCGTGAGTCTCAAGCGATCCCCATTTCCCAGCTAAGAACACAGCCACTTACCTTGCAAGCACTAAATGCCAGCTGATCTGCTTACTGACCAGGCGGACAAGTCCAGCAGGGAGGGAAAACTTTGCAGGACTGGAAGTAGAAACATGCTTAGATTGAAATTTGACAGCAAAAACATATGAACTTCAAGACAGCAACAGCTAGAATTTAAAAATAGGAAGCAAGCAGAGGATTGTGTGAGATTCAGATTTTGTTTTGGTTTCACCTGAACTATACTATTCTGCCACAAAACCAGTAATTTATTTCCCTATCTGAATATATGGAATAAATATCAAGGATAATTAAATTCCTTAGCAGTATGCAGATGTATCCCTGTACAGAAGGAAGGAAGGAAGGAAGGAAGGAAGGAAGGAAGGAAGGTTTAAACCAATTGTTATACTGCTAAACCAATTCAGTATTCCAAAGATAAATGCGTACAATTAAACAGCATTCTTTTGTTTAATGCAAATTATTTTCAAAAATAAATGCTTCAGAGCACAGGTTCTCCAAATGCTGTTAAGAGGACCAACTGAGCAACAAGTCTTTGCAAATGCAATGAAGCCTTTCAAAACGACTTCTGGCAGGGCCTTAGAGAGCTTGAGTTCAAACCAAGTAACTTACCTATACCATAAATACTGAAGTAAAAATAAGGCAGGACCTACAAATAAAATAAAAGAGATGTGACTGAACACAAAATCCTTGCAACAAACAAAAACAAGACAACTAATAAAGGGCAATTTATGTTCTCTATATTTACTTCAGATTAATTTTTCAGATATCCCTTTCAATCAAGAGATCCAACAAAGCCTTTACCTTATAGGTACCTTCATTTTCTTTTAGCTCTTTCAAGTAACCACTTATTTATACTTATCTCCTAGTTCCACATGTGACTTCGTTGGTTACCATAGAGTTTTGGCCAAAATGTTAAGAGTGTCACCATGTGACGTCCCCAGCATGATGACAACACTTCCATGTGGTATCATCGTGTCAACATCGGCACGCCTGTTTGGGGGGGGGGGCACCCGTTTGGTGTGAGAATCACTCAGTGAGCTTCCATGGCAGATAGGGTTTCAAACGGTCTAAATATCCTAATCTGCATTTCTAACCACCACACCAAGCTGGCTTTTATGAAGTAGCTGCTGTTGAACAATAGCAAGTAGCCAGCCCTAGGTGAGCCACACAATTCCCGTGGTATCAAGTCACCCTGTAAATTGCTCCCCGATGTGTCCTGCCCTGGGTGAGCCACACAAATCCCGTGGTATCAAGCCACCCCACGATTGCTCCCTCAAAGGCCAAAACAGGCCTGGCCCATCCCTTCACCTTTTACTGACAGAAATAAAAGCTTGAGGACTGGAAATACTATTGTGATTGCCTATCAACTGCTACTGAGGACATTCATTTTTTCAGGCTGCAGATACTGCATCTAAAATTTTGGAGAGATTTAACCCTTTCCAAAAGTATTTTTCTTTTAACATTTCAGATTTTTCTGCAAACCTTCTCTCTCAAAGATCTGTCTTATCTATCCATGGCTTAAGTCTCTGGATTTAAGTATCTACAGATGGGGCCAATGGTCCCTCTAAGATGTGAGCAAAAATGCTACTTAGTGAGCAACCGGCATTAAAGTTGTGAGCGAGCGATCTGGCTACTGCATACATTAGTTTGCTCCAGAGCCATCCTTCCTGAGCAAAGACAAAAATGTGTGGGCTGGAGGCTAAAAAATTGTGAGCTAGCTCACACTAAATCAGCTTAGAGGGAACACTGGATGGGGCTATGTTAAGAATTGAACATATTGATATACGTTTCAAACCAGGGCACACAACAGGCATTCAGCAGACTTGTCCATCTCATTCCACCAACTCCACAGATAAACTCACATTACAGAAACTGATTCTTTGCATATTTACTCAGAAATAATCCCAAGTGAACTCAATGGGGCTTGTTTTGGATAAGCCAGGGCCCCAGGCTTTCAACACAATAGCACCGCATGAATACAACAATCAACATATTTGATAACACATCTGCAGGGGCATATTCAAGATGCATAGTGCATAAAGAAGATCTTTAATCAGTGATTGAGAAAGACCCCCAACATACCAGAAGACCCATTTGTTGGTTTCTGTATATATGAGCTCCACTGTCACAGAAGTGGGAAGAGGATCGAATCCAAGGAGAATCAAAAGCAAGCCTATGCTTCTGGTGAATTGCTATGCAGTACATATCACACTTGGCCTCCAACGTAATAGGTATATGACAATATCAGATAACAAACTATATAAACAAAAGCCATGAAGTCACACACCATCCATTTCAGCCACAGAACAGCCACCGAACAATCCATCAGAGCAAGCCATGCATATTTACCTGTAATTGCTCTAGTGATGATAAATGATGCACCGTGTCTCCTATTGCCTCTTGGCTGCAATTACAACAGAGTTAGTTTGCAACAACTGAACAACACTTTATTCACTAACTTTTCAAATGAAGGCATTTTACATACCCTCCACTAGCTTAAGCCATGATTTAAGATTCTCTCTGGGTTTCAGTTTTAAGGGCACTTTCCCAAAGAGAAATTGATAGCAAGCAATTTGGCATGCTCAGTACTTGCAAGTCACATGGGGACTGGACCAATACCCCTACTATTGGCTGCAAGACCCAAACAGCCAGCAGGATCAACACACACACGGCAAAGCTGAAACCAGAAACTGTAATGCCAAATTCCCTATATCAGTGTGTACTTCTTCCATGGGGTTCATTTTTCCGCCTCCCCATCCAATGCAGCATTTCTAGGGGAAGATGCAATCACAGTATAACACTTTACTGATTTTGTGGTAATTTGAAGCCTGCTACATTTTTATGCATCTCACAATAATTAAAACAAAGGTAACAAACATAATCAATACTTGACTATACACCTCTAAGAACAACATAAAACAGCACAATCAAACCGCATCAGCAACATTAAAATGACAGGGAGAAATATAGACATTACAAGTGGAGACCCGCAAGAAACTTGCGGGATGGTTATTCTATTCCGCACACCTTTGCTTCCTCCCTTCTTCCCATACCTCTCTTACACTCTTTCTCCCTTCTGCCCCCCCTTTCTTACTCTCTCTCTCCTCCACGTATGTTACTTCCTCTCTTTCTCACCTGTCATCATTCTCTTTGTTTTTCTTCAGCTTTCCATCTCCGCCCCCCTCCCCCGCAACCTCTACCTAGGAAAATTATAGTCTTTCTCCATAGTGGGGACTAAAGCAGCTTATATTATTATTTCCTCCTTGTTATCTATACAACAACCCTGTGAGGTTGGTTAGGCTGAAAGTATGTGACTGGTCCAAAATCTCCCAGTCAGCTTCCACTGCAAGATGGGGATCTGAACCTGGGTCTCGCAGATCCCAATCTGAAGCTCTAATTGTTACATCACAATGGCTTTCATAGGGTGGCTGCTGATGAACAGTAGCAAAGCAGCTGGGCCTAATTAAGTCATGCAAATCAGGTGGTATCAAGTCACACAGAGGGTGCTGCCTAGGGATGCCAGCCTCCAGGTGGGGCCTGGGGATCCCCTGGAATTACTGATCATCTCCAGAGTACAGAGATAACTTTCCATGGAGAAAATGGATGATTTGGAGGGTGGAGTTTATAGCACTGTACCTCACTGAGGTCCCTGTCCACCCCAGGCTCCACACCCAAATCTCCAGGAGTTTCCCAGCCTGGATCTGGATACGCTGCCGGTGGCCAGGGGGGGTACTTGGCAACCCTAGACTGCTGCCAGTAAAAACCCTGCCTTTTACTGACAGAAACCATTAGAAGCCTCCCCCTCCTCCGAACATTCTTATCTCTCACAGTTGATGCCTGGAGTTGATGCCACTTTAAAAGGTATTGGGGGGGAATTCAACGGTCACTGAAGTTTTTTAAAAACTTTTTGGATTTTTCTGCAGACCGAGAAAGGCCCCTATGTAGAAAAAGCTGTTGGGGGAGAGTGAGCTCTCTTTTGGCATATATAAGTATCTACACAGAAAAAAAAACTCTTGGAATTAGTATATAGATTAATGTATAATGTTTTTATAGTTTTTTATATATGTCACAAACAAAAAATTTAAAATATTACTAAGTAAGCTATATATAGAGGATACCTAAATAAAAAGAGCTATAAATGTTACTTTAAAGTCATTATCTTAAATTGTTCATAATTGGGTATGCTTTGGGTTGATTCTAAAAAGAAAAAGTATATACTGAGTTGAGAAGATGTTCTACTCTTGTTTTATGTATTAAATATCAGAATTGTGTCGTTAACAAAGGTAAAATGTAAAAACTGATGATGTGGAATGACTTTCTAATTTCTTGATAACCCCCCTTTTTTCTTTTCTGTACCTTTTTAACTACCTCATAAAATTATATATATATTAAAATATATATTTTTAAAAATGAAAATGGAACAGTGGGTAGAAAATAATATATATTATTATCAAAAGGTATGCAAAAGTAAGAATAGCTTCACCCACAGCCTAAAACTCAGTAAAGTAGGTCCCAGCAAACATATCCAGAGGAGTTCTACAAATGAGGGTAAAACTGGCCTCAAAAAAACAAAAAAGGGCCTCTGACAATGAGCTGAAGCAGGCAGGTTTGTGTGGGAAACTGGCGGTCCTTCAAGGAACCCAGTTGTGAGAGGACTGAGAATGGCGGACTCTAATCTGGAGAACTGTGTTTGATTCCCTACTCCTCTACATGAAGCCAGCTGGGTGACCCTCGGTCAGTTACAATTCTCTCAGAACTCTCTCAGCCCCACCTACCTCACAGGGTGTCTGTTGTGGGGAGGGGAGGGGAAGGGAATGAAATTGTAAGCCGCTCTGAGACTCCTTTAGGTTGTGAAGAGCAGGGTATAAAACCAACTCTTCTTCTTTAAAAGGCAAGACTACAAAGGCCTTTTAATTATCCTCAGAAACGTTCAGAACAAAGGGTTCCCATTGGTTATGCCAGTGACTGGTCTTACAGCAGCATTCTCTTCAGAGACAGCCGAAGTAGAACACGTAACAGTAATTGGGATCAATGCTCCTTCTAAGCTGTGGAGTCTTGTGAGCAAAAATTCTACTTTGTGAGCTACTGGCGTTAAAGTTGTGAGCAAGCATTTGGCTGCTGCATGAATTAGTTCGCTCTGGAGCCATCCTTCCTGAGCTAAGTCAAAAATGTGCGAGCCGGAGGTTGAAAAACAGTGAGCTAGCTCACACTAACTCAGCTTCGAGGGAACACTGATTGGGATATGATCAGAGTACAGATAATTGTGCTGGGACATCTTGCTTTTCCAGGAAAGGGAGAAACTGGTGAATGAGCTGGTTAAAAGGTTCTACCTGCACTGAGGAGACCTGTTCATCCATCTTCAAGCACCGATTTAAAAGCAACCCCAAGCTGTGAACTTGCTCCTTTAGGGTGAGTGCTACCATGTTCAGGATGACATTGGTATTGTTGATGTATTTATTACTGAGCGATTTTCAGTTTATTAGCTCTTATCCATCCCATTACCAGCTCAAAGCATCCCCACCACTTCAAATAAGACAACTGACCAAGAAAAACAGTTACATGTCATCTGTAAATTGATAATATTTTAATCTATCTCTGGACAACCCCCAACAGTGCTACACAAAGCTCAAGGAGGAGGAACGCTTAGGATCCAATAGCACAAATATAAAAAGATGGAGCAGCTGCCTCCCAGCACTGCTTTCTGGTACAAGCAAGACAGGTAGTAACAAAACCAGAACATAGTGCAGAGGTGGCCAAACTGTGGCTCGGGAGCCACATGCAGCTCTTTCACACATATTGTGCGGCTCCCGGAAGGCTCCCCATCTATTTGCTCGCTCTCTTTCTTTCTGTCTCTCTTCCTTCATCCCTCCCTCTCCCTCACCCATCTATTTGCTTTCTTTGTTTCGCTCTCTTTCCACCTCTCTCTCTCTCTTAGACACATAAATAGCATTAGCAAACAAATAAATATCATTGGACAAATAAATATCATTACGAATATCTGTTTTTCCCCCTTTTGTTTTTATTTTTGGCAGTCTCATTTAATGTTAATAAAAGCAAATTTGAATATTTTTCAATAAAAAAGTGTGTGATATTCATGTCTTGTGGCTCTCAAACATCTGACGTTTATTCTGTGTGGCTCTTACCTTAAGCAAGTTTGGCCACACCTGACATAGTGCCACCAATACCCATTCTAGATAACCAGTACAGAAGGTCATAATGGCATTCAAAGCCACTAAGAGATCCAGAAGAATTGACATTTTGAGCAAACAAACATAAAACTGAAACTTACAACTGAGGAATTCTTTCAAAGTACAGGAAAATACTTGCTTACTTCATTTCCAGTCTGCCTTTCTCATTGATGCTTTAAGTGGAATAAATGGGGAGGAGTATTGATTGGGTTGGCCTTTATTTGTACTGGATTGCAATAATTTAGCAAGTACAGGAGTTTATTTCAGTGACTAATAGTTGTTGGTTACTAAGGTGATCCAAGATGCACTATTCACAACAGTGTGTGACTGGCCCAAGGTTACCCAGCAAACTTCCATGGCAGAGCAGGAATTTGAAGACAGGTCTCCCAGATGCTAGTCTGGCACTCTAACCCCTCCATCACGCTGGCTCACCCATTGTCAGTGTTACTGACAAACATGCATTTGGATAATCCCCATCCAACTGGAATTGGCACACTGGAGCTGGCAAAGGCTTCCAAAAAAATATTTCCTAGTATTTCTGTTTTAGGCCTGAACATTAATCATGCCTACTTGGCATGGGAATTAATTGTCATTAGAAAAACATAAAGTGACCATTTTATTATGATTTCTCAGTAAACTGTACCATTTGATACAGGACTAAAGTGTCATGTACCATCCATAACAATTCATATCAGCTTACATAAACCTAACTTTCATTTTAAAAGCTGCCAAAACATCCATTATAAACTTGAAACATACTCAGACATCATTGGACTCCAGAAGCACTTTAAAGTCTAACATAATGTATTCCAGCATACCCTTTCATGAGTGAGCACTGACTATATCAGTTGCACAATACCAGTATCAATACACGAATCCTACATTAAGTGGTACAGGATCTTATTTGAAAATCACATTCTGAAAACGACAGCCAAAAACTTGTTTCAGGTGAGCAGTTGTGTTAGTCTGTAGTGGTAGAAGAAAATCTGACTCAAGCAGCACCATAAAGACAAACAAAGGTTTCCAGGGTATAAGCTTTTGTCAATCATAGCTTTTACCTGGCAAAGTAAATTTTGATTCACAAAAATTTATACCCTGGAAAATTCTGTTAGACTTTATGGTGGAGCTTGAATCAAATTTTGTTCTACCACTACAGGCTAACACGGCTACACACCTGAATTTTCCAGGGTATAAGTTTTCATGAATCAAAATTCACTTCATCTTCATCACTTTATCGGAATTATCAGATTAATTCTAACATTGTATATGCCATTAAATGTCAACAGTGCCCTTCGATTCTCTACATAGGGCAAAACCTATACCAGAGGATAAATGGACACAAATCTGACATCAGGAATCACAAGAGTGAGAAACCTGTAGGAGAACACTTCAACCTTCCAGGACATTCAATGGGTGACCTCAAAGTAGCTGTTTTATTACAAAGGAACTTCAGAAACAGAATGGAAAGGGAGATTGCTGAATTACAAGTTATTATAATACTTGGAACAGGGATATTGGTTTTTTATCTCATTACATATGCTAACTCATTCAGTCCTCACATATGCATTCTTAACAAGGAGGACTATACATCCTCTGTATTTTAGTGTATTTATTTTTCAGAATAGTATAACGCAAGGAATATTGGGATGATTTGCTGACATGACACTGCAGCCACCTCAAAAAGTGCTGTTAAGCGATCTCCATGCCTGGGAGGAGAGAATAGAGATTCACCAGTTTGCTTCCCACAATTAGAAAAGACACCTTTAGACATTTATCTACTAATTTGACATATTCAATTTATTTTGACAATAGTTCCGCAGGGCCTGTAAAACGCAGCTCTTCCACCAGGTGTTCGACTAGGAGCAGCATCATACACCAAGGAGAGTTCCTGTGCCCTGGTTTTGCCATCTTTGCTGTAAGTCTGTGCCTTGGTTTTACCATTGTGTCCTCAGCCACGCTTCCCGTACAACAATGAGAACTGAGCGGGTGTGAAAGAATAATCACCCAAGTTACACCATAAAGAACTGCTGCTCTTATTACTTGACATGTTCCAGCATTTTATATGTTTTAAATGACTGTTAATTTTATGCTATTTATATGCTGTTAATGTTTTAACCATATCTGCACTTTACGAATGTTGTAAGCTGCCCTGAGCCTGCCTGGGTGGGGAGGACGGGCTACAAATCAAATAAATAAATAAATATTGCTTTACAGCTGTTTGGCCTTATAACCTTAGCTTGTTATTTTTGACTTTTCATATCTCAAACATCATCATGTTACATGATAACTTGCTGTTCAGTCCCTGTCTATAAGCTTGAACCTTCCCTACCATTCCAATGTATTTGAAAAAGTGTGAACACACACGAAAGCTCATACTTTGAATCACGGGTCCGTTGGGGCCAGAGTGAGGCGGAACAAAGCTCCGCCAGCTCAAGAGTGGCCACTAGGGCACCCATGGGCTGAATCAGATTCTCTGATCTGATTCAGCCTGCTGCCGAATTGCCGCCGAAATTCGGCGGCAACTTTAAAAGCGACTGGAGGGGAGGGGGTTTGAGGGAGAGGTTCCAAACTTGCAGGGTAGCTGCTGGGACCTCTCCCCCAAATACCCACCAAGTTTCAAAAAGATTGGACCAGGGGGTCCAATTCTACGGGCCCCCAAACAGGTTGCCCCTATTCCCTCCATTGTTTCTATGGTAGAAAAAAAGGTAACATTTTTTCCCACCACAGAGAACAATGGAGGGGATGGGACAACCTGTTTGGGGGCCCGTAGAATTGGACCCCGTGGTCCAATCTTCTTGAAACTTGGTGGGTATTTCAAGGAGAGGCCCCAGCAGCTACCCTGCAAGTTTGGAGCCTCTCCCTCAAACCCCCTTTCCTCCAACCCTTCATATACCCTATGAGTTTTTGCCATTGATTTCAATGGCCCATAGGGTATAATGGGGCTGAAACTGACATTCCCTTTCTGACACACTTCCAGTGATGTCAAGGGACCTGGCATATGCTAATGAGTTATGCTAATGAGCTCCTGCAGCTCTTTTTCTACGAAAGGACCCCTGCTTTGAATAAACCTTTGTTGGTCTTAATTTATTAAATTTAATTTATACCCCGCCACTGGACTCTAAATTTGTTCATCAGATTAAGTGAGCTACGACTGACCAAAGCTTACATCCTGGAAACTTTTGTTGGTCTTTGTTGCCTTTGCACTCGGATACTAAACCTCGTTCAGTAAAGTTCCACTGACTTAGCTAGGCTTCAAAATCTATAGGAAAATCTTCACGGTTTGGGGGCACGCTGCGGGCCACTGCCAATCATTATAAAATGATCACACATAGAAACAGTCTCGGGTAATAACTGCAGCGCGGTTTCTAAGCTTCGGCGGGCTGACAACTGCTGTTCTCTGCAGGAGAGACAGGCGTTTCAGAAACACCACCCCCAGCTTGGTTGCGCGAGTTTGCTTGCTAGGAACGGACGAACCCGGCTCCGACTGCGCAAGAAGCGCTCTCCGCTTGCCCTCTCCTCCGACGTGGCGATGTGACTCTGCGGCTGTGCCCGCCCTACGGCCAAGGGACTTCGCCCAACTCTCGCCGCAAAGGGCCGACCGAGAGACCCACCTGCACCTCAGCCTCTGACGGCCACTCGGTGGTGATCAGCAAGTCATAAAGGATGTTTTCCTCCCCTTCTTCCTCCGCTGCCTCCTCATTGCCTCCCCCGGTCTCCAGTTTGCTACCCGTGGCAGCAGCCATGTTCACACTCGCAGGCCCTCCTACGGCAGCCGGGAACGGCCAAACTTTCCCTCCTTTTCAGAAAAGGCCTTTTTTTTTAACCCTATCGACTCTGGTGGAAGTTTCGATAGCGCCAAAGGACGGGCTGCGATTTTTATGTGCTCTTGATTAGTACTCTGAACGCCGTTTATGTACATTACAAAAGGAGAGCTCGTTAGGACGGTGGGCGTATTGTTTGCAAATGTACACTGTATATGCGTATTCCCCCCCTCCCCTTGCTTTACTTGATTGCTGTAAAACTTAACTGAAATTGTAATCCTATGCACCTTTGCCCAGTTCAGTAGAACTATTCCAAGCCATAGAAACTGAGTCCCATCAAAATCTTAACAAGAATATACCTTACCTACAAATATGGAAAACAAAAGAATGGCCCACAGACTGGAAATGCTCATTTTTTTATGTTCCAGTTCTGAAAAGAGGAGATGTCAAAGACTTTGATTACAGTTTCTACTAATTTGCTTGGGACAGACTGGCCTGTAATTAGGCTGACTGGCCTGTAATTTCCTCCCCCGCCCCCCCGGGATTCCTTTTTAAAAACTGATGTAACATTTGGTACTTCCCAGTCTTCTGGTACAGTTAGGGTTGCCAAGTCTTGGTTGGGAAATACCTGGAGACTTTAGGGGTGGAGCCAGGAGAGGGCGGGGTTTGGGGAGGGGAGGGGAGGGGAGGGGCCTCAGCAGGGTACAATGCCATGGAGTTCACCCTTCAAAGCAGCCATTTTCTCCAGGGGAGCAGATCTCTGTCAGCTGGAGATCAGTTGTAAAAGCAGGGGATCCCCAGGTCCCACCTGGGGGCTGGCAGCCCTAGGTACAGTGGCTGAATTTAGTGATAGGTTACATCCAAATGCTTGCCAGGGTCAGCCCACGTTAGCTTCTGAAATCTGACAAGATAGGCTATCCAGGTCGTGGCTGTATCAATGTTTTTCAGCCATGGTTGCCCTGAAAATGTTGACCCATGCTTTTTGTGGTGCCATAGGTCACCATGGGTGTGATGTGTGATTTGTTGGTGACTACCCATAAAACTTGTGACGATCCATGCTTTGGATCCATGTTTTTGTGCTGTGGTAGTGGCATGAAGCGATGGATTTGTGATTTTTGTGGTGCAGCCTGTGGCCATGGACATGATATGTGATTGGATAATGAATTTGGTGTGACCAAATGTAAAAATCCTGAGGATCTGTGCTTTGGAACCATTTTTTTGAGCCATGGGATGCCATGAAGCAGTGGATGCATATCTTTTGTCATACAAGATGTTTGATTGGATAGTGAGTCTGGGGCAACCCAATATAAAAATCTCAGGATCCATGAGTTTCTGTGCTTCGGAATTACAATTTTGCACCATAGCGGCACCATGAAGAAGTTGATCTGTAATTTCTCTGGTGTAGTATTTGGCTATAGACATAATATGTGATTTGGTGGTGTGTTTGGTGTGCCTCCACAAAAACTGTGAGTTGGAACTACGTTTTTGTGCCACCATGATACCACAGAATGGTGTGTGCATGGTATTTGTGATGCTGCCTACAGACTAAGAGGTCATCTACAATCTGGAGGTGGTTTTATTTTGTTTCAATCCAAAAAATATGAATTCATGAGAATACATGCCTCGGATCTATGTTTCTGTGCCATTGTTGCACTGCAAAGTATTGAATCTGTGTTTTATAAAGCTCAGTCTGTAGTCCTGGCTTTAGCATGTGATTTGGTACTGGATTTGGGGAAGTCTAGTGAAAAAACAAGAAGATCCATGAGGATCTGTGTAGATTTAGCCTCTTTCCTCACTGTGTAGATAGAGCTTTTTTTCCTCACAGATGCAAGTCATCCCACAATGTGATAGAGGAAAGCAGGCAGGTGTTCCCAGAGAAGGGGGGAAAAACCCTCCCCATGACTCAAATTTTAACAAATGGATTTGGACATCACAGCTTTCACCTAGAGTTAACACTAGAAATGACAGAATAAACTTTTTTTAAAAATGTACTTTTTATTTCTTCCTTATAAAGGCTGTACTCCTAAACACAATTCCAGAGCAATCCTAAAAACAATTTCCTGGGGAGTAAATCGAGTTGCCAGATCCTGTTTGGGAAACTCCTGGAGATTTGGGGAAGGACAGGGACCTCAGTGGTGTACAATGCCATAGAGTCCACCATCCAAAGCATCCATTTTCTCCAGGGGAACAAATCTCTGTACTCTGAAGATAAACTGTAATTCTGGGGGATCTCCAGGGCGCACCTGGAGGCTGGCCTCCTGAGGAGTAAGCACCATTGAATAGACCTACACAGGCTAGTTCTCTTCCTTAAGTATTGTACTTACAATCAATGCTCCCTCTAAGCTGTGGAGTCTTGTGAGCAACAATTCTACTTTGTGAGCCACTGGCATTAAAGTTGTGAGCGAGTGATTTGGCTACTGCGTCAATAAGTTTGCTCTGGAGCCATCCTTCCTGAGCTAAAACAAACATGTGTGAGCTGGAGGCTAAAAAACTACGAGCTACCTCACACTAACTCAGGTTAGAGGAAACACTACTTACAATGCAGTCCTGTGCGGAGTTACTGCAGTCTAAACCCACTGAACTGAAATCCAGACTGGAATGATTCTGCACAGAATTGTACTGTTAACAGCTTCTGTGTAAACGTGAATACAAGAGCTATGCCGCGTAAATGGACAGGGTGTGCGTAGGCACCTTTAAATCGGTAATCTTATGCACTCTCCTGAGAGTAAATTCACTGAACTCGGTGGGACTTCCCAGTAAACATACAGCCAAGTCGCGTGTGTACTTCAGAGACTGAGTCACAATTCCAAAGGGTTGCAATGAAAATAAGGGTCTAGTGTGACACATTAAAGACTAGAACGATCTCTTTCCGGCACAGACTGTCTTGGATTACACTCCACTTCAACATATGCTTTTTTTAAAAAAAAAAAAACTTCAAATAAAGTCCCACTGAACAACACAGGACCCAAACAAACATTTGCAATTCAGTGTCGTATTAATTTGAAGCTTGCATTGCCGGAACCTTAGCCTGCTGTCTCTTGTGCAGACCGGAGGGATATAACCATAGGACTTCAAACTGCGCAGGCGTTTCTGACGGCAAGGCTAGGGTGTCAGGCTTGTTGGAGGAGGGCAAGCATGGCGGCTTTTTCGGGTACGTGGCTTGGATGAATGGCGTTTCTCCCTTCCTTTTATTTGAAGGGGGGGGGGGTTAAGACATTGGTTTTGCGGTGAGGCAGAATAAAGGGAAAGATCGCGGTAGAAGGGGCGGCTGGCGCGGCGCAAAAGTGACAAAGGGGGGCCCGTTTTGGACCAGCGCTTCGTCTCTGCAAAAGGGCCACTGCTTAGAGCTCGTGTGATACACAGCTGAGATTATCGATGGCACCGACTGTACCTTCAGCTCATGCTGTCAGAAGAGAAATTATTGTTAATCAATTATGATAAAGACAGACTACGTTTTACTGTTATTAGTGCCAGAAGTCCTGTAAAATGCAGTTCTGCCTTTATATTGGATCGGCCATATTTTCAGAGACTGCTGTCAGTGGTTTGATTTATTTTAATTACTAAGAATACCCAATGTTTTATATAGTGTGCTATAGTGAACCCTTCAGGAGAGAAGCAGGTTAGAGACAATTTGAGTAAGGGAGCAGTCCTAAGCAGGTTTATTCAGAACTAAGTCTCATGTTATTCAGTGGGGATTTGTTCCCAAGGAAATGCCTTTAGGATGGCAGCCTAAATCTTGTAATTTTTATAATTATTATTAGCAAAGGTTTGGAAGTGGGGAAATCTCTTGGATTTTGGCTCTTGCCAGCCTTTGCTTTTGATGAAGCAAGCTCGCGTATTGTCAGTAATGTTGCCTTATTGAATATTGAAAGAAGTATTAAAATGATATATAGTTTTGTGGGGGGGGATGGAAATTGAACACATCAATTTTATTGAACGATAAGACTAAATAAGACATTGAACAGGCTTTGAAACAATATTTTGATGAGAACATTGGTTGTGGCGTATCAAATGTGATCTTATGGGATGCAATGAAGTTGATGATGTGGGGTCTCTATTACAGCTTTCAAAGAAGGTGGCATAGGATTTCGGATCTGTTGCTGTATCATAATGCAACTCATCTTACAAACTTAATTAAAATGTTGCATCCAGGAACAGTACCAGACTGGACCTTTATTGAAGAAGCTTTTTCTGATACTCAAACTCTACAAGAACCGATCTAAGATGAAATGTCACTTCATCACACTAGATAGCAAGAGCTGCCTGGCTACAGGAGCAAAAAATAATATATAGTTAACTAAAATAAAAGTTGCAGTGTATTGTAAGAAAGAAATTCCACTTTGTTTTGTTTCTGTTCTGTAATTTCAGGAGACTCTGGTACCAAAGTAGCCTTTAAAGTGTGCAAAATCATAGTATCATGGATTATAATTTGCCCTCATCCGCTAATCCCCTAAAATTCTGTTTGGTAAAATGACCTGTTAAATCAGAGTGCCTCTGAGTATGCAAAGAGTACTTTCTTTTTGTTAATAGCTATCATTTGCAGAGTATGGGAACATAGCAGAACTGGGGGAAATAATTGCTCCACATGTTCTGCATGACTCTATTCAATTCTGTACCTTCTGCATTGTGTGGACCCTTAGCTCTGCTGTTTGTTCTGATTTTCATACCTGCTACATGAAAAGTCTGCCTAGTGAAGAGCTACTACACTGCATAAAAAGAAGTGGCCTCTTGTCTATGAAAGCTTATGCTTGAATAAAAATTTGTTAGTCTCTTAAGATGCCACTAGCCCCTTGTCTGTCCATTCATACATAGCAACCCCCCCACCCCGAAACTATTATCTAGGTGATCCGGAAGAAAGAAGTGTTACACAAGATGATGCTTTCTTAAATTCAAGCTATAAGCAGCTAATGTTATATGCAGGCACACTAGTGAAAGTGACTGTGGGTTTGTAGGGGGTAGGGTTTGCACAACTGTCTGACATCCCAGAAATACAGCAGATATGAAATTAGATGTAGCCAGCTTTTTTTGCAGGTGAAAAAGGGAAGAGGGCCCCATTTGATTGCCAAAAAGGCTGTGCTGGGGGATCTTGGGATCTGCATGGGCAAAAGCCATGTGTGATGGGAGACAAACAAAGAGGAGGAATAGGATGATTGGAAAAATATTTGCATCTATCCCGTGATGCAACTGGAAGTGATAACAGCTGCTTCTTGAAGTTGCATTCAAATTATAAGGCAGCTCAACTCTCTCCTCCATTAATAGCGACCCAGTAAAGGGTTGCCTGTAAATATGAGAGCTGTGAGAAAGCACAACAAGTGACATGCTTAAAATAACTATGCTGAGAAACTATCAGTGGATGATTACAGAGTGTGAACATCAAAAATGACTGAACGTTTCCTTTCATGGCACTGAATCCAAAATACCCTGAGTGGAAACTTGCAAAATACTCCCCCCAGAATTCAGAAGAGCCCCAGGAATAGCATTGGGTGGGGGTCTGCTGGTGAAGGGGAGAGAATCAGCAAAAATTGTCCCCTTATTTCAGGAGCTGAAGTCCCTTCTGCCAGTGGAAAAAAGCACTGGAAGCAGCCCATAGTTATATAACCCATATTTATGTATATCATTTATGGCCTTATAGGCAAGTGCCATCTTGCAAGCTTGCATTTATTGATTTCTCCTTCAGAACATACACAAAAAGTTTTCCTGTACTAAACTCAAATCCCTGACTGAATAGCCCAGGCTAGCCCAGTTTCATCAGGTCTTGGAAGCTAAACAGGGTCGGCCCTGGCTAGTATTTGGATGGGAGACTGGGGTCCTGACGTCGAGGCAGGCAGTGGCAAACCACCTCTGCCCATCTCTTGCCTTGAAAACCCCGTGGGGTTACCATAAGTCAGCTGTGACTTGACAGCACTTTCCACCACCACTAAACTCAAATGACTAATGCTCCTTTTTATTTTATTTGTTTGCAGAGATGGGTGTTATGCCAGAAATAGCTCAAGCCGTAGAAGAGATGGACTGGCTGTAAGTATTTCCATTTATCTCTAATTCCAGTTTAATAAGGAAAGGAATTTTCTTTTTGATATTGCAGACAATGGTTCTGGAAACCCTGCCCCATTTAATAAAAGGTTGTCAGGGAAAGTGGTGTATAATAAATACTTTCAAGCCATAAAGAGAAATTCTAGTTGAGTAACTGGCACACAGAAAAGTTGGGCTTAGCTTGCAATACTGCCCTTTTTTAAAGAAACAAAATCCATGTGTTACAGTCCTGCGTGCTTCAAGATCTTGGCTACAAATTAAGTGTATTTTCAACAGTCTTTTTCCCCTTCTGGCAAGCAAGCCAAAAAATAAGGTCTGCAGATGTGTTATTGCATCTATTGGGTTCTGCATTTAAATTTCTCTTGTAGTCTTCCCACAGATATCCAAGCAGAGTCTATCCCATTGATTTTAGGAGGTGGAGATGTACTTATGGTATGTGTTGCTACAATCTGTGCTATATATTCCCACAGATTATAATACTGGGTATCTGTGAATGCGTGTTTGCACAAAAGTAAACCTGGCTTTACTCAGTTAATTGACATTCTAGTAAATGTGTATAGGATTTGCATAATCTTTTGTCATACTTTTACTGATTGGGCTGATGATAGGATTGGTCAGTTTCGTAGTATAGTGATTGAGAGGACTCATTCTGAAGCCATTTTAGAATGTTTCACACAGATTATTAAAGGATGGCAGGTTCTGTTTACTAAAAGTAACCGGCCTCAGACCGCCCCCCCCCCCCCCCCCCGAAAAATAGGCACACCTCATAACTGTGGTTCAATCAAGAATTCCGGATAGCAAAAAAATCAATAGCTAAGTTTAATTGCTATAAGGCTCAGAACTTCACAGAAATTTCCCCAGATATATATGCTTTAAAGCAACAATTCAAAAAACTAACTAAAGAGAAGAGACAGGCAGTAAAAATGGCTTGGCTTCAGCTCTATCAGGCCACCAAACTTAAAGATGCGTCTCTCTTTTGGAAAATAGTTTCTGGAGGCATTCAACCAGACAACCTGAAACTCTCCTGTGAGATTCCTGGCAAAATCTGGGAGGACTATTTATTGGCACTTTATGCTGCTGAGAGTAACTGGTGGCTCTGCCCCCCTCCCCCCGAAATTATAGATAATCTTCCACCTTGGCTCCCAGTATCGCCCGCAGAAGTTAAGAAGCTTGTAGCTCAGATAAAGTCTGGGAAGGGTCCTGGGAGTGGTTTGATTCCCCTGGAGCTGATTAGAACAGATATTGAATGGTGGGCACCGGTTCTTGGAGCGCTTTTCACCTATATTGATCAAATTTTTAACAATTTTTATTGAACCAATGTATTTTACATGGTATATTCGAGATATGTATCTAAAGGTTATGTTTCCTGAAGAGTCGATTTCTGATCTTGGATCACGATAAACTGACTGACTGAGTTGGGCTGATAAGGATTGCAGAACACTTTATTATTATTTTCTGTGTTGTATTGATCTTGTCAGTACATAGTGCTTTTTAATAATGTTGCTTAGGAATATATTTAAGCTCACTATGAAACATGTTTCTTTGGGTGGGGGAGATGGGCATGGAGGAAAGATGTTTTGCTTATCCAAAAGACAGCTTCTGCTAGAAAAGAAGGCATTAGAGAGAACTTTTGTGTTCTGAGAATTATTAGGCACAGAAAAATGCTTGAACTTTGTTCCCTAAGTGCAGAATAGAATGTACAACAGATAAGATCTATAAGATGTTGTAACTTTGAACAGTTTTTTTTTTCAGTACATTATTAAGAAGGGTTAAGCTTATGTTATTTCAGTAATTAAATTGTATCTTACTTCCTTTATTAAATCTTGTTTCCACACAGGCTGCAGAAACTGGGAGTGGGAAAACTGGTGTAAGTGAGATTTCCATTGTTATGTGTAAAAAGAAATCCCGTGTGTGTTTGGTTTTCAGACTGTTCTGTATCAATCAGTAGTTCTCTCTGAAGTTAGCAAATGCAGTCAATGACTTAAATCTGAACCTTGAGCTGTACGGTTACTCACCATCACCACCAAAAGCGGGGCGTGAGGGTTAGAGGGATCTTCAGGAACCATATAGCATATGGTGGGGAAGGATTGCAGCAGGTAGAGGGAATACGTGGAAATCCCTTCTTCTGGTGTCCTGTTTCACACAACAGGTTTAGATCCAAGCCATTGCAGGCTTGGGGCTGACCTACACATGAAGTAGAAAGAGATGGTAGAATAGGTTGCAGCGCTTAAAACTTGGGTGTGGGGGGGAGTTAAGAACTTCTGCATTTTTTTAAGCATATCAGAGAGAGGTTCTAGCTGAGCCATTCCCATAGAGAATTTGCCGTTTCTGTGAATTACTGGTTTAGGGAAACTTAAAAACATAACCCTTCACCTGCAGTCTAAAGTGGCACAATACTTTTTTCTTTTGATAAGTGTGGGTTGTAATTAAAATATAACTCCTTATTTCAGATGAAGATAGTAACTGGTCCAAAACATACAACTTGCATACATTCTTGTATTTCAGGCATTCAGCATCCCAGTTATTCAAATTGTTTATGAAACTCTGAAGGACCATCAGGAAGGGAAAAAAGGGAAAACCACTATAAAAACTGGTGGGGGAGGTAAGAGTTTATCTTTGGAATTATAAAAAATATGCCCTGTGCTGATAGCTCCATTTGCATCCAATTCCAAGGTTGTTGACTTGTATCCCAGCCTGGGCAGACCTATTGAAACTGGATACTTTAAGGTTAAATTGAGCAACTGCCACCATCTCACCACTCTGCTCATGTATTTAGTAGAAAAAAGCCATTTTTCTCCAGGCCAGTTTGGCCGGGGATCCTGGAGGTTTTTTTCATCTTCTGGGCATGGAATTGAGGATGTGGGGGGCGGGTATTTGTGTATTTCCTGCATTGTACAGGGGGTTGGACTAGATGACCCTGGAGGTCCCTTCCAACTCTATGATTCTGTGGGTTCTAATCATGTGACAGAAAAGCATTATTGAATGCAGTGAACCATGTACTCATTAGCTGTGCACTTTCAAGGTACCAAAACTGCTGTTCATGGTTTGCAATTTGTATTTACGTAATTGAATCCATACACCGTGTCTTAGCAGCATGTGCATTCGGGGTATGCATTTGGATCTACCAAAGCAGAAAATATATTTCAACTTCCCGAATGTATCTGGGTTTTCTTCAGAAAACAAAAAAAAATGCCAAGAAAATCCTGGATATATTCGGGAATTTTGGGGAGATCTGAAAACAACAGATTCAGGGTTTAAAAGTGATTTAGTGTTTAAAGGGACGTTTAATAAAATACTGTGATATTTCAGCTCATAGAAGCGTAGGAGTTGATTACCATTGTAGTAAGTCAATATGGCTAATGTTTTCTTCTCAACAGTGCTCAACAAATGGCAGATGAATCCATATGACAGAGGATCTGCGTTTGGTAAGTTATTCAGTCACTACAGGGTTAATATAAGAACCTATTTTGTGTTGATATACTAGACCTAAATTTGACATAAACCTTCACCACTTGATTTATGAAGTTATCCACACTGCTGCTGAATAGTAGCTAGCTGGGGGCAGGAGCTGAGTATGTTTGTATGATAGTTCATTTTTTTTAAAAAAGCCAGTTACAGAGTTCATTACATCAGTGCTTCAGACTTTCCCATTGACAAATTGTACAGTAGTGTGATGTTGAATACATGACTCTTGTTAGAACCAATTTCTTATTCCCTAGCATGTGGCATGGTCTTAACTAGGCTTTAAAAGTTGAAGACTAAAAATTAAATGAGGGTTTTTAGTTTCCACCCACCCTACCCATGATTCCCTTGGCTTGTAATAAGTTGTTACAATGGGAGATTTTTACGGTACGAGGGTGCTTTTTTGCTTCTTTTAGGATACGTCCAAATCTTTGGCACAGAGGAATAGCTAGTTACCCATAGCATTATAATGCGAATGTTCAACAAAATGTCGGAATTGTTTAACTGCATGTAATATACTTGTGACGGGTCCTGCTTAAAATTCGTACCCATGTTGGGAGATTCACTGGTTTCTCCCCCTCCCTTGGCAGATCTTTGATCCCCCCCCCTTCCCCCCAGAGCAGCATTTCTGTCTTCAGTAGGAGAGGGCAGGTGGGGAAGTTGCACTTCCACCAATGGAAATCCTGCCATCCACAGAAATTGTAGGTGGAATCCAAGCGTGAATGTTGAACTTTGTAAACATTATGATAAGAGGTCTTAATGGTTTCTTCTTCTTTTTTCCGTTCAGCAATTGGGTCTGATGGTCTCTGTTGCCAGAGCAGAGAGGTAAAGGAGTGGCATGGATGCCGATCGACTAAAGGAGTGACTAAAGGTAGTGCATATTAGTCTAGTTAACCTCGGGGTGGGGGGATTCCAAATGGTGACTGCAGATCTGGGCAAAGAGGCTTTTTCGCATGATTGAGATTGACAAGTATCCTTTTGAGAAGACTGCTGTGTTGGAGATGTGTCTTGTTTGTATCACGAAGTAGTCAAACTGAGCCACATGAGTAAAGATTAAGTTAGTTATATGTATACTCTAATGTTCTAGGGAAATATTACTATGAAGTGGCCTGTCACGACCAGGGGTTATGCAGAGTCGGGTGGTCCTCTATGCAAGCTTCATTAGATTTGGGTGAGTATTTCCATCAGTGGGAATTCTGTCTTGAAATTCAAGCAGCATGCTACCATTTGGCTCTTGTGGAAAAACTGGTGCTCTGTTCAGTCTGAGCAGCTGGAGAGGAGTATCTAAGATTTCAGAGTCCATATTCTTGTTCTATAAACTAAAGGTGCTCAGACCATATGCTGAACATTTACTCAGTTCTTTTTGAGGGAACAAATTGGCATTTGCAAGATACAAATACTCCCCCCCCCCCAAAAAAAAAAAAACTCCTTCCATATGTTGCTCCTTCGGTGGCATCTTTTCAGAACTACTTTGCACCACTGGATATGGCAACCGGACAGCATCACTGAGAGCAAATGAAGACCATGCACTCCTGAATGATGGGAAGAGCATGTGCCCGTAGCCAAGGGCAACTCGTTTGATATTCCTCGTCTTGTCATGCTGCATCACCAGTTTAACTACTGATCACCTCTGAACCGCAAGACTTTTGCCCTGATCCAGCTGTTGTTACATGTGGCAGCATGGGAACAGGGTCCTACATCCAAGTGTAAATTCTGTCTGTATTCTGTGTCAGCTAATCAGCTACACAGGAGGCAAGGGAGCACGGATCCAGTTGTCTTAGCAGTGGGGGGGGGGGGGGTTTCTATTCACCAAAAAAGTACACGGAACTCCTGTTTGACTTGGCACCGACCAGGAGTACACTGAGCAAAAACAGTGTGTCCCGTTCTTGTCTAAAAGTTTGGAGGAAACGAAATGCTCATTACTAGCAAAATGGCAGTTCAAGAATATATTATGACAAGCCGGTGGACCCGCGATACTCTCGGAGGGAGGGGAGTGAGTCTCTTCCTCCTCCTCTCCCCCGGCGCGCCGAGCCTCTACCCCCTCCCCCTTTGGCAGCTTCCCCCCTCCTTCCCTTCAAAACGGCAGCGGTGGCAGCAGGGAGACCGCCGTCCGCCGAGGCTCCCCCCCTCCCCTCCTTCCTTCAAAACGGCGGCGGCAGGGAGATCACCGTCCGCCGAGGCTCTCCCCCCTCCCCGAAAACGGCGGCGGTGACGCCTCGCTGCGCCGCTTCCCACCCCCTCCTCTACAGTGGCCAGAGCTTTCTCCGCGTGTGCACGGAGAACGCTTTAACTTTTCGGGGGATTTAAATATCCCCCGAGAAGTTTTTCAAACTTTTTGGATTTTTCTGCAGGCGGGGGGGGGTCACCCTCCACTTGCAGAACCCCCCCTCTGCCCTCCAAGTGCCCCCCCACGCGGAATTAGGTATCCGTACATGGGGGGGGGGGCACTTGGCTATTAGATATATAGATATGGTGCAGGATGCCCTGTCTGCCATGAAGTCCCTTGTCCTGAAGCTTAACTGTGCATCACGCTATTTCCAGCCCTGTCCAACCAGGCATGTACAGGGAGTTACACAGGGAAACTTAATTCTGAGAGCCCAGTTCAGATAGGGACCACAGGGAAAGGTAGCACATCACCCCCCCCCCCCACTCCCACCACCACCACTGCACTCTCTTCCCAACATGAAATAGATTCTTCTGGATCTGGCCCCCCAGGAGCCTGAGAATTCAGTTTTAAAACTGCTGGGAGTGCTGTGATCAGAACTTCTGGCATGACAGACCCCGGTGCTAACCTGGAAACAGTACAATCTATAGCTAGTCCTTTGCTCATCTGCCTTCTAGTCATACGTTCTGCGTTGTCTGTATTAACTACATTGTATGTAAAGCAAGACTTACAATTTCTTTTTATTAGGCACTGACAAATTTGGCTTTGGCTATGGTGGCACTGGGAAGAAATCTCACAACAAACAGTTTGATAGTTATGGGGAGGTATGTATGTTTCCCTTTCACAACCAGGAATGGAACGTGGCAGCAAACCAAATGGTAGACTGCATTCATGATTCAACTTCGTAGGTCTGAAAACATGAAGGCTTCACACTCTGTTACTTCTAACCTAATTGAACAACAACAAAAAGATACATTTACACAAAGCTAGTTTGAGTCAGCCAGCTCCTAACTTACCTGCAGTTAAGGGGAGGTTTGACAGCTCTCATCTCCTGCTCTGTTCTTCTCCCAGACTTCAGAATCTGTTCCATCCTGTGAATGCAAAAAGACAAAAACAAACAGACAAAAATCCCTGTGCTACCCTGGATAGCCTAGGCAAGCCTGGTCTCGTCAGATCTCGGAAGCTAAGCCGGGTTGTCTTTGGCAAGCACTTTGATGAGAGACCTCCTTGAAATACCAGAGGTGGGGTCAGGCTTTATTCAGCCACCTCTCTAAATATCCCTCAGGCCCCCCAGTAGGGGTCGGTCTCCATGACTTGCAGGTGCACGCACGCACACACACACATACACACTTTTTAAAAAAAAACCCATCTTATTGCATTATTTATTTATTTTGATTTATACCCCACCCTCCCCTGCAAATGGGCTCAGGGCGGGTCACAACACATCAGTTAACACATAATACAATTGAACGTTAAAACAAACAGTAATTTAAGCAAGTTAACAATAAAATGACATCTAAAAACCAAATAGCAATCAAGTCAGAATACAACAAGCAAGTAGTCAGACCGTTCAAAGCGCTTCCTGGAGGATGCTAATTTGATGGTAGGTAATAGCAGCCTCTTTCTGGTAATGCTCTGTTGGTCTCCTTGAGTAGGGCAGGTCACATCACAGTAGGCACCATAAGCACTGCAAGCTGCATGATTCGCATGAGCAGGGGAGGCTAAGATGAATTAGACCTCCGCCGCCTCAGTTCAAGGCCTGGTGGAACAGCTCCGTTTTACAGGCCCTGTGGAACTGTAACAAGTCCCACGGGGCCCTGATTTCAAGTAGGAGCATGTTTCACCAGGCCGGAGCCAGGGCAGAAAAGGCCCTGGCCCTTGTCAAGGCTAGTTGGACATCTTTCAGGCTGGGGACTACCAGAAGATGGTGGTATGCTGATCTTAGAGCTCTTAGGGGCACATATGGGGAGAGACGGTCCTATAGGTATGTTGGTCCCTGGCCGCATAGGGCTTTGAAGATCATTACAAAAACCTTGAACCGGATCCGGTACTCAACTGGCTGCCAGAGTGATTGGTGCAACACCGGCTGGCTGAGTACCCGCACAGGCATCGCACTAAGTAGGCGTGCCACTGTATTTTACACGAGCTGCAGTTTCTGGATCAGGTTCAAAGGCAGCCCCATGTACAGCGAGTTACAGTAATCCAGCATGGAAGTGACCATTGCATGTGTCAGTGTAGCCAAGTCCTGGGAGGTGAGATAGGGAACCAGTTGCCTGATCAGCCGTCTGTGAAGAAATATCTGGCTTCTCCTTGTGTAAAGACTTTAGTCATTTCTTTTGTTCATTTGACTTGGGGTCACTCACACAGCCACCTTGGGGATAATTTCTTCTGTTAACAAAACTCAGAGTGAATAGTTGGTAGTAGGATCAGTTTTATCTTAGCAGCCAAAATTGTATCTGGCAAGTTTACTGAATGTGAAATACTTGGTTAACCCCTAAGCCCTTATTGGGCCTAAGTCAATTAAACCATTAAATAAAATGGTGAACTGTATTACTACTGTTTCTTTGCATTTGTATGACACTTGAAAACATTTTTCCTTTTCTGTAGGAATTCACTATGCATGACACAATAGGATGCTATTTAGATGTAGATAAAGGACAGATCAAGTTTTCCAAAAATGGTAAGTTATTGCCCATTAAATACTTGATCAGAGTAAAAAATGGTATGAATCTTTGAACTGGTCCTTTTTCCTTAGGAAAAGACCTGGGGCTTGCGTTTGAAATCCCACCGCATCTAAAGAACCAAGCACTCTTTGCATCTTGTGTTCTGAAGGTAATATCCAACTTTTTCGAAGGCACTTGTTTTAAATATACTTAAGTAATGTGTGTTGCGATTTTTTAGCTGGCAGTCCCATCTTTCTTCTGAGATTTTTGGTACGCCAGGTGTCTTTGACAGCATAAAGTTTGGTTAGACAGAGTTACAGAAAAACACTACAGGTGGCAACTCCAGTCCCATCAAAACAGTTCAAATGTAAAAGCAGACAAATATAAAGTCTTGCAACTCTACCTTCCTTGCCAAGGACAGAAGCAAAACTGATTGAGCTCAATGAATCCACAGTCCTGATAGAATAATGCATTTTTAAGGATCCGAAAAGCTAACCTGAGGATGTCCAATAGAATCCTTGATTTCTGTCCTTTAATTGGCCCACATGCCATGTTGTAAGCTGCTTTTTAAACCTCCGTTTATTTCAAAAATGGTTCCCATATGGCATGAATGGGGTGGTTGATTTCTAAATGATGCAAAGCTGGAGCTTCCTCAGGCATGCTGTATTAATTGTTTGGGGTTTCCTTGGATCCAAGCCCTGAAAGCAACTTTAATATATGCCTGAAAAATCCTCCAGGGTTTATTTTCTATTCCAAGCAGCCCATCAGCATTTCAAGATGGGAGCTTTCTTACTGATGCATTAAAAATCCCTTGACTGAACTAATGAAACGTGTGGGTTAAAAAGACCATTTAAATTCATGTTAATTGCTACGAGTAATAAAAGCCAGAAATAAAGCCAGCTGGGACTTGGAGGCATGTTTTGAAAAATTACATTTTAACAAGCAAGTTTTACCACACATCTGAGATTCCCAGAAAACACCTGTGTTCCCCTCAGCTTCTGCAGCCCCTGTTGACCACAGGAAGGACAATTGCTGGGGTTGCCAAAGAACAGTTGTGTGTGTTGCAGTCCTGGGCAGAGAAGGGGGTGAAGCTGTCCACTCCTTTCTCTTTCGTTCAGCTGATAGGCTGCACAGAGGAAAACTGTCGCTCACATCTGCCTATCCCTCTGTGAATCCTGTAATTCCAGGAGTGTCCTTTCTGGAGGTTAGAAGGAGCTGCAGGGATGGAAAGGAACACTGGAAAATTAGCATTCTATGCATGGGTACTAGACTATGAACCACGAATGTAAAACGCTTGGACATCCCCCTCCCCACTGTAGTCATGTTGCTTCTGTGGAACTGCTTATGAATAAAATACCATTCAGCATGGCAGGCTGCAGTGAGAAGTTGTATAAAATCACCCCCTCCCTCTTCTGCTCACAGAAGAAGCTCAAGGAAACAAAGCTTGTTCGTAGGATATAACTCTCCGTAAGACTGGGTGGGAATGTGAAAGAGAGATACAAAACTTGCTTGTGAGTCTTATGCCAGTTTCCTGTTGCATATTCTTTTAGAACGCTGAATTAAAATTCAACTTTGGTGAAGAAGACTTTAAATTTCCACCTAAAGATGGCTATATTGCTCTTGATAAGGCTCCTGAGAGTAACTCTGTGAAATCTGATCACGCAGGTACGTCTCTGGCTTATTTGAACAGTAGTAGCACAAATGACAGGAGTTTATATAACGTAGAGTTTAAGGCGCTGAAAATATTTCCCTAGATTTTCTCCTTCCAAAAAAAACCCGTACCCAGAGTGTCCCAATTGTTGATTCAAGAATCTGAAACTCTGATGTTCCCATTTCAGGAAGTGCGCAAGTAGCTCAAGCGAAGCATCTCCCAAATGCGCCCAAAGCCTTGATTGTGGAGCCGTCTAGAGAGCTAGCGGAGCAAACGCTGAACAACGTGAAACAGTTCAAAAAATACGTTGATAACCCTAAGCTAAGGTAAAGTTGTGAGTGTTCTCAGCTCCTTTCAGTCACTCGGTGGAATAGAGCGTATCTCGGGTTGTTGTTTTTTTAAAAAAAGTGATTGACGATACAAGCACAAAAACAAGTAGCTTGATCTTCAGTTTGGAAAATCATATCATTTAGGGGGTCACCATCTTACTGGTTTATCATGTGATTATGCTGGCAGCACCCTTCAGTATCCACAACTCTCACGAGATGTCACCAGTTCAGTATTTACATACTGCATGCATGAGTATGAATAGCCTTATTTTAGTTCACTGAAGAATGTTATTGATTCACTGCTCTGTTCTTCGTCATTAAAATTGTGCTGTCCTTCTGCACTACTAGGTCTAGGGACCAGAGCACAAAACTAATCTAGTGCTGTGCTTTGTTTGTACCTGAGGCTCGCCGGGTGCATGCATTGCTTACTTCCATGAGCCACTTCTTTTAATTTAGAAGTTTGTTTCCCCTGCTTTTTAAATGGCCTGTTTTGGTTTTATGGATAATTTTTATGCTGCTTATGTCCAGTGGCTTATTTTTATGTTGTTACATTGTCTTACTTGTAAGCTGCCTTGAGCAGGGCTCTGAAGAGGCAGCGTAGAAATATCCAGATTTTTTTTTTTAAGGGAACTCCTGATTATTGGTGGTGTTGCGGCAAGAGAGCAGCTCTCCATCTTGGAGCAAGGGGTGAGTTTGAATTCTTCATGGTTATCGAAAGTATGTCATTCAGCACTGGGTACTCAGTTTCCGAACGTCTTAGTAGATCCAGATCCATTTTTACAAGACTTGATTGGGAAGGAAGAAGAAGAGATTGGATTTATACCCCGTCCTCCACTCCCCAAGGGAGTCTCAGAGCAGCGTACAAACTCCTTTTCCCTTCCCCTCCCCACAACAGACACCCTATGAGGTAGGTGGGGCTGAGAGAGCTCTTTCCCAAGCTGTCCTTGAGGGAACAGCTGGTACAGAGCTATGGCTTGCCCAAGGTCATCCAGCCAGGTGCAAGTGGAGGAGTGGGGAATCAAACCCGGTTCTCCCAGATTAGAGTCCGCGCACTTAACCACTACACCAAACTGGCTCTCCAGAATGACTGCTTACCTAGTGTGTTGATCTGTTAAGCATTTGTTGCTGCTTTCTAAGGCTAATTTTGTCCCTCTACATTAAATTGTAGTTTTTACTAATAAGCTGGAAGCAAAATTCTAATATAGTTACATTTGGGGACAAGCATATTTGTGTACCTTAGTGCAAATGGGGTAAGAGCTGTAAAGTACTTTGGAAAGTTATAACTTTGGTGTTTTTGTTTTAGGGTGGGTTATAACCCCAGCTTCACATTGTGTGCAGTAACTTGGAAGACGAATAGTAGTTCTTTTATTTTTGTTATTTATAGTCCACATTTCTCACATGGACTCAAGGTGGATTACATGTAGTGAGCCAGCAAAATCAACAAAACGGGACATTCAGTAACCAGTGCATTAGGATTTTAGAAGTCTGGAGCCACCAGAAAGAACTGAAGCGTAGCATAAGTATTAACATGACACATTAATTGGTACAGAACTCAGGGCTCATTTCGTAGCAGGAGCGCCTTTGCATATTAGGCCACACACCCCTAATGTAGCCAATCCTCCAAGAGCTTACAGAGCTCTTCTTACAGAGGCTACTGTAAGCTCTTGGAGGATTGGCTACATCAGGGGTGTGTGGCCTAATATGCAAAGGAACTGCTGCTACAAAATGAGCCCTGACAGAACTTACATAATAGGATGCTACTTACAGTATGCTGTGTACAGCGGTAAAGACCACATGTCCCAATCACTTACCCAAGTAAGTTGGTAAAACCATTTTGTACTGTGCAGCCTTATTATCTGCACAGAAAAGCCGTCTTGGATAGTTCAGTTTTGCGTAGTTTGCAGTAGGCCAGGAGAATTGGACATTTCCTTAGCCAGGCCATTCCACAAGATGGGAGCCACGCTGGAGATAGCACGTGTACGGGCCACTGTTGATTTTGCCCATTTGCAGGTTGGCACCTGCAGACACCCCTGCTTACTTGAGTGGAGTTGTCATGGCAGAACATAGGGAGAGAGGCAGTCCCATATATAAGAGAGGCCAAGGCCATGAGGGGCTTTAGCCAGTACCCTAAATTGAGCTTGGGTAGTAGTTCTATGTTGTCCTTTTAGGCCACAGTCACTAGTACCCTTGGTGTACAGTATCCCCAAATATTCTGTTTCCATAAATAGTTGGCTCTCAAAGGATGGAATACTGTCCATTTAACATGTTAACTCAGGCACGAATGGTCATTAATATGTCATTAATATGTTGCCAGAACAGATCTTTCCGCATCTTCTCTAAGTAGTAATTGTGCAGCCTGCTGGTTTTCCTGACACACCAGTTGGGAGAGACTTGCGAACCAAATAGACTATAGGTCCTCCCAGTCCTTGGTAGAAGAAGAAGAAGAGATTGGATTTATACCCTGCCCTCCACTCCCCAAGGGAGTCTCAGAGCGGCTTACAAACTCCTTTTCCCTTCCCCTCCCCACAACAGACACCCTGTGAGGTAGGTGGGGCTGAGAGAGCTCTTTCCCAAGCTGTCCTTGAGGGAACAGCTGGTACAGAGCTATGGCTTGCCCAAGGTCATCCAGCCAGGTGCAAGTGGAGGAGTGGGGAATCAAACCCGGTTCTCCCAGATTAGAATCCGCGCGCTTAACTACTACACCAAACTGGCTCTCAAAGGAGTCTTAAAGCGGCTTACAGTCACCTTCCCTTCCTCTCCCCACAACAGTCACCTTGTGAGGTAGGTGGGGCTGGGAGAGTTCTGAGAGCACTGTGATTGGCCCAAGTCCCCCATCAGGCTTCATACGGAGAAGTGGGGAATCAACCCTGGTTCTCCAGATTACAGTCCACTTAACCACTACACCAAACTGGCTCTCTGGTAGAGTTGAGACTGTTTAATACAGTTACTACTTTTGAAACACCTTAAAATCAAGTTTTTGGAAATCGTTGTTCAAAGTTATAAACGCTTGCAAAAGCGTTTAATTATTTTTCAGGTTTGTGTCTATGGGGTGTTTCATGGTGCTTTGAGTTTAACACATAAGTACTTCTTCAGCCAGTAATATTAATGTTTAATAAATATTGTGTCATTGGCTTCTTGTTGTGTTTGTAGGATGGGATACAAAGTTACCCTGTGATAGTTTGAAATTACACCCCCCCCCCAAATGCCTTTCCAGCAAGTTAATGTCTCTTGTAACATCTGTAGCACTTAATAGAACATTAACATTTTTCTCACATAAGCAAAAACTTTGTTTAAACATTGTAGGCTGTGTGCATAATCTAAATAATGTGCAAAAGAACTTCCTGTTCATGGCAGTACACACAGTAAGTATTGTCACTTCATTTGTGCAAAAACAATGTGCTGGTGTGTCTTACAGGTAGACATTGTTGTAGGAACCCCTGGAAGGCTGGATGATCTCGTGTCAACTGGAAAATTGAATTTGTCTCAGATCAGGTTCCTGGTTCTTGATGAAGCTGTAAGTATCACGAATTACACATTATTACATGGTTCAGAAAGCCAGTTATCCCAGCATCCTGGCCAGTGCTGTGGAGGGGGCTGAAGTCTTGCATCCATATTGTATTCAGAAATTCATTTGTCAATGGCCGTGCAGCTTGTCTTCTGTAGATACAAAAGCATGCAGGAAACCTCTGCTTGTGCTAGCTGGATCTGCGATTAAGGCTAATTGGCATACCCGTTTTGCAGAAATTCGGTTCAAAAAATGAACACTTTGTAGCTTCAGACGTATCTGGATACTGCTTTTACCCTGGATATGGAACTTAACATTGCCATCAAAGTTAGTGAGTTTAGAAAAATGTGACTCTGCTTAGACCAGCAATGTAAGAAAGCTAGTTATTTTGTTTATAAAAACTGTCCCACCTTACATAAACAACAGAAAATCATAAAGTACAATGACAATATCTCAAGCACAACAGTGAATATGATCAAAAATCTCAGTCTTAGTGGGTCTTCCCACTCCTTCCCTATCTTCATGGGGCACTTCCTCCAGACGGAAGGAAACAGGTCTAGAGGGCCAGTCTAACTAGCTGAAGGCAGAATTGTGGGTTGTTGTTTTTTTGAGTATTTTTATTTATTTATTTTCTACCACTACAAAACCCACTAAAACTACTACATTAAACTAAAAACCCTATACTACCCTAAGGTATACAGGAATCAATTCACCAAGTTAATAAAAATACCTTACTTCTTACATTTCAAGAAAATAGTAAAATCTTCAAGCTATAACATCGCTCACAAAATACTTTAAGCTTATAACATGTTTAGATGACTGGATTTCATAATGGGTTACAGTATACATATATAACTTTTAACATATCTTAAACTATCTTTTCTTCTGCCTTCTCTTCTTCTTTTCTTCTCTTGGGGACTTAGGAGCTGCTGCTCCCAAGTCAGCATCAGATTCTTCTTCACCAGGTCCTATCTTCTCTGAGTCAGAGCTTTCCCAGCCACATATGCTCTCCTGACGTTCCAAAGAGTCCTCTGTGGATGCTTTTATCTTTTCCTTCTTTACAGTTCTCCAAAAAAAATTCTGCCTTTGCAACAGAGTCTGTGTTTTGCTTTTTCTCCTTGTAAGAGAAAACCACACCTTCAACCATCTATAAAGAATACTCTCTGATTGTAAGAATGCAGTTAATTTTTTATAAGGCTTCCTCTTCTTCCTAATTTCAAATGGAATGTCCTTTAAAACTTTAATGTCTTCTTCTTGAATTTTCAGAGCATTTCTGTTTGTAGCCTTAAGTATCTCATCACGGGTTGATTTTTTTTGAGAATCTCACCATCATCTCTCCAGGCAGGTTTTTCTTCTTGATAAAATCAGGATATGTTCTATAGACCATATTCATATCCCTTTGTATTTGCTCAGCTTGCAAGCCTGCCATTGGAGCCAAAGCTTCACTCAAAGTCTGCTTGATATTCTCACCCTTATTCTCAGGAATACCCTGAAACCATAGAAAAGAAGAAGAGCGTTCCATTTGTAATTTCAAAAGGTTATCCTTGTCAGAAACTCTTTCCTTTTCCATCAAATCAAGTCTGGCTTGACTTGTTTTCTCTGTTTTGGTTTTGACCTCTGCCAGTTCTTTTGCTGTCTGATCAGGTTTCATGCTTACATCAGCCATCTGTTGTTGCAACCCATCCAACTTTGAGTTAACAGTATTCAATTGCTCCATAAGAGGACGCAAAGCAGCTGCCAAAACAGCAGACAGGTCTACTTGTCTCTGTCTTCAAGACCGGAAGTGAAGACGTGGCTTTAGGAGAAGGTCTCAGTTTCCCCACCATCTTATCCCCTCGCCCAGTCATTCTTTGCTTATTTAATTAACAGAAGTTCCCAAGAAAAAAAAAAGTTAAAAGATCCGCTTCTGTATCCTCAAAAGGCTTTTTGCACCCATTTAAATTCCAGCCATTACAGCAGTGCGGTTCTCGGTTGTGCTTCTTAATCAGCAAGTAAAGTAAAAGGGGGAGGGTTAAACTTTAAATCCCCCACTGCTTACATTCCCACCAGAGAATCTTTTTTTTTCAAAGAGCAAGCACACGAACACTCACGGTCACGCCATGCGTTCCTTATGAATAATTCTTCTCTTGCGGCTCATACTGATTCCTGCAGCTGTCCAGTGTGTTCCTTGGTGTGCCCAAAGGCTCCACGGCGGCGAAACAAAGGGGAGCCTCGATCCCTGGGTCGCCACCCTGGGAGAGACTGCCCCTCGCACCTCAGGCAGGAGCCCCCTATGAGGGCTCTGCGGGGCCGGAATCCTGCCGGCACCCCTTTCCACCGCCGGGTCTGGGTCGCATCCTCCCAAGCTCGGAAAGGACGCGCCCGCCATTAAGGTCGCCGAAACCGGAAGAGCTGAAGGCAGAATTGTTAATGGAACAACTGGGGTAAAGTGCTTGGAACTTGAGGTCGCGTGGGTAAAATATCTAATATTATTCATACTCTCCATGCAGGATGGCCTACTCACCCAAGGTTATTCAGACTTCATCCACAGAATCCATTCTCAGATTCCTCAGATAACTTCAGATGGGAAAAGGCTGCAGGTATGAGGGCTGCTTCTTTGTGCTGACACTGATGTATTTTAGTGAGTCACCTGTAGTTTGTGTGTGTGTGTGTTTTTGTGCACCTAACCAATGTTGGTCATTCTGAGGAAAATTACAAACTGTCCGAAGATTTTCTAACACATCGTGAACTATGTGCATCCACAGTGTTAGTTTTCTAGCTGTTTTTTGATGGAACTTGTGTATTGTTATGAAACTGACCTCTCCTTCACCCCACAAAGACAAGAGACACTAGCATAACTAATCCTGGAGGGCACTCTTAGGCAGTGTTCCCTCTAAGCTGAGTTAGTGTGAGCCAGGCTCACAGTTTTTTAGCCTCCAGCTCACACATTTTTGTCTTAGCTCAGGAAGGATGGCTCCAGAGCAAACTAATTTATGCAGCAGCCAAATTTTTTGCTCACAACTTTAATGCCAGTCGCTCACAAAGTAGAATTTTTGCTCACAAGACTCCACAGCTTAGAGGGAGCATTGCTCCTAAGTTGTCTCTCTCTATAGTTGCTGGCACCATAGGCACTCTCCTCTGGAAACCACCCTCAGAGCAACTAGACCTTATGATCCACCCTAGCAGGAAGCTAATTCACACTGTCCAGGGAGTTTCGGAGGCCTCCCTGGTTCTCTTTTTACCACCCCACCTGCCTTTTTCAGTGGAAGAATAGAAGAGCAAAGTTTGAGCCCAGTGGTACCTTTAAACTTTGTTGGTCTTAAAGGTCCCACTGGACTCCAACTTTGTTCTTTTGCTTCAGACCAACGTGGCTGCCCACCTGAATCTATCAGCGAGAGAATGTCAGCCTGTTGTCTAAAAAAATTATATTATTTTGTGCATAATCCTTTAATTTGCATTTCACTAGAACAGGACAAATAAACAGGCACAATTTAGAATCCAAGAGAATGGCCTGTGTTGTATGGCTTTTCATGCACGTGTGTGGTACAAACTGCAGCCTTTCATTTTTTGTGGCTCTCAGGTAGCTTCTGGGGAAGGAAGAGGTAGGATAACTGCACTTCCGGCAGCACCTTCATCTGGCACTACATAGAATCCAGTCCTTGAAGTAGGAAATGGTTTGGAGAAATAAAAGGGAAATATTAAACACATTACAGTTTTTTATTGCTGCATGACTAATACCAGTTTCTGTTTGGGTGTGCTGCATGCCTCATTCCGGCTGCCAAAACCCTGTCTAGCGTTTCAGCATATTGCTACCAGTTCACTATATATGAATGACTGAAAATTGGAACAAATATTTGGCTTGGCTAAAGAAAGAAGCTTGGTGTTGTATGACAAGGAAGCAGAAAACCTAGAGATGTAAAATTTCCAGAAATGTTGAAGCCACCCAGGGGTGGGGTGGGGGATTTATTTTCCTTTTGAAGAACATTGAAATATATAAAATACTTATTTTTCTATCAGACCTAAACTTATTTTACTGATTGAAGAACAGAACATCCATCAGTAATAACTTAGCATATAAAAGTATACTATTTGACAGATTAATGGCATTTAGAGGTATAAATATCTTTGTTTTTCCACAAGAAAAACTACAAGTATACCCAATACTTGAGAAAGGGTTGCAAATTGCTGCATTTCATGCTGCCATAGCACACGTATCTTTAATTTTTGCCACCAGAAAGGTAGGAAAGAAATGTAAGTTGAAGGTAAAAAACAAATAATGTAATAAACAAAATAAAGTATATTGTTTGGACAGGCACTGTCTCATAGAGTCACAAATAGGTAGGGCTGCCAGCATGTTTGGATATTAACTAAAATTTATAACTTTGAAAACACTGAATTATCTAATAATGTATTGTCATTAAAGGCACTAGAACTTTTTCATTTTTGCCAAAACGTTTACATTAAAATAATTTTTTTAAAAAAATGTTGTATAGGCCTACACATTTGAAACAAGTGAAATGCTTTGTAAGGTAAGGTTTCTGTTACTAAAAAAAAACAAACATGTTTCATAGGAAGTTTTTTTAGTGGTCTCCCAGATTTCCTAATTTTTCCATTGGAAAAATGTCCTCAGGCACTTCTTACGGCAAGGTTTTTCATATCAGGCAAGGTTTTCTACACCAAAATGTATAGCATAAAAATGTCATTTTGACTCTATACATTTTGAGTGTGGGAAACCTTGCTTAAGAAACATTTTACTCATTCTGAAAGAGAATAACTTCATAGGAGGGTTTTTTTTCCCAGAGTTTCCCCAAATTTTTGAATTTTTCTGTCAGAAAAATGAGAGGCAGTTTTCATGGTGGTTCCAAGTTGTTTTTTCTGTCCCCCCCCCCCCCCCCAAGTCTTTCCCATCTCTACTTGAACGACAGCTTGGCTTCTTCCTTGCAGTGTGTCCAAGTGATGACAAATCTCTTGACTTGTAAGGCTCTCTGTGTCTGTAGGTAATTGTGTGCTCTGCAACACTCCATTCATTTGACGTGAAGAAGCTGTCCGAGAAGATCATGCACTTCCCCACTTGGGTTGACTTGAAAGGAGAAGATTCCGTCCCAGAAACTGTGCACCACGTTGTGGTCCCCGTGAATCCAAAAACTGACAAACTCTGGGAAAGGCTTGGCAAAAATCACATCCGGGTAAGCAGTCTATTTGTTTCTCTAAAGCTTCTCATTGATTTACGGTGTCAAGGCCAGATCAGTGCTTCTAAGCTATTCTGGAACATTGTAAAATGAAGGGCAACAGAAGTGGGGTTTCAGAATTATATATTGTACCCACTTTTAGCTGTTAAGCAAAGTACTCATTGCTATCCTGCAATCTACTGGTTTAGTCCCATTAATGCATATGATTACTTCTGATCACTGTTTTAATTTTCTTACTTTTTTCCTACTCTGTAGACTGATGAAGTGCACGCGAAAGACAACACAAGACCTGGTGCTAATTCTTCAGGTAACCAACCAATCTTTTGAGAACTATAATCTATACCTTTTGAAATCTTAATGTCTTTAGCAGATTCCTCGAATTAGGGGAAACTGTCTGTAGTAATACAGCACTTTATTATACCTCAAAAGTGATAGCCTCTCATTGCTGTGAAATCTTTCTCTCCCCCCCCATCCTTGAGTATTATCCAAATAAGAAACAGTCAAAGCCTTCATGCTAATGTTTATATAACAGCTTCCACAGCTGATCTGCATAACTTGTGGCCTGGCAGACCAATGTTGTGCTGTCCCAAAGAAAAACTGGTGTTTACTCCCCCACCCCCAAGTTTCTCACAATATCCTAGCAGATATATAGTAAGCAGTTTCCGGAGTGGAGGGATGAGACAGAATACCACCTTGCAGCTGGAACCTGTGGGAAGAGTCAAGATTCCCCTTTAACTTAAACCACTGAAATGGCACTCAAGTCTTTTTAAAGTTCAAAAATAAAAAAAATATTCAGTGTAGGGGGGAAAGGTCTGAGGTAAATCAATAAAGAACTCTGAGGTAAATCAGTACAGGCACAGACTACAGTTCATATGTTTTAAGCAATTGAGGATTTCTTAAGCTTCTCACAGTGACTTAAATCTTTAAGACGAGAGGCTTTTGTTTCAGTGTTTCCTAAGAACTCAAGTTTACTTTCATGAGCCTATTTGGCTGTTCTGGTTTCCAGAAGGCAGGGATACTCTGTCCAGTACCCAAACTCCTTCACTAAATACACCAGTACTCTTCTTGGGTTTTAACTGACTCCTCATGATTTAAAAGGCAGTTTCTAAACATACCATACCAGGGATCTCTCCACTCTTCAGAGCTTTCTCCCTGTTTTAACTGGGTAGAATCATAGAATCGCCAAACTGGAAGGGGTCATACAGGCCATCTAGTCCACCCCCTGCTCAATGCAGGATCATCCTACAGTGTCCCTGACAAGTGTTTGTCCAGATGCTGCTTAAAGACTGTCAGTGAGGGGGTGCTCACCACCTCCTTAGACAGCTTATCCCACTGTTGCACAACTCTTACTGTAAAAAATGTTTTCCCAATATCCAGCTTGTACCTTCCCACCCTTAATTTAAACCCATTATTGCGACTCATATCCTCTACTGCCAACAGGAACAGCTCCCTGCCCTCCTCTAAGTGACAGCCCTTCAGATACTTCAAGAGAGCAATCATGTCCCCCCTCAACCTCCTCTTCTGCAGACTAAACATTCCTAAATCCCTTAGCCTTTCCTCACAGGGCTTGGTCTCCAGGCCCCCGATCATCCTCGTCACTCTTCTCTGCACATGCTCCATTTTGTCCACATCCTGTTTGAACTGAAGCCTCCAGAACTGCACACAATACTCCAGGTGTGGCCTGACCAATGCGGTGTACAGTGGGACGATGACTATGGGTAGGGAAATTCTCTCACTGGAAGATCTATCAGCTTTTCTGGCCTGAATGGGACTCTTCACCTAACTACCCCCTCCTCCTGCCAACCTTCCCAGTACTCCCATCTGTGTTAAACTGCTCTCAGTCACGGCTAAACTCAAACCACGTCAGCACTAAACCCTTCTCTGTCAGGGCTAAACTCAAACTCTCTCAGTATTAGACTCTTCTCAGTCAGGGCTAAATTCAGACTCCCTCTCCTCAGCATTTAGCTCTCAAGTCTTTCTTTGCTCAACTGATGCTTACCAATCAGATCTTTTAGAGCAACCTCTGTCACTCAAGGTTCTCTGGCTTTGTGAGGAATTAACCCTTCACAGTCCTTTACCTGTTTACGCAGCACTTAACAAGATTTTTCAAAGTGCAGTCCGTCACACCTTCTCATATCAGTTACATGGGCAGTGGGCTATAATGGCAGGATGGCGCCAGGTGATGTCATGGGCTCTCTTTTCTGAGACTCCTTACATGTAACAACTGTAAAGACACCTCTCTGTAGCGTTACGAGGTGACTTGTCATGCTGCCTCCTTGCCTTCCCTAGCATTTCCTACTTATTTTCACTGCTGCCAAAAGAGCTCGCCTTATAATTCTGGACCTAAAGAACAGGATGGCTTAGTTATATTTGGTAGAATGACAGAAGTGCCAGCATGTGGGAGTGGTTCTGAGGTAAAAAGTGATCCTTTACCCTGAATGAAATGGTTGTTTTCTCTTAAACATAGAGTTTATTTAGAAGTACAACGGCATAACAATTTCAGTAAAGTTATAAGCAGAGTGGTTTCAGATAGGTACAGTTTGTCTTTTTCTAAAGTTCATTATATGTAGCTATTTTCTCACTTCCACCCAGGCTAATAATTTCCTCAAAGCTTAGTTTCCTGACTTGCCATTTAGGCTAGTAACTTACACAAAGGACAGAGATTTCTCTCAGATGTTACACTCTCCACCCACTCAACTCTCCTCCCACATACACTCTGAACTATCTCACTACACATCGGTCAACTCTGCTCCCTAGGGTACAACTGCCATCCATAACACACTAACCCTGACCTCCTGTTTCTTACTCTAGAGGTCTGCATTTTAAATCACAGCAATATACAGATAAAGCCCCACCTTAAATCACACATACAGAAGACCACAGGTCAGCCTACTCAGCTTCAGTTAAAGTCTGCTATGGCCCACCTAGTTCTTTGAGGTGCCACACCCCTGTTTTGAGCAAACTAAATCAGAGGCTATCATGTTGCCCAAAGTAGCTAAAATCATAACTTACATTTGGTTGTCATTGTAAAGCATTCACCCTTTTTAAGTGTATCACTTAATGTACTGAGCAGGGATCAATAATGATCTTGTTCTGTAGAGATGTGGTCAGAAGCAATCAAGATCCTAAAAGGAGAGTACACTGTTCGGGCCATCAAGGAACACAAGATGGATCAGGCAATTATCTTCTGTCGGACTAAAATAGACTGTGACAACATGGAGCAATACTTTGTCCAGCAAGGAGGAGGTAATCATTTAACACCTGGTTCTTCACTATGTTCATCTATCAAGTGGTGCCAGTTTGCAAGCGTTGCTTCCCCCCCCCCCCCCCGAGTTTTGATCCAAAAGGGTACTTTTTAACATCGATATTTTCCCAGTGGTGGATTTCAGAGTGCCTGGACTGTGTGCACGTGATACCTCTTTAAAAGAGCAGGTGAGGGTATTATAGCAGGGGTGGGCAATTGTTTTGGCTCGGGGGCCACTTTGTGGGAGCGGAGGTTAGCGGAGGGCCACACCTTTTAAAACGATTGCATTCATTAGTTAACTTTGCATTTCAGAAAAGGTATAAATTGTATCATAAAAATCAATAAATATAAATTAAATAAAATAGTGGTAGTTTTATTCAGTGTATTTATTGTGCTAATTTCATATCATCCGTAGCTGCAAGCACATTTAATTTTAGAATCAGTTTAATGGGACAAATGTACCCTATCACACTTTTCTACAATTGACTGAAACCATGTGGCCGACTGTCTTGGCGGGCCGCAAAAAACTCTGTGGCGGACCGCACGTGGCCCGCGGGCTGCGATTTGCCCACCCCTGTATTATAGGGTTGTCTTTGCCTTAAAAGGATGGGGAGGAAACAGTTCAAAGCTCCCTCATAACGAAAGAAATCCATGTTCTTTTTAAAGGTATCCCTTTGCAAAATTGATTAGGAGCTCTTAGCAGTGCAAGTCCATTTCACCAGTCTGTTAACTGTGTGTCTGTTAAACTCTCTGCAGTTAGCAGGCTGCTTTTTCCCACACAACAAGGCTTCTCCCCCCTCCCTTGCCATTACAAACCACTAAATCAGTATCAGCGCCATGCTATTAAAGGGAAAGCCTGTTTCAGAAGATATCATCCGGGCATGGTATTGATCTGGCACCGATAGCCCTCAGCATTTTCTCCCTCCACGTTATTAGGGTTGTTGAGTGCTCAGTGTTCCTTTGGCTGAAATAAGTATACTGTCTTGAGTTCAGCAGCAGCGTTACCAAATTTGGCAATTATGTCTATTTCAAAACAGTTTTAAAATGCAAGCTCCCAATTACTTTTCAAGTCTGTATTTGAGGGACTTTAATATTCATCCCATCATCAGGCTGAATCCTTGTCTATCCAAACCATCACCAAACACTCAAACTGCTTGAGTGAACATTGGAGATAAGTATTACGTTCATGTGCCTCCGGTGTGGTTCTAAAGTAGTGGGAGGGGCAGGGGTACAGGAAGTGTGCATTGTTTTTAGTTCCTGACCCTAAATGTTCAAACTGGCAATACATATTGATTACAAAATTGTCATTTGCTTACAGGCTGTTGAGGTTGTTGTGTGCCATCTTCTGAATTTTTAAAAAATTTTTGGAACTATATGAAATTATTAATCTTTCAGGGTTTGGTAGCTAGATATGAGATTCCTAATAAACTTGTGGGGGCATGTTTTGGGTTTTTTAAAGGTCCAGATAGAAAAGGGCATCAGTTCTCATGTGTCTGCCTGCATGGCGACAGAAAACCTCATGAAAGAAAACAGAATTTGGAGCGTTTCAAGGTAATTCCTAGAACTGCAGGCTTTAGTATATTGGCCAGTTAAAGCTGTATTTGATCAGTGGGAGTGAACTCTTTCGTTGGTTGACTGCTAGCTATCAACCTAGTTGGGTCAGATTTGGCAATTCATTGGCAGAAAAACACTGCTGGTCATGGATCTTTTCTGCATTCCCCTGCCCCCAGCAGTCCTTTCCAACCCTGGGAAAAATTTTGGGCCCTTTTGGACCATATTGGGCCACATGGGTTGGAAGGATACAGTAGAAAGTGGGATAGGGATGAAATTGTTTCTGCCACTTCCATCGCCACTACTGACACCTTCTGAGGGTGATTTTGCCCCCTCCCCACTGCAGTCTCTTGACCCACATGGCTATTTGTCCACTTGGGTTCCACCACCCTGGGAGCAAACGCTTCCAGGTTCAGAAAAGACTGCTGAAGGAAGGGAAAGTGGGAAAGATCTGTAATTCTTACATCTGCAACCTCTCGAATGTGCAATCATTCCTCAAGGAATTTTAAAAAGAAAATAAATAGTAGATACATCTTTTAGATGTAGTTTTCTTTTCTATTGAATAGTAAGTTCTTGCAGTTCCTTTACTCTTGACCTAGTATCAAAATGTTGTTGGTAAAGTCAAGTAATCAACTAATAGTTCATGAATTGTCTAACCCTACTAATTATGTATTGCTTTCAAGATGCCACAGAAGATACTTAGGCCTTCTCCATAAACCCTGCTATCTGATGAAACCACTGTCTAGTACAGTGGTTCTTAACCTGGGTTCGATCGAACCCTAGGGGTTCGGCGAGTCAGTCTTGGGTTCGGTGGGGCCTCCAAGAATTATTTTTCACTAAAGAAGGGTTCGGTGAATGCGCATATGAAACTGGTGGGGTTCGGTACCTCCAACAAGGTTAAGAATCACTGGTCTAGTATATCCAGTATATCCAGACTGTACTCTATAGCCTCTCTGTCAGTGCAGGCAGCCGAGGGCTGATCATTTCCATGTGCCCGGTGTTATCTGCCAAGACTTCTGCTTCTTGTTTCGGCCGTTAACCCCAGCTTCCAGGTAGTAGTTGCAAGGCCTGTGGCCCCCGTTCCAGTTGCCGTGGAGATCCAGTGGTACCCGTTGCCCAGGAGCTGAGGCAGGATGCCTGGGTGGAGGGGCAGTCAAGGGATCCTGCACCCTGTCTTCAGTTTTTCTCTCTTCGATGTAACCGACATGTCTTGTGTTTAAAGTGGAATGATTACATGAAAATGAACTTCGGTACACATGCATTTTATAAAAGGGTGTTTCTGTTTTTAGAAAGGAGATGTCAGATTCTTGATCTGCACTGACGTAGCCGCTAGAGGAATTGATATCAGCGGTGTTCCTTATGGTAAGAACTGTAATGATTGTATAACTAGAGATCCTTATCTGTACTTTTAATATTTCCATTATTTTTAAAAGAGAAACTTAGACAAAACCCAGCTAAAAGATAAGTCTTTGCTTGCCTCTCAGTGTGTGGGCTTCAGGGGTTCTGCGAACCGGGTGGGGGGAAAAAACCCGATTTCTTCTTTGATTTCCTTCCTGTTACTTTGAAAGTTATATTTTTGTGTGTGGGGGGGTGGATTTGGTGTTCCCTGACACAAGCCAACCTTCATCTAGCAAAGGGAGCTGTGGAAGCTCCAATTCCATTTGCTGCTGCAATACCTTCGTGAGTCAGGGTTTTCAGTACTTGTTGCCATCAGAATGAAAAATTCAAGATTGATTAGATGTCAAAAAGGACATGTGCATTCCCATGTCAAAGACCGCTCCACAATTTCAACCTCTTATTCAAGCCAAGCAGCGGCAGACTTCTCACTGAAATTTATTGTTGAGCAGAATTAAAGTTTAGTTTTTGTTTTATTTGCACAATTTAAATTTATTTCAGTTTTTTTCTGGAATTGGCCATTGTTTGCAATAAATTGTGTATGAACGTTTGTGTGCTTATGCATGTTTTTTTTGGGAGGGGGGGCATCCATAGCTTTAAGATTCTTGAAGGGGGTCTGTGACCCCAAAACATTTAAGAACCTGTGCCCTAGATATTATAGGCAAGTGCATCTCCCAGCAAATGCAGATGGCAGCCAGGAATTGAAAACGAGAAATGTAAGCGTGTGAGACTTGTGTGTGTTTGTGTCACTCACTACTGTAGCAGTGGGCCTTACACAACTTATAGCTTTATAGACAGAACCTTTCATATCTCAATACAACCACCACCACCCCCACACACAATGCCTTGGTTTTTAACAGTTATCAACGTCACACTTCCGGATGAAAAACAGAACTACGTTCATCGGATTGGCAGAGTGGGAAGAGCTGAGCGGTATGCTTTCAAATCGTTTTTAGTTCTATGCACTGCAAAAAAACAATTATATTTAAAATTTTGTCACACTTGAGATTGATTTAAAATGTGCTTCTTTTCAGGATGGGTCTGGCCATTTCCCTTGTGGCATCAGAAAAAGAAAAGGTAACTTTTGCTTCCGTGTTAACAGGTCAATAGAGCACACAAGAACCCGGTCTGGTGAATGTCTGAATTGTTTGGAGGACAAATCATTGCTGACACCCCAGTCTTCAAATCCAGAGATAGCTCTGGGTTGGTCACAAACATGGACAGCCGTTTAAAACCACCGTTGAGGAGTTAGAACAGTTTGCCTTGTATTGTGATGCAGAATCAAGATGGCTGTGCTCAGTGGGTTGGATCCCAACTAAATATTTGCTGGTCCGAGTGCCTTCCATCAGTGTGATGGCATTCCCTGCCTCCCCCTTTCACTGGTCTTCTTGTATGTTGCTCCAGGGGATGGGACCCTCAGAAACAGCACGAGGCATGAATCAGGGATCTTTAGCCAGACACAAAGGGGGATGGCAAAGTGAGCACCTGCTGCGGGAGGAAGGAATCTGCAAGTATCGCCCCTGTCCCCCATCAGTAGAAGAGCTGTTCCCCCTAGTGGCCCAAGTGCTGTTAAGCCAGCAGAACAGCATATTGGGAACCAAACTCATGTCAAAGCGGTTATTGCAGCAACTTTATTACAGTTTTGAAAGGGGTCTCTTTATGTTTAGACATTTGTTGACTGTCTAAGTGTGTTCTTTAAATTTCTTCCTTAGGTTTGGTACCATTCATGCCCCAGTCGGGGGAAAGGTTGCTATAATACAAGACTGAAGGATGAGGGCGGCTGCACCATTTGGTACAATGAGATGCAGGTAACCCTTTTAGTGGTACTACTTTAAAAAAAAAAAAACACTTTGTTCTGCATGGGCGTGTTGAAAATCATACAGCGTGAGGCTCAGACCCTTGAGTGGGTCATTGGAGCTTTAAATCACCGCCATTAAAATAGTTGCAAAGTGACATGAGATTTCATTGAGATGGAAGTTTCATATTGACGCTTTAATCTAGAGCTTTAGCGAATGTATATTTGAATATATATTGAAGTGCCTCTAGTTTATTCAGTGTATTAGTCCATCTGGCTCGTTGTTGACTGTTGACTCTGAACCACTTAATTACTAAATAATGCAAGTTTTATTATGGATCTAACAGTCCCACTGATTAGATAAGAGAGTGGCTTCTGAGATTAGATAAGTCCCCGTTGTACACACTGAAACTATGTTTGTTCTGCACATTTGAAATGAACACCTCTCAATTAAGTTACCTTAATATGCTTTCATTGTCTGTACGTTGAAGTAAATTCTAGTCTCTTGAGTAGGTAATGAACACCTCAGATTACAAGGATGACTAAATTGTCATCTGTTCTTGGCTGATAGTTTCCTGTCTGGCCCCTCTTATCGTTCTGGGGAAGGAATTTGCATGATGTGTGTTTCAGATCATGAAAAGTCACAACAGTCTCTTACCAGGCCTTTTTTCTTTGTTTTGCCTTCCTTTTAGCTGTTGGGTGAAATAGAAGAACACCTGAACTGTACCATTTCCCAGGTTGACTCAGATGTTAAGGTTCCAGTGGATGATTTTGACGGCAAAGTCACCTATGGACAGAAGAGAGCTACTGGTGGTAAGCAGATAACTGCTGAGCAGGGTTTTCTGGTTAATAGCCTGGTTAGCTCTTAGTTCTTATTCAGCTGCCTAATTTGGCTTTTTCAGTGAAGAACCATTTTTTTTCTGGGTTCTCAGTCTTGTCACCTTTGCTGGATCCAAAGCCGTAACTGACCAGAGTGTCCCTGTGGGTGAAAGGGTTTCTACCCATGAAGTGTGAATGTTGCCTCTTCCCCTCTGCTGCAACCTGAAATGCTCCCTGAAATTCTTTCCCTGTGAAGCAAGGGATGCCCTGTCCCTCTGAACAGCATTGGGGGGGGCGGTATTTGGGGGCTGTAACAGGAGGGGTAGGGAAAGAGGCAAAAAAGTTGCTCTTCATGGGTAAGAGATTCTTCTGCTCACAGAAATGTTCCATTAGGACTATCCCTATTGCACTAAATTTAGTAGATAAGGAAAAGATCAGTTAACAAGTCAATGCATCTTATAAAATCTAGATCTAAATTGTTTTTCCCATTTGGGTGAATTTGCTCTTCAACAAAGTGTCTGGCAAGACCTTCCTTGTAAGGCGTTATCTTTAAATGTGCATCCAGAATACCACATAGGCTGCATTTAGACATCCACGGCAAACCCTGGCTTAGTAAACAAATCTTGGTTTGCTCGTAAAACCTGGCTTGTCTGATTTTTGTCCCTTGCTATCTCTGTGGCAGGTGGCCATGAGAGGCACTGCTATTCAAAACAAAACAAAACCCAACAACTGTGAATTCAGACTTTCCAACTTTGGAAATCTGGGTTTTTTCAGAACTAGCTTGCTATTCTATTGTGTGTACAGTTCTTGGGATAGTGTTCGCATACTGTCGACTGTATCTAGTATTGGTAATTGGAAAGTCTTCCCAGTACTAGATATGGTTAACGGCATGCATCCCCAGACCAGAGAATTGTACAGGCAATGAAAGATCCTAGATTTTCCAAACTGATTTGTTTTTAGTATTCTTTTGATTTCTATCGGAAGCATTTTAACATTAGTCTTAAGTAGAAATATACTTTTTAATAGTTAAATGTAGCAGGAATCGTTTATTCTGATGTGAGTCATAAGTTCAGACCAGCTTAATTTAGAGCCTGGTTCTTTTGGCAGGTGGAACCTATAAAGGCCATGTGGATATTTTGGCACCTACCGTACAAGAGTTGGCGGCCCTTGAAAAGGAGGCTCAGACATCTTTCTTGCATCTTGGCTACCTTCCTAACCAGCTGTTTAGAATGTTTTGATTGCTCTTGGGTGTGAGTTGGGTTAAATGCCTCTCTACTGAAAATGCGAAAATTCCTGTACTGTCTTAGGACAGTGCTATTTCATCTAGTTAAGGGCACCAGCCTTGCATGTTGAGTAGTGTTGAACAATGTAAACCCTGATGAATTAATTATTAGTACTGATCCAATAAAACTGAATTACTCAAAACCATTATTTTTGGTGGCGGTGTGGTCCCCCCTCCTTTTCTTGCCCTAGAGCTACGTAGCATATAAAGTTTCTGTAAATCACAATACCAAAATATCCATGCATCTTTTTTTTTGCATCATTATAAATCTGCTTGCTTTTAACATCTAAATTTGACAAGCCTTTTTATCACTCAAAAGTGTTCTGATTTAACAAATGCACTTACCGCAGCAAAATATATCTAAATCAAAAATAGAGCTTGGATTTCAATTTCATGACCTTGCTTGTTCCAACTAAATGCAGGTATGCCAAAATCAGAATCTTGATGGATGCACAAAGAGAAATTTCTTGTGCCAGCACATCATGGCCTGAAACACCTCTATTCCCGCCACACACAGTGTCCTTAAACAGGAATGCTTTATTGAGAAAGGTCTGCTATGGTCATCTTCACTTCTTGTGTTAGTAATGGCTGACACAGCCCCAAGCAGGACAATTATACAGAATTCAAAAAGAGGTCTGGTAATGCATTGCAACCAATCACCATGTCAGAGAAAAGGCGCTTAAAATACTGGTTTACAGTTCCCAGTGAAAAAGCAGGAAGAATTAGAGTCAGACAGGAAAAGAGATACATAGGCAAGCACCAACAGTCTCCCAAGGTCAGAGCAGCTCGAAGAGTGATAAGCACGCCATGAGAAATAGAACATTCCACAGACCCGACGTCAAGGGTTCACTCATCCCACCTCCCGGGCAGGAGATGGCAGCATTAGCTGATAACAGGCCCTACAGAACTGTATTAAGTCCTGCTGGGCATGTATGTTGTTTGGAAGAAAGTTCCATCAGGTTGGAGCCAGGGCAGAAAAAGCTCTGGCCGGGGACAGATGGATGTGTCTCAGGCCAGGGACTACCAATAAGTTCTTATCTGCTGAGCACAAGGCTCTTCGGGGGGGGGGGGGGGTATAACAGGAGAGGTGGTCCCAAAGGTATGTGGGTCCCAGACCACTTAGAGCCTTGAAGGTTAACGCCAAAACCTTGAACCTGATCTGGTGCTTCACTGGAAGCAAGTGCAGCTCACACAGCACAGGTTGAATGGGTTCTGTTTGTGGGGTCTCTAAGGACCTGTGCCACCGCATTTTGGACCAGTTGGCACTTCCATGTCAGTCTCAAGGTTAGCCCTATGTAGAATGACAGTAGTCCAACCTGAAGGTGACCGTTGCATGGATTACTGTGGCTAGGTCAGGACGGGACAGGTAGGGGCCACTTTTCTGACCTAGCATAGCTTGCAAAACACCAGTCTGGCAACATTTGTGATCTGAGTCTCCATGGATAAGGAGGCATCCAAGATCACACCCAGACTCTTGGCGTTTGGTTCATAGGAACCTTCCTTTTTGATGGCATAATTGTGGAAACCAAGGAACCAGGGAAAAAGGCATAAGGAGGTATCTAAATAGCCAGGATGACAATCAATTGATGTCCAGGAATTCCTGGGCTTTAGTCGCATCAGTTCATTTGATATTAACAATACTAAACTGATTGAAATCCAGATGGTCAGCCATGGTGGGTCTGAAGCAGTAGAACAGACTTAAGAGTCCATTGGCACCTTTAAGACCAACAAAGGTTTATTCAAGGTCTGAGCTTTTATGTCCAAGGCACACTTTTTCAAATACACTGGAATGGTAGATGAGGTTCTGAACTTGTGGACAGGGACTGAACAGCAAATTAACATGTAACATGATGTTTAAGTCATGCAAAGTGAAAAACTAAATAACAAGTTTAGGGATAGAGCAGGTGTAGAGAAAGAAGTACTTTTCTCCTTTCTCACAAGAACTCGTGGGCACTCAATGTAATTGCTGAGCAGTCGGATTAGAACGGATAAAAGGAAGTACGTCTTCACCCAAACAGTGATTAACACATGGAATTCACTGCCACAGGAGGTGGTGGCAGTGGCTACAAGCATGGACGGCTTCAAGAGGGAATTAGATAAACATATGGAGCAGAGGTCCATCAGTGGCTATTAGCCACAAGCTATAGATAGGAACTCTCAGTTTGGGGCAAGTGATGCACTGTATTCTTGGTGCTTGGGGGGGGGGGGACAACAGTGGGAGGGCTTCTAGTGTCCTGGCCCCACTAGTGGACCTTTTGATGGCACCTGATGTTTTTAGCCACAGTGTGACAGAGTGTTGGCCTGGATGGGCCACTGGCCTGATCCAACATTGGCTTCTCTTATGTTATAAGGTCAACAGTTGTAAAGCAATAAATATGTCGAAATGTCCAAAGGTGTTTTTTTCTAACTGTGGGAAGTAACAGAATCTTAATTATCTGCTCTCAGGCGTGGAGGGCATTTAACAGCATATTTTGAGGTGCATGTAATGTTGTCAGCAGACATCCCAATATTCCTTGCATTCAGTATTCTAATATACAATTCTGAAAAAGAAATACACTAAAATACAGAGGATTTATAGTCCTTGTTGGGAATACATATGTGAGTACTGAATGGGCTAGCATATGTAATGGGATAAAAATGTTCTCAGGTTTTGGATTTCAGCCAATTCCTTTCACACCCAAGGATGGATTTCTGCTGTCCTGCATTCTGTCAGCTTCCTCTTGAGGGCACTAATGTTTCACTTTTCTAAAGCGTGAGCACAAACAAGTCCAGAAAGCTACTGGTGTTTTTTCATCATGTATAATAAAACTGTAGCTTCAAGCTATTTTTTAAATTAAAGAGCGTCTTGTATGTACGGGGCAAAAATTTGCAATGTTTAACAATAAGAATTTGGTTTAACAACTGACTTGTTGAATCATGTTGTCGCTGCCTGCAGTTTAATTTAGTAAACTATTTTGTCTATATAGTATAACTTTTCAGCTGTTCAGTTGGAAAACTTGTACCTTATTCAGGATATGTTTTTGTTGTCATGTTTACCAAGTTACTATTAATTCCACAGGTTTACTCTCATAGCCTACTGTCCAGTCTTCTTTCAAATCACTTCATCGAATATAATTTCTCCAAACTTATTATTTAACTAAACATGTTCAGGGCTGAAAGCACACGTCATTGGATATAGCATTACTGATGTGCTATAGCAATCATTTGCAAATGGATTTATTTATCAACTTTATAGGTCCGCCTTTCTCACTGGAACTCAAGGCGGATTACAAGGCATAAAACAATGCGACCAGACAGCATAAGACAGGTAATGCACACTGCAACTGGAGCAGGATTACAGAATTAGAGAACAATGCAACAACTAAGGCAAGGTACATAGAAACAATACAGAAAGTGGATTATAATGTATAGGAAAACCCTGTAAAATCAGGATGATACCTCCAGTAATCAGTGCAGTAGAAGACAGTCCTACTCCATTATAAAGGTGCCTTCCTGGAGTGTTCTGTTCTACAGGTTTAATTGCACTCCTGAACTTTTCTGTTTTGCGTATTCTGTGGAAGGATAGCAGTGTGGGAGCCTTCCTGACCTCCGCAGGCAGACTGTTCCACAGGGTTGGGGGCCACCACTGAGAATGAACATGAACAGACATTGACTGATCTTACCCATTTGCAGAATGGCACCATTACATGTGGACTGACTTGTTCGTAAAGAAAAATTCAGTTGGGAATGACTGCTATAGTGCAGCAGTACTGCAGTACCCGGGAATATGTGGATGTATTGCAAACTGGCTGAGGGCATACTTCTATCATACCAAAGAATTCTATTTAAACCTGAACCTAAGCTTTTTTTTGCTAGAAATCGATATCAATGCTCATGTTGCCATAGTTGGTGTACATCACCCATTTCATGCACATTTGGTGGCATAAACCACACTGGGCAGTGAATGGGTTTTCCAGCGTAAGGACAGTTACACTGCCATCCAAAGCAGAGTTACACCCGGGAAGAGGATGAAATATCTCCTTCAGCATCACTGGAGTCAATTCCTATTTGGTTTCACCTCCCACAGAAGAGGCTCCACCATTCTGCTTTGTAGTTTGGAGAAGGGGGGGGGGAGATTAGGGAACGCAAACCTATGAAATGTTTTTTGTGGGATTTCTTCAGGCTTGAGGCTGCTTTGAGCACTTTTTCCAATAATCTGAAATTGGATGATTCTGTTGTGCTAAAATGATGCTTGTTTTATGCGCATGTATTTGCTTGCTCTCAGCTTTAAACCATCCTTTTAAACAGATTTGCATAAAAAAGGACCCTATTGTAAATTCTGAAATGTTAAAATCAGTTAAAATCATTTTTCTTTCCCTGAGGAGTGAAAGAGCTGGCATTATCCGCCATCGTTTCAGTTTCTGTTCCTACAGCATACTAGACTTTCTCTTCCTTCTCCACTTTTCCCCATGCTTGCGAATTAGGGTTCCCAACTTTGCCTTGGCAAGTGCTGGGAGATTTCAGTGGGTGGGGCCTGAGGGAGGTTAGAGTTCACAAAGGACATGATGTAATTTCCAGGTGGTTCTCTTAGTTTCTATGCGGTTTACCATCAAGACTAGTTAAAATTCCTAAAGCTTCTCCATGTAGAAACCATTTTCTTCTGCTCGATTGTTTGGGAGTGCACAATTGGGGTGCAGGTGCTGATGGGCAGGTAAATGGAAGGCCTCTTATGCATATAAGTTTAGTCATGCAAGCTAAGCATTCCCCTGTGAATATTTCCATGACATTCTTTCTTCTTTTTCACAGATTTCACACATCTCTTTTCAGAAATCAACCCAGTTCGGTTCATAATTTTTGTGAACTGGCAGCATCTTCGGCAGCCTTTACTTCCCAAGCAGATAGCAAAGGTTTTTAATTGGTTAACACACCTTTGGCTTGCATAGGGTTGCCAAGTCCAAGTTAGAAAATACCTGGGAACTTTGGGGGTGGAGCCAGGAGAAGGTGGGGTTTGGGGAGGGGGGGGGGCCTCAGCATGGTACAATGTCATAGAGTCCACCCTCCAAAACAGCCATTTTCTCCAGGGGAGCTGATCTCTGTCAGCTGGAGATCAGTTGTAAAAGCAGGAGCTCCCCAGGCCCCACCTGGAGGCTGGCAGCCCTAGGCTTGCACTAGAGACTGTGTTTTGTGGGTGACTGGCAGACAGGGGCTTTTCTGTTTCACTCAGAAATTTGCATTGTACAATGATACCTCAACAAAGTAGTTTACTGTGTGTTTTTTAAAAAGTGTTGCGAGGGAAGACTGAATGGCTGAAGGTGTGTATATGGCATTGTCTGTAAAGCGTCATGTGTAAGAGAGAATTCATAATCTGGTTTCTAAAATTATATAGTTTGCAGTTACTGTAAATCTCATTAAGAACAATAAAATGTGCTTTGTGAAACTATTCTAGAAACAATCCCGGGCATACTGTAGAATAGTTTCAAAATACTGTCATAGACCCACAAGGAGAAACTTACCTGATCCCCTGTGTTTTGTAGATAGTTTTAGGTAAGTAGTCGTGTTGGTCTGCAGTGAAAGAACAAGATTTGAGTCCATTAGAACATTAAAGATCAACAAAATTCCCAGGGCAGAAGCTTACGTGAAAGATTTATTTTTTAAAAAAAAAACTGTTCAGAAAAAGTTGCAATAAATGATCATTTTTACACAGAAAACCTCGGGGTGGGGGGGAGTATCTATATAATCCACTGGTGAGTGAGTTGCCTGAAACAGCACTGTTCAAAGTGAATGCCATAACTATGAGGCTTTTTTTATTTGTTTATTTATTTATCTTTGTTTTTATTCCCCACCCTCCCCGCAAGCGGGCTCAGGGCGGCTTACAAGGGCACAAGTGCCAAGCAACATCATAAAACAGTTTAAAATCAGTTTAAAATCAACAACAGCAATAAAGCTCCAGTACACAACAAAAATAAAACTATAATTCCCAATAAAGTGCTTCCAGTCTTATTAATCAGATGGCTTCCTATCGAGCTGGAGTCCTACCAACCATAACCATCGGGCCTGGGCTGCATTCAGGGCCAGCTCTCAATGTAGATGTTATTACAATGCTGGTGGCGGCTCCTAGCCAAAGGCCGGCGGAAGAGCTCCGTCTTACAGGCTCTGCGTCTTACAGGCCTTGTTTTGTGTATTACATATTTTGTGTATTACATCCCTAAGAGAGGTACAATAACTCTGCTGGCCTCTTTGGTCCAGCTTTGGATTGTCTGATGATGTACTTCTTTTGGAACAAAAACAGGGGATTCAGGATTTAATAGGAACTCCACCCCTCAGAGACTTCCCAAAAATACATTGCAGCTGAGTTACCCTAAGTCAACTAAACAACTTGAAACACTTTCCAAGGAAGCACCTGAGTTCAATCTGAAGAACAGCACCTCGAGACCAGCTGCTATGAACTGACTAGCAGTGAAGAGATTTCTTGATAAATTCTCTTCAGCCATAAAGACTCAAGTTTTGGTTGCGTTGCTATGGCTGGAAGGGGGGGAGCTAAACTATATATTGAAGTGAGATGGGATTCTAGCAGAAACAGAGAAAACATAATGGAGTATCTTCTAAATTTGCCCTTCCTTTTGGGCACCATAATTTCACCCACTGATGGGGGAGGAGAAGATGTATGTATAAGGACAATGGAACCACTGGAGGAGAGACATCAGATAAAAGGTAACTGGTATTTCAACAAGGGGGGTGAGGAGGTGTCTAGTCCTTCCTGTCTAGTGCTTGAGGTGGGAGAGAAAGTCCCTCCCTTGTTCATCTGCTCTCTGCACTACAGCCGCAAATTCCAGTCATCGGTATCCACTTGTAGAAGAAAGAGAAGATACCCAGTATTTCAGAAAGTATCAGATGCATCCAGGGACGTTTCACCTGTCTAAAGCATTTACCACCTTCCTTTTTATTGCAGTGACTTCACCTGAACTCTGTACCCCATCTTGTGTCACGGTGTCTCTTTCAAGTTTATTTGTAAAGCATTCGCATAAGGCCTCATCTGTTTTCTTCTTTGTACTCTGCCTAGTGCAATTTAAAATAACAACGATGTACTGGGCTCTTTTTCACCAAAGCTAGATGAGAAGTGATCCAGAGAGGAAAGCATAGAAACAAACGTGGTCAAACCATAGCTAGTTGCCGACGGAGCAGCCTTCCTCAGATTGGGGATGAGCTGCGCAGTCGAGTAGTTAGACGCTACCCATCAGTTTCTCTCTCCCCAAGTGCAGAAAGGAATGGCAAACAAAGGATGCTTTTATGCACGGGAAAAGGATACAGATGGTGTTTGCCACTCGGTGTCCCAACTGAGAGGAGGGGGGCTTTTAGTACACTCCGAAGAGCAAGAGTTCAGTGGGCTCTTCCCCGCTTTCAAGTATGTTTTGTTTTACTACTGTGGAAAAAAAAAATCCTGAAAAATTTGCTTCTGGCAATCCTGCACATTACTTCAGTGTTCTCATGTTCATGGAATCTTACATGCAAATAGACATGCCTGCTGAACTTCAAAGGGTAATTTCAGTTGAGGCCTATGTGGATATCTCTCTTTCCGTGCGGGGCTCTATTCTGACTGTGCTCACATGCCTCAGAATCAGTTGTCAAAATAAGTTTCTGTTCATACCTGCACTTGGTAAGGGAAGACCAGGGGGAATGGCACTGTTTTGACAACAGGAAGCTAACACTCTTGTGAGTGTGTGTTTAAAGTGTAAAGAATGTATAGGCTCTAAACTGAAGGCACCGCCCTCTTCCCTTTCTTTGGAAAAAGATGGAAGGCAAGCTATGCTGCTGTTTGTTTTGGGGCTTTGCAACCTATGTTATTGTTTCATGTGTAGTGGTATCCCCTCAGGAATGCAAGATTAGCCTCCCTTGTGTTTGCCAGAAATGTCAGTGCTCAAACTTCCATGGAAGTGTTCAAGGCACGATTAATAGGCATTGTATTGGCAGTGTGAGAACTGTGTTTGTGCCATCCTTACAGGAGCCATGAAACGGTTCCTCAAGCTAGATTGCCATCTAAGAATGGGAAAACTGCAGCAAAAGTTGAGTAGCACACAAAATATCATCACATTGGCTCACACACTCATGTATCACAGTACATATCTAGACATTTATATTCTGTTTTTTCCCCTAATGGGGACCTGAAGCAGCTTACAACATTATTCTCCCTTCCTCCATTTTGTTTTAACAACAGCCTTGTGAGGTAGGTTAGGCTGAAAGTGTGAGACTGGCATAAGGTCACCCAGAAAACTTCCATGGCAGAGTAGGGATTTGAACCTGGCTCTTCCAGATCCCAGTCTGACACGCTAACCACAACACCACCATACCTTACCTCATTTCTTTCTACATTTGAAGACTGGTAACTCTTGTCTTTAGAATCGTATGTTACACCTATAAGCGGATGATTGTTAATCCTTGCATATTAATTTAATATTTATATGTAAACTGCACTGGTAAACTGCTGTTGGCTGATCTTTTGATCATAATAAATGTTGTTGATGATGAAAATTATATGTTACATAGAGTTCCATGATTCTTTTGTTTCTTTGTTATTAAAAAGCATCCTGGCAGGCTGTGAGTCTTAATGAAAGAATGATGCCTATTCCCCTTCCATTTTCTTCCCCCAGTTCAAAATCATTCTCCCCAACAGTGTTCCCTCTAAGCTGAGTTAGTGTGAGCCAGCTCACGGTTTTTTAGCCTCCGGCTCACACATTTTTATTTCAGCTCAGGAGGGATGGTTCCAGAGCAAACTAATTTTATGCAGTAGCCAAATCGCTCGCTCACAACTTTAATGCCAGTAACTCACAAAGTAGAATTTCTGCTCACAAGACTCCACAGCTTAGAGGGAGCATTGCGTCCCCAGACTGCCTTTCAGCCTTGGGGAAGAGTCATAGTATTCTTATATTTTTTTGTTATCTTTTTGCCAGTGCATGAAAAACTGCTATCTTGGACTGGAAGAAAGAATAATAGAGAGCAATATAGTAAGCATTTTGAAGTCTGATACGTTGTTTTTGAGGTGATGGGAGGAGATATATAAGTTCTGTCTAGGGGGTACAGTGTTTGTAATGGCTTGTTCATACCTGTATAAAATGATGGATGTATATGTGTGAACGATCTGTTGGAGTGGTCATCTTGGAATGTGTCTTGTGGTAGTATACATTAGCTTTAGAAACAAAAAAAATAGCTATAATTACAAAAAAATATACTGCATTATATAAATGGTTGTTCTAGTAAGTAGATGGTCTGATAGAGTTGCTACTACAAGATTAGTGAGCAGTAAGAGGCTATGTCATAAGAATAAGGTATTCCACAACCAACATATTGGGTACTTAGTAAAGGTAAAGGTTTCCCTTGATCGAAAGCCAGTTGAATACGACTTTAGGGATGCGGTGCTCATCTCCGTTTCTAAGTCGAAGAGCCAGTGCTGTTTGAAGACATTTCCGTGGTCATGTGGCTGGCATGACTAGACGCCGAGGCGCATGGAATGCTGTTACCTTCCCACTGAAGTGGTACCTACTTACCTACTTGCAGTTTCTTGCTTTCAAACTGCTAGGTTGGCAGGAGCTGGGGCCAGAGAAAGGAGGTCACTCCCTCATGCAGCACTCGGATCTCGAACTGCTGAACTAGATAACTAGATAACTATAAAAATTATCTGTGCTTTCTGGAGACACAGGTTGATTAGATTTAGGGTGTGCCAATTGATATAGAGAGTACTCCATCTTTCTGTGTCATACCTCTGAGGATGCTGAAGAAGCTCCTGACGAAACGATGGATCAAAGCCGGCATCTTTGTCCTTCGTCAGATGATTTTCTGGTTTGTATAAGAGAAGACTTATGTATTCATGCTTGTAGACCCTGTTGGGTTGCTTATGATACGTATAGACCCTGCTGGGCTGTTGTAATTGTGGCAAGACCCTGTGGTATCATTTAAAGCTCCTCTCATGTGAGGATTGTGAATCCTTATATTGTTTGTGATTTATTGTCTGCGTTAAACAGTGTTTTTCTCTTGGTTTATATACCTCTGAGGATGCCATTCACAGCTGCTGGCGAAATGTCAGGTACTATAATGCCAAGACCACGACCATACAGCCCGGAAAATCTACAACTATTTTACCATTGTTGCTTTAACTGTTTTTTAAAATAATTTTACTATTTTGGGTTTTATTGGTTTTTAATGCTTAAATAGATGTTCAGTGGTTGTCTATGTATTTTATGCCTGTAACCCCACCTTGGGACCCTTTTGGCTACTGAGATGTTATAGCAATGATTTAAATCAGGGCTCATTTCGTAGCAGGAGCTCCTCTACATATTAGGCCACACCCCGCTAATGTAGCCAATCCTCCAAGAGTTTACAGTAGCCCCTGTAAGAAGAGCTCTGTAAGCTCTTGGAGGATTGGCTACATTAGGGGTGTGTAGCCTAATATGCAAAGCAGCTCCTGCTACGAAATGAGCCCTGGTTTAAATAAACAGCATCTGTTTTCTGTACCAAGGAGTTTATATTGATTTCGGTTTTTTAAAAAAGATAAACCAATCCTTTTCTCTTGGTTTCATCACGAACATCTTGCAGCGTGTTGTCCAAGAGATACCCTAACTCCTCATGATGAGGTAATAAGAGGCCTTACACAGAAAAACAGTCCACCCATTTCAGGGGAATAACTTTAAGGGATTGAAATGTAACCGAACGGAGACAGGAATATTGGATTCAAGTTTGACAAATGTCCTACAAATCAACAACAGACAAGATAGAAGGAAATATTACACCTTTTTCTGTCATCTCCCCTTAGTTAGAATCAACTCCCAGGCTCTTTCCTTAACAGATGGGAAAGAAAGTAACCGTGGAACAAACAGTTCCAGTTTAAGGGAGGAATGCTTAAAAGTTAATTGCTATTAAATATTTCAAACTGTTCTGCAGTGTGCAAACTGACTCCTCAACAAATGCGGTGTTCCTGTGTGTTTTATAGTTGCCTGCTGCAAACCAGTAAATCATACTTGCGTGAAATGCCATAATTACACTAAAGTTACCCCCTTTTAACTTCCAAAAGAGATGGACTTGGTTTGAAGATACCTGAAAACCTATATTTTAAAGCAAACATTTTTGGTGACTTCTGCAACAACAAGATGCCTGGATTTTTCAAAATACATTGCTATTATTCCACAATATAATGCTATAGCTTTGATGTTACTTCCAGGGAAGCCCCAGATGTGGTCAGTCCTCTCTGGGAATTGCCATAGACTTTCTGAGTACTCCTAGAGAGTGGTCTGATATCACTTCTGGGTTTTCCCCAGAGGTGACATTACGTTGTGACTGACAGTGCCCCCCATGTCCCCCCCCCCTCTGGACTTTCACCTATTACCAGGCCATGCCTGGCAACCCTAGACAGGATAGAGACTGACTTCATAGACTCCCGCTGCCCCCTGGACTGTCTGGTGAGGACAGTGAGGAAGCAAAAGGAGGAAACTGGGCAGCAGCCCGAATAAGTGGGGCACTGCCCCATTTGCCCTAATGGACCAGCCTCCATTGCAGAGAGTTTTGGATTGAGCTATACATGCAAGAGGAGAAAGGGAGGAGCAAGGGGAGTGCACAAACAAGAAATCAAAGTTCTCATGAATGGCATAGGAAAGTCTCAGATTAATCCCAACTTGTCCAGCTGTCTGAATACGGCTTGAGTGTCCATTTTCATTAGGTATCCATCACAACTGCAATATCCCTTTTCTGGTTCACCTTGAATGATACTGATTATTTAGCCTACAGGCCTTGAGCAACATCACACAAGATACGTCAGCAGCCGAGCACCACTTCAAAGTGGTGCCGGAGCAGGTGTGAACGCACCGGAGCGGGTGTGAACACATGCGGGCAGGGGCAGCCGCGCAGCATCTGCCCGCCGCTCCAGGAAGCCGCCTGCAGTCTGAACGCTGCGGGTGGCTTCCTCCCGGCGGCGTGCAAACACCGCGCCGCAGGGGAAATCCCCCCCGCCCCATTCTGCCGCGCCACAGAGGCGCGGCAGAATGGCAATCTGTCTGCAGCCTGTGGTGACCTCAATGTAATGGGGAAACAAAAAATACCTCGAGATAATTACAGGGGTGAACTTGTGTATAGTGTAGAATGTAAATTCAGGGACAGGGTTAAACCAGGATTTAAGGTCTAGTGCAAAAAGGACCTACCCGAATCTACCTTACAGGGTTATTGAAAGCATGAAATGGGGAATGGGAGCACAATGTATGCCACCCTGAGCTCCTTAGAGGAAGGGTGAGTTAAAATGTGATAGATAAATCCTGTTTTCTCGAGAGGATATTGTCAAATAAATAACTGCAATACTTTCATCTTTGCCTTGTCATTTTCAGTCTTTCAGTATGTTTGTCATCTCCTCTGTTTCCCTGTCTATAGTCTCCTCATACCCTTTGCTTATAAGCCTTTGGGAAAGGTGTCTTTTTTCAGAGGCTCAGTGGGGTATACCAGTTAGCGTGTCAGGATAGACTCCACTTGAATTTCCCACTGTCATGAAACTCACTGGCAGTGGACAACCTCATCTCTCAGCCTAATCTGTTTCACAGGGTTTCTGCGTAAAGATAAAATGGAGGAAGGACCATATATGCTGCCCTGAGCTCCGTGGAGGAAGAGTGAGATAATAATTCCACCCAAAAACCTAGTCTGCAGGGCATACTAAATGGGATGCAGGTAAAAGGCCTCAGAATCAGGGCTTGAGCAATCTTTTAACAGCCAGCCTGATGAAGACTTCTAGAAAATCTGAAAGCCTGCACGTTGTTTAGTATCGGTCTTAATAAAAGGTATTACTTGGCTTTTGTTGTTGGGTTTTTCTTCAGAACAGCCTGGCTGCCTGGAGCCTATATGTAGTTAGTTATCGGTGTGACTGTTACCTAACCTGACCTATGAGACCATTTGGGCTTCCAACCCACTGATGTATACTGAAGGCAAGTGTTTTAAAAGCTACCTTCTTTTCAGTTGCAGGATATTAGCCCAGCTCTAAAACCTGTTAACAGCTCAGAAGAACAAAGTCATGGGCAACTGTGTTCCAATCCATAGGGAAGAAGAAATTCGATCTACCTGACTTTTGCTCTTGACGGCATTTGGAGTCTGGTAAACCTATCCCAGCCACTTATGTGCTGCTGTTTTTTCACACTCTGTGTTGGTCTGGAGCTCAAAGCAAACAGCTGAGGATGGAATGCACCAAGAGGTTTTGTTTTATAGATGAGGTACAAGAGAACAGCCCGCACTGGGCTGTGCCAGGGTCACGCTTCACGCTGAATAAAAATCTCCCAGACATTTTATAAGGGGTGAAATTGAAAGAATGTTGATCTTAATTAACTCAAATGCATACTGATATGTCCTTATAGGACACGGGGAGGAGTCGTCTGTCTGTAAGGCCACCCAGACCCTCAGGTAGCTTATGCACTTGACTGTTACCATATGCTCAGCTGAGAATGACATTACAGCCCAGCCAGGGGCGTGGAGCTTGGCCTGAGAAGCATAACACCAGTTGGTTCTGAATAACATTGTCTGGATCTGTCATTATAGGTAGGTAGAAGAATACTAGATACATAAAGTTGTTTACAAGGGCATTGTGTCCAGGCTTCAGATTAATCTCATTTCAATGACAAAGTGCAACTCTGAGTAAAAATATACTTCCAGCCTAATTGCACGTTAAGATGATGATCTGCGATATCTAATAATAAATATATTATTATTTCCTGTAAGCCGCTCTGGGCCTGCATATGCGGGGAGAGCGGCCTATAAATCCAATAATCAATCAATCAATCTATCAATCTGTGGAGAAAAAAGGTCATGGGATGAAGATAAGACATTTTGCACACTAATATTGTATGATGTTGTGTTTATCTGTGTACTTCATCTGGTACAATTAAATGACTACCAAGTAAAGATATTTATTTTAGGGGAAGAGAAAGAGAGTCAGGGCTGGCGCCAGGCTTTTTTTGCACCCTAGGCAAGGTTAACTACTTGCACCCCCCCACACACACTGCTAACCAGTTATCAAAAACAGATGAATTCTAGGGGGGAAATTAAAAGCACAAAACTTGACCCTGCTAATTTTTAAAAAAAAATTGTGCAGGCTTGGGCAGGCGGGGTGTGAGGCAAAGCTGAAGGGAGCTGCTGCTGCAGTTGCTGCTGCAGTTGCCATGACTTTCTGGAGGAGGAAAAGCATGGGAGAGCCGGGGCTGGTGAGTGAGTGAGTGTGAGAGCCTGTGGCCGGTTGGAGGGGCGCTGATTGTCCGTTTCTGCACTCCTCTGAGGTCTGCGCCCTAGGCGGTCGCCTAACTTAGCCTAATAGTATCACCGGCCCTGCGGGGGGGGGGGGTGAATGGGAGGGAGGGCCAGAGAAATTTGGGAGAGGTCTGAAGAAAAACATAGTAGCTGAAGTGGGGTACCTACCCACACACCAAGTACACCAGCAGTTAGAGATAACTGGAAATGTGCCAAAAATGGCAAGAGAAAGCAAGGGAGGGCTGAAGAGAGAGGTTTGGAAGTGTTTCCAGGAAAGGGTGAAGCAAGAGAGGAATGGGCCATTGGATGGAACGAAGAGATGGAGTTGAGTTGAAGCAAGGAGCTGGAATTTTCTCTTTGCCTTACCTAGTCTGCTGCTTGTGAAATTTCAGTCTTTCTGTCCATCTGTATATATACAAGCCAGTTCCTAGCATGCTTCCCCCCCCAGTACTGATCTGGTCTCATCTTTCCATTCAGCTTTTTCATTTGTTGGGCTATCACCAGGACTTCCAGGGTGGTGGACAACTTTACCCTCACTCATTCTGACCTTCAGACTGGCTGCCTTTTTATTTTTTACCTTCCAGGTGCTACAATGGGCCATTTCCCACTGCAAGGCCTTTCATTCCTAGAACCATCTGAGTTTTGCATCCTGTAATGGGACTTTTAGAGTTTCCATCCTTCTCCTGTGTTTCCTCTGAGCTCTCAATGGAATGTCCCACTATCTTGAAACATACCCTGTAGGTCTTTTTTGCAGATTTCTCCCCCTTTTCTATTCACAGCAGTGCCAGTTGGGCCCTTCTACAACATGCCTGGAAACCAAAGGTTCTGAGAGCTAATAACTAAGACCCAAACTACGCCCACGGTCACATGGTCCTTTAAAGCAGGAGTCAGTGCTGTTTCCTCCCGCATTTAAAGAACCTGATCTGACCGGCCATTCCTACTCCCGCACCGAAGCGGGCTCACTCCCGGGTTTCTAGTGCATTTTCCGACCCCGGGAAAATCAACTACTTTCCCGGTAGTTGCACTTTAAACCCATGATTTTGCCGATCTGGACAGAACTCTCTCGCAATGATTGCGATAAGGGCCGTCTGATCGTCCTTCGGGGGTTTTGTTTTGGTTTTTTTTTTGCTTCTTGCTTGAGCGCATGGGCACTCAAGCGCCTTGAGAGTCCCAGCATGGCAAAAGAGCCCAACCTGGGTGGCCAGGAGCGCCAAGCCTTCCCCTTCACCCCTTCGCCCATATGCTTTAGTCCCCAGGCCACACTCGCTGCGCTTCAGAAGAAGCAGCAGCAGCAGCCGCTGAGCGGCTCCGGATTTGCATTCGCTCCTGAGCCAGATGACTCCAGAGGTGCTGCTCTGGAGAAGGGGGATTTCCCCTGCCCACCTCCTGCTGCCTGCCACGAAATGCCCAGCAAAACTGCCTCCACTCCGACCTCCCACATGCCGCCTTTTCTCTCGGTCTCTTCTCCCCCCCTTCTGCAATCTCCCTCCATGTGTGCCTGTGTGTGTGGGGCGGGGGTCTTCTCTTCTTTCCCTGCTGCCACCCCTCTGATCTCGCACCTCTGCCAGTGGACGCTACAGACACCCAGCTGCCACTGCCAGGTTGGGATGTGTGATCATCCCAACCCAAAAGAAAACATCCCAGATTAAACTCCAGTGGGAGAAAATCCAAGATTAGGGTGCCATGTGACCACAGCCTACATGTTGCTGTGGAAAGTACCATCAAGTCACACACAACTTCTGGTAACCCCTCATGGGGTTTTCAAGGCAAGGGATGAACAGAGGTGGTTTGTCATTGCTTGCCTCTGCATAGCCACCCTGAACTTCTTTGGTGGTCTCCCATCCGAGTACTAACTAGGCCCACCCTGCTTAGCCTGAGATCTGACAGGATCAGGTCAGGGCAAACTACATGTTACATACATATTTTTAATGGTGACATGTTCATAAATGCTCTAAAGATTTGTTGCTGTTGTTAAGGTCAAGTCCACATGAAATTGTCCGATTTTTCCAACTAAGCAAATATTAAACCCCCTTTTGAATGACCTGAAATACAACTTCCTGAACTGACATTAAAACACATTCCTGGATCTAAATAGTGCAAGGGAACATGGTCTCTAAGCTGCTGAATGAATCACCCTTTGATGATCTCCCTCTCAACTTTTAACAGCACGAGGTGGCTTAAGGACCACACAGACCTTCTGTTTACTTATCAGGCTCCTGGGTTGTTGATAACGGTTGAAGTATTTTCCCTCTCTATAAATCTAAGCTTTCTTTCTTTTTTTTCTCCTTCCTACAAAATGTAAGTGCCTCAAAGCACCAAAGACCCCTCCAATTCATCAATATTAATCCTCCTGTATGTCTAGGAAGCTATTACTATTTCATGTTCTTTCATGTTCTTCATATTACTAGATAATGGTTCTGTATATATCAAATGCTGAAGTATTTTATAGCTGCCATCACTGGTATGTTTGAATACAATTACTATCCTGTCTTAAAAACATAAGTAAAGATCTTGTCAGGAAATCTAACATTGTACTCATTAGAAAGGGGGAGGCAGCATTTCTACCTAGCCTCACTCCCAGATTGCATTTCAAAGCTGCTAGATCAGTGACAGGGCTGCTTCCTCATGGGCCTTTTGCTATTTTCCCTGGTTCTAAAGCTGGAGCAAATTTGGGAGGGGGAGCACCTGTACATTAGTTTCTAACCATCCCCCCTCCATGTGCTTTTGTGATTTCTCCTGGATTGCTCCAAAGTTTCTCAACCCTGCTTTGATCCATTTTTTTTCTAGAAAACTCAGAGTCAAAGCAGGTTGGCCAATCATGTGAAGGTGCAGATTTTTGAAACACCTTACCCACATTGGTGCCATTTTACCTCCATATTCACTCACGTCTGCCATGCGGCATACTCTTTTTTAAAAAATAGGGGTAGCTGCTATAGTGCAATACTGTTGTAACCAGTGTTCCCTCTAAGCTGAGTTAGTGTGAGCCAGCTCACAGTCTTTTAGCCTCTGGCTCACACATTTTTGTCTTAGCTCAGGAAGGATGGCCCCAGAGCAAACTAATTTATGCAGCAGCCAAATTGCTCACTCACAACTTTTAATGGCAGGAGCTCACAAAGTAGTATTTTTGCTCACAGGACTCCATAGCTTAGAGGGAGAATTGGTTATAACATTTATAGCAACATAGGTAATACTGATTTATAAAATAAAGCCAACAAAAAGCCCTCTGGCCCTGAAGCCCTCTGGGGGGCTTAAGGGGATTCCAAGGAAAGAACATAGTATCTCCCATCTGGATACTCCATTGCTACTACCAACGCCATTATCTTTGCAGTGGCATGTACTCACAACACCAAAGTGTTGCAGTGGAGAAGCAGACAGAACCATGGTGTAGAGATGGGGAGCTGCTATATCACCATGAGCTGGATCCAGACCAAATTCTGCAATGGCAGAATGGAACTTTTCCTGCTGCCCTTCTCCCACTGCGGCCAAGTGGTCTTCACAAAATGCCACTCCTGGGGATGAGGGAGCCAAGGAATGGCATGAAGGGAGTCCGCAGCAAGAAAGGGGAGCAATCAGAAATCCCCAGTTTGGTCTGGATCCTGGCCCATCTCTCTGAGGTAAGCTCTACTTGGCCTTTATCATTACCCCAAGCTGGAACTGGGAAGTGCAGCTCAAATTCTAGTGGACTGCCCCCCCCCCCCGGTTACGCTTCAGTTTTTCGAGTTATAATGCTGAACCCGAACCAGTGGATATAGGACGATTGATTCTGACTGTCCCTGGCTGTGGTCACACGCACTAAATAATCCACTTAACATAAGAACGTAAGAGAAAGCCAATGTTGGATCAGGCCAATGGCCCATCCACTGTCACACAGTGGCCAAAAGTACCAGGTGCCGTCAGGAGGTCCACCAGTGGGGCCAGGACACTAGAAGCCCTCCCACTGTTGCCCCCCCCCCCATCAAGCACCAAGAATACAGAGCATCACTTGCCCCAGACTGAGAGTTCCTATCTATACCTTGTGGCTAATAGTCACTGATGGACCTCTGCTCCATATGTCTATCCAATTCCCTCTTGAAGCCATCCATGCTTGTAGCTGCCACCACCTCCTGTGGCAGTGGATTCTATGTGTTAATCACTCTTTGGTTCCTCCAACCCAACTGCTCAGCAATTTCATGGAGTGCCCACGAGTTCTTGTATTGTGAGAAAGGGAGAAAAGTATTTCTTTCTCTACCTGCTCTATCCCATGCATAATCTTGTAAACCCTCCAATCCACTTTCGGCACACTTTCCAACAGGATTTCACTGTGTGGACTGGCAAAATCCAGTTGGACAGTGCATTAAAGTGGATTGGAAGTGGATTATTTAGTGTGTGTGACTGCAGCCACTGAAAATGTTTAGATTGTATTTGGTAGCTGGATTGAAATGCAGCGATTTAACAGATAGCCCTACAGAATATTGTATGGGGAGGATGCTGAGAATTGTTAGTTAACAGGGATTCGGGATTAGGAAACAAAAAAGCAAAACAAAAAACCACAGTCTAACAACTTGTAATGAGAATATGTTCCAAGGCCCTGAGAACATGAAAACGAGTAAGTATGAAACAATGGCGACAGATGGATGAAGCAAAGAGTCTACCCGTAGCAGAAGGTAACATAACATAATCATTATCATAAACAAGAACATTGCCCCAGAAGCAGTCTGGCTATTGAGTGGTTACCAAGTCATTTTCTGATGTCACTAAGGCTGCTTAGCCTTTATTAAATAAATACGTACCTAAGATGCGTTTTTTCCAGAATTTTTTTTTTAATTACTGTTTTAAATCTAAATAATTGGGAGTCAGATTTGTTGTTAAGATGCTTATCAGTGTCAGGATGGCTGCATATTTGGTTGCATGCGAATAGCTTTATTTGAATACATTTTCATCAGCAAGCTGGCTCCAAACCCAAAGCTGGAGTTTACAGCGTGTAACTTCTGCGATGGAGAGGCTGTGCAACTGGTTGAATCAAACACTGCGGCCCATATTCAGACTTTAGGAGTTGTTAAGACATCTTGAATAATTGTTTATGTTGTGTGAACCCAGGGGTCCTTTCGAGCAGGAACTCGGGGGAGCACAGCTCCGGGAGTTGGTGCCAGCCCCCTCCCATGGGGGAAGGCCTGCTTGTGTCATGGCTGCAGCAAAATGACCCCGTCCCCTGGAAAGGTCCTTGTTCCTCTGACCAGCCTTCTGAAGGCTTCAGCCACCACTGAAGCTATCCTCCCAGAATAGTGGTATTTCTGAGGCTTGGATTGGTAGCTGTCCCCTTTCTTTCTTTCTTTCTTTCTTTCTTCCTTCCTTCCTTCCTTCCTTCCTTCCTTCCTTCCTTCCTTCCTTCCTTCCTTCCTTTCTTTCTTTCTTTCTTTCTTTCTTCCTTTCCTTCCTTTCCTTTCCTTTCCTTTCCTTTCCTTTCCTTTCCTTTCCTTTCCTTTCCTTTCCTTTCCTTTCCTTCTTTCTTTCTTTCTTTCTTCTCTCTTTCTTTTCTTTCTCTCTCTGTCTCTCTTCTTTCTTTCTTGCCTTCTGACATACTTCTGGTGATGTCAGGGGATGGGGCATATGCAAATAAGTTATGCTAATGAGTTATGCTAATGAGCTCCTGCACCTCTTTTTCTACGAAATGACCCCTGTGTGAACCTGAGGAATTTGGATAATCCACAAGTGAGTGAGTCATTCTATATGGACTTTGCCTCATCTTCTTTTGTTCTGTCTTCCTCACTTCATTCCTAAGCACAAACTCGACTTCCAGGGACAGATATTTTGATTGCTGCACACTGCTAAGCAGACAGAAATGGTATCTTTGTTCATGTAAGGCACAGAATGTATGCATGTACATTTCTTTTATAAGCAAGGTATATGGGACTTCATAAACATTACTTAGATGATGATAGAGGAGTCACATTAGACTCCGCTGAAAGTGGATTTAGGGCCTTACATAATGTTATTTGCAAGGTACTGTAGGAGCTGTAAAAATGAGATCAGTGTCACATACACATTCTAACATGGACCACCTGTGTGACTGACATTCATCAGCTGTGGAACAGTGGAACCAAAGATTTTCTGGAATTGTGGGGGGGAGTTGAATCCAGACTTAGTTTTCTGTTCACAGAAGGCACATCTGTCAATGAAACAGAACCTTGCCATCTTCCTTCTCCCATTGCAGCTTAGTGAACTCCCCAGAATGGTGCTCCTGGGGGACAGGTGACCATTTCAGGGAGCTCAGTGGGCTACAGGGGGGCAAAAAAGCCCTGTCCCATTGACGGAAGGGGCTTCTGTTAATGGAAGCTGAACGTTGGATCCAATCCATTACAAATGTATTTGCATTGTGGAAAGGGGGAGATTTTGACTGAATTCCAAACTAATTTCAGGGTATATACTGGACCATTAGCAAGAATGTTACAGTTGTCGTTTCAACAGCAAACTGAATGTTACATTCTTTCCACCCTATTTGTTAACTTGGGTGTTAGCTAGTATACTAGAGTTGCCAGGTCCCTCAAAGTTCCCAGCAGGGGACTTTGGGGGGTGTTACTGGAGGAGGTGGGGAGTCCCCAGCATGGTGATGTCACTCAGAAGTGACATCATGATGTTGGGGAGCAGAGGCTGGGAGAGGTGGGGGCTGTGTGTGCCTGCATTGGGCTCGGCGTGCAGGTGCATGGCCCCCGCCTCTCCCCAGCAGGGTTTAAAAAGACCCTTTAGACACCACTGGGGAGAGGTGGGGGGAGGCTGGGTGGTCACTCTTGGGGGTGGGGCTTCCCTCACCCACCTGCTGGCTAGCGAGCGGGAAGGGGCCCCTCCAAATTGGGCAACCCCCACCAAACTGGGGGGGGGGGGAGTCTGGCAAGCCTAGAGTTTTCGTTTATGCCCCACCTTTCTCCACCATGGGGACCCAAAGTGGCTTACAACGTTCTCTCCTTCTTCATTTTATCGTCACAACAATGCTGTGAGGTAGGTTAGGCTGAGAGTGTCACTGGCTCAATGTCACCCAGCAGGCTTCCATGGCGGGGGTGGGGATTCCAGCCCGATACTCTAATCACTATACCACACCGGCTCTCAGTACATGGATTTGGCTGCTGGAAAACATGGATCTGCTATTGAACCACATGGTAAATACTCTATTTAAGCAGTAATAAGATAATTATCCAATGTCTGGTATTATCAGTGGAAGAGCTGAAATGTCACAGCTCAACCTAAGTTATATTCTTCCTTCACAACACTCTTCCTTCTGTATGAAAATGTTTGGGTTCAAGGGTCATGCTTGGACTTAGATTTCACATGTTAGCATAGGGCTTGGACAGCGCTGTCCTTTTTTTTGTGGTAATCTCCTGTTGAGCAGATGTTAAACAGAGATCCATTCATTCATTCTCTGGCAGTATTTTAAACATACACTGATAACCTCACGGTCCAGCTGGCCTGCATCCCCTATTACAATGAAGTGTGTTTTAATGTCCACTACAGTGTGAGAGACACAGAGAGATGCTCAGCTGACCCAGAACTGGACAATCAAGCCCTTCATTACTGCCATGGTTTAAATTAGAATGTTTAAAGCACCTTTGGGTATCACATTTATGACCAATGCTCTAGGGAAGGAATGTTTATTTTCCATGTTATGTTCAATGAACTCAGGCAAACAACATTTCCTTCCAAGGATCATGAGTGTGTTTTGCCCGAAACAGGAAACGGTAATACTAATTAACGCCTTTCTTTTCCTCCCATCTTTTAAAGCATACCCGTTAAATGCCCCCAAAGAAACAGCCATGTTACCCAAATGATTATAACAGGTTAACCTGAGAGTCTGTGAAGAACCTCCCTAATGTACTCAACCATCCAAAGATCAAACAGGAAATTGACAGACTAGAGCAAGTTACACTTGATGGATGTGGGTACATAAATCACTCCCTCAAAGCAAAAATGGTTCCATTTCACTCCCTGGCAACCAACTGCAAAGGTTCTCACAGATATATAACACCTCCCTACTCAAAAGGGTTTCCCAGTGCTGATCACAAACTAAGCTCTGAAAACTGTTGGGGTGGGGAGCAAGATGGAAAGAAGATGTGGGAGAAAGAAGCAGCAATCAGAAGGAGAAATATGTATACAGAAGAAGTTAACGTAGTTCATAGCCTCCCTTCAGTTCAGGTTATTCATAACTATGGCTGGGGCTACACATAATGTAAAATGAGGAGGCAGGAGGCTTAATAAAGTAAAGGTAAAGGTTTCCCTTGCTCGAAAGCCAGTCGAATCAGACTCTAAGGGGTTGTGCTCATCTCCATTTCCAAGCCAAAGAGTCAGCGCTGTCCAAAGACTTTTTCCTTGGTCATGTGGCCGGCATGACTAGATGCCAAGGCACACAGAACGCTGTTACCTTCCCACCGAAGCAGTACCTATTTATCTACTTGCAATTTCTTGCTTTTGAACTGCTAGGTTGGCAGGAGCTGGGGCCAGAGACGGGAGCTCACCCTGTCACGTGGCACTCAGGTCTCGAACTGCTGAGCTACTGACCTTCCAGTCTGCAACTCAGCATCTTAACCTCTGAGCCACCACTGTCCCCTATGACTGTGCCATATTAGATGTGTGGCTTGGAGCCCAAGCTTTGTTTCCATTTGTACTGTGTCCTTTTCTGTGATGGTGGCAGTACTGTGCTGTGGAACTTGTTCCCCCAGCGCTCAGAGCTTTGGCTCACTACCTTTCCTTGAGTTGCAAAGGACCTGGTGGTGGGAAGTGCTGTTAAGTCATAGCTGATTTATGGGGACCCCATAGGCAAGAGAGGATTGCCTGCCTCTTTGGAGCAACCCTGGACTTCCTTAATGGTCTCCCGTACAAGTACTAACCAGGGATGACCCTGCTTAAGTTCTGAGATCTGATGAGACTGGACTAGCTGGGCCGTCCAGTTCAGGGTGAAGGGACCTCCCGCTAGAGAAATATGCTCTCCAATGGAGGAATGCTCCCCACAAAGGAGGGAGAGCAGAGGGAAAGCCCAGTTCTTTTGCTTGCTATGCCGGTTTTATATTTCCAAGGCGCTTGTAACACATGGGAACATGTAAAAATCTGATGCTCACCTGCAGTTCAAAGTGGCACAGCCCACTCCACCACATCAACATTATAGTGTCTGCTTCCATACTGGGACAGTTCCCCATGTTGCTCTGATTGCCACAGGGCTCAGGGATTATTCCATGCTTTCCACTCCTGGCCACCTCTGCTGTCATTGCGATATCCTGACTGGGGCTTTTTTAAAAGGCAGAATGCGTCCCCCACCCCTGCAGTGGGGGTTGGAATGGAGGGCAGGAGGGGAAATGGTACTGGAGGTGAGTGAGGAATCTTCACTTCCACACTTTCCCAGGCATACTTTGTGTATAAACCTTGAGGAAATATCATACCAACCAGGTTTTGGGGAAATCACAGCAGAGCTGGGGGAAACCCCAAAGCTTGGTGGAAGTACAATGATGTCATGCAGAAGCCCAAATGAAATCTGTTGCAATTTTTTTGGGGTGGAGGCAGAGTAGGGATGCCAGCCTCCAGGTGGGACCTGCGGATGCCCCGGAATTACAGCTCACCTCAAAACTACAGAAATCAGTTCCCCTGGAGATGATGGCTGCTTTGGAGGGTGGACTCTAGGGCACTGTGTCTCACTGAGGTCCCTGTCCTCCCCAGGCTCCATCCCCAAATCTCCAGGAGTCTCCCAACCTGGATCTGGCAACTCCACCCTCCCCCATCCTCTGTCAGTGACCAGGAGGGACCTGGCAACCCTAGGGCAGAGAATGTGGAAGGAGAGCTTTGTGAAGAAGCAACCATTATCTCATTCTGCTACATGTAAAAAACAGATCTGAATCCTATTGAAACCAATGGGTCTTGAGTTGTGTTTGACTGGTTTCTGTGGGGTTCAGTTACACTTAATTTAACCAGACCCCAGCTCTTTTCTTTTGATACAGATTTTGTTGTCTCTTAGGGATATTTGGGGTGATTTTATTTTTGTGGGGAGTTTGTTGTGGTATTCAACATAGCTGGGTGCATATATTCTGGGATGAAAAGCAAAGTATCCTATAAATGTTACAGATCTTCCAAAACAATGTATAAGCATATTAAATAAAATGGACATCAGTACTAATAAAACATATTCCTAACAAAATTCAACCCACAGTTCACAGTCTATTATCTATGTGGGTGTGTTTTATTGTTCTGATAAACTGATTTCCTGGAATGCTATGTCATTTGGAACCTTCCACTGGTGGGGTCTTGCTGATCATTTTATGGTAGACTTTCAGGCCTCAAAGTCCTTACAATAAAAAGCAAATTAACTAAAGGGAACAATGGATGATACATGTATACAGTCATCACTTCAAGTCAATTATGTTCTCATGCTATAGCAATGATGAACTGGCTTATTGGCCATGATAAAGAGAGTCACAAGGAACTACTAAAGTTCATAAGTAGAAAAGGCCTTTGTATGTAGAAGCCTTATCCATAACTCTAAAGATCTGGGAGGGGGAAAAAACCACTGGAAACTTACTGATTGGTTGCTGATGTTTCAGAATGAGTGCATATTCACAAGACAGTTTTGGCATATGATCAGTCACAGGAAATCGGTAGCCCATGTCGAATTCAAGTCGACCAATGCTAGACTGGTCATGTACATTAAGCTCGTGTACCACTAGGTGTAGAAGCGCTGCGGTGGGTCAGGACCTGGGAACTCTAAAAAAAGCCCTTGAGTGCTAGTTCTTCACAGTTATTGCATTTCATTTCCTAGTTTAGTAGAGTGGGTGATTGTGGAAGACCTATTTCTCGTCCTCCAGTTATTTCTTCTGTTTCTTCTTTTTTTAAATTATAAAACTGAACGGTTACAGAGGGGTTTTTTGTTACCGTTATAGGGAATATAGAAAGATATGCCATTTTCAGGGCATGGAGCAAGGGTCACTGGGGGTGGGGTGGGGTGGGATTTGTGAATTTCCTGCATTGTGCAGGGGGTTGGACTAGAAGACCTTGGAGGTCCCTTCCAACCTATGATTCTATGTCCCCCCTCCCCTGATTAAAAAAAAAAGATATTTTGCTAGGAAGATGGAGAGGAGGATATTGGTTTGCCATTGGTGGACTCCATCATGATGAATTCAAGAGTTTACTTTGTATGTTCCTTCAGGAATGAACTTTCCTCCTGAAAATGTTTCTGCTCAGTAGGGCTCTATGTCATATCTGTGTTCATGATGTAAATGTGAGTAATTGTGTGAAAAATTTCCATGGTAACACTTTGAGAGGCCATGGGGAGTGGCTGTGGGAGAGCCAGTTTGGTGTAGTGGTTAGGAGGATGGACTCTAATCTGGGAGAAATGAATTTGATTCCCCGCTCTTCCACATGCAGCAGCTGGTGCACTCTTGGGTCAGTTACAAGCTCTTTTACAGCTGTTCTCTCTCAAGCAGTTCTTGAAAGAGCTCTCTCAGCCCACCTACCTCACAGGGTGTCTGTTGTAGGGAGGGAAAGGAAAAGGAGATTGAAAGCTGCTCTGAGACTCCTTTGGGTAGTGAAGGGCGGGGTATAAATCCAATCTCCTCCTCCTCCTCAGTGGCAGAGTATCTGCTTGGCATGCAAAAGGTCCCAGGTTCAATCTCAGATGATATGAAAGACCTCCACCTGAGACCCTGGAAGCTATTGCCAGTCTGAGTAAAGAATACTGACCATGATAGACCAAAGGTCTGATTCAGTATGGGGCAGTTTTGTATGTTAACTTCACCTTCTCAAGGGAAGAGAGGAGGAGAAGGCCAAGCAGAGGAGCCCAAACAACCTCTTTTGGAATTTCTGAAGATGGCTTCAAGAGAGCACCTTAAAATGAGAGAGAACCAGTTTTTTGTGATCTGCGTCATTGCCCTGTGGCAACCACCGCCTTGAAAAGCTTGATAACTGGATAGTTTTTTGATAATTTCCCCCTATATTTGTTCTCTCTATCTCCCACAGCTTCCTTCAAAATTTTAAGCACTGCAAGTCTCAGGAGCCGTCGGAAAAACAGTGAGGTTTTTCTTCCAAGAAATATGCCCAAACTAGCAACGCATGAGCTCTCTTTTTCACCATTCTGTGTCTGTAACAGCTGCATCCCCCCCCCCAACCTCCATCTCCCAAGTCTATAATGGAAATGCTGACAGATCCCTCCTTGCAGCCGTGTTAGCAAAGGCTGTTCTAATAAAGTGTATGTTTCAGTATGGGATGTACACTATAAATCGCTATTCAAAGCGCAGGCCATGTCATTTCCTTCCCTAAACTGTAGAGAACATAAGAGTGCCTTTGTGCTTGAGACAAGGAGCGATTTGGCTCAGTTCATTGTATGGGTAAGTCAAAAATCTTTAATCAGTCTCTGGCTCTGGCCTGGCTACTTAGTATTAATGCCAACAGTTGCTGCAGCTTTGAAGATTTCATTCCAGAGGTTCAGACAAGTCAATCTAGAGTGCTACATATTTCTCACACTTGGTCAAGGGGGGCTCCTAGGATTGTTTTAACTTGTCAAACAATAGTGCAAAATAATTGCATAAATGCGCGCACACATTTGGTTGAAATGGCTAGGCCTCTCCCCACCCGCCCCGTCCCACAAAAAGGCTAGTTTTACAAAAGCAGAAATACGTTTAAAAACATGTCATGTTTCTGCTGGAGGCCAGCTGGGTATGTTTCTGATTAAGTGAGTGACCCTCACCCTGAAATCCTTTTGTAGAAGTGCCTTCTAGACAACCTACGGACTACTGAATGATCTAACAGATTTCACAGCACATAAATTAATGGGTAATACAGAATTCCAAATTCAGGCTCCGTAATTACAAAATCAGTGAAACATTCCATTTGCAACTGTGGTTATCCAAACATCCATAAACATAATTGCAACTAATTTTTTTTATAAACTTTTAGGGCAAAACTCACCCAGTTTTTAGGACTGAGGCTATTTATGCCTTCTTCATTGCTACCCTGAATATTTCATATTCTAGCCTATCTGACATGAACACATGCATAACCAAAAGAACAGTCCTAAACAGATCTGCTCTGAATTCTAGTCAGGTTTATTCAATAGGGTTTATTCCCATGGCCTTCAAGATTGTTTTGAAGAATGTACCACAAGTCTTTTCAACTTTATACTGCTGGGAGAAAAATGCTACAGATTTTTCCATTGTGTATTAATCACCTTTACCACAACCTACCTTCTTGCACTGATGTTATTAGAAGTTAATAAGAACATAAGAACATAAGGGAAGCCAATGTTGGATCAGGTCAGTGGCCCATCCAGTCCAACACTCTGTGTCACACAGTAGCCAAAAACACCAGGCGCCCCCAGGAGGTCCAGCAGTGGGGCCAGGACACTAGAAGCCCTCCCACTGTTGCCCCCCCCCCATCCAGCACCAAGAATACAGAGCACCACTTGCCCCAGACTGAGAGTTCCTATCTATACTTTGTGGCTAATAGCCACTGATGGACCTCTGCTCCATATGTTTATCTAATTCCCTCTTGAAGCCGTCCATGCTTCTAGTTGCCACCACCTCCTGTGGCAGTTAATCTGGAATTACTCAGTTGAAAATTGCTGCTTTTAGTTTATAACAAAGAATCACCAGGTGCTGATCTAGGCCTATCACCATGTCATGGCTAAGGAAAGATTATCAGTTGTATGTATGGCTATGATTCTTGTAAAGTGTATGTATATATACATGTGTATGTATATATACCAGTGTGTGTGTGTGTGTGTGTGTGTGTATGTATGCATGTATGAAGCATGCTTTATGACCAATCCCTTTTTACATCCAATGAAAAATATGAAAATAGTATTCACTGGTTCATCAGGATTTGGTAAGCTCTTGCCATCTGTTTTACCCCTATCTTTCTGGCTTCTCAAGGCCAGCAGGTCCTGCTAGCTACAGCCATTCCCCAGCCATGCCAGCTAGTGAGCCTTAAGGGGTGCTTAGAAGAGGTCTTCATGTTGGAAGTGGAGGACTATATGCTGTTCCCTGCCTCAGCCTTCAGAGACAGCACCATAGATTTATACACAGACAGAGAGGTCAGGACACACACAGAGCATCCTTTCCTTCCTGCTATCTGATACTGCCCTTTGAAGTAGAATGCTATTCTTAGGGACAGGACTTCCTTCCTTCCCACTTGACACTTTCTCACACACACACAAAGAAGGAGCACTTCTCTTCATCTTCGCCACCATGGATGCAGGACAAGCATTCTCCATCTGCATCCAACTAGCTAGTTAGATTAGCTTTTTCTCTATCTCTCAACCTGCACTATCTATAATGCAGTTCCTTGAACAAAGGATTCTTATTAGTTTGAAACTGACAAATGGCTCTGTGTAATCCTGTAACATCAGCACACACAGTACCAAGAAGCTACTGCTGTATGTAGCTTGGTGTACTCTGCTGCATATAGAGATTCCTGGCTGTACCATATCAGTGAATCAAACACTTCACATATCTGACAAAGAGAGCAGTGACTCACAAAAAACTCATACTGAAATAAATGTTGATAGTCTTTAAGTTGCCACTGGAGTTTTGTTTTATTTTGATTAGAAATAATCTAAAATAACAAACTACAAGAAACAAAAGATGAAATGTCCAGGCCAAAGATGATATCTACTGGTTCATGCAATGAAATTTAGGCCAACAGCAATGCTCCCTCTAAGCTATGGAGTCCTGTGAGCAAAAATTCTACTTTGTGAGCTACTGCCATTAAATTTGTGAGCAGGCAATTTGGCCACTGCATAAATTAGTTTGATCTGGAGCCCTCCTTCCTGAGCTAAGACAAAAATCTGTGAGCCGGAGGCTAAAAAGCTGTGAGCTAGCTCACACTAACTCAGCTTAGAGGAAACACTGGCCAACAGTATCGCAAACAGTAGAGGTGGTAACAACACTGGCTCTTCAAGAGATAGATCACTTTGATTTGCCAGTAGCCATTCTGGCTTCCTGCAGCACAAGATAAATACTACATGTTTAGGAGCAACCATGGGATTCCCAAAGCCATATTTGTTACTAGCTTGCAAAACTGTATATAGAGGATTATTTCCTTGGTCACATCTCCCTTGCTACATTTCAGTTTGAACAAGTAACATGTCTCGAAAGTTGTAGCTGCAGGAAGAGGGACCACGAGAGCAGTTAAAGAACAACATCAGCATGCAAAGGAAATTACCCCCTCCTTCCTACCACCACTATTCTCTTGCTATTGTCTATTACCACCACTTTGCACAACAACAGTGAGCAAAGGACTGTCGTGTTTGCCATTGAAAATATATTCCTGTCCTTAGATGTGCTGGGAAAGCTGTAGAGTTAGCATATATTATACAAGAGATTATACTCTTGAACAGCCTTTGAGTCAGCATCCGAGAGTTCATACGGGCTTGGGTGGAAAGCTGTTAATTAAGTAGGGGTGCTTATCATAGCCACTTGGCGTGAACCACTGTACTTTTCAGGAAAAAAATCTGGTGTTAGCTCAATTAACTGTTCCAGAGGTATGAAACTCAAGTGGGTTGGGGAGCTGATTGTTCATGAATTCAGCATCAGTAATCTACATCAATCTTTTGTTGTTGTGGTTCCTGTGAACAAAGCAGCATTATACTTATACATTTTGTATATAATGCCCCAAAGAAATTTTTATAACTCATATATTAGTACCTGATAGTTACACTTAGAAGATCTGTTAGATTTCTTTTGCCATTTATTTTTGCTTGATGCGAATGTAATTACTGGTCTCCTCTTCTGCGTCGAGGTTGTTGTTAATCACTGGCCATGTTTGAGGAATGCACTTGGATTCCAGCTTGTACAAAGAGGCAGTGTACCCTCAGAGTATCGTATTCCATGTCTCCGTGGAAATGACATTTGCAGTAATGTTCTGCATCATAAAATTGCAACATCCTAATTCCCATAAGTCTTCAGATCATTAAATGCAGTTGCTGGATCCAGTGGTTAAAACAGATTGTTTGATACAGACAAATGGAAGCTCTCCTGGGGACAGCCAAAGGGAATTTGCGAAGGGAGTAGTGTTTATCCAATAGCTAGGAAGACAAAGGAACTTTCCTGGGGGAAGAATCTTGGAGAAATGAAAGGTAGTTTTGTCCATTCATTAACAAATTAAGATCTGAAATAATTTGAATGGGGCTGTTCAGAATCCATCTGAACGGTATTCCGATTAGTTCATATAGTAGTTAGCCACATTGGTATTTTTTATTCTTTTTGGCAGAGTCACACCTTTCTAAGTGTACTAACTTCAATGAATTTAGAAGGGTAGACCTGTGCCTAGGATAGCAGTGTTGGTATAAGGGCTCATTTCGTAGCAGGAGCTCCTTTGCATATTAGGCCACACACCCCTAATGTAACCAATCCTCCAAGAGCTTACAGAGCTCTTCTTACTGGGGCTACTGTAAGCACTTGGAGGATTGGCTACATCAGGGGTGTGTGGCCTAATATGCAGAGGAGCTCCTGCTACGAAATGAGCCCTGGTTGGTAAACAAAGTGCTGTATCATTCTTATCTTGTAATAATCCCTTAATAGTAATCCTGTGTGTGCACCCTTTACTAAGAAGGACACTGGCAGTTGCACAAGTTCATACTCATTGAGTAAAAGGCTGTGCTTTGCAATCATTCCCCAGTCAAAATCATTTCAGTTTTTTTTTTTAAAAAAAAATCAGATTTCTTATCAGAACATAAAGCGGTTTGGTCCCATCAATTTAGATGCAATTCATTCAAAATGAACAAGTTGGAACCAATGAGAGCCAGTTTGGTGTAGTGGTTAAATGCACAGACTCTAATCTGAGAGAACCGAGTTTGATTCCCCACTCCTCCACTTGCACCTGCTGGATGACCTTGGGCAAGCCGTAGTTTTGTCCCAGATGTTCTTGAAAAAAAGCAGTTTCTGTCAAAGCTCTCTCAGCCCCACCTACCTGTGGGGAGGGGAAGGAAAAGGAGTTTGTAAGCCACGCTGAGACTCCCCTGGGTAGTGAAGGGCGGGGTATAAATCCAATCTCTTCTCTTCTTCTTCTCAGTGTACACTTTGCCCAAGCACGATGTTCAGTCCACAATTGCAGTGGATTTTCCTTTGAGCAGCTGTTCCCCTCTCTTCGCATGCTGAATCTGACGATGTTTCCAAGGGATCCGATGACCACCAGGAACAGCTTTTGGGGTGGCATCAGGAGCTGCAAAAGTCAAGGAGAGGTGTGTGTGGGGAAATCTTTCGGGTTCACAGTTCCCTGGTTCCACCTAATGGGTTTTCGGGCTACGTACCACATTTTGTCTTCTAGACTCTTGAATACATTAAATTGTCAAACAATATCAATTTCAAGAGGACTTGATTTTACGCTTTTAAAAAGAAAGAAAGAAAACGGGATTTTCTTTTCATGCCTGCATGAATACAAGGCTCCCTTCTTCCCTGTCTCATGACCTCTGTGCCACTTTCACCATTAGTACTTAATGATAAGCTAACTCTTATAACAGCTCCAAGAAAAAGTCAGCTTCAGTGACAGGAAATGAATACCTATTTAAGCTACCATGCAAACCAAGAGCTAAACTGATCTCTTCAATAAAGACATCAAAGATTTCCGGGCCATTTTATACAATAATAATATCAGCTCGGACTTACGATGGTTGGCTTTCCAGACAGTGACCACGGACCATACTCTTTGAAATTTAACAAATAAAACTGGTATGTGCTTGTAACACACCTGCAGAAACAGTTTCTGATTTGCAGTGCTGCTTACACTGGAATGAAGGCCAGGTTAGTTAGTCAGTATCCTGTGGTCTCCCAGCAGGGAATATGTATTATAATAACATCCAAGGTACTGAGAGCACAGCAGCTGAACTGAATCCCATAGAAATTTTGCTGATACCCACCAATCACAGAGCACCACACTGACAATGTCCCCTGTTAGTCATATGTGGAAGAAGCCAACCAACACGTCCCAGCACCAGTATGCCTTTCTGACATCACCATGTCCCCACTCACATGCAGAACATGGTAAAAGAGGGAGCATAGGAAACATAGGGTAGTATGCTATGGGCTGGATTATGGTATGGAACTTGCTAAGACTGAAAGGGGAAAAGATCTCGGGGTTGTAGTGGATATCTCAATGAAAGTGTCAACCCAGTGTGCTGTTGTGGTAAAAAAGGAAAACTCTATGACCGATTTCCCACAAGCAGCTGTTCCAGGGTCTCTCTTTCATTTGCCCTGGTTGCATTGGTCAATTTCACACTATTTGCTGCATGGCCAAATTTTGACCTGCAGCTTCCCCCCCCCCCCCCCCGCCCCCCAATTTTCCCCATGTCTTCTCAATCCTTGTTTTTTGAGATTGAGAAGACGCAGGAGAAATCGGGGGGAGCTGCGGATCAAAATGCATCCGCGCAGCGAATAGTGTGAAACTGACCAATGCAACCAGGGCAAACGGAAGAACGACGCCAGCACAGCTGCTTGTGGGAAATCAGTCTCTGTTAGGGATTATTAGGAAAGGGATTGAGAATAAAACAGCCAATACTGTAATGCCTCCATATAGATCTATGGTGAGGCTCCTGTGTACAGTTCTGGTCCCCATATCTCCAAAAGGACATTGCAGAGCTGGAAAAAGTACAGAGAAGGACGACCAAGATGTTTCGGGGGGGTTGGAGCACATGCCCTATTTTGCTCACTGCAGCCATCTTGAAAGCTTGCTTCTGTGGGCCAAACAGCTTGCTGGCCTATCTGGACTCTGGAGAGAGACTCTGGATTGCTGGGAACCTTCCGCTGAGACTATGTAACATCTGGTGATTTGTAACCATTGTTAGTTACTTCAGCTCTTAGCTTTCTTGTGACATCCTCACAGTTCTAGTTCCTTTTGAAATATTTCTGCACCCTAATAAATAAAATATATTTTATTTTACTTTTGTGGTTATTTGCCTTCAACTGACTTCAATCTAAATCCAGAGTCTTAGGCTGCAGTCACACACACTAAATAATCCACTTTCAATCCACTTTAATTGCAGTTTCCTATTGGATTTTGCCAGTTCACACAGTAAAAAGCAAGTTGGAAACTGCAATGGAAGTGGATTGAAAGTGGATTATTTAGTATGTGTGACTGCAGCCTTAGGCTGTTTTTACATCTGACTTTCCCGCTGGAATCATTCTAATTCCAAAAAAACCTGCCCACACCTCTGTGCGGTGTGAAACCGTGCTGCTACTGAAATATCCACATCTACTAATTGCCCTCCTGTGGTCAAGCTAGTATTCAACCGGCTTTATTCTGCTTTGAACAATTGCTGTTGATTAGTGCACTTAGACCCCCTGGAGTGAAATTTCACACCACTGTGAAATCAGCACAGGAAAAGACAGCAGTCAAACTACTTTAGAGGGGAGGTGTAAAATGACCCTTAGACTGCATGACCACCTACCAAGATAATTGCTTTTGTAAGAAACTTGTTCTGCAAGCCTACCTTGCAGGGCTGATTTTCTTGTTTAGTCCTGGGAAGGTTGGAAGCTTAGCCTTTGGCTTCTAATCACTGGGATAAAGGAGGGTAAATGCAGTAAAGGAGGGGAAGACCCAGAAGATGGACGATTGCACTATGATTTCATGTGCAAGTCCCCACCCACCCCCCCGCCCAGTACTGTGGTTTGATAGGCAAGGTGAAGTGAGACATCTATCTTGAAGCGGCTTTAGAAGAAACTGTTGCTTTTCAGGATGGTGCTCGCTAAACTGTTTCTGAAATGTGGAAAGTGGAACCAGTTCAATGTCCCGCAATATATATTGCTGCCTATAACAGTGGGGTTGAGAGTTATTATTTTGCATTTTAAGTTTCTTGGATTTTTTTTAGCAATATGTTCTTTATTAATGACTACAATCAGGGGTCGTTTGGGCCTGGAGCATGCCAGAGCGCTGCTCCGGGAGCTCAGGAGCGGGCACAAATGGCGACGGTGGCCCCCTGCCCCCCAGCCCCTTCTCTCTAGAGTCACACTGCAGCAGCGGCACAATCTCTCTATTGTATTCTATGGCCCATAGAATACAATGGAAAGATAATGCTGCTGCTGCTGCAGTGCAGCTCTAGAGAGAAGGGGTTTAAACTTTAACCCCCTTCTCTCTTCGCTTCCCCCCCTCCCCAACTTGGCTGATCTTCAGTGTTTGTTCAGGAGTCAGGGGGTTCAACCCTCCTTTTATGGCATTTAGAATCCTGGTCCGCAGTCTGTATTTAATGGGAGCAGGGTCCGGATGGGAAATTAAAACCTCTCCAAGTACTAGTTGGCTGTGGGTGGACGCCTGTGCTGATCCTGCTTAGCTTACTGGCTGGAGCAGGCAATTAGCTCTTTTAATTAAATTAGCCACTGTGCCCCCTCTGTGTCCCCCCCCCATGAAAAAAAGGTCTAGCTATGGGGCTGCTTCTGATTCCGCTGTAATGGGCTATATTTTATTATCACCTTTGGGCTGGGTCCTATATCCGCTCCAGTGAGATTTACGCTGATTTGCCACTCTCATTGCAGTCTCTCTGCAGCTCCCCACAATTTTCCTGAGGGCCACCCTTTCTAGAAGCCAGATTTTGGGGAGTGCAGCGTGTGAGCACAGAGTAACTGTTTAAATGTGGGTGTGTACCAGAAAGGTTTCTGCTGCATTGTGGCTCGAAACCAATAACAAAAATTGGGATATGTGGTTCCTTGGGGAGGAGAAGCTGGTGTTCACACCTTCTGACTTCCTCAGCGGGAGACAGCTTTGAAATATGGGGTAAGGTTTCAATGCAGATTGTGGGAACAAGCCCAGAGATAGAAATACTAGGACAACACATGCTGCATAGTATCCCATTTGTTTTGGGGACTCCATAGATTGCTTTCTGCTGATTGGGACTGGTCCTGTTTCCAGCAGCAAAAAAAAAAACCCATGGTGGGTGGAGCCAGCCATGATTGGTTAATCGAGCTGTAAACTTGGTAGCGCACTATCAGCACAATGCCTATGGCACTGTATGCCGCAGCAGAAAGGGGGAAGAGGGTAAATTCCATCCCACAAACTCAGTTGTGCTTACTGTGTATGCAGTCTGGTCCTTTTTGGCAGTAATGAAAGTGGGCTGCATTCCTCATACTACAGGTAGAAACATGCTAAAAATAAATTCTTAACATGTGTCTGCTTTTGGGACTGCAGCGAGACTAGTCAGTTGGAACAATACGTCACTGGTGTGACAAGCTGAATAACTCTTCTTAGGATTTTGCTCAAGAAACACTAACATATTCTCAATTGGATCATGCCAGGCTACCAAATGGCAGTGAGCTGCTGTAACCCTGAACCGTACAAGAATGCTTTTAATTCTCCATTGTGATGTTTGTGATTTTCTTCAGTCTCTAGAACAGGTTTGCAGGGACCAGTTGTTTACTTGGTGTGGGGGGAACAAAATGGGTCACTGGGCTTTCAAGCTGGCCCCAAATGTCTAGGCACATTGTTGGTCCATGAAAGTCTGTGAAACTCATGCTTGGAAAATAAGTTCATGGTGATCGTGTATATAAGGCCAGTTGTAGTGACCTGTGATTAATGGACTATAGTTAATGATTCGTAGGTCTATGAGCTGTTATTAAGGACAATGTTTATGGTTCATGGTCCGTAAGACAGGCATGTGGTCAGCTCCAGAGCTGACAGCATCTGATTTGTCGAAACAGAATGGATCAAAGGTCTGTTTATAGTCAGGTCAGAATTATCTGAATCCTGATTAGAGACAATCTTTTAACAGTTTGGTCCAATGTAGAATTAGATTCAACTTCAAGAGATGCTAAGTCCCCTGAATAGAGCTCTCAGTACTGGGGTTTCCCCCCCCCCCAATTAAAAATACACATGCAGAGCTGCAATCCCAATCAGAATCAGGTTCCTATGGGTCTAATTTGTAGAGAGAAAAGACAACGGGAAAGCCAGTTATGAATCTCTGTTCCTGGATTTCCAAGTGTGTTGTTAAGCCGAGCTCTGTGTTAAATTAGATGAATCTGTACATCACTGATTGCTTCCTGCCACTTTCCTGTCATTCAATGCCTTCCATCTAACTAAAGTTACCAACTCCAGTTTGAGAAATTCCTGGAAATTTTGGGGTGGAGCCTGGTGAGGGCAGAGTTTGAGGAGGGAAGCTTCCTCATCAGGGATGGGGTTTCATAGAGTCTGCCCAACAAAACTGCCATTTCCTCGAGGGAAACAGATCTCTGTAGTCTGGAGATCATTTCTAATTACGAGGGAACTAGAACTCAGATCCCACCTGTAGGATGGAAAACCTACATTTTCAATGACTGGTCAAATTGACTGCACTGATAGAAAGGGCTGTGGACCAAGCCACCTCTGTCAAGTTACCTGACAAAATACTTTGGTTTGGAATGTATAGAAGCATGAACAGAAGTTGTTACTGGAGACAGATTATCCTGTCTGTCTGTCTGTCTGTCTAATGTTCTTATCTTGCTTTAATTCAAAGGAACTCACAGCAATATAAAAGGCTGTCTCCTTCATTCCATATCCACAGCTAACCTGTGAAGTTAGGTTGAGAGAAACTGAGCGGCTCAAGGTCACCCAGTGAGTTTCATGGACAAGCAGGGATTGGAACCTGGGTCTCTCCAGTCTTTGTCCAGCACTGGCCTGGAAGAAAACATATTGCTTCTCTTATCCATGGAAAACTGGTTCTACAATCCAGATGCCTGAGAACCCCGGCGCTTTAGCTTGACTGTCTAGATGGAAACATGATGATATATCTTACCCTGCTAGAATCAACATCAAATATATACCTTGGAAACAGCCGTCTTTGTATATAATGTACAGGGAAAGATTGAACAAACGTGTTTGTTTGAAAAGCTATCCAGCTTCATAGCTTCCAAATGTTCGGCACTGACAAGTGAGAAATATTTGTGTGTGTGTGTGTGTGTGTGTGTGTGTGTGTGTGTTTAAAAGCCACACCACTGGCCTTTAAAAAAAAACACACTTTCAGTATTTACTTAACCTAGTAACTAGGTTTATTAGAGAGGTCCCATTCTTTGTACTTTAGGTAATGGATTCACCATATGTTTGTGCTTTTAAGGACTTGGGTTAGATGGCTAACACCTATTTCTCCACCTCCTGCCTCAGAGGTTAAGACCCTGATGCATTGCCAGTTTACTGCTTTGGTCCTTTCCCCGTTTATAATTACCATCATTCCTAGAGTGAAGGAAATCCCGGTGCTTTTGCCCTAACTAGCTGCAATGTTTCACTATAAAAAGTGTACTCCTTTAAAAAAAAAAGGGGGGAATAAAAAGTAATAAAACTTTCACATTATTAACTTTCCCCCTTTTATAAGAACACTGAGAAAAATGCCATTGTACCACATTAAAGGCCTTTGCCGATGACTCGCCATTGGCTAATGAGTCTTGTCGTATATCCCTCCGCCACATGCGAGTGCCTCCCAGTGCTGTGTTTAAATTAACCTTGATGTGGTGCCAGGAATGTGTAAAGGATCGACTTTGATAGTAGCAGGGGGAGGCTAATTTTGGGAACATGCTTTGAAAATATGTGTGAGATAACGTATTTTTTTTTTAGGTTAATTAATTGAAGAAAGTGCCTCCTATAGGAATGTTCTGTTCTTAATAACGGTGCATTATTCATGCGTTCTTTTTTTTTTCTCCACACGGCCTTTTTCCACTGGTGGCACTACAGCCTCTGTTGTAGTTGAAATGGAAGTTCGTTTATCCAAACATCTTGATTGCCTGGATAATTAAAAGTTGTGGAAGTCAGGGAGGGTACATAGCATAGGGTTACACAAGGAACACCCGGCAAAGTTAGATCAAGTTGTGGGAAGCTTTCCCGGAGGAAAATGCCTCAGTGCACATCATTTGTCATTTCAGAAGGAGGGGTGTGCAAACCCCAGCTGTTTCAGTCAGTTGTTGTTTGTGAGGAGGTTATTGGGTTTTGTTATAAAAAAATTATTGTTTTTGCTGGTTTTTTTTTTTTATTTGGCTGATATTTTCTTTCTCTGTTTCTTTCAGGCACTTTCCTGGAAGCATTTGCTTGTGAATAGACCAGTTTAGGATTGTTCCATATGCCTTTGGACTATGTTGTATCTTGACACTTCTAATCAACTTGTATGCTGCCTGAAGCATTGGGACGCAGTGGTACAAAAAAGCATGCATATACATTTGAGACATTCAAATAACCAAGCCTTGGATCAGCTGTAAGGTATCAAGTGTAAAGGAGAGAGGTCTAACAAACCTTTTCCTCAGAATACATGGCTTTCAGATTAGCCTCACCTTCTCATGTGCCATTTAAAGGCATGAGGGAACACTACTGTGGTTTAAATGTGGGCATACTGTGTCAGACTAGGGTTGCCAAGTGTATTTAACTTACCGGCGAGGGGGAGGAGCTCCGCTGGCCGGGAGTTTCTCCGGTGCGCGCGCAAAGCGTGTGCGCCGGGCAGCGTCACCGGAAGTGTCGTCAGCACGTTGGAGGCGTTGCCAGGGCAACGCTCTGGCAATTGCCCCAAAACTCTATGGTATCATAGAGTTTTGGGGCGATTGCCAGAGCGTCGCCCTGGCAACGCCCCCAACATGATGGTGTCACTTCTGGGTGACGTCATCACGTTAGGGAGGTCGTCCAGGCTGGACGACCTCGGGGGTGGGGTTTCCCCCGCCGGCTGAATGCTGGCCGGTGGATCGGGAACCCCTGTAGCGGGGGATCCCCCACCCCCCGGGCTGACTTGGCAGCCCTATGTCAGACTAGGATCTGCAAAACCCAAGTTTGAATCTCCACCCTGCTATGGAAACTTGCTGGGTGTTCTTGGGGGCAGTCGCATACTCTCAGCTTAGCTTACCTCACAGGGTTGTTGTGAGGATAAAAATAGAGGAGAGGAGAACCATGAAAGCCCCTTTGGACCCCCACTGGGGACAAAAGGCAGGGGATAAGCAAACATAAATTAAGTAAATATATAATCGTAAAACAAAGTTCAAATCCAGTGGCACCTTTAAGACCAACAAAGTTTAATTCTGGATATAAACTTTCATGTGCATACACACTTCTTCTGATTTTTGTTGGTCTTAAAGGTGCCTCTGGACTTGAACTTTGTTCTGTTGCTTCAGAACAAAACAGCTACCCAACTGAATATATAATCATAAAGTATGTTCAAGTATGAAAACAGGTACCATTGTACTAAGTCTAAAAATAGGCATGTGGAGAGACTGAGGTATTTAGCCTTTTCTCCTAGTAACACCCTCTCCCGGCTCTGAAAAACTACCATGGAACCATTTCATGACATGCAAAAGGCTGTTGTCGAAAGGAAGAATTTGGGGGAGGGGAAGCTGCATGCATAGGAGCCGTTTGCGTATCTGCACAAACCTCTGAAATCCTGGGCTTTGCAGACACATATACTGGAAAGATAGAAAGGCAAGTCCTGCTTTATAGTGACAGGGCCCATCCAATGTAATAGGAAGAAACTTGTACAACACAGAATCTTTCAGACACTTAATGCCTGTGAGATACGTGGTGCGAGAACTTTGAAAATATCCTAAAACCTCTATCTATCTAATTCCCAGCTGTGTCCCCTATGTGCAGATACGTATTGCCACAGATAGGGGGCACATGAAGGGTAAAGAGATTTTCTGCACACTTGGGGAACCCCCTAGGTGTGCAGAAAAATCTAAAATCTTTTTTTAAAAAACTATACAAGGGGAAGTTATTTCCCCAAAAGTAAAGTAGCAATCTGTACAAGTGAGAAGTAGCATTCTCCAGGTGAGCCCACAAGAGTGAGGAAAGGAAGCCTCTCTGAGCCCAACTGGAGCAACTCCGGGAGAGCTGCCAAGAGCAGGGGTGGGGGGAAGGTGGTGGGCCTGGCAGCTGCAGTGGAGCCCAGGGGACTCACTGGGCCCAGAGATAAAGTGTGTGTGTGGGAGATGGGATTCTCCCCCATGAGTATTATGGGCCCCCACTTGTTCTTACTATAATTCTCATCTCCACGAGTCTGTGGATCACTTAGAGGATACATTATATATTGAATGGTCTCTGCACAAATGTATTTCTCGTTCAGAATTTTATATTTATTTTATTTATTGCACCTATGCACTTTTCTCCCCAATGGGGACCCAAAGTGGCTCACAATATTCTCCCCTCTATGTTATCCTCGCAACAATCCTGAGAAGTAGGTTGGCTGAATATGCATGACTGCCTCAAGGTCACCCAGCAAGGCTCTATGGGATTTGAACCTGGAATCTCCCAGATCTTTGGCTGACACTAACCATGACACCTTGCTGGCTCTCTTCAGATATTTCCCCACACAAAAGTGCTTATTTGTGATTACTGTTCCTCTCCCCCCCCCTTTTTTTGGGCGGGGGATAGTTGCTGAGGGGGGTTTACTCACATTTATTGTAAGAGCTGAAATGATAATGATAAAATGTGAGCCTTTGCATGCCTCATGTTGCTGCTGAAGACACTCGCAACTTGCTTTACAACCTCACGCTCCTCTGCTTGCTGGACTGTGTGTTGCTTACTGCAAATTGTATCGGTGTCGAACTATGAAGTGTTAAATAATGTATACGAGATATGTGAAAGTGCTGAGTGCCTGGAGGCCCAGGAGATGGGTGAATAATTAATACCATCATTGCTTCTTTTGTTAGTTGATACTCACTCACTGAATTTCATCACAATGAGTCTACAGAAGGGGAGCTGAGACCACAGAGTTTCAAAAACCGGTGATGATTGCATCAGCTTTTAAATTCTGCTTGAGGATTAATTTGGAATGTGTGTGTGTATTGGAATGTGTGTGTGTGCGCGCGTACAAACACATACACAGATGAGACAGTGAGTGAGTGTGTGTGTGTGTGTGTGTGTGTGAGGGAGAGAGAGATTACAGTGAGCATTTGTTTCAACGTAGCTTTTAAAAAATTTAAACATTTTAATGCAGTCTTTCCATGCAGTTCAGTGTCCCCAAGGTGCTGAGCAGTCAAAAATATTAAAATAATTTTAAAATGAATCTCTATATGAACAACAACAACAACAATTCAACAAAATACAAACACATACATACAAACATGAAATGTCCATGCAGGTCACTCAGTGAAAGAATGCCAAACAAAACAGACAAATCTTTGCCTGTATGTGGAATAGAGGGGGACAAACAAATCTCCCTGGGAAGGGAATACAATAATTTTTGTGCTGCAATTTAGAAGGCCTGTTCTCAGGGGTTAAAGTAAAAATAAAGTTTTCCCTTGCTCGAAAGCCAGTCGAATACGACTCTAGGGGGCGGTGCTCATCTCCATTTCCAAGCCAAAGAGCCAGCACTGTCTGAAGACATTTCCGTGGTCATGTGGCCAGCATGACTAGACACCGAGGTGTATGGAACGCTATTACCTTCCCACCAAAGTGGTACCTATTTATCTACTCGCAATTTCTTGTTTTCAAACTGCTAGGTTGGCAGGAGCTGGGACCAGAGATGGGAGCTCACTCCAACATGCGGCACTTGGGTCTCGAACTGCTGAACTACCAATCTTCCGGTCTGCAGTTCAGCATCTTAACCACTGAGCCACTGTGGTCCATTCTCAGGGGTTGCTGCTCATCTAACCTCAGATGGTGGAGGCACTCTAAATTTTGTCAGTTCTGCTGACACTTCCCCCAAGTTTTTCCAGTCAGTTAAAGCATTTTTTAGACTGATGAAATTTGTACAAAGGAGGACAATTCTTATGTCATAAGTGCCATGCAGAATGTCCTGCCACCCATGCTTCCATGTGAAGGCAGCTCGCTATGGCAAATACAACATGAGAACCAATTGTTAATGCAGATCGTTCTGACTGCATAAACAGTTTCCATGCCTGCAGTGAGTGAATGGAGAAATGCCACTGGTACATTAATGTTATTCCACAAAGCTAGTGAAAGCTTTTCCAACAGCTTTTATATGGTGCCTATAATGTGAAGACCCATCTTTCCTCTTATTATCTGCTGTGTTTATATGATCACTGCATTTCTAAGTATAAATTTGTCATCAGTGTAAGTAGCTTTCAGTAGAAGGTGTAGGTTTTTGTGTTCCCTTTGGTCTCTGAACCTATGGTGGCCGTGAAGTGGTAGCTGGGTCTAGAGCATGTTGTTGAGAGATCCAGTGCCAAGATTACTCTAATATTTTCTTTTATATTTTTTTAAGATATGAGAGGAATAATCCCAAGGCTTAATGCTTGGCACAATTGTATTGTGTGTACACATTTTTCTGAAGTCTGTTTTGTATACAGAAAAGAACTTGCATGCTTAAATTGGTATTTTCATCCTCTTTCAGCAGCCAGATTTCACTTCCTACCCTCACGTCTGCCTGAGGGATGGAAAGCCTTTCAGACAAGCACAGCATCTGCAAAGCCTTTAGTGTCAATTATCTGCTACCTTTGGGGCAACTTATAAAATCTGTAGCAGCCTATGGCTACTGTTGTGGCCAAGCTGTGAGTTGTAGCTCCATAGAGAGGTAGATTGTGCGCCCCCCCCCCCCCCAGTATGTTCTGCTTTTCACTTTCAGCTGTGGTCTCTTTCCACTGGCAAAGTCTCCACTGGCACAAGGGTTCCCAACATTGCCTTGGGTTTTGTGCCTTCAATTCCTTTTTCCTATTATAAATCTGTATCCTATCTTATAGTTCTTGACTATTGAAAGTTGTTCTCCTTAGTCTTCGGCCTGTAGCTATGGCAGGGCATTTCAGGGCTCTGCCCCATCAAATGTGAGGCACATCCCACAACAGCTGCTGCCCCTCTCCCCCTCCTCCCCTCCCCTCCCGTAGCATTAAAAGGGCCCTCCAGCTGATCAGTGGGAGCACATGGCCCGCCAATCAACTGGAGGGCCCTTTAAATTTTGCAGCCGCCCCTTCCAGCTGATCAGTGGGCCCTTTAAATCTTGCAGGAGGTGAGAGAGAGGGGTGACTGCCAGCTGCACACCTACCCTGAACTCCAGGCAGTGCCACTTGGAGCTCAGGGAAGGCATGCAGCCAGCAGTCGCTGCTCTCCCCCTGCAAGGAAGGGGGTGGCTGCACACCTTCCCTGATCTCCAAGTGACAAAAATGTTACTTTTTTCCCACCATAGAGAACAATGGAAAGAATGGGGGCAACCTGTTTGGAGGCCCATGGGGGCAACCTGTTTGGAGGCCCATAGAATTGGACCCCCTGGTCCAATCTTCTTGAAACTTGGTGGGTATTTGGGAGAGAGGTCCCAGAAGCTACCCTGCAAGCTTGGAGCCTCACCCTCAAATCCCCTCCCCTACAGCTGCTTTTAAAGCTGCCGCTGAACTTCAGCAGCAATTCGGCGGTGGGCCAAATCAGATCAGAGAATCAGAAGTGCCCACTTCTGAGCTGGCGGAGCAGTGCTCTGCCTCGCTCCGGCCCCAAAACCCCCCTGATTTTACTTAACTTTTAAAATGTATTAGTTCTGTATTTTTATGATGTAAACCTTTGAATTTCAAATGTGTTCATCTGATTGTTGCATTTTATTGAATGTCTGTACTCAGCCTAGCCTGAGTAAGTCCAGCAAACCGTTGTGCTTTATAGATTGTTGTACTGAGAATAAACTGGAAATTTCCTTGACAAGTGACAGGAGAGGAGAGGGGTGGTGCATGGAGTGGGTGGAGTCTGGAGTGATGTCACTTGGAGGCAGTGCTGTAGGCTGCCTCACCTAGTCTCTATGGGCTTTACCACAGAGACTGCAGACATATCTAGAGTGTCAGTATGTGGAGGTTCAGGGAAGGAAAGGGGCATGTTTGCCAGTATGTGGAGGCTCAGGGAAGGAAAGGGGCATGTTTGCTTGGCTGCCCTCGGTCTCCCCATCCTGGTGGGCTGGCTGGGGAGACCCAGGGCAGCCAGGCACACATGCCTGCTTCCCTTCCCGATCTTCTCTAGGCACCCCACAGCAGGGAAAGCACAGGGGCAGGCAGGATAAGCATATGTGGGTGCAGTGGCAGAGAAGCTCGGGGGGGGGGAGAGGCAAGCTTCCATGCCTGCCCGGTGCTTTCCCAGCCCCCTGAATATGTTAATGAGCTGTGCTGTCAGGAGTGTGGCCTCCTAATATGCTAATGAGTTTCTGCTATTGGGTGTGGCCTGTTATGTTAATGAGTTCCTACTGGGCTTTTTCTACAAAAAGAGCCCTGTTGTACATTGCCAAGAGGAGTATGATTTCTGATGCTAAGCTGATATTGACAGTTCAAGACTAAGGCCTAGATCAAACAGGCACATAAATAGCCATATCTTGGAGATATAAAGGTGTACCTGGAGCAGGGTTTCCACCTCCATATTGGGAAATACCTGGACATTTTGAGAATGGAGCCTGAAGAGGTTGAGGTTTGAGGAGGGGAGAGACTTCAGTAGGGCATAATGCCTTCCAAAGCAGCCATTTCCTTCTCTGTTGCCTGCAGGTCAGATGTAATCCCAGGAAATCTCCACCCACTACCTGGAAGTTGGCAACCCTAATCTGGGGTGTGTGCAGGTGGCAAGCCTGCTGGTGCTGCACTGGCAAGAGAGAGACATCAATGATGGGTCTTGGGTGGGGTTGCCTATTTGGGTCAGAGCAGCAAACTATGCAATGTGATCCTGTGTATTTTGCTTGAAAGTAAGTCTCACTGAGTTGAACAGGGCTTCCGCTCTGATACATGTGCATACAACTGCAACTTCAATCAACTAAACCGAATTTAAGCTTTCATAGATTCATATAGTTAAACAAACAAACAAACCTGTTTTTTTTCTTTTTTAAGGTTATATTCTGCTGTAAACTGCTTTGGGAGCCTTTTAAACCAAAACAAATATTTCTACCAAACTATTTTAATAAACACAATTAAAAATAATCTGTGGGGGCCAATAGTAATGGGAGATCATAGAGCTGAGAGAGTTTTTAAAGCTGTTTCAATAATGCTGGGTCACTGCATTAGGGAGAGCAACATGAAATATTAAAGCCTTTTCCCCTTGTGTAGTTGTTTTGTTATTGAGCTATAAGTTACCATACACATCCTTTTGGTAACTCAAAACAGCATCTGCAATGAAGGTATGGCAACAGACATATTCATTTAATAATGACATACTTGGTCAATAAATCCTTTAGTCAGTTGACAGATCTATCTGATATTATCTTTAAAAACCTAGGTAAATTTAGGCTCCTAAAGGTTAATTTTTGTCCTCAGAAACACTTTACTACTATTTGTGTGAAAGATCCAATAGGACCCCCACGTGTAATTGTTTGCACTTGATTAGAACACTGTGAAGTGCTCTCTGGGATAAGGTTTAGAATTAGAATTAAAAAGGGATACAGAGGGAAACCAGGAAATTACTCGCCGGTCAGCCTATCATCTGTCCCAGGAAAATTAATAGAAACTGTAATCAAAGATAGAATTGTTAGGCACATAGAGGGACAAAACCTGCTGAGGGAAAATCAACATGGCTCCTGCAAAGGGAAGTCCTGCCTCAACAACCTTTGGGAGTTAATTGAGAATGTGAAGAAGCATGTAAAGAATGGTTTCCTGATAGACATTATATACTTGGATTTTCAAAAAGCTCTTGACAAGGTACCTCACCAAAGACTTCTGAGTAAATGTAGCAATCATAGGATAAGAGGATGGGTTCTTTTATGGTTTAAAAATTGGTTAAATGAGAGGAAGCAAAGAGTAGGAATCAATGGACAGTTCTCACAGTGGAGGGAAGTAAGCAGTGGGCCAGTACTATTTAATGTATTTATCAGTTATCTGGAACTTGGGGTGAGTAGTTTGATGGATGGGTTTGTAGATTACACAAAATTATTCAGGATGGTGAAAACCAAGGCTGACTGTGAAGAACTCCAAGAGGATTTGCACAAACTGGGTGAGTAGGCAACAATGTGGCAAATGAAGTTCAGTGTTGGTAAGTGGAAGCTGATGCACACTGGAACAAAATATCCCAACTTCATGTATAGGCTAATGGGGTCTGAACTTTCTGAAAATGAGAGGAGAAAGATCTTGGGATCATAGTGGATAGCTCAATGAAAATGTCAGCCCAGTGTCTGGGACTTGTCAGTTTATAAAACAGGCAGGTATGAAAAAGGCAAACTCTACTGGAGTCTTATTCTTTTCTACTGCTACAGGTAGACTAACATGGCTACCCATCTTGATCAATTTGGGGGATTATTTGGAAGGAGATTGAAAATAAAATGGCCAGTATTGTAATGCCTCTGTATAGATCTATGATGTGATATCATTTGGAATACTGTGTACAGTTTTGGTAACTGTGGCCCTTTTCAGACAGCTTATCCCATTTTAGTAACTGGTTACTAACGGATTTCTTCTGACATTTCAGACAGAACCGTTTTAGTAACCAGCTGCTAGCAGAATTAATTTATGTGTTCATACAAACCCGGTTGCTTACCATTGGTGAAGTATACCTGAGCTGTTGTTGATATAAACTGTTTTCTTCCATTTTCAGCCCCTTCCTTGCGCTTCTGAATTGCTGCTATGTGCTGTTTGAAATGCCCAGTTACCACTTCCTGAAATTCTGCTTTTGTTTTCTGGCCCCTTTTCACCGCATGCAAAACCTTCCTCTGAGGTTTTTAAAAAAATATTCTTATGTAATCTGGGGTATTGCCTTTGTTTGGGTCACAAGCGATTTCCCTTCTGTTTTGCAAGCTTACGGGTGCTCTCTTACAGAAACTCTATGAGAGAAATCTTCTGATAGAGGATCACTATTTCTGCCCATAGTCAAGCATCTGTTTACTACCCTTAATATCTCAGCAGTTGCCTTCTCAAAGGACATGGATGCCTGAGTGTCTAAGTTGCCAACCACACACACATAGTTCTGAGGGAGACTCAGGAAGAGAGTACTAAGTCTATAGTCCTCTTCAACTGGAACTGATGCATCTTCCAGGTGCAAAAATAAATCAGTGAGTTTGCTAGTATGCATATGGAAGCAATCCCCACATCTGAATTTGATAGATGCTAGCCTTTGACACAATGAGTACGGGAATGCCCATCCTGTACATTGTTGAGATCTCTTAAGAGCCAAATGCATTTCTTTAGCTGTAGTCAAATGTCTAATTTGTGAAAGATAAAAACTGTTTACCAATGACATGATGAGAGTTTGCTCCTTATGGTCAGGGGTCATTTCAAGCAGGAGCGCGCAGGAGCGCTGTTCTGGGAGTAACAAGCCTAGGAGCGGGCACATATGGTGATACACTGTGGAAAAAAGCAAAAGCATACTAACTTGATCTGTATTTTCATGCTTGTTGTCGGGTAGCTTCCCTGCAAGAGCAAAGGAAACCTGAAGTGTCTTTAGTCAAAGTGTAAAGCTGGCTCTCCAGCTCTGAGTTGGGAAATACCTGGAGACTTTTGGGTGGAGCCTGAGCAGTGGGTGTTGCCTTCTGACACACTTCTGGCAATGTCAGGGGGTGTGGCATATGCAAATAAGTTATGCTAATGAGCTCCTGCACCTCTTTTTTTACGAAATGACCCCTGCTTAAGGTCATTCTCATCCCATGCCATTTTTTGTGCAACTTTAGCTCCTGTTGGAGGATTATCCATGATAAATTTCTCTAGCTTCTCAACTTGCAGGGCCATTTTTAGCCACATTTGCCATGAAGAAAAATGGTCAGGCATTAGGATCTCCATTTGTAATTTTCCATCAATGTAGATCGATCACGGTCATGGCATTGTTCCCTGTCTCTTCAGTTCACTGACTCACACATGTTTGTCTTAGAGTTCTAGCAAGAAAGGCAAATGGTACACGAAGTAAATAAATATATTTTGTTTTGAAAGAAACATGTATCTATTTTACTATATACATTGGCAGCCATTGTTCAATGTATAGAAAAAAGTCATACTTGAAGCAGACACAGGACAGGACAGGACGGAATGGTAAACTGCTTGTAGGAGAAAGAATGAAAGGAAGGAAGGAAGGAAGGAAGGAAGGAAGGAAGGAAGGAAGGAAGGAAAGAAAGAAAGAAAGAAAGAAAGAAAGAAAGAAAAAAAGAAAGAAAGAAAGAAAGAAAGCTTTCGCTAATTTTTGAATTAAACTGAAGTCTATGAGGAGATGCAGCCCAAAGGAGAAGATGAGATTAGAACTCTCTCTGAGGGGTCAGTTTGACTTATGACCTTCACATTATAAAAAGATTTTTTTCCTGGGGCCACTAGGCAACAATATGTTAAAAAGTTTCAACCTCAGCCCTGAGGAAGATAATAAGGCAATTAGGAGCGTAGACCTAGATGAATTACATTTTTGACTCTGAGGAAGTAGCAACAAGAGAAGGGATGGGAATGCTTTTGATGAGAAGTTTGGCATCTTGCCAAGAATGGCGGCAACCCCAAGGTTGGATAGATGGCTAATTGTGTCATTGGATTTCAGAAATGGAATAAGGAGCCATACAGCTATCAGGCTGAGATATTATGAAAAGTCATACAGAGATTAGAGATTTAAACAGCAGACTGTCTCCTCCCGTTCTTGAGATCTCCAAGAGCACCTCTTGGATATATCATCAGGACACCAAATATATGTGGCGAGATGCTGCTTTTTCAGCATCTTACTTATGCAAAATTATTTATCCAGACATGCTTAAGTCAGGTCCTCTTGATTTCAGTGGGATATATTGGGCCTTTTGTGGATAAAAGCAGGCTAGACATTATAAATAAAATAAAATAAAATATTGGGAGATGGCTGGGTAAATGCAAAAGTCTCCCACAATGCATCTCTTGCTGAGCTCTCCCAGTACAGACTGCACATGTACGATTATTGCCTGAACTATCTCTCACATGAACTAGCTCTTATACGTACAACACTCATTGCAGAATGTCCTGGTACATTTGTTATTTTATGTGTGAGGAGCATTCTGATGAATATTTGATCACCCACTTTGTACCCGGAGGTGATACAGCAGACCCTCATCATATGTGAGGGATCCATTCCTGAGATCAGTATGGCACAGTGGCACTCCCACTGCACCATCCTGACCCCAGGAACAGATCTCTCACAAATAGTGAGTCTCTAGTGCAGGGGTGTCAAACATGTGGCCCAGGTAGCAGATCAGGCCCCCGGAGGGCTTCTATCAGCCTGCACTGGAACTGGCCATCTCCTGCTTCCAGTTCTGTTGCTGCTGCTGCATCATAGCTTGCTTCACCAGACTCTCTCAATTGCTCAGCCATTTCATGTTTTCCCCTGGGTCCTAGACTCAGAACTCTGAGCATGAGATTTCTGAGGTGAATCTCAATAAATCAAAAGTAGGTTTGCAGCTTACAGATACACACCTGAACAGCATACTCAGGATTGCAACAGCACAGACATTTTGATGCAATAATTCAGAGCAAGAGGTGTCAGTTATCAGAGACTGTTAAATAAACAAAATATTGCAAGAGTGCTAATGTTTTAGGACCCACATGGTCCGGCCCAACAAGTTCCCATTTATGTCAGATCTGGCCTTCATAATAAATGAGGTCGACACCCCTGCTCTAGTGTATCAGTCTGATGAGTTACCAAAATCTAGATGGGGCCTCAAGTTCTCCTGGATTACACAGATCAGTTCCCCTGGAGGAAATCTGGAGGGCAGACTTCATGGCTTCACAATCTTGCTGAGCTCCTTCCTATCCCCAAAATGTTGTCCCCTCCTTACACCACCCCAAATTGCCAGGAATTGTTTCCAAGCTGGACTTGGCAACTCTAGCTGGGAGTAACAATAGACTGTAGATCACATCACATGGACTGCAAGTAAGTAAAACCGTAAGTCACAAATCTGTGAATGACAAGGGTAAACTGTACAGTGTAGCAAAAACTTCCAATACATGCTGGTTTCTGCTGCAACAGAAAGAAGAGGGAATTGTACTGTGGATGCAATTGTCCAGAAAGTTGTACTCAGGGTTACTGCTGACTGAAGAGACAGAAATCATTGTTGGCTTAGAAAGTTCTTAACCTCAGTGTAAAAAGAAGGAGCAACAGCAGGATCGGGTGTTGTAAGTGTTTTGTACATTGGAAGTTTCTTGGTGTAGCACAGCAAGGGTGTAGACTTCCCAATTTCCCTGGGGGAAGCTGGGGCTGGGCCAGAGACATTACAGGCCATTGTCTCCGGGGGAGGCTCAGCATGTCCTGGAAAAGTTTGAGGGGAGGGGGGCTTCAGCTCCCCAGCCCCCCTGAAGTTGACGCCTATGTAGCACAGGAAGTTGCATGCTGATTGAAAAGTGGCTACAGAGGCTCCGATTTTTCAGCAGTTCACAACCTCTTCTAATTAAGGAGAAGATTGTCACCCCAACCAAAAAAAGGTTGAGAGACTGGAATTCAAATGAGGGGAAAGACTATGAACTGTACAAATGAAATTGTTACAGGTCCTAAATGAGTACTGCAGTGAATTGTTCCACATTACTTGCATAATATTGATCTCTCTCTCGCTCTGTGTTGATCTTGACCTCTAAAATGATCCCCCCCTGAAAGTATTGATGACAATGTTCGCTATGAATTATTACTCTGACTGTGCTGTGGTTCTAAATGGCTGAACTACAGGACAAATAATGTTCCTTAATTTTACTTAAACCTTTTGAGCAAGGTGTAAAGTATTGGCTTCACACAAAGATGACAAGAGGGCTCAGCTAGCTTTAATGGAGACTAAAAGATGAGGCTACAAGTGTACCTGGAGAACAACATTTATTTATGGACAACCATGCTAGGGCTGCCAGCCGCTGAGGGGGTGTGGGTTCTCCCAGAATTACAGATGATTTCCAGACAATAGGGGTCTGTTTCCCTAGAGGAAATGGCTGCTTCAGAGGGTGGACTCTATGTCATCACATCCTACCTGAGCTGCCTCCCATCCCTAAACTCTGCCCTCCCCATGCACCGCTCCCAAATCTCCAGGACTTTCTCTGTGTAGATTTGGGAAACTCAAACCAAGCCCAGGGTGCACTGCTAACTGCAGCTGCCCACCTGTTTGATCCAGGCTCCAAAGAAGAAAGTATGTCTTAAAGATACCATTTGAGGAAAGGTTCCGTACACATCACAAGAGTTCTTGAGATTATGGTGGAATAGCGACACAACATTCTGGTGGAGGTACCCAACTGGGGCCCAGGTAGCTGGACAAGGTGGTCTGAAGGATAGGCACTTAATGCTTGCAACCAAGCTGTGTGTCTGCGTCTGTGCATGTGTGTGTGTGCGCATGTGCATATGTGTGTGTGTATGAGAGAGAGAGGCAGTTTTTGAGGCAGGTCATATGCCATATTAGATGGTTCCAAATTGTACAACCTGTGTAGTTCTGATGAAGAACTGATTTTTTTGGAAACACATTCAGCAGCAATCCTTGTCCCTTCCTTGCCTTATTTTTATCTTTGCCTTTGCTGTAGGAAGCTGTAATGTTCTCTTTCTGCATATGGCTATAACGAAGAGTGCAGGCTGCTTGAAATCTGGCTTCATAGCTGTAGTGGGGAAGAGTTCTGTTGAGATTTCAAAGGAAGCATCTGTTGAGAATTAGATAACAGTATCATCACTAGCTGTTCTGTGAAGATAAAATAAGGTTGAAATGCAAGATGTTCATTGCTCTGCTTTTTAATGTGGTACTTCCAACCTGAAAATCTCATGCTTGTTCCCAAGCAGATCTTATTCAAACCCAATTTGTCCCAATGATATGTGACTGTTGAGTGCATTCATAATTGCCTTTCTTTGTAGCTTTAATTGAAGTACCTTGCAATTACTGATGTATTTATTTTTAATTATCACTTCTCCATTGTACTGGATAACTCTATTCAGCTTCAGTCCTCTAAGAGTCATTTAGAGATATTAAACTAAAACCTCAAAAGTGTCTATTGCGGCTAAATAATAATGAATTTAAGAACAGAATAGGCAGAGGCTCATCACCCCATAACAATTTCAGGAAAGCCTATGATGTGGCAGTGAAAGTGATGAAAAGAGATTATTTTGTCACCTCCATAGCTTCGGCTAGCTTGCAACCAGCTCAAGTTATTTAGATTGGTTCGATAATTGACCAGCCTTTTGGAATGTCCTAAAACTGATACTGATTTGGCTCTCAGCTGTGATTCATTTGTGAGTTCTTTTGCAGATAAAATCTCTAAGCTCTACCTAGAGTTGACTGCTGAATTTGATAACAGTAGTGGGATGGGGGCTCCACTTGCACTGTCTGGTTCTTTTTTCAACTCTTTTGGCCTGCTCATCCCTTGCAGATGTTGATAGGATCCTGACAGCTGTGAATCCAACTACCTGCTCCTTAGATCCTTATCCCTCATGGCCTATAAAATCATGCCACAAAGTGTTAAGGGGTCCTTTCCCCAGCTCCCTTAAGGAGGTGATTGTTAGACCTTTGCAAGACCTTTGTTAGACCTCCTCAGTTAAAAAGGAGCTGGGCAATTACCACCCAGTGTCTAATATAACTTGTCTGGAGAAGGTAATTGAGCAAGCAGTGTTTGAGCAACTCCAGGTTTTCCTGGACCATTTTCAAGCAGACTTCAGGCCTGGCTTTGGGGCAAAGACAATCTCTGTTTACATCTGGATAAAGGCATGCTGGCCCAGATGATCCTTCTGGATCCATCAGTGGCCTGTGATACAGTGGACCATTTGGTCCTGATCAGTGGTGGGGGTGGCTGGACCAGGCTGTGGCTGTCAGGAGCATATACAGAAAATAAGGGAGAGGTTTTTGGAGAGAAGGCATGTTCCTGAACCTTCCTGTGCTAACAATGAATGATTTCTGTTACTGAGTGACCTTGCCCCACCATCCAGCACATCTTAGTGTGCATGTAAAGCGAGGCAGGAGAGAGGGACAGCCTTCCTCTCAACACATGAGGATTATTAGAAGAAACATCTAAAAACAGAAGAAAATAGCAGCTCATGACTCTGCAGGTAGGGCTCCATGATCCACATCCAAGTTGAAAGCCACTGCCCTAGACCACTAAGGTGTTACTGGACTCAAATCTAGCTCTTCTACTGCAGACCAACACAGCTTCCCTCTGGAACTGCCCAAGATTATGGTACCCAAGTTTGGATTTAGGGGTATGCAGCAGTTCTGAAACACTGGAATCATGGGGTATCTTTCATAGGGCCAAACTAGACCAGAACATTTTTTGAGAGTCAAGAGTGGATTCCCCTGACCCAACTTTCTTACTTTCAGCTTTTAGGAACTCATTTCACAAGTATGCAGAACCTTGATTTGGACCAGGATGCAGGGGGAGAAGGGGCTGCAGCCTAGTACTGATGGACCACAAGTAAGGTAGGGTTTTTTCCCCCGTATGTTAATAGCATAGAATCACAGAATCATAGAGATGGAAGGGACCACCAGGGTCATCTAGTCCAACCCCCTGCACAATGCAGGAAATTCACAAATACCTACCCCTCACACCCCCAGTGACTACTGTTCCATGCTCAGAAGATAACAAAAAACCTCCAGGATCTCCAGCCAAACTGGCCTGGAGAAAAACTGCTTCCTGACCCCAACATGGTGATCAGCATTTCCCTGGGCATGTAAGAAAGGGCCACAAGAACTAAGCACTGATGCAACCCTTTCTGCCCTCCCTCTCATGATCTGCCTAAGTTCATAGAATCAGCATGGCTGCTACATGGCTATCTAGCCTCTGTTTGAAAACTTCCACCACTTCCTGAGGAAGCCTGTTCCACTGAGGAACCACTCTGTCAGGAAGTTCTTTCTAATGTTTAGCCGAAAACTTCTAATTTAATTTCAACCCATTGGTTCTGGGTCCAACCTTCTGAGACAACAGAAAGCAACTCCACACCATCCTCTGTATGACAGCCCTTCAAGTACTTGAAGATGGTTATCATATCACCTCTCAGTTTTTTCCTCTCCAGGCTAAATATGCCCACCCCCTTCAACCTTTCCTCATAGGACTTGGTCTCCAGACCCCTCACCATCTTTGCTGCCCTCCTCTGGGCATGTTCCAGCTTGTCTATATCCTTCTTAAATTGTGGTGCCTAAAACTAAACACAATATTCTAGGCTAGGTGAAGTCTAACCAGAGCATATCCTTCTGTTTATGCAGAATTTCTCAGCTATAATGATTCATAAAACAGAAGTGGACTTGGGTCTTGGAACGTGGGGAGGTGAATGAGTGCAGATAAATCTTGGCCTACCCATTCTGTTGTCATTAGATGTCATTAAATTTTGCAATACAGCCCTAGGGCAGGGAGCAGTTTCTGTCAGAGCTCTCTCAGCCCCAACTACCTCACAGGGTGTCTGTTGTGGGGAGGGGAAGGGAAAGGAGGTTGTAAGCTGCTCTGAGATTCTGAGTGAAGGGCGGGCTATAAATCCAATTCATTCTTCTCTTTTCTTCTCTCAGGATTGTACTGTAATTCACCCAAACACTGAGAATTAAAAATTAAAATAGTTTGGATGAGGTGAAACAAATGGAGGAAATGCCAGGTGGCAATTGGAAGAGGTAATAGCCATCTGCAAACATGTTGAGCATCAAAAGGAATGAATCATCGGACTGTACACTTCTTGCAGAATAGAGAGATGTACAATAACACAAGCTGTAATTTAAGCATCCTAGATGGTACTACGAAACTGGAGAAAGTAGGCTGAAGCTCAAATGCAGCTGTATCTTAGCTTCTGTGCCACAAGAGAGCAGGGGGAATTATATGTACAAATGAGGCACACATTATAGCATTTTGGAAGTTAAAAGGATTGCTTTATAAATCATGACGTTTACAAAATAGGAAATTCCTTGGGGAATCCAGTACTATTTTTCAGCATTGTCCTGTAAACATCAACTTAAAAAAACACACACTTCTTCTGTTTCAGCATCTTGAAGATCTTCACTAGAGATAAACAAGAAACCACTGAGAATATTTAGAGGAAATCTAGTTTATGTTTTAATCCTCTCTGTTCCCTGGGATCTGTGCATCTTGACTCAATTTAGAGAATACCACAGCCGAAAGAATTTTGTGGAAGCACCGTGAACAGAGCGCAAGCATAGACCCACTAATACAGTAACAACATTTCACTACACATGCATCCTTCACATGTGTTACCTCAGGAACAACAGTTATAACAACCCTGTAAGCGACATGACTATTCTGACGTATTTATTGTCGCCTCGTGGGGTCAGGGGGCTGTAGGTAACAGAACAGTCATTCTTAAGGCCACCTAGTATATTCATGACAGTATTGACATTTGAACCAGGGATTTCCTGGATCACAACCCCAGGCACATACCAATTCACTACCTTTCCCCTGACTTGGAAAGGCAGCCAGCATGTAGCTGTTATACCTCCCAACCGAGGCAAATGATTTGTATATACATATGGAAGCCGGCTTGTTTCCTTTTAATTACCCTCTTGCTGGTGTGTTCAGCTCCCTTGAACTGAAATGCTTTTCTTCTTTTAATAGAGGACCTAGGGTCCTTCCTCAGGACTTTAATTTAAAAGGAGTCATTAATTCTCTTAAACATAATAAGCCCATAGCATGAATGCATGGACTTCTAAATCTGCCACTCTGCCAGATGCCGGTGAAGGAACAGAGCGACGGATTATAAGACATATGGATTTATTTACAATAGGTAACTTCTTTATTAAAACGTCTTAACACAGTCATTACACGGCTTCTTTCCCAGGCCCCCACTGTCACACATTCGGCCATATTCAGGTACATTCTCCACATCTGCATACCAGCTCTGGACCACCTATTACATAGGTCGCAGTGATGGGAATACTTGCTACACAAGCACACATCATCCGCATGGCATAGCTTTGCAATGTGTACTACAGATTAAGGTGATTGCTTGTACACAGCTAGGGCTGCAGTGGGCACAGGTCAATGTATGTCCATTCTTTCCTCTGTGAATGTTCTTTGATGGCCAGCAATAGGTCAGGACCTCAAGGGCAAATGGCACCCTGAACTCCAAGATTGTTTATGTTGGGTAGGCCTCCTTCCTTCTTGGGCAAGCCCAACCACACCGAGCATTTTGCTTGATTTCCCCTTTCTTCCAGCCTGCCCCACATGTTGTTCCCCTGGTCTATCCCACATGTTCAGGAAAGTCGACTGACCCTCAGGAGTGGTAATTCAGAAGGCACAGGAGGGCACATTTCAGAAGGCACATTTCTGAAAACGACTTCTGTTCCTCACAGGAAGGCAGCATAAAATATACTACGTGGAGGTAATGAGTCTCTCTGTGTGTTTGTGTTTACTTCTTAGTAACATGCAAAAAAACCTCCACTGAGATTCAGAAAGAAAGAAAAACCACCATAAATCAAGGGATGAAGGAGGTTTTTTGTTGTCTTCTGGGCATGGAACAGCAGTCACTGGGGGTGTGTGGGGGGGAGGTATTTGTGAATTTCCTGCATTGTGCAGGGGGTTGGACTAGATGACCCTGGAGGTCCCTTCCAACTCTATGATTCTATGAACTCTGCTGGCTTTTCTTGTAAAGGGTTTCGTAAGTACAACACACAGTAGAGTTTGGGTTGGATCCAAACTAAACTGGGTTGGATCCTCTTCCCTCTGAAATCTCCTCTCCTGTTGTTCCTTGAGGTCCCCTGTCTTCTGGGAGCAGCATTTGTGAGGATGAGTAGGCTTCAGTGGAAAGGGAAGGGTAGGAAAATTCTGTACCACTATGGAAAATTTAGTCTGGATGTACCACTTTGGCTCAGTTAAGACATCACGAGAAACCATGGTTTCTTTTAATTTTAGTTCGTTTGTCAAATCAGGATTCTGCCAAAAGACAATCACGCAAATCCTGATTTACCTCAACAAATACTCACCCTGCGATGGGATCAGGCAAAGTTAGCTCTCAAACAGAGAATAATGGATGTGGGGAGGCAGGTAGATCTCGGTAAATATCCCACCTTCAGAGTGCCTGAGCAAATTAGATACTGCCTGATCCCTATGGACTATTTATTGCATTTAGATACCTATAAGTTTAGGAAAGCTTTTACACTAGTCAGATGTGAGGCTCTCCCCTTCATGGTACTTGAGGGTAGATATAGCAGGGCCTCCTTTGACCAGAGACGCTGCCAGTGTGATTCTGGGAAGGTAGAAACCATCGAACATATGATGTTTAGATGCAACTGGTATAATAAGGTCCGAGATAACTATATCACAACTTTTGTAAAAGAAATATCTGGACAGACAGACTGGGAGCATTGTCACTGATTGTTATCCAATGAAAATCGGACTATTACTGAATTTGTGGCTAAATTTTGGGCGGCATGCAACCACATTAGAAATGTACGGCTAAATTTATAAAACTCTTTTTGTCTTTTTTATTTCATCCTGGATTTGTCAAACACTCTTATGGTTTTATATATATATACTGCATTTTACCCAGATTTTTTAATTACTCTGTATCCAAACGTGTTAATGGTTGTGCTTGGCTCGATGCCGTAATGAATGTACTACTACTACTGGTTTCATAGCATTCTTTCTGTAATCTGAAAGGACCAGGCCAGGGATTAAACTGGAATGTCTGCATTTGTACATCATGTATGTGTGCGTCTGTGTCTTTGTGGTTTATATAAACCAGCTTCAGATCCACTGGTGTAAGTGGGAGGAGGATCTCACCTGATTTCTCTCATCACTACAGCCCCTGTCCAATTTGTGTGTATGTGTGTGTGTGTGTTATGTGTGTGTGTGTGGGAGTTGTCTCCATTGGTCCCATGATCAGCAGCATGGTTCTTTCATGGATGAAAGGACATTCATCCTCCTTCTTAAGCCAGCAGCAAAGTTGGCTGGATCCAACCCATGTTTTCACAAAAGGGGTCTGAAAGTTGCTCCACAGCAAAGCAGCAGCTGATTATTTTGGAATAAGGAACACTTAAATACATGCTGCCGCTTAGTGAAACGATGGAAGCTGCCGTGTGCATTCTTCTTGGACATTTTCTTTTCTTGTTCAGAAGTGGTTGCCTATAATTTTAAATAAGCGATCTTCATCATAGTGTCAAGTTCTTTTGGAGTGTGTTAATTTATGGTTATGTTTTAACTACAATGCCTTGTTCTGTTTTGAAAGAGATTGTTAAGAAGTTATGTAATCCACCCTAAAAAGTGTTAGTGCAGCCAAGTGGACAAAATTTGTCTGGCGAAATGATGGCTTACCATTCTCCAGTAGTTCAAGTGAGGCTTTCAAAAAATTCAAAAACACTCTGAGAGCTGTGCACAAAATATGTTATACTGCATTTGTGAGTTGTTTTAATCTTTCAAAAGTTTATGCTTTTCCTCAATTATCATTGTCTGTGTTTACTTTAGTAGTGCTTATTTCCATCAGATTCTATGGGAAACACATTTCTTATTTGCATATCTTTTTCTCCCTGAAGTGGCTTGCTGCACCATTCTCCCCCTTCCCATTTTTAGCCTCATATCAACAACCCTGTGGGGCAGGTTAGACCGAGAGTGATTTGCTCAAGGTCATCCAACAAACTTGTATGACAGAGTGGGGAACTGAACCCGGTTTCCCCAGATTCCAGCATTCTATGACATCACACTGGCTGTAACCATAACTGCCCTTCCCCATCCAACTGAATATGAATTTCTTATCCTCCATGCCAAATTTCAGGCTGGAAGGAGTAACTGTCCCCATTGTAGGGACAATTAAAATTCTCACTTGCACAGAACAACCCAAAAAGGAGGTGGGCACAAATATTATGAAAAAACCCCAGCAGGTTCATTATATAGGAGTATGCTTGGTCATGTCTAAACTGAAGGTTGGAGGAATATCTTGCCAAACAAAAATGGGGTGTGTATAACTCTGGCCCATCCTTGACCTTACAATATGGAATACCTGATATTAGCACCTGGTTGAAAAGAACAATGCTGGAAGAAACAAAGACCAGCAAGGTAAAATGAGGGGGTACTCTCAGGTACTCATAGGGGTTAGCTGATGGGAACATAGTTGCCCATTTTGAAACAGCTTACACTGGCTTCCAGTTTGTTTCTGAGCTCTTCATAAGTGGAATCCCTTATCTCTGTTGCACTGTCTTCTCCAGTATGTTCCCATATGACAGCGATGGTCTTCAGGCTGCCACTTGCTGGCTGTTTCCCCACTCAGGGTAACCCTGCTGCCATTGGCCAGATCCCAGGCCATTTCTATCATAACTCCCATATTGTGGCATGGGCTCCCTGAAGAGGTGAAGGGAGCCCCTTCACTAGAGATCTTTAGGAGGTGCTGCAAGGCTTGATTGTTTGCCAGGGTATCTGTTGGGGTATGGGATAGATGGATGAATGGGTAAACAGACAGACAGACAGATAGATAGATGATGCATAGATGGATGGATGGATGGAGAGATGACAGAAAGACAGAGAGAGAGGACCAAAGTGGTTTTGGTTGTTTCTCTTCTCCCATGCACTACATTTTTTCTGCTCTCCTCCCCCTAGTTACACGTGAATTGGAAGCTATCAGTAATTTTGCCCCTCTGAAGAGTTAATAGCAGCTGATGGGTTAATTCCTGCTGGGAACATTGTGTGTACATACCCCCAAACCTGCCATACACAGCAGCCTCTAACTTAACAAACATTAAGGATATTAAGAGATCCACCTCAGAGCCATATCCTTATCACTGCTATCTAGCATCTTGGCTAGTTTGACCCTATCACACACACACACACACACTCACAGGTTGTGGTGGGGAGCATAGTAGGAATTAAGAGAAGTAAGCTCTGCACATCGCATCTCATTGTAAGAAGCTTTTAATTTTTTCCAAGCAAGCTCTCTGGCTCCTGGATGGGTAGTTAAGAAGTACGTTAAATGAAATAGGAACTGGAAGAAACAGGATGAAATCTGACTGAACTAAAAGCAGGTTTCAAGTTTCTGTGCAGGTTTCTGTGTTCCTCATAATTTCTGTTTACATACTGGCTTCCAAACTGGGATTCCAAACTGGGATCCCAATGGTGTGAATGGATGTGGGGGGAGGAACCCTCATCCCCATGCATCTATATGACTTCACTGCAAAGGATTTTTCAAATGAAGAAGTTTTTCATCTCTCGTGGGCATTCCATGAAATTGCTGAGCAGTTGGGTTAGAACAGATAAAAGGAATTACTTCTTCACCCAAAGAGTGATAAACACATGGAATTCACTGCCACAGGAGATGGTGGCGGCTACAAGTATGGACGACTTCAAGAGGGAATTAGATAAACATATGGAGCAGAAGTCCATCAGTGGCTATTAGCCACAAAGCATAGATACGAACTCTTAGTCTGGGGCAAGTGATGCTCTGTATTCTTGGTGTTTGGGGGGGCAACAGTGGGAGAGCTTCTAGTGTCCTGGCCCCACTTCTGGACCTCCTGAGGGCACCTGGTGTTTTTGGCCACTGTGTGACACAGAGTGTTGGACTGGATGGGCCACTGGCCTGATCCAATATTGGCTTCTCTTATGTTCTTCTTATTTCAGTTTGGCAGTGAGGATCCCATGGATTGACCTCCAGTCCCTATTAATTTTATCTCAATTGGAGAGGAAGAGACAGGGGTATAGGCAGGAATTCACTGAAGTCAACTGACTTCTTAGAAACATGCAGAAAAACCACCAGAACAAATTTAGAGTCCAATGGCACTTTTAAGACCAGCAAAGTTTTATTCAAGGTATGAGGTTTCATTAGCATGCACACTTTTTCAAATACATTAGAATGGCAGGCCTGGATAGAAAATAGATCAACTGGATCTATCTTCATGAAAAACCACTTCATGAAACAACACATAATTCTGTGTTGTATGGCACTGATAATGACACTTTTAAATGTGACACTTGTCCCAGTGACTTGCCCATAGACATGGGAAAATGACTTCTCAGACAAATGGGGGAATTCACACCTGTGTTTCCTACATCCAAGCTAATATCCCATTGGTTATTTTTTTCTATTCAACCCTTGGAAATATCATGCCCAGGACTCTTTAGCAAAGTGATGGTGCAGGGAAGACAAATTAATGCATGATTAAACCACATGATCTGATTTGTTAAAATCTTCTTTGTTCCTGCTTTATTGTCTGTGAGAATCTTGAAAATGTGCCAGTAGAAATGCTGTCTTAAAAGCTTGGCAAAAGCCTTATACATTCATCTGATGAAGAGAGCTTTGACTCTTGAATGCTTATATCCTAGAAATCTTGTTGGTATTTAATATGCTAGTGGACTAAAATCTTATTCATTTCTTATTAATTAAAACATTTTCACCCCACCTTTCCTCATGGTTCAAAGCAGCTACTGCAGAACAGCACAGTTACCCACTTCGAATTATGTATTAGTAAAATCAAACCCTGAATATGAAACAAATTAATGGTAGAGTTGCCAACTCCAGGTTGGAAAGTACCTGGAGATTTGCGGATGGAGCTTGGGGAGAGAAGAGTTTGGGCAGCAGAGGGATCTCACCAGGGTATAATACCATAGAGTCCGCCTTCCAAAGCTGGCATTTTCTCCAGGGAAATTGTTCTCTGTAGCCATGAAATCAGTTGTAATTCTAGATCTCCAGGCCAGGCATGCAGCCAGGAATTTTTTTATTTCAGAGGAATCTTTAAATAAGTCAGGGGGCATCCTGCACGCCCCCCACAAACCCCAAAACCTGCCTCTTGGAGGGAGAAATCAGCAGTCTTCTCCCACCTCTGGCCAGGAAAGGCCGGATCCAGTGCACTCTTAGCCGTGTCCCCTCCAGCCACTGCTGCCACCCCCTCTGTCTTGTCAGCGGGAGCCACTACCTTCTCCTCCCCCCTCATGCCAACACAGCCAGCCCTTTGGCCTTTGGGCAGTGCTTGCCTGCACCCCAGCCCTGCATCCTTTGCCTGCCACTGCTGTCGGATCCCCCCAGCTGCTTCTGCCACCTTCCCTCCCCAAGTGGCGCTCCACCACCAAGTGCAGTGACACAGGCTGGGAGGTGGAGCTGTTGAACCAAAAAGCCAAACAGCTTGGCTGCTTGAGCAGGAGAAGGGCTGCCAGTTGAGGACCTGGGCAAGCAAATGAGCCTGTGTCGGGGGCAGTGTTCCCTCTAAGATGAGCTAGTGTGAGCTAGCTCACAGTTCCGGCTCACACATTTTTGTCTTAGCTCAGGAAGGATGGCTCCAGAGCAAACTAGTTTATGCAGCAGCCCAACTGCTTGCTCACAGTAGCTCACAAAGTAGAATTTTTGCTCACAAGACTCCACAGCTTAGAGGGAGCATTAGTTGGGGGGCCCTGGGCTGGATGGGAAGTCATGGGGCCTTGGTGGTAAGTTGGGGGGGCAGGCCCCAAGGGGCCCCACTGTAGCTACAGGCCTGTTGCAGGCCCTACCTGGAGATTGAAAACATTATTCAGGAATTAATGGTACCCATTTTTACTAATCATACAGATATGATTAAATATGTAAAGGTAATACCAATGAATTCTTAGCAAAATAAGGCGCTGTGGGTTGTATAGGTAATACTGGGAGCATACCAGTACTTGCTATGTCTGTAAATATTACCTGAAGTGCTAGAATTAGTGTATAACTGAGACCAGATGTTACCCAGCCAGAGCACTGGCAACATTTACATCAGTGGGCTTAGGAAGTCAACAGTAATCCTTCCTCATTAATAACAAACTGATTTGTCACTGAGTTGGTCCTGCAGTGCTAATGATACTTCGACACTGGAGCTTCCCCATGTGAATTGTGTGTATATGATAAGGTCACGTGGAAAATACAATGGTTTTTCTAAGTAGGTTGATTCAAATAGTTTACAGTGTGTGATGTTATGTTTAGAATGTGGTCACTCAGCTGAGAAAAAAACCAGCAAGTAGATTTGGCTGGCCTCCTAGTTTAAATGAAGGGGAGTTTAAAAAACAACACAAAAATTAAAGTGTGAATGTTCCTTCCCAGTGGGAAAACAGGTTATTTTCTGAATGCTGTGGAGCTTAGAGGCAATAGTTATTTGGTTGCAACCAGAATGCAGCGAAGCGGGTCCTCACAGGGACCCCATGTATAGCACATATCCAACCTGTGCTGCGTGAGCTACACTGGCTCCACGTGGAGTACTGGATCAGGTTCAAGGTTCTGGTACTAACCTTCAAGGCCCTTAACAGCCTGGATCCACTTCGGGATGGACTCTTCTGGTATACGTTACACTTGGCAGAAGAGAACCTACTGGTGGTCCCTGGCCCGAGAGACATCTGGCTGTCCTCAACCATGCCCTGGCCCCAACCTGGTGGAACTTTTTGCCAAACAACATCCATGCCCTGTGGGACTTGATGCAGTTCCACAGGGCATGCAAGACAGAGATGTTCTGCCAGGTGTTTGGTTGAGGACAGTGATGGTTTCCATCTGTCTGGCACTCCTGTTTTTCCTGCCTCCCCCCACCCCCACAAGGCAGTGGCACATTGGTAGTGTTAACACCAATTTATTAGGTTAACCACTGTATTTATTTTAGTTGTGATTTTAGTATGTGTATGTTTTTTTATTCGTGTACACCACCCTGAGCCCTGTTGCACAGGGAAGGGTGGTCTAAACATCTAATTTAATTATAACTAAATAAATAATAAAATCTGGAGGGGTATTTATGACATCTGTGATTTTTTGGGGGACATTTATCCTCAAATTAGTTTTTTTAACACAATTTTCCTGCAAACACAGGGATTCCCTTGGGTTTTGTAAATTCTACATTGTAGCAGAGGCTGACCCTGTTGTGTGGATTTGTCAGTCCTTACAGGGACTTGGCTATTAAATTTATAGAAAACTAATCTTTGAAGTCTGTGGTTGTGGATTTTTGTAATTAATTTGTTTAATGGTGATTGCCCATGCTTACAGCAGCGACAATAGAATAGAGTGCATGCTTCAGTGTTCTGTGATCACAGGGTTTCATGTAGAAGAAAAGATCTGTACCCACACAGGGTTTTTTCCTTACCCATTGACAATAATGGGAAAGTAAGCGCATCTTAATTGTTCAGAAAAGAACAGATGGGTAGATAGCAGATCAAGCCATTAGGCTTTGTAGGAAATGTTTTTTTTTTAAAAAAGTTACAAGATAGTGAGAAATTAATTCTGTAGTAATAAAAACTGCACAGTATTATTCTTAACCTATCAATTTTGCACAACCCAATATAAAAGCCATAAAATGCAAAGAGAAAAAGGAAGATGTCTTAAATAAATAAAAAAGAAACATAAGCAGTTTTAGGATACGTAATGTTTATAACTGACTTATATAATACAGAAGTTCCTTCCTAAAGAGAGAATCCGTAACTTTGTTCACCTTATATGTTTAAGCATAAGGGGAAAGGTTGGCTTTGCTCTTGCAGTTTCAATTACTGAAATGTGTATAGTTGTATGAAAAAAGGGTTATACTATGCAAATCTAATTCAGTCCCAGACTGACTGAACATATAACTCATTCTCAGTCATAGGGGTAGTGTATTTTATGAATGATAAATAATTCACCGTTGCTATACCCATGCACACGGCGCAAATTAATTGAAAAGATTTATTTCTGGGAATAACAGTAACACTAGTTTATTACAATCTATACATGCATTATCTTCAGTTGCTTTTTATGGCATCTTCACTATCACCGTATCTGCTGAATGGCATCCATGTGTGGAAATACCTTTTTAAAAATACATCTTCCCTGTTGAACAAAGTTTGAGTCCAGTGGCGCCTTTAAGACCTGAAGAAGTGTGCATGCGCACGAAAGCTTATACCTTGAATTAAACTTTGTTGGTCTTAAAGGCGCCACTGGACTCAAACTTTGTTCTGCTGCAGTTTAGACCACCACTAATAGCTACTCTAGAGAGTGTGTGTTTGTGTGGGGGGGACAGCCTGCATCTAGCATTACCAAACAGATGGGGAGCGCAGTCACTGATGGCAGTGCCAATCTCCAGGCAATGGGTGGGGAGGAGGAACAGAATGCAAACGTTCCATTTTATCCCACCCCAGCAATTGATCAGCCCTTCAGCACTGACTAGGCTTGTCAACTCTGGAAACCAAAAAATTCTGGAAGATAAAAGTTAAGTCCAGAGTTGGTCCAGGTATAGAGCTTGGGGGTGATTTAGGGAAGGTCTAGGGGCAAGGTCCAGATGTACCAGCAAGATCAGGGGTTGAAGCCTGTGTAAATGAGAACAGCAGCCTAGCATTTCCTCTTCCTCTTCCACAATGTTTGGTAGTGCAAAATGTGCATCATTATATTATCTCATGTCAGCATGGTATAGTGGTTAAGAGTAGGGATGGGCATGAACCACAAAAATGAGGTTTGGTTCGTGGGTTGTGGGTGAACCTTGAACCCTACGAACCCAGTCAGCTTGCATATGAACCAAAGTGGGTTGGTGGAGTTTGTGCCTGAAACAGCTGAGCTGGGGGGATGGCCTGCTCCCTCAGCTCAGTTGTTTTAGGCTCTAAACAGCTGAGCCATGGGAGCAGGCTGCCCCCACGGCTCAGCTGTTTCCAGTCTGAACAACTGAGCTGCGCAAGCAGTCTGCTCCTGTAGCTCAGCTGTTTAAAGGGGTTTTCTTGGGCAGCCAGCCGCAGCCAGCCTCAGAGCTATTTAAATCCCTGCTTTCTGCTCCCCATGGCTTTTCGTGGGGAGCAGAAAGCAGTGGTTTAAATGGCTCCCAGCTATTTAAACCAAACAGCTGTTTTTTTGTGAAGAGCAGAAAACGGGTTTAAACTCCTGCTTTCTGCAATTCATGAACTGCCACAAACCGCCATGAACTACATCAAAATTTGTGAAAGTTCATGGTGGTTCTTCAGTTCCCAATTCTGCTCCATGAACCACGAACCGGCCAAAATTTGTGATAAACTTTAGTTCGTCAGCCAGTTTGTGCCCATCTCTAGTTAAGAGCGGTGGACTCTTATCTGGAGAACTAGGTTTGAATCCCCGCTACTCCACATGAAGCCTGCTAGGTGACATTGGGCCACAGTTCTTTCAGAGCATTTTCAGCCCCACCTACCTCACAAGGTGCCTGATATGGGGAGAGGAAGGGAAGGTGATTAAGCCACTTTGAGACTCCTTAAAGGTAAAGAAAAGTGAGGTATAAAAACCAGCTCTTCTTCATTGAATTTCCCTAGGCCCGACAGCAGTGATGTAGAGCAGGGGTGATGAATATTGTATTACAATGAAGTTGTGGGGTATTTGTGTATGTGTCTCTGTGTGGACATCACTGTTAAGTAAAAGATGGAAGAAGATACAGTGCTGCTGTTTTCAGCAGAAGCTACATGTGCTGGGGGGAGCAATCCTAAACTGGCCTACTCAGAAGTTCCATTTTATTCAATGGGGCTTACTCCCATGAAAGTGTACTTAGGACTGCAGCATAGGCGTAGACTATGGGGAGGCTTGAGCGACCCCTGAAATTTCCCGGGGGGGACTGAGCCCCCCTGGGAAAACATAGAGCCTGCTGCCATGCCTCACCGCCATGCCTCCACGGGCCCTTCCAAGGCCCGCCAGACGCTGCTGCTGGTGCCTCTCTCCCCAACCCACCCCGGCCTGGCCACTCCTCCCTCCTTCCCTCTCCCTCCCTCTTTTCTGGGCGAAATGCCCAGTGTGATTATGTCACCTGGAAGTGATGCCATCACGCTGGGCACATTGCCAGGGTGACACTCTAGCAATCGCCCTGAAACTCTATGGCTAAAGCCCCCCCCCCCAACATTTACAAAACTCTACGCCCCTGAACTGGAGCAAGAGTGTCTCCTTCTGCTTGAAACATCTGCAAGTTTCTAGCATATCCAAGATTGAAAACAGATTAAAAACAAGCAAACAATCATGTGATTAAACTGACTGCATAGATTTCAGAATGAACATTTGTTAGCAAATGGCGGATTCCCTGCCTGATTCAGCAGGGATTTTCTTCACAAGCCATTTCAACACTGTTTAAGTTGGTCCTGCTAGAAGTTATTGATTTAACTAGATTTTGCTCAATAGATGTGACCACTAGGGAAAGGTTGGGGGGACATCATAGGCTTTGTCCCCTACTGTGCTTTAAGGTTCCTCTTGTCCTCACTGAGATGTTTAGCTCCACCTATTAACTGCCAAAAATATAAAAGTGCAAATAGATCAAGATTTACAACTTGTTCATTAAAAACAAGAGCATGAAAAAAAAACTGAGGTCACTGACAGATTATAGTTCTCCAAAGAGATGGGGGTGGTTTGTAAGCAAGATTGCAGCTTCGGATACAAATCCTTATCCTGTTTTATACCTCTGACAATCAGTTTTGAAGATTTATGTCTTGTTCCAAACATTTGCAAATCCTTTGTCACCACAAAGGGACAAATGAAATGTGGCTTGGATCCAGACTAACATTTCCACAGGAACAGGGACTTCCACCTGTAGATTTTGATTCCCCATTACAACTCTCCTGCAGCAGCCCAAATTGCCCCTCAAAATCCTGTTTGGGGAGGGGGTGGAATTTGAGGCTTTCATAGGAGGGGGGAAATCACACTCCACAGGTAAAAGTCCTTGCACCCGCAGAAATGTTAGTCTGGATCTAACCCTATGCGCAGACCCAGCTCTCTGGCATTCAGACTGCCGCATCTGCCCTGTGGAGGCGCCCCGGACTTACCTCGTCCAGCGGCATGCTCCTCCCGCAGCAGCCAGGCACCACTTCCAAGTGGTGTCCCGGCGGCTGCTCGTGTGTTCCACCCGCTTCCGGTGGGTGTGAACGTGTGCGGGCGGGTGGAGCCGCACGGCGTTCTGCTGCCGCCACCAGAAGCCGCCCGCAGTGTGAATGCTGCGGGCGGCTTCCTTGCGGCGGCGGCTGAATGCCACGCTGTGGGGCAGTTCCCCCCCGCCTTGTTCTGCCGCGCTTCTGTAGCACGGCAGAACAATTGTCCTCGGCCTAGAATGCCACACTGACCATAACTTTGCTAGTCTTTGGCCCTTGTTTGACTTCTCTTTCAAAAGAATGATAAAGGCCACTTCCAGAAGCATGATTTAAAACAAGGGGGGAGAATAAGAATATAAATACAATACATTCTGGGATGTATAGAAAGCCAAACTGGGCATGACATTGGAAGATTTATAATGGATCTCCTGCAATTTTATAAAAAATAGTAGCCATTGGGCAAGAATTTGGATGGGAGCCAAAACATGGGGACAGCAGGATTTTAAACCTTTCCCCCTTCCCCCCTGCACCATTTCCCCACCCCAGCCCCCAAGCTATTATGTGTACTGTATGTATACTCCAACCTGAACTGGGAGAGAAAAACTCACCGTGATTTTTATATTGTCTCTGTCTTCATGATAATTTCTCTTTCTTTAAAAGTATGAGATTGTTTCCTGGATCTTTTGTCATCACATCTAATTTAGTTACACAGAAACAGGGAATCTGAAAACCAGGACCTGTATCAGGAATTTCCATAGAAATGTTATTTATTTAATATATTTGTATCCCCACCTTTTCCTTGGGCATCCCAGGATCCAAAGGGGGTATAAAAACAAAGAAATTGATAAAACAATAAACATTAAAATAATAGATATTCAAGGACATTAAAAATCAAATAAAAACATCTTTTGCCCAAACCAGGTTGCCCCCAGGGATCCCCAAAAGAACGCTGTCTTTACAACCTTGCTACCTTCTTCCGGGAGGCTGTTTCAGAGGCTTGGGGCAGCCACTGAAAAGGCTGGAGTTTAGAACGGTACAAAATCTCCCATTTCTCCAGCTCATTCATTCATTCATTCATTCTTTATTGATTTCCAAAGACAAAAGGTGTTGAAAAACATGGCTGGAAAAATACCAAGGATTTATCTGAGCAAAAGGAAAGGATTTAAAAAACAAAACAAAACCACAAAACAATAAACACAGCTTTTCAATGGCTGCTGCGTGTGTTCGTACTGGTCATGAAACAAAACCACACAGCGTCTCAGCTGCTGCCCTGAATGTCCGCGTGTGTCGTCTTGGCTGTGGAACAAACAACAGACTCTCCCAGCTGCTGCTAAGACTCCCTATACAACTTCATTGTAAACAAGGATTTTTCTTCTCCATTCATTGTTGGACATTTTCATGACCAAGAATGAGGTCTTTCTGTTCCAAGCAGGAAGCGCCCTCCCATTCGGTTCTGTTAGTTAAAATTCTGCGCATTTTTGTCTCCTGCAAGAGGCAGCCGTGCTGCTCCTTAGAGTGAAATGGGGCAACAGTTATTTGGTCAGTTGAGGCTGAATACAGGCATAACATTTTTATTGCTTTGGAAACACCCTCAGCTGCTTTCACTCCAAATGTACTTTTCAACTGCAGTGTTTAGTATTTAAATAATTCTGCAAGTTTGCAACCGAAACCGGGTATGCACAGCGCTGGTTGGTTGGAGGGCTTTCCCACATGCTTGACTGACTCCTAATTTTCTTGGGAGTCAATCCACAACCACTGGAATCGGTCTGGGCACAGTTTTTCTACATGTCTGCCTTCCCTCTGCATTTTCACAGTTGTGGAGTCAGATTATTTTCTTCCAGACATGCCTTCAATCATAAGGATTTTCAAGGGAGAGTGCTCTTGTTATCAGTGGTATGACTAGTGGCATCACAGCAACCCCCCTTTTAAAAATGGCATTAAAATATCAATATATCGCTGGATGGTTGTAACAGTAGGCTTAGCAGGTTCTCTGAATTCCCAGCTTTCCTTTAAAAAATAGTCTCTAACTCCTTCTCAGAGATATGCCTTTTCCCTGATATCTTTCTGAGGGAGGACACTAGAGACTTTTAAAAATGAAAGCTGGGAATTCAGACCCTGCTAACTCTATTCTTACAATTCTCTACTGGTATATCTATATTTTAGTGCCTGTTTTGTAAAAAAGAAAAGAAAAAGAAAAAGAAAAAACACTTGTCTTCTGGAGGGTTGAGGAGAGGGAGTGTTTTGACCATGGCAGTCCAATGATCAAACACTGGGCTGGAAGTCGGTGGGAAACCAAAAGAAACATTACACACAATGAAAAAACTGCCTCAAAATTGGCTTTCAGAAGAACATTGAGGCAAAAGCGGTCTCAGAAGAACTGGGGGAGGGGAATGGGGACACCCCCCCCCCAATGAAGCGACAACTAAAGTCACAAAAATGCATGTGGAAATAAGAGGATATACTGAAGCAGTATGGGGCTAGAACCAACAAAAATACCCAATGCGGAAAATCCCAGTGCCTGCATTGTCACAAAGAAACCAATCTCCACGAGTTCCCGATTTTTACTTTTTAAAAGGTATTAATTAATTAATTAATTAATTAATTAATTAATTAATGTGGTAATAGATAAAGGGGGGTTGCTGATTTGGGTGTTGTTATTTGTATTACAAAGCCAGTAAGAAGTCAAAACTCAATATGGGTGAAGGACTCAAGGTGGTATCTTCACATTAGTTGAACTGTCCTGCATCATGCTTCTCACAGAAGGGACGTTACGCAGAGCTTGTGTGGATGATCTTAATAAAGTGACTGAGAACCAATGTGTGGTAGCCGTATAGTGAGTGTAGGTGGGAGAGGCCTGGGATCCGATGTCTACTCAGCCATGAAACTCACTGCGTGACTCTGAGCCAGTCACTCACTCTCCACTTTATACAGGTCTGAAATGAAGATAAAATGAGGAAGGGAGAACTAGGAATGCCACCCTGAGCGCCTGTAGAAAGGGTAGGGTAAAAATATGTAACTCCACAGTTTCTCCCATTAACCTCAGCTGAAGGAAGAAAATATGGAACCTGGGTTCGTTAATGGATGGGGGGTGAATAAAGAGAAAGTAGCAGTGCCTTAAGCCTACTGACTTCCAGTGGACCTAACCAAGGAGGGAGTTAGTAGTAAGCAAAATAAAGGAAAATATAATCTACTCCCCAGACCCTCTAATCTCCTTCACAAGTAGAACTTAAAATACAAATAAGGTGTATTCAGCTAAGAGGGATGGGTAATTAAAGTAGGGTGTACATCTGTAAAACTTAAGTTTAGGCAATACAATTTAAAATTGGAACCAGAGAGGTAACAGGAGTCTTTTACAACCTCTTTGAGGCCTTCTGCAAGTGCCTTTGCTGCAGTGAGCTGTCTGTCTGACCTAGTGCTGCTCTTGGCTCTTTTCGGTGCTTCTGCAGATCACCTGAATCTATAGTACGCTTGAGGCTCCTTTTCAGGCTACTCTGTTCTCTGCACAGGGTACTCCTCAGATGGCTTCTGGTCCCTTTTTCCTCAGAAATTTCTCTTTTCCCTCAGAAATCTCTCCTCACAGATGCCTCCTATGGTTTCCTCCCTCCCAAACTCCAGCAGAGGGCCAAATCTGTAATAAACAGATTATCGTGAGGTGGCTTCTAAAATACTGCCAACATTGGTTCTTTGCAGTTGTTTTGATTTTGGCATGTCTGCACTAACTACCAGGCAAGTGCACTACTTGCGATTCTCTTGATACGTTCATTTGACATTTTGTGTGAGTAGAACAACATGGGCATTTTCCAGCGTTGGTACACACAATTGGAAGCCCAGAATTTTGGGACTATGGACGCTGGAAAACCTGCATGTTGCCCTATTCAAAAAGGTAAATGTGGATGTCAAGAGAATCACAAATAGCATGCTGATCCAGCACGCCAGAATAGTAATAACTGGAAAAGGTTTGTTTTGAGAAAAAAAATGTCAAAGTTGTAATTGACAGTAATGGAATGATTGAACATTTCCTTTTCTTTTTGAAATCACCTCTAGATTCTGACTATATAAGGATGATAATGATGATTCTTTGGCAGCAATCACACTAGAGGCTTTGCACGATCTGGCTGCACCTCTGTTCATGGCAGCTTAAATAGTTGTGGGAAGTTTTGATCAGACATCCCAACCTGAACCAGCTTCACTGCGCGCTCGCCCTATGGTCCACCATATTGTGACATTTTTTTTTTTACTTTCACCCACATGCATAAGCATGTATTCGAGATTCTCTTGCAAGTACTCTGGCCCCTCTCAGCCTCCTTCCCTTCACCGCTCTTCTGTGGAATGCATGGGGGTGTGGGGGTGTAAAATGCAGATTTACACATTAGAGTAGTCCCATTGACATCAGTGCATTTACCCTTGTGTCAGTCATGGGATGCTCTCAGATTCTGATGCAGAAACAGGAGAGAGGATGGGGGGGGGGTGGAATTTGTCGCTCAAAAACAACTCCCTGGGGACTCCCGATCCAGATGACTACTTGGCAGATGATTGACAATGCCAGGGGCAATTATCTACTTTTGCGAACATTGCTACTTGATCAAAAAAAAAAAAAAAAAGGAGGCAGAAATGGAAGGGAAGGTTCAGACATCCCAAATGGCTTGACTTTGCAAGAGGGGAGTTCAGACAGGCGGAAATGCGGAGTGGAAGCGCTGGCACCCCTAAATACTGGACTTTCCTCAGTGCCTGATTACTCCACTTCCAAAGCGAGGCAAAGCAGGGTGCCGATGACCGGGGCATGGAAGACAGATGTTGTTGGCTGATTGTGCTCTTTAAATCCACAAAGATAACTATATCAGCACGAACTGCTGGTGTGACTGCAGCCTTAGTGAGGTTTTCTGTTATCCAAAATGGCAACTAATGGATGACGAGGCAGCTGCTGCTCAGCTCAGGCGAAATATTTACATCTTGGGCATCAGCTGATGGAAGAGCTGCTTGCCAGCTCAAGTGACAGGCAGTGATAGGCTAGCCTTCCCCTCCTGTTCAGAGTACAAATCGTCTTTGATTTCACATCTGAAGGCAAGCAAAGCGGACTGGAATGATGCCAGAGAAGTGGGGGGGGGGGGCACTAGCCAATTAAAAACCTCAGAGGGAAAAAATGCAATTTTATCAAAAAAAAAAGAGAGGAAAAATTTAAAAAGTGCAGTTGAGAATCCCAGTGGCTTTCTTTGCCCTCTGCTTTAAACAGAAATCAAGAGAGAACTGAGGACGGCCGGAGGCTGAAGAAGAGAGATTATTGGTGTCATGTAGGAACTGGTAAAGGATCAGCTGATGCTTGAAAATACTGGCTGCAGGAAACATTTTATAGTTGCCTTTCCCTCTGAAAGCGTAGTATTGTTGTTCTCCTGTCGACTGCCTTTCCTTGAGTCAGCTATGGCACTTTTTTTTTCACTGTTGTGCAGAGGGGAGGAAAATGAATCATTAGCATTCCAGTTTGGTGCCTGCGGACCTGGAGTCCAGAATATTAAACAGTCGTGCAAAATGGATATTGTTTGAAATGCTTCTTTATGTTTCTTCATTCAAGGTGTGTAACAAAGGAGGAGGGATTTTAAACCCCAAACTTTGTTTTTAGCCCCACATGTTTTTGATATGTGAAACTAATCCCATTTATCCTTGACAACAAACATCTAAAAAACAGCAGAGATAAAGTACTTCTGCACATGTTCTAGCAAGTATCTGGTGTCACACTCTGTGCTTGAGCCTGCACTATGAAGATGTGGAACCAGAGGATATTAGCAATGCTAACAATCCAATCTGTGTTGCCAGTCATAGACTTTCATCTTGCATGGCGTTTTACACAAGGATATAAGCCTAGGCATAAAAGGATTCTTTGATTGGCTGATTCCCAGACGATTTATGTGCTAATGAAATCTTGCCGGATATATGGAAAGGAATTCATCAGCCAGATTCCCATTATAGCTAAGCACCATCCATGTTGCTGCCACTGTTCTGATGGCTACACTATTGTGTTGATAATGGTACAGTCTTACTTCAGACAGTTTAGCCTACAAGTTTCCCAGTATGAACACTGGACACTGGACTCAGACACACTCAATATTCTCTTATCACAAGACAAGGAAAGTGTGGTTGTGTTCAGAGTAATCACTAGTATCCCCCCCTCCAGCATAGAATTTTTCCTACATGCAAAACTATAGAGACGAAATGCAGACGGCAGTGGTCAAAAAAGCTTCAGTTGCTACATTTCAGTATGTCTAGCAACTTTTTAAAAAATATAAGAGCATTGCCTCAATAACAACAACAAAAGAATAGTAACTCTAGATCAGTGGTTCTTAACCTGGGTTCGATCGAACCCTAGGGGTTCGGTGAGTCAGTCTCAGGGGTTCGGTGGGGCCTCCAGCTTAGTACTATTACTAAGTACTAAGAATTATTTTTCACTAAAGAAGGGTTCGGTGAATGCGCATATGAAACTAGTGGGGTTCGGTACCTCCAACAAGGTTAAGAACCACTGCTCTAGATAGAGGGATATGGTGAATGATAGGAGCAAGGTAGAATATCTGGCAGATGGTTTTCCTAGGTAGATGGTGCTGGGGTAGGATAGGGTGAAAAACTGAAGAGGGGGAGAAGATAATGATTGGTTGCCTGGGGGATATGAAGAAGAGGGGGCAGGAAAAGGGAAGAGGTTAAGGGGCTACCAAGGAAGGGAAAGAGGAAATAGTGGGGAGAAGGTAATGCATCCTGCAAGTCCTTGCAGGTTCCCACTTGTCAACATATCTCACTCTCATCATGGCCAAATCTGTGGACACGTGAATCCAGAGACTGGAGCTATGGACGGTCAAGACAGATTTATTTATTTATTTATTTATTTATTTATTTATTTATTTAGATTTATACCCCGCCCTCCCCGCGAACGGGCTCAGGGCGGCTTACATGGGCACATAGGCCGGAGAATACTACATTTAAATAGTTAAAAGCAATTAAAACAGTTAAATAATTAAATACATTCCTAAAACTCTAATTTACAAACAGCTTCCTATGGCATATAACACATTTATCAAAGCAGCAGCTAGTGGTAGTTTCCATTACCCCCTTGCCCCTTGCCAAAGTTGTTTGAGGCCGGTTACATCGAGATGTTATACCTGCTGGCTGGAATCGTCGGTGGCATCTCCTATTCGAAAGCCTGGCGGAAGAGCTCCGTCTTGCAGGCCCTGCAGAACTGCACAAGGTCCCGCAGGGCCCTGATCTCCTCTGGGAGCTTATTCCAACAGGTGGGAGCCGCCACCGAAAAAGCCCTGGCCCTCGTCTTAGTGAGTCTAGCGACCCTAAGGCCTGGGACCTCTAGGCGATGGGCTGACCCTGATCTCAGTGCCCGCTGGGGTATATACGGAGAAAGGCAGTCCCTAAGGTAAGTTGGACCCTGGCCATATAGGGCTTTATAGGTAAGAACCAGCACCTTGAAGCGAACTCGGTATACTATAGGCAGCCAGTGCAGCGCTGCCAGCACAGGCCTGATGTGTTCTCGACTTGCGAGACCCATCAATAGCCTGGCCGCAGCATTCTGCACTACAAACCTTTCTACAAACCTGAAAACTATCCCAAGTTTGCAGAAAAATATGGAAATCCTTGTGGATTCTCCCCCATGCCTGGGTGTGAAGTTCTTCCTTAGCTGGCTTCCTCTGGGCTATTCCATTAAAACAAACAAATGCAAACACAATTGTAGCCATAGCGGATTGTAGGATAAAACATACAACTTGCAATGGATCTGCGGGATCCAGATCATGCTAGTGTTTAAAGCGAGGTTCATGCTGTCTAGACAGCAGAAAATGTAACTACACCTTTCCTTTTTCCTGCTTCAATATCCATGTTTGGAGAGGGACATCCTGAGATGCCTCCCCCCCCCCCCTTTTTGGCCAAGTGAAATTGGAAAACATCATGTGGATGCTTTTCCAGTGGAGGAGTGAAACAGGCTTTTTATCACTCTGAGCTCCCGAAAGGACCATTTGAATGTAGGCTTCCTGTCCAGGGAGGAAATGGCCCTGTCAGTAATTCGGATGGACTCTGATTTTCAATAACTTTCCATCCTGGCAAACCATGATTCAGTTTCCATTTATACAGTGAAATGAGTGCTTAAATAATCAACAGCAAAAAAGGCTGCAGGAGGAAATGAGCCATCCTTCAAAACAATTCTTGTCTGTTTAGTTTGGACTTTGTTCTATTGTTAAAGGATTTCCTTATGTGCAAGGTATTAGAAATAATCTATGCACACTGCATAGGCTTTCTTCTTCTTCTTTACACCGCACAGGGAAAATGTGGCAATTATTACCTTAATTTTTCAAGAGGGAAAGTGAAGTTGCTAATTTAACAATGAAAGTAGCAAGCTTTTGAGTATAAACTATTAATTGGGGGGGGGGGTCAGTATACCATAAAGATAAGGAGTGGGATCAGAGAACCTTTGAGGCCTAGAATAGTCCTTTCAAGATCCTTGGGTTCTAGCAGCATGATTGTGTACATGGTAGGTAAGCCAGTGAAATTCTCGCCAACCAACATATGGGTTAAATTTAGGAGTTCCAGCTAGAGATAATTCTTCCCAAACTTGAATGAGAACATAAATTATTGTGTGATCTGATTTTGGTATGGTAACTTGCAAGTCATGACAGCGGCCTTCTCCCATAAAATCCGTATACTCTCAATACCTCCCAAATCTTGTGTAGAATCTCCATAGTTCTTCCAATGGCATGCTGTTCAGGTCAGAAGCGATCTATGCTGTCCAGGAAGACTTCACCACAGATGAGAGCTGAGGCAAAGACAGTGGTGCCCCGCCTTGGCATAGTGGCACTCCAGGCTGGTCAGTTTACGCTTCACCTTGCCAGCTCTTAAATCACCGACAATAGATCCCCGCCATTCAAATTCTCAGCCTCATTGCCAGTTTTTATCAAGGCTACATTTTCTTGCCACTTATTCACAGTTATCTAAATTCTATTATCTTTTAAGTCTAGCTATCTGCCTGACAAACTTGCCACTTAGCTTCTATAGGTGCCAGTCTTTATTTTGGTGTGCACGCACACACACACACACAGGTTGCGGTCACATGCCCGAGATAAAGCAGGGAGGAAGCAAGGCTATTTCCTCTGGTGGAAGTTGACCCACCATTGTGCGATCACACGGACTTTTGTAGATGTAGGCACAGCCCACCACTGCATGATCAGACGCAACCACGGGTGAGTCGGTTTTTTTTTTTTTGGCCATGTTTCCAATACGCTTACATGGGGAATCAATGAAGCACACCTCCGCCCTGAGGTCTCCCCATGGTGTGTGCAGCAGTGTGAGCTAATGCGCATACTGTGATGCAGGTAAAAAACCCCAGCATGGAGTTGGGATAGCCTGATCAGATTATCCTGACGTTATGGAAGCACGCTGGGGTGATCAGATGCAGGAAAGTCCATCTGTGGCCTGTAGCAACTCGTTTGCTACAGGAGTTTCCAAGGTGTTTTTTAAATCCACTTGTGCAGCGGAGGAAAACGGGTTGCCAACGGCTGCAGTGTGCTTCCCAGATGTTGTCGTTTGATCGCGCTCCTTTAATCCACCTGGCATTCACACCTATATTGGGGCAAATTGAGCATGCAATTGCAACCCCAGACGTGTGCTTTGCACATTCTTTTCTCCCATATTCTCTCTCCCTCTTAGGGAGGAAGGCACTTGTCCCCTTGATTCCATGTTTGACCACGTCTCTGTTTTCAAGTGCGTGCACAAAGAGTTACTTATTCCTGACAAAATGGTGATTTTGAAACGATGGCGTTTTCCACAGGCAGATGGGCCTGTGTTGTTTCTGCGTTGTCACTGCTGCTGTTGCCAACATGGTGCAGTGACAACCCAGCTTCCACATGGCAGATTCCCCTGCCCAGTCAGTCCTTCATGAAGATCATTGCCTCCCACCATGGAGCAGGTTTTGTGTGTGCGCGTTACATCAGCAAGAACATTATAACAGTCTGTCAGGTTATCTGAACTCTCAGCTTTCATTTTTCTAACAGTATATTTCTAGCCACTTTCATTGAGGAGGTATGTCTTTCCCCCTTATATCTCTTCAACAAAGAACTAGAGGCATACTTTTAAAAGGATGAAAACTGGGGATAAAGAGAAGCTGACAAACAGATTGGTATATCACTATAACAATGTCAATTGCCACTTTTTTTTTAAAGCCCTCACTGTGACGGGGGGAAACTCTTGAGGCTCTGTGAATGGAAAATGGCACCAATGTGTGTGGGGCCAAGAAGATCCAGGCCTTCTTGTCCACATGAGTGTCACCCTGGTTTTGTTGTGATCTTTTCTGAAACACTGCAGCAAAGCAAGTCTGAGAAAGATGGTAGGAAGGATGTGGGAAATGCAGGAGGTGTACAGAAGCACCACAATGCTGTGGGGAAGCGGGGGGGGGGGGGGGGGGGGACGACAGTTTCCTAAAGCCACTCAGGCAACTAATCCATGTGTAATTGATTTATGTGTAGTTTATTAGCTTTCCTGGTTTGTCTTAGTAGGAATTCAGCCTCGCAGCAAGAACAGTTTCACTTTCCAGTTCCAGTTCAGTTGGGTTTTGATTGCAATCTGTTCATGTGAAGGTTTCCTCCTTATGTATTTATGCAGTCAGAATACAGTTACCAGTTGATTATGTACCTTCTGTGTGCCTCCTCTTTTAATACTTAACACTATCCATTGCAAAAGACTTATTTCCTTGGTACTATACCAGACATTCAGCACTGGAAGTTCATTAGATAGCAATGATCGATAAACAGGTTTCAGTTTTCTGGAAAAACTTCTGTTCCCATTGAGTGTGCCCCCCTCCCCTTTCCTTTTTGCTTTTGCTAGTGTGAAATAAGATGAATGAAAAATCAAGAGCCTTGCCCTACCACCCCAAATCCTTTTCTGGATTTAGTTTAATCTGAGCCAGAGAATAATTTCTCTTCCCACTGCTACTCACTAGTTGCTGCAGCTACTGATCTGACAATTAGGGTTGACAGCGTGGATTGGGGGAGACTTACCTGGAGAAGGAGAAAGGCCAGGTCATCACACCAGCAATGTCCAGGTGCTGCTCTGGTATTTGGGGGAAAAAACTCTTTGGCAGAAGCCAGTTTTACCAAAGAGGTTTTGCCCAGATACCAGAGCATCACCTGGATGTCACTGGTGTGATGACATCACTTCCTGTGCAACACCAGTAACAAAGCCTGGGCCTTTCCCTATCTCCAGATAAATCCCCCCCACCTGTGAGCTGATTGGCAGCAGGATGGTGGGGCCTGGTGGTGTCAGCCCCCCACCTGCACTGGGGGGGTCTGACAATTATACTGACAACTGAGACAATTACATGGATAGAGGTCTATCTCTCTTCCTCCTCCACTCCTTCATGAATCTGTATTATTGTTGCTGGTAGGGATGGGCATGTACTTGCTCACACACTGAAGTTCATGACAAATTTTGGCTGGTTCATGGTTCGCGAACTGAAGTTGGTGGCAGGTCAACCGGCACAAACTTTCCATGAACTTTCAAGCTGTTCCTGGAGGTCGATGCCAGTTTGTGAACAAATACATTTCCAGGTAGACTGTCTCTGCTCAATCTAAATGTTAACCAAACCTCAAAACAACAGGGAAGGTCAGTTTCAAACTAGTCTTGTCAGTTTCAAGAGGGTTCCCCCCTCTTTGTTGGTGTTCCTTTGTGATCACAGTTCTGAGGTACTTCTTCACCTGAAGAGTGATTAACACATGGAATTCACTGCCACAGGAGGTGGTGGCAGCTACAAGCATGGACAGCTTCAAGAAGGAATTGGATAAACATATGGAGCAGAGGTCCATCAGTAGCTATTAGCCACAAGGTATAGATAGGATTTCTCAGTCTGGGGCAAGTGATGCACTGTATTCATTGTGCTTAGGGGGGCAATAGTGGGGCTTCTAGTGTCCTGGCTCCACTGGTGAGCCTCCTGATGGCACCTGCTATTTTTGGCTACTGTATGACAGAGTTGGACTGGATGGGCCATTGGCCAGATCCAACACTGGCTTCTCTTATGTTCTTATGTTCTTATGAGGTAAATAACTCCACTTAGCAGCTACTAAGGAGACCAATGCTACAATAGGGCACTAGGCGTAAAAACAAAACAAAACAAAAAATGGCCTTTAAGCCACTACCCCTAGTATATATAACAAATACAAAGAAAAATACAGAATGAAAAAAAAATGAGATTATACAGTTGTTGTCACATCAGGTTTTATAAAATTTCTTATATGACAAATCATTTCTACAGTACAATGTCTACTGTTGTATACATGGACCATGATGCATATTGATTTTAATTATACTGTACCTTTACTGTATTTCCTCTCTTTCCCCCCAACCCTTCCTGTTGCATGGGCCATATTTTTGGCATTAGTAACCCAGATAAAGGATGTTTTCTTTTATGTGTCATCAGAATGGTGTAATCCATCACTTCTCACTTCATTTACCTTCATAGAACAACACTGCACTGCATGCCCTTTTATCAGCTCCAACAGAATCTGCCTGTTGACAAAAAGTTATGTCATGCATTTTAACAAAGGGCTAGCCGCAGACTTCGTCTTGCCAAATTTCCCTTCTACTTTCAGAATTTTCTTCCCTTTCATGAAAGTGATCAGTATCCTGTCATAAGTTAGAATGTTGTAGGTTATATTCTGTGTAAATCACTGGATTTAAAGGTGTTTGGCTGGATCCTGCCCTTTTCTTGGTCTGTTTCTAAATGGAGAGGCAAGAAATACATAGCAGAGTTTTAAGAGTAGTGAATTGAAGGCAAGGTTTGTCTTATACAGACCATATTAAGATCCTAGGCTGCAGTCTTAAGGTCACTTTCCTGGGAGAAGGTATTTAAAGATGTGTTTTAAAATTCTGACATTAACCACATATTTGGGGCCAAATCTCCCCCCGCCCCCCAAATTGCGCGCATTACGTGAATTACACATTAATGGATAGGTGGATGTCTTCTATTCTGCTTTCGTCTCTTTATTTTTATACAATTTTTAAGATGTGCCATTTTAGCTAGTTGCCAAATGTTAGTCATGTACAATATATCAGTAATATTTAAAAATAGCTAAGAAGAACCAATATTAAAAATAATGTCTCATATCATTATTATTAAATGTTATGGTGTGATTTTTATAATTTCTAGCCATTTTCTTACGCACTTATAATGAATGCAAATAATGTAATCTTAAAACAAACAAAACAAAAATCACTGAACCAATTTCATTTATAATGCCAATTCAAGCCAACAAGAAAGCAGGTACTACGGATGACATCAGGAAGAAAGAATCTTACAGTATATTGGATTGTATACATATACTAAATAAACATTTCATGCTGGATTGAGAGAGAGAATTATGCGGGTATCATATTTGAGCCATGAACAGTACACCAATTTCTATTATCCTTTGCAATAACCATGAATGGTTTTGTAAGTTCCCAGAGTCATCTTGTTTCAGGAAGCCTGGAAATGCCACTCCAAAGTCCTCAAAATATTACCCATGTTTGTCTTTCTCATATATTAACCTCTTGAAGGCTAGACATGGAACTGAAAAACTCAACCTGTTCCTCACTGTTTTTCTCAGCCCAGGGTGTTTGAACATTTGTCATTTCAGCTTATGTTCTAATCAGTATGTTCACCTCATGAACATGTTTACCATGACATTTTCATCCCCCAGAGGGTTAGATCCCACCAACTTTTACACTCAGTCTTGCCCAGCTGCTTCCTTATTACAGCCCTCATCCCATGTGGCTTTTGTCCATGCAGATCCCATCATCCCCATCATAGCCTTCTTGGTGGTCAAAGAATCCTCTTCTCTTTTTCACGTGTGGAAAAGTTGGTTGGATTCAACTCAGAGTTTTTAGACACCCATAAAATTGTGTATAGTTTCCAGACTTATGCTGTCATTGAGCAACTTGCTGTGACCACATATTTTGAGCACAGGCAAATCCATAAGTGACTGAACTGTCCTCTTAAACTGAAGTTTTTTTGTTGCTTCTAAACTCCCAACAATATGAAATGAGGGGTTCCACCAGTGGTCCTTGTTATGAGAATAGGAGGCAACACCAGTGGGCAACATCAGTGGAAGGTCTTGGCCTCTATGCTCTGTTGTTGGCCCTCCAGAGGAACTGGTTGACCACTGTGTGAGACAGGATGCTGGACCACATGGACCACTGGTCTAATCCAGCAAGGTTCTTCTTATGTTCGTATGTTTTTAATAGGAATATTAGAGAGAAGTCCCCGTTTTCATCTGCAAAATGTAATACAAATGTATTAAAAGACTTCCTTGACTTCCAGAAGGCTTTTGATAAAGTTCCTCATCAAAGGATCCTAAGTAAGCTCAATAGTCATGGGATAAAAGTCCTCTTGTGTATCAAAAACTGGATAATTAATAGGAAACAGAGAGTGAGTATAAATAGGCTGTTTTCTTAGTGGAGAGTGGTGAAATCAGTATTTCATGTGAATGACTGGCAAAGTAGAAAGACATGGCAATTAAAAAATATATCCATGCTTGATGCAATTTTGAGTGAGGCAGTTGGTTTCTGATATCACTGAATAGCTAACTTCTGTCCTTAAGTTCTACTATAGAATTAATGGGAAATCGTATTTATATTTTTTCAGTCTTCACATGCTCTGGTTGAGAAATTCCTGCAGATTTGGGGGGGGGAGTGGAATTTGGGGAGGGGAGGGACCTCAGCATGGTATGATGCCAGAGAGTCCACCTTCTAAAGCAGCCATTTTCTCCAGGGAAATCGATCACTGGAAATCAGTTGCAATTCCAGGAGATCTCCAGGGACAACCTGGAGGCAGGCAACTCTTTGTAGTACTTACAAGGTTTGAAATGAATTATTGTTTTGGAAAGTTCAAAATAATTTCAGAGGTTAAAATAACTACATGGTGTGTTTAGTCAAACCAAAGAAGTTCTATTTCTCCATTAATGTATAAAAGGAAATTATTTTATTGGTGAAGATTCTTCCTTTTTCTCTCATCTGAAATGTCAACAGTCCTAGATCCCTACAGCAAGTTTCAGTTCTGTTTAGTTATGGAGCAACAGGAGCTGTTCCACAACTTCAGGCATATAGATTAAACCAAGTTCTACCATTAAACAATGTGAAAATTTCATTTATCCTAAAGCCCAGGTAATTTGCTCTATCCTGAGGTTTGGCACAGAAGGGCAAAGCAAATCTATCTGGAGTAATCTGGCTAAATTGGGGGGGATCTAATCAAAAATTACAGGATTTCCCGCTTCTGAACTTTCCTTCCAGAAGCTTGAATGTTGTGCAAACTGGATGCATTTAATATTGCCTACTTCCTTTGACTGTCAGACTGAGGAAGCCAGCCAAGGAGCAACAATAGAAGCCTCTAGACCTGGAAGGGGAGAGGAGGAGGAAAAGGCTTTTGCAAACGTATACACACAATTCAGTTTATTGATAAAGCATCAGAATCAACGTTTGAAAATGAAATTACCTTCTTCTACCATTCTGATATTTTGTATTTAAAATCCATCTTTTTTAAGCAACTAGAAGCTGGCAAAAGGGAAGGTCATGAAAAGAGCTTTTTTATTTCCCAGAGGAAAGAGGCTGTGGCCTCAGCGTTATAGCTGAAAATCCCACCTAAGATTTTTCCAGAGATAACCTGCCCCTGAATGATGCAGGGAAGTAGGAGACTATGGTTGCCATTACCACCTTTCATTTGGGCCCTGGAGCTCTCCTAGAATTACAGCTGATCTTCTGATTTCAGAGATCAGTTTCTCCGGAGAAAATGACAGCTTTGAAAGATGGCAGCTATGCATCAAATCCCTGAACTTCCTCCCTAAACTCTGCCCCACCCCTCGACACCACCTCCAAATCTTCAGGAATTTCCCAGGCAAGAATTGCAGCTCTACAGGAGATTGCAGTTATTAGCCTTTCTGCACTGACAGCTTGCTCCGGAGAATCCCAGGAGTCAAGCCTTAAGGGTTGACTTTGCAGTCGCACACATTCCCTCTGCACTGTTTTTTCCCCTCCGGTTTATTTGTGTATTCTGTGTGCATTCTGCATCTACAAGCAAACCCCACATTTTTAAAGCTAACTGGCTACCAATCCCTCCTTGATTCTGGAAAAAGAAAGGGAAGGGAGGGGGAAATTCAGGCCCACGCATGCAAGACTGACACATTTGGGAGCAGGGAATCCCCTAGTCCTTTATATCTACTGATTCTTTCTGATGCTTTCTCTGGCTTTTTAAAAGTTTGCCAGAGTGGGAGGACACATCCTCTTTTGTCTTTGGAGAAGGAGGGAAAGAAAACAGGGAGGGAGCATCAACCTAAAGAGAGAGAGGCGGAAACGGGAGAGAGCAGCGGACAGCACTTAAATACACGAAGAATCAATTCTACTTTAGAAAGGATTAGGGATTTGAAAGTGGATGAGAACAAAGAATCACAGCAAAAGGAGTTTTGGTAGCTATGGGGCAACAGTGTGCTGGAAGCAGTTTGAATGCAGATTCCTGTAAAACAAATGAAGAAACAAAAGAAAGCCCCAACACAAAGTGGAAGTGAGAGCAAGGAGGGAATGCAGAATGGAAGAATAGGATGCATTCAGAAACCAAGGCAAAATACACATGCAGAAAGGGCCCTTCAGTGCTGAATCAAAGGAATTCTGTGCATGCTTTGAGGTATTTCTCTTCTAGGGCTCAGTGTTTAAAACAGACTCCTGGTATATCCCAGCACAAATTAGGTAATCCATTTCAAAAGCAAATTCCAAGGGAGCTACATTAATCTCTTGTAGCAAAATCAAAAAGTGTCAAAAAGAGAGCCAGTTTGGTATAGTGGTTAGGAGCTCAGATTCCAATCTGGGCGAACCGAATTTGATTTCCCCATGTTTCCCCCATGCAGCTGCTGGTGTGACCTTGGGTCAGTTACAAGTTCTTTCAGAGCTGTTCTCACACAAGTGGTTCTCAAAAGAGCTCTCTTGGCCCCACTTAGCTCACAGGGTGGTGGGGAGGGGAAGGGAAAGGAGATTGTAAACTGCTCTGAGTCTCCTTCAGGTAGTGAAGGGCGGGGTATAAATCCAGTTCCTTCTCCTTCTTTGAACAGGTTTATTTCTGCATGTGTTTTCATGGTTAAAGTTGGCCCTCACCATGAAATCATATGCAGAAATAAAACATGTTTTCATGGTTGGAGCTTATCAGATGCATGAAGGGAATCATTAGTAAGCAACCAGTGAGAGGCAGCAGGGGAAGGTGTAGCCTGGCATGGCAGTGACATTGTTTCCAGCATACACTGGAAGTGACAACATCACATCATTGGTGATGTGGAACACTCTGGTATTTGGGGGAAAAAACTCTATGGTAGAAGCTGTTTTACCAGAGATGTTGCTGCCACACTTGGCCACTCCCCACTGCCAGTAACCCCCCCTGCCCATTGGCCTCCTATAGGGGCTTCACAGCCCTAGCAGATATAGCTGTATAGGAGGACACAAAAAGGAAATAGAAAGGCAAACATGTAAATACTGAGAATGAAAGGTCGTGAAATGCAAAAGGTATACAAAACTCAAAGTACAATATAAACACAGTCTTCCTAATTATGGTAAATTAATTAAATGCCAGTAGTGGGTGAGAATTTTGTTGACTGTATTTATGGGCTGGTGGTGAATACAATTAAATCTATCAATAAATTCTAATTCTGTAACATTATATGTTACAGTAAATCTATTTTTAAGGTACCACAAAAATCATTTCTGTTTATTAGGAGTGCAATTTTAAGACCCATTAATGCACTCTGCCACAGAGCTGTGATCTCATGCAATGAATTAGTTATTACTTGTTTAATTTTTAAAGAATTAAAAAAAATATATTAAAATTATGCCCCAGGAAACTGTAGGTATGAATCGGTGTTGTTTAGCTGCTTGAGTGGCTTGGGCAGGAAGGGGCAAAACTGAACCTTACTTGAGGTGTCAAAAGACCTGAACCAGTCCTGAGCCTAAATGCACACTAGCTTAGATCTACTCTAGCTGATACAAGTAGCATGGGAACATTTCTCTTTTTCATATGACATATTGGTCCATGCATTCATATGACATATTGGTTCATAGGACATACTGACCCATGTAACTTTCATGTATAAAACTTACTACATGCATAAGGCATGTTGAGGTGGTAAACTGCTACCTCAGGAATATCGTACAATTTAGAAGTAATTTTTAAGCATTTCATCCCTTATTCGGGGGATCATTCCTGCAAATTTTTCAGAGAGATAGAAGAAGTATCCTGGTTTTACAGGCAATTTTTCCAAACACATTTCTGGCTATGATGGCTTTGTTTTGTATCCGAACTGAAAAGAATTCTTAGGGATTGTACTCCGCACTGAAGGAATATCCTTGCCAAGTGTTAGAGAGAAGAGAAAGGGTACCTCATTTATTAATCATAAACTAGAAATAAAATATATGTTTGATCTAACTATGTCAGTTTTTCAAATCACAAGGTCTCTCCTTTCTCTCAGTTTTCCTCCCCCTGACCACACATAGCAGAGAAACAGGTCTGTTTTATTTTGATGATTGATTGAATATTTCCTGTTTATTTTAATGCTTTATTGAATGCTTTCTGTTTCCTTTGATGACTGATTGGATGCTTCCTGTTTATAGGAGGATCCTTTTGGGATATAAATGTCTCCCCTCAATTTTCTCATAATTGATAAATAGCTTTCTACTTTCACCCCGTTTTTCACCTCAAGATTCTAAACTCTTCTTTGGAATTGCTTGTGAAGTGGGGATCCTTTTTATCCAATGTTTGTGAATTCTGGCAGTCCCTGAGGATTCCATCATAACTGGGAACAAATTTTCCTTAGCATCTCCAGCTACAAGGGTCCTGTTCAATTTAGTGATCTTTGTTTTCAAAATACTAAAATTAAAATCACCTTCCCTTTAAGTGACATGCTAACAAATATAGTCATACTTTTAAAACCGTGGAATTCATACGTAGTGGCTATTACCTTTAATTTCACACAGTTTCACTGTGCAGAGGAAGGGCAACCTGACATATCTACCCAAGGGTCCATGCAGCTACAAGTTTCCTTTGTTTATATATTTTTTCCCAAATTGGCCTTGCTGTTACATCCTTTCCTTCCATCTGTGTCATTAATTCTGAAAAGTAACCAAATCCTCATTCAACATTTATATGGCATGGGCCCAACAATCAGTGTTGCCCTCCCACTCTGCAGAGGAAGAAAATTGGGGTTAAAAGAGCAAGAGGAAGCAAAGCTACACAGAGCCTAAGGTATAAGAACTGATGAAACATCAGACTTTACAGGGTCTGAGACTCTGAACTGCTCAGGCTGAAGGGAAGTTGCAGTGGCAGCTTTAAATTCGCATTTCTATGCCTTTGGGAAGCATGCACAAATTTTGTTCTCTTAAAACATCAATTAAAAAAAATATTTTACATTAATTATATAAAATTACATCTAAGAACTATTCAGTGAACTCATCCCAGAAGCACTGCCTTCATTTTAACAGATTTCATCGGGCCTCAGTAATGTCTTAGGGACTCACTGGCGGGGGGGAAGTCCTCCTCCGGCTGGGAATTTCTCCTGGCGCGCGCGCCCAGCAACATCCCCAGAAGTGACGTCAGCACGTTGGGGGCATTGCCAGGGTGACACTCTAGCAATCACCCCAAAACTCTATGGTATCATAGAGTTTTGGGGCGATTGCCAGAGCGTCGCCCTGGCAATGCCCCCAATGTGCTGACGTCACTTCCGGTGATGTCATTACGTCGTCCTCACTGGACGACTTAGGGGGTGGGGTTCCCCCCGCCGGCCAAATGCTGGCCGGCGGATCGGGAACCCCTTTAGCGGGGGATCTCCTGCCCCCAGGCTGACTTGGCAGCCCTCGTCATAAGGTAGCCAAAGGTAATCATCAGTTCTGTAGCTTTATATGTAATATTGGATCCCTGATTAGCTGGATCAACTATGTGGATAGGACAAGAAAAGGGACTGAAGCAGTAACTGGGATGAAAAAATAGCACCAGAAATGTAGATGTGAAGGGCAACATATGAAAAATCATTTTTCAAAGATGAGATTCACACAATCAAATTGCATTTCAGATAATTTGTAAACAGAACTATTTTGTTAGTAGTATATAATATATGTATGGTTTATAAAATGTTAAATATATATATTTTTTTAAAAGAGATTTCAAGTCATTGTTACATGCCTGAAAATCAAAACTGGAGAGTATGCAGTACTCACCTAGTACATTTCATTTTAAAGAAGGAATGGGGGTTCTTATGTCACACGTTGCAACTTTCTGATCTATTTATTCATTCATTTTTATTTAATTTATAGGCCCATTTTTCTTACTGATCCTCAAGACAGATTACAGTGCATTCAGACAGCATAAAACCGTAACTGAACAATGCAATTGGACTAGGATTACAGAATTAGAAAATGATACAAACAACAAGCTGCCTAATGTTAAGGTATGCTGTAAAAATGCAGATAGTGAAATTACTACAGTAGAAGACAATGTAATAAAATGATCATTTCAGTAGAATACAGTCCTATCCCATTATTAAGGTGTCCTCCTGACCTGTTCCATTGTGCTACAGTTTTAATTCCTTTACAAAAGTTCCCTCCTGAACATTTCTGTTTTGTATGTTTGGTGGAATGATAGAAGTGTGGAAGACTTCCTGACCTTCTCTGGCAAGCTGTTCCATCAGATGGGAGCCACCACTGAGAAGGCAGGTGAGCTGCCAATCTTATATATTTTATATGGTGGCACCTTCAGAAGGCTTTGCTCAGATTAGTGAAGCTTTCATGGAACACAGCTGGAGAAGTGGTCCCGCACATATATGGATCAAATGTTGTTAAGTAGTAGGTGATAACCAGTACTTTGCGTTAAACCCCGTTACTGATTAGTAGCTAATGGGGTGACTGCAAAATGTTGTGCGTGCTCTGAATAGCACGGTCTGAGCTGACTTTAATAGCAGATCCATGTACATTGCATTATGATAGTCTAGCCTCAAGGTATCCATAGCATGGATCCACAGGACCAGATCACCTGAGTCAAGATAGAGGGCCATATTCCAGGCTAAATGAAGATGGAAGAATGCAATTTTTTTGCAGCTGCATTAACCTGCTTCTCCAGCAATAATGCTGGATCCAATATCACAGGTGGGCTCTTAACAGTCAGTGAGTGTCAGCTGATAGGTCAGCTTCCATGCTGATAGGTTACGGGAGCTTTCTCATTGCGGGCTCCCACTGCAGCCTCAATGGAGTTGTCAGTTCCCCAAGGCATTCTGGAAAACAGTCTGATAGAGAGGCCCAATTCTGTTTCTCTCAGAATTCAGAAGAATTCTGAAAGACTAAAACAACCCACAAATGCTGCTCTAAAAGTCCTCTTGAATTTTCTGGAAGCCTCACTTGAACTACTTGAGAATGGTGAGTGAAAAGAGTTAGGGATCGAAAGATCAAGTCATAATTTTGTTTAAAGTTTAAATAAAAGTCAATTCCTTCTTATCTCTGCTGACTGTGTGTTAATTGTCATTGGAAAGAAACAACACGCACAAACTAATTAGGCCATGGTCTAGATATATATTCATTTTAATGGCGGCAGTATGAAAGGAAAGCACGACTACTACTACTATTTCAATTTATAAATTGCCTCTTCCCTACGATGTAAGTTTTTAGGGGATGTACAACCATTTAAAACAATTTAAAAACAGAACACCCCCCCCCCCCGAATGACTACATTATATCAGATGCCGTCGGACAATTTCTTCGCTACCCCGCTCTGGACTGTGTCACTGACTTGCAGGCAGGTGAGGAGAGGGCCAAAGCAAAGATGGAAGGAAAAGAAGAGGGAGGAAAAGAGGAGGGTGAAAAAGAGGAGTTCCCTAACCCCATAGATCAGTGGAATATCTGGGTAAGTGGCAGTTGAAAAGGGAATGGGCTGTCCTGTTTGGCCATGTCTCTGGAAAAGGGAGCTGGGACCTGGTGCGTAAAAGGGTCAGGATTCTTGAAACAAGAAACAGGGACAAGATGGGCAGAGTATTGGTGAATGCCTAACCTAGCTGTACCTCTGAGTCTGAGGGAGGTGGTGTGGGGGTGGGTGGGGGTGGGTGTAGGGCTGGGGGTCACAACAAGGGAAGTTCTGTAAGTGTCTGTGGGGCAACAATTTTAACTGATCTCATGTAGAGCATCAATGCCACATCCACCCTGCCTTGAGGAGGCAGTGGTCAGCCTATGGCGCAGGCCGAAACAGGCTGAACCTCCAGCAGTTCATGCCTTGATAAATGCCTAGGATTGGCCATACACGTAAAAGTCAGAAAGTGACAGAGTAGGCAGTAAGCCCTGGTGGTTCTTCTGGGCTTCCCCTTAGAGCACGTGTCTTCACAGCTACCTTCTTTGGAGCTATAGTGTTATGAATTTCTGTTACGAATTGTTTCGGGAGGGGGCTGTTCACCGCTTTATTGTCAGTTTGCTTTTCTGATTAGTGTTTTAGCAAAAGTTGTAATTGTTATTACTCGTGTATGTTTTGAATTTCCATTGCTATGATGATGCATTTATTAACTCTACATGAAGCCTGAAGGTGAAAATCTATTCCAGGAGTGACTCTTGCTGGTAGATTCCAGAATGCCATCTGTTCCCAGTGGGGCACCTTGTCTGCATTGCCTAACAATTAGAAAGGAACAGATGAAGGCTCGGGGCAGAGGAAAGACACACGAAGGCCCTGAAACTAAGAGGAAGAAAATGAACAGAGGAGCAGAACAAAGATTTTCAAAGTGGGGGGAGGCACCGCCATGAACAAAAGATCTATGTTTGAAATCACTTCACAATAACACACTATTCTCATCATCAACAGACACTGATTGACTAAGTCACTCTAGTGACATACATTTCTGGTGATCCTGAATAAAAAAAGGATAGACACCCCAAGCATAGGTTATGGGAAAAGTTCCTCTTTGAGCTGTCATACAAGTATCTCTTTATGAACATGTGTGACTTTGATTTATCTCCTGTAGGGTTTCTTTCTTATTAGATCGTTATTGTTCCTTCTCTAGCCTGTGTGACCCTTGATACATCTATGAGGCCTTTGAAAAGCTAGGGGGGGAATTACACTGGAGCATAGATAGGATTTTGAACTCTGGCATCCCTTTTAAGATTACAGTCATGTTGGTTTTCTCATTTGCCAAGTTCACTTTTTGTGTGTGCCATTCAACAGTAGTGTGGGGGTGAATGTGGAACAGGAGGAAAAGAAGGATACATAACTTTACTATAATGGCTTGTGTGTCTGTTCTTTTACCTCACAAAAGGCCTGCGTTTTAGCTTTAGTCGTAATACTACAGAGTACTAAAACAACAGAATCGTGCAAGGTGGAGCACCATTGATTTAAAAGAGATAGTGAGAGGTAAGCTTTGGAGTATAAACTTTGTGTGTGTGTGTGTGTGTGTGTGTGTGTAAACATCTCAGTGTTGAAGCTTGTTGCTTTGTCAATTAAGCATTACCAAGCCCTATAGCTGTTTGAACCACCACTGGCAGCACAGCAATCTCCTTTGATCAGGTCAGTTTGTTTCCTATTTGGAGCCCCAGAAGAAGCAATCACTTTGAAAGATGGATTTCCTGGCATTTCTGAACAGCTCGAAGCTTAGAGAGGAGACCTGAGGACTTTAACTGGCTTCATAAACACAGTTGCCATAATTAGTCATAAACATTGCTGTCACCACCATTCAGTCACAAACAATTAGGCTGAAAGTAAGCCAGGAAGCCTGTAATCATCTCTTCAGACATATGGGGTTTGTGATGTTATGCATTTATATCAATAATGACTAAACTCTTTCTATGTCCCTAATACATCCACATTTAGGGCAATTGAATTCATCATGATTACTCTTATGACAATGAATGCTGTTAAGGAGGTGTGAAGGGCTTCTCTTCTAAGTGGAATAAAGAAAAAAAACCCTCATCTCATATATCCTGAAGCATGATTAGAGTTATTTATTTCACCAGCATGGTGGGAGCATCAGAAATGGAGAGAAGGGAAGGGAAAACTGTGCAGAGGCATACTTGTAGCACTCTTGTTTGGAAGGATGTTTAAGATATTTTGCTGCCCAAAGCAGGTATGCCACCTGTCTCTTTCTCCTGTTCCCATAGGTACTAGCACCACCGTAGCAGTGGTGGCACAGGTCTAACAGGTGATGATGGCTGTCGGTTACACCTGTTGTTTCCTCCCACACCACCACCCTCTGTAAGCTGAGGGACAAACTACATGATACTTTGGGTCTTAAACCGCCTCAGCTGCTGAAAACAGTGTGGGGAGGGGACAGGAGTCTCTCATCCCTCAGCATCATGGTCCCCTGCAGGATCTGGCACCCATGGTGCTTTTAAATGTTTAAAAAGGGAGGCTCTAAAATGGTGCCACATACCTGAGGCAGACTCAGGGACATGGTATCTTCTAGTTTGGCTCAAAGCATCACTGCATTGGTGTCCTCCTTACTATGTGGCAGCTGCTTTGGTGGCTTGGGTAGAGAACTAACCCCGAGAAGCCCCTCCCCATCCCCGCTATTAGATATTTCTAAAAATACAGTTGCTTTGGCTTTATATTGATTTAGCCTGAAATTACCTATCTTAAGAGGGGTTTGCTCCATTAGGGTTGGCAGACCACCAGTCCCAGCGGGGTTTCCCCCAATTTGGGGGGGCTCCCTCCCACCAGCAGCCAGCTGTGAATTCGCAGCTTGGTGTGCAGGCGTGCACGGCCTCTGCCCCCTTCTTCCCAAAAGCATTTAAAGGGACCCTTTAAATGCTGTTGGGAAGAGGTGAGGGCAGTGCACCTGCATTCCAAGCCACAAATTCATGGCTTGTACTACAAGTGCTCGTGGCCCCCCACCTCTTGCTAACAGCATTTAAAGGATCCTTTATATGCTTTAGGCAAGAAGCGGGGGGGGGGGGCACTGATCCCCAATGTGATGACATCACTTCTGTTTGATGTCATCACTTTGGGGACATTGCCGACCCCTCCAGTAATGCCCCCCAAAGTCCCCCGCTGGGACTTGGAAGGACCTGGCAACTCTATACTACTTCCTCACCAAACTCCCTTTCCCAAGATCTCATATGAGGGGGAGGACATGCTAGTTAATTTGGCCTGAAATCATACAAACTTCTGATATAGATACACACATGCTCACTGCTTAGTTCTAAACAATGATGTTAAGGAGTGTCGGTGCTTATGCAGTCTACCTATCTTTAGAGAAAAAACCCTGTTTGAAATTGTCAAGGAATCTTTGAATGCAGGACACTGAGTGAAATTTAGTATTTTCAGTTTGTGGGAGATCATTTATACTCCTATATTTTAAGCAGAATTCTTTGACAATTCAGGCCTAAACAAAGCAGATGATGAAAACCCCTGCCTTGATTTCCTGACTGCCAGAGACCTTTCCCTAGTCTTTCCACAGTGTGATAACTACTCCTTATTCTGATGGTGGACCACTGTTGTTGTGAGAAGGACATGCAGAAAACTCTGTTTGCAGTGATCTCCAGCACCTCCCTACAAATGCTTGATTGTGGGTGGAGGATTGTCAAAATGGCCTCTCAGTTATATGTTTGCTGGAACATTCCATTTGTATCTGCTTTGTCGCCTCTTTTTTAATCAGAAATCTTTGACAAAAGGCTTCAGGCTTGTTCAAACTAGACAGTGGGCAAAAAAAAAAAAAAAGACAGAAAAATAGCAAGGTGAAACCCAAAACTTTTTAAGCTTCATGCATCACTAATCGGGACATAAACTTGTATGCATGCAGCCACTTTCCAGCTTTTCCCAAGCTACCTTTGAAGTTAAGTTATGGTTAATATAAAACCGGGGAAGCTAAGTTCTCAGTCATAACTTTTATTGGATGAGTATGTGGAAGCTGTTCACTCCAGAGCAATGCCTCTGATCTTTCCATGAGCATGGCACTGTTCTGAACTAGTTCAAATTATCTGATAGTGAGTCTAGATTTCACCTACACGACCCTATCAGCAGTTACACCTTGTGATGTGTGAACGCACCCCTGTCTTAATTTAGAACTGGATATGCCAAACTGAGCTGTTTTGCTTCCCAAAATGGAAAATACCATGGCCTTACCTTTTCACTGAGAAAAAAAAAGGGGGAGGGACTCAACCCAAAATATGGCTATGATCTAAGAGAGTCAAGCTAACAAAATAAGTTATTTTAAAAATACAAATATTTATTTTGGTGCACACATTAATAAAAGATAAGATAGGTTAAAAGAAATGGTCTGATATTTGGACCATTTTATCTTTTATTAATGTACACCATAATAAATATTTCTATTTTTATAATAACTTATTTTGTTAGCTTGACCCTCTTAGATCACATTTACCTTTTCATTGTCCTGATGATAATTGGGGGAGATATTAAAGGTATCTTTTCAAAAGTCCCCCGCCCCCAGTATGGCTCTCCTAATTTTAAATCCCTTCTACTGGATCTCTAGAATTTAAATATCATCTGACTAGAAGGTGGATGTCCTGATGAAGCTGCCTCATAGTGAATTAGGTCTATCAAGGTCTGCATTGTCTGCTCAGACTGGCAGCAGCTCTCCAGGATCTCAGGTCATTATCATCATATACTATCTGGTCCTTCTATGGGGAGACATCAGGGATTGAACTTGGGACCTTCTGTGTGCCAAGCAAGTGTTTTATCTATGAGCAACAGTCCTCCCCGAATATGCAGAAACACACAAACAGAAAATCTCAGCTTCTGTCTTATTCCCACCATAGCCATCTATGGAGATATGAACATTTCTGAGTGTGTTTGAATTGCATCTTCAACATTCTGTGAAAGATTTTGTTATGATCAGTTATGCAGAACAAAGAACGGACTTTAGAAATGCAGGGTTTTTTGTTTTTCTATGTTGCAGGCAGTGTTATGGGACACGAGCCTGTCTTGAAGGGTTAAAGTAGTTATGATGCTGGAAGTTTCATTGATAGAGTCCATAAAAGTTCTTTTAAAAAAAATAAGGGCAGGCACATGGGACCTTGATTCAGATTCAGACCAGGATGTGTGGAGAGGAGTGGTCAAGCTCCCCCCACTTTTCCTTATTTGAAAGGCTCCAAAGAGCTACTTATACCCCAGTGGAGCCAACGTATTGATCCTGCATGCAAAGCCTAATATAAATAAAATAAAATGCTTGTGGCTTTTATACACAGATCTCCCAGTGCCACTGCCACATCTGTTACAACTTGAATTTCTGCAGTGTTAGTATCAGTAGCTAAGGCCTGAAAAGTAGAAGCTTCTGAACCCCCCCCCCCCACACACACACACACACAAATGCTGGTGAATCATCTCCACCAACTATATTCCTGTGGTCACAGGAGGGACCTTCAGAACTGTCATTATGGTCAAGCTCCCTGCTCCTCTGGGGTGCTTTTTGTCCACTGGAGAAACCCACATATTTCTTGTGATATATGTGGGTTTCTCCAATTTTCCTAAAGAGCCAAACAGCCCCCCACCATGGCTGTTTCAGGCATAGGAAAAAAGGTTCTTGAAGCCCCTTCTGCACTAGTGTATGGTCCCAACCCAAACTGGGCATTGTATGTGTGGGATCTGAGGAGTGATATTCTGAGAATTTCCCCTAGTCTTTGGGATGAAGACCATGGAGAATAGGGGAGGCAGCCTAGAGAGTTACCTGGAAGAGCTATCACATCCTCCCCAAACTCCAACCTGTGCATGCATCCCTGAATCTCCTGGCATTTGTCAAGGCAGTGTTGGGAACTCTATACAGGATAGGGAAGACTCATGACTGGGAGCATTCTCATTTATGGCACTGTACCCAAAGCACATGATCTGTGCTCCAGAAAGGGCTGCAGCTGTTGTCATGGTCACCTTCTAATGTATGCTGTGATGGACAGCTCTGTTTACAAGGCTTAGAAGGGCTGTACCAACAACTAAAGGACTGTGAAGAGTTAATCCTTCACAGAACCAGAGAGCCTTGAGTGACAGACAGCTCCAGGCAATCATATTAATTCTCCACAGTCCTTTAGTTGTTGGAAGAGGACTTCTGTGGTATATTTATTGTATATGGGACAGTCTGCTCCCCCCACCCCAAATATCTGTGTGATTTGTCCTATTGGGTGGAGCTCTTGTTTCCAGTTTTGTATGGCAGTTGTAGTTGTTAGTTGTGAGAGTTGTCCCCTTGCAAATAAACGGCTGATGTTTTGAGTTGGCTTGTCTCTCCTGAATGGACCTGAGACTCTAACCTGGGAACCCACAGCCAAAGCAGGCCCATAGCCAGGAATTTCTTAGTTGGGGGGGCATTTAAATTTCTCGGGAGGCGCTGGGGTGCTGGTTAATTCAATAAAATGTTATTTAATTAACCTGATTGGAGCGGCACAGGGGAGAAAGGTGCGGCTCAGGGGGAAGGCAAGAAATGGCAGCCACGGCAGCATGGGGGAGTTCACGGTGGCCACTGCATCTTACCAGAGTGTCAGGGGGTCTGGGCCAAAAGGAAGTGGTGGGGCCTTGGTAGGAAGTTGGGGGGGGGGCTGGGCCCCAAAATGCCCCACTGTAGCTACGGGCTTGAGCCAAAGGGGGACATTACAACTTCTAAGCCTCTTAAAAAGTGCAGTCCATCACGTATGCCTTTAGCAGTGGCTCTTACAATCACATTCCCTTCCTCTCCCCCACAACAGGCACTTTGTGAGGTAGGTGGGGCTGAGGGAGTTCTGAGAGAACTGTTACTAGCTCAAGGTCACCCAGCTGGTGTCATGTGGAAGAGTGGGAAGTGATCACACTTTTCTCAAAGACATAAATAGCTTCACCTGCTGATTTCTCCATACTAATCAGCATGTTGGGGCATAGGATTGGAACAGAGTAACTCCCCCCCCCCCGTCCAACCCTAGCAGTGGCCATTATTGTTAAAAGTCTGCTGGGCTCTAGACTTAATAAAAAAGTGACACCATTTCTGACTAGGTGGTTCACATGTTACTTGAAACAGATAAGGCAGGGATGACAGGAAAAATGATGGAAGACTGACCAATCAGTAGTATAGATGGAGTACAGGACAGTCAGTCAGTGCAGGTAAGGCAAGGAATATTCAGGAAATGGGGAAAGAGAGTCTTGAGGGAGAATTTAATGAAAGGAAGGGGAAGAAGGAACCTCCTCTGTCTGTTTCCATCTGGTCCTTTTGAACGTAATACTTTTTATTCACAGGGGTGGCAGCTTACAAGTAACGGCATAAAAGCAATGCCAACTGAAAGGTCCCCCCCTCCCCTTAAAAATCCAGGAAAACAAACACAAATTGCAAAGTCAGGAAATCGCCTCTGCAACCACTCCCCTGTCACGCGCTGCAGCTGGTTAAAGAGTTCACAGCAAAATGTCACCACTCAAGCAGGAGCAGATTTTTGTGGTTTGGCACTTATTCAGTGGCGTTTACAACATGTCAGACCCCAGAAGGTTGAACTGTGTGAGAAAAGAGCAACAGTGATTCAATATGATCTTTTGGCATTTTTTTAAAAAAAATCCCGGGGGCTGCTCTGAGACGCATGCATGAGCGCGCAGGCTGGGGAGGCGGAAGGACTGTGAATTGTGCGTCGTCTGTGAGCCATTGTACTGAGTCAAAGGCACCCAGTCTTGCTCAAGGCTTCTTGGCTTCTGCATCCCGTGATCGGGAGAGGAACCTAATAAAATTGACTTGGCCCATTCTGCTGGCTGAATAGTCTGATGACCTCATTGCTTCTTTCAGAGAAACAAGCCAACGTCGAATGCTTGTTTCTGCATTTTGATTTTTAGGAATGAACGAGCAGAAAACCTGCAAAGACTTGCTAGGAGCATCTCATTTCCCCTTCCCCACTATTTTCTGTTTCCATTCTCCTAAAAGCCCCCATAGCCTCTTCTCCTTGTCTGGCCTGGGTTAGTCGTGTATGTCAGGTGTTACCAAGTTGACCAGTGGCTGCTGGTTGGCCTGGTCCCAATGAGTACTTCCTCAAAGGTCAAAATAGCTGCTGCTTGAGTGGTCCCTTGAAAAGGAGCCTCATAGGGGATGCTTCATGTTTCAGGCCCTTCCCATACACCTGTAGAGGTCTGAGTGATTTTCACACTGGCACAATTGGGCTGCGGTGGCTCAATGGTTAAGATGCTGAACTGCAGATAGGGTAGTTTTGCAGTTTGAGACCTGAGTGCAGCATGATGGAGTGAGCTCCCATCTCTGGCCCCTGCTCCTGCCAACCTAGCAGTTTGAAAGCAAGAAGTTGCAAATAGATAAATAGGTGCCACTTCGGTGGGAAGGTAACAGCGTTCTGTGTGCCTCGGTGTCTAGTCATGCTGGCCACATGACCATGGAAACGTCTTTGGACAATGCTGGCCCTTCGGCTTGGAAATGGAGATGAGCACCGCCCCCTAGGGTCAGATTCGACTGGCTTTCGAGCAAGGGAAACCTTTACTACTACTATTTTATTACTGTTACTATTCTTACTATTACTATTATTGTTGTTGTTGCTGTTATTGTTGTTGTTGTTTGTAATTTGCACTAGCACCATGTAAGTACCTCTGTGTTGTTCCAGTCTGCACTACCACAGGCTTGTGTGAATTAGGATTCTGGCAAATGTTTGGGCCCATGCCCCAAGAACTGATACTGTTGCCTAAAATTATGGGATCTGAACAACAGGCTTGCTTTATTGGCTAGGGTTCCTCAAATATTGTCAGGAATGTTGCCAGTGTTTTCCATGCCAAGCACTGCTTCAGATTAAAGGACATGAGAACCCTCAGTGTATTTCCAGTCTGCTATTAACACAAGAACCTAAAAGTGTATCAGACCAGTTGTCCTCTTGGTCCAAGCATCTTGTTTCACCCAGTGGCCAGCCAGAGGACCTGGAGCGCCAACAAAGGAGTCTTAGAGGCCAAGGCCTTTTACTGATGTTGCCTTCCAGCTCTGGTATTCAGAAATTTACTGCCTCTGAATGTTGAAAGTTCCCTTAGTCACCATGGCTAGTAGCCACTGATGGACCTATCCTCTGTGTTTTAAATCTATGGTAATAGCTATCATTAGGAGCTGTGGCTCAGAGGCTCATGTGTACAGATCTGTTGGCAGTGAATTCCACATTTTAATTATTCACTAAGTAAGCACTTCACTGAATTGAGTAAATAAGCACCAAATCTTAAAAACTCTCCTTAAAGCTATACCTTCTGTGACCGGACATGTCAAGGTGCTGCTCGTGAGGGCCTTTTTGAAAATATTTTCAACCCTGCCAAAAAAAGGGTTTCGCTTTTTAGTGATTTTTTTTAAAAAAAATGTCAATTTATTTATTTAAATTGCCTTCATGTGTCTTCCTTTTCAATTGCACTCATTTATCCTCATAGAATACGTCTCCGCCTGTTTGAATTGTATATGAGGTATGGATGTAATTGCATGATCTTTGGAAAAACCCTTTGCAAGTTTTTCCCGCTTTTGCTAGCAATAAAGCTTTACTTGAATCATCTGGATCTCTGGCTCCCTTGTGTTTCCTAAATTAGGATACAGGTACATGAGGTCTCTATTGAGGTAACAGCATCATCACACAGCCACGTTCAGTTGGCTGTGTGGCATCATGATGTCATTTGTTCTTTATGTGACCTGAGACCGGGAGGCATTGCCCATTCCATTCTTAAAAAATTATGGGATCACTGCATCCATATCTGCCAGCTTGAGTTCCTTTGGGGAAGAATGGGATATAAAAGCAAAGAATGAATGAATGCTAGAAGGATTCAGGTGGGTAGTTGTGTTGGTCTGAAGCACCAGAACAACGGTTGAGTCCAGTGATGCCTTAAAGACCAACAACGTTTTATTCAAGGTGTGAGCTTTCGTGTGGAAGCACACTTCTTCAGATGCTTCTTCAGTGTGTTTGCACACAAAAGCTTATACCCTCAGTAAAACTTTGTTGGTCTTAAAGGTGCCACTGGACTCAAACTAAATTCTAGAAAATAATGGAATAAATGCATGTACACAAGATGAGCATGTACACAACTGAAGCAGTCTGAGGTTGAAATTTTCCCCTTTGACCTAATAACTTGAAAGTGAAGAATATTTGATTCAACTCTAGTTTATTCTAATGTCTGATCAGCAGTGTCTGAAAGGAAAATAGCAACAGAAATACACTGGCCTCTTTTTGGCTACAATTCATAGAAGTAATGGAGGGAGGAAATGCGGACTATATCTTTGAAATCCCAGAATCTCAGTTCTGAGATAAACCATCTGTTGCCTCTATGACAAGCTAAGAAAGAACCTATCATCAGTACTTAACAAATGATAAATACTAACAATAACTGCAGTTTGAGAGGCTTTCTATCTCTAGCAGATGATTGTACTTATAAAAACTCCATAAATGAAAAGTCAAGGAGAAATAAAATGAATCCTCCCAGCTGTGGTACTTTATAAAAAAAAATGCAAATTTGGGACTTGACTTTATTGCTGCTGTCACAGAAACATAGTTAAAAATTCAAAACAAAATTCCATTAAATTTAAACAGAAAGAGAAACTTCTAAAGTGGGATGTTCCACACATCTGGCCAGTTTCGAATGAGGATGACCTGTTTGGGAGGATGACCTTTTCTGTTGGCACAGGGCCAGTTTAAGTTTGTGTATTTGTATGGGTGTTCAGTTCTGAAGGAATTCTCATTTACATTTCAGAGGGGTAGTCACATCTCTCCTCTAGGAAAGGTGGTAATCTTGAACAAATGGAACCAATGCACTGCACATAACATCTGCACGGCTATGCACTAAAAGAGTAACATCTTCCTTCCTGTTCCAATAAAACAGCATAATTTTAGACTCAAGGTCCTTTAGTGCCTTGGCTGTTTTGCTGATGCAACTAGTACACCAAAACTCTGTGTCCCAGTATCATATATCCAAGGCCTTTCAGTGTTTACCTTGAAACAAGTGCCTCATCATTGACCCAAGGCCCCTGTGTGTGCTTCTTGTACATAACAACATCAGAATAATGAGAGCCCTCTGAGGGTCTGCTGCTGCAGAGCTGTGGTTTCAAGGCTTTTCCTTTACGTTGAGGCAATGTGAGTGGGAAAAGCACTCATAAACTAATCCTCCAGAATCACCAAGATCAAAAGGAGCTTGCTAGTATCTGTCTCCATCTTTACACAGGTCTCCTTGGCCATCCTCTTCCCTTGACAAGAAGCTGTAAGAAGCCCCAAAGATGACCACACTGTATAAACTTGTTCATGTTAAAAACTCCACAAAATACAACCTAATAACTCCTGGACTGATTTTGCACAAGCTGCTGCTCTGTCTCCACTCTTCCCTTCCCCCCAGTTGCATGCATCAATTTCAGGCCTGTAGCTACAGTGGAGCATTTCAACTTACCACCCAGGCCCCCGACTTCCCATCCAGCTGGTTTATTTTATTTTAATTTTTGTGCACACCACAGCTGCACCAAGCTGAGCTGTCACCCTGCCCTGCCTGCCAGCAGTGTATCTCTGGCTGGCTGTGGGAGAGGCATGTCACAGGGTATGTCTGATCCCTACTCCAGCCCTCTCTCTCTCTCTCATACACACTGCTTTTAAAAAATGTTTACTCTCTTGTTGCTCCTGACACAGTGCCCCCTGACTTATTTAAATGCCCCCTGAAGTAAAAAATTCTGGCTACGGCCCTGTTCAATTTCCCACTATGTGCTGTGTGGTTGCATTTTGACCTACAGCTTCACCTGATTCCCCTCGCGTCTTCTAGATGCTCAAAAAACAGGACCAAGAAGACACAGGGGAAATCGGGTGAAGCTGCAGGTCAAAATGTGGCTGCATAGCACATAGTGGGAAATTGATGCATGCAATCAGGGGAAAGGGAAGAGCGGGAGCAGAGCAGCGGCTTGTGCGAAATCAGTCCCGGTAACTGAGGGGAAGGTTTATAGTTTGGGTTCCCCAAAAATAATAGGAGGCTGGGTAGCCTCTTTTGCACTTCTGGACACTTTTAAGGGAATTGCCACGTGTAACATCTAGTGGTTCTCTCATGGCATACTAGAGTGTTCTGCTACAAAAATTGAGAATGGCTGATTAAAGTGCTCAGAGGTGTGGGATGAAACATTCATGGATTCTAATGGAGTTTAAGTAGACTCCTTTCTAAGGGTTTCTCCTGTGCACCTTGATTCAAAGCCCTGTGAGTAGTCCAATACACATTTACAGGTACTGTGGCAATAGGATTCTCCCAGTTCATTTCAATGTGGAGTACTGTTCTGCCCAAACAGTGAGGAACGGGGCATGCTGAAATAAGCAGGCAACCCCCTGAAAACACCTTGGAGATTCCACACATATGCATGCCCCCCCGCTCATTGCATTTACGGTATTCACAGATGATGGCAACATATTCAAATAACAGGAACATTGCTACTTGGAAAGCCACTGAATACATTTAGGTCTCCATACAGTCCAGCGCCTGGGACTGCCTCAGAACATGGCCTTGGTTTTTGTCCTGCCTCTTGCTTGTTTATTTCTATCAAAATCAGTTAGAAAGCCTCTCACAAGGTCAACGTAATCCCATGCGCACTTCCTCTCACATCTAGAAGGGAAAGGTCTGCTGCTGGACAAACTTGATTTCTATGGCTTTTGAAAGAGTCTGTTGTGCTTCATCTTTTTTTGGTTTGGTTTTGTTTTGAGTGGAGCAATTATCAGTAATTATTGGGAAATGAGCAGGAGTCAGAGGCAATTCTGAAACCACCCAGAATAAACTGGCCATTGTTGTTGCAGGACACACAGAAGCGGCCAGGGTTTGGAGAATTAACATTCTGAAGTAGCAAGACAGGACAGCTTCCGCCTCAGGAATGAAGAGAACAAGGGCTTATGTCGCACACTGGGGTGGAAAAAAAATCACACGGAAAATGCTATACAGTGTTCCCAAGGACACTGTATCGTGCCCTGTTGTTTGCTTTGCCTCTTAACACAAAATTATTTTTATATATTAAAGACTTCTTTAAAAATAGTAAATAAAAAGCCCACAATCCTGTTTGCTGGATAACCAACAAGGGTTGCTACCAGGCATGACCAAGAAAGATCCCTGGTGGCCTCAAGGAAGCTCTGTCACAAAGCTCCACCACAGGGAATAGATTTATTTATATATTTATTTCACAAACTTTATATCCCACCTTTTTGCCCCCACGAGGGCCACTAAGGCAGAAATAAATTAAAACACCCATGATAAAATCACATTTGAAAAGCATGAAAATAATTCCACCCAAACCCCACATCTTTAAAACAATTAAAAACAGAGCTAAACTGCGTACAAAGATGTAAAAACGACAATTAAACCATTGGTTGGGAAAGGAGGGATTACTGAAGGAATGCCAAATGAAACATAAAAAGTCTTTACCCACAGGTGGAAAGTGACAACAGAAGAGGACAGGCAGATTCCTCTGGGGGAGAGTTCCAGAGTTCCTGGATTGCCACCTGCCTAATATCAGATGATGGGGGCACCCAAAGGAGGGACTTCAAAGATGACCGTAGTGGTTGGGCAGGTTCATAAGAGAGTAGGCAGTCCTTCAGGAATGTTGATTCCAAACCATATAGAGCTTTGATGGTTAACACCTGCATGATACCTTTGGATGTAGCTTGAAGGACAGATTGATAGAGGTGTGATGTCCGTGCAGCACCCTTGTTGGATTGCCCATTTTGGGAAGGTAATACTTAGCTGGGGTGAAAACTAGACTCTTCTTCACACTGCCTGTGTTCTCTCAAAGGCCTTATAGTCATGCTCTTTAATAAAGATTGGGCCTTTTAATCCCAGAACTTTGTATCAGTCTCATCAATATGACTGCTAGTCCTCACCAAAAATTGTGGACTATCGATTCACCTCCACAGCTCTTAAAATCTTGCACCTGTAACCAACAGTTGTGGTCTCGGGAAGCATTGTGAGATGTGTTTGACTCTATGAGTTTAAGACTGAAGCGGCTGTAGCCATGACTGGCTATTTCAGAAGAATATGATCAACACAAGTCTGTCAGGCTACCTTGAGAGAGGCTGGGAAGAAGTTGTACACAGCTGCCTGCCCTTTCACAGCCAAAATGGAATCAGGCACACCCTCCTCTTTAGCAACTGGCTGTGCAGAAAACAAAACAGTAGCATTGGAAGGAGACAAATTGGGGGTGAAGGCTCGCCAACTTCTTCAGCATTTGAAGCACCCGTGAATAATCACAGGTATTTAAGGCAGATTGCCAGTCTTCCTCAAGGAAAACAGCAGCTAAAGGTCCTGCAGAGCTTGGATCTCACAGAACACAAGGGCAAACTACAGACCTGAGTGTAGGACAGGACACGGATGATGATGGAAAAGTTCTTTCAGTGTAGAGGCTGATTTTCAAAAAGATCTACAGTACACAGTTTAAAAAAGGCCAAACATAAGGCTGCATTCCTCCAACTGCTTGCTAATGCTTTAGCTTTCTCAGAACGGAACAGAGTTCTTTTTCTTACTTTCCCATTCCCTCCCTTCCATTGGTTATCACTTCCCAGCTAAAATCTGGACAGTAAGCTGCTTTTTTTTTTGGTTATTCTCTCTTTATTTCTCTTGTTTAAATTTCAATCATTTCCTTCCTCCAGATATGATTCCCTTTTCTTTTAAAGCATTATGCACAGTGAAGTCTTTCTTCATCTCTCCATACATGCAATATAAATAGGTTCTATGAAGGATATGATATGGCCTCCATCCATACACTGTTGGATATTGCATTGCTGCAATCATTTGCAGCTGGATTGTCAGCACAAGCGTATCCAGCTGTAAGAGACTGCTGTAGCACAACAAAAGTGTGACAGTGTATGGATGCAGTAATGGACAATATGAGGGTGCATATATGTAATATGTATATATTACGTTTGTCTCCACTAACAGAGAAGCCAGTGCAGAATCCAGGACAGCAGCTATTGCTTAAATTGTTTATTTCAATTGAGTGTTGAAGACAGGGACTATTTTCCTTGCAAGCGTCCTGCTTGCCTTTTCTGTTATCTGCTCTCCTTCCCTTTGCACATGTGGAAAAGAGACACACAACCAAACCTGGGCATCCTAATCATTAGCATTCTTACTGGGAAGAAAGTTCCAGCTGTGTTTTATTCCCACATAAACTGTCATGGACAGCTGCCTTAGCAAGACAAGGGAAAATGAAGAAGCCCTGGACAGAGTGGGAAAAAATTCCAAGTGATTTCAGTCTGGCTTTCAAGTTTTTTTTTAAGAAGAAAAGTGGTCAGTTAGAATATGAACATAGACACGTGCCTTGTGCTGGACCACTTCTGTGAACTTCTGTGCTATATAAAGCAATGGATATGTCAGAAGTTCTGGGATGCTGCTGGGCGAAATTCTGGAAAAAAGAAATGCTGGGATATTTGACAGCTGATGAATGGGGGAGCTTGACTTCATCATGGTACTCCTCTTTCCAAAGTTAAGTGGAGCAGTATCTGTGATGGCAACATTGTGGGGTGCTTACTTGGGTTACACTTAGGCTGTGGTCACACAAGCAGTTTGCCATGATATAGTAGCATAACCTTTGTGGATTTAAAGAGCATGATCAGGCAGTAACATCTGCCTTCCGTGCCCCAGTCGTCAGCACCCCGTGTTGCCCCGCTTTGGAAGTAGAGTAATCAGGCACTGGGGAATGTCTGGTGTTTACAGATGCCAGCACTTCCACTCCACTTTCCCGGATGTCTGAACTCTCCTGCCACAAAAGGAACCCAGAAGGAAAGTCTAAACTTGCAGATCTGTTTCCGCCACTGGTTTTTTTTTTTTTTGGAGTTGCTGCCTATATGCACATATGCGCATGCACCCTCTGCATTTAAACAAAAATGACCAGGCAGTGCACTCTGTGGTTGAGGTGCTGCAGTAATGTGAATGCCTGGCCACCAGACTAGTGCGCAGGGAACCCGCCCCAGAGTGTGCTGTTTGGTTGGTCTGCTCCACAACACTTTAAACCAGTGCAATTAGAGGTGTGCCCAGATCAAGCCTCTAGTGTGACTGCAGCCTTAGTGGCTGGAGAATAGTAATGTGCTGGCATCTGATTCTGGAAGTGTCAGCATGGAACCCAGTGAGGCCAATGGGGCTTTGGCAAAAACCTTTGATAAACCACCAGTGGTGTCATGATAATGTGACCAGCATTGGCCTTGCTGGGCAATCACTGTGGACCTGTTATATAACCTTAAGTCACATGTTTGACTTATCATACGTATTTCAGTTTTAGAATCTGAAAAAGTAGGGAAGGTACTTCGTGAAAGGATAGTTTCTTAATTAAAGTATTTATATCCCACTTTTCCCACAGACCACAATGATTTAGAATGGCATAAAAAAGCCTGTCTAGGAGGCGCCAAAACAATTAAAACCATAGACAATCTGTGTACAATAAGCAATACCATCTGCCAGCAATCTACCCCACATCTTCATTGCATAGCTCCCCATAATACTTAGTCACCACTAGGGCATCCAAGTTTCCTGGATTGGTGGAAGACCTCCTCCTGGTACCCCTTTTCCACTGCCACTGCTTAGTGGGCTGGCAGGGGAATGAGAGGGATTGTTGTCACTGTCCACATGGTAACATCATTTCAAGTGTGACCCAAGAGTTATGTCACCACATATCCCAGCATAAACTCTGGGGTGAATGCTAGAGTATTGCCCCAATACAATTGACATTACTTCCAGATTGAGCCAGAAGTGATGTCACTGTGTCAGTGCTGATGCCATAGCATCACTGGAGAGCCCTGCCACACCAGCAGGTAGCCCTGATTTCCTGATCACCACACCCATCTAAATTACAGCTTTATGTTGCCTACCAAAGCAGGATAATGTATGGGCCTTCATATCTTCTTAGACAGCTTTACAAAGGGCCAGTGCTAGTGATGAAAAACAGCAAACCTTTGCAGTGGTCAACCCAACAGATTTAAAAGAAGGCTCCATTAGGAGGGAATTCTGGGAAGTTCTGAGACGGAGCACAGACTCAGAAGAGATGATCGTGCAAGGAGGCCGGTCCCAGTGGCACAGGGCTAAAACCAGCATCTTGAATTGGACCCAGAAGGATCAGGGTAACCTGAAGTATACTGATATTGTTCCAAGATGGGAATGATCTGCTCCCCCTGGTGTGTCCAAGGTGAGGCCACCGTGTTCGTATGGGTCCTTCGATTCATTCCAGTTCACTCCATCCTCCTAGTTTGCACAATAAAGTGAAAGATATTTGCATCATCTAATTAATGACAAGATGTAGCATCAATCCATTTAAAAAAAATCCTGTACATATTGCAAAGTACATCTTGTCAGATGGGTTGCAGTCCTGCTACAGTTGGGAAGCCAAACAATGTTTTACAGCCATCTGTCCTTCTCTTGACTCCGAAAGCAGCTTGGGGCAAACTAGAGCCGCTTCGGAATGGCTCGCAAGCATACATGTGGCACCTGAATTTGTTCCCTGAAGGTTGTTTTGCCAGTCCAGAATGGCAGAAGTACAGCGTGTTCTAGCCCTGTCCCTGGCATAACAATTGTGGCGAGGATGCCAGGAGTGGGTGGAGAAAGCTTTCCAGGCTGGCTTTCTTGCCACTCAGGAATTTTTTTTTGTACCCTCTGCCTGATAAGCTCATTCCCCTCCTCTTTGGCACTAGAAAAATAAACTCACTTCAAACGCAGTAAGATACTAATGCTGAAGGAAATCTCAGGAATATTTTATTATTATTGTTACATTATCGGGCCATGGTGTTTTAAGAAGCCAAGTCTGAAAAACTGTCATCTTACATTCACTAGACAATTCTGAGATTTCTGTTGCTTAACACCGTGCAGCCCATTCTTTTAGGCAGTCTCCAGTTCTCAAATGGCCTTGGGCTCTATGACGCATTTCATGTGGCGCCATGGTCTGCCTTCACCTGCATTGATTACCACAAGTTCAGTGCACCAGCATCTGTAGCAGATCCATTGCCTCCTTGGGTCTGCCCAGGATTCTTCTGAAATACTAAGTGGTCTGGACCTAAAGTACCTGGTACCATCGTGAATGTGATCTAAGATGGACTAAGCTGCCAGCCCCTTGCATCCACCATTTCCTCCTCTATGCCACTCGAGGAATTTTTGTTGGCTGTTTTATTTTTTTTAATGGAAAGTTATTAAAGTACATTAAATTAATGCCAGCCATGATCTACTAATTTCTCTGAATTCACAAGGGCCGAGGACAGACTGGCAATCTGGAGTGGGAGGAATCTGGAGGCAAAAGCTACCGGGGAAAAGTGCTGCGGAGCTGGCCATTCACACTGGCCAGACTCCTGTGTTAGCATACCGGACCAGAGTGTTCAGACTGCTGCAGAGCGGCCCCAGGTGGGCCGGCCTCCGCAGCTCATGGCAGGGCTGTTTCGGCGCACATTGGCAAAAAGGCACGTTCACACCGCCACCTCCGCTTCCCTCCCGCTTCTTCCGGTTCACACTGCACTGAAGCGGGAGGCAAGCGGCAGACGGCCTCTGAACACCAGTTTCTTCCTGTGTCCTCCTAAAGCGAGAGGAAACCGGCTTCAAAATGCGTAAGTGCGGAAGGGAGCCGGGGAACAGCTGCAGATGTCTGAACGGGCTCCCTTCCCCCGCTTCCCAAGCAGAGCTCTCGCAGGGCAGATTGCCAGTCTGTCCTCGGCCAAGGTTTCACTGGGGAAAAAGTGAGTCTCCATCCCTTTCCATTGTGGAGATACAAGGGGAAAGGTGCAGGTAGGTTTTGTCCAGATTTCCTGGAAAGGAATAGTGAGGGGAATCTGCAATATGATTGGAGTTGGGCAGACATTTCAAACAGCAATGAAAGAAACATGGAGAAGCATTGCCCTGTGGATGCAGCCTAGGTCTGTTTTTGCAACAGTGGAGGCCACCTCTTCCTTTTACTTCCTGCAGACTCACAGGCAAACAGCCCTTAACTCTTGAAATCAAATGCTGGAAGAAAATGAGCTCTTTTTTGGTGCACTTCAGATCAGCACCTGGAACTGTTTACCTTTCTGATTTTATCCTTTGAGGTTCCAAACCTGGTTCAGGCAGCTGTGACTCAAGTGACCCTGGAGTCATTTTAGAGTCCAGGCTTTCTTTGGAGAAGCAGTTTAATAGCATCATTAAAAACTCTGATGGCCACCCCTGGAATATATTTTAGCTTTGGCCTATGTTTCAGTCTCTTATTACGCTGGACATAATTTGCTAATGAATAGCATTTCTTCTGCTCGGCAGGCAGAGTTCAAGTGTTGCAGCAATGGGTGGCCAGTGGATATTTTGTGAATTAATCTCATTTTATCCTCTACAAACTGCGTGCTTTGAGAATGACATTAAAAAAATGAAATTAGCTACAAACTCTGTTCTTTATTAGAGTCAACCTGTAACCCTTTAAAAAAAAAACCCTAACCCCCCCCCCCCAAACAAAACAGGTCACACATTTTACCGAATGTGCCAAGTTACAAGCAAAACTGAACTGCTTTCATCCTCTCTGTGACTCCATTTGGGCTCTCTTGGCATGCAGGATCATCAGACAAGGCCACTTAAGACAGTGCTGGATTTCCCGTCAACCGTGTCTGTTCGTGTGTCTGCACTTTTATCATTGCAAGGATGGGGTGCTCGCCACCTTGTTTGGAAATCTATTTTTTTCTCCCATCAGGAAGTTTTGATAGTGTTAAAAGCTTCTGCAAGGGAAAGCAGAAAAGCTTGAAACCGCTTGCAAGAAGCATGACATCATTAAAAAGCAATGAATGTGAGGAATATTCCTGTCTTCTAATCCAGGCCACACATCCTGCTGCCCTGGAAGCCAGCCAAACCCAACATCCTTTTAGGGTGACAGGGCAGGCTCTGGCCTTTCACAGCTTGCTTTAGTAATCTCTGCATGTGGAATATCCACTGGCAGGCATTACAATAAAATCTAAAATTACTCCAGCAGAAAGCTGCAGTTCCACCCTTCCTGCATTCTTCGCCAGCACTGGAATTGCCCAAACACGGTTTTATTGCATTTCACGAAACTGTACAAAGAAGAGCTTGCTGAAGTCTTTATAGCAATATTTTTTTTTTATTGTACAACAGTTCTACCTACTCATTTCACTTGAGGGGGGAAAACCCCTGCATACAGTAGACGTAAACTTTGATTAAGAACACATTTGAACCATTATTAATACTTCCATTTTAAAGGGTTCTAGTAGGACTCGCGTCAAAGAGAGTTAAATCTCATGGTAAGCACATGGTTGCTACCAGAAATGTGGTCTCCAGTCCTCTGCAGTAATATCTGGCAACGCAGACGGAGTGATGTGCTTCAAGAGACCTGACCAGGCCCACACTGATCTGCACTACAGGAACCCCAAGCTGGGTCTAATGCAGCAGCTCTTTTGTTATCTGGAGCAAGCCACTATTCACATTATGAAGGGCTGCCAACTATTCCAATTGATCTCCAGACAATCAAGATCAATTCCCCTAGGGAAAAAATGGCGGCTTTGAAGGGTGGACTCTGGCATTACACATTGTTCAGGTCCCTCCCCCTCCCAAACCCCGCCCTCCCCAGGCTCTAGCTCCAAAACTCCAGCTATTCCCCAACCCAGAGCTGGTAACCCTAACGTTATGCCAGTCTTAAAAATGGTGAATTGGGTCAGATACCCCAGCTCAGGAGAGCTTCCCAAGCAAAAGGCACCACAGGATGGGATGGGCCTGCAGTATCCTGGTGCACACAACAGTCCCATGCATTCACTGAATGTGCAGGGAGAGAGAGCAGGTGTGAGCAGGGGTGACTCTGTGTGGAGGAAGTGGCCACACAAATTCTTCCTCCCTGCAATCAGTGATGTCCTGAGACCAGCAGAGTCACCAGTCAATCATGCAGAGACAGGGAATGGGGCCAGAGCATTTACTTCTGCACTTCTTTCCTGTGCTTTCAGTGAACATGTGTGGCTGTCATGTGCTCTGGGCTGGTGATGATGGGGAATCTACTAAAATTGCCTCCTTTTCCCCTTGCCACTCACAGGCTCCATCAGCCTGAATTGTCTGAGCCATTTTGCTATATTACACTGGTTTAAAGCAACCTTCAAGAAGACCAACCGACTCATGGTGACCCCACCCATGGGACATTCCAGGCAAGAGATGAGCACACCTGATTTGCTATTGTCTTCCTTCGCATAGTGACCCCCATCTTCCTTGGTGGTCTCCCATCCAAGTACTAACCAAGGCTGAGCCTGCTTAGCTTCCAAGTTTCAAACTGGGCTATTCATCCATCAACAGGTTATGGCACAAGGAGAGGACATTATTAAATTACCCTGATTCAGAAAAGGCTTTGCAAACAAGGCATCAGAGCAGCCAAATATTGATGCTTTCCTTTATATATTTTATATACAATTTACATCTATTCCTTGTAACTACAGTAGAGGCTCTCATGCCCTTATGCTCACTTGAAGCACCATAAAGATATAACAGGCCCAGCACCAGGGAAAACAAAGTTTGATTCCAGATGGGCTCTTATAAGGTTCTCCAAAAGTATTGGGACTGTGGGCTGTTTGTGGACTGAGTACAAGGTAGGGTAGCCAACTCTGGCTTGGGAAATCCCTGGAGATTTGGGGGTTGAGCCTGGGAAAGGCAGAGTTTGGGGTTAGGAGGGAGCTCAGTAGGGATGTGACAGGATGTTTTTATGGTTGTTTTAAAAATTTTTAACCAAATAATGTATTATGCCATAATGGCTGCTGTTAGCCACCCTGAGCCCGCCGTATGGCGAGGAGGGCGGGATACAAATTCCATAAATAAATAAATAAATAAATAATGTCATCCCAGAGACCCCGAGCTATGAAGCCACCACTTCTTCCAGGGGAACTGATCTCTGTAGTCTGGAAATCAATGATAATTCTGGGAGAACTCCTGGCTCCTCCTGGAGGACGGCAGCCCTGGTGCCATGACTGCTGTGGGAAAGAAGCAAGGCTGTTCTACTGCAATCCTTGTTACACAGAATTGGTGCAGATCAGCTGCAAGCTGTGAACTCAGCAAGTAGTCAGCCTCATTGCAGACTCTCACAAAAGGAAAGAAGCGTTTTATTATTTAAGCAGTTATATGCTGCTCCCCCCTCCCCCCAAACTGGGGATCAAAATCATCTTACAGTACAAAAAAGTGAATAAGCAAAACTTATTTACATGCTCTCTCACAAACACACCCTCTCTCTGTGAGCAGATCTTCCTCCCAGCTCTGAGCAATGCCTCTGAGGTGAAGAGTGGAAGACCAAGCGGGCTTTGGTTCTTTGCCTTCAGCTCACGACACAGTCTTGAGCCTCTGAACCAGGCCGGGTTTGTAAAAAAGTACCAAGATAATAAGATGGTTAAACTTCTTCTAAGTTTTTTTTGCAGATATCAAGAAATGTATGGACGTAAGTGACCAGATTTAACACAAAGAATTACTCGATTGTATAAGTAGAATTATTAATGTAACGTAACAGAGTTTGTAGAAGTAATTGTAAGCACTCTTTCTTTTTCCACTTCGTACCCCACCCCCATTCCCTACCTCCCTTCGTTTTAAAAAAATCAATAACAATTTAAAATGTTTAATAAAGCAGTTACTTGCAAGAAAGGGGGAGGGCAGAGTCTCGGCTACAAGGGGACGATGTCCCATTTCCCAGCCCTCCTCATGGCAGAGGTGCTTGGGATGGCTGAGGGCCTCCTCACCACAAGCTTATTTTTTTCTCTCCCCCCCCCCCCCCGACTGTGTTTTGGGACCTATCTCTGCTCCCATTTTACAGGGTTAACTGAGACAATATTGTCATTGTCCTAGCAATCATGCTCAGAGGGCGTGACAAAGTGCTGGACAACGAAGAGAGATTTATGATGGATGCATTGGCAACGGAAGCGAGAGATTATTCTTTGCTTGCTTTTCTTATGGGACTTTACCAGCTGGCTTTGGCAAAGTTTCTTCAGATGCTATTGCTAGCCAGTGCACCAAGACTTGCCTCAGTAACCATGACCTTAGTAATCCTGTGACAACCTGCTCAGAAGGAGATATTGAAGAAAGCAAAGAGAGAAGAAAAAAATTCAGGCTTGTCTACTATGAACAGGTCCGTAGCCAGGAATTTTTTTTTATTTTGGAGGGGTCTTTAAATAAGTCAGGGGGCACCTCACATACATCCCAACACAAACCTCAAGCAACCCACCTCCTGGGGAGGGGGGAAAACAGCAGGCTTCTACCATCTGAAGTTTGCTTGCCCAGGTCCATTGAGAAAGCCTGGACCCAGTGTGCTCTAAGGTGCAAGCCCTCCAGCCACTGCTGCTACCCCCCTGTCCTGTCAGCAGGAGCTGCTGCCTCCCCCCCTCATGCCAACACAGCTAGCTCATTGGGCCCTGGGCAGTGCTTGTCCACATCCCAGCCCTGCATCCTTTGCCTACCACTGTTGTTGTATCCCCCCAGCCGCTTCTGCCACCTTCCCTCCCTGAGTGGGTCTCTAACACTGAGCACAGTGATGCAGGCTGGGAGGTGGAGCCATTGAACCAAAAAGCCAAGCAGTTTGGTTTGCTTGAGCAGGAGAGGGGCTGCCGGTCAGGGACCTGGGCAAGCAAATTTGTCTGTGTCGGGGGGCCTGGGCTGGATGGGAGGTCAGGGGGCCTTGGTGACGAGTCAGGGGGCCAGGCACTGAGAGGCCCCACTGTAGCTACAGGCCTGACTATGAAGGACTTTGGGACTGTGAGCCCATAGTTTAGTTGGAGTGTACATGCAATTATGATTGCACATTTATCAAAGCAGTAGTCAAGGGTTGGGACTTCAGGTGTGCTGTGGAGCCACTCTGATGAGTCATAAACCCATACAGAACTGCTTTTTTGGTAGGTTTTTCAGAAGGTCCAAGGTGTTAAAAGCATGTGTGTAGAGAAGTGTGCCACACTTCATAATTCTCCTTGCACACATATTCAGAAGAGCCACAGGATAATGAGGCAAGGGCTGTCAGTAGTGGAGAGGATTCCTCCATATGTCTGCCCTCTGGCTTGTTCCTCATTATGATACACCTCATTATGGCTTATTCCTCATTATGATACACCTTGTGCTTGGTTTGGGTTTCCCGACTTTGGTAATCTTGGCCTTGACCTCAGTAAAGTCATAACTCTGCATCCAGTCTTCCTGCCATTAGTTTGCCAACATGTGACTTCCTGTCAAGTGTTAGTATGCCCCATGCTGTGGTTCCTGTGCCCCAATCCTGCACAATAAACAAACAAACAAACAAACAAACAAACAAACGTTCCCTATTTCTCCCAAGGCACTGATGTCAAGGGAAATATGTGGGGAGTTCCCATTTGAGATGCGTTTGAGATTCCCACAGTTGCAATATTCTTCAATCCTTAGGAGAGCGTTTCCAGTTGTATTTGGGATGCTGCAGAATCCTGAGGGAAGGCAGGAAGATCCATTTGTCAAATAGAGATCTTTCTTGTGGTTCTGAAAATTATATGTGCATTGGCACAAACCATGGTCAGTGCAACTAGGTACCCTCTTAACCAGGGTTTGCAAATCCACTTCAGACCATGGTTTCAGTCTGTGGTGAGCACACATTTCCATGGTTTGTATTGGAGTACATACATCATTAAACCAGGGTTAACAGTAGAAAAGGATGGGCAGGAGTTTTGAACCAATAGCAATGAGATTGAGGGGCATTACAAAGAGTGATTAAAATGTGGAATTTGCTGCCAGATGATGTAAGAAGAAGAAGAGATTGGATTTATATCCCACCCTTCACTCGCTTGGAGTCTCAGAGTAGCTTACAAATTCCTTTCCCTTCCCCTCCCCACAACAGACACCCTGTGAGGTAGGTGGGGCTGAGAGAGCTCTGAGACAACTGCCCTTGAGAGAACAGCTGGTACAGAGCTGTGGCTTGCCCAAAGTCATCCAGCAGGTGCAAGTGGAGGAGTGGGGAATCAAACCTGATTCTCCCAGATCCGAGTCTGCACAATTAACCACTACACCAAACTGGCTCTCCTGCAGTGATCACTACAGGAATAAACACCTCTAAAAGGGAATTAGATAGATTCATAGAGGATAGGTCTATCATTGGCTACTAGCCATGGTGACTGACGGGAACTTCCATATCCAGAGGCACTAAACCTCTGAATCCCAGAGCCAGGAGGCAACATTAGGGGAAAGCCTTGGCCTCTATGGCCTGTTGCTAGCCCTCCAGAGAAACTTGTTGCCCACTGTGTAAGGATGCTGGACTAGACAGGCCACTGGCCTGATCCAGCAGGGCACTTCTTGGGTGCAATCACACGGGCATTTACAGCGGGTTTCACCACTGTTCCCCATCACATTTAAAAGGGCTGACCAGATGACCGCATCTGTCTCCCGTTTTGAAGCCCACGCCCCCCCCCCCCATGATCTACCGCATTCGATCTCGCCTTTCCAAACACCAGCAAAAACAAGTATTTTACGGTTTCTCCTAGCCAGAACCCGCAGTTGTGCCCGTCTGGACTTCCGCTCACAACAATCCCGGCTTCCCTCTTGCCGTTTTTTTTTAAAGATCGCTGTTCTGCGCATGTCCGCCTCTACGTCAGAAAAATATTACGATTATTTGATCAAGCGAATAATTTAAAAGACAGGGTTTTTTTAAAAAAGGCGGTTCAAGCGTTTTCTCCTTGGGGACCATTGAGGTGCCGGCAGCGGAGCAACAGCACATTCTATAGAAGCGGTGATTTGTAAATGCGCTTGTGTGCATGCTCAGGGAAGGGTTTTTTTTTTTTTAAAAAAAAAAGCCGCTTTGCCGACGTGCCGATCTGGACGGGCAGTGCGCCAGTCTGGACAGTCCGTGCAGCCCAGTTGCAGGACTGAGGCGATTTTCTGAGGGGTGTCTGGTCACCCCAAACCCGGGCTCCAGTCATCACGCTGGAAAAAGCCGCGCACGAGAGCCAGGTTTAAATGCCCGTGTGATCGCACCCCTTGTGTTCTTAACTGCTGCTGTCCCCAGATGTTTGCCACACAAAGCTATTGCATTGAGCAGGACTGGGCAGGAGTACATGGAGAGGGGAAGGAAGAAGGTGTAGAACTGTGTACAGCCTGACTGGGATGGCCCAGGCTAGCCCAATCTCATCAGATCTCGGAAGCTAAGCCGGGTCAACTCTGGATAGTATTTGGATGGGAGACCTCCAAGGAATTCCAGGGACACTGTGCAGAGGAAGGCAATGGGAAACCACCCCTGCTCATCTCTTGCCTTGAAAACCCCATGAGGGGTTTTTATAAGTCAGCTGTGACTTGATGGCCCTTTCTACCACCAGAACTGGCTGTGGCACCCTGAGGCCAACTTTACACATATGATACTGGACAACAGCATTTTGTAATGGGAATGAAACTGGCAGCGAACACAGAATGACACATTAGTCTAGACCTGCCTAGCTCAAGATGGTGTTATTGTTTTGCTGGTGCAGTAGATCTTTCCTTACACACACACACAAACACACACACACACACATGGAGAGAGGGAGAGATCTAGAAGTGGAGATGAATTTTACTTGTGTTTTCAAAGAATAAATAAGCATTTAAGCACCAGCATGATGTAGTGGCTAGATTGTGAGACTGGGATCGGGGAGTCCCAGGTTCTAACGCCAGCTCTGAGGTGGAAGCCTGCTGGGTGACCTTAGGTCAAGCTACGCACTCTCAGCTTACCCTACCTCACAGGGCTGTTGTGAGGATAAAATGGAGAGGAGGAGAATATCATATGCACTCTTGAGTCCCCATTGGGGAGGAAAATGGGGTATAAATGACATACATAAATAAAGTAATTAATAAAATGGAACTAATTCAATCTGTACTTGCTTGGGGTTCATGATTTAGAAGTAAAATACCTTGAAAAGGAAGACATCATCTTTAACTTACATTTTCTTCTTCTAATACTAAAATGGAGACTCAGCGAGGGTGGAAAAGATAAGTAGCTTATGTCTCTGTGTGTATTTGTCTGCCAATTGTTTCCCTGTTTGGACCAAATGCTTTGTGCCTCTGAATTTTTCTCAGGAACTCTTGATAAATTGCTGAGAGGGATTAACTGTCTTTCTGTATGCTGGCCAGCACAGGTATCATGCAGTGCAATGAACAAGAATGCTGTTAAGGGGATTGATGATTAATATCTTTGAGAAAAGTGAGGCACCGTCTGTGGGACATTGCTAAGCAGTGGCGTTGGATTCTTAGGATTCCTGAAAGGGCAAGGGAAAAGAATCCTGAAAATATATTGGCACAAACATCTGGCTTGTGGTGTTCAAATTGCTTAAAAGAGAGAGAGAGTGCCATCATAAACAGGGTTACAGCCTTCTAAGTCTCCATCTATAGATTATAAAGCCCTTGTATTTGTTGTGCAATGAGGATGTTGTATCACAAGCAGTGTTCCCTCTAAGCTGAGTTAGTGTGAGCTATCTCACCATTTTTTAGCCTCTGGCTCGCACATTTTTGTCTTAGCTCAGGAAGGACGGCTCCAGACCAAACTAATTTATGCAGTAGCCAAATCGCTCACTCACAGCTTTAATGCCAGTAGCTCCCAAAGTAGAATTTTTATTGATAAGACTCCAGAGCTTAGAGGGAGTGTTGATTGCAAGTGATGCAGCCTGGTTCTTTTCTGTTTGTGACCACAGCAGGCAAGGAGAAGTTGTTGTAGTCCCCAGCCCTCTATTTTCATGTCCTCAAACTGCCCAGTGGAGCCACAATTGGCTTAGTTGTGAAACTTACATGTAGCCATGTAAGTAACATGATTTTTACAACAGAGACAATAGCAACTCCATGGGGTTCTTTGTGGACCTGAAAACAGTCTGCTTCTGTGGGGCTAAAACTGCTTCTCTACATGCTTTGTTTGCAAAGAGAAAAGATCCAGTGTGCACCTGGGAGAGCATGTGTGATATGAAGCCCTTGTGTTGTTCCCCAGCAAACATGAGGACTTCGTAATGTGTTGGTGGAGCCTAGGTCTCTTGACTTCAATGGATTTAAGAACAGCGTAACTTGGCTTAGGATGGTACTGACAGACAATCAAGCAGGACACCTCTATTCTTGTTGATGCACTACATTAATGTACCAAGTGAACAGATATCTGCAGAGGCCTGTTTCACTAATCAAACGTGTTCATTTGCCGCATCTAATCCTTCAGGCTCTGTTTATAATGTTCATCAGACAATGACAGCAACATCAAATGAGGATTTCTTTGTAAGGACCATCACAAAACAACCATGCCTACCGAGGTGTTGTACCACTTCAAACATCACAGTTTTCATTTCATCTGCCAGACATAAAGGAGGTTGAAGAAGAAGAGTAACTAAAGGAATACTCTGTGAAGTCCCCAGTTCAGATGTCATCCCAGTCACGAACTCTCGTGGTGGCCTTCGGAAAGCTACTTTCTTTTTGACTGCAGAGTTCTCTGTCATTAGGATTGAGCTGGCCATGAGCAGAAGGTATTTTCTGTTGGGTTAAATGTCAAACAAAATCATTTGATTGGAAGCACAAAAGCTTTATGCAGTATCTCCGGTCCTCTACATTTCCTGGTTAAGAGAAAAATGTGGTTCAAACAAATTACAAAGACTCCAATGGTAATAAAAGAAAGAAATTTTACTTACAAAAACAGAAGCACAGCTTCCATGACACATTCATGTAGGTACGTTTAACTTACTGTGAATGGATTAACTTCAGAAAGGTTAACTTGCTACAGTTCCAAGCCCATGTAAAACAGAGAAAAAGAGAGGTCCTATATAAGATGAAACACAGAAGACAACAACAGCCAAAGCGGCTCAACATCTAACTGATGAGAGAGTAGGACCAACTGCCAAGTGTACTTGAGCGCAGAATTCTCCTAACCTTTCCCTCCCAGATCCTCTCACATGCAGAGTTGATGCAGGGGTCATTTGTGGCTGGAGCGAGGTGGAGCAGCGCTCTGCCAGCCCAAGAGTGGACACTAGGGCAGCCATGGGTCAAATCAGATTCTCTGATCTGATTTGGCCCACTGCCGAATTGCTGCCAAAATTCGGTGGCAGCTTTAAAAGTGGCTGGAGGGGAGGGGGTTTGAGGGAGAGACTCCAAACTTACAGGGTAGCTGCTGGAGCCTCTCCCCCAAATACCCACCAAATTTGAAGAAGATTGGACCTGGGGGTCCAATTCTATGGGCCCCCAAACAGGTTGCCCCCATTCCCTCCATTGTTCTCTAGGGTGGGAAAAAAGTAACGTTCTAGGGAAAGAAAAGTTTTCACAATTATTATGCATGTAATTGTATTTCAGAACATCATTTACACTAGAACACTAGCTGGCCAGTCTTACTCTGCTATCAGATCTTAACAGAAGGTTCTTATTAGAAAACAAGCACATGGCAAACAGAAATAAAGCAAGCAAAGCTGTTGCCAGCACTGAGATGTGAAGTGCTTTACTTACTGGACTTCTGCCTATCATCCAGCTGTTTCATACAGAGCAGACCTGCCCTTCCTTCAGAGCTGCCAACTTTGCTTCTTCTCTGGCTTCTATCAATATGACTGCCGCCCGCTGACAGTACTCTCATTTTGTCATGATGAATGAAAAGAGATTGGTTCTCTGGCAGAGTCATTGAAAACTTTGAAATGAGGTCTACTTTCCCAGCAGGAAGGAACGGTCCATCGCAAGCCCTTACCCTTATCAAACATAGTGAGGACCAGGGACTTGCTTTGGAAAGCAACTGAGAAGGTTCTGTTTATCAGACTGACTGAATATTTAGGATCTCCTATGATATTCAAGGGGCTGAGGTGGCTCGGAGGTTAAGACACTGAGCAGACCGAAAGGTCTGTAGCTTGGCAGTTTGAGACCCTAGTGCCGCGTGATGGAGTGAGCTCTCATTGAGCAAGGGAAACTACCTTTACCTTTACCTTTACTATGATATTCACCTTGTGAACTTATCCAAGACCTTATCTGAGTCCTACTTATCCATACAATGGAGGGCTTTGCCCAAACTATTCACTTTTTTTCCTTGTAAACTTTTCAGTAGCAGTATGTAGAGCAGTTAGAGTGTTGGACTATGATTTATTTATTTGAATTTATATCCCGCCTAACCAGCACAAAGCGGCTCTAGGCGGCTTTGGGAGACCCTGGTTCCAGTCTGCATTCTGCAATGGAATCCTTGGGCCAGCCACTCACTCTCAGCCTCGTCTACCTGGCTGAGCTGTTGGGAGGATAAAGAAGAGGAGAAGGGAAGGATGTGCCCCACTTTGGATCCCTATCTGGAGAAAGGGAAGGCATGCATGCATGCATGCATGCATAAATAAAATAAAATAAAATAAAATAAAATAAAATAAAATAAATACTACCAAAGCATCTTTTTCCAAAAAAAGGAGAGCATTTGACGGTACTTAGGCAACTATTCACTTATTTGTTCGTGTGTCCTCATTTCCTTTCAGCGATGACTTGTGTACCCAGATCGCCTCAGCTACACTTATTTACACATTTATCCCACACTTTTGCCCCTAACTGAGAACCAAAGGAGCTTATAACATCATGCTTCCTTCTGCCATTTTATCATCGTAATAATAATGCTGTCAAATAGTTGTGTGGTGACAGAAAAAATGGCTCAAGATCACCCAACAAGATTCCATGGCAGAGTGGGGATTCAAACCTGGGTCTCCTAGACCCTATTTCGACACTCTAACCGTACTGGCTGTCATGTTATCATGGTGTCATTCTTTTCACTAAGTGAACAGTGGGTCTTCCCTAGGGCTTTTAAAAATTATGTACAAATATTTGTAACTTGTCTGTTGCTTTTAGCTTAAAGGAAGGGATGCAGAATGGAGAAAGCAGAAGCAGCCAGGAGAAAAAGCAACAAATAAAGCAGCCAGGGAAACCATGTTGTCAAACAAAGAGTAGAAAGGTGAATATTTGCGGAGGAGAAATATGAGCCCTGTGAAGTCACTAGTGTCTATTAAAAAAATCAATACTGGAGAATATTTGAAGCAACTCACAAGAAATGATATGCTTTGGTGACACCTATTCTTCAAAACTGGCTTCTGTTTCATTTTCTCTTTTAATTTAATTTTGGCAGCTCTTTTGTTTACAGGTTAGAATTCTTGAGCAGCCACAAAATTGAAACGATACCTTCAGGAAGATGGATCTGTGCACAGGCGGGCGTGAATGTTACCCAAACAATATACACACATTTCTCAAGTGTTCCTCATGTTTTACACCTCATGCTATAATTTAGAGCTTTGATTGACTTTGAAAAAATATCCTCAGATGGTGGAATGGGAGAACAGTAAGCCCTCTGCTAATATTCCAGGCGTTGTTTATTGACTTATCTTCAGAGAACAGGAAAAGAGAATGAAAATAAAACATAGTGTGATTATGCTAATTTGATGCGCACATAGTAAAAAGAATCACACTTAATTTTTTTTCCTCTCTCCATCCTTCAGTCTCAAGGGAGCAGAGTTTCTGAGTGAAAACAACTGGTGGCTTCATAGGAGACTCAAATAAACACCGGCAGCCGAATGATTTGCAGGTGTCAGGAAGGCCCAGCTTCTGCAAGAAGCTCTACGGTCTGACCTTGCTGTTTGTGGGAGCAACCCTGTGGGAAGTCTGCCTTTGCGAGCCTATTGGAAATGAATAGGCACACCTCACCAACAGGACTTTGTGCAGCAGAGATTCTCAGTAGATTTTTCTCTGGGACGCCATCCTGACAATCTGTTACTGGTTTCAGCTGGTAACACTCTAATCTAGAACTTCATATTGTACAGCTTACAAAGCTCTTCTGGCCTCCTTTGATCTCATGTTCTCATCTTTTTTGTTTGGTTGATTATAAAAATTGATGCTTTTTAGAAGAAAAACAGACAGGCCAGCCGTTTGTATTCTCCTTCCTTCCTTCCAATTAGGGATGGGCATGAACTGGGAAAATGTGGTTCAGTTCGTGGTTCGTGCCGTGTACAGTTAGCAAACCATGGATAGTCATGAATTTTTGGCACTAGATGAACCAGTTTGGTTTGTGATGTGGTAGAACGCCCCCCCCCCCATATGCTAGAGACACCAAACTTTCAGGGGGTCTCTGGCTGTCTCTCCTCTACCTGCCCTCCAAGTTTGGTGACAACTGGGTTTACAGGGTCCAAGTTAATAGCTCCCCAGAGATGTTCCTCCAGAGAAAGTGCTTTCAGGGGAAATGAGGCACAGATTCAGGAGGTTCAGGAGAATATAGAGCGGATCCTATGCAAGCTAGAGACACCAGACTCACAGCAGATCTCTCTAGCTTGCACACATATTTAAGCAAAGGTCTCTCATCTTAATTCCCCTATTATAACTAAAACAGAGACCTAATATTGTGGCTAACAAGGTGGAGTTCCAGCAGGTGGGAAAGTCCAAGGTGAGCCAGTGTTCAGGATCATCCCCCTCCCCCTGCCTCTTGTGCAGCAGATCGGCAGATTTGATGTTGCATGAGAAGTGGGTGGCCAGGCACTAGCTGGTCTCCAGTAAGGTCCGCATCTCAAGGGTGGCAGCATTCTGGGTGGCCAGGACATTGCTCCCCAGCCCCAGAGTATACTTCACCACCAGGTGAAGTGTGTACACTAGGCAGATGAAGCTCCTGAGGCATGCAGCCTTCACTGCTGTCAGCATGTTGGCGCTGGTGTCCATGACCATGTAACCACGGAAGATGTTGCCACCACCGAGGGGGAAAGCGAGGGAGTTTCAAGGGTGATATTTCCCTGTCTAGGAGATCCAGGTCCACATGATGCTTGTACAAGGAGCCACAATGAATCATGTTAGTGTTAGAAGCTTGGAAGGGAGGAATGAAGGAATAAGCAATGTAGCACAAATCCTATGCTTCCTCAGGGATTGCTCCTACCTGTTTTGCTGGTGTAAAGTTACACCTACAAAATAAATGCTGGAAGCTTAAAAGCATACCCTTTGGAGGCAATGGGATTATGCCAGTCTTCCCCTCCTTCCACCAGCCAAATGGAGAATAAGAGTCCAACTAACCCAATAGTCAAATTTAGTGCAGCAGCACCTGGAGAATGTAAGCCCCAGCAAGGGAGCACAGATCACATAACAGCCTGTGTAGACTAGTGGTTGCAGTGTTGGATTGGGATATGGGAGATCTAGGTTCTAATCCCTGCTCTGCCATGAAGATTGGACTGGTCTCTCTCTCTTTCTCTGTCTCTGTCTCTCTCTCTGCATAACCTTCACAGGTTTCTAGTGAAAATAAAGTGGAAGAACCACATGTACCACCTTGAGCTCCGTGGAGGAACGATGAGGTGAAATGATCTAATTCAAGCTCTTCCGTGAAGATTGGACTGGTCTCTCTCTCTCTCTCTCTCTCTGCATAACCTTCACAGGTTTCTTGTGAAAATAAAATGGAAGAACCACCTTGGTATACCACCTTGAGCTCTGTGGAGGAAGGATGAGCTGAAATTATACCAGATAGCTGTCAGCATTCATGGCACACCTCCATGCTTGTAGAGCAGCCAATATACAGAAGTACAAGCTACAAACCTTCAGATACAAACACCTACCAGGCCTCAACTATATTGCTGTTATCTGAGCCCTACTTCTTCAAGTAGGGAGAAGCTCCAGGGCCAGCATTTACTTAAGTTGGTACACTTTGGACTTAAGAACACTGGATACCTAAGGCATTCTTGTGGAGGCTGGAGGTGTTCCTACAAGGCCAGCAGATATATGACCTAACCCTCAGAATATCTCAGGAAAAGATCCTGCTCTTTTCCCTACAAGGCACTTATGCCAAATCCTAACAGTGTCTGTCTACTCCCCACCCCACCTCACCCCATCCCTTCCAGCATCTAAACTGGGCTTTTCAAACAGACACACACCTGCCCCCTGTTTTCAGCTAACCTCTTCCAAGCCTTGATGGACGCTTGGCCAGAGCAATTTCCTGACATTTAAGGCCCACTATCACTCCGGGAAAGGAATGCTGTTAGGATTTTAACCTCATTCAGTGCCATAATAACTTTTCAAAGTGGTGTATGATGCTTCATGTACGTTTAAGCAGCCAAGCAACATTGTTCTTTCTATTCCAAATATAAACGTATGAAAGAATTAAAGGGAAAATTTGGCAACAACTACTCCCTGCAAAACCATTTGTTTTCTAGATCGGCAAGAAAGTTATCAAAGCATTTAATTCCCATGCTCCAAAGCACTCCAAAAGTTCTGTGATGAGTTGTGCTCTTTCTTTGAGGCTGATGCCCACTGCTTGCTGAAGGTGATCAGGGCCCATTCCATAAAGAGAACGGGGGCTTTCTAATCAACCTGGCTCTCTGTGGCATAGTGGTGTCCATCTCAGCTGGGCCATTGCCTATTTGTTAACATTGCTTTTTATTTAAAATGGTTGACTTTTCATTCAACTGCAGAAACAAAGATACTCTACCCATTTTCCAGAGTCATTCTCCTAAGTCACTGTGGGGCCTAGATGCTCATCCCTTTCTCCCCAGAAATATTTTTGAGTTGGGGTCAAGAGATGTGTTCTGGAGCTCTGCACTTCCCACTTATTCACGGGCTTGTTTTAGATTGGGATCACAGCATATGACGAGAAGGGGTTCAGCCCTTCCCCTCTGTACACTTTCCTGACCTGGGGAGTCACTCTTTGTGCCATTTGGGAAGCAAACTATTGCAGATAAATATATATGAAGTCCCTAACAAAGCAAAATATCAGCTCCCTAAGGAAATTTCAAGTTGGGAACGTGGCAAGGAGGAAAGTCTAAGGCCCTCTACCTGTGTCCCAATCCAAATTGTATCTGCAAATGCATATGGGAGATGCAGAACTCCTGGACACATCTCCTCACTCAACCTGGAGATGTCCCTGGGGAAAATTTAGGGTCATTTGTTCCAGGAATGAGCCCCCAGAAAGCAGGTTCTGGGGTTTAGTTTTATATGGTTAGCTCAGACGACGTTTCACTGAGTTTTGTTGAACCTGGTTACCCTGTAAAGAAATACAGTATTATGACATAACCCTAATGACCAGTTGCAATCAAATATTCCTGTGGCCATCTACAGTCCCAACTATTCAGAAGAGCTTAATGTGGGTGCACATATAAACCAGCCATTTGTAGTTGTGTACTGGTCTGGTAAGCTTATTTATCTTTCCAATATATTATTGTTGTTGTTGTTGTTGTTATTTCTATCCTGCCTTGCCGGGATAGAGCAAACTTGGTGTAGTGGTTAAGTGCACAGGCTCTAATCTGGGAGAACCGGGTTTGATTCCCCCCTCCTCCACTAGCACCTGCTGGATGACCTTGGGTAAGCCATAGTTCTGGCACAGCTGTTCTTGAAAAAGAGCAGTTTCTCTCAGAGCTCTCTCAGCCCCACCCACCTCACAGGGTGTCTGTTGTGGGGAGGGGAAGGGAAAGGAGTTTGTAAGTCGCTCTGAGACTCCCTTGGGTAGTGAAGGGCGGGGTATAAATCCAATCTCTTCTTCTTCTTCTCTAGATTTAGTTACCAATGATACCTCTTGTGTTAGAAGGGTCAGAGCTGCCACATCTATGACATTTCATACCCCATGAGCTCAGCACTACAACTGCATTTACAAGGTTTATTGGGATGTGTGGGAAATAATTTTATTTGCCTAATTAGATGTGAATTGAATGTTATTTGGACCTTTGATTGTTACTGGAATTGGAATTATAACTGTTGCACTGTGGGTTGCAGTGGTGGGTGAGGGTGGAGGAGGGAACGAGTGGATGAAGTTGGACAACATGTCGCAGGATGCCAGCACGGGGTTCAGGATCCCAGTGAGCGGGGGTGGAAGGAGATATGGCCATGGGAGAAGGTCTTGGAATGGAAGAAGACGGAGGTACAGATATGCTGAGTCTTCTTCCAACCTTTGTCCCATCCCAAAACACATTGGTGTGAAAGTTAGGACTATGAACTCCTCTTCGACACTGATGTTGTGCAATATCAGGTCCATTAACAATAAGATCAGAATGCTGCATGATTACTTTGCAGCACAGAATGTAGACCTGGCTTACGTGACCGAGACCTGGCCTAGGGAGGTTGAAACAATTGCCTTACAAGAGCTATCCCCCCAGGTTTCTTGGTCCTTCACCAGTCTCGAGCTCAGGGTTGGGGGGGGGGGTCAGGGTTGCAATACTCATCCAGGAGGATTTCTCCTTCAGACCACTCCCCATCCCAAAGATCACCAGTACTGATTGTGTTGGCCTAGTATGGGATGCTGAGGAGGGCTTGGCTGTATGTCTGGTGTACCTACCGCCTAGCACACCAGCTGACAGCCTGCTGAGTCTCTTGGAGGTGGTAGCTGGATGGGTCTTGGAGTTCTCAAGGCTGTTAATCCTGGGGGACTTCAACATCCAGGCCAATGAAGCTGCTGCCTCCACTCATGCCTCAGCCCTGGTGTCCTCCATGGCAGCACTAGGGCTTTTCCAATTTGTATCAGGTCCCACACATTGAGCGGGCCACACATTGGATTTGATCTTTGGTATGGGGATGGAGATCTTACTTTGATAAAGGAAGTGCCATGGTTAGATCATATGGTTCTGAAGGCCCATTTGGGCATTTCGACCCTCCCCTGTGTAGGTAGCGAATTAATTTGTGCTCGCCCACGGAGATTAATGGACCCAGTTGGGTTCTAGAATGCTCTGCAGGATCTGATGCTTTCCCAGGCATGATTACATTACTTCTGAGTTGTGCCATACATGGCACAATGGTGTTGGGATAAGGTTGACTTGCCCCATTCCTTCCCATTTTACCCCTGCCAGCCATCTGAGCAGTGGTGGGAAAGACCAGCAGGAGTGAGAGGTGGAAGAACTGGCAAGCCTAATGGGTTTAGAAGGGTGCCTCTCTGTTTAGGATTGTGTTATTAGACTGGTACTATTATCACTTTATTGCAGATTGTGGGTACTATAAGACAACAAGCAGTGGCCTACCATCTGTATGACTAAGGCACAAGGAATTTTCCCTACATTTCTCTCCCCTGCAGCTCTTTTCAACCCCAGGAAGGATCATTCCTAGGTTTGTAGGATTCATACAAAGGAACATCTGTGAGGGTCATTGGGCTGTAGAGAGGAGGGAGAAGGGAATGGAACTGACTCCTTTCCACAGTGGAGCTATGCTTGAGGAAAGAAAAGTAATGTCAGCCTTGTCCTCCTCAATAATCCCCCATCTCAAACCAAGTGTCTGTTCCTTCATGCAGTCCCATATCCCTGGAAATGACCTTTCCAGGACTGGAAGGGGCTATAAAACTAGAGAGGAAAGCAGGAAAACCAGGTGTTCCATGCACAGAGTGATAGGATACTACCCCAGTGGTTTGCCTAGAGCCATATGCCACATTTATGGCCAAGGCAATATTAGGATCAGGGACTTCCTCGATTACCGATCATGTACATCAAATCTCTTATAATAATGATGTTGTTGTTGTTGATGATGATAGTAATATCTTAATATCAGGTTGACCTGAATTGGCCTGAAAGTGGTTTATTGGTTATTAGTGTACATAGGCATAGAAATTATTTAAAATATGGTATTTTAAAGTCTTTCTGGATTTACTTTAACATATTCATGAAATGAAAACTGGGCTTTTTTTACTCCTACTTTCCACGTGCCCTCTCTTTATTCTAGTATTACATCAAACATGGAAAAATCTTGCTCTAAGACAGTGCCCAAGATATCTGTGCTTGTTAGCAGTGACTCTTTTTTTGCTCTAACGGAGACCACTCCTGCTGAAAGGTCAGAGGTCACATTCTCATGTTAAGAAAGCTAGCAGAGTTGCTTGCTTCTCTGGTCAGCAACAGGTGGGAAAGATTAACCCTTTGAAAGTCACGCTCCTTAGAAGCCCAGAGGTCACTGTGTTAAGGTAGAGCTTGCTGTCATCCTTGAACAGTGGAGCCCATTCATGTCCTTGTGATGGATTTATGTTCTATATCAGAAAGCACTCAGTGAAATAACATTGTTGCTCTCCCACTTCCATTAGCAAAGCATTCTAAAGCTAACTTTTGAAGTTGGAATATAGACACTGAAAATGCTAAACTTCTATCAAATCTACCACGAGGCTGCTGAGATCTTTCTGCAGTACCAGCCACAGCTTTCTTGACAGTTCACAAACTTCCTGGCACCCCACATTAAACTGCATCCACATAAGCAGTTGGAACCATTGTCTGTTGACTGGCTGGATCTCAGTTAGAAAGACTTTGTATGAACCGTTCACAGTCAGAAGAGAAACTGCTTGCTGGCAATTTTAGGAATGAGTGAATTCTCTGTATTTCAGCTCTTTTATATTTGTTTACATTTCAGTCAACAGTTTCTCTATTTTTTCCACTGTTAGTTTTGCAGATCCATTGCTATTTGGATCATAAAATTGTTTAGATAGGGCTTTATAGGCCAGCTAGCCTAACACCCTGCTCAGTTTAGGAAATCCAAAGCTAGACCATTCTGGCAGGTAGCTGTCCTGCCTCTGCTTGAAGACTTCCAGTGATGGATTGGAGACCCTACCTCATACTGGCTGCTTGGTTCCATTGTCAGAGAACTGGGTTTGATTTCCCCCTCCTCCACATGCAGCTGCTGGTGTGACCGTGGGTCAGTCATAAGTTCTTTCAGAGCTGTTCTCTCAAGGGCAGTTCTCAAGAGAGCTCTCTCAGCCCCAGCAACCTCACAGGGTGTCTGTTGTAGGGAGGGGAAAGGATTGTAAGCCACTCTGAGACTCCTTTGGGTAGAGGATGGTGTATAAATCCAGTCTCTTCGCTTCTTCAAACTGATCTTACCATTGGAAGTTATTCCTAACTTTCAACCAAAATTTCCCCTCCTGAAACTTAAGCCCCTTAGATTTTGCCTTCTGGAGCAGCAGAGAACAAGTTCCTGTCTAATCATGTCATCACATTATACACACAATTGCCTGGTTTTTAGCCACAATTTATACAGTATGTATATGACATACAATATTGATAATATATAATACTGATTTATTAATGTCTGTTGCAAATTTACAGGTTTTTTTTTTTTTAAAAAACATCCCTAGCAAGCAGAAAATAGTACCATGGGCTCAATTTGCTCAAGGTGGAATCTAAACTGAAGTGTAGTTTTTTAAAATCCAGTCAGCAGGATGGGAATTTATAATAATCCCTACCATGCATAAAAGAGTACTGAATGGAGGGGATGGGGCTAGTGAATTTTGCCAGCATAGCAGCAAGAGCAGCCACTGAGTATGCAGCTCTTCAGATCATCAGCAGTTGTGACTTGTGGAGTTGTACTGCAAAATTTTGTTTGTAGATTCTCATTGGAAAAGAGCCCCATGATGCCTATGTTTTATTAGGTATCAGTTTAGTTTTATTGCAGTACCACCAGCGTTGCTCTGCATTAAGGAGCTTTCAGAATATCAAGGATTCTCAGAATCTACCATCAAGAGTCTTTGGGTGCATTCAGACAGCGTGCTGGAGCCAGTGCAAAACGCCCCGCTCCGGACAATCACGATCACATTCACCCCACTTTGAAGCACACTCAAGTGGCTCCCCGGCGTCTACACTACCGACACGCAGGAGCATGTGTGGGGTTTTGTTTTGTTTTTTTACACGTTTGTGCATGCACATAAGCAGTCATAAGGAGCTACAATCTTGCGCATGCGCAAAGGAGGCAAGCAAAGCCTCTCAACAGTTACAGAAGCACTGTGACTTCCCCGCTGTGAAACAACATGTCCCTTTAAATGTTCCCCCCAAAACTGGCCTCCTTGGGATCCTGAAGGCAGAAATAGTGGCCATTAAAAAAAAAAATTACAAGGAGGCAGATGAGTGCCTATGTGCATACTGCCAAGGCAAAAATAAAAATGGGGGGCAAAAAGTGGAAGCCAGAGGCTTCCGCCGGGGGGGGGGGGTAAAGACTCGGAAGTGGCTCGATGATGGCTTCATGCTCACACAGCGGAAAACACGGCTTGAGCCGGGAGAGCACGGGAAACACTTCGCTCTGGAATTTGCTTCGGTAAGTGACAGCTGGGGACGGGAGGCAGCTGTGGCTGTCTGATCGCGCACATTTGATCCGGTTCAAAGCGTTTCGAAAGCCAGGTCAAATGGTTCGTCTGAATGCACCCATAGGGTGTTGTCTTTTCTCCCAGATGATGTCCCTTTTCAGTTGAGCAGAAAACAGGGTGATTAGAGTGTCCAGCTAGGACCTGAAAGGCTTGAATAAAATCCGTACTCTGCCATGAAGGTTATTGGGGTGCCTTGGGCCAGTAACTCTCTCATAGCTAATCTACTGCACAGGATTTTTCTGAGGGTAAAATAAATCAAAGAGAAACAAATAGTTGCCAGATAACGTGAGAAAGATCCATAGTTCAGTGGTAGAACACATGCTTTGCATGCAGTAAGTGACAGGTGCAATACCTAGCATCTCTCTTTCAAAATGTTCTCAGGTACCAGTGCTGGGAAAGACCCCTCTCCACCTGAGACCCTACAGAGTCATTGCATGTCATAGAAGACCATAGCAAACTGACAGACCAATGGCCTGGCTTCTTATAAGGCACCTTTATGTGTTCAGGGAGACAACAGAGGCCCAACACACAAAATGAGGAATGTGACCAAGATAATATGAAAATACGTGTCGATTATGAAGATGTGCATCTGAGTCGAGGTAAACAGATGGTACCACCGCAAGTTAACAGCATGCTTTGCATTTTGAGCCTACATCAGCTTTATTATTGGACACAAAGTGTTCATAATCATTAGGGTCTCTTGCCAAGCCGTCTAGATTTTATAACTCTCTGGCTTCCAACTTTTAAAGATGTGTTTCCTCTCCCCGGGTTTTGTGTGAAAGGCTGTGGGGAACTGACTAAATGATTGGCTGACAACAAAACAAACCCATAAAGCGGGGAACAAAAAGAGGGGCTGACTAACTCAAACTCAGACATGCATAATAAAACATGGTGAGAAAAAGAAAAGGGGAGTAGTCATTTCCCTCCTTCTTTTCCAGTAAAATACTTTGATCCAATGCCCATAATCCAGTAGCTACACGTTCTCTCTGGTGAAAGAGTCTTAAGGTCAAAACTAAACGACTTCTGGCAAATCTGTGATTAGGATGGAAATAGCTGTGGAGAGAGGTGGCATTGTGGAGTGGGATCATGATGCTGGAGGAGAAACAGTAAACCTTTCCTCATATCATTTTCTCAGTTTCAGTCAAACCTACTGTTTGCCCTATATGGAGACCACTTGCAGTCCTATGCAGGCATTTGTATGCTGTCCCCCCCCCCCCCCCCCGGAGCAAAATTCCAGCTCTCTGTGCGTGATTCACATCAGTCGAAGGCACTGGGCTAAAGGCTTAGACCATACTCAGCACCACACCATCTCCTCACATCAGTCAGAATGTCTCCTTCCCCTGCCTCTGCTGTTGTTTTAACCTTTAAAATAATGAAGAAGACCCTAATTGCAGATCTCCTCAGTCATGTGAAGTTTGGTCCCTGGAACTTGTTTAGATGCTAGCTGAACTGGCTAGGGGCAGCCTGGCCATTATGGCCACCTAGAAAAGTCCCATCATGGGCTACTCATCTGCACCCACCACCAGCAGCCAGTCCATGTGTGTGTGTGGGGGGGGGGGGAGGAGCCCTTTTCCTGGGATGTTTTGGCTTCCCAGTCTTTTCCTTGGCTGTAGTAAAGGGACTTCTAAATAGTCAGAGAACTTCAGAGCTGGCAGTTAACTTGTTGGACTTGCCAGGCTTCAACCGTGATCTTTTCAGATACTGTCTTACCCTAGATTTCTAGTCTGAGCTGTGGTGTGTTCCCAGTGTGTTGCCCATGGGTGCCATGGTGCCCACCAAATCTTGGCACACACCAAGTGTTTTTAGAAACTGAATGGGGCCAGGTGGGGCTTTTGCCGAGCAGGGCTTCTCGCTGCTTTGGCCCCGCATGACTGAAGGTAAGCTGTGCATAAGCAAGAAAATATTTTTAGATAATATGTTCACTTAAAAAGGTGTCCTGTCAAGCAGAGCTTCTCCCTGAAACGTTGAATAATTACTATTATAATTACTATTAGAGTTATGCCTAACCTCACTTGCTAACATTTTGTTTTGGCTCTGCCTCTTGTGGCAGCCATTTTGTGGTTGTGCCCACAACCTTGTATCAGAATTCTAAAGGTGCCCACAAGATCAAGAAGGCTGGGGACCCCTGGGTTAAATATAAGATTAAGATCCAGGAAAGCCAAATCAGTAGTTAGCAAAAAATGTCATTGAGTGACCTTAGGTCAGTCACTTTTTCTCAGCCTGACCTGCTTCATAGAGTTGTTGTGGAATCAAAATGGAGGATGGAACCATGTAGACTGCCCTGAAATTCCTGGAAGGAATGTGGGATAAAAATGTAATGGATAGATAAGGATGATACTATCTAGTCATGCAAATTCCCCCTCTAGACCTGGTCTGAACTAGGTATGTGGGGCTGAGAGAGCTCTGAGACAACTGTCCTTGAGAGAACAGCCGGGACAGAGCTAAGGCTTGCCCAAGGTCATCCAGCAGCTGCAAGTGGAGAAGTAGGGAATCAAACCCGGTTCTCCCAGATTAGAGTCCACGACTTAACCACTACACCAAATTGGCTCTCATACTCTCTGATACTGGCTGATTTGTTTTCAATTCCCTTCCTAATAACTCGCAGCATAGCGCTGGCCTTTTTCACTGCAGTCGCACACTGTCTCGACATTTTCATTGAGTTATCTACTACGACTCCAAGATCTCTCTCTTTTTTCTTTTCTGTCTAACCATCTCATCCTTTGTCATCCCCTTCTTCTTTGACCTTCAATATTTCCCGGCATCAGGGTCTTCTCCAGTGAGTGCTCTCTTCTCATTTGGTGGCCAAAGTATTCGAGCTTCATCACCAACTACAAAATACTAATACACAAGATCATTCAACCAGTTCCAAAAGGGGGAAATTGGTAACGACCCCAACCTTACCACACATGAAACATGTGACAGCAGTAAAATCACACCATACATATAGTAATACAGAAGGTTATTGTGTGACAGAATGTGTGACGCATCTGTACCTGATGTTCTCTTTACTATCTTTTAATTTTTGTGTTGTATTCCAAGGTAGATGTGGCAATATTAGAAATGCAATGAAAGACACAAGAAGGTGGGAGGACTTAACCCAAAAAGAATTGAATGAAGAACCAAAAGGTTAAAGTTAAAGAAGTCAGAATGTGAAGGCCCAATATTTCTGTATCTACTATTTGGGTCTCCATTTGTTTTTATCTATTGTAATAAATACATGTATTTTTGTATATTTGGTAATATTTATATTTTAAGTTTAGATAGAGAACTATTGGGCCCTCACATTCTGACTTCTTTAACCTTTTGGTTCTTAGTTCAACATTAGAAATGCTACATTAGATATAATTGTGCAGAATGGATTCATTTTACATTCACATTACATCAAATGCCTCAAAAACAAATTCACAGAGCCACACTCCAAAACACATTGAAGACATGGGGCTTAGAAGGATGTAACTCTGCTAAAGATGGCACTTGTCAGTGTTACTAGCTGTACCTCCTTGGTATCATAAATCACAATAAAAAAGTAATCAATATGCCTAAACCTTAGTATGGCCCAGGCTCATGTTTTCATTTGTCAATGTTTTATCTGAGCAATAATTTAGAGCACTATAGATGTTCCCACGTGTTGTGAGGATGTAGGTATTATTTATCATGCAACTAATCTGCACTGAGTATATCATTCAGTGGGTTGTCATCATAAAATATCTGTCAGTCTTAGAAGCAAGAAAAGAGATGGAATGATCTGTCAGAAATAACAGTGTAATCGAAAATTCAGACCTCACCTTTTATGATCATTGGGCTTAGCCCTTATTGAGCTTGTTCTGATTTCTGTGATTTTTCTTTTGAAGTGTATAGTTTTAATTTAATTCCTTTGGTATTAAAGCTTAGAATTGTTTATTTTTTTATTTTTTGATGCGGCAGGACTGTGATGTACAACCTTCTTAAGGTAGAGTATGTGACTGATACCATAAGAAGATTTACCTGCTAGCAATTTCCCTTAAAATCAGTCTTAAGCTCTTATCCTGAGGTAATTTGGCCATCTGAATTATTCTGCCAGATAGTAAAGAGAACATCAGGTACAGATGCGTCACACATTCTGTCACACAATAACCTTCTGTATTACTATATGTATGGTGTGATTTTACTGCTGTCACATGTTTCATGTGTGGTAAGGTTGGGGTCGTTACCAATTTCCCCCTTTTGGAACTGGTTGAATGATCTTGTGTATTAGTATTTTGTAGTTGGTGATGAAGCTCGAATACTTTGGCCACCAAATGAGAAGAGAGCACTCACTGGAGAAGACCCTGATGCCGGGAAATATTGAAGGTCAAAGAAGAAGGGGATGACAAAGGATGAGATGGTTAGACAGAAAAGAAAAAAGAGAGAGATCTTGGAGTCGTAGTAGATAACTCAATGAAAATGTCGAGACAGTGTGCGACTGCAGTGAAAAAGGCCAGCGCTATGCTGCGAGTTATTAGGAAGGGAATTGAAAACAAATCAGCCAGTATCAGAGAGTATGAGAGCCAATTTGGTGTAGTGGTTAAGTCGTGGACTCTAATCTGGGAGAACCGGGTTTGATTCCCTACTTCTCCACTTGCAGCTGCTGGATGACCTTGGGCAAGCCTTAGCTCTGTCCCGGCTGTTCTCTCAAGGACAGTTGTCTCAGAGCTCTCTCAGCCCCACATACCTCACAGGGTATCTGTTGTGGGGAGGGGAAGGGAAAGGAGTTTGTAAGTCGCTCTGAGACTCCAAGTGAGTGAAGGGCAAGGTATAAATCCAATCTCTTCTTCTTCTTCTTCTTCTTCTTCTATCATAATGCCCCTGTATAAATCGATGGTGCGGCCTCATTTGGAGTACTGTGTACAGTTCTGGTCGCCACACCTCAAAAAAGATATTATAGCATTGGAAAAAGTGCAGAAAAGGGCAACTAGAATGATAAAAGGGTTGGAACATTTTCCCTGTAAAGAAAGGTTGAAGCGCTTGGGGCTCTTTAGCTTGGGAAACGACAGCTGAGGGGTGACATGATCAAGTTTTATAAGATTATGCATGGGATAGAGCAGATAGAGAAAGAAGTACTTTTCTCCCTTTCTCACAATACATGACCTCATGGGCACTCCATGAAATTGCTGAGCAGTCAGGTTAGAACGGATAAAAGGAAGTACTTCTTCACCCAAAGAGTGATTAACACATGGAATTCACTGCCACAGGAGGTGGTGGTGGCTACAAGCATGGACAGCTTCATGAGGGAATAAGATAAACATATGGAACAGAGGTCCATCAGTGGCTATTAGCCACAAAGTATAAATAGGAACTCTCAGTCTGGGGCAAGTGATGCTCTATATTCTTGGTGCTTGGGGGGGCAACAGTGGGAGGGCTTCTAGTGTCCTGGCCCCACTGCTGGACCTTCTGAGAGCACCTGGTGTTTTTGGCCACTTTGTGACAGAGTGTTGGACTGGATGGGCCACTGGCCTGATCCAACATTGGCCTCTCTTACGTTCTTATGACAGTGTTATCGATGCAGTGAACATGAAGTTGAGCTGGAAACACAAACAATACTGTCTTTTCTAGCATAGGCAAGTTGGGCATAAAATTAAATGCAAACTATTAGCTAGCAGAAAATTAATTATTGGTCAATTAGCAGTATATTCAACATCATATTACATAATATCACTAGCATTCATGATTATATTCAGCTGTAATGTATGCACTGTCATTCTTATTTTGCTGAAATTCACAATAACACAATGAAAACAGTGATGTTTCTGGAACAGAATTTACGGCATATTTTTCTTTTTAGCAAGCTACACAGAATGTCTTTATTAAAAATAGAAGAAAGGGAAAGGTTATGGGGGAAATGAAGATAAAACTGAAAGGGCATCTCAGTTTACTAGATATTATCTAAGATGTTAGAATAGGGGGTTTCAGAACAGGATCTGTTCAGCAGGCATTTGGTTTGAAAAAAAAATTAGCATTGCAGATAAAGATGGAAGAATGGTAACTTTTTTGTCTTGTGCATTCATTGTCTTGAATCAGCCTATTGTTTATATCTATGACTCCACAGCACATGTGGGAGTTCAGTTCACTGCTGGCTGCATTCTATTTTCATTTTTTTCCCCCTTCCAGATTCCAATGCGTTTCCAAACATCTATTTCCTATATTTCTGAGAGCTCTTCAGAACCTTGGTGGATATTTTAGGAATGCATGACCTGCATTTTTGGCATGGCTGAACTTTCTGCAGAAGCAACATGCCCTAATATTTCTGATGATAAGGAACTCGGGTACTACTACGTATCCTAACTCCAGTGAGTGTCTTCCTTTTTGCCATTGTCGCAGCCAACTTACAGGTTTTCAAGCTAAGAGACATTCAGAGGTGGTTTGCCATTGCCTACCTCTGCATAGCAACCTTGTACTTCCTTGGCAGTCTCCCATCCAAATACTAACCAGGGTCAACACTGCTTAGCTTCCGATATCTAACGAGATCGGGCTATCCTGGGCTATCCAGGCCAGGTTCTTTGCATAATGCAGCATAATTTCCAGGGAGAAAGTGAGATGAGAAGAGGACTTATTAACCTTCTCTCACTCACAGCATTTCCCTTTCAACTTCATCTGCTCTGATTGTAGGGTTGCCAGGCCACATTCTGCAACCCCCAAGAAAGGTTATGGGGCCGGGACAGGCACCCAGTATCATTCCAGTGCACTAAACCATAGAGTTTTTGCAAATCTAGAGCACCTTCCAGTTTTCACACTGGCATGCACCCTCATATCCCCCCCACTTTCTTCCTGCTGTCATTTCAGGTGCTCAATACAAAAGAGGAGAACTACGGATATGAGTCCAAATGGAAAAAAACAATTACCAAAGAACAATAACTAATTACCTCGTAAACAATTTTTTTTAAATATACCAATTTACTAAATACTAAATTAAATAATAGAAATGAGACCTCTGTGTCCATTTAACATTTATACAATGCTAGTCTACTGGTTAACAAACACATTAAATGACTAAATTCTTACAAATATATAGGAAATATAAATACTAAATGCTAATAAATACTAATGAACAGCACAATAAAGCTAAGAAGGGGGGGGGGCAGGAAGGGTTGCATCAGTGCTTAGTTCTTGTGGCCCTTTCTCACACGCCCAGGGAAATGCTGATTGCCACGTTGGGGTCAGGAAGCAATTTTTCTTCTGGCCAGTTTGGCTGGAGATCCTCGAGGTTTTTTGTCATCTTCTGGGCATGGAACAGTGGTCACTGGGGGTATGGAGGGGGAGATATTTGTGAATTTCCTGCATTGTGCAGGGGGTTGGACTAGATGACTCTGGAGGTCCCTTCCAACTCTATGATTCTAAGTATCCTTTTAAAAATATTATAATGCTGTACACTTCGACAGGGCATGAATACTTTTATTCCTATAAGCGTTCTGAGAAAAGAGTCATTAAAAATGAGTCATAAAGACAAAATTTGTCTCAGATGATGTTGAGAGGCTTCTTCTCCATACAAAGGCAGTCTCCAGTCCTATAGGGGGCTAGCTGGAGAACCCATTTAATAGAACTGTTTATTAGTATTAGTATTGATTAGCTTTTCTGTATATTTATAGAAAATATTATTTGATGGTTTTGTATTTAGTAAATTGGTATATTAAAAAAGAAATTTGTTTAAGAGTTGATCAGTTATTGTTCTATAGTTATTGTCCCCCCCCCCCCCATGTGGACTCATTTCAGGTGCTGGCAGACAATGACTGGGTTTCCTGCTATCGCAGAAGAACTGATAATCCTGGCTGTTTTGCCCCCACTCCAAGGTCCATAATCGGGGCAGTACCCTTAGGTATCCTTTCCCCATATTCTGCCTCTCTTCTGGAAATCATATACATCTGGTCTTGCTTAGCCTTGGAGAGAAGTTGAGTTGAGCCTTGAAGACAAAGGATGGCATTCCACAGTTAGGGTGGAAACTTAGCATCCTTGAGATACTGGCATTCTTGACCGAATCTCTAACCATTCTACTTCTCACAACTACCATCTGCACCCCACAGGACTTGGCATTATATTATTTAGAAGAACACAATTCTTAAGGCTTGCCATGGCCAGGACAGCAAAATATGATTGCTTTAAGGAAAGGAAAGTGAAACATTCAGGGATGTCCTCAGTGCTGTAGCATGTATGCCTAAAAAAGTGCATTGATTTCGTAAAAACACCATGTCTTCAAAGCACTGAATGTATAGCAGGTTCGGGGGGGGGGGGGAGGAATTAGAATATTTCTTCTCACGATCTCTCCCCCCACCATTGCACTGTCTGGATGTGTGTATTGTACATGCATTTCAATTTGCCTGTTAGAGGAACTGTCGACGTTGTGGCCTTGAGGCTCCCATTCCCTGAGGAAAGGAGAGGAATGTATGTGATAGTGGTGCATTTACTAGATCTGAGAGGATATCGGGGAATAAAAGACTTCTTTCTCTTTTGAGAGCTGATTCCTTTTCAAGGCTGCGGGGAGAGATAGAAACAGGCCAAAATCCAGCCACAAGTCAGCAGTGGAGAATTCATATGCTGCCTTAGAACAAAAAAGCAAATGTGGATCTGGAGGCATAAGCAACTGTGGCGTTTGATGTTGTATTTATTATGCGAGCCAAGTTTTATCCGTTCTGGAAATTAATGCATTATTGTATAGCATTATAGTATCAAAACGATCTTGATTACAAGTTTAATGGGGTACTTTTGTGGGGCATGAGAAGGGTGAATTCCTAAAGGGATTCTGAAGACTGTAATAACAGCAGATTTTAATCCAGCAATTATAGAAATCTTCTAATATTCTAACAGAATAAGGATTCTTATGGAATACAAATTTGAAATATGCACCCCACTCCATGTTTCTCCAGTGCTTTGGTGTAGTTGAGTCTTACTGGATGGATATTGAACGTTTCAGCATGATTGTGACCACCAGATGAACTTACTTTGATCAGACTCCCTCACTTATTCATGAATTGGGCTCTTGATCAAATTGATACTTTTTTTAAAAAATGAAATTCATCCTGAGCCAACTAGCTCTGCACTTGCACAGATTTTTCTGCAAATCCCTCTTGCCTATACCAATTTGGTGTAGTGGTTAAGTGTCCGGACTCTACTCTGGAAGAACTGGGTTTGAATCCCCACTCCTCCACTTGCACCTGCTGGATGACCTTGGGCAAGCCATAGTCCTGTCAGAGCTGTTCTTGAAAAACAGCAGTTTCTCTCAGAGCTCTTTCAGCCCCACCTACCTCACAGGGTGTCTGTTGTGGGGAGGGGAAGGGAAAGGAGTTTGTAAGCTGCTCTTAAACTCCCTTGGGAAGTGAAGGGTGGGGTATAAATCCAACCTCTTCTCTTCTCTTCTTCTACCTGTCCCCACTGTGATATAGGGTAAAAAATAGGTGCATGGTAGAAGAATAATGTGACTGGTTTACCTTTTAGGATGAACTGAATGCAATTTCAGCCTGACCACAAGTCCTGTAACCTAATGCTCCCATGATACATGGGGGGCATGAAGAACCACCCATATCAACATATTCATAGGTTTCCAGAACTTAACCTCTCAAACACTATAGCTCAAGGCTGTGATCCGGCACCTAATAACAAATGTTTAGTTCCACTGAGGAAAATGAACTTCTAAACCAAAGCAGAGGTCATAATTGCAACCAGGTTAGCACCTCAACAGAGGAGGGAAAGATTAAAAAGGAGCAGAGAAAGACTATGGTGGACAACTCATTATGGCAATTACTGCAAAGATCAACTCTGGAGAGCTGGCTAATTCAACTCACAAAGGACATATCCAGCTCAACTGCCTGTATTACCACTTTGTTTTCCTTTGAATTATCACCTAAAGGAATAGTGGACAAAGCAGATATCTAGGTGGGATAGAGTTATGTGACCTTTTAAAATTCTTTGCTCCTAAGTTACTAAATACCTGTGGTTTCTAGAAACCCTTTCAGATACAATAGTTTTGGGAATGAGATGGACCTGCTCCAAACATATTCACAAAATTCTTCTTTACATTTTTTTATTAATAATTTTTATTTTGTCAAAGTGTAGAACAATTACATAGCAAATGGTGTTTTTACATTTACATATAAATATTTTGTTAAAACATATCTGCAGTTTAGTTCACTATTCTAGAATTAAACATATTTTAAGCCTGTAACCTAATGTAATTTATACAGTACCAATAAAAATTAGTCTTAAACCATATAATAATATCAAATTTGTCTAATGTTAGGTCTAGTTCTTTATTTTATAGATTTTTAAAATTTTGCTAAATAGACAGTCTTTAAACCTTATTTTGGTGAGTATATTACCTTTGTTAAGCAGCAAAGTATATCTTTGTTCAGATGAGGATCAAAAATAGATCAGATTTCTATAAAGAGGATTATTTAGTATCACTGCAGCTTCTGCCACATAATCAGTGAGTGGGTACCAAGTCTCAATAAACTTGTTTTCTGATTTGTATGAATGTGTGCTTGAGGTGTGGAGTGAAATCTTTCCCATGATAAAATGGTCCCATATACAGTCTTGCCAGGATTCTATTGTGGGCGGGGTTCTTTACATTTTTGCTGTGTCAATAATTTATTTACTTCATTAATCCCCCATTTTTCTCCCCAACGGAAACCCAAAGTGGCTTACAAATTAATCTCTTCCCCATGTTATCCTCACAACAATCGTATGAGGCATGTTAGACTGAGAATGTGGCCCATTACGCATGCACAACTTACTGCAGAGAATCCAAGCAGTCAAGCCCTTACGCTTGACTTTGGATTCTGTGCCTGCCATATGCACCATTCTTTTTTCTCCAGTGTATTTATTCTGTAGCTACAACAAAAAAATGCAGTTTTTCTTAATTGGGGTGGGAACATCACTTGTGATGTGTAGGGGTGGCATCCAAAGGTTTAAAATTTTTTATGCAGTTGCCCTACTGCAGCTGCGCAGTAGCATCCAGAAGCACCTTTCATTTAAATTTTTATGGTTTAGATTTTGAGCATACATTTTAGTGTTCACTGAATGGAAGCAAACAGAAAGGAATGCAGGCAAAGGGGGAAAACCACTGTTGAAACTGACCAAACTTTTCTTGAAACTGACAAGCATCCGCAAAACCCCATTTTCCATATTGCTGAGCACTAGGGGATTCTGTGCTGTGTTATCAGCCACTGTGAAGAATGGGAAAGAGTCACACAATCTCATAATATGGGGCAACATGTTGAATGTACAGAATGCATGGTAGAACTCACTGACACTGGCATTGCAAGCAGTGATCATTGGCAATGTGTGTATGTGCACACCTGCCAATAGGAAAGGGCAGCCCAGCTGGAATCACTGTGCCTGAGGGGACCCAACGGCTCCCTTCAGGCACAGCCCTGCACTGCCTTCTCCTGCCACCTGGTTTAAGCTGCAGACAAAACAGGGATTCCTAGCATGTAATTGTAGAAAACAGCAGAAAAACACCAAGGGAAGACCATCAAGGATTATATATACTTGAAATGTCTGAGTGTATGATATATTGAATAAGTGTTTAAATTACAAAGAAATGTCTGTAATGAGTTAGTGGTCCACAACCCAAAACAAATACAATGTTCCCAAATATAATCATATGGACTCATGGCATATCATGCATCAGCACTGAGATATAAATAAACATAATAGTTGTTGCACTCACAGGCACTGATAACATGGCATGCACATAAATCCAACTGGTCGATTCTCCTTGCTTAAATGCAATAAAAGAAAATTACATGGCCTACCAGTTCTTTTAGCTGTATTGAATCCCAGGGTTCTCACAAACAGTAACAGCACCATCCCACATTAAAGTGCTCTGTGTACTATTACTATTACATTTATTTGTATCTCAGTGTTGATGTATGATATGCCATGAGCGCATGTGATTATATTTGGGGACATTGTCATTGTTTTAGAACAAATTTTAGAACATTTTAGAACAAATCCTCAGAAGTCAGTCCTTGAGCATTTAGAAAGGATGGCTGTGATTACTAAGAGCCAGCATGGGTTTCTCACGAACAAGTCATGCCAGACTAACCTTATCTCTTTTCTTGAGAAAATTACCACCTTGCTGGATCAGGGGAATGCTGTAGACATAGTATATCTTGATTTCAGTCAGGCTTTTGATAAGGTTCCACATAATATTCTTGTTGACGAGTTGGTAAAATGTGGTTTGGATCCTATGACTGTTAGGTGGATCTGTAACTTGTTGACAGATCACACTCAAAGAGTGTTTGTGAATGGTTCCTCATCCTTCTGGAGAGGAATGACAAGTGGAATGCCTCAGGGTTCTGGGCCCTGTTTCATTCAACATCTTTATCAATGATTTGGTTGAAGGAATAGATGGAATGCTTATTACATTTGCTGATGATACTAAATTGGGAGGGTAGCAAATACAGTAGAATACAGAGTGAGCATACAAGATGATCTTGACAGGCTGGGAAACTGGGCTAAAATAAGTAATATGAATTTCAACAGGGATAGATGTAAAGTTCTACATTTAGGTACGGAAAATCAAACACAATTATAGGATGGGGGAGACTTGTTTTGGCAGTAGTATGTGTGAAAAGGATCTAGAGGTCTTAGTAGACCATACACTGAACATTAGTCAGTAATGTGATGTGGTAGCTACAAAGGCAAATGTGATTTTGGGCTGTATCAACAGAAGTATAGTGTCCAGACCACATGAAGCGGTGATATCATATCACTCTGCTCTGGTTAGACCTCACCTAGAGTACTGTGTTCAGTTTGAGGCACCACAATTTAAGAAGGATATAGACAAGCTGGAACATGTCCAGAGGAGGATGGTGAGGGGTATGGAGACCAAGTCCTGTGAGGTTGAAGGAGCTGGGTATGTTTAGCCTAGAGAGGAGGCGACTGAGAGGTGATATGATAACCATCTTGTCATATAGAGGATGGTGTGGAGTTGTTTTCTGTTGCCCCAGAAGGTCAGACCAGAACCAGTGGAGTGAAATTAAATCAAAAGAGTTTTCAGCTAAACATTAGGAGGAACTTCCTGACAGAACAGTTCCTCAGTGGAACAGGCTTCCTCGGGAGGGGGTAGGCTCTCCTTCTTTGGAGGTTTTCAAACAGAGGCTAGATGGGCATCTGTCAGCAATGCTGACTGTGTGAATTTAAGCAGATTATGAGAGGGAGGGCAGGAAGGGTTGCATCAGTGCTTAGTTCTCATGGCCCTTTCTTACATGCCCAGGGAAATGCTGATTGCCACTCTGGGGTCAGGGAGCAATTTTCTCCAGGCCAGTTTGGCCAGGGGTCATAGAGGGGTTTGGGTTTTGTTTTGTTTTTTTGCCATCTTCTGGGCATGGAGCAGGGGTTGCTGGGGGTGTGGGGGAGGTAGTTATGAATTTCTTGCATTGTGCAGAGGGTTGGACTAGATGACCTCAGTGGGTGATTCTATGATTCTTAGTGCCTTACCAGGCTTTTCTTGTGGCTGTCTGGAGGCCAGAGCTGCTGAACTGTTCATTAAAAATGAAGGGAGCTTTGACTCTTGAAAACTTATACCGTGGAAATCTTGTTGGTCTTTAAGGTGCTACTGGCTTCAAATCTGGGCCGCAATGAAGGAACTGCATGTATTTTTAGCCCTTGGTCATTCCTGTTTGATTCTTATATTCTCCAGAGTTTCCTATCACATCATTTCTCTTACTGTGGTAAGATTTCTAACCTCTGCTTCAACTAATATATGCAGGTAGGTCTTCTTGGGGATCATTTATGAGAAGTTTGAAAGGAAGGGGTGACAACTTCTGTCTGTCGAAAGAATAGTCAAGCAATTGTGTTAAGAGCGACTTAGGCATGACCATTAAGGAGCAGTTACATTGAAAATGGCTGTGAGACCAGATAAGGCTGCCAAAGTCCAACCATGGAAGTGCAGGCATCAAAATTCTCCGTAATTGGGGCAATGGCTCAGGGAAATGCCTGCAACTAATTTAAACATGTAACTAAACCTCTTTAGCGGTGAAACCATACAATTTTATGCAGCATGCCTTTAAAAAAAAGGGGGGGAAAGAGAATCTTACAGCTAAAATAAATATGTTGGGGAGCAAAATCAATTTATTTCTTTATTAGTGTGTTAAATACATAATCTTTACATAGAAAAATTGTCCCAGTTCAGCTCTGGTGGTATTCAAGTAGCCTCCACCTGCATCAGGTATATCCAGACATTTCAATGAAGCATGAATGACCATTTGATACAGATGTAGAGCTGTAACCAAATGTGGTTCTACAGTCATTCCAGAAGCTTATTTCCATACACAGATCTCCTCTGCCAGAATGGGGTGCAATAATACTGCAGATCTTATTAAACTCACTGGTAAACATAGAGATGGAGAGAGAGAGAGAGAGTGATGATGATGATGATGGAAAACAAATATATATAGGCAGAGACTTCACAGTTGTGATTCTGCACACTGGAGTGGGGAATCAATGTCAAGTGAAACAAGCAGAAAAGGTTTTTATCTGCTGGCAAAAGATGGCAACAGAAGTGGACACGCACATCCCCAACCTTGAAACAGGTCCACTTCTAGAGAAGCCTGCCCTGTGCCCAGGAGTTCTCAATAACTATCAACCAGTCTCAAGTGTTCCATTTTTGAGCTAGGTGATTGAACAGGTGGTGGATGAACAACTTCAGGGTTTCCTGAATAAGGCAAATTGTTTTGATCCTTTCCAGTTTTGTTTTGGGCCTGGTTATGGACTGAAACAGCCTTGGTCACCCTGGTGGATGACCTGTGAAGGGAGATGAACAAACGGGGCCCAGTACTTTTCCGTATTTGTATAAATGATTTGGATGATGGGGTGGAGGGACTACTCATTAAATTTGCAGATGATGTCAAATTGGCAAGAGTAGTGAACACCCCAGGAGATAGAAATAGAATTTAACAGGATCTGAACACACTGGAAAAGTAGGCAGGTGGAAACAAGATGCAATTCAATAAGGATAAATGCAGAGTTCTACATCTGGGTAACACAAACGAGAAGCATGCATACTGGGTGAGGGACATACTTCTAGATAGCTGTCTGTGCAGACAAAATCTTGGGGTACCGGTGGAGCAGTCAGTGTGATGTAGCAGCAAAAAAGGCTAATTAGGTCTTGGGGTGTATCAACAGACGTATATAGGGATGCCAGTCCCCAGGTGGGAGCAGGGGATCCCCCAATTTTTCTGGCTCTCCCCAGATGCCAGCCAGCTGGCCAGCAGACCTCTGCCCAAACAGACCTCTGTGGCCCAGCTTGAAAAGAACAAGGACATGTGCACTTGCTGTGTGCACCTGCCCACTTGTTTGAAGTGGGGGGGCACCTGACCATGCCCTGAAAGTGTCAAACTCGCCACTTGCAGGGCAGGCACATGCAACACCTGCTCTTATGAAGTGGGGGCCACCCGAGCCTGCCCTGCAATTGGTGAACTCACTGCTTGTGGGGCAGGCAAGCACAGTGTCCACTCTTTTGAAGTGGTAGCTGCCAGCCCTGCAAGTGATGAATCTGTTGCTTTCAGGGCAGGAGTAGGTGGCCCCCTCATTTTCCCCATCCATTTAAAAGAAAGGTTCCCTTTAAGTGGTTTTGGAAAAGTGGGGAGGCGTGAGCACGCGATGCTGCGCTCTGACACAATGACATTACTCTGTGTGGTGTCATTGCATCAGGGACAACCCAGCCCCCTCCCGGCACGCCCCCCCCCCCAATCCACTGGCCAGGAAGAAGTTGGGACCTGGCAACCCTAGAGGTATAACATCCAAATTGCTAGCTGTCATAGTCCTGCTGTACACCGCATTGGTCAGGCCACACCTAGGAGTACTGTGTGCAGCTCTGGAGGCCTCACTTCAAAAAGGATGTGAACAGAATGGAGTAGACGTGGAAGAGAGCAGTGAGGATGGTCGGGGGCCTGGAGACCAAGTCCTTTGAGGAAAGGCTGAGGGACTTGGGAATGTTCAGTCGGGAGAAGAGGAGGTTGAAGGAGGACATGATTGATATCTTTTAAGTATTTGAAAGGCTGTTCCTTAGAGGAGGGCAGGAAGCTGTTCCGGTAGGCAGCAGAGGATAGGGTTTGCAATAATGGGTTTAAATTACAGGTAGAAAGGTACCTGCTGACTACTCATGGAGGTGCACCTAAAATCACGTGTGCAAATCAATTGCTTTGTTAGTATGAAACTCTTCCACTGTTAGACAAATGCCCACAATGGGTGCTCTTCAATCTTTTTGTCAGGAAGACTATCAGCTGAACATAGGAAGAGCCATACTGGATCAGGACAGTAGTCCAGTCCAGCATCACGTTTCACACAGTGGCCAAGTTGCCCTGGAGGGCCTTACTGTGATGTTGTCTCCTAACACTGGTAGTGAAGTTTACTGCCTCTGCATATGGAGGCTCCCTGTATGACTATGACTTCATGAATCTGTTCAATCCCCTTTTAAAGTAATCTGTGCTAGTCACCAACACAACATTCACTGGCAGTGAATTCTACAGTTTAGTTACTTGTTGAGTAAAGTACTATATTCTGTCATCCATGCTGAACTACTGTTTTGCTTCTGCTATTATGGAACCATTGTTTGAGCCCTCATTCAGAAGGAATAATATAATGTATAACGAAAGCTCCTCACGTGCGCTTCATGATGGTCAGGTGACAAGGTATTCATACCTGACACGTCCTCATATTGACCTCTGTTGTGTGATGAGGGAACAGTCTCCATATTCTGAGTTGTGGAAAGTTCCATTATGTGGAGAACATCATCGCTACACTGCTGTGGGTGGGCGTGTCTTTTGCCACTGGACATCACAGGTAACACAGCCCTAGATTGAACCATAATTGAAATAGGTTTTGATATATCATTTTGCTCCATTGTTTTATTGAAACAATTCAAAATATACTTTATCCTCTCTCTGTGAAAGGCACATTTGGTGCCCTTTGACAATTAAGTCTTGTCAAATCTCATGAGCGGGAAAGAAATTTATAACATTGAAAGGCATCCAGGATATAAAGATAACATCAAGGAAAGATGAACTAATCATGGACAACTAGAAAGATTAAAGGAAGAAAGCAAAATATGTGCACATGGGATGGCATTGCTGAGTGTACACAAACAGAACAAAGCATGACATAAATCAGCCCCACAAAATGGCCATTCACTACAGCAAAAATAAAGTCATCCTTCTGATTGTCATGACATAACACGTGGCTGGATTGCCGAACCTCGTACAGGCTAGCACTTGAAAAAAATATTAGATCTACTGCTCAGATGTCACTTTGTATGGAAGAATATCATTGTCCTATTTAATCCTTCATTAGTAGGTTGACTGACCTTTGATTGAAAAGTGCTGACAGGGGCCTGTAAACTCTGGAAGTGATAGCACCATGTTATATTACAGAGGAGGTGCAAACAAATACAGAGCACAATATTGTATGATAAGAACACCAGCTAAACGCTAAGGGGAGAAAAGAGATTCATAATATGAGATTGCTGTTTTTATTAAGAACAACCAAACTAGCACAAAAATGTCCAAGCTTTTGAATTCTTTGGAACTTTTCATTGGACTGGATGTCAACAAAACACAAAATGGTTGGGAGAGAGAGATTGTCAGGCCATTATCTTTGGTCTACTTTTTGCAAGCTGAGGATGGAGGAGCATTAATTAGCAGAGAAGCGTTGTTATCAGGCACCCATAGACTTGTGGGAAGAAGAAAACAACAAAGCCTCCATTCTGAATATAAGAAATCAATTATTAATCCAGTGTCTCTCAATAATACCAAACAAAACAAATCCCTTAGAAGGCTGAGAGTACAAAAACAATATAGTAGATCTTAAAGTAACAATACTGGAAATTCATTTTGTTTGATGGACAAGGTAAACAGTCAGTGGGAGCCAGGGCCAGATTAGCCATTATGGTCACTAAGAAAAGGACCAGTGAGCCTATCCCCTCAAGCGCCACCTTCTGCTGGGGCCACCCAGTAGGGTGACCCATACCCTGTGGGGGATGGGAAGCGCTCCCTCTAAGCTGTGGAGTCTTGTGAGCAAAAATCCTACTTTGTGAACTACTGGCATTAAAGTTGTGAGCGAGCAAGTTGGCTGCTGCATAAATCAGTTTGCTCTGGAGCCATCCTTCCTGAGCGAAGACAAAAATGCGTGAGCTGGAGGCTAAAAAACTGAGCTAGCTCATACTAACTCAGCATAAAGGGAACACTGACTACCACAACCACAAAGTGGCAGCCTTCACCCCATGACTTGAGGGGAAGGAAGTATGCGGTCCCACTGTGCCCTGGGCCAGGTGGATAAGGTGGAGTGCGACCCCACCAAACCCTGCAGAGCAAAGGCCAAGCTGCTTGTGGAAAAGGCTAGGCTGCATATGGCACAGTGCTGTTGAGGCAGGCTCCTCCTCCTTCCCTCCTTTGCAAGGGCGGGGCTGTGGGCAGGGTCAGGGTGGGCTGGGGTAGTTGTTCACTAAAATATTTACGAGTGATTCATCCTCGAATCTTCTTATACAGACGGAGATAATTTCAAATGGAAGATATTCCCACTGTGTTCGGTTGTGGTGTCCAAACGTTCCCTGTGGCAGCCCTGCTATGAAGCTATGACAGACCCCTGCTTCTCCTTCACTGTGAGGCAGATTTTCCCTACCAAAACTCTTAGTTCCCTTCAGGTACTGAGCTAGCCTTATAATAAAGACTTTATTTAATAGGCAGGGATGGTATGGGGTAGTCAGGTATTGGAAAGGCTGAGGTAAACGTTGGTAAAACTGTATATTTTTTCAATTGACAGACAAAATGGGGCTGTAGCAGCTTATTTATTTATTTTTATTTTTTACAAATTCTTGGTTCTCATCAGTGAGAGATGGCTGACTACATATTTTAAGTTTCAGTAACAATGTTTCTGCATATAGTTTCCTAATAACTGTTCAGGTTTCCTGGAAAGGTCACTCTTTTAGTGTATCACATTCTTTCCCCTTGTCTGAAATCCCATGTCTTCTTTCCCCTGAGTAGTCTATAACTGTTTCCTCTCACAACAGACTAGGGACTGCCTCAGTGCCAATTCCCTGTATAACTGGACAGGACTTATATTTCTTCCCTGAAAATATAATTATTTTCCTTTTGGCCTGATTGGGAGCTCCAGCCTGTTACCCAATCACTCTTTGCCAAACCCTCAAACCCCAGTTCTTGGCATCTGTATGAAAACATACTTCAGCTTTAGCTGACACTAGACTCTGAATTCTTAGATGGAATCCTTTCTCAGGGTGTTGTTGAACACATTTAAGACCAGGGGTCTCTTCCTTTATTCAAAAGATAAACCTGTCTGACAGACTTTTAGTCAGACACTTCAGATATCCACTCTTGTAGCTGAACTTTTACTTTACTCAGTAGTAGCTGCTGCTGAGCTCAATACAAACTCACTCTCCCCTCAGTACACAGCTGATCTTATATTTACAGCATCTTAAATATAGTCCATCACAGAAGCATAACGAAATTCTTGCTTCAAGCAGCATATTACTGCCTCCAGTCTCTAATTTTTTTAAAAGTTCTAGTTTGAAGAAAGACATGGGAAGTTTTGACTTTTCCCTTCAGGTATAAACATATTTGATATTCTCTTCTTGTTGTGTGTGAAGCCTAAACAGGAAAGCCAAATGCCTTTTCTCCCTGTGCATCTGTGGAGGGGTGGAGAAAGATTTTTCACTGCTTTAACTGTCACCTTCTATTTCTAACAAGGCTGGGGATAGAAATTCCTTGTTCAAAAGCCGTAAAACAGTTATTTCATTTGTTGTCGCTAGGAGCTTGAATGAGAACTCCATAGTTGAAGTTCAGAGATACGCTTTTCTGCTAAGAGCCTGTAACTATGATGTATTGTTGCTATGTTGATGCCAGCAAACAAGATAGAAAGAACATCATTCCACCTGTCTGAAGAATACCTTCATGAAGCCTGCAAATATGCAGTGTGGCTTGCAGAGGTTAGTTGAGTAAAAAACACCAATTTGCTTAGATCCTATAAAAGTTTTAGAATGGGGATGTTTGCAGCAAAGCAGATCAAGGCTAGAGACAATCCAGGAAGAAATTTTACTCTGCTTCAGCAAACATTTGGTTCAAATTCTTTAAAATTACACGGAGACCCACAATAACATTATTTTGAAGTTCCTTCTCAAAAAGCAACCTCTTAAATCCAGGCTTATATGTGAAATGCAAGATGGGGCATGAATGATGGCATTGATGAGGAGGAAGTTAAAAAAAACCATTCCCACTTGTTTGCTTTAGGCTGTGGTCAGACATGCAGTTTGATCTGGTGTGGCCCTGCTTCTAATTGATCCAGGTTTTTTGTAACAGTTTTGATCAGACCTCCCACCTTTAAACTGCTTCATTGTACTTTTGCCCCATGGTTGATTGATCAGATGCGGCAGCCCCACAGGGTTTTTTTGGGCCCAAGGTCACTCAGCTGGCTGCATGTGAGGGAGTGGGGAATCAAACCCAGCTCTCCCAGATTAGAGTCCACGCTTCTAACCGCTACACCAAACTGGCTTCCATTAACAGGATTCCCTGGTAGGGGCAGGGGAAAACCCAGAAGTGATATTATACTGTTGCCAACAACTGCCCCACCATGCCCCCACCCTTCCTGGACTCTCCCTATCCACTAATCATGTATTACTCCTCCTACCCCACCCAGTTCTAATGTCCCTTCCCTTCTTAGTCTACCTATTTTAGGTTCATTTATTTTAAAACACTGTTTTCTGTTTTTAAATGCTCACAAACAACAGCTGGAAAAGTATCTGGTTGGTATTTCTGAGGCATACACAGCTTTCAACAGCATACTTCCTTTAAACTTGTTTGGAAAAACTCATGTTTTGAACATGGATATCATCTCCTCCAGCGGTTGGTGCCCAGTGTCACAGGGATAGGGCTGCTGAGACCTGGGTAAAAGGGGGGTGGGATTGTGTGTTTATGGAATTCACAGCCACAAGTTATAGGGATGACAACTATTATAGATGGCCTACTTTAGATAATGACTACTTTAGAGCCAGTTTGGTGTAGTCTTTAAAAGTGCAGACTCTAATCTTGGAGAACTGGGTTGCAGTTGCTGGTGTGAGCTTGGGTCAGTTACAAGTTCATTCAGAGCTATTCTCTCACAAGCAGTTCTCTCAGAGCTCTCTCTCAGTTCCACATACCTCACATGGTGTCTGTTGTGGGGAGGGGAAGAGAAAGGAGATTGGAAGTCACTCTGAGACTCCTTTGGGTAGTGAAGGGCAGGGTATAAATCCGATCTCTTCTTCTTCTCTTCTTCTTCTGAAAAAGGATTAGAAAAAAACTATGGCAAATAGCTTTACCAATGGCTGTTAGTTGTGGTGGTGTCACAGGCTGCGCTTGGCTGAGAGGCAGGAGTCTGGTCCAAGATCATTGCCAGGAGAGTCAGAGTCCGAAAGAGGGGTCATCTGAAGCAGAGGTCAGGAAGTCAGGAATCTGAGTGAGAGTGGGGGTCCGAGGGCAGGAGCTGAAGATGGAACTCATTGCTTCCATGGAGAACCCATTCCTGATTGAGAGCTATATGGGCCTCTGGCCATGCTTCCCTTGGCAGCGGCACCACTCCTGCTAGTACTCAGGACTCAACACTCGCCTTCCTTGCCAGTGTGCATCTCAGCAGCGGTGGCTAAATCCCTGCAGAGCCGTTCCTTCAGCCAAACCACCTGTGGAGGTGAGTCAGGTGAGCTCCCAGGTTGCACCTGTACCTCATCAGCTGCTGCAGGACCAGGTGCAAGGTTTACAGGCTTGGGTGCTGACTGCAGCAAGCTGTCAACTCCCGAGGAGCCAGAGGGGCCAGCTTCTGGTTCTGGCAATGCCAGTGTCTCTGGCTGTGCTGCCAACTCAGACAGGGGCCTGGTATGGTCATCATCACCCATAACAGGTGGCTAAATAGGGGCTGAGGAGGGGAAGCGTATCTCTGAATGCCTGAAGTCAAACACCTGAGATAGCCTTCTCACAGTTTTCTTGAAGCATCTGAGGAGCCACTGTTGGGATCAGAATGCTGGCCTAGATGGCCTTTTGATTGTTCCACCACTGTTTTTATTTATCAGGTATGTCTGTGTGTTTTGTGTGTGTGTGTGTGTGTGCAGGTGGAACGACGGTGAGGACTGAATCTGTCTGACACTATTTGGATTCAAAATTTTGCCCTGGGGAAGGGAAACTGGGCACCTGGGTCTCAGAAATCCTCTCAGCAGCCCTGGATAGAGAGGAGGGAACAGAAAGGGGCAGCAAAGACACTGAGAGGTAGTGGCTGGACTGGGACCTAGGAGTCACGAGTTCCAATCCACACTCTGCCCTAGAAGTTTGCTGTGTGACCTGTTGATTTTGCATCAGGTAATGAGAGGATCAAGTGTAAATTTCCTGAAAAATCTTGCATCAAAAACTTTGGCTAAAAAAGTGTATTATCCTAGACCGACGTCTCATGCTATATATGATGCCCTGTTGGTTCATACTCTTGTGATTGCTCATAGTGTCACAGTCATGTATTTTCCTGGAGGCCTGGCAGAGGGATTGTGTGCAGGAGGCTCTGGATTCCATTCCTTGGAAATGAGTTATCACCTGTATTGTGCAGGAGGTCATTTTCCCCGGAGGTTATGAATCATTACATGTTCCTTTAACAATAGCGCACACTCCCTTTGTACAGATGGTAATATCGTAAGACACCAGCCTTAAACTCTACAGCCTGAGATCTAATAACGCCACCCATTCTGGCTTGTAACATTTCTGCACCTGCTGAGTTATGAGGTGGTTCTTTTCCAAACACATTTCAACACGCACCAGCTCTGCTTTCCAAAGGGTTATTCATGCATATGTTTAGCATTGCCACTGTTGTGTCTACAGGACAGGGTTGAAAATAGAAGTGGACAAGTTAAAGGAAACCAGCTCCTGTGCCCCAGTATGCGTCCTCTCATGCATGTGTAATACAGCAGTGAATAACTAGACTAAGCAAAGAGTTTGAATACGTAATGTAAGTCAGTATTACCCCAGCAGGTGGCTACATCAAGTCAACCAATAAATGACAAGTGAATTTAATATTACACACGGAATATGATAATACTTTGATTTCCTTTAGGCACCCCCCCCCAATATTAGAATAACGTTTTTATTATTGAAATTAGGATTACTAATTATTCAGTTCATCATCATCACCATAGACCTTTATTGGCATGGCACGGTGTTCCAGAAAGATAAAAATAAAACAAAACGAAGGGTTGTACACCACAGTATCAGAGGGGGGAAAGGTAATCAACAGTCAATTCCGAATAACATATCCCAAAAATAAAACTATACATTAAAAAATAAGAGTTAAAGCTCTTGCCCTTAGCTTCCGTACAAATGGGGGTTTTATCAGAAAGCAAGGCTCAGTTATTGATGTAATGAATGTAAAAAGTTTTTAAAGCTTAACATGGGCTCTAATAGCTATGACATTTTTTTAAAAAGTCCCACCCATCTTCCAATGTGTTTTGGATGACATACGTGATTCTCCCATTTTCCAATTTGCCCTCATAACCATTTGTGAGGTAGGCTGAGTTTACAGAGTTACTGACCCAACATCATCCATTGAACTTCATGGCTGAGAAGGGAGTTGAAACTGAGCTTTCTTCTCCTGAACTAACACTCTAACCCAAGGGTCCCCAGTCCCATTGAGCACTTTTGAAATTTTGAGAACAGCGATTGGACCCACTGGGGCTGGGTCCAATCACAAAATGATGCCCTGGAATATACCATTAATCTCAAAATGTTGGGCAAGCCTACAGTGTAGACAACTGTTTCTTAATAGGACTTTCCTGCCGGTGCTGCCTCCTGGATTCTTCTGAAATACCTCCTGCTCCAATGAGATAGAGGAACATCATGACTGGCTGTTTGTTTTGGGGAAGAGATGCTTTGGAAAGAAGCAAATGGCCACCAGGAAAGAGTCAAGAGTCATGGCACCCATGGCTCCACATTGAGATCACTGCTCTAACCACTACACAATATTTTGCATAGTTTAAAACATCTCCATCATGTCACATGTTAATTTGCTGTCCTATAAGTTTGAACCTTACATCCCAGTCCACTCTATTTGAAAAAGTGTGCTTTGGGCACATAAAATCTCATACCTTGAACAAACCTTTGTTGATCTTAAAGGTGCCACTGGACTCTAAATTTGTTCTCCTGCTTCAGACCAACAGTGCTGACTACCTGGATCTATCTTTGGAAATGTAGTTGAATTTGTAGTTTCAAGATGTTCTGAGTAGCACATTTGGAGGGGTTCAATACCAAACTATATAATTCAGGTATCATACTATATATTACAAGGCAGCTGTGGTGAATTTATCCAAGTTCTGCAGAGCCCAGTTCAGATTAGCCATGTGTTGTAGGGTTGCCAGCTCCAGGTTGGGAAATACCTGGACATTTGGGGGATGGATCCTGAAGAGGGCAGGGTTGAAGGAGGGGAAGGATTACAATGCCATACAGTTTACCTTCCACAGTGGCCATTTTCTCCAGGTAAACTGATCTCTTTTACCTGGAGATTAGTTATAATCCCAGATCTCCAGCTACTATCTGGAGGTTGGAAGCCCTACTATGTTGCCAGGAGAGGAAGGGCTCCAGCTTCCCTCCCCTCCCTATTATTCTCCCAAGCCGTAATGGTTCTGAATACAGCAGTGTAGTCCTGAATGGGGCAAAATACACCCATCTGGGGCCACTTCAGTTTAGGAGAATAGCTCATGGGAAAGGATGGTGCCCCTCTGCTCCTTGCTCCACAGTTCCAATTTGAATTTGGACTCTGTGGTCCTTGAGTAGGTAATTTCTCTTCAGCTGCTATGTAGCTCCAAGGAAAATAACTTGGGGGAACCCCAACCCAACTTGTGGCCAAATGTATCATGTTGTATAGCCCTAAGAGCAATCCTAAACAAGTCTACTCAGAATCCTGTTTAGGTCTATTCAATGGGGTTCACTCCCTGAGTACTTCTGGGTTAAAACATTTCTCTTGCTCCAGGCCAATGTTGTGAGTGTGAACAACATGCATTCCTTTTGATTTTGGCATTTCTGGCATATATGTGTTTTTGTTTTGAGCTTTCCAAAAATTGTGCATTCAGGTACAATAGTTTTGTGTCCAAGTCTGGAAATGCCATTGTAGCCTGCTAGAAAAGTAAAGAGTTATTTAGGAACTAGATGGATCAATTGATGAAGTGTTGGGCTTGGACATGGGAGATTTAGGTATGAGCTCATGTGAGCAGGACCTTCAGTTTGTTGTCATTCCTTAACTGGGGCCTCCTTCTGAGGGTTCTGAATAAATGTCACAAAGTTCTCTCACACACTACAATGATGTAAAAAACCAGCAGTTTCATGATTTTCCTAGCTCCCATTATGTTGAAAGAGCTGTAAAGGACCAAAGTGATCATTCTGTGAAAACAACTCTAAAAAAATGATGTTACAACTCATTTGCACCTACTGGGGCAGTAAATTTTTCATCCAGCACATAACAAAGCTGATTTGAATGGACTATTCTTCCCTTGTCTGTCCCCTCCTCAATCTTCCTCTGTTATGGATTTTAGCGTCTTGGAACAGAGGTCTGTCTCTGCATACTCGGTAAAGGCGCATATGTATTGCTGGCACAATATAAATAATACCAATTTAGCAACTCCTCATTATAAATGTGAAGTAAAAGCAAGGGTCCTTCCACCCCCACCCCCAAATAGATTAGATCCAAGACAAAACTGTGGACAATATCCTCTCATTTATTGTAATCAAAAAATAAGCATGTCTCCACATACTTCCATCAGCTCTAAAAGTAGGATGGAATCAAAAACCTGGATGCTGGGAGTAGTCAGGAGGACCTGTTCCAGAACTCCACAATGATGGAAAGGAATCCTCTGCTTGTCCTGAGGGGCCACTTTCTATTTGAGCCGTCAGGTTTTATCACAGTCCCATCTGTAAACAATGGAATAGGGCAGTCCCTGGGCAGTGTCAGGATCACACTCAGTATGACACTGTGTTTGGATGTTCAAAGATTCCTTCTCCTATTGCCTTCTTTTTTCAAGGCTTAACAAAGGAACTGCTAAAACCCATGTACCCTGATAAGATGACAAGAAACTCTTTTAGTGTTATTGATTGTATACAATAGGTGGAATGATGAATTGTTTCCTACTCCAGAGCGGGGTGCATCTTTCTTGAAAGAAGCACTTCAGTTTTCAAGTATTTAAATAAAAAGAGCAGTCCTTCTCTTCACACAGTTTTTTTTAAAAAAAACAACAGTCTAATGTTTTATTTAGAAGGAAAAAAATTAAAACAGAAGGATATATGGAAATACACAGGCGAGCCACAATCTCAAATGCCCAAATCGTCTCTAATTTGGCTACAGTGAAAGTCACAGGAGTATCTTATGTGCATTACAAAGAATAAAGTGTCTGCTTTCCTCCCTCGGAGGCAAGATTTTCCCTCCATTTTTATTTGTCCTTTATGGACTGAGCCACCCTAGTAATGCGTTTTCTTCTTTGCTAAAGAACTCTGGCTGTTCCACCCTGTCATAGTACGGTATTTTGGCTGTTGGCTCAGTCCAGGAACTTGAGGGAAGGATTGGGAGCCCCCTTTAATTTAAAACAATTTAAATGACACTTGAGGCATTTTTAAATTCAAAGATAACAAAATATTTTTATTTAACATAGAGGGGAAAGGTCAGGTGAAATCAGAGGTTCAAATTTCTGAGGTAATTCATCTACAACTCTGAGGTAAAACCAGTACATGCACAGTCTTTAGTTCTTACATTTCAGGCTAATGAGAGTTTCTTAAGCTTTTTCCAGTGACTTAGGAACTTCAAGGTGAAAGGCTTTTGCTCCAGTGTTGCCCAAACACTCCAGTACACTTTCTGTGAGTATTCACTGACTCTTTTGGTTTCCTGAAGGCTGGTACATTGTATCCCATACCAAACCCCTTTTCTAGTACTCTTCTTGAGATTCATCTGACTCTTAAGATTTCACAAAACAGTTTCTAACTACACCCGACCAAGGCTCTTTATACTCTACAGAGCTCTCTCCCTGTTCCAACTGTGTAGGGAAAATTCTTATCTCTCTAGAAGACCTATCCCCTTTCCTGACCTGAATGGAAGTCTTTGCCTAGCTACCCACTCATCCTTGCCAACTTTCCTCCAGTTATCTATCTGTGTTAAACTGCTCTCAGTCAGGGCAGAGTTCAGAAACTAGGGCTGAAATTAGACTCAATTCAGTCAAGGCAGAAATCTGACTGACTCTCTCCTCAACATACAACTCTCAAGTCTTCTCTGCTCGGCTGATACTAATCAATCAGATTCTTGGAGCAGTCTGTCATGCAAGGCTCTCTGTTTCTGTGAAGAATTAACCCTTCACAGTCCTTCAGCTCTTTGTACAGCACTCCTAGGCTTTTAAAAAGCGCAGTCCATCACACACATCATTAAGCCTTTTACATTTTGAAAACATACGTGTATTTATCCTTTACAACTTATGAATCATTGCATGGTGTTCCAGGCATAGCCCCATAACAGTCAGAGATGGAAAGAGCTAACCAGTGCAGATTCACAGGGCAATGCCCCCTGACATCTGTATACCATCACATACACACACAAGGGGAGGAAGAAAGGGAGCAGTGCATCCCCCACTGTGGCCAGGCCACCCTTTTGTCTTTCTGCCCTTTACAGAGGACACTTTGCTATGAAGAAGGGGCCTTTGGGCTACTCTTCCTGCTGGCCACAATGGAATGTGTAGTCTAGCCTTCCACACACTGTCTCAGATTTCTTGGCTGTTGAGCATACTGAATTTGATCCAACATTTATGAATCACTCATCACTCATTTCTCCGTCTTCTTAAAACATGCATTAAATTTGAACTTATTTTAATCTTCAGCCTGCCCTAAGATTTGGGAGGTAATGATGAAGCATCTTGAATGTACTTAACCCACTTCTTGAGGAAGGTTATCCAATAAAAGCAGAACACTTAGTGTGAATACTGTTCCCCTGTGGCTGGGAGATGAGAAACATTTTGACATTCTTCAGTAGCCATAGCAGAAATGAAAGAGAGAATTAAAATGGAGTGTTAGAAAGAACAGAAGGAGTATGGTTTGTTTATAGCTTCCTCTTTTGACCCATGGCTCCTCATTTCCCACCTCCAGTGATATGTACTTAATACCATGGGTGCCAGATTATTATGACAGTAGCAAATCAATTTTTGGTTGGAGATTTTTTTCTCTTCTTGGTCAAAGAGATTAGATAGCCTTTCCTCTGATAAAATGTCATTGGCTTAACCTGCCTTTCTTCTGTTTAATCACTTTCAGAGGCTCATTAGGCCAAGAGGAAATAGGCTTTAAAATTCAAACCACATGCCACATTTCAAAGGTCCAGCGACTTACAGACTGTTTCTTCATTTAAGTCAAATGGCATTTCATTCTATCAACAACAACAAAAAATTAAAAAAGGTGTTGGAAAATGTATATCTGGGAAGATATGGCTCCCATTAAATCTACCAATAATAAGTTTTTATAAGAATCTATGAGCGAATTCATGCCTGCTGCTATATTTAATTATTACAAGGTTCACTGTGATAGATAACTTGAACATGACTCCCTTACAGTCTTAATTATATAAATGCAACGGGCTCAGTCCTATGACTTCCTTCTGCTACGTCGTCTTTCAAGGGAGAAAGACTTCCAATGGAGATTGAATTTTTTCAATGGAGAAAGGCCTCATCTGATTGGGGTGTGTGTGGGTATTTCTTTGTTGAAGGAAGTCTTTCTTTGTTGACAAAGACTTAGTGGGGAGGGAATCAAAGGATCCAACCCAAATTGTTTCCCCTTCTTCCCTCCAGTGTAGTCCTTCTCTACTATTTTAACTTACAATAAATAACAGCATTCCCATTTAATAATAATGTAAAAAGACTTTAACTGTTCTGGAAACCATGGAAATAATTAATTCCTTTCATGGGGACATCAGTGCATGAGAGGGGCCATTACCATAGGTCTCTGTGACTCCCTTTATGCTCCTTCCCCAGCCAGCCATTGACTTGGCACAGGTAGCACCAATTCTGCTGTTCCTCGGAATTACCTGGAATGGAGGGACCATCAGGCCTTCCACAAAGTGATCCAAGTGGCCTGGATCAACCACGTATTTCAGAGGGCATTTATATTTTCTTAAGAGAAGGTGGACATTTCTGTCAGTTTCCTAACTACAAGCCCCCCATGTTGCTCTCTATGGTGTTTGGCCAATCCCTACTTTAAATCAAAAACAAAAAAAACCCTGGCACACTTTTTAAAAAGATCTGCAAATGCACAGATGTTACAGATTATTAGGAACAGTTAACCCTCGTTTTTTTTCTGAAAGGGGTAAGGTGTGGATTTTCAGCTTTCGTACATGTACCAGACTGTAGTACACATGTACTGAGGTAAAAAAAAAAATCCGTGTATTTCCCTGTCAGAAGAAAAGCAATACAGAAACAAAAACGCGAGGGTAGAACATCAAAAAAATTCACAAATTTCACCAGTTACCAGTAGGCATCAGTCTACTGCAGCATAATTACAGTGAATCAGTTAATAAAGTAGAATTGGTGATCACAATCCAAAAACACTAATAACAATTGAATGCTAAATTTGACAAGAATAGATATAACAATTAAATAGACAAGAAAAAATCCAACAGTAGACTCCTCTAAATCCTTTCAGTATAATAGTGTCCAAAAGACCTCACAGTCCACAAAAAAGGCAGAGGATGTCTCAAAGAGCATGGAAACTTCTGCAGCAATGGCACATACCAGGAGTATGATGGGTAACATGTTCGTTATGGTATACACAGTCATCGCTACAGATGCATGATGACTGAAAAAGGGTACTGTCTCCTCTTGATTGGGGTCCTTTTTCACTACTCTGCCAATGGGGTAAGAGGCCTGGATCCAGATGTATTGCTTTGGAGTATTTTACAGACAGTATGGGAAGTAGGAGATAGATCTGAAAGGAATCCTTCTGAATTTAGTAAGTATAGTTGGTGAAGCAAGCTGTAGCCTGACGGCTCCGAATTCTCCTGTAAGACTTAGGCCGAGGACAGACTGGCAATGTAAAGCCACGCGTCGGATATGGAAGAAAGGAGCACGTTCAGACATGCGCATCTGTCCGTCGGCTCCGTTTCGCACTTACCCGTCTCCCAGTCGCTTTCCATCCGCTTTAACAGGACACCGGGTAAAACCGGTGTTCAGGGGCCGTCCTCCGCATGCCTCCCGCTTCCAAACAGTGTGAACCGGAAGAAGCGGGAGGCATCCGGAGGCGGCAGTGTGAACGCGCGGCACAAAGTTATGCGCATATGCGCATGTCCGCATGTGCGAAACACATGAAAGGGAAAACAAAACAAAAAGCGCAACAGCGCGCGCAAGCTGTGCGCACTGCGCGCGCCGGCTCCGCAGCAGTCTGAATGCTCCGTGGCAGTCTGAATGCTCCGTATCGCTGCTGGTCCGCATTGCTCTGGCCAGTATGAACGGCCAGCTCCGTGGAGTTTTCCCCCCGCACCAGTTCCCTCCGCATTCCTGCCGCTTTACATTGCCAGTCTGTCTTCGGCCTTAGATTTTCTAGGTCCATTTGGACCAAAATTTGGAATCGAAAAATTATTTGGTTTTTCTGGTTTACAATCCTTTTTGGAGATTTTTCCCCCATTTAGTGGCAAAGTACAATGGAACTTCTACAGCAGTCTGTTACTAGTCTGCCCAAAGCCTGATGCTCTCTCGTAAGGAGCCTAATCCATGATGAAGGTTTCCTGAGCAAACTCAATTGACATTAGAGAACAGTGCACAAGAGCACTTCTGCTATGTACATTTTCAAACCGGCTTTTGTGTTTTGAAATAATTTGAAAACAAATCCTGCCCATAAATAACATCTATTTAGAATGCAGTTCTCAGTCGCTCAAAATATAGGCAGGCAATTTCTGTTGCATTCTGAGAAGAAAGTTTCCCGTTTCACACAGACTACACTGCCGTCCCTGTCGAGTAGGCAGGCACCTCTCCAAATGGAAGGCCAAGTGTCAACAGAAGCACATTATTATGCCACATTACACAGGAGATCTAAGAGGTTTAAGAGCCCGAGAATGTTTGGCATCCCTTTTAAACCACAGCTCAAAAAAAATAAAAAGAAACCCCTCCACAAAGTTCTAAATCCCTTGTGTTTGTTTGAATAGATGTTGGCAGGATAATTAAATGCCCCATTCAAACATCCTGTTCGAAATATTAAACAGTAATTAGCTTCCTAAACTTTTCCCCTCTTCCCCCCCCCCACCCCTGTTTTTGCTTTGGTAAGGAATGAGGCCCCCTCACTACCTGCCTCACTCTGCTGTCCGGCGCAACCAATGCTTCCATAGGGCTCTGCTATGTTAGTGCTTCTTTTTTCCCATGAGAAAGTAGAGAGCTGTCATCTGATGCAAGGTATTTCTCCCTCCTTGCACACAGCAACTGCTTGTTTCACAGAAATGGCAACTAATTTGAGCAACCTCTCCAAATGACTGTTCAAACAGAAATGCCTTTCATAAGTATCCGGGTCAACAGCCCTTGGTAACCCAGGATGACTATTCTAGTACCAGAGGCATCAAAATAGCCCTGTATAAATAGAAACAGTTTCTATTATCAAGCTGTTGCCTCAAGCATAGCACTCCACACCTCCCCTCACACTGGAATACTTTGCTGTGATGCAACTTTAAACAAAGAAGAGGGTCTTTTTCTCCACAGACTTTTTACTTTATGGATTTCCTTTAATCTGATTTACAGCCCTGGCTATGTACTTCCTTTCTCTTTTTGCTTGAAATTACAAGGTCTAAGACCCATGGAAAATGGGAGGCCTCTTCGCTTTCCTTAGGGTCTATATTAAGCATCAGCCACGGGAGGCCCCAAGGAAAACTGGTTCCCTCTGAGGAGGATCAATAGGTCCTCCTGTTGTAGCGCGCAGAGGTGGCAATATCTGTAGGATAGGCAGGTAGTCCACTGGCAGTATGAAACCTCCCACCTCCTGCCTCTGCCAACTGCCACTCTTTAGTTTGGTGGTAGATGGAAAGTAGTGGACAAAATGGGGGGAAATCAGCATTGCCTGGCTCAATTCCAGGGCAACTCAAAAGTGATGTCATCACATTGTGTGACACTGTCACATTTGCCCCAAATGCTATGGTTAAACCATAGTCTGGCACAAATGCTAGAGCCAGGGGTGCCAAACATAAGGCCCGGAAGCTGGATGTGGCCTGTCCAGGGCTCTTGCCTGGCCCATGAGCAACTGGTGTGAGGGAAGGAAGGCAGGAGGCTGCTTGGGGGTGCATGCAGGCACACATGGTGAGGTGTGTGTGTGGTCAAAGCTGTCAAGAAATAGAAAGGAAATGGCTAAAGGGTGGAGCTAAGAGGCTAAGTTAAAATAGTGTAGGGGGGATGGAAGTAAAGGCAGAGAAAGAGGAGGTATGGTTCCCCCCCCCCCTTCCTGCCTCTGCTGACCGCAGCTCAGCGAGGATTGGAGAAGCCTTGGAAGCGAGTGGATGAGCAAAGGGAAAGGGGGGGGGGCGGCTTTTCCCCATTTATATCAGACTTGTAAATAAGGATTCCTCCTTGGTGTGAATTTCAACTTCACTGGCTTCCACTCTACTACTGGGTTCAATCCAAGGTGCTGCTTTAAAGACCTTCATGAACTGGGCCCCACATAGCTCAAAAAGCATCTCTTCCCAGAGAAGTTCATATAACATGTAGGGTTGCCAGGTCCCCCCTAGGCACCAGTGTTGAACGGGAGGGTTGGGTTAACGAGATCCTGGTTGGGAAACTCCTGGAGATTTGGAAGTGGAGCCTGGAAAGGACAGGGACCACAGTGGGGTACAATGCCCACAAAGCATCCATTTTCTCCAGGTTGTAAGACAGAATTCACTAGTGTGTTAATGATGAAGACTTTGGTCAACCAGTGAATAGCCACCTCAGTTATAAAGAAAATGAATAAAAATGACTTAAAATCAGAATAAAGTAAAAATAATCTGATGAAAAATTTTGTGTTTATCCTCATTTAAAAACAGGGCTGGCAGTAACAATGGGATTTTAACTTGAAATGTAGAATAACACACCTCAAGCTATATAAGAAATTTCCTTCTCATTGCTTAACGCTTAATGGGGGAAAAAATCTGACAGTTTTAAAGATGGAATGTTGAACCAGCAAGTTACACCAAACACCACACTTTGTTCACCCAGTTAGCCAAACATTTGACTGTGATACGATCTACTTGTTACCCTGCTTATTGACAAAGCATGTAGATCTGTAAAATTCTTTTAGAAATAAGAAAACAAAATCAGATTTAAAGCGAAGAGTCAAAGCAAATGAGATCATTCCAATGGCAGTGAGAGTGCTGTATCCCTCTTCGAATTAAGTACGTGATTTATGCCACTAAACTGAGCCAAAAGTGGCTTTAATATTTTTATGTGCTTGACATTTGTTTTATGAGATATTTATGTTGTTACCAGCCTTAATTCTTGAGTCACTCAGGAGAAAGGTGGGCATATATATCTATATCTATCTATATAAAAGAAAGTCCCCTCACCGTAAAATCAATGCCCAGGCCAAACCGCTGGATCTAGAAACACCAAATTCGGGGAGAGCGCTCCTACCATGGAGTAGGTGCTCACTAAGAAGGGATTTTTAAAAATTTGACCCCTAAGTGGGTCAAAAGGGGGAAAATGTACTCCCCTCATTGATTTCTATGAGGCTGCCAGGCTGCTGCCTACTTGCACCCCCCCCCCCCCCACTCTCTGATTGGTCAGCTGCAGAGGTCAGCATTCTGAGGGGAAAGAACCAGTTACAGGAGACTGCAGAGAGCTAATGGCAGTTGAGGAAATCAGGATTGCCTTAGCTCTGCTGCTGGCCCAGCCTCCCAGATGCCTTTAAGCCATGAGGGAGCCCGCCCCAACAGTAACGCCTTAGTGATCCTGCCAGCTCCACCTCCACAGTGGCTTCTAATACTTCTCCCCCTCCTACACTGGACAGGCAGCTGCCTATCAGGTGTAGGAGAGGAGGTGGGATGCTTGCAGCAAAACAATCCAGGAACACAAGTAGAGAGGCCATCATGTTTGTGGCAGGTCACAGGAGTTGACTTAACAGACGACTGGTTCTTAAATGGACAGTTCTATGTTGCCTGCTCCAGAGTGAGCTCACCAAGCAGCCTGGTGATCCTAGCACCTGAGGGCGGAACCACCAATGTGGTCTACAGGGAGGTCTTTCAGTGGAGAAAAAAAAAGTACATAAGTCTTACTTCATTTTTTACACTACAATCTTCTCCATTAGAATTCCTAAACAAATCTTACATTTCAAACTTCACATCATCAGCATTATAATGGGATTTACAGAACTTGAATACTGTAGTGAAGCATGGGTATCAGGCTAGTATATTAATATATCAAATAAATAAATCTGATGTTGCATGAGCACCCACATCAGATACTGTAGGCAGTATCTGGTGGCAGACCTGCTCAGCTACTATCTGCCTCTTCTTTCCAGCCTCTGGAGGTTTAAAGGAGAGCTTTGTCCAGAAAGGAAGGCTGCCCACCTGTCTGGGGAATGCCCCCCTTGAGTGCAGAGCTGTTGCCACTTGCTCTGACTGCCCCCCCCCAAAAAAAAACGCCTGTGGGTTAGTCTGTTCATGCCAGGGAGATTTGCTTTAAGGAGCCTGGGTTTAAATAAATGTGGTATATGATAGACATTTTTTACTTGTTGTTGTTTGAAATTGTAGGCTGCTTTGAGTCTGCATCAAAGGAGAAAAGCAGGTTAAAAATCCCCAAATAAATCAATATTAATAGCGTAGATGGATATGCTCCCACTCGTCTTTTTTTAAAGAAAGTTTTTTTTTATTTTTTCCATATCAACAAACAAAAACAAATAAGACAAACATAACACATACACATAAAATGGGGGTTACATATCCAGATCTATAGTACCTAGCTGTCACCTCCTGCAATGTTTAGTACAATTATTATCACCAAATACTTTTGCAAAAGTATTTTGCATATTAATAAAAGAAAGGAAATCTGTTTTCTCCTCAAATATTTATATGTCTATATTGTTCATTTGTAATAGTCTTCCAACCATTTATAAAATCTTGACCATGTATTATGAAATCTTCCTTCGTCTTGTCCTCTCAAGATTAAAGTCAATTTGTCCATCTTAGCCATTTCAAGAGTTTTACATATCAGTTCTTCTTTAGAAGTTAGCTCATTTTTCCTCCAACATTTAGCATATAAGATTCTTGCAGTAGTCACTACATATATAATAAGATAAAAAATATTGTCTTTTACAATTTTCTGGCATTATATTCAATAGAAATAGTTCAGGAGTGAATAGTACAGTATATTCTAGCATTTTTTGTAAGATTTCATGAATCCAAGACTAATACTTTTTAACTCTATCACATGTCCACCACATATGGGGGAAAAAAGTACCCACAGACTATTGGCATTTCCAACAATCATTTGATAAATCAGGGTAACACTTTGCTGAAATATCTGGAGTCAAAAACCAGCTATAAAACATTTTATAAATATTTTATTTATATGAAACTGTTTTGGTAATTTTTACATTTGTTTTCCATACTCATCTTCCAAACAAATTAAAGGAATATCAGTCTGGTTTGTTCTGAAACAGCACTTTGAGGAAGGAATGGGTTTTGAGCAAATGTCTTCCATCCATTTGGACCTTTTGGTTATTGTTAAGGTAAAAACCTTTTATCCATTAGTCTGTATAATTCAAGAGTTTGTTCTGGTTGGATTACAGGACTCCCCCTTAGCTTGCACCAAGAGCATTTTGCTATGATGGAAGATCATGTAATGGACGTGATCCAAAACAGGAACCAAAAGAGCCTGCAGAATGTAAATTAGGTTACAGCAGGGCTCATTTTGTAGCAGGAGCTCCTTTGCATATTAAGCCACACTCCCTAATGTAGCCAATCTTCCAAGAGCTTACAGAGCTCTTCATACAGGGGCTACTGTAAGCTGTTGGAGGATTGGCTACATCAGGGGTGTGTGGCCTAATATGCAAAGGAGCTCCTGCTACAAAATGAGCCCTGGGTTACAGTAACATTTAGATTGACATCAAATTGATCTGAGCATCTGCTGTTCTTTCTGGGTACAGATCTCCTGGAGTCGCCCAGACAGAAAGTTGACCCTCAGCTCTGTTAACTCAATTCCAAACATATAGTATGGCTCATACGTTCACTACAATTCAGTAAAACCATTCCTTTTTTTAAAAAAAAGTGATAGAGATAATGCTAATTTTCATAACTTTCACATTCCACCCATGTTCATGAGATGTGAAAGGGTATGGAATATGTTTGCATGGGAATGCAAAATTAAGATGATGTCAGGGTGCCATATAGCTTTATGAAATCATCACTGTCTCTATGATCACTGATTGGCTGGACTCACACAAGTAATGTGAAAAAGAGTTAGTTTTACATTGTTCCAAAGGGAGGGCACTGCATTAAACAGGTGCAAAAATCAGTAATACTTTGTGGGTTGGGGGAGATTGCAGATCCCCTGAAAGTCCCCCCCCCCCAGCCTCCTCCAGAAGAAACCCATTGAACCACCACCAAGTGAGTTTTCCTTTATGAAGCAATCTATGTGACAAAAGTCAACAAGGAAACTCTAAGAACTCACTGCCCTCAACCATCTGCCAGTGAAGAAACTACCAGAAAGGGTGACATTTCTCTGGAATGTGATGACCTTCGGGTCACACGAAAAGAGCTTCCTTTTCATGACGTTCCTGTGAGCCCAATTGCCAGAACAGCATTCATAAAACTGCTCTGCAGACACTAATCTCCTGTTCTCTAAGACTAGTTTCATCCTTCTGCCAAGTGGTAGCAGATGTCTGAAGACTTGCAGGTTGGTCTCTTGGCGGAGGAGGAATCTGTGACATGAAGCTACAGCTTTTATTGTAACAGATTCTGTTCACAGTTGTGCACAAAGGCATAATTTTCCTCTCCAGGAACCCAGCCCAGCTCTAATGCTCAAATGTCAGGAAAGATGCTGATTCACCAAGTAATAACATTGGAAAGTGAGCTAATGCATGTGTTTCTAAATCACCTTGCTCAGCAAAATCTTGGGTGACGTCTCCCAGCCTGTATTACATGGGCATGGAATGTCTCCATTGCTTAGAGAGATGGAGGACAAGAGTGAAGCTGAGGTCGACTATGGTTCCTTCTGCCAATGGCCACACATAAAGCTGCCCACATAAACCTCCTTCCATGTTCTTCCTTATTGAAGTGACAATCTGCCCAGCCTCCTGTTGGATGATGGCACTGGATTAGCTATAACATGAGGGAACTGAGTATAACTTTGGTTCCCATTCATAAAGTAGACCCAATAAGGCACTTTTGCACTTCCCACTCCTTGCTGCAGTCCACTGAGCAACCCCTCCACCACAAATATTGTTTCTGGAAATCAGCAGACCCTTATGAACAGCATCTGAGGCATAGTGGGGGGTCTGCAGCGGGAAGGGACTGAATAGAAATTGCTGAAGACTGAAGGGCTATTAAGTCCCTGTTTCACAGTGAAGCTCACGCTGGGCCCAGAACCCTGTTGGCAGAGTTTAAACATGCAGAGGAACAGAGCAACAACTGTTTAAAGAAAATAACTCAGTTTATTAAAGAAGAAATAAACTCTGGCTGCAATCACATGCACAATTAGCCCCAACATAAGTGTGAATGCTGGGTAGATTTAACGTGCACAATCAGACATCATCACAAACTACACAGGGAGCCCTCAGGGCTGAGGTGCGAATCATCGATCCCTTATTTAAGCACATCAGAAACAAATGGCAAAAATTTAAGAACCCGACTCACCCATGGTTGCATCTGATCACGCAGTGGCCGGCTGCGCCCACAGCTTCAAAAGACTGTGTAATTGCGCAACTGCAGGTCAACTTCCACTGGAAGAAATAGCCTCTCTCCCCTTCCCCCCCCCCCAGTCACTTTATCCCGCACATGTGACCACAACCTCTGATGGAACAGAGGAGAGGGAGGGAGGCTTAACTAACTGACTAATTGCTGTGAGAGAGAGGAACCAAGGGGGAGTGCTCAGTTGAAGCAGAAAGTCTCTAAAGAACCAGAAAGAACATAACTTGAAATTGTGGGAAGTTTCTAATGTAGCTATGCCAACTAGAAGTCCTTCAGCTGTCCCCTACAGGCTGTACTTCTGATCTTCAAGTAGGTGCACTATAGACCTTGTATATTTCAAGAGTTGTGAGAGTAATTGATTGGAGAAATAAATGAAATACACAACACCCAGATAACATTCTTTACTACATAAGTACATACCCTTTTTAAAGGGCAATCTTAACTATATAGAAGTGCTGTAAATTTGCAACTGACCCCAGCGAGGGGCTTTCAAGGCAAGTGAGAAGCAGAGGTGGTTTGCCATGGCCTTCCTCTGCAGTCTTCCTTGCTGGTCTGCCTTCCACGTACTGATCCTGTTTAGCTTCCAAGATCTGATGAGGCTGGGCTACAGCATGCCATTTTTCCTCCCTGAATCTTAAGTAATGTTATACAAATGAAATTTATCAATGGAATGTATCAACCAGCTAGAAACGTTTTTCTTCTTTAGAATGATGGTGGTGTGGAATCAATACCCACTCATTTAAACTGACAGACGTCTCGATGTGTTTCCTGATCACATGCGCTGTGTTGCTCACACACAACAATGAAGCCTTCTGTGCTGGATGCATTTGTATAAATCTGATGTGTCTCTGACCTTCGTTCTGCACATAAGACTTGCAGGCTTTCATGTTGCTCTGTAAAATGTGGAGGATGACTGTGACACCAGAATGCCAGGACCCAGGAGAAGACACTCGTGGACACATTCCCAGCTATGGCTTTTTAAATTGGGGGTAGGAAGGGCCACCTGAGACAGCTCTGTGATAAACCAGGAACTCTTCATTTTGATAGGAAATCCCTGGGCATCTACAAAATACAGTGTTTTCCAAACAGGAGTGGCTTGTGTGGTTCCCCCACAGCTGATACAGCACAGGATCAAAAGCTTTCAAAAAACAAGTTTCTCTGATTGTCCCTGTCCCCGACCCTCACGGTGGCCACTCCCTGGGGGAAGACTTTTTGTTTGAAATTGATCACTAGATATCACTATAGCATTATAATGTTTGGACAGCGTCTCGGGAACTCTGAATTCCCCGTTTTTCTATCATATTTTATATTCTTGAATCTCTGCAATGGTTATAGGGTTGCAAACCTCCAAGTGGAACCTGGAAAGATCCTGGAATTCCAACAGATCTCCAGCCCAGAGCTGGAAGTCCTAGCAATGAAACTGTGGAGAGGGTTTTTTTTGCTGTCAAGTTGCAACCTACATGGCAGCTCCATAGGGTTTTCAAGGCAAGACATGTTCAGAGATGGTTTGTCGTTGCCTGCCTCTGTATAGATGTCCTGGTCTTCCTTGGTGGTTTCCCATCCAAATACTAACTAGGGCTGACCCTACTGAGCTTCCAAGATCTGATGAGATTGGGAGGTCCTGAGCTATCCGAGTCAGGGCATGAAAGGGCCTAGGAAAGCTGTGGATTCAGAGGACCTAATAGAAAGACAGCTGCAACATTATAAAGTGATAAAGATACATTGATTGCCATTTTTTTTTAAAAAATCCTTCCCATGGTAGGAGGGGTTGGCCACCATGGAGGACTGGGGCTGTGGAAAATGGTGCTGATATGAGAAGGATCCGAAAGATCTGGATTTTCCTGTCCACATGAGTACTATTTTCGCTTCCAAAACACTGCAGAAAAGAAAGTTTGGGAAAGATTGCATGAAGACTAGGGAAACACAAAACAAAGGTTGAGGCCAGTGGCACGTTTAAGATCGGCAACATTTTATTCAAGGTGTAAGCTTTCGTGTTTATGCAAAGTTCTTCAGATGCAATTAAACGGAAGTTACCAGTCCATACATATAGGTAGAGGGTGAGCAGCAAATTAGCATACAGCATAATGAAGTTGTTGATAGAGAGAGGTAAGGACCAAAGTGGAATAATAAGTTTAGTTTATATGGTCCCCATTTGTTTGGGCTTAATGCGGGGAGGGGGACATAATGAAGGAAATAAATATTTCAGAATCGAAGACTGATGGTCAGATGTACCCTTCTTAATTGTGGGATGCTGACAGTAATTAACTGAGATCATGATATTATGCTCCATCTGTCTCCTCTCAAGCATGGGGGCAACAGTACAGCATCCTCTTATTTATTTATTTATTTATTGGATTTCTATCCTGCCCTCCTCGCCTCATGGCAGGCTCTTCTTTGAGGTGGTGCAATTGGCTGTGGCTGTGCAGTGTATCTCCCCTGTCCCCAGAGAAATACATTCCAATCTACCATTCCAAATTACCTTACCATCTACTATTCATTACATTACAATCTACTATTTCAATCTACTATTCCAAATAAGAAGTAAAATAAAATAAAGAGGTTGTATAGCCCTTCTGGGGGATTGGTGGGAATGCAGATATAAATAATGAATGAGGTTAGCATATGTAGTGAAATAAGAAGCCAGTGTCCCTGTTAAGTCCTGGGGTTTCCATTTTTCTGAGTGTTGTAATACCTTGTAACTCCAGTTTCCCTTTCTAGTCTGTTCCTGAAGTTCCTTTGCAATTTAACAGCTACTTTGAGGTCACCCATGGAATGCCCTGGAAGGTTGAAGTATTCTCTTACAGGTGTCTCAGTTTTGTGATTCTTGATGTCAGATTTGTGTCCATTTATCCTTTGGCATAGGGTTTGACCTAGTTGCCCTATGCAGAGAACGGAAGGGCACTATTGGCATTTAATGTCATATACAATGTTAGAAGATGAGTAAATGAATGAACCTAAGATGGCATAGTTGATGTTGTTAGGTCCAGTGATCACATTGTTTGGGGTACTGAAGCACCACAATGCTACAGAGAAGTGTGTATGTGGGGGGGGGGGGGGGGGAATCTGCTTCACAGTTCCACCCAGGCTGGAGCAGCTATTCATTTTGAAGTGACTAGTTATATCACTGCTACTCTTTAGTCTTTAGGATAGTGTGGACTACACACCTTTCCTCTTCTTGGATGCATTCCTGAATGTGATGAAGCAGTTCATGTGGGTCAGTGAAGCTGAGAGTAATACCATGTGGAGTTTATACTCTCTCAAGAAGCTAAGCTCTTAGCGGAGTCACACAAGGCAGAATGGTCAAAGCTAAAGCACCAGACTAAAATGCAACCATGCCTTTCAGGAATTAACAGCCACATCAGCAGAAGAGAACAGACATTTCCAATTGTGATGGTAGAGGAAGTAGATGGGATACCACTGAGCTATTTGAAGCCACAGAAACAGAGTCCATCAAAATCTTATCAAGATTATGCCAGCAATTATGGAAAACAAAACAATAGCACTTGGAGTCTCAGAGTGGCGTACAATCCCTTTCCCTTCCTCTCCCCATAACAGACACCCTGTGAGGTAGGTGGAGCTGAGAGAGCTCTTTCATGAAATGATCTTGAAAGAATAGCTCTGAAAGAACTTGTGATTGACCCAGGGTCACCCAGCACCTGCATGTGGAGAATCAAACTCGGTTCTCCAGATTAGAGTCCGCTGCTCTTTAACACTACGCCAAACTGGCTTTCAAGGGTGTGGCTGCCAGATAGCCTTCAGCTTCTCTTATTTAAGAATTTAAGCCCTGGCATCTGCCTTTTTGACCCACACTGAATATGCAGAGATCAACGTATGTGCTTACTGGTTATCAAAACAAAGGAAATGAGCCAGAGAAACTAAGTAGACAATTCAAATAAATAAACTGGCAGGTAAGGACAGAAGTTATGTCTAAATTTAATATGAAATATAGACCACTTCCTTCAGAAACCTCCGCAGGTGGAGGAAATGTATGAACTTCCTGAATGCAAGGAAGAGAGAGAGAGGAAAAACCCTCATGTGGTACACAGGGGATTCTATAATGTCCATAGCTCAGCACTTTGATCTGGCAATTTCAACATCCCTGTCTCATTTCCTCATACTTCATGCAAAGCTTTCCCCGTTCTTCTTCTACAAAATTCTAGCAAGCTGTGTCAGGTTCAGGGCGTGATGTAAGTTTGAACCAGCAGACCCTTTGAAGGAGAGGATGCTCAGTTTTATTTAAACTGAAGACGGTAACTACTTGCTGCTAACTTATTTTTTTTATCATGATTTGATACAATTATCCTTCAGGCTGGGTGCAGTAGTGTCAGAAAATCCATGTTATGTGTGACGGTAGGGAAGGGGGAACTGAAGCCTTCTGGTGGTGCTACTATTGCCCCAGTATCCAAATGAAGACTCAAAACAACAGTGTGGGTTTAGCTAGTTTATTTAAATGTATTCAAATCTGCTGATTTATGTCATGAATTAATTATGCCAATATTCAATTGAGGGCGGACTGCGCTAGGCAAATCCACCCTGGCCTGGAAAGGTGCCACCATCCGAGACTCTGCCACTTGAGGACCCCATCAGTCTCAGATCACCCTATTATAGAGCTGGTCAGGAGCCGGGTAAAAAAATGATAATCCAATTTTGTCATGGCTGCACTACCTTTTTGTTATGTTCTGGGCCTAATTCCAACTGATGGCTATCACCTTTTAAGCACTGCAGTTCGGGCACAGAATTATTTTAGGGCATAACCAGACAGTGATAGGAACACACACATGAAGCTTCCTTTATAACTGAATCAGCCCCTTGGTCCATCAAGGTCAGTATTGTCTACTCAGATTGGCAGCAGCTCTCCAGGGTCTCAGGCAGAGGTCTCTCACATCACCCGCTGCCAGATCTTTTAATCGGAGAAGGTGGGGATTGAATCAGATTGGCATTTTGGATTGGCTGGTGTGCAAACGTCATTTAGGTGGTTTTAGTAAATTACCCGGAACCGTTGGAATGTTGAGGTAAAATTCCTAAATAAATTTCAGTTTGTGTCTATTGTGTTTACAGTTTTACCTTTCCTGGTTCTTGTTAAAAAAATTATTTTATTGCTATGGTTTTAGAGTGTAACATTCTAATTTGAACACCATTCAGGGCCATTCTTTGGAAAGGCACATAGAGGTAATGTAAATAATTAGCCAGGGAACTGGATTTCTGTTTGTGATAGGTGTCATGGATCTGTGGCATATTCCAGCAGCAAATGTGGTCTATGGGCAGTCTCAGTACACTCAGATGACCTGGCATCTCCTTCCTGTGTCTTGGACTCTGGAGTGCACTGCTAGTCAGAGCAGACAACACTGAACGGATGGACCTGATTCAGCATAAGAAGAAGAAGAGATTAGATTTATACCCCGCCCTTCACTCACGTGGAGTCTCAGAGCAGCTTACAAACTCCTTTCCCCTCCCCTCCCCACAACAGACACCCTGTGCGGTAGGTGGGGCTGAGAGAGCTCTTTCCCAAGCTGTCCTTGACGGAACAGCTGGTACAGAGCTACGGCTTGCCCAAGGTCATCCAGCCAGGTGCAAGTGGAGGAGTGGGGAATCAAACCCGGTTCTCCCAGATTAGAGTCCGCGCACTTAACCACTACACCAAACTGGCTCTCACACCAAACTGGCTTTTGTATGCTCATATTGGTGTCCTTCTATGTATACTTGTAATTTGGGCTTTTGTTGTAACAAGCTATTAGACTCTGATGCCTATAAAAGGGCATGCTTAGTTATTCAGCAGCTCACATATTACCATATTTACAACCTGCAGTTCCATTAAGCAAATGGCAACGGATGTGAGAGGCCAAAGGAGTGAGAGAAAATGAATATGGAAAGGAAAGTAGAAATAAAGGCAAACAGCAGAACAAGGCAGATTCATGCAGAATTTGGGGTGCACTGGATGGTGTATACCACTGCCATTTCCACCCCTGTCCCCCAGTGTATGGCTGGAGGACACATCAGGTCTGATGCTAAGCAGGTAGATGTCTGATCAGTGCCTACTGGTGAGTTCTTCCTAAGCTGCTGCGAATTCCATGATGGAAAAAGGTAGGGTAGGAATGCAGTCAATGAAATAAATGTCAGATCTTGAGGGCTTAAATTTGTGCAAGCAAATTTGTCTTGACTCTGTCAGGGTTCTCTGAGATGGGCTTCAATATCAACTCTATTCTGCAGCTGTTCAGGAGAGGTGGTCAAAAGGGAACCGGAAGAATTTGGAGAACGTGACTCCAGTATCTTGGATGTTCACTATAAAACATTTCACGCAGTGCAATGCTATCACGCTTAAGAAACAATTACCACAGCTCACACACAATACAACCCATTCGCTCACAGGGCAGTCCCGCCATCTGAACACAATGCATAAGCTTCACTTCCCGTGTGTCCTTCCCAGGTAATAAATACTTTTCTCTCAACTTAAAAAATGTCATGATGAAGAAAAGGAGTTAATTTAAGGCTCATTAGTTTATTTTTAGTTTCTCAAGATCTGAAGGATTTGAAAACATTTCCCTTTTCTAATAGGACATGTCTTCCTGTGTACCAAGGCTGTCCGCTGACCTCACTCCCTGCTGGAAGGTGCCACTGATCCATGACAGAAATCCTGTGAGGGCTTTGAAAGTTAAATAGGAACCAGAAGAAAGTATTATCATGCTTAGCTGGAAGCAAAGTTCAACTGTGAATTTTCAGGGAGGAAGGAGTCCTGCTTGAAACAAACAAGCACTTCCTTGAAAGAAACAAGCACTTCTTTGCCTGGAAGAAACCAATCATCCCACTCTTTGTATAATAAGGACATTACTGCTAATTTGCCAGTAGCTGGGAGGGATTTCTGTTTTTAGCCATGGTTGTGTGGCAACTGTTTTGTTTTAAATAGAAATTTAACCGTGAACATACAGCTTTTTAGAAAAAGCAGAATGAAAGAAAGTCAGGCCATAATTGAAGTGCATTAATAGCAATTACTTCTTTCTTTCACTCATCATTCTGTCACAGAAATCCATTATCCCGCCATCGCTACATTTCCGCAAAATTGCTCTTCCCTGTGGATGTGCGGAGACTTGAGGAAATCACAGCTTTGTTCGCTAAAATGTCCCTTAACACAGGCCCATTTTCCTTGTTACTTCTTTTTCCCAGGGGAAACAATTGCACATATCAGTAAAATGTACAAAACAGTTTTTGGCCCGGATAGTAAATGAGAGCTATGAAACGCTGTGGGTTTCTAATCCACAATGAGATTTGCTGCAAGTCATTCCAGATTTCTCGGTTGATGTACCCAGTTTCATGTGCAATCCGAAGAAGAGTTGCACCCTTCTGAATCCACTGAAGTCACTGAAGCAGTTGTATTAAGGAAACAGGAAAGTGCGGGAATAAAAGGAGAGAATAGAAAACAAAAGGCCTGCAGAAATTAACAGGGATCAGTCTGAATGAGCCAGGTTCTTCCTCTGAGGGTGGGAGTCGCCTGCCTAAATGAAGACATGATAAAGAGTCATCACAAGTGAGTAAAGGGCAAACTGAAAAGGTAATTCCTTCCCCCTTAAAGTGAGCCTATGATATAGGAAGCTTGCTTATCTCTTCCATTTTTATTATGCCTCTGCCATGACCCCTTAGTCCATTTTCCCTCCTGAAGATAAGCCTAGTAAAGCCTTTCAAGCCCTATATGGCTTTGGACCAGCATATCTTAAGCACCCCTGTTCCCATATAAATGTACCTGACCATTCTGGTCATCTTCAAGGGGCCCTGCTTTGGAAGAAGAAGGTCAAATCTAAATCTGACTTTCTGCTGGAATCATTCTAGTTTCAAAAAAACCCCATCTATACCTGTTTCTAGTTTCAAACCATACTTGTTCTAGTTTTAAAATTACTGTTTACATTCATTAATTGCCCTCCTGTGGTCAAGCTAGCATTATACTGCTTTAAACGAATCCTGTTGCTTAGTACTCTTCAGAGCCAGGGAGTGAAATTTGAAACCAGCGTGACATGAGCACAAGAAAAGACAGCAGTCAAACTACTTCAGAGGGGAGGTGTAAATTGGGCTGAAGAGGAGGAGGAGGAGGAGGGAGGAGGAGGAGGCGGAAGGATTTATACCCCATCCTTCACTCAGAGTGGCTTAGAATCTCCTTTTCCTTCCCCTACCCACAACAGACACCCTGTGAGGTAGGTGGGGCTGAGAGAGCTCTTTCAAGAGCTGCTCTTTCAAGAACAGCTCTGACAGAACTATGGCTTGCCCAAGGTCATCCAGAAGCTGCAAGTGGAGGAGTGGGGAATCAAACCCAGTTCTCCCAGGTTAGAGTCCACGCACTTAACCTCTACACCAAACTGGCTCTCCACTAAATTGGCTCTGGGTGTTCCTGCCAACTGAGGCTGTGTGACTGGCGACCTGAGAAATGGCCGTCTTGATCATTACCCTGAAACTTTGGAACTGCCTCACAGGGAAATTCAGTTGCTTCCCTCTCCTTTTGTCTTTGGTCAGTGGCTGAAGAATATTTTTGTTTTGTTTGCTGTTCTCTCACCAACTCTTATTAGCCCTCCTCCCTGTTTGTCTACCTATGTGTTATGCATTTTATTTGTTTTAATTATTACAGGTATATTTGTATTTTAAATGCTGTCCCAGCATTTGAAGTGGTTCACTGGCTTGGGAACCCTGAGCTGAGTGGAACTGTGGCACAGAAATGAGGTATCACTGAAATGAACAACTCAAATCAGTCAGACACAGTTAGGAAAGGGAGAAATAATGACGTAAACCAGGGGTGGGCAATTGTTTTGGCTCGGGGGCCACTTTGTGGGAGCGGAGGTTAGCGGAGGGCTGCACCTTTTAAAATGATTGCATTCATTAGTTAACTTTGTATTTCAGAAAAAGTATAAATTGTATCATAAAAATCAATAAATATAAATTAAATAAAATAGTGGTAGTTTTATTCAATTTATTTATTGTGCTAATTTCATATCACCTATAGCTGCAAGCACATTTAATTTTAGAATCAGTTTAATGAGACAAATGTACCCTATCACACTTTTCTACAATTTTTTTTTGAAATCAGGAGTGAGATTGCTTGTTGAGATTCTCATCACAGCCTACAAGGTAATGTCTGTCAAAGAGCATCTATATTTACTCTTGTTGATCTTCATGCAAGAAAAACTTTGCTCACAAATATATGTAGACCCAAATATAGAGGACATTTTCCCAGCAAATTTCTTCATACATGGAAATTTTTTCAGCAGACAAAGATTTGTAAAAGTCAACTAATGTCACAGCATTAAACATTTCTTTCACAGTGTGATCTGACTGCATGTCAACAAGTTCAAGCTGCGGCTCCTCAGGTGCTGTATCAATATCAGCAGTGATGGGATAAGAGAGCAAACTGAATTTAGGCTCAATTTTCTTGAAGTCCTGAAATCTTTTTGGCGGGCCGCAAAAAACTCTGTGGCAGGCCGCATGCGGCCCCCGGGCCGCCATTTGCCCACCCCTGACGTAAACTAAAACGCTATTATCTCCAAGTGTCAGGGGAAATCAATTGTCATCACCTGTCCAAAAAGTCTTCATCTCCATATATGCTGGACAAACGGAGGGAAGGAGTTCCAGCAAACAGAACCAATGCTCCCTCTAAGCCGTGCAGTCCTGTGAGCAAAAATTCTATTTTTTGAGCTACTAGCATTAAAGTTTTAAGTGAGCGATTTGGCTATTGCATAAATTAGTTTGCTCTGGAGCCATCCTTCATGAGCTAAGCCAAAAATGGGTGAGCCGGAGGCTAAAAAACCTGTGGGCTAGCTCACACTAACTCAGCTTAGAGGGAACACTGGATGCCACCCTGTTGCAAGTTCATAAACTGCTAGGAAATGAAAAATAACCAAATGCCTTTGTGCTGAGTCCTGGTATGAGCGATTTTGGGATGAAGCATGGATGGAGATTATTTTCAATGCATAAAAAGTTATTCACAGTCTGATAAATTAATTGAAAAATGGCCAGCATTCTGGAAGCAAGGAAACCATCTTCCCATGGCTGCTGTCAGCCACAGTGATGAGAGCAGACAGGTACCCGTGTAAAAGTTGGCTGATAATGCCATGGAAAGATAGGAGGTGACTTCTTCTTTTTTAGTTAATGGCATTTGCTTTTACTGTATTAAGCGCTGTATATAAAGCCCCAAACACAAAAGAATTTGCCCTCGCTTCCCACACCAGATGGCCCTACATTGTACAGGGTAGCCATTTGTCCTCCTGGCTCCATAAGTTAATTGTGTGTTGTGCAGTCTGCTGCCAGAACTGCCTATCAAAAAATTAGCACAGAGCACTTAAAGGGGAAAAGAAATTAAACCCTAGGAAGAAAAGGTTGTGAAGTTAGATTAGGCATCCTAATTGATAAGTGGCCACCGTATTTCAGTTCTCATGGTAAAGGGAGCTCTCCAGGGCTTTTTTTTGGTAGAAAAAGCACAACAGGAACTCATTAGCATAACAGGCCACACCCAACAGCAGAAACTCATTAGCATATTAGGCCACACCCCTGGCAGTGCAGCTCTCTCCCAGGATCGGCTTCCCCAGGTGCCCCTCGGCTTGGCTTCCCCAGGCACTCTGAGGCTTGCAAGGCACCTGGGGAACCCGAGGTGGGGGGAGGCTGTAGGGTGGCCAACTCGGAAGCCATCCGGAACTCCGTTCCTGCACTTTCCTGCCCAAAAATAGCCCTGGAGATCTCACTACCAGTAGGCATCCCACACTGCTGCTTGAAGCATCCCAGAAATTTTTGACAGCCATTAGGATCTTCCAATATTCTATTCCATCTTGACATCCAGAGCCCCACCATGGCTAAAGCTTTCCTCCCCCTTGTTTTCTCCAGGCAGCAAGACAGGTTGTCGGCTCTCCAAGAGCTGATGGCCTGACTCCCTGCCTGGCACAGATGCAGCGAGGTGCCTAGGCAGGCATTCTCTAATGGCTAACCCAGGCGCCTCACTGCGTCTGCACCAGCCAGCAAGCCTCAGAAAGCCGACTCTCTTTGGCTCTCTGAGAGCCTCAGAGAGTCAGTTTTCCAAGGCTCAGTAGCTGGTGCAGACACCGTGAGGCACCGGGGGGCCCCTTTAGATGGCCCACCCCAGTGCCTCACTGTGTCTGCGCCAGCCAGCAAGTTGGGCTGTCGGCTCTCCAAGGCTCTCAGAGAGCCGATGGCCTGTCCCACTGGCTGGCAAAGACGGGGGAGGGGAGGAAAGCTTGAGCAGCTCAAGTCAAGCCTGGCTGCTTCCTCTTCGGCTCTCCTCCTCCCTGTCCAAATGGAGATGGAGGAGGACAGTCACTCAGTGACATCATCACGGGGGGGGACCATGGTGAACATTCTGGCTATGGGGCTGTGCAGCTGTATCGTGGCATAGGGAAAGCTGAACTTCTGTTGGCTGCTAGCTGACGAGCTGAAGAGCAAAGGATCAAGAGAGCAACTCAGAGGCCAGGGTGTGTTACTGACATTTGGAAACCAGGGTCTAAAGGAGGGTGAAGCATAGCCTGATGTCCAGTTAAGGGAAAACACGCACTGTGTCCCGCAGGGTGGTGTGAACGGATATGGTGATTGCATAGAACCAGGGGTCATGGGAGGCTGTGGCTGCATGAAGCACTGGGAAGAGGGCTTGTGGGTCCTCCGGAGGAAGGCTGAGCATTTGAGGGGTGAAGAATCTCCATAAATCGCCTGCAACTCCATCACATTTTGGGATGAGGCATGTCTCAGGGCGGAGTTCATAAATCAGATTTTGAAGCTGCCTCAAAGCAATTATTCAAGTAATCAGTAGGATAATCTGGAAGGCTGCTGGCAATCCTATGGTTAAGTATAGCAGAATCTTCTCTCTTTACCTCCATGCCCCAGAAGCTTTCCCACTGGGCAACAGAAGGGGTGTGAGAGTCAGACAAGCCTGACTAAGAGGCCATGTAGAAGAAACCTAGCCTCGGAGACCATCTTGCCTCTGAGGCAAACTGGTCACTCACAGCTCTCATGACGCTTGGGTCTCCCAGGTCATTTTGTTTATCTGCTTCCTTGCTTGTAGGATCCTCCTCTTGTTCAGTTATGTCTATCTCCTCCTCCCCATCTCTTCTGCAGCTTCGTAAGCAATCTCTGGCTCAAAGTGGTGGCTTTCATCTTCTGACACATCTTCTAGCATCAGCTGCTCCTTTGCTGTTTCTGAATGGTCTGCCTCTTCCCCTACAGGCACGGCTTCTTCAAATCCATTTTGGATTTTTTCCTGGGTCTCCAGACAAGGTTTTTGCCTCACTGACCATTTCCGCAGTAGTGAAAGTCCCCGTATTGTTTTAAAAACTGCATTATGTGAAATTTTTCGCAGTAGATTTTTTATCACCAGGCGCAAACACTTACCCCATGTTTTTGGAACTACCTAAAACTCAGGATTCCAAACATGAGGAATAAGAAGGAGAGAACTCCAGGTTTGCGCCTGGTGAGGAAAAATCTACTGCGGAAAATTTCACATAACGTGCAGTTTTTAAAACATCAATGTGGGGAATTTCACTACTGCAGGAATGGTCATTCTCTTCCAGATAGGCTGAGGAAGTGAAGGTCAAGTTATTAAAAGCAATGGTCAAACAAAGATTGTTGAGAGGAGGTGACTTCATTGGGGGAAATGATGCCGACGGAAATCATCTTGTGCCCACAATAAGTAAAGAGGGAGATCCAATCACAATTCTCCTGTGTAATGAGTACTTTGGCCCTTTGCATGTCATTATATTGGCTTACATAGGTGGTGCTTCAGATCTGGTGGTATTAGAAATTGCCTTTTTACAAATACATAAAGATCTGCTGTTGCTATTGAGAGGTTGCAGAAGGCTGATGTAAGGTATGCTCCTTATACTATAAAAACAGGACTGCCCAGTTCCACTGCCATTTCCTAAACAGTCAAGCACTTAGGGAAAGCATATGTATAGCATGAAAGGCAGGACTGCCAAAAATGTAACGACTTCAGTGATGAATCAACATGAAAAGTTACAAAAGATTCACTTCTAGCAATGGGCACAAACCTCGTCATGAACCTAAATTCGTCATGAAAATTGCTGGGGTCGTGGTTCGTAAACCAAGGTTTGTGCCCATCTCTATCAATGACCCTCCTGTGACCTTTCAAGTTTTTCAGGAGGTCTGTGCAGCTTGTGGTGGGAGGAGGGGGGAAGAGGGATTTCTGAAATGGCTTGCATCCATTTCAGCCTAACAGCGGGGCTAGTGCACACGTCAGCTGTCAGGCTGAAATAGATGCAAGCCGTTTCAGCAATCTTTCTTGCTCCCCTCCTTCCAAGTGTGTGGAGGGGTGAAATGGGGGGGTTAATGGCTCACACCCATTTAAACCTAACTGCTGATGGGTGTACCAGCCCTGCTGTTAGGCTGAAATGGATATTTGGGCAGCAGGGATGCCCCTCCCAGCCACAGGCAGATCCTGGATGCCATGGCGGAGCCATTTAAACCCTCTAGTTCTGATCCCTGCTGTTTCACTGTTCCACGGACTCCCGACTCCAATACTTATCACTTCTGGTGTTGCTCCTCCCTGCTTTGGAGAAGGTTAAATATGGGGTGAAATGCCTCCCAAGGGTATTTCACCCCTTCCTTTCTGCTGGCCATGTATTTCCCTGGTCAGCAAAAAGGAAGGGGTGAAGTGCCTCCAACGGGGTACTTCATCCCCCCCTGTCTGTTGCCTGTGGCTAGCAGAAAGGAGAGGGTGAAATACCCCCAGAAGGCACTTCACCCCTTCCTAGCTGGTGGCTGTCGTGAGCTGCAGCCAGCAGAAAGATGAAGGTGAAGTTCCCCCAGGAAGGCACTTCACCTCTTCTTTTCTACCGGCCCAGCTGTCTCAGGCCTGCTCACACATCCCATTTAAAGGGGCCACCCTGAGACAGCCTGAGACAGCTGGGCTGGTGTGAAGTCTCTCCCCACTGGCTCAACTGTCACTCTTGGGCTCGGCATGGCCAGGAGAAAGGTGACCCCAGGATCTGTGTGCAGCAGGGGAGCTCTCCCAGCCACAGGCAGATCCTGGCTGTCATGACTTCTTCTCCAACAGCACACTTTAAACTACACCACAGGAAGAGATGCTAACCCCAGGATTTACATGCAGTTCTCCTCCTGTGGTGTCTCTAGCCCACAGGGGGGCCATTCTACCGCATCACAAACCTCACAAAACAAACCAGTTTGGTAAACAGGGAGGTCCATGAAGGTTTGTGGTTCATGCAGCACCATGAACTGAAACAAACCTCAATTTCCCCCAATTCATACCCATCGCTAGTCACAACTCTGAAACCCACAATCTGGAGCTGCCTATGAAGGAGGTAGCATGTGAAGATTTCTGAAGCCATCTGCAGACATTACTTTGGTGTTCTGTTCATACAGAGCGGGAAGCAGCTAGATATACGTTTCAGAAGGACAGTATCCATAACATATGAATAGGGCAGCACATAGATTTTCCATAATGGTACAGGTTTGAGAGTGGAAAGTGCCATCAAGTCACAGCCGACTTATGACAACTCCATAGGGTTTTCAAAGCAAGAGATGATCAGAGGCGGTTTGCCATTGCCTGCCTCCGTGTAGCAAACCTGGACTTCCTTGGTGGTCTCCCATCCTACTTCTAACTAGGGCGGACCCTGCTTAGCTTCTGAGATCTGACGTGCTACTCTGGGATATCCAGATCAGGATACCCATTCAGTTTTACATGAATGAATATGGTGATCATGCATATCATGCTCCTGAATTATGCAGCTGGTGGCCTTCCACTCTGAGCATATGGAATGCCCATACAAGGGGGTGGATCCCAGCATCCTCGAGCAGAAGAGCTACTTACTCGAGTAGGAAGGCTCCTTAGGTTGGAGGAGGGCTTCAAGCTTTGGTCACTGGAATGGTAGGATGGAACAGGATCCAACTCAACATTTGTGGAGGGCCTTCAAGTATGGAGAAACAAGTAGAAAGGCTGCAACTGTGTAAAAGTTTAGGATGTGAAGCCGCATTGCTGTACCTCCTCTAGGAGTAAGGCACATTGTGAATATAGCCATTGGTTCAGATTTTGCACACCAGTCTTGTGACAGAAGTTCATAAAAGCCAAATTCTCCTGCATTCAAGGGGGGAAAACAGCTGATGACTTCTCTATTAATATAAGCTGTATATGAAAGCTCTCTGAGAATTCTTATTACTCATGTTTTTTTGTCCCACCGTTCCTTCTAAGGAGCTCAGGACAACATATATGGCTACTCCCACCCTCCTTATTTCATTCTCACAATAACCCTGTGTGGGAAGCTAGGTGAAAAATAGTGACTGGCCAAATTTGCTCTGTGAGCAGGGTGGATTTTGTGCTAGACCCCCCGCCCCCAAGTCCTTGTCCAACATACTGACCACTCCTACTCATCACTGATGTTCAGATTTTGCTCTGTCCCTCTTTTGTCTGTATCATCTGCAGTTGAAGTAAACCCTCATCCGTGCGTTGTGCAATGCTCGCCCCCACACTCTTTTATTCTAATCTAAAATGAAAAATATTATGAATCCAAGAAGACAGGTCACTAATTATTTGTTGACTCTCTTATTCATTTGTGACTTGCATGTTTCTTTCCACACCTTCCCCACATCCTGCAGGAAACAAGGTTCCTCCCACAGTCACCCACACACCTTCTGTCTTTATTATTATTTTCAAAAAGGCAACCAACCGCTCAATTATTGCACTAAGGAAACCAGACCAAAGAAAGAAGACAACAATGTTAAAACTAAAACAGAAACACCATTTCTGATTTCACCATTTCAGGGCAGGAGAAAGGTCGAGCCAGTCTAAAGTCTCTGTTGGACAAAGTCAAAGAGAAAATAGAGAGGGGCACAGTAAGGCTATAGTAATGGTTTTGAAACAAGATCTACTTAAGGTATACTTGGTGACAAGTATACATTAAATTATCTAGGCTGAGATACAGATGCTGTTGAGGAACATGTCTGTCTCCTTAGGTACCACTCCTTTGCCTTAAAATTCATCTAGCTCTGAGGTATTCAACTATTCTAGTTAACTAATCCAAGAAGAGCAGCCCCTGCTGGACACATAAAAATTAAAAATCATATGTTGTAGGGCCAGGGGTGAAAGTAAGCCAGTACAAGCTGGTATAAAGTGCAGTAAAATAACCCCTCAGGTTTTTGATTTCATCAGGAGGTTAATGGATTTACTCAGCTGTCCAGGACTCAAGCTGCTAGGCCACAATGAGAAGATGACCTCTTCCAGCTTATCCACACATTCCCTTTCACCAGAGAGGGCTTACCCACTGTTGCCACCAAGCTGGCCATCAGTGCAATTGCAGTCTGATGGTTGACTATTAGATTGTCTATGACAGGTGTCCCCAGTGTGGTGCCCACTAAGTGTTTTTTAAAAGTGGGTGGGGCTATATGGGGCTTTTCCCAGCAAGGCTTCTGACTGGCCATTTGAAATCTCATTGGATCTGCAGAATGTTCCCTCTAAGCTGAGTTAGTGTGAGCTAGCTCACTGTTTTTTAACCTCTGGCTCACACATTTTTGTTATAGCTCAGGAAGGATGGCTCCAGAGCAAACTAACTTATGCAGTAGCCTGCCTGGCATTCAAACCCCCTTAGGTGCCCCGGCAAATAAGTAAGCCTTGCAGTACCTCCTGATGATATCCAAAGAAGGGGAAGGCTTACCTCTTTGGCCTAGGCTCTGATTGATGAGAGATGGGCCACCCTAAGTGGTGAGATAACATTTGGCTGCCTGATTACTTAGATGGTCACGGGGACATATGGAAGGAGATCTGTGGCTGCTGTAATGTCTAGTTTGGCTCTGTGCGTCACACTTGACATCTGAGCTTAGTGCACCAGCGTCCATTAAAGATGTCAAATTACCGGCTGCCCAAAGCATCAGTGTGGACTTGCAAGGAGTTCACCAGGGTGAGAGGTGAGTGCTAAATAGAAACCCCATTGAAGTGAACCTGCATACCGTGGGTGATCCTGATGTGGTGGTGGTGGGAAGAAACCCCTGCTGTGGTCCAAGCCAGCTGCTGAATACTGGGTTCGTTGCATGGAGAGTCAGTGATCCAGCATAGTGAACAGCTCTGTTTATTCAGCACTCACAATACAACGAGCATGGCAAAAAGGGCCAACCTATATATAGAGGCATAACAATACCTAGCCCACACCCACTGTCCTGCTGGAGGGTATGAATTTCCCGCCAGTGATCTAATTGGTGCCCTCTAGGCCTTCTAGGATCTTAGTCCCTATTGTGTTCTTGGACCAAGCTCAGGACTACATGCGCTAGCCCCCTAGTGGCGGCCAGTGGTCACAACACCAGCCAAGCGCTAAAAGCCCACCAGGGGGAACCACCTTGCAGACAAATTAACAGCAACTCAATTTTTTTTTTAGTGTGCATTTTTTTACTGCCTATGACAATTGGGAGCAGGGCCCTGAAGGTGGTCAACTTATCGGGCCGGGGGGGGGGGTTTCCCTGTACTGAACTGAGTAATATTCCCAAAAATGTCAACTGAGTGGCCGGACCCTCTGGATGAACAAGCAATAGGCGGAAGGCAGACTGAATGTCACACTTGGCTAAGAGTGCACCAGGGCCACAGAACCTAACTATACCGACTGATTGATCCAAAGAGGTATACCATACAGAGCAGAGCTTGGAGGCGTCATTTACTGAAGCCCCTTTTGGATAAGACAGGTGGTGGACAGTGTTCCCTCTAAGCTGAGTTAGTGTGAGTTAGCTCACAGTTTTTTAGCCTTCAGCTCATGGATTTTTGTCTTCACTCAAGAAGGATGGCTCCAGAGCAAACAAATTTATGCAGTAGACAGCTCGCTCACCCACAGCTTTAATGCCAGTAGCTTACAAAGTAGATTTTTTTGCTCACAAGACTCCATAGCTTAGAGGGAGCATTGGTGGTGGACTAAGTTGAATTCACCCAGGGCCTTCTTAGGCACTACACCAAGTGGGGAAATCCTGAGGCTGGGAAGCAGGGGCGTAGCAAAGGGGCATGTTACCTTGCCTGCTTCACACTCCTTCGCTAACTTGCATGCAACTATGAGGTTACCACAGTCCATTGGGACATGGGGGCCCATAAAGGGTATGTGAAATCTGCTGCTGAACCCCTCCCAAAGGTATGTGGCAGCTGCCACATTGGGGTACCTGTTAAGGAGAGGCATAATCACCCTGATGCAAACAAGAGTTATTGCAAGGCACATATCCAGAACAGAGTCACTTTTAGGGTTGTTTGTTTGAGGCAGAGGCTGAGGTTTTGACAGCACCCGGCCCTCTTTCCTTCTTGCAAGTAGAACTTACAGAGGGTCAGGATCCCTGAAAGGGCTGCTGCTAGTTTCCACCTTGAGGGCATGATGGCCTCGGGTGAGGACCAAAGCACACGTCACAGCTATGGTTGAACTTACAGTGGTGACTCTGAAACCTGTTCTGATTAGAATCCTAGCAAACCTGCCTGGTGGTGTCACATTCAAATAGCATTTTTGCCTTGCCCTGGACTTTATGTCTGGTCCCACCATTATTAGCCAGATCTTATCATTGAGAAGATCCCATCTAGACAGCTCTGCAAAGCCCTCTTCTGAAAGGCCTCACCATATTCAATAGCAGGGGCATTCGCTGCTAGGGCCTGGGCCTTGCGGTCATTCCTCAAGTGATGGGCAAGGTGCCAACCATGCCTCCAGGTAGGCAAAAGGGAATAAGCTCATGTAAGCTATGATATATGAGCCCATTTTGAAAGGAGTGCTCAGTGCTGCCCCTGGGTGACCACTTCTTTTCCTGGTGAGGGCCAGTCTTACTACCATCACCCTCTGGCTTAAGGAGAGTGAAAATCTCAACATAGTGTCCATCAAGGACGTGTTCACAAAGTTTGTGCAGCAAATGGGTACCAGAAGGTCCTCGAAATCATTATACTGAGGGGGGGACAAGGGCCCCCATGGGCCCTGTGAAACTGCTTGGCTCCCCACATACAATGCATTTATTACATATATAACGGTAGTCTAATATAAATTAATATAAATTAATATATAAAAATCAATATAAAACCGACTATAAATTTTTACTACTATGAACTAAGGATGCACTTCCAGCACTTTTTCACCCTGCAACCATATGTCATGGTGGGCAAGAGCCTGCTATATGGCTAACCACAATGCTGTAAAGCGCCAGAGGCCAAGAACCAAAATGGGGAGGAGGGAATTTAAAACCGTTCAAGGCAGCTGACCCACTGGAGTCCTGCTAGTAAAGGCTGGGGTGGCTAGTGGTAAAAGCGGAGGTATTCCTAGCAAAGCCAGATGCTTACCCTGATCAAGAACCCAAAGGATTTCCACTCGTCCCAGCAGGAAAACAAACCACCCATTAACCAGCCGCCAAAGAGCTGCAACTTCGAGGGCTGGCACTCCACACTCCTTGCACCCAGTACCTCAGTCCTGTCAGAGAAGAAGCCACCATTAGCAAAGGACTCCAGATGCACAGATAAAATTAAGTGCAGACCAGTGAAAAAGTCCAGACAGCTAGGGTGCAGGGGAAAGATGCAGGCTTCGCTTGATATAGACTCGCAGGCCCCATTGCCGAACAGCTGTTGCCCAAGCACATGGCCACCAAACAGCTGACGGACCCTTTAAATCCTTGCCAGAATAAATACATGCCACCCGAAGCCCCAAAAAGGAAATCTCCGGCACAGCCTGTTCACAGACTGGAGCACATGGTCATCCACTGCGGAAGTTCGTCATGTGCACCAGCCCCTAAGCCGGCAATGAAGAACTGAGTGTGAGCCAGCCGCAGTGAAGCGTTTAAATAGCTGCAGGGGCATTCAAGCCCCACCCCTCAGAGCCTCATCAGCTGACATAGCCGATCAGTCCAGGCCATGGCATTTCGCGCCCCTTCAGAGCCTGCAGGCAGCACAAGGCTGCCATAGTGCATCCTTCCTCACCTCACCCCCCTGATCTGCAAAAGACAGCACAAGGTAAGTGTAGGCCGTGCACCTACACAGTCTAAATCTGAACTTAAGATCCCCCATATAAGAATGAAATTGAGTTAATGATCCAAGCCCTTTTCTTTCATGGCTCAATGTGAAGAAAAAGTACAGTTCCTGCAGGTTAAAACCCACAGATTGCAGCAGACTTTCTTGTAAATCTTGAAGATAGGTTTAGGACAGTTGCTGTTATTTTTGTAACCTTTCTCTGAACCATAACTTCCTCATCAGGCACTTTATAATCTACCTTTGAGACATGAAGTCCCCAGAAGCAAAATGATTACTTTCAGCCATCCTACTGTACAAAGCAGCCGCTTGGCGGTCCCTGGGGCCTTTCAATATTGCAGCCTTTAGCTCTGGTTCTTCAGAGGACAGAACTCATCTTTTATCATTCTTCATGCTAAATAGAGACATAACCTTCCTCAGGAGCTAGCGATATCCTGTATTTCATGAGGGCCCAAGGGTATACAAGAGGCTTGACTGCTTTGCGTAGTTGAAATTTTCAAAGCGAAGCAACACTATACCAGCATTCATCTATTAGGCGTTTGTAGAAGGCAAATGTTAAAGTGAAATTTTAAGATGACATACTTGACATTCAGCTATCAAGGGGTAAAAAAAGAAGGAAATTGCATGTTTATGCTTTTAGATGTAAAAAATATTTTAAGTGTACACTTCAGAATCTCTCTATATAATAATTGTGTTTTGGTTGTGGACTCTCCTAAACATTCCACACATTTCTAAATCAGTTGGTTCCATGATGTGTCACTCAAGCTCTCCCTATCCACTGGCTGGGTGTCCTGAGTCCTGTCTCTAACATTCTAAACAGTTTACTGTTCCTCTCCCCCCCATAGCCAGTCGGAACACAGAGGTCATTTGCATATGTGGCCTGATTGGCCTTTGCCTCTAACATTCTAAACAGTTTGCTGTTCTTCTCCCAGTTGGAACACAGAGGTTGGAACATAGCCAGTTGGAACACAGAGGTTGTTTGGATATGTGGCCTGATTGGCCTTTGCTACTAACATTCTAAACAGTTTGCTGTTGCTGTTGGGAGTCATTGAATGTGTTCTGAGGTAAAATACGTCTCCCAATCTTCCCTTCAACAGTCACTAAAGTTGCCAATCACCATGTTCCACAGCCACAGCACATCATTTTCCCTACAGAAAATTTCCCAGTTATCACAACTGATCTCCAGGTGACCAAGATCCATTCTTCTGGAGACAATGGCTGCTTTGGGTAGTGGACTCCGGCATTATACCCTGCTGAAGTCCCTCTGCACCCCAAACCCTGCCCTCCCCAGGCTCTACCCCTCAAATCTACAGGTATTTCCCAACCCAGAGTTGGCCACCCTGTAACTGGCTATGGAACCACTTTCCAGATCCTTGGAACCCAGAAGACATGGCATAGGAGGAAGTGCTTTTCTACCTTAGCTGCCACTGCATAGCCCCAAATCAACAAAAGTCAGGGATGGCGGGAACCATACCTGTTACTATGAGGCTCTCCTCCCATACTACCCACTTGGAGCAGCACAATGACTTGAGACAGCCCTGCCTTATAGGTAAGCAGAAAGAAATAAACATGGCTAGCCTCCCTCTATTTTTCCCTTCCCTCTGCCACCCCAGCAGCCACAGCCAGGACACTCACCCGGAGCTTCCTTCTAGAGCCCGTTGTACTTCTTCCCACAATGGGCCTTTCTCCTAGTGGAAAATATGTATGTGACAAACATATTTGCAAAAACTGGATCACACACAGGGTTGGATCTAGTGATCTTTCAGTGAAAAGCACTGATAGATGCAGACTTCCCCCACTTTTTGCCCTCTTCTCTATCCTCACTGCATCCCACCAGTCTGTCTTGCTGTTACTCCATGTGCCACCCACCCCAGGAATCAACTTTGAAACTATGGACCTGTTCTCTCAAGGGGTATGCAACCCCATCCAAAACAGGTGACACCTTAAGCCCCACGCTAGACCTTCCACTCACCAGTAGCACTTCCATCTTGTCAGGATGAAGTTTCAGCTTGTGAGTCCATCCCAAAACTGCCTCCAGGCACCTGTTCACAGTTTCCATAGCCTCCCTGGGATCTGCTGGAAGCGTGAAATTAGAGTTATCTGCATATATCTGTGTTACCTGCATATTGGTGGCAATTCAGCCTAAATCTCCAGATGACCTTTCCCAGTGCTTTTATATAGATGTTAAAAAGCATGAGGGACAAGATAGAACCAAGGGGAGGACCAGCAGTCCCACAGCAGCACACTCTGAAACCTAACCTTGAGGTAAGACTGAAACCACTCCAAAATGGTAACACCCAGTACTAACTGTGAAAGGTGGCCCATAAGGATACTACAACTGATGGTAAAAAAAGCCACTGAGAGGTCCAGGAACAGGGTTGCCAAGTCCAGGTTGGAAAATACCTGGGGACTTTGGGGGTGGAGCCAGGAGAAGGTGGTGTTTGGGGAGGGGAGGGGCCTCAGCATGGTACAATGCCATAGAGTCCACCCTTCAAAGCAGCCATTTTCTCCAGGGGAGCTGATCTCTGTCAGATGGAGATCAGTTGTAAAAGCGGGAGATCCCCAGGCCCCACCTGGAGGCTGGCAACCCTATCCAGGAAATAGAGTTGCATTCCCTCTGTCCATTTCCCAATACAGATCGTATACTGAGCGGCCAAGTTTGCTTCAGTTCCAGGTCTCAAATTAGATTGGAAAGGATCCACTCTCTCTTTCTCTCCCCCCCCCCAACATTGTAAACATTAGCAATATGTGCACGTTTTGGCTTCTCAGACATGTATATAAAGAAGCATGGTCACTTTGTGTTTGATGTGACTACACTTTACACATCTGGTGAGAAAAAATTGCCCAAGGTCACTTCAAAGGTGTAGGAAGCAAAAGCTCACCATCAAGCAAGCGCTTAGGCTCTGCATTTCAGCTGCTCAAACTAACATTTCGGTCACTAGCCCAGTTTGTCCTTGATCAATGACATAAAAATGTTGTTTCTTCGATGTTGTCTTATCTCCTGTGTGATTTTTTTTTTTAATCTTGAGCTAGCTATTCTTTGAAAATAAATCTTCCTGTCAAGAACACAATTCCTTAGGCAGAAGGATGTTACGTCATCCCTTCCACAGGGCAATTGAAAGGACGGGTTGCATCGGCTGTGGAGGGGGAAAGCCTCCATTCAATTATGCCTGTAGAAGTGAGGGAGCCATAAAAATGAGAAATATTTTTTCATTATGAAATTAGTCCAGTTGAATTTAAGCATACCCATGACACACACACACAACCGAGGGGACTTTGAAAGTCCAGCATGCTCACAGACTCTACCAAACTTGCTTCCTATTATCTAATCAAGGTTATGAAAGCCTAGTCTTTTGCAGACTGCCACCAGTGCAGATACATTTCAGCAGCTTTTCTTCAAGCATCATATGCTCTAGGGGATCATTAAGAAAGAGAGAAAGGAGCCCCACAGCTTGAAGCAGGACAGAGCGCCGGCTGCTTCCCCCAGAACACTAACGTGCTGCCTCCTCTCTTGTCCTTCAAAGCCCTCTTTCCCTTGAAGACCTCAACGTATAATTATGGGAGAGATGGAACGGGGAGGTGGTTTTCGTCAGACCAGATTCCACCTCCAGCTGCAGATGTCTGATGCCCTCTCGAGCTTTTCCTGGGGTCCCTTTCCCCCTGACCCATCCTGGATAACCCTGGCTAGCCAGATCTCATCAAATTTCAGAAACTAAGCAGGGTTGGCCCTGGTTAGTATTTGGATTAGAGACCACCAAGGAACGCCAGGGTCCTGTACAGAGGAAGGCAATGGCAAATCATCTCTGAAGCCTCTCACCTTGAAAACCCTACAGGGTTGCCATAAATCAGCTGTGACTTGGCAGCACTTTCCACCACCACCTTTTGCCCCACAAGCAGCTTGGGGGGGGGGGGCTTTTGCCGCTTCAGTGTCCCACTGTGTTGGCAGAACATCCTTCCATCCCCAGACATCCCCAGTGGATCCAGGCTTCTGTTTGCCTTCTACCATTTTTTATGCATTATTGAGCAAAAAATAAGACTCCATAAAGGCAAAGGTAAAGGTTTCCTTTGCTTGAAAGCCACTCGAATCCGACTCTAGGGGGCAGTGCTCATCTCCGTTTCCAAGCTGAAGAGCCAGTGCTGTCTGAAGATGTTTCCGTGGTCATGTGGTCAGCATGACTAAACACTGAGGCACACAGAACACTGTTACCTTCCCACACAACTCCCAAATAGCCTCATAAATAAGCACATTTTTGTTATTAAATATTACAGTATATTATTATTGACATACAGGCAATATGAAAGGAACAGTGTTGTTTAATGTAAAGTAAAGCAAGTTATTAATTTAAACTGTGTGAGTGTTCCAGGACAGAAATCTCTGTTGTAGTGATTGATGTATTCCCAAAAGAATTATATTCTGGGGGTGGGAAAGCATAATGTATAACTGAGAGTACGTTGGAGTGACATCTTCTGAAGAGGAAATATTGTGTGATTGAGTATTTCAAAGGTTTCTTGCATATCCCCATGGACAATATCCTTTGATTCTCAGCAGACCTTGCTCTTATTTTCTTATTCTTGAGGCCTTCCCAGACAATTCGAGAAAGATTTTGAACATCCTTTGTGAATCCGAACAACCTCTCTCATAGAAGTATTTCTATCATGTCAAACTCAAAGTCTCTCTTTGCCCATGCACAAGCTTCTAAACCACTCGACCTTTCCTGACTCTTATCCATAATACCTTTCCCAGTTTCCCCTCTCTCTTTCTCTCTGAAAGTCAAGGGTTGAGCACCATATGCATTAAAGAAAAATTCCACAAAATAATACCAGCTGTAGCTACAATTTAAGGTTCTATAAACCCAAGGGAAGCCCAGCGGAAGTATATATATTTGGAGGGTGACCCAAAAATGTTAAGCCCCAAGTCTGTGAATGTTAGGGTTGCCAGGTCTGGGTTGGGAAATACCTGGAGACTTTGGGGGTGGCTCTGGGAGAGGGAGGGGCAGGGCCTCAGCATGGTACAATGCTATCCAGTCCACCCTTCAAAGCAGCCATTTCCTCCAGGGGAACTGATCTCTGTCAGCTGGAGTTCAACTGTAAAAGCAGGAGATCCCCAGGCCCCACCTGGAGGCTGGCAGCCCTAGTGAATGTGCAGACATTGTGGGGGAAATGGAGTTTTGGGGCTGTTCTATGGGAAAGCATCTTGGGAGGGAGAATGGGAGGGGCAGAAGAAATTAAGCCCACAGGAGGTGTGGGATTGGCCAGGGGCAATGCAATTCCCCTTCTTTCACAAGTCCTTGAAGGCCCTTGCATCATCCTGTAATACCACTTGATTGAGCACTATTTTGTTTTCTGCAGCATACTCAAAGTAGCTATTTATTTATTTCATTTATTATCTTGCCAGTGGGGACCCCAAGTGACTCACAGTATCCTTCCCATCTTCATTTTATGCTTGCAACAACCCTGTGAGGTAGATTACGCTGAGGGAGTGTGACTGGCCCAAGGTCACCCAGGGCCGATGGGGATTTGAACTGGGTCTTCTAGATCCTAGTCTGACACTATAACCACTACACTACACCGGCAGTGTTCAATAAGTTTTACTTCCAGTTTACCCCTGATTAATTTCTGGACCACTGACACATCTTTTGGCAGTTTGACTATTCCACAGGTGGTAAAAGGCCACCTTGGCAGTGGCTGCTACCTGGGCCTCCATAGTTAAGGAGGCATCCAGGAGCACTCCCAAACTCCTGACCCTTGAAGCTGGCACCATCAGTGCCCCATCAAAGGCCAGTAGTGGGATCCCTACCCTTGATCCACACTGACTCAGGCACAGGACCTCCGTCTTCATCAGATTCAATTTCAATCGGCTCAACCTAAGCCAGCCAGCCACGTCCTGCAATGCCCGGTCCAGATCTTCCAGGGTAGAGTCGGACTGGCCGCCCAACAGCAGATATATCTGGGTGTCTTCCGCATACGGGTGACACCCTAGCCCGTGCCTCCGGGCAATCTGGGCAAGGGGGCACATATAGATGTTAAATAACATCAGGGAGAGCACAGCCCTTCAGGTCATTTGGGCTTTAGAACAGAGTGAGAATGCATCCCAAACACTGAAGTAATTCTGCATTGGAGGGAAATTAGGAAATTTTGGTTAGAGCAAAAAGAGGAGTGTAATCGTAACATTCACACTGAGCTGGCTAAAAGTGATTCAAAGAACAACTCAATCTGTTCTCCGAAAGAACAAAATGTTCACTGGCTGATTTAAAATCTATGTGCAGTGTTAATACAACATCACACATACAAAGTGCTTCTTTTCAGTGCTCATCCAGGAAACTTTTCTACCTTATGTTTAAAAAGCCACCTCATCATTACTTGTTGCTTAGCGTTCTTACAACATTTGTTGGCGCGCATGGTGTTATGCAATATTTTATCCTTGCAATAACCCCAGAAGAGGCAGTTCCAATGTCCTGGTCTTGGTGTGGAATAGTACTCTCAAGAGAAATTTACTTCCCACTTTTTTGTAAGCCTCTCCATCGAAATCTCCTTGTGCACATAAACTTAACTGTCAAAGAGAAGACTTTTAGCTCTTTCTCTTGATATGTTAGATTTTGCAAGCAGAGATTTTGACATGGGTGACACTTCCAGTAATGTTTCCCATGTGCACTTTGAGTGGTAGCAGCGGCTCAGAGGTTAAGATGCTAAGCTGCAGACCGGAAGGTCGGTACTTCGGCGGTTTGAGACCTGAGTGCCGTGTGATGGAGTGAGCTCCCGTTTCTGGTCCCAGCTCCTGCCAACCTAGCAGTTTTAAAGCAAGAAATTGCAAGTAGATAAATAGGTACTGCTTCAGTGGGATAGTAAGTGTTCCATGAGCCTTGGTGTTTAGTCATGCTGGCCACATGACCATGGAAAAGTCTTCAGACAGCACTGGCTCTTTCGCTTGAAAACAGAGATGAGCACCGCCCCCTAGAGTTGGATTCGACTACCTTTCAAGCAAGGGAAACCTTTACCTCTAAGAAAATATTAACTTGTCCAAACTTACTGCATTGGACACAATCAGAGGGACCACTTTATGATGTCATATCTACATTGGAGGGATGAAATATGTAGACTCTACAGGAATATAGAGTGTATCATAATGGTGGTACAGAGATCTCACACTAAAGCGCATGTTTGTAATGGGAAGTTGCATCTCCAAGATGGGACTTCTCTCTCATCAGACAAGAAAATTAAACAAGGACTTCAAGTAACAGTGTTGTAGATCCACCCACTGTAACCAAGAGGAGAGAGGGAATAGTCTTACCTGTCCTTATTAGTTCCTTGCTGGGAGTAAAGCAAAGAAGAAACAAAATATACTGGAGCAAAAGGGGCTGACATCTGCAGATTTTCCCCACTTTGCCCTCCTCCAGCAGCCCATCCCCCTTTCTCCCAGCAGCCATTTTTGACCCTAGCAATGTTGATCCCTGAGTTTGGGGGACCCAGGTAATAGCCATGTGGGTCAGAGCTCTACTGATGAAAGAGTAACAAGGCAATGGTGTTCCCCTCTCTCCTCCCATCACAGCAGCCCATCAACAGCAATGATGCCTTATAACACAGCGGAATAGTGCATTGGATACAAATGCCCCAGTCCAGTTATTCTTTATGGGTCCAAGATAGGGTTGCCAAGTCCACCCGGGCCAATGGTGGGGTATTGAGGGGGGGAGGTATGGTTGCCATATCTAGGTTGGGAAACTCCTGGAGATTTGAGGGTGGAGCCTGGGGAGGGCAGGGATCTCCCAATGCCACAGAGTCCACCCTCCAAAGCATCCATTTTCTTCAGAGAAATTGTAGTCTGGAGATGAGCTGTAATTCCATGGGATCTTCAGGTCCCACTTGAAGGCTGGCAATATGCAAAGAAGACCCTGCAGCTGACCTGTGGGTACCTCCATCCTACAAGTGATATTTTACCTAGCTGGTCTAGCCCCAAGTCACTAGGCCCTAATGAGGAATATCTCTCCATGTCCAACAGAAATAAGAACCATGTACTATTTGTCACCATGAGAAGCTTGTACAAATGAGCCCGTTTAGACCTTCTGAAAGCAAATTATTGTTTGGTTTTTTAAAAAAAAATATCTTTAAATGCTCTTCTTCAATTTCGGGCTTTTCCAACACTCATTCCTCATTCCTATGAGACACACAGACCAAGTATAAGCTTTTTATGTGGGGCAAAGAATCATAGCAAAACACTAATTTCATAAGCAGAAAAAAAATCTCTTCCTTTGTAATTAAAGCCATTGATTACAAAAAGAAAACACAGACAGTTGAGCAACAATGTCTCCACTGAGCAAGGAATGAAATTTAAAGGATGATATAAGCACAATTCCCTTTCTCTGCATTGAAAACATCTCCTTAGTTGGTAGTAATTAAAAGAAAGAGGCAGAATAATCTTCCAAGTTTCAGTTTTCCATCGTTTTGATGCCAGTTTTGTCCTGGGGAGTGTTGAGGGCTTACTTCTCTGTTCAGCTGTGCAATACGGCTTATTTTCTCCCAGCCAGGGAACAGATTAAAAAATGACAGTCTTTTTGCCTACCTCTTTCAGAATCTCCCTCTTGGAATATCCAGCATTCCAATCAAGTGCCTTAAGGATGGAATCCCTCTTTCTTTTAAATACCCCAAACCCCACCATTTGTACCTGGTGAAAAATTCTGGCCCCCTGACTCAAGAAGATTTTGAGGAATTCACTGATTACATGACCTTTTGTATTTAGGAAGGCTAATAAATCAATGGCAACTCTTCTCAGCCTGGCAAGCTGCAAGCTAACTGGAGGGAGGATGTTCTACTGGTTTTATACATGTGGGAAGATGAAACCAAAACAGCCTCTGAGGTGCAAACGATGATTGATTTAGACAGGTTTTGTGCCCCTTCTCCACAGAACCTGCCTAAGGCAGCTTACAAAATAAAACATAATTTGTAACTAAAAACCAGCATGGAAAAAGCCATGAAAACAGAAGATTAAGCAGCTCAAAACAAATACCAGTTTTCCAATCAAAACCCACTATTAAAATGGTGCTAAACTATCATCCCCTTTAATTAAAAGGCTGGTTTTGGCTTGGCTCCTAAAGGAGTAACATAGCTGCCAGGTGAGCTTTAGGGGGAAGACATCCCACAGGTGAGGTGGCATCTAGGGCTGACAGCCTCCAGGTGGGGCCTGGAGATCTCCTGCTTTTACAACTGATCTCCAGCTGAGAGAGATCAGCTCTCCTGGAGAAAATGGCTGCTTTGAAGGGAACGGTCTATGGCATTGTACTATGCTGAGGTCCCTCTCCTCCCCAAACCCCACCTTCTCCTGGATCCACCCCCAAAGTCTCCAGGTATTTTCCAACCCAGACCTAGCAACCCAAGGCACCACAGAAAAAGCTCACCTTTGGTCACCATTTGCCTCACTTCTGAAAGCAAAAGCAGACGACTGAGGCAGGGGTGTCGAACTCTTTTGTTATGAAGGCCAGATCTGACATAAATGAGACCTTGTTGGGCTGGGCCATGTGTGTCATAAAATGTAATGCCAGGTAGCAGAGATATGAACTTTATAAAGGACACAGACAAACACAATTAAAGATTTTTTAAAAAACTTTAAATAAAACATGCTTAAAACACTAGCAATCTTCCAGTATTTTGTCTATTTAACAGTCTCTGATAACTGACACATCTGCTCTGAATTATTGCATCAAAATGTCTGTGCTGTAGCAATCTTGAGTATGCTGTTCAGGTGTGTATGTAAGCTGCAAACTTACTTTTGATTTATTGACATTTATTACAGAAATCTCATGCTCAGTGTTCCGAGCCTAGAACCCAGGCGAAAACATGAAGTGGCTGAGCATTGCAACCTTTTGTACATAAGTTGCTTCATGTGCTAGTCAAGAACATGTAGGGTTGCCAGGTCTGGGTTGGAAAATACCTGGAGACTTTGGTGGTGGATCCTGGAGAGGGCAGGGTTTGGGGAGGGGCCTCTGCATGGTACAATGCCATAGAGTCCACTCTTCAAAACAGCCATTTTCTCCAGGGGAGCTGATCTCTGTTAGCTGGGGATCAGTTGTAAAAGCGGGACATCTCCAGGCCCCACCTGGAGGCTGGCAACCCTAAGAACATGAGAAGGCTTCCTAACACAGACTGAGGGCCATGTGTTTGTCTACAAAATGATACTCTTCCCCAAAGAAATAACTACAACTTCCTACAAAGGGGGTGAACTTGGTCTGGACACACACTCTCACTGGCTTGTTGTTATTCCTCCTCTAAAATAGATCACATTGCTTTCTTACTGAGAAAGATTGGATCATGAGGGCATGAATACAATGAAAAGGGGGAGGGAACTCATTTGCACCTAGGAGAGCACTGGCATAAAGTAGGAAGTAGGAAATAGCCAGGGCCTTGTGGATCTGATTAGGGCCCTCTGAGGGCCTGATTTGGCCCGTGGGCCACATGTTTGACGCTCCTGGACTAGGGCTTGTGAGGCAGATCTTAACTGGTGGGCTGAACAATATGGGACAAACTACATGATATATTGTTTCCAAATCTGCCCTGGTGACTGTCAAGCAGACAAGCTAGGGTGAACTTGAGTCCCAAGTTTGCAGGGGCCCAGTTTGGATTGGGACTACAGTAACAGAGGAAGAAAGGATTTGCAGATTCCCCTCCCACATGCTATTTTCCCAACCTGAAATGGCCCCAGAAAATGGTAGGCTCCAGGTGGGGCCCAGAGATCCCTCAGAATTACAACTGATCTCCAGACTACAGAGTTTAGATCCCTTGGAGATAATGGCTCCTTTGGAGGGTGGATTGTGCGGCATCATATCCTCGAGCTTTCTCCCTTTCCCAAACCCTGCCATGCCCAGGCTCCACTTTCAAATCTCTAGGAATTTCCCAACTTGGCATTGGCAACCCTAGAAGATGGTTATATGCCCCCTGGAGTGACAGGTGTACCAAGGGGCTAATGTAAGGCAGTGAGGCAGATAGCATTTCCATGGGGTTCCATAGGGGGTCAGCTCCAAGAATGCAAAAGGAATGCAGATGCAGTAAAGGGAGGGATTTAGTTACATGGAGATGCCTTCCACTGGAGTGAACTGGTGCTGGCTTATTGACCACCAGCATGCATGTGGAGCTTTGGACCAGTGACTTTGATTAAAATCATGGTAGACACTTCTATATTTTCTTCCTTAGTGTTTTTATTTATTTATAGAAATATTTGGACAGTGCCTTTCCTCTTGGTAGCTTAAAGGTAATAACAGATTGTCCCTAAGATATTTGGAGATCAGGCTCACCCCCCGCCCCCCCCCAGTTTTTATGTAGACTTTTGTACATAGAAGTATTAACACTATATAGATTCTATCTGGAAAACTAAAAATGACTTTCAAGTAAGAAAAAAGCCAGTTTAAGCCCCTTGGAGAGCAGGTCTACTCAGAATACTACTCAGGTCTATTTGATGGACCCTACTTCCAGGAAAGTATGCTAGCGTTACTCTCTTACTTACTAGCATTACTCTCTTGAACTAACTCTCCCAGGACTGCACCACCTACTGGTTTTATTAAAAATTTCCTTGAAATTGTTTCTGCAATATTTGCTCAGAACTGCTTCAGCTTGATCCGCAGGATTTTTTTTTTCAGTTCCCTTTTGCAAAGCAGGATATCCGTCCATCTGTCCTTCCCTCCCCAAAGGGCATCCAGTGTGTCTGTTGTTTGGCTGCCTCTGCTGAAACAATAGATATAAAAACACAGATAAGTAAAATGTGCTTGACAGAGTGAACACTGTAACAGTGCTTTCTTCTTCCTATAGATACTGCACGTTGTAGTCAATGGAGTCCATCCAACCATCCTCCAATTAGCCGTCCCTCAGCCAAAGAACCCTCTTAAGTTGAAGGAAGTTCTCCAAAGAAAGGGGGAAGGCATCAAACGTAAGCCAAAAGTAAAGCTGATATATAAATACCCTATTTATTTAAAAATTTAAAAAAGTTTTTTGCTCAGTAGAGTGATAGGATAGGAGTAGGCTCCACCCATCATCAATTCTCTATCATCTTTAATAAGGTTGAGTGTGTGTGTTAAGTGCCATCAAGTCACTTCCAATTTATGGCAAGCCTATGAATTTATTACCTCCCAAACATCATGTCATTAACAGCCTTGCTCAAGTCTTGCCAACTGAGGGCTCTGGCTTCCTTGACAGAGGCAATCCATTTCATGTTGCATCTTCCTCTTTTCCTGCTACCTTTTCTTGCAATATTGCCTTTTCCAGTCACTTTATCTTCTCATAATGTGACTAAAATACAATAGTTTCTGTCTGGTCATTTTAGCTTCCTGGGAGAGTTCAGGCTTGATTTGACCAAGAACCCACTTCTTTGTCCTTTTGGCTGTCCATCTGCAAAACTCTCCTCCAACACCACATTTCCAATGAATCAGCTTTCTTCCAGTCAGCTTTCTTCACTGCCCAACTTTCACACCCACACATGGTAATGGGGAATACTGTGGCATCTTGATCTTGGTCACCAGTGACTTCTTGGTTACAGTCTTCCTTTTGGTTGATGATGGAGCCAAGTAATAGTAGTAAAATAGACTGAAATATATACCTGCACAGACTTTGATCATGTATAGCCCCAGTCCCTTTAATTCCAACATGAATGGGCTGCATGGCCCAGGATGGTAGGATTCAGATTAGGCCAGGATGCCAAGGTTCAAGCCCTGTACCACTAAGAGACTCATGAGGCTTCAGTCAGCAGTAAATCAGTTATGAGTCATAAGAAACTAGAAAACTAATGGCAATTTAATTGCCTACTGTTGAGGTGTTTGCTTTTATCATATTCACAGAGGCCACGAGCTAGTTATTACAGCACACCCTTCAGTATGAATGAAAACACAGGAAAAATTGCTAATAAGACACTAGCAGTGCGATCCTGAACAGAATTATGCCCTTCCCAGTCAATTGAAGTCAATGGGCTTAGAAGGGCGTAACTCTTCTTAGGACTACACTAAGTGAAATGACCAGTTTGCGCGTTGATTACACTGGTTACCCAAAGGTTGCTACCCAAGCCAATTGCCCAAACAATCTTCATATTCCATATCCACCTATATATTCTATAACTCCTGGATTCAGTATTACGATAATGATCTCCTGGACAATAGGATCATGTTACAAGTAGATTAACTTGAGGGGGGGTGGGGAAGCAAATATTGTGCCACTGTTTGAGTCATTCTTTATTTTAAAAGGATTCTGTCTCTCTGGCCTCCTTGTCTTATTGGAAACATTCAGCTGTTTGGATAAGGGAGACTCTCCGCTTTATGGGCCAATTTGGTTGCACTCAGCAGGACTTCCGTCTCATGTTTCTTTCCAAAGGTACTTCAAACAATGTGTCCTGCATCCTTTTTCTTCATCATCGCAGCAGTGCTTAAGGCATTCCCTGGGCTCTGCCAAGTGGCCCCAAGAGGCCCATAGATGAAACTGATGTATTCCGTTGTTGGCAGTGTTACACCATTCACTGTTTATTTTAAACAGGGGAGACCAGCTAGCAAAGCAAAAGATCTCTTCATTTTTGGTTCAGAAAATCATTACTACAGCCGGGTTATGAGAACAGCCATTCTCTGCTTCGTTACAGATTTATGAGGGTTGCTTCCCCCTCCCCTAATTTGTATTACATAGTCCAAAAGAAACCCCAGCCTAAAACATTTGTAAGGCAAAATTCCCATTACAACTTGAACAAGGCTCTAACTTTCCAAAGAGTAGTCATCTTAAGTTGCGGTCACACATGTGAGATAAAGCAGGGGGGAAGAGAGGCTATTTCCTCCGGTGGAGATTGACCTGCAGTTGCGCAATCACAGTCTTTTGAAGCTGCGAGTGCAGCCCGCCACTGTGTGATCAGACGCAGCCATGGGGGGGGGGTGTTGCCATTCGTCTCCAATGCGCTTAAACGAGGGATCGATGATTTGCACCCCAGCCCTGAGGGCTCCCTATGGAGTGTGCGATGATGGGCATACCGAGAAGGGCAAAAAAACCCAATGGCACAGAGTTGGGATGGCCTGCTCAGGCCATCCTGATGCCATGAGAGCGCACTGGAGCAATCAGTCACGGGAAAGTCCGTCTGTGGCCTGTAGCAATCCATTTGCTACCAGACTCTGCTTGTGCAGCGGAGCAAAACGGGTTGGCGATGGCTGTGGGATGCTTCCCAGATGTTGTTGCATGATCGTGCTCCTTTAATTTGCCCAGCATTCACACCTATGTCAGGGCTCATTGTGTGTGTGATCACAGTCTTGGTCTGTTGTAGCAAGTAAAACAGAAATCAAGTGGCACTTATAGGACTGACCAAGTTTATTTCAGCATAAATTTTGGTGAGTCAGCCCTCTAAAGAAGTGAGGTCTGCTTCAGGAAAGCGTACCATGAGATAAACTTGGTTAGTCTAAAAGGAGCCACTTGATTTCTGTTTTACTTAACTTTCTCGTACTGATGTTAAAGGTGCATCTAGTTCTGAACTTCGTCAAAAAAAAAAAAACCTTGGTAAGATCCCTGCATTCATTTCTACATGGCTTCAGTCTGATGTCATAGGCTAGGTTAGACCTCTGAGCATACCAGTTTTAAAGTTTTGCAGGTGGAGAGTTCAGAATTGAGTTCCATCTGAGAATGTATGAGGCTCCAGGTTCTCAGGGCATCCAAGATGCCTAACATTGGAGAACTTTCCCCAAGATTATGGGAAACTGCATTTTAAGACCTTCATCCACTCAAGAGTAACAGTACTAGATTGGAGAGGCTGTTAATTTGGTCCTGATAGACCCTTTGGCTAAAGTTTAGTATACCTTCATGTCTCTCTGGTTTAGGAGAAACTGAGGTCTGGTCTACGTATGCAGCCAAATGAAATGAAAATGAGGTGACAGAGGGCTGAGGTGGTAGAATGGGCTGTAACATTTCAGGCTGCAGGTGAGGGATTACATTTGCAACAATTCCCTACCTCTAAGTAGAAAATTGACAGAGCATGAAAAAAGTTAGGATAGAACTTTCCTCCTGTTGGGCTAGTTATTTCTAAAAACAGTCACAACTTTTCCAGATACTGGAGCTATAGATGTCCCAGTATTTGCTTCATTGATGACTGGAGCAGAGAAGCATGATTCAGATTAGAAGATCATGTTCCTTTGCCCCATTGCCATTGCCATTAACTCACTGGCCCAGATTTAGCTAAAACCTTCAACTAAAGGGGAATTCTAATAGCCACCTCTGTGGTGGCAGCATTTGCTTGTTTGCACTGATTTCCAGAAAATAGTGTCGTGTACAGAAATGGATATGTGTCTATGACAGAACTCTGCATCCAAAGGCTTGTTTTTATTTATTCAAAATGACTAAATCGTGCATTGTTGCTCCAAGAGGGACTTTTCGAGGGTGCGCAGAGATGTGTTAAAAGTAAATACATGTAATGATCTGCATCTGCCGTCAGTTTGTACATGACTGCCTCTGTTCATAGCATAGATTGCTAGAAGTCAGCATGAGCAGTATCAGCCCTCTTAACACATTGCAAATCTGTTGAAACGATGTTTCTTCTGGTTAGACTGAGAGCTAATTCCAAGAAACATTAAAGTAACTTTACAGTGTGAATCTCACACTGCAGTGCTCATAAACTGCCACTTAATTACAATGCCTGAAGTGGAAAATCCAATAACATTTCATTCCTCAAGAAGATAAGGGAAGTATTCATGATAATATCCTGTTTCCCCCCACTTGAAAAAACCCTGCTTCATAGATGAGCAGAGGTGTTTTTGGTCAAAGTTGATCCTGCCTTTTGGCTAAGCAAGGGCGTTCTCAATCCAAGGCCAACCCATTTTGTGGCTGAGTGGGAAGGCTTTTGATCCAAACCCATTCCATTTCATGGCTGAGCAGGGATCTTGTTGCTTCAAGGCCATCCCGTTTCATGGCTGAGCTGGAGGGTTCGTGATCCAAGGCCATCCCGTTTCATGGCTGAGCAGTGATATTGTTGATCTTCTTGTGGATGGGCAGGGGTCTTCAAGTCCAACATTTTAACTGCTACACTAAATCATTAATGTTGCACTCAAAACCAGTTATCTGACATGTCAAGATGAAAAAAAGAATAATCAAGTGGACAGGGCCGGTGCCAGGCTTTTTTGTGCCCTAGGCAAGGCTAACTACTTGCACCCCCCCTGCTAACCAATTTTCAAAAACAGATGAATTCTTGGGAAAATTAAAATCAGAAACTTGACACTGCTAATTTCCAAGCCCCCGCAGCCTTGCCCTTGGCTCCCACGGGCTCGGGGGGGGGGGGAGGCAAGCACTTGGCCTCTGGGCCCTCTAATTGTCCTCATTTAGCTCCAGGGCCAGGAGGGTCACTCACTTCTCTCTCCCTGGCTGCCAGGGAGTCCCCGCCTCACTTCTTCCCCCAAGCTGGGTGCACTCAGTGGTTCCTTGTCTGGTCTTGCACTTCCTGGGGCTCATGGCTGAGGAGTGCAGGTGAGTGGGAGCTGCTGCTGCAGCCCCTGCAACTGCCTGAAGGAGTAAAAGTGTGGGAGAGCCAGGGCTGGTGATTGAGTGCGAGAGCCTGCGGCCAGTTGGAGGGACAATGATTGTCTGTTCTGCACCCCTCTCAGATCTGTGCCCTAGGTGGTCGCCTTACTTCGTCTAATTGTTGCACCGGCCCTGCAAGTGGATTAAACCCATGAGATCTGTCTGCAATTCTTAAGTGGCTTCTTTCATTCTGCATTTTACTTAATCTGTTTGTTTACAAGATTACAATAAAAAACAGCACTGTTTTATGGATGAAGGACTTTGTTCATCCAAGCACAATGCTTTAGAACTCATTCTAAAATACTCCTGCTGAGGTTAATGGCACTGGCTGGTTCAAAGAGTGGCAACTATGATGTTTAGTCTATGAAATTTGATAATCTCATTCTGGGTGTAAGCAGCTGAGATTTTATATACTTTGTGTTTTCTAGTCAGATCCTTAGCTGTTTACATCACAATAGTTCAAATCAATATGCAAAACTAAACAAGCTGAAGACAGTGGTCTTTGCTTTCAGATCTGTGATTATCCGAGCTTGTTCTGTCATGAGTATTCCAAAGTAAAGAGTATAATGGAAATGCTGGCAGAGTTCTAATCAAAATCAGTACTAACTGGTGTCCGTTTACTTGTAACAAATATAATATCATAATAACAGCACTTTGTACTTATACAGTGCTTCTCATCTTCAAAGGTTTTTATCGTATCTCTTTAGCCCAGGAAAGCTGACTCACCTAGTCCTGCAATATACCCAGCCAAGCCGATAATAAAAACTAACAAAGCCAACATATTCAGACAGGTGAGATGCTTAGAAACAGAGGCACCCCTTGCTTTACTGAGCAGGTTTTTGAGCTTTCATGCAAGAACACCACGGAAGAACAGATTTAGGATACCCACCGCCTTTCCAGTTGAAGAACATAGTGCTGTCCTCAGCAGTTAGACCCTTCTCAAGCATTTCATGGATGCAGAAGAGTGTAAGTCCATTTAGGATTGCAGTGCAAGTACTAAGCAGTTGTACCCCTTCTAACTGTCATAAGCAGTTATACCCTTCTAAGCATTTGATGGATGTAGAAGGGTGTTAAGCCCATTTAGGACTGCACTACAAGTCACCAGCCAGCTAGGATCTATGAAAGGTATTCAGAAGTAAATTCAATTATCATCTTCCATACTCTTGTGCTGCTCTGGTTTGCTTCAGTAGGATGTTTGAAAGAGAACATCTCCATGAGAGTCAGTTTGGTGTAGTGGTTAACTGCGCGGACTCTAATCTGGGAGAACCGGGTTTGATTCCCCACTCCTCCACTTGCACCTGGCTGGATGACCTTGGGCAAGCCATAGCTCTGTACCAGCTGTTCCCTCAAGGACAGCTTGGGAAAGAGCTCTCTCAGCCCCACCTACCTCACAGGGTGTCTGTTGTGGGGAGGGGAAGGGAAAAGGAGTTTGTAAACTGATCTGAGACTCCCTTGGGGAGTGGAGGGCGGGGTATAAATCCAATCTCTTCTCTTCTTCTTCTTCCATGGAATAAACACTTTCCTGTCTTCATCTCAGCTGCCCCTAATGGTGCCCAAATGGGTATCTGTGTTCTGGGGATATTACTGAGCTACTGAATTTCATGACTGCTGTAGTTTGATTTGGGTGATTTCAGCTCATGATAATCCTGTGTTGATCAGGTCCAAGTTCAGTTTCATGATGCACTGAAGAACCTTCAAAGCAGAGCTCTAGCCAGCAGGGGGTGCATGGGGCTACACCCCCTTTTGATTTTGCAGTGTCCCCACTCCAGCAGCAGCGGACACACCTTTCAGGTATCGGGATACATGCCTGAAGGGGCCACAGTGTTCCCAGGTTCCCTGGGTGCTGTGCACCCGAGTGCCCACCATTCTCATTTCCCGCCTGCCTGCCCAGGTCATCTTCCAGGACAGGGAGTCAGATAAGAGGGAGAGTCGAGCACCAGAGGTTCCCACAGCTTCTTCTCTTCTCCTGCTCCTGGGGGCATCAGTGCAAATATATTGAGGGCAGAGAAGGACATGGGGTTAAGGTGGGGCAGAAGAGTGGAGAGAAGGCAGGTGAAGGAGAATCCCGAACGCCGAACACTACTGATCAGTAGCTCCATGTAATGTAATTAAGTAATGTCATCAATGTAAATTAAATCCAGTTAGCTCCATTTAAATTAATTTAGTTTACATTAATCCAATTTAAATTAATTAGTGGCATCCTGGTACCCTCTCCTGAAAAAAAATTCCTGGCTATGGGGCTGCTTCAAAGCCTGACCTACAAATTAATGGAAGCCTCTTTCTTGCACTGTTAGCATCTCCATTATCTACCTGTTTGCTAATATGACTATAGATTAGCTTTAAATTGCATCTAAATCTTCACATTTTCAAGAAGGACCATTAACTGAATTCTCAAGATGCAAGTAAATTTCATTAATTTCAGTGGAGGCCCTGATCAATGACATTTTATTAAGTTCTATACATCCTCTGGATCAGCATCATGTTCTGTTGTCTTTCAAAAACTAAGAGTGAGGAGGCATAACAGTATGGCACTGTGCCCAAGAAAGACCTCTTTCAAGTAGCAATTCCTCACATCTGTGGAAGTATAATAAATTGGAATCAAGGCCTCCAAAGATGGCCTAAATATTCAAGTATCTTCATATGGGAGAAGGCAGTGCTGATAATAAATCATAGACCACTTTAGGCTTTGAAGATCAGAGCAACACTTTGAATTGAAGGAGGTTTATGAAATTATGCACCGAATTGAGAAAGTGGGTAAGGAGAACTTATTCTCCCTCTCCTGTTTCTATTAAATTCAGAGGTACCCAATGAATTTGATGGACAACAGATTCAGGATGGACAAAAGCATGTCTTTACTTGAATTATTCAGTTGAGGAATTCATGACCAATGTACAAAGTCACTAAGCCTAAATGGCCTTTTATGGGGATTAGACAGTTATATACAGAACAGGTCCATCAGTTGCTCTAACTATGATGACTAAAGGGATCCTCCACATTCAAAGACTGTAAGCTTCTGAATACCAGTGCTAGGAGGCAACATTAGGGGAAAACCTTCATGTCTGTGCTTTGTTTGTGGCACTCCAGGGTTACAGGTCGGCCATTGTGTGGAACAGGATGCTGGCTGAGTGAACCACAGATCTGATTTGGCACAGCTCTTCTTGTGTTCTTATGTCTGGAAACCAAATGGAAGCCAGTGAAATTGTCTGGCTATCAGACGAATGGGTGATATGTCTTTTTAACGATCTGGCAGCTATGTTCTGGACCAGCTGAAGTTTCTGAATACTTCTCAAAGAGAGCTCCACAGACAGTGTGTTACAGTGGTCTAAACAGATCAACAGGGCATACCCACCTTTGACCAGACCCTTCCTCTCTGGAAAATCAGGCATGCATTTTAACATCTAAGGTTGTTATAAGTGGGTTCTTCGCTTAATCTCCTTCTCTCTTAGGTTTATCCTTATTGCTCTCAAGAGGACAGGTCTTTCCCTGTCATTCTTAACTCCCTCTATTTCTCTGTCTCTCTCATCCCCTCCTCTCTCTTGTCTCTTCCCCCGTCTTATCTCTGACACATTTCCTCTCAGCTTCTCCCACTCATGCAACATGTATGCTGTAGCTTCACAGACAAAGGACCATACATTACAGGTACTTCTACTCAAATGAAAAGGGTTATTCTGGAATAAGTTGTTTCTAGACCATTTCCTTAGAGGTGGGGGAAGCTTTCTGAACATATCAAATAAGTTTTAAGTCCAAGTGAAATCGACTAATTTTTTGCCAAATTGAGAAGCTTTCTTCATACAGGGGCCTAGGTGGAGCTCTTGAGAAAACACGAGGGTTCCCCAATGAATGCCCCAGAGTGGCTTTCACTTCATAATTACACAGATTAGAAAATAGCATTTTAAAAAAATTATGTAATCAACAAAGACATTACAAAAAAAAATAAATAACAAATCTTCAAATAGCATCAGCAGCATACAATTGTTTCCTGTTTGTTGAGTTAAAATTATCCAGGAAAGATGACTTCTCAGTCTACTAGGGCAGGTGCTTGAATGGGCCAGATTATTCTTTGGTTAGAACAATGCAGAGGTCTATAGTTAGATACATTTCTCATAGCGGAATAGGCCCTTTTTCATCTTGACAAAAATAACAGTGTTTGTCTGTTAGTACAGGAAATAAATATCAAGAGTTGGATTTGCAGCTGGACAGTATTGGTACACTGAAGCCAATAGAGATACATTGATTTACATCAGCTGAAGGTTTGTGTTAGGGACAGGCATATATTATAGTAGTTGGGCTGAGTCATGACTAATCTTCTAATGCAGCTTGAACTATATTTAAAGAATTGTATTCTGTAGTTGAAGAAATCTGCTTTGAACATAACTAGAACGTTAGAGCCCGAGAAAGTACAGATTCACTTAACCAGCCATTGCCATGCACCATGGGCATGTGATTAAATACCACTTGGTACAGTGTTCACAGTTTCCCATACCATTTGCAAATTACATTTTTTTAACTGATGGTGGAGCAGCACATTGTGATCTGCGCCTTTGAATCTTGCCACTAACAGGGTGACACAATCATTTGTATCCAATAGTATGTTTGATGGTTTCAGTTATATCATATGAGCATCTGCATGTTCTGTTATCTGCCTTCCAAAATTGCTAAAGACTTTAAGAATTAAAGAAATTAAAGAAATAACACATGCAGGAAAAGGAAGATTAAGAAATCTGACAGTCTTTGAAAAGACAGTATTAAATAAAAAAAGATAGTGTTAAATAAAAAATCATCTTCTAGGACACATTTATAAATTGTTACTTCAATATGACACAGAAACAGGACAAGTCAGGATGTGTGTGGTAAAATGGATGCAGAACCTTGATAAGGAAATTTCATTTCAAAAAAATTTGTGGATAAAGGATATAAAATTTACAGCAAGTCAGGCACTTACGGAAAACTGGTATATTTGTGTTGGTATATTACTCCAAAAGATATAGAGAGAGTGGACAAAAATTACTTGGAAAGTGCTAGAAGTGTAGAGAGATTAATGGCACCTTCTATCATATGTGCTGGTCTTGTAAAAAGACTAGTAAATACTAGAAACTTGGAGGGCAGATAGAGGGGCAGCCAGGGGAGGTCCTCTGTGAGTCTGATGCTTCTAGCTTGTGGGGGGGGGGGGGGACATTTGACATACTCCTCTATCCTTTGCACACTGGACCCTATGGAGGGATCTTTTCCCTTTCCCAAAACCAATATGTACACAACTTGGAAGGGGATGTATTAAACGGAATGACAGGATTGCCCATTGGAAACAATGGGAAAGGCTTGAAGACCCATTTGATTTTTAAAAAAAAACACCTTGGGATGTCACCTGTCTCAACAGACCAGTCAGCCAGCCAGCCGCTAAACTGGCATCCCTCTATGGGTTGTGCATGCCTGGAGTAGCCCAGCAGCAGCTAGCCAAAGGGGGTGGGAGAGTGGGGAGGGGAGGAGAGAAGGGAGGGTGCAGTGTGTCCCATTCCTTGCTTATACACTTGGGCAAGTCGGTGGCAATTGGACGCCCCCTCCACAGGTCACAAGTGATGTTAACCACAATTAAGCAAAAAAAAATGTGGGTTTCGGTTGTAGATTCAGAAGGCATACACAAAAATAAACTGGAGAAAAAAGAATAGCATAGAGGGCAAGGACACAAAATACAAACTTAACCATAAAAGCTCAACTATTTGGATTCTCTGGACTAAGCTACAGTGAGCTGTTAGTGCAGAAAGGGCCTGTAGTCCATTGTTCTTCTGTAATCTTTATATTAAGATCTCTTTGTCATTTAGTTTTGTAAGGTATTGCCTTCGTCCATTGTTTTGATTTAGTATTTTATATATAATGGAGACCAGTCCTTTTTCTTTACCAACATTGATCTTGAGAAGTTTTTCAACTTTGCACAGGTGCACATGCACACACACACACACGTTGCCAATGATCACAGCTTGCAATGCCAGTGTCAGTGGGTTCTACTATGCATTCTGTACACTCAACATGTTCCTCCATATTATGAATTCATGTGACTCCCATTTTTCACAGTGGCTAATAACACAGCAGAGAATCCTCTAGTGCTCCGCAATATAGAAAACAGGACTTCGCAGCTGCTTGTCAGTTTCAAATTTTTTTTTTGTCAATTTCAACATCGTTTTTTCTCCCTTTGCCTGCCTTCCTTTCTATTCCCTTTCATTTAACAAACTGACATGAAAAGGCATGTGCAAAACCTGAACCATGAGAATTTAAATGGAAGGTGCTTGCTGGATGTTACTGCACAGCTGCGATAGGGCAATTGCATAATTTTTTAAAAAATTGGACACCACCCAAAAAACATCACAAGTGATGTTACACTTTGATTTAGAACAGTGGGTGTGTTTTTTTAAAATTGTAGCTGCACAATTAATACACTGGAGTGTATGGTGCATAAGGCAGGCACAGAATCTGACATCAAGATTAATGGTTTACTGCTCTGAAAACCTGCAGTAAGATGTGGGTGCATAATGTGTCTTCATGTGGATGTGAAAACAAATGCCTTTCAAATCCACCACAGCAGATTTGGGCTGTAGTGTTTAACTATATTTTAAGATTACTTTCTAAAGGGAATGTGTATGGTTTTGCAAGGAACATAATATAGACTGCTTTTTCTTAGTTGCTCATATTGCTTTAATTATCCTTCTAATTGGCTTCTTGTGTAACAGTTCTTATTATTGCAACTGAGGAAGTGATTGTACATATTGCAATGACTATCAGATTAAAAATCTTCCCTAATTCTGAAACATTCAGAATTAACCAATACATTTCTTTTTTTTGCTTTCATAGGCAGTATGCGGCAAAATTGTATCTAGGATATTAAAAGATCTACTGGGTCATTTAGGCATTGTTGAAAGACAAGAATGATGGCGGAAATAATTGTTACAAGAAACACAGGACTGCCATTTAAAATAGAAGCCCTGCTTTGAATGCCCTTCCCTCTAATGTCTAAGACAATTTACCAAGTGCTCTGATGTCATCATGTTATGTCGCAGCCAACGGAGCAAAGCTGAGGGATGGCATGGGATCCTGGAACATATATAAATATACATTGCCTGGAGGAGAGACCTTGACACAGGGTTCTGTTTCTGACAGCAGCCACATGCTCTTTGTGCTGCTTCAAATCATCTCATAATATGATGCTATTAGCTATTTAATTCATTTTTTAATATTTTGGTGTAGTATAAAGGGAAGAATGTTATCATGAAATAAACTCATCAAGAACCAATTAGGAGAACTAAAGAACTAAGACCCTAAACACAATGCTGTACCTTTGATCCCGCACCAGAGGTCATTACCAACACTCACAGATCAGATAGGAATATTTTGCTTTGGAGGGCAGGTTAATAAATATTGAAGCCAGAAGCCATTAAATGGCAAAAGTCATTACATTAATTTAGAAAATGATGAACCTAAGTTAGCACTGCAGTATTGACTTATGTACCCCAGCGAGCGTTGCAGTCGGGGTCCCAAAATCACCCGGTTGTCCCAGGGCCGAGGGAGGCCCGGTTGGCGGTTATGAGGGCCAGGGCTTTTTTGGTGGTGGCCCCGCACTGGTGGAATGAGCTCCCAGACAACATCAGGGCCCTGCAGGACCTCTTACAGTTCCACAGGGCCTGCAAGACGGAGCTCTTCTGCCAGGCCTTCAAGTAGGGGCCACCTCAATTTTACAGCCTGGCCCCACTATTGGAACCCACCAATCTAGACGATTCAGCACTGACCAAAATTGGTTACCATCTGTGACGCTGTTCAGATATAGTTGATGAAGCTGTGCCATCTTGTTGTTTGATTTGCTGTGTATTGTAAGTTTTTATGTTTTTAACTTGTAACAAATTTGTTGGTAGCCGCCCTGAGCCTTCCATAAGGTGGGGAGGGCGGGGTATAAATCTCAATAAATAAATAAATAACTTGACTGGGAAGGATGAGACTGACTTGGAGCTGGCCTACACTATTCACAGGAGGAGGGCAGTTTTCACCATTCCTGTGGTAGCCCCCCTGAAACTGCTGCTCCTGGGGAATAGAATATCCCAGGAATGACTCAGGGTATGGCTGCCAACTCTATGCTGGGAAATTCCTGGAGATTTGGGACAGATCCTTGGGAGACTCTGGGAAGGGAGTGAGGGCTCAGCACAAATATGATGCCACAGAGCCCACCCTCCAAGGCTGCCATTTTCTCCAGCGGAACAGAGCTCTATAGATGTTATAACTCCGGGAGAACTTCAGATCCCATCTAGAGGTCAGCAACCTTATTGGGGGGGGGGGTGAATCAGCGGTCTCCCATGGAAGGGTGGAAATGGCAAAAATCCCCCCCCCCACGCACACACGCTTGTAGAAATTCTAAGCAGGATCCAAGCCAATGTCTGAAGCAGAAAGAACACAGATATGGTGGCAATTCATTGTTGTGTCTACAAATAATTATGTAGTAAACTCACCAGAAACCCATAATGTTGCACAATGTATTTTATGGATCATGGCTCCAATATAGAGACTTCTAAAGGCCATACACAGAAGCCCAACAACACTCACTGCCAGGCCTGACCCAGCCTTTTAAATGGAGTCAGGGAAACTGCAAATGAACTCCTTCGTCTTCACAGGCACTGTGTATGTGTACTGCATTGGAACGAATGGAGTCAGATGCAGCAGGAGCTGTGTATGTGCACTGCAGTATATATGGGGCTCTGAGCAAAAGCACATGGTTGTAAAACAGTGTCCCCATAGCACCCACTGACACCTTTCCTGGTACATACTAAGTGTTTTTAGAAAGTGGGCAGGACCAACTGGAGCTCCTCTCCTGCAGGCTGGTGATTGGCCACTGAAGATTTGATAGGCTATGCAGATTGAAAATAATGTTTTGATGGTTGGTGGCACTACATTTTGGTTTTATTCTCTCACTCCTCTTTCCTAGTGTATTTTTAAAAATGGTTCATCTTGTCCCCCACACTTGGGGCTTCCTCTTCAAGCATGTGTGTCTCCACCTTTTATGGCAGCCATTTTATGGTAGCACCCACCACCCTGTGTCAGTATTGCAAAGGCGCCCACACGGTCGAAAAGGTTGGGGGCCCCTGCAGTACAACCACAGCACCTACAGCTGATAAATCACTATCTTGATTTTCCAAATGTTTCATGCACAGTTAACAGTCATTTTGTTTTACAAACTGCAGCTTATTTTCCGGGTCAGACTCTCAGGTGCCTCCGTCTCAAGACAAATTTCATTCCTCAGGCAAAATCAAGGTTACAAAAGAACAAAACTCTCCTCTGCTTTCCTCTTTCACTTCCTTTCTTTCTACAGACTCTCTTTTGTGCCCCTACGTGAACCCAACCACTCCTTCAGTTGTCCAAACCAAACCACGTTACGCGACATGATTTTTAAAACCCAAACCTTAATAAGCCTGTTACTGTGCTTATCTCCTTATCTAACCTTACCTCTAAAACTAAATGTGCATTTTTAAGCCTACTTTTCCCTCTTTTTTCTGATTATCACATTTGGTGAAGCAGATGGGAAAGCATTTGGAGAAATTACATAAAAATTGGGAGGTTTCTACAAAAAGAAAGGTGATCTAAAACACTATTATCCAGATTGCCTGGATGCAGTGTCCCCAAATTTCTGATCCTGATCTACTGAAATTAGAATATCTTCCAGCTATGGCTACCAGGTGATAATTCAGAGATTTGTACTGTACCGTTGAATTCTGCAGCATAACTAGGCTGAGAGAGACAGACAGACAGACAGTAAGCACATGGTCATCCACTGAACTTCGTGAGGAGTTGAATCCAGGCTTCCCTGGTCTTAGGGTTGGATCTAGCCAGCTTTCTCTGCTGGTAAAAAAAGAAAATAGGAATCCCTTTAGATCACCAATAAGACTATGCAGGAGATCATAGGTAGGGTTGCCAAGTCTGGGTTGGAAAATACCTGGGGACTTTGGGGGTGGAGCCAGGAGAAGGTGGGGTTTGGGGAGGGGAGGGGCCTCAGCATGGTACAGTGCCATAGAGTCCACACTCCAAAGCAGCCGTTTTCTCCAGGGGAGCTGATCTCTGTCAGCTGGAGATCAGTTGTAAAAGCCGGGGATCCCCAGGCCCCGCCTGGAGGCTGGCAGCCCTAATCATAGGTCCTGCATGGACAAAATCTATGAGTGATGGGGGCTGAAGAAAAGAGGAGAATTAGGTAAGATAGAACAGAAAAGCTGGTCAGGTCCAGCTCTCAGTCTTTACCCTCTAACTACTACACCATACTGGCTCTCTACCAGAAAAGGTATAGAAATGACAGGAAACATGGAGAAATGGCCAGCAGAAGGTCTTGTGGCCTTGTCTCATGTATTGAGGCAGGGTGGGTTTCTGTGCTGCAACTTGGTGAACCAGCTTTTAGCTTCCTTAGAATTTCCAAGTCCCTAAGCTTAACAAGATGATCTCCCAGAGAGAATAATGTAATGCTGAATGTTGTATAGTCCATGGATTAAATCAAACTGTTTAAGGAATTCCATGACCTCCAGAAGATTCACTGGCAGTTCCCCCCCCATCTTGAGTTTCTCGCTGAGTCTCTCCAAGTTTAATACTTCCTGTGTTGACCTGCAGAGTTGCATTGCCACTGGGGCACGAGTCTGTGAGTCAACGCAGCAAGCATATAAACTTTAAATCCCTTACTCACTGAGTCGTGCCACAAGTCAACTCAGCCTTGCGCCCAAAGAAAAGCTGCATAATATCGGCTTTTATTTAGGTGCCGCTATTTTGGCCGAATAAATACCAGGAAAATACCAGTAAGGTATTTTTCAGGTATTTCTTTGGCTCTGTATATACCGAGCACACTCCCCTAATCAAAAGAACTCTATAGAGTGCTCTGCCTTTGAAACCTGGATCCCTGTTTCATATGTTTTTTCCCCTAGATCGATGGATATACCACTAATGTGAACAAAATGTCTCCTGCACAATGACTGTTTAAAAAAAGCAGTCATATAAATCATTCACTCGATGAATCAAATTTTAAAAGAATGTCTGCGGTATGGAAGTGACTTCAGGCCCCAAGAATGCTTAGCTGGTGGCCTGATTTGATTCAGGAGTCACGTCTCGAAGGAAGTGGACTTTTGCTCTGACCTCTAAACATATTCACTATCATTACGACAACTGCTAGTGAAAAATCAAGTCAAGATGAACTGGAGGCCAGGCAGGGCAACTGGAAAACTGCTTCCAGGCCTAGTTCAGCATCCCACTACAGCTCCCCTTGCAGACTTTAAAAAAAAAATTCCCCTGTCACTGATGGGAAGAAAGGCACAGCCAGTCAGCCTTGTCATTTGGTCAAATGCAAAGAAAGAAAACCATATGGCAGGTTTAGGAAAATTACTTTCAAACTGTACAAACTGTAGCAAAGATCCAAGAAAATAAGCAAAAGAGGAGAGGGTTCATGCCTATATAAAATAAAAACATTCCCTGCTCACTTTCACTTCATGTCTTCATATTTAGGTGAAAGGGAGTACTGCAAGTGAAAATAGAGAGAATATTGTAGCGGTTAGAAGAACAAGAAGAAGAAGAAGTAGAAGAACAAGAAGAAGAGATTGGATTTATACCCCACCCTTTACTCAGAATCTCAGAGCATCTTACAAACTCCTTTCCCTTCCCCACAGACACCCTGTGAGGTAGGTGAGGCTGAGAGAGCTCTTTCAAGAACTGCCCTTTCAAGGACAGCTCTTGTCAGAACTATGGCTTGCCCAAGGTCATCCAGCAGGTGCAAGTGGAGGAGTGGGGAATCAAACCCAGTTCTTCCAGATTAGAGTCCACATACTTCACCACTACACCAAATATCAGACTAGGATCTGGGAAACAAAGGTTCACATCCCTACCCTGCCATGGAAGCTTGCTGAGTAACCAGTCACACACTCAGCCTAACCGACTTCACAGGGTTGTTGTTGTGAGGATAAAATAGAGGATAGGAGAACCTAACCTAACCTGTTGTAAGCTGCTTTGGCTCCCATTGGGCAGAAAAATGGGGTATAAATATCTAAAAAAATAAACTTGTAAATGCATAATCAGGTTGCCAGTTGAAATGAAATGGTGTTCATTGTTGCAAGGAATGACCTTGTTTCATTAGAAAACTGAAGACAAAGATTTTAAATATATGACCAAAAACAATCAGGTGATCATGGGTGGAATGTGGAAAGCTAAGACATCCAAGTCAAAGCACAGAAGGGATGCAGATCACAAGAAGATCCAGCATTGACCCAGAAAGATAAGACAAATTTAAGTAATGGTAAAACTTACATTTTTCAACCAGAAGAATTTCCCAAAGTAGGTTTTATAAATAAAATGCATTAAGACCATGAGGAAAAATTGCACTAGACTATGAGGAAAATTTGCATTGGGCTACGAGGAGAAATTGGATCAGGCCCATGATGGGGAAGGCCTCCAACATATTTCCTCAAGTCAAATTAGTGTTTTTTGGGTTGCCAGCTTCCAGGTGGGGCCTGGTGATCTCCCAGTATTAAAACTGATATCCACAGGACAGACAACAGTGGCTGACAGAGTCAAATAAGAACCTTACACAGTCATCTAAGCAGATTTATATTCTTCTACATCCACTGACGCCAATGGGCTTAGAAGGGTGTAATTCTTCTTGGGATGTGACCGTGGCTCAATGGTAGAACATCGGCTTGGCATGCAGAAAGTCCCAGCTTCAGTTCCCAACACCACCAGTCAAAAGGTTTAAGTAGTAGGTGTTGTGAAAGACCTCTGCTGACATAGTGGAGAGCTGCTGTCAGTCTGAGTAGATAACACTGAGCTTGATGGACCAACAGTTTCATGTGTTCATGGAACTGTTATTTGCCTATCTTTGCCTGTCTAGTGAATTGTCATATTCATGGTTATTGATCAGCATGAAATACTACATATTCAAATGTAATATGCTGGTTATATTCCGTGTCCTTTAGTGCACTATGACTGCAATCCTGAGGACTCTGGAGTAAGACCAGGGGTCATTTCGTAGAAAAAGAGGTGGAGGAGCTCATTAGCACAACTCATTTGCATAACTCATTTGCATATGCCACACCCCCTAACATACCGGAAGTGTGTCAGAAGGCGACACCCACCCCTCAGGCTCCACTCCACAGGTGAGTGAAACTGACCTGCTCTTCCTCCATTCCCTTCCCCATCCAATACTTTGGGCAATAAAAATAAGCGTAAAGAACACACCCTCATTCTCTTCCTGCTCCCTTGAAACCACCAGGTTTCAAGTAGACTTGAGATACCCAGGATATGTGCACCACCCATCCCTTCCCCTTCCCCTCCCCACAACAAGACACCCTGTGAGGTAGGTGGGGCTGAGAGAGGTCTTTTGAGAACTGCTCGTGAGAGAACAGCTCGGAGAGAACTTGTGACTGGCCCAAGGTCACACCAGCAGCTGCATGTGGAGGAGTGGGGAATCAAACCCGGTTCTCCCAGATTAGAGTACAACTCCTGACCACTACACCAAACTGATGGGGTGGAAGCTGCTGAAGGGTTGGTGGAATTTCTCCAGTACTTATGTGCCGTGTGCCCAGATAAAAAATGGTACACTTAGAAAATGTATATGTCACCTTGAGCAAGTCTCTGGAAAAGCAGCACGCAGTCATAAAAGGAACAATGATAAAATTATCAATATTAAAACAAAACATTAAAAACAATAAAGACCCTAGCAGGACTTTCCCCGGCACGCTGCGCCTCTGCACTGCTTGGGGAAGCTGAGGAGGGGGCGGGGCTTGGTCATCTGCCTGCCCCCTGGGCTCCTCACTCCCGGAGCTGCGCTCCTGTGCGCTCCCGCTCCAACGGACCCCTGAGTAAGACACATTTAACAACATGAAGTTTTCTGCCAGGCCTGGTAACTCTCGCTCCAACACCACATGAGGACTTAAGCACCGGGTTTAACTCAGTGCTGCGTTGTGGCCTATCTGAAACCATTAAACCCAGTTAAAATATAGAATGAAACCCACCAATAAAAAGCAGTAAGAAAGGACACAGGGATACCAGACTGGCATAATCAACAGTTAGTTGATCCCTTTCACGGTCTTTTATAGACTGTGGTGGGTTGGTCTGTCTGTAGCAGCAGAAAAGAGCACAGTCGCACCTTCAAGAGTTAACAAAAACTGTGGCAGGGTATGAGTTTTTGTGAGTCACTGCTCACTTCTTCAGTCAGATATAGCTTGAACAGAATAGCAACATTGATAGAATAACGAGATTTATAGACGAGCACTTTGCTGAGAGCATATTACACCTGAGCTCAGTGACCTGCTCTAGTTTCCAGTTGCCTTCTGGGTATATTGGACTTCTAAAGCGCTAAACATCAACTTCTAGAGGCTTTCTCATCTAAGACCACCTTACCACAGAGCATATCTGACTATACCATCCATATGCCAAGTCTGAATGGGAAGGGTGGCATTCTCAGAGGCTGTCCCTCAGCTGTGGAACTAGTTACCACAGAGACAGGGCCATGTCTGAGTACCGTTCATGTTTGAGAGGGCCAGCTTTCAGCAGGCAGAAAATCTTACCACACAGTATTTTTAAGATAAATAATGCTGTATGCTGAAAGAAATTAAAATCTTGGCTGGGGGGAGGCAAGCAACAGGAAAGGAAAAATTGAGTAGAAAAGAGGAGAATTGGGGTAGTGCAAAAATTCAGGCACTCTGTAACCACTGCCTCCCCCCCCCCCCCCAACTGGTCTTGGCAACCAGAGGTCTGAAGAGGGCAGAAAGTCTTTTTTTTTTCTCCTCTTGCCTCTGCCTAAATTAGGGTATAAAGATTTCTTACTCTGTTATTTCTGATTCGGCACTCCATCTAAACCTGTTACTTTTTTTAAGGTAAGGAGAATAGGGGAAATTTCTGGGGATTTTTTGTTTTTGTTTTCTCCCCCCAAAGAAAACAGCCAGACTGCATGCATAGGTTTTCTTCAAAACAGACCTCCTCTCTTGGCCCTTATGCTTATGTCTTTTCATGACCTTAAGTTCATTTGAAACAGCCTCACTGAGGAAGGAAGGAGGGTTTCCACTTTGGTCCATCTTTGTAAGCACCCCGTAAACTTGCCTGCTTCGGGAGGATTTTGAGGGCAGGCGTAGACAGCTGAGCCACATGGCAGTGATGTTTTAGGACCACTCACTACCTGTTTTTTTTGGGGGGGGGGGAGAATTCTGTCTTTTTTGAATTTCCTAGTGATAATATTTCAATAGGTTTGCAGTGTGGTTCATACTTCTGCACCTGTAAGCTGCCTTGAACATCCATTTGGTTGGTGAAAAGACAAGGTAATAATATTTTAACTAAACACATGCCCATATTTAGAATACTGGCTTTCATTTTTGGCAAAATTTTGAGATTTAGCTCTCTTTTGGATTTTTTATTTTTTTTTTGAAGGGAGAAACCATTTTGATTACGTCTTTTCCCTTTTGTTCTAATTGTGCAGCCAGGATGAGAAACAGTGCTGATGTGCACTATGCTTAGCTACATAACCTCTCTTCTACTGGTTTACAGGAGGGACACCGTTAAGAGAAGTTGCCAGCCTCATGGGGAAGGCCTCAGTTGTAAGAAAAAGGACAAGTATTTCACCTCAGTCAATCACTCTCTCTCAGTCCTAGCTTTGAAGGTTCAAATGAAGTTTGGCTGCCATTCAAGGACTAGGGATGTTGGCAAGATTCCCAATGTGATAGGCACCTTTCTTCTTCTACCCAGCAGCAGTTGTAGTGTATTAGTGTGTGCCACAGTTTAGGACAGATAGTGAGCTCCAAGCATTCCAAGTTTGGGAAATAATATAGGACTTATCTTAAATGCAGATAAAAAGTAAGAATCTAGTGTTTGGCGGGGGGTATATTGTATGTTTTAATCTGTAAGGGTACCTTCTCCATGGGCAGATTTCTTCTTTAACCATAAGAGATTATACATGAGATTCTGGTTAATAATAGGAGGAAGCTACAATAATGCTTTATTTATTTAGGGAAGCAATTTTTATCCCAGAACATTCAGTCTAAAAAGGCTCCTGAGAAGGCTCCCAGAGTAAATATCCACAGCATGTTAAGAGACAGATTAAAAACCCTCATTAACAAACAAGCTGATATCATTAAAAAAGCCATATAAATAGCCACACAGACCCAGCATGAACAGGGGGAGGAAAGTGTATGAATACAATACCTGAGAGAAAATGTATTCCCAGGCACCTCTAACTGCACTAGCTCAGCATTAAGTGGATCTTTGTGAAAAAGAAGATCTCAAGATATCCATGGGGAAAAGTGTGTTTTTGGAATGGTGTTTGGTAGAACTGCAGGGACAGCATGAAGGGGGAGCTACAGGAAATTGCCAGTTTCATCTGAATCCAACCCATGAGGTACAAGGGACAGTACCATTCTAACTCATACTAGCCAAGTTGCAGCATCAGCTAACTGAGAGATGACCGTTGGTGTTTGTGAGTGTAAAGCCATAGACAAGTGCTCAATACATGAAATAATTGTCTTCAAAGATATGTATCTGGTGCTGGTACAGGGACCAGATCTCCTGCTCCCCTGTCTCTGGTCCTCCCCTGTTGAGTGGCACAGCAGCAGAAGTTGGACTGAAAATGTGAGGTTGCAGTGACATGGTCACATAACCAGAAGTGAGATCATGTGTTGCTAGGCTGCTGTAGCAACCCCTTCCTCCAAACTCTACAGTAAACCCAGAAGGGACATTGTCATGTTCTGCAATATCTTGTGATGTTTCATGATGCTCAGCCTCATCCCCAGAAGCCTGGCTATTAAACTGAAACTTAATCCTAACAAGATGGAAGTGCCACTGGTTAGCAAAAGGTCTGACCCAGGACTTAAGGTGTCCCTTGTTCTGGATGGGGTTGCACTGCATTCACTCCAAAACTGCCTCCAGGCACCAGTTCAGGGTTTCTACAGCCTCCTTGGGAAGTGTGAGATAGAGCTGAGTGCCATCCACATATTGGTGACAATCCAGCCCAAATCTTTGGATAACCTCACCCAGCAGTTTCATGTAGATGTTGAAAAGCATGGGGGGAAAGGTGGAGTTGTGGGACCCCAGCCAAAGGCCAAAGAACTGAGCAGCAGACTCCAGCACCACCTTCTGAAACCTATCATCCATGTAGGACCTGAACCACTGCAAAACAGTGCCTCTCAGCCCATAAAGCTGAAATAAACCTAGTAGGATACCATGATTAATAGAACTGAAAGCTGCTGAGGGGTCCAGGAGAATCAATAGAGTCACACTCCCTCTATCCATCTCCTGGTGCAGGTCATTTACCAGGGCGACCAAGGCTGTTTCAGTCCCATAACCAGGGGGAAAGGAAGGAAGGAAGGAAGGAAGGAAGGAAGGAAGGAAGGAAGGAAGGAAGGAAGGAAGGAAGGGGGGAGGGAGGGAGTACATAGTTTGGCAACAGCCTTGGAGCCAGGCCTCCTGCTGGATAAATTTTGCAATTTTTTGCAGCTGTGGCAAAGAGTGCCTTCCACCAGCTTCATCCTAGCCAGCTGCAGCCTTTCATAGGCAGTAAAGATCTGGCCACTGTGATGCATACCCTTGTTACATCTAGATTAGATTACTACAATGCAGTCCATGTGGGGCTGCACTTGAAAGGTATTCAGACACTTCAGTTGGTACAGAATGCTCCAGCCAAGATGTCAACTTAGTGACCATATCACTCCAGGCTTTGCCAATCTACACTGGGTCCCAATCTGTTTCCGGACACAATTCAAGGTGCTGGTGTTGACGTTTAGCACCCTATCTGGTTTGGGACCAACATACCTGAAGGACCACCTACCCAATGACTGTGGTCATCTTCTGAGGTCTTGCTTCAAGCATCTCCACTTTCTGATGTTGAGTAGGTGGCAACATGGGAGAGAGCATTCTCATTCATGGTACCAAGACTAGAACTCTCTTTGCAGAGACTCACCTGTCCCCTTTTGTCACCATTTCCACTGGCAAATAAAGACCTTTTTGTTTCATCTGACATTCCTTCAGTGATCCCTCCTTCCTGCCACATGTTTTAATTGTTTTTGTTTTTATATATGTATTTGAGTTTGGTTTTAACTGTTTTAATGATGTGGTTTTTTTTTTTTTCATTTTAATGGTTCTTGGAGATGTATGCTTTTATTCTGTCTGCCACCTTGGTAGCCCTGATGAGGGTAGAAAGGCCAGATATAACTATTGTAAATAAATAAATGTCATGTTTTCAGGCCCAGCCATTTTGTTTGTTTGCTTGCTTGTTTTCTTCTTTTTTTTTTTTGGTGCTGATAAAATGGGATAACGCCACGTGTGCTACGGAGGAAGAATGAAATACCAGTGTGAAAAACAGAATGCAATTAACAGGCTCCTGCCACTTGGTCTTCTTAAATCTCACTCAGTACTCCTCAACAGCAGTCTCTTCTCTCCCGCCACCCTGCTGGTTATCTTTCCTCTCTGATCTCTGTCTTCATCTTCTCTATGGTCGGGTCAGCCTCGAGGTATTATTTTTCCTGAGCTCCTTCTATCCTTTCATCTGCCTCGTAACACTACCTCAGGAGAGCAATATCTTGAGAACTCAAACTGTGGTTGAGCTCTGCTTTAAGTGTTCCCAGTGCCTCTGAACAGATACCACTCTTGTTTCCATGGCAACCCTTCTGTGCACATTTCTATTCTCTTACTTCAAGCTTTCATTAGATTTAACATTTAAATAGGCATTGATTAAAACATGACATTTCTAACGCTCTGAAAAAATATTCATTTTGTACAAAACCCCATTATGTGGCACAGACAAACTGGTTGATGGCCAATTTAGTTAATAGAGCTTTTCAGTTGACATTGGATCATGCCACGAAATGCTACACTCTCATAACAATTTTAAGTGACTCAGACCCACACAAGCTAAGGAAGTCAGAGCGACATTATGCAGTGCTTTATTAGGGTTATTGAAGGTAGGGGTTACTGAAGGTAAAGCCTGAGGAATGTGGCAATTTAATTCCTTCAGTCTGCACCCATATTCAGACTCAAGGTATTTTCTGAAGTTAGAGATATGAACATTAATGATTAACTAATACTGCCATCCTAAGCAGAGTTACACCCTTCTAAGCCCATTGACTTCAAAGGACTCAAAGGGGCATAATTTATTTTAGGAGTGCACCATTAGGCCTAGTTCTCCCTGAAGGGATAAATCTATGGGGCTGTACCACTTCAGAGTGCAAGCTGGGATACATGTGAGAGAATGTGCTTGCCTACAAGAAACAAAGTATCCCTGCACATGGATAGCTAGATAGCAGGGAAAGTTCTTCCTTCAATCTAGTTTTCCACATGCAGGTTTTCTAGGAGCATTCTTTCATCTGCGCCCAATTTACAATTTGAAGTGAAATGAAATTCAGTTTACCCAAAGAGGTATGTCCTCTCCTTTTCACATAGGGCTTCTACTGATGGTCACCTCCTGGGATAAGACTAAGAGTGTAGACTTTATTTCAAAGAGGAATAATACTCTAATTCCAGTGCCATCTGTGAACATTGCAGAAGCAAAGTCTGCTCTTCCTCTCCTTCTGTGCTTTTGGTCCCACAGACCATGTGTCTATCTGGACTGTAAGGAAGCAAAGCAAAATATAAAATAAGATGTGGTATCCTCTGAAGACTTCACTGAAAAATTATTCTCTTTTATGGAAGAGGGGGGCAAATAAGGTGATATACTCTTGGTTTTTAAGATGCACTTGAATAGTCCCAAAGCGAGGTATGGATATAAAGTCTGAAGTTTCTTTACCAAATGCATTGGCCAAATTACATGAGGTATCTCGGGACCAGCATTGGCTATCTCTGGCTATAGGAACAGCAATGAATGCCACATGTTAGAGAAAAAGACCATCTGCTTCATTCTTTCCTGATGAGCACCGGAAGGCTTCCAGATCACTATTGTTGGAAAGGGAATGTTGGATCCTCAGGGAAAGTCTTGTAGGTTTAAGGACTGGCATACAGCACAAATACAGTGTGCACTGTGAGAATGTCTAGGCAAAAGGAAATGGGGCCGCCAAAGGACATGGTGGCTAGACACCATAAAAGTTGACATCAGCCTGAGCATGGAATGACTCAAAGAAACAGTACAAGATCAGAAAACGTGGAGAGAACTGGCCCATAGAATCACCAAGAGTCAGACATGACTGAATGGCTAACAACAACAACAAGAATGTCTAAAACAGTGCAAGCTGTATGTTGAGGGCCACCATGAAGTAGGTTTTTGAATAGCCTTTATGTGGAGGTCACAGTGTATAAATGGAGTTCAATATTTCAGTGCTGCTACCACATCAGGGCATACCCGTCTGTGGCTGAACACAGCGTTCCAAATAAAATGAAAGGATAACGGAGGTTCCAAATACATTAGCACTTGGAAAGATTCATGGATTCAAGCACTCAGAAGGTAGGCATGAAGGAGCTGGAGGAACTTCCTCCTGGTATGGAATCTTCCAAACAACTACCCATCTGTGATAGTTGTTTGGATGATTCCATCCCATGGGAAGTTCACACTGTTAACATTCCCTATTTAAGACTGTCAGATCTATCCTTGCTTCGCTCTTGGTAGTCCTTTTCATTCTTTCCCTCTAGCCATTCCGTTCTTAGGATGAGTAGATTGTCTGACTTGTGCATCATCAAAAACAGGTGCCGCAGTTTTCCATGCTACTACTGAGCTTCTGTGTAGATGCTGAAAATGATGACCTGTTCACCATAAGTATGGAGCTTCTACTGGCAGAAATAATGGGCAGTACAATTGAGGGATTCATTGTGTATACATTGTTAATAGTAAATACTCAGCACCCGGTTTCCTCCAGGTCCTCACAGCAATCAAATGAAGCAGGCTGAGTTAAGAGAACATGACTTGCTTAAGGCAACCCATTTAGCTTCATGTCTGAGTGAGGAGCCGAAATAGGGTCTCCCAGGTCCTATTCCAACACTTTAACCATCACACAGCACTGGCTTCAATCAACATGCCCCAGATTGCCTTCATTTCAGCAGATTTCAGAACTGACCAGCAACCTGATCTCTTACGACCAAGCCTAAAGCCCATTTCTCGCAGAAAATAATAAGACCAGTAACTATGGACTTGGGGATGAGGAAGTGAGGTGGCAGCTCCTGCCTCTGACTCAAGCTTAATCCTATGAGGATACGAAAGTATAAGTGTACTCATACAGTGTGCATATATCATGAATCCCACTTTTCCTGGGCTCCTGATCACAAACCCAGAATTTCTGCAGACCTTTAAAAATGAATCTGCTCAGGTCAGAGGCAGGATGCACCTCAACAGTCTGCATTTGCTGGATGTGCAGGACTCATTTTGTAGCAGGAGCTCCTTTGCATATTAGGCCACACCCCCCAATGTAGCCAATCCTCCAAGAGCTTACAGAGCTCCTCTTACAGGGGCTACTGTAAGCTCTTGGAGGATTGGCTACATCAGGGGTGTGTGGCCTAATATGCAGAGGAGTCCCTGCTATGAAATGAGCCCTATGGATGTGCAAGGTATCTTCACTGCCCTCTGTTTGTTTTCAGCCCAGTCCATCAAATAATTTATTATTATTATTTTTTAGGCTTATATTTATTTGTCTGATAAATTATCTGGAATCTGCAATGGAGAATTCATTAAAAAAATTGGTATAGAGAATTTCCTTTTCTACTTTGTTGGCGGCTGAAACTCTCACTGAGCTTAGCCACTGCTGAGCTGGCAGGACAACCCACAGTTCAATCAATGAGCTTGATTTGCATTGCCTTTCCTCTGACTGACCTTTGAACTGGATTTTGTGGGCACAGTGCACTCAGAATCCTCAAAGGCTTGTCAGTTATTATGCTTAAATGAAATACTCCTTGCCAAAGAAAACCAGGTAAAATGGATATCCAGTCATAAGAAAAACAGTGAAGTATAAGAGGCAAAGGTGTCAGGCAAGGATGTATTTCATCTCCCTATCTCTTCAATCTATATGTAGAACATATCATAAGGAAAACGGGATTAGATTTAGGTGAAGGCGGAGTGAAAACTGGTGGAAGGAACATTAACAGTATGAGACATGCAGGTGACACCACATTACTGGCATAAAACAGTGAAGACTTGAAATGCCTACTTCTGAAAGTTAATGCAGAAAGTGCCAAAGCAGGATTACAGCTGAACATCAAGCCAAAAATAAGACTACTGGGGAACTACGGAACTTTAAGGGTGACAATGAAGAAACTGAAATTGTTCAAGATTCTCTATTCCTTGACTCTATTCCTTGACATCATTTTTAAAAAAGTAAGACTGCACCCAAGGAATCAGAAAGAGATTGAGACTGAGAAAGGCAGCCATGAAGGAGGTAGAAAAGGTTTTCTCTCTTTTTTAAACTATTTTTAAAATATTTGTCACATGTGCATGTGTGTGTGCACATGCGCATGTGTGTGCCCCTGGAAGTCATGGCAATCTCTGATGACTGATCCCTACCGGGGGCCTGGAGGATATTCAGAGAGGTGGCTGAATAAAGCCTGCCCCTGACTCCCACCTCTGGTATTCCAATAAGGTCTCCCATCTAAGTACTTGCCAGAGTTGACCCTGCTTAGCTTCTGAGATCTGACAAGATCAGGCTTGCCTAGGGCTATCCAGGTCAGTGCAAGTTAGAAAAGATTCTTAATTGTAAAGATGTGTCATTGGTGACCAAGATCAAGTTAATTCAAGTCATGGTATTCCCATTACTGTTTATGGGTATGGAAGCTGGACAGTGATGAAAGCTGGCAGGAAGAAAGTAGATTCCTTTGAAATGTGGTGTTGGAAGAGAGTTTTATGGATAGTGGGGACCAACAAAAAAGACATAAGTGGATCCTAGACCAAATCAAGCCTGAATTCTCCCTAGAAGCTAAAATGACCCTTATTGCACTTTGGTCATATTATGAGGAGAGAAGAGTCACTGGAAAAAATAATATGCTAGGAAAAGGTGAAGGCCACAGGAAAAGAGGAAGACCCAGCATGAGATGGACTGACTCAATCAAGGAAGCCACGGCCCTTAGTTTGCAAGACCTGAGCAAGGCTGTTAATCAGGGCTCATTTCATAGCAGGAGCTCCTTTGCATATTAGGCCACACACCCCTGATGTAGCCAATCCTCCAAGAGCTTACAGTAGCCCCTGTAAGAAGAGCTCTGTAAGCTCTTGGAGGATTGGCTACATTAGGGGTGTGTGGCCTAATATGCAAAGGAGCTCCTGCTACAAAATAAGCCCTGCTGTTAATGATAGGATTTTTTGGAGAATGTTAATTCATAGTGTCATCATAGGTCAAAAGCAACTTGATGGTACTTAACACATACACACAAGAAGCAGGAGACAATGAAACATACAGGGTTCTGTGGACAAGCTTTCCTCTTCCCAAACCAAGCTCAATCTATGGGTTTTTTTCTTTCCCAGTTTTCCTTTTTCATTTTTTGGCTTAGGTTCATATTGCCCTAAATACGATGTTGGCACATACATTCAAAGAGACAGTGGTGAACTGAAGATGACTCGCACCAGGTTTCATTAACAAAAAGGATATTTAAGGATTACATATTTGTAAATTCGCTTACACAAACATTCCCTGTTGATGCACCGGACTGCCAGGGACCAAGTTGGATGTTCTGAAAAGTTGTGCCCTGACCATCTGTTGAAATTCTGTTTTCTTTTCCTACAGTGAAAAGCACCCAGGGAAACCTGTGGGGTTTGTTATGTTGTGTTTGTTTACTGATAGTGGGGATGGGTGGGAAGTTAATCTACTGTGATTCTTGCTAGACCTCATGGCTTCTCTGTGATGAGTCCAACTGCGGCAAAGTAGATGGGATCTATTTCAGCTCTGCAAGATAAACAGTTCAAGAACTTAAGAGGCTTCAGCCTATGCTTTGGTGTGCTGCACAAATCTTACAGCTGAATTAAAAATGTGTACATTTTTTCTTTCCATGTTGTGCAGTATGACAACAATATAAGATATTTTAATCAAGGGAGGGAATTGTGGCACAAAGGCAGTAGATGAAACACAGAGGAGTTTCTCCTTGTTCATGGATGTTTGAAGCTATTTCAATGTTGATTAAACAGGAGCAAGAAAAGAGTCTGAGTGAAAGGCAAGGAAGGGCACTAAAATCAGGAAATATCTGACTCTAAAATAAGAGGTGTAGTGGTCATACACCACACCTCTGATCTAGGAACTGTCCCTGACTCCTAATCCCAACTATTAAAATTATTTTAAAACTAGAAATAAGGCCCGTTGTGTTAATAAATACAACAGACTCTAGAAAGAGGCTCTGGGTGGGTGCCCTGGCCTTGGGCACTCAGCATCAATTTGCTGTGGTGACCTCAGCAGGGTATAATGACACAGAGCTTACCGTTTTCTCCAGAGGAACTGATCTCTGCCATCTGAAGTACTATCAGGTGGCAGTAATAGGGTGACTGCTGGCACCTTTACCTATCATTTTTTGCCTTGTGATATTCTGCTTGAGGTGTGATCCGTCTTTTTTGTGGTGTGGCATGGTTATTGTCACGCTCCTCAGTCCCCTCCCGGGGGTCCCGCCCCGTTGCCGTAGTCCCAGGCGGGGGGAGGAAGGCGTTGCCACCGCCGGGAAAGCGGATTGGGGTTGGCTAAGGCCTCAGACTGGCGGGGGTGAGGGTTAGGAGCACCCTGGATCACCCTCCTGCCTCCGGGGGCAAGGCTTTTGGCTACAGACCCCTCTCTCTCTCTGTACGGGCAGCCTGCTTTTCCCTCTCTCTTTGCCTTCTCTCAGCCTCCGTTGCCTACCCGGCACTTCCTCCCCGGCCTGCCAATTTCCCCTCTCTTTTATTCCCGGCTGTCGTGCAACCCCTCCCCTCCACCAAGCCCCACCCCCCCTTTAACTACTGAGACGCCCAGCCACTTGGCCCCGCCCCGGGGCTTCTGTCGGCAACTTCCGCTTCACGGCGTCTCCCACGCCCAACGGGTCTCCCAGGCGTCTTCCTGCTGGCCCGCGGGTGCTCTCTTCGGCTCGGGCCCAATCGCGTCGCGGCTCCAACGAGCGGCTCGGGGCCGCTTCGGTGAGTGGGGAGGGTTCCCCGGTGCTGGCTGCACGTCGCGGCGCTCGCTCCCAGGACCGGGCGCGTCCTCCTCTCCTGAGCTGGGGCTGCGGGTGACGAGGCGGCGAGGCGTGTCGGCCGGGGGCGGCAGGCGCCTTCCCCGACCTTTTTCCTGCCGGCTGACTGGCCGGGTCGGCGGCGGCGGCTCTGCGGCCGCTTGGGTGTGGGGGGGCTGCCGGCTCCCGGCCGGGGGCACCGGGGGGTAAGGCCCGGGACGGGACAGTTATGTTATATTGGGTTTGTTTCTTTTGAAGGGGAAGTGATATGTTGTGGGTGAGGACATATCTTACCTCAGAATACACCAGGTCACATATGCAACTGACATTTCCAACTGTCGGGGGGGGGGAGTTTGAGGTGCGTAATAGAGTGAAGTCCAGTCAGCTTCCATATGCAAATGACTTTGAAATGCTGGCCCAATCAGAGAAGAATGGCCTAGGCTGCAGTGAGTGGGAGAGAAGAGCGGACCCAGCACCCATCCAATACCAACTGATTACTCTTGAGTGGCAGTTCATCTGCTAATGGGTGATCTGGTACTCTTCAAGGGCCTATGGGAGAGCCTGGAATCATGAATAAATTAGTAAGCCTTTTATATATATAAGATAATATTACAGAAAGTGCATCCTGCAGTGATAAAGGAAGTCAGTCATCACCAGCCTTCACTTTCTAAGAGACAGACTCCATAAGCCTTCACTTGCAAGGTTCTTGTATAACCTGCTAGTTGATGAATAATAGACATTTCCTCAACAGCCCATCAATGCCATCTTTATCCAAAACCCTTGAACCCAAACCCTGAAGCTACACCTACATACAGAGCTGCAATGTATGCAGTTTGAACTTGGGCATTTTGAAGTGGCTGGGTAACGATGAAAGGTTCTGTACTGCAACTTGTACTGGTTTAGGAGATAGCACTGCTTGCCTGCTGCCCAGAGACTTGCTACACATTTCATTTCTATATCTGTAAATAAACCACAGCCTGTGTAAGTTTCCAGCTGTTATGTCCACTGATCACTACTAGGTGCCAGCGAGACTCACCCGACCTTGGCTCCTGTGAACAACAGGGGCCAAGGATCCTGAACCTATGACAGGACACCAATAGGACCTTTGGTGGGAAGTTTAAACCTGCCAATGGAACTGGGAGGTGGAGTTCAGGAGTCGTATAAAGTTGGCCCTTTTTCTGGCCAGAGTTTTATCTTCATTCCCGATGTTATCCTAATAAAGATCTGAGCTAAATCACTATGCCTAGAACTCAGTATTTTATACAGCTCTCTCTCTTTGCCGAAGCTGCCTCATACTGTAAGTCACCTTGAGCCATGGAGAAAAACTGGAATATAAATGTTTAAATATATAGAAGAAAAGACACAGCTTGTAAAAGGCAGCTGTGGAACATCCAGTCTTCCCATCTGAAAAGCATATTTTATTGATTGAAAAAATATTAATAAGGTATTGAAGAACTGAGGGGAAACAGGAGCTACAGTCCATGAAGTTTTAAGCAAATATAGGTCTGATTATGTACAGGAGCCCCAGAGCAAGGCAATGATGTTAGTGGGCTGGATCCCATAAACAATGACCATAAAATATTCACAGACCACACAGTTCTTCTGTGTACAGAACAAAAAATCTCTGAGAAATGTGTGTGTGTGGGGGAGGAGGGTTCTATCAGTTCTCCTTTGCTGCTGTAGATACTGGTACCATCCTGTTCTGATCCTGAGACTCTCCATCCCTTGCCTCTTAGGAGCAGCTTTTCAAGGGGTGCATAAGGCTATGGAAGAGGAGCAGTTGTGTTTTATGAACCTGTTCCATTCGTGGTTCATTAGATCCATGGCAGCAGCAGCAGCATTTTAGGAATATCTCGTTATTGCCTGTTTTAGAGCACAGAACACTTTACAGTTTGTAGAGGCAGGGTTTAAAGAAAACTGTCAGCCATAAGAAATGGAATGGGGAAACCCTGCCCTAAGAATGAGTCCATGAGCTATAATTGATGGAGGAGTCTTGATAGGTGTTCTTATGCAGGCAGCCTGACCTCTTTAGTAGTGCTAGGATTTTTTTTCACAGCTATTGATCAAACAGAAGTGCAGGATTTTCTAAAGCCACCCTATTATAAACGATTCCCCCACACTCATACACCATTTGTTTAAACCCACCATTTGGAGGTCAGGATAGTGTTTGTACAAGAATAATGAGTTGTGAGTAATGTCTTTTCTCAGCATAGACTGTGTTTTGTTTTAAAACAGGCAATAACTATTTAGATTGGGGATTTCAAAGGCATGGCACTGGCCTAGGAGCCCATCCCTCAAGAAAACTCAATTACGGATCTTTATATAGGTCACTCTGAGGGTCTTAGAGGTCACCTATTCCAAGGGTCTATATCAACTATTGAATTAATATGGAGATAACCAGAACTTCAGCTGGTTAGGGCATAAATTGCAGATATGGTGTGATGGATACTTTACTTCCTTGTACGATATAAAAAAGAATGTAAGTAAAAACTATGTAAATTCTAATAATTTCATGACTATTTTACAATAAGGGGAACGACTTTATGCCAGAAAAATATGGTCAAACAGAAGATTTCAAACATCTCTAAATGCAGATTCTGCATGTATAGAAACGGTCCTGATCAGAGGTGTTGAACTCATTTGTTATGAGGGCCGGACCTGACATAAATGTCACTTTGTTGGGCCAGGCCGTGTGTGCCATAAAAATGTAACACAAAGTAGCAGAGATATAAACTTTATAAAGATGATTTCAGATCCCGAATGGCAATAGCAGGCATGATTGGATTAGGTGTGATACGCAGAGGAGTGGAGATGGCATTGGAAAAGAGACAGGAAACTGAGGTCTCAATTTAGTACAGGAAGATTCAGTCCAGGAGGATGCAAAGAATAAATGGAAATAAGTCTGAATAAGTGAGCAGTGACTAACAAATGCACATTCTCTGCCATAATTTTGTTAGTCTTTAAAGCTGCTACTGGACTTGTGCTATTAGAAACCACAGCATTCAAAAACTTGGGGGAGGGGCATTCTAACCTTCCAGAACATTCAGTTGCTGACCTAAGAATAGCAGTTGGTTTATTGCTATTACAGTTCTTAGACCAGATATGCTTACAATGCAAACTCCTGGACTGAATTAAGACCTAGGTTTCTTCTCTCATTACCAATCCCTGCTATTGTCATTTGGTATCTGAAATCATTTCACTCTTTAAGATACAAGGACAGATTCCAGCTGTATCTGAAGAAGTGAGCAGTGACTCATGAAAGCTCCTCCCCTGCCACAAATTTTGTTAGTCATAAAGGTGCTGCTGGACTCTTGCTCCCTTTCACTAATAAGGAATGCAAGCTGTGCTGTTAGGTTTCTCCCCTCCCCATCTGTTAGAAATAGAAAGGGGGATCTCACCAAGTGCCATGGGACTCTCTCTCTCTCTCTCTCTCTCTCATGCTTTCTCTGATTCTTCCCCCCCACCTCCGAAGTGTGCAGGCACACAAAAGCTTAACTCTGGAATAAAATGTTGTTGGTCTTAAACACAGGACTCTCTCTGTCTCTGGTTCTTCCTTCCCCCACCATCCCTCCTTCTCTCTCACTGAAGAAGAACTGTGCTTGCACACAAAAGCTTATACCTGGAATAAAACGTTGTTGTTCTTCTTAAAAGTGCCACAAGATGCCATCCGTCCCCCCCCCCAGCTCTTTCCCTCCTGCTCAGAAGGAGGGAGGGGGAGGGGGAGGAGTCCTCAGCCAATTGAAGAAAGGCTTTCTTTCTCTCCTCTGAAGCAGGAAATAGGAGAGACTGGCCAAAAACAGGAAGCCACACACAGTGAGTTGCTCATGGGCTGGATACGTGTTCTGCAGGGACTGGATGTGGCTCATGGGCCAAATGTTTGACACCCCTGCCTTAGGGTAGATAAAAGCAGGGTATAAAAACTACTACCACCACATCCTCCTCCTCCTTCTCCTCCTCCTCCTCCTCCTCCTTCTTCTGGCTTCCTGTGGCCATAATATATTTATGAGGATTCTGCAGAACTAAGAGACTAGTCAAGGAGAAGAACTCAGTGAACTCTTTGCTGACAGAAATGTCTTCCTGGCAGTAGTGATGTTTGAGCTGCAAGGAAAAACGCAGCATTTGGGGGTGCATACATGTCAGATTACTTCAACTACATTCCTTTGTATTAAAAAAAAGCCAGAAGGTATGACAGTTAGTCTCTTACAATTCACTGAAAGCCATAATAATAAAATGTCTCTAGGCTAATCTTATGGCTTTTTGCCAATGTTTCTGTTGAAGGAGCACTGAAGAGCAGCACAATTCATTAGCATAACTTATTTGCATATGTCACACCACTTGACATCACCGGAAGTATGTCAGAAGGTAAGAAAGGAAGAGAGAGAGAGAGAGAGAGAGAGAGAGCTGGCAGAGAGGGGACCGCTACTAATCCAAGCCTCAGAAATACCACTATTCTGGGAGGATAGCTCCCAATGGTGGCTGAAGCCTTCAGAATGCTGGTTGGAGGAACAAGGACCTTTCCGGGGGACAGGATCATTTTGCTGCAGCCATGACACAAGCAGGCATTCCCCCGTGCGGGGGGGCTGGCACCAACTTCCGGAGCTGAGCTCCCCTGAGCTCCTGCTCGAAATGACCCCTGCATGGAACTCTCTGTAATGTATAATTTGGCCTTCATGAGTGAGTGACCAGATAAAAGTACACTCCTTCTGCATAGATTATTAAGAGTTCTCCAGCCTTGCCATCCAGGCCTTAGGTCTTCTGGGGCATGCTTTGTATTTGTGTGCACTTTTGTTTGTTGTCTTTTTTAAAGGCTTCAGTTAAGGTGCTTATTTCAGAGGATCTGACCTTAGCAGAGTGTATGGGTGGGCCACTGACCCTTCCCCATCCTAAACAATTCAGCATTGGTTTCAGGGTTTTTGTTTGTTTGTTTGTTTGTTTTAAAAAATGATTTGTATATATTTTATTATTTTTGAAATTTTAGTCTAGAAGTTTCTGAGGGGGTTCAGGATTTTTCTCACCAGCTGGTCTGGATTTAACATGGCATGTAAAAGAAGACTTGCTATTTCTAAACAGAGTTGATTTGTACAGTTACGTTTCACAGCCTCTGTATTTTAGAATCATTATTGTTCTTTGGGGTTTTTAGCTTCACAGTTGGCCTGTTCGTGCTCAGCTCTCTTCCCCCCCCCCCCCCCTAAGTAATATTTATTTTAGTTTATTTACTTTGCCTTCTTACTGGTGCATTTCTTAGCCACCATGGTCCTAGCACAACACCTAGACCATTTTGTTATTACATCAATATAACTTAGGGTCTAGAAAGAGGAGTGAGTGAGTCCAACACTGTCAGACTCAGTCTTGGTAAGTTGTATAATGCTTCGGCTCTGCAAATTCTGCTGCGTCCTCTTCTGCAGTGAGGGCACCTAGTAGTTAATTGAAGAGAAATACCCAGTAGCAATTGATCACCTCAATTAATTATTTAAGCAGCTTACAAGGAGCTGAGCTGAATGGAATTTATGCCTTAATGTTCATTCTGGGTACAGATTCCAGACCGCTATCTGTGGAACACTAAAAGTTTTTGAGAGAACAGGTTGTTTCCTGCTTTGACAATATTGTTATTAATGGTTGTATACACAAGCACTGCAAAAGTCATACTTAATGGTAAGGTAGGATGTGATAGTCACCTGGTTATCGGGGTTTTCAATGCCAGTAGGGTGATTTACCCTACCAATTTGTACGCTGTGAGACCATGGCTTGTTAGCCTTCTACTTCCTGTTTGCTTATTGATTTGATTTAAAATATTTATTAGCTGCCTTTCCTTTTGAAGCGCTAGGTGTTTACAATATAGATAAAATAAAAAATGTTCTGACTAGCAACTGATTTCCAAGGCCTCAGCAAGACAAAAGGTCTTTCTCAGCTCATCTGACATTAAAAACAAATCAAAACACAGAGATGCCAGAGACAGCATCCCGTTTCCCTCAGTGGTCAACTAGATTCCTTGGAGGGCATGGAGGCAGGGCCAGTGCTACCATTAGGCCAAGTTAGGCGACCGCCTAGGGTGCAGACCTCCAAGGAGTGCAGAAACGGACAATCAGCACTCCTCCAACCGGCCACAGGCTCTCACACTCACTCACCAGCCCCGGTTCTCCCATGCTTTTCCTCCTCCAGAAAGTCACGGCAACTGCAGCAGCAGCATCTCCCTTCAGCTTTGCCTCACACTCTGCCTGCCCAAGCCCGCACAATTTTTTTTTTAAATAGCAGGGTCAAGTTTTGTGCTTTTAATTTTCCCTAGAATGTATCTGTTTTTGATCATTGGTTAGCAATGGGGGGGGGGGGGGGGCGCAAGTAGTTAGCCTTGTCTAGGGCGCAAGAAAGCCTGGCACCGGCCATGCATGGAGGCCAGAGCTTCCCCTTATTACTTCCCCCAACAACTGAGAGTCAGAATACTGCCTCAGAATATGAGGTTTCATTGATGAACTGATGCGTAGAGTGATCAGCTCATAGTTTATTAAGTGAGTTAAGCCAGAACAAGACAACATTAGCAGGGCCAAAGCCCTGCTTATATGCATGCAAAACACTCCACCGCCACCCGCACCCACTCCCCGTGATTTACAAAACATTCCTACTTGATTGGTTTACTCCAGAGTTCTGGTCGGCTATTGTTCTTGTGCTCCAAGCTCAGCCAGTCTCTAGGGTGATTCAATCAGGGATGATTCATTCCCGAATCATAACATGAACCTATCTTCTGGACAGTTTTTAATCCACTTTTAAAGCAATCAAGCTAATGGCTTGCAGTGCTTGTGTTATGGGACAAGGAAAAATAGTTCTTCTCATCTACATTCTCCATACCATGCATACTTTTATAAACTTCAGCCCTGACCCTCTTACACATTCAACTTTTTTCATCTATGTAAAGCCCCAAACTTTTTAGTTTTACCTCATAGGGAAGGTTTTCCAGCCTATTGACTGGGTTGCCCTTTTCAGAACATTGGCACTCCACTAAGCAAAGTCTGAAGCCTTCCTCCAGTCTCAGAAGCCTTTCTCCAACTTGAGCGGCTCTTCCTCCAACAGACGACCCACTTAAACTGGAGGAAGGCTCCTCAGAATTACTGGGATACCACCTCTCACTTTTCAGCAATACAAGATCAGTTTTGAGAAAGGGCGACAAAAACATTATACAGTATTCCAGACATGGCTGCACCACAGATATATACAAAGGCATGATGATACTGGCCATTCAATCTCTTCATATGATCCCTTAAGGATAACCTGGGGACTGATATTTTTATTGCTATTCTCCAGTCACTGACAGTTCAGACCCCAACAGTATATATATAAAATTAGGATACTTTGCTCCAGTGTGCATCACTTCACACTTTCTTGTACTGAATCTCCCCTATCATATTGTCCAGTCACCCACCTGGTTTTCATCATCCTGAATAATTTGGTGTGGTCTGCAAATTTAGTCAGTCCAGACCAATTCTAGGTCATATTTGAACAAATTAAAGCACTGATCCTAATACAGATCCCTGGGGACTCCTAAGGCTTACTCTTTTACATATATGAGAATTGCCCGTTTACTGTTACATCTGCTTCCTGTTGTTTAACCAGTTACTATTTGACCATTAAAGCCCTTTATGGCATAGGCATCAACTACGCGGGGGCTCGGGGGTTCAGGCCACCCCTGAAATTTTCCAGGGGGGACTGAGCCCCCCCAGGTGAAACGGAGCACCCACCCACCACCCTGCCTCCCCAGCACAAGAAGAAGCCGCTGCTGCAAGAGCTGCTCCCCCGCACACCTCTCCCCACCCACCTCACCCTCCAGGCCCCCAGCCCAAGAAGAAGCCACCACCACCGCAAGAGCCTCTCTCCCACACACCTCTCCCCACCCACCTCTCTCTTCCTCCCTTCGGGGCCAACTGCCCAGTGTGATGATGTCACCTGGAAGTGATGTCATCATGCTGGGCACGTTGCCAGGGTGACACTCTGGCAATTGCCCTGAAACTCTATGGCACCAGAGAGCTCTCCCTCCAATGCCACAATGTTCTCCGGGGGAGACTGATCTCTGTCAGCTGGAGGGGGGTTGTAGTCCTGGGAGGAGGACTTGAATCCCACCTGGAGAGGGACAACCTGGCTGGGTGCCAGTTTTGTGCCACTCTGGAACCGGAATTGAGGGGAGCCCCCTCCCATTCCCAGAGATTTCCCAACCTGGAGTTGGCAACCCTCTGCATTCGGCAGAGCATGTTTGTTGTCTCATCCGACCCCTCTTCATCCCAGCAGCAGCGCTGGGGGGGGGGGGGGGGATATCTCCAGACACACTCAGTTGGCATCCAAAGTTGTTCAAGGGCTGGGCTTAGGCTTGTAATAAATAACTTTGAACCACTTAGGTTGCAGTCATAAGAACACTTTCCTGGAAGGAAGAACCATTGAATGAGAACCAGTTTGGTGTAGTGGTTAAGTGCGCAGACTCTAATCTGGGAGAACCAGGTTTGATTCCCCACTCCTCCACTTGCACCTGCTGGATGACCTTGGGCAAGCCATAGCTCTGTACCAGCTGTTCTCTCAAGGACAGTTGTCTCAGAGCTCTCTCAGCCCACCTACCTCACAGGGTGTCTGTTGTGGGGAGGGGAAGGGAAAGGGGTGGGTTTGTAAGCCGCTCTGAGACTCCTTTGGGTAGTGAAGAGTGGGGTATAAATCCAATCTCTTCTCTTCTTCTTCTAAAACAGGATTTACTTCCAAGCAGATCTGTGTAAGATTGCTCCCTTAGCGGTCTTAAGTAACATGAAATATTTTCAGCTGATGGTAGAATTTGCAACAATGCTTTGCTGTGAGCTAGTTGGCCATAATCAAAACATTTCTTTACCAGTCTCATTTGATTATTAATTAGTAATCCTTCTAAACAGGCCAGTAAAAAGCAGAGAGGATTTAATGGAATTTGTACAAGCCATTGAATTAATATTGCTTTGGATCCAGCGATGTACAAACAGAAATGTAAGCAGACTTAGTGCAATTCTGCTTGCACAAGACCTTGACTCATTCCTAGCTTTTTCCTCCCTATATGTTATAATGTCTTAAAAATTATAATGAAGGAGATGAAGGGAAAATATTCTCTGTCCTATACATTTTGGACTACATGATTGTCTTCAACAAATGCAATTATGTTGTATAACACACACCCCTTTTCTTTCCCTTTTCTTTTCTGTACCCGCATTTTTTTTATAAATTAAAAAAAGAAAGAAAGAACATGTAAACTCCTAACCTTGGATAACGGTTTACATGACCAAAGTACATAAATGGCTCATATGACAATAGAGTTTTCCCTATTTCAGATCAACTTGCCTATTCAACAATTGCTTTACTGTAGCAAAATGTTTTGACACATTTCTAGCAGCACATGGTAAGGTCATCTGGGATCATAAGGTATAATCCACCTTGAGTCCAAGTGAGAAAGGCAGACCATAGATAACATAAATACAAATAATATATATATTATATATATATATATATCCCAATGAGATTTTTGGAGTTTATTCTTGGAGACCATTTGTTTACATTATTATTGAAGTTCATTTGCAATTTTTTTTTGGAATATCTTTGTGAAAGTGAAAAATGGTTACCCTTTGGCAGATATATAATATACATTACACTTATGAAGCTGTTTTATACTGAGTCAGATTACTGGTCTATCAAGGTCAATATTTCCTACTTTAACTGACAGCAGCTCTCAGTGCTTTCTGGTAGAGGTCTTTGACATCACCTACTCCCTGATCCTTTTAACTGGATTTGTCATGGATTGAGCCTTGAACCTTCCACATGTGCAGCAAATGCTTTGTCACTGAGCCACAGCTCCAGTCCATAAGTGGGAATCCTGAAAAAAATGTCATAGTAAGTTGGTGTGTTGCATTCTATGGGGGGAGGAATTGGGCTTTGAGGATATGAGTCCATGGCCCCTCTCTAGTCAGAAAGTTTGCAGGAGTTTCAGCAGCTCTCCCTGGGCTTGGCTTCATGGCAAGTGATGACATCTGCCATCACTGCTGCCTCTTCTCCCTAACCTAGAAACACCCCATTCAGACAGAGGCGCTACTGTGGAGTGTCCAGCAGGGGAAGAGAAATTGGACTTGGAGGATAAATACCACATTGTGACAGAAAGGAAGCCTTTCACCCAGTAAGGTGGAACACCTCACCAATGAAAGCATCCTACCAGGGAAGGAAAGCTGAAATCAAAGGATGTGTGGCTTTATTCATGCACCTTCTAAGATCAGTTTCTTCCCTCTTTCTTTAAATTGTGAGGGTGTACTTCTCTTGATGCTTAAGAATGTTTTTTTTTGGGGGGGGAGAGTTAGAAAATCATGCTTGAGGACATTTATCTTGCCAAGTTAGTTTTCTTCCAATTGTGTTTCCTTCATTTGTGAAGGGAGCAACTGATTCAGAAGATCTTACTGAGGGAGTCTGCCCTCGAGGCCAGTTCCTTTCCTGCCTTTAATGCCCAATTTCTTCCCTTCACCCTAACCACCCGATGAAGGCTTCTGCCTGCACCTTACTCTCTGCAGCCAACACTCTTTGGCATAAAGAAGGCAGCACATATGCAGTCCTTGCCTTCTCTCCAATTATTTTGTACTTTTGAAAAAGTAATAATTAATTGAGCTTTAGTTTACTGTCCCTCATCCAGCCCATTACTGTCTCTTAGTGTTTACTGAGAATATCTACTGGTGCTGCTAACAAGGAAGAACAGATGGAAGAGTGACGCTCCATGCTAAATCCTTAGTTGACCTCTCCCAGTTGTTTCATGTAGATGTTAATGTATGTAAAGTCCTATTGAGAATCCCCCATCCCAGAATCCTGAAACTTAATTCTTAATTTTCAGTATAGGCTTTTAATAGTATTATGTACTACTTTAGAGGACGGCACTTTGTAATTTTTATAACAAGGCATTCTGAAAGTGCTGTAACAAAAGTTTTATCTCATTGCGTATATGTTTGCTGAGAAATATTTTCAATTATGAAGAATGATTGTTGCTTGCAATGCATTCGTTCTTGCTAATCTTCAACATACATTTTAGGAACTTATTTGATCTCCCCTGCCACTGTATCCAGAAACCACCAAGAATGTTCGTTATGTGCTGGTTAGTGGTTACCAATTCCGAGGATCAGATTGACAATGCAATTCTAAGTAGAGTTATACCCTCCTAGGTCCATTGGATAAGGGATGTTATATTGTATTCTCTTCCCACATCCTTTCCATGTAAATACAAAGCATTGTTTCATTTCCACTTCTTTCTCCTATTCCCATTGTGGAAATTTTCTGATTTTTCAAAAAAGGAGGTATTCCTTACGTAGTACAGGAAGTGGTAGCGGACAGTACTATTTATATATATGGCCTGTGCAGGAGGGGTTTTTAAAATATTTAATTTGGGAATATGTGCATTCTGCTTTCAGCTATAATTTTGTTGTTGTTTATCTATGATCTGTGTGACCTGTTAAGGGCAAATATGTGTTTATCTGTCATCACCTTTGTGATCTTTGTGAACAAAACAAGTCATCCCCCCCCCTCCCCCGAGAAACAGCATCCTTTCTGGCTATGGAAGATATATGGAGAGAAAAATAATCAACACTCAGGGTGGATTGTAATTTGATTCTTCACTCATCAGGTGGTTCCTGTCATTGCAACTTTTCAATGTAATTAACTCACTGACAACTAAGGCATCTTAAGGATCATTTGTAAGTTACTCATCACATGGCTTGGAGAGTTTGGAGATAGGAGTGCTAGGAACTGGAACACTCTGCTCCTAAAAACTCCAAAGGGGACAGTTATGGCAATGTTGGGAATACTTTTGGTTAGGAAGTTGTTGCCCCATAGATGAAGAAACAAAAAGCAAACCACTACGTTTCATGAAACAAATACCTTTTAGCATAGAGGTATGCACATTTTCAGCTTCTTGGAATGCTCTTATTCCAGTGAATCTCAGTGTTATTTTTTAAGCCATCAGTTTGCCTATTTTGGATGACTCTGTACTGAGCACTGTTTTATTGCTGGGCAGCCCACTGCTCCGGTTCCTCAAGCGTTCAGCAGGCCTTCTGAGGAGGGACAGGAGGGGAGGCTGGAGGTGGTGCATCCCAAGGTGCTGCCATCTCAACTCTTTCCCCCTCAGCCATCTCTTCCTGCTCTCCCCCAGGACACACTGTGTCTGACCTGAGCTCCACACAGGTGGTGCAGCTGTGCAGCTGCTGGTCAGCATGGATGCCCCTTCACATCTGATGTCTGGAAGCACTTCCAACGGACAAGAGGATTCCCACTTTATGCAGTGCCAGCAGTTCAGGGACCGGATCAGTTGTGGGAGAGACCTCAGGCATCTCACAACTGCCAGCATGAGGAACTACCTGAAGAAGCAGCACCAGGCGGTGCTTCTTCAGGGGGAGAGAAAGGCTGCTGCTGGGGTGCCAGAGCAGACACCACCAGCCACCCTACCACCTCCAGTGCTGTCCTTGAGCGTTCCGTGGTAGGGAAGGGACGCCAAGCATTTCTGGCAGTGATGCTGGGTGAGGTTGGCACTAGGATGCCTAGGGGTGGGAAACAGCTTGCTAGTGAGGTGGTCACTTGCTTCATTGCCAGTATGATCACTGTAGATGGCCTCCCCTTCTCCATGGTCAAAGGTGCTTTTAAAAAATGTTGTTCATACCTGTCGATGTCTTCTCCAGACAGAGTTCCCCCCTAACCTGGAATTCTATTTGCCAAATCCTCCCCCCCCCCCCACATCCTGTTCCCTGGGAAACAGGCGGGGAAAGCAAAATGGTTAGCTGGACTTCACATTTGAAGCCAGTAACAACCTTGGAAAGTGGCAAACCTGCAATGTAATACCATTTGCAGATGTGTTGCAGTGATTGGCTCTAAGCTCCTCCTGAGGGGCTTTTGCCATTGGCCCTCTTTGCCTCTTTCTTGGCACTGCTGTGTTCGCATTGGGTTGCGTTGATGGGCATTGTTGGGCTGCTTCTGCTGTCCTTGCAACCCCCCCCCCCCTTGGACTGTGATTCTGTGGCTGTGCTTGACATCAGACCTCTGGGGCTGGCCTTTGCCATAATGACACACGGTGGAGCTGCTGCTGGGCACTAGTAGGATGACTTCTGCCACTGGCCGCTAGTAGGTTGACACTGGTTGGGTTCCACTGTTTCTGTTTCTGCTGTTTCTGCTGTCCTTGTAGAAGTGCTGCCCCTCAGTTTGTACTTCAGAGATTCTCACATTTGACCTCAGTCCAGTTGGTTTCTTGGTAGTGCCACAGCGGAACTGGTTCTGCTTGGTGTACACTGCACTGTACACTGCTTGGTGTACACTGCACTGGTTCTGCTGCTGGCCTAGCGAACAATACTCAGGGAGAGGGGCTGTATGGACATCCCGTGTATACTTTCCCCCTCACGTCCTGCAGTTGCTGTTAAAATCAGACCATCTTACTGTTGGGCTCAGTTCTGTGCTCAGATATATAGAACAACCACTGTCATGCCCAGTTGCACTACTACATTGTGACAGAATAGCCTCTCTCTGTGGCCTTCCAGAACTTTATAGGAAATCTGGATTCCTGAACATGCAAGATCAAAGCACTGGGAAAGGGGCACAATTCTATTCCAGGCCTTACGCCTGGTTCATAAGATAGGACTACAGTGCTATTGGTTGACAAGATGATGTACTCCATCAATAAAAAGAAAGAAATTGATCTGAGGATAACGGGATTCAGCCTTGGTGAGGCAGCTCCATTCCAAACATGGTCTCCTTTACTGTGAGTCCTGTCAGTCACTTTACCACATAAGTGAGATCAGTGTGTTTATACATGATACAATGTAAGGATCAAGTGGTGGTGAGTTGTTTCAAGTAGATGAAGACCATCAGGATGCTAAATGCTGGAAATGCTGCGGATGCCTTGCAAACAGCAATCATCAAGTTCTCTTGCCAATACTTAGGAGGAGTGCTTGACGAGACAATATAGCAGAAACCATTTTGAAGACACAGGGGGAAGGTTCCTGACCAAGTTGTGACATTCTGTTCCTACCTATCAAATGATCAAAATGATCAAAATTAAGCTTAAATAATAAAATGATGAAAAGATAAAATGCTTACAGTGCCATGTACCAAGAAGGGTGTAATTCTGTTTAGGACCACACAAACACTTCCAAAACTCTTAGGTTTATTTATAGTCTGCCTTGAGTTCCAGTGTGAATGGCAAACTATAAATGAAGTTGATTAAAATAAACCAGGAGATTTAAGTGCAATGTTCAATTTCTGCCACTGAAATTAGTGGTGAGCAGAACTGCTTAAATTAGCCAGAATGTACCTATAAGAAATTTCTACTCCACATTGTAAGTACATTAAGTATTAAAGGATACCCTTACAGATTTGTCCATCCCCTTCTGTTGCTGTCTTCCACCAGTGGGTGTAAACTTTTTAATTTATTTGGCATTCCCTCGATGATCCCTTCTTCCTAACCCACAATTGTTGGTTTTTAAAAATGTTTTGTAAGTATTGTAACTCTATTTTTAATTGTTTTAATGATGTGTGTTTGGTGGGATTGATTTTAGTAGTTTTAAAATGTAGTTTTTATCTTGTATGTTTTAAAAGGTTAGCAACCTTTGTGGTCCTTGTATAGGCAGAAAGCTGAGATACACATTTTGTAAATAAAATAAAATAAATACCCTACAACAATGTGTAACTGGCTAGTACAGTATGAGCTTTCTTGTATATCAGATGTATACCTCCAACTGGTGTGTAATAGACTTATGAGTCTCATCACAAATCCACAGAAATCTGAAGAAAAAATTCTAAGCAGTTACACCTCTTCTAAGCTCACAGAGTCCAATGGACTTCGAATTAGAAGGTTGTAACTTTGTTTAAGATGGCTCTGTTGATATCCTAGAAAGCCTCAAAACAAAGGACACCACCCAAGATCTTTTCCCCTCTCAGTCTCAGCAAGTTCAGACCCCATTAGCCCATATTTAAAGTTGGGATTTTTGTCCCAATTTGCATCACCTTACACAACAGGATCGAACAGAAACATTTGTTTCTGACAGGCTGACTCTCCCAGCTACTAACAATATAATAATAAGCATCCACTACATATGCTTGTGAGTCAGACTCTTGACATGCAGTGTCTGTGCAAAGGTGGAATTGTAATAAGAACAAGACTGAGAGTTCAAAGCAGCCAAGTCAATGACTGCAGTGTACTGTGTATGCTTTTTCTTTTCAAATGGGACACTGGTATGTAAAATTTTGCATGTGTTAGCAGTTACTGCATTGGAGGCAGCTGTGAGAATTGGTCCATAAACAGTTCTCAGACATGAGATCTCTGCCTCTTTTTTCCCTCCAAAATATGAATTAGTTTAATAATACAAATTAACATTTTTACAAGGAAATGAAAGAATTAATGTGTATAAAGTTCTTTGAAAATGAATGTGCTAATTACTACTACACCTAAAGGATCGTTTCTAAAGCTTTGTAGCATAGAAAATAATTAACATTTGAAGGGATTCATTAAGAGTCAAAATGAAGTTCTCGTATAATGAGCTATAACAAGAAAAGTACACAGTTCTCTCAACAGACTATTTTTCGAAAGGGTTCAAGGCTGTCATGGGCAAATTACCATTTAAAGGTCCTCTTTTATCTTCTATTTAAATGTAACTAAATTATTTCTTCTTGTTGTTTTAATTGATGCTCCTCTCCTTGCCAGATATACTGTTTTCCAGGGACGGTGCACTGTTAGCATATTTTATAATTACAGACGTTGATTGTTTAGCAGTTATCATGTTTCCTAAGTGCGTGAGAGATTATTGGCTCAGTGGAAAAATCAGATTTCACTGTTATATTTGTTGCTGGTTAAAACACACAGACAAAGGAATGGGTCTGAATCCCACAGGGTCATGAATTTTATCCAACAACAACAACAAAAGGGGAAGAATGCATGGACCTAACAGTTGCCTTGCCTGGTCAAATGATGGTCCACTAAGCAGCAATTCCATTTCAGCAATTCCATTTCAAAGAATTCAGTGAGCGCTGTTTGGTGGCTTGCTTACACAACCTGCACAGGGCAGAAAGCTAAGCTGGGTTGGTCCCATCATTAAAAAGGATGAGAGATTAGGCTGGGTGAGGGGGTGTGCTATACAAGGCAGCCTCTATGATGCATCTCACTGCTCCACCAATGCATGTCACCAGGACTCATTTCGTAGCAGGAGCTCCTCTTCATATTAGGCCACACACCCCTGATGTAGCCAATCCTCCAAGATCTTACAGTAGCCCCTGTAAGAAGAGCTTTGTAAGCTCTTGGAGGATTGGCTACATTAGGGGTGTGTGGCCTAATATGCAAAGGAGCTCCTGCTACGGAATGAGCCCTGCATGTCACTGCTCCACCAATGTTGACCGTTTACCACCGATGCATTACTTGCTGATGTGTGGATGCAGTGGGTGGGTGTCATGTACCAATAAAGGCTCAACTGGGTGAGCAGAACAGTGCATCAGATCCCCACTTTTTGCCTCACCATTTCATTTAAAACCAGTAAGAGTTGGTCATTCCCTGCAATGGTGGTCCTGGTGGATTTTGTGACCACTTCCATCTCTCTCTCTCTCGTGTAGCCCTCCCTTTATTGATGCCCTGACCTCCCTTCCCCACCATACACTTAACTTATTAAGCGCTTGATCATGCGTGTGCATAATCGTTCCTGCCCCAAGCAGGAGATAGTGGCAGCAGGGAAGGGTGTCTTTTGGAAACAGGAGGAGATTGAGCACATGCTGCCTGCACTATATGATCAGGAGGAAGGATCATGCCATCAAGCCACATGGAGACCTTGATCGTTTTTCAAAGGGCTGCCGAAATACTAATGAGCAAGGGCTTTTCCTAAACCAGGGACCAGTGCAGGGCATTGTTTAAGAGGGGAAAGGTCACCTTCTTTGATGCCCTGGAAGTCTGGCAGGGGATTCCCCCAGAGAGAGGCCACCCCCACGACTCAACCTTCTTAGACGGCTCTGGGAACAGGGGGGAAGACCAGGGTGGAGAGAACAGTGCCGTCTCAGTAATTCCCCCCCCCCCCAAAAAAAACCACCCAAAAGAGTACCCCTTTCTCTTTTTGGGTTTGGGTGCACTGTTGATGTTCAAATTCTTGTGTGTGGGAAGCGACCCATCACCCAAAACTTAGATACCATACTGTGGACCCTGTTGGCTTGGTTGAAATGGATGGGATACCAACATTGCAAACAATCCCACTTTCTTCACCAATTGCAGGATAAGGCACAGAGGAACCTCCATCGACGGGAAAAGAAGGCATTCAGGTGCCTGCATAGATGGTTGAAGACAACACTGTGCAACCTGTCACAGCATGATGGTCACTGTTCCCAGAGTGCCCCAGAAGCTCACATACCTGGCTCCTGCAGAAGCTCTACAATTGTTTCATCGCTGTCCTCAATGGCTGCGTCCCCCTGATGGTTTGGGATCTCCTTGTCTCTGTCTAAAGAAGGGAGCAGAAGTAGGATGTTATTAATGCAGTTTGATGTTAAAGAAAGTGGGAAAATGGAAACATGGGATCCCAGACATGAAAACTATTCCCACAGTCGCTGAGAGATTGTCAGGGGTTAACTTGGAAGGGCCCCCCACAGGGCTTTTTGCACTGACTCTATAGTGTGTGGGTTGCTGGCACCTCTCTGCATGATCCATGATTTACAGGCAACCCTAAAAAGGAGAAGAATTCAATTTAGTGGCACCATCCATAAGTACAAGTTCTCTTTAGGGCATGGTCTCCTTTGTGCGCTGAGGCATGCTGTCACTGTCCCCCTCACTACTCACAATTGTCATCTTACTGTAGATGCATCACTGGTCTTCTGTATCTCCACAAACCTGCAAATCTCACCAGAATTGAACACCTGTGTTGGCTTAGATGCACGGTATTGAAGGGCCAACTCTCAGGCTGGGAGGGACAAATGTTCCTTGGAGCAGAGCAAGACATGGCCATGCCTCCTTCCCTCCAAACCGCGGCTCTACCTCTCCCCCAGTTGTCAACCAGCTATAACAAGGAAGTAGACTTTGTGAACATCTCCTTTAGATGAATTGATCATGGCTCTATAAGCTTGGATGCCTCCCACCGTAAACATGCAGTCTCATATGTCCTTCCAAACCTAGAATGAGAGTGCTTTGTTCAATTTGGACCATAGTAGGTGACTGGGGGGTGGCGGTGTGGAAGAAACCGACCCCCCAGTCATCAAAAAAGCAGAGGATGTTGCAGCTTTAGCGGCTACGGAATACTTTGTTTTGAGAGCGGAACACTGTGGCTAATGTCATTTCACTACAACATTTTACACTGAGCTTAATTTGCTCTTTTCATTGTCTAGTAACCTACTTTAAGACAGCTCCTTGGGCAAATCTTTTAATTCTCCATTCGGTTTCACACTATATATGACGCAGAGAAGCAGGGAGGGAGCCAAAACATGAATAAAGACCGTGCTGAGCTTAAAAACAGCACTACAGGGCACTGTTGATGCTGTACATGAAAAGAAAAGGGGCTTTTATGTATCCAGGGCATCTGGATATTTTGCTACAGACTGGGAGGGGTAAGATGTTGGCCATCAAGCATCTAAGTGAATGATCTTCCTACTTTGGGATGGCCTTACTCATGCCTTCCTTTGTCTTCCAGACACAGGACTTCAGTCAGACTTACCTATTTCAACAGGATAATAGATAGTTCAACTGGTTTTTTGAGGCATGATTTGTGAGGCAACACTTTCATTATTTAAGTTCCGAGTTTGCTGCCTGCTCCATTTATTAGGCCTTGTTTTGAAATATTTGTGCTTAGTTGAGTGAAACAAGGACTTATCACACAATACCGAATGCTGCTTTGCGGTACACGGCCGTACTACTTGTACTTCATTAAAGTCAGCTCTACCTCCTACCGAGATGGCAGACTTTTACATTAAGATTCAAGTCATACAGATCGTATCTTTGTTATCACAAAGCTCAAGCAGACACCTAGCATAACATTGCCTGTTTTAATTAGACTTGCAGTTAACACACATTGCCAAACTTCTCCATCCTTAGACTCACGCCACGGTAGGGCTGCCAAGTCCCCGGGTAGGGCGGGGGAAGCACCGATTTTTAAAGCTTTCCCCCGCCTTTTCAGAATTGGCCACCGGGGGAGGCAATGGCTGCCAGCAGGGAAACGTCGGAGCCTGCCCTGGCCTCTTAAAAGGGAAATGTCTGCAGAGAGCCTGCCCTGCAGTAAAAAGCCTCAACAGACATTTCCCCTTTAAGAAAGAGCAAGAGAGTCCCGCCCAGAGAGGCTCTTTCTGCTGAAGGGCCTGCTTTTGCATGTGGCCTGCTGCTGGAGTAAGCTGCTTGGGATAAGCTGCTGGGGTCTGCCAGCTCTTTTCCTTCTCTCTCTCTCCCCCTCCCCCTTTCTTTCTTTTTTCTGTCTGTCTGTCTGTCTCTCTCTCTCTCTGTCCCCATCCAGCAGAGGTCTATCAGTGGCTATTATTAGCCACAAGGTCTAAATGGAACCCTTTGTCTGGGGCAGTGATGCTCTGCATTCTTGGTGCTTGGGGGGCAACAGTGGGAGGGCTTCTGGAGTTCTGGCCCCGCTGCTGGACCTCCTGAGGGCACCTGGTATTTTTGGCCACTGTGTGACACAGAGTGTTGTACTGGATGGGCTGTTGGCCCAATCCACTGTGGCTTCTCTCCTGTTCTTATGATATGAAAATCATATTTAGCACTTGTGTAGCACTTAGTGCTTCATATTCTGCCGAGATGAGGAAGGATTCAGTAGGGCCGTTGCTCAATGATAGAGCATCTGCTTGACATGCAGGAGGTATCAGCCTCTTCAGCTAAAAAAGGATCAGGTCATAGGTGACATTAAAGATCTCAGCCTGAGACCCTGGAGAGCCACTACCAGTCTGAGTAGTCAGTACTGACCTTGATGGACCAATGGCCTGATTCAGTATTAAATAAAATGATTCCATGGCACTGCAGGGTTTTGAGCCAGGCTCTCCCAGATCCCAGCCAAACAAACTGACTGCTACATAACACTAACTCTTGTTCAGCGACAAAAAACAGTGGCATAAAAGTCACAGTCTGGGTAATGCTGCTTGCAAGCCTATAAAGCTCAAGGCAGCAGCAGAAGCTCAGTATTAGGAAACTTCATGAGTTCATGTGTCAGTATGTGGAAGCAACATCACAGGATGTGACATCACAAAATGATGTCACTTCCTTTCTCCTGGCTCCACCCCCAAAGTCTCCTGGCTCCACCCCCAAAGTCCTCAGATATTTCCCAAGTTGGACTTGGCAGCCCTACGCCACGGTTGTTAAATTAGGGTTGGAGGTCATGCTTACACTGCTGAACTAGGGTTTAAGAGACACCAGTTCAGCTCCCCACTCAGAGCCCAATCAGATGTTGCTATTTTCTCAAGTTTGCCCACAGGAACTCACAGCCATACTGCAGCTGCAAGTCCTTGTGGCAACTCAAATGTAATCAACACTGACAGATCTGATTGGGACAGTTGTGGGGTAAGGTGGTATGCTTCTCCCACATACCACCTTAAGCAGCTGAAAGGGCCCCAGGACTGCAAGGCCAGGCTTTATTCATCTTGTTGGAAGGCTGCAAGTGTAATGTTCAGTGAGAGTCATCGAAGCTTGCTGCATGACCTTGAGCCAGTCATCCTCTTTCAGCCTATCCTACATGACAGCCAGTTTGAACTAGGTTCGATTCCCCACTCCCTCCCCCCTTGAAGCTAGCTGGGTGACCTTAGGGAAGTCACAGCACTCTCAGCCTAAAATTATGCATAGCTCGCCACCTAGTGGTGCCAAAGAACAGCTACAGCTTGGGCAGCCAAACAATCCCTTCTGGAATCTCCTGGCTATTCTACACACAATGCCATGCAATAATTTATTAACTATTAGCCTAACCCACCACACAGATCCATATTTTCTCCAGCCTCTGTGCCTCACGTCTATTACAATGTTCATGATGCCCACTTGCTGTGTTACAACTAGGGTCTGGCAGCCAGGTCAAGAGTTCTGTATCAGGAGCACAGAAAGGAGTAAGCCTGTGTAGACAGGGTTGCCAGCAACCTGGAGAAAAAATATTTTACCCCTTTAATGTTTGGATGTTTGGAAATTTGAAGTGAAAGCTTTTCATGGAACAGAGGTAGGTAAATATTATCCTCTGAGAAATAACATCTCATTAAGCAAGGCATTTTTCTGTAGGAACTGTTGACAACCCTGTGTGAGGTAACTGTGAAAGTCAAGCATCTTCAATTCACCTCAGTGTATGGCTGCAGGCAAAGAACAGGCTCACGTAAAGATGAAAGTCGCTGCAGGGGAAATGAAAGCTCAAGGGATGCTTCAGTGGATTTTCCTTATCTATCACTTTTTCTCTCTAAGCTACATTGATTCATATTGTTCTTAAACTCCTGATGATAGGATTAGAGGAGATAAAAGAATGATCCCAAAGCCAAATTTTTGTGTGCAATGATCTATCTACTGTTGATAATTATAGCAGTACTCTTCCAAATTTGGCTGATCTGTAGGCTCATTGTAGCTACACTAGGTAGTAGTTGATTGGAGTGCAGCAGATCTGTCGGCACTCATGGAGTCACATGGGCATGGCAAAGATGATAAGGTGGCTTTGGAAACCAGATACATTGGTGCAAATGTTTTTGACCAGTCTAAAAATGCTTCATCTCTTAAAAACATCAAGGTAAATAGCTGGGGTTGCTAATCTCCAGGTGGAGCCTGGAGATCTTCCAGGATTACAACTGATCTCCAAACTACAGGGATCAGTTGCCCTGGAGAAAATGGCTGCTTTGGAGAGTGGACTCTATGGCATTGCACCCTGCTGAGATCCCTTCCCTCCCTAAATCCCACCCTCCCCAGGGTCCAGGTATTTCCCAATTTGGAGTTGGCAACCCTATAAACAGATGTGTAGAATACCACTCAAAGAAAGAGCTAGATTCGAGTCCAGTAGCACCTCAGGGACCAACAAAAAATTTTTTTGGGGGGGTATAAGGTTTAAAAACTCAAAGCTCCCTTTGTCAGATACTGACAAAAGGAGTTTTGAATCTGGAAAGCTTGTACCCTGAAAATCTTGTTGGCCTCTGAGGTATACTGGACTTAAATCTGTCTCTTCTACTGTTTCTTCTACTTCAGACCAACATAGCTTCTTTTTTTTTTTTTAGCCATCAAGTCACAGCCACATCATGGCAACGCCATAAGGTTTTCAAGAGACATTCAGAGGTGGTTTGTCATTGCCTGTCTCTGCATAGCAATTCTGGTATTCCTTGGTGGTCTCAGCCAAATACTAACTGGAGCGAACCCTGCGTAGCTTCTGAGATCTGGGCTACCCAGATCAGAGTGTGCTATCCCCTGAAATCGTCCAAAGAAAAAACGATTAAATATTTTTAAAACATTGCCATTTTCAACTGCCTAACTGGTTAGTAATGAAGTTCCTCCCAAAGTTAATACACTGATCCCGTTGAAACAAATGACCCTTTATTTCTGCCACCAAAGCTTTTAATTAAGGGGTTGATTTTTTAAAAACAATATTTTAGACTGGAATCTGTCACTTTAAGCTCTCACTGGTCTGTTTTTATAACCTATGTTTTTATGGTGACTTGGGTTTTTATGCTGGGCTTTACTTAATATCCTACCGCATTAGTTATTGAATATCCTATTTTATTGCTTCTACTGACTCACTGTGTAATCCACCTTGAGTCCATGTGAGAAAGGCAAACTATAAATAATGTAAATAAATAAATATCTTTTAATGGATTTTTTTAAAAAATATATATTTTGTAAGCTGCTTTGGGCAGGTCCCTGGTGAAGTACCATAACATTTTTCTGAATAAATAAATACAGTAATGGTCAAAGGGACACACAGAGAAAGTAAAATTCATATAGTCTCAACTCAGACATCATACAAAACTATGGTTTTATTCAGGGCTTTTTTTTGTAGAAAAAGCCCAGCAGGAACTCGTTAGCATAATAGGCTACACCCAACAGCAGAAACTCATTAGCATATTAGGCCACACCACTGACAGCACAGCTTATTAGCATATTAGGCCACACCCCCATGTTACCAGAAGAGTGGTCATCCAGCCACACTTACCTTTTGCTTCTTATTCTGTTTACCTTGTTTGTTGTCAAAACCCAGGGCTTTTTTTTGTAGCAGGAATTAATTTGCATGTTAGGCCACATACCCCTAATGTAGCCAATCCTAATGAGTTTCTGCTGTTGGGTGTGGCTATTATGCTAATGAGTTCCTTCTGGGTGTGGCCAGGTTAGGAGCCAGCCGGAACACCGTTCCTATGACATCACTTTTGGTGTGACTGGAAATGATGTTGGCACATTGCCAGGGATGCTCTAGCATTTGGCCAAAACTCTGTGATTTAACCATAGGATTAAAGGCTTAAGCATAGAGTTCTGGCTGAATGCTAGAGCACCCTGATGACTCGTGGTGCCCTCCCCCTTCCCTCTAATTTTTCTCCCACTGCCCAGCTGAGCAGGAAAGGCCCACTGGGGCAGGAGATCTCCCACCTCCAGCAGAAACTTGGTCCCAGCAACTCTAATGAGGAAATGAAACAAGCAGGGCTGTATTTCTGGGGGAACATGCCAGAAAGGAGTTCTGGAACCTCTTTGACAAAATTCTTTTTAAAATGTTTAAATGTTCATGAGTTTTCAGTATATGGATTGAAAACATTTCCGTCTTGAGAGTTCCGGCACCTCTTTTTCTTAAAAAAGCCCTGGAAACTACAACAGAAAATAGTAAGGGGGAACTACAAACTATGGGAAAAAGAAAAGAAGGCTACTAAAAGCCCAAGTGGCAGGGGTCATTTTCAGTGTTACACAGCTTGGTTGAGATTTCACTTACAATACATTATAGTAGGATGAAGCATAAGAGTTATGTTTATATACTATTTAGTAATACGGAAGGATTTTTTTTAAGGCTGAAATAGGTACATCAGACAATTCATGGTTCCAAACAGATAACTGGATTCATGTTTCTTATTTTTTCGGTTTCTTCCCCATAGGCTTATTGTTATCAAAGTCCTGTTTGACTTTAAGTAATTTAGGGGCAACAGCTCCTAACTCAGATTCAGAGTCCTCCTCAGAGAAGCTGCTCGATGTGTCTCCATGTCTTCCCAAATCATAGTCACTGTGATCTTGGCCAAATGCTAGAGCATCCCTGTCTTGTCATCCTGTGCTGTTCCTTTCGGTTTGTCCGTTGTTTGACACTGCTCCAAGAAGTATTTTCAAGACAAACGAAGATCTGAGTGATCTCTGTAAACTGAATCTTGGTTCACAAATGAACCACAGTTAAAGTAAACCGTGGTTTTTCATTACATCTGAACCAAGCCATATTTTTTAAAAAAAAAACATTTTAAAACTGATAAACTAGATTAAAGTAGTTTACCCAACCAGTATTATCTCTCTCAGTACTTTTCCAGCCCTGTTTTTTGAGATCCTTTTAGCTAGACATGCCAGAGATTGGAACGGAGAGAAATATGAAAACACACAAGCAGTATTCCCTCTAAGCTGAGTCAGTGTGAGCTAGGTCACAGTTTTTTAGCCTCCAGCTCACACATTTTTGTCTTAACTCAGGAAGGATGGCTCCAGAGCAAACTAATTTATGCAGTAGGCCACTTGCAGAATGAATTTCCACAACAATTAACCTTGTAGGCGGACTCGTTGAGGTCTAAGGTACTGGAATAAGAATGAAGCACTTGACACACAGAACGCATCAAGTATAATCAAAGGATATTTATTGAAGCATCCAAGAATATTCCAAAAGAACATAGCAGTGAGAACTAAAACAAAGAAGCTAACTATTCAGTATGACATTAATTCAAAGTTACCAGATGTTACCCTTCTGAGCTGAAGTCAGGCAGCAATCCTTACCTCTCTGTTCAGAGAGCACTTTGTCAGGCAAGAGCCAGGATAGGACTGTGGTGCCATTGCATCTCTGCTTCACCACACTCCTTCAATTGGTGTTGCAATTCATACTACACGAAGGGATGGATTAGACTACACAACCAGTTACAATGTGCAGAATGCCCAGCAGAACCCAGTGTTACTGGCATTGCAAGCTTAAAAGGACATGTCACAGCACAGTCACAAATCCAAGAAAGGGGGTGTGATTTTGCAAGCTCTGTGCCAGAAAGGAATGCCAGCAAAGGGGGAGGGGGACACTTTTGCAACTGACATGACTAGTTTGAAACTGACAAGAATATTTCCAAGGCTGGAGAATTCTGTCCCCCCCCCCCCCCCAGTTTCTCTGAAGTTTGGTAAACATTTTGTTTGAGCAGTGTGAGATTCCTACAGAGTCAGTCACCAACAAGTGTCCTTAAAGAAAAGGTAGTCTTTATTGAGAAAGGTCTGCTGTGGTCATCTACACGTCCTGTGTCAGTAATGGTTAGAACAATCTTTGGGCAGGGCAATCATACCGAATTCAAAAAGGGTTTCACAGAGGAATGCAACCAATCACATAAATCAAGAAAAAGGCACCTTTAATACTGGCTCCAGGTTCTCAGGGAACAAGCGGGAAGATACACAGCCAGACACTAACAGGCAATCAAGGTCAGAGCCCAGCAGTGAGTGATAAGCAAGCTGTGAGAAAGAAAACAAAACATTCCAGGCACCCAATGTCACAGGGCGACTTATGCCACCTCCCGGGCAGGGGATGGCAGCATTAGCTGACAAGCAGAGGCAGCCTGTCTGGAAAGGTATCCATTCACGAACCAGCACAAACCTCCATGAACTGCATGAAAGTTCGAGGAAAGTTTGTGCCGGTTGACCTGCCACAAACTTCAGTTTTCAAACCACAAACTGGCCAAAATTCATCACAAAATTTAGTTCATGAGCTGGTTCATGCCCATCCCTAGATGCAACTTCCGGGTTTTCCCTGGAATTGCCAGGAACTCTACAGTTTTACTATATAGTTTCTGGTGATTCTGAGAGCAATGTGATGTCACTTCTGGGGTGTGTTTTTCTAGAAGTCATGTCACAGTGCATGCCATACTAGCACTCCTCATGTCCTTGCCATCAAGCTCCCAGGCATGGTATGGCAACCCTAGCACCACCACCCTACATTCTGAGTTTAGCATAGTCTGGTTTCCACAGAAAGGAAGTCCACTGCTGGTCCATTACAATGATCCCCAGTGGACTCATCTGTTTGACCCCTCTCTTGCAGTGTCATTCTTCACTCTCTTACAATTTAGAATGCCCATGGTCAGGGAAATAGGACGGACCCATATTTCATTGATTTCATTGCATGGAGGGCTGGGCAAAACAGTGACACAGCCCCCTTCCCCCAAAAAAGAACTTGATCTAACATTCTTTACCTCTCTCAGTCAGCCTAGCCACCCCGTTTTCTCTTTTGTTTCTTCCTTGTCTAAATGCTTCCGTACTGGGGAAAATATGGTGTTTGGGGGGGAGGGCGGCTGGATCCTAAAAATACCTATATACGGAATATAAAACCTCTCCCAAATATATATGATTGCTTTCCTAAGAACAAAAGATGTTTGTTCCCATCCTTTCTTCTTCCCAGTGACAGAACCCAGAATCCACTTAATTAATTTGTTGAGGAAATATGTCACAGAGGAATTTGGTCTGACTGATTAAAGTATGTTAATACATTTTCCAGCTTGGAGTGCCTAGTCCCTCTGCTCTATACATGACCTTTCCTCATTTCCAATTATGTGGCTACTTATGAGCATAACATCTATGCCTGAGGATACTATGTTTTGAACACACACACACACACTGCAGAAGGAATGCAGTATATTTTACAAAGCTGTTGTATATATATATTTTTAAATAGCATTATAATGTTGCTACCTTCAATAAACAAAAGTGGGTGTTTTATTTTCCCAGGCAACCCCCATGTTGCACATTGTGCGTTGTTAGTCTTGTCACATTTGACTGTACACTTCTCCTCATTTGCAAATGTAATATCAGCCATGCTCCTCTCTACTCCAGTGTTTTTCAACCACTGTGCCGGGGCACACTGGTGTGCCGCGAGATACTGTCAGGTGTGCCGCGGGATTTTTTCAATGAAAGAAATGTGCCTTCTGGGCTGACCTTCCGGGACGCGTTAAAATACATCCACATTATATTTCTTCTGAAACTCAGGTCAATGTTACGGGAAGGAGCCATTACACTTTGGATCTGTAACTTACGATTTCAAGTTGAGTGGCTATTACGTGTATTTGTAATACTGTCATAGTTAATACTTGAGCTGAGGCAACTAATGACCCATTTATCTTGTATTTCAGTGTTTTTCAACCACTGTGCCGTGAGATATTGTCAGGTGTGCCGCGGGATTTTTTCAATGAAAGAAATGTGCCTTAGCTCGAAAAAGGTTGAAAAACACTGATCTACTCTAACTGCTCCCTCAGAAATCTGCCTTCTCTGAATCGCCGTGTAGCAGGCAATAGTTGTTCCGCTTGCCATGGAAGGCAATGTTTTCACTTATTGGCTGCTCTTTATAAGAATATCCTGCTTGGTCCTTGTTCTGTTGAAATCAAGGCCAGAGCTTGTTTTGCGATTTTTCAGTTTTAAAAGAAAAGGACCGCTTTGAAAACAAGAGAACACTGTGAGATGGACAAAGGATTAGCCCACTATCTGTTACATTTCCCCCACACACACCCTTTCTCCAAGGAGCTCAGTGTGTTATACATAGTCCCTTTTAATCCTCACAACAGCCCTGTGAGATACTTTAGACTGAGAGAGAAGCTCTATTCACATGTTACAGTGAAACACAGTGTAAGAAAGAGCCAGCTCATGTTCACTTAGCATTTGAAATCAAGGACCAGTAGGTGGATAAAGGGGGCATTTGTATCACACCTTCCACTGTATACGTTTTGAGTGTAACATAGGGGTGCCAGCCTTCAGGTGAGACCTGGGGATCCCCTGGAATTATGCCTCATCTCTAGACTACAGAAATCAGTTCTCCTGGAGAAATAGATGCTTCGGGGGCTGAATTCTATGGCATTGCACCCCACTCTGAGGTCCCTGTCCTCCCCAGGCCCCGTCCCCAATCTCTAGGGGTTTCTCAACCTGGATCTGGCAACCTATCGCCCCACCCCCTACCAGGACCTGGCAACCCTAGTGTAACATGAGATTTACTCAATGCATATATTTTTAAAAAATCAAGACAGAGTGACTGACTCCACTCAGCAAGCTTCACGGCAGAGTGAGGATTTGAACCCAGGTCTCAGAAATACTAGCACAACACCCTAAACACTACACCACCCCAGCGCTCACCATGTAAGATACTAGGCTGCTGTAACATTTATCTGTTACATCGAGAAGTCTGAAGTGGCATTGTAGCCTTACAACAATCACTGGGGGTAGAGAAGGCTGAGAGAGAGATTCAGACTGACGGCATAAGTCAGTGGGGCATCACCAAAAAAACCCTGCCAGAATTGCAAAGGAAAACAAATTGGTTCAGATGAGGCAAATCTGATTACTATGCCAACACTAAACTAGCCAGCTCAACAGAAAGAATGCCACAGAAGAAAATAAGAATCCGTTCTCTAATGAAACAACTTTGCACTAAAGGCAAACAGCGTCACTCTGAGCGACAGAAAGATAACTTTGAAAAGATAGCAAATCTTACCATCTGTGCTCCAGGAAACAGTGCTGCCTTAAAATACTGTAACAATTTCCCTCTGAAGGAGTTTTTCTTTCTTTTCTTTTCTTTTTTTGCTATTTTTGCTCTGTGTGTGTGTGCGCACACGCACCTGTGCCTGGAAGTCATGGCGACCTCTGGCTACTCCTACTGAGGCATGGAGGACATTCAGAGAAGTGGCTTGATAGCCTGCCTCTGCCTTCCGGCCCTGGAGGTCTCCCATCCAAATACTTGCTAGGGTTGGCCCTGCTTAGTTTCCGACATCTGACAAGATCCGGCTTGCCTGGGCTATCGAGGTCTGGGCACCTCTAAAGGAGTTTTTAAAGGAGGTATTCTAGGAAGTTCTTTGCTCCTCTGTTGGAGATAATGGGAAAGAGTGCTTTGCCTGAATCAACCCTTCCAGAAAGAAAATGAGGAATTCTGCCCCAGTGTCCCAATGATGGCTTGGGGACAGCAAAGCTGTCATGAGAACTAATTAAACTGATTTCATAGAATGGTCTCATGATCTTTTAGGCATAACTCTTTTGAAGCGAGAGCCTGCTAAGAGTTTAATTACTGTAAATATTGATGAAAGAGTAGTTTAGTCCACTTGTACTCTAGGGGGAGCTGTGGCGCATTCTCTAGTGTTTAGGGTTTATTGAATGTTTTTCTCTTGCAGTTCAGCCTACCTCTTGTTGTTTTCTCCCTCTGCTGCGGGTTAGTATGTGTTAGTGCTTGTGCTCTAAAGGCCTCTCTCTTGCCTTCATGGCTTGTGGTCAGTTATGGTCTCTTTTTTTTTGCATAATCCCGTTGCAGTGAATTCATAGAAAGCAAACTCCAAAGTGTGGATTGGATTTTTCCTGAACTCTGCCAACATCTTTAGGCTTCTGATTGTTGTGGATCTGTAGATTGACAGATGATGATGACCAATCCCAGGCTCTCTTTTTTTGCAGGGGGGGATGCAATGATGGCTGGAATACGATTCAGGGCATTTCATGAGGATGGTCACTGAGGGCTTGAAGAAGAAGAAGAAGAAGAGGAGGAGGACGAGGAGATTGGATTTATATCCCGCCCTCCACTCACTTGTAGTCTCAGAGCGGCTTACAAACTCCTTTCTCCTCCCCTCCCCACAACAGACACCCTGTGAGGTAGGTGGGGCTGAGAGAGCTCTTTCCCAAGCTGTCCTTGAGAGAACAGCTGGTACAGAGCTATGGCTTGCCCAAGGTCATCCAGCCAGGTGCAAGTGGAGGAGTGGGGAATCAAACCCGGTGAGATTTGTATGGCCCTCGAGTCAGTCAATCTACAATGCTGATTCTTCCCTCTCAGTCCACAGTCTATCTTTGGAAAACCCCTTTCAGGTTTCTTAAATTATCATTTATTCTTTGCATTTTTGTTTGATAAGACTATTTTTGGAAAGCACAATAGGATTCCTCTGAATAGAAGCACTTGTGGTGACAGGAAGCTTCATTCTTCCGAATGTTCACTTCCAGTAGGGTGCCAACGGAGTCAACATCTGAAGGGCTCCAGCCTTAAGCAGGTTTATGAGCAGCACAAAAATTGGGACAGGATGCATATAATCTTCACTCTGTGGTGTGATGTTCTGCCAAGGTAAACTTCTGTGCTTCAGTTTTTTTTAAAAAATGATGATGTTATCATCAGGTAGGAAATTCCTGAGGGGGAAAAAATTGTGTGTGTGTGGAGGGAACCAGTGACATGTGGCCTACATTTCACAAGGCTGGTTCTTCCTTTCGTGTAGACTGCTTTTCTTCCTGCATGTCACGGTTGCATTCTTGCTGAAGGAAGAAGACTTTGCGTCAGTGTTCCCTCTAAGCTGAGTTTGTGTGAGCTAGCTCACAGTTTTTTTAGCTTCTGGTTCACACATTTTTGTCTTAGCTCAGGAAGGATAACTCCAGAGCAAACTAATTTATGTAGTAGCCTAGTTGCTTGCTCACAACTTTAATGCCAGTAGCTCACAAAATAGAATTTTTGCTCACAAAACTTCACAGCTTAGAGGGAGCATTGCTTTGCATGTGCAGTTATGAGACAAAAGTTTTATAAATGTGTTTGTCTTGGACATAAATGGGTAAGTACTAACATCATAACCAGAGGGGGGCTCATGAGATAAGAAACTTAAGGGACAGAGGGCCCAGGGGCAAGATGGTTGAAGAAAGAAGGCATGAGCATGGGATAGTGGTTAGAGTGTTGGATTAGGACCTTGAAGACCCAGGTTCAAATCCCCATTCATCCATCAGGCTTGCTGGATGACTTTGGGCCAGCCACACTTGGGCGAACCTAACCTTACCTCAAAGTAGAGATGAACTGGCCATTTAGCTTGCAGGGAGATTTCCCAGTGAGTCACTGCTCTGTAGGACCAGTGGAAGTCAAGTTCAAGCTGAGACAAGTCCCAGCAACTCTGCCAGCTCCTTAGTGGCTACTTGGTTCAGGCCCATCATTGGCAATGGTAACTGGAGGTCAGCTTACCCCTTTCTGACCCTCTGCTAGTTTGCATGAAAAAAACAGTGGGTGGGTTATTGCTGAGTTGAGTGGCCATGCCCTGCTGGCTTGTAGTGCCCCTCAGGTTGGCTTACTTCAGGTCCACTTTCAGACCAATTTCCCACAAGCAGCTATAACGCCGTCACTCTTCCATTTGCCCCAGTTGCATTAGTCAATTTCACACTAGTCACCCCGTGGCCACATTTTAACCCACAGCTCCCCCTGATTTCCCCTGCATCTTCTTGAGCTCAAAAAAACAAGAATCGAGAAGACGCATGGGAAATCAGGGGTAGAGGCTGGTCAAAACGTGGTCGTGGGGCGAATAGTGTGAAATTGACCAATGCAATCAGGGCAAATGGAAGAGTAATGGGAGCACAGCTGTTTGTGGAGAATCGGTCCCACTTTCCTGCCCACTCCTGTCTCACAGGATTGTTGTGAGGGTGAGTGAAACAGGGAAGGAGACACCCAATGTATGGCACACCAAGTTCTTGAAGGGACAGTAGGACAGAACTGTACAAAATAAGTAAGATGAACCATGGAGTTGATGGGGGAAATGGCCAGTAGCTGTGTGATTTTGCATGCAGAGGACTGTGAGCCAAGAAGCCATAAAGACATACAGGATAAGGGAGAAGGATGAGGCTGAATTTCATGAACTGAGTTGCTAACCAGCCACATGTCTGACAACATATCAGAAGGGCATTTGGATTGGTGGAGAAGGGGGATAACTTGGACCAATTTACTGCTTCAGCAGCAGACTTCCATCTTGCCCACTATGCTGTTCAGGAGAGTCTCTGCCAGTGTTCTCTCTAAGATGAGTTAGTGTGAGCTAGTGTGAGTTTTTTAGCCTCCAACTCACCCAGTTTTGTCTTAGCTCAGAAAGGATGGCTCCAGAGCAAACTAATTTATGCAGTAGCCAAATTGCTCACTCACAACTTTAATGCCAGTAGCTCACAAAGTAGAATTTTTGCTCACAAGACTCCACTGCTTAGAAGGAGCACTGGAAGGGTCAGTGGGGTGCAGTGGGATGGGGAGACAGGAAAATCCTGCTCTTCTTGTGGGATCTTGCACGATGCAATGGATGACACATACAGATTTCTTATCTAGCCTTCCTCATCAAGAAAACAAAATATCAACAAACACTAAAGGAAACGTTAAAAAAAAAAAGGTGAAAAGTAGCTATTATGAATCAGAGAGAAATATTTAAGTGGCTACCATGTGACCTGTACACTTTCAGGAAGTGTTCTATAGATAAAACACATTTCATATAAATTTCAGCTTCCATGCTCATCTAATTATTTCAAGAGGAAATGAAAAATGGGCTCATGAGAAATTACTCCCCAAATGGCTGAAGTAATCGTCTGGTGAAAGGGAGCTGGTCATGCTTCCCAACATGTCAGAAATTCTTCCTTCACAATGAGACATTATGTAAAGGCTTCTGGCTCAAGGGATGTCACACAGGAAGTATATAGTTTGTGTAAATTATGTTAACTGTGGGCATGCATACAATATGCACATCGGTCATGACCCCTCTGACAGAATACAGATTTTGAGAAAGGGGAAGATGGTGAAGGAAATTCCACCTATTCTTTAGAATAAGCTTTCTAGGTAGATCCAGGGGTCCGTTGGGACCGGAGCTCAGGACTGGCCAGTAGGGCAGCCACGGGCTGAATCAGATTCTCTAATCTGATTCAGTTTGCCGCTGAATTGCTGCCGAAATTCGGCGGCAACTTTAAAAGCCACTGGAGGGGAGGGGGTTTGAGGGAGAGGCTCCAAACTTGCAGGGTAGCTGCTGGGGCCTCTCCTCGAAATGCCCACCAAGTTTCAAGAAGATTGGACCAGGGGGTCCAATTCTACAGGCCCCCAAACAGATTGCCCCCGTTCCCTCCATTGTTCTCTATGGTAGGAAAAAAGTTAACATTTTTTCCTACCATAGAGAACAATGGAGGGGATGGGGCAACCTGTTTGGGGGCCTGTAAAATTGGACCTCATAGTCCAATCTTGAAACTTGATGGGTATTTCGGGGAGAGGCCTCAGCAGCTACCCTGCAAGTTTCGAGCCTCTCTCTGAAACCTCCCCTCCTCCAGCCCTTCATATACCCTATGAGTTTTTGCCATTGACTTCAATGGCCCATAGGGTATAATGGGGCTGAAACTGACATTCCCTTTCTGGCACACTTCCGGTGATGTCAGGGGGAGTGGCATATGCTAATGAGTTATGCTAATAGGTATGCTAATGCGCTCCTGCACCTCTTTTTCTACAAAATGACCCCTGCCTTTAACCCACTAGTAGAAACAGGTACGGTTGTGTTTTATTATGAGTCTGGATAACTGTGGCTTGGAAGGAGGAGTGAAAGGTGCAACAATTGATGTACAGGCAGGTAGAGGAAGGTATGGTGTGGGAGGGGGACAGGTGAGGAGAAGGAAGGGCTGATGAGTTCTTCGCATCCATCCCTCTTGTCCTTCTCCGGGCTGAGGGGACCCTGGGTACAGGTGGAATGTAAGCTAAATATGAGCAGTCAGTGTGATACAGCGGCATAAAAGACTTACTGCAGCAAATAGAATTCTTGTGACATTTTCAAATCTTCTCTTTTAGTTGTAAAACTCTGTGATTTTTATTGCAATCCTAAGGAAAGTGACACCCTTCTTAGTCCATTAAAGTCTGTGGGCTTCGAAGAAGAGCTTTGCTTAGGACTGCAGTGTTGACCAACTGTCTTTCATATGTACAACAATGAACTAGGTTCATTTACTGGTGTCTTACATAGTCCAGAAATTCACAGAAAACCCACCCTTGACAGCACTTGGAGGCTCAAGGCATTAAGATCACAAATGTGGTTGTAATGTTGATGAAAATTTCAACACCAAACCATAAGATAAAGATCACTGCCTCTGACCCATTGATTGAAAAATATTACTTTGGCGTTTCTGATGTGCAAGCATGCAGTGCTGTGATGATATAATGCTGGGCTTGCAAATGAAGGATTTTGACCCATATCAAAATATTAGCTGAATATACCATATAAAAACTGGTGTGTGTTTGTGTAGGGTTTCCTTTTTATAAAACAACGACTCTTTTTGACGCTGTTATCTAATAACTTGAGCTATCCTTGAGCTATCTCTGGTACTATCACAGAGAGCTAAATTATTTGCGGCACGTTGCAGAGTTCCTGGAAGTGGCTAGCTTTCAAAGAACGTTGCCCATTGGTTTGAGGAAGTTTAAACATTTTTATCACTTCATTTATCTCCTTCCAAACCCCATTCTCTTGGGCAGATGTGATTACAGCGCTACAGCTTCTGGCACCAAATCAGTTAAGGAAGGTACATCAAGACACAGTAAACATCTTATTCAGAGTTCTCGGTGGTTTATTTCTAAAAAGATCATTTGGGCTTCACACCCAAATTCTCCCAGTACTGGTTTGCTCCATCACAGGTTTCCCTTCACATAGTCTCTGTTTCTTTAGCAATATGAGTAACAGGTAAAAATTCAACAGGGGAAGCGCTTTTCAGTATGGAGACAAATTCCAGAAATGCAGCCTCTTGTGCCTGTTTATAAGATTTCTTGATGCTGTGGCATTTTGGTGACCAGATGCAAAAGAACAGATAGCCTCTGTAACTTTAATGTGTGGTAGCAGGGGTCCGTTGGAGCGGGAGCGCACAGGAGCACAGCTCCGGGAGGAGCCCAGGGGGTAGGCACATGACCAAGTCCCGCCCCCTCCTCGGCTTCCCCGAGCAGTGCAGAGGCACAGTGCCCTGGGGAAAGCCCTGCTAGGGTCTTTATTGTTTTTAATGTTTTGTTTTAATATCAATAATTTTATCATTGTTCCTTTTATGACTGTGTGCTGCTTTTCCAGAGACTTGCTCAAGGTGGCATATAAATTTTCTAAGTATACCATTTTTTATCTGGGCACATGGCACATAAGTACTGGAGAAATTTCACCAACCCTTCAGCAGCTTCCACCCCATCAGTTTGGTGTAGTGGTCAGGAGTTGGACTCTAATCGGGGAGATCCGGGTTTGATTCCCCACTCCTCCACATGCAGCTGCTGGTGTGATCCTGGGCCAGTCACAAGTTCTCTCAGAGCTGTTCTCTCATGAGCAGTTCTCAAAAGACCTCTCTTAGCCCCACCTACCTCACAGACTGTCTTGTTGTGGGGAGGGGAAGGGAAAGGGATGGGTGGTGCACATGTCCTGGACTCCTGGGTATCTCAAGTCTACTTGAAACCTGATGATTTCAAGGGAGCAGGAAGAGAATGAGGGTGTGTTCTTTATGCTTATTTTTATTGCACAAAAGTATTGGATGGGGAAGGGAATGGAGGAAGAGCAGGTCAGTTTCACTCACCTGTGGAGTGGAGCCTGAGGGGTGGGTGTGGCCTTCTGACACACTTCCTGTATGTTAGGGGGTGTGGCATATGCAAATGAGTTATGCTAATGAGCTCCTGCACCTCTTTTTCTACGAAATGACCCCTGGCTACACACATACACAATTTGCTTTTTACAGACTGGTCATGTTTGGGCCCTTAGTCTTTAGGTGGAGGCAGTTTCTAGAAGCTTCTACGTGTTGGAGGTAACTTGTGCTCTAATTCCAAACCCCACTGAATTAAGTAGGACGTTTCCCAGTAAACACAGATAAGCCCTGTTTATATGTTACAGTGAATACTTGTACAACATATTTGTAAGAAAGAGCCTACACTAACATGCATTCACTTTGCAAAGGACACTAGGACACTAGGAACCAGTAAATGTGGGGTTTCAATCTGATGTTACATGCATAGAATGTAACGTGAAAATTACTCAGCACACATATGAACAACAATTAAGTATACACTGTGCACAGATTGTGAGTTCAGGTTAACTTGTGAACAGGGCTATATAGTCAGGCTTTGTGGATGACCACACTGCTTGCTGCCCTTCTGGCTAACATTTGTAATTTGTTTATTTTAGATCAAGTTACAGTAAAGTGGTGATGGCCAGTTTTTGTATTCATAGGGGCAGCCCCCCAGATAAGGGACCAGAGGCCAGAAATGTATTGAGCTTCTCAAACTGACCACCTCACAGAATTCCTTCAATCATTATCTCTCAGCTGTGTGGGAGAGCTTATCTGTGAATGGCTCTTGTACTTGCACAAGAATCAACCAGTGATGGAGGGGTTAGTATTTTGGGGCCTGATTACAGAACCAACCAGGAGGAAAGATGCTGATTCCTGATTCCATGGGAAAGGTCAGGGGTGGCTGAATCATGTAAACACTACCCCAGATGCTCCCCCCAGAAAGGGCTCTCGAATGGATATGATAATGTTTCAAGAGGAGCTTTCTATTTAGTACAAAAGTTTACAGGATCTCTTTTAAGGTTGGCAGCATTTCTCAGGAAAGGTCTAACAGGGTTTTCCTGGAATTACAACTGATCTCCAAACAACAGCAATCAGTTCCCCTGCAGAAAATGCCAGCTTTAGAGGGCAGAGTCTATGGGATACCATAGAGACCACAAGGCCACTGAATTTCTTAAGTTCTCCAAACTCCACCCTCCTTAGGCACCATCCTCAAATTTCCAGGAATGTCTGAACCACAGGTGGCAACCCTATGGACAACATACACACTGATGTACACTGAATATGGATGTTCCTCCTCAAAAATATTTGCTTCTTTTACTGATGAGTGAACTTTTTCACCTTGCTTTGGTCAAAAACGGGTGATGTCAACTAAGTTTGGTATAGTGGTTAAGTGTGCGGACTCTAATCTGGGAGAACCGGGTGTGATTCCCCACTCCTCCACTTGCACCTGCTGGAGGACCTTGGGTAAGCCGTAGTTCTGGCACAGCTGTTCTTGAAAAAGAGCAGTTTCTGTTAGAACTCTCTCAGCCCCACCTACCTCACAGGGTGTCTGTTGTGGGGAGGGGAAGGGAAAGGAGTTTGTAAGCCGCTCTGAGACTCCCTTGGGTAGTGAAGGGCGGGGTATAAATCCAATATCTCCTCCTTTTCTCCTTCTTCTTCTAAGTTGCCTCAGGAAGTGGATCTGGTCCACTGGCCAGCAGTTGGCCTCTACTGCAGCAAAACGGCAATTCAGTATGTGTTGATAATTTGCCTTCAGGGTACAAATAACATTTCTCTGGGCTCTGTAGAAACCAGCAACATGGCCCCAGTCCCCAATCCATACTGTCTCATAAAATAAAGTGTTTTGATTTCTGAAATGTTGTAAACAGACCATATAATCAGGTTTCAGTCTGGCCGAGGCCTCTGTATTCCCAGACCTGGTGAAATGTACCCACCCACCACCCACCCTCATATTCAGTTCTTATTTGCCTCATTGAGGTATTACACTCCAAGTCTCCTCTGGCTTATTTCATTAAACATTACTTAGACTCAAAACCAGTTTTACAAGTGGCAGCTGGACTGTGTTTCCTTCTGTATATCTCCCACTTCCAATGAACTGGCAATGGCAACAAGAGTCTCAAAAGAGAAGACAGGGAGTGTCTTTGTCCTTCTGTAAAGCAATGGTGTTTTTAAAGGTGACTGAGGGCCGGTGGGTGGGTGCACATTTGTGTGTGTGTCTGTGTGTGTCTGTGTGTGTGTGTAAAAGAAAAGAGAGAGAGGCAGAGACAACAGTAACTTCCCCCTATTGCTTCTCACTGCATTTGTGGTAACAGCCAGAGATAGCCCAATTATTTATGTGACACAGAAATAAACAAATGTTTTACACTGATTTACTGAAGCTGCCCTGGCAATAATAAAACCATCAATAGTCCATAAAGGGCTTTAAAGCGACTTGAAGGTACTTTCATTGCCGCAATAAGTGTGAGGCTGTTTCCTTTGCTGTTAACAGTTTTTATGGCCAAGCTTTGAAGAATGTTCCAGAGCTTATCAGCACCCAGCTCTATCTGCTGTATGTAAAACAAGAACAAACAGAAGAGGAACTTTCAAGTTGCAGAGCTGAGTCAGTCTGAGCCAAAAAGCTTCAGTCAGTCTGAGAGAGAGAAAAAGGCTTGCTTTTGGTTTCAAGGGATCAACATCTGTTTATACTAATTGGTGAATATTGTGCCAGAGTTGGCAGACCTGACACCCTGGCTCTAAACAGATTGACTTCGGTCCTGATTTTTTTTTTCCATCCAGGCTCACTGCAGGGGAGTTAAGCGTGAGACTGCAGTCTCAACTCCTTACAGTAGTCTGAAGAGTAGATTTTTTCCCCTTGAATAGAGAGGTGCTAGATTGAGCCTACCCAAATCACATTTCCTTCAGTGGTGAGTGTATGAAGCTTTGTCAGCAGTACTCGGTGGTTGAAAGGTATTCTGTACATGCTCAGAAGAGGTTTCATCTTTCTTAGCACTTCACGCAGGACCTGGGCCGTGGTCCTCCCGCATTTAAAGGGACCGTCCACAACAGCCGGGACAAATCTCGTGCCGAAGTGTGCTCAATGGTGGGTTCCTCCCGCATTTTCTGACCCCGGGAAAATCAAGTGTTTTCCCGGTGGTTGCACGAGGAACCCGCATTGAGCTGATCTGAACAGCCCCTCTCTGCAATGATTGCGAGAGAGGGCTGTCCAGATCGTCCCTCCGGTTCCCCCCCCCCCCCCACTTTTGCACTTGGGCGCTTGGGCACTCAAGCACCAAAGTGCAAAGGGGGGGGGGGAACCAAACTTTCCAGGCGGCTGGCAGGGCTCGGGGAAGGGTGCCTCCCCCGGCCACCACCAGCCTCCTCCTCCGCACGCCTCTACCCGCTGCCGCCTGCCACCCGCCTCCTCCTCCTCTGCATGCTTCTTCCTCCGCCACCGCCTGACTCCTCCGTGGCCACCTGCCTCTACCCACCGCCGCCGCTGGGGGGAGGGCTCCCAGATTTAAAGGGCCGTGTGACCACAGCCCTGTATTGAAAGGCCAGTTATCACATTTTCCTCTCATTCTTCCTCCACTCTCCTGAATTTTGGCTCTTCCGCATTCTCATTTTTGTCACTCATTTGTCCCTATTGCTTTGGGTCCGTCTGTCCCCCCCTTTTCCACATATGTTTTGCTCTCGCTGGGACTACTAGAGAGAGCATAACACACGGGGGGGGGGGGGGGAGAAAGGACCCTGAAGCAATAAGGACACACAAGTGATGAAAATCAGAATGTGGAAGAGCCCAATCTGTCTGTACACAAAACCCCTGGGAGACAGGTTGTGTCATCATGAGAATCCCAAAGGCACCCAGTGAGCTCCTTGGCACGGTGGAAATTTCAACCCGGGTCTCACCAGTCTAACTACTCTACCAGCACCACCGGCTTTCTGAGTTTTGCCATGGCCTTCCACTGAGAAGTGGCACCTTGCCAAATGCATTTTCACAGATGTCACAGTTTCTGAACCTGCGTCTGCGGCAAATACTGAACTACACAGGCTACTATCATAAATGTCCAGTAGCTCTGAATCCTTTCAGGGTTAATTGTCCTTTTAGCTTGCATTTGAAAATGAGTATCAGATGCAGGAAATGAAAGCCTTCCCCTTAAACATAAAGCAGATTCCGAATGAAAGCTAAAAGATTCACGCTTCAAACCCACTCTATACAAGGATGTCATTTTCTATTGATACCATTTGGAGACATTTGAGTCAGAGCTAATGAAGACAGGTTTATGTCTGGTTACAATTCCATGTTTGCAGCTGTAGAGCCCCCCCCCCCCCCCCGGTATATTACCTGGCAAAATAGTTCATATGCTAGCATTGTGGTCCTTTAAAATCAGGTCAGGAAATGTGAATTGTCTTTCCAGAAGTAGGCTAGCAACTATTAAAAATATTTCAAAATATTAAATATTAAAATATTTTTAAAACCCTCATGTGTTAATGACTCAAAGTCCATGTGTAGTAATCACTTGTCATGTGTGTCTAGGCTAGACTTTCCCCACACAAACTGCTACAGAAAATCATACAAGTAGAATGCTAACATCATCTTCATTATGCTGTATGCTAATTTACTGTTCACCCTCTACCTATATCTTTGGACTGGTAATTTCCATTTCATTGTATCTGAAGAAGTGTGTGTGCACACGAAAGTTTATACCTTGAACAAAACTTGGTTGGTCTTAAAAGTGCCACTGGACTCAGAAGCTTAAAAATATAGTAGTGAATGTGCATGATCACACCTGCGTACTGATGCTGCCTCCTCCTTTCTTTCACATTTCCATCGTGACCTAACCCCATCCCCTCTTCTAGATACGCTGCAGTGAAGTTTATTGGTGCATGTGTGAATGTTACATACATTCAACTGAGCAAATTCAAACTAGTTTTTAAGGGAAATTAATAATGGAGCCCATATATATGTAGGAAATCCACACATGAATGAGTTCCAGGAAAGTAAGAGACAAAAGCAAAATGAAGTAACATTTAATTAAATAAAATACATGGCACTTAGGTTTATATCCATATATTTTCTATCACGTGGTAGGCCGGCTGTCAATATTGAAATGCATTTCGTTCCAAAGCTTGTCCACCAGAACACTTGAAAGAAAGACACATACAGAGAAACTGAACTAACACGTACAGTGAAGGAGAAAATGGACATGTATAATTTTGAGGAAAGAAGAAATTAGGTAAGGCGGGGGATGAAAGGTCTATGATAAAAGTTTTCCCCTCTCAAGACACACCTACTTCTTTGTACTCAAGACTGCTGCCATAAAGCAGCAGAACAATGCTCTCTTCTAAGGGAAATACAAGAGATAAGGGTTTAGGTATATGCACTGAATTAGTTCAGACACCGCCTTGAGGACACTAAGACAATGGAAAGAGGAAGGTCTTGAGACCCCCCAGACTCTTGTATTTAGGTGATGTTTTCTGTGGTAACAATGGCCTCTCTATGATATGAACAGGCACACACCCCTTCCCTGTTTTGTCACAGTACTAAGCCCCAGAAACTGATAATCTCTTTCCCTCATCCTTTTCAATTCTGAGGATAAACTGAAAAGGTGCTGTCAGGTTCCTGTGAATTGCCCCCCGGGGGCACGCCCTCAGCTGTGGGGACCAGTCCAAAGGGGATCTCAGAATGCAAGTGAGAGGCCTTGGCCTGTCAGCAGTAGGCACTCCGGAGTTTTCCTTTCTCTGTGCTCTTTCTCTTTCCGCCATGTTCCAGTCCCAACTCCACTGCTCCCCTCCTCCTCGATCCCAGCTTCTGCTCCCCTTTATGCTGTGCAGCCCGCTCCCCCCACCTGCTCCCTCCTGGATTGGCTCCCTGTCCCATCTCTCCATTCTAGCCCCAGTCCCATTGGCCATTACCGTTTGGCCTTGTAAGCCCTTGGCCCCACTTTCTGCTTGATCATCCCTGGGCGGGGTTGGTGTCCACCACTTGCCTCAAACTGTGGCCACCATGCCGGACTCCCTGCAAGTGGCCACTTTCACCACTTCCCCCTCTGGCAGCCAGCTGGTCCCGCAGGTCTGCAATCACACCCTTTCTTGCCAAGGACTCTGCAGGTGCACACTGGCTCCTCCTCGCCTCTTCTTGAGCCCCGTGGGCCACCAACTGGCCAGGCACCAACCCAACACAGAGCCAGCAGCAGTGGAGGCTGCCAACTCTGTGGCCCTCCAGGATGACGTCGACCCATCTACAGCCAGGGCCTGACCCTGTGCCCCATTCCTCAGGCCATTCAGCTGGACAGGCAAGTCCAGACCCAGACAGATGCCAACTAGTACACAGTGTCGTGCTGTGTTTAGGACACATATATCACAAAAGACCAAACTGAAATAACTGTTAAAAAGACTAAGATACTACTGGGTTGTTGTTTTTTTTAATTTAAGAGGCATGTCGCCACTACAGTTGAGTGGGGAAATAGCTGAGAGTCTACTGCAGCAAAAGAAAACAATTCCATTGGCACATCAGAGATGAGCATCAGTGGGCTTTCTATCTGCATGGATGACGACTTCAAACGTACCATGTCCAGGATGGTTTTTAGGGCCTTTATGTAGCTGTTGACGTTGTGTAGCATCCTCTGCAGTTATTTGACCAATTCCTGTCCGACGTCAGGAATGTTGCTGCACCTCAAGCACAGTTCCGTTTCGTCCTCACCCACAAAAGAGATTTGCAGGAATTGGGCTTTGTGTTGTGGTTCTGGCAGCAGACTTCCGACCAAGTGATACAACTGTCCCTGTACTATGAAGGTGGTTATGAAACCATCTCATACAACCTGCTTAGCCCTGAATAATGCCATGCTGAAGCATCCAATGTACTTATGAACATAATCCATGAAATGGGCATACTCAGGGTGACTGCCCAGTAGAAGCCTATGGAGAGGTTCAGGCAGACAGGACTGAAGGGTGGGAACTGCACCTTGCCATTGTTGCAACACATGCTGATGGGCTTCTCCTTCCACTTAAGGGCACTGCAGTGCTTGCATCTGTGCATCATGGTACCCAGAGCTACAGTGCAGTCTTCCTCATCAGCCACATCAGGATCATATGCCATGGCTGAGTGAGCCTTGTCCTTCCACGGATGTGATGTCCTCTCTACTTGTGTTCCTGGATTATTTTGCTCATATGGAGACTGTGTTGTTCTGAGCATCTCAGGATGATCTTGCTGGTACTTGGCCTGCGCAGCTCGGTGCACCACAAAAGTACTATGTGCAAATGTCTTTGCTGCATTCCTAAGTTGCCTCCTCCTTGTAGCATTGGTGTATTTGCCTCAACATTTGCCAGGAGCTTTCTCAGGGGCAGTAAGAGGTGAGAGGTGTAAGTGGGAGTTGGTCTCAGGGAGTGATGATGTGGTGGACATTTCTTCAGGTTCATGAGGGAGGAACTAATCGAAATGGATCCTAGAAAGGCATCTCCCCATGAACATTCATAAACTCAATTGTCATGCCAGCTGTTATGAGAAATGTCTCTTCAGGAGTCATGAATCACTGATTTCTGTAACTGTATTCAACTGTTTCTGCTTGGGTGGCCTCCCTGATGAATTAAAGTACCCTGGCCCTGCTCCTAAACCTGACAGACACCCACCTGTCTGATGTTGGCGGGGAGTGTGTTTAAAGGCATCGGGGAGGCTGGGCCAGCAGCAGCACTAATGCAATCCTGTGGAGCAAGCTTCCCCAACAGCTGTAAGCATCCCACCCCCTTTCCTACACCTGGCAGGCAGCTGCTTGTCTAGTGTAGGAGGGGGCGGGGTATTGCAAGCCATCATGGAGGCTGGGCTGGCAGGATTGCTAAGGCATTACTGCTGGGGTGGATCCCTGATGGCTTTAAACACCCTGCTCCCTGCCGCCTGTCAGGTGTAGGAGATGGGGGGCGTGTTTGAAGCCATTGGGGAGGCTGGGCCAGCAGCACTGCTGCACCTCACAGGTGGTTGGCCATTCCTGATTTCCTCAACTGTCATTAGCTCTCTGCAGTCTCCTGGAACTGTTTTTTTTAAAAAAAACAAAACCTCAGAACACTGAGCTCTGCAGCTGACCAGTCAGAGAGAGGCGAGTGCAAGAAGGCAGCCACATAGGAAGCAATGGGGGAGCACATTTTACTCCTTTTAACCCCCTTAGGGGTCGAATTTCTAAAAATCACTTCTTAGTGAGCATCTATATCATGGTAGGAGTGCTCTCCCTGAATTTCTTCTTTTCAGGGGTTTGGCCTGGGCGTTGATTTTACAGTGTGTACAGCACTGGCTCTTCGGCTTGAAAACAGAGATGAGCACCGCATCCCTAGAGTTGTATTCAACTGGCTTTCGAGCAAGGGAAACCTTTACCTTTACTTTATTATATATATATATAGATGTATGGTTTTTCTTGACACTTTTCCACAACAAACTGAGCCAAACTTAGAGGAAGAATGCTTATCTACCACCTGATCTTCCCTATTGGAAGGAACAGGAGTGGCTGTATATTCTAAATCATATGACTACAAAATGGGCCTGCCTCTCTAATTTGCAGTCATTCCAGTGCATTCACAGTCTGGTTTACAGCCTAGCAGCTCCAGTTTCCAAGACTATTATACTAAGCTGAAGTGCTAGTTTATAGCTTTGTTTTCGACTGTTTTAACTATTTATTGTGAGATGTTTTAACTCTTATTGTGGATTCACTGTTGTGATCTGCTCTGAGCCTGGTTGTGAGGAAGACGGAATACAAGCCAAAATAAATAAATAAATGGTGTAAAATTGCACAGGTCTGTTAGAAATTTTTCTTGAGGTGCATTGTTCAGGACCAATTCATACAAAGTCTGCATCACATATCCACTCCGGGGGGGGGGGAGAGACAGAGAAACAGCCCCCATGTGAGGGGGTCTTTTGGCATGCCAGTCTAGGGCTGCCAAGTCCAACTTGGGAAATATCTGAGGACTTTGGGGGTGGAGCCAGGAGACTTTGGGGGTGGAGCCAGGAGAAAGGAAGTGACATCATTTTGTGATGTCACATCCTGTGATGTTGCTTCCACATGCTGACACATGAACTCATGAAGTTTCCTAATACTGAGCTTCTGCTGCTGCCTTGAGCTTTATAGGCTTGCAAGCAGCATTACCCAGACTGTGACTTTTATGCCACTGTTTTTTGTCACTGAACAAGAGTCAGTGTTATGTAGCAGTCAGTTTGTTTGGCTGGGATCTGGGAGAGCCTGGCTCAAAATCCTGCAGTGCCATGGAATCATTTTATTTAATACTGAATCAGGCCATTGGTCCATCAAGGTCAGTACTGACTACTCAGACTGGTAGTGGCTCTCCAGGGTCTCAGGCTGAGATCTTTAATGTCACCTATGACCTGATCCTTTTTTTAGCTGAAGAGGCTGATACCTCCTGCATGTCAAGCAGATGCTCTATCACTGAGCAATGGCCCTACTGAATCCTTCCTCATCTCGGCAGAATATGAAGCACTAAGTGCTGCACAAGTGCTAAATATGATTCTCATATCATAAGAACAGGAGAGAAGCCACAGTGGATCAGGCCAACAGCCCATCCAGTACAACACTCTGTGTCACACAGTGGCCAAAAATACCAGGTGCCCTCAGGAGGTCCAGCAGCAGGGCCAGAACTCCAGAAGCCCTCCCACTGTTGCCCCCCAAGCACCAAGAATTCAGAGCATCACTGCCCCAGACAAAGGGCTCCATTTAGACCTTGTGGCTATAATAGCCACTGATAGACCTCTGCTGGATGGGGACAGAGAGAGAGACAGACAGACAGAAAAAAGAAAGAAAGGGGGAGGGGGAGAGAGAGAGAAGGAAAAGAGCAGGCAGACCCCAGCAGCTTACCCCAAGCAGCTTACTCCAGCAGCAGGCCACATACAAAAGCAGGCCCTTCAGCAGAAAGAGCCTCTCTGGGCGGGACTCTCTTCCTCTCTCTTAAAGGGGAAATGTCTGTTGAGGCTTTTTACTGCAGGGCAGGCTCTCTGCAGACATTTCCCTTTTAAGAGGCCAGTGCAGGCTCCGACGTTTCCCTGCTGGCAGCCATTGCCTCCCCCGGTGGCCAATTCTGAAAAAGCGGGGGAAAGCTTTAAAAATCGGTGCTTCCCCCGCCCTACCCGGGGACTTGGCAGCCCTATGCCAGTCCTGGCATTTTCTCCTGGGCATATTGAGTTGCCCCTGAATTATTCCTATCACAAAAGTGTACTGGCAAGAAAGGGAAGCAGAATTTGGAACAAGGTAGAAGATAAGAATACAGAAAAAATATGGAAAGGGTAGGTGGGTAGATCTCTTGCTAACATCTGAGCTTTCACGCTATTGGGCCACTAAATCCCGTTGACTGTGCCAGGAAAGACACCTCTGGAAATGGGTTCAGGATTTCTGTCACAAATGGAACTTTGTAGCCTGGAGATCAATAGTAATTCCAGGATGCCTGGAGGCTGGCAACCCTAGGGAATAAAGTTTCAACTGCAGCAGACCCACAGGCACAAAATCGATCCAAGTAGGGCAGTCCTCTGAATCTACCCACCAAAACGGCAGTGGGGAAAGTATTTAGCCTGGATAATGTGAATGCTATAAAACCCGAAAGTCATTTCCCAACAATCCATCACATTGTAGGTCAAATCTACATCTGACTTTCCCGCTGGAATCATTCTAGTTTCAAAAAAACCTGTCTAAACCTGTTTCTAGTTTCAAACCATACTTGTTCTAGTTTAAAAATTATTGTTTACATTCATTAATTGCCCTGCTGTGGTCAAGCTAGCATTATACTGCTTTAAACGGATCCTGCTGCTTAGTACTCTTCAGACCTAGGGAGTGAAATTTGAAACCAGCGTGAAATGAGCATAGGAAAAGACAGCAGTCAAACTACTTCAGAGGGGAGGTGTAAATTGGGCCGTAGTATGACCAAGAAACAGAAGTCAGAGCAAGGGAATGCAAATGAAAAGGGTGTCCTTATGCAGACTGGGGCAGCCTTGAGACTCAGAGGCTGGGGTCATCAGAAGCAGGGAGCTGACTTAGCTCTCATCCCAAGGGTGTCCTCAAGTTGTACTACAGTGAAGACAAACCTTGCTCTCCACCCATGGCATTGGGATTCTGCACTGATAGGGATTTTGCAACATGATGTACTGTCTCTCTGGTGTGTAGCACCTACAAGCAAATGCTCTACACACACACACACACACACCCCAACAGCTTCACAAGCAGTGCTCCCCCTAAGCTGAATTAGTGTGAGCTAGCTCACAATTTTTTAGCCTCCAGCTCACACATTTTTTGCCTTAGCTCAGGAAGGGTGGCTCCAGAGAAAACCACTTTACGCAGCAGCCAACTTGCTCACTCACAACTTTAATGCCAGTAGCTCACAAAGTAGAATTTTGGCTCACAAGACTCCACAGCTTAGAGGGAGCATTGTTCACAAGCACAGACCCCCCCCCACACACACACACAAACGTACAACCTATTCAAACAACTGGTGAGGAAGTTTGTGTAAATGAGAGAGAATTCTCCCTCAACCGGGCCTTCAACACATCACAAACAACAGTCTTTTGTTGGTAAAGAATAATATCAAAACCCCAGTTGTTCAAAATCCTTCTCCTAATCAACTTTCCTGACTATTCAAACTCCTTTGTGACCTGGAGGGCCAGGATGGGCTTTAGAGCCATTTTCGTTTTGTGCAGAGAGGTTAGAATTCCAGGTATGAGGGCGACTCCAGTTTCTTAACAGTATTGACCACAGTGCTCAGAGAACTATGATTAAGGAAAGCCGTGCATTTTCCACGAGGGGGGAAGGGAATCAAATCAACATGTCCCCAGGAGACTAAAAACTTACCTTCTGATTCATGAGGAAAACTTGGTGCGTGGGTGGAAAAAACATGTTCAAGGCTGCCGCAAGTGAAACAAACTCCACATATTTCTAAAGGTTATTAACCACTGACCTGATTTTACTTTTCAGTAGCGAGCGAGGAAGACACCAGCGACTGAAGAGGACGAGTTAGGGTAGGAAAGACACATGCAACTGGAGGAGTTAACATACTGGAGTTAACATACTGGAAGGGGGGGGGGGGGCTCAACCAAGACACCAGGCAAATGGGCAGAAGTCATTGCCACCAGCAGCCCACACACCCAATGCTCCTGCCATGCGTTTGGCTTCACACATAAAGCCGCACACAGCCTGGAACACCTGCTGAGTCTCGCACCCCTGATCCTACGCCATTTGAAGGGGGGGTTGTTCAACTACAGAGCAAGTTGTTGCAAAGAGCACAGAGCCCTGCCTAGCCTATCTCTCGCTGCAGTGGTTAAAATGTCAAGTTGTTGTTGTTGTTCAGTCGCACAGTCGAGTCCGACTCTTCGCGACCCCATGGACCACACCATGCCCGGCCCTCCTGTCTTCTGCCGTCCGCCGGAGTCTGCCCAATTTCATGTCTGTTGCATCGATAACACTGTCTAGCCATCTCATCCTTTGCCGCTCCCTTCTTCCCAGCATCAGGGTCTTCTCCAGTGAATGCTCCCTTCTCATTTGGTGGTCAAAGTATTTGAGCTTCAAGTGTCAGGGTAGGATCTGGAAGACCCAGGTACCCCATTCTGCCGTGGAAGATTGTTGCAAGGATAAAATGAGAGAATGGTGTAAGCTTATTAGCGCCCCCCCCCCCCAAGGCTGCCAATTTACATGGGGTAGCTGGAGATCTCCTGAGATTACAACCGATGCTCCCTCTAAACTGTGGAGTCTTGTGAGCCAAAATTCTACTTTGTGAGCTACTGGTACTAAAGTTGTGAGCGAGCGATTTGGCTGGCTACTGCATAAATTAGTTCGCTCTGGAGCCATCCTTCCTGAGCGAAGGCAAAAACGTGTGAGCCAGAGGCTAAAAAATCTGTGAGCTGGAGGCTAACTCAGTTCAGAGGGAGCACTTATCTCCAGGTGACAGATATCAGTTCACCTGGAGAAAATGGCCACTTTGGAAGGACACTATGGCATTATATCCCACCGAAGCCCCTCCCTTCCCCAAACCCCACCCTCCTCGGGCTCCACCCCTAAAATTGCCAGGTATTTCCCAACCCAAAGCTGGCAACCCTTGATCATGAGTTTAAATCAACAGGAATCTAGGGGCATCTGAAAGGAGCAATGCATGAGACAACTAAACAAGCGGGTTCCAGTCCACCAGTTTATGGTGGAATTACAAGAAAAAATCGCTCTATAACTTTAAAGTGGTAACTACTGTCACCTGGTGGGGGGGGGGGGGGGACGCAACTGCCTAACTGGGTTACCCCTGCAGAATTATTTTCGTTTTTGCTGAAAGCTTGCTGAGGATCCTGGTTTTCCTCTCGCAACCGCAAGGGGTCGCCTATTGCAGCGCAAAGCTTTCATGTTCTGCAACCGTTGTGCATTATTTATACAGTGTCGGCGGGGGGGGGGGGGGGGGGGGAGGCAGAAGGGCGCACACGCCTGGAGAGGGCTGTATTTATTTTTCCTAACGATCTGCAGCCCTAGGGTGATCCTGTTCTTCAGGCACTTTTCCCCGCAGAGGCGCTATGTTTCCCCACTTCTATGAGATCTTCGTGAATAACTGCAGACTACCGTTGGACGAAACCCTCAAATAAGTATTTCCTCCCCGCTACCACGCACATATTTACGAAGGGCATCCCTTTGCAAAATCAAGCTCGAGTGGAAACAATTCTTTTCTCCCAAGAAGGGCGAAGGGGCGTGTGCGGTATGCGCGTCTGTCAGGCTTCAAATGCAGCCGGATCGTCGGGTAGTCAATACCAGGGCAAAAATCAGCGCGACTTTACTGGGGAGTAAAAACGCGGATCCAGCCGAGACACATGCGCATCCCAAAGAAGCCGAGCCCCCCTTCCCCTCTGTTGCAAAGTGCGGGACCCACCCACGATCAGCCGGTAGCGGCGAAGGAAAACCCAGCGGGAGCGCGGCGAAGCCTCCCGCATTCGCCTTTCCTTGCAAAGAATAAAGAGGGGCGGGAGGGAGAAAGGGGGGGGGGATTTTGGCGCCAAATGTCTGGCCCCTCCCCTGCTTTATGGAAATCAGGGGGCGGGGTTAAGTCTCTCGCTCGCTCTCCCCCCCCCCTTCCCCTCCCCGGGTGTGTCAGGACTCTTTTTTTTTTTTTAGTTAATAATATAGAAGGGCTTCAAAGCCCACTCAGTGACAGTCATCTGTCTGCAAGCAAAGAGTGCATGTGGAGGGTTCAGCAGCCAGGCTCGGGGGGGGCCGATCGGGCTTGCGAGCACTCTTGGAAGGGGCGACATACAGCTGCTTGAATTGCCCTCTCTTGCCCCCCCCCCCGCCCCTTCTTCGCCACCGCCAGGAGGTAAGAAGGCAGAAGCATAAATGCCGGGTATGCATTGGGGGGGGGGGGGGATCACGCCGTAATTTTTTTTTAAATAAAAAAGGCATCCTCGCTTGGGAAAGGGGGAGGGGGCGAAATTGCATTTCGTTCTATAAACGCGTTGCGCCCGGGCTCGCGTTGGCAATTTCAGGGATTGCTCCTGGCAAGGTCGGTTCGGTTTTTTCATTCATCAGGAGCCAAGCATGCAAAACACACACACACACAACCCTGGGTGTAGCTTGTGTGCAGAAGAGCTTTTGTTCGGTCGCTTGCAGACGCTGTGTGTCCCTGCTTTTTAAAAACTCCTGCCTTGACGGGGGAATCGAGAAGGCGATTCGACCCAGGGAGAAGATGATAATTGTACAATAGTAGTGTGTGTGTGTGTGGGGGGGGGGGGGGGGGATAGACGACGACAACGAGCGGGGGCGGGGTAGGCGGGCGGGCGGGCGAGAGCAGCTGGGCTGGCGTTGGGGAGCCGTGGCTGTCCGCCCCCTTCGGCTCGGGAAGCTTTTCTTTCGGGGCTCGTCGCGGAGCCCCGTTTCTGTTGCAGACGCTGCAACCTGCACCCCCCCCCCCCCCCGGCCGACCTGCATGCCGTTTGGAAGGTTGCCGCAGCGTAGTCGGGGGGGGGGGGGAGAGAGAGAGAAAGAAACCGTGCCGTGGGTCTGGGCTGGCGCCGCGGCGGATCGAGGGCAGGGCTGTGTTTGTTGTGAGGGCAGAAACCTTCCCCCTCCCCTCGGGGGATCGGGAAAGATCTTCCGGCCAGGGGATGCGGGGAATGGCCAGCGGCGTGGGGGAAGCTCACCGTGCAGTCCTGAGCGATTCCCTGGGGGTGGGATGCCGAACAGACCCCCCCCCCCGCCTTCTCTTCCGAGGACGTACAAAATGGCAGTGCGGAGACCACTGAACACCTTTACTTCTCAATTACACCCCCCCGCGCGCGCGTGCCCCGCGTTATGTCTGCCAGAAATAAACAAGAGCCTGGCGGCACCCGGGCGCCTTTTGCTCCAGCGTGTAGTCAGTTTCTTCGGATGCAACGAGTGCCTCTGAGACCTCGCTTGATCGGGCGTGTGGATGCAGAAAACTTCCGGTGCCGTTTGAGGCTATTCGGAAGGGGGGGGTTTTCTGTGAGGATCGAGATGCAGTGGGTTGCTGTGTGTTGGATTTCACTGTTATTGCCTAATGCCGCCGCTTTGAGCCGCTTCTTTTCCTTGCTTCCCACTGTCTGGGCTGCGTGTGGGTTGCTGGAAGCGGGAACGGGGAATGAATGGAATTGGCAATTTGCAAAGGGAGAGCCTCTCCCCCCCCTCCCTCCCCCCAACATCCGTCCGTCCTCCTTTTCCTTCGCAGCAGATGACAAAAGAGGGAAGAAACTTCCTCTTACTTCCCTGCCATAGCCAGAGGGCTTTTAAATCTCCACCCCCTCCCCCCAATGAAACTACCGCGGCTTGCAGCTCCAGGCATCTGTGAACATTCTTTCTAGGGCTTGAAAGGCATGAGAGATTACGGCAGGGTTGCCAATCGTCCATTCATACACACAAACACACATAGTGCTCTTCTGCTGTGCTTGCTAGGTAGGTAAAAGGTAGAAAACCCAGAAGCTGTTTGAACAGAGGTGCAGTGTGATTTTGAGCTGCCCTTCTGTGAGTTGGCGACACATCCCAGTGCAATAATTGCAGGCGTTTGGGCTTTAAAAAAAGAATAAAATGGATGCATCACAAACTAGGTGTACCCATATCTGAATTCTCAATCTAATTTTGTTCTTTTTTTCCCTCCCCTGCTTTTTAGATCCGGACAGAAAAGGGGAGCGTATCCAAGTGGGAAACGAAACAGAATCTTCCTCTGCAATCATTGAAGCCCAACCTGAACGGATTTCTATTGAAGAAAACAAACAGCAGAGATGCCCGGGATGGTCAGTAAAAACCCAGACCTCGAATTTGACTCCTTGCAGCCTTGCTTCTATCCGGACGAAGACGATTTTTATTTGTGTGGTCCGGATTCTGCTCCCCCAGGGGAGGACATCTGGAAAAAGTTTGAGCTCCTGCCTACACCTCCCCTGTCTCCGAGTCCGGCAGGTCTGCAAGAGAACCCTCCGGGAGGGGCCCCCTTAGCATGGGGAGCAGTGGCTCTAGGGGGATTCCGGACCAGCGACTCTCTGGACTGGGCTTCGGAATTGCTGCTGCTGCCCCCGGAAGCTGACCTGTGGGGCAGCACGGACGGAGGGGACTCCTTCGACACCGGCTTAGGACAGAGGAGCAACCTCAATGCCATCATCATCCAGGACTGTATGTGGAGTGGCTTCTCTGCCCGGGAGAAACTGGAAAGGGTAGTCCATGAGAAGCTGCAGAGCAAGGGAGGGGCAGCCCCAGCGCCTGCTACAGCTGGCTCTGCCACCACCGCCTCCTCGGCCACCCCCAACGCCAGCACCGCAAACACCAGTGGCAGCCAGGGAGAACTGAACAACTCGGTCTCGGAGTGCGTAGACCCAGCGGTGGTTTTCCCTTTCTCTATTAACAAGAGAGAGACGGGCGCTGCAGCTCCAGCCTCGGCTGCAGGGGGAGTGGCCGGCATCAGGGTGAACGTTACCAGCAACAACGGTGGGGCCGTGCAAGGGACAGCGGGCCCCCCTTCACGCAGCACCGGACGCCACTCCAGTGTGGCCAGCGAAAGCCGTGCCAACAGCAGTTCCGGGGACGACACTCTGAGTGATTCTGGTAAATAGTTCCTTTCCGTTGATCACGGCTGTGTACAAGGGGCGGCTCCCCTACTTTCAATATGATAGGCTTCCTCAGATGTAGGACATATATTTTGCCAGCCAGCTGGAAGCTGAATCATGCATTTGTGCTGGAATACTACCTTCTGTTTGCCTGATATATGCACTGATTGAATATCCTGCCTTTAGCTGTTCATGTACCACCCATATGATGATGCTGAGATGAGAGTAGGTTGCTATATTTTGGTCTGTGGGCACAGATAGCAAACAAGGGGCCCCTCTCTCAGGCTTTTAACCCTCTTCTCCTTGCCACTAAACTAAAATAGGTCATTTACTGCCCCCCCCCCAAGCCTCAATATGATACAATAATGAGTAAAATTTATCCTGTGTCTTATTTTTTGTGTATGATCCTTTGATAATGTATGCTCCAATCCTAAACAGAGTCCCACCCATCTAAGCCCATTGATCTTTCTAGATTTAGAAAAAAAATCAGTTAAGGATTGCACCCTTAGTTTATAGGAGCAGAGGCCTGAGGGGAAGTTGATACCCACAGCCTTTGTGGAGCCCCCTGACTTAGAATTAGCAAGACTGAAAGGGGCAGAAGTGATAAAAGGTAGGACAGATGTGTGTGTGTGTGTGTGTGTGTGTGGCGGTGTAAGTTGAATCTCTTACAGCTGTGTTTTCCTGGCTTCTGAGAGGCTGAGCTGGGATCTATCTCAGCAGTACTTGACCCAGGAGTTATCCATGATGTCAAACATGGCACATGCATTGTCTTTGGGAGGAGAAAAAAAATTGTAGATCTTGCCCTTTTAAAAGATTTAACAAAGAACGAACTAGCGTGCTCCTTGGCTAGTCAAAGAGTAAGTGAGCTTTATTGCTCGCTTCCCTGTTGGATTTGTTACAAAGGATGACCAGTAGATGGCAGTGTGCTTGCCTTTGTTACCCCCACTCTCATCACAGAAAGTTTATTTGGGGGACTCTCCCCCCACCCCCAGACGACTGTGTGGGGCTTCCTAAGTTACCAGGGAACTTAAGTAGTGGTGATGGGTTGCCTGGAAGAGAACCCTGGCTTAAGTCCCTTTAGGCTAAATGCCACAATATAATTTATTCCATGTTTTATCTACGCTTGGCTTAAAAAGTGCCGCATATGACCCCAAAAAAGACCTGTTTTCAGAATTATTATTTAGTGAGGGTGAGCAGACTGATTTTGTATCTTGTTCAAAGGCGCTGACATAGCAGCAAACAAATACTCAGCAAAGCACAGTGCAGACTGTTTTTGACTGTTGTAAAAATGTCTACCCTCCTCAGGGGAAGAAAGGAAAGTGACAAAAAGATCCTGTCTGACAATAAAATGTTTTTCTCTTATGTAAATGAGCGGATCCGTACCCCCACCGTCATCATAAACTTGATGACCAGCCTCACTTCAGAGCTCTGTTCAGGTCTGCATATTGACAGCTTTGAGGGAGGGAGAACTCCCTCACAACAGCTGTCTTCTTGGCAGAAACCCAAAACTTGGGCTTAAAGGGACCTACCAACTGGAACAGCTTTGCATTCCCCATTAGAACAAATCCAACAATTGTTCACTTCTGCGGTCCTTTTTTAAAAGAAACATTTTTGTTCCATAGTGTGTGTGTGTGCGTGTTGTGTCTTTGTAAGGGTTTTTTTTTCCCTTTGAATTTAAATCCAGAAAAGGTGGCTCCCAATACAAATTAGGTGATTCTTCTTAATATTCCCTCCCATCAAGTTTTTGGGTTGTGACTTGATTTCTTGCGTAGCTGAAAGTCCTTACCTCTATTCTATATGAAAACCACTTTTCAAAAGATCTCTGCCGGGGCTGGGGTATACAGACTTGCCTTTCCCCTTTTTAAATGCTGTTTTCCTGTTTGCACTGCATATTTTGAGCATTTAAATATTTATACGTTAATATTTGCCCAGGGAATTGCCTTTATTTAGCATACATATATGCTAATTAATGCTAAATGCTTGAGAGCCTTCTGGTATGTTTTCCTCAGAGAATAACGGCTGGTTGTTTTTCTCCCCACCCCCCCTGTTTCAAAAGATGAGGATGAGGAAGAAGAGGATGAGGAAGAAGAAATCGATGTGGTAACCGTAGAAAAGAGGCGCTCCTCTTCCAACAAACCTGTTACTACCCTAACTATCACAGTGCGGTCCAAAAATGTGAGCCCCTTGGCCTCTATGAGAACTCAGCCAAATGAAGTCATTCTTAAGCGCTGCGCCCCTATTCATCAGCAACACAACTATGCTGCGCCTTCTCCGTACATGGAAAGCGAAGATGCGCCACCACAGAAAAAGCTAAAAAGCGAAGCACCCCGTCCAGTAAAACCCATGACCCAACCAAAGCCGAAGAGCTCAAGTCCTCGAAACTCAGACTCGGAAGACAGCGAGCGTCGACGTAACCACAATATCCTGGAACGCCAGCGACGTAATGACCTGAGGTCAAGTTTCCTCACATTAAGGGACCATGTGCCAGAACTGGTGAAAAACGAGAAAGCGGCAAAAGTTGTCATCTTGAAAAAAGCCACTGAGTATATTCATTCCTTACAGGCTGAGGAGCACAAGTTATTGCTAGAAAAGGAAAAACTTCAAGTCCGGCAGCAGCAGTTGATAAAAAAGTTAGAACACATGCAGACTTGCTAATTCTTCTTTTTAAAGAAAAAAAAGTCTCTCTCTCTCTCTCTTTTTTGTTTTTAAATTGTCTGATCGGGACAGCCACTGCCACTTTGCACATTTTTGATTCCTTAAAGAAAGTTGTGTTTTTGACGTTAAGAATGTTGGTTTTCCTTTCAAATCCAGTCTCTGATCCAGTGATGAAACTCTTTATAATTTGGATGGCGAGCAAACGGATCTTCTTGTACGGAGATGTGACAGACTGCCAAACCGTGATGATGGAATGCGCTTGTACTTTTAGAACTACTAGATGTTCTTAAATATTGTGAGCGTTCGGGAGCTGCTTATGACATCCAGTTGAGTTTGGAGAACAGTAATTCCTTTTTAAATGGTGCTTACGTTTTACCAGGTGTTATGGGGCAAAATTGATTTTGTGCCCTTGTGGTGAGGAGGAAAGTCCACCTCTGTAAATACCATATAAACAATTGCCTTTTGTACATTGTCATGGGTTACGAGAGGTTACTTTTGCTACCAATATTAGACTGGAAGTTCACGCCTAAGTACTGTAAGACCTCAATGTTTGAGGAGCATGGTTTTGTATACAAATATATTGTTAATCTCTGTTATGTACTGTACTAATTCTTACACTGCCTGTATACTTTAGTATGATGCTGATACATAACTAAATTTGATACTTATATTTTCGTATGAAAATGGTTGTGGAAAGTTTTGAGTAGATATTACTTTATCACTTTTTTGAACTAAGAAAACTTTTGTAAAGAAATTTACTATATATGCCTTCCCCCCCCCTAGCCTGTTTCTTCCAGTTAATGTATTTGTTAATGTTTGTTGCATAGAACTGGGTAATTGCAAAAGTTCTGTGTTTAATTTCTTCCAATGATGTACATTTAGTGCTGCATCTTTATAGCACTTTGAAATACCTCATGTTTATTAAATAAATAGCAATTAAATGATATGCAACTTACTGGGTTTTTTGTATCATAGACATTTCTTTATATTATTTTCTGTGGTCTGGTTGGTAGCAAAGATTACACCCCATGATATCTTAGTGCTTTCTGTACATTACTGCAGATGGTTCTGTACTTGAACTCTAGCAGTCATTCACAACTGGATGGTGAAAATCCAGATGTGGGAAATCCAGGGTATGAATGACTTCTACAGCGCAATTATTGCACAGTGTTCTGTGGGTGCAGCCTTGGTTTCTGATAGGGCTGTGCTTGAAAGCATATGTTGTGCAATGCATCTTCCTCAGTTTGGTTTGCCATCAGGCTCCACGCTGAATCAGTCCAGAAGTCTGAGTTTCTGTCAGTTTTCATTTCTCTCAGTTTCCCATAGCCATGCCAATTCAATAGGAAATGTTACACAGGTATCCGGCCCTACTTCACCAGAATGTTACAACACTCCTTCACACATTAAACTAAAAACTTCATGAGTCACCAAATAACATCCTGAGCATCATGGCCAAGTTGGAATTTGAATCTGAGTATCCTGTGTCCAGCACTCTAGCTATAGTGCCACACTGTCTATTGAAGGAAGGATCACCACTGGTGTCCCGCGCAGAATTACACCTTTCTAAGGGCACTGAAGTCAGTGGGCTCAGAAGGCCGTGATTCTTCTTAGGATCGCAGTGTGAATCACGATCTTAAATGGTGTGGAATTTACATTAATTTATCATTAGTTATAATAGAGGGCCCATTGGTTGCAGTGAAAGTTCTAGGTACGCAAGCACAGAATAGAAACGCTAACCCTAAGATTTACAGGGAAATAAAATTACTCTCTTGAACAGTCCTAAGTTGTGATGGGAAAAGTACTTTAGGTATGCCAAAGGTCTGGCATGTTCAGCTGTGTTTTTTACTTCATTTCTTTGAACTGTGTCATACCCGTCCTGGAGCCCGTCCTGAGCCCGTTAAGGGAAGGGCGAGATATAAATCCAAATAAATAAAAACTGCTTTTGTCTCTCTTGTCAGTTTCAAGGGATTTTCCATGAACTACTTGCAAGATTTCTGTCTTGAGAAACACCAGTCAAAAGCTCTCAGGGGTGCAGAAGTATCAGTGCCATCTCAAGCAGAGATATACCCTCCTAAGTAGGAGACAGTAAGTCTGCTTAGGATGGTATTGTAAGCCTACAGTTCTTTGGATCTACACCCGAGTACACTTCAGGTACAAAATCCTGGTGTTACTGAGGAAAGAAATTGTGGTATTTCCAGAATCAGGTTCTTTGGAAAACAACCCCTAACCTCTTTTCAGTTACAGATCTATGTTTTCAGGGATAATGGAGTCCTTGAACTCCACAAGTTAAGCAGCTGTAGATACGTTAACCCTGGTTATGCAGAGGACCTACCAATCCATCACCTGTGAACATAATGGACAAAATGCTACTGAGGACATAATTTTTTTATTGCCACTTACAATGCCCATTGTATAAAGTCGATTTCTCCAGTAGTTTCCTGGGATCTGTAAGTTCTTTCTATTGCCAATGGGACTGCTGCTCACATCAGAGAAAACTAGGAGCAAGTTTGTGCACTCAGACACAGCATCTTGTAGCAGAAATCCCCTGAAATAAATGGCTACTGAAAGTGTTTATGTGCAATGTTGGTTTTGTCTGATTGTAGTATGTTTCCTTAAATGTTCTGTAACAAGTGTGGTTACATTGATTGGTAAGACATCTGTGCATGCATCGTTTTTGTTGAGTTTGAATTGGTGCATTATTCCGTGATGATCTTTGGCTGAAAGAAAAATATAGGATAGTTATACCAAGACGCATCGAGGAAAAAAAAGTGACATCACGCAACCTTTTGCCTGAAGCCCCATAGACAGTGGTTGTTGCGTCAGATTTTTAGCCTCTAAAAATCTTGATTAGCAAACATATTGCTGTATTTAACATATTGCTGTATTTAATTTCTTTCATGTTGCTGTCCATTAACAGTGCAGTCCTAAACAGATTCGCTGGGTAGCCATGTCGGTCTGAAGTAACAGAACAATAGAACATGCACACGAAAGCTCATACCCAGAATTAAACTTTGTTGGTCTTAACAGTGCCGCTGGACTCAAAACTTTATTTTAATCCTAAACAGCTATACCATTCTGAACCCATTAACTTCAATAGATTTAGACAGGTGTAAGGTTACTTAGGATTGTCTTGCCAGATATTCTTGCACCGGTGCAAAGGACAGGGTATACAGCAATAAAGGCCACATTCAAAACCCCTTGCGTCACAACACGCGCAAGCAATCACCTATCTCCCATGTCTCTTGCATAGCGTCCAACAGAGGAATCTTCAAACTTGAATTTGCTGAGGTTTCCTTCCCACAATCTGGGATTGTACAACACAGTCTAATCCTAGTTAACAACCCCAGACTGGGGAGAAAACATCCCAGTTTGCACATTTGAATAAAATGATGGCATGCCAAACTGAAGACTTTCCAACCAAGCAAAATAAAACAGGAGACCAATCTTCAAACCAGAAAGCTTTGTGCTTGATTTTTTGGGGGGGGGGGGGGGAGGGGTGTTCTGCAGGCATGGAAAATTGTGACAGATTTGTTTGCTGCTCAGTTTCAGAGCACCTTCCTCCAAAGGCTTACCACATCCCAGAATATAGGCATTCTAAATCTTTTCAGCCTTTAATGTTTAGGGTGGCATAGCCGTCATTAGCATTTTTTAAAACGAATGTAACAGGTTTTTTGGTATTTCTTATTTTACTTTTGAAATCCATTTCAAAGATAGCTCTTTCCCCTTGGACCCTGGTTGACTGAAACAAATCAAATCATGAATGATTGGTTTGGAAATATGTTAGTTAATGTGCGTGTGTTAAATGCCGTCAAGTCACTTCTGACTTACGGTGACCCCATGAATTCATATCCTGCAAAATATAATGCCCTGTCATTGACAACCTTGCTCATGTCTTTCAAATGGAGAGCCGCGGCTTCCTTGACTGGGCCAATCCACCTCATGTTGAATCTTCCTCTTTTCCTGCTGCCTTCAGCTTTCCTAGCATTGTTCAGTGACTCCTGTCTTCTCATAATGTATCCAAAGTACGATAGCCTCAGTTAAGCCATTTTAGCTTCTAGGGAGATCTGAGGCTTGATTTGATCTAGAATCCACTTCTTTGTCTTTTCGGAGACTCTCCTCCAACACCACATTTCAAAAGAATCAAATTTCTTCCTGTCCGCTTTCTTCATTATCCAGCTTTCACACCCATGTGTAGTAGTGGGGAGTACTATGGCATGAATTAAGTTGATCTTGGTCGCCCTCGCCAGCATCCCCACACTGAAGAATCTTCTAGTTCCTTCATGGATGCCCTTCTGTTGAGTCAATAGATGGTGGAAACACCACAGTGACGGCACCTAAGCCCAAGAATTCATTTGTATTATATTTTCTGCAGTAGGAGAACCAAGGCTACACAATGATTGACACTTAGAAGAGGGTTCTTTCAGCTACATAATTGTGGTTAATCCTGATTGTGGCTTTACGTGGAGATTTGAATTGACCTCTTATGCCAACGTGTACCAGAGGTAAATGAGACTTTCATTTCACTGCCAAGATTGTCTTCTTCACATAGGCATTTGAGAAGAAGGCATTCTGTGTATGTCCCAAGGGCTAGGTTTGCAAATCACCATTCAAGAGAAAAATCCACATCGGTTTTCAGTTCCCATTAAATTCAATTAATGGAGCTTGTGGTGCTTCTTTAGCAGTCAGAATGCAGTTCTTCTGTCCAGTCTAGTAGCTTAACAAAATTTATTTCAGTGTACACTTTCAGAGCTCACTTCACATTGTAGCCCAAATATATCAAGTTCAAAACAAGATCCAGTACAAGGAGTGAGGCACCCCCAACTGTTGTTAAAGGTAAAGGTTTCCCTTGCTCGAAAGTTAGTCGAATCCGACTCTAGGGGGTGGTGCTCATCTCCATTTCCAAGCCAAAGTGCCAGCGCTGTCTGAAGACCTCCATGGTCATGTGGCCAGCATGACTAAATGCCGGGGCACATGGAATGCTGTTACCTTCCCACTGAAGTGGTACCTATTTATCTACTTGCAAGTTCTTGCTTTCAAACTGCTAGCTTGACAGGAGCTGGGGTCAGAGACGGGAGCTCACTCCCATCATGCAGCACTCGGGTCTTGAACTGCCGAGCTACTGATCTTCTGGTCTGCAACTCAGCAGCTTAACCTCTGAGTCACCATGGCCCTCTCAACTGTTGTTAAGACAGGTAAAATGTAAAATCTAGTTCAGCATAAAATGAGGTATGCAGGTACAGTAGTTGAGGTATACTGAACTCACAAGAACTGATGATGCACTAATATTGTTATTCTTTAAGGTTCCACTGGACATCTGTTTTATTTTTCTGCTACAGACTAACACAGCTACCCATCTGGAATTACCATCTTATCCAGCTACGACTACTAAAACAGTCAGATTTGAGTACAGTAGCACCTTAGAGACCAACAAGATTTTCGGGGTAGAAGCTTTCAAGAGTTATCTGACTCGAATTTCAAGAGTTATCAGTATCTGACTCGAATCTAACTGTGCCACTGCAGACTAGCACAGCTCCCCTCTGAAACTAGGTCTACTAGCATTCCCTTGACAGCCACTGTTTTGTGAGTTCTCAGATCAAAGTTATAGAAACACAAGTGGGGACCCTCAAGAAACTTGCAGCAAGGGTGCATCCCTTCCCCACTTTTGCTTCCCCCTACCCTAACAATCTTTCACCACTTTCTTACCCCCTTTCCATATCTGTCAGCCTATCCTTATCTCTTTTGCCCCCTCCTTCTCAATCAACCTACCCCTCCCCAGATCTGCCAACCTATCCCTTCATCTCTTTTGCCCCCCCATCCATCAGTCTACCCCTCCCCAGATCTGGTCAGGTCGGAAGCTGCATGGCTCTTGATCCCTGAGACTTCTCTCTCTCTCTCTCTCTCTCTCACACACACACACAAACACACACACTGCCTCGGAGGTCAAGAGCTGGTAAGAGTGTTGTCTGCACATGCGCAGACACTTTTTATTGGGGGGTCAATTTAACCCCTCCCAATATATTTTTGTTGAATTTGGCCAGGAGGGTAGGGTAGAAATTTAATAAATCAACCCAGAGCTGGCAACTCTCGCTCTGAGGGCTTCCATCTCCACTGAATTCCAAGGCTGCATTTGGGATGGAACTCTGCCCCATTCCGACTTCACATCAACTGTACAAAACAACAGGTCTCCTACATTATGTGCGGAACAGTTGCCAGGTCTCTTGAAGCCACACTTGATAGATTAAGCTCCAATCAGGCATAACTGTTTCTATAAATCAGGCTACATTTTCATTGTACATAATTCTGTTCTTTCTCTCGTCACACCGTCACCAGATAATTTGTTGGCAGATCTTCCTTCTCCCATAGGACCTTATCAATCATTTGTATTTTACACTGATTAGGCAAATCACATGCTGAGCCTTCTGCTCTTCTAGTACCATTTGATTGTTTTTATTGTCAGAGCAACCCCCATTCTCCTCCCCCCCACCTAGTCATCTTCTCACAGAGATACCCTTTTTAACACCTAGTCTGAAAAGTCTCTAGTTAGGGGGGGAATGTCTGCTTTCTTTGCTGCCTTTACAAAAGTTATACAGCTATCCCTGATTCCAAGTAAAGATATTTCCCCTTTCCTTCTGACTTCCTTCCCTACAAGATGAAGTGAAGACCTGAGGAACAGTACTTGCCTTTTGCCTCTATGCTTGGCATCGGATTGCAATTCTTGAAGAATCTGTCATGTTCTTTTTTCAGAGGACATGACGTGTGTGAATGTGAGCACGCAGCCTTGCTGAATACAACAGAAACACCACCAGTATGAACCTGGTTTCTGTTTAGATGATACAGTCACGAGACAGGTATAATATCATTTGTATTAGAAGGAGAGACATAAATGAATCCTCTTGCAGAGCTTTGCCATCTTGCTGCTTTTGAACAGGGTCACGTTTCTGATTGGAATAAGATGGGGGGGGGGGAATGTGATTTGTTCCACATGACAAGGCCTTAGAGCAGCTGCTAGTGCCAATACAAAATACACAGGGTGCCTGTCAGGTATGAATGTATGTTGCTTCGGGGTGGGGGGTGGGGGGCTGTATTCCATTTTAAAACATACATGGGTAGTACACAAAGACCCAAATCAGACCTCACATGCCTTGGAGAGAACACCTTGTTCAGACAGGCACAGCGAAGAGAAAGGTCTCCCAATCTGACATTTCACGTTTGGAGCATCGCTCAAGGAAATCCTTGCCCGCAGGATATAAACTCAGTGCTGCCTGAGGCCAACTGCCAAAAGGCACTGTTTTTAAAAAGGCCTAGGGGACGGGGGAGAGAGCAAGGAGGCAAGAAGGATTAGTGGCTGAGGCAATTGAGGGGGATGAGGCACTTAGGGAGGAAACAAGCAAGTGAGATCGGAGGCTGGCAACAGGCAATTAGATATCCTCCCTAGGGCCTCTGACTCTGGCCTGGAAAATTCCTGGAGATTTGGAGATGGTGCCTGCTGAGGGGAGAATCTGAAGAGGGATTCCCCCCAGAACCTATCATATGCTACCAAAGTTTGCCCTCTGAAGCTGCTATTTTCTCCAGGGGAACTTATCTCTGCAGTCTGGAGCTCCACTGTAATTCTGGGAGGAACTCCCCCACCCCTATGAGACTGTTAACACTATTCTCTCCCCCCAAAAAAATTTGCTACCTGAGATAAGTGCCTCTGTTAGGGTTGCTAACCTCCAGGTGGTGGCCAGCTATCTCCCACTATTACAGCTGATCTCCAAGTAACAAGGGTCTGTTCACCTGGAGAAGACAGTCACTTTGGAAGGTGGCCTGTATGGCATTATAACCCATTGAAGTCCTTCCCTTCCCTAACCCCCACCTGCCTCAGGCTCCACCCCTAAAATCTCCAGGTATTTCCCAGTGCAGAGCTGGCAGCTCTAGCCTCCGGCCCCATTATAGATCCTGGCTCGGCTCATAGGCTAGGCCTGCATAAGTATGAGAAAGCCTAAGCAGGTCTTCTCAGAAGTAAGCTTCACGTTATTCAGTGGCTCTTACAGGAAAGCTTCATCAAGAAAATACAAGCCAGAATTCATGCATGCGCTCAGTAAGCTAAAATTTGCATCCTCGTATTATGAGGGGCCTCTAAATCCATCCATCCATCCATCCATCCATCCATCCATCCATCCATCAGATAGATAGATAGATAGATAGATAGATAGATAGATAGATAGATAGATAGATAGATAGATAGATAGGAAGTTACTTTTGCCCAGCAAGGCTTTTGATTAGCTACGTTGGTTTTTAAAAGCATTGCTTTGCCAGCTGCTGCCACCACGGCACAAGGATCTTCCTTGTGTGACTGAAGGTAAGCTGGGGCAGCCATGTTGTGGCTGGCTCCACGGCAGCAATTTTGTGACAGCTAGGCTTGCCAGGTTCCTGGTCGGGCAGGGGATCCCTGCCCCCAAACAGATGTCCCCCCACAAAGCCAGCAACACACTGACATCATTTCTACTCTACTTTTGGGGCAAAACTCTAGCTGTTTTTACCATAGAGTTTTGTCTTAAAAATAGAGCATTGCTGACATCCCCCCCACCCCCAGAATGTCCCCCAAATCCCCCCGCCGACAGAAGGAAGGCACCTGACAACCCTAGTGGTAGCCCACCATGCTATATTAGACTTCAAAAGGTTCCCATAGGCTCAAAAACGTTGAAAATCCCCACTGTATGGCATCATATCCCTGCTGAGCTCCCTCCCCAAACGTCAACCTCCCCAACCTGTGCCCTCAAATAGCGAGGGATTTTCCAAGCTGAAGCTGGCAACCCTATATATCTCTTCTCCAGCCACGGTATCACATAGCGTCAAAGGATGTCACCAGTGATGAAGTTAAATATACAAAGTAGGCTTTAGTCCATTGGTTGGAACCAAGCAGCAATGCATGGAAAATTCTGGTAGGCCTCACTGTTTCTTTCAGTAGCAACTGCTTTACTACAATCACCCGGTTTTTTAGTTACCACTTCTCCGTGCCATGAGCAAAATTGGCCTAAAAGTCAACTTGATGTATTCCTACTGATTAATCTAATATGTACTTCCTGCTTAGGGTTGCCAGGTGACCTTGTCATAGGGTTGCCAAGTCCGGGTTGGAAAATACCTGGGGACTTCGAGTGTGGAGCCAGGAGAAGGGGGGGTTTGGGGAGGGGAGGAGCCTCAGCATGGTACAATGCCATAGAGTCCACCCTTCAAAGCAGCCATTTTCTCCAGGGGAGCTGATCTCTGTCAGCTGAAGATCAGTTGTAAAAGCGGGGGATCCCCAGGCCCCACCTGGAGGCTGGCAGCCCTATGCCAGCAGGGGGATTTGGGTAGCATTCTGGGGGTGGGCAGGGACATCACACAATGCACTGAAGTGACATCAGTGTGTCAGCGACATTGAGGGTGATGCTCTGCTTTATGGGCAAACTCTATGGTAAAAATGGCCTCAAACCATAGAGTTTTGCCCAAAAAGCAGAGCATCGTTCCCCTGACATCACTGACATGCCGACGTCACTTCTGGGTGATGTTGGCATGTCCCACACAGCATCAGGGTGGGGGGAATTTCCTCCTGCCAGCCAGTTGGCTGGCGGCGGGCAGAAGCCTGCAAAAGCAGAGGATCCACCGCCTCCACCTGGGGAATGGGAACCCTATTCCTGCTTCAGTTTGAAATAGTTTGCAAGTCTTGAAAGCTAGTAGGCGGTAAGTAGGGTTGCCAGGTGTAGCCAACAAGCCAGCAGGGGACTTAGCAGGAGGTTCAAGGAGAGGAGAGGGAAGAAGCATGATGTTCCTACGTCCTCTCCAGGTAACGTACGGACATTGGGCACTATGTGCCTACATCACCTGAAAGTGACGTACACAGACGTTGGTGATGTCAGGAGGAGACACTCTGGTTTTTGGGCAAAACTCTATGGTTTGAAGCTAATTCAACCAGAGTGTCACCCCCCCCCCAATATCAGCAAAGTGCCTGTCACTTATGGGTGAGGCAGGTATGTTGTTGTTGTTTTTTTTGGGGGGGGGGGTAATTCCCTGGGACAGAGGAGTGCCTCGCAGCCATTTCCCCCCGCTTTCTGATAGCACTGAAGTGGGGGAGGGGTTACAAACCGGGGGATCCCCCGCCCCCACCTGGGAAATGGCAACTCTAGTGGTAAGACACTGGATTTTCAGACAGTTGGGAGAGTTAGGGAGCAATTCTAAGCAGGCTACATGACATCATGGATTGGGGGGGGGGGGGCTGATATCAAACTTGGACACCAGGCAAGAGCAGATGCCAGATCCCTGAATGTCTGATCTAATCAGTTCATTCCAGCCCAAATCTTCATTATCTTTATTATGTCCTGCCTCGCAAGACAATTTTAAGGTCCATCTAGTTTAATACTGTGTTTCTGGCAGCAGCCTCTAGGCACTCAAAATAGGTTATCCCCGTTTTATCTCCACTCTTTGATATGCAGATGTACAATACCTCTGTACTGCAATTTCCTGCATTGTGCAGGGGGTTGGACTAGATGACCCCGCCGGTCCCTTCCAACTCGACAGTCCTATGTGGAAGTTCCATTTGCCGCTTTATCAAGTCCATGAATTTATGGATTCTTTTAAAAGCCCCCAGAAGGCTTGCTCAGATGTTACAGTGAATGAGCTCACAAACTGCATGTACATGTATACACCTGTTTGTAAGAGAGAGCCAACAGGGTCTCACTTTACAAATAAAACTGGTGACTAGTACCCGGATAAATCACACATTTTCCTGTACATGCATTAAATGTAATGTGAGAATTACTCAGTGCACATATAAGGAAAAATCAGATTGTATTCAATGTAACTTGTGAACAGCGCTTAAGTCAAAGGTCATCACAACACCTTGAGGTAGTGAACTTCTAGTACCTGTTGTCTCATGACATCAGCCAGGAATTCCCCCCATTGTTCAGAGATTTCATTCTATTACATATTACTACTATCCAGCGCTCAGAGAGTTCAGAATGAGGTGTTTATAGGCACAAAGTGGCCTATAATTCTCACATTACTGTGGTGGTACTTTTGAAGTGTGAAAGCTGCACTGTAAAAGACAGACCACTCTGTGGCTGCGTTACAAAAACATGAGGGACAGCTACTTTAAAGTTAATGTTTTGCAAAGTACAGTTCATTTATTTGTGCTTTGGAGTGGGTTTTCAGCCAAATGTTTGGTAGGCAGTGTATGCAGAGATCGAGTAGCTATGATTTGTATGCTTCTCAGGTCTGCTTATTCCCATTGGAAAGAAAGATGGAGTATGGTTTGGCTGGTACCAAGATGGGAGATTCCCTATGAGGATAAAAGCATGATATAAATTAAATACATCATCATAAGGATTAGGTCTTCTATGCTGACCCTCATCATAGGATGCATCTATTTTTCGCTTTTCTTTAACACAACGCTAGGCAAGTAGAGGCATTAATATTTAATTTACAGAAAAACTAGTTATAATCTAGAACACAAGCTATGTCCCAGGTATGAAGAGCAGAGGAAACATCTAGACTTTTGAGTTCCATCTTATAAGCAAATGGGTCTCCAAAAGGATTTCACATATAAACAGAAACCAAGCAGAACAAACTTTAGCATGTAGAAACTTCCTCTGGTGGGTATCTGGCCTAGACCTATAGTTATGCAGCCCAGCTATGTGCGTGATTTGCGGGCATTTTCGTCCACAGGGATTTTTAAAGGATATAAATAAACAAGCTGTTAACAGCATCAGCAGCCTCTGATGTCCATCCGCCCAATATGTGTGATACTTTGAATAATTCCTGCTATGTAACATGCATTGATTTTTTTTTTTAAAAAAAGGAGTGTTGGATGCATGAGAAATGTCAGTCCCACGGCTATTTAAAGCTCAGAATCCTATTTAAAGCAGTGAATCATTTAGAGAAAGTTCACTGAAGCAATCTAACATAACTCAGCTCTCACTGCAGTTCAGTTGTGTTGTGAATCTTTTTATCCCAAAATATTTAAAAAATAAGAATCATTCATAATAACAATAATTGTTACACAGGTAGGGTAGCCATGTTGGCCTAAAGCAGCAGCACAAAGTTTGAGTCCAGTTGCACCTTTAAGACCAACAAAGTTTTATTCACATGTGCAAGCACACTTCATTATTGTTATATAGTCAGGAATGTCTTGTGTTTAATGAACTATTTTTCATTTAAAATACCATTAGCAACTTTTCTTCTTCACTTTTATAATAATCTTCTGGCAATCAATATTACAGTGATTCATCTTCTGACATTCAGAGTTTGTTTTTTGTTTTCTAGCACAATAACAAACCGCACCAATATTTCCTTAAAATAAAATAATTTTTTTTTAAAAAGTAAAATAATGTTCATTCCCACTCTAGTTTCATTTTTAAAACATTTAATAAATTGAAACAAGCACCTACAATTTTGATTTATTTAGCATTTTCAGGTTAGATAATTTGAATGTCATAATTTTGTTTACTAGAAAATAGGTTTTGTGTAAGCAGCAGAGATAATATCAGAGTTGCGCCACAACACATAGGCTGCGGTCACACAACTTTTTAAAGTGAGAGGAACTACTGTTTCCTCCCACATTTAAAGGGACCGTTCAGACCGGCTGGGGCAACTCCCTCGCCGAAGCGGGCTCAATCGCGGGTTCATCCCACGTTTTCCGACCCCTGGGAAAATCAAGTATTTTCCCAGAGGTCGCGCAAGGAACCCGTGATTGAGCCTATCTGGACAGCCCTCTCTCGTAATGATTGTGAGAGAGGGTTATCTGATCATCCCTCCCATTTTTCCCCCCTTTTTTGCACTTGGGTGCTTGGCCCCAGGGTGCCCAAGTGCCCCAGGGTGCCCAAGTGCAAAAGGGGATGAATGTCCTGTGCTCTGCTCCAGGCTCCAAGCCCCACGGGCCGCCACCTCCCTCCCACATGCTGGTAAAAAGGGGTGGTAAAAAACTTACCAGGCAGTGACTGGCAGGGCTTGGGGCCTGGAGCAGAGCACGGGGCAAGCCAACCAGCCAGGACGGGTCCACCAGGCGGTGGTGGCTGGTGGCAGAGGGGGGTGTAGAGCACTCTCCGGTAAGCAGGAAGGGTGCCTCCCCCCACTACCACCGGGGTTGAGATGTATGAACATCCCAACCCAAAAGAAAAAAAAAAAGGATAAAGTCCCAGCAGGACTTTATCCGGGATTCGGGTGCCATGTGACCACGGCCCTACTAAATAATCCACTTTCAATCCACTTTCAGTGTACTTTTCTACTGCATTTTACTGTGTGAACTGGCAAAATCCAGTTGGAAAGTGCATTGAAAGGGCATTGAAAGTGGATTATTTAGTGTGTGTGTCTGCAGCCCTAGTTGCTGCAGAATGTAATGAAGTCCATGAGCCTGAATGGCTTTAAAAGGAGATTAGAAAAATTCATAGAGGATAAGCAGGGGTCCGTTGGGGCCGGAGCGAGGCGGAGCAAAGCTCCGCCAGCTCAGGAGTGGCCACTGGGGCAGCCACGGCTGAATCAGATTCTCTAATCTGATTCAGCCCGCTGCCGAATTGCTGCTGAAATTCGGCGGCAACTTTAAAAGCAACTGGAGGGGAAGGGATTTGAGGGAGAGGTTCCAAACTTGCAGGGTAGCTGCTGGGGCCTCTTCTCGAAATACCCACCAAGTTTCAAGAAGATTGGACCAGGTGGTCCAATTCTACGGGCCCCCAAACAGGTTGCCCTTATTCCCTCCATTGTTCTCTATGGGAGGGAAAAAATAAAAAAATTTCCCACCATAGATAACAATGGAGGGGATGGGACCACCTGTTTGGGGGCCCACAGTGCTTACCACCTTCTCCAATCCTGGGGCCACAGTTTGGAAACATTTCTGCACCCTCCCCAGTGACCCCTGTGGGACAGAGTGCCAGGTGTGACACACCCATGTCTGGAGGAATGCAAACTCACTGCAACCATTGTCCTCTGTCCTTCTGTGGCACCCCATTATGTTGCCACAGAGGGAAAGAGGGCTGGCCAGTGGGGAAAAGAAGAGGCCCTCTTCCTCTCAGCAGGAAGAAGCAGAGGGGGAACAGGAGTCCCCTCCAAGAAAGGCTTCCCCCCGCTTGGGCTGCCATGGGTGGGACATCAAGGCAGGCCACTCTCCAAGAGGTCAAAAGGGCTACATGGAGGGCCCAGGAAGCGGTCACTTGTCTTGTCATTGGTGATCCAATTACTGTGGATAGCCAACCCTTCTCTCTCATGGAGGACGTAACTTCAGTGGAGATGGTCAAGGCTCATGTCTCCAACTCTTGGAGATTCTATGGGCCAGCTCTCTCCACATTTTCCAGTCTTGTACCATTTTTTAAAGTTGTTCCATGCTCAGGCTGGTGTTGACTTTTCTGGTCTCTAGCCACCACATTCTTTGGTGGCCTGGTTTCCTTTTGCTGCTAAACACTCCAAGCAAAATTGTTTTTTTTTCTAGTGAGATCTTCCACATGACAGGGCCGAAATAAGTCAGTTGCAATTTTATGATTTTTCCTTCCAGAGACATGTCTGGTGTTATGCGCTCCAGTACTTGCTTGTTTGTCACCTTTGCTGTCCAAGAAATGTGCAAGAGCCTTCTCCAGCACCATAGCTCAAATGGCAATTTTCCTCCTGTCTTGCTTCTTCATGGTCCAACTTTTGCAGCCATGTGTTGCTATGAGGAACACAATAGCACAGACTAATCTGCATTTGGTTGCTAGGATGATGTCCTTACTCTTCCATATTCAATTCATGCTCATCATTGCTGTGCGACCCAGCATGAATCAATATTTTATTTCTGGACTGCATTCGCTGTTTTGGTTGATCTGTGATCCTAAGAAAGTGAATTCTTCCACACATTCAGTATCTTCATTGTCAACTGTTATTTTGACATTTCTCTTCTTATCGGTGGTCTTGAACTTGGTCTTTTTGATGTTTAGGAAGAGGCCAAACTCCTCACTTTCCTCTTTAATTTTCTTGAACAGGTATTCCAGGCCTTCTTTAGTTTCCCAGAGGAGGGTCGTGTCATCAGCATATCAAAGATTGTTGACATTCCTTCCTCCACTCTTTACCTCTGCTAATTGGCTTTTAACAAATTCCCTGCCTCCTTGTGTAACTGCAATGCAAACAGCGGGCAGACCTAAAGGTGTGGAGCTGAACTGAACATATATATTGCTTTCTGATCCCATAGAACAGAATGGGAATTCTGTTAGTGGCAGCCAGCAGTGCTTCTTAAGCTTTGGAGGGCTCTTTTTGATGTTTCCAAGGCTGGAGAATTCCACACACACACCCATTGCCTTGGAGTTATGTAAACAGTTTAATTGAGCACAGACAGTCTGTCTGGGGATTTATCCCTTCATGAACCACCACGAACCTTTAAGAATAGCACCAAATGTTTGCACCAGGCATCCTTCCATAAACATTGCTTCCGGAACCACAAACAGGCCAAAATTTGGGATGAACTTTACTTCATGAGCTGTTCGCATCCATCCCTAGTGGGGATACTTCATTTTATCCTCACAACCCTGTGAGGTAGGTTAGACTGAGAATGTGTGACTGGCCCAAGGTCACTCTGCAAGCTTCTATGGTGGTGGGAATTCAAACTCTACTTAGATCCTAGTGTGACCCTTGAATCACTACCCTACACTGGCTCATTTGTCTGGCTCATTTAAAAGCACAGCTTATCTCTGCTGCTCCCCTTAGCAACTATGAGTAGAGCTTTCTGACAAAGGCTGCATAGGCAGCCATCTTGTAATTCCTCCTCTAAACCAGACAAACACAGGTTTTGTTTTTCTCCAGAGTAAAGGGCATTCCACAAGCTGGTAAAAGACACTCCTGGAAACAGCTGCCAACCTGCTTATTCAGCAGTAAGCCTGGGTCCCCATCCAGAGCAGGTCACACCTTATATCCAGGGTCAGATCTTCCATCCACCAGTAGCACTTCCATCTTACCAGGACTAGGCTTCAGTTTATTAACCCGTTTATTAGCAGTTTAGTGGGACAGCATGACAGAGTGACCTCATTTCTAGGGAAAACCTGGAAGTGATGTCATGCCTCTCTAAGAATCTCTGGAAACTCTATGGTATAACTGTAGAATTTCCATTGATTCCAAGAAAGGCATGAGATCACTTCCAGATAACTGCCAAAGCAGCCATTTTCTTCAGGAGAAGCGGAATACATGTTTTAAATTAATAAGTAATGAATAAATGATTTATGTAGTCTGGAGATCAGTTATAATTCTGGGAGATCTCCACACACACACACACCCACACACAAACACACACACACACCCAGGAGGCTGGCAACCCTATTACAGTTGCCCTAGTACAGGGGTGGGCAAACTTGCTCAGCGTAAGAGCCACCTAGAACAGGGGGGGCCAAACTTGCTTAATGTAAGAGCCGCATAGAATAAACATCAGATGTTTGAGAACCACAAGACGTGAACAAATATGACCTGCTTTTACTGGAAAATAAGCAAATTTGCTTTTTATTAACATTAAATGAGACTGCCAAAAATAATAACACAAGGGGTAAAAGCAGATATTGATAATGATATTAATTTGTCCAATGATATTTGTTCGCTAATGATATTGAGCTTCCCCAGCCGCCCTGCCGGGAGCCACGTAATATATGTGAAAGAGCCGCATGCGGCTCCCGAGCCACAGTTTGCTGACCCCTGCCCTAGTACACCACCATATTATCAGTCCCACCCAAGCTACAAGGTAAAGATAGAAACAGAAAGTTAGGTAGGATTTCTGAGCTTCCTTTTTTGTACTCAGACCATTCCTGTCTGCATTATTCTATTTCCTCTTTCATTCGGTAATAGATAGAGGGGAAAAACACACACATGAATTAAACTGAATAAGCCTTGCTTTGCAGTATTTTCAGTCTATGATGAAATTTCATTTTCAGTCTTAAAAATGGTGAGATTAATAGTAGCATATCCAATTCCATGGACGGAATGGAATGTAAGCGCAGACATATCCCTATATATTCAGCCCTGCAGTCTTAACGGCACATAACACACCCATTGATGCTTTGAGGCTTTCAGGAGATCAGGGTGCAATTAAGAAGGAGAGCTTGATGCATGTGGGGAGGAAGGCAAACTGATTTTAGATTCCCGCCCCCCCGCTCTATAAACACACATCTCTTACTGCAGGCTGTTTTTTTCTTACCACCTGAGACAGTTCAGAAGAGAAAAGCCCATTAAAAACTCCTGTGCACAGACAGTACATTGTATTCACTTGAGTGAATTGTCTAGTGATGTTCTGAGGTAAGTTCAGATTTTCTGTGGCAAAAGGTTTATGACCTTCCTGTAAATGACAGCTCTGAATGTCCTCCCACATTAACCCAACCCTTAAGTTCATCCAGTGTAACTTCGCTCAGTTGACTGGAATCAGGAAAAATCCCAAGGATGAGAACAGCAGGACCAGGACATGGATATCTTTTGGCATCTTTGCTTTGCTTAATGCAATTTCCCCTGGGTTAAATTGCATCCAAGAAAGGTAGCCTTGGTGAATAACTATTCCTTTCTGCTTTCAGACCTATAACCTTATGAGTACATGAGCCTAGCAATGTGTTCCTTTTCCCCAGGTTGAATGAAGGGCTGTGTTCTGAAGTTCTGGGCTTCTTGGGCATGCATGGGCCCTGTTTGGATCAGGACCATGATATGCAGATGACTTAGACTCACCCAGGGCTATTTTCTGACCTGAAACAGCCTAGAGGGTAGGTTGCCAACCCTAGCAGTGGAGATCTCCCATTATTATAATTGATCTCCAGGAGGCCAAGAACAGGTCCCCTAGAGAAAACAGCTGCATTCAAAGACTCTATGGCATTATACCCTGCTGAGGTCTCTCACCAAATCCCACCCTCCCCAGGATCCACCACCCAAATCTCCAGGTATTTACCAACCCAGAGCTGGCAACCCTACCAGAGGGCACCATTTGGTGTGTTCTTCAATACAGTACAGGTGTTCAGCATCTGTCATGTCCCTTGCTAGCAAGCTCAGTGGCTCTGACTCCTCAGAGGATGAGCCCGAGGAGCCAAGGCCACCAGCGCTGGAGGATAAGCGGTGCCAGAGAGAGCATAACATGGCTGAGGCACCTGCCGACAATGGTCTAGCAGCACCAGAAGCCATCCTGCCTGATCCTGCAATGGAGGCCTTGCCAACAGCACCTTGAAATAGTCACCAGGTCTCCCTCCCTCTGCTGGGCAGGATGCAAACCCAGACCATAGCCCCCCCTGAGTCACTCTGCAGGAAGGACAGAAGGCCAGGCCCAGGTGGCCCAAAGAAGGCAAAGGGCTCAAGTGGCTACATGGAGTCCCATCCCAGAACCGTGCAATGAGAACAATAATTCTTTGCAGGGTCCTGGCCTAAGTGCAGTACAGCCACCGGAGCTCAACACCTGCCAGTAGGGAAGCTGAGCCTGGTTATTTCCCAGGCTGCTTAAGCAGAGGGAAAGCTGCCTTGCTAGGTCAACCAGTCCACTGAGGTGCAAGCTCATTGCCTCCAGTTCCCACTCCTGCCACTGACTGCCACTATTCTGATCTATCCTCTTCTATTTCCTCTTGCATTTGGTAATAGAGGGTGGGGGGAACCCACATTAATTACACTGAATTAAATGAATTAAACTGAATAAGCCTTAACGCTCCCGAGCCTTGCTCTCTAGTCCTGAGGGCATTGCTTCAGAGGAGACCTGACTATGCCGGCCTGCAGAGCACAGGGCAGCTTGTGTTTCCAGTCCCCAGTAGGGTTGCCAAGTGACTTACCTTTTTTAGCGGGGGAGAGTTGGTCTTGTTCCAGCAGCAGATCAAGAGACTTGGGGACTAGGGCTGCCAGGTCCCCGGGGGGGGGGGGGTTCCCCCACCAAAAGGGCCCCCAATCTGCCAGTCTGGATCAGACCGGCAGGGGAAACCCCACCTCCAAAGTGCCCGATTCGGGCCGACGTGCCCGGCGCGATGACGTCCCCCGGAGGCGACATCATCACCCTGGGCACTTCGCCAGCTGACACTCTAGCAATCAGCCTGGAAAACTCTAATCTCACAACTAAAACAATACCAGCATGTCAATAAAAACAATCCAATAAACAATTTAAGAAATAAGCCAATCCAACGAAGCCAGGGCATAAGAGTAACACCAAACAAAAAGAGCTGTCTAAAATGATATTGAACTGTCTCAGGCTTAGAGTAGACCATGAAATAGCCAAAAAGATGGACTCCCTTACTTCAACGCCTGTATAAAGGGAAATGTTTCGGCCTGGCACCTAAAAGGAAGTCAGGCAAGTGCCAGGCATGCCTCAAAGGAGAGGGCATTCCAAAGGCAGGGCACAATCCCCTCAAAAGCCCTGTCTCTAGTTGCCACTTGCCTCACCTCTGCAGGTCAGGGCACAGAGAGAAAGGCTTTGAGAAGAGGACCTTAACTGGTGATCTGGACATGCTATATCGGGCAATGGCTATTTTTTTTTAAAAAAACCAAATCAAAATTGTAACAATATATTCTTCATTGTGTTCTCTTAAATCTTGTGGCAATACGCTGGCGAAACGGCACTTCGGTGAGGAGACTCCATTTAATAACGTTGCCACCACTAACACTTTTGTCAGGGGTTTTGTTTGTTTGTTTGTTTCTGTTTTTCTTCCCTGCCTTGTCAGCGTTATCAACAGAATTAAAATGCTACATTCATGGAAACCTTTGTACTTGAAAGGCACTGGCAGCAAATGACCATAGACAATGAGCCTCGGCTCCAAACAGAACGCTGTCTGCTACATCAATGTGCCCAGGAGTTCCTACAGCGAACCACGTTACTAATTATGCATTCTCGATCACAAGGTAGCTTATACAGAAGGGCAAGTGTGGCGACTCACATGGATTCCTTTTTTTCTGATGCAAGAAGATCGTTGGCAAAAGATCATGGGTAGCAGTCTCCTGTGACAGGTTTTTCAGCACGTTGGCGGCAGGTTGGCTTACTGCCTGACAATCGACTCTGAGTGACATATTTTGGGCAGAACTATGGTAAAATGGGAGCCATGTGGCTGATGTTAGTAAACATTATCCCCACACAGTCTGGCAGGACACCATCAGCAGCAGGAGGGTGAATAGCTGGCAGGCCACATGAACTGGACACACAGGCCGCGAGAGCTACCTAGGAAACACAAGCCGGAGCCTACAATCTAGCAGCTGCTCCTGTTGCCGTGGCAACAAGGAACTGAACAATAAGCTGGCAATCCAGCTTGTGAGCTTTCATTGAAAAGTCCCCTACTACCCCACTGCCTGGCCCGGACAAGGTCAGACTCCCAACCAATGTTCCCTCTAAGCTGTGGAGTCTTGTGAGCAAAAATTCTACTTTGTGAGCTACTGGCATTAAAGTTGTGAGCAAGCAATTTTGCTGCTGCATGAATTAGTTTGCTTTGGAGCCACCCTTCCTGAGCTAAGACAAAAATCTGTGAGCTGGAGGCTAAAAAACTGTGAGCTTGCTCACGCTAACTCAGCTTAAAGGGAACACTGCTCCCAACCTGTCTTTAAAAAAAAATGTTTGGGGAGTTATTTTGCTTTGACGTGGATTGCAAATACATGTTTGTGCGTGTGATATTACACACACACACACAAAAAAAAACTATAGACAAAGATATCACATATAATACTTTTGTTGTCATAGACCCGTTATTTGTTTGTTTGCATTTTTTCTAGTTCTATAATCCCAGTCCTATTGCATTGTTTATTGGAGGCCTTTGCTGATTGAATGGCTTTTCATATTTTGTGATCCACCTTGATTCTCAATGAGAAAAATGGGCTAGGAATGGAGATGATGATGACGATACACAAGATTCTAACACCACAGCAGATTGCCTTTCATTAATCAATATGGTAGGCTTATTATTGATTTTTATTAACACTTTTAAAACATATCTTAGTTGCAGAAGCAACCTGCCATGCAGCCTGCTTGAGAAAAATCACCTTTGGGCTTCTGGAACCAGTTTAAGCCATTTGGGTTCATGGGAAATGCATGGGAAACTGCACAGAAGTATGGGCAGGGTTTTTTGGAACTAGAATGATTCCAGCGGGAAAGTCAGATGTAAAAACAGCCTAAGATGTTTTAATTCTTCTAGCAGTCAGTTAGCAAATCTGCTCATTCTAGAAATGCATGAATTACAAATTTGAATTTAAATCAAGTGTTTTAATTGGTCTTCCCCCACCCCCACCCCCAATTTAAATCAATCCACCTGGGTTTGTATATTGGTTCTCAGACATAATCTTGTTTGATTTTTAAATAATACCATATAACAGAACTTGCCTTTATTTAAATGATTAAAAATGCAAATAAACCCATTTCTAATTACATGGTTATTTGTTCTGAAAATGCACAATATTTTGAAAACGAAAATGAAGGCTAAGATTATGACTCTAGAGTGTTATTGTTAAAAAAAAATAGAAGCTTACATAATATGTGAAACTGAAAGGTGCTGGACTCTTTGTACTCAAACTCCAAAGCCAGAACACAACAAGGACTTTTATAGTAACTGGAGGGGAAAATTCTGGCTTTCATAACCTTGAAGCAGGAGCATTTTTTAAACAAAAAATCTCATTAATGGTCCAATGTTCCCCTTGAAATACAAAAGGCAATAGATGGATTTATATAGTTCTATGTTTTGAGTACATGAGTCTGAATAGCTAATAATGTCATTATGTGCTGAGTGCAATACACAGTGGAACAAGGGCTGTCACATGTCCAGTGGGTGTTGCTCACCAGCAGTCCAGCATAAAAAATCAGGAGAATTAAAAAAATATATATCAAGCACTGGTGTGACATCACTTCCAGGAAAAAAATGCATAAAATGTCATGCCTCCATAAGAACTGCTGAAAACTCTACTATAGATTTTCTGGCAATTTCTAGGGAGACATGATGTCACGTCCAGATTTTCTCGGAAGTGACATCATGTCATTCCTGACGGTATCCCCCATATCCCCATTCCCCTGGTTTCCCCACTGGTTCCTTGACAACCCGAGGTTGGAACAGAGTAATGCCTAAGCCCTTTGAAAACAATAGCCATTATCCAATACAGAGTTTAAATAATTGATTTCAGTGTTTTAACCACACTTTTCTCTGTTGGATTATGAAAGCATTGTTATGATGCTGATTTTAGTGGGATTTGACTGCTAACTTGTGACAGAGTGAGACCATCCTATCTAAATGAGAGAGAGAGAGAGAGAGAATCTGTCAAGGCAGAATAGAAATGTTCTAAAACAATCAATAATTCACAAAGGCTGCGGACAGACTCGTGTTCTGCTGCGCCTCCGCGGCGCGGCAGAACAAGGCGGGGGGAGTTGCCCCCACCGCACGGCATTCACACGCCGCCACAAGGAAGCTGCCCGCAGCGTCCAGACTGCGGGCGGCTTCCGGCGGCGGCGTGCGAATGCCGCGCAGCTCCCCAAGCTGGCATATGTTCACATCCGCCGGAAACGGGTGGAACGCACGCTGCAGCAGCTGGGACACCACTTTTAAGTGGTGCCCGCCTCCTCTTTTAAAGCAGAGGCAGAGCGGGCCAGACTGCCAGTCTGTCCTCAGCCAAAGAAAAAATTGAAGCAAAGCAGAGTCAGTAAAAGGGCTCAACTTTCTTCCATCATCCATTCCCCTATGCAGGCTCCATCTCCCAAGTTATGCTGAAGATCTTTATTTTGTTCCATATATTAGTTTTTTTATTTGGATTTTTATTATACTGTAGTGATAATGCTCTACAGCTTTGCTTGAACAGAAATCTGTCTCTGTTCCCTGGATTTCCTGGTCATTCCCAAGCATACCTGTGTATTGGGATAACGAAATCTCATCTATTTATATGCTGTATTCTTGTTACTCCAAAGACATCTATTGTTCAAAATCCAATCTTGAATCAGGGCTTCTGCTGAAGCCACATACATACATTATTATATCACTAGGAATAAGGCAGTTGTGGAAATAAACACAACGTGCTCTAGAAAGAGGCTCTGTGCAGGTGCCCTGGCCTCAGCATCAATTTGCTGAAGAGATCTAAGCAGGGTATAATGATACAGGGCCCACTATTTTCTCCAGGGGAACTGATCTCTGCCATCTGAAAAGCAGTTGTAATTCTGAGTGATCTCCAGCCCTCACCTGGAGATTGGCAATGATGGTCTCCAAGGAGGAAACAGCTGGTTTGGAGGGTGGAACTCTACTGCCCTGCTTTAACCTATACTTATGAACAACTGACTGGCCTCTACCCATTCTCCTATTTTTCCCAGTGGGGACCCAAAGCGGCTTATAGTATCATCCCCCTTACTCCATTTTACCTTGTTAAGGTTAAGAGGTTAAGTGGAGAGAGCCCAAGATAAAGTCCATGGCAAAGTGGGTTTCCCAGATTCTAGCCTGGCTGTCTAACCACTGGATTGGCCCTAATACATTTCTCCCTCCTTCCCATTGGTTTCATATTGTCAGTGGTTCATTAAATAATCATAATGCAGCTTCATTCCTTAGATACATGATATGCCACTACTGTGAATATGGGCATCTATCAGTGAAATGTGTTTGACTTATTATTTCTTAACTTTTAGGGTGACTGAAACTAAGCTGACAACATGAAATTCACTACAGCTTGTTCTGGTGTGCGTGCATAAGAAGGTCCATCTTTTGGAATGATTACAGTAAACAAAAATCCATGGAGAAAAATACATTCCTGAAGCCAACATGTGTGGCAGGGTTGTTGTTTTTTAATGTCAAAATCTCAGCACCAACATCAGAGGGAATTTTTCTGCTTTGATTCTGATCATTTGCAATTATGATAGGAGTCTAACAGGTGAGCTGTCGTTTGAAAAGGCTGGGTTGTTGTCAGAGGAACTTCTGAGACAGCGCTCCGGTCTCTGGTGAATCGTTCTGTGAAACTCTGTTTGGATGGGCGTCGGGTGTGAAGAACACTGATGCAGTTGTCCACACACAAACAATCTGCTGATTATATATTTTAAAAGCAGTTCTTCATGCAGACTAACAGGTGGCATAAAGTTACTGTAGGCACAGTGTTGGAGAGGAACAAATCCCGCTTAACTCAGTTCCTCGTCTGGAGACTGACACAGATGAAGGGGGGGGGGGTAATTCTTAAAAAAACAATCCCTTAGAATACTGTTGGTGCAACTGCCAATCTTTTTTGCCACACATTCTCCCCCTGTTGCCTTTAGATCGTCTCTGGGCATGAGGCATTAACACTTCAGTATGAATTAAGAGGAGTCTAGAAATAGCCCCAAAGGATGTCAGCCTGGGCTTCAAAATTTTGATTATTGAGTTGTATCATTAATGTAATAGCTGATGCCATGTTTTGAGATGATTTCTCAAGCATACCATATGTTTTAGTGCATTTCAGCTTCTCGAGAAGCAAACTGATTTACTCATGGAATAAAAAACCCTGTGTTCTAATAACTATTGGGAGAAACAAACAGTGTTTTCATTGTACATATGTTAAATGCTATAAAGTCACATCCATTCTGACCTATGGTGACTTTATGAATTAATGATCACCAAATCATCCTGTCGTCTTGCAAACTGAGGGTTGTGGCTTCGTTACCAAGCTTTAAATCTGAAAGTGTGTGTTTGTGAATTTTGCTTGTGATTTGTCCTATTTCACCTGTGGAACTTTTGTAATTTTGGGATTTTCCGCTTCCTCTTTCCTCATTTGTATTTTACAACAGTATAGTTGTAAGTATTTCTGAATGGCTATAATTGAGGGCACTAGAAAGGTTGCTGGGTCGCTTCTGGTCTTTATGTATGAACATACTGTAGAGTATGCCTGCTCTGGTTCCACAGCCTATTTACGGCTGAAGACAGACTGGCAAACTGGAGCGCAGTGCAAGCGGGCGAAAAAGCCCCGGGGCCAACCCGTCCCATGGCTGCCCGTTTGCACTGGCTCCAGTGCTGCGGGACCTCACCTGAAAGGAGGTGGACCGGTGCGTCCACTCTTCCTCCACCGGCCCCTGGAGCCTCCACTGGGGTGGCGAGCAGCGCGCGGCTGTTCTGGCGAGGCACGGCCAGGACAGCTGGTTCACACTTCCGGCCCCGCTCTGTGACGCGTCCACACTGCCAGGAAGTGGCAGGGACGAGCGCCCAGACGGCTGGAGACCAGTTCCAAGAGGTCTCCGGCTGCAGCGCGTGGAAAGCGCCCCGCATGCGGGTAAGTGCGGCCCGCCAACGGGGGACAGCTGTTGCAATCTGGACACCCTCTCTGCCTCTGCTTTAAAAGCAGAGGCAGAGCGGGCCAGATTGCCAGTCTGTCCTCGGCCTACAATATTTACTCCAATGCAGGACTAGGATTTTTTCCCAAGTATGTCATAAAAAAAGGAGGGAGGTTGTCTTACATTCACATACAGTTTACTGTTATGTACAGTTAAAAAACTGGGCAGGGTATAACATTTTTAATGGGAATTGTCTTACATTGTGGATCACCTCCCATTCAAGTAAACATGGTATATGGTAGTGGCATACCATTCAGTGGTAGAGCACTTGCTTTACATGCAGAAGGCCCCAAGTTCAATCCTTGCCATCTCCAGTTAAAAGGATCAAGTAGCCTGTGATGTGAGGGACTTCTGACCAAGACCCCGGAGAACTGCTGCCTTCAGAGCAGACAATACTAATGTTTTGACTCAGTAAAGACATGTGTTTACATGCATGTTTATGTGTGTGTTCGTGGCTGACAGGGACAAATACAAGATCACCATGCCATATGCCGCTTCTTGCATGTTTTACTTCCCACACCTTCATGGAGTACCAATGAATGGTATCTGCTCAGACTGTTCAGTGTTTAAGTTGTAGACAACTGATCCATCTCAAAATCAGTTTCAGAAGGGGCCATATCCTGCAGGTTTCTGAACAACCCAATTTCAAATTGTATGAGAAAAGAAACATTAGAATATTTTAAGATCAATATACTACATGAAGGTCCTGGGAGGAGGGTGAAACATGGGATGAATCCAAGGCAGTTTTCAGAGCAAAATTTACTTTGCTAGCATCTTTCTTTTAAAAAGGGTCAAAGAAAGTTGTTTATTCTTGTGGCCATCACTACATCCTTTGGCAGCAAATTCCACATTTTAATCACTCTCTGTGTAAAGAAGTATTTCCTTTTGCCCGTCCTGAACCTACTGCCCATTGGATGCCCTCAAGTTCTAGTATTTTGGGAAAGGGAGAAAAGCTTTTTGTAAACTCTCTCCACCCCAATGCATAATTTTACTAACCTCGATCATGTCCCCACCCTTAGTCATATTTTTTCCAAACGGAAAAGTCCCAGACTCTTCATCCTTTCCTCATAGGGAAGGTGCTCCAACTCCCTAACCATATTCGTTGTCCTCTTCTGCAGTCTTTGCAGGTCTGCAATTTCCTTTTGGAGATACGGTGACCAGAACTGTTCACAGTGTTCCAAATGAGGGCACACTATAGTTATATACAGGGACATTACAATATTGGGTTTTTATTCTCAATCCCATTGATTGATTGATTGATTGATTGATTGATTCATACATACATTCATTCATTCTATTTATACCCTGCCCTCCCTGCCAAAGCAGGCTCGGGGCAGCTTTTCTAATAATCCCTAACATAGAGTTTGTCTTTTTCACCACTCCAGCATACTGGGTTGACACTTCCATTGAGCTATCCACTATGATCCCCTCTTATTGTCAGCAAGCTCAGACTCCACTAGCCTATACCTGAAGCTGGAATTTTTTTGTCCCAACTTGCATCCCCTTACACTTACCAACATTGAACTTCTTTTGCCATATTGTCACCCACTCATCCAGTTTGTGGAGGTCTTCTTGGAGTCCTTCGCAGTCATCCCTGGTTTTCAGCATCCTGAATAACGTTGTGTCATCTGCAAACCTGGCCACTACACTACTCACCCCTAGTTCCAGATCATTGATGAATAAATTAAATAGTACTGACCCCAATCATTGTGGGATCCCACTGCTTTTTCCCTCCATTGTGAGAACTGTCCACTGATTCCTACTCTTTGCTTCCTGGTGCCATAGGGTTTTGGGGCGATTGCTAGAGTGCCGCCCCATCAACGTGCCCAGCGTGACGGCGTCACTTCCAGGTGATGCCATCACGCTGGGCACGTTGCCCAGATGGCCCTGGGAGGGAGGGAGGGAGGGAGGGAGTGCAGGGGAGCTGGGTGGGGGGGAGAGGCTCTTAGTGGCAGCGAGGAAGGCAGGGAGGCGTGGTGGTGGGTGGGCGCTCCGTTTCGCTGGGGGAGAAATTTTAGGGGTGGCCCCCGCCCCCAAGCCCCCCTGTAGCTGACGCCTATGCATATGCATTCTCTGTTTTGGCCCCATAGCTCTATCATACCGCAGAATGTACAAAACAGAAATGTCCACGAGGGCATTTTTATAATAAAATGGTTCAGGAGGTCCAATTTATAAGGGAATAGGATTGTGATGTATTGCACTGTTTATTATCATCTTGCTTTTGCTGCATTTTATCTACTTTTGTAATTCTTTTTTTTTTTGCATTGTATAAGGAATGTGATGTCCGAGTTTTTTGCACTGTTTTCTAATTTTATGATCCTACACCTATTGCATTGTTTATGGAATATATTGTCCTTTCTGGTTGTGTGTGTATGTATGTATGCATGTATGTAGAAGAAGGGGACAGCAAAGAAGGGGATGCCAAAGAAGAAGGGGACGGCAAAGGATGAGATGGTTAGACAGTGTCATTGATGCAACAAACATGAAATTAAGCAAACTCAGGAACACAACAGAAAACAGGAGGGCCTGGCGTGATGTAGTCCACAGGGTCGCGAAGAGTCAGACTCGACTGTGCAACTGAACAACAACAAGATGTATGTATGTATGTATGTATGTATGTATGTATGTATGTATGTATATAATTTTATTTGCCATGAGTCTCAGCTAGAACGGTGGGCTACAAGCAAAGTAAGTATGGTCTACACATGAAGTATGAGGGAAAGGAATGTGCATTACTGAGCAGAGCGTAGAGTCTGGCCAACAGGTAGAAGGACAGATATCCTTTAGCTGGAAATCCTGTGCCCCTTAAGAGGACCAATAGAAGTTAGAATAGGTGGGAAAAAACCTGCCTGCACAAAGGAAAAAAATTACTGCTCAATTGCCCTCAGTGCTTGAGCCCCACTTATGAAAATAATGATATTCGTTTTCCTGGGTTGCACAGCATAGTTAAAATGCCTTCTTTGATATTCTTGTGCTGTAGCCCATTCCTATGAGTGCCTTCTTTAAGGTGTTTAATTTCAATGAGAATGTAAGTTCTGGTTATACAAAAGAAGGAATGCAGCATATCAATGGAGGCCATCCTATATTACTCAGGAAGGGTAGCTGGTTTCTTGTTTGTTTTTTAAGCCTAATATCCAGCCTAATACTTGGGATTGGTTGTACTGGGACGTACCCTTCACAAAGAAAGAACTTGAGATGTGTTTTACATTCAGGTAAGGATACCACTGTTAGATTTGGCCAGGTATGGCAGGTACACCATTGAATTTCATTCCTTTCATTTATAATGCTTTTAAAAAGTTGTTGTATTTTGGAACATCTGCATCATAGAATCTTATGTTATATTATTTATGATATTTATACCCTTCTTTTCTCCCCAATGGGAACCCAAAGCAGCTTACAACGTCACTTTTTTCTTCTGTCATAGGACTGTAATAGATGATCAAATCCAGGCTTAAAGTTGTCCATGCCTGCCTGCCAAGTATTCCCTCAACACTGAAGAATCTCTCTAGCATGTTTATTTACTTCATTTAAAGTCATGAATGAAGTCTTTCTTCCCAAGGGAGACCCAAAGCAGCTTGCATCAGCTTCTGGAGCATCTTCTTTAAATTGTTAGCCTGATTATGTCTTCTGATAGCCGAACTAATTATTTCTTGTGCTCTCCCTTCCATCGTTCTCTCATTTCTTTCCATTTTCCTGTTAAATATTAAAAAGTCTCAAAGTATAAACCCATCAACTTCATTCACTTATCTCAGAAGACCTGCCATCTAGAAAGGAGGATGAAGTTGGTTTCCGTTTCCTTATTCATTCCTCATTAATTAATTCAGACAAAAAACATTGAGGAGCTTTTAAAAGCTCTGAACTCCAAAGTAAGGTTTGGACCACCATAAATCATATACCCCCATATTCAGAGGACTCTCCCATTTAAGGGCACATGTGGTGTTTCTTGGTCCAAAGCCCAGTTCTCATGCCAGCTGCTCCAAAGTCCCCAGGACAACCACACAGGCGGACACTGGGGCTGGTGGCACTTGGGGGGGGGACAGTGGGAGGGGTTCTAGTGCCCAGGCCCCACTGGTGGACCTCCTGATGGCACTTGGTATTTTTGGCCACTGTGTGAAAGAGTGTTGGGCTGGATGGAGCACTGGCCCGATCCAACATTAGCTTCTATTATGTTCTTATGTTACTATGGTCTGATGGCAGTTCCTATGGTAGCAGTAGCTTTTCTGTTGTGGTCACCAAGGTATACCAAGGCCACCTTGGGCTGGAACATATTGTTGTTCTACACACCTAGGGAGGGACTTTTCTTGGAAATGAGCCTTGAAAGACCCAAGGAGCAGTGAGAAGAATATGCAGAAGGATCCAGGTCTAAACTATTGTGTTTTAGGGCCAAAAGAGGTATCTCTTCATTCTCCAGAATGTGATGTGTCATTCAGGGTGGTCCAAAGATTGTTTTGGGGTGCAGCCAAGCCCCAGTGTCTGCCTATGCAATTATCCTACGGTGACCCCATTTTGAAGCAACTGGCACAAGAACTGGGCTTTGGACCAGGAAACGCCACATGTCCCTTTGAAGGGGAGAGTCCCCTGAACATGGGGGTCAGCTGGAGATCAGTTGTAAAAGTGGGACATCTCCAGGCCCCACCTGGAGGCTGGCAACCTTAGGTGCAGCTTGGACACAGTGTGTGCCCTTGCTATTGTCCTGGGGGCACCACAGTTTGGAACAGCTGGTATGAGAACTGCACCTTGGACCAGGAAGCACCATATGTCATCTCAGAGAGGAGAATCCCCCAAACTGTGTGGTGGTCCAACTCTAATTTTAGTGTACAGAGGCCATGCAGTTGTTCCAGTTCCTTATTCAAATTTTCTTTGAACTACAGGCCTCTGGGAGGCACTGGAAATAGAAGCTTGTGGTACCAAAACCAATATCTGGCCCGGGCACCAATGTATGTCATCTTGCAGGGGACAGTCTCCCGAGTGTAGGGATGAGAGCTGACTGGCCCCAAACTAACTACTGAGTGTCATAGAAGAATGCAGATTGAAACCAGGGTCGCCAGGCATGGCCCAGGGGCAAGGCCATGGGAAGGGTGCCATTGACAGTGGCAGAACATCGCTTCCAAGGGAACCCAGAAGGATGAGAAACTTTTGTGTGAAACCATAAAGTTTCAGTGATTCCTAGAGAGGACTAATACCAGTTCTGGACAAGTATCACGTCATATGTACAGCAGCCTTCTTCCATTTAATTTTATCCCACCTCTCTGTGTGGCAGCAGGAAATAGGAGCTGGGGCCCAGCATCCTCACCCTTGCTGGATCCCTGGGTGTCCCCTGATCCTCTGAGCCACTGTGGTATAGTGATTAAAATGTCAGACTGGATATGGGAGACCCAGGTTCAAATCCCCACTCTGCCATGAATGCTTGCTGGGTGACCTTGGGCCATTCACACACACACAGCCTAACATACCTCACACGGTTGTTCTGAGGATAAAATGGCGTCCAGGAGAACATGGTAAGCTGCTTTGGGTCCGCACTGGGGAGAAGAGTCATGGTGTAACCAGAGAAAATAAATAAATCAGTTAATCTCACCCTTAACTACACACTACTGTACACACTGTCTCTTCTAACATTTCTTCAATTTATATACAGAGTTCCTGTTAATAGGTCTTACAATGCCATTAGTGTTTTGCATCACAATATTACAAAGCTATTTTTCTTGTTGTGTTCAAAAAGGGGTACCAACAAAGCTGCAGTATATAAGCTTCTCATACAGATATTGTTTGACAGATGCTATGAACTCTCAGTTACCGGATTCTAGGGAGGGGAAAAAATTAATATTTAAACTCAGAAACATTTCTTGGAGCTGAAGTCCAATGTATCTACCATATGTTCAATAGATGGATACTACACCTAAGGCTGTTTTGAGATACAACATCTGCTTAAATCATGGTAGACAGATATCAGCATATTCTAACGCAGGTCACAAGTTGCTGATAATCTTGCCTAAGGGCTCAATTTAGAAAAAGGTCTGAGTGATTTTCAAGTGGTCCGTTCACGGGGCTGTTCTTGTAAGTATACAAAAATATAATCACAGGTTTTCATACTTACAAAGTACAGTGCAAAGGGGGGGATCTTTTTTTTAAAAAAAAACAATTAAAGCAATAATTAAAATCATTCTTATTCTTAAAAATGTGTATCGCTGATGAAACTTCTACCTGATTAATGCAGCACAGCCATGTTTCGCCTACTGCTTTTGAAGCCACATCTCTAGCTAATACACTCATGTCTGGTTTCATGCTGAAATTAGGAACATTAAGAAAAGCAGCCATGATTGACCAGGCCAGTGGGTCACTGAGTCCAGCATCCTGTTTCCCACAGTAGTCAGTCATCCACAAGCCCCAGAAACAGGGCATGGAGACCTAAGGCTCCCCCTGAAGCTGTGCCCCAGCAAATGGAATTTAGAGTACACTGAGGTGCTGGGGTTGCCAGCCTCCAGGTGGGGCCTGGGGATCCCCTGCTTTTACAACTGATCTCCAGCTGAGAGAGATCAGCTCCCCTGGAGAAAATAGCTGCTTTGAAGGGTGGACTCTATGGCATTGTACCATGCTGAGGTTTCTCTCCTCCCCAAACCCTGCCCTCTCCTGGATCCGCCCCCAAAGTCTCCAGGTATTTTCCAATCCAGACTTTAGTCATCGTGGTTGATAGCTATTGATGGAGTTGTCCTCAATGAGTTTGTCTAATCCCCTTTTAAAGATACCTAAACTAGCAACCATCATTATATCTTGTGGCCTCACTGTAGATTACTTTTCCATGAATCTACCCTTCTCAAATTTTGGGGCATTAAGGGGATCTGGAAGCTTATTTAGATACCCATACCCTGCATTTCTCCCCAATGGGGAACCAAAACAACTTACAACATAATTCTCCTCTCCTCCGTTTCATCCTCACAACAGCAACAACCCTGTGAGATAGGTTTGGTTGATAAAGAATGGCTGGCCCAAGGTCACCCTGTGGGATTCAGTGGCAGAGCGGGGAATTGAACATGGGTGCCCCACCTCCTAGTTCAGTGCTTTAATCACTATAATACATTGGTCCGTACCTCCGTCTCCTAATCGTTGTCAGTTCTTCAGACTGTTTGGATGGTTTACCCTGTTGACTGCTTTTTTTGTCCTTAGCGGCTATAATTTTCTGTGCTTAACTTCCCTTTCCCCCATTCTTTCTCCAAGGTCGTATCTCAGTTGAAAGAATTCTCAAGTACCTTGAAATGAAACAGTATTTCCTCTCGTTCTCATTGGTTGTGGTTCAAGCCTGTTCCCAGTCTGCCAAACTAAATGGGTTAAACAAAGTACTGTGAATGTGGAAATGTCTCTCCAGGGCAAGAGGCTTCTGTGTGTTATTCTTCAGACATGATAAAAGAAACCGGCAGTGTTTACTAACTAGATTTTTAGAAGACAATATATATATAAAATTTACAGGAAAACAGCACAAACGAACAAACATTGCATTGTGAATTCAGTATGATTTTTAGATTGTATCTGCTATAGGGACAGTAGCTTGACAAGCAAATCCAAAGAACAGTCTTCCTTAAAACCCTAGATTTGCCTCAGAAATCTGCAAATCTTTTGGAGACATTTAAGCTCTTTCCATATAACCTTATCAGGCACTATTGCCCTCTTCTGGAGGACAGCTAAACCCAGCTTTGATAAATGCAGATAGCCTGTACCTTTAGAAATGAAGTGGGTTTCATCTTCTGGGATGGACATCATATTATTGTGTTCAGGCTATTCATAAATCCAAGAATCTGGATGGAACCAAGCACTGGAGGAAGTGTTCAGTTCAGTTTTCCTTATGGGTGATTGTCTCTGGCCGAATATTTTGTTTGCTTTTGTGCTGTACAACATGTAGTACATTAACTGTCCACTTGGACTCTCCCCTTTCCTGCAGCTATGGGGCGGGAGGGGCTTTGTATGTATAGACTGACAGATATGAAAAGAACCGGGGTCTGCTGGACTGAAGCAGAAGACCCTGAAGCATTTGCACCCCCTTCTTAAGTCTGCCTCCTCAATGAAGGGATTTGTTTATGGGACAGTCAGTCACTGTGCCACATGACCATATGGGGACAGAGATCACAACTTAGTTCAGGAGGAAGGACAGGACCTCCTCATTGGAATCAAAACAAAGGGGTGATGGGGGGGGGGGAAGGAAGTGTTTCATTCCCTCAGGAAATGGATGGATTTTGAGTGACTTAGCTGGAGGGCCAAGTTGCTATAGTGACTAAAAGCGTTTGAGGTAACAGAAGACATAACCATTGGGCAAGAGTTTGAAGGACCCAAGATGTTCACAGCAAAATGTAAAGTATGCCTTGCTACTAATATTTCCTCTTTGGATGTGAATATGGATGGACATTTTCAGCCCTCGATGTGCACTCCATCATTCTCAGAACAAGTCAGATTTTGCCATGAAAGCAGAGCTGTTCCTTTTGGGTTACCCAGAGTTGTCAGTGTTTACGTTTAAGATCTTTCCTGGCAAATATAATGTCTATGCTGATGTCAATCTCTTCTGAACCAGCCTCCCCTCACCCCACCCCAACCCCCAGCTATTGTGTAAAACATTCTTCAGATTTCAATACTTTCCCTCCCCCTCTCTCTTAAATGCCCTGATAGGCTACTGGTAATCTACTACTAATCCTTTCTCCTCAGTAGCCACATAAAGAAATAAAAGATGCCAGTTTGTGGCTTAGGCAAGGCTACACTGAGGAAACCTCCACATGGCTGCCAAGAGCTGCCATCTGCCACCCCCCAAGTGCAGGTGCCAGGGAGTCTTCTCTGTACACAAAGCATAATACCACATGACAAAGCACCAATGTGCCCCAATAATTGCTAAACACACAGAAAGAGAGGCAAGAACTTTTTTTTATGAAAGTTTACTCAGTCTGCAGAGATTTGCATACAGATGGCTAGGTCAGGGGACTGTGTATGCTGCCTGGGCTACCGAGGGCAGGGCAGCATTCAAGCCGCCTTTATAAGCACACACGGCTTTTTACTATAGCATCGTGTTGTGGAGAGGCCTCGTTCGGCACATACTGAATAGTCATTCAAGTAGCTTGCTTTGAAATGAGAAAAGGCCTTGGATTGGGGGGGGGGCAAGGGAGTGGAGGAAAAGAAAGCAAATTCTTTTCTTTGTGAGACAGAGAAGGAGTGTTGGGAAAGGGGCCAGAGGACTTAAAGAATGCGGGTTAGCAACCAGGAATTAGAGGAAAGTTTCTGTGGAGACGCACAATTAGATACGTGGCATCCCCCCTCTCCTTCTAGTGGGCAATAAGAGCCAGCACATTTCAAAGAGTTTACGGTGCACATTTTAAAATAAATAAATAAATAAATAAATAAAGGAGAATGGGTGCGGTAGAGTCATCCTGTTTCTTAAGCTGTAAAGATAACTGCCTAGAAATAAAACAAATCAAAGGGGGTGGCTTAAAAGCTGCAAGAATGTCCTTTCAGGTGGATTGTGGGATGGCTGTATAAACCAAAAGCTAGACATACCAGGTACTGCTTTTGGTTGGTTCTCTCCCTCCCTTTCGGTCCTTTTACAAGCAAGCGAAAAAATGATAATGTTTTTTATGATCCCCACTGTCTACATCGAAAGCATTGTAAATGGGAGCTTGCAGTAGATTTATGGAACGTCCGATCTCTTGGCAAGGCCAGAGCGTTTGTTTGCAAAGTAGCAAAGGGCTGCCATTCAGAAGGAGAGGCCGAGCAGCATCTTATCCAGCTCTGAAATAGGAAACGCACACGGCGGGGAGAGAATTTGGCCTTTCCAGGTTTTTATCTCCATTATCAAGAGCCTAGCTAAAGGGCGCAACAAGTGCTCTTAACAGGTTCCAGCCCACCCTGAAAATATATAATGAAGGGGGGTTGCTTTGCTACAATGAGAACAACACTAATCTGGGGGAGAGATGTGGTGTATAAATGAAGTTAAAAAAAGAAAATATTTTTTGAAAATGTTCCTGTTTATCACCTGTCACTAGAAGCATCACAGGCACTGGACAATAGGTGCTTGTAATGTTCATGTCCCCACATTCTATAGTGCACTCGCAGTAGAAATGAGTGCAAGAGACCAGGGGTGAGGAGCACCTACCCCCATCCCACTGCAGCCCAAAATTTATCTGGGGGACCCCCAGGAATAGTATGCATGAGGAAGGCATCAGAGATCTGCTGTGGAAAGGGGTAATTGTTAAAAATTTCCCTCCCTTCCTTAGCAGAACTTTTCTGTTGGATCTAACCTAATATGATCTGAGTGCTGAGAAAACGCAATATCCCCACAACAGAAAACTAACTTGAGAAAGCACGTTGGGATATCACACAGTACATGAGCCACAGTTGTACATTTATTCCTATGGATCATCTCACACTCATGCTACACATTTCAAAAACTGTAGCTTCCAAAGATTTCTCCATGTATAGCATATTCATATTAGTTACATATGTTATAAAATATAACCAAATGAGAAGGGAGCACTCACTGGAGAAGACCCTGATGCTGGGAATGATTGAAGGTAAAAGAAGAAGGGGACGGCAACGGATGAGATGGTTAGACAGTGTTTTCAGTGCAACGAACATGAAGTTGAGCAGGCTCCAGAGGACAGCGGAAGATGGGAGGGCCTGGCGTGATGTGGTCTATGGGGTCACGAAGAGTCAGACTCAACTGTGTGACTGAACAACAACATATATATACATATGTTTTATTTTTAAAAAATTGTAATACATTCTAAAGAAAAGAGACTCATGGTGGTTAACACTTTGCTGGAGAGATCCTTATGACGTTACAGAAGGAGGGACTTTCAAGCTCACAAATGTGCAGTGTATGAAATGTATAAAAACATGTAGGGGGGAGCAGAGAGCTGATTTGTGATCATCTGGCCACTGGGTCTCATTAGGCACAGTCCCAGCATCCCAGCACTATTAAACTCCTTCACATCCCATTGTGCTTAACATCACCAGGATTGTACCCAACAAGAACTTTAATGCACAGGGAGAATTAAATGTGTGTAATCCACTCCCATTCAAATGATTAGAGTCCAAATCAAGATCCAAACCAAGGCTTGTCTGGATCATTATCTTTCAGTTGAACTTATTGTTAAATTTGAAACTGAACACTCTCCCTTTCTTCCCATTCTGTTCTTCTGTCATTCTGCTCCATTCTTTTAAAGTTTATCGACCTTCTTTGACAGTGTTGGGAGGCTTCCGGTATTACAGTTTTAAAACACTGGAGTGCCTCCATTTAAAACCAGCTTATCTAAATACTATGTGAAAATACACACAGCTTGAAGGCAGAGCTGGAGAGACTCTGGGCTAGACATCTGCACTGCAGTTGTTCTGATTTATAGCTAATTACAAGCATTAGGCATCCCACAAGAGTTTCAGACACAGGAAGGGTTTTCTGTAGCACTTCAGTGTCTTAAAAATCTTAAACGTGGAAACTGTAAGTGGTGGAAAAATCTGCAAGAGTAATCTTGAAATTATTTGTAGCTCACAGATATATTTGCAAAGCATTTTAACAATAGAGTTGCTCACATCAGTTCTGATTTGGACACCATGTTGATTTCAGAGTCTGTACTGAAAGTCCCCTTATGTGCTGTTGTCAGTCACAGATGCTTTATACCAATAAAGTACTTTGAATAGTATGGGCCACATCTTGTCATCTCAACCCATGTCCTTCCTTGCTTCTAACTAGGCAAGGACTGGCCAGCTGTTCGGTATGAAGTTGAAGCGTCAGTGTTGATGGGTTGTGTACCAGCCAACTCCTAAAAGATAGTATCTAGGCAGTCTCTTGATCCCACTGATCTAAGCAATTATAGTCCAGCCTCAAATCTGCCTTTATTCAAAGAGGTTGTTGAGTAGGTGGTGATTGGCCAACTGTATACATTCTTGGATGAAACTGAAGCTGCGGTCATATACACCAAATAATACACTTTCGACCCACTTTCTATGCACTTTCCAACTGGATTTTTACAGTGTGAACTGGCAAAATCCAATTCAAAAGTGGATTGAAAGTGAATTATTTAGTGTGTGTGACTGCAGCCTGATTGTCTGAATCCATTTCAACCTAGGTTCACAACGAATACTACTGTGGTAGCATGCATCAGGGCAGTAATGGGGAATATGACCATGTTGAGTCCCCCGGCCTTCTCAGCAACTTTTGATACCTTCAAGAGTGGAATACTTTCAGGCTGTCTTTCAAGACTGAGAATTGGAGAAATCATATTATGGTGCTTCTGCTTCTTCCAGTTTGGAGCCAGTTTGGTGTAGTAATTAAGTGCGCGGACTCTAATCTGGGAGAACCGGGTTTGATTCCCCACTCCTCCACTTGCACCTGGCTGGATGACCTTGGGCAAGCCATAGCTCTGTACCAGCTGTTCCCTCATGGACAGTTTGGGAAAGAGCTCTCTCAGCCCCACCTACCTCACAGGGTGTCTGTTGTGGGGAGGGGAGGGGAAAGGAGTTTGTAAACCGCTCTGAGACTCCCTTGGGGAGTGAAGGGCGGGGTATAAATCCAATCTCTTCTTCTTCTTCTTCCTGGAATGCAGGATCAAAAATATACTGCTGGGAGCCCCTTTTTCTGTTCTGTGTGATGAGTTATAGAACTCACCAGGGTTTCATTTTTGACTTCCATATTTAACATTTATTTTAAACCAGTGAGCAAAGTAGACCAGAAGTATGGGATCTGGCACCATCAGTATACAATGCCCAGTTCTGTTTCTCTTTTTCACTGAATCCTTGATTACATGTATAGGAGATCTGGTGGATTAGATTAGGTGAATAAACTTAATTCAAATAAAACAGAGTCAATTATTGTCAGGATCTTAGTAAACCATTCCTTAAAGAAGATGCCTGTTCCAGACAACTATCCCAGGAGGATCATTATTTTAGCCCAGGGATGCTATTGGACTGATCATTGTTCCTGGTTTCTGCCTTGAGTCTCAACACAGTGTTCCCTCTAAGCTGAGTTAGTATGAGCTGGCTTACAGTTTTTTAGCCTCCAGCTCACACATTTTTGTCTCAACTCAGGAAGGATGGCCCCAGAGCAAACTAATTTATGCAGTAACCAAATTGGCTTATTTTTACTCCTGAATAAAGCCCAATAAAATGACTCCTCTTCGTCTACCTGTGTTGACTGATCTGTTCCTAGGCTGTATTCAAGATCCTTGTTTTGAAAGCCCTAAGTGGCCTAGATCCTTATTACCTCAAGAAGTGTCACCTGCCATGTGGTCCTCTCAAAATTTTCAGCTCTGCTAAAGAGACTGCAGGAGCCGTGGTGGCTCAGTGGTTAACAGAAGTGCCGCGTGACAGACTGAGCTCCTGTCTCTGGCCCCAGCTCCTGCCAACCTAGCAGTTTGAAAGCAAGGAATTGCAAGTAGATAAATAGGTACCGTTTCGGTGGGAAGGTAACAGCGTTCCGTGCGCCTCGGCGTCTAGTCATACCAGCCACATAACCATGGAAACGTCTTCAGACAGCGCTGGCTCTTTGGCTTGGAAACAGAGATGAGCACTGCCCCCTGAAGTCAGATTCGACTGGCTTTTGAGCAAGGGAAACCTTTACCTTTACTTAATGAGTCTATTCTTAGTGTTCCACCCACATGCAGGTAAACTGACCTCCAAAAGAAGCAGGGCTTGCCCTTGTGTCAGTGAACATGGAGCTGTGAAATGCTTGGAAGCTTCATTTGGCTTTCTTCCTATTGTCTTTCCAGAGGCTGGTTAAATCCTATTTTTCAGTATGATTTCAGCAGTGGTTAAGTGGATAGACATTTTTAAAAATTAAATTATTTTTACTGCATCTCTGCCGGTTATAATTTCATTATGTTTTAATTAATATTTTAATGTGATGGTTTGTTGCTTGGCTTTTAATTATTTTATGTGGCTTTGGGATCATTTTTAATGGCAAAGTCATTAAGACATCAATAAGGGCAGATAACTGAGCATTTCTCTCTCTCTTTTTAGTGTCCATTAAACCCCTTTCAAATGCTATATTAACAGCTTTCCCCCCTCATATGAACGTTTTTTGTCTTCTTCCAGCAAGGAAGGAATTCCCATTTCTCTGGTCTTACTATTATGTTCACCATTAACTTGGGATTTGCATGCCTGGTTCATGCTGGCATGCTGTTTCTCAGCTGATAAGCATAACACTGAATAATTATCTGAATGTGTGAATGGATGGTCACAGATCTAGTACCTAATGACATTTCCATATCAGCTAATCCCATCTCAGGTTCTGTGCTTTTCAATGCTTGACACAGCTCTTCTGCATTCTCGTTTTTGTCACTCCTTTGTCCCTATTGCTTTGGGTTTCCTCCCTCTTTTCCACATGTGTTTTGCTCCCTCTGGGACTATTAGAGAGAGCAAAACACATTTGGGGGGAAAACCCTCAAGCAATAGGAACACACAAGTGATGAAAATCAGAATGAGAAAGTGCCCTGAGTCAGTTCCCACATTCAGTTCCCTTCATCAAATGCTAAGAACACAAGTGATTTATGTTAACCAGCCAGTAGTTACTACACACTTAGGGAAATTCATTGGGTATGCCCATCATGAAATGGGCATGCCCGTAATTTAGGGTTGCCAGCTCTGGGTTGGAAAATACCTGCAGACTTTGGGGGTGGATCAGGGAGACGGTGGGATTTGGGGAGGGGAGGGGCCATACGGTTCATCCTTCAAAGCAGCCATTTTTTACAGGGGAACTGATCTCTGTCAGCTGGGGATTAGTTGTAAAAGTGGGAGATCTCCAGACCCCACCTGGAGGCTGGCAACCCTACCATAACTTGGTCAGCTTTCTTGGGTCAGGAAGGAAGAGGGGGGCCAAGGTGACTCAGATTCAGCAAAGGCTATGTAGAGATGTTTCTGCCTTCTCAACTACATTCCATGCTCACAAAAATGCGTTGCAAAACGTATCAGTTTTTAGCCAGCATCCAGGAAATATAATGTTCTAGTTCCTTAGCTAGTTCCCAAGCAAGGAACCTAGTTCCTCCTTATCTAGTTCCTGAGCATGGCTGTTTATAGTAGGAAGGGGAGGGGGGGAGGGTTGCCAGACTGAGGTTGGGAAACTCCTGGAGATTTGAGGGATGGAACCTAGGGAGGACAGGGACCTCAGTGGGGCATGGTGCCGTAGAGCCCATTGCATCCATTTTCTCCAGGGGAACCAACTCCTCTAGTCTGGAGATGAGATGTAATTCCAGGGGATCCCCAGGTCCCACCCAGAGGCTGGCATCCCTGAATCATAGAGTCGCCATAAGTTGAAATCGACTTGACAGCATGTCACACACAGAATTCCTTACCCTGCACCTAATCTAGATCAGGGTTGTACATGAGCCAGTTGATAGACAGTTTGTCCTATCATCCCCCCCCCCTTTTTTACAATATAATTTTATTACGTTTCGAGTAAAATGCAGATTTAAAGCAGACAAAATGAGCATAATAGTTTGTTACACAAAGCTGTGGATTAAGTGATCAAAATTAACACAACCAACGATAATGGGTACTTTAACACTATCATCCCCTTTTTTAGGCTATAGAAGATATCTTGTCACTCTCCTCACCTCACCACTGCTTCTGTTGTGGGAAAAGCATTGTCAAAACAGTGTTAGTACTAAGAGAGAGCCTCCCATTCTGTATATGAAAATTCTTGGATCAGAGTCATTGTCACTGTAGCCTGGTTGTTTTAACATCTGATTTCCATATACCTTTGCAATCCACTTTTTGCATCATGCCTTAGACCAGGGGTGGGCAAATAGCGGCCCGAGGGCCACATGCGGCACGCCACAGAGTTTTTTGCGGCCCGCCAAGACAGTCGGCCACGAGGTTTCTCAACAAGCAATCTCACTCCTGATTTCAAAAAAATAGTAGAAAAGTGTGATAGGGTACATTTGTCTCATTAAACTGATTCTAAAATTAAATGTGCTTGCAACTATAGATGATATGAAATTAGCACAATAAATAAACTGAATAAAACTACCACTATTTTATTTAATTTATATTTATTGATTTTTATGATACAATTTATACCTTTTCTGAAATGCAAAGTTAACTAATGAATGCAATCATGTTAAAAGGTGCGGCCCTCCGCTAACCTCCGCTCCCACAAAGTGGCCCCCGAGCCAAAACAATTGCCCACCCCTGCGTTAGACAGGTTTTTTTGTTGACATTATTCTCTGGTTCTGTAATCCTAGTCCTACTGCTTCGCGCACCGAAGGTCTTTTGCTGTCTGAATTGTTTTTACATTTTGTAGTCTTTCCTGGGTTTCAGTGAGAAAACCAGGCTCTACATGAAGCGAGTAAGTAACTAAATAAACAAGTAAATAAACAAATGACTAATGAAGAAGACCTTGCAGGTCAATTGCAACCAACTCACGCCAGCCCCTTTCGTGGGGCATTCCAGGCAGGAGATGAACAGAGGTGGTTGGCCGCAGCCAGTACTCAGATGGGAGACCACCAAAGAAGAATGGCTTTGCTGCATGAAGAAAGGAAATAGAAAACTAGCTCTGCAGAATGCGAGAACAATGCCAACAAGAAAAGGGCATTAGATCTGGTCAGAACATCAGCCCCAAATGGTCTCAGTCACATTAGAAGAGAAGTGCGGAAATGGGAAGGCTGCAACCCAACATAATGTTCTAAGGATAGGAGGAAGAGAACACTATGGGACTAAAGGTTAAAGGTAAAGGTTTCCCCTTGCTCAAGGCCCAGTCGTATCCGACTCTAGGGGGCAGTGCTTACCTCCGTTTCTTAGCCGAAGAGCCAGCGCTGTCTGAAGACGTTTTTGTGGTCATGTGGCCGGCATGACTAAATGCTGAGGCACACGGAACGCTGTTACCTTCCCACCAAAGCGGTACCTATTTATCTACTTGCAATTTCTAGCTTTCAAACTGCTAGGTTGGCAGGAGCTGGAGCCAGAGACGGGATCTCACTCCGTCACGCAGCACTCAGGTCTCGAACTGCTAAACTACCGATCTTCCAGTCTGCAGTTCAGCGTTTTAACCTGTGAGCCACCGTGGTCCCGTTACTATGGGACCGATTTCACACAGTTCTTCCTCCGTTTGCCCCGGTGCTGTGCTTGAATTTCACACTATTTGCCATGGGAAAGATCGGACGGAGCCGCAGGTCAAAATACGGCCTTATCACGGTGTTGCTTGTAGCCGCAAAGGCAGTAATAGCCAAGCATTGGAGATCGGACACTACCCCTTCAACAAAACACTGGTGGAACAAGGTCTGGGACTATTTTCTGGAAGAAAAATGCACATTGTGTTTTGACAGATCGTTAATAGGGAGGGAGCTATACAACCCACTTGAAAAGTGGTATCTCTTTCTAGAAAAGATAAATAGCAATAAGTCTGAAGGTGAAATAACCTCCTACTGTAAATATAAAATATATTCTTATGGTTAGAAAAGTGTTACAAGGGTCAGTTACAAAAATCTACTTATAGGCCATGGGCGTCAACTACGGGGGGGCTCGAGCCCTCGAGCCCCCCCCGAAATTTCCCGGGGGGGCTCAGCCACCCCTGGCAAAATGGAGCGCCCGCCGGTGGCCAGTCAGCCGGCCATCACCGCCTCTCCTTCCCCCCCACCCCCGGCCTGCCCTCCTGCCTCCCTGGGGTGGGGGGGGGGAAGAGAGGTGGCGACGGCTGGCTGACCAGCCACCGGCGGGCGCTCCATTTTGCCGGGGGTGGCTGAGCCCCCCCCCAGGAAATTTCGGTGCGCGAGGCGGAGCGGGAGCCAGGGGCCTGCAAGGGCGACACGCCACCCCCCGGCTGCAGGCAGCAGCAGCAGCAATCCGAGGTGAGCGGGGAGAGGGAGGGAGGGGGGTGGGAGCGCGGCAAGCGGCCGGGCGGGCGGGCACGGCCCGGGGGAGGGAAGCGGCGGCAGTGGCTCCCTGGGGCGGGGGGGGAGAGCGGCGGGGACATGGTCCCGAGTGCACGCGCACGCTTCTCGCGTGCGCATGAGAGAGCCCCCCCCCAGGGATTTAAAAAGTCTACGCCCCTGTTATAGGCAGTATGTTAAGACTTGTAGTTCTGCGAAAAGCATTATGCTCATTTTAAAGACTGCTCCCGTTTAACTCATGCATATCTATCTCTTCTTCTGTGCACTGTAATCTTTTTTCTTAATAAAGGCGCTCCTGTTAAAAAAAAAAATGGAGGAAGAATGCCAGGGCAGCGCCTGTGTGAAATCGGTCTGGATGTAAGGATAAGGAAAAACAAAAAGAGCAGGAGATGGGTAAGAGAAGGGAAAGGTGTGGCTGATGGGCTGACATATAGGCTGGGGTGAGGAATGATAATGGGGTGATGGACAAAATACACGAAGAATAGAGGGGTGCAGTGGGGATGGTGAAGTGACCATATGGGAAGCAGAAGTGTTAAGGGGAAGCACAGTGTGTGTAAGTGAAATATGAGAAGACACATGTAGCGAGAGTTGGCCGTGTGAAACTTCCCCATGTTTTGAAGGAAAGTGGTTTCTACTTTGCCCAGGGGCTCTGGACTCATGATTAAACCAATGAAAACCATATGCTCATTCACTGCAATGATTAGAACCCTGGACTTTTGCACGAAAACCCTATCACTACATACCTGCTCCAGAACAGCATCCTGACACACAATGTACTACCCATCCAGTATCATATGTACCCCCATTCTCGAACTGTGAAATAAAGCAAGTGTCAAGAATACATCTCTAATGCAATGAAATGATTCCAGTTCTGAATATCGAAGACATACATGCGTGCATGCCATTTCTTTAAAAAAAAAAATTGAAATCTGCTTTAATCATCCCACCCTCACCAAAGTAAAAACTAAGCTAAACCAAGAGAAGCCAGATTTCTGCCAGGTACAAAATAGTTGCTGACCTTGGTATGTCTAGCAGCTGATTTATGATTTGACAGCCCGGGTGCCAATTTTGCGGTGGTGGAACCATATCATTAATTCAGTTTGTCACCTTGTATGTACCGTGTGTTTGATTGGTGTGGTCAACATCCCTCAGATGCCATGGCAAACGTTCCTTTGGTTTTAGTGGGTCTGGCGATGCCTTCAAGTTGGTTGGTTTGTTTTTAAAACCCAGCGCAAGATGCCATCCCCAACCCCGATGGCTGTATGGATCAATTAATATGCTGGCAACAGTCATAGTCCTATTAATTCTTCTATTATGAATCTATATTTTCATTGCCATTTATGGCTGCAATCCTGCACAGAATTATGCATGCATAATAAAACCCTTTGATTTCAGCAGCACTTGCCCATCGGTAACATTGCATAGGACTGCGACCTATAATTTCAAACCTCCCTCCCCTCCCTGGGTTAGGTCTTACATAATCGCATAAAATCTTCAAGTCTTCTGGTTGAGGGGGGCGGGGGGGGGGGGGAGTTAGCTCTGTATGGAATCCCAGACTCTTGAACAGTCCCAACTGCTACATTTCCATATAAATGATCCCTTCAGGTCTTTGGCATTTACTTTGAGTGCCTTCTTGGTCTGTGAGGTCTGAAATTATGCCATTCTGAGGGATTCTCAGATATTTTCTATAAAGCTGGCTTTCTAGAAACTTTCAAAGCAATCTCAGGATCTCTAAGAATTTTTCTAACCATTTGCTCCTGGGCGCCACAGAATCTCTCCTAGTATGGAATTTATTTCTAGTGCTGCAAATCATAGCAAAATAACTAAATGTTTAGCAATAAAACCCTGACCTGGATAGCCCAGGCAAGTCTGATCTTATCAAATCTTGGAAGCTAAGCAGGGTCGATACTGGCAAGTACTTGGATGGGAGACCTTCTTGAAATACCAGAAGTGGGGGCAGGCTTTATTCAGCCGCCTCTCTGAATATCCTCCAGGCCCCCAGTAGGGGTGAGTCACCAGAGGTCGCCATGACTTCCAGGTGCACACACACATGCACATATAAAATTTAAAAAAATGTTTAGCGAAAAAGAGAAGAGAAGAGAAGCATTAATAGGAATATTTAACAATAATGAGCTGAATCCAGTCCAAATTTCTGGCTTGTACTAAACCTTCTTACACAAGCACAAATGCAAGAAAAGACCATGGTACACACTGGGGTGAAGTCAAACATGTTGCATTTCTGCTTGCACAAGACATTGCACGCACAACTGCCCGCAAGGGACGCTTTCTGCTCACGGAGTTAAAGCTCCCAGCCATGGGATCCTGCCCCAATTGCTGCTGCGCCTATGCACCCATGCGCCTACGCGCAGGTTGGCGAAACAGACCAAAGCCATGCACAACTGGGGTGCCACTGCCAGGGGCCGGCCTGCAGTGCGAATGCTCCATTCCGCCTCCTCCCTGGTATGGTCCCGCATCAGTCCACGCAGTGTGACCGGACAGCCTTGCAACAACTTGGCCCAGGTCTTTTTGCCCTGTTTCCCTTGCGCTTCATTCTGCCAGTCTGTCCTTTGCCAATGTGGGCTACAATTGTGTTGCCTCCCCCCCCCCCCCAGCAATCCCTTTGTGAGGTAGGCAGGGCTGAGAGACTTCTGAGAGAACTGAGTGGCCTTTTAAAATTAATATATTATCCTCGTTTTTTGCAGGCATTCAATATGCTTATGCAAAAATAAAAGGAAAGGGTGGGGGGATACTTCTTCTCTTGGATGTCTCTTTACAGGAGTCCTTCTTAAATGAACTCAGCCATTTTTTAACCTGTACTATTACTTGTAACAATGTGCAGTAAACGAGAGATTCTGGCCAGATTTTGGAGAGGAACATAGTGTTTAAAAGTGAACAAAATTTGACATAGTGATATTATCCGTTTCTGCCTGAATTATAAAAATACTTTAAAACTGGGAAGAACTGATGACTTCAATAGAAGTTCCAGTTAGGTGCATTAGCATTTTAGCCATGCAGCCCAATCATGTTTAGTCAGAATTAAGTCCCACTGTTGTTTTAGAATTCCACTCCACTATTTGCACAGGTAAAGTGCTTTACATAAACCCACTGTCTGCATTATGCCATAAACATATTTTTAAAAAATCAAAAAGCCCCACCTGATTCTGGGCACTTTCTAAAATACTTGGCGGTCACCATGAAAAGCTGCAGGCACCTGGATTGGGATCTGAGTTACCCGGTTCAAAAATACGAGTCTGCTAAGGAAAGTTGCTGGGTCACATTGGACCAGTGACAAACTTTCTGCCTGACCTTCCTCACAGGGTTGTTCTGAGGATAAGATGGAGATGGGGAGAATGTTGTAAGCCAATTTGGGTCCCACTGGGAAGAAATATTGGGTATAAATGAAAAAAAAATATTCCTGTCCTTTTTTGCTTATCACCACCCACACTGATGAGTGGCATTCCTTTGTTTGTCTGGGAGATAATCCTATGTAACAGGTATGCAAACAGCCCATGACATGACATAAAGACCATGGCCCTTTTCACTTTATTGTTCTAAACTGGATGTTATTAGTTGTTGGCCTGATTTTCAGTAAAGTGATACAGGGATGGAAGTTTCATACAGTGAATTTCCTTCTGTTACTAAGCTGTCTCTGAAGTGCTGTGGTAATTTCAAGCAGTGCTGCATTCCCCCCGCCCTTTTTCGCCACACAATCTTCCTCAAACTTTTTTTTAAAAAAACATTCTAATGTGAGTGCTATAGCATCTCAATGGTACCCCTATAGCACTGAAGTGCTATATCGATTTAGGGCTATAGCGCTCAGATTAGAACGTTAAAAAAAAGTCAGAGGAAGATCACACGGTGAAAAAGGGTGGAGGGGAAACGGCATTGTAGGAAGCACTGTGGATATTTTAAACAACACACCACAGTGATTCAAAAGCAAAACAAAGGGGCTGAAAACAGAAGAAAGTGGTTTCCCTCCAAAGCGGCTCTACCACACTTTGCTAACCCAATGCAAGTGGGTTTGTATGAACAGATAAATAAATTCCACTAGCAGCCAGTTCCTAAAATGGGTCTGTCTGAAATGATAGAAAAAATCCATTAGTAATCGGTTACTAAAACGTAATACAAAGGCAGTGAAAAGGGTCCAATGTTCTCTGGGCTGAGGAAATTGCCTCAAAATCATATTTAAATCAACAAGTGGAAATAAGAAGCAGAGGGTTAGGGATTTTGGAATAAAATTTCCCAAACAGGCTTAAAAACACATTTAACTGAAGCTTTTAAATGTACCTAGTGATGGATTTGTAACTTCTTACATTTAGCTGAGGACTGTTTCAAAATATTTGGCCAGCTCATCCACATTAAAATATGCTCTAAGTGTTATTTCACCCTCATACGCCCATTCTGCAGTACCTTCCATTTCTTCAGCATGTCGCATTTTATTTTTTCATCATATCTGTCTAAACAGATCAGCTTTCCAGGAGAAGGGTGTTGTTGTTTTTTAAATGTTGCAATGAATCTTTAAAAAAAATTAAATCCAACTAGCTACGGAAAAGCATCTTTCTGAGATTCATTTAAAGTTGGTTTAAAACCAACGCACAATCAAGAACTTAAGATGCTGCTGTCTTCAGTCTTCTTAACTAATTTTATATATTTAGTTTGTTTTAAGGGAGGGAAAAAAAGAGAAGATCAGAGAACAGAAGGAGATATTCCAATTCTCAAACCATATTAAATAATTAATTCTGAACAGCCCTTTTCAGCTGTTACAGTCACATGTACTGGCAGCTCCATGACTGATAGGGTTGCAAGGCACCAAGCAGGGCCTGGAATTCTCCTGCAATTACTACTAATTTCCAGACAACAGAGATCAGTCCCCCTAGAGGAAACGGCAAATTTGGTGGCTGGACTCTCTGGGTGATTCCACAGTAACTCTTAAATCTTGGTTCAGCCCTGTTCCCGAACTTACGTTCTACACTACACTAGAGTTCACCCTGGTAATTATCTCAGGGTAGTTTTTGTTTCCACATTACATTGAGGTCATCCCAGTTTCACCCCACACTTGTCCCAGGATAAACAGATGCTGTTATAACCAGGGATAAATGCAAGGTATTGTGTCGCGAGTTGAACTCTGATAAAACCAGGGATGAGATCCAAGTGCAGAAAGGACCTAAGGCATCACATTCCTATAGGAATGCCATTCCTCAGTTGGGGCGGGGGATCCCCCAATTTTTTGGGCTCCTCCCTGCTGCAGGCAGTTGGCCAATGGGGGTAGGGCTGCTAGCTTCCAGGTGGGGCCTGGGGATCTTCCGCTTTTACAACTGATCTCCAGCTGACAGAGATCAGCTCCCCTGGAGAAAATGGCTGCCTTGAAGGGCGGGCTCTATGGCATTGGACCATGCTGAGGCCCCTTCCCTCCCCAAACCCCACCTTCTCCTGGCTCCACCCCCAAAGTCCCCAGGTATTTTCCAACCCAGACTTGGCAACCCTAAATGGGGGGCAATCCCAACCCCAAACATGCCATGCTGAAGTCTCACAGAAGTGATGTCATCATGTTGGCAACACTCTAGTTTTGGGGCAAAACTCTATGGTTTGAGGGCAATTTTACCATAAAGTTTCACCCCGAAAATAGAGTGTTGCCACATCTGCTGAGCTGCGGTGCTCCTGCGCAGTCTCAGCTAGCCACCTCTCTGCTGACTTGCCATGAGCCGCATGGCCTCCTAGGTTGCAGAATTCAAAGCAGAGGGGTGTTTCACCCTCTCTTTCACAAGCAGCAGCTCCTGAAACTGTGAGCTGAGCCAGCTTCTTCTCCCTGGCCATCATCGGGAGCCTGGGCCACAGACCTTCTTTATTTCTTCCCCTTGCCCACACCTAGCCTTTCCCCAGCCCTTCTCTGACTCCTGCCTTCTCCTCACAACCAGGCAGGATAGCTAGTGGGGAGGGCTACTCGGTTTTGGGCTCTCCATAACTTGCAGTGAGCCTCCCTTCCCATTACCTGCTTCTGGAGCCTGCGCTTGGGCATCATCCCCACCCCTCCAAAACTGTGCCCGCTCAAACTGTTGTGGCCTTGCTGCTGGCATTGCTGGGGGAGGTTGCTCTCAGCTTCCTTGGCCTTTGCCCTTGATAGAGCAGCCACCTGACTCACCTCGACACCTGGCCAAGCTGGTACTGATGCTCTCTGTAGCCTGGAGATCAGATATAATTCTGGGAGATCTCCAGCCACCACCAGGAAGTTAGCAACTGTATCATATATGCTTCTATGTCACTTGGGGGGGGGATTTAGGAGGAATCACTGGAAGAGAGCTACTCTAACCCTATGTCATGCATGATGCTGACAGCTTTCAACAAATTTTCTTCTCCCAGTGCTTGGAGCAATGGCAGGCAATGAGGGTTGCTGACAGGAGCCCACCCACTGTAGCCATGGCTGCAAGTAAGAGCCAAACTGAACTGGAACTGGAATGTGAACCTGCTCTTGGTAAAGATGGTGGGTTCCAGCACTTCTTCCTAAGGCAAGATGGGAAGGCCAATACGCACACAGCACCGAAGGATTTACCACTCATCATGCATTTATCATTTAACAAGCAAGTATAAAGTTATAATTTATCTTTCAGCATACGTAAGGGCACAAACTTGGCTCCTTTAAGCAGAACGATGCTAGAATGCATTGGCTTCAGGCTGCAGCTTTGGCAGGAATGCAGTGGGAGTTACTTCCCATTAAACATGTTTAGGAGTCGGCTGCTGCAAGCATGATTTCAGTGGTTAAGAGACAGGGCATGAAATCTATGTAATAAAGGGGAAATGGTCTACCTATTTGAACTGGATAAAAGAGGAACAGAAAGAAGACGTTCAGTGGAGGCTACAAGCTCTGTGTTCCTGGCTGAAAGACGAAGATTAGACTGAAGGGGGAGGGATTGGGGAGAAAATGTTAAAATACTTAAAACGCAACAATGAAATGATGGTACTGTGTATCTAACCTAGCAAATAATAATAATAAAAAAATCTATGTAATAAACGACTGACAAAAATCGATTCAAGCATATTTTTGGGGGGTGGGGGAATATCCAAGGGTGCACACACCTCGTTTGAGGAGACAGAAATGCTGGATGTAAACGACGTTGCCTGCTACACAGGAGCCAAATGCTACCTGCAAATGCACCTCCCAAAATAACGGTGGAGATGCCAATTTTACGGTGATTTTTTTTTTAAAGGCAACTCTGCTAATCAGCAACCCCTTTGATCTGTTTAACCCCAAAGGTCAACACGCCCTGACCCCATCAATGCTCCTGCTCTGTGGTTGCCCTGCTTGGGTCATTTCTCCCATTGTTTTATTCATCCCATATTAACTTTAAAATGCAGCAGCAATGTTCCAGTGTACCTTGCAAATCCTTAGGATCTCACAATAGGTGGAGGCCTATTGTTTTGTTCCAAATCAGTCCCCATTGTGTCCATTCAGCAAAATCGTTCATTTCCTCAGTCTAATGACTACATCCCATCCCAGCCTGAAAGCATTTTGTCATTCTGACGGTAGAGGTTATTCAGGCCCTTTGATCTTACCTGTGATTGCCTTCAAACTCTGTCATCTGCTGAGCTGGGAAAATAAAGCTCTGCTCAAGCTGAGAGTGAGGAAGAGTTTGCATTATGTGTGTGTGTGTGTGTATTACGGTAGTATTGAGAAATTGTTGTCCTTGACTCAGTGATGAACGTTAAAGGCTTTCTGCTCTTGGAAGGAATCTTTTAAGACTGACGTGTTCCAAAGCATTCAGTGTTGGCTAACAATTGCCACTTGAAGTAATGAGCTCCCATTAAAAGTAATGCATCCGAAGGTGATTTTTGACACAGGATGGGCACAGTCCATCCAAAGCTGAGCACCAGCTAGACTCCTGCAGCCAATGAGCTGGCTGAGAAGTGCCAATCAAGATACAAAATTCAGCCCTTCACCCTTTCCCCACTTAGGGATGCCAGCCTCCAGGTGGGACCTGGGGATTCCCTGGAATTACAGCTCCTCTTTGGACTATAATGATCAGTTCCCCTGGAGAAAATGGATGCTTTGGAGGGTGGACTCTATGGCATTGTACCCCACTGAAGTCCCAGTTTTTCCCAGGCTCTACCCCCAAATCTCCTGGAATTTCCCAACCCTACTTTATCCTGGATCACCTTATAATTGCCTGGTGATAGCAAAAGCTTCAGTCAGTACAGTTGTCCCTAACACAATTAAAGAATAGAAGGCATGACAGTGTCTAAACCTAGCACCCCTGTGCCTTCTAAGGCCAGAGTCCCTAACAGTGGAATACTAAGGGCAGTTTCCTGGGAGTAAGGCTCCAGTGGACAGACCTGCATAGGGTTTTGAGTAGACCTTCAGATTGCTCGGATTGAGTAGACCTTCTTTGGCAAAGTCAGATTGCTGACTTTTCTACTTCTCTCTTAGGTTTATCAGTCATTTATTTATTTAGATATTGTGGTGGAAAGGGCTGTCAAGCCACAGCTGCCTTATAGCGACCCCGTAGGGTGTTCAAGGCAAAAGACATTCAAAGGTGGTTTGCCATTACCTGCCTTCACATCACACCCCTGGTATTCCTTGGAGGTCTCCCATCCAAATACTTGCCAGGGCTGACCTAGCTTTGCTTCCAAGATCTGATGACATTAGGCTAGCCTGGGCTATCCAAGTCAGGGCATTTAGATATTATCCCTCACTTTTCTCCCCAGGATGACCCAAAGCAGATTATAATGTCATTCTTCCCTTCTTCCATTTTGTTCTCGCAACAACCCTGTGAGACAAATGAGACTGAAATTGTGTGAGTAGCCCAGAGTCACCCAGCAAGCATCAATGACAGAGTGGAGATTTGAACCTGAGTCTCCTAATGCCTAGTCCAAAACTCTAACCACTATATCAGTTTTACTGCCTGTTCTGCCCTACCCTTCAGCCATCCACCTCTGAGTCCTATGTCCCCATCTTGTGGTCCTCATCCCAGTCAGCTTTCCATTCCGTAATCTGTCCCATACTATTATGGTTGCCAGGTCTGGGTTGGAAAATACCTGGAGACATTGGGGGTGGAGCCAGGAGAGGGCAAGGTTTGGGGACGGAAGGGACCTCAGCATACTACAATGCCATTGAGTCCACCCTACAAAGCAGCCATTTTCTCCAGGGGAGCTGATTTCTGTCAACTGAAGATCAGTTGTAAAAGCAGGAGATTTCCAGGCCCCACCTGGAGGCTGGCAGCCCTACATACTATATTGCTTTCTTAGAGCCTGTGTGAAGTTTGGAATCCAGGCCAAACTGATGCTTGATGCCTTATCACAGTAGCAGGGCCATGAACACATTTTTGTGTTGGGCTGCTTTGTTCCCTGAGCAAATGTCCATAACATCACATAAGTCCAGACCAGTTTCAGAGTCTTCACTGTCACACTGTATGCTGGTTTTCATTGGAGAGCTAAGCATGTGGCTTGCCCAGACTAGCCCGATCTCCTCAGGTCTCAGAAGCTAAGCAGGCTCAGCCCCGGCTAGTATTTGGGATGGGAGACCACCAAGGAAGTCTAGTGTCGTGGCACAAAGGCAGGCAATGGCAAACCACCTTTGAATGTCTCTTGCCTTGAAAACTCCTCCATAAATCAACTGTGACTTGATGGCAAAAAAAGAAAAAAACACACACATGTGCTTAACTTTGCCCCACTGAAATAAATGAGATGCTTAACACTGGCTGGGCAGCTGAATTGCTAAATCCAGGTTCCTGGAAATGTGTTGTATATTTAAGGTTCTTTAAGACCTTTCAGAGTACTCAGCCATAATAACAGCAATTCAAAGATTATGCTGTGGGCTGAGGAGAGCTTTGCCTGAGCGTTGCTTTTTTTTTTTTTTAAACTACTTTACATTTATAATGTAAATGTAGTCTACAACAAAGGAGTGACTGGAAGCAAACTATTCAGCAACAAAAGCAGGTCGTTACCACAATTCCTTTCTTATGGGCTTGTTCTGGGCAATAGAGTATGACTATTACTCAGAAATTAGTATGGAGATTAGCTATAACCCGGATGGGAGTTTCCTAAATGCGCTTAAATTCTTGAGCATCCAGTTAAGCCCTGCCATTTATCCTGTTTCCACCAGTATTTCCTGAAAGACATTTCTTCAGATGAAAGAGATGACCATTTTCCTGCTTGGGTTTTGGTATCTTCATTTAAATTGCTTGTGATAGAGGTGTTCAGGCCCTCCAGTCCCAGGGGCTAGTCTGCTTGCTATGTGAGAAAGGGTTACATAAACGCTACTGCCATTTTGGTGTCCTAAGTGGACGGTATCCCACCGAGGGATATCAATCGGTGAAATGTGGGACAGGTAATTAAAATATAAACCAGGACTGATAACAGAGAGGTGGGAGCCAAGATTATACTGACAGGCGATAAATTATTCATTATAAACTGCGTTTTTTGAAAGATTTAGCTGTTTTATTCATGAGTGCTTTTTTCCAGACGGTTCTGTTACTAGGCTGGAACTTGAAAGGAGGAAGGGAAAATAATTATTTTGTTTTAAGCAGGACGTAATATCTCAAAGCATTTTAGTTCAGTTACCAGGTATCATTCTGAGCTGAAATTCCAAATTCGCTTGTTGTTGTTGTTGTTATTCTTGAAGGAAAAATGAGTTGATGGAAAATTTCTCTGTTTTGCCCTTTGAGTTATACAGGAACGTCATTCAAATCCTCAGATTTGGGTTGCCTGTTTACAAGCTATATACAATTCCAGAAATAATAAAATGTTTAGCCTTGTCATTAAAAAACAGATCTATAGATTTGTAGATCTTAATATATCAAGATATTAAGTACCCTCTTTTGTACTACACCTATGATCTACGAACTAACTATAGCATCACCAGATCCAGGCTGGGAAATACCTCGAGATTTTGGGGGTGGAGCCTAAGGAGGGTGGGGGTTTCAGAGGTGAGGGACTTGCTTCAGTGGGGTATGATGCCATAGAGTCTACCTTCCAAAGTGGCCATTTTCTCCAGGTGAACTCCAGCCCCCACCTGGAGGCTGGCAACCCTAACAAAGTACTATGAATTATCTATATACTAATAGCGAAGTGTCCCCTGTGTGTGTGAGTATCTAAATCCACACATCAGGGGCACTTGGGGGGCAGAGAGATTTTTCTGCACACTTAGGGGACTCCCCAGGTGTGCAGAAAAATCGGAAAACTTAAAAAAAAACTGTACATGGGATATTTAAATCCCCCCCCAAAGTAAAAGAGCATTCCCTGAGCATGTGTAGAGAACAGTCTGGTAACTCTGTGGTGGTCCCGGTGGTTGGAAAGCACCCAGGCCTCGCCGCTGGTGCCTGGGGGTGGGGGAAGATCAGCAGGCCCAGCGGCTGGGAGGCGATCAGGCCTCACCGCCGGTGCTCGGGAGAAGATCGGCAGGATGCCGGGGGGGGGGGCAGGAGAAGATTGGCGATGAGCCCGGTGGCTGGGAGGCGCCCAGGACTTGCTGCCAGTGCCCAGGTGGCGGGGGAACATCGGCGGTGGACCTGGCAGCTGGGAGGCACCCAGGCCTCACCGCCAGTGCCAGTGGGGGAATTTTACCTGTGGCCACTTCCTCCTCAGCCATGAGGTCCCCCCCCCCAGTGAGTATCGCGAGTCCCTCTTCTTGTACATCTTATGATCTTATACATTTTTTTAAATTGATTACTGACTAACCTGGGTATATCTGGCTGTACACATAAACACACTCACCAGTGTGGTGTAGAGATTAAAGTGAGAATGTAGAGACTCAAGTCATACCTCCACTCAAAGTGTAAGCGCACAATATATTTTTCCTGGGGGGATGTCCCTGAGTCAGGTTGGCAGATGTGCTCTTGGAGGTCATGCCTCCCACACACACATGGGACTTGGACGGGGACTTCAGTATACAAGGAGATAGGGCTTAAGCTTTTTCCTCCGGTCATTTTCCCTACCTGAAACTAGGTTTGCCAACCTCCAGATGCGAGGAAAACCAAAGAGAGATCACAGGATAAGTGAGCAGAAAATAGTCATATTTAGTGAAGGAAATAGCACTCTTCTTCTTTTCTTTTTCAGATTTTCAAGAACAGAGAAATATTAATACATTTCTGTACATTCACACAAGAATAAACATCACAAGTCTTTGAGAGAAAGTGTGCAGAGAGGAAGCTGAACAAGAGAAGATTTCACCGAGTGTGAGCATTATGCAGGGAGACAGCATGCAGAGATGAATACTGAGCAGGAAAGGATGCACTGAGTCCACACGTATTCTGCTCTGAGGAAGCCTGCTGAAACAGGTGTATGAGCAAGCCTGTCTGCAGATCTGTGACCTTTTTATGCTATTTGTCTACAGTACAATACTAGTACAAGAAAAGACACAAAGAAGATTTATTGTTTGTTGCACTTTATTTGCAGTGGATGACGCCTGAGGTGAAGAAGACCGGGCAGACTCCTGCAGTAGAGAAGAACTGTAGATTGTTGGGCTGTGCTTGTCAACACTGTGGAATCACCTTTTTTTTTTTTGATGTTTATTGTTGTGTGAATGTACAGAAATGTATTAATATTTATCTGTTTATGAAAATCTAAAAAAAGAGAGAGTGACATTTCCTTCATAAATATATCACAGTTGTCATTGGCTATTTTCTACTCAGCTTCCAGATGTGGCCTAGAGCTTTTCCAGAATTCCAACTGATCTCCAGACTTCTGAGTCCCCCTGGGAAAAGTGGCTGTTTTGGAGGGTGTACTCTAGAGGAGGAGGAGGAGGAGGAGATTGGATTTATATCCTGCCCTTCACTCAGAGTCTCCGAGCAGCTTACAAACTCCCTTCCCTTCCCCACAACAAACACCCTGTGAGCAATGCTCCCCTAAGCTGTGGAGTCTTGTGAGCAAAAATTCTGCTTTGTGAGCTGCTGACCTTAAAGTTGTAAGCAAGCGATTTGGCGACTCCATAAATGTGTGTGCTCTGGAGCCATCCTTCCTGAGCTAAGACCAAAACGTGTGAGCCAGGGGCTCACTTAGAGGGAACACTGCCTGTGAGGCAGGTGGGGCTGAGAGAGCACTTTCTAGACCTGTCCTTGAGAAAACAGTTCTGACAGAACTATGGCTTGCCCAAGGTCAACCAGCAGCTGCAAGTGGAGGAGTGGGGAATCAAACCCAGTTCTCCCAGATCCACGCTCTTAACCACTACACCAAACTGGCTCTCCACACCAAACATTATAACCTGCTGAGGTTTCTTTCCTTTCCAAAACCCGCCCTCCCCAGGTTTCATCTCCAAATCTCCAGGAATTTCTGAACCCAGAGTTGGCAGCCCTATATGAAATGGGCCCAGAGAGCACTATTTGTCCAACGAGGGAAACCGATTTGTACCCCATCAATACACATGGTGATCCCATGGAGGAAATAGCACCCCCAGGGCTGTTTCAGGTCACAAAAACGGTAGGCTTAAATACCCTCTCACTTCATATCACACTCTCAGTTGTAATTGGGCCCACATGTGCCTGGAAGGCATGCACTCCCAGAACACATCTGCCAAGCTGACCCAGGTACATATTCTGTGGTTGGGTCCTCAGTCATGAATGTTGCCAGCTCTGGGCTGGGAAATTCCTGAAGATACGGAGGTGGAGCCTAGGGAGGGCAGAGTTTGAAGGGGGTGGGGGAGAGCTCAGCAGGGATGTGATACCACAGAGCCCACTCTCTGAAGGTGTCATTTTCTCCAGGGGAAATTATCTCTGTAAACTGGGTATCAGCTGTAATTCTGGGAGAACCCCAGGGCTCACTTGGAGTTGTAGGGTTGCCAGGTTCTGCCTTGATTGTAGCAGGGGGGAGTCCGTTGCTGCCTTTGCGCGCGCTGCAATGACATTACCCAGAAGTGATGTCATCGTGTCTGGCATGTTGGGGTGGGACCTCTCTAATTCGAGGGAAAACCATAGAGTTTTCCCTTGAATTATGGAGCGTCTCCCCCAAAACATGCCCGACGCGATGATGTCACTAAGTAAAAGCCAGTTTCTAGATTGCATCTCTTTGTTGTTTTCTAATGTCATTTGGTAGCATGGGACTATGTGGATACACTATGATATAGTTATGAGAGAGTCAGACTAAGCTCCGGTAGACCCAGGTTTAATCTGTATTGCATTGGCTGGGTGACTTCAGGCCAGTCACTCTCTAACCTGCCTCACAGGGTTATTGTCATGAGGGTAAAATGGAAGAAGGGAGAATCAAATCATGTTGTAAGATGCTTTGAGTCCCCATTGGGGAGAAAGGCAGGGTCTAAATATCTAAATACATTCACACACACACACACACACACAAAGAGGTGAGGCCAGTTCTGATTATTCTTTTTAGGGTACAAGGGTTAAAATTAGCAAGAGGGGACAAGCCAATACCTTCCCCGCTAAACATGCACACATATAAAACGTGGAGGTCATGACAAGCAGAGATCAGATGTAGCCACTATCTAGATAGTTCTAAAATAAGTGTATTTTCTCCTTTGCAGATATATAGTCACCTGTGGGAAAAAAGTAAAGTGCTTTTGTTGAGACTCACATGGAAGAACATCTAAAACCTACCCCTCCCCCAGCTTTGACATTGGATAGCTGAGCTTCTAACTGAGGACAGGGAACCCCCCCCCCCCAGCAGAGCAATTAGTCTCCCTGCTTTGCAGTCACAGAGAGACATTGTTCCTCCCACCCCCCCCACCCCCCCACCCCCAGTCCTTCCAAAATAAGAGAGCTCTCTCCCTCTTCGTAATGGTGTGTGTTTGGCTTCATAATGGTGGGCATTTTTTTCCTAATTAAATACAATTAACCTTAGCTTATGGATCTTTACAGAAAAATCAAGAATTGCCAATTACAAAATTTGCTGCTATTTATTTATTTTTTAAAATCTTGTGTGAATTTCTTTATCTGTAGTCGGCTTTGTGTTCCAGACTTTCACTGGACATGTGACTCTCAATGTACCATGCGCTGAAGGGAGCTTCTCTTGCAGGAAACGATGGTCTAGCCCAAGGGTGGCCAAACTGCAGTTAGCGAGCCACATGTGGCTCTTTCACACAGTCTAATTTAATGTTAATAAAAAAAGCAAATTTGCATATTTTTCAATAAAAACATGTGTGGAATATTTGTTCATGTCTTACGGCTCTCAAATGTCTGATGTTTATTCTGTGTGGCTGTTACTTTCAGCAGGTTTGGCCACCCCTGGTCTAGCCAGTTAAGTTATTTTAAATTCAATGGTGAATTTTATGTTGAAGTTGATGGTTTATGTTGAAGTTGATGGGGTTTAAAGAACTGGTTTGGAAATTTCCTTTCCGTTCATTAAAATACCTTGCCCATTTGAATGAGAGTCATGCTCAATGCTTACCACAGCAGGGCAATGGCTGGAAGACTGTAGGGGGAGACCAGAGGTCAAAGTTCACCATATGAATATGGGCCAATCAATATAATTTAAAACTAATCTACCTACCCAGTGTTGTTACCAGGTTAAAAAGTTTTTTGGGGGGGGGAAACATGTAGCCTAGAGGAAGGGTGCAATGAAACCTAATAAATAAAATTAAATGAGATTATACGTCAGTTTCAGAAGTTTTACTGTGCTTTCCACACATTGACGTAATGAAGAAGAAGAAGAAGAGAAGAGATTAGATTTATATCCCGCCTTTCAATCACTTGGAGTCTCAGAGTGGTTTACAAACTCCTTTCCCTTCCCCTCCCCACAACAGACACCCTGTGAGGTAGGTGGGGCTGAGAGAACTCTTTCCCAAGCTGTCCTTGAGGGAACAGCTGGTACAGAGCTATGGCTTGCCCAAGGTCATCCAGCCAGGTGCAAGTGGAGAAGTGGGGAATCAAACCCGGTTCTCCCAGATTAGAGTCCGCGCAGGAGATACCAGGGATTGAATTTAGGGACATGTTCAGTCATCACAAACAAAAAAAGGGGGATTCAAACTTGGGTCTCGCAGATCCTGTTCTGAAACTCTAACCTCTGCATCAAACATCTAACCTCTACATCTAACCTCTGCGTTAGACATCTGCCATCTCATTTCAGTATTGTTTTTAATTACATTACAAAGTAATCTGATCAACACAGTACTTTTTACATGTTGCACTTCACCTTCTGGCTTGATGAGCCTAGGCTATGCTATTTGAATTTTTCATTGTCTTTCCCCACCACCACATGTGCAGAACAAATTGCAATTGATCAATTTCATTAATGACATGGTATTACAGAGTTCATTGTCAGAGAACACACTGAATTAGTTCCACAAAGGAAATTGCCTTCCCTATCTGCTATGCTGATATAGCTATGAATGCACAATTTTTTTCAGAAACAAAAGAGCTGCAATTCCACCCCCCGCCCCCCCATTACCTTTCTCTGTGACTTTGGGATGTGTGTGTGTTAAGTGTTTGGATTTCTTTGTTTCTTTCACCTTTGTATTTCTGTTCACCTAAATTTAGTAATCTAAAATTCCAGCTTTCATAGACTAAAATTCCAGCTCTCATACATGAGGCTAACTTATAATTGAATCAAACTATTGGTCTACCATGATCAGGACTGTGTCCTCTGACTGCCAGTGGATCTCCAGGATCTCAGGCCATGGTCTTACCTATCAGTGTACCATTAGCTTATCATATTATACTACTAGCATATCAAAGTTAGTATCACTGTTCTCTGCTGTGACTGGCAACCATTATTCAGGGTCTCAGGTATCCTTCTTGTCACCTACTACTTGACCCTTCTAAATGGAGATCTGGGGATTGAACCTGGGACCTTCTGCATTCAAAGCAAATGGTCTGCCACTGAGCTGTAGCTAGTGTTGCCAGGTCCCTCCTGGAAATGAGCAGGGAATGGGGGGGCAAGAGGAGAAAGAGAAAGGCCTAGGTCTTGTTGCCAATGTCACACAGGAAGTGACATTATCATGCCAGTGACATCCAGGTGACACTGGTATTGGGGCAAAAACCAGCTTCTACCATAGAGTTTTTTTGTCCAAATAAGAGAACATTACCTGATGTCACTGGTGTGATGATGTCACTTCCTGTGCAATGCTGGCTATGAGGCCTAGGTCTTTTCCTTTCTCCTGGTACATGCCCCCTGCCAGCCAGTGGATCAGCGGCTGGGGGGTAGGGCCTGGTGGTGGGGGACTCTCACCTCCACTGGTGGGTCTGGCAATCCTAGCTACAGCCCCTTCTTACTTTTCTACCATAGGCTTAAAAGCTTAAATAGAAAAACTAGGTTTAGGATTCCAGTTGTTTTCCCTGTTATCCTGTTTGTATAGGGTAAGACCTACTATAGACCTATAACTCATTGACGTTCTCTGAACATCATTTCCACAGAGTTATTTAAGGGACGGGGGGGGGGGGGAACTAATGTAGCCATGACTCAAACATGACTGATACCGTAAGCTATTGATTTTACCTAGATGCCCCAAATCTGTTGCCACCTGTTCTGTTCAAATTGCAGGCGTTCATGAGACACAAGGACCAAACACAGATGTGAAAACTTCCTCGTTTCCCCAGATGTTTGCCAAAGATAGCACTTCTGCTTCAGCATCTCACTTTTCCAAACAACAAGAAGAGTCATTTAGCAAACAATGTGCAAATATTTATGGTTCGCTCTGACACCCCCTCCCCAGTGCTTTTTAGAATATTCTTGGACGCATGGTGACCAGTTGAGCCCAAACTAGCCATGTATGGTGACCTCCCATGTTCTTGACCTCAGTGGTTTTACAACCACAGCTAGAATGCAAACAGAGATAATTTACTGAGCCCCTAGTAAGCCAACATACATGGCAGGCAGCTGAATCCAGCTCATTGGGACCCAATTTATGCAGACCTGCATCAGAAGGAAAGGAGCCAGTCATACTGGAAAATGTGGAATGCCACCAAACTACAAGAGATATAAGGATTCTTATAACTTGCTATTATTCCTAAATGAGATTTATTCACAAAATCCTATCTCTTAATAGACCTAACGACCCGTTTGTTTCATATCACACCTTAGGACTGCTGTTGTTGTTCTTGTTGTTCAATCGCACAGTCGAGTCCAACTTTTTGTGACCCCACGGTCCACATCACGCCAGGCCCTCCTGTCTTCTGCCATCCGCCAGAGTTTGCTCAGACCTTAGGATTACCTTTATACAAAAACTCAAATATCCATTTTGTGAAGGGCACCTCTCGTTCTGCAGAGTAAGGGACAACTGTGTGCACGCACACCCACACATCTATTTTTATTCTGCTGATAAATCTGGCAAGTAGAAAAGTTTCCACATTGCGTGGACTGGAAATGGAAGGAGGTGATATTCTAGAACATGCAGTAAAAAGAGTGTAGCACCATAAAGACTAACAAGATTTGTGGCAGGGCATGAACTTGCATGAGTCCCCACTCAAAAGTGAGCAGTGACTCATGAAAACTCATGCCCTGTCACAAGTTTTGTTAGTCTTTTAAGGTGCTACTGGACTCTTGCTCTTTTCTACTGCTACAGACAGACTAACACGGCTACCCATCTAGAACATACAGAAGCAGCATCTCTGAAAAGTACTGGAGTCTGGAGGCCGGTGGAGTGAGTTTCAGCATAGTGGAGTTTATCAGAGGTCAGGAACAAGCATGCCTGAGGTGGCCCGGGGGTCAGCTTATATGCACAGAAAAGCCTTGCCCCCGTCCACACCCACACTGCGGGATAGGTTAACCTTCCCACCAGAGATTACATTGGTTCATTTGAATATGCTAAGCCCCTGATAGGTGGATCTTTAGGAGCCTGGGTGCTATTGTTCTCCTACCTCAAGCTTGTATCTTTTCCATGCCATGCGGTCAGACCGCATGGCCGGTGCCATTACATGTTTGGTCACATCAAAGAATCATACAAGTGTACAGGAATTGCATCCAGGACACAACAATCTCATATAGAGGTAAGGGGAAACAAGTTAGGGAGGTTAAAATGATGTTTAAAAAATGGTAGGTTATGAATTCCATCAAGAGCCATTTTAATTATAATAACGTCTTTTAGGCTTTCTTGCCAGACACTTGCTGGTTTGAAGCAGGTCATCAATATCTTTCATTAACATGTTTTTGTAACACTGCATCTGCCTCAGGGAGTCTTCACCCATTCCTACAACCTGTATAATCCTGCTAAATCTCTCAACTCCTCAAATATGGAACAATTTTCCACTGCTTTTGAAACTGGTCCCAAACTATCTGTGTCCACCCTGTTCTATGCCCTTAACTCTGTCAGGCTATAAATCTTCTCTGTATTCCTTCTTCCCCACATCTTTCACTGCCAATCCATCTTCTATGCTATTGCTGCCTTCCATGGTACTTGCAGTGCTGTTTAAATGTAATATGATAGCTTTATTGAACAACCACACATTGGAAATGGCATTATATAGGATCATATATTATATTATATCACATTATTGAGAACCAGTGTGGTGTATTGATTAGTGTGTTGGACAAGGATCTGGGAGACCCGGGTTCGAATGTCCATTCTGCCATAGAAGCTTGCTGGGTGACCTTGGGCCAATCACAGACTCTCATCCTAACCTACATCACAGGATTGTTATGAGGATAAAATGCAAGAGAAGACAACAATATAAGCTGCTTTAGGTCCTCATAGGGGGGAAAGTCAGGATATAAATAAATAAATAAACAATCAGACCAATGGTCCATCAGGGCCAATATTGTCTACTGTGCTTAGCAGCAGTCACAGAAGACACAGTAGACCCTCCAAGGTCTCAGGCTAACGTTTCTCACATCACCCACTACCTGATCAGTACTTGAAAGGAAGACTAGTAGACCACCCTGAATGTAAAATGACCCCTTAGGGTTGCTCTGGGTTGGGAAATTCATGGAGATTTGAGGGGGGGGGGTGGAACCTGGGGATGGTGGGGTTTGGGGTGGCAAGGGGTATAATACCATACAGTCCACCCTCCAAAGCTGCCATTTTCTCCAGAGGACTGTATTGTCTGGAGATCAGGGTAATGCATTGCCTGGAGATCAGTTGTAATACTGGGAGATCCCCAAGCCCCATCTGGAGGCTGGGCAAAATACATGTAATGAAAAAAATTATTACTGGACATAAAAAAAAATTGTAACTTGTATATGAACCCTGGATCTCTCAGTTGTTCTTTCAAGCCTAACCTTGTCTAGCTGTGCTCTAAGAACTTGGGCAGATGTCTTACAGTCATGCTTTGTGAGGTCTTTTGAGGCAGAGAAGCCAGTGACCGAATGTGGGACTCTGGGAATGCAGAGAATGTGTTGTATTATTGATCTGTGGCCTCTCCCAGAAAGTTTCGTAAAACCGCGCACGGAGAAAGAAGCGACTCTGAGCTCAGAGTCTAGCACCTTTGCTGCTGATGTTGCCAACAAGCTTGAGGCACGGCAACAGGGATACGAAACGCTGGGGAGGGCACGGAAATGTGTCAAGTCTTCGACGCCTCTCTCTCATTTTCTCTGGCCTGGCATTATACATCTCAGAAGGAGAGAAGAAGCCCTCCCTTAAGTGATGTGGCAGGTCTCCGAAGTGCAGGTTCAGCTGTGCCGTTTCATCAGTATTGCCGCATGTCAGCAAACTGTTCCATGTGTTAACAACAAACAAAGGAATCTGCATGGCTGTAACTCAGATGAAACGCAAGGGCAAATGCCTTGCTTGAGGTATTCTTTTTTTCCCGTTGAAATGAAAATTCTATTTCAGTACGGAAATCGAAATGCAAACATACAGACTCCACCTCCACTGATAAACTACTGGAGTTTTTTTTTTTTTTAAACTGTCCGAATTTGTCAAGTCCTGGTGCATCGCGCATCTATTTTTGCTGGATTTATGCGAGAGGTCAACGGAAGGGAGTCTCTGTGGTCTTGCACCAGAGAAGAAAAGGAAGCAATGTGATCTGATTAAATTTGAGAGCTGGTCGACTGATTTATATCGTGGCTGAGAGCTGTGCTAGTCAGTGCGATTTCTTTAAGTAAATGCACATAAATGCCTAAAGCATTATTCTGTTCTGATTTACAAGTGCAATATCCCATGGAATATTTCAGCCATGTCACTGTCAGTAAAGACTGCTGATTACTGTGGACATCTTTTCTATACAACTAAGCAAGTCGTCTCCAAGCAAGCAGCAAAAGCTCACAGTAGACAAGTCATAAACATTAGATTAAATAATCCGACGGTAATCCAATCAAACCCATATTTCTAAAGAAACAGCAAGATTTGCTCCTGCTAGCTCTCCCCATGGGATTAGATCTGTACAGGGTGGTCCAGAAGGTAGACTAGGATATGGTAACTTACAGTATGTGTGCACATAGCAGCAAGACTGGGAGACAGAGCGGCACTGTGGTTAGAGACCCATGTTCGAATCCCTACTCTGCCATGGAAAACTGCTGTGTGATTTTGGGCCAGTCACTGTGGCTCAACCATACCTACTCACAGGGTTGTTGTGAGGACAAAATGGAGGAGGAATGTCAAGAGGAGCTTTGTGAGGGAGGACTGCATTGTTACAGAGCACAAAACAAAAGGCAGAATAGGATTCAGACCTAAGAGACCTAAGTATCTACTTATATATACAATATAACATATAAAAAGAGGTGGTTGTTTTGCGATCTATTGCTTCTAATTCTGCTTATTTCCAGTTGTGTATCTTAGAACTGGGACTGCCTACGTTACCTCCATTTAATTTTGTTCGCAGTATCTTTTGAACTCTTTGTTAATACTCCTTGGTTGTGTTTTTCTTAACAAAGGTATGTTTTATGTCAGCTTCCAAAATTCCAAGATATTTATATTATTATTGTTGCTGTTGTTGTTATATTTTTATGGGTATTCTTTTTATTGAACAGTGATATACAATTACATGGATTTTTACATGTAATTGTACATGTAATATATGTTATAAGCTGTTGTGCATTCAGTGCTGTCCTATAGTGCCTTGGATGGCTACCGTCACATTTTAAACCATTTCTTTTTAGTGAGTTGCTAAGCTGGCTGTGGAGGTGGGGGGGTCTTGCCATATCACCTAAACACTGTTGACCAGGAACAATTAAAGAAGCATGGAGAATATTACCTGATTTGTGTTAGTCAGTAGGAATGGGCATGAACCAGCTCACGAACAAAGGTTCTTCGTGAATTTTGGCTGGATCATGGTTTGTGAAGTGATGTTCATGGAAGGGTACCCGGCACGAACATTTCAGGAAGTCTGGTGCTGTTTGTGGTGATTCGTGAATAGATACATTTCCAGACAGACTATATCCACTCAATTAAACTCCAAGGCGACCGGGGGAGGGCAGAATTTTCCAGCCTTGGAAACACTAATAGGAGCCCTCCAAAACTTAACAGGCATTGTTGGATGCCACTAACAGAATTCTTATTCTGCTCTATGGGATCAGAAAGCTCTATATATGCTCAGCTGAGCTGCACACCCTTTTATTTGTTGGCCATTTGCATTGCAGTTTCACAGAGAGGCAGGGAATTTGTTAAAAGCCAACTAGCGGAGCACATTCATTTATTCTCTCCTGATTGCGAACTCCTCTTCCCTGCTGGGGTTTGAGTGTTAGGTGGACTCAGGGCTCCTTGCCACCTTGTCTCTCTACTCATGCCAAATAGCAGGGCTTAGCTACTGGATGTCTTGACTGAGTGAGGACCCATGTGCAGGATGGTCATGGAAGAGAAGGCATCCTGTGCGGTGCTCTTCTGCTCCACCATAGGGGGAGTTCCTCACACACACACATCCCGCCGCCTCTTGTGCAGCAGATGGGGAGAATTGATGCTGTGTGAGAAGACTCAAGCAAGGACCACATCTTGAGTGGGGCAGCATCCCAGGTGGCCTTGACACTGCTCCCCAGCCCCAGAGCATCCTTCACCACAAGCTGAAGTGTGTGCAGCAGACAGACGATGCTCTTGAGGCAAACACATTTCACCTTTGCCAGCACATCGGTGCTGGCATCCGTGACCATGTAACCATGGATGATGATGCCGCTGCCCACCCACTCCCTCAGGCTTCTCTGTATCACACAGCGACAATGTTTTGTGCTGTGTGGTCTGCATCCACCCCTTGCATGTGGAGCAGAACCACTTTGTAGCCCGGTAGCAGGATTGTCCCCTCCTGGGTCCTGGGCCATGCCCCAAGCATCCTGTTGGCTGCTCCAGAGGTCTGCCATGAATTGCATAGTCCTGCCTTGCACTCTGGAGACCTGAGTTCAGACCACTGCCACTGCAACCCATGAAAGGCTACATCCTCCACCACAGCAATCATCTCACAGATGATGTGGTGAGTTACTTCTTCCTGGGCTTTCCACGTAGACTTTTGACCCTTTGGAGGGTGGCCTGCCTTGATGTCCTGCCCATGGCAGCCCAAGTGTAGGGACTCTTTCTTCCCTCCATTTCTTCCTGCTGGGAAGGAGTGGGCCTCTTCTTCCTCCCACTGGCTGCCACTGTTTCCTCCGACAGCAACATAGTTGGGTGCACCCTTTGCAGGTGCTTGCAGAGGATGGTGGAGGACAAGTGTTGGGGCAGGTTTGCACCCCTAAAGACATGAGTGTGGCACACCTGGCACTCTGCCACACAGGGGTCATTGGGTAGGGTGTGGAAATGTTTCCAAATGGTGACCCTAGGATTAGTGAAGTTGGGAGGCACAGCTGCTTTCTGGCACTGGGCTGGGAGGGGTCATTAAGGGGTGTACTCAAGGCAGGAGCAGCAATAGGGAGTTGGGATGTGGAAGGGGGAGGATGCTTCTCCCCCACCCTCTGAATCACTGCTATCAGAGTCCTCCTCTCTAGAGAGTGTTAGCAAATGCTGGTGTCTCTGGGCAGTGCTGCTAACAATTCTTTTGCCTCTGTGGAGAGACCCAAGGCCAGGGATAGATCAAGGGCAGGAGCATGGGCGTCAACTACGGGGGGGCTCGAGGGCTCGAGCCCCCCCCGAAATTTCCCGGGGGGGGCTCAGCCACCCCCGGCAAAATGAACGCCCGCCAGTGGCCAGTCAGCCGGCCGTCGCCGCCTCTCCTTCCCCCCCACCCCCGGCCTGCCCTCCTGCCTCCCTGGGGCAGGGCAGGGGGGGGAGAGAGGCTGCGACGGCCAGCTGACTGGCCACCGGCGGGCGTTCATTTTGCCGGGGGTGGCTGAGCCCCCCCCGGGAAATGCGAGGCGGAGCGGGAGCCGGGGGCCCGCAAGGGTGACGCGCCGGCCCCCGGCTGCAGGCAGCAGCAGCAGCAGCGATCCTACGCCGCCCGAGGTGAGCCGGGAGAGGGAGGGAGAGAGGGGGGCGGGGAGCGCGGCGGGCGGGCGGGCACGGCCCGGGGGAGGGAAGCGGCGGTGGCGGCGGCTCCCTGGGGCGGGGGGGAGAGCAGCGGGGACATGGTCCCAAGCACGCGCGCACGCTTTGTGTGCATGCACGAGAGAGCCCCCGCCCTCCCCAGGGATTGAAAAAGTCTACGCCCTTGGGCAGGAGGCTCCGAGACCCCTGGTGATGCCCTGCTAGGGCTGGACCCCAATGCCCTGGCAGCATGGGTTTAGTGCCTGGGTAGGGGCTGTGGTACACAGGGGGTAGAGGACTCCTTCCCCACACAACAAGCACCTTCACCCTCATGGCACACATAGGTGTTCACACTCAGAAGGGGTTGGAGGGTATAAATGTGGGAGAGCTTTTCTGGCAGTTCATAACTGGGACCCCAGAAATATAATCTGCCCCCAACTTGGAGAGACTGTAGAGGAGCCAGTCCTAACATTCACTATGGAAGCAACCCTAGAGGCACTACTTACTTAGGAACATACTTGAAATACTCTCTGTGCATTATTTCAGTGTAAGAATGTCAACACTCCAGTCCATAAACACTATATTATAATGATATTTTAAGCAGGTTGTCTGAATTCCCAGATTCCTTTTTTTAAAAGGTATGTCTCTCTGCCCCTTTCTTTACAGAGATATAAGGAAAAAGGCATACCTCTGCGAGTGAAGGGACTTACTTTTTTAAATGAAAGCTGGGAATCCAGAGGCCTTGCTTAAACTATCATCACAACATTATAGTGATACATTAGGGCCATTTTAAAGGGGGGGAAAAGGGGTGCTGTGATACGACTGATGACACCACTGATGACAACAGCACCCACCCTTGAAAATCCTAATTATTTAAGGCCCATGTGAAAGGAAATAAACTGACTCCACAACTGTGAAAACGCACTGGGAGGACATACGTGCCGAGAAAATCAAGAGTTGGTTGAGCATGTAGAAAAGGTGTGTTTGCAGGCCTGTAGCCAGGATTTTTTAAAATAAGGAGCATTTAATTTTCTTAGGGGGCACTGGCTAATAAAATGAAAGGTAATTTAATTAAAGTTGAATAGACTTTCTGCGGGACTTTTCTGGCTCCTCACTGCCACCATAGCTGACCCTTCACACCAGACAGCTGCGCAGGAATATTCAGCTTCTTCCCTGCAACTACTATCACTTGGGGGCCAGGGCTGGATGGGAAGTTGTGGGGGCTTGTCAGTAAGTTGTGGGGGGGCAGCCCCGAGATGCACCACTGTAGCTATGGGCCGGTGTGTTTGTGTGGTCCAAGGTCATCCAGTGAGCTTCTATGGCAGAGGGGGGTTTAGACCCTGGTCCTCCCAATCCCAGTCCTACTCTCTGACCACTTCACCACACTGGCTGTCATGGGTTCTGTACTCCTTGCTAGACCTGAAAACAAAGTTGTCTAATAAATTTAATCTCCATTGAATATTCTTATAATTGATTAAAATGTTACCTCCAAATGCTGTTGAGATTTTTTTTTTTGTAAATCACACTTTTATTAATATGAAACACAGGAAAGGACTCATGACCACCCTTGGAACTGTTTTATTTAATGTCCTACACAGAGGTGTTCAGATGACACGTGAGAACTTTTGAGGAAAAGAAAATCTCCCAGAAATTAAAGAACTCTTGAAAAATCAGAAGGATTTTGCCGCAATGTTACAGGAAATGTTTACAGAGGTTAACAGTCTGCAGCAGTTCCCTGGAGTCCTGTACATGTCCCACATGGTGAGCAGTTGGTGTGAATTACCTCACAGACGGTGCAATTTTGCCACACCACCAAATAACCTGGATTGGAGGGATGTTTACGGTGGGTTGGAGAAAATTATTCAGTTCTTTGGTGAACCATTTGCACATCCGTGTGGTAATGGACACACAGAGCAATTACTAAGGGATGATTGTAACATACACAGAAACCAGACATTTCCATAGAGGCAAATCCAAGTGCCATCCTAAGCAAAGTTACAGCATTGACCACAATGGTAAGAGTGTAGACTCTGAAGAGTGTAACTCTGCTTGTAGCATTGCCAGGTCCCTTTGTTGCATTGGTGGGGGAATTTGGGGGCATTCCGGGGAGGGCAGGAATATCACGTGATGTGCTGATGTCACCCAGAAGTGACGTCAGTGGATCGGTGATGTTGTGGATGACACTCTGCTTTTGGGGCAAAATTCTAGGTTAAAGACAGGCTCAAACCACAGAGTTTTGCTCCAAAAGCAGAGTGCCCCCCCAACATCAACGATATGCTGATGTCACTTCTGGGTGACGTCAGTGTGTCGGGGTGGGGGAATTTCCTCCCACCAGCCAGCTGGCTGGTGGCAGGCAGGAGCCCACAAAAGCGGGAGATCCCCCACCCCACCTGGTGAATAGTATCCCTATCTGCTTGGCACTAGATCCAGGTGGGCAGCTGTGCACACAGAAGCTCAGACCTAGAATAAAACTCTGTTGTTCTTAAAGGTGCCACTGGACTCAAACTTTGTTTTTCTGCTTGCCACTGTTATTCACATGACCACACTTCCATGTCAAATAGATAAAAGAATCAGCAAGAGGAAGGATTTTCTGGTACATTTCCCAAGAACTGGGCTGTGTATTTTCAGCCATATTATTCTGAGGTTTGTCGCATCAGCCATAAATACTTTTAAAGACTAAGATCCATTTTCAGTTGTTAGTTGGAATCGAAATCAAAGGCTTTCTTCTGTTTGGAAAAAGTTCCAGGACAAACTAGGGCTGTGGCACCTCCTATTCACCCATGCTTATATCTACATCAGGCGGTTTTCTAGGGGTCCCAGTCAGCCCGGGGGGCGGGGGATCCCCCGCTACAGGGGTTCCCAATCCGCCGGCCAGCATTCGGCCGGTGGGGGGAATCCCACCCCCCTTCCCCAACGTAATGACGTCACCCGGCAGTGACGTCAGCACGTTGGGGGCGTTGCCAGGGCGACGCTCTGGCAACGCCCCCAACGTGCTGAAGTCACTGCTGGGCGACGTTGCCGGGAAGCTCCCGGACGACGGAGGACTCCCCCCTGCCAGTAAGTAAGGAAGACTTGGCAACCCTAGGTGGACCTTGGGCAGGTCATATACTCTTAGTCTAAACCCACATCACAGGGTTGTTGTAAGGATAGAAGTGATGAAAGAAGAACAATGTAAGCTGCTCTGGGTCTGCTCTGGGGAGAAAGTTAGAGAATAAATAAAATAAATAAATGAATAAAAATGCTGTTGCCCGCAACTTTTTTGCTGAGGGGAATCTAGAGTCATTAGTAGGGGATTACATGGTTGTTTATACTCCATCTGCTTCTCTGTGGCATAAAGGAAAGTGAGAAAGTTGGTGTCCAAGGCCACCCCACACATTCCTCCCACAGAAATTGCCCATGGGCCCGTACAATATTCTAGGAGTCTAAGTGATCTCTCATTTACATGCTGGGAGGTAGCTAGGGCCTGGAGGTGTAGAATTGCTCCCAAATCCCTGAGGCATCACAAGGCATCTCCCTGAGGCATCTCTCACTCCTGGCAGAAAAGAAAGGGGTAACGCATCTCAGTCAGTGGTGGATCTTCTGCTAGGCCTGAAGCCTCAGCGGATACCTGACAGTGTCAGAGCTTGTCTTCATCATTTGTTTAAAGGTGTCATTGCTTTACCAACACCTGTTGTTTCTCTTGTATTCTTCCTTATTGTTTTGGGTTTTTTTGCTGCTTTGTTTTTAATTGGCAAAAGGACATTTTATGGATGTAATTCGCTGCATCGTGTTCTTAAATTCATCTTTCAAACATCAATTGAAATGTAAATTTAAAGCGATAAGGTACAACCCCCTGTCAAAGATGATGTCTGGTAATCGGCAGCAGGCATAGGAACTGGAATAAAGGAGGCAGCACAACATTTTGCTACAGGGAAAAAAATCACAAATAATGTGATAAAAGCAAATTTGTCCCTCAGTCTAGAAAGGTGTACATGAGCTGGATATAGATTACTGATGACACTGTTAGCTGGGTTTTACTATCTATAAAGTTCCCCAAAGTTGTAAGAAATATTGCAAAGGTGTAAGAAATATTATATCATTAATATTGCTGTTCTTTTTATTCACTACAATTTTGGCTACAATCAGGCTGTATATTCACTAACATTAATAGAATTTAAGGAATGGAACTTCACAGACAATAGCCTAGTTCAGAAATTATACTGAATACATGTACAATCCATCTACATCGTACACTTGATCATTCTTTATAAATGCATTGAGTAATTCCCATTTTACATTCAACATATGTACAACTGAACGTGTGACTGAAACCCTACATTTATCCAGGTGCTGATCCCCTACACTGCTGATCCCCGGTGGTGCTCCCTTTAAGCTGTGGAGTCTTGTGAGCAAAAAAAAAAAAATCTACTTTGTGAGCCGGAGGCATTAAAGTTGTGAGCGAGCGATTTGGCTACTGCATAAATTAGTCTGCTCTGGAGCCATCCTTCCTGAGCCAAGACAAAGATGTGTGAGCCGGAGGCTAAAAAACTATGAGCTAGCTCACACTAACTCAGCTTAGAAGGAACACCAATCCCCGGTGAATCCATGTGGGCTCTATCTTGGGTTGCCAACCTCTAGGTGGTTGCTGGAGATCTGGGATTACAATTAATCTCGAAATAACAGCTCAGTCCCTTCGGAGAAAATGGCTGCTTTGAAAGGTGGACCCAAACCCCACCCCCTCCCCAAACCCCACCCTCCCCAGACTCCACCTCCAAAATATCCAGGAATTTCCCAACACAGAGCTGGAAACTCTAGCTCTTTCTTAAAACAGATGTACCCACACACATGCAGGTTGTACAAGCATTCACTGTAGCATGTGAGTAAAGCTAGTGAGTTATTGTAGTCAAATTGGGGGTGGGGGGCCGTCTGCATTCCAATCCTCACTTAGCTGTGAAACTCAGTGGGTGGAACAGCCACTTTATTTTGGCCTGACCTTCTTTACAGGGTTGTTTTGAAAACAAAGCAGAGGAAGGGGCAAACAGGTACACAGCCTTGAGCTCCTTTGAATAAGGACAGGACTTTTTTAAAAAGCAGACTTAGAAGCAGACTTATCATCCACATGCATCTCTTGGGCTGACTGGTCTCACTGTTAAGAACACTCTGGTGCAATGTGAGTAAATTCTCATCATTGGCTCACAAGCTTCAGTTCACTCTGAGTTGTGCAGAAATAGATTACAACCAAGAAACCCATGGGGGCATGCAGAGATGGGGACTGTTTGTGAATGATCCTTTGAGGGCGGCCACATTTTATGTTTCATTTATACCAGGCAAGAGAGGCAGGTCAAGCGTCGCAAATGAAATGGCCATCATAAAAGTGAGCCAGACTCAACCATCTGCTACTGAAAGGGGGATGCGGCGCAAGTGTCCCTGTGAAACCCTGTCGGCAACAATGATCCCAATGGTGGGCCATGGCAGAGCGGAGATAGGAGGCATCCTTTGCACTGGAACTTTTGGAATCCACTATTTTAAGACATGCATGAAAGAAAGGCCATTTCACTGCTGCTGCTGCTGCTGATTTTTTTTTAAAAAGAGGATGAGAGTGTCCCTCACAATCCAGAGTTATTTACTCAGAGTCTGATTAAGGCACCTCTCTCCCCATTTATTTTGCCTGCGAGCCATGAATAAGATGTTCTCTGTGTTGCTTCTCCTCCGAAGATTTAAATGGCCCCACGCATGGGCTCCAAGCAACTAAGGCACAGCTGATGACAACAAAGGCCTGTTTCAAGCTCATTGTCATCACCATGGAGTTATAACAGATGAATGGGTGGCATTGATTCTGATTGGCAGACTCATTCACATGCATTCAGAGCTCATGAATTTTACTTAACACGTCCTCCCTGCGCTTATTGGCTGGGATTTAATTGGAGTGATGTATTGCCGCACTGCTAGATGAAGTGGAACAGTTTCTCTCTCTTTTCCCCTTAGTTTAAGTGGCCCCTTTCTTCCCAAAAAACTCCCAGTCAGGGGAACCATAGATATAAAATCACCAGAGCTGAAAGAAAATCTAGCTCTTACCTTAACTAAGAAGGCTTTCTATTAAAATTTTGACCACTATACCACCCAGATCTAAAAACACAAATACATGCACTTCTATCTGTTGGCTGGACGGATCATTTTCCATCAAGCAAGGCAGAAACTTTTTTAAAAAAATTATTTTGAGAAATCTTAATTCTTTATTCATGATCACTTCTCCTAGTTAGGCTGGCATAGACCATGTGTTGGTGCATATGCAAGACCCTAAGGATGAAAGTTGCCTAGCACTTATTCCTGCAAATGCACCTCCATGCAGACTTGAGTTGGGGATGTTATTGGGTTGCCATCCTCCAGGTGAGGCCTGGAGATCTCACAGCATTACAACTGATCTCCAAATGAAAGATATCAGTTCCCTTGGAGAAAATGGCAGCTTTGGAAGGTGGTCTCTATGGCATTATACCATGTTCCCTCTGCAAAGCCTGTCCTCCCTAGGCTCTACCCCCAAAATCTCCAGGAATTTCCCAGCATGGTTGGCATCCATAGGGTGCCACATGTCTGAGACATCCCTGTGTCAGTCCATTTACATATACAGATGTATGTTTATATATTGATTCCTCATTTTACAAATGTCTGACATAGGATATCTAATCACATTTTTATCATATTCTTCTGTTCCGGAGAGCATGGATAGTTCTTCTTTTTCCCATTTGATCCACCGCACAACAACCTTGTTCAACCTAGAATATGATTTGTTTTTTATTTAGGAGGTTTCTGAGCCACCTCATCAAAGCAGCTTACCACCAAACATTAAAAATATCCAGGGGCAGGGATATAAAAATATAAAACAGACCCCAGAAGCAGACCATTAAAAGAAAACTGGAAAGATGAAAACTCCCAGTTAAAAACCTGGGTTAAACGATATGTTTTGGCCTGGTGCCTAAAAGACAGAAAAGAAGGTGGCCGATTAGCCTCACAGGGAAAGGCATTCCAAAGGCGAAGTGCCACCACAGATAATGCCTTGTTGTCTGTAGTGACCACCCGCCTCACCTCTGAAGGCTGGGTCCCAAAGAGCAGTGCTGGAAAGACAGAACTTAACTGGGGGGCTGGATGGAACCAGTCCTTCAGATTCCATTTCTCATGATCATTCTTACTTTAGAAGCTCGCACATACCATCCTAATAATCTTTCCTTTGGAGTCATTTATTGGCATGCTTTATACAATGAATTACACTCTTGACAGCACACTCCTGGCCTGAAGGTCCACATGGTTGATAGGAAAGAGGACTTCCCCCCCCCTCCCATTCTGACCTGTTTTCATTTTTATTCTAGAGCAACCATTCACAGCCTTGACAGAAACTCAGGTGGGCTGCAGAAGGGCCCATTATGCAAACTGATCTTGCCCATGATTTTAAGGGATGCAGAACAGAAGTTGTAGCACCTATTGTTCCAGTGTGGCTGTGTTTTGGTCTAGCAGTTCATGCAGAGGTCAAGGTTACGCTTTCCAGTTAAGAGGGAAGTGGATAAATCCATCTGATTGCATCTGTGAAAACTAGACTCTGTTCTTAATATTGACTTCTTTTCTCTGCCAGATCCCTTCCTACCTTGCAGAGTAAGATAAGATGTTAACAATTTTGCATATCAGAGAATGGGTGAAGGGGAAAGGCCACACAAGATTCTTTCCCCAGCACCTCCAGCTGGAAGGGCTGCGGGCAGCAGGCTGATGAAGACATGCTTCTGTACGAAACCTCAGAGAGTTGCTGCCAGTCGAAATACACCATAGTTAATCAGAAGACGCATGTGTTTATAGCTGGGAGTGGCACGAAGGAGGCATTCCACAGCGAAGAGAATTCAGAGTCCATTTTGGTTCTCCAGGTGCTTTTCAGATTGATTAAAAAAAGATTTCCTGTGATGCTATTATTTCTGCAGTGGAATAAAAGACCAGTAACATGTTAGATCCTGTGAACTGTTCATCTGACTTTCACTGAACTCTAAGCCTCTAATTTGCAGTCATTTGCCAAACACTATGAAAATGCTGAGCATGACCGGCATCCCTTGCTTCGTGCACATCACGTTATTTTTACCCACATACCCAGCTATTACAGGAGTATCCAATATCTGGCAACCAATGTATTAAATTAGGAGTTCTTTTTAAAAGACTTTTCAATGGCTTTTTATAGTGTATGTCTGTCTGTCCCTTATGTATGTAAACTACAATATTCATACACACAAATAAGACAGTGAAAGAATTGCAAACTGGAAAGGATAATTAATGTGTGAATTCTTGAATTCTGCAAACTGGAAAGGATAATTAATGTGTGAATTCTTGAATAAAACAGCAAACTAAGGCTGCAGTCCTATACTTACGTACCTGGGAGTGAGTCCCACTATGGTTGCCAACCTCCAGGTGGGGCCTGGGGATCTGGCCTTCCAACTGATCTCCAAACAAAACAGATCAGTTCCCCTGGAGAAAATGGCTGCTTTGGAGGGTGGACTGAATGGCATTATACCTCAACGAGGCCCCTTGCTTCCCCTCACCGCCCTCCCCAGGCTCCACCCCCAAAATCTCCAGGAATTTCCCAACCCACAGTTGGTAACCCTAAGCCCCATAGAACAAAATGGGACTCACCTCTGATTAACAGATGACCTGTAGGGAGCTAATTCCCCATCCCTACATTTATTATTATTACTCAAGAGTATTGTAATCTCAGGATATTATGAAATAAATTAGCCATCACAAAAATTTTATACACTGTTTTTTTTGGAGGGGGGCGGATTAAAGCAATATATTTAGTGCAGACCTTGCTCTAAATTTTGTGTCCAGCTTCCTGCAGACTGAAGGGTCAATTCATGCATTATACATTCCTTGAGTTCAACCTGTGGACTGTCAACAGGCACACTTTTGAGTTTTGTGCAGGGAACTCAGTTGCCAGGCATAAGGGATCCTGATTCAGACTGGGACCATGGTGTTGGGCGGAAAGGGCTCTAGCTGTCACCCACATTTTTTTCCTGACCTGACAGGGTCCTGGGAGCTATTAATTGCCCTGTTGGGGAAACTTACAAGTAGCCATCAGTACACATAACTTTACCCAGGGCTCCGTTGGGGCCGGAGCGAGCCGGAGCGCCGCTCCGGGAGAGAAGGGCCCGGGGGGCGGGGCTGGGCGGGGCCCGACCCACCCCCAGACGCCTTCCGCGGGGCCGCGGCTGGCCGCCGCCGGCCCCGCCGAGGAAGCCCCATCCCGCCCCCAGACGCCTTCCGCGGGGCTGCGGCTGGCCGCCGCCGGCCCCGCCGAGGAAGCCCCGTCCCGCCCCAGACGCCTTCCGCGGGGCCGCGGCTGGCCGCCGCCGGCCCCGCCGAGGAGCCCCGTCCTGCCCCCAGCCGCCGGCCCCGCCGAGGAAGCCCCGTCCCGCCCCAGACGCGAGACAGAAGGGAAGGCGGCTCCCCCGCTATCCCCACCCCACTACCCGAAGATCTCCCCGCCCCGACAGGCGGCCGCCCCTGGGACGTCCCATCCCGAAGAGGGAGGGCCGAGCAGGGAGGCGGGGGGGGGGTGGCTTCTCCGCGGGTGCCGCGCTCGCTGCTCTCATCTCCGCGCCGAGCCTTGAAATCCGAGACGGGGCGGGAGGGGGGAGCGCGGCCAGGCGGCAGCAGCAGCAGCGGGAAGGCACCGGGGCAGTGGGGAGAAGGGGGCGGCGAGGCGTTGCAAGCTCCGGGCTGCAGGCCCAGGACACGTGATCTGAGGACGGCTCTGAGCACGTGCAGAGCGCGCCCCCAGTTGGCGCTCTAAGATCCGCGGAGGACGGGGGCACGGGCCGAAAGGGGGGTAGTTCCCGCCAGACTTCCAGCCCAGCATTTTGAAAACAGTAAGTGGTATCCGACTCCAGAGCCAACCACGCTTTTTGCCCCCAGGGATCAAGCTGCCCGCCTTTATTCCATCGTCCTTCTGTGTATTCCCCCCCCCCCCCAATATGGAAATAACCTACGAGTAAAGGGCAGCCTGGTGATCCCCTCACTGTAGAATTCTTGCAGGACTAATAATCCAGCAAGGAGGATCATCCCGCCTTTATTCCAGAGTGATTAATCCGGAGGACTCCTCCGAGTGGCCTATTATCGCTAAAGGAGCACCGAGGCTCAGAAGCCAGCTGCAGGACCGGAAAACTCTGAGCATGCGTGGGACCACCAAACTCTGGCGACTTATTTGCGGGGTCATTTGATCTGTACATGTTCAAAGGCCGTTCTTGTTCCTTGTCGGCACATTACAGAGTCGAGTCCTGGAGCTGAAAACAGGTTCTCAGGAGGAACGCGTCCTGTCGCCATCTGATGATGCTGTCTTTCCAAGTCTTATTTAATTAATGCCTCGTGTGGTTTAGGCCGCCGCCGGCCCCGCCGAGGAAGCCCCGTCCCTCCCCCAGTCGCCTTCCCAGGGGCCGCGGCTGGCCGCCGGCCCCGGGAAAAAAACCCTCCCTCCCCCAGTCGCCTTCCCAGGGGCCGCGGCTGGCCGCCGGCCCCGGAAAAAAAACTCTCCCTCCCCCAGTCACCCCCAGAACCCCCCCTCCCTCCCCCACTCAACAGTTCCCCGAGCCCAAGGGAGGGAGAAGCTGGGCCTGAGTGGCTTAACGCCACTCAGGCCCAAGCAAGGGGGGGGGAAATGCCAGCCCCAGTGGGGGGGAGAAGCGCCCCTCCCTTCCTTCCCTCTCTCCCCCCACCTACCTACCTGTTCCTTCCTTCCCCTCTCCCTTCCTCCCTCCCTCTCCCCTTCCTTCCTTTCTTCTCTCTCTCCCCCCAACTACCTACCTACCTTCCTGTTCCTTCCTTCCCCCCCTTCCTCCCTCTCTCCCCCTCTCCCCCCTTCCTTCCTACCTTCCTTTCTTCTCTCTCCCCCCCCCAACTACCTACCTACCTTCCTGTTCCTTCCTTCCCCCCTTCCTCCTTCTCTCCCCCCTTCCTTCCTTCCTTCCTTCCCCCTCCCTCCCTCCCTCCCTCCCGTCTTGCCTTCTGACACACTGCCCATGACGTCAGGGATGTGTGGCCTTTTGACACTTCCGGTGACGTCAGGGGGTGTGGTATATGCAAATGAGTTATGCTAATGAGCTCCTGCACCTCTTTTTTTACGAAAGGACCCCTGACTTTACCCAATGGAGCAATTACCTTCCCAGTGATATTTCAGGTTGAGAAAATAGCATTGGGGGTGGGGAGGCTTAAATCCCTTTCTCCTGTATGCCATAGTCCTGCTCCAGATTAGACCTCCAAATTCCTAGCAACCGAATTTCCAAAAACAGAAGTCCAGGTGAGCAACTTATCCAAAGTCCTGGTAGCAGTTATGGGCCTGCCATGGGGACTTTGTAACATATGAATCATCCTGGAGATCACTTTGCCTTCTTTTTATTGACATTTGCAGTGGCACATCTGATGCAGGCAGACACATCCTAGAACACAAAGGATGAGCTCAAGGGCACTCACAGATATACAGCTTTCATCCTCAGCAAGTCGTTTTTGAATGCTGGCACAAGATATGGGGGGGGGCAGTTTCAGGTCTTTTGTGGGAGAAAAAGGAGATACAAAGGACCAAGCCCCCTTGCCTTGGAAGGATTGCTGAGAACCATAGATGTCAACTACGGGGGGGAGGGGGCTCGAGCCTCCCCCAAATTTCCGGGGGGGGGGGGGCTCAGCCTCCCCCAGCAAAACAGAGTGTCCACCAGACCCGCCCGCTCACTTGGCTGCCCGCCTGCCGGCAAATGCTCAGCGTGCTGGCATCACCCAGAAGTGACGCCAGCACGCTGGGCACGTTGCCAGGATGACACTCTAGCAATCGTACCGAAACTCTATGGCACCATAGAGTTTCAGGGCGATTGCCAGAGTGTTGCCCCGGCAACGTGCCCAGCATGCTGGTGTCACTTCCGGGTGATGCCAGCACGCTGGGCATTTGCCCAGCTGGCCCCATGGACGCAGGAGTGGCCAGCCAGGCCCAGGGGGGAGAGGCAGCAGGGACATGGTCCCAGCGTGTGCGCACGCAAAGCGTGCATGCACACAAGAGCCCCTGCCCCCCTGGGGATTTTAAAAGTCAACGCCTCTGCTGAGAACCCTTTCAGGTCATCACACAAATATTCCCCCCTTACCCTACCTGACTCTAACTCAAACTATATGAGACTCACTTGCCTTCATGGGTTCCCAGGGAGAACACGGCTTGTTTATTTTTGTCTACTAGTCCCTGCTTCTCAGCATCTGTTGCCAGGTGCTTCTTTATATCCAGCCCAACAGATTTGAACATGACAATGAAAACTTTCCTCTTTTTCTCTGTTTTGCAAGAATATTTGTAACTATAATAACTCCATGGCAACCAGAACCAAAAGATGTCATTTGAACCTAAGCAAGGCCTACTCCGGCCTATATTAGGCCTCAGACAGCCACCAACAACACAAGTGAAAAATGAAACTAAAACAAAGGGTTTTTACCTTAAGGGATCATGTTAAAATAACTATACTATACAATAAGGGAATGTCAACAAATTCACAACCGCTCACGATATAATACCCCTCTCCTTCTAAGACTCAGGCTGTGGTCACATTGGCGGCTTGGTGCGGTATGGTGGCACCTCTAATTGTACCAGTTTAAATCGTTGCATCCAGAGAGCATGCCCTGCTTGCAGTTTACCCACGTGACCATCCTATGGTCAAGCATCCACATTACTGCAGTGCCTCAGCCACAGAGTGCACTGCCTGGTCAATTTTTTTCAAAAATGCAGGTGGGTGGGTGTGCATATGCGCTCATGCGCATATAGGTAAAACATTAAAAAAAACCCCAAAACAAAACACTCCACCCCAGTGGCAGAAACAGATCTTCAGGTTCAATCAGCACCAGGGTGGAGATGAATTGCCTGGCTTTTGTGTACCGCTGTACTACTGCCGTTTGAAACTCTCCCGCAAGCATCTGCCTAAGAACAGCATGCATTTAAAGCTGAATTAATTTTAAAGTTGAACAAATCCTATCTACCTTAAAATTCATGTAAATGTAAAATTTAGCACAATTTTACTTGCCGCAGCTTCAAAGAAATACAGAAGCTGGCTGAGCACAGTGAATCTATGTGCCACGAAGAGCCCAAATCAAATAAGGAGACAAGCGCAAATCATGCTCTGATGAGTCTTTCATTTCTGTTTCCAGGGTTTGATGATCATTGAAAGAACAATAAGAATTCACGCAACGCTTGAAGATAAAATAGTATCAAATGATGTTCTGCAAACCAAGCACACTTGCTTTGCATGCAGTCAGCTGTGCACCTGAGTCTTGTCCATGCCAGGGTTAAATGCAACAGAGAGAGTTAATTCATGTACTCAAAGGAATGAGAGCCGGAATGCTGGACGCGCTTTGGAGATTCTATCTTAAATCACTGCATCAGGATGTACATGATGTAAATTTATGGGCTGTTTCACACAATGCATTTTCTAGACTATACACCTAGGATTTTTTTTCAGTGTTCATATATATATATATTTGTGCTTTATATATTCAGATGAACACTGAAAAAAAATCCTAGGTGTATAGTCTAGAAAATGCATTGTGTGAAACAGCATATATATATGAATAAATATACAAAATATGTGTGCACTTGTCAGGGTGTCATATACCCTTCTGTCTCAGTGGATAGTGTGCAAAAAGGCCATAAGGCTGACTTTTTAAAATGATAATTTCCATAAGGTTTTTCTGTCCCATTTGTTAGCTGTACAGAGTGGACATCATTTTTCCGTGAGTAAAACAAGTACATAGGTGCAAAAGGTACACACACCATCACAAATCTCCATCTACTCCTTATATTCCCAGCTAGCAGTGGTTCAAAATCTTGTTTCTGCAGTACAAACAGTTTTCATGTGCCTCTGGGAAACAAAAGGCAGTTCCTTCCAGGGATTATTCATTAACTGATTTAGAGCAATTGTAGCCTGCCTTTCTCCAAAACCAGACAAAGGGTTTCTCTGCTGCTTTTTCCTCCTTTTCTGATCCCAGCTATACCTGTGGAAGCTGCTGGTATCATTTTAGATCTTGCTGGTGTTCGAGAGGTGAACTCCATCTGTCCTGCTTCCTTTTGTTTCTCCGTTCCCTGAAGGAATGAACTGGAGGCACAGCTTTGTTTACCTGGCATTTAAGTCAGTAATATTGTTTACTTTACTCCCCCACCCCATCCCCCAATGCTGTTTACCAGCTTTGGTGCAGCCAGATGACTAAGTCAATATATATTAAGGAATATTTAACAATGTTGTAATGAGAATTAGTGGTACGCTGAGAAGACAGAGACGCTGGCTGCTGTGCTTTGCACTGTTTAGTCTGGGGGTAATGAAGAGCTCACAGATGACCTGATTTCTTTAAACTAGGTCAGATCGGACTGAAGCAGAGCTATGGCTTTCTCCCAGCTAAGGCAGGATCACCGTTTCTCTCGCATCCTGCCCTTCCTGTTACCTTGCCTCTTGAAAGCTCCCTAGGAATCATGACCTTTGTCAATATCATAGCGGAAGAACCCATAAATTACTCTAGGCCTTTTGATAGCTGTCCTTTACTGGGAGCATCATATCAAAGGAGACTCTGGTTGCTTTGTCAGGCATAAAATGTAGTAGTTTCATCTCTACAGACGACCCATCCTTCAAAAATTATGTTTTAGATATACCCCACTGACGACACAAGGTGGTTAAAAAAACCTGGCATCAATCAAAATGTTGTCTCCATCTGTCCCAGATGTCACACAAACCCCCTTTATGCAAATCCCCTTAATGTAGATTATTGCATAATTAAGGACTGCACGCTACCCTCAGTTCTGATGTCTTTACACGAAACAAGACTGCTTTCCTGACACAATTTACTCCTCTCCACCTTTTTTTTAAAAAACCCAGATGATCCACATAGCCAGGACTAGGTTGAGTATGGTGCTTACTTGCCTTTACAAAGTTTTTACATGATCTCTTCTGGTCAAAGTTCTATCTCACTAGGTTGTGGCAACTCTAATCGCATCACTTATAATTCTGCAAACAGGAACATTCAAATCGGAGGGACAGAATTTGAGGGACAGCACTGATGGGAATGTAAGAGAAGCCCAGCTGAATCAGATTAGTGATCAATCTAGTCCAGCATCCTGTTTCATATAGCAACCAAACCAGTTGTCCTGAAGGGCCAAACAGGATATAGAGGCCAAGACCTTCCCCTGATGTTGGTTCCTAGCACTGGGTTTCAGAGGTTTACTGGCCCTGGAAGTTTGCTTTAGTCACCATGGTAAGTGTTCATTGATTCTTCATGGAGATGACTAATTCCCTCTTAAAGTCATCTATGCTCGTGGCCATCACTACGCCTACTGGCAGTGAATTCCACTGAAGCTGAGAGATAGAAGATAGAAAATGTAATGACTATTAGAGGGACAGTTAATGTGTTGAACCAGAGGAACAGGGAATTATTCAGAAGATATGTGGTTGTGTAGCTAGGTTATTTATAGGCCAAAGAACCTGAGTCCATCAAAATTTTAACAAGATGGTGCCAACAAACAGAAAAACAAAACAGACAGGAAATGTTTAATTTATACCCCAGTTCTGAAAAAAGGAGATGTCAAAGACTGCAGCAAATATCAGACCATCACATTAATTTCTCACATAAATAAAGGGATGCTCAAAATCTTACAACAAAGAATGTTACCATATATGGAACAAGAAATGCCAGAAGTTCAAGCTGGATTCAGAAAAGGAAGAGGCACTAGAGATCATATTGCAAATTTACATTGGTTACTGGAGCGTACAAGACAAATTCAGAAGAAAATCAGCTTGTGTTTCATAGATTACAGCAAAGCTTTTGACTGAGTGGATCATGAAAAGCTGTGGTTGGCTTTAAAGGAAATGGGTATGCCACAGCATTTAATTGTTTTGATGTGCAGTCTATATTCCGGGCAAGAGGCCACTGTTAAAACAGAATATGGAGAAGCAGAATGGTTTCCTACTGGCAAAAGTGTCAGAAAAGGATGAATTTTATCTCCCTGTCTCTTCAATCTTTATGCAGAGCACATAAGGAAAGCTGGATTATATTTAGATGAAGGTGGAGAAAATTGGTGGAAGGAACATTAACAATCTGAGATATGCAGATTATACCATATTACTGGCAGAAAACAATGAAGACTTGAAACGACTACTGCTGAAGATTAAAGCAGAAAGTGCCAAAGCAGCATTACAACTGAACACCAAATGACTACTGAGGAACTACACAATGACTACTGAGGAACTACATAATGACTACTGAGGAACTACACAACTTTATGACTACTGAGGAACTACATAATGACTACTACACAATGACTACTGAGGAACTACATAATGACTACTGAGGAACTACACAACTTTAAGGCTGATGATGAATAAATTGAAATCGTTCAAGATTTTCTATTTCTTGCCTCCATCATCAACCAAAAGGGAGACTGCACCCAAGAAGTCAGAAGGAGATTGGAACTGGGGAGGGCAGCCATGGAGGAACTAGGAAAGATCCTTAAGTCTGCAGTCACACACACTAAATAATTCACTTTCAATGCACATTCAAACTGGATATTACTGTATGAACTGGCAAAATCCAGTTGGACAGTGCACTGAAAGTGGATTTGAAAGTGGATTATTTAGTGTGTGTGACCACAGCCTTGGATGTGTTGCTGGCAACCAAGATCGTTAATTCATACCATAGGCTGCATTTAGACTGGCAGTTTGGCCCAATATAGGCACCTTTCACAAACAAATTAAATGGGCCCGTTCAAACAGCCACAGCTGTCAGGCGTTCCCCCGGGCATACTCACCCTGTCAGGATTAAAAAGCCACCACCTCTGAAGTGGAGTTTTTGTTTCCTCGCACATTCATCAAGCATGGCTGTCTGTCTGTCTGAACACGGGGAGTGTGCACAGAACGGATTTGGCAGTCTGAACCTGCAGATCCGTTCTGCCGCTACAATGATGTAGATGCTTTCCCTCGGGATGTCTCCATGGGTAACCCCCATTAGGGTGTGCTGTGTGGCTGATATGTCCCGCAACATTTTAAACTGAGTCAATTAGAGGTGGCACTATGTCATGGCAAGCTGCCAGTCTGTCCGCAGCCATAGTATTCACCATTACTACATATGGGTGTGAAAGTTGGACAATGAAGAAAGCTGGGAGAACGTAGATTCCTTTGAAATGCAGTGTTGGAGGAGAATTTTACAGATTCTATGGACCACCAAAAAGCAAATAAGTGCATCCTAGACCAAACCAAACCCGCTCTCTGCCTAGAAGCTAAAATGGCTAAACTGAGGCTATCTTACCTCGGTCACACTTTTTGCCTATTCACACAGTAAAATCCAGTTGGAAATTGCACTGAAAGTGGATTGAAAGTAGATTATTTAGTAGTGTGACAGTAGCCTATGAGAAGACAAAAGTCACTGGAAAAGACAATGACACTAGGAAAAGTTGAAGGCACCCAACATGAGATGGAGTGACTCAATAAAAGGAGCCATGGCCCTCAGTTTGCAAGACCTGAGAATGGCAGCTAATGATAGGATGTTTTGAAGAACCTTAATTCATAGGGCAGCCATAAATTGGAAGTGACTTGACGGCCCTTAACACACACACATCTAGGGCCGAGGACAGACTGGCAATCTGGCCCGCTCTGACTCCGCTTTAGAAGTGGAGGCAGAGAGGGTGTCCAGATTGCCGCAGCTGTCCCCTGTCGGCGGGCCGCACTTACCCGCATGCGAGGCGCTTTCCACGTGCTGCAACTGGAGACCTCTTGAAGCTGGTCTCTGGCCATCTGGGCGTGTGTCCCTGCCACTTCCTGGCAGTGTGGACGCATCAGAAAGAGGGCCGGAAGTGCGAACCGGCTGTCCCGGCTGTGCCTCGCCGGAACAGCCGCGCACCGCTCACCACCCCAGTGGAGGCTCCAGGGGCCGGCTGAGGAAGAGTGGACGCACCAGTCCATCTCCTTTCAGGTAAGGTCCCGCAGCACTGGAGCCAGTGTGAACGGGCAGCCATGGGACGGCTTGGCCCCGGGGCTTTTTCGCCCGCTCGCACTGCACTCCAGATTGCCAGTCTGTCCTCGGCCTAGGTTATCTGAGTTATCTCTAAGCAGTTCATATCAGAACCTGACAACACTCCTTTCAAAAAGAAAAGAAAAATCAGTTTTCAGTAATGGGGAGAAAGTACTGAAATTTGAAAATATAATTCTATTCGGTCTGAAAGCCTCAAAATAAAGTGTGCACTCTCTCTCTTTTTCAGTGTTATCATTTCTACTGGCATGGGAGAATAGACTGCTTGCTACTCTTCCCGAGATTCCAGGAACTGTTTAATTAAAACAAGCCTTCTAATTGGGTGCATGCATTGCCACTGACAAAATATGCCTGAGCATCAGTCGGAGTCTGTCTTCTGCGTTCATGCAAATTATGCAGATTGTGCTGATTATATACACACCGCATATGCAAATGAGCTGCAGTCCCCCAATCCACCAGGCTTTGAGAGAGAGGTCTCTGCTCAGCCACGACTCATTGCAATGATACAGGAGACTCAGTGATACCCCCAAAGCTACCGAAAAATCCCCCCAAAACCATTTGTTGAGTGACATTTAAGCTGTGTCGCATGAGGAAATTTTCCTATGGTAGCAACCTGTCATAAATCTGCTGTGAACTAACTACACTAACCCTAACCCAGGAAGCTTTTTGATAGTTCCTGGTACAACCAATGCTAGGAATGCATTCTTTCAGAAAAAGGAAGGAAATGGCTTTATTTGATTTTTAAAATATTGTACATAAATATTGTAAATAAAGTATTCTTGGTGCAGGTTTAAAAAAACAATACCTTGCGCTGTACTGTAAAAGAATTTGTGTTAGATTCAGCATTTCCTAAGCACTGGAAAAATTTGATTGTGCAGTGTAAAGGACAGTTTAAAGGCAGTTATTCTCTTGATTATCCCTCATTTCGAGCAACTGACCAGTGGGATCCTTCTTTGGTTGTTAACCTTTGCATCAAGTCTGGTTGTGCAGAACCTCAGTGGAAGACCAGTTTAATCTGTGAGTAGTTAACAGTCTGATCTATAAAAAGACAAAGTACTTGGACATAAGCCTACTGGTGCCCTGCTTTCCAGGATGTTAATCCCAATCCTTGTATAGGGGCAAGAACACTGACCGTGTGTGACAGACAGACAGACAGACAGACAGACAGACCACACTTCCACATCAAAGAAAAGCTTGCATATAAAATTTTAAAATATAAAATGGACCAGATATTATGGTGATTATTTGCTTGTAATAGTGGGTTCATGAGAACATTGTAAGTAGGTGGTAGCTGTTTTATCCTGTATGAAAAAATGTACTTGCTCTAGTTCCTTCTTTTACACTTCTCTTAAAAATACTGGAGCCCTTATCCTGCTAATCACTTGGGTGCAAATACAAGTAGCCATCTTTGTTGCCAAGCACAGCTCCTTTGCCTTTGTGTCCCATTATGCACATACATCTTACTGCACATTTTCAGAGCAGTAAACATTTAATCTTGACTTCAGATTCTGTGCCTGCCTTACACACTATTCTTTTTCCTCCAATGTATTTACCCTGCAGCTACAATTTTTAAAATGCAATTTTATCACTTGTGACATGTGTGGTGGGGTATGGGGTGGCACCCAAAGGTTGTTTTTAAAAAATTATGCAATTACCCTATCACAGCTGCACAGTGGCGTCCAGCAAGCACCTTCCATTCAAATCCTCATGGTTTAGGTTTTACACATGCATTTCATTGAATGAAAGGGAATAGAAAGAAATGCAGGCAAGGGGGGGGGGGGGCAATGTGAAACTGACCAGACTTTTTTGAAACTGACAAGCAGCTGCAAAGTCCTGTTTTCCATATTGCCAAACGCAAGGGGATTCTCTGCTGTTATCGGCCATTGTAAAAAATGGGAAAGTGTCATACGATCACATAATATGGGGAACCATGCTGAGTGTGCAGAATGCACCATAGAACCCACTGACACTGGCATTGCTAGCTGTGATCATTGGCAATGTGTGTGCATGTGTGTGTGCGTGCCAGTGCAAAGTCGGCTGCAACTCCACCATGCTTTGTACAAGGCTGCAATTTGTATGGGGAAGGAGTCCTCTGGCAGAAGCTCTAGAGGGCTTTTTTAGTTTTGTGCCACTAAATTGAAAAAAAATGGGGGACTGTTTTTGCTGATGCCCTAGTGTAGCTGCATAGTAATGCTAATTTCCTGCCCTTCCTTGCAAATTTGCATGGTTTTCTCTTTGTGATCCTCTAATTTGATCCTGCACACTGGTCATGATCTTTTAGCAGTTTTTTTAAAGCCTGTTCTATGTGGACTGTGCTCTTCCTCCATAGCAATTTTTAAGTTTGGTGGTTCACAGAAGGGTCATGTGACTCAGCTGCCATTCCAGAGACTGCCAAAATGCCCCACCCTACTTTGTTTATGAAAGCGTGAAAGGGAAACATGTTTTCAAAGCTTTAGGCTTCTCATCCCAGTGTCTCTCTCTTTACACCTCACGTCAATTTCATTTCGTACTGACGATCTCCCCCCTTTATTTTGTTTGCATGCAACACTGAAATTCTTTTTTTTTGCACTGAGAACACTAGGGTTTGCCTCCTCACCAATCCCCCTTTCAAGTTAATACCAGCAGGAAAATAAACCTCACATAGCTCCTTTTAAACTCCCCCCCATTGTTTTATTATTATTTTTATTCAGCAATTTGAGACTCATTTGGCTTTTTTAAAAAAAATTAAAAAAAATAAATTTAAACATGAGGGGGAAATTGAGTTTGTTAACTGCTGAATGGGGGAGGATGGCAGAAGGTGCAGAGTGGGCAGAACAACCTCGATGTGGGCAGGAAGTGACAAAAGGTTGTGGGGGGAATCTGTATGCTTTTGAATTGTTTTTGGATTAAAAGCAAAACAAGGGAAAAAATAGCACAAAAGCACTCTCAGAAAATGCAGGGAAACAATAACCAGAAAGCAAACTCAGTGCTGAAGGGAGGAAAATCAATGCAGAATGACAAAGAAAACCTGATGGACACACATGGTGAAAGCAAGGGAAAACACCAATGCATAGTAGGCCTATAATCGTCATGGCAGGAAGAAACTCAACAGGCAAAGATCTATTTCATCTGCAGGCACTGAGATTTATTACAAATTCTTAAAGTAACATGATTCCCCCAAACTTGACAACCTGGCATCCACTGATTTCAACTGAATGTATTGGTGTATGATTAGATCAGGGCGTTAATCCTGTTGCTTTCAATAGATTCAAAGACTTATCTTAGGCACCACGCTAGCAGCCCCAAACACATAGGATGTATCTTTCTCACCACATCAAAAAGGTGCATGTTCACTGATCTTTTTCTCCCCCCCCCCCCCTTCTTCAGTGTGGATTGCCAGTGAAGATCTTAATTTTCAATCTTGGCTTCTTTTAAAAAAATATCTTCAACAAGAGCAGAATGCTTCCTTTGAGCTCTATGCTAAAACAAGTAGAGAAAAGATCAAAACCTCCTAGCCTTTAAAAGCTTAGGCAATTCAATAGGTCCTGATCTTGTTATATTCTTGCATCCATTACCAGTTCAGGCAGGTGTTAAGTTTCAATTAACCTGGGATTCAGGTATTACAGAATCTTGTCTGCTAATTACTTACATAATTACATGGCACGGGGAGCACAGAATGGAATCAGTCATCATGCTAGGTCTCTGTGATTTGCTGAAGAAAGGAGGAATTTCCAGGGTGAGGCACAGCATTGGTGATCCCGGACAAAAGTGGCCTTTAGGGGGAAAAAATAGCAGATAAAAGTGTTCTGTAAAAAGCAAAGTGGGAAATTATTAAGTAGGCTTTTGTTAATCTCTTGAGTATAGAAAGAGTACCAGTAACACATATGTTTCATGGTGCCTTTATTTTGGTCAGCTGATCATAGTTAAAATAATTTTACTTCCAGTTTACATAAACATAAACCCTAAGGCATCACTGGTGCTTATAGGGTTGCCAAGTCTGGGTTGGAAAGTACCTGGGGACTTTGGGGGTGGAGCCAGGAGAAGGTGGGGTTTGGGGAGGGGAGGGGAGGGGCCTCAGCATGGTACAATGCCATAGAACCCACCCTCCAAAGCAGCCATTTTCTCCACGGGAGCTGATCTCTGTCAGCTGGGGATCAGTTGTAAAAGCGGGAGATCCCCAGGCCCCACCTGGAGGCTGGCAACCCTAGGTGCTTATCCCCAGCTAAAATTAGTTCAGGTCAGACCTTAAGGTCCTTTTGCACCTGACACATGCAGACCAATCTTATGCATGTTTACTCAGAAGTAAGGCACACTGATTTCAATGGGATCCGTTCCCTGATAACCATACATAGGCTTCTTTGAGACTTTGCCCTGCTGTCTGTGCCAAGCGTTACTAGTGCTGCATTTTTAAGTCTAGGAGCATTTTATTCCCATCTTGGCAACCTTACTGATTTATTTCAGAGCCCATGTTAAGGAGCTGATTATTACTTCTAAATTCCTAAACTAACCGCTCTCTGAGTGTAGGTGTCCAGCTGATAAAGAAAACAGGACCCCCACTTTTAACAGCAACGTATTTCTTGTTTTGTTCTCAGCCCATCCTTCTCCAAGGAGTTCAGGACAGTCTCTTCCCCTCACGTTTATTCCCACAAGGATTCCTGTGAAGATGGTCGCTCGGTTCAATTATGATTCTAGCACTCCAGTCTTGTGTAATGGGAGAGCCCACAACCAACCCACAGTCCTCCTGATAAGTAGAGTCACCACTTATGGAAATAAGGCAACGTCAGTATTTTCCAGCTTTGTCACACACAGAAGTGTATTCTCAAATCTCTATTCTCCTTTAACAGCTGCAATACTAAATTCACTTTATTCCTCTGCGGCAAACTAGACCTGCCAGACTTTGTTGTCTTCACAAGAGAATTTTGTATTTAGCATGGTGCTACTGAACTCCCAAGAGACTGTGCCACAGAGTTGCCAGATCCTAACTTGTAGCTGGCAGGGGGCTTTGGGGGGCATTGCAGGAGGGGGTGGGGATGTCACTGACATGATGACATCATACATAAGTGCCCCAGTGTCTCCCTGTATGATTATCCTCGGGGCACCCCATTTTGGAGCAGCTGGCACAAGAACTGTGCTTTGGACCAGAACAGGATATATCTTCTTGAAGGGGAGAGTCCTGTGAATGTGGGGGTATATGATATATGGTGATCCTGACTTTATTTTAGGGTTCAGAGCTTTCCAACTCTCCTTAGTGTTTCTGGATGAATTCACAAATAACTCGCGAATAAGGAATGAATAAGGAACTGGGAATAAGGAACCAACTTCAGCCTCTGAGCACTGCATACCTGCTCAAGTTCTGAAGCTAGGCAGGGAGAAGAAGGCAGTGGGCAGCAGCAGCATCCAGGAGGAGGATTGGCAGGGAAGGGGGGGAGAAAGAGATCTGACAGTGAGAGTGGGAAGAGGCAGCAGGACACTCTCCCCAGCCCTCTCACTCGGGCTAGCCCACCTGCCCACCCACCACACCACACCACACCACCAAGCAAGCCAGGCACCTCCTGCTGCTGGAACTGCCACCCCCTCCACCTTCGCTGTCCTGGATGTCGCTGGCTGGGAGTGAAGCGAGGCCAGTGGGGAAGCAGACAAGGCGCTCAGTTGTCTGGCAGCCAGGTTGGATGCAGCAAGTTGAGGCAGCAAGTTGAGGCACTTTGGTGCTAGCCTGGGAGGGAGGGGCCTAGAAGAAATGCTAGAGGGCCAGGCCCTGTGGGCCCCATGTTAGCTACGGGCCTGACTGGAGTTGCCAGTCTCCCTGTGGGGCCTGGAGATCTCCCAGAAATTACCGTGTTCCCCAGCCACGGCACATCGTTTCCCCTACACAGAATTTCCCAGCTATTACAACTGATCTCCAGATGACCAATGGCTGGAGACAATGGCTGCTTTGGGCAGTGGACTCTATGGCATTATACCCTGCTGAAGTCCCTCTGCACCCCAAATCCTGCCCTCCCCAGGCTCTAGTTTGGTGTAGTGGTTAAGTGCGCAGGCTCTAATATGGGAGAGCCGGGTTTGATTCCCCACTCCTCCACTTGCACCTGCTGGATGACCTTGGACAAGCTGTAGTTCTGTTCTTGAAAAAGAGCAGTTTCTGTCAGAGCTCTCTCAGCCCTACCTACCTCACAGGGTGTCTGTTGTGGGGAGGGGAAGGGAAAGGAGTTTGTAAGCTGCTCTGAGACTCCCTTGAGTAGTGAAGGGTGGGGTATAAATCAAATCTCAATCTCTTCCTCCTCCTCCTCTTCCCCTCAAATCTACAGGTATTTCTCAACCCAGAGTTGGCAACCCTGTAACTGGCTATGGAACCGCTTACCAGACCCTTGGAACCAGAAGACATGGCATAGGAGGAGGTGCTTTTCTACCTTAACTGCCACTGCATAGCCCCAAATCAACATAAATCAGGAGTGGAGGGAACCATACCTGCTACCATGAGGCTGTCCTCCCATACTACTCACTTGTGTTAGCCAGCAAGGCACTGCAAAGTGCTCTTATGAATTTTAATATTCATAAGTTTGAACTTGGGTTGCTATGCTGCAAGGACTACAGGCATTCTCCATTGCTGGGAGAAGCTCCAGTCCACTCCAGGGGGCTGGCAACCTCTATAGTTCACCAAGACAGAAGCAAGGGCCCCCTTGCAATAAGGGTTCTTTCTGTCACATCACGCTGGTCAACCTCTGCCCCCTCCAACATACCTACACGGATTATGCTAAACAAGGTTACCTGGCAACTAATTGTCGGGCCATCAGCCAGCCGGCCAGGGCCGACTGCCCAACCAGCATCATCCCCTATCTGCTTTACCACCCTTTACGTCCAGCTTTCTATCCAAATACCCTTGCCTCCATCTTTAATCTCTGGATTCGCGACCAGAGAGACCACATGGTCTTGCCGGTTCAAGACACGTTCCCCATTTTTCTGTTTCCTCCCCATCCAACTCTCCATTTGAGCGGACAACTCCTCTTCAGGACAGGTACAGTATAACCCAACCAACGTTTCCGGCAAATTGCAACAGTGCTGTTTTCTATCTAAATTTCCTTAGACCTGTGTGTGTGTGTGTGAGATTCTGTTTTGTGTATGCTTGAACAACATCATTCAGTAAAGAGCATTTAAACTTAACCTCAGCCTCAGTGCCTCTTTCCTGAAGAACTCCCAGGAGGGGTGGGACCCTGGTATAGTTGGCTATGCACCGGTAATTTGCCAATTGCTCATCTTAAATTAAAGCAATTCGGCTAACACTTGGGGCAGCAAAATTACTTGAGACAGCCCTGCCTTATAGCTAAGCAGAAGGAAATAAACATGGCTTGCCTCCCTCTATTTTCCCCTTCCCTCTGCCGCCCCACCAGTTACAGACGGGACACTCACCTGGAGCTTCCTTCTAGAGCCCATTGTATTTCTTCCCGCAACGGGCCTTACTCTTAGTTAAAATAGTTATAAATAGAAAACTAGATATGAGACAAATTATTCTAGCTTCTGTAGTCATTATTTTTCGTCAAGACACAGCCAATTTAGGATTTTCAAGGCAAGAGATATTCAGAGGTGGTTTGCCCTTGCCAGCCTCTGGACTTCCTTGGTGGTCTCCCATCAAATACTGACCAGGGCTGACCCTGCTTAGCTTCTGAGATCTAACAAGATTGGGCCAGCCTAGGCTATTCCGGGTCAGTGCTGAGTTCTTCAGGTCAGGGCTCCTGGCATGCTCATTCATAAATGTGGGTATAGCTCAATGGAAGACGTAATGATTTGTGTGCAGGTGATTTCAAGGCCTCAGATACACATGAAGCTACCTTGTACCAAGTCAATTCTTGACCTATCAATTTCAGGATTGTCTGCTCTGGGTGGCAGTGCTAGATGGACCTGACCTGGTATCAGACAGCTTCATATAGGGGTTGCCAGGTCTACCACCTCTTCTGTGAAGAATGTTAGAGGCGTAATGGAAAAGCAGGGGATTTTCCCCCCATTAGGCTGTGTGGATACTAGACTTCATTTTGAGGTAGATTTGTGGCTCGTGTGCCTTTCTGAATTGTAATTTTCAGTCATGTTGATGTGTTACTGCCTTCGATTTTTCTTCAAAGAAAAAAAAAGAAATGGAATATATATGTTTTTAAAATAAACATCTTTCCTCAGATTTGAAAGGAAAAGTGTATTAATCTTTCTCTCTTTTTTTCCTCAAATGCTTGCAAGCCAAAGGAAACAGTATTGTGGTCTGACTTATCTAAAATCACAGTGCATGTAATTTGATGAAATTAAGGGGAAAAGTGACTGTTCTCCCTACTTCCCACATACATAGCCATTTATTAGAAACGGTGGGGTAACTGAAGTGGCAGGCAAGCCCCGTGGCTACTGTCAAAAAAATTATTCCCCAGTGAGGAAAGCCCCTGAAAGTAAAGCAGGAACCAGCTAACCTTTCCCCCGTCCCTTCAGACAAGACCTTCACTTGGTCTAGTTGATTCAACTATCAAAGTATAACCAATTCCTTTCTCTCTCTCTCTCTCTCTCTCTCTCTTTTCCACTGAAAGAGCTGATCTATATATTTTTCGCACATGAATGAGCTTTTTATTTGCCAGGCTGACTGAGAATGTTGAAAATTATTAAAGGGGACTAACAAGGGAATATTGGCCTGTAGGATCATTTTTGAGCAACTATTTCTATTTATTTTATTATTAGGATTATTAAACACAAAGTCTGCCTTTGCAAGGCTTGTTGTTCTGAAGTCCCCAGTGCTCTATAAACTATAGCCGTGTGAGAAAGTTTTCAACGTTTAGCTAGTCTAGCTCTGGGATTTTACTATTACCTAATATTTCCATTCTTGGGTTCTGGGCATGCCATGTAAATGGTACCTTTCATGAGCCAAGTCTTCTGAGAAGACTAGAAGGGCTGTTCCTGCAGCATGCTGGGTGGATCTTTCTTTTTAAATGGAAAAAAAAAAACCCTGCCACCAGTGTGTGTGTGTGCGCGCCCACATACACACACACACACACACACACACACACACACACACACACACACACAGACGATTCCATTATGAAAGCAGAATTGTCATTTCAGAGCCATTGAATCTGATGACATCCTTAATACTAGCCATTGTTTTCAGAAAAGATGCCATTGTGTGTCCTTGCATATATGCTGACCAAAGCAGAGGCAATAAGCACAGCTTTGGATAAACTGAGCTTAGCCTCCGGGGAGAACTTTAACGTCAGGGGTTTGTCTGAATGTCTCGATTCACTGGCAGTCTTCCAGAGAGGAAATACCCGCCATTGTACATGGGGTGCAGTTTGTCTAAACTCTGAACAGATATCATTTGTTCCTTTCTAAGAGATGAACTTTATATGGAAATTACCAAAAGGGAACTGGGGTCCAAAATAAAATGTTTGAAAAGATGAAAAGGGGGAGGGGGAGGTTGGGCGGCATTTTGTCAAGTTGGCTGGCCTAATAAAAACTACCTTTCCAGTCAGCTGCCTGGATGATATTTTTAAATAAATTCTTTTTTCCCTAGAGGGCATAGCCAGTTAACACTAGAATGAGGGTGGGAAGCTTTCACTCTGTAATGCATAGCTGAGGATGATGTTTTGTTACAGCAAAAGTTAAAAAGAAAGGAAAGAAAACCCATCACATGAGGGTCATGTGGGAAAGAGCAGAAGCCATATAAAATAGCTCAAAAAAGGGGGGAAAGTCACGGGCATTGTATTTTGACAATCAAATCCTTAATTTAAATAGAGCCTCCTGATATATAATTTGTCTACCACAAGATGATGTATGTCAATTAACACATGGAATTCACTGCCACAGGAGGTGGTGGTGGCTACAAGCATGGACAGCTTCAAGAAGAAGAAGAACAGATTGGACTTATATCCCACCCTTCACTCACTTGGAGTCTCAGAGCGGCTTACAAACTCCTTTCCCTTCCCCTCCCCACAACAGACAGCCTGTGAGGTAGGTGGGGCTGAGAGAGCTCTGAGACAACTGTCCTTGAGAGAACAGCTGGTACAGAGCTATGGCTTGCCCAAGGTCATCCAGCAGGTACAAGTGGAGGAGTGGGGAATCAAACCCAGTTCTGCCAGATTAGAGTCTGCACACTTAACCACTACACCAGATTGGCTCTCTCTCTTCAAGAGGGAATTAGATAAACATATGGAGCAGAGGTCCATCAGTGGCTATTAGCCACAAGGTATAGATAGGGACTCTGGGGCAAGTGATGCTCCGTATTCTTGGTGCTTGGGGGGCGGCAACAGTGGGAGAGTTTCTACTTAATTAGTTTATTTCAACTCATATGACCAATTGTCTCAAGCACAACCACAACATACATATAAAATACCAAAGTGAGAGTTTAAAACGACATTTCAAGTGTAGTGTCCTGGCCCCACTGCTGGACCTCCTGATGGCACCTGGTGTTTCTGGCCACTGTGTGACAGAATGTTGGACTGGATGGGCCATTGGCCTGACCCAACATTGGCTTCTCTTATGTTCTTATGCCATTCATTCATGACTATGTCTCTGTGTAAAGAGCCCTCAAGTCACAGCTGTCTTATGGTGACCCCACTGGGTTTTCAAGGCAAGTGAATGAGCAGAGGTGGTTTGCCCTTGCCTTCCTCTGCAAAGTCATCCTTGATTGTCTCCCATCCAAGTACTGACCCTGCTTAGCTTCCAAGATCTGATGGAATCTGGCTATGCTATACCATTCCCCATTTGTGACTAGAATTCCACAAATAAAATTCATTCCTCGCCGATCCTTTTAATTCAAGGTCATAAACCACAGTGGTGTAGTAGCTGTCAGACTAAGATCAGGGAGGCCCAAACTGAAATCCCCCTTCTTCCATGGAAACCTTCTGGGTGACTTAAGAACAGCATAATTTACCTCACAGGGTCGTTGTGTGGACAAAATGGAGAAGAGAATGATGTAAGCAGCTTTGGTCCCCACTGGGGAGAAATGCAGTGTATAAATGAAGTAAATAATAACTCCACCACCACGGTCCTCTCCCTTGGATAAATTTCAGTTGCACTTGTGTGGAAGAAAAGCTTGGTGGATTGTGCATCTCAAACTGCACGAACACATATAACTGTTGTCAGTATGATGAGTCATACATTTCTCTCGTTTTAGTCCCTGATCTTTGCTTAACAATGCTGCTTAAATTATAATTTCTAAATATGTGAAAAGTGCAAGCTTAAATTAGAGCCTAAAGTGGCATTATAGAAACAACTCAATTGATCCCTGCCAAATGGAGCTGAATTCACCGTCCTACCATTCTAAAGGGCTGATATTGCCGACTCAAAGGGCACTGGTTAGGGATGCCAGCCTCCAGGTGGGACTTGGGGATTCCCTGGAATTATAGCTCATCTCCGGACTTATGGAGAGCAGTCCCCCGGGAGAAAAGGGATGCTGGGGGGGGGGGGGCTCTATGGCATTGAACTCGACGGAGGTCCCTGTCCTCCCCAGGTTCCATCCCCAATTCTCCAGGAGTTTTCCAACCTGGATCTAGCACTGATAACTATTGAGAGTAGAAAAGGGAGCTAGATTCTGTGGGTAATGAAATGGGTTCCTCTGCTAGAGCCAATGGAGAGGGGACAAGCCAGAGGTCCTGAAAAGGCAGAGGGAGACAGAAAGCAAACACACAGGAAAACATGGTTTCAGGTCTGTAGTCGAACTTATACCTCCAAAACCTTATTGGTCCCTATGATGCTACTGGACTCAAGTCTAGCTGTTCTAACACAGGGGAAAGGGGGTCCAAGGGAGGAGAACTCTTCCTTCTCTCTAGGCTCTGTGCCCAAAACCCTGGGAGCTTTCGGGGGCAGAACTTGTGAAGGGGGAGTGCTGACACTGTGACGTCACTTCCCGAGGAACACCCAGAAGTGATGTCACAGGCTCCCCTCGCCTGAACCACTCTAAAAATCCCTCCAATCTCTATAATAGAGACCAAAGAGACTGGGGAAATTCCTAGAAAGTTGGGGATGGTCCCAGACATCACAGCATCCACACCATTTCCCCATTTTTTTCTCCTACTGCTCAGTCTAGTGGACACTGGCAATGGAGTATGGGGACAAGAGCTTGCCTCCCATGGGCAGACAACCAACAATCCTATTTCCACAGACAACCAACAATCCTACTTCCACTATCAATCAAAGGATGGAGATTGCCAGTGCTTACAGTGCCGACTAACTGGATCAGGGATGAACTTGTGCTTTCCAACCAAAGGACAAGAACTTTACTCAAAGGCAGTCGCTGTGGGCCTCAGTTCTAGAGCTCCACTGGCAGCCAGGAGAAACTAGAGACAAGCTCCAGTAACTCTGCAAGGTCCAGTCAGGTCAGATCAAGCACCAGTGCTAGGGACAGGCTCACTCATGGCATCCTCTTGCACCACCCTTTGTTGGTGTTCCTCACCAATTCTGAGATGAGTGGGCCATGGAGTGCTGGCCCACCAATCTCAGACCCCTCTCAGACTTAGTAGGACAGCTCATCTACAGACTACAGACTACAGAGATCAGTTCCCCTGGAGAAAATGGATGCTTTGGAGGGTGGATTCTATGGCATTGTACCTCACTAAGGTCCCTGTCCTCCCCAGGCTCTGCCCCCAGATCTTGAGCAGGTGTTTCCCAACCTGGATCTGGCAACCTTACCCACCCATCCCCTGCCGGTGTCCAGGCGGGACCTGGCAACCCTATGGCTTGTAACACTGTAGAGTTCACTCATCCTGGTTTTCTCCTGGGCCGTTTCAATTTCCCGGTCCACCCCTGGAATACAGACAATGCCACAAATATATGTGTATATCATGTATACACATGGTATCCTATTCAACAGGAGACACATACACTTGAAAACAGAGATATCACTCTGGCTAGATAGAGGCAGAAACCTTAATTTAAATCCATCGGATGCTAATGCACAATTTGTACTAAAAAAAAAAAGAAGCTTCAAGATACAGAACTAAAAATAAGGTTTGGTGTGTTCCACTCTGCCTGCTTTTTTGGCTTGGTTTTTTACTATTATGCAGGGCGGGTTAGGCTACTGAACCAGAAGGAACCGTGAACAAAAAAAGGTCTTCATGCAACTGCGCAACCACCAAGAACACCCCAGGATTCCAGGAATTGTTGGAAAGCATGTTTATGATTCTTCTCTCTTCTTCTGTGCTGACAGTCGGGTTTGCCATAGACGGTGCTGCAGTATTGCCTACATTTCACGTTGTGAGTTTGACCAAACCTGTTCTGCTGTCTCCAAGGTTAGAGGCTCTGTCTCTCAGAAGCCCTGTACACACAGGAAGGAACTAATTTTGATGTATATGTATTTAATTCGTCTTCCATAAGAAACATCTCTGTGGTTCTAAACATACCTTTTCCAGATGTGTTTGAACAAATCGTTATGCATGAGGTTCAGGTTCCTTTCTCGAGTTTGGGCTAAAGTGAAAGAGAATTAAAAGGGAGCTATTATTTGGTTTTGGGGAAACAATTTGATCTTAGGATGGCTATATGTGTGCGTGTGTATATATATATCTATATATATATATATCTTCACACATATATATCTTAATAAGCTGGTTCAGCCTGCATCTTGCTTTTCTATTTCTCTCCCACATTAAGAATAATCTCACTAGACAGCATTGTCTGGTGGGAATTCTTAAGAGGGTCATTTTATTTTTTTTTTAAATCATGAGAGGGAGCTGTTTTATTTATTTATTTATTTATTTTTAATTTTATTTTTTGTTCAACTTTTACAAATGGTCACAGTTATTTGTATCTGTGCGACATTCGACCAGAAAGTCATCTGAATTGATTCCTGCTCCTTTCCGGTGTTACCAGCAACTGACTGTTCCCCTGATCTTCTCTGAGCAAGTCGGACTTAGCTCTTGGTGGGTTGGTCTGGACAAGTAACAGTCTGATCTTCAGATCTGTTGTATCGGAACATTAGTCTGTAAGGGAATGTGCCAAAGCAACACGAGTGCAATGCTTTTGCAAGGGTATTGCAAGTTCAGGACTAGGACTGAAAAGACTCCAGTTTGAACCCCCACTCTGCCATGGAAGCTTGCTGGGCCAGTCGTACACTTGCTGCCTAACCAACCTCACAGGGCTGTTGTGAATGTAAAATGGAGGAGAATGATGGAAGCCACTTTAGACCCATCAGCAGTCTCAGAGACAGATATTCTGTGGAACATATGTTTAGAAATGATGTGAGAATGGTGGAGGGGGCAGGTCCAAAAATATGTTTTCCAGCATGCACATTCTTCATTGTTTAGGCCTGGGACCTGCTTACCTGAAGGACCGTCTCTCTCCATATGCCCCCCAGCGAGCACTACAGTCTGGAACCCTAAATCGGATGGTCCTCCCTGGATTGAAAGAGGCACGGCTGGCAACAACACGGGCCAGGGCTTTCTCAGTAGCGGCCCCGCACTGGTGGAATGAGCTCCCGGAGAACATCAGGGCCCTGCGGGATTTGATGCAGTTCCGCAGGGCCTGTAAAACGGAGCTCTTCCACCAGGCTTTTAAGTAGGGGCCGCCTAAGGTAGACATCTTAGCCCTGGCCTGGTTCCATCTGCCAGTTTCGTCTGCTGGTAATTACATCTACCAACCTGTTATACAGGAAATACATATGACCCACCTGCTGGGACCCACCTGTGAGTAGATCTGAAATGCCGCCAGTGGAGGACATGTAGAGTACTGGAAGTTTTAATTTCGACTGTTATTTTAAACTAATTGTATTTTAACCTTTGTTGTAAGCCGCTCTGAGCCTGCCTTTGGGTGGAGAGAGCGGGATATAAGTTAAATAAATAAATAAATAAATAAATAAATAAATAAATAAATAAATTAGCAAGCTCCAACTATGGAAGAAACTTGACTGCCCAGAGATGGCTGCTGCTCCCAGCCATCCCCCACTATCACTGTAAACCACGCCAGGCTGGGGTGTTTCCTAGCCTTCACAACCGGGCCCACTGCAGCATCCTCCACCCCAGTCTTGCTGCTTCTGTATACTTACACTGTATGCAAATTAGCACTGCCGTGTGAGGTTCAATTGATGCTGACAGTAGTCAAGAGAAGGCACATTGCTGTGCAGGTGGAGAAAAAAGAGACATAGTGACATGAGGGGTCATCATAAGTCAGCTGTGACTTTATGGCACTTTTGATCACCACCACCACGGATGGGCTACAACTAAGTTTCCATGAAAGAGCAAATAGCAGCTCCCTTAGGTTTTAAAACGGTGGAAACAATGCAGAGGGGAAGACACCACAGCCCCAGTCTGAAACATTCCTTTGTATGTCTGGGAATAAATAATATCATCATCATCATCATCATCATCATCATCATGATCATCATCATCATTTCAACTTTTATCCCGCCCGTCCAGCAAGGCCAGCTCAGGGTGGCTTACAGCAATGTAAACAATGTGGAATCGTAGTTCCATACACAATAAAAAATCATTAATACAAGTTTTAAAAACAAAGTATAAAACATACAAAGTGCTAGAAGTTATTACTCCACATTCAGCCAGCTTTTGTTATAGTTGCTGTCAGCTGGTCGCGGTACGCAGCGTTTGGCATTTAGGTTGGGTGATGATTGAAAAGAAGGGGGGGACCCAGGGGATCGGGCTCGCTCATTGTGCACTGTCCGATGACACAGGGACAGTGGCGGTGGTAATAACGGTGGTAAGAGTGGTGTTAGCGGTGGCAGCCCCAAAAGCCTGGCGGAAGAGCTCTGTCTTACAGGCCCTGCAGAACTGCAACAGGTCCAGCAGGGCCCTGATCTCCTCTGGGAGCTTGTTCCACCACAGTGGGGCTGCCACCGAAAAAGCCCTTGTACTGGTTATAACCAACCTGGCTTCCTTGATGTTCAGGAGGACCAGCCGGTTCTGGGTCCCTGACCGCAGTGCTCTCTGTGGTACATATGGATAAAGGCAGTCTCTCAGGTATGCAGGTCCCTGGCCATAAAGGGCCATAAAGGGCTTTAAAGGTGAGTAGCAGAAACTTGAACCGAATCCGGTATGCTATAGGCAGCCACTGCAGCTTTTTCAGGGCAGGGTGGATGTGTTCTTGCATAGGAAGACAGAACAACAGCCTCGCCGCTGCATTCTGCACTAGCTGCAGCTTCCAGATTTGGGCCAAAGGCAGCCCCGTGTAGAGGGCATTACAGTAATCCAGTCTCAAGGTGACCATTGCATGGATCACTGTTGCCAGGTCATTGCATTCGAGGAAGGGAACTAACTGCCTAATCAGCCTAAGATGGTAAAAGGCCGACTTGGCAGTGGCTGCTACCTGGGCCTCCATTGTTAAGGAGATATCTAGAAGCCCTCCTAAACTCCTAACCCTCGGCGTTGGCACCAGTGGCACCCCATCGAAGGCTGGGAGTGGGATCCCTATCCCCGAACGGCTCCGACTCAGGCACAGGACGTCTGTCTTTGTCGGATTCAATTTCAACTGGCTCAGCCTAAGCCAACCAGCCACAGCTTGCAGTGCCCAATCCAGGTCTTCCGGTTTGGAGTCGGACCAGCCGCCCAACATCAGATAGAGCTGGGTGTCATCTGCATACTGGTGACAACACAGCCCATGCCTCCAGGCAATCTGGGCAAGAGGGCGCATGTAGATGTTGAATAACATCGGGAACAGTACCACCCCTTGAGGCACGCCACAATCAAGTGGATGCCTCTGGGACAGTTTGGATCACCAAACTCCTGGGCCATCTTTGCCTATTGACCACATGAGGTGCAGAGGAATTTATGAGGAGTGAACAGCCCTCCCCCCATGGTGAGCAGCAGAGTGTGCTAGGAGGCTGGGTTATCCATATCTAATAGGGTTGTTGACTGTATTTAGGGTTGCCAGCAGCAGGTTGGGATTTTAGGGGTGGTGCCTGAGGAGGGCAGGGTTTGGGGAGTGGAGTGGAGTGGAGGGATTTCAATGGGTTATAATGCCATAGAGTCCACCTTCCAACATGCCATTTTCTCCAGGTGAATCATTTCTATCCCCTGGAGATCAGTGGTAATCCCAGGAGATCTCCAGCCACCTGGTGGTTGGCAACGCTATTCTGTTTGATCTGTCTGTTTTGAATGATGAATGGAAAATGAATTTTTAAAAGGCAAAACAAAAGGAGAGCGGAAGAAACAGGAGAGCAGTAAATATCCTTCCTCCCTTTGCGGCCAGGTTTCTGAGGGCAGATCAACCAAACTGATTTGGCAGTTTACTAGAGATAAGGGATTACCTCCAGGAGGTAAGAGGATTACTCAAGGAATCAGGTTCATTGCAACAGTTTTTCAGGTATGAAAGCCTTGGGCTGTGAAGATTTCATTGTGTACATTTTACAGAAACCCACCAGAAAATAAGCCCTCAAGAGGTTCACTTTCCCTTCGCACAATCTTGAAAAATATCACCAGCAACCACACGTTTACCATCTGAAAAAAAATAATCCCTTTTTATCCAAACATTGGACTGATTTACATGAATAATAATTACTTTATCCAATGCAATCATGTTGTCTAAAAGAAATCCTGCCATGCACAATGACAGCAGTTACCAAAGTTCTTTTATAATAGCATAAAAACTGCAGTGAAAAAGGCAAGTCCTTTTACGTTGCCATCTTTATGGTCTACGCTTATGGCTTGACATTCTGGAGTGTTCGCATAAAATTTCCATTCCATATGTTCCGTTTATGAAAACATTGTCCTGTTCAGAACTGGGTCTCCTTTCCTTTACTCTCTACTGTTGCCATATAAAGTATTTATTTCTGCCGTTGAGGAATGATTCCATTCAGCACTTGCTCGTCTCCCTGCCCCCTGCCTCATTTTTTTCCAATGTGTGTATTAAATAGCGTTTACAGCTTAACAGACAGCTAACAATGTTTTGTTTGTGTAAAAGCACAACTAGACCAGGCCCCTTACTTAAATTTCCTTTCATATTTTCCACTGGTTCTCTTGTCTTGTTAACTTGGAAGGTCACATACTTTGCTTCACCTATGTTGGCCAAGGACAGGTTACTTTCTTATTTGATTCCCAAAGCTCATCTATTGCAGTCACTTTCTTCTCCCAGTGTGCTCTTGCGCAAACAGTGGCTGCAATGACACATTGTTGGATGTTGTGAAATCATTGTGCTACAGCAACCATTTGTCTCCACGACTGCCTTGTCCATACACACACACACACACACACACACTCCAGCTGTGAGTGATTATAGAATAAGAACATTAGAAAAACCCTGCTGGATCAGACTGGTGGTCCATCTAGTCTAGCAACCTATTTCACACAGCAACCAACCTGTTGCCTTGAAGGGCTAACAACTGGGACATAGAGGCCAAGGCCTTCCCCTGATGCTGTCTCTCAGCACTGGCATTCAGAGGTCTGCTGCCTCTGTATATGGAGGTTCCCTCTAGTCACCATGTCTAGCAGCCATTGATGGATCTCTCCTCCATGGTTCTGTCTAACCATTCCCCCTTTAAAAACATCTGTGCTCATGGCCATCAACACATCCACTGGGCAGTGAATTCCACAATTTATTTATTCCATTGACATTATGGGAAGATTGTTCAATATCCTCTACAATGACGAGTAGATGCAGGCAGTGATTTTACTAAGCGGGTGCTAAGGACAGAGTTTTGGTCTCCTGTTTTGGCTAGAAGACTTAGAAGTTAAGGCTAAGAGCCAAACTAAATCACACTGTTTCTGGGGCCACTCCAGATTCTGTCATACCAGAATAGGGTTCCCAGAACTCCCGGTGGAGGCAGGGGTCCCGTGTCACCAGGCCCTGCTGCCTAGCCACCAATCAGCTGGCCAGCAGGGAGACTTACCAGCAGAAAGAGGAGGGCCTATGCCACATTGCCAGCATTGCACAGGGAGTGATCTGGGCAATGTTCTGGTATTTGAGCAAAAACTCTATGGTTAAACTAGCTTCTACCATAGAGTTTTTGCCCAAATACCAGAGTGTCTCCCAGAAGTTGCTGGCATGATGACGTCACTACCTGTGCAACACTAGTAATGTGGCCTGGCCTTTCTCTTTCTCTTAGTAAGTCCCCCCCCCCCATCCCCCACTGGTTGTCAGGAGGGGCTTGGCAATCCTAAACCAGATGTGGGCTGCAAGTTCCATGTTTGGAGCTCCCAGTATTTTTTGAAACTTCTTAGGTGCATGGGGCCCCGATTCAGATGAGGGCCATGACATATGGGGAAGTGGGGCTTAATCCTCTCCGTGAACCATTTTCTTGACCCAACAGCCCTCAGCTTTCCTAAGCTTTTGCCGTGTTTCCAAATGCATTGATAGAGATGAATCAGTGCAATGCTCTCAAACTGAGATAGAATTAAATTGATTTAAAAGTGTTTGCACAGCTTGGCAGTAAATAGACACCAGCCAATTAGACCAAGCAAGTAAAAGCAGCTGGTGATGATATGTACAAAGTAAACATATTTTACAGCAATTGGCTGTCATGATTTTTCTCCATTTCTAGGAGAATAGCTTGTGCACAGAATCAATATAGGCAGATTAAAAATTACAATAGTGCATCATGGTACCAGTACAATCAGGCTGGTGCCCTGCAATAGCAGCTGGCACAACACATTTCAAAAGGCCAATGTGAAAACTGGTATGTGAGAACAATGTACCTGCAGTGCAATCCTAAACAGAATTACTCCATTATAATTCCATTCAAGTCAAAAGGCCAATAAGGGTATAACTCTTCTTAAAATCTCACTGTTTATCTCCCAACTTCCAGCAAGCTCAAATTTAAGGATTCCTTTTATTCCATGACCATCTGAGAGTTGCATTGTGGGTTGAATTTGGCCTGAAATCCCTTAAAGCTAAAGCTTGGCTCTGAACTCTCAAATGGAAGCTCAAAACCTTAGGAGCTACTCCCTTGGAGAGACTCCTGTTTCTGGTAAAACAGGATAAATCCTGTACCGCCTGGGACAAATTGCTGGACTCCAAACTACATTATCTCAAAATCTCTCCAGATATGATCTATTACTGGGACATCAAAGAACTTTTCAGTACAGCAAAAGAACCCATTGAGAAGCTCTATTATTTAAGTACCTCTCTGAGGTCCAGACATACCTTCTCATCAGCAGTGGCTAAATTGCATCTCCCAAAAAGATGCCAGATTATGTGGAAAATCTAAGTGTTCCAAAATATAGAACAGCTTTTACCCTCGGACGACTAAATGTACAACCCACAACAGTTGCCAGCAGTCACTACATAAAGCAACCATATTCAGAAAGGTTATGCCCATGTGGCAGTGGGAAAATAGAGACTAGATCATACCCTACTTCATTGCTATATGCGTTCAGAGTACAGAAATGAGCTTGAAGACTGGTCCTCTATCTCACCCCCTGCTAGGGTGACATGGTTTCTGAGAGACAGAAAAGTCACTCTGTAGCCAAATTTCTCTCAATTGTGGCTCGTCGTACAGCTGTTAAGAACTGATAGGTTGATGGAACAGTAGTTTTATCACCATCAATTATCCAATTCATAGCAGTAGGCTTCTAGTCCATAGCAGTGCACCTGAAAGATTACAATAATAAACATGAATCCCCAAACCAATGGAACCTTGTAACCTTGTAATGTCACAGATTTGTGGCACATGAAGTAAATGGTAAATTGAAAACTTCTGTGTGTCAGATAAATAGTGATAATGCACTGGTCAGTCTCCAGAAGAGTTCTCTTGGCTTGTATTCAGCCAGTAGTCGGCATTTCATGTGAATCGGGCAACATGAATATTTTCCAGTTTCAATACACACAAATATGTAAGCATGTACCCTCAAATAATCATGGTGTCTGACTCTGTGTACCGAAGCTAGAAAATGCTGGCATTGTCCTATTCACACAAAATGGCAACTACAAGTATCAAGAGAGTAATTCTTTGTCTCCCAGTACATGAGGGAGAAGCACCAAAACTGTAATGAACAAAAAGGGCCATTACAAAATATGACTCTTGGAATTATGTGGGAGAAGAGACTGCATGGGGGGGGGGGGGGGGAGGAGAAGGGGCAATATCTTCTCTCTTTCTTCTGCAGCTCCACAGATGGAGAGGGGAAGAGTGATTTCAACCCCCCTCCCCTTCCTCATTTACACTGTGGTCCCCTAACCCACATACCTTTTTTCTCACTGAGCCCCATGATTCTATGAACCACCTTTCCAAAAGTCAAAAGAGGCAGGTGTGGGGGCAGGATATAAATCCAGTCTCCTTCCTCCTTCCTCCATAATGATGAATACCTGCTTGAGCATTAATGATCACCCATTGCAAAGCATGTATGGAACGAGTGGTCCATTTTAAAAAATGTGTATGCTTTCAATATGATGAATGGCATCCTTAATACACACCCTTTACTTTCCACTATATCCCCGTCCTTCAACGGGCTGTGGCTTAGTGGCAGAGCATCTGCTTGGCATGCAGAAGGTCCCAGGTTCAATCAGTGCCATCACCAGTTAAAATTACAGAATATAGAAACCCAGATGAAGTCTAAACATATCTCTGAGATGCTGGTTCCTGTCCCTAACTCATTTTGAGCCTACTGCAATATCCAGTCATGGCTGGGAGTCTTTGTTGGTAGTGTACTGTTGGTAGCAAAAATCCACACGACTGACTGTGGGTTGTTTGGTTTCAAGCCTTTATCCCAAAGATAGAAGCAAACATATGTTAACAGTTCTCCGGATACTATGAGCTTACCATTGTTCTTCCTTTGATCCAATTTTCTTACCACGGATCCTATGAATTCTTTTGTTTCAGGTCTCCTTCTCACTGAGCCCAGTTCTAACACATATACAGACTAGGTTTTTAAGCTGAGAGAAAAATCGGGAAGGATATTGCCAGTTCTGGAATGGACGGGCAACTACATTTAAAAAGATTTTGTTTCATATATCTATCATTTTTACATGACAGAGCAGGGGGGACTATTTGGAACGAAGAACATGTCCCTAATTGACAGGTGTTTGTTTATTGCCAAGCTGTTGGTTCATCTGCTGTGAGATTTACTGAAAAGAGGGAAGGGGGAGATGGAACCCGTTAATGGTTCACAAGTCAACGTGGCTGAGTGTTATGAAACGAATTGCTTCTAGAGAGTTAAAAAAAAAAGATCAATGAAGACAAAAGCAGTTCAGAAATAGATATTTAGTCTGTGATTCTGCACATCTCTTCCACCCAAGGCAATTATGCTAAACAGAGATCTTTTATTATCCTGCCACTTGCTTATGAACACAGAAAAATGCCATACACTGAATCTGACTGTTGGCCTATCAAGGTCAGACATGTCTATCCTGGGTGACACTGACTGTCCAGGGTCTCCAGTGGAGATCCTCCACATCACCTTTGATCTGATCCTTTTTAACTGGAGGTGCTGGAGATTGAAAGAGGGACCTTCTAAATGCAAACCAAATGCTCGCCACTGAGTTATGGCTAGGGTTGCCAATCTCCATGTGGTGCCTGGATTTGTTGCAAAATGACAATTGAATTCCAGAGTAGAAGGATCAGTTCCTCTGGAGGAACTGGCCGTTTCAGAAGGTAGACTCTATGGCATCATAGTCTCACTGAGTTCCCTCTCCCCACCAAATTCCCACCTGACCAGGAACCACCCTCAAATCTCCAGGAACATGGAGACTTGGGTTGCCAGCCTCCAGGTGGGGCCTGAGGATCTCCCACTCTTACAATGGGTCTCCAGGTGACAGAGATCAGGCCCCCTGGAGAAAATGGCTGTTTTCAAGGGTGGACTCGATGACATTGTACCATGCTGAGGCCCTTCCCCTCCCCAAACCCCACTTTCTCCTGGCTCTACCCCCAAAATCTCCAGGTATTTTCCAACCCAGACCTGGCAACCCTACCTAAGACAGTGTTGCTATAGCCCCTCCTCCTTAGTTCGAGTGCAGGATTCTTTTTCCAGCTGCACCGAACTCCCAAGCATCAATTCGCACTCTTTTCTAAACAACCTACGTTGGGTAGCACCTGAATCAGACCCATGATTTTGAATTTAAATGCAGGTTTTAGGCTCCTAGCTTTCATTCTATTCCCTTCTTCTGTCAAGTTGCAGCCGATCTATAGTGACCCCTTAGGGTTTTCAAGGCAAGAGCTGTTCAAAGGTGGTTTGTCACTGCAACCCTGGATTTCCTTGGTGGTCTTCCATACATTTACTAACTAGGGCTGACCCTGCTTAGCTTCCAAGATCTGATGAGATCAGCTTAGATCTAGCTGGTGGAAGTCCAGCCTCTTCCTTCGGTTACTTTTACTGCTTTTGCTTTACTGCTTTTGCTTTACTGCTTTACTGCTGAACAAGCAGAAATGAGTTATAGCCTTGAAGTCAATGGGTTTCGAATGGTGTGACTCTGCTTAAGATCTCACTGTTAATGTTGTAAGATTGCTCTTCAGGGCATAATGGCTGCTGAATGGTACAGAACAAATACCCGTCTTTCCTGTTATTTGTTAGTCCAACTGATATTTAAAGGAGGAACTCAGATAGTCAGTCAGAGTGCAGGGATTCAAACTGTCAGTAAGCAAAGGCCTGCCTTTCAGATACCCTGTAAAACAAGAACGGAGCCAGGAGCCACTGGCTACTGTGTTTAGTCTCTCCTTCTCCCAGTTTCTGGGAACATGAAAACTAGGGCTGCCAGGCCCTTCCTAGTCCCCTGTGGGGGACTTGAGGGGGGCACGTTTCTGGAGGGGGCGGTAATGTCCCCAGTGTGATGCTGTCATGCAAAAGTGATGTCATCATGTTGGAGATACATTTAAAGGGTCCCTTTAGAATCATGGAATCACAGAGTTGGGGCCAAAAAAGGTTTTCCTAATAGCCAGTGACTACCTTCCCACCCTTAATTTAAACCCATTATTGCGAGTTCTGTCCTCTGCTATAGAAAGTCCTATGCTCTGCTGTAGATATAAATGCTTTTGGCAAGAATCAGGGGCCATGCACGCCTGCACTTCAAGCGATGAATTCACCACTTGGAGTTCAGGTGTGTGACCAGCAGCCACCCCTCTCCCTCCCCTCCTGGAAGAGGCCCTCCAGCTATGCGTTCCCACCGATCAGCTAGAGGGCCCTTTAAATCTCTTAGGAGGGGACAGAGAGGGATGGCTGCTGTTGGTTACTATTGTGGGTGGGGACTGAGGCAAGAGAGTCAGATAGCTATATAGTCAGACTATGCTTTCTTCCTGTATTTACTCTTCTGTCACTGCCCCTTTGAAATGTAGAATGCTTGTTTTTCTTCCTGTTCATCCTCTCCCACAACACACTTCTCCTTGCACACACCAAGAGGGAGGACACACTGTCTCCATCTTGGCACCATAATCAGGGCAAGTGATGCTCTGCATTCTTGGTGCTTGGGGGAGGCAACAGTGGGAGAACTTCTAGTGTCCTGGTCCCACTGGTGGACCTCCTGATGCCACCTGGTATTTTTGGCCACTGTGTGACAGACTGGATGGGCCATTGGCCTGATCCAACATTGGTTTCTCTTATGTTCTTATGTTCTCATGATGCAGATAGCCTTCTCACCACCTGCATCCATCCATAGTAAGTTAGACTAGTATACAACCCTAAGCTTTCCTATCTAGAGTGTAGTTCCAAAATACACTATTATTAGTCTTCAAACTGAAGAGTGGCTCTGTGTAACTTTGTAACTAAGCTTGGATACCTGGAACAAAGACACTGCTGCATGTGTGCCTCAAAGCACTCTGCTAAACTGGTCAGTGGTAACTGGACTAACTGTACTAGTTAACTGAACACTTTGGAGGGTGGACTCTGTGGCACTGTACTCTGCTGACATCCCTGTGCTCCCCAGGCTCCATCACCAAATCGCCAGGAGTTTTGTAACCTGGATCTGGCAACCCTGCCTCCCATCCCTCACTGGTGGCCAAGGGTCGGAGGGGTGGGACCTGGCAACCCTAGACATAATAGCGGCCATGGAGCTAATCCATGGCCACCAACACCATTTTAGAGGAGAATTTGTATATATCTACCTCATGCCTTTTAAAGTGCCTACACAGCTCAGGGGGAGGGGAAGCTTCTTGATGCTTCAAAAGGTATGGGGGCAGGAACACATGTGGCTGCTTTACACCAGTTGCAGCACAGTTTAAATGAGACCCTGATCCTGTGTGCCAGTTGTCCAGAAGAGCTCTTTTGCCTTGCAAATGTAATGTTTAAATCAGACCCCGTCCTCAGAGATTCCAGGGGGGAAACCGGGCGCATCCCTTGATCTCTCCCATTGAAATCAACAAGGCATAAAACTGCTTTAACTTGGGCTGGACAGTGCTGCACATGAGTTGAACAGGATATAGAATTTGGAAAGCGGAACATGTCAAGAGAAAAACCGTAAAGTAATTTTTAAAAAAATATTTCTTAAAAAATTAATGTGAGTGCCCAATTTTAATTCATGAGGCTGCAAGTTAAGGGCACCTGGTTTATTCTGAGGCTGGCTTCATTATGTTGCATTAACTGTAATAGGGAACAGGGCGGGGAAAGACAATTTTGAAGCAAAGAGATCATCTCATTGAATCCAATGAGCATTAGCTCGACTGTGCTGTGCCACTGTGAGCAGGGAAGGGTGGTATAGGCTCAGGTGCTTATCTGTCTGGCTTGGGGGGGCATGCAGGGTTGCACTGTAAATGTATTATGCGTTCTTGAATTTCTGACGGTATCTCAGAAAGGCAGCTATACCATGCAAATCAATTAAAAGTCAGATAATTAGCCAATTAAAATATCTCTCTGGTTAATTATCTGCCTTTTAATTCATTAATCAATTAAAGTAAAATGCATTTACATAAAAATATCATGATTCACCAGAACGTCACGAATGTTTTACAAATGAGCATAGTCCATGCTGATAAAGCAGGGAAAATATTTAGTTTGGCTTCATACTGTAGGTCCCCCCCCCCCCTTCTGTAAGGCTATTAATGCCTTAATTAGTATTTCTTTGCATTAACTGTATGAACTGTGATAACTATATTACATTCACAATGTTCTAGTCAACCTTGTCTGCACTGAGACCTGATTGCCCTAGTGCCGTTCAGAATACTATTGCTAGCACCGTTTATAACAAATTTAGAGTACAATGTCACCTTTAAAACCAACAAAGGTTTATTCAAAGTATGAGCTTTTGTGTGCACGCACTTGATAAAGTGTGCCTTGCACATGAAAGCGCATACCTTGAATAAACTTTTGTTGGTCTTAAAGGTGCCACTGGACTCTAAATTTGTTGTACTGCTTCAGACCAACACAGCTGACCAGCTGGATCTGGCACTGATCTGGCACTGTTTATGTTCATTTTATTTGGCATATGTAGGGTTACCAGATGTCCTCTTTTTTTCTTTTTCTTTTTTTTTAGATATCATGTCCTCATCTTTTTTTTGGTGTCCATCCTCTTTTGGGCTCTCTTTTTTTTTTTTTACCCGATGGAAATGTCCTCTTTTTGGATTGGAAGGTTAGGGATATTTCTAGTTAGTAGCAACTGTCACAGCTTAAACAGTAGGGGCATTTAAAATGAGATTTGTCATAGTGATCACTTGAAGAAGAAGAAGAAGAAGAAGAGATTGGATTTATACCCCGCCCTCCACTCCCCAAGGGAGTCTCAGAGCGGCTTACAAACTCCTTTCCCCTCCCCTCCCCACAACAGACATCTTGTGAGGTAGGTGGGGCTGAGAGAGCTCTTTCCCAAGCTGTCCTTGAGGGAACAGCTGGTACAGAGCTATGGCTTGCCCAAGGTCATCCAGCCAGGTGCAAGTGGAGGAGTGGGGAATCAAACCCGGTCTCCCAGATTAGAGTCCGCGCACTTAACCACTACACCAAACTGGCTCTTGTTTGAAGTAGTCAGTTGGGAAACCTGTCCTCTTTTTTGCTTTTCAAAATATGGTAACCCTAGCATATGAATAGATCAGGGATTCTGATTGTTTACTGACCAACTAGTTCTGGGGGGTTTCAACATTTGCCAGGGCCAGCCCAGGATTTTACAGCTTCTTTGGGTCCTCTAGGCTAGGAATGTCAAACATATGGCCTGGAGGCTGGAATCGGCCCATCCAAGGCTCTTATCCGGCCTGTGAGCAACTGGTGTGAGGGAGAGAACAGGAGGCTGCTTGGGAGGTGAGCAGGTGGAGCCACTCCGATCATGGCTTCAGCGCAGCAGAAACCCTTGTCTGCAGCAGCCAAGCAGAACTCTTTTGCTTTAGCAGCAGCCTCACTAGTAAGTCAGGGGCTGCTGCAGCCTCATTCATGCCAGCTCAGGGTTCAAAGGCAAAATTGCATGGCTCTCTGCTTGACCTGCAGCTCGAGGGATGCTGCTGTCCTCGATGGCTGTGGAGATTGTACTCAGTGGCTGGACCTCCGTCCACTCTGGACCACCCAATGGCCGACAGCCACAGGCAACTGTTGTCTTCGGGGGGAGGTAGTGCCAACGATCTCTGGTTATGCTGGTTGCTAGATGGCTTGGAGCCTTCAGCCTGGAGTAACTGCTGCTGCATGCGGATGGTGTGGCTTGCCAGCAATCCTTGGTTGGAATCCCTGGCATTGCCCCCCTCCCCTGGTTCTCCCAGTAGCCTTGGCCGAAGGTGACTACCACCATACAGGCATCTCCAGCTTATTGGGCTTCACTCAGCCTGGGTCCCACTGTGCACGCTGCCTCATTCCTAGGCTGCCATCCCCTGCTTTGTGAGAGGGGGGTTAGTTCAACTCATCTTCCTGGTCCCCTTCCATGGTGACTTGGGAGTAGGTGGGTGCTTGCAACGCTCAGCTGCTTTGTATTTTTTCCCAGGGCCTGAGCTCACAGCATTGCTGGTGGGACTGGGCTGGGGCAGGAGTTTGCCCCACCCCTCCAAGCAGCGTGAGGGCATCTGCCCAATGCTGCACCACTGGCTCTCCAGTCTGCCTATGTGGGTTTTCCTCTGCACCCCTCCAGTTTGGTGTAATGGTTAGGAGCGCAGACTCTAATCTGGGAGAACCGGGTTTGATTCCCCACTTTTCCACTTGCAGCTGTTGGTGTGACCTTGGGCAAGCCATAGTTCTGACAGAGCTGTTCCCTCAAGGACAGTTCTGGAAAGAGCTCTCTCAGCCCCACCTACCTCACAGGGTGTCTGTTATGGGGAGGAGAAGGGAAAGGAGATTATAAGCCACTCTGAGACGCCTTTGGGTAGTGAAGGGCAGGGTATAAATCCAATCTCTTCTTCTTCTTCTTCTTCTTCTTCTTCTTCTTCTTCTTCTTCTTCCAGCCCATGGGTTCTCACAGTGAGGACACACCAACTTGGAGCTTACCAGCTGCTGTCCTTTATTAGGGTTCCCAAGTCCCCCCGGGGGGCTAGGAATCCCCCACTCCAGCACCCCGTTTTCCGCCAGCCCGGATTGGGCCGCCGGGGGGGAACCATGCCCCCAAATTGCCGGGCTCTGAGGACATGCCCAGCGTGAATGCATCACCCGGAGGTGACGTAATCATGTCGGGCACGTTTTGGGGGGATGCTCTACAATTCGAGGGAAAACTCTATGGTTTTCATTTGAATTTGGGAAGTCCCGCCCCCAGCGTGCCCGGGTGACACACTTCTGGGTGACACAATTGCGGCGTGCGCACTTTGCGCACGTGCAAGAAGTATCCCGGCAACGGATGGAGTCCCCCCACTCCTAGCCAAGGTAGGACTTGACAACCCTATCCTTTATACAGTTTATATCTCCTCTACCTGGCATTACATTTTATGGCCCACATGGCCAGGCCCAACAAAGTGATATTTATGTCAGATCCAGCCTCATAACAAAAGAGTTTGACTCTCTAGGCCTCTCTCAAATATGTGGGCCCAACACATAAAAGAGGTCACACCTTGGACTTAAACTTTTGTCACTGAGCCTTTCAGGGAAGGTCTTGTTTCAGGATTGAGATTTGGCATGAATCATGGTCTGACCACTATCTACCCAAAGAGTATGTGTGGGGGATGTGGCTACAACTCCCACAGGAGAGGGCGCCCAGGTAAATGTTCTCCCCACAGAGGCTCATGGATCTTACTGGATTCCAATCCAGACTGCTTCAGGGGATTCTAGGATTCCAGACAAGTGCTCCAGATGAAACTGAGGTGGGAGTTTGGAATGCAAAGCTCCTAGATGCTACTGACAAGGTTGCCCCACATCAGCCTCTCCCATCATTAGGGCAAAACCTGTAACTGAATTATGTTTGTACTTACTTAATACCATTTCTTGTGCTGTTTAATAAGTCATGTTTAATATTTATGCCTTGTTTCAGATTTCTGCAGTCCTAGTCCTATTACAGCCCAGGCTAGCCTCATCTTAACGTAAGAACATAAGAGAAGCCAATGTTGGATCAAGCCAATGGCCCATTCAGTCCAACACTCTGTCACACAGTGGCCAAAAATACCGGGTGCCATCAGGAGGTCCACCAGTGGGGCCAGGACACTAGAAGCCCTCCTACTGTTGCCCCCTCTCAAGCACCAAGAGGACAGTGCATCACTTGTTCTAGACTGAGACTTCCTATCTATACCTTGTGGCTAATAGCCACTGATGGACATCTGCTCCATATGTTTATCCAATTCCCTCTTGAAGCTGTCCATGCTTGTAGCTGCCATCACCTCCTGTGGCAGTGAATTCCATGTGTTAATCACTCTTTGGGTGAAGAAGTACTTCCTTTATCCATTCTAACCCGACTGCTCAGCAATTTCATGGAGTGCCCATGAGTTCTTGTATTGTGAAAAAGGGAGAAAAGGACTTCTTTCTCTACCTGCTCTATCCCATTCATAATCTTGTAAACCTCAATCATGTCACCCCTCAGTCATCATTTCTCCAGGCTAAAGAGCCCCAAGCAATTTAATCTTTCTTCATAGGGAAAGTGTTCCAACCCTTTTATCATTCTAGTTGCCCTTTTCTGCACATTTCCCAATGCTATAATATCCTTTCTGAGGTGTGGTGACCAAAACTGCACACAGTATTCCAAATGAGGTCGCACCATCAATTTATACAGGGGCCTTCAGATCTCAGAAGCTAAACAGGGATAATATTTGGATGGCAGACCTCCAAGGAATACCAGGGTCATGACGCAGAGGCAGGCAATGGCAAACCACCTCTGAACATCTCATGCCTAGAGAATCCTATGGGGTTGCCATAAATCAGCTGTGACTTGACAGCACTTTCCGCTGCCACCAGTTGTATAACATAGTTTGTTACATGTCTCCTCATCCTATTGATGGTACTGGCTTACATTATATAACCCGCCTTGAGTGTCTGTGAGAAAGGCAGGCAGGCAGGCAGGCAGACAATAAGATAAAATAAAATAATAATAAAGTAAGTAAGAAAATAAATAAATCTTCTTGCATTACAAAAGTGGTAAGGGATCTATTTTTCTTTCCCATTCAGATATCACAATAAACCTTGGTTAGTTGTCATGTCTGAATGTGGACAGTCTCAATGAACTGGGAGCGGGTTGTTTGTTTTTGCTGCTTGGCACAGGTTGGAATTTCAAACTGAGATTTCTAGCTGGTTTGTGAACCACAGTTTGTACTTGTGGCAGTCTGCTGTGACGTTTGAATTTATGAGCCATAGTGGTTTGCATAGCACTATCTCATGGAATTGCCTGGCTGCAAATGGCAACACAGAGACTCCTCCCTGCTGGAAGGTGGGAAGCAGCAAACAAATCATTCTGGCAGACTAAACAGAGTTTGTGGTGCAAAGCACAGTTTAACCAAATCCTAGTTTATCATTTAGATTCTGAGCAGTTAGAGAGAGGTTATTGTTTGTCTGCTTGTTTTTAAATAGGACACCAAAAAATGGGAGCTCAATAAGAGCCAGCAAAGCTGTGACAAACCAGGGGCTACAAGAACACATGAAGTTGCCTTCTACAAAGTCAGACCATTGACCTATCAAGGGCCAGATTTTCTACTCTGACTGGAAGTGGCTTTCCAGGGCAGGAGCGTAGCCACTGAAGGCACCAGGAGGCTGAAGTGAGTGGCTCACGCGGCAGGACTGCCGGTTCTGATCTGCGACCTCCTACCATGGAGAGGCAGCACCTACCCAACAGGAATTGTGGGGCATGGGCCATGAATGGTGGGGCACATGCCCCTACGTGCCCCTACGTGCCCCTACGTGCCCCACCGTGGCTACATGCCTGCTCTAGGGTCTTAGTAGCATTCTTTCACATCACCTCCTCCCTGATCATTTTAGCTGGTGATGCCAAGGACTGAACCTGGACCCCTCTGCATACAAAGCAGATGCTCTACCACTGAGTCATGACCCCTCAACAACCCTGTGCCTTTTAAAGCTAGATTTGGTATGAGGGAAAATACATATGCCTGGGGTCACTGCTTACCAGAAGTGAGAGGGGGAGTGGCTGAGGAATATGGCAGCCATGTTCCTTTGAGGCCCTTTCTTCAGAATGGCTGTGACAGAAAGGGGAGGGAGTAGAGAAGGAAGCTGTGGTCGGGTCCTCTGCGATATATGGCCTCAAAGCCAAAATGGACACTTACGATGATACTCTGGCATATGGATTCAACACTGATGTTTGGGGGAAGGAGCTATGGGTAATTGTTTCCAGTGTAATGTAAGAAGAGAAATCGTAGCTGTGTTGTAAAAGCCACTGGCCAATATCTGCCCCCCACCCAGTATGGAACTATTCATCCAGCAATTCCAGTTTGCCACGTAACACATCAGTGCCCTAACCTTTACGAATTAACGTGAAAAATTACATTGTATGGAAATAAAACCTCAACTTCTGAAGCCCAGTGCCATCCGCCTTCAATTACGTTTGTTTCCTAAATGTTTCAAATATCCCAGGTTCTTTTTCTGAATACCCTATTGACCCCTAAGCTTGAAACAAAGTGGTCCTATATTCCATCTCAGTGCTTATTTCACATGGGGGGGGGGGAGGAAGAGAAAGCGTTCCCCTCCCCCTCCCCATAATATAAATAAATCACAGTTCAAAAGCGAATAATTCCATCCATACTTTGCTTGAAAATGCAGCAGAAAGACCTGGCGTCTGCTTAAGCTTCCATCTAACATGGGACAGATTGGCTTTATTGTGAGCCCCTGGCTTGTTTGGGTCCAGGGCAATTACAGCATGAATGACTTCCTTTTTGAAGGGGATATGTGAGGCTGTTGTTTTACGCCAATGAAAGTGGAGGCCGGGTGGTAGAACAACACAAAGCTGTCAGGTAATGATCCGCAAAGGAAATGGCCGCACTGACAGCGCTTTTTTTATTGACTTGTAAAAAGACAGCTTTTAAAAATAGCGGCTACCTTGAAGGGGTGGGGAGGGGGAGAATCACACTAACTGTGTCCTTGGTGTCGCAAGTGCTTCAGTTAACATGACAAGGCTGTCTTAAAAGCTGGGCAAATTGTTAGCCCTGTGGGTTCAACTAGGAATGAATTTTCATTTCTGCATTTGGAAGACCTGGTCAGAATGGCCATAGGAAGGGTTTTTTTTCTTCTCATCACATGAGAGAGAGACAGGTATTATGTTTTGGGGCTGGAAGAGAAAAAAACCTTCCTAGAGCTACCCTTTGTCACTTCTGGTCAGAAATTCCAGTTAGTATCCGAGACTGCATTTAAAAAAATATTCTCCCTCTGCGGCTCCAAACAGCATGAGCAATGTGAACTGGAGCTGGGAGATTCCCTGCCTTCGCCAGGGGCTTGGCAGCCCTAAAACATATATCAGTATTATTATGGACTGAGATTGAGGCAGCTTTGCAAACAAGGGATTTCTTTATTCAGCTCAGAACACAACAACCAACAGACAGAATAAGCCAACTATATACAGTTTGATCCAGGAAAACCACACCTCCTGGAGCAATAACATCCAATCATCAATCAATGCTTGGGACCAATGGGAATTATTCCCGCCAAAATTCAGAGTCCTTCCGGATTGGTCTGTTTACAACAGTGACCAACCCGGTTGCATATTTTTGGATGCATCTACGGAGCTGTGATCGAAGCTCATGCTTACAAGTAGTATATTTAACCCAATACATAACAAGTATAATGATATTTTAATGCCTTTAAAAATAATAATAAAAAGTCTCCTGGTGGCAAGGGGAGGAAATGGCTGCCATGGGGACAGGGTTAGAGAAAAAAATGGCTGCCATGTAGTTGGGAAAATCTGGATTTTTCTGCCCACACAACAGCTGCCCCAGAATTACTGTGATCTTTTCCAAAATTTTAGAGCATAGGGCAAGTTTGAGAAAACCAGAGAAAAGCCACAGTAACCCTAGGAGGTGCAGGGACAGCCTACAATCCTGCGTGGAAGAAGGCAAAACTATGTTTGGATCTGGAGCACTTAATGCATGTAGCGATAGCCGAGATGTGTTCTGTGAACAGAGCTCCCAACATTTTTTTTTAAAGAACTTAGCCATGTGGGGTTTTGATTGTGTTTGGGGTTGCAGTGAGAGGTTAAATCTTTCCAGGCATCATGTTCCCACCCTATGGACCAGTTGGACAAGCTGGGCATTGGACAAGTATACAGGTAATCCAGGAAACCACATAGAGGTCTGCCAATCCCCTTCCCCCAGGTCCTGCTGCAGCCACCACTCTAAGTGATATGTATGTGTCAGCAGTGCTTACTAGAAGTTACAAAGGGTTTTACCATAGAGTTTCTAGAGATTCCTAAAGGGTTTTTTTTAATGAGAACTGACCATAACTGATACAGATAAGTTGAACAAAAAGGGAACAACTACAACAAAAATCAAAACCAGAAAATAAGAACTTGCAGGAAAAAAAAAATCTAAATGAAAATTTTAAAAGTATTGAACTAAAATGCAAAATATATGAGAACTTGTTCCGAAGTTTATAAATTAATTAACAAAATAAGTCTGTCGAAACTAAGAATAACAAAGGTGTATAATGTCAAAAACGAGTACGAAATACCCTCTTATACATTGCACAGCAATGACTGTCTCATACACATCAAAGAGAAAAGACCAAATGTGTTTCGACAAAGCCTTCTTCAGTGGTCACGGAATATAAAACAATATACAACAATGGGACATTACAAAAATGCAAGGAATGTACACTAAGCAAAGAGCCAGGGCTGCTTTGTGTTATGCCGTTGAAACTCCATCCTGTAGCACTGTTAGTGCAGCAAATTGCCTCAGTTGGGCGGGGGGGGGGGGGGGGGGGGGAGATCAAAGGCACCTAATATACTACCCAGTCCTGACTCCAAAAAACATACAGCCGTATTCCTTTCCTTCCAAATAACATTTTTTCCCTGTTTAGGCAATTTGATATTTGGATATTGTTTTTCTGCAACTTTTTATTTTCCAGAACTGTCACAGAGCCACATGTGATGTTTCAGCCCCCCCCCCCACATGGCCCCGCCCACAACCCTCCCACCAGTTGCCAGCAGGCCCGTAGCTATATTGGGGCTTTTGGGGGCCCGCCACCCAACTTACCACCAGGGCCCTCCAACTTACCACCCAGCCCAGGCCCCCAACTTCCAATTTTAAATTTTATTTATTGCACTTGTCACCTCCACCAGCAAGCCACATACCGCCCTCTCTTGCCCACCGCTCTCTCCGGGCAAGGCAAGCCCCATGCCCTCCTGCCCTCCAATCTCACACCGCTGCTCTTTCTTGTTTTTTGCTGGCTGGCAAGGTGAGCCCTGCCTCCAATCCCACACTGCTGTTGCTCTCTCTTGCCTCTCTTCAGCTGGCCAGTCAAGCCCCTTGGATTGGGTTATCCCACGCTGCTGCTCTGCTCTCTCTCTCTCTCATCACTCCCTGACCAGAAAGGCAAGTTCCGACCACCTTCATCCCTCCAATTCCCAAGCCGGCAAAGCAAGTGCCACACTGCCCAATCCCTCCCTCAGCTTCAGAGCCCATGATTTTGCTTCCATTCCTCTTCCCTCCCTTTCCCTTTTTATTTTCAGAGCTCAGCTCTGCCTCCCACCTTTGAATTGTGAGGATTCTTTTCTCCTCTCCTTTCCCTTTTTATCTGCAGGGCTCAGCTCTGTCTCCCACCTTTGAATAATTAAATTATTTAAATTAGCCAGTGCCAAGTGCCACCCGAGAAATTTAAATGCCCCCAACTTAGAAATTCCTGGCTATGGGACTGGTTGTCAGGCACTGTCTGGCAACCCTAGAAACCAGAAAGGTGCTGTCCAGTGGCCATGCCAGAGGTGAAAGAAATGTGGGGAATGAGGAATCTCTGTCCAACAGTCTTATGGACAGGCCATTTTAGATGACTGATGTGATAGCCAAGATGACCGATGTGATAGCCATTAAACATTTCATTTTAATTCTAGCTCAGGTTGATTTTTTTTTTAACTCTCCAGATTGGTTCTGAGTTAGACAGTATCTGGTTCAACCACTTTAAACAGATTGGAACAAATTAAGACATATTTCAGGCAGATGACTTTCGTAAACCATTACCATTGCAATATGACTTCTCTAAAATGAACTCAAAAGATAAATATTTAATTTGAGGGGGGGGGGACTTTTTACAAACATGCTGTTTGCATGAACAAATAGCACACTCTCCAGAACTGTCAGTCATAATTGACAACTGAGAGAACAGAATGTATTTCGGTCCCTAAATATTCTCTGAATTTTGGCTAGCATAGCAGGAACAGATAATACTGTTTTAGTTCCTTTCTGCAAGGCAAATCAGCAAGTATGCGTCGTTATGTAAATCTGTGGCATGGGCGCATTTAGAAAATTGTACAGTTCTAGTTTAGCATGTCCCAAGAATGGTGCAGTAAAGGTACAAAATATAGAGAATGACAGCTAAAGCAGGTCAAGGGTTTTGTATAAGGAAAGGCTAAGGTACAGCTTTTTAGTTCAGAAAAATACTGATTGGGCGGGGTCATGATGGAGGCTGGTAAAATTAATAAGGTAGAGAAAGCAGAGTAAGAGAAATTTCTCTCTCCCTCTTGTAACAACAAAACTGAAGGCAACCAACAAAATTGAATGGCATCAGATAAAAGGTAACGGTAAAGGTTTCCCTTGTTCAAAAGCCAGTCGACTCCGACTCCAGGGGGTGGTGCTCATCTCTGTTTCCAACCCAAAGAGCCAGCGCTGTCCGAAGACATTTCTGTGGTCATGTGGCCGGCATGACTAGACACCGAGGTGCATGGAATGGTGTTACCTTCCCACTGAAGTGGTACCTATTTATCTACTTGCAGTTTCTTGCTTTCAAACTGCTAGGTTGGCTGGAGTTGGGGCCAGAGATGGAAGCTCACTCTGTCATGCGGCACTCGGGTCTCGAACTGTCGAGCTACTGACCTTCCGGTCTGCAGCTCAGCATCTTAACCTTTGAGTTAAGTACAAAAAAAAAGTATAAAACTAATACAGGAGGGAGTGGTCCGGAGCTACAAGCTTTTCTTTCCTTTTCTTTATTCATAAGGAAGCATTAAAAAAGGCACCCCTTTTTCAATTTGAATTGGTATATGCCACTGAATTACCTGTGGATTCTACCATTTTGCTGAATGCGTAGAGTCTACATTTATTTTATTTATTTATTAAAACATTTATATCCCATTTTTCTTCATGGTTCAAAGTGGCTTACAATAACAGTTAAAATAGATCATGTCTCCAATGGCTTTTTCAAAGGAATGTAGATTTAGGTGGGTAGCTATGTTGGTCTGAAGAGCCAATTTGGTGTTGAGGTCACCATAAGTCAGCTGCCACTTGACAGCACTTTATACCCAGGCATTCTTATCCTCCTTTCTTCTTCTAACATTTTCCAAGAAATAGATTACCCTGCCTATGTCTTTGTAGATAAACGTTTTTTTTTTCTGACTACCCTCAGAAGATCATCTTGAACCTCTACTGAATCACACAGAGACAGTTGTCTTTCTCTAAGGGTTGAAGACTGTTTTTTTAACTGAAGGCCCCCAAGAAATATTAGCTTATGTTCTCTTATATTTCACAGGGGGGAAACACACACACACACACTAAACCAGTTTGTGGATCTGGGTGTGGGTTGGAGTCAACGTTCTAGTAGAAGCATTGACTCACATGACTGCAGGATTGCCAGTCTCCCAGAATTACAACTGATCTCCAGATTACTGGGATCAGTTCCCATCTCATGCATGTAGGTTAGATTCTATGGCATTACATCCCTGCAGAGTTCTCTTCCCTTCCCAATCTCTGCCCTCCCCAGGCTCTGCCTCCATATATCCAGGAATTTCCCAGCCTAGAGTTGGCAACCCTTTGTTGTATCAATTTGCAATTGTGGTTGGTATACTGAATCATGCCTTAGTTGTGCATGCTGAGATACTTTCATAATGCAACACTATGACTAACAGTGAGAGCTGGCAGGAGTCTTTTCAGGGCCTTTCCAAATAAATGTTTTATTTTGCAACTGTTTGCTAGCTAGTTCTCAGTTGACTTTTCTAAGACAGGGCTTCTATAACAGCAGTATCACAATATTTCAACTCTAGGTCAATAATCCTTTCAGTTTGCAATGCTATGAGTTGTATAATTGATATACTCACATATTGGCTGATAACATCTCGGAATGAGTAATCTACTCTCCCTCCATTTTGTCAGTGGCATTTTTCTAGCATTCTAAAACTCAGTTTTTTGCCACCCAGAAAAACCTTTAGAAACAACTCTGCCTTCTGTGAAAGGAAGTGGTAACATTTTCATATGATTTGTTTCTCAGTACTCTCTTTGCTTTATTAAACCCTTCAAACTGCCCCCTGAAATAATTTTGAAGTACATTTTTTTAAATTGAGTTTTTGGAATGAATGTTCTAAACATTTACCAGCAGTTAGAAAAGGCAGAAAGAAAGAAGAATAAAACGGTCCTTGATCTGGTTGCTATTCTGACTCCTTCATACCTAAACTATCAATTTGGATGAAGTATGAGCAAAGATTGCCTTGACAGCATGCCTAAGGGGTAATTTGACCTTTGCTTCCTGGTTCCTTGTTGGAAATACATAAGATAATTCTTCATCAGAAGATTTAGGCAAAGTTCCACTTCCTAAAGTATCCCATCTTTTTAAAAATTGTAAAGACAATCGCCACACAAACTTCCTGTGAACTTAGTCAGGCTCTGCTTTTGGCAAGGTTAAAAATGTGTCCTATCCCTAAAATGCCACTGTCTGTCACCAATGTCTTTTTTAAAAAATACTTCACATAAAGTATTTAGCTAGTCAACGGAAAGGCAATTATTCTGACTTTTTAAAATTATGGCTGCATTATGCTGCATGATTTTTAAAGAGCTATCACTATTTATGAAGCAGAAAGCCAGAAACCTTTCACAACATTCCCATGAAAACTCATAAAAAAAAAATCAGGAAGCAACTTAAAATGGGCCTTTTGTGTCTCGTTTACATAATTCATTTTTGAAACATTAATTAGCAAGGATGCATAATTGTCCCTCTACCCATTTGAGCTTTCATTTTCAATGCAAATACAAATTAGGAAATACTCTGCCCACAGTACCATAAGGACAAAGTGTTCTGTTTCGAGCAAATGCTAATTTATTGCAGGGCTATCCAGTGGAAAATGTGGGTGCTACATGGCTTCTGTAGCAATAAGGAAGTATGCTTTGTTTGGCTCTAAAATTGCCTATAAAAACCATATACAGTTGGTCTGTGGAAAAGATGACAATGAACTTTTTCAGTGCAAATTTCATGCTTTTCAGGGGGAGTTGAATGACTTGGCCATCATGCTGCCTGGGTGTTCTTGGCCCTGACATCCTCTTTCAGGCTAACCTATTGGGCAGGGATGCTGTGAGGATAAAATGGATAGGGAGAGGGGGGGGGGAAGAAGCTCCTTGCATGAAAAGCGGAATAAAAATGTGATACATACATATTTATTCATATCCTACAATTCTCCTCAATGGGGACCTAAAGTGGCTTACACCATTCTTCGCTCCTCATTTTATCTTCACAACAACCTGATGAGGTAGGTTAGGCTGAGAATGCGTAACTAGCCAAAGATCACCCAACAAGCTTCCATTGTGGAGTGGGTGTTCGAACCCCCAGGCCAATACTTCAACCCCAACAATACATTGGCTCAGCAGATGGTTAGCTAGATAGTGATATCCATCACCAGAAAATGTGTGAAGCCTGCTGCAGGAATTTGTGCTTATATTTTTGTTTCTCAACCTTGGACAGCAAATTTCCACAGATAATCTAACTGTTGGTTTTGAATTTCATGAGATTACAGTTTAATATCAATTCATTCATATGATCAATTTTTAAATATTTAAATGAAGTCCCTGGATCTTTTTGTTTGTTTGCAAATCCAGTTTCTCATATTTTATTGCTACATTTGTAGTGATTTCCATTTCTAAAACAATTTACAGTTCCAGTTCAATGTGAGAACAGTTAAGAGGTGAGAACTGAAACTAAACCATCATGATATTTCAAAATCACCCAAATTATGTTTAATCTTAACTCTTCTAGTACAATATCTCTCCCAAATTAAGATCAGCCAAGTCTTTATTTTGTATTAAAATCTGGGCTAAATTCATACAAAGGTAATAATTTGGGAGTTACTACCAAGTATTTTCTTATGCTTCAGTACCAATACCATGGGTTTTGTAGTTTTCATGCTGCACAAAAGGTCATTCCCATGAGTATGTCATTTGCTTGGAAGATTGATAGTGATTTGGGGGTTGGACTAGATGACCCTGGAGGTCCCTTCCAACTCTATGATTCTATGATTTGGTGTGAAAAGGTTAAAAGAATGTGAGAATGCAGATTGTGTGGCTCTTGTGTACATGTGTGTGGTTCACGGGAAGGAAGAGAATCTGATACAAAAGGGAATGTCATCGTAAGGCACTTGGCTCTGAGCTTATTACATTACATTTGATCTAAGGGTGTGATCACACTGGCAGCTTGGTGCGATATGGTGCCGCCTCTAATTGTACTGGTTTAAAATGTTGTGGGGCATGTCATCCAGACAGCACACCCTGCTGGAGGTTACCCACGCGGCTGTCCCTGGTCAAGCATCCACATTACTGCAGCGCCTCAGCCACAGAGTGTGCTGCCTGGACATTTTTTAAAATGCAGGTGCGAGCATATGTGCTCATGCGCACTCATGTGCTCATGCATGTGCACGTATGTGCACTCATGCACATGTAGGCAAAAACTAAAAACCCACCCCAGTGGCGGAAACTTATCTGCAGGTTCAGACCATCAATCTGTTTTCCCCCCCATGTTCAGATATCCGGCCACATGCAATGAATGCATGGGGAACTGAAAACACCACTTATGATGTGGTGTCTTTTTAACCAGCTCCAAGTCATGCTATGATGGGGTGAGTATGCCTGGGGAATGCCTGACAGATGTGGCCATGTGACTGCTCCGATTTGATCTGGAGGGGAAGGGTGGCTATGTCGGGCCAAAGTGCTCATGTGATCACACCCTAAATCTTTCCCTTCCATAACTAGTTTATTCATTAGCTCTAAACATGAAGGGTAGGGCCTAGTATCCTCTGTCTCGCAAAATTCTTGCCAGTTATGCAAAATACTAGGTTCTTCCTTTCCCTTTTGGTATGCCTATGGCCACTAAGAGGCAACTGCCTGTCTGTGGGGAAGGAGACCATGACTCTTAGAAGTCACAAACAAATTCTGGTTTGTTTGTAGCGTGAACAAGCCTGTGTTATCTTTCAGATTAAACACTCCTTCACAGTCCCTTCTCCCTTGATTTAAGTTTGCCAGCTTGGGAAAGAGCTCTCTCAGCCCCACCTACCTCACAGGGTGTCTGTTGTGGGGAGGGGAAGGGAAAGGAGTTTGTAAGCCACTCTGAGACTCTAAATGAGTGATGGGCGGGGTATAAATCCAATCTCTTCTTCTTCTTCTTCTTCTTCTTCTTCTGGAATTACATGTCCTGACTATAGAGATCATTTTCCCCAGAGCCATTTTGTAGAAAAAGAGGTGCAGGAGCTCACTAACATAACTCATTAGTATAACTTATTTGCATATGCTACACCACTTGACATCACCGGAAGTATGTCAGAAGGAAGGAAGAAAGGAAGGAAAGAGAAGGAAGGAGAGAGAGAGAGAGAGAGAGAGAGAAAGAAAAGAAAGAAAGAAAGAAAGAAAAGAAAGAAAGAAAGAAAGGGGACAGCTACTAGTCCAAGCCTCAGAAATACCACTATTCTGGGAGGATAGCTTCGGTGGTGGCTGAAGCCTTCAGAAGGCTGGTTGGAGGAACAAGGACCTTTCCAGGGGACGGGGTCAGAGCAAATGACAGTTGGAGGGTAGTCTCTACAGTATTTCCTTCTTGAACCCCCCTTCTAAACTCTGCTGTCCCACCAAATCCCAGGCCAAAGGATTACCATGTGCTAGGGTTGCCAGTCTCCAGGCGGGGCCTGGAGATCTCCCGCTTTTATAACTGTTCTCCAGCTGACAAAGATCAGCTCCCCAGAAGAAAATGGCTGCTTTGAAGGGTGGACTCTGTGGCATTGTACCATGCTGAGGCTCCTCACCTACCCAGACCCCGCCTTCTCCAAACTCCACCCCCAAAGTCTCCAGGTATTTTCCAACCCAGACGTGGCAACCCTACCATGTGCCAGCTGGCACCCTGGCAGCTGAGAGGAGAAAGGATTAACCCCCCCCCCCCAACCCTGTCAGTTACAGTGTCATGTTTTTTCCAGGAAACCCAGAAATGATGTCACACCTTTGCTGGTCTGCAGGCTGCCAGGCCAGGTCTGACAACCCTGAATCTTGATGCACATCATTCCAATGTAGACAACTGAAAGCAACAAGTTTATTGCCTTGTCTGAACTGTGGTATTTTAACAAGTTCCTGATGCTTCACTGAAAAAAGTAGTTTATAGCCACTTTGTCTCACTTTGCCCTGACCTGGCTGGCCCAGACTAGCCTGATCTTGTGAGACCTTGGAAGCTAAGCAGGGTCGGAGCTGGTTAGATGGGAGACCACCAAGGAAGGCTGGGGTCACTGTGCAGAGGCAGGCAATGGCAAACCACTTCTTCTGTTTCTCTCTTGCCTCGAAAACCCTAAGGGGTCACCATAAGTCGGCTGTGTATTGACAGCACTTTACACAGGAGGCTGAAGTTGGTTCAAGGGGAGAGTCCTGTGAGCCTGGGGGTATATAATATGTTGTGGTCCAGACCTTATTTTGGGGTTCAGAGTTTTCCATATCTCCACAGTGTTTCTGGATGAATTTGCGAATAAGTAATGAATAAGGATTGAATAAGGAAATGCGAATAAGGAACCAACTTCAGCCTCCTCCTTTACACTCATACACGCTTTCAGTTTATAGGTCAGAAAACTTATTGTTTGTGAGACTCCTCTCCATGTATTCAGTTCTTTGCAGGACTGGATCCTTTTGCAGTGTGAATCTATATATGTACCTCTCACTTTCTCTGTTTCCTTTCATCTGATGTGAACACACCCTTGTAGATAGATCTATCTATCTATCTATCTATCTATCTATCTATCTATCTATCCATCCATCCATCCATCCATCCATCCATCCATCCATCCATCCAGGGGTCTGTTGGAGCGGGAGCGCACAGGAGCGCAGCTCCGGGAGTGAGGAGCCCAGGGGGCGGGCACATGACCAAGCCCCGCCCTCTCCTCGGCTTCCCCGAGCAGTGCAGAGGCACAGCGTCCCGGGGAAAGCCCTGCTAGGGTCTTTATTGTTTTTAATGTTTTGTTTTAATATTGATAATTTTATCATTGTTCCTTTTATGACTGTGTGCTGCTTTTCCAGAGACTTGCTCAAGGTGGCATATAAATTTTCTAAGTATACCATTTTTTATCTGGGCACATGGCACATAAGTTACTGGAGAAATTTCACCAACCTTTCAGCAGCTTCCACCTTATCAGTTTGGTGTAGTGGTCAGGAATTGGACTCTAACCTGGGAGAACCGGGTTTGATTCTCCACTCCTCCACATGCAGCTGCTGGTGTGACCTTGGGCCAGTCACAAGTTCTCTCAGAGCTGTTCTCTCATGAGCAGTTCTCAAAAGACCTCTCTCAGCCCCACCTACCTCACAGGGTGTCTTGTTGTGGGGAGGGGAAGGGAGAGGGATGGGTGGTGCACATGTCCTGGGTATCTCAAGTCTACTTGAAACCTGGTGGTTTCAAGGGAGCAGGAAGAGAATGAGGGTGTGTTCTTTATGCTTATTTTTATTGCACAAAGTATTGGACGGGGAAGGGAATGGAGGAAGAGCAGCTCAGTTTCACTCACCTGTGGAGTGGAGCCCGAGGGGTGGGTGTTGCCTTTTGACACACTTCCGATATGTTAGGGGGTGTGGCATATGCAAATGAATTATGCAAATGAGTTATGCTAATGAGCTCCTGCACCTCTTTTTCTACGAAATGACCCCTGTGTCTGTCTGTCTGTCTGTCTGTCTGTCTGTCTGTCTATCTATCTATCTATCTGTCTGTCTGTCTGTCTGTCTATCTATCTATCTATCTATCTATCTATCTATCTATCTATCTATCTATCTATCTATCCTATCTTAACAAATCAAAAGAAAACCAACAAACCTAGGATGCCAGAAACACAGTTAGACTTGAGTTTGTGTCATATTAGTTTAATATCTGTAAAATGTTTTTTAAAATTATATGTTCACTCTGCTACTTTTAATATGAGCCAGGATAATGGACTGGTCATGTGAATAACACCATGGTGACATTTCTTATGCCATGGCGACGAAAGGGAACCTCCATATTCAGAGGCAGCAAACCTGCGCTAAGGTTGCTGGCTTTGGCTTGGGGAATCCCTGGAGATTTTTTTTGGGGGGGGGGTGCCTGTGGAAGGCAGGGTTTGGAGAGGGGAGGTAGCTGAGTTGGAATGTAATAACAAAGAGTCTGTCCTCCAAAGCCAACCACTTCCTTCATGGGAACTCACCTCTGTAGTCTTGAAATCAGTTGTAATTGTGGGGAAAGTGCAGGTACTACCTGGAGGTTGCTAACTCTGGAGGTAACTGAGAGATACCAGCCTCCAGGGGGACCTGGGGATCCCCTGGAATTACAGCTCATTGCCACACTACAGAGATCAATTCCCCTGGACAAAATGGATTCTGTGGAGGGTGGCTTCTATGGCATTGTACCCATTGAGGTCCCTGTCCTCCCCAGGCTCCACCTCTAAATCTCCAGGAGTTTCCCAACCTGGATCTGGCAACCCTACCCCCCATCCTCCACTAGGGGCCAGGTGGGACCTGTCAACCCTAGGTAACATTGAGGGATGGCCTCTACGCCATGTTTGTTGACCCTCCAGGGCAACTGATTGGCCACTGTGTGAAACAGGATGCTGCACTAGACGAACCACTGATCTGATCCAGCAGGGCTTTCTTATGTTCTTTTAACAAATTCTTAACATAGACTTTCCTCTAATTCTGGAATTCTCTTTTGGAATCCGTAGTGGTTACAGGGCTAGGGAACTGGAATACATGTAATTAAGATGTTACATTTGGATAGTGTTTTTAAAAAGCTGTATTGATATGGCCCTTTCAGCTGTTCTGTTCATATTGAGTTTCAAAAATTCAAAAAAAGGCTACCAGTTGTAGAGTTCCCAACTCTGGCCTGGGAAATTCCTGGAGATTTGGAGGCAGTGTCTGTGGAGGGGAGAATGTGGGGAGGCATTTCCCCTAGAATCTCAGTCCCTAATATTTTTGTGGCTGGCTCCACCTCCCACAGCAGCCATTTTGTAGTTGTGCCCACCACCCAGGTCAGAATTCCAACAGTGCCCGCAGACTTGAAAAAGTTGGGGAACCTTTGCCCTAGACTTTGCCCTCTGAAGCTGCCATTTTCTCCATGGGAACCGATCTCTGTTGCCTGGAATTCAGGTGTAATTCGGGAAGAACTGGAGGTTGGCAGCACCAACTAGTTGAGTTAAGAAGGTTCTGATATAACGCTTCCCTCCATGCTGCAGCCAAATACTGAATTTGTATAGGAATACGTTATGTATTGGGACTGAAACGTTGCAGGACTGTGCTACTAGAGACTGGTTGAGCTTGGAGCCTCAGAACAATAGCCCATCAGGACTCTGGCAGTAACCAATCAAGAAGTAATGTTATGTAAATAGCCTATCCTTGGGAGTGGGGTGTGTTTGGGTGTGGCAGTTGCCTGCTATTTAAACAGAGCTGAGGCTCTGGAGTCTTGTCTTGCTCTTTCTGAAATCACTAATAAAGTAGAGCTGTTCACTAGTAGTGAGTCTGCTCATCCATGGAACCCACTATTTAACAGAACAGAAAAGAGAATTTGTATAGCAATTTCAAAATTATCAGCACCTTTCTGTCTTTTCTGTAAAATTCATTTTGTTTTGCACCCAGTTCTAATCTTGTTTATTAGACACTGCAAAAGAAAAGCTACTGCTGGCTATAAACTTACTGTGTTGCGATCAGATGGCAGGAGGATTAGTTAGTTCACATCGGTTTGGCACTTAAAAAGATTTTGCCGCAGAAAAAGAGTGGAATTGCACATAGGAGCCAAAAATATGTTGGCATATAATAAATCTTTGGAGTTATACTGTCTATTACCTGTGCATAAAGTACTCCAAACAGTTAACCTTCTCCGTAATCCTTTGGCCTGCACAAATCATGCAATATTTTCATCTGGAAAAAAATACTCTGGGATTTTCAGGGATGACATGGCTTACTATAACAATGGGCATTAAAGCGCAAGATTGCCAGCATTCATGTTATATATGAAAAAAATATGTTTCTTTTTTTGAGCACAAAAGGATTAGCTTGACAGCTTGAACAGATTCCCCGCCCCTCTTGTAGAAGATGATGCTAAATGTCTTGGATGACTTCCTGTCTCTTTCATGCCATCCTGTGCAAGAGATCTGGCCTCTACATGAGTCACCCAGGCAGTTCTCTCAGCTGTTCAAAAACTAAGGGTGTGCATTAGCCCCCCTGCCTGGGATTCTCCCCCCCCCCCCCCCCAATATGCATTGCACGACTGATGCTCTACATTTAGAAACAAACAAGTTGCTGCAAGTGTTAAATGGCTATATTTTCTTGTGAATGGCTATAGTATAGAGTGTGGCTATGGTACAGAGTGTCGAACTCATTTTTTATGGAGGGCTGGATTCGACATAAATTGGACTTTGTCAGGCTGGGCCATGGGTGTCATAAAATGTAATGCCAGGCAGCGGAGATATCAACTGTATAAAGGACACAAACACAAAGGAGGTTTTTTTTTAATACTTAAAATAAAAACATGCTTGAAACATTGGCATTCTTGCTGACAAGGAGACTGGTGGAGGAAAGGGGGAGGCTTTTAATGGCTGTATGTCAAAGAAGCAGGAAACCCAGAGCATCTTTGGCAGGGTGAATTGATTTTCTTTGGAGGAGAGGGCATTAGAGCCTCTGTGGCATTACTCGATAAACTTTCTTTGGATTCACAAATGTACAGACTAGCAAAATTCTACAGGTGCAGCAAAAGTATCTTCCTTCCACAGGTACGTGGGTTTCTAAGCTATGAAACCCAGCAGGGGTGAATGGCTGTCACCTTCTCTTATCAGCACCTCCCCCCTAGAAATGCATGTGCATTCCTGGTGGCTGGGCTAACAGACAGGTTGGAAGGGGCCCTCTGCCTGCTCAGCCCAGTGATAGTTCTGAAATGACCTGCATCAGGCCTGTAGCCACCGGGGGGGGGGGGGGGATTTGAGGCCCCACCCCCACCAAATTAGCCTTGCCCCCTCACTGCTCATCCCTCCCTTTCCCCCCCTCCCCTACTTTCCGAGCCCACATGAGCTGTGGCATCTCATTTTTGCAGCCAAGCTGGGCATTGCCGACATCCTGCTCTCCAAAGTGACCAATCTCTCTGGGTACATGGCCCCTCTTTCATTGTTCCACAGGTATGTGAGAAAAGCAGCCAGGCAGTTTTACAACAAGTGGTAAAACTAGTGAACATCTACAGTGCCCATTCTGAAGCCATGTGTTTGTGCTTCAGTGCCATGGGAGGACTGCCCTGGCATGGGGGGGGGGGGACACTCTTGCTTTTTAACCTGCTGGAAGAAATTGAGCCTGCAAGTCAAGAGAGGCTGAAGGGGGAAGGGATTTTCTTTCCCCATTCCTCCACCTGTGGGGGCAGAAGGGCAGTATAGCTTTTGGATCATCTTCCAAACACAGAAATCCTGCTGTGGGTTGCTGAACTAGGAAGCGGGGAAGGACCAGTGTGTTTGTTTGTCACTTGAAATCATGTGATTGTCACCAGGCTGTGGGCCGAGGCGTCAAGTGGCAGTGTTGGCCTCGCACCATCTTGAACCAGTCCATTTTCCCATATGGTGGTGGGTAAACAACACCCCCAGCCTCCCTCCAACACCCATTTCTTCCATCCAAAAACAGGTGATCAGAAGGCATTTGAAACATTAAAGGCATGACTCCTGTCCTTCAAGAAGGATCAGTAAAAGGATTCCTCCCCTGCCCAGCACACCCACCCACACTGGGCAATCTAAGTCAGGGCTTTTGCCCTTTAGAGAACTTTCATTCTTTTTCCAGCAGCCACACGTTACTGAAAAGGGGAAAGGTGAAGAGGGAAAGGAGGAGGGAGGGGGCCCTTTCTCCGGCCCTTCTCATCGCTCTTTTATTTGATTTATTTTTATTATTTCTGTGGCGTCAGAAGTGATGTTGGAAGTGACGTCTGTTATGTCTTTGTACATTAGGATGCATTGCATTGTCAGGGCTCTGGTATCCTAACTCCTTCATTCCTATTGGATGCTGAATAAAGACTCCTTATTGGTCCTGAAGCCAATCCTGGGAACTAATCACAGAGCCCTGCTTAGGTCCAATGAGATTGCATGTAAATAGTTACAATGTACATAGTTACTTGTTGAAACACTATAAGTTGACTGCCGCTCTTGCTAGAGCCGTCCCAGAGCTGAATGATGTTTGAAAAAAACTTGCATTTTGATTCATTGTCTCCCGACTTCAATACTTAAAAACGTCATGCCCCCCTGGTGCCCCCCACTGAAACTTTTCTGGCTCCTGGCCCTTACCTGGATTGTGCCATTTTACTAGCTTGCATGCCAAGATCAGCGCCAGACTCTCCCCGTGTTGCCATGATGGTCAGCAATCGTAATTGATTTCTGTTGTACTTTGAGCAGGGCTGTGGACAAAAATCATTTAAAATGTAAAACAAATCGATTCACCCTTCCAAAGAGTAAGCACACACCATCCCGTCAGCTGGTTTAGCTGAGGCAACATGGGAGAGACCGCTCATACCAATCGCGGGCCATAAACGACATCAAAGGGTTCTGTGTACACATGATTCTGTGTTGGATTATGGTTACAAGATATAATTGCTTTGACTTGTAGCCAACATTGTTCTAGGTAGACCTGCAAGCTTTTTTCCCTCTTAGTGCCAGCATGGCGTAGTTGTTTGCGTGTCAGTCAGCCTAAGATCTTGGTGACCCAGGTCTGAATCTCCAGCCTACCATGGAAGCTCACTGGGTGGCCTTGGGACAGTGTCAGCCTAACCTACCTCACAGGGTTGTTGTTGTGAGAATAAAATGGAAGAAGGGAGAGTGGTGTTATACGCTCTTTTGTGGGAGAAAATAATAAACATCTAAACAAATACATTTGCCCAAATATGTGCAGGGTGTTTTGAAATCTACACATGCTCAGAAATGCCACTTTCTTGTGATCTTGTACAATCTCTGAATACTGGTATTTAGATCAGATTTGCAACTGGTTCCAGTGGAGTCCAAGTTCAGATCAGGCTTAGATTCCCCATCCTTTGATAATCATTCATCAAAAAAAGAAAAGGGGGGGGGGGATTTCATAGCAGTCATTCCAGTGAAAAGCACACAATATATCTGACCTAATTTCCAGTGTTGCTGCAAAAGCAAGAAACGCCCCCCCCCCAAAAGCAGCTTTCTCCCCTTAAAAAAAAACCCTGCTGGAGCTGTAGGTGCTCTGGGATTTCCAAGATTAGACCAACAGCTACCGTAGCACTTTAACAAACAGGATCAAGCTTGTCAAATCTAGTTAATACTTGTAAGAAATATACACAGTTTCCTCCTTGGATTCCTTTAGGCATTTGGAGAGGAAGGGGAGGTTACAGCATGAAGGTTTTTACAAGACAACCCCCTGAATCTGAAGGCTACTGATGGCTAACAGCAGGTCATGGCGTATAAACAAATGAGAGAGAATACCTGCCAGTTTTAGCACACAATGGGGAACAAATTATAGGCACAAACCAAGATTTGCAATCTAGCAGTTCTTGAATGAGAAGCAAAGTGGTGCTGATTGGGTTGAACCTTTTAAACCTTTGTGAAGGGGACTCCCTCCATTTCCTGTGCCTTTTCTGGGTATAAGCTTTCAACATGAAAGGTTTATTCTGGGTATAAACACAAAAGCTTATATCCAGAATAAAACTTTGTTGTTCTTCAGATGACAGGCATCTGTTCTCCTGGAGCAAATGGCGGCTTCCGAGGGTAGACTCTGTCACATCATACCCTGCTGAGGCCCCTCCCCTCTCCAAACCCCACCCTCCCCAGGCTCCACCCCCAAATCTCCAGGAATTTTCCAACCCGGTGCTAGCAACCATACAAGACCTTGAAACCTGTTGTAAGAAATGAGAAATACAAAACGGCCACACAACCCAAGGGTCCTTTCACAGTTAGTGCAGGTGCAAGAGGTATGTGCATGAAGCTGTATATTAATAAGTGGAGCAGAGAGCACAGTGGTCACTTATAAATGCGGCTGTGCTCCCTCATTGCTATCACTGGTACACTCTAGTTCTAACCCACTGCTTCTCCTTTCTACAATCTGTGCATTTACTCCTCACCCCATTGTGTGAGAGAAACTGCTAACACTTGTGGCATAATGGAGCATTCTCAAGTTACTCTAAGGATTTCACATGCTGTGGCTAAGCAAGATGCTAAACAAGAGCCAGTTTGGTGTAGTGGTTAGAAGTGTGGACTCTAATCTGGGAGAACCAGGTTTGATTCCCCACTCCTCCACATGCAGCTGCTGGTGTGACCTTGGGTCAGTCATGGCTGTCTCTGAGCTGCTCTCTCACAAATAGTTCTTGAAAGAGCTCTCTCAGCCCCACCTACTATTTTTCTATCTGTCTAATAGTATACAATATTTTATAACAGTTAATTGGTCCTGATTCAGAAGAAGTATTACCGAAAGGAAGCATATTCTGGAAAATTCCATTAAAAAAAACAACCTGAGAGGACCTTCTATGATTTTTGTATTATTGGATGATTAGCTTTAGACAGGGCTCTTTTGGTAGCAGGAACTCCTTTGCATATTAGGCCACGCACCCCTGATGTAGCCAGTCCTCCAAGAGCTTACAGTAGCCCCTGTCAGAAGAGCTCGGTAAGCTCTTGGAGGATTAGCTACATTAGGGGTATGTAGCCTAATATGCAAAGGAATTCCTGCTACAAAAAGAGCCCTGACTTTGTATAATATATTTATTATTTAATGTTTTTGTAATCACAATATTTTTTGTATAAGTAAACAATAGTACTTTCACACGTCTTATAGTTTTATAGACCTCCTGCCCGCCAACCTCCGGGCTCCTGCTGCTTCCCAGTTACATTACTAGACATGACATTATGCCACTGCATGCCACCTAGTGCGCCCCCCCCCCCCCAGCACACAGGGGTTGTCTTAGCGTTGTCTATTTGTGCAAAGTATTTTTCATCAGTGCATCCTTCACCAAGATTTGAGCTCTCTTTGTCCCTCCCCCATGCCCCCACTTTGTTCCCATTTTGCCCCTCGCGTTTGTCGCTCTCCTTTCACCGTAGCCATTCTCTTTCGAAGGCAGGGCCACAGAGACCAGGACTTCCAAGGCATTTCTTAAGTGGCTGGACAGTATGGGAGGAAGCAGTCCTTCACGTATCCTGGCCCCAAGGCACTTAAAGCTTAACAAGTTAAGAACCAGAACTTGGAATTTTGTCTGGAAGTAATGGGTAGCCATTTCAGCACTGGAGTGATACAATCCCTATATTGTGCCCCTGACAGTAGCCGAGCTACTGCATTTTGGATGAGCTGAAGTTCCTGAACAGTTTTCAAAGGCAACCCCACGTGGAACACATCACAATAATCTAAATAAGGTAAAGGTTTCCCTTGCTCGAAAGCCAGTCGAATCCGAACTGCCAAGCTACCAGCCTTCCAGTCTGCAGTGCAGTATCTTCACCTCTGAGCCACCGCAGCCCCTAGATACAGTCTAACCTAGATGCAATTGGAGCATGGATCACCATGGCCAGATAACACTTTTCAAGAAATAGCTACAGCTGGCGTATCAGCCAAAGCTGATAAAGGGCACTCGGTGCCACAGAGGAGATCTGGGCCTCCAACTGTAGGCCAGGATCCAGCTGTACCCCCCAAGCTGTGAATTTGTTCATTCAGCAGGAGTGAAGCCCCCTCCAGGAAAGGCTGACTCCTCAATCCCCCAGGAAGATTGCCTCACTGATGCCAGGGGAGGGGGCTTAGGAACTACCCTAGGCATGCCCAGCGGGCTTAATTCAAGAACAAGAATTGCTTTCCAGCATAGCCTTATAGGAAGTTCTGAGCAAAGAAAGTAAAATAAAAATGATAGGAGCTGTAGTTTAGTGAGATTCTGAGAATTCTCTATTAATCACTGAATGACAAATTCCCTTGGGGGAAAGGAATTACTTATTAAATCCGTTTAAATCGGTGGTGTTATGTCCTCTGGAGTGCTGGACAAAATGTGATTTTCCTGCAAGTGACATCAAGCTGGGGAAAGATATCTAAATCCCCACAATAACTCTGAATTTACAGCGATGGTAAAAACCATCCTCTGGAAAGACCCTGAGAGAGAACCCCCAAAGATACAGCTGATAAGTCAAAACCAACCAACACCTCCAAATGTGCCTGGAAGTAGTGTGACTAGGCGGTGACTTGCCCTCTAAATAGACACTCTTGTTTCCTCACATCAGTCTATTGAATCCTTCATTGTTTTGCCACATTCCCAGCCTTGTCATGAGCTTGTGGACATACCTCCCATCCCCCATGAGCGGAGAAGAAATGCCTCTAAACCAGGAATAAATTAAGCAAAATAATGGGTTACCAAAGGTCACTAATGGGAAGCAATGTTGATCACTGGTAAGATTCTTAAAGAGATTCTGGGTTATTAATTGCTATACAACTATAAGCTTTTGCCAAAAGAGATACAGTGGGTTGATTAGGGAAAAAAAAACCCACACACCTCCCATTGAGATTGCTGAAGAATGCCAAATTCAGTCATGATATTTGGTATGACAAAAGACCCCGGGACAACAATAGCAGCCCTTTGGGAAGGTTGGCTTTCAATCTAGTCAGGCTTATGGGAGAGAATCACTCTGATGGCAGTGCTGGGCTCTTCTGGTAAAATGTATTCATCCAATAAATAATTTACATCAGAAAGAAAAAGGACAATCAGAGCACAGTATCCATCAAATGGGATATTTTGATACAGTCCTCACATTTTGAAAGTGAGAACAATCGCATGCCCACCCCCCCGCCCCCCTTCCCCAGCTCTCCTACGTCTGTATTAAACAGAACCTAGTTTTTGTAAATTGCCCGAAATAGTGCTAGTGCTCTGTAAACCACACTAGCCCAAGGAGCTGTGCACTGAGAAGAAATTTTTGTGTGATGAAGCTATAATCAGGTCATGGGGATAAGATGGTTGAGAATGCATTCATCCTGACAGCTGCAGCGATGTTGTTTACAAACAGATGTGACACTGGCGGCTTTGTGAGAGAGGAATCGCCCCATTCTCTTATGGAAGGGATATATTACACAAAGGTTATATTACGCAAACACGGTTTCTGTTTGACTGTGTAAGGTTATGTCCATTATCAAAGAAAATAGTGTTTCGTTGTGGTTTTTACTCTTGGTTATTTCTCTGGTCCTTTTTATTCCTTCAGTTTTCTGTTGTAGCGTCTTCCCACATCCATGTTCAGCTACAAAGTTCATCAGGTGGCCTCTGGGTCAATCCAACATGCTTAGCCTACAGAGGACTGTTCTGAGGATAAAGTGAGGGAGGGCAGAACTACATATTCATTTATTTGATTAGACTTTTAACCGTCCCTCCCCTGCACCGCAGGGGCCACGGTGGCTCAGGGGTTAAGTTGCTGAACTGCGGACCAGAAGATAGGTAATCTAGCAGTTCGAGACCCGAGTGCTGTGTGAGGGAGTGAGCTCCTGTCTCTGGGCCCCAGCTCCTGCCACCCTAGCAGTTCGAAAGTAAGAAATTACAAGTAGATAAATAGGTACCGCTTTGTTGGGAAGGTAACAGTGTTCTGTGTGCCTCAGTGTTTAGTCATGCCGGCCACATGTCCATGGAAACATCTTTGGACAGAGCTGGCTCTTTGGCTAGGAAATGGAGATGAGCACTGCTCCCTAGAGTTGAATTCGACTGACTTTTGAGCAAGGGAAACCTTTATCTTTATCCCTGCAAGGCAAGGCTCAGGGCGGGTAACAACAAGTTAAAAACAATAACATAATGAATTATTAAAAACAAACTAACATAATAACAATCAGAGGTAAAATCAGATGGTGACTTTGGCACTAATAGTATAGGAGGTTGTCCGAGTGAGGTTGTGCCACCTGTGCATTTGTAAAAGCTGGTACAATAATCAGGGCTCCGTTGGGGCCAGGGCGCGCCGGGGCGCCGCTCTGGGAGATAAGGGCCCGGGGGGCGGGCACATAACAAAGCCCCGCCCCATGGCAGAAAGCCTCCCCCCGTTCACCCCCTCCCTGAATGAATGAATGGTGGGGAGGAGACTGGGGAGGCCAAGTTAGATAGAAACTTCGCTGCCTCAGCTATATGCCTGGTGAAACATTTCTATTTTACAGGCCGTGCAGAATTGAATCAGAGTCCGCAGGTCCTGGATTTCATCCAGAAGGGTGTTCCGCCAGGCTGGGGCCAGAGCTGAGAAGTCTCTGGCCCAGGTGGAGGCAAGACAAATATTTGGGGGGCTGGGGACCACCAGGAGGTTGTTGCTTATAGAACACAATTCTCTCCAGGGGGTGTACCAGGAGAGATGGTCCTGAGGATATGTTGGTCCCAGATAGGGTTACCATTCTTCAGGTGGGGGCGGGGGATCCCCTGCTTTTGCAGGGTCCTGCTCACTGGTGGCCAGCTGGCCAATGGGAGGAAATTGCCCCAATCCCTCCCAAACACAACACTATGACATCACCCAGAAATGATATCGGCTTATCAGTGACGTTGGGGGAGGGTGGTGATCTGGTTTTTGGGCAAAACTCTATGGTTTGAGGGCGATTGTACCACAGAGTTTTGCCCAAAAACCAGAGCATTGCCCCAATGTCAGCTGCGACATTGTGCAACATCCCCACCCACTCCCAGAATGCCCCCCAATCCCCTCACCAGCGCAACAATTGGACCTAGTTTCAGACTGTGTAGGGCTTTGAAGGTTAGAACCAAACCCTTGAATCTGATTCAGTAGTAAACATGGAGCCAGTGCAGTTGGCGGACCACTGGTCGTATGTGGGCTTGTGAGGGCTCATGCTGCCAGTTTCCGGATCAGTCTCAAGGGTAGCCCTGTGTAGAGCCTTGAGTTCCTTGGAAGAAAATAGAGATGCCAGATGAATGCTGGAAAGTGGCTGCTGCCATGATGTGCAATGTCATGATGTCACTTCATTTCTGCCCCTGACCTGTTTTTGGACTATTCCTCTTGCCCCATGTGCCTGCCCTAATCAAGACATATATACTGACATTTTTGGCCTGTTTTTTTAAAAAATAATTAGACCAAGTAAGTGTTGAAAATGTCAGTGAAAATTGCATAGGTATTATTTTAGCAGACATGCACCAGACAAAAGAGATTTTGCCCTGTAGGTATTTTAAAAGATCTTTAAATTTCCATTTGGGATTAAAGTCTGGAAAGTACGGGGGAAATGTTCAGGCACCTGAAGTCTAGAAAGAAGAAAGCTTAATTGAGCAAGATAATAGTCAATTTAGTTAATAGGCCAAAGATTAGACTCTCCTTTATTATACAGCAAGATTAAAAAGTAATTTGAAAAGCAGTTATAAAATAAGGAAAAACTGATTGATAACGGTAAATAGGTTTGGTTAACTCATCACAATATCTTGGGTATTACTTAGCTGGGCTGCCGAAATCGCACATTCATTCTGAAGCCTCTCTGCAAAATCACAAATGTAATGCGGCATCAGCAAGCAGTGACCCCAGAGTGTAAATGTCTTCCCAGGCTATTAGTAGAGGCATACCCGGGTTACGGCTTAGCCCCCAAAGTCAAATTCCAGGCACTCATTGAATACATAGCACAGAGGTAATTGATAGGCTGGTAACATTGTCATGGGAGGGTTAGTGGTGTTGAGTTCAACACAACCATTACTGTACTTTATGTTTTCACCTCTAGAGCACCTTGTCCATTCTGACCTCAACCCTTCTATGAATGGGAAGTCAGCTCTAAACATCTGGAGAGGATGTCCATATGAGTTGTGGAGAAGGGTCCCTCATAACATCTTCCCTGTAGTGGTGAGGCAACGCTGCAGGGAGTAGGGCTGCCAAGTCCCCCTGTAGAGCGGGGGAAACACCGATTTTTAAAGCTTTCCCCCGCTTTTCCAAAATTGGCCACCGGGGGGACAAAATGGCTGCCAGCAGGGGAACCTCGGAGCCTGCCCTGCTGGCCTCTTGAACTTCTTAAAAGGGAAATTTCCCCTTTAAGAGCTGATCGAGCAAGACAGCCCCGCCCAGAGATTAAGGAGGGACTGTGCAAGGTTGCTGCTGGAGTAAATTGCTTCCGTGCAAGGTTGCTGCTGGAGTAAGCTGCTTAAGGTGCTGGGGTCTGCAAGCTCTTTTCCTTCTCTGTCTCTCCCCCTCCCCCTCTTTCTTTTTGCTGTCTGTCTGTCCACTGTGGTTTTGTCAAAGGAATAAACTGTCACTTCCAAAGAGGTAAACATCACAAGGAGAGGTTGCCTGTAGAAGGTCTGGGAGTGGGATTGTTTAAAATGTCTTGTCGTGGCTGTTTGGGTCCCCCCAATCCTCATTTCCCTTCTGCAAATAAAAGTTGGGATTCCTCATTTTTATGCCAATTTTCTGTTTCTTTCAACCATGTCCCCCCCCCCCCCCTCCGGCAGTAAAAATCTGCATTTTTAAAAGCATTTGTACATCAAGTAACCGGTATTTTAAGTTAGGGATGGATCCAACTAGCTTTTCTGCTGGCGAAAAGGGGAGGACAAAGGTCCTCTTTAGCCACCAAAAAGCCTATGCTGGGGGGGGGGGGGGAGAAGTTATGGGACTTACATAGACAACAGCTGGGTGAAACAAGGGCCAGAAATAAAGCCTGGGAATTGGGCAAGAGTAAGTGAAAAAGCTGTCTGTCTGTCTGTCTGTCTGTCTCTCTCTCTCTCTCTCTGTCCCCATCCAGCAGAGGTCTATCAGTGGCTATTATAGCCACAAGGTCTAAATGGAGCCCTTTGTCTGGGGCAGTGATGCTCTGCATTCTTGGTGCTTGGGGGGCAACAGTGGGAGGGCTTCTGGAGTTCTGGCCCCGCTGCTGGAACTCCTGAGGGCACCTGGTATTTTTGGCCACTGTTGTGACACAGAGTGTTGTACTGGATGGGCCGATCCACTGTGGCTTCTCTCCTGTTCTTATGATATGAAAATCATATTTAGCACTTGTGTAGCACTTAGGGCTTCATATTCTGCCGAGATGAGGAAGGATTCAGTAGGGCCGTTGCTCAGTGATAGAGCATCTGCTTGACATGCAGGAGGTATCAGCCTCTTCAGCTAAAAAAGGATCAGGTCATAGGTGACATTAAAGATCTCAGCTTGAGACCCTGGAGAGCCACTACCAGTCTGAGTAGTCAATACTGACCTTGATGGACCAATGGCCTGATTCAGTATTAGGAAACTTCATGAGTTCATGTGTCAGCATGTGGAAGCAACATCACAGGATGTGACATCACAAAATGATGTCACTTCCTTTCTCCTGGCTCCACCCCCAAAGTCTCCTGGCTCCACCCCCAAAGTCCCCAGATATTTCCCAAGTTGGACTTGGCAGCCCTAGCAGGGAGAGAGGGGCACCATACCGATGTTATTCTGTTTTAAAGAGCTACATGACTTCTCTTGGATTTGACTCACATGGTGGACTTGCACGCAACCTTTCAAGGTTGTTAAATTACTCAAAATTAAACACTAAAAAAATCATTAAAATGGCGTACATACTTGCCAGATTGTCTGCTTCCCACTTACCCTGCCCCTACCTTTGCTCAGAGGAGCAGCAAGAGCAAAACAGGGAAGGGGGAAATGGTGTTGCCAGTCTCCAGGTGCTAGCTGGAGATCTCTAGGCCACAGAGATCAGTTCCCCTGAAGAAAATGGCCACTTTGGAAGGTGGGCTCAGTGGCATTATACCCCACTGAAGTCCCTCCGCTCCCCAAACCCTGCCCTCCTCAGGCTCCACCCCCCCAAATATCCAGGTATTTCCCAACCCAGAGCTGGCAACCCTAGTGTCATGTGATGATCCAAGAATTCCCTGGATCTCTGTTGTTTTTACCATAGAGCTGAGAAATTTCTAGAGTACTGTACAATGCCATGACAGCACTTCTGGGTACTCACCAGTGTTCCCTCTAGGGTTGCCAAGTCCTAAAAACTTACCAGCGGGGGGGGGGAGTCCTCCTGGCACCGGGAGCTCCCCCGATGCGTGCGCTTGCGTGCGTGCCATGACGATGTCACCGGAAGTGACATCATCACATTGGGGGTGTTGCCAGGGAGACGCTCTGGCAATCACCCCAAAACTCTATGATATCATAGAGTTTTGGGGCGATTGCTAGAGAGTTGTCCCGGCAACATCCCCAACGTGATGACGTCACTTCCGAGTGATGTCATTACGATGGGGACATTGTCCTGACAGGACGACTTCGGGGGTGGGGTTCCCCCCGCCGGCCGAATGCTGGCCGGCGGATCGGGAACCCCTGTAGTGGGGGATCCCCCATCCCCTGGGCTGACTTGGCAGCCCTAGTTCCCTTTAAGCTGAGTTAGTGTGAGCTAGCTCACAGTTTTTTTACCTCCAGCTCACACATTTTTGTCTTAGTCAGGAAGATTGACTCCAGAGCAAACTAACGTATGCAGTAGCCAAATCGCTCACTCACAACCTTAATGCCAGTAGCTCACAAAGTAGAATTTTTGCTCACAAGACTCCACAGCTTAGAGGGAGCACTCTCACCAGTGAATTCCTGAGACTGAAGAGCATATAATAAGAATATTCAACCTGCTCTAAGTCTACATCCAAGAGGATGCCAGAATAAGCAGCGCCCAGAAGTCATGCAAGCATGGGTCTCCTCAGGACATCAGATCATTCAAGAGGACTCAGGTTGCTGCTTGTGAGTCAGAATCACTTTCTTGGATTTATGCAAACATATTAGTCTCACCAAAACAAGGTTCAGGTAGGAGATTTTATTTATTTGTATCCAACTTTTCTCCCCAATGGAGACCCACTGTAGGCCTCCCATTTACCAGCCTGGGGCAGGAAACTACCTACCCCTTAGCTCCAATTTCCTACCTAGGAGGAACTGAGGAGCAAGAGAAAAAATTTCCTCCACAAAGTGACACTCTAAGGATTCCCCCAGTCACTATGGTAAAAACTACAGAGTGACACCTGAAGTGACATCACATCCTCCCCAAACTTAATCCTGCCTAGGCACTCCACCCAAATCTCCTGACATTGGATGATGCAGCATTGGGACTCCTAACCCTAAATGAACAATACATTAAAAATACAACAGATGTGATGTCACATCCTCCCCAAACTTTACCCTCTTTAGGCACTCCACTGAAATCTCCCAACACTGGATGATGCAGCATCCCTAAGTGGATAACACTACATAAAAAATACAACAGATGTGAACGGGGGGGGGGGGCTTCTGAATGTCATCCAGGTCTCCTCTCTCTCTCTAGCACATCTTCCACTCAGCTTTAGGCTATGGTCCTCAGGCTAAGAGCTGACAGACGACAGCCCTTTGGATCTTTCTGTGTGGCCTCCACCCCAGGCATGCCTTGGCCTTAAGTACCTGTAAGCCAAAGGGAGAACAAACTCAGCAAGATGATCTTCAGCTACTGCTAGTCAGGGGTCATTTCATAGAAAAAGAGGTGTTGGAGCTCATTAGCATAACTTATTTGCATATGCTACACCACCTGACATCACTGGAGTATGTCAGAAGGCAAGAAATAAAGAAGAGAGAGAGAGAGAGAAAGAAAGAAAGGGCAGGTAGAGAGGGGACAGCTACTAATCTAAGCCTCAGAAATACCACTATTCCGGGAGGATAGCTTCAATGGTGGCTGAAGCCTTCAGAAGGCTGGTCGGAGGAACAAGGACCTTTCCAGGGGACGGGGTCATTTTGCTGCAGCCATGACACAAGCAGGCATTCCCCTGCCCGGGGGGGGGGGGGGGCTGGCACCAACTCCCAGAGCTGAGCTCCCGCTCGAAATGACCCCTGCTGCTAGTCAGCTAGCTAGCAGGATCTTCCACTATTCCTCCCCTCCCCCTGAACAACCCAGTCATTATTTGAATGGGAAGTATAAAACTAATCCAGTTATCTCTTGTATTATTTTTAAAAATAAATATGAAATTCTAGGCTTAGTATTCCAATAGTTATTTTACCTCTTCACTGAAACTTTTAAAGCATATAACAACCTAGAGTCGCCAGGTCCCTCAGGGAAGCCAGTGGGCGACTGGTGGGGGGGGGGGGGGCTTACCGGAAGCAAGGAGTTTCATTGCACATTTCAACAATGTGCCTACGTGATATCCAACATGACCCGTAAGTGACATAGGCATATTGGGGAGACTGGAGCAATGCTCTGGGTTTTTGGGCAAAAACTCTATGGTAGAATTAGCTTCTACCATAGAGTTTTTGCCCCCAAACCCAGAGCATTGGCCTGCCGTGCCTACACCATTTCCAGGTCACATTGAAGTCACATAGGCATGTCACTGAAATGTTGGGTGTTCCTCCCTTTTTGAGGGGCAATTTCCCCTTCCCCTGGGCTGGCTAGCTGATTGGTGGAGAAGTGGGGCCTGGCAACAGGGAACTCCAGCCCCCACCAGGGGTCCCGGCATCCCTACCACAACCTCTATCTTGAGGGCCTTTTCAGTGACACCAACATTTTTAGATTTTTGTCTGTACTCTTTTCAGAAATGTCACATGGAGAATACAGGACACAGTTTCTTTTGAAACAAGCCGAACTGTGACTGTTCACTCAGTTTTTAAAAGAAGATGAAACGTAACTGTGTTTGCAAATAATCTTAATGCACAAAGAGAGAGAGGGGGACAGAGAACGCGCAGGTCATAACACGATACGTGACATATGATGGTGTGACTTAAAAGTCGAATGTGTAATTACCAGAAGAAACTGTCTATTGTCCTGGAGAATGTAAATCAACAAATCTGAGTCAGCCACAGTCAGACTATTTCTAGGATTTACTGTATTGCTCTGACAAGGCCTCTCTTCAGCTGAGGAGCGTCTGGTACTGTTTGGTTTCAGGGCAGAACACATTCTGCATGAACTGGCCTCTGGGGTTACTTCTGTCCTACATACTATTTCTGAACGAGATCCAGAATTTCATGTAAGCCTCTGTGTTTCCGAGAATGCCACTTAGTTTTGGGGGGCGGGGGAGTGTTCAAAAAGAGGTTTGAATTAACACGTTGTGAAAAGTGAATACAGTGATGGTCTCTCTCAACGACTGAAACAGCAGAGGATTCTGTGAGGGCTGGTAAATGATCTAGGAGAGATGTGTGGTTTTGTACACTGTGGGGTTGATAAATTCATAAAGCACACTATAATATGAGGTGACGTGTGTTACAGGGGAAGTTCATTCACACTGATGTTTTTCCCCCCCTTCGGAAACAATGACACGACTCTGAGGATTCCAAGATTTGCAACACCATACATTAACAAGAGAAACACATCAATAATCCACAAAGCGATATTAGCGAGATGAGAATCATAAAGTGTTTTGAACATAGCAGCTCAGTGTAACGTTACCAATTGCCCACTTATCCAATTCTGGCACTTTGCCCTTACGGGCGTTTTGTCTACGGGTCAGTGGAAGAAGAGGGAGGAGGGGGGAAGGAAATGATGTGGTAATACCATTAAGAATTTCCTGGAGGTGCCAGGAAACAGCATGGCACCCCTAGCCATCCCGTCTTGCCATTTGACATGTAAGTCTATCCACATAATTGCATTTTTTTAAACTACTGGGGCTGATACCAGCAGTTCTGGGAAAGGATTTATATTGATAATATAATATAAGGAGAAATCAGTTTAACTTCCCCCAACTCTCAGCCCTCATCAAATCCACTCCCCTGATATTCTTTTTTATATGAAACAAGGCAGGATATGAGCAGTGCTAAGCAGAGTTATGCCATTCTAAGCCCACTGACTTCAGCTCTGCTTAGCTTTGCATTGCCAGCCCTGGATCTCCCACATCACATGCACTTTCACAGCACATCCACATTCTTTCCCTTAAAGTGAGAGATGAAAGAGTTGACACCACTTTTCCCATTGGTCCCCCATCTGCTGTGCAGCAAATGTGGGATTATGCTTAGTAAAACAGATGAGTAGGCAACAGGACCATGGAAGAAAGAACTGGAGTGGAGAACTTGAATAGAACTATTTTCTCCTTTTCTCAACATACTAGAAACTTAGGGCACTTAATGGAGTTGATGGGTAATAGATTTAGGAGGGACAACGTGTAAGTAAATTGTAATTGCTCAATGTGTAATTAAATTGTGGGATTTACTGCCAATGGATGTAGTGATGGCTACAAGCAAGACAGCTTTAAAAGGGGATTAAGGCACATTCACTGAGGATGGATCCATCAATGGCTACTAGCCATGGTGACTAAAGAGGAGCTCCACATTTAAAGATATGAGACCTTGGACTCTGTTCCCTGATTGTTGTTGTTTTTGGCCTTCAAGGTTGGCAGCTGTATGAAGTGGGATGCTGGGCTATATGGACCACTAGTCAGATCCAACAGAGGTTTTCTTATGTTTTATGGGGCAAGCTATGGCTGTTTTAGTACTTGTTCGCTCTGCAAATTTGGAACAATAGCACTGATCTTTGAACTGCAACCCAGCCAGATGTTGGTTTGATTTGTCTCCCTGGAAAGAAAGCCCTGCTGGCTCAGACCAAAGTCCAGCATCCTGTCTTCCACAGTGGCCAGCCAGATGACTCGAAGAAGTCCGTGAGCGAACATGAATGGACATCTTTCCCCTTCTGCAGCAACTGGCATCCAGAATCATCATGTTTCCTTCCCAAGCTTTCTTCTAAACTCGAATCTAGGAATAACCAAAGACCTGATAAGATGAATCATGGCAGGAAGACATTCAAATTTCCAGAAACAGCAGGTCAGCCAACTTTGGGCAAAACTGCAGAAGATGCGGAGAGATCTTTGATTAGATTTCCTGAGTAGGTTTGGGGGAGGGGGAAAGGGGCAATTTGGATTGGAGATTTAACCATTTCTGTGAGCCATTTTCCTAACCTCAAATGCCCACTGGAGTTACTATACAGGGTGTGTACTATCTATCTAGTATGTCAGTTGCAAGCATGGCACAGACTCACCTGGGCACCACCATTTACTGATCGAGGGGAAGGAAAGGCAACGGAGGCATTCGACAACATCACACCTGTTCAGGGGAGAGTGGGATCATCCCTCGGCTGGGGCTGACCAGCTTTGTCAATTTGGGCTGGCCCTGTGGGGTGGGGCAAAACTGTTCCCTTTAGCTATTTAACTCCATGCTGCAGCTGTCGTGCCCACAGTGTGTTCTTGATGATTTTTGGCCACCTCATTGCTGCCTAGGGTTGCCAGGTCTGGGTTGGAAAATATCTGGAGACTTTGGGGGAGGATCCAGGAAAGGGAGGGGTTTAAAAAGGGGAGGGGCCTCAGTATGGTATGATGCCATAGAGTCCACCCTTCAAAGCAGCCGTTTTCTCCAGGGGAGCTGATCTCTGTCAACTGGAGATCAATTATAAAAGTGGGAGATCCCCAGGCCCCACCTGGAGGCTGGCAATCCTATTGCCGCTGGGAGAAAAGCCACATGCTTCAGCCATCATTGGAAGCAGAGTAGGGAATCTGGACACAGTCTTGCCTTGCAACTGCATGGAACAGGTTTAAAGGGGCACTCCAGCTGGTTTAACAAACAAAAATGGGCAGTGGAAGCTTTTCGGGGTATGAGGTTATGATGGCCCTCCCTCAGAGGTAAGATTTTCCCTCCATTTTTCTTTCCCTTTCTGACTGAGCAGCTCTAGTGGTCTGTTTTCTTCTTTCCTGTAGAACTTTGGTTGTCCCACCCTGTGTCAGTATGACATTTTACTGCTGGCTCAGCCCAGGAACCTGAGGGAAGGATTAGGATCGCCTTAAAACACTGAAAATGGCATGTGAGATGTTTTAAAATTCAAAATAAACAAAATATTTTATTCAACATAGAGGGGAAAGGTCAGGTGAAATCAGGGGATGAAATGTCTGAAATAACTCCGTATAAATAACTCTGAGGTAAAGCCAGTACATGCATAGACTATAGTTCATATGCTTTTTAGGCTATTGAGAGTTTCATAAGCTTTTCACAGAGACTTAAATCTTTACGTTGAGAGGCTTTTGTTCCAGTGTTTTCTTCAAACACTTCAGTACACTTTCTTTGAGTACTCTCTGACTCTTGGTTTCCAGAAGGCTGGTACTCTCCTTCCAGTACCCAGCCCCCTTCTCTTGAAACACCAGTAATCTTGAGTTCTTAACTGACTCTTAAGGTCTCTAAAGGCAGTTTCTAACCACAACAGACCAGGGATCTCTGCACTTTTCAGAACTAACTCCATTTTTGATGAGTAGGGAATTTTCTTCTCTCTCTCTAGAAGATCTATCCCCTTTCTTTGGCCCAAATGGAAGTCTCCATCTAACTACCAGTTGTCCTTGTCAACTTTCCCCAGATCTCCTGTCCATTTTGTACTACTCTCTGTCAGGGCTGAATTCCTAATGAATTCTCCTCCTCAGCATTCAGCTCTAGAGCATCTCTCTGCTCAGCTGATGCTAACCAATCAGGTTGCTTGGAGCAGCCTGTCACTTAAGACTCTCTGTTTCTGTGAAGAATGAACCCTTCACAGTCCTTCAGCTGTTTGTACAGCCCTTTTTACCTTTTAAAAGTGCAGTCCATCACAGAGGTTAAACAACATCACATGCCAATATCACCTGATAACTGTTGCAGATCAAACTGATATTAAAGGACTGGTTTAAAAGGTTGGCACCCTTTCTCTCCTCCCACACAAATTAGAGTCACTGAGGTGTAGTGGTTAAGAACAGTGGACTCTAATCTAGAGAACTGAGTTTGATTCCCGACTCCTCCTCCACATGAAGCCTGCTGGGTGACCTTGGGCCAGTCACAGTTTTGTTAGAACTCTCTCAGCCCCACCTACCTCCCAAGGTGACTGTTGTGGGGAGAGGAAGGGAAAAGTGATGCTCCTTGAGGTAGAGAAAAGTGGGGTACAAAAACCTGCTCTTCTTCTTAAATACTAGACAGTTGTACATATTTTGTACAAGCTTTATTTTTTGATGTAAATACTTTCATGTATATCTAAATCCTGGTGCAGTTGAGTATGTTTTCAGGGTACTTGAACTGGTTTACACTTCTTGGCCAAGGCCAAAATGCCCTGTTATACACACTTTAAAACATGCACAGTCACATACACAATCAGAAAGCCTTTTACAACTGAGGGAGAAATCACTTTTAATTTATGATGGAATTTCTCTGTCTTAGCTTTGTTTCTGCAGCTTAAAGAGAGAAGTTTTATGACAGCAATTAAAAAGCCAGATCCCTTATCATCAGAATGCTCTTGTGTACACCTTGCTGAAGTGGTGCTGAGCTCAGCACTTTAAGAGCTTGCAAGCCATGGTTTATGTGAATTACTTGCAATTATGCCATTCAGATTATCAAATGCAAATAGAGTCACTTTGAGGACTCGGGGGCAGGAATCGCTCCCAAACAAAGCAAATTAAATAATAGCCCATAATTATACATTGGAATAAAATAAACCATTTAATTAGCACCTTCCATGCAGCAGAGACTAACAAATTAAATTTCCATTGTGGAGGTGGCAAGATAACTGTAAGGAGAAAGCTCCAAGCTGTATGGCTGCCACAGAACTTCTGTACCCTGCCCTTCTCTAGCAAATAGCATTTTCACACTTCTTTTTTTTTTATTAAATTTTTATTGATTTTTCCCTATAACTACAACTATAATGCTACAATCTAAGCTACATATACCTTATACAGAGAGTACTTTATCATTTGCTTAATACTACCTTATTACATAATATACTTATGAAGCATTTAGAACCTTGGATAAATTTCAATTACTTTGTTACTGCTACTATAAAAAATATCAAAACTATTTGGCAGATACGCCCACCTAGAGAAATACGGTTAATTAAACAATTTGTAATACATAAGTGCAATGCTTAATAAAACAGTTTAATCACTATTTCTTCTTTCGTCCTCTTCTTGTCTTAACAGTCTCAACTACTTTTGGAGCTGCAGCTCCTTTTTCCGAGTCAGACACTTCTTCTTCACTCTTTGAGCTATCAAATCCATACATGCTTTCTTGCGAGGCCAGTGAACCATCTGAGTCTCTCCCAGTTTTCTGCTCTTTGCTTTTTTCCAGAAATTTTTTTGCTTGTTGAACAGAGTCAATCTTATACTTCTTATCTTTGATGCTGAAGCATAGTCCTTCCGGAGTATTCCAACGATAGATGATAGACTCAGACTGGAGCCAAGATGTCAATTTTCCATAGGCTTTCCTTCTTTTCCTTATTTCAAATGGGATATCCTTCATCACTTTTACTTCTTCTCCCAGGATCTTCAGAGCTGCTTTGTTTGTGGTCCTAAGCATCACGTCTCTTGTAGATTTTTTGGAGAACCTTATCATAATTTCACCAGGCAGGCTTTTCTTTTTAGTGTAATCTGGATAGGTTCTGTAAACCATATCCATATCGCTTTTTATATCCGCTGCTTTCATGCCTGTCACTGGTTCAAGTGCTTCACTTAGCAAATTTTTAAGGTCTTCTCCTGTATTTTCTGGCACATTCTGAAGTCTTAGGAAAAAATTCGATCTTTCCATTTGTAATTTCAAAAGCTGATCGTGGTGGAAGGCCTTTTCCTTCTCTGCCTTTTGTAGTCTTACGTCTTGGTTTTTTACTGAAGTTTTTACTTCCAGAAGTTCTCGCTGCAGCTTCTCTGTGGATTTATTCGACTCTTTTAGTTCTAGCTGCATTTTGTCCATCTTAACGTTGAGAGCTGTCATTTGGTCCACTAGAGGTCGCAGTAACGAGGAGAACACCGCACTCATCTCCGTGGTATCAACCTTTGAACTTGGAGCTGTACTTCCTAGTTTGGGGGAAGGTTTCGGTTTCCCCGTCATTGTTGAGGCTACGCTCTTTGTTTATAGATAGATAAGATGAACGAAAGGAGCAAATTTTCAAACAGCACTTATGTCCTTCTAAGGTTTATGTCTCCAAGTGAGCGATGCTGCCATCTAGCAAGGCGGATGGGCTTTTGTTTCTGCAGTAACGCCACGTAAAGAGTCTCGTAAGTACGCTAGTCCCGGAGAGGGGGGGGTGGGTTTCACTCCTCCCGCCGTCTTCCCGCTTTGTTCTGCTTTTCTTACTTCAGACTCACGTTTTCTCCATGCGTAACTGTCAGTTCCAGCCTCATTGCTTTGCACTCTCTGCTGCTTCACGGATTTGCGCTTTCAGCCATACGGCTCCCATGGCGGGGGAACCTATGGGGGTCATGAAAAGGGATCTCAATCCCTCGATCGCCACCGTAGGGAGAGATCCCCTTCATGCCACCCCAGGCAGAGCCCCCTCACTGGGGTCTCTGGGGGCTCGGCACCAGTCCAGAGCCCCTTCTTCCCGCCGGGTACGGATCGCACTCCCCGCAGTTGCGGAGGAGAGCGTCCGCCATTATCGCAAGTCTTGCCAGAAGTCGCATTTTCACACTTCTTGAAAGAGCCATACCACTGGACATAAAAGAGTCAGAGAGAGCATTAGTGCTTAGCTGCAGGCTTGAAATTCATGGTCCACAATCAAACCCCTTCTGTGAACTCAGGAAGTAGCCTTCTCTTTTACTTCCTTGCCCCAGATGAAACAGATATAATAATATTGGCCATCCTTACAGGGTTGTTGTAAGGATTACTGAAGTAGGTATCTATTTAATTCTCACCCATTTTGGGAACCAGAAACAGTAAAGTGCTTAATTGTGGCTGGAATGTGGTTATTGTTATTTACTTCACACCACCACCACCACCACCATCACCACCACCACCATCATTATAGCCCACCTTTCTCAAGATGGATTATATGATATTGGGGGGGGGAATCAATCAAAGAGCACAGATATCTAACAAACAAAACAATGCAGCGGGCTAGGATGGAAGAACTGGGAAACAATGCAAGAGAATAATGTTTAAGAACTGCTTAAGGCAACAAGGCAGTCAGTGAGGTCAAACAACTACCTAAGGTAACAAGACTGTGTGATATAACATGTTGGAGAAATGGTTACAAATGCAGAAGATAGGGCTGCAAGTCAGCCCGGGGGGCAGGGGATCCCCCGCTAAAGGGGTTCCCGATCCGCCGGCCAAATGCCCCACCCCCGACATTGTCCAGCAAGGACGATGTAATGACATCACCGGAAGTGACGCAGCATGTTGGGGGCGTTGCCAGGGCGATGCTCTGGCAATCACCCCAAACCTCTATGACACCATAGAGTTTTGGGGTGATTGCCAGAGCGTCGCCCTGGCAACGCCCCCAACGTGCTGCGTCACTTCTGGTGATGTTGATGGGGGCGCGCGCGAAGCGTGCACGCCAGAAGAAACTCCCGGCGGGAGGAGGACTCCCCCCCGCCGGTGAGTTTTCAAGACTTGGCAGCCCTAGCAGAAGGTATTGATTTGACATTGAATCACAGTAAGATTGCAATATACTACAGTGTCACTGCAATCCTAAACAGAGTTTCTCCATCTAAACCTATTAATTTCAGTGGGCTTAGACTGGAGTAACTTTTCATAGAATTTTACTATGTGTGTGTGTAAAGCACCATCAAGTCAAAGCTGACTTGTGGCAACCCCAGGTGTTCAAGTCAACAGAAGAACAGAGGAGGTTTGCCATTGCCTGCCTCTACATAGCAACCCTGGCCTTCCTTGGAGGTCTCCCATCCAAGTAGTAAACAGTGGTGACTTAGCCTCTGTGACCTGAGGATATCAGGCAAGCCTGGGCCATCCAAGTCAGAAATGGCAGCCACTTGAGCTGATCCATTACACCATATTTCTGATCCCTTCATAAGAAGGCCTTTCTGAACATTTCTGTTTTGAAAATTTTGAAAAAGAATAGGAGTGTGGGGACCTTCCCAGTTCCCTTTGACAGTCCATTCCATAATGAGGAGGCTACCACAGAGAATGCATGTGAATGGGCAGTCGCCAATTTTATTTGCACTTAGGGTGGCACCTTCAGAAGCTTTTGCTCAGGTAAGCCCAGCTGCTGTGATGGGGGATAGCAGGAGAGGTGCTCCTGCAGGTATGTGAATCTAAGGCTTTGTAGATGATAGCTAGGGCCTTGAATGCCCAATCTCATCAGATCTAGTGAAGCTAAGCAGGGCTGCCCCTGGCTAGTATTTGGATGGGAGACACCAGGGCTATTTTGGGGCAGGAACGCACAGGAACAGAGTTCTGCCTGGCTTCTGAGTTGGCCACGCCTACAGCCTCCCCCGCCTTGGGTTCCCCAGGTGCCTCACAAGCCGGAGGGGCACCTGGGGAAGCCAATCCAGAAACTGCCTTCCTTCCCTCAGGTTCCCCATATGCCCCACAAGCCATGGGGCACATGGGGAAGCCAATCCTGGGAGGGAGCTGCACTGTCATGGATGTGGCCTAATATGCTAATGGGTTTTTGCTGTTGGAACACATGAATGTGCCTTGCTTTTAAGAAGTTCCCTGCCAGTCTGTCTAACTGCCAGCACTCAACAGAGGAGGGGGTGCAGAGCTGAGCTGAGGGTATACATAGCATTGTGATCACATAGAACAGAATGGGAATTCTGTCATCAGCAACCAGCAATGCTTGTTAAGCTTTGGAAGGCCCCTATTGATATTTCCAAGGCTGGAGAATTCCACGCCCCTATTGCTTTGAAGTTTGGTAAACATTTTAACTGAGCAGAGACAGTCTGTTTGGAAATAGATCCATTCATGAACTGCCACAAACCACCACAGACTGCTTGAAAGTTTGTGGAAAGCTCGTGCTGGCTGTCCTGCTACGAACTTCAGTTTGCAAACCACGAACCAGCCAAAATCCACCACAAACTTTAGTTCATGAGCTGGTTCATGCCCATCCCTAATTGTAATAGCAGGAGATATTCAGGTGCCATCTGGCAATGTGACTTGAAAGGCGTTCTTAGAGTGAGGAACTAAGAGTGGAATTCCTATCAAAATTAAAAGCAATATAGTTTTCCTGAATCTACTAATGTGTGTAGCTAGTGGCTAAGAGTTCAAATCTTACCAAAGCTATGTACTCAGTGGTAGCAAAGGCTTCTCTCAGGCTTCTACTGGCTTCTCTCAGCCTCCAGCCCATTGTATAGGAATAAGATGTTTCTTGATCACTTGAAAAGTGCTAGAGATTATATATAATTGGTCTGTTCCCAGCACCTAGCTGATGCAGGAACTTCACACCGTTTTAAGTTATGAAGGCGCATGTTGTAGGTGTATTTTGCCATGTCCATGTGGAATGGGGCCTCCTGGGTTATGTCACATGCTGTAAGCTTCTTACACCTGCTGGTATTTATACAAGGTACCCCAGTTTCCAGTGCTGAAATGATTCCTCGGTAGGACAGGTTTTAAGTGATCAGAAGCAAGGGTAAATTAGCTGGATTTTGTTGCTGAATTGGGAAGAGGATGTCTGGTTGTGCGGCTTTCAGTGTTTAAGAATGATTCTTCCCTCTTGGAGCTGGCGGTACCTTCTGTTATCATCATGTGCCATAAGCTGTTCCGTAAGGATTACCTCTCTACGCTATTGGTCTGTCTCCAATACTGTTACATACACTTGGCTTATATTTTTGGCTACATCCCATTTTTTGAACAAGCCTTTCTTTCCCATATGGACTGAGCTTGATGCTGCAAATAAGGGAAACAACACAAGCTTCCACAACTGAGAAGCAGATCCCAGCACAAACAAACGCTGCCATATATGGTGGTGGGAAAGTGCTGTCAAGTCGCAGCCGACTTATGGCGACCCCTCATGGGGGTTTTCAAGGCAAAAGATCTTCAGAGGAGAGGAGGAGGAGGAGGAGGATGTCAGCTGCTTTGGGTTCCCACTAGGGAGAAAGGCAGGTTATAAAACGAAGAAAGTAGGGCCAGCATCAAAGGAAAATGTGACCAGGCAATTGCCAGTCACCAGGCCATAACCACCACAACGTGGGAGGCACAGAGGAAAGAGGGAACGCCTCTACCGCCACTGCTCGTGTGCATAACTGTGCACGCAGATGGATGGAGGGGGAGAGGAGAGCTGTGGAATGGCAAGAAGGGACACTGGTCATTCCTAAGCATCTTTGCTGCTTGGCTGCTCATTTTCCAGAGGGGTGTGTCTGATGAAGCTGCAGCGCTGGTTAGTAGCCATGCCACCCCACCCATCTCCTGGCTATCCACCCATCTCCCCTAAGCCAGGGAGAGTCTAGCTGCATCTTGTGGAGGAGTCACATCATCCCTGTGCTGGTACAAGCTCCCTCCTCTGGCTCCATGATGCTCCCTCTGCAGAGTAAAGAATGGCCAGTTACAACAATAAGAAGTCTTTAACACTTAAGTCAGGCAGAACCAGCTTATTTTTGTCATTTGCAGCCCAGATTCCTTCTGCCTCATGAGTACTACAAGTCCAGGAGCTGTGGACCTCCATTATATCTGGTCATCTGAACAAAGCAGACCAGAGATGTGTCCCCTACAGGTCAGGAAAATAATGGGCCAGTTGCTGTGTGGAAGACAGGCCAGTGTGGTTTCCGCAGGAGCATCTGTGCCCCCCATCTCCAACTGATATGAATTAGCACTGCTCCACTGAAGTCAATAGCAGTGTATTGATTTGCACCAGCTGAGTGAGGCTTGAATTCAAAAGGGAAGGGTGACATAATCAAAGCAATGAGCCAGGAAGAAGCTACAATTTGCACCTCATTGTCTGCTTGCATAAATCATCTTCGAAGGGGGGGGGGGGAGGTTGTCAGACAATAAATACCACATGTAGAACATAAATGAAACAATGTAGAAGGTACTGAGGGGAAAGTATTTATGAGAAGTCGTTCTGTGGAAATGTTGGGGGAAATGGGTGACATTTCAAAAATAATTCACTGTCAGTGTGAGGTTAAAAAAAAATAAGGGTAATACTGGGGATTTATAGAACAGAGGCGGATTTAGGACCCAGTCCCACTGAAATCAGTGAAGCAAGGCCTATGTGACTGATTTGAGTCCCACTGTTTCCAAGTGCACTCCTAAACAAGTTATACCCATTGACTTCCATGGACTTCCATGAAGTTAGAAGCGTGCAACTCTGTTTAGGATTGCACCGTAAGTAACAGCTAACTTTAGCTGGAACAGGGTATATGGGTTTGGCCTTTCATAATGTCGCAAAAGATTGTAGGTGAACTCCACACGCAAATGGTTAAAATATAGAAGGTAGGAGATGTATCAATGAAACATAAAGTGAGCTGAGAATCAGGGTTTTTTTTAAGCATAAAACCCAAGTAATGGCTCCTTTAAAAAAAAAATCAATTACTACCATCACCAAGAAAAGTAGTCAGATTCTCAGTCTTTTTAAGGGGGGTAGAATTTAGCAAAGTAGAACAGACTTTATACAAGAATCTCTGGTATACGGTCCATGTTGCTCATTCTGGATGGACTGGTCAACAGTTTTGTGAAAAGATGGGAAACGGAAATGGGGCAAGAAATACAGCAGGCTAAGTGGAACTGGATACGGGAAAATGGCGATGAATTTTATGCCAAACTATGTATGTCACTGTTTTAAACTGTTTTATATTGTTGTGAGCAGTCTTGAGCCGGCTGTGCTGGTTAGGCGGGATAGAAATCGAAATAAATAAATAAAAGATGGCTAAAATTGATTTCTATGAATCTGAGAGAAAGCTTTATAAAAATACAATTCTGCTGGTATCTTATGCCTAACTATGGAGGTGTGCAGTGCTTAAAGCAGACCTAATACATATTTTTTGGAGCTGTCTACAGGTCAAGACGTGTTGGGTTCTAATAATTGAGGAAATCCCCAATATGACAAGAAATTCATTACCATTTAATGCTGAGGTCATGCTATTGTGTTTTTTAAAAGAGTTAGTAGCAGAAATAGATTTGGAAATGGTTCTTGTGCTTTTAACAACAGCTAAAATGAGTATAGCAGCAAGACGGGGAAAAAACTTGATTTGTCGAATATGAAAGAATGGTGTTTCAGAATATGGACAGTTTTATGAATGATAAAATCAACATATTATAAGAACTTTTAAGAGCTGTTCCTGACAGATTTGTGGATAAATGGTCTTGGTTTATACAATACTGGAATGATAAAAGTCCAAGATCGCATCTTGCATGCGTTCAGGCGAGATATCGATGTTAAAGATTGAAAACAGAATCAAGGTTGCTCTAGTACTGGCCTTGTATTATTGATATGTTTGAATGGAATTTCTAACGATTGTAAAATTACACTGTAATATTGTATTGTTAGCTCACGTATATTTTTTATAAAAACATTTCAGTCACCCAGTAAGTAGATTACAAAATATGATAATGCTAGTCATTCAGTAAACTAAGCCAATGTGCCAGATTAAATTGTGTAGGTTTTTAAGGTGCCACTGGGCTTATGTTTGATTTTGACTAACATTATCCATCTGAAATTATTAGCAAAGTAGAGAGCCAGTTTGTTGTAGTGGTTCAGAGCCACAGACTTGAATCTGGAGAACCAAGTTTGATTCCCCACTCCTCCACATGAAGCCATCTGGACCTTGGGTCAGTCACAGTTCTCTCAGCTTCCCCAAATAAACCCAGCTCACTACAAAAAGAGCTAGAGTTTCAGGCTGCCAGGCAGTCTTCGAATCTCCTGGCTATACTATACCCACTGCCATAAGACAATTAATTTAATTAATTAGCAAAGAAGAGGTCTTTTAAAAACAATTTACTTATCCTTAATCCACCATTTGTTGCTTCTGTGCAGAGGGTAACTTAAGACATTTCAAGGGGGATATGAATTGAGTCCCCAGCCTTTTTGAAATCCTCCCTTCCTGGTCATTAAAATGTTTAAACACTGATATACAACAAAAATCTTGATACTCTCTTCCATAGCTGGGCAGGGATTCCCACACAGAAGGGAAGCATGCCAAAGAGGGAAACTAACCATTACAGGACACAGTATCATTTCAAGGACAACGCGGAGGGAATCTCTCTTCCTTAGCTAGGTTGCCCACATGCTGGGGGTTCTGCTGTAAGCAAAAGCTGGTGCTCCGTGAGGCTTCCCCCTTCACAATAGGCGCAGGGGCCTACATTCTGCCCTGGAATGTGAGTACCTGGCTCTGAGCCATCCTGCCCTATGCTCACAGGCTCACCCGTGCGAGTGCGGCCCTCTTTATTGCTTGCATACTCCTGCATGCAGATTCCCCTTCCGCCTTCCAGCTCACTGCTGTGACATAATTTCTCAAGTACGAGACAGACCAGGCGCTTCCGAAGAACTGTCACATCTGGGTGCTGGAAAGGATCTGAGGATCTGAGCATCTGAGCGGACAGGGCAACAAGACTTGAGTATCAAAGTGGGGAAGGGGAAAGAAAAGGAAGGAGAAAGGAACTTAACTGGTGGCCTCTTTGATGGAGGCGACAGTCAAAAGCTGTAGACGGGCCATTGCGGGGGAGGGGGGAAGCTACCCAGTTCTGGACAGGGCTGGGCTGCTTTGCCCTCCGTAGTTGTAGAAAAGAATTTGGACAGAGAGAAGCCCTGCTACTAGAGTTCCACTGTGCTGAGAGAAGCTCCAACACTATGTCAAGGCAGCATTGGGTGTGGTAGCCCCAGAGCTGGGCCTTTAGAGATGGGTTAGTCCTCTTAATGACAGGTTGGGTGTAATAGTACCCTGAATGTGGCATTTCTAATAAAAAGGGGGAGTAAAATAGTTTTGTTAAAAATTGACATGTGCTTATAAAAGGCAACACCATCCCCTCCCTCTGTCCACGTTGTCCTCATAACAAAAACAACTATCCTGTGAGGTAGGTTTGGCTGACAGCCAGTGACTGACCCAAGTTCACCCCAGGAAGCCTCTAGATTGGGGGTTTGAATATAGGCCTTCCGGGATGATAATCCATATAAATCAGCCCGATTAAGGACTGCATGGAAGCTGTTTGAGGCAAAAAAGGGAGATGGGAATTGTATGTTCGTGGGTGCATGCACAGAATTTTCTGTTTGGTGTAGTTAAGTTAAGTGCGGACTCTAATCTGGGAAAATCGGGTTTGATTCCCCACTCCTCCACTTGCAGCTGCTGAATGACCTTGGGCAAGCCATAGTTCTGTCAGAGCTTTCCTTGAAAAGAGCAGTTTCTGTCAGCGGTCTCTCAGCCCCACCTACCTCACATGGTGTCTGTTGTGGGGAGGGGAAAGGAAAGGAGTTTGTAAGCTACTCTAAGACACCGAGTGAAGTGCAGGGTATAAATCCAATTTCTTCTCTTCTTCTTCTGCTTTCTCTAGCAGCGTGAGCAAGAATGCTTTACATACAATTTAGGCAGATCCAGAGACACAGCCTTTCTATTATTTGTCAAACATATTTGCTATTTTTATGGTTTACATTGGACCAATTAAAAACACGTTCTGCATGCGGCTCCTCAATTTTGGAATCCCTCCCCCCAAATCTTTGGCTGGTATCAGATCAGGTGAACTTCCAGGGTAAGATTCTTTTTAAAAAAATCCTTTTTTATTCATTTTTTTCCTTGATGGTGTTATCTGCCACTCACCTCTGTTAGTTTTATTCCTCATGAAATTTTTTGCCACTTACCTTATTCACTTGGTTGCAGCGACCCTTATCTAGATTTTATGCTGCTTTGTCTTAATTTTGCCTTCTGTTTTTAGACGAATGGGTTTGGCCGCTATCTCTTCAAGGTTTGTTTGTTTTTAAGTGATTTGATACGCTGGATACTTTGACAGGTATTGCAGGAATCCATTTATGCTTTTATGATGTTTGTTATTGCTGATTTAACATGGATTATGGTATTTTAGATACTGAGTTACTGGAGTAGCCGCTAACACGACAGCTTAGATTTCATATGTGGGCCATAAATATAATAAACAATAAATTAATTAATGAAGCAGTTGTACCTCAGCTAATTTCCACCTGACTGTTGAAGGTGCCTAGACAGGTATTGTGACCGAACCATTGTGCAGTACACCCATGAAGGAGAACATAGGGAGAGTTTGGGCTATATTCACCGTAGAGGTGTGTGGAAGCTTGGGATACCCCATATAGGGCTTACTATTTATATCTCTGGGTAGAGTTGCCAACTGCCTTAAGGAAAAAAATGGTCTAATCCTTTCACAGAAGTTTGAAAGGGTGTTGTTTGCTAGTCCTTATTTACCCCCATGCCATGAAAAGCTTCAGTTGCCTATTTCTACACATTCAGCTTTCCTTAAAGGGCTAGGATATTTTCTTCCAGGGCCTTTGGTAAGCCCGTCCATTGGGCATGATAAATGTTGCAGTATGGGATGGGATGGCACTTTGAAAGAGTAAGAAGGAGGTTGGAAAGAGGTCATCAGAGGACAGAGCAGCTGCAGGTAAAATTAGATAGACAGTGGAATCCTAAACAGTTGCACCCTTCTAAATCCACTGTCTTCAATGGATTTAGATAGCCGTAACTCTGCTTAAAATTGCACTTTAATACTTCAGATGTCTTTTTGTTCTTAAACTTTCATTTTCTCAGCTTCTTTCAGCTGGACTTTGGCCCACCTATCTTTTTTTTTTTTAAAGGATATTAGATTGGCCGCACATATTTTGTGCCTGAAGGTTTTACAAACAGAAGAGGGCAGCTGCTCATACAGTATTGGAAAGCACCAGTCAAATAATACAGCAGACAGGTAAAAAGCTCAGAGTGAATTAGCACAGTTGCTGAAGATCTTAATGTATACTAGAATGCAAGCGAAGCGAGTTCATCCAACACTAATCCTTTTCTTAACCATTCAGGCAGCTCTGTTGGGCACTGGAGAAAATTAAAAGGGGCAGTCTTTCCAAAGAGCAGACAATTTGGGGGTTGTTAACAATAAACCAAATTGAAATCCTAAATAAGGTGGGCAATGTCTTTTGAGATAGGAAGCCTACAGAATGGTCCACCTGAAGTTTCTGGCTCCTTTCCAGTGGTTTATCTCTTCTGGATAATGATGTAAATGCTGAGCTGGTGTAGTCTAATCTTATCAAGCTAAGCTTCATATCCGCTTTACATCTCTTTGTTGGGTTTTTTTTTTTTTAATTGTCACCTGTAACCTTAGATGCTTAGGAAATGAGTAGTTGTTTTGTTTTTGTTTGGTGTGTGTTTGTGTGTTTGCACTGGCCTTCTGTGTATGTGCATCTGTGTACAAGGAAAGGAGAGGGGGAAAAAACCCTATGCATGTAGATTTCTCTCACAAGCACTCCTGGGCCTAACCCAGACAGAGGAGCCCATCACTTTTTCATTCTCTATGGAGGTCGCTGACAAAGGAATTGTGCAAATGAGCCTTTAAATCCTTAAATAGTCAGAACACAATGCAGGAAAGAATGTGGCCTGGGACAAAGGACAATATTCACAGTTTGTCTCAGGGTGATGGATCTGAATTGACGCATGAACATGGGTTTGTTATGGGATGGAGTAGGCTGCAAACCCCTACTGAGAACCCACTGGCTGCAGTCTGTAATGCAAACAGTCAGGCTAAGTCCTTAACAATTAGGGTAAATTGAACTGGCCATTATCTGAACTTCAACTTGTTCTCATGATTGATATGGGAAATGAAATGTTGTATATATCTCTAGCAAAGATGGCATGTTTAGGGCCTCTTGAGGAAGGTTAGCATCTTTTTCAAGAAAGAAATATCCAACGCAGTTTTTATTGTGCTTTTATAAAATTGTGGTAAATTTCATTTATCATGACCAATGTTCATTGTGCGGTACTCTTCTAAAAGATTTTGTCATGATCAGCAATGCCACAAAAATGAAACAAATGTGCAGAAATCTAGAGTCACCCCAAAGGTTTTCGGTGCCCAAGGTTAAAGTATGATTTTGCCCGTTTCCCATATTCCGTATAAAGAAAAATGTTAATACTTCCATCTATAAGAGTTAACATATTAATATTTTCTTAAACTATAGAAGAAATTCACTTCCATCTAATTTGAGATCCCTTATAACTAGACATCCTAAGCAACTACCTAGTTTGCCTATATAGTTAACCAAGCTTTGCATTGATCAGAGAAGTACTAACAGATAGGAATCTGATACACTAGCACTAAAACCGCTTCCTACAACAAATGGATTGCTTATGATGACTGTCAACAGCTTTATTGCTGCAGGGTCACAAAATAGGACACTGTGCAAGCATCTCAGGGATGTTAGCAGTATTCCAGGCATATTAACTAGCACATGTGTTTAGAATCAGTGTTTCTTCCTGTACAATTCATTTCTGCATGGGTCAAGCTGATGCAAGTTTTCAAAAGTGCTTTGGATAAATGTCATAGAATATTAGGCCAGATTTTAAATGGGAGTTTAGAATCTGGAAAGCAGGGTGCTTACAGGAAGTGGAAGAGATCTCAGAAGGGCTGATCTGAGGAAAGTCTAAGAGGGCAGTTGAGGGAAAGGGGGGGGGGCTGTAGAGACTGGGGAGGTAGGGAAAAATCTGATAAAGGAGCTGTAAGCAGATATTGTGTGCTGTGGACAGAAAGGGCAGTGATGAGACAAGAACTAGGGAGGCCCAGGAACTGTGGGACAGGGAACCAAGGCAGTTCACTGAAATAGCATGCCAAATCTCTCACTGATGTTACCTAGTCCATTGTGTGTGTTAAGTGCTGTCAAGTTGCTTCCAACTTATGGCGATCCTAGTTCATTATACTTCTATTAACCCTTGCCCTGAATCCAGGGAGGGGCTGTGCCTCACCAACAGACTATCTCCTTTGTATGCAAAAGGTCCTAGGTTCAATCCCCAGCATCTCCAGTTAAAAGCATCAAGCAGTAGTTGATGTGAAAGTCACCTGCCTGAGACTCTGGAAAACCACTGCCAATCAGAGTGGACAATACTGTCCTGAATTGACTCAAGGCAGCTTTCTAGGAGTACTCAGATCTATTCCTGTATAAATGTGCAAGTAATTGCACACGGACAAATAGAAATATTGGATTGCCAGTCCCATTCAGTGCGTTGCAGATCCAAGTTATGGAGTCCCAATCCAGCAAGTGAAATGTATACGGAGGCCTGTTTATATGTGTGCATGTATATATGTTTATATGTGTGCATGCAGTGGCTCAGACGTTAAGACGCTGAGCTGCAGACCGGAAGGTCGGTAGTTTGGCAGTTCGAGACCTGAGTGTCACGTGATGGAGTAAGTCCCATCTCTGGCTCCAGTTCCTGCCAACTTAGCAGTTCAAAAGCAAGACATTGCAAGTAGATAAACAGGTGGGAAAGTAACAGCATTCCATGCACCTCGGTGTTTAGTAATGCCGGCCACATGACCACAGAAACATCTTCAGACAGCGCTGGCTCTTTGACTTGAAAATGGAAATGAGCACTACCCCCTAGAGTCGGATTCGACCTGCTTTCAAGCAAGGGAAACCTTTACCTATGTATATAGTGCTTTTGGTGTGGCCCTGGTTTTACATTATTTATCTCATTCATTCTCCCAATGACTCTTATCAGATGGCTGCTACTGCTGCTGCTGCTGCTGATATAAATCTAAAGCTCAAAAAGGTAGGGACCGTGTGGTTAGTTTTCACAGCTGAACAGAAAATTGAACCCAGAACCCTATTTGTCTGCTCAGGATAGATGAGTTAGTCAGTACATGCATATATTCAGAGTAACCCACTGGTTCCCAGACCGTGAGTTAGGACCCAAAAGTGGGTTGTGGCTTTATCACAGATGGATTGTGATTCCAGAAGAAGAGCGACAATGAGAAACAGGTTGGGCTGAGAGAGGAAGCTCTAGAAGGCTTGGTGCCAAACTTGCTTTAGCCTCTGTTAAAAACAAACACCTTCATTTATACCCCATCTTTCTCCCCAAGCAGCTTACATAATTCTCCTCTCCTCACAACAAGTCCATGTGGCAGGTTAGGCCGAGAGTGTGCGACAGGCCAAAGCTCAGGCAGTGAGCTTCCCTGGCAGAGTGCCCATGAAACATGGCTTGTTGATCAGTAATGCTCTATCTAAAAAAATAAAAATTGGGGGGGGGGGGAGGACCTGTTTCATTTCAACTGATATGAGATACCTGCATTTTGTGTTGGGAAGGATAAGAGCAGCACAGAATTCTTTGGCAAGTGGGTCCCAAAAGGTAGAGTTGGGTCCGACTAGAAAAAAAAGTTTGCAAACCCTGGAATTAACTATTTTGAAATGTGCTGGTTAGAAAAGAAAATAAACTAATTGCCTTTGTGTATTTGTCAGTGTTCTCCTCAAGACTTACCAACGAAGAAAATGAACAAGGCAGTCCTCAGAAACCAGCTTCACCAGGGCACTGGGGTGTGTGTGTGAGAGAGAAAGTATTACATATTGACTGGATTCTGCCCTCTCCTTCAGTTGTTGCACTGCCTAAGACCTCTGTATCCTAAGAACATAAGAAGAGCCCTGCTGGACCAGACCAATGGTCCATCTAGTCCAGCATCCTGGCTCACCCAGTGGCCAGCCAGTTCCTCTGGATGGCCAACAGCAGGCATAAAGGATGGGGCCTTCCCCTGATGTTGCCTCCTGGCTCTGGGATTCAGAGGCTTAGTGCCTCTGAATGTTGAGGTCTCCCTCAGTCACCAGTGGCTAGTAGCCACTGATAGACTTATCCTCCATGAATCCATCTAATCCATCTTTAAGGCTGTTTATTCCTGTGGCCTCTTTCTGTGAGGCTATTGCACCAGGACACAAGTATATGAGGACATTCCCCCTTTTCCAGCAATGCGTTTTTCACAGTCGGTGGGGGAGGGCCAGGGAACCTGCCGAATGGGTGCTCCAGCAGATCCTTAATGATATTGTTCTTCTAATATACTGGGATAAAGTCTCTGCATCTACCCTTCAATCTGCTTTATGCTGGCCTTTAAATAAATGGATGGCTCTCCCCATATTTGGGCCACACCTGAGCATTGATATCTAAAAAAAGAATTACGAAATCACTGCGCCTCAGTTACTTCGAACTTGTTTTATTTCATCTGTGAATTTACAACTCATCCTTCTACTGAGGCATAGGACATTTGAGAACACACCAAACAATATAAGCACACAATTAAAACCCCAAACAATTTTTTTTTAAAACCAACCCCCACAAAGCCCCAGTTAATAATAAACAAAAACAATAAAACAACAAAAGCAGCAATAGAATTCAGCCAATAAAATGAAATGCCAATCCAAAAGATTTTGAAACTAAACAACTCTATGCCAATAACAATAAAATGATCTGGGTAATTGGACTAGGCAATAAAGTGTTAGGTTCAGCAGCCATGGGTTAAAAGCAAAGGTGTTTAAGTCACTGATTCACCATGACACTGTAAATAGTAGTCATCTGAGGGCTGTGTCGTTGGATTTTTCCAATTTATTTTTTTAACCTGCGGGAAACACATTTTTTTTTAAAAAAAAAATGGTCTATACATCTTGATGTACTCACGGGCATATTATCCATAAATGATCCTACGTGTACATGTTGTGCTTGAGAATAGATTCCTGAGTAGAGATGTGGGATATGAAGGGGGTGTAAGAAAAATCCCCACACAATTCAGCTGCTTGTTTCAAAGCTTCTTGGCCGTAAAACTAACAATGTAAACTGGAAAAAACAATGTAGTAGACCCATACCACTTCAGCAAAAAAGAGAAGATGCTATCCACATATGTATCTGCAACAGGGAAGGAATATTGTTAAACTTCTACCTTTTTTAAAAACAACAACAACTTTTTTTGCCAACTGCCTCCATGGCTAAAAAGCATGGCTGTGTAAAGCAGGTAGCACACACATTTCTTGATCCTGGTACATGCGATTTCACATAAAGACCCCCATGAAGGCCACCAGGACAGCCAATGAAACACAGAGACTTCAAGAAACCCTCTTCAAAGCGGACCCAAGGCATTCAAGAATATGTGGCATTCAGGCTGGGTGGATTTCCCCTTTTGTCTCCAGTCATCAGAGGCAAGTGACATCTTGAACGCCTCAAGAAGATTAAATAGCAAAGCTCGGTCGGAAGCTAAAAAAAAAAGGGGAGAAAAGAAAAGGGCCAACTTGGCCATTATGGAACTGGCCCTTTCTTGTCTGTGAAAGAGCTTTCAAGGAGGACCATTGGGAGAAGGCAGCCGAGATAAAGAACACAATGCTGGATAGAAAGGAGAGAATTCCGAGTGGAACCAGAGGGTGTAGGTTGCACTGAATGAAAGATTAGTGCAGCTTCACAGCGATGAAAAGGGGAATCCTAGTCAAGATGAAAATGAGGAATTACTTTTTTTGAGACTCCGGTTCACTGAGCAGCAACAATGCATGATGGGAGGTACTTGACATAACACTCTTCCAGGCCATGTTTGCTCTCCATGTGGGACCCAGAAAAAACAACAACAGCGGCCAACCAAAACAAAACAGATTTTAACCTGATAAACTCATTCAAATATTCTTTTCATGCAAATCTCGGGGAGCGTTTTTACTGTTGCTTTCTTTTCCGTCCAGCCAATCACGCATCAAGGAAACGAGCTGGTCATACTCCTGGTCTTCTTTCTTCCTTTTAAAAAAGTCTTCCTTTTGCAAAAAAAAAAAAAAACATTTCTGCACAATTTTTGTGCCTATCAAAAGGGAACAAAAGTGGGTAGTGGACTCCTAAAAAAGTGGGTGCTGCATGCAAGAAATGTTATGGGACTAGGAGGCATGAGACTCATAGAATTCCAAGTCTGAAATATACCTATTCAGCTCTGTTTAGGGTGGAATTAAACCTCTACGCAACACAGGACTGCCATTGAAAATGGAATAGTTTGCACAGCCCTCCCCCCCACTTCAAAAAAAACACACCATGTAGCATTCCTTATCATGGGTCATGACAACATTAGAGTGTTTGTTTCCCTGCCCCTGCTCCGTATCATTGGGTGCTGCTGGATGAAATGGGAAAATACACAGTATGATAACATTATAGGCCTGAGTAAAGAGTGGTTCCTGGTACCCACTGGGGCTGATTGGGTGGAAGGCACAGCAGTTCATAGTAAGCAGAACCAACCAATTCTGGCTTTGTCCCTAGCCACGGCCTTTCCAGTGTTATGGGAAAAACAATTAAGTACTGCAGTACTGTTCCTTAACAGCCTCCTCTGTGGGTGCCAACATAACAGTCTTTCCTTTTGCTGCTGCATTTGCAGCAACAGAAAGAGACTGAGTGAGCTGACAACCTATCACCTCCTCAGTCATCAGGCAGGCAGCATGGGGCAAGGGCTAGCATGATTTGGTGGGGTACTGCCCCATTTGCCCCAATACACCAGCCACTAACAGGGGGCAGTGATCTCACAGGTTACAGGCACTAGCACTCTCCCATTGAAATTGCAAATCTGATCACAAGTAGTGGGCCAGGCTCTTGATTTCTGTTAAAAAAAAACCAAACTTATTTTTAAGTTAAACACTTTAAATTGTTCCATGTCCTGTGGGTACTCTTGAATTACTTTCCTGCTTCTTTTCCCTCTCTGATGTCTGCTGAACCCACCTGATGGGGAAAATGATTGACTTGCAAAAGAAGTACTTGCCATGGTTTATCAGTCTTACTGGGAGGGGAGAAAGGACAATATGTGGCTTTTCCCTCTAGTAGTGCAGCCTTGCCCATGTTGCCTGCCCAGGGCTTTCACACTTATCAGTCACATCTCCCACTACTTTCCCACAAGCCCCTGAGGCCAGGCAACTAACAAGTTGCAAGGACACAAACCCAACATAAGAGTCCACTGGGAAAATAAAAACAACTCATAGATTAAAAATAGGTAAAGGTAAAGGTTTCCCTTGCTTGAAAGCCAGTCAAAACTGACTCTAGGGCGCGGTGCTCATCTCCATTTCCAAGCCAAAGACCCAGCACTCTTTCCGTGGTCATGTGGCTGGCATGACTGGATACCGAGGCTCATGGAACGCTGTTACCTTCCTACCTAAGTGGTACCTATTTATCTACTTGCAATTTCTTGCTTTTGAACTGTTAGGGTGACAGGAGCTGCGGTGGCTCAGAGGTTAAGATGCTGAGTTGTAGATCGGAAGACTGGTAGGTCAGCAGTTCGAGACCGAGTGGCGCATGATGGTGTGAGCTCCTGTCTCTGGCCCCAGCTCCTGCCAACCTAGCCGTTCAAAAGATTAAAAATACACAGGTAGAGAACACAGCCAAATCTGCCAGGACAGTTTTCCCTCCACCAAATGTCTGTTGGAGTAAAACTAGGATTGCCAGCACAAAGCTAACAACCTGTGGGAGACTCAGGTAGCGACACTGCCAGCGATGCGATGACATCACTTCCAGTTGTGCCCAAAGTGACATCATCACATTGCCAGCAATGCTGATTGGCCCCCATTAGTCCCCAATGAGCAGTGGTAGGAATGGCCAGCGGGAGGCAGGAAGTCTCCATCAGGAGACCTGATGCCCTTGAATAAAATGGTCTGACATGACTTCTTAAATGCAGCAAGTGACGGTGCATTCTGGGAAGCTGTTTATTTATTTGCCAAAGAGGCAGGGCTTTTCTTCTAGGAGAATGCCCGGGAACAGAGTTCTGGAACCTCTTTGACAACATTCTTTTAAAAATGTTTAAAAGTTCATGAGTTCTCAGTATACAGATTGGAAACTTAATTTCCCTCTTGAGAGTTCTGGCACCACTTTTTCAAAAAGGGGGGGGGGAGAAAAAAAGAAAAGAAAAAAGGCCCTGCAAAGGGACGATCCTAAGAGAGGGCACCACATTGAGAAACCTTGACAGAGTGGTCCTCTAGCACATGACAAGTGTAAGGGTTTTTGCCACTGGCCATGAGCATGACAGGCAGCTGGAGTCATTCCAGTTCCCAGGCACACATGGGTATACCATGTTATAGGTACACGTAAAATTATGGTCTGCATGTTAATATCCAAGACATAGTGTATGACGTGTCCTTCAACCTCCAACATTCCAACTACACTGGCTTTTTCAGATGCAATCTTGTAGACATTTACCAAACAGGAAGCATGCATAGGATTGAGTTGCATGTTCCAAACGCTCCAGTTTCATTTTTGTCCTGCCTTGCCTCCAAGAGCGATAAACATGGGAATACCAGATGGTCTCCCATCTGGACATTGGCCAGCTGAAGGACTGCTTGAGAGATGGGAGAATCTCAAGACACCATCAACCCGTTTGCTGGGTCCTGGGATGCATAAAATTCCGGTGCTTAACATTGAGTGCACGGGGAAGCTGACCACGCTTCCATCCAGGCTTCCTGACATATGTGCTGACCATAGCGTGCAGCCGAGCTGGTATTTTTGTGTTAGACTGAATTATAGTTAGGATTTGAAGGTTATGTTATTGCCTGGTAACGCCAGCTGCTCTGAGTTCTTTAGTTGGGATGAGCAGAGTCTGACCATCTGGGTATCATTTCTATATTGCTTGGGAGAAATGTGTGGTGTTAAAACGACAACTCTCCTAATTTTGTTAATGATTTGAAGGGAGAAGAAAAGATGTTTGCGTAGAGCAGCCCCAAAGCATCAGAGGGTTAATGTGATTGCCTTGACTTGTCTCTTTCAGGATAGAGAGGAACACAAATACCAATTAAAACAACATATTCCATTTGGACTGCTTTTATGCCTGGCTAAGCAGTTCACCATAACAAGTGTTGTTAAGGAAATTAGTCCAGAAGTTTGAATGAAGGTCTCCAGTGACTGAAGAATACCACGTACCTGCCCACGTTAGCAGACATGGCTAGTCTCATGCTGAAGGATCTCCCAAGGCTCTTGAGGCTTCTCTTATCCCGTAATTCTCTAAAACACAGCTCTCTCAGACAATTCAAGGGCATGTTCATTTCACTTTGCTGTGTTCCATCAAATTCCTTAAATTGCAGTTTTGAAAACCCTTTGATGGTTCCTTCCTTTTTGCATCCTCCCCAAACTCATGAGGAAGGGCCAGCAGCATACTGAAAAGGGGAGGGAGAAAGGGATCAGGGACCATTCAGAAATGGATCTTGATGCTCACAGGCGAGTCTTCCTCTGTTATTGTTTGTATTGATTGGAAAATGGAAATTCTTCATTCTCCAGTCCAGAGTGCGAAGCTCAAGGTTAGACTCTGCAATTGATAAAATCAGGGCTATTTTGGGGCAGGAACGCACAGGAATGGAGTTACAGCTGGCTCCTGAGTTGGCCACACCCAGCAGGAACTCATTAGCATAATAGGCCACACCCAGCAGCAGAAACTCATTAGGATTGGCTACATTATGGGTATGTGGCCTAACATGCAAATTAATTCGTGCTACAAAAAAAGCCCTGGGTTTTGACAACAAACAAGGTAAACAGAATACGAAGCAAAAGGTGGGTGTGGCTGGATGACCACTCTTCTGGTAACATGGGGGTGTGGCCTAATATGCTAATAAGCTGTGCTGTCAGTGGTGTGGCCTAATATGCTAATGAGTTTCTGCTGTTGGGTGTGGCCTATTATGCTAATGAGTTCCTGCTGGGACTTTTCTACAAAAAAAAGCCGTGGATAAAATGATCAGTCCTCCAAATTCTCCTCTCCTTTGGCTAGTTTCAATGTCCTCTAAGGATAGTTTCTTTTCCTTCCTTTGGGGCATCATTTCTGAGGCGCACGGAACGCTGTTACCTTCCCACCGAAGTGGTATCTATTTATCTACTTACAATTTCTTGCTTTCGAACTGCTAGGTTGGCAGGAGCTGGGGCCAGAGACGGGAGCTCACTCCGTCATGCGGCACTCGAGTCTCGAACTGCTGAACTACCAACTTTCCAGCCTGCAGTTCAGCATCTTAACCACATGCACAATGGTTCTCAATCATCATTCGGGAGGCTTACTCCTTCAGAGCACTCCTGCTGCTGGAGATCGCGGGCATTGAGTGTATCGGCCTGGTGTGGGAGGCTGGGGAGAGTTTGGCAATCTGGCTGGTATACTGACCACCTAATGCACCGGCCACTAGCCTACCGTCCCTGATGGAGACTGTATCAGGCTGGGCACTGGAGCACCCTAGGCTAATAGTCTTGGGTGACTTCAACATCCAAGCCGATGATGTGACCTCCACTCAGGCAATGGACCTGGTGTTGTCCCTGGTGGCGCTAGAATTCTCCCAATTTGTAATGGCCTCCACTCACCAGACTGGGCATACACTCGATTTGATCTCTGCGGCCGAGGTAACAGTGGACCCGATTACTGCTGTGGCAGTACCATGGTCAGACCACCATGCTCTGAGGGCCCATCTAAACATTCCGCCCCGATCCTGTTTAGGCAGCGAGCATATTTTAACTCACCCATGGAGCCAAATGGACCCAGTGTGGCTTCAGATGGCCCTGCGAGATCCAATGCCCCCTAGCGGCTCGCTGGGTGAGTTTGTGGAGGACTGGCATGGCCGACTCTCTGCAGCCATTGACGAGATCGGTCCCAGTGCCCTCTGCACCCTTGCTCCAGGCTCGCTCCCTGGTTTACCCAGGAGTTGCGGCTCATGAAGCGAGAGATGGTTAGAGAGATGGTGGTGCCATGCTCGAGATGAAGCAACAAGAACATCTTACAGGATGTTTATGAGATCCTATGAGATGGCAGTCAAAGCTGCAAAAAAGGAGTTTTATGCAGCTGAGATTGCATCCGCTAGCTCATGCCCAGCCCAATTTTTTAGAATGATTCAGACTATAACAGTTCAGTCACAGGGCAGACCAAATGCTAGGGAACTGGATATCGACTGTGAGGCATTTGCAAGCTATTTTGCAGATAAAGTCTTGGCGCTCCGCTGCAACCTCCCTGCCACAGTTGAGACAATGAGCAAACTTGAGGTCCCTCGCACATCTTCAGTTCTGGCTTTGGACTCCTTCAGCCTGCTTGGCCTGGAGGAAGTCAACAGACTGCTCAGAACTGTCCGCCCAACCACATGCAACCTTGACCCATGCACTTCCTGGCTGATTAAAGCCGGCCACGAAGGGTTTTGAGGTGCCCTAAGGGAGATTATCAACAAGTCCCTCATGGAGAAACCATTCCTGGGAGCACTCAAGGAAGCGATGGTCCGCGTTCTCCTAAAAAAGCCATCTTTGGATCCGGCCGATTTGGCCAACTTCTAGCCGGTTCCCAATTTGCCCTATTTGGGCAAATTAATTGAGAGGGTGATGGCGATACAGCTGCAGAGCTTTCTGGCTGATGCTTCCATTTTAGATCCCTTCCAGTCTGGCTTTCGCCCAGGACACGGGATAAAGACAGCACTGGTTGCCCTTACTGATGACCTCCGGAGGCATCTGGATCGGGGCTGATTGGCAGTATTGCTGTTGTTAAATCTGTCGGCCACGTTTGACGTGGTCGACCACCAGCTGCTGACCCACCGCCTCACTGACATGGGGATTCAGGGGCTTGCCTTGCAATGGCTTGCCTCCTTTCTCCAAGGCTGGGAACAAAGGGAGGCACTAGGGGAACAGCAATCCTGGAGGCACCCACTTGAGTGTGGAGTGCCCCAAGGGGCGATGCTTTCCTCGATGCTTTTTAACATCTATATGCACCCCCTTGCCCAGATTGCCCGGAGGTTTGGGCTGGGGTGTCTCCAGTATGCTGATGACACCCAGCTCTATTTGATGTTGGGTGGCCAGCATGCCATGGCCAGTTGGCTCAGGCTGAGTCGGCTGAAGCTAAATCCGGTGAAGACAGAGGTCCTGTGCCTGAGTCAGGGCGGTTTGGGGTTGAGGCTCCCGCTCCCAGCCTTCGATGGGGTGCCATTGGTGCCTGCGTTGATGGTTAGGAGTCTGGGAGTGCTCCTGGAACCCTCCTTGGCAATGGAGGCCCAGGTAGTGGCCACCGCTAAGTTGGCCTTCTACCATCTTTGACTGGTCCAGCAGTTGGCCCCCTTCCTCGATCGTGATGACCTGGCTACAGTGATCCATGTGATGGTCACTTTGAGGTTAGACTATTGCAACACTCTCTACATGGGGCTGCCCTTGTTGCAAATTTGGAGGCTGCAGCCAGTGCAGAAGCCACGGCTAGGCTATTGATGTATCTCCTTAGACGGGAGCACATCCGGCCAGTTCTGAAGGCACTGCACTGGCTGCCAATAGCATACCGAATTCACTTCAAGGTGCTGGTGCTTACCTTTAAAGCTCTATATGGCCAGGGTCCGACATACCTGAGGGACCGCCTTTCCTCATATATACCCCAGAGAGCACTACAGCTGGGCTTACAACACTGATTGACCATCCCAGGCCCGAAAGAGGCCAGGCATTCTGTCACCAGGGCCAGGGCCTTTTCAGTGGCAGCTCCACCATGGTGGAATGAGCTCCCAGAGGAGATCAGGGCTCTGTGGGATCTCTTGCAGTTCTGCAGGGCCTGCAAGATGGAGCTCTTCCACCAGGCCTTTAATTAGGAGCCGCCTGCCGCTACCACCGACATTTGTAGTGGTTGGCTTGGCCCCAGTTGGGGATCGAGCGATATCATCGGGTGAAGCCAGAAGATTATTGATCTGGAAATCCTTCTGTACGCCATTCTTCTAGATGCAGAGTGTTATTATCTAGCAGTTTGATTTTTGATTGACTGTTTTAAAATGCTTTTAAATGTTCTCAATATGTTTTAGATGTCTATGTGAATGTATGGTATTTTTACTGATTAGTGTGAGCCGCCCTGAGTCCGCCCGTGGGGAGGGCGAGATACAAAGATGATAAATAAATAAATAAATAAATGTCAAAAGCTCAGAATATAAGGCCAATACTAGGTTCTGTCTGTGGGATTAATCCCCTTCATTCACAAGGAAGTACTTGGCTCCATTCAGTGGTCACTCCAGTTCTGTTTCATTTGTAAGGTGTCTGGAAGGGAGATGTCTCCTCCTTCCAGTCTCAATCTCCTTCACATTTCTTGGTTGCAGTCTCTCTTTTGGTTGATAATGGAGCAAAGGAATAGAAAATTTTGAACTATTTCTATTTCTTAATTGTTAGCCTTAATTAATTCCCCAGTTGTCATTACTTGTGTCTTCTTGACTTTCAGCTGTAATCCTGCTTGGGCACTTTCTGCTGTAACCTTCAGCAGTAGTCATTTCAAGTCTGCACCATCCTCTATATGACAGCCCTTCAAGTACTTGAAGATGGTGATCATATCACATCTCAGTCATCTCCTCTTCAGGCTGAACATACCCAGCTCCTTCAGCCGTTCCTCATAGGACTTGGTCTCCAGACCTTTCACCATCTTTGTTGTCCTCTTCTGGACTCATTCCAGCTTGTCTATATCCTTCTAAATTGTGGTGCCCAAAACTGAACACAATACTCTAGGTGAGGTCTAACCAGAGCAGAGTAAAGCAATACTATCACTTTGTGTGATCTGGACACTATACTTCTTTTGATACAGCCCAAAATCGCATTTGGCTTTTTAGCTACCACATCACACTGCTGACTCATGTTCAGTATATAGTGTACTAAGACATGGTGGAAAGGAGACATACAACTTTGCCTTTCTTGAGGACCAGTAAAACTAGTATATTCTCAGTCGAAACCAAAGCCTGATGACATTGGTTCTGTGGACAAATGAGGGTACATTTCAGGGAGGATGTACAGCTTATTTTTCCCGAGGTGCCAACGTAAGCCAAATATTGAGTTAGCAAAGCTTCTGCCACTTTTATACTTGTGAAAAAAATTATCCCCCGATACATTTCTCTGCTGTGGCTCTGTGATTCAACAAATGTTGTCACCACCTAATAAGACAGCTCAGCTTCCTGCAGTGATCCAGACTGCCTGCCTGGGTAACAGGGCTGAAGCCAGGATTGTTTGTTTTGTGGGGCAATTTCTTTCTTGTGGGACACCTATTATGCTTATACTTATACTTAAAAAGAATAAATAACTGGAGATTTGGGGAGTGGAGCCTGAGGAGGACAGGGTTTGGGAAGGGGAAGGACTTAAATGGGCTATAACGCCACAGAGTCCACCTAAAGATCAGGTGTAATGTCCCACTGTGGCTATGGGCCTGGTGGGTAAACTGCATTACAGCAACATCATAAAGATTCAGGCGGGTAGTCGTGTTGGTCTGAAACAGCAGAACTACCTCACTCAAACACCACCATACTTTAGTCTGTATTTTCCTGGTTTACTAGGCATATACTGCTTGTATGGCCTTTGGCTTCTGATCCCAACCAGCCACTCATCAATGGTTAGGTCCATTCCTGGCGTGTACCACTCTGGTAAACATAGTCCATATGTCATGAACGTCAGACAAATCATTTTCTGCTCTATATGCATCTTGTGTTTTCTTGTAATAAAATCTCAGGTACTTTGCAATTGTGTACAGCAGCAGTTTTTGAGAATGTATTATTACATTTTATTTGTTTCACCAAGCTCAGCCACTGTGTTTAAAGATAAGTTTTATTTTCCTTTTTTTGTGGGTAGCAAAGAAATCTCACTTTTCCATTGTGTCTTGTCAGTACCATATAAGGATGCTGCTTTGACTAGGTGAGGCATCTATATACTATTAGCAACCTGTGGCCCAGATCTGCAGATATATACATTGGTAGACCAGGACCACATGGACGCTAAAGAGATTTCCTAGCAAACTTGGGGAAATCCTCAGGTTTGCAGAAAAATCCGAAATGCTTCAATTTCTCCCAAATTCCCCTTTGAATTATTAAAAGAATTAAAAATGTCTGTGCATGTGCAGACAACACAGCTTGTCCGCCAAGGCGGGGTAGAAATACAAGTAATAAATAAAGAAATAAATAAATGTTTCTGCAGTGGCAATTGGTAGTTGCGGACCCCAGGAGTTGCTCCGAGCCCGGCCACAGTGCATGCCAGGAGCCACTCCAGGCTCGGCAGCAGCATACGCTGGGTTCTACTTGGGCCTTGACCACAGCAGTGGCACATACCAGGAGGTGCTCTGGGCTCGACTGCCATGATGGCACATGCTACAGCTGCTTGGGGCCCAGCCATGGTGGCAGCACACACTGGGAGCTGCTTGGGGCCTGGCTTTGGCAGCAGTATACATTAGGAGCCCCTCCAGGCTTGACCACAATGTTGGCAGATGCCAGGAACTGCTCCGGGTTTGGAGTGGCTCCCAGGCATTTTGCCGGTAACAGACATTATATTCAATCCTATTTGGACTCCACTTTAAACCAGAGTTTCTGGTGATTCCTAGAGAGGACAAACATCATTTCTGGGTTTGTCTCAGAAGTGACCTCACACCATCACCAACAGCAAGTTTTAACATTTTCATTTTCTCCTGCTGACCTGAGCAGAAGCAGTGGGCAGTGGGAGCTGATGGTCCCTGGTGGGAGACAGGCAAGCCTCTCTGATAGGAAGAAAGGCGTCGTAATATCAGGGACAAAAACAGCATCCACAGGAATGACATATGCTTCCAAATACCTTGGAGGGAAAGTCAAATATAAATGTGAGGAAAAAGGAAATACAGGCTGCCACCTGACCTAACTTCCTTTTAATGGCTGCACCAGATGGTTGGAAGTGTTCAGCACTTCGAAATAATTATTTGTCATTTCTACATGTAAATGAGAACCTGGGGTGAAGGAGAGAACATCCCAGAACTCTGTAGAGGACTGGAGAGAGAGAGACAGACAGACAGACAGACAGACACACACACACAGACAGACGTAAAACAACTGACTATCCTTTGGTTACCAATCCAAAATGGGGCCCGGAGTTCTCCCAAAATTTCAGCTTATCACCGGACTACAGAGAATCAGTTGCTTGGGAGAAATGCAGTTTTGGAGGGTGGACTCTCATTGCCAAGGAGTAGGGGATTCTCTGCTGTTTTACTGGCCCCTGGGAAAAATGGGAAAGACTCACAGGATCTCATAAAGCGTAGTCACAACAATCCCAAGCAAGCAAGGGGGGAGGGTTTGCAAGCTCTGTTAGAGAAAATGGAAAGGGAACACAAAGGAACCTGGGCAAAGGAGGAAAAAACCCTCTTGAAACTGACCAGAGTTTGAAACAGATAAGGCAGCAGCAAAGCCTTTTAAAAAGCCTGAAGGATCAGCATCAAGGCCAGAGGGATCAGCTGTGGGAGGGTTGCTGTCCTGCTCCCAAAGTGTCACCGCTTCGTGTCCTAAATAGCCTGGCATCTCCCCCCATCTTTGCAGCAGAAACATACAATGCAGTGTCTTTTTTTAAAAAAAATTACATTGCACAGATACTATTTACAGCAGACAGCAATTGCCACCGCCCAGTGATTTATTTCTAAAGGTTAAAAAAAGAAGTCCCCACTTTGGAGCAGGGTGCATGCTCCCTCGCCATGATCTTTGTTATTGATGATGATGTCTGGCCAGGAAAGGAGAAAAATGAAGGGTGTTTTTTTGTTGATGATTAAGTGTGCAGGAGAAGGGGGAGGATTCTGAGTGGATGTTGCCATTTGCTACTGGTTGTGGAGTGTCTGAGTGAGCCTGGAGGTGGTGGAGAAGGGGAGCAGCCGGAGCCAGCCTGTCCGTGCTGCAGCTTGCTGCTGGGAGAGAGGAAGAGATGAAAGGCACAGAAAGAACAGTCCTGGGGAGCCTGGCTCCCAATCATTTCTGGAAAAAATGCACACCCCTTGGAATGCTATCCAAGCAGCAGTGGGGGGATAAACATTTTTGAAATGGATCACCAGCCCTGGCCCCAAAAACTCCTCATCTCACTTGGCTTTTCCAAGGAAGGCTTCTGGTGGATGCTTTTGGCGGCGGCGGGGGGGGGGGGGGGGGGGAGATGGCCAAATGAGAGGTGGCTATTACACCGGTATCCTATCCCTAAATTTTCATGGCAAAAAAGAGGGGGTGCTGGAGATTTAAATTCTTGATTTAGCATTCGAATGCTAGTCTCATGCAGCCTGTTTTTTAAAAATGAAATAAAATAAAGAATGGTGGCTGTGCAGCAGTGAAGGAGGGGGGATAGGGTTGCCAGGTCCTTCCTAGACCCTGGTGGGGGGCTTTGGGGGGCATTTCTGGAGGGGGCAGGGATGTCCCCAATGCAATGATGTCATACAGAAGCCAGTTTGGTGTAGTGATTAAATGCGAGGCCTCTAATCTGGGAGAACCGGGTTTGATTCCCCATTCCTCCACTTGCAGCTGTTGGATGACCTTGGGCAAGCCATAGTTCTGTCAGAGCTGTTCTTGAAAGAGCAGGTCTCAAAAGAGCTCCCTCAGGCCCACCTACCTCACAGGGTGTCTGTTGTGGGGGGGGGGGAAGGGAGAGGAGATTGTAAGCCACTCTGAGACTCCTTTGGGTAGTGAAGAGTGGGGTATAAATCCAATCTCTTCCTCTCCTCCTTCTCCTTCAGAACTGGTGCTTTGCATTCCTGTCCTTTAAGCAGCAAATTCACTGCTTGGAGTTCAGGCGTGTGGCAAGCGACTGCCCCCTCCCTCCCCTCCTGTAAGATTTAAAGGGCCCTCCAGCTGATCGACAGGTCACGTGCTCCCACTGATCAGCTGGAAAGCACTTTAAATCTTGCCAGAGGGGAGGGAGATGGGTGGCCACTGGGAGTTGCTGTTGGGGTGGGCCTTTCCCCACTGGCCAGGAGGCCACCGGCAGGCAGGAGCCTACAAAATCAGGGGATCCCCACCCCCACCCAGGGACTGGCATCCCTAGGGAGATGGCAGAAGGTGGGTGAGTGGGTGTCAAGGGGGAGCAAAGGGAAGGGGAAAATCCGATTGAAGTATTCCGCTCTAAAGACCGCTTTGACTTGGAATCAAACTTCAAAAGAAGTCGCCACAAGAGTGCTCTCAGAAAAGACAGTGGGAAAGCAGATGGAAAGAGAAGCAAGCACTAAAGGGAGGAAAACAAATGCAGAAACACCCCCCACCCCCCAAAGTTCACGGATGCTGCCCTCAGTCTAGGGTTGCCAGCTTGGGGTTGGAAAATACCAGGAGATTGGGGGGTGGAGCCTGAGGAGAGTGGGGCTTCAGAAGGGGAGGGACTTCAGTGGGATACAATGCCATAGAATCCACCTTCCAAAATGACCATTTTCTCCAGGAGAAATGATCAGTGTCACCTGGAGATTGGTTGTAATCTCAGGAGATCTCCAGCCACCACCTGGAGGCTGGTAACCCTACCTTAGCCCTTGCTGACTGACAAGCAGTAAGAGTTCTCTGGATTGCCCACATCTGCTATCAGTTCTAGGGGTCTAGCCTGCTATCTTACCTTGGTCAGAACTGAACATTTTTTTGAACCGGTCTGTTTTGTCTAACAGAACCTGGTATAACGTCAATATTAAAATCGGTAGTGTGGCTATGCAAATAAGATCAGAAGTAAGTTGAGTAAGTGCTGAAGGCACTTCAGGGTTAGTAACCTCTTTCTCAACTAGATTTAGGTTTAGGTTCAGCCTGCCCACTCTTGTTTCTGGGCCAGTAGGAGAAATGGGTGTGGGTGTGCGTAGAGACTCCATTAAGCAATGCATCGACAGCAGTTTAGGGTGAAAACCCACAGGTGATGCCAGTGCATCTGGCAATGCTCTGGAACCCCTCCCCCCCAAAATGATGATATCACCGTCAAGTTTGGGGGGAATTCTAGAGGGTCAACTCTGGGTTGGGAAACACCTGGAGATTTTGGGGGTGGAGCCTGGGAACAATGGGATTTGGGGAGTGGAGGGACCTCAGCTATTAAGTTCACCATCCCAAGCACCCATGTTCTCCAGGAGAATTAATCCCTATCATTTGGAGATCAGTTGTAATTCTGGGAGATCTCCAGGCCCTACCTTGGAGACTGGCCACCATAAATGGCATGCTGAAGTCAAACCCAGGTTTTCAACTGGAAGTGATGTCAACACATCACTCAGTATCATTTCCACCCTTTGCCTCACCTCCAAAGCTCCCAGGGTGCTAACCCTAACCCTATAATCTCAACACTATGGGTCCTAACTGTTTTGATGGGGTTACAAAACTAATGAGTTTAATAAGGTAAGTAATAGCAAAGCTTCATCTAAATGGGGGTGGAAAATAATAGCTGGGCTATAATCCCAAGTCCGGGCCTTTTCTGCTTGTCAGTTAAGTTGCAGAAATGTCCTTTGTGGTTCCAGGCCTGTCTTCACAGGGCTTTGCTGACACAGTCTATATAAAGTACGTCTCTACCTTAAGCTTCAATCTGATAGACTCCAAATCCTTTGCTCTGACTTCTATAAACCTTCAAGCTCTCACAAGCTTGATCCTGGCTGCTGGGGTTGCCAAGTCTGGGTTGGAAAATACCTGGAGACTTTGGGGGTGTATCCAGGAGAGGGCAGGGTTAGGGGAGGAGAGAAGCCTCAGCATGGTACAATGCCATAGAGTCCACCCTTCAAAGCAGCCATTTTCTCCAGGGGAGCTGATCTCTCTCAGCTGGAGATCAGTTGTAAAACCAGGGGATCCCCAGGCCCCACCTGGAGGCTGGCAACCCTATGGCTGTAGTTTCTTTGTAGATCTCTTCTGTCAATTTCCCTTATTTTCATTTCCTCTCTCCTTCCACCCCTCAGAAAAAGGAAACTATTTCTTTAGTCAGAGTTAGGATCTGTTGGGAGATGTGGGCCCTTAGAAAGGCCACCACACACTGATTTCAGATCTTCACACTTTGCCATGAAGCCGACTGGTTGAAGTGAGGCCTATCTCTGGGTGTGATCACATGAGTAGTTTGGCCCGACACAGCGACCTCTCCCCTCCAGATTAAATGGGCGCAGTCACACAGCCACATCTGTCAGGCATTCCCCAGGCATACTCACACCGTTGTAGGACAACTTGGAGCTGGGTTAAGAAGGCACCACATCACAAGTGGTGTTTTTGGTTCCCCTCACAGTCATTGCACATGGCTGGATGTCTAAACATGGGGGAGTGCACACAAAACGGATTGGTGGTCTGAACCTGCAGATCTGTTTCCACTGCTGGGCTGATATTTTTCTTAGTTTTGCTTATATGTGCACATGAGTGTGTATGTGTGCACCTTAGCGCATATGTGTGCTCATATGTGCTTATGCGCCCACCTGCATTTTAAAAACAACCAAGCAGCACACTCCATGGCTGAGGCACTGCAGTAATCTGGATGCTTGACCAGGGGATGACCATGTTTGTAAGCTGCCCCGAGCTGGCCATGGCTGGAAGGGCGGGATAAATGCTTAATCAAATAAATAAATAAATAAATAATAACCCAGAGCAGGGTGTTCTGTCTGGATGATATGCCCCGCAACATTTTAAACAGGTACAATTAGAGGCAGTACCATATTGTGCTAAGCCACCAGTGTGATCACACCCTCTCCCTCTCTGCCTAACCTGTCTCACAGGGTAATGTCTAGGGTTGGATGGGACATTTCTCCAGGTGGGAAATTTCTGGAGATTTGAGGGTAGAGCCTAAGGATTGAAGGTTTTGGGGAGGGAAGGACCTCCGCAAGGTATAATGGCATAGAGTCCATCCTCCAAAGCAGCCGTTTTCTTCAGGCACGATTTCTGCAGTCTGAAGACAGTGGTAATTCCAGCAGATCTCCAAGCCCACCTTGGATGCTGGCAACCCAGTGTTATGAGGACAAAGTGGAGCAGGGAAGCATTACACACAACAGCTTGAGCTTCTTGGAGAAAAGGCAGAATAGAGCTATGACAGGCATGAGGACTTGAGGCACATTCATTTATAGACAGCGCCCTCAGTATTCCAGGCTGCACACTTCTTCTGTCTTCCAGAAGACCACACTTAATTTTTACTTCCTCTTTGTCCACTGCTTGTACTTTCATTTTTACAGTTGCTCACTGGACTGGGGAAAACAGAAGTTGCTCCAGAGCTGCACAGTGCATTGGGTTGTCATAATTTTTGGTTGATTCTGATTACTTTTTCCCTTAGTGCCAATCTATGGCAGCACCAGAAGCACAAAGAACTCATGACACTACTTTTCTTATGTTCTAGATACTACCACAGGTTTGCATCACCAGTTCAGCTAGTTCCTGTGGTCCTTGGTTTGATGTAGTGGTTAAGAGCGGCAGACTCTAATCTGGAGAATTTGATTCCCACTCCTCCACATGTAGCCAGCTGGGTGACCTTGGGTCAGTCACGGTTCTCTCAGAGCAGTTCTCTCAAGAGCAGTCCTTTAAAGAGCTCTCTCAGCTCCACCTACCTCACAGGGTGTCTGTTGTGGGGAGAAGAAGGGAAGGAGATTGGAAACTACTCTGAGTGAAGGGCGGGCTATAAATCCAACCCTTCTTCTTCTTTAGATGCTGCAGTACACCAAACACAATAGCACCTAAATTTAAGTGGTAGCCCTTTCATGACTTCTGCCCACTGTTGCTAGATACATTTGGGGATGTGAAAGAAAAGTAGACATCAGTAGCAGTGCGAATTTTAAGTGAGGAGGGAACATGCCCAAACTGAGCCAATCCCAAATTCTAGAATGGCCTGGGTCTGCCTTTGTATGGGCTAAGTGATGGACAGGTTTGCCATGGTCCCAACTGCTGCTTGATGGAGCACAAGGAGTAAAGGGGGGACGATGACAGTGCCATCACAGAGTGCTGCAATATTACTTCCACACTCATACCCAGAAATGACATCATGGCATAGTGCAACACTCTAGGAATTTCCCAGATCTCTGTGGTAAAAAACCATATGACACAGTGGAGTCACTTCTAGGTACACACTTGGAAGTGAAATTGTGGCATCACAATCTCTAGGCACCAGTTTCTGCCACCCGTTTTCCCTCAGTGCTCCCAGGGTGGCAAGATGGGGCTGGCAACCCTACAGAGGGACAAACTGTAGAAATGTGCAGGTGGAATCGACACCTAACCCAGTTCTGTACAATCAATGGACTTTTGTATACCACAAAAACAGGAAGTTCTGAAGCCTCTGAGAGGCTGTCCTATCCGGTAGGCTGCATTCAGCTTGGTGGAGTGCACATTGTCTAGGTCAGATAGATTTAGCCCATACTCCCATTATGCTTCTCAGCTCTTCTCTAATCATGCAGGCAGGGCTCATTTCGTAGCAGGAGCTCCTCTGCATATTAGGCCACACCCCCCTGATGTAGCCAATCCTCCAAGAGCTTACAGTAGCCCCTGTAAGAAGAGCTCTGTAAACTCTTGGAGGACTGGCTACATTAGGGGTGCGTGGCCTAATATGCAAAGGAGCTCCTGCTACGAAATGAGCCCTGCATGCGGGGCTTATAGTGTCATTTACACAGCTTGACACTGCTGTACTGCTTTACTCTTTATATTCTCGAAGCCGTTTTTCAGTGCACACTCTCGAAAGTCCAGCCATATTCATTACGAAGAGTCTTGGGGCTGTAGAAAAGGCTCATGGCAAGGAAACCTGCCTCAAGGGTGCCTCTCCCATAGTTTGTATCCCCCCTCCCCCTTTAATCACAGTAATTGTAACCTATTTTAAAGCCAGTGTGATCATACAGTTTTGTTCCAGTACATTCTGAATGACGATGAAACGCAAACCCAACACTAAAGAATGGATATTCTGGTGCTATCATAGAGCAGGCCGAACAGATTCTACTTACACAGCCATAACTTTGGTAATGTTTTAGTCCCGAGCAGGTCCAAGAAGATATAACCCCCCCCCCCATGCATTCTTTTTATTATTGAAATGCCTTGTAAAAAAAAAAATCTCCTGCTGGAGTGTGAAAATTGGGAAGAAAAATAGGGATAAGTGATTAAAGAAACAGACTTGACATCCTATCAAAATTCCACCCGACACACTTCCCTTTGCCATGCTGATAATATGTTGGCAAAGTTTCTCTCCTGCCCTGCCTTGTGGCAGTGAGCGACTGATCCGTCCATATTTTCCGTAACGGAAAGAACTCAAATAAAATAAAAAGCCCACCCTTTTCAAAGTACTGGATAGTTTAAACCTGGGTGTGTGTGGTTGTTTTAAAAAAAAAAAAAAAAAAAATCCCTGATATTATAGAAGAACAATTTTAATTAATTCCTAAGAGTTAACAAGAACAACTGGGGAAAAAAAGGAATGAAGATTTTTGTTTCTTAGGAATGCTAAGCCGTATAAAAGCTCTAGGCTTTGTTTTTTGGCCTGTCATTCTAAAGGAGGTGAGGATGGATTATAAAGGCACCGTGGGGCCTGAACAGAGAACCCCTGTAGGTAGAGCAGGCCTTTCAATCTTCTGATCAACAGAGCTGAAACAAAAATGCAGGAGGGCTCTGTTCCCACGTTCTTTGACAGTTTCCTGCTGCAGATAGTGTCCTTTTAAACCACCCCCCCTTTATGCTTTCATTATGCTGCTGAAATAATGAATAATTTGCCTCCTCCGCTCTTTGATATACAGGGTCTGATATTATTGGATAAGTAGCAAGTGGGACCTTGTTATACCCCCTTAATCCAGTTTGCACTAATAAAATAATTTAGCTGAGACTTTTCAGGAAGCAATTATTTTCCCCGATGACAATAACTATCAAAAAACTCCTAATGGATGGAGGCAGACGGGTCATCTTAATTTTCAGTTTGCTTCCACTCAGACAATATGTGGGCTTTGAAAAGGACAAGAGCTCCCTCTCTTTTCCTTCTGTGACAAAAGTCTGGAGTTGTCAAGGTATCGAATGAATCTGGCTTCGTGTCTCCTCTGTGCGTGCAGTTAGCAAAAATGGGTCTAATCTGGATTACAGAAGTATATTCTTAAGGCAACTGTGATCATAAAAGTTGGGGGCGTGATCCACTGACATTTCGTATCCACTAATTTTTTAGATGCTGAACTCCTATAGGTAATGAATTTTGCCTGGACTGTGCCCACTGCATTTCTTAATGCCACTATAGACATGGAAGAACTGGTGGGATCTGACTCAGTGGCTTTATTTCTTGAACCAGGAACTTCTTGAATCAGTTACTTGGGTTCAGGCTTGGACCCAACAGAACATTTCGGCAGATGAAGTTATTTCCACCCACAGAGGTCAACTTTCTCACTTCCAGAGGGACCTCCAGGAACAAATTCTGAGAGTGCAGCAGGAAGTGCAAACACTCCACTGGACACAGGAGGTGCAAACATTCCATTGGATCCAGATTTCCGTTCCCCATAATTATTAAATCCAAAAACATCATTCTGTCCTTTCCAGATCTATAGTATGATCTGATTTTTACCCACCGTAGTTTTAAGAGCTTTTGATCACTTCTTGGTTAAAATGGTAAACTTGAAATTAAGATGGCGAATCAGTTAATAAGGATGTTAATAGCATTTTTGCACTGGTTTTCTATAAAGAACTTAACTTTTCTTGCAGACAGCCTCTTATGTGATTATCTTGTTCAATTTTACCAGGGGTCCATCCACTGGAAGCTCTTGATAAGCTCCAGCAAATTTTCTTCTCTAAGATCCTTCTTCTTCCTCCATATGTATCCTCAGTGGTGGTACAACTAGAGCCCGGACTCCCTCAGATTTCAACATCAGTATGATGCCATGCTGTCAAGTTCAGGTTATTACTCCGCAAATCTAATGTTCTGCCATCTCTGCTGGAACTAGTAGCAGCTGATTCATGGTTGGGAACTTGGCTTAGTCCAATTGATTCAAAGCTTGCTATGTTAAATCTGAGCCTAAATTCCAGGGCTCCATTGAAAAAAATCCTTGCTAACTGTACAGAGTCGATTATTTTTAAAAGATTGGGCTATGCTAAAACTCAAAGCTGACTGGAAATGCTCCTCTATTTACTTCCATTTACGATATCAGGAAATTGAAATGCCTAAATACTTCTTTTATTTAACAGTTCCAAAATATTGTCACTGTTTCCTGTTACTTAGATGCAATGCACTACCTTTCGCTGAGGTGAAGGGCTGCCTCAGCAGAACCTTTCCTGAGAAATGCTTTCGTACTTATTGAAAGAATCAAGTTGACTCAATTGCCCATATCCTTTTTAGCTGCCCCTGCTATATTCCGCTCTGCAACCAATATATTACTCACTGGCACTGTTCCCTCTAAGCTGAGTTAGTGTGAGCTAGCTCACGGTTTTTTAGCCTCCAGCTCACACATTTTCCTCTTAGCCCAGGGAGGATGGCTCCAGAGCAAACTAACTGATGCAGCAGCCAGATCGCTTGCTCACAACTTTTAATTCCAGTAGCTCACAAAGTAGAATTTTTGCTCACAAGACTCCACAGCTTAGAGGGAGCATTGCTCACTGGACTGATCATCTGATTCACCAGGGGTCCATGTACTCTGTTAGATGCATCACCTACTGGTGGACTTCTAAACATAGGAAGTGAACTCTAGAAGGAAACAAAGGAATGAAACTTGTTTCTCCTTAAAATAGGACTCATGCTTTTGAAATGTCATTACTTTTGAATTGCTTGTAAATTGTGATTTCTAAATACTGGTTTCCTATCTGATAAATGGCAGATTTTTAGGCAGACTCTTCAGTGAGCCTTGGATATTCCTTCTCAAGGCTGTTTCATGCATGCATTTGCATCACCTGATTTCTCCCAGGCTGACTATGCAATATCTGAAGCCACAGCACTGAATGGGTCAAAGGATGCCACTGAGAAAGCATTATGTTGGATACAATGTAAAGCAATGAGACTGGACAGATGACCAAACGGTCTTGGGATCAGCTCTGTCACTCAGGGGCATCTGTAATCCTTGGTATTATCCTGCTCACTGGTAAGGAATTTTATTACTCATTGGGTATGATAGGTAGAATATGGGTTACAATAGCTGTCTGCATTCACCTGAGATGCAAGTTCTATCTCTGAAGTTTCTTTTAATTGATGGACATGCAGCAACCAGCTCTGTCTCGGGAGACATAATTCTTATAACAGCAATTCAGGCTGTTGAGAGTTCAGGGACAATCTCGTCATCAGTGCTTAATTTCTAAAATGAGTGCTGCTAGGTTGAGGCCTGCTTGGGAGTCTTAACCTCTGACCTGGAAGTCTTTTGTCTAATCCTTGATGGATAGGCCTGGTTGTAGATATCAGTGATGAAGGAAAGGGGCTCTGCTTTTTTATTCTTCCTTGACATGTTTCAGGGTTGAATCCTTGCAATAAGGGCTCCAAAACTGCACTCTGCATCAGATCGAATGTATATTTTCCCTTTATAATTGTGCTGCACAACTTGATTACCTCTGGCCTTAACAACAGGGTGGGATTTGAGGCCAATTGCACAGAGGGCTTGGCTGAAGATTGGAAGTTAAGGGTTCTGTTTGTTTCTTCGTTCTAAGGAAATGTGTCTCAGCAGGTATATTGGTCAAGAAGATTATGGTGAATTTACAGTTAATTTTGCAAAGCTAGAGATGAGGAGGGTGCTCTTGTCAAATAACTGACAAAGAAGTACTTAACCGTAATATAACTGGTATCAGGACTCTGGGATTCGGTGTAAGATGTTATCTCCAAAGAGAAGCGATCCCAGCAAAAAGGAAGATTCTTAACAATCGCTCTGCGATGCTCCTTAAAAACAAAGCTCCTCTTGAGTGTGCAGCAGAAGAAAAGCATTATTGGGGAGCACTGGAGCAGTGAAGCAAGAGTGGTGGAAGAATGTGGCCATTGCTGTTTCACATGGTAGTGGAAATTCCTGGTAACTGATTGACCAGCTGAAGTCAGTTGTAAAAGGAAGGTGATATGATGAAACAGCCTTGAGCTTTTGGGGAGGTTCTAGCAGGGGAGCACAGCTGTCATATAATCCTTGATCAAAGAACGGTACTCTTCTTCTTTCTGGGATGGTCGTCCTCTTCCACCAAATGTGCAGCTTCAGGAGGGATGCCCATGGAACAGTGAGGGAGGTAGGGGACACCCACCTAGCGGGCCAGATCAGCCGAATCAACCTTGGTGATCAGTGGGGTGACAGATGTCACAGCCAGATCGCCCTCACATCCAGCTGAATAATAACATCTTCTGTCATAACTGAACTGAAAAATGAGGAAACCAAGACATGTGTCAGTATGTTTTTCCTGTAGAAGGAGAATCTGTGTGGTTCTCTCATTTCTCCATAAGAAACAGGGAGATATCACTAGTGTAGTGCCCAAATTTTATGATTCCAGAAAATCTTAGACACATTGTTGCTCCAGCCCCCTATCTCTCCTTGTTGAAGATTTCTGGACAACGAAGGACATTCTCTCTGGCAAGATGGCAAGTTCTCCCCTCTGCGGTGTTAGGGGGGAGATTTCAAAAGATCCCCACACATGAGAGAATTTGCCCTTGTGGCTGAGCATGACAAAAAGTGGAAAGGAACTGATGTCCCTGGCTGGATGGAAAGCTTAGCTCAGAGAGACTGTGGGCCTGGGTCAAACTGGCAGCTTCAAGCATTATCAGAACCCAAAGCAACTTTATATGGCTCACAACAGCACTTCTAAATTTGAATTAAAAGTGTGTGATTTTTTTTTGCTTGAAATACTTTCCCCCTCAGTGTTTATTTCTTAGAATTGCTCCTGTAGCATTCTTCAATACCTTTGGAAAATCAAATCCAAACTGCAGCCAGTTTGTCTTCTGGGTTCCTTGCAGCTGGGGAAAAGCCAATATGGGTTACCAAGAGTTGAAATTTACATGATCCATTTTGTTTGATGCTGAATCCAAATTTCAGTGCCAGAACTGGTCATCTGATTTCCTTTTGTTGTAAAAAGGCATGTTTTGAGAACAAGATGGCCATGGAACACATTTACATCCATGGACATCACAAGCAGCATTCACCATTTTACAACATGTTGCACAATTGTAAGTCAGACAGTGAACACAAAAGAGAACATAGAAAAACAGTGTGCACTTTGTTGGCAGCTCTTTGTCATGGTTACATTTGTGGGAAACATTGTGAGTGGGGAAACTAAAAAATGAAAAAGTTGTCACTGAAACGGCTGTCAAAAATAACCTTAGCTACGAAGGCCAAAATGTTAATACGAATACTAGGCATCATCATGAAAAAAGCAAAATAAATGTTATAAATAGATTATCAATAGGACAACAGTGCTGAAATGTGAGTTAGCAACGTTGCTTATCAAAATGGGCATGTAGTAATAGAAGAAAGCATTATCGTCCAAGGACAAGAACTATAGATGGAACTTTCAATCTATGGCTTCGGCTAGGGAGGCAAGACGAATACAGATTCTGCTCAGACATCATCTGGCTCAAACATATGGTGGCAAACATTTATTTAACTGCTGAGCAAAATAAGCCACAGGTGGCAATTCACAACTCTATATTAGAATGAACTGGGATGTCATTTTGTAAAGTCTGCAAAGAAGCATCTGAGAAGCGTGCAGCTCACATTTTGAGAGAGGACATTCTGCAGTTACAGAAGGATGCTACCATTACCCTAGTCTCCAAAACTAGGTAACTTGGATTTACCTGGCAAGCAACTTCACACTATACCTAGGCAATTCTATAGTCATGTACTTATTCATAAAAGATAATGGGCTCTATTCCACCAACTTTTTTTGCACTCTCTCAGTTCCACGGTGGATTTTCTCCTTGCAGATCCCATGATCCCCAACATAACCTTTTTGGTGGTCAAAAGGCTCTTCCATTTTTCATGAGTGGAAAAAGGCTTTTTGTTCTGAGCCGATATCTTCCTTAAGTGTGTATTGTGGTGATAAAAACCATGATGGCAATAGTCATAGCAGTGGTGTTATAGTACAATAACATGACTGTGAAGAGATCAAGATGTAACTAGAAAGGTGTTAGGAAAGATGGGTGGGACACAATGGCTGTGATGGTAGGGTTGCCAGGTCCCCTCTAGCCACTGGCAGGGGATGGGAGGCGTAGGGTTGCCAGATCCAGGTTGGGAAACTCATGAGGATTTGGAAATGGAGCCTGGGGAGGACAGGAACCTCAATGGGATACAATGGCATACAGTCCATGCTCCAAAGCAGCCATTTTCTTCAGGGAAAATTATCTCTGAAGATGAGTTGTAATTCCAGGAGATCCCCATCCTCAGGTCCCGCCTGGAGGCTGGCATCCCTAGGTGGGACACAATGAAGGCTTCCTCTGCATGGTAAACCCTGAAGACAGTGCTCTGTGAGATGGCAGGCCCCACCCCAGTTCCAAAGTATCCCAGCTCCAGTGACAAACTGTTAGGAACAAGGGAATAAACAGACAAGTTTAGCAAATGAGGAAGGAGAGAGTAAGTGGCATTTATATATATACTAGGAATAAGGCCTGTTGTGGAAATAAATACAATGGGCTCTAGAAAGAGGCTCTGGGAGAGTGCCCCGGCCTTGGGCACTCAGTGTCAATTTGCTGTGGCGACCTCAGCAGGGTATAATGACACAGAGTCCACCATTTTCTCCAGGGGAAGATCTCTGCCATCTAAGGAACAGTTGTAATTCAGCGTGATCTCCATTCCTCCCCTGGAGATTGGCAACAATAGTTCCCCATGAGGGTTTGAAGGGTGGAGTCGATGGCACTGAACCTGTCTGAGGTCTCACCCCTGCTGAAACCTCACCCTCTCCAGGGTCCACCCCTCACATCTCCAAGAATGTCCCCACCTGGAGTTGGCAACCCTACCTCCCAGCCAACTGTCAATGTATCATTATCTGCCCCCTGGCTTCAGCTTTCTATCTCCTCCCCCCTCCCCCCTAGAGAGCAGTTGTAATTCTGAGTGATCTTCAGCCCCCCATCTGGAGATTGGCAGCAATGGTTCCCCATGAGGGACACGCTGGCTTGGGGGGTGGAGTCTATGGCATTGTACCTGCCTGAGGTCCCACTCCTCCTCAAACCTCACTATCTCCAGGCTCCACCCCTCAAGTCTCCAGGAATTTTCCACCAGGAGTTGGCAACCCTATCTCCATCCCAGCCAATCATCAACCTCACTCTTCAAGTTTCCATCCCCCCCCCCCCCCGCAGCCTCCACCATGCTCTGAAGCCCTGACTCCTATGTCACACTGGCTGTCATAAAGGGTCCATCTCAGCAGGGTATGAGGACATAGAGTCCACCATTTTCTCCAGGGGAACTGATCTCTGCCATCTGGAGAGCACTTGTAATTCTGAGTGGTTTCCAGCCCCCACCTGGAGATTGGCAACCATACTTCTCCTGGTGGAAAAGTAGTCTTTCTCTGCAATGGGGACCGAAGCAGCTGATATCATTTTTCTCTCCCCCTTTTTGACTTGTACAACAACCCTATGAGGTAGGTTAGGCTTAAAGTCTGTGACTGGCTCGAAATCACCCACTCAGCAAGAACCTGGGTCTAGCAGATCCTGCTCTGAAGCACTGACTGCTATACCTAGGGTAGCCAACCTCCAGGTGGAGCCTGAAGATTGCCAGGTATAAAAATTGAACTCCAGACAACAGATATTCCTCCCTCCCTTGGAGAAAATGTCTGCTTTGGAGGGTGGCCTCTATGGCATTCTGTTCAGCTGGCTCCAATGAGTTTTCTCCCAAAGGCCATCATAGGTGTGGAAAGGGGCTTTCAGAGAAGCAAGCTTGGTTGCCTAGCAACAGGCACTGAGGAGAAAGTTGTCAGCTCTAGTGATGGAATAGGGTTGCCAGCCTCCAGGTGGAGCTAAGCAGGAGAGAGGGCCTGAAGTATTTCACACAGCCAATATGTTCCATTTCAGGAACTCTTCAGTAACGGTTTTTGTCAGGCATTTTACACAGAACCTTATTAGTACCAGTTCCCTAACGGAACATATTGGCCCTTTAACACAGAAATGTGCCTCTCCCATTGGGGAAGCATTCCTGAGCCAGTTTACCTTGAAACCTCCTCCCAAGCGTTCTTCAGTTCTTGTACCGGTCCTGAAGTGCTATGGGGTGCTGTGTGAAATGGCCCCCTGTTTCTGACAGTTTATTCTGACAGTTTATTCTGGGCACACTGGCAGTGGGTGGGGGAGGGGGGTTATGCTGAATGTCCATTGTCTTTAAACTGACAGAAGCAGGCCACTGAGGGGACAGTTAGACCCACCTGGCAGTGGGTGGAGAAGAGTGGACCCAGCACCCAGTCAGTCCTTCCCCTTCGCTGGCTCCCTCCAGATTGAGGCCAGGATGCTGGCCGGTGGCTCTGTGGGTGGGACTGAAGCAAAGCAGGGAGAGGATGCAGCCAGTGGCCAGGGTCCCCTTTTTGAGTGGCAGTCCGTCCAGCCTACTGATTTTGGCACCCCATGGAATCTTGCCCCTTGGAATCTTAAAACGGCTTTATATAATAGGAAATCTATATATATAGATACACACACACACACACACACACACACACACATACAGAGAGCGAGAGAGAGAGAGAGTTTATACATGCGGGCGCACACGCACACACACACACGCACACACAATGGGTCACCGAGTGGGATGTGACGGTTTGGCCTAAGCTATTTATTTATTTATTGTGGCTATTAGCCACAAGATACAGATAGAACAGTATGTCTGGGAGAGTGACGGTCTGTATTCTTGGTGCTTGGGGAGCAACAGTGGGAGGGCTTTTGGAGTTCTGGTGGACCTCCTGATGGCACCTGGGTTTGGCCACTGTGTGATACATAGTGTTAGACTGGATGAGCCATTGGCCTGATTCAACATGCCTTCTATTATGTTCTTATTGCTATTATATGCTGGAAGAACAGATCATTTTTAATCTGGTGATTGTGTATGTGTGTGTGTGTTTGTGTACTGAACAGAATAGAAAATAAATCATTCAGCAACAGGTCCTAGGCTTTAATCCCACATCGCAGAAGGGATTATAAATTTATTACTTATAGTTACTATTGCCTAAGTATAAGAAAGGTAAACCTGTTCTTCAGATTTGTTGACAGGTGTCTGCCTTTTTTTCCTCATTCATTTTTGTTTAATTGCTGGGAAGAATTTAATTTCAAAACACTGAAAAGTTAATACTGGGTTGGAGCCAACCTACTTTTCTACTGGTGAAAAAGGAAGGAGGCCCTTCAACCATCAAGAAGACTATGCAGGGGTCATAGGATCTGCACAGACAAAACAAGGTGGGGAATTGGGCAAGAATGAACAAAAAGGCTGTCATTTAATGAAGGATAATCATTTAACACTGTTATCACGGAACTAAGAATGAAATTAATGACAACCTTCTGTTTAATACTATGTCTCAGCTTTATTTTTTCTCCCTTGCCTGTAGGAAGAATGCAGAAGGCTGAACACAAGAGAGGGAAGCATTTTGATATGTGGGAACTCCTTGCCAATTAGTTTCCTATGGAATATAGCATGAGACAAAACTGCTTAGGTCCAGAAATTTTTCAGTGTAAAAGTGACATGTGCAGGAAATGTGTGAAATGACCTTACTCCTACCAGTGATCAGTTACAGAACTGGACACTGAAACTAAAAGGGAAGCTGGTGGGATATGGAGAGATCTATAAAGCTTTAAGAAATGAATAGCACAGGCTTGAACAGATGGGCCAAAAAAAGGAGGAAGCCTTTCAGAAGTAGGAATGGCTATGAACTGGCTCATGAACTAAAATTCATCATGAATTTTGGCTGGTTCACGGTTCACGGACTGAAGTTCATGGCAGGTCAACTGGTACAAACCTTCCATGAACTTTCAAGTAGTTCATGGAGGTTCATGCAGGTTTGTGAATGGATACATTTCCAGATAGACTGTGACTGCTCAAACAAAATGTTTACCAGACTTCAAAGCAACAGAGGAGCTGGAATTCTCCAGCCTTGGTAACACTTTTGTCATTTTCAAACTAGCCATGTCAGTTTCAAGAAGTCTCCCCACCCCCTTTGCCAGAGTTCCTTTGTGGTCACCTTTCTTGAACAAAGCTTGCAAAATCCCACCCCCACCCTCTTGCTTGGATTTGTGACTTTGTGCTTTGAGATCAGTCCTTTCAAGCTTGCAATGCCAGAGGAACTGGGTTCTGCTGGGCTTGCAAAAATGCCCCCCTTGCTTGGATTGTAACTGAGCTGATATTGCCACATTGGCACTGTGTTCTGCTGGGCACTAGTACATTGCATTGGTTCTGCTGGGCTTGCAACCCTCCCCCCTTTTTTGGAGTGTGATTCTGTGCTATACATCAGTTATGTTGAGTTGGCATTCCCACAATGGCACTGGGTTCTACTGGGCACTACTACATTGCATTGGTTGTACTGGGCTTGCAAAAATGCCCCCCCTTCAGTTTCTACTGCATAGATTCTCTTGTTTGACCTTTGGAGTTGCACTGCCACAGTGGCACTGGTTCTGCTGGGTACATTGCACTGGTTCTGCTGGGCTTGCAAAAATGCCTCCCACCTTCAGTTTCTACTGCAGAGATTCTCAGGGACTTTGATTCTGTTATGCTGGGCTTCTATTTGTTGGCAGAGTTTAAATATGTCAAGGAGTGGAGCACCAGCTGTTTAAGGATAATAACTTGGTTTATTAAAGAAGAATAAACTCTGATAGAACAGAGGAGAGGGAGAGAGGCTTAACTAATTGACTAGCCACAGTGAGAGACAGGAACGAAGGGGGAGCAGGGAGTCTCAGTTGGAGCCTCAGTTGGAGCAGGAAATCTCCAAAGAGCCAATCAGGAGACAAGAAAGACATAATTTGAAATTGTGGGAAGTTGTTAATCTAGCTAAGTTAATTAACAGTCCTTCAGCTGTCCCCTATAGGCTGTTCTTCTGATCTTCTTCAAGTTGCTGCACTATAGACATTGTATATTCCAACACTATTTTCCTTGGGGTTTTTTTTGCTGTTTCTCCCCCTTCCATTGGAAACAATGGAGGATGAAGGCACCTTCTTTGAGGGAGGGTGTAACTCAGAACTCATACATTCAATCATCACCAAACATGGAGGGCAAGTAGAGGAGAGTCAGTCAGAGATCCCCTCAAGTTTGCTGTCTCTGGTTTTCACAGGATCCATTTCTATACACTCCTGAAACTCCTGAACATGCACCTGTCATTTTGCCATAAAGCACTTTCCTGGAGGAACCTTCTTTGGGGGCCATAGCTTGGACCCCATAAATCCAATCCTCACCAAATCCAGAGGGCAGGTAGAGGAGAGTCAGCTAGAGATCCTCTGTGAGTTGGGTGTCTCTAGCACCCTGGGGGGTGGAATTCAACTGCATCTCAAATCTCATGAGCCAGTTTGGTGTAGTGGTTAAGTGTGCGGACTCTAATCTGGGAGAACCGGGTTTGATTCCCCACTCCTCCACTTGCACCTGGCTGGATGACCTTGGGCAAGCCATAGCTCTGTACTAGCTGTTCTCTCAAGGACAGCTTGGGAAAGAGCTCTCTCAGCCCCACCTACCTCACAGGGTGCCTGTTGTGGGGAGGGGAAGGGAAAAGGAGTTTGTAAGCCGCTCTGAGACTCCAAGTGAGGGAAGGGCGGGATATAAATCCAATCTCTTCTTCTTCTTCTTCTTCTTCTTCTTCATGATCTGAAATAGTTCGTTTAGCCCTTAAAAGTCCATGACAGTTCGTGGTTCATGATCTGTGCACACCATGGACCATGAACTGAACAGCATTTTCCTGGTTCTTGCCCATCCCTATTCAGAAGTCTCTAATAGCAATCAGAGCCTTTGTATTTTAATATTGGCTACTCATAGGTTAATCACACATTGCTTAATGGCTAAAAGTTGGCAGCTAAATTGACGACTACTGGGCAATTAGTATAAAAATTTCATCCTGATTGCCAACTCTTTGCGTAAAAACTAGTTAATTCTAATACCTAATAATAATATGTAGGTATAATATTAGCTAATAAGGACTTGAGATTTTGGGAGACAGAATTCCAAAGTGCAGATTTCAGTATCAAAACTAACATGAATACCACTTTTCATTTCATTTTTTTTGGGGGGGGAGTCATAATTTAGAGGCTGATATTCAGACATTAGTAAAAATTGTTGTTGTTTTTTCATTCACAAATGCAGGCAGTTTCTTAAAGGGAAGATGGCCTACAGGACAGTCCTAAACAGAGTTATGCAGACAAAAGTCAATTGAAATTGATGGATTAAGGCAGGAGTAACTCCGTAAGGGACTGCACTACAAAAGACTTGGAATATCTAGTCTAGCAGCACAAACTTACATTTCATGGAAGTCCAAATACAAATTGCAATGAGAGTAAGAACCAGGGGCACTTTCATTACATCAGTAAAAATCTGACAAATGTTCTGGATCCTGGGTCTAGCCTACTAGTTGAAAACTCCTTCTCCCTTTCCTGTAATACTAGAACTCTGGGCCACCCAATGAAGTTGATGGGCAATAGATCCAGGACAAAGCAAAGAACATACTTCTTTACTCAACCAGCTATGAAATTGTGGAATTCACTGGCAGAGGATATAATCATGAAAACAGGCATGGAGGGCCTTGAAAGGGAATTAGATTGATGACATATAGGTCCAGCAACAGCTACTAGCCATAGTGACTAACAGGTATCTTTATATTCAGAGGCAGCAAACTTCTGGATGCCACTGTTAGGAAGCAACATCAGAGGAAGGTCTTGGCCCTGTGTCTAGTTTGCTGTCCCATCAAGGCAACCAGTTGGACAGGGTACAAAACAGGATGCTAAACTAGAAGGAGCACTGGATATTTCTTTATGTTATGTCCATCCTTGCCCTGATATGCTTTTCAAAGGCAACTCTTCTGGTCCAGGCTTGTAGTTATGGAACAAATCAGCTCTTCTTCATTGCTATGTGGTCCCATATGAAGCTGAACAGCAGCAGGGGCTCTATCCTTGTCTTTTTTTCTCAGTCATTTCCCTTATGTTTATTGAAGAAACTATGCATTCATTTCAACATATTGAGAAAAGCCCTTTCTTATTCTTCAGTAATCTTCTTAAGCAAATGCAAGAAATGCCAGCCTTCTCAAGGCTCTCAGAGGGTCAAAGGGGCCTAAAAATTTTGGCATGAAGGAAGAATTCTTCAATATGATATGAGATGAGACAGTGCATGAAAAAGGTGGCATGGGGTCAGGAGGGGAACACATAGGATAAAATACTTTCATCTATTGTCTTGGGGTCAATAGGCTCCCAACAGGAAATCTTGAGCCCAAGATTAATTACTTGTTGCAGTAGGTATGCCATTGTGCTTGCAAAAAGACTGCCCTGACTTTAGGCATCTTGCAAATTTCTGCCTCACACAATCTCATGGAAAAAAAATCCCCAAAAGAGGAGGGCAAAGAAGATAGAGGTGGGTGGCACGGCAGAACTTTGTGAGATTCATTCAGGTTGAAGCGAAAAGCTTTTCAAGAGCATTCCCACCTTGCAAAGATATAATGGGACATGATTTGTTAATTATGGGGGAAGTCCCTTGAAATTCAGTTCCATGTCATGCCCGTTATTAGAGATGTTCATGGGTAGTTGCTTTTCAAAACTGTACAACTTAATAAATTGGATCCAGTACAAGATTCCTGCTTGCACTAAACTTCTGGAGCAAAGGGAAGCTTAAGAAAAAGACTGCTGTAGCCACGTGCACCAAGTCAAGCTAATTATATGCCCACTGCATTTCCACTTGTACAATATCTCATACAACTGATTTCTGGGCTATAGAACATGTAAGGAAGAAAGCGCTAGGTGTTGCATAAGATCCTGTGCAAGCAGAACTGTGCTAAGTCTGTTTCTGCTTTCACATTACCGGGTCCAAGCCATTCTTTGACATTTATTTCTAGGTACATTTGTTTGCGCTCCTGCCCTACAAGTAAATTCCCATCCAGTTCGAGGTCATGGATCCAAAGAGTCCTTCATAGGAGTTTCATCTGCTCAAGTACTTAGAACTTGCATGTCTCAAACAGCAGCCCCCCATGCTGTACAGTAAGCTGCTGAAACTAAATTGCAGAAGCAGATTGTGATAAGGCATGAGGATCTCTCTGTGGTTCAAAAGTTCATTGCTAATTTGTTCTGTATCTTAATGTGGATAAGGAGATAACAAAAGGCAGGATTCTTAACATCAGGTTTTATTCTTCTGTCCCTTTTAGAGCCCTCTCTATTTTTTTTCCCCATCTTTAGTTTTCTCCTCCCTCCCTTTTCTCTTTCAGTACAGAGGAGCAGAGTCCCCCCAGCAACAGGCTACACTCTATCAGGAGCCACTTCTGAACATCAGCACTGAAAAAGCTGCAACATAGCTAGTCAAAGGAAAAGATTAGAAGCCTCACTGCACATGCCCAAAGACTTGGCTCTTTAGATCCCAACCTATTAAGCACGGGAGTTTTCCCTTGCTTTCACCGTGCATGCCCATCAGGTTTTCTTTGTCATTCTGTATTGATTTTTCCTCCCTTCAGTGGTCAGTTAATTCTCTGGTCACTGTTTCCTCGGGTTTTCTGAAAGTGTTTTTGTGTTGATTTTCCCCTGGTTTTGCTTCCAAACCAAAGGTAATCCAAAAGCCTATAGATTCCCCTTGAATTTCCTCCCGCCCTTTTGCTGCCTTTTGAAGGTCACTCATTCTGCCCACTCTGCGCCTTTTGCCATCCTCCCCCCTTAATTGGTGTACAAGCGTTATTTTCCCCTCATTTTTTTTTTGAGAAACCGCATGAGTCTAGTGATATGAGAGCATTGCTAGTCTTAGACTGCTGAATAAAAAAAATTAAATGATGGCGGGAAGTTTAAAAGGAGTTGTGTGAGGTTTAGTTCCCTGCTGGTATTGACTTGAAAGGGGGATTGAAGAGAAGGCAAATGGCATCATCTTCAGTACAAAAAAAGAGAGATTTCAGTGCTGCACGCAAACAAAATGATGGGGGGATTGTTAGCATGGAATGAAATTGACATGAGATGTAAAGAGAGAAAGATACTGGGATGGGAAGCCTAAAGCTTTGAAAACATTTTTCCCTTTAATACTTTAGTGAACAAGGGATTTTTTGGGGGGGGGGGGATTTTGGCAGTCTGTGGAAGCCTAATATTAAAATGGCAGCTGAGCCACATGGACCCTCTTGGAACCACCAAACTTAAGAATCACTTGGGATCGATCCATTTGGAGGAAGAGTACAATCCACACAGGATGGGCTTTAAAAAAACACCTGTATGTAGGATCAAATTAGAGAATCACAAAGAGAAAACCATGAAATTTGCAAGGAAGGGCAGGAAATTAGCGTTACTATGCAGCTGTGCTAGGGCATCAGCGAAAATACCCCCTTTTTTCAATTTTGTGGGACAAGACAAAAAGCTCTCCAGAGCTTCTGCCAGAGGACTCCTCCCCCATACAAATTGCAGCCATGTACAAAGCATGGTGGAGTTGCAGATGATTGTACACAGGCGTGCACACAGGCATATAACAATGCCAATAGTCACATCTTGCCATGCCAGTGGGTTCTACAGTGCATTCTGTACATTCAGCATGTTTCCCCATATTATGAGGTTGCGAGCCTCTCCCATTTTCCACAGTGACCAATAAAACAGCAGAGAATCCCCTGGTGCTCAGCAATGTGGAAAACAGGACTTCGCAGCTGCTTGTCAGGTTTTTTTAAAAAGTCTGGTCAGGTCATGTTCAACCTTGGGTTCCCCCCTTTGCCTGCATTCCTTTCTGTTCCTTTTCACTCAGTGAACTAACACTGAAATGCATGCATCAAACCTGAACCACGAGGGTGGAAGGTGCTTGCTGCGATCGGGCAACTGCATAACTTTAAAAAAAAAACCAAAACTTTGGATGCCACCTCCCACCTGCCACAAGTGATATTCCACCCTGATTTAGAAAAGTGTGTTTTTTTAATTGTAGCTGCAGAATAAATATATCGGAGGAAACAGAATGGTTTGTAAGGTGGGCACAGAATCTGAAGTCTTCCTGCTCTGAAAATCTTCACTAAGATGTGTGTGCATAATGGGCCTCCAATCCATAACTTCTACCAGATGAAAACAAATATTTTCCCCATCTTGCTCCAATAAAATAATTCAGAAAGAGGATGAACATCTACAACTTTCCCTGGTTGCAGTCACACATGCCAGAAAAAAAACAGGGGGGAGGGAGTGAGACTGTTTCTTCTGGAAGAATTTGACCCACAGTTTCATGATCACACCTTCCTTTGTAGCTGCAGGTGCAGTCCATCAGTGTGTGATCAAATGCAACTGTGGGTGAGTCGGTTTTTGTGTCCTTCCCCCCCCCCCCCCATGCGTTTAAACAAGGGATCATACCTCTGCACCAAGGGCTCCCTATGGAGTTTGCGATGATGCGCATACTGCAAAGGGGAAAAAAACAACGGCACGGAGTCGGGATGGCCTTATCAGACCATCCCAATGCCATGAGAGTGTGCTGGAGTGATCAGACATGGGAAAGTCCATCCATGGCCCATCACAACCCATTTACTACTGGTTTTCCTCCAGTGTCTTTTAACTCGCTTCTGTGGCAGAACAGAATGGGTTGCCGACAGCTGCAGGGTGCTTCCCAGATGTTGTTGTCTGATCGTGCCCTTTAAATCCACCCAGCATTCACACCTATGTCGGGTCTAATTGTGCATATGATTGCAGCCCCTGCTAGATTCCAACTGTAGATTGTTTAACAAGGTCACAAGCAGTGTTACTGTGGGCTATCGAGGTCTGGCATATATTCATCATGTGGTCCCGAAGACGAAGGTTGCTGCCTGTTCTACAGCCTTCACTCCAATTGGGCTGTTTGGAAACAATCCTCTAGATGCCCAGGGATCAAAACATTTAATGGATTTCTGTAGGAATGACAGTGGTTCTAGATGTCAAATGCACATTCAGAAAGGAGTGCTGCCGGTGATCATCTAACCTTCTGTATAGCCCCTTGCCAGCTATGATGCACATAGATTCCACAAATGACAGCCAAAACATTACTGCTATGATTATAGTGAGTGAGTGAGATTATAGTGAGATTATAGTGAGTGAGATTATAGTGAGTGAACATCTCATAAACTTTGACTCTTGAAAGTTTATACCCTGAAACTCTTGTTGGTCTCTAAGATGCTACTAGACTCAAATCTAACTGTATCTCATAGGCCGTGGCCACATGAGCGAGATAATTCGGAGGGGAAGCGAGGCTATTTTGCCCCGGAGCAATTTGCCCCGCAGTTGTGCGATCACACAGGTCTGTGGACCTGCCAGTGCAACTTGCCGCTGCGTGATCAGCTGCAGCCTCTGGCAAGTTATTGTGTGTGTGTGTATGTGTGTGTGTGGCTGGTTTCCAGTTTGCTTAAATGGGGGATTGATAAATCGCTCCTCCACCCTAAGGGCTTTCGATGATGCGCACACTGAGAAGGGGGGGGGGGAACAACAGCATGGCATCGGGATAGCCTGCGATCCTCATATGTGTGGATAAACAATGGTGGAAAGGGGCCCATGTGTAGGCAGAAAGGATACTCTACAGCATAAATCCAATCACAGCATTTTAAAACATATTCCTCCAACAAGTGGACAGTTTTTGATCTTAGCATCGGTAAGGTTTCATCCATCTATCCTCCATTTTCAACCATCTCAGAGCCTCGATCTACCACCACAGTGGTAAAAGGACACCTGAATGGCAATGTGTAACTATCCAAGGTCAGCCTGTCATTTCACAGTTCAATCAGGCTGTAAATAGAGTGAGCATTAAAGTCAGTCAGCATCCAAACTGTAGGTCTTATGAGGAAAAGTAATACTGAAAGTTACTGACCAGCAAACAGAAATACTTTTATAATTTTTTTTTAACTTCTTTGGTAATTTTTGGAGCAAGGCCTTTTCCATGAAGGCAAAGAGAAATTCAAATATACCAATTGTCTACAGACATTTTAAAGGCACGAGTCCAGTGCATACTTCATTCTGTCAGAGGACTTTATTTGGAGTCCTGATTTGATAACGTATTTCATTACAAGCTGTTATTTAGCATCTGTTGTGTGAAATAACCAACACAGTCCAAGTTGATCAAAAGGTGTTTTAGTCATAAAGAAGATTGATTTTACTTGTAAATTTTGGTTGCATTTTGAATCAAGGGAGTGATACATGTTGGCTAGAAATGAGCAAATAATTAGTGACAAGTAATTTATTCAATGGAATACTTTGTGCTTTTAAAAACTTGGCAAACATGAAGAAACTTTCCTATGCTTCATAGACTTTAGCTTATTTAAAGTTTGAGTCCAGTGGTATCTTTAGGACCAACAAAGTTTTTTCAAGGTGTGAGCGTTTGTGTGCATGCACACTTCCTCAGACACATGGAAGTGGAAGTTATCAGTCCATACATATAGGTAGAGGGTGAACAGCAAATTACTATACAACAACTTGAAGATGTTTTAACAGATGTGAGAACCAAATAACAAGCTAAGTTTACATGGTCACCATTTGTTTGGATTCAATTCTGGCAAGGAAAAATGCAGTGAGGCAAATAAATATGTCATAATTGGAGACTGATGTGTAATTGTCTCCTTCTTACTTGTGGGGTGCTAAGTGTAATTAACTGAGACCCTGTTGTTATGTTCCTTCTGTCTCCTCTCAAGCATGGAGGTAACTAACAGCATCCCATTCTTTGAGGTGCAGTGTTATATCTCCTCTGTCACCCGACCGGAGAAATACATTTCAATCTACCATTCTAAATGACATTATATTCTAATATTCTTTGCAGCAATATTCTTTGCCTTCCTGTAGAAGTTCCAGAGGTAGCTTTCCAATATACTTTTCTAACTTTCTAATTTCTTTGGTTCTGTGACCTGTACCAACTCTTCGCCTAATAATTATTGGATACTGACCAATTGTGGTTTCATTTGATACTTTGCCATGCTCACATCCACAGCCTGTGCAGTATTACTTATTATGGTGGTGGTGCCTTCCAGAAAGGCACAGAGTCAAAGGCTTACAATGCCAAGTTCGTTTTTACACTTGACAGACTTCAAAGTGTATGCAGTGCCCATCACTGAATTTTCATCTACACAGTGTGAGCAGTCATTGCATCTGATTCGGAAGTATGGAAAAGAAACACACAGGGGTTTATCCCTCTGATGTCTGTGAGCTTTTGCTGATAGGAAGGAAATCCTTTAAAATTTTTAGATTGTTTTTTTGCTTCTCAGAGTATGTGAGGCAAATTCCAACTTCAGCTTCACCTAAAGAATCACAAGAAAGCCTGTTTATCCATTTGATGGCTTTTCAGTGGCTGGCTTACTTTCCCTTACATGTGTTTACCCAACATGACGACAAGATAAACAAGGAAGTGGCTTCTGTCTAATTATAAATGTAAGTGTTGATTTTCAGGACAGTTATATTAGGCAAATTCCCCTGTCTCCATTTGGAATGGCAGCATTATAGTGACCTGTTTTCCAGCAAGCACTCGGGGGGGGGGGGGACACACAACCCCCAGGTGTTTCTCCGCATTTCTCCGCATTTCTGTTTGCACCTTTAGAGTGCCTTTGGGTGCTTCTAATAAACATATAACTTCCATGCCAGAAGTCCTGTTTTACATTCTGAGCTGAAGAAGAACTTTTGAGGATAATACAGCTGAAAAAAAGCTCCCTCTAAGTAGTGGAGTCTTGTGAGCAAAAATTCTACCTTGTGAGCTACTGGCATTAAAGTTCTGAGCGAGTGATTTGGCTCCTGCATAAATTAGTTTGCTCTGGAGTCATCCTTCCTGAGCTAAGACAAAAATGTGTGAGCCAGAGGCTAAAAAACTGTGAGCTAGCTCACAGTAACTCAGCTTAGAGGGAACACTGCTTGATAATATAGTTATGATAATTTGGCTGGGTCTTACAAGCCAGACAATTTCCAGTGTAGAACTACGTAATTATGAATTGCAATTATATCATTCATGGCTAGGATCTCACAAATATGTTGCAACCCGGCACTACTTCATTCCCTATGTCATTATTCCAGTCAGAATGTTCTAGGCACTGAACTGGAGTAATTTGATGGTTTTTAATAGGAAAGCTAGAATTGTGCTTAATAGTAATACTTATTGCACATCAATGTGCTTAGAAAAAGATTTGCAGTGCAATCCTAAGGAGGCTTACTTCAGTCTAAACCCATTGAAATGAATAGGCTTAGACTGGAGTAACTCTTCTTACTTCCGTGCAAACCCATTGAAATGAATGAGCTTAGACTGGAATAACTCTCCTTAGTATTGCACTGCAAATCTACCCCCCAAAAAAATGACTAAGCTTTTAAAAGAACAGAATAAGGTAAAATGGTTTTATGGTTTTCCACATCTTTAAGGCCAACAAAGTTTAATTCTGGGTATAAGTTTTTGTGCACATGAAAGCTAATACCCAGAATTAAACTTTGTTGGTTGTAAAGGTGCCACTGGACTTAAACTTTGTTCTGTTGCTTCAGACCAGCATGGCTACCCACCTGAATCTGATTTTACCTAGAAGACCATAGACTGCTGTGACGGACTGCATTTTTAAAAGCTTAGAAGTGCTGTACAAACAGAGCAAAGAACAGTGAAGGGTTAATTCTTCACAGAAATAGAGCCTTGAGTAACAGGCTGCTCCAAGCAATCTGAATGGTTAGCATCAGTTGAGCAGAGAAAGACTTGAGAGCTGCATGCTGAGGAGAGAGTCAGTCAGATTTCTGCCTTGACTAAGTTGAGTCTGATTTCAGCCTTAGCTGAGAACAGTTTTACACAGATGGAGTATTGGGGGAAAGTTGGCAAGAAAGTTGGGAAGTTAGGTGAAGACACCCATTTGGGCCAAAGAAAGGGGATAGATCTTCTAGTGAAAGGAGAATTTCTCTACCCAGTCACACAGGGAGATTGCTCTGAAGAGTGAAGAGATCCTTGGTCTGATGTGGCTAGAAACTGCTTTAGAGACCTTAAGAGTCAGTTAAAACTCAAGAATAATACTGGTATTACAAGAGAAGGGGATTTGATACTGGAAAGAGTGTACTAGAGTGTTTGGAAAACACTGGAACAAACGTCTCTCAACATAAAGATTTTAAGTAACTGTGAATAGCTTAAGAAACTCTTATTATCCTGAAATATAAGAACTAAAGTCTGTGCATATACTGATTTTACCTCAGATTTATCTATATTGCGTTACCTCAGAAATTTCAACTGCTGATTTCACCTGACCTTTCCCCTCTATGTTGAATACAATATATTAAGGTTTTTAAAAATTTCAGAACATCTCAAGTGCCATTTTCAGTGGTTTAAATTAAAGGATGAGCCCAACCCTTCTCTCAGGTTCCTGGGGTAAGCCAGCAGTCAACACAGGGTGGGACAGCCAAGGTTCTACAGGAAAGAAGTAAACAGACTACTAGGGCTGCTCAGTCAGAAAAGGAAAGAAAAACGGAGGGGAAGTCTTGCCACTGAGAGAAGAAAGTGGATGGGAGGCGGGCATCATAACTGCATCCACGTATTGTTGGATATTGTACTGTCATTTACGTTACAGCCATCACAAATAGATTGTCCTATCTATGCAAGAAAGTGCAGTTGTGAATTATTGGTATAGTGCAATGTTACACCATATCCAGTTATATTTGGATGTAGCTATAGGCTGGACCTACACTTTGCATTTTGCCATCCCTCTACACCAATTCTGTGACTAGACATAAACTCAGTTTGAGTGGGGGGGGAATACCTGGGGGAGAGACTGTGGGGGGAAATCTGCAAGGAAACAAATGCAGTCCACCTACTCATGACTTACACACGAATATAAGAGAAGCTGTGTTTGATCAGGCCAGTGGCCCATCCAGTCCAACACTGTGTCAAACAGTGGCTACATGCCATCAGAAGGTCCACCAAGCAGAGCCAGAACTCCAGAAGCCATCCCACACCCCCAAGAACCAAGAATACAGAGTAAAAATGCCCCAAACATAATGTTCTCCCTGCAAATGTCCTCCCAACCCCATATAACCTAAGTATTTTATATAATACTTCATGTTAAGTATTTTCAAGCTTCTTTTTGACATTTCCTAAAAAATATAACTTGTAGAGGGAAAAGAAAATAGATTCACCTTTTAAAGCAGTTTTAAGTTGCAACCATCTGACATGTGACTCACCCCCTCTCAGGGCTCTATTGCTCCTTGGGTTCCTAAAAAAGACGAATGGCTTACGTTAATGGGTATGTTTCCTCTTATGTCACATTATCCACCCAAGAGCTCAGGTTGGGTCTACCTTTAAAAGTGTCGTTTGCGGTGAGGTGACTAGTCAAAGAGGCATTTGCAGCCTAGCAAATTGATGCCACATTTCCCTCTCCCCAGAGTTGTTTCAGTGACTGAGCACTCAGCTGCCTTATTAACATATCATACCTTACAACAGTGATCTTTCTCAGCAAGATGCTGAACAGCTGGAAGTTTCTGTAGTTTGCCAGAAGGGATATAAGGCTCCCACACGCAGAGCAGAGTATAACAACAATCTTCAGAGCAATCTTCAATTATTGGGAAGAATTTGCGTTTGGGGGAGAGGGAAGCGGGGAGATTCCGGTAATGAGCATAACTCTCTTTCATGTCATATCAAAATCATCAGTCAGGCTGAAGGGAAAGAGGATAGAGGCACTGGTGCCAGGCTCTGACTTGGAGGCACTCGATTTGGAGAAAAGACCACACTCTTTGCATGTCCTGTCTGTACCACTTCATGCTGTGCATCATTGCCGCTGACAGATTTACACAGGAAACCTGGCTCAGCAAGGCCTGCTGGAGTTGGTGGCAAACAAGGAATATGCAGGAATTAACTTCTGGCCTGCTGACAGTGGCTCAATCTCCCAAAAAAGCAGAGCTGGGTAATTTGGTTTCTTTTCTTTTGTTGAGATCCTGCCAGCCCACAAGACTGGATTAAGTGGCTAAATTTTGCATGGCGAGCCCTCACACTCCCTTCCCCTCCTTTCTTGCTTAGAGCCTATTGTCTTCATAAAAATGACAGTAACTAGTCATGCCAGCCTTTAACATCTCCCTGGCATCTCCCCAGAACATATCAGCGTTGAGCCTCTGAAAAGGATTTGTTGAAAGAACAGAAGATGAAAAAAGCAGCTCTGGGAGGGGAAGGAGGGGGTCATGAATAAACGTTAGCCCTACTAGCCCTTAAAGGAAAAAAAAGTATCTAAAGCCAAATACATACCTGATCAGTGCATAAATGTTCCTGTTGCGTTTTATCATGCGCTACTAAAACATGTTTCATCCAAGGTCTGAAAAGTCTTCTCCCTATTTATTTCTTCATTTATTTCTGTATCTGCCCCCAGTACAGCAGTCTTTAAATTCCCTACCCTCCTGGCTGCATAGTCCTTTTCAGAGAATTGTTTTTGGTGCTCCAACCACACATAACAAGAGCGTGTGCTAATCTCAATTCTCCTTATAGGCACAGTTGCCATTTTGCATGCACATATTTTTCCATATATGTATAGCCTTGGTACATGTGAATGTATTCCCTCAGACATCCAGTGTTCAGTTCATGTGTACCAAAGCTGGAAAAGAAATGTGTTGTCCTATTCACAAAAAAAAAATGTACATATTGGGTGGACACCACATGCCCCTGCTTCTCAAGGTTGGAGAACCAGAAATGAATGAAAAGGACTTGTGTCTCCTTCAAAACCCTTTTACATTGCAGAGTTTTGGGCTGCACTCTATGGCAGTGGTTCCCAACCTCTTCAGTATGGTCACCCACAAATCCAAATTTATTTGGTATGGTGACCCTTCCAGGGCTGGCCCAATGTTTTTTGGAACCCTAGGCAAACTATGACCTTGGCACCCATCTAGTTCAACATTCCATTTTCTCCTGTGGCTAACCAGATGTTGTTGAGAAACCAGGAAACGTTGCACAAAGGGAGCAGCTGCTGCTATTAGGAACCCCAAGCAAGTGGCATTCCGACATACACAGTCTTTGCATATGGAGTTTACATTCCAGCCTTTGACCACCATCTCCTTCTCCATTACTCCACCTGATCCTCCTTTAGATTCTGACTCTAGTGACCATCAGGACACATTTTACTTGATCAACATGCGTATGTAGTTAAGAAAAAAGTACCAACTAATGGATGACATAGAAGATACCATTTCCAGGTTTAGATCTTATTTTGCAAAATACAGAAGAGAGCAATGGAAAGGGTATAGGGGGCCATTAGGGAGGGCTGGTCTGTGACCCACTTTCAGAAGCTTTGCAGCCCATTTTTGGTCCTGACTCACAGGTTGGGAAACACTGCTCTGTGGTATACCCTCCGTGCATCAACATGATCTGTTAGGCAAGAACTGCATTGTCCTGAACAAACGGAGACTATTGTTCAGAGTGCACCCAGACAGCAGTCCATGGTTGTGCGTTTCAGGAGCCAGGTTGGCTTACAGAGGAGATGGTAGCTTTATCTTGCCTATGCGAGCTCCTTGACAACATCTTCTCTGAAGAGACTCAGTTCTCTGCCTGGACCACTGCAGTCTGGATGCTGCTGCCTTACAGCAAGAGGACGGCCAGTGTGATCTCTAGGGTCACTTATGCCTCAGCTTCCTTTGTTGAGTCTTTCTTTATATTGTATGCGGGACTTTTTTCCCTAGGGGAATGCACCAGAATGGAGTTCCGGAACCTCTTCAACAAAATCCTTTTAAAAATGTTAAAAGTTCATGAGTTTTCAGTATACAGATTGAAAACTTCATTTCCCTCTTGAGAGTTCCGGCATCTCTCTCTCTTTCTTTTTTTTAAAGCCCTGATCGTATGCATTTAATTGATTGACTAGTTGGTTGGCTTCTCATATGAAAGGACAATAGCAGGTGTCCTATCTCTCCACTGAGCAAAACTTGACATCTTCCTCCAGCCGAAGGAGACTTCCACATCTTAAGTGGCTCTTCCTCCAGTGCAATGGCAGTTATTCATTCCAGTGCAAAAAGTGCAGCATCATGTCCTTGAAAGACAGTATGATGATGGAGGCAGAAAGTTCACTATTGTTGACAATGGATGACCCACCCCTTTCCCCCACATGCAGAATCCACGTGAACAGCTGGGGGTTTATGCATGCATGGACTTCTGCACTGTCCTCAAAAGGGGTGGGAGGAGGGCTGAGGGGAAGGACCCTGTGCAGAGGAAAGCAATGGCAAACCACCTCAGCTTCTTACTTGCCTTGAGAGTCACTTGCTGGAAGGTGGTTGAGACTCGATGACACTAACATACTTGAATTCATAGCTGAGGTCATATTTGAACTCAGAACTTCTTGGCACACAACCAAGAGCTACAGATTTTCAATAGCATGGTTATGAAGGCTGTTTGCGAGAGGAAGAGCCTTGCAAAGTTTGAGTCTGTTATGGACAAGCTATCTGAGAACAGTGAGCAACACTCATGCCTGCTTAAATCCTTATTTGATCAAGCTCACCGCAGGGGGGGAAATCACAGGATTGTTTCCGCTGCATCTTTGCCTGCCACAATCTTATCGGTCTGCCTCTCTGTTCCCTGAAAACGTTAGGTCTAAGCAAAAAGACACACTCACATCAAAAGAAGTAGGCAATCCTAGCACAATAACGCTATCTTATCTTTATACAAATACTGGAAATTAAATTGCTTTCAAACATTAAATGAACCATTAAATGATCCATGTTGGGAAAAGAGGATTGCTAAAGTGACACTCTGCAGTAGCACATGAATTACCTACTTTACCCACTCTGGTTTCTCAAATGTTTTTAATTCTCCCCCCACCCCTTGACCTACCCTTAGGCTGATAAGAAAAGATAACATGAACTTAAGACCCATGGCAAATTAGTTTATCATCAGTCCCAATACTACCCTTGAACAATTCAGGAAGCCTTCCAGCAAGGATTAACAGTATAATAAAGCCGCATCTGACATTTCTTGTGCTCATTTAACTTGAATGGTTGTTGGCAATGTGGAGTGTATTTTATGGAAAGGTATCTGCACAATTACCTTGAAGGAATAACGTTTAAGCCTATTAAGTTAGAGAACACTGAAGTCCTGTGCTAAGCATTAGAGACTGGATTCTGTACACAGTGATGGAGAATCTTGAGTTTCCAGTGCAATCCTAAATATTTATTTATTTATTTATTTAATTAATTAATTAAAGGTATATCCTGCCCTATCCCACAAGTTGGCTCAGGGTGTCTCACAGCATATAAACCTATAGTATTTAGGTTCTTTAGGTTTTTGAGTGGGGGGGGGCGGTTTAGAACTTCCGTGTTTGTTATTAGCATTCTGGAATCTCTACAAGATCAATGACACCAAAGCAAATAATCCTAGAAAGGAGAGCACACACAGGGCCGGCCACAGGGTTTTTTGTGCACTAGGCGAGGTTACCTTGTGGTGCCCCCCCTAGGTAAGGCTGCCTTGTAGCACCACCCCAGCACACAGCCGCTCTCTCCACCGCCAGTGACCTGCTGGGAAGGGACACCCCCCCGCCCCAGTGCCCGCCCACCTGCCTGGGCTCACAAGCTCTCCAGCCCCACCAGTAGCCACCTGCAACAGCTGGCAGCAGTGCCTACAAGTCTATCTGCATTGGCCCAAGGCTAAGTTTGGTTCTTAGCCTGGATGGAAAGCTGCATTCAGACATAATGGTAAATCATGGTTTGCATAAAGCACACTATCTCCTGGTTTGAGTCTCTCTCAGTCTCTCCGCTGCCCCCTTTGCCAGCTGTGCCCCTAGGAGGCTGCCTAGTTGGCCTAGTGCAGGGGTGGGCAAACTTGCTCAGCGTAAGAGCCACCTAGAACAGGGGTGGCCAAACTTGCTTAACGTAAGAGCCGCATAGAATAAACATTAGATGTTTGAGAGCCACAAGACATGAACAAACATTACCTGCTTTTATTGGAAAATAAGCAAATTTGCTTTTTATTAACATTAAACGAGACTGCCAAAAATAATAACAAAAGGGGTAAAAGCAGATATTGATAATGGTATTAATTTGTCCAATGATATTCGTTTGCTAATGATATTTAGCTTCCCCAGCCGCCCTGCCGGGAGCCACATAATATATGTGAAAGAGCCGCATGCGGCTCCCGAGCCACAGTTTGCCCACCCCTGGCCTAGTGATAGAGCCAGCCCTGAGCACATATCTGCTTGTCCCTCGCTTTATTTTAATGTCACATCTCTACCTCCATTGCTAGGGTTGCCAGGTCTTGTCCACTTGCGGACGGAGGACTTTGGGAGGAGTCCCTGGAGGGGGCATCCCTCACCTTTGCAGATACCTAGAGGCTTAATCCTCTGTTACAAGCATTCAAAGGAGCAGCCTGTGACACTAAAGGTTTAACAAGCACCAGTCATTATCATGGCTCGCATAAACCCAATGCTGTGGTGGACCACCAGGGCCCTGGAGGTTTGTGGCCTGGAAAATAACATTATGGTGAGGTGGTGTTTTTTTTTGGGGGGGGGGTGCATTCTTTCAACATTCAAAGATGCACACTGCATTAACCATTGGAGCTGGCATGGTGAGGCAATAATTGTAGTAGTAATAGTCCGAGGGAGACTGTAAGTTCATCCGTGCTGGATCAGACCAATGATCTATTTACTCCAGCATCTTGTTTCATACAGTGGCCATCTTGGGTGCCCCTGGAAAGCTTATAAGTAGAGCACACAGACCCAAATCTCACCCAGTTGTTGTGACACACATTCTGAAACAGTGCCTCCAAAGATGGAAGTTCCATTTAGTTGTTATGACTAATAATCCTTGACATATGCTTCCTTCTCGAATTTGTTTTAATAATAGCTAGTTTGGTGTAGTGGTTAAGTGCGCAGACTCTAATCTGGGATAATTGGGTTTGATTCCCCACTTGGACCTGCTGGATGACCTTGGGCAAGCCGTAGTTCTGGCACAGCTGTTCTTGAAAATGAGCAGTTTCTGTCGGAGCTCTCTCAGCCCCACCTACCTCACAGGGTGTCTGTTGTGGGGAGGGGAAGGGAAAGGAGTTTGTAAGCCGCTGTGAGACTCCTTTAGGTAGTGAAGGGTGGGGATATAAATCCAATCTCCTCCTCCTCCTCCTCTTCTTCTTCTGCCAACTAAATGAATGACCATAATTATATCCTGTGACAGTGAATTCTACAAGATATTTATTCTTTGAGTGAAGAAGTACTTCCATTTGTCTGTCCTCAGCTTACAGGCCATCAACTTCACTTGGTGACCACAAGTTCTGATACAGTGTGAAAGAGAGAAAAAGTTCTCCATATCCATTTTTCTCTCCCCATGCATAATTTTGTCCTGAAGCTGTTATCCTTTAGCAGTCTGTTACCTAAACCAAAGAGCCCCAAGCTTCTTATCATTTTCTCTTAAGAAAGGTTCTTCTATCTCTTGAAAAATGGTTGCCTCTTCTGCACCTTTTCCATTGCTACAATATCCGTTTTGAGATACGGTGGCCAGAACTGCATTTCAAATGTGGCAGCACCATAACACAATCAATCCCTGAGCCTCCAGTCCTAGACATTAGTGTTGTTAAATGCTATCCATCAACTATACAACTGTCTAGTTGTATCATATCATAAGGTTCATTCCAACATGCTTCACCTGGAATGAGCTTAAGGGAACCAAAGAGATGCTTCATTTGCTTGTAATATAATATGCTGTTTTCCAAATATATAAATGTAGTCATCAGACACAACTTTTGCATACACTTTGAGGATTTTAAAGGGACATGACATTATTTTTTTATATAATACACCCTTCAGATTTGATTAAAGGAATCTGGACTCTGTACTTGATGGGGTCCTTGTAAGAAAGTAACAGCTACCCCTTCATCTTTTTGAGATGAACCATCTCGAACCAGAGATTTTTCATCTCCTGTCAGCTTTCCCCCAATATTCAGTTTAAAAACTGCTCTGCCACCTTTTTGATTTTAAGCGTCAGCTGCCTGGTTCCTTCCCGGGACAAGTGGAGACCGTCTCTCTTGTACAGGTCCCTCTTGTTCCAAAAAGCATCCCAGTGCCTAACAAACTTGAACCCTTCCCCCCTACACCATCGCCTCATCCATTCATTGAGACTCCTGATCTGTGCCTGTCTCTCTGGCCCTGTGCGTAGAACAGGTAGCACTTCCGAGAAGGCTACTTTGGAGGTCCTGGCCTTGAGTCTCCTGCCTAGCAGCCTAAATTTTTCCTCCAGGACCTCACAACTACATTTCCCCACATTGTTGGTGCCAACATGTACCACGACCACTGGCTCCTCCCCAGCACTATCTACCAGCCTATTTAAAACACGCGTAATGTCCTCTACCTTCACACCAGGCAGGCAAGTCACCATACGGTCAATACGCTGTTTCGCCACCCAGCTGTCTACCTGCCTAAGGATTGAATCACCAACTACCAAGAGCCCCCCACCCTCCCTGCCCAGGGATGGTTCCTTGGTACGAAAGGATACCCGTTCACCAGCAGTAGAAGAGGTCCCTTCTGAGGGCACATTCCCCTTATCCACAGCACGGTGCCCTGTTCCCTCTCGACCCTCATGCTCCCTGACAGCAGCAGGGCTGCCAGATACAGAGTGGGACATACCTAACAAGTCCCCAAGAGTCTTCTCCATGTGCCTAACCGACTGTCTCTGCTTCTCCAGGTCAGCCACCTTGGCCTCAAGGGAGCAAACTCGTTCCCTGAGAACCAGGAGCTCACTGCACCGGGCACACACCCAAGACTTCTGTCATACATGTGACACACCATGCAAAACATTGGATAGCCCCCAACTCCCTGCTGGCATTCTGGCTTCATAATTGCAATTTGAGGAACCAAAAAACAATTTGAGGAACCAAAAACAGCATAGGAGGAAAGGCTGGAGCTTCTACTCATGCACTGTGGTCTCAAGGGTACAAGTGAGTGATGAAGACATTTGATGCAAAGTCTATCATCCACCAGCAAACATGAGCACTTCATAACAAGCCCTTAGATGCTTCAGTGGTGCAGCTTTTTATTTCCTGGGCCAAGCAGCATCTGTATTCGACTGTTGGCTTGGCATACAAAAGAGCTTGGAGCAAGAACAATCAGGAATCAATGACTCGCTGCTCAACAGCAGGTTTCAAAAACTGTAGCTTGTAATCTGAAACGACCCCAAACCAAACCAGTACAGAGAAACACAAATTATACATCATTTCGTAAAAGCCAACATGCTTCATTTTGATTACAGTGTAGTAATTTCCTAACATTTACAAACTTCTAGTTTCTTCACACACAAAAATGACCTTTTGAAATTTCACCCCACTTCTGAAATGGAGGGCATATGGACATGGTATCCGATTCTGAGCATCTTTATAGCATGGACACAGACCTATTAGCTGTACTAATTAAAACAGCATTTGACGTCACTTAGAAATCGTTTACTTCCAGTTATCACAGGCTATGGGTGCTGACTTCTTCAAACTCTGCACATGGAACTCCAAAGGCCATTGCTGAAGATAGAAATATGGGGAGATTCTCCTTGGATCTAGGGATGACAGATTCCCAATGGAGGGGGCAGGGGATCTCCTGCCTCCAGCTCCTTTTCCTACCACCACACCAGGAGCCAGCAGGAGGAAAAAAAAAATCACTGTTAGTGCAACAGCTTTATGTGACTTCTCGGGGAGCCTGGAAGCAATACCAGTCTGTTCTAAGAATCTCTGGAACTCTTACCATAAGAGTTTTCTGCAATTCCTAGAGCATACTGACATCACATCCAGGTCTTTCCAGGAAGTGACATAATCCTGTCGGTATCAGTGACACCCCCTATTTCCCCACCCCCCAGACTCCCATCCATTGCAAGACAATGGCTGGCAACCCTACTCGGGTCTGATCTAGCAAAACATTTCCTATGTTCTTAATTTTAAGCACTTGTATAAATTGCTTCCACAAAATTAAAAGGACCTGCCATTTTTGGATTCATTGGCAACTCTGGCTAGCTCAGAAAAGAAAAAAGGGTTTAGAGGATTACAAGCATTAGTAACTTTGGGTAGAGGCCATTGTGGGAGGAAGGAGAAGGAGGAGGAGAAGCTTTACCCTTTCCCAGACAGCTTTTCCCCCTCCAAATAATCCTCTCCCCATAGTTGCTTTCCCCACTATAACAAGGGTGACTCCCCAGCCTTTTTGAGCCTGAGGGCACATTTGGAATTCTGACAGAGGGTGGTCAGCACAACCACAAAATGGCAGCTACAGTAGGTGGAGCCAATCACAAAATGGCTGTTCCACAAGCCACAAAATGTCAAGACACTGGGGTCACATATAACTCTCATAGTAACTTTCTAGAATTTCAGGCGGAAGCTCTGTATAACAGGATGCCTTTTAATCTACACAGCCAATCAGAAGCTCTGCTATGCAAAAGCTCTGCCTAGCCATGCCCACTTTCTGAAAGCACTTGGTGGGCACCAGGGTAGGGGTTGGTGGATATTGTAGTGCCCACTGACTCCTCATTGGGGACCCCTGTGCTATAGCATTCCAAATCTAAGTTTGCAATGGTAATGCATCTGGTACACTTGGAGGGGGGAAGCAGCTGGAAGTGAAATCGTGGACAGGAAAAATGACTAGCAAAGATTAACAGTTAAGTTTGTTCATTCTCTCTCTTTCACAGAGAGAGAGAAACACAGAACAAACCTCTCATGTCAGTTGCCACTTCCTGAATCTGTTTTTCACTTAAAAATTGGTCACTACATGCATTTTTGGGTAGTTATAACCTCAATTAATTCCCATCTGGAAATTAGTATTTAAGTTAATAAAAAACAGTGTACATTACCCAAGAATCTATTGCTTCACAAAATAAGCTGCAATATCCCTAATTCAAAACTATCAAAAGAAAATCTAACTTGCAACATAACAACTCATTCTTAGCTGCAACTTAATTCTACACATCATCCCCAACAAAGAGAGAGAGTGTGTTTTTCCTGGCTGCATTGCATTCCCTTTGTGCCAGATTCGCGACAACATTTTCAGTGGGTGAAATGTTGTTTTGTTATCTAGATCCCCTATGGCCACTGACTGTGACTGGGAACTGGTCACACACAAATTGTTCTTATAGGTTTGATGTATTGATGAGGAAACCGTTCAACTCATTCATTTCTGTAGGCCATCTAGAAAGATTTCTGTGCCTGAATGCCTGGCTGAAGAATCTTCTTTGGCTGGATCCACAATTCACTGCATCCAAGCTTCAGGGCTTCATAGCTTCCTTATGCCACAGCGCTTGGCTGGGGACTGACATATCCAAGATGCATGGCGCCAACAGGCCTGGTCTCCCAGGCAACAGCTGAGTGACTGTTGCTAGAGAATGCTTATCCTGGGACTGGCAAAGAGAGTGGCACGGAAAGGACAAATGCACATTGACAAATCTCCAGTAACTACACTGAAAACCATTACAAGGCATCACACAACTACAAAACCCGGTAATCATTGTCCCCACAAAATTGAATTAGATACCATTATTTATTATTATTGTTGGTGTTGTTATTCATTCAATTTTAAACCACCCTCCCCCAGAAAAACTGAGCTGATACAACAAGAGAACAAATACAGCATCTTTAAAACACATTAAAACAGATGAAAACACAGCAGTACCCTGCTAATATCCTAATGCACTGGTTACTGAATTTCCAATTTTGTTGATCGTACTGATTCACTATGTGTAATCTGCCTTGAGTCCCTGTGAGAAAGGACACCATTGAGTCTCAGGAGTGACCCTCTAGATAGCATCTCAGTCTTTCCCAGTCACATGACCTCAGTCTTGGATGGATTCAACTTCAGTCAGTTCCCCCTTAACCATTGGACTACCACATCCAGGCACTGGGATAATGCCAAGAGCCCTGTGACCAGCTGCCTATCCAGCAGGAGGAAGAGCTGAGTGTCATCAGCATATTTATGGCACCCAACTCCAAATCTCCTGATGATCTTGGCAAGAGAGTGCATATATGTTTTAAATAACATTGGAGAGAGTGTTAGCCGAATTGCTTTAATTTACCTTTAGCAATCAGCAAAATACACGGGTTCTTGCCAACTATACCAGGGTCCCACCCCTCCCGGGAGATCTCAAGGAAAGAGGCACATGAGGCAGGTTCCAAGTTCAATGTTGTTTACTCGGATTATGTAATCAAGCATACAAAAATCGTAATCACACACACAATCTTACAGGCCTAATAAAATAAAGAGAGAAAATAGCACTGTTGCATGAGCAGGTTTCGTTGGTGGGGAAAGCACGTTACCTTAGATGCGTTGTCCGATGTCAAGATGAGTTGGATTTGGGAAGAAAGGTATAAAAGCTATGGGGCCACGAGGCTTGAACCGGCAAGACCACGTGGTTCTCCTGGATCGCGAGTCCAGAGAGAGAAAAAGGGTTTAAAGATGGAGGCAAGGGTTGGGGACAGAAAGCTGGACTGAAGGGTCAATAGGTAAGATAGAGGGCGATGGCTCAAGAGGCCGAGTGACTCTGGGTTTGGACTTTTATTGGGGGTCTTGGGGCGGGCCTTGCAGACCACAACCCACTAACACACCTACTAGGCGGTCCGTCCCTGTTGTACCTTGCTATAGGTTAAAGGTGAACAAAGGGAGGAGGTCCAGGGGTTTGGTCAGTGTTGCAAAAGTATGACTTCACCAGGAAACAGACACTGAGTCTGGGGTCCGATGACTCACCTGGCCATACCCATTGTCAGTTGATGGCTTTAGCCAAGTATCTGATGGCTGGCACATTAGTTGCTAGGCAGTCTAGTTAGCATAACTTATTCAGATGTATAATGGGGAGTGGGGGTTAACCAGCGGATGTCTGACATAAGGAAACCTCATGACAAGAGGAATCCTTTGTCTTTGTCTTGGAACTGCTTGGGGTGTCAGCCTCCTGGCTTGGGCTGGAGCTGGCTCCTATGTGAAGAAGAAAGCGCAAGTCCCTTCCACTGCTGGCGACACAGAGTTCAAACTTATGGATAAAAATCCATAAGAGCACAGAAGAGTGCCTTGCTGGCCAACATTTCCCCCCCTCGGAGACCTGAAGGCGTCAGGTGAAGGTCTCCGAATATGAGCGATACGATGATGAAAACTGAGACAGACTGCATGATGGTGACCCTGGAAGAAAGAGCTGGCAAGGGACGGACCCAGAAGATGACAAAAATCTATCGCAATAAAAATGCCAAATTGTTGCTGGGGCGGACATAAAAACAAGGCTTTGTGCATTAGACCACCAAGGGAGCCTATGTAGAAATATTTAATTCTCTAATTAGCAGAAACATCCTTAACTGAAATATTAAAAGTAATTCTAAAAATTCCTTATCTTAAATTCATTTGTAAAAAGCCTTATAGAAGCATTATAAATTTCTTATAAGGGTATTATCTATACATAAAGCATTTAATACTTATAGCGGAAGTGCACACATTTGTATCAATAAAAATACTCCACAAGGAATGTACAAGGAAATAAAATGGTTACAAACAATTCTTCGTCCATCTCTCCTGAGCGGCAAGGCTTTTCTGCTGGAACAGGGCAACTGGTGCTGTTTGAACAGGAGAGAGGTGCGCTTTACACTGTATCTAATGGAACACCAGGACTCGTATGTCTTCGGCTCTTCGGAAGCCACTCGGGTCTTAATCAATAGCTCATGAAGCTCTCGGCTATGCCCGTCACTTCTCGGCACGGACACGAGTCAGTTCGGCCGGGAAGGAGGAGACCGGTTTGCATATTGAGGAGTCGCCCCCCCTTGCTATCTAAAAGCATCATGGGTACCTACTTAAATTAAGAAAAAAGGATATTAAAATAAAACATAGTTTAATGATTTTGCAAGCAGAATGTCTAAAGGCATTCAAAAAATACGGAAAAGGTCAAAACAGGTCAGACATCTGGAATCATTGTATTATGAAAGACACATCATCTTGGGGTCCTGGCTGGAATAATCACAGGCAAGGTATTCACCCTTCGGGGTTGGCGGAGTCTCCGGGCACGCCTCCCGAACCCTGGGGAGCATTTGTGAGATGTGTGCCTGAGAGAAACAGACGCACACACGCACAGGCAGGGCATGCAAAAGCTGGGTTCGGGAGTTGCGTCCGGTCGACTCTGACCTTTTTATCTGGAGCCGGGTGGCTCCGCGGGGACGCCATTAGCTGCGTACCCGTTTTAGCTTGGAGGGCTCCCTTCGGGGGGCCCTCCCCTAATACTGTACAAAAATAGAACAATCTTTTCCCCCTAAACCTGATCCCAGTGGTACCGTCCCATATCCAATGAGGAGCGGACTGGGCAGCTAGTCACTAGGCAGAACCCTCAAAGGTCGCGTGTTTTGGACTTTGCTGTATATGTTACGGCTGGAGGTTACTGCGTATGCAAATGAGAGGATTGTTTGGGCATTCTGGGATACACAAACATTTCAAGAAAAATAAATTTATTAAAAATCAAAAACAATCGAATTGGACACCAGTGTTGGAGCGAGGATATGTTTTAGCATGCAGGCACTTCAGGGAGAGAGCTGGTGAAAATCTCCCTTTAACTTAGAAAGATGTTGAAAAGAGGGGACAGGGGTCTTTGTCCGGGGTCCTGACCTAACCGGGGAGTCCTTCCCAGGCACTCTCCACTGCTTCGTGCAGGGAGAGCTTGCACGCCTGGTGAAAGAGAGCATGGGCCGGATTTAAATTCCGAACCCAACTTCTGCATGTCCTCCAGATCATTTCGGCTTGGAGGGGCTGCATGGCAGAGGGAGACAAAGGATTCGTTTGTCCTACTTCTTCCTCCTGAGCCGTCTCTCGGGCTTCCATGTCCTCCTTGTTCTTGTTGTCCTGCTCACTAATGATTCCTCACGGTTCGTCTGGGCCTCGGCCCTCCCAACACTGGTAAAGAATAGAAAAGCTAGCACAGAACAAAAATGTTTTGGCAAGCAACCGGTTTTGCTTTGCAAACAGAAGACTTGGTTTGCAAACAAACGGTTTATTTCTTGCCCGAAGAGTGCACAAAAACAAAGAGGCGGAGACAAAAACAAAACCGTGCACGCTGAAAAAGTTTGTGGACAAGGCTACATGCTCATAAAAATAAATAAATAAAGAAAAGTACATATGAAGACTAAATAAGTTAATGATGATTGACAGATTATGCAGATTGGGCGTCAGTAAGGTCATGCTGGGAGAAAAGATATCATGAGCAAAATATATTTTAGAAACACAAGGGTCGAAGAAGAGGCTCGCCCCAAGGTGGCCGAGTGTTTTGGGGTTGAGGATTGCTTGGGCAGATAGTTAGGGAGGAGGTCACACTAACATAGAGAGATGCAGAAGTATGTGGCCGGGGAGGTTCTGGCTGGAGCGAGCTAACCTTGGGGCCTTTCCCCAGGCACCCGTCGCTGCCGCGAGCGGCGATCGGATTGCACGCCTGGTGGAGATGGGGCGAGAGAGGTGGAGAATCGGAGTAACTTCCGAACCCAACTTCTGCACGCACCACCGGGAGAAGCCGCCTACTCAGCTTGACATTCGTGCTAGCCACAAATGTAACTACGGAGCTTTTGTCGACGGCATCTTTGGATGCGCCCTCGGCTCTTCTGATCTCCCATGAAGAAATGCTTTCGGTCCTCCCACCCCCTATCTCCCTTTTCTTTCTCTCATTGCTCCCTATGGTTCGTTAGGGCTTCGGCCCGCCCAATATTGGTTAAAGAATAGAAAAAAAAGGAAAATTCTTGGGAACAAGCAGAGGCTTGTGATGATCCTAAGATGTGGTTGGTTATGAACCGTAAAAAGGGTGTACTAACATTGGTGGGAGACTTTTGTAAAAGTGAAACCAAAAATAAAGAAGTCCGGGGCACGGATTGGAACGGTCAAAAGATATACAACGTAATAGCACACGTTTTGAGAGGACTAATTTTAAGATCCACGTGTCTGGGCGTATGCAAAATAGAGCTGCCGCAAAGCACGCTGGTTCTCAATTTCTGAAGACCGAATTTTTGTTTAATAAGTTGTTATTTTGAAAACTGCCAATGTCACAATTAAAAATACTTTAGGAGGTTTCAAATTGGGAACCCAAAGGTAAAAATGATTCAATACTTTTATGTCCTATAATCGAAAAAGTCCTTGCCAGGGGAGAGCTCGCACAAAAAGATCAGGGCTTGCCTTAACCTTTTGGAAAGGATTGCATTTCTCCCGCTGGTTTTCCAGTAGGACCTGCACATTTGCACTTCCTTTCTTGGCCTGCTCCGTCGCGCTGGCCTCAAAGCGTGACCATATTGCCACAATGGATCTCAGTCATCCTGAGAAAGCTCCACTGGCTTCTTGGCGACCTGACAATATGATTTTTTTTTTTGGTGCCAGCGGTGCTACAGAGGAATCAAAAAGGCAGCAAGATTGAGGTCTTCTGAGTATGTGCAGGAGACTGAACCGCTTTCGGCTGCATTTGTAGTCTCGCTGATGTTCCCTTGGGTTCGATAGACTGCTGCTAAAGACCAATTTTCCTACCTCATGGGTCTCTTCTAAGAGACCCACCCAATAACGGTTAAAGAATAGAAACACAAACATAAACACACATAAGGGTCTGAAAATGGAGGAAGACAGACAAACATAGGGAAAAGGGCAACAGTTAAGGTATGTCAGAGGCCGGAAAGGAGGGGCTAGGAATTCGAAACCTTAGATGCAACGTGCATCAAGGCTTGGAAGTCCGTGGCTTTAGATTGAGCTTCCAATTTGTGGATTTGTCTTCTCACCCAACAAGTCAATGTAAGTAGCGCCACTATCAAAATAATTTGGAAGGCCAAAATGACGACTATGGGGTGGAGCATTAAATTTAAATATCCCGTCGTTGTCGGCGACCAACCAAGAAGAGATTCCCACCAGCTATGTTTGCCAGCCTCTTTTATTTCCACAGCCAGTTCCTTAATCCTGGCACCATTATGGGAAACGTTTAAGGCGGCTTTGTCTCCCGCTTTCTTTAGCTGAGCCAGGCGTTCTTGGAGGTCCGGGTGAGAGAGCAATTTCCGTAGGGCTTCCAGTCCTAACCCCAAAGGCACTGGAGCAATGGAGTCATATAATTCTGGGGATAGGGCCATTTCTTGTTGTGTCCAAATGGGGGTTTCAAAATAAAAATCACACCCTCTGATGGAGGTAACATTACAAAAGCATCTGTTTATTCCAGGCAACATTTGTTGGTAGTATAGTGTATTGAGGTGAATGTGTTCGCAGGTAGTTCTGAGACAGACACAAGCTTTGCCTATATATATAATAGTAGATCCGGTCTCACTGACTGCGTCAAATTGACAGTGAGATATGGCGTGTTTCTTGGGAACTAGGCATGGGTGATGTTTTTCTAGGGCTTCGTCATCACAGATGAAGCCTAAGTTTTCCTTATGGGTACATCCGTCTAGATTGATCATGTGCCAGCTGGATGAGCTTACTTTAGCCCATCGATCACTGTTCCTGGCATATAATACGGTGTCCGAATTAACCTGAATACCCAGCGGAACTACTGGATAGATGTGGAAAATTTCTTTAGCGGTCACTGTGGTTATAATCAATTGCAAGGTCTGGGTTACTGCGTCAAAAGAGGCGTTTGCCAACGACCACCAGTGCTCGAGCGAGATTTCACTGGCAGTGAGATTTCTTTTAATCAATTCCCTTATCTCTAAGGGTATAATTCCAGCCATAGCTTGTTTGATTATAGTCATGGCAGTGACTACATTAAGAGTTTGTGCTTGAGTGCAAGCAAGAGCCAATGAAATATTGTTTTGTAACGACTGAATGTCACCAAGGAGGTTATTAAAATCCTTCTCCATGATTTGTTCCCAAGTAACCAGCAGGGGGTTGGTGGAACGTTCCACGTGGGCAAGGGAATCCAATGATTGCGTGAGAGGGAGGCTCATTTGAGAGATGTCGAACGAAACCTTGGAGGCTTTATTCGCTATCACTTCTATGTTTGCAGCATCTATGGCTGCCATGCCCGCTCCTACGGGTGCGACCCAATCAGAAAGATCGCGTTTAGTCCTTCTAGAGAGCTCTCCTTTACGCCACATTAAGATCCAATTGTCCCAACCTTGCTGGGTCGTGTGTAAGTAAGAGTCACAGAGGGCATGGCTGAAAGAAGTGCCGAGCCCATTTAAGCTGACATTGACCCTTTTGACTGATATTTGCGGCTGCATCAAGACTGTTTCTTGATGATTAAATTTTAAAGTGTGTGCCCCCACTACCGGGTAGGTCAATGAGGCCAGTGCGTCTACATTTTGGATAAGTGGGTCCAAATTTAGTGTGTGATTTGCATCACCAATTATTAAAGTATAATTTCCTTCCTGATGAGTGAGCTGTAGAATTGTTGTTCCGATAGCTGTAAGGTTTACAGTATCGGTGGCATTGAGGCAGACAGACGTGTTTAAAAGTAGGGTCCAGTCTGGGGGACCTTGCTGCTTTAACGCAGAGCAGTTAAAATGCCAATTGAGCTTGCCCCATGCCAGTGGTTCTAGGTCTATGTCTTCGCCGAATGGGTCCGTGAGCGTTATTGGGACCTCTGTGTCGTTATGGAAGTGTCGGGAGCCAATGGAAATGATTACTTTTAAAGGATCGCCAATGTCCCATACGGCAGCTGATATTACAGCTATGTCTGTGTATAGGGAGATGGGGGTAGGAGCAGTATATTCGATGGTGGAGGTGTTGGTTTTGGCTTGTGACTGTTTACACAGGACCACTTCCATTTCATCCATAGAATATTTCCCGGAGGTGCATAGAGTCACCTTTTCTCCGGTGCGACTGTGGATGCAATGTGTGAGCTGCTGTGGTGGACATCGATCTATGGGTGTAAGTGTGACTGCTCTGTCATGCCGTCCTGTTACACAGGTAAAAATTCTAAAAGGCATGTTTATTCCCACGCATCTCCATTTGGTCAAGACTACCGTATGGTTGGCTATTTGTGTTGCTGAGGTACAACAAAACAAGGACAATCCAAATAAGAATACAAGTTTTAATGGTCTTACCAATTTGTCTGTTGCTGGGGTGGAAGATCCTGGATGCATTCTGTAATATAATGTTTGAGGGGTGTGTGAGTGAAATTCCTGAGCTTCCATACTGTGGTCGACATACCCAAGCAGTCACAGTATGGTTCCCTTTACCTAAGGCTGGGGGTGAGTGTAGTGGTTCCCATGCGTAAGCCTGGTGCGATTTTTACTGCACGCTCCCGCGGCTTCTCTTAAGAGGGAACACTGTTTATACACCATGGTCTCCCCCCCTTGCTTCCGAAAAGGCAACTAAAGCCGTGAGGAAGCATTTAAAAGGCAAGGCAGGTCTCTCCAAGGGAGAAAAGAGGCACAAGATCAAAAATGTCTGTGGGCAAGTGAGGTCCGAAGGTAACAGCGGCAATAGGCTGCGAAGTTCCCCCGGGATCCGGAGGGAGGTTAGGGGGTTGTGGAACTGGATTCCCCTTCCACAGCTTGAGCTGAGAGGAATGGAAGAACTTGTACCACGTCTGACCATGTTTCCTGGGAATGGCAAGCTTGTAGACTGCAGGGCTTACGCGATCCACAATGGGGACCGGGCCAGCCCATTTGGCCATGAGAGCATGCTGATTCCTGCTAAATTTCCGGTATAGAACCTGCTGTCCGGGTTCCCAAAGCTGAGGATTGCGCACCCAGCCGAGCTTTTTATCCACTGCCAGTTGGCTTTGCCCTAACTCGTTAGCCACTTGGAGGTGAATAACCAGTAGGTCCCGGATAAGAGTCTTAACCCAGATATCGTGTGCCACTTGCGTTTCCAGATCGCCTGGCATGTCATGTTGGAGCCAGAAGGCTTCAGGCATGCGCATCTTTCTCCCGGTCATGACCATATGAGGGGAGTAGCCATGTCGGGCTGTAGTCCCTCGTATTGCCATGAGGACTATGGGCAGTTTTTCGTCCCAGGTGCGACCTGTGGAAGTGACTATCTTGGCCAGGGCTTCCTTGAGGGTGCGGTTTGTGCGTTCAATTGCCCCTGAAGACTGAGGGTGAGCGGCAACGTGGAACCCTGCTTATTCCGAGAGCCGTACAGAGCTCCTGGGTGACCTCACCTAAAAAGTGGGGTCCGCGGTCGGAATCGATGATCTTAGGGATACCCCAGCGGGAAAAAAGGTTATTAAAAAGCAGTTGGGCCGTAGTGGAGGCCGTGTTATTGTGGCAGGGGAATGCTTCGATCCATTTCGAGAATGGATCAATCACAGTTAAGCAATATTTGTTCCCTCTGCGAGTCTTAGGCAGAGGTCCGATAAAATCAATTTGAACCCGAGCCCAGGGTCCTTCTACCCTCTGGTGCTGAATGGGGGCCTTGGGACCTGAAGAGTCCGCGTTGACCATGGCACATGATAGGCAATTATCCACCCATTGTGCCACGTCTTTGCGGATGCTTGGCCACCAGCCCGCGTCCCTGACCCGTTCCAGAGTTGGTTCTTTACCCCGGTGTCCTTGCTCATGGATAAATTGAATTAAATCGGCCCGGACTTCGACAGGGACAACCCAGTGTCGGGTCCCTGTGGTGTCAAAAGCCCAAATAACTCCCTCTTCTTCCCTGATGGTGTATCTCCCAGTGGGATCTTTGCCCTTGGAGAGGAGATCCTGAACATCGGCATCATTTGCTTGGAGTTCCCCGAGATCTATAAATACAGGGGGAATGGCAGGGCGGTCGTGTAAGGTTTTTGCCTTGCTTCTAGTCACTACTGGGTGTACCGGGCAAGCGGGTTGATCCGAAGAGGAGTTAAAACGTGCCGCTTCCTTGGCCAAGAGATCGGCTTGATCATTCCAATAAGCCACTTCGGTGTCTGCCTTTTGGTGGCCTTTGACATGGGAAATTTGTGTCTCTGCTGAGCGTTTATGGAGGAGCCGCACGACTTCTCTCCATAATATTAGATGAGCTACTGGCTTCCCTTCCGCATTGACCCATTGCTGTCTTTCCCAGTGTGGGAGCCAGACGGTGGCGGCCTTGGCCGTCCAGTCCGAGTCCGTGAAGATGGCTACGGGGCAGTCTGAAGGTTCAAATTCAAGAACAGCCTTAAGGGCAGCGACCTCTGCGGCTTGACTAGAGTGGGGACGGACAGCCGCTTGCAGGATGTAATTGTCGTGGACCCTGACCGCGCCATATCCTGTATGCGGGGTGCCAGCTATATGGAAGGACGAGCCATCACAGAACCAGCAATTGAACCCTTTTTGCTTGGCTTCTTCTAATGGCACTCCCCATATAGCAGGCCAAGGCAGATGTTCCACGTCTGGAAGTGGGCATTCATGCTCGTCCCCAGTGATGAGCAGACCGTATGGGGCAGGTTGCTCCTTTTGTTCTTTCTTATATTCAATCCCCTTATTGACCAGGGCAAGCGTCCACTGGGCAATGCGGGCATTGGATACCTGACCGTCCTGGATCTTCCCTGAGAGGATATACTTAAGGGGAGTGTGCGTTGTTTGCACAATGACTTTGGCTCCCCCGATTATAAACTCCCAATGCGTAAGGCTCCAGACTAGGGCTAGACATATCTTTTCACACGGGGTGAACTTTATTTCGACGGAAGAAAGATTCCTGGAGGCATAGGCCACAATCCTGGGGGCCCCGGCATGATGCTGGATGAGCGTGGCCCCAATGCTTTTCTCTGTGTGGGCCAACTGAATGTAAAAGGGTTTTGTTGGATCTGGATGAGCTAAGGCAGGAGCCGAGGCAAGCGCTTGCTTCAGGCTGGCAAATGCATATTGTTGGTCAGGTCCCCAGACCCATGGAGCGTCCCTCTTAAGGAGAGCATAGAGTGGGCGGGCTTTGTCAGCGAACCCCTCCATGAAATCCCTGGAAAAATTGAAGGTTCCTAGGAGAGCACGGAGGGAAGGCACATCTGTCGGGGCGGGGAGTTTGGCGATTACGGCCATTCTCTGTGAGTCGGGCGTTCTGCCGTCGGGTCCTAGTGCTAGGCCGAGGTATTTTACGTTGGTTTGAACCAGCTGTGCTTTGTCCCTACTGGCCTTGAAGCCATCAGCTTTTAGAAGGTGGAGGACTTCTCTAGTGACTTCCATGGTTTCTTCCTCAGTGGGGGCGTGGACCAAGATGTCGTCCACATACGACAACATGTGTTCCTTGGAGGAGGGGCCGAGACGATCCCACATACGGACCACATGTGCGTGGCAAATGCTGGGACTAGAATGGAAGCCTTGTGGTGTTCTTTTGAATGCATATTGCTGGCCGCGAAAAGTGAACGCGAATTTATACCAGCAAGACTCGTGTAGCTTGATCGAATGGAACACGTTAGCCAAATCAATCACACTATAGTAGCGAGATCCGGCAGCAATGGCTGCAAGGATTTCGTGGTATTTGGCTACTACAGGCGCTACTGGTGGGGTTACAGCATTCAGAGCTCGGAAATCCACAGTCATTCTCCAGGTTACACCGTCAGCTTTTAGGACCGGCCACAGAGGGGCATTGCAGATAGACTGCATGGGGAGGATTACGTCCCACTGTAAAAGGCCTTCTATGGTTTTGGCTATTCCATTTTCAGCTTCTGCAGGGTATTTATATTGTTTCTGAGGTGGAGGATCTTGGCCTTCTATGAGAACACAGGCATCTCTCACCGTCCCACATTCTGCCTTGTCCTTGATCCAGACCTCAGGAAAATCTCGGATCCAGGGATCACTAGGCTCAATTGGGGCCAGAGGGAGGGGAGCTTTGAGGGCAGCGCATCTATGGATTGCACTGATTTCGCGAGGGCCCTCCGGAATTTGCCAGAGGAAGCCGTTTGCTAGATCAATAGTCAAGCCATGTGCTTGGAAAAAGGGGATCCCTAGGATGCCAGCATCCTCACCTTGATTGTCGCAGGCAGACACGAGGGTAGAAAGAGTTCCTACGGTTAAAGGAACGTCTTTCCAGACCGTGGCTCTGTGTGCGCCTCCAGCAAAACCGGCGAGCATAATGGCCTCCTGAGTGGGTTGACCGTGGGCAGCTAGATATGGACTTAGTACATTAAGAGCGGCTCCGGTGTCGATGAGAAGGGTAGCAGGTTTACTGTTCCCTGGAGTCCCGACCCCTGCTTTCACGGTCGGTCTCCCCCATGTATCGGGCTTCAAGGGAGCCACAACGCCATTGGGGAGAGCCCGGGACTCCGGGCAGCCCTAGCTATGCTTTGCTAGTTCTGACAGTTCCTTACTAAGCACCGGGTATATGGGCTGACCTGGTGCCTGTGCCTTCTCCTCACTCTCAGCCAAGGCACGAAGCAGAACACTATTAGGCTGCTTGTGGAATCTTTCCATTTCGTAGCCCCTTTCCCTAAGCTGCATCCATATCTGCCTCCTAAAGGTATCGGACGTCTCCGGAGGCTGATAGCTGGGGTGCGGTTCAGGTGCCGACGGCTGATACGCCTGTGGCTGGTTTGCTTGGCCTTGTGGCTGCCCGTATTGGCCTTGAGGGGGGCCCTGATAGTTTTGAGGAGGTGGTGCGGAAGGCTGGAGGTGGGCTTGGGCAGGATTGCTGCGGTAGTCTCGATACTCCCTTTTTCCTCTGAAATTTCCTCCTCCTCTCTGATAATTGTTCTGCCAAGGTTTGCCTCTCTCATACCGGTCCTGTCTAGGGTATCGGTCATTTTTGGGCTCATACTTTCCAGACGGTTGGAACTGTGAATGGGGCCCATGGTTGGCGTAAGTTATCGCCTGTATGGGTTCGTCATCATCCCTATCCTTTAATTTCTTGCCTTTATGGGGTTTTAGAGCTCCAGCACCTCGGAGAAGAGAGGCTATTCTTTTGATCTTTTTCTCCAGATCTGTCCAAGTAGTTGATGCACCATCTGCTATGTTTAAAGACAGTTGGGCTTGGGTTTGGAGGCCACTTACAAGTGCTTCCTTGAAATCGTCCTCCTCATAGTCAGGCGAACCAGTGGTAGGTTTTATAGCAACTTGGTCTGCTAGGACAGCTAATAGTTGTTTCCTAGCCATATATGTCTCCGGATCTTCATTGGGGCTCTGTCTTTCCAACACATAGAGAGCAAGTAAAGTAGTGTTGGGATTTAGATATTTAAGGACGTCCTGCATCCACTTCGTCTTTGAAGCTGCAGTTAAGTTGCCACTCGCAATGGCTGCATTGAGAGTTGGAAGCTGGGGAGCTGCTACACACTGACGGGCTACCAATGTGAGGTCTTCTCCGCTAGCGGAGTTGTAAATCATGTCTACATTGGCCATCCATTGTACGGAATTCTCCCTAGTAAGAGGGCCCAATTGTTCAGCTACTGCTTTAACCTCATCGGGTTTCCAGAGCCTGGTCTCGGTCACAACCTGGGTAGATGTATCATCGCCTTCTGTGATCACCGTATGTTTCGTGCTAATGGGGTGCATAGGGGCGCTGGGTTCAATGGCCGAGATTTCGGAGAGGTTTATCATGCCTCCGGGGTGTACAGTGGAGATCACTGCATTCTGTATTCCCACTTGCTTCTTTAGGGTGGCAATTTCCCTTTGGCAAGCCTCGTGGTTAGCTTGCTGTATTTTAATTTGGTTCTGTTCCACTAGGAATTTTGCCGCAGCCTTAGAAGTATTTATCTCTTCTCTCGATTGAGTCAATGCGCTCTCTGTCAGTTCTACCTTACGGTTTAGGCCCTCGATCTTTTTATTAGCATCCTGGACAGCAATAGTAAGACTCTGGTTTGCCAGAATTACATTTAGTTTCTCGGTCCTCAGCCTATGCTCCTCGTCCTCGTGGGCTGCTTTCAGCTGGTTAATCTCTTGTTCTAGCTCATCTTGTTTATTGGCCATAAGTTCCTCATAATTTGTACGTTGGAACGTGAGATCTTGTTCATGTTTACTTTTTATTTCTATTAATTCCTCTTTGGTGGCCTCGAATTTAGATTCTAATCTGTCGAATCTGGCCACCTCTCTATCCACTGCTGCCTTATTTTGAACGTTTAGTTCTTCCAGCCTTTGCTGATACTCTTTGACTATGGTCTCTTGCTTCTGATTACTCTCCTTATTGGTTTCCTCTAATTTTTGGTTAGCCTCTTGGACTAGCAACTCGAATTTTTGGTTGCTTTCTTTTACAAGTTCCTCCAATTGTTGGTCCCTGTCTCTTACGAGTTCCTCCTGTCGGTCCACATCCGCTTGTAGGCGTGTAATGACGGCAGCAGCATCCTGCAAAGCCGTGTATAAAGCCCAACTAGCGGCTATGTCCTTGGCAGTGGAACTAGGTTTCTGGGTTGTGCAATAGTCCTGGAAAGCACTCCGGGCTATTTCTAATGGATTGGGGCCCTTGAAAGATCCTTCCTTCCAAGGAGACTTACCCTTTTTCACCAGCCATTTTTCTAGCTTAGGTTCGTCCTCCTTGGTACGAAACATCTTTGTAGGGATTCTCCTGTTTTCACGTACAACAGGGGCAAAGACTGGGAAGTTGTCTCTTCCGCTTCTCTTAGGTCTCAAAGCTGCTTTTGTTAGCACAAGGAGGCTAACGTTACTTATTAATTAGCACACTTTCTATGCAGTTTTTAGGGCCGGGGGACTCTCACCCCGCGACACTCAGGGATTACTTTTTAACCCAAAAACCTGGCGTTTGAAGCTGAGGAATATCCGTTCCTTCAGACTCCGGGTGCCTCCAACCCAAAGAGACTCCTCTGTCTCCGAGGTTCCTCTACCTCTTAACTTTGGGGTTTCGAGAACGGGGTGGCCAAGCCTCGCTTCTCTGACGGGATTACCTCCTAACCCGTATTATAAGGTTTCTAGGCTTCTCCTAGCCTCTCTGGATTACCTTTAACCACAGACCTGAGCTATGGCGGACTCAGTCTATAGTGAGCTATGGCGGACTCACTGAGCTATGGCGGGCTCAACACAACTACGAGCTATGGCGGACTCGGAAAATAGTGAGCTATGGCGGACTCACTGAGCTATGGCGGGCTCAACACAACTACGAGCTATGGCGGACTCGGAAAATAGTGAGCTATGGCGGACTCACTGAGCACTGGACTTTCTCTAGCCAGTAGGGTTTCCAGACAATATGCCTCTCAGGGTAACCCCGAACCTAAATTAATTATTTCCACTTCGTTGAGTGAAGTAAGGCAAGGGAGGAGCGAGGGTGCGCTCAAAGAAAGGTTCCTTTTTTTCGGACTCAGCGGGTGTATGTAGTGTATGTAGTGTTGGTGCAACTGGTCTAGCGCCCTACTCTGGTCTTCTTTGGGGTCCCTTCCCACAAGATAGACGCGCGGACGGTCACACAGTTTGACCTGGGGTTCAAAGAGAGAGAAAGAGAAGGGGGAAGCCACCCACGATAGGTTGCTCACTAGAGCCAGGCACGCAGACAGAAACCAATCATACAGCCTCTCCAAGAGCTCCGGAAGTGGTTTTTCCCTTACGTCTGTGGGTTAAAGACACGCCTGTCGACTATGGCGCGAAGTTTAACCCTCAGGGCAATCCCGGACGAGCCCCCAATTCTGTTAGCCGAATTGCTTTAATTTACCTTTAGCAATCAGCAAAATACACGGGTTCTTGCCAACTATACCAGGGTCCCACCCCTCCCGGGAGATCTCAAGGAAAGAGGCACGTGAGGCAGGTTCCAAGTTCAATGTTGTTTACTCGGATTATGTAATCAAGCATACAAAAATCGTAATCACACACACAATCTTACAGGCCTAATAAAATAAAGAGAGAAAATAGCACTGTTGCATGAGCAGGTTTCGTTGGTGGGGAAAGCATGTTACCTTAGATGCGTTGTCCGATGTCAAGATGAGTTGGATTTGGGAAGAAAGGTATAAAAGCTATGGGGCCACGAGGCTTGAACCGGCAAGACCACGTGGTTCTCCTGGATCGCGAGTCCAGAGAGAGAAAAAGGGTTTAAAGATGGAGGCAAGGGTTGGGGACAGAAAGCTGGACTGAAGGGTCAATAGGTAAGATAGAGGGCGATGGCTCAAGAGGCCGAGTGACTCTGGGTTTGGACTTTTATTGGGGGTCTTGGGGCGGGCCTTGCAGACCACAACCCACTAACACACCTACTAGGCGGTCCGTCCCTGTTGTACCTTGCTATAGGTTAAAGGTGAACAAAGGGAGGAGGTCCAGGGGTTTGGTCAGTGTTGCAAAAGTATGACTTCACCAGGAAACAGACACTGAGTCTGGGGTCCGATGACTCACCTGGCCATACCCATTGTCAGTTGATGGCTTTAGCCAAGTATCTGATGGCTGGCACATTAGTTGCTAGGCAGTCTAGTTAGCATAACTTATTCAGATGTATAATGGGGAGTGGGGGTTAACCAGCGGATGTCTGACATAAGGAAACCTCATGACAAGAGGAATCCTTTGTCTTTGTCTTGGAACTGCTTGGGGTATCAGCCTCCTGGCTTGGGCTGGAGCTGGCTCCTATGTGAAGAAGAAAGCGCAAGTCCCTTCCACTGCTGGCGACACAGAGTTCAAACTTATGGATAAAAATCCATAAGAGCACAGAAGAGTGCCTTGCTGGCCAACAAGAGGATTGAACTCTGTGGGACCCCACAATTCAAGTCTCAGTGGAAACACCTCTCCTCCCCAATAGCAACCTGGCAACAGTGATCCACGCAGTGGTCACCTCAAGATTAGGCTACTGCAACACTCTCTACATGGGGCTGCCCTTGTCTCAGATCTGGAGGCTGCCCTTATCTCTACATGGGGCTGCCCTTGTCTCAGATCTGGAGGCTGCAGCTAGTGCAGAATGCCACAGCCAGGCTGCTGATGGGTCTCTCTATATGGGACCACATCCAGCCTGTGCTGAGGACACTGCACTGGCTACCTATAGCATACCGGATTCGGTTCAAGGTGCTGTTTTTGACCTTTAAAGCCCTATATGGTCAGGGGCCTGCCTACCTGAGGGACAGCCTTTCCCCATATGTGCCCCAGAGAGCACTGGGATCAGGGACACAACACCTCCTGACTCTCCCTGATCCGAAAGAAGCCAGGTTGGCTACCACCAGAGCCAGGGCTTTTTCAGAGGTGGCTCTATGCTGGTGGAATGAGCTCCTGGAGGACATCAGGGCCCTGTAGAACCTCCTACAGTCAGAGCCAGTGCCAGGCTTTTTTGCACCCTAGGCAAGGCTAACTACTTGCGCCCCCCCCCCACTGCTAACCAGTGCTGATTGTCTGTTCTGCACTCCTCTCAGGTCTGCACCCTAGGCAGTCACCTAACTTGGCCTAATGGTAGTACCAGCCCTGCCTACAGTTCTGCCGGGCCTGTGAAATGGAGCTCTTCCACCAGGTTTTATATTAGGAGCTGCCACTGATGAATACGCCACCAATGAACCTGCCCTTGAAACATCTTCTGGCCTGAGACTCTGTTGGATGCTGCCTTTACCACCGGATCTAATTCTGAATGCCGCCATCACTTGTTTGTTTTTATCTGTAATTGACTTTGTTTTAACTGGTATTTATTGTTTTATGATATTTTAATTCTTGTAAGCCGCCTTGAGCCAGCTTGTTCGGCAAGGCGGGATACAAATAGAAATAATCAGTCAATCAGTCAATCAAACTTCTGAGAGCAGCCCCGAAGGAATGAGGAGAACCAACTAAGGGCAGTGCCCCTTACTCCCAGGGAGGCAAGACAGTCAATCAAGACCAAGTGGTCAACTTTAGGGAGCTTTAGTTAATTATATCCAGCATGAAGAGGAAGATCCTCAGCCTTTACAACCAGTGCTGAATTCTGATTTTTGCATAAGTGTGGGAAGTCATTGATGTAAGACCATGCAGCACTAAAAATTACTGGAATGCTTTTATTGGTATTTTCAGTGGTGACATGACTATGGAAACAATCCTGAAGAAGTCACCTCAGAATTAATCCCATATTATTCAGTGGGCTTTGCAGTATAGGGCTATTGCCATGCAAACATAGCCCTGAGTGATATAATGTGTTTTTTTCATTGTGAGGGTCACATGTTCAGTCTTGAACATCAGATCCTGATGCTTCCTACCTGCATACAAAGCAATGTTTTAAAACATCTGTATAAACTGGGGAAAAGTGTCTGTAGTACTATTTAGTACTAGTACATCTGTATAAACTGCAAAAAAGGTGTCTTTAGTAATCTTAGTCTGACCGCATTGTTTGGAATTATGGTGTGGGAAGTTCATAATTAAAATGGATATGGATCAAACTATAGGATAAATCAGGCTCATTCTCATCACAAACTGGAATTGGTTCACGATGCCTGAATGCAACCAGTGCCAAGTGTTCCATGACCAGTGAGGATCTCACTTTCTGTGGGGAGGTAAACCTGCTAGATGTACAATTTATACTTGCTGTGCCTACAGTGCCTGTTCAGATCACGGGAATTTCTTCACACATGGTTCTGTGTTAACAGCAAAATCCCAAAACTGACAAATGCTAAGAGTGCCAGGCAAATTTTGTGAATGTCTGAAGCAGAGGCACTCCTATAAACACTGTCACCTAAATGTGATTCTGAGCAAGGGGGAAATGTGGATCCTGTTTTAGAATGTTCACAGAATTCTTCTGGGATTGCCAGCTTTTCACATATGAATGTCAACAGTCTATACAATATATCACTGAGTGCTGTTCTATATCTTGCAGGCCTGTTGGTAATTTCCAAACTAGGGAGAAAAGGGATGGATTTTGAGCATTTAATAGGTTAGGAATAAGTGTCATATCTTGGGGTGGGAGGAGGTAATTTATTTGAAAAAGAAGTCTGGAAGTAGCCTGTATTGCAGATCCCATCGATCTCTGCTCAGAAAAAGATGAGGCAGTGTAGAAGATTAGTGTTCTAATCTCCATGTCTAGGCAATAGCTGTGGAAACCAGAAAAGGGCTTCTGCTGACCATCTGTCAAACATGGACTACAGCACCTGTCATCCAGATATTCAGATCTGGAATTGTGCCATCAGCAATGATACACACAGAGTACATGCCTTCTGCTTGAATGAAAAAAGATTACAGGCAATTCTAGCAGTTTAAACCTGGAGAAAATGAAAGCAGAAGAAATCAGGTATGTGTTTTAATGTGTGTGTGTGTGTGTGTGTGTGACAGACTGTCAACAAGTATTGACTTCTATATAATATTTCAGACCACCTAATGAAGAATGAATTACTTATAACCAGTGTACAAAATAGTGAGTGGGGTAGTGGTTAGTGTGTAGGAACAGGACCTGAGGGCGCCCAGGCTTGAATTCCCACTCTGCCATGGAAGTTTGCTGGATGACCTCAGGCTAGTCACAGACTTCTCACCTGACCAACCTCACAGGGTTGTTGCGAGGATAAAAATGGAAGAAAGGAGAAAGATGTGAGCCACTTTAGGTCCCCATTGGGGAGAAAGGTTTACTTCATTATATGAAGTAAAATAAAATAAAAACTCGTCGCCCCAAGCCTTCATATTCTGGTAGTCAGGGGCAGTCACAAATGGCTTCACTTTGTTTGGGTATGTATTCCTGGACCAAAGGATATTCTAGCTTCAGAAACTGCAGGAAGCAGGGACTACTAAATCCTTGTCTTTGGAATAGAAATCGTAGGTTGAAAGGCCTTCACTTGCATTTTGCTTCTGTCTGAGTAGGCAAAGCATCATTCATAGCTCAAGAGTATGACTGCCTAAGAACTAGGCCTCAGGTTCAGCATGACCTCGTGTCCTTTATCATATCTCAGAATATAGATATAGTCACCATGGTCAATGAAAAGACTCTCTCCTCTTCCCTTGTTCCATAAGAATTACCCAATGAGCTGTTTGAAAAGATTGCTTTCTCATTTGAAAATGTTGGCATTTGAATGATTTGAAAAGTCTGCCTCAATTAGAATAATCTTTAGGAACTTCCTTTCCTTTCATGCAGGTAAATCATGGATAATTTTAAAGTAAAGTACCTTTAGAAATGCAAGTCGGACTCTTTCATCTTCATGACCTCATAATTAACTTTCCATTGTGCGATCTCCTCAGGTTACAGCTACTGATTAAAAGGTTAAAGGTTGAGGAGAAAGTGAAGGGCAGGGAATTTCTTGATGCTTTTCCTTCTAAAGGCACTTCCTTTAGAGCAGGTATGATAAATACCAAACCTTATTCATATTACAGGCCTGAATTAGTGCCATATGATGATGAATTCCAATATGAAGACAAAGCAGGACCTGATTAGAGGATTTTTTTTTAACCATCGGGTGAGGGAGATTACAAATCTACATGGAGAGAAATGGGAAGATGGCTGGAACAGCTAATACCATTATGTTACCATATGAATAAGAAATAGCCATGCTGAGGAGAATAGAAAAAAACCTGCACATATATCCCTCCAGCCTTATGAAAGGATAAAAAATTGATTTGACCCTCTGATGGACTGCACTTTTAATAAGCTTAGAAGTGCTGTACAAACAGGTAAAGAACTGTGAAGGCTGCTCCAAGCAATCTGATTGGTTAGCATCAGCTGAGCAGAGAAAGACTCCAGAGCTTCATGCAGAGGAGAGAGTCAGTCAGATTTCTGCCTTGACTGAGCTGAGTACTGACAGTCTGATTTGAGCCCTAGCTGAGAGGAGTTGAGTACTGACAGTTTCAGAATACAATCCTAACTGAGAGCAGTTTAACACAGACAGGAGAATTGGGGGAATGTTGGCAAGGAAGTTTGCGAAGTAGGTGAAGACTCCCATTTGGTCCAAAGAAAGGGGATAGATCTTCAAGTGAGAGAAGAATTTCCCTACCCAGTCAAATAGGGAGTTAGCGCTGAAGAGTGAAAGGATCCCTGGTCTGGTGTGGTTAGAAACTGCCTTTCAAGACCTTAAGAGTCAGTTAAAAACTCAAGACAAGTACTGGTGTTTCAAGATAAGGAGTTTGGGTTCTGGAAAGAGTGTACCAGCATTCTGGAAACCAAAAGAGTCAGAGAATACTCAAAGAAAATGTACTAGAGTGTTTGGAAAACACTGGAACAAAAGCCTCTCAACATAAAGATTTTAAGTAACTGTGATTAACTTAAGAAATTCTTATTAGCTTGAAATATAAGAACTAAAGTCTGTGCATGTACTGATTTTACCTCAGAGTTATCTTTATTGAGTTACCTTAGAAATTTTACCCATGAAGTCACCTGGCCTTTCCCCTCTATGTTGAATAAAATATTCTGTTCATTTGGAATATAAAAACACCTTGAGTGCCATTAAAGTTAAAGGGGGCTCCCATTCCTTCCCTCAGATTCCTGGGCTGAGCAAACAGCCAAAACATTATACTGTGACAAGGTGGGACAGCCAAAGTTCTTCAGCAAAGAAGAAAACACATTACTAGGGTGGTCCAGTCAGTAAAGGGAAAGAAAAATGGAGGGAAAATCTTGCCTCTGAGGGAGGGAAGTGGAAGGGGCCATCACAGACCTGTTTTCAGGTAATGTAACAAGGAAGCATTAATTGGACAAAGGAAACTGTTTTGACTTCCAGGAGATCAACATGGATTGGATTTATTCCATGAGCCAAGTTTTTCAGCTCAATAGGTCTTTCTCTAGGAACAGTCTAGCAAAACTCCCAATGAGTTTAAAGTGATTTTCCTATAGCAGAGTTAAATATATCAAAGGTAATTTTCTCAAAACTTCACAGCTTACTAGGGGTCAGAACTGCAGACGCAGCGCTGTCAGCCACACTGGGGCCGGCCAGGCAGACACGCCCCAGCACACGCGACCCGGCGTCCTCACTGATAAGGGGAGGGCAGGGCCAGGACCAGGGAGAAGGCTCTTGATTCTGAGCAGCCCCTCCTCTGCTTTCTCGCTTATGCTTCCAAGTGGGGAGGGGGATTGATCCAGGGTCGGCAGCAGGGAGGCCTCCGGAGATGTGGCGAGGTCCTGGTGGGGCATACAGCCTGGGCATGGCAAACGTTGAAATGGCCAGGCTCGCACCAGCCGATGGGGTGCCATGTAAGTGTGAGCCGGAATCCCCCGGGGAGCTGGCGGTGACATTTTGTGGGCAGTGCCCCTGCCCAGGAGTTGCTCTGCACTGCTGGAGGTCCCTCTCATGAGTGAGGGTGAGTTGGGCGTCGTCTCGGGGGGTGGTGGTGGCTAGGCCTGGGATGGGACATCTGCCTAATTCTGATGCTGCTGTTAATTGTCTAAACTAGTGCTTCAAGTCAGTAGTGGGCTGGATGAGGGTGAACAATCTGAAAATTAATCCTGCCAAAACAGAGGTTCTCTGGGTTAGTAGAAAAAGGCAGACCAGGGACTTCAGATCTCCCATCTTTGATGGGGTTACACTCTCCTTGAAAAGCCAGGTTCACAGCTTGGAAGTGCTGCTTGACACACTTAGAAAACCAGGTGGCTGCTATGGATTGGAGTGTGTTTGCCCAGCTCCTGCTGTTGTGTCAACTGTGTCTAGAGTTGCCAGACCCCGCTGGGGCAGGGGAGCCCCCACTTTTGTGGGGTGCTTCCTCACCGCTGGCTAGCTGGCCAGTGGGGGAAATCCCACCCCCAACTGGCCCACAAGGCAATGTGATAATGGAAATGATGTCATCATGTCACCAATGTTGTGTGACGGTGCTCTAGTTTTGGGGTAAACTCTATCATAAAATCGACTACAAACCATATAGTTTTGTCCAAAAATTAGAGCATTACCCCCCAATGTCGGCAATGACATCATCTTTGTGTGTGCAGCAGAAGATTCCAGAGAGGACCAGAGATCTCCCTGCTGGCTGCCAGGTAGGACCTGGCAACCCTACCTACATCCATTCCTGGATCAGTCAGATCTAGCCACAGTGATCCATGTCTTAGTTACATCTAGATTGGACTACTGTAATGTGCTCTATAGGGACTACCACTGTAGAGTGTTTGGAAGCTGCAACTAGTGCAGAATCCTGCAGCTAGACTGCTAGTCAGGGACAACTATTGGGAGCATATGCCCCCAATACCACAGCAATTACATTGGCTACCAATCCACTCTTTATAGCCTATTTGAAGGTGTTGGCTTGGGACCAGGATATTTGAAGGACCATCTTCTCCCATATGTTCCTGTCCAGGAATTAAGAGCACGGGGAGAAGCCCTCCTGGCTGACCAATTAAAGATGTGCATTTGGTGGGTACATGAGAGAGAGACTTTTTCATGGTAGCCCTGCAATTATGATACAACCTCTCCAGGGAGGTGTGCCCAGACCCTTCACTTCTGATCTTCAGGAGGCAGTTGAAGACAGTTTTTCTTAGAACCACATTATAAATGATTAGCTTTTATTATTGGCAGTCCTAATTGGAATTTTTTTTTAAAAAAACTGTGGCTTTTGTGGGTATAATAGCTGTTTTATTGTGTTTGTTATAATGTTTAATTTCTATTGTCAACCACTTTGAGTTTCTCAAGGGAAAAAGGCGGCTAATGAATGTTTTAAATAAATAAATAAGTGACAGGAAGCTTTTTTTTGCCTCAGCAGCTGCTCTGCCTCATAGTATGTTGCCTTTGGCCTTGGTCAGAATGCTGGAAATTCACGTTTTATCCAGCGAGGTTAAGAGAAGTGACAAACAATTGCTGCGTTGCTACTTACCAGCCTGTGTTCATATGTTCATAGTGATGTAGCACTAGAAGCAGACAAAGGGCCAGCAAAGGCAACAGAGAGCAACAAGTTTCCACCATGAACTCCCCAAACCAAACCCATACATCCCATTGCACACATTTAGCACTCAGAATAGAAATCACCCATGGATAGGTAAAAGTAAATTATAAATGGGCATTGCTGAGCAAACAGATGGAATCCTGCCCACGCCTGTTTTAGATAGCCATATAAAATTTTGAGGGTTCCTGCTGATCATTGGGGTTAGCTGTGTAGAGTGGGCGGAGGGGTGGCATTAATTGCAAATTAAGAAGAGGTTCGATAGGAGGTTCAATAGAATGAGTTCGGTATGTCTTTAGCCTTTGGAGTTCTGTGGGCTTGCTCTGATTCTGAGTATGCCAACTGCCACTTCCTAATCTGTTTATGCTCAAAGATATTTTCACGAAAGACATTATAAGGTTCTTGCTTTCCCTCCCATTTTTTTTTGAAAACCTCACTCAACAAAGGCTTCTCTCAGCTTCCCACCGCTGAGAAAGAGGGAGCAAAGAAATACATACCAGTGTATGTATTTTCCACAAGAATTATTCTCCCAGATGTATCCGCAGGCAAATCTCATGAACAGTAGTTTCCCTCAAAGAACCTCTTGATCTAAGTATAAAAGATAAGAGGGTCACATTACCTCTCTGGAAAATCCCCAGTGGAGTTACAGTCATTTGGAGGTTTCCTTTGCTTCTTTCAAATCAGAATACTCTAAAAAGACCCATTTTAGGGCAAGACAGTGGTTTGGCATCTACCTAATTAAGTTAAAAGTTAATAAATTCCCTCAGTTGCTCCTTTCCTTTGGAAGCATGTGAAAAATGCAATGGAACACGGAAGTTCAAGATTTAGGTATCAGCTGTCCTTGTTCTTTCTCAGGCATTCTTTAACTGATTACACCCTTCAGTTTTCAACAACATGAGCTTTGTACTCCATGTTCTGTGAAGAATCATTTCCCTAACTACCTTCTTAAGGCTGCTCTGGTCAGCTAGCATCTGGATGAAAGTAATTTTTCAGGCACTGAAAACAAAATTGAAGTTTTCTTCTCAAATTTTTAAAAAGCAGCAATTTATTTATCAAAATATTTACGCCCCACTTTTGTGTGAGGTAGCTTACAACATTTTCTTAGCAGCTAAAATAAAAACAAAATCAAATTAGTACGAAGAAAAGAAGTCCAAGACTATTTGATATTTTTTTAAAACCCCAACAAGAGCTACATGAAAACAACAACAAAAAAAATCCAGCGAAAGTTTTTAAATGCTACAGCCCAACTACTCTCTGGGACAGTAGCGATTTCATCTGCGGTTTAAAAACCCCCACATAAGGGAATTTTGAAATTTTGGTGCTGTCCTTGACAAAGTCCTGACAGATGAGTGCACTCTTTTAGTAAAGATCTAATGGCTTTCACAATTTTGGTCTGATATAAGATATTAGTGTGCTTCAAATAATCAGTATGTCTGCAAACAGAGAATCAAGATATTTTATTTAAAATATTTATATACCCACTTTTCTCCAGAGCATCTCAGGATTCAAGGCAGGTAATAAAAATTTTAAAAAATGGATAGAACATGAACATTAAAACAGTAGATGTAAAATACATTAAAACAATCCCCACTAGCAGTCTTGTCTAAAAGCTCTCTGGAATAAAGCTACCTTACACTCTCTTTTGAAAGCGGGCAGAGTAGAAGCCCCCCAACCTCTTTCCAGATGCTGTTCCACAAACACGTGGCAGCCACTGAAAAGGCCAGAGCCTTGGACGTTGGAAAGCGGCAGGTATACGTTGACTAAATGATTTCTTGATACAAAGAAATATATGTACAAAAAAAAACTTAGAAAGTAAAGTGGAAGAGTCTATTCCTTGGTTTAGGTACTTTCAAATTGATAACGTTTTACAAAATCTTAGATCACAGGAGGTATTTTCTAGGTCATTATCAGAATTTGAAATAATTCTAAAAAACCAACAAGGAGAGTTAAAAGGCTTAATCTCTAAGATGTATAAACTTTTGGGGGATCAATGTAAGATAGCAATATTGCCTATGCAAAAACAATGGAATGCAGACTGTGTGCAGGTGATTTCAGATCAAACCTGGTATACAATTTGGTCATTGCCTAATAATATGTCTAATGTGTTTAATATTTGATTTAATACATTTAAAGTCTTAAGCAGGGGGTATTACACCCCCAAAGCTCTTCATCGCAACAATTCTAAAATTCCAGCTATTTGCTGGAAAAAATGCGGACAGTTGGGGGACTGTGCTCATGCTTGGTGGTATTGCCCAGCAATTATTTCCTTTTGGGAAACCGTTATAGAACAAATGCATTTAATTACTGGATACAGGCTGGTCCCATCACTTGAGTCAATTGTTTGGTGTAGTGGTTAAGTGCGTGGACTCTAATCTGGGAGAACCGTGTTTGATTCCCCACTCCTCCACTTGCACCTGGCTGGATGACCTTGGGCAAGCCATAGCTCTGTACCAGCTGTTCTCTCAAGGACAGCTTGAGAAAGAGCTCTCTCAGCCCCACCTACCTCACAGGGTGCCTGTTGTGGGGAGGGGAAGGGAAAGGAGTTTGTAAGCCGCTCTGAGACTCCAAGTGAGTGAAGGGCGGGGTATAAATCCAATCTCTTCTTCTTCTTCTTTAGAGACAGGTCTGATTTCTATTGAAGACAAAAGTACAAAGTTACAAATATCTATGCTAATAGCAGTTGCAAGAATATCGATTGCACAATTCTGGAAAAATGAAAAAGCACCATCTTTATACTGTTGGCAAAACAAATTGTGGGAATATGTTGTATACTGTCGTATGGCTGGGGCGGCAGAAATAAATGAAACAAAAAGGCAGAAAGAGTTTCAAGCCACTTGGTTCCCCAGTATAGGTTATTTAACAGAGTGCAAGATAGTTCCTAAAAATCCTTTTTATGGAAACTTACTGTATTTTTAAGATGTTAATTGTTTTGACAAGATTTTAAATCAAGTTGAAGTTTGAAATGATTGTAACATGTACCTCGGTCTTGTATAATGCTCTGGTTACAATGTTTAAGCTTATTTTGTTTTTTTGTTGTTGGTTGTATTTTTGAAAAATAAAAAAAATTATTGGGGAAAAAAAGAAAAAAAAAAGAGGAAAGGCCAGAGCCATGGACAAAGGATGGTGGACACACGGAAGGCCTTTTCAGATGTTACATCCACAAAACCTGGGGACAGGGTTGCTGACTGTGGCTCAGGGAATTGGGGGGGCAGTGTCTTGGGGAGGGTGGAGTTTGGGGGAAGGAGCTGGGGGGATTTTATTTATTTATTTATTTGATTTCTATCCCAACGTACCCTGCAAGCGGGACCAGGGTGGGTTACAGTCATTCAAGAGTCAAAACAATAACAATATATAAATTAAACAGTTAAAACGATATCCATATGATCAGAGTGGGAATGCCTCAATGAAGATGCTCAGACTGGGCTATTAAGAAGCCAGCATTTTCGAGCGGGGGAGTAGATTCTGATGTCCGTCACCACATCCGAAAGCCTGGTGGAACAGCTCCCTTTTACAGGCCCTGTAGAATTGTAACAAGTCCCACAGGGCCCTGATCTCAAGTGGGAGCTTGTTCCAGCAGGCTGGGGCCAGGGCAGAAAAGGCCGTGGTCCTAGTTGAGGCTAACCAGACATCCATAAGGTCGAGGGCAACCAGAAGATGTTGGTCAGTTGAGTGCAATGCTCTGCAAGGCACATATGGGAAGAGATGGCCCTGAAGACATGCAGGTTCCTGGCCACATAGGGCTTTAAAGGTTAACACCAAAACCTTGAATTGGATCTGGTACTCTATTGGCAGCCAGCGCAGTTGGTGCAGCACTGTCTGAATGCGAGCCCACATCGGCATCGCCATCACCACATCTGCTGCTGCATTCTGCACTAGCTGCATTTTCTATGTCAGGTTCAAGTGCAGCTCCACATTGAGCAAGTTACAATAATCCAGTCTGGAAGTGACCATTTCATTGATCACTGTAGCTAGGTCCTGGGAAGTCAGAGGGGGAACCAGTTGCTTGACCAGACACAAATAATAAAAGGATGATCGAGCAACAGTGGCATAAGGTCCAGCATGTGGCCTGCTTGATGTGATGCCGTTTAATCTGGTGACTAGTTGTAATTAGTGGAGAACTCCAAGCTAGGCCCCACCTTGAGGCTGCTAACCCTAACTGGGAACCCATTGACCACAAGTATCATAAGGGTGGGTCCCCATGATACACCCAATATACACTGTTTTAAATGAACTGGGCAATGCATGGACTTTTCCGTGTACAAACAGCTTCTGTTCATGTGGTTTGGGTGTATGGAAGTTCGTGTGGTTTGTATGCATGACAAATCCATCCATTAATTAACATTAAACAGTGACTGTGAGCATCTGATGCATCGCAGGCATCATGAGCTCCTAATACACATGGTTGATTGGATTCCCAGTTCATGTGGACATAACATCTGAAGATGGCTAGAGAAAAAGGACATTGTCTCCTGTTTGCGAGATTGGGCAGCTATCCCAGCCTTTGTTTGTGTGAACCATTTCTTTCTGAGATCAGTCCCAGGCTGTTTCAGGATGACTTTCCATTTCTTTCTTTGAGCCTCTGTGACTGAAATAGGAAAGGAAAATATAGTAAAGAAAGTAAAGAAACAGTAAAGAAAAAATAACACAGTAAGAAAACTTACACATGATCAGAAATAACATTTGCAATAGCTGTTTGAAATAGGGTTGCCAGGTGAGGCTGACAAGTGGGTAGGGGACTTACCAGGAGGCTCTGGGAGAGGGAACTCTGAAGAGATTTTCAGGTGGTCACATTTAAAAGACCATATTTCTTTTAAATGCTTTCCTTCCATCGGAAATAATGGAGGATAGGGGCACCTTCTTTTGGGGTTTATAGAATTGGATCCCCTGGTCCAATCTTTTTGAAACTTGGGATGTTTTTTGAGGAAAGGCACCAGCAGCTATTCTTAAAATTTTGTGCCTCTAACTCAAAAAACAGCCCCCCAGAGCCTCAGATACTCATGGATCAATTACCCATTATACTCTATGGGGACCGGTCTCCATAGGTTATAACAGAGGACCCAGCAACTATTCCCCCACTTTCTGATAGCCCTGAAGCGGGGGGAAGGGCTCAAAACCAGGGGATCCCCTGCCCCCAACTGGGGATTGGCAACCATAGTTTGAACTGTTCTTGGATTTGGGTTCAGTCTAGACAACTCATAGGCCACAGTCAGAATTCCACTTTTAAGCAGTTTAAAAACAAACAAACAAACAAAAACAACCTCGTTCTGTTTCAAAATGGCAGAGTTTATCTCCAATTTACTGAGGATTACAAATCTGTACCTCTTCCCAGATAGATAGAGTCCATAGCAAAGCGCTGAACTATAAAAGCAGTCTGCCATCTCTAAACTATAACATCTCTCTTGAAGAGTACAGTGCAAAGTCAAGGTCATGCCTTTTTCAGTGTAGGAAATCAAGTAGGCATTCATAGGATGCTTCAAAACAAAGGGCTTTATGAGCCCTGGGCATGCTGAACCAGCATGGATTGACTCCGTAGGCATTAAGCCACACAGAGACTTGCTGGTTGTCTACTGAACAGCAGCTTGGAGGAACAGCCCAGGAAGGGCCACCTAAGCCTTTCCTGCTGTTTGAAATCTTATCAAAATGACCTCTCCTCCCTCCAAAAGCTGCTTTCTCATCTGCAGGGCAAAAGATAACAGTGGATTACTTAGTGAGAGAGAGTAAAATACCCACTGCTGCAACAGCTTAGTGCCACAAATTTAAAAATTGGTCTGGTTTGTTTATATGTTGTTCAGTATTATAGTTGGGCTCAATAAAATGGTGTATGTCTTAAATGACGTCTTAAAATGACCATCTACATAAAAATGCAGCATCAGTTGTCCTTGGGTCTGTTTCTCCTAAGAAGATCTTTGCAGTTCTTCTCAGTAAGGCCAGGAAAGGGTAAGAAAGACTCTCTGCTGTTCTCAGAAAGGTCAGGTGAAGGGGTCTGTTGTTGGGCAGAAGCTCTCTGGCCTGGAATGGGGGAGGGGCTCCTAAAAGGTATGGAGATGGTCTGTTTAAACAGGTGTGGCTGAAAGAAAAATAGGTAGGAGAGTCCCAGATTGAGGAGAAGGAGGGTTGCAGACAGCCCCATAGCCAGGAAATTTCCCCAGAGGCAGCACTGAACTTTGGGGAGGCTCCCCCATTAGTGACATCACCACCTCACTTTTATTATATACTAGTAATAAGGTTTGTTGTGGAAAGAAATGCAATGGGCTCTAGGAAGAGGGCCTGGGAGAGTGTTCCAGCCTGCAGCAGTTGCCCATATCCTTCCAACTTCCCCGGCAGCTCCAGCTGAGTGCCATGGCCAGACCACTGCTGGATGGGAGCCGTGAGGTGGTGACCGCTGCCATGGGTTGGAGGCCAGGTCTCGCTCTGGGCAGGACAGTGGGTCTGCTGGCCCCCATCTGCCGGAGGCCGCTCACCCTGGATGCCAGGCTGAACTGGGCCCTGTGTGCTGTCACAGTGCTGCACCCCCACGCCCTCTACCACTGCATGCAGGGCTCGGAGCCACCACAGAGTCACCCCAGGCAGGCAGATGGTGAGTGAAGGAGTGGCACAGCACCACCATGGAGGACTGGGTGGATCACGCTTCCTCTGCCACTGCCCTCTGCTGCCAGATACTGGGCAGGACCAGAGCAGCTGCCTGTCAGGGCAGGTGCTCGGCCAGAGCAGGTAATCAGGGAGGGAAGCGGAGGCCAAGCCTGAGCTGACAGGGGAAGCAGGGTGGCCAGCCACAGGGCCTTGAGGCCACAGGCCTCGATGCCAGAGTGGGAGAAGGGTGGGTGCTGAGGCAGGACAATGGGGCCTGTGGGCCCTCCTTCCCCATGAGGGGAGGCCGATGTGGGCTGAGGGGGGTGGCGTGGTCCCAGTTTTCTTTACTTTTCTTCCCTTTTGCTCTGCTCCTCCCTTCCTCCCAGTTGGCCTGCTTACCCTCTGCCCACTGGAGCATCTGTCCTGTCCGTCGGCTCCCAGCACACTGAGCCCGAGACACTGTCCGCCGCTTCTGTGGGTGGGACTCAGGCAACGCAGCCAGCCAACACAGCCAGTGCCTTCTAATTGGCAGCTGAGGGAGCCAACTGATTTGGGAGTGCATAGAATGTTGCTGCTTAAAAACAGAATTATACATAAGGAGAGGTTTTTTTTTGTCCCCAGGCAGCTTCCATAGAGAAAGTGTATGCTGTCGACACCTGCGGTGGAGGCATCTCCCACCGCCCCGCCCAATTCCCGGGCTGGCTCTCCTCAGTTCGTCAATGCTGAGACTTGGAGCCCAGCACAGAGAATGCCAGCCAGGCCAGCGACGGGGATGACGAGGAGGAAGATGATGATGATGAGGCTGCCAGCAGCACCAGCACCTCCAATGGCTGCTGCAGTGACGAGTCGTGGTTGCTAAGTCCTGGCAGCAGTGAGACTGATGCCAAGGGCGAAGCTGGCAGCAGTGGTAGTAGAAGTGCTGGGGCCAGGCCTGAGAGCAGCAGTGGAGGGATGGGAGGAGCAGCAGAAGGAGGTGGCGAGAGCAGCAGCATGTCCAGCAGCAGCAGCAGCAGCGTCAGCATCACTGCTGCCTTGCCTTCTCAGCTCTCTCAACAGGGGAAGTGAGGCATCTGGGTGGACCATTCTCTAATGGCCCACCCAGGTGCTTCATGGAGTATGTGCCAGCTAGTGGGAAGGGCCTGCCCCGGTTCTCCAAGAGCTCTCCAGAGGGCCATTCTCTCCTCCTCCCACACACCTCAATACAGTAGGGGAGGGGGGTGATGGGGAGCTTGAGCGGTGGGGCTCCCCCTTAATTGTTAGGCGACTCAGCCCCTAATGCCCCACCACTGGCTACGGCCTTGGTTGCAGGGATCTTGGTGGAACTAAAGATGAATGAGCTTAGAAGAAAGCAATCAATCAACAATGAAATGACTGAAATAAATAATAAACAAACAAATAAAACTGTTTAAGGTTGTTCTGGAAGGGAGAACAGAGGAAAGCTTGTCCCAGGACCAACTGAAAGAAAACTTCAGGACCACAAGTCTAGATAGGATAGTTGCATTTATCTACTGTTATTTTATTGCCCATATGTTCTTACGTTTGATCTGAAGATGAGTTTTTCTCCCTCCTCTCAAAATGCTGTATGAAAAATGTGTTTTTGCAGCTTACAATAAAGATCAATGTTTGGTTGTCTAAATAAGAGTTTACCCCTCGGAGGCTTTTTGAGGGCGACAGTGGCAAGCAGTTCTATACAAGGGAGAGAATGAGGCGGATACTGAATGCAGGTACCTGTTGAGAAACATTCGTGCATCTCTCCCAGCCTTAGAGCAAGTTAAAGGCTGTGCCCGGGGGGGCGGGGGGGGGGGCGGGAGGGGCGGTTCTCATCCAAAACTAAACAGGGAATTCTGGGTACTGTTTCAGTTTGGAAATATCCAAATGTACAACTCTAGTGTACTGTGACACTTAGCTATATTAGTAATAGATGAACTCCCACTTCAGAATCTGTACGACAGATTCTATTACCTTCTTTTTCTCTAATTTTTTTGCAGCGGTAAAGTAGTGGAGAGGACATATGCTGTGTACTGTGGAAGATGCTCTGTGTGTACAGACATCCAGAGTTGCTGAGAACTACACAAAATTGCCAAGGAATGGGAGGACTGAATGCAATAAGAACTGAGGTTGTGCTCTAAGGGATATTGATATGATAGTTTTTGAAACCATGGGGGGGGGGGGGGGGGAGAGAACCAGAAAATCTGGCGTCTTAACCTCTGGATCTAAGGCCACAATACAGTGCCCCATGGAATGTATGCTGGCAGTCCTAGAGACCTCACTAAAAATATTTGAATCTTTTTAAAAAAAAAATTAGGAAGACCCTTCTGAATTTAAGCATTAAATATTGCCATTTTTGGGGGGAGATTCTCTTAACCTAGCTGCTAGGCAGCTGAAAACATTCCTCCTTTCTACCCGTATCTGGGCAACCTTGGCATCGTGCAGAATGAATTTCGCTGCTTTTGCCAACCATGTGTTAAATCCAGATCTTGCATATGGTGTTCCCAGCATGCATTTGACACCAACCGTGAAGACGAGGGCTCAAAAACCAGTGCTAGCTTTGTACTGAGATTGATACAGAGCAATTTTTTTAAAAAGGATATCCCATTCCTCAGGGAACTCTGCTAACTTCAAAAACAACAACAACAACAACAAACAATGTCCCCATATAGCTTGTATGTTTGAATAATCAGACATTTGAGTGATCCTTTCATCCCTTCTGTGGGGTTTGTGGAGACCCTCTGAACTGGGATGACAGGATTTGGAACCTGAGTGTGGGTTCTCTTTGTATGTTATGGCCTATCATCAGTCAAATCCAGTGTGTAGGTTAATAAGGCTTAAACTTTAAAGGAACGGTGAGCAGCTGATTGACAAGCCTGCAAATAATAATCCAGTGGGAAGTTTTGTGCGGGTGAACTTAAAGCGTTTGCCGAGATGTGGTCTAATTTTATAGCCAATTATATTCATGCAGGAAATCTCATTAGATGAGTTAATGCCAATATCAAGGTAGCAGATTATTATTATTATATCTGAAATCCTATGTGACTCTGTTTTAAGAACTGGCAATTCTCTGCTTAAAGCATCCTCTTTCATTGAGATAAAGAATGTCTTTTAAAAAGCCGACAATCAGTGCAAATTAGTTGGCATAATAAGCCCAAGATGAAATGGAAATAACCTCTTTGCTCTAATTATGCCACTGAAAACTATAGGGTACTATTTTTTTCCCCTTTTCTTTTGACAAACCAGGCACAATTTTAATTTACATGGATAGGACTCCAAAAAGTGACCCTATAATAGCTTGCAACAGGAGGAATATCTGAACAAACTCCAAAGCAATTCAAGCTCCTAAAATCAATGACTTGTTGATAAGGCCATTTGTAGCGAGACTCCCCACAGTTAATTATTTGAGGAGGACAACCAGATACTCTTTCACCTTGTTTGAGTCAACTGCATGCATTTGTTTCAACCTGCAGTGCAGGGGGCAAGCTATGACCCATGTCCAGCCTTGCCATATCTATCAGCCAAGCAAACTAAGAATGTTAGGGATGGGTTTGTGATTCCCCTCCTCTTTGATGAGCAAGATGACTTTCTGTGGTTATCTGTCCTCTGCTCAAGAGGAGTCTTTGCATTCCAGACTTCTCTCCTTTGCCTTGGGAATGCCATAAATGCCTAGATGATATTGGCTTTCTGGATCCATAATATTAGTCTGGTTTGTTACCTGTCTGTAGAATGGTCCAAGCACAGTACTATTTGTTGTGTACTGTGAGCTTCAAACGAATATCCATTGTTCGAGAGGCTCCTTGCAGCTACATTTGGAATGGCTGCCCTTACTGAACTGGCCAATCAGGTAACATCAGCTTAAATGACACTATGCAAATAAGGGATCCAAGAGCCTATTTTCTTATTGGTGTATTTGTATTTTGTGGGTGTGTTTGGGGATTGGGGTTGTGTATATAGTTGCAGTGTGCATGCATGTGTTGTACTTACATTACTGAATAAAGAGCTATGCTGAAATCACGATAGCCTCTTGAACACACTGCCCCAGTGAATTATATATGTTCTAAGAGAATAGCAAGAGTCGTCACTTGTTCGTTGAACCCTTTGAGCAGTTTTGGGTAAGCACTACCCTTGCTCTAGCACTTTATCAGTGCATAGCACTTCACAAAACATTTATTTTACCACTCTCATACCCATTTTACCACTCTCATACCCATTTTACAGATGGGAAAGTGGAAGGAAAAGAAAATGGCATGTCTATTTATTGATTTAGAAGAAGAAGAAGATGAAGAAGATGAAGAAGAAGAGGAGGAGGAGGAGGAGGAGGAGATTGGATTTATAACCCGCTCTTCGCTTGGAGTCTCGGAGCGGCTTACAAATTCCTTTCCCCTCCCTTCCCCAAAACAGACACTCTGTGAGGTAGGTGGGGCTGAGAGAGCCCTGAGAGAACTGTTCTTGAGAGAACAGCTCTGACAGAACTATGGCTTGCCCAAGGTCATCCAGCAGGTGCAAGTGGAGAAGTGGGGAATCAAACCTGGTTCTCCCAGATTAGTTTGCACACTTAACCATTACACCAAACTACACTACACCCCACTTTTCTCCTCAGTGGGGACCAAAGCATTTCCCCATCTTCCATTTTGTCTTCACAACAACAATATGAGGTAGTTGACTTCCGGCAAGACTTGCGACCATGGCGGACGCGCTCCTCCTCATCTGCGGGGAGCGCAATCCGTACCCGGCGGGAAGAAGGGGCTTCGGACTGGTGCCGAGCCCCCAGAGACCCTAGTGAAGGGGCTCTGCCTGGGGTGGCACGAAGGGGATCTCTCCCTACGGTGGCGATCAAGGGATCAAGGTCCCCTTTCATCACCCCCATAGGTTCCCCCGTCCATGGGAGCCGTATGGCTAAAAGCGCAAAACCGAGAAGCAGCAGAGAGTGCAAAGCTTTGAAGCTGGAACTTATAGTTACGCACGGAGAAAACGTGAGTCTGAAGTAAAAATAAACAGAACACAGCGGGAAAGGCGGGTGGAGCAACCCCCCCCCCTCGAGACTGGCGTACTTACGGGACTCTTTACGTGGCATTACTGCATGAAAAAACGTACGTTCGGCTTGCTAGATGGTGGCATCGCTCTTTAGAGGATATGAACTTTAAAAAGATATAAGCGCAGTCGTAGAATTTGCTTCTTTCGTCCATCTTATCTAACTATCAACAAAGAAGCGCAGCCTCAACAATGGCGGGGAAACCGAAACCTTCCCCCAAACTAGGAAGTACAGCTCCGAGTTCAAAGGTTGATACCACAGAGATGAGCACTGTGTTCTCCTCGTTATTGCGACCTCTAGTGGACCAAATGACAGCTCTCAACGTCAAGATGGACAAGATGCAGCTGGACCTGAAGGAGTCGAATAAAACTACAGAGAAGCTGCAGCGAGAACTTCTGGAAGTTAAGACTTCAGTAAAAAATCATGATTCAAGGCTACAAAAAGCGGAGAAAGAAAAGGCCTTCCACTCTGATCAGCTTTTGAAACTACAGATGGAAAGATCGAATTTTTTCCTAAGACTTCAGAATGTACCAGAGGATTAAGGAGAAGACCTTAAAAATCTGTTAAGTGAAGCGCTTGAACCAGTGACAGGCTTAAAAGCAGCGGAAATAAAAAGCGATATGGATATGGTTTACAGAACCTATCCAGACTATACTAAAAAGAAAAGCCTGCCTGGTGAGATTCAGATAAGGTTCTCCAAAAAGTCAACAAGAGATGTGGTGCTTAGGACCACAAATAAAGCGGTTCTGAAGATCAAAGGAAAAGAAGTTAAAGTGATGAAAGATATTCCATTTGAAATAAGGAAAAGAAGGAAAGCCTATGGAAAACTGACATCTTGGCTACAGTCTGAATCTATTATCTACAGGTGGAATGTTCCGGAAGGACTGAGCTTCAGCATCAAAGACAAAAAATACAAGATTGACTCTGTTCAACAGGCAAAAAGTTTTTTGGAAAAAAGCAAAGAAAAGAAAAAAGAGAGAGACTCAGATGGTTCGCTGGCATCGCAAGAAAGTATGTATGGATTTGATAGCTCAAAGAGCGAAGAAGAAATTTCTGACTCGGAAAAAGGAGCAGCAGCTCCAAAGGTACAAGAAGAGACTGTTAAGACAAGAAGAGGACGAAAGAAGAAATAAGGGCTGAAATGTTTTTTGAAATTGCACTTATATATTATATATAATTTGTATAATTAAGCATTCCTTTAAAAGAACATGTCTGTCAAACAGCTTTTTTATTTTTCATATATCATCAGTAACAATCTTAATTGAATATTAACCAAGGTTTAAAATGCTTCATATGTATTAATGGTAAGGTAATATTAAGCAAATGTTAAAGCACACTCTGTATAAGGTAAATATAGCTTAGAAAAGTAGCGATGTAGTAGTAGAAATAGATAAAATCAATAAAAATCTTATAAAAAAAAAAACAATATGAGGTAGTTAGGCTGAGAATGTGTGACTGGTCCAAGGTCACCCAGCAAAAGCTTAATTAGACATGGTGATATTCTCAGCAGCGCTACCCTGAGAATCCTCCAACACAGGCCTGTGTCATTATTTCAAACTCCGTTCTTCTAATGATTTGGGGTAACAGATTTTCTGAGTGGATTGGTGATGGGCCAACAGCTGTAACTTTTCACCAGGATAACTATAGTGTCTAAATGGCTTATCCCTAAAAAGGAACTGCTCCTTCCAATCAAAGGCCCCATTGCTTTATACGTGTGCATACAAAGACCTATTCCATATTCCAGACTTTATCTTTCATCTTTGTTGATTTATATTCCCAAAGAACATTTGTGATAACGTCCTTATTTTATTTTTTAAAATTAAAATATCAAAAGGAATGACTTACCAAAGCTCTGTTCCTCCTAAGGATAGTTTAACTAATTTACAGTGCAGTGCCATCTTCTGGTTATTCAAGAAGTCTTTCATGAAGATAGAATCCGGTGGGTAGCCGTGTTGGTCTGAAACAGCAGAAGAAAGTCTGAGTCCAGAGACACCTTTAAGACCAACAAAGTATTATTCATGATACAAGCTTTTGTGTGCATGCACACTTCTTCTGGTATCTGAATCTTAAGAAGTATACATGTACATGAAAGCATATACCTTGAATAAAACTTTGTTGGTTTTAAAGGTGCCACTGGACAAACTTTGTGCAAGAAGTCTTGGTGATTTCATTTGAGGAGGCACACACGCAAACAGAATCTCTTTCAAAGATCCCCTGCCATACTTTCGGAGGCACTGCTAGTACCTATTGATCATTATTCTCAAAATGGGTTTTGGATTTGCTTTTATTGGTGGATCAATATGTATGAGATAGATAAATAGATACATTACTTAAGCAATGGATCTATATGTTATATCACTCACTATGTATCTTTTTTATGCTCTCCAGTCACATGTTCTTCCTTGAAAAGTATGCAGACAGGGTCTATCTATATTCTAATAGCAAGTGGCCCCATCCGTGGAGGGGGCCCTTGGGGGGGGGGGCAGGGAGATTTTTCTGCACACTTGGGGGATTCCCCACGTGTGCAGAAAAATCTGAAAAGTTAAAAAAAAACTTTGGGGGGATATTTAACCCCCCCAAAAGTTAAAGAGCATTCCCTGCGCATGTGCAGGGAATGCTCTGGGAACTCTGTGGTGGCCCGGTGGCTGAGAGCCGCTCGGGCCTCACTGCAGGAGCCGGGGTGTGTGTGTGGGGGGGGGGAATCAGCGGCTGGGAGGTGTCCAGGTAGAGCAGTGGATCCGAGCTGTGCCTGGACATGCCGAGGCAGCACCGGCAGCAAGAGCAGCCTCATCCCCCGAGTGGCGCCATTGCTGGAGCCGCTGGCCATCGGGGGGGGGGGTCTAGATGTGGAACTCCTAAACCTCAGTACCCCCGGAGCAGGTGAGCACCACTGCGGCCAGAAGGTGTCCTTGGGTGCAGATATTTTTGGAATAAATATTGTTAGTCTTTAAGGTGCCCCTGTTTCATTTAGCATGCAAAAACAATCGGTTTGAGGTATTTTATAAATACACACTAGGGTTGCCAGCCTCCAGGTGGTAGAGATCTCCTGACAATACAACTGACCTCCAGGCAACAGAGACCAGTTCACCTGGAGAAGACGGCTGCGATGGAAGGTGGACTGTATGGCATTATACCCTGTTGAAGTCTCTAACTTCACCTCCCCAAACCTCGCCCTCCTCAGGCTCCACCCCACAAAATCTCCAGGTATTTTTCGACCCAGAGCTGTCAACCCTAGTACACATGAATCCCTTTGTTTTAGATGTTTTGTGTATTTTATCTATCCGTCTGTCTGTCAGTCTGTCTATAATCTACCTACTGACCTACGTACCCACCCCTCTCTCTTTCCCCCCCTCCCTACAACCCCCCATCATTTTTCATATAAGGCAAAGATAAAGGTTTCCCTTGCTCGAAAGCCAGTCAAATCCGACTCTAGGCTTGCGGTGCTCATCTCTGTTTCCAAGCTGAAGAGCCAGCGCTGTCCAAAGATGTTTCCATGATCATGTGGCCAACATGACTAAACGCCAAGGCGCACGGAACACTGTTACCTTCCCACCGAAGTGGTACCTATTTACCTACTTGCAATGTCTTGCTTTCAAACTGCTTGGTTGGCAGGAGCTGGGGCCAGAGATGGGAGCTCACTCCGTCACACAGCACTGGAGTCTCGAACTGCTGAACTACCAACCTTTCAGTCTGCAGTTCAGTGACTTAACCACTGAACCACCGTGTCATGTACAGCAATATAATACAGTGGGTAGAAATCAAGATGTTACCATACAAATAGATCCTATGTTCACATTACTGAAGCCCCTTCTTACTGCAGCACCAGGGACACTATGCTCTTTACAAAAATATCTGATTTTGCTAAGGGGGCTTTTTTTTTTACAAGATGGTATGCAGATTTTCTTCAGTGTTTTATCTGAGGTCCTCCCCCACAACACACACAGCTCCTTATATGGTCCACCGCGATGGAGAAAGGAGACTCAGAACAACCCCAGTGCTCTGAGTAAATCGTGCCAATGCCGTAACAGCCACGGATTCCAATCTGGACTGTTTCACCATGCGTATGTCTCGAGGCATAGAGGAAATGAATTGGCCATTTCAATCAATCAAGGCTGCAGCCTGCCATTAACTCAAATGTGAACAAGACTTCATGTTAAACTGTTTCTATTAACATCCAAGCAAAGACAAGTTGTACATCTCCCCAAACGTCAACTGGAGGTGTGTTTTAGAGTTCCGGGGCAACGTCCATTCTGGAACTCTCTCTGCTGCTGAAAGATCACATCTAACAACATTCTCAGGATCTCTCTACTGGAAATAATAGCCGAGGGAGGAAGGGGGAGGAAAAACCAAACATTCTCACATTACTTCCAGCCAAAATGCTATAAAAATGCAGGACTGAGAGCAAACACTCTCCAAGCATTTTAAGGGGGAAGACATAAGGAAACATTTTTTCTCATGACATTTCTTCTGGAAGTGGGTGGACCTGTCAGGCACTGGCCTGTGGATCCATGCTAAGCAGTAATGGGAATATCTTAGGGGTGAACTCTCCAGTGATAGCTGGACAGGAAGGCTTCCAGAGAGGGGGAGAGAAAAATCAGGTTATAATCTCTGCTGCAGTGGGAACAATGATGAAAAGTACGCATTTAGCAAGAGGTCGAAAGATGAGAAAAAATTCTCACTGCTGTAGTAAATCAGTAATAAAATACTTCTCAGGCATCATGTCCATGCAGGCTAGGAGCCTGGCAACCACATGTATAGGGGGTGTGCACTACATACAATGCTCCCCATACACATGGTCAACATGTTGTCTGAACAGGGGAATACATGTATTTTGCTTGTGTGCAGTTTCTGTGTCTGTGAACCAGAATCCTACAAAATTCAGTGATCTGTACACCCGTGTAGAATATATATGTTGCTTCTGTTCAGACAACATGGCACCGGGGGATATTGGGAGAATCTGGGAAACTGGGAAATTCCTGGAGATTTGGGGGAAGTGCCTGAGATGAGCAGAGTCTGTGGAAAGGAGGGAGCTTGTGGACTTCCAAAGCTGCCATTTTCTCAAAGGGAATTGATCACCATAGTCTGGAGGTCAGTTGTAATTCTGGGATAACTCCAAGCTACATGTGGTGGTTGACAGCCCTAATATGGGGTTGCCAGGTATATGTGGATGTAACATTTGAAAAGGGCTTAAGTGATATTTGTATCTCAACCTATGGATTTCCCTGTTCCCCAGGGCGTAAGAGGATGGAGAAACTTCCCCAGGAAGTGTGACAGCTGCTGGAAGTGTGATAGCCGCTGTTTTCTATATAAGAGGACTTGGGCTTTGGTAGAAACATAAACTGCAGATGCTTCTCATTATTTCCAATGGAGAGAAGGCATTTAAAAGGAATGCAGTCCCTTTAAATAGGATGGAGTTCCCTCTCTCAGAGCCTCCTTTCAAGTCCCCCATTCACTTGTTGGCCTCACCTGGCAACCCGAGGAGCTGGGTTGCTACCAAGCATATCCACAGGCACTGGAATAACCTCTGAAGTTAATTAGCTTCAAAACTAGCAAGGGTATCATTCAACTACAGGAGTACAAACAGGTAAGATTAGGTTGATAGGATGGCAATCCATATTTCGAATCTCTAGATCTACAAATGGAGCCTTTCTATTGAATCCTGAATTATCTGTGGTTAGACTGGGAGGGATTTATGGGAAGACCTTTTTGGTAGCTGCCCCCAGATTATGGAACTCTGTCCCCCTAGGAGATCCATTTGCCAACATCTCATCAGGCCTTCGAGAGCAAACTGAAGATATTTTTAAAATAGTTCTGGAAAGTTACGTAATGATTGAATTAATGACTGGTTTAGTGTCTTTGCTTTCTTGTTGCAGTTTCTTGAACTGTTAGCCACCTTGGGTGTCTCAGGCAGAAAGGTGACATAAAAACAAACTAGCAAGGTAATTAATATTAAATAAACCTCGAAGTCCACCCATCCCCTTTCCCGGTGACAGAGAAGGCTACACAAGTTCACACAAATGAAAAACTGAACTGGGGCCTCATTAGGGTTTAGGTGGAAAATCTGAATACCCTCTTCCAGTCCTCTGCAAGCAAACTGGTTCCAGATATGTTAGTGACTGGAGACAATTTGTGAAGTCTGAAGGGAAGTTGGAGGCTGGGCAAATTTGAGTTTCTGATTGTAATTTTTACTAGATCCAGGTGGGCAGCCGTGTTGGTCAGAAGTAGTAGAACAAATTTCGAGTCCAGTAGCACCTTTAAGACCAACCAAGGGCATAGACTTTCCAGTTTGGGGGGGTGGGGGCTGGGGCTGGTCCAGAGACATTACAGGCCATTGTCTCCAGGGGAGGCTCAGCACATCCTGGAAAAGTTCAGGGGGGGGGGGCCTCCAGCACCCCAGCCTCCCTGAAGTTGATGCCTATGAGGCCAACAAAGGTTTATCTGAGGTATGAGCTTTCGTGTGCACGCACACTTCTTCAGATACATTGTTTTGACTGTTCCTTACTGCTGTTTTTATTCTCCAGTTGCTATTTTTTTATGGTTTTTGGATGTGAGGATTTAATTTATTTTGTGTCCTGTTTACATTTATTGATTGATCTTTTGGGAGGATTTGTTTCCTACCTTCCTCTTGTGAGCTGCTTTGGTCTGGTATTCGCTAGAATAGAAAGGTGGGATATACAGTTTGGAAAGAAACAAACAGACTTGAAGCTTCATATTTCTTCTGAGGCGGGGGGGATGGGACACACCACAGTGTGGCTAAAGTTAGTTGGGATGAAGCCCCCTTTCAAACAAATGAAACAATGCTGGACTAATTCAGGACTCAGTAATTTCAGTAGAACTCAGTCACAATGGAGATTGGTGGAATTCAGAGACTTGGCCTTTGTTTTCATTCAGAGAAATATTGCATGCCCATTCTTTTATGAAGAGAGAGGGTTGCCAACCAGAGTGTGCTCTTTCTGTTCATATTTTGAAATGAATGGGAAGCCCCACTGGGATTTACTTCCAGGTATATGGCTCTTATCGGGCTGTAAAAATGACAAATGAGGACCTTGCAATCTGCTTTTTGCAGTTATGATAAACAAAGGCACACACTTTAAGCGATTTACCCTGGGTCAGACAGGATATCTGTGGCAGAGCCAGGAAATTAGCCTCTATCTCTTGCATCCCATGCCCACACCGCAAGATTATGCTTCCTCTTTCCCCATGGTCTTTTCAAATCAAGTGGCTACAAAGCATCATTCATGTTAGCAATGAAGAGTCAAGCAAACGCTCTGTCTGATCTGTAGAGTTTTCATTCTAAAATAATCACCCTGGGTGGTGTCCTCTTGCCTCTTTAATTATATGTGTGTTTTAAGAATGATTAAACTAACAAGAACCATCCTCCACTCTCAGGACTGAACAGAAGCCAAACCTTTGCGGAGATTGGTAATTATGCCTTTGAAGTTTTCTTGGTGTTGGTTTTTAAGATAAACCTCCTTGCCACTTCACATGTGCTGTCTCTGATTGGTGCGAGCTCTGCACAACAAATATTCAGATGGGCTTGAAGTACTGTGGTTGTGTCAGAATTAGAAAGAGGTGCCCAGAGAATAAGAATCCAAAACTGGTTCAGGTGATAGCTTTCTTTAGTTCAGCTTAAGAGGAGCATCAAAAATAGGGCTGCCAGTCCCCAGGTGGGAGTGGGGGATCCCCCAAATTGGCATGCTCCTTCCCACTGGTGGGGGAAACACCACCCCCAAACAGCAACATGGCTGTGCAATGATGACATCATGTTGAAGTGATGTCATCACACAAGCAATGTTGCACAGGGGACACTCTGGTTTAAGGGCAAAAGTCTATGGTTCGAGGACCATATTTACCCTCAAACCAGAGCATTCTGTGTGACATCACCAGCGGGGTGATGTCACTTCCATGTGGTGACATTACTGTTTGGGACAGAGCCCCCCCCCCCAAGGCTCCCTTCCATCCCCCTCCAGCTGAACATGAGTACCTGGCAACCCTAAGCAAAAATGTCAAAGCTGAGAGAGCTGATCTTTTGACAGGATACAAGGCTGAAAGTGATTATAGGCCTGCCGATGTACAAGATGCTTCATAGAACTGTAAAACAAGAAATGGGTCTCTACCCTAAGATGCTTCCAGTTTAAAATTCAGCAGAAGTAAAGCAAACTGACCTGGATAGCCCAGGCTAGCTCAATCTCATCAGATCTCAGAAGCAAAGCAGAGTTGGCCCTAATTAGTATTTTTATGGGAGATCACCAAGGAAGTCCAGAGTTGCTATGCAGAGGCAGGCAATGGCACGCCAGCCTCTGAATGTCTCTTGCCTTGAAATCTCTGTCATTCGATGGTGAGAAAGGAAAGAAGAAGAGCCAGTTGAAGGCAAGGGGAACAGAAGCAAGGCTGCCAGAGGAGATATATGCAAGAATTCAGTTATGTGCACTGCATTTCTGTAGAGCAGGGGTCCCCAAGCTTTCTGACACTGTGGGCACCACTGTAATTCTGATATAGGATGGTGGGCACAACCACAAAATGGCTGCCAGAAGAGGCTAAGCCAGCCACAAAATGGCTGTTATGGTTTACCTTTTAGTCACCAGTGAAAGTCCTCGTAGTGGTAGTAGCTTAGGGATGCCAGGTCTTATCTGACCGCTGGCAAGGTGGGTCCAGTCTCCCCCTGGGAGTTATAGAATCATAGAGTTGGAAGGGACCTCCAAGGTTAAAAGAAACAGTCTAAATAGCAGACTCTTAAAGCTTATTTCATTCAGAACAGACATATCAAACTGATGGATAAAACTTTTGACCTAAGGACCATATGCGTTTCGGCCCCTATGGGCCTTTCTCAGTGGTCAATATTCCTTATTTTACAGTGTTTTATTTATGTGTACACCCTAATAAATACTTGTATTTTTAATAATAATTTACTTGTTAGCTTGACCCTCTTAGATCACAGCTACTTTTTGGGCTGAACCCCCTCCCTTTTTTTTCCTCTTCATTTCTTGTCAGATAAGCATGAAGTCTTCTGGCATGCGTGCAAAGCACTGGGCATGTCGGGTGGGATGCTCTAGCATTTGGACAAAAAACCCTCCATGGTCACCATAGAGTTTCCCCCCAAATGCTAGAGCATCCCTCGCACAACGTGCCAAATGTGATGTTGTGCCAAGTGTCAGTTGCGCCGGGCACGTCGGGTGGGACAAGGCACTTTGGGGGCAGGGCTCCCCCCGCCGACCAACTGGCCGGCAGCAGATTGGGGGCCCTGGAATCAGGGGAACCCCCACCCCCTCTGGGGGATGGCAACCCTATTAGTTGCTGCTAAGGCAACATTTTTTTAAAAAAAATCTGCACAGCCAATCAAATTTCCAATGGCCTGGATTGAGAAGATGTGGGGGAAATCGGGCGAAGCTGCAGGTCAAATGTGGCTGTGCAGCTCATAGTGGGAAATTGACACATGCAGTCGGGTGAAAGGGAAGAATGGGAGTGGAGCAGCAGCTTGTGTGAAATCAGTCACAGGAAGCTTTTCAATGATTATCACTAAGAACAGCATGGTGATATAGCCAGAATCAGCATCCTTCAGCACTAGGTCCTGTAAATAGTTTAAAGACTGACCAAATTATGCAGAACAGAAGTTTATACTGTGAAGCATCGTCCAGGAAAACAAAGCACCTTTTCCCTTCTCACAGGTCTGTTTCTTGTCCTAATTTAGCTCTCAGCCCTATAAGCTTTTTCTTCATACTATAAGACTTTCCAGAAATTTAGCTTTAAAAAATCAACATAGACACAATCTTTGAAAGTGCATGAACACTCTGGTTCAGCTAGGACTGGAATTCAGACGGTAAGACTGGCTACAGGTGGCAAAAGGCAGGTCTTCTCAACCTCCTACCCAGCAGGGAAAGGAGATCATAATGGAAATTTTGTTTTTATCTGCCTCCTTTCATGTGGTGACACAAGAAGAGGAGAAAACCCGGCACCACGGGTGGCCTTGACATTTGATTCTTGATGAGCCTGGCAGAGTGTTCCCTTAATTTTAGATTCCTGGGTGGGTCAGCATGGAACTGAGTAGCGGCATTCTTGTGAGAGGAGTGTATTGGCATTCAGTTTTCTTTTTGCTTGTTTGTCTGGATCAGTTGAGCAAATGCCTGATCAAAAGGCAACAGAAAGCCTGAATCAGACCCAGGGGAATTCCAAAAATTGGGCTACTTTGGGTAAAGATGAGACTGATGGGGAGAATTACTTCGGATGGCACTGGCAAGGGGTACGGCAGCACAGAGGACAACCAAAGAATGAGAAGTGGAGTAAGGATCCAGAAGGGGGGAGCCAGGCCCATAGCTACAGTAGCATATCTCAGTGCTGGGCCCCCTGACTTACTGGCAAGGCCCCATGACTTCCCATCCAGCCTAGGGCCCCTGAGCAATGGCAGGTGCATGGAAGGAGCCAGGTATTCCTTTAATTCAATTAGCCAGTGCCTCCTGAGAAATTTAAATGCCCCCGACTTAAAAAATCCTGGCTACAGGCCTGGAGGGAGCAAACCCGGCATCTGAAAAAGAGGCAGTAATATTGATCTCTATGGAGCAGCAAGATTCCTAATATCATCCATTGTTTCAAACCAATATTATCATTGGAATGTTACCTTTTTTGCCCATTATTTCAATAAGCAGCCACAGCAGAGTTACTAGTCTCAAGGTGGGGCCTGGAGGTCTCCCAGAATTACTACTAATCATGTCCCCAGTATGAAATGGCAACTTTGGAGGGTGGACTTGAAGGCGTCTCATTCTTACCAAGCTCCTTCTCCTCCCCAAACGCCATCCTCTCCAGACACTGCCCCCAAATCTCCTGGAATTTCCCAAGCCAGAGTTGGCAACATTAAGCCATGGGTCTTTTTGAGGTGCAGGTCCTCAGCAATGTATTTCTGATCACAAGCTCTCCAAGTTTGTAAAAAAAAGAAGCAACTTGTTGATCTGATCCTTGGTTATAACTATAAGAAGAAATCTACTTTAGATTTACACAAGTCGGGAACCTACAAGGACTCGCAGGGGTCACTTTATTTCCCCCTACCTCACAGGGTGTCTGTTGTGGGGAGCGGAAGGGTAAAGGAGTCTGTAAGCCGCTCTGAGACTCCCTTGGGGAGTGGAGGGCAGGGTATAAATCCAATCTCTTCTTCTCTTCTTCTTCTTCTGTATCCCCTTCAATCACCTTTCCTCATACTATGTCCTCTTTCTCTCCTCCTGACAGCTTCCATATTCTGTCCCATTTCCTTCCTTCCTTCTTTCCTTCCTACTTACCAAGCAACTTTTCTTTTATCTGGATCCTCCATATTCAGTTTTATCTATTATTTAATTCATTTCTACCTCAACTTTCTCCTTAGTGAAGACCCAAAGCAGATTACATCATTCTCCTCTCTTCCATTTTAGATTTTTCTGCAAACCTGGAGCTTTTCTCTGGTTTGTAGAAAGATCCATCTTGTCTGTCCAAGGCTCCAATCTCAATTTAAATATCCAAAGATGGGGCAACACTGAGAGTTAGATATACTGTGCAAGCAAGGCGGGATATAAATCACAAATAAATAAATAAAATATATTGATTCTTGTGGAAAGCAGTGACATCCCACTTGAGGTCCTATTTACACATTAGAAAGCAGGGTTGTCAGGTCCCCATCATGCTCCAGTGGAGGAGTTTGGAGGATGTTCCAGGAGTGAGTGGAGACACCCCCAAGTCCCACCCCAAGTGCAACCACCTGTCTGGCCATCCCTCTCCCTCCCTCCTGCTAGATTTAAAGGGCCCTCCAGCTGATTGGCGGGGCACATGGTTCCTGCCCATCAGCTAAATCCTTTAAATCTGCCAGGAGAGGAAGGAAAGGGGTGGTCAGGTGGATGGTCATGCTTGGGGGTGCGGCTTGGGGGCAGGGTTTTCCCCACCAGCCAGCTGGCTAGGGGTGGATTGGAGCCCCCAAAAGCAGGGAAACCCCATCAGGACCTGGGGGCTGGCAACCATATTACAAAGTCCTCGTGCTTGTTGAACAGACATTCAGTGTGAGTTTTACATCAGACTCATGTGTGCCCTTTTCTCCTCATGATTAGGGCATGTGGACAGAAGTGGCACCTGCCTTCCCATCCACTCTGTTTCCTGTACTTTAAAGTACCACATGAAACAGCTCTTTGGTCAATTGCAAAACTTGCGTGCATAGAATCATAGAGTTGGAAGGAACCTCTGGGGTCATCTTGTCCAACCCCCTGCACAATGAAGGAAATTCAAAAATACCTCCCCCCCACACATACCCCCCAGTGACCGTTGTTCCATGCCCAGAAGATGACACAGGTTTATAAATGCAGCCCATAGCTGTTCCACAGGGTAGTTTACAGAGAAGAAAACAGCACTGAGTAGGAGACTGAAGCTGCTTCGGTACACATATCCCAGTCATGAGGAGAAAAGGGCACATATGGGTCAGGGAGACTCAAAACTCACACTGAATATCTGCTTCAAAGTACTTTTGTCATTGCTCAGCTTATCCAACCTCTCCTCACAGAGATAAGGCAGTAAAAAGTCTACATCTACTAAACGATTTCTGTGATAGCAGAGTTCAGCTATGGACTTGACAGACATTAAGAGTGCTTACACTGTTGAGTGTCACATCATGGATTTTTTTTAAAAAAAATACTTCAAAAAAACCCCAAACGGATCACTCTCCCAAACAGGATAAGGCTGTCTGAATGATCAAAATACACCAATATGCAATAATTAACAACCAAGATTAGTCAATATTTGAGCACGGAGTCACATGATCACTGAACAGCTACTGTCAGGCAGGGTTACACGGATGACCTCACATTGCAGGTTTTTGGTAATCCATTAATGGGCAGCAAAGTATCAGCTGCTTAGTTGATTATTAGACAGTTTTACATTTTCTGTCTTATTTCTGCTAATTGAACTACCAAGATGGTTTGGCCCAAAGAGAGCCCATTCTTTTGCTGGTGGCAAAAGAATGCTAATATTCTTTAAAGGTTTGTCACTATTTCCTCAATGGGAGCTAACTGTCAGGAAATGGTCTCTTGTTCAAGGACCAATCCAATAATGGAGACAGCATTACCTATCCAACCCCCATTTGAGCTGAGGGGACAGAGATGTATGGGTGAAGAAACATTCCTTTGTTGTTCTTCAAGATTTCATTCTGAAAATATGATGGGAGGTAACCTGCTGCCTCTCTGCCTCCACTTGCATTCTAATTGTAGGTATGTAAATAAAGTAAATATAATAAAAATGAGAAAAGTTTACAACACTCTCTCACCCAAAATGAAACCATACATGGGTAGTGTTAGATATGAAACTTCTCACTGCTTGAGGAAGTGGGGGGGTATATAAGATATGCCAGTACGCTGATGACACCCAGCTATATCTGTTGATGAGTGGCTGGCTGAATATGGCTCTGGACACCCTGGTGGAGACTATGGTTGGTTGGTTAAAACAGAGCTGACTGAAACTAAATCCATCAAAGATGGAGGTCCTGTGGCTGGGCCAGGAGGATGCAGAGTTGGGATGTCAACTTCCAACCCTTAGAATCATATAATCATAGAGTTGGAATGGACCTCCAGGGTCATCTAGTCCAACCTCCAGCACAATGCAGGAAATTCACAAATACTTCACCCTCCACACCCCCAGTGACTCCTGTTCCATGACCAGAAGATGACAAAAAAAAAAACCCTCCATGATTTCCAGCCAAACTGGCCTGGAGAAAAATTGTTCCTGACCCCATGGTGACCTTGATGGTATCCAGCTGTCATCTGGACCAACAATCAAAAGTCTGGGCATGATCCTGGATGCCTCCCTTTCAATGCAGATCCAGGTCACAAATATAGTTAAACTGGTTGCCATCTGCCCCAGGTTAAGCAGTTGGCCCCCTTCCTATTTTCCCCTGACCTCACCACAGTGATCCATGCAATGCTCACCTCCAGATTAGACTACTGTAACTCACTCTACACAGGGCTACTCTTGAGACTGACCCAAAAACTGCATCTGGTCCAAAATGTAGCTGCACATGTTCTGACAGAAACTTTTAGAGCCCATATCCAGCTGGTGCTCCGCCAGCTACACTGGCTCCAGGTTGAATACCAGATCAGGTTCAAAGTTTTGGTGTTAACCTTCAAAGCCCTACACCAGGGGTGGCCAACCTGTGGCTCGGGAGCCACACACGGCTCTTTCACACATATTGTGCAGCTCCTGGCAGGGCGGCTGGGGAAGCAAAGGGGAGGCATGCTTTTTCTCTCTTTCTCCCTTCCTTCCCTCCTCCCTCCCATCTATTTGCTTTCCTAGTTTCTCTCTCTCTCTTTCTTTCCACTTCTTTAATTCTTTCTTTCCATCTCTCTCTTTTTCTCTCTCTCTCAATATCATTAGCAAACAAGTAATATCATTATCAATAACCGGTTTTCCTTGTTTGTTTTTATTTTTGGCAGTCCCATTTAACATTAATAAAAAGCAAATTTGCATATTTTTAAAAATAAAAATGTGTGTGTGATATTTGTTCCTGTCTTGCGGCTCTCAGACATCTGACGTTTATTCTATGTGGCTCTTATGTTAAGCAAGGTTGGCCACCCCTGCCCTACACGGTCTGGGACCAGCATATCTTTGGGACCATCTCTCCTGGTATGTCCCCCAAAGAGCATTACACTCCAGTGATAAGAACCTTCTGGCCCAAAGACTCTCTGGCTGTCCTCAACCAGAGCCAGGGCATTTTCAGTCCTGGATGTGACCTGGTGGAATGCTCTTCTGGGGGAGATTTGGGCCCTGCAAAATAATGCAGTTCCTCAGGGCCTGTAAAACAGAACTGTTTCGGCATTCCGCCAGGCCTATGGTTAAGGGCTGCAACAGGTTTCCATCTCAGATTGGCCTTCACTTCTTCTCTTCCCCCCCTTCCCCTCCCCTTCCTTTTATCAGATAGCTTTGAAGATAACTACTCCCCCTCCCCCGGATTTTACACCATTTGATAGTGAAATGTGCTACTTGCGTTTTATGCTATTTATTGTATTTTAATTGTATTTTGAATTGTTGATGTTTTAACTGTGCAAGATATTTTTTACAAATGATGTTACCCACCCTGAGCCTTGTTTACCGGGGAGGGCAGGCTACTAATTCAATAAAACAACATAAATAAAATCCCCCAGCATTTGCTGTCTCAGACTTTCAAAATATCTTGAGTCATCTCTTCCACTGAGTGCTGAAGTTGATACTTTCATTCACTGGCATTGATTGTGTTTTCCTGCATTACAAATATGAGACCTGAGGCCCAGTTTAAGAGGGTAACATGGAGGCCCTGAGCTAGATGGTCCATGCTGGCCCAATCTTGTCAGATCTTGGAAGCTAAGAAAAGTCGGCCCTGTATGGTACTTGGATGAGACACCACCAAGGAAAACCAAGGTTGCTCTGCAAAGGCAGGAAATGGCAAACTGCCTCTGAACACCTCTTGCTTTGAAAACCCTACAGGGTTGCCGTAAGTCAGTTGCAGCTTGACAGCACTTTCTACCACCACCATGGAGGCCACAGGCCCAGCTTAAGAGGGTTTGCAGTGATGTGCTTTTCTGTGATCTGGCTGTCTGATGAAATTCTCACTGGACGCTTTCACCACAAACAAGCAGAATTTAGGGCTGAAAATAATGTTTTTGTGTCTTGCTACTCCAGAATCAAAGAAAAAAATGGTAGGGGAGTCAGCCTTTTCTCAAAAACATTCATGAAATGTCCTTGGGCCTCTCATTCCTTTGTTAAATTCTTTTAGACTTAGGAAGTTTCTCTAAAACTTGACTATGTTTGCAATATCTTGTAGTTAAAGAACACTGCTGCTCCCCCCTCCCTGCCGCCCATCTATGGAGGATAGGATGAATAAATGCTCCTCCTGTTCTTTGAACTAGACAGAAGCCATTTTCAATATCTGAGAACTGACAGCTCACCCTCCCTTAATTTGTGTCACTTCCTTCTTTCTTTCATCTGGTCATTTGTCTTTTAGACCCTTTATCTTTTTCATCTCTTCTCTGAATCCGGACTATCTTGTCAGCATCCTCATTGAATTCTGGTGCCCAGAATTGAAACTACTGCTTCAGATAGCACCAATGAGAAGATGACAAGGATGGCCTCCAGTATCTTGAAAACAAAGCTTCCATTAATACCATCTGAAATAGCATCAGTCTTCTGGGCCACAGGACAGTTGTTGAACTCATGTTCAGTTTTAATCCAGTTTCCAATTGGGTAGTTTGCTGGGTCTTTGAGGAGATGGAATAACCACATTGTAACTGACAAATGGTCAAATTAGAGCTGTGACAGGACCAGATTGCCACATGGCTCCAATAGTACAAAGTTTAGTCCAGGGTGCCCCAGTGCTTCAGGACAAACCTTGCTGGTTGTTGAGAGTGATCCATCCAGTGAGTGGAAAGTATTAATTCTACTTGGAATCTGTGTCAGAGTTTAATTTATTTGTTTATTAGATTTATAGCCCACCCTCTATTGTACAACAGGGCTCAAAGCGGATAACAACAATAGTCATAAATTACATCTATTAAAACAACTCTTACAATACCGTTTAAATCAATACAATGGCATCTCTGACATCTCTAATTGACTGGGTTTTCTCACTACACCAGTGTCAGAAGCTCACTGGGTTCACTAACAGGCAAACTAGATACTTAGTTCTGTATTACAACAGATGTAGGCCTTTATACCTTCACACTGCAGGTAGGAGATGATATGTTCAAGTGTCCCCCATACAAATAGTTTCCTGCATATAGGCAATTATTCATGTCAGGCAGAAGACAATTATAATTTATTTACTTCGTTTATATTTATTTTACTTCATTTATACCCACATTTCTCCTCAATGGGGACCCAAAAGGCTCATAACATTCTCCTCTTTTATTTAGCAGCTTAAATGGTTCTGCTCTCTTCCATTTTTTTCCCTCAGAACAACCTATGAGGTGGGTTAGGTTGAGAATTTGCTGACTGAACCAAGGTCACCCAGCAAGCTTCCATGGCCGAGAAGGGATCTGAACTTGGGTCTCCCAGATCCTGGTCTGACATTCTAACAACTACACAACACTGGTGTAGTGAGAAAACCCAGTCAACTAGCCAATATGATGTCAGAGACTATTCCTCTACAGCTCTGCGAAGGGATAATGACCAGTCATTAAATATACACAACACCAGAGACCCAAATGAGGATAATCCCCAGGGTGGTACTAGATCTCATCTTACATGGCACTTTTAGAACAGTAGCGTAACAGTAGTGTAAGCACAAGGAAATAGTCAAGAGCAGCTGTTATCATGCACTATAACAGGAGGAGACCATCCTAAAAGGCTGACAAAATTTATTCCAGTAAAAGCCTTTATGAGTCAGAGCTCATTTCGTCAGATGCATGAGGTTTTCATCCATTAGGCAGACGTATTGATACTTAAAGAGTAGGCGGCAATTATTATTAGGAAAAAGGGGAAGCCAAGAGAGAAGGATTCACACAGCCACCAGAGCCAGGCATCGTTTCCATCTCTCCCCATTCAACAGCAGCACGGTCAAATGTCCACCTAGACCTCCTCTTTGACTGGCCCATTTCATTCTGTAGCTTTGCCACCACTTTCAAAAGCCACAGGATGCTGGTCTGTGGCTGCTACTCAACCCAACCAACAGCAATTCCTGCTGGATGCATTTGCAATTGTGGAGCGAGCTCAGCGCCCTGACCTGGATACCCCAGGCTAGCCCAATCTTGTCAGATCTCAGAAGCTAAGCAAGGTTGGCCCTGGTTAGTATTTGGATGGGAGACCGCCAAGGAATACCAGGGTCAAGATGTGGAAGCAGGCAATGGCAAACCAATTCTGAACATCTCTTGCCTTGAAAACCCCACAGACTCACCATTAGTCAGCTGTGACTTGACAGCAAAAAAGGAAGCACAGCAGATGGTAGAAATGCTGCCAGAAGATAATGGAACCCTGCAGAAGGAGGTGGAAGGCTACAATGAGACACTCTAAAATCTGCCTTGTGTTTGAACACTACATGTATCTAATGAAGTGAGCTCTGACTTACCATGGTTTATGCCAGAATAAATCTTGTGAATCTTCAAAGATGTCCTATGAATTCTGTTTTTTGCTTCAGAGTAATATGGCTACCTCTCTGGAATTATCTTTATGAACCAAGTCTCCAGTGCTCTGGCCCAGCCTACAAACTGGTACTCCCCAGCCAGAACACAGGAGGCTCTCTGGAATAGGGGTGTGTGCTTTATTTTCCCGGGAAATTTTTCGGATCTGAAAAAAATTCGGGATTTCTGAAAAATCCCAGATCCCAATAACTATACAGTATTCAAATCTGGGATTTTTCAGAAATCCACCCCCCCCCCCCCCAAATTCTGCCAAACGGATGAAAACCTCATGCATCTGATGACGTTAGTTCTGACTCATAAAGGCTTTTACTAGAATAAACTTCGTCAGCCTTTAGGATGGTCTCCTCCTGTTATTGTGCATGATAACAGCTGCTCGTGATTATTTCCTTGAGCTTGCACTATTGTTACTCTACTGTTCTAAAAGTACCATGTAAGATGAGTACAGTCCTGGAGATATCATCATTTGGGTCTCTGGGGTTTAAAGTTTAAAGGGACTGCAGTAGAAGCCTGACAAACAACTGAAAGGCAGGAACAATCTACTCGAGCCTCTCTGCTGTTTTTCAGATATACCCAGTAATTCCTGACTATATCCAGGTTTTTTGGGGGGGGATTTTTCCAGTTTCCCTGGAAAAACCCAGGTATCTTTGGGATTCCAAAATATATTTGAAAAATACCAGTAAGTTATTTTTCAAGTGTGGTTTTAGCTCTGGTAGATCCAAACGCACACCCCTGATCTGGAATTCTAATTGGGGCTGAATTTGATGACCCATCTATAGGAAAGGCTTAAGACCCTAGATAGCTCTGACCACTTGGAGCAGATCATTCCAGCTGTACCATAGGCCTGAGCTGGTTTGAAGCAGCTCCTCATATATATAGTTACCATGTATGGCTTTTGGGTGATGTGGTTCCCTTTGACCCATGTTGCTGTTCTAAGTGTGAAAGCATCCATAGATTACTGAAACCATAGACCTTTCAACCATAGAGACACATGTTTCACGAAGACAGCTGCTTTGACCATCTCAGTTGGAAAAAATGCCCGCACACTCTTATTTGATGAACAAATATACTCTCTCGATTGTCTACACAGATATCCATCTGTTCTGGTGGAATGGTGCCCAAGCATACACTGGCCAAACCTTTTGTTCTGGGCATTAGTACTGAGTTAACAATAGGCTTTTAGATGGGCAGCCAGCATGACACTATGTGAAATGTGTTCTGTGTCCTGCCCTGTGCCAATATAGGAATATCAGCAGCTGGGAAACAAATACCCCATTCTGCTTAATCACAGTTCGGTACAGGAGGTGTTAGGGAGAGAGATCCTTTTTATTACTGAGATACCTGCAAGTAGCAAGGAAAACTAGCCTACTGTCACTGCTGGCTGTCAAGACAACAGCTTGCATGGCAGAGAATGAATGAGAAATTCATGAAGAACTGTCAGAGCACTGGATACCATGCAACAAGTTCAGTGCTGGCCATGAGTACCGGTTGTCCAGAAAAAAACCCCTAATTTAGATGAATGCACAATGTGAATACAGATTACAGTTACTGGAGTCAGAGCACATGTTTTTCATTTTCCAAAACAGTGGGCAGAGATCCAGAGGAGTGCAGCCTTACAGCTTGACAGCTGAGTTTCTCAATGGAACACATGGTGGAATAAACCCCAGGGAGAGTTTAAGTTTAGTCTTTCTTTATTCTTACGCCACAAAGGGAGATCGCCCCACACATAATTGATCATTTGAGTGATCGTGTTTTGCAGGGGAATGGAGCAGGTACAGTAGCATTTTTCATATGCACAGCAGGCAGCAGGCTTTAATGAAATTATTGGTTATGCATCGGAGATCGTTTGTGTGATTAAAAAAGCGGTAACGGAATTAGCCTGTTTTAGAAATATGCAGATTAAGGCTGCCCTGTCTAGTATGGCCATTAGAAGGTCTTAACTTTGGTGGACTGCGCTCTATGTTTTTTTAAAAAAAATAATTTAAAATATCTATAAAGTAATGGAAAGGCCATATTTCAGAACAGTGGGGAGATATGGACCGAATTCACAACGTGGTTATGCAGCCACATATGAAACAAGTGCCTGAATTATGAAGATCATTCCCATGCACCCTAGGAATCAGAAAAACAGCCAACACACTATATCAACTAGAGTCTGGGGCACTGGACCACATTTTGTGCTAGTATAAACTGTCACGAACTAGAGCTGACTTCTTTGTATCTGAAGAACTGGGCTCTACTCCACGAAAGCTTATGGTGTGTGGGGGGGATCTTGTTAGTCTTTAAGTGCTACAATGAATACACAAGAAGCTGCCTTGTACTGAACCAGATCCATTGGTCCATCAAGGTCAGTATTGTCTACTCAGAGAGTTTTGGGTTGAGGGTTGATTGCCTACTCCAGAGTCTTGGATTGAGGTCTTTTATATCACCTACTTCTATGTATTTTTTCTCTGGAGATGCCAGGGGACTTCTGCATGCAAAGCAGAGGCTCTTCCACTGACCCACAGCTACCCATTCCCTTTTTCTGTAGGAGATCCTTCACCTGGAGAGACCTTCTCCATGCAAAGCATTTATTTATTTGTTTATTCAATTTATGTCCCGCCCTTCCTGCAAATGGGCTCAGGGCAGCTTACCACAATAAATAATACAAATATAAAATAATACAATCAGATAATACAATAAAACCAATTTAAAACTTTTTAAATGGGCAGTGCAGTGCATTCAATTCCAGTTTCTACAGCTGGGAGATAAATGGGCCAACGTCGAGCCAAAATGATCTTATGCAGCAGCAATAGGGAGGCCAGCCAGTAGATGCCTTCTCTGAATCAGTATGTTGCCATTTGGGGTGTATTATTGACTATATAGTAACCCACCTTTCTTCCATCATGATGGCCTACACAGGATATCCTTGAGGTCTCCCATCCAGGCACCAAGTAGACTCAGACTTGGTTAGCTTCAACAAAGTGCCTACAGGCCATTGTGACTCCAGTCCTAAGAATACCTCCCTGGGAGTAAGCCACATTGAATAAAATGAGGCTTGCTATTGAGGAGGCCTGCTTATATAGAAGATGAAGCTCTATATGGGGACAGGATGCTTTCAGGTTAGACTGATTTACGTCTCCAGCATTCTAAGTCACATACTTCCAGTTTATTTATTTATTTCATTTCTCCTCAGTGGGGATCCAATGCAGCTTACAATATTCTCCCCTCTTCTATTCCAACCTCACATAGTGTTGTATATTGATACCACGGTCGCCATGTGTGCTCTCATAATGGCGACCGCCACGTGGACCTTCACACGTGGTGTGAACCTACCTGAGCTTTGGCCAGGTAGGACAATAGCTGGTCAGATCCTGAACGGCCACCAATCCTGTGCCTAGGTTTCCCCTAGGGGACCTATGAACTGTAACCATGAACTTAAGGTCCTATCAGGACATTTGGGCGAGGTTGGGGGATTATCTCTGACCGGCATAAAAGAGGGTGTGAAGCCCGGGGTTCGTATGTTCCATCTGACCCACAATAAACTACTATGCTGTTTTCATGGTTACCGGCCTCCCGACTCCAATACTTTCTAGGCAGGTTATTTTGAAAGTGTTTATGGCCCAAGGTGAGTCAACAATGTGGCAGGGTGGAATTTGAACCCAGGTCTCTCTTAGATCCTAGTCTCACACTCTAACCATTATGCCACACTGGCTGTCCTAAACGAGCACATCTGTGAATTGGCTGATACAGCAATTAAAACATACTGATTTTGTAACTAGAGATTCCATATTACCCAGGAGGGCCAAAATCAAAACGTTTGGGTCATGCACCCCACAAGCAAATTTAACTGCCCAGAATCTGGAGAAGTTACACAGTACAGATTTCTGCTTGGACACTAACCCGAATATTTACTAGCCTAGAATTTTGCAGAAGCCAGAACCATGGACAGAACTAATAGCATATTCAGTAAATGGAATACATGGTTATTGCAGCATTATAAATAAACCTCAGTGGTCAGCAGGTTTACCTGATCCATTCATTTACACAGGAAAAACAGACTTTATAGCAATATGTCTGATAAAGGATGATGAATTCAGTTTTAAGTGATTATGTGTAGACAATGATGTACTTTTAAATTACATTTAGGCTTAATTTTAAACCTGGTTAGTATGAAATATATAGTGAAATCGTAAACAGAATTATACATTTCTAAATCCCTTGTTTAGAATTCCCTTGTTAACTAAGATTTTGGGGTTTTTTTAAATAAAAGATTTTAAAAGACAAATACAAATATGATTTTAATAAACATGCTAATGTAATTTTAAACCATCTGTTTCTGTCCAACCTGGGATCTTTCTTCAGCACTGCATCTATCAAGCAGGGTTCTTAATCGTGTGCTAATAATGTCTTAATTTGTTGTTAATTGCTGAACAAATTGTTGAACAAAGGCTAGAGCCAAAAGGCAAACACATTTAATTAACATTAAGAGAGTTATCAATTGCGATCCTTATTAGAACACAGGACGAATTTGGAAATGGACACTGTATTCATCGCAGGGCCAAGGCAAAATATGATAGCAATTTTAAAAACTAGCTGGCAGTGTCCATGTAAAAGAACAACTGCTCTTTTCGATGTTATGCACTTGTGTGTGCTCGGATGATACTCTACCTCACACAGGAGCGTCATTGTACTTTCATTCATTATGGGTAATTATTTTAAATTTTTGTCCCTATTGACCCGTAGGCAGATGGTTAGCATGAATACCGTGTTTATCTGGACACTAGATCTGGCTGGGCTGCTCTCTGATGAGTTTGATCACTAAAACTAGCAGCTGTGATACAGACTTGCTCCCCCCCCCCCCCCCCGCCGCCTTCACTCCCTCCAGGGACTATACTGAATGTGAGCCTCTGAAAATATGGGCCTTTTGGAGGGGTCATTTCCATGTTGCTTTCCCAGCAAATGTTACCACAGTTAAAAGCTAATCTCAATAGAAGGCTGCTGTTAATATAACCTGATTCTTTGACAGTTTCCTTCCCTTTCTGTGGAAAGTAGTCTGATGGGGGGGGGGGCATAAGGGGGAGACACCCGAGATCCGCTGGTGACACTGTTGGGTGTGTTGGTCAATGGGGGCACTGAAACTGGGGCCAAATGAGGGCTTCATGAAGACAGCTGAATGCTAGATCAGCTGCCTTTATTTTTTCTATTACCAAAACTGTCCTGTAACATGAGACTCATTATTATTTATATTCATTTAAATGAATATTTATCTTATATCTTATGTATTCCGTCTCAATTTCTCCCTTTCCCCCAATCTGTTGCTCCATCTTGCATATTTTTTCATTTGTTTTATTTTGTTTTACAGTCATTAAAACATCATCATCATTGCTTTATTACAGTTCATAACCAGCACAAAACAGTCCAGCATATCAAAAACTGAAAATTTGGATACTAATGTAGAAACAGAACAAAACTGAAATATTTACAAATAATTAAAATAAAACATCATACAATCTATATCTGTATCACACCTTTTCATGCTGTTTATGAATTCTGTAGGCTGCTACTAAAAATTTGGCACATGCCAATGTGATCTCTGGGTTAGAATCTGATGTCATTAAAACATGTATACCCCACCTTATACCATGGCTCAAGGTACCAATGCATACTTAAAACATCAAAAACCAATAAACCCCCAAATTAACAAGACTGCAACCAACATGCCATGAAAAGCTCTGGTGAATAAAACAGCCTTATAGGACCTCCTAAAAGTTTCCAAGGATAGCACTCATCCCAGCTTCTTAGTGTAGGGTTGCAAGGCAACAGTAAATGCACTTCCAGGCTCAGCGTGGCAACCTGAAGGAAACCGGGGGGGAGGGGGGGGACAGGGGGCTGCTCTCAAGGGTGGTGTGACATCATTTCTGAGAAAAACCAAAAAGTGGCATCACACCTCTCTAGGAATTGCCAGAAATTCTATGGTAAAACTATAGAGTTTTGGCAATTTATTGAGAAAACTGACCACTTCTGGGTTTCTCCTAGAAGTGACATTATGCCATTGGTTCAATGGCCTTCTCCCCCTCCCACCACCACTCAGAGCTCAGAAACAAGAGGCAGGGGTGGGGCATCCCCTTATCTCACTGGGAGACTGGCAACCATATCTTTGGAGCAACCACTGAGAAAGCACTGGCCCTCACTGCCCTGAGGGCCACCTTTAATGGGGGAACAATCAGAAGGTGGCAAGCTGAAGACTGTAGTGGTGTACATTTCTCCTCCTCTCACTTATTCACTTACAGTGATGGTGCCACTAGTGGGATCAAACTTAAATCAGGATAAAAACATAAGAGAAGCCATGTTGCAGGGGCGTAGACTTTTGGAAATCCTGGGGGGGCTCCTTAGCACGCACGCAAAGCGCGCGCATTTGCTGGAGCAATGTTCTTCCCCCCCGGAAACTGCCCCGCCTCCCCGGGCCCTTCTGAGGCCCGCCAGCCGCTGCTGCCAATGCCTCTCTCTCTCTCTCCCCCACCACCCCTTCCCTCTCCCTCTCCAGCAGCGGTGGCCAGGCCTCGGAAGGACCCGGGGAGGCGCAGCGGCAGGCGCTCCGTTTTCCCAGGGGTGGCTGAGCCCCCCCCCGGGAAATTTCAGGGGTGGCTTGAGCCCTCGAGCCCCCCCGTACTCTACGCCTATGCCATGTTGGATCAGGCCAGTGGTCCATCCAGTCCAATACTCTGTGTTACACAGTGGCCTGAACTCAGATGCCATCAGGAGGTCCACCACCACCAATGGGGCCAAAACTCCAAAGCCCTCCCACTTAGTCTTCAAGGTACTACTAAACTCTTACTATTTTCTACTGCTACAGACCAACATGGCTACCTATCAAGATTTATGGTGCAATCCTTACCTTCAAAGTTCTAAGTGAACAGGTTTAGAAGCCTCTATCTTTGTTTAGGATTGAACTGTTATTCCAGCATAAGTTTTCCTTAAGGCATCACAAGACCTTTGTTTATTTTTTCCCTCCATCTGACCAGCATAACTACTCCTCTGGATTTAATTACAAACACACACTGTGGCTGATTAATTTCTAATATATCCATAGACAGCTATCTGTTTACATATTATACAATACTGGTTGGATCCAAGCTTTCAGTAAATGCAGTTAGTTTGTGTAAGGGATCTTTGCCACCTTCCTTATCTTGTACCACTGGGAGGAAAAACATGTCTGAGAGTTGGGAAAGCCTAGGGATAGTGTGGATGTGGTATAAGGGGGGGGAGCAAGGAAAGGAAATTCCATTTCCTATTCTTGCATGGCTTTTCATTGTGTTTGCAGAGCTAGTTCACCTCATGCATAGGGGTGGGGATAAGAGTATGGATGATACACATCTACCCCCCCCCCCCCACACACACATATTTCCTGTTTCATGGGGTGCAGGGAAGTTGCATGGAAAACAGGAAGGCAGCTAATGAACTCAGTTTGCAGAAGAGCTGGATCCAACTCTGTAAGTATAAGGAAATGCTCTTCTATATATTTTTATGTATGAAGATCCAGATTACATTTTTGTAAAGATCAGAACACTTTTTAACCTTGGTGAACAACAGCAGCAATGTTAAGTGTGAGCCCATTTATTACTTATTTGCTTGGGTTTTCAAATCTCCCCATCAAAATTCCACTTGAAATCCCCAGGCCTGAGCATAAACAAGGGCATTTTATATCACTCATAGAAGATGCTCTGTCTTTGATGGATCTACCAGGAACAGGGAATCCCATTACTGCTTTAGCTGTATTATAGCTCTCACCAGTTCTGCTCCAGATGTCCTTAATATCCAGACATGGCACATGGATGAAAGAGGTAGAGAGGCAATGTTTTGGTTGATCACAGAACTCATGGAAGAGCATCACAAGTCCAGTTCAGGGCTTTAGGGATTTTTAGGATAAGAACATAAGAAAAGCCAATGTTGGATCAGGCCAATGGCCCATCCAGTCCAACTCTCTGTCATACAGTGGCCCAAAACACCAGGTGCCATCAGGAGGTCTACCAGTTGGGCCAGGACACTAGAAGCCCTCCCACTGTTGCCTCCCCAAGCACCAAGAATACAGAGCATCACATGCCCCAGTCTGAAAGATGCTATCTGTCACGGGCTATGTGACACTATCTATACCTTGTGACTAATAGTCACTGATGAACCTCTGTTCCATATGTTTATCAATCTCCCTCTTAAAGCCATCCATGCTTGTAGCCACAGCCACCTCCTGTGGAAGTGAATTCCATGTGTATGGATTGGAGCACATTGTTTTGGCATAATATGAGAGAAAATCCATCTCCCTTCCCATAGTAAACTAGCACATGAGTCTTCTGCTTGATGATCTAGTTTTTCTACATGCAGCTAACGTTTCTATGTGAGAAGATTAAAATATGACCAGCTGCAGCTGAAAGTGGCACAGTCCTGAACATCAACAGTCTCTGGATATCACCACCTCATTCTTCATAATGTATAGAATACCTTGGTTACAGAGTTGTGTACAGGATTCAAGTCATCATGAGTTTCCTTATCCTCATCATCTACAGTCAAAGCTGCAAAGGAGCAGGAAGATTTGGAACATGATGAGCTTGGTAGACTAGATCTGAACAGAGCCTTTCTTTTTCCTTCCTGCATACACCTTGGGTGTGGTCAAAAGAATGAGTCCCGGTGTTGTGTATCAATATTGCGGTCACCATGTACTCACTTAATGGCGACTGCCATGTGAACATTCGCACATGGCCTGAATCTACCTGAGCTTTGGCCAGGTAGAACAATAGCTGGTCGGATCCTAAACAACCGCCAATCATGAGCCTAGGTTCCCCCTGAGGACCTGTGAACTGTAACCACTGTCTTAAGGTCCTATCAGGATATTTGGGCAAGGTCAGGGGATTATCTCTGACCAGCATAAAAGAGGGCTCTGAGCCCGGGGTTTCTCACATTCCATCTTGACCTGCAATAAACTACAATGCTGTTTTCACTGTTACCGGCCTCCCAACTCCAGTACTTTTCACCCTGGATGTGAGTCAAAGGGCATGAGGTCCATGGCCGTGTGGTCTTGGATAACCTGGGCCATTGGATCCAGTACCACTCCCATGATGCAGCCAAATATATAGTTGTTTATTGGGTTTGTTTCACTGATTGATCAATATAATCCCCCCCATTATTGTAAGTTGCTGGACCCCCTTCAGGGAGAAAAGCAGATAATAAATATTGAAATCCCTGAATAAAATCCAGGGATTCCATTTTGGGCTGCAGCCTCATATCTCCTACAATGTTTCGTACTAAGAAAGAGGAGCTGAGAGTAAGGTAGTGGGCATTTATAACAGAAGACTAAATGTAGAAACTTTCAATTAATTGTATCAACAACGGTAGTTATTCCATTATTCAATTAGAGGTCATGGGATATGAGAATTTGCAGCACATCCTGCATTTGTCTCATAAAGCTGGAGGGAGCATTATAGCTTGTGGGCGGTTTTGTGTTCTTTTTAGCTGCTTTTTAGAGTCCTGACACTCATTCGCTTATCGATCGGCTTCTTAAGTGCTCAGATTTTGCTGGCTGTGCACTTTGGAAAGCTGGTAGTGGACCGGGGGGGGGGGGGGGGAGACGAAAAATGGTTCTTACACTGCACATAGCTTTAATTAACTTGCTTTGACCATTTGCCAGAGATGTGAAAATATTCATGGAACCCTTTCCTTTGAGATTAATCCCCAGCAGTGTCATGGGAATAGCGCTATTTGTACCACACACTCTGGTGAGCTGACAAGCAGTTATTTCTAAGTCAAGTTGTATACAAGTGACCTCATTTCCTGATCTGGTTGCTCAGCACTCACATGCCAGAAAAATCCGTCATCGCTTTGCCTCGCTTGACAAGCTTCTCTCCGGCTTTTATTCTGCAACAGCTGTTAAGGTTCGTCTCTTCAGTCAGACGAAATACCCAGAATGGACGAAATTTTATTTTTCCCTTCACTTCTGTTCCTCATAATGAGGGATACGTTTTATTTATTATTCATTCATTTAAATTTCTTTCTTTCCTGCCCTCCATGCAAGCAGGCTCAGGGTGGGTTACAATCACACAGGAGTTATGACAATATATAAATTAAGCAGTTAGGACAATAGCCATATCAATTCAAAACAACAACAAAACAGTAATCAGAGTGGGAATGCCTCAACAGAGATGCTCAGTTTGGGCTATTAAAGAGCTTGCATTGTCAGCAGGGGAGGCCAGAATAGATTTGGATGTCTGTCACCTCATCCAAAAGCCCAGCAGAACAGCTCCATTTTACGGGTCCTGCAGAACTGTAACAAATCCCCCAGGGCCCTGATCTCAAGTGCGAGCTTGTTCCACCAGGCCAGGGCCAGGGCAGAAAAGGCCCTGGCCCTAGCCAGGGCTAACTGGACATCCTTGGGGCTGGGGACAACCAAAAGCTGTTGGTCAGTTCAGCACAATGCCCTGCGAGGCACATATGGGGGAAGATGGTCCTGAAGGTATGCAGGTTCCTGGCACATAGGGCTTTAAAGATTAGTGCCAGAACCTTGCACTGGATCTGGTACTCTATTGGCAGCCAGTACAGTTGATGCAGCACTGTCTGAATGCGAGCCCATACAGGTGTCACTGTCAGAACATGTGCCACTGCATTCTGCACTAGCTGCAGTTTCCAGGTCAGGTTCAAGGGCAGCCCCATGTAGAGTGAGTTACAATAATCCAGTCTGAAAGTGACCATTTCATTGATCACTGTAGCTAGGTCCTAGGAAGTCAGATAGGGAACCAATTGGTTGACCAGACACAGATGATAAAAGGCTGATTGAGCAACAGTGGCAACCTGGGCCTCCATTGAAAGGGAGACATCCAGGAGTACCCCTTGGCTCTTAACCCTTGGCACTGGTATAAACGGCAAACTGCCGAGGGCTGGGAGCTGGATTCCCAGTCCTAAATCCCCACGACTCAGAAATAGGACCTCCATCTTTGCACCATATTGGGGAGCCCCCTCCCTCTACATATGCACATGCACACTGATGCTCAGAATCCCACTCCACATTTTGCCAGGATCTCTTCTACATTTCAAGCTGGTCTCTGTACAGGTACAAATTCTGAGGGGCAGTTGTGTCAGTCCCCTGCAGCCAAAAGTGGAGCACCTCACAGAACCTTTTCATTACCGGAATCCCCCTGAGCATCCAGGCCTGGACCTCTCTCCTTTGGGAAGGTGTGTTATCTGTAACCTTGTATTGAGAAAGTAAGAATACAGCAGGGCATAGAACAGGGGTCACTGGGGGAGTGAGGAGGGAAGTAGCTGTGAATTCCCTGCACGGCTGGTACTCAGGACTCGGTGCTCACCTTCCCTGCCAGTGTGCGTCTCAGCAGCAGGTGGCTAAGTCCCTGTGGATCCACTCCCTCAGCCAAAGCACCCGCAGAGTTGAGTCAGGTGAGCTCCCCGGATGCACCTGTACCTCATCGGCTGCTGCAAGACCAGGTGTGGGGATTACAGGCTTGGGTGCTGGTGGCAGCAAGCTGTCAACTCTCAAAGAGTCAGAGGGGCTGGCTTCTGGCTCTGGCAATGCTGGCACCTCTGGCTGTGCTGCTAACTCAGATGGGGCCCCGGCACCGTCGTTGTCGCCCATGACACATAGAAAGTTTTCTTAGCAGCCTTCACTGCCATCTTATAGGTTTTCATAAATGTCCTATATTATGTTCTTGAAGTTCCATCATGAGACGGCCACCACATTTGCTGTAGCTGTCTCAGCTCTCATTTCATCCTCCATAGCTCCGGGGTATACCACGGAGCTAGTTTTGCATGAGGGTGGAGAGAGCGTCAGGAGCGATTTTGTCAATAGCTAATTTAATGAATTGCCAGGGAGGCATCTGGCTCACAGAGCCTTCTGGAACCTCCTGGGGTCCATTCGACTCCTGTGTTCAAACATCCAGCCATGCACAATGAATGCATGAGGAACTGAAAACACCACTTATGATGTAGTGCCTTTTTAACCCAGCTCCAAGTCTTATGAAGGGGGTGAGTATGACTGGGGAACGCCTGACAGATGTTGCTGTGTGACTGCGCCCATTTGATCTGAAGGGGAGGAGTGGCTATGTCAGGCCAAACTGCTCATGTGATCACACCCTATCAGTCTTTCTCTGCCTGTCCTACCTGCTGAGAAAGGCTGGATCTCCACAATAAGGTAGGTGGGGCTGGATGTAAAGGCACTTACTGAAAACATGGTAGTTCAAGTACAGTGCCATGCAATACTGAACTTATTGATTTGTAACTGGGATGCCATGTAGGTCAAATGAGGAAAATCCACTAGCCCTCAATGTCAGTTGTGCTATTCAGCATCAAATCTTAGTGCAATTCATTAGTCTTCCTTTTCACTGTGCTAGTGAGATGTGAAGAACAGGAATTTTAACTTGCCATCTAACCCACTCTGATTAGTTTCCCAGCTGAGGGGGTGATTTGCAGGCAGTTTAACTCATATTTCATTTTAATAAAATATCTCACCTCACCAAACTGGCTGCTTTTCCCAACACTTTTCTGAATTTTACCCTATATTACCTCAGGCTTATGCTCCCCTCCACATTTCTTTAGGGTAGAAGATAACTAAACATGATTGGAGACAAAAATATAACTACACAAGTTAAATTGACTGAGGTATCATGGTATGTTGATGAACAAAGCAACTTACAGAGTAGCTGATGCTGTTTGTTTATTTTACAAAATTTAAACCCACCTTTTTGTCCTCATAAAGGGCCATCAAGGTGGCTAACAAAATAAAATACATAGTAAAATCATATCTTTAAAACTACTAAAACGAACAAAAACACATCATTAAAACAATTAAAATCAGGGCTAAATATACATAAAAGCAACAATTAAAACTGGGCAGGAAAAAGGGATCACTGAGGACTGCCAAACAAAACAAAAAAGTCTTCACCAACTAGTAGAAGATGGCAACAGAAGGGGACAGACAGGTCTCCATGGGCAGAGTTCCAGAGTTTTTGGTGCCATACCCAGGAAGGCCCTCTCTTGGGCTGATTCCACACTAATGCTTTGCGTTCCATTCCCCCTGAGTCTAATTGGCCCGGTTCTGTTGGAGGAGTTCTGCATTAAGGAATTCTGACCTGGGTTTGTCGCCTTTCCCTGAATCTAGCGCCTGTCCCCTCTCTTCCCCCTCCTTTTTTTTGATCGGGGGCATGGTTGCGTTGTAACACACCCACCCATTTTGGAAAACAGGCACACTCTACACATGCGTAGTTGCATTGTGATGCAATGCCCATGAAAAAGGAAAAAAAAACCTTGCACCAGGGTGGGAAAGGGAGGGGGGACATGCAATGCAACACATGTCACCCCCACGAAAATTGTTACACACCGCTACGCCACCCTCAATACATCTTTTTAACAGTGGCACTACTTTTGTACAAATAGCAAATTGCAACAAAAAAAATGGGAAACAGCAAAGGTACATTTAAAAAAACATTTAAATGGCAGTCAACGATGGATCAGTGTTGCGTTGCAACGCAACGGGGGGGAACAAAAAAACCCCTCACACCAGGGCAGGAAAGGGAGGGGAAAGGGCCACAGTTAATGTATTTTAGACACTTATGAGAATACATACTTCACGAAGCACATTTTACAAAATACTTTTTTTTGTTTTTTCTAGCAACATATTCACATACAGTTTTGTCATATGAGAGCTTCCTTGTGATGTCATTTTCTACAGACACTATGCATAAAGAATTTAAGCACTCTTCAGTCATGGTAGATCGAAATTTGTTCTTAATAAAGAAAAGCTTTGAGAAATTCCTTTCTGCTTCACAGCTTGTGATAGGCATTGTCAAGTACAGCTTAAGCATAGTAGTAATATTAGGGAACACTTCAACCAGGCGTTGCTCATAAATAAGCTGAAGAACTTCTGCACATTGTATTTTAGATGGTGTGTTTTCTTCTGTGTTCTGGGATTTCCTCAGGTGTAAATATTCTTTGAACTGGTAACACTCGTTTACTAATTTATGGTCAGTATCATCTTTGTAATGCAATATCAGTTTAACATTGTCCACCAATTCTGAAAGGAACTTGAACCTTTTCACAGTCTGCTCATATTGGTCAGTCCTCTTGCCTAACTGGATTACCAAGCAGTCATAGAGTTTTGCAGTTAATATTTTATTGAGCCTATATTACCTATATTCATGAACACAATTCATTTCTTGAAATTATTCTCATTTTCAGATATATATACATATACATATATACACATACACACACACACACACACACACACACACCCAGTGAGGTTACTATTTGTCTATCAGAATGAAACTTAATCCCATTTATTTCCTCCTCTTTTCCTTATTCCCTTATCTTACCCGCTCAGAAAATCACCATACAACTGTCCGCAACAATTGTTATAGTCCTTAGTGCATTCCTTTGATCTTCAGTTCATTCTTATGCCAAGTGTTTACTTCTATCTTCTTCTGTTCCTGAAAAGAAAAGTTGAACAGAGCTGCCTCCAATAATGGGTGCTGAAGAGAATACCTCTACAGCAGGAAGATAACCCCCCCTCTCTATTTTCAGAGGTCTTAGGGGGAACAAGTATTGTTCTTACTTAACAATAATGGTCACCTAAAACATCCCCTGAGTCTATCATACCCTGCTTATACTTATATATTTTTAATTGCTCTCAATATGAACTATATATCAATGCCAGAGCGTACTGTCCCCTTTCAGACTCCTCCTTCCGTTAGTTTAGTAACAGCATCCAGTAACTTCTTGCCAGTTGTCTCGTTGTAAGCAGTGAAGGATTTGTTATGTAAATTGACCAGCAGGTGGCCCAATGGGAGCCATTTGTATTTGATTCCTTGATCCTTCAGTGTCTTCGCTGTTTCACGTAGCCTTTGTCTCGCGATAAATACCTCTGGTGGAACGTCAGTGAACAAAAAAACACACGAATCTTCAAGGCACAGACCCTGTTTTTCCCTTGCTATTTTAAAAAGTTTATTTCTCATCTGTACCTCCTTGAATTCTATGATGATGTCTGAGGAGATGCCTTCAGGGGCCCTTTTTGAAATGTTTATACAAAAGGAGGAGATGATTATGTTTTGAGAAATCTCTGTTTCTCCTGCTAAGAGAAGGATCTGACAGAGCCACTTATTTAAAACTGCAGTAAGATTTTCTATTGTATACAAGTTTGCTGAAACACCACAAAGTTTGGCTTTCCTTTCTCTTGATTTGGTATCTTGAAGTATAATTTTGTTCTTGGTCCATTCCTTTAACTCCAACAAATCGTCTGTAGCTTACCTTGCAATCTGATATGCTATTTCAGCCTTCTTCTCCGTCAATTTTAATGTTGTAGTGAGTTCATCCAGTTTCTTGTTTATTGGGTCAACTGATTGTTTAAGCAGACCAAATTTCTTTCTTAATTGCCCAACATTGCTTAATTGCTCAGTTTTTATTTTATTTTTAATTTTGTCCTTTATCTATGTCAGTGCATGCATAATCTGATTGCTTTGGTTGGAGTAACTTCCTCCCGCCGCGATTTCCTCTAACAGAGAAGTCTCTTGGTCTGACTCTTCAGAGTGAATATTATCTTTCCTTGGGGGTCTATAAGGTGGGTTTTTGGTTCCCTTCTTCCCTCTGGTCCTTCCCATACCTGGCATTGAAGTTTCTTTTGAAATTGCCTTTGTTTTTTGAGAGCAAATAGTTATTCTTCAAAGGTAATAGTAGGAGCACAAGAGGGATGCAGCCAGCTAGAAGCTCAGCCACTATGCCCCCCTCCCAACAGTCATAGAGTTGATTTAGAACGTCTATCCTAAATTTTTTCAGTTCCTTTCAAGAAGAAGAAGAAGAAGAGATTGGATTTATACCCCGCCCTCCACTCCGCAAGGGAGTCTCAGAGCGGCTTACAAACTCCTTTTTCCCTTCCCCTCCCCACAACAGACACCCTGTGAGGTAGGTGGGGCTGAGAGAGCTCTTTCCCAAGCTGTCCTTGAGGGAACAGCTGGTACAGAGCTATGGCTTGCCCAAGGTCATCCAGCCAGGTGCAAGTGGAGGAGGGGGGAATCAAACCCGGTTCTCCCAGATTAGAGTCCGTGCACTTAACCACTACACTAAACTGGCTCTCAAAGAAGCCCTTCCACTTGTTCCATCTGAAGATTTCCTTGTAACCATGCTTTTGGAAGCATCAGAATAATCTGAGATATCTTCACACAAACCTTTTGCTTCTGATTCACAGTGTACAATCCAGTCAGTTGAATTTTCTCAGAGTTCTTTAACAAATGAAAGTAAAGATAACAGCAGAAGATAACCTTCAAATATATCAAAACCAGGAATTTGGACTTTCTTGCTTGTTTTGTTGAAATGATCAAGAACTTCTTCCCAAACAACTGTTAAAATAGCATATTCCAACTTTACCAGGTTGTGGTATAAATTCTTTGCATCTTGTTTAAATTCAGGCTTCTCTTCTGAGTCTTCAAAAATATGTTTGAGAGTTTGTAAAATACCTGTATATCCATTTTTAATTGCCCAGACTGCTTCATATTGTGCAGACAACTTAAGCTCTTTAGGGAAAAATCTAGATTGCCATGTATATTTAAAATTCCCCATCTTCATGGAGATCCAGAAAAGAAAACATACAGCCCCTGCAAAATGCCAAAATAGTCAACAACTTCAGGCACAGTAGACACTGCCTTTATTCCATTTAGTGATAAATTACCAAAAAACTAAAATTATGGCATTTGGTAGGAGACCTAAAACCTGGGTAGGGACCATAAATGGCCATAAGATAGAGCAGGTGGCCAGCTTTAAGTATTTTGGGATTGTATTGCATGCCTCTGGCTTGAGGAAAGCTCATTGTGACTATGTAGCTGATGCCAGACAAAATCTGCCCATAAGATAATTAATTTTTTTATAAACTAAGGATGGTCAGTATATTCCAGCTGCTCATAAACTATTTCAGGCTAAAACACTGGCTCAGCTCTTATATGGAACAGGAGGGCCTGAAGAAACCAAGGGGTCACAGGTATCCATATGGAAAATACAACAAACAAACAAACACTGTGACATGAATGACTAGAACATTTTATATTTTAAAATCAAACTTACAAGATTACAAGGAATAGTTCATTATACTCTCAATAAAAGTTTACAACATTACGAGCAAAGTCCATCATACCCAATGAGCACCCAGATATAAACTCATTTCATCCCCATCTTCCTCAGGAGTAGTCCTATTGTACGGAAACGTGTCAGCCTCTTGATACAGTTCAATGTATGTTAAGCGCAAACCAATGCTTAACTTACTTTTATTTTCTGCATTTTATCCTGGAAGAAATCCATAGTATTTAATGAAAAACAACATGAAGGTAAATGGAATCTATATTCTAATTCCAAGAGGTTTTTTTTTTTTCAGTGTGGATACTTATATCTGCCAAAAGAGAGCTCAGTCTCCCCCAACAGCTTTTCCTGCATAGTCAGGGGCCTTTCTCAGGCTGCAGAAAAATCCAAAAAGTTAAAAAAAACTTCAGGGACCGTTGAATTTCCCCCAATACCTTTTGAAATGGCATCAGCTCCAGGCATCAACTGTGAGAGATTAGAATGTTCAGGGGAGGGGGAGGCTTTTAACTGTTTCTGTCAGTAAAAGGCAGTGTTTTTACTGGCAGCAGTCTAGGGTTGCCAAGTACCCCCCCTGGCCACCAGCAGCGGATCCAGATCCAGGCTGGGAAACTCTTGGAGATTTGGGGGTGGAACCTGGTGAGGATAGGGACCTCAGTGAGGTACAATGCCATAAACTTCACCCTCCAAAGCATCTGTTTTCTCCATGGAAAGTTATCTCTGTAGTCTGGAAATGAGCAGTAACTCCAGGGGATCCCCAGGTCCCACCTGGAGGCTGGCATCCCTAGGCAGCACCCTCTGTGTGACTTGATACCACTTGATTTGCATAACTTAATTAGGCCCAGCTGCTTTGCTGCTGTTCATCAGCAGCCACCCTATGAAAGCCAGTGTGATGTAACAGAGCTTCAGATTGGGATCTGCGAGACCCAGGTCCAGATCCCCATCTTGCGGTGGAAATTGACTGGGAGATTTTGGACCAGTCACATACTTTCAGCCTAACCAACCTCACAGAGTTGTTGTGCAGATAACAAGGAGGAAATAATAATGTAAGCTGTTTTAGTCCCCTCTTTGGAGAAAGACTGTAATTTTCCTAGGTAGAGGCTGTGGGGGAGGGGCGTGGAGATGGAAAGCTGAAGACAGATAAAGGTAGGTAGGTTGCTGGGTGGGAAGGAAATAGGGTTGCCAACTCCATGTTGGGAAATTCCTGGACATTTGAGAAGTGGAGCCTTGGGAGGGTGGGATTTGAGGAGGGACTACAGACCAGCATAATGCCATAGACTCCACCCTCCAAACCAGCCATTTCCTTCACTTAAACTACCATTGCCAGCCTCCAGGCAAGGGCTGGAGAGCACCCAGAAGTACAACTGTTGTCCAGGTGACAGAGATCAATTCCCCTGGATAAAATGTCTGCTTTGGAGGGTTGCTGAGGCTGCTTGCCTCCCCAAGCCTCACTGTCCCAAGGCTCCACCCACAAATCTTCAGGAATTTCCCAACCTGGAGCTGGCAGTCCTAAGGTGAATTGATCTCTGCAGCTGGGAGATCCATTGTGATTCCCAGAGCACTGCCACTGCTGCTGTGGGGGGAAAGGAAGCAGGCAGGAGGCTGGAAGAATAATGGGGGCAGAAAGAGAGAGTGATGGATTGGGGGAGCAGAAAGAGTGATGGAGTGGGGGGCAGAAAGAGAGAGAAAGAGTGATGAGATGGGGAGGCAGAAAAACAAAGAGAATGATAACAGGTCAGAAAGAGAGAGGAAGTAACATACATGGAGGAGAGTGAGAGAGAAAGAAAGGGGGGGCAGAAGGGAGAAAGAGTGTGAGAGAGGTAGGGGGAGAAGGGAGGAAGCAAAGGTGTGAGGAATGGGATAACCATCCCGCAAGTTTCTTGCGGGTCTCCACTTGAATTCATTCTATTTTTAAAAAAGATTTTGATGAATTCTTAACTTAATTATTTAATTTTTAAGAATTTGTTAGAACTTACTTCTGGTTCCATTGCAAGTGTTTGTATTAGGAGCAAGCCAGTCTTGCCTCTCAGGTGCTAAAAGCCTCCTATATTGTCCTGGCTAAAATGATCTTATTTCCACCTGGCTAAGGAGCCTTCTAATTTTGAATGTGGCTGACAAAATGCTCTCTACACCAAGCTGGACTGCAGGTTTTAGAAAGAAACTTCTAATTCCATGCAGTTGCATGTTGAACATCTCTTACTTAAAATATAACATATTGATAAGATTATTAAAGGGCTGAACCTCTGTATAATATTTATAATGATATAATAACAATAGGAGGGCCTGGCGTGATGTGGTCCACGGGGTCACAAAAGAGTCGGACTCAACTGTGCGACTGAACAGCAAGAACAACAACTGCCTTTCATATACAACTTACTCTGCTCTAAGTTTTAAATTGTAAATTTTTGTGTAATCTACCTTCTTGCCCCTGAAAATTATACCTTTAAAGAAGGGTGGTTGTTGTTGTTGTTTTAAGTTGGGTTTATGCTCTTGATAGGATGGCTCTCCTGTTAATGTGCCACTTTTCAAGGCACTTTTAAGGGAGCACTAAACAAATATTTTAAACATGGACGAAATAAAAAGTGAGCAGGCCAACCTACAAATGTCAAAACAAGAAGAGCCAATGTCTCATGCAAACAAAATAACAACCTCTTTTGTTCATTTTTCCTGAGGGAGCGCGCTGCTGTATTCAAGCAAAAAGTCTGTTCCTGAGCCCCTGGTGTTCGGTGACCATCTGTACGAGCCCATTATCTATGGAGTGAGATTGATTTTCCTCTTCTGTGTGTGTTCACTTATCCTAATACCCTGGAGTCTGCAATGGATGCGGGGGAGGGGGGGGCTGCAAGAAAGATTTGTAATTCATCAGAAAGAGAAGCATCAGAACCAAGTATCTTTATGCTCATTGCAAAGCAGGCTGGGTTCCCCATCAATATATTGAATCTCATTATGGAACTTCTCTAGACAAGTTATGCTCTAAATTGTTCATTATTGTTTCTTTATATTTACAACACCCCTAAAGCCGGTGGGGGAGAGCACAAACATTTACCATTTTTCAGTTAAGAAAGGAGTGCTCCCCACAATCTAAGGGTGTGGACGGATATGCCTAAAAAGAGGAATTGTAACACACTGGAAGCTCACTCTCCATATCACGTACTTAATCCTGAGCAGGGTTGACCTTGGGGAATTCTTTTTTTACTATTTTGCACCACCAGCTGGCTGCATATGGCTAAGATTGGCAAAAGTGTGTGATACCGCAAAGCCAAAACACTTTTGCTGCATTTATTTATTTATTCAACTTCTAGACTGCCCTCCCCTGTAAGCAGGGCTTGGGGCAGTGCACAACATTTCCAATACAGCATTTGTACTCAAGTTTAAAACCATTAAACCAAAAGCAGTAAATGATACAATAGCAATAGCAGATGGTGCTTAAAATAGACTAACTTGTATCTTTACCCTGGGGGGGAGAGGGAAAAAAGGGGGGAGCCAGGATAGATGGGAAACCATTGCTGTCCTCAACCATAGGCCTGGAGGAACATCTTTGTCATACAGACCCTGCAGAATTGTACTAAGTCCCACAGGGCAATGTCATTTGGCAGAGGGTTCCACCAGGTCGGCGCCAGGGCCGAGAAAGCTCTGGCTCTGGTTGAGGACAGCTGGATATTTTTGAGGCCAAAGATCACCAGCATGTGTTTCTCTTGAGTGTAAAGCTCTTCAGGGGGTATACCAGAAGAGGTGGTCCTGTAAATACATTAGCACAGACCATTTAGGGCACTGAAGGTCAGTACCAAAAACTTGAACCTGATCTGGTATTCAACTTGAAGCCAGTGCAGCTGGTGAAGCTGGTGAATGTGCACTGTCAGTGTGGTTCCAGTAAGGACTCATGCTGCTGCATTCTGGACCAGTTGTAGTTTCTGGGTCAGTCTCAAGGGTAGCCCTATGTAGAACAAGTTACAGTAGTCTAGCTTGTAGGTGACCGTTGCGTGGATTACTGTGGCTAGGTCAGGGTGAGACAGGAAGGGGATCAGTTGCCTGATCTTGTGCAACTGAAGAAACATTTGTGATCCAGGTTTCCATCAATAAGGAAGCATCCAGAAACACACCCAGGCTCTTGACTATCAGTGCCAGTATTAGAGGCACACCGTCAAGAGCCGAGAGTTGGCACCCCAACCCTGGATCTCCCCAACCCAGCCACATAACCTCCATCTTAGATGGATTCAGGTTCATTCAGCTCTGTTTCAACCATCCTACCACAGCCTCCAATCCCTCAGCCAAATTAAGATGGGGTAACATTTGGCTGGCCATCCATCAACGGATACAGCTGGGTGTCATCTACATACTGATGACAGCCTAGCCTGAAACTCTGCACCAGCTGAGTGAGGGAATCCATATAAATGTTGAACAACATTTATATGGAGAGAGAATTGTCCCTTGAGGGACCCCACATACCAATGCATGTTGAGGTGACACCCTCTCTGTTAGTACCACCCTCTGTCCCTGACCATAGAGGAATGAGGTAAGCTACTTCAAGGCCATCCCACAGACTCCTATAATGGCAAGGCATCTAGTCCAACCCCCTGCTCAATGCAGGGTCAACCTAGAGCAACCCTGACAAGTGTTTGTCCAGCCGCTGCTTCAAGACTGCCAGTGAGGTGGTGCTCACCACCTCCCTAGGCAGCTGATTCCACTGCAGAACAACTCTTACTGTAAAACAGTTTTTCCTAATATCCAGCCACTACCTTCCCACTCTTAATTTAAATCCATTATTGCAAGTCCTATCCTCTGCTGCCAACAGGAACAGCTGCCTGCCCTCCTCTAAATGATAGCCCTTCAAATACTTAAAGAGAGCAATCCTGTCCCCCCTCAACCTCCTCTTCTCCAGACTAAACATTCCCAAGTCCCTCAGCCTTTCCTCACAGGGCTTGGCCTCCAGGACCCCAGTCATCCTCGTTACTCTCCTCTGCACCCGCTCCATTCTGTCCACATCCTTGTTGAAGTGAGGCCTCCAGAATTGCACACAATACTCCAGGTGCAGCCTGACCAATGCAGTGTACAGTGGGACTATGATAACTTGAGATTTGGATGTTATGGCTCTGTTGATACACCCCAAGATCACATTCACCTTTTTTGTTGAAGCATCACACTGGCTGCTCATGTTTAATTTACAGTCCACCCCTACCCCAAGATCTTGTTCACACACACTGCTACCCAGAAGCATATTCCCCATCCAGTATGCATGTTGCCCAGATGTAGAACTCGGCACCTATCCTTGTTGAATTGCATCTTGTTCATATCTGTCCACTTTTCCAGTGTTTTCAGATCTTGTTGAAATCTGTATCTTCTGGTGTGTTCACTACTCCTCCCGATTTAATGTCATCTGCAAATTTAATGAGTAGACCTTCCAAACCCTCATCCAGATCATTTATAAAAATATTGAAAAGTACCGGGCCCAGAACTGAGCCCTGTGGCACCCCATTCAGATGAAATCCATTGACAACTATTATTTGAGTGCATTCTCCAACCAGTTCCCTATCTACCTAACTATCCTAGGGTCCAGCCCATCAGAACCTCATGGGGAACCCTGTCAAAAGCTTTACTGAAATCCAGGTAAACGACATCAACAGCATTCCCTCGAGCCAGTAAGCTCGTCACCAGTGTTCCCTCTAAGTTGAGTTAATGTGAGCTAGCTCACAGTTTTTTAGCCTCCAGCTCACACATTTTTGTCTTAGCTCAGGAAGGATGGCTCCAGAGCAAACTAAATGTATGCAGTAGCCAAATTGCTCGCTCACAGCTTTAATGCCAGTAGCTCACAACATAGAATTTTTGCTCACAAGACTCCACAGTTTCGAGGGAGCATTGCAGTCATCACTCGATCAAAGAAGGAAATGAGGTTGGTCTGGCAGGACTTGTTGGGGACAAATCCGTGCTGACTTCCCTGGATCACCAAGCTGTCTTTTAGATGCTCACATTTACACTTATAGTCTCTACGTCTTCCTAGCCAAATGTTTCTTTTCAGCACAACTTTAAAAGGACAGAAAATCCGTGACATTGCTATTGAGAGCCAGTTTGGTGTAGTGGTGAAGGGCGCGGACTCTAATCTGGGAGAACCGGGTTTGATTCCCCACTCCTCCACTTGCACCTGCTGGATGGCCTTGGGCAAGCCATAGCTCTGTACCAGCTGTTCCCTCAAGGACAGTTGTCTCAGACCTCTCTCAGCCCCACCTACCTCACAGGGTGCCTGTTGTGGGGAGGGGAAGGGAAAGGAGTTTGTAAGCCGCTCTGAGACTCTAAGTGAGTGAAGGGCGGGATATAAATCCAGTCTCTCTTCTTCTAAAATAGTATGGGTTTAGGGTTGCCAACCTCCAGGTGGGGGCAGGAGCCCTCCCAGATCACAACTTATTTCCCTACTATCGAGATCAGTTCCCCTACAGAAAATGGCCGTTTCTATAGCATCACATCACTGCTGAGCTCTCTCTCCTTCCCAAACCCTGTCCTCTTCATGCTGTACCCTCAAATCTCCAGGAATTTTCCAACTCGAAGTTGGCAGCCCTTTTTGGGTTACTCTGCAGCTTCTGTGGGCAGCTGAGTATGGACTGCTTAGCAGAGCTGGGGAAAGAAATGAGTTCCACACAACGCAGAGTTCACTGCAACTACAGGATTGCAAAAAGCAGGAACTGCAGACCACCCTCCAGTAAGAGAGGGACCTTCAGGATATATGTAGTTCACAGTTCGAGAAGCACAACAAGAGGGAAGGAATACAAAGAGAACCATTCAGCAACAGAATGGAAGTATGCATGACAGCTCACCCTCGAGTTAGAGAAGACTGAAGAGTATTTACATTTCTAGAACTGTTCACCTACAGTCACTTCTCAGACATGGACTGTGCTAGCTGATTGACAGAAAAAAAATTATTTAAGAAAAAACATTGATAATAATACTGTGTATAAAAGTATCAGGTTCACCAGCAGCCCCCAGACAAGTGTGTTACTGCATGCACCCAGCTTGAGAAGAGTTTATTCTTCTGTTCACAGAAGCACCTCGACTTTTCAGCCAAGCCAATATACAGGGCAAGGCCAAACACCCAATTAAAGACATTTTAATCAATTAGTCATATGAACGTTAACTGATTAGTTATCAAACCTTTCATATGATCACAATAATTTTGAAAAAGGTAACAGATTTTGGTTTCATAGATGGTGCCTACAGAGAGGGTTGTCAGGTTACTGCTTTGGGAGGGAGACTTCCTGCCCCAGCTGGCCACCACTCAGCTGGGTAGAGAAACATAAAGGGGAATGGGGGTGGGATTGCTGGTGTCCTATGTGATGATGTCACTTCCTGTCAGTCCAGAAATAATGTCATCATTTGTCTCCCACCAGAAAAGACATTTCCCCCCCTGTGTAATGGGAAATATCTGTTCTGAGGATTTTCTAAATAATACTTCTACAAGGCTTTTAAGTGTTTGTAACAAGTTTGTAATAACACTTTTAAGGGTTTGTAAGTAGCAGTGGCTCAGGTGGTTAAGATGCTGAACTGCAGACCGGACAGTCAGTAGTTCAGCAGTTTGAGACCCAAGTGCTGCATGATGGAGTGAGCTCCCGTCTCTGGCCCCAGCTCCTGCCAACCTAGCAGTTCAAAAGCAAGAAATTGCAAGTAGATAAATAGATACCACTTCGGTGGGACGGTAACAGTGTTCTGTGCGCCTCGGTGTCTAGTCATGCCAGCCACATAACCACAGAGAAGTCTTCGGACACCGCTGGCTGTTCGACTTGGAAACGGAGATGAGCACTGCATCCCTAGAGTCATATTCGACTGGCTTTTAAGCAAGCAAAACCTTTACCTTTACTAATAAAACAATACAATTTTAGAAAGAAAATCTGTTACTTTTTAAAGTAGATCTGACTAGATGAGCAAATACTCCCATGCCAATTCATACTCTGCAGACATTTTAATTGCTTGCGGAATGAGGATGCCTTTTCCACTCTGCTTGATATGTGAAAGGTAGAATCCTTCAGGTGAAGGATGCAATCCCTGAGAAATTCATCCTAATTGGGGAATGCAGTGGGGAAGATTACATCTGGAATTGTGGTTCTTATTGAATCTAGCTGAAGTAGATGTTGGATTAATTTCCTAACATCATGAGGTAAAGACAATGCGGCACATAGTTGGGATTAATAAAGGTAAAAGCTCTACTAAAGAACTTCAGATTGGCTTAATTGAATTTATGCCTACTACAGAACCCTAAACAACACCCACCAAGGGAAATATAGAGAAGGATTAGTGGTCACAGCCCAATAGAGTGTATAGACATTGATTCAACGGATTGTTCATAACAAGTAAACATATTTTAAACAATGAACATATTCAAAACCAACAGTAGGCTCTTCTGTAGTTCCATACATAGGCTGAGGACAGACTGGCAAAATGAAGTGCAAGGGAAGCGGGGCAAAAAGACCTGGGCCAAGTTGTTGCGGGGCTTTCCATTCGAACTGTGTAGACTGATGCGGGACCATACCAGGGAGGAGGCGGAACGGAGCGTTCACACTGTGGGGCGACCCCTGGCTGCGCTGCTGCGGTGGCACACGGCTTGGGTCCATTTTGCCAACCTGCGCATAGGTGCATGGGCGCAGCAGCTGGATCAGCGGGTTCACATTACCGGCGCCACTTGATGTGTGGCTTATTTGCGTCCACATTGCCAGGAAGCGGGATGAATGCGCACTCAGACGGCTTGACACCGGTTTCACCAGGTACCTTTTTAAAGCGGGATGAAAGCGCTTCAGGACGGGGTGAGTGTTGCACAGCAATGCCAGGCAGCTGTGGCTGTCTGAACGGGCCCTCTTAATCTGCTTGCAAAGTGGGCCTATACCGGGCCAAACTGCCAGTCTGAATTCGGCCATAGTGTCCATAGACCTCCAAACAAAAAGTAACTGCAGCAAAAAACTCCCACTGTGGAAAGAATAACAGCTAAATGCCTCTCCCAGGTATAAATCAAGCATTTCAGTGATCTTCAACAGTGGCTGGTAAAACGGAACCCGATTTCCAAAATAACATGGGCACAGCTCAAAAGCTTCAATGGAACCCTAGGATACACTGAAAGAAATGCCTGCCCCACCCAAGATGCAGGGAAGGGATAAAAAAATCTGGGGGGAGGGGTTGTTTGGTTTTTTGCACATCCCTAACAGTCCATGAGGATATGGGAGCCCTCCTTCATCAGTACCCTTTGCTGAAGACAAACAGAATAGCTCCCCATATTGATATCAGGGACATATACAGAGAGCCTGTGTGGTGTAGGGGTCAGAGTGTCCAAGCAGAATCTGGGAGACCCTGCCTTGCCATGGGTGACCTTGGGCCAGTCACACACCCTCAGCCTTAGCCTACCTCACAGGGTTGTTGTGAAAACAAATGAAGAATGGGAGAATACTGTAAGCCACTTTAAGTTCCTATTGGGGAGAAAAGGAAGTTAAATAATCCAACAAACCAATAAATAAAGTCTCTGTCTGAAAGATGGAAAACACTATAACAGGCTTGGGGGAAAGTGGATGGGGAAATGGCTGAACCGTCAGTTTGAACAAGGAAAAAAAAAAGATAATCTGCTATCTGATTCTCTGACTGACCTCTCTTGCAAATGGGATAATAACAATGCTAAAAGTCTAAACTGTTAACAAGTTTGTCATCTCCACAGCGGCTTTATGAAGACATTTTAAATGCATGTATAGATGTGCACAAAGAACACCCCCCCACACACACACCTTTCGTCTTTTCTTCTTCAGCATATAAAGCCGGTGGGGGGGGGGGGGAATTATCCTGGCAGCGATCAAGTGACAGCAAGACAACTAATAGCAAGAATACATTAAAGCTGGCACATCTCTACTAGAGACCCACAGGATTTCTTCCTGCTGGGTGACCTAGCTCCACTAACCATCAAAGAGCATTAGTCTCAAGGGAATGGTTCGTTTATAGATTTATAAACGTTGACAATAATCCTAAATGGATGTTAGAGGAATTGACAAATCTCAGCATTTTTTCTTCAATGTATGTGTGCCTGAGGGAACTGTGGAGGCCCAGACATTCATTAAGAAGCAACAAGTCATTGACAGCTGACAAAGAGACAGGTTTTTTTGAAAAAAGAACCAAAGTGGGAACTATTTGTTGTTGACACAAATCGCGAGGTAAAGTCACCAAGGAGGATACACGTGCTTTCAGTAGGCTCACCATAAAACATCAAATCCAATAGAAAAGCAAACCCTGTGTATTTGGGACAGTAAAGGCTGGTTCGCAGACACAAAAAGATCATTTGTACTTGGGTTTGTTTGCCCTGGCTCGGATGCTGTTGGGAAGCAAGTTATTTTTCCTACTTCCCCAGAGCTTCCATACACTTCTCAGGGTTTTCCCCATCTTTCCCGCAGTCTTTCCCGAACCTGCTTTGCTGTAATGTTTTGGTAAAGATCACAGTAACCTGGAGTGGATAGGAAAGTCCAAATTTTCCTTTTCCCACCCACCCTGGGGTAGGGCTGCCAAGTCCCCCGGTGGGGCGGGGGAAACACTGATTTTTAGTGCTTATCTCCCGCTTTTCCAAAGTTGGCCACCGGGGGGACAAAATGGCTGCCTTAAAAGGGAAATGTCTGCAGAGAGCCTGCCCTGCAGTAAAAAGCCTCGCCAGACATTTCCCCTTTAAGAAGTCATCAAGAGAGCTTCTTCCACAGCAAGACAGGTCTGCCCAGAGATTAAGGAGGGACTGAAGGAGCTGCTTTTGCATGTGGCTGGCAAAGTGAGTTTCTCTTCCAGCTCTTTTCATTCTCTCTCCCTCTTTCTTTTTTCTGTCTGTCTGTCTGTCTCTCTCTCTGTCTCTCTCTCTGTCCCCGTCCAGCAGAGGTCTATCAGTGTCTATTATTAGCCACAAGGTCTAAATGGAAGTAAGTGCCTCTGCCAGTTTTTTCCCCTTCTCTCTCTCTCCCTGTTTCTTTCTTTTTTCTGTCTGTCTGTCTCTCTCTCTCTCTCTGTCCCCATCCAGCAGAGGTCTATCAGTGGCTATTATTAGCCACAAGGTCTAAATGGAACCCTTTGTCTGGGACAGTGATGCTCTGCATTCTTGGTGCTTGGGGGGCAACAGTGGGAGGGCTTCTGGAGTTCTGGCCCTGCTGCTGGACCTCCTGAGGGCACCTGGTATTTTTGGCCACTGTTGTGACACAGAGTGTTGTACTGGATGGGCTGTACTGGATGGGCCGATCCACTGTGGCTTCTCTCCTGTTCTTATGATATGAAAATCATATTTAGCACTTGTGTAGCACTTAGTGCTTCATATTCTGCCGAGATGAGGAAGGATTCAGTAGGGCCATTGCTCAGTGATAGAGCATCTGCTTGACATGCAGGAGGTATCAGCCTCTTCAGCTAAAAAAGGATCAGGTAATAGGTGACATTAAAGATCTCAGCCTGAGACCCTGGAGAGCCACTACCAGTCTGAGTAGTCAATACTGACCTTGATGGACCAATGGCCTGATTCAGTATTAGGAAACTTCATGAGTTCATGTGTCAGCATGTGGAAGCAACATCACAGGATGTGACATCACAAAATGAATGTCCCCCAAAGTCTCCTGGCTCCACCCCCAAAGTCCCCCAAAGTCTCCTGGCTCCACCCCCAAAGTCCCCAGATATTTCCCAAGTTGGACTTGGCAGCCCTACCCTGGGGCCATCTTCTCAGCCCCAGTTCCCACAGCAGCCATCTCCCCCCCGCCATCTGAGGGCTTTGGGTTTTTTTAAAAAAAATCCAGCAATTGACATAGTCTTATAGAATTATAACGTAAGAACAATCAGTCTGTTAGATTTTCTGAATTCCCACATTTAATTTTTTTTTTTTAAAAAGCCACTCCTTTCTCTGAGGAGAGACGCCTGCCTTGTGGAGACAAGCCCATCCCCACATGAAAAACACCAAAGGATGAATCAAAGATGAGGAGCCATCAAAAGGGAGATGGGGTGTGTGTGTGGAAAGCTTAAAAAGCTTCTCATCATCAGTGAAGACATGGATAGCAGACAGGACTGGCACCATTGGAGTGTTGTATTTTCTTTTTTTAATAACAATAAACATGCAGATTTGCATCTATGAACGTAAATGTAAACTTTCCCCCCTCTATTGTTGTCTTTTTTTAGTCATTTGTGGATGGCCATCCTAATGCTGGCTCAGGACATCTTCACACCAGAAACTAAAGGTCAAAACTGCACTTCAGTATTCTGGGATGGAGCTGTTTGTTGTTAAGCACAGTCACAGAGATGGGAAATAGGAAAATGGTGATTCCTGTGAAACCCACTGTCTGTAGTAATTGCTTTAACAGCTTTGTGAAAGTGGCCAGCACTTCCTGTATTTAGGGTTGCCAACCTCCAGGTGATGGCTGGAGATCTGGGATTACAACGAGGGTTGCAAGGTCCCCCTTGGCCACCAGTGGGGGATAGGAGTGCAGGGTTGCCAAATCCAGGTTAGGAAACTGTTGAAGATTTGGGAGTAGAGGGGGGATTTGGGGGCTGGTCCAGGAGGGGCCAGGGTTGCCCCCAACATCATGATGTCATGCAGAGTGATGTCATTGCATCAGGGATTCAGCACCACATGTGCACGCCCCCCGCTTTCCCCAAAAAGTGGGCACCCCACTCATGCCAAAAATTGGAGGATCCCCCACGCCCACCTGGGGACTGGTATCCCTAGAGTGGAGTCTGTTGAAGACAGGGACCTCAGTGGGGTACAATGCCATAGAGTCCACCCTCCAAAGCATCCATTTTCTCCAGAGGAACTGATCTCTGCAGTCTGAAGATGAGCCGTAATTCCAGGGGATTGCCCGGTCCCACCTGGAGGCTGACATCCCTAATTATAACTGATCTCCAGGCAACAGAGATCAGTTTATGTGGAGAAATTGGCCACTTTGGAGGGTGAACTCTATGACATTGTACCCCACTGAGGTCCCTCCACTCCCCAAACCATGCTTTCTTCAGGATTCACCTCCAAAATCTTCAGATATTTCCCAATCTGGATCTGGCAACCCTACTAGGGTTGCTAGCTCTAGGTGGAGAAATACCTGGAGATTTGGGAGGGGTGGAGCCTGGGGAAGGCAGGGTTTGGGGAAGGAACAGATTTTAGCAAGGAATAATGTCTTACAGTCCACATTCAAAAGCAGCCATTTTCTCCAAGGGAACTGAACTCTGTCGTCTGGTGATCAGTTGTAATAGCAGGGAATCTCCAGGCCCTACCTGGAGATTGGAAAACCTGAGATAATAAAGACCATATCTCAGTTTAGGCCTTACCCAAATATCACCACCAATGCAACAGATTGGTTAGATTATCAGACTGTGTTTTGGGAGAGCCAGATTTCCCTCACTCAACACTGCTGGCAATGGGGGTCACTTATAGAATCATAGAGTTGGAAAGGACCTCCAGGGTCATCTAGTCCAATCCCCTGCACAACACAGGAAATTCACAAATACCTCCCCCACACCCCCAGTGACCTCTGCCCAGAAGAGGGCAACCCCCCCCCCCCACCCCTCCAGGATCCCTGGCCAAATTGGCCTGGAGAACAATAACTTCCTGACCTCAAAGTGGTGGTCAGCATTTCCCTGGGAGTGTAAAAAAGAACCACAAGAACCAAGTACTGAGGCAACCCTTCCTGCCCTCCCTCTGATGATCTGCCTAATTTCACAGAATCTCCATTGCTGTCAGATGGCCATCTAGCCTCTGTTTGAAAACCTCCAAAGCAGAGCCCACCACCTGCCAAGGAAGGTCTCCCACTGGCAAGCTCCATTGCCTGCCACTGCTTGGAGCAGCAGCAGGAACAAAAACTTAAAAAAAAAATAGTGATGGCACCAACATTGTACCCCCCCCCCCAGGCCTCTCGCCCATTGCCAGGCTTGGCCTCGCAACCCTATTCCAGTTCTACTCCAGTGAAACTCCTGACCACACAAGAAGCTTATCCCAGCAGAGGACTAGAATGAGATCTGTGTGCCTTACCAAGCAAAATCTCAAAGATTTAGCCCTCCTGCTACACTACAGACATGCGTATCTGCCACATCTGTAGCAGGAAACAGATGTGGCCATGGGCAAGTCACATTCTCCAGTCTGCATTCCACTGGCACGTGTGCACACCTGTCAGAAAGAATATGGATAAAACAGTCAGGAACAACAAATACATTGCCGGCGCAGGAGAAGAATATACATTAGGTGCCTGTGTAGCATAGGCTACCCACAAATCAGCAAGAAACCAACAGCACAATCCTAAACAGAATTACACCCTCCTAAACCCATTAAAGTCAACTGGCTTACAATAGTTTTAGGATTGCACTGTAAAAAGACCTGGAGGGGAGCAAGGCAAACTGGGACTGTTGTTCATTGTAAACAAAACATGCCTGATAGTAGAAGGTACACAACGTAGGCGAAAAAAGCCTAACCTCTCCATACACACACACACACACAACTGCTATAAAGGACTGGATATTTCTTCTTTGAAGACCATGTATTAAAACCAAAGCAAAACACAGCTGAAGAGCCAGCCTACAGTCATCTGTCCTCAGGTTTCCCACAGAGACTGGAAACTAGACTGTAGCTACATCTATCAATCAGTAACCGAAAAACACTGGTATCTCTCTCTTTCTCTTTTACAGGAGATCCAGCAAAGGTTCCGGGCCCTTTTAGAGAAGGAATGCAGAGATTTCCTGCTGATTATAAAAGGTGAGTGATGGAGAAAAGACCGCATTAGAAATGATTACAGGAATCCAATACTTTTCTCTTTCCTAGTTCATCAAGAGCAAGGATGACTTGACTACCTGAGGCACAACAGATCACTTACTTCCTACATCAGATAATTAGCGGAGACTGTCAGTACAAATTTCAGTGGTCTTCTTCCCGAAACATTCTACCGCCTGCAAAGGAATCCCATCTAATCTTGTATCTCTTCCACTTCCTGCCTCTCATCTAGATATAGATTTGTAATACTTAAAAGTAATAGATCAAACAGTGGTGCTACTTTGAAAACTACAGATACTTTTTTTGTAGTTTCTTAATGACTTTTGCTCCAAATTGGTTCAGTTGACTTAGGGATGCCAGCCTCCAGGTGGGACCTGGGGATCCCCTGGAATTACAGCTCATCTCCAGACTAAATAGATCAGTCCCCCTGGAGAAAATGCTTTGGGGGGGGGGGTGGACTCTATGGCATTGTACCCCACTGAGGTCCCTAACCTCCCCAGGGTTCACCCCTAAATCTCTAGTTTTCCCACTTGGATCTGACAACCCGCCAGTGGCTAGGAGAGACCTGGCAACCCTACATCCCCCTCACTTGAAAGTCCTCTATTAAATATTCTTAAAGCCTGTAGTAAAAAAATAATTTGGCTACAAAATTGCACCAGGAACTGGAAATTTTCACAAAACATTTTTTTAATACTGGGGAAAACATAGTTGTTTTTTTAAAAGGAGGCTGAATTTTGTTTCCAGGTCCAAAGATTTTATTTAGGTGCAGTTTCTCCCGTGTCTGCATATGCATTTGTCCTGGGGACACCCCACTTTGGAGCACTTAGCACCAGAACCAGGCTTTGGACTAGGAAACAGCATAGCTCCACTTGGAGGGCAGAGTCCCCTGAATGCAGGAATGTATGATACGTGATGGTTCAAACCTCCTTTTGGGGTTCTCAGCTTTTAAATTATCCTCAGTATTTGTGATTGGACTCATGAATAAGGGACTAGGAAATGCAAATAAGGAACTGGGAACCAACTTCAGTGTTGTGATCCCTAACACTTGTTAGGGATGTGCTAGGCTGATCCTAAATTAAACAGGGGGTAGGACTAGATGGCCTGTATGGCCTCTTCCAACTCTGTGATTCTACGATTCTAAGGGGTTTGTTTGTTTTTTAAAAAAATCCAAGTTCACTTTTGTCAAAACCAAAATATTACTATTTTGAATGTAGTTTTCTTCTTTTTGGAATCCAAATAGGATAACAGAATACACTAAAGCAATAGCAATAGGAAATTGCAGTAAAATGTTTCTAGGCACAACAGTAGGTTGCTACATATTGCATTGCTGGCCCCTGGTGTGGTGGGTTAGAAAGGAACCAGAAGGCAACCCATGAGGTCCTGTAGGGTAAGGAGTCTGCTTCTGTGGCAGAATAGCAGGGTTGCCAGATCCCACCGGGCCACTGATGGGGGGGGAGGGATTTTGAACCGAGGTCTCCCTGACCTAGAGTATTGTGTTCAGTTTTGGGCACCACAGTTTAAGAAGGATATAATCGGGAAGCAATTTTTCTCCAGGCCACTTTGGCTGGAGATTCTGAAGGGTTTTTTGGTCACCATATGGATGTGGAACAGCAGTCACTGGGGGTGTGGAGGGGATATTTGTGAATTTCCTGTATTGTGCAAGGTGTTGGACTAGATGACCCTGGAGGTCCCTTCCAACTCTATGATTCTGTGTCACTAGTCCAACACTCTAACTATGACATCACATTGGCTCTTCCAAGTTACTTGTAATTGCACTCAGGGATAATGTAATGTGATTAGGCTCTACTATAGGATAACCAGATACAGTAGATGGCATGACTCTGTTGCAGTAGATAGTTGTCTTCATTTCCACTGCAGAGTGTTAGAACACAGTACCTGTCTCCAATTTCTCCTATTTCTTTTGTTGCTATTAAAGAAGTCTGTCCTGTTTTGAACCCTGAATGACAGACATTTTAGGAGGGTCACTTGAACAGCCCTATCTGTCTAGCATCGTCAGAGACAAAAACATAGCATAGAGAGTGGAAGCAGTTATTAAGGGTGAGCAGAAGACAATTCTATTATTCTGCCCTGGTCACTCTGCATAGGAGGACAGTGTGTTAGTTATGCTGGAAGACGCCTCTGCCTGCACTGGTGTTGCTGAAGCAGGAAGATAAGATCAGTGAAGGAAGCCTGCTCATTATATGGATTAGCCAGAAACCTGTTGTGATGGTTCAACAGGGGTAATGGAATCACAGAACTGGAAGTGACCCCTTCTAGCTCAGCTCACACCTGGCTGGATATTCAGCCAAATCACTTTCTGGTCTGCCACTCTGGAGTCTATGGTCAGAGTCCATTTTAAACCAGCCACAGCCAACAGAAAAGCAAAGCCCGCTATTTGCATCGAGTTTTATTTAATGCTCCTGGCAAGCCGCCTTCAGCACATGCCGTATAAAAGCCATGGCCTTCGCCGCTGACTTTGGTTCTGGCATCCTTCAGAGGATGTATTCTGTTAGTGTAATTTTCACACAGCTTTATTTTGTGTATCATTTTGCAATTTTATTTCTCAGCAGTCTTTTGTTAAAGCCCTGTTTTAAGCCAGTGAGGTGAGTGTGTATGTGCTAGCACGTGTGGAATTTCTGTCAGAGATAATATAAAGGAGAAATCGCAAAGATTACAGCCTACCATTCGCAGCAGAGAGGGGGGAAAATATGTTTCAACACAACCCTAATTACAGTTTTGTGAAGCACTGTTGAGGCCTGCTGTGAAGTTTCATCAGGATACAGGGCTTTATTGTTCTTTTGCATTCTGTTGCCATGGCAGCTACTACTTCATGGTCTGGTTTTGTGGAGAAGGCCAAACACCTGCAGGATCACGTTGCAGAGGTGAGAAAGTTGGGCATGTTTGTCAAATTGGGGCCTAATTTAAAAAAAAAAAATCAGAATTTTTTGAGGAATACATGTTTTGAATGCTCTGCCAATAAGACAAAATGAAAATAATGGCTTCCAAAATCATTTTCCTTTTTTAAAAAATGCCACAGTTGGCCAATAGCACGGCCTTCTCCTGTGCCTTGTTAATGTCTTTTAAAAATCAAACTTGGCCAGCCCCAGGTAAAATAAAATACATAAAGAAGTCTCATAAACAACATACTGTGAGATTAATTCACAGTAGTCAATCATTTAAATGCCAGAGTTAAAGGAGCAGAAACAGGATGCTGACAGACAAAAGGTAGGTGACTGATATGTAAATATTCCAACTTCCATTTAAATTACCCCAAGGGGGGATTCCTTTTGGTCTTTCTTGTTGAACTGAGGTCTAATGGGGTACTTCAGTTTAACAGTACCCTGCCACTTTTCTTCCTTATAGGCCATTTCCTCCAATGGTTGCACTGGTATCAGGGTGTGAAGCATCAGCAGTAAAGCAGATAGCTTAATGGTGAATAGACATGAACACACCAGTTGTTTGCCTTATCTGATGCTGTCTGGAGAAGTCTCTTGCATTTCATCCTCAGTGGTGGTGGAGAGGTTAGATTGTGACTGCCTGGACTGTCAGTTTCCTAACAAATTTGAGGAGTATATTGCCTTTATATAAATAATAACTCCTTAAAGAGGAAACTTCAAACCCTTAAGGAGTCTCCTTGAATAAATCACAGTTTAAAAGAGATTCTTAGCAAGCCTAAGCAGGTCTACTCAGAAGTAAATCCCATTTTCCTCTTTGGGGCTTAGTCCTAGGATAGGAAAAAGTTTTTTAGGATGGCAGCCATTAGTGGACCACAACTTAATTTAATAACGAGCCTTTTAAAGCATGCTTTTTTAAAAGCTTAGCAATATAAAGCCCACACAAATAACGCTGTAAAGTCATTTAGTAATGACTCATTGGATGGTTTGGAACACTGTAACAAGCAGAAAAAGAATGAGGGTTTAACTTTTACTTACCATAATGTTCTGACTGGATTCAAAGGCTACATTTATTTATTCTAACAATCTCCCCCCCCCCCCCTTTTGGAGATGAAAAATCGTTGAACACAGCCTCAAAATTTATGTTTCTTGCCAAGCACTTGAATTATCTGTTAACTTATAAAGACTCTGGAGACCCTGCCTATCTCTGTTAATTTTAAGCTTTGTAACTCTATAATTTGTATTTACATCACTGAAGAATGTCTGGAATCAATGATGCAGTACAATTTATACTAAAGTAGGACACAACATTTGCCTACAGTGGCTTCCTGTGGCTCTGTAGACAAGTATATTCATTCCAACATTCAGGTAAATGTCAGTGATGACATAACAGCAAAAAAAAAATGAGTAAGTTTAGTGGAGCCAGTTAGTCAGCATTCCCATTATGTTCCTCCAGATGTCTGTCTAAATATGCACAGAATTTGTCATGTCCTGTTTCATCCTAACAACCCTCAATACAGCTTTCTTGGGCTAAATCACACTTTTACCCTCCAGAGACCAGAGGTGAAAAGCTAGTTCAGTGGCAAGCTCCTCCATCACCCTCTATCTAAAATGGCAGAAGGAAGTCTGCACTCCTACTTTGGACTTCAAAACAGACTAGGGTTGCCAAGTCTGGGTTGGAAAATACCTGGAGACTTTGGGGGTGGAGCCAGGAGAGGGCAGAGTTTGGGGAGGGGTGGGGCCTCAACAGGGTACAATGCCAGAGAGTCTACCCTTCAAAGCAGCCATTTTCTCCAGGGGAGCTGATCTCTGTCAGCTGGAGATCAGTTGTAAAAGCGGAAGATCCCCAGGCCCCACATGGGGGCTGGCAGCCCTAAAACAGACAATAGTATGCACGCTCTCAGTAGCCCATTCCTCAGAGCCGGCTTCTGAGTCTCCAGTCTCGTGATTTAAATGGCTTTAAAAACAATTAGGGGAAATGAATGAGAAGTGCAACAGCAAGTCAGAAGTAAAGGCCAATGGAGTCAGAGGCAGTTTGTGGTCCCTTTGGAAATGTCTGCTTTGTCTGACTTGAAAAGCTGTTTTATTTCTCTTTTATTGCCACCCCTTACTTTAAGGAATGACCAGGGGTCATTTCGAGCAGGAGCTCGGGGGAGCTCAGTTCCGGGAGTTGGTGCCAGCCCCCCCCCCATGGGGCAATGCCTGCTTGTGTCATGGCTGCAGCAAAATGACCTCCCTGGAAAGGTCCTTGTTCCTGTGACCAGCCTTCTGAAGGCTTCAGCCACCACTGAAGCTATCCTCCCAGAATAGTGGTATTTCTGAGGCTTGGATTAGTAGCTGTCCTCTCTCTCTCTCTTGCCTTCTGACATACTTCTAGTGATGTCAGGTGGTGTAGCGTATGCTAATGAGTTATGCTAATGAGCTCCTGCACCTCTTTTTCTATGAAATGACCCCTGAGAATGACACAACACATTGTTTTCCTCATAAAGACCTTCCAACCCTGAATTTTCCTCAGACAAGTGTAGAGTAAGAGTGTCACAGACTGAGAATGTATTTGTGTTGATTTCCAAGTTCTGGTCAGTTTCCTTATTCTGAAGCTCAAGCTGGACCCAAGGAATTGGCAGGGCATTGTAGCTGTGTTAGAAAACAGCAAGTTTTCCAGTAGTTTCTTCTCCTCACAATAGTAAATATGGTGACCCATGCCAATTACAGAGGGGCCAAAATGGGGCCACCCACAAGCAAAGGGAACTTTATGCATACTTATCCATAGAGGGAAGCAGTGTTAGTGTCAAAGTGACATTTGGAAATGGTGAAGGGTTGCCAGCAGTGTTCCCTCTAAGCGGAGTTAGTGTGAGCTAGCTCACAGTTTTTTTTAGCTTCCAGCTCACACATTTTTGTCTTAGCTCAGGAAGGATGACTCCAAAGCAAACTGATTTATGCAGTAGCCAAATTGCTCGCTCACAACTTTAATGCCAGTAGCTCACGAAGTTGAATTTTCACTCACAAGACTCCACAGCTTAGAGGGAGCATTGGTTGCCAGGTGCAGCTTCACTTGGAGAAAGATGAGCTGAGCACAGTTACCCATACCTCGGTAGTATCCAGACTTGACTACTATAATGGTTGTATGGATTTTATTGATTTTTTACTTCGTTTTTTAATTTTTATTTTAATCAAATTTTACTATTTTGTTGTATTTTTTGTTGTGTTTGTTGAATTTTTTGTTGTTTTTTATTGTGATGAACCAAACTAGACACTTTTTTTGTTGAAAGATGGTCTAGAAATAAACTAAACAAAAATAAATAGCTGGGGTGTGCAGGGAAATGTTAATTTATGCCAAAGGGGGTGAAATTCCTCACCAAACAGAGCAGGCACAAGCCCTCCTTCTGCTGGTAGCAGGTTAACAGAAAGCTAGGGGATTGCTGCTTGCTTCTCTTCAGCCTAGTGGGGAGCAGGAGTGGTTCTCATTCCCCACAGCACAGGAGGTTCCTTCTTGTAAGAGATGCAAGACCCAGTGATTGATCCATCCTGTCTTGACAAGATGGGGAGAGGAACAGATCAGCTCCACTGACTGCCGAGATTTGCTTCTGATTCCAGCAATGGGAGGTAAGAAAAGGAGTCCTGAGTACCAGTCTAATGTGGCATGTAGGCTTTGACTGAGAACTCTCCTGTCCCAAGTAGATGCTGAGAAGTTTAAAGCCATTTAAAAAGGGGTAGTAAAACCTTCACGGGGGAGAACTGGCGCACAGGATGATTTACCTACCTGTCCCCTGCATGGTGAATCTATGTTCATGCACATAGATTCAGGTGGGTAGCCATGTTGGTTTGAGGCAACAGAACAAAGTTTGAATCCAGTGGCACCTTTAAGACCAACAAAGTTTCTTTATACCCAGAATTAAACTTTGTTGGTCTTAAAGCTGCCACTGGACTCAAACTTTGTCATGTACAGTTAGAGTTCTTAAATCCTATAGGACTGGAAGAGCATTCAGGGCAGGGAAATGGCTGTGGCCCAGGGTTCCCCAACACGGCACCCGTGAGCACCAAAGTGTCCATTGGCACTTCCCCTGGCATCCTCATTCAGAGAAGTGGGTTTTCCACAGCTACAATAGCAGCTGCAGCCACTGGAGGATTAGGAGGACAAGTAAACACCCTGGCTTGTGGTCCCATTCCCCTTCAGGCTTTATTCCCCCTTCTCTTTCTTCCTTCTTTTGATGTACTGGCATATTGGGAAGGAGTCATGGTTCAGTGGTAGAGCATCTGCCCGGCCCAGGTTCAATCCTTAGCATCTCCAGTTAAAAAGAATCAAACAGTAGATGATATTAAAGACCTCCTCATGACACCCTGGAGAGCTGCTGCCAGTCTGAGTAGACAATACTGACCTTGATGAACCAATGGTCTGATTCAGTATAAAACAGCCTCACGTGGCATTTGCTAGTCCTTAACAGAATTTGGTAGAAAACATAGAGTGGTGATAAGTCTGTAATAAGATATGAAATTTGTCAAAAACCAAGACATGCCAGGCTGTCTGAAGCATTCCAAATTTGAAAGTGAAAAATGCTAACCTGAATTTCTCATTTAAACTCAGTACTGGAAAGTTGGTGAATATACATGAATAGAGTTCATGAATAGAATTCACACAATATTTTACTCTAAAAATTGATCAACAGATGTTCCTGACTTTTAAGACAAGGAGATATTTAGACTGTTCAAGTGTACCCAATTCCCAATACCTACAACCTACACCTGCATCATGTAGGAGGTCCAAAAAAGCCAAGCAGAACAGCTATAACTATATTTGTTGCTGGTGAACATTATAAGGCCTCAGCCAGGCTGCCATCTTGGAACAGAAACATGACGACAACAACTTCTTCCCCCTGATCAGACACACCCAGTAGTACTGCCCAACAATGACTAAATTAGGCCACGAGGTGGTAACACTGAACATATAGTATAACCTGGAATCCTAGACCCATACACAATAGAACTAACTTCCAAATAAACATTCATAGAATGATGATGCATATCAGTTCAGCCCAAATTTAGCTGTGTAAACTGTGCGCTCACAGTGTTTAAGGCAACACATTTGTGGGCTTCAGGTGAAACACTTTTTATTGAAGTATGCTTGAAGCTACAATTACTATGACCCCCCCCCCACCCTGTTTCACCTCCTCCCTACATTTTTTCTTAACCCCCATATCCTGTCACTACCTCTACCACCATAAATAAAAAACAAAATGGCTGTGGCTATGAGTGAGTAATGGCAGCAGGCATACAAGTAATGGAAGTAGGTAGGAGGTGGTAGAATTACCATCAGTGCAGGTCAAGTAGAAGGGAGAGACACCCTCTCCCAAACCTTCCCAGGTAGAGATGCCAGCCTCCAGGTGGGACCTGGGGATCCCCCAGGATTACAGCTCATTTCCAGACTACAGTGATCAGTCCCCCTGGAGAAAACAGATGCCCTGGAGGGTGCACTCTATGGCACTGTACACTACTGAGGTCCCTGTCCTCCCCAGGTTCCATTCCCAAAGTTTCCCACTTTGGATCTGGCACCCCTAATTAAGTTCTGAAATGTCTTCCCTGAAGGTGTGAATTTTTTTAAAGCAGATTAACAGTGCTATCCTGTGCAGGACTACTCATAATCCTTCTCAAACGTATTCAAAGGGGCTTATTCCCAGGAAATTGTCTTTAGGATTGCCATGTAAATTGCTGAGGCAGTTGTCAAGTTTGGTTTACTAGATGGGCTCCCCCCCCCCCCAATTCTTGTGGTTAGAGTTGCCAGATCCCCCAGACAAGGGTCTCCCGCTTATGGGAACTCCCCCCCCCCCAAAAAAAATTACCCCCTTTCCTCCAAGAAGCCAGAAATAACCATGACATGCTTAACCCAGAAAAAATAAAACAGAAGTGACATAGGCATGTTGAGGACATTGGGCAGCAATGCTCTGGTTTTTGGGCAAAAGTCTACGGTTTGCAGCTAAATCTGCCATAGAGTTTTGGCCAAAAGCCAGAGCATTACTGCCCAACATCCTCGAAGTGCCTACATCACTTCCTGGTGATGTAGGCATGTTGTGGTGCTCCTCCTCACTCCTGGAACATCATTGGGACTAGACAACCTCACTTGTGGTTTTTGGGGACCACATTTGGAATGATATTTAGCAGTCTTTATACCTACCTTAATAATCCATCAATTTGTGGAACGTTTTTAAAGTACATCACCCTTTGAATTTGTGGGACACTAGATGCAGTTCTGGAAAGTTTTCTGATCCTTTATCTATTGAAACTGAGCCCCAGCTGGAGATGAGATAGGAAACTAGTTCCTTTGCTCCTGGATATTGCCAAGTCCTTGAGAAGAAAGATAAAAAAGGGGGGGGGGGAAGACAACCGAGGGAGGAACACAACAGGGGACTATCCAAACTGTCCCATTGCATTACAGTGCTTATGCAGCCCCCCGCTGAGCATTAAGTTCTCAGAAAATCATTTTAGAAATAGGAAGATCCATTATTATTAAATCATGTCATCTCTGTTCAAAAAGAATGCCCATTTTCAATGTGATAAATACTGGCTTGTTACCAGTAGGAAACTGGCAAATTAAGGTTTTGGCATAACAAGATTAACAGGGAAATGTTGAAAAGCATTTTCCGAACGATCTTTTGTTCCTCTGCAGCTACAAAAAAGCAGTCGAGAAAAACATCCAGCGGCACAATGAGATGTTATATTGCAAGTGTAGGCACAGATATTATTTTACGTACTCCTCTTGCAATTTCTATGTAAATTTCATTGGCTTAATGTGGTTCCTGCAAAGGAGATTTACTGATATCTCTTTAAAATAACAATGTTGTTAATTTATTCTGAATTACTGAGCTGATTGGTTTACAGCATTTACGACAGACACATTAATAACATCTGGTGAAGCAAGTATGATTAGAGCTATGTCTGACTATGACATGTTATAGGTATCTGGATGGGGGAAAAAATCAATTTACACTTAAAAACAAAAACAAACAAATTAAAAAACTATGTGCACAGCCAGAGATTGAGCGTACCATGGAGCACAGTGCAAAGCATGGGAATTTATTGTTTATTATGTAAAAAAGGGTAATTTAACATATAAACATGTTTGGTCCCCATGAAAATATTACAATTCTTAAGTTACTTTCACACAGAAAGCAGGTTTGCACCTACACAAAACACAAAAAGAAACCTGAGCATTCATGAAGTCTATCTAGAGGTGATGGGATGATGGGTGGGAATTCCCTTTCTACACACTTAAGCCAACCTTGGATTGGGGGGAGGGATTTCTAATCATCAGGGACATAACTCTGAAAACAGGGAAAGCCACATATGTTGCCTTGGATGGATTTATGCACAAGCTATATACACTACAGTTCAGGCTTCAGGGGTGTAGGGTTTTATGGGGTGTAGAGTTTTAGAGTATTGAATTAGGATCTGGCAGTCCCAGGTTTGAATCCCCACTCTGCCAATGGAAGTGTGCTGGGTGACCTTGGGGTAGTCATTTGGCTTAACCTACTTCACAGGATTGTTGTGAGGATAAAGGAGAGGAGAAGAGAATGATGTAAGCCACTTTACGCCCCCAATGGGGAGGAAAGTGGGGAATAAATAATGTAAATAAATAAGTAAGTAAAATTATTGAGGCTGCTACCTTGCTAGCCTTTCCTGAGAGCAAGTTCCATTGGGTAGAGCTGCTCAGGATTGCTGTCTAGCTTTCAGTATTAGAATAATACACATTTGGGTAATGCTGTGGGGATTCTTAACCTTGACAGAGTTTAGGGCCTCAGCATGTCTTAATCCTGCTCTAGAGTGACTGAGCTGAGAAATGTGGGACTTCACACACTTTAGCTGCCCTTAGACTATGGAAAGCATAATTTCCTGTGGTAGCCAAGGAAATATTTATGCTCTCAGACTCCAAGCTGCATTCAACTGTAATATAACACTACTACTTATTAAGTATAGAGGTGCTCAAAGCATTCAGCATTTCTGGTTGTTTCTCACTGAACACTGTGGCTCCATTTTTCACTTTACCTTGCAACAACACTATAATGTAGGCCAGTCGAGATTCCAGAGCCATTACCTGGTACCCCAAGAGTTTTGGGGGTAGGGCAAGGGGCAGATACGACATAACACATTAATGTTACATCTGGGCAAAACCCAGACATGATGTTGGCCCACAAGCAGCTACTCTGGAAACTTTATAGCATTACTATAGAGTTTCCAGAGCAACAGATGCTGTACCATGTCATACAACATCATTCCCACCAGCCCCCATTGTTCTGCCAGCCCAGATGCAAGAGCAAATGGGAGGGCCCAGCCTGCAGGAGAATGCCCATCAGAAGTGGGCAAATAGCATGCTTAGGCAAGTTCTTCATGGTTGCAAGGTCTTCATGGTGCCACTGCATTCTACCTGTCCCCATTGAAAGTAAACATACACAGGTAGTTGGGGCAGGGATGCAATGGGGGTGAGGTGCAATTACTCCTAGGGCCCAACTAGGACATGATTGGGAGCCACAAGTAGAATAGAAAGGATAGACAATACACCTCTCCCAAACCCCTCTTCATGTTTACCTCCAGGAGATGGTGCAGTTTACCCCAAAACTGCAGGAGCTCAGATAGGCTAGGCCACAGCCTCAGAGGGAAGCTAGGATGACCTCTGAGAGGCCAAGCACGAGGACACAACATGTCCTGAAATTACAATGGCTACCAGACTCTGAGCCCCCTTTCTCCACCGGCCAAACAGCAACTCAGCACTGATAACTCCCACCTATTACATCCACTTTATTTATGGCTGCCAATGCCCAGGTGGTGGCTGGCAACCTCCTGGGATTACAATTGATTTCCAGGTGACAGAGATCAGTTCCCACAGAGAAAATGGCTGCTTTGGAAGGTGGACTCTGTGGTATTATATCCATGGAAGTCTTTCCTTTCCCCAAACCCCACCCTCCTCAGGCTCCACTCCCAAAATCTCCAGCTATTTTCTAATCCAGAGCTGGCAACCCTAAATAGACAGTAACTCCATGCAGCTGATGATGAAGGAGAGCTACCCCTGAGTGATATCTCCAAAGGTCAACCAGTTGACATCTTACATGGATACTGCCTTTAAAGACCCCTCTTACCTCTCTGTATGGAGAATGAGTGACAATGACTCGCTTAAGGCTAGCCAGATAATTCATGGCAGAGCTAATTTGAATTGACCTGCAACAGTTTTTTGTAGAAAACCATGAAAATCTGATTGCAGCTCATCTATTTAAACATAATCATAGGGACCTTGCTGAACTAGAAAATAGTTGTTTAGAAAAGGTTATGTTGTGGGAGATATGCTGTCTATTGGGTGTTTGTTCTCAAAATCAAATCAAGCTCTGAATTATCTTTTATGGCACTTGATAAGGTTATATCAAGATAAATGAAATATCAGATTAAAATTGAAATAATGTAGATTTGTAGCGTGGAAATATAGGTTTTGCCCTTAGCTCAAAAATCAGATGAACTCTGCAAATGATAAAAAAGGAAGAGTAAAGGCATTCTGTACTTTTGAAATCTCTGTCTCGCCTGCTGTTAAAGTTCTGGCTTGTGTTAATGGAGATAAGATCTACTTAGCAATTCAGCTGATGAGGTGTGGAATGTTTGAGTGTTGCAATTACTGTGAGTTCTTTAGAAAGTCAGTACATCAAGGAGGAATAGAGCCACATACCCCCTGGTGAGAAGTGATTCCCATGTGAAAGGAGTAGGTAATATTAAAGGGGTTGTGGTCAGCTATCTGAATGAACATAATATGCAGACAGAACTGAACCCCCCCCCCCCCATTTCACAGCTCACTCTCTTCACCATCAAAAGATGGTATTGGAAGCAGGGTCGATTTCTCTGGTCTCAGAGACTGAAAGTTCATGTTGTTGGTCTTAAATTTTGTTGGTTGTAAAGGTGCCACTGGACTCTAAATTTGTTCCACTGCTTCGGACCAACATGGCTGACCACCTGGATCTATCTTCATGTGGCACTATGTGCTCTTTGAGATACAGTGCACCAAGAACATATGAACTGAAACCACCATCTTGAATTGGGTCCAGAAATGTATCATTAGCCAGTTCAGTTGTTCCAATGCAGGTATAATGTGCTATTTTGTATTTACTCATGAAATCTGTTTCTGAACCATCTTCATGCAGAAATCCACACAGAGCAAATAAAGTGTCTAATCTATAGATTACTAGGGCATGAGTGAGCAGGAAAAGGTTTCTGTGTTCCAGTAGAAGACACAGCCAATTAATTACCCCAAACTCTAGAACTGTCTCCCCAAAGAGATTCATCTGTCCCCTACTGTTGCCATCTTCTGAGAGGTTTTTTTGTTTGTTTGTTTCATTTGGCATTACCTTAGTGACCCATTTCCTGCACAATGCTTAACTGTTTTTATGTTTCCATATGTATTTTAGCTCTGGTTTTAATTGTTTTAATGATGTATGTGTGTTTATTTTAAAATGTGATTTTATCGTGTGTGTGTGTGAGAGAGAGAGAATTGCCTTGGTGGCCCTTGTGAGGAAAGAAATGTGGGATATTAATTTAGTTAAATTAAATTAAATAATTTGGGAGAAATGTTCTCTAAGCAGAGTCATTATTGGGGAAGAAAGGTACAAAGTTGGATCTATCAGTATCCAAGCTACAAACTCAGTCTTTTAAGGCATCTTCCTAACTAACTGATTTAAAGTTCCCCACTATCATTATTTCTGTTTTATCTGGATTGACCTTTGATTTATTCATCCTTGTCCTATATATTACAGAGTCTTTTAGCCCAGTGCTTATATCAGAGAGACAAAATTTCTGTTTCCACGAGATCTCTTTCCCAGATATTCACATGCAATTAGATCCCACCAGTTTACTTGTGAAGTTATATATATTGTTGTTGTTTCAGGGCCTACAGTTAATTGTACCAAATCTCATCTGTCATTTTGTTTCCTGTTCTCCCAGTCTGAAGGGACCCAGTTTGAAGGGACCCACTTGGTGAGACCAAGCTTCCTTTACAAAAGCCATGCAGATTATTCTTTAGCAAGGCTTGTTCTTCTGTATGATAGTTCTAGCCACAACTGTCCAACAGTTTAGTTGAGTCAGCTTAGCTTATTCTCTTACCCCTGGAAGTCTCCTAATTTAGCCTCCAAATGGTGGTGCATGTGTTTTCTTTTTAGCACACTGAAAAGGCAACAGGTAAGATCTACAAGCTACTAAAACCTCCCATACTCTTTGCTTTTAACAACACAGAAGCTCTCCAAAAGGAAGTCAGCTGCATGGCGTTCTGTTAACAGAGGTTTCTGCTTTGCCTGATTACATTACATACACCACACATATTGAAACACTCTGGCAGTTTCCTAGTGCTCACAGTGAGGGACCTAACCCTTTTGACCTCCAACATCTTATTAAAGCCTAGGCCCAACTGCGCTTCCACAAGGGAGGGAAGAAAAGGAGCAAGAAACTACTGGACTTATTCTCTCCTATAATTCATTCAAGTAAGCCCTTGTTGAGTGGAGGACCTTGGCTTTGATGTTAAAGTCTCCTAATTGGAAGGAAGTGAAGTGTTAGCCTGTCAGGCTATTAGTCTCCCATCAAATAGTTTAAGAGGTATCGGGACATTGAAGTTCTCACACTGAGGCAAAGAAAGCACAGAGTGGCCTGGTCTTTGTTAAACTGTTTAAACTTTGCATCTGTCTTCTTTTTTTTTTTAAGAGTTTAATATAGGTGGACTTATTACTTGATTTTTTCTTTCCTTTTATCTCATTTTTAAAAAGAAACAGCCCAGAGCTCGTCAGCACCATTCAGTAGCATTATGTGTGCGGACAGGGTAGGAAGAGATTTTTAAAAAAATAAAGTATTCGAGGACGCATACCTTGACTGAATGCTCAGTTATTATTTCCACCAATTAATTTACAATTTCATTGTGAATTTGTAGGCTAGTTGGTTAGTTGGGCACTCTTTGGGGTCAGGTGAATTTGGGGGTGGGAACTCTTTGGGGTAGATGGGCACTCTTTGCGTTAGGTGAAACTCCTGGTCACTTAGAGAGTACTGTGGGTCCTGAGTAGATGAAAATTGACGTGATGTATTGCACAAGAACCAGATGTTAATGCATGCTCTACCACACACACACCAGGGCTGCCAAGTCCCGATTGGGAAATACCTGGGGACTTTGGGGGTGGAGCCAGGAAAAGGCGGGGTTTGGGGAGGGGAGGGGCTTCAGCATGGTACAATGCCATAGAGTCCACCCTTCAAAGCAGCCATTTTCTCCAGGGGAGCTGATCTCTGTCAGCTGGAGATGAGTCGTAAAAGTGGGAGATCCCCAGGCCCCACCTGGAGGCTGGCAACCCTAACACACACACACACACACACACACACACACACTCCATAATTGTTCCTCCTCCACCCCACACTGAATATGATCCAATGATTAACATATGCTGAGAAGAGGTATGGTACAAATATATATTTTTATATATATTTGATGTAGTGGAGAGCCAGTTTGGTGTAGTGGTTAAGTGCACAGACTCTAATCTGGGAGAACCGGGTTTGATTCCCCACTCCTCCATTTTCACCTGCTGGATGACATTGGGCAAGCCATAGTTCTGGCACAGCTGTTCTTGAAAAAGAGCCAATTCTGTCAGAGCTCTCTCAGCCGCACCTACCTCACAGGGTGTCTGTTGTGGGGAGGGGAAGGGAAAGGAGTTTGCAAGCCACTCTGAGACTCCAACTGAAGGGCGGGGTATAAATCCAATCTCTTCTCTTCTTCTTCTTCTTAAAATGTTTGGCTGTGTTTTCACATATCTGATCTTTAAATACACACACAATCTGGCTAGAGTAAATGCTCAGGCTAACAATGACCCTAGCAAGTTGACATAGCAAGGGCTAAGGAACCATTTACATAGAATGTCTGTTGTGTGTCAGCTGTCTGTGGCTGTCACTGGCCAGGTTCTTTTCAAGGCTGGTCAGAACATTGCATGGTCACTGGTTCCCAAAGTGGATGATACTGCCCCTTGGGGGGCGCTGGAACGATTCAGGTGGGCTGGAACGATCCAGGTGTAGATCCACAAACTGCATCTTTTTGTCCACTGAAATACAACAGAATTGCCATCTAGACAATCCACCACGGAGTCATGCAAGGTAAAATGATTCACGGGGGACCTGTCTGGTCGTGCAATGCTGGATTGAAAAGATCTAGATCAAATTACAGCCGCGCCCATGGTGGGATCAGCTGCCTGTCTGAACGCACCCAAAGACAACACTGACCTTGATAGACCAATAGTCTGAGTTGGTATAAGGCAGCTTCACTTGTTCATCTGTATGAACACTAATCTTTTAATTGAGTGAGCAAGGGTTATGATTCCACAAAATCTCTAATAGTCTTGATTCTCCCATGACTGTTTTTAGTAGTCTGCAGCATGTTGAAAACCTGAGAGAAGAGAATTGCTTGTCTTTCAGTTACCCAAGGGTTTGTTGAAATTGGATGTCTGTGTCATTGCAAAAATCCACCTGTGCCACTGCACTGAAGGCATCTTTTATGCACTAGATCTCTAACATTGGAGTAGCTGCTTAACCCTATTTGCAAACAGAAACTGTTGCAGATCAAGAAATCACTTCAGCATGAGATTTGCTGAAGTCAAAATCATTATTCTTGAAGTGTACGGTGAAGGTACGCTTCTTGAAGCATAGGGTGAAGTGCACAGTTAAAGGTAAGTCAGTACACTGGTTAGTATTAGAAGAAGAAGAAGAAGAAGAAGAAGAAGAGATTGGATTTATACCCCGCCCTTCACTCACTTGGAGTCTCAGAGCGGCTTACAAACTCCTTTCCCTTCCCCTCCCCACAACAGACACCCTGTGAGGTAGGTGGGGCTGAGAGAGCTCTTTCCCAAGCTGTCCTTGAGAGAACAGCTGGTACAGAGCTATGGCTTGCCCAAGGTCATCCAGCCAGGTGCAAGTGGAGGAGTGGGGAATCAAACCCGGTTCTCCCAGATTAGAGTCCACACACTTAACCACTACACCAAACTGGCTCTCTTAGGAAAAGACCTCACCTTTGTGCATTGGGTTCTGCAAGATTGTGAGTTTTCTGCTTGCGTGGCAGAAGGCAACAGTGGAAATCATCTGTAAAGTTCCTTTGGCACTGTACAAGATTTGGTCTTAGTATTGAATTCCGATCCAGACTTCAAAAAGGATATGGACAGAATGGAGTGGGTGCAGAGGAGAGCGATGAGGATGATTGGGGGCTTGTAGACCCAAGCCCTTTGAGGAAAGGCTGAGGGACTTGGGAATGTTCAGTCTGTAGAAGAGGCAGCTGAGGGGCGACATGGTTGCAGTCTTCAAGTATTTGAAGTGCTGCCACTTAGGAGAGGAGGCAGCTGTTCCTGTTGGCAGCAGAGGATAGGACTTGCTATAATGGGTTTAAATGAAGGGTGGGAAGGTACCAGCTGGATATTAGGGGAAACTTTTTTTGCAGTAAGAATTGTGCAACAGTGTAGTCGGCTGCCTAGGGAGGTGGTGAACTCCCCCCTCCCCGGGAGTCTTTAAGCAGTGGCTGGACAAACACTTGTCAAGGATGCTCTAGGCTGATCCTGCATTGAGCAGGGGGTTGGATGGCCTGTATGGCCCCTTCCAACACCGTGATTTTATTATTCTAATGCACCTTATTCTCTCCACATTAACTGTGCTCACTAGATGCAAACAAGAGTGAAAATTGGTAAAGTGCTATAAAAATCAATTAGTGAAAAAGGAGGGGCAAAAGGCATCTCTTAACCCACAAAGATGGGAGTGGAAATTAATGCTAAGGGGACATTTGTCCAGGAAAAACACTTCAATAAAATGCACTGGGGTCAGTTACTAGAACCACTGTGTACTGTGAAATACTGAGAAATGTTTCCATCATGTTTTTAACATGCTGTCCAAAGGAGGGGAAGATTCCCTTTGATACATGAAGGGCGTGATCATACGCACCCATTAGCTGCGAGAGAGGGACGATTCACCGGCGGATCAAAGCAGCGCGATCACACCAGCACATCTGGGAGGCATCGCACAACCGTTGGCAAGCTTTTACAAACCGTTTTGATCTGCCGGAGAAGAAGAGTAAAAAACAACTAGGTACAATCCAGTATCAAATGGGTTGTTGCAGCCCACAGCCGGACTTTCCCCGTGTGATAGCTCTAGCATGGAAGTGTGGCATCGGGGATAGCCTGACTGCAGGCTATCCCAACGCTATGCTGTTGTTGTTTTTCCCCTCCTCAGTGTGCGCATCATCGAAAGCCCTTAAGGTGGAGGAGCAATTCATCAATCCCTCATTTAAGCAAATCGGAAATCAACCACACACAAAAAATAACTCGCCCACGGTGGCGTCTGATCACGCAGCGGCGAGTTGAGCCTGCAGGTCCACAGACCTGTGTGATCGTGTAACTGTGGGGCAAATTGCTCCGGGGCAAAATAGCCTCACTTCCCCTCCGGATTATCTTGCTCGTGTGGCTGCAGCCTTACATTGTGTATTTGAAAATACGATGGTGTGTAGAGAACCTACTGAATTTGAGCATTATAGTGCAGACAAGGGTTGCAAATTGCTGCAATCCTAAGAATATTTTCCTGGATATAAACCCCGCTGAATGGCCCTGAGAAGGATTCTGGGTAGATCTGTTTAGGATTAGTGTAGATGGTGTGAAAGCAAAATAGATTTTCAAGTTGTACCAAGTTTTTGGGACAAAGAAAAAAAAGACAGCATTCTGCCTTCCTGGATATGAAAAGAAGCAGTTAGTCAAATGTCTCTCCAGCACAAAATGAGACACACACGCACAGAAATGCTCCCTCTAAGCTGTGCAGTCATGTGAGCAAAAATTCTACTTTGTGAGCTACTGGCATTAAAGTTGTGAGCGAGCAATTTGGCTACTGCATAAACTAGTTTGCTCTGGAGCCATCCTTCCTCAGCTAAGACAAAAATGTGTGAGCTGGAGGCTAAAAAACGGTGAGCTAGCTCACACTAACTCAGCTCAGAGGGAACACTGACACACAGGTCCTTTGTAAAGTAGAGAATAAAATAAGAGCATGGTGGTCTTTACAGTAACAAAGATGGGGATTAATTGCATGTTTTGCAGTGGTTAAAGAGTCAGTGAAAGCCAAAGTGGGTGCTATTACCTAAAAGATGAAAGGCAAGTATTTTTTTTTCTGTATAAGCATTGCATCAATTCTTGCAGCTAATCGCCAGTGTCCCAGTCAGCACCAGCAGCATTTATATGTCCCCTGAATCACAAGCATGCATGTTTGCTGAAACCAGCATCCTACTATGTAAAGTTTTTCATCATTTGATATGTCATGTTAACACCTATGTTTTGCTTCAGTTCTGTTTTTAGATTTCTGGTTGATTCTATGACCTAATCCTATTGAACTGTTTATTGAATACTCTGTCCTGTTGATTATAATCTGCCTTGAGTCCAAGTGAGAAAGGCAGACTATGAAGGAGATCAGATGGATGGATGGATGGATGGATGGATGGATGGACGGACGGACCCCAAATATATCCACAGCTGCTTGGGTACAGACTACGGTTATGAGTACAGGCAACACAATGACATGTGTGATCCATGCCTTGCATTGCAACTCAACAAACAGGTATAAAAAGTAACATTTCAGAGTTCCCTCTTCTTTTGTTGAGCCTGATGCTGAACAAAGGGGTATATCTTGTCAAACTGATGTAAATGGAATTTGGTAAGCTTAATTTATTAACAGATGTTCCTCCTGTTGCAGGATTACAGCTAGAGCTACCATTTCTACTCTGGTATGTTTTTGGAAGCGCTATGGATCCCCCCCCCCAAAAAAATCATGAATAACTTTCTGTAATAGTTTTCCATGGCACTGTGGTGGATATGAAAAGTGAAAGACTGCAGCCTGTGTATGGTGTGTCTTTAACATTTACAGCAGTGGGGTATTTACCTTTTCCATGGTGTTTGCTCAACTCTCTATAGTTAGATTTAAATATACTGTGAGTTTTTATGTTAAATTTAACTTGTGGGGGAATTGCGTCTTCATTTCTGAAACGGCACTAACACCATTTTTGAACATTCCAGTCAATGTGCTAGGACAGCTCCTGCCGCATTCCACAGTTCTGTACAAATACCGCACAAATGACACTTTGGGTATTGGGCAGATAATTGGCATCTGGAGAATTTCAGCAATTTTTTTTACAAAAAAAATGTTTTAGCCCTCATGATTCTAAAGATAATCTTGAAAATGTGTGGAATAAGTCAAAACATACTTCAGGGAGGAGACAAAATCAATTTGCTTGGCCCTTTTCAACAGTGTGGGGAAATGGCTCTCCCTTTGCTTGTTTGTTTTGTGTCCAGGACTCCTTGTGCTAAAGTTTTATTCATCTGGATTGTTTTAGTCTTTTGTTTTATTATTTGTTAAATTGTTAACACCACCTGCTGACTGTTGCAGAGACTCTGCAGCCAGAAGTAGCCTTTTGGGCAATAATGTCCAAAGCACCTCTAGAAAACAGCAAGGTCTACTGACAGCAGCCGGTGAGGGCTACATTCACAATTTTACCTCATCTGAGATCTAATTCAAGACAATCAAGTGAAGTTCTTTACCCTTTCCTAATTTTAGGATCACAATGTGTTGGATCCTATGAACCACAAGTGCAAGTGGATGCTGACAGACCTATCCTCCATCAATCTTTCCAGTCCCCCTTTGAAGCTATCTATGCCGTGACATGGATGGCCCAAGTTAGCCTGATCTTGTCAGATCTCAGAAGCTAAGCAGAGTTGGCCCTGGTCAGTATTTGGATGGGAGACCTTCAAGGAATACCAGGGCTATGCAGCAGAGGCAGGCAATGGCAAAACATCTCTGAACATCTCTTGCCTTGAAAACTCTGTGGGGTCGCCATAAGCTGGCTGTGTCTTGAGGGCACTTCCTGTCCCCATGCCAGTGGCCATCACTATATCCCTTGGCAGCAAATTCCACATACGGAGGACTGTGGGCGCTTGTTTGGGGCTGACCAGGGCTATCGCTGGTGCTGGGGAGGTGCGGGGGGCGGAGGACTGTGCCCTTGTGCCCGTCCGCTGTTGTACGGCTCCCCCACTGCTGCTGGGCCTCTCCTGTGGCCTGTGTCGCTAGTGTGGGCTGCAGCGGCTGGCAGAGGTTGTCCTGGTGCTTGTTGTTGCTGCCACTGGCAGCTGTTGTACTCTGGGGCTCGGCTTGAGCTTGGCACTCACTCCTGCTGGCAGTGGCTGATTAGGGCTGATTGGGTGACCTGTCAGGCAGCCTGTCCCCATAGCTTTGACACCCCCATGAAGATCCACTCTGCTGCTCTAATCCTGGTGGGTTGTAGGGCTCCCAGGAAGAGGTTGGTGGGTTGGAGATGGGACTGGGGGGCTAAGAGTGGCTGGATGATCTGCAGCCAGGAACAACATTACCCTCCTGTTAGTAGGCCACCATTGGAGGTGGTTTTTTCCACCCTTTATTAATTTAATTGTTCTTGCCGCTGGGTGGGGAGGGGGTGGGTGTCAAGAAGGGAGATCTGGGTAGTAATGTATTTGAGTTAAGTTCATCAGTTGTAGTGTTTAAAATTGGGCTAGTGAGCAGGGCACTGAGGATTTACTGCTTAGCGCATCATCCCTATTGACACCAGCAATGACCACTGACCTATGTGGTTGGCCTGGGGTGCTGTATCCAGCATGGAGGCCACCACAAATGGGGGAAAATGGTCTAGGGATACCAGTGCTCCTGGGGAGGGGAAAGTATAGCAGTGGGACCAGGCAGATAATGGACGGAAGGAGGTGGAGAAACAGAGAAGCTCGGCCCCCTTCCAGCCTGCGTCCCATCCCGAAGGTGGCAGACAGTGGGGCTGGGATTGGCCCCCCTCTGACATTGGTGTTGTGCAATGCCAGATCTATAAAGAACAAGACCTCGACCCTGCGAGACTTTTTGGTCGAGCAAGGGGCGGACCTGGCTTTCATGACCGAGACCTGGGTGCAGGATGGGGAGATAGTGGCTCTCTCCCAGATGGCTCTGCTGGGGTTCTCGGTCCTTAACCAATCAAGGACTGAGGGGTGGGGGGAGGGGTGGCACTATTCATTCAGGAGGCTTACTCCTTCAGGGCGCTCCCTCCACTGAAACTTGCGGGCACAGAATGCTCTGGCCTGGTGTGGGAAGCCGGGGAGAGTTTGGCTATCTGGGTGGTGTACCGGCCACCCAATGCACCACCCACTAGCCTGCCATCTCTGGTCGATGCCATGGCCGGCTGTGCATTGGAACACCCTCAGCTTATAGTCTTGGGTGATCTCAATGTCCATGCTGACAGTGTGGCCTCTGGGCTGGCGATAGACCTGGTGTCGGCCATGGCAGCACTAGGACTCACCCAATGTGTAATGGTGCCCATGCACCAGGCTGGGCATACGCTCAACTTGATTTTTGCGGCAGGGGTTATGGTGGATCTGATTACTGCTTTGGCAGTATCATGGTCGGACCATCTTGCCCTGAAGGCCTGTCTGAAGGTGCCACTCAGACCCTATTTCGGTGGCGACGGTATTGTGGCTTGCCCACAGAGTCTGATGGACCCTCAGCGGCTCCTGAGGGCTCTGTGGGATCCCATGCCCCCTGGCGGCTCATTGGATGAGCTGGTCGAGGATTGGCAAACCCAGCTCTCAGCAGCCATCGATGAGATCGCCCCCTGATGCACTCTGCACCCTTGTTCCAAGCAGGCCCCCTGGTATACCGGGGAGCTGTGGCAGATGAAGTGAGGACTCAGACAGTTAGAGAGACAGTGGAGGCATGCCCACGATGAAGCATCAAGAACATCTTATAGGGCATTTATGAGATCCTATGAGGTGGCAGTCAAGGCCACGAAGAGGCAATTTTACGCAGCTGAGATTGCATCTGCAAGCTTACGCCCAGCACAATTATTTAGAACCATTCGGTCTTTAACAGAGCTGCCACAGAGCAGACCAAATAGTAGGGAATTGGATGGCTGTGAGGCTTTTGAGAGCCATTTTGCAGATAAAATGTTGCTGCTCCATTGTGATCTCCCGGCCACAATTGAGACAGTTAGTGAACTCGAGGCCCCATGTGCGTCTTCTAGTTCTATTCTGGATTATTTCAGTCCACTCAGTCTGGAGGAAATTGACAGATTGCTCTCAACTGTACGCCCAACCACATGCAGCCTTGACCCGTGCCCTTCGTGGCTCATAAAAGCTGGCCGTGAGGGACTGCGAGGTGCCCTTAAGGAGATTGTCAACAAGTCCTTTGAGGAAGGACTGTTCCCTAGGGCACTCAAGGAAGCGATGGTCCGCCCTCTCCTGAAAAAACCATCACTGGATCCGGCTGAATTGGCCAACTATTGGCCGGTTTCCAACTTGCCCTATTTGGGCAAGATTTTGGAAAGGGCAGCGGTGATTCAGTTGCAGGGCTTTCTGGATGACACTTCTGTGCTGGACCCATTTCAGTCCGGCTTCCGGCCAGGTCATGGGATGGAGATGGCATTGGTTGCCCTCACAGATGACCTCCAACGGCATCTGGATCGAGGTGGCACGGCAGTGCTGGTGTTGTTAGATCTGTCAGCCGCGTTTGATATAGTCGACCACCAGCTACTGATCCACTGCCTCGCTGACACGGGTTCAGGGACTTGCCTTGCAATGGCTTGTCTCGTTCCTCCAGGGTCGGGGACAGCGAGTGGTGTTGGGGGAGCAGATGGCCCAGAGGCACCTGCTGGTGTGCGAAGTGCCACAAGGGGTGATGCTGTCCCCGATGTTGTTCAACATCTATATGCGCCCTCTTGCCCAGATTGCCCAGAGGCATAGGCTGGGCTGTCACCAGTATGCTGATGACACCCAGCTGTATCTGTTGTTGGGCAGCCGGTCTGGAGCCACCCCAGATGACCTGGAATGGGCGCTTCAGGATGTGGTGGGCTGGCTCAGGCTGAGTTGATTGAAATTGAATCCAACAAAGACGGAGGTCCTGTGCCTGAGTTGGAGCAGTCTGGGGGTAGGGATCCCATTGCCGGCCTTTGGGGGGGCGCCATTGGTGCCAGCGCTGAGGGTCCGGTGTTTGGGAGTGTTTCTGGATGCTTCCTTAATCATGGAGGCCCAGGTAGCAGCCATTGCCAAGGCAGCCTTTTATCACCTACAGCTGATTAGGCAGTTGGTTCCCTTCCTCGAACACAACGACCTGGCGACAGTGATCCATGCAATGGTCACCTTGAGGTTGGACTACTGTAACACTCTCTACATGGGGCTGCCCTTGTCCCAGCTCCGGAGGCTGCAGCTAGTGCAGAATGCCGCAGCCAGGCTGCTGATGGATCTCTCGGTGTGAGACCACATCCAGCCAGTGCTGAGGACACTGCACTGGCTGCCTATAGCATACTGGATCCAGTTCAAGGTGCTGGTTTTAACCTTTAAAGCCCTATATGGTCAGGGGCCTGCCTACCTAAGGGACCGCCTTTCCCCATATACCCCCCAGAGAGCACTGCGGTCAGGCACTCAACATTGCCTGACCCTCCCCGGCCCAAGGGAGGCCAGGTTGGTGACCACTAGGGCCAGGGCCTTTTCAGTGCCAGCTCCTTACTGGTGGAATGAGCTCCTGAATGACATCAGGCCCCTGCGGGACCTTTTGCAGTTCCGTAGGGCCTGCAAAGTGGAGCTCTTCCGCCAGGCTTTTAATTAGGAGCTGCCACGGGGGGGGGGGGGGGGCCTCTGGCAGGGCAGAATGTGCTTTTTGACCCAGGAGATCTCTTGCTGACGCCTCCTGGCCGGGGCTGATGTGCTTTGTACTGGATGAACTGCTGCCATCTTAGATTATTTGTAATACAATTTTTATGCTGTAACTTTATTTTAACTTATGTATGCTTCGCTTTTGTTCTTTTAAATTGTTGTGAGCCGCCTTGAGCTGGCTATGCCAGCTAGGTGGGATATAAATCAAAATAAATAAATAAAACAGTCAGACTGGACAGGGGCTCCCCTTTCTCCTTTCCTAATTTTAGGATCATAGTGTGTTGGATCCTATAAACCACAAGTGCAAGGTGCTCAAAGATGCTGCAGAGCATCCCCCACCATCCCCATGGGACCTGCAGAAAGGCACTGGTGTTTCAGTGTTAACTGGGGGTGAGGGGGGAAAGATAAAACACAGTGTTGAAGAACTAGCTATTAGCAGCCAGCTTCCATTCTATACCAAACTGAATGCATACACAGTGCAGTCCTCTGCAGAGTCACTGCGGTGCATGCCCACTGAGGCAGCAGCAGAACAAGAAAGGAAGGAGTAAGGAGGACTGGTTTTTCCACCCAACATGAGTCTTCTTGTTTGTATATAATCTCGGTGCTAAGAATTTCTCACCCTGTGTAAGAAAGATGCAGAAATACAGATTGCTTAGTAGACCTTTAAATCAACAATATCAGGCTTGGATAGGTGCTGGAGATGTAATTGGTCAAGAGCTAATTTGACACACATAGGTTACGGGTATGTCATGTCATCCTGCCAGTTTGGTTGGAAATTAATAGACAAATAAATCTCATGCTAGAATGTTTACTGGATCTTAATCCACTTGCCTCAGTATTGGGCTACGTTACTTCTTCCTAGAACCTCACAAATGGAGAAAGGCTCAGAATCTTTTGAGCCTTGTCAAAAGCTAAATTAATAGCTCTTCAAAAGTGGGAAGCAATAGTTAAACCACACACTGAAATATGGACTGAGCCAATGTTAGACCTCGCAGTTTTAAAAAAGTTACCTTTAGTAACCAAGAGACAAATGTAAAATATCTCGACATTTGGCCTGAATTCATGGGTTTAATTTATATTATAACAAAATTCCAGAGCCACCTTGAAGACTAACATTGCTTGTTTCAATATGAGCTTACATGATTCGGAAAAAAAGTTGTTAGTCTTTAAGATACTACTGGACTTTTGCTTTATTTTGCTACAACAGACTGACATGGCTACCCCTCTGTAATTATTTTTACATTAATATGTACCTTTTTGTCTATACACTGTACAGTGTTTTAAAGGGGGCACATTTTTTGTCCAGCTTGTGTGCTGTACCATTTTTTCCAATGGTTTTTGTTAAACAATATTTTGTTTGAACATCATTTTGTAATTTTTTCTTAATAAACCATTTTTTAAAGAAATAACATTTGCTCTCTTCCCATTACCTTATTTTTCATTTAAGACCTTTTGCCAAGAAATTTAGTCTTACAAATCACATATGGTACAAAAAATAATTAAGCACCCCCCCTTAAAAAAAGGGTCCATGTAGGACTGCTCAGGCATCGACATCACAAGCAAATAAGAATTAATTCAATAACTCAGAGCAACAGAAGCAGCTGGGCAGTTATTGGAAAAAGAAGCAGAACATTTGCTGAATGGGCATATTTCCATATTGCTAGGAACTTGCCTGTAGGAAAGGGCACTGCCAAGTTTCTAAGGGAAGTATAGTGCTGTATTAAGTGTTAGACCATACAAGGTCTATAATGCACCTACCTGAAGTTTAGAAGAACAGCCTATAGGGTACAGCTGAAGCTGCTAGTTGGCATAACTGGATTAGGGACTTCCCACAATTTCAAATTATGTCCTTCCTGTCTCCTGATTGGCTTTTTGGAGACTTCCTGCTCCCACTGAGACTTCCCTCCTCTGCATGCCAATGGGGTTCTGGGCCCAGAGTGAGCACCACTGCAGAAAGGTCCATAGTTTACATAGATCAGAAGGCAAAAAGAAGAAACTATAAAAATGGCTGCTTCCTGTACAATGCGGCACAACAGCTACCTACTAGATAGGTTGACTGACAGCAATTTTCTCATCTGGAGAGAGAGAATGTAAAGCTACTTGCTTGAATGGGACTCTGGTTTATCGTCAATGAATCCCAGCCAGGAGATGACACCCCAGCAAAGCAGAAATCCTGGGACATGTACAATGAGAAGGCATATGCTCTGAACACATGCACACAAAGTGCAAATTTCACCAAAAGTTGCAATCATGAGAGAGGTTCCAGGTTATGGCACTGAAGATTTAGGCATAGAGATAATTATGCAGTTGCCCAACTTGAGAACCAGAGTTTGACCAAAGGCATGTGAATAAATAACTGTACAACTGAAAGGAATTGTATGCATTGCATCCAAGCAAAGGGGACAAGACCAAGCTTCAGCAATAATCGTGAACTAAACCAAATAAGGCACCCCCTGGAGTTCATTCATAATGATGTTTGTGGTCCAATGAAAACAGAGACCTTCTAGTGGAAACAGATATATTTTGACTTTCATTGATGATTTCTCTAAATATACCTACTTGATCAGGGAGAAGAGTGAAGTATTTGAAAAAAACTCAAGGCATATGTTACAATGGTTAGCAATAGGTTCCAGAGAAAACCTCTGGCAATATGAACTGACAAAGCAGGCGAATACATGGAACATGGCATAAAAAGGTATTTAACTGAACAAGATATCAAACATCAACTCACTGTTTCATAAAAAATGAAACAAAATGGTATAACTGAGAGGAAAAACCACTCCCTGACAAAAATGTGCAGATGTATGTTAATAGAAGTGGACCTACCAGAGAAATACTGGGGAGAAGCCATCAACACAGCCACTTAGATACAAAACAGGTGCCAAGAGCATGCCATATGAACTGTGGAATGGGCAGAAACCCAGCATGAAACATTTAAGGGTACTGGGGTCAAAAACCTTTGCCTACATCCCCAAAGAAAAGCAGCCCAAGTTGTATTTAAGGACTGAGTCAGGTATTTTTGTTGGATAATCTTTGGAATGTAAGGGATATAGAATCCTTGATCCAAAAATTATTTATTTATTATTATTTATTATTTCAAATTTTTACCTCGCCCTCCCCACGAACAGGCTCAGGGCAGCTTCCAATAATAATTGTAATTAGTAACGCAAAACACAAACTATATGAATTTGCAACATAGTCTACATAGACAATAAGAAAAGCTCTAAAAAAAAACAGAAAAAATGGACACTATTGAATTCAAACCAGTGGAAGAAAATAAAATGCATCAGCCAGAAGCAATGCAATCAGCCACTTTGAAATCTACAGATGGCACACCGAAAGAACTCCAGGAACCAGAAGGGAATGAGGAACCAGAGGTCAGACGATCAGTTAGATCTAACAAAAGAGTATCACCAAGAAAATCCTCCTACCTGACCAAAATAGAGACTGCAGTGGAACCTTCCACATGGGAAGACATAAAGAGAATGTTCACTGATCAGGCAGAAAGATAGAGAAATGCCACAGAGGCAGGCATTAAATTTCTAGTCAAGAATCAGAAATGGACATTGACAGAAGCACCTTCAGGAAGGCGGTTAGAATACAAATGGATTTTCTAAATGTACAGTTGTTGGACTCGAACACTGTTTTGCAAAGCTGAAATTCTACAAAGAAAAATGAATCTTGTGGACTCACACAATGGACCTTGAGAAAGGGTATTGGAATATACAAGGTCTATAGTGCGCCTACTTAAAGAAGATCAGAAGCACAGCCTATAGGGGACAGCTCAAGGACTGCTACTTATCATAGCTAGATTAGGGTCTTCCCACAATTACAAATTATAACCTTTCTGTCTCCTGACTGGCTCTTTGGAGACTTTCTGCTCCAACTGAGCCTTCGCCCTTCGTTCCTGTCTCCCACAACAGTTAGTTAGTTAGTTAAGCCTCTCTCCCTCTCCTCTGTTCTATCAGAGTTTGTTTCTTCTTTAATAAAACCAAGTTATTTTCTTTAACAGTTGGTGCTCTATGTTTCCTCTGCATGTTTAAACTCTGCCAACATTAAGGGTTGTGTGGAACCCCTATTTCAATTCTATTTGCATCTCATTGTAGACAAGGAATTCTCCATTAGTGCATAAAAGTTCATAAATATGGGACTAGCCCAGCTTCATCAGCATGCTCTGAGAGCCACTCTTGTAGGTCTTTTGGTTCTTGTTCCCCAAAATGCAGAGGAGTGCTAGATGGCTGCAGGGACTGGAAGAATTAACCAAACTCATTAAAACTTGAAAGGACGTTCAAGTCAGAATTTGGATCAAAGGACTGGTTGAGTTCTGCTGTAATAGAAACCACCTGGCTTGTCCCTTGAAGAACCCCATTGATGAGACATCTTTATTCCCGTTTATAAATACTTAGCATCAAATGATTTAGAATAGCTTCCGAAACACATTACCATAATCATGTTACTATAATGCAGTTAACTAGCTACTTCATCTGATTATTCTTAGAGCATTTAGAATACTGTGTTACTAATTAAAATAATTATTTTTACCGCACTTCCAATAGTTGTCCAAAAGCTTTACAGGACAAAAGGCAGAAGAAGGTGTCATTTGCCGTGGACAAAAACATGGCTCTAAATGAGATGGCTGTAATACGAGGGGGATAATGAACACTCAGGAGGTGATGAGGTAAGACAGAGCAAGAATTAAGGCAATAAGATTATGTTGTCACGAGTGCTCATTGAGCAATTGTGGCAGGCCAGTTTTCATGCAGGAAATGCATCATGTATTCCTAGGTGTAGTAAAAATGTATGGTGGACCAAGATTCAATGTTCTGTGTTTTTATGTACACACATGAACAATCTCTCTCTCTCTCTCTCTCTGGTTGAGGACAGACGGGCAAAATGAAGCACAAGGGAAGCAGGGCAAAAAGACCCAGGCCGAGTTGTTGTGGGGCTTTCTGTTCACACTGTGTAGACTGATGCGGGACCATACTGGGGAGGAGGCGGAATGGAGCGTTTGCACTGTGGGGCGGCCCCTGGTGGCGGTGGTTCAGTGGCACGTGGCTTTAGTCTGTTTTGCCAACTTGTGTGTAGGCGCATGGGCGCAGCAGCCAAATCAGTGGGTTCACATTACCAGCACCGCTTGATGTGCAGCTTATTTGCATCCACACTGCAAGGAAGTGGGATGAACGCGCACCCAGACGGTATGACACTAGTTTCACCAGGTACCTTTTTAAAGCGGGATGAAAGTGCTTCAGGATGGAGTGAGTGCAACATGGCAACGCCAGGCAGCTGTGGCTGTGTGAACAGGCTCTCTTAATCCCCTTGCAAAGCAAGTCTATATTGGGCCAAACTGCCAGTCTGAACTCGGCCCCTCTCTCTCTCTCTCTCTCTCTCCCTCCCTCACACACACACACACACACACACACACACGTACACATATGTACCCACAGAAATGTGGCAGAATTTTTCTACAGGTGCTCCCTCATCCCAACAGCAGCCTCTCATATACAACCACTCATGTCCTCTGTATCTATTTGCTGTTCCTTAGATACAGTCCTGCCATGACCTGGATGGCCTGATCTCATCAGATCTCGAAAGGTAAGCAGTGTCAGCCCAGGTTAGCAATTGAATGGGAGACCATCAAAAAAGTGCAGGGTTGCTGTACAGAGGCAGGCAATGGCAAACCACCTCTGAATGTCTCTTGCCTTGAAAACCCTATGGGATCACAGTCAGCATCAACTTGCTGGCACTAGACACTACTAGCCACCCATAGTCCTACATTGCTCATTCCTGTGGTGAGTCCACTCCCCCCCCCCCCCCCCAGTTTGGACTCATAGACACTGAAATGGTGCACTGAGAAATGGAAAATGCATAGAAATGTCAGTTGGGATGATCAAATTCATGAGGAAGATCAGCTAACAGTGTTGGTTGAAGAGCATCTCTGTCAGGACCAGTGTTCCCTCTAAGCTGAGTTAGCGTGAGCTAGTTCACAGTTTTTAGCCTCTGGCTCACACATTTTTCTGTCTTAGCTCAGGAAGGATGCTCCAGAGCAAACTAATTTATGCAGCAGCCAAATCGCTCACTCACAACTTTTACGCCAGTAGCTCACAAAGTAGAATGTTTGCTCACAAGACTCCACAGCTTAGAGAGAGCATTGGTCAGGACCATATATTCTGAGTCAGGGTCCTCTTGGTGTCCCTCTGACCTCCCATTGCCTGGGAAAATGAAATTAAACAGTGAGGGAGCCAGCATAAGTGTCAAATAGGAAGATGTCTGCTTACTCCTAATTGATTAAAATAACACTGGTCAGATTTGGAACACATATTAGATTTACAAAGGAATATGATACTAGCTCGATTCTGATTAGTAAATTTATAACTACATATTAATACTCCCTAATGAATTCTGAATTTTACTGCATGGAGAAATACCTTTTTACTTCGGGGATTAGGCCTGACACACACACACACACACATTTAGTGTTAGAAGGTTTCCTCTTTCCGAGCAGAAAACAGACAGAGGGGGGGAAGACAGAGTAAATTTACTTTAGCTATTGACAATATTTAGGCACCCCATTCACTCTTCTATCATTACAATCTTCAAAGTGGCAGATAAATTGAGATGGCTGGTATAAGATTAACCTGATGTGGCAATTCCAGCAAAGGATATAATGACTTAGATCCTAAACTGCCATTCTGTTGGCATAAGAAAAGTTCTGATGGAATGGCATTTCTGTTAGTACAGGAGGAGATTCCCACCAGTGTAGACTCCCACTCCCCCCTACAGTTCTGGGGGGAGGGTCAAACACAGAGAAGCACAATTGAGGGGGTCACAGAAAGTTACAGTGGGTATATGAAGGGGGAAGCTGCCCTTCTTCTAGACTGAACCTGACTGTGCTGTCTAGGATCCAAGCTGGTGAATCTGGACCACTGAGTTTTAGATAGCTAAGGCTTAGACAACAGAGCGATATTTTATTTTGTAGCCTACCCTCTGAGAACAAACTAACTAAGCAATATAAATACAGAGTTTTTTTTTCTTTTCTGAAGGTTCAGATGGTGAATTATAAGGCAATTCATTGATGGAACTTGGGTGTGATTGGGGGGGGGGGGGAAGCAAAAGGAAAAAGGGAATATCTCAATATAAAATCCCTTACAACTCTTCCAGCTCCAAGCACACACATCTTCACTTCTGTTTATCCATCATATGTGTATTCTGCCATCTTTTAAAGCTCTTTAAAAGCTCACTTGTGGTGGTCAGTTGCTCACTTGTGGTGGTCAGTTGCCCAAGGCCACCCAGTAAGTTTTATAGAAGCAAGTCTCATGAATACCTGATGCAGAGTTAAACTTAAGTCAGATCATTGGTCTATCTGAGTTCAGTATTGGCTACTGTAAGCGGTAGTGGCTTTCTAGGGTCTCAGGCTGAGAAGCCTTTTACATCACCTAATCCATGTGGCAGTACTGGGAATTGAACTTGGGACCTTCTGCATGCAAAACAGATGCTCTACCAGCTGAGCCACAGCCCTTCTTCAGTCCAAATCCAGTAATCTATTCAATATACCACACTGAGTCTCTTGTCTTCCCCAACTTTTTCTAAATTCTCTAATATCTATCTATCATCTACCTACCTAGCCACCTACCCATCTATCGTATATTTGGTAAAACAACCCAGAATAATTTCAAATATAGAGAACATATGCATTATAATCTCCATTTATTACAGAGTTTATATTCTCTTCAGCAACACAATGAATGTTCACAATACTATCCACACAGGGGCACATTTGGGGCAGCTAAGACAGATGTTCTTAGAAATGGTGCAGCAGTCAAGTTTTCCTTTTATGTTGCGGGTGTTCTCATAGGCCGTGAATGGAAACTGGAGCCTGAAAAGCACAACTCATCCTAGAAACACATTAATCACATCATAAATAAGTGTTCGAGCAAAGAAAATGTATGCAGCTCAGACCTGAGGATTAAAATTCCATGGATTTTTCAGTAGAAGTCTTCAAGGGGTTTGGGTTTGATTATGATAGGATGGTCTTAAGGCACATCAAGTAAAGAATGCATTTTGAAGTCTGCTGCAAATATTAGGGGGTTTTCATTTTTGTTTTTGAGAATTTTGTAAGGAAATATCTGTCTTAAAAGGTCCATGGATTAAGCACAATGTCATTTTTCATAGCTGTGCCCTTTTTAAAAAACTAAGGCATGCACACATTTTCACGTGTGTCCTTTGAGTTTAGCTAAGCCATTTGTTTCCTCAAAAGACATTAAGTGGCCACATTGAAATTTATATTTAAAAGGCTTAATTGAGGTAGAATTGTTTAAAAGATAATTTTAAAGAGCATCCATAAAACTTTAAAAAAACAAAAAAACCTCATTTTTTAAAAAAACCTCATTTACATGCTTGTTTCATGTGATTAAAATGTTAGGAGACATGTGTAATATTGACTTAAATAATATCTGGAAATCACTGGGGCCCACTAGTGGAACTGAGGTTGGAATGGGGAGACCCTTGGTGGTTCAGCGCTGTATGCAGCAATAGTGTTCCCCACTGTTAATGTTTTCCACAGCAAACACATAAAATGTGAGCTGTCGATGTGCATCCTTAATCAGCTGTGTATAAGCGCTGGGGGATCCTGACCTTATCAAGACCTGCAAGGGATTTAAGGTCGCTGCATTGTCATTTACACTTTACGTGATTGGTAACTGAAACAGAAATCAGGCCGCCCCTTTTAAGACCTAAGTTGATTCCAGAATAACCTTTCATGAGTCAGAGCTCACACATAGCTTTGTTATGCATTTGACAACGGTGAGCTCTGACTACTGTAGTGCTATGACTGTGTATGCAGCAGCGTTATGAACTGAGACAGAACTCACAGAAAACAGCTGAACTTGTTCTTAATGCTTATTGAGAATACTTGCATATATAATGTTTGCAATGAAGAGGCTAGTTCACAGTTAACTCCTGGGCCCCGTGGAAGGACCTTGGAAAATTAAAGGGCAGTGGGAAGATTTCTTTTTGAACTCATTTCTTTTTGAGCTCTCTCATAGAGAGGTACCAACTTGTGTGAACCAGCACCTGTTTTTTTTGGGGGGGGGGGACAGTGGGAGAGCTTCCTGCCCCCATTGCTGGACCTCCTGAGGGCACCTGGTGTTTTTGGCCACTGTGTGACAGAGTGTTGGACTGGATGGGCCACTGGCCTGATCCAACATTGGCTTCTCTTATGTTCTTACCTCTGAATGACTGCAATGGAGGCAATCATAGTAACTTCAGAAACAAATCCATTTATCAGTGATAGCCAAGATGGAAAATAGTTTGCATTTACTGTGGCTTACGTAATAATGGATATAAAGCAGAAGTCTGTAAGGTTTGTTCTGCGGTATGTGAATTATTTGTTGGATTTGGTTTGGACATCTTTTCTTAGGTAACATTACATGATTTTAAAGCAAGTAATTTTGTATTAATGAGAAATGTCTATGCATGCAGAATGTATTGTATTATTTCCACACACAGAGAGAATTAAAACTTGACTGGAGACACCACTGTCATTAGCAAGGTTTTTGTATACATCTGTTGCTGACAGTTCTGGGGCTTGAAAACCTGCCAAAAGATGATGTATTTTTACAGCTCTCTGTGTGGCAGTGGCCATGCCTATTTGACATGCGAGTCTGAGCTACAGGTTTTGTCCTAAGGGGGTTTGTACATTTCATGTTCGATTTCCAAATTCTTATGATGCTTCGATTTAGTTCTCAGAGATACCTTAATGTAGAAGAACCTGAAAAGAAACAAGCATTGTTTCAATTAACGCAGCTTCTTCTGGGAAATACGTTTCACCTTGATATTACGCATCTAATTAATGAATCAGTTCCCCTGGTGTTAGTAATATTTTGGTGAGGATTGCAGACCAATGCACCAAAGATAATTTCACTACAGCTCAACCTACGGCATGTACATTACAGGATTGTACATAAAACGAGGGTACTTGATCAAATGCTGGTTCAACCTGCATCCTGCTCACAGTTTCTGAATAGGGAGCTGCCCAGTTGCTGAGCTGTTCACATGTATGGATTTGGATATGTTCACTTAGCATGGTTAGGCTGCTGTCTTGTAGCAGCCTTCCTACCTATCTGCTATTGCACCAAGTAGTTAAAAGGCACATAGTTAAAAGGCAGGGAAATCAATATGAGATTTTTGAGTTGAGACTTACTGCTTAGAGATCTTTGTGTGCCCTCAGTCTCTGTCCACAAACCTGGCTAATATTGCAATCTGTTGTCATGATCACCTCTTGAACAGATGCTGCTGACTGCAAAAATGCAAAAAGTAGGTGTCATTTAAAGAATGTATCTGACTGCATGGATGCAAAGCACAGATAAACCATAAGTGATCCCATGCTAGGTAAGTAGGTCACTTTAACTACCCAACCATTATCCCTGGGGAAAATGTACCTCTTTAGTTTGCAGACTGTGAAACTGCAAAAGCTGCAACTAGTTACGTATTGCTAATACAGGACATGATCATGTAAGAGAAGCAGAAGTTGTGAAGACACAAAGCTGTTTGACATGACTCTCAAGATTTTGTCAAGAGCCATCAAATCATGGAAGCTGAAGCAAGATGAATTTGCCTGGCGACTGTTGTTCACACTGAAGTTCTATGCATGCCTACGTGAAACTGCTGAGTGAAGGTCATCTGGAAATGTGGCATTCGGATGGCATGCAGCTCTACCTCTCTGTTTCACCAGAAGCACATAAGGCAATGAACATCAGGAGCAAGGGCCTTTCAATAGCCTGGTGCTGTTGCATATTTTTAATGCTGCTTATGTTTTTTGCTTAGCCTTTTATTGTTATCTTGTTCCTCTTCTTATTGTCTCATATAGCCCTCTGAAGAGGAAGAGCAAATGGCAGGCCTAAGAACCTTTTTGAACCTAAATAATTTGAACCTAAGAACCTAAATAATTCCTTCATTCACCTGTGTACTTCAGGGTTCCATAAATCAGACCTCAGTGTCATTCCATAACTTTACAAGGATAAAGATGTTATCACAGCCAAAGTGAGAGTCAAAGGTCAGGTATGCATGATATTATCTGTAAACTGTCTTGATCATTTGGAAAATGTGGTCTACAAATACATGAAATAAGTCACTGTGTTGTCTGAAGGGGTGTTGCTTCTGCTGCTTTACGCAGCAGAATAATTTAGAAGAACAACAATGGGTTTAAATTACAGGCAGGAAGGTGCTGGTTCTTTGTCATATCTACTGGATTTACCTGTAGTGTTTGATACAGTAGAGCATGCCATTCTGTTGAGGTGTTGGGAGACAGAAGTAGATATTTGATGTGCCTTGGACTGATTTAAATCAGCAGGTTGCCATCAGAGACAAGTTATCTTCAATGTGTGAGTTGTCCTGTGGGGTTCCACAGGGCACAAACTTATCCCCCATGTTATTCAACCTCTATGTAAAACCCTTAGGAGAAAGCATTCATAGATCTGGAATTGGATGTCATCGCTATGCTGATGACTTCCATCTCAATATCTCTCTGTATTCAAATTCCCTGGAGAAGATTACCATGCCATGGTAACATGGACACTGGACTACTGTAATGCATTCTACATAGGTCTTTGCTGATAATCAACTTGAAGACTCAAGTTGGTGCAGAATTCTGCATCTCAATTATTATTGGTAGCTAGGTAGAGCATGCATATTGCACCCATTTTGCAATCACTCCTTTAGCTGCCCATCAGTTACTGAGCTCAATTCAAGGAATTAGCTACCACAAACAAAGCTTTTCGTGGATTTGGACCTTCATGTCTAAAATGCCTCCACTCCACCAATGTCCCACCATGACAACTTCATTCATCTAACGGTGGCCTTCTGTAGGTGCCATCCTGCAATGAACAATACCAACAATGGCCTGTATATGGGCCTTCTCCTGTGCAATGGCCTGCCTGAGCAGATCAGGAAGGCTCCACACTCCTGGTGTTTCACAAATTATGTCACACAGAATTGTTCAGGAGAGAATTTTGATAAAGGAAATAGGGCTGCATTATAACAGATTGCTCCAAGAAAATGCGCTGGATCTCTACTTATGTAATACCACGTTCTGCATTGTTTAATGCGTCACGTTTAACATTTATGCTTTGCTCAGACAACAGCTTTTTTCCCAAATTCCTGCAGTCTTCTCCTTGCACATTGCTTGTTAGGTGTATCATCCTGTTGACTGCATTCATTCACAGTGTGTAATCAGCAACAAAGGTGGACGACAAATAACATACAATACATTAAAAAGAAATTAATAAATCTATGCCTCAGATGTAGAATGCAGGGAAGTTATAGAACAAAGCAAAGGTATACACTTGTCAAAATTAACTTAAAATACATAGTTTATACTTCAAAATCATTGCTCTATGGGGCACATTTTGATGATAAGAGAACTTGGGGTGAACATCTGAGTCAGCTTCCTTTTTGTCTGGGTGCCTAGGTCTTGATGGCTTCCTCCCCTCCCCTTTCTTGTTGTTTAACAGGTGTGAAGTCGATAAAATGTTTGGGCAGCAGCTGTTGAAACACATGGACCAAACTGCAGCCACTGCTGAAGGAAATGACTAGTGGGCATCACATGTGCTTGCTTGTTGTTTTGCTGGAATGTTGTCAGTAAGCTCGGCTCGGTCTGGGGGGAACCGGGGCACAGCAATGCATCATCCTGTGCTGAAGGGCTTCCTGCCAAATCAGAGAGTGCACAGGCCACCTTTTGTTTCCAGCACAAACTGGGAAGGCGCTCTCTGATTCACTATAGCAACTGTCACTGCCCGGGTGTTGACAGTGGGAACTAAACCACTATACGTGAAACTGAATCAGCTTGGCTGGAAGGAGAGCAACATTCCTAAAATATTTGACAGGGCATTAGGCCAGAAGGGAAAAGAGATCTTTTATCTGGATTTTCTTTCTTTCTTTCTTGGCAAGAATGTCGGTAGTTCTAGAGATTTTTTAAAAAGCCTCCTTTTCCTCCTGGCTCCGACGGAAAGATGAACTCTTCTGTAAAATTCACCTGAAACCGAACACTCCCTTGATCCCAGATTTGGGGAGGGGGGTTGAATCTGAAATTGCCATGGATGGTGGGTTGTGGGGAAAGGCTGGTTCACAACTACTCTTTATGCCCCTGAGCCGGGTCTACCACCACACAGTGACAAAGGGTAGATATAACTCCTCAAGGGATAATTAGCATTTTCTGCCTCATTCATAGGACAGAAGCTTATAGTTCTCATCCACTTTGTGCATAGGGTTGCCAGGCCCTAGTGGGGGAGCAGGGGATCCCCTGATTTCACAGGCTCCTGGCCAGCGGGAGGAAGCCCCGCCCCAATGGCCACAACCCCATGAGATGTCCCCGAGGTCATGATGGCACACAGAAGTGATGTCATCATACTGGGGATGTCACATGGTGATGATGCTCTGGTTTTGGGGCAAAACTATGCTTTGACCCCCATTTTACCATAGAGCTTGCCCCAAAACCAGAGCATCACTGCACAATGTCCCCGGCATGATGACATCACTTCTGTGTGATGTCATCAAATCGGGGACACTGCACGTGGCAATGTCACCTCACCCCCTCACTCCCAGAAAGCTCCCTCCCACCTCCATCAGCTAGAGGTGAGGATCTGGCAACCCTATTTGGGCAGGTCCCCAGAGATTCATATGGCTGTAGTTAACTATCCTCTAGTTGTCCTGGATCATAGAATTAAAATATTGCATTTGTTTGTCCCACTATGCATTGTCTGAAATAAAGAACAATGAACCTTAGGGACACCATACAGGTGCTGCTTGCCCTCAAGTTATTTCACTGTGAACTTAATGAAATCTTAATATAGATGGTGCATTTCTGGGTATTTATGGGAACAATGGTTGTCAAAGATCTCTTGCTGTCTAAGTAAGGATGCTGAAGCAGCAGTCCTGATTGGTTCATGTCATTCTTGCCCGTTGTGAGCAGGGGGCTGATTGGTCAGTGGGCCATTTGGGTTTCTCGTGAGCAGCTTGAACCTAGTCAGAGGCTAATTTTCTGCACAAGTGCAGGTCACATCAATCCCCTCCCCGGTGGCCCCACCCTGCTGTGCCCTGCTACCAATTTAAATAAAAAATGAACCATATATAAACACTGCAATTTTTTTAAATTAGTGTTTGTTGTGAAACTAAAAAGGAGATTTATGTCACCTTGAGCTCCTTGGAAGAAGGACGGGATTTATATGTAGTAAATAAATAAATATGCTCATTGAGACTCTCTCCTTTATTGTGGCTCTTACAAGCCCAGGCATAATTTTTTTCCAGTGATGGGGTTTTTAACCACAGATTAACAAGACACAGCTTTAAGCACAAGGCTGACACCTTCTTTTAAAAAAATATAACCCTGTGGACATACTAACAAGGAATGAAAAAAGCAGCCAAGACACAAAGACACAATAATTTTTAAAAAGAGCACCCCAGAAGGCATGAGTTTCCCAGAAGTGATGCTGGAATGAAAAAGTTCTCATCGGCTTGAACTATGGCTAAGCCTCTGCCAATTATATTTAAGTATAATGAAAAATAAATACAGCTGAGCTATTAGAATAGCTGTGAGAGTTAAAGGTCTGTCATCACCTCCATTGTAAATCTAGTTTTTCAGTGGCTTAAATGTGCAGTAAAAATGGGTTCCAGCCCTACACTTGGCAGACAGTTACTGCGGTTTCAGACATTTTTTAGAGGAGGAAAATTGGGATTGGCCTTTAAAAAAAAATACACTGCTCAAATGGTAGACATTGACATTTTCCAACACTGGTGTTGTTGTTGTTTTTTAAGTTCCTCTAATTTGGACAATACTTTGATTTAAAAACAAAATGATGCAAGTTATTATTGCTCCATAATAGGAACGCAGCATGTGCGGCTTTTGGTATCGGTCCAAGACTTTAAAAGGCCAAAAGAGTTCAGTGATGGGTCAGCAGACTGAAATAATTGTAGTCCTTTAGGGTGGGCTTTTAAAAGAACAGCTCCAAATTCGCCTAATAATTCAACCTGTGCTGGCAGTAGCCAAGCCAGTGCCAGTCTCCTACAAGAACCCAGTCTGTGGTCTATTTCATCTCACCTCTTGATCTTTATTTGTCCTGTCTTCAGATTAGAATATGCTTTGCTTATCTGGAGTGCTGCAGGGTCAGCATGATATTTTATTTTATATATGTTATTTATAGTCTGCCTTTCTCAAAGGGACTCAAGGCGGATTACACACAGTGAAGCCAGTACAACCAACAAAACGGGACATTCAGTAACCAATGCATTCGGGGATTTTAGAAGTCTGGAACCACCAGAAAGAACAGGAGCATAGCCTAAGTGTTAGTATGATATACTAAGTGGTGCAGAAATTACATAATAGGATCCTGTTCACAATATGCTATATACAGCGGAAAAGAACACAAGATTATTTATCCAAATAGGTTTGTGGAACCATTTTGTGCCGCGCAGCCTTATTGCCTCTGCAGAAAAGCCCTCCTGAATAATTCAGTTTTGCATAATTTGTGGAAGGCCAGCTTTCTTGACATCCTCAGGCAGGTCATTCCACAAGGTGGGAGCCACAATGGAGAAAGCACATACATGGGCAGTTGTTGGTTTCACTCATTTGGCACCTGCAGAAATCCCTGCTGACATGAGCAGATCTGGGTGCCCACCAAATGGGTGAAATCTACTGCCTGGCTTGGTTTTTCAGTGTTGAACTCTGGGTTTTCATGTATACGAACTGGGGACAGGTCACTGAGGACTGGTCTACTGATGTTTCAGTGGGTTGGATCCAGCCAGCTTTTCCCACTCAGTTTTAATTAGTCCCCCTCCCTTATGGCAGCTCTTGTCCCACATGAATTTCGTCTATGCACATCCCCTGATCAACAGCATAGCCTTGTTGGTGCTCAAAGGGAACCCCATCCTCCCTTTCCCCCCCACAGTTTGAAGAAATGTTTGTTTATTTAATGTTTTTATGTGATACTTCTCCAGACATGATTGAGACAGTGCCAAATAATATACATTAAAATAGAAGAAAATATTCTAAGGATGACCTTTCCTGTTCTATTTCTGCTGTGAGGAATGTACACCTTAATCCACTGATACTCGCTCAGGGGCCACATATGGCTCTTACACATGCTACCTATGGCTCTTCCCTATGGCACCCTTCTCGTGTTCCAGGAAAGTGAGCAAGGTCATTGTCCAGTAGGGCTTGTGGTGGGCAGGTGGTTCCTACCCTGAAAAAGCTGCTGCCAGAGGGACTGGAGTAAGGGTAGACTGTGAGCCTCTCTGAGTTGTGGGCCTCATTCCAGGGACTGAAGTAACGGGCTTGTCTTCTTCTACCTCCCCCCACCCCCCACCCCGCAGCCTCTGGGTTCTCAGCACTATGGAAACTGCCAGTCAGAGAGCAAACTGACTGCAGAGAAGAGAGAAACTGAACCTCCACAGCAGCCACCCCCCAAAAAGAACAAAGTGGCCCTCACTAAGGTCTGGCAGTGGTGGGGTGTTCTTATGTTCTAAGTACGACAATGTAGGTAATTCTTACATTTTATATTTGGCAGTTTGGGAACCATATGTCATTGTGGTAATCTCATCCATTGAAAGGAATTGCTAAAAATGAATTCATTTTTGTTGGAAACTAACCCCCCCCCCCTTATATTAGCACATTTTACCGTTTTTTAAGATGTCGGGAATGTTATTTTTCACTGAGTAAGGCTGTTTGAGATAAGCCTTGCTGGCATTAATAAGAACATAAGGGAAGCCAATGTTGGATCAGGCCAGTGGCCCATCCAGTCCAACACTCTGTCACACAGTCGCCAAAAAGAGCAGGTGCCCTCAGGAGGTCCACCAGTGGGGCCAGGACACTAGAAGCCCTCCCACTCTTGCCCCCCAAGCACCAAGAATACAGGGCATCACTTGCCCCAAACTGAGAAAGCCTATCTATAACTTGTGGCTAATAGCCGCTGATGGACCTCTGCTCCATATGCTTATCTAATTCCCTCTTAAAGCCGATAAAGTATCTGATTGGGATTTTTTTTTTACTTGTTTATTTTTTAATTGTCTTGCCCTAATTGAACTTTAACATTGTTTCCAGTGCAACCCCATAGGATGTATTGCCAACTGGGTTGTGCTGTAGGGTTGACTCCGAATGTTGTGGGATCGCAGATCTTAGTGTATATTTGAATGCCACTTCTGGTGATGATTTAGTAGCTTTAATATATATGTTTGTGTGTGGCATGGGGGACTTCCAGGAAGTATAATCTGGGGAAACATTGCAGTGATTAAGGGCTGTTCTTCTCAGCCACGATTAAAATGAAAAGGACCACTAAAATTAAAGGCAATTAAAAGATGCCATAAAGAGCTTTTTCAGCCTACAGACCCACTAGGTTTATGATCCTTGGGGATACATTGGAAAGTAACATTAAAAAATTGATTAGGCATCCCCCCCTCTTCAGTCGCTGTGTATAATTTAACATCTGACTACCAAGAACACTTAAGTATATTTTCCTAGCAGATGCTCAAATCACATTAAGCAGACCAATAGTAGTCTCTGGCAAGAAAATGTACACCAATCACTCCCCCCCCCACACACACACACAAAATCTTTTTAGCCCATCCAGCTTAATGAAAAAGAATTATGGTGTAATCTTGCCAAAGTTAAGCATTTTTACATGTTTTAATTCTCTGCTTGGCACCACTGGGGCTTTTATGTGGATTTTAATTATGCAGGTAATATTTTTTTAAAAAAATCATGGGAGGGAGAGGTTGAATTCAACAACCAATCTAAAGAAGAAAAAAGAAAAATAGGTTGAGGGAAAATCAAATTTGCTCTCAGGTAGCCGCTGACTTATGGCAACCCCATGGGGTTTTCAAACAAAGGTGAGAGTCAGAAGTGGTTTGACCTTGCCTGCCTCCACATCACAACCCTAATATTCCTTGGTGGTCTCCCTCCTAAATACTGACCAGTGCCAACCTGGCTTAGCTTCCGAGATCTGACAATATTGGGTCAGAGCTTTAGATAAACAGAACCTTGTAACAAGACTATAACATCATTTCTGATCACAGCGTTCTGAACGGGCAGATCACACAAACATGCCGTGATCAGAAATGATCTTATAGTCTGAGTGACTTAGGATTTGTCCTTTCAATATTATTCTGATGCTGTAAGAGGCCTCGAGACAAACTTTTGTTGCAAGGTTCAGTTCAGAAGAAGTTCTAATGAAACGATACGTCATTCTGGAACTATGGAAGACTGGATCTTTTTCATACTCTTTTGTACATTTCTATATTTTTGGTACAATAGTGTATATTGTATAACATGAGTATTTAAGAGCACTTTATACAGTTTCCTGTGAGTCTTTCTTAGTAAGTGTTATTGTGGCTGTTATCCATCGCATCTCTTCTGTTTTGGCAACAGTAGCAGAAATCCACAGACCACGTCCTGTGCAGAGTAACAGTTTTCCTACTGACAGGCTTTCTGCTTCCCCATCAGACAGATGGATTACTAAGATATGGTGATGGTGAGACCCAGTGTTGAATTTGAGTTCCCTTTTGTGGGTGGGGGAGGTGCTTCTAGCTGCCGGGTATACCAATATTGGGCTCTACATTTAGGGAATCTTGGTTTCAGAACCAGTATATAAAAGCAAGATCAAGTGGCAGGAAGTCACTTTCAGGTCACAATGGGAAAGTTAAGTGCGTGCTTAAATTTCTTCTGTTGAAACTAATGGGGCCCTTAAATGTTTACTTTCAGCTGAGTTGTGCCCGGAGTTGAACTTTATTGGTCTTGGAGGTGCCACTGAACTCAAACTTTGTTCTATCCCCAACACTGATTTCTTTGCATTATGCCTGCAGACGCTTCAAATGATAGAGGGCCACTGCAGGAAGCCACTCTTATTTGTGTTCTGTTGCTTGGTCCATCTCCGGACCAAGATGTGAAAACAAGAATGAAGTATATAAAGAGGTGAGGTTGGTGAAAAGGATGGTTGCCACTCCCCTGGGCACAATTACCATTTGTTTATTGCTCCTAGAGGAAAGAAACTGGCTCCCGGGGTTCCCTGCCTTAAGAAATATGCATTTCCCTAGCTCAACTGCCTTTTGAGATAAGAAAGCACATTAGGAGAATCCATCTATTGATCACCTATGTAATGTGTGGTTTGGCCCAACATGTTATCACATGAGGGAAATGAACTAGATGCACAGTTACCCTTGGGGCAGCAAACACACACTTAGCATAAGTCCTATGAGGAAAGGTTGAAGGAGCTGGGTATGTTCAGCCTGGAGAGGAGAAGACTGAGAAGTAATATGATGACCATCTTCAAGTACTTGAAGGGCTGTCATAGAGAGGATGGTGCAGAATTGTTTTCTGTTGCCCCAGAAGGTCGGACTAGAACAAATGGGCTGAAATTAAATCAGAAGAGCTTTCAGCTAAACATTAGGAAGAACTTCCTGACAGTCAGAGAGGTTCCTCAGTGGAACAGGCTTCCTTGGGAGGTGGTGGGCTCTCCTTCTCTGGAGGTTTTCAAACAGGCTAGATGGCTATCTAACAGCAATGCTGATTCTGTGACCTTGGGAAAATCATAGGAGGGAAGGCATGCAGGGTTGTCTCAGTGCTTAGTTCTTGTGGCCCTTTCTTATATGTCCAGGGAAATGCTGATCACCACTTTGGGGCCATGAAGCAATTTTCTCCAGGCCAATTTGGCCAGGGATCCTGGAGGGGTTGGGTCCCCCCCCCTTCTGGGCATAGAGTGGAGGTCACCGGGGTGGGGGGTATTTATGAATTCTCTGCATTGTGCAGGGGGTTGGACTAGATGACCAGGGAGGTCCCTTCCAACTTTATAATTCTATGATTCTCACTCCTTATTTAAATAAGAGCACTTTACATTCTAATATTCCAGTAGCAGGCCATGACAAAGTTATGAAATATCACACAGAGCTGCTAAAATGTCCTGACTATTAAATCTTCGCCATAAATGCTTATTGTTTTTGGAAGGGCATAGGAATGGTGGGAAACAAGCCAAGTGTGAATAGCAGCGATGACTGTCAGCAGAGTACAGAAATCTCAGACGGCGGACTTCCCCTCTCTTGGGGAGCCCAGACAACCTTGCCCCGTTGTCACAGGCCTTTTCCTTACAGGTATGATGGAGGGAGGGAGGGAGGGATGTGATGCAACTCAACCAGCTTGCCAGTCTTGGATGTGGGAGCTGTACCGTTGATCGTTCCAGCGGTACAAGACAAGTATGGATAAGTTTTTTCCCACCAGGTTGCAGACTTCCATGAGGCCTGCTCCTCCCAAACCTCTCCCCGACTGCTGTCTTTGACTGAGGCAGGAAGACTCTGGGGCCGTTCCCACCCGAACACATTATTTCCAGCCTGGTCATGTTTACACTGGGTCAGGCTGAGAGAGGCACAATGTCAGCATCTGGTCCCTGTGGGACCATGTCCAACCAACAGCGACTGAAATAGTGTATTTACAGTGCCATCCTAAGCAGAGCGGTACCCCTCTAAGGCAATTTAATTCAGTGGGTTTAAACAGCTGTAACTCTGCTTGGGATGGCACCGTAAACTATCTGCAGGTGTGTTTAAAATAATAAAGTGAATTTAAATAATAAATACTTTGCTCTCAAGGTTCCTAGTAATACAGAAGAAATAGCAAACTTTTAAATGAGACCCTACAGTGGTATTTAGAATCATAGAATCATAGAGTTGGAAGGGTCCATTCAGACCATCTAGTCCAACCCCCTGCTCAATGCAGGACAAGCCAAAAGCATCTCTGACAAATATTCATCCAGCCTCTTCTTGAAAGCTGCCAGTGAAGGGGAGCTAATCATCTCCCTAGGCAGCTGATTCCACCTTTGAACCACTCTGACTGTGAGAAAGTTTTTCCTAATATCCAGCTGATATCTTTCTGTATGTAATTTAAACCTGTTGCTTCGGGTCCTATCCTCTGCTGCCAACTGGAACAGCTCCTTGCCCTCCTCCAAATGACAGCCTTTCAAATATTATGTTTCTGGTTCCTGGTATGAATTTAATTCTTCTTAATTCTGGGGTTGCCCTGACCTGGATGGCCCAGGCTCGCCTAATCTCATCAACTCTTGGAACCTAAGCAGGGCTGGCCCTGGTCACGGAGACCACAAAGAAGAAGAAGAAGAGGAGGAGGAGGAGGAGATTGGATTTATACCCTGCCCTTCACTTGTAGTCTCAGAGCGGCTTACAAACTCCTTTCCCTTTCCCTCCCCACAACAGACACCTGTGAGGTAGGTGGGGCTGAGAGAGCTCTGAGACAACTGTCCTTGAGAGAACAGCTGGTACAGAGCTATGGCTTGCTCAAGGAAGTCCAGGATTGTTACACAGAGGCAGTCAATGGCAAACTATCTCTGAATGCCTTGAAACCCCCATGAGGGGTTCACCATAAGTTGACCACAACTTGACGGCACTTTCCACCATCACCAGTTCTGGGGTTTACCCAAGGGAACCCGGGGGGACATAACCAGGCTAGTACCCTGATACCAGCTGACAGAGCCAAGCAGATTTCGGACCCCCTGTGATCATTCTGTGGGGTTTACCCACGAACTCCTGAGTTAGTACAACAATGGCAACTTGGGGAAATTAATCTAGCAGCTCTCCAAATCAGTATTGAACTATTCCAATTTGGTAAAAGTTGCATGCAATTTTAAGACATCTAAAACGTGCTTTCAAGCTTTTGGACATCCTTCATGCTGCCAACAAAGCAGGTTGTGGAAGCAGCTTCTTCCTGCTTTCCTCTTCCTCAGCAGCCCTGCCTGACCCCTGAAAACCCTGTGCTGACAACTGGGGACCCTTCTGGACAAAGTCTCATGTGACATGGGGGCTGCAGTGGGGAGGGGGAATCTAATGAATTCTCCCCCTTCTGTCTTTTGTAAGTGATGGGTAGGGAAAGGGCTGTTGCTCAGTGGTGGAGCATCTGCTTTCCACCACCACCCATTACAAGGATCAGGTAACAGGTGATGTGAAAGACCACTGCCTGAGGCTCTGGAGAGCCCTTGGCTGCCAGTCTGAGCAGACAATACTGGCTTTGCAGTTTCAAGTGTTCACCTGGAAACCTTCCTCTACTGAGCTTTCTCTACTACCACAAGAGGAAGACTGGGTGATTTTATCCACTTCTTCCCCCTTATTGCAGCTTCCTGAGCTGGTCGGTCCTAATGAAGATATTATACTATTGTTGTACGTAATATTATTCTATTGTTTCAAATGTAATCCCTTTGTTTCTTCTCTTTCAGCATCCCTTAACTTTGGGGCCTGAACCCAATCACAGCACATGTTGTTATTTTTAAAACAATGATTCTTTTTCTTTAAGCACAATCTTTAATTCAGGGAATTAAATGTGTATGTGTTATGGTTGAGAGGGGTGGGGGAGTTCCACTTGATGTATTATTAGACTTTTGTATGATAACTTTTGTTGGAATATACAAGGTCTATAGCTACCTACTTGAAGAAGATCAGAAGAACAGCCTATAGAAGAAGAGAAGAAGAGATTGGATTTATACTCCACCCTTCACTACATGAAGGAGTCTCAGAGCGGTTTACAATCTCCTTTCCCTTCCCTTCCTCACAACAGACACCCTGTGATGTAGGTGGGGCTGAGAGAGCTCTTTTGAGAACTGCCCTTGAGAGAACAGCTCTGAGAGAACTTGTGACCGACCCAAGGTCATGCCAGCAGCTGCATGTAGAGGAGTGGGGAATCAAACCCGGTTCTCCCAGATTAGAGTTCATGCTCCTGACCACTACACCAAACTGACTTTCTATAGGGGACAGCTGAAGGACTGCTAGTTAGCATAGCTAGATTAGGGTCTTCCCACATTTTCAAATTATGTCCTTCCTGTCTCCCGATTGGCTCTTTGGAGGCTTCCTGCTCCAGCTGAGCCCTCCCTCTTCATTCCTGTCTCTCACAGCAGTTAGTTAAACCTCTCTCCCTCTCCTCTGTTCTATCAGAGCTTATTTCTTCTTTAATAAACTGAGTTATTTTCTTTAAACCGTTGGTGCTCTGTTCCTCTGCATGTTTAAACTCTGCCAACAACTTTCAAGGACAATGGCTGTTTGCCACTGGGTAGCTCCATTCTTGCCATCCAGGCAAGCCAGTGAATCATAGGACATCAACATTTTGAAATTCCCTCTCTGGAATTTAGGCAGCGTATCGTTCGCAGATTAGAGGGTGGTGGCGCTGTGCACCATTCAGCGTTATGAGGTGTTACTGAGAGCTGCACTCTCTCTGCAGTCCTTTCATAGGTTGCGCGGCAAATTCCATTCTCACAGATGTTTTAAAAGGCACGGTTTCCATGGAAGGTAGCGTGTATTGCCAAATGTTTGCAGCTGAACATTTTTGTTGGCATTGGTCTGCAGTGATTTCATCGAGACACGGAGCAACGCAGTCAAGAGCCGCCTCTGAAAGACACCACATTAGAATCCAGGATGGCAAAACCAGAATTTGGGATTGGTGGCCAGGGGAGGGGGAGGGGGGAGGGAATAAACTCCAGCTTCCAAGCGTTCAAGTGCATTGCTCAGGAACAAAACTATAGGATTTCTACAATCCCTCTGTGCAATTTAAAACCTCCATTCAGAATGCCCCCAGAACGATACCTATTCACATCATTAGGAGACTTTACAATGGTGTCGTATTTGGGCTAATGTGTACTTTCTGCTAACAACCTTGCTTGTGCCACGTTTAAATGGCGATAAATAGATCTGTGCAGATCCTGTAAGTCACATAGCCAAACTTCGTTTAAAATTCAGATGGTAGCTGAATGGTGTCTGTCTGTTCCTGACCAGCACTCTCCAAGGGGGGAAAGGGTTGCACTTTCTTAAAAGGCAGAAAATGTGGGCAAATATTAGCTCTTGAAACTGGGGAGGGGGGGGGGGGCGGTATTCATTCACTCACCAGTGCTTTCAAGCTATCAATCTTCCAGGTATTTCTATTAGCCTTAATCATCAAGGTTGTTTATTTGGAGCAATTTCTAAGAGAATAAAGGTACCTTTGGCTCTTATCTCCTGTCATCAAAGCATCCATTAGGAAATCTAAGCCCTGTAGGCGAGCTCAAGGGATTACTCAAAGAAGTTTTCTTGAAACAGGCAAGAATTCTGGGTTCTCTCTTTAGTGCACAGGAGTTCAGTTGAGGAAAAAAAAAACAGAATCTGAAAGGAAAGATTTATCTTTGCTTTTTTGTACAATTGGAACAGGATTTTGTCCGAGGGAAATCGAGAGATAAAAGCATTTAAAGTGGCTCGAAACAAAGACGAGCCTTGCATTCCTACAAGCACTATTTCAAGGTTTCAAGCCAAAAGAATTCTTTTCTTTGCAAACAGCGACAACAAAAGAGACAGTTGCAGAATCTAAAAATTATCACACTCTTTAGTTCAAGGGCCACCAGCCAGTTAATTCGTTTCTTTAAAAGGGGGAAAGAGTAAGGATGCATTCAGATGGCTCTTTTGAGCTGCGCCAGGCACGAGCGCCTGGTGGATTTAAAGGGCATGTCCAGACCTCAACATCTGGGAATCGTGCTGCTTCCATGATCAGCCCGTCAATCCCCATCAATGATCCATATTTAAAAGACAGTGGTTAAAGTTCGGTCTAAAGCTGGCCAATGGGTCAGCTTTCGTGAGTCACTGCGCACTTCTTCAGATAAGTGAGCAGTGACTCATGAAAGCTCATATCCTACCACAAAGTTTGTTAGTCTTTCAGGTGCTACTCGACCCCTACTCTTTTCTACTGCTACAGACAGGCTAACAAGGCTACCCATCTTGATTTACCTTCTTTAAAAGAAAAGTGCTACTAGAGCAGCCCTGCTATGTAGGGCCATGGTGGCTCAGTGGTTAAGATGCTAAACTGTAGACCAGAAGATCAGTAGTTCAGCAGTTCGAGACCTGAGTGCTGTGTGACGGAGTGAGCTCTGGTCTCTGGTCCCAGCTCCTGCCAACCTGGCAGTTTGAAAGCAAGAAATTGCAAGTAGATAAATAGGTACCACCTTGGTGGGAAGGTAACAGCTTTCCATGCACCTCGGTGTTTAGTCATACTGGCCACATGACCACAGAAATGTCTTCGGACAGCGCTGGCTCTTTGGCTTGGAAACAGAGATGAGCACTGCCCCCTAGAGTCAGTTTCAACAGGCTTTCGAGCAAGGGAAACCTTTACTTTTACCTAAGCACAGCTATACTCTTTAGAAGTCAAGAGATGTAGAACAGTCTGATGCTGCTTGGAACCGCAGTCTGATGCTGCTTGGAACTGCTTGTGTGGTATGATTTTCACACCAGTAAAAAAAAATAATGAAATAATGTTCACATGAATTTTTTGACAAATTGGATGTTTGCACATTGGAAGGGATGTGTATGATTTTTTAATTATATTCATACTGAGAATTAGCCTGAACTGCTGATATACAAACCAGAACTTCCTTGACTTCCCTTTGTTTCCCTTTGGTTCTCAGGGCAACCTGGGATGTGCCAGAGAGGCTCTATGCTTCACCAGCCTCATTCCTTCCTGGAAACTAGACACCATAGGCAGGAGGAAGGCTTCAAACTTTGCGCAGTGGAGGATAGGGGTAGGATCCACCCCAACATCTAGATTCAGTGAACAAGTGGATCAGAGATGACTGAAACTTAACACTGACAAGACAGAATTGCTTTGGGTAGGGACAAAAACAGGTTCAGGAAGAGGGAATTGGTACAAACAAACCATTTATCTTCATACAAAACCAAATTTCTAATGAACAAATTAACATATTAGCATATACAACTAAACAGGTCCATAAATAAATCATACATCATCACCGTTTTGGTTTTTATCAGTAATACCTCAATTTAAAATCCATACATTTAATAATTCCATATTTTGAGTCATTCATTTATTTTTACACCAATCATAAAATTTCGACCATCTATCCTGCAATAATTCTTTCTTTTTCCCGTATAAAGTTTGGCTTAACTTTTCAGTTTCTGCCAAATCCATTAATTTATATATTATTTAATCTATTGCGGGACTGTTTTCTGCCTTCCAACTTTTGGCCCACGTAATTCGTGCAGCAGTATTAATGTAAACTATAAAAATAGCATCCAATTTGCTTATTTGTTCTGGGAGCATATTTAGTAGGAAATTTTTTTGGTAATAAAGGTAGATCTATATTAAGAATTTCGCAGATCATTTTTTGAATTTTCTTCCAATAATTTTGGGCTTTCCTACACCTCCACCACATATGGAAATATGGACCTACATTTTTCTCACACTTCCAACAAAGATTAGATGCATTCACAAAACATTTGGCTATCCTATCTGGGGACCAGTGCCATCTATAAAATAGTTTGTATAAATTTTCTTTATAAGAGACCGCACTCGTATATTTCAGTGTTTTCCACATCCTTGACCATTCTTCTAAGTCTATAGTATGGTCAAAATCCTTCATCCAGGATACCATTGTGTTCTTTATGGTTTCTTCATATATCACATCTGCTAGTAATATTCTGTATATTTTTTATATATTTTCTGTATTAGAGGTTAGCCAAGCTTTATCCAGCTCACTTTTTGTATCTACAAAGCCGATTCTCTTATCCTGATCATATCTGGATTGTAAGTGAGCCCTTTCCCACCAAGACAAAACAAGTGACATAAATTGCCCAGCATGCTGCTCATTTTCCAGCTGCACCTGTTCATGGAAAAAGCTGACCTTTTGCACCTAAGTAATATCTGGACTTGACCACTGTAACAAGCTCTGTGGGGTGCTGCCCTTGAAGACAGTTTGGAAAGTACAGTTAGTACAAAAGCTGACAGCTACATCCTTACAGAGATGCACTGCTGTGTTCCTATTAAGCCACTGTCACGCTATCTATAGAAGCCCAATACAAGGTGCTGGTTTTGACCTAAATGGCTTACGCTCGAAATACCGAAGGGATTTGACATTTATGGGGGGGGGCTTTCCTCCAAAACCAACATTTGACATTTATGGGGGGGGCTTTCCTCCAAAACCAACATTTGTGGAAATTTGGCTTCCAGGGATATAGAGAAGGACCCTCTCAGCCAATGTCCCTCACAATAGGGGAAGGAATTGTGTAAGATGGCTGCCAGATGTTGATGCTCCTGGCTGAGTATTTGTCTCCCTCCTGTTACAGGTATTTAAAACCCGGCCATAGCCAGAGACTGCTGACCCCTGACTCTTAGCCTTGATGGCCAACCTGGTAGATAACAAATAAAACCAGATGTTTTTATGTACAAAGGTAGTTTCTTTTTTAAAAAATCTAGACTGCGTTTTGTTTACGGTGTATTTTCTGTAAGCTGGTTTGGGGGCCACATTTAGGAGAGAAGCTGGATGAAAATACTCTAAGTAATTGTGTCCATCCCTTCCCTCCATACTGCAGCCTTGTCTGCCTGGATGCCAAAATACGTAAACAAAATGTCTGCTCATGTTCCTAGCAGGCACAACACCAGAGAGAACAGAGCAGCAAGCAGACAGGAGTGATCACACTTGGTTTGCATTTATTTAGAAGACATGTAACCCATCTTTCTACCAAACAATATTGCCCAAAGTGGCTTATACAAATAAAACCATCAAAGACAATTCATACAGAATGAAATCAATGCCCTGCCTTCCCAAGACAATGAGCCAATAACACAACTAATATAAACAATACTTTGTGAAGCTGGACCAGTCAGTTCAATTCAATCATCTTTTGGTGGCAAGATCTATGAATAATTCTTCTGAACGATAAACATTCCTATCATTTACTAGATTGTACCTCACTTTCTGCATTTCTCCCAGCTTTTATGAGCACTCTCAGACACCTAGACACCAGAATAACAACTAAACTGGAATATTTCTGAATATTACTGATCATTGTTAGTTTTTCAGTCGCATTGGTTTTAATAATGTTATTTAAAAACAGGGCCTTTTCAGGTTGAATTTTAACTAGTTCTGTGTGAAAATATTTCCCTAGCCATAAGATAGTTTCCTTTTTGTAATTTCACTCAATGTTTTTTATAAAATGAGATCCAAATATAATTTACAGGCACAGTACGTGGGATAGCTGACAAGGCAGAAGGCTACAGAAGAGGCAAGAGACCATTTTGTCACAGGGGACTTGAAATGTTTTATTGCTTGACTTTATTGCTTGACTTTATTGCTTGACTGCAGATAAGTTAATTTTTGTTCAGATTCATTTGGCTAATACCCTCTGCCTGTTTTCCAGCAGCACAAGACAAGTTTAATCTACTTGAACAACTTGGGTCTCCTTTACTAGCATCATGGCAATAGCCACAGGTAACATTAATTTCAAAGGACTGAGCTTCCAGATAAAGATGTTTAGGGTCACAATGGTTATCTCCATCTTCTGTTATATGTATGTATGAAATGCTTGTGTGTAATGGATTTTTTCCGTCATATAAAGTGTCAAGTTACAACCTGGTTTTTTACATGGCAAGAGTGGAGCAGATACTGTTCCCCTGTGGCTCTGTCCCAGAAAACCCATGTGCCCATCTGCTGACATCCATGCCTTTATTATAGGCAACACTGAACACAGTGGGACCACGAAGGCACTGAATAAAATGACAAAACAAAAATACCCTGTGGAAATAACAAACAGCTCAAGGTCTAATAACACAAAGTTGTATGTATGTATGTATGTATGTATGTATGTATGTATGTATGTATTTATTTATTTATTTATTTATTAGATTTTTATCCTACCTTCCCCGCCTCATGGCGGGCTCAGGGCGGCTATCAACATAATTTAATATACAATAAAATACTATAAAACCACAATATAAAACATACAATAACCATTAAACAGTTTCAATACAAGATGGCACTTCATCACACACACACACCCATCTGAGCGGCATCAGCAGGCAGTCTACCAAGTAATCACTTGGTGCTGGTGGTCTAGGCAGTGATCTTTAATATTCAGGCCAGGGCCATTAGGTCGTAGCGGCCCCCACTTATAAGCCTGGCAGAAGAGCTCTGTCTTGCAGGCCCTGCAGAACTGTAACAGGTCCTGCAGGGCCCTGATGTTCTTTGGGAGCTCATTCCACCAGTGTGGGGCCACCACTGAAAAAGCCCTGGCCCTCGTTGCCACCAATCAGGCCTCCCTGGGCCCTGGAAGAACCAGGTGGTTCTGGGAACCAGATCAAACTGCTCGCTGGGGTACATATGGGGAGAGGCGGTCCTTCAGGTAAACAAGTCCCTGGCCATATGGGGCTTTATAGGTAAGCACCAGCACCTTAAATTGGATCTGATATGCTATAGGCAGCCAGTGCAGTGCCTTCAAAGTGGGCTGAGTGTGTTCCCGCATAGGGAGACCCAATATCAGCCTCGCCGCTGCATTCTGCACCAGCTGCAGTTTCCGGATCTAGGATAAGGGCAGCCCCATGGAGACAGTGTTACAGTAATCCAATCTTGTGGTGACCAACACGTGGATCACCGTAGCCAGGTCATTGCGTTCAAGGAAGGGAACCAACTGCTTAATCAGCCGTAGTTGGTAAAAGGCCGATCTTGCAGTGGCTGCTACCTGGGCCTCCATTGTTAATGAGATGTCCAGGAGTACTCCCAAACTCCTAACCTCCGGCGCTGGCACCAACAGTGCCCCATTGAAGGTCGGGAGAAGCATCCCTAACCTTGGACCTCCGACTCAGGCATAGGACCTCTTCATTGGATTCAACTTCAATCGGCTCTGCCTTAGCCAACCAGCCACGGCTTTCAATGCCAGGTCCAGATCTCCCAGACTAGAGTCTGACTGGCCGCCCAACAACAGATAGAGCTGCGTATCGTGAGCATATTGATGACAACCCAGCCCATGTCTCCGAGCAATCTGGGCGAGGGGGCACATATACTTAAAGTTATATGTCTCAATATAACTTATTAAAGGACTAATACTTAAAACAAATATACATGTCCAAAAACCTTCCCAAGCCAGACCTAAATAGGCAGTACACAGTCCTTGTATTCACTGTGGTCTTTTGGGCTGTTTCTAAGTTGCCAACTTCCAGGTCTGCAGGGAGGCTTAACACCAGGATGACATCTCCTGTCGGCCGAGAGAATTTCAATTCACTTCTTCAGAGCCAATATTCTATGGAACCACAGTTTATATATTTTGTATGCTTTATCTTGCTCCCACATGGACTCGTTACACTCTTGAATCACTTTGCCATCAGGTTTTGCCATTTTGAACTCCTCCCGTCCCCCGGACACATGAGCAGTTCTTCTCACTGCACACATAATAATGAATTGGCACCTCGGGTCCAATGCTCCCTCTAAGCTGTGGAGTCTTGTGAGCAAAAATTCTGCTTTGTGAGCTGCTGGCATTAAAGTTGTGAGTGAGCAGTCTGGCTGCTGCATAAGTTAGTTCGCTCTGGAGCCATCCTTCCTGAGCTAAGACAAAAATGTGTGAGCCAGAGGCTAAAAAAACTGTGAGCTAGCTCACACTAACTCAGCTCAGAGGGAACACTGGCCATCAGCATTTTTACCAAAAGGGTGTATTTGCAATGAAGTCTTGAGGTAGTTAAATCTTGTAATAGTGTTCTTTTACTAATTTGTATTGTTTCATGTTCTAACGTAAACTGTTTAAAATCATTTTCCTTTTCTGTTTTAAAATAACACATTTTAAATGTTTTGCTAATATTGATGCTTATTTTATATATTTTAAATAGATGTGAACAGCTGAGTAATGCCTTCTCTTCTCATCCTGGGGGTATATTTATTTGGGAAATCTTACATTAACACTGTTGGTGTTTCCCCTAACATAACTAATGAGTGTGTAATTTTGTCGCGTATGGAGATAATTGTATAAGATGGGCTCTTTCTCTTAATTGGTTTTTGGAAACGGTAGCAATCTAGAATACATTCATCTGCCTATTTAATCAGTCAATTGGAATTCTGACAACCTACCAACTAAAATTTTCTTTAATCAAGTGACAGCTCTAATTTCAGAAATTATTCTTCACTTAAGAGCAACATCGTGTATCAGGTAAAGTGGGCTCTTTTAATTCATTAGAAAAGTCTCCAGAGCTTGTGTTGCATTGAACTCTCAGCTGCAGAGAAAAAGCTCTGCTGGGCACCCTTATTGCCCATGCCGCTCTTTGCATAGATACTTTTCATTCTTTTTTAACATAGTATTGTTTTGTTTCCGCAACAATGAAAGCCTAGAATTGTTTCCTAGATATCTGCCGAAGCCCTGCAATTTTCGGAAGAAGACAAATGAATAAAGGGGGGGGGGGGGGAGGAGGATGCTGCCACTGAAGGCATAAACCATGGAAAAAAAAACCTCTGAACAGATGTTTCTCCTTGAACGCAATCCAAAAAGAAAGAAAGGAACAGCGTACGGGGCATACTGATCTTCCTTCAATGCGTTCTCAGTGAGAGATAACAAATGTAGCTTGTGTTGTTACCATGGTAGCAGATAGTATTTTAAGCAATGACTGAAGCAGAAAAAAAATGGTCAATACAATATATTTTCTATGTTTGTGCTCGCTGCAATAGAAATGTACACTGCTATGGCTAGATTTCGCTCATTTTTAACCCGCTGCGAGTATACACAGCTAAGCGTCACTGCTCTCACACAGCAATCTGATTGCCCTAGGTGCTAGAACCGCTGGGATGTGTTAGGCATCATTCTATCTTCACTGCAAAGGAAGAAGCACTATCAGACACTGTGCATTATCATATATATATTATGCACAGTAACATATATTCTGCAGGGACTCCTACTGAAGATGCAGAAAAGAGACATGTTTTTCCTCCCTTTTGTTTAACTGTTTTATTTATTTTTTACATCCGGCTTGATAAAAAAAAAATTATGGCAGAACTCAAAAGCTTGCAAATCATTTGGTGAAGAGCTTTATTTATGGACAATGACCATTAGCAGCCATTTACACATAGTTAAAACAGTCCCAAATAAAACGAGAACCCCATTAGTTTCCAACATATAGGGTGTATGATATAGTAAATACATAATAACATTTAAAATTTAATTTACAGTAATTAAAACCATTAAGATCATACCAAAAGGAAAGGAGTCATATGTATGTATGACTTTGTTACTTACTACAGAGTTTTATCACATGGACACAAAACTTAGCTACAAATTTAGAGTCCAGTAGCACCTTTAAGACCAACAAAGGTTTATTCAAGGTATGAGCTTTAGTGTGCATACACACTTTATCAAATACATTAGAATGGCAGGCAAGGTTCATATTTATAGCCAGAGAATGAACAGCAAATCAACATCCAATACGATGATGATCAGGATATGCAAAATGACACTAAATAACAAGTTAAGATTCTAAGGTCAACAGTCTGAACCTCTGCAGCGGCCCGATTCAGAGAAGGTGGGTTCAGCCTTCTCTTTTATGACCTTTTTCCAACCTGAAATAGCCTGTAGAGGGCACAAATTATCCTACTTTATGCATTACAACTACTCTCACATTCTCCTTTAGTAGGCAGTGTATGAAATGGCTGTTGCATAGTAAGAATTGTCAATCATCCTACATTCTTTCAGGATCTCATTTAGGATTGACGCAATGAATCCTGCTTCGTAAAGGCTTTGTTCTAGGCAATATGGACAGGCCACTTCCCTCCCCAATTTTCTTCCAAAAGTTTTGTTATGTTTGTTACATCAATTATTGTGCATGCCCATTATCATTCATTACATGAGGTAAACACGAAGCTGCCTTATAATGAATTAGACCACTAGTCCATCAGTGTCAGCACTGCATACTCAGACTGGCAGCAGCTCTCCAGGGTCTCAAACAGAGGTCTTTCTTATCACCTATTGCCTAGCCTTTTCAACTGGAGATGCGGGGATTGAACATGGGACCTTCTGCATGCAAAGCACAGGCTCTGCCACTGAGTCATAGCCCCTCCTTATATCCTCCAGGGCCTTAGGCAGAGGTCTTTCACACCACCTACTGCCTGGTCCTTTCAACCAGAGATGCCGGGGATTGAACTGAGAACCTTCTGCATACAAAGCAGATGCTCTACCACTGTGCCATTAATTTAATTTCCATTCATGTCTGTTTGTTTTTCATCCAATATGGATGAAATTTGAAGGGACTGGATATCTTACCCAAGGGATGCCCCCTACCAAATTTCAGGGTGACAGATTGAAATTTTGTAGGCCAATGAAGAAAAACACAGGAAAAAGAATAAAATGGCATACATTCTTTCATTGTTTGCCTAATAAACATTATGAACGGTTCTATTTTGATTCATGTTTTTCACTAACTGGAAAATGAATGTACGCGCCTACTTACTGCACTGCTGCCAAGGAAGAACGGAAATGAACTGAGAAAAGCATCAGGTGCTGGCAGTTTCCTAGCAACCTGTACATGGTCCCCTTCACTGTTTCTAGTGATAGAAGAGCATGTGAGGTCAGGTTAGAAAATTTCGTACTAGCTCCCCCGCCCTTGAACAAAGACTGATTTCTCATTGATTATAGGTGTTAATCTTAACAAAATCTGGGACTCCCCAGCTATTACTGGTAGTGTGAATGGTCTCACATATTTTGCTTGCTTACATTTGAGTTTTATGTAAGTAGTAATAGTAGAAGAAAGGATTGGATTTATACCCCACCCTTCACTACCCAAAGGAGTCTTAGAGCAGCTTACAATCTCCTTTCCCTTCCCCTCCCCAGAACAGACACCCTGTGAGGTAGGTGGGGCTGAGAAAGCTCCTTTGAGAACTACTCATGAGAGAACATCTCTGAAAGAACTTGTGACTGACCCAAGGTCATGCCAGCAGCTGCATGTGGAGAAATGGGGAATCGAACATGGATCTCCTGGAGAGAACACTGTACATGTTCCCAGAGAACAAGTACATTGGAGCTTCTTTCTTTCCTTCTTTCTTTCCTTCTTTCTTTCTTTCTTTCTTTCTCCCTCCCTCCCTCCCTCCCTCCCTCCCTCCCTCCCTTCCTTTTCCTTCCCTCCCTCCCTCCCTTTCTCTTTCTTTCTTTCTTTCTTTCTTTCTTTCTTTCTTTCTTTCTTTCTTTCTTTCTTTCTCCACCTCATGAACCTCATCTGTGTTTCATATTTGTCCACAAAATGACTACATAATGAGAAGCCACTTGGTGCATAGGAAGAAGTTTGGCTCTAGTCCACAAAAGTTGTGCTAGCCAAAGTTGGTTAGCGGGCTCTTACAAGACTCTTGTTTATTTTTGCTGGAACAGGCTAACATGACTATCCTTCTGGAATGGAGGTCAAGTGTTCCCCCCCCCCCTCCAGCCTTTGTTTCTTCTTTGCCTCCCCAGGAAAACCACAACTGCTTGAGCATTGTCTCCTAGCAAGAAGGTGACAGTGGAGCAACAGAAAGGAAGGAAGGCTAGCCCATGATAAGAGCTAAACCTGAGAGGTGGGAAGGGTGACAAGAAAGAACTTTTATGGAACCCCTTTGGAGGTACCTTCTGATGGAAGGATGGATGGATGGGTTTCCTTAGGAGGTCAAACTTCCCTTATTGTTATTGGTAAAATAAGTAAAGACTGCATAAACCAGGTTAAATGATTAGACTTAAGTATGCTTATCTTGGTGTTGGATTGTAGTGCTTTCTTTCAACTTCTTTGCATAAAAGCAAATGCATGCCTACATGCTTTGTTATTCATGGGCTATGAGCAAGTGTTATTGTAAACTGTATTTCAAACTAATTAATTCATTCATTCTCGTTTTTATGGCCATATACGTCCCACCATTTTATATTCACGTTACCATTCCATACCTTGCCATATTTAAGATGGAAGTATAATTTTGTAATAAGCTGGGGGCTTGAATTTTGTCTGATGTGTTGTTTCTATAACTAAAACCAAAGCTACCCACAGGGCATAAAGTAACCATGGTAAAGCAAATTAACAGCTTAAATTTATGTTTGCACAACAGTTCTATTTTTTTTTAAAGCAACATATGTTAACATCCATCATAAATTTATTTTAACTATTGCAAGCAAGGTCTCCCCCCCCCAAAAAAAAAAACTTAAAAAGAGAAAGAAATCTACCATCTAGCCAGGGCCGTTCCACCATAAAATGACTTTGCTTTTAAATTTCTGTACAGTGATTTAACAGAACTTGCATCTGGCAATTTTAATAGGAAGGAATAGGCATCTTATTAGTGGTTCCTTTCATGTTAACCATTATTACTTGTAAAGGATTGTCCTATAATTAGCTAAAGGTTAAAAAAATGGTAGCAAAACATAAGTGCTTACGGGTGTCTTCAGCTACCTGAATGTTAAATGAAATCTTACGGCAAACACACACTGTATGTTGCCTTTTTATTGCATGTAATTTTTTTTTTGCTTTAATCAAGAATCTCTTTTTATGTGCATAGGAGAAATAATTTCCATGTTCCCTACAGCCTGTAGCACCCATTATTTCATTGCCCTATTTCTTTCCTTGAGAGGGATTATCCAGCTCATTTTAACAGGCGTCTTGTGGGCCAGCAGCTGAACAGCAAACTTGTCCTTAATTTTTCATGATGTGCCATTATGTAGCTTAGGGGACTCATTTGTGAAAATATTCCAAGAAGCTATGTGCACGTAATTCACTGCAATGGGCTGATTCTCAGCAAGTCTACTGCCAGTGTCTTGTTGATGCTTACCAAACCTGCCAACATGGGCATGGGTGCCTATGCAGAAGCGTATGGCAAGCTGAGAGCTTGAAATGACTAATTTTTGCCTGCCTTAATCCTAGCCAAAGCAAAGCTTAGCACAACTTCCGATTCAGTTCTAATCAAAGGCTACAGAACTTGCCCACTGATGTCAAAGGAAATTGGCTGAGAATTTTACTCCCTTATGTAGGAGAAGAAACATATAACAACTGGTAATGTGGCACATGACAAGCCTACCAATCTGAAGTTTTCATAGGTATTTGCAATCTTTGCTTTATTTTGGGATGACCCACTTCTCTACTTACCGAGGCCATTCTGTTTCCCAGGCAATAGTCTACGATCAATGAGTAATCCATTCTGTGATCAAGTGAGAAGCACTTAGCAGCAAACACTTCCTGGCTATGGCTCACATGTGCTCAGGCATAGTATTACAAATATTTCTGTATATTCCTATTACATACAAAATCCAAAAGAGAGATGTAACATTAAACTTTGAATGATCTCTGCTTCTTATAACTTGGAAACATTTTTTTGTTTACCTTGCTAATGAAGCTCTAGCCAACCAAAGGTAAGGTAACATTGCTCCAGGAGATAGAACTGCTATGTTTTAGAAATCTGTATACTAATAGCCAAGTGTCCCCTCTGTATGTGGATACTTATTTCCGCCAACAGAGGACTGACTCTCCCCCAACAGGTTTTCCTACAGACTCAGGAGAATCGGTGGGTCTGCAGATTTTTTTTTTTAAAAAACCTCAGGGAGGGTTGCATTCCCCCCCCCCCCAATTACCTTTTGAAATTGCCCTCACAGCCAGGCCCTGCCCATATCAACAGTGAGAACATTTGAGTGGGGGGGCTTCTAACTAGTTCTGTCAGTAAAAGGCAGGGGAAGAGGGAAGGGCCCCTTCCAGGCCTATTGTAGCCTTTCAGGGAGGGATCCATAGGGCCAGGTCTAATAAAGGTTACCAGTGCCAGACTGGGAAATTCCTAGAGACTTTGTGGTGGAGTCTAAGAAGGGCTGGGTTTCGGGAAGGGAGAGGCTTCAGCTGGATATAATGCCACAGAGTCCAGCCTTCAAAGCAGCCATTTTCTCCAGGGAGACAGATCTCTGCTGTCTAGAGTTCAGTTGTAATTCTGGGGGGTTGGCAGTTGGCAACCCTAGGTTTTGCAGCAACTTGATGCCATCTCACTTTCATTACTCAAGTAATGGCTGCTTGCTACTGTTTATCAGCAGCCACCCTATGAAAGCCAGTGTGGTGTAACAGAGCTTCAGATTAAGGTTTGCGAAACCCAGGATCAGATCCCCATTTTGTGGTGGAAGCTCACTGGGTGATTTTGGACCAGTCACACATTTTCAACCTAACCAACCTCACAGGGGTTTTGTGCAGTAAAAAGGAGGAAAGAATAATATAAGCTGCTTTGGTCCCCACTGTGAAGAAAGACTGCAGTTTTCCTAGGTTGAGGCTGTGGGGGAGGGGTGGTGGAGATGGAAACCTGAAGGCAGAGAGGCAGATATAGATTGGCTGTTGGGTGGGAAGGAAATAGGGTTACAGGATATAATGCCCTAGACTCCACCCTCCGAACCAGCCATTTCCTCCATGAGAACTACCATTGCCAGCCTCCAGGTGAGGGCTGGAAATCATCCAGAATTACAGCTGTTGTCCAGGTGACAGAGATCAGTTACCCTGGATAAAATGGCTGTGTTGGAGGGTGGAGTCTATGGCATTATACCCTGCTGAGGTTGTTTCTCTCCCCAAACCTCACTGTCCCAAGGCTCCACCCCCAAATGTCCAGGAATTTCCCAACCTGGAGCTGGAAGCCCTAAGATGGATTGATCTCTGTAGCTGAGAGCTCTGTTATGATTCCCAGAGAGTTGCCACTACTGCCGTGGGGGGAGAGGAAGCAGGTGGGTGGCTGGGAGCACCACCACTACTACTGCTGCTGCTGTGCAGGTTGGGAAGGAAGCAGGCAGGAGGCTGGGAGAGTGAAGGGGGCAGAAAGAGAGTGATGGGATGGGGGCAGAAAGAGAAAGAGTGATGAGGTGGGGAGGCAGAAAAACAAAGAGACTGATGAGGGGTCAGAAAGAGAGAGGAAGTAACATGCACGGAGGAGAGATAGAGAGTAAGAAGGGGGAAAGGGAGAAAGAGTGTGAGAGAGGTAGGGGGAGAGGGGAGAAAGCAAAGGTGTGAGGAATGAGATAACCATCCCACAAGTTTCTTGCGGGTCTCCACTTGTGTTCTATATATGGAATGTACTGGAGTCGGGAGGCCGGTAACAGTGAAATCAGCATAGTAGTTTATTGCGGGTCAAGATGGAATATGAGAAACCCCGGGCCCAGAGCCCTCTTTTATGCTGGTCGGAGATAATCCCCCGACCTCACCCAAATGTCCTGATAGGACCTTAAGTCAGTGGTTGCCGTTCATAGGTCCCCTGCGGGGGCCCTAGGCTTGTGATTGGTGGTCGTTTAGAATCCGACTGGCTATTGTTCCACCTGGCCGAAACTCAGGTAGATTCTGGCCATATGCAATGACCATGTGACGGTCGCCATTATGAGAGTCCCTGGTGACTGTGGTCTTGATACACAACACCCCTTCCCCCATAGTCCAGTTCCCTCCTGCAAACATAGTCTTTCAAGTACCCCAGCTGGCGATGCTTGCGTTCCAAGCGCCGGGGAGTTGCTGGCTGTGGGGCTCTGTTCAGCTCGGGAAGCGGGGTCGCCGGTGGCTCCCCGGGGCTGCTTGCAGGAACGTCCAGTAGCAGCTTGGGGGGCATAGACTCACTGGGATGGTCTATAGGCAGGGGTTCTGCAGGCTCCACGTCTGGGTCGGATTCCTGGAGTGGGGTCAGGACCAGTTTAGCGGGAGCAGGAGTCTCGGGGACGTCGGGTGTGTTGCTTGGGAGACGCTGCCAGAGCTGTTCCTTTTGCTGCAGAATTTGGCAAATTGAGCACTTCTTCAACATTCTGTTCTATGCTTATTTTTAAAAGAGTACACCTAAAAATATGAACAATGAACGTGGCAAACAAGCACTCAAAAGCACATGTAACATGCAGATACACTCATCTAAGAACAGCAGGTCCTAGCTGACTATGTGCACTTGGCTGCAAATCCAAGTTTATTGCAGAAAGTTTGTGAAATGATCCCAAGACGAGGCACGGAGCTAAAACTTTAAACGAGGTCACCGGACAATATAAATTCCAAAACATAACATTGGGGGGGGGGGGGGGGGGAACAAATCTAAATTACTGCCCCAAACCACTGATAGAAGGTGCATCTATGTTCATCTATGTTACAAGTAAGCATCTGGCAGCTCATGAAGCATACTGGTTCTAGTACTCCTAATACATTTTATCAAGATGTTGTAGAACGTTTGGCCACAGTTTCACTCATCAGGTAATAAAAATCAGTATTTCTAGCTAAATACACCAAGATTCTATGCTACTATCATGCTTGGAGTGCTGTATGGACAGAGATTTGCTTAGAGCAATAGTTCCCAACCTTTTCTGTATTGTGCCCACAGTCCACATTTACTTGGTATGCACAAAACCTATTTCTTAAGAATATAAACAATGACAATGGTAAAATCTATTAAGATTCTTCATTCTTAAATCTGATATACAAAAATATTAAAATAGTGCAATACATTTGTAGCAATATGGAATTGCTAATATTCATGATGGTGACTTTGATAACTTGCATGGTCCTAGAATGACTTCATCCCCACTGACTCATTTTCTTTCTGTCTGGTAAGAGTCTGAGGCTACAATCCTACACACACTTAGTTAGGGTTATGTCCAGTTGAATTCAGTAGAGTGAGTAGACCTTACTCCCAAAGAAACACGTACAGGACTGGGCTGCATAACATCCCACAGACACCAGCATGTATTTTATTAAAACATTTATACCCCACCTTTCTTCATGGGTCAAGTCAGCTTACAATAACAGCTAAAACAGTTAGGTGGGTAGCCTGAGACAAGTGTGGAGTCGGGAGGCCGGTAATGGTGAAATCAGCATTGTGGTTTATTGCGGGTCAAGATGGAGCATGGGGACAAAGGCATGGGGAAGCCACTTATATTTACAGGTAAACCACACCTTGACCGTGTCCCCCCTTAAGGGGATTGGTCCAACAGGGATTAGTCTCCCGCCAGAGGCTGTCATAGGTCCATTCAAATATCCTCAGCCTCTGATAGGGGAACCGGCAGGATCCCTAGGTCCATCGTTCTCTGGGGAAGGAAGCTCTGTTGTTATCTTATCCTATTATAGGTAAACATGCCCAGACATGTTCCCTGGCTGCAGACAAAGAGTCAAGCACCGGACATAACACAATATCTTAAAAATTAAAATGAGGTATATTGGAGGTTAAGACACTGAGCTGTAGATAGGAAGGTCTGTAGCTCAGCAGTTCAAGACCCTAGTACTGCGTGATGGAGTGAGCTCCCGTCTCTGGCCCCACCTCCTGCCAACCTAGCAGTTCAAAAACAAGAAACTGCAGGTAGATAAATAGGTACCGCTTCGGTGGGAAGGAAACAGTGTTCCGTGCACCTTGGCATTTAGTCATGCCGGCCACATGACCACGGAAAAAGTCTTCGGACAGCACTGGCTCTTCAGCCTGGAAACAGAGATGAGCACCGCCCCTTAGAGTCGGATTCGACTGGCTTTCGAGCAAGGGAAACCTTTACCTTTATATCAGAAGTATATTTTAAACCAGTTTAAACACCATGTCCTCCCCACCTTGTGTTTTTACGAGGTGTCGAGATTCTTTGTCAGAGATTCCTAATCACATGTCAGAAATCATGCCATCTGATCCTGACTCAGTAAAAAGAGCAGTGTGAGAGCAACTTTAAATCAAAGTCAATTTTATTGGAAACAGTTGTTGCTCTTCTATATCTGTTTGCAGGGATTGAGAAGACCGGGTGTGTGTGTGTGTGCATGTGCAATACAATTTTATGGCTTAAATTATATCAAATCCTTTGAATATTTTTTCAAAGTGTTTTTGGATTGTTTGATATAATCTTTTCTAAAAACTTCCCAAAACATCTTTTCATGGAATGTACAGGGGGAAAGCTGGTGATATGATTGAGGTAGGATCTAAATAATGTTTTTAATTTAATTTGTGTTCAGCCCTAAAGGACATGGGAGGCTGTTTATAATGTATAAAAAGAAAGAAATGCAAAATACAATGACTTGGATCTCAAGAATGATTCACATAACAGACCTTTTTGCCTCTCCTTTCTCACCATGGCCTGTTGCACGACCTGAAATGTTGTTCCTGGCAGTCTGGGGAGTCATAGAATCATAGATTCATAGAGTTGGAAGGAAACTCCAGGGTCATCTAGTCCAACCCCCTGCACAATGCAGGAAATTCACAAATACCTCCCCCTCCATACCCTCAGTGACCACTGTTCCACACCCAGAAGATGACAAAAAAACCTCCAGGATCTCCAGCCAAACTGGCCTGGAGAAAATTTGCTTCCTGACCCCAAAGTGGCAATCAGCATTTCCCTGGGCGTGTAAGAAAGAGCCACAAGAACTAAGCACTAATGCAACTGTTCCTGCCCTCCCTCTCATGATCTGCCCAAGTTCACATTCCAATGAAAAGCAAGGAATGAAATGTGAATGACTGCAATGGGAGGAGGGAATCACTGACATTTGCCCCCTCCTCCTTTTGCTGGTTGAATCCAACCCCAAAGCAATAAAAACAGCAGCTTTAAGCATCAGCAATAAAAATAACGAATCATGCAATCAAAAGCATTGATACCAAACAATCCCCCTAAAGAGAACACAGCTACCAAAGGCTTATGTAAATGGGCAGACTGTGCTAAAATATCACAAGAAATTGGTGGCAGAAGAACATCTTTTGTTATTTTTCAGAATATTTTTAAGATGAATTTATTAATAATGTCTAGACTGGATAACAACAAGGAGGCAGAGACTGAAATCCAGGCTCTTGGAATGGTAAGAAAGAAATAAGGAAGGAAGCGTCCTGAGATTGGGGGTGCCATAAATTTTATGGCCAAAACTGGTTCAAGATTATTGAAAATGACTTAACGCCAGGACAAAATGTTGCAAATGTGGTTGGGGCCAGAGCCTGATTAGATTTGTTATGAATAGTGTGGGAACCCTGGATTTCCTTTCAAACCCTAAGCAATTCAGGTAGGGCATACAGATAAAGAGTTTGGAATTCAAACACATTTGCTTGTCTCTTTACTGAAAGAACCCTCTAAAACTTTTAGGCCTTCACAAAGCAATTTTTATTGCTTCCTCTCACCTTCAGGATACAGCTAGGCTTGAATGCTGGACTTATCTGAAGGGATTCCTTAGTATTTTCCCCTGGTCCTGATGGAAACAGCTAGAAGTAAATGAGAAGATGGGCAGTGGAAACAATGTGCAATCAAATGCTTGAGAATTTGTAACCGTCAGGAAATTTTAAAATATGCTGTCTCCTCCTCAGATTCCAGTGAAGATGAAATACAACCAGTCTGGGCATTTAATAGACAACATATTTCTTTTTCCATCTATACTTGTTTATGCTGGGTAATACAGAAGCAGTGAAACATATTCTTCCCCACCAGACATAAAAGGGTCAAAAGTTCATATTACAAATGGGATGGTGTAGGCCTTCAACAGGAGGTCTGCATATCAGAGATAGCAAGATTTCCCATCTGTTGATGCATTAGAAGAAAAAGAACTTTTTTTTATTAAAATGCAGAGCAGATAATCACATAGACTTTATGTAAATTGCCTCTGCACCCATGACTGCTACAGCAATTTTCCATTTGCCCTTTCCTTTGAGGCCTAGGGTTTCATGATTTTGTCATAACCATGGGCCTTTTGCTGTCACCCTTTGAGTTCTTTGGCATCACTTGTATGATCTCCTTAATGCATAAAAAGCCACTCCAATATATGCATTTCATGGTGTGTACTTTCATGGCTATAATAGTTTTTAGGAATATAAAGAGATATAGTCCGGGTTGAAATCTTTTTTCCTTTGCCTGTCTCTTGATTACTTTGGGCCTGAGCTGTGTCTTTTAGTTTAAAAGTAAGGTTTCCATTTGGCTGCTTATGGCAGAAGACCTCCAGGTAATTGCAGCCCTTGCCCGCTAATGCTCATCTGGTTGGTGGAGAGAAACTGGGGCCAAACCAAGGGAGGGCAATTGTTCTAGGAAGAAAAATTAAAAAGAAGTGACAAAGGGTAGCTCAAGGAGTTGCCAGGAACTCTGTGATAAGGTTACCAAAGGCAACTGTCAGAAGCTTGGGGGTCAGGTACAATGGGAGGTGCACAGTATCACATGGGCCATGATGGAACCAGAAGGGATGGAGGGAACCAGAAGTGACATCATATCACTCTAGGAATTGCCTGTAACTCTATGGTTTTACCGACAATTTCTTGAGCTGTGTGATGTCATTTCCAGGTTTTGCCAAGAAGTGACATCACACCACAGACAACTGTGTGGTCAGATATGCTGGTCCCAACAGATATGCTGGTCCCAAGCCATAGGGCTTTAAAGGTCAACACTAGCACCTTGAACTGTGCCTGGAAACCAGGGCATGCACTACAGTGGCCAAATCTTTCTGCCCAGGAAAGGCAGCAGCTGGCTAACCAGTCAAATCTGGTAAAAAGATGCTTCTGGTAAAAATTGTTTCTACCACCTGCTTATCCAGCAGTTGGCCTGGGTCCAAGAGCCCTCCCAGACTATGGACCTGTTGCTTCAAGGGAAGTACAACCCCATCCAGATTGGGTGGCACCTGAAGTCTTAGGTCAGACTTTCTGCTCACCAGTTGCACTTCCATCTTTTGGGTATTAAGCTTCAGTCTATTAGCTCGCATCATCTCCAAAACTGCCTCCAGGCACCAGTTCAGGGTTTCTGCAGCCTACCTGGGATTGGGTAGAAGCATGAGACAGAACTGACAACCCACCCTAAATTTGTGGATGACCTCACCCATGTAGAAAAGCATGGGGGATAAGATGGAGCCCTGTGGAATCCCACAGGCCAGAGCCAAGGACCTGAGCAGCAGTCCCCCCCTCACCACATTCTGAAACTTACCCTCAAGGTAGGACAATTCCACCACAAAATGGTGCCTCTCAGTCCCAGCCTGGAAAGGTGGTCCAGAAGGATACCAATGAATGATAATGTTGAAAGCCACTGAGAGGTACAGGAAAATTGAGTCTCATTCCCTCCATCCATTTCCTGGTACAGATCATTCACTGGGTACCAGGCCTGAAACCAGATTGGAAAGGATCCCAACAATCTGCTTCATCCAGGAATATTCGAAAGCTGCCAAGTCACCCATTTGATCATCTTGCTCAAGAACAGAACATCTGAGACTGATTGATAGTTACTAAAAAATCTCCTCAGTCCAGGGTAGGCTTCTTTTGCAATGGACTCACCTCAGCCTATTTCAAAGCTCGGTCAACCAGCCCTACTCTAAAGGAGGTGTTAACTAGCTCTTGGACCCAGTCGACCAGTCCAAAACATTTATTTTTAAGTATGGGTCGATCTTTTAAAATTGTTTTTACAATGAGCTGCTAGCCTGCCAACTCTTTTCTGAGACTTGTTTTAAGCTACAAAATGTTGTATGTTGTTTTTTATGCTGTAGCTGGGTTAACTGTTTTGTTAAATGTAATGACCTTGTGCTGTTTTATGATTTTATCTTTTTTTACACCGTAAGACACCTTGAACAGGTTCTATGGAGAGGCAACCGTAAAATGATCTAAATAAATAAATAGATCAGATCCTGCTGGGTAACTCCTAGCATGCCACTCTGTTCTCTTAGCTGCAAACGGAACACATAAACTAGGGAATCTCAGGCTGAACACATTGTTCAGGCATTTTTTCCCCTCCAGGTTGTTGGCAACCTTAGCTATTTCAGGCTCAGTACTATGAACATCATGAACACATTCGGCAGTTTGATTCTGGGGAATATAATAATAAACACTGTCATGCCGGTAAAGCCTTGTTGACTGGGATCATTGCCTTGATCATTATTTGCTCCACGCAGCTGAAACAGCCGCATAGTCCTTGGGGACAGCCTGAAGATGTAAACATGGAAATAAAAGATCCTCTTAATGGACCGAGGTTTGTTTAAAAATTAGAGTCATGGCACTCAGCTTGATGAGGCTTTTCTCCAAGCAATCATTCTCTTGCTGCATTCAAATAAACCAAGGGCAGCATAATGGAATTCAGTGGGAGTGCATAGAAGACTCTTTGGATGGACCAGAAACCAGTTAGCTCCTAGCTAAGCAGAACCACACATGGACCTCATGGACCTTGTAGTAGAAGGGGCAGCACATAGCTGCTAACAGGAAGAGCTACCAATTTATCCAGCACCTTTTTAAAATCTGCCCTTGACTCCGAGTAGATTCAGGTGGTATATGTGGTTCTCTATAGGCTGAGAGAGGCAGACTGGCCCAAGGCTACCAAGAGAGCTTTGTAGCCAAATAAAAATCTGAACCTAGGTCTACCGGATCCTGTTCTGATACACTAACCACTACATCACATGGTCTCTTTTACCTCAATGTTACTTCTAGAAAAAGCTCTTTAAGCCATCACTTTCCCACAGACTGTAGAACACACAGGTATAATGTGGGTACAAAGAGGCATTCCCTATGCTTTGGTAGCTTAGAAGAAAGCGCTTGCCACAGGTGTAGGTATGCGCTTGCTTATGCATGCCAGGGCATTTTGTCCTGCCAGTGCTTCAGCCATGGGGAGTAATTGGGGAGGCAAATAAATCTCGGTGCTGCGGGCAGAGGGGATCCTACATAGCACACCTATTTGTCATTGTGCACAGCCAGACTAATGCTGGTGTGTTCTGGTTCTTCATCAACCCCTCCTGATGATTATAAGAGTATACCTATATTAATACAAATGCTGCAGTTGCACACCTACAGGTCTATCACCCCCTTTTCAGGTTTTGTTAAATGCGGCTGGGAATCCAGGAATTCAAAGCAAGCACGGTATCATTTCTCTTCCTGCCTTCTCTGGAATGGTACCTAAAAAGAGGTGGCAAACAGTCCAGAGAGCAGATAAAAGATAATTTAACAAGGAGCAAATTGTACAGGGTGACAAAGTGTTATTTCCATAACAAGCTTATCTGAGCAAACTTTCCCAGAGCCTGAGTGAGTTCCTGAACAGGGTGTGGATTTGGCAATAGCAAAGAAACAGGCCACACAAAAGAACGGCTGTTGAGCTAATGAATGCCACTGAAGTGGTTGACTTTCATTTCTCTGGCTTGGATCCCTGCCACCTTAACTCTCATGTCAGACTTTGCTTAATTGGCAAATACTCCTTCAAAGGCTCGTGGACTCTTCCACATTGCTCCCTAGGCTGTTAATGTTTAATTGTGATTGTTAAAGGCATACTAGCAGTTGATAAAAACAAAGAGTCTGGGTGCTTTATTGCAGTACAGACCAGCAACAATATGGTATCTGTCCGTCACTGGCAAATGTGGGCATTTTTAAAGCAAAGTCTAAGTTTAAAGTGATGCTGAAGGTTTTCTCTCTTCTGATACAACGATGACAAAAAATCTTCTTTGAGGAAAAATGTTGACTATACTTTGCACAGTGCTTTAAATTATTTCACTTAGAAAGACTGATGTATTTAGACAGTCATTTTGGGAACTGCAAAACAGCTTTGAAGATTATTCTAAAAATCTAACCATATACAAAAGGGGGTGGATTTTCCTTATTGTACACATTCTGTATGTTCATTACCTTCTTAAATACTATCATCTTGAATCAAAGATTTGTAGATAATAGTCATACACTAGACTAATGGTGGCTGGAGAGATAACTTCTCACTACAACTGAGAGGAAGGAGTGTCCCCATTTGGGAAATGCCAGAAAGCAGTGGAGGTACTGGAAGTCAGTGCAGTGTACTTAATAGTTGTAAACTAGCTAAGTTTTGGGGTTGCCAGGCATAGGCCAAACATAGTGGGAGTTTTTGAGGATGAGTCATGGAGAGGGGGGTGTCATACAACAGGGGGATACAACAGAGGATCAACAGACACTCTAGGCATTCTCCCAATTTCAGTGGTAAAGTCCAAAGATATTGGAGGAATTCCTAGAGATTCACTTGATGTGGTGATGTCACTTCTAGGTCTTTACCTGGACATGATGTCACTGCATCACACCATATCATTTCCCCTACATTATCACCCTGCTTCTCCACTGAGTGAGGGCACGAATGGGGTGCATGGGTAGATACGTCTCCATAGGAGATGCCTCATTGTGTCTGGCAGTAACTCCATTCTTGAGCCAATCTCAAAGTATTTAGATTTCTTTTTAGCCCCCTTTATCATCCAACAATGCTCCTATATTAAGGATACTACAGAGTTCATTTCCAATCTAGAAGGACACCAGGTTTCAACAGAGTTGTCCTTACCATAGTTGTCCATACTAACAGAGTCCTCCTTACCATAGATGTGACTGCTCTATACACAAGCATACCACACAAAGAGGCTTGCCAGGTAGCAGAAATATTTCTCAACAAATGTTCATCTTTATTCCCGCCAACGAGCTGAGATTCTTGAGATAGTAGCAAGTTTTTTATGTGAGGTCTCTAGGAGGAGAGCCTTGTATTAGGTTGGACTGGAAATCTTGCTTTACCTGGCTATTTTGGGGTATATTGCCGGGTGCATTGTATAGTTTTTATGCCAATAAAGGTATTGTTATTACTGTTACTGTTATTACTGTTACTGACACACTGTCCCTGGTTGGGCGTTCTAAGTGTTTAAGATGCAAGATTTGTGGATTTGCCATTGAGGGATTACAGATAGCTCTTCCAGGGTATCCTGGATCAAAACTTCATTCCTTCTTAACCTGTAAGACCCCTAATACTGTGTACGTAACTTTGTATAACTGTCCAGTGGTGTATATGGGCAGTACACAGAGACCTGTTAAAGCTCATATCGTTGAGTATATTTCTCGAATTTATTACAAGGTGGTATCTTGATGAAATAAGCAGAGAGATGAGTCTGTAGATTTGATTAGTACTTTTGATTAATATATTCATTTAACAATCCTTAATGATGTCTTTGGCTCTCAAATGTTTCATTATTAGCACAATTTTCCATGAAGAAGCGGGTGAAACAGGCATTTGGCCAGTTTGGTGTGGTGGTTAAGTGTGCGGACTCCAATCTGGGAGAACCGGGTTTGATCCCCCACTCCTCCACTTGCACCTGCTGAATGACCTTGGGTAAGCCATAGTTCTGGCATAGCTGTTCTTGAAAAAAGCAGTTTCTGTCAGAGCTCTCTCAGCCCCACGTACCTCACATGGTGTCTGTTGTGGGGAGGGGGAGGGAAAGGAGTTTGTAAGCCGCTCTGAGACTCCCTTGGGTAGTGAAGGGCAGGGTATAAATCCAATCTCCTCCTCCTCTTCTTCTTCTTCATTATAGCTGGCCTGTTGGAATTTTGTTTGTGAGCTTTGTGGAAGCACAGAATGGAAGATAAGTCAGCTGACAACCTCCATCGCTTCCAGTTTTCAACAAGGTCAAATTATAGCAAGGACATTTGATGGTTGGAATACACTGAGTTCACCTGTTGAATGAATGAATGAATGTGTCTGTATCAGCAGTTTATAAGGGACACTAAAAGATAGTTGCATATTTTGGTACATAGAAATTGAGATATTAATTGCATTACATAAATTTAATTGTTTATATAAATTGTAATTTTCATCATTTTTCACTGTGTGTATACTTAGTTTGGCTACCTGGAGGTTGGCAATTCTAGCCTGATGTCAGCAATGCATGCCAGGCATTTCAAGCCAGATAGCTACTACAGTCATGCACAAGCACAGTCAGGGCAACGGCTCTTCTCACCCACTGCAATACTTCCCACCTGGTGCTCCCTAGTCTCTAGATTGGAAATTTACATCTCTCCCATAACAGTGTTGGGAGACAGAGACAAAAATTCTATGATTGGTGTTCAGGACTAAGTTGAGCAATTTCCTGCTTACTAGAAGGTGAATTTCGGAAGTCAAAGCACTTGCGCTAGCTCTAGACTGTTTCTAGAGCTCCAAGTTACTCATGTAGTCCTAGAACTTAGCAGTGTCATGAGAAGGCTCGGTTGTGAGCCGAAAACTTTCTAACTGTTTATTTTTCCTGCAGTTGGTTACACAACTCCCAACATTTCCTTTTCTATATTAATCTTTTCTCTATCCCCTCCACTTTGTCACACACTTCCTTTATCAAAACTCCCTATAGAAGAAGTGTCTCCTGCCTCATCTTCAGTAGCCTTTTCCCTCTAATTGTGGCATAAGCATACTACAGAATGGCCCCAATCACACGCAGAATTAGCTGCACGATAGACACGACTCCCAGCCGGATTTTAAGGGCACAATCTCAAGAGCACATCTGTGAAGTGCCCCACACCTATCAGCAAGCCATTTTGCTCTGCCGGAGAAGCAGAGTAAAAAAACACTGGAGAAACTCGAGTATCAAATGGATTGCTGCAGGCCACAGACGGACTTTCCCCGTGTGATCACTCCAGTGCGGACTTGTGGTGTCGGAGATAGTCTGATCAGGCTATCCCGATGCCATGCCATTGTTTTTTCCCCTTTCTCAGTGTGCGCATCATCGCATACTGCCATTGGAACCCCTCAGGGTGGAGATGCGTTTCACTGATCCCCCATTTAAGCAAATCGGTAACAAATGCCCCCCCCAAACCCCAACTCACCGGTGGTTGCATCTGAGCACGCAGTGGCGAGTTGTGCCCGCAGCTTCGCAGACCTGTGTGATTGCACAACTGTGGGTCAAATTGCTCCGGCGCAAATAGCCTCACTCCCCCTCCCTCGCTTTATCTTGTGCGTGTGGCTGCAGCCAATGTCAGGTAGTCTTTAAAATAGCACATCAAAATATGTATGTAATAATTGCTGTTTTAATCACTGGATAGTTCAGAAAAAAAGAGAATACTCTTCCAATTTAGGTACCATGAGATCAGCACTATCATAGAACATTGCTTCTTATCATCATCCACCCTTCATCTCTCAACAGAACAAAGCTGTGAGGTGATAAGCATATTATGGGTTATCTGTCATTTAACACACATTGTCTGTAAGCCCAGCCTTTGACTTCCCAAAAATGTAAAACAAAGGAGATTTCCACTTCATTTCAGCATTTGTCTGAATAAGAACAGTTTGGACAGATGCAAAAATTTTCAATTTCATACCCAAGAGCATACGCACAGAGCTTTTGAACTAGAAACTCCGGTAGTCAAAACAAGTCAGAACCATGACTGGAAATAACAGCTTTCCTTTCTCACAAAATCAGCAGCTTGTCAGCTGTAAGGAATTACCACAACTTCCAAGGGCTTCAGCTGAAAGAGAAACACTAATAAAATGATTAACAGATCTCCCCTCCCCCCAGCTTGTTTAACACTCAGCACCTTTACTTACATTTCAGCTTAATTTCATTGGTTCATTTATTTTTACAAGGTCTGTTCAGGAATACCTTGGTATTTTTTAAAATAGTTTACAGGGAGGCCTAGCTAAGGAGATCTGAAGGGGAAGGCCGATGTAAAGAATTCTGCAGACAAAACGCGGGGTTCTCTGCCTAACTGACAAATACTACTGATTTGCCTCACACTGAGAATATATTGCAACTACCCATTTTTGCATGCCGAAAGGAATGCTTGAAATCTTTGTCAGATCTAAAGTAAAACACCTCTTGTCCCTGTGCCATGGTCGATCATTATCTGGTGCAGGCTTGAATAATGATGACACCACACCAGGCCGGTAGCCACCGGGGGAGCCCTCAAGGGTGACGCCCCCTCCCAAATGTGTTCTGCACTCTCTCCACACAGACATGCCTCTCTCTCCCCCCTCTCTGTGAAGCACCTGCCTGGTTTGGCTGGGAAGGAGAAACGCATCTCATTCAGCCTGCGTTCAGCTTGCTGCCTGCCAGCTGCAGCCCCAGGAAGCATGGGCACCCTGGAAGAGGACTGGGCGCATGTGCGATTGTAATGTGCGAGTGCTGCCCCAGACTCATGTCATGCCTCTGGGCTTGGCCTGGCCTCCAGAAGCCGGAGAGGAGCCATCACAGGTGGTGGGCTGGGCTTTGCTAAATGCTGGGTAGGAAGAAAGAGATGCCACCATAGGTAAGAGCTGTGCTCTTACAAAAAGAGACTTATTTCATATTCCAGTTTGGAACCATGTCTCCGAAAGGATTGAATTTGGCAATGGGTTTTTCTTCATTTTTATGAAAGTACACATAATGGTCACACTGTATGCACAATTGTGAACCATCAGGGAAACTGGGGGAGGATCCAATGGGACATTTTCAGTCAGTATTAGAGCCCCATAGGAGAGCTGCTTTGAAGAAAGGTAGACTGCCAAGTCATTGTTAATTTCTAGAGCTTTTGGGGTAAGAATCCTTGATTGTATTCTGTCTCCATGATTGTACTCTGAACATGTACATATGATTTACTGCATATGGTATGAAATGGTTTTTGAGTATCAACATGTTATTATAGCTTTACCACTGAGACAACAGCCTGAAGAAGTTACATACATATTATTATTACACTATTGCTTTAAGTATTTGCACAGCTGTGAACAATCATGGAAACTGGGGAAGGATTTAGTGTGATGTTTTCAGCTAGTGATCAGAGCCCAGCAGGAGAGCTGAACTGAAGCAAGATAGACTGCAAAGTCAGAGCTTTTGGAGGTAAGATTCTCTGGTCTCCGTAACTGTATTTTAATCATGTATACATGATTTATTGTATATAGCACGGAATTTGTTTGTAAGCATTAGTATGTATTCACAGCTCCACCACTGAGACAACGGCCTGAAGAAGTCAGAAGAAACATAGCTGCTTTATTTGTGACTGTGTTCAGAGACAAAAAGGGAGTGATCAATAACTACTGTGAGAAAGGACTGTAAAAAAACACTAATTCATTTTAAGGACACAATTTGTTGCATAATACTTTTTTCGGTAATGTGCATACTTGCATAAGCTGTACATCCATTTGTGGTTGACTTTAACCTCCAGGTGTTGGCTGGAGATCTCACTCTATTACAATTAATCTCCAAGCAACAGAAATCCATTCATCTGGTGGGGGCGGGGGTCCCCTGGTTTCAGGCGCTCCGGTCCCCAATTACCCTCCTAAACAGGCAAGAAGCTGGAAATAAAAAGGACATGCTTACATCACCTGAAAGTGACATAGGCACGTCAGTGACATGGGGGGGATGAATGCTCTGGTTTTCGGACAAAACTCTATGATAGAAACTAATTCTACCATTTTGTTCCAAACCAGAGCACTGCCCCCAACATCCCTGATGTGCCTACAGCACTTCTGGAAACTTAGCATATGCAGAACATCTCCTAAAGGTCTGAACTTCAAAAGAGTAATCATTACTGGGTCTTCTGTAGCTAGCATAGCTCCCGTTTGCCTGTGTGAATTCACTTCCCTTGTTTTTAATAGCCCTAAAGTTGCCAACACAGGAACATAAGAATCCCCTTGCTGGGTCAGATCAAGGCATAGCTTGCCCAGTATTCTGTTCACACCACAGCCAAATGCCTCTGTAATTTCACTGTTTCAAAGAGAGCATGATGAGGGGCGTGGCTTAGGCACTGAAGAAGATGGACGCCTAAAACCTTAGCTCTGACCCCTACCCCCTCAGAACCATAGAAACATAAAACCTAGAGACTAAAAAACTACCTTAGAATGGGAAGAACTGATCCAGTAACAAAAAACAAATCACAAGTGGCACAGAAAGGGATCCAAACCTACTTTTCTAAACAACTAAGAAGTGACTTCACAGAAGACGACAAGGAAGAGACTAACAAAATGGCGACCGGGATCGCCTCAGCGATTGCGCCAAACACCCAGACAACAGACCCAGCTTTGATGAATCATTTAGCCGCGATGGAGAAAAAAATACTGGACAGTATGGCAGCCCTAATTGCCCCGATAAATGATCAGCTGGCACAGCTTAATATCTCCCTAAATAAGGTCAGTGAAACAGCAGAGCGGGCCCAAGAGCTAGGAAAGAACCTAAAAACAGCTAGAAGTGTCAGTGGAAAACTTTCTTGTCTATACTAGGAACTCAGCCTCTCTCACACTTAATTACCATCTCAAACACTACTCCCCTACACTTTTACACAACTGAAAAAATCTATCACCATAGGAATTCCATAGCCGCCTCAAAGTAAAGTCTAGACATAAATTCAAGGCGAGATACACTTGACACCCGAAACATGTCACAAGTCAACTGGAAAATTGTAACACAAAATGTGAGGGGCCTTAACAATTTGATTAAACGTAAGAGGGTGATAGCAAACCTAGCAAAAACAAAATCTGATGTAATCTTACTACAAGAAACCCACTTACATTCTAAAACTCAACAAGAACTAAAAGCCAAGTGGATACAACACCAGTTTCACGCCAAAGGAAATTCAAAGTCACGTGGGGTGGCAATACTGTTAACTAATAAGGTCCGTTACCAACACCAAGATACCCTGGCAGATCCTGAAGGGCGCTACATTTTTATAAAAGGTATTCTCAATAATCAACAGATCACGCTAGCCTCGATCTATGCTCCTAATTTGGATCAATGCCCATTTTTGTTAAAAACTTTCACAGCTCTGGAATCGTTCCAGGAAGGGGAAACACTGATAGGGGGAGATTTCAACCTTGTGATCAATCAAAATATGGACAAATCAAAAACTTTTGAAACAGGAAAACAGAAAAGTCTGCCAGACACAGGACTAACAGAACTACTTCACAGATTCAAACTAACAGATATTTGGAGGCTACTACATCCATTGGACAAAAACTTTACCTTTTACTCTCCCAGACATGATATATACACCCGCATTGACTTTATCTTTACATCAACAACCCTAGTCCATAAAGTGATAAATGCAGAAATAGGCAACATTACTTGGTCTGACCATGCAGAAGTGAGCTGTCTCTTAACATACTCTTCTGAGAATAACATAATGAGATCGTGGTCCCTCAACAAATCCCTGTTATACAACATTCAAATCTCAAAAAAGATTGAAACTCATATTCGACAATACCTAAAGGAAAACGCCTCTGATGACACAGCTCCCCCTATAATCTGGGATGCACTGAAAGCCGTAATTAGAGGGAACCTTATATCAATATCCTCACGTCTGAAGAAAGAAAAAGCTGCACTAAAAGAAGAAATATTAGCAAAGATCAGTCATCTGGAAAATGAACACAAAAAGTCTGGAAACAAAAAAATTTATAAACAACTTCTCTCAGAACGCAAGGCTCTCGAACTTCTTGAAAGCTCTGCAATTCAGAAAAATCTCGTCTACGTTAAACAAAAATATTGGGTGAACTCACCCAAAACACTTCGTCTCCTGGCATGGAAAGTAAAAGATAGACGGACGTCTAGGCATATAATAACTGCAAAAGATCAGGATGGGAAACTACACACAGACTCAGCAATCATCAACAAAATTTTTACACAATTTTACCAATCACTTTACACATCTACTAATCCCTCTCATGAAGACATCCATAAGTATTTGTCAAGAAACAAGTATATCCAGAAGCTCTCAGACGAACACCGCAAAACACTAGAAAAACCCATTGAACCCAAGGAAGTACTAGAAGTAATAAAACACTTGAAAAATAACAAGTCAGCAGGACCAATGGATTCCCACCAGAATTCTATGAAAAATATGCAACAGTACTAGCAGGACCACTGGCAGCAACAGTACTAGCAGGACCACGCTCGATTTGATCTTTGCGGCGGGAGTTACAGTGGATCAGATCACTGCTACGGCGGTGCCATGGTCTGACCACTATGCCCTGAAGGCCCGTTTGATGGTGCCTCCCCGACTCTGTTTGGGCAGCGAGCGTATTTTGGCTCGCCCGCGGAGCCTGATGGACCCCCAGCGGTTCCTGACGGCTCTGCGGGATCCCTTGCCCCCTGGCGGCTCGTTGGATGAGCTGGTCGAGGACTGGCATGTCCGGCTCATGACGGCCATCGACGAGATCGCCCCCCGACGTCCTCTGCGCCCTCGCTCTAAGCTAGCTTCTTGGTTTACCGAGGAGCTGAGGCTGATGAAGCGAGGACTTAGACAACTAGAGAGACGGTGGCGGCGAGCCCATGACGGAGCATCAAGAGCATCTTATAGGACGTTTATGAGATCCTATGAGGTGGCAGTCAAAGCCGCGAAGAGGCAATTCTACGCGGCCGAGGTTGCATCTGCAAGCTCTCGCCCGGCACAATTATTTAGAAAAATTCGGTCTTTAACTGTACTGCCACAGGGCAGACCAAATGTTAGGGAATTGGATATCGGCTGTGAGGCATTTGCGAGCTATTTTGCAGATAAAATCCTGCTACTCCGCCAGGACCTCCCGGCCACAGTTGAGACAGTGAGTGAACTCGAGGCCCCATGCACGTCTTCTGGTTCTATTCTGGATCATTTCAGTCCTCTCAGCCTGGAGGAAGTTGACAGATTGCTCTCATCTGTGCGTCCAACCACATGCAACCTTGATCCGTGCCCCTCTTGGCTTATAAAAGCTGGCCGTGAGGGGCTACGAGGTGCTCTCTGGGAGATTATCAACAAGTCCTTCGCTGAGGGGCTATTCCCGGGAGCACTCAAGGATGCGATGGTCCGCCCCCTCCTGAAAAAACCATCTCTGGACCCGGCCGTATTGGCCAACTATCGGCCGGTGTCCAACCTTCCCTATTTGGGTAAGGTATTGGAGAGGGCGGTGGCGTTACAGTTGCAGGGCTTTATGGATGACACTTCCATGCTGGATCCGTTTCAGTCTGGCTTCCGGCCAGGTCATGGGACGGAGATGGTACTGGTCGCCCTCACGGATGACCTCCGAAGACATCTGGATCAGGGCGGTACGGCGGCGCTGGTGTTGTTAGATCTGTCGGCCGCGTTCGATATGGTCGACCACCAGCTGCTGATCCACCGCCTTGCCGACTCGGGGATACAGGGGCTTGCTTTACAGTGGCTTGCTTCTTTTCTCCAGGATCGGGGACAGAGGGTTGCGCTCGGGGAACAGACCTCCCAGAGGTACCCACTGGTATGTGGAGTGCCTCAAGGGGCGGTGCTGTCCCCAATGTTATTTAACATCTATATGCGCTCCCTTGCCCAGATTGCCCGGAGGCATGGGCTTGGGTGCCATCAATATGCAGATGACACCCAGCTGTATCTGTTGCTGGGCGGTCGGTCCGGCTCTACCCCAGATGACTTGGGGCGGGCGCTTCAAGACATAGCGGACTGGCTCAGACTGAGTCGGCTGAAACTGAATCCAACGAAGACGGAGGTCCTGTGCTTGAGTCGGAGCGGGCCGGGGATAGGGACCCCACTCCCGTCCTTCGGGGGGGTGCCATTGGTGCCAGTGCCGAGGGTCAGGAGTCTGGGAGTGCTCCTGGATGCCTCCTTATCAATGGAAGCCCAGGTAGCAGCCACTGCCAAGGCAGCCTTTTACCATCTTCGGCTGATTAGGCAGTTGGTTCCCTTCCTCGAACATGACGACCTAGCTACAGTGATCCATGCTATGGTCACCTCGAGATTAGACCACTGCAACACTCTCTACTTGGGGCTACCCTTGTTCCAGATCCGGAGGCTGCAGCTAGTGCAGAATGCCGCGGCCAGGTTATTGATGGGCCTCCCTATGGGTGATCATATCCGGCCTGTGCTGCGGCTGCTGCACTGGCTGCCTATAGCATACCGGATCCGGTTCAAGGTGTTGGTGTTGACCTTTAAAGCCCTATATGGTCAGGGGCCTGCCTACTTGAGGGACCGCCTTTCCCCATATGTGCCCCAGAGGGCACTGAGGTCAAGCACCCAGCATCGCTTGACTATTCCTGGTCCAAGGGATGCGCGGCTGGCCTGTACCAGGGCTAGGGCTTTCTCGGTGGCGGCCCCATACTGGTGGAATGAGCTCCCGGACGACATCAGGGCCCTGCGGGATTTGTTACAGTTCCGCAGGGCCTGCAAGACGGAGCTCTTCCGCCAGGCTTTCGAATAGGAGCCGCCACCGGGGAGATGGCAGGACAACATCGCCCTAGTTCCACAGGCCAAACCTTCTGTTGCCGCTACTCTCCAGGAGCATGTAGATGCCGCCAGTACGGCTATGTTAGTCGTTTTTTAATGTTGTGTATTTATGATTTTAAATTGTAAACCACTTCGGTGCTTATGTTTATGTTGTGAGCCGCCTTGAGCCAGTTCACTGGAAAGGCGGGATAGAAATGCAAAAAGAAATAAAAAATAAAATAAAATAAATAAATAAACCTGCAATAACATACTATCTACAGGTCAACTTCCACCATCGGGGAGCTCAGCCTCAATAATAACGATACCAAAAACAGGAAAAGACAATACAAACCCAGCTTCATACCGACCAATTTCTCTTTTGAATCAAGACTATAAAATTTTCACAACAATACTATCCAGACGATTGAACTCTTTCATTTCTAGCTATATCCATCAAGACCAAGCGGGATTTATCCCGGGTAGAGAAATAACAGACAACATCTTTAAAACGATAAACATAATATCTGCTTGTGAAAAAATGAAGTCTGACTCAATCTTGTTATCACTAGATATAGAAAAAGCATTTGACTCATTGGAAACATCATATTTGACAGCGCTTCTCCACCACATGGGGTTTGGTCCTAGGTTCCTTCAGGCCATTAAATCAATCTATGCAAACCCAACTGCTTGCATCAAGACTAATGGCATGACTTCCCAAAAGGTAAAGCTCAGCAGAGGAACCAGGCAAGGCTGCTCACTGTCTCCGATCCTCTTCGCTATAGCACTTGAGCCTCTGGCAGCAGAGATCAGACAAGACCAAAACATAAAGGGGATCAAGATAGGGGAACACACCTTTAAACTTAGCCTATTCGCGGATGATATGCTGGTCTATATATCAAACCCTAAGAACTCCCTAGATCATCTCCAAGCAGCATTGAAAAACTTTGGAAAGGTCTCTGGACTCAAAGTCAACCACTCAAAATCTTACTTAATGCCGATTATTGTTTCCAAAGATCTTGAAAGAGATTTAAAATCTAATTATGAATTCCAATGGGCTCCCACAGAACTTTCATATCTTGGTATCCAGCTGCCCAATAAAACAGAAGAGTTGTTTGCCAAGAACTATAAAACTAAAACCTTAGAAATCAAGGCTGATCTCCGAAAATGGGAGAAACAACATCTTACATATCTTGACAGACTACATCTTATTAGAGCTTTCGTATGTCCCAAAATACTTTTTCTGTTTCGCACAATACCAATTACGTTGTCAAAAGACATGCTCCATCAATAGCAAACAATAATGAACACCTTCTTATGGCAAAGCAAACGTTCAAGGACTAGTTTCACAGTGATAAGGAGACGCACTTCGCAAGGAGGCTTTAACTATCCTGACTTAGCGCTGTATTACAAATCTGCTTTAATGGTCCCAATAATAAAGATCTTGCGACAGGGAGAACAACTAGAATGGGTCAAACCCCTAATTCCACTATCTTCATCGCAAACTGTACAAGAAATTATCTGGAATACTACGAGCTCTCATCTGCAACTGAACAAGGATAGCAGATTCCTGACAGCCATATTAAAAAACTGGGGTTCATGTAGATCACTTTTGCTTCCCAAATACTCTAGATTTTCAACATTTCTAAATCAAAATTGGTTCCCTCCAGGACAAGACCAAAAAGCGACTGAAATGTGGAGACTAGCCAAAATAACAAGCTTAAACGATATCTTAACGAAAAAAGGCTTACTACCTAAAATAGCACTGGAACAAAAAGTACACAGACCTATCCCTTGGTTTTTCTACTTGCAACTAAACCACATGATCCACAGTATTGCTGCAACAAAAACTCTTAATGAACAACTCACCCCCTTTGAAAAACTCATTGACCCTAAAAACTATAAATCAAAGGGGTTAATTACGACCACCTATGACTCTCTGATCAGTTACCTGGGGAAAAAAACGCTGAGGTACCAACAACAGTGGGAACGAGACTGCGAAACTGAAATCACAAACCAGCAATGGTCAAAAATATGGACATCCAAACTAATGTCTTCTCCTGTAATAACAACAAAACTACAAACACACAAGATCGTCTCCAGATGGTATCTCACACCGGAACGAATATCGAAAGCAACTTCTGCGCACTCGCCAACATGTTGGAAGAACTGTGGCGAAATAGGAGCATATGCCCACTGCTGGTGGAAGCGTAATTACATCAAGAAATTTTGGTTAGAAGTACTGTCCCAAATAAAACTCATCACTGGTATTAATATCCCTCTTGACCCCACACTAATATTTTTAGACATATGGAACATTAAAAACATACAACCTCTTCAAAGAGAACTTATAACCAGCTTACTGGTTGCTGCCAAAACCTCAATAGCATCTAAGTGGAAAGCAGACAAGGCTCCTACCACTCCTGACTGGCTCAACAAAGTCTGGGACCATCTGATTTTAGAAAAAATCACGGACTACATCAAACAAACAGACATATATCCCAAACCCTCTAATTTTGTAGGAAAATGGTCTCCATTCCTGGAATATTTATATGCATCAGATATTCAACCATATAAACCTGTATATCACATTCTACTTCAATGAACATTCAGATAATCACCTGAATACACAAACACCCAAACAAACAAACAAACAAAAATATTTATACCTAAACAAAACCAAAACCCTCTGGAAATCACAAGCTCACTCTAAATTTTACTACTCTAAATAATTACTACCTTCTAGCTCTGACTTACATCAGAACTATCAGCATTGTTAACTATTAGTTATTGATAAGTATAGCTCATATTTTGGGGGGGTTTTGTGACATTTCTCTAACACTACAATGTTAATAACTTTGTGCAACTTGTTATTTAATCAGTTCTATGTATCTGTATTACTGAAAAACCAATAAAAAGAATTTTTTAAAAAAAGAGAGCATGATGATGATTGGCACACGCTCCAGCCTGTCCTCAGCACCAGGTATTCAGAGGTACACTGCTTCCATACAGTATCCGTCAATCGTATTACTCAGTTATGGCTAAATATTATTGACAGATCTCTCTTCCATGAATCTGTATAAGCCCTTTGAAAATAAATCTAAAATAGTGTCCTTCAGGACATCAAATGCTATAAATTCTATGACAGATTAAATAATATAATTCTGTTTTGCATAGGCGTTAAAATTATTTGCAGATGATCCTTGCAATATGGTGGTGGTGGTGGTGGTGGTGGTCTTCGTCTTCGTCTTCATCTTCATTGTCTTCTTCTTCTTCTTCTTCTTATTATTATTATTATGATACAATATGCCATAGTAAAAGTGCAACTATACAACCTATACAGAATAAAACTGGGAAATATTAAAATATGTAGTAATAACATGAAAAGGTACAGTATGTAACAAATCAATTACACCTGCAACAGGTCAGTGGGGTAGATATGATTTGGAACTTCTATCGATACCATGTAAGGTAACATTAGTAGCCTGTTCAGAATTTGACTGTTGCCAAAACTTCTAGGAAAATACATTTTGCTTTTCCTTAATTTGTAATGGTTGGTATGCAGGAAAAGGGTATCTAAGCGGGTTGCCATATGTCCCTCATTTTAAGTAATAACCATTATCTTAAAGCATTGTTTCATTCCAGAATATCACAGACACATAGCACATATGGATATATCTTATTTCAAAACACTGGCACATAATAAAACTTTGCAAAAGTAATTCCATAGGAAAAACGCACTACCCTTTTTTTAAAAAAAAAATTGATCTGACAGTCCTAATTTCAGAAGCGATATAATTTCAGATAGAGCAACATCCAAATGTTTATAAGCACTTCATTCTGGTATACTAAAAGAACAGGCAATTTGAGGCCATAAATGGGAAGTTTTGAAGAGGATGCCAGACAATACCCAAGATATTTGGTTGCCCAAGACAGAAAAGTCTAAATAATCCTTCCTCGTGGTAAACTTCAAGGTTAAAAAGTTAATTTTTAAACTCAATAATAGTTTACTGCCCTGCTTCCCTGGAATCTGCCCCCACCCTGCCAAACAGTAAGGCTAGACATGCTGAATGAAATCCTGAAAGAATACAGGGATCAGTTCCCTTGCAGAAAATGGATGCTTTGGTGGCTGGAATCTATGGTATTGTACCCCAATGAGGTCCCTGTCCACCCCAGGATTTATTCTTAAATCTCCAGTTGTTTCCCAACTTGGATCTGGCAATCCTACCCACCCATCCCCTGCCAGTGGCCAAGGGGAACCTGGCAACCCTATGCACGTAACATGACACTGGAAGCAATGTTTCCTCTAAACTGTGGAGTCTTGTGAGCAAAACCCCTACTTTGTGAGCTACTGGCATTAAAGTTGTGAGTGAGCGATTTGGCGATTGCATAAATTAGTTTGCTCTGGAGCCCTCCTTCCTGAGCTAGGACAAAAATGTGTGAGCTGGAGGCTAAAAAACTGTGAGCTAGCTCACACCAACTCAGCTTAGAGGGAACATTGATTGGAAGTGATTTTTCTACACACAGCCTGAATTTCATCACTATGAGCAAAGGGGTGGCAGGCCACGGGTTCCCTTTGGCTCCAGAGTGAGAAAAGAGGCTTACTGAGACTCACTCAACCCCTGTGATTTCATTATCATCATTTATTTATTATTCTTCAAAGAGCTCAGGTGGTTTATCCTCATACACCCTCTCTTTATATCCAGACAACAACCCTGTTATGTACATTAGACAGGGAGCGACAGGCCCAATATCACCCAGGAAATTTCAGCTGAATGTCCTAATCTAGCATTCAACCCACTACATACTGCAGTCAATGCTTCCTCTAAGCTGTGGAGTCTTGTGAGCAAAAATTCTACTTTGTGAGCAACAGGTATTAAAGTTGTGAGCGAGTGATTTGGCTACTGCATAAATTAGTTTGCTCTGGAGCCACCCTTCCTGAGCTAAGACAAAAATGTGTGAGCCGGAGGCTAAAGAACTGTGAGCTAGCTCACACTAACTCAGCTTAGAGGGAACACTGACTACAGTAACTCTAATGCCTTCTCCTCATACATCCCCACCTGACTAAAGAGAACCATAAACCTCCTCCACTCTCATCCACCTTTGTCTTTTATCTGCAGTTTTCCAGCCCCACCCACTTCTTGCTGCCTCTGTCTTTTTCACAAGTAGACCTTTACTCTCTTGCACGCAACTGGTTATAGGGGCTACCTGATTACTGCTTTACAGTTCACCTCATTTTATCACTGATATTTAAAATTTAGTCCCAAGGTTCTCAGTTAGGGTTGCCAACAACCAGGAGAAAAAGTGTCTTGTCCCTTTAACAAAGGTTTGATCCGCAGAAATCTATGGCATTGAGGTAAATAACATCACTTGAAAAATAACACCCCATTAAGCCTCTGTTAAAGGGGCAGGGCATTTTTTTTTTTACAAGCCCGTTGGCAATTCTGTTCTCAGGGCAACTGCTCAACATTGCTTCTTGTCAGCACCACTCTTAAAAATAACAATAACCAACAAAAAGCAGCAGTCATCGTTTGTCTGCCGGTCAATTTATTGTGAGGGCAGAAATCCATTTTAGGCAAACATCTGGCAGGACAAAGAGATTCATTTGAACTTCCTTCTGAATTCAATGGAGAGATAGCCACTGAATGACTTTAGGTAAGTTTTTCACAAATGTGGAGTTATCACAGAAAATGTTAGGCTCAGTATGCTGAGAATTTTAGACCTGGGTCTACATCTGCAGTGAAAAAATGAAGTGGAACACTGGGGTTGCCCACTCTGGGTTGGAAAATACATGGAGATTTGGGGTGGGGTGGGGTTGGAGCCTGATGAGGACAGGGTTTTAGGAGGGGAGGGACTTAAATGTGGTATAATGCCATAATGCCATAGAGTCCACCTTCCAAAGTAACCATTTTGTCCAGGTGAACTGATCTCGGTCACCTGGAGATCAGCTGTAATAGTATGATATCTCCAGCCGCTACCTGGAGGGTGACAACCCTATGGGACACTAAAATGGTCAGGTTGGGTGTGGCCTATTATGCTAATGAGTTCCTGCTGGGCTTTTTCTACAAAAAAAAGCCCTGGTCCTGGGGAACACTAGTTGGCCCCTTTGCCTATATGTGAATTTTCCCCTAGGGTCATTTCAGGTTAGGAAAATGGCACGGGGGATAGCCTGAAAGGCCTTCACCAGATGGAATGTGTGATTCCAATCTGAATCAGGTACCACCAACATGGGAGAGATGAAGAGAACCTACAGCTCACATCTGACTGCTGTATGGGGGGGGACCCCACAGGATTGCCAGGAAGTGCCTGACTATTGGCAGGAGCATTGTGGTGGGGGGCAGAGTCCCAGAAGAAAAAAAATGCAAGAAAAATAAGGGCTCTTCTACTTATAGGAAGTTCTGACCATAGAGCTTCCTGGGATTTCTAGAGCTACCATTTATCACTTCTGTGGTCAGACCTTCCTGTAAATAGGTGAGGCCTTATTTTTGTTTTTTATTTTTCTCCCCAGAATGATCATGCCCCCCCACCATTTGGCCCCAGTTTCCACCTGCCAACTGGGTGAGCATCAGTGGGCGAAGGCAGTAATTACCTGAAGGTCTCTTACCATAAGTGGGCAAATGGGAACTCCACGCCAGACCAAACCTCTGTGAATCAGCAAGTGGCTCCTAGAAAAGAGCCTTACATATCTTTTTTCACATGGTGGTCAACTGTACATTCAGGAGCAATTCCCATTGACTTCTAAGGAAGTGTGTATACAGTTGCAGCATTGAGAAATGAATGAATGAAATTTCATTGGTGTGATTGTGATTTGGTGTGGCTGCATCAAGCACTGGTATCCTACAACTGACTTTTTACTAACAATAAATAACCTGTACGGTTTGTGTAAACATAGGATAGTTTGAATTTCATTAAATTGTTAAAGCTCTCCAAAGAAGCGCTCCATGGATCTCCATTTATAGTGTGTGTCTTTGGTTCATCAAATTTTGCCTCAAAGTATGCCCTCTGCATTACCAACAATTCAAATAGAGACTCACGTAGTGTTTGATGAATGCACAATCTAGAAGGTGAAATAAAAGACCACTAGGACTTGTGCTTTTACAATGCCACATTTGCTTTGGAAAAACTAATCCCAGGGAAAAAATTGCTCTGAGGTACCAACTTATAGAATCAACCTAAGCGCTTTATAATCTAATCAGACTTGGGGTTTTGGTGGCTTGAAAAATACAAGGTTGGCCATTGTGTGCTGTGAAAGAATTATGAGCTGTGGTTTTCCTCAACTAAGTGAAAGGATGTCTTCCTTCAGTCAGATTTCCCCGCCAGGTCCAGCGAACAACGATCAGTCACCAGAACCTTTTTTAAAAAGCAAAAAAAGAAAACTCTTGAAAGAAAGTGTGTTCAATTTCTCTGAGTCTAGGGAGTAAACTGACCACAACTTAGTCTCCTGCAGACATGGTTTCCCCATCCCATAACTCTTCCTGCACAGGACAATGGCCTTTTCATCAGAGTAAAAGTCAGTTAACTCACAAACAAAAATGTGTTCAGCAATGATAAATTTTGTAAAAGACAGCAGCTACATATACAAGGGTTGTTGTTTTTTTTGCAAAGTAGAACTGCTATAAATATATTTTCTAACTTTCCTAATTTCATTGGGAGGCATTGTACATTACTTACTACCTTCTACAGCAGAATGTTTCATTCCGGAATTAGAGCAGTTTACCACAGTTTTTCAGCACTTGCAATTTCTGTGTACACATGGGCTGCTTTCAGGCAGGAGTTAGTTGCTAATCTGGATCACCAGCCCTCCCAAGGCTCTTAGAGGGCAGAGTCTGGTAACTCAGGTGTTCCTCCTTGCTGGTCTGGTTTTGTGATGATTTAATTTAAGAAAACAGAGAGATTGTAAATCTCTCCTTTCATTTTCCAGTGCAAGATTGCTGCTATTTTTCTTCCTATTTTTTCCCAGTGCAGGATTATTGCTTGTCAAACATGCCAACCACTCCATCAGCTCTGGATTAAGATAACAGCTTGTTGGGATGATCACTACTGCCATTCATCAAGCCCACATCCTCCATAAAATGCCTATGGCACCCCTTTAGCGGTTGTGTATGTGTGTGTGAGTGAGTGAGTGAGTTAACCTGGTATAACATCTGTTAACTTTCCATCTTTTGTAGATGACCTGCTAAGGGTTGTCTCCCTAGTGAGAACTGATGGCTAAAACGTTTCCTGAAATTGGTGCTGAAAACAGTATTCTACAATGTGTATTGCACTTTTTCAATCATTAAGTTTTACTGCATATATGGGGAGAACGAACTACACATGATTCGCTCAGTCCATGTGATCATCATTTTGTCTGAAATGGGAGAACATGCACATTTTCACCCTTAGTACATACATACCAGAATCCTGGGTTCCAGTTAATGTGCACCAAAGCTGAAAATAGGCATCTTTCCCTTTTCAGACGAAATGGCAATTGTGTGTAATGGGCGGACTGCATGTAGTACATTCTCCTAATAGGTATAGTAAAATGGAACCACTGCAATGGGCTTATATGTGAAGCAGGTAAAAAAGATACAGTAGCTAGCAAGAGAAAGAGGGACACAAGTCCAAATTTAGCTGTTCGTTTGAAGAAACAAGTCATGAAAGGGTGCTGCTTCGCTTCTTTGGACATCACTGTTTTCCAGACTAAAGCAATATAGGTGTCTGTGTTTGCCTCTATATTTAGTGTATATAGTCATAAACAAAAAGCAACCACAAGTCCCTAATCTCTTATCCATAAGGAAATAAAACATTTCCTCCATAATTGTTTACTACTCAGAGAAACATGTAGTAGTAAAACTACACATTAGTACTAGTAGAGACTATAAATATCTGAGTACCTTCCACCAAATAAATAGCAAAACTATTTTCTCCTGTCCAACACCTTCATCATGCATCCTTCAGTAGGATTTCAACTATTTCAAAACTTTATTAAGAAAGAGTTAGAGTTCACAAGTAAATCTGTCATGGGTAAAGCAGGACTCAGTGATAGCCAAGAACACCACAGGAGAAGAGGAATCCTTAGGAGAAGAGGAGCCTTGTATAACCAGCCTTGAGTTAAAAGAAACTGACCAGCAGGAAATTGAGCTGTAGGATTGCCATGATTCACAGCCAACAGCTGATGCAGAGCCACTGACACCATCCAGCCCTGATTCAGCAGGTGAACCTCAGTTGGCCATTCCCAGCCTACCAGTATCACCTACACCCTTAGAGCATCACAGACAGAGGGTGAGAACAGAACTACAGACAAGATGGCACACTGCATGCCTCCTGGCCCAGTGCCAGCTGCTCACTGATAATGAAGCTAAGTAGTTGCAGGATTGCTTCTGGGCAACTGGTTGCAGGCTTGACACTTAATCATGGGGCTATAAAACCAGCCAAGAAAGGCTGTTAGGTGTGGATGCAACAAGTATAATAGACACTAAGCCACTGACTCACCTGACTTCTGGACCTCTGACCTTGGACTGAATGATTCTGCTTTACCTGACTCTTGGGCCCCTGACCTTGGACTGGATGACTTTGCTTTGTCTGACTTCTGGCCCTTGCCCTGAACTGAACAACCCTGCCTTGCTTGACTTCTAGCACCTGATACTCGGAGCCTGCAACCTAGTACAAAATCTATACATTTGCAACTCTGATGCCAGATTATTGTGAACTGGTGTATCATGATCCCAGGCCTAAGTAGGATTGCCAGCTCAGGGTTGGGAAATTCCTGGAGATTTGAGGACAGAACAGCCTGGGTAGGGCAAAGTTTGGGGACCATTTTCTCCAGGGGAACTGATCTCTGTAGTCTGGTGATCAGGGGTAATTCTGGGAAATCTCCAGGCCTCACTTGAATGAGGCTGAACTGAGGCTGAACAACCAGGGCCAGAGCTTTCTCAGTGGTGGCTCCACTCTGGAGGAATAAGCTCCCAAAAGAGACCAGGGCCCTGTGGGACCTTTTACAGTTCTGCAGGGCCTGTAAAACAGAGCTTTTCCACCAGGGTTTTGGGGCCACTGCCACTATTAACAACTGACAGCCTGTGGTTGGAGAGCCCTATGTCCCTGGGACTTCTATTTACAGCCTGAGCCTACTGCCTAAGATGATCTATGAAGACCAATGAGCTGACTGCGAGATCCGGGAACTAAGTAATAATGCTGCTGTGAAATTGTTGATACTAGCACTTATTTAATTGATGTTGTTTAATTTAATTTATACTATTGTGATTTTATGCTTTTATGTAAGCCACCCTGAGCTGCCTTTGGCCGGGAGGGCGGGGTAGAAATGCAATTATTATTAACAACAACAACAACAGTAGACTGGTCTATATGCCTCAAGACAGTCTTTGCCTCACAACAGGCTTTTGTCCTTGCTGCAAGCATTTCCCTGCAGACATACAATTCCTAGTCACCTTCCAAGCCTCAGGACTGGACTGTGTAAAATGGACGGGGAAAATGGGAGTCAATCATACTTAAGGAAGCAGAGCCTTGAAAGACAAAATATAAGACTCTGCTCCAGGAGAGAGGCTGTTCTGTCCCAGCAGCAAGGCAGCAGAATGGCAGCAATCAATGGGAGATAGGGCTGCTTACCTCCAGGTGAGGCCTGGAGATCTCCCAGAATTACAAGTGATCTCCAGGCAATAGAGATCTGTTTCCCTGGGGGAAAAATGGCTGCTTCGAATGTATTCTATGGCATTATATGCTGTTGAGGTCTCCAGACTTCACCCTCCCCAGGCTCCACCTCTGGATCTCCAGAAGTTTCCAAGCCCAGAGTTGTCAGCCCTAGGGAGATGACCCCTCACCTAAGGCGGGTGAGACTAGGAATGCCAGAACCCCCCCCCCCCAGTGGGGGCAGGGGTCCCCTGCTGCAAGGCCCCACCTCTCTGCTGCCAATCAGCTGGCTTGGGGGGGACTTACTCCCCCCAAAAGGGAGGAACACTGGACATTTAAGTGATGTGTCCATGTGTCTTCAACACAACTCGAAAGTGATGTAGGCATGTTGGGGACATTGGGTGATGCTCTGGATTTAGGGTAAAAGCCAGAGTATCACCTTGACACCCCCGATGTGCCCCTGTCACTTCCAGGTCACGCTGAAGACATATGGGCACATCGCTGAAACATGGGATAAACTCCCGGTAAGCCCACCCCCATCCCCTGCCCGCTGCTCGGAGGGATCTGGCAACTCCAGGTTAGACTGATCTAAAGGGGACTAGCTATTGAAAGAATTAGAAGTCCAGCAAGGCTGTTGTTTATAAGAACTTTGTTTTCTAGCCAGATTGTTTCCCTGAGAATTTTTTTTCTATTTTGGTTATAGCTTTCTTCTCCATTTTTATAACTGTTCTCATATTTAATCAATTTGGAACAGTATTGTGGTTATAAATTGTACTTTTCTATTCTGTCACCATGGGTTCTTTGTGCCCATTCTCAGCATTACAGCAGGGCATGCCCCAACTGAAGAGGGAGCTGTCTGGGGGCAGTGAGGTTTTTCTGAACCCTCCTCAGCAATGCTCCCTCTAAGCTGTGGAGTCTTGTGAGCAAAAATTCTTCTTTGTGAGCTACTGGCATTAAAGGTGTGAGTGAGTGAGCTGGCTCCTGTATAAATTAGTTTGCTCTGGAGCCATCCTTTCCTGAGCAAAGACCAAAATGTGTGAGCCAGAAGCTAAAAATACTGTGAGCCAGCTCACACTAACTCAACTTAGAGGGAACATTGCTCCCCAGTCAAGACCTTGAACCAGACTGGCAGCAGTATTCCAGGTATAAGGTCAGCAAGGAGCAGAAGTGTACAGCAAAGAGGGTAGGGCTTGTGGAACCCCCTGTAAAGCAGCAGAGGGAATTGTGTTATTCTGGTGGCGTAACATTGCTTCTTGAGCAAACCTGGAAGTGACATAATTGTAGTTTTACCACAGAGTCCTTTGTTTCTGTGGACCCTAGAGTGTTGCCCCAGAGTTTGAGTTAGTGATGAAATATCTAAGCAATCAGTTGGAAATGGAGGCCTGGAAATTACAATAAAAGATCTGCTGTAGAAAGAAAGAATTGGATGTAATCCACATATAGGATGTAATCCACATATAGGGCAGCAAAACGCAATAAATACAACCCAGAAAAAGTTGGGACTTAAACTTAAGTGCATTCCATTGTTCTCTCTAAGTTTTAGCCACAGCTGACATTTTCTGGTGGAGCTACCAAAAATAATTCTTGGATCTTGAACCATGCGGGCGGGTTTGTGAGTGTGTGTGTGGAATAAACCACTTCAAACTGTCTGAATGGGGTTTTTTTTTTAAAGATGTCTGCTTGCTTATGAAAAGTCATCACTATACAAACACATCCATGGACACGCACCCCATTCTTATATAGAGTGATTTGTTTTCATACCCAAGCATTCATCATCTAGAGATAACTCATCTCTGAATGAAGGAACAGGGAAACTCATACTTCTTAAGGATCAGTCTCGGTCATTTGTGGTCACTGGCACCAAAATTAAGACAAGATACTACCAGAAAGATTATTGGCCTGTAATTAGGGATTTGCAATTACCTAATTGGGAACTAAATCTTTTCTAACTCACTGATTCAAATAAAACGCAAACTGCGAGCAGGTCAAGTTAATTGGGGGATCCTGTTGATGGAGGCTGGCCATAATCTGAAGAGCAGCCTGATTTCCCCTGCTCATTTCTAATGAGGCACAGTCAGCCCATGGGGAGGGAACTGTGTCATAGTGGCTATTAAAGCAGATTGAAAAAGACATTCTTCCATGATATCTTTTGCTGTATTCAGAAGTTGTCGTTCTGTAAACAAGCCTAAGAGGCTTGAGAAGAAATATAGTAGAAATGCACAGGTCAAAGCAAGTCTGTGGCATTCCAGCAGTGATGGAGTGGATTATACTTATCAAATCTAGGGTTGCCAGCTGTGGAGTGGGGCATCTGTTGTTTGTAGTTAAAATCTGAATGCATAAAATGTAGGGCAAATGTTATAATCCAGCTAATGCTAATATTACTGAAGACAGATTGCTTTCTAAGAAGAGGAAGGGCGGGGAAGCCAAGAAAAGAGTGCAACTGAGCGATTTCAGTAAATGTCAATTGGTTTTGATTTTATAAGATAGAAGCATAACTAGCAAAAATAACAGTCTGCTCTATTTCTCCCCTAAGTGCAGTCTATTGAATACCAGAAGTTATTAAAGAATATTTACTGTGCATCAGCATGGTTGGGGTGTTTGGTAAGTGATGCTTTGATATCACCAAAGCAGAATATGTGCCAACTGCACTGTAAAGTAAAGGTAAAGGTTTCCCTTGCTCGAAAGCCACTCGAATCCGACTCGAGGGGGTGACGCTCATCTCTGTTTCCAAGCCGAAGAGCCAGCGCTGTCTGAAAATGTTTCCATGGTCATGTGACTGGCATGACTAGACACCAAGGCACACAGAACGCTGTTACCTTCCCACCGAAGTGGTACCTATTTATCTACTTGCAATTTCATGCTTTTGAACTGCTAGTTTGGCAGGAGTTGGGACCAGAGATGGGAGCTCACTCCATCATCCAGCTCTTGGGTCTTCTATTGCCGAACTACCGATCTTCCGCTCTGCAGTTCAGTGTCTTAACCACTGAGCCACCACGGCCCCCTTAACGGCACTGTAGAGCCCTTTAAATATCAGAGAAATCAGTTTCTAATACAGTGTAAAAAGTAGCGATAAACTAAACTTTTTAATGCTGATAAATTTTGGCAGGAGAATTACTTGTTTTTACATGTGACTTTCCAGTCCATAGATTCACCACATCAGTAACTAGAATGACTAAAGAGGCCACAAACTATATTCTAATATGGCTGTCTTGACTTTCTCTCCTGTATCCTACCACTCTGCTCAGCCAAGTCTAAAGCTTTTCTTCAGACCAAGAAGTCTTCTTCCAGTGGAAGAGGCCTCTATAATACATTAATAGAATTCATAGGTTGCATTTATTATAAAAATGCTTACAGTGCCGTCCTAAATCCCAGTTTAGGATAGTGACTAAATTCTGTGCTGGCATAACCCAGAAATACAGTTTTGCACAACCCTCCAGTGTGCATTTAAAATTGTCGTTGTCTCCCTCCTAAAATTGAAAGTGCCTAAATTTGTTTGGATCACCCCCTGCCTGTGGAATTTGCAGTGATCACATGGTGGCTTTGCGAGCTGAATGTTTGATTCTTCCCATGAAAGTCTCATTAAATTGTAGGACAATTGGTTGAAGAAATCCATCCTTTCAATTGTGTCTCTGAGAGAGAGAGAGAATTAAAAACAGGAGATTCATCCTTCCAGATCTTTGTCTCTGAAACTCTCACAACATTCTTAGAACATTCTCAGTTCTTTGCTTCAATAGAAGCAAATTATCTATGGATGGGGGCTTCCCTTCAAACTGATGACCTTTTTAAAGGATAAAATAATATATATCAGGAACCCTGTGAAAGGGAACTTTAATTCTGGAACAAGTTATATACTGATGGAATTAGTACACCAGAGTTCTCTTAAACTCAACAAAGTTAGGTAGGTGGCTGTGTGGAACAGGTTACTGAAGCAGTTGACAGTTCTGAATGGTGATGTCGGTAATAAAAAATTCTTGGCACTGATGACTTGCTATTCTTTTCAGCTTTGTTGATTGGGTTTCAATTTATTTTGTTCTGGTTGTAGGGCTTGGTTCTAGGTTGTTTTTTTTTAAACTTCAATCTTTCAAAATTCTCTCTCTCTTTTTGTCAGACTTTGGTGCTAGCCATCAAAGGAGGAACAGTTACCTCTATCAGTAATGGTTGGATTGTCAGTGGACGGTGAAATGCCCTGTTTTTAACACCGTTGTGCCTGTTATCTTGTGAGGTTGCCAAGTTTCATCTTGTTGCAAAAGTACAGCAAGATTGCTCCATGCATCTCATGATTCCTTGTGGTACTGGTCTTCAAGATGTAGTAGTGCAAGCCATCTTTAAAACTACAGTTCCATTGGAAGTATTTGGTCTATTTCACCAAATTCTTGAAGGAATTGTTCTATATTATATTACCTTTAAAGATACAAAGTATGTATCAAGCTCATTCAGTACTGATCTGTAATTAAATTAGGTCGGTGACAGATGGAAAGACTTAAGTCTGTTAGTGGCAGAAGGCAGACATCCTAGCTAATGAGAAATCACAAGAGCATTTGAAGGCAGGCAAGAGATGTGCAAACATTATGCATGCAAAAGTGCAATTATGCATGCAGGAGAGCTTTTTTTTTTTTTTGAAAAGGAGGTGCCAGAACTCTCAAGTGGGAAATGAAGTTTCAAATCTGTATACTGAAAACTCATGAACTTTTAAACATTTTAAAAATAATTTTGTAGAAGAGGTTCCGGAATTCCATTCCAGTGCGTTCCCCTAGAAAAAAAAGCCCTGGCTAAGGGTATTGCCATTTCACAGTTAAGAGAATCAAGCAGTTATTCTGATACGTTTAACTAAATATCTATCTGTTACACAGGGCTTGTCACGGCCAGCAGCTCACTGTGCATAGTTTATTGTACAATGTCCGACTTGTATGAAGTTTTGGTTCCTTTTTTTCCGGACTCAGATTTCCCACTGCATTTCAGAACACAATTGTCTTTCTGTGGCTCTTAGGCCCACTAACTCAATTTTGCGTTGCCATGCTTATAAGGTGTGACATTCAGGCTTCCTAAAGTAAACTCAGTATGCAGTGAGAATTGATATGCACTCCTAAAAACTTGGAAACACATGCTGGATAACTCTTATCAGCTCTAGCTCTCCAGCATTTAAGAACATTAGCGCTGGCTCCACTTTTAGGCCAACAGAAAAGGTCATTTCTGACTTGCACCCTTTTATTTACCTCGCTTGGACTAGCCTTCTACTGCTTAAAGGAATCCTTCTCACCTTTTACTACTTCCATTATTTTGTTCATTAACCAGGCACGCCTTTTTAAATACCTATTTGTACCTTTCCTAACCTGTGGTATACATTTTATTGGGCTTCTAGGATTGTAGTTTTAAACACTCTCCAAGCTTCCTGAAAGGACTTGACCTTCCTTACCTTTCCTTTCAGTTTCTTCTTCACAAGGCCCTTCATTTGAGAGAAGTTACCCCATCTGATGTTAAAAGTGGTTGTGTTGGTCTTTTTAGGCAAATTCCTATTTACATAAATGTTGAACAATAACGTTATGGTCACTGTTCCCAACCAGCGCTATCACATTTACATCTCTCACCCGGTCTTGGGCTTTACTTTGGACCAAGTCCAGGATCGCCTTTCCCCTGGTAAGTTTCCCCTGGTAAGTTCTGTAATCATCTGCTCCATGGCACAGTTATTAAGAGTATCTTGAAACTCAGTCTCTTTCTCCTGTCTTGAACACATATTGACCCTATCAATGGATGGGTAAATAAAACCACCTATGATTACAGTTATGTCATCTAGCGGCTTTCCATATTTTTTTTGCTATTTTTAAATCATCCTGTAACCTCTGACTGGTGGGCGATAATAAACTCCCACAATTAAACTTTCTTTTGGGCACAGTGTTTCCACCCATAGCCTTTCTGCAAGTGAATCTATTTCTCCTACATTCTCAATCATATTGGACTGTATGCCCTCTCTGTCATACAGAGCCACTCCACCTCCAACCCGTCCCTCCCTATCCTTCTGATAAAATTTATATCCAGGAATCACTGTATTGGAATATAATGTCCAATTCATTTTTATCAAACATATATATCAGCAGCGTGGATATGGAATATGCCTATTTTCCCTGCATGAGTTTTCTTTTGGCAAACAGCAGCCTCAACTTACCAATGTAAATGGAGCTACAGTGAACTTAGAAAATTAGTCATAACTACCAGGATAAGGATAAACAAAGTACTCTCTACTTATATCTGAGGCACTGTGGAACAACTGTTGGCTTTATATTGAAGGAAGGCAGACAGAGGGATCATTGCTTACCAATACCATAAGACAAAAAAAAATAAGCATTTGATTATAAATTTCAACAGGATGTTGTTTAAAGTAGGAACTGAGTGGAGACAGAAGCCAGTCCAGTTGACTTACCCATCTGGCATTTCCCAGCTAAACAACTGGCACCAACTGGAAGTGACACTAACATCCTGGGGTGATGATCTACAATGTGCCTGGAGCCAGTTTGGTGCAGTGGTTAAGTGTGCAGACTCTAATCTGGGAGAACCGGGTTTGAATCCCCACTCCTCCACTTGCACCTGCTGGATGACCTTGGGCAAGCCATAGTTCTGGCACAGCTGTTCTGGAAAAAGAGCAGTTTCCGTCAAAGCTCTCTCAGCCCCACTCACAGGGTGTCTCTTGTGCGGCGGGGAAGGCAAAGGAGTTTGTAAGCCGTTCTGAGATTCCTTTAGGTAGTGAAGTGCGGGGTATAAATCCAATCTCCTCCTCCTCCTCCTCCTTCAATTTTACCATAGAGCTATGGAGGAATGCTAGAATGTTGCCCCCAAATGCTGACATCCTTTCCAGTTCACACCAGAAGTGACATTGCGACTCCAATTTCTCCCCTTTCCCCTCACTGCCCTAGCAAGCTGTGGTGGCAGAATTAGTTTGCCAGTGGGGATCTCCCGCCAAAGCAGGAGACCTGCCCAGCTATATTTATCTATATATATAGATATAAAGACATAGATATACATTATAGTGGAAGGGCTGTGGTTCAGTGGCAGAACAACTATTTTGCATGTAGAAGGTCTCAGGTCAGTCCCCAAGATCTGCGATTAAAAGGATCAGGTAGTAGATGCCTGAGGCCTAGAGAGCCTCTGCCAAGCAGAGTAAACAATTCTGGCCTGGAGAGAGCAATGGTCTGACTCAGTATAAGTGAGCTTCATGTAATGCTTTCAGGGAAAAAAAATTCTGAGAGATATTTTTATTTTTAAAACTTAAAGATAAATGTATCCTAGTCTCATAAGACTAATAAAAACTTCTCCAAATAGTTTACCATTTCTCCTTTCTTTGGGATATTATTAATAAATTTTAATACTAATACATTTTAGAGTATCACAAGTATGCATGGAGATTCACAGAATATAAGACAGTTAGTTCCCTGTCCGATGAGGTTTACAGTCTAAAATATGAGACAAGGTAGGAAAGAGAAGAGGAAAGCGGTGAAGCCTGGGATAGATAGTACAACTACATGTCTATATTTTATACACAATATAATTATAGCATGATGCTCAACTGTCTGACATATTTATCATAAGTTGGCTCTATCATTATTCTTTCAACTTGTCATCAATATTGAGAAATAGTTTAGGGATAAAAAGTTTGTTGGTCATTTGAGTATCCTCACAATTTCAGATAAGACATAAAATAAATAGACTGATACAGAAACATTGCTGCTATGAGCACATATTAATCACGTATTTTGTGCTTGCCTGAAACAGAAGGTCTTCAAAAATCTTCATAATTTGGCCCGACTTCCAAGACCAAAGATTTAACAATATGATACACTTAAGCCCCCACAGTGTTAGAAATTTTGCTATCATTGTACAACAGAAAACATTCATATTTGGGTTCTCTGGTGTGGCAAGCTCCATCCAGTTAGGAATAATTGCTATAGCACAATGACAGTGCAATATCCAATGATGTGTGACGTACTTCTCTCCTGCATGTTATCAATTACATCTTAATATGATTACCTGTTATCACATCTACAGTGACACACAAATTAATTTGTTTCCATGTTCACACGTTGTTCAACAGCTCTGCATTTGTGACATCTCACATTATTTAAAACTGATGCCAATGGAGTCCTGACTTCGGAGGTTGTTTTTTCTGGATGAAGCTCCCAACATAAAAATGACACACAAAATAATATTTTAAGTGCATTGGAAGAGCTCTGATGGATCAGCTCAGTGGTCCAATGAGGCCTGCATCCTCTTTTACACAGTGCTCAACCAGTGGCCCAGGGCACAGAGGCCAAAGCCTTCCCTAAGCACTGGTATTCAGGGGCTGACTGCCTCTGAATAACGAGAATCCCTTTAGTCATTTTTAATTTTTTTTTTGGTGGGGGGTTTTGTATTTGTGTGTGTGTGTGCGCACGTGTACACACACCTGGAAGTCATGGCAACCTCTAGTGACTGACCCCTACTGGGGGCCTAGAGAATATTCAGAGTGGTGGCTGAATAAAGCCTGCCCCCTGCCTCTGGTATTCCAAGGAGGTCTCCCGTCCAAGTAATTGCCAGGGTTGGCCCTGCTTAGCTTCTGGGATCTGAGGAGATCAGGCTTGCCTGGGCTATGCAGGTCAGTCCATCATGGCTTGTAGCCATTGATGGACCTATCCTCCAGGAATATGTCTAAATCCCTTTTAAAGCCATCTATGCTTGCAGCCATTATTACATCTGCTAGCAGTGAGTGAATTCCACCATTTAATTACTCATTGATTAAAGTAGTATTTCCTTTGTCTGTCCTGAATTTATTGCCCGTCAACTCCCAGTTCTAGTATAGTTGAAGAAGAAGGAGGTGCCACAGGAGGTGGTGGCGGCTACAAGCATGGAGGGCTTCAAGAGGGAATTAGATAAACATATGGAGCAAAGGTCCATCAGTGGTTATTAGCCACAAGGTATAGATAGGAACTCTCAGCCTGGGGCTAGTGATGCTCTATATTCTTGGTGCTTGGGCGGGGAGGGCAACAGTGGGAGGGCTTCTAGTGTCCTGCCCCCACTGCTGGACCTCCTGATGGCACCTGATATTTTTGGCCACTGTGTGACACAGAGTGTTGGACTGGATGGGCCATTGGCCTGATCCAACATTGGTTTCTCTTATGTTCTTATGTTATTAAGAAAATACTCTTTTCTCCACCCCATGTATGTGTAAAGTGCTGTCAAGTCGCAGCTGTCAAGTCGCAGCTGACCCCAGCAAGGGGCTTTCAAGGCAAGTGAGAAGAAGAGGTGGTTTGCCATTGCCTTCCTTGGTAGCCTCCGTTCTGAGTACAGACCCTGTTTAGCTTCTGAGATCTGAAAATTGTATATATTTGTTTATTGGATTTATAACCTGCTTTCCCCTGTACAGACAGGTAGGGCTGCCAAGTCAGCCCGGGGGGCGGGGGATCCCCCGCTATAGGGGTTCCCGATCCGCCAGCTGGCATTCGGCCAGCGGGGGGAACCCCGCCCCAGAAGTCGTCCGGTGAGGACGACTTCCCCCGTGTAATGACGTCACCCGGAGGTGACGTCATCATGTCGCCGTGGCGCGCACGCAAAGCGCACGCACCAGAAGAGCTCCTGGGGGGAGAACAACTCCCCCCCGCCGGTAAGTCGCTGGTACTTGGCAGCCCTACAGACAGGGCTCAGAGTGGGTGACAACATGTACATAAACAATATTTATAATTTAAATTATTTATTTATATTATTTATTTATTTATAATTTAAACTATTAAACGAGGTTGGCCTATGTCATGCTGCCTACCCTCCCTCTCCACCCCACAAATCTGGTGTATCAATCATAAACGCCAATCAACAAAACAGAACTTTGCTTTTCCTTAAAAAAAATAGAGAGATCTTTGTAAATACTAATCCCAGATGTAGCCTAGGCTGCTGGCAGATGTCCTCAATAATTGTATGGTTGCATCTTTACTAAGTTTCGCATGATACTGGCATATGGCAATGTTGCTACAATACGAGGGCACCAAGCCAACACTGTCATTTCCTGTTTACAAAGTAATATGTTTTGTGAGCCAATCGCAATTGGAATAGGATGGAATCTTCTGATAAGCATTCACAGACAATGCTTTCCAAACAGGAGTCATGACATATAGATGTGCAGATTAAGTGCTTAATTTTAATTAATCAATTAATTAACTGAAAGCTCAGAATGAACAGCTGAACAGAGAGGATTGGAATGGATAAGATAGAGTTAATTTCTTTTTATCTATCAGAGTCACGGCATCATAAAACTCGTTCCTCCTCTTTGGTTCTCATCCCGTTCCCAATTCTTTAACAAAATCCTTTGCAAATGCTTTTCTGATTAACACTTGTTACACAATTCTTCTCCCTAGCCATTGCTTAATGCAAATCCATACTACAACAATCTCATTTTAACATTTTTAAAATATATATATAATGGTTTTATTAATGTTCCATATAAATTACATAGACAATTTTAAACCTCCACTCACCACTTGTTTGCTGACCATTAACGTTCATATATGGTAATACATTCAACCTCCTGATTTTATACCCTTTAGCATTCCCAATAGGCTAGTATGACATAAGGCCCATTTCCATGTTGTCGCTATTACCCAAACCCTGCTTTCAGTTATTCATCTTTGGTCTTCTGTGCAGTCTCACTTTGTGCAGGCCAAACACCAGAGGACTTTTCTAGCAAATTCTTGAGCTGAATAGAACTTTGGGGGAGCCCCTCCCAAGTATGCTAAAACCATTTTTTCCCACTCAAACAGTCATGCGCTCCAAGGGGAGGGCCCCCCTGTTCCCTCAGTTTGTCTTTTGAAGCCATGAAGTGAGAATGTCTTCTTACCTTTTCTTCATCGTTTGAGTTATTTTATCTCTCTGAGCCTTTTCCTTAGGGCCTTAGGATGTCTCAGAAGGTACTTTTCAAGAGCTGTTCCCAATGAGGGACAAAAATGACACAATCAGATGAGCATAGGCTTTGCATAATGTGTTTGGGTGAAGGGTATAGCACTTCAACGTACAAGTTTTGTCTCCGGTTTACACCTAAGTCTTGTGCCGATCATGTGGCCTTAGAAGTCTAGATGGCCTTAGAAGTCCCCAAAAAGATGTGCCACTGAACCACTGGTAAAGAAGGTGAAAACAAAGACCAGGCATCATAACAGACATCAGTCAGTTCTGAAACCTCCTGTTCCGAGTGTGTCCTCATCAGTTCTAATGACTATGGTCTCGGTACCACCTCTGTTTCTGGTCTCGGATGCAGGGCCAGATAACTTTCCTCCACCATGTACTCCATCATTCCACTCACCTTCTCCATCACCTTCCTTCTCAGAAGGGAAACCTGAACCTGAGCATTCTGCAATCATAGTAGAGCAAGTTGTTTTGTTGGAATTTAGTCAATAGTCTAGATATCCAAGTTACATCATCTGCACCTAGGCCAAAAGATAAAATCTGGGCAGACTGTATTTTGAGTCCCCTGATACTATTGTGTTCCCTATGTTAGAAGGGGTTCTTGATATATTTAAATTAATCTGAGGAAAGCCTCCAACCATCCATGCATCTTCTTTAAACGTTGAGAATGTATACAGGGTCCAGCAGAAAGGATGTATTTGGTCGTGGCCACACGAGCGAGATAATCCAGACGGGAATCAACACAAATTTGCATTGGTGCAATTTGTGCCACATTTGCATGATCACACAGGTCCGTGGACCTGCGAGGGCAAATCACTGTTGCGTGATTACACGCAACTGTGGGCGAGTTTTTTTTTTTCCTGCCATTTTCGATTCACTTATTTGCTTAAACAAGGGATTGATGAATTGCCTCTCTACCCTGGGGGTCTTCCAATGATGCGAATACCGGGTGGGGGAGAAAAAGCCTGATCCCCAACACCACACATTTGCACTGGTGCGATCACACAGGGAAAGTCCGGCTCCAGGCTGTAGCAAACCATTTGATACTGCCTTTTCAATGGTAGCTTTTTACGCCGATTCCCTGCCGGCTCAAAGTGGCTTGCGACAGTTTGACAACAGTTGTGGGACGCTTCCCAGATGTGCTGCTGTGATCACGCCACTTTGAGCCGGCGGGGAATCATCCCTCTCACGTCGCAAATGGGTGTGTATGATCGTGCCCCTTATCTCTTTTCATACCTTCCAGATTCATCATAAGTACTGGAAGAAATGCAAGTGCACCAATGGTCAGAGGCCCATTCCACTCCTGCAGACAGGGAGGGTTGTAAGACTGATGCTATAAGTAGAAAAATGTATTCACGGTTAGCATTTAACCTAAGGATTGCCAACTATGGACATAAAAAACTGCTAGTTGTGGCTCTTGTCCTGAAACCGGGAAGGAATTCAATTCATTCAAGTAGGTGCATCAATATTCTAAGAACTGTCATTAATCCAGCTGTATGTCAGCTTAATGAAGGAGAAAACATTGCCCAAAAGAAAGTTAATATCTACGCATGAGCCAATATAGGGAAGGAAAGGGTAGGCTAAAAATCTTCTACAAAAGGTGCGATTACACATTACGTTTTACACTTGTTTTCTACAGGGCTAGTAGCTCTGAGTTTCCCACTGGGAACTCAGTTCCTAAGCACATGGGACTGTAATTTGGATCAGGACCATGGCCCCAGGCACTATTTTCTCCACAGGTGTCTGAATATGTTACTCATCAGTGCAGTCCCTAGTGAGGAAAATGGCAGCCCCAGGGCTGTTCTGGATTGGGAAAGTGGTGCAGGTGGAAAGGCAAAATCCTTTTCTCCCATGGGCCTGAACTGAATTTGGGCCCAGAACATTTTTGAATTGAGTTCCCTTGTGGGAACTCAAGCTGATGTCTGACTAAAAGTCCCAATGGAGGACAAATGTAAAACATGGCATGTGGCACGGTCTGTAGTCTAAACGTGACCTACTTCCTCTCTGCCAAAGGAAATCCCCGTGGATTTTTAAAAAATTCTTTTTTTTTATTTTGCAGATTTACCAGTAATCTCGAGAACTGTAAATAAAGTGCATCATCATGTATTTTCTGTTTGTTTAATTGACGTAGGTTTGCAAAGCTGAGAGGAATCTGTGTTAGGTTTGAATATCACTGACGCAGGACCCTCCCTGTAGGATAGATTTCTTTGGCGACAGATATCGAGCAACAGCTTTTAGATGAACTCTAATCCACTCCTTGTTAAAGAAAGGCCTGAACTTTGGTCTTCCTTTCTGCACTGTGATTGAAATGGAATTGTGAATACAATGAGCAAGCTGTGTACATGTATTGTATTAAACAACGCTACAGTAACCAGCTCATGCGTTTTCTCTCTGGAACTGTTAGAAGATTATAATAATCTCCCATTATCATAGTTGACTGTGCTTAATTAGGTCATTCCTAACTCAATTACTTCTGCTGGATTGTTGTTGTGTATGCCATTTGTTGCATTTTTTAAAAAAAACCAGTCAAATTATGTTTTCTTCCCCCCACATATGTACAGAAATCAAAAAGCCACACAATGGGACAGTGCAGAGCTTCACACTGGGGTTCTGTAACCCTGAGGAGAGATACCATAGATCTTACAAAAAAGAAGAAAGGGTTTTAAAAAACCAGCAAAAGGCTAAGAGCGATGTCTGTGCGTGCACACGGGTTCGGGGGGGGGGGGAGTTATGGACCAAGACTGTGCTTGCCCAACATTGCCTGGCTATCACCAAGGAGAGGGGGAGGGGAAAGCTGGAGTTAGGTGGAGCAGATAGTAGAAGGGAGAGACTGCAGGGGAGAAGAGGGGGAGGGGAATAAAAGTGGCAGACAGCAAGCAGGGAACTGAAACTGACTAAAATTAAGGGGGGGGGAACCAAAAAGGAGCTGGACCAGCCCTGTACCCAGAAAATTTTTGTTAGGAGTGCACCAGGTGCCACCTGGGGAGGGTGGGGGTTTGGGTGGGGAGGGGAGGGGGAGGGCTGGCTGGAGCCACAGACCTGCCCAGCTCCCACCTTGGCACACCTCCCAGCCCACCTCTGCCTGCTTGCCTGGCTTCCCAGGATGTGTCCAGGCTGACAGCAAGACTTGCTGCTTATTTACTCAGAAGAGGCCACTGTTCCCATTAAGCGTGCATGACTAGTTAGATACTGTAGGTTTCCCCAAAGAATTCTGGAACTGTAGTTGGCCAAGGATGCAGAGTCTTGCATTACCATTCTGTGTTCCTATTCTTCAACAGCTAATAGAAATAATAGCCACACTTTAAAGATGGGCTTTGAAGAGGAGAGTGATCTCAGCAGGGTACAGTACCATAGAGTCCATCCTCCAAAGCAGCCATTTTCTCCAGGGGAACTGATCTCTTTAGTCTGAAGATCAGTTGTAATTCTGGGAGATTTCCTGGCCCCAGTTGGAGGCTGGCAACCTTAATGATCCCATAATGTATGAATTGGGCATTGTGTGACTTTTCAGTGTGGGTTCAGCTTCCATACATTTGAACCAGAACACTGATTTTCAAGAGTTTTACTTTTGTGACAAGTGCGGATTTCAACCCAGGTCTCCCTCCAACACACCACACTAGCTATCTCAGTGGAAATCTTAAAAGGTTGGGCCCCATGTATCAAAAGCTTGAGGCACTGAGAGAAGCAGACATAACCAACTTCTTTCCTTCCCTCATCATCTGTCTGTGGATCTTGAGCAGGCAGTGACAGACATTGTGGAACCTATGTGGATAAAAAACCACACAGCATAGGTGGCTGCCCTGAAAAGGGGCAAGTGAATAAAATTGGCCCTCCTGCCTGTTCCGCCACCAGCACTTCCATTGGTCCAAGAGGTTCCACTCACTTTTCCCACCTTGATGCAGCCACACACATTGCATGGGTCTTCATCTGCATATATTCTCCAACCCCTGATATCACTGTTTTGAAGTTCACGGGAAGCTGATGGGCAGCCTTTACCAGCACCTTCCATCAGCAATGCATAGGCTGCAACTCATTATACTGTGCATTCCCCCCCAATCACATTTGCTATTAATCACATGGTAGCCATAGATTCATATATATGACACACTCTGATGCAAGGCCAGAGTTTGGTATTAGACCAACTTCCAGATAATTTCACTAGGAAGCAATTTCAGATATCTGCACAGGGAGACAGCAAGTGGTTATTGAATTTCTGAACCTCATGTTTCACTACAGAAAAAAACTGCCTTTTTCATATGTGGTGCAATTAAAAGTTTATTTTAAAAAAATGCTTCTAGGGTGCCTATAACGGAAAGCCAGCACCAAGACTCCCACAGATTTTAATGCATTTAGGTCAGGCTTTCATTGCATTCCAAAAATAAAATATTTCCTCTTGAGAAGTACTTGAGAAAAGTGCTACCCATGTTGAAAGCCATCTTTAGATAAGTTGATGCAGAAATGTGCAGACAGGTTAAATTCGTCCTAAATGACCATTAGATAGAAAGGGGGACTGTAATAAAAAAAGTGCTCTGTCCAAATAACTATACATTTAATGTTAAGGAAATACATCTTTAATTGTTTCCTATGTATGTGTGCAGAAAAAAAACTCACAGTTTCAAGAATTAATGTTAAGAACAGTGACCATAATGCTACTAAGTTTAACATTTATGTAAATAGGCAACTGCTCCCAAAGACCAACACAACTATATTTAATTTTAAAAGGGGTAACTTCTCTCAAATGAGGGGGCTTGTGAAGAAGAAACTGAAAGGAAAGGTAAGAAGGGTCAAATCCCTTCACGAAGCTTGGAGACTATTTAACACTGCAATCCTAGAAGCTCAGATAAAATGTATACCACAGGTTAGTAAAGTTGGTAGAAATAGGTATTTAAAAAGGTCTGCATGGTTAACAAACAAAATAATGGAAGCACTAAAAGGTTAAGTGGTGGAAGGCTAGTCCAAGTGAGGTAAATAAAAGGGAGCACATTGCTTTGGGAAATAAAAGGCAAGTCAGTGATCAGACAGGCAAAACGGGGCTGTGAGGAACATATTGCAACAAACATAAAGTCCAATAATAAACATTTCTTCAAATACTTTAATAGCAGGAAACCAGCCAAGGAGGCAGTGTGACCCCTGGATGACCAAGAAGGAAAAGGATTACTAAAGGATGATAGGAAAATAGCAGAAAAGCTGAATGGGGTTTTTTTTCGGCCTCTGTCTTCACTGTTGAAGATGGGGAATTGTACTGGCTTGCAGGCACTGAGTATCAGGTGCCAGAAGGCAAGCAAGACAGGGTCATTCAATCCAGGACATGGGCCAGAAGTCAGACAAAGCAGAGTTGTTGAGACCAAGGTGAGGGATCCAGGAGTCAGGCAAGGCAGATTTGTTCAGTTCAAGGTCAAAGGTCCAGAGGTCAGGCAAGACAGTGTTGGTGGCTTAGCATCTATTGTACAAATTGCATCCACACCTAAGAGCCTTTCTTGGCTGGTTTTATAGCTGCATGCCTAAGGGTCATGCTTGCAACCAGTTGCTCAGAAGCAATCCTGCAACTACTCATCTTTGTTATCAGTGAGCAGCTGGTGTTGGGCCAGGTGGGGAGCACTTTGCCATCTTGTCTGTAGCTCTGTTCTCAGCCTCTGTCTGCAGTGCTCTAAGGGTGATACTGGTAGGCTGGGAATGGCCAACTGAGGTTCACCTGCTGAATCAGGGCTGGAGCGGGTTGGTGGTTCTGCACCAGCTATTGGCTGCAAATCCTGACAAGCCTGCAGCTCATTTTCCTGCCAGTCAGCTTCTGTTAACTCAGCTTCTGTTTATTTATTTATTATTCAAATTTATACTCAGTGTGGACAAGTGCAAAGTAATGCACATTAGAGCCAAAAATCCCAACTATAAATACACATTGATGGGGTCCTAACTGGTGGTAACTGACCAGGAAAGAGATCTTGGAGTCATCGTAGATAATTCCCTAAAAATGTCAACTCAGTGTGCGACTGCAAAAAAAAAAAGAAGGCAAATGCTATGCTGGGGATTATTAGGAAAGGAACTGAAAAGAACTCAGCTGGTATTATAATGCCCCTGTATAAATCTATGGTGTGGCCTCATTTGGAATCCTGTATACAGTTCTGGTCACTGCACCTCAAAAAAGATATTATAGCATTGGAAAAGGTGCAGAGAGGGGAACTAATATGATTAAGGGAATGAAACAATTTCCCTATGAAGAAACGTTAAAGAGGTTAGGGCTCTTTAGCTTGGAGAAATGACAACTGAGGAGTGACATGATAGAGATTTACAAAATTATGCATGGGATAGAGAAGGTAGAGAAAGAAGTACTTTTCTCCCTTTCTCACTGTACAAGACATCGTGGGCACCCAATGAAATTAATGAACAGTAAGTTTAGAACACATAAAAGGAAATACTTCTTCACCCAAAGAGTACTTAACATGTGAAATTCACTGCCTCAGGAAATGGTGGCAGCTACAAGCATAGACAGCTTCAGGAGGGGACTGGATAAACATATTGAGCAGAGGTCCATCTGTGGCTATTAGCCACAAGGTATAGATGGAACACTATGTCTGGGGCAGTGATACTCTTGTGTTCTTGGTGCCTGGGGGGCGGGCACAGTGGGAGGGCTTCTGGAGCTCTGTTCCCACTGGTGGACTTCCTGATGCCACCTGGGTTTCAGCCTCTTTGTGATACAGAATGTTGGACTGGATGGGGCTTTGACCTGATCCAGCATGTCTTCTCTTATGTTCTTAATATATATTATGGAACATGCTTCATATGTAGCCATATTATCAGCACTGTTTTACCAATCTGCTAGTAGCAATCTTGGAAACAAATGCTGTCATTCTTTAGAAATCTTGAAGGACATTGTGCTTTCCAGGGGTCCTTTCGTAAAAAAAGAGGTGCAGGAGCTCATTAGCATAATTTATTTGCATATGCCACACCCCCTGACGTCACCGGAAGTGTCAAAAGGCCACACATCCCTGACGTCATGGGCAGTGTGTCAGAATGCAAGAAGGGAGGGAGGGGGAAGGAAGGAAGGAAAGGAACAGGAAGGTAGGTAGGTAGGTGGGGGAGAGAAAAAAGAAAGAAAGAAAGAAAGAAAGAAAGAAAGAAAGAAAGAAAGAAAGAAAGAAAGAAAGAAAGAAAGAAAGAAAGAAAGGAGGGAGGAAGAAAGGAGGGAGGGAGGAAGAAAGGAGGGAGGGGGAAGGAAGAAAGAAAGGAACAGTAAGGTAGGTAGGTGGGGGGGAGAAAGAGAAGAAAGGAAGGAAGGGGGGAGAGAGGGAGGAAGGAAGGAAGGGGGAAAGGAAGGAACAGGAAGGTAGGTAGGTGGGGGGGAGAGAGAGAAGGAAGGAAGGAAGGGGGAAAAGGAAGGAACAGGAAGGTAGGTAGGTAGGTGGGGGGAGAAAGAGAGAAGGAAGGAAGGAAGGCAGAGGGGAAGGAAGGGGGAAAGGAAGGAACAGGAAGTTAGGTAGGTAGGTGGGGAGAGAGAGAGGGAAGGAAGGCAAGGAGGGAGGGAGGGAGAGGGGAAGGAAGGGGGAAAGGAAGGAACAGGAAGGTAGGTAGGTTGGGAGAGAGAGAGAGAGAAGGAAGGGAGGGAGGGAGGGAGGGGCACTTCTCCCCCCACTGGGGCCGGGGTTTCCCTCCCTCCCCCCCTTGCTTGGGCCCGAGTGGCTTCAGCCACTTAGGCCAGCTTCTCCATCCTTTGCGCCCCCCCCCCCGCCTGGGAGCACTGAGCGGGGGGGGGGCCGCTTCTTCCCTGGGTGGTGGCGCTGCCTGGCCCCAGGAACATTGAGGGGGGAGGGAGGGGGAGCTTTTTCTTGGGGCTGGTGGCCCCGGAAGCATCAAGTGGATGAGGGAAGCTGCCGCGGCCCCGGAAGCATCAAGTGGAGGAGGGAGGGGGGAGCAGGGGGGAGGAGGGAGGGGGAGGGGGAGGGGAGGGGGGAGAAGAAGGGAGGGGGAGAGGGAGGGGGAGCTTCTTCCCGGGAGTGGGAGAGGGAAGGGGGAGAGGGAGTGGGAGAGGGAGCTTCGAGTGGGAGAGGGAGGAGAGGGAGAGGGAAGGGGAAGAGGGAGAGGGAGTGGGAGAGGGAGCTTTGAGTGGGAGAGGGAGGGGGGAGCTTCTTCCCGGGGCCGGCGGCGCTGCCCCGGCCCCGGGAACATCGGGTGGAGGAGGGAGGGGGGAGTTTTTTCACGGGGCCGGCGGTGCTGCCCCAGCCTTGGGAACATCGGGTGGAGGAGGGAGGGGGGAGCTTCTTCCCGGGGCCGGCGGCGCTGCCCCGGCCCCGGGAACATTGGGTAGGAGAGGGAGGGGGAGCTTTTTCTCAGGGCCGGCGGCGCTACCGCGCCGGGGAAAGTGAGCGGGGGGCGGGGCTTTGTTATGTGCCCGCCCCCCGGCCTCCTCTCTCCCGGAGCGGCGCTCCGGCGCGCCCCGGCCCCAACGGAGCCCTGGTGCTTTCCATTTTTGATGGGCTTCAGCTGACCCTCGCTGACTCAGTTAAGAGCTTACTGGATCCAGCATTGCTGCTTGAAAAGCAGGTAAATGCAGCTGCAAAAAAAGGCTTCCTTCCAACTCAGTCAAGCCTGCAAGATGGCTCATTCCTTGACTTGGCCAATCTGGTGACCTAGATGCACACCTCAGTAACATCAAGACCAGGGGTCCGTTGGGGCCGGAGCGAGGTGGAGCAAAGCTCTGCCAGCTCAGGAGTGGCCACAAGGGTAGCCATGGGCCGAATCAGATTCTCTGATCTGATTCAGCCTGCTGCCGAAACTTTAAAAGCGACTGGAGGGGAGGGGGTTTGAGGGAGAGGCTCCAAACTTGCAGGGTAGCTGCTGGAACCTCTCCCCCAAATACCCACCAAGTTTCAAGAAGATTGGACCAGGGGGTCCAATTCTACGGGCCCCCAAACGGGTTGCCCCATTCCCTCCATTGTTCTCTATGGTAGAAAAAAAGGTAACATTTTTTCCCACCATCGAGAACAATGGAGAGGATGGGACAACCTGTTTGGGGGGCCATAGAATTGGACCCCGTGGTCCAATATTCTTGAAACTTGGTGGGTACTTCAAGGAGAGGCTCCAGCAGCTACCCTGCAAGTTTGGAGCCTCTCCCTCAAATCCCCTTTCCTCCAGCCCCTCATATACCCTATGAGTTTTTGCCATTGATTTCAATGGCCCATAGGGTATAATGGGGCTGAAACTGACATTCCCTTTCTGACACCCTTCCAGTGATGTCAAGGGACGTGGCATATGCTAATGAGTTATGTTAATGAGTTATGCTAATGAGCTCCTGCAGCTCTTTTTCTACGAAAGGACCCCTGATCAAGACTAGATTACTGTAATGCACTCTAAACGTGTTTTCCCTCATAGTTAATTCAGAGACTCCAGTTAGTACAGAATACGGCAGCTAGGATATTATTGGGAGCTAGGCAGAGCATACGTACCAATCTGTAGTCACTCCACTGGCTGCCCATTTGTTACTGGGTTCAGTTGAAGGTCTTGACTATCACAGAGAAAGCCCCTGATGGCCTTGGTTCCTCTCCTATCTGCAGGACCACCTCTCTCCCTATGCTCCGCATTGACAGCGTCCCTCATCTCAGCAGGGTTTTCTGCGGGGGCCACCCTGCAAATGGGCAAAATGAATAACTGCCCATACTCATGCATTCTCTGTTGTGGACCCTACCTCATGGAACGGCCTGCCTAATGAGGTCAGGAAGGCTTCCACTTTCTTGGCCTTCTGCACACTATGTAAAATGTAATAATTCAAGAGGGCTTTTTTGCTCGGGTGATAAGACTGTACTGTAATGTAATGGTTCAGAAAGTTGCATTGGTAAAGGGATAAGGGCTGTGGGCTATATTATTGCTAGGGTTGCCAGGTCCCCCCTAGCCACCAGTGGGAGATGGAGGGTAGTAGGCCCATAAGCATAATTTTTTTTGTTTTTTGGGTGGCCAAATATTTTTTTAAGGAGGCAATTTAGCACAGCAGAGAGCAGCCCATTATGTGTCTATATGTGTCTATACAAAACTGGATGATATAAGAATATATAGAACTGGATTATATAAAAATAAATGAGTGGTTGTTGATATCCTTATATGGAAGCTTTCAAATATTTGTTGCTTGTATATATTATATTGCTTAGAAGTTTCCCTAGGAATTAAGGAGATTTGTAATTACAACTATAACATATTGATTGCAAAAAAAATTATTTACATACAAAGTCAACATGGAGGTTTAGGGGTGCAGAAAGCTTCCTCACAAATTATCTAGGGATACATTTCTCCAAGATCTGTAATACAACCTCTATTGTTTCCCGTGATTCTTGGTTCAAATTTGCCCCACTAAGAATTTTGACAACATAACGCAGAACTAACGAAAACAATCTTGTGGTTTCTATATAGAGCGTCCCGGTTTTCCCCTTTGCACTTGGTTATTATGTTGAATTCCTGAAAGTAATTGGCAAGCATCAGTTTATGGAACAAGTTAAAGGTCAAGTGTAATTGCAAGAGTTAATGATATTTTTAGACATGAGAGAAAGAAATGTTCCAAAAGGGGAAAATATTTTGAGAGACTTTTTTTTTTTTGCTGGAAAAGACACCCAGTATCGGAGATCACTTTTGTCATTGTGAAGTTTTTGCTTGGGGTGCCGTACAGAGAATCTGCACAGGCTTGCTCTTTTTGAAACTGCCCTCCTTGCTCCCAAACTGTCTACAAACTTTCCTAGGCGAAAATTTCAAAATTTGTGCCAAGACTCCTTTAAGTAAACAGAACTCTTATTCAACAATAATAATAACCAACCGAGTGAGTCTCCAGCAAGCTTGTTGCCCCGTGGACTGGGCAAATGGCTAACCATCCTGCCTATGTCGTGAAAAGCAGCTGGCACAGCCTCAAGACCAGATTACTTTTGCCAGTGTATGATCACCCAAAAAGAGTGGGATTCAGATAAAAATGTAAGTATTCAGTGACCCATTGTACAAAAAGCAGCAGGATTACCAGTAAATCACCTTCCATCCAGTAGCATTCAACCATATTGGTCTGTGTGCCTGATGGAGGGCCATCCCCAACATCACCTCTCAAGTCCCCACTGGGGTTGACAGCCCCATATCTGGCTGTCATGCAACCCCAGGCTGAACCTGAATGATTCCCTCAGCACCATTTACAGACATGTCATGAACGGTACTGCCTTTTTGTGCAACCTCCCTATGTCTGTAAAGTATCATTTTAGTACATATGTGTCTGATGTGCATCTTCCATCTCAAAGAACTGGAATGGTAACAACCAGGGCTCATTTTGTAGCAGGAGCTCCTCTGCACATTAGGCCACACTCCCCTGATGTAGCCAATCCTCCAAGGGCTTACAGTAACCCCTGTAAGAATAGCTCTGTAAGCTCTTGGAGGATTGGCTACATTAGGGGGGTGGCCTAATATGCAAAGGAGCTCCTGCTACAAAATGAGCCCTGATAACAACATGGTTACTTAAAAAGTTAAAGGCAGTGATCAAATGTACTGCCCTCACTGTATTGTGTCTGTGACCGCTAAGAGCTGTGTGTATGTGTGTGTGTGTGGGGGGGGAGACTTGGCCTCACCTACATCATGCTAAAAGCTAAAACATTTAGAGTCCATTGAGACCATTCTCTCCACTGTATACCAGAGAACTGTGCATGCCAAGATGAATCAAACTGAACCAGGAATGAATCTCTTCTTCTTCTTCTTCTTCTTCTTCTTCTTCATCAAAAAACCCCTCACAAGACAAGGCATTTGAACAGGCCAAATGAAGGGGAGTTTGAGTTTCAAGCCATAAGGGTTGGCAATTTATCTAAAACACATTTCCTGCCTTTTAAAGGTATTAATATTTAGCCTACCCTTGTGATTTTCAGTGACTGTATATTTAACAATTCAATTAGTCATTCCCAAGTAAAGCATGCTAATTGATTACTTTGCAGCATCCAGCTGTGATAAAGTTAATGGATATTTTTGTTGAGTACATTGGCTTCTGCTCTTAATATCACTTTCTTGCTATCTTTGCTCTCAAGCAAATGGCCAGGCAAATTTCTATAAATAGACCAGTGCCTGGCAAAATGAAGTGATGTGTGTTTCCTGATATTGCAGATATCCACTGGTTTTAATCTCAGCAAGTGTATGCCCCTTGAGCCACCCTCATGCTTTGCAAGTCAGAAGAAATAACTCGTGAATTAAGGTACTGGACATAAAGCCCAGAAATAGAAACACCAATGGTCTATCATTTGGGGAAACTGATATTGTCTAAAAGCAGATGAAATATACATTCCAACTTCTGGCACAAGTCCCATGCTTCTTACAATTAACATCCCATCAATTCTGACTCTTTAGCTAGGATACTTTAAAATGCACACTAAGGCATACTGATTGAAGGGACCATTGCAGGAACTGAAGACTTATGGATTGGTGTTTGTTTGTTTTGTAAAGGACTACATATGGTTTAACTGCTTCCCAGATAGGGGCAAAAAGCAGAGAGTCAGGAATTGTCTTAAATTCTTGATTGGCTTCCATCTCTGTCCACCCATGACAAGGAGTGCATCAATTCTGATGAGCACTCCTCCATCACCTACAGTATTCCTATGATATCACAAGAACACTAGCTGCATAACTGTTGCAAAGCAACTGGCCGCTTTTGGCTCTTTGCCAGTTCTGCAGTGGATGGAAGGACTTTGGCCTTCTGCCAAGCATGTATGCAGTACTGTTTGGAAGCAAAAGCTGAGTGAAATCTTGGCTTTTGTGCCTGTTTCATCTTTCCTCCTGCCTCCCAGAAAACTGCAACTGATGTGAATCTGAAGAAGATTCCAAGACCAGTCCATTGAACTTGACTCCACAACATACGAGTCCTACTGGATCAGACTAAAGTTCCATCTACTGCAGCATCCAGTTTCCCAGAGTCACCAACCAGGAGTTTCCAGGACTGTCCCAGGGATTTTTTCATAGCCCAAGTGAACCATGGTGCCCTCCCATTCAAGGTACATACACAAACATAATGAAACAATAGTTGGCTCATTCCAAGGGCTGCAGTCCTAAGCATACTTACTTAGGAGTGTATCCCATTGAACATAGTGGGACTTAATAAGCACAGTAGACATGCAAACATGGAACACTGATTCAGCTCCCTCTCTGCCCTTCAGCCTGGACCCCAGCTCCTCCTCAGCTCTGGTGCCCTGGGGGATCGCCTAGGTTTGTCTAATGGGAGGGTGTTTCCAGTAAGCAAAGCAAATAAGGCAACATAACTTGACTGGTATTCAGAGATAAAATGCATTTGAATGTGGAGGTTTTGTTTAGCAATCATGGCACTTAGTTACTGGTAGATTTGTTTTCCATTAATTTAATAATCCCATTTTATAATCAAAATCTGAAGCCATCGCAAAATCTTGTGTCAACAAATTCTGTAAGTAAATTATAAGCATGCTGCAAAGTTTGCTGTGAACACGTTTGGCAATCCAACTAAACATGTGTCTTACAGTGTCCATCAGATATGAACAAAGAATGCAAACCAAACGACTTGACTGCCTTTCAAACAGGTTACATGGGGAATTTCCAAAACTGTATGAGGAAAACTGCAGCCGAAACAGACAGACTAGTAGCCATCAATGTTGCTAACAACTACTGAGACAAACACTGAATGGTACGAATTTTTATAAATCCTGATTATTTTTCACTACTATGTATTACAAAGGACTGATGTGCTTGACTATTTTTATCAGTTTTCTGCTTACTAAAGCAATAGCACGGCAACAAGGAGAAAGGGAAACTCTGTTGGGCTGGGTGAGAACATGCATTGCCAGAAAGCTGATTGTGCTGTACCACACCATTAGGAAGGAATACACTAAAGAAACCTGCCAAACAGCTATAAATGAGTTGATGAACAGGTGATCAGTCTGTCAAAAAAATCCCTGTTCATCACTGACAAACAGGACATGAACCAAGCCAATGGGTTTTTGACCATCCCTAGTTAATTGTGAATTCTTTGCAGAATTACTAGATTTTTGTCTTCTAAATCTAGATGTCTGTGAACAGGAGATGGAGGGAAAATTTTCTCTATCCACTAATGTGGACATCATACATAATAGTATAACCTCTGTCTTTTCTTCTCTTAAGGCCATGTAGAAACTTAATTCCCAGGCATGCGGACCCCACATTCAGATTGGGACTACAGTGTTCAGGGAGAGGGAACTCAAGCCCCCCGCCACCGCCGCTGCCATTTTGTCAACCAGAAATGGCCCCCAAGAGCCACTGTGTGCTCCAGTGAGTCAAGTACTGGCTCTCCAGCCATTTCAGCATGGGAAAAGGACACAGAAGAAGGCTTAAGCCACTGCTGTCACATAACCACAATCCTTGTTAGTAGTGGACCCTCACATGCCTGAGAATTAAGTTTCAACACAGATGCCCCAGAACACTTCTGGTCAACAAGACACAGGGCAGATATGGGTGAGACCTGCAAACAATGTATTGCTGTGGTCAGGCCCTTAGTTGCCTTTGTTTATAAATTTAAAAGGTAACTCTTATGTAGAAATGCTCTGGTTATGGAAATCCTCAACACACTTCCTTTGCCATATGGCACTTAAGAACAAATGTGCTCAAGATCACGCTACTACCCACAGGATGGATATAAATGTTTGTAAGTACAGCAGTTTTTGAACATTACATGAGACACACACACACCACTGATGTACCTTTCTTCTGTCTTTGCCTTCCAGATTTACTACTGGTTCCCCACAAATTCTGCCATATCTCAGCTTCCCTCTGGTCTTGAAAACAATATTGCTCCTCCAGAAGCAGTGGCATGAAAGGTGATAAATCTGTTCCTAGAAGCATACCTAGGCTGCAACAGCCATTCACTTCACCATTTGTTTTTCTCGGTTCTAGAGGTTTTTCTATTTCTTTTTTTTTTTGTCATACAGATGTAAACTAAATTAAGTGCCAGATGGAACATAGGTGGGATAAATCACTTTGCTATGCCCAGCCTTCTAATTTATGTTACCACATCCTCTCAAGAACATTCTAACTATGTTGTATACATCTCTCTCTCTCTCTCTCTTTTTTGCCAGATGGCTAAGCTAGCAGGTATAGAAGGCCCAGGAGGAGCCGCAAGTCAAAAGGGAAATAAAAACAAAAGAGAACCATTGTGGCACTTGCTCAAACATGCAAAGAATTCCAGCTCACAGAAGAGAACCTCAGACAATGTGTGTGAACAAGTTACCTCATCCCTGAGGCGAACCCAGCTTGTGTGGCAAATTATAAATGGGAGTGCTGATAATGACCACACAAACTCTACTGGGGTCAGTTTTTACTAAAGTAGCTGTGATTATACTGTATCCCCCCCCCCCCCCCCCGTGAGAGGGACAGAAGAGGCTCTCCAACCTACTGTGTATTCTGTCCATATAATTACTGATGTCATCACAAAACTAGATTGTGTGAGGTCTTTGAAAGGGAGCGGGTTCTTTCAGTTAAGGTAGCAGAGAGGGGTTGAAGGGTCCCTGGGGGAATTAAACTACTGTGTTAGATGTATCCACCAACCTGTGTCTCAGTCCGGGGAAGCCTCCTATAGCTACAACCCTTCCTCTCTCTACAGCAGCATCATCTCAAGAGAGGAAACGCCAGGATTCCCTGATGTAGCTCAAGCTATATCTGACAGATGTGGGAAATCCTAGAAGTATCACCTTTTCCCAACAGGAAAGGATGGAATGAAAGGAGATCATATTTACTGAGTTGCCATTAAGAGGCCTCCCCATTGTTATTGGAACTGACGGCAACAATAAAGACATTGTCTTTCATCAGAGGGATTCTTTGGGTTGGATCCTGACTCAATTTTCTGCCAATGTACAGAATTTCTCCTTCCGCTCTGAGGGTTTCCTGTCTCCCAGGAGCAATGTTTCAGGGAGGTTAGTGGTCTGCAGTGGGAGGAGGGACTTTATTTTATTGCAAAAGAACTTCAAGAACAGACTAGAAAGGGAGATTGCTGAGTTGCAAGTTATTACAACACTCAGAACAATGGAATCCCCAGGAGTTAACAGGGATATTGGTTTCTTATGTTACTACATATGCTAACCATTCAGCCTTACATATGTATTCTCACCAGTCCCTCAGAAGGGCCATTTTATTTTATCTCTTATTTGGAATCATAGGGTGCATTCAGACAGGCAACTAATCCTGCCACTGGCCCAGCTGCAATTTGATCTAGATCTTTTTGATCCAGCATTGCACGATCAGACAGCATGCACATATGTGCCTCACCATCTACTTGTTTTTCCACACATGTGCAGACTAAAATGGTAAAAGCACCACCAGCAGTACCTTCCTCTAGGTACCATTTCAGTTAACAAAGTGCATAAATAACACAGGACCTTCAGAAACATTAAACTGTTTGGATTGTTTGAGCAGAGCGCTGCGGATATGGCATATTTAAGTGGTTATGTGTGCGTTGCTATGACTTCTTTAAAATGGCAGCCATTCGGCTGATTGCGTGCTGGTGGAATGACCAGATGGGGGAAAGTCCACCATTAGCCCGTTGGCCAGCTTAGGACCGGACTTTCACCACTATCTTTTAAGTACAGATCCCCGATGGGGATTGATAGGCTGATCATGGAAGCTACATGATGCCCAGATGTTGTAGTCTGGACGTGCACTTTAAATCCACCAGGCACTCATGCCTGGCATGGCTCAAAAGAGCCATCTGAATGCAACCATAGTTCCAGGTATCTGAAAAAGTGTGCATGCACATGAAAGCACATACCTTGAATAAACCTTTGTTGGCCTTAAAGGTATCATTGGACTCTAAATTTGGAACAATAGATTTGAATAGTAGATTGTAATGTAACACGATGTATAATAGAAACTGGAATGTATTTCTGTGGTCTGGTCAGGGGAGATAAATCTGCATAGCCAATCACCCCGCTTCAAAGAAAAAGATGCTGTAAAGTCGCCTCTATTCCAGAGAGGAGAGGAGACGGATGGCAGGGTCTCAATTAATTACTCTCAGCATTCTACAATTAAGGATACATCAATCTCTAATTTTGACATATTTATTTCCTTCACTGTTTTTGCCCCAGAACTGAACTCAAACAAATGGTTACCATATTAACTAAGCTTATTATTATTCCTGTTTGATCCTCCAGTCTGTTAAACATCTTAATTATGCTGTATGATAATTTACCACTCACCCTCTACCTATATGTATCGACTGGTAATTTCCAATTTTGTTTCTGTTTCTGTCTTGACTCTAATTGGCCTTTCCTGGCAACTAGCCCTCCTTTTATATGTAATGGTTGATAAAAAATTCTATTTCACTTTATCTGAAGAAGTGTGTTTGCACATGAAAGCTTATACCTTGAATAAAACTTTGTTGGTCTTAAAGGTGCCACTGGACTCAAATTTTGTTCTTTTTAAAACTTGATTCTCTACACGAAGAATAACACCATGCTATATAATCTTGCTAAGTTTTAATTGTGTTGTCTTTCTGTTTATAATAAAATATTTCTTTGAGTAAGAGTTTAGTCTAAATTATCTCAAATTTACACATTTTATGCAACAGATTCTCTAGTCCTTGGATAGGGCTTTATGACTAGATCAACCACAAACTGCCCAAAACAGTGGTAATGGAGAAATTATCTTTAGTTATAGTATCAGTGCAATCCTAACTCTTTCCTGGGAGTAAGCCCCATAGAATAGACCTGATTAGAATTCCAAGTAGACCTGTGTAATATTGCTCCGTAAAGTGCTGAGCAAGTTTGGATGTCCTGCTCGCCTGCAAGGATGATCAGAAGTTTAAATGCAGCAAAAAGTAGAAACCAGATAACAGACTAAAGAAATGTATGCCCTAACATTTAAAATTATATTCAAAGAGGCATTTGGAACCTGCTGTTAAATGGCAAAATGCTTACAAAGGGCAGACAAATACATGGCATTCTACAGTGCTCAGAATCAGATTTTCTGCCTTATTGGTCAAGGAATTAAAAATGGGGGGGGGGGGAGGGCTGTACAAGAAATAGCATTTTCTGTAACGGGTGTGGCAACATTTAGGGCCCAGTATAATCTGAGCACCCTGGAGGCCAAACAACTTGCATGGTTCAAGAAAAGAGGGTTGGCTGAGAATATGGGGAGACCCATGGCTCAGTGGTAGAGCATCTGCCTGGTACGCAGAAAATCCCAAATTCAATCCCTGGCATATCTAGTTAAAAGGATCAAGTAAGCAGGTGATGTGGGCAAATTAATCGAGCGGGTGGTGGTGATACAGCTACAGGCTTTCTGGATGACGCTTCAATTTTAGACCCCTTCCAATCCAGCTTTCGCCTGGGACATGGGACGGAGACAGCATTGGTCGCCCTTACTGACAACCTCTGACAACATCTAGATCGGGGCGGTGTGGCAGTACTGCTGTTGCTAGACCTGTCAGCTGTGTTTGACACAGTCGACCATCAGCTGCTGACCCGCCACCTCGCCGACGTGGGGATACAGGGGCGGGCCTTGCAATGGCTTGCTTCCTTTCTCCAGGATCGGGACAAAGGGTAGTGCTAGGGGAGCAGCAATCCAGGAGGCACCCACTTGAATGTGGTGTGCCTCAGGGGGCAGTACTCTCCCCTATACTATTTAATATCTATATGCACCCCCTTGCCCAGATTGTCTGGAGGTATGGGCTGGGGTGTCACCCGTATGTGGATGACACCCAGCTCTATCTGATGTTGGGTGGCCAGTTGGACTCCAGCCCAGAAGATCTGGACCGGGCACTGCACGCTATGGCTGGTTGGCTTAGGCTGAGTCGGCTGAAATTGAACCCAGTGAAGATGGAGGTCCTGTGCCTGAGCCAGGGTGGCCTTGGGGGGGGGGGGTCCCACTCCTGACCTTCGGCGGGGCACCATTGGTGCCCACGTTGGTGGTTAGGAGTCTGGGAGTGCTCCTGGATCCCTCCTTAACAATGGAGGCCCAGGAAGCAGCCACTGCCAAGTCAGCCTTCTACCATTTTTGTCTGGCTTGGCAGCTGGTTCCCTTCCTCAACTGCAATGACCTTGCTACAGTGATCTATGTGATGGTCACCTCAAGATTAGACTACTGTAACACTCTCTACATGAGGCTGCCCATGTCACAAATCCGGAGGCTGCAGCTGGTGCAGAATGCCGCGGCCAGGCTTCCGATGGGTCTCTCTAAACGGGATCACATCTGGCCTGTGCTGGCAGCACTGCACTGGCTGCCAGTAGCCTACCAAATTCACATCAAGGTGCTGGTACTTACCTTTAAAGCCCTATATGGCCAGGGTCCAACATACCTGAGGGACCATCTTTCCCTGTATATACCCCAGAGAGCACTTCAGTCGGGGTCGCAACACTGACTCTCGGTCCCAGGTCGGCCAGGCTCGCTGTGACTAGGGCTAGGGCCTTTTTGGTGGTGGCTCCTCTCTGGTGGAATGAACTCCCGGAGAAGATCAGGGCCCTGCAGGATCTTATGCAGTTCCGCAGGGCCTGCAAGATGGAGCTCTTCCACCAGGCCTTGATTAGGAGCCATGACCATCACCACCATCTCCACCAACCATCGCTATCAACAACAGCGATGAGGACTGGCCCTGAAGGAAGCTTGGGCCGGAGGCCGTGCCGAATAGAAATCCCTAGTGTTACATCACGAAGTGAATCTGCAGGACACCATCTGAACTTTTTAATTTACTATCTCTGCGAGCACTTTAATTGTAAACTTGTGATTTGCTCTTGTATTTTTATGGTTTTAAAAGTTTTATGTTATATGCTGATCTCGCACTGTGTGCCCATTGTAAGCCGCCCTGAGCCCATTCGCGGGGAGGGTGGGGTAGAAGTATGAAAAATAAATAAATACTGATTCAGTATAAGGCAGCTTCACGAGTGTTCATGTAGTGTTATGACCTCCAATTCCTACAGGCTATAGGTTGGAATAAGAGTTTTTCTGGTCAATCTTACCCATTCCCAGGGGTCATTTCGTAGAAAAAGAGGTGCAGGAGCTCATTAGCATAACTCATTAGCATAACTCATTTGCATATGCCACACCCACTAACATACCGGAAGTGTGTCAGAAGGCAACACCCACCCCTCAGGCTCCACTCCACAGATGAGTGAAACTGACCTGCTCTTCCTCCATTCCCTTCCCCATCCAATACTTTGTGCAATAAAAATAAGCGTAAAGAACACACCCTCATTCTCTTTCTGCCCCCTTGAAACCACCAGGTTTCAAGTAGACTTGAGATACCCAGGACATGTGCACCACCCATCCCTTTCCCTTCCCTTCCCCACAACAAGACACCCTGTGAGGTAGGTGGGGCTGAGAGAGGTCTTTTGAGAACTGCTCATGAGAGAACAGCTCTGAGAGAACTTGTGACTGGCCCAAGGTCACACCAGCAGCTGCATGTGGAGAAGTGAAGAACCAAACCCGGTTCTCCCAGATGAGAGTCCAACTCCTGACCACTACACCAAACTGATGGGGTGGAAGCTGCTGAAGGGTTGGTGAAATTTCTCCAGTACTTATGTGCCATGTGCCCAGATAAAAAATGGTATACTTAGAAAACTTATATGCCACCTTGAGCAAGTTTCTGGAAAACAGCACACAGTCATAAAAGGAACAATGATAAAATTATCAATATTAAAACAAAACATAATCAATAAAGACCCTAGCAGGGCTTTCCCCGGGGCGCTGTGCCTCTGTGCTCAGGGAAGCCGAGGAGGGGGCGGGGCTTGGTCATGTGCCCGCCCCCTGGGCTTCTCACTCCCGGAGCTGCGCTCCTGTGCGCTCCCGCTCCAACGGACCCCTGCCCATTCCCCCTCATTACTACAGCCCCCATTCATTTGCCTTTTGTCCATGCAAGTCTCATGATCCACAAAATAGCCTTCTCCCTTTTTAATCAGGGGGAAACATGGCTGGATCTAACCTTGTGCATGCATGTTTTTCGGAAAGGAGAAAATATTCCACACAAAAACACAGCATGGACCCGATCTGGTTTTCCAGTTGCCGTGGGCCTATTCCCTTAGAATATCGATGAGATACTGCAAAAGTTTTAAAGGGTTTGAATTTAAAGTCATCCATCTGCCCTCACAGCAATTCCCTCTTTGCTTGCCTGATTTAACTAGGGCTGCAAACCTCCAGGTGGTAGCTGGAGATCTCCTGGGATTACAGCTGATCTCCAGGCAGCAGAGGTCAGTTAACCTGGAGAAAATGGCCGCTTTGCAAGGCGGACTCAAGAGCATTACCCCCCTTTAAAGTCCTTTCACTCCCCCAACCCTGCCCTCTCCAGACTGCACCCCCCAAAATCTCCAGGTATTCCCTACATCTAACATAATCCATTCCTCTCTCTCCTTCCCTAAACAAACTCAATCCTTCTGCATTGCAGTTGGGTACTTTTACTGATTATGGTGCACAAAGTGTGTCAGCTGGGTAACAAAAAGAAGCAACTGCAAGGTTTAACCAGGCAGGAGACACACTGACAGCACATACATACATACATATATATATATATATATATACAGTCCAGCACCCCCCTCTGTCTTATCAGCAGAATATCGATTGTCACATTTTACACACAAAAAGAGCCCTTTGTGGATGAATGCAATGCAGACATCACCACCCCCTGGCCAGACAGAGGAACAGGATACTAACTCCAGAGAGCTACAGAAGACCACTGCTAGTTAAATAGGAACGGTAGCTTGGTGGAGCAATTGCTTCCTTTCTCACACAAGGGAAATATACGTGATTCAAGTTTACCAGCAGGGGAAATGATTACACAGACTATGTGACTGGTATGTATATTTATGCTGCTGAACGGGTTTGGCTACCGATTCACAGCCAAAAGAAGCAAAAGAGATGGGCAAAAAGGTTCTTAGAGGAGTCTTATGTGCTCTAAAGGTATATACGGGGTTCTGTGTACTCGTTTAAAAACTGATTATCTGTACCAAAAGACCCCAAAGCCATATGTGTTAGGATGATTAAGAAAATACATGAACTATCTCACTAGTCATAGAGGAGGGACAATGAAGGGATTTATATCTAACCACTGTCATTTACTTTTAATAAATTATATTCCTCATCCACCCTTCCCCAGAAAGCTCTGAAGCACTTATACAAGACTTATCAAGGTCTCCCATCCAGTTCTACAACCAGTGGGTTTGTTTCAACAATGCTGCAGTTCCAGATGCTCTCAGTCGAGTCGGGAATATGTTTTGCATGGCAAGAAGGGGTGTACCTGGGTTATGAAAACAGGGTTGCCCAGTCCCCTCCGTGCTCCAGTAGGGGGATTTGGGGAGTGTTCCGGGGGTGGGCAGGGATGCCCCCAAGTCCTGCCCCAAGCCCGCCCCCAAGCGGTGGCCACCTATGGCCACCCCTTTCCCTCCCCTCCTGCAGAGATTCAAAGGGATTTAGCTAAATGGCGGGGAATATGTGGCCCACCAATCAGCTGGAGGGCCCTTTAATGGGCCCCACCCCACTAACAAAAAAGACCCTTTAAAGCAGGAGTGTTAAACCTATGGCCCACGGGCCGGAACCAGCCTGCCCAGGCTTTTAATCCGGCCCAGTAGTGGGGCTGTCTTCTTTTTCCCTCCCCTGCCCGTCCTCAATATTCTGAGCTTGAGCTGCCTCAGAGTATAAAGAGCAGAGGGCATGGCTACCTCTGAGAGCAGGAAGCAGAGGGCGGGGCTGCCAAACTTCCCAACCACCACTCCCGGCCTCCATAGTCCTCCTCACAGGTAGGAGCTGGGGGGGGGGGGTTTGCTTCTGCTATGATCCTTGAGCTTCTTTTTTATTTTAAAACTTGCTTTGCAAGATCCCACTATTCACCACCTTTCCAGTATAGGCAGGCACTTTATAAGGATGTGGGGGAAGGGAAGGTTTGGGACCATCCAGGGTTAAAATATAGAGTTCTGCAAACTCAAGGGAATCTTGCTTTGCCGAGAAATATTAGTTTAACACACACACTCTCCTAATGCAGAGCTCTAATGGAATAAGAGCAGAACAAGTGCTGGAGAGGGCACCCAAAATTATTATCTCAAACCACCCTGAAAAAACCCCGTGAGATCCTGGAGAGCCACTGCCACTCTGAGTAGACCTGGAAGGGGCGGGGGGAGAGAAGCTTGCAATGCTAAGCCATTTCATGTTCTTCTCCTGGGTCCTAGGTTGAAACCATTGATATTTGTAGTTTATATTTGGGGGGGGGGGGGGTTGGGACTAACCACAATTAAAATACAGAGTTCAACAAACTCAAGGGACTTCAGTTTTGCAGAGAAATATTAGTTTTCACACACACACACACACACTTTTATTGAGATTCATAGCATAAGAAATTACAAGAAAAGGTACGATAACAGTCATAATACAATAACTACAAGGTGAAAAAATGCACATACAACTATAAGAGGTGCAATATTCAAAAATACAATTGTAAGCAAGTTAAAGTGCAAGGAAGAACCATAGTGCTTAGTTTGTCCGTTTAAGGTTTCCAAGATTCAGAAAGCCACATAGCATTTGTTTGGTGAAAGTACAACGAGGTGCAAGTCCATATCATGTAGAGATGTAGTATATAATAAAGAGATAAAAAAAGAGATAAAATATAAAGGGATTAAAGTAACTGCACCACTTTATCTATGGTGATTTGCGTCCAGAGGTTGTATAGTTGGAACTCTGGAAGGGGAAATAAGTGCTCACAGCCATCTCTGAAAGTCAGACCAGCTAGGTGGTACGAAACCATCTTTAGTTGGAACGTCCAAAACTGGTTCCCATTTTGACGTAAACAAAGAGGCTATTGGGTGCCTGGAGACATTGTTCAATTTGTTTGTAACACAGTCCATTAGAAACTGACTCCACAATTTGCAGTACCAGAGGTGGATCATAGGGGGGAGCAGGATCTTTCCAGCAGGTGGCAATGGATGTCCTTGCTGCAAGAATCATAAACATCCAAGGATTTTATTTAATTTATGGCATTTGATATTCTGTGGCCAAATATCAAGAGATTTCCAGGGTTGATGTCTATAGAAGTGAGTCTGAGTCCTTTATAAGGTTTATATCCCTGCTACATGGTATTACATTTTATGGCACACATGGCCCAGCCCAAAAAAGTCCAATTTATGTCAGATCCGGCCCTCATAACAAATGAGTTCGACACCCCTGCTGTAAAGGGTCTTTTTGTGAGTGAAGCTGCGGCAGGCAACAGCCCCCCTCTTCCTCTGGTGAAAGATTTAAAGGGCCCTCCAGTCGATTGGCAAGCCACATGCTCCCTGCTGATCAGCTGAAGCCCTTTAAATCTCTGCAGGAGGGGAGGGAGAGGGGTGGCTGTGAGTGGCCACTTTTGGGGGTGGGGATTGAGGCGGGACTTCCCCCAGATTGGAACCCCCAGAAGCAGGGGAACCCCTGTCCAGACATGGGGGCTGGCAACCCTATATGAAAGTCATGCAACAAGAGCTTAATTTCTGAAGCAAGGAGTATGAAGACTCGGGCATACTAGGAAGTCATTTTGTTAGATCTGGGAGCCCTGAACTCACTGTGGCTACGCAGAGTCAAACTAGGAAAGACAATGTCCCCAAGGTCACCCCAGGCATGCGCCTTCATTTTGTAGACTGAATTCCCATTGGGGAACTCCTTTTAACAGCACTGCTAGGGCCCAATTCTAGACAGGACCACTGTGGCATGGGGAAGGAGGGGCTCCTTCCTTTCCTGTGTTGTTTTTCCCTATTCAACACCGGGGGGGGGAAGGGATGGGGTTGGCCCTCAGGGATGAAGAAAAGTACAGTCCATGTGTTCCAAAGCACTTCCCCCTTTATTTATTTATTTATTACATTACATTTATTAATCACCTAATCCCCACAATTGTGGGGTTGTCAGCGATGTACAAATTTTAAACCCTAAAAACATAAAACCATATCTAGTGTATTATACAATAATTAGAAGCAAGTGGTGAAAATTTCTGTAGTTCCCTCCCATATCTGGTCTGTAAGTGCTTCAGAAGCATGGGGAGAGAGTAAACTCCACAAGGTAGGGTTCCAGCTATGATGTAAACTGTTGCTGTCCTCACCAAAACACCTCTGCTTTACAGGCCCTGTGGAATTGCATAAGATCCTGCAGGGCCCTGATGTTATTTGGCAGAGAGTTCCAACAAGTTGGGGCCAGGGCTGAAAAGACCCTGGCCCTGTTTGAGGATAACTGGATATCCCTTAAAAGACCCAAATCCACATATAGACATGCCTGCAAAGGGGCTTCTCCTGCTTCCACTTTAGTACTAAATGAAAGCTCTGAGAGATAGTTTCTGAAATAGGACTTAGGGTTGCCAGCTCCAGGTTGGGGAATTCCTGGAGATTTGGGAATGGAGTCTGGGGAGGTCAGGGTTTGGGGAGGGGAGGGAGCTCAGCAGCATATAAAGTCTTAAAATTCACACTCCAAAGTAGCTATCTCCTCCAGGGGAATTGATCTGTCATCTGGAAGTCAGCTGTCATTCCAGGAGAACCCCAGGCCCCACCTGGAGATGGCAGCCCTAGAAAGATGGTTGGTGCTTTCACTCACACCAAATAATGTACTTCCAATCCACTTTCAATGCACTTTGCAACTGGATTTTATTGTATGAAATAGCAAAATCCAGTTGCAAATACACCCTGAAATGCACTGAAAGTGTGTCATTCCTCTTGCATAAAAGTATGTTGAATGAGATCTTGGATGCTGACCATTTGTTTTGCTAAATCAGAATACAGGGCAAACTTTGGGCTGACACAGAACTGTTACAACAAGTGAACACTTGGAATCTCAGAGCTTCTATCTGTTAGTCACATTTTATCCTGTTCTTCCACCAAGGACCTCAGGATTCTGTACACAATCTCCCCACCCCCTTCTCCATTTTTTACCATAATAACCTTCTGAGATAGGCTGATTAAGATCAACTTGTCCAAGGTCACTCAGTGAGTTTCGTCGTTGAGTGGGGGTTTGAACCTAGATCTCCTCACCCCTAATCTGACTAACACTGATCTATTGACAGCCATACTTGATATTTGTAACATTACCTATACTACAATCTGAGATCCACTGCATCATGGGTTTGGGAGTTTGCTACAAGTATGAAAAATTAACTTATAGATAGTAACGAATTAACTCCTCTATTGGACGTGTCCTTCCCCAAAAAAGTTATTTTCTAACATCTCTGCTGTGTCAGGTAGTCAGCCATGTTGGTCTGAAGTAGTAGAACAAATTTAGAGTCCAGTGGCACCTTTAAGACCAACAAAGGTTCATACATACCTTGAATAAACCTTTGTTGGTCTTAAAGGTGCCACTGGACTCTAAATTTATCTCTGCTAAGTGCTTGAAAAATCCTAAGGGGTTTCTTTTGTTTGTTTGTTTGTTTTTGTTTGGGTTTTTGAGCATTCATCATGGTTTCTCATTTTTAAAAAAATACATACACAACATAAACAAAAAAGGGGCACCCTCCTTTTCCCAAGCGCTAAAATCGGCCTAGCTCAAGATAATGTACCATGAATGTAGGCCATTTTATGCTTTCTGACTGTGGTATAGATGTGGTCTGGATTGTGTTAAGTCAATATCATGTGGCTGTTATTGCATAGTAGAAGGGGACTTTAAACCACATGAAAGATAGCTTAAAGACAAAGAGAGCTCAACAGACTGAACCTCCCGTCGCTGCTTGACATGTCCCATTTTGGGAAGCAGAAACCTATGTGCCCAGCCCCATTCTCGGTTCTGCTTGTTAGAAACAAGGGACAGCAGGATGGAAATGTTCAAAATTGGTTGTAAAGCTATGATAGGAGCAGTGGAGAACACAAAATAGATGGGACCATCTCCATGATCTCAATTTACCAACACCATGTTTTTCCAATTCCAGCAAAATGCCATGGCTTGAAATGTTCCACTGTACCACAACTGTGGATGGTGGAGAAGAGAACAGTTACAGAACTTTAAGGAAGGCAGTGTGGCATGATAACATAGGTAGGAAAAGGCTTCAAGGCCACATGCTGTATTTTTGAGTGTTTAAGGCTGCGGTCACACGTGCTAAATAATCCACTTTCAATCCACTTTCAGTGCACTTTCCAACTGGATTTTTACTGTGTGAACTGGCAAAATCCAGTTGGAAAGTGCACTGAAAGTGGATTATTTAGTGTATGGGACCACAGCCTAAGTGTTGATGATCCTTTAGGGATGTGCACAAAAACAATTATTAATTTTCACTTAATTTTAATGTTCTTACCTTTAAAAAAATCATTATTCCCACTTTAATTTTTCCACTCCCCTTTCAAATGGGATGAAATTGCTAGAGCTTGTGCTCTTTACCCAAAGAATCCTGCCTGCCAAATTATAAAGAGGTTAGGGAAAGCCTTCCTATTAAAATTAAAAATCTTGCTTGCAGACTGTGGTCCTAGACAGGCTGTGAAGAAATGCATTTTTTTTCTTTGGAGTATTGAAATGAGCAAAACCTTCACTCTAAGTTTTAAAGGGTTTTTTTTTTCCTCCTCTGGGCAGAGAATAGGCAGGAACGGAGAAAGTCAGTCAATGGCTTTCCGGGCTCACCTCAGCTACCTTTTCAGAAATGCTAATAGGTTTAGCTAGAGACAGTAGGTGGGTCCAGTTCCTCCCTCCAAGCAGGGAACAGAGATCTGGAGGAATTAAATATTAGAGAAACTTCAGGAAAAACTTCTCTGACCTGATGAGGTCAGTGGGAGGGAAAAGGGAGAAGATAAAACTCCTGGGAGCAAGGAGGAAGGTCTCTTTGATGCTGAGTCCATCAGAGCAGACAGAACTCTTAACTGAGGTCTGGAGGAGGCAGCCATTGACCATGTGTTGGCCTGAAGAGCTGAAGGAAGCTGCAAGGTAATGGCCACTCTGTAGAGTTCTGTAGCTTCTTAAGCTAAGGAGCCTGTCCTATATTTTAACATCTGATAGGGCATGTATAGAAAGAGGGACAGAGGAATTACATTTTACCCATTTCTTTTTAATTCCTTGTTCAGTCTGGTGCTGTGCTAAAAGTATGCCTGTGAACATTTTCTTTTTAATAAATATTTTATAACTTTGGATGCGGTACTGGTTCTCTGTACCACATAGACCTCCACTGTCTTGGACATGCTATTTTAAAAGAAGTGCCAGGGGGAAGGCAGGCAGTTGGCAAGGGGCTATTCCTCCAGGGATACTCAAGGCAGTAAACTCTCCCCGTGGTAAACAGGCACTGGGCAGTAAGAGACAAAAGAGGCAAGGCCACATAACTTGGAAGGGGAGCTGAGAGTCCTGATCCTCACAGCAGGCAATGCCTTACAAAGTGGTGACAAATTACTCAAGAGAAGAAGAGAAACCTTCTCCAAGTGTAGGGGAAAACCTCAGAGAGCAGGGTGGAACAGGGCCTGCAAGCTGGAGCAGGCCTGTTCCACCACACAGGCCAACCCAAAAAAGCAGTGTTGTCTGTGTGTATGCCAATATATGAAAGCAAAACATTTCTTGCTGTGTCTAGTAGGTGCAGCCTAAGAAAACAGAATGGCAACCTTACAGGAGCTACCATGCTCTCAGAGAATCAAAATAAAGCCCTTCTCCAAAGCCAAAAATTGGTGTAAACATCATTTTGGAAAGACACACCTATCAGCACAATTTTCTTTTGGGGCAAGAATTGTGCATTACTCAGCAGACTGGTAAAAGTTCATCTCCCATATCCACAGACTCTTTCTTTCTCTGACCGTTCCTTCCTCTGACCTTCTTGAACTCTAAACCAGATTGCCAGGCACCAGAAGAGTGCCCAAATCCAAAGTTTTCCAAATATTACTAAATGTAATTAATTTTTCCATTAGGATTCATTGTAACAAGTTACATTAAGCTGCATTCAGTTTGGATTGTAATTTGTTAATATCTGAATGCTCATCCTTCTCTCTTTTCCCTCCTTTTCCTTTGGCTGAAGAGTCTCATCTTCATTTTCTCTCATACCATCTGCCAGTTGTTTATTTGATGTCCATCTGTTACCTGAGATTTGCTTCTATAGTTTTTTTAACAATATATTATTAAAACCGAGGCACACGGTGCACCAACAGCAAAACATACATTTAGTACCAATGTATTTTTAGACTTAATAACCACATTTTCTGTAACAATTTCATTTTTTATTCCATTCCCTCTTGTTATAAGTAATTTAGTATATTTATGCATGGTGATCTGTTTACTTCACTTATTTATCACTCCTGTCCTATTCAACAGCAGTAATTTTAATACTGCACTGCACTGGTATAATAGACCATTCAGTACCATTTCTAGATTACCTGACTGCATCCAAAACATCTGGATGCTTTGTTCATATGTGTGTATAAAACAGATCTGAGATGGAATCCTGCTTTTCAATTTTGTGTAGTTATGGAGTGAGCAGCTTGTAGAGTGGCTGTCTGCAGGAGACAAATTGAACCCTTCCCTTCCTTGTTCCCCCAAGGAAGCAAAAATTGTGCCTCTTTGCTCTGTTGCCCCTAGGCATCTGTTCTCTCCATAACTCTATATCATTTTGTCACCTGACCATCAAAAACATTTGACATCACTATATCTACTAGTAGTAGACTGACTGGTGTGATGAAGTAACTTCCAAAAGCAGGATGCTTAGGACATCGAAGTCAGAGAGCTGGGAGATTAGGGATTTATGCCTCACTGTAAAGTACTTTGATTGACAGCCTGCTGCCTGCATGCACCCCCTTCTTTCTGACTGGTCAGTACCAGCTAGGGTTGCCAGGTCTTACCTTCATCCCAGCGGGAGGTTCCAGGCTGGCTCCAGGACACTTCTGTCATGCACACAGCGATGACATCACCTGGAACTGGGCACATTGTTCGTGGGACATTCTAGTATTTGGGTAAAAACTCTATAGTCACCACAGAGTTTTTACCCAAATGCTACAGCATTCCCCCAGACAATGTGCCTGGTGCGATAACATCACCTCCAGGTGATGTCATCATGTTGGGCGTGTCAGGCATGCTGGGATTCTTTGGAAGTGGTGCTCCCTTTGCTGGCCAGCTGGCCAGTGGTGGATTGGGGCCCCTAAAACTGGGGAAACCCCTGCCTCCATTGGGGGGTTGGCAACCTTAGCGCCAGCTGAGGAGAGTTTTATAAAGTCTTGTTAGTCTTGTCAGCAGAGGTCACTCGTTTGGACTTTGACTTGGCAGTTGCTGGTCAGGAGGAGTGTGTGTATTGGTATGAGGGAAAAAGACAAGTCACTTGGGAAGTGAAGGGACACAACTCCTTGCCCTTACTGTGTACCAACATATTTGAGGAAAAGTTCAGAACTTAAAAGTCCAAGTGTCAGCCCTAGCTGAATTCTGTTTATCCACAATCTCCACAACTGGGGTTTAAGTTTACCAGAAGAGGCTGGACAGTAGGTTGAAAACTGCCAGCCTAGCCAAACAGAAAAGGATTATTGTTCCTAGAAAGAGGAGGGTTCAGAGGGTTCAACTCAGAAGGAACCTTGGGTTTGTGTGAAAAGGGAAATGGTCTTAGACTCCTCAAGAGAAAGAAAAGGGAAAGTTATAATCCCATGAGAGAAGTATTTATATACAGGAAGAAAGTACTAACTTCCAGGAAACTAAGATATTTTTATGAAACTGTGAGAGGTTTGTTTGCCTTGGAGATTTCTTTCAGCAACAATCTGTCTTAATAAAGAAATCTCCAAGGCAAACAAACCTCTCACAGTCAAGAACTGAGTCTCTAAGAATACAAGCTTCAATTATACTCTGTTGCCTGTTCAAAATATTCTAATTTGTATAAACAACAGGAGTTACTTCAACTTCTTGTCCCCTGCCCTATTCCTGATCCAACCATGTCTCTTCAATAAAATCAACCTTTTTGTTTCAGTTTTACTTCTTGTCAAGCAAATTAGAATACTGAAGCTGACAAAGCAAGAGTTGCATGCCAGAAGCAGCAGATAGATAATGAGAACAGGGCTGCTGATGAGATGAAGGCTCTCCTGCTAAGTTGTGGCAAGTCAATAGAGGTGGCTGCATCTGAGTGCCCAAGCCAGCAGGACAAGGTCTGACTCCAGGAGCTATAGTTGGAGAAGTCGTGTTTGCAGGCAGAGAAAAAGAGGAGGGACCAGGAGACAAAGATCCAGAAACTGAAGATGCAGGAGCAGCAGTGGAAGGAGGAGAGAGAAGCCTGCAGTCTACAGTTTATGAGGGAGGAAAAGCTGTAGGAGAGAAGGGAGAAGATGCAGCAGGAGCAGCGGAAACATGACCTCAAGATGATGTGCCTTCCACTCCCACCTTTGCTCTTTATTTATTTCTTTCACTTATATTTCTCTCCAAGGGGGACTCAAAGAGGCTTATGCTGTTCTCCTCTCCTCCTCACAATAACCATATGAAGTACATTAGGCTGAGTTCACCCAGAGAGCTTCTATGGCAGAAGAAAGATTCGAACCTACGCATCTCAGATCTTAGTCCAACACTAACCACTCTACTTCACTGGCTCTCAGTGATGCCATCTAGTGATGCCATTAAAACAGTAAGCCACCAGTACCCAAAGGCATCATTGGCTTGGTACATTTTTGTTAACGCCGGACCATGTTCAGTTGTCCAGAGTTCCCAGTACTGGTTGACAAACAATTCACACTGAAATGACTTGTCTGCATTTATGAGTTTCTTTCAGATGGCTGTGAACTGAAGCTGATTTAACCAATGGGTGACTTTGCAACTTCCCTTTCTTCATTTCCTTGTATGTAAGCTAGTCTTGACCAACTGGTGACGCAGCAAGCCAAAGGCAGTCCATCAACCATATCTATCCAGGTTTTTTTAAAGTGCTGCATTGGAGTGAAAAACCAATATCTGGCAGGTCACAGTACAATGTCGGTAGGCTACATCCTATTTGGTGGGTCACAACTTATGTGCTGGGAAGAAAACATAGCCTCCACCTGACCTAAAATTGCAACTACTACTGATAGGTCATTTATAGCACCATCCAAGACAAGCTATTGTGGGTGAAGCCAGTCGGAGACAAGTGGTTGTCAAAATCCAGGCAGAATATTTTTCTTGTTTTGGTTGGTGCTTGGTGGCAGCAGCAAGTCTTAATTGCAGGTATAGCATGACATCTTAATCAAAAATGGGGGGTGGGGGGATTACCAGATAAACCGGCAATGCCATAATCTGGCTGTTCAGAATGATCCTTTAGATTTTGCAGCACAGAAGTAAAGGCAAGCGTCAGTTAATACCTGATAGGCCTCTGCACCGTGCCCTGTCTTACACACCTCAGCACAATTCCCACAGAATAGAGGATTCCTTCAGCAGCTTGTACAACAATTTGCCCAGAGAACCACCAACTTTCAATGTTGAACACCACTAAATAGGCAAGGGGACCCAGAGCCCTCACTAGAGGGCATCAGGAGATGGTGACTGTGGGGCCATGACTGAGTGCATGCAGAAGGTCCCAGGTTCAATCCCTGGCATCTCCAGGTAAAAGAGTTAGGTAGAATGCAAGGTGAAAGACCCCTACTCTGGAAAGCCACTGCCAGGCAGAGTAAATGTTGACAGAAATGGTCTGATTACAAGGCATCAGGGCTGCTGCCTCAATACCATACAAGGCACATGGATGCTGAGTACATAGCACCACCTCCTGAGGGGAATGGGTGATGACATTGTGGCCAGCACCAGGTGTTCTCCACCAACCAGCCATTTCCTTGTTCACTACTGAGGTAGGATCCCTGGGGCTTCCACTGGTCCCACACAACTTTTCCACCAGGAAGTTCCAAAGATCAGCGTGCAGGGGCTATTTCAAGGCAAGTGGAGCAGATCTTTCCTTATCCTTCCTAAGTGCCGCCAGGTTAAAAGCTGATCAAGCAGCACAAATTCTGCATGCAGGGCAGCACCTAAAGAAGAGACAGGATGGTCCTAAATATGCAGTTCAATCTGTTTTAAACACTGACTACTTGTTTTATCCTGTTGAACTAAACAAGTACATTTTGAAATCATTCCAACCTTGTTTTTCCGAGTTTCTAATGAATGGTTTTTGTCCCTATTTTCTCTTACAGAACACAGCCATAAGAGGGCTACAGTCTAAAGGGAGAGGCAAGTGGGAAGGGAGCAACTTGGTTTTCCCTTTGTCCTATTTTTCCTCTGAAAACTGTCACACGCACACATCCCAGCTGCTTTTACACACACTGTGGGAAACAGGGTGGTGTGTAGTTCAACCATAAGCAAAAGCAAGAATGGTTTTTTTTTCCCTTGATCATTTTCTGCTCACCTCTACCAAATGTTTAACTGTTAATAGCTTCTAGATTATGTCTTACTTCTTCAGGAAAAAAATCACCTCAGAATTCACACAGCTGACCTCTCTAGCATTCCTCACATTGCTTCCATCAAGTCTCTCTGGCAGGGATCCATAAACAGTCAATTTACTGGACATGAAGAAGGTTTTGCATGACACCTCAGGTTAAAATTCAGCCTAGGTTTAGCTAAGCTAGGCCATAAAACATTTTCTTAGCTTGTTGTTCTAAAAAACTGAGGACAGGGATTTCCCCTTCCCGCCGGATGGGTGGTACTAGGCTGCTTCAGCTGAAGAGTCAAAGGAGGGAGCGTTTTTCTCAAATGCGTTTTCTATACATTGTCTGTGATGATGAAATAGGTTTTATTTGATCATTGTTCTTTTCTTTTTCAGTATGAATAGCCATTTTTCTTCATTAGCTGTAGTTTCTCTCCCCTTGGTATGAGTGATTAAGATTTTTCAAAGGTCTTCATTCTGGCCTGGGCTTCTCCAGGGCATTTTGGTGCTGGAGATACATACTCTTAAATGCCCCCTCTTCTAAACCTGACATAATAAATTAACTGACATCTGCCTGGCCTTTAATATTGCCCTAAAAAGGCCCACCGCATTGGAGGTCTGGTCCTGATAGTGGCTCATCCTTATCTTCTGAGTGGATATTATTTGAAAGATGGAGTAGAGTCATAAAAAGCATGATTTAATTTATGTTTGCCAAGAAACATAAATGAAGACAATTCATTAGCTACAAATTCTTTTCCTGGGTTATCAGCATCATACAGAGTATCACAAATATGAAAGGGGAAACTTTTGAAAAGAGAATACGTCTGTCACATATACTTAGACATTCTTAATAGTCATTCCTTTTTTCCAAAAGAATGCCGAGAATTACAGTTCTGTGAGAGATGTCTAAGCATCACTAATAGAAACATCTTTATCCAGTCTCAGTTCCCATAATACATTTGGGGGAAAGCAAGGAAAGCTAAACTGATATAAAGCCAGGATACTGCATAAGGTAAATATCCTTAACCGTGATTGAGGCAACAGAACCACTGCTACTCATCCAGAGGGCTATAAAATCATAACTATAAACTTTACATTCTGGTTAGTCACATGGTATCCTAGAATCTATACGGTGAAGAGTAATTTCATGGGCAATAAGTGCAAGTACCATATAATAACAGGTAGGAAATGTTCCTCAGATCAATTATCACAAATGTGACCAATAAAACATATTTTTTTAAAGCAAGAATGGCAAAAAAAATTAAATGGTTCACTTGAGGAATACCAACAACTGATTTTGTGAATGGCTCTGTTAACATAATGTGCTGTGTAAGGATAACCCCAGTCATTTATTTAATTTCGGGCATATCCAGTTACAATATTGTGAGGTTGTATATATAAAGAGAATTTGGGGGGGTACAGAATCCCAGTTCCCAGAGCATATTCTCCTACAGACTGATAAACTCCCAAGCACTAATGTTGTTACCCTTTAACCACAGGCCTTTAATCATACCACACTTCAATAATGGCAGTAGTACCAGAAGGTGTCGACAGCATATTCCTGTTTCTGTGGTCCCAGGGAAGCTGCATGTATGATTGCCTTATAATGGTATCAGACCATTGATCTATCAAGGTCAGCCTTTTCTGTTCTGACTGGTTGTGGCTGTCCAGGTTCTCAGGAGGAGGCCTTTCAAATCGCCTACTACCTCACCATTTTAACTGGAGATGCTGGTGACTGAACCTGGAACCTTCTGCATGCAAGGCAAATGTTCTACCATTGAGCCATGCCTCACTCAAAAGAAATGAGTGACTGAAAAAAAATCTGTCCCTGGCTAGAAGCCTTTTGTAAAAAGAAAGAAAAGTACAAATATGCATGAGAGAAAGAAACTGAGCGATAGCACTACCCTATCCTTCCCACTTAGGGTTGCCAGCCTCCAGGTGGGGCCTGGGAATCTCTTGCTTTTATAACTGATCTCCAGCTGACAGAGATCAGCTCCCCTGGAGAAAATGGCTGCTTTGAAGGGTGGACTCTATGGCCTTGTACCATGCTGAGGCCCCTCACCTCCCCAAACCCCACCTTCTCCTGACTCCACCCCCAAAGTCTCCAGGTATTTTCCAAACCTGACTTGGCAACCCTATCCCACTGGAAGAATCTATTTATGTATTTATTAAATTAGACTTTTAGACCACCCTCCCCTGTGAACAACAATATAAAACACATTCATAAATCAATCAAACAGTCTAAACAATCTGAAGCAATTTCAAAACAGTTTTAGATGGGGCTAAAATAATCAAATATAGTTACCCCCCAGAAAGGGAGGAAAGAAAGGGAGTGCCAGGCAAGATGGATGGAAACAATTGCTATCCTCAACCATAGGCCTGGTGGAACATATCTGCCTTGCAGGCCCTGTGGAACTGCATAAGATCCCACAGAGCATGGATATTATTTAGCAGAGAGTTCCACCAGGTTGGAGCCAGAGCCTCTCCACTGTGGATCAGCTGGCTGGCAGGGGGGAATGACCCCCAAATGAGGGAGAGACATCAACATTTCAGTGACATGCCTAAGTGACTTCAACATGACCCAGAAGTGATGTCAAGGCAATGCTCTGGTTCTTGGTAAAAACTCTATGGTAGAAGCAATACCATAGAGTCCACCATTTTCTCCCAGGAAACTGATCTCTGTAATCTGGAGATGAGCTGTAATTCCAGGAGATTCCCAGGTCCCACCTGGAGGCTGGCATCCCTAGGAGGAGCCCACAGCAAAATGGTTGCCACAAGAGGCAGAGCCAACGACAAATGATTAAGAAGTGAGATCATGCATAACTCTAACAGTAAGACCAATTTCTCACTAGCGCTGCCCCGGCGTTCTTCCTCCATTTGCCCTGGTGCTGTGCTTGAATTTCACACTATTTGCCGTGGGGCGCATTTTGACCCATGGCTCCACCCAATCTTCCCCGCAGTTTCAGTGATCCTCAAAAAATGGGATAACAGAAAACGCAGGGAAAATTGGGCGGAGCCGTGGGTCAAAATGCGCCCCGCGGCAAATAGTGCAAAATTCAAGCACAGCACTGAGGCAAATGGAGGAAGAACACCGGGGCAGTGTTAGTGGGAAATCGGTCTAACTCTTTAGCATTTCAGTAGAAGCTCCCTTTAACAGGATGCCTTTAAAATGAACATATGGTTAAAAATGTTTTCTTGGGTACCTCCCTTAGTTGCATGGTGAAGACCCATGTGATGTGATGGCAGGTGGTGCCAAAGTAATTTTTTTTTTAAAGATCTTCACAGCCAATCAGATTGCTAATGGCCATTCAGAAGCCCTGCTGACCAAAAGCCCCATCTGGCTCTGGCTACTTTTAAAAATACTTGGGGGGGGGGAGAAAGGTGTTGGATGTTTCTGGAGAGGGGAGGAACTCAGCAGGAATATAATGCAGTAGTGTCCACCATCTAAAACTGTCATTCCCTTCATAATCTGGAAATCAGTCATAATTCTGAGAGTACTCCAGGCCCCAACTGGAGGTTGGTAACCCTTGCTTACCCAAAAGAACTGTCCTGCATAAAAGTCTCTTGGAACAGTAGTTCCACTGGGCTCTGGGGCTAGCAGCCTTTGTGCAGGAGAATTCTTGTAGGTAAACTTGAAGACCCAATGAAGAACACCTTTTCACCTTGTTCTGCTAGGACATAAATTTTGAGAGGAAGGAAGGAAGAATGGAGCTCTCAGAGAAGCTGGGAAAGTCTCTAGGCATACCTCAGAATACCAAGGTGTAGAGCTCTGAGGAGGGCAATCTTTAAAATGAGCCAGTTCAGTTTTATCTGAATAGAGTCCTAATGAGCTGGTTTTGAGAAAGACCTCATGCAACAGGAAATTGTAATGGGCAATGTTGAGTAAGAACAGGGCTTTTTTTGTAGAAAAAGTCCAGCAGGAACTCATTAGCACAATAGGCCACACCCAACAGCAGAAACTTATTAGCATATTAGGCCACACCCCTGACAGTGCAGGCCCCCCCCACCGGATTGGCTTCCCCACAGGTGCCCCACAGCTTGTGGGGTGCATGGGAAACCCAAGGGAATGAAGGCAGTTTCTGGATTGGCTTCCCCAGGTGTCCCGCGGCTTGCAAGGCACCTGGGGAACCTGAGGGGGAAAAGGCTGTAGGCGTGGCCAACTCAGAAGCCAGCCGGAACACCGTTCTTGTGCGTTCCTGCTGAAAAATAGTCCTAAGAGGTTTACAATCTAAAGCACAAAGAATTTTCAGACATTTTCTTTAAAGTTTTAATTTTGTCAGCAGCAGGACTGAGTCGAAACAGCAGCTAGGTCCTAATGGTGGCTATTACACAGAAGTAAGTTCCATTGATTCTCAACAAGACTTTAACTTCTCTAAGGAAGTTTGCTCAGCTTTGTAGTCTTATTGTCACCAAAATATTGGCTAGGAAGGTGAAGCTGGAATTTTTCTTCCCTGAGTGATCCAGGGCATACAGGACTCAGTGTTGGCTGTATTGTTCCCTTGGGCCAAAGATGGTGTGTATGTAAGTTACTGGATAGGAAAACGCCCTGGGTTAAAATAATAAAGGTGAAGAGGAAAAACTCCATGGGTCACAGCGCCAGAACATGGCTTACATTTCCAAGCCGTCTCGCCTCTGTGCTAAATGGAACCTTTTGCTGCATGTCTTCAGAACTTCAGAGCTATTCCCCCCCCTCCAACCTCTCAGGAAGTTATGTGAAGCTTTTTCACAGTCTATAATTTAAACGATCCCATTGGGGGTGCCTGTGTGTGAGCGGAGGACAGAGAGAGTGCGTGCCCTAACTGCCCTGCCGTTGATGGGGAAGAGATTAGGCCTGCTGGCTGAGACGCCTGAGCAACACGATAGTGAAGATAAACTCAGCAGAGAGCCGATCCCTGAAATGATTTTTTCCCGCTCTCTCTTTCTCTCCCTTTTTTTTACAAAATTGCAGCAGTTAAAAGGAATGTTTTCCTTGACAGCCCCCCTACTAAACTGGGATTAACTTCAAGGCTCCAAAGTGGGAACAGCTCCAGAGTGACCAGTAACCAAGACAATAGACAATGCTGCTTTCTTTAATCTCTGGCCTGCTGAAACAGCCCCTTGACAGGTGATGGATTAGCAGAAACTAACACAACTTCCTAATGTCTTCATAGAAACACTGTATGGTTTATCTTCAGGCACACTGTGGCCATTCTTTTGCCTCTTGCAGGGCCTGCTTTTCCTAATCCTACTCTTTCCCTCTTGCAGCTGAGTCCTTCTCCTTGGTTTATCCTTCTCTCGCTCTCTCTCTCTCATTCTCTCCAAGGCCACCAGAATCCCCTTAATCAGCATCTAGCAGGCTGCTGTCACAGCAGGAAAATTGATAGGATCTGCATTGCAGATGAATCGCCAGAGTGCCGTTCTCACTGCTCAGGCTGAGGCTGCTGAGCACGGTTGCCTTCAGCATTTCCCTTTGTGTTCCGCTGAGTGTCGGCACAAACATGCAGGTTGCAGTCTTTCAGCTGTCGGTGCCAGCCAGTTGCAGCGCTGCTGACAGATGGTGCAGTCTCATCCTCCTAGAGTAGCCACGTCATCTCCATCTAGACATCGAGAAAGGGGGATTAACTGGTGGCCGGCGCAGTTTCTGGAGTAGGTCCGCAGGCTATGGCTCTAGAGCCAAATGTGGCTCCATTTAAAACCTAATACGAGTCTTAAAAAGACAGAAAGAAAATCAAATCTTGGAATTAAGGAACATTGGATGGGTAGGTGAGATGCTAGAACAACCATTATGTGACAGGAATGGCAGGCACGGGTTTTGATGGGACTAAAAGGCTGTGAACAGGGGGAAACGGCAGAGGTAGCCAGTTAGCAGTAATCGAAATGTAAACAATGCACAGATTCATGCCATTGCACTAAACCAATTGCATGGGGTGTCCCTGTCTATACTTATTGTGAGACCTTCCTAATAAAGGACTTGGAAGAACCTGTGTTCTGGATGTAGGAACTTTACATTTTAATCAACACGTCAGTTTTCTGTAATGTTCAGGTGTTTCGGTTATGCAAAGGGGCTTTCTTATAAAGGTTGCCAGCTCTGGGCTGGGAAATAGCTGGAGATTTTGGGGGGGGGGTGGAGCCTGGGGAGAGTGGGGTTTGGGGAGAGGCCTCAATGGGGTATAATACCTTAGAGCCCTCCCTCCAAAGCAGTCATTTTCTCCAGGGAGATCCGTTGTAACAGCAGGAGATTTTTCACATGCCACCTGGAAGTTGGCAGTCAATTTGGTGTAGTAGTTAAGAGTGTGAACTCTAATCTGGAAGAACTGGGTTTGATTCCCCACTCCTCCACTTGGCAGCTGCTGATGTGACCTTGGGCAAGCCACAGCCCATAGTTCTGTCAGAGCTATTCTTGAAAGAGCAGTTCTTGAAAGAGCATTCTCAGCCCCACCTACCTCACAGGATGCCTATTGTGGGGAGGGGAAGAGAAAAGAGATTGTAAGCTGCTCTGAGACTCTGAGCGAAGGGGGGGTATACATCCAATCTCCTCCTTCTCCTCCCCCTTTATTGATCTCTTGCTCTGAATTTGGCCTACTTTTTGGCTCTTTAATTGTAAAAAAAATGTTGCCAATCCCAGTTCTGCATAAATGGATGTGGAAAAGGAGAAACAGTTTTCCCCAGACAAGGTAGAAGAACCAATGACCCTAAGGCAAATTGCCTGCTTGATTAGTACTCACACACCTAGATCCCTCGAAACAAAATATGAAAGTCATGCTGACCACTGTTTATTTATTACTGCATTGATCATATCTGTATCCCATAGCTCACGGAGGCAGATTGCATTTTGTCCGGTATCTAGTGCATTTTTTATAAAGCCTCCCTCAAAGATCAGTGGTATATAGAGCTTTCCTTTCCTCATTTATCATCACAACAATCCTTTAAGTGAAGCTGAAAGAGAGTGGCTGAACAGTCCTACGAATGATTTCCTGGGCATAAGACCGCCTGAACATACCTGAGGAGGCTATCCAGTGAGCTTTGTGGCAGAGTGGGGATCTGAATCCAGGAGTCTTTTGAACAGCTGTCTTCCCTTTGCATTTTCACAGCTGTGGAGTCAGTTTATTTTCTTCCAGGCGTGACTTAAATAATGAGGATTTTCAAGGGAGGGTGCTGCCGTCACTGGTACGTTATCGGTGGCATCACAGCACCCACCCTTTAAAAATGGCACTAAGATATTGATATATTGCTGGAGTTCTGTAACAATAGTCTTACAAGGTTCTCTGAATTCCCAGCTTTCATTAACACCCCCCCCCAAACCACTAGCCCCTTCCCTTTTGGAGATATAAGGAAAAAAGCATACCCCTGCAAGGGAAGGAACTAGATACTTTTTTGTTTAATGAAAGCTGGAATTCAAAGAGCCTCCTAAACCTATTGTTATGAGAGCCTCCTAAGCCTATTGGTATTTTAGTGCCATTTTTTAAAAGCAAAAGAGAAATCACTTGTCTTCATGGTGCAGTGGGAAGAGATGAAGAGGTTTGACCAGGATAGGCCAATCATCGAACACTGGATTTGAGGTGGGTAGGAGTGGGTGAGACAAAGAAAAACTGACAGGGACATTACACATGAGAAAAATGCTGACGTAGAATTGTCTTTCAGAAAATCATGGGGGTAAAAGTGGTCTTGAACCGGGGGGGGGGGGGGGACAAAACAACAAAAAAACCAAAGTAAAATGTATAGAAACTGCATGTGGAAATCAGGTGTGTCTCCCAGATGCTATACTCTAACCACTACTATGCTGATCTGCACATAACGGTTTATCCATATAAGAGTACTGGTGATTTGTTTGGAATGAGCATATTGGGGCGCAATCATACACACCCATTAGCCGCGCGAGAGGGACAACTCACTAGCAGATCAAAGCAGCGCGATCACACCGGCACATGTGGGAGGCATCCCGCACCCGTCAGCAAGCCATCGCAAGCCATTTTGATCTGCTGGAGAAGCAGAGTAAGAAACTACTAGTTAAACTCCAGTATCAAATGGGTTGCTGCAGCCCACAGTCAGACTTTCCCCATGTGATCGCTCCAGTGCAAACTTGTGGCATCAGGGATAGTCTGATCAGGCTAACCCAACGCCATGCCTGTTGTTTTCCCCTCTTCTCAGTATGTGTATCATTGTATACAGCCAGCGGAAGACCCCAGGTTAGAGAGGCGATTCATCGATCCCCTGTTTAAGCGAATAAGTGAACTGTAAACGAATGACAAAAAAAATCCCAACTCGCCCGCAGGTGCGTCTGATCACATAGCGGCGAGTTGCGCTTCACAGACCTGTGTGATCACGCAACTGCAGGTCAAATTGTTCTGGGGCAAAATAGCCTTGCTTCACCCCCGGATTATCTTGCACATGTGGCCGGGGCCCTGGATTACCAACCATTTGTGATGATATATTGAATCTGTCAGGTTTTCGCAAGAACACTGAAAAAGGGAACTCTACCCCTTCCTAAAAATAATTGTTCTCCTGGTATAGGAGGGACTAGAAATGGAATGTTAACAACCAATAAATACAATGAAATAACTATGAAAATTATCTTGGGGGGAGGAGAGTTAGGACTTAATGTGTAGGAAGTTGAAGAGCAGGAGAAGATGGATTATTTGCATTTAATTTAATGGCAGCAATATTCAGACATACAGCTTTTTGTTGCATAACACTTTCTGAAAAATGAATAATTTTGTAAAAATATAATGAAAATAAAGAGTATAATGGAACAAACACAGGACACAACCCACAAGACACAACCACGGATTTTCTACCCGTCTATAAATGTGCACCCAACCTTGACTCACATCAGGACTGCACAGAAAGGAGATCTAACCCTTCAACTATCACTCACTTTTGCCAAAGAAAATGGGCTCCATACTCTGTTAACATTTTAAAGAGGGAAAAAAAACCCTGCAGTTCAGTCTCCCCCCCCCCATTAAAATTTCAATTAGAAAGGGTTAAATCCCCTCTCTATTGCCTGTGAATCCCTGGTGCAAATAGGGGATGCTCATGAAATTTTCCTTGTACTGATCGACAAAGATTCATCATCTCCTAGTCTGCCTTTTGAGACTTTCTTTCTTAACATTTCTAGAGGTCATCCTTAATATTGTCAACAGTATCTAAGACTGAGTTTGGTGCATAGCTATTGTCAGGGGTTGCTGTTGGTATATTACCCTTCCGGGTAATAGGCCCACCACTTCCGGGAAGCAGTCTGTGCTGCCACCTGGCCTCTTCCGCTGGCACTGGCAAGTACTGGTGTTCTTAGAACAGTGTTTCTGTACTGGTGGTAGACCAGTACAGGGGTGGGTGGGGTGCAGAAGTAGCCTAGGTAGAACACAGAAGATTTATAACAATTGCAAAAAATTCAGTCTCCCGTAATCCCCTGTTCACCTGCAAGTGTGACTTCTGTGATTTTGTTATGCCCTTAACACTTACCATAAATAAATATAATGGTTTGGGTCCAGACTAGACAATTCCATAGCCGCAAGGATTTCCCTCCTCCCTCCTCCTGCAACCGCCCCAAATGCTCCCCCAAATCCTGCATTTAGAGGAGGGGAGGCCCCAAAGAACAAGATTTGAGGAAAATTTTGGCAGCTGCAGTAAGAGAAAGGTGGGAAAACCATGCTCCATGAGTGCAAATCCTTGAGTCTGAATCCAACCCAGTAACAAAAGGCCTGTAAACATGTAAAAGTCCTCAGAGAAAAGGGAGGCTTTGTTTCTATCGTAGTGGGACACAAGTTTTTTCATAGAGTGACTGTCAGGATGTAAAATACGAAATGTTGAGAACCACTGTTCTAGAGAACCCAGCTTCACTGTCCCTGCCCCTACCCTGTGGCTATGTTGGCCAAGGAGAGAGAGTGGGCAGCCGTCATTGCCTCCCTCCTCTTCATCCAGTATCACCCCATTTGTCCAGCTGCATTCGATAAAAAATAATGTGCGTTACTTCCACTACTGGGCATTGGAGAACATATTACAAAGATTTTGAAGAATCATTCTCCATTTATACCTGGCTCCAGCTTGCTCTCCCACAAGAGACATGACATAGGCAAAAAGAAATGAAAACTGAATGACAGAAGGAGAGAACTACAACAGCTGGTCTGCTGATACAAGGGGGAGGGGATAAAATCTTTCTTCCCCCCCCCCCCAACACATCAGCTGCTCACTTTGCCTCCCTTTGAACAATTCCCTCAGCGTGAACATGAACAGAGGCTGTTCTGTAGACGCTAGTTGCTGTTCATGCTAGCAAAGAGGAGAGAGAAATGTCCTTTGCAGATGTCTTGACTTGTTTGAGAGAAAAAGCAGTAGAACACACCAATAAAAGCAAGAAGCTTTACTGAAAGCAATTAAAAAAATGGTGCAGGCTTAAACATAAGCAATATGAGTAGGCACTTATAAAATAACAAAGTCTAGCAGGTGAGGGCATGTATTCTGGGACTAGGATTGGCGGCCATCTTGAGATCCAGAGGGGAAGTGGGGTGGGTGGGTGCTGAAGGGAGCCTGTGGGCTTCTGGTTGCCTGTCAAGGGGCAAGGTGTAATCCAAGAGATGGTTCTGGAAGAAGAGCAGGGCTCCCCCCTCCCATCTGAGTGTAATTAAGTCAGATCACTTTGCCATTCCAAGGTGCAACCCTTTTGGCCCCGGAACAGTGGAAGAGTGATAGGTATTTGACATGAAACTCTCCCCAGTGTTATTCTTTACGCTTGGGTGGCACAACAGGAAATAAGCGGTTGCTTCAAATTTACAGCAGGGTGGAATGCTGATGTTTTTAAACTGTCAGGTTGATCCATGCCGAATCCGACTCAGGGGAATCAAGTCATCCTTGAGAAGGTGGGTGAAGCTGGGAACTTCAGGGTCTTCTGACAAACCTCCACGCCATGAAAAGCTTCAGCTGCCCATATTTACACATTCACCCTCTATTAAAGGCATAAGACATGATGATGATAATGAAGAAGAAGAATTGTCACAATCAGATATTTGACTGGTAGATGATGTTCTGCAGTTTGAGATCTAGCCAAGTTATTGGGAATTGCAGGATATCTTTGCAGGATAGATGATGTTCTGCAGTTTGAGATCTAGCCAAGTTATTGGGAATTGCAGGATATCTTTGCAGGATTCTTGCTGTTCCAAGCAACACTGTCTTCTGGAGCTGTGCTGGTGTTATTTGTTCAATGCCCAGAATGTCCAGGTGTTTCTTGAGACTTCTAGGCACTGCTCCAAGGTACTGCTCCAACTAGCACAATGGTAACCTCCTTTTCCCAGAGGCACTCATAAGTCCTGGTATGTTTGTACGTCTTGGCCAGGGGTCTGTTGGGGCCAGAGCGAGGCGGAGCAAAGCTCCGCCAGCTCAGGACAGGCCAGTAGGGCAGCCACGGGCTGAATCAGATTCTCTAATCTGATTCAGCTCGCCGCTGAATTGCCGCTGAAATTCAGTGGCAACTTTAAAAGCCACTGGAGGGGAGGGGGTTTGAGGGAGAGGCTCCAAACTTGCAGGGTAGCTGCTGGGGCCTCTCCTCAAAATGCCCACCACATTTCAAGAAGATTGGACCACGGGGTCCAATTCTACAGGCCCCAAAACAGGTTGCCCCCATTCCTTCCATTGTTCTCTATGGCAGGAAAAAAGTTAACATTTTTTCCCACCATAGAGACCAATGGAGGGGATGGGACAATATGTTTGGGGGCCCATAGAATTGGACCCCCTGGTCCAATCTTCTTGAAACTTAGTGGGTATTTCGAAGAGAGGCCCCAGCAGCTACCCTGCAAGTTTGGAGCCTCTCCCTCAAGCCCCCTTTCCTCCAGCCCCTCATATACCCTATGAGTTTTTGCCATTGATTTCAATGGCCCATAGGATATAATGGGGCTGAAACTGACATTCCCTTTCTGACACACTTCTGGTGATGTCAGGGGGCGTGGCATAGGCTAATGAGTTATGCTAATGAGCTCCTGCACCTCTTTTTCTATGAAAGGACCCCTGGTCTTGGCATTTTGTGGTGTTCTCCTGTTCTTTCTTTTCTATTCTGCTGTCTCCTGGGATTGCAATGTCAATTATCCCAACTGTATTTCTCTCTCTCTCTTTTTAACTACAGTTGATATATCAGGGGTGTTATGCTTCAGGTTTTTATCTGTTTGTAACTGGAAGTCCCAAAGAATCTTTGTTTCATCATTCTCTGTGATCTTGTCTGGTTTGTGCTCCCATTAATTCCTGGCTGATGGTAAGCCATACGTCTTGCAAAGATTCCAGCGCAACACAGCTGCAGCTCTACTGTGACCTTCTTTATAGTCAGTTTGAGCAATTTTACTGCAGGCACCGACCATGTGGTCGTCTACCATGTTGCATCTTCCAAAACACAACATAGAAAGCTGAACAGTTGTGTAATTTTCCTGCATTATGTTGTGAAGGATGCTTTTGCCCCACTCAAATATTCTATCTCTACCCATGTGCAAAGTGGATCTGGTTTGCAGCATCAACATGGATGTTACCCTCCCAGTATGCTTTAGAGAAAGCCTGAATCATGTTGAATGTTCCTCAGGAGAAGGCAGTAGCAACAGCCAGTGAGATCATTGCCCTTGTTTCCAGCAAAATGCTGACAGCTGCAGAGACAGGTGAAGAGCAGATCTGGTTTGCCAGCAAGCAGCTGAAGGGGATGGGCTTTAGCCAGACTATTACATTTTATACACTGCAGTCTCTCCCCCCAGCTCTTTCTGGTTTCTGTGCCTTTCCTATTCTAAGAGTGACAGGCGGCCTTCATTCTATGAACATCTGCAAATGCCCACACATTTTGTGGTGGGCACATGATTTCAGACAGCTGAAGCTTTAGCCTTCCAGAAGCAGAGTTTGAAGCTTTTGTCCAGTATTTATTAAAATTTCAACACCTGGCAGAGACAGAGGCCGCTATGTTAAAACATCCCTTGTGGCATTTGACAGTGGAAACTTCGGAATCCACAACGTTTAGGTGTCATTTATTTAGAAGCACTGCACAGGAATGCAGTTTGCTTCGATTCAGACCTCCAAATTGGGTCCCTTTTCATGGTTCTGTGGAAACTGCAGGGTTTCCCTGTGTATCAAAGCAGGAGCAGACAGTGTCAGCATTTGTAAATTAAACAGCTTGGAATCACAGCCAGGCACTAGGCTGGAAGACTTCAGAAGTCTTGAGTGAAAGCAAAGCTTTGTAACGTAGGAAATTAAAGATCCCTTGAAACATACACAACAGGTAAATGGATTGCACTTGGAAGATCAGCTTCTGTGAGATACATACTGTTATGTATTAGGGCTGAAACATTCCAGGACTGTCTACCAGAGACTGGCTGAGCTTAGAGCTCTGGAACAATAGCCCACCAGGACTCTGGAAGGGACCAGTGAGAAACTCATGTTATGTAAATAGCCTATCTTTGGGTGTGGTTTCTGCATGCTATTTAAACAGGGCTATTGCCCTGGTGTTTTAGTCTTGTTCCTGAAATCACTTCATAAAGGAGAGCTGTTTCACTGCAATGTGTCTTGAACCCAGTATTTAACACGTGCCTTGATTCTTTGTGGTCTGGTTGCACTGGTAGCCAAAAAAGAGTCCCTTAAAAAAAACTGGTTGGGGCCTAGGGTTGCCAGCCTCCAGGCAGTAGCTGGAGGCCTTCCAGGATTAGAAATAATCTCCAAGTGACAAAGATCAATTCATCTGGAGAAAATGGCCACTATGGAAGGTGGTCTCTATGGCATTACACCCCATTGAATTTGCTTCCCTACCTAAGACCTGCCCTCCTCAGGTTCTACCCCCCAAATCTCCAGGTATTTCCCATCCTAGAACTGGCAACCCTATGGTGGCCTCATGGCATCTTCAGAACCTTAAGACTGCAGCAGCCATCATAATCCATGCAGCAGCTCTGTTCTTCCCAGCAGGGCCTCTTGTCAGCACCTTCTTAGTTGAAGGAACAATGTAGAAGGGCTCAGGGTTGGGCTTTACAGTGGCTGCGCTATGCTTGTGGAACAGTCTCAGACCCGTAGCTACATTGGAGCCTTTTAAGGCCTCCCCCCTGACTTACCACTAAGGCCCCCCAACTTCCAATGTTTAATTTTATTTATTGTACTTGTTGCTGCCACCAGCAAGCCTTGTGCTGCCCTCTCTTGCCCGCCACTCTCTCTGGGTAAGGCAAGACTCGTGCCTCCCACCCCCCAATCCCATACCACTGCTCTTTCTTGTTTTTTGCCAGCCAGCAAGGCAAGCCCTTCTTCCAATCCCACGCTGCTGTTGCTCTCTCTTGCCTCTCTTTGGCTGGCCAGTCAAGCCCCTTGGGTTGGATTATCCCACGCTGCTGCTCTGCTCTCTCTCATCACTCGCTGGCCAGGAAGGCAAGCCCTGACCGCCTTCATCCCTCCAATTCCCAAGCCGGCAAAGCAAGTGTCGCACTGCCCAATCCCTCCCTCGGCTTCGGAGCCCATGATTTTGCTTCCATTCCTCTCCCCCCCCTTTCCCCTTTTAGTTTCAGAGCTCAGCTCTGCCTCCTACCTTTGGATAATCACATTATTTAAATTAGCCAGTGCCAAATCCCCAATAAATTTAAATGCCCCCCCCAAAATTTAGAAATTCCTGGCTACGGGCCTGAACAGTCTTCCAGAAGGGATCAGTCTGGCTAATGTCTTCTTGGTTTTCTGGAGAGGTGGAAAAACAGTTATTTTGGAGAACGTTGGAGGCAACAGGAGCCTGGGCAAAGGGGGAATGACCCTGGCAGTAACTGGTTTTGATACCTGGAAAGATTCCTTGTCAGTTTCAATCTCTCCCTTTCCGCCAGAGGGTGGAGGCTCATTCACCGCCCTCTATCAAACACTGAAAGGATAGTAAATCCTAACCAGTATTCTCCTTTTCATTGTGATGACAACAAGCACATATAGGACTTTGGGGGATTTATAAAAAAAAATCCGGTAATGAACAAATGCACATCCCTCTAAAACACAGTACATAAATATCTCACCTTCGCGACCCCTCTGTAGACGGGCTAGGATCGTTATCTTCATAATGCAGATATGGAGCTGAAGCTGAAAGCAGTTTGCATAAGGTCACAGTGGATTTGTGGCAAAAGCCAAATTTGTATCTTGGTTTTCTTGTTTCATAGTCCACCACCTTAACCACAGTGTCAAAGGTATTAAAGTTGATGGATCTGAAGCATTCATGCCAAGGAGTCAACCGAACTATGTTTATGCCAAAGAAGTCCAAATGAGGAAAGTATTGTGTGTGCTGTACCCGTGTTGTTGCTGTATCTGGTGTATAAAGCTTTCTTGTTCCCTTCCCAGGTTTTGAACACACATGAAACTGCCTCATACTGAATCAGACCATCAGTGGCTCTCTAGGGTCTAAGGCAGAGGTCTTACACAACAGCTGTTATGTGATCCTTTCAATTGGCGATATTGGGGATTGAACCTGGGACCTTCTGCATGCCAAGCGGGGGCTCTTCCACTGAGCCACAGCCCTTTCTTTCGCTAAGGCCTCAAACACAGGTCCTTTAGCCTTGCTGTTGGCTGCCACAGGAGGTGGAGCCAGCCACAAAATGCTTAGCTTCCGTCAATCAGAAGTCTTGCTGGGCAAAAGCCTCCCCTGGCCCTACCCACTTTCCAAAACATTTGTTGGCAGGGCTTTTTTTGTAGGAAAAGCCCAGCAGGAACTCATTAGCATGATAGGCCACACCCAACAGCAGAAACTCATTAGCATGATAGGCCACACCCAACAGCAGAAACTCATTAGCGTATTAGGCCACACCCCTAACAGTGCAGCTCCCTCCCAGGATCAGCTTCCCCAGGGGCCCTGAAGCTTGCGGGGCGCATGGGGAACCCAAGGGAAGGAAGGCAGTTTCTGGATCGGCTTCCCCAGGCACCCCACAGCTGCGGGGCACCTGGGGAACTGGAGGAGGGGAGGCAGTTTAAACTGCCTTTCCACCCTGGATCGGCTTGGCTTCCCCAGGCGCCCCGCAGCTTGCGAGGGGGCTGTAGGCGTGGCCAACTTGGAAGCCAGCCGGAACTTTGTTCCTATGCATTCCTGCCCCAAAATAGCCCTGTTTGTCGGGCACCAGAAAAGATGCTCAGAAGCACCATGTTGGGAACCTCTGGGCTGAAGAGTATCATAGAGAAAGGGGGACAATGCAGGAAGAGCAGTGAAGGTGGCTGAGTATAGATTTTGGTCCAGGTGATCAAAGAAGAATTGTACCAAACAGTATAATTGCAGTGATGAAGTGGTAAAGTGGTATTATTGTATTGATAAAGATTTAGTGGGCTGCATAGATCTGGCAGCAGTACCCTGAAAGTACGGGTCTCTGAACTGAACTGAACACTGTCTCTGAACTATCTGAAGGGCTGTCTCAGTTGTCCTGATGAAAGCTAGCAGGCCAAGTGCATCACTAGTACCTTAAACTAGAGGACAGAGACAATCAAGGTTTGCTAAGAGCCATGAAGATCACTCGCTTGCTTCCTAGCAGATGCTAATAATGACATTGTGTGCACATACGTTTCAGTTGTCTCATTCTTCTACCTTCAAGGAAACATTTCTGCATTAATATGAATGGAGACAGACTACTTACTACCGGGGGTGGGGGGGCGACTTTGCTCACTTCTTTAAATGTGTGCATAAAAGCTGAACACAGATGACTGTGGCTTGCTTTGCATATTCAGTGGGTTGCTGTAGCGACACCCCTAGTTACTGACTTGTCCTGTTGCTACGGAACGAAGATGAGTTCTTCTATTCGTCCACATATTCCTGCAGCATTTTGGTACAGCATTCTATTTTTGTTACAGAAGTAGGTGGGTTATTCTGTTTTCTTTACAGTTAACACACATTGGTAGTGGTGGTGTTTGCATTGGTTTTGGAACAAATAGTTAATATATTTTTTAAATAATCCCCCCCTTTTTTGACAGGGGAAGCTGTTCTTCGTTTTTTAAAATGAAATAACAATAATTATTTCTCTGTGCACATTCTTTACTCAAGCAGTTTTTTAAAAATAATGTGCCTCTCATGTGTTAACTCCTGCCAAAAATAAAAAGGACAACACCTTCCTCATTTTATATGTTAAAATAAAAGACATATTTTACACACACACCCAATCACTCGTATCATACAACACATAAAAAAGGAGCATTACATATATCAGAGTCAGGGCTTTTTTTGTAGAAAAAGCCCAGCAGGAACTCATTAGCATAATAGGCCACAACCAGTGGCAGAAACTTATTTGCATATTAGGCCACCCCCACCCCCCCGACACTGCAGTTCTTTCCCAGGATTGGCTTCCCCAGGTGCCCTGCGGCTTGTGGTGCTCATGGGGAACCCAAAAGAAGTAAGGCAGTTTCTGGATCGGGCTTCCCCAGGTGCCCCGCAGTTTGCAAGGTGCCTGGGGAACCCGAGGGGGGCTGTAGGTGTGGCCAACTCAGAAGCCAGCTGGAACTCTGTTCCTGTGCGTTCCTGCCCAAAAATAGCCCTGATCAGAGTGCTGTTTCTCAGTGAAGAAAATAACAGGGAGAGGCTGTGGCTCTGTGGCAGAGCATCTGGTAGAGCAGAAGGCCCCAGATTTATTCGTTTGTTCGTTCATTCATTCATTCATTTGATTTGTATCCCACTCCATTCCCTGCAAGCAAGGCTCGGGGCAGCTTGCAACAAGCAGACAGATAGCAAATTTCAACATTTTACAGTTTTAAAATCTACATTATATAATTTAAAACCTGAAACTTCAATCCCTGGCATCTTTGGTTTTGGAGATGACGTGTGAAAGACCTTTAACCAGAGACCCTGGAGCGCTGCTGCCAGTCTAAGTAACCAACACTGACTTTGATAAACCAGGGGCCTGATTCTGTATAAGGCAGCTTCGTGTATACAGCGCATAGCAATACGATCTTTACTCCTACTAACAGCTGCTCTTACAACAGTGAAAGCAGCAAAACCTGACCACCCACAGACAAAGTAGGATTTTCTACATTCTCAGGGGGACTCTGCAGCTGTGCATAAAAGTATGGCAACAAACCAAAAGAAAAGTGGCTTGAGGAGAACTGAGCACATTTGAGGAGGTGTGGCATGTGGAGCACAGCTGAGAGTAAGCTGAATGAATCTGCTCGAGCCCATGAGGGCTTGTAGGGTCCAGAAAGGGGGAGGAATCACATAGGAATCCGGAAGAACTATGTAGTAGAAAACCCTACGCTCTTACCTGTGTTGAAGAATTCCTGCCTACTAAAAAGGATTCTGGGGAACTTTCTAGAACACACTCAACTCTTGGGTTCTAGCTATGGCAGGAACGCTGCCCGCCACTCAAGCTGGACACCAACAACTGAGTCTTCGCCTGCTATATCATGTGAGGGCAAGTATCAGGCAAAATCAAGAAAGGATGAGGCTGGACCTATCGACTCTCTGAATCCTGAAGGAAAAGCTCCTCCTCTGGTGATTGACAAAAAACTGAGAAGACCTATACCCTCTTTAGGCTTGCCTTAAACAACATGAGAGAGGCCAATGAGGACAGGCTCATCTTTGCTCCAGGCAGCAAATGAGCAAGTTAGGTGGGTTGAAAGGAGGCCTTAAGGGAGCTGGCAAGTGGCCAGCCATGCAGAAAAATAGACTGCAAAAAGAGAGACATAAATCATTATTCAGTGCAGTACAACTTTAATCTTACATTTCATAGCATACTTATTGTCACTTTTTCTTCAGTGAAACATTCTGGTTTGTGTCAGACCAGGACTTGAAAGACTTGTATTCCAATTCCCATTCAGCCATGAAGCTCATTGGGTGACCTTGGGCTAGTTTCTCTCTGTCAGCCTGAAGGCATACTACATTACACAGCCTAAACCACCTCACAGGGTTGCTGTGAGGATACAATGGAGAAGAAGAGGAGGAGGAGGAGATTGGATTTATACCCTGCCCTTCACCACCCAAAGGAGTCTCAGAGCAGTTTACAATCTCCTTTCCCCTCCCCTCCCCACAATAGACACCCTATAAGGCAGGTGGGGCTGAGAGAGCTCTGACAGAAACGGCTGTTTTTCAAGAAGCTTGCCCAAAGTCATCCAGCAGGTGCAAGTGGAGGAGTGGGGAATCAAACCCGGTTCTCCCAGATTAGAGCCCGCGCACTTAACCACTACACCAAACTGAACAATGTACACCAACTTGAACAAGGGATGGTATAAACAAATGCAACAGATAGGGCGGCCATCATATTTATGATATTTTGAAGTCTGCCCTTCTCTTTGGTACTCTGGAATAACTGAATTCTTTTTTTATATAATGTGCTTTTGTTGATGTAGCAGAGCAACCATTTTGGATAATGCCCTGTTATTTTGTGAAACCCCTCGACTTTCACAGCAGTGGCCAGGATACAGTTGTGTGGTGACACCCCCCCCCCCCCCAAATTTCTCTTCACTTTCATCACTTTCATTCTCTAGGTTGTTTGTATTCCCATTTCACAGCCTGATTTCACTGCATAAAGGGCAAGGAAAGTTTACTGAACAGGCAGACCTTAGAGTCTACAATATCAAACAGTGAGGTGACCTCAAAGGAAAACATATTCCTTCAGGGGGGAAAGGGGAGGGGAGGAACCCAAACCAAAACAGAAGTAGAGGTTTCCTTGCAAGCTCTGGCTGTTGGACCCACCCGTATCTGCCTCGGCAGCAACACATGTTTCATATGAGCCGATATTAAGATGAATTTTAAGTACAAATAACTAGATACAGCTATGCAGTAGGAGGGAATTCCTCCTGGATGATGTAAAGTTTCTTAAGCAGTCAAATTAAAAATAGCACATTAAAAAACCTGAGCAGTCAACTTGGCTCTGGATCCAACTGACACATTTGGGAAACATTATCAAGGTGGGAGGGGGGGGGAGGGACGTATCACAGTAAATCTGCTCCTGTTTATATACCATTTTATTATTCATTTTTGACATGTTCCTTTTTTCTTCCACCAGTTCCTCCCCTGCCTTGAGCAAATAAACATTACCATGGACTGAAATGCAAGACAACAGAGTGGGACTTTCCTTCTGCTCCCCTCTCCGTTTCCACAAAAGACCGAAAAAGATTTAAACTGAAGCAGAAACAAATGGCAAAAAAGGACTTGTTTGTTCTGGTTTCTAAGAAAGAAATGTGAAAGTGACCGAAGCTTTGAAGTGGTTGAGAGGATTCAGCTAAAAAAAAGAAAAGAAAGGGGGGGGTGAAACTTGATGTGGAACAGACAAGACAGGTTAATGGCGACATGGGATACCTTGCATATGGCATAGTGCGCAGAACAGTCCACGGCAAGGTATTGCTGGAAAATGACAATGGGGCTACACCTATTTTGCAGGTCCAGTAATGTACTGTTGACTAAAACAGCGCTTGACTGCAAACTCCCGGCCCGTGTAAGGTCTCTTAATTGCATCACGAGAATAATCAGACACACAAAGCTGCCTTTTTCCAAGCATGATCATTGGTCTACTGAGGACATTGTTGTGTACTCTGATTGGTCATGGCTCTCCCAGGTCTCAGGCAGAGGACCTTCACATCACCTGATTCCTGTTTCTTTTTGGTGTAATGGTTAAGTGCATGGACTCTAATCTGGGAGAACCGGGTTTGATGCCCACTCCTCCACTTACAATGAGCTACTTTTTACCCAGACTGTGCCTACATGCGTCACAATGATTTGAGAAAGAGATGAAAAGGTCAACCGCAAGTCAGGTCAGAGGGACAACAAAAGGCATTGAGCAACTGAAAAGCAACGAGAGCCCTGCATGCTCCCCTCATGAAGATCAGGTATTGTTCTCGGCACGTTGGACTTGTAAGCTATGTATGCCTACCTTGCCTTTAAAAGCATTTAAATGTTTTGGGAAAAGAAAATATTTCATAGGAGGGTTTTTTCAGTACTTCCCCAAATCCCCAATTTTTCCATTGGAATTTTGTAGAAGGCCTTGAGGGGGGGAGAGAAAGAGAGAGTCTGTCCCCCCCCCCTTTTTTTTCTGGGCCTTCACATAGTAGGCTTTCATGACAGAAGTGCATGTAGAGCTGATGAGTTTGGGAAATGATCTCATGAAAACAAAGCAATTTTCAGATGTCTTAATTGGTCAATCTTCTAACCCCCAGATTAAAAAACAGCTGATCTATACTGCTTTTATGACAACTGGAAAGATTTAACCCTTGTCAAGGATCAGCTAGTCAGCTGGACCTTGTGATTCTTTCACTACGTCAAAATCTGCAGGGTATTAAACAGCTAGGCGGTGCGCAGAATGATGACAACAGCATCCTGCTTTTTAACGACAAGGTCCCCTAAGTATCTTACATTTTTAAGAGTACACTGACCCCTTCTTCCCAAGAGCCAAGCACTAAATCATGGCCAAGCCACCTAAAGCCCAGGTCTCACATAGTTCTAGAGCTTCTGCATGGTGGGTGCTGGGATCACATTTGCTACATGTGAATCTTATTGATTCTTGTGTGCTGAATGTCACAGTGCAAAAGGGAGCCTTGTGCATAAGGCCCAATCTGTGCAATGTGGGATAGCTATCCTTTTCTAGCACAACAATCACACAGATCAGGCTTAAAGGAACAAGCCCTTATTCCAATGAGGAATTCCAACATGTAGATACTATACAGAGCCTGAGCCAGGGAGGTACAATCCCCTCTTTCATGCAAATAGAAAAGGATGCCTGTGAGACCAGTTTTTGGTTGCTTCCACACAAGACATTTCACTCCAGATTCCTGCCCAAATGATAGCCTTCCCCCACCCCAGCTTCCAGAGGAGAATGCTGTGCAATTATCCTCCTTTCACATTTTCCATGGCCTCGCTGTATTCCCCCCCAACACCCCCCCCCCCAGTTTTGGCATGATCTTACTGGTAAGACAGTATTCAATGACAGTTTGGTCATTGTGTGGATGGGTAGGTGCAGAATTTTGGACCTCCCCACCCACACTGGTGACCTTTTCCCTCCCTGTCCCCTTGTACCCTTCATTTCTCTCCATCACCACTGACTGGCATTTTAAAAACTTGGTAGTTGCTACACTGATAGAAGATTATAGGGATGTTGCTACTACTGATTTTCTTTTTTGTAAACCTTCAAAAACACCACAGGTAAAGTGGGGAGGAGGACTGGTGAGCATAGGGGGAATACCAAGGAAAACAGGGTTGCACTTACCTGTAACTGTTGTTCATCGCTGCCTTCTGTGCAGACACACACTGGGACTGTGCTTGTGCAAGCCTGCCTTGGACAAGACTATTGTAGCTTAACTCCGACAGAGGGCATCTTCCCCTGGTCTTGGCACATGCACAGGAATTCCCACCACCTGCAATGCCCTACCTCTCCCTCAGTTTCACACACCGCCATGATAAAAGGAAGCCAACCTGGAATAGAACTCATGGTGGGAAAGAAGGGAATGTGTATCTGCACAGAAAATGTCAATGAATGACAGTTACAGGCAAGTGCAACACTATTTTCATTGTCCATCTTCTAGTGCAGCCCCACACTGAGACTACTGAGTAACTTACCGCAGGAGGCGGGGTAGTTCTCTTACTGAAACAACAAATGAAGTACCGCCCTGTTCACATCTGCGTCTTTCCTGGCTTGCTGGTCCAGGGCAGTGCTTATTGAATGTCTCTTCTGTCGCCCAGGTTACAGCCTTGCAGATTTTCGTTGAAGGCACCCATTGATGGAAGGCTACTGACATTGCCAACACACATGTGGAATGCACCCTGATCTCTAGAGGTGATCACTTCCCCACTGTTCCATAAGCTGACCTGATTGCTTTGGTGACTCATCTGGCAACCGTCTGTGACAAAGCTGCTTGACACTTCTTGGTGCCCTAATAGCAAACAAATAAAGCCTTATATTTCCTCAAACCCATGGTCCTGTTTACGTAATAAAGGCATGATCTCTGAACATTTAATGTATGCAGAGATTACTCCGCTTCTGAGGAAGGGGAGGGGAAGAAAAGAGGGAGTACTATTTCCTGAGCTAATCTTAGGGAGAAACTCTAGGCAGAGTGTACAACAAAATGCTTGGGAAGAATTTCAAAAATGGTGGGTCGCAACATGGCACTGCCATGAGAAAGGCAACCTTTCTAGACAGGTGAGCCAATATGCATGATACTAAGGGCTCCCATGAGGCCTGACAGAACTACAGGGAGGGAACATTGAGCTACAGTAGTCACAGTGTGTGTGTGGGGGACTTTAGCCTGGCCCTTAAGGAACTTCTGTGCTAGCTTATGAGAAAATAGCAAGAATCCTGCAATCTCCTTATGATAGGCCAACAATGTGGCCAGGTATAGTAGGTATTCCAACACTTGATATAGTAGGTATTCCAACACTACTGGGAGTTGGCACATAAAGAGGCACTGGTACCATTCCATACACCAGGCATGGAACCAAGCCCACTTCATGCCATAGGCATATCTGGTGGATGTTTTGTGTGCCTCCAGCAAGACCCTCATCACCCCAGCAGAAAAACCCGTGTTCACTGTCGAATCCTCCAGGCTGTGAGGTGTAGTCTCTGAGCATCCAGGTGTAGAAGCCCACCTAAGAAGAAGAGGGAGAAGAAGAGGAGGAGGAGATTGGATCTGGAGTCTCAGAGCAACTTACAAACTTCTTTCCCTTTCCCTCCCTCAACAGACACCCTGTGAGGTAGGTGGGGCTGAGAGAGCTTTTTCAAGGCCTGCTCTTTCAAGAACAGCTCTGACAGAACTATGGCCAGCAGCTGCAAGTGGAAGAGTGGGGAATCAAACCCGGCTCTCCCAGATTAGAGTCCATGCTCTTAACCACTACACCAAACTAGCTCTAACAGGCTCCTTTCCTCTGGGAGCCATATAAACTCTCCTTTCATCAAGCAAAGGAGTTCTGTGAACCAAGGTGGTCTTGGCCAAAAGGGTGCTATGGGTATGCAGTCTGTGCCCTCTACTAGGATCTTTCCTAGAACCCTAGTGATGATGGGCGCAGGGGGGGAGAGCATAAAACAACCCCCCCCCCCAAGTGAAGTGGAACACATCTCTGATGGAGTGGGGATCACTCCCTGCTAGTGAGCAGAAAACCACTGCTTTGGTGTTTTCTGTTCGGGCAAATAGGTCCACTTTGAGTTGTCCCCAGGTTCTGAATATCAGAAGAAGGTATACATCCTGAAGGAACCACTAATTGTTGATTCAAAAAACTCTGCTGAGAACATCTGCTTTCACATTGGAAGTCCCCACAATCTGAACTGCTCTGAAGGACGTCTTTAGCTCTATAAGCGTCTCCCAGGTGCCAGTTGCCTCCCTGCATAGTCTGCTGGAGCCAGTGCCTCCCTGCCTGTTCAAGTAGTGAACTGTGGCAGAGTCATCTGATTGCAGAAGGATCCTCTTGTTCATGAAAATCTCTGCAAAAACTGTAAGGGCAAAATACACAGTGCGTAATTTGAGCCTGTTAATGAGTAGAGTACATTGAGGTGACCAGAGTTCCTGTGATGAGGGATCTAAGCAGTGAGCCCCTCAGCTTTTCATAGGGGCATCTGTAATGAGAGTGATCTCAGGAATCCAAGTCCCGAACAGTACCCCTTGGAATAGATTGGAATCATCCAACCACCACAACAACGTCCTCACAACCTGTCTGGGAATCGAGAAATGGAATCATGGGAGGTGTCTGGTAGGATCAAATCTGCATATGGACCATAACTGTAATGGAGATAACCCCCTTGTAGTAATGAGGCCCAGTAAATGCTGGATCATAAAGACCAATTGCCGGTGTTTCTTAGTCAGGGAAAAAATCATGGCCTTAATGGCCATAGCCTATTCTAGAGGTAGGAATGCTCTGACTTTGCCAGAGTTAAGGATTGCCTTCACAAACATCACCTTTTGGGTGGGAATGAGTTGAGATTTATTGGCATTAATTACTAGACCCAATAGAGTGCATGTGGACCGGACACAGGAAATGGTCTCCAGCAATTGTTCTTGGGTAGGTGCCACTAGTAACCAATTGTCTAGGGTACAGAAAAACAGAGTGGCCCTGGGACCTGAGAAAGGCCACCACCATGCATGTGGTGAACACCTGTGGGGCAGTGGCAAGTCCAAAGGAGAGTGCTGTGTATTGGAAAATCTTGGAACCTGACCTTAAATGGAAAAAATTTCTATGGGTTTTGGCTATAGAGATATGGAAGTACACATCCTTGAGATCAAGGACTGTGAACCAACAGTTTGGTGACAGTAACTCCGAGACAGACGGAATGGAGCTCATTTTAAATGTGGCAACTGTAATAAACTTGTTTAACTTTCTAAGATCTATTATGGGTCATCTTCCCCCATTTTGGTGTCTACCATGAAAACAGGAATGAAGACCCTCCGGTACTTCCTCCACAGCCCCTCCTGGTGATCAGCTCCTGTATTCAGGCATCAAGCTCGGGGCTTGGTTGTCCACCACTGAAGAGGTGAGGCTACAAAAAGGGTCGTGATAAACTCTAACTCATAATCTTCTTGAATGACTGAAAGAACTCATGTGACATCTGTAACAATCTGCCAGTTGGGCATGAACTGATGTAGCCTATCTCTGAACATGAGGCCCAAAGATGTCCCCAGAGCTGGGAGTCAGAATTTTGCCTGCAGTTGTTGCTGCAGGCCCTGCTTTTTCTGTGGTATTTGAGGGGACAGTCTATGCCATGGGGCATGCCTCCGCTTTTGAAACCCTCTATATTATAGGGGTATTTAGGATACTGGGGTTGGAACCCCTGTCTCTGTGCTCTGGAGAACAAAGTCACGAACCCGTGTTGGCAGGACTGGAACCGGTGCCTTTGCATCAGTTGTGAAAAAATGCTTAGAGATTTCACTGTCTGGCAGTTATTTTACTCTGTTGTCAATAATTCATCCATGGCCTGTAAAAATAGGGTGTCTCCCTCAAACAGTAAGTTTTCTACCCTTGTCTAGTGGGAGAGCCATGGTATGGAGCCATGCATGGCACTGAAGGATGATACTGGAAGCCATGGAGCTACATCTGCTACATATTGCCCCACATTTATCTCCTGTTTGGAGACCTTGGTGGCTTCCGACTGAACTAGTTTGAAAAGCAATCTTGACTCTTCTGGGAGCTTGCCAAGGTGTTGGGAAAGGTACTCCCACAAAAACAGCTGGTAATTAGCTATAATAATTCACCACCTTGTAGCTAAGTGCCACAGAGGCATAGAGTTTTCTGCCCATGGTATTAAGTCGCTTGCTCCTCCTTGTCCACAAAGACATTGCGTTGGCCCAGATTCTGCCTTTTTTGCATGTCCTCCCTTACAAGCCATGATGGAAGCAGGTGGACTGATAGAAAAGGACACGAGACCTGATTGGCTTGGTAGAAGTTATCAATTCTCAGTGTTGCTTGCAGGGATGCAGGTTGTGCCAGACTTGCATGGTGTTGTCCGCTAGACCCTTGAGAATCAGGAAGGCTATGAGACCAGGGGGCTCAGGGTGGAGGCGGCTTAGGATCTTGTCCTTTGGGCAGTTATCCATGGCCAATAGCCTCAATCTCTAATGCTTTTGTGATCCGGAGCATCTGCTCCCCATACAACTCCAAATCTTCAGTGGGAGAGACTGACGTAGGGTCCCCGATAGTGTTGTCAGATGACTGATCTGAAACGCTTTCCGAATAACAGTGAGAGGTTGCTTCCGTGGCCTGTTGAAGATGGGGTTGAAATGGTACCAGAGAACGTGGTTCCACAAAGCCCCCTTTGCTGTCTTCAGCCTCTGTCAGAGAGTGTGATTGAGCGGACTCCCAGTGCTCGAGATATGCTGGAGACATCAAATATGCTGGGTGAGTACCAGAGTCAGGGTGCCAGGTTTAGCTTCCTGAGCAGATGGCAAATTTTGAGTCTCACTGTCCTCCGAACCTGAGAGGGAACAGATCGACATAAGACATAGCCTGGCCCCACTGGCGGACCTCCTGATGACATCTGGTATATTTGGCCACGGTGTGACAGAGTGTTGGAATGGGTGGGCCATTAGCCTGATCAAACATTGGCTTCTCTTATGTTCTTATGACCATCACGGTGAAAGAGTGCATGGTATGGGTGTGGAGGGTACTTATCCCAGTGTTTGTCCTTCCTGCCCAATGATTTTCCCTGGGCTCAAGATCACTCACCATGCTTAACCTTCCTGTGTTTCTTTAACAGAGGCTCCGAAAATTACTGTTCTTGGGATGATGTTGTAGAAGATGAGGATCTGCCTTGATCTAGTTTGGATCCCACAGTAGCAGAGGATGACCCTTTTTTGACGGGGCCAACTTAGACTTCAAAGCTGTGCTGGTCAGTATGGACTGAACCAATGGAATCTTGGACGCTGGTGGGTTTGAGGAAGTTGAAGTCGTGGCTTTCTGGGGAGGAGGTTCTGTGACTGGAATTAACATGGCCAGGCCCGAAGCCGAGAGCACCTTTCCTCAGAATGCTGCCTTAAGGTGGGAGACTGTCTGATCGAGCCTTTGCCGTGAATTTTTGGCATATCTGGCATGCCTCCACACTGTGAGCCTCAAACAGGCAGATCAGGCAGCTGTTATGATTGTTGCTCTGGGGAATCTTGGTGCCACATTGCACGCACTTCTTGGAAACGGCTTTGATCACCGTAACGGGTAATCCCGTAAGGCAGTGGTACAGTCTAAGTGGCTGGAACAAGTACCCCCTCTGAAAAGGGTTACAGCAAAAACTAAAAATATAAAATAGGTTCAGTTTGAAAGGGATAGCATGGTCCAGGCCTAGGCTCTGGTGCATGCAGCGGAAAAAGATCACAGAGCTTCACTGACCTGTGTCTAGTCCTCATGGTGGCAAAAACAAAACAGAGGGAGAGGTAGGGCGCCCCCTCAGATCTTGTGTTGTGGGCAGTGGGAATTCCCACGCATGCGCCGAGACCCAAGGAAGGCACCCTCTGTTGGAGGGAAGCTACAAAAGTCTTGTCCAAGGCAGGCCTGTGCAGGCACAGTCCCAGCGTGGGGCTGCACTAGAAGACAGATGACGAAAACATGGAGAACCCCCCTTCCCACATGGATGCTCAAGGCCATTATGAATGTCTCTGTGTTTGCAGCAGCAGCGATCAGCCCACAACAGGGAAAAGTCAGATTTGATCCACAACAACAGTGCTGGAAGAGTTTCAAAGTGTTTTCCTTTTACATTCTATTTTTTGGCAGCCAAAACAATTCAGATGGAATTGGATCATAGAAAGGGCCTAATGTGTGCTGAATTATACGTCAATACAAATTCAGCTAACCTTAAGGAGTCCGTTGCCTTCCCATGACTTTAATATTCTAGTTCATATGACATTTTAATTGTTAGCATTGTAAAGTGCCATAAAACAGCAGCTTAGAAACTTTTAAAAAACGATTACAATGGCACAGTTCTAAGTGGGATCTCTTCAGAAAGATGGTTCCCTTGACTTTAACAAGGTTTGAATTAGTGTTGCAATTTATTTTCCTCTATTTCATTAGTATATTGTCAGTTTTGCATCTTTAAATTCCAACATCTTTTAGCATAACAACAAAAACAATCCAAGTAGTTATTTAGAGAACAATTTTAAAAACTCCTTTGAAACCTCTATACAAACATTTTTAAGTAGGCTTTGAAGTGTATGAATAGTGAAATCACATAATAGCTTTTGGAACTTTTTTATTATACAGAAGGCAAATTACTCTCTTCTTTAGACTTTTATAAACAGAACTCCCTTGTTAAAACTTTAATTCTGAAGACAGAAATTATCTGACCAAGCACTCATTTATAAGAAAAAAACCACATCTACTTTGCATGCATACTGATTTGTGCAGAAAGTGAATTTCCATGTGAAAACAAAAATGGAAATCTGAGTGTGTACATCATTTGAGTTGTGAGCCCACTGGGAGGCATACTAGGTAAAGGTAATTGTTTCCCTTGCTCGAAAGCCAGTCGAATCCGACTCTAGGGTTGCAGTGCTCATCTCTGTTTCCAAGCCGAAGAGCTAGCGCTGTCTGAAGACATCTCTGTGGTCGTGTGGCCGGCATGACTAAATACTGAGGTGCACGGAACACTTTCCCACCAAAGCAGTACATATTTATCTATTTGCAATATCTTGCTTTCAAACTGCTAGGCTGGCAGGAGCTGGGGCCAGAGCTGGGAGCTCATTCTGTCACGTGGCACTCGGGTCTCGAATTACCGACCTTCCGGTCTGCAGTTCAGTGTCTTAACCACTGAGCCACCGCGGGAGTCATACTCCCTTCATTTTATTCAAGCAATACTACCTTTCTCATTTTTTTTTGTCAAGAAAAACCAGTGTGCTACATTTCTGCAGCAGGATCTGGCTCTGTACCCTGCTCTGACGGGACAGAAATGCTGTAATCATGCCTCCCTGCCCCAAGAGCTCCCTTTTCAAGTATTTTAAACCTTATTGTGCTTTCTATAAAAACAAAGGATGAATGTATGATTTATTCAACAAACATACCTGCAGCACTTAACTTTTTTTTTTTTTTTTTTTAAAGGCAAATAACCCAACTGGAGCAATGAAACATTTTTGGAGAGGGGGAGGGGGAGAGGCAAAACACTGGTCTGAATAAGGAAGTCTAAGCAAGTCTACTCAGAAGCGAGTCCCATTTATTCAATGGGGTTCCCTCCTAGGAGAGGAACACAGCCTAAGTATTCCATTCACCACTCTGTCATTTTGCCTTTTGAAGCCAGGGTCATCCCACTGGGGGAGAATACACTGTGACTTCTAAGAGAGGTTTCCCTTTCCCTTTTCTTTTTTGGTATATCTGTATACATCCATCTCATTATCTTACATATAAAATACTACATGTGAGGAATGGGTCCTCTGAAAATTAAGGGCCTGTTAATGGCCTGTGGAAGTACCCAAGGATGGCTGTCCAAATACTTCCCTTTACATCAAAGAGAGGGTCATGTCATGCAGGGTCAGCAGTAAGCAACACTAGCAATAATAACAGTAGTAATAATAATAATTATTATTATTCCAGAACAGGCTCCTAGTCAAACAAAAGCTGCATAGTGCTAACTCCTATCACAGATATAAAAATAGAAAACTATCTCTGCCTCAAGCAGCTTACAGAAAGGCCCAAAAGACTATATTCCAAATACTCTAAACTAAGTCAAACTGACATCAGAACAAATACTCTGAAGCATCTGGTTTCTGGGTCTATAGCTCAGAAGTGGACATTCCCAGTCTAGAGTATCTCATTTCTCTAAAACATTATAGACCCAACTTCACACAAAGTCATGAGATGTACACTCTAGCCAGCATGACTAATTCAGGCCAACCCTCCCCCTCCCTCCAAGAAACAAGGAACGGTTGTGCTGCAAACTCTACAGGGTCTAAGTATATAAATGCCAAACCTTACACACGAAAACTTAGCATATAGTTCTGAAAAATCTCTTTAAGTTAACCACAGCTGCTCCATATCACTCAGAAGACACATTTGAAAGAAGAACTCAGTATTCCCTGATGGGGAACTCCAGTGGGAAACAACACAAATTCTGTGAAGGATCTTGCTTCTTGGAAGTGCCACATTTGGTAATACTGGTCAGCCAAGAACTGAAATGTAACTCTCAGGTTTCACACAGTGACCAACTGTTGAACACAGCAGTAAAACGGATTGAATGGCATTCTTACACACAGCTCAGTTCCCACACAATGGGACTCCTTTTTTATGCCTTTTATTTTCTCACCCTTTATTATCCTCTGACCACCTACAATTTCAGTATTGCAAAATGCCACACCTGACATGCCACATAATACGCAAAGTTCAAGAGAGTCAAAGCTGTGCAAGGTACTTGGCTATGAAAGCTGCATCGTGTTCCTGAGCAGAAGAAAACCTGTTTATTTTGTCAACAGTTGTAAGTACTTCATTCTCATATTATCCTTATATCTAATTATCTATATGCCCTCATCTGTGGATCAGGCTATATATATAGAGAAAAAAACAGTTATTTCTAGAAGCTTGGGGAAAACCCCAGGTTTGCAGAATTTTTTTAAAAAATTGAGAGAGATGTTAAATCTCTCAAAACATGGCCTGCGATGGGAGACAGAGGGAGAGCCATCATGTAAGCCAGATATAGCACTGCAGGTGGGAAGAAGTGGGGGGGGGGACTGGGAGCTGCCACCGCTTTCCAGAGAACTGTGAGGGACTGGGATGGACAGTCGGGTAGAATGGTGGGGAGGAGGAGGATAGGCAGGTGGAGAGAGTGGAAGGAAGGGGGATCGGTGGGCAGGTAGGCAGAGCAGTGGAGAGCAGGGGATGGGTGGGTGGGCTGAGATGAAGGAGGAGGTAGGTGAGACTCCCCAGACCCCATGAAAGCAAACAGGTGAGCAAGGAGAGTGGGGGAACGACAGCATCCCCTTGTGAGTCTTGTGGATCCCCTGCTGTTGGTGGATATTTAGCAACTACAACCCACTGCAAGCTTCTTGGAAATTTTGTGAACGGTGGCTTCACACATGCCTATGGGACTTATCTCCTCTCCATCAGTTTTTCCCACCACTCACAGAGAAGTGGCACGTATGAATACAGATACCACATTTATCTTTAGCAATACACCTCCACATGCTATGACAGCAAAGACACACTGTATTAATTTATTTGCATATTTATGAATTACAAATCTATTACAAATGTTCAAGGCAGTGTGGTTGCTTCTGAGAAAAATGAATCTTACGGGGAATAGTTATAGGAACAGTTTCCCATCAGCACAACTGACAAGGTGGCTTTGACTTAAATACTGTGTCACTCCCCAAAAGAAATTTGCTCTGCTGTGGCCAGAATCTTACCTCCTCGGAAGCTTCCCATGTGGTTCTGCACCCCACGTAATTTTACTCAGCAGCAATCATGCCATGAAGACATCTGGAGTTTTATCTTCTAATCACTCCAAAATGGTAACTCAAAAGTAGAAAAAAATTACTTATTAAAACTTTTTGAACCTGCCACATGGTTCCGTGCTCTGCTCAAGGAAACTCAGAGCATTGAAACGTATCATAACAGCAAACAATACTATCAAGAGGTTACGTTATAGTAGCTCAAAGTGAGCCTCAAAGAATCTGGAATGCCTGCTAATGAATCTTAAAAACAGGGCCAACATTCATAGCCCCCTGGGGATCCCTTGCTGGCTCCACTGAGAGTTATACACAGTATAAGCTAAGCCTAAGCTAAATCCAATGCTGCACCTAAAATAAAAAATTGTGGTATCTTCCATCAGCATGCACACAGCTCTCTGCAAAGTCAGGAGGAGCACTAAGAGAGAAGCCAAGAAACACACACACACACACACACACACACACACACACACAAAGGAACTCGGTGCCACCAGCGTGCTCAAAGGCATATAAAAATCAGGCAAATATACATACAGCTAAGTTGCTGACATCTTATTGGTCCTCTGTGCAGTTTCACATATTTATTTCTATAATTTACACTCCACCCACATGCCAAAAGGCAATCTAGGCAGACATAAAGACCACAGAAAGAATTAAAACTGTTACTAAACAATCATTTATGCACACTCAGGTCTCAGGGAAGTCTACAGTCTACAGAAAGGGGAGACTTCAGGAATTCCTCTGTACGAATTTTTTTTTAAAGGAGTGCCATCACTATATACTAAGGCTTTGTTCATATGTGCTGCAGAGACCATGGGTTAGTGCTACAGAAATCATCTGGAAGGGGCGTCAGTCTTGCTCACATGATCCCTCATCCACTCGTGTGCCACCTTTCATTAATGCCTTACTTCTTCCACTGCAGGAACACTGATTTCTGTCCACTGACGCTTCCAAACCTGAGCAGCTATTACCCTATGTGGGTCCTGCAACGCCAGGTATACATTTTCCTGGGGTCAGACCGGAGTGCTGGAATGGAGTGGAAAACAGGGAAGATCTGTGGCTGTCAGACCCTTGTGCTGACAAATAACTGGATCCAGTGCATGGCTTGTGCATGCCCCAGTTCCCAATCTGGATTGGCAGAGCAAGAGCAAACCAGACTGTGACTGTTCAGATGCAATGGGAACCAGGTTGTAATGGCTGAGTTCACAGCACACAAGGGAATATGGAGGGGGGGGGGGAATCATGCAAGCATGCCTGAAAGTTCTTTCAGGTCTGAGGTCTTATAGTGCACTGGTTAGCCCCACTTGTTGCAATATAGACATTCTGCTCTCCTGTCCTGTACTTGATAGTGTAGTTGAAGGGAGAACAGGAGAATTCCTTTCAGGACCACAGAAGTTTCCATACCAAAGTCTTCTCAGGTACGTTCTCATATGTGGAACTGCTCAGAGACCACCACAGCAAAAACAAATTTACCGCATACATCCACAAAAGCATTAAAAAAAACAAGGCACATAGACAATTATGTCATTTACACATTCAAATTAAGGTACCTTTTTAAACTGTCAAAGAGTAAGAATAGCATAAACTGATGCTCTGCCATACAGAGTCAGTCACTGTATTAATACAAGTCCACATACTGTAGCAACAGTTGTTATGTAAATACAGATATGTATTTAAACACCACACACTATTAAATTATGTAAACAAACATCTTCTCTAAATAATACAAAAGTCCACTTGTCCAAAGAGGGCATTACTGGAGCATTGCTCGAACTTGTCTTGAAGTTGATTCATCATTCAGGTGTTTTGTAGTGAACCTAGAAGTCACAAAAGAACAGTAAAAAAGGGTACCATGTGGGGAAACCAGAGCAATTTCCATACATTCCTAGTTGTCCTGACAAATATTTGGATGCACACTGAAGGGTTATTCACACTAATTTCTGCCAAGGCCACTTTAGTAAGAACTGAACATCACACTTGGAAACTATGCAAAAGATAAAACCACTTCCAGCCCTAAAACAAAATAAAAGCTACTTATGCACACAAATGAAACATCATCAAAGAGTTGCCTTATTATGCTCCTAGTGTCCTATTACAAGTGGCCCAGGTAACAATGAGCAATAAGCATCATCCATAGGTTGAGACAGGGCCTGCCATTTACAGGATACATGGAAGTAAAACTACAGTTATAGGGCTGCTGCCCTACTGTAAGCACATTTTCTTCCCTCACCACTTCTGCTGCTACCTACCTGTTTCTTATCCCACACCAACAGCTACCAGTTGCAGCACCCTCTTTTTTCCATCTTGGGGTATTATCTCAACTCCCTCTATCAACAAACTTGTTGTGAACAATCTATGAAGATCATGTCTATGCAGGGCACATTTTGTAGCAGGAGCTCCTTAGCATATTAGGCCACACACCCCTGATGTAGCCAATCCTCCAAGAGCTTACAGTAGCCCCTGTAAGAAGAGCTCTGTAAGCTCTTGGAGGATTGGCTACATTAGGGGTGTGTGGCCTAATATGCAAAGGATATTTCCTGCTACGAAATGAGCCCCTGTGTCTACCCATCTGAACATTGTAAACAAATGTGACATGCAGACATTTAATGTCTTTCTGTGACACCTTTCGCAACATGCACAAATTGATATTCTTTTTAACCTAAGACTGAACCTTGGACTTTCTGCAGGCAAATAATATTTTCTACTACAGAATGATGGTTTCTCCCATAAGCCTCTTTGTGAGGCTTTGTCCCTATTTGGCGCCTGCATGGAATCCTTTGTTACCTTCCTTTTCTATCTGCTATACCAACCAAGAATCTCATTTAAACTCAAAGGACGCATGAAACGGTCTCTGAGCTGCAATCTGGAAACCCTAATTCTACTATACAGAAAAGACAAAGTAACCCCCACCCCCAAATTACTAATTCAAAATAATTTTGATTATGGAATCAAGGTAGCAAAAGAATTGCTGGTACCTGAGAGCATTCAACAGTCCTTCAACTGTGTCTGGAGGCTGTTCCCTTAAAACCTTAATGCAACCCTTCATCTGGAAAAAAAAGAAAAAGAAAACATGCATGTATTTAAGAATATTAAAGGGGGGAAGATCTTATTCCAGTCAGAACTTGTGGATAATTCATTGCTCCAAATTGTAGGTGAGATCAGAAGAATACCTCCCCTGCCTCTATTCTGTTGGAAAACAAAAGGAAATCAATAGGACAAATTTAGAGTCCAGTGGCACCTTTAAGGCAACAAAGGTTTATTCAAGGTATGAGCTTTCATGTGCATACATCCTTTTTCAAAAGTTTGTTCTACTGCTTCAGACCAACATGGCTGAACGAAATCAATATTCACAATGAGCTTATCTCCTTGAGCATAATTTGGTGCCCTCATGTTGGTCACAAGCAAAACTTGTTAGCCCTGGTAGAATACATTATACTTAGATTCATTTATAAAAGATACATTTTCTGGTTTGAGAATGTCTGAGATCTTCTGCATAACCTAACTTATCCTCTTTGGGTGCCTACCTCAGGTCATCCATCCATCCATCTATCTATCTGATTTCTGCCCCAACCTCCCAGGCAAGACCAGCTCAGGGCGGCTTACGTGAAAATCAATACATAGTTTACAATAAAACCTAGATACAAATTTAGATTAAAACCATTCTAAAATCATTATCATATTAATCATATATCAATCATTATCATATTCAATTCTATTTTGAGATGTTTAAACTCAATAAAGCATGCCAAGATCCTAGAGATAATGGACTACCATCCTGCCTACAACAGGCTTTCTAGTCTTCCTGATCAAGATGATCTCGCTACTTGTTTTCCTGTAAGATTACTTCATTTTATTTTCAAAAATTATATCCTGCCTTTCTGCCCTAACAAGGGCCATGAAGGTGGCTAACATACAGGACAAAATCACATTTTAAAACCATTACAATCAACCCCAAACCAATCTTACAGATATTCGCTTAGATGCACTGATGCGCAAGCAGAAACACAGACTTAGTACAGTTCAGCTTGTGGAAGATCTTGTGCAACACCTAGCACTTCCCTCCCTATTTATAGTGCCCAGAAACTGGTTGCTCAAGATCGTGCATAAATGGAAATGCATGTAGTGATACAATAAGTTTAATTTTGTGCAAGTGGCTACCATGGTATTTTTCTTGTGTTTCCGTGTGCACAAAAGCTCTAGCATAAATGTGCTCAATCCAACCGACTGAATACCTTAATGCATCCTTTAATGGTTGAAATGAATTCAGCTACATAGGTGAAGTAGAGAGGCAGCAATTTACAGTAGCAGTCAAATTCTATTAAGGATCCTGTTATATTGCATTGCTGGATGGATGCATTATACTGCTCTGATTGCATTGTTTTTAGTTGTATAATCCACCTTGAGTCTCAGTAAGAAAGAATATAAATGAAGTATGCGCTGATATTAAACTGGCCTGAACTGACCTCAACTAAAACAGCCAGACAGTCACAAAGTTCCCTTTTGCTCCTAAATGATCATTTCCTGATGATGCAACTTCAAAGGCTTATTCAAGGAACTTCCCCTCCTGCCTCCTCCAGACACTTGTCAGTGAACCCCAAATGTATCTTTCCTGCTGACATGCCACCCAACCGTTCTATGCCCAAGGACTATCCTTAGGCTATTCTAAACTTTTAGAATGAACTAAATATTGGTGTGGATATAACCTTCCTCCAAGGAGCCTTCCTCCAACGTCAGATATATTTCCAAAGCTGCACAAAAAAAGGGGGGGGGGAGGCTGACACACGAAGCTAGATTACCAATGAAGACATAACTGAAGTGTCTCATTTGTATCACCTATAAAACTTTTGCTCAGCCAAGAAACCCTCATTGTTATTCTTACATCAATCTTCGAGGCCTTGGAGAAAGCTCCCACAGGATGGACATGGTCGTAGAGAATAATAACACCAACCATGACTCTCATGCAGAACATAAGGGTCTCTTCACTAGTGAACCTACTTCTGTATTCTCTGGAAAACAAACAAAACAAAATAAATCATTGCTTTGATTTTATACTTCAAATTAGAAACAACTCATTTTCAAAGCAGTGAAAAAGAGCGAATGCAAAAGATCTTTTCCAAGGATAGTCTCTTCTATATCATTGATCCTTCAGGTCTGGCCATAGGTGTCAACTATGGGGGGGTGAGCTCGGGCCTCCCCTGAAATTTCCCAGGGGGGACTGAGCCCCCCTGGCAAAACGGAGTGCCCGCCGGCCCGCCCGCCCGCCGTTGCCGCCACCGCCATGCCTTTCAGGCCCCCTTTTTTCTCAGGCCGGCAGGCCGGCCCACCCACCGCTGCTGCCTCTCCCTGGCACCATAAAGTTTCAGGAGGGAGGGAGGAGTGACCAGGTGGCAGGGAGAGGCAGAGGTGGTGACATTGTCCTGGGGCACGCACGCGCTTTGCACGTGCACAGGAGCCCCCACCCTCCCGAGAAATTGACAACTCGATGCCCCTGGATCTGGCTAAAAATAACGGAATAGGGGATTTGGGATGAATCATAAATAGGACAGCAAGCATCAAACATGACACAATACAAAATGCAATTTTGGAATGGTACTAGTTGCAGTATTTCCAGCAAAGTTATGAAATGGTCAATATCTTAAGCAGCACGCACATGCACAAAAACACACACTCAGAATTTATTTCACTTTTTCTAGATAAAAAGTCATTTTGCTGGAGGAAGGAGTTTTTAAAAGCAGTATGCAGTTTCACAAAGAAAACCCCACTGATATTCAAAGAGCAATTTCTATTTGTACAAGGAATACCACGAGCATTAGAAGGCTGATCTAAATTTTAATTTAAGAATGCAGTTGAAGCACAGTATTTCAAAGAGAGGAATGGTCATCAATAATAACTGTACAATGATCATACCAAAGCCAGTGCTATGGCTTGTGCAACAATCCCTTTGTTAACAGAACACAACTTAATTAGAGATTAATTCTGCTGACCGGCTGGTTGGATACTTGCCACTTTACCTTGAGTTTCTTCTAGTGCCACTGCATCTGGTTTAGACTAAGGAACCATTTAATAATGCAGCCCTTAATTTTACAATAGAAACTTGTGAAATATGGGTGCCTTGATTACAATGAAGGTTAGGGCTCCAAAAACACAGTTGTATCTCCAAAGATCTACAGAAACTGTCAAACAATTACTTTCACCAAACATGTCCATTCGAGAGATAGTAGAAGGCTCAATTTTTAAAGAATGAACAAGTTTGCATTGTCTATATACAACCATGTCAGTGTGTGACTGAGGAGTGCAAGGTTCATTAGGTTCTCCTAACAGAATGACCAATCTCTCAACATCAAAGCTTGTAAAAATACACAATTGATTCAAAGGGTAAAGTCATGTGGAAAGTGACCTGTTTTAAAGATCTCTGACCTCTTTTTTTGTCCAGCCATATCTTTCTCCCCTCCCTTTTCCAACTTTAAATATTTGTCAGAAAGGATAAAGCCTCTTAGCAAAAACCACAAATCAGACAAATTTTCCTTCTCACAATCATGAATTGCACAAAAGCTAAGCAACTGTGATTACAATTTACTTGTACTTCAAGATGTGTGAATAGTGGACCATTTAGTCATTGCTAAGTACCAAGATGTCACACAATGTTTCTTTCACTAATTAAGAAGAAAATATGTATAGTTTGTTTAGCATTTCTTTTGACAAAAGGCACACTAAAAGTGATTTACTAAAGCAATACCACCTTAAAGCTAGTACACAGAACACTCTGGAATATGTTGCATGGTCCTCCAATGATATACTAACTAGAAACCTCTTTTTCATCTCTCCCCACATTCGCTTTGATCCCACAGGGCATTTCAGCAGATGAAAGATATTTCTATTTGCAGAGTGTGATGTTCTTGCCTCCCCGCTCATGCTGTAGCCTAATGACCACAAAAGGCTGTTCATGCACAGGAACCACCCCCTCCCGAACAACATGCGGGAGGATCTGGTGTGTGTGTGGGGAAATCAGCAAAAATTCCCCCTTCTACCTTGAGAAATCCTCTGGGGAGTCAAGCCACTGCACTTGGAGAACCAGGTTTGATTCCCCACTCTTCCACTTGCAGCTGCTGGATGACTTTGGGCAAGCCATAGTTCTGTCAGAACTGTTCCAGAAACAGCAGTTCTTGAAAGAGCTCTCTCAGCCCCACCTACCTCTCAGGGTGTCTGTTGTGGGGAGGAGAAGGGAAAGGAGTTTGTAAGCTGCTCTGAGACTCTGAGTGAAGGGCAGGATATAAATCCAATCCAATCTCCTCTTCTTCTTCCTCTTCTATCCCACATGTCCCAGACAATTTGAATTGTGTAATAAAAGGGGCCAGCACAAGATATTACAAATGATGCAAGCTATCATGAAAAAGAGCCAGCCCAGTGTTTCATCCATTCTTTCTACAATGTAATATATATATATTGTAATATGCTGTAATATTGTAATACACTGTAATATATATATAGGAACTCAGTGGATTATGTAACATCACACCGAGTTTCTATGACTGAGTTTCTATTCCAAGCAGTAGCCAGTAAGGTTACTGGGTAAGGTAGTGGAAAAGGCAGCAGTGACACAGCTCCAGCCTTTCTTGGAAGATCCCTTCCAGTCTGGTTTTCACCCTGCTCATGGGACAGAGACGGTATTGGTCACCTTGGTGGATGACCTACGGAGACATCTGGATCAAGGCGGCTTGGTGCTGCTGCTTCTTCTTGATCTGTCAGCAGTATTTGATATGGTCAGTCATGAGCTGCTGACCCACCTCCTCTCCAATGGGGGATAGAAGGACTAGCTTTACAATGGGTGGCCTCCTTTCTCCAAGATTGGGGACAGAGGGTGGCACTGGGGGAGGGAGCTGTCTAGCGGCACCCACTCGTGTGTGGTTTGCCACAGGGATCGATTCTCTGCCCAATGCTATTCAACATCTATATGTGTCCCCTTGCCCAGATTATCTGGAGGTTTGGGCTGGGTTGCCACCAGTATGCGGATGACGCCCAGTTCTATCTACTAATGGACAACCACCCAGACTCTGCCCCTAAACACCTGGACAAGGCATTACAAGCCATGGCTAGATGGTTAAAGCAGAGCTGACTGAAACTGAATTTATTGAAGACGGGGGTCCTGCACCTGCACTGTGGGGGTCAGGGGTTGGGTATTGGGCTCCCAGCCTTCGACGGGACCCCGTTGGTGCCAGTGCTGAAGGTCAAGAACCTGGGTGTGCTCCTGAATGCCTCACTGACTATGGAGGCCCAGGTCACCGCCATAGCCACATCTGCCTTCTTCCATCTGAGGCAGACCAGGCAGTTGGCCCCATACCTCTTCCCCAGCAACATGGCTGCAATGACCCATGCAATGGTCACTTCCAGATTGGATTATTGTAATTCTCTCTATGTGGGGCTGCCCTTGACTCTGTTCCGGAAGTTACAGCTAGTGTAGGACGCAGCAACACGGGTGTTGATGTCACTGCCTGTGCGGGCCCACATCTGCCCAGTGCTGCACGAACTACACTGGCTGCCTATTGAATTCCAGATCTCCTTCCAGGTGCTGGTGCTTGCCTTCAAAGCCCTATATGGACAGGGGCCTGCATATCTTCGAGACCGCCTCTCCTCATATGAGCCCCGCAGAACACTGCATTCTGCAAACCTGCATCTTCTGGTAGTCCCTGGCCCCAAGGATGTCTGACTTGCCTCAACTGGGGCCAGGGCCTGTAAGATGGGAGTTCTTCCGCCAGGCTTTCAGTTGAGGCAGTCGGCATCTACCTGATATGGCCTCCCCTCCAGGGACTGTAGATTCACATTGCTGGAATCAACATCATCTATCGAGGCATATTGGACATCTAGTACTAGATTGCTTTAGGTTTTAAATTTTAATTGATTTATGTGTTTTAGATGTTAATTGTAAATCTGCACCATGTGCAGACTGATGTATTTGGAACCCGCCCTGAGCCTGCACTGTGGGGGTCAGGGGTTGGGTATTGGGCTCCCAGCCTTCAACGAGACCCTGTTGGTGCCAGTGCTGTAGGTAAAGAACCTAGGTGTGCTCCTGAATGCCTCACTGACTATGGAGGCCCAGGTCACCGCCACAGCCAGATCTATGTGGAAAGCACAGGCTATAAATTGAAAGAAAAAAAGAAAGAAAGAAAGAAAGAAAGAAAGAAAGGTCAGCTAAAACTTACTACATGATGACATGTCCTGCACTAACAGTGCTTAAGCAAAGTTATAACCCTTCTAAGTCCCTTGAATTCAATGGACTCAGTGCTATCAAATGGCACTATAAATATCTCTAGATGTTATGGGGGTGAAGGGCAGAAAATGATGTTGTATTGTGTGTGGAGGGAATTTTGGAGAGATAATTTCATTGAAGAATGCTGGCTACAGTGATGCCATTAATATTTAAAATAATTGCTCTGATATACAAGTGTACTTCATTTACACTAAAGTCTATTTTAATTTAAAAAATGCTTGCCCTTGATAACAGTTTTCTGTTCATAGTTTAACCTAAGAATATTGTGTACATATTGCGTGTAAAATGTTGTCGTCACAGCCGACTCATGGCGACCCCTCAGGGTTTTCAAGGCAAGAGACTTTCAGAGGTGGTTTGTCACTGCCTGCCTCTGCGTAGTCAACCTGGACTTCCTTAGTGGTCTCCCATCCGAGTACGAACCAGGGCTGACCCTGCTTAGCTTCTGAGATCTAACAAGATGGGGCTGGCCTCGGCCATCCAGGTCAGGGCAAATATTACAAACACTTTTTTTTTTTTAAAGAGAATTACTTCTAAATTGCACTTCTAATATACTTTTAAATAGTTCTAGTGCACTTCTGCACAACAGGATTTTTTAAAAGTGCATAATTCTCCCTCCATCAAAATGGGTATTTATCACAGCCAAAAGTCATTTTTAATTTTAAAAAATTCAGATGGGAGAAAAGCATGGTTGCTGAATGGGCATAATTTAAAATCCATTATAAAAAAAAACCTGTGGACCAATTTAGAACTTTTAAAATGCAGGTTGTTTCCTTGCAGATGTCTCTTGTAACTTGATAAAAGAATTTTCAGTTTGTGACAAGGGAAGGTTATCCGTTGGTCACTGAAAGTGCTGAGACGGAAGCATCATTACCCACAGGTTACACAATTGTTTCTTTTATCCGACTGCAGCCTCCAGTCAAATATATTCTGCGTGTTTTTAAAGCGTTGTGCAGACTGTTTTTTAACAGAGAGAACATAATGATTGTATACAACACAGCCCACAATGCCTTTTTCGCATCAACTTCTCTCTGTAATAACTATTGGCTATCTCCAGCCTTACAGCAGAATGAGCTCCCTAAAAAGTTATAAACTACATTAACAAACTTGTAATAATCTTTGTACTGTTACACCAGAAAGGAAAATATGTTTTTCTACCTCTTTTACAGCTAACTTACGGTGTTTCCAGCATGACTTTACATACACTGGCCATCGTACTTAAACAGTCTGTCGTATTCTCAATTGGTAGGGTTTTGTTCTGGGGAAGTTGAAGAAGAAAAAAAAGATCAGTCAGTTGGTATTTCCTGGTGGTCTGCTTTCTGTTTTCAGAACATATACTTGCAGTCTCATCACCTCTGCAACAAAGCGCATTGTAGCATTGCTCAGTGTCTTCAGCACAGGTGTAGCTTCTGCATAAAAGAGGGACATTCTGTTGGCCATCTCATTGTTCACTTCATTCTCAATGTCAAGCTGAAGGAAACACAAGGAAATACTAGTTAAGACAACTTGCCCTGCTGGCTGCCACAAACATGGAGACGGCCAGTCACATTGATGAGCAATCATGTTCAAAGCATAATCTAATTTTGAACCTTTTGGAGGTCAATAATCCATAGGGTTGCCCTAAACTGGAAGCAACTTGACAGCACTTAACACACACAGCAACACATTGAGGGGTGGGACTGTGGTACAGTGCTGGTATGCAGATTTGAAGCTTTGGAGCATGAAAAGAACTGCCTTAACTCATCTTTGGATTTGAGTCATACTTCTTTACTTGAAGCTGATGACCATACTGCTAATGGTACTAACTGCTGCTGCTGGTAGGCAGAAGGTCCCAGGACTGAACGTTCTTGTTAAAGGATCTTGGGTGGTAGAAGTCAGGGAAGACCCATTCACTAACATCTTGGAGAGAGAGAGACTGCTGGCCAGAGTAGAGACTATTGAACTGTGGGATAGAGCAGGTCGAGAAAGAAGTACGTTTCACTCTTTCTCACGATACAAGAACTCGTGGGCACTCAATAAAATTGCTGAGCAGTCAGGTTAGAATGGATAAAAATACTTCTTCGCCCAAAGAGTGATTAACACGTGGAATTCACTGCCACAGGAGGTGGTGGCAGCTACAAGCATGGACAGCTTCAAGACAGAATTGGATAAACATATGGAGCAGAGGTACATCAGTGGCTCTCAGCCACAAGGGATAGAGAGGAACTCTCAGTCTGGGGCAAGTGATGCTCTGTATTCTTGGTGCTGGGAGGGGCAACAGTGGGAGGGCTTCTAGTGTGCTGGCCTCACTGTTGGACCTCCTGGTGGCCCCCCAATATTTTTGGGTACTGTGTGACGGAGTGTTGGACTGGATGGGCCAATGGCCTGATCCAACATTGGCTTCTCTTATGTTTTTATGAACTAGACAAACCAATGGTCTGACATGGTCTGAGGAACATTTAATGTGTTTATATATCAGCTGAGCTTGTGTTCCTTGATCAGCACTCTTCCTTGACATAAGGCAAACCACTTTTCAAACTGAGTGGAATTCTGGCACGGAGGTAAGGAGAAGACAATCTATTATTCAAAGTAAAAAAAGAAAGATGTACTCTGTATCTCTAAGTCTTTAGGGGCACCTACAGTAGCTTTTGGGATCCTACGAAGTACAATAAAGTAACATTCTCTTAGCACAGTTGTCACATCTATGGTTTCTCTTCAGATATAAATACAAAGAACTAAAGCAGATAAATTCTTACCATGATTAAGGACTTAAAATTGTGAATAAATCTTATCCTTGGGACCATCAGTCACTAAGCCTGTCCACCAAAAGCCCTACCCACTGCCTAAGTCTGTTGGCCAAAAGCCTTGCAACCTCTTGGTATGAAATCTCTATCCATGATAATGGATCCCTAAAAGTACATTTGCAGTACCAGGCTTTTATAGGAACAGCTTGTAAGTTTATTGTGGTGTAAACATGTCTATGAACTCTGCCTTCAGTGTCAACGTAACAACAAATATCAACATATCACCTTCTGGTATACAGTAAGCTTCTGAAAGGGAAAAAAAAACCCTCACTTACATGCATATTGTTTATTCTGTTGCGACTTATTGTCCTCCTATAATAGCTGAAGTCATTCTGAATTGCTGGGTTCCTCATCTTTAAAAAAATAAATGATAAAGTCCATGAAGAAATCAGCTTCCAAAACTACTAACAGAATAACCATATTTCAGCATCCCACGCTTCTTTCTCCTAACCTTGAGTTCATCGAAACGGAGAGTAAAATGCAAGATGGCAGCAAACTGCTTAGCAAGGGCCTGCTCGCGCTCTAAGTGCTGTGTTGGTGTATATGGTGGACAGGTCAGGGATTCCAATAAGCTCTGCAGTGCTTTCTCTGGGAAAAGAGTATGGGGCAGGGGAGAGAAGAAAGTGAAATTGCACTAACTTGTTTCATTTATTAAAAAGCCATTTTCAAACTAGTGCACAACAAAATCTGCACTGCCATTTTACTGGGCAGGTCAACAGTTAAAGACTTCAAAACTTTATTAGCAAAACACTACATCTGGCTTTTACATGATTGTCCACACATACATTTATTTACCAATCATTATTAGAGAAAAGGCCTCTTGCATTATAGTCTCTTCACTGCAAATCTGGGGAAATGGAATAGTTCATAACACCTCGGAACCAAGATGTTCAAAAAATAAAGTCCTTGAAAGACCCATGTCCAGCCAATAATTTTTTGGGGAGGAGGAAAGAACCTTCAGGTTTCTTAATTGCACTGAAAACCAGTCCACACCTGTGGAAAATGCTTGTGGTAAGTCCCTCCTGGCTGATATTTCCATCCAATCACATGTATGTAGACTCTAGATGCAGAGGCCCTGTATAAACCACCTTTCTTCTACTTATCTTTTGCATACCATTATGTAGGTCCATTTTCTTCCAAGTTCTCAAGACATCCCCTCTCTAGATCTCTCTTTCTAGTCCTCACAACCCAAGTATTAAAGTATTCTTTTGCATACAGGTGGCTGGCCATATATAATACCAGTCTTAGAGATGTCAAAGGATTTTTTTTCAGGTTACCACCACCCTGTGGATGAGTAACATTCAGAAGTACACACACCAGAAGGCAAAGACACTCTAAACTCAGATATTAAACTGGCCTAATGGAAGTTCCCCTCAAAAAGCATTCAGAAGGTATAAGCCAATAAATTCTGTTGAGACATTAGACAGGTCCTCACCTAATCTGAGTGAAAATTCATAAAATCGCTTCAACCTCACCACCAGGGGACAGACTGAATTCCAGGCTCTTTCTTGAAGCTGGATATCATTTGGGTTTTGAATTGCCTGAAGAAGAAAAAATTGACCAATGTCACAGCCATGACTGTGGTACAAAACAGCCACAATTCACCCCAGTGCACTCCCACTTTTGAATGTACCTGAATCCAATACCCCAGAAAGACTTCATTTATTAGAAAGGAGTTAATTCTGTCAGCAGATTCTAACAATTAAAATCCATTACTGTTAGCCCTGCCTTTGCCCTATTTTTTTCTACTGAATTTTTTTAGCCTGAGTTCCTTGAGACAGAGGTGTGTTATTTTTCCCCTATGTACATTACCATATAAAACACCAAGTACTCTGAGGGAGCTGAATAAATGAACAGCAATGTAATCATGACAACATCTCTGCAAATCAGAGAGGGATGCAGATCCCAAAGCCAAGCTGCTTGTCGTCACTTCTGGGGGGTCACTATTAGGAGCAGAACTGGCAGGAATGCTTAGAAACCACCAATGTGCGGTGCTCTCATCCTACATCAGACTTTATTATCTGTCCTCTTAGTTATCCATAGATAAATCAGATTTAGAAAATATTTGCAATGTGTGCAGGATGCATGTAAGAGGAGTATCTCTGGCATGGATCCAGCCATGGGTGCCCCTGAAATGCTGTTTCAGGGATGCACTTTGTGATGCAGCAGAAGACACAGAAACTGTATTCCGCTGGTGGAAATTCTTCCACCCACAGAAACACTAGTCAGATTCAAGCCTCTGCATTTTTAATTTAACGTCAGGAAGTGTTTCTACAAGCTTCAGGGAGATTACCCTTTGGGCAACTTCCTCTGATTACCTGGGTGTGGTGGCAGTCTCTGAGACAAAGGATTAACTAAATCAGGAACATTCTCACAATTTCTGGTTTAATTGTTCATAATCATGGACACCCAGTTAACAAAAAAAAAAATCAAAACACCCCTCCCAACAGAGTGGAATGCGAAATAGTGCAGAGTGATGTTGATTCTTCTTCTGTGATCAACATACGTCTCTAATCTCTTGTCCAGCTCCTTTGTAGGACTGCAGGTCTGACAGCATGCTCTCTGAATCCTGTAACACAGCACTGACTTGGTTCCATACTTCCCTTTCTCCCTCTGTAGGCTGAGCATCTGTGCAGAAGAAAGGAGACAGTTCAAAGCAGTAGACTGCCAATGGAACCAGCATGAAACAATAATTCAGTTCACTTAATAATAGTGCATTGATAATAGTAGTGCATCTATGGAAGCTTGCTGGGTGATCCTGGGGCCAGTCACACAATCTCCGACTAATATACGCCACACAGTTGTTGTGGGGATAAAATGGATGGGAGCAGAAAAATGTAAGTTGCTTTGGGTCCCCACCAGGGAGAAAGGGGTAAAAACGCAGCAAATAAACAGATTCAAGGTTTAGCAAAACTGCTAGGCTCTCCCAATCATGTCTTTGGCAATAAGGGGACCCTGCAGCCAGCAACACTCAACATCTTCATCACAAGCTTCACACTACTTAATGGAGGCAGAGGGGTGTAATATAGGGTTCTTAACAAGGTTGGGAGAGGCACACAGTCTCAAACAAGCCTGTCTTCATATAACCTATGTCTATTTGAGTTATCCAAAAGCACTATACCTTAGTGAGTCATAAAAAGACACACCCCTTATCTCCTAAGAGGGACAGAAATCTTGCTGGTTTCAAATGCTATTCAAAGTGTAGTCCTTCCCTCTCAAAGATCAGCATTATAATACAAAGCAGCGGTCTTCAGAATGAGCACAGGACTCCCAGCAAGCACATGAGAGAAGTCCTATGACACCAGAGTTATGTGACATAACGAGAGAATATGGAGTTACAGTTTGTGTATGCATGTGGGAATTCCCATCTGAAATCAGTGCTGGGGAAAGGCCTTTGCCCACCATTATTTATTTATTTATTTATTCATATTTGTATCCTGCCCTCCCCGTGGGCGGGTTCAGGGTGGCTCACACGAATCAGTAGAAATACCATACATCCACATAGACATTTAAAACATATTTAGAACCTTTTGAAAGCATTTTAAAACAGTCTGTCAATAATCAAAATGCTAGATAATAATAAGTAGACCATGCTGGTCTACTTAAGATTACAGTCTCAGCAGCTGCACTAATTTTGAAAGGGGTAACTCCAAAAGACATCAGTTAAATGAAATTGCTCATAAAGAGCATAAAGTTTAAGTATATACAGACTATATTTATGAAAACCAAAAGGCAAGGAGAGGGTAATATTATACATACACACAGGGGTCCTTTCGTAGAAAAAGAGGTGCAGGAGCTCATTAGCATAACTCATTAGCATATGCCATATCCCCTGACATCACCGGAAGTGTGTCAGAAAGGGAATGTCAGGCCGAAGACAGACTGGCAATCTGAAGCGGAGGCAAAGCGGAGGGAACTGGAGCGGGGGAAAAAACTCACGGAGCTGGCCGTTCACACTGGCCAGAGCAATGCGGATCAGCGGCGATACGGAGCGTTCAGACTGCCCACGGAGGGTTCACACTCGCGCGTAGCCAGCCCGCGCGGCTCGCGCCTGCCGCTGCACTTTTTTTTGTTTTCCTTTGATGTTTTTCGCATATGCGCATATGCGCATGTGCGCATATGCGCATATTACATATGCACATATTGCATATGCGCATGTGCGCATATGCGCATATGCGCATATGCGAAAAACTTTTTGCCGGTGCGTTCACACTTCCTCCGGATGCCTCCCGCTTCTTCCAGTTCACACTGTTTGGAAGCGGGAGGCATGCGGAGGAAGGCCCCTGAACACCGGGAAAAACTGGTGTCCGGGTAAAGCGGAAGGAAAGCGGCTGGGAGACGGGTAAGTACGCAACGGAGCCGATGGGCAGATGCGCATGTCTGAACGGGCTCCTTTCCTCCGTTTGCGAAGCGTGCCTGCCCCGCTTCAGATTGCCAGTCTGTCCTCGGCCTCAGTTTCAGCCCCATTATACCCTATGGGCCATTGAAATCACTGGCAAAAAACTTATAGGGTATATGAGGGGCTGGAGGAAAGGGGGTTTGCGGGAGAGGATCCAAACTTGCAGGGTAGCTGCTGGGGCCTCTCCTTGAAATACCCACGAAGTTTCAAGAAGATTGGACCACGGGGTCCAATTCTACGGGCCCCCAAATAGGTTGTCCCATCCCCTCTATTGTTCTCTATAGTGGGAAAATGCTGGAATGTCAAGATTTCTTTCATATGCGGTAGACTTGTATAAAAAGCAAAAAAAAATTCTGGAAAGAAATACACTGAAAAATGCAGGACATACTAAAGGTTAAATTCCCAATGGAAGCTCACTCAATTAGGTATCCCCCTAACAAATTACCCAAAAAATTAGAAAAGATATTCAAATACACGGTGAGAGTGGCTAGAACTATTTACACAGCAAAATGGGAATTAGATGTCTGTCCACATTTAGAAGAATGGGAAAATAAACTTGCTGAATATGAAGTAATGGCAGAATTAACAACCTACTTGAGAAATGGGTCTACGAAATTTGAGGAGAGTATTATGTGTACTATGCTAGCAGGAGCCAAACTTAGAATGTCTAAAATATTATATACAAATGTATGGTAAAAAAAATAGAAGTAGAATTAAAATCTGTTTTAGATGTAAGATCTTTAATACAAATTGGTTCTTGATATGACATAAATAATAGACCTTCCCTCACACCTTGATATATTTATATCTGTTAAAGGTTCTAATGAATATGCAGAAGTGGCAAAAATATGTTATATTGAATACACAGTAATGATGAACCTAATGATGTAGTCAAAATAGATGAATTATGAAGTTTGAAAATTAAACTTACAATGTTGAATATAATCATGTTCCAACAGAAGTAAGAATATTATAGATAATACCTTAAAAATTATAACAAAGAAGATGTAAGGGAAAGTATTTTCTGTCTTATACATTTTATATTACATGATTGTCCTAAACAAATGCAATTATGTTGTATAACCCCTTTCCCCCCCTTCTTTTATGTAACCTCACTGTCTTCCTAAATAAATAAATAGATCCTCCCCCCAAGCTACTGAGGAAGAATCAGCATGGATTCTATAAGGGACTATTTACCATATTCAAAGCTAAACAGCTGTTACCACCAGGACCATGAATCACAACAGATTACAGCTAATTTATTAATATTCATTTTTAGCAGACATATCAGTTTTGAAATATCTGCAAGCTGCTTACTATATGGATATTGCTCTGGAGTTAATGTCATAGTAGGGGGGTGGGAAGGCCCTCCTCACTTTTGTAAACAAAGGATTGGATCCTGACTCCTGCAAATGGAAAAGAGTTTGCTGAAGCTGTTGACCTCCCCCATCCTTGAGGCAGAATCCAACACTTTTATTTACTATGGAGCTGGGTGACTTGAGAAGGACTGGGAAATGTCTAGAACAGTGTTGGTGGAAAACTTGAACTGAATCTGACAGATGTGCTATAAGCTCATTCGAAGACCCAAGAGGTGGCAGTGACAGCGGCAAAGAAGTCTTACTTTGCCGCTACTGTTGCATCAGCTAGTTTGTGCCCAGCTCACTCTGAACTATTTCAGCACAATATGCTGATGACATCCAGCTCTATATTTCTTTAACCAAATCACTTGGTGATGCTGTAGAGGTCCTGAACCAGTGCCTTACTTCTGTGGTTAAATGGCTAAGCATGAACAAGTTGAAACTGAATCCTGACAAGATGCAGGTAGTGTAGGTTGATAAGACCAGGGCTCCGTTGGGGCCGGGGCGCGCCGGAGCGCCGCTCCGGGAGAGACGCGGCGGGGGGGGCGGGCACTTAACAAAGCCCCGCCCCCCCGCCGTCGTCCCCCGTCAATGCTTCCCGGGGCTGCGGCAGAGCGCCGCAGGCCCCGGGAAGCCGCTTCCCTTCCCCCCCTTCAATTGTCCCGGGGCCGGCGGCACTCCGCCGGCCCCGGGAAGGAGAAGCCTCCCCCCTCCCACTGCTCCCTCCCCCCTCTCACTGCTTCTTCCTTTCCCGTCCTTCCCCTCTCTCCCCCCTTCCTTCCTTCCTTCTCTCTCTCCCCCCACCTACCTACCTTCCTGTTCCTTCCTTTCCCCCTTCCTTTCTTCCTTCTCTCTCTCCCCCCCACCTACCTACCTACCTTCCTGGTCCTTCCTTCCTTCTCTCTCTCCCCCCACCTACCTACCTACCTTCCTGTTCCTTCCTTTCCCCCTTCCTTCCTTCCTTCTCTCTCTCCCCCCCACCTACCTACTTACCTTCCTGTTCCTTTCTTCCTTCCTTCCCCCCTTCCCCTGTCCTTCCTTCCTTCCTTCCTTCCTTCCTTCTCTCTCTCTCTCCCACCTACCTACCTACCTTCCTTCCTGTTCCTTTCCTTTCCTTCCTTCCCTCTCCCTCCCTCCCTCCCTTCTTGCCTTCTGACACACTGCCGATGACGTCATCGCTTCCGGTGACGTCAGGGGTGTGGCATATGCAAATTAGTTATGCTAATGAGCTCCTGCACCTCTTTTTTTTACGAAAGGACCCCTGGATAAGACTAAGATCTTGAAGGACACTTTGCTCCCCACTTGATGGTGTCGAGCTGGTTCTTGCTGACTCAGTTAAGAGCCTAGGCATTATACTGTATCCAGCATTATTGCTGGAGAAGCACGTTGATGCAGCTGCAAAAGATGCATTCTGTCTGATTCATTTAACCTTGAAGATGAACCCCTATCTTGACTTGACTGATCTGGCCATGTGGATCCATGCTATGGTTACCTTATGTGTAGACTACCGTAGTGCATTCTATGTGACTCTGCCTTGAAAGTTAACTAGGAAACACCAGTTGGTACAGAAACTGAAGCCCAGTTACTCTAATGGAGTATCTCAGTCATACTCATTTTGCAGACACTCCATTGGTTACCAACCTGTTACTGGGTTCAATTCAAGGTTCTGATTATTGCCTATAGAACCCTAACTTATGTTGGACACACTTGGATAGGTTTGTTTCTTTTGCATTGTTTTTCAGTTCTATTACTCTAGTCCTACTGCATGGCTTATTGGATGTCTTATGCTGTTTTGTAACCCGCATTGAGTCTCAGCAAGAAAGGTGAGTTATCAACAAAGTTTCAAGAAATGCCCAAACAAAATGCATTTAGGATTACATGTATTTGCTAGAAAACTTATGTGAAAACTACATTTGAAAAGATATCTGTGTAGTTTAGCGAAATGCAGTTAAGCACTCACTTGCAACCACTTTTTAAAATTAATGTATATAATTCTGTTAATTCAACAATGACAAGCAAGGTGCCACATAAACAAAGATTTTGCATTATCTTTCATAGGCTAGGTAGATATAAAACCATTAACTATAAATCTAAATAAATACTGAGGCAACTGTGGGTAGGCATCAGAAGTTTGCTTGTTTCCTTTTGATAATGACGACCAAGTTCTAAAAAGCGTCTCATGTATATATATTATTTTAAATGTTTTTATGCTGCCCTTCCACCTGATCAGGGTTTACAAGGCAGCAAACTAACCCTTAATTTTAAAAAGCAAAGCAATTTGTCTATTAATCCTTTTGGAATACATCACAAGCCACTTACAATGATCAATTTGTACATCCAGAGGTGAGGTGAGTAGGGTTGCCAGCCTCCAGGTGGGGCCTGGGGATCTCCCGCTTTTACAACTAATCTCCAGCTGACAGAGATCAGCTCCCCTGGAGAAAATGGTTGCTTTGGAGGGTGGACTCTATGGCATTGTACCATGCGAAGGCCCCTCCCCAAACCCCACCCTTTCCTGGCTCCACCCTCAAAGTCTCCAGGTATTTTTCCACCCAGACTTGGCAACCCTAGAGGCGAGAAAAGACTAGGAAGCATAGGACCCTGAGGGCTGCCCCACTCTTCCTCTCTCTGATCAAATTAATGTCAGAATGGTACACTACAGTGCCCCTGGAATCACTGGGTTGGATCTAACCAGCCTTTTTTACTTTCTTTTACCTAATTCCATGCCTTACTACAGTCTCTATACCCCATGGCTTTTGTACACACAGTTCCCATGATCCTCAGCATACCTTTTTTGGTGATCAAACAGGACACTTTCCTCCCTTTTTTACCAACTGAAAAGTTGGTTGGATCCAACCCACTTTCAGGAGGTTCTAGTCTTTGTTTAAAGACATTCTCAGGCTGTGGTCACACACACTAAACAATCCACTTTCAATCCACTTTCCAACTGGATTTTGCCAGTTCACACAGTAAAAATCCACTTGGGAAGTGCACTGAAAGTGGATTGGAAGTGGATTATTTAGCGTGTGTGACCGCAGCCTCAGATTAAATAGCAGGCAAACAAGAAAACTACAGCCGCACCTTGCCCAGAAAGTTGCCAGATTACATGACAGCATTAGATCATTAGCTGGTCCTTTAAATTCATGCTAATGATTATGAAACATGGCATTGGGATTTTGGATTATCTGAGCAGCTAGCTGTTGAGAGGACATTGGAAAACTGTAAGTGGTGTGTGCTGTATCGCCATTCATTATGGTACATTAATGCATGCAATTTATTAGGAATAAAAATGAGAAAAGAATGCAAGCCAGGCAGGAAGCTTTGCTCACTTTCAAAGTCAAAGAAATTTTTTTGGCCCCTGATCAAACCCTGTGCAAGCTGAGAACTTTTAAAAGATTCCCATTCGGTTCCTGAAAAATAGAAAAGGAACAGGAAAAGTGCTCTGGGAGAACAAATATTGAAAACATTAAGTCAGATCTTTTGTACGGCTACCTGCTAAAGCAAATCAGGCTTATACATTCCTTCTCAACCTTTTCCTAAATCAGGGGAAATGATGTTCCAGTCTTTGAACTTACTTTCAAAATCCAGGAAAAAATGTGGGTTGTTTTCAATTTCCCTGGAAAGGACTTTAAGAAGGTTACCCATACCAGCAAACCTAGTGAATGCAACAAAACCATAAAGAGTTACATCTGCACAATTAGGATGCTGACAAAAGCAAAGGTTTGACACATTCTGCTCTTCTCATTCACTTTGAAACAATAACACTTATCTCTGATGAAAATACAAAGTATAAAGAAGACTATTAGGGAGTAGTGCAAACAGCATCTAGTGGGGCAGATCCAGCCACCATCCAAGGAGCCTTCCACCAGCTTAAGGAACCTTTCTCTACATGAAGTGGCCTTCCATTGGAGGAAATCTCTTTAGACTGGAGGAAGACTTCAAACTTTGCTCAGTGGAGTGGTAGGATAGCAGTAGGATCCACCCCAGCAGCTAATTATTGGTGGAACCTCAAGCAACCAAAGAGATAACAGAAGTTGCCTTAATTACTGAGGCTGGGAACAAGACAACATTTCAGATTACTGGAAGTAGGAAGGTAAATGCATCATTGCCAGTGGCCTTCACGCTAATTTCTTTTGTGCTACTGACTCTGGTCAAATATATTTTGTAGATTTTTTTCCAGGGATTCCCAAATCTTTATTATTATTATTTTTGCACAACAATTCTAATGAGATATGTGCACAGACCACTTCTTCCCCATTTGCTTCTTATACAAGAAAAGCATAAAAGCAAAACTATTCTTATTTAGAACAAAGTTTGAGTCCAATGGCACCTTTAAGGACAACAACATTTTATTCCAGGTATAAGCTTTTGTGTGCACGCACACTTCTTCAGACACAATTAAACAGAAATTACCAACCAATCACATAGGTAGAGAGTGAGCAGTAAATTAGCATACAGCACAATGAAGATGTTTAACAGATTCAAGGACCAAACCAAATCTGTTAAACATTTTCATTAAGCTGTATGCTAATTTACTGCTCACCCTCTGCCTATATATATATATATATATATATATATATATATATATATATATATGGACTGGTAACTTTCATTTAACTGTATCTGAAGAAGTGGATGTACACACAAAAGCTTATGCCTTGAATAAAACTTTGTTGGCCTTAAACTCAAACTTAAACAAACTCAAAGTTTGTTTTGGTGCTTCAGACCAACATGGCTATCCACCTGAATCTATTCTTATTTAGGTTTATAAAATACATTCAATTACAGCTTGGTTATATTAAAAAATAATAATTATTTTAACCACCTTTCTATTCACCTGCTCATGGTAGTTTACAGTGCTTCTGCATCAAACATATTTGTATTTTATTACTTCATATAACTTCAACTTATAAATAGCCACTCGTTTATTTTTGCAATTAGGCAGAAGTTGGCAGGGTTTTCTTCATTCCAGCTACTGCTGTGCTGCAAAATGACTTGTGCTGGTATATGTGGGCAGTTGGGTTAATAAAAGTCTTTGGGGCTAGAAATTTTTGTGGAGTTGTCTGGCTAAGCTAATTGGGAATTAATTTCCATACAAGACATTATTATGTAGCCTCCTGAATCTCCAAAGCTTCAGTAAGGAAAGATTTTCAAGGACCCCTAACAACAATGAAGAAAAAGTGTTCACTGAAGCTGTATCTGTTGTTGCAAGAAACGTTAACAACACAAAATCCCATAATGTCCAGTCTAGGACAGTCTCCTATGGCTTCTCATGAATATAGCAACTTTTCTTATTGTTGGAAGCACTTGATTGTGAACTACAGACCGAGACCCTGAGTAAAATTAGTTGATAGTCTAGTTGGCCTTGGAGACTCCCAAGATTTGGCTGACCACATTCAGTGTATCCATAATAAATTTCAATGAAAGCATTAATGGCACATTCTGAAAACCCAATGGCCACGTGCATATACTCTCCCTCTACTGCATATATGCTCCCTATGAGCAGTTATGTTGAATCTTTTCAAATTAGTAACATTTCTTCAGAATATTCTAAAAATGCAAGACCAAGAGAAGTCTAAGAACAATCAAATTATAAGGGGGGGGGGGAATCACACTTACTTTTAAAATCAAAGTTTGTAATTTAATGCAAGTAATTCTAACACAGACAAACCTCTTTCAGAACCTCACACTTGATCCCATTGATACTATTTCACTGCCATTAATTTGTCATGCAGAATGAAGACAATTCCTTAAATCACTGCAAAGTTCATGCTAAACATATACATGTCAATAATGCACCTTGGATTATAATGCGATTGTATGCTTCCAACCTTAACTTTAAAAAAGAGACTTACCTCATTATAAGAGTGAAATTAGATTACAATATAAAGTATATTTTAGTTCCAGAGTCACAAACTAACCTATACATTGCAAGGCACTGAAACTAAGGCAAGCCATATAGACTCTCATCTTTGGGTATTGTAGGACAAGGGGGAAAAGAATATGATTTCTGAATGTGATTTCTGACACTTCTCTGCACAAACACATATATATATTGATAGCTGTCACTGTGCCTTCAAAAATTTATTCATTACACATCCAGATCCCAGAGAAGCTTCTAATTGGAGAAACTTATAGCAGAACATATATATTTTGTAACTGCATTTTTATATAAGAAGCCATATTAAGCAAAAGTATTATTAAAAGCCTCAGTAAAAGGAATTAGGATGCAATACAAATGGAATGTTGCAAGGCCGCTCCTTATCGCTAGCTCTCCATATGCGAGCCCAGGAAGTAACTCAGTGTTCTATAAACAAGTGAAATTACTGACACCACTGAGAGATGCACCGAGTCAAATGATGCTTGTGTGATGGTAACCGCTTGATACCAATTAGAGATTCTTCAATGTGTAAACTATATGTGATGTCATTTGGGGTATAAGACCTTCTGCCCTTCCTGGTTATGGAAGAATGCAGCCTTGGAAACGCTGGAAGTGCTAAGGCATTTATCAGCCCTGTATTCCCTGTTATGAATTCATAAAAAAGATATTAATCTAACTCACTGGACTCAGACTGTGTGATTCCAATTTGGCCAAGGGGTCCCACAGACACAGATTTGTGTATCAGTATCAGTTGCTTCTTCTGTAGCTGCGCAGGAACAGTTTATGCTAGAGTCACTGCAGCAGTGTCTTACATTGTGACAAGTGGAACAGAGCTGGATGCGTCCAAATTCCAAACAAACATCATACCACCAGAAAGAGCCAACCAGGTCTCCTCAGCGTGCTCCTACTGGGGCTAAAGTATCTTTCCATTTATGTCCCATTTAGGTTTCTAAAGGAAGGGTGGGAACTTGATCTGCATAATTGTCTTTTCAGAGGTTTTAAATCTGCGCATTTAATTTTAGAATATTTTAAGCAAGTTACTGTTTTTTTATTTTTATGTGTGATAATATTTATCTATATACTGGCCGTGGACCATTAATAAAGACTGACTGACATTCACCAGCAGGGGTACAAAGAGGGCTCAAATTTGTCTCATACCTGATTTCCCTAACTGTGTCGCAAACATACTTTTTGCATTGAGCTGGTGCAGTGAATCAGCAAGAAAGAGGGCCTGTGATGACAGAGCAGCATTCCATTTATATGCTGTTTATTTAAAACTGGACACAAAAACCATATGGTTACACATACAGATATGAAAGAACACTCATCATGGGTCAACTGTGGCTTCCTCTCAAGTATGTACTTGGTGGCAAACCCTGGGTTTTCTACAGTGTACTGTTATAAGATGGCTCCATCGCCACAGACTTTGGGAGAGGAACAGGAAACATGAAGTGGTTCCCTGTACCTCTCCATAAAGTCAGAGAGAGAGAGAGTGTGTGACAGACAGAGCATGTCAACACTAATGCCATTAGTGTTTTTTTTTCTGCTATAGCTGAAGGCCTCCCTCTCAGAAGACTGCTAGCATGCAGTTTCTTATCTATGTAATTTCTGAACCAGAGCTCTGGGCATTGTTGCTCTCTTCCACGGAGATGTGCAAGCTCCTAAGTGCAACATAAGGACTGTGCTCGCCTGTTCTCTGATTCATTTGAGAATAATCTCCTGGTGTATTTTTTAGTATTCTAAAGGCTGTGGCCACACGAGCGAGATAATCCGGAGGGGAAGTGAGGCTATTTTGCCCCGGAGCAATTTGCCCCACAGTTGCGCGATCACACAGGTCTGTGGACCTGCCGGTGCAACTCGCTGCTGCATGATCAGACGCAACCACAGGTGAGGGGTTTTTTGTGTGTGGTTGGTTTCCGATTCGCTTAAACGAGGGATTGATGAATCACTCCTCTACCCTAAGAGCTTTCGATGATGCACACACTGAGAAGGGGGGGGGGACAACAGCATGGTGTCAGGATAGCCTGTGATCTGCGCTGGAGCGATCACATGGGGAAAGTCCAGCTGTGGGCCACAGCAACCTGTTTGATACTGGAGTTTACCTAGTAGTTTTTTACTCCGCTTCTCCGGCCGATCAAAACGGTTTGCAACAGTTTGCTGACAGTTGCAGAACACCTCCCAGAGGTGCTGGTGTGATTGCGCCACTTTGATCCGCTGGTGAGTCATTCCTCTCATGTGGCTAATGGGTGCGTATGATCATGCCCTAAAATCTCACAAAAAATTGCGGCTCTAGGTGTTCAGGGATAACGTATCATAGCTGTGTTGGTTTAAACATAAAATCCAAAACATAAAATCCCATGTAATTTATAGAGACAATTAATAAAGTAATTTATGTAATTTATGGAAATGGTTAACAAATTAGGAACCTGCTTTGGGAAAGCATACTCCCCATCCCCAGATTACATCCCTCACTCATGTAGCAATTATTGAGCCTAACCAGGCTTTCCTATAATAAGCTAAGATCTGAAACCTCCTTCAGACCTTAGTTTTAGATACTGGATAAAGAGAAACTCTAGCTGACTGCAAGCATAACACAAGAGCAGCCCTGCTCAATCAGCCCAAGGGTTTATGTAGCACAGCACTCTGTTACCAAGATGGTCTAATCAGGGCTTTGTGAGAGGGAACATGTGGGATATCGAAGGCAACATTGCTCTCTTGTTGCTTCCTCTCCCCCTACACACATACCAAGCAACTAGTATTCACCAACATACCCCTTCCATTTCAGTTCCTTTCTCACTCCTTTGTGATTTGACAAATCCAAAGAGGATGGGGAAGTGGTTTACTTGCTTCTGTTTCTTCAGCCTTTTTGTGATCATATTTACAAATTTAACTTCTGAGTTAAACTATAAGGGTGAATAGTCCAACACGTGCATAACCTGTACAATACGGGGCCCTGAAACAGCACATTGGATATCTCTGTGACAGACTGGAAGTCATTTAGATGTTTAGAACACCATGTGATAAGAGTCACTGTGCGGCTTTAAGAGTGAGGGACTTAGTTCTGAGAGACTGAGGTTCAAATCCTCATTCAGCCAAGAAGATCACTTAGTTATCCTGAACCAGTCACTTTGCCAGCCCAATGTACCTCATAGGGCTGCTCTGAGCAAAGAGTGGGGAAACCATGCATGCTGCCTGAAGCTCCTTGGAGGAAGAGAGGGATAGAAATGTGATAAACAGCTAGATAACTCCATCAGTGCAGATGACTTCCTGCTAACCACAGTGACCAAAACAAGAAGATAGTCCCAAGAATATTCTCTCCAGCCGGCAGCCTCTCCCATCCAGATCAATACAAACTTTTTTGCTGGTGTAGATACTGATCTAAATCCAATTCAATGTGAGAACTTTGCCTACAGCAGCTGCCTGAAACCTGCCTTACACACACACACACACACACACACAAATCCTGCATATATTAATGAATTCAGTAGGGCTTTGTTTTGAGAACATATAGGATTCGAGTACAAGACCCAGAGTCTAAAACATGCCCTACTGCATCATTACAGAGATATATTCATTTTTACACGGATTCACTTAACACTTGTAGAAGGCTCAAAGAGATGAATATTGCCATGTGACATGCACACAGTAAAAAGAGCAATAAAAATCAAAAGAAAATGCAAGTTAGCAATTGCTGATGCTTTGGAATCATTCAATATGTTATTGCTTCAAAAATAAAATCCTGAAAAAGCTAAATGGTTATTTTAAATTAAGTTTTCCAGACCTGCCATCTACAGTTATTGGTTTCTTTCATTCCCCCAGCAAGCAAAATTGGCGTAAGCGGCTTTTGTGCAAAAGATCCATAGAAACAACGGGTACTGTATTAAATGCTTAATGAGTCTGAACTAATTTGTAGAAGCCAAGCTCTCTCACACCATGGGTGTTCCAAGAAAAATTTTCTCCGGCACATTAAAATATAAGCTATTCCAACTGGGAATCATTCAGGGGTTTAAATGCTGTTTAAAGCAATGACAAATTATGGTTGAAAAATTAAATTGCACAAGAGCTTGATCATTTAAAAATGCTGTCCCTTGGCAACAGGGAACCTTGTATGTGTGTGAAGTACCTTAACCAAGACACACATCATGTGCCTGAACACATCTAAAATTGTGGTGTAACCACAGAAATTAGTCAAAAGATGATGATCATTTTGAATCTGAACATAACTAAGCTAGTTTTTACTGTTAGTTTTGCATTAATATTTTAATTCTACTGAACTTAATCAGTAAAAAAAAATAGGATTAACATTCACAGGTGTCCTCTTCTAAACAAGTGAACAAACAAATCAAATACATTGGACAGGAAAAGAAGGATGTCAGCAAATACCAAGGTAAGAACTACACAATTTGCTGACTATAAGATTTTGGGGGGTTTGCCATCAAGTCACAGCTGACTTAAAGAGGCATTCAGAGGCTTAAGAGACATTGCCTCCCTCCACATCATGACCCTGGTGTTCCTTCGTGGTCTCCCTTCCAAATATTGATCAGGGCAGACCCTGCTTAGCTTCTGAGATTTGATGAGATCGGGCTAGCCTAGCTCATCAAGGGCAGGGCAACTATAAGATAATATCCTATTAATTATGTCATCCTGGAGACTTTTCTCTGGATACAAGAGAGAGGATGTTCCAGGGTCTCAGTTCTCTCTTCTAAATAAAGAAAGTTGTTCAGCCAAGCCTCATCAACTCCCTTCCACTGTCCCAATTATAATAAATTCCAGATTTTATATCTTTGGACTGTGGACTCATCTGAAGCATTGTTCTCATCGTAGATGCCATTTCACATCTGCCTTGGTGATGTCAGAGCTGGGCAACAACAATGGAAGTTCATGCTTGCATAGTGGGGAGACCCACTATGGGTCTTTCCAACGGTATTGTTACTCCGGTGTTTGGAGGAAGTGATTTCAGGATGGGAAGTAGCCCATGTGGACTCCTCTGATATCACTGCAGACGTCTGGTATATCCAAGCAGCACTGGGGGAAATTCACATTACAGAAGCTATTTTGTTGCTGAAGATAACATGAGAAAGGTCCACCTAAAGCTTGTCAGTATTCAGTCATTTTCCTCTTTCTGAAGCACACATCTCAACTGTACATCCCAAAGTACAACCAGGAAGGCAGTACAGTGAACTGAAAAAATTGATCTACCATGCCTGTGCCAGAAAAGCTAATCAAAAGCTCACATAACACACACATACACAGACACTATCTCTGCGTTGGGTTTTTGGATTGTAAGACAGTATTTATTAGGGATGGGCACAAACCGAACCATGAATCAAAAATTGTCACAAATTTTTGCCCTGTTCGTGGCTTGCAAACCGAAGTTCATGACAGGTCTGTCGTCACAAACTTCCACAAACTTTTCAAGTAGTTCATGGCATTTCACAGATAGAACAGAAAGCTACAAAAGCTAAAGCTACAAAAACAGCTGAGTGGCAGGGAGCAGGCTGTCCTTCAGGCTTTCTGCAAACCCTATTTAAAGGGCCTGTGGTTCCATTTGCAAAATGAACCTCCTGGTTCAATTCAATTTGCAGTTCATTTTTAATTGATTTTTGCTCTGCGTAGTGATGAGACTCATACCAACTGCTCATTCTTGTACTGCTTAAACTTTTGAGTATTTTATTAAAAGAATTGCTTCTCTTTCTTACCCAGTTCTCAGGATAAACATCCCTAAGGACTAAGTGAACTAATCTTGCATCTAATGAAAGATGACTTAGTAGACTATACACTGAACATGAGTCAGCAGTATGATGTGGTTGCTAAAAAGGTAAAAGCCATTTGGGGCTGTATCAATAGAAGTATAGTGTCCAGATCACACAAAGTGATGGTATCGCTTTATTCTGCTCTGGTGAGACCTCACCTAGAGTACTGTGTTCAGTTTTGGGCACCACAATTTAAGAAGGATATAGACAAGCTGGAATGTGTCCAGAGGAGGGCAACAAAGATGGTGAGGGGTCTGGAGACCAAGTGCTATGAGGAAAGGTTGAAGGAGTTCGGTATGTATAGCCTGGAGAGAAGATGACTCAGAGGTGATATGATCACCATCTTCAAGTACTTGAAGGGCTTTCATATAGAGAATGGTGCAGAGTTGTTTTCTGTTGACCCAGAAGGTCGGAGCAGAACCAACGGGTTGAAATTAAATCAAAAGGGTTTTTGGCTAAATATAAGGAAGAACTCCCTGACAGGTAGAGTGGTTCCTCAGTGGATCAGGCTTCTTTGGGAGGTGGTGGACTCTCCGTGGTGGACCATGGGGGGGGGGGGCTCCACATATATTTTATCTTTTAGGATCAGTAATATGCTTCTCAAGGCGAGGGGGGGGGTTACATTCAAACTGTATAACATGGAAAAGTCTGAAGACATTTGAATTTTTTTGAGGGAAAAAGGGAAATTTAAGGGAGCATTGAGAAATATTTATATTTGTACACATATACAACATTTTCAAGGATTGGTTTTCTTTAAATGTACATAATTTTGGCAACTATTAATATTCTATAATGTTTAATCATAATACTTTACAAAAGAATTCAGTGTTTTCAATGATATAGTTTAGCTTACTATACAAATGTGCTGGTATATTTTGACCAGTGTTCCTTCTGAGTTAGTGTGAGCTAGCTCACAATTTTTTAGCCTCCTGCTCACACATTTTTGTTGTACCTCAGGAAGGATGGCTCTAGAGCAAAATAATTTATGCAGTAGCCAAATCCCTTGCTTCCAACTTTAATATCAGAAGCTCACAAAGTAGAATTTTTGCTCACAAGACTCCACAGTTTAGAGGGAGCATGTGACTATGAGACAATATCAGTCCAATACAGATCATTTTTATGTTCTGTTTACAACATAATTTGTTTTCTACCTTCAACTTTAATTTTTTCCCTACCTCTAATATAGCAAAATGTAAAAGATACATTTGTTACAGTACTATAAGGTGCAGCAATTTGCAACTCTTTCTCAATAATTGGTTATTCTTGCATTTTTTCTTATAGAAAATTAAGACATTTATACATTTAAATTTCAACAATATACCAAAGAGTACAATTTTATATGCTAAGCAAGTTATAAATTTTGTGTTTTATGCTGTCAAACTTGTAAAAGAAGTTTAAGTTTGAGAGGAAACTAATTATTGTATATATTTAAATCTCCCCCCCCCCCCTAAAAAATGTCTGCCTTTTCTCTGAAAAAAGGGAGGGCAATGTTTTGTTTTTCCCTGAGGTTTTATAATTTTGCAGCTATTACATCTCTAGTTTGTGAGGACGAAATGGAGAAGGGGAGAAAGTTATAAACTACTTTGGGTCCCTACAGAGGAAAAAAGTGGGGTATAAATGAAGTAAGTAAAATAAACAAATAAACCAGAGGAAAGAAGCATGTGTGTGTGTGTGTGTTTACATGTGCATGCCTGAATAGCTATCCAACAGCTATCCCACAGCTTTCTCCAAGTAGATTTGCTAATATACGCATGAATGAACTCCTTGCTCTATAAATGGTGCCCATCTGGAAAGCAGTGCAAGAAGCTGGTGGCAGTATGGGTGAATCAACACAAACCCCATAATTAATCTGGAAGAATTATGGGAAACTTTAAGGCCTACATGCTCCCAAACTTTTGCTCTAGTTACAGATGAAGTGAGCTAAGCCTTTTGTACTCACATTCTATATATACTTGGTTATAAGTAAGTCCTACTTCAATGGGGGCTTACTCTCAAATACAAAGGACTGCAGCCTTGAACAAGCATTTTGCACCACAAAGCGACAGCCTCCCCAAATTAAAGAGATGTCAATGAAAAGCACTTGTGCTCATTTTCTACCTGTTCATGAAACCCCTTAACCAGTACATCCTGCTGACTTCCAGTTATTCACTACCATTCCAGGGGGGAAAGTATGGATGGATGTATCAAATCACAAACCGTACAACACATCATCATTATTATTATTATTATTATTATTATTATTATTATGGCTTTTTTTGTAGAAAAAGCCCAGTAGGAACTCATTAGCATAATAGGCCACACCCAACAACAGAAACTCATTAGCATACTGGGTCACACCCCTGACAGCTCAGCTCCCTCCCAGGATTGGCTTCCCCAGGCGCCCTGCAGCTTGCCCCGTGGGGGGGGGGGGAGGCTTGGCTTCGCCAGGCACCCCACAGGGGGGGGGGGGAGGCTGTAGGCATGGCCAACTCAGAAGCCAGCCAGAACTCCGTTCCTGTGCGTTCCTGCCCCAAAATAGCCCTGATTATTATTATTAATAATAGTTCACAGATCACATAACATGCGGACATATATTAATGAGCTGAAAACTATCGCCTCTGTATGATGTCCTGGCTGTAAGAGCAAAAATGTTTGGGCAACACATCAATCGGGTTTAACTAGAGGAAAGTTTAAGATTAGCCAGTCCTGCTCAATCTATTTATAAAAGGCAAAAATTCTTATTGTGCTTTATAACAAGAATCACTGCCTGCAAAATGCACAGTAATGGCCAGTCTGGCAACAAAAAAACCATCCAGCAACTGATTAAAAACTGTTCTGAAATAGAAGCAAGCACACATTGAAAGTCAAAAACTGTAAAACATAAATAATGGTATGTTTAAGAAGTAGATCTCAATTCACCAACAAAATCCATACAGTAATGTCTTGTCAAGACAATTAAGTTCATACAAGGTCTGACTTTGTGTTAAAGACTGTTTGCTCCAAACCTGCAAGTTTTAATCCATGACAAATTCACACTATGATTCATCTTACCCACCCCTTTCGGGTAAATATAATTTGCTTCTTTCCTAATACTAGATGCACGTGGCTGAAGTGATCTATTATAAAAAGAAAACAGACATTGTCCAGTGATGTGAGCAAAGTTAAACATATGCACAAAAGTGGACATTGTGCAGTTGTTTGGACAACCCTGCAGTGCTACATTGTGGATTTCCTGTAAAGGAGACATTTAAAACTCACAGACCACTCTATAGACATTTGCTCATTCAACATGGCTTCACATGAAGGGGGGGGGGAGAGTAACTAGCTCAGAATGAATTTTGTTGGTTATATATTGCCCTCTGGTGTTTGACAGAGAAAATATCTGAGAAGTTTCCATTGAAAAATAAATAAATCAAGCATTCTATGCTATTAGCATTATGAGGGAAAATTACAAGATGCAACTGAAGTCTGAAAACAAAAGTGTAGCAGCATGCTTTAGTCATTTCTGAGTAATTCCCATACTGTTCCATATTGTATTGGCAATTTTAGCTCCTCAGGCCAGCACATGGTTAATGGCTGCCTCCTCCAAACCTCAGTTAAGAGTTCTCTCTGCTCTGATGGACTTTGCACCAAAGAGAGCTTTCTCCTTGCTCCCCTGAGTTTTATCACCTCTCTTTTACCCACCCACTGACCAGGTCAGGCCAGTTCAGAGAAGCTTTTCCTGAAGTCTCCAGAATTTTCCTTCTTAAAGCCTCTCTAGTATTTAACACCTCCAAATCTCTGTTCCTTGCTTGAAGGCAGAGGGACCTTGACCATCCATTGTCTAGACCTATTAGCATATGTATGAAGGTGGGCTGAGGTAAGTCTGGAAGGAAACTGAACTGGCTTCCCCCCTTTCTGCCTATTCTCTGCCCAGAGAGACAGAAAAAAACCCCTTTTAAAACTCAGAGGCTGAGGACAGACTGGCAAAATGAAGCGCAAGGGAAGCGGGGGAAAAAAGACCCGGGCCGAGTTGTCGTGGGGCTTTCTGTTTGCACTGTGTAGACTGATGCAGGACCATACTGGGGAGGAGGCAGAACGGAGTGTTCACACTGTGGGGTGGCCCCTTGTGGTGCTGCTGCTGTGGTGCGTGGCTTTGGTCCATTTTGCCGACCTGCACGTAGGTGCATAGGCGCAGCAGCCAGATCAGCAGGTTCACATTACCGGTGCCGCTTGAAGTGTGGCTTATTTGCATCCACACTGCTAGGAAGTGGGATGAATGCACATCCAGACAGCTTGACTCCGGTTTCAGCAGGTACCTTTTTAAAGCGGGATGAAAGCGCTTCAGAACAGGGTGAGTGCAGCACGGCAACGCCAGACAGCTGTAGCTGTGTGACTGGGCTCCCTTAATCCGCTCACAAAGCGGGCCTATATCGGGCCAAACTGCCAGTCTGAACTCAGCCAGAGTTAAGGTTTTCCTCATTTCAAACCTACAAAGGAAAAAAAAATGCATTTCTTCACAACTGGGAAAGAAATGCATTCCCATTTGTTAAGGAACCTGCATCCAGACATCAAAACACTCCCTACCTCAGAAAGTCTACTGTAATTCCACATGCAACAGGAGGAGGGAAGACAGAGGAAATATAAAACTGGGGGGGGGGGGGGGAGAATTCAAGGATTTCAGTCTCATTCACATTACAGACTAACTGTGGTTTATCTGTGACATATGGGTACAGCTTCCTGTCCCAAGATTTTTTGCATTCAAGGCATAGGCACTGGAAGAATACCAGTTGTCCTAGCACTCAAAAGACAAGGTCACAGTTGGGTGATAACAGCACTATTTCTGGAAGATATGATCTTGCAGATATTATGAGGTAGAATACTTAAAAGTCAAGCTTTTAAAAAAAATGAGGAAGAGCAAAAAATTAACAAGCAAGTATTCTAAATATGCAAAATAAACTTTCCCCAAATTTCCCCCCACCCCCAGGATTTGGTGTACTTTTGGGCTACTCATTAAATTTCCATGAGAGGGAAGCCCCCTCTCCCAAAGTACTGTAGTTCTGATTGGCGTTCAGCTCCCATGGGCCTAGAGTGCAGATGGAACTCACAGACCACGTCTGTCTAACAGACAGAGATGTACCTGGGAAAAATCTATCATATAGTTATGCTCAGACTTCTAAAATTAATAAAAATCTTTCAGCTATGTAAATTGGCACAGGTGGCAAAAGAATAAAAGCAACCCCATTCACAGTGATGTATATTAACATATCCACTTTGTGTTCCATCCAAAGCTATGTCTTGATAGCAAAAGCTTGGCTTCCATTAAAACAAGCCTTTCTTGTCCTCATGTATTCAAAATTTGTTCCAATGCCCCACTGTAATCATTCCAACACAGACAGGCATCTAATCTTGGCAGGACTTTCCATATGGCAAAATTTAAATAGCAAGAGACTCTTGGCAGCTTGTCAGGTTTAAAATTCCTTGTTCCAAATGTCCAATGAAACCTCATAAGCTTTCTGAGGTGTGTCTTGATCATACAGATGGCTTACTTAAAGAGGTAGTCATCGGTTGATTGTAAGATAAAACATATAATCAGGGCTTTTTTAAAAAAAACAAAAAACAAAAACCATTCATGTTCCAGTATTTTTAATGAGAAGGAAAATAAATTTATTTATTTATTATTTATTTATTAATTTCAATTTATATCCCGCCTTACCAAAGCTAAACAAACTAATAGCAAGTTGGTAGCCTTGAGCATTCATAGTTAACATCCATGAATAACAAACAATAACAACATATAGATTAGTAGTTAACATTCAATAATAATAAGCTTGAAGGTTACATGTATCGCTTGGATATCTAGATGGTAGGAAAATGCAATACTTAATCTAAATTTCCTATGAATAGTATTAAGTATTACAATGTATATACTAGAGAGACAAAAAAGAATTTTTATTAAATAGTAAAGGTCTATAAAGATTTCAGCAATAAAAGACCTTTACTACCTATCGATAATTTAAAAAATGGGTTGAAGAGTTTAGGGTTGTGATTTTGGGGGGAATTATATTATGTGTTGACTTATAATCTAGAACTGGGTATCATTTCTCAGTGAAGTTTGAGTGTTTAGGGAAGAGTTCATATTGTAACAATTGATTGGTTTTCTTTTCCATCATGTAAATATTTCATATTTTGCTGAACCACAGCAATAACATTGGAAGTGAACTGGTTTTCCATTTTGAAGCAATGGCAGGTTTTGCTGCCTCCATTAATGTTGAGATCAAGCCTTTTCTAACTTTAGGAATAGAAGGATCAGTCCAAAAATTCAAAAATAAAATTCAGGCCTAAATGGGACATTGTAGCCCGTTATCTGGTATATTTTGTCTAAAACCAAAATCAAAAACTCATGGATAAGTCTGCACTGCCACCAACAGTGGTTTGAAAGACCCCACTTTCCCACACTGTTTCCAGCAGTTTGGAGGAGGCGACTGTTTCATATGAAACATTTTTTTGTGGAGTAAGGAACCACTGTGCGAAAATTTTGTAAGGCTGAACCTTAGTACTCGTTGAGGATTTAAAGATAGAGGCTCTCAGGATAGTATTTTGATTTTCATCTGACAATGTCATAACAATAATGATAAAGGTAGCCTTGAATATTCAAATCATATATGTGTACAGTCTTCTGTACAGATCACTTGTGCAAGTTAACCAAGAAATAAAAAGCTGGGATGCAGACAAAATTTATGTTTATTGTGATTCAGGTACCACATCCGGGGCCCCAATCCCTAATCCAATCAGACAAATTTGAGGGCTTATCTGAATCTACAACACAAGGAATAGCTCAGAAATCTTTGAGAGGCCTCTGTGTTCTGCACACAACACAGGTCAGAAGCACCCCATCAACACTTGTGGTAAAGTCAGAAAGATGTGGACCAGTGGGCCTACTTGATTTGCTGATCAATGGAAGTGAAGTGTGGAGGGAGATCAGCAGGCAGGAATGATTGACATTTCAACTGCTCAACAATTCTCTTCCACAAGTCTTCCACCTAAGCACATTGCTCATTTCCTCTAGCTGGGCTTACTTATGAGGAAGTAATAGCCAACAGGGTGGGGTGTGTGAACAACACGAAAGAGGGAGTGCTGGGGAGGGAATAAGTGGATGGATAAGCTTATCTGCCATTTCCCTTGCAAATGCTCTCAGACAGTTACCACTAGAAGGCAACATGAGGTTAGGACCCTATGGCTCCGGTCACATGCACCAGCTGAAGCACAGAGGAAGCGAGGCTATTCCCTTTGGAGGAATTAGACCCATGGTTGCGAGATCATACAGCCCTTTGTTGCTGCAGGCCCAGCCCATCACTGTGTGATTAGACGCAACTGTGGGTGAGTTGGGGTTTTTTTTTGCCATTTTTTCCCTATGCGCATAAACAAGAAATCGCACTTCTGCACCAAGGGCACCCTATGGGTATGCGATGATGCACATACTGTGAAGGGGGGGGGGATGGCACTGAGCTGGGATGGCCTGATCAGACTATCTCAATAGTTCTGAAGCATGCTTGGGTGATCAGAAAGGGGAAAGTCCATCCGTGGTACTGGATTTTCCACGGTGTCTTTTAACTCCACTTCTGCAGCAGAGCAGCGCAGGTTGCTGACGGCTGTGGAATGCTTCCTAGATGTTGCTGTCTGATCGTGCTCTTTTGATCTGTCAGGCATTTGTGCCTATGTCAGATCTTCTGGCGCATGTGATCGCAGCCTATGTTTACCTTTTAATTTCTAGCTCTGCCCTTGCTGTCTCATTCCCTACTCATCTTATATTTGGTGTTCACTTTTGAAATTTTAGATGGAAATGAGGGATAACTACAACCGTTACAATGATATGACTGAACTACCGTAACATTTCAGCATTCCTTTATGGGCCTTGGGGGGGGGGGGGGGAGATATCACTTTGAGTCTGTGAGAAAAGTAAGCAGGATTTTTCACAGGATACCACCAAGTAGTGTCTATCTGCATATATCTAAATAATTTTTGTGAGGCGTACCAGCCAAAGAAAGCTTTAAAACGGGGACAGACAGATTGATGGAGGTAGGTCTGTCAGTGGCTACTACCCAAGATGACTAAATGGAACTGACAAATTCAGAGGCAGCAGACCTCTGAATACCAGTGCCAGAGGCAGTATAATGGGAAAGCCTTGGCCTCTGTGCCCTACTGTTAGCCCTTCAGAGCAACTTGCTGGCTGCTGCATGGAACAGGATGCTGGACTACATGGACCTCTGGTCCAGTCCAGCAGGGTTCTTCTTATGTTCTTAGGTGCTGTGAGCTGCAAAAACTGTATGAACTGCATGACTACAATGTGTATCAATACAAACCAGTGCACGGCATACAAATTATCTACATGTATGAAGAAAGGAATAAAATGCTGGACAAATGCACTCAGACAGTGTACGGATCATCACCCTCTCATTTAATACATTTCTCTCTCATTTAATACGTCTTCTCTCTCATTTAATACATTTCCATATTTGATGAGAGTTTCATTCCTTCATCATTTTTTGTGACCTTTTGCCACTGGTTAACATACTTTGAAGCCATGCACACACTGGATATGGCTTTTGAAAATGTACCTCACAGAAGACAAGAGGGCAGGTTCTCTTATGGATTAAAAATCAGTTAAATGACAGGAAGCAAAGAATAGGAATAAATGGACAGTTCTCCCAATAGAGGCAAGTAAGCTGTGGGGTCCCAGAAGGACCAGTATTAGGAGCGATACTACTTAATTTGTTCATAAATGACCTGGAAGTAGGAGTGAGTAGTATAGTGACCAAGTTAGCAGATGACACAAAATTATTCAGGATGGTGAAAAGCTGTGAAGAGCTCCAAGAGGATCTCCACAAACTGGGTGACTGGATGACAATGTGGTAAATGAATGTCAGTGTTGGTAAATGTAAGGTAATCCACTTTGGAACAAAAACTCTCAACTTCAAGTATAGGCTAATGGGATCTGACTTGCTGAGACTAAGAGGGGAAACGATCTTGGGGTCATAGTAGACAGCTTAATAAAAGATGGACCTCCAGTCTGATCCAGGAGGGTTCTTCTTATGTTCTTCTGACAAAGACTCAATTTTAAGTTAAAGAAATTCAGCAACTAGGGTTCCTTCCCTTACATGCAGATAAACAAAAGCAAGCCAACCCATAGCCCTTTACTATACTTCTAAAACAGATTGCAGTTAGGGAAATTATCCACTAAGTGGCAATAGAAACCTACCAGAGAGATAAATGGTCTTTTTAAAAAAATCGCACTGCAGATACATTTTTCTGAAAACAAGTAGGCATGTTTCCAGGAACAGCAATAGAACAATGTGTTTGATTCTGAAATTTGTTGTTAGCACAAATACCAACACCTATAGGCCAGTTTAAGAACACTATGTAGAATCTAATTAATAATAAGAGAGAAAAGCAGCAATGAAGTCCCCAAAAGAAATGTATTAGTGGTTTTTAAAAAACTATGCTTACTTTCAAGCTAGTAATAAATCGGAAATTATCGGCTGCTGGTGAGTGCTATATAAAGATGCACTGCTAAACAGAAATGCATCTTTAACTCCTTTACGTTGTACTGGTTTTAAAAAAAATCAATACAATTTTAACGATCAACACAGAGCAATACGGATCAGTAATCTGTTGCCATGGTGGAGGAGCTGGGATACTGACAATGCAATTCTAAACAGAGTTACACTCTTGTAAGTTAGCTGACAGCAGTGGGCTTAGAAAGATGTAACTCCACTTAGGACAGCACTGTAAAATATAGGGTGCTTTGGTCTGTATCTTTGGATACTGCCTGTTATCTTCCGGTGACAAAACACAAAGGTAGCAAACAGCTTTGTGCTGGCATCAAAGATTGCTCCACCCAGCTCCATTTTTCTACCCAGGCTATGGGTTTACATTTGTTTTCAGGACATGAATTCCAGCTTAACTGGCTGCATGAACACCTGGTAAATTAAGCAGCCCTCATGCCGCCACCATCTTGTCCCACTTCCCAATATATATCAGCTACATGTGCACATATGACATAGTTATTTATTTTATTTATTTATTATCTCATCACCTGCATAATTTATCTCATCACCTGCATAATATTTATTTTGGTTAAAAGAACAGTCCTCAGCAGTAAGAGTTCACAACAACAGTCTTAACTTTCCTGCACGTGTAAATAGAAACCCAGATTTGGGTAATTATCTGTGGACAAAATCCTGGTTTCATAAACTAACTGCAGTTAAAATAAACCATGGTTTCATGTTACAGCTTTGACCCATTGGAGCATTTCTGCAGACAGAAGGATTTCCCCCTGTTGTGCATGGCACTTTCACCCCCCCCCCCCCACTGCATCCCAAAATGCCCTCCCAAATGCTATTCCTGGAGGGTCTCCTATCCCCCAGGAGCAGTATAGGGGGGTATTTGGGGCTGCATTAGGACAGGGGAGGTGACAAAAGCATGCTTTGCAGGTGGAAATAGCTTTTATTCATGGAAACAGACCAGTGGATCCAAATCTTGGGGTTTTTTACTCCCTACCTATCTAGAACAGCACTAGAATGGCAAAATTTAACATTACCTATCATACCCTTTCAAATACCTCTGTTAGATTCAGAATTTAACCTGCCAGTTCCATCAAAAGCATGAGACAGACACGAAGAGTCAGAGAGAGAGACAAGTCCAGTGCAAATGGAATACTCAGCATAATCCTAAAGCAGACATGTCAAATGTACAGCCTGCGGGCTGGATCCGGTCTGCCCAGGGCTCTTATTTGGCCTGCAAGCAACTGGAGGAAAACCAGTCTGAATGTGGACAGGAAGGGCCTATATTAGGGTATCATACCCCCTGCAGAGGTTCCTCCCTTCCCCAAATGCAGGCTCTCCCTCAGATCTCCAGGGATTGCCCAGCCCAGAGTTGGCAACTAAAAGGTGTGAGGAGGGCTGGTTTGGCTCTGAGCTTGGCATAGCCAGCTCCCTTTGGGGCCAGCCTGCTGTCCTTGGCCAGGTGTCATGGGTGACGATGACCGTGCCAGGCCCCTTCCTGAGTTGGCAGCGCAGCCGCCGGCATCACCAGAGCTGGAAGCTGGCTCCTCTGACTCCTCTGGAGTTGACAGCTTGCCGCCCAGGCCGGGAACCCCCACACCTGGTCCTGCAGCAGCTGACAAGGTGCGGGTGCAAACAGAAAGCTCACCTGATTCACCTCTGCGGGTGGCTTGGCTGAGAGAGTAGCTCTCAGGGACTTAGCAAACCACTGCCGAGATGCATGCTGGCAGAGAAGGCAGCATGCCCTGAGTACTAACAGGAGCGGCGCCACCACCAACAGAAGCACCGTCGGAGGCCTAAATAGCTCCCACTTGGGGTTGGGCTCTCCGTGGAAGCAAAGAGTTGTCTCCGTGCTGACCTCAGTTCCTGTTTCTGGACCTCGCTCCTATTTGGAATCCTCGCTTCCTGACCTCCTGCTTCAGACGACGATTCTCTTGGACTCTTGATACAGCTCCTGTTCTGTCTCTTCTGGCTATGACCCCCAGACTGGACCAGAACTGACTCCTGCCTCCAGGCCCGGCTCGGCCCGTGACACCAGCCTGTCTGCCGCTGCCTCCTCCTCCAGCCAGAGCATACTGGGCTCCTTCAGCTGCCACCTGAACTGCTGGAAAGATGTCTGGTTGTTCATATGCAGCAGGCAGGATCTCTTTGGCCCCACCTCCCTGAGCCCAGCCCAGCAGCTTCCCACTTGCAGGCAGCCCAGGGAAGGTGCCCAGAGGCAGAGAGGTGCCTATGGAAAGCTGCTGGCCAGCTCTACAAATGGGCCCATTTATGTAAGTGTGTGAATGGAGTGACTGGCCAGGCTGGGAGCACTGTGCATGACAGCCTGGGTAAGAGAGAAAAGCCCAGTGCTTATGTAAAGAGGCACCATGCCTGTAGAACACTGACAGCTGGGGGTGGAGGAGGCCCACCAAGTTGGGTGAGCTGGAGCCTGCTATCCCACTGACCCAAATGTGCATGGCTCCTCTCCTGCCTCCCTCCCTTGGCAGTGTGAGGAGGATTAAATAAGAGGCAAAGCCAAAATGCATACATTCTCCCTGGGTTCCGGGCATGCAAGCCTTATGTAACACCTTGATTGTCAGGCAAGAGCTCTCTACGCTGTGCAAAACTTATCTGTTAAATAGGCTAAGTGATCCTCTGTCCCCCTTGATTAGCATCAGGGCCACAATATTTACAAATGCACTTCACACGCCACGGAACTGCATCCTGTTTTGTCATTTTGCCTGGGTGTGGCTCCAAGGCCATTCCTGGCAATAGGTCCTATGACAGTAAGCAACCAGACTTGTTCCGGATACACAGGAAAAACAGATGGGTATTTGGCGCATCTGCTTCTCCAAACAGATCATATGCAAAATGGATTTTAGGCTAGCTCTTCCCTTCAACAACAAAATGCTTCCAAAGAGGTAGGACCGAGTGTGAAAGGTTTCAGGTTCTTCGGTTCTGACAGGCATCATCCAGAAGTTCTTGAACGAGTAGGGCTGTCGCGTTAAAATGTCAAAAATAAGGAACACTTTGGCGAAGCGGTCTCTCAGCAGAGGGCAGCCACTGTGGATGTGTTTTATATGTAAACAGAAAGCATCTATTTTATCCTGAGATATTTTCCTACTGGATATACTGAACACACTTGTCAGCGCCTTAAAATCACCTGTGAAGCCCCGATTTGCATTCCATTATTTATGGTAATGAAAACTGTAAGGGCAGGTAACTCTGATACCCTTTCCTTTGGGATTTTGTACCTGGAGAGTTTAAAGTGTCCTTCTTCCTGAATGTTTTTCGGTTATCACATTAAGGAATATTTTTTATTTTCAGAAGTGTTTGCCAGCCACTGCCAAGATGCAGTTTGCTGTTATAAAAATGTCGGCTTATGGTTGCTGCTTTTGTGTTTGAAATTTTATGGTGTATCATTTATCTTCCATGGAAGCCTCTTGTTTTATAAGCTGTTTTGGTTTCTGCCTCCTCACTGATACCGAAGTCAGAAAACAACTCCTGACTATTATGAACTGGGTACTTCATTTTCACAATTTATGCTCAGGACATGATTGGCTTTCAGCCTGAACATGACCACCACCGCTTTGCCCAGCTAGCATTTATTAAGTGCAAAATAAGCTTTTTGAGGTGACAACTTAAGTGGGAAGGAGTGGAAACTTGCTGTTGTGGCACATGCCTCTAGTTAGATTTCTTTTCAGCAGCACTTAATGAAGTTTAACACAGCAGCAGTTTCCTTACACAGCATACACACAACGCCTCAGGGTTTTGCCAGCAGCAGCAACCACCAACGCTCAAATGAACTTCGGAAGGTGAATGCTGGCAAACATACTGTGCATTTCTTAACAAACCTTTGCACTATAAAGCCTGCATCCTCCCCTTATTCCTTTAAACTCTGTACATTCATATGAGAAACATAAACACTTCTGTCTTCACTGGATAAAACTACAGATGCTAAAAGAGGGACCTGTGATAAATCCGCCAGGTGGAAAGGCCTGGCAGAAGGAGGAGTGTTTCGACTTTCATTCACCTTGGAGAGCTCCACAATGGCTACATGGGGAAATGAGAGGCTTCACGCAGCATTAGTCAGCAAAACCCTACTCAAGGAATGAAATACATGACTTGAGCAGAGTTGCTCTAGCAGCAGATGGAAGGAACTAAAGTAAATCATGGTGGGCAGAAGAGAAAAATAAAGAAAGGAAAAACGTTGTCCTTCTCTCCCCCCCCCCCCCCCCAATCTCCATATATCTCCACAAGGTTCCTTTGCAATCATATGCAGCACATTCAAGGACAACTGTTGCTACTATCAGTTCACTGAACCTGGAAACTCCCTGGACAATGAGCTACTTCCTCCATTTGGCCTGAGATAACAGAATTCTGCAAGCACTCCCTAGAAGCAATGGGGTGGATCCAACCACCATCCAAGTAGCCTTCCTCCAACTTCAGCGGTTCTTCCACTGGAGATACAGTCCTTAGGCAAGAGGAAGGCTTCATACTTGAGCCAAAAGAAAAGGTGGGGTATAGTTAAACTAATAAATAAACTCTGCTCAGTGGAATAGTAGGATAACGTAGGACCCACTACAGTTACTAAGCACTGCTGACAGATTCGGAGACCTACAGTGCGGTCTTAAACAGAACTAGACCCTTCTGAACCAATTTAATTGAATGAGATTAAAAGGGCATGACTATGCCCAGGTTTGCACTGTGTAGCACTGAACATAGGGGCTTGAGGGACCAACTGCCAACAGCATGCCTACTAAGCTACCTCCCTCCCTAGCTGGCCTTTGGCAAGTGCTATTATAATAGCATCACATGCTGGAAAAGCAACATAAGGATTTCACTAGAATTAAAACAAAACATTGCCTGTGTTACAAAACAAGTGAAGTTGTTCTTCTAAGTAAAAAAAAACCACACACACACACACACACAACAGATCTAGGCCTGAATCAGTGGCTCTGGTATGCGTATAGGCTCCAATATACTGACAAAGTTCTGCAATAGCAGGAACTCATCCATCCAGATTAGGGTTGCCAGCCTCCAGGTGGCAACTGGTATTCTCCCACTTTTACAACTGATCTCCAGATGACCAAGGTCAGTTCCCCCAGAGAAAATGGCTCCTTTGGAGTATGGACTCTATGGCATTATATCTTGCTGAAGTCCCTCCCCACCCTTCACCCCCAAAATCTCCAGATATTTCCCAACCCTGAGCTGGCCATTCAGATTCAAATGCAAATCCCTGTGGGATGCTACCAACTGTGTAGTCATCCATACATGAACAGTGCACCACAAAACATTGCTGTGGGGGAAGAGGTACATTTATGTGTCACGAAGCACACAATGCCATTCACAATACACTCTTAAAAATCATGTTTGCTATGTGATTTCAGGAAGCATTCAATATATTAAGTGATCTCTTACCTGGAAAAGTATTACTTCTGAATCACGTTCAGTAATCTGCAACAATGGAATTGCGTAGTCAGTAACAGTCTCGTACAGAACTCACATTTATACACAGTACTTCCAGGTGAAACTATTAATCCTTCAGCTTCACAGACTGCACTCCTACATCCCTGGGGGCCTCTTCAAATATTAACAATTAGCAGTAAATGTCAACTTTCACCAAATGTATGACACTGCAACACATAGGTTCAGGTAGAGAGACACACAGAAGCAGTTCCTCACTGCTATTGTCAAATAATGCCCCCCCCCCCCGGAGAAGTTGGCTGCTTTGGAAGTCGGATTCTTTGCATTATGCCCCAAACCGTGCCCTCCTCAGGTTCTACCCCTAAGTTTTCCAGGTATTTCCCAACCTGGAGTAAAACCAATTCAAAAGCACAGTAGACAAAAACATTTAAAATAGCATCAGTGGGTAAAAAGCATAAAATAAAATCCAGATCATTCTAAGAAAACATAGGAATGACATAAAAACCCAAAGCAGATAAACAAAAACAGCAGTAAAGTAGTAATGGAACTAATAACTTTTGTTAGAAGGGTAAGGAATTGACAATAAGCTTTTCATAGTAAGGATGATTATAAAGATACTCAAAATGTTTTGGGGTGGTGCCTAAAAGATTGTCATGTGTGATACCAAGCAAACCTCTAGGAGGAGGGAGTTCCACCCTCCTGTTTCTGGTTGTCACCACACCTGGCAGGAAGCTGGGAGATCTTCTCTTCTTGCTTTTAAAAATCTGAATGTATTTAAAAGAAATACCAGATGTCTTGCTGAAAAGCTATCCAGAGATATCCATAGAGGAACTTGCCAGATTCAAAAGAGGATTTTGCTGGATTTTCTCTCTACTACTTCAATGGCTTCAGAGACAAAGATGCCCGAGACAATCAAAAAGTATTGTATTTTCTGGCGTATAAGACTACTTTTTAACCCAGGAAAATCTTCTCAAAAGTCGGGGGTCGTCTTATACGCCGGGTGTCGTCTTATAGGGCGGGTGATGAAACTTCCAAGCCAGACTGGAGAATCTGTGGTTACCCCATCCCTACCACGTCCACAGCTCGGCCGACAGAGGGGAACGAGGGGGCAACCAAAGGGAAGGGCACTGTGCAGACCTCCAGCCAAAGGGCGCCTTCCGAAAGACGGTGCAGGGGGCTTAGTGAGGCGGGACTAGGCAGGGCCCCCCCTGGGAAATGAAGCGGCTGCTACTCGCGCCGGCGGCCGCCGCGGGAAGAAAGGCCTTGGGCCACTTGCACTGCCGCAGGGAGGGAAACCTCGCATCGCTCGTGGCGGCCGCGGCGAGGTCTTGTGCTGCTCATGCCATTGCCGGCCGCGGGGAAGGAAGCCTTGCGCCGCTTGTGGTGGTGAGGCCCTGCGCCGCTTGCGCCGGATGCGGCGAGGCCCCACGGCCGGGGGTGGCGCAAGCGGGGCGAGGCCTCCCTTACCAAGGCCAGCGGCGGCGCAAGCAGCAGCCATTTCATTTCTCAGGGGGGCTCGCACCGCTGCCGGCCGCGGGGAAGGAAGCCCCCATGCCGCTCATGGGGAGGCCCCGCACCGCTCACAGCGGCTGCAGGGAGGTGTTGTGCTGGCGCACAAACCCCCGCCCCCCCCCCCCCCGGAATTTAAAAAGATGACGCCCCTGGTGTGAGCTAGCTTACAGTTTCTTAGCCTCTGGCGTCCACAGAGCCGCTTGAGAGAGAAGGACTAACTGAAGGTCTGACGCTGTATTTGGTGTGCATTGGAAGAGGGGTAGTCTTATACGGCGAGTATATCCCAAACTCTATATTTTGACTGGAAAAGTTGGGGGTCGTCTTATACACCCAGACGTCTTATACGCCGGAAAATACGGTATAAAGACTCAGGCACACAACTATGAGTGATTTGGAAAGAGCTTCTCTGTTGGGTATTAGTGGCCAGTCATAAAGTCACTGCCCATTTTCTCCCCCTGCAACACTCTGCCAACAGATTCAGTCTAAAATAAAGATAATTTGTGTGCCTCTTCAGAGAGTAGTTTAAGTTTTTTTTATTTATTAGATTTATATCCCACCCCCCTCCTGCAATGTGGGGCTTGTAGTGGCTCACACCATCTTTTTTTAAAAAAAACAAAACATTCAACTCAACCATAGGGTTCATCGTTAAAACAGATTAAAAATTAAATCTAATCTTCTCCAGGTCCTAGAAATATTCCAGAGAGAAAACATCTGACAGACTAATAGCCACTGAAAATAAAAGGATTAGCCAAAGGCCTGCCAGAATAATTCCATTTTACATGCCCTGTGGAAATTGGACAGGTCCCGTAAGGCATGTGTCTCCTCTGATAAGGCATTTCACCAGGACAGGGCTACGATGGAAAAATCCTTCACCCTAGTGAAAGCAAGATAGCATTCCCAAGGACCAGGCAGTTGAAATTGTGCAATTGTCAGCATCTGGGTCCACTCTGCCTACCATGTTAGACTAACCTTATCTCTTTTTTTTTGAAAAAGTAACTGCTTTGCTGGATCAGGCGAATGCTGTACACATAGTTTGTCTTGATTTCAGTAAGGCTTTTGATAAGGTTCCACATATTTTTGTTGACAAATTGAATCCTGTCAACATCCTGCAAAAAGAGTAAGTGGAAGTGGCCCAAAACAGGACCAGATGGAACCAATGGAGTCTCCAGTGTCCTCAAACTGGCAGAAAGGTCATGTTGGCGTTGTGAGAATTTATCCGCAAAAAAGTCCACAAAAACATCACAGCTAAATACCAAATTATTATCAGTTTGGAACTCCACCTTCAGGGAAGTCAGATTCCTAACTATCCTAAATAGTTGGCTTGGACTAGCAGAGACGATAGAGGCAGAAAAGTAAGCCTTCTTTGCTGTCTTCACCACCACCTTATAGGCTTTTAACTGAGTTCTTTAACGTGTTCTTACTACTTCATCCCAAGACCATCGCCAGGATCGCTCTAGCAGTCTGAACAGACTCTTCGTATTTCTCAGCTCCTTGATATACCAAGGGGCAGGGGAAGACTGAGGGCCCAGAGGGTGTCAGGGAGCGATTCAATCAATGGCCATCCAAATACCATTATTCCAGTGGTTGGAAAGCTCATCAAGGGGACTGCCAACAGGCCATGGTAAATCCCACAGAGCATCCTGGAATCCAACTGGATCCATAAGTCTCCACAGGCAAACAAAAATTAGCTCACCAACTTTGTGAGGGGTGGTGGTAAATCTTTCACCAACCTTTAAGAGGAAGTGATCCAAACAAGGCACCCGCTTTATGACTGGGACATCCAGATCTATACTTCCGCAAAAACGAAATCAAGTGTGTGGCCTGCTTCATGCGTAGGGGCTGATGACTTGGGAGAGACCCAGTGCTGCCATGGACAACATAAAGTCTGAGGCAGCACCAGTCACAGGGCTGTGTCTGCATGGACGCTGAAGTCCCCCAGGACTAATAGTCATGGGAAACATAAGGCCCACCCAGGGCCAGTTAGCCTTGGCAGGATACCTACCCTCTCCCCAGTACCCTATGCTAAGCCCATACATTCAGTGCCAGAGATCTGAGGCACAGGGATCCTCTGAAAGGGGAGACCCCCTCAGATGAGAATAGCCATCCCAACTCCCTGTCTTCCTGTTTGAGGATGATGAAGGCTGGAATAGGGAACCAGGCGAAGCCAGCTGAGTAAGAAGAAAAACCTGAGTAAGACGAACGAGATAGGGCTAAACTTCACTTCACAGAACACCATTTTACCAAAGAGTTTGACCATTTAAAAAATGCCACAGCTCAGGGGGAGTCAAGATTTTTTTCTCCCTTCCACCTTTTCAAGTCCCGATACATCTTCTCCCATAGCTATTTCAGTACTAGAAAAGGCACTGGGGGAGGGGACAAGATGTCCTGCCCCCCCCACCATGAGCTCTTAGTGATTTTTAAAAGGTCAATTTCTTCTGTAAAATAGTATCAGCAGCCAAATCTGTGGCCACTATAATGGGTAGCTTGGCCCTCAGTCTTTGCCCTTGAAAATATTCAGACAGAAAGAGAAAGCCCAGCAGTAACTGGTGGCATAGCCAAAGCTCCTGTGCCAGTCCTAGCCTGAGGAGGGAGTTTCTGTGTCTATTCCCAACAGGATGCTCAAGGGAATGAATACTTACATTTTTAACCGTCTCAGGATTCTATGTCCGTTAGATCCCCATCAATCCTACAGTGGTGTTGAATATTTCATAATCTACAGACTACAATGTTTATTATGAAAAGGATGACCTCATTATAGAAAGAAATTATCTCACTTCTGAGAACTGAAAGCCTTTAAAAGAGGAAGGCAAACTTCTGTATGACTGCAACCGTAGCTTGCTTGTGCCCGCCAACATTAATCTACAAAGCCATAACAGAACCAGCAAAACTGGCAAGAAATGAGATGGAACTATGTAAGAGGGTGAAAAGGAGGAAATCAAAGTTTTCAAATCAGTCACGCTGCACATGAAACCACAGCAGTTCCTAACAGGATTTCATAAATTAAAAACCATTAGATGAGACTGTTTCAGCAAATCTAGACGAGGACAGGCACAGCCAGCAAGAGTATATCTAACAAGATGAGATCTTACCTCCTCAGAAATTCTCCACAGCTCTCAGAGTTCTAAGTGAAGAGTCAAATCTGCCAATTATACATTGAGAACATTATGTATAAACAGACAGGTAGACAAGAAAAATATCAAGTTTGTTTTGGTCACAGTGTGGTTTAGTGGTCAGAGTGTCGAATTAGCATCTAGGAGACCCAGGTTCAAATCCCCATTTTGTCATGGAAGCTGGCTAGTTTGTCTTGGGCCAATTACACACTCTAAGACAGACCTATCTGGCAGGGTTGTTCTGAGGATAAAATGAAGGAGGGAAGAATGAGATAAGCCACCTTGAATAAATGAACACAAGTCAGTCTGATTAAAATACAAGGAGAGCATTGTAGGCTTGCACATTCCCACCCATGTATATTCCTTCCTCACCACTATAGCAATAACTATAGAGTTATACGTGCACCAAATGTTAAGCTTATCATAGCTAACTGTAAACCAAATTTTGAAACGATGGTCAGTGACTGGTTTGCAAATACTAGTTCAACCTAGCCTAGAATAATACTTAGAAGAGCCAACCATGATTTTGCAAACAGTACTGCATTTGGGCATGAATGAGAACCATCATCGGATGTATTAAACCCACTCCAACCTATTAGCTACCCACGTCATGCCACATTGCTCCCCCACATCTCCGAAGACAAGATGTTCTTCTTTGTGAATATAGAATAATCACTGAAAACAGAAAGTTGTGCATCCACAAAGACATGGCTGAGGCAGGCCTATCCAGACTAAGATCCCAACACCCGGCAATAAGATCGGCACGAATCCCGCAATCACAACATTTTGATCTAAGGAATGAACAGTTGTGAATATGGATGCAAACAATTCCATCCGATATCCACAACCTGATAAACATCAACGAGAGGCCCGCAGGATTTGACTTGCCACATAAAGTATGGAAGACAGCTAACGGAATACAAACAGGCTTTTGCAGCTGTGAAGACCTGTTGTTTAAATAGGGCACAATACCAGGACCCAAATGCGATTGTTGTGCATCCTGGCCAAACTATTTTCCATTAGTCACAGGAATGTGAGCATTGTGCTTTCCAGGGAGATGTGATGGAGTTCTTTGAAAATTTAGATATTAGTATTTAGGGTGATTGCCCAATTGGTCTGCATACCCATTGTATCAACTTGGTTACATTTTTTTTGTATTTTTCCTGTGTGTAACTCTGCCACATGATTGATTGATAACTAACTAACTAACTAAATAAATAAATAAATAACCTGGTTTCAAAATTCTTGTTCAGTTGTAAGGTACATTAATACATTTACTTTCCACCCCAGGAGGAAACACAGTTTTAGCCTTGGTATCAATCCATCCTGCTTCATGAAGTACTCTATTTGGGCTGTAATTTGTATGTGGACTAAATTCCCCAGAGAGCCATGGCAAAGTTCTGATTCTCACTATATCTACACATCCCAGTACCAGAATCAAAAGGCAAAAAGGTTTTCTACTTTTCATGAGGCCATTTTTTCCAACCACATCCAAACTACCATGGCTGCCATCCAAAAACCTACTTCAGCCCCACCCAGTGTTGTCACTGTTTTTGTCAAACAGCAGGTCCCCATGCCTTATCACAAATTGCTTGTGAACATCAGGAATGTCAAAGCTATTTCCAGCATAACATTGGGCGGGGGGGGGGGGGGATGCTGTTTCTAAAACACATCCTCGTTGGGTAGGATGGCAAACTCCAGCTTTGAAAGTTCCTGGAGATCTGGAGGCAGTGCCTGTGGAGGGGGAATTTGAGGAGGGGTTTCACCTAAAATCTGTGGTCTAACATAGAGTCTGCACTCTGAAGCAGCCATTTTCTCTAGGAGAACTGATCTCTGTGGTTGGCTCACGAACCTACTATTAGATCCACAGAACAGATTTGTGGTATTTGGTTCCTGGCCTACCTATTCCAGCAAGAGAGAAAGAGAGAGACAGAGAGAGAGAATAGTGCCTGGTACAGTCTAGACAACGCCTAGCAAATGTATTCAGCCACAGACAAAATGCACATTTTAAAAACCCAGTTCAAATACTGCAACACAGCAGTCAACTCTGTGTTATGGGCGAAAAGCTTATTACCCGTGCCAAGTTTGAGCAATCACACTTTACAGTCAATTTAACTTAAGGCAATGCACAGCTGCTACTTTGGAAGTTTCCTGCTGTGGAAGTAATAACGAAGACCATACGATCAGTCTTCCAGCACACATTAAAAATTAAAATGTTTTTTTTTTAAAAAAAAATCCTGCATAACAGCACACTTAAACACAAGATAAAGCATGACTATTAGGATAAAGGTAAAAGTAGTAATAGCACAACAAGGCTCCTTCAAAATTTATCAGAGAAGATTTTGCCTTCGGTTCCCCTTTCCCTGTCTTCTTACAGCCGGGCACTGAACAATGGGAGGCCAAGAACGTGCTTAACGTGAAAAAACAATGTTCCGCTCCTACCATCCCCTCTCATGCACCATGACATGGTGTGGAGACATATCAAAAACACACACTGCACAGTGAAGCAGCACCCTGGAAAATTTAGTGAATATTAAAGAGCGCTGGAAGCCAGTTTTTTCAGAAGCTAAAATGGTGGACTTGGATGTGGAAGTTCATGCGAATCCCTGCTCAGCTCTGACTCACTTTCTCAAACCACTACCAACACAATCCTGAGTTACACCTTTCCAAGTCTGTTAACATCAGTGGGTATAGAAGGGTTTAACTCTTGTTTAGGATTGCACTGTGAGAGTCTTTCTGATGTTATTTATGTAAACAGAGCCCTGGGAGTAGGCTTGCCAAGTCTGTATTACTCACCGGCGGGAGGGAGTCCTCCGTCCGCCGGGAGCTTCCCCAGCGCGCGCGCAAAGTGCACACGTCCGGTGACATCACCAGAAGTGACATCAGCACGTTGGGGGCGTTGCCAGAGCGTCGCCCTGGCAATGCCCCCAACGTGCTGACATCACTTCCGGGTGACGTCATTACGTTGGAGAAGGTCATCCTGGCTGGACGACTTCGGGGGTGGGGTTCCCCCCGCCGGCTGAATGCTGGCCAGCGGATCGGGAACCCCTGTAGCGGGGGATAACCCGCCCCCCGGGCTGACTTGGCAGCCCTACCTGGGAGTAGAGTTACCAACCTCCAGGAGAGGCCTTGAGTTCTCTCAGAGTCATAACTGATCTCCAGACCACAGAGATCAGTTCCTCTTTAGGTGAGGGTGAACAGCACAGAGTCCAGGAAAAGCAGAAGACCCTGCTGAGTCCCCTCCTTTCCTCAAACTCTACTCTCTGCACACACTGTCCCCAAACCTCCAGTTATTTCCCAAGCTAGAGTTTGCAACCCTACTTAGGACAAGTGGAAAAGTCTCCTATGAAGCTTCTTCTCATACAATCCGTGGCTTCCAACACTACCTTTATGAAAGCACTGCACTGCACTGTGATACAGCAAGCCCCACACTTCAAACTCAGATGAGAATGGATTTCTTTTTTTTTATTGCCCCTACCCGCAAATACCCCCTTCATGATGTAAACTGTGTAAAGTTGCTGTCAAGTCACAGCCGACTTACAGAGACTCCAAGGCAAATGAGTAAGTAAGGTTTTCCTCTGCAAATTGTTTTCCTCAGCAAAGTCTTTCTTGGTGGTCTTCCGTCCAATTACTAACCCTGCTTAGCTTCTGAGATCTGACAAGACTGGGTTACACTATACCATTTTTGTCAGCCTGGTGACTTGAAAGCAGCAGTATGTGCAGCCACTGCTGACAAGAGTAAAGCCAAAAAAAGCTGCGGCCTAGTTGCTGAAGCAATGGAGATGAACCCAGAGAAACGTCTGGGTGTCCCACCAGTGCAGAGGACAGTGGGAGAGCCCGCAGCCCCACTTACCACATGATTTCCTTTACTGACTTCCACCCTAAGGGAAGCTGGCTGCTCCTTGTTTTCCACATGAGTGACTGACCACAATAGCCTCCCATGATCCCTCTTCCTTAAAGATGGGTGTTCCAAGAGCCATTAGAACCCCATCCCCCAGCTTCTCAACCAACTGGGTGGCTTAAATTTAAGTTTCCTCTCTTCCCCCACTCATTTCTAGTTTTTCTACCACTTTTTAAACCAAATTTCAGAATCTCTCTCTTTCTTTCTCGTGTATCCTGTACTATCTACGAAAAATTCCAAGAGGAACAAAAAAGAAGCAACCAATAGGTATCATATATAATAAGCTAAACCATTACAACACTTCCCCCTGTACGTCTGCTAACCCATAAACATTATTCCAGTATTTAATAAATGGCTGCCATTGTTTTTCTCTGTGTATGACTTCTGTTCTCTTAAATTCTTAATTACTGTTAATTTATTCATCAGCAGTGTGTACCATAGTTTCCATAGCCATTCTTGCATATCTGGTAAGGTTTGTTTTTTGAAACTTGGGCAGCCAGAATTTTGGCAGCTACCAGCAAATTTTAAATTAAAATTCTAAACTTACCCAATACCAATCCTATAAATATATAATTCCCTTACATATTGGCCATTTCCAGCTCTCCCATTGGCTGTGCAGTGTGCACCCACTGTCAGCCTGGACACTCTTCCCTCAGAATTAACTGCCAAACCAGTGTCTCTCCTGATGAAGATGCTTCTCCTGCGGCTGGACCATTTGGTTCAACCTCCTGGTGTGTGGCTGACTTTCCCCTAAGGTTGCCAGTCTCCAGGTGGGACATGGAAATCTCCCGCTGTTACAATTGATCTCCAGATGACAGAGATCACTTCCCCTGGAGAAAATGGCTGATTTGGAGGGTAGACCCTATGGCATAACACCCTGCTGAGTCCTTTCCCACCCCAAATGCTGCCCTCCACAGTATCCACCCCCCAGATTTTCAGGTATTTCCCTACTCAGAGTTGGAAACCCTTCTTTCCTCTCAGGGCCTGTTGCTAAGCAACCAAGCTTGGTTCTGTCAGTAAAAGGCGGGGGGAGAGACCCTTTCCACACCTATTCTGGCCTTTGGAAGAAAACTCATTAGGGACAGTCCTGACTAGGGTTGCCAGCTCCAGGTTGGGAAATTCCTGGAGATTTGAGGGACGGAGCCTGCAGAGGGTGGGGTTTGAGGAAGGGTGGGACCTCAGACAGGTACAATGCCACAGACTCCACCCTCCAAACCACCCATTTCCTCCTGGGGAACCATTGTTGCCAATCTGCAGGGGTGGAGACCACTCAGAATTACAACTGCTCTTCAGGTAGCAGAGATCAGTTCCTCTAGAGAAAATGGTGGACTCTGTGTCATTATACCCTGCTGAGTTTGCCACAGCAAATTGACGCTGAGTGCCCAAGGCCGGGGCACTTGCCCAGAGCCTCTTTCTAGAGCCTGTTGTATTTATTTCCATAATGGACCTTATTCCTTATAATTCCCTAAGAGCAAAACTCATATCATTATTGACATGCTTACCAAGAATATTACTTACCAAATATTTTTGCCTGAGCAACCTGACAATTGTGACTTCTTATATAAGGGAAGGAATCAATTCATAAGACCTGAGGTCCAAACCCCTCTATTTGCACCCTTTTCCACCCTCCTCACTTGCCTCTCCTTTTGTGTGAGTGTTAATTTGCTTTTTTCTGCATCCTCATTACCCTCCTTTCTCAGTCTTAAAGGAACTTCCAACTACTGTCTTTATCTCTTCTCTTGATCTGTCCTTCTCTTTCCATTCCTCAGGTTTGCTGCCCACCTTCTCATGTTATTTTTAAACTATTTGATTGCAACTAAGGGCAACTCGTCTTGATCTTCATTTCCTCCAAACCCCCCCCCCCCCCTTGAAAGTAACTTTTGCACTTATTTTGACCCTGCTTCATTGTGCTTTCATCCTTCCACCTTTATCGTTGCCTTTTCATTTGGGAAGATCTTATTTTCTGTTTTGCTTTTGATCCTCCTTTCTAAGGAGGGCCCCTCTAATCCAAGGAAATAGTCATCTGTCTATCACATTTTTTTTGTCCTTCCACCAAGGAGCACTCAGTGTTTTCCATGGTTTCCCCTACTGCTATTTATCATCAAAACAACCCTGTGAAGTAGGTCAGGCTGTGAGAGAATGGCTGGCCCCAAAGTACCCAGAGCTGTATGAATAGGGTTGCCAGCCTCCAGGTGGGGCCTGGGGATCTCCCGCTTTTACAACTGATCTCCAGCTGACAGAGATAAGCTCCTCTGGAGAAAATGGCTGCTTTGAATGATAGACTCTATGGCATTGTACTATCCTCAGGCCCCTTCCCTCCCCAAACTCCACCCTCTCCTGGATCCACCCCCAAAGTCTCCAGGTATTTTCCAACCCAGATTTGGCAACCCTATGTATGAATGAATGGGAATTCGCCCCCCCACACACACACACATATGCTTACAGTCCCTATGAATACCTAGCGGTAAATTAAATGGGGGGGGCATATATTAAGGCTGTCACCCTTACACAATTAACCTTGCACTAAACCCATCAGTCTGGCCACTCTGTGACACAGATGTCCATATGTGAAAATACAACAAGAAATTTAGGGGACTCATGAAGTTCCAGAAACGTGGGAAAGGTCAAATTAGAGTATGTCTGTGCCTCATCAGAATCCTTCACTCCAAAGAATAACCAAGCATGCCTTAGGATTGTTCTTTGATGAGGCAATTTTATTGAGCAGTCCACAATGGTACCGATTAAGGGATTACACACAGTTAAAGCTAATCCTCAGTTTACCAGCAACATATAACAGAGGACGAGAACAAAACTGTGGGTAACCACTAGCAAATTATTTAGAGAAAAACCTCTGAGAACACATATCCCACATCCGAAGTACTATTAATGTTCAGAGTATTGAAATTAAGTGTGACATCTCCGGACCTAAACCCCCAAGCCTTCTGAAATCACAGTGTTTTGATCTTTCTTTGCTCTCCCACTATACATATCACATGGCACCGCTTTTCTCCTTTTATGGGCAAAAAACAGAAGGAAGCCAGTCAGCCCAGAAAACTGCTCACTTCAAGACAGCCGCATGAATTAAAAAAAAAAAAACCCAAACCATTGCAAGTTGTAATGCAAGTCTCCCTTTCCCACCTCAGTGAGAAAATGCACTCACATCCTGAAAGGGAGGGGGGAAACAACTCCATTGCTGACTTTTCAAATGTGCATGGTGTTATATTTCTACGGGACAGCGTTTCCTGCTTTATCGACACAGAAAGGTTTTTGTAAACAAGTGACATACATTATACTATACGAATATGCCTTCTTTAAATTCATTTTTGTGCAAATGTATTACTGCCATATGATGAATACATGCATCTTGTTTTTTTACAAACAGATGTACTGACACAGTACACCAGTCAAAATGCATGCTTGCATAATCTGGCATTTACACTTCCATAGATTTCTACAGATCTCCTGTAACGTCTCCTGCATCTGCCTCCCACCAATCTTCTAAATGTAGTTTTTGTTGAATGGGGGAAAATGTACCTTAATGCAAGCAGAAAAACCAACTGAATATCTAGCTAAAAAGCTATCACTCTGTCAGCTCGAACAAGGATTTGAATTTCAGATATTGAAAATAGAGGACCTTTATCAGTAATTCTGTTTCACCACACATTCAGGGACAGCATGCCACATGCAATCGTCCTGATACATGCCATTGCCATTTTGCCTGTAAGGACAATGTGCACATTTCCACATGAGGTTGTCCCAACATGGGCAACTGTCATTTTTGGAACTTCTGCACTGTCATTTTTGTCACTCATTTGTCCCTATTGCTTTGAGTCCCTCCCCCTTTCCACATGTGTTTTGCTCCCTCTGGGACTACTAGAGAGAGCAAAACACATGGGGGGGGGGCTGAACTAATAGGGACAAATAAGTGACAAAAAATGACAGTGCAGAAGTGGCCTTTGTCTGAAAGGGGCAATGTTTTCATCCTCGGTGGAAATATCTATGTTGCTCCTTTCAGTCAAAAATTAATCTAAATTGAACATGTTTATGCCGCCACTAGAGGAACTTGTCCAAGGCACCTTACAAAATAAAAACAATAAAAAAATTAAGAAGAAGAAGAAAAAGAGATTGGATTTATACCCTGCCCTTCACTACCCAAGGGAGTCTCAGAGCGGTTTACAGACTCCTTTCCCTTCCCCTCCCCACAACAGACATCCTGTGAGGTAGGTGGGGCTGAGAGAGCTCTGACAGAAACTGCTCTTTTTTCAAGAACAGCTGTGCCAGAGCTATGGCTTGACCAAGGTCATCCAGCAGGTGCAAGTGGAGGAGTGGGGAATCAAACCCAGTTCTCCCAGATTACAGTCTGCGCACTTAACCACTACACCAAATTGGCTCTCTGTATTAAAATATATTAATTAAAATTCAGCATTAAAAAACCAGCCCAGCATGAAAAACATAGACTATAAAAAGAAACTATTGACATCTTAAAATAAGTTTCCAGAATAAATCAGTGTTAAAAATATCATCCCTTAATTAAAAGCCTGGGTGAACAGAAACTTTTTGGCCTGGCACATGAAAGAAAGGCACTAGGCAAGCCTCAAGGGACAGGACATTCTACAAGCAAGGTGCCACTACTGAAAAAGCCCTGCCTCTAAGTTGCCACCTTTCTCACCTCTGGAGGCAGGGCGACAGAGACCAGGGCTTTTGAGGCAGACCTTAACTGGTGGGCTGGACAATACGGGAGGAGGCAGTCCTTCAAGTACCCTGGCTCCAAGCCTTAAGACCATTCAAAAGCAGCCCCATGTAAAGTGCATTTACTGTAATCTAACTTGGATGCCATCATAGCATGGAGCACTGAGGCAATAACTTATATGGAGATAATTACGTGTACTAGTGTGCTCTCCCCACACATGCAGTTGCCAGGCTTCCAGTAAATATGACCATAACATCTGAGTTACAGTGCAATCCTAAACAGAGCGATACCCTTTTAAAATCCACTGAAGTCAATAGTCTTGGAAAGATGTAACTTGAAGCAGAAAGCTCTAGCTGTTTATACAGTTTACATTATATTGTCAGGACCCAAGAACCCCAATGTTCTTTGCATACAAACACATGCAAATTTTCAATCCTCAGTGTTTCAGAAATCATTATGAATAGGTGATAGCCATTTACTGCCTAACACAAGTTGAAGTTTCCTTATTTATTTTATCTCAGCTCTTCATAGCCATCTCCACTCTATACGGAGGTACGTCTTGGAATTATTATTCTGTTACTTGATATGATCCCCGGCCATGTAAATACAAATAAAGCAAGGTTTCATTGGTTTTTATCTGGTTATAATTCTAAGATTACATGCCAAGTTGCTAAATTCTGCGCATTAATTTTCAAATTACAGGAATTGCGCCTTAAAAGCTCTTAAATCTGGAAATCTTTTATTATTGCATTTTATGTTTGACTAAATTGTATGCTGGTCTAAAGAACGTAATAAACAACTATGAGTACTACTAGTATTCATAGCTACCTTACCAGCACAGATAAATCACAGATAAATCAGCACTGCCTTTTAATTCGTACAGCATCCAGCATGATGAAGATTCCTGATGGGCTCAATAGCTTGTACAATGCTTTGTGTTGATTTGATTGGTACTAATAAAAGGTATTACGTGGCTTTCCTTCTTGTTTTGGGTGGCATTAGTCACTGCACCATACATGACACACACAGACTACTGGGCTGGTTACTAACGAGGGAACTGAAGCTAACGTACATGAATGGTTTTGTTCGGAGCAGTTTGGAATAGGGGTTGCCAATTAATCAAATACACAAGTGTATTGCTCTGCCCTGCCCCCGACCTGAAGGAATCCAGAACAACCAACCCCCCCCCCCCCAGTGGAAACACCAGGGTGAGAGCTCTCGTGAACTCCCTCCAGAGCCACGGAGCTATCCTAGGCAGCAGGCAGACAAGTGGGCCAGGCACCAGATCCCTCCAGCACAGGGGGCTCTTGATAGCTTAAGTGAGGCTGATGGGTGAGGAGGCATCTAAGGATGATGTCAGCTGACAGTGACAGCTGTCAGAAGCCCAGATATGGCCAGAGGCATCAAGATGGCTGGGAGATTGGAGAGGCGGTAGTGGGCTCATTCATACATGTTACTTTTTTCCTGCCATAGAGAACAATGGAGGGAATGGGGGCAACCTGTTTGGGGGCCCGTAGAATTGGACCCCCTGGTCCAATCTTCTTGAAACTTGGTGGGTATTTTGAGGAGAGGCCCCAGCAGCTACCCTGCAAGTTTGGAGCCTCTCCCTCAAACCCCCTCCCCTCCAGTCACTTTTAAAGTTGCCGCCGAAATTCGGCAGCGGGCCAAATCAGATCAGAGAATCTGATTCGGACCCTGGCTGCCCTAGTGGCCACTCTTGAGCTGGCGGAGCTTCGCTCCGCCTCGCTCCAGCCCCAACGGACCCCTGACTAACACTGGCTTTTTCAAATATCTGCTATTTTCCTACAGTGGCATTTACACATACAAAACAGGGTTGCAAAGTTAAACAATGAAGCTGCAACAGCAGATTAACTAGAACATGATCCAAAGAAGAAAGGTACTTACAGAATAAAACTAACAGAGCTTATATGATGCAATGGATACATTGTCATACTAGAATCTGGGAAACCCTGGTTTAAATGTCTACTCTGCTATGGAAACTTGCTGGGTGGTCTTGGGCCAGTCACAGACTCTCAGCCAATCCTTTCTCACAGGGTTGTTGGGAAGATACAATGGAGGAGATGTAAGCCCCTTTGGGTCCTTGTAGGGAAAAAAGTGGAATATAAATGAAGTAATTTAAAAAAAAAATTGGTGAAAGATCCAAATATTACCAAAAACTCATTTTGAACCTGACTAAATTTACTCCCATGCAGCCCACTGATCTCCACAAGAAGCTGTTCCTAGGGGTAGAGAATCCTCAAGAACAGCAGGAGGGGTGAACTGAAAGCCTGCACTGAGAGACAAATAGCAAAAATCCCCACCCCCATTTTGTTAGCAGAAAATGATGTTTGGATGAAATCCATTGTGACTGAATTTTCCAAAGTTCACAAAAAGTGACTGCTGTACAGAGGTTTTCACAGTATGATACTTAATTATGGCTTCCTTCCCTGTAGGCTGTTCTTACAGACCAGAGGTAAGAACTTGTTCTTTCAACTACAGAGTTCAAACCCTACCTCAATCTTACATACTACCTTTTGCCACCTTTTCTCTTCCCCCCTCCCTGTAGCCTCTACCAAGTCTTTCTCTGCAGTGGGGACCCAAGCAGGAGGGAAGTGACCTCAGCAGGGTATAATGACTCAGAGTCCACCCTGCAAAGCAGCCATTCTTTCCAGGGGAGCTGCTCTCTGCCATTTGGAGAGCAGTTTTAATTCTGAGTGATCTCCAGTCCTTACCTGGAGATTGGCAGCAATGGTTCTCCAGGAAAAGTACAGTCTTTCTCTGCAGTGGAGACCAAAGCAGCTTACATCATTCTCCTCCTTTTGATCTGCACAACAACCCTGTGAGGTAGGTTAGGCTGAAAGTCTGTGACTGGTCCGAAATCACCCACTCAACTTCCACAGCAAGAACGTGGGTCTGGCAGATCCTGCTCTGAAGCACCAACTGCTATACCTAGGGTGGCCAACCTCCAGGTGGAGCCTGAAGATCACCAGGTATCACAACTGAACTCCAGACAACAGATTTCTCCCTGCCTGGATAAAATAACTGCTTTGGAGGGTGAACTCTATGGCATTCTATTCAGCTCAGACCTCTCCCCTCCCCAAACTCTGGCTTCCATAGACTCCACCACTGAATATCCAGGAATTTCCCAACCTGGAGCTAGCAACCCTAATCAGGACTGGCCCCAGTGAATTCCCCACAGAAGCCTGGAAAGTGCCTCCTATCTTTGCCTTTTTACTGACAGAACCAAGTATGGTTGCCTAGCAACAGCCACTGGGGGAAAAGTTTGTCCCACAGGTGCCAAGCAGGAGAATTGTCTTTGTCAGGAGAGACTGGGGGGGACGGGGACAACAGTTTATTCTGTGAAGGAAGAGTGTCCAGGCTGGCAGTGCGCAGGGGAGAGGTGTAGACCCAGCACCCAGCCAATGGCATGTGAGTACTCTTGAAAGGCAGTTAATACATGAATGGCTGGCTGAGAGGCAGTTGATAGGTGAGTGCACTGCACAGTCAATGGGAAAACTGGAAATGGCCAATACATAAGGGAATTGTATATATTTATAATTGTATATTGTCTGACAGAACTAAAGTAAGAGCTGCTTTATGTGATTCTAGTTATAACAGAAATTAATTTACGTGTCAGAACATATTGTAGCATTTGAAAAGTGGCATGAAAGCCATTTTTTGCAACAGTATATGATGTGGAAGGCAATACATGTAGCAACCTTCCAATCCACAGTATGACTTCAGGGAGGAACAGAGGAGAGGAAACATAAAGAAGGCACAGAGATCAGGACTGAAAACAGGCCAAATTTCTGGAAACTGTAAGCAAGGGAGTGGAAACACTGCAATGTTGCTAACAGCTTGATTAATGGAAGGAGTAACCAAGCCAGCCGGCCTGTTGGGTAAACCAGAGGGGAAGCGTAACCTAAGACCATAAACAGTGTGAATTAACTCAGGCTTCCTGAAGTTACCAGTCTGTGAATGTAGATGGCAGGACGCTGGCCAGTATGCCTCAAGGCCCATTGACTCTCTCCCTCATTTACAAGGGCCCATCTGCACTTAGCGGCTTGCACCACCATCCCTGCCTGAAGCACTTATGATATTATGAACAAGAGAGCAATATACAGATCAGAAAACCACTCTGCTATAAGAAAGGCAAGACCCTATTTTTACTGTTCCTGAGAACTGACAAAAGAAAACTTGCAGACTTTGTCTACCAGCAGAGAACAGCAAGCACATGCTAGCACTACAGACAGGTGGTCAGAGGGAAGGGAAAATGCCCAAGGCCTTTTTGAACCCTAAGCATGGACTGAAGCAGAGTAATTTCATTCCTGTTTGCTTTATCTGAGGGTAACCATGTTAGTCTATTGCAGCAAAACAAAAGTCCAGCAGCACCCTAAACACTAACAGCATTTATTTCAGTATAACATTTTGTGAGACAGAGCACACTTCTTCTGACACAAGCAGAAGAATGAAACGCAGGTACCTCAATTTATGGAAAACTACAGAAGGGGAGGGGGGAGAGGGAGCAGTCCAGCTCTTGCAGGCTAACTAGAATTCAGATGGCCAGCAAGGAGACAGACCATCACTGGCAGACAATGAAGCCAGCACCGAGCTTACAGCCGAGCATCTGTGGTCTCTGCTCCACTCAATTCTTACCCATTCCTGTCTCTCTCCTAGGGTTGCCAGGTCTTGATCGGAAAATACCTGGAAACTTTGGGGGTGGAGCCAGGAGAAGGCGGGATTTGGGGAGGGGAGGGGCCTCAGCAGGGTACAATGCCATAGAGTCCACCCTTCAAAGCAGCCATTTTCTCTAGGGGAACTGATCTCTGTCAGCTGGAAATCAGTTGCAAAACTGGGAGATCCCCAGGCCCCACCTGGAGGTTGGGAACCCTACTCTCTCCTACACTTTCACCCATTCTTCACAGACTCTCCCCTTTAGGTGCAAACAAGTGCTCCTCCCAGAAGACTAAAAACTGCACACCATTCAAGGAAAGCAAAGCCGGGGAGCAGGACTCTGAAAGTGTTGCTCTCTTACATTAGCTTTGCAACCTTAATAAACTTTACTTCAATTTCCCACTAACTCTTATTAGGCCTCCTCCCGGTTTGTGTGTATTTATGTCTTTATGTGTTTCTATGTTTTATATAATTGTTTTAAATACTTTATATATATTTGAATTTAAATGCTTTTTAATGTTTAAAATGTGTTAATGTTTAGCACCCAAGCACCCTGTATTGGGAAGAAAGGTAATACAGAAATGTTTAAAATAAATTTTAAAATTTTTAGCCTTTTCCACCTCCTTTTTCAACCCTAATTTTCCCCCCTACTACTATCAACTCTTCTTTGCCTTTGACAACTGAAAACTACCCAAAAGCTTTAAAAGGTAAATGTGCCTGTAAAAAAACCCCAAAACCATGCATTCTAAAATGCACTGCTAACACTAATCTCTTGTGATCAAGGAGCTAGATGGTTGCCTGACCAGGAAGCCCTCATTTTCATCCTAGAAGAGTTGTAACAATGGAAAATACAAATGTTATGGGATCAGAAGCTTTGTAATTTTGTTTATTCCTGATTTTAAGAGGTTTAAGGGGTTCCAAATGGTTTCCATTCCCAGGAACTGAAGAAGTGCTACAGGACTGACAAGCTCTTAATGCATCACTGGATGAAAACAGTCCATTAACTGTAGCAGTAATACCGGCTTTAAAAAGTCAGCATGTTCTAACATGCAATCAAAATGAGGGGGTATGCCCCTTTAAGCTTATAATTATTCTTTAGTCATGGACAAATCATTTCAGTTTTTATCCTGACACCATTTTTAAGGCTGGAATAAGGCTGGAATACCTGTGATGGACCCCTGCTTCTTCTTCACAGTGATGCAGATTTTTCCCACCAAAATTCTCAGTTTCCCTACAGATGCTGAGCTGGCCATGTATAGTGTGGTAATATTTGTGGCTTTACACATCTGAATGTCTCACCCTGTGACAGAATCTGATTTGGCTTTTGCCCAGCCCAGGAACTTGTCAGGAGCAAACAAGAGCCCTCTTTTTAGATCATTGAAATGGCACTGGAGACTGTGTAACAGTGAACAATAATAAAGATTTTATTTTATAGGCAGGGATGCTATGGGGTAGTCAGGTATTGGAAAGGCTGAGGTAAAAGTTGTTGGTAAAACCATAATTTTTTTCAGTTGACAAACAAGATGGTGTTGTAGCAGCTTATTTTTACTAATTCTTGGCCCTTATCAGTGAGAGATGGTTGACTAAGTACTTTGGTTTCAGTTACAATGTTTCTGCATATAGTTTCCTAATAACTTCAGGTTTTCTGGAAAGGTCACTCTTTTATTGTATCAAATTATTTCCCCTTTTCTGAAATCACAATGTGTCTTCTTTCCCGAGCAGTAGTCTATAATCCAGGGGTGTCGAACTCATTTGTTATGAGGGCCGGATCTAACATAAATGAGACCTTGTTGGGCTGGGTCATATCTGTGTGTCATAAAATGTAATGCCAGGTAGCAGAGATATAAAGTTTACAAAAGACACAGCCAATTATTTACCAGACACTCTCAATCGCACAGGAAAGGTTTGCCTATCTATCTCTGCTGTGTGATTGAGAGAAACTGGCAAAGCAAGCTGTGATGTAGCAGCAGTAAGAGAACTGGAAAAGGAAGTAGAAAACAGCCAGGGCCTTGGGGGCCAAATTAGGGCCCTCTGAGGGCCTGATCCAGCCCACAGGCCAAATGTTTGACACCCCTGCTATAACCATTTCCTCTCACAACAGACCAGGGACTGCCTCAGTGCCAATTCTCAGTATAACTGAACAGGACTTATACTCCTACTAGGAATAAGACCCGTTGTGGGAATAAATACAACGGGCTCTAGAAAGAGGCTTTTGGAGAGTGTCAAGGCCTTGGGCACGCATTGTTAATTTGCTGTGGCAACCTCAGCAGGGTATAATGACACAGAGTCCACCATTTTCTCAAGTGGAACTATTCTCTGCTACCTGAAGAACAGTTCTAATTCTGAGTGATCTCCTGCCCTCACCTAGAGATTGGCAGCAGTGGTTCCCCAAGAGGGAATACCTAGTTTGGAGGGCAGAGTCTATTGCATTGTACCTGCCCGAGGCCCCACCTCTCCTCAAACCTCACCCTCTCCAGGCTCCACCCCTCAAATCTCCAGGAATTCCCCACCTGGATTTGGTAACCCCATCTCCTTCCCAGCCAAGCATCAACCTACCGTAATTTCTCCCTCACTTTTCATATTTCCTTCCCCCTCACACCTGCTGCCTCTACCGTGCTCTGACGCCCCTCTTATAAACACAGGTAACTGCCATTTCTTTTCACCTACCAACAGCCACTGAGGTAACAGTAAATCCCCCACTGGAAGGAAGCTGGAGAAGTGTCTTTGTCAAGAGCAAAAAACCATGTGCCAGGTATTCTGACAGGGCACAGAGGCTGAAGGAGTGGGTGGGGAAGAGGAGCAGACCCAGCCAATGGCATGCGAGTATTCACAGCCAGTGGATAGGGACAGCTTCTGATTGACAGGCCAGGGGACCAAAGGCTGGGATGGCATGTGGAATCTTCAGGAGCGTGCCACCACCATGCAGAGAATTATTATATAGAGAGATTCCTTTTGGCCCAGTTGGGAGCTTCAGCTTGCTACTCAGTCACTCTTTGCCAAAACTTCAAACCCCAGTTCTCGGCATCTGTGGGAAAACATACTTCAGGTTTAGCTGACACAAGACTCTGAATTCTTAGATGGAATTCTTTCTCAGGTTATGTTAAACACATTTAAGACCAGGGGTCTCTTTTTTTATTCAAAAGGTGAACTTGTCTGACAGACTTTTAGTCAGACTCTTCAGACATCTACTCCTTTAGCTGAACATTTTTTTTACTGAACAGTAACTGCTGCTGAACTCAAAAAGAAATCAAAGTGAACTCTCTCTCCCCTCAGCAAACAGCTGATCTTATATTTCCCTCAGCTGGCACTGGCCAATGAGAGAAAGGGAGCAGCCTGTCACTCAAGCTCAACATTCTAGAGCAGAGTTAACTATTTACCTCCTTTCTCTGATTTTGCTGAATTAGGAAAACAGCATTTTAAATGAAGTCCGTCACAGTACCATACTTAGAATATTGCAGAATTCCCTTTTCTGGCACACAGCAACATTTTATGCCCTCCCTGTTTCATAAGGTATTGTAAATGAACTTCCAGTTTCAAAGATAACAGATTCAAGCTGTGCCCATGGTGTTTGATGGCTCATTCACACATGTAAAATAATGTGCTGATGTCAAAAGCTGAACATGAACTGTGTGAAAAGTGAATGTAAACATCACCTTTAAAGATGCTGAACAGACATCTTGAGTTCCTAGTTGGCAATATCCTGTCCTTTAAAAACAACAATAGGAGTTAAGTATCATGCTTGGGAACCTGCTGGCTCAGTTCCTATTCTGCTCACTGGTCAAAAGCATGAGGCCCATCGTTTGACAAACTGTTCTAATGCATCTGAGTGAATTCAGGCGCATCCCTATGATTTCCTATCATGACTACAATGCTTTCTCTCAGCCATTCCACACGCACACCCCATAGACTGTCTCTGATTCTTAAAAGGCACAGAGTAAACACAGAGGGGGGAAAAAGATCAGATTTTTCAGTTGAGACTCACAACTTAAGTGACTTGTGACCTCAGAAGTCAACTAAATCTTGTGATAGCTCCCAAGCAGATGCCACTGACTGTGCAGATGCAAAAAGCAGGCAATGCAATCTAGCCAATGTCGATCATTTAAAAGTTAAGTCTGGCTTTGAACTTACAAAGGAAGGTCAAACAACAAGCCATTCTGTGCTTTGAACAAGTCATCCAACTCAGTGAGCTGATCCCGACCACAACAGATGCATGCCTCTTCTCTGGTTATTTAAGGTTATTAAGTTCTTGAGCTGGGCAAAAGCAAACCCAAGCAACCACAACATGACCCTGTAGCACATGCAGCTGTTGCACAGAACAACAACTACTATTACTACTACTTCTCAATAAGTTGCAGCCAACTTATAGCGACTCCAAAGGGTTTTCAGGAATAAGATGTTCAGAGGTGGTTTGCCATTGTCTGCCTCTGTGTAGTAACCCTGGTATTCCTTGGTGGTTTCCCATCGAAATACTGTCCAGGGCTTACCCTTCTTAGCTTCCCAGATCTGAAGAAATCAGGCTAGCTTGGGCTATCAAGGTCGGGGCAGTCTTAGCATGCTGCTATTTTCAAGACAAACCTCACCAAGGAGCTTCGGTATGGAGATCACCTCCCATGGAACTGAAACTACTCAAGCAAAGCTTAAACCTGCTATGATTGTGTCGAAGTCTGCAGTATGACTAATCAATATTGAGTACTCTAAGGTATTTCACATGCAGTATCTTGTATAGTAGTATAGGCCCTAAAGTAGGCCCATAAAGGAAGTCAGTACTATTTGCCACAGACAAGAGCTCTAGGCTGCTAAAGGTAAAGGTTTCCCTTGCTCGAAAGCTAGTTGAATCCGACTCTTGGGGACGGTGCTCATCTCTGTTTCCAAGCCAAAGAGCCAGCGCTGTCCAAGAACTTCTCCATGTTCATGTGGCCAGCATGGCTAAACACTGAGGTGCATGGAACGCTGTTACCTTCCCACCGAAGCGGTACCTATTTATCTATTTGCAATTTTTTGCTTTCAAACTGCTAGGATGGCAGGAGCTGGAGCCAGAGACGGGAGTTCACTCCATCACGCGGCACTTGGGTCTTGAACTGCCAAGCTGCCAATTTTCCAGTCTGCAACTCAGCATCTTAACCTCTGAATTCATGGGTAAGATGGGATAAGGCAATTTATGTAACATCTAGAAGGCTGAAAAATCTGAATAGGTCACTATAAAAGGAAATTAAAAATCTGCAGATTTTTAGCAACCTTGTACAGGTTCAGAGGTCCAGAAAATTTCCGCTAACAGAATGGGGGTAGGGGGTGATTTTTTTTTTGCCAATTCTTCCTGCAGATCTCTGACTCTGTCCTGATCCTGCATGTAGGGAGTCAGTCCCCAGTTCTCAAGGAATAACATTTCAAGGATCATTATGGATTGCAGTGAGAAGGGAAAGGCAACAAGGCACTCCCATTCCACTGATGGAAATCCTTCCTATTGGCCGAGATTTATCACAAGATCCAAATTGCAGTCATTCACAGTTCTAGAAAATAGCCACTTCTGTACCCCCTCCCATTTCCATGGTAGTATATCCTTTTCTTCAGATTGAGCATCCTTTCCATTCTGCCTGAAGATGACATGCTACTAACTGGGAAGCTCTCATATGCCTATAAGTCTCAATAAAAGTAATCACCACATCTGCTTACATCTACTGTAAACATATGACTCTCCCTCTCTCCATTATATGGACAGCTTTCAAGGCCCATAATGAAGGCTCAGAGTAGAGCTGCAAAAGAAACTTATAAGGAAAGAACAGATCATGTCTTGCAAACAGGGAAGAAATTGGCAAGAAACATCCCCATATGTTAATGTTCTCCTCAGATCAAGACCCCTGGTAACTATTCATGCCAACCTTCAAACAACCATGCCCACGCCCTTAAGTTTCTGTAGCCTATTGGTGGAATAATGTTCAAAGATACAGGGCGTACTACAGCTTCTGCAAGACTTTGCCTCAAGAGTGAACAGCTTGATTTCTCATAAGGGTATGACAGATTGCAAGGATCTGCTTTATAAATGAAATATTCCAGTGAACACATTGTTGTTCCAAAATAGTTTCTTGAAAACCATCCAACAGGATGCTGAAAGCTGCTGAACTATGTACAGGACCAAGGTGGTCACAGGAATATAACGTCATAACACCCCTGCCCATGATTCCTCTCTGTTTCTCCCTCTGGGTGCGTTCAGACACGCAGTTTGATCCGGCTTCGATACACTTCGAAGACGGATCAAATGTGCACGTTCAGACAGCCGCAGCTGGTTCCCGTCCCCAGCCATTGCTTACCAGAGGAAATTCCAGAGAAAAGCGTAGTATTTTGATACCAGGTTCTTAAGTGGTGTTTTCTGTGCTCTCCTGGTTGAAGGTGCATTTCCCCCAGTGTGATCGCTCCACCGTCATCGAGCCACTTCCAATTAAAAAACAAAACAAAACAAACAACTGCTGCCGCGGAAGCCTTTGGCTTCCACTTTTCACCTGCCATTTTTATTTTTGCCTCGGCGATATGCACATAAGCGCTCCTCTGCCCCCGCGTCAATTTTTTTTTTTTTAATGGCCACTACTTTTGAGTTTGGGATCCCAAGGAGGCCAGTTTCAGGTGAAAAGTTTAAACAGACGTGTTCTGTCAGGGCAGTGAAATCACAGTGCTTGTGCAACTGTGGCAGGATTTGCTCTACTGCTTTTGTGCATGCACAAGGCTGTAGCTCCAGATGATTGCTTATGCACATGCGCAAACTTAGAAAAGAAAAAAAAAACCTGACATACACTCCATGTGATCGTGATTGTCTGGGTTAAAAAAAAGCCACATCAAAGTGGGATGATTTAAAGTGGCTCCAACACGTTGTCTGAATGCACCGTCTGCATGTCAACCACAGCTACTGTGAATGGTACACTACTGCATCCACACAAGTAAATACTGATGGTGATGTCTGATACAGGGCTATGACACCCCTTGTCCACTCACACAGAGTGCCTACCACCAATGCTCCCTCTAAGCTAAGGAGTCTTGTGAGCAAAAATTCTACTTTGTGAGCTACTGGCATTGAAGTTGTGAGCGAGCCATTTGGCTATTGCATAAATTAATTTGCTCTGGAGCCAACCTTCCTGAGCTAAAACAAAAATGTGTGAGCCAGAGGCTAAAAAACTGTGAGTTAGCTCACACTAACTCAGCTTAGAGGGAACACTGCCTACCACCCTCTACAACCTGTCTTCTTCAGGTTATGGTTTATAAGTTGGTCAGGTCATCACACCTGCCACTCTTCTTGCCTCCTTTAAAATCTACAGAGAGTTATGACCATCTCACACCTTGGTCCTCTCTCTCACTCCAGAGACATCCACAGACAGGATAGCTTAGCCCCCTTTATAATCAGCCCTCACTCACACAGAACTATTGGGGCTGGGGCTCAAACACTGTTCCAATCACTCACTGCCACTATTCATTCATATCCTAGAAGATATATAAGTAGACCAAGGTATTAACTCATGTGTGTGTGCGGTTCTTCCCTTAGACATGCAGCCTACAGGGTTAATCAAAACAATAAACTTTTATTCATAAAAACAAAACAAGAAGGAACCTAAAGTCTAAGAAACAATGTTTCACTTCCATTTAACTTTTGCACTGAGGTCTTAAACCTACAACTGGGATCATTTAGTTACAAATTTAATATTTCCAGGCTGTTCCAAGCAGCTCTTCTGTAGTTTCCCTCAAAGAAACCATTTTCACCTCTCAGCCCTGAAGGTGTCAACTTCTCTCTCTGCTGCTAACCCCTTCTAACAGTCTTTTTTCAACTGCTGTTTTTCAATTCCCCTTCTCTCAATATTCCATCCACTCTCATTAGAGAGAGCGGTTGCTGTCAGAGAGAGGCAGAACTCACCTCAGCTACTGTGTCCACACAACCAAATGCTAATAGTGATGTCTGAGACAAGGCCTTAGACATCTTGGAAATTGGTTCATCATTCAGCCAGTTTTATTATGGAACCTGTCAAAAGAGACTTGCCTTTGTGAATATACATGTAGGATTTTATCCATCACTGGAGAATAATATACTTAACAAGACAGTAAGGTTCGGTTAGCTCTTCTCTTGAAGATGGTTTTTATCAAACACCGAAGTAGCACACACCAAAAAACCCAAAAAACAAAAAAACCCAGCAGCCTAGAACATTCATTAGAACTTCCCCCCCTCAAACATAGGCACATTTCCCCCTCTAGTTAAATACTGTCCACTCTATTTGACATGGCTGGACTGCATTTTTGGCTGCTAGCAAAATCTAAACAGTGGCAAAACAATTAGTCTGTAGTTACTAGCCCATTTGTGAGTAAATGGGGAAAAAATTAACACCTTCATAGATGCCCTGAAGTGAGAGAAAGAGTAAAAATAAGTAATACAGGAGAAAAAATAACCCAAAGCAAACTGAATTAAGTATCTAAAGGTTAAGAAAACACAAAAAAGGCCAAATAATACTGTTAGTCAATTTACAAAAATAACAAAATACATGTATTTATTTCACAATGGTACTTAATGCAAGAGAAAGCGTAGCCATCATCACTCAACTCATTCTGTGAAATCTATACCTTAAGTTGTATAAGGACTACTATGTCCGTCCTTTGCTCTTGGCCTTTAAAGGGACTTGGATATTCCATTTGGCATCAGAGAGATTTTTCACCAACTACTGCTATGCTTTCAATTGGATGGAGTCCACTTTTCCACTGATTCTTCTCAATACACTGACTGTGCAAACTCATGCTAGCCACATCCTTCACCCAAAACCTATACAAGACACTGACCAGAACCCCATTCACAAGCTACAGTGAATGTACATGCAATCTATGTACTTGATTTTTCTTTAAGTGCATTAATTCTCAAATTACTCAATGCATGTACACCTATGATTGAAAATGCATATTTATCCAGTTATGGCTCACCAGTTTCATTTGTGAAGTGAATGGGCACTGGCTTTTTCCTACAAACAGATGACACAGGACATATGTGTGTCCTCTGTAACACATGCACAGACCTGAAGAGTTCTTAAGATCATGGCCTTGAGAATATGTGTCCTCCCCTTTCCTTCCCGCCCTTTTAACATCCAGACTGATGAAGTATTTTAAAAAACTTGGAAGGGGGGGGGGGGAGAATCTTCAGAAAAAAATACTGGGTTTCCCCCCTGAACATTTCCAGTTAGTTGTCAAGCCTTCACATCTCTATCGTAGCAGATCCCCAAATAAAAGCTATGTGGCTATCAACATTTTTGTATTAAGCCAACTGCGGTTGCACAATTAGAAGCCTACATGGATACTCATAGTCTATAAGCATGTTTATTCAGGGTTTTTTAATGCCTAGATGTTTGTCTTTTTGCCACAGGAACCAATACACATGGGATTATTAATACAACTTTGTAGAAAATGTTCTAAAAATAATGGTGAGCTCTGCTAAAATAACAACAAAACAACAACAATAATAACAACAATAACAATAACTACAATAATAATAATAATAATAACAACAACAACAGCAGCAGCAGCAACACAATAATCATCATCACCTCTCACTTAAGCAGCATGCACAAGATTAGACAACAGACCAGCCATAAATGCAATGTGATGCATGTTTCCCACTGAAGAAAAACTGGAAAAATGTTATGGTACTGTAAAATATAAACATGCCACTGATTCAATTTCTAATCATTAAAGTGTGATGTAAAGTGGTAGAGTCACTATAACCCTAAAGCCATATCTGTCATAAAAGGAGAAGCTTCACTTAGAACGCACTTCTAATGTTCCGCTTTATAACGCATTCAATACCGTTCACAGGAAGACCTGGGGGCATGCTTTACCAGCCATGTGGCATCATCAGCTCCAGCGCTATACCATGACAAGTCTAAAAATATCTACACTTATTAAAGAAAAGGTGTGAAAACAAGAGGGATGTTCTGATTATTACAGACAGCTTCATGCAGTATGATTTTCTACAGGGAGATCTAGTCCATAAAACATACGCATACAGCAAAATCTGAAGTACTGCTTCCTAACCATTGTATTCACACAGCGAGAGAGAAAAAAACATTCCTATCACACAATGAGTTTAAAAGGAGACACAGTGAGGTTAAGCAGTCTTGTGATTCACCATTTTTCTCTGCAGCCCAAATTGCCACTGCCCTCATATAATGCTAATCACATTATACTTTCACAATAATAGTCTCATAAATACAGCCTTTTAGATTACACTAGCGCAAAGTACAAGGATTCTACAATGATGTTGTGATACTAACAGTACAACCTAAACAGAGCTGTGTTCTCGAAGCCCACTGATTTCCAGACTTAAAGGGTGCAGCTCTGTTTAGGATTGCACTGTAGATAAACTGTCCTGCCTTGAGTTCAAAGTCTGTAGTGTTTAATATACTTTAACTGAAACCAACTAGATTGGTTTCACACAGGTGATTGTGTGAATTCATATCTGGACGGTAACTTGCTTTGATTCATACAAAAGAAAGAAAACGGCGGATTCCCACTGCTAAATATATACATTCTATCACTGCAAAGCAAAACAGCCATTGACAGGGTAACACTTAATGCCTTTTAAACCCCAGTCATATGATTATTCTTCTGATCCTCATGTTATAATTAAGGGGAAATAAGGAATTTTAAAAGTCTTTCTATTTTTCCAGGCAAATAGCTAGTGCTGAAAGTGTATACTAATATATCACATAAGTAAAGCTACCTCATACAAAACCATGTTCCAGTGAAAACAAAATAAGGCAATATGTCCCTGGAACAAAACAAAAAAAACCTCAAATATTTTATGTATATATTACCCAGACAAGCTTATTCCCAGAGATTTAGAATTGACCAGAACTGCAGTATTAGCTTACTGGTTCAAGAGACAGGTCTCTGACAATACTTGACTTTTTCCCCTCCCCCATCCTCTGATAACGATTTCTGCAGAACTCAAACTTGTATTGTATTGTTTAGTTCATTTATTTATTTCGGTACGTAACCAACACACTTCAGTTAAAAATTTTTAGAGGTGCAATCATTAGGATTTAAAACATATACAAAACATATATAAAAATATTACACAAATAAGAATCCACCGTAAATCTAAAATACCCTGAGACAGAATTACATAAAACAAAGAATTCATCTAATGTACTTCCACTTTCATCTGCTTTACTTCTTTATTTGTTCCTTATGAATTCTACAAACGGCAGCTAAAAATCTAGCACAAGTTAGTGTAAACCGGGGGCTATAATCAGATAGAAACTTCTTACTTATCTGTATTGTGTCATTTTTGTTTGTTTTAATTTTGTTTGGAGATTTTGCTTTGGACCACCCCAGTTAACTTGAAACAACTGTGATTAATAGATTGACCCGATTCCTCAGGGTGGGCGGCATAAAAGACTATGGAAGAAATTTTCAGACTAGTTGTTCATCTTTTCTTTTTAATTGAGATCTGGAGTAAACCACACTGATCGACTGTGTAGTCAGGTTCTTTGGATATATATTTTAAAAACAACTTTGTGTAATATTTGGATAACAAAAATCATTGTTTTGAACACATGCAAATGCGTATACATTTTCCTTGACCAAGCGCAAATAAAAGATATCTGGAGCTGCAAAATTTGCAATGGCAAAGTCATGAAAACATGTTTCTCCACTCAAACCTCAATTCATCACACACAATTTCTTCAACAATGGCTACTAAGACAAGATGCCAAAGACTTCTCACCATTCCAATAGAATCCCAAACAATTCTATGGTAAGTTTACCAATACTGGTAAGTTCAACAGAGTTGCACAGAAATGTGTTTTAATGATTGATAAACAAGTGTCCAAGCAGATTTGCTTCCATGGAGGTTCTGTAAAATTAAAGTACTGATTTTATTTATTTATTTATTTATTTATTTATTTTATTTTTTCGATTTATACCCCGCCCTCCCCGCGAACGGGCTCAAGTCGCCCAACACTTTTATGCATATGCAGCTTATCACATCATCTATCTAGATACATATAAAAGGCTAGCCCTGTTCCCTTCTACCTGACTGGGCCAGCCTTTCAAGGTCATTTGCATATGAGAGCTGATTGGGCCTCACTCCATTCTGCATGTCATCCTCTCCCCCCCCCGCCCCAGCCAGTTGGAACACAGAAGTTGTTCGTTCGCATGTGCAGCCTGATTGGCCCTTGCCTCCAACATTATAAACAGTCTGCTGTTGCTGCTGAGAATCACTGAATGTGTCCAGAGGTAAAATACATCTCCCAATCTTCCCCTAAACCTTCACTGGGATTGCCAATCTCCCTGTGGGGCCTGGAGACCTCCCGAAAATTACTGTGTTCCCCAGCCACAGCATATCATTTCCCCTACAGAAAATTTCCCAGCTATTACAATTGATCTCCAGATGACCAAGATCAGTTCTCCTGGAGACAATGGCTGCTTTGAGCAGTGGACAGTATGGCATTATACCCTGCTGAGGTCCCTCCCCACCCCAAACCCTGCCCTTTCTAGGCTCTCCCCCTCAAATCTACAGGTATTTCCCAACCTAGAGTTGGCAACCCTGTAACTGGCTATGGAACCGCTTTCCAGACCCTTGGAACCCAGAAGACATCACATAGGAGGAGGTGGTTTTCTACCTTAGCTGCCACTGCATAACCACAAATCAACATAAGTCAGGGGTGGAAGGAACCATACCATATGGCTCTCCTCCCATACTATTTATGTGGGACAGCAAAATGACTTGAGACAGCCCTGCCTTATAGCTAAGCAGAGGGAAATAAACATGACTGTCCTCCCTCTATTTTCCTCTTCCCTCCACTGCCCCACCAGCCACAGCCAGGATACTGGAACTTCTTTCTAGAGCCCACTGTATTTCTTCCCACAATGGGCCTTACTCCTAGTTCTGAAATAAATATGCTACATGAAAGCAGAGTGCCCCAAAGGGGCTTCCACTGTTCTCCTCTTCCACATCCTCACAACAACCCAGTAAGATAGGTTAGGCTGAAAGTGAGAGAACTGGCCCAAGGTCACCCAAGAGGCTTCTATGGCAGAGTGAGGATTCAAATCTGGGTCTCCCAGATCCTAGTCCAAAACTCTTACCATTACATCATGCTGGCTCTCTTATTTTATTTTTGATAGTAGACGTTTTAGTGACCACTCAGTCCCACATGATATAATGCAATGTGCAGGCGGCAGAACTAAAGATCCTTCCCTGCTCCTGTGCAAACTAGGCTGCAAGGTTGGGACTTCCAGAAGAAGACCTTGTAGCCTTAAGCAGCTATGGTAAGCACAGAGAGACTACCATCAAATGAAAGTCATATTCAGGGAAGAATGTTTAAGGGTTTCATATTAAAATGTTCAAGCTGAACTCAGGCAACCACCACCAGAACTGTGGGGACCTTCCTGCTCTTGTAGAGCAGTCTGCATTCACAGCCCTTTGTCTTCTCATAGCCAACAATAAACCCATGTGCACCTACTGCTTTCTGAATGGCGCTGCCGATGAGGAAGAAACTAAGTAGTCCTAAAACTGCTGGTCTGAAGCAACTAGGTGTGTGACTGTGACAGAAAGAAAGGGTATATACTTTCCACACAGCAAGGTACAGACAAACACAAGCCATGGTTTTTTAAAGAAACAGCTTACTTGTTAGTCCTTTTCCACACAGCAATGCCCCTATGGAAGCCTCAGATTCTCTGCAGTTTCCAACACACCACAGTGGCAACGGGGCCTCCAGGCGGCAGCTTTTCCTGCATTTTCCTTGCCCTAGTCCCCATGGTGGCCATTCCCCACACTACAAATATTATTTCTTCCAAGTTTTTTTTAAAGAAAAATCATAATAGACATAGGTTGTGGTCACATGTGCCATTTGGTGTGGAGGGGAAGCGAGCCACTTTCCCCCAGTGGAAGCTGACATGGCATTGCAAGATCACACATCCTTTGTAGCTGCGGGCTCAGCCCATCACTGCCCGATCAGGTGAGTGGTGCTTTTTTGCCTTTTGTCTCCCATGTGCATAAATGAAGAATTGCATCTCCACACTGAGGGTTCCCCATGGAGTATGCGATTGTATGTATACTGCTAAGTGAGGGGGGAAATGGCATGGAGTCAGAATGGAATGAGCAGACCATCCCGATGGCATGAGAGCGTGCTTGTGCGATCAGACAGGGGAAAGTCCGTTCACAGCCCATCAGCAAGCATTAGAACCAGACTTTCCCTGGTGTCTTTTAACTCCGCTTCCATGGCGAAGCAGCACAGGGTGCCGATGGCTGCGGGACCTTTCCCAGATGTTGCAGTTTGATTGTGCCATTAGATCAGTCAAGCATTCACAGCTGAGTTGGATTTAAAGGCACGTCTGACCACAGCCATAGCAATATATCATTATATTAATATTTCAACTGCCAATTAAACAAACAAAATAAACAAACTCAAACAAGCCCCCTGGTAGCATGCAAGAGGAGAGACAGCTGCTGCAGGGACCAGGACAGGGACAATGGCTGCTATGAGGGCAGGACTGAGAAAACTCAGACTTTCCCACCCACATAGCAGCCAGCCTGGCTTTGCTGTGATCTTTCCCAAAATATCATTGCAAAGCAGATTTTGAAAAGATCAGAAAAAAGCCAGGGAAAGCCCATGAGGTGCACAAATGCACCACAGTACTGGGGAAGGGGGTAATGCTTTCCAACAGGATTGAACCTGGAGCAAATAATCCAGTTGGAAGTGGCCTAATTCTCAGGCATAGCACTCTTAATGTTTAGGCCAAGTCTACAAACTTGATTTATTTACGCATAATATGGAAACAGAACCAGGCCTGCCAACTTTCTCATGCAGATTCATAAACACCTGACATGCAGTAGCAATTTCATTTTGATTTAACATAATTAGTCCATCCCAATAAAAAAAAATACTTTACAGCAGCATGTATAAACTTCAGGGGTGGAGAATATAGGCTAACCCCACTTTGAGGTTTTGCTACTATTTTTGTCTAAGGTTGGGTGCCTGCTTCCAGAAATTCTTTCTTTCTCCAGCGAATTTGAGGAGTCTACTACCAAAACTGGTTTCTAAGGGGATGAGGGAAAGTCCTAGGAATAATGGGAGGGGGCAAAGAGAGAGAAATGTGGTGCCACGAAACAGAAAGTGCTTTTCAGAAGGGTAGTCCTTGCAGAAGTGGTTTTGTACCCACGCAATGTCAAAGAAGCAGTGTCAGGAGTATTTTGTGTACTGTCACAATAAGAACCAGACCAAAGATTTCAGGAAAGCTAAAGAGAAATGCTAAAACTGAGTCCCAATACCCGCATGGATTAAATATATTAGCACAGAAATTGGGAATATTGGGATGTGACAAAGCAACATTACAAAGGGCCTTTTATAAGACAGCGTTGCCTTCAAATTACACAGTGTGAATTGTGATTCTTGAGGCTAGGAAACCGCCTAGTCATGCCACAGCTAGAAATTAACAGCAACCAAAAGATAAACAGGCCACAGTAGAGAGAAAGAGAGAGATTAAAACACAGCTATGTCTTTTAAAGTGGGCACAGAATCAATGTCATTTTTTCACTTTCCAAGAGGAAAACAAAATACAGCTACGCTCTAATAAACTTGTGTTTCCACAGCAAATTAGATCCATATATCAACTATGTGAAGATCCCCCCCTGCCAAAAAGTGTGTAATGCCTAAAGAAAATGATGATCCTTCTGTCTTCTATGGATATGAGGAAACAGAAAACCCCAAACCAAAGCAGGCTGGTAACACTGGGATACTTGCTTGTTTCCCCTCTTCTACTATCTTCACCTTTGCCATTTGCTGTTTCCCTTGTGCTTCTACATAAGCCAGAAAGCTGACTGGGAAATGGATTTTTCGATCTCCTTGCTTATGTATTAATGAAGGACTGGGAAACACAGGAACCTTTGTTGGCACCACAAGGCATTATCGTGACCCAAATAAGGAACCATTTTATCAACTAATAATCCTTTCCCCACCCCACAAACTTACTTTATTTAGAATTTCTTAAAACCGCCCTTCCTGAATCCAAACCTTGTTTTGAAAATTAATGGGACTGTTAGCTTTTGTGATCAAGGAGAGAATGTTCAGTTTTACAGAAGAAGAAGAATCTTTGTCAACTCATACTTTTTTAAAAGGTAAGAGCTTCTTCACTGATGAGGAACAGCTTTCCAGAAAGAATTAGGTCTATGTCTGTCGTGGAGGTTTTGAGGCCCTGTAATATGGAACACTTTAGAAGGGCCTTTAGCTGTTTCCAGTAGTTACTTTGTGGGCCTTGGGCTTCTTTCTGATGACTGTTACAATCTAATTTCAGTGTTTCTGTTTCCAAATATTACATTTCATACCATTTTTATTTATGTTATCTGCCTTGGGAGAAAGGTGGACTCGTATATGTTTTTTTAAAAAATAAAATAAAACAGAAAGCAAAGTAAAAACACAATGTTTTTAAAAGCTTTACAAGCTTCAGAAATGTAATACTGATTTCAGACAAAGTTGTAATCAGTGACAATATATTTAATACCAACAGCAACTGGAACAGGAAACTCTTGAATCCACACAATTTATTAATTTGAGATATCTCTAAAATTCTGCTACAACACTGTCACAATGTAAACCATTAAAGCTCAGCCTGGTTTCTTGCAGTTTCAGACTGGTTTTATAAAATACTGCTATCTACATAAACATGCCTTCCACAAATTAAAGTTGCAAATGCAGGAAACCATATACAGTCTCATTCCATGTATAAACTTTCCAAATCCCTATATTGTAGTAACAGGACAATGGGTAAACACAAATAATTTCCTCTTTCAGTATATTTTACAGATTTTTCCATTTGTGTAGGTCTGGGGTCCCCAACTAGGATTGCCAGGTACCTTCCTCCTGCTGGCCAGGGGATTTGGGGGGCATTTCAGGAGTGGAAGGGGATGTCACCGATGCTCTGATATCACTACCAGAAGTCACTGCGAGTCAGCAATGTCAGGGCAATGCTCTACTTTGGGGGCAAAACTCTGTGGTGAAACGACTACAAACCAGAGTCTTGCCCAAAAAGGAGAATGTCGCCCCCTGACGTTGCAATGACATCACTTCCAGAAGTGGCGTCAGTGCATTGGTGACATTGTTCTGTGATGTGTTTGGGGGTGGGGTTTCCCCTGCCGACCAGGTGGCCAGTGGTGAGCCAGAGCCCACAAAAGTGAAGGATCCTCCGCTACCACCTGGGGACTGGCAAGCCTAATTCCTAGCCTTTTCATGCCTACAGGCACATTTTGAATTCTGACACAAGCTGATAGGAACAACCACAAAATGGCCACCCGCAAGGGTGTAGACTTTCCAATTTCCCAGGTGGGGGGGCTGGGCCAGAGACATTACAGGCCATTGTCTCCGGGGGAGGCTCAGCATGTCCTGGAAAAGTTCGGGAGGGGGGGGGGCTCCAGCTCCCCAGCCCCCCTGAAGTTGATGCCTATCTTTATGCCAATAAAGGTTGTGTATTGTGTGTGTGTGATGCCTATGGCCACCCGGGAAGCCCAGGTGCAGAGAATAAAAGGGGTACATTTTTAAAAAAATACACTTGGAAAGAAGAGAGAGAATAAAACCAACACTGCAGTGGCAGCTGCTGCTGAAATGTTATTTTGATCTTTACAGCCAATCAAATCTCGGATGATCAAACAGAAGCCCTACTAGGCAGGAGTCTTCCTGGCCCCACCCACTTTCTGAAAACACTTGCTGGGTTCCAGGGGAAGTGTTGGTGGGCGCCATGGCACCCCTTGGAACCACACTGACATTGCCTCTCTCTGCATAGCAACCCTGGACTTCCTCGGTGGTCTCCATCCACATACTAATCAAGGCTGACACTGCTTAGCTTTCGAGATATGATGAGTTCAAGCTACCCTAGACTATTCAGGTCAGGGCACAACACACGTACTAGGGACAAAGGCTCACTGAGCCCAATGACACTTATTTCGGAGTAAATGTACTTAGGATCACACAGCTTGTAGGGTAAAGTCAATAAGCAAGAGATTTGTAACTGGATCTCTCCCTCCCCGGGTTTTGTGTGTGTGTGTGTGTGTGTGTGTGTGTTTGTGTGTGTGTTTACTTTAAAGCAGTGGTGTCCAAATGTGATGGTTAATGGTGGAAGATAGTGTTTAGCTGTCTTCCCATACTGTTTTCCTGCAATCTTTTCCCCCATATGGGATGGTGTCAGATCAGTAAAAACATATATAGGAAAGGAAACACCTTTTTCCCCTAGCTCCACTGTTCCAACCAAATTTAGAGTCACCCCAGGGTTGCTTGAAACTAAGTCAATGTGAAATGAAACCACGGACACCCCATGTAACATCAAACTACAGACTAAAAGGACCTAATATTAACCCATATTTTTCCCCACATCCACCCAACAATTTTTTTTCATGACGTAGCAGTTTAATTCTTAACGCAGTCCTCCCAAGGGCTGATTCTAACCCACCCTTTCTGCAGTCCCTACAGCCCTTTTACCTGAACCAAACTAGAAGAGATGTGAGAAATTATTCTGCGAGGGCCCAGAGTATCCTTTCTGAACTGATTCTTAGGCTCAGTTTGAACATCGTGAGCATCATGTGGCTGCTGCACGGTGGGCAAACAATGGGGGCTCCCTGGGGTTTGGTGGCAGCATTGTGGGAACTTACCACAAAATCCACAGAGCTGTCATTTACAAACGTTACAGCTGCAATGCAGACTCTCTTCTATAAACAGGTTAGTGTAGGAGATTTGTGTGTGTGTGTGTGTGTGTGTGTGTGTTTGTCTGCGTGTGCCTGTGGCAATCATACCTCCTTTACAGTGACGTCCATAGCGGCGTTTTTTTGTTTTTCATTTTTGCCAGGCCTTAAATATCTCCTTTCAGTCTCCCCACAAGCCATGCAACAACCAGCCTGGTCTTTTTTAAAGCCATACAGTGAACACCAAGCAAAAGCCTATTCACATTTATCCCCCCCCTTCCTTTCCACTTCCCTAATTCATCAAGGAAAGGGAGGAGGGCAACATAAAGCAGAATCACAGGCTAGGAAGTCTCACCACACCACACCACACCACCCCCAAGCATGACAGCGCGAAGCAAGACAAAACCCAGATTTTAACACAATCCATCCTCAGTGGAGGATGGGGAAGGGGAACAGAGAGGGCTGGGAAAGGCCAGGACACATGCCCCCACCAAGACCCATAAGTGGCCAGAAAATGCGGGGAAAAAACCCTAGGGGACCTCTCCCCCCCACCCCCACATATGTCCATACAACTTTCCTTCCAACTAGGACAGAAAGAATTGCAACCTCTTGAGTCGTTTCCACCAGCCTCCCATCCCAATCGCAGTTGAAGGCGAGGTCATTGTGGGGAGGGGGAGGCCGGTGCGGCAACAGGTGTCTTCCTCCTCGCCCCCACGCCTCAAGCCGAGGGCGGCGAGCCTCGCACAGCCCCTTCGGCACCCTTCCTTGGGGTGTCATCAGAAGCCTCCCGCAAATGGGGGGGCAGGCGAGTGGGGGGGCCAGCACGGAGGACACCCTCGCCAGGCTGAGGAAGGGGCGGACTGCGGGGGAGAGAGACGAGGAAGGCTGGCAGGAGGAGCCAGCAGAACCTGCAGCTCCGACGAGGAGCGAGGGCAGGGTCCACCTCCCGGGGCTCCACTCCCGCGCCATCTCCACGGCGCCCCAGTCCGCCCTCTCCGCGCAGCCCCAACCCAAAGCTGCCGCCGCTGCTGCTGCGGCTCAGGCTGGGCCCCTTCCGCCCTTCCCTCCTCCTCCCCCCCCCAGGCAGAAAGTGGCGGCTCGCCTCCGTCCCTCCCCTCCATTTGCTTTCCCTCCCGGCGCCCTCACCTGCTCCCTTCGCCTCCGCGGTGCTGCTGCTCCGGCAGACAACGGCTCGCTCAGCCATGCCCAGGCGGCGCTCGCGAAGGATGACCCGACCCAGCGCGGCTCGGGAGAGGAGGGGCGGGGGAGGAGAGAAGGCGGGCGGGCGGGCCGCTCCCTGGGAAGCCGCTTCTGCTTCTCCTTTCCCTTCGCTCTGTCTAGGGGCGGCGCTGCCTGTCAGTCAGGGCGCGGGCTCGGCCCTCTCTCCTCCCTGCCGCAGACACCGCCTTGCCAACCGGACGCACGGCGCGCTTTTCTCTTTCCCCCCTCCCCCGAACGGGCGTTTTGGCCCTCGGATCCGGTTGCCGTGGCGGGGGCCCGCCGTGAGGAGGCAGACCCAGACCTTCTGGTGAGCAGGAAGCCTCTCGTAGCCGGCGTTGTGATGCCTCGGACACCTCTCCTTGAAAACAACTGGGTAGGAGCCACGCGTTCATGGATGTTGCACTGTCGGAATCATCCCCGTACCGGATTCCCCCCCCCCCCCCCCAATTTATTTATTGAATTCGATTTCTATCCCGCCCTCCCTGCCAAGGCAGGCTCAGGGCGGATTACATTAAAAGTTAAAATGAATTAAAACACGGATGCCTTGACAGGGAAGCAGGAACTGAACGATTGCCATTATGCACTATGTCCAACAACATGCGGTATCAAATGCACAGGTGGGGTGTTGTTGTTGTGGCACGTAGGATGTGTAATGACACCTCACTGCACAGTTCCCAGTTTTCCTTTTCAAGAGCCCAGCCAATTTCTGGATTTGATTCATCCCCCTCGGTGGCGTTTGTGCTTTTCCTTATCCGGTTAAAAACGTGGGGTGGGTCGTGTGAACTGCTGCTCTGATTGCCGTGAACATCCACGGTGGCTTTCATTGTGGTTATGTAGCCTTTAAGGCCATAGGTCATGTTACAATCTGTGTGTGAAAAGACCATAGGGCAAAGAAAGGGAAGTGCTCCTTTAATAAATAAATTCTTTATCTAGGGGAGTTCACTGCCACAGGGTGTTATAATGGGCAAAACAATGGTTTAAAACAGGGGTGGCCAACCTTGCTTAACGTAAGAGCCACATAGAATAAACGTCAGATGTCTGAGAGCCGCAAGACAGGAACAAATATCACACACACATTTTTATTTTTAAAAATATGCAAATTTGCTTTTTATTAATGTTAAATGGGACTGCCAAAAATAAAAACAAACAAGGAAAACTGGTTATTGATAATGATATTACTTGTTTGCTAATGATATTGAGAGAGAGAGAAAAAGAGAGAGATGGAAAGAAAGAATTAAAGAAGTGGAAAGAAAGAGAGAGAGAGAAACTAGGAAAGCAAATAGATGGGAGGGAGGAGGGAAGGAAGGAAGGAAGGGAGAAAGAGAGAAAAAGCATGCCTCCCCTTTGCTTCCCCAGCCGCCCTGCCAGGAGCCGCACAATATGTGTGAAAGAGCCGTGTGTGGCTCCCGATGAATTAAGTAAGGAATATGCCTTCCTGTGTTTGCTATCAATCATATTCAGAAGTGAAACCTTCCTGTTTGGAAATGATTGGGGGGGGGGGGAGTGAAAACAACAAGAGAAGGCGAGGCCTGGAACCCTGGTTCACCCAAACCAAAACCATGCTTGCATTGTAAAACTCAGGGAAGTTGCGTGACATTGTAAATCATCCTTTCTGTGTGGCCTCCTTCCATTAATTCAGAAACCCGATATGCATGTATTCAGTACTGTTTTTCATGCCGTTTTGCAGCAAAGGAGAAAGAAGGGCTTGAGAGAAAGCACACTGAGGTAGGGTTGTCAGGTCCCTCCTGGCCACCGGCAGGGGATGGAAGGGTAGGGTTATCAGATTCAGGTTGGGAAACTCCTGGAGGTTTTGGGATGGAGCCTGGGGAGGACAGGGACCTCAGTAGGGTACGATGCCATTGAGTCCACCCTCCAGAGCATCCATTTTCTTCAGGAGAGCTGATCTCTGTAACCTGGAGATGAGCTGGAATTCCAGGGGATCCCCAGGTCCCTCCTGGAGGCTGGTATCCCTACACTGAGGTGGAACATATGAGTTTGGCCTGGTCTTGAAAATAATGGCATTCTGGAAACTCAAAGATGAGTTATACAGCATCTTTCTTAGTGGGTTCGATCCTGTTGAAAAGATCCACACATGCAAGAGGGGGAGCAGCAATTCCCCCTGCTATGTCAAACATCCCACTCATGTTGCTACCGGGGGTCTCCTGTCCTCTAGGAGCAGCATTTCAGGGGACATTTGGGGCTGCTTTGGAAGGGAGGAGGCTGGAAAGTTGCACTTCCATGCATGGAATTTGGACTATCAGTTATCGGAGTTTGAAAAACGCTGAAGCAAAACTTAGGCAGAATAGGGGTGCAATGAGATCCTATTAAAAATAATACAATGTGCCTTCAGAGACCCAGCATGGTATACCGGTTAAGAGCAGCAGGCTCTAATCTGGAGAGCCAAGTCTGATTCTCCACTCCTCCACATGAGGCCTGCTGTTGATCTTGGGCCAGTCCGAGTTCTCTCAGAGCTCTCTCAGCCCCACATACCTCAAAAGGTGCCCGTTGTGGGGAGGGAAAAAGGAATGTGATTGCAAGCTGCTTTGGCACTCCTTAAGGTAGAGAAAAGCAGGCACAAGATTGAACTCTTTTTCTTTTACTGGATGGATAGCTCTTTTTGCAAAAGGCTTGGGATACCAAATCCCTGCATGAGTTCAAGCACTGGGACTCAGGAAGGGAAATAAAGTGGAATCGTGACAACAACAATACTTCCATCACACCCTTGTTGCACTCCTGAGTAACCATAACTAGGCAAGTCATACTTTCTTGGGATCTCATCCAATCAGCCTGGAACTCCAGTGTCTCTCTTTGTCAAAAAATCAGATAATGTCCCGAATGCTTATAAACGAAGGGCCTGTGAAGCCATCAAGGGGCTAACAATATAATCCTGTGCATATTTATTTAAAAGAAATCTCTCTGGGTTCAATAAGATTTATGCCTGCCTCAGACAGCAGCTGTAATAGCCTCATTTTATGCAGCTAAGCCTACTGATTTCAATAGGTTAAGATCTACGTAGGATCTGACAAGTTCCTACCACCACCATCCCTGTAAAGGGAATAGGGTAAATCTAAGGGTATCAGTAAGCAAAAGACGGAACCTCACTTTCCCAGAATGCTGAAGCATACTGCAAGACTGGAAATTCAAACAAAAAAATGGAGGTAGAGTGGTATAAACTATGGAATGGCAGCGCTCTATGCACTTTCTGTTAAAAGGACCCACCCAGCCTTACTTCAAGGAATAATGTTCCTGATATCTGAAACCACACAAGAATCCTGGATCAAAATCTTGTATGCTTTATTAAACCAGAAAAGCTATCATTTAGCTGGAATGCTAACTTCTATGTTGGCAAGATTTATGTGCTTTTAACAGCTGCCAAATATTCAGCGGCTAAGACTTTTACTAGCCATAGGAAAGGATTCACCTGCTAAACTTTTGCTTGCTGGCTATCGAGCTGGAAAGGCATATAATTCGTACAACAACGAACTATCTCTGTCACTCTGTGGTTCCTTTCTGACAATCTAGCCTTTAGCAGGCTTTGCCCCCTCCCCCATTTCCCCAGCAGGTCTCCCGTGCCTTTAATAAAAAACCAAGTACTGAAGATTTCCCAGCTAGCCTGTGGAAACCTTGCAGCTACTGACTTTATGCCGAGCACACAACTGCTTAAACCATAGGAACCCAGTGAGGAAAAAACAGTGGGGACTATTAACTAGACTCCTCTCCACAGATGCGCATGGACTGAAAAGGTAAAAAAAACCTCTGTCCTTTAATGATGAGTTGGTTGGGGAATTTACACACTGTTAAGAAGGAAGCAGTCATCACAAGCCTGGCCATTATGTGAATTAGCCTTGCAAATGTACTTAAGATGCATGTTTAGAAAGTACATGAATTGGTCCTAATAACCTCCTGAGCAAATAATTGGATTTTTATTTGTTTTCTTACTTCCTTTATGCCCTGCCTTTCTTCCCTATAGGGACAGAAAGCAGCCTACGTTGTTGTCCTTTCCTCCAGCTTAACCTCACAACAACCCAAACTCAGAGTAGGTGCCCGGTCCAGGGTCATCCAGCAATCTTCCATTTCCAGATGGGGATTCGCAACTGGGCCCTCCAGATCCTAGTCCGATACTCTAACCACTACACCATAGCTAATATCCTCTCAGCCATGTGCAAAAAAAAGTCTAGGAAAACTGTTTAGGGGGATGAAGCACTGCAATTCAACATCTTTACTGCGGCTGTGCTAGCCTTATATCTATGGCAGGTAAATAACTATTTGGTACTAGTTCTCTTTTCATATCTGTGGCCCTAGGAAGCTATTAAAGGCAGAAGATATGGAAGCAGCTAGACCTATGGTCGGGAAAAAAGTACCTTCGTATGTTCCCCAGAGAACACTACGACCGGGGTCCCAAAACAGTTTGGCCCTTCCGGGCCCCAGAGAAGTCAGACTGGCTGTGACAAGGGCCAGGACCTTCTCAGTGGCAGCTCCATCCTGGTGGAATGAGCTCCCAGAGGACAACATCAGGGCCCTGTGGGACCTTTTACAGAGCTCTTCCGCCAGGCCTTCAATTAAGAAGCCGCACCCAAGAAACTGAAGCCCTGGCCCCAATATTAACGTCATCATCAACAGCCTAATATGCCCCAGACTTGATGTTAGCTGGGTGTTGCCTGTGAATGCTGCTAATGCCCACCATCTTGATAAAAACTGCAATAGCACTTTATTTATTTATTTATTTATTTCACATTTTTATCCTGCCCTCCCCGCAAGCGGGCTCAGGGCAGCTCACAACAGTATGGCAACTATGCCTAAAACATATACAACAAGTTAAAACATATTAGACATTAAAACAGTAAACAGCAACAGTAAAAATTTATAATAAAGTACTTACAATCAAGATGGCATGCTACTGGTTTCCCTTTATCGAACGGCACACTGGGTGGCGGTTTGGGTGTAATTGCGGCCCTCTGTGATTTCATGGCTTGGTCTTCTTCTTCCAGGGCCAAGCCCTCATCACAGATGACAATAGTGATGGTAGATGGTGTCGGTGGCGGCTCCTAGTCAAAGGCCTGGTGGAAGAGCTCCATCTTGCAGGCCCTGCGGAACTGCATGAGGTCCCGCAGGGCCCTTATCTCCTCCAGGAGCTTGTTCCACCAGACAGGGGCCACCACCAAAAACGCCCTGGCCCTGATCACCACAAGCCTGGCCTCCCTAGGGCCCAGGACCACGAGTCGATGTTGCGACCCGGACCGTAGTGCTCGCTGGGGTATATAAGGGGAGAGGCGGTCCCAGCCAGGTATGTTGGACCCTGGCTATATAGTGCTTTAAAGGTAAGCACCAGCACCTTGAGGCGGACTCGGTATGCTATAGGCAGCCAGTGCAGCACCTTCAGCACAGGTCGGATGTGCTCCCATTTAGGGAGGCCCGTCAGAAGCCTGGCTGCAGCATTCTGCACCAGCTGCAGCTTCCAAGTCAGCACCAAGGGCAGCCCCATGTAGAGAGCGTTACAGTAGTATATTATATTATGTCATGTTTTATATTTGTATTCTTATGATTTTATACAATTTTGTTTTAGCTGTTTTATATTTTCCATGTAAGCCGTCCTGAGCCAGCCTCGACCGGAAGGACGAGATATGAATTTAAACAATAAATAAATAAATAATTCTTATGGCAGCTTAAGCCAAGTTCTTACCGTGTGATTCCATAAAATTAAGTAATGCCTGGTGTAAGAATTGTGTGAAGAATGTGGGCCTGCTTGTCTAACAGCGAGAGTCCCCTGTATCATTACCACCCAATAATTTGTAACCTGTCCCTGCATTAACAACAGGGATGGGTCCTAGATCAGTCATTTCTACTAGAAAGGGGTCAGAAACATTGACTTTAAAATCAGATGGATTGTGTGTATAACTTCTCCTGTCTGCAGGAGAGCTACTTGAGTAAATATAATTTGTGTGCCTGGAAAGGACATCAATTTGTCAAGATCTGAATGTAATCAGTGAAAATGTGATAAGGTTGTCCATACTGATATACTTGGGTTTTCACATATTGTTGGTTGTACAGCTACTGAAGCAAGAATGGCTGATTCCACAATGGTCTCACTTTGGCTGATAACTATATAATGTGGAACCATGGTTTAATTTAACTACGGATACAGTGATTATCAGAACATGGGTTACTCCACTAACTATGAGTAGTTAGGGTCCATCAAATGAGGATCTGAAATACTGATTTGAAATTAGGACAGCCAAACTTCCGGTGGAGCCCAGAGTTCTCCTGGAATTATAACTGACTGCAAAATGATAAATGACTGCAGAAATCATTTTCCCTGGATAAAATGGCAGATTCAGAGGGCTGACTCTATGGCATCACATCCTCCCTGAGTTCCTTCCCTTCCCAAACTCCCCTCCCCTCAGGCACTGCTCCCAAATGTCCAGGGGTTTCCCAAAAATGGAGTTGGAAAACCTATTTGAAATGTGTTTATCCACCACAGTTAGTCTTAACTATGATTTCCTGGTTAATATGGGCTTGGTTCCCAGCAATTCTCTTGCTTGTTCTCTGGCTACATTTGTCAAAGTAAACCAACATTTGAGTGAGCCAAGTCCCGGCTTCACAAACTAACCATAGTTAAAATACATCATACCCGAGTCTATGGGTAATGTCTATAACAGAGGAAACACCATGTGGCTCTAGAGTGGTTGCTCAATATAATTTCCGTACAGCATAAGTTCTGAAGAAGGACGGACAGAGTCAAAATATTAGGAGGAGCACTATCCGGAGAGTAAGCAGGGATATGGGCCTGATGTAGCAGGTGGGGAATCAGCATCTGAGCGTATGAACATCAGCAGCTTGTTAGGAGCCTGAGGCAAAGCAAATGGTAGGAATACAGAAGGTAATTTCTGGTCATCACCACATGTAGTAATCACCAGTGAAAGGAAGCTTCATATGTTCATATATCAAAACAGTTTTCCAAGTTTGGGCTGGGAATGTCTTCTGGGCTTTCTGAAGTGGGACTCCCTTCTGGGTTTCAAAAGCTGGGTCTCCCTGTAGATATATCAGTTTTCCTAAGTCTTCCGTGCTTGGATCTCTATATCTCCAGGAGCACAGTATATTTATTCTTGTTGAATATTTTGATTTATGGTGTGGATGGGGCCATATCCCCCATTAACAGCTCAGTTATCATGCCACTATGGTATGTTCATCCTCAGCTCAGGCAGAAACAGCAAACTTTAACAGCTCTTACACAGACACCATGAAAAGGCACCACAGTACCACAGGCCAAAAAAAAAAATAGAGAACATACTCATTGAATTGTAAAATAAATCCTAAAACATAGTTCAACGTGCCTACAGGAAACAGCATTAGAGAACACCACAAAAGGCCCTCAAACAAATAAAGCACACATACCACCCAAAAAAGTATGTGCACATCAACTCCCCCATCAACCCCGACAAACCCTGATTAATAAAGCAACAGCATAGAGTCTTAGGGGGGGGGATTTGTTTTTACCTTATAAAGGGACATTTCCATGCCATATGTATTAAACAATAAGCAAACTTTGTGTTGTATAAGGATATTGCACCTGAAACAAAAATAGTGCAGTTGGGCAACATGACAGTTCCTCTATAGAGGCAGCTGCTTTGGGCAGAATATCAATAGAAAAAATCACATTTGTTACAGATAGAGTAGATTCCCTTGAAACGGTGACAATAAATATTATAATAACGATTTTGCCAGATGTAGCTCAATGGGAATGTCAGATTTGCTTAGACCCTGTTAATATCACTAGGATACCAAATGATTTCAGCTATTTTGTGCAAACACATTTTCAGTTTCATCTAGAAATTGTCTCCTGGCAACGGAGTTATATTTTTGGATCCCAAACAATGTATTCTGTTCATTGTATGCAAGCAATATCAAGATGCTAACTCTGGGCCAGAAATGTAAGATCAAAGACCTAAGAGAATGGAAAAAATGTTTAAAGGTAAGCACAGTTTTACCCATTTCCTTTTGTTTACATCTCGTCCATTAAAAATTAAGATCAGATTGCGAAAGACTCCCCAGCTGTGTAAATGCCGACATTTCATGTTTATCCCATATACCTTTTTCCAGCATAGAGCAATAATAAAACACACATGTAGATCCCCTTCAAACTGGACAAAGACCAAGAAAAATTGTTTTAATGATTTCTTTAAATGCAAGATTAAAATAAGGGCCAAACAATATGCAACATTTTAGAAAACTGATGTGGAAACTCAAATTTGATTGGTCTACCAGCGTTTGTCTCATGCAAGTATCTGGGGCCACGTTTGAATTGAGGAAATGGCACTGGCAGAATATTAAATACTCTCTCTTCCAGCGCTGTTCCTCCACACATTTGGTACTAGTTCTCAAGACTGGAGGAGGGCAGATGTTATCTGAATTTTTTTAAAAGGGAGGAAGGATGATCCAGGAAACTACAAGCCATTCAGTCTGAGGAGGATGTGGAGGGGCTAGTCATTAAAGGTGCAGATAACACCAAATTGGGAGGAGCAGCAAACACACCAGAAGATAGACCACCCATGAAAGCTAGTGTGGTGTAGTGGTTAGAGTTTCAGAATAGGACCTGGGAAACTCAGGTTTGAATCACCAGTCGTGCTATGGAAGCTTACTGGGTGACTTTGGGACAGTCATATACTGTCAGTTTAACCTACCTCATAGGTAGTTATGAGGATAAAATAGAGGGGAGAATTATAATGTATGCTGCTTTGGCCCCCATTGTGAAGAAAAGTGGGGTATAAGTAAAGTAAATAATATAGGTGAAGATGAGGGCAGATAAAATGTTGGTGGGTGGGTGGCAAGGAGAAAAACATGGAAAAGTGAGGCTAAGGGGGTTTCCAGGAGGAGGAACAGAAGAAATAGTGTGGGGAGGGGGACAGAGGGAAAAGTGAGGTTGTTATTGTTCAGTTGCACAGTCAAATTTGACGCTTTGCGACCCCATGGACCACATCATGTCAGGCCCTCCTGTCCTCCGCCATCCTCCAGAGTCTGCTCAACTCCGCGCTCACTGCATCAATAACACTGTCTAACCATCTCATCCATTGCCATCCCCTTCTTCTTTTACCTTCAATCATTTTTGACCATGTCCAGCTTAACTTGATTCATAGATCTTACATTCCAGGTTCCTATGCCGTATTGTTCTTTGCAGCATCAGACTTTCCTTTCACTGTCAGATACATCCACAGCTGAATGTCCTTTCAGCTTTGGCCCAGCCACTTCATTCTTTCTGGGGTTACTTGCTCTTCCCCAGTAGCATACTGGACACCTTCCGACCTGAGGGGCTCATCTTCCGGTGTCATATCTTTTAGCCTTTTGTTACTGTCCATGGGGTTTTCTTGGCAAAGATACTGGAGTGGGTTACCATTTCCTTCTCCAGTGGATTCTCCAGTGAGTGCTCTGCTGTGGCCTGTCTGTCCTGGGTGGCCCTCCACAGCATAGCCTGCAGCCTCATTGAACCACGCAAGCCCCCTCGCAGCGTCAAGGCAGCGATCCATGAGAGGGGAAAGTGAGGTGGCCCCCTGCAATTCCTTGTGTATTCACCCCTGCACAACTCAAGCATAGTTTTCCCAGTTAGAGACTGCTGGGTGAGGGAAATTGGGAAAGCTGAAGAGAAGGGCACAAACGGGTCATTTCGAGCAGGAGCTCGGGGGAGCTCAGCTTAGGGAGTTGGTGCCAGCCCCCCCCCCCCCCCCCCGGGGAATGCCTGCTTGTGTCATGGCTGCAGCAAAACGATCCCGTCCCCTGGAAAGGTCCTTGTTCCTCTGACCAGCCTTCTGAAGGCTTCAGCCACTGAAGCTATCCTCCCAGAATAGTGGTATTTCTGAGGCTTGGATTAGTAGCTGTCTCCTCTCTGCCAGCTCTCCCTCCCTCCCTTTCTTCTCTCTCTCTCTCTCTCTTCTTTCTTGCCTTCTGACATACTTCCAGTGATGTCAGATGGTGTAGCATATGCAAATAAATTATGCTAATGAGTTATGCTAATGAGCTCCTGCACCTCTTTTTCTACGAAATGACCCCTGGGCACGAATATAGGTTGGTGGGTGGGTGGGAAGGACTAAAGGAAGCAGGGAAAGGTGAGGATATGGGGCTTCAGAAAGGAGAAGATGAAATAGTGTGGGAAGGGATACAGGGGAAATTGAGGTGCCCCTTACAAGTCCTTGCGAGTTCCCCATCACTCAGTTGGGTCCTGCCCAGCAGCTGGAACTAAACAATTTTCCAAGGAGGAACTGCCAGGAGGAGGGAAAGAGGAAAAGCTGAAGTGGGGGGAGAAGATAATGGTGGACTGGCTGTTGGTGAAGGAAGCAGGAAATTGAAGGAAGCAGGAAAGTGAAGGAAGCAGGAAAGGGAGAGACTCTATAGGGGCTTTCAGGGAAGGGAAAGGGAGGGGGGAATGAGGTTACCCAGTTCTCTATATAATGGAATATATCTGAATTATAAATTTTAACACTACAGTACCCCCCTCCCATTTATTAGAATTGATCATCTATTGCTTACAAATACAAATAACAAAGACACATTTAAAAAAAAAAAGAACTTACCCTCCCTTTCCTGACTCTATCGGACCGTGGTTCTAGAAACATTTTGCATGTTTTAAATCTCATGGTAACAGGTGAGCTTTGCTTCCAGCCCCATTGTTCACTCTAGTCTGTGATAGTGCTCTTACATGCTTTCCCCTCAATCAGGGATGTCACATTTTGCAAGGATACCACTTGGACATGCACTGGTGCTTACACGTGTGTACTTGGTAGTCAACAAATCTGTGGCAAGAAGAAGTTTAGAGACTGCATACTTAAAAGATCGAGCACTTAAAAAAACACTTTCCTCAACTTGCTCTTGTCACGTTGCCACAGAAATATAATTATCTTTTTAAAATTATCTTTATCTTTTATTATCTTTATTTTTTAGGCAATCATCCTGGCAAGCCCTTGGTAGGTATGTTAACTGTGTTGCCATGCAAATGCAATTCAAATGATGTGCAAAAAAAAAAAAAGGTCATATTTGATTCCTCTGTGGTTTTTAGAAAGATGAGTGGGATTTTTTTAATGTCAGAATGAAGCCAACTGATAATCTCTTTGCTGGTATAATTATTGTTTCTGATGAAGGGAGCTTTGACTCTTGAAAGCTTATAGCCTGAAACTCTTGTTGATCTCTTGGGTGCTACTGGACTCGAATCTAAGTGTTCATTGTTAACCGATCTCTTGCATTGCCTAAGTATGTTTGCTCTTTATTAATGTTGGGGGGGGGGATCTTAAACCTCTTCCTCCACCTTCACAGGGGCAGGTGGGTGACTATCATGGGGTGGGGAGTATAGTGCACTAGATTTAGTCAACGTACATGCAGGGGTATATTCAATTTGACAAAAGAGCTCGAAGTAGAAGCCCATCCTCTGCAGCTTATCATCAACTAATTTTAGCCATGAGCCTCGAAAGCCATCATTAACAAGATAGTGCAGATAACACCCCTCTAGAAAATAAAAAATTATTAGTCTGAAGAGGAATGTTGCTATCCAGGCTTTGACCTCCAGAGATGGTTCAGCAAATTCCAAATAGATCGCTGGGCCAGAGATACACATTGGTAGATTGGACAATGAATGTAGAAAGGAGGTTAAATGAGTTATATTTATTACTGACCTTGGCTATGGTCAGTGGAGCACCATATAATAATCAGGGAACTACCTTCTCCTAAAAAGGGGCAGGTACATAATTACTTCCTGAGGTCCAAAAGAATTTCAGAAGAACTGACAAATATATGCTAACTTATTAGCACCAGTAATATGACTTGTCCAGGACAAATTATAAGAAAAAAGGATGCCAAGGTAACGGAAGATGTTCACTTGATCAATCGAATGGCCGTTTGTAGACCAAGATAAATAGCATGGTGGAACACATTTATTTATTTTTTCAAATTTATATTTTGCCCTCCCCGCAAACAGGCTCAGGGTGGATCACAACAACAGAAAACAACTTTAGTCTTTTGATAATTTACATCTAAGGATTCCTGGGAGTGATAAAATGCAAAAGCATTCAATGGCCGCGGCCACACGAGCAAGATAATCTGGGGGAGAAGCGAGGCTATTTTGCTCTGGAGCAATTTGACCCGCAGTTGTACGATCACACAGGTCGGTGAAGCTGCCGGCACAACTAGCTGCTGCATGATCAGACGCAACCACAGGTGAGTTGGGGGTTTTTTTTGTCATTGGTTTCCGATTCGCTTAAATGGGGGATCAATGAATCGCTTCTCCACCCAGGGCTTCCAATGGCAGTATGCGATGATGCACATACTGAGAAGAGGGGGGGGGGAACAACAGCATGGCATCAGGATAGCCTGATCAGACTATCCCTGACGCCATAGGTTTGCACTGGAGTGATCACACAGGAAAAGTCCAGCTGTGTCCCACAGCAAACCATTTGCTACTGCATTTTCCCTAGTAGTTTTTTACTCCGCTTCTCCAGTGGATCAAAATGGCTTGCGACGGTTTGCCAATGGTTGTGGGACACTTCCCAGATGTGCTGGTGTGATCATGCTGCTTTGATCCACCGGTGAGTCGTCCCTCTCGCGTGGCTAATGGGTGCATATGATTGTGCCCAATAAGCATCTTAAGGCAACATGAGACCAAGATAATAGCATGGCATCATTGGCATAAAACAGATTTGAGACCGGTCTTTGGGACAGGTGAGGAGGATGGAAAAAATTGCCTGAGTCATTCTCTTTCATTGCTGCTCATCCTACTTCCCAAGGAAATCAAATCAGTTAGTGCTGAATCAGAATAACTGTCAGACTAGAAGTTTCCCCAACTGCTCCTGTATTTCAGAAATAATTATGTTCATATTCAAAATGTTTTTGAATGGGCATGGTCCAAGTCATATCTTGATTCATAAGCAAATGAGGTTCTAATACACAGAGAATATCTGCTTCCACTTGGATCTTTTCTGCATTTTCATTTTCCTCGCTTGTACCTTCCTGCTTCTTCAGATGGGGGGTGGGGTCTGTTCTGCATGTGTTTTGTTCCCTCTAGTGGTCCATTCAGTATTACAGTGGTTTATCTCCGGCATAAAAACCTGCAGTTTAAATCTACAGGGAGACATGCTGGATGTAAACTGGTATAATGGCTGAGTTCAGACTGGCAGTTTGGCCCGATATAGGCACGTTTCTCAAGCGGATTAAGTGGGCCGGTTCACACAGCCACAACTGTCTGGCATTCCCATGCCGTACTCACCCCATCCTGAGGCATTTTGATCCCGCTTTTAAAAAGTACCAGGTGAAAGCCATGGCAAGCCATTTGGGTGCGCACTGATCCCACTTCCTGGAAGTGTGGATGCAAATAAGCCACAATCAAGTGGCGCCAGTAATGTGAACCCACTGATCCAGCATAACCGCCCATGCGTGCTGTGCGTTTGAGTGCACAACCACCCACGGGGACACTTTTGGCTCATGGAGTTAAAGCTCCCAGCCATGGGATCCTGCCCCAATCACTACTGCGCCTATGTGCCCATGCGCCTATGCGCAGGTCGGCGAAATGGACCAAAGCCACACGCAACTGGGGTGCTGCCGCCAGGGGCCACCCCGCAGTGCAAACGCTCCATTCCACCTCCTCCCTGGTATGGTCCTGCATCAGTCCACGCAGTGCGACCGGAAAGCCCCGTGAAAACTTGGTCGGGGTCTTTTTGCTCCGCCTCACTTCATTCGGCCAGTCTGTCCTCCGCCAATATCAAATTAACCAAAATAGGGACTGTTTTCCCACCAATTTACTGTACTCTTTCACAAACCAGGTTGGCATGATTAAAAGAGTTACTTATGTTGTTTTACTGATTACCCGTCGTATGATTTCAGGAGAAGCAAAGAGAAATCCATGTGCTGAAAAAGCTTTTATTAACGCAGTTGATAAAATGGAGGAGAGGAGAATGATGTAAGCTGCTTTGGGTTCCAATTGAGGAGAAATGCAGAGTCCAAAGAAAGTAAATAAATAAATTGATGCAAGTGGAGACATTCGCTGTTTACATCAGCATTGCAATACTTATTTGAAGCTCCATTGCACTTGAGCAGATATGTCTTTTAACGCACCCTCCCTCCTGAGGCTCGATGTGATTGCATTTGATTAAAGCTGGATCAAAGCCAGAACTTCCAAATGGATGATGAGCATCTGTCCTTCTGAGAATGGCTCAGAAGTCTTCCTGTTACAATGCCTGCATTCACTTCAATATGATTTGCAGCGGGGAAGCACTTGGAGAGTCACAGTGTAAAAACAACAGCGACAAATTATAATAAAGTGGCACTCACTGCAACAGCTAAATGAAAATGGGTAAGTCTTCAGCAGTCTAACTCAGAAACGTTTGACTGAAATTCAGGGAACTTATGCAGAAGGGTAACCACAAAGCCTATGCATGTTCTGCCTGGAGAGTTAACTGCAGCTTAAGGCTTGTGACAGAGCCTGCCTGTAAACAAACATATACCCACACAGAGGGCACATTCAGAACAGGAAAGGATAGAATAAACTTCCATTATCAGAGACTGACATAAGAAGCAAACATTTTTTGCTGCTGACATGTCAAAAAAGACAGATCCAATGTTTTTAAAAAATAATAATTAATGGTATATGCTGAAGATATCTACTCATTAAGGGTGAATGTGGCTCCAACACCCCACTCAAAAGGAGCCCCAGTTAAAATGATCCATCCACTGAGACTCATGGATTCTACTGCTTTCCAGAATGCTGTGTAGGACTTTAGGATTCCCAATAGGTGCTCTGTTGAGGCTGCAGTGGAAGCTTGGAACATGAAGCTCCTTGAAGCTATTGACAAGGTTGCCCCCTTGTTGACCTGTCCTATGGTTTACCATAGAGAGCCAGGAGATGTCTAGGATGGTGCTGGCAGAGAACTCATTCTGAACCAGACAAATCCTTCTGTAGAGCCCATTGGATAACCTACGAAGGAGTGGTAACAGCAGCAAATAAATGTTAGTTCTCTGTGATTATTGCATGAGCTCTAGTTTATGACCATCTCAGTTGTATCTCAACATCTGCTGACTCCAAAATCTGAGCCTTTATTGTCTCAGGAACAGAAAATTAACTGTGATACTTATGCAAAAAAAAAACATTGCTGACAAATGTCATGAATACGCCAATCTAAATGCCAGGTGTAACATAAGTCAATCAGAAAAAAAAGCCTACTAAATAGCCTGGTCTATTTATGGACCTTTTTGGACCCAGTTTCCGTGATGAATATTTACAAGAACCTGGAATTTGTGGTCACTACTTGTGCACTGGATCCTTGCCCATCCTGACGGCTAAAATCATGTAAGAACCACATCAGCGATCCATGAGGAGCTATCATAAAACTCAGGGCACCTTCCTTCAGCCACTCAAAATGGTTATCTTTTCACTACTTTAAAAATCATCCCTACAGAAAAAATGTTGTGGCCAGTTGTCTGGTCCAAAAGACCTTGGGGTTCGTTTATGTAGACAGAAGCAGTCACTCAGCAAAATAAGTTCTGGACACAAGATTTAAAAAAGAAGACTACCTGATTTAATCGAATTAAATCAGTTGAAGTTGAAGGGATGTATGCAAAGCAGGAAACATCCAATCATAACAAGCAATGGCAAAACAAGCAGTAAAAAGCCAGGTGGTGGGACCAACGAAAACAGTAACTCATTTCTGAGAGGCCAGTTCTTAAGAAAAGTCCGTTATCAGGTTGGAAAGAATCAGGACCATTTCAACACAGATTGCAGCCGGCCCCACCCTGCGAAGCCTAATGAGAGCGAATAACAACGCTGGCTTCCTCTTCTTACATCCCTTCTCCTGCTGTAAGGCGGCCAGCTGATAAGAATTCAACTCCCTAATTAGCCCTTCTGGCTTGTAAAAAGATTAGGGAGGTTTACAAGGACGATTCTCCGCCATAACAAAATCTTTCGCCTGATTATAATGATGCTGCAAGCAGTTTGCTTCCAGCAACATGGAAGGCTAGGTCCTACTAAACTTATAAACCTAAACAACCTGTGTTCCTTACACCAGTTATCACCTAGTCTCTAATCTGCCATTCTAGGCAAAGTGATCGAGAGGGCAGCAGGGACAAGCTTTGGTTCTCCTTTGATAACTCATCTCCTCTAGACCTGTCCTGGGTTCAGTGGGAAAGGTGAACTGCAAATAATGTAAATAACATAAAAAAATTAAAACATTTTCCTGCTCTCAACAGAGGACTGTCCTGCCAGGGCTCCCCCCAAACTCCCACTGGCATTCACTACGGTGGAGGAGGGGGATAGGAATTTGATATCATGCAGCATGGTGATGTCACTTCTGTGTGAAGACCTGGAAGTGATGTTGAAACACTGTGTGACGTTCTAGGAATCCCTCAACCTTATATGGTCTTTAGATTGGGAAAACTCCTAGAGCATTGTGCAATGTGGTAATGCCTCTTCTGAGTCTTCACTTAAAAGTGATGTCACTGCACTGGGCTGCTCCGATTTCATAAGTCTTCCCCACCACCACCACAATTTCCCACCAGTTGCCAGCATTAAAATGGTCATAAATAGTAGTTTAGGGAGGGGAGGGTCTGTTTTCACAACCCTTTGTAGCACAGCGTCCTCAGTGTGCTGACTTCCAGCTGCGGTCGCTACATTCTAAGGCCAGTGCCATGTGCAGATCTGATTAACTGACTGAAGAAGTGTTTTTGCACATGAAAGCTTATATCTTGGATTAAACTTTGTTGGTCTTAAAGGTGCCACTGGACTCAAACCTTGTTCTGCTGCTTCAGACCAACATGGCTGCACACCAGAATCTATCTTCAGTTCTACTCTGCCTTTCTCCCCAACAGGGACCTCAAATGGCTTACATAATTCTCCTCTCCACCATTTTATGCTCCTAACAACCCTGGCAGGTTAGGCTTACAATGTGTGACTGGTCCAAGGTCACTCAGAAAGCTTCCATAGCAGCATGGGTCTTCCTGGTTCAAATAAAACTGTAACTATACCACACTGATTCTGAATTTGTGGATACTATGGGAAGAATACCTTTACAAGCATAAAAAGGCTGATTCATGCAGAGTTCTAGATGCAATGTCATCTTCCTATGAACCTTAGGACTTATACTTGAATGTATTGTTGAATTGTAAAGTTAATATACCGTAACTTTCAATTAAAAATTATTTTAAAAAGAATGGGCATTGAAATACACAATTTAAAAGTATGGAATTGAAAAGTATGGAAACATTACAGAAGAGGTTCTGTATTTCATACCTTCTGTGAAACTGTTTTTCACTCCTTTAAAATATGATATGAAAACAGGCACACATAAAAATGCTGATTGTTTTACTGTAAGCCAACTAAGGGAAAATAGCTTTTAGCAAAGTGTTGGATATTTAAAAAAAAAACCCTTAACACCAAAATGGTGGCTCTCTAACTGTATAGTCTACTGAGGAACAATAGTACATGGGTGCTAACTTTTAGACCACTGGGAACAGGCAATTGGGTGTTAAGGGAAATACTACTGAGTCGGTCTCTGAACCAGTCAGAAGAGATTTGCTTGGGCCTCTGAGGCACTGCGCCCACAGTGACCCTTATCTGAGCCAAATCCCTTCCTCCTTGACAGGCCAGTCTGAATAATAACATTAAGCCTTGAAGCATGGTTTAATATTCTAACATGCCGCTGGACACATTTGTGCAATGTCAAAAATGTTGTGCGCTGTGAAATAAGTGTTCTATGCAGTTGGGCATATGGGATTTTTTTTAAAGAGTCAGTGAGAAAAAGACTAATCAAAATAGAAAGTGATGAATACTGTGTCATTTCAACCCTCGTAACGTGTGTGTGTATGTGTATGTATATGTGTGTGTGTGGATATAAATATGTATGTGTGCATTATGTGTGTGTGTGAGAGAGAGAGAGGGAAGGAGGGGGGCTAAGCTAGGGTTGCCACCCTCCATATGGGGCCTAAAGATCTGGTATTTACAACTGCTCCCCAGACAACAGAAATCAGTTCCCCTGGAGAAAATGGCTGCTTTGGAAAATGGACTCTAGCGCCTCAAGTGCTGGCACGCACAAAAAGCCAGATGCTGGGAGGTCTCCTCCTATAGTGGGGATCCTGGCATCCCCAAGGTGGAGGCTGACATAACTGAATGCTCCATACAAAAACTTCCATGCACATAGGAAACTATGACTACAACCTTAAAGGCCCTGTGACTACGCCCATTGAATAACACGGGACATATTTCTAAGTAGACCTGCTTAGGATTGCTTTCTCTGCCAGGGAGAACACTCAGCATGTGGTGGTAGGGTTTGATTCCTGAAGTTTTTCTGTAGCAAATCCAGTCATGGCTGTTTTTTGTCTCTCTCAAACCATCAACGTCTTGCATATGATAGCTATGTTTCTGGATTTTCTACAGTATCTCCCTGAAATGGTGTAAGTCTGTCAAACTGTACAATAAGAATAGGATGCACGCTAACCAGAATAAATTTCTGCTCCCCCAATAATTATATTTGTCATGTTAACATTCCATATCCTGGCAATGTGAATACCACCTCAAACAGGAATAGGGCTGCCAAGTCTGCCCAGGGGGCGGGGGATCCCTCGCTACAGGGGTCCCCAATCCACCGGCCCGGATTTGGCTGGCAGGGGGAACCCCACCCCCGAAGTCGTCTGGTCAGGATGACTTCCCCAGCGTGATGATGTCACCCGGAAGTGACATCATCACGCTGGGCACGTTGCCGGGGCAACGCTCTAGCAATCGCCCCAAAACTCTATGGTACCGTAGAGTTTTGGGGCGATTGCCAGAGCATTGCCCTGGCAATGCCCCCAATGTGATGATGTCACTTCCGGTGACCTCATCATGGTGTGCATGCTTTTCACGCGCGCCTAGAAATTCCCGGCGCTGAGAGGACTCCCCCCCTCGCCGAAAGAACGTAAGTACTTGGTAACCCTAAACAGGAGACACACGTGCATCAAAATAAAGGAACAAGCCAACTTACTCCCATGATAAAGGAACAAGCCAACTTACTCCCGTGCCCAAAATGCATATTCCTAGTGATGGGTGAGCTTCTCATGGCTAGATTTGTAATGGGCTCAGTTTTAAAAGAAAACAACTGCTCTGGGTACTGAGTCCACTTTCAAAACACTGGGATAGTCACAAAACATGTGGAGGTTGCAAGCCAAGCATCCGCCTATACTGGAGCCCGAATTCCTCCCAAGCTCCTCTGAAGCACACTGGATGAAAGCTGGGATTGGCTCCTTGCTTCAGGGAAGAGATGCTTTGGGGGAAGAAGCACCAGGAAGCATGTCCGCAGGGCCCATGGTGTACCCGCAGGCCTCATGTTGGGGATCACTGGGCTAAACTGATTCCAGCCTAATTTGAAATGAGATCATCCCACTTTCCTTTTTCTCCTACTTCACACACTCTCTGTATCTACAATCTTCTTTTTAAAAAATCACCAGGTAACAAGTAGTGATTAAAAGGTGCTCTGTACATTATATATATATATGGATATGGATAATTCCAGTTTTTAATGTTGCAATAATACATAACAGCATAGACAACTCACTTTTGCCTGCCATTATAGCAGGACTGCCTCTCCTGCTATTTTCCACCATGACAACTTTGATCATCTGAGCAGAGCCTTCTGCAGATTCCACCCTGCCAATGAGCGTCATCAATTACTGCCTGTGCGCCTGCCTTCTCTGTTGTGGCCTCTACCTCGTGAAATGACCTACCTGAGGCGGTGAGGAAGGCTCACATGGCTCTGCCATGCCACAAACTAAATGAAGCAGAACTGTTCAGGGAGGCAATTTTATAAAGGTAGTACAGGTGTATTATTACAAAATCGTTCCGGAAAGTGCTCTTGTAAAGCGAATGGGACTGTGGCTCAGGGGCTTAGACTTTTCTGAAGTCCGGGGGGGGGGGGGGGGCTCTTTAGCGCGCGCGCTTTGCGCACGTGCTTGCTGGGGCGATGTTTCCGGGGGGGGGGCCCAGAAAACCTACCGCCAGCCGCTGCGCCTCCCCGGCCCTTCCGAGGCTCACCAGCCGGTGCTGCTGGTGCCTTTCCCTCCCCCTCCGCCCTGGCCACTCCCTCCCTCACCCCTAAAAGAGGAAGAGGGAGAGCTAAGGAGGGAGGAATGGCCAGGCCGGTGGGGGGGGGGGAGAGGCACCAGCTCGCGAGCCTCGGAAGGGCCCGGGAGTGTGACGTTTTCCCGGGGGGGGCTCAGTCTTCCCCCCCTGCTCCTGCCTCCATTCCTCCGTCCAGCACCCTGGGCATTTGCCCAGCTGGTTCCTGGATGGAGGGAGGAACGGAGCAGGGGGAGAGGCGGTGGCGGCGGCAGCCAGCCAGCCAGCCGGCCTGGGCGCTCCATTTTCCCGGGGGTGGCTGAGCCCCCTCCCCCCTGGGGAAATTTCGGGGGTGGCTCGAGCCCTCGAGCCCCCCCATAGTTTACGTCTATGCTGTGGCTTATGCCACTGTGTGTACTGGGTATTATCTATTTGCCTGGAGATTTAATACATCACTTCCAGGTTTGCAGATGTAACTTCCGTCTCCTCTCTCTCCCTTTCCCATCTGTTGACAGCCATTGGTTGGCAAGCCAGCAAATACCAGGGGCTCTTCCATTACTCTCTTAAGCATCAAGTCATGCTGTTCCTAAGTTGAAGCTGTTGTGCTCAGGTCCTCAGTTATGGCATGGACCTCCGTGATATCATGATCTAATTTGCTTGATTTCCCACTGGAATGTTTTATTTGCAGATTTTACACCACAAGAGAGATGAAGACATGTATACTTTCATCTAGAACATCCAAAACAGTCTAAAGTGCTTGCAAGTCTAAAGTAATGTGAAACAGAGTCTGTAGCACTTGCAGTGTCCCGTTATGGGGTCCCTGTCTGTGTAGTTACTGTGGTGTAGTGGTTAAGAGCATCGGGCTCTAATCTGGAGAACCAGGTTTGATTTCCCTCCACATGAAGCCAGCTTGGTGACCTTGGGTCAGTCACAGCTCTTTCAGAGCTCTCTCAGCCCAAAAAATAAGTCCAGTTTGCCACAAAATAGCTAGAACTTAAGGCTGCCAGACAATCTTCAGATCTCCTGGCTATACTACATACAATGCCATACGGTGATGATGATGATGATTAATTACTGTGGTGAAGTTTTTAGTGTCAGACTTGGGGGACCAACCTCAAATACCTGAGCTTGCTGTGCCCTTAGCTCAGTTACTCTCTCTGAGCCTAACCTACCTCACATGGCTGTTGCAAGGACAAGATGGAGGATGTACACTGCTCTGAGTGCCACAGATGGGATAAAAATGTGCAAGATAGATATATGCAATCCTACCTTTACATATCAAATCTATTCTCTTTTCATTCCTGTTTAGCAGCTACAAAATGTATCTTCTTACAACTTCTTAACACAGCTGACTTAAAGAAACATCTCTGAGACAAAGAACTTTGCACCTGCACTGGCATAGATGGAGATTTATTCTTTGTATTTCTTCATCCCACTCTGTAAAAAGTGGTACCAGTTTGGGAAGGTAGACATAAATCCATGTGATGAACACGGTCAACAGGGTGTCTGTTATGGAGAGGGGAAGAGACAGGCGTTTGTAAGCCGCTCTGAGATTCCTTTGGGTAGTGAAGGGCGGGGTATAAATCCAATCTCTCCTCCTCCTCTTCTTCTTCTGGACTTGTAAGACCTAAAAGTAGTTACACTAACAGAGTTCTATTTCCAAAAATTATGCTAAGAATGTGGAATGGCCCAACGGCAGTCAAAAGAACTCAGCTGTTCAAATAATTGGCAAATCTAGTCCTTGGCAGACATTATGTAACCAGGATGGGAAGCCTTACAAAGACCTCTGTTGATCTAGGCAGCAATACCGAGGATATTAGATGTTTGTCTCCCGGTCGGTGCACTTGGCCCTTAAGAGTCATTGCACGTCTTAAAAATGCTTCTGTATTTTTTTTTCAGCCTCAAAATCGAGTCAGTCTTGTTATGGTAGAAGATGGAAGGTATGATTCAGTGACCACTGATGCCGGTCTAGTTCCAGCTGGCTCACTGGGGCTATGTCACTTAAGGACCGTAGTCATTCCTTACTCCTCCCAAGTATGCTGGGGTTATTTATTTTTTTAATAACCATGGCAATACTCATTCAATAAATTTCCTTTTCCTGGAGATTTGTCTGACTCTGCGTGAGAATGTTATGGTACTGCTGAGGTACCTTGCCTGTTAAGCTATTTCATTGTTTAAAGTAAACCACTTTCCTGAATTCAGCAGCATTTCGAACAGTGAACTCCACGGCTCAACTTTTCCCCTCTGCCATCAATACACTTGGTTGCCACCTCATCTGCAATAGGGGTATAACAACACTGACCCACTTTACAGGGCTGTTGTAAGGACCACAACAAGACAATAGTTTGGATCTAACCATCTGTGACACAATAAGTTTTTCCATGTTCATCTCCTTTCTTGAAGCCTCATCCAGTCCCCAGAAATACTCTTCCTCAGGTCACGTGAGGAACAACCATGTAGGTAAGTGGGCTAGAATGAAAAGGGAAAGGAGATGAAACTGTCCTCTTTCTTCACCAGACACTGGCTGAAGAGGAAGGGAGGGCAGTTTTACCTCCTCATCCTTGGTCACCCACCCAAACCACAGCATAGCTATTAATATTGCCAACGGGCCTGGAGAAATTTTTTTTCCAGTCTCTCTAATGAGCTCTAATGAGCTGTTATTCACCAGGTCATGTTATTTACCTTTCCCACCCTTCTCACAAGCAGGCTCAGGGTGGTTTCCATCAACAAAACCAATTTAAAACAACAAATTAGAACAGTACAAAAGTAATAAAATACCATGCAAGATCTGATCAAATGTCTCAGCAGTTACGACGGAACGGTAATGTGGGTTCCCAGGTGGCTGTTCAAATCCAGGACACCAATGGGAGGCCAACCAGAAAGGGCGGGGGGACACGTCCGCTTACTCAAATAAAGGCCCGGTGGAAGAGCTCCATCTTGCAGGCCCTGCAAAACTGTAGTAAGTCCCGCAGGACCCTGATCTCATACAGAAGCTTATTCCACCAGATACGGGCCATGGCTGAAAAGGCCCTGGCCTTAGTCGAGGCAAGTCAGACGTCCCTGGAGCCAGGGACTACCAAAAGATGTTGATTTGCAGATCTCAGTGCTCTATGGGGCTCAGATGGGGAGAGGCAGTCCCAAAGGTATGCTGGCCCCTGGCCATATAGGGCTTTAAAGGTGAGCACTAGCACTTTGAAATAGATCCAGTATTCAATAGGTAGCCAGTGCAGTTCATGCAGTGCGGGTAGATGCGAGCCTGCACAGGTGTCACTGTCGACCCCTGTGCTGCCGCATTCTGCACTAGCTGCATCTTCTGGAACAGAGTCAAAGGTAGCCCCATGTTGGCAGGTCAGTGCTGCTGGTGTTATTGGATCTCATAGCAGGATTCGACATGGTCGGTCACTATCTCTTGACTGCATTTCCACAAGGCCTGCAAGGCAGAGATGTTCTACCAGGTGTTTTGTTGAAGATAGCGACAGCTCTGTCTTGGCACTCCCAACCCCCCACCCTTTCCCCATGAGACAGCAGCAGAGTTAGGATTTTAGTGCCAATTTTAGTTAACTAGACTACCAATGTTTTTACTGTTTTATTTAGTTTTAACTTGTTTTACTCAATGTTTACATGATTATGATGTACACTGCCCTGGGGAGGGCAGTTGATAAATTAGATAGATAGATAGATAGATAGATAGATAGATAGATAGATAGATATTGTTTATGTGTTTCTTTCTCATAGAGCACAGGATGCAAAGCTGCTTGCAAGCTTTAAATTCATAGGCAGTCTAGGGTACGAGTACAGTCACTCAAAATTTTAGCACATCAAAACATCCCTTGCTCATATCCTATTTTTACAAAACTCTAAATTGGGGGGGGGGGGGAATACCATACCACCACCACCACAAGATTCTGAAGAGACAAGATAGAAAAGTGGCAATCTGCAGACTATGGTGTAGCAGCCTCTTCCCTTCCCAGTCTGTTGGACTTCATACCATCTCTAGGCAGGGGTGGCACTCTGCAGTTGAGCAATCTGCAGGCCAAGGTGGTAACAAGTCCTCCTCACTATATACTAAACTGTCCTCACAACCCACCTCATGTCTGCCCCAGTCCTGTCAACCAGTTGTGGACTGAGGGAACTAAGGTGTGAGGGCTTTATTTGGATTGGAGCCACAGTACACTGCGGAAGGAGACTTAAGCTTTTCTCCCCTGCATTCTTTTCCTGACCCAGAATGCCCTTGAGAAGTCACTATTTACTGGCTGGGAAACTTGTGTGTACTGATGTATGACACGAAGACAATATCGTATATTAGGCTATCAATACTGTTTTTTTCCCCAGAACTTGGTAGCAACTTAATTACCAATAATGTGAAAGGACCCACACCTAGGGTTGCCAACAACAGACTGGGAAATTTCTGGAGATCTGAGAGTGGAACTTGGGGGTGGTGGGGTTTGGGCAGGGGAGGGACCTCAGTGCAGTATGATGCCATAGAGCCCACCCTCCAAAGCTGCCATTTCCTCCAGGGCAACTGATCTCTGAAGTCTGGAGATGAGTTGTAATTCTGGAAGATCACCATGTCCCACTTGGAGGCTGACAACCCCACCCTCACCATAAGTCTTTTCCAAAGAGTTCCATAATGCAGCCTCCGCACACTTTCTCCTGGCAGAGAGTGAGAGAGCAATGTTAACTGCTCGATATATTTCAGCAATCTGAATTTAGAAATGTGGGCTTTGCCCTTGACACAACGAAAAGATTGCTCTCCTTTGATCTTGGAGGTTTGGGCAGCAAGAAATTATGCTGCAAAGGACTGAAGACATCAAAGATTTCAGTTTTTTTTCCTCTCGCTTAAGAAACCACTTAGCTACTGCTGTGCCCTGCTGGAAGCATAGCTGTCTGATCCATTTTGGAAGCTTTTGAAGCTCACTGTGAACCAGAGCAAATGTTTTGAAAGAAGCAATATTGAAGTGGGACTTGGCTGTTCTGATTGACGTTTCACCACTTCTTATTGTAGTCCATTGCCATTTCATTAAAGCCGTATATTCAAATAATTCCAGAAAATGTTCAGCACATCAGGAAGGATGGGAATGCCTATGGGAGTGATGTCCAATTCTGCATTAAAATGTGGGAGGTGGGGGATAGAAGAGATGAAAGCCTGCTTTTGAAGAACTCACAATTGATTTGTGCATCTATATAAAGAACACGCTAAAGAAAATTTTCATTGCTACAGTTATGGATTTGGGGACTCATAGCTCAGAGTCACAAGATGCATTATGGACCAGGAAGGGGACATAGCTCAATGGAAGAGCATCTGCTTTGCATGCAGAAGGTCCTAGGCATGCAGAAGGTCCTAGGCATGCTTTGCATGCAGAAGGCCCTGGCATCCCTAATGGAAAGGATGAAGTTATGGGTGAGGTGAAAGAGCTTGACCTGAGACCCAGGAGAGTCCCTATCAAGCACAGTAAACAGTACTGACCTTGATAGACCAATGGTCTGACTCCGTACAAGGCAACTTCATATGATCAGTTCTCAAAGCCAAGTTCAAGTCTCCCAGTGATGCTGAGGGTTCACAAAAACAGGCTTGCAATATGGATTTTCATTTTACACAAGACTTATTTTTCTTACACATTAGGCACCTGTGACAGACATGGTGGGTTCTCCCTCTCTCTAAGAGCAGCCAATGGCTGCAATCACATGCTCCTTTAGATCCGACATAGGTGCAAATGTCTGATGGATGTAAAGGGAGCTATCAGACAGCAACATCTGGAAAGTGTCCTGCAGTCATTGGAAACCCGTGCTGCTCTGTCACGGAAGCGGAGTTAAAAGACACCGGGGAAAGTCTGATTCTCATGCTTGCCAATGAGCCACAGATGGATTTTCCCCTGTCTGATTGCTCAAGCACACTCTCATGCTGTCAGGATGGCCTGATCATGCTATCCTGACTCCATGCCATGTCTCCCCCCCCCCCTTGTAGTATGAGCATCATTGCATACTCCATAGGGGGCCCTCCATGAGAAGGTGTGATGATTCCTCAATTCCTCATTTATGTGCAAGGGACATAAACAGCAAAAAAAAAAAAAAGACGACTCACCCACAGTTGTGTCTGAACACACAGTGATGGGCTGCACCCACAGCTTCAAAGGACTGTGTGATCTCACAACTGCATGTCAAATTCCTTCAGAGAAAATAGCTTATCTTCCCCTCCACTTCAACTGGAGCGTGTGACCGCAGCCAATGAGAGCTGGCAGAATGTTGAGAATGGGGGGTGGGTGGAAAAAGAGCAGGTGAAAATGACAGTCAGGAGTTGGCAACAGAGGAGTTGACAGAAAAGGAGAAAAAAAGGAGGATATCTGACAGAGCTGAACTGTGCAGAAAAGCTGCTCAAGGCAGGCTGAAAATAGCACATTTGTAACTAAAGGATGCCAGTTGTAGGAATAGGACCTCAGTTCAAAAGTTCAATGGAAGAGAAACATTGTTACTTATGCCTCACTTTCCTCAGTGTTCTGTTCATATCATAAACACAAGTTTTCTGGTTTTGATTAACCCTGTGGGCTGCATGTCCAAGGGAAAGAACCATGTACACACATGCACAGTCTGATATCTTAGTCTATATACATATATTAGAAGGTATGGATAAATGATGGCAGTGAGTGATTGGAACTGGGTGTGAGCCCCAACCCTCTCTCTCAGGGTGTCTGTTGTGGGAGGGGAAGGGGAAGGGATTGTAAACTGCTTTGAGACTCCTTTGGGTAGTGAAGGGCAGGGTATAAATCCAATCTCCTCCTCCTCCTCTTCTTTTTCTTCTTCTTCACCATTACCTGAGAGAGAGGTTTAAGAGGCTGACAGGCATTTTCTGTAAGGGGAGGGGGGCGTCACAGTACCCTTACATTGATGCTCTTGATACATTTGTAAATAACAACAAGACTTGATTGAGGCTGATGTCCCTCTTTGTCCCTGCATGGTCAGCATTCATCAGACCAAGAGGCCAAGACCCCTTAGTTTCGCCCATCCTTTCTCCCTGATAGCTGAAAAGGCTCTGTCATTTACAGAGCAATGGCCGAGTGCCATCTGCAATCCAGCAGCCCAATCATCATTACAGAAGTATCACACAGTTGCTTAGGCAACACACTCCTGCTTGGACTACAATTCCTAAAGAGAAATGTGAGAAATTAGAACTCACAAGAATAAAACAACATTACAATGGGCCAATTTCAGGAAATGATATTTTTTTGGAGAAAGCTCAACATTTGATGCTAATATACAGTTCAAGCAAAGAGAGGACTGACCATCACCAATTATCTCCAGTTAAAGTAATTCAGGTGGCAATGCAGAGCTGGAAAAAGACTGGAGACCATGGGGAGCTGATAGACACCAGGGGCATAGACTTTTGTAAATTCTGGGGGGGGGGCTCTTTAGCGCGTGCACACACTGGGGCGATGTCCCCCCCTCCCGCTGGGAAACCTCCGTGCCTCCCCAGGCCCTTCCAAGGCCTGCCAGCCGCTGCTGCCGGGGCCTCTCCCCCCCACACTCCTTCCCTCTCCCTTCGCTGGGAAAAGAGGGAGGGAGAGGGAAGGATGGAAGAGTGGCCAGGCGGGGGGGGAGGCACCGGCAGCAGTGGCTGCCGGCCTCAGAAGGGCCCCGGGAGGCGCGGCGGCAGGTGCTACATTTTTCCGGGGGGGCTCAGTCCCCCTTGGGAAATTTTGGGGGAGGCTCGAGCCCTCAAGCCCCCCCATAGTCTACGCCTATGATGGACACCACCAATCATGGGTGGAAATAGGAGACTGAACAGGATACCAACACAAGTCAAGTCTCTTCACATGTCAGTGATGAAACTGGTGGTTTTATATGAGTATATTCTAACCCTAAAATAAACAGCACACAGATATGCCTGAATTTGTCTCTTGGTTTGTGTCTTCCCTGATGCCTGAAGCACCCATCCCCTGTTGCTGTTTAACTTCAAAATGGCTTCTAACTGTGAAACCATGCTCATTCAGATGATAGTCTGTTCACGCCCATCTAGCCGTTTTCAAAAACAGCTGCAATAGCAAGTAGTAATCTTCTTTCACCTAAAGTAAGTGGGGATTAAATTTAGGTAGATAGGAAATAGTGCCATCTTGTGGAACAGATTAGATCTGTAAATAACTGTTCGAGCCATTCCCTAAGGTAGTTGTCATTTGACACCACTCAATTTTGTTTTGATCCAGGGTACTCGAGGTTTCAGGTGAATGGAATACAAAAGCAAATAAAGAAGCAATATTTTTGAAAATGTAGGAAGCGAGCACTATGACAATTTTGCCCTCCCACGCAGGATTTCCCTTTATCGTGTTCTTTGCTGAGCAGCCCCTCTTTCCTTTTTCTTCTTTGTTTTTCTCTGGCTGTCCCACCCAGTTATTTGAATGTATATTGTTAGATGCTGACCCAGCCTAGGGAACTGAGTGGAAAGACTGCAATCCTTCTTTCTGACCTGGCATGATAATGGCACATGAGAGGCTGATGGTAGTTCAAAAATAACAAATTGTTTTATTTAACTTTGAGAGGAAACAGGCATGAATCAGGTGTAGGATTTATGAGGTGAACAGACAACAGGAATGAGGTAACTTTATATACAAATAAACCCCAGATAATTTGTCACAAACAAGTAACTGTTTCTATTATTCAGACAGATCTTTAAAACTTGAGGAGAGAGATTTCTTGGCACACTCTGCTTAAATACACAAGCATAAGATTCTTTGTCAAAGGCGTCAGACAAGCACTTTGATCCATTGTTGTTGCTTCTCACCAATGGATTTAAATTGCTCATTCAGACAGCAACATTTGTATCCCATCCCACAACCTCAGTCCCCCGTGCTCATCCCTGACTTTCCTGACACCACAGAAAGTCTGGTATTTACAGTTCTTACTGGTTTCACAGCACTTCTTTGGATATCTGATCATTATCGTGTGAGGTGAATCCTTTCGGGAAGTCAGATCACTCATTTCCTGTTTCACCACCATTTCCCCATGATACTGATGTGTGCATAAATCATCATGCACTACCAGGTTCTTAGCCACCACTTGCGTGTTTCATTGCCCCCTCCCCCACCCATTTATTCACCCCACTCAGCACACATCTGTCCCCAGCTGAACCGGAAAGAGCCCCCTCCTACCTCCAGAGCCATCTCCTCTCCCATCCCTTCCCCTAACTAAGGCGGATGTTCACCGTATAAAGGAGGGAGGCAGCAGCAGTGACAACAGTGCCAGCGACACCTCAACCCCTGTCCCACCATGGCTGCCCTGAAGAGCAGCTACCAACTTTCCCCAGGCCTGTGAGAGGCTTGGAGGATAGGAGGCACCACCGCTGCCATGGACTGCAGTGTGCCCTCACTGCTGGTCGTCCTGCAGCAGCAGCTGAAGAAGTCATGCCAGGCTGGAAGAGAGAGAGCCCTGAAGGAGCCATGCTGGGCAAGGTGAGAGAGAACTGTTCTGGGGTGTCTGGGGTGAATTCCTCATGGCCCTCAGCATTCAGCAGTGCTTACAGTTGATTGTGATCAAAACTCTGCATTGATTTAGGCTAGAGAACCTACTTATCTACTCTGGTCATCTTTGGAGGCCCTGTTTCAGGTGCCCCTGCAATCTGAGGCGAGACAGGTGGGAACCCAAGACAGGGCCTTCTTGGTCATGGTACCAAAGCTTTGGAGTCCCCCCCCCCCCAAGGAGATTCATCTGTCTCTATTGGTGACTTCCATCAGTCGATGAAGATGTTTTTGTCTTGTTTAATGTTCCCTCACTAACTCTTATCAGCCTGCTTCCCCATCTGTGTGCTTTTCATGTGTTTGTGTGGGTAATATTCTTTATAGTAATATCAGTTCCCAGGCACATGTCTCACCTGTTCATTTATACATAATTTTGATGATACATTTTTCCTCTAATTGTACAATGCTTATTTTAAATCTTGGTGGGTGTATGTATGTATGTATGGGGGGGGGGGAGTTTAAGACTTCCACGGATTCCTGAGATGTGCTACACCCCAGGAAGTGTAACAAACCACTCTTAGTCACCAGCTTCTGCCTCTGCCGTATTTGCTCACTTTGTCACAGCTGCTTGAACAAGACAGTGTGCTGAAGAATAAATATAGCACCACAGAAAATAGCTCCCAGTTTAGTTCAAATGGACCACATTAAAAAAAAATCATGCCTTGTGAGTTAGTTCCTGATAAGTTATCAGAGCATGCTGAAGCACCTTCAACTTTTCCCAGGGTAAATTTCATGGTCTGGCTGCCCCTACTATAACATTCTGGGCATTGTAACTATAGGACCAACAGAGCAAAGCAGCATCCTTGAGTTTACTTTATGCACCACGGATCATAGCCAGTCCCTGTTATGCCTGCTTACTTCTGGGAATAGGGTTTCCAGCCTCCAGGTGGGGCCTGAACTGAACTCCAGATTACAATTTATTTCCCCTGGAGAAAATAGCTGTTTTGGCGGGTGGACTGTATGACCTAGGCCCTTTTCAGACAGCCTATCTATTCTATTTTAGTAACTGGTTACCTAATGGAATTTTCCTCTTGTTTCAGACAAACCTGTTTTAGTGACCGGCTGCAAATGGAATTAATTTACCTGTTTGGACAAACCTGTTTGTGTCTCATTGGGGAAGCGTGTCTGAGCCACTGTTGATGTAAACTGCTTTCTTCCATTTTTCAACCCTCTCCTTTTGCTTCTCAGTCGCTGTGGTGTGCTGTGTGAAATGCCTGGTAGTGCTTCCTGCAATGCCAGTTTCTTTCCCTGCCCCTTTTCACTGCACACTCATGATCTCCCTCTGAGGTTTTTTTTAAAAAATGTTCTTATGTGAGTGCTAAACTGCTAAACGAATATTGCACATCAGTGTCATAGTGGCACTATAGAGATGCCTGGACTCTCAGCCTCCTTCACTTTGCCTGTCTTCCTTCAATACATGGGGAAATTGCAAGCATATTTAAATGCAGAGTTCCATGAGAGTAGCTTCATTGGCTTCAGCTCATTTACTCAAGTGTCAATAGCAGCTGGCTCTCAAACAGCAACTCTGGCCCAGAAAACCCCTTTTTCTGCTAACACAGTGTGAATAGGGGAAAGTTTCAACTTGTGTGTGGAGGGAGATGTTAACCAGACTACAGAGATCAGTTCCCCTGGAGTAAATTAATGCTTTGGAAGGTGGACTGTATAGCATTCTACCCCACTGAGGTCCCTGTCCTTCCCAGGCTCCATCCCCAAATCTCCAGGAGTTTCCCTGCCTGGAGCTGGCAACCCTACTCCCCACCCAACCCCCCGCTTTAGCCAGGAAGAACCTGCAACCCTTCCAAGCACACTGGATTGTTATCAGACCTGTTATCTTTCCCTTTTAGGGATTTAAACAAAAACTTCTAGCATTTACAACTCAATATTTTCAAATTCTCTTGTGCTGGTATGTGTGTGTGCACTCTCATTGCAATCCACTGGAACAAGGGCTGCTCCCCCAGCCTCCCCAAAGCTTAAAGGAAATTTCCCAGGCCCTCGTGGATGAGAGGATTCAAGCTTCTGCTCCCCGGTATAGGCAGGGGTCCGTTGGGGCCGGAGCAAGGCGGAGCGAAGATCCGCCAGCTCAGGACTGGCCACTAGGGCAGCCACGGGCTGAATCAGATTCTCTAATCTGATTCTGCTCACCGCCGAATTGCTGCCGAAATTCGGCGGCAACTTTAAAAGCCACTGGAGGGGAGGGTGTTTGAGGGAGAGACTCCAAACTTGCAGGGTAGCTGCTCGGGCCTCTCCTCGAAATACCCACCAAGTTTCAAGAAGATTGGATCGGGGGTCTAATTCTACAGGCCCCCAAACAGGTTGTCCCCATTCCCTCCATTGTTCTCTATGGTAGGAAAAAAGTTAACATTTTTTCCCACCATAGAGAACAAAGGAGGGGATGGGACAATCTATTTGGGGGCCCATAGAATTTGACCCCTCATATACCCTATGAGTTTTTGCCATTGATTTCAATGGCCCAGAGGATATAATGGGGCTGAAACTGACATTCCCTTTCTGACACACTTCTGGTGATGTCAAGGGATGTGGCATATGCTAATGAGTTATGCTAATGAATTATGCTAATGAGCTCCTACATCTATTTTTCTACGAAAGGACCCCTGAGTATAGGAGAAGGTGTGTGCTGGTAATTGGGGATTCCCTACTGAGAGGGGTAGAGGCTACTGCTGACCGGACTTGTCATCTCGAGAGGTATGTGACAGAAAGGGTAGGAAGACTCATCAAGCCCACAGATTATTATTGATTCTTGCTCATCTATGTGGGAACAACTGATACTGCCCGGCACATCCCAGAACATATTTAAAAAGTCTATGTGGCTCTGAGTAAAAAGGTGAAAGACCTGAGAGCACAGGTTGTGTTTTCATCAGTTCTTCATGTTGAAGGCCGTGGCTGAGAAAGGGAAAGACAAATCCTGCAAATAAATGACTGGCTGCATAGATGGTGCTGGTAGATGCCGTGGTGCCCATGGGCACCAGGTTGGCAACCCCTGGACTGTACAATCCAGAACCAAGTCCATATAAATGCTAACTTTGTGGCAGCACTAAATTATATACAAGTAGCTGCACTTCTGAAACAGGACATGAAACCACACCAAGCATAAATGATAAATGCAGCCTTAGTTCTAGTTACTTATGTATGCATGTACCCACACCAGGGATGAAGCTTGGTCCGTCTTCCAGAGAGAGAAAAAAAGAGAAGAGGCAACCAGATGTCTGTCCTGGATTTTCAGTTTTCTACACAGCTGTGGTGCCTTCACTTAAGTGTGCTTTTATCGTAGGCATCCCTTTCTGCAGCATCAGTTGTGCTATGTTCTGTCAAATAAACTTCACACTCAGAGCGGCCTTCTGTCCCATATAATTGGTGTTGCAATTACTGGGTGGTTGTGGTTCAGCAAGTTTCACGGGCACCTAATTTCAATACAGCCTGTGATCTGAATGGTAATGAGAGCAATACATTTCACCCCTCCTGCTCCACTTCCACGCTTGGAGGGTTTGGATTTTTTGAAAGCAATTTTCATAATGATGCAGAGCGTTGATATTCAATCTAGGCTGGCCAGCCTCCAGGTGGGGCCGGGGGATCTCCTGCTTTTAGAACTGATTAGGGCTGCCAAGTATTGAAAACGCACCGGCGGGGGGGGAGTCCTCCTGCCGCTGGGAGTTTCTTCTGGCGCGCGCGCCCATTGACGTCACCGGAAGTGACACAGCACGTTGGGGGCGTTGCCAGAGCGTCGCCCTGGCAATGCCCCCAACGGGCTGCGTCACTTCCTGTGACGTCATTATGTCGTCCTTGCTGGATGACGTTGGGGGTGGGGTTCCTCCCGCCAGCCAAATGCTGGCCAGCGGATCGGGAACCCCTTTAGCAGGGGATCCCCCGCCCCCCCGGGCTGACTTGGCAGCCCTAGAACTGATCCCCAGCTGACAGAGATCAGCTCCCCTGGAGAAAATGGCTGCTTTGAAGGGTGGACTCTATGGCATTGTACTATGCTGAGGCCCCTCCCCTCCCCAAACTCCACCTTCTCCTGGCTCCACCCCCAAAGTCTCCAGGTATTTTCCAACCAAGACCTGGCAACCTAATTCAATCTTTGGAGTTGGAGGACACACTTTTCACCTGTCTGTACTATGGATCCCATTTGTTGCTTCACCTTTCTCCCTTTCACTTTCATTTGCTCCTATTTCTTCTTCTCTTAAAAATATTGAAACATAACACGATGAAGATGCCCTTAGAGCAGCCCAAGTTAGAAGAAACAGAACTGAATATGACAGAGTGCTGAATTTTATCTCACTACCAGTTCAAGACAAATGTTTTGGAGGTTAAGCCCTGGGTTGCTGTGCAAGAGGGCCACAGTGGCTCAGTGGTTAAGACACTGAACTGCAGACCAAAAGGTCGGTAGTTCGGCAGTTCGAGACCCGAATGCCACGGGATGGAGTGAGCTCCCGTCTCTGGCCCCAGCTCCTGCCAACCTAGCAGTTCGAAAGCAAGAAACTGCAAGTAGATAAATAGGTACTGCTTCAGTAAGAAGGTAACAGCATTCTGTGCGTCTCGGCGTTTAGTCATGCTGGCCACATGACCATGGAGACGTCTTCGGACAGCGCTGGCTCTTCAGCTTGATAATGGAGATGAGCACTGCAATCCTCGAGTTGGATTTGACTAGCTTTCGAGCAAAGGAAACCTTTACCTTTACTGATGTACAAGAGACATACAGAAGCAGCCTTCTTATCCCACATGAAAAAATCCAAGAGTGGCCTTCCTTCCTTATTTATGATTTCTTACATTACTTCAGTCTGGGAGCCTCAGCTTCCCTACTCCATCCCAGACCTTCACTGTGAAATCTGGGACCAGAGGGAATGGTGGCATGAGGAAGACCCACAGCACAGGCTGTTGTGAATAACAGGATGCTGGTCTGGGCCTGACTTTGATTTGTCCAAAACTGTAAGAACATGATTCTACAAGAACATTGGTGCAAGAAACTGCAAGAAACTGCAAGAAACAACATGTCTTGGATTCTTATATGCCACTCTTGCACAGCTGTACTTACCTGCCTTTTCTTTTAAAAGCTCTAGACTGCAGAAATGCAGTGTTTTTGTTATAACTAATAGGATAAGTTCAGTAGACACAGAAGCATCATAAACAAGCGAGACCTGCCTTGTTTGCTTCAGTTCATTTTGCTCCAGAAGAGGGTGCTCACTCCTAACAAAATGTAGAATGGCCTCATGGGGGGGGGGGAGTGTATCATCAGTGACAAACTCCTGTTCTCCTTTCCCCCACGTATAAGTTTGGTGCCATTTTTAAGACTTAGCTGATATTACAATATCTTTTCTTTATTTGTACAAAATTAGAAAACCATACAAGTATCCAACATACACATAATTTGTAACTACACATTTATAAACCACACCAACCCTATTCTTATACTAAATGCCTCATAACTATTTGCTTTTATTCAGTCTAGTGGGATCCCAAAATAGCCAAATACATTTTAATACATCACCTTTAAACTTAACAAAAGGGTTATACTTGTTCCAAACATTAATAAAATGAGCCAATCTGCATACAAATTTTGTTCTTTCCTACCTGTACAGGAAAGTTGTGAATTTTTCCATTAGGATTGCGTGCCACACTTCGTGCAGCCAGTATTTTTTGTCTGGACTATCAATATTCTCAATGCTACGATCAGGTTTCTAACTTAACTACTAAGCTTTTTTAAAAAATAGCTGTGAACTTATATCCCAATAAATAAACCAAAGGTGAAAATATGTAATTGATGCTACATCTTTATCTAACAATTTCCCAAAGTTGTTGTTGTTTTAAAAAGCCTACACAGCCTGATCATTTATGTGATGTGAAAATCTGAACTATTACTATCTATAAACAAAGTTACAAATCTAGTTATATTAATGCCTGTTCATTATTTCTAGAACTCTGGGTTTGAGGAATGCTAACAAGTAAGATGAAGAGTTCCAGGTACATGAAGCAAAACAAATTGTCATTTAGCCTTGTGGGAGTGTTTTTGTTGTTTTTTAAATCTTTCTTTCCATTTTTTCTCTTTCATTCCTTTTTTCTCATTTTCTCCTTTCTTTCTTTCTTTCTTTCTTTCTTTCTTTCTTTCTTTCTTTCTTTCTTTCTTTCTTTCTTTCTTTCAGAAATAGTTTTATCTCTAGGCAACACCCCACAAAATCATGCAGCAAAAGAAAACAAGAAAAACTAGCTTAACTATCTAACATATTTGAAACCTGCATTAGATGGCACAGTCTTACAGTCCCAAAGTCAAAGGCCATAGCTTGAGCATCCTCTGTGTTGCTGTCCATTGCAATATGAGCATATCATAGTCCAGGTTGTTACTCCATGAGAATCCAAGGTAATTTCCTTTCTTCAGGCTCTTAGCTCAATTGTAGTTTTTTGGCCAGGTGATGACGACAATCCAATCAGGACACATTCTTGCTGGAACCCTCTAGAAAGTTACCTCATCACTCCTGATTCTCCCCTCCCATCCTGCGGGCCACAGGTCCTCATTAAGACCTAATTATCACATTCCTAACTCTGGCCTTGAAGATGATAAGGGCCCTGTAGGCAGAGAGGCCTGTTAGCAACACCTGCAAGATGGAATAAACACATTACTATTCACTATTTTGCCTCATACCTATTTGCACTGACACTTGGAAAGATTGCTTTGCTGAATCAACCAGTACACTAGGTGCAAGCTGGAATGCTAGCTACTTGCCTCCAGTTCCAACTCCTTTCAATGCTTCCAGGCGCACAATCCAGATCTGAGGGCACTGCTCCAGAAAAGACCTGATGGGGCCTGCCGACAGGGCATAATACAGTTCTTGTGTCAGCCTTCCAGGCTCTGGAGGGGAATGACACGGACTACCAGAAGGATTCCTGTCCTAATGGGAGACCCACAGGCCTACCAAGAGCAAAGAAGATGGAAAGCTAGTGTAGAAATTCAACTCAGGTGGCAGAATTGTTGACAGCTTAGAGAATCCTTGAAGGGGAATTTTTTTTTTAGTGGGGGATTTCCTAAGAGTCCTCCCCATCTTTTCTACTTAGTGACAAAAGTTCTGTCTTCCAGAAGAGCAGGAAAGTGTATCACCCACAGACAAAACGGGTTTATGCATACTCTTGGGACTTCCCACATATGCAGAAAGATATTACTTTATAAATCAAGAAAGTAAGAACTTCAGAAATAGTCCAATGAGGGATGAACATGATCACAGCCCTCTGGAAGGGGTGGAATGTTGAAGGCAGCTGAGCATCAGTTAAAGCAAGATGGGGAGAACAAGTTATCAAAGCTCTTAAGAGGTTATAACATACTGGAGGGGGAGATTTGGTCTGGGAAAGAATTTCCAGGAATTTCTTACACCACCAGCCCAATTCCCTCAGGATTTTAGCATGCCAGTGTCTTTTTATATAACTTCAGTTATTACTTTTTTATTCAGCAAATGACTGAAATATGTTTTTTAATGTCAGTCATATTCCTGCTTAATAAAATGAATATCTATACATAATAAGAAGTTGTAACTGCAAGGTTTGGAAGCAGAAAATATTCTTCAGAATTCCATCACTTCATTCTAATTCCGTATTTGCCTATTATGCATAGTAGCCATAAAAGCACTCATTCCAAGAACTTTCCACCCTTTGAAATACTCCTCTATAAATTTCTGATCATACAAAGTCTGAAAGCAGTTAGTTTAGAAATTATGGTTGAAATTACAGATAATGATGTCTTTTACTGTTCTTCAAACTTTGGAAATGTGTCAAGTACAGAATACTGGATACTTCAGTATTGTTATGATACTATGCAATTTCCTGCTAGTTAATGACTTGATGCTTCTTTTTCTTGAAATGAGTGGTGGAACTACAGCCTGCAATATTTCACCCAGATGACCAGTTCAGCTGTTACTAAAGTTGGTGGCCTCTTCTAAATCAGCCCTAGACATACCTTGTGAGATCTCCTGGTAATCAGAGCCAATGAATAGCAGAGTTTTGGTCACAGAATGTAAAGTCCCTAGTGAACTTTATAGTTTAGTGGAAGTACTCTGTGATCAGTCACTATAATCTACATAACCTATGTTCTTGAATGAAATGTATCACTTCTCCAGGTTTGTTCTCACATCCAGATGCAACATACACTGTATTTTTTAAAGTGATAAAACTAATTTATCTGCCACATATAGAATGATATGGTAAATTAAACCCCATGATTTGAATGCAGTGTTCATAATTAACCTAGGAAATGGTTAAGTAATAGCTGTTAAAGCATACGCCATCTCCTTGGAATTAATGAATGGCTTGAAGAGTTGATGGTTTGAGACCAAGCTTCACGCCATTAACCCCAACAACATAACTAATGCCTGAGCAGAGGGCTTTTCTTGGTTCATTATTACTCTTGTACCCCCACAGAACACAATTAAACAGGGCCTATTTTTGCTCTGAACCAATAGCAGCACATTGAGATAGATGGCTTTGAAACTGTTTTAATGATGCTGCCATGGTACTTAATATTCTCAAATTATCTGCTCTCAACAGGAGCTAATCAGCACTATCTCTTTGGTCTTTAATGATCTGCCTGAGCAATAACAAATCCAAAAAGCCTTCTGAAATAGGAAACAACATATATTTGCTTCCATTCTAAATACAATTAATATGTACTCTCTAAGGAACCAAAAAGATATCCTGAGAATACACAGAAAATGCATAAATGTACAGTCCATGTACGGGTTCACTATTCAAGTTTGGATTCCTTACTTTAACCTCTGAAATTGACCAATACATCAACATTCTGGAGAGAGGGATCATGAATGGAGCACTGGGCCAAAAAATAAGCAGAAAACACCTTTTTTGCATCGTATTTTTCTATTCAGTAGAAGGATCATGGGTAAAATGGTAACCAAGGACTGAACGCAAATCTCAAGAGGCACATTTATATATAATTTATTGTTTAGCAAGAAGACAGAAAACCCAGCACTTCAGTCTCAGAACCCTCTTTCTTTGTCACTTGTATTTATACAAGGGGGAAACCTGCAAGGAATTATGGGAGAGGAATTTCCCCTCCTCTTTTCCACTCCTACTGCTGATGTGGGAGCAGGATCCAGAGAAGGCATTAAAAGCTTACACTGATCTGCCGTTGCACAGTGTGTCAGTTATGCAGCTATATGTCTTATGCAGGACCTTTAAAAGGATGAGAGAACTCAAGAATTGCAGTTAATCACCTTCTATGTAACTTTTACTAAACAACATGAGCTTCTGGGCCACTCCCTGTCTCAAGCTCACACAAACCATCTTCAGTGCCCCACATTTCTGATCCATGTCTGCCTACTCAATTTGCACACAACAAGATGGCGAGTCTCAAAGTGTGGGTTGCTGATGGTGATGGCTTCAAGATGCGGTGAGAGGAGAGAAGCAGTGCATATGCTGGTCTCTTGAGGTCAGTGGGTACTGGGCATTCTCCAACTAGTTGTTATGAGTGAGGTCTTCTTATAGCAGAGGACTCAAGGAACTGACAGGATCTGCATGAATTTCCACAACTCTGCTAGGGTTATTGATCTCCTCAGATGTTCCTCTGATATCTCGAACAAAATGCACTTTCCCCTTGACCACAGTCCATTTGTCAAGGGTTATATCAATGCTGAGCAATCTGTAAGTGCTGGGATTTCCCTGCTTCTGATTCATTTCTCCCCTGCTTTTATCTTCGGCCTTGTTGTGGCCTTCACTCACAGACTGGAAATTCATACACTAATTTAGCAGAACAGGGTTATGCCGTGTTTTTAGTAAAGCACTTTGCAATCATGGCTATCCTATGTTTCAACAAAGCTACAACTAATAAAATGACTAAAGGGAAATGCTAAGACTATGCTGTGCTTGGCAGGTTAGGGCTGATGAGGTAAAACAGAACAGTTGACCAGATAATGGAACAGTACACAAATGTGGCATAGGCATATAGAGCAGAGCAGAATATGGCAAAAGTGTGATCTGGGCTGACAGCAGGTGACTCAGGATTCTGAGGCGTTGTCTTGGCAACCAGAAATGGTGGCCAACATTTCACAAGATGACTTTGCAAGATTACAGGAAACAAAAGACTCTGGATTCACCCTGCTGCCTTGTAGGAGTGCCTCTTGTCGTAAATAGTCTTTACTTGTATATTGGTAAATAAAGCATGTAGTATAAAGATGATGCATGGTAAATGTCTTTTATATCTCTCACTGCTGCATAACTCAACAATTACACTCCACTCCTGACACCACTTTAATCACACTGTATTTTGTAACCCTACATGATGCCCAGATAAATTCTGTATTTATTCTGTACAAAAATTTAATGTCTGAAATATTCATTAATTGGTAAAGCCAACTGCTTGTGTCATTTGCTTGAGTAGTGGAGCAATCAATGCACCTTAAATAAATCAGCCAGGCCTTGGAACGGGATTAAATTGGTTTACCATCTGGATCGCTACATAACTCACTATCTGTTGCTTGTTAGCACTTTCAAGGCTGCAGTGAAATCCAGAAACATTAAACTCAAGGGGATTTTTGCCATACATTTCAGTGGGTTAAATCAGTGACATTTGGTAATTCCAGATGGGTAATTTGAATGTTGAACAGCCTAAACAGCTCAGACTAGCCGGAGCTCATTAGAGCTTGAAAGCTATACCAGGTCAGTCACAGTTCGAACATGAATGGGAAACCATCAAGGAAGATTTGGTTTACTATGCAGAGGAAGGTAGTGGCAAACCACCTTTGCTCATCTCTTGCCTTGACAACCCCATGTAAAGTTGCCATGAGTCAGCTGCGACTTGACAACACTTCTTCTTCTTCATCATCATCATCATCATCATCATCCCTAATGTTAGTGTACAAGAACAGAATTAAAAAGTAGTCCAGTGGCCCTTTAAAGACTGGCAGAATTTATTTAGGCATGAGAAGCTCACATCTTCAAATGCATTGCAGCAGCACTCAGTGGATTTTATAAGGTCATCTTCAAACAAGAACCAGTTGAAGAGGGATTAATGAGAAACTAACTGAAAAAAATTTCATCCAGAAATCTAGAGAACATATTTATTTATTGACTTCATTTGTAGCCCAACTTTGTTGTTGAGATTCAAGGTGAATTACAAAATACAAATACAGTGAAATCAAGACCCCTAGATGGTTGTCCTGGAGGATTTCAACATTCATGTGGTGGCTGTATTGTCAGGAGTGGCTCAGGATTTCATAGCCTCCATGACAACCTATCTCAGATATTAACTGGTCCTACACATTATGTAGGTCACACTCTTGAACTGGTATTTTGTTCTAGGCAGGAGGAATGTGATCTGAGGGTGGAGGAATTGACAATGTTTCCTTTATTATGAACAAGTCACTACCTTCTTGGATCTAGACTTACAGAGATACCAAGACTCTGGGGGGGTAGGATATTATTAAGCTGATACACCCCGTAAATAGATGGATCCAAATGGCTTTCTGATGGCTCTGGGGGATTTTCCTGTTGATATGATTGGTGCTCCTGTCAATGCCCTGATTGACCTCTGCAATGAAGAAATGACCTGGGTGGTTGCCATGATTGCTCCTAGGTGCCCTCTCTCAAGTGTTAGAGGCCAGGAGTCCCCTTGGTTTATCAAGGGGCTGCAGGCAGTGAAAAAACAAGGGAGGCTTGGAATCTGTGATAGCAGTGACAGGGTCAGATGGTGCCAGGGTGATGACTTGTTCAGTTGGGTGGGTTACTATTCAGTTTATTCAGTCTGAGGATGTGGATGTGGACAGGATCCTTGAAAGTTTGAGGCCTACCACCTTGTCTTTCCTGGTTACTTAAATTTTCCAGTGGTGATGGTGCGGAGCTGGCTGACTAGGTTCATGTAGTTAATTCTTCCTTAAGAGAGGAGGTAGTCTTCAGACATGATGTAGTGATTCCACATCTTAAAAAGCCTACCCTAGATGAGAAGATTTCAGTCCTTGCAGGACATTCTACCAGGCATTCCACTAATGTAATTTTGGTGGACTCTACCAACTACAGTTGATTTTTATGTCAAAAGTTGTGTACTGAGTTTTAATTGGGTTTTATTGAAATTGTGGTTTTCTTATTGTTACTATACTGTTATGTTGTTAGCCACCCCAAGCCCCATTCTGGGGAAGGGGCACGATAAAAATCTAATTGAATGAATGAATGAATGAATCGATATGTGCCAGTTTCAAATGTTCCATTCTTGAGCAAGGTTGACTGAACAGGTAGTGGCTTGACTATTCCAAGCCTTCCTTGATGATTAGTCAAATCTATTTTCAGGCCTGGATATGGAACTATAAAAGTCTTGGTAGCCCTGGTGGGTGACTTGCGCCAGCAAATGGACAGATGAAGTGTGACTCTGTTGATTCTTCTGAACCTTTCCACAGTTTTTGATACCATCAATCATGGTATCCATCTGGACTGCCTATCTTAGGGTTGCCACACACACCCCCCGGTTTGGCGGGGATTACCCACTTTTGCTGCCTGGTCAGCTGGCTGGTGGGGGAAGCCCTGCCCCAAGCCCCAACATCCACAGCCACCCCTCTCCTTTCTCTCTTGAGAGAGAGAAGGGAGAGGAGCAGCTGCAGGCCACACGCCTGATCTCCGAGCAGCATTGCCACTTGGAAATCAGGCAGGTGGGGCCCTCTGACTGCAAGCACTTAAAGGGACCTCTTTAAGTGCACGCAGCCAGCAGGACCATCCCCACACACCCAATCTTTGAGCAGCAATGCTACTCAGAGATCGGACAGGTGAGGCCCTGTCCCGCTGGCTGTGTGCACTTAAAGGGACCCCTTTAAGTGCTCACAGCTGGTGAGACCATCACCACGGGAGCGGGGCTTGGAGCCAGGATGTCCCAAACATGATATCATCATGTTGGGGATGTGCCGCCCCCTCTGGGAATGCCCCCCCAAGTCCCCCGCTGGGGATGAAGATGGACCTGGCAATCCTAGCCTATCTAGACTGGGACTGGAGGCTCCGTTCTGTGGTGGTTCTGGTCCTATTTGGAGCATAGGTTTCAGAAGGTGGTGTGGGGGGAACTATTGTGGGGGAGCTCCTTGGCCTTCGGGGTTCCACAAGGTTCCATCTTGTCCCCTATAACATCTACACTAAACTTCTGGCTGAGGTCGTCTGGAAGTTTGGGGCTGGGTTGTCACCAGTATGCAGATGACATTCAGCTCTATCTCATGACAGCTGTATTATCTATCGTTGTGACAGCTGTGTTAGTAATGTTATATATCTGCTTACATGATTCTCCCATCTTCTAATTTATCCATACCCTCCCCCGATGTAAGTTAGACTGAGGGACTGACAAGTCCAAGGCCACCCAGTGAACTTAAGAACTGTACAGTTATTTGAACCTGGGACTCCCCAGCCATAACACCATACAGACTTTCCAAAAAAAAAATGTTGAGCAAGCCATTGTTATCTAGGCCCGACCATATTCACTGAGCCAAATCTGCTGCTTGCACATTATATGCAGATGTCATGACATTTCAAAAAATAGAGCTGGGATCACAAGATCCCAGGTTTCCAGATCGCTAGGAAATGATAACTGTTATGCTTTCAGATCCTGTATTTTGTGCCAGAAATGAAAGAAGGTGGGGAATTAGCTTTAGGTTTTTATCTGGTGCCTGTATTTCTTATCAGCATCTTCCCATTTGTTCTAATATTAGCCCATTCTGCGGTCTTGGACCACCATGGGGACTTTGAAAGGCATCCAGGCATTACATTTCTTCTTTCAGCATACAGTTCAGTAAAGCACATTTGAGAACATAAATAGTTTCACTCTTGTTTACATTTACTGAGGAGGAGAGGCTAGCTAGAGAACACCAGGGGGAAAAAAATCACAGAGTTGCAACAACACAATTCATGAAGCTTAGAGTACCATTATAGCATTACGTTTCACCCAGTCTGAAATACCCATGTAATCTATTTTCATTAGCTTCGGCACTTCAGAATGATCACAGCGGTGTCAATCACAGCACCGCAGGGAGTTTTGCTGAGTATTCCTCAGCTCTGCTGCCATGATCAATTGGTAATTCTTCTGCAGAAATTGTTAGTTGATGGTAGCAACTGAGACTGCTGTGATCATGCCTCAGAAGAGTATTTATTTAAACAGTGACTTCTCCACCTGCCATTTCAGGAGCTCTGTGACATCTTTGGAAGGAGATGGAAAGGTGTGTCAGGACTAGGTCTTTGGTGTGGCTCTGAGAAGAGGGGGCAGATTAGTCACTGGGCTGTCCTTTTAAGGTTGTCCTTTTGAGCCTGATTGTGGGGAGGGTGGGGTAAAAATGTGAAAAATAAATAAAAAATTAATTAATTAAGTGCTGCTGTCCTGAGGAACCTGAAGTGGGCAAGTATGACAACACACCATCTCCACATCTCCACACCTGCCAAATTCTTTTCTTTTGTGTTTTATACAGTCATTTTTAAAACTGAACTTTTAGGGATCATTTAGTCTTCTAGTCCTCAGTAAGGGCAATGCCTGACCTCAAGCTGTCACCCAGCATTCAAGTGGCCAGTTATGAGGGGACTGTAGGCATGAAGGAACCATGTCATAGGCTTGATGAAAACAACTTAAGAAATGGGTTTATTTCAGTGGTTTGTGTGGGTTGGTTGTTTCTTTGCTTTCCTTTTCTCCAGCCCTCTCAGTATTACAGCAAAAAAGGTACAGAGGGAGCATACATGAGAAAGCAGGTTTCTTGTGTAACTGACTCAGACCTATCCTCAAAATACTTACCTTTAAAATACCCAAAGTCCCTAACCAGCAGACTTCCTTAGGCTTTTCCCACTCAAATCCAACAACCCTCCAGGTGGAGGGCTGGAGATACTCCAGAATTACAACTGATCTCCAGAGATCAGTTCCCTGGAGAAAATGGCTGCTTTGGAAGATAAGGTCTATGACATTATACCCAACTGAGCTCCTTCCCCACCCCAAATCCACCTTTTCCAAGCTCCATCCTCAAAATCTCCAGGGATTTCCCAATTCCAAGCTGACTGCTTATCTCTGTCAGTTGGCAGTTCTCTTCATTTTCTTTTCATCTTTCCAGTCCACCATTTGAAAGTGATTGGCTGAGGCTCCTGTAGGATGGACCTTGGAATCGTCTGTCACAGCAACTGAAAGCGAAGACAGAGGCAAAGAGCACAACCAAGAGATATTACATAACTTTCCCAGTCAGCCAGCCTGTTTGCTACTGTACCTAGCAAGTTGCCTGTAAAAGAGAAATTGAAACTGCATCCCTGAGTCTGAGCTTCCTTGTAGCAAGAAGGGGGTGGCAATGGAGACATGACCACACCCCAGCCTGCTATGTCCCCTCAGGCTCACCCTCACCCAACATGACCCACAAAGCTTCTTGATATAGTGGATATTGTAGTGGATATTTGAACCCAGATCTCTCAGATGCTAGACTACCACAATAATGCTTAGGAGAATGGTGCTACACTATATCAGGCCTGTAACCAGGATTTTTTAAATGGGGGGGGCTTTAAATAAGTCAGGGGGCATCCCACATACACCCCTGTGCACACACCCCAGTGAGCAGCCCCACTCCCACCCTTCCCTGAAACTCACACATACTGGCTGGCCCCAGGCCCCAGCTGGTCTTTGTGGCCTGTCTGCTGGTGGGAAAGGGGGCTGGAGGGAAGGGCGTGCCAGTCTCTGGTTGGCCGGCTGTGGAGAGGCGGGAGGATGTGCAGCGACAGAGTGAGGGGGTGGGCGAGTGAGCTGAGCACCAGCACACCCTGGAAGCTAAGCGCTGAATGCCAACTTTGAGGTGAGTGTGCAGCTGGACACCCCAAGGTGTACTAGTCCCTGGACTGCTCTACAGTGCTGGGCTGGGCCCCTGGCGCCCATGAAAAGCTCTTTGGGAGCATGTGCTCCCTGGGCAGACCTTCCTCCTTGAGCTTCTGAGGTAGCTTCCACTGGGTCAATCTTGAAAGAAAGCCCTGACTGCAACATTCCCCCCCCCCAAGCCCCCATTCCTCTGAGCAAAGCGCAGCCAGTCTGAGGAGCGAAGGAAGTGGCTCACGGGCAACACTGGCCAAGCAGCCGCAGTCTCAAAGGAATCGGCTGCAAGGGGGATTCATTTCAGGGAGTTGAGGTGGGAAGAGGAGACGGGAGGCTTCTGGAGGCAGAGGAATGCCTTAGATGCCATCAAGCTCAAACTGAGAAGGGGGACAAGTAAATGAGAGCAGCCCCACCGGTGGCGAAGTCACCCTGCTCCTGGAAGGGTTGGAGCGCGCAAATGCCACCAGGGTTGCTCACGCCTCACTTTTCTTTTGAGCAAACTGTGCTTGGGGAAGGGGAAGCATCAGAGAGTCCTCTGGGTGGCCCAGAGAAGCAGGGGACTGGGCTGGATGGGAAGTTGTGGGACCTTGGTAGGACACTGGGGGGGCAGGCCCCAAGATAGCTTGGTAGGACACTGGGGGGGGGCAGGCCCCACCATAGCTATGGACCTGCACTATATGTACCTATGAATCATAGGTAGCCATGGGGAGCTCCTGGGGGTGAAGCCCCCTCCCGAATTTGCACCTCCTGGCTACCTCCCCTCCCTGACCCTGGGAGCCTGGGGCTACCGGCTAGTGGAATGGCCTACCCCAGAACTTTTGTTTTTTTGCAGGGCTTGATGTGAGCTAAAGCTACCTGCGATTTACCTTTGGAATTGGTTGGTTGAGTTCCAACCTGGTGGAGCAGGAAGCAACAAGCTGGGGGGAGACCAGTCAAGAAGCCCCCTGCCCACAGACTGCGAACTTGGAGGAAGCCTAGCCAGCCCATGGCAGGGAGTCTCAGGGCTTGCAGGAAGAGGGCAGGGGGAAAGAGCAAGGCTGGGCAAGCCGGGCTCCAAACCCCGTGCCATGTGTGGAGCAGCTGTTCTCTCTCAGCCCTGCCCTGCCCTTGAAGGATTGTTGGAGGGATTTTGATGGGAGCCCCCTTGGTGCCTCCCTGGTGAAAACCAGGCTCAGCACACCCTTGCTGTCCCACCTTTCCACAGTTCTTTGCACTTTGCTGATTCTGGTGATGCCCAGCTGGTGGTGGAGCATGCCCAGTGCAGCTCATTGAAGCTCCCCAGGACAAGGACCACCCACCCACCCCGAGGGGCCCATGGAACTCCCTGACACCCAGTAAGCCTTGTGCTCCCTTTCGGCTGCCTGCCTTTGGCATTGTCTCATTGGGGGTGGGGGGCTGTGCTTGGTGTTGCTCCTGGGTGCAGCCCACCTGGGTCACTTGCACAAGAGTAGACCTTTGAAGGGAGTCAAGGAGGGGTGCCTGAGCCAGAAGGGAGCCCTCCACCCCATATCTTATTTTAGGCAGGACATGCAGCTAAAGGAGCATTGAAAGTGGTGGAGGCCTTTATTTTGAGCTGTTTTGTCCCATTCCCCCCCCCCCCGGTACAGTGCAGTAGTGTATACTTGGGACACTGAGTATACTTTGTGATGTTAGAAGTGATGTTGTGCCCCCCAGTGCTCCCCCACTATTTTTTTTTCTGGCTATGGGCAAATTCCAGCATCCACTTCAGCTAAATAACCCTTTCCCATCAATATATCTCCATGGTGCATAGATTGAGAGAAATGTCCCTTGATAGAGGATTTGTCATAACTCTTTCTCCTCTCCTCCCCAGCTTTTTGTATTTTTAATTTGCCTCAGGTGATAAGAAAAAAGACCCAAGTTTTACCCCTCCATAATCAGTATTCATGCGTGGCTGTGCTGTGCTCCTGTTTTGATGGATGCGCCTGGAAGCCAATGGAGGATCTCCCTAATGTTTCATTTTCAAGCTATGGTTCCTTTGGGGATCTTTAAGTGGGTCATGTTTTTATATGCTACCCACCCTTTGCCTGAACTCATTTTTTCTTTGATCTGCGTGGCATTTTGTCTGGATAAGAGTGTCAGTCTGCTTTTTTTCAGAGTCATCTTTGCATGCTTTTGATCAGCTAAGACAGCAGTCTACAGGGAGAATTTTAATTGTGCTGCCATCACCTGTGAGATTTGCTAGTTGTCTGCAGCCAGTTATTAGCACTGCCTTGGTCTCTACATTCTGCTATATGAGCATGGATAATTCAGAGAGAACCGAAGGTGATGGACAGCTTTGTGTCACGTCTGTATCCACTTTCAAGTGGATTATTGCCAGGGCAATAGTGCTGAGATACAAGCCAGGAAAAGGTCTCTTTTATTAAAAGTGTAAACAGCAGTTGCCAAGACAAGAAATCGCAGGAAGAAATACAGAAAATTACATTCGCTTTCCAAGTCAAACAGGATTTAGAATGGAAGGACTGCATTGAACAAAAATCCATAATTCTGCATCAAGATAACTCAGATCAGAACAGCAATAGAAACTCTAGCATTCTAGAAGTCCATTATGCATAGTGAGATACTGGTTACTGGTTTCACATAGCCTTCTTCAGCTGTCCTTATATAGCCCTGTCGGAGCATATGATGTTATAATTGAACATATGCTATGTGGAAAGAATCTGATGCATGCACAGTAATAATGTCAACGTTATTTTGCTAAATTATTTATTGTGTACACCCACACAGATTTTTCCTGTTTTTGTAGAATATAAGTATGCCAATCTGAGTGCCTCAAAAAAAAATGAGGACAAGTTTTTCTTGTGCACCCATGGTTCCACTGCTGCCAAGATGAAGGACTTAACTCATCAAACTTAACTCATAGCAAGAACTGTAAAGTTCTTTCTATCTTTACTCACTGAGTGCAACACCTTTATAAATAAATGTTCAAAAAGGCAAATAATGCCCTGAAGACAATGAAAGTATCCCTTTGCTTTGGTGCATATATTTTCCAAAAAGAAACAATGCCAACTTTTAATAGTATACATTCATCCTCTGTAATAGTCACACTGGCTATAAAGGAAAGAAATACAAGCCCATTTGATTGTGGAAGCAGTGATACAGAACAGTCAAATGACTTGCACATTCTTAGTCCTTGAAGTTTCTCAGTACAATCAGATACTTAAATTTTATTTTCATTTAAGAGGCTTTAAGAAAAAAAATAGTCCATTGCTTCTATATCCTGTAAACCAGGGGTCCCCAACCTTTTTGATCATGTGGGCATTTTGGGAATTCTGACAGAGTGTGGTGGGCACAGCCATAAAATGGCTGCCACAGGGGGCAGAGCCAGCCACAAAATGGTTTCCACACTTTAACTTCAGTCACAGAGTGAAGATCCTTGTGCTGTAGTGGCAGCTGCTGCTAAAACAACTTTTAAAAAATCCACATAGCCAACCAAATCTCCAGTGGCCAATCAGAAGCCTTGTGTGGCAAAGGCAATCAAAAGCCTTGCATGGCCCTTCCCACTTTCTAAAAACACTTGGCAGGTGCCAGGAAGGGTGTTGGCAAGTACCATGGTGCCCAAAGGCATCACATTGGGAACCCAGTGTAAGCCAGTGATCCCAAATCCAAATGTAGTGCTTGCCAGTGGATTTTCTAGTGCCCATTTGTTTCTTTGACAAAGCTCCTCTTCCCCAAAGCAAAGAGTCAATCCTAGCTCCCCACTACTTCACTGGAGCAGTTGCTTCAGAAGAACCCCAGAGACATCTTTGTGTTAGCAGAAAGCACTCATTCAGAAACAGTTGCCTCCACTGTAGGAAGATGCTTGGATCGCCACCTCCCATCATTTTGTAATTTGCTTCAGCTCCCCACAGCAGCCATTTTGCAATTATGTCCTGCAGCAGCCATTTTGTGGTGTCACCCACTCCCCATTCTCAAAATTCTGAAAGTACCCATGGGTCAACAAGACTGGAGATGCTTGTTGTGGACTGTTGCCAACGCCCCAAGGGCGCTAAGGTTCTTTGATTTGTGTGGCTAGCCGATAAACCACACAGTGAAAATGATTATCCAGGCAGTAAAGGGAAACAAAAGTATTTATTTGAATAAGGAACATCTCACAGCAAAGTTCAGCGTGGATGTTCAGTGAGCAAATATAGAAAGCAGACCTATGTACTCTTTTAGCTCCTCCTCACATTACATCATCCCTGACATCACTCAGACATGCTCAGTTCAGATTCCTTTGTCTTGTCAGTCATCAATCACATATTTGGCACCCAGGATGTTACTTGGCTGTATTTCAAGTTTTATAGTGCAGGTGTAGTGTTCTCATGCTCATTATATTTGATTTACAACTTTGTTTACTTCTTTGGCTCTACTTCCAGACTTCTCCACCTTTGAATGACCTTTTCAGGCTGAGCTCAGCCTCAGTACAAAATCCTGTCAATTCTGTTAGTTTCCTTCAATACAACATATATAAAAGCATAATGGCATTCATAATACAGATTATTTCCATTGAAAATGCATATTTGATGCATTTGATTATGAAACATAGTATTTTTAATATTTTTAACTTTCTGTAAGCACCTTTTAATATTGCAAAGTGATCTATATCATAAAGCTTTTATAGATATATGGATTTACACATTATTCTTCATTTTTATTCATCAGGGAATTTTACAGAATATTTTTGATATTTTTAAAAAGCTTATTGAAGTGTTTAATTTGCAAAGCATACCAGTTTACTTTAACCAGTAGGAGACACCATTCTATAATACAAATTCGGTATTCTTAATTGACCCTTTTAATTGATGTCAAGAGTCATGATTTAAGATCCACCTGCACCCTTTCTAATGAGCAGATGTGCATGACTTAATCCGCTCGTTACTAGCTTATTTATTTATTTATTTATTTATTTATTGTATTTATACCCCGCCCTCCCCGCACGCGGGCTCAGGGCGGCTAACAAGGGCTAAAAAGCCATATATATCATAAAAAAGCTTAAAACAAGTTAAAAACAGTAACAACAATAAAAACTCCGTTGTTCAACAACATATCTGACTATCATCCGAATTTAAATTTAAAGTATTCCTTTAACAAAATTTAAACAAGTATTCTTAGTATTCCTTTAACAAAATTCAAAGTAAACACTTTGGAACAAATCTCTTCTGCTCATTAGTTCTGACCCACCCATGATTTATATTTTCTCTGTTGGCTGGGTCTTCTACACACCTCCTCAGTTCTGAGTGTATTATGATTTCTCTATTAGGTAAACAGTCTTTTTCTTAAGCTCAATAACTTTCTAACATGAAGTTTTAAAAACATTATATAGGATTTTACAAATACATAGTCAGATCAAGGGAAGGAATTTCTCTCTGTTACAATATATATAGCTGTCCTTTTTCACTCAGGCTCTTCCTTTTGAAATACAAGATGGAACAATAAATCTTAAAGTTGGCAATAATTTCTTTCCAATTAGAACTGCTGACATTTCACCTATTAAATTCATTCTATTATTCCAGTTAGAAATGCAACCACAGTCTTTTCTTCTTTATGTTACAACAGATCCAAACCTAAAAAGGAACTTGATTCTTGCCAGGTCAGTTTGACCAATTACTTTGTTAGGTCCTTTGAAGCAAGAGGATTCCATCATGACAGGTGGAAAGTACATCTTAACTGGAAATTGGCTGGAACACCACTGGGATGGTTGTACCATTTTAGTTCAAAAGGTGTCATAACAACATCAGGCCCAATTAAAACATTCTTTGCTGTCAAGCAGAGTTTATTTAAACCATTTCGTTCTGTACAGCTGTGCTTAGTAAGGTTTTAAAACAGGTTGTCAATTCTTCCAGGAGAACCCCAAATAATTTCTCCCAGAGGTTTCTGTAAAACAGCAGAACATCAATAGAAAAATCATTTGAACCCTGAGCACACCCTACATGAACTACCATTTGCTTCTATGAGAGGGATTCAGTTATCTTTTCCCCCGCACAATGTATATACTGTATAATGAGATCCATATTCCCCTGCACCACAGAGATGAGTATCTTCATGAATTCCTCTATGCATATCTCCATGTCTCATTTTTGTGTGTGATTTGATCCTTATTTCATGTATTTGGGACCAGGGACTGCAGCTGTGAAGTCCAAGCAGGGCATCAACAGCCCCAGTGGTAAGCCATATTGCAGTCACATTATTCACCTTGCTACAAAAATGTCATGCAAGGAACAGAGAGTCAAAACTCTGACAAGGAGAGGAGACGCTTGCATCTGCTGTGTAGTCGCATCACACCTCAAAGTCAAAGAGACATAAAAGATCACTATTTTGATGGCTAAGTTAATTAGCAATGCCAAGGTCTGATCCTGTTAAGCTGTGCTTTTTATTGCTCTTGAATGTAATGAGATGAGAACTGTCAACAAAGACAGGGAAGTCTATACATTTTCCACTTCACTAAAGCAGCATCAGAGACTAACTCTGGAACTGTGGCATTGCACTGGCATTTACAGCCTTCTGCAGAGAAGAAGCCATTTGCAGTAAATTTCTCCCACAGACTCATATTCCAAATGACTTCCTTACTGCAGAGGCTGCACTGAATTCTGGTGCTAAAACCACGGCAGGCTTCAACAGCTTGGCATTAAATGTTGCATCCTTTCTCCCTGGGCAATAATGAAAAATAGAGACCATTTGTGTGGTGTGTGTGTGGGGGAGTATCCCCAGGCCATAAAGCTGAAATGCAATGATAACTTCAGAACTTCAGTGGCAGAAACGTTAGTTCCTTTTGCAAATAATGATCCGCATGGACATCATCACAGCAGGCTTTTGAGCTGGCGTAGTGTAATGGCTAAGGGGAAAAGCTGTAATGCAGAAGATTGCTGGGTCAACCGTCGCCTGTTCCACAGTCTTTCAAGATGGCTGGGACAAGCCACACTCTCACCTCAGTTCCTTCTATAGCTGAGAGATCAGCTGTAGTTCTGGGAGATCTCCAGGCCACACATCTCTTTTCCTCCCTCTGCCTCCTCCAGCACCTTGGACACTATTTCTGACACATCCAAAAAATGTGCCTGCTCTTCTATGGGAAATGTAGTCTCCAAGGTGCCCGCCTGATGTTAATTTAGGACAGGGATCTCAAATGCATATGTCTGTAGAAGTCATTAGACCCAAGAAGACTTAAAATTAGTTGTGTAGTCCTCACATGTTCAGAGCTCTTGATGTTCTCTCCACCCACTAACATGGATAGATTTCCAGAGCTTCCCAATCTGAGTTTCTAAACTGACTAATTTTGTTAAAATTTGTGGTTACAAAGCCCATTCTGCTATTCTTCTTTGTAATTGTTCTCTTCCAGAAAGAGGAAGATCTCTTCAGGGCATATTTATTCGGTAAGTGGACAGTGATGTTCAATTTAACTAATATGCTCAGTTCCACAATGAGACATGAGATAATTTTTAAATTTTTAGTGGCCCCTAACAATGTTCCCTCTAAGCTGTGGAGTCTTGTGAGCAAAAATTCTACTTTGTGAGCTACTGGCATTAAAGATGTGAGCGAGCGATTTGGCTACTGCATAAATTAGTCTGCTCTGGAGCCATCCTTCCTGAGCTAAGACAAAAATGTGTGAGCCGGAGGCTAAAAAACTGAGCTAACATGAGGCCCTAAACTGTAGTTTGGTTTAATTTGGGTGTAAATCCAGTTCTGAATAACCTGCTTGCATTTTACAAGACATTACAGTTTAAACTGGGGCTGATTTAGCTAAGGAAAGACAACTGCCATCTCTGGGGTTTATGAGTGCTATGAACAGCAATAGCAGACCAAAAGCAAATGTTGATCTTTTTTTCAAGTCTCTTTTTAAAACAGGTAACATGTTTCTGAAGTGTGTCAGTGGAACCATGACTTCATCACATTGAATAGGTCAGCTCCATGGCAGCAAGAGCTTGGGAAGGAGAAGAAAGCTCATTCCGAACGGCTTGTTTTCCTAGCCATACCTCAGCGGGGAAGCTGCAACAAGATTTGGACCAGCAGGTGGTGCTGCAGCCAAGATGGACGCGGAGACAAAAATCGATTCCCCACTCTGTGGGCCTGTCATGTCCATATATCAGGCTTAATTTTGCTTTGTTTTCACTTGACTCATAACACGAATACAAATCTTATGCTGGCTGACATTTTTCTTCTGAAACATATTTACATGCAACAAGATAGCAGGTGCAGATACCTGTGTTCAAACCCATTGTTGTTATTGTTGTTTAAAAAATCCCTATAAACAACAGTATAAGAATACCTTTTTAAGGACAAACTGAAGCCCTGAAAATCAGTGGACATGCGTCTGAGCTCCGAGACTGGAGGCTCAGCAAAGCCAAACCATCAAAAGTAGGTAGGGAGAGAATGAGGTTTCGCTGGGTTAGGAGTATAAACCTGTGTTCCCACAGAAGGAGCAGAGGAGATTGATTCATCCTTCCATCCATTAAAGCACACAAGGTGCAAAAGAGGCTGCAGGTTTTACCAAATAGGCCTCAGGTTTATGTAAACAAACACAAAAAAACAAATTCAAAATCCAGCAGTGCTTAGGAGCCGATGTAGGAGTAGTACAAACAAACACAGTTCATCCTGATGTCAATAAAACCAAAGGCAAGACTAGGGTCGCGGTTACACACACGAGATAAAGTGGAGGAAGAGAGGCTATCACCCGTGGTGGAAGTTGACCCACAGTTGTGCGATCACACTGTCTTTTGAAGCTGTGGGTGCAGCCCGCCACTGCATGATCAGACGCAACCGTGGGTGAGTTGGATTGGTTTGGGGGGGGGGGCGTTAGTCTCTGATGCACTTAAACAAGGGATTGATGATTTGCACCTCAGCCCTGAGGGCTCCCTATGGAGTATGCGATGATGCGCATACTGAGAAGGGCAAAAAAATAATGGCATGGAGTCAGGATGGCCTGATCAGACCATCCCGATGCCATGAAAGTGCGCTGGAGCGATCAAATGCAGGAAAATCTGTCTGTGGCCCGTAGCAACCCGGTTGCTACTGGACTTTCCGAGGTGTCTTTTAAATCCGCTTGTGCGGTGGAGCAAAACGGGTTGCCGATGGCTGCGGGGTGCTTCCCAGATGTTGTTGTCTGATCCTGCTCCTTTAATCTGCCTGGCATTTGTTCCTATGTCCAGGCTAATTGTGCATGTGATAACAACCTAGAACAACTAGTTCCCAACCTAATATTAATTCCCTGTTTTTGCATTACTGACTTGGCACTATTGACTTTGCACCTGGCGTTACCTGACTGCTATGGAAAGTGTGAGATGTTTAAATAAACACCCAAGTCTGCCTCAGACTGGTATAGAATAACTCCCCCTGGGGGCAGAGCAAAGCAGGGTGAAATGGATCGCTTGGGGTATTGCCTTAAACATGGCAGAAAGCAATTCTTTCTTCAATCACTCTGTAAGATGAAAACAAAACCTTACTGATCAAAATGCTCATTCACATTTATGTATGTATGTATGTATGTACTTATTTATCTGTTTCCTGGCTTTTATTTCCAAAACACCGTACAACAGTAGAGAATGCAATGTCAATAAAGAAGCAAATGAACAGAACACATTTTGGTCTGTTCGTATGGTTGGCTTATATGAAGGCACAACAGGCTGTGTGAACTCTTTGGCTCTTGTCCTTCTGCTTGCCCCCAAGAGGTCACCCCTCTGACCATGCCCAAGCTTTATAACTGCAACAGGAAGCTAAAAGCAGGGCTATTTGGGGGCAGGAACCCACAGGAATGGAGTTTCGGCTGGTTCCTGAATTGGCCACGCCTACAACCAAAACCTCTGGCATGTGAGGCTACAGAGCGCGCTGCCCTCCCTACATTACATACAAGAGGGAAAGGTGGCATGTTAAAATGCCTCTTTGCCTCTGGGGAGCCCATGGGATTTCCTTGTCAATTTCACTCCCCAACAGTCAGTTGAGAGTGAAATTGACAAGGAAAAGCCTCTCTCTGCCTTCCCTTCTCTAGCTGACATGTTGCAGCTGGAAAACCAGGCAGGGAACCCAGGCAAGTTGAAAATGCCTTTCAGGCATTTACCCATGCCCCCCCCCCTACTTCTTCGAGTCTCTCTGCAAAAGCAGAAAGGCTCAGGAAAGGAACGGGGGCATGTTTGCCTGGCTGCCTTCAGTCTGCCCAGCCTGTGCGCCTTGGCGGGCTGGCTGGGGAGACTGAGAGCAGCCAGGCAAACATGCCTGCTTCCCTTCCTGATCTTTCGGGGGGGGGTGGTAGGAGACTAGAAAGGTGATGCTGAAGTGCCCGGGATCTCTTCAGCAGCGCCTTTCCCAGGCCATCTGGTTCAGGGTGGGGTGGGGTAGGAGACTAGAAAGGCGATGCTGAAGTGCCTGGGATCTTTCAGATCAGCTTTCGCAGCCCCCTGCCTAATATTCTAATGAGCTGCGCTGTCATGGGGTGTGGCCTAATATGCTAATGAATCCCTGCTGCTGGGTGTGGCCTATTATACCAATGAGTTTCTGCTGGGCTTTTTCTAACAAAAAAGCCCTGGCTAAAAGTAAATGCTCAGCCAGATGCTACAGTTGGCAGTGTCAGGTAAAGATTTCCCTTGCTCGAAAGCCAGTCGAGTCTAACTCTAGAGGATGGTGCTCATCTCTGTTTCCAAGCCAAAGAGCCAGCACTGTCCAAAGACGTTTCTGTGGTCATGTGGCCAGCATGACTAGATGCTGAGGCACATGGAACACTGTTACCTTCCCACCAAAGTGGTACCAATTTATCTACTTGCAATTTCTTGCTTTCGAACTGCTAGGTTGGCAATGGTGTGCTTACAAATCTTTCCAGTAGTTTAGATCCTCATATTACAAACCCTATACCTAAGGGGGCTGTGTAATCTTATTGTCTGATTATGGAATGAGTTATCAACTGAGGTACTGCTCACTGCAGGTGCTAGCCACAACACCGTGTCTCTGTTTAAATTTTGATGGGGGAATTTAGCTGAGAGCCCATTTGCTTAATAAGTGTGCAAGCTGGGGATCGACCTCCAACGATACCAGAGTCAGAACACTCTCAGAACGGCACAGACGACAGACAGGAAATATCTTTATGAAATTTATTAATAAAATAACCCTAATACATTCAGCTAGTTCATAAAATATCACACAAACAAATCCAGAGGTAGGAAATACAGGGGTGGTGAAATCTCAAGAGATCAGAGATAAAAGAGGGTGATGCGTTGATGGGGGATAACAGCTACCTTCTGAAGAGAAGAGTCCGCAGTGAAGAGCAGATGGCTTGGCCAGCAAGCATGTCTGTGAGGACTCAAGAGAGATGGGAGATCTAGCCGGTATGTGTCCCAGGAGACTGAACCAAAGATGGCTGGGTTTGGAGCCCAGTGACAGGGAAATTGTGCCTTTGGGGCAGTGTGCACAATAGGGAAATGGTCCAGAATGGACCAGGTTGGCTGGTAATGGCTCAGGAGGGGTTTTGGACAAAAGAAGACCAGGTTTGGGAATGGAAGCCTTTGTTAGCAAGGCGCTGGGCAATTGCAGAGTCTTAGCTCCATTAATGGCTGGGCTATCACAGGAACAATAACGACAATAGACTGTGGCCAAGGTGGTCCCAGTTTCGAGGGGCAAAGTCTGAAAGTTTGATTGGGAGATGTAGACCTGAAATGCAGGTTTGCTGACACCCTTGAGATGATGAAATTAAAGCATTGTCCTTTCACCATGACAGATAAGTGCCTGCTGTATCTGAGCTTGATGACCGAATGAGTCAGAGAGACAGTCCTGAGCACATGTCTAGGAATGTTGGCTTTGCACAGAGAGGACTACGCTTTGCCCTTTGCCAGCCTTGGCCCTAGCCTGGCCGGTGTACCATCCTCCATGTGGCAAAGGAAATTCTTCTCTGCTGCTGGCTGTCTTCTGGCTAGTTAGATATTTAGACTTCTCTTTCTTTCTCCTCTTTCTTACAAAGTTTGTTCTCTTTGTAATAAACCAACTTTATTCTTTGAGCCGCTTGTGCTTCCCTTTACTGCATATCTACACTCTGCCAACATAAATAAAATTCAGATGGTATATTATTTATTTGTTTGTTTATTTATTTATAGCCGACCTTTCTCATTAAGACTAAAGGTGGTTTACAGAATATAAAACTTCAGATACCATAACACATTCAGTGAGCAATGCAACAAGATTGGGATTACAGAATTAGAAAACAACAAGGGGGGGCTGCGATATTCGGGGGGGGAGAAGCTGACAGCTGCTCCTCCTTCCTCCGCCCCCTTCCCCCCTTCCTCTGCCCCCTCCCCCCCAGAGACTCCCGGTGAGCCTCGGCGGGTCTCGCATGTGCAGGGGACACTCTTTTACTTTTCGGGAGATTTAAAGATCCCCCAAAAAGTTTTTGCTAGATTTCGGATTTTTCTGCAAGCGGGGGGGTTACCCCCCACCTGCAGAACCCCCCCTCTGCCCTCCAAGTGCCCCCCCCAGCGCGGATTTAAGTATCCGCACGCAGGGGGGGCACTTGGGAATTAGATATAGAGATGAGAACAGCAAAGTGTACTATAAGCAATGCAGCTAGAGGCATTACAAAGGCAGAAGACAATGCCGTAAAAGCAAAATGATATCTACAATAATCATTGTAGTAGGGTATTATCCTTTTCCATTTAAAAAAGGTGCTCTCCTGAACTGTTCCATTCTGTTACATTTCTGAACATTTTTTGTTCTGCACATTTTGGAATGGCAGAAAGTGGGAGTCTTCCTGATCCTCAGGCAGGCCATTCCACAAGATGGGAGCCATCATGGAGAATGCATGTAAATGGGAAGCTTGCCTGTTATGTTGTGTTTTTATGATGTCACATTCTATGATGTTGGAAGCTGCCCTGAGCTACTAAGGAGAGGTCCTTTTTCAAAAATGCCCAAATAAGTGACTATTTGTCTTCTGCCTTAACAACAATCAGAACGTAATGAGAATCTTAAAGACAATTTAAACCTCACACATGAAAATTCACCAAGGCTAGGAGCCAAACAATCATTCATATGATAACTGAAACAAAATGGCTGGGAGAAAGGAAATATAGTCTAAGTCGTTCACATAATTTCCTTCTCTTTCATTCTCATGTGTGATCAAACAGGTTTTTGAAATTTTACAAAAGCCTGCAGGCCCTGCTCACCACTTAGGAATGCTCTGTAAATATCTCTTATCTGTGGAGCTGAAAACCCAACACTGTTATAACTTGGACAATTATTACTCTCATTAAGCCACCAACTAGAATACACATGGGCCTTTTGTGAAAATATTAAATAGTGTGGATATCATTAACAGCTCAAGGAAGAAACCAGATATTGCATGTCCCAGATTTTAAATTCATTTTCTCCTGCCATCAAAGTGACTTGACTCCAGCCTGGATGGATTACTTCTGGGCTTGATCTTGCCATCAATTACAGATGCAAAAGCCAGTGAAAGGAATTGTATTTTCAGTTACCTGGTACAGTCAGAAAGCCCAGTTGCTAAAGGAAAGATCTGTTTAAGAAGTTTGGTGTAGAGTCAGTTTGGTGTAGAGTCAGTTTGGTGTAGTGGTTAAGTGCGTGGACTCTAATCTGGGAGAACCGGGTTTGATTCCCCACTCCTCCACTTGCATCTGGCTGGATGATCTTGGGCAAGCCATAGCTCTGTACCAGCTGTTCCCTCAAGGACAGCTTGGGAAAGAGCTCTCTCAGCCCCACCTACCTCACAGGGTGTCTGTTGTGGGGAGGGGAAGGGAAAAGGAGTTTGTAAGCCGCTCTGAGACTCCCTTGGGGAGTGGAGGGCGGGGTATAAATCCAATCTCTTCTCTTCTTCTTCTTCTTCTTCTAAGAACACCTTAAAAATAGGGCAAGTCAGGGACTATGAATTATTGATATGCCGTCACTCTGTTATGGCTCATTCACCAATGAATTTTTTATCCGAGGATTTCTTCTGACATAGCACTTACCTCTACTGCAGTGGTTGTATAACGACACCCAAGTAAGCAATTCACATTATGAAGAAAGAATGGATATGTTGGAATTAACAGGATCTTTATGAATTATTCAAAAAAAATCAAAACAAAACACCTTGAATGGCAACAAATTAGGCCCGAAATCCACATTTCTGTTTTGTGAAGGCACAAAATCATATGGATTTGGATCAGATGCATACCCTTTTTTTAAAAATAAAGATATTTGGCAGGTTTCGTATAATCACACAGCAACTGGGATGCTCTGAAATGGTAAACTTGCACAGTGAGACACCTGCTTCTTGTCAGTGTCAATGGAAGAACCTTCCAAGTTATTTTAAATGAAGGATATTACCATGGTTATGGAGAGTATTTTGGAAGAAAAGCAAAGCTGTATTGCTCTAAATTGTGACATTATAGTCTGATTTAACTAAAATACACACGTTTTAGTTTACTGCTGAGGAAAATGAAGTGGAACCTCTACCACCCTTTCTCTGCTGCTCCATTATTCAAGTCTCTCGGTACCGAATGGCTTGTGCCACTATAGATGAAATAGTGTACGCCTAAAATGTGATGAGTGTGGGGATACAGACAATCCCAGTCTTATTTCATGAAAGCGTTCACATTAGGGATGCCAGCTTTCAGGAGGGGCCTGGGGATCTCCCAAAATTACGGCTCATCTCTAGACTTCAGAGATCAGTTCCTCTGGAGAAAATGGATGCTTTGGGAGGGTGGACTCTATGGCATTATATCCCACTGAAGTCTCTATCTTCCCTAAGATTGACCCCCACATTTCAGGAGTTACCCAACCTGGAGCTGGCGACCCTACTCCCTTGCCAGGGGGGCACTAACAACCTTATTTCACATGTATATATTCTTGCTCATTGGAAAAACACTAGTGAATGGTGACAGTCTTATTTAGGTGATTGCCAGCATTTACTGGCCTAACTTAAGTTCTGGGTGCAAGACAAGCATTTTCCATCTTCCCACAGCTTTGTGAGGCTTTCAGCTCTTATGAGACTTCCATTCCCAAGCCGCTGCTGATCACCTGGGAAATCACTGACCACACTACCCAGGTGACAGGCAGCATCTAAAGCAGGGGTGGCCAACCTGTGGCTCGGGAGCCACATGCGGCCCTTTCACACATATTGTGAGGCTCCTGGCAGGGCGGCTGGGGAAGCAAAGGGGAGGCATGCTTTTTCTCTCTTCCTTCCTTCCTTCCTTCCTTCCTTCCTTCCTTCCTTCCTTCCTTCCTTCCTTCCCTTCTCCCTCCCATCTATTTGCTTTCCTAGTTTCTCTCTCTCTCTTTCTTATAACTGGTTTTCCTCGTTTGTTTTTATTTTTGGCAGTCCCATTTAACGTTAATAAAAAGCAAATTTGCATATTTTTAAAAATAAAAACGTGTGTGTGATATTTGTTCCTGTCTTGCGGCTCTCACACATCTCTATGTGGCTCTTACATTTATTCTATGTGGCTCTTACGTTAAGCAAGGTTGGCCACCCCTGATCTAAAGGGAAATGTGGGTTCTCCCAAAGCACAGGGCCTATAGTAATCACCTTAAGTCACCTTTCCCAAAGGAAAGGTTGAGAAACTGTTGGATATTCGCAGTAATACTTTCCCTGTAATGTTTAGGCTACTCCCACAGCATAAGTGGAAAGAGAAGTGTGGAAATACGCCCAGTTCCTGTATCCTTCCCTACAACTGTCCCAGTAATGACTACCAGAGATCATTCTAATCATTATTCTAACTAGTATCTATCTATCTATCTATCTATCTATCTATCTATCTATCTATCTATCTATCTATCTATCTATCGTCTGTCTAACATCTATCTATCACTGCTCATACAGCTATAACCTTGAGCAGAAAATAAAATATTAAAATAATGCCTGATGATATTCTTCTGCTGCTGTTTAATTATTGCCCCTAATTTTTTCCCCACAGGCAGAGTAACAGAATCATTTGTTCCTGATAATAACCACATCACCTGTGCCCTTGTACTATCAGGTGCCCTCTAAGACCTTTCCATCATTTGGAGTAAAGGGGTCATTAAACTGGCCCTCAGCTTGATAAGTATAGGACATGCCAAAATCATATGCTCAATAGTTTCAACCTTATCAGATAAGCATCTACATATTCTATTTGTATATGGCACTTTTTAATATCTGCCCTCCAAGACTGCTGACGGAAGAGAATTCCTTCTGGCCAAGGTAAAAGCTCTTCTGAGCTTCGCTAATGTCAGCTGATAAAAGTACTTCGGCAGTTGCATCAGGAGGGCAATACCTAAATAAGACAACGAGCATACCCTGTGGGCCCTGACAGATGTGCTGATAATATCAGATTTCTTAACATGCAATTTAATTAGCCTGATTATTTCTTTGGTCTCCAAGATCTTTACCATATTGTTTGTTATGCCTAGAGATTTCATTTTCTTTTCCAGTAGTTGATTCCATTGGCTATTATATGCCAATATATTATATTGTAAAGGTCCAAGGCGGGTAGACCCTCCCTCAGATTTTAAGGTCTTAACTTTCAAAAGTAATGCTTTAATTCATGCCTTAGCCTCCATCGATGATTTACCCAATTCAGCTCTCAGTGCTATACCCAACCATATGGGGGTAGCCAATATGCACCAGATAAAACCATATTGAATAGAATCCATTCTCTCAGAGACAGCATCTATCCAAATTTCCACACCATATATGTACTGATTTGTTACTTTGGCATTATATACCTTTATAGCTGAGGGGAAGTATTATAGTATGATGATAATGTTAACTAGAGCTACTGAAGCCTTCAACTTATTATTTTAGATAAGGCCACATTGAACAGTTATTCAAGAATATTTTAGGGGATTTTAAAGTTAGGATATTGGGAACATCCAAGTGGGGCTTTCCATACTGTCCATATCAGTGGTTTCCCTTCTTTGTTTTAGTATCATTTCCCATCCTCCAGCTTTCCTTATGCCTATGTGGCCCAGGAAGTATGATGTAACCAAGTTATATACCCAGTGTGATTTGGCTCTGTGGTGATGTCATAAAGACAATGCTTTCTGCCCTCACTCTGAGATGCCAAACTCTTGTCACCTCTGTTTTAAACTCCACAGAAAAAAGCTGTCATTGTAGGATGGCCACATTTTATAGCTGATGAAAGCTTTAGCAAAAATCCCAGCCCCCTTTTGGCTAATCCTTAACCTTAACTCTGCATGAGATAATTGAGTTAGTGGACACTGTTCAAATCTACTAGGTAGCAGAGAAATACAAAAGTTTCTCTGTGTCCTTCAAATACTCCTCTAGTGTTTGAAAACATTTTATTTTAACATTAGCTTCTCTTTCAGATCTTTTAACTTTTGCTTGCTTTAAGTCTAGAAAAGACTACAGCTCAAAATAAATAATGGTTGGATCCTGCAATTAAATAATGGTTGAGTCCATGACCAGTAGCCTCCTATGAGCCCCCAAATGATGATGCTGGAGGTTGAGGGGACCTCATGTGCAAAAAGCCCTGCAGGGTGGGAGAGGAGACAGAAGGGATCTGATGAAAATGCCCTCCCCTCCTCTCTTCCACAAGTGAACCTTCTGCTGATGGAAGATTCTCCACAGGTGGAAGAAATGAGTGATTTCAGCTGGAATTCCTTGGAATTTTGTACCCAAGGATACCTAACCATGGGCATCATCTTTTGGTTTCTGCAAATGCCTTGTGCTTGGTGGGAAACAACCCAATGAAAGTAACAGTAGAACAATGGTCCCCCATTACTGTGCAGGCCTGTGTCATGGGATTCACCAGAAGTCTCTACTGACATCTCTGTTCAGAAGTCTGTACTCAAACTTCTAAAAATCTCACACTATTCCTAGCCAGTACTATATTTCTGTTACTTTGAGGAAGGCCCACTTTAAAGCATTATTAGAACTGACAGAGGCTGTACAAGAGACAAATTGAAATGAACATCAGTAATGAAGTCAATGGAGAAAACCTATTAACTTCTGGAAAAGGAAAAGGGCTAATTAGTTTGGAAATATTTAGGAATCCATGCATTAAGTTTGATATTTTTGACATTAATAGCTCACATTCACTTGAAGAATGGGATCCACTGTCCCCCAAAATACAATTCTTTCTGTAATTAGATCCTGGACATTGACACATTCACTGATAAGTCGATATAGAGATTATCCACAAGAAGACTAGTTCCAAGCTACCTTATCCAGGAAAGGTCAATGACAGTAAAGATGACTCTCTCTATATATTTAGGGCACACTTTCTCCTCCAGTAGCCATTACTACCTCCTGAGTCAATCCCCTTTCCACCATGATGCAAAGAGGCATATCAAATGGGACTATTTGGTAACATGAGAGAAGTCAGACATGTGGATGGGAATCAGTACAGGTTTTTTTTTTAAAATCCCTTAAGCAAACAAAAGCTTTAATTCACTGTCACTATCAAATATCTCTTGAGTACATGCAGGTTACAGGATTAGGGAACAGATTCTAAGAAATAAAACAGAGAAAGATCTAACTTGAAACTACAGTTACCTGGGATTTGTTTTCTTCCTTCCTGAGCAGGAATGGATCAAATGGGTACATGCATGGAGTTCCCTGGGTATCACACACAGCCAGACAAAGATACAGTGGCTCCTTTTCACTTTACTTTGAAGATTTTGGGTTCTGGAATCCTGGTTCCTTGAGTCCCCTGGAATCTCTTAGCCACTATCCTGGTGCTGCTCACACCAAAGGGGTTAATTATTTTCACCCCAGAATGTGGAAACATATTGATCTAGGACATGATAAGATCTTTCCAGCCTAGGGGTCGCTGTCTCACCAGTTTGTCGCCATAAAAGTCAGCACTTCCCAAGGTGAAATGGTTTTCCCTGCCTTCTTTCATGCACAATCCTATTTATTTACAAATGTTCAAGCATAAAGCAGTGAAAGTCAACTGACCAAACCAGGTAGTATAACCAGAAGTCCGGCATTCGATGCCCAAAGAGTAACAGTATCCTTAGGATGCTTCAACTTTATAATCAATTCCAGCTTAATCCCCTAGTCTCTGTCCAAATTCAAATTAATTCTAGTTTCTGAATGGACATGGAATAGGGATGGGCACAAACCAAGAAAATGGAGGTTCATCTTGGTTCGGTTGGGACGAACTGCCCTGGTCCATGAACCAGTTAAGTTTGTGAGGTTTGTGGCCCTTACCTCCCTCCTTTCTACTGGTGGCGGCTCCCCAAGGCCAGCAGAATGTGGGGTGGGCAGAGAGATCTTGCAAAAGCCATTTAAAGGGAACGTTCCATTTAAATGGCTTTTGCAAGATATTTCAATGCCTTGCAGCTGGTTCACTTGCTGAGTCACACCACCACTGCAGCATGACCCACTAAGTCACTTACTGAGTTACACCGTGGCAATATGGCTTGGAGAAGGCATTTAAAGAGACCACAGTATTTTTAAATGCCTTCTCCAAGCTCTGCCACCAGTGCCAGCATGTCTGCTGACATGAACTATACAAACCCACATGGGAGGTTCGTGTGGCTCATGAGGACGGGATGGCACAAACTGGGTGTGGTTCATCATGTATTTCAGTTTGTGCTCATCCCTAATGTGGAAATTTTCATCCCTGGGGGAAATTTCCTGGCCAAAAAGTTCATTTTTCAAGCTCTTTTTGTTAAGCTCTTGATTTTGCATTAGGTTGGTAACACAAAAAAAAATGGGGTTACCCTCCTTACGGAGGCACCTGTCCTTGCTGTTCCCTAGAACTTTTCACACTATGGCCAATTATGATTTCAATATATAATATGACAAGTGTGCCACAACCCCCCCATACACAGCACTTTCTCTCCTTCCTGTAGCATTTCTTCCATCACAATATTGTTTAAAAACTTGTAAACAGCAGCATTTACTTCTGTGGTGAACCTTTCCATGTTCCAAGGCAAGCCAGCAAAATAAATGTTATTACTTACACAACTTCGGCTGGGGTTGCAACCAAATGCTTTTTGCTATTTCATCCTTATCATTTCATTTATTTTGGAAAGGCTTTTGCCTTTTTGTACCTTTTTATTAGCAGGTTACAGATTTAGGAGCACTGTAGGATTCTGAAAACTGCTATATTGGCAGATTACACGCAGGGCAAGAAGCTGCAAATCTAAACAGTGTCCTTTCTACTAATTCACGCTGAGATTTGTACAAATTCAATGGTTTAGCTACTAAACCACTGAAAAGCCCTCTTTTCCTGGGAAGAGACTATACAGTTCATTTATTTCCTGAAACAGAATGCAGAGCACTCTATGATGCCCTTTTCCCATCATGTCATGCACAGGAAGCCCACATGAATGGACAAAATGTGCCTAAAGAAACTAGTCTTGTCTCAAATCTCTTTCTGCTGCAGCATCGTTTTCACTGCAGGCCCTTTTAGCTTCTTTTCCCTGTTCATTTTAAGCCTCTAATGATCAGTACCTGGTGGTATAAGTGCCTGCTTAGAATGGTAGTGATGGGAAAAGTCAAAGGAACTTAGGGGAAAAATCAACTCCTAGCACAAGATTGAAATTGCTTCTTGCAGGGAGCTTTTACAGTGCAATGCTAAGCATAGTTACATACTTCTAAGTCCAGGGAAGTCAATGGGCTTAGAAAGGCTCTGCTTTGGATTATACTTTTAGAGTAGTTTGACCTCCTGTATCTTTAACAGCTGAATTAAAGAAGGGATTGCAGTCAACACAACCTCTCCACCTGCTGAAATTTCCTCTTCTAAATACTTACAGAAGGGACTGGAACCCAGTCCTGCCTTGGGTCTGGTTCCTCCCTAAAACTGGTTTAAAAATTCAGTGATATCTAAAACAATCCAGATGAACAGGAAGCATTCACCTGTTACCACCGGTGTGTGCAACTGGGGGAGCTCAAACAAGGTAAATTCACCAGGTGATCCTGTTCATGTCAAAGTTCTCAGCATGTGTATTTAAGATCACTAAAGGCATAACTAACCTGTGTTAAGCAACCCTGAGCATACATTCTTGCTTAAGTCCCTGACCAAGATTAATGCAGCCCAGCTATTTTGCTAAGAATACGAGACATTACCAAGTATTAGGTGGTCCACTGGAAACTGGGCAGTGGTTGGACTGTAGCCAGTCTTCTACCCATTCCTGCATTATATCCCTTTCTTCATTCTACAAAAAAATGGTGATAGGTCAAGGCGGATTACAATGTTTATAGCAGTAGGAAAGAGCAAGAGTCCAGTAGCACCTTAAAGACTAATACAATTTGTGGCAGGGGATGAGCTTTTGTGAGTCACCACTCACTTCTTCATGAAAGTTCATACCCTGCCACAAATTTTGTTAGTCTTTAATGTTCTACTGGACTCTTGCTCTTTTCTACCACTAAAAAATGTGAGACTTTCTACAGAATCACATATACACAAACTTTCCCCAAAGTGTCCCTTCAAATAGTTGCTGGTATAATCTAAAGAATAAATTATCTGAGTATGTAAGAAATAAAGTCCATCATCTGAGCGGTTAAGCTGCAGGGAAGCCATTTAGGGATAGAGGACAACGGAGTGAATTGCTCAAGTTTCAATCCACAATATATACCCACATGGGAACAGTTTGCTCCCTCCCCATGCTAAGGTGAAAATATGAAACAGCCTCATACTGAATCAGACCCTTGGTCCATCAAAGTCAGTATTGTTTACTCAGACTCGCAGCAGCTCTCCGGGGTCTCAGCCAGAGGTACATCACATCACCAACTGCCAGATCTTTTAACTGGAGATGCCAGGGATTGAATTTGGGAGCTTCTGCATGCCAAGCAGATGCCATACCATTGAGGCACAGCCCAACCCTAAAAATGGGGAGAAATGAAGTAAACAATTTTCTCTTGGCTATTTTGACAGCTAGACTATGACATAGGCATCAATTTCAGGGGGGCTGGGGAGCTGAAGCCCCCCCCAACTTTTCCAGGAGGTGCTGAGCCTCCATTGGAGACAATGGATGGTGATGGCTCTGGCCCAGCCCCCCTCTGCGAATTGGAAAGTCTACGCCCTTGGACTATGGTGAGTACTAACAGTGGGCCCAGGGGTCTCCACCTTGTATAATGTGTCATAGTCAAATTGTATGTTCACCCAGTGAGCCAAATAGGGGCCCCCACCCCCAGCGTTTAAGGTCAGGGGAAATGACTGAAGCTCATTCTCCATGTGCTCTGCAGTCTTGATCCAGATCGGACTTCCTGCATGTAAGAACTAAGAACTAACAATTAACTGTAACGGGGGGGGGGGGGGGGGCTGACACAATTTGCATGCTTGATGATGTCCATTGCCCCTGATGTACTTAGCCTAAGAAAAAGTGAACAGCATTTTTGCTTTGGGACTTCAGTCTGGGTGTTTTGTTTGCCTTCTTTGCCTTCAGTGAATGGCTTCTGAAACTAAAGATACAATATAAGATCCAAGGCAGATCACTTGTTCTAAGCTGTGCTTGTGCTTTTTGATAAAGAGTGTCTGCTGCAGTCTTGACTTCTCCTCATTGGTATGCAATGCATCCCCTTCCCTGCTTGCCTCCCACTGCAGGCTTGCTCTGTCGCAGCACTAGAGCAATTATTTAGCTCAGAATGTATCCGCAGCCTTTCCTGTCTGTGGAGTGTCACCAGTCAAATAGGGGAGTTTGGGACTGCAGACCTTCCATAAAAATTGTTCTCAAGGAGATGCCTTAGGGCAGAGGCACATAATTATTTTGAGACTGTCTTCAGGTGCCACGTTCATTTAATCCTGCCAGCCCATCTTTTGAGCTTTGCAGGGCAAATATGGATTCATAAAAAGGGGGTGGGGTTTCAACATAGGACAGAAACTACCATTTAAATGCTATAAGAAGTCACTTTGTAGCCCTAAAAATAGACAAGAATCCACTCCAAAACAACAAGTGGAATTCCATAGGAGTCTCACTAGACACAATGGCACAGAAAGGAATCAGTGTTTTGCATTCACTGCCATAAGGGGATTTCTGTGCCCCCAATCCTACATCCACTCCTGTCCCCAGAAAACTGTGGGGTTTATTAAAATGAATAAGGGAGAATGCCCATTGGAACCTATTGCTTCCTGTCATATGACTATGAGGAATTCACTAGGTTTCCAAATGGCCTCTGGAAAGCATTAAGCAAAGGTGGTCTGTTACCTACAAGGTGAATTTAGGGACTCTCTGTATGTTGTACCAAAATGCCTTGACAGACCATAACAATCCTCCCCCATTCTTAGTTTTAAAAGATCCAGTGTGACTATTTACAGAAAGAAACAATCAAAACAATCACTGTTAAAGAACTTAATTTTTTACAATGGATGACCATGACATTTACCATCCAGTTCATACTGTCTTATTTATTGAACTGTTCTCTAACAAGATTCCTATATTGTAATTTAAATAAAGTATTTTGAAGGATGTTATTTTTACTAATGTTATCTCCCAAACCATTCCTCCGTACGCTGTTCTGAGTAACATTGTAACAACAAAGACCATTTCAAAAAATTAGGATCCCATTTACACTATCTTACACTAACATTAAGAAGAATTCAAGGCATTGGACAAAAAGAACATTCAATAAAATCACACTCACAGAAAATTTCACAACTGTTCCAAAAATATATTATTTATGCCATATTATCTTAATTACTGGATTATTAGTCTCCAAACAAGATATCTATTTTGAAAGTTAAGCACAGGGTTTTTGAAGGATGTTAATTTTACTTGTTAGCTTAGTAATTTCTTAAATTTCTTATATATTTATTAAGCTTTAGACTTTTAGGCTGCCCTCCCCTGAAAGACAATGCTCAGGGCAGCATACAACAGTGATAAAAATCACAAATCTTTCAAAAGGTTTCAAGAGTGAAATAATACATAAAATACAATTTACAGCAGCCTAAGCCAACCTGATGTGATAATTCCTGGAGTGTCATTGCCTCATAGAGGAAGGAGGCAGGGAAGGAAGAAGAAGTGGAGTGCCTGACTAGATGGAAGACCATTGCTGTCCTCAACCGAATGCCTGGCAGAACATCTCTGTCTTACGTGCCCTGCAGAACGGAAACAAGTCCCACAAGACATGGATGTTATTTGGCAAAGAGTTCCACCAGGTGGGGGCCAGGGCACAAAAAGCCCTGGCCATACGTGAGGACAGCCAGATGACTCTTGGGCTGGGGACCACCAGGCAGTTCTTATCTCCTGGGGGTGTACCAGGAGAAGCAGTCCTGAAGCAGTCCTTGCATCCCAAGCTATTAAGGGCTTTAAAGGTTAGCACCAGAACCTTGAACCTGATCCATTACTCCACTGGAAGCCAGTGCACACCTCATGCAGCCCAGGTTGGATATGTGCCATATGGGGGGAGGACCCGCTTGGCTGCCTTCTAGATCAGCTGAAGTTTCTGGGTCAGCCTCAAGGGCAGCCCTATGTAGAGTGAGTTACAGTTGTCTAGCTTGGACGTGACCGCTGTGTGGATTATTGTAGCTGGGTCCAGTTGCCTGACTTGTTGCAGCTGGAAAAATGCCAGTCTGGCAACATTGACTAGGAAGCATTCAGAATCATACTCAGGCTCTTGACATTTGGTGCCAGTAATAAGGGCACACCATCAAGAGCCAGGAGCCGGCCTCCCAGAGCTGTGTGATCCCCCCCAGCCACAGAACCTCCATTCAGTCTCCACCAACTCTGCTTTAACCATCTCACCACAGCCTCCAAACCCTCAGCTAAATTCACAGTAGTATCTGGTCAGCTACGCATCAACAGGAATAGCTGAGTGCCAACCTGAAACACCACACCAGTTGGGCGAGGGGGTACATAAAGATGTTAAATAAACTCAGGGAGAGAATTGCCCCTTGAGGAACCCCTCATATCAGTGAGTGCCTAGTTGACATCCTCTTGCCATTCTAAACTGATGGTTTCCCTCACTTTCAATAAAAGCTGTTTTTTAAATGCTGTTCAGGTTTTGAATGGAGCACCCACAGCACTGTAACTATTTACTGTGCCTTTTTAAGCTAAAATGGTTACATACTGTTTTGTTATTCCCCAAACCATTCTTTTTAGAAGGTTCAGAGCAGGATTACTAATGTTTCCTGAAGAGAAGTTTCAAGTTTGAGGTCAGGTCAGGCATCTGCTAAAGGCGACAGTCCAGCAGAAGGTCATCCATTAAGTCAACATGTTAGTACAATCTCACATTTCCTGGTGGCAGGAGGGCTGGAGGGAAAGGACCAGCACGTTTCTCACACTTATTTTGGGCCCTCTGGCTCCTTAGGTCTTAATTAAGTTGCATTTTGCTTTCTCCAGTGGCTCTCCCAGATTGCCCTTTAGACCTATGAAATCACAGTAATCTCTGGGGTAAATTTCCTATTCCCTGAGACCTGGTAGAGGACAATGAGCCTGGCTTTCTTGTGCTCAAATTCAAATCAGACCCAACCAGGGGTCATTTCACAGAAAAAGAGGTGCAGGAGCTCATTAGTATAGCCCATTAGCATAACTTATTTGCATATGCTACACCACCTGACATCACCGGAAGTATGTCAGAAGGCAATAAAGAAAGAAGAGAGAGAGAGAGAAAAGAAAGAAAGAAAGAAAGAAAGAAAGAAAGAAAGAAAGAAAGAAAGAAAGAAAGAAAGAAAGAAAGAAAGAAAGAAAGAAAGAAAGAAAGAAAGAGCTGGCAGAGAGGGGACAGCTTAGAAATACCACTATTCTGGGAGGATAGCTTCAGTGGTGGCTGAAGCCTTCAGAAGGCTGGTCAGAGGAACAAGGACCTTTCCAGGGGATGGGGTCATTTTGCTGCAGCCATGACACAAGCAGGCATTCCCCCATGGGGGAGGGGGCTGGCATCAACTCCCAGAGCTGGGCTCTCCCGAGCTCCTGCTCGAAATGACCCCTGGACCCAACTATAACTGCTATTTATAAACGTTTAAAGAGAAGGGATATCTGATCTTAAGACACTCAGTGTCTCATGTAATTTCACTCTCAGTTTGCATTAGGCTGCTCTCCCTTCTATCTTCTTTCTTTCACCTTTGGTCAAAACTAAACTATGTATTTGATAGCTGTGATCCGTGATGAAGGGTCCTCCATGGCCTGATACAGATTAGCACCCTACAAGGTACTATTTGACCCAGTAGAAAGAAGATACTAGGGTTGCCAGGTCCCTGCTAGGAACCGGCAGGGGATGGGAGGACTTACCAGGATAAAGAGAAAGGCCCAGTCCCCATCACAGGCATCACAAAGGAAGTGATATCATCATGCCAGCAACTTCCAGGTATTTGGGATAAAACCATCTTCTACCATAGAGTTTTTGTTCAAATACTAGAGCATCACATGAAAGTCGCTGACATGATGATGTCACTTCCTGTGCAACACTGGTAATGTGGCCTAGGCTTTATTCCTTCTACTGGCAAGTCCCCCTGCTGGCAAGCTGATTGGCGGCTGGGAGTGGGGCCTGGTAGCGGGGGACTCCCACCTACACCAAGGCGTCTGGCAACCCTAGATCATACATTTCCATTTTTTGTAGCCGAACAAATAGCAGCTCTAGATGCTGATGTACAGGTTTGAGTGCAAACCTCCCTAGGCCCAATGTCAGAAGTCAATGTGGTTGGGCACCTACCTCTAACTAGAGATGCTGGATCAGTTTTCCATTTCTCAAAGTGATAAGTGCCTGACATAAGTGGAACACACAGGCTCTTCCAGGGCCCCTCTTATTTGACCCCAAAGTCCCTCTAATTTTGTGGCAGATGCTCTTCTGGCAAAATATGAGACAAGATTCTAGAAATATCAGTTGGCCTATTCTTAGTCACCCTATAAAATGCCATAATTCAATGTCAGTTTGGGGATCTGTAGTTAGGAGCACACAAAGATTTTTGAATTGTCATTCCTATTACATCCTCTCTGTTTAATTATTGTCTTCTACTGTGAACACATCATTCTCTTCAAAGAGCAGTCACGTGCAGATAGTTAGTGACCCAAGTGCAAAAGAAAAGTGATGTTATATAGATGTTTGGATATAAACTCTGCCAAGTATTCAGCCAAGTATGGTTTTTGTCTCTTACATTGTTAAAATAGCCAGGACGTTAATATGAGGTATACTGTCTACAGTTCCTCTCAGCTTTCTTCATAATCCATGACATACTGCTACACACTGAGATGCAAAATTTAGTGTGGAAAAGCTATTTGAGGCCAGCAGCTCCCTGGGCATTTCATCCTTCCCCATGTTGTCAGCATATAACAATTTCCCTCATAGAATGCCAGACTGCTTCATAACTTGCAGGAGCAGGTTGGCTTTAAAAAATCAGGGGGAAATCAGTATTTCCTTATTCCTCCAGCTACGCCTTTATTTTAGGAGTACATATAATTAAAAGATTTTACAGGAAAAACATGAAGCATTCAGATACTGGTCCTTTTCTCTCCAGTGTATGTCATATTTATTTGTATGATAAACACAAATAAAATCTTTCTAGTGTAATTTTACACTAGTATGTCCCAAAATGGAGGGTGATTTCAGCTTAATGTACAATATAAGTTCTATAAGGGCAGTATGCCAAGGACAAAAAAGAAAACAACAGCACAGTCCTGTATGGAGTTACACCCTTGTAAGCCCATTGACTTCAATGGATTTAGAAGGGTGTGATCCTGCTGAGGATTGCACTGCAAAATGCTAACTTTTATTTCACATCTGCATCATTGAGCCTAAACTGATTGTATCTGGGAAAGAGATTGTCAGGTCACTGTAGAAAGTTCAAGCCAAATGTCAGCTCAGTGTGCTGAAGAGAAGGAAACTCACCAAATGTTATAGACTGAAAACACCAAATCTCATAATGCCAAGGTATAAATCTGCAACAGGGTCATACTTTGAATACTCTGGTCAACCCATTTCATCAAAGCTGTGAGAGAAAAAAACAGACAAGTATGGAGGACATGACTAAAAATAATCAGGGGATGGAATATCTAATTCATGAGGGAAAAGAATAAATAATCATACTTTTTAAAAGTTTAGAGTGCCTCCCCACTGCTCAGCTGTTTTTGCAGCTTTTGTGGGTTACAGAAAGCAGGGGTTTCATGAACCACCATGACCACACAAACTGCTCTAAAAGTTCGTGACAGTAGACCCATCACAAACTTCTGTTTATGAACCACAAACAGGGCAAAATTTATGATGAATTTTGCTTCATGGTTTTGTTTGTGGCCATCCCTAATCCCAACTGAGTGTGTTCATGCTTCCAGACTGAGGGACTGTGTTCATAAAATATTTACATCCAGACTCTCAATTCTTCAGAGCTCCCAAAATGGTGAACAATATATAACCAAACAGTAAAACATGACAGTGGTTCTTAACTTTCGAAATATTTATCATTCTGACATGTGTACTGGATAAAGGCCCAGTGAGGGGGCCCAAATTTGGCAAAAAACCTCTTTGCCTGTGTGAGTGTTGAGAAGGACTGGGTCCAGTATCACTGTAGGCTCCTCATGGGATCTCATGCTGCTGAGATGGAGGCTGTGCCTCTCCCATTTAAAAGGGATCAAGATGGATTTTCCAGTCAAAACTTTCCCTCCCATAGTCTATATGGCAAATCTGTAAGGGCAGAAAAGGAAAGACTTTCATTTAGGGAAAGTATTGGAGCCCTCTGTCCTTGGTTGGAGGGCCTGTATATTGGTCCCTGCAGAGCTCGGATTACAGTCTGTTTATATATTTTCCCAGATGAAAAAAAATGAGTGTTTATGATTCATAATGAAGAAATGAAAACTGTACATGCAAACTCATGTTGTTTTTTTTGATTTCTTAATTATATTATATATTGATGTTAGCCAGTGAAAAAGCAATAGAATGTGAAAAAGGGGATAATTCGTTTTCATATGGGAGTGTGTGTACTATAGCCAGGAGATCCGAAGACTGATGGCAACCTGAAATTCTAACTCTTTTTGTGGTGAGCTAGGTTTATTTTAGGGGGCTGAGAGAACTGTGACTGACCCAAAGTCACCCAGCTGGCTTCAAAGAAAAGTGGATAATATATAAATATACAAGCAAGCAATCTGCAAGGACTTATGGGGCTCAATTCCTTTCTTCCTCTTTCTGTTTTCCCAAACTATTTCCTCTTTTCCTCCTCCTGTCAGCCCCCATATCCTCTCTTTTACCCCATTTCCTTCCTTCCTTCTCTCTCACAAACCAACCTTTATTTTATTTGCTCCCACCAGTCTTCACTTTTATTTATTATTCCACCTTTCTCCCCAATGGGGACCTAAAGCAGCTTACATCATCCCCCTCCTCCATTTTATCCTCAGAACAATCCTATCAGATAGGTTAGGCTGAGAGAGTGTGACTGGGTCAAGGTCACCCAGCAAGCTTTCATGGCAATGTGGGGATTTGAAACTGGGTCTCCCAGATCCTAGTTTGACATTCTCACTACTACACCACACTGGCTCTCTGTTGCCTTCCTTCTCCTGTCCTGGCATCTTTTCCCTGCAAATGTCATTAAGTAGCAATCCATTTAGTTGAGTTGTCTGGTGACCACTGCTGAGCCTAGCCTGGCCAAGTTGCTTAAGTTGTGGGAAGGCTGCATCTGGGCCCAGGAGAGTTGTGTGGCATCAGGTTGTTGCCACTGCTGCTGGTCATTGAGTTGTACAACAGTATAGTAGTAAGTTGCCCAGTGTCTGCTACTGGACCTGGCTGTAATGAGTTCTCCCTCCAGGGCTGGAGGGAGAGGAGAAGGAGTGGACTGGAAGGTTGAAATAGCCATAGAAATGGTCCTGCCCCTTCCCTGTCCTTTAACTGACAGAAACCAAGGTTTGAAGATTGGCAATAGTGTTGTGGTTGCTGAGCAACACCCATAATGTCCAGCAGGCATCCATTTCTTAAAGGTACAGGTGCTGTTTCTACTATAGAGGTTAACCCCCTCAGGTTTTCCCCCCAAGATTTAAGATACTTTTGGAAACCTGGGGCTCTGTTCAGTTTTGTAGAAATATCTGTCTGTTCATGGCTCCAACCTCTGGATTTAAGTATCCACAGACAGAGTCATGTTGAGAATTAGATATATTGCTATAAATATGTGTAAATACAGACTTCTAAAATGAGTATCATTATAATGGAGAGGTTGTCTATGAAATTGTTTATAGCAAAATGCTAGGGAAAGCTGGGAGTGGGACAGCATCACATTTGTTCTGCAGAGTAACTCCTGTCAGTGGAAGATTGGGAACTCGCTCTCAGAGCCTCCATTTTGTCCTCAGTACAACAGTGGCCTAAACTATAGGATTTTACTTTCTTTGATATAATGGCTGCCAATCTGAGCTATAGTGAAGAGGCTTTCAGTCATTTATAGAACTGGGGGTCCAGCTAAACCTGCACCCAGTGAAACTTTTCTCAACTGTATCCTAGTCTGAAAAACAAATCCCATAAAATCCACCTGGAACAGCTGAGAACTGTGTTAGCTACATTTTGCACAGCTCCAGCATCTGTAGATCCATTTTTTAAATATAGATGCTCAACTATAACAGAATCTTGTGCTGTTAAGCATGTTATAAAGAGATACTATTGATGACTTGCTATTATATATGAGATGGATCAACAATGTAGGGATAGAGAAATTACCTCCTACAAGAGTGTGGATATCTCTTTGCTGAGAATACCTGAGTTTGTGAATGGAAACTGTTGTTAAGTCATAGCCAGCTTATGGTGACCCCCCAGGGTTTTCAAGGCAAGAGATAAATAAGTTGGTTTGCCACTGCCTGCCTCTGTGTGGCTTTCTTGGACTTCTCCTTGGTGATTTCCATCCATGTACTAACCAGGGCTGATCCAAAATCTGATGAGATTGGTCCATCCTGGGCCATCCAGGTTAAGGCCAAATGTCATTTAGGATAATGAAAACTGAAAACAAAAACCCTAGAATAATTATTCTCGGAAACAGTCTACCTCCATATTAAAATCAGCAATGTCACTCCAAGAACATGGGGGGGGGGGATTTGTTAGTGAGTTCAGCGGATTTCTTTAATCTTAAAGAAGTACAAATTATGATTTTTTCCCCATGCTACCTCTGATCTTAGATGCACTGTAGAAACTTCCAGTGGTGTGTGCCATTATGATAGTGGCTCCATTACCCGTGCTGTGGGATCAGTATGATATGGAGATGACATGGCCAGTCACAGTTCAGTGTATCTTGACATGGATACTTACCACTGAATTTATGATAAAACAGATCATGGTGCATCACTTGATTTTTTGTAACCTGCATAATTCCACACATGGTTTTACAAAGCATATTTCTACAAAGAATATTCCTACGAAGCATACTTCTACCTGCAAGCAACAATAAGATTCCTACAATTAAAGGCTGCATTTACACTGGCCAGAGTAAATTCCAGCGATAAAGTCTGAGCCATGGGGTCTGGAATTAAGGAAATTCATCATTGTCTAGCAGATGAAAGTGGCTGAGAAATGATGCATATTTATTCTGAAAAGGGCACCTGGCATTTATTCTTATATTAATGCATTTATAGGGCCCATTTTCTTGCCATTTTCTGGACAGTTTGTTCTCTCTGTATTAGATACTGAACCTTGATTCATGCAGGAATGAGACCATCTCTCCCCATATGTCCCTGTGCACCAACTGTGAGCACCATGAGTGCTCATGCCATGCTTGGAACACCCATGCTCTGGACCAAGAGGAAAGCAATCTCAGCCTCACCATGTGGTCAGCAACTACTAATAAGACTGAAATCTAGTAGACTGAGTTTCAGCGCTGCCATTTTCTTTCCAATCAGTGCAACTTCATGTTGGAAAAACAGCTTTAGCTATAGGCCTGGATCCAATGAACCATGCATGGAATGCAACAGCTCAGTTCCATGGGTGCAAAGACAGATGTACCAGCAGAAACGCAATTTCAGTTTCCTGTGATCATGTCTATAGTTTCAAGGGCATGTGCTGTGCATGGAAGTGTCCTAGAAAGAAACCACTGATCACAAGAGAGCCCTAGCACTATGCCTTGCCCAAGCAGACAGACCGATTTCCCACAGCTGCTGCTTCACCGCCCCCCTCTTCCCTTTGCCCCGATCGTAAGTGTCAATTTCCTACTATTTGCTGTGCGGCCGCATTTTGCCCCACAGCTTCGCCTGATTTCCCCTGCATCTACTCGATCCTGTTTTTTGAGGATTGAGTAGATGCAGGGGAAATCGGGGGAAGCTGCGGGGCAAAATGCAGCCGCGCAGCAAATAGTGGGAAATTGACAGGATCAGGACAAAGGGAAGAGCGGGGGCAGAACAGTGGCTGTGGGAAATCGGTCAAAGTTTTCTCCAGGGGGGAAAATAAACATATTTCTGCTTGCATAAGACCACATACACATGTGGAACCACGAGATATAGGACATTGAATCTATACCTGATACCTACCATGTTAAAGACACCTGAGTCTCACCAAGGCAAACACAAAAAAACCTGGGAATCCTGTCTTTGAAATATGTTTGACTGTATTGCAATTTTAGCATTCTTCTGATGTGAACTCATTTGAAACGCTGCCCAAATCCTTCCCTTTCTGTTCACTTGTAACATTTTAATTCAAATCAGAAATACATCGTTTCAATTTAGAATATAGAGTTTAATCATCATACATTTTCTGGGGCCTAGGAGATTGTCTCTGCTATGTAATAGAAATCTCACCGTTCAGTCTAATTCTTGTTCTTTATATCTCTATTATGTCTCTAATAGCTGTTACAGTGGCATGCACTGCTGGGCTGATTGCGGATACCTACATTTAGCTCCACTTCCGCTAAATCTCAGAAGATATCTGAAATGTCAGGATTGGATCTATTTATAAAGCCTGTCATTATTCAAATACAACTGGCCTCCCATTTCATTAATGTTAGCCATGACGCTCCTGCGCACAGCAAGAGAGGCATTAGCAGAGACACATTCATAAAAGACTCAGATAAAGTATTAGCCCTACAGCCCTACTGATTTTAACAGGCAACATACAGCTCTAACTACACCTTCCTTTTGAATGTCATTAAAACTCTTTTTCCTTAAGGTTTTTGATAATATACTGGGCAAGTCTTTTTTCACCAGCTGACCTTTAAAAATTTACAACAACTTACAATCTTACACTGCAGGAGATCAGTTAGCACTTTTGCATATCACTGTGGGCTCAATCCTGTTGGAAAGAGCCATGCACCCCAAAGGAGAGCAATTTTAGCCAATTTCCCTCTCCCATGGGAGCTGCCCAACTCCCTTCTCCAGCCCCCCAGTAGCAGCATGGGGGGGCATTTGGGGCTGCAGCCGATGGGGGAGAGACAAAGAAGTTGCACTCCTGTGCCCAGAACTCAACCTGTACCTTGGAAATTTTAGATATGTTCCCACCCATTCCATTTAATAGCACTTCAAAAAATTATTATTCATATCCGACTTTTTAAAAAAGAAGTTTTCAGGAAAGTTCTGCACTTAGTATGTTAATAGTTAAGAACGGGGATTTGAAATTATTTTAAAACTTATAGCAAAAATTGTTGATACGAGATAACAATTATTATCACTGAAAAATTACTGAGGGAAATTGCTAGTGCTTCAGGGGCCATGCTGCTTGGTCTATCCCTGGACTGTTTCAATATTCCTGCCCATCCCTCCAAGTAGATTGTTTTAAAATTAAGGGACCATGACTTTAGAGCTCTCAGCAGTCTGTAGAAGTGAAGGAATTAATTCCTGGAGAGAGGAAAAGAGGTATATTACATGAACTCAAGAGTGTCCTTATTTTCACCTTGAAATACCAGAGACTATGGAATCCTATGCTACACACAGCGAAGAGTAAAGTGTTGCTGAAAACAAATCCATGCCATGTTGTGTCTTTACTCAAAAACAGCATTTCAGATGTCAAAAGCAAGGAGAGTGGGCAAAGGGGAAGGGGAGAGATTCACAGCAAGGTTCGACTGTTTATCAGTGCAGATCAAACATCTGTGTCACAAAGGATTTACGATGGTGCCATGTGCGTGTAGCCCATTTTATTGTCACTCAGACTAATTTCCCACAAGGCGCTGCCCCGGCGTCATTCTTCTGGTTTCCCAGAGTGCCTGCTTCAATGTCACACTATTTGCCGTGGGGCACATTTGGACCCATGGCTTCACATGATTTACCCCACGGCTTCAGTGATCCTGTTTTTTGAGCCGCAGAGGAAATCGGGCAGAGCCACGGGACAAAATGCACCCCGCAGCAAATAGTGGGAAATTCAAGCAGGTAATCAGGGCAAAGGGAAAAATGACACCGGGGCAGTGTCTCGTGGGAAATGGGTCTCAGTGTGGAGAACCGGGGAACTGTCCAGAAATATAGGTGCTCTGAAAAACAATATGTGCTTTGAAATGTGTACGTGTGTGAGAGGAGGACACTTTACCTTTGCCCTCTGTCAATAGCCTTCCCTAAATGACACCCTCTTTTCCTTTCCTCTTTATCTGCTTCCTTGTGCTTTGGAATGCCCCCCTCTGTAGATAGAGCAAGTCTTTCTTACTCTTTCCAGGCCAGTAGTATATTTTCATTTCAGGGTACACTTTAGCGGTAGATGTCTACAAGCCTTGACAAAATGCTGGAGGTGAATATGTTTGCAGAAGACAAGAGTTTGCAGCAGAAGCTCAGCCAGAGTCGCAAGAAGGAAGACCTCTGCCATCTTGTTGCTAAGAGGCAAAAGGTTCTCCCCCTGTCCCCAGATTTCAAAAGCAATGATCATGCCAGTGGCAGAAGGAAAACAGTTTTATTTTTCATAAATTACTGACATAAATGGACAATAATAAAGAATTATACCCACATCCTTTCAGCTGTGGAAACCCCAACAATAGCAGCAGGTAGACTACTGGGTGTCAACCAAAGTGCTCAGCACCATTTTGTGGTCTGGTCTGAGCTGACGTTCCAAAGGAAAAAAGTAACACCACCCCCCAATTTATAAATGACACTGTGTGTGTGTGGGGGGGGGGGAAGTCCAGTGCCTAGCCTTGAGCTGGAGTCTGCTCCAAGGTCAAGAGATAAGGCATCCCCCACATTCCAGCACCAGGTGTGCACTCCACTCACTCCCAAAAGACCATCCTTACTGTTAATAAAGAGGCATACAAGGATCCCTGCCCATCTTGTCATATGGAGAGGGAGCAGATCAGAGTGGAACATGAGTACCGTATGATATCCAGATCTTAGTGCTCTAACTGGGCCATCCTTGGCTGAGTTCTACCCTTCTAAGTCCATTAAAGTCAAGAGTATGACTCTGCCTGGGGTTTGAGGATACATAAGCACACTCAGAAATCCAGATGTTTTCATCAAGTATTGTTAACAATAATCAGTTTTTCGGACCATGATTCAGCACAAAGAAGAAACCATGAAGTTCATTGGTCAACTGCAATGCTTTCGAGTTTCCACTCAGCAGCAGATGGTGTGGGACATCAAAGTAACATTCACCTGCCATGCCCTGTACACTGATAAAAACTTGTGCTCCATTAAAACGTTTTTTTGCTACAAAATGATTAACAGCAATTATATGAAATTGGTGCAGTCTTGTCCTGATTAAAGCTGTGCTTGCTACAGCATTAGTGAAAGCATGCTTCAGCAAATTGATTAAAGCTCTCTTCAGGACTGAAGGGATTATTCTGCGTAGAGGGGTTTTTTTTGGGGGGGGGGAGTTTGTACATTTAAATAATACAACAATTAGTTGTCTCTCACACTGGAGCCTCTTCCCATTTAAAAGTCATTTACCTGAAATATAACTAAGTTGCAGAGAAATGACTATGTGACAGAGTCATTAAATTATTTCTTGTATATTATATTCAGCAGTTCGACCACCAGGAGAAGCAATACCAGGAGAAATAAATAAATAAATAAACAAACAAATAAATAAATAAATAAAATTTAAAAAATGCGAAGTTTATTATACTTTCCCTGAGAGGCATTAATGCTCCAGTTTTATATTAACTAGATTTTACAAGGAAACCACAACTGACATTTTACATACAGCAATACAGGCATTGTTACTCAGCTCACTGGATTGGTCATGGACCAACCATTCACTGTCAGACCAACCTATATCAAAGCATTGTTGTGAGGATGAAATGGAAAAGGGGAGAACCATGTATGAGGTCTTGAGTTCCAAGGGTGGGATAAAAATGTAGTCATAGATATTCATACAATTCCCCCTGTTCTTGCTCTAATTATTCATTTACAGGAGCTCTGAGAACACCATACCTTGATCAGTTCTCCCTTCTGAAGAGGGATTACTTAGCCTGCAGAATAATTCACTGTTCAGTACCACATCTTATTTAATTTGATATGTCAGCTCCGACTTGCAAATTTGAGAGCTCGGTCTACGGGTATATAACAACAACAACCCTTCTTTTAGGAAATCAGAGAACACAACTAGATGGGATGGCATCTTTGGGTCCAGCCATTTTCGCTGGAGATGTCACTGCCATTTTAGCACCTAACAAGGGAGATTTTAAAAAGCCATAATGTCCTGATCAGGCTTACAGCATGGTGAGACCAGAAATTTTTCTGCACTTTTTCATGTACTGAAAAGCCATGGGGGGGGGGGGGGGCGGAGAGGCAGCCATTTGTGGGATGCTGTTGTGTATAGTTGTAACCTGGGACTTAAACCAGCACCTTCACTGTCTGAGACTGTGCCTCAGGGCATAGAAGGATATATCCATGTGTAGCATCAGCCCTTGCATTTGGCAGGGATTATGAACCCTATGGACTGGTGGGACTTTGTATAAATACTAGGAGCCTAGACTCCTGTTTAACTCTGGCTAGGTCAACAGAATGATTAAGGATCCTATCCCAGTTACCAGTTTTAGGAACTTTGGGCTCACGAATGCCCTGTTAGCCTAGATTGGGGACCACTGTACTGTGATGTTGGCATCCTATTGAAAGTTTTTGCCCTGCTCTGGTGACAGAGTAGGGGCCATCTGCTTGCCTAGGCCCCTCTCACCTCAAGAAGACTGTGGGTCTTTTCACTTATGATTTGGGACCTGAACCACAGAAAGTTTCTCTCCAAGTTTCCTCACACCATTGTTTTCCATTTGTTGTCTTTTCACAATTTCTTCACTCTTCCTTCATGTTTTCTCATCCTGGATCAAAGGTAGTTTAAGAAATCATGGAAAAATTATGAGGAAACCACAGAAAGACATCAAATAAAAAGCACCATTGTGATGAAACTCACAGAAAAAAAAAAACTGCAGCTCGGCAACCATACCACAGGAAAACCCCTCTATGAGGAGAACCTTTACAGGGATTAAAAATGTTGATCATCTCAGCAGTATGGCACAAAAGATCTCAGCCCTTCACATGGGATGTGTTAACTCACCCCAAAAGTCCCCAAATTATATTAAACTCATGCATACCATAAAATTAAGTATTGGAATCTTGCAGAACATAAACTGTCAAAGACCAAAGGTATTGAATACTGCAGCCAGTTTTTAAAAGACTAGCTTTGTATAAAGGCAGGCACAATATGTTATAGTTACTGAATGGAAACCAACCACCATCCTCACCACCTAACCAAAGTACAGAATGAGCTTTCCAATGCCCCTGGTCCTCCATAACTCCTCCCCCAACACACTTTTTCCAACTGTTGTACTCCTCCCCCCTCCATGGAGGATATAGGTAATTTATGATGACTGTCACTTTGTCCCATAAACATAACCCTGGTCTGTCCCTAATAGGTTCTCCATCCCAGCAGATTCATCAGCCTAAACAGCTCACACTCCCCCTGCCCCGTCTAAGCAATATTATTGACTTCCAACAGATATTTAGGGAATGTCATATTCATGTTTATTTATGGTTATCTTTCTGCATTCCAAATACTATTCAATCACCAGTGTTAAGGTCTCCAATTTGCATATTTTCTTCCTTGACCTAGACTGTGGGTCGTCACTGGCTGTGGTAGTCTTTGGGTCATCACTGGTGGTAGGTCATCATAGTATCCATTTGACCTTGTGTTTATAATGCAAATACATATTCCTGATTGTTTTGATGGGCTTTCTGCTTAAAAAAGAAACAAGTTTACACATACGTGTTTATTTCAGGGTTTACCTTGCTTACCTTGCTTTAAACTCACTGTCTCTTCTCAGATGCCTACAGCCTCTTCACAAAGTTTATAGTATGCAATCAGTGCAGGAACCAGACTAGGAAAACTACTAGGACACCTGCAATGACTCATGGGAGAGGGAACAATTTGGAAATCCCTACACTACCTTCAAGATTCTACGTGCTGTCAGATCTCATTGGTTTTCTCCCCTTTCAACTCTCTCTCAAGATGCCATGCTCCCTGAGTATATTCAGACCTCATAACTCCTGTTTGTTTGGGGTTTTTTTGGGAGGGATGCTCTTTCCCTGCTTCCCCCCCATAAAATAATTTTTCCACATACGTAGAGAGTCCCCCAAGTATGTAGAAACCCCTGTCTTCTCTGTGGATGGTTTGGTTTGCTACTTTAATATCTACATAGGGAACAACCACTATACTATTAGATACAGTGATAGAACAAGAGATATTAGACTCCCTTCAAAAACCCACATCACACAAAAACAAATCTGTATAGAACAAGGTTGCACTAATTCCTAACTGTTTTCTCACCAAATCAGGATGAGTTGATGGACTACTATGGAGTATAGTCTCCCCCTTTACAAATCCAATAATACCCTCTGTCGATGTAAATACCCCTTTACAAATCCAATAATACCCTCTATCAATGGTAATTGGGGCAATTTGGTACATATATCCCAACAAATCCAGTAATACTTTAGTGAAAGAACTCTCCAAGGGACATTTTAGTGAAGGAACTTTAGTGAAGGAACTTTAGTGAAGGAACTCTCCAAGTGCAGGGCTATTTTTGGGCAGGAACGCTGGCTTCTGAGTTGGCCATGCCTACAGCCTCCCCCCACCCCTGGGTTCCCCAGGCGCCTCACAAGCCACAAGATGCCACAAGATGCCTGGGTAAGCCAAGCCAATCCAGGGAGGGAAGGCAGTTTAAACTGCCTCCCCTCCTTGGGTTCCCCAGATGCCCCACCAATCCAGAATCTGCTTTCCTTCCTTTAGGTTCTCCATGCGCCCCGCAAGCTGCAGGGCACCTGGGGAAGTCAATCCTGGGAGGGAACTGTGCTGTCAGGGGTGTGGCCTAATATGTTAATATGTTTCTGCTGTTGGGAGTGACCTATTATGCTAATTAGTTCCTGCTGGGCTTTTTCTACAAAAAAAGCCCTGATTAAGTCTAACCAGTTCTTTCCGTTTCAGATTCTCCCTGGAACAATTTCTCTCCAGGGGCATTTTCCAGGCTCTAGATCTAAATCAGGAGTGGCCAAACTTGCTTAACATAAGAGCCACATAGAATAAACGTCAGGTGTTTGAGAGCCACAATACATGAACAAATATAACCCACACATTTCTTTTGAAAAATATGCAGATTTGTTTTTTTATTAACATTAAATGAGATTGCCAAAAATAAAACAAAAGAGGTAAAAACAGATATTTATAATGATATTTAACTTTAGATGGAGAGGAGAGGGAGGGAGGGGGGGAGGGAAGGGAGGAAGGAAGGAAAAGATGGGGAAGGGAGGGAAGGTGAAAAGAAAGCAAGGGGAAGGTAAGACTGACTGAGGAGCATGCCTCCCCTTCGCTTCCCCAGCCGCCCTGCTGGGAGCTGCACAATATGTGTGAAAGAGCCGCATGTGGCTCCCGAGCCGCAGTTTGGCCATGCCTGATCTAGATCCTCCTAAATGCAGTTCTAAGTAGAGTTACATCTTTCCAAGCCCATTGACTTCAAGAACTTACAAGAATGTAACTCAGCTTTGAACTGTACTGTTAAGATCTAAATTTTGTTCAGCTCTCATATAGAATAATTACTCAGTGGATTCCAGCTGAAAACATTATGTAAGTGGAGCACAGTCCTATATATAATGTGATTATACAGCAATTTAAATTGCTGCATAATTGCAGATTCTTTTTTGCGTTTCCCACGTAACTGCATTTCCATTAAAAAAAATGCATTTCCATTAAATGCATTTCCCACGTAGCCCAGGGGGTCCTTTAACAATTTCACAGCACACATAACATTTTAACAGAAAGGCCTTTTCTGTAATATGTTGTTATATAAGGACATGGTAAAGCAACTGTTTACCGAGACAATATTCATGTGATTGACCACTAGGAAGAAAACAAGTACTTCCCAGAAGAATCATCAGGAGACTTCTGTGAAATGCTATGTGGACCACCAGTTGCTTTAAATAACACAGGAAACTGTATACAGATAAACAAGGCATGATATTGGCCTCATTTTCAGATTTCATTTTCTTTACGTCAAAGTGTTGATGTTAGATGGAAGTGAAAGAGGGACAAGGTAAAAAAAAACCAGCACTTTGTACTGAACACAGAAGCATACTGGAAGCCAGTAAAAATGCTATAACATTGGTTTTATTAGGCAACTCCCAGGTTAAGACAAAGAGAGGCATCCCATTCAAGGAGATAACATCTGTACTTGGAGTAATGTAGCAGCCCCCAATGTCCAGGCATGCTGAGTCATTCTCTCCAACAGATTTGACATATTTATGTATTTATTCAGTTTGTATACCACCCTCCTCCTATGGGCTCAGGGCAGTTAACATATTGTATCAGCATATTGTATCAATATCAGTCAGCATATTGTATCAATATTGGCTGGCAGATGACATAGTTAATGACTAAGAGGGGATATGACAGAGATTTATAAAGTTATACATGGGGTGGAGGGAGTTGACAAAGAAAACTTTTTCTCCTCTCCCAAAATATATCACTCAAGAGCATCCAATGAAGCTGATGGGCAGTAGATTCAAGTCGGACAAAAAGAAATACTTTTTACCAGGGGTCCTTTGGGGCTGGAGCGAGGTGGAGTGCCGCTCCACCAGCCCAGGAGTGGGCAGTAGGGCAGCCATGGGCCGAATCAGATTCTCTGATCTGATTTGGCCCGCTGCCGAATTGCTGCCGAAATTTGGCGGCAGCTTTAAAAGCGGCTGGAGGGGAGGGAGTTTGAGGGAGAGGCTCCAAACTTGCAGGGTAGCTTCTGGGACCTCTCCCCCAAATACCCACCAAGTTTCAAGAAGATTGGACTAGGGGGTCCAATTCTATGGGCCTCCAAACAAGTTGCCCCCATTCCCTCCATTGTTCTCTATGGAGGGGGAAAAAGTAATGTTTTTTCCCACCATAGAGAACAATGGAGGGGATGGGGCAACCTGTTTGAGGCCCCGTAGAATTGGACCCCCTGGTCCAATCTTCTTGAAACTTGGTGGGTATTTCGGGGAGAGGTCCCAGAAGGTACCCTACAAGTTTGGAGCCTCTCCCTCAAACCACCTCTCCTCCAGCCCCTCATAAACCCTATGAGTTTTTGCCATTGATTTCAATGGCCCATAGGGTATAATAGGGCTGAAACTGACATTCGGCCAGTTATGCTAATAAGTTATGCTAATAGGTGTGCTAATGAGCTCCTGCACCTCTTTCTCTACGAAAGGACCCCTGCTTTTTACACAGAGTGTGATTAGTTATGTAAAGCCTGTGTGCTAAGTCAAGTTGCATCCTATTTTCTGTTACTATCAAGTGCTGGAGTCTCTCAGTCCAGAGTGTCTCATTGCCCAGCTAACAACACAATTGTGGGCCAGTACTGCAAAAAACCAAAAGGACTCGTTCACGCTGATCCCTAGCTTTCTATGCCTGTGGCCATCACTGCATCCTTTGGCAGCACATTTTAATCACTCTCTGTGTAAAAAGTATTTCCTTTGTCCGACCTGAATCTAATGCTAATCAGCTTCATTGGATGTTCTTGAGTGATGTGGCAACCCCTTGGTTGCATATGGACAGAGGGCCCCCTTTGCATACATAGAAGGAGGGAGACGTGTTTTTAGGAGGATTCCCGTCCGTATGGGTATTCTGTGGGAGGGCGGAACTTAGTGCTCAGTGCAGTGGCATCCATGGGGCTGACCCATGAATACAATAATGTCTAGGTTGGCCCAAAGTGAAGGGCCCAAGGAAAACTAGCAAACTTAAGAGTGGGGATTTGAACCTTGGTCTCCAGCAGCCTAATTTCTACACATCTGGTAAATACATAGTTACTTCTATGTCATGAAGTAGCATCATTATTGCCCCCATACATTTATTATGCTGGGGTTGTTTCATGTAACGTTCATTAAATGTAGAACACTGAGACATTTTTTCCCTTGAATCATTAGGGCTGAAAGTGCTGGATAATTATAATGTTAACTTAATCCCTTTAATATTAATTTAATCCCTTTAATATTCTATTTATTAACATGCAGGGCTAGAGGAACTTTTGTGTCTCTGTATGTCTGAAATAATTTTAATTAACTCTAACCTCATTTGCGCGCTGTTCAAAAACTGCTCTTTTTTCACCAATTTATTATCATTCTCAGTAATGCACTAGGGTGTCTTAAAAAAAAATCTGTGAGCCTGATTGCTATAAATACAGTCATCTTTTCCCATCACCACTTCTCTGTGCTGGGGGGAAATTAATGTGTTGACTTTCTGTTTGTTTGGCAGCTGCTAAAAGCCAAAAAGCCTCCTCTGGAATCAATTAGTGGCCGCCCTTATTTCAGAATAACCAGCCAAACGGACAACTTCAGTATATGGGCAGGACATGGCCTTCCTGTTAACAGTCTCCATCTCTGCTGGCCCTTCCTGGCAACACAGGCCCAATCTGCATCTAGCATTTGCTCCACTGTTTTACCAAACCCACATTGGAACAGAAATTCCCCTCTACATTGCATGCCTCTTTCACTTCCTTTAATTGCCGGATTTAATTGTAGCCTCCACACTGCACACCAGTTTCACTTCCTTTGATGTCTTAGTTTTATGGTACCATCTTCATAGATCTATGGCCATTTTATGGCCATTCAGGGATGATTCTGCAGTCAGTACAGCATTGGCCTGGGGTATTTGAATGTGGTTTTGAGTTGCATCTTTTCTGTTCCAGTGTGGGTTTGGTAAAACAATGGAGCGAATGCTAGATGCGGAATGGACCACAGTCCTCAACCTCTACCTGTATGTAATGGTTGGTGACTTCTATTTCAGTGTAGCTGAAGAAGTGTGCATGCACACAAAAGCTTATTGGCCAGGCATCCTGGAGGGGTTGTTATTGTTGTTTTGCCCTCTTCTGGACATAGAACAGAGGTCACAGGGGGTGGGGGGGAGGTATTTTTAAATTTCCTGAATTGTGCAGGGGGTTGGACTAGATGACCCTGGAGATCCCTTCCAACTCTGTTATTCTTTGATTCAATTACTCCACTTGTCCCGAAAAAGTTCTAAAGCAACGTGGTTACTGGGTAATATTTAAAGAGGTTTCATGAACAAGCTGAATAGCAGTGGAGCTTGATCTTTCCACAGTCTGATTTGGTATATCAGTCTGCTCATATTGTAACACACAGGCTGTGTTCAAGTGCCATTTCCTGCATAAGTTAGTATCCAGCTTGGGATCTTAAACTAGATTCCGTACATGTGCAGTCAGCATTCAGCAGACCAGTTGCCTATAACCAGTTACTTGATTGGTGCACAGGGAGAACCTTTTAAGTGTTAACCCCCTTAACTCATGATAAGCTCACTGATTGCTTTGACAATACAATCGAGCAGACCGTGTATGTGTGTGTTTGTGGTGGGGGGAGATATTTCTTCCGTTCGAATCAATTCCCTTGATTGTATCTTGTTGAAATGTGTGGGGTGTGCGGCACCGTCAGCGTGAACACATCAATATTATGAGCAGGGAGAGAATTCTCAGGGAACAGGCAAGGTTCTACTGAATGCTCATCCAAGAAGCTCAGAAACCCTGAGCTGAATTTGAGATGGGCTGAGGGGAGATTGCCTAGCAAGTCTTGTTAGTAAGACTTATTAAACTCAGTGGGACCTCCTTCTATGAAAACCTACACAGGATTGGCCTGTTTCTGCTTGAGCCACTTTCTTCACGTACTGAATGCTAAAATTACTTGCTCTGAGAAAAGGCTCTCTTGTGATCAGTTCTTATAAACATTCCCCTCTTTTCTTGTTCTGTTTGAATCTAGGATTGTTTTGCTCCTTTGGCCTCCCCCCGCCCCCAAACTGTGTGGTTGGAGAAAGAAGAAAAGAATCAATATTTATGGAGTATTCAATCTCACTCTTTATGGACTAGAAAGCGATACATTTTCATTTGGAAAGGCATTTTTTTATACTTAATCTAAATAAAATCAGTTACCCCAAAGAACTGTTATCACTTATTTGAATATCATCCATAAGTCTCCTACAATGCTCTCCCGTCTCCAGAATGTTTCTGCCTAATTTGAATATCAGAAAAGCAGAAATGTATATGCTCTTGGAAAACCATGCAGGAAAAAAAATGAACATGGAAATATTAGAATGAACGCAAAAATCACAGTAGCTTCCCCACCACAGCTAGTTCTATCCTGAAATGCCATCATTCGCACTAATGCCTGAAGCAGAATGCACAGTAAATAACACAAGCTGTTTCAGCCATATCCATCATTGCCTGCTCAATGGAAAGCCACTCCTGGGTCCCTACTAGGAACCCTACCAGACTAAAAGGGTATGATGGAGGAAAAGGAGGCAGTGGTCTCCAGAACTGCATTTGTAACTTCTCTTTAATTGAGAGGGATATCAAATAACATTTTTCAGTTAAAAACCCAAGGGAGTTAATGTCATTGATAATGTGACCCCACCTTGTGACACTGACATTTATGAAAATAACAACAAATTTCTTCTTTCCTCCCCCCCCCCAATAAGACATAGAATATGGAATATAAAACAATAATTGACACATAACAGTTCAGGCCTGTTGTATTCAAGCAGACCAAGCAGGTCTCAGTCTTTTCTGACTTCTGTCTTAAAGATGAATTTACTTGCAGCTCTGCTCTGGGTTGGGGTGTCATCAGTTCTTTCATTTCAGGAGCTTCTGGTAGCCCTAGAATACTAATATGTAGTTTTTTAGAAAAGAGTCCTTCTGAGGTAAGGTACCTGCAGCTTCAGGACCTTCAGCCACTCTGGAAAGATTGCATTCCCCCCTCCCCCCAATATGGAATACTCCAAGTCTCAGGGGTGACCTTGAGTATAGTGTAGAATGCAAGTTCTGGGACAGGGTTGAACCAGGATTTAAGGTCTAGTGCAGAATCACCCAAAGAGAGACATCTTGCTTCTTGCAAGACCATGTGGAGAGGAGAAAGATAACAAAGGGACAGTAGGGGAAGGAGTCAAAGGAATTCCCAGCCTAGACAAAGAGAAGCACTCTATCCAGTTAAGGAGATAACACACCAATAATCTGGTTCAAAGGGAATGTTGATCCCCTCCCAGTGTCCAGGCACACCGAGGCCTGTTTACATCAGTGTTGATGTGCTTGGACTGTTTTCTGTCCAAAAAGATAATACAAAAGCAGGTAGTACTGTGGATGGGGGGAAATAGAAAGTGAATGGTTAGAGAATGCCATTGTGTGGATGCTCCAAAAAACAGTGCTCTGATTTTAGAAGCAAAGACAAAAAAAACTACGGGGAAGCTTCCTGGCTTCCCTCAGTGACTCTTCCTTAGCGGCCACCTCTTCCTTAGCTGGAGAGGATAGAGAGGGCAATAAGCCTCGTGCGATCTGCTCGCAATCCCTAGCAGCCTTCGAGGGTGAGCATGGTGACGTTATGGTACACAATGTTGTGACTTCACTTCTGGTGACATGCCCAGATGTGACATTATGGCATCACTATGATGCTGTAGGAATTTCCCAGATTTACCATGTCAATCTGGAAAATTCCTAGAACATCACTGTGAGGCAGTGATGTCACTTCCAGGTATGTAACCAGCAGTGATGTTGTGGTGTGGCACAGTGCTAGTTTCACACTCCTTTTGTTCCAGGCGCTCCACCAAGCAGTAGCAGGAGCCCAGAGGTAGGAGGTCTCCCATCATGGTGAGAGGCCTGGCACCCCTAATTATAAGTACAGTGGTGTGGTAAGAGATAACCAAGCTACAGAAGAGTAAAGTAGGAACTAAAGAACTGAGAGGCAGTGGCAGCCTGGTCTTACAAACAAACAACAGACTATAGTCAAGATTCAGCAGAAATATTGCCTGTTTTTCAAGTTGTAAGAGATGAACTTCATTATCCAAAGTATCGTTACATCAGGCAGCCAATGATCTCTTAATTTACATAGTATTTCACATCAAGGAAAGATGGAAGCTGGGCTGAATTTCGAATGTGGATTTGAGTCTGGAAAAGCTGTTTCTCAGCGGAAAATACTGTGGCATACACAAAGCTGACCCTGCGTTTAGCCGCCTCATCCCTTCATTAGACAGTCCCTTTTTCATGTTGACATCAGATAAAGCTGAATAGTCATTTCCCTCTTTCTAAGCTGCTGTTCTCTCTCTCTCTTTCTTGTCAGAGGCTTCCAATAAATCAATTGTTTTTTTCATGTCACGGCAGTTTAATATTTTTATCCTAGATGTATTGGTTCAGTCTCTGAAGGGTAAAGGATCTGACTAGACTAAAAAATCAAAGCAAAACTCATGTTCGACGTTGTTAGGAGAGGCCTTAATAGCTTGGAGCCCAGTACAGTAAGAAGGAATGCAATGGCCTGATTTAGCATAAGACAATCAAATGGCTGAGACAAAAAGCCGCTAAATACACAAACATATATTAAAGAATACCAATAATATAAACAAGAACGAGGTGTAAATACCAAAGGCGCAAAGATGGCCAAAATACTAGGCGGAAAACCAATAACTGATATACAGTATATAGTAAAATTAATTACAAAATGCAAAAACAGCAAAAAAAAGTCCAGCAAAGGACTAAGGCATACAGTATACGGGTAAGTTAATTACAAAACAATAGCTCAAAAACGGAAAAAGAAGTCCAGCAAAGGACTAAGGCAATGAAGACTCTGGAATTATTTTCTTCATTTCGTGCTTGTACTTCAATGGCTGTTACTGTGAAGAAAACATCAGTATACTGTTGTATACCTAGACACAAGGAGCACATAACAATTTTTTAAATAAATAAAAGTTAATAATAATACCATAGTGTGGTCAGTCTATTCATTTCTGTGCAGGTCCAATCTGACTTTCTATATGTTATTTATCTATAAGAGATATATACACACATTATAAACTATTGACAAAATACTGCAAAACTACCAGTGCCACAAGAAAATAGCTTACCATGCAATATTAGATGAATCACTCAATATGTTACAATAAAGGATGAACGGGCATCAGTCAAACGTTTCTCAATAAGCTAATACATGTATTCCCAAAGTTGATCTGCCTCTGTAGATAAAACTCCATAACGTCTTAAATATAACACTGAAAGAATCACAGGGCATCACATTGCGCTGATTTAAAGGAATAGTAACCCAGTTTCTCTAAAGGCAGGAATTTACAAGTAACAAGAAAGATCTATGTCTGCATTTAAACCAGGAGGTTGTAGGGTATTTAACCTGTATATCCAGAAGGCTTCATGCTTATAGAGTTGTTTTTGAGCATCTGTTTTATGGTAGTGATTGACAGTTAAAGTCTCCAGTACCACAAATGCAAGTATGGCCCCTTTCTATGACATGAGGAACTAGCGGAGAATCCAGACATGATTGTTGAATACAAGATTTCTGTTCTGTAACATACAACACTTAACTGAAGTAAATATGAACATGCAACGAGGAGTTGTGGAGCGTTAGTGGGCAACAAACTGGCTAATGAAACTCAACATGGGTAAGTATAAGATGATGCATATCGGAACAAAAAGAAATCCTAATTTTAAATAGATGTGGTTTTTAAAAAATATTTTTAATTGATTTTTTTTACCCTACACTACCACTTACAAAACAAAACTACATTAACTTAAAAAAAAAAGAAAAAACTAAACTACCTTTAAGGTAACAGGAATCCAGATAATAGTTAGTCTATGCCTTACACAACTTTCTTAAAAGAATGGTTACATAATTCAGGCTATATCATATTCTTTTTCTAGGTTCTAAGCAAGTTATACAAATATCTTTGAGATTCAGTGTGTGACTAAATAAAACAATCAAACTTTATAGAGATTACAGTTTATAACAATTATTTCTTCCTTGATTTTTCCTTCTTCTGCCTCTTTTTCTTCCCTTTTTCCGGGATCTAATTTTAAATAGATTTTAATGGGCATGAACTGACCGAGACGGAAAGACATCTTGGGGTTGTTGTGGAAAGATCAATGAAAATGTTGACCAAGTGTGTGGCAGCAGTGAAGAGGACAAACGCCATGGCGGGAATTATATGAAAAGGGATTTAAAACAAAACGGCTAATATTGTAATGCCCTTGTATAAAGCTATGGCGTGGCCTTGTTTGGCATACTGTGTGTAGTTCTGGTCATCACCTCTCAAAAATGATATTGGAGAACTGGAAAAAAGGAGGTCAACCAAAGGAGGTCAACCAAGATTATTAGGAGATTAGAGCACCTTTCTTATAAGGAAAGGCTGGAGAGTCTGGGACTTTTCAGTCTAGAAAAAGATAGCTAAGGAGAGACATGACAGAAGTCTATAAAATTATTCATTGTGTACAAAAAGTGGATAAAGGGAACTTTTTCTTCCTCTTCCATAATACTAGAAATCAGGGGCATTCAATGAAATTGTTAGGAAGTAGTTTCAGAACAGACAAAAGGAAATACTTCTTTAGTTCACTGCTGGTGGAGGTAGTCATGGCAACAAGCATAGAACTCTTCAAAAAGGGATTAGATGGAGTCATCCAGGACAAGTCCATCAATGGCAACTAGCCACAGGGTCTGAAAGGAGCTGTCATATGCAAGGGTAGCACACCTTGGAATATCAGAACTGGGAGGCAGCAGGAGGGGAGGGGAGGGGATCAGCCTCCAGGGCTACTGTTTAGCCACTGTGCAAGACAGGATGCTGGACTAGATGGACCACTAGTCTGATCCAGTAGGCTCTTCTTACGTTCACACAGTATTTATTTATTTATTTACAACATTTATGCTTCCTTTCCACCTGATCAGGGATCTCATGGTAGCAATCATTAAAACATTTGAACAATTAAAAAAAACATTTAAAATTATAAAACAATTTAATAAAAACACATAAGCCATCAACACCAGAATACAGGAGGAAAGCCAGTAGCAGTTTTTGGCCCTATGCCAAACAAAACAAAACTCTTCACCCACTGGTGGAAGGCACTGATAGAGGGGGAGACAGATGAATCTGCTCAGGGAGGGAGTTCAAAAGTGTTGGTGCCATAACTAAGAAAGCCAGAAGTGGCACGGTCCCTATGACCTACTCCAGTCAACACTATGGCTGCAGCATTTGGTACCTGCCTCAGCATCACCAGGGCCTTGGAGCCTCCTTTCCCTGATCTGTCCCTGGGACTCTCCAAAGAGGCAAAATAGCTGTTAGCAAGGCTCATTTTGTAGCAAGAGCTCCTCTGCATATTAAGCCACACACCCCTGATGTGAGAGCCAGTTTGGTGTAGTGGTTAAGTGCGCGGACTCTAATCTGGAAGAACCGGGTTTGATTCCCCACTCCTCCACTTGCACCTGGCTGGATGACCTTGGGCAAGCCATAGCTCTGTACCAGCTGTTCTCTCAAGGACAGCTTGGGAAAGAGCTCTCTCAGCCCCACCTACCTCACAGGGTGCCTGTTGTGGGGAGGGGAAGGGAAAGGAGTTTGTAAGCCGCTCTGAGACTCTTAAGTGAGTGAAGGGCAGGATATAAATCCAACCTCTTCTCTTCTTCTTCTCTCTCTTGATGTAGCCAATCCTCCAAGAGCTTACATAGCCCCTGTAAGAAGAGTTCTGTAAGCTCTTGGAAGATTGGCTACATTAGGGGTGTGTGGCCTAATATGCAAAGGAGCTCCTGCTACAAAATGAGCCCTGGCCGTTAGCACTGCCCAAACACCAGCAGTTCCTGACACTCTTTGGAGAGGAGGACTCAAGACAGCAGTGATTCCGGGGGGAAGAAGCATCCTCCCCTTCTACATTCCAACTCCCTGTTGCTGCTTCAGCTTCAAGTACACCCTAGCCCAGCACTAAAAAGCAGCTGTGCTTCCCACCTTCTCCAGTCCTGGGGCCCTGTTTCCAGCCCACAGTTTGGAAACATTTCCACACCATCTGCAGTGACCCCTGTGTGGCAGAGAGCCAGGTGTGCCACACCCATGTCTGGAGGGGTGCAAACCTTCAACCCTTGTCTACCTCCGTTCTCCACAGGCACCTGCAAAGGCTGTACCCAACAACGTTGCTACCAGAGGAAAGAGAGATGGCCAGTGGGAGGAAGAAGAAGCCCACTCCATCCTAGCAGGGAGCAGTGGAGGGGGAGCAGGAGGCCCCTCGAAGAAAGGCTCTCCACACTCAGGGTGCCATGGGTGGGATGTCAAGGCACCCCACCCTCTAAGAGGTCATTCCACTGGGAATGCTGACAGTGACACCAAAAGGGCTATGTGGAGGGCCCAGGAAGTGTGATGGTCCAAATTCTGTACCACTGACCCATGGCCCTGGCTTTCTAACATAAAGTGTCTGGAACAACAGTGAAACCATTAATGAGAAGAAGCTACAACATGAGTTTTTTTTTCAAAGGTTAGCTGTGTCAGTCTGAAGTAGAGCATCTAGATTTGAGTTCAGTAGCACCTTAAGAGGCCAACAAGACTTTCAGGGGATGAGCTTTCCTTCTGACTGGGAGATGAAGAGTCTGAGATCTCCCCTGCAACTTGCATCTGACAAAGGGAGCTTTGACTCTCAGACCCTGAAAATCTTGTTGGCCTCTAAGGTGCTGCTGGACTCAGGCTGAGGACAGACTGGCAATCTAAAGCGGGGCAGGCACGCTTCGCAAACAGAGGAAAGGAGCACGTTCAGACATGCGCATCTGTCCGTCGGCTCTGTTGCGTACTTACCCGTCTCCCAGTTGCTTTCCTTCCGCTTTACCCGGACACCGGTTTTTCCCGGTGTTCAGGGGCCTTCCTCCGCATGCCTCCCGCTTCCAAACAGTGTGAACTGAAAGAAACGGGAGGCATCCGGAGGAAGTGTGAACGCACCGGCAAAAAGTTTTGCGCATGTGCGCATGCGCGCATGTGCGCACATGCAAAAAACATCAAAGGAAAACAAAAAAAGTGCAGCAGCGTGCGCAAGCCGCGCGCGCTGGCTATGCAGCAGTCTGAACGCTCCGTGGCAGTCTGAACGCTCCGTATCGCCGCTGATCCGCATTGCTCTGGCCAGTGTGAACGGCCAGCTCCGTGGGTTTTTTCCCCCGCTCCAGTTCCCTCCGCTTTGCCTCCGCTTCAGATTGCCAGTCTGTCCTCAGCCTCAGATCCAGCTCTTCTACAAAGTGAGAGTTTCCTCTTCCTTTTGAACAGGAGCGTGATAGAAGTGCACTGTTCTCCACAAATCCCTGAAGTTGACTGAGAGCACAGTTTGGAAAGAAACTGTAGCTTGAGCACTGCACTGATCATTGTGTTGTGCCTTTCTGTGCCATACCTAACTTCTTGCAGATGAACAAGCATCTCGTATGTTTCAGCTGTTGGGCTCTTGCAATGACTACTAAAGCCATAGTTTTTGTTTCATCTGTCACCCTCCAAGTGACAAGGGTTCACATATCTTAAGTGAAGGTTTAGCACAGTTGCTGCTCTTCCTCAGTACTGGCAAGATGCATTTCTTGACAGCACATATTGGTGACAAAGCTTTCCTTTCCAAAGAGCATTGTGCAGTATTTATAGTGCAATCGAACTTCTCAGCATCTGAACAAAATGTATTCTAATGGCCAAAACAATTTGTGATGAAGTTCACAGATCTCCACCGAAGGTATAATGCTCTTTCATGCACTGCCTCAGCAAACCATTTTAAATTGCAGTTTAACTGAAATTTCTCTTTCAGGTCTCTCAAGTTCCTTTTGGATAAAATCTAAGTCAATAGAAGTGTAACTAATGGGTACAGAAAAATAACCTTTTAAAATGTTTGGAAGTCGCATTGGCTCCAAACTCATTTTCTTTTTCCTTTTGGAGAAAATCATCAAGGAAATCATTTTTTTTCCTTGTAAATACATTGCATGTCTTCAGGATTTGTAGTAACAAATTTAAAAAGCAGTAAAAAGACTTTAAAAATCTGTATAAAATTGCTCTCTGGTTTTTATCCTGCCTTTTCTTCAAGGAGCTCAGGAAGGCATATATCCCCTTTCCAATGTTCCCTCTAAGGCATAGAGTTTTGTGAGCAAAAATTCTGCTTTGTGAGTTACTGGCATTAAAGCTGTGAGCGAGCAATTTGGCTCCTGCATCAATTAGTTTGCTCTGGAGTCATCCTTCCTGAGCTAAGACAAAAATGTGTGAGCCAGAGGCTAAAAAACAGTGAGCTAGCTCTCACTAACTCAGCTTAGAGGGAACACTGCCCCTTTCCCCCATTTTATCTTCTCAACAACCCTGGGAGATCGGCTAAGCAGAGAGATAGTGACAGACGAAAGGACATGCATGGCTGAAGGAGGTGTGTGTGTTCAGATCCCCTAACTTTCTCAGTCTTATTTCAACAGTTTAACTTCTACACCACAATGGCTGTGATCACACTGGTGGCTTAGAGCAATATGGTGCCGCCTCTAATTGAACCGGTTGAAAGTATTGCAGGTCATATCAGCCACACAGCACACCCTGCTGCAGGCTACCTATGGAGACATTCCATGGTAAAGCATCCACATTATTGCAGCGCATCAGCCATGAAGCACACTGCCCAATTTTTTTTTCAAAATTCATGTGCGCACATAGTGCATGCACAGACATACACACATAGGCAATTTTCTAAAAAAAATCACGTCCCCAGTGGCAGAATGGATCTGCAGGTTTAGACTGCCAAATCCGTTCTACATGCGCTCCCCCATGTTCAGACATCTGGCCATGCACGATTGATGCACGGGGAAACAAAAACACCACTTCGGAGGTGGTGGCTTTTAAACCTGGCTTCAAGTCATCCTCTGACAGGGTGAGTACACCCAGGGAACGCCTGACAGATGTGGCAGTGTGACCAGGCCCATTTAATCCATTTGTGAATTGTGCCTATATCAGGCCAAACTGCCAGTCTGAACACAATCAAAGTCTCACACTGATGTCAAGTGGTCATATCTTAAGATCAGGTAGAGAGATGAAATTTTCAAGTATAAATGGAAGAAGAACATTCCAGAGTTTTTTAAAAATATATTTATTTAAAAATTCTTCTGCCTTCCATTATTCCCACCCCCTGGGATCCCCTAAGAGATATATGCTTTGTTTTTATAAATGCTTTATTTCAGTTAGAAAGAAACTGTTTTTCCTCTCTGTCAGCAAGTCAAATAATAAAGCATGATGCCAACATGATCTATGAACTCTATTCTTCTTTTCCTAGGGGTTGGGGGGGCAGACTGAGAGTACGTGCCGGGACCATGTCCCTGCCGCCGCTGCCTCCCCCCCGACCTGGCCACTCCTGCTTCTGTCCCTCCCTCCATCCGTCCAGGGGCCAGCTGGGCATTTGCTTAGCTGGCCCCTGGATGGACTGAGGGAGGGAGGGACAGAGGCAGCCAGGCTGGTGGGGGGGGGGGAGAGAGAGAGAGAGAGAGACAGCGGCAGCACAGCAGCGGCCCTAGGAAGGGCCTAGGGATTCACAGCGGGCACTCCATTTTCCCCGGGGGGGCTCAGTCCCCCCTGGGAAATTTCGGGGGTGGCTCAAGCCCCCCTGTAGTTGACGCCTATGGGAATCACTGCTCTACAGAACACACAAAGATGGTGGCCTTTTCCTCACGAAGAGCAGCTACTCAGAGGCACCCTACTCTTTAATTCTATCTAACAACTATAAAAAGTTGGGAAGGGAAGGGAAAGGAATAACAAGGAAGGGAAAGAAATAACAATTGAGGGGGTAGCCCAGTTTATCCAGATCTCAGAAGCTAAGCAGAGTCAGCCCTGGTTAGTATTTGGATGGGAGACCACCAAGAAGTCTGGGGGTCACAACGCAGAGGCAGACAATGACAAACCACCTGTGAGCATATCTTGCCTTGAAAACACCATGGGGTTGCCATAAGTCAGCTGTGACTTGTCGGGGGAGGGGGGTAGTACAGTTACATGATTTGCCCTAATCAGGATAGCTCAGGCTGCCCCGATCTCATCAGGATCAGCCCTGGTTAGTATTTGGATGGGAGACCTCCAAGGAATACCGGGGTCACAACGCAAAGGCAGGCAGGCAATGGCAAACCACCTCTGAGAGTCCTTTGCCTTGAAAACCCCTTGGGGTCACCAAAAGTTTTAAAAACATTCAAAGTAATGTTGGAGATATTTTACAAGACCTAGATAGTAGATTCCTTATTATTAAGGGAATCTTCAATGGGGGGAAAAATTGACAGTGGGGTCTATGTACACACTAACAAAAACAATTGGACTTTTTATAAATTATTAAATAAGAAACTAAAAGAATCCATTGAGAGGATTCGATAACAGGCAGCGACTTCAGGGCTGTTAGCAGCCAGTGGGAAGATAGATTTGGCTAAAGTTAGTATAGTAAAGTTAAATCCCTCCCTTTAAAATTTGTTGAAATTCTCTGCTGATCATTTCAATTTGATCAATATTTGGAGACAGCAGCATCCCATGGTAAAGGGCTATACCTTCTATTCTCCAGTTTACATCAGCTATTCCAGAACTGACCTCTTTCTAATTACAAGACAGTTAGGTACTTTTGTTAATATGTCCAGTGTGGAGCCTAGTGTATATGCAGATCTTGCTCTGATGGTCTTGAGTATAAATCTTGGAAATAAAATATCAGATTTGTGGTGTCTAAATGACAACATAATGTTAGATAAAGAGTGAGTGAAAATTATACAAGAAGAATTGAAAGCATTTTTTGAAATTAATAACAGCAGTGAAGTGTTTTAAAGTTCTATCCGGGAAGCCGGTAAAGCTTATATTAAGGGAGTTTGTATAAGTTCCATATCAACACATAAGAAAAAGAAAGAAAGAAACACAGTAGGATTGCACAGAAAAAATATCAAACATCTAGAAAGTATTCATAAACACACCAGACCAGGATTAGTTTTGAAAAAAGTGAAAGAGGAAAAAATGAATTACTAAATTTAAACCTGGAAATGATTCAAAAGAATCTAATGTATGTTAAACAAAAATGGTTTGAGTCAGCTGGGAAATCAGAAAAGGTCCTAGCTGCCCAAGTTAAAAAGAAACAAGCTGAAGAAGCAATAATAGCTATTAAAAACAGCTATTAAAAATTCAGATGACAAATATATTTAAAACCTCTGAAAGAAGGTCACTCTCCTGAGATTATTGGTAGAAGATAGACAAAAGTTAGATGCCTTGCCCGGTCCAACCCACAATGGAGTATTTGGCTTTGAGACCAGTTTTCTCTGGTCCCCTCCTAATCCATGCTGATTGTTCCAGTCTTTCATGATTACAGTCTGCCAGCGTTATGCACAAGTGCCTGTCAGCCATGAGTTTGCCATTTGCTGATTACAGCATCCACTCATTTTGTATAGGGGCAGCCACTGGGGGTTTTTTTTGGAGGGGGGGTTATTGAATAAAACTTTTAAAAAGAAAAAAAAGTCATAGGAGCCCAGTCACACGAGTGAGATAATCCGGGGGGGAAGCGAGGCTTTTTGCGCCGGAGCAAAATGAAGTGTGGTATCATGATCAGATGGTCTCCCAAGTCTCCGTGCTCAGGCCATCAGCTGCCAATCACACGGTGATGGTGAAGCATCGCAAAGTTCAGCAGTACTGCGTTTGTACGCATGTTCAGGTCCGTGTTTGTGCACATGCGCAGGTCTGCATTTGCGTGCATACCATGGAGGCTCAAAAAAACCCCATCCGGTGTGAGATGGGATATAGATGGGTGCCAGATGCGACAGGATACCCGCGCTTCCACGATCCGATGACCGCCCACACCCCACGTTTTTCGGAAAGTATTGCACTTTCGCAGGTATCTTTTAACTCTGCATCTTCAGCGGGGCGATAAAGGGGCTGATGGGTGCAGAACGCTTGCCAGATGTTTCTGTGTGATCGCGCCCTGAAAATCCGACCAGGAGTCATGCCTATTGCATAGCTACTTGTGCGTGTGACCAGGGCCATCTGTGATTTAATGGCAGCCCCCCATGGATGAGAAGTGGGGCAAGAATTATGGGAAGGGGAAAATATCCTACATGGAGTACTTGCAAGGGAAGGGATGATGAAAACATTAAGTGGGATTTTTTTTTGTAAAGAAGTATTACCATTAGTTTCATTTGTTACAGTGCCTGCCTGCAGTCCTCATATGCCCAACCCATGACGGTAGTAATGGAGGCAGATCTGAACACATGCAAATGCTGAACAATCCAACTGGGCTGCCCTTTGCTTTGGATTTTATTTGGGTATCATACACAGCCATCTTTTGTCTCCCTAGTGCAAGGGAGAGCTGTCCTGATTCTCCTTGGTTAAGGGAGAGACAGGAGAGGAGGTTATAGTTGGTGCCTCTGCAGCTGGGTAAGTAATTGAAGGTGTCCAGAAATGCATACTGGACAAAAAAGTCAGAGCTGGCAGCTCCAGCCCTTGATGCTTCCAAAATAATAGGCTGCCACAAAACATCCTGTCATGAATTCCCTTCCTTCAGATGTTGCTGTCTGCAGGTAGTGCTTTGTAACGTTTCTGCAGCTGTCTCCTGAAAGGAAAGTCTCCTTAATTTTTTTTATAAATCCATATAAGTAATTGGAGGTCTAAGTGAGTAGTAGAAGGCACTGTCAATTGTTGCATCTCTAGGTGGTCTTGGGCAAGTCGCCCCACAGCCTGTACACATCCGTAGTAACACCTCCTAGCAACACCTTTTTGTGGAAGCCTTCCAGTCCACCCCAGGGCTCCAAAGCCGAAGAGCAAGATTACAGGTGGTGGTGGAGGACTCTTGAGAAAAAAATGATTCAGCCACCTAAAGTCCTCTCTTCCTTCTCCACCAAGGCACGATAAATGTTCCTGTTTGTGGCAGGCAGCTGGATTTACAGCAAGGAGAAAGTGATAGAGACCTGTTTAAAAGACTGCAGTACTAATCAGGATGAGGCTGCAATAGACCTTTGAGTTCTGGTGTTCTTTTTATATAAACCTTCTCCCTGCCACCCTCTGGATGATAATGAGAAAGACATTCTTGTAGCAGCAAATAACTATGATCAAGTTGAACAGGTTAAATTGCTGGGGACAAAAGTCACAGGGTCAAGGCTTAGAGTCAGTTCTTCATCCAGGCACCACTAAAAGATCAGCCAAATTAGCAAGGTCAAGATGGAAAGGTGCTCTAATCAAAAGACTGGACTTGAAATGTACAAAGTAACCTGAGACAAACCAAGGTTGTAGGAAAAGCTGAGCTAGCATTAGTACAGAAGATAACACTGAGTGGGTTGCCCTGAAACATTATGTAGGACTTTATTAATAGTGAATTGATTTTCACAAAGAGGTTTGAAACATCTTGATCACAGTACCTGTTTTCTCTGGAGTCAAGCACTCCATAGGATTATTAAAATTTATTCATTTAGGGTATTTCTATGCTGCCCTTTCAGAGACCTGCTTAAGGTAGCTTACAATTAAAAAACACAGTGTAGAAACAAGCCATTAAAGAAACTGTGTGCATGATTTATTCACAATCTGAAATGAACAGCAACACAGGGTGGCTTTGTGTCTGTGCTGTCGGCAGCATTCAGCAGGGTGGCTGGTTGGTTACTGTTAATGCATGATCATAACTGACTGGCTTGCCTGGTGTACTAATGCTTCAGGAACATCATGGGCAGGTCAGGTATCCTTAAAGTCAACTACATTTTAAGTGTATGTGCTGTTTTACACCTACACAGTCAATGGGGGAAGAGATCAATGGGTAGCCGTGTTTGTCTGTAGTAGTAGAAAAGAGCAAGAGTCCAGTAGCACCTTAAAGACTTAAGAACCCGGAAGGTTAAATTAATACAAATTTGAGGGCCAGTTCCTCAAAAAAACAATAAATGTGAAACATAAACATATAAATAATGCAAAATTATCAAAAATTCATGTATTTCTTACAAGATAATTTAAAAACAGTTATGGGCCCAACTACAGCCTCAATGCAAGATAAAATCATACAATGTACACAGATGAAACCTAATGTGACCCATTGTGTTTCAGCCTGACTGGCCTTTTGCAGTGGTCAAACATAGATAGTACACGTAGGCTCAATACTGCAATAATAATAATAATACAAATAGTTAATCAGTGCAGGGCCAAAAAGGAGTTCTGGTGAAAAGGAAAGGAAAAAAATGTATTAACAAATTGCCTCCATAATAATTCTATGACTTATGTCAAGTAGGTAATTTAAATTGGTCATTTTTTCATACTATTTTATGTTTATGATTAGGTATTGGATGCAATTTGTTAATACAATTTTTTTCTTTCCTTTTCAACAGAACTCCTTTTTGGCCCTACATTGATTAACTATTTGTATTATTATTGCAATATTGAGCCCACATGTACTATTTGTGCTTGACCACTGCAGAAGGCCAGTTAGGCCAAAACGCATCAGATCACATTAGGTTTAATTTGTGTACATTGTACAATTTTTATCTCATATTGCATTATATTTATCTTGTATTGTATTTATCTTGTATTGAGGCTGTAATAAAGACATGTATTTTGGATAATTTTGTACTATTTATGTTTTACATTTATTGTTTTTTAGGAACTGGCCCTCAGATTTGTATTAATTTAACCTTCCTGGTTCTTAATTCAATTTTTTTAGTTAAGCTTTTTGTTCCCCTCCTTTCTTTTCTTTCTGCATCTTAAAGACTAACAAAATTTGTGGCATGGTATAGGCGTTTTGAGGAATCTGACTCATGAAAGCTCATACCCTGCTACAAATTTCATTAGTCTTTAAGGCGCTTCTGAAGACTTGCTCTTTTCTACAGTCAATGGGAGTTATCATCAGTTGAGAAAAATTCATCAGGTTGATGCACTCTAAGAACTTATTGAAGGGAAGGAGATGTGGCTCAATGGTAGACCATCTGCTTGACATGCAGAAGATCCCACGTTCAATCCCCGGCTCCTCTAGTTAAAAAAAAAATCAGGTGAGGTGAAAGACCTCTACCTGAGACTCTAGAGAGCCACTGCCACTCTGAGTAGACAATACTAACTTTGATGTACCAGTGGTCTGATTCAGTATAAGGTCTGATTCCTGTGTTTACTTGGATTTCCCAGGAACCAGTAAGAGAAGATGCAGAGTATTTTGGATGCAATTTGGAACCCTCTATAATACAAATATGCTTGGCTAAGTCAGGCAGGCAGTGTGGTGGCAGGGGACAGAGAAAGAAATCATGAATCTTCCCTCCAACCCAAACTACCACAGAACAATCAAGACAATAGAGGAAAGCACTGCTTTTTGTAAATCCACTCCACCCCCCCACCCCGGTCAGATAGATTGGAAAGATGATAGATGGGAGAAGAAAATAGGGACAGCCATGGTAGAACAGTGCAAGAACAATGTGTGACTAACACTTTCGTGTTACACTTCAAAACAATTTTGAGTGCTCAAAAAAGTGACCCCCCCAAATGGTTGGGGGGTGGGATCAAGTTGCTATTCTAACACAAGATTCTCCTTCCATTTAACACACACACACACAAATCACAATCTGTTTTTTAATATAGTTAATATTGTTATGATCTGTCTATCTACACGATTCAGGAGAATTTCCATTCCTCTTCCCTAATATTGACAAAACAGATATTTTCTATGACCCATACAGACAAAAAAAAACCCCCAACCCTCTATACAAACTCTTCTTTGACACTTCCACTGGTGCTGCACAGATATCTTCAATTTTGTTTTCCTAGTCTCTGAGCAAAAGGAGGTCATTCACATTTTTTTTGTAGCTGTGCATTCAAATGTGATTTACTTTTGCATTCTCCCTTCTGTTCTCTTTTTTTCTTTCCACTTGACAGCACAGACTTGAAAAGCCTTGTCAGATGCATTGAATTGTGTTAAATAGTAAAGAATGAACATGTGACAAAAGATAGCAAAGGAAAGATACAGAGTGGCCATTCTGACCATCCCAAAATGAATAAACTTCTCCCTCGTTCCCTACGTTGGGTACAAAATTATGATAACTGTAAAAGCCAGCTTGTTTTATAATTGTCTTGGTATAGGCATGTATGATGGACCCCCGTATCTCCCCAAACTGTCTGGCAGATTTTTCCAATCAAAACTCCAGTTCCCTTCAGTGTCTGAGTCACCTTACAGTGGCGTGTCTATCTTGTATAATGATATAAACTTCAAACTGTCCCACAGTTTGTTTAGATATTGGTTTAGGCTGTTGACCCGGTACAGGAACTTGAGGGAAAGTTAGGAGCTGTCCTGTTCTATAAACCCTTGTAAAATGGCACTTGAGGCAAATTAACTTTCAAAAACAGAATAAAGATTTTATTAAACAGGAAGGGAATAAATGTATAAAAGGAATAGTTAAGGTTTTGAGATTGCTGAGGTAAAAACTTTCTAATATATATACAGATTTGAATTCTTAGAACATTGAAGAGAGTGTATTTGTCGTTTTGTTTCGAGGTTTTTCTAGTTCTTTCTTCGAGAGGTACTTTGTTCAGTATATTTCAGCACTAACAAAATTCTTATTAATGTTTCTTCTGGAGGACAGCATTTGCATAAAGTTTCTAGATTTCTTTGAAGGAAGAGTTCTAGGCTTCCCTTTAGACATTACAGCTTTTTCACTAACTTCTGAGTTGTCTAAGCTTCTCCCCTTTATCACAGACCAGGGTTATCTTCCCAACCCCTTTCACTGGCAGGAAGTTATTCTCCTTGTCCCTAAAAAGCAATAACTCCTTTTACTATTTGGCTTGTATGGGAGTTTACTCTAACTACCCAGACCTTCTGCCAAATCCTTCTCCAGTATCCTTTGTCTGTGTAAGGCTTTCCTGTCTGAGAATCTAAGTTCTTCCTCATAGCATTTTTATTATATTTAAGACAATGGGGTTTCTCTTCTTCTGTTTGTAGAAGTACTTTCTGCTTAGTGCCTGTCAGAAAACACTGACTCCCAAATGTCTCTTCCTTGATAAGCTAAATCCTTTGGTTACTGATCCAGCCATTAGATTTCAAAACAAGACCAAGTGGCAAAAGACCTCTTTTCCCTTCACATCAGCTGATGTTGGCCAATCAGAGAGTGAGCAGAGCAGCCAATCACATGAGCTCTTATCTCCAGGGAAGATTAACTCATGAACTCCCTGACTCTCTGACACAAGCAGAATTTTTTAAAACCTGCTTTTCTTTGCAATCCGTCATAGCACGTCATATTTTTCAAGCTTCTTTTTGTAAACAGCTTGACTAAAATGTACATCTGTACTCTCTGTTCAATGCAGTTTCCATCCTTCTGTGACAAAAAAGTCTTATGAGGTTCATTTTCAGATTCCTTGCTGCTCATCAGAATGACAAGACAAATAATCTAGACATTTTCTTTAAAAAAAAAAGAAAAATTAATCAAACAAAAGATATTTCATTAAATTCAAAGATACAGGAGATGGCTTGAGACATACATTGATGGGACATGGAAATTGCTAAGAAAAGTCATAGAATCCCCCTTTGTATATGAACCCCTCAGTTTCATAGAGAAGGAAAATGAGCTCAAAACACATGTGCACACTTAATCCATCTTTATTATAATTAAGTCACATATGTCTTTAATGAACAAAAATACCATTTACTGGAATGACATTCAGCTGGCTCCTGAATAGTTCATCCTGTAAATTATAGGCAGTAATTGCTGTTTGTTTTACTGTGCACAAATTGTGTTGGATATTGAATATGTCCAGTTTCCTCCAGGGACTAGTGCTAGAGTAGATAGTCCCAATGCCATCCCTAAGAGGACTTTGATTCCTAATGAATCAAGGCTATTGATTCCTAATGAAAATAACAGAGACAAGGGAAGCAGTAAGGAATGAGTTCCCTTAAACACTGTTGGACCTATTTCTGAATAAACATGAACAGGATTGTGTCACTGATGATGTAGGTAGACAGCAGACCTTCAAACCAACACATACTTCTTCATGTGAGTTGGGTCATGCTACTATAATCACTAATTTGGCAGTGAGGAGGGGACAGGAGTTTCTCTGCAAAAAGTACAGATCAAACATTCCCATTACTGTTAGCAGCTGTAACAACCCATGGCTCCAACCAGTAGGAAATATTCAGTTGCTATTAACACTTTTCCTAACTAAACTCCATCTTCGTACAATGTTTTCTTTGTATTACAGTGAACCTATACATTCTGATTAGTGCTGGGGAGATGGCCTTATAAATTGCTAGGTTTTATATGTCCCCCCTCCCTTTAATTCTCTTTCTCTGTAGCTTTCAGTACATCCTGAAACCTATTTTGCATCCAGTGCCACCTGATCCAATTCACTGTGCAACACATCTTGTATTCCATGTCAGAACTCTACAAACTACAGATCTGAGACCTCTCCATCATGCCTTGAGCCATCTTTTTTTTGTTGTTTTTGCAGTAAATATCCAGCATGATGAAGAATCTGGGGAACTGAAAGTTATTTTGTGATTTTTTGGTTGGTTCTGTTAAAATGGCTTTACACAACTGTCGTGAGTGGCCGATGTGTGCTCCTTGGCTAGGGCAGTAGTCTATGTTATGCTACAGCAGTACGAGAACAATGGAAGAGAGGGACCTGAGAAGACTTGTGAGAGAAATCCCAGCCCCACACTTCATCCTTTCTTGCTCTTCCTAATTGCTCATTTTCCTAGTCCCTATGCATATCCTGCTCACCCCTCTGCCAACCTATACTTACAAAAAACTTTTCATGTAGTTTTTGAAAGTTACTTTTTAATACTCCATGTGATACACAGACACGTACATACATAACTTTTATGTATTTTTCTGGAAACCTTGGGATTATTATTCTGGAAACCTAGGGATTATTTCAGAAATATCTTGCCTAGCCCTGGCTGCATATTTTTATTTGCACAATAAGGCCAGTCACCACTATTAAATATACAATGCTATTGCTAGTATAGTACCAGTCGAGTACAGTCCTAATCAAAGTTACTTTGATCATAAGAAATAGGGGTATTTAACAGTGAGTACCATCCATAGATCTTGTTAGCAAATAGACAGGAAACTACAGAGGCAGAAGAACCAAAGGGCACTCACATTAGGGCATGTAACCAAATTTACTCTTTTTAAGAATATAAGGAGAGCCTTTCTGGATCAGATTAGTGGCCCATCTAGTCCATCATACTGATTCACACATATTTAAACTTAGATTCCCCCCCCCCCCCGATATGCAATACCTTGCCAACACTGAACTACATTTACAACCTAGTTGACCAGTCACCCCATTCAAGGACATTCTCCTATAGTTCTTCACAACTTGCCTTCATTTTCACCACCCTGAATAATTTGGTATGATCCAGACTTGGCCACTATACTGCTCACCCCCAATTATAGATAATTTATGAACCAATTAAATAGGAGTGTTCCAATACTGATTTTTGTGGGACCATACTGCTCAGTCCTTCCACTGTGAGAACTGTACATTGGTTCGTATTCTGTTCTTTCTGTTGTTTAACCAAGTTTCTATCCATAACAGAACCTGTCATCTTATTCCATGACTGCTAAGCTTACTCAGAGTGGTACTCTAAAATATGGACCACTTAATCATGGACAGGGTAGCAGACAGTATTTCAAATTTAGACCCTTCGTTAGGACAGTCAAATTACATAATGAGATGGTTCCCGATTTTGGAGAATTTAGACAAACTTATAAAGGAGATCCACCCTTCACAACGCAAACAGTATTATAAATTTTTGAAGACCGGATGGTTACTCTAAGTATACCAATGAAAGCACAAAAGTTGAAAGTTTAATCCTTTAGGGAAAACATGGTTACCTATTGAGATAACAGTTTGTTGTTAGTCATTACTGCCTGATTCTAAAAGTTTTCTATTTCATATAATGGTAATATGAATGTTATACTTTATAGTTCATGTTAAAGTTGGTATAACCTAATTATGTACAATTTTGTTTATTGTACTGCATAGTTGAACAGTTTTTGTTGTAGTTGTTATATTTTTAAAAAAGCATTTTGAGTGTCCAAGTAACTGGATCACCATTATCTACATGTTTGTTTACTTTCTCAAGAACTTCAGAAGCTGGTGAGGCAGGACTTCCTTTTGCAGAAGCCACGTGATTTTCCCTCAGCGGGCTTTCTTCCTCTATGTGCTCAATAATTCTGTCTTCATTACAGTTTCTACTGGTTTGCCTGGACATTAGGCTCACTGGCCTGTAATTTCTTGGACTGACCTTTAAAAAAACAAAAAAACACACAACTGTGTATGTGACATTCAGCACTTTCCAGTTCTTCAGCACTCAGTGAATGTAAAAAGAAAAATCCAAAAGGCAGTAGTTTTCCTGTAAGTGCAGACATACCTTGCCACATTTGATAAAGCAATGTCATCTGAGGAAATGGCTCTCATTTGATTTGGCTGTTCTGATCTGCTGCTTCTTTCTAAAGGCTACATTTTGATGGATTGGCCTGTTACACTACAACGTTAGTTAGCATCAGGCAAAATCTGAGGAGCTTGTAAAGAATATTATATATGGATCTTTAATTAAAACAAAGCAATTAAACTCACTGAAGCAGCTGTCATTAGAACAAGTATTACCCATTCTGCAGAGAACTGAGAGAATTGCTCTTGATTTATTCACACCGAATGTTGTTATATATTTGCTACCTAGGAGTGGTTTCTGTATTCTTAGGGAACTTGTAACTTATTTTAACTGTGCTCTCATCATCACAATTAAATAATGAAAAATGAAGGCATGTCCCCTGCTTTCAAATGTGTGCTTTTGTGGGTGGGCTGCAAATTTTAAGCCATATTTTTTTAACTTTGCAGACCACTTCCGACAACTGTGGACTCATGGGAATTTGCTTATCATTGGTGGTGTGGAAATCGCTGGGAGTCAAGCTACATGCTGTGCTTTTTGATGAGTTGCATTGGGGTTCCCCAAACCCAACACATTTTCCCAGCAGCCACACAGCAGCTGTGGGGAACATCTTTTTTTTAAAAAAAATCAATGAGAGACTGATTCTGCTCAGAACGACAGTGCTGGGAGGAGGGGCCCCTGTTTCACCATCTGCCCTTTTCCCCCTAGCTGAAATGGCCTCAGCAAGAAGTCATTTGCTGCTCCAAAATTATGCAAATAACTCCTTGCCAGAGCTATTTCAGCAGGGGAAATAGCCTGGAGAAGAAAAGCAAGACCTCCCTCCCCAAATTGCTGTACTAAGCAAAACTGGGTTCCTGTTTTGTTTTGTTTTTAAATCAGTCCTTGCAACGGTTGTATGGTTGCTGGGAAACTGGGTCCAGGGTACCCCAAAATGTATCCCAAAAAATAAAGCCTGAGTAAAATTCATCAGGCTTTACCTAAATGCATATGCACACATTAACCTGCTGCTTATTTTTCTGGCCCTTTTCTAGCTCTGTGATGTTGCCGTCGCTTGAAATGAGGCGATTAAAACCTTATGCAGCATTCCAAATGTGACAGTACCATGAAGGCATAACGCCAGTGGGCATTTGATTTTCAGTCCCTTTTCCTAATAGCCACTGACACAGAGTTGGCTTTTTTCACTACTGCTGCCCTCATTTTCTCTGAGGTATTTACCACAGTCCAAGGATCTCTTCCATGTGAGTCATAGGCCCATAGCTAGTTTAGATCCCATTAGTGTACCTGAGAAGCTCAAATTGTTTTACGACGCTTCTTACATTTGTTTCCTTGAAAATCTAATTTTCCATTTAAAGATCCTTTACACAACTAGAAAATATTTTATTTATTTATTTATTTAATCTGTTAATCGCCCAATCCTTGCCAGTGCAGGGCTCTGGGCAATATACAACATTCATAAAAACAATATACAACATTCATAAAAACAAAACATTAATAACACATTTCAAACAGATCCGATAGCATTAGCTAATTTATCCAGTTTCAGACTGCTGGTTACTTCGCAGGCAGGGGAGAGGAGAGCAAGTCAGATATAAGAAGTAGCAGGAGTGGATAAGCTAGGATGGAAACTGTTGCTGTCCTCAATCAAAAGCCTGGTGGAACAGCTCTGACTTACAGGCCCAGTGGAATTGCATGCAGTCCCGCAGGGCCCTGATAATATTTGGCAGAGAGTTCCACCAGGTTGGGACCAGGACCGAAAAGGCCCTGGCCCTAGTTGAGGACAGCTGGATAGCTTTAGTGATGGGGACCACTAGCAAGTTGTTATCTGAGGAGCGTAATGATCTCCCAGGGACATAATGGAGGAGACGGTCCCACAAATACATTGGTCCCTGACCACTCAAAGCTTTATAGGTCAATACCAAAACCTTGGATTTGGGGGTCTTCATAGGCTGCCTGAGTTCCCACCATATTGAACAGTTCAGTGTTATCCAGAAGCATGGCTAATTTACTGCTCTGTCCTATCTCCAGATCGTTCATGAATGTTAAACAGCATTGGTTCAATACACTGTGAAAACAGACAATTTATTTCTAACTCCTGTTTACTGTTCTTTAATCATTGATCCACAAGAGGACCCAGTCTTTTATTTCATGACTGCTAAATTTACTGTCAGGAGCAACAAGTAAAAAATCTTTTCAAGAGCCTTTTCTGTTTACTTTCATCCTCCTAGAATCATAATACACAAACTCACTCAGCAGTCATTTCCATGATCAAGACGCTTCTCAGAAATTACTTAGGACCATAGAATCATAGAGTTGGAAAGGACCTGCAGGGTCATAGAGTCTGTACTGTATAATAAAATTATTTTAAATCCTGTCAGCTGAGTCGCTAGACCCCGCCTCGCTGTCGCTCGAGTCCAGAGTGGCGCCGCCTTCCGCCACTGTCAATTCGAACCCCGTAGGGCAGCCAGGGCCTCAGTTGCAAGGACAAGGGAGGGGGGTTACGTCACCACACCCTCTCCTAGTCCCTCCTGCGCAGACTTGGGTTTCACTCTCTCTCTGGAACCATCAATCAGTCTCACGTCAGGGCATCCTCCTCGGCCCCTTCTGGCTGCCCTCTTTTATCCCTCCCCCCTCCCAACATCCCCTTCCTGACCCCTCCTCCCTTCTAGACTCCTCCCCCCTTCTTAACTCAAGACGCCGAGCCTCTGGAGAGGCCCCAGCATCCTGTCTCAGTGCTCCTCCCCCTTCCTTCCCCTCTGGCCAGCCTAGCCACGGAGCAAGCTGCAGGCTCTCCCTCCCGGCTGCTGCTGTCTCTCTGCTGTTTCCCCTCGGCTCTTCCCTGCCGGCCCCTCCACACTCCACGCTGGCTGGGTGAGCGGGGAGAGGATGTTTGTTGGTGGGGGAGTGATGAGGGAGGGGGTTGCCAGTCCTCCTGGCTCCCTGGGAGTCCCGTCGTCGGGACAAATCCTTAAATAAACTTTTTTTGTATCTATATATAAAGGTCTGCTTTAATTGTGTGCATTTAACCTCAAGGACCCACAGGACTGGGTATTTGCTCAAGGGGGGACCCAGGCTTGGGTCTCTGGCACAGCCACTTGAAATTTAAAACCACTTTGACTGAATTAATGCAGCACATTAACTACAAGTGCTGCTTGAAAACAGAATGCTCACGTAAAACATCCAATCTTTGGCAGGCACAGTGCTCAATTTCTAAAGGAGATACTGAGATCTTATTTCTTTGTTCCAGACTCAAAGTGAAACCCTGTTATTTCCCAACCAATGAACAGCCAATGTATTAATTGAAACTTTTATTTAAAGATACTTGAATCCCTCTAGATGTGATCACCGGCATATCCCATAGAAATCAATCCTATATAAGCATACATCACTCCTTTTCTACCTAAACTGATTTTAAGAAGAAAAATTATGTTGCAAAGCTTCTTATCCAGAGCTTTGCTAAAAAGGGGGGAAACAGATTTCACTGAATTCCAAATTTGAAAGAATCAGAGGTTATCGGGATATGGCCATTTTATATAGAAGCTATCACATAGGACACCACATGACTTTACTAAACCTTCTGATTCATGCTTTCTAAATGTATGATGCAAGACATCTCTGAGCAGCCTGAAGAATGATAGTCACAAACTGTTCTACTGGGATTTATTCTGGGCATAAGGCCAATTATTTATAAGCTATACTTCAAGGCTGAAAACTAGCAGTTAGCTAGAGCAGTGAAAAAAATGCATGTTAGCAGATTTACACAAGATCCTGAATGCAAAGTCTCAGGCCTACTGTGTCAAAACATTCTAAACAGTAATTTAAAGTTAAAATCTGCAACATTTCCCTCTTTCAGCAGCCTTCTGAACAACACTGATAAGTGAAGTATGCCTCCTTGGAAATCCAAAGAGTGAGGTAAGCCTCCTTGAATATCCAATCCAATACAAGATGTATCATGATCAAGAAGTCTCTGTTCCTTGTTTAAAACCATCCAACTTCAGAATGGAGGGGCACTCAGATGAAGTTGACAGTCTTCAACAATGCAAAGAAATCTGCCAATGAGGGATGGACACAAACCAGAAAAATGTGATCCAGTTCTTGGTTTGTGGCGTGCCTTCTTTGAAAACCACAGACCATCACAAATTTTTAGCCACCTCAAGAACTGGTCCAATTTGTGAGGTTCATGAAGCAGTAGAACACACACACACACCAGCATGCTAGAGACTCCAAACTCAAAGGAGATCTCTGGCTGACTTTCCTCTACCTGCCCTCCAAGTTTGGTGAGGACTGGATTTACAGGGTCTGAGTTACAGCCCCCCAAATAAAGTTCCCCAGGAAAATGACAGGAGGTCAGTTCCCCAGAAAGCACTCTCCTGGGAGCACCTTCTTCGATGGGCCACCTTCTTTGACAGTCATTTTGATAGGTACAGGTTCAGGATGTTCAGGAGTGTATAGAATTGATCCTGTGCAAGCTGGAGACATCAAAGACATGGGGGACCTCCTCTGAATGTTCCTCTATGTGCTCTGCAAGTTGTTGCTTTGAAGTTTTGTAAACACTTTGATTGAGCAGAGACAGTCTGTCTGGAAATGTATCCCCTCATGAGCTGGTAAGAACCTCCATGAACTGCTTGAAAGTTTGTGGAAAGTTCATGCCGGTTGCCCTGCCATGAACTTGACTTTGCAAAGCATGAACTGGCTAAAATTCATCACAAACAAGTTGGTTCATGCCCATCCCTACTGCCAATAATTAGGTTTATTATTCTTGCATGTTTGGTAGGTTTCATTTTCAGTGAAGAGGAACTTGAGTCCTTAACAGTGCAATTGTATGTCATTATCCCAGTCCAAACCTATTGAAAACAATGAGTTTAGAATGGTGTAACTCTGCATTTGATTGTATTGTGTAGCAACTAGATGTATATGACTGAGATTTAAATCAAAGCTTGACTTATTGACTTGCAGGCTAACCCTGGATAGATTCCCCATCTGTTAAAATTTGAGGGGGGGGGGGAGGATGATGTCTGAGCAAGAGATTCTGGTGCACATGATGCTCCAATGAGGGTAGGAATGTTTTCATTCATTTTAATGTCAAGGCGTCCTCACTGGATACACAATGAAGATTTATTTATTTAAAACACTTGCATCCCATATTTCCACTCACCTAGGGCCCTCAAGTCAGTGAACAATTAAAAAGACATTCAAACAATTTTAAGAACAATACATACAAACATGTATAGCAGCAAATTAAAACAAACCAGAAGGAGGAAACAACAAGAAAGTGCCAAACAAAACAAGAAGTGCCTCCACCCACTGGTAGAAGACAATTGGGGGGTGGGGGGAGACAAATCTCACTGGGGAGGGAATTCCACAGTTTTGGTGCTACGGCTGAGAAGCCACTCTCTCATGTTGCCATTTGTGTCACCTCAGATTACAGGGGCACCCAGACTAGGGACCCCCAAATGACCATAATGATTAGGTAGGCTCATATGGCAACAGGCAGTGCTTAAGGTATGTTGTTCCCAGGTAATATATGGCCTTAAAGGACCAGCACCTTGAACCAGGACCAAAAGCAAACTGGAGGCTAGTTCAGAGAGGGAAGAAATTGAGTGATGTGGTTTCTACATCCCACTCCAGCCAGCATTCTTGTTGCAGCATTCTGTACTAATTCTAGTTTCTGGATGCTTTTCAAGGGCAGCCCCATTCAGAGCACATTGCAGGAACCAAATATAGATGTTATCGGGGAATGCACCACAGTGGCAACATCCTTTTTTACCCAGGAAAGACTGCAGCTGCTTCACCAGCCAAAGCTGGCAGAAGGTACTGTTGGCCACCGCTGCCACCTGCTTACCCAACAGAAGGCCTGCTTTCAGCAGCACACCTGGGCTGAGAACCTGGCCCATCCAGAAAAGCAGACATCTCAATTCCCAGGTCAGTCCTTCTAGTCACCAATAGCACATCCATCTTGCCAGGATTTATTCATCCCAAAACTGCCTCCAGGCACTGTTTCAAGGCTTCCAGGGCCTTCAGGGAATCTGCTGGAAATATGAACTAGAGCTAGCCTCCACGTAATCATGACATGCTGCCCAAACTTCCAGATGACCTCCCTTAGTGGTTTCATGTAGGTGTTAAAAAGCATGGCGGACAAAAAGGGACCTTGCAGAATCCCGGAGGCCAAGCAGCAGTCCCTCAGCAACACTCTCTGAATGCTACAGGAATTAAGGGCCGACCCTCATGCTGAAATGAATCAGAAATGAGTCAAGAAATTCTTGCTTGTATAGCTAGTTAGAATCATAGAATCACAGAGCAGGAATCACAGGCCATCTAGTCCAGCCCCCTATGCAATGCAGGATTAGCCTATTTATTTATTTTAATTGATTTATAATTATTCAATTTATACCCTGCCTTCCCTGCCAAAGCAGGCTCAGGATGGCCTAGAGCAAGTCCCCAACAAGTATTTGTCCAGCTGCTGCTTAAAGACTGCCAGGGAGGGGGATCTCACCACCTCCCTAGGCAGCTGATTCCATTTCTGCACAACTCTTACTGTAAAAAAGTTTTCCCTAATATCCAGCCAGCACCTTCCTGCCCTTAATTTAAACCAGTTATTGCAAGTCCTATCCTCTGCTACTAACAAGAACAGCTGCCTGCCCGCCTCTAAGTGACAGCCCTTCAAACACTTAAAGAGAGCAATTCTGTCCCCCCTCAACCTCCTCTTCTCCAGACTGAAGATTCCCAAGTCCCTCAGCCTTTCCTCATAGGGCTTGGTCTCCAGGCCCCTGATCATTCTTGTCGCTGGTCCTCTGCACCCACTCCACTCTGTCCACAGCCTTTTTGAAGATCGCGTACAGCAGACCTGCATTTGCTTGCTGTTGCCATAATGGAGAGCAATGGTAACTTCTGCACAGCTAGTCAGTGAGTATTGCCCTTAATTGTACCCACCACATCTAGTTATGTGTGGTGGCTGAGATATTTTCGAATTATGCATTACCCTTCAACTCATTTAATCATTGTAATACTTTTAAAAAAAAAGTATGCAGTGGCTGTCAGAAAGATTTGTGTTTGTACATATTCCATTCCCCTTGTTTTTCAAATACTGGGAAAGACTGAGAATTCTCCATCTACAGGCACAATCATACAGCGGATAAAAAAAATCCACAGCTCTGCTTTGCTTTCCAAATACTATTTAATTTCTGAAATATTTATTGAGCAGTTTGTCAAGAAAGTGCAGGGCTCTTGGCTATTATTAACTGCAAACACATAAATTTCAGAATTTCCTCAAGCTTCTGAAATAGTTTTTGTGTATGATGGCATATTGGGGGGGAAAGACTGTCAGAATAGTAGCTGGGTTATGGAAAACAAAATCTATTTTATGCTTAACCCCGCCCCCAACATTAAATTCTAAGGACAGCAGTGGACAACTACTTTAACATTTGGCTGAATAACCACCATAGCATTTAACCATTTGGAAATACCATCTCAGTCCCACCTACATCTGGGCAGTGTCAGTCAAGGGAGATCACATTTTTAGAGTCTTTAATGATTTAATAAATAAATAAATAAATAAATAAATAAATAGGAGTGTAATCCTAAACAGAGTTGCACCCTTCTAAATCTATTGAAATCAATTGACTCAGAATGACATAAGTCTGCTGAGGACAGCACTGCAAATCTCTTATCAGATATCACCTTGGCTATCCAGTTTTATTAGGCTTTATACTGGATGCTTCCTGTAATCTGCCCACCACTGATTTATAAGTTTATAATTATTTATTTGTTTATTAAATTTATATTCTACTTTTCTACCCTCATCAGGGTTACCAAGGCAGCTAACAAATTAAAAACATAAACAATAAACATGTCTTTAAAACTATTAAAAATAAACAAAAACACACATCATTAAAACAACCAAAACCAAAACATTCACAAAAACATAAAAACCACAATTAAAACATTGGTTAGGAAGGATCTCTGTGGGAATGCCAATCAAAACAAAAATCAAAATCCTTGGGCTTGCATTCCTTCTCCCATCATCATCCCCTTTGATGTGACTGGTTAATTAAATAATGCCAGACGTCCTGCAAACCATAGGTTCTTATGAGGCCTGAACCACAAACCATGGGTTGAGTTCCTCCCACCGAACCAAGATTCCAAATCAGAATTAAACCAGAGTTTGAAATCCTGATCTGCAGAGAAGACAGCGAACCATAATTTTTGCTTTGGGCATAACATTGTGTTTTACTAGCTGTAGTTTATTATTTTTTAAGTTTATTAAAGTTTGTACTTACAAATTCATCCCATTAGAGAGTCTGTAAGGCAAACTAGACCCCTCACTGAAAGGGTAAAGAGAAGAGGCAAGGAAAAGAAAGATGGAGGGGAAAGTAGAGCAGGGGCTGTAGGAAAGAATAATAAAACCTTGTGTTTTAATCCTGCCTTGTGTTGTCTCTTTGCTTACATCAGAATACAGAACATAAATAACCAACTGTGATTTGTGCAAAACAAAAAGTCTTTCATTACTAGTCAGGCATGCCGAGAGGAGGCAGGAAAGAGACAAGGACAGGGCTAAACCTCCAGGTGGGGCCTGGAGTTCTCCTGGAATTACAACTGATCAGTTCTGTGGCTAAAATGGCAGCTATGGAGCATGAACTATATGGCATCACATCCCTACCTTCCCCAAACTCCCCCCTTCCCAGACACCACTCCAAATCTCCAGCAATTTCCCAACCCAGAGCTGACTACCTTAGAAGGGAACATGGGGACCCCCAGGTTTTTCAAATTCAAATTTTTATTGTATGGTCAAAGACCAGCATAGATGAAATACTACAAGAAACCAACAACACAAAGTTAAAATTGATATGACCCCCCAAGTTCATTTCTGTAATGGATAAAATCATGGTTTGGTTCAGAGAAATCTGAACCATGTCTTCAGTGGCGTAACTAGTCTGTTTATTATTATTTTTTTGCTGTCAAGTCCCAGCTGATTTTCAGTGACTCCATAGGGTTTTCAAGGCAAGAGATGTTTGGAGGTGGTTTGCCATTGCCTGCCTCCACATCAGCCCTGCTTAGCTTCTGAGATCTGACGAGATCAGGCTATCCTGGGGCTATCCAGTTCAGGACCCCTCCTCTATACAACAAAAAAATTCAGTAATAATCTTGAAATAAAACAAAATAACAGTGGCCAGACAATAGATTCAGATGGGTAGCCATATTGGTCTGAAGCAGCAGAATAAAGTTTGGTCTTAAAGGTGCCACTGGACCCAAACTTTGTTTCAATGGCCAGAAAAGAAACACAGACAGTGGGGGGGAAATCTTTTATTTGACTTCGTATATGTATTTATGCCAGTTTTTAAAAAAATCAAATTCCAACATGCGATTCCATTATGATAGCCAGCCAGTGTGATGTAATGCTTAAAGTGTAGGATTTGGGGAATCCAGGTTTTAATCCCCATTTGTGCCAGAATAATTAGGTGAAGAGAGATGGAAATGAATAAATGAATGAGAAACATGTGGAAAAAGGAAGAGAAATTAAGAGAGGGAACGGTTGTTTTATCTTGCCCAGCAGAACCCAGTGCCATCATGGCAATGCCAGCAGATGTCAAGCACAGAATCACAGTACAAGCAAGGGGAGGGGGCTGGAAGCCCAGCAGAATGAGTGCAATATACAGTGCCCAGCAAACCTAGTGCTGTTTGTTCGTAATATTAACAGAAGTTTACTACTATACTACTATTAAATACATTCTGTCACCAAGCAGGATAGGTGTGAGAAGGTCTTTATAAAGTATTTCAATTGCCAACGGCAATGGCAGGTGTGACTGGATTAGGTGTAATATGCAGAGGAGTAGTAGGCATGGAGATATCAACATTGATAATGACTCAGGAAATCTAGGTCTCAGTTTGGTCCAGGAGGATTCAGTCCAGGGGGATGAAAGAATAAATGCAAATAAGTCTAAAGAAGTGAGTGGTGACTCACAAAAGCTCATACCCTACCACAAATTATGTTAGTCTTTAAGGAGCTACTGGACTATTACTCATTCTAGTGCTATTAGAATCACAACATTCAAAAACCAGTAGGGAAACATTTTAATCTTCCAGGATGTTCAGTTGCTGACCTAAGAGCAGCAGTTCTCTTACAAAGGAATTTCAAAAGGTAATTAGAGAGAAAGACTGCTGAATTGCAACTGATAATGAAACTCAAGACAATGCATCCTTCTGGACTGAACTGAGACCTAGGTTTCTTCTTTCATTACCAAAGCTCTCTTGTCATTTGGCATCTGAAATCACTTCACTCTCCAAGACATAAGGACAGACGGACTCACATTCTAGCTGTACCTGAAGAAATGAACAGTGACTCAAGGAAGCTCATGCCCTGCCACAAATTTTCTTAGTTGTTAAGGTGCTACTGGACTCTTGCTCCCTTCCACTAATAAAGATTGCAAGTTGTGCTGTTAGATTTCTCCCCCCTCATCTGTGAGAACTGGAAGGGAGGATCTCTCACTCTGGCTCTTTCACTCCTCCCCCCTCCCTCTTTCTAAAGAAGTGTGTTTGCACATGAAAGCTTATGTCTGGAATAACACTTTGTTGGTCTTAATAGTGCCACGGGACTCTCCCCCACCCCCCAGATTCTTGCTCCCTTCCACTAATAAAGATTGCAAGCTGTGCTGTTAGGTTTCTTTTTTCCACCATCTGTTAGAACTGGAAAGGGGGATCTCTCTCTCTCTGTCTCTTTCACCCCCCTCCCTCCCTCTCTCTGAAGAAGTGTGCTTGCACAAGAAAGCTTATACCTGGAATAAAACTTTTTTTGGTCTTAAAGGTGAGACAGGTCTCCATCTGCTCGTCTCTCTGTCTCTTTCCCTTCCTCTCCCTTCCTCCCCAAAGGAGGAGGAGGAGGGGGGAAGAGCACTCAGCCAATCGAGGAAAGGGAGGCTTGGCTTTCTCCCCTCTCCTCTGTGAATCAGGAAGCAGCAGAGGAGAGAGCTGGGCATAAGTGAGCTGTTGTGCAGGAGGCAGGAAGCAAACAAGAGCCAGTTGCTCATGGGCCAGATAGGAGCCCTGCAGGGGCTGGTTTCGGCCTGTGGGCTGTATGTTTGACACCCATGGGCTAGACTATTGGAGAAAATGACCTGCAGGCTGGCTTCAAGATCCCCTTTCAAGGGTATTCCTCAAGCTGTGCCTGGGGCAGATGACACCCCCTGACCTTGGTACACCACTGCATGCCTTTGTCTCCAATGGCTTCCTTCGCAGTGCAATCCTAAAGTGTGTTACTCCCTTCCAAGCTTAAAGAGTTTAGAAGGGTATAAATTTGCTGAGGACTGCACTGTTAGTCTATTAACTTTGAAGGGGTCATTGAAAACTAGCCCTGGCCCCATTTATCTCTTTCTTGCTAATGGTCAAGGGTGTGACAAAGAGATGGAACCCTAAAAATGGCCTATAGACACGTGATTCCTATGTTACTTTCACATATTTTTAACATATTTTGTCTTATTGGAGCGACCAAGGGCTAAAAGAGATGTGTTACATTGACTTTTCAGCTCCTGTATGTTGTAGAAAATCTTTTACCATTTGAAGCCTTGTGTTCCTTTGATTGCTTTATCCACTGAATACCATTATTGCCATGCTGACATTTGGCTTATGCCCTTTATAGAGTTTGTGGCTGTTGCTTTGCTGTAGAGGCTATGATGAGAAGGTCTATCCTTTTCAAGTCCCAGAACAGCCATCACTATATTTTTTTTCTTGTTCTGAACACAGCAGCAATGAAAAAAGGAACTACCAAGAAAGGGCAATTGTGTGATACGAACATATAAGAACAATGGCACCCTTGCTCATTAACAAGCTGCCCCGCGTCTACTCAGGTGCCACAGATGTCTCACATATTTCAGCACTGGCTGTCTTGCAGCTGGTAATCAGCCACATTATTCGTGTATGAAGAAGCTCGCACTTTATGCTTTTGGTTTTAAAGGTGAGACAGGTCTCCATCTGTCTGTCTCTCTGTCTCTCTCTGGCTCATGCAAATGTACTCTGAAGTTACTGTTAATGTGATCCTCAGTCAATCACATGCATGAATAAGAATGATAGATTAACTGGTTTGATCTAGGTGGCAGCTTTCTATGCTGCCAGATGGCACACTGCACCCTCCAGAGCAAAGGAGGAATCCCTAGGGAAGGTCTAATTCTCACCATGTTGTCAATGTAACAACTGGACTTGTACAACTTCATTTTTATAGGTAATTAAAGACAAAAGGAAATCCTAAAGGAAATCAAACCTGACTGTTCCCTGGAAGGCCAGATACTGAAGCTGAAGCTCAAATACTTTGGCCACCAAATGAGAAGGGAGCACTCACTGGAGAAGACCCTGATGCTGGGAAAGATTGAAGGAAAAAGAAGGGGACGACAAAGGATGAGAGGGCTGGGCAGTGTTATTGATGCAACGGGCATGGAGCTAAATTTTGTTAGTATTTAAGGTACTACTGAACACTTGCTGTTTGGAAACCAGGTGTACATGTTTGCATGATACAGCAACCTTGCTAAAGATAAGCAGGTTTGGGTCTGGTCATGGCTTGGATGCTAGCGCAACAGAGAGCCCTAGGTAAACAAACTTGTGGTCCGTGATGGAAGACAGGTGGGAAATATACTGGGCCAAAGGGAAGTATCATTTCCCTTGGAACACCCTTGTACTTAGGAAGGAAAGCTAACTGTGCTGAGTATGCAGCCCAGACAGATACATGAATTAGATGGGACTAATGCTGGTTGAAGCCTCCGACGGATTTAGACAGCAGAGACTGAATGTGCTGGAAAAACTGCTCTCGGTATCTATCCGTCTCTGATATTAAAGCTGACTGGTTTGTGCTCATAAAGCCAGCTGAAATAATATCTTCACTGCTGAGATCTTTTATGGAGCCAACCAGTTTTTTAAATACTGGAAGTTGATTTTTACCTGAATTGACTCTCAGCCGTGTGTGCTTTCCAAGTTTGTCTCAAGTTTTTCTAATGTAACGACAGTTTTGTTTTGCCTTAGCTCCTCTTTGCTTTACAAAAGTCCCTTGAGACCAATATGGTACTGGAAGGGGGGGGGTATGCCTCACAGTCTATTTAGTATATATCCTCACTGCTGATTTTTTTTTCACACTGCTCTTTTTCACCAGAGGGTTTATATTATCTAGCATAAGACCAAGTTATTGGCAAAATACAGCCACAATACTAAGAACACTTTCCTGAGAGTGAACCCCAGTGAAGAAAATGGCTTACTTCTGAATCAGCTGATTTAGGATTGCTCTCTCTATTTCTCTGATCTCTTTTATTGGGACATTCATCTATCAGGGAGTAATGCAGCACCAAGTTTTCCTGCCCCATCAGATGATAAAAACACCACAGCCTCTCCCTGTTAAAAGCTATAAAGCTTTCTGAAATGAAAACCCAGCCTCCTTCAAGCATACTGGAAAAAGTGTACATATTTCTAAACAAAGACCCAGCTCAAACTGTAAGTCACAATGTTGTGTGAATCTGTGTTTTGTTTTTATGACATGAAATGGAAATTCGGTGTGGCCTGAGGCATTTCCCTGTTATGTAATCTTCACTGCTGGACCAGATGCTGCTAGAGGAATTTCTCTTTTTTTTAATATCAACAATTTCCCCCACACACACACCCCAGTTTTCACCTGGCATAGTCACAGGCAATCAAGTTGACATCTGGTTAAATATTCCCACGTTAGGCCACACATTCTTCCAATTCAGTCAGGTTACAATAAGAATGTAAAACCACCCCTCACAAGAGCATTGCTAGTTCAAACTGTTTTCATGGATTCTGGAACATGTGGCTGTCAACATCAGAGCCACTGCACACAAGGTACGCTTCCTATTTGGAAAATTTTTCTGTCTGGAAAATTGCATGTGTGTTGTGCGAACAATGGCATAAGTCTTTTTGAGATGCCTGTGTCAGGTGGAATTTTTAAAGATGCATGCTGCATTTTTAAGTGAAAAGCTGACTGCTTTAATGTCACTTTCATTTCATTTTATTTCAGATATTATAACATTTTAATTATGCTTAGTTTTTTAAAACTTCCATGAAGTTCCTGACAGACAGGCAGGTTACTGATACTTTCCAAGAAACAGTGCTGAAATCATCCTGTTCTTATGCTTGCTGAGAAAAAGTAATAAGCCATGAAAGAGATAATTAGATTGTTGATTGCTTATGAAAAAGGAACATTAATTTTCCTTAGTTTTAGTATATTCACAGCTTCTTCATAATATATTTTCTCTCATTAATATTGCAAAAGGCTGTTTGCTGCAGGCAGAGATATGAAGTGAATCATGGGTAATGTCACCCTTTCCACACCAGAATGTAAAACCTATAAAGGTTGCAATTTTCCTGTCAGAATCTATTGCAAGACAAATAAAATTTCAGAATAAATCAGATCCTGGAATATTGTGGCCATTCATCATGGCTAACTCTTTTTTTTCTTCTGTGATATAAACACAAACTCACAACGCTGTACTTCTTTTTGAAATGAAACTCAGTATCATCAAATGCTTTCAACTCTTATGAACCAAGTGTTTTGCTACTGTAGTTAACCACAGAGAAGATAGCTATTGCAAATATGCCAACATGTTTTATTAGACTGAATTAACATGATAGCAGTTTGTAACACAAACCTAAATGTTTCAAGTAACACCCAACATTCCTTGCAAAAATTAGTTTATATGCAGCTATTTTGAGTTTGATTTGGAGATCTGATCAAGAAGAGAAGAAGAAGAGAAGAGATTGGGTTTATACCCCGCCCTTCACTCGAAATCTCAGAGCGGCTTACAAACTCCTTTCCCTTCCCTTCCCCACAACAGACACCCTGTGAGGTAGGTGGAGCTGAGAGAGCTCTTTCCAGAGCTGTCCTTGAGAGATCAGCTGTGACAGAACTATGGCTTGCCCAAGGTCATCCAGCAGCTGCCAGTGGAGGAGTGGGGAATCAAACCCAGTTCTCCCAGATTAGAGTCTGTGCACTTAACCACTACATCAAACTGCCTCTTGTGTACTGTACATGGCTTTATGCCTTTAAACTGAGATTAAAAGAGTTCTGTGCTGAGGATGACTTGTTAGCCACTCTAAATCGAGATACCTACAAATCGACTTTGATGAAAGCCCTGGATGAGAAATTGATGATCGTTGGAATGTCAATTAATGATTTTTTTTTTGAGATGGGCAAATCCAAAGCATTTTCTCTGATCAAAAAGTGTGTCCTAGAAATCAATTGCAGTTGTCTGAACCTGAGAGCTCACAGCGTTTGCTCACCCCTACCCCTTGGTCTTTTTTCCCCAAGATCTTTACGCCCCACCCCCATAGATACTATCTCACCATCCCACATTACCATAGAACTCTGTTGTTTGCAAGCTTGAATATTATGCCTACAATAGTTGTACAGGGAAGGTTTTTGAATAGTCCCTATTATGACTCTGCCCTTGTGGCCTTAATAAGATATAAACATCCTTCTATGCCTTGCTTGAATGCAGGTTCTTTGAGAGTATAAGAAATGACTGTATTAAGCCTTTAATCAACCAACTGTCCCCCTGCACTCTGGAAACCCTGGCTCTTTTGATCAGTGATAGGGATCCTAAATTTACTCTAGCACCTGTCCTTTTAGTGGCCTTTGCGTAAAAAAAAAAGATAAGAAGCAAGTATCTTCTGCTGCTCAAGATCTGTGAATCAATGAGCTTCTAAGGGTAGGAAAGGAAAGGAAAGGAAAGGAAAGGAAAGGAAAGGAAAGGAAAGGAACATGAAGATCATGTTACTGAATGGATGGCTTGACAGCACTGGCTTTCTGTTTGACAGATGTATGCACCATCCCAGTTTCACAAGTCTTACTTAGTTGTTGTTTTTTTTACCAGAAGATCCTGAAGAGACATAGAACCGCACCACAATGCCATAATTTTTGTACTGTTTCACTATGTTACTGATCATGCTTATCTTGAGCCCACCTGATTTTAAAAAAATTAATAAATCTTTTAAAGAGGAAGATTTTATCTACTTTTATCCAAAAATGGATTTTGGAATGACAAAGAATCATCTTTATTGTTATGGAACCCTCCTGCTTCTTAAGTGGCTGCATCTACTGGGGCTTTTGGTAGGATACATCACTAGCAAATTGTTGCATAGCTGCCAGAGAAAATAATCATTCTCAACACATTAAGAAATTGAATGAATATTGCCAAAAGGAGCAGATTTTCTTGTCATAAAGCTTTCCCCGAAAGCACCACTAAATACAGACCATTTCAATCAGTGTGCATCTTTATCTAGTGGAAATTATACCCTAGGGCCAGGTTTCCATTTCGTTGTTTAAGCCTAGCTATTTGCTGAATGAAGGACATTGTTTATTTTTCAGATCCACTTCCTGCATTTTACTGTGGCCTTTGCAGAAACGCACTTTAGAGAACAATAGAGGCTATTTCTTTTCAAAATGTTGCTGGTAGAGATACACAGTGTTACTGCAGGACCCTTATGAATACAAAATCCATGTAAAGTCCTGAGTTTTGATTTTAATAAACAAAAGGGGGAAATTATGGGTCCCAGTGATGCATCTAATAAGGTGGGCTTTGACTCCTGAAAGCTTAATACCCTGGAAAATAAGGTGTTACTGGGGTTGAGTGATGTAAAAGGTAGGTTGGCTCTTGGGTGGGAAAGACATAAGGTTGCCAACTCCAGGTTAGGAAATTCCTGGAGATTTGGGGTTAGGCCTGGGGAGGGTGGGGTTTGAGAAGGCGAAGGACCTCAGAAGGGTATATTGCCATAGAGTACACTGTCCAAAGCAGTCTTTTCCTCCAGGGGAACTTGGTTTGCCAACCTCTTGGTGGGGCTGGAGATCACCCGAAATTACAACTGATCTCCAGGTGAGAGAGATCAGTTCCCCTGGAGAAAATGGTGGCTTTGGAGGGTAGATTCTATGGCATTATACCTTGAGAGGTCACTTCCCTCCTCAAACCCTGCCCTCCCAAGGCTCCACCCCCAAATCTCCAGAAATTTCTCAACTTGGAGATGGCAACCCTAACTGAGGAAACTAGGGTTGCTAGTTCCAGGTTTGGAAATACATGAAAATTTTTGGGGTGGAGCCTGATGAGAGTGGGGTTTGGGGAGGGGAAGGACTTCAACGGGGTATAACGCCATTGAATCAACCTTCCAAAGTGGCCATTTTCTCCAGGTGAACTCCAGGTGGACTCTGTTGCCTGGAGATCAGATGTAATAGCGGAAGAATTCCAGCAACCATCCAGAGGTTGGCAGCCCTAAGGGGAACTGATCTCTGTAGCTGGGAGATCTGTTGTGATTCTAGGAGATTTCCAAGCTCCACCTGGAGGCTGGAAACCCTAGAAGGAGAGAAGGAAGCAGGAAGAGAGGAGAGGCTACGGGGCCTTTCAGGAAAGGGAAAGGAGAAATAGTGGGGGAGGGGAAACTGAAATGTCTTCCACCAGCCCTTGTGATTTCCCACTTTTTAAATAATTTATCTGATCCTATGGTCATGAGAGGAAAGCATGTCCTGATCCTTGAAAAGAGCCATGTCTGAACAACAGGCAGTTTTCATACATATTCAAACATATTTTCACTGCCATAAGAGAAAAGAAAACAGAGAAGGAAAAAGAAAAGGAGGAGGAGATTGGATTTATACTCCACCCGTCACTCAGAGCAGCTTACAAATGCCTTTTCCTTCCCCTCCCCACAACAGACAGCCTGTGAGGTAGATGGGGCTGAGAGAGCTCTTTCCAGAACTGTCCTTGAGAGAACAGCTCTGACAGACCTATGGTTTGGCCAAGGTCATCCAGCAGCTGCAAGTGGAGGAGTGGGGAATCAAACCCGGTTCTCCCAGATTAGAGTTCGCGCACTTAACCACTAAACCAAACCGGCTCTCAAACTTAAATCTTTAGGAAACTTAGTGTTATACCCATTCATTGGCTTCAGTGGCCTTAAAAGAGCGTAACTCTGCTTAGGATAGAAGTGTGAATTCTGTATCCATTATCACACATTCTATCTGCACCTTTGCAGAATGGCAATGCCGTTATAGCCCCAGCTACAACACACAGCTCACAGTAGATCTCTGCTAATGTGAAATATGCTCACTGCAGAGATACTGAGTCTCTGAATGTTGCCTATTAGTTGCCAAGAAAGCAACTAATATAACAATGTAGACATAACTATAGCGTCTATTTCCGGTGCATTATGAGTGCATGAAATGCACTGCAACGGTCTGAAATGTTTCTCCAAACCAATTTCAACGGCATACATTTGCACATTTCCATACTGTAGCCGCTTTGTTTTCAACTGCTTTTGCTCTCCTTTGAGTAATGAGTCATGGGATGGCAGAGAGACAGTGCACGAACACAGTAATCACAATAATTATATTCATTACGTGCATTTGTACAACAAGGTGATATGTGAAATTTGCTGCTGGCTAATTGCATTGTAACACATGGCCCAGAGTTCTTGAGAATCACCGCAGTATTTTTTTTTTTAAGGCACATTCGTTTCAAACAAATAACCACAAAAAAGTAACTCATTTTTAATCACAAAGGGTCTCCAGAGCAAGAAGGCGCCAACTTCTGTTTGTTTGTTTTAAAAACAAAGTCAGTCAGTATTCAAGAGAGGCGCATTCTGTGTTCTGACTATTTTCTTGGCTATGATTAACTGAGCTAATAGTACCTCTAGCAAGTGCAAACAAAGAGAAAATACTGTGTTTAGTAAACAAAGAATCCATTGTGATGATATAGCAGATCTTCCCCCCCAAAAAAACCCAAACTCAGCCCTGAAAAACAATTAAACAAATGCAAATGTTCTGTAATGCTAGTCTTACTGTGATGCTAGAGTTCTTTCAGTTCCAGTTTTGTGTGTTAGCTGTAGTTGTTGGTTGTGAGAGTTGTCCCCTTGCAAATAAACAGTTGCTGTTTTGAGCCAGCTTGTCTCTGCGGAACGGTCCTGAGAATGGGTGCCTGAGTGAGTACTCTAACCTGGAAGCCCACAGCCAAAGGGGGACATTACACAGGCAACCCCCAGCACACTTGCCGACAGCAGTACACTATAGACCATTTTGCTAAACATTGCTGCGGCCAGCGGCACAGAAGAAGGCAATCAGCAAGGCTTGCACCTCTCATTGCCTCCTGGATCTACACTGGACCAGCTGGGTTCTTAGATGCTGGCAGTGCTGCTGTAGCTTCATTTATTCCAAGCGTGTCTGGCCAAGCACAATACTCACCTCCCCTTCACAAATTAAAAGCCTGGGTTTTAAAAAAAACAAACCATTTAGGTGGTGCAAACAGAGAAGGAGCACACTTACAAGCTTCCCTGTGGCTACAGCCCCCTGAAGAGTGTTTCCATAATTGTTATTCCAGTAAGTTACAACCTTGAAATAACAGCAGTCACATCTGCCCTTTCCTAACCTAATTCTTCATTCTCTGTGCCTCCCGTCCTCTTTTTCTTTCTTATCATATGGAAACAAACCCTGGAAGAAGGCACTCTTATAACTTCCTGCCACTCATGGAAATGGAAAAGGGGGAGCTAGCTTGAGCTATGGAGAAGGAGGTCGTTGTTTTGTTCTTCTATCTTTGAAAAAAGGCTGTTGGTCTGAGTTGGAGACTGGAAGGTCAGTTCCAATGGGGAAACCCAGCCGGCAGCACTTAAAGTAGGCAAGCAGGCAGCACCCAGCAGTCAGACTCTCCCAGAGAATCTCAGGGAAAGTGAACTGTCTTGGGAGGTGCCAGGAAAACAAGTGGCACACTCCAGAACAAGGGGCACTGTGGCAGTGCAAGCATGCCACAGTGCCACACAGAAACCCCAAAAGACCAACAGGAACAACATTTATACAGGCCCTGCCCTGAATAAATTGATCGTGCAACCTCATTGGACCACTCACACTACACACACCTCAAAAAGGATATTTATAGCACTGGGAAAAGTGCAGAAAAGGGGAACTGCAATGATAAGAGGAGGATATTTTCCCTATGAAGAAAGGTTAAGGCGCTTGGGGCTCTTAGCTTTGAGAAACAATGACTGAGGGGTGACATGATAAGAGGTTTACAAGAATAGGCATGGGATAGAGCAGGCAGAGAAAGAAGCACTTTTCTCCCTTTCTCACAAGACAAGAACTTGTGGGCACTCGATGAAATTGCTGAGCAGTCAGGTTAGAAGTTAGAACAGATGAAAGGAAGTACTTTTTCACCCATACAGTGATTAACACATGGAATTCACTGCCACAGGAGGTGGTGGTGGTGGTGGCTGGCATGAACAGCTTCCAGGTGAAATTTGACATACATGTGGAGGCTGGAGCGGAGCATTGGTCCATCAATGACTGGTGGCTGGCTAGTAGGGAAGAAGGAACTCTTGGTCTCTGGGGCAAGTGATACCCTGGTGCTGGGGGGGGGGGGGGAACAGTGGGAGGGCTAATGCTCCTTGGGCCAAGCACAGAACAGTTTCAAAAAATGACTTATCACACAAGTCAAACTGCAAGTCCTTAATCTTTTCAGGCAAATGCTTGGTCAAAGATATGCTGTACAAAAGTAAAGAAGCCCTTGATCTGAATTGCGGGAAGACAAAGCAGCATTTCAGGAACTGCTTATGAGCAGAGAGATTGTTCCCAGGCTGTTAAGACAAATGGCCACCATGCAGCACTCCCCTTCCCTGTTTAAAAAGGCTGCTGTGGGTCCCTCTGAAAGCAGCTGCATTTCATTGAAAAGTTAACTGACACCGGCATGCACTCGGTGGGAAAATTAGGGAAGAGATTCAAACTCCCTTCCTGTGGTGCACCTGCAGTAGTTTTGTTCGGAGGAATCATATTTTCCACAGACATCAAACAGTGCTAATGTCTCTCTGCACAGCACTTCTAGAATATCCTCCATGTGTACTTTGCAAAGGGAGAAATGAAGAAATAAACCAAAATAAAAACAAACTGCAGTATGGAGAAGCAGACAGGAAAATTGCTGTTTTGGGGGACACTTCCTGCTAGGCAATTGGAAATGCTGCCTCACTATGAAACCCTCATTGTGTTTTGCATGATTTTCTCCCCAGATGTCCTTTTCTCATCTATAATCTCCATGCAGAATGTTGACAATTTATATTCATTTGTTTGTGGATTCATGCTTCTCTTTAATTTAAATACCCTGCACCAGCTTTATGTTGCATCCAAAATTATACAGTAGAGCTATATCCTTTTCCACTAGGATGGGGGTGGGGAAGAGAATTCAGGGGTGTGGGGGGAGGGGGAGATTCCAGCAATCTGGAATTCACATGTGAAGTCTCATTCATGGATATATTCAAAATTAAATTGGGAGTGTCAGAGAGAAAGTCATTGAAGACCTTTTGCATCCTGCATAATAACTATAGCTAGGATTACCAGGACATGTCTGGCAGCTGGAGGGAGTCTGGAGGGCAGTTACATTGGGGGACACTGACATTGCCAGCATGATGTTACTTGGGGTGTTGGTGGAAAGGGTGGTTGAACTCTCTAGGAATTGCCAGAAACTCTATGATACAACCATAGAATTCTGGCAATTCCTAGAGAGGACTGACATCACTTCCAGCCTTTTTCCAAAAGTGACATCATGCCATCACCAGAGGTGTCCCCCCCCCCCGGCTGCAAGAGTGCTTGTGGGCAATAGTTGCTGGGTGTGGGAGATCTCCCATCCCCAGTAGGCATATGGCAACCCTGTCTATAGCACTGTTATCAACACAGATCGGTCATCTATTGTTGTGTTTTAATTACTGTAGTATATTTCATTTCTAATGTTTAAAAGTTTGTCTCGTTATGGAGACCACAGTTTGTCGTTGGGCAGACCTCTATAAACTGAAAGGGAGAAAAGTAGAGGTTATGGAGAAAGGAAAGATGGAGGGGAAAGTAAAGCAGGGACTCTAAGAAGGAAAGAAGAATAAAACCTTGTGTTAAAAAATCCTGCTTTGTGCAGCAGTCTCTATTAGAGCAAAGGGATTTGTTCCTTTGGCTTATGCGTACCTAACAAACTTTTTAGTAAGATTTATTTATTTCCTTTATCATCCACTTTTCCGTCTGAGACTCAAGGCGGAATAATAACACACAGGTTCTGTGCAGACTTAACACAAAAACACGATTTATTTCAGTTGTGGGGCACTTCCACAGAGGAGGAATTCCCTATAATGATCATCTTGCTGCGGCAATTGTTGAAACATACACCTTTGCAAAAAAAAAAAAGTTCAACAAAACACAAGATAATGAGGGTCCCCCCCCCCCCCGTTATTAGCCATGGTTTCCCTTTTAAAAAACACACCGATCACACTCATTCTCTGGTGCTGTCACCATGATACTCTGCCCTCCTTCCTTTTAAATGGGGGGGGGGCCTAGCTCTAGAATAGTGCAAACCTTCCACCAGAAAGTGCCCAGAACACTGCCTAGAATGCAGCTACTGAGCCCGGGGGCACTTATGCCACCCTTCGAATGACTTATTTCTGGGCTAGCTGCTGGACTACTGTCCCTCACTGTCCCCTTTCCATTAAATGTAACATAAAAGAGAGAGAAAAATCAGGCAACCCCTAAGTCAAAACAAAAACGTGTCATAAAAGCAAAAGAATTCAATCCAACTTTCCCACCCTTGCCTTAAAGAAAGAGATGGGAGGGGAAAAGGCACTGTAGCACTGGAACTCAGGAAAGGGAAAGAGGGCAAGAAAAAGAGAGGGGATGATGCTTTTAGTCTGGCAGTTTGTATCACTGCCAGGAGATCCAGGAGGTTTCTCCACCCACCCACCCACTGACCCCAGTAAATTTTCTCCCCCATCCCAAGCCCACCAAGAGATTTCTTTTGCACGCACAAGGAGAACTAGACTTACTAACACCCGATATGGAGGCACAGGTGTGCAACTCCAGTGATTACATACCCACATCCTCTCATTCCAAGAGAGATGGATGGACATCTCTCATTGGAAATTGGAGTTGCCTGTTAGCCTCGGATGCTCACTATTGGTCCCTTGACAGCTGGAAAATCCCACCCACACCCACTTTTCTGGGTGAAACTCCATGGGTGGGTTTTCTCTGCCGAAAGTGCATGAGAGCTTCCAAGCTGGGCCAAGAAGCTCAGGGGGCTCAGGGCCTGGACACTTGACCTTCAAGCTGATTCACCCGAGCCTCAAACCAGGCCAAGTTCAGGCCGGATTTTGGCTCGGCGTTTGGGTCTGTGCCCATCCCTAGTTTGCAGATGATAATTCAAATATCTTGACAAATACTGGTTTCATTTTCTGAACTCTTTTCCATATAGAGACCCAGCTGGTGCTGGGGAACAAACAAGCCAAGATGTGGCATGTAGCAACTTTGGTCAGGTTCAGAAGCCAGCTACAGCCCTTTCCCCAAAAGAATGATCTGACCAGGCTGATCCATGCCTTGACTGCATATGCTCTATGTGGAGCTGTCCAAAAACTTCAGCTAGTTCAAAATGTGACAGCCAGGCTATTGTTGGGCCAAACAGAACAATAAACAACACCATGCTGAAAGAATTGCCCATACACTGTAATATCCTTATTTATACTAATTATCTATGAATTAACTTAATAACATTCAAATTATAAATATGATCTTATTACTAAATTCAGTACACCAATGTAACCCTAATTTACACAGTTTTTCAGTCATTATTTTAATACATTTGTTAGCCGAATTGCTTTAATTTACATTTAGCAATCAGCAAAATACACGGGTTCTTGCCAACTATACCAGGGTCCCACCCCTTCCGGGAGTTCTCAAGGAAAGAGGAACGTGAGGCAGATAGCAAGTTCAATGCTGTTTACTGAATGATGTTGTTAAAGCACACAAAAACAGATTCTCCCATACATACACACAGGTCTAGGGAAATAAAGATAGAAAATAGCACTGTTACAATTTGCAGGAGTTCATTGGTGGGGAAGCAATACGTTACCTTCCTAAAGAAGAGTTGTCCGACCGAAGGAAGAATTGGATGGGGAAAGAAAATATAGAAAAATATGGGACACGTGGCTCGAACCTGCAAGACCACATGGTTCTCTCTGTTCCAGGATACAGAGATTTAAAGATGACATAAAGGGGGGGGGGGCGATGGCTCAAGAGGCCGAGTGACTCTCGGTTTGGACTTTTATTGGGGGTCTTGGGGCGGGTTTTGCAGACCACAACCCACTAACACACCTACTAGGCGGTCCGTCCCTCTTGGACCTTTCTATAGGTTAAAAGTGAACAAAGGGAGGAGGTCCAGGGGTTGGTCAGTGTTGCAAGAGTATGATCTCATCAGGAAACAGACACTGAGTCTGGGGTCCGATGACTCACCTGGCCAAGTCCATTGTTAATCAATGACTTTGGCCTGTTGGTTAATGTCTGACACATTAGTTGCTAGGCAGTGTAGTTAGCATAACTATCCAGATGTGTATGAGAGGGGGCAGGGGTGCTGGCCAGCAGGTCCCTGAGACAGAAAGAATCCTCATGGCAAGAGGAGTCCTTTGTCTCTGGTGAACTTATCTAGGGTGTCAGCCTCCTGGCGTGGGCTGGAGCTGGCTTTTATTATGAAGAAAGCACATGGCCCTTCCATTCAAGGCAGCCCAAAGTTCAGGCTTATGAATATCGCAATTCATAAGAGCTTTCTGTGCCAACACATTCACATGCAATTTATAGATAGGCTCAAATGCTCATATGTTCAGAAAATCACACCAAATCCACTCAATGTGATTTACTAACAAAAGTCCTTATTTTTTACTTTTTGCAGATCCCAGCGCTAAAAGTTCCACCCATACCTACACACCATGGTCTCATGGTTTATATGATAAGGCTATTGTTGGGGGCAGAATACAGGAATTGTGTCACCCCTGGGCTGAAAGGTCTGCAGTGGCGGCCCACCTGCAGTGACTGATTTCAAAAAGAAAAGAGTGTCACTTATAGGAAGACTTTAAGGAGCATCAGACTATGAGAAAATACAGAATACATTGTAAGAATCAAAGACATTGTATAAGTACATTGTAGTAATGAGGGGCGGTAGCAAGCTGCATTACTTTTGGTACTTAGGAATTGTTTTTGCGCATACAAAATATGCATATACAGTGTTAGTAATTAATGATGTCTATCTATCCATCAGAAATTATGAATCTGCATTCACAGTGCACACAAGAAATGATTGACAGAAGATCAAGCTCCTTGTTGGGTGCCGGGCTGGGGGCAGCATGGGCCGTGTCATCAAAGGGTGGGACAAGTAAGGCAAGGGCACCAACTCAAACAGCATGGTTAAAGTCTGGTCCAAGGTCAAAGCACAGAGTCAAGAGCCATCAGTAATCTGGTCTGAGGGTCAGTCCATACAGCAAATTCTGGAAGTTCAAGAGTTATCTATGAGTAGGTTCAAGGGCAGGACAAAGGCAGTCAGGGTATGGTCCAAAGAGTCACAGGAACAAGGCACGATCCAATGCAGTGGTTGCAGTGTCAGAGGGATTTCGACTTGTTGCTTCCTCACCGAACAGCCTCCCTTAGCTGGTTTTTATTGCTATATGCTGAAGGGCCTGCTGCTCGAGAGTAATCCTGCAGTTCCAATGCAGCTGGTGTCAGGCCAGGAAGCGTGCAGTTTGTCGTCTTTCCTATAGCTCTGTTCTTAGCCTCCATCTGCGGTGTTCTAAGGCCATGGGTGACACTTGAGTGCTGGAAACGACCAACTGGGATTTGCCTGTTGAATTGGGGCTGGAGGGTGTTGGTGGCTCTGCACCAGCTGTTGGCTGTGAACCCTGACAAGCCTGCAGCTCATTTTCCTACTTGCCAGCTTCTGCTGACTCAGAGCTGGCTACCCGGGGCTCTTCTTCTTCTGAAGCGCCTCTTCTCCTGATGAGTCCTCTTCTCCTGATGAGTCCTCACTATTACTGAGCCCTGGCTGACCCACGACACTCCTGTCTGCCTGTGCTTATTTTGAAAGCAAGTGTTGTGATTTATACATTTGAGCTTCTGTTCATAAATGTCTCTGTGCATATGTATTTTGTATTCATGGGCTAATAGTACAGAGTTACACATACTTAAGCCCCATTGATGTGGGTTAGGGCCTTTTCCAGCATTACCTTAAGGCTCTGGAGCAGCTGCATCTCATGCCATTCATTCCAATGACACTCAAAGCCAAATGAGATATTACAGCAGCCATGGGTCTGACTGCCATGGCTGCTTTGGCATCCGAAAAGGTGTGGCGGGGCAAGATTTCCTGATCCCACTGCACTGCAGGCCTTCACAAGCCAAATTCTTCTCTAAAATGCCTAGTTTGGCCCTCAGAGTTTCCATATCACCTTGGAGAACACAACACCATTGCTCCCTCCCATGCTAGGTGTGATGTCATAAGTAAGAGCAGTGTCATGGGCTTCTCCATGTGACATGAAGCTTCTGCTATCACAGGAGTACACAAAGAAGAAGCAGTGTTCTTGCCCAGAAAGTGAATTCAGATGGGGTCTTAGGCCCTGGAGTGCAGTCAGGTTTCAAATGCAACACATGAAGCAGAATTTGGTTCCTCTCAGGGGTAGTCATGAACATTGGGGTCCTAGGAACTGTATGAGGGTTGCAAAAAGGCAAATGGTAGCACTATTTTAGAAACTGGGTATCTTTTCATTCTGTACACTGGCAGCATTTTGAGCCACCATCACTTACATTACATGTGTTAGGGCTGCCAGGTTGCCCACTTTGGCATGCAGTCTCCTGCCCTTCACATGCTATCCCCTGCTGCTGGTCTAATGAGCAGTGGAAGCAAACAGGGACAGGGGAATGGCATCACATGGTGAGGTCACTTCCTGTTTTCTGGAAGCATCACACAACACCATTCCTGCTCGTTTCCGCCTCCCCAGTTGCCATAGTATGTGTGAATGAGTTTTAGATCTATAATCCTTAGCATATCTATTTTTGGGGGAAATGTCCCAATGAAATCCGTGTGCCTTCCAACAGAGTAAACATGTGTTGGATGTAACAAGGTATTGTAAACATGTCTTGGATGCAAGGAAGGAACATGTAAGGAAGAGCAGCAGTTCTAGATCAGACCAGCGGCCCATCTAGTCCAGCATCCTGTTTCATCCAGGGACTAACCAGATGCCCCACCTCAGGAGTCCCACAAGCAGGTTGTGGTGGTCAAGTATCTTCCCCTATTGTAGCCCCTCCCCCATATTAAGAAGGTTATTGCCTCTGAACATTGTGCTTCCATTTAATGATTATGACCTAATATTATGAGAATAGCTATTGTTAGATACAGACTTACCTACTAATAGGCTATTCTTCAGTGTTCCCTCTAAGCTGAGTTAGTGTGAGCTAGCTCACAGTTTTTTAGCCTCCGGCTCACACATTTTTGTCTTAGCTCAGGAAGGATGGCTCCTGAGCAAACTAATTTATGTAGCAGCCAAATCACTCCCTCACAACTTTAATGCCAATAGCTCACAAAGTAGAATTTTTGCTCACAAGACCCCACAGCTTAGAGGGAGCATTTATACATAAAATCTTGAACAGGCTTGTAAAGATGGTGGAGGAGCAATAGGAGGTCAGACTACTAATAAACAAACCACCATTTATTCTCATTTCACTTTGCCCTGTGATGTGTGTTTTGGTATCTCTTGAAGTAACAGGGAAAGGAAAACCAGATGAAAAGCTTCTGTGTAGCAAGGAGGCTTACAGTTCTAGAGTCAAGGAAATCTGCTTTGTTTTGTAGCAAATAAATCCTCATGTGAACATCAGCAAGAGGAAAAATCTTTGTTCACTAGCCACTAGGGAAGCATCCCCCCCCTCCTTTGGATGTTTCCATGGAGACTGGCTTTAGCTGACTATAGGGGACACATTTCATACAGAATGAGAAGGAGATGAACAAATTTACAATGCCCCAAGGACCAGCGCTTTATTCAAGACCCTGTGATTTGCAGAATTACAGAAGACTCTCAAACAGCTAAGTTACTGAAAGAACCACAATGGAGGAATATCTACTGATTCCCTTCTCTTTTCCAGTAGTGGGACATGTGTGTGCTATGATATACTGCAGCAGCTTTTAAGCACCTCTCTTCTATTTATGGTGACTTTTATAGTGATTCTGATCATTAGACTTCTATCGACAACCATGGAAGCAACACATAAATGTTATATTCGCTGGCCTCTTAAAAGATATTTTTTTAAAATATCCAAGCAGAATTTCATTGAAAAGGATAGCGTTCTGTGAGCAGTGATTCACGAAAGCTCATCCCCTGCCACATATTTTGATAGTCCTGAAGGTGCTACTGTTCTTAAGCCTGTTTGCACCTGAGCCTGTTCGCGGGAGGGCGGGGTATAAATTGAAATAATAATAATAATAATAATAATAATAATAATAGGCTGTCACTCTTTTCTGTTGCTACAGACAGACTAACATGGCTATCCATCTTGATCCTTTTGCATTGTAACACTGTGGCTCTGAGATATGGCTCACTCCTAACCCGAATTACTTCCACGAACAGATAGCCCATGAAATGTAAAAAAAAGTTCTCATGGCTAAATATCTTGCAAATTTCATTTCAATTCTGCATCAGAGCAATTTGTTTTCATTATGACGCACTCATTTGTCCACTTCAGGGTTACCAGGACAATGGAATGAGATTTCGCCAAGGTATTTCTCTCCCAATGCTGTTATCTGTATAAAAATATAGAGAGCATTTGCCAGCCATTTGAAAAGGCTTCTAGCCAGGGAAAATAATAGGATTGGACTGCTACTACAATAATGGACAGTGTTTATGGGGAGCATCAGCCAGCAACAATGAGGAGGCTTTATGCACCCAGAGAGTATTGGCTAGCTCCCAATTTAAAGACTCATAATGGGACCAGAAGTAAGTTATATATTAAAACATTACAAGTTTAAAATAATTATATTCCATTCAGCTTCATGTTGCTTTTCATTTACCATGGTTTTTTCCAGGATATTTTGGAGGAAATAAAGAAATAAAGAAGTTTGCTCCTATTATAATTTTGAACTGGATTAAGAAACTGACACCTCTTTACAATACAGGATTACTCCTGAGGAAGACTGCTGTTGAAATGAGTCTATAACTGGGTGCTCATTGAGCATGTTGGACTTTTTTGGCAATATTGTAAAGTTGAGAATGTTGGACAAATTGCAGTCTGGTAAAGTTTTGAAAGTAACATAATTCTTACTAGATGTCATTTATATCACAAAAAAAGAAGAAGAAAAATACAGGTATATAAAGATATATCTTGAGATATAAAGATGCTGCTCCTTCCTAGCATTGTTGTTTAGATGCAGCCTGATTTCTCTTTATTGTATTTGGTTTTTGTTTCTGTGGTTTTCACTGAGGGCTTGCCTGTTTAAATGGCTTGTATCTTACGACTCAGCACAGTCTGAAGCCATCCTCCAACTTAAGGAGCTTTCCTCGAGCAGAAGATGCTTGTCCACCAACTGGAGGAAGACTGGAGCTTCAAGCTTTGCTGAGCAGAATGCTAGGATGTGGGCCATCATTTCCCATTTAAAATAAAAATAAACAGCAAACACCCTTGAGGACCTCTTGTTTTGAAGGTAATCATGTCTTTTTAGTGTTTTCTGTGTACCTAAACCTGATTGCATCAACAAAGATTAGTCATTTAGGGCCCATGACCAAGGAACTTGGCCACTCCACTAGGGCAGCCATGTCTCCCTGCAACAGTGGGAGACATCCCACTGCAGCCTCTGGCCCCCTGCCTTAACTTGGCAGGGCAGGTGGGGGGGGGTTTCCAGGAAACTATATATATATATATATATATATATATATATATATATATATATATATATATATATATATATATATATAAAATAACCAATAATAAAGGAGACAAACATTTATTTGTGTGTGTGTGTGTGTGTGTGTGAGAGAGAGAGAGAGAGAGAGAGCGCACCTGGAAATCATGGTGACCTCTGGTGACCAATGTTCCCTCAAAACTGTGGAGTCTTGTGAGCAAAAATTCTACTCTGTGAGCTCCTGGCATTAAAGTTGTAAGCGAGCGATTTAGCCACTGCATAAATTAGTTTGCTCTGGAGCCCTCCTTCCGGAGCTGAGACAAAAATGTGTGAGCTGGAGGCTAGAAAACTGTGAGCTAGCTCACACTAACTCAGCTTAGAGGGAACACTGCTGGTGACTAACCCCTACTAAGGGCCTGGAGGATATTCAGAGAGATGGCTGAATAAAGCTTGCCCCTGTATTCCCAACTCCTGGTATTTCAAGGAGGTCTCCCATCTACGTACTTGCCAGAGTCAACCCCACTTAGCTTTTGAGATCTGACAAGATTGGGCTTGCCTGGGATATCCAGGTCAGGGCAAGGAGGCAAACATTTATCATTTGCTGGTGGATGCAAAGCAAACTGTTGTTAAAAGCATGTGAGCAGAGAATGGCCAAAAAAATGGCAGCTCTGTTTCAGGTTTCAGACTGTCTCTAAGTCTTTTAATGTTAGCATATGTAAGGATGTAATTTTATTTGAACAGAGTTGTCATTCAGATGTATTATTTAATCAAACAGGTCCTAAAAATGACCTTGTCTTAAGAAATACATACTGGGGGGGGGGGGGGGACTCTAGCCACATAAAATACTTTGTCCATATCAAGATTGCAAATAACGATTGTGGGCTTTTAATAATCTAATTGCAATTATGTCAAATCACCCTTTTGGAAAGAACTGACTTGTCATCAACTTTATTATTTATTTGTACAAATCTTTTCCCTTGTGTGTTGTGTTCTAATGGCAACCGCCATGCAGTACGGCCATGTGGTCAGGCCATGCAGTCCAGAACACAATAGACTGGCTGGATTGTGATTTAGACCTATCGGTCAGCCAGGATGCAAGTAGGGACCAATGATCTGGGAAGACGTAATCCTATCAGAGTGTAATCCTATCAGAGTGTATGGGTGAGGCCAGGGGTGCGGTTTAGATGCGCATATAAGCAGACCCCCGAGCCCAGCTCAGACATGTGTTCCAGACGCTCCTAATAAACCATGAGCTGATTTCACTTGAACGTGTCTCTGGACTGAGTACTTTATAGCAAGTATGGCCAGTTGATCCCCTGAAGGTAACTTATTTATCCATGTCACATGGAAGGACTTCTACTTTTTACGTTGTCTTATGTTTCAACAGCCCAAACAACTGTTTCTTTCTTATGTCACCATGCATTGGACAAGGAAGTGAAACAACTGTCTAAGCTTTCCATACGATGTTCCCCACATGTGCAAACCACAAGCTACAGGAGTTTTTTTGTATTACCTGTCAAGGGACTGCAAAGACACAGTTTGCAGTGCTGGGGCAATAAAAGGCCTACAGAGAGAATGAGAAGGTAAGATGCATAAGCAACACCTCCGAACCAGAGTCATTTTCACATAGTAATAAAAAGACAGGGAAAGCTGAGGGCTGAGTCACTTGCTCTCTCCCTCTGTATTGCACCTGGCAGAGTTATTTATGTGCCTTTTGTAATCTCTCCCATTCTTTCTTTGTATTAAATGCATACTCAGGAAAGGACCTCGCTTTGGATGTTTGTTTGTCTGAGCCACTGAATGGCCAGAAGGGATTAATTCAAAGGCCTTAGCAGAGCTCTTTGAAATCTCCTTTTTTAAGAAAAAAAAATGTTCCTGTGTATCGCCAATAGGACTCCTGCTGCTAGTTGGTTCCACTTCTGTAAGCAGTTGTCTCTTTCAATTGCACCAGGTGAAAAAAGATTTATTTCACTGTCTGAGTCCTTCTCCTTGTTTATGCTTTCCTGCACCAAGACTGAAATCAGGAGGGCACAGAAGCTGATAGAGAAAGCTTACTCTTCTTTTGGTCAGAAAGGTGAATATAAATATAAAAATCAAAGCAGTAAAGTTTCATGACCATATATAATTACCAGTGTGTGTGCTTGCAAGAGTTCCCCCCAAAAGTCATTCTTAATTTTTTAAAAATACATATATCTACCATATTGTTCTGAGCACCTTCCCAATGGTTCCCAGGTTGGGAAATATCCAAAGATTTGCAGACAGTGCCTGGGGAGGATACAGTTTGGGGAGAGGAGGGAGGGAGCTCAACGTGGAAGTGATACCATAGAGTCCATTTCCTTCAAAGAGAACCGATCTCTGTAGTCAAGAGATCTGTAGTAATTCCAGACCCCACCACCATGGGGCTGGTAACCCTTATTTTCTAGTGTTCTCCAGCCAGAGAACTTATAGGGTCTTACTTCTGAATGTCAGTAGTAGAATTTCATTGTGTCCCTTCAGACATTCTCTGGTTCATTATTAGACATCCTGGAAAATAGAATGTACACAAATAGCTTTTGAGGTCCCATTTCCCACATGCAGAAGAATCAGAATCATAGAGTTGAAAGGGGCCATACAGACCATCTAGTCCTACCTCCCGCCCAATGCAGGACCAGCCTAAAGCATCTCTGACAAATATTCGTCCAGCCTCTTCTTGAAAGCTGCCAGGGAAGGGGAGCTAACCACCTCCCTAGATTCCACCTTTTTTTCCAAATACCTTTCTGCATGTAATTTAAAGCCATTGCTTCGGGTCCCATCCTCTGCTGCCAACTGGACAGTTCCTTGCCTTCCTCCAAATGACAGCCTTTCAAATAGACAGGCAGGAATAGACTGTTAGTGGAGAATCATGCAACTTCAAACATGGGATGCTCCCCAGTGTGTAAAAACTCCATGTAAATAAGTAAACCAGCACTACAAACAATGAGCAGTGGGTAGAGGTAGAACCTTTATCCCAACTGTATAAGTTACATGGAATCTCTTCCAGCTAGCCAGCCTTATGCCAGAAAAAAGCAGACTCTCATAACCATGTTTCTGCATGGCATTTCTATCCATGGAAGACAGCCAGACATTCTTAATCTTCAGCCATACAATGTCAATTTATTTCCATATGGCTAAATCCACTGTGCCTTCCAGAATAACAAATTTATCCTTATGGAAGGGATTTGATTTAGCTGGACCTCACAAAGATGTTCTCAAGGGTTTGCTTCATGCATCTGACTCAGTAGTTTGTTGTCTATGGATGCTCCTTGCAACACAATACACATTTCAGAGCCCAAGGTGCTGTTTTTGCTGCAGTAGTTGAACATAGCTGCTCTTGGCTCACAGCCACACATGGTGAGCCATATGGCTAGGAATTCTCCCCTGTATCATGAGTACAGTTAACTCCCTTGAAAATCAACAGCTGCAGAGAGCAACAGCGTTTCCAGATGAGAATTGATTTCTTGTTGGGTCTATAAAAATGTGTCTTTACAAAGGAATATATCCTTACTTGAACTTTGCTTTCTTTGCCTTGAAACCTACTGGGTAGCCTTGGGCCAGTCATGATCATTCTTTCTCATCCTAAAATACCTCACGAGGTTGTTGTGAGGATAAAGGGGAGACAAGCACCCTGTGCTTCTTGGATGAAAGACCAGGTGGAAATATGACAGAAATGAATGTGGTTCCAAGTGCTCCCACCGGAGCAAGATGGAGTAGTAACTTAACCTCAGTTGAGCAAGAGTCACTGGTGTTCTTTCACTAACAAATGTCCATATTAGGGGTGTGCATTCAGTATTTACTGAGCCGAGAAAGTACTTCATTGGTATTTTTCGGGTATTTATTCAGCTGAATCAGATTAGGGAATCTGATTCAGCTACCAATCTAGCTGAGCCCAAATAAAAGCTATCAGATCACATTCTGAGCAATGCGTTAGTGCTTGGATTGTTGAGGCTTCCTTTGATTTTAGAAGCTTTGATCTTAGCCAGTCTAATCTTGTTATTGCTGATTGCTCATCACCTGGTAGAATAGCAAAGGGATTAATTAAATCTTTTTCAATGGAATTCTCAAGGTAGTCACATTCACTGCCACGGCCACATTGAAAGCCTTTGGATGTTATCTGGCATGCTAGTTTTGACCGAGGAAATATTGTTGTTGAATTTTCCAGAGAGAGGTCTTCCTTGATGATAGAGGTATTTACATGCTTTACACATGGCCAAGTACAGAACTGAGCCCTACATGTTGACCTTGCTTTGTAAACTAGGACCTGTGTGTGTGATCACCTATGGAAGTAGGCCCATGCACTACCAAGGTTTGCTCCTATGACTTTCTACATGTGAAGAGATTACAAGAATGCACACCCCATTTTAAATATGAGCAGAAGATGCACAACCATCATATACCCTTTACATAAATTTGCAGCTATTATAATTCTTTTTTAATTAATTTTTTTATTTGTATTAAACATTTCAACATATACAAACAGTAAGATAACAATTAATAATACACAAAATGTACTACATTTCAAAAGAATGGGGAAGTCCAGCTTCCACTCTCCTTACGCTGACATACTAGCCATTTCCTTTTGAAAATATTGTCAAAAATTGATAAATACCTTTGCTGTCCTTCACAACCCATAACGCAACATCTCTTTTTGATTATGAACTTCTAAACTTCATTCAGGCGGGAAATGGTGGGACCTGTTTTTCTGAGGGAAAGAGTTTTTATTATTTAGATGGAAGAAGGAGGCTTAGGCTAGAAAAAACCCACACACACACACACACCTAGCTTTCTATGAGTAGAGAATTATTGAACATTATGAAACAGTCATCTACCTGCGCCCCGATGTCTTACAGCCCATAGTCAAGTTCATCACCTCAAAGAAAGACAGGCCCCAAACAGTATTAAGTCCTTAGGGCTGGGTTAGTACCAAACCAAATAAGAAGGAACTGCAACAGTTACTTCCCCCCCTTTTCCCCCTCTGTAGATTAACAAAAGTATCAGGAAATGGGTCATATGGAATCTTTCCCTGAGACCCTGGAATGCCAGGCCAAGTGGGCAATATTGACCTTGAGAGACCAATGATCTGACTCTCTGTGTAAGGCAGTTTCATTTGTTCATGTTACCTGCAGTTAGGCTAGCCAACAGGCATGGAGGGGAAAAATGTCCTCTCCCTTTAACAGAGGCTTAACGAGCTGTTATTTACCTTCCTCTCCTGAAAAAAGCTCCAGTTGCCCATTTTAACACCTTAAGCTTCTATTCAAGGAACACAGCATTTTCCCTCTAACCCTACTTTGCAATTGTCCGCTTCAAAATTCATATTAGAAAATTAAAATGAGATTTAAAAAAAACAAAACAGTACGCATTTTGCTTCTTTGGCATCAGTTCACTAGCAGGATTAAATCTGTTCCAAAAAAGAATCAATAAGATCTCAGGCAACAGTATTTCTTGGCATGCAGAAATAGTAAAAAGGATGGGGGGACATGCACAAAGATAAAGCATGACAGTTCTGAATCTTCACTTACATCTATAAATTGATTTGAAAATCATTTATTAAAAAACCTGTTTGCTAGAAAGCAAGCTTTTCAAAGGCATTTATGGTCTACTTTAGACTGCTGTTTAAACCAAAGAGTAATATTACATCTGGGATATTTGTAGATAATGGCTGTCATGTTTTCAATCATCGCTTGACAGCCATTGCATCTCTCCCTGCTTAAGAGCAACATTTCTGAGATATGTAACAAAGTAGTAAATAATATCTCTGTGCTTTTGCTGCTAGGTGTGCTGCAGTGGGTTAGGTGTGATATTTTCTTTCAGGTTGGTGGTTTGGCTTCACATCCCACATGGGAAAGGAATCAGCAGGTCGCTGCACTTCAATTGCTGGCTTGTACAGTTTAAGAACGGCAGGCAAGAAAGATTATCTGCCCAGGACCCTGGACAGCCACTGCCAGTAGTAGACAATGGTGAAATTGATAGGCCAATGATCTCACTTTGTACAAAGCAGTTTCATGCGTTTCTGCGTAAGGTCAAATTGTTAATTATATGTCCACTGGAATCATGAGCTACTTTTTAGTCGCCGCTGAGAAGGATGGCAATTTAATTCTATAACTTGTTGATAACAACACCCCACGATGCCCTGATTTTTTTGTACGTTAGGAGCAGCCAAATTGTACCATTATGTAACCATTTTATTTTCTAAAGAAAAACTAGAACAACTTAAGGTACAATTCCATCTGCCTTTCTGAGTAACAGTGGTCTAATGTGCAAGTCACTAACCAAAAGCTATCGTTCACTGTTAAAAAGAAAGGCCATTTTAATTTCCCACACACACACACACTATCTAATAATAGAACAGAACCAATCCTGCCATTTAGCACTGATAATTAAAACTTATCCTCATCAGTTAATCAGCTAAAAGAATAGTTGACTAATCTATCAGTTCAGGAAAATAAAATCTGCAGTCTTAACTAAAAGGTAATGGCAGCTCTGGGAAGCCCCCAGTTGGTTAATTCATTACAGAGGAGATGAAATATCTCTTGCTTTGATTTCCATGAACAGATTTTCTTGCAACTTTACCATTTGGCACCTTCTAACTGTGCACAGCCTCCTTTGGTATATTCAAAAGTTTAGGGTGGCAAGTACCAGCTTGGGAAATTGCTGGAGATTTGGCAGTCATTGTTTGGGAGGGGAGGTAGCTCAGCTGAGATGTGATTGTCATAGAATTTACCCTTTGAAGCTGCCATTTCCTTCTGGGGAACTGATCTCTGTCATCCAGAAATCAGTTGTAAATCTGGGAGAACTCCACATTCCCACCTGGAGGTTGGCCACGCTACCTCTGAAAAACTGGCTATGGGTTTTCATTGAACACAGATACCTTCAGACCCAGAAAAATAAAAGCGTTTTCTAAAATAGTCATAATCCTCCTGTGCCTTATTTTTGCTTACTTTTCAAAGGTCAAAGAATGTAGAACTGAAAAGCAATACTTTCAGGGCTAATAACACATTCAGTAGTCTCTTTCATGTTCAAAGGAGCAGGGGCAAGAGGAACCCTTTAATAGAGGATGGCATTATCAAAGTGTCCTTTCTACTCGGTTTTTTTGCCTTTATCTTTTGAACAAATATTTTTTTTTCAAAGCAAATATTTGTCCACATTCTGAAGATTTCAGTACTCTTTCTCTCCCATCCTATGGTTCACCTTTCATTGGTTACGTACACAATCCCATGGGTAAAAGTTAGAGATGTTCAAACCAGCCTGAAGTGGAATTTGGTCCATAATCACAAGCATCTAGGGAGAATTTTTTTTAATTCATTTCTGCAATCATTCTGAATGAAGAATGCTTCTGAATTTCTCTGAGATCAACAGTGTCAGAATGAGCTGTTCCAATCTGCCTTGTTCCAGTCAAGAGACATAACGGCACGCTTCAGCTTTTCACTTTTCATTCAACTGTTCTATTTAAAAATATTTAGTCTGAATACATGCCAAAATTCTCAGTGCTTGTCAGATGGAACCGAAATGCTATGACAGTGCAAGCCACCATCCCTCTATGGTATAGCGTCTTCTAGTGATTTTGGATTCCATTCAGATGAAGTTGGCAATTTCTGCTGATTCCCCTTTCCTTCTGAAGATCCCACACACACACATTTATTTATTCATTTTTATTCATTTTTTTGGCTGCTCTCCCCTAACAGTGATATTTCATGAAAATCAGTGTGATATAGGTGGGAAATCAGTGTGAAATCAGGTGGGAGCCAGGAATGTTCCATTCTGCAGATAGAAAATTCAGTGTAGATCCAACCCACCAAAGGTTTATCTTGCTTTTGTAATCTGGAATCCCTTGGGGGAGGTGGCGGGACCACACATTCCTATCCGATGCTTCCTATCTCTGTAACAGGCATTATTAGGTTTCTTGTTAATCAGCTTCCTTTAAGTTCTAGATATATGGTTCTAGATATAGGGTTGGATCCAGCACAATCTTTCTGCTTGTGCAAGAAATGCAAGAAAAAGACCAAAATAGCCACCTGTGCTGTCAGACCTATTGTATACTCACTTTGCAATTCCACTTGTACAGTATCTCATACAACTAATTTCCAGGCACTAAATATATAGGGAAGATAGGGCTAGGCGTTGCAAGAAACCTATTTCTGCTTGTCCATTGCTGGATCCAAGCTGTCACAGGCTGGGTGCCAGTAGGTCAGAAGCCAAGCTGAAGTCCGAGCCAGTCCAAGGTCAAGCCAAATCAGGAATGAATTACCAAGTCCAAAACACAAGCCAAACGCAGAGTCAGTCCAAGCCAAGGTCAGAGAGGGAAACCCACGAGCAAACCAGTCCAAGGAGTCAACCAAAAGCCGAAGTCAGACAGAGCCGGAGTCACGAGCCAAAGGGTCCAGGATCAGGTTTAGCTGATGCGAGCTGAGTGGGTGCAGAGCTTAGCCAGCATGACTTGTTGCTAGCACGAGTTGGTAGTTTCTGTGCTGTGCCTGAATACCCAGCCACTTCCTGTGCTCTTTAGCAGCTGGCAGCGAAGTCCTGGCTCCTCCTAAAACTCAGGGCTGAGTGATCTGCAACTATGCATGCGTGCCTCTTTTCTTCTAGCAGCTAAGTCTTGCCTGGATCGTGACCTTAGCCGTTCCACCTGAGGAGGTGAATCAGGTGGGCTTGTGCTTGGCTGTGGCTCAGCTGCTGCTGGTGCTGGGGTAATGCCCTGAGAGGTGCTTGTTTGAGCCTCCAGCTTCAAGTGGAGGCTCCTCTGGAGCTGGGGACTGATCCTCCACCACACATAGGTCCACAGGAGGCAGGTCCTCAGAGGCATTCCTGACACAAGCCTTAGTCTTCCCTTGGTGGTTTGATATCTTTCCTCCTTCGACCACCCACCCAGCTGTTGTGTGAGTGAGAGGCAATTTTAGAGACTATGAAAAGCAACAGATTCACCCATCTATCATGGTCACCAGAACTTTCCAATCATTCCTTGTACAACTTCCTTCCCACCACATGCCCACACTGGCTGAGTAACAGGACAATCCTAATAAGATCTACTCAGGTTGATTAACTCAGGCTCACTCCCAGCAAACTGTTCTTAGGATTGCACTGTAAGTGAATTAACCATTCTGTCTCCTATTATCCCCATCCTTAAAAAAATAACTCATGGCATGTGTCACGATAGACTGGGAAGCTCATCCAAACTCATTTGAGTTGGCAGCTCAGAGAATACTAACCTTTTTGAGGATATATGATCTTATCCAAATAAGACTCTGCTAACAGCTCGTTGGCAAGACTGGCATCAGCATACCTTGAGGTGGGGCAGCTGCCAAGGCCCAGGTCGTTTGATGGAGCCCATGCTGCCACCCCTCCACTCACTCACTGTCCCTGCTGTTGTCATGAGCCCTCCCAGCACAAGGCTTTTCCATGTTCTGATTTTCCTTGCCTGCATGTTTCTGTTCCTTTTGGGGGGGGGTCCTGTTCTGCATGTATTTTGCTCCCTCTAGAGGTCAATTCAATATTACATTGCTTTACATCCAGCATTAAAACCTGCAGTTTAAATCTGTAGGGAGATAATATGGACATAAGGTGGTGTAGTATCAAATCAGTGTAGTGGGGGAAGAGAATGACGGCAGGTGAGTGGAGAGGTGTGAGTAGGGGGCCCAGTGGGAAGCAGAGGGGGGGGAGGGGGGACCCCATGCACACTCTGCCCAGGGCCTGTTGAAACCTGGAGATGTCCTTGATTGTGGGAACCAATCCAATAAATTTCAACAGCAAAGGTTCTCATCATCTGGATTTTCTGGTAGCTGAATTATATGATAGAGAATTATAAAGCTAACTGGCTCTGCGGGTGTTAAGTTTGTCCATGTCAAAGAAATTAATGTGATGTGTGACTTGCTGTCATCTGTTTAAAGCGGGTCCGTCATTTGATGAAGTGCATCTTATCACAAAATCAGCTGTTTTGAAATCAACGGCTTGTGAATTAATCTATTGAATTAAAATGTGTTTGCATATTACCAAAAAGTCCATCTAGGCCTTTTGTTTTAAATGCAGAAGAAGTGTAAGATATAAAAAGACAGGGAAGATAATTACCATTCACTGAATGAAGAAAAGGCATCTTTAAATTTTTCGTTTTCATTACCTACCCTAGGACAGGCATTCTTTCAAAGTGAAGTGGTTCTTCCAAAGTGAAGTATAATTTAAGTTATAAAAATGTGTCCCTAATTTATAACCTGCCAAGTTAAAATTAGTCCCCTACGGATTAATTTACTGTCATTTTACACACCGTGCCTATTCTGGCAGCCAGGTCCTCAGGCTCATGCTGTATGGCTGTTAGTGTAAATACTGCATTGCCTAAGTACTTCTCTACATGCGACTATTGAAATATCCATGAATTTTTGTCTGTGCTTCTAGGGATGGGATGCCTGGGAAGCAGGTTGCCATGTTCAGTACTTACAAAGGTTTCAGTCCTCCGGGCAAACAACCTATCACGATGCGATGTCTCACTGGTGCTGCCATTTGATTATCTCTTGCACTTTGAGTTCATGTAGCAGCATAAGGCTTGTTTTGTGCTTTTGAGAGTATCTCTCCGACACTGTCTTAAACATGCATAGCAGCCATTTTCTCCAGTGCCATTTTCTCCACTGCTCAACTCACTGCTTGGATGAGACATTCAGGCTGGAGGAGGGGAACAGAACTGGCTGTAGGACAAGTGCCTTTGGGAAATTAGGACAGGAGGGGAATGGAGAAGATGGAATCACGCTCCTGAGGACAGCCCTTGCCTTCCTGCTGCTTACATAAAAATGAGCAGAAAGAGAAGGAGGGAGTGGCAGAGATGTGAGCAGAAAAAGAAAGCGGCCTGGCTGGGTGACAGTTGACCCATTCCAACACTTTCTGTGTAAAGCAATCATAAGGCAGTTAGGCAGGTGCCAGATGGCAGTGGCAAATGATACTGCTGCCAACTGGCAAAGTCATAGCACAACAATGAAACCACCAAGAGATCTGATTGGATAGCATCAGCTGAACAGAGAAAGACTTCTGAACTGGATGCTGAGGAGAATTCAGTCTGATTTCAGCACTAGCGGAGAAGAATCGAGTACTGACAGATTTGGAATTCAGCCCTGACTGACAGCAGTTTAACACAGATAGGAGAATTGGGGGGAAAGCTGGCAAAGATGAGTGGGTGATTAGACGGAGACTCCCAGTTGGGCCAAGGAAAGGGAATCTTCTAGTGAGATGAATTTCCCTACCCAGTCAAACAGAGAGGTAGCGCTGAAGAGTGCAGAGACACCTTGTCTGGTGTGGCCAGAAACTGCCTGTAGAGACCTTAAGAGTCAGTTAAAAACTCAAGACAAGTACTGGTGTTTCAAGAGAAGGGTTTTGGGTACTGGAAAAAGTGCACCAGCCTTCCGGAAACCAAAAGAGGCATAAAATACTCAAAGAAAGTATACTAGAGTGTTTGGGAAAACACTGGAACACAAGCCTCTCAGCATAAAGATTTAAGTAACTGTGAATAACTTAAGAAGCTCTCATTAGCCTGAAACATTAGAACTAAAATCTACTGTATGTACTGATTTTAACTTAAGAGTTATCTATATCGAGTTATCTCAGAAATTTTACCCCTGATTTCACCAGACCTTTCCCTCTATATTGAACAAAATATTTTGTTACTTTGGAATATAAAAACTTCCAGAGTGCCATTTAAGTTGTATAAGTCAAAGGGGGCTCCCATTCCTTCCCTCAGGTTCCTAGGCTGAGCAAACAGCCAAAAATATTATACTGTGACAGGGTGGGACAGCCAGAATTCTTCAGGAAAGAAGAAAACAGACAACGGTTGGCTCAGTCACAAAAGGGAAAGAAAAATGGAAGGAAAATCTTGCCTCTGAAGGAGGAAAGAGGACAGGGGCACCGCAGCTTCACAGGGTACTGTCTTTGGAAATGGTTCAGAAACTACAACTGGTGCAGAATGGAGGAGCCAAGGTACTTACGGGGACTGACTGTGGAAATATAATTTTCTCCTTATTTCAACAACTGCATTGACTTCCAGTCTGTTTCTGAGCCCAATTCAAAGTAGTGTTGCTTGTCCTTAAAGTTCTTGTACCGGGGTATCTGAGGGACCACTTGACCCTAGCTTAGTATCGTCCAGCCTTCTCCATAAGGTTGCCAATCCCAGGTGGGGGCTGGATGTCTCCTGGAATTAGAACTGATCTTCAGATTACATAAATAGCTTGCTTGCTGATTTATTTACTTAAGACATTTATTCCACTTCTCCTGGAGGAAACGGCTGCTTTGAAGGGTACACTCTATGGAATTATACCATTTAGGCCCCTCCCCTCCCCAAACCCTGCCCTCCCCAGGCTCCACCCTGAATTTCCAGGCATTTTCTAACCTGGGGCTGGCAATCCTTCCCTGTGTACTGCTTGTGAAAGAGTCAAGAGGGGTGGGACTAAGGAAAGAGCCTTCTCTGTGGTAGGCTCCAGGCTCTGGAACACCCTCCATTTGGAAATTTAGATAGCACCCACAGCTGTACATTTTTTGTGCTAGGTATTTTATCAGCTGTACACTTTTTGTGGCCTTTAGTTCATTAATGCTATTTAATTCCAGGAGGATGATGCTATTAAGATTTTATATTAGGCTTGGCTTGAACCATAGTAGCATGGTTCTGCTGCTTATTGCTTTTCATTTCCAATTTTTGTTCTTGTATGCCACCATAGCTGCTTCTAAATCAAATAAATCAACTTTCATTTTGAGTAAATATTTATGTACCAAGATGCTTCTAAGGGAGTGGGGGAGCAGTTCATCCACTGGATCGACCTTGGCAATTCTATTTTTTACTTTTACCACAAAAAAAGGTGTCTATTAGTACCTACATTCTCCTTTTGAAGATCTGTAATTGAACACTTACCCCACCTGCTTTTAGAAGGGCTAAAATCTTCTCTGTTAAACTGCCAGGTAAAATGTGATGCTAATGACTGAGTGGTGCATAATTTGGTTGTATTAATAGCCAATTCAATGCCTGACTCTACTTGTCCTATTCATTAGTCCCTTTCTCACTGTTCTATATTACTTCTCTCTATCAAGAGCTGTAATGCATCTCTCTTTGATTTGTCTGTCTGATATAATTAGATCTGACAAGTTTCTTTGAGCCAGTTGTCATCCCTGTATGCCAAGTAGATTTTCGCCTTTTCGAGCTAGTTAATTTCTATGTGCAAACCAACAAAAAAAGAGAGAGAACAATTTTTAAATTCATATATTGTGAAACCAGGAAGCCCAATTAGGGTCGCCAATGGGTTGGGGAATTCCTGGAGATTTGGGGTCGGAGCCTGAGGAGGATGGAGTTTGGGGAGGGGAGGAACCTCAGCAGAGATGTGGTGCCATAGATTCCACCCTCCAAAGCACCTGTTCTCATCATAGTTTGGAGATCAGTTGTCATCCTGGTGCCATCTGGAAGTTGGGAATGTCAGGCCTGATCCAGACCCTCCCCATGAATGATGCTAGATAAAGAGAAGAGAACCCTCCCAGAAATTTTGCTGTCTGCATATGAGAGGATTGCCAGTGGTGGTTAGAAGTCAGTGCATATCAGTTAATTAGACACAGAATCCTGGACAATGAAATGCAGAAACTAGTTAGCAATGCAAATAAATCCTGCTCCCCCTTGAATTTTGGAATTCTCCTACTTATTGGCCATCTGCCTATCAGCCCTCCATGCCCCACAGCTGCGCTGAGCATTTGCACTTGCCAGATGTAATGCCATTCCATCTGCTGTCACTCACGGTAGATATAAAGGGATTCCATATTCGGCAAGACTCTGTGCGGGTAATCTAAATCAAGTTGATTCAGTTCTCCATATTCTCCTATACTGTCCCCACTATGATGATACACATGTTACTCTTTTAGACCCAATTTTATCTAACATGATAGGTTGTCCAGATGCTCTGAAGGTGTGCCATCTCCTGAATGATCTGTCACTTGAAACAACCGAAAAGGTTGCCTTATTTCTAAGTTTGGTAATTAAGGATCAATTGCACAGTGCATAGATACATATGATTAATTCATTTCTCCTTGTTTCTTCTTCATCTGTTTATGTTTCTTTTTGTAACCTGACTTATGCCAATAAAGGTCTGTGTATGTGTAGAAGTCAGTGTTAAAAGACTCCCATGCATAGTACAGCATTCTTGCAAAGGGATGGATGAATACGGATGGGGACTGGATAGTCCACATAATAACCAAACTCACAATCTCTAATCAGTCATCTAAAGTTTTAGAGTATTAATATGCGTGCACTTACATTGTTATGAGTAAACTACATATGAAGCTTATAGGAATCTTTATGACATTGTTAACTTTTGTTATGGATGAAAGTGGGACTTTTCAGTTTATGAAAGAGATAACCAAGGGGGGACATGATGGAGGTTTTATAAAATTATGCATGAGGTAGAGACTACCAGCCATGGTGACTGAAGAGAACCTTCACATCCAGAGGTAGTAAACTTCTGAATACCAGTGACAGGAGGCAACATTAGAGGAAGGCCTCGGCCTCTATGCCCTGTAGTTGGCTACTGCATGGAACAGGATGCTGGAATAGATGGACCACTGGTCTGATCCAACAATGCTTTACTTTTATTCTTATGCCTTAGGATTTATGACCAAAGACCAATGGGAAACCTTGATAGATTTGTAAGTTTTATTACAGATAGACTTGTGCATTTCATTGGTTGATAACTGTTATAACTATAAGGCAATTTGTATTAATTCATAAAGATATTACCTCTAAAGTAGGAGATTTTTGCTCAGGTTCGCCGCATTAGACAGAAGAATAGAAGAGAAGAAGAAGAGAAGACAAATTAGACAGAAGAATAGGGTGCATTTTAACAATTTTAACTAGCATAATAGTTTACGTTTACAGTTACAACATGTATCTAATTTTAACTAATGTAATTAATGTAATGTGACCATCGGAATGTCTATTTTACCACTGTAGTTATGATTTTTCTGATCTTAGATCATAATAAACTGAACTGAACTGACCAATGGGAATGCTTTGCAGTGACTGCAAATAGAAGAACAGGAGGAGGAGGAGGAGGAGATTGGAGTTATACCCCGCCAGACAGAAACTGCTCTTTTTCAAGAATACCTCTGCCAGAACTGTGGCTTGCCCAAGGTCATCCAGCAGGTGCAAGTGGAGGAGTGGGGAATCAAACCCGGTTCTCCCAGATTAGAGTCCGCGCACTTAACCACTACACCAAACTGGCTTGCATTAATGGTTCTTTATTGGGGAGGGGAGGGAATAGGTCTGATCAAGTGCCCATTACAGCTTGAAGAGGATTGCTTCCCACCTAGCTGAAGGGGTTTGCACATGGGTGTTCATCTCCCACACACACACTCACACTCTATGAGTAGAACATCTGATGCCCTATAGGAGTTCCTGTGAGCCTCCACATGTGTGTTTTCTGTATCTATGTAAATAAAGCAAATACAACAAAAAACACCATAAGTTTTTAGTGCTTGCTCCTCAAAAGGGAACCAGCCTAGATAAGTCCGGCCCCAGAAACATAATTCAGAATGTCCCAACTGATTGGTAAGCTGCAATTCATTCATATGGGGGAAACCAGAACGCTGCACTTGAGACCCTGTTGTAACATAAAAGTGAATTTTGTCTTCCCTCCCTGATAGATGGTGAGCTATCTTTCACTAGCAGGGGTCCCGAAATGGAGTGCAATGTGTAGGCAGAGTGCAGAGGTTCAGTGTACCCCTAGGTAGTCCGTGCATTATGCGCATTGCCCCATACACTCACACTGCAATGGACATAATGATGAATGTTCCATTAGTATCATAATAAAAGAAAAAGCACTTTGAAGTGTATTTTGAGCATTTTTTACTGTGCTTGAACATCTGCAAGAAGCAGAGAAGGGTCAAGGCTATGGACAATCTTAACGCCTGGAAGTCTAGGAAGTCGATGTCACACTGTCCATCAGAACTTCCCTGCACTGTCACTGCAGGAACCCTGTTTCATGGAGTTTGTGCTCATGTTTGTTCCGTGCACACTGGATTCCTCAGTCAAGGTAAAGTGCGCTGAGTTCTGAACGAGCACAACCTGCTAGACACAGCATTTAGCTGCTGGTTGCCTATTAATAAGTGACAGGCAGAACTGCTTTGAACATAATAATTTAGAGAATGGCAGGAGGAGGGGTGTCGCTTTGAAGTTTGAAATGCAGCCCATGAAAGTGAGATGGAACTACAGGAATCTCAAACTACAAATCTTTCCCCCCCCTTTAAAACAGGGAACTGTTCTGTTTCAGCAAGTAATAATGAAGACACAGGATGGGTATTTGCAGGGGTCCTTTAGTAGAAAAAGAGCTGCAGGAGCTCATTAGCATAACTCATTAGCATAACTCATTAGCATAACTCATTAGCATATGCCACATCCCTTGACATCACTGGAAGTGTGTCAGAAAGGGAATGTCAGTTTCAGCCCCATTATACCCTATGGGCCATTGAAATCAATGGCAAAAACTCATAGGGTATATGAGGGGCTGGAGGAAAGGGGGTTTGAGGGAGAGGCTCCAAACTTTCAAGGTAGCTGCTGGGGCTTCTCCTCGAAATACCCACCAAGTTTCAAGAAGATTGGACCACGGGGTCCAATTCTATGGGACCCCAAACAGGTTGTCCCATCCCCTCCATTGTTCTCTATGGTGGGAAAAAATGTTACTTTTTTTCTACTATAGAGAACAATGGAGGGCCTGTAGAATTGGACCCCCTGGTCCAATCTTCTTGAAACTTGGTGGGTATTTGTGGGAGAGGTCCCAGCAGCTACCCTGCAAGTTTGGAGCCTCTCCCTCAAACCCTCTCCCCTCCAATCACTTTTAAAGTTGCTGCCAAATTTCGGCGGCAATTCAGCAGCAGGCTGAATCAGATCAGAGAATCTGATTTGGCCCATGGCTGCCCTAGTGGCCACTCCTGAGCTGGTGGAGCTTTGCTCTGCCTCGCTCCAGCCCCAACAGACCCCTGGGTATTTGAGGCTACCTCCTTGATGACTTTTGTTTAAAGGAGAAAGGGGGGACAGGGAAGTTCATCTGTCCCTTTTAAGATGGTTGCGCTGCAAGTCACCTCAAAGAATATGGGTGCACCCAAGTGTTACAGTGCACCGCAAATACCATTTTAAATCCACTTGTCAGTGATGAAAACGATCATTTGTTGGAGGGATGGTAGGTTTAATGGCTGTCTTCACTTAACTTGTTCATACTATGCCAAATCCCTTTATAGCAGAATACAGTGGCACTTACAAGTGCAGTCCTATATAAGTAAATGGGCCTAGACTGAAATAACAGTAATCCAAAGCAGGCCTGCTTAGAAGTATGTCCCAGGGCTTGCCAAGACCGGTAGATAAATGTCCTGTCCCTTTCATACAGGCTTACTGTATGGAAAAGGGCAGGTGAAGCTTTTCCAGGGCAAGGAGCTAAACAATATCACCTACGGAGCATCAATTAAAGGGACAGGATGATTTTCTTCAGGCTAGTTGGCAACCCCAGTAGAGCTTACTTCCAGGAAAGTGTTTTTAGGATTGTAGCCTCAGAGTATTAACTAAGTCAGAGCATGTTACAATTGTCCTGCTTCATATTCCTTAAAAACAAATGAAAAATTGTCAATAAATGCTGTATTTAAATATATACTGGTTGACATTGCTCCACTGGTGAGCACAGTGAGCTACAGTCCTAAATTGCAAAGTATATTTAACAGTTGCCAGAAACAAACATAAAATCTGGCGTTAAGATCATAGCTGTGTTTGCAGATGTGAGAAACACTTATAGCAGCTGATTTCTTGATATGTTAGTTTTCCATGTGCTGGGAAATCATGACACCGTCATGCATCCTAACAAATGAACCACAATGTACATCAGGTGGTGGAACACTTGTGTACAGTTCATATGCCAGAACATATGCCAGTCTGGTGTAGTGGTTAAGTGCGCGGACTCTAATCTGGGAGAACCGGGTTTGATTCCCCCACTCCTCCACTTGCAGCTGCTGGATGACCTTGGGCAAGCCATAGTTCTGTCAGAGCTCTCTCAGCCCTGCCTGCCTCACAGGGTGTCTGTTGTGGGGAGGGGGAGGGAAGGGAGTTTGTAAGCCGCTCTGAGACCCCTTCGGGTAGTGAAGGGCAGGGTATAAATCCAGTCTCTTCTTCTTCTTATGAAACAATTGGGCAATTGAAAAGTCTGTGTTCCAGACACCTCTACCCAAATATCTATGGTGTTTATTCAGGTGAATGTGTAGATACTCTACCAGTCTTGCTTCCAGATGCAAGGGTGAAAAAAGCCCAGCAGAGGGGGGATCTTGCTCCTTGTCTGCTTCCCCTCTCCCGCTGAGCAGGACAAGCCTTGTCAGTGATTCATCTCACCCCACAGGAATTACACATTGACATTTTGAAGCAGGAACTAAGTCAAGGGAAATGGAACCTTTTTCAAGATGTTTATGCAGTCGAAATGATTATAAGACAAAATGTGACAAAAATGTATCCTGGGGGCAAGAGAGCACACCTCTGCCAAAGACTATTAACCTTATCATCTCTGTCCATATTCTGGTGGATCAGTGTCTTTTATTTCAGCTTTAATTCATACTGATTTACATTTAAGAATGAAATAGGTGGATATGGTATATATGCAGAACAACCAGTCATATTCGGAGCATTGTATTGTTACAATAGGAACGTGTGCTGATGCTCTGCATTCATGAAGAATGATCCTCATTGTCAGGGCTCATTTCGTAGCAGGAGCTCCTCTGCATATTAGGCCACACACCCCTGATATAGCCAGTCCTCCAAGAGCTTACAGTAGCCCCTGTAAGAAGAGCTCTGTAAGCTCTTGGAGGATTGGCTACATCAGGGGTGTGTGGCCTAATATGCAAAGGAGCTCCTGCTACGAAATGAGCCCTGCTCATCATGATTTGGGGGGGGGGTATTTTTGTAGTGTGTGTGTGTGTGTGTGTGTGTGTGTGTGTGTGTGTATGTACCTGTTCCTGGAAGTCATTGTGACCTCTGGTGACTCCTGCTGGGACACAGAGGACATTCAGAGAAGTGGCTTGATAGCCTGCCTCTGGCCTCCTGGCCCTGGTATTCTCTGGAGGTCTCCCATCCAAATACTTGCCAATGTCGGCCCTGCTTAGCATACGAGATCTGATGAGATCAGGCTTGCCTGGGCTATCCAGGTCAGGGCATGAATATTGAAATACATCATTATGCTCAATACATATAAGTGTTAAGAGGGTTGGTGTGCCCTCAAGAACAGTTTGGGATGCAACACTGGGGTTACAAGAGGAAAATCTGCTGAAATCATTGGTAGTAGTGAGGGATCCCTTGGATGAGCAAAAGTACCTTCTGATTTCCTAAGGGCTACTTTTGTTTCAGTCCTACACACTTTGAGTTTCATCCAACCATGTTTTATCCTGGTGAAAAAGGGTGGAGGAAATCCCCCTTGACCACCAAAAAGTCTATGCTGGAAATCACAGGACCTGCATGAACAAAAATCATCTGGGTCAAGGGATGTAGTCAGGAGGGGAATTGGGAAAGACTGAGCAGAAAAGTTGGCCGGGTCCATCCATAAATTAATCCATCCATCCATTAAGGACATATAGGGTTCAATTCAGTCAGCTTTAGGGAAGGGTATGAACTGAGAAAATACAGTTCAGTTTGGTTTATGGCATGCCCAGTTCACGAACCACAAACCATCACAAACCTTTAGCAGCCAAATGAACTGGTTCAGTTCATGAGGTTTGTGAACTAGTAGAATGGATCCTGTGCAGTCTTGAGACACCAAACTTGCAAGGAATCTCCAGCTGAATCTACCTACCCTGCCAGTTTGGTGAGGATTGGATTTACGGGGTCTGAGTTACAGCCCCCCAAAGAAAGTGCCCTACCTATAATTTCCCCAGAAAGCATTTTCCTAGGGGCACCTTCTTTGGGGGACTGGAACTCAAACCCTGTGAATTCAATCTTCACCAAACTTGCAAGGCAGATATAAGAGTCATTCAGAGACCCCCTGTTAGTTTGGTCTCTCTAGATTGCACAGGATCTGTTTTGTACACTCCTGAACCTGCACCTGTCAAAATGACCATCCGTCATTGACAGGCAGTCATTTTATAGGTGCAGGTTCAGGAGTGTATAGAACAGATCCTGTGCAAGCTAGAGATATCAAAGTCACAGGGGACCTCTCCCGGATCCTCCTCTACATACCCTTCAAGTTCCACTCCCCCCAGTTGCTTTGAAGTTCAGTAAACATTTTGATTGAGCCAAGACAGTCTGTCTGGAACAAGCACAAACCCCCACAAACAGCTTGATAGTTCATTGAAAGTTCATGCTGGTTGACCTGCCACAAACTTCACTTCATGAACCATGACCCAGTCAAAATTCATCATGAACTTTAGTTCATGAGCCAGTTCATGTCCATCCTTAGCCAGTTTTTCTGCTCAGGCTTGTCCTGTTCCCCTCCTGACTACTGACTACTCTTTCTACCACATCACTCAAAGCAGCTAAAGTAAGAGCAGATCCAACAATATAATGATAAAAAATAAGATGGATTCAGGCATAACACTTAATACAAGAAACAGCTGACACTAACCTAGAGTTAAAAGGATGGTCAAAGAAGATGGACGTTGGCTGATGCCTAAGGACATCAAGATGGGTGCTAGTGAACTTTGGTTCTATAACCTTGGCAGAAAGGGCCAATAAATACTCCTAATCTTTGACAGCAGTGGGTGCTTGGACAAAAGTCTCTCAAGGCAATCTTCTAGGTGACCAGGTTCATCAACGTCTGCATATGGTTTTGATGCTAGGTTCGGTGCACTCAGATCTGGGATAGGCAGAAAAATAAAGGAGATAAGAGGGGAGGGGAGGGCTCCAGGTGCCCCAGAACCATGTCATCCATTTCCTCAAGCAAGCTTCAGCAGGACAGATATGCAAATAAGGACAACTACCTAAACACCTGTCATGTTTCATGGGCAGGTGGGGGCAGAAGGGAGACTGCTTATTTCCACCATGTACAACCACTTCATGCACCCAAAACATACTGACCTATTGGTTCTGACCAGGTGGTACCTTCAGAAGTGGAAGGAATAACAGTGCCCTCCCACACATTAATAATGGTTCAATGATCCAGTGTCAGAAATAGCTTAAAGTCCCCCTTCCCTGGCAACATTGCACCAACAAGCAAAGCAGCACTCATCCAAATCGCAGCCATTCACTTCTGTGGGAACAAGTATAAAGAGATAAAACACAAGTTTGAGAGTGGATGCTAAACCTGTTTTCTGTCCCGGCCATGAAAGCAGCTCTTATGACTAGGACCCTACCCTGGATTCTTATTCTTAGTCACTCTCAAGTGTTTGGAGAGTGACATGAAATGTTGAAAACTGTCTTTTATGTAGATAGGCTGAAGAATATTGAGAATACTTCGGTGCATGTGTGTGTGGGGAAAGCCCTGGTTGATTTGTTAACTTTCTTTGGTGCAATTCACAATTTAATCCCTCCTAAACTCTGACATCCTTTCCCCCCAGTTTGATTTGGAACATCAACTGAAAAATGAATCAGTAACAAGCAACAGCCAGTTCCAAAAAGCATGCCTGGCATAGCTAAGTTATTTCTACCGGAGTACCACAGAGGTTCTCATTTACATGGCTTAAACATGGCAAGGTTATAGAAACAGAAGTTAGCCATCCACAGCTTCTTAGACAGAACATTTTTAGTTCAAAGACCTGCATGTTTTTCTGACAAAGAAAAAGTTTATTACCTAATAAAATGACAGAACAGAAGCATAAGTGCCATTTCAACTCAGTTTTCAGAGTGGGAATCAGCTTATCTGCTCTGAAAATAGGCCCCAGATGCTTTATGTGTCTCCCTTTTGGCAGACACATTCCTCCTCATCTTGCAGTAGCAATAACACCGTCTTGGGTGAAAATTACCAAGGCTCAGAACACCAAGGGGCCAATTTCCTGGTGTGGGTGACAAGGAGAACCATTTGCACAGCTCCTGTAAAATGTCAAAGGAGCTAAAAGAACTCTTAAACTTTGTGAAGGTAGGAAACATAGGGAACAATCAACAAGAATAGGAAGAGGGTTTCCCACCCCCTCTCTCTCTAAACCAGAAATTGTCATAAGTGCAAAGGTCTCTCTAGCTGTTTCATTCTGAAGAGTCGCTGCCTCAACATAAGCAGCATCCACACCCAGGGCAATTTCTCTCACTTCAGAGTAACATGCTTGCAGTGCTTCATTTTCTTCCAGTGCCTCATGTAAATGCTGCTTCAAGACATCCAGATCTCTTTGCACTGCTCAGTTCTGCCTTCAAACTTTTGATGTGCGGACACTGTACTGCTTGCCTAACTTAAACAGTTCCTCTTGCAAAACCTTTTTTTCTAAGATGAGGTTTGGCAGTGCTTGGTGCACAGGAGGGGAAGATGGCCATCCATCTACTGCTTCACCTTTCTGGGTGGCAGATAATAAAACCACACCTGCCTGAGATAGAAATTCCTCATTACAGTGAAGTGATCGGCAACCATTCCAGGATTTGTCAACCTAGAGTAGGTCCAGAAGATGCTCCATTGATGCTTCCTCACCCAGCAATGTATTTCATAAGTGGGATGCTGCCAGAGGAATTTCTTGGTTATTTTGCCTGTGCTCTTCAGGTTCACATCACTTACAATGATGCTGTCTCTTCTTCTCAGAAGGGGCAAAGAGTTCATCCTGGATGGAGTATAAAATTAGCACGCCCTGTAATTTTTTTCAAGTATTTCAGCTTTATCAGGGAACATCTAATCTGGATCTCTCTTGGGCCACTTTTGCGTTTTAGGGTCTAAAATGCCACACCAAAACCGCTGTTCTGACTTTGATGAATCAGGCAAGGTCTACATTTGTTTGAAGCATGAAGTTGAACTTCAGAATCCCCTTTAGTTGAGCCAGTTGCTCCCAGGGGTCTACTTAAGTCCCATTCACACTTGGCAATGAGGTTAAGGGCAGCCTTGTCATTTCTGTCTATCACCGAGCACTTCTTTGACCAGGAGTAAACATACTCTGCTCTGTTGTGGGCAGTTGTGCTCCCAGTCTGGGGCTCTTTTGGTGCATCAGGAGGCTTCTGGAATGCATAAGCTTGCTCTGGAGTGAAATGCAAATGGGAGGCTCTTTGCTCACGGTCTCTCACAGGACAGTTGTCCAGTTGCCTGAGACTGGTGAGCATGTGCACAATAAAAAAGACAATAGTCCAATTCACTTTTAATTACAGGATTCAGTCGGAGGTCCACTTCCTGCTGCACTGTTAGGGTTTGGAGGTGAAACACATCTGAGAGTGAAGAAACACGACTGAAATTGTTGTTCAGTCGCACAGTTGAGTCCGACTCTTCGCAACCCCATGGACCACATCACGCCAGGCCCTCCTGTCTTCTGTCATGCTCTGGAATTTGCTCAACCAGAAGGTGGTGGCAGCTACAAACATGGACAAGAGGGAATTAGATAAACATATGGAGCAGAGGTCCATCAGTGGCTATTAGCTGCAAAGTATAGATAGGAACTCTCAGTCTGGGGCAAGTGATGCTCTGTATTCTTGGTGCTTCTAGCGTCCTAGCCCCACTGCTGGACCTCCTGAGGGCACCTGGTGTTTTTGACCACTGTGTGACAGAGTGCTGGACTGGATGGGCCACTCGCCTAATCCAACATTGGCTTCTTTTATGCTCTTACATTCTAACTCCATGCCCATTGCATCGATAACACTGTCAAACCATCTCATCCTTTGCCATCCCCTTCTTCTTTGACCTTCAATCTTTCCCAGCATCAGGGTCTTCTCCAGTGAGTGCTCCCTACTCATTTGGTGGCCAAAGTATTTGAGCTTCAGCTTTACTATCTGGCCTTCCAGGGAACAGTCAGGTCAATTTCTTTTAGGGTTGAAATAGAGATTGAGATTTTCTAAGCATGTAAGGTGCTGAAGGCCCTCCAAGGAGGTCAACACGTTCTGCAAAAGGTGCAGAGGTTTCAGATGAATAAAAAAAAATGGGGGAAGCTTCCTCAATTAGTTACCTTTTCATGGTAAATTCCAGGAAGGGACAATGTCTGGACATCAGTGAGGTTCTTGTGTCACAAGTTAACTCTTTCCCAATTATCTTCCATCAGCCACACCCTGCCCACCTTCATCATTTGAAACCATGCACATGTGCTTTACCTTATCATCTTCCCAGTAGTCGTCTACCGGGAAGGGATATGGTGGTTGGCATAACTGAATGGTCCCCTTTGTCAAGAACAGGATATTGCTGAAGCATAAGCCCCATCAGCATAAGCCCTTCTGCTCCTTTGGAATGATGCCTCCCACTGCTTGATGAAACTTGCATGGACAATGGCTATTTCTTTAGGAAAGACTTTCGGGATAAAGATTTCCCCAGCTGTCTTACTAGCCAAAAATCTTCTGCATTTTTTTACAAGTCTCCAGCATCCCAACAGGTTATTTTCTCTCCATCAATCAAGTTCTGAATTACGGTCTTTGCCCTCCAGTACATGCAAGTTCCCAACAAAAGCTGCAGTTTAGCATAATTGTCCCCCCCCCCCCCCCCCCCGATTCTCACACCAGGGATGGATGTTAGTCACTTATGAGAAGTGCCACCTACTTAAAATGCCAATTTGCACAGTGGGGCTTTGCAGAGCAACACCAGAAAGGCAGGAAGTATTTGAAATCTGGAATGCATGCGTGTATATCCTAAAAGTAAAAGACTGTATGGGGGTGGGGGAATGATTAAGCTATAAGCAGAAAGGAAATGTGTTCTTTTTTAATGTGCCAAAGAAGCTTGCGTGAGCAGAATTGGTAGACTTCTTTTTCTTTCTCTCCCTCTCTAAGATTGCACTGATAAAATCAACAGAAAATTTCATGCTGACTTTAGTGGACCAAATCACAAAGGCTAATTTCTCTGATGCAGTGGTGGATTTTTATTCTGCCCTATCATGACCTAAAGCAGGGGTGGCCAAACTTGCTCATTGTAAGAGCCACGTAGAATAAATGTCAGATGTTTGAGAGCTGCAAGACATGGGCAAATATTACACATATGTTTTTATTTTAAAAATTGGCAAATTTGCTATTTATTAACATTAAATGAGACTGCCAAAAATAAAAACAAAAAGGGTAAAGATATTTATAATGATGTTTATTTGTCCAGTGATATTTATTTATTTGCTAATGATATTTATTTGTCTAAGAGAGAGAGGAAAAGAGAGAGGTGGAAAGAATGCAAGAGGTGGAAAGAGAGAGAAAGAGAGAAACAAAGAAAGCAGATAGATGGGAGGGAGGGAGAAAAAGTATGGCTCCCCTGCGCTTCCCCAGCTGCCCTGCTAGGAGCCGCACAATATGTGTGAAAGAGCCGCATGTGGCTCCAGAGCCACAGTTTGGCCACTCCTGACCTAGAGAGATTGTAAGGCTGCAAGATAGTAAGGGCAGCGACCTCAGTGGAGTACAGTGCTACAGATACCCCAGATACATCTACACCAAGCACGGTTGCTGGTTCCTTCCCTGTCACACCCCGATCTGGCCACAGTAATCCATGCAATGGTCACCTCCAAGCTGGACTACTGTAACTTGCTCTATGCTGGCCTGCCCTTGAGAGTGACCTGGAAGCTCCAACTGAACAGAATGCAGCAGCATGAGTCCTGATGGGAACACCATGGACAGCACATATATAATCTGTGCTGCACCAGCTCAACTGGTTATTGGTGGAGTACCAAGTCAGGTTTAAGGTGCTAGTATTGACTTTCAAGGCCTTGAGCTGTCAGGGATCCATGTACCTTCAGGACTGTCTCCTCCAGTATGTCCCCAGAAGAATGCTGGGATCAGCTGATATCAACTTGCTGGTGATCCCTGGCCATAGGGAGGTCTGGCTGCTCTTGACTTGGGACCCTCTTGGTCCTGGCCCTGACCTGGTGGAACTCTCTGCCAAATAATATCAGGGCCCAGCAGGATCTGATGCAATTCCATAGGGCCTGTAAGGCAGAGATGTTCCACTAGGCTTTTAGCTGAGGGCAGCAATGGGAGGCTAAGAGTGGCACCTTCTTTCTTTTTTCTTTCACAGCTTCCACATACGCTAACCTGCCCTGCTGTGCAAGGACCTGCAATGGAGGTTTATACTGCCATCTTGATGGGTTTTCATTTCTTGTTACTATCAGTAGTTTTAATTATATATCAATTGTATTTTTAAATGTCTAAAATGCTGTGAGTAACCCAGAGCTTGCTCTACAGAGTAGGCAATTCATAAGTTTAATAAAATCAATAAAAATAAAAATAAATAAACACCTCACACACATCTGGAGGAATTCAAAATGGCCCCTGAATTTCAACACATCCTAGAACAACTGCAAGTCTACCAGACTTTATAAATCATGGATTAGGGGGAAAACAATTAGGGGAAAAACAACAAGACCCAAATTATCCCTGCCCCACCCCCATTAAAAAAACCCTCTTGAAAGAGTATATGCAAGATGAGATTGTAAAAGTTGTAATGGTTTAATGGATGCAAGATATAGGGCACAATATAGATCTGGATAATTGGTCTAAAATATGGAAGGTAGTGACATTCACCAGAGCAGTTACATACAAAGAAAATATATAAAATGTTTCATAGGTGGCACTGGACACCTGTTAAAATAGCTAAGTGGTATCCAAATTTATTATTGTTAATGTATTAACACCTGCTGGAATTTTGCTCACTAAGATGCAGAAAACGGAAAAAAACACCATCAAGTAAAGAGCTAATACAGAAAATGTTGGAGATAGCGGAGATGGACAGATTGAATATTGCACTTCAAGGAAAAGACAAAGAAATTTTCCTACAATGATGGTCAATAGTGTATAAATGGATATATAATAGCATGGATTTGTAATGCTCTCACAGAATGATATCTTTACTTATATTGTTATATTGTTATATCTCAGTTATGAAATATAAATAAAATATTTTTTAAAATCCTTCTTAATTGAAGCTAGGCAATGAATTTCCATCCAGTCAGACTAAGGTAAAGGAATGAGAATTACTGCATCTTTTTAAAAAAGGAACTTCAATGGGTCAGTTACCCCCCACCACCACCTGGCATTTATTAGCAGAGCCATGTAATCTTATGCCTACTACTATTGGACCCACCCTCTCTTCCATCCCTTCCTCCAAACAGAGGACAACAACTCCCTATCCATACAGCTGCCGCAGCTGGAGAAGATTCTCTGTTTTTAAATCGATTTTGGACAGTTCCATTAGCCCGAGAAGACCCATGATGAATGAGAAAGCAAGCAAAGGTTTAAAAATAATCATACCAATAAAAGAGGAGTGCTAAAACAAGAAATGTCTCCAACACAGAACTCTGGAGTTTCAAAAGTCTGAAGTGAGCAAAGAAGAAAACATTGCTTGTTTCCGTATGCATGGTTGTAAGAAATGTCTTTGAGCCTATAATATTGATGAGATATTATTTGTTTTCAAGACATATCCTAAATCTCAGGTAGATAAATCTAATGTGGAGATCGATTAAAGTTCGGTAGCTCCTTGGAGACCAACAAGCTTCTGGGGTATAAGCTTTCAAAAGTCAAATCTCCTTCTGTCAGATATGAAAGGAATTATAACTCTTGAAAGTTTATACCCGGGTCTGTAGCTACGGTGGGGCCTCACAAAGCCATGTGCCCTCACTTAAAAGCCACACCCCACAAGTCCTGCTGCCAGAAACCCTTTAAACATATTTATTGTGGAATTAATTCAGTTAAGTTGCACTGCAGGCCGGCTGGCCCTGGTACTGTGGTGGTGTGACACAAAAAGACAGTGATGCCTGCCCTCCCCTCCCCCACCAGCAGCCTGCCCGAAGCTGCTGGCAAGCTGTGGGGGAGGGGCATCCAAGCCTGAAGGGCAGTAGAAAAGGTTCTGCGGTGGCTTCCCTCCCCCTATCATTTCATTTCCTCTCTCCACCTCCAGAGCCACGGGGCAGGAAGGCTAACACACAGCTCCCATGGAGGAGGAAAGCACCTGGGCCAAAACATTTGGCCAAGCCACAAGCAGAGATCCCCTCAAATTTAGGTAGTCTGGCTCAGCAGAGTAGTGAATTGGGGCTTCTGTGTGTTCACTGGCCAAGAGCTCTTGCTAATCCCCCCCCATGCACCAATGGTTCTTTTCCCCTCTCTGACTTTTGGGCTGTTTGATGTTGTTTTTCACCCAGTACATTTACTGATCGATGGGGGAGCTGTGAGGGAAAGAGAGTTGCCGAGCCAGTGACACATCGCAGATGTCGCAGTCTAAGGTGAAGAACTGACTCGAAATTTGGGCACAGGAAGGGGAACCGAAAGCCCTTTGAGCTAGTTCCAAATGACCTTTCCCCACCTGTGCCAACAGAAATCACCCACTCTGGTGTGCATTTGCCCCGAGAATGGTGGTAGCTCTTCTATGGCAGACCAACATGGCTACTTTCTGAAAATATAATTTAGTTTCTTGTAAACAGAAGTAACTATCAAGTATTATTTATAGCCATGAGCACTTCTGTTGGAATGGAATTTACATTTAAAGAAACATTCCATACTTATTCCATGCAAATATTCCATACATATTTAGAAATTTCTGGGATTTCAAAGCAAATAAATCAGGCCAACAAAATATAATTTTGGAATAGTTAACTTGAGGTCACAAATATCAGTGTTTCAAAAGTTGTTCCCTTCTTCCATGCAGTCACGTAAAACCTGTAATTCAAATTATGTTGGAGTATTAAAGCTAGACAACAGTTAAGATAATGCCAAATATGTCATCTTAACAGAGGTGTGTCACCTTTCTCAGCTGGAGGAAATCTCTCCAGCCTAAGGAGCCTTCGTCCAAATTAAGAGCTTCTTCCACTGGAGGAAGAGCCATGCAGAGATGAACTGGCCATTTAACTTACCAAGAAATTTCTTTGTGGGTCACTGCCTTAGAGGACAGCTGGTGACCAGGACCAAGCCCAGCCAAGCCCAGGGGTGGTCAAACTTGCTTAATGTAAGAGCCATATAGAATAAATGTCAGATGTTTGAGAGTCACATGACATGAACGTTACAGACATGTTTTATTGAAAAATATGCAAATTTGCTTTTTATTAACATTAAATGAGATTGCCTAAAGTAAAAACAAAAGGGGTAAAAATAGATATTGATAATGATTCTCAAGGCGGGGGGGGGGGCCTTTGAGAACACATTTAAACTTAAAGTTGCTTTCTTTCTCTGTTCCCCCCCCCCCCCCCCAAGCCTACCCAGGAAGGGGAACACTGGCTGGGGAAAGGAAGACTGATTGGGGAGGCATGCTTCCCTTTGCTTCCCCAGCTGCCCTGCACAATTTGTGTGAAAGAGCCGAGCATGGCTCCTGAGCCACAGTTTGGCCACCCCTGGCCAAGCCTCAGCAACTCTGCCAGTGCCTCAGGAGGCCCTTGGTTCAAACCATCATCAGTGATAATAATAGTGGTAATTAATGCCAGATCACCAGTTGTCTTCTCCTGCACTGCTGCCTGTTTGTAGCAGGAACAATGGGTGTGTTGATGCCCATTGCTGGTGCCACTGAATTGTGTGCCCCCTGCAGCAGTGGCTTGTAGTGCCACAGGGGCCACTCAGCTTGGCTTGCTCCAGGGTCATTGTAACCTCCCAGTCCACTCCTGGGGCCACAAGTTGGAGGAGGGTTCTTTAGACTGGAGAAAGGCCTAAAGCTTAAAGGATATAGGCCATAGGATTGTTGAACATTTCTGACCGGACATGCAATTACTAAAGAATGAACACGTAGAAAAGTGATTTGAAAAGCAATCCGCCTTTTCCATACAAAAAACATACCTAGATCACTTGTCAGGAATGTCATTCTAATCAGCAGAACCTTATTTTTATGCCCACCTTTTCTGGGAAATTCGCTAAGAATAATATGGCATACTTTTTCAGCCATCTGTGATTGGCATCTCCCAGCCTGTTTTTATTGTCCCTGTAATTAGCAAGATATCTGCTACATATAATCATGTATTCAATATAATTGCTTCATAAAATTAAATCTCCAGTTTATAATAGGCTTCTTTATTGACCCAGATGTTACTCATCCTTCCACCCTCAGAAAAATGTCGCATTATGCTACAACAGGCTTCATTTGCTCAATGTTATTGACCTGCTTGACTTCACTCCCATCTGTACGCATCACCTCTTTGCTTGCTCAGTTCTGTTTCATAGTCTTCGGGTTGCTTATTTTTATTCTCCACCCAGGCAGAGAATATTTTTCCTTCACTTCCTCCTTGTCACAAAGGCACCATGACATTTTTTAATGATCCAAAGTCATCTGCAGTAGCAAAGTTGATTCTCCAGTCAGATTAGAATGGATAAAAGGAAGTACTTCCTCACCCAAAGAGTGATTAATACATGGAATTCACTGCCACAGGAGTTGGTGGTGGCTACAAGCATGGATGGCTTCAAGAGGGAATTGGATAAACATATGGAGCAGAGGTCCATCAGTGGCTATTAGGTACAATGTATAGATAAGAACTCTCGGTCTGGGGCAAGTGATGTTCTGTATTCTTGGTGCTTGGGGGGGGCAACAGTGGGAGTACTTCTACTGTCCTGGCCCCACTGCTGGACCTCCTGAGGGCACCTGGTGTTTTTGACCACTGTGTGACAGAGTGCTGGACTGGATGGGCCACTGCCTGATCCAACATTGGCTTCTCTTATGTTCTTATGTTCTCTCTTATGCTCAGAAGCCATAAGGGACAGGGAGGAAGCCCCTGCACTGAAAGCAGTTGTTTCAAATGGGCAGAGAGCTGAGAGCAAAAAGAAGAGAGAAACTAGCAAATGTTATGCCTATGTAGTCATTGGTAAAAATGCAAATGGAAAGCATCTCTGGTTACTCGACTCTGGGTCACACCGCCATGTTTCTTGTGACACAAATTGCTCTGTGGAGTTGGACAAAAATAAAAGAGAGTCTTTAGTTCAAGCAGACAGGAACTATTTGCCCACACAAGGAGTGGGAGCTGTAAAACTGAAAGTTTACAATGCAGAAGGGGACGCAATTGAAGTCTTATTGAGGGATTGCCTTTATGCAGCTCTTCCAGATCAAAATTTGCTGTCTGTTAATAAGATTGTACAACAAGGGAATCAATTTATCATTGAAGGAAATACTTGCAGTATCTTTCATCCTGAATGTGGTGATGAAATACTGGGAGAGGAAACAGATGGGTTATCTATCTGGGAAATATTGTTCATCAAGTATTATCATACTAATCAGTAGAAATGTCTGCATACTGATTGCATGTTGGTGGGGCACTGGTGGTTGGGCCATCGTAATATCAAGTCTATAAAGAAACTTTTGCAGGACTGCAAAACTGAAGCAACTGAATGTGACCAAATGCAGGGTCATTGTGGGGAAAGGGACACCACCTAAATACAGCAAACAGCAGAGCATGCACAGTGAAAAGCTACTGGAGAAAGTCAACTCAGACTTAGTTGGTCCCCTAAATGCTTCCGTTGGTGGAAATAAATATGTTTTGATATTTTTGGATGCTGGGATCGGATTCACTGATGTATATTTGATCAAGTCTAAAGACCAAGTGTTGGGCAAATTCAAGAACTATGTTGCTGCTGTAAGAAATAAGTTCAATAAGGCTCCAGAGGTCTTCTTTACAGACAATGGGACTGAGTATTGTGGCAGGGAATTCCAAAGGTTCCTGGAGGAGGAAGGGATAAGTCATGAAAAAACAGTGCCTTATTTTCCTCCCAAGTAAAGTGATATAGGGATGGGGGTTTCATACAGTGAATTTCATTTTGTTAATGAGCTGTCTCCGAAGCTCCCCCCACCCCTTTTCATGGCACGATCTTCCTATATAGTGCTATAGTACTCAGCTTAGAACATTTTTAAAAGTTTGAGGAAGATCACACAATGAAAAAGGGCAGAGGGGAAGTGGCACTGTTGGAAGTGCTGCAGACATTTTAAACAGCACACTACAGTGATTCAGAAATGTAAAGCAGATGTGAAAATGGAAGGAAGCAGTTTCTCTCAAGATAGGCTCAGCCACACTTTGCTAACCTGATGCAAGTTGCTTTGTACGAAAAAGTAAATAAAGTCCGTGAGCAGCTGGTTGCTAAAACAGTTGTGTCTGAAATGACACAAAAATAGTAACTAGCGACTAAAACAGATTACAAAGGTTTTTTTGAAATGGGACATTGTCTCTATAACTGTGTGACTCAGTTCAGACATCATGTGAAAACATGTTGAAGCAACTCGGACTAGTATGATTGCAAAGAGGAGGAGGAGGAGGAGGAGGAGGAGGAGGAGGAGGAGATTGAATTTATATGCGGGATACCCAAAGGAGTCTCAGAACAGCTTACAATACCTTTCCCTTCCCCTCCCCACAACAGACACCCTGTGAGGTAGGTGGGGCTGAGAAAGCTCTTGAGAGAACTGCTCTTGAGAGAACAGCTCTGAAAGAACTGACCCAAGGTCACACCAGCAGCTGCATGTGGAGGAGTGGGGAATCAAACCTGGTTCTCCCAGATTAGAATCCACGCTCTTAACCACTACACCAAATTGGCTCTGAATGTGAGCCACTTCACTAAGCTTCATTAGGATCCATCAGCCCAGGGTCTAAAGCTAAGATCTGATGTAAGTTTATCAACCACTGTTACTCTTAACTATGTTTTCATATGATGCATGAATGCAGACATCCTAACTTAATCCTGGTTCAGTCCTGGCCTGTACCCTGATGATGAAAACACAATGAAACTAGAATTTCTGAAGGCACACCAGGTTTCAAGTAACTGTCTCTGAATATACTTATATCACTTTCACAAACAAACCAAAGTTAAACTGTAGTTTGGGGTGTAATGTCTGAACTGACCCATGTCTTTCTTGTCACTTTGTTCAGTATTGCCACAAAACATTTCTGACAGGAAATCTGATTTGGTTAGCAGTATTCTTCACTATTTCCTCTGTGTCAGCTGATAGATTTTGCCATTTTGTTAGAAATAGCTGTGTACGCTGATGCGAGGGGACTATGTCCAAACCTCAGGAACTCATTTCCATGTAATTTCCTCAGCACCATGGCAACACATGGAAGACTCCAATTTTCTGGCCACGGGAACACAGTAATACATCGCAGAATGGGCTTAATATAAACCATTTAATAGCAACATTTGGGGGAGGGGAGGGGACTGTGCATGTTATTACTCTAAATAGTTTTATATAATGCCTGCTGAGGGAAGAAGAAATATTAGATTGCAAGCCACTAAGAATCTGCTGAAAGAACGGACTAGGACAGGGGTGACCAAACTTGTTCAACATAAGAGCCACATAGAATAAATGTCAGACTTTGAGAGCCACAAGACATGAACAAATATCGCACACACATTTTTATTGGAAAACATGCAGATTTGCTTTTTATTAACATTAAATGAGTCTGCCAAAAATAAAAAAGGGGTAAAAACAGATTTTGGTAATGATATTTACCTGTCCAATGATATTTGTTTGCTAATGATATTTATGTGTGTGTGTGTGTGAGAGAGAGAGAGAGAGAAAGAGAGAGAGAAAGAGAGAACAAATAGATGGGAAGGAAGGAAGGAAGGAAGGAAAACATGCCTCCCTTTCACTTCTCCAGCTGCCCTGCCGGGAGCTGCACAATATGTGTGAAAGAGCCACATGTGGCTCCTGAGCCGCAGTTTGGCCCCTTGGACTAGGATGATGTGAGCTGGGTAGCTTAGTATGGCATGAGATAAACAGTACCAAAAGCATAATTCCCAGCTACACATGCTAGCAGGAGACTCTAATTAGTCAAACAATAATCAGGAATGGAACAAAAAAAATTCTTTCGAAGCCAAATGAATATTTTTTCAAAGGTTCATGCCACCCAATCTGATGGCAGAACAGTCCGAAGGATGCTTGATCGTACTTTTTTGCTATATATAACACTTTGAATATGTGCAGCTTTCCTCTACAAGTCAATCTATTTTGGTATTATCTAGTCTGACTGTCAGCCGGGAAAGTCTTCCCCAGTGCTTGTTACCAAAGGTCCTTTCAGTGGAGATGTAAGGGTAGGACCTGGGACCTCCTGCATTCAAAACATGTGACCCACTTCTGATCCCCAAACCTTCTTTCAGGTAATTATATTAAGAAATAGGAAGCCCTGTGAGGAAGCTCACCCTACGCTCCCTTGGATATTAGTTTTGTTGTTACAGAAGCAGTCAGAAGAAATTTTTGTCTCCTTAAAGCCACTGTCATATGAATGCTTCTGCTCAATGATTAAATAGATGACAAGGAAAGGTGTTTGTTTCCAGAATGTCCAAGATTCAGTCATCTATGTTGTGGCAAGCTAGCATCTGAGTTTCATTTGAGCTGAGTTTGCCTTCTATTTCCTGCAGGCAGAGGCCAGAGGCACAAACCCTTGGAACCAGGAGGAAGTGCAAGAGCCAAAGGGCTCCTGGTCCATGTCCTTGAAATAATTAGTTATTTCATAGGAGATGCAGGGTTGTAGACATGGGGGAAGGTTGCTGACAGTGTGACATCATGTCTGGTCAAAACCCAGAAGCGCTACTCTAGGAATCACCAAAAACTCCATGGCTTTACCATGGAGTTTACAGCAATTCCTAGAATGGTGTGACATCATTTTTGGATTTTTCTTGGAAGTGACATCATGTCTGTGCCAAAGGTGAGGGTGTTTTAAATTAATTTTCCTCCCTCTGGCTGACAGAGCTGCAGAAGTGTGGTTGCCAGCGTGAGGTCTTGTGCCATAGAGGGGACCAGGCAACCTTACTTACTTCTGAGTAGAGCTGCTTAGGATAGCTCCCTCAAAGGCTACCTCAAGGAATAGAAGAGCCCCAGATATAAATTTTCAGTATGTCTCAGATTGTAGTCTTATGCACAATTACACTTGAGAAAGTCTCATTGAACTCAGAGGGACTTCATTCTGAGTGAAGAAAATGTCTAAGCATAGACTGTGAGCCTAATTTACCTCACAGATTAGTTGTAAGCACACATAAGTTAAACATTGTGATAGATTTTTAGACACTGAAACTTGTAAATGTACCACAGGAACAAAAGAAAAGATGATTTTAAAGGTAATAGAACAAAATGTGATAGGGAAAAATAAATGATACAGTTTAATCAAACTCTAGATGTTGTTACTGTTGGGAGTAGAGAAGAGTAAGCCTTCCTTTCACACGATAACACAATGGCATCAATTTACAAGTATAGTCTTTTTTTTTGACAAGTGATCATTATATGTGAAGAACATTTTGCGGCAATCTTTATATATTGCACTTAGGGCCATAATGGCTAACTGCACGTCCTGCCCTCTGGATATCTGCTGTCACAGATGATGTGCGCTAAGACATAATGTACAAAAACAAATCCTCCTTTTACCCTTGAACAACAAAAAAAGCCCTAGAGATTTATTTTTATCGAGTTAGAAATCACCTTCTCGCCACTCCCCAAAACATGTATTCTTTCATCAGTCAAACTGTGAATTTCTCTCATAGAGAAGGCCACTGTGGATGGGCCATGTGGATAAATGGTCACATCCACTAATGGAGGATCTCTGCATGCCCACTTGAGTATGAACATTAGGGCTTCATATGAAACCAATTGTCCATGTTGCCCAGCATTCTGCTTGAAACAACGGTATGCTAGTTGCCTCTGAGGAAAGCTTATGAACAGAATATGAAATCAACAGCCCTTGTCTTGTTGTCCCTACCACATGGTACCCAGAGCTGTGTTGTTTCTGAATAGAAAAGTTATGTTTACCTATCATGGGTAACTGCCATTGGTAAACCTATCCTGCTTCCTGTATCTAACTGATTGGATGATGAAAGTGGACAGATAGGGCCATCCAGAGACAGGGTATGCTACTTTAGATGCAGACACTGCTACTATTACCCCTTAGAAAAGGAGAATGTAAGGGGGGGGATGTGAGGCTTCTGGGTTAACACTATCAGACCAAACCTTTGATTAAAAGCAAAGTTCTTTATTCTCTAATAATGGACTCAGGTTCTCGATGTTTGTTAGAGATACAGGAAGAGAAATAACATGGGTTAATATACCTTCAGGCATAGGTGCTTGAACATGATTGACCAATCAGAATGAATACAGAAAAGCGGGAAAAATGGCAACCGTTGGTGGGAAAGTTATAAAAATTCCCTTCTTGCCCTGTGTGACCCAGATGTGCGAACTCTAGGCTAAACATTTGGCCAGCAACAATTAAACAGTCCCCAAGGTTGAAACAACTTTGATAAAATACTCCAAGCCCGAAAGGGGGAGGAGGAGTGGACAGGATGAGATAGCTGTAGTTGTTTATGTGACGATCAGGAATGTGGCAGGCCATCCTCCCGGGAAGAAAGTAACATTAAGCAGGACAGCTATTTCTACTTCAAGGCAAGCAATAAAACATTGGGTGATAGCGTGGCACAAAGAAACAGAAAGTAACAGCAGACAACCATTAAATGCAAACAAGACAGTAAGCCATTGTCAGATCTTCAGATTCTGACAGGGGAGAGGTTTTACAAAAACTGTACCAAAATGCTTCTCTAATGGGGCTCCTGCTTTGCAAACCCATTCTCTCTCAAACAACTGGTATACAATAATATATATTCCAACGCTGCTGCTTGAAAATTTGGTTCTTTCGCAGTTGCCTCCTATACTACCATGAAGACAATAACCTTGGCTACCTTGAATTCAGTTTCCAGTGAAAGAACTGTCACTTAAAATCTTCTTTCGGCACCCTTGACATTTCTTGTTAAATGCTTTCATTCATTAAAGTCTCCTTCCTATCAGTCGATGCCTGCAAACTTATAACATCTGTTCCCACAGACAATAGCTGTTTTATTCTGGATTGTAAAATCTTCTCAAAAATGTGTTGCTGTTGTTCAGTTGCACAGTTGAGTCTGACTCTTCATGACCCCATGGACCACATCACACCAGGCCCTCCTGTCTTCTGCCATCCTCTGAAGTTTGATCAATTTCATGCTTGTTGCATCGATAACACTGTCACATCATCTCATCTTTTGCTGTCCCCTTCTTCTTTGACCTTCAATCTTTCCCATCATCAGGGTCTTCTCCAATGAGTGCTCCCTTCTCATTTGGTGGCCAAAAATAGTACTTCTTATTTGTTCCCTTATTTGAGACATTCTTTTTTTTTTTAATGAAATAAACTTTCTATTCTATTGACATACATGTCTTGCTTCCTGACAAGAAAGGAATACTATTTTTATTAGATTCTATCCAGTAGGGCAATTTTCTCATGCTTTTAAAAACAAATCTAAAAGCAAGTATTGTTGTATTAATTTGGCACCTACATCGATCAAACCCACCAACATGAACTACATATATCCAGAATCTCACAGAAAAGATTTCACAGCTTCATAGTTACCAACACAAGTCAAGCAGTCAGTATGAAAACCTCTTCTTTCAAAGTTTTGAAAAAAATGTTCATGTTTTGAAAATTTGGCTTTTAGTGGGACATAAGCATTTTCCCTGGAAGGCCAGATACTGAAGCTGAAGCTCAAATACTTTAGCCACCCAATGAGAAGGGAGCACTCACTGGAGAAGACCCTGATGCTGGGAATGATTGAAGGTGATCGATGCAATGAACATGAAATTGATTGGACTCCGGAGGATGGCGGAAGACAGGCAGGCCTGGCGTGATGTGGTCCATGGAGTTTCGAAGAGTCGGACTCAACTATGTGACTGAACAACAAAAAAAGCATTTTCCAGGGCTGACACATGTACAGTTAATTTTCAGAAAGTTCCAGACTCATTCTGGCAATGCAAGAGAAGCAGATTTAAGGTATTCTGTAACATTTCCCACTCTCCTTATTCCACTCTCCCTTCTCAACCCTCCCATGCCTGGTGGTTTGATTCTCACAAATCCTTGCTAATGACTTGATGACTATGACTTGCAAGCGTGAATGGGACATCAAAGATATAGCCACAGTTTACATCATATGCAATTATTCTCAATGGTCTGAGTTCACACATTCAACTGCCTGCCATTATGTGTATAATAAATCGAGGGCAGAATGATCAGATTGTGCCCATGGACCTGTGGACCAGGAACTCATCTCTCAGGCTGCTTCCACACTGGGATTTTTCCACACAAGGAAATCAGAAAGCCTCCAAATTATTACATTTATTAAAACATTTCTATCCCAACTTTCCTCATGGTTTACGACAGCTTACAACAATAGTTAAAAACATTTCCAGTAACAAACCAAAAATAAAATAGCAAAGGAATAGTGGGAATGTCCATAGTTGTAGCATTCTGGTGTGTTCATCTTTAAACCAGATAAAAATTACCTGTTTTAATCCAGTTGAAAGGGGGTGGAGTCTGCTGAGTGCCTGAGGGAGAATAAGCATGTGATGCTCACTCCTTTACCACCATGGGGGGGGGGGGTGTTAGCCCTAAGCTCTACTTTCAAAATGGTTTCGGGCAGCCCATTCTTCCTTCATTATCCCTTTAAAGAGCTTTTTCCATTTTTGTGTTGAGGTGCACTGTTATATTACAACACAGCTCAGTACAAAAAGGGAAAGTGAGGGGAAAGTGGGATATTTGAGGTGAAATTGTCTAATCTGTCAGTTTTCATAAACATGACTGGGAAAGGGGGGAGGGGGGGCAGTGGAAGCAGTGAGCAACATGGATACATGGGCACCATTTCTGCCCAGTTTACTGTCACTGCTGTGGTGAGGGGGCATTTTTATGCTCCCGTGTGGATACAGCCCCACTATAAAAGGGAGGAGTTTTCTGGTTCTACTGCCAATAGCTTAAGCTTTGTATTACTGCACAGTGCTGGACAACCCCATCTAATGATTCTGATGTATTATATGGTCAATTGAACATATAATAAAGAGATTACTTAGTGATTCAGGCAGAAATGTTGATTTTTCAGCATGCAACAAACTCCAGTGTCAATAAGTCAGAGGGTATTTTATGCTTAGGCACCCTGTGTTCACAGTCTATGCCTCATTGAAAACATGTCACATGTTGGTAATACAGACATAATTTCTCATTTCTATCATATGGAAGCGTAGGCCAGAACTGAGGGAGCCATAATGCAAGCAAGAGTACCTGCAGGCGTTTTTATGACTGTGAATTCCACGCAGGTCAACAAAAAAGGGCAAGGAAGAAGAGGAAATGCCAATCAATAATAAAAATCTAAACTTTAGCTTTTATTCATCTCAGCAGGATTCATGGTTGTTGTTTTTTTAAAAAAAGATGAAATCTAGCCATGGGTCGCCAGTATGATTGAAGGTATGATACAGCTTCCTTGTTGAAGGCAAGCAGGCCTGGATCTGGTCAGTATCTGATAAGAGACCACCTGAGAACCTTAAGCAAGCCACCTTGAGTCTGCTGACTGAAAAAATGCGAGAGATAAATGTAGTAAACATTTTCTTAAGCATAAATACGATGTTATATCCATTTAAATGATTAGCGGTATGTAACACCGTAAGTAATGAATAGTGCGTAAATTCTAGCATGTATCCAACCACCCAGCTCTGAAGACTTAATAAAATTTAAGTTGTCAAAAGAGGTCAGCAATTTTTTGCTAATTCCCCTTTCCTCCTGCACACGCACAGTGCTTTCTATATTAAAAGAGGAAGAAGAAGGTACTTGTTCTCATGTATAAAGTTACACCAATTCTCACCAATTCCTGCCTCAGGACTTGGGAGAGCCCCCCCCAAAAAAGGGGCTGGTATTCAGCAGCAGTGAGTACCACCATACACACAAAAAAGCTCTGCACACACCCATTTAGCCTCAGTGTTGTTACTGAGGGTCCATGAACAACATTTTGGGGAGAGCTCAGTGGCTGCAGGGTGGGGGAGGCATCTGCAAGGTTTGTGGATGGTGGGATACAACCCACTGGCTTGTTTTTCCTCTCCATTTGGACAACTTCCTACACTGTGTAGTATATTCTTTCAAATTCTATCCTCCTCTGTTAGAGGGGACCAAAAACAACAACAACTACACAACTTTTCGAGTGCCATTTGTGTAAGCTAAAGGGGGCTCCCATTCCTTCCCTCAGGTGCCTGGGCTGAGCATACAGCCAAAATGTTATACTGTGACAGGGTGGGACAGCCAGAATTCTTCAGGAAAGAAGAAAAGAGACAACTAAGGTGGCTGAGTCACATAAGGAGAAAAAATGGAGAGAAAATCTTACCTCTGAGGGAGGAAAGTAGATCCGGGCATCCTACACTGTGTGGTACATTCTTTCAAATTCTGTCCTCCTCAGCTAGAGGGGACCAAAACAACACCAACAGCAACATTACAGACATGAAATCTCTTTTGGATGAGTGGCCAAATCAGTCTAGCTTGTGTTTGTAGAAGGCATGTCATAAGTCTATGAAGATAATTAACAAAGACAGATATTTGATTTCAGTCTAGGACACACCAAAAAAAAGGGGGGATGAGAAAGTGTTCCACATAGTACCTTTGTTTTTTCTGATTAAGATTTGTCTTAGTCTTATGAAGATCAAATAAGCAACCATGGTGAATGCTCACACATCAACGACATACACCTGTTCTCACCATAGCTCAATTATGGGGGTTTTTTGGGGGGGGGGGTTGCAGGGGAACTATTAAATTGAAGGATTTCGATGGTTTAAATTACATTGCATGGGACTTTTATCTTCAGATGTAAGCTTCCTTAGGAATTGGTTGATTGAGAAAATGGAGCTTGAGTATTCCAAACAAAAATACATACGTATGTATTGAGGGATAATATTTTTGACTCCCAGAGCAGTTCTATGAATCCAAAGTACCAAATGTTTAGAAAAGTATAAAGAGCAGGTCAAAACCATAGAAATCAATGGGCTTAGATGGTTGTAATTCTGTTTGGGGTTACATTGTAAAGTATGAAAGGGAAAGTTCAGAGAACAAAGCAAAGTAGTTTCCCCACCACATCAGTATCATACAATTGTATCTGCTACCTATCTTCCTGCTGATCTAGTGGTATGTTTGTTATTTTTAAAACTATTTTTATTAATTTTTCAGTTGCCCTAAACGAAAGAAAGAAACAAAATGTAACAACAGTACTGGCAAGTCTACAGATAAGCATCTATAAAAGGGTGTTTGCTATTTCTGATGGATCCTTCTGATAGTTCCTGAGTGTCTAGACAAAAAGTCATTATCATATTTTAAAAAATAAAACAAAAATTTAATAACAAGAGTCATTATTATTGTGCTGGCTGCTGCGTCTGCTCAGCCGTGTTAAAAGCAGGGAGCTTGTAGGAAAAAGAGGGGCAGGGCTTGGCCCATTGTCAACCACCACCATCCTACTCTTCCGGTCTGCCACAGCTACATATAGGGGGCAGTTTCAGCCCAACTTTGCCACCTCTTTCATGGTCCACTTTATAGCAACATGACACACAATTTGACTACTTCAACTGATTTCTCCCATTCTGGTTGCCAGTCTCCAAATGGGGCCAGACATTCTCCTGGAATTACAACTGGTTAGGGTTGCCAGGTCCCTCCGAGTCCCCAGTGGGGACTTACTGGAGGGCATTACTGGAGGGGGAGGGGATGTCCTCAATGTGATGATGTCACACAGAAGTGGTTTCATCTTGTTAGGGACTGACCGCCCCTGCTTCTTGCCAAAAGCATTTAAAGCATCCCTTTAAATACTTTTAGCAAAGGGGGGCCGCACACGCCTGCCCTCCCAGCCATGAATTTGCAGCTGGGAGGGCAGGCACACAGCCCCTGCCTCTTCCCAATAGTGTTTAAAGACTGTCTTCAAACACTATTGGGAAGAGGTGGGGGGCAGGCACCTGCAGCCACCCCTCTTACTACCTCCCTCCTGCAATATTTAAAGAGCCAGCTGGAGGGCCCTTTAAATTTTGTAGTAGAGGTTGCTGGGTGGTTGCTTTTGGGGGCGGGTCTTCCCCCACCAGCCAGCTAGCTGGTGGCAGGAAAAAGCCCCCCCCCAAATTGGGAAACCCCCCACAGGATCTGGCAACTACAACTGATCTCCAAACTATTTTTTAATGTCAATTTTATTAAGATTTTTAAAACAACGTACATAAAAAAGAAAAAAACAGGAAAAAACAAAAAATGGAATGAAAAAGAAAAAAGTGAAAAAAAACATGAAAAGTAGAAGGAAAATAAGGAAATATCTTTCGATTTTCATCTACAACTGACAACTTAGTTTACTCTGATCACCCTCTCTATAACTGCGTAATATATCTCTCCTTTCTCTATAATCTTTTTCCTTTTCTTATTTTTCAAAACCATAATTCATCAATTCATCTTTTCCAGTTTCATGCAAAAAACCTATAAGGGATTTCCAGTTAGCAATAAATATAGTGTCTTTTGCCTGATCAAAGAAATAAGTTTGGCCATCTCAGCAAGTTCCACCATGTTCACCAGCCATTCTTCTGTTGTAGGTAATGTTGAAGATTTCCATTTCTGACCATATAATACCCTTGCCGCCACTGTCATTTACAAAAATAAAGTTCTGTGTGTTTTTTCTAACACTGTCAGTTAATCCCAACAGAAAAGTCTCTGATTTCAATTATATATTAATCTTTAAAATCTTCTGAATAGCTGTGTGTATTTGTATCCAATTTTTTTAGCTTTAGCACATGTCCACCAGAAATAATAAAATGTCCCTTCTTGCTGATCACATTTCCAACATTTGTTTGAAATATTTTTATACTTTTTAGTGAATTTTTCTGGAGACAAATACCACCAATGCATCATTTTGTAGGAATTCTCTTTCAGACTTATACTGAATGTAAATTTAAGACCCTTCAACCTAGGGTGTTGTGGCAGTTCTGATTATTGTGCTGTTGGTGTGGTAAGTTCATACTTACATGCTTTTTGTTGTTGTTTGTTTCCCCATCACGGTCCCATCTGTTCAAATTTACAGTGAAGACTGATTTTCTAGGGTTCCCCCCCCCCCTTTTTAGCTCGCACTGAAGTGTTGCAGCATTTCAGCAGCATCAAGGGGGCTGAACAATCCCATCAAAGTACATTTCCTGCCTGTCATACACCATCATGCTTCCAGGACAAGGCTGCCCCAGTCTCCAGTGCCTGAGCCCTTTCTTCGGGGAAAGGCTCAAAGAAAGCCCCCTCCTCACTCTGATTCCCTTCCCCGGCCTCATTTCAGAATTAGCTGGTGTCATGTGATGAAGCTGTCAGGGTCACCTGGGCAGGGTGTGATCGCCTTACACATTGGCTTCCGTATGCTCTATTCTGGTGTAAAGCAAGGAGTGGAGACAGGATCCAGGGCATTCAAAGTAGCCAGGATATTGCCCTCTCCACCCCTTCCCTTCCCCCACTGAGGCTTATGATTAATGTGTGTATCTTCTTCAGTCTGTCTCTGCATTGTTCTAGTAATTGTCTCAAGAGCTGGTTTTGAAGGATCTGGAGTGACAGAATTCTCTCTCCCCCCCTCCCCCTCCACTGCCTTGAAGATTGACTCTGAGTCAGCTTCCTGTACAAGCAGAGCTGCAGGAGCCGGCACTCGGCTTCCCAATGGGATAGACTGTTTGTTTCAGTGCAGGCACCCTCCAGCACTGAAATGTTTCAGCACTGGCACGCAAATGTATATTTTAACAATTCACCACCCCAAATGTTCAGATTCCGAGCAAGAGGCAATCTTGCAGATTCTTTCCACAATGGAAAGAAGTACAGTAAAAACTGGTTTAGGAAAGAATGAGGGAAAAATACAAAGGAAAGACTGGGACAGCACAAGGCTATTAACAACGTTGTCTGAACACAAGGGGGGGAAAACCACCCAGTAACACCAGGGAAGGAAAATGGCACAGTAAGGCAATCTGGGAAATGCCTCCCATTGTTTTGATGACCAGTACTGGTACAAAACCCACTCCTTGGCTGCGGTTATACGATTTGGCTGCTTGGCATGATTCAGCTGCACCTCTATTTGTGGCAGTTTAAATAGTCGCAGGAAGTTTTGATCAGTTATCCCACCCTGAACTGGCTTCACTGTGCGCTCACCCCATAGTCCGTCGTTCAGATTGTTGCAACATTACCCCCCCCTTAACTCATGTTCATAAGTGTGCATGGCTCTGGCTCCTTTTTGACAGCTCCACAATCTCTCTCCCAAATACACCAGCCCCTCTCAGCCTCCTTCCCTTTGCCTCGCTTCCATGGAATACGGCGGGAAGGGGGGGAGTGCAGATTTTCATGAGAGTAATCCCATTGACTTCATTGCATTTACCCTTGTGTCAGTCAGGGGATGCTCTCAAACTCTGATGCAGAAATAGGAGAGAGTGGTTGGGAGGGATTTGTCGCTGGAAAACAACTTCCCAGGGGATTCCCACACCAGAATGACTACTTGGCCGAAGTGATGGGCAATTATGTGCTTATGCGAAAATCGCTACCATATCCCCCCCAAAAAGGAGGAGGTAGAAATGAAAGGGAAGGTTCAGACTTCCCAGACAGCTTGACCTCGCAAGAGGGGATTTCAGACAGCCAGAAACGTGGAGTAGAAGCGCTGGCATCCCTAAATACTGGACGTTCCCCAGTGCCTGATTACTCCACTTCCAAAGTGAGGCAAAGTGGGATCATGCTCTTTAAATCCACAAAGGTAATGCAACTATATTGGCATGAACAGCTCCTGTGACCGCAGCCCTTATCAGCCTTCCTGGATGGGCAAAGCAAAATTTAATTGTTTTGCTACCAGGAAATTAAAGCAGGCCCACATGTGTGATTCAACTTCACTGCAGTATGACACATAACCAAGCTTAGCTGCAGCCCAGTGACTCTGGTCTTCGTTGTCATCTGGGATTTCCTGGGATACTGGTATTGGCAATCAGTGTAGTTAAAATAAATACTGGTATTGGCAATCAGTGTGGTTAAAATAAATGGGGTTTAATGCATGTTTGAGTAAGTTCTAACAAGATTAAATGAGATTTGCTCCTTAATAAATGTGCAGAGAATTGCAATTTGCTATTGTTGTTAACATAAATACTTGAACAGTCTTTACTGAGTATCAGGATTTATGTTTAGTGAATCTATCTAGGGTGGGGAGGAAAGGCAGCTTGGTATATAGCCCAATCTTGTCAGATCTCAAAAGCTAAGCAGAATCAGTGCTTGGGAGATCACCAAGGAAGACTCTGCAGAAGAAAGCAAAGGCAAGTCTCTGCTTTTCACTTTCCTTGAAACCCCTTGCTGGGGTCACTATAAGTCAACTGCAACTTAACAGCACGTTACACAAACACATACATCTAGGGTGACCAGAGGGAAGAAAATGGCTTATGTAAGAAAGAAAGAAATGAACTATTCTACAGAAGAATAGTCTCTCTTTCTCTCTCTCTCTCTCTGTCTAAGACAAGTAGCAATCTTCCTTCCTTTACACAAATATATCTTTTTTTCTGGCACACTTTGATCATACAACAAAAGGATATTTGGAATTTCAGGGAGTACGCTCAAGGGCTTTGTTTTGTTTTGTTTTGTTTTAAAGCAGGGGGAAGCTTTTACAGATTCACACTAGAATTCCTGTCTTTGCCTGACAGAAGCACTATGCTCTTAATAGTGGTCCAACAGCTAGAAATTTAACAGGTACCACTTTCCCCTATCATTCTCTCTTGGAGTTAACAAAGGCTGTTTGTTTTGTATTTGCTGTGCAGCTGCTCAAGGTATAGCATCAACAGACAAAAAAAAATAACAATGTGCAAGACAGCATGGTGTAGGGGTTAAAGTGTCAGACTAGAATCTGGGAAATCCAGGTTTGATTCCCACTTGTGCCATGGAAACATGCTGGGTGACCTTGGGCCAGTCACACACCCTCAGCATAATTTACCTCACAGGGTTTTTTTGAGGATAAAAGGAGGAGATATAAGAGAATGATATAAGCTGCTTTGGGTCAAACCTGCTTCTCCCAGATTAGAGCCACACTTAACCATTACACCAAACTGGCTCCAGTGTAACCTTTAGGACCAACACAGTTTTATTCAAGGTATGAGCTTTCATGTGCAGGCACACTTCCTCAGAAGCAGTGAAATGGAACTTACAGTGATGAAGACTGACATCCTTGAGGGAGCTTGAGGGGAAAAATCAATCTGTTATAGTGCTATCCTAAGAAGAGTGATCAGGACTGCAGTGTAAGTCATTTGTTTACTATGAATTTGGCTGGATGCTTGAAAGGGGTTGGGATAACTTAAAGTGAGGGGGGTTAGGACCCACTGTTTAAGTTACTCCTTATCCTCTTCAGTGCTTTACCTTGCTCTTAGTAGCTAATGGGGATCCCCCCCCCCCCCAGGAAGGCCTAAGCACAAAGGCAATATTGCTCTTGAAGGATGTAGCACACCTCTAACCTTAGCAGACATCTTTCAGTCAAAATGGGAAAGGTCCCTTTCAGAGAAATTACAATCCACTGGATATTCTCCTAGTCATTTAATACCCTTGGGTAATCTGAAAAAATGAAAGGATTTGTGACATCAAACTTCAGCACCATCTAAGTTCTGCTGCAAAATACCATCACTTCAGGAATAAGAAGTGGTGTGGTCAAGCTATTTAGCTAATCTACTGAATACCAAACGCAAGACAGGCTTCCCTCTGGCCCTTTTCATTGTTCTTCCATCCACTTTACCAGAAGGGAGATACCATAGAGTGCCACTGTGGGCATTTATGCGCTACTGGTGAAACTGAGGCATTTATGCGCTACTGGTGAAACTGAGGTACAGTGTTGATTTAGCAACACCTATTTCCTTGGAAGATTATACACTATTATTATTATTATAACCACCATATTAATGTATGTTTTGTTCTGCTGATCCATGACCATAACAAATGATTGACTGATTGATTGATTGATTGATTGACTGATTGATTAACAGATTGAAGGATGTAGCCCTAGTGAGAACCTCTGGTGGCCAATTGCAGCCATGTTCCATTTTAGTGAGGGGGGAAATTCAGTTAATTAATACTGGCTTCTGTGACGAACTGTGAAACCACCAGAGGTTACAAAAAGTAATTCAGGCCCTATTTCTATCCATGTAAATTCTCCTACTAACTGCAGTGATCCTTAGGCTGCAGGCAAAGAACAGGGGAAAGAAGCAAACTGTCCCCAGAGCCCATGTAGGGTTGCCAGCAGCCTAGAGGGGAAAAATGTCCTGTTCCTTTAATAAAAGCCTTCTGAGATGTTATTTACCTTCATGCTATGAAAAGCTTCATTTGCACATATTGAGTCTCTATTAAATGGGAAGGAAGGGTTTCCCCCCCATCCAGAATGCTGACAACCCTAACATAACAGATTTGCCACATATCATGTGGCAAACCTACAGAAGAGATTTCAGGACCCAACTGCCACTTGTGATATTAAGTGATGTTCAGAAAGAGCACAGTCTTCCACTACAGGGAACCTCCCAATTTCTGAGGATCTGACAGAATTCCCCCCCACACACACACACACTGAAGTGTCTTGAGGCTTTTTGACAGAATTCTTCAGGTGCAATAGATGCTTTTTAAGTTTCACCCATCACTTACATGGAAGTGGAAACATTCTCTAAGCTCCAAAATTGCTAAATGAACTAACCTAGAGAAAGCAGAAAATTCTGAGTCCTTTAAACTCCAGTCTAAGAAGAGATACCTGACATCATAGCCAAGGCTTCTGCCTAGTGCCTTGAGCTTCTAAAATATGTGATAGTTATAATACATTTCCATTGTGTTTAAAATATACTGAATGGGGAGACTTAGGCCGTGGTCACACAGGACTTTACCACGGGAATTATTGCTGTTTCCTCTCGCTTTTTAATCTCCTGTTCATATGGATCCCACTCCGAAGCTCGCTCACTTGTGCAACCTTTCTGCTTTCCCCCCACGTTTAAGGACCCCTGGAAAAGCAAGTATCTTCTGGGTGTTAGTGCAAGGAATGCACGATTGAGCCAATCTGGACAGCCCTCTCTCACAATGATTGCAAGACAGGGCTGTTCAGACTGTCCCTCCCCGGAGTTTTTTCTGGTTTTGCACTTGGGCACTCAAGCGCAAAGGTGCAAAAATGAGGGGGACCTGCCCCGCCCCACGCTCCACTTCCAGCCCTGAATCCCACTGACCACCGCTGCCTAGCCCCCCCTTGCATACTATAACCCCCCAAAATAACCAGGCAGCGACTGGTGGGGCTCAGGGCCCAGAGTGGAGCATGGGGTGAGCCAGGCAGCCAAGACGGGTCCGGCGGCAGCAGCTGGCAGTGGTGGCTGGTGGCGGAGGGGGGTGTAGAGCACTCTCCTGTGTGCAGGAAGGGTGCCTCCCCCCACCGCCACCGGGGTTGGGATGTATGAACATCCCAACCCGAAAGAAAAATCCAGTGCCGTGTGACCGCACCCATACAGAATCTTTCTCTATTTAATCAGAATTTGCAAGAGAATCTGAAATTCCTATTGGTTGGGGGTGACCAAAGAATTGCTGTACAAGTGGCTAAGCTGCTGTTTGCTATAAAAATGTGGGCTGAGAAAATGTCTTGAGTATAATTTACTCTGATAACCTTTAACCCTTATCATTGGCTGATGCAGTAGGTAGAGTGATATATGCAGAGATATAATTTTAGATTATTTATTTATTTATTTCGACTTATATCCCACCTAGCCTGCAAACCCTAATTAATTAATGTTTTTTGTTCTGCTTCTGTATGCCTTGTGGGCTGTAATAAAGATTGACTGACTGGCTTTATTTATTAGGAGCTCTTCACACAAGACAAATGGGACAGGTTCTATCCCTAGCCTCCCATTCCAGTGAGCAAAGTGTGAAGCTTTCATCCAACTTCCATTTGAGAAAGAGCTACCTAAATTGAAGGAAGGCTCCTTAGACTGGAGGAAAGCTCCTTGGAAGATGGTTGGCTCCAACCCAATGTCTTTTTGTATACAAATGATAAACTATGCAGGGGTTCATAGTTTTATAATAAGAAGTAATACCTATATGGGGAATTTTATCCTTTTTTATTTCCAGTATCCCTTTAATGAAGTTTAAGAACATAAGAACATAAGAGAAGCAAATGTTGGATCAGGCCAGTGGCCCATCCAGTCCAACACTCTGTGTCATATACAGTGGCCAGAAATACCAGGTGCCATCAGGAGGTCCATAAGTGGGGCCAGGACACTATAAGCTCTCCCACTGTTTCCCCCCTTCCAAGCACCAAGAATATAGAGCATCACTTGCCTTAGACTGAGAGTTCCTATCTATATCTCGTGGCTAATAGCCACTGATGGACCTCTGTTCCATATGTTTATCTAATTCCCTCTTGAAGCTGTCCATGCTTGTAGCTGCCACCACATCCTGTGGCAGTGAATTCCATTTGCATTTCAGTTGTCAAAGATTTAGAAAATGATGGTCTGTAATAATGATAAATCATTCTTAGATAATTGCTGTGGGCTATTTTAGAACATCCTGCTTCAGAGCGCTTCCACATAATTCAACAGGATTTCCTCTAATGCATGTGGTAGTAAACTGTAAGGACCAGAACTTATGGATCTCAAGGCTATTATTAATTGTGATCAAGCTGTAAGTTTTTACAGGTTAGCTGGAGCCTGTTTGGGCTGAGCATTAATTAAAAGCACCAGGTGGCCTTGACCAGCTGGCATAAGACACTTTTATCTGGTTGCCAGCTAGCAATGGGGATTAGCTATCTATGCTCTGATTGGCTAAAGGGGCCATGGTGGTTGATGAAAAAGAGATGCTGGGACCGTCAAGGGGCTAGGGTGGTGGCTAGACAAGACACTGGTCAAGGCCTTGGTGACATTAAGTCAAAATATCAAGAACTGTTCCTGTTGGAATGGACTCTCTTAAACTTCCAGGTGAGAAAGTCAGGTTGTAAGATTACCCCAGAGAGGGAAGCCTGCAAGCATTTAATGTTTCAGAGAGACAGCCTCTGCCTAGCACAAGTAGTTATGGGATGTGTTTTTTTTACTATTGTCTTGATTTGAGAGTCTTTCCTGCTTAGCAAACACTTTTTATTAGTTGAATGACTGAATACATGTTTTTAATCTGCTGCTTCAGGAGTGTCTGTTGAATGCCTGCTTGCATCCTCAGAAGGGAACCCAGAAGCAAAAAAAAAAGCCTCAACAAAGGACCAGGAACTGGTAAGACCCCCCAAAGGCCCCAGGTGGCTGTGAGTCAGCACCAAAGAACAGGAGAGGGATTGCCCTTGGTCCAGACAGTATGTCTGGACTGTATTCCTTGAAACTACATCTGGGGACTGATACGATTAAATACGCTTTCATCTTTTAAAGGTGTCTTTATGGTCTGGTTCTAGCCTGAGAACTATTTTATGAATATCATTTCTGAGTTGTTGTTCTATGCTGTTTTATCCCCTCGCTATTTACTTTTATGATGCTGTTTTATGATTCTGTTATACAAGAGGAGACCTGCAAGAAATGTGTGGGATGGTTATTCCATTCCTCACACCTTTGCTTCCTCCCCTCTCCCCCTACCTCTCTCACAATATTTCTCCCCTCTGTCCCCCTTTTCTTACTTTCTATTTCTCCTCCATGCATGTGATTTCCTCTCTCTTTCTGAACTGTCATAATTCTCTTTGTTTTTCTGCCTCCCCCACCTGATCACTCTTTTTCTCTTTCTGCCCCCCATCCCATCACTCTCCCAGCCTCCTACCTGATTCCCCCCCCCCCTGCATAACAACAGCAGCAGTGGTGGTGGTACTCCCAGCCACCCACCTGCCTCCTCTCCCCCCATAGCAGCAGTGGCGGCACTCTGGGAATCCCAACGGATCTCCCAGCTACAGAGATCAATTCACCTTAAGGCTGCCTGCTCTAGGTTGGGAAATTCCTGGAGATTTGGGGGTGGAGCCTTGGGACAGTGAGGCTTAGGGAGGCAAGCAGCTTCAGCAGGGTATGATGCCATAGACTCAACCCTCCAAAGCAGCCATTTTTTCTGGGGGAACTGATCTCTGTCACCTGGACAGCAGTTGTAATTCTGGGTGATCTCCAGCCCTCACCTGGAGGCTGACAATGGTAGTTCCCATGGAGGAAATGGCTGGTTTGGAGGGTGGAGTCTATGGCATTACACCGGTCTGAAGTTCCTCCCCTCCTCAAATCCCACCCTCTCCAGGCTCCACCACTCAAATGCCCAGGAATTTCCCAACCTGGAGTTGGCCTCTCTGTCTTCAGCTTTCTGTCTCCACCCCCTCCCCCACAGCCTCTACCTAGGAAAATTACACTCTTTCTCCACAGTGGGGACCAAGGCAGTTTACATTATTCTCTCCTCCTTTTTATCTGCATAACTACCCTGTGAGGTCGGTTAGGCTGAAAGTATGTGATTGGTCCAAAGTCAACAAGTCAGCTTCCACCGCAAGATGAGGATCTGAACCTGGGTCTTACACCCTACTTTGAAGCTCTAACTGCTGCACCTCACTGGCTTTCATAGGGTGGCTGCTGATGAACAGTAGTAAGCAGCCGGGCCTAGTTGAGTCATGCAAGTCAGGGGGGACCTGGCAACCCTAGACTGCTGCCAGGCCTAGGGTTGCCTATCTCCAAGTGGGACCTGGAGACCCCCCTTTCCCAGAATTACAACTGGACTCTAGACAGCAGGGGTCTGTCTCCCAGGAGAAAATAGCGACTTTGGACTCTGTGGCATTATACCCAGCTGAGGCCTCTCCCTTCCCCAAGCCCAGCCCTCCTTAGAGTTCACCACAAAATCTCTAGGAATTCCCCAGCCTGGCACTGGCAACCCTTGTCAGGCCTGGCCCCAACGCTCCCTCCCTCCCTCCAAGGCCAAAAGAGACCTGGAAACAGCCCTTCCCCCTCCCTTTTACTGACAGCCAGTTAGAAGCCCCCCCCCCCCCAAAAAAAAGTTTTAACTTCTCACTGCTGATGCCTGAAGTAAATCCTTGCAGAGGCCATTTCAAAAGGTATCGGGGCGAATTCAACCATCCCTGAAGGGATTTTTTTTACTTTTTGGATTTTTTTGCAAACCCAGAAAGTCTCCTGACTATGAAGGAAAAGCTGTTGGGGGAAAGTGAGCCCTTTGTTGGCAGAAATAAGCATCCACATGGAAATCACAGAGTGGCTATTAGAGATATAGGTTGTTTTACTTTGTGAGGTGCCTCAAGCAGGCTTCAGAAGGGGTAAAGTGTGTGTATAAAGTGTTGCTAAATCACAACTGACTTATGGTGTCCCCAGCAAGGGCCTTCCAAGGAAGAGAAGCAGAAGTGGTTTGCCACTGCCTTCCTCTGCAGAGTTTCCCTTGGTGGTCTCCCATCCAAGTACCAACCCTGCTTAGCTTCCAAGATCTGAGGAGACAGGATTATACGGAGCTGCCTTCCCTCTCAGAGGCAACATACCCATTTTCTAAATAGATAAATAATACACACAAAGTATTCTGTGCCTAGGAAAATAGACATCAGGAGAAAGGTTTCTAGCCTAACTTTCTCTTTGAGGTACTGAATTTCTATGTGTGTGGACCTTTCGCCTGGGGAGCTGTTACGTAAGGTGAGCCCTCAGCTGTGATCTGAAGGCACCAGCCCAGCACTCTATCAGCTATTGGTGAGAAGCCGATCTATAATTTTTAGAGCACTGAGACAATACCAGCCCACAGTGCTTTGGAAACAAATATTAAGACTTATGAAGCTTCCTAGATTTATTATTATTATTATTGCTCTCCTGACCTCAGGGGGATTCTCATGCCAATCTGTTCTTGGTAGGAAGTTTGCAAGAAAATTAGATTTTTCTGTGAGGAAGTAGCATTGTAGCTGAAGTTTTATATTTGTTTTCCAGCAAGTATAAGGTTATGAATATCAAAGGAAAGAAAGGGAGACACTTCATCTTTCAGGAGTCAGAAAGGGCACACATCTTAAAATGGGTTTACTGTTATACTGCTGGCCATACTGTCATCCTCTACGTGCCCCCCCCCCGGGCTCCAAAAAATGTCTACAGGGGTTTTAACTAAACTCATCTAACTTGGACTAGAGTCCAGTGATTGCTGATCTTCAGTTTATAAATGTTATTTGTTTCCTTACACTATGTATATTTGCCATATATATTTGCCATGTATATCTGCAAATATTAAGGATGGGAATATATGGATTTTTATTGACCCCTCCCCCTCCTCCCGATGTCTAAGAAAATAATCTCTCTGCAGGCTGATCTCAGGAAAAGCAGCATTTTTAATACTAGAGTGTCTCAGTTTCATGAGTCACATTATCAAGGTCAGCCTTACTTCAAACGCTGCCATGAAAAACGACAAGCTGCCGCAGCATAATTCTCAAACTGACTCACTCGCATTTGACTCTTCTTTAGCCTCTCGGGATGCTCACCATCGCATTGAGCCATTTGAGCTCCAACACCAGATAATATACCCCAGAATTTACATATTTATATGTCCCTACCAGAGCTCATTTGTCCATCTAGGCTGCGATCATATGCGCCGTTAGATCTGACATACCTGCGAATGCTGGGTGGGTCTAAAGGAGACGATTAGATAGCAACATCTGGGAAACATCCCACTGCCGTTGGCAATCTGTGTTGCCCCGCCAGGGAACTGGAGTAAAAAGACACTGGCAATAGTCTGGTGTTAACCGGATACGATCGCAGAAGCACACACAAAGCGTTGGCACAGGCAGCTGCTCACATCCCGGCTTGACACCAGACGGTATTTTTAATGCAAGCTTCATGGTATGTACATAGGCATGTTGTCACACGTGTGCATAAGTGCATTAGCACCCCCACATCACGGAGTGCCACATGGACATGGCAGCCCCTGGCAATTAAAAGGATTGCCTCATGTGCTGAAATTACCACAATACAGCCAAAAGTAGCTGGGACCGCCCATGTACCACTGAGCAGCCTGGCTGTCAACATGGTGTCAGCTAGGAGGCACAGAATGTCTGGGGTGCGAGGGCTCTCATGGAGGTGGGAGGAGACGTTGGACCTGCTGGCTCTGTGGGGAGAATCCAGGGTCCAGGCCACCCTCAGACAGAGCCACCAAAACGTTGGCTTATGTGAAGGAATAGCTCGAGATATGACTGCCCGGGGGCACAAATGAACTGCCCTTGAATGCCAAACTAAAACAAAAGCCCTGTAGCTAGAATATTAAAAAAGCCATGGCCCTGAATACTAAATCCAGGCATTGGACAGTGACACGCCCCTACTATGAGGAGCTTGACAGAATCCTGTACAGAGATGCAGATGTGTGGCCTACTCCCATGCAATCAACAGGTAGGATCCTAGGAGTAATCCCCCATGGAATAGATTTGAAAAGGATCCTGAGCAGACTTGCTTCAGATTGCTTTGTTAGTCATGCCTACAAAATAGAATGGAAGCGCTTGTGTCGGCCCGCTCTCCGGAGCAAATTCGGAGGCCTTCTTGCAGATCTCCTCCACCATAAGTGGCATTTCCCCCAGAAATTTCTGGGTTTTTTCCTAAAAGGGTCCGCTCTTTCTCTCTCATACTATTTATGTAATCATCTCATCAGTGTTAATTTGACCGAGAAAGCGGAAGAGAGACATTTGTTATGCAAATGAACTTTCTCGTCAACTGAGGCTTGCATTTCTTTACAAACACGATTGAAGCAAAAGCTGCTGTAAGCCTTATGCATGAAAATACCCCCAAATAGATTGGCTGCTAATGTTTTGCAGATTATATCTTGCTTTTTGGAGCCTTGGGGAAAATAATTTAGCTTCAGAATGTCCATTGACTCATATGTAATTATAACCATCGACCACATAAGCATAATGTGAACCATAATCCATGTTTGCAATGTTCTGAGGCCCCTGGAAACAATGCTGAGGTCAGTGCTAAAATATATAATTTGATTTCACAACCTTTTAAATGTAATCACAGAGCTTTTAAAATACACCTATTAATATAAACCTCCTACTAGGCGATTATACATTTGCCTTGCCCAGATCAATGTGGTTTTTTTGAATGAGAGGATTCAGCTTTACAATAACTATTAAGGCACTGAAATTGACACTGACCAGTAAACATGCCTGGAGGAACAGTGGGAAGCCACCCTACATAAGACATTACCACATATTATCAAAGCACTCAGGTCTTGCCAATCATTATTGAGCCTTCACACAATATGATACTAAGAGGTGCTCTCAGCTCTTGAGAAAAACCTGCCCTACTTCACATGATGGGGTGCACAGGCTAGGTTTGGGCTCCCCATCCTGTGTAACAGGAGTGGCAGGTTCTTGTAAATTCCCACATACACGGCCTGGATCAGGACCATATCATAACTGGAGAAGGGGCTTCAGCTGTCCTCCCAAAACAAATTTCCCAATCTGGGAAAGGTCCTGCTATAGGAACTGCTGAAGCCCCTTCTCCACATACAACATGATCCCCATCCAAATCAGACACCCCACCTGTGGAAATTGAAAAGCGCCTACAGCCACGATTCTTTCCTGGTTGTTACCAGGGTGGGGACCCTGCATAATGTACAAGTCAGCCCTCTGACAAACTCAGTTCACCAGTGCCATCCAGAGCCAAGAACTTCTAGGCTATTCTTCCTCTCACACTGGTAACGTTTCCAGGCAACTTCTATAGCGGATGAATTGCATAAAAGCCTGAACTGATGCTCTTTATTTCAGTAACTCCCCTCCACTGCCACCAGCAATCTTGTAAGGTAATCATATAACAGTTTAAACTACAGTTGTTAAGGTGCAATACGGAAATTGATACTATTACAGTCCAAGCAAAGTGAAACCTTAGGTAAACTCGACCAGTCAATATTCTGGCTCTCTGTTCCAAAATTACTTGTGTCAGTGGGCACAGAAGGGTGTAACTCTGCTTAGGATTGCACTGTCTATAATATCAGAAGAAATCTGTAGGCATGTTGAGAGGAAAAGCTGTGGCTCAGTGGAAGAACCTCTGCTTTGCATGCAGAAGGTCCAAGATTCAGTCCCTGGCATCTCCAATGAAAAAAGGCCAGGTGGTAGGCAGTGTTCCCTCTAAGCTGAGTTAGTGTGAGCTAGCTCAGAGTTCTTTTAGCCTCTGGCTCACACATTTTTGTCTTAGCTCAGGAAGGATGGCTCCAGAACAAACTAATTTATGCAGTAGCCAAATCACTCGCTCACAACTTTAAGGCCAGTAGCTCACAAAGTAGAATTTTTGCTCACAAGACTCCACAGCTTAGAGGGACCATTGGTGGTAGGTGATGAGAAAGACCTCTAGCAGAGACCCTAGAGAGCCACTGCCAGTCTTGGCAGACAATACTGACCTGATGGTCTGAATCAGTATAAGGCAACATCATATATGTTCATGTCCAGGGCATAGTTCTACAACTTTTGTTTGAATAGCATTTGAGTTCCTGCCCTGGAAGGAGTGGGCAAGGCAGCCCATTACTTAGAGCAAAAGGAAAACATTGGTTTGGAGTGCTGACATCCTTTCCCCTCAAGGGTTTTTATTACAGCTGGTCTCAGATCATGCATAGAGAAACAGGACCCTTCCTGATTGTGGATGTCTCATGAGTACTTTGTAGTGTGTGTGTGTATTGGGTAAGGGTGATGAAGTCTTAGCCACTGTTCCTATCAACCCCCACAGCAAGCTTCCTAACTTGTGTGTGTGTTGAGGGAGTGCATGTACAAAGCATTAGCCTGGGCTTCTTCCAGCCCTTCAGCATCCAATCTTTGTGCCTGCCTGCCAGCTACTACAAGCAAAGCATTGTCTCAGCTATCCTCTATCATACAGGCAAACTGCCAGTCGCCAGTAGGGGAATAATAGAACTGAGAAAGCCTTACCATAACCATTGAAACCCACAGTGTTAGTGTTAAATACTGGGTTCCATGGATGGTCTGACCCCAAGCCTAGTGATCAGCTCTGCTTTATTAGTGATTCAGCAAGGACAAGACAAAGACCCAGAGCAATGGCCCTGTTTAAATAGCATGCAAACCCCACCCACTTCCCAAACAACTAGCAATGATTGGCTATTGTCAGAACCATTAATTCCTCACTGGCCACCTCCAGAGTCCTGGTGGGCTATTGTTCTAGAGCTCCAAGTTCAGTCAGACTCTGGCAGAAACAGTCCTGGGATGTTCCAGGCCCAGTATATAACAGTTAAGAAGAGATTAGAAACATACACAGAAATGCCAGTGACTGGCGAGAATATCAGCAAACTTCTTTGGTTGGATACTGTTGCTGTTAGGTACATATCTGCTGAGTCACACTGTCCCCTCACTGACCCTTCTGCTGCTTGGGAAGCTGAAACCAGACAACATGGTACCAGAATTATGATCAGATCATACTGTTTCCAGATATCAGAAATTATTGCATTCTATCTACTGGATTTTAATCCACCCTTTCTCAATGGAGTTCAGAACAGAGCTTAAAATGACATTTATAGTTGTTCCCTTCTGCATTTTATCTTTACAGCAATCTTGTAAGGTAGGCTAGTGTTTAGCCCAAGGCAACCCAGTAAATATACATGGACAAGTGGGGATCTGAATGCTACTCTGCCTAATCCTAGTCGAACCATGTGTTTGATTTATTTATATTAAACAGTGGATTCATCTTATAATGCAGGGGTGGGCAAACTGTGGCTCGGGAGCCGCATGCGGCTCTTTCACATATATTATGTGGCTCCCAGCAGGGCGGCTGGGGAAGCTAAATATCATTAGCAAACAAATATCATTGGACAAATTCATATCATTATCAATATCTGCTTTTACCCCTTTTGTTATTATTTTTGGCAGTCTCATTTAATGTTAATAAAAAGCAAATTTGCTTATTTCCCAATGAAAGCAGGTAATATTTGTTCATGTCTTGTGGTTCTCAAACATCTGATGTTTATTCTATGCGGCTCTTACGTTAAGCAAGTTTGGCCACCCCTGTTCTAGGTGGCTCTTACGCTGAGCAAGTTTGCCCACCCCTGTTATAATGGCCAAACGTCTTGTCCAAATGTACATCCCTATTCACTGATGAAGTAGGAAAGACAGCAGCCTTAGCTTCTCTTGCTAAAACTTTTATTTGCCCCCTCTGGTGCAGTATCTTGACACTCTGCTAGTTACAGCAATAGAGAAGGGCTGAATTATCCCTAGAATAAGTGGAGAGCAGCCACTGATGCTGAAAATCCATTATTTTACAGGGTCATCCTAAGCAAAGTGTCACCTTTCCAATTAGTCCAATTAGGCTTGCCATTTTTTTTTTGGACCTTCCAGGAATATCTCATTGGCACTGCAAGACTTAGACTGCTGGGCTTAGGTCGACTTCTGATGAATCAGCATTCTCCTAATATTCTCTGAGCAGCAAACTGGCAACCATAGTTTAAAGGCCTATGAATTAGAACTAGCAGCATGTGTGTGTGTTTTTTAAAAAAAAAATACAGGCATATTGCAAAAAAAATTCCCCAGCCCAGTCTAACAGTCACATACTATTTTCCCTCAAAAAAAACATTGATATTTTTATGGGAAGTGAAAGATGGCATCATTTTAAGAGGAGCTGAATCGGTTCAGCTGGGGATGGCTTTGAGGCCATCAAAATCCCTAATCTTTTTCTTTTTGGTTTTTCATTACCTATTTTAAATGAATGATAAAATATTAACACTTGAAAGGATTTCAAGATGCTAAGAGACTGATTTTGGTTAAGGGTTTTGTTCCAATTAATGGGGATTGCTTAATAATTCAAAGAAATAATATCAAACCATCACACTCATGCACACACATCTGGGTGTTTTCAAATTCAGAAGTGAATACAGATGAGAGGAAAAGGTTGTTTTGTATTTCGGACTGGTCTCATTACCTGTGAATGGGACTTTTGAAAGTCTCAAGTTCTGTACACACATCTGAACACACAGCAGATTACTTGAAATGAATCTCTTTGGTAGCAACATAATTTATTTCTAGAGAAGAGCTGTACCTTTTTAACATTAAAAGAAACCGTACACTGATTTTCCCGTCTTACTATCATTCTCCCACAGCAAAACTTCCTGGTGAAATGTGTACTAGTAATAATGCATCATAAACCAAAGTCTTCCTTCCATCTTTTACCTTATTATTTTCTTAACATTGAAAAATGCTCATATATGAACTCAGACTGACTATACCTATTTGGAATTACAGTGTCTAACTCTGTGAACTTTAAGAATGTGATGACAATGATCTATATATCTCTTACCTGAGAGACCCCCCCCCCCTTCTGATTTCTTTTGCTTCCATTGAATGGGGATACTAGAAGAAATGCTGTCCACATAACACATTGGGCTCTGGAACAAAGCATCTGGGAGCAATCCTAACCTGGTCTATTCAAAAAAGCCACATGTTATTCAATAAAGTTTATTCCCAGGAAAATGTCTTTAAGGATTGCAATCTTAATTTACCAGTTTTGTTCACTGCCGTTTTGAAAAACGCTATTGTTCTGATTCCTGAAACTTTCCAGCAAAAATCAGTTGGCCTTTAAATGTAATTGCCTGGCTATGGTCTGGCTGCCACAGTGATTTTTATGCATAACCTCCAGAAATCCATTTTTTCTAGCCGTTACTTCAAAGACTGGTATTTTGAAATGAGTAGCACTGGAACATCTTGTGTCAAGGACAAATATCTCTTCTAGATATTTAAGTAGGTAATTACTTCCTCTTCACAGTGCCCTTTCGTTCTGTTTTTGAATGATTTATGATTTTCTTCCAGTGGGAACTGAAAATATGACAAATGGAAAGAGAAAATATGAACAGCACAACACTGTATATTAAAAATCATATGCAATCAAATTATTAAATCGTGAAAGTGTGATAAAATGGCACAATGTTAGAAAAGATGTATTATTTTAAGTGTGTTTTACTTGGGGCTGTATAATAAAAGATAAGTTCCTATCCCCAAAAAGCTTTCAATCGAGGGGCTAAATGAGATGATACCATGTCCCTGGGTCTGCCATAGGGACGCAGTGCCATTTTAGAGTTAAGTTTGTTTACTTTTGAAAATGCCACAGGAGCCTAACCCTGATGGGTACTGTGGTACAGGGAAACAGAAACCCCTCACCCACAAGCTGCACAGTCCCCAGCAGGATCAGGACTTTGTGAATGTTTTGAAAAGTTAAAAAACAGTGTGTCCTTATGGTGGATTGGGGGGCTTGGGGTAGTAGACTCAGGGATGCGGAATCATCTAGTTTGGCCTTAGAAGTGATAACATCATATGTGAGTTTTTCTTTGCACTTACATGTGGTATAAATGTGCTGGAAAATAGTTCAGGATGGGTAGCCGTGTTAGTCTGTCTGTAGCAGTAGAAAAGAGTAAGACCGATTCCCCACAAGCAGCTGCGCTGCCCTCATGCTTCCGTTTCCCCCAGTTGCATTGGTCAATTTCACACTCTTCACTGTGTGACCGCACTTTGACCTGCATCTCCCTCCAATTTTCCCCGTGTCTTCTCAATCTCAAAAAACAAGGACTGAGAAGACGCGGAGGAAATTGGGGGGAGATGCGGGTCAAAATGCAACCACGCAGCAAAGAGTGTGAAATTAACCAATGCAACTGGGGAAAATGGAAGAGCGAGGGTGGCACAGCTGCTTGTGGGGAATTGGTCTAAGAGTCCAGTAGCAACTTAAAGACTAACAAAAACTGTGGCAGGGTATGAGCTTTCATGAGTCACTGCTCACTTCTTCAGATATAGCTAGGATGGGAGTCGATCTGTTCCGTATATGGGAAAGTGGAGTGATTTCAGATGCCAAACAACATTAGCAGGAAAATGACAATAGCAAGTGAATGACGATAGTAGCTGTGATTGGATTAGGTGTAATATGCAGAGGGGTAGTAGCTGTGGAGAAATCAGTACTGGTAATGAGACAGGAAACCTAGGTCTTCATTCAGTCCAGGTGGATGCTTTGTCTTGAGCTTCATTATCAGTTTCTAATCCCCCTTTGAAATTCCTTTGTAAGAGAACAGCTACTTTTCGGTCAGCAACTGAATGTCCTGAAGATTAAAATGTATCCTCATTGGTTTTTTAATGTTGTGGTTTCTAATGTCAGACTTATGTCCATTAATTCCTTGTTGGAGGGACTGGTCTGTTTGTCCAGTGTAGAGGGTGGAAGGGCATTGCTGACACATGATGGCATAAATCACGTTTTATGCCATCATGTGATTTATGCTATCACATGTCAGCAATGCCCTTCCACCCTCTACATTGGACAAACAGACTAATCCCTCTGACAAAGAATTAATGGACATAAGTCTATGTCATGAGTCAGCCAGTGCTCAGCAATGGTGAGGACTCCTGAGGAAAAGTGGACTCCTCAGGAGAAGAGGAGCATCATGTAGCCAGCCTTGAATTAACGGAAGCTGACTGGCAGGGAAATGAGCTGCAGGCTCATTCTCCATAGTCACAATCCAAGTTGAACACTGCGCATAGGGGAACTGAGAAGACCTTACAACTGAAATGTGACTGTTACAAGGGATACAGGGTGGGGACCTCAGACCCAACCTGTGTACTCTGTAATGTGTGAATCGGCAGTGTGGTCAAAAGGTGTTTTAATCTGACATTGGTGGTGGTAAACAGTGCTGTCAAGTCACAACCGATTTATGATGACTCCCCATAGGATTTTCAGGGCAAAAGACAACAGAGGCTTGCAATGAGGCTTGCAAAGCAGGCGTCATTTTGAGCAGGAGCTTGGGGGAACGCAGCTCCGGGAGTTGGTGCCAGCCCCCCTGCGGGGGAATGCCTGCTTGTGTCATGGCTGCAGCAAAATGACCCCATCCCCTGGAAAGGTCCTTGTTCCTCCAACCAGCCTTCTGAAGGCTTCAGCCACCACTGAAGCTATCCTCCCAGAATAGTGGTATTTCTGAGGTTTGGATTAGTAACTGTCCTCTCTTTCTCTCTCTCTCTCTTTCTCTCTCTCTCTCTCTCTCTCCCTCTCTCTTTCTTTCTTTCTCTCTCCCTCCCTCCCTCCCTCTCTCCTTTCTTTCTTGCCTTCTGACATACTTCCGGTGATGTCAGGTGGTGTAGCATATGCAAATAAGTTATGCTAATGAGTTATGCTAATGAGCTCCTGCACCTCTTTTTCTACGAAATGACCCCTGGGAAAAAGAACAAAAGTTTGAGTCAAGTGACACCTTTAAGACCAACAACATTTGATTCAAGGTATAAGCTTTTGTGTGCATGCACACGTCTTCTTCTTTTTAATAAATATATATTTATTACATATCTTACCATATTTTGTTTGGTAAGTATATATCAGTATGCATATTTCATTTAACAATACAATTCTTGAAACTTTTGCTCTAAGTTAAGATACATAAATAATTTTTTTATACTAGTCACCTATTACAATAATGATAAACAAATTTATCTTAGCTGACATTTTTTAAGATTGTATTTTTATATTATCTCTTTGTGAGTTATTGGATTATTTGTTGAGTATTTGGGATGGTTTTGTGGTTATTTCTGTATGTTTCCTTCTTTTGTTTGTCTCAACCTGAAGTATGTTGTGTATATATTGTGATCCCCTGTATTTATAGGGCTTTAAAGGTATAACCATCTGTGGTATGTCTGTTTTTGTGTTATCAAAGCCCTGTTTTTTAAATAATGCTGACATGTATGGGACCTCTACTGAGTCAAATGTTTCTTCAGATACCTAAATGATTAAGCAAACCTTAAGTAAAACTGCTTCAGAAAGATTTTCTTTTTGGAATCAGCTTGCCAAGATTCCTTTCTCTTTGCCTCCTTAGCCTTGCTGTTGCCTTTATTTACAGATGTCTACACTGCTTGAATGGGAAAAGGCCCCTCTGCCAAGTTGCATTTCGTTCAGCTTGAACAAGACAATGGACTAGTCACTTTCACTTTCTTGGAAGACAGCTTTGCCACTTTCACTCAATTCCTTGTCACCTTCCTCACTGCAATAACTCTTGGTACAATGTGAAAGAAGGAAAGATTTTCTTTCCACTTGCTGCTTCAGCCTGCCATCAGTCTTTGTTTGCTCATGAGAGTGGCTCTTCACAGCTAAATCAAAATCCTTCCGCAGCTTTCATCAGCAGTACGAAAAACTCAAAGCCCTTGGGAGCTAGAAACACATACCTCCCCCTCCCCCTCCCCCCAAAAAGAAGTGAGGATAAGCAGCTGTGTTATGAAGTGTACACAGAAATACTGGCCAATTCAGGACTTGGTCAAATATCTACATTTCATGACTCAGCTATCCTTTCATGACTCAACTATATTTCTGAAAAAGAGATACTGAAGCCAATCAGGAGATAGCTATTATCTTCCGGCTCCCTGTCTGTGAGTTTTCAGAAGCATCTGCTAGGTCACTGTTGAAAACAGAATGCTGGAGTAGATCGAGGTTTGATTTTTGTTCTGCAGGGCTCTTCATATATTCTCATTCTTCTCCCCCCCCCCCCCCCCCGCTTTCTCTCCCACACACATTTAAGCCTCATTGGAGCTTTCAAAGAGTACAATGAATAGGTACATAAATCAGTTACTGTCTCAGTTAGAAGGTAAAGGATAAGCAAAAAGATAGATTTGGATGTGCTTTAGTGTGGTGATTGGCAGCGTGATGGCTAATTTCTGTGATTAAACAGGATATCTTTATCTGCAATCCATTTCCATTACAACTCTTAAACTGTGCAATCTGATGTTAACAACTGGTGTTTAGTACTCATTCCATTTACGGTCTAAGTTATTAAATAGAAGACATTGAGGAATTTCACACAGCCAGTATGTTCCGTTTCAGGAACTCTTCAGTAATGGTTTCTGTCTGACATTTCACACAGAACCATATTGGTACCGGTTCCCTATCGGAACATCTTGGCCCTTTCACACAGAAACGTGCCTCTCCCGTTGGGGAAGCGTTCCTGAGCTGGTTTACCTGGAAACCTCCTCCCAAGCATTCTTCAGTTCTTGTACCGGTCCTGAAGTGCTACGGGGTGCTGTGTGAAATGCCCTTCATGAAGCGCTTTCTCCGATGACGAGTGTTTTTGCACCTCTTTTTGCCCGCGCGGGCGATCTCCGTCATTTTTTTAAAGAGCCGATTTAGAGCGCTATAATGCTGTAACAGGACACCAAAACAGTGTCATTGCGACCTCATTGGGATGCCTGGGCTCCACTGAGATACATGAGGTTGCTACATCTGCCACCTGGAAACAAGTACCTCATTGGACAGCAGGCTTCAATGGAGTCCAATGCCTGGGAACTGATATCTGTAGGCATGAGAAGCTGTAAATTTGCAATGCTCCCTCTAAACAGTTTGCTCTGGAGTTTTTTAGCCTCCAGCTCACACATTTTTGTCTTAGCAAATGGAAGGATGGCTCCAGAGCAAACTGATTTATGCAGCAGCCAAATCACTCACTCACAACTTTAATGCCAGTAGCTCACAAAATAGAATTTTTGCTCACAAGACTGCACAACTTAGAGGGAGCATTGCTGCTGCCACTCAGGGGTTTTCTTAGCCTTGGTTTCCAACCTGGAGCTTTTTTGTTTTTGAGCTTCAATATGACATTGAACTGTTATCATATTCTTTCCAAAAAATTTATTGTATGTGGCCATAGGCCTTCACAATCTAAAACAATAAAAAAACATCAGTAAAATATAACAATATAATACATATTATCTAAGACTTAATCAGCTTTAAAATCTGATAATTTCTAACAAGCTAGCTAGTGGGGGTGATCTGGCTGTGACATCTGTCACCCCATTGATCACCAGGCTGATCTAGCTGGCATATTCTTTTCAGGAATTCCCCATTTTCAATACACTGTTTCCCAAACCCACTTTAATTTTATCTTTTTGGAAAGAACACTGTTCAAGCAGGTTATCATGATATGCACTTAGGGTTCTTCCACATTGTCATTTTTGTCACTTGTTTGTCCCCATTGCTTTGGGTCCCTCCCTCTTGCCACATGTGTTTTGCTCCCTCTGGGACTACTAAAGAGAGCAAAACACATTGTGGGGGGGAACCCTGAAGCAATAGAGCAAACGAATGACAAAAATGACAATGCGGAAGGGCCCTTAGAATGGTATAATCCTCTTTAGGATTGCACTGTAGCTCATACAGTAGGTTATGTTACAATCTTATACGCTGTTTCCCCTGATTTTGATGCCCATTGCTTTACATTTCAAGACAAAGCAAGATATTGTTAGCTTTACTGTCCTTGGTAGACCCTTCAAGGTGTTTTCAAAGCAAGAAATGAACAGAAGTGGTTTGCCACTGCCTATCTCTTCATAGCAACCCTGGACTTGTTTGGTGGTTACCAAGTTGCCAAGTACTAAGCAGGCCCAAAGGCCCATCTAGACCATGCATGATTTTATAAACCTCCATCATATCTCCCCTTACTCACCTTCTTTCTAGGCTAAACAACCCTCAGCATTTTAACTAGTTCTCATAGGGCAGCTTCTCTAATCCCCTGAGCTTTTCGGTTGCTCTTTTCTGCACCTTTGCAAGCTCTACCTTATCCTTTTTCAGAGGTGGTGACCAGAACCGTACACAATATTCCAAGTGTGGTCTCACCATAGATTTGTGTGATAGTTGCAGTTTTATACTCTATTTGTGTTCTGATTATGGCTAGCATGGAATTTGCCTTTTTCACAGCAGCCGCACATTGGGTCAATGTTTTCATCAAGCTATCCAGTAGCACCCTAAGGTCCCTTTCTTGATCTGTTGCTGCCAGCTCAGATCCCATCAGTGTATATGTGAAGTTGGAATTATTTGCCTCAATATACATCACTTTACCCTTGCTCACACTGAATCATAAGACAAGTGCCACTCTAAAGTAGAAAATCCAGAGGCTGCAAGTGGTAGAAAGAAAAGGATGATACTGTAGAAAAATAAGTCTTTATCTGGAGCCCTATGTGGTGTGTCTTCAGGCCAGTCCCCAAGATGAAGTTCAACACGACAAAACAGTCCTGACAATAAATGTAGTGTCTACAGGCCACCCAAATCCTATAAAAACATGAAAAAACATAAAACAAAAACATAAAAAAAATTACCCTGTATCTTTTATGACAATGCTGGATTTAAAGACAGATTTGTGCCTTCGAAAATGACAGCTCAGAAACAGAGTAGAAAATCTGAACTTGTCCTGGAGGCATAGAAAAGAACGAACGAAGCCCAGCTGCTTCAGTCTCAGAGGGTTTCCCCCCACTTCTTGTAACTGATGCTGAAATCCCTCTGGTGTAAACAATGTCACATGGTGGAGCAACGTTGCTGCCTGCCCAAGAAACAGAACTGAACAGTAATCCTTTGATCTAGAGTCCTGGGACAACCTGCTATGGGCTGTGTGCTCCTGCTTGTTCTCTTATTTCTTTGGATCAGTTGGGTTGTAATCTGTTGCAGCTGCACCTGTACAGATGCTTACATTTGCACATATTTTACAGAAGACTTGGGGATTGCATAATGGCTGCTGGCCATGCCTCCCCCTGTCTGCTGTGACAGTTCTGCCAGGTTTCCCAGCTGGATGCTGCCACTCCCTACTTGGGTAAATGGCCCTCAAGCGAGCAAGAGAGATGCAGCCCTGTCCAGTGGCTAGGAGTCCTTTCTTTTGCGTGAGAGAGCTCCGTCCATCTCTGCTGAAGTCCCTCATGCTCCCTAGTTTCCTTGTAAGCAGGGACCTCCTTCAGGTAGCTTGCCACTAACTTCTAACTCTGAGCCCCCCCCCCCCCCCCGGTTGGTTGCTGCAAGAAGCTACAGCATTGACAACCCCGAATTTTCTTCTCTTACCCCTGCTTTTTTCTCTCTTTTTGCCTTGGGAATGGAGGCTGGAGGCTGGCCAGGGGGGAGGTAGTGGGGCCACCATCAACAGGTACCAGGGCCAAACCCTGCTGAAGGTTTTCTCCCCCCCCTTCCCCAATGTGTCCCCATCCCCTCCCTCCAGAGCCCACTATTGGTGGCAGAGGTGAGCAAATGCACAATAGAGCACGACAAGGAGACTCCTTGTTCTGTCCAGCTCGCTAGCAGCTGGGCTTGGTCTGTTCCTTTCTCCCTCCAGCCCTCCCTGCCCACTGGCTCTTGCTTGGCTCTCCAGAAGGCCAGGAAGGAGAGAGACAAGCTTACTGCCTTCACCCACCCCATGCCTGTCTCGTCCCCTACCCTCTGTTGTGCGCCAAAAGGCCAAATCTGTGAGCCAAGGGGCCAAAACTTGTGGGCGAGTGCATGGGAGCTCAGCTCTGGGGGAACCCTGGTGTTAACTAAATCAGCTTCTATTACTGCAATACATGACACAGTGACTTTTTAGACAAGCTATTCATCCTCTGAAAATGATTGTGATATGATGCCATGAGAGGGTAATATCAACTTAACCACTGAATATTTGAGCTGGCCCCAGAACGTATCATGGAAGAGGCCATTAAGGAGCCCACACATTGCCTGGAAACTGTTGCCTACTCTGGTGGTAGTTTGGCTTACTCTTTGAGAACCAATGTTGTTTTATTCATGCTAAACTGTCAGATATTTTTCCACCCCCACCACCCCCACACAAAATAAGTATGCTGCATTAAATAAATTCATGACATTGTCTAGTTCAGTCTACTCTGCATGGGGAAAAATGTAGTTGCATTGGATGCATTTTGCTTTTGTGTCCAAAAGGTTCAACCCCCTTTGAAATAGGGTTGCCAGCTCTGGCTTGGGAAATTCCTGGAGATTTACAGGCAGTGTGTAAATAAATCTCCTAAGAAGTAGTGCAGTAAATAAATCTCCCGCGTAGATTGCAAAAAGTAAAACTTATGTTTATTCAAGTAGATTCAGTTCACCTTTGGGTTGCAGTCGAAAGGAGAGAGAGAAGCCTAATCTACAGAATATTTTCCCTATCACAAGTGGTCAGCTAAATCCAGCATTATGTGTGTGGAAGTATGAGGGAATTGTTTCTACAGGAGAGACCTGTAGAGACATGTGGCTCCATGATGAACCATGTGGAAAATGGGGAAGAACAAAAAACACAGAGAAACCGATTCCCCACAAGCAGCTGTGCCCCCTCACTCTACTATTTCCCCCACTTGCATTGGTCAATTTCACACAATTCGCTGTGCAGCCGTATTTTGACTTGCAGCTCCCCCCCCCCCCCCTTCAATTTCCCCCATCTTCTCAATCTCAAAAAACAAGGATCAAGAAGATGCAGGGGAAATCGGGGGGAGCTGCGGGTCAAAATGCTGCCACACAGCGAATAGCGTGAAATTGACCAATGCAAGTGGGGGAAACAGAAGATCGAGGACACCACAGCTGCTTGTGGGAAATCGGTCAAAGAGAGGAGGTATCAGAGGACAGCTCCCAGGTTAAGACAGGCATCCCATTCAAGGAGATATACCTGTACACATTTAGAGTGGTGTAGCATCCTCCCATGTCCAGGCATGCTGAGTCACTCACTCCAACAAGAAGCCAGGCTGTTGTGCTCAGCTCCAGTCACTTCACATTCTGTTTTGTGGATGGTGGCTAAATGTTTGAGGATTTTTTCTCCTTAGCCATTTTATATAGGCTCCATTGAACTAAAGAAAATATTTGGTGGATGACCGATTACACGGGAAGTGTGATAAAAGCACATATACTCTCTTCGTTGCAGTTTCTTGGCCTGCACTGAAACTGCTTTGCACTCTGTATCTGCCGGGGCCAGCCTGAAGAATAAACAGAACACTTTTCTAACCAGCGTTTTGAATATAGAAGGGAAAATTATATAGAGAAGGTTATAGAATGAGAACATTCTCATTCTAGTGGAATGTGCGATAGACATAACAATGTCCAGCTGTGGGGTTATAGGAACTAGTAAGAGCTGGATTGTTAATAAAAGAAAATGGCTATTCTACATTCCAAGAGGATTTTCTTTTAAACAGCATGCATGAAAAGAGGGATAACGATGCCATTCAAATATTACTATTCTGCCAAGGGCCAGTTTTAACAGCAGGAGACATATATTGTCAACTCCATCCAGACAGCAGTGTAGAATTCTTCCTCATCAATTAGTTACACTCACACACCAATGCTTCCAGAATCATGTTTGTGGTATTTTTGGCTTGGAACTATTCAACTTAACTAAATATGCTTTTACAGGGGAAAATGGGTTTTTTCCCCTCTTAATTTCTTTCTTTAAAGGAAACATGAATGAGAGATTTGAGGATCCTAGAGCATCATGGAGGCATATTGACACCCCTTCCAGGTATTTGCCGGATGTGACATTGCACCATTGGTGCAACATCACCCCCCCAGCCCTCTCCATTTCCTGCTGCTTGCAAGCCTGCTTGCTAGCCTACTGCTTCCAGCTTGCTTGCTAGCAAAAAAGCAAAAGGGACCAAATGAGGACCAGAAGTGATAGGGAAATCCTCCCTCCCTCCCCCCTTTCACACACACACACACACACATTTCTTGGGCCCACCTCTTGTACAAACCTAAAAACAAATTTCTTTGTGTCTGTGATGCATATTATCTTGTATGATCACAGCTTGGCTACTGTTACCCATACTTTTATAACCTTTGTATTACACTGTTTATTGACTACATTTTATACTTTGCCCTTTCAAAGGAGTGGCATGTTTTCTTCCCTTCCCTGTCTTATCCTATAACTATATTGTTGGTTAGGTCAGAGGAAAACATAGTTCTCAGCCCAGATTACAGGCTTTACAACTGAGCTGCCATTTGAATTTCAGCTGATAGGTTACTAATTGGATTTTACTTTTGTGGTGCACTTTATTTGGGACTACCACTGAAGATAGTTCAAAAGTTGTACCTGATGTAGCTGGCCTATAAACAGGTGCAGATAACACCTTCCACTGGTTCCCACTGTGCATCTGAGTTTAATTCAAGATGTGACTTGAACTGCCTAGGGTCTTCATTGCTAAGGAGCTGCATCCTCTCATATGTGTCTCCCAATTAGGGTTCCCAAGTCCCCCTAGGGGGCGGGGAAAACGCCGCTCTAGTGGCCCGCTCCCCGCCGGCCTGGATTGGGCCGCCAGGGGGAACCCCGCCCCCAAATTGCTGGGCTCCAGAGATGTGCCCGGCACGATGACGTCACCCGGAGGTGATGTCATCATGTCGGGCATGTTTCAGGGAGGACACTCTCTAATTCGAGGGAAAACTCTATGGTTTTCCCTCAAATTAGAGAGGTCCCGCCCCAATGTGTCTGACGCAATGACATCACTTCTGGGTGACGTCATCACGGCACGCACCCTTTGCATGCACACAAGAAGACTCCCGGACAGAGGCAGACTCTCCCCTGCTACAATCAAGGTACGACTTGGCAACCCTACTCCCAATCAGTTAAGATCAGCAGGAGAAATGCTATTCTATTTCTCACTGTTTTCAAACGTGAGTGGTTCACCTCTGGAAAGGAGGGCATACCAGGCAGTACACAGAGAGAGAGAGACAGAGAGAGACAGACAGACAGACAGACAGACAGATGATAGGACATGACTGGTCCAGTTTCACTAATTCCAGAGAGATAGCCATGTTATCAGTTGTAGCAAAATGAAGTTTGTTTATTTATTTAGATTTGTATTCTGCCCTCCCCATGAACGGGCTCAGAGCGGATCACATCATAAATAGATAAAAACATACACTAATAAATATAACAATATTTAAAACAACTAAGCAATACAGTTTAAAATAGCTGTGTATAAACACAAACAGTTTCAGCCGGAGTGGTAGAGTCCAGAGATCTTCTTAATCTGGGCCAGTAACGATGACAAACTTCAGTGAGGGAGGCCAACTTCACTGGACGCCCTCTTCCTCAACCAAAAGCATGGTGGAACAACTCCATCTTACAGACCCGCAGAGCCCTGAGCTCAAATGGGAGCTTTTTCTACCAGGCTGAGCCCTGGCCCTGGCTGAGGCTAGATGGACGTCCTTGGGGCCAGGGACTACCAGCAGATGCTGATCCATTAAGCACAAGGCTCTCTGGGGCACATATGGGGAGAGGCAGTCCCACAGATATGTCGGTCCCTGTCAACACAAGGCTTTAAAGGTCAAAAACAGTACTTTGAAGTGGATCCGGTATTCAATCAGTAGCCAGTGCAAATGGCATAGAACCAGCTGGATGTGTGCCCACATAGGCGACACAGTCAGCAAGCACACTGCTGTATTTTGCACCAGCTAGTGTTTTCAGTTCAGGATAGTGGGCGGGGCTTGGCAGAGGTATGACCATTTAGGATGTATCCACACACCATTTGATTTCATGCCATCATTGCTCTGTTGCAATCATTTGCAACTGGATTGTCCTGCCCTCACAGGAAAGCCAGATATGAGTGATTATCGTAGTACAAATGGTAGTACAGTATACAAAGATGTGTGGATACAGCCTTACCTGTGTAGGGGGAGAATTTATGGAGAGAACGGCTTTGGGCATGATGTTCCTGAGTTTCCCCCTTACTAAGAGTACTGCTCTTGCCTCACCCTCATCCATTTTATCTGCCCCTTCCCACGACCACGCTAGTTCTCTGGGGGTGGTGTCAGCATGGCTAAAGGACTCCTTCCGGCACCTCTCCAACTAGGAAATGAGAGACCTTCTAGAGCCTTCTGTGAGGGCAAACGTTTCATGTCACCAATGGGTCTTAGGCCAAGACTGACCTCAGCAGGTGACTGACTATATTGACCTCTGATGCCAGCCCTGGCTCACTTTGGTAAGAGATTTTATCAAGCTTGGTATGATGTTCTCAAGCTATGCACATTTATTTGATTTCTTCAGTTTGGGGCTTCCTTGTAGCCTTAGTCAAAAAACAGCCATGAGAGGTTCCCCCACCCCATTCTAGTTCTTGGACATAGATTAAAAATATCTGAGAAATGAAAGAATCCTTTCAGCTCCATTCTAGACAAAGCAACACTGGGGGGGTGGAGGTAAACTTATCCTGCTCTTACTTGTGGAATTTCCAGCTCAGAAAAGCTCACCAAAATCCATCTTTCTTTCATTTCAAGTCTAATGTTTTCCAAAAATTAAAGACCATTTTTGCAAATGAGAGGGCCCAGCTAGGATTGCCAGCACAAGGCTGGCAACTGGTCGGAGACTGACCTGTGAGGAGGCCCCCTTGTCAACAGTATAAGGACAAGGCAGAAGTGGTGCAGTGCTTCTCTAGCATTTGGCCCTAACTCCGGAAGTTTGGGCAGAATGCTGATGCATCACTGCCAGTGAGATAACACCTAGGGTTGCCAGCTTCTAGGTAGGACCTGGAGATCTCCCGGAATTACAACTGATCTCTGGACTACATAGATCAGTTCCTCTGGAGAAAATGGCTACTTTGGAGGATGGACTCGATGGCATGATAACCTGCTGAGTTCCCTCCCCAAACCCTGCCTCCTCAGGCTCCACTCCTAGATATTTCCCCAACCAGAGCTGGGAGCCCTAGGTGATATCACTTCTGGTCATGGCTAAAGTGATTTCGTTGTGTAAGAACACTGGCAATCATCCCCATTTCTCCCCATGTTTCCCCACTGCCCAGCTGAAAGGAGGTGGGAAGGGCTGACCAGGGACAGGAGTTCTCCCACCCAAAGCCGGAACTTGTGAAGCCTAGGCCCAGCTGAAAGATAGGGTTGCTAACTCTGGGCTGCCAAATTAGTAGAGATTTTGGGGAGGAGCCTGGGGAGGGCAGAATTAGGGGAGCAAACTCAGTGGGGGATGTGGTGCCCTAGAGTCTACACTCTGAAGCTACTATTTTCTCCAGGGGAACTGCTCTCTCTAGTCTGGTGATCAGTTGTAATTCATGGAGAACTCCAGCCCCCACTTGGAGGTTAGCAGCTCTACTGAGAGATGAGAAAAAAAATATTTACACTAAATAAAAACAGGTACCAGTTTAGATCTAGCACAAATGTGTTGCAGGTGAGCTGCAAGAAATGATTATAACAATGACAGACAACAACTGAAGAAGAGACAACTGTCAGATTTCCACCGAGGCCTACCAGATGCTCTGGCAATTAAATATCCCTGTGATCATTACAAAACACCAACATTTCTAATAAAACTACATACACACAATACAAATCCTTCCAGGGTCAATATGACAATAAAGGTCCTCAAATCCGTACTCAGTAACAACTCTTGTTGATATGTCTGGGGCTAAAGCTGGTTCCAAAATATTTCCTAAAGGATATTTTCAGTGATAAAAGAGCAGCTGTTTAACATATTGGCTTCTGAAATGTTTCAAATATCTGTGAGTGCATTTGCGTGTGGATGTTTTAAAATTTAGGAAGTGTCCCTTAATTGATTATAGAGTTCTTTTCATTTTTTAAATAAACACACAATATTCGTTGTGCTGACAGGATATTTCTACTGAGATGCCTTGGGCAACATGCTCAATATACTAGCAAAGCAGAATTAGGATTTATCTTATTTTATTTTACTTCTAATGAAGTTTTGAAAGAGATTTAGGAAGCATGGCCATTTCCCTTACTTTCACAGTGCATCACTGTTGGGTGTTTCCCCCCCCCCCCCCTTCTGCATTCCCCCACACATTCCAATCACATCTTGTTTTTCTTTCGGCATCGATTCACCTCCCCCTTCAGTTCTAAGCTTGCTTTCAGTCTTCTGTTTTCCCAGGTTTTCTAAAACTGCTTTTGTGACGATTTGTGCCCTAGGTTCACTTCCAAACCAAGGATAATTTCAAAGCATACACATTCCCTTGAACTTTTCCTCCCCACTTCCCTTGGAGGCCAGTTGGTCTCTCCTTATTGGTCAGTTTTGCACTGGGCATGTCTTTTGAAATAGGACATTAGGAAAGTAATTGCCTTTGTCTGATTATTTCCAGACACTTCACCCCCGCTACCCCCATGTTATTTGCAATGGAAAATAAGCTAAGTTCTAACTTTGGCTCCTCATTTATTATCACCAAAGTCAATTAACATTCTATTGTAATTCATGCAAAGGGTGGGGGGAGAAGCATTCTTTTACTATTTTGACAGGTTATGGGGAAATATTAACTCCCCCCTTCTTTCATAATATTAACAGATTTTACTTCATAATATTAACGAAGCTTTGCTGCTATTAAATACATTCTAAATTGCCAACCAGGATGTATGAGAAGGAGTGAGACCAAGACTGAAAATTGGGGGAGTGGGGTTAGAAATGGGAATAGAGGAATGAAAGATCATAAAAGGAAGGAGGAGAAAAGTGTGGAAAAGATAGAGAAATGTAGGAAAATATAACTGAAGTTTTATAGTTTGTTTGTTTGTTTGTTTTCTAACACACATTAACAGGCTGCCACTTTACAAGATCTGTCTTATGCAGAAAAAGCTATAGAGCCTGGAGGAACTAAAGGAAGAGAGAAATCATAGACTGCTGAAGATAATGATCTTATTAGGAGGCTACATACTGGCAATGACTGTAGCTTGTCTTGGCTGACTTAGACTTGCTCCAATGCTGGGTGGCCTGATGAGTTTAGCAGGGTCTGAGAAGCAAGGGTTTCCTTCAGCCTCCTAGTACAGGGTGCAGAAAGACCCAGCCAGCAGAATCAGAGCAACTCCTGTTTACTGTGCTCCAGCTTCCCTGTGCCCATAGTGGCTGCAGTGCAGACCTGCAGTCAGTGTTTTAAACAAGTAAAAGAACTTCAGCATGATGCTGGCTTCAGGGGCCCTGCAACTGAATTGGGACCTGGGAATTTTGTCCCCACAGCCCACCCCCTCTTGGCAGCCCTAAGTGTAAAACTTATGGGGCCCAGATACCAGTTAGGTGTTACTATAGCTGTTTCAGAAGGGCATAGGAAATTCTAAATGATATGATATGCATAATCATATAATAAAACACACAAAGGAAGGATGTGTAGAAAGATGTAGTTTTGGGTAGTCCATGTAAATATGGTGTGTATCTGTGTAAATGAGCAGTCAGTTGTGTATCCTAATCTGAATTCCACAGCACCCATTGTATTTATTTCTTTGCCATCAAGTCACAGCTGACTTATGGGGACCCTGTAGGGTTTTCAAGGCAACAGATTTTCAGAGATGGTTTGCCACTGCCTGCCTCTGTGTCATGACCCTGGTATTCCTTGGAGGTCTCCCATCCAACTTCTAGCCAGGGCTGACCCTGCTTTGCTTCTGAGATCTGACGAGACTGAGTTAGCCTGGGCTACCCAGGTCAGGGCATTTTATACACCATTGTAAAAACATTACAGGAAGTGCTTTCATTGAGTTTCTATTGAATAAAGGGTATTCTTTGATTTCAGAAAGCTAATATGTGTGACGCATCTAAAAGACACGTGGTATTGTTTCTGTATAGAAAACACCTTTAATGCAAAGTTTAACAAAGTAGTTGTGACAGACTGCATTTTTTAAAAGGCTTAGAAGTGCTGTACCAACAACTAAAGGATTTCACAGAGCCAGAGAACCTTGAGTGACAGGCTGCTCTAAACAATCTGATTGGTCAGCATCAACTGAGCAAAAAGTCTTGAGAGTCTTGAGAGAAGTCTTGAGAGAGCTGAATGCTGAGGAGATTCAGTCAGATTGCTTCCTTAACTGAGAAGAGAAGGGTACTGAGATTGTTTGTGAATAGTCCTGAAAGAAATAGGGCTTAGTGCTAACAGAGTCAGATTTCAACCTGGTCTGAATTCAGTATGAATTCAGCAGCAGCTGAGGACAGTTTAAACACAGACAGAGAACTGGGGGGGGGGAGTTTGGCAAGGAAGTTTGGGTAGTAGAGAAGAATCCCATTCAGGCCAAAGGAAAGGGGATAGATCTTCTAGAGAGATTAAAAGAGAGTGAGAGAAACCACAGAAAAGCCAAAGCAAACCCTATAGGCACCAAAACAGGTATGGAAATCCTCAAAAAACTGAAGCAATACGAAGCCAAAACCAACAAAAACCACCCATGCAAAAAAAAGAAACCCTAAAGGAATTTGGGTTTCCATTTAGGCATCTGTCACTCAGTGAATGTTATCCATTGTGAGCTGTGTTAATTCCCATTGATTTCAGCACACTTATCTATTTTGGTTGAATCATGTGCTTTCCCTTAAATTAATAAGAGGCCCACTCAAATGATGGGGAACTTTAAATGCTAGTTATTAAACTCCAGCTGGAGCAAGGATACCTCATGGGGTGACAAGTATGCTAACTCACTTCTGTAGAATAGTCTAAACATTTGAAACTGTCAATTTCTGCTTTGAAAGCACAGTGGCCAGCTGGAAGCATAGCAGATTCACAGACAAGCAAAGATTTGCCCCGTGTCCTGTGAAGGCTAAAGTTAAGCCCACTGTTGTAGTCCAACTGTGGTTAGGTTGCTGAGTAACTGTCAACTTCAAAAGAAGTTAAGATCCCATTCAAACTGAAATACTCTATTCCACACTATGGAACTGATTTTCAAAGAATTCCATTTATATTATAGAGGACTGTCAAGTTCTATGGAGATAATTTCTCTTTCTGCTTTGGAACTTTTAAAAGGCACGTATCGCCTTGATTAATAAGTGCCTGACATTTTGAAAAGCTTTATGTTTCTAGAAGGTTTTTTTCCCCCAGTCTCTCTTTATGACTTTTTCCCTTTTTTTAAAAAAAGGAGACTCTAAATGTTTGTAGCAATGACCATGTATGCATGGGGGATTTTAGCTATGGTCAACTTGTGAAATGATGATTCAGTGTGCAAAGAACCATTCAAATCCTGATTTGCCAAGACAAATGCTAGTTTGTCACCTCCATCTTTCTGTCCCCCTTTCTGCACAGATGCAGCTGCTATCCTGGCTTGCAGTGTGGTGAGAGCAGTGCCAGGAAATGAGCGAGGATATTTGGGTCCATATGTTACGCAAAACTATACTTAACACTAACTGCGGTCAGTAAACCAGGTTCAAACCATAGTTTCAGATCTAATGCACCCTATACTGAACCAAAGCTAGTGAAGTAGCTAGCCTACATTCAGCCAGTTACAGTAACCACAGTTAATTTAAATAAACCATGGTTCTGTATGAACTGAGCCAGTAACTGTTTCCTCCAACTTATTTTAATATGAATGAATGATGAGCACAGTGAAAGATCTAGTTGTGGGTTGTATAGGTGGGAAGGGGGGTGGGGAAGGAAGCATGGAAAGGTAAGGATATGGGGGTTGCCAAGAGGGAAAAAAGAGGAAATATTGTGGGGAAGGGGATATAGGGGTAAGTGTGCTGCCCCCGCCCCCCATATTTGCAGGTTCCCCAATTAGCTACTAGGCCCACAGCACTATGCAACTGGACCATCAGCCATCACCATGCAGTGGTTGGAACCAAGTGGAGTTTTATGTTTTCCTAGGGAGGGGCTACCGGGGAGGGAAGGAAAGACAGCTGAAAATGGGAGGCAGATAAAGGTAGGTTGGCTGCTGGGTGGGAAGGAGAGAAGGAAGCAGGTAAAGAGGAAAGACTATCAGGACTTCTGGGGAAAGGAAAGAAGAAATAGTGGGGACCGGAAAATAAAATGCCTCCCACTCTATAAAAGACAAAAGCAAAAACTGTGATATAGACACTAAAAATGCTTTTTAAAAAAACTATTATTCTTATGAGAACTTGCAACAATATGCAACAAATTTTTTAAAAAAATTACTGTAGTAATTCAACACATGCATTATGCAGTGTAATTAACATTCAGTACTGAATACAAATGGAAGTTCAATACATAGTCAGAATTTCATAAAAAGGACAGTCCAACAATTATTCACGCTTTCATTTACCACTAGATGTGGTTCAATATCATAATCCCAAAGACTCTTGATAATGAAGATATGAATTATCTATGCCGTGGCTTCCAGTTTATGCCATCGTTTTGAAGTCTTCATCAGATATATCTTGTCAACAGTTTATAGTAGAAATAGAGAAAGATCTGCAGAAAATCATATAATCATAAAAAACTACCAAAAATTATCAAAAAATCTTAAAGTCAATTAATTGACATCAACATTCACAAACACACTCATTCCACCTTTTCAAAAGTCTTGTACAATGAAATATACATGGGACACTGATCCAGAATTTTGTTTGACAAAAGTTCCAGTATTTCTCCTGTCGGCAAAAAATCTCTCCTAATCGGTCTCTAAAGGCTAGTATTTTTTTTGCCCAGTTACAGTAATATGTGTCAGCTGTTGGAAATTTAGAGGGACCATCAATAAGATTTAAAGGGACCATTACATGATTGAATATTAAGAGTTTAAAGGGACAGTTGATAGAAACACCAAAAAAATATCAAGAATTAATTTTTTTAGTAAATTGTTGGCATTTTTTGGTAATTTTTGGTAAATTTTTGGCATTTCATTTTAAGATTTTTTTGTATTTTTTTGCAGTTTTTGATGTCTACATGATTTTCTGCAGATCTATTTCTACCATAAACTGTTGACATCCCCTTATTTGCATCTGGTAACTCTGAAGTCTGAAAAGAAACTAAAGTATTAAAGAGAAAATTGTGGGGGGTTTTCTGCAACTATGATTGCAAATGTCAAGAGACTATGTGGGCAAGTATTTAGTAAGACCGTAAATCTGAACTTTCCAGAGGCGAGCACTCTTCATTCTTTAAGGACTCATGTATTCACTGTTATATTTTGAGAGAGCCTGTTTCTTTTTTGTCTCTTTCAGCCTATAATTCATGAAATGCAATTCTTATTATTGTTCCTGAGATAAGTAGGTCAACACCAAAAAAACTTCCTAGTATTTATACGATAAACCCATTTTTAATTATCCATATGGTCTCAGTTTCATTTGCACACAATAGGGATCCTTTTAATAGCTTACAAATTACCCTGTACCTAAGATAAATACCAATCAAAACAGCTTTGTAACCTCCTTATTAAGTTATCAGCATGGGAGTTTGCAGTATCAAGATTCTGCACAAGATTTTGTCTTCATTTCAGAGTTCAGGCCCAGGAGAGACTCTGGGTCTTGGGTCAGCCACCAATAGCTAAGAAGGGAAAACAGGCTAGTACTAATTGGCTCTTAGTTGCAATTTAAAACCCATATAAAATGCCATGCAAACATAACCAGGATGCTATTATATGATAAGTTAATAAACTGGGCAGGTTCAGTTCTTGTGTTTAGATGTGGTACAAGATGGCTATATAAAATGATGGGTGCTTTATGAATTTCTCACACATCAGAGGAACCAAAAATATACATGCAATACATTTACTCTAGGCTTAACCTTTAACATTTGAGTATTTTTTTAAATAATAAGTATAAAGCAAACTAAATATATTAGCTTAATTATATTGTAAAAGTGCTCCGGGTACAGAATTTTTAATCCACTCCTCTTGTGGCTTTTCTGCTGTGATAGCTCCTTGTATCAACAGGCTGAAGATCTCTCTCAGTGTTCATAGTTCCTTTAGGTAAGCCACACTATGGCTCAATTCAGATGTCACAGAAATCCATAAGTATGGTTACTGTGATTATCCAAACAGGAATCAGTTTGATAATTACTATCAGGGTATTTCAAACCAGGTTCCAAAACAAGTTCTGTTTGGCTTATGTTCTGCTCGTTGCTCAAGAGCACGGTGTCAGTTTTTCAATGGGCAGTTCAGCTGTTCAAGAAGAGCCTGAGTGTTAGGCAGGTTACTTTCCCTGTGTTCAAATAGTGCAGGGCAGTGCAATCAGCAGCAATTCACACATGCACATTTCACACATGCACAGCCTGATAGAAGTCCTGTTTTTTGCCCCACATCTACCTCACCCCACACCCTCAGCCTATTGTTTAAATTAAAGAATGAACAAATCAGTCATTTATAAATAGAGGGGTTTTTTTAAGTCTTACCATTTTGTGTTAATCTAAGTTTTTATTATCAGTACTGTTTCATGCATGTTCCAGTCTTACAGGATTTGTAGTTCTCACCTGTCCTCTGCACTGCATAATTTAATTACTTGTCCCAGCATTCCATGACCCTAGAGAAGACTCAGTTTCATCTACCATGTAGGCGTAAAAGCAGCTGCAAGGCAGAACGAAGTGAAACTTCACCACCACAGCTCCTACACAGCCACAAAGCTGTTTGGCACTTTGCTTGAGTAGGACAGTGGCCAGATGAGGAGATCTGAGCCATTTATGAGCTGAGCTGAGCCATTTAGCTGCTGAACAAGTTGCTGCAAAGTTCTCAGCATTTTTATTCAATGCCATGAATCCTGGCTGGTTCTCCAATGTTTCCCTCTCTCTGATGCAATCTGGGATGCTTGCCAGGTCTCTACAGGGGTGGTAGGGGAAAGGTTGAAGGGAATGAAACCAGCATTTGCCAAGGCAAGCCAGGATTAGGGTGGGCATCTGCAAGCTGAATCCTGGTTTCAGAAACGAACCACAATTAAAACAAGTCATGGCTTTGTGTTACAGTCAGGTCAGTATTGCAGCCTCCCCCCTAGCTGCAACTTCTCACCCCCCCTAATCCTCTCATCCCCTGCTCCTTCAAGATAGGACAGATTAGGATGCTGGCTGCATTTGAATCAATCTGGGGGGGGGGGGAATTAGTTCATCCAATAAAAAAAATGGGGGGGGAGGAAGAAATATTGTTATGTTTGCCTGTGCATAGTCAATGGTGGACAGCTGCAATAGGAAGTTTTGGCTTGTTTGTGTGAAACAATTATCCCTGATCAAATACATGGCATGGCAAGAGCCAGCGTGGTGTAGTGGTTAAGAGCGGTGGACTCTAATCTGGAGAATTAGGTTCAGTTCCCCACTCCTCCTCCACATGAAACCAGCTGGGTGACCTTGGGTCAGTCACAGTTATCTCAGAGCTCTCTTTAGTCTAGCTCACTAAAAGAATTAGAATTTAAGGCTGCCAGATAATCTTTAGATTGCCTGGCTATACCACACACAGTGTCATAAGATAATTATTAATAATTACATGGCATGAGTTTTGGTAACATCTCACACTGTCGCAAATGTAAAACTTTTTCAGTACAAAAAGTTAATTGTGAGTCATTGAGTTATGCATATTTTTGCACTGACACTTCTTCTATCTATACATATTTATCCCATCCTTCCTCCAAAGTGCTTAAGGTAGCGTACATTACCCTGCCTTTCTTCTCAATGGGAATGCAAAACAGCTTACATTGTTCTTCTCTCCTCCGTTTTATTCTCACAACAACCCTGCGAGGTAGGTCAGTCGGAGAGTCTTTGACTCAACCCAAGGTCACCCAGCAAGCTTCATTTTGGAGTGGGGATTTGAACCTAGTTCTCCCAGATCTTAATCTGAGTCTAGCCATTACACCATACTGGCTTTCCCTGACTCCCTTGTGTCTTCACAACAATGCTGGAAGGTAGGTTAAACTGAGAGGATGAGACTGGGAAAGTGATGCAGGGTAGGCTGAAGCCCCTTCTCCCCATGTATCGTGATCCAAATCAGGCACCTTACACATGGGAATGGAGGACAACCCACAACTCATGTGATTGTATTAACTGGATAAGTACCTAGATACAACCAGTGTACTCTGAAATGTGTCCTAAGAAGGCCCTAACCAGCATTGTGTAGTGGTTGGAATGTTGGACTAGGATGTGTTAGACCCAAGTTCAAATCCTCATTCTGCCACAGAAACTTGTTGGGCCAGACACTCTCTCTCAGCCTCCTGTACTTTATTGAGTTGTAGTGGGGATAAAATAGTGGAGGGGAGAACAACGTTGTAAGCTACTTTGTGTCCCCATTAGGGAGAAAAATGGGGTCAGAGGGTTGAACTAGATAAGTCACTGTTTCTTACTTAAGTTCTCTCAGTGAAATTATGATTTGAACCTAATGACTGAAGAAAGAAAAACACAAGGACAAAATCTCATTTAACCTTGAAAATTCACAGTGCTTTGTTTCACTGAACCCGAGGAAAACTTGGCAGCCAAGGTAGGACACTGCATTGCCTCAGCACTATGCCAGATTAATAAGGAACCTGGCAATGCTCTCAGAAACACAAATTCAGCATCAAAGACATAGAGGTGATTGATGCTTACTGGCTCCTATTTCACGCTAATTTATTAACACACACACACCGCCCTTTAGGAATCTATAGGAGGCAGTAACAAAGAGTTCAAAGAAAGCTTTTAATTGGAATGAGCATTAGTAGCACAATATTCGCCTGAATTTTAGTTTCTGTACTAGTGGTTAGATTTATGTTCTCAAAAACAAACAAAAAATATTATCCTATGATTTATACACTTCTAAGCCTATTTATTTCAATGGAGTTAAAAGAGTGTAACTCTGCATAGCATTGTATTGTTAGCTCTGGAAAACACAGGGTTTTTCTTATAGCTGATAACTCTGCAGTGAACTCTTAGAAATTAACTTTACCTTACCATCACTGAAAAAGAGCAAGAGATTAGAGCCCTCGTTCCTTTTGCACAGGGAATCATTATCTGGGAGTACTCGTGGGAGAAGAAGACCCTGATGCTGGGAAAGACTGAAGGTAAAAGAAGGGGACGGCAAAGGATGAGATGGTTAGACAGTGTTATCGATGCAACGAACATGAGGTTGAGTGAGCTCCGGGGGATGGCGGAGGACAGGAGGGCCTGGCGTGATGTGGTCCATGGGGTCTCAAAGAGTCGGACTCAACTGTGCAACTGAACAAGAAATGCCCTCCTGACATGTAAACTGGTTGAATAGAAGAGTATTTAGGTGAGAGAAGAGACACACATTTTTAAAAACAGAAACACTTCGTAAACCTGTGGGGAAACATTTCAACCTGCCTGGGCATTCACTAATAGACTTCACCAAGACTTCAGCAGAAAAGTTTCAAAGGGAGACTCCAGCAAGAGGCTGCTAAATTGGAACCCAACATATGCAGACCTGATATCGGATTCAACAGGGAGCAATTAGTTGGCTGCAAGAAATGCTCATCCTTCAGGTTGCTCATCTTTCAGGTTGATGTACACTGTTCAGACGCATTCTACTTTGCTGATTCATCAATAGACAGGAATTGTCCACACCCACTGACTAGATTGCTCACTCTTTTGACTGGATCCTGGGCTACCAGGCCTCCCAATATGCTGCTCAGAGCTTTGAGGGGAAACCAAAAGTTATGTAGAGTAGCTCTAGGAATTGTGATTCCTAGAACTACCTTTCACCACTTCCAGGTTTTTCCCAGAAGTTATGTAGTTATGGCATAAGTTATGGCATAAATGATGCCATGTCTACCCATGCCCTTCCAAAGCTCCCGCTGGTTGCCAGGTAACCACGCAGCCTGGCAACCCTAACTGGATCTGATTTTTAGCTATGCTGTCAACTAATTTAATAACTTTGTCCTGAGAAACTGAGTCTTCCAACCTCTCTATTTCATAACTACCACTACCACCTTGGTGTTCTGCTCTGTGGGTGGGTGTGTACAAATATCTCTGACAACTGAAAGCAATATTTCATGCATCTTAAGAAGTGGACTCTGGCCCATGAAAGCATGTGCAACAACTAATTCATTAGTCTTTAAGGTGGCATGAGATTCTGTTGTTTTAGCTGCAGCAGACAAAGATGGCTACCCCTCTGGTATTTATGTGGGCAGTGCTTCAAACTTATTTTTAGCTTTATTATATGATGGATATTATATGTATCTTTTCCCCTATGGAGCTCAAAGTGGCAGATTTAAGAATAAATTTAATTGCCTGCTTGAAGAATAAATTACATAGTTTGCTTAAATACCTATAATGGTTCTATATGTTTCCCTCTTTTTGCCCTAGCAGTAGAGGCAGTTTTCAGGATCAGCTCCATGAAAACCTAGACTACTGAAAACTTAAGAGTTTCTTTTCTAATAAATGCTTGTTTACTAATGCACATATTGAGCAGATGGGATGCTAACATACACATAGAGGCACTACTGCTCTCAAAGCAATATCAAACCAACACTCTAATATCTTGGTCAGCTGCTTCTGCAAGATGGAAATCTCCCAACTATATTTTTTCAGCACATTTGAGATCCTAGAACTACACATTAGGAACATTTCAAGGTTCTGTAACAGGTATGACTGCTGGTCTATCTAGAGCACGGTTATTTCAATGGAGGCCCAGATCACAAATGTTACTAGCCTTGTTTTTTTCCCATCTATGTCAAGTCAAGCAACTGGTCCCCTTCCTTTCTCTCCCTGACTTAGCCACAGTAATCCATGCAATGGTCACCTTCAGGCTCTCCTCAGGGCTATCCTTGAAGCTGATCTGGAAACTTCAACTGGTCTAGAATGCAGTGGCGCATGTTCTCATAAGAACCCATTCAAGAGCACACATTCAACCAGTGCTCCCCCAGCTGCTGCAGGTAGAATACCAGATACATTTCAAGGTGCTGGTTTTGACCTTTAAAGCCCTGGGACCAACATATGTTTGGGACAGTCTCTCCTAGTATGTCCCCCAAAGAGTGTTACACTCAGTGGAGCAAAGTCTGCTGGCCCCAGTGGAGTTGAACATTTTTAAAGATGAGAATTTCTAGGCATTAATTAGTCCTGTAGAATCTCTTATCTGATAACTGCATTACAAATCCATTCCAGTATAAAAATATATCCATGTATGGATTGTAGGCAAGGATATATTTTCATACTGGAATGGATTTGTAATGCAGTTATCAGATAAGAGATTTTATATCCTTGTATGGATTGTATAGGGGCAGCGGTGGCTTAGTGTCAGAATCTGCTGATTCAGACAAAGTATTCTTTACAAAGTATTCTTTTGCTTTTCTATTGCTTGCTGCTATGATTTCTGTTGCCATGTATGGTTCTACAGTACCTGCTATGTAGTTGCCCCCCTTCTTCCCATGTGAACCCTTACTTTGGCCAGTATGTATGTAAGCTATATGACCCCAGGTTTATGACCCTGACCAGGCCTGGTTTGTGTAACTGTCAGCCCGGGAGGATGACAACTTCAAAGTATGGGAACAATGGGCCTCTCACACTCCTGCCTCCGCATTCCATTCATCCCGGCTGGGACAGCAAGGGAGGACAGGTCCCATCTCTTATCAACGTGCGAAAGCCTCGAGGCCAGCGATTGTTATGTGAAATGGTAACATCTAAGGGGTCTGGTTTGGGAAGGGAAATTTACAACTTAACACCTCACTTTCTTTCCTGTGGGAAGCAAACGGCCAGAGACCCTTTTACCCGCTGTTTTTCACCTTTAGTGATTGGCTACCTATGGGTAATTCAAACTGTTCAGAAAGGTATAATAGACCTGCTTCTGTCATATGCGTTATCTCTGACAATAATCCGAGAACCTGTACTAATGTAGAGATTGGAAATAAAGAACTGTGTTTCATCAACAAAGATCTGATCCTTGACTACTTTGAGCAGAAGTCTCACACTTAGTGGTTAAGATACTGAGTTGCAGACCAGAAGGTCAGCAGCTCGGCAGTTCAAGACTTTAGTAGTGCCATGTGCCAGAGTGAGCTCTCATCTCTGGCCCCAGCTCCTGTCAGCCTAGCAGTTTGAAAGCAAGAAATTGCAAGTAGATAAATAGGTACCACTTTAGTGGGAAGTAACAGCATTCCGTGCACCTTGGCATTTAGTCATGCCGGCCACATGACCATGGAAAAAGTCTTTGGACAGTGCTGGCTCTTCGGCTTGGAAATGGAGATGAGCACCACCCCCTACAGTTGGATTCAACTGGCTTTCAAGCAAGGGAAACCTTTACCCTTTTTATGGATTGTATATGCCTCATGACCAATGTTCCCTCAAAACTCCACAGTGTTGTGAGCAAAAATTCTACTTCGTGAGTGAGAAAAGCTAGTAGCATTAAAGTTGTGAGTGGTGTACATTTGACAGTTAAAGTGCTTGGGGCTCTTTAGCTTGGAGAAACGATAGCTGAGGGGTGACATGGTTGAGGTTTTTAAGATTATGCATGGGATAGAGCAGGTAGAGAAAGAAGTACTTTTCTCCCTTTCTCACAATACAAGAACTCAGGGGCACTCCATGAAATTGCTGAGCAGTCAGGTTAGAACAGATAAAAGGAAGTACTTCTTCACCCAAAGAGTGATTAACACGTGGAATTCACTGCCACAGGAGGTGGTGGCAGTGACAAGCACGGACAGCTTCAAGGGAATTAGATAAACATATGGAGCAGAGGTCCATCAGTGGCTATTAGCCACAAGTATAGATAGGAACTCTCAGTCTGGGCAAGTGATGCACTGTATTCTTGGTGCTTGAGGGGGGGCAACAGTGGGAGGGCTTCTAGTGTCCTGGCCCCACTGCTGGACCTCCTGATGACACCTTTTGGGCACTGTGTGACAGAGTGTTGGACTGGATGGGCCATTGGCCTGATCCAACATTGGCTTCTCTTATGTTCTTATGACTATCACATAAATTAGTTTCTTAGAAGATTATTTCCATGACCTTGTAAAAATCTCAGAATGATTTAAACATTATAAGAGAAAACAGAATCAAGTCAAATTTCATTATAGAAAATGTTGTCCTCTGTGGGGGTAGACCAGGCCTCTGGAGAACAGGTCTACCAACCCCAGTCTACTATATTGGTAGACCTGGCCTCAGACAGTTGCCCTGCACTGAGCCTTAGAAATCATACCAGCATTTTGGGGGGGGGAGACTCTTGCAGTCTACTTTGGGGGGTTTTTAAAGTGAAATATGACAAATTTACAGGTCAAATATAACAGAGGTGGAGTGATTACTGTCAGAACCCTGCCTAATCTAACAAACAGGAAGTAGCTTAAATGTTATCAACCTGCTCAAACTACTTATTTATTAAAATATTTATATCCCACTTTTAGTGTGACTCAAGGCCACTTACAAATTATGCAGAAAAGCATAATAGGGGTGAGCAAAAAAGAAAAGATTTTTTTCCTGCTCCATTATAGCCTAAGGGGAACATTATAGTTAATGGGCCTCATAGGCTATAATGGAGAATTGATCAGGGAGTATCTGAGGCTTTATTTTTTTAGATTGCTGGTGCCTCTCCTTAACCCCCCCCCCCCCGGTTTCAAAAAGATTGGACTAGGGGTCCAGTTCTATGGGCTCCAGAAGAAGACGCCCCCATCCTCCATTCTTTCCAAAGGAGGAGAAAATGCTTGTGAGCTGGAAGTGAAAATCCCTGAGCAGACAGCTAAAATTTTGTGTGCCAGTGCCCCCTAGTGCAGCTTAGAGGGAACACTGCTCATGACTCTTTTCTAAAGACTTCACTTGAACTCCTTTCCCAAAGTTTAATTTTTATGGCTCCTGTAATACTCAGATTCTTGGTTCTCTCTCTTTTTTCATTAACACTTATCAGTGCCCAAAGTATCATATGGACCTGTGTGCTCAGTTCTAAGAAAAAAAAATTTCTAGATAAAGTAAAAGACAAGACAGGGAAAAAACCCCAACCTTTGTACCAATACAAAAGCACTAGAAGTTGTGCTAGGTGTGTGAGATAGAATTGCTAGGGAAAGTTGGTAGACTTCTCTAATGCAGAGCAATTGGCAGGTGTACTCATCCTAGCTGTCTTTGTGCTAGGGTAGGCTACACCAGATGGATCACTGTCCTTCAAAAATCCTGCTACAGTCAATGTGGTGATGCCATTTAGGAGAGCTACAGTCAGGGCCGGCTCTATCACTAGGCTAACCAGGTGGCCGTCTAGGGGCACAGCTGGTAGAGAGACTGAGAGATTCAAACCAGGAGATAGTGTGCTTTATGCAAACCATAATTTACCATTATGTCTGAATGCAGTTTTCCATTCAGGCTAAGAACCAAACTTAGCCTTAGGCCAATACAGATAGACTTCTAGGTGCTGCAGCCAGCTGGTGTAGGTGGCTGCTGGCGGGGCTGGAGAACTAATGAGCCCGGGCAGACGAGTGGGCATTGAGGCCGGGGGGGGGGTGTCCCTTGTGGACGGTTCTCCAGTGGTGGAGAGGGCAGCTCTGTGGTGGAGCGCTACAAGGCAGCCTCACCTGGGGGGGCGCCACAAGGTAACCTCGCCTAGTGTGCAAAAAACCCTGGGGCCGGCCCTGGTTACAGTGAAATCCTAAGCAGAATTATACCCTCCTGGGTCAGTTGAAGTCAGTCATTTGTCAACAGCCAAGGCCAGCCAAAACTCAGGCTTCCTGATGAAACTAGTATCAGTGCTGCTATTGTTTGTTTCCTTGTCTTCCCAGTTTCCCCACCACCATGATTCCTGCCTAGCTGATCCACATATTGCATCCTCTGGGCCACAAAGGCCTACAGCAAGATCCCAGCCTAAAGTGTCCTCTGGGACTCCCTTGCACCACCAAGACCTAAACTAAACTCCATACTTCTTTAAAAAATTGCATGACTTGCCCCCAGCTTTATGGATGTCCAAAGTATCAAGGGCCCCACAATTTTGCCACCCAGTCCCCCTTCACAGCAAACCTGTGCATTCTACCTTAAGAACAGAAGACTATGCTATTAAGAGATGACTGCTCCCTTCTTCATTTGTTTGCAGAATGTTATTTTCTCAGTCATCAAAAGAAATTCAGTGGGTGAATGAAGTCGTGCGGTGAAGACCTATTCCGTATTTGTGACTACAAGCCAAGGGTGTTATCAGCAACAATGAGGGAAGTGTCACTATCTGTATAAAGAAGAGGAGATTGGATTTATACCCCACCCTTCACTCGGAGTCTCAGAGCGGTTTACAATCTCCTTTCCCTTCCCCTTCCCACAACAGACACCCTGTGAGGTAGGTGGGGCTGAGAGAGTTCTTTTTCAGATCTGTTCTTGAGAGAATAGCTCTACCAGAACTATGTCTTGCCCAAGATCATCCAGCAGCTACAAGTGGAGGAGTGGGGGATCAAACCCAGTTCTCCCAGATTAGAATCCGTGCACTTAACCACTACACCAAACTGGCTTTCCTCAGACAGCATGCTTTATGCATCTTAAATGAAGGATTGTTGTCAATATATTCAATTTTGTCAATGCTTCTACCCTTCCATTCTTCTGCCAAGGGCGGCCCAAGGAATACAATGTAAGTCACACTCCACAAAGAGTTCAGGACAAGAAAAACAGCAATAAGCATATCTCACATATATCTAGGGATGCCACAAATTTCATGGTGAATGTGTTTGACAGTCAAACTTACTGCATTCAGCTGTGATGCTCAGACATGGTTGGGCACCAAATGATTTAAAAAATCCCCCAGCTGAACATGTTTGCATCAGGGTTTTCCAAAACTGCACCTGCACAAAAAATGCTGCTACATATTGGCAGCCATTAACATCACTAAGGACTATTTTAATGAACACTGAATGCAAGAGTGTGTTTTTTTTGTAAAAAAAGCATTTATTTATGACTGATATATGATTTGTGACTTATTTGTCTGCTAAACAATTGTCTGCAGAACAGAGCAGGAGCACAGCATGGATGTGGAAGGTAGAATTCAGTCGGGCTTTGCGAAGAGCTGGATGCATTTTACTGCACTTTTAGGGAGGAATCTGCCAGTACTTGGATGGGAGAACACCAAAGGAAACCAGGGTTACTGGGCAGAGGAAGGCAACAGCAAACCGCTCATGCTCATCTCTTGCCTTGAAAACCCCCGGAGGAGTTGCCATAAGTCAATTGAGACCTGACGGGACTCAATTATTATTATGGTGAAGTAACTTCCTGAATAGCAACAAACAGGTCAATAGCAGAGGAACAGTTCATTAAAAAAAGGTCTCTGTTCTCTGTTCAAGAAAGCCGACTAGGATGTGGGTGTTTGAGTATCCCTACATATAACACGGATAGGCAGGACAGGACCTTTCCCCAGGCAGTGCTTCTCAAAGAGCCCCAGGAGGGCTCAGCTGCTGGTTCAACTCCATTTGAAATAGTCTCTGTGCTAAAAATCTGTTCCTTGGAATACTTCTAGTTTAATGCTGAATTGGGTATGGAAGAATCTACCTTCTAGATACTGTTTTAGTGTATGAATCGCACAGGGTGCCTCTAAGACTGGTAGTACCTATACTGCGGAATCAGGTGACAGATATCTCTGGGAGCACATGCAGTGAAGAAAAACAAAATCATAGCAGTCCCTTACCACTAGTTGTATTTGCCTGTTTGTATGAGGACTGCAAATCTCTATACAGCAACAGGACGATCAAAGACTATTATTATCATCATGATCCAGTGGGATATGTATCTATTTTTTAATGGGTATTATTTCCTTATGACTTGTAGTTGATCTGTCTGTTTGGAGTTTATGCATGAATGACGAGAGATACTAACACCATTTTGATTTGAAAACTGCTGCAGCTAACATTAGGCCTGCTGACACATAACTAAATTAGGAGGCATATGGGAACAGAATGGGCCTGCAGATGGAAACGTGTTGGAAAACTGAAGCCATTGTTCTGTAGTAGCTATCCTGAAGGCCACAGTAGACCACAGTAACAATATGCTGGCAAAGCAGAGGGGCAGATAAGAGAACAATGGAAGCTTGTGAAAAGTCTACAACAAGGGTGAGAAATTGTAAACATGATGCTCTTGTCACTATGGTGTCAAAGTTGTAATAGGCATGCTTGAAAGGGATTGTTTATTGAATACTATAAAAGCTAATGCCATGGTGATTTAGACCTAACTGCTTGGCTATTTTTGTTAGTGTTCCTTTTATTTTGAATAAAGTCTAAATGAATGAATATTTATTTGCAGTCAAAGACCATTAATCATAAGAATACATTCTTACAAAAACTGAAGACATTAATTCTAGTGCAAAAATATGTTTAGTCATGAAACCTTACAGGTATTTACAAAGTATAACAATCCAAAGAATCTTAGATAAGTCTAAAAAGTCTAGTAGATATAAAATGATTACGAATCATACAGATAACATGATCGTGCTTCTTATTGTGGCATTTTACGAGGTGGAATCAGAATTTGGCATTTTGTCTGGAGATAGTCGGATTTTCATTGATTAAAATTCTCTCCAGGCAGGCCTTATCTCCCTCTACTGTTGGTCTACCTAAAAATGGGCACCGAAAGAAGATATGGACCATTGATTCCACTTCTCCAATAGAGCAAGGACAACATCTGTCTTCATATTGAATCTTCCTATATTTCCCATCTAAAACCCTTGAGGGGATAACAACACAACAAGCCAAAATGAAAGTTCTTCTATAAGATGGCACATCCAAATAAACAAGATATTGTCAGTTAGCACTGCCATAGGTTCCTGTTGACTATTATTACCAATAGTTCTGTTGCCTTAGTATCATGTACCAATGCCTAAGGGTTCTATCTTCTATTCTGATGATCAGTTAAGCTTTCCTTTGTTTTTAGTTCCATACCAACTCCTCTAGGTCCCGGACGGGACATAGCATCAGTGGAGTGACTCCCACCGCAGGAATGCACGTCTTACTCGCTTTGTGCATGCTTGTTGCTCATTAGCTTTTCTTCACTCTTATCTGTCTCTCGCTTTTCCCTTGCTTATAGCCTTGAGCTGCAAGCCTCCTGCTATGTGTTTGGGCTTTTTCCAGAGTATTTTTCGACTAGCTGTTGCAGCACAAAGCAGTGCTCTGATGTCAACCTTTCTATTCTAAAACCAGCTTGTTCTAATGGGATAATTTCTTCCTGGCCCAACCATGATTCTAATTTATCAAGAAGGGGCCTTGTAGATAATTTACTAATGATATTTAGAAGGCTTATGGGCCTATAGTTTACAGGATCATTTTTACTGCCCTTCTTAAAACCAGGGGCAACTATAACAATCCCCCACTACTTTGGGATTTGGCCAGTTTGATCAATATAGGTTTAAAAAGTTGCAAGAAATTCTGCCCATCAATCTATATTCTCTTTTAACACCTCAGGGTGTATTACAATTAAACCAAGGGCTGCTCTGATTTTTAAATGCTCTATATGAGCTTTTATTTCTTGCGTGCTAACCGGCAGCCATAACGGGAGATTCTCTATAATTTCTGAGAAAGGGGACTGGATATGATCATCATAAAGCTTTTGAAAAAACATGGTCCAGTTATCAGCTGAGATATACATATCTGGGGGTGAAGACCTCTTAAAGTCTATCTAGTCTTATCTAGGGGTGAAGTCCTCTTGTGGATAAAAAACTGGCTAATTAATAGGAAACAAAGAGTGAGTATAAATGGGCAATTTTCTCAGTGGAGGGTGGTAAGCAGTGGGGTACCACAGGGATCAGTACTCGATCTGATGCTTTTTAACTTGTTCATTAACAATTTGGAGTTGGGAGTAAGCAGTGAAGTAGCTAAATTTGTGGATGACACAAAATTGTTCAGGGTGATGAAAACTGGGGAGGGTTGTGAGGCACTCCAAAGGGATCTGTCGAGGATGGACGAGTGGGCATCAATGTGGCAAATGGGGTTCAGTGTGGCTAAGTGCAAAGTGATGCACACTGGGGCCAATAATCCTAACTATAAATACACGTTGATGGGGTCTGGACTGGCGGAGACTGACCAAGAGAGAGATCTTGGAGTCGTAGTAGATAACGCACTAAAAATGTTGAGACAGTGTGCGACTGCAGTAAGAAAGGCCAATGCTATGCTGGGGATTATTAGGAAGGGAACTAAAAACAAATCCGCCAGTATCATAATGTCCCTGTATAAATCAATGGTGCAACCTCCTTTGGAATGCTATGTACAGTTCTGGTCACCACACCTCAGAATGGATATTATAGCTCTGGGAAAAGTGCAGAAAAGGGCAACTAGAATGATAAAATGGTTGGAACACTTTCCCTATGAAAAAAGATTAAAGTGCTTGGGGTTCTTTAGCTTGGAGAAATGATGACTGATGGGTGACATGATCGAGGTTTACAAGATTATGCATGGGATAGAGCAGGTAGAGAAAGAAGTACTTTTCACCCTTTCTCACAATACAAGAACTTGTGGGCACTCAATGAAATTGCTGAGCAGTCAGGTTAGAACAGATAAAAGGAAGTACTTCTGCACCCAAAGAGTGATTAACACATGGAATTCACTGCCACAGGAGGTGGTGGCAGCGTGGACAGCTTCAAGAGGGAACTGGATAAACATATGGAGCTGTGGTCCATCAGTGGCTATTAGCCACAAGATGTAGATAGGAACTCTCAGTCTGGGGTGAGCGATGCACTGTATTCTTGGTGCTTGCAGGGGGCAACAGTGGGAGGGCTTCTAGTGTCCTGGCCCCACTGCTGGACCTCCTGATGGCACCTTTTGGGCACTGTGTGACAGAGTGTTGGACTGGATGGGCCATTGGCCTGATCCAACATTGGCTTCTCTTATGTTCTTATGTTCTTATACGTCCTAGCATTAGTTAATTTCCACAGTAGTGCAAAATTATTTTGTCTTACAGCCTGTATAATTTCCTCCCATAGTTTCAAAGTATGCTCTTTCTTCTTCCTATGAATAATGCATTTATATAGTTTTTCTGGTTTACAAGACTACTTGCGCCCCTGTTCTTTTGTTCCAGTTATTACTCAATGAGAGGCAGTATAAGCAATTTAACTCTTTTTTTGCATGGACACATTCAGAGTCAAACCAAGGTTTGACACTTCTATGATGCTGATGTGTTTTATTCTCTGACAAGGCAGTCAAGATGGAGTTAAGCACTTGAATTAAAGCCTGATAGTCTATTAATGGATCTTGGTCCATGTTTGAGTTTGTAAATGCTGACAGGTATTTCTGCAGATTTGCTGGAATTAGGAAATATTTTACTTTTTTATTAAGTTTGTTGGCCCATCTTAGTCTCTATCCCATAAATTCTACCCATATTAAATAATGATCCTCTTGTTGGTTTGGGTTCAGTGGAAGAACAGCCTATAAACATAAAGGTAAATGATCACCATCTAAGTATGGAAGTACTTGGAAGGTTTTGATCAACGGTAGTAGTCAATGGAACTCACTCTCATGTAGTCAATGGAACTCACTCTCTTTCCTGCCAAAAAAGTGTATTCACCTGGGTAATCACCATAGAATGCCCCATTTAGAATATGGAGCTCTCTTCTATATGCTAGTTTGGCCAAACATAGGCCCGCAAAGTTCACACAACGGTCTTTTGATGTTCATATAAAGGGAAGTCTAACCAGTTCCTGGCCCTCTAATAAAAAAATAAATTTAGTTGCTAAAAAATCATCATTATGTCCCAAATAAGCATTTAAATCCTCTACCAATAAAATATGGGCTTCCATATGTTCAAGTGAAAGGTCTGTTATAAAATTATCGAGTGCTGACCAATTTTCCTCAATAAGTGACTTTTTCACTAGGGGTGGGAGATGAAGCCATATCTAAATGAGCCAAAGGAGGTTTCAATACACAGTGGACCTTAAGGGAAGCAGAGATCAAAATTCCCAGCCCTCCCATTAATTTGCTTCTGCTGTTTTAAACGAAACCTCGCCTGTGTGCTTTATTGGACTGGGGCACACAAGAACCCATATGTGGATTACAGTCCCTTGACCTTAACCTGTCCCTGGCTAAAGGCAGTGACAAATCGGCCACAGTTCTGCTATCCTTGTCTTGAGAGCTCACCAGGACAGAGCTCATGCTTTTTCATTGCTCACTGAAGAAAGCTCACTTAATTTTATGCTACATAAAATATGCATTTGCATTTGAGATCATGTGCATCTGAGATAATCCAGGAGAGTAAAAACGAGAGTGAGACAAATGTTGGGGGAAGGAACAGAATAACTTTTTCTGCAAGGTTCATCACACCACATTTTAGCAAGGTAAAAAAGTGCAATATTAAATAAGCAGCTCACAACAGCCAATGCATAACCATTTCTGTCTATCAGTGTGTACTTAAATTTCTTTTTCCTTTAAACCATATAACTCCTCTCTTTTTTTCAAGAAAAATGGTGGATTTAATGGTTTGCTATCTGAGGTTTTAATGGAGGATGTGGTTCCTGGAGGCACTGGAATCACTTTGCAGTTTCATCCCATCTCTGATTTACTTGAGTGATTTTTTGGCATCAGTTTTGTAATCTTCCTTGTACCGTGTCTTTTGAATATTTGCTCAGTGAAACCATTTGGAACTCTTAAAATAGATTTTGCTGCACCACAGTCTCTGTTTAGAAGACACAGAGAGGAGCAGACAAAGGGCAATTTCTGAAATCTAATTTTATAGTACACTAGTTAATACTCGGCTGCTGGTGGCTCCCGCTCTCTTCTCTGCAGTCTGCTATTTTTCATGAACCAGTAAGCTCGGGATCTGCAATGCAGCAGGAGATGTTTTCATGTGCCTGTAATTATCCCAAAATTGTTTTAGAATGCTAGGATGATCTTATAAAAGAATGTGCCAAATTTATGCCCAGGGAAATTATGGAAATTTTCATGATTGCCCCCCCCCCGCCGCCCTAATGACCTTTAACAAAAATTATTCAGTTCACAATTTTATCATTTCATGAGCTCTAGCTTCCCTGCTGTATTTTTAAAAACCCAGAGGTGTGTTGATGAGGTAACACAGTGTGGTGTAGGAGGAGGAGTTGGATCACAAACTGCCCAGATTCAATACTCTCCTCAGACATAAAGCTCATGCAGTAACCTTGGGTCAGTTACTCCCTTCAACCCAATCTAAGAGGATTGTTGTGAGGATTAAATGGAGGTGGGGAGAAGTGTGTATTTTATCCTGAGTTCCTTGGAGTAAGGGGAGGGGATAAAAATGTGATAACCAAATAAAAACATAGTCAATCAAAGATGATGTAGGCCATATGGTAACACAGTATTGTTCTTTGGCCAGATTTGGTTAAGTCATAATGTCATATAGCTGAACATGGCCTACCCTCATTGTGAACAGCTGAACAGTTTGCCTCATTTCACACACAACCAAGTTTAAGTCAGTCTTAGAATTTCATACCACAATTTCACAATTTCAGAGTGGTTTTAAGAACAAATTGACCCAGTAAACAATATTATTTCACTTTAAAAAAAATGGAACTGATAATGTTCAAATTCATATAGTTCCCAAAATGAGAGATATCCTGAGAGATTTCTAGGATTGCCAGCCTCCAGGTGGGGCCTGGGGATCTCCCGCTTTTATAACTGATCTCCAGCTGAAAGAGATCAGCTCCCCTGGAGAAAATGGCTGCTTTGAAGGGTGGACTCTATGGCATTGTACCATGCTGAGGCCCCTCCCCTCCCCAAACCCTGCCCTCTCCTGGATCCGCCCCCAAAGTCTCCACGTATTTTCCAACCTGGACTTGGCAATCCTAGAGATTTCTGATGGAACTGAATTCTAAACAGCTCTTGCCCCCAAAATACCACAGTGAGATATGCTTGATAATCTGCATTCTTCACAAATCCTTTGCACTGCATGGGGGGGGGGAGGCAAAATTAATCTACATAACTGACTGCTGAAGCATATAAATATATAGATTTCTATTTCAATCCAATTATGATAAAATAGCAGCAATGAGAAAATGTCAGTTTATAAATCCAAAGGGAAGGGGTGTGAGTGAACATCTGCTTATGTAAACCCTGAAACAATCACTTTCTATCCTATTTAGATTTTTATCCCTAACAATGACAATGTAAATAGCAGTCTTGATGGTGATCTAAAAAACTTAGGAATGCCATCTGCAGAATAAAGCCAGATGTGATGTGCTACGCCCAGAGCATGCAGGCCCTTTCCATGCCTCCAAGCAGACCTGGCCCGTAGCTATGGTGGGGCTATTGGGGGCTCAGCCCCCTCCCTTAAAGGAACAGCCCCACAAGATTTCCCTCCTCCCTTGTTGGTGGAGTCTTCTCCTTTCTTGCAAGCAGGAAGAAGACTTTGTGGCCGGAAACGGAGGCTACATAGCCGTCTCCTCTCTTCCCCCACCAGACAGCTGAGCAGAGAGGGGAAATTGGAACACCAGAACAGTTCATGTATATGGATACCAATTTATTCCAGATTCAAGAGATGGTTTGGCCCAAAGGGCATATATTCTATATATTTTTTTTAAAAAAATCAGTTAATATACCTGCAACATGAGACATTATTTTACTTTCGTAATATGTGATAATCTGTTTTGGACATAATATGGCATCATGAAATTGGCATAAATTTTAAATGATCTGAGGTAAATCATCCATCCCGACTATGTAAGAACTGGATTATTTTTATCTAGTCCCTTTCAAGTTCACGAAATGCTCATCTTCTGCTCTGCTTTTCCAGCTTCTATTGCCAGTATCCTCTTAACTAGAATACCTAATCTAGCTGCAGGATTTTTTATAAACTAGTATTCTCTTATTCTGACCTTCTGGGTCAATATTTTATTTACCTTAATTTCACTCAGCTTTTGATCAATATAAATAATTCAATTGTAATTCCCCTCAAGGACTCAGATTTCCAGAAGTATTGATTTAGTCAGAAATCTCAGGCAATGACCTTTGAAATTATTCTCTTTTTCTGTCATGCACACAAAAGTAATGAGCAATGCTTTAGCTCTTCAGTGCAAAACTTTGTATTGCCTCCTCAACCAATGACAAAACAGTGTTCTGAATACCTGCAAAACAACAACAAGGGTGGAGGACAGACTTGGCAGAATGAAGCACAAGGGAAGCGGGGCAAAAAGCCCCGGGCCAAGTTGTTGCGGGGCTTTCTGGTTGCACTGTGTGGACTGATGCAGGACCATACTGGGGAAGAGATGGAATGGAGCATTCACACTGTGGGGTGGCCCCCGGCAGCAGCGCCACAGTTGTGCATGGCTTTGGTCTGTTTTGCCAACCTACGCGTAGGTGCATAGGGATATAGGTGCATAGGCGCAGCAGCAATTGGGACAGGATCCCATGGCTGGGAGCTTTAACTCCACAAGCTGGAAGTGTCCCCGTGGGCAGTTGTGCATTCAAGCACACATCATACATGGGTGGTTATGCACATCCCTGCTGGATCAGTGGGTTCACATTACCAGTGCCGCTTGATTGCGGCTTATTTGTGTCCACACTGCCAGGAAGTGGGATCAACGCACACCCAAATGGCTTGCCACGGCTTTTACCTGATACTTTTTAAAAGCGTGATCAAAATGCTTCAGGACAGGGTGAGTACGGCACAGGAACACCAGACAGCTGTGGCTGTGTGAACCAGCCCACTTAATACGCTTGAGAAATGTGCCTATATCAGGCCAAACTGCCAGTCTGAACTCAGCCAATAAAATCCCTTTCCCATGAGGTGTCCTGACGCTGTAATATCTAAAGGGAAGCCTAGAACTCTGAAGGAAGAAATCAAGAAATTTTATGCAAATGCTGTCCTCCAGAAGAAACATTAATAAGAATTGTGTTAGTGTTGAAATATACTGAACAAAGTACCTCTCAAAGAAAGAACTAGAAAACCTTAAAACTACAAATAAACTCTCTTGAAAATGCTAAGAATTCAACTCAGTGGGTGCATTCAGACAGCGTGCTGGAGCTGGCTCAAAATGCCCCACTCCAGACCGGCGCAATCACACTCACCCCCAGTTCAAAGCGCACACAAGCGGCTCCCCGGCATCTACACAGGAACATGCGTCAGGCTTTTTAAAAAAAGGTTTTGCTGCTTGCGCATACGCATAAGCAAACATTTGAAAATGCAATCTAGCGCATGTGCAAAAGCAGGAGAGCAAAGCCTCTCAGTTACCCAAGCTCCGTGACTTCCTTGCCCTGACAGAACACGTCCCTGTAAACTTTTACCCCAAAACTGGTCTCCATGGCATCCGGAAGGGAGAATTAGTGTCCATTTTTTAAAAAAAAAATTGGAAAGGTGTAGAAGCGCTTATGTGCATATCGCCGACGGCCAAAAAAAAATGGCGGTCAAAAAGCAGAAGCCAGAGGCTTCCACGGGGGGGGGGGTGTTAAAGACTCGGAAGTGGCTTGGCGACAGCTCCGCAATCAGAAAGGGGAAAGGCGGCTCGAGCCAGAAGAGGATGGGAGAAACCATCTTGGGACCTGGTCTCCAAATTGCAAAGCTTCAAGCCGGTATTTGGTGCGGTAAGCGACGGCTGGTGACGGGAGGCAGCTGCGGCTGTCTGAACGCCCACATTTGAGCCGGCTCGAAGCATTTCAAACCGACTCAAATGTGCACATCTGAATGCACCCAGTATGTAAATTAGAAAGTTTTTACCTTAGCAACCTCAAAACCTTAACTGTTCCTTTTGTTGTTCAGTCACACAGTCGAGTCCGACTCTTTGTGACCCCATAGACCTAACTGTTTCTAATATACATATATTCCCTGCCTGTTGAATAAAATCTTTATTCTGTTTTTGAAAGTTAATTTGCCTCAAGTGCCATTTCACAAGGGTTTATAAAACAGGACAGCTCCTGTCTTTCCTTCAAGTGCCTGTACTGGGTCTAAAGCCTAAACCAGGGGTGGCCAAACTGTGGCCCGGGAGCCACATGCAGCTCTTTCACACATATTGTGCAGCTCCCAGCAGGGCAGTCGGGGAAGCAAAGGGAAGGCATGCTTTTTCTCTCTTTCTCCCTTCCTTCCCTTCTTCCCCCCTTCCTCCCATCTATTTGCTTTCTTTGTTTCTCTCTTTTTCTGTCCTTCTACCTCTTTCATTCTTTCTTTCCACCTCTCTTTCTATTTATCTCTGTCTTAGACATATATCAGCTGCAGTCACGCACACTAAATAATCCACTTTCAATTCACTTTCAATCTACTTACGAATTGGATTTTGCCAGTTCACACAGTAAAAATCCAGATGGAGTGCTTTGAAAGTGGATTGAAAGTGGATTATTTAGTGTGTGTGACTGCAGCCATTATCAGCAAACAAACAAATATCATTGGACAAATAAATATCATTATCAATATCTGTTTTCACCCCCTTTTGTTTTTATTTTTGGCAGTCTGTAACGTTAATAAAAGGCAAATTTGCATATTTTTCAATAAAAACGTGTGTGTGTGATATTTGTTCATGTCTTGCAGCTCTCAGACAGCTGATGTTTATTCTATGTGGCTCTTACTTTGAGCTTGTTTGGCAACCCCAGCCTAAACCAATATGGCCTGCCAACCCCCCTCCAGGAGAAAATGTATCTCTTCATAGGGTAGGTATATGGCAACTGTATCCGGCTTCTTGATGTTGATGGCATGCATCAGGCTTGTTACTGCGTACACTCAGGAACACATGTACACACGTGTCTGTGTGAATGAGACCTACTTCCTACTTTGGGCCACACTCATTCAAAATGCAGAATTCAAAAATGCATGGAAAGTGGATTGAAAGTGGATTATTTAGTGTGTGTGATCACAACCTGAGGTGAATGTGCCCCATATCTGCAGATTTAGATATCTGCACAGAGGGGGCACAGTTGAGAATTAGATATATAGATATAACCTAACCATCTGGCCAAACCTTTGATGGCAGGTCTTCCGCAAACAAACATCATTTTGCTGTGCCATACAGATCCTCAAAAGTTCTTAGAGAGCTTATGATGTTTTTGATGACAACAGCAAACACAAAATGAAGAAAATGGAAATAATTTCATCCATTCATGGCCATTAGGGCTGTTTTCCTAGCCCCTTCTAAAATCAAAGGAGGCATATGACAATGATTGGATAGAGAAGTTCGTTGGCCTGCCTATAGGCACTAACCAAAGGGAAGAACATAAAAGCAGCTCTCCGCCTCCCCGATGCAGGTATTTGCCTCATGCTGCTCACCTCCCAGCTCCCTAGAGATAACATGGGACTAACTGGTTGCTTTGGGGCCAGGTAGTAATTTGCGGGGGGGGGGGGGTCCCCTATGACTGATACTTTTGGTAATCATTATATGCCTGATTCATGCTGCCTCAAGAGGAAAGAATCAATAGGCCAGGGTTTGGGACTGGATTAAAGACTGGTAACTAGGCTGGCCAAAATAAGGCAGTTTGTTCATTAAAGGTAGAGGAAATTAGCAAGCACTAAAGGGAATCATGCAATGAGGAAGGCAGCAACCTGTCATTCATCATATGGTGAGGTAGGGTGGGAGAGAATGCCCTGGGTGCTGAGCAGCATCAACCAGACCCTTAGTTGTCTGTGCAGCATGCTGAGGTAGTGGATGAAGCTTGGCACCTCTCAGCACAGTCCATGTGCCAGTGGAAACAGACAAAGCCAAGAATGAATTGCTGTCTATATTTGGAACCAGAGTGGAGTTGGCCAAAGGATGGCAGCCATGGGCTACTTAGAGCACCCTTCCCTTAAATAAGCTTATAACATAGATCAGTTATTTAAATAAACTCATTAAACTGAAATTCAGGAGGGTAGCCGTGTTGGTCTGAAGAAGCAGAACAAAGTTGGAGTCCAGTGGCACCTTTAAGACCAACAAAGTTTTATTCAAGGTATGAGTCTCTGTGTGCAAAGCACACTTTTTCAGGCAAATGGAATAAAATCTCCTGAAGGTTTACTTACAGGAAAAAAGAGGGTGGGGGAGCCATTAGGAGGGGAGGGTGTTGGGGACAACAGAAAAAAAGTGTCCTTTAGTCTTTTGTGTGTGTGTGTGTTTTACTGTTTTTAAGGGATACAGATTTGATGTGACATACTAAAATGGATGAAAGCATGGACCAGTCTTGGTTGCTGAGAGATACCCATCCACTGAATTTCCAAAGTCCTCCTTTCTCCAAGGTCAGGGACAGAGGGTGGTGCTTGGGGAGAAAATGTCTACAGTACTGTGCGGTGTCCTGCAAGGGGCGATCCTCTCCCCGATGCTATTTAACATCTATATGTGCCCCCTCACCCAGCTAATCTGGGGGGTATCCACTGTAAAGCAGTCCCCCATATCCTCATGTTGGCAAGATGGTGGGCCAGTCGGTCGTATTTGACTGAGGTGAGCACCGCCATTAGATCCAGTCACAGCAGCAGCACTGACCCACCTCGATCCAGATGTCTCTGGAGGTCATCCATGAGGGTGACCAGCACAGTCTCCATCCCATGGCCAGGGTGGAAGCTGGACTGGAATGGATCCAGGATAGAGGAGTCATTCAGGAATCCCTGGAGCTGCTCAGCTACCTTGCCCAGGAATGGCAAGTTTGGTACTGGATGGTAGTTGACTAGGACTGTAGAGTCCAAAGATGGGTTTTTTAGGAGCAGTCTCACCATTACCTCAGACTAATGTTAGGGACAGGTTGATTTCCCTCAGAGTAACCTGGATCCCATTATTACCACAGGCTTTAACAAACCAGGATGGACATGGATCCAGGAGGCAAATGTTAGGCAACTCTCCTTCTTGGACAGTTGGCTGAATTGATCCAATACTGAACCGGAAGATGGCCAAGGGGCTTCTAGTTCACTTATTGTTTCAAGTGTGGCTGGCAGTTCATGGCAGAGCGCAAAATCAAAGGCTTCGAGGCTGTAGAGGAGGGCCATGAGTTTTTAAAAAGCAACTGCACTCCACAGAATGAATTGGAAACTGGAATAGTGGATGGAAAGAAAGTAAAAAGTTGTAGATTCAGCCAGAGGTTGGAACTTGGAAATCTATTAGATGAAATATTTCAGAATCTTTATATGTCAAATTTTACCCTTCCCCTTCCTTTGTCTAGCTGAGTAATCAAGGCTGTATTGTTATAGGCTGGTGGGGGGGGAAGATACTTCAGCAGGCAATAGATTTCATCCTGCAAATACACAGACTTGAACAGGAAATTACAGACAAACTGACTGCAGTAAGTCAACCTTCATTTCAGGAAATGACTTGAAGTATATTATAAAGGATTTAGTAGTTTCTGACAAGCTTAAGAAAGTAACAAACTTGCAATATAAGAACAGATCATATTGCACTGCTTGCAAGGACTGGTAAGAAAAACTCCCCAAGTGTGGGGCATCACAGGTGAGCATCGCTGACATGAAGGTAAGTTCTTGAGATATCCTTGTTGCCCCGCAAAAGGAGATACTTGCCACTATTCCTGGCTACCTGGCCTTTCCAAAGCAGTCAACGTAAATATCAATGATGGGAAAATAATTTTCTTTTGGACCTTCCTTTTTGCACTTTGAAAGAGAATTGTCCAAGTGAAAAGGCACTGCAGACCATCTGTTCTCGTAACAATACTATCACTTTCAGTGATTTTCCCACAACTAATCAATGGCTGAAGATGATCCTATCTTACAATCCTGTATATATGATTCAAAAAATCATTTCAGCTTTCTCACTTTGGAAAATTAAATAAAGAAATCCTTTCATAACTTCATAAATGGCGTGTCAAAAAACTACCATGGCCATAGTGGAAATTCTAAAAAACTAATGGGAAAAGGGAACAGAACCAGCTGCAAACAATGAGAAAAGGACAAGAAGAATCCCTTTGCCTGTGTCGGACAGCTGACAGTGATGGACAAACTGGCTGAACCCTGTGAAGACAAATAAAGTCAATGCTCAGATCTGTTTATCTGAGAATCAGGCAGTTACTGGCTGAATAGAAGTGGGCTGGTTGGGTCCAGCCAGCTTTTCCCTTTAGACTTGCCTACTTACTAGTCCCCATCTGTCAGAGACCCCCTGGGTTATTGCTCCTGGTTACCATGCAGTACAATCTCAATAGTTTAGCAACAAGAAAACAACAAAGCTCACTTTTCTATCTAATACATTATATACATGAGTATTAGATGGCAAATTTTCTTGCAGCATAAAGTCAAAGCAGTAGCATAAAAATGTTCTATACGTAGCAGTCCATCATGATGAAGCGTAACATATCAAAGTACACTAGCATAGTGTTAGTGTGACTCTCTCTCTGGCCTATACCCTTATTATAGCTTTCTGGTATCAGGTGATCACTCTTGTCCAGTGAGGGGTCTTCTTCTGAGAAACTTTCCAGAAGATGTCAGCAACTGCTCTTAATTCCTCCCTCTCATCTGGTTACACAACTGAGCACAGGTTCTCACAATTAACCGGTTACCTCATTCTTGAGTCTAGCCTTGAAATAAATAAGGGTGGTAATTGCAGGGACACAAAGATCATGAACAACTGCAAGCCAGACTAAGCCTTCTGATATTCATTTTAAATCATGAGGGGAAATTAGGGTGCTTTACCTCACACCATCCTACACAACTTTTGTCCAAGAAAGTACCAAGAAAGAGAGCCAGTTTGGTGTAGTGGTTAAGTGCGCGGACTCTAATCTGGGAGAACCGGGTTTGATTCCCCACTCCTCCACTTGCACCTGGCTGGATGACCTTGGGCAATCCATAGCTCTGTACCAGCTGTTCCCTCAAGGACAGCTTGGGAAAGAGTTCTCTCAGCCCCACCTACCTCACAGGGTGTCTGTTGTGGGGAGGGGAGGGGAAAGGAGTTTGTAAGCCGCTCTGAGACTCTTAAGTGAGTGAAGGGCGGGATATAAATCCAATCTCTTCTTCTTCTTCTTCTTCTACTATGATCCTCAGCAGAGCCTTATGTGACTCTTTCCTTTTTTAACAACATAAAAGCTGGCTGGATACAACCTAGTATTCTTCACATTGTACTCTCCATACAAAATGCATTTCCACTGAGGATCGCAAGAGAACCTATAAGATTGGTGCATATTGGTCTTTAGATTAGAGAGAACCAGTAGTTTCCCTTCTTACTTAAATGCCCCAGATAGGGTCAGCTGCCACACATTATGCTGAGAAGGCCCTTTCCCCTAGGGCAAACTCACCAGATATTCTGGATGTTATTTCAGCCCCCTTGCAAGAGTCATTGTCCGGGCTGGTTGACATTTCCATATAAATAAAAATACATTTTATGTGTGTTAACTGCCATCAACTTACTTCCAACTCATGGCAACCCTAATGACCTCCAAAATGTCCCACTGTTAACAGCCATTCTCAGGTCTTGCAAACTGGGGGCTGCAGCTTCCTTGATGGAATCAATCCATCTCATGTTGGATCTTCCTCTTTTTCTCCTGCCTTCAACTTTTCCTAGCGTTAACTGTCTTTTCCAGTGAGTCTTGTGTTTTAATGATATGACCAAAGTACAATAGCCTCCATTTCAGCTTCTAGGGAGAGTTCAGGCTTGATTTGGTCTAAAATCCACTTGTCTTTTTGGAGGTCCACAGTATTGGTAAAACTCTCCTCCAACACCACATTTCAAAGGAATCAACTTTCTTCCTGCCAGCTTACCTCACTGTTGAACTTTCACACCCATACATAGTAATGGAGAATACTATGGCATGAATGAACTTGATCTTGGTTGCCAGCAACACATCTTTATTCTTAAGGATCTTTTCTAGCTTCTTCATGTTTGCCTTTCCCAGTTTCAATCTCCTTCTGATTTCTTGGGTAAAGTCTCCTTTTTGGTTAAGAATGGAGTCAAAAAAATAGAAAATTTCAATTTCTTCATCATCTTAAAGTTGTGTAATTCCCCAGTAGTCATTACTTTTGCCTTCTTGATGTTCAGCTATAATCCTACTTTTGGCACTTTCTGCTTTAACCTAATAGTCATTTCAAGTCCTTACTGTTTTCTGCCAATAATGTGGTGTCATCTGCATATCTTAAACTGTTAATGTTTCTTCCACCAATTTTCACTCCACCTTCATCTAAGTCTAATTCAGCTTTCTTTATGATTTGTTCTGCATTCAAATTGAAGACATAGGGAGATAAAATGTATCCTTGTCTGACACCTTTGCCAGTTGGAAACCATTCTGTTTTTCCATATTCTGTCCTAACACTGGCCTTTTGTCTGGAGTATAAGTTGTGCATCAAAACAGTCAAATATTGTGGCATGCCCATTTCCTTTAAAGCTAACTACAGCTTTTCATGATCCACACAGTCAAAAGATTTGCCGCAGTCTATGAAATACAAGCTGGTTTTCTTCTGAAATTCTCTTGGATGCTTCCGCATCCAACATGAATTTGCAATAAGATCTCTGGTGCCTCTTTCTTTTGTGAATCCAGCTTGAACGTCTGGCATTTCCCATTCCATATATGGTAACAGTCTTTGCTGTAAGATTTTGAGCATTACTTTACTTGTGTGAGAAACTAATGCAATTGTCCAATAGTTGCTGCAGTCTTTGACCTCTCCTTTCTTTTGGACTTGGGATGTAAATTGAGTGTTTCCAGTCTGTGGGCCATTATTTTGTTTTCCATATATGTTGGCACAATCTTGTTAAGATTTTAATGGACTCCGTTTTTGTGGCTTGAAATAGCCCCATTGATATTCCATCTACTCCTGTTGATTTGTTTCTCTCAATGGCTCTCAGTGCAGCTCTCACTTCACTTTCTAAAACTGTAGGTTTGTCTTCAAGAGATTATTCCTGGAAGGAATCTGTCATCTTTCCATCTCTTTTATATAGTTCTTCAGTGTATTGTTCCCATCTTTTTGTTATTTTGTCCTGTTCAATGTATTTCAGCATTGATTTTTCAGCATGCCTAACAATGATTTAAATTTCCCTTTGTTTGCTTGGATCTCATGGAAGAGATCTCTTGTTTCTCCTTTTTTATTGTTCTCTTCTATTTCTTTACACTGGTTGTTAGAATAGTTCTCTCTGTCTGTATGTGTGAGTCACCGGAAGCTGCATTTAAGCTTTTGATTCTGTTTCTGTCACCTCTTACTTTTGCTTCTCATCTATCTTTAGCAATTTTAAGAGTTTCATCAGTCATCCATCCTTTTAGTCATCCATCCGTTTAGAAGGATGTAAAAGAGAATAAAATAGAACCACCTAAGAGACCATCGAGAAGAAAGGATGGTTTCAAGGTTGGGAGAATTTTTCTTCATGTGGAATGTCAATCGATAAAAGAAAGAGAAGAGAAAGTGCTGCTCGGCCAAAGGAAAAGGTGTCACTCTTCAGTTTGTCAGGTAAAGCAGAGGTGGTGTTATCCAAGCTTAAGACTGGGTTAAGTCAAGCTGGGTACAAAATTTAACTCTGGTCACACAAAAATTAACTCTGGTCACACCAAAAGCTACTAAGTGAAAGGATCAGTGGCCGCTGTCACTTTTGAAAAATATCATTGATAGAAGTTCTTCAATTCATTAGTACCAATCAGAAGCACTTAGACAGAAGTAAAGAAAAATGCAGTAGTCTTTATATGAGCAAAGCTGGAGAATAATTTCAGATGGCAAAGAGTTAATAATGGCCAAATTGGGTATCATGTTCAGTGGTTGGAAGGCAAAGGCTAATAACATCACCATATATGTATTAATTTATTTTTAAAATGACAGTCACTGCTCTGGATTTCAGTGTGGTGCATGTTTATGGGGTGCAATGATGAGGCAGTTCTGAGTTAACCCAAGTGATTACCAGAAAAGGCCACAGGTCTGGATGTTGCTCTTTCTTTGCATTTTTTTAATCTCTTCTGCTGGTGACTCTTGGTTGTGCCAGTTTTCACTGATATTTGACTGTGATTGGGTTCCTTCACTGGTTTGATGAAAGCATCTAAAGAACAGTTGACACTGCAATTCTTTGCAGAGTTGTTCCACCTGAAGCTCACTAACCTCCCTGGGACAGTCATGGGCTTGTCATGGCGGCCAAGAAGTCTTAAGCAAGAGATGACAAAGCAGTGTGTTTGCTGAGTCTAGGGGACTTCATCATCAGGCCTGAGACCAGTTCATCTAGGTTCCCTACAGGGCCGCTGAGTGGAGGTAAGCAAAAATAACCCCTAAAACAATATTCCCACTGGGTGTGGGGGGGAAGCAAAGCATAATTAAATAACTAGTCTGCCCCTGGACCCCAATGTAAGAAATACACAATCAAAGTCAGCTGTTGCCTGCACTGGATATCTATAATAAGAGACCGACTCATGCAGGATCATTGCAAAATCACCCCTGTATCCTCACAGATATAGACCAAGCACTTGGATGGAATTATATGGATTATATGCATCATTCAGCAAAGCCAAACATTTTAGGCATACCTCCATCAACAATCAAATCATGCAATGTCGCTCTTATCAACTGTTATTAACTAGCTTGAAGGATGGGCAGGAGATCTTTGAGGTTGCAGCGCCCACATGCCTTTAGACATGATGGGGCTAAGATGAGGGGGGACCGTTCCTGCATTTCCCACCGACCGTTCATATTTTTCCTATTTTTCCTTCCCTGCTTACTCACCACCTGAATAAAAATAAAAGCCTCACTCACAAGCTGCTAAATACGTACAGCAATAAACAAAGCTTTCCAGACACTAATGATCTAAATTAGTGCCAAGCTTAATAAAAATACCAAAATGCCAGATGGATGAACAACCCCCCTGGCATCACTCTCCTGCCCTGCTTTGGCAGCAACACCAGGTTAACAAGGCAACCTGATCCAGAAATGTCCATTCTTTGAACAGTCTGAGACTGCAATACTGATTTATTTCCCACGTTGAGTGGCAGGTCTTCTCTCCAACCACAATACAGAGAGCTGATGACTGTAGATTTGTACAACAGGAACTTGCCCAGGAATTAGATTCAGCATTCATTCCTCTGCCCCCCTCCCCAGTGATGTTATGAGTGGTAGCATGAGCTGTCTGAGTTCTTAGTAAAGAAAATAACAGGTCTGGCTTATCCTAGCTGGGGAGAGGAGACAAATGGTCTCTCCAGTTACTTTGGGGGAGAGCTGGCTGACCTCTCTTAGGCCCTCTCTAAATACACAGCTTACTGCAGTTTACTACAGAGAATCCAAGTAGTCAAGCCATTAAAGCTTCACTTCGGATTTCTTTGCCTGCCATCTGCATAATCTTTTATTCTCCAGGGGATTCATTCTGCAGCTGCAACAGAAAAACACAGTTTTTCTTAATGGGTGTGAGAACATCACTTGTGACATCTGGGGGCGGTCCAATTACCACCAACTTAGCCAAGTGTGTGAGCAAGGGACACACTGCACCCTCCCCTTTTTCCCCTCTCCTCCCTGCTCTCCCATCCTCTTTGGCTAGCTGCTGCTGGGCTACTCCAGGCATGCATGACCCATAGAGTGACGTCAGCTTGGCAGCTGGCTGACTGATCTGTTGTAAGGAGTGGCATCCCAAGGGTTTTAATTTTTTAAAAACAACAAAAATAAATGGGCCTCCAAGCCTCTCCCATTGTATCCAATGGGCAATCCTGACATTCCTTTTAATACAACCCCCTCCAAGTTGTGTACAGATTGGCTTTGGGGAAGTGAGAAAAGATCCCTCCCTAGGATCCAATGTGCAAAGGTGGGGAGGGATGTGTCAAATTCCCCCCCCCCCAGCTAGAAGCATCAAACTCATCAAACCCCGGGCTGCTCCTTTTCCTTCCCTCCAAGTAGGAGCCAGTTTGGTGTAGTGGTTAAGTGCGTGGACTCTAATCTGGGAGAACCGGGTTTGATTCCCCACTCCTCCACTTGCACCTGGCTGGATGACCTTGGGCAAGCCATAGCTCTGTACCAGCTGTTCCCTCAAGGACAGCTTGGGAAAGAGTTCTCTCAGCCCCACCTACCTCACAGGGGGTCTGTTGTGGGGAGGGGAGGGGAAAGGAGTTTGTAAGCCGCTCTGAGACTCCCTTGGGGAGTGAAGGGCGGGATATAAATCCAATCTCTCTCTCTCTCTCTCTCTCTCCAAGTTGTGTGCAGATTGGCTTTGGGGAAGAGGTAAAAGATCCCTCCCTAGGGTCCAGTGTGCAAAAGGCGGGAGAAGCCCAGTCTTATGTTTCTCTCTCTGCCACCAGCCAAGAGGGAGCAGAGAGGGATAAATCAAACTTGGGAGTGACATGACAAAAGAAAGGATGAGTGAGAAAGAGGCTGGAAACAGCCAGAGACTTGGGCAGGGTTGCATAGTCCGAGGTAAGATGTCTGCTTAGCATTACCTCCGGCTCAGAAGTGGATCAGTTTTTAAGTCCACTACAAAAGCATTCTTGGATACCCTGGGGCAACACCGTACTGACTCCAAAGTCACCACTGAATGACCATGAAAGTATGCAGAAATTCCCAAAAGGCCTGACGCACATAGAAAATGAAAACACAATGCAATGAAGAGGGTGATTAATAGTTCTGGAAGAACATGGGGAAACAGACAGGTGGAGAAAAGCCCTTAGTGACTGTCTACAATAGAAACATTTGTCAAATCTATAGCAATCCAATCCTGGACTTGCAGTTTCGGAATAATGCAGAATATTCTGTTTGATCTCTGGCCCGTCACCCACAGAACCACAACTCATAGGGTTCCATGGGAAATGGAAATGACAAACCACCTTGTGTAAAGAGTTATGTTCTCTTTTTCAGAATTTCACAGTATGTAGAGGGTGGGATAGGAGATGGACTTCAGTGCAGATGTGGAGTAAATGGAATGACAAGCCTTCTGTCTAGCTTTATTCTAGGCCCTGCAGATCAGGATACATGCAGAACACCAAGCAATCCCAGTGCATTTTCAGAGTCGGTTGTAACCACAAGTCTTTTGTACAGCTTTATTCTAAGGCATGCAGGCCAGGGTGCATAATCACAACTCATCCCAGTGATATTTTTCTGCTGGTTTCCTGAAGATAAATCACCCTTTCTTTAAAACATTCAAATTGCTGTTCCGAAATTTAATGAATTCCTATTGATACTCAGAAGCAACCCAAGGCCCCAGTATGCCCCAGAATTTAGTTAAACCAAGGCAGTTGGATCTACTCATTTGCAATACTCATTGACTGATACGGCTTAAGCTTCAAACCAAGAGAAACTGAAAAGAGCTTCCAGATGGTCTGTGCCAGATTTTATTATGACCACACAGGGACCTTTCTTCTGAGCACACACATGGATGGATTTATTCAAGCCAACTTCCTTTCCAGGAGTCAAATGGATCCTCTTTCCTGCTTCTTTCATGTACATAGAATCTTAGGGTCATTTTACACCTCCCCTCTAAAGTAGTTTGACTGCTGTCTTTTCCTGTGCTGATTTCACAGTGGTGTGAAATTTCACTCCAGGGGGTCTAAGTGCACTAATCAACAGCAATTGTTTAAAGCAGAATCAAGCCGGTTGGACACTAGCTTGACCACAGGAGGGCAATTAGTAGATGTGGACATTTCAGTAGCAGCACGGTTTCACACCGCACAGAGGTGTGGGCAGGTTTTTTTGGAACAAGAATGATTCCAGCGGAAAAGTCAGATGTAAAAACAGCCTTAGTTAGCAGTCTTCCCTGTATTGTATCAGCAGGGTCTAATGCATACAGTGCCAGCTTCAACCTTTGTATAAGGATTGAGGTTCTGACATACGTCTGTATGTAAATGAATTTTACATGTAAATGTAAAAATGTAAATGAATTTTAATAGGTACTTCCAGATTCCACCCCCTGACAGAAGGACTAAGATGCGAGGGTGTGGGTTATTCTATGGGCTTCTGATCCAAGGAGTTTCCTGTTCCTGCAGCCTACAGCCTATCACTTGAAGATTTGTCTCTGATACATGAAAATGTTGTTGGCCTTTTCCCACTGATGTATTTCTCCCAGTTCACTCTCTCAGTAAAAACAATTTGCATGTTATACATATGAATTAGCCCAGCGCGTGGAAGCAAATACAATTCATCCATATTTTTGTCAAAAAAATAAATGAAACAATGAAGACTTCTCTAGTGAACTTTATCTAGTTGATTGATACAATTTGTATTGTCTCATGTTTCCTGTTCTTCATACAGACTATCTTTTATATCATCCTTTTGCTTCATTCCTTACAATGATTTTATATAGAGGAAGGGAGTCCCCTGCAGGGATGCCATTTCAGATTTTAATAGAATGGGGGGGGGGGGCAAGTTATTTCAGTTGGAGGAGGGGATGATTCGCAGCAAGCTTCAGTATCCTACAATTGGATATATTCCCAACTAAATTACATAAGAACAGCACAGAGATTTCAACAGTGCAATCCTAAGAACACTTTCCTAGGAATCAGATCCACTGAATAGGCCTGAGGAGGATTCTGAATAGACTTTAGGATTGCTCTCAAAAGCATTGGTTGCAGTTACTTTCTCATACTTAACAAAACCAAAAGACATATATATTCTTTCAAAATAATCACAGGTAATCTGAAAAACATTGGGGTGACAATCCATAATCTCTGCGATGTATCAAATCAGCCCCAGGCATTTTCCCACTGAGTAATTTTGTATAATGCACGGTGTAAACTCAACTTTACATGGGACCCAGCCGAACAAGCACAATTGGAGACTGAGATCAAAAGAACAGAAATGGGATGAAAAATGGGGCTGCACAATTTTTAAAAAAGAGTTTGCTGATACCTTTCTTTTTAAAATATTGTATTTATTTTTATTGGTTCACTTGCAGTGCATTCCTGTGCAGAGCTACTCTAGTGTGTGTCTATTGAAATCAATGGGCACAGACTGGAATGACTCTGTACAGGACTGACCTGTTACTCACTAGTAGAAGGACTGGAGTACAAGCTTGCCATAAGAACACACATCAGCACTTAACTTTCATTGCACTGATATTCTTGGATCTCATATTTACTTCTTCTACTTCCATATGCCTTTATTGGCAGTTCTGACTATGGCCGAGGACAGACTGGCAGTCTGGCCCACTCTGCCTCCGCTTTAAAAGTGGAGGCAGAGCAGCCATTCAGACTGCCACATCTGCCCGGAGGAGGCGGCCCAGATGCAATGCATCCGGCGCCGCACTCCTCCCACAGCAGCTGGGCACCACTTCAAAGTGGTGTCCCAGCTGCTGCACACGTTCCACCCACTTCCGGCGGGTGTGAATGTGCGCCGGGCCGGGGGAGCCGTGCGGTGTTCGGATGCCGCCACCGGAAGCCGCCCACAGTCTGGACGCTGCGGGTGGCTTCCTCATGGCGGTGTGCGAACGCCGTGCAGTGGGGGCAATTCCCCCCGCCTTGTTCTGCCGCGCCGTGGCCTATCTTCAGTATAATAGCACAGCAGCAGTGGTACGATCTCTCTCTCTCTCTCTCTCTGTCAGTTCATGCTGTGTTTACATACTGCTCAGACTGGAATAGCAGATCTTAAGACTGACTGGTCAATCATACAGCTTTAATAGTGCTCTGTCTTCTATCATGAAGTTCCATTTCTAGATTCTCGTCTAATATCATCATGGTACCAACCCCAGATCTATGCAACTTTTTCTGGTTTCTCACCCCCCCCCCCCGATATAATTAGCTAAAATTCCTGCTTGGCTAATAAGCCAATTAGGCTTTTTGTTAGCATAGCCAATTAGGATTTCACAGTCTGGTTCTCAGAATTGGTTTGTGCATTTTTTTAAAAATGCAAATTTGCATACATGTGTATTGTGTTGTGTTTAGGGGTCATTTCGAGGGGGAACAAGCAGGAAAGGTGTTCCGGGAGCAACAAGCCCAGGGTTAGAGCGTCACAGGCTCACTTCAGAGCCCTCTATGGTGTGTGCTGGTGCCCGGCCATAATTTCCCCTGCTGCTGGTGCAGCTCCAGCGCACCCAGGTCTCCAGCTTTAAATCTGAGGAGTGTGTGCTGGGCTCGGAGACCAGCCCCACCCCCTCCTTAGTAGCCTCCCGGCTATAGGGCACCCCGCTCCCAGCAGCCCTCATTTGTGGCGATGCATGGGGGTCTGCTGCTTGTTCTTGCTGTCGTCTGCGTTGTCCCTCCATGCCTATTTACTTTGTGCTTTTGAAGCAGTTTTTCTCCGGCAGCTCTGTTTTGGGAAATACCTGGATATTTCTGGGGTGGAGCCTGAGCGGTGGATCTTGTCTTCTGACACACTTCCAATGATGTTAGGGGGTGTGGCATATGCAAATAAATTATGCTAATGAGTTATGCCAGTGAGCTCCTGCACCTCTTTTTCTACGAAATGACCCCTGGTTGTGTCCATATGAATGTGTTCAGTTGTTACTTGAAGGGGCTGTGGCTCAATGGTGGAACATTTGATTTACTTGCAGTAGGTCCCAGATTCAATCCCCAGTGCTCCTGGTTAAAAGGATCAGGTAGTAGATGATGTGAAAGATGCTGCCAGCCTAAGTAGACAGTTCTGACCTTGATAGATCAATGGTCTGACTCCGTATAAAGCAGCTTCATATGTTCCAACTTCCCATTGAAATGGATATTTATGCAATGCACTCTGGACACATGGCCAGAAGTCACAGACATTACCAGGAGTAGCATGAGAACAACCAGATGATGGCAGAGTTCCAGGAGAAGCAGGCTTAAAGCAGGTATCGATTGATGTAGGATTGAAGATTAATAGGCATCTTTGTAAAAATACATACCACTTCACTTCATTCTCATCAAATCATTTCCATCAAAATTATTTCCAAACCATTCACCCTCCTGAAAGCACTGATAAACAAGCTAGCTAATTATGCAGTGTTAAATAAACTGAACATAGTATCTATGTAGATCAGTCTCACAATTAGATAACAAAGGGGAGATTTCCCCCCTTTTTAATGTGATATGGCACATCCTTGGTTATTACTCAAGGGAATCTCTAGAGTGCATCTAAATGTACATTCATTGCATTATGAGCAACAGTTTCATTCAGGGTTGTACCCCACTGTCACAGATATTGAACTTAAGTACTCCAATGCAATTAAACTACTACTAAGACATAACTGAGGTGTGCTAGAATAGCTAAAAATAAGCACAAAACCGTTCTTGAAAATGTACATGCAACAGAGAAAGTTGGGGGTATATTCTTACTACTGCTTCCCTTGTTACCCAAATCATTACTACACATGCAGCCTCTGTAGCTAGCAAAAGCGTTCTTCTGCCAGCAAAGAGAAAACGTGCAATGTGGGCATAGTTCCCCCTAAGCAGTGCTAGAGGGTGCTGTCGCACAAAATTTTAACAGGCAGTGCAAAGATTTCTGCTTCAGTCCACAAGGCATTTTCCCTCCATTGGAAACAATGGAGGATGGGGATATCTCCTTCTGTGGCCCATAGAATTGGACCCCTTTGTCCAATCTTTTTGAAAAAAATTGGGGGGGGGGGGTTTGAGGAGAGGCACCAGCAGTTTGCTGAAAATTTGGTGCCTCTATCTCAAAAAACAGGCCCCCAGAGTCCCAGATATCCCCAGATTGATTCTCCATTATAGCTTATGGGGCTCACTGACTATAATGCTCCCCATAGGCTACACCAGAGCCAGAAAAAAAAATATTCTTTTTGCACTCCCGTTATGCTTTGCAGTATGATTTGTAAAATGCCTTGAGTCACAGGGAAAAGTGAGATATAAATATTTAAATAAATAAGTAGTTTGGGCAGGCTGATAATGTTTAAGGAACTTCCTGTTTGTTAAATCAAGACGGGTAGCCGTGTTAGTCTGTATGTATCAGTAGAAAAGAGCAAGCGTCCAATAGCACCTTAGATTTTTGGGGTGGAGCCTAAGCAGTGGGTGTTGCCTTCTGACACTCTTCCGGTGATGTCAAGGGGTGTGGCATATGCAAATAAGTTATGCTAATGAGTTATGCTAATGAGCTCCTGCACCTCTTTTTCTATGAAATGACCACTGGAACAATATTATGAATGCAAGCAGTCCAGCCTTTGGTCAACATGGCCAAACCCTGCTCACAGTGACATCAGTTTTGCCTGCTACATGATACTGCTGGACTTGCTTTTCACCCAGTTTAGATTTTTAGAACTTGATGCGTGTTATTTCAGAACTGTGTGTTCCTTCACAATTTTTTTAGACATAATAGAATTTTATAACCTTCCCTACCTCATGGAAGTCTTAAGTCTAAATTGGTTTCTCACCCATTGTAGTGAAGATGGGAATAATAGCCATTCAAACAAGGGTATACAAAGTGCCATGACAAGCATGTCAGAGTAAGGTCATTTCATACCAGCTGTGTTTTTCACATTGTGAGTTTTAGGATTCTTTCTTTTTTTGCATCTGGTGAGGACAAGTTCTTCATGTCGCTTCTGCTGTATGTCAAACCTGCAGTCATTATTCTCAAGAACAATTATTAAAACTGAAAATAAAATGAATAAAGGTCATCTGATCATTGTTCGTTCCATGGAGACTATTTTTTTCCTCTTCAATTGCTTATAACTCCGGAAATAAAAGTTGAGTGGCAAGCAACCCTAGTGTGACTTCTCCCACTAATGAACCCAAGAGCCTTTTTCTCACATCGCTAATCAGTTAATTAAACTACAAATCTAAGCTCCAAGGGAATTTTCCTTTACTGTTAAATTAACTTACGTTAGCTGTTATAAATAATGTATCTTTTGTATGTATAACCGTGTATGTAATAGACCCTCCTGGAGCCCAAATTGCGGACCAGCACTCTGTGAAGTAATTATCCTTTCTAACATGGGCCTCATTGTTTTCTATCTGGAAACAGATTGTAAAGGCCTCCTTTTTACACAATATGCAGTTATACCTGTGGAGTCTCTCATGCTGCACAGATGCATTTGGCTTTCCCTAGTTAACTTCGGGGACGCCAAGCAGCATGAAAGGGGGGGGGGGGGCTCCATTTCCATCTTGATTTGGGACTTCATTAGATAGTTTAAATCTTAAAGCCTGCATTGAAATGCTTTCAGTAGTTTCACATTCTAAGGTCTTTATCTTGCCCTGTTCCAAAGGCTCACTGTAGCTAGCAGCAATTTAGTTTTTAAGATCCTCCTTTAAAGAACTCACAGAGCTGGTGGCGAGACTGTGCTGTGCATCAGGAAGTAACAAGTTTGATTCTCATCCCTTTTGTAAATTCACGAGGCAGCCTAGTGCAAGCTGCTTTCTCTCAGCCTCCACACCCTTCTGCATTATGGGGATGAGATCTACCTTACAGGATTGTTGTGGGGACTTGCAACAGGATGTGAACCACTTTGGACATTGGGAAGCCTAGAGATGGGGTTGGTGGCACACACCTTGCCTTTGGAATGCCTTTCCCCTTGAGGCTGGCCTGTTGCCTGCTTTGCTTTATGTTAGGCCCCAGGCCCCAAAAACATCTTTTTTACCAAGTCTTTTAATTTGGAGTTTTCTCTTACCAGATTTTTTAAAAATCATCTGCTTCTGGTCTGAGGTTTCTTATATGGATAGATGTGCCTTGCTGTCTGTCTGTCTGTCTGTCTGTCTGTCTATCTATCTATCTATCTATCTATCTATCTATCTATTAGTTCTAAGCCTCCTCAAGCAGGACTGTGAAGGGGCAGCACAGCAATAGTCTTAAAAAATAAATAGTATGCTTTGTTTCAGATTTCTGTAATCCCGGTCTTATTGCATTGCCTTTTAGATTTTATTGACTTAGATAATCTGCCTTGAGTCTCAGTAAGAAAGGAAAACTATAAATAACATAAATAAAAAATTAAATAAATAGAATAACTGACAGGTCTGCGAGAAGATATAATGCAAAGCTTTCCATATAGGGGCCCAGAAAGCCTTGGCCTGCTGGTGGGGCCAAGGCTAGTCATCTACTGCCTTTGCTATGGGAGGGGGGCTTCCGAGACTTGGTCTTCTAAGTAATGATGAAAAGAAATTCTCAGGCTTGTCTGATTGGCTGTAACCATGGTATTTTAAAAGGGGGGGAGGTTGTGCCATGATACAGAAAAGGCACAATCAAACTTCAAGCAGCAGCATATTTCTAGTTAAGTCCCCTTAATCAGTTTAGAAACTTTGGCAGACTGAGTTCCTTAAAAAGAAAAAGAGGGGGGGAATGGCATGCAGTCATTAATTCCCCTCCTTACTATAGCCTCTATCTAGGGTTGCCAGCTCTGGGTTGAGAAATTCCTGGAGATTTGGGAGTGAAGCCTGAGAAGGGACCGCAGCAGTGTATGAAGTCATAGACTCCACCTTCCAAAACAGCCATTTTCTCCGGGGTAACTGATCTGTATAGTCTGGCGATCAGTTGCAATTCTGGGAGGCCTCCAGGCCACACCAGGAAGTTGGCTACATCCCACATGGCTTCTGTAGATACAGAGCCCATCATGCCCCACATAGCCCTTTCAGTTATCAAAGAAGATCCCCCCTCCTTTTTTTTACCAGCAGAAAAGCTAGTTGAATCCAAGCTTCATTTTGCAATAATATCCCCCTTTAGTAGAGTCAACCTAGAATCCATTTAAATTCCACTGATTTACAAAGGAGAGAGTAACATTCCTTTTTTGAGTTTGCCACAAGAAGGGAATCACAAACAGAGCATAATGCTAGTAATTCACACTTCTTGGAAGTGAAAGTGACTTTATACGTCACACAAAGAAAAGCATGTTAACGGATTTAAAAAGTAGATGTCTAACGCCTGATGTTTAACAAGCAACAGATAAACCCAGCATAAAAACAACATAATGCTAGCAAACAAACACGCTAACAGTGACAAATCAACCTTCTTACGAAAGAACATTTATGATAGTTAATTGAGTGGTGACTATTGTGTTCATTTATCTTGCGCACCTTTGGGAATGTAGCACACTCAGATCACTCTTTTCTTTGCGCTTTTCCAAGATCATGGATTGATTGTCAGCAGTCTCTGTTTCCAACCTAATTTGCTTTCACCCTAGGGAGCCCTGTCAGACTTAACTGACAAATATTCTAAACCAGCATTCATTTACTTAAGGGAAGACGCATGGTTCTCAGCCACTGTTATTTCATTTTCATTAGGATAAAGATATTTCTGCTCTGTACAAGTCAATAAATTCTAGAGGTACAGCAGTGCAACAAATTATAATCACAAGGGGAAAAAAAGGGCTGAGTGAAGACAATCTGCTCTCCTATTAGAGTGTTTGAGGCCTGTCCCACTTATGTACTTTAACTGAGATGCGCAATTGTGTTATTTCTTTAAATATATTTTTTATTGAACATTTTTGTTAAACAGCAGGACAATAAACAATAACATTAACTTTGTAACACATTGCTCTCGCAATTTACAGTTGGTTTGATACAATTATTGAACTACCGCTTGCAACAATAAGACAATAAGTATAACAATCTTAGGGCGTGATCATACGCACCCATTTGCCACGGAAGAGGGACGATTCACCACTGGATCAAAGTGGCGTGATCACACCAGCACATCTGGGAAGCGTCCCGCAACCGTCATAAAACTGTCACAAACCATTTTGATCCAGTGGGGAAGCATGGTAAAAAGCTACTAGTGAAACTCCAGTATCAAATGGTTTGCTGCGGTTCACAACCAGAGTTTCCCTGTGTGGTCACTCCAGTACCGAAGTGTGGCATTGCAGGCCGAGGACAGACTGCCAATCTAAAGCGGAGGCAAAGCGGAGGGAACTGGAGCGGGGGAAAAAACCCACGGAGCTGGCCGTTCACACTGGCCAGAGCAATGCAGATCAGCGACAATACGGAGCGTTCAGACTGCCACGGAGCGTTCAGACTGCCGCATAGCCAGCGTGCGCGGCTTGTGCTTGCCGCTGCTTTTTTTTTGTTTTCCGTTGATGTGTTTCGCATGTGTGCACATGCGCACATGCGCATAACTTTTTGCCGGTGCGTTCACACTTCCTCCAGATGCCTCCCGCTTCTTCCAGTTCACACTGTTTGGAAGCGGGAGGCATGCGGAGGAAGGCCCCTGAACACCGGGAAAAACCAGTGTCCTGTTAAAGCGAAAGGAAAGCGACTGGGAGACGGGTAAGTACGCAACGGAGCCGAGGGACAGATGCGCATGTCTGAACGTGCTCCTTTCTTCCGTTTGCGAAGCGTGCCTGCCCCGCTTTAGATTGCCAGTCTGTCCTCAGCCGCAGATAGCATGATCACATGCTATCCCAATGCCACACTGTTGTTGTTTCCCCCCATCTCCGTGTGCATATCATCGAAAGCCCTTGGGGTGGGGAGGCAATTCATCAATCCCCCATTTAAGCGCCTCAGAAACCAACCATTAAAAAAAAACCAACTTGCCCGCGGTTGCGTCTGATCACGCAGTGGCAAGTTGTCCTGGCAGGTCCTGTGTGATCACGCAACTGTGGGGCAAATTGCTCTGGAGAAAAAAAAGCCTTGCTTCCCCTCCGGATTATCTTGCTCGTGTGGAAGGGACCTTACAATAGTAACAGATCTATGGGATAAAACAAATTGACACTTTATCTTCAGTTGTCCTATGCAATTGTGTTATAATGTTTTAAATTTCACATTCTGCAACTTTCATTCCACAAATTTTTCATTCTGTGCTGATGTCAGGGTTTCATCTCCCCCCTCCCCGTTTTGTAGAGAGCTGTTTTAGGGTGATTCATATTTTCAAGATGTTTAACCATTACAGCAACTCCTTGGTGCAACATCTAAGAAATCCAAGCTCCCATTCCCCAAAGCTTGCTGACAATACGATCCTGCCTTACTATACACAGATGATACTGTTACCTTAACCCATTCACAAGTGGGCCTCAGGAGAGCAGTCTGTGCCTTCACTGCGTACCGTAAAGAGCAGCGGCTTGTGATAAACTACAAAAAAACCAAAAATCCTTATTTTTACCAAAGAACATTGAAACGATAGATGGCAAACTGAGGGCCACAATATTGAACAAACAAAAACCTTCAAATATCTTGGCATAGTCTTCCAGTCATCTTGACACTGGAGAGCTCAGGCACTGCCTGCCACAGAGACTGCCCACAGAGCAACTTCTGCCATCATAAGATTCCACTTCACAAAAAGGGCCTCCTTTATCCCTGCAGCAATCAAGGGTTTCCCAGGACAGGTTGTTACCCAGCTCTTGTACAGTTCCCAGCTCTGTATTGATAAAGGAAGGCGCCTACTGGAGACAGTACAAAAGTTCCTACAAATGATTTTTGGAGTCCCACGATGTGTCCCAAATACCCTTCTTAGCCTAGAGGCTGGGCTGATCTCCTTGGAGGCACTTATGTGGCTACTCGCATCTACCTATTGGCTAAAACTGATTTTCAACCCAGTGGTCTAGCCCCCTTGATCTTTGCTGACAGAAACTACAGGAGTATGGCCTCTCCCCTCAAGCTTTTTACTGCATCTTGGCTATCAAAAGCAGAAGAAACAAACAGTGGCTTGGGGACCGTGCCCTACAATCAGATAGGCCACAGATACAGAAATATCCAGTTGTTTTGCAACATGCCAAATGTTTTCAACCAGCAGGTCATCTTGGACCCCTTAAGATCCCCAAGCACCAAAGACTTTTCACCCTGGCATGCTTTAATGCTCTACCTGCAGTGCCCTTCTGGAAGGCAGATAGCATCGTGTTCTGCTCCCTCAATGGTTTTGTTCATGTCATACGGGGAAAGTAGAGTCCACTGAACATGTTCTGCTGCATTGCCTGTTCTGTGATGACATTTGACAATAGTATATTGCTCCAGTTCTGTCATCTACACCAGGAAGATCTGAACAACTTTATGTCTGTCTCCTACTTCCAGACTCCTCTCAGGAAATAACCCACAAAGTTGCCATATTTTGCCTATGGGTGTGCAGGATATGCAAGCAGCAAATAGCATTCCAGTGAGTTTGCCTGTCTGTTGGAGGAGGGTTTTACTTGTCTTGCTGGAGGAGGGTCTTTCCTTTTTTAATCTGTGTTCATTGTTTTATGTTTGTTGCATTGCATGCATTTTACTAGCTGCTGATTTTTTGGACCTGGTCTTATATTGAAATAAAGTTTCAAAGTCCAAAAAGTTCATTTTCAAGATGATTGCATGTTGGCTTGTTAAAACAAAACACTTTAATCGGGTTGTTTTCCGAAGCAGAGATTTACGCCCCCTTCACCCATTCTTCTCTGTATCCATGACCCCCTTACTTTTCCCATCTCCCTTCCCCTTAACACCCCCCCCCTCAGGCCCACGATATATTTTTTTTGTTATACCTCAGATTAGTGGTAGGCAGTGTTCCCTCTAAGGTGAGTAAGTGCAAGGTAGCTCACAGTTTTTTAGCTTCTGGCTCACACCTTTTTGTCTTCACTCAGGAAGGATCAGGAAGGATGGCTCCAGAGCAAGCTAATGTATCCAGTGGCCAAATTGCTCACTCACAACTTTAATGCCACTTGCTCACCAAGGAGAAATTTTGCTCACAAGACTCCACAGCTTAGAGGAGTGTTGATGATAGAGCATTAAAAAATTTTGCATGATCAAATACGTGATACTGTGTTAATATGTTATTTAAAAGTGAACCACTAAGAATTCTATCATTTTGATTCTGAGTTTGGTTTCTTTAAATTGCTGTCATTAAATACTTGTGCCCACGCCCCATCCCAGGCTTCCCTTTGGTTGTAGCATACCAATGCCATGATGTTCACAAACATTCACTCGTGTGATATGTTCATACCGTTCATATTATACCATCAGTCTGCTACCTTTTTATTCAGCTGACACAATTTGGTGTAGTGGTTAAGTGTGCAAACTCTAATCTGGGAGAACCGGGTTTGATTCTCCACTCCTCCACTTGCAGCTGCTGGATGACCCTGGGCAAGCCATAGTTCTGTCACAGCTGTTCTCTCAAGTACAGATCTGAAAAGAGCTCTCTCAACCCCACCTACCTCACAGGGTGTCTGTTGTGGGTAGGGGAAGGGAAAGGAGTCTGTAAACTGCTCTGAGATGCCAAGTGAAGGGCGGGGTATAAATCCACTCTTTTCTTCTTCTTCTTCATGTCCCCCCTTGCCTTTTCCCACCGTTGGTTTTAGTATACCCATTCTCTCTAGTTACCTTTACTGTCCCCTTTGTCCAGCATGATTTTCTTATTTTTATTGCTATTAGGCTTGCGATAGTGCAATAATTTAAATACCAGTGGGTGGTATTTCATTAAATATATAACTTTTAATTGTTGCAATGGATTGGGTTGTTACACAAAATGGCACAGGATAACACATGACTAGTACATGTTTTGCAGTGTCTTGTATATCATAAGATCATAAGGGAGTTCCTGAAGCACAGCGGCAGAATATTTAGAGCCTCCAACCTGTTTCTCAGGTGCTGTTGTGCAAATGGGAAGATGTAATGGAGAATGAGATTCTCTGATTGCTAAATGGAATCTTTGAGAAAGTTCAGAACAAAGAATCCACTGATCATTTGAAAATCCAGGCAGGAAAATTATTTGTCCGAGTGTGTAGTTTGAGGAGAGGGCTGAAAACTGTCACAAGAATACCAAATTGCCATTTTAAAGAAACGTGGGAGGTTTTAACTTGTGACTTTTGAGTTGATTCAAAGCTGACTCCAAAACTTGGGGATCAAACACAAAGAAGATCCAGGTAAGTATGCAGAATGGGCCTGAGCTTTCAATAGTCACTTTTCCATAATGTGAAATTCAGATCTTATCAGTGAGAAATACAGAGGCCCTCCCTAGTCATAGTAAGCTAGTCAACACTTGTTAGCAAAATCATAAACAGGAGTCTAGTGGCTCCTTAAAGACCAGCAACATTTTATTCCCATTTTATTTTAAATACAGATTTGTGCCTATGAGAAAACCACATCAGAGGATCCATGAGACATGCTCATGGTTTGATAGAGAGGCACTGAAATGGAACACACAATGGTTGTTATCTTTCATTTGCCCTTGTTTTGATGAATTGCAATGTCATTTGCTGGCATATGGATTTATGAATTGTTATTTGACTTGGAAAGCTGATGCCATAATTTTTTTTATCAATAGAGTAAGATTCATGTATGCAGCCTGAAAACCTTGAAGTGATAATGATACAAAAGGATACAATTTCATTATGGTGCAGATTGCTCTGTCCACTGCCCTTTGTTCTTGTTGAATGGAACTGAATCCATTGTGGTTAAAAAGTCAGATCCAATTCGATTCTGTCATTCACTGCCAGCTCCAGTACTACAAGCTGAACATTTGCAAAGTAAACAATCATAGCCTGATCTGGAAAATTTCCAAGTCCATTGAAGGGCAAAAAGAGAAATTACAGCTTTCTTTTTAAAAAAATAAACGTTATTTTTATCTTTTTTAAGGGTATACAGAATAAAGAAAAGGCATAGAAACAAAAAGTATGATAACAGAAACACACTAACGAGGGCAATTTTGCTGATATTAAGGACAATCCTTGATTAAGAAATTACAGCTTTCGATGAGCTCTGTTACCTTGGAACCAGGTCTTGTTCTATCTTTGGAACTGCTAAAAAATCTTAACCCTTAGGCATCGTGAACTAAAAGTAGCAATTGTAAGTATCAGAGTCTATTTTTTTGATGTCACAAGTTGTGTCCACATTTCTGGAGCTGTCCCAGGGGCCCATATACATGAAAGCCATGTCCAGTTGCATCAAAACAGAACTTCTTCATGGGAGATCTCATGAGCATGGCTAGATACCAATTATGGAACCTAACTTAAAAAATAATGATCTTCTATGCATGCTGACACTGGAATCACTCTGAAGGCTACCATGTAGATACAAAGTGTTATGGCTTAAGAGTTTGCTCTGTGGAGGATGTTTCCTTATGCAAGAACTGACTACTCTTTGGGACTGAATGTCTGTTTATTTATTTGGGCCTGGCTTTTTCTTGTACTCTGTGCTTCCTTTACCTGATATCCAAAATGTCAGTCTTGCCTGGATGGATTTTGCCACAGAGAATGTCTTGATCAGTGCTGCTTGGCAATACTCCTGACAAGAATCACCAAGAGTATTTAATTCCCCCCTGTTCTTCATCAAGAGATGCTCACACGTAAGAAGAGCCTTGCTGGATCAGCCCAGTGGTCCATCTTGTCCAGCAGCCTGTCTCACACAGTGGCCAACCAGTTCCTTTGGAGGGCCAGCAACAAGGTAAAGAGGCTAAGACCTTCCCCTGATGCCGCCTCCTGGCTCTGGAATTTAGATGTTGACTGCCTCTGAACTTGGAGGTTCCCCTCAGTCACCATGGCTATCCTCCATGGATCTGTCCAATCCTCTTTTAAAGCTGTTGATTCCTGTGTCCATCACTACATCCTTTGGCAGCAAATTCCACATTTTAATCACTCTTTGGATAAAGAAGTATGTCCTTTTGTCTGTCCTGAATCTACTGCCCATCAGCTTCCTTGGATGCCCTCAGGTTCTAGAATTTTGGGAGAGGGAGAAAAATCGCTCTTTGTTGACTCTCTCCACCCCATGCAACACAAAGAAGTCGCCAAATTTTGCCAAGTTTTCGTAAGAAACACTGTTCATAGATGCATTAGTAATCTATTACTGTTCACTTTAACTCGGGTGATCTCTGTGGGACATCTCTTTGCACAGTCTCTGCTCCTGGGACTTTGGTGGTGGAGGAAAGTGCTGTAAAATTGCAGCCAACTTATGGCAACCCCATAGGGCTTTCAAGGCAAGTGACTGAGGTGGTTTTCCATTGCCTTCCTCTCCATAGTGCCCTTAGAATTCCTCGGTGGTCAACCCTGCTTAGTTTCCAAGATCTGATGAGATCAGGCTAGCCTGGGCCAACCTGGGACTTTAGCAGCAGCCTTAGATATGCAGACTGAACAGGTGAGGCCTTTCTCTGGTTTGCAGCTAAATGGTGCAGAAAATTAAAACGTTCTCTGTGTTGGGCTGCTTTCCCCCAAATACTTGTTTCCTCCTGAAATATTTAGGAAATAAGCCGGGGGGGAAAGGTAGAAAGTGGTGAAATTAATAGAACAGCCAGCTTCATGATTTCCTTTTAAAAAATTATCTAAGGCCCCATTCAAAATTACCTAAAGAGTGAAGGTGCCACTGTCTTGCGGTCCAGTTCTTTGCCATTGTGATGATTTAGTGTGGAGTGGACAGCATGTTCCTTCTTGGAGGCTGGGTGTGGGGACAAACCCCCTCATCCAACTTGGCCAGGTTTTAGATGGTTTTTTTCCCCTTTTAGTTTTCATACTAGTTGCCAGAAAGACAAGGGGCAGGGCTGTCTTGTTCTTCCTGTTAGTCTTGCCTTTTCTAAACCTTTCTAACCATTTTCTTAATCTCTTTTTAGTCCTTATGGAAGGAGCAGTCTCACACTGGCTTCCACCACTTCGACTCATTAAAAAACCAAAAAAAGCAAATGAACATCCCACTATAGATGCCGAAGTTTGCTGTGTTCTGCCCCCAGCCCACCCACAACCACAAACCTCCATCCCTAATTCCATTCCAGAACTTTTCATGGGCTTAGCTCCTAGGCTAGAAGTGTTAGTTTCCAGAGTTGGCAACCACAGCTAGGTGATATTTCACATGAGAAGGAACATTACCCTTTGATTCTGTCACTGATGTTGATTTAGATCACCATGCTGCAGCTATGATGTATTATTTGGGGTGTCATCTCTCAGATATTCTCCCCATTTATATTAGATCTACAGTACAGATTATTCTTCCTCGTAAATTTTACTAAGATTATCATTCATTCTCCAATGTACTGTAAATATCCTGTCTGCTTTATGGCACATCCCGCTACTTCAGTCCAAAAACTCAATTCCTTATTTTAACATACCCTTAGTGGGAAGGTTTGCCTTATCATGTCTCCAAATGCTCCGAGGATTCCATCACAGACTTTAATGTGTGTTACAATTATCCAAATCAGTGCCTCATACCGTAAAGGAAGTTTATAAAACATGTATTAAACAACTGAACAAGTCCATCAGCATGAATTTTTATAACGTTGATTACATAAGAAGTGAGTCACACAACATTCATAACTAATAAGCAGTATAAAACCTTGGCCTATATGTCATCTCTATTACCAAACAGATACCACTGTGGGCTAGATATAAGAGGCCTATAACACAAGTGAGGTACATTGTTACATATGTACTACAATTATTTTGAAAGAAAGTCTAAGGAAATACGTTTTTTAAAAAAGAAGAATGAATCACAAAGAGAGGTAGAAGGGCAGGGAGAGAATCATTTGCTGTTTCATGACTAACCCAGTACAAGGATTAGAAGATTGCAGGAAGTAATGCATATGCTCAAAAGAAGTTCATCTCGGTGCAGTGATCGGGAACAGATGGAAATGTGCAGTTGGATGGCACTGGAAAGAGATAACGCCTGTAGTCAGGGAGATGTATGCGGAGTATTAAAAAATATCTGCTTGCAAACTTTGTGCCAAGAAAACCTTTTCATGTGCAGAATTCGGCTTACATGAGTTAAACAGACTGCACAAAATTGCTTATTATGCTTAATTTGGTCTAGGGCTGGTAGCCGTTGGAAGATGGAACTATGCAGAACACAGATGGACGCAAGATGAGCAAAGACACAGTGGCCAGCCGAATGCCACTGGGGAGCCCACAAACAAGGGAATGAAGCTATGACACTCACGGGAAGTTCCCACCATGTAGCTAGTGTTCAGCGGTACACTGTCTCTGAAAATGGAGGTTTTATTTAGCTTATAGCCATTATCCTCCATGAATTTGTTTAAATGCCTTTTAAGGCTAACTAAACTGGTAGCCATCACCACATCTTCTAGAAGAAAATCCCTAGAATTAACTATTTGTTGTATGTATCCTACAACAGTTAATCTATACATAAAATTCTACCCAACTCTGGACCCCTTAAAGCTTCTCATCTCCCACCAGACTGGAACATTATGAGAAATTAACATGCTTTCCTACATACACTGTATCACTGCACAACAGCAGCCTCAGTTTTCCATATTTATACGTTATTAATACAGCATCAAATCCTAGTGTGGGTTCCTCCTTCAGTATCTTATATTCAGTATCATATTTATGTGTGTTGTGTATGACTCACATGTATTAAATTCATTTCTAGGCAAATAAAAACATATGATATGGTGGGCTAGGCCAATAAACGCCTTATGATTAATCTTGCACACAATTTGCCTCTGGGAAGGTGCTGCATGCATATTGAAACCTATTCTTTTCGCCCTATTGGGGAATTTTCCATGGCAACCCAAAATCACGAATAGGCATTAAAGCTGTGTTGCAAAAGGAATGAGGGCCTAGTTTCTGTTAATTGCACATAATCCATATTCCAGAAAATATTTGTTGCCAGAAATGGCCTTTGCAATACAAAACATAAATGATGACTTGCACGCTTCACGCTGTAGCTGTGCATACTCACATGGAAATGGCATCAGGAGCTGTTGCTGCTGGGGGCAGGGGCTGGGGGCCTCTGAACGGTAAGACTCCTCCGAGGTGCGAGTCAAAGATCTTTTGGTCTGTGGCTCTTTGCTTGGGGATTGGGCCTGGGGGCCCTGCGTCACTCAGGATACCTTTAAACCACTAGCCAGTTGTGAAGGCAGAAAGCCAGCAGGGGAACAGGGGCTAGCCAGTGTTTTTCAGAGAGTGCCGCATATACGATTATCTACCCACTGGGTGGAAATCATGCCTGTGTGCTCGCTTCATGGAACTCATGGCTCTCAGGGAGCAGATTTGTTCCCTTTAGGTGAGGATTGCTGACCTGGAGAAGCTGAGGCAGAGAGAGAGGTTTGGGGAAGAGACCCTCGGGGACTTAACAGAACAGTCCCAGGGCTTTGCTGCATTGTTGCCCTCCCCCTTCTCCACAGATCTCAGTTGCCATTTCAGTTTGCATATGCATTTACTCCAATATTCACCTCATTTCCCAATGCATGCTCTCTTTGCTTCTACGTTTATTTTTGGGCATTCAGCCATCAGAGCACTTTCTCTATGCCTTTGCCCCCTGGTTATCCGGGGGGGGGGTGTTCAGATGGGCAGCTAATCCCGCCATTGGCCCAGCTGTAATTTGATGTAGATCTTTTTAATCCAGCATTGCACAACCAGACAGCTCCCCTGTGAATCGCTTTACCGTGCGTGACTCCGCAGTGGATTGTCTAGATGGCATCTACCTTAAGGAGCCATGCAGTAGCTTTTTAAAAAAAATCCTGTTTGTGCATGTGCATATTTGTAGATGTGCATATCTGCATATGTGCATATCTGCATATAAGCTTATGTGCCTCACCGTCTGCGGACCTTGCCTATTTAAGCAGTTATGTGCACAACGCTAAGAGTTTTTTAAAAATGGCAGCCGTTCGGGATGGTCTGGAGACCATCCCTACAGGCTGATTGCACGCTAATGGAATGACCTGATGGTGAAAAGTCCAGCATTGGCCCATCAGCCAGCTTTAGACCGGAGTTTAACCACTATCTTTTAAGTACGGATCAACAGGCTACTAACAAAAGCGGCATGATTCCTAGATGTTGAGGTCTGGACATGCACTTTAAATCCACCAGGCACTCAAAATAGCTATCTAAAGAGCTATAGTGCTCTTGCAGCAGACTTAAAAATTGTTCCACTTCCAAGTCAAAGGTAATGCTAAGCATACAAGTTTCCTCGGACTCTGCGACACCGCCCATTTCCTACCCATCTCCACCCCTCCTTTCTTTTGTCACATCTCCCTCCCACTCTGCACTTTTCTCCTTCCCTCTTCCCCCTTTCCCAGTTTGGTGTAGTGGTTAAGTGCGCGGACTCTAATCTGGGAGAACCGGGTTTGATTCCCCACTCCTCCACTTGCACCTGGCTGGATGACCTTGGGCAAGCCATAGCTCTGTGCCAGCTGTTCCCTCAAGGACAGCTTGGGAAAGAGCTCTCTCAGCCCCACCTACCTCACAGGGTGTCTGTTGTGGGGAGGGGAAGGGAAAAGGAGTTTGTAAGCCGCTCTGAGACTCCCTTGGGGAGTGGAGGGCGGGGTATAAATCCAATCTCTTCTCTTCTCTTCTTCTTCTTCTCTCCAGCACGGCAAGGTTACCCCATCACTGTAACTTTTTAATAACCTTTTTTTTAGTTCTATTGCTAATGTAGATAGATCACTGATCTTGATATGTGTGCCCCCCCCCTCCCAAGCAGGGGAAGGGCTGGGATCTCACCGGTGGAAGGGAAGGGATACCAATATTTAGAAGAAGATAGTGGATTTATACCCTGCCCTTCACTTGGAGTCCCAGGGTAGCTTACAAACTCCTTCCCCTCCCCACAACAGACACCCTGTGAGGTAGGCGGGACTGTGAGACCTCTTTCCAGAGCTGTCCTTGAGAGAACTATGGCTCACCCAAGATCATCCAGCAGCTGCAAGTGGAGGAGTGAGGAATCAAACCTGGTTCTCCCAGATTAGAGTCCGCGCACTTAACCAAACAAGATCTTTGGACTATGTATGCCATCCTGAGCTCCTTGGAGGAAGGGCAGGATTTTTATTTTTAAAAGATGGATAGATGGTTCCCATGACCCTCACCATGGATCCCTGTTCCTTTTGTGACAGTGGAATGACTGCCCCACCCCACCCCACCCCGTGGATTAGCCACACTGGGTAGTCAGACCTACCCAGCTCTCCAAGGAACTGTGCTGAGGCAGGTGGCTGGACTCTCCCGCTGTGGGGAGAGGAGGCAAGATGGTAGTGGAGATTGGGAATCTCCAGGCCAGCAGGCAAGAGGTGGGGGCTGGGGAGGAAACTGAGTGGCGGTGGCCTGCAAGCACCATGGGTGATTAACCCCAGAGGAGTTTGGGCTGGGAGAGAAAGTGAGAGAGAGAAGGCAGTGGGGTGGCACTCTGAGCTGGGCTTTGGCTGGGGCGGCCGCAATCCATCTTGGCTGGCAGCAGCAGAGAGAAGCAAAAGGCTGGACTTCTCCAGAGCCCCGTGTTGGTGATGGCACTGTACAGCTGTGGCAGGACGATTGCATGAACTGGGGAAAAAACGTTGGGTGCCACCCCCACAGTGTCACAACTGACGTGTCCACATTAATTATGCAAAAAAAAGTGACTTTTGCTTGTAGTTGCAGAAGGCATGTATGGAATACACAGTAAATACAGCGGGGGGGGGGGACAGTACAGAGGGAATGTTTGTGAATCTGAAGTTAACTTTTAAGGCTCGACTCCTCGGATTCTCCAGGGCAAGCTGTTAGTGCAGAAAGGGCCCCAGTCATGTACTGACAGCTCTTCTGCTGCTGTGGAGAGTGAGAGTCTTGAGGTTGGAGGGTGTCAGTCTGAGGAGGAGGGAGGTGATCCCTTGAGTGACAGACCAATATCCCCTTGTAATGAGGTTACCCCTGGGGGGTCTGGGGAGAAGTGGGCTTCTGGTAGTGGGTCATTGGATCATTAGGAATATAGAGAATGGGGTCTGTGACAGCCATGGTGACTTGTCTGCCTGTTGCGAGGTTCATCACATAATGCAGACATCACATAATGTCTAGATAGGTTGATAGTGCTGGGGAGGAGTCAGCAGTCATGGTGCATGCTGGCACCAATGACATTGGGAAATGTAGTCGTGGGGTCCTGGGGAAAAAAATTAGGTTAATAGGCAGATAGTCAAAGGCCAGAACCTCAAAGAAAGCATTCTCAGAAGTGCTGTTGGTTCCACAAACAGGGCCAGCTAGACAGGCACAGATCAGGGGTCTCAATGCATGGATGAGAAAGCGGCACCAGGAGGAAGGGTTTAGGGGAACTTTGTTAGGCACTGAGGAACTTTCTGGGACAAGTCAAACCTGTACAAAAAAGATGGGCTTCATTTGAACCCAAAAGGTATCAGGCTGCTGGTGATTAATATCAAAAAGGTGGCAGAGCAGCTTTTAAAGTAATCACAGTGGCAAAGCCGGCAAAAGCTGGTGAGCCTTCAGTTCGCGACAAGTCAGTCCAAAGGGATGATTGCATAAACAAGTCTATGATCAGTTCCTCACAAAATATGAACCATTTTGGTACCTAAAGTGGATTAAATACTGAATATGACATAGTAGTTTTTGGCTGTCATTTTGGGCTCTCTTGGTAAAATTCAGGGTGAAAGGACTGGGGAAGATCCCAGAAGTGGTGCTCTCAGGGCCAAACTACCTATTACACTTTTTGTTGAGTTGGGTCTAGGTTCTCCTAACCCATCCCCCCTTTCTCTGAGTAGCTGCAGGGAATGTCATTTTAAAGACCAGAGGGAGCCCTTTTCAGCTTAGAACTGTGTCGAGGGGGGAGGGGCTCCTGCCTCCCCCACACCTTTTTCAGAAATTGAAATGGCCCCAGTATGGAGTTATTTACATACCTTTAGGTAGGGGAGCCCAGACACAATTCATCAAAAAGGGTAACATGCAATGTATTCCTATGATGGATATTTCTATTTTATATAAATTATGTTTTAAGTGAGTTTCATTGCAAACTGCCTCAAAGCTTGCACAAGGCAGAATATGTATTTGTTAAATAAAATAAGCAGTTGCACAAATTCAGTTTTTATTAAGGAGCAAAAAACTTTCTGAACATGTGATGCCAAGGAGAGGTAGCTGTATATCGAGAAACGCACCAAGACTCTAACTACAGTACAAACTTTTGTCGGTTGTCTATCAGTTTGATTTCCATAGAGTCCCCCACAAACAATCCTGACAGTGTAGTGTGATGACATGCTGAGAATTCTCTGTAGGTCTCTTCTTCCTCATGGAACTTCAATTCCCAGGGCTTTACCAGTTTGAATACATAATATGGACACATCATAAAATTATTTCTGAGATGACAATAAATGTAAGAGAAATGCAATGCAACTACTGTTGCTGTTTAGACACAGATCAAGAAAGTTGTGTCTTCTTTTCCCAGATATAAATGGGAAAATACTTGAAATGTTACAGACTAGAGAAGCCAACACAGTACAGGGGTTAAAGAAGATGACCTTGAAAATACCTTCCAGACCAAATGGTTTTTTGGAACATCTGTCTGGAAAGCTATCCCATATATTTAGATTCCTTTGCATTCTGTTTTGATCGTCTATCTGAAAATATTAAAGGGATGAAAGATTGAATCAAAATTGTAGCTTCTCTTGAGGGACAGTATTTTCCATATCATGCTTATAAGGCTTCTTCTATCAATTATTCATTGAAGCATCTGTCACTCAAGTCAGTTCTTGGCTGGGTTTCTTGACTGCAGTACTGAAAGTACTAGCCCACACTGCTGATGCTTGAATATAGACCCTGAAGTATCATTAACACTTCACCCTAATTGTGATGTGGAATGTTTCCTATATTATATACATTAAATGTGAAAGTACTGTTTGAAGACAAAAAGTCAAGTTACCCATTCTGAAAAGCCTGCAAACAGAATAAAACAAGAAAAAGCAAAGGTCGTTACAGAAAGGAAAGTCAAGAGATCTTGACATTTCTACATCATCAATCACCTTAGGGAAGCATTTTTTTAAAAAATGAATGGAGAAAGCACAGGAGTTTTGGATGAGTTTCTCTGTTAAGGATGGTGATCACTCCATTCATTTTCAAACCTAAAGGAATCATGGCTTGGTTTCAAAGGGTAGCTATGTTGGTCTGCAGTAGTACAGTTAGATTTGAGTTCAGTAGCACTTTAGAGTTCAACAAGAGTTTCAGGGCATAAGCTTTCATAAGTCAAAGTTCCCTTCATAAGACACAGCAGAGTAGAAATATAGCTATGAGTCTACATTCCAGTCAGAAGATGGGAGGAGTGTTGTAAAGAATGCTTGTAAAGGATGCAAACAATGCACATTGTAAGTGAAATGCTCAGGGGCATAAAATTAGCTTCTGCAGCAAAATAAAAATCCTATGTCCCTATTCAGCCTTAGATAGGTGACTGGCCAATAATTAACTAGGGCATAACTCTAGTACTTGAAAAGAAGAGCAAAAATAAATAAAGGTGTACAGCTCATCAGGGGGAAAACCTATCAATATAACCATCATTCAATTTATGCCCCAGCTACAGATGCTGATGAGGAAGAAACTGAAAGTTGTGCAAGTGTCCAAGGAAGAAATTGATCACACACCTTAACAAGATGTGCTGATAATCATAGATGACTAGAATGCAAAAGGAGGAAACAGAGCAGAATCAAATATCATTGAAAAATTTGGGCTTGGAGCCTGAAACGAAGCAGGAGAGTAACTCATAGAATCCTGTGAAAATAAGACGTTTCAGGCAGCCAAACAGGTAACTGTATATGTGGACATCTGGCTGGCTAATATAGAAATCAAATAGATTACAGCTAGAAGCAGAAGATGGAGACACTCTATTCTCTCTGCTAAATCATGACCAGGAGCCAATTGTGGTATAGATCATGAATTGCTGATATCAAAAACTAGAATAAAGCTGAAGAAAAACACCAAAACAGTCATAGTGCCAAAATACAGCCAAAACAAGAGTTCAAATGAATGTGAACCAGAAGAACAATAGGTTGAAACAGAGCTATTATCAAAGAAGAATGCACAAAGACTACTCCTGTAGCCAAAAGAAAAGAAAAGCCTTGATGGATGACTGATGAAACTCTTAAAATTGCTAAAGATAGACGAGAAGCAAAAGAAAGAGATTACTGAAACAGATTCAGAAGCTTAAATGCAGCTTCCAGTGACTCACACATATAGGCAAAGAGAACTATTCTAACAACCAGTGTAAAGAAATAGAAGAGAACCAATAAAAAAGAAAAAAACAAGATATCTGTTCCACAAGATCCAAGCAATCAAAGGGAAATTTAAATCACAGCTAGGCATGCTGAAAGATCAACACTAAAATACATTGACTGAGCAAGACAAAATAAAAAAAATGAGAACACTACACTAAAGAACTATTAAAAAGACCCAAAAGGATGGCAGATAACTTCCAAGAAGAATCTTTTTAAGAAGAACCTACAGTCTTAGAAAGTGAAATGAGAACTGCACTGAGAGCGCTTGAGAAAAACAAATCACCAGGAATGGATGGGATATCAATAGAGCTATCCCAAGCCACAAAAATGGAGTCCATTAAAATTGTAACAAGATTTTGCCAACATATATAGAAAACAAAACAATGGTCCACAGACTGGAAGCACTCCATTTACATCCCAAATTCAAAAAACGGAAAGGTCAAAGACTGCAGCAATAATTGAACCAATTTCTCATACAAGTAAAGTGATGCTCAAAATATCACAACAAAGACTGTTACCACATATGGAATGGGAAATGCCAGATGTTCACACTGGATTCAGAGAAGGAAGAGACTCTAGAGATCATATTGTAATTTTATGTTGGATACTGGAGCACAAAAGAGAAATTCAGAAGAAAATCAGTTTGTGTTTCATAGATTACAGGAAAGCTTTTCACTGTGTGGATCATGAAAAGCTATGGTTGGCTTTACAGGAAATGGGCATGCCACAGCATCTGATTGCGGTGGTAGTGGGGTTCCAGTATTTTTTGCGTGTGTATGTGTGTATGTGTGTGTGTATGTGTGTCATGGTGACCTCTGGCGACTCCTACTGGGGCACAGAGGACATTCAGAGAAGTTTCTTGATAGCCTGCCTCTGGCCTCCTGGCCCTGGTATTCTCTGAAGGTCTTCCATCCAAATACTTCCCAGGGTCAGCCCTGCTTAGCTTTCAAGATCTGATGAGACTGGGCTTGCCTGGTCTATCCAGGTCAGGGCAGCATATGATTGTTTTGATGTGCAACCTATGCTCTGCATTTTAACGTGCAACTTATTCATCTAGTAAGATGTTATGTTGTGTACCAATAAACTAGAGCTGTTCATCACTCTGTCGTCCTGCCTCTCCATGCAGTGAATACACTACACAACAAGTGGCCACTGTTAGGACCTCTCCATGCAGTGAATACACTACACAACAAGTGGCCACTGTTAGGACAGAATATGGAGAAACAGAATGGTTTCCGGTTGGCAAAGGTATCAGATAAGGATGCATTTTATCTCCCTATATCTTCAATCTGTATGCAGAACATATCATAAAGAAAGATGAATTCGATTTAGATAAAAGTGGAGTGAAAAGGAACATTACTGACATTAATGGTGGTTGGCTAACCAGGATTGCTACTTAACAAAAGGTCATTTTTATAAAGTGTGTTCATTGTATATATCATGCTGTGTTTATTGCATTTTTTTTAATTTTGGTAATTCAGCATTGTTACACTATTTGTTTAATAATAACGTTCCACTGTATTCTCTGACCTTGAAATGTCTGTATTATACTGTGTTTTTAGTGCTATGTTCTCTGATATTATATACTATGGAATAATTTTGGTTGTATGTATTTGTACTGCATTAAGAATATACAGGGGTCCTTTTGTAAAAAAAGAGGTGCAGGAGCTCATTAGCATAACTCATTTGCATATGCCACACCCCCTGACATCACCAGAAGTGTCAAAAGGCCACACATCCCTGACGTCATGGGCAGTGTGTCAGAAGGCAAGAGGGGAGGGAGGGAGGGAGGGGGGAGGAAGGAAAGGAACAGGAAGGAAGGTAGGTAGATGGGGGAGAGAGAGAGAGAAGAAAGAAAGAAAGAAAGAAAGAAAGAAAGAAAGAAAGAAAGAAAGAAAGAAAGAAAGAAAGAAAGAGAAAGAAAGAAAGAAAGGGAGGGGGGAAGGAAGAAAGGAAGGAAGGGGGGAGGAAGGAAGGGGGGAAGGAAGGAAGGAAGGAAGGAAGGAAGGAAGGAAGGAAGGAAGGAACAGTAAGGTAGGTAGGTAGTTGGGGGAGAGAGAGAGAAGGAAGGAAGGAAGGAAGGGGGGAGGAAGGGGGGAAGGAAGGAACAGGAAGGTAGGTAGGTAGGTGGGGGCAGAGAGAGAGAAGAAAGGAAGGAAGGAAGGAAGGAAGGAAGGAAGGAAGGAAGGAAGGAGGGAGGAAGGAAGGGAGAGGGGAAGGAAGGGGAAAAGGAAGGAACAGGAAGGTAGGTAGGTAGGTGGGGGCAGAGAGAAGAAAGAAAGAAAGAAAGAAAGAAAGAAAGAAAGAAAGAAAGAAAGAGAAAGGGAGGGAGGGAGGGAGGGAGGGAGGGAGGGAGGGGGGAAGAAAGAAAGGAAGGAAGGAGGGAGGAAGAAAGGGGGAAAGAAAGAAAGGTACAGTAAGGTAGGTAGGTAGTTGGGGGAGAAAGAGAGAAGAAAGGAAGGAAGGAAGGGGGAGGGAGGGAGGGAGGGAGGAAGGGAGAGGGGAAGGAAGGGGGAAAGTAAGGAACAGGTAGGTAGGTAGGTGGGGGAGAGAGGGAAGGGAAGGAGGGAGGGAGGGAGGGAGGGAGGGGCGCTTCTCCCCCCACTAGGGCTGGCGTTTCCCTCCCCCCCCTTGCTTGGGCCTGAGTGGCGTTAAGCCACTCAGGCCCGGCTTCTCCCTCCCTTGGGCCTGGGAAACTGTTGAGTGGGGGAGGGAGGGGGGTTCTTCCCGGGGCCGGCAGCCAGCCGCGGCCCCGGGGAAGGCGACTGGGCGAGGGAGGGGGCTCTCAGTCGGGGCCGGCGGCCAGCCGCGGCCCCAGGAAAGGCGACTGGGCAAGGGAGGGGGCTCTCAGTCGGGGCCGGCGGCCAGCCGCAGCCCCGGGGACGGTGACTGGCGGTGGGAGGGGGCTCTTCGCCCGGGCCGGCGGCCAGCTGCGGCCCCGGGAACAGTGACTGGGGGAGGGAGGGGGTGAACGGGGGAGGCCCGCCCCCCGGGCCCTTCTCTCCCGGAGCGGCGCTCCGGCGCGCTCCGGCCCCAACGGAGCCCTGAGAATATAAGAACATAAGAAGAGTCCTACTGGATCAGACCAGTGGTACATCTAGTCCAGCGTCATGTCTCATACACTAGCCAACCAGTTCCTCCAGAGGGCCAACAACAGGCCATAGAAGCTGAGACCGTCCCCTGATATTGTCTCTTGGCTTTAGCATTCAGAGGTTTAGTGCCTCTGAATGTGGAGGGTCCTTCAGTCACCATAGCTAGTAGCCACTGGTAGACTTGTCCTCCATGAATCTATTTAATCTCACTTTAAAGCTGTTAATTCCTGTGTCCATCACTAAATCCTCTAGCAGCAAATTCCATATTTTAATCACTCTCTGTGTTTTTAATTGTAATCTGCCTTGAGTCTCAGTGAGAAAAGTGGGTATGAGATGATCTCAAGTCCTCCTTAAACAGAATAGTTAGTTGTAATGCGGATCATGACAGTGTGGACATAACAACGCTGAACTATGCTTACAGCAAGCAAGAAAGAGCTTTTGCTCTACTAGGAAGCGTGGGTGGGAGTCCAAAGTCTTGGCAGTCCAGTTAGGTTTGTGATAACCAATCTGGAGAACCGTATATGTAACATTCTTGATGAACCAAATAGCAGCACTGCACATTAATATGTAGGTTTATAGAAGAGAGTGCTTCTGAAGTAAAAGTGCTTCTATTTGCAGCTTCAGCCTCTCCAATCATTCTGGGAAGTTTGCACTCCCTCTTCCCATATATGGAATACCCCAACTCTTAGAAATAGCCTTGTGATGATCTATTTATTTTGTATAAATATATTTGTATGAATGTATTCTCGTATTGCAAGAAGAAGTGCATATGCAGACAATCTTGATGCCCAAAGCAACCTTAACCTGGGATCCCAAATGCTGCTGATATATATGTATATCCCCCACATACATTTTACCAGTCATCATCACTCAGACAGCTGGTATGAATCACACACCAAGCTCCCTAGAGCAACCAAATGGTCCCATTAAATAACCACCTGTTCATCATCTGCCAAATAGAGATACCTATTAACCACTCAATTGCCTCATTGTAAAAGTATAATTAGACAAAGTTTCTAACAGCTGCCAGTGGGAGTATCAGCACCCAGAATATGGTTGTGATCCACATACCTTTCGGATGCTATGGCTGGATGGGGATGAGCCCGCTAGTGGGGAGGGCGGGGTATAAATTTGACATAATAAATAAATAAATAAATAAATAATCAATCAATCAATCAATCTCAGGAAGGACTGTTTTGGTATCACCACTGGTTCCCCAGATTTGATACTATCTGGTTCCAGCTTTTAGTTATGAACCAAGGAGAAATCTTTTTTCTTACTAAATATGAATATACGGACAAGAGAAGTTGCCTTGGCAAAAAAAAAAAAAAAGATTACTTTGACATTATTTGTGTTTCTTTTGTAGCCCCACATAGAGAGAAAAGAGTAATTATATTTTGCATAGGAATATTCCTATATTCTTTGTATAGGTACACAAATCTAATGTTGATGGCTTGTGGTTTATTTTCCTCTTGAATAAAAACATCAAGGAAATGTCAATGGTATTCTTTGATGCTTTTCTCTGTCATAGTAAATCCAGAGAGGAAGAGCTTCCGATATGAGAACTGACAACTGAGAGCAGGGAATAAAAGTAGAAAACTGTGGAATATATTGAGCACATAGGTAGAGAGTGCTTAGTTCTTCATATACCAAGCTGACATGTTTGACCTTAAACTGTCTTGTAAAGACTATTCATTTCAGTTACGTAACAGCTTTGGTCTTTTAATATGTGAGGTATTATTGCTCCCTTAAGCAAAGACAGAAGATCTACGGCTCCAAATTAAGAGGAAATATATTCACTTGGTGAGTTATGTAACGCCTAGCTGGAAACTAAGGTGACAGCTCTGCCATCCTTAGAATGAGAAATTATACCAGATCTGATCTTGAATGAAAAGACCTGAACAACAAATGAGCCAATTTCAACAAAAATGATTCCTTAGATAAGCAAAAAATGTAGGCATTGTTTGCCCACAAGCTTTGTATTTCACATTATTTCAAATATACAGCCTGCTTTTATCCTGACAGCTCATTAAAGAGTTCATTTATCGATTGGGGAGTGAGTAAATTTGGTCAAATTTCATACAGCTTGCTTATTATTTTTATTTATTTTTCAATAACACTGTAATTGTGCATTCCTAATGTGGTAACTGAGATTTTCAAAGGACCCTCCTGGGAATGGGATATTTGGCCATGGCTGCTGTTCTTGGCAGATCTGTGCATTAGGAGGTCTGTTGAGCAGAGGACACAACAGCTGTTTTTTCATTGTGTGCCTGTGTGTTTCAAGTTTCAGGTTGTGAGGATAATTCAGCCATTTCAAAGAATTTGTTCACAGAATCAGTCTGAATACACTTCATGGACACCAGCCCAAGACCTGGACTGGTTGAATAGTTTGCATGTAAAACACGTGACCCATCAGTGGTATAGTGGAGGTTGTGTGGGTAAGGCGGGTAAGGCTACACATACAGCATGCAAATGTGTTCTCAAGTTGCACCATTGCAGACACAGGTTAGATACAATTTTGTCTGTTTTTATTCATTCACTGAAAGCATTTTCAAATCTGCCTCTCTCTCCACAGAGGATTTGAGATGGATTACAATATTATACATGATGTACATCAACAACAAAAATTAAAATCTACAAATACAACAGTTAACAAATTCAGACTATCAAAGGTCAGACATAGGTTTGTATCCTGCTTAGAAGATCTGTGGACAGGAGGGGCGATTTTTGTTGATTCTGTCCTTTTTGTCTCCCAGGAACAGCATGGGCGGGGGGGGGGGGGTGTTTCGAGCTGTAGCAGGAAGAAGCAGGGAAGTCACACTCCACAGCTAGAAATTCTTTGGTCCATGGAAATTTTAGGTGGGATCCAAGCCACCCAGCCACTGGAACAGCTACCCATGTATTGGGAATGCTATTCAAAATAACTCTGCCCAGTCTGCCCCACCTGCCCCCTGACCACACTCCTTAATGGAGGGAGGCCTAGCCAAGGTGAGTCATGTGACATGCCCATCTTTTTTATTGGTGATGGTTTGTAAATACAGTTCACAAGTAATGGTTTACATACACACAGGTTCAATCCAAGACGAGATTAAAGTTAACATTGAATTTAGTACAACTGGGGAAAACAGTAAATTAAAACATAATAGTAATAATACATTGGTGCACTCAATACCAGGGCTCTTTTTGTAGCAGGAACTCTTTTGCATATTAGGACTCACACACCCACTTAATGTAGCCAATCCTCCAAGAGCTTACAGAGCTCTTTTTACAGGGGCTACTGTAAGCTCTTGGAGGATTGGCTACATCAGGGGTGCGTGGCCAAATATGTAAAGGAGTTCCTGCAAAGAGCCCTGAATAATACTATCTAGAAAATAAGATATTAAGCATTGGTACAATATGATAAGGTATCTGTGTAGCTATTGAGTTAAAGTGGAGTGTCGCTATGACATATATTACTTGACTCTACACCTGTGGGAATGAGAATAAAAAGGAGAAAGTAAGAAAATAATGAACAGGAGAATAGAGAAATAAAGAAAATAAGAGAATGAAAGGTGGTAAAGAGAACCTGGTTAAAACAAAAGCATTTGTGGGTATATCGGATTGGTAGGCAGTAGATCTTGCGCATATATATATTCAAGAAAGGGGGAACCATTTCTCTTCAAATGATGTTCTCCTAGGATAGAGATCTGTTTGAAGTAATCTGTCAGTGATCCTCTCCATGATCGGGTGATCCCATATCTTCAAAACCCAGGCATCTATGGTTGGTAGCATTGGTGATTTCCAAGAGAACACTAATACAATTTCCCCAACTTGACTGCAGGATCGGCAAGTGAGTTGTGTGCCAACAGCTGCCTCATATGCCTAGCTGAGTCACGTGGTGATGCTGCACCCAAGCCAGATGCTGTCATGCAAATCACCCAGGTGGCAGGATTGTAAAAATGACCAATGTTCAGCTAAGCTAGCGTCCTTGTGGGGGTGGGGGGGAGGCTTGAGAAAAGTACCCACCCAGGTTGCTGGCTCACTGCAACTTTCCCAATCTGCCCAGGCCTCTGCCTTGCAAAGGTGCCACAATGCTAACAGCATGGGGATCTTCCTCATGTACTCAGGAAGACATTTTCACAGTGCCAGAGCCAGTGCAGAGGAAACGCTGGTGGAGGCAGATGGCACTTGAATTTGCCTTTATGTTGGAATGTTAAGCAAGACTTGATCCAGAGAATGGAGCTGCTGCTCAGGAATACATTGGGAGAGATGGGCTTGCTGGTATGTGGGTTCTAAGCCATGCAAGCCTTTGTAGGTACCAGTATTTTGCATTGGATCCAGACACAGATAGGTTACCAGTGCAGTGCTATTAAAACAGGTGCCATATGTATGTTAAGGCTGGCTCTGGCTGTTAAATAAGCCACCTCATTCTATACTCATTGAAGTCTTCAAAGGCAGCCCATTGTAGAGTGTGTTGTAATAGTCCAATAGTGTTATGAATCAGAGTGGCCTATCCACTGAATCCAAATAAGGACACTATTTCCATGTTAAATGAAGATGTGTGAAAATGTGCTTTGGACCACTATCTTAACCTACTTCTCTGTTACAGATTCAGGTGAGTAGCCACAAGGGTCATTTCGAGCAGGAGCTTGGGAGAGAGCAGCTCCAGGAGTTGGTGCCAGTCCCCGCCCCCTGCCAGGGGAATGCCTGCTTGTGTCATGGCTGCAGCAAAATGACCCCGTCCCCTGGAAAGGTCCTTGTTCCTCTGACCATCTGAAGGCTTCAGCCACCGCTGAAGCTATCCTCCCAGAATAGTGGTATTTCTGAGGCTTGGATTGGTAGCTGTCCCCTCTCTGCCAGCTCTTTCTCTCTTTCTTTTTCTCTCTCTCTCTCTCCTTTCTTTCTTGCCTTCTGACATACTTCTGGTGATGTCAGGTGGTGTAGCATATGCAAATAAGTTATGCTAATGAGTTATGCTAATGAGCTCCTGCACCTCTTTTTCTACAAAATGACCCCTGAGTAGCCATGTTGGTTTGAAGCAGCAAAACAAAGTTTGAATCCAGTGGCACCTTTAAGACCAACAAAGTTTTATTCAAGTATTTCATGTGAATCTATCTATATGGTCAATAGTTTGGGTACTAGCCTTCTGGAAACTAAGAGAGAGAATTCTCATAGAAAATGAACTGAAGTGCTTGGGGAAAACACTGAAACAAAAGCCTCTCAACCTAAAGACTTAAGTCACTGTGAAAAACTTAAGAAACTTTCATTAGCCTGAAATACAAGAACTGAAGTCTGGGCATGTACTGGTTTTACCTCAGAAATTTCAACAGCCAAAATATTGTACTTTGACAAGGTGGGACAGCAAAGAAGGAAACACATTATTAGGGTGGCTCAGTCAGCAAAAGGGAAAGAAAACCGAGGGAAAATTTTGCCTCTGAGGGAGGGAAGTGGACGGGGACATTATAGCAGGACTATAAATGTGAGGTAAACAAATAAACACCTACCAGTTGACCAAAGACATAGACATCCAGCTCCCCATATGTTTAAAAATGCCACACAGCAAATATCTCCATTCTGCAACTGTTCTCCTGAAGCCACCACAATGAAAGACCTAGGATATCTTGTAATTGTTTTTAACCTGTTTTTGGCAGCTCTCTTGGAAATCCCTCAAGGAGAGGGGCCTAATTAATTAACACTTAAACACTGACTAAAAACAGATAGTTTTGATGGACGTTTGTCCCAGACACAAGTGCACTGAATGAAGTTCAGCAGTTTCTGCAAGACCTACTCCACACAACTATTGATGGGTGCAGCAGTTGTTGTTGTAATTATGTTTGTTTAGTTAGAAATAAAGTATATTCATGAATTTAAGGGAGGGGAGCTGGCTCAGTGGCAGAGCATCTTCTTTGAATGTGGATGGTCCCAGACTCAGTCCCTGGCATCTCTATTAAAAGGATCAGATAGTAGGTGATAGTAGGTGACAAAAAAGGCTAATGCAACAGAGGTACAACATCTAAATCACAAGATGTTATAGTCCCACTGTACACTGCATTGGTCAGGCTGTACCTGGAGTATTGTGTACAGTTCTGGAGGCCTTGCTTCAAAAAGGATGTGGACTGAATGGAGCGCATGCAGAGAAGAGCGATGAGGATGATCGGGGGTCTGGAGACCAAGCCCTATGAGGAAAGGCTGAGGTACTTGGGAATGTTTAGCCTGGAGAGGAGAAGATTGAGGGGGGACATGACTGCTCTTTTTAAGTATTTGAAGGGCTGTCACTTAGTGGAGGGCAGGGAGCTGTTCCTGTTGGCAGCAGAGGATAGGAATCACAATCACAGGTTTAAATGAAGAACGGGAAGGTACCGGCTGGATATTAGGAAAAACTTTTTTACAGTAAGAGTTGTGCAACAGTTGGAATCAGATACCTAGGGAGGTGGTGAGCTCCCCCTCACTGGCAGTCTTTAAGCAGCGGCTGGACAAACACTTGTCAGGGATGCTCTAGGCTGATCCTGTATTGAGCAGGGGGTTGGACTGGAGATGTATGGCCCCTTCCAACTCTGTGATTTTATGATGTACAGGACCTTCACTTGTGACTCTGGAGAGCTCTATGTATTGACTGAATGTGCAGGAAGAGAGAGAATGTACAAGTGTGCTAGTCCTGCCAGTTTGGTGTATTGGTTAAGTGCGCGGACTCTAATCTGGGAGGACCGGGTTTGATTCCCCACTCCTCCACTTGCACCTGGCTGGATGACCTTGGGCAAGCCATAGCTGTGTACCAGCTGTTCTCTCAAGGACAGCTTGGGAAAGAGCTCTCTCAGCCCCACCTACCTCACAGGGTGTCTGTTGTGGGGAGGGGAAGGGAAAGGAGTTTGTAAACCACTCTGAGACTCTAAGTGAGTGAAGGGCGGGGTATAAATCTAATCTAATCTAATCTCTTCTTCTTCTTCTTCTTCTTCCCTACTTTCATGCAATCACTGTGTCATCTGTACAGTATGCATGTGTGAGGGAAGTGTCCACATGCACACGTGATTGGGGATGTGGCTTTCTGAACATAGCCTGTCATGGGGAAGGAGAATACACACAGACATTCCCTCTGTGGTGTGCTGATGAAACAACAATCATGCAGCGGCAAAGGTACACTACACTTGTGCCCACTTCTCCCTCTCCACACATTCAGTCAACAGGTGTAGGGGTTGAGTGTAACAAGGCTAGAATGCAAGCCTTCTATTCTTGGTTGTGTCTAAATCTGTTTTCTTTTCACCCTGTTTGATTGTAGTGTACAACTGCATTAGAAGCAACACTTTCTGCATATTTCTTTTCCAACATTCAATTCCAAGTGCTGTCTGCCTCCTTCAGACCTTGGTACTTCCCACCTCTCCATATTTCTTGTCCCTTTGTATTCTGTTCTTGCTACCCACTAGACCCTAGGGAGAGCTTTTAAGATTTCCTTCTAGCATCTCCTACCCTGCCTGGTGATTCTATTCCTGTCTATTCCAGTTTGATGCCGAAAGGAAGCATGTGCATGGGCTTTCTGTTTGTGCGTGCATGGTGCTTTGAGCAAAGCCATCTACCCATAAATAAAGGTACACAACAACAGCTCTTCTGAAGTGTGCTTGGGGGGGAGGTATATACCATGCAAAAGTACTGTGAACACAGTAGAAAAACCATTATTTTAAAAAATTGCATAATTAACTTGGAACAAAAGAAAGTGAGGGACAACATTGATTAGGCAAGCATGCCTACTAATTCATCCACTTTGTTCTTACAGAACAAAATGCCTTTCCTTGATTGGCCACCCACACTCTATTTTAAATAGGTCTAGGAATTCTGAAGCTTTTAAGTATACCGTACTGAACTTTCAAAAGGTCATCTTAACACTAGAAAATAGTCTATTAGTACTAAATGGTCCATTTGAACATTATGGCAGTTTAGAAATTGACATGGGAGTGACATAACATAATCAATTTTTTCTTGTAAGATCAATATGAAGGAACTGGAAACAGTCTGGGGACTGAGTATTTTACTTTCACACTTCATGGTCTTGTAAACATATTCAATCATTTTGGTGAATAATCCAAGCCCAAATATATGTATCATCACAAATTATGTAATTCCCCTTAAACCAGAAGTAATGCTGCTAAGTCTATTTCAAAACACAAATATTCCCCTAATAAGATGAGACTTAATAGCATTATTATGTGCTGCAGCCTGCATAGTCATTGCAGCAGCTTGGGAAAGCAGTAAACTACCTTTGTTATCAGATTGCTACAAGAAGATTTGAAATATACTTGTTATGGGGAAAAATTTGGACCAGCAGATATGGATCGAATCAAATCAATATATCTCTAATTTTCTTGAACTGTGGTCCCGTTTATCATTGACTGTATAGCACATAAAGATTCTGGCTTCCATTTTACCCACCCCAAACAGTCCTTAGTTTTGTAATCCAGATACAGATCTTGAGAGCTGACCAGATTGGGTTTTGTGTGGGCAAATCAACATTAGATCATACCCACTATTATGTGGGGTTCCTCAGGGGACAGTCCTTTCCCCAAGGTTGTTTAATATCTATATGCGCCCTCTCACCCAACTGGCTTGGAGCTTCAGGCTTGGGTGTCACCAATATGCAGAAGACACCCAGCTGTATCTGCTCTTGGATGGCCACCTGGATACTGCCCCACAACATTTGGCTGAGGATCTGGAGGCTGTGGTGGGATGGTTAAGGAAGAGCAGGCTGAGACTGAATCCGGGGAAGATGGGGGTTTTGTGGCTGGGGAAGGAGGCTTCAGGGTTGGGGCTCAGGCTCCTGGCTCTTGATGGGGTGCCATTGATACTGGATGCCTCCTTGTCTATGGAAGCACAGTCACAAATATGATCAAATTGGCGTTTTCTTGTGGCACCCTGACCTGCAGGATTTGATGCAGTTCTGCAGGGCCTGCAAAGCATAAAATGTTCCACAAGGCTTTTAGTCGAGGACAGCAATGGGAGATTAAGACTGGCACCCTCTCTCCTTTTTTTTCTTTGGCCCTCACATACCCTTCCCTGCCCTGCTGTGCAAGGACAGCAGTGTGAACAGCAATTGAGGTTTAAATCACCATCTTGATGGGTTTTAATTTCTGTTACTCTGAGTAATTTTAACCATATGTTAAGTGTATTTTTAATGTCTAAAATGTTGTTTATCTCCCAGAGCCTGCTCTGCTGGGTGGGCAGTTCATAAAGTAAGTAAATAAGTAAGTAAGTAGTCATATCCCAAATACTTTATGGGATCCCTGCCTGGACTGGCGCCTTTAATCAACATGATGAACAGATCCAGGCAATGTTTCTGTGATGTATCCTTGGAGTGTCAAATTGTGTAAATTATGCAGCCGTGTGCCTGGAGACAGGAGAGCACCTCCCAGTGACCAGAGGTTGGCTATCGACCTTAAAATTCTGGTGACACCTTTTCTCTAGAACAGAAACTGAGAGCTATGTCTGTCTGCTGCTATTGGACTCATTTACATCTAATTGGTCAACCTCCATACTGAGAAAAATACAATCTATTGGTATCTCCTTTTAAGTGATTAAGTGCGTGGACTCTAATCTGAGAGAACCAGGTTTGATTCCCTACTTCTCCATATGCAGCTGCTGGATGATCTTGGGCAAGTTATAGTTCTGTCAGAGCTGTTCTCTCAAGGACAGTTCTCAAAGAGCTCTCTCAGCCCCACCGACCTCACAGGGTGTCTGTTGTGGGGAGGGAAAGGGAAAGGAGTTTGCAAACCACTCTGAGTGAAGGGCGGTGTTTAAATCCAATCTCTTCTTCTTCTTCTACTCCCTGCTCATGTTAGGCGAATCTCAAATATTTAGAACTTTGAGGCAAGGGTCCTTGACACTGAAAAACTCTCTGTTCCGGTATTACCTGCTCCCCTCTGAAGTTCAATATAACACCAAAAAATGGGCATATAGCCACCTATTTTTTACAGCTTTCAGGCCCATCATTAAGACAAGCTTTTATGCTTGCATGCTTCAACGCTCTACCATCTATGGTCATTTATGGTAGATTCACAAATGTTCCCTAACCTGAAAGGACATGTCTATGTAATAGTAGGAAAACAGAATTGATTACCCACATCTCACTAGGTGTGAATTCTACAACAAAATACAAGATGTCTTAATCAGTCTCCTTTTGATCAATAGGCACAGTTGAGCAGAAAAGAGGCTAGTATCCTTCCTTCTATCAGAGCTCCACCCTCATATTATCTTTGCAGTGGCAAGTTTTCTCTCTGTCACTATGAGGGTTAGAGAATATAAAGTTAAAGCCCTGGTGGAATTATTGTCTTTGTATATTCAAAATCTGTGGGTTTTATGATTTTTTTTAAATCTGTGCCAATAAAGGTTTGGACTGACGGACTATTCAGCTGTGAGCCATTAAGCAATGACAAATCATGCATGTGTGAATTGGCTTCAGATCATCAAATGGTGCAATTACAAATACAAATTGAAAGATGGTGAGAGAGGTGTAGACGTGCATAAAGCCAATCCAGTGCTGTCAGGAGCAAACTGCATCTTCTGCAAAGATAAACAAAATAATATCTGCTGAGAACAGAAGTAGTCCTGTAGTGCCATCCAATGCAGAGTTATACCCCCACATAAGTCCATTGAAATCAGTAGGCTTAGAAGGCTGTAATTCTGCTTAGGATGGCATTGTTAATCTTTCAGATTTGCATGTTAGTATCTGTAGAGAACAGTCTTATTTCACTTTAAGATGAGACTATATTCTACTTTTCCATATGTAGGAAGGTGAACAGATCCCTATCCAGGCCATTAACAGTCAGATGATGAAACAGAAAACAGAAAATTACAAGGCAATACTGAGTTACAACGTTCAAAGTCCTTTGAAGTCAAGATGGCACCATTAGAAATCTATCTTGTCCAATATAAACTACACTACTGATGCTAGAATATGTTGAAATGAAGTTGTATGAATTCTTATTTTTGTGTATACTGCTTTTCTAGAGGGAAAACACTCAAGTACAAAGCAGAATTTTATCATCAATTTTCAGTTCAACACATTCCAGAGTGTGCCAGTTCATTTGTGTCTAGATCCTGGCCATTTCTTCTGGCTTTCCACAAAACTGGTAAACGTGAATGTAGAGTTCAACAGCTAGAAGATGTTTGAAGTATTATCTCTGTGCTGCAGTGCTGATGGTCCACTTGGGGAACAGACTATCTAAGCACTGTTACATTAAACTGCAGTTATGTAACAGTGCATTTTCCTTTGGAAATGCAGTTAAAATGGATTAAGGGGTTGAGCACCATAAACTTATCAAATATGCATGAGAACTGCACACTGTAAATATTTTCATTTCTACAGCTACTATCAACAATACAAACTGCTGTTAAAATTAGTGAAATTGTTTGACTGGAAAGAAACCCAAAAGGGCGCCTATCTGAGCCTTCAAACAATTCTTTGAATTCTCAGCCTCCTCAGAAATTAGCCCATATTTTAATAGATTTTCTTACAACTTTTGGTATGCCACCAGGAGAGACCAGGATTTATGGGTGTGAAAGTTGGACAACTAAGAAAGCTCATGGGAAGAAAACTGATTAATTGGAAAGATGGTGTTGGAAAAGAGTTTTCCAGATACCAAGACCCCCTTGGATAGTAGGGTCCCCCTGTTATTATGGACTTAGTTGTTTTAATACACACACCCTTTTACAACCTAAGTGCCAAGGGGATCTGAAACTTGGGGAGTGTCATAAAGGCACGTGGGTACAGCAATGACATTGGAAAATCCCAGGAAAGAAAAGAGAAGATGTGCTGATTAACTGCAATTTCCCCCAGATCAGTGGCATATCATTCTCAAGAACAAAAAACCTTTAAATGCTAAGAACATCACCAAACATCCTGACACACCCTGGAGGTGTCTACCCACTTCCAAGGCTTGCCTAAAGTAGCATATCCCCCACTCCAATGGATACTTCATAAAGTCAATGTGAACCATTTCCAGCTATAGACATTTGGGCAACCTTTAAGTATTGCTAATCCAATCCATCCACTGGTCTAAAGGTGGTCTAACATCTGATCCACCCAGGATGGGCCATCAAGAAGACATTTAATCCCATCATTAATGCCTGGTTCTTTGTCAATATGCTAAAACCATCCAACGATGGTCCCATCTTCGAAAGTCAGATATTTCCCTACTAATCTTCCTTTTAGATTTTGACAGCAGTTAACTTCAAATTGCCTAGTCATATTCAAGCTTCATATGTTGGATTAATCAAGTTCCTGGGAAAACGGGTTCCCTTGTCTAGCTATGGGATGCTTCCCCATAAAAAGACTATCCTAGGTCAGTGAAAAAGGTGCCAGATTGTCCCACCACCTGAACACCCCTGCTTCACGGGCTCTTCCCCCCCCCCCCCCCCGGCTGCATCTGACCCTGGACCTCACCAGACCCCAAACCCTGAATTTAAGCTTGTCGGTCTCATCTCTTTAAAAAAATCCCAATTTTCTCCCTTCTATCTTATAATTGGGCTCCTTTGTTGAGGTGTGTGTGTGTGTGATTACTTAGGGAATTAATTCTCAGATGCTAAGCGTAGGTTCTTTACAATTTTACTTCTTTTATTCTATATATGATAAAGCTATGCAAGTTCAGAAGCTGGGGGGTTGGCAGAAAGATGTGGGGCGAGAGCCCCCCTGCAATCCTGGCATCACTTCAACCTCCCCCTCAAAAGACAAGAGGAGAGACCTGCCTGATCCTTCCCTCTTCCATTTGCTCCCCAGAACCAGGTGTCAGCTGGAGTAAAATCAAGGCAGAAGAAAGCCCCCTGTCCGCCTTGGTCCTCCTCATGCCCCTTCCCTGATGTTGCCTGGGCAAGCCTTACAGGGTAGCCAAAGGCAGAGCAGCAGGCTGTAGTAGACAACAAGCTGCAGTCAGGTGGGGAGCTGTTGTGGAAGTGGATTTGGTCATGCTCCATGGATGCCAGCTCTAGGCCTCTCCCCCCCCCTGCACCATCACATGGGGTCCACATCTGCCTGGGGGGCGCTGTTGCACAGCATCAGCTGCTGGAGCTTTGGGGCACCACTCAGGCAGCTGAGCTAGGGCTGCCAAGTGGCCCCGGGGGGGTGGGGAATCCCCCACTACAGGGGTCCCCAATCCGCTAGCCTAGATTCAGCCGGTGGGGGGGACCCCACCCCCGAAGTCGTCCGATCAGGACGACTACCCCAGCATGATGACATCACCCAGAAGTGACATCATCATGCTGGGCATGTTGCCAGGGCGACGCTCTAGCAACCATAGTGTTTTGGGGCAATTGCCAGAGCATCGCTCTGGCAACGTGCCCAGCCTGATGACATCACTTCCACGCACACTGAAGTCCCGGGACAGGGACAGGAGTCCCCCACCATCAACAAGGTAGGACTTGGCAACCCTAGGCAGCTCACTGGTCCTGTCCTGCCCAACCCAACCCAACCACTGGCTGGTTGGTGGACAAGAGTCAAAAAGCACCCTGTGATGCCCATTTAACCCCACCTCAACGGCTTGCCCTCTCTACACAGTGCTCCGGTGCAACTACTGCTCACCTCAGCCAGGGCATTGTGAATTTGGGAAGGGGTGTTGCCCTGTGGGCCCCATGCTAGCTACAGCCCTGGGCTTCCCAAAGCAGGTTGTGGTTTCAGATTTGAAGTATATACTAGTATCTAAAAGAGGGAGCCTGAGACCATTCAGTCTAGATTCCAAAATTACCTAACTGTGCCACTAGATGGAACAACTGCAGATCTGAATGCTTCTTCATAAAAAAAAAGTCTTGTATATACAAAGTGTATACATCATGGGGAAATCAACTAGCATGGATCTCTTCTGCTTGACATGTTGGTTTCTGTGTACAGGGATTTTCTTTTAATATAGAGGAGCAATCAGGCATGCAATCTCATGCCTTCAGTCTGGTACTGTTCAGCCATTTATTACATCATGCCCAAATATACTTATTAGGAAGAAAATCCCACTAAATATACCTCTAAATGAAGGACTTGTCTGCTAGACCATGAAAGCAAAATATGCCTACTGAGTACCATCAAGAAGCAGCTATCTTAAAGCTTCATTACCTCTCTGAGGCACACAACGCTATTCTACTGTTGAGGTAATCTGTAAGCAGCTTCAAGAGTTCTGGGGGACCGTTTGTAGAATATGGGCAATAGTCTTGGGTCGGTAAATCTTTGCACTCTGCAAATCTGTGAACTCTGAACTTTTGAGGATCTTGGGACCCAGGCATGACAGAATTTGGCAAGAGTCTCAAAAAGGCATCTACACACCGAGAACGTCATGTATCTAATTCTGAACCTAGCCCCTGTGTGGATTAAAAAAAAACCCCAGAGCATGGGGCCAGGTACAGATAGGAAGAAGAAGAAGAAGAAGAAGAAGAAGAGATTGGATTTATACCCCGCCCTCCACTCCCCAAGGGAGTCTCAGAGCGGCTTACAAACTCCTTTCCCCTCCCCTCCCCACAACAGACACCCTGTGAGGTAGGTGGGGCTGAGAGAGCTTTTTCCCAAGCTGTCCTTGAGGGAACAGCTGGTACAGAGCTATGGCTTGCCCAAGGTCATCCAGCCAGGTGCAAGTGGAGGAGTGGGGAATCAAACCCGGTTCTCCCAGATTAGAGTCCGCGCACTTAACCACTACACCAGACTGGAAGTATTCTTCTACAAACCTGGGGGGTCTCATAGGTTCTCAGAAAAAAACAAAGGAAAAAATAACATTTGGGATAAATGACCATGATCATCTGATGCTATGTGGTGAGATCTTGGCCACCATTTTTAAAGAAGTGGGACAATGACAAAGAGTGAGAGCCCCCACTGCCTCTGCAGAAGCCAGGCAGTAGAAGCGCTTCAGCTGGCATAGCAGAAGAGGAGGATTAGGAGCTGTTGTTGCCATGTGAGCAGTCAATTGGCACTGCAGGCAGGTGGGTAGGGGAGGAAGAGCTGATACTTCCAAGTGGTAGAGAAGGATGGGATTCCTCACTTCACAAGTCTGGTGGGTTCAATGCTTCTCTCTCTCTCTCTCTTTTTGTGTATTCCCACCCCATGGGGTTGGCTTGTATACAATACAGGGTTACACTGTTTCTCTAATTGTGCAGAAAGACCTTTTTATTAAGGGAATGGGGACACAGTTAATGTATGTGAAATTTTAGGCAGTGTGCATTTCTTTGTTCGTTGCACACAGTATACTGTTGCACTGTTTCTCTAATTTGTCGTTGAGTTTGGGGTTTTTGTTTCTTATATGTATTGAACTGTTTATTGCTTGTAATGGGGTGTGCACCAAAAAATCGATATTTGGGGGGTTGGGGTATATCAAACCCAAAAAATATTGGTATATACTGATATGTAGTTTGTACAAAATGTACAAAATGAATACAAACAAATGACAAAAGACCTTATCCACAAGTTGTAAACAGTCCAAGTGCTGTGTGGTGGAATAGTCTCACACAAGCAATTCTGTAAGAATCTTTAATCAAGCCAGAGTTTCCTCCAAGTTGCAATAGCTGGATTTACTCCACAAATTATGCAACAGTACAGAATAAGCAACTGATAGTGGAATGGTCTGAAGTATATATTTGTTGATGGGACCAAAGCCTCCATTGAAGAACAAAATTCCTCAGTATGAATATTTTCAAACGAAACAATACACACTTCCCAGGTAAAGTCGTGTTTCAAGTAGCGTCTTCAAGTCAAAGAAGAAACTTCTAAAGAAATTGTATAATACAGAGTAAGCATGTAACAACAGTACACTTATACCAGTTCTAAATACCATCATAATTTATATTGTTTATGAGCAGGTACTCACCCCAACTTTCATTCTGTCTACATATAGCAACCAAACTTGTCAGCTGTTAGGTTTAAATGGACATAGAAATAGAAAAGGAAACTATGAACAATAACACACCAAAATATACTCCCCAAAGACAATAAATTCAAATTCAATATTGCAAAGTAGGCTAGAGTATAATAGCAGAAAATTATCACAATCACAATAACAATTATTACATGTAGTACCCAACACAATAGTACATCCAGTATAGATTCAAGTGATTCATGAGCCGACGAAAAATGGTAAGGCTTTCAATACCAAACATCCATAGTAGACAGACACTACCAATCGTCCAAATTAGTAAAAAAAAAACCAAACAAGGTGACAAACAAGTCACTTCTCTCTTATCTTCTCTTATCTTTTCCAGACACTGTCAAATGTCCAAATAGTCAAAGAAGGCAAAACAAGGTGACAAATGAGTTACTTATCTTCTCTTATCTTCTCAATGGTAATTTGATCGATGATTCAAACATTTCGGGGGGGGGGGGGGAGAGACCTTTTTCAAGAGGTATATATAAAATCTTCCTCCAGAAAAGCAGTAATTCTGTGGTGCAATGTTACCAGGGCCAGGGCTTTTTTGGTGGCGGCGGTGGAATGAGCTCCCAGAAGAGTTCCGCAGGGCCTGCAAGATGGAGCTCTTCCACCAGGCTTTTACTTAGGAGCTGCCACTGTCACTAGTAACCATCACTAGTAATAATTGTATCAATCAATACAGTTTGGTTCCGTTACAAAAATTGCATGATATTTGTATTGTTGCCACTTCAATCTTAATAAAATATAAATTAAAAAAATATACAGTCTGGTTCCTGGTGAACTACTGACAGCCTGTGTGTACCAAGTAAGATTGATAAACAGGAAATGTAGCAATACCATTGTTAGGACATCGGAACAACATTGCTAGCACTTTAATATTTAATACTATAATGTCTTAATGAATGGTTTTAAAGTTTATGATGATTTGACTGTTTTAATGTGTGTAAGCCGCCCTCAGCTGCTGTGCCGGGGTAGGGCGGGATATAAATGAGAATATAAATAAAATAAATAAATAAGTATTAGAAGCAAATTCAAGGCTGAGCCCAATAGCCTCAATGCAAATTCACAACACAATGATATGTTATACAGAAGGCACACCCCTAGTCAGTTTGGTGTAGTGGTTAAGTGCGCGGACTCTAATCTGGGAGAACCGGGTTTGATTCCCCACTCCTCCACTTGCACCTGCTGGATGACCTTCGGCAAGCCATTAGCTCTGTACCAGCAGTTCTCTCAAGGACAGTTGTCTCAAGAGCTCTCTCAGCCCCACCTACCTCACAGGGTGTCTGTTGTGGGGAGAGGAAGGAAAAGGAGTTTGTAAGCTGCTCTGAGACTCCAAGTGAGTGAAGGGCAGGATATAAATCCAATCTCTTCTTCTTCTTCTTCTTCTTCTTCTTCTTCTTGCTTGTAGTATCCTGTTTTTAGCGCTCTGCTCTTGAATTTGTAATCCTATTGCAGTGTTGACTGTATATATTATACGGCTCTGATTGCATTGTTGTAAATTGTATAATCTGCCTTGAGTCTCAGTTGGAAGGGTGAAGTAAATAAATTATAATAAACTCAAATCTAATTTCAGAAGTGGAATGCTTATCAAAGATATTATTAGAACGTTCTGCCATGGGTTGTGTCTGTTCCATACCTCTTCTAACTGTGTCAGTGAGAATGGCTCAGCTAGCATAACTCCAAGCTCAATCCCCAAATCAAAAGAATGTTTTAATACCTGCATGGAATTTTAGATGCTATTATTGAACACATGCCTATTATGTATTGTCTCTTCTCTGGCCCTTCCGACCAAAGACCTTTAAAACTAGATAGTTCCTAATTCCTCTTGAGGCTTTATAATAGCAGCAAAATTTCAGAAAGTGAGAGATAATGAAGAAAATGCAGCTGTCAAACTACAAGCTAAGGCAGCTTAGAATTTAGACTCCAGGGCCACTCTTGAAATAAAGTTTAGAAACAGCAAAACTATTGGAGTATTTCTGTTGAGCCTGGTTTCAAATCCCTGCTCAGCTCTAAAGCTCAGTAGACGACCTAAAGCCATTCTGTGTCTCTCCAGCTAACATATTTCACAGGGTTGTTGTGATGATAAACCGGGGGGAGGGGAGATAAATATGTACATTACCCTGAAGTCCTTGGTGGAAAGGTCAGATAAAGATCTAATAAATAGTAAGAGCAACCCCAACATCTAGGGGAGAAGAGCAGTAACATGGAGAAACAAAAGGGCTTCCAGAATTGGTAGTTCCTTGAGCAAAAATATGAACTGCCTCACCAGAGTCAGTTATGGTCAATAAACATTTGTTGATTCTGAAGCCTAGGAAATAAAAGAGTGTTATGTTAAATACATAATGATGACTGGTCCTTTTGAGTTCACTGCTTATCCTTCCTTCCATTTTCTTCTTTGCTTTCCTTTATCCTGTACGATAAAATTTGCTGGAGGTAGACATATTAACATAAGAACATAAGAGAAGCCAATGTTGGATTAGGCCAGTGGCCCATCCAGTCCAACACTCTGTGTCACACAGTGGCCAAAAATACCAGGTGCCATCAGATTGTCCAGCAGTGGGGCCAGGACACTAGAAGCCCTCCCACTGTTCCCCCACCCATCAAACACCAAGAATACAGAGCATCACTTGCCCCAGACTGAGAGTTCCTATCTATACTTTGTGGCTAATAGCCACTGATGGACCTCTGCTCCATATGTTTATCGAATTCCCTCTTGAAGCCGTCCATGCCTGTAGCTTGTGTAATATTCTATTACACCAAACACATCTCTGTGTACTGTTCAATGTTTATGACTGATTCCATCTGTTAATTGAAACTGTGTACCATCCAAATGTTCCTTCAAATCTGTCATCCATATATTTACTCAGCTCAGACACAATGCAAACTATTAACTATAGTTAGTCGTGAAACCAGGATTCAGCTAGAAGATAATGGACCTGTCAAGATGCAAGATTAAACCAAGATTTAATTTAACTAGCCATAGTTAATTGGTTGTCTGGAACGTCTGACACTACCCTTATTATGACTAGTTTGGGTACCCCAAATCAGGATCTGAAACCAGGATATGAAGTTAGTGAGTCAGTTCTGATTTTGAATTATATATGAATGTGCTATCCTGGTTTAAATCCTGGTTTGTTTCCCACTGGTGCTACACGCCTGCCCTGCCTATAGTCATCTGGAAAGAGCTGCTTAAGATAAAACTGGCCTTGCCATCAGGCAGCTGTTACTAGTGTCTGGACTCCCACCACTCTAAGTCTACCTGGCAACAGACATCTTCTCCCAGTCACAGCAATGTGACAAGATCCTTCCATACATCTCACGTTTCTCATACCTAGCTGTCAGAAAGTGTTGGATTAGCACCGTTTAGTAATTCATAGCTTATCACAATGGACCTCTAGCCACAGAAGGAGCCACTGTGGTATAGCGGTTAGAGCAGGGGTCACCAAAGTGGTGTCTATGGGTACCACAGTGCCCGCCGAGTGTTTTTAGGAAGTGGGCGGGCCAGGTAGGGGCTTTGCCCAGCCAGGATTCTGATTGACTATCAAAGATTTGATTAGATATGCAGGGTTTTTTTTAATGTTGCTTTGGCAGCAGCTGCCACCACAACACAAGGATCGGCACTGCATTAGTGAAGTTAAGCTGTGGTAATCGTATCATTTTGCAGCTGTCTCCACCTCCTGTGGCAGCCTTTTTGTTGCTGCGCCCACCATGCCATGTCAGAATGCAGGCTGAAAAGGTTGGAGAACTCTCAGTTAGAGTGTCAGACTAGGTAAGATCTGGGAGACCCAAGTTCAAATCCCCACTTCTGCTATGGAATACTGCTGGGCGACTTTGGGCCTGTCACATTCTTAGTCTAACTTATTCCACAAGGTTGTTTATGAGAGAGGAGAATGATATAAGCCACTTTAGGTACCTATAGGAGGGGGAAGCAGGGAATAAATGAAATAAATAAAAAATAGGGAGCCATTAGCCATTAGTTTGGCATAGTGGTTAAGTGCACAGACTCTAATCTGGGAGAACCGGGTTTGATTCCCCACTCCTCCACTTGCAGCTGCTGGATGACCTTGGGTGAGCCATAGCTCTGTCAGAGCTATCTTTAAAAGGGCAGTTTCTGTCAGAGCTCTCTCAGCCCCACCTACCTCACAGGGCATCTGTTGTGGGGAGGGGAAGGGAAAGGAGTTTGTAAGCCGTTCTGAGACTCCGAGTGAAGGGCAGGGTATAAATCCAATCTCTTCTCCTCTTCTTCTTCTTACTACCTATTGGAAACAAGGCACTGAGAGGATGGGTGGGCACTATTTATTACTGGTTCCTCACATTGCTGTATATGAATCACAACAAGTTACCACCTGCTAAATGGCAATTTGTATTCACTTAATGTGAAAGCACAGATTTAGAATATACAAGAGGAGACCCGCAACAAAATTTTGCATAATGTGTTGTGGCCCTACCATAGTCTTCGTTGCAGGCAGTCCTTGCAAGAAACTTGTGGGGAAGGGGCATTCCCCTACCTTTTTTCCCCTCTCCCCCCCTTTCTTGTCAAAGTACCCACCTCCTTTCTGCATGCACCCCATATCTTCCCTCACGTCCTTCTCCTCTCACCCCTTCTATGTCAGCTTTCCTCTCTAGCCCATTCTCTAGCAATCCTTGGGCAGCAGCAGCAGAGGGCAGGAAAGCAGGTTCCCAGAGAGGCTCCGCCGCCCCTTTGGCTGGCTGAAGCTATAGTCTTCGTTGCCGTCAGTCCTGGAAGGGGCTGTCCCAGTGGCGGGGCGCACAGCTATTCCGGTGGCGGCTTCCCTCATGGCTCCAATGGCTTTTCCCGTGCCTCAGTAAGTCCTTTCTCTGCACTTGCGCAGAGTAAGCAGTTTTACTTTTGGTGGGATTTCAGTATCCCCGTATACTTTTAAAAACATTTTAGATTTTTCTGCAAACATGGGGACTGCCCCAAGTTTGCTGGAAAATCTGCTTACCTTCCATGTGACCCAGATGCACAGAAATAAGTATCCACGTGCAGAGGAGACCTTGGCTGTTAAGATATATAGATGTAAAGTAATTGACCGTGTGTGGCCTGCCTTTCTCTCACTTCTGCCCTTCTGCCCATTTAAATGGTGGAAAAGGATTCAGTCAGAGGACACATCCTCCAATCCACAGGACCTCTAATTAAGAGGGAATAAGGCCCACAAGATTCTCTTGTACCCTAAAGAGCAAATCCCCATGAAGGCTGATGCTTGAAAAAAATAGTACAGTGAAAGCAAATAGCAAAAGGTCTTACAAAAGGACTGGAGCTTTCTCTGTGTACAATCGCTGATGGAAAGTAAAGGCTAAGCCATTTATTCTTGTATCAGAAGATAAACTTTCTCCATTCAACGTCTCAGGGATTCTTTTAATTAAATTATTGATCTTATGACCCAATTGAATTATACCAGTCATCTATTCAACTGCTTTCTTTTTTTCTCCCCTCCAGTTACCATTTAGTGAAATGAAAAGGTGCAAATTCACATTTCCTCATCACATTTTGGTTTAATTGATTTGCCCCTATGAAGAAATGTCTTTTTTCTTTGAAGGTCTGAACTAAGCAAAATCTTCTTTCCCGGCAGACAATAGGCAGGAGGGGGGAAGTCTGTCCAATTGCTTTCCAGCCTCACCTCAGCCAGTACTTTACAGCCACCTTTTTATAAATGCTAATAAGTCTAGCTAGAGACAATGGGATGGTCCAGTCCCTCCTCCCCACCCACAGTAACAGAGATTTGGAGGTATTAAATAATAGAATGACTTCAGAAAGAAACTACTGGAGACTTCAGGAAAAGCTTCTTTGATCCAGCCTGACCCTGTCAGTGGGAAGAGAAAGAGAAATGATTTTAAAAAAAACCTCCTGGGAGCAAGGAGAAGGCGCTCTTTAGTGCTGATTCCATCAAGGCAGACTGAATGCTTAACTGAAGTATGTGGGAGGCAGCAATTGCCATGTGCTGGCCTGCACACCTGAAAGAAGCTTCAAGGTAAGGGCAACTCTGTTGAACACCTGGTAACACTGTAGAACATCTGGTGACTTTCTAAGCAGATGATCATGTTTAGAGGGAGGGACAGAGGAACTGCATTTCCCCCTTTACTTTTGAATTCCTTGGCCAATCTAGTACTGTGCTAAAAGTATGCATGTGAACATTTTCTTTTAAATAAATAGATGTTGTTTACCTTGACTTCCAGAAAGCTTTTGATAAAGGTCCTCATCAAAGGCTCCTAAATAAGCTCAATAGTCATGGGATAAAAGGACAAGTCCTTTTGTGAATCAAAAACTGGCTAATTAAAAGGAAACAGAGAGTGAGTATAAATGGGCAATTTTGTCAGTGGAGGGAGGTAAGCAGTGGGGTACCACAGGGATCAGTACTCCGTCCGATGCTTTTTAACTTGTTCATTAATGATTTGGAGTTGGGAGTACGCAGTGAAGTGGCTACATTTGCAGATGACATGAAGTTTTTCAGGGTGGTGAGAACCATGGAGGATTGTGAGGCACTCCAAAGGGATCTGTCAAGGATGGGCGAGTGGGCATCAATGTGGCAAATGGGGTTCAATGTGGCCAAGTGCAAAGTGATGCACAGTGGAGCCAAAAATCCTAACTAAATACACGTTGATGGGGTCCAAACTGGCAGAGACTGACCAAGAGAAAGATCTTGGAGTCGCAGTAGATAACTCAATGAAAATGTCGAGACAGTGTGCAACTGCAATGAAAAAGGCCAGTGCTAAGCTGGGGGTTATTAGGAAGGGAACTGAAAACAAATCAGCCAGTATCATAATGCCCCTGTATAAATCAATGGTGCAACCTCATTTGGAGTACTGTGTACAGTTCTGGTTGCCACACCTCAAAAAAGATATTATAGCATTGGAAAAAGTACAGAAAAGGGCAACTATGATATGATAAAATGGTTGGAACACTTTTCCTATGAAGAAAGGTTGAAGCACTTGGGGCTCTTTAGCTTGGAGAAATGACAGCTGAGGGGTGACTTGATTGAGGTTTATAAGATCATGCATGGGATAGAGCAGGTAGAGAAAGAAGTACTTTTCTCACAATACAAGAAAACCACTGCACATGTGAACTCATGGGCATTCCATGAAATTGCTGAGCAGTCGGGTTAGAACAGATAAAAGGAAGTACTTCACCCAAAGAGTGATAAACACATGGAATTCACTGCCACAGGAGGTGGTGGCAGCTACAAGCATGGATGGTTTCAAGGGAATTAGATAAACATATGGAGCAGAGGTCCCATCAGTGGCTATTAGCCACAAGGTATAGATAAGAACTCTGAGTCTGGGGCAGGTGAGGCACTGTATTCTTGGGGCTTGGGGGGCAACAGTGGGAGGGCTTTTAGTGTCCTGGCCCCACTGGTGGACCTCCTGAGGACACCTGATTTTTTGGCCACCGTGTGTCACAGAGTGTTGGACTGGATGGGCCACTGACCTGATCCAACACTGGCTTCTCTTATGTTCAGGGTTTGAGGCTGTGTATGTGTTTCTGGAGATGGATATCTATATTTAAGATTTTAATGAATTCAAATACCGAATGTGCAGATTTTTAGGGGTTGTTACAATTTAAATCTAATTGTTGTCTAATTTGTATATTGTTTTATATTGTAATGGCTAATGGCTACACAATAAATTTTACTAACTAACTAACCACTAAATTCAGGTGGTGGTTGACCAGAGAGAGAGAGAGAGAGAAGCCCTTCTAGGTGTTGGGAAAGCCTTGGAGAACAAAATGGAACAGGACCTGCAGGTCAGAGAATGGTTCTTCCACCACAGCCCCCCTTCCGTTTTTTCTTCAGGACTTCTTTTCTTACCTTATTTAATATTCTTTCCCACTTCAGCTGTGCCCTTGCTTGCAGCTCCTCCACTTCCTCCCATGGAAGCTTCTCACTTCTATATAGGAAAATAAATAAATGAAGTCACTTATATTGACTGAGAGTAGTGAAGCCACGAGGATTCCATTCAAAAAGAAAAAAAGACAAGACAGCTCCCTAGAACTTGGGATCTCAGGCTCCAACTGCACATTATGACGTCTTCTCAGATGCTCTTCTCTGTTTGCCACCACAGTGCCCAGGGCAAAGTGGCTGCAGCCTCCCTGACTGCTGTTTTCTCCTCAGACCACTCTGGGGAGCCACTATTGGCTCCAGTTGTAAAAATCAAGTTACTTACGTGGCTAAAGGTAATTTTCACAACGGAGCCAACAGAAGGTTAAACTGTATGAGATTAAATTTAGGGATGCCATGGATTGCACCTGGAGCACTCCAGGTGAGCTGCAGACAGTGGGGGGGGGGAGTCTCTACTAGTCTGCCCAGAGCTACTCCAAGTGAGCCAGCAGAGACACCCCCCTTGCTCTCTGCAGCTCATCCAGCTCTGCAGCTCACCCAGCACAGATTTCCTCCCAGGCTGCTGCAGTTCTGCTGCCAGGGCCAGCATGACTCCTGGGCTGCTGTGCTGCTGGGTACAGCACAGCTTCCAGCCTGCCACACCTCCCCCGGGCCCACCAGAGGAAACTGCGTTCTCTGCACTTGTGCAGAAAATGCTTTTTAAAAAAAAAATGGGGGGGAATTTAAACCTGCAGTGTATTTTTTTAATGTTTCAGATTTTTCTGCACACCTGGGTAGTCCCCAGGTGTGCAGAAAGGTGTATTTAGCCTCCATATGTTCCCAATCTGCAGATGGGGGCAGTGGGTGGCTTTTACAATATAAGATAAAGGCAACATAAACTTCTTCCAAGTTTCAGCTCTCAACGGCCAGTCAAATGCAATATGTGCTGTAGTCTCAATTCTTCCCACAGAGCATGAGCAAATTCTATTGGAATACGAAATCCTTGAGTATCCGGGGGTTCCAATTCTGGAGAAGTGCTGCAGTTGTGTTTTGTCTGCGCTCTTTGTTCCATTAGTTCCTGGAGTAGAGTCCACCTTCCAAAGCAGCTGTTTTCTCCAGGGGAACTGATCCCTGTTGCCCGAAAGTCATTTGTAATTCCATGAGAACTCCAGCCACCCCCTGGAGGTTGGCAACCCTATGATGAATGGCTTCGCACTCGCTGCATGATGCCCATTTCCTCCCATTTGGCTCCCTCCACTCTGCTGAGCGACAGCAGGAACAGTGGGGCCCAGGGGTGGGAGGGCTCGCACTTTGGTTTGCCTAATCTGACCCTTGTTGTGGCGCCATATTTCTGGAAAGCTCCACCTGCCAAGACTCCAGTGGTATCTTCCCTGTTAGCAATTGTTTATGTGGCAGAAGAAATTAGGGGGGAAAAAACCTTTTTTTTTTGCTGTGTTCTGTTTTGGTTCTCCTTAATCTGCTCTCCAATTCTGATTGCCATATTGTGAGTTAGCGGCTACCAGTTGCGCGCTGATTACTCTGCAGTTATTTATGGCTGTTTTAAATTTTGCCGTTGTGGTTTCAGTTCAGTCTAATTCTAGTGATTTTTTTTTAAGTTCATTTCAATTAGTTGTAAGCTGCTTTGAACAATTTGGTTTAGAAAAGCAGAGAGAAAACAATGTAGATCCATCCACAAACAGATACTAGAACGAAGGACCAAAATGGGGCTGGATTTACCAGACAAACTGACTTCTGCAGCACACATCTCGATCCTCTCCTGAAATCCAGCTGGGAATTAGCTGAGGCTCATGAAGATTATGTGGTTTTTGTTATAGGGATTTAAAACTGGAGTGACCCTGGAATAATTCTATATACAGCTGAAAGAGAAAAGAAGTGACTCATTAGCATGAATCTCCCTCACTAACTGTTCTACTTGACCTAGCCGGCTGCAGCAGGCAAGGGGTAGGGTGAGGGGGGGATAAAACACCGCAAACATCATAAATCTAGCCAGACTACAGTGTAAATAAAAAGCATAGGGCACTTGGAGCTGAATAACAATGAGCTAAGGAGAAAATTGGATATTAAATATTAAAAATCTATCTTTAAAATTCAGCGTCCCAAGCACAATTTAAGTGGTTTATTAAATCTAGATTTCTTAGATTAAAAGGGTGGGAGAGAACCCGCCCTCCAGACACAACACTCCAAAGGCGTTTTCCCCACAGTGATAAGAAATCAAATTAATGACATCATGAAAGAAGCAAAATCTGTTGTCTCTGTGCTGTAAAAAGGCAATCATGCAAGAGTCTACATTGCTGAGCTGTCCTAGAATTTAAGCATGCCCTTTCCTGTCATTGCCAAGTTCTGACTGAAAATTATATCCTCACTTACTCACTGTGGCTGGGATCTTTTCCAGAGCTTTCAAACAAGGTGTGGGGGGGGGGGCGTTTGGGGGGGAGGACTGAATATGTCTAGGCAACTGCCATCAGCCTGTATATTTCTAATTGCTTATTCCCTGGGGTTAAATTTCAAGACAATAAATTGTCTTCATGGTCTCATCCTCAAATCCTGTCTTGCACAGTCGTTCAGCTGCTGCACTGAAGGACAGTAAGAGTAAGCAAATGGCAGTCCCACTCAGCAGCAGCCATTGTTACATACCTGCTCAGGTGATCGGTGGTGGCAGAGGAGGAGGAGGAGAAGGAGATTAGATTTATACCCCTTCACTCAGAGCAGTTTACAAACTCCTTTTCCTTCCCCTCCCCACAACAGACACCCTGTGAGGTACGTGAGGCTGAGAGAGCCCTGCCAGAAACTGTCCCTGAGGGAACAGCTCTGACATAACTATGGCTTGCCCAAGGTCATCCTGCAGCTGCAAGTGGAGGAGTAGGGAATCAAACCCGGTTCTCCCAGATTAGAATCCGTGCACTTAACGATTACACCAAACCATTACATCACCTGCTGCTATTTGTCTGATGTAGAGGGACCCAGTGGATGGTGGCTTGGATGCACTGGAACGTTTCCATGAACAGTTTCCACATGTAGAACATGACTTTCTCACATCCCGCCCCCTCACTGCAGCCTTCAATGCCATCTGCAAGGCTGTTCCGGGGTGGGTGGGTTGGGGACTGTAGTGGGATAGCGGGAAGGCAGGAAAGTCACTCTCCCAGGGTGGAAATCATTCCATCTACAAAAAATGCTCTTGTGCTTTCAAGCCACCATCTTTCCCCAGTCCTCCCAAAATGCAGAACCATCCTCATCCAGGTGAGATGTCCTTCCAGACATGGAATTTGAACAGATAAGAGAGCCAAAGCTCTTCAGATTTCCAGGTCAATGGCAATAAAATTTACACAGTTCATTACACAGTTCAGTTGTGCTAAAATATAAGTCCAAGACTAGACTTCACTTTACAGGTGCACACTATGGCACAGCTCCAGAGTCATTTTTTGAATTAACTTCTACCTCTTTTTGACTTTTCATTCTTAAGAGTCGCTAGTGCTCTTTCCTCCTCCTGAGAGGTGACTTAGGTTTGGTTCATGAACGATGGGCATTTTTCTGATCACATCTATTACAATACCTTTACTACAGAAAAGACTTCTTTATCGCTACTTTTCAATTTAAAAATCTTAACATTATTTAAATATTGATAAATTACTTTTTACTTAGCGATGTTTTGATGGGCGGCTTCCTACTGGCAGCCCTCAGCAAGAGATCTTTTTAAAAATACCGATGTCATTTGTCCCACTATGTTACTTCCAGAAAGAACACAGAAATTGAGTAGGTGAAGCTCTAGGAATCATTTGAAACGTTATGATTTTACCATTGACTTTCCAGCTGTTTCTACAGATACCCTACATCACCTCTGGTTTTGTCTCAGAAGTGATGTAGTAGCATACAGGATGTCATAACCTCTATGTCCCCACCCCTAAGCCTCCCACCAGTGGTCTGGCCACCCTACTTTCACCAAATAGTGGGCTCAAGTCAGTAGAAAACCATGAAATGTTACCCCATCATCAATTTTGCCTTGTTGTGGAGGTGTGTCTCCCCCCGCCCAAAACTGCATATTTTCCTGAGTCTCTCAAAGCTTTACCATATGTGTTCTCACCCTTCTGCAGTTTTACCCTTGTACCTTAGATGTTCTTGTAAATTATTTATGAAATATGTTCCTTCAGTTTACACTTTGAAAGAACAGAAAGAAGACGACATTTCAGAATTCTGTTCAGATTATCTCCACAGGATGAATCAGAATACTTAACTGGATACAAATCCTGTTCATGGTTTATTTCTTGTAATCTTTCTTTATCCAAAAAGCCCAGAGCAGCATTTTAGCCAGAGAGCAATCTCGTATGGAAGGTTAGGTTGAAAAAAAAATAGTAATGTTTCCAAAGCCAGACGGTTTTCATAGTCAAATTGCCTAGCTACACATTATACAGTCCTGCCACAAGGACCTTCAGTCAGACACATGCTGAGAGATCTCTTCTGGGACCTCAGTTCCTAAGCACACAGGGGCATGGTTTGTTTCAGAACTGTGGCTCAAGTCCCAGAAGTAGGGTTGCCAGCTCTGGGGTGGGAAATACCTTGAAATTTGGGGGTGAAGCATGGTATAATGCCATGGAGTCCACCCTTGGAGGCAGCCATTTTCTCCAGGGGAAGTGATCTCTATAGTCTGGAGATCAATTGTAATAGTGGGAGATCTCCAGGTACCACCTGAAGGTTGGCAACCATACCCAGAAGGGCAGTGTTTGCCCTTTGAGAAAAATGATGCAAGCCCCACAAGTACATATGAAACCCTCAAAGAGGCAAGTAGCCCCTTGGGGCCATTTCAGATTCAAAAATGGCTCTGGGGGAAGGCTCAAACTCTCTCTCCACGGACCGTGGTCCAATTCCAGTTTTTCTCCCACACACCAGAGAATGAAACCACAGAAGGGAACTTGGAGCACGCATCTGATTGAAAATCACTGTGGTGGACTCAGACACGTCCTGAGACTTCTGTATTGTGTGGTTTGGCAGTGGTTTTGAACCTGGGTCTATTTATTATTTTCTTCATTTATACACTGTATTTTTCTTTTTAAATGGCGACCCTAGCCAGTTTACAGCAGTCCCCTCTCCTCCATTTTATTCTCATAACAACTTTGTGAGGTAGGTTAGTGTATGACTGACCCAAGGTTACCCAGCAAACTTCCCCAGCAAAGTGGGGATTCAATCTGGGGTCACCCATCACCGAGTCTGACACTGACCACTACGTAAGAATCAATAATACTTAATTTTTTTATATACTTTTGATTTTCCTAAGCATTTTATATATTCTCACAGTCTGTCTTCCATCTAGGTAAGGCAGACAGATCTCTATGGTTACCCCGTATTACAGTAGTTCAGAACAGCGGCTTGCCGAATCCCAGAGGTGACATTCATTCAACACCGTTCTCACTCGTACCACTTAACCCAGTGAATCAAATTGGTTTCCCCGAACCAGTGTTTAAGTTGTACAAAATGCCTTCTTTTCTATTTTCCCCAAGCTAGTTTGTTCTCAGAATTAACACCCGCTGTTTGTTTGTGAAGAAAACATTCCCACTAGCTCTGCCTGTGTTCTAGATAGTTTGTCAGCTTTGTTTACAAGGTCCTTCCATGCCTTTGGAATTCTTTGCAGCTCAGTTCTGAAGAGGAGTCTTTGTTTCTTTTCAATAAATCTAGCCTCTCTTGTTTGGTTCTGAACTGCTTGCTGCATCCTTTCATCGCTCAGCCTTCTTTTACCTTTTCTTCTTTAGCTCAGGTTTCCCTGCCTTTGTCATTCTCTATTAGAAACTCTTCTACACTCTTTCAGCCTCACTGTGTATCATCATATTTTTCTATGACTTCTCACTGAGACAGAATGAGGTATAGTGGTTAGAGCATTGGACTAGGATCAGGGAGACCCAGGTTCAAATCCCCACTCCACCATGGAAGCTTGATAGGTGACCCCGGGCCAGTCACTGTTTCTCAGCCTAACCTACCTTACAGGGTTGTTGTGAGGATAAATTGCTAGAGAAGATAACATTGTAAGCTGCTTTGGGTCCCCACTGGGGAGAAAGGCAGCATATAAACAATGTAACAAAAAAAAGTCCATTAAATTTGCTAATCTCAGAGGGTAGCTGTGTTGGCCTGTAGTAGAACAGCTAGATCTGAGTCCAGTAGAACCTTAAAGAACAAGATTTTTGGGGATATAACCTTTCGAGAATCGAGAATACAGAACATGTAGTAATGATGAAATTAATAATATAATAGCAAAAATGAAATTTAAAATGTTTGAAGTTTGAAGGATTATTGTATTCTATAGAGCCAGTCTGGTATTGTGGATAGGAGCGCAGATTTTGATCTGGGAGAACTGGGTTTGATTTCCCACTCCTCCACATGCAGCTGCTAGTGTGACCTTGGGTCAGTCACAAGTCCTTTCAGAGCTGTTCTCTCAAGGGCAGCTCTCAAGAGCTCTCTTAGCCCCACCTATCTCACAGATTGTCTGTTGTGGGGAGGGGAAGGGAAAGGAGATTGTAAACTGCTCTGAGACTCCTTCAGGTAGTGAAGGGCAGAGTACAAATCTAATCTCCTCCTCCTCTTCTTCTTCATCATCATCATCTATAGAAAATGTCTAAAAATTATAATGAATGAGATGTTGGGGAGGAATACTTTTTGTTATATATATCCTGTAATGTATAATAATCTTATATATATATATATATATATATATATATATATATATATATATATGATTGTTATATTGTTATATGATCCCTTTTATACCATTACCTTGTTTTCTAAAATTGAAAAATACATATTAAAAAATTCAGATTATATATACTTTTTTTGAGTATTAAATACTTGTTTCAGACCTTCCTTAGATTTATACAAAAAGCACCCTGTTCCTGGATGGTCACAGAAGCCTTCCAAGCTCCATTGCCATGGTTTTCCTCCCACTTGCAAGGCAGCCACTGCAACAGGGAAACTGCCTGACTAGGAAGTCCCGCCTACAACCAAAGGAAGAGCCTTCATTGGCTATGCTCAGGACTCCTCACAGAGATGTAGAACAGACCTGAGTGAAATCAGAAGTGTTTCTGGATAGTGATGGAACACGCGAAGCTTGAGAACAGCAAGTGAGCAGGCAGCTCTTCAGTTAATGATCTTAAAGTAAAACTTTGAAGTACATAAGAACATAGGAGGAGCCAATGCTGGGTCAGGCCAGTGGCCCATTCAGTCCAACACTCTGTCACACAGTGGCCAAAAACACCAGGTGCCCTCAGAAGGTCCACCAGTGGGGCCAGGACACTAGAAGCCCTCCCACTGTTGCCCCCCCAGCACCAAAAATAGAGTGCAACACTTGCCCCAGACTGAGAGTTCCTATCTATACCTATAGCCACTGCTGCTTCTCTTCCTCTCCCTCCCCTAAAAGCCCAAGATAACTATTTTTTTCCTTTGTTTTGCTTGCAAACTTTAAAAGATAAATGCTACTTTGGCTGGCTGGCTACCCCCTGGTCCTTCTGTTGGTGCCTCCTCCTCCTCAGCCCATTTATCCACGCCACAGCTATTCTCTCGTCCTTCTTTTTGTTGGTTTGGGGGCAGGCCCAGCCCGAAAGCAGCAGAGCCCAGTGGCATAGCTGCTGGCTTTGCCCTTCTCTGCCCATCGGAAATGGCACAGGAGACCCATTGGGAGCAGCAGCCACAGCACAAGAAGACCTGCAACTCACTTAGCCTCTCAGTGAGCCACCCCGGTGGCTGGCTGAGTGCCTTGCAGTTCCGTCGGTGACCTCCACCCTGCCCAGAGGCCACCACTGGCTGGCAGGCAGGGCTTGTGCATGACTCAAGTCTCAAGGAGATGAGAAGGCAGGCATAGGAGACACCAGGGGCTCCTTTGCAGGGGGGCCAGGGTGCGGGTCCGAGGGCTGAGTTAAGATTAGGAAGAAGATTTTCTGGGACGGAGCTCCACCACAGACACCGCAGGGAGGGAGGGGTAAATGGGAAGAAAGAAGCAGCATTTTGTGGTTGGGAAGAAAAAAACCAATCGTATCAATGCCATCAATAATCCTCAGTAATTCTATCAATATGTATGGAGGAAAATCCGACTGATTGTCTTTCCTGCCTACTGCCCAAGCAGCCATTGTAGCCCTCCCCCCCTCCTTACAAAATGTATTCCACCATTAGCCTTGTCATAGATTCAGGTGAGTACCTGTGTTGGTCTGAAGCAGCAGGACAATTTGAGTCCAGTGGAACCTTTGAGACCCACAAAGTTTTATTCTGGGTATAAGCTTTCCTGTCCATGCACACTTCTTCAGATACAAAGTTTGAGTCCCGTGGTGCCTCCAAGACCAACAAAGTTTAATTCAAGGTATAAGCTTTCTGAAGAAGTGTGCTTGCACACGAAAGGTTATACCGTGAATAAAACTTTGTTGGTCTTAAAGGTGCCCCTGGATTCAAACTTTGTTCTGCTGCTTCAGACCAACACGGCTACCCACCTTAAATCTTTCTTCAGATACATGCACACAAAAGCTTATACCCAGAATTAAACTTTGTTGGTCTTAAAAGGTGCCACTGTGCTCAACCTTTGTTTTATAAGCCTTGTGGTGAGAGCTTGTTTCATCAGATACATGGAAGTGTACATCAAAGCCACTATACTGAGGGAAAGTTACAACACAGGAGGGGGAGGGGTGTTGTTTCCACCACAAAGAATATTTCATACTTCAACAAGAACTCCAGGATAGTGTGCCTAATGTTTCTGTTGCTCTAAGGATCCTTCTTACAGTGTCAGTGGCAAGTAGTGAACGCAGCTTCTCAAAACTCAAAGTTATAAAAAAAACACATACGCACATTCTGATGTGCCTGAAATGGAAACATTAAAGAGACTTAAATTTCAGCATCACAGTTAACAGGATTTTTCAAAATGCTTTGTGATTTGTGTTTTTCTGTTTGAGAGAGAAAATCAGAGATTGGATTACTTGTTCTTACAATTTAAAAAGAAGAAATTAGCAATTTCAAATTTTGTGTTTTTCATCCTTCCTAAATTCCATCAATGTTTGAAAATTGGTGGGCGCACTGGGGGGGGGGGGGCGGTGCCAGAAGGTAGCCTCGCCTGCAGCCGGCCCTGTGCATTTCCCAGGAGCACTTTCTGTTTGCCAAGTCATGCTGTATCTATAAATCTAGAATTAGGGTGTTCGAGCTGAAATGCAATTCCTAAACAATACCTGAGAGGGACGCTTCAAGACAGCAGCATCTTCTTTACTATAGTTCCTCATTTTATTTAAAATGAAAAAGATTGTAAATTTAAAATAAATATATAAACTATTAAATAATTTAGAGCATATCTGTCATTAAAATTGTACTGGTAACTGTACAGAGAAAACTGGTTTATAATAATAATGTCATCAAAGGAATCATCTCAGGTTTCTACAGCTGGATATTAAAAAGCTTTTTTTAAAACCATCTCCGACATTATCAAAAGCTGGAATAAGATGTCAAAATATTAGTGGAAAGCCGGAAATGGATATGATCTCACAGCAACTCAAATTTAATCCCTTGTGATTGAAAAAGGAAAATCTGGAGGAAAGTACATACACCTGGTATTTAACATCTAATAGTAACATCACATACATATCCTCATCTACTGATGCTCATTTGGAGATGTTCCTCCAACTGAGCAGATCTCATATATTTAACCTGTTCTATTATCCAAAATTTGGGCAACAAATTATAAATACTATTTAAGATCTCACAGGATATAATTTGCCACTAAAACTATATTTATGCTGCTTCCAAAAGAATGTGTCCAAAAGAATGTGTCCTGGCCATAGAGAGGGAAGTTGGAGTTTACTAACAGCAACATGACAACAAATCACTTCCTGATGGAAATCACAAGAAGCACCTTCTGTACATGATTGGATTTTGAGGGTTTGTACAATAGCATTTATGTCTAAATTAATTATCAGCATTAATTTACAACAGGATGTTAATTTACAATAAGATAAATTTATTAAAAAATTGCCATGGTTTATAATGGCATGAAATTATAAAGTTAAATATGGGGTTAGACATTATCTATTTTCAATGTTTTGTTATAGCCATGAAATATTCACTTTATAACACTTTTTAAAACACAATTTTTAAAAAAACTTTCTGGCATATCCTAGAACAAAATAGTGGTTTTATAAATATCAGGAAAGAATTTGGACACAAAAGGTTTCCTTGAGTGTCTCCAAAATGTCTCTAAATGAACAATTTTAAAGGATTTGTATGTGAGAGAATTTCTCTTCAGGAGGGAAACCAGGGTTAATTATAGTGTAATTGTTTTCTTAATTGGTTCCTTTGCCTGATCTATGTAAAATGCTTTTTAGAGGCAGGTTTTAGAAAAAGAAAGATTAAAGTTTGCTCACACAGCAAAGAGAATGAAATACTGATCAAAGTCCGTGAAACATCTGAGAACAGGTAAAACAAATGTGTGGCCAACAAAGATAACTCAGTAATTCCCACATTGTTTTGATGTATATAATTACTGGTCAGGTTAATAAGCCTGTGAACAATCTCCAGACATTAACTTCAAGAACTACATGCAGATTGTGGAGGAAACAGCAGGAATTATCCACATACTCTGCCAAGAGTTTCCTCAAGAATATCTTAAATTTATAAACCTACTGGATTAACTCTGGTAATTGACTTCATTCATGTACGTAGTGTACAGAGAACCATACAGAAAATTTAAATCTTGACAATAAACCCTATTATACAGCAACAGAAAGCAAATACACCTGGCAATAAAATATTCCAATACTTAAAACAAAGTACTGTAACTCAGCTCAATTCTGGGGCACCTCAGAAGAATCACTTGTGCATAACAATCTTGAATGTATTGCATATAAAGGAATCTCAGATATTATTCATACATGTGCATGCTGCCTAGAGTTCTGTTAGTCTTGATGGCTGCAGCTAAATATACCAACTGACTTTGTTTGAAGTGAGATGAGAGTTCACTCTGGTTTCAGAACCATGGCCTGTTCACAAAACCAAATCACCACCGGCTATTTCAGCGATCAAGAGGTGAATATGTATTTTCAAGGCAGCTGCATAAAAGACGTTCATTTGTTAGAAAATATTAACAGAAAATAATGTGATGCTACAAAGAGTACTTACTATAAGACAGCAATAAGTAGTAATCTGCAAAGGGCTCAATTAAAATACTCATCAATTAAAATACTCATCTGCAAAGGGCTCAATTAAAATTAAAATAGCCACTAAACCATGCCTTCCTTATTATGAGCTATCACCCCCACTGTGCTGTGTGAAATACTGCTGATTGCACTGTAGTGTACTGTTATAATACTGAAACAGTAACTTAAAAACATGATCGAGTTGCTCAAGTGCGGTGAATCTTGCCAATGAATACTTGGCTCCTTGCTTGCAGTGGGTGAATGGAATATAAACGGAAATGTTCAAGCATCCCAAATAACAAGGGAGAAGGTTCTTCTGAAAGCTTTGTGGTTGTTCACACTGCAGAAAAGAGACAAGACCAGCATGACTTCAGAAGCCCCTGCTCCTATATGAGCCTATCCAACCTCTGTGGTCAATTTCTAAGGGTCTGCTTTCGGGGCCCTCGGTTTCTCCTTCAGTGGGGAAAGTCATCCACACTGATTAGGTCATGCCTCCTCTCACTCCAGGCAGGGCTATGCAAATTTTTGTATGCCTCAAGGACAGAGTGAGGGTGCCCTTCCAGTTTAGATAGCTCTGCCACTTTTGTAGGACACCAGAGCTATATCATCATCATCATCATCATTATCATTATTATTATTATTATTATTATTAACAACTGTTGGTTACCATCAGAATGGAAGAAAATTCTTCAAAAAAGGTCCAAGGCACTGTTCTCTAACAAGCAGTCCTCAAAAGAGCTTCTCTCAGCCTCACCTACCTCACAAAGTGTCTGTTGTAGGGAGGGGAGGGGAAAGGAGATAGTAAGCCACTCTGAGATTCCTCTGGGTAGTGAAGGGCAGGGTATAAATCCAATCTCTTCTATCACTCACCTTCCCTTTTACTAATAAGCTATTTTCAGAGGCCTTAAGCCTAAAAAATTAAACAATAAGTAGAATAAAATACATACCCGAATAAAATATTATAATACTCATAAACAATTTTCACAGGAAGTGTTCACAGATTAAAATTCTTGATTGGGCCTTAAAGAAATCACTATTGTCAAACAGTCGGCAACTGATCAAGATATTACCAGTTTGGTATCTGCCAAAAGAAATGAGATCACCCAGGATTCAGCAGGAAGCTGATATTTGATCAACCTAGGCAGGGGCATAGAGTTTTGTAAATCCCAGGGGGGCGGGGGCTCTTTAGCGTGCGCGCAAAGCACGCGCACTCACTGGGGCAATGTCCCCCCCCCCGGAAACCTCCGTGCCTCCCCGAGCCCTTCCGAGGCCCGCTAGCTGCTGCTGCCAGGACCTCTCTCCCCCCCCCACTCCTTCCCTCTCCCTTCACTGGGAAAAGAGGGAGGGAGAGGGAAGGATGGAAGAGTGGCCAGACGGGGGGGGGGAGAGGCAGCAGCAGCAGCAGCTGCTGGCCTTGGAAGGGCCCCGGGAGGCGCGGCGGCAGACGCTACGTTTTCCTGAGGGGAGCTCAGTCCCCCCCGGGAAATTTCGGGGAAGGCTCAAGCCTTCGAGCCCCCCCATAGTCTACGCCTATGAACCTAGGCATGATCCAAAGACCTCTGAGTAGAGTCCATTGCTTGCAAAATAACATGAGATGATCTCTGCTCTCCATTGCGGACTTCCAAAAGCAAAAATGATTCAAGAATTGGGATTTAGAAAAGTGTGTCCTCAATTCTGTGGTTGACAAAACATTCCATCTGCCAAACATGACAGCATGTAAGAAAATTTAAGTACGAGCAGAGGATTGGAGGAAGGAAATCCTTATTACAGAAATAGAACATAAGCGCCTTGCATGCGACTGCAAACATGATCCAGATGGGTTATCCTCTTCTTGCTCAACCTCAGGACTTCCTAATATTCCTAGCCATAATGAGGGAAAAGCCAAGGGGACTTGTCTATTACCCATGCACCTCTCCCACACTTCTGAAAGTATCTTCCTTCAGCAGATGTAAGTGTCCCCCCTGGGCACTGGGCATCAAGAAAAGAAACTTCAGTCTTAAATTAAAGGACCTATCCAGGCCCAAGACTCCAATGAGCACTGCACAAACTCTACTCTGAGTGCAGCTCCTGTAATGCACCTAGAGACTCTATTAATCCAAATGCTTACCCCAAATAAAACCTGAGGAATTATCTTGGCATTAAATGCATCAATAGCTGTATACACTATCCTCCTTTTGAGTAAAAGAACCATAAAAGAACACTTATATGTGCCATGGCAATTTCTGTAACTGAATAAACACGGTAATGCCACGGACGGCACATATACAACCTGTGCTACACCAGCTACATTGGCTTCCTGGGGAACACCAAGTCAGATTCAAGGTTTTGGTACTGAATTTTAAGGCCTTGAGAGGTCTGGGAGCAGTGTATCTTCGGGACCATCTCCTCTGGTATGTCCCCGGGAGGACATTATGCTTAGCTGAGAGCAATCTGCTGGTGATCCTTGGCCCCAAAGATATTCAGCTGTCCTTGACCAGAGCCAGAGCTTTCTTGACCCTGGCTCTGACTTGGTGGAACTCTCTGCCAACTTCCACCAGGGTCCTGCGGGACTTAATGCAATTCCTCAGGGCCTATAAGGCAGAGATGTCCCACCAGGCTTTTGGAAGAGGACAGCAACAGCTTTCCATCATATCTGGCACATTCCTTTTTGTTTTTTCCATCTTGCCTGCTTTGGCCTCCTCCTAACCTGCCCACAAGATGGAAGAACAATCCAGAGCGGGTTTTAGACTAAATTATAGATGACATCTGGAGATTGTTTAACTAGGATTATTTGATCTGTCAATTTTAGATTGTATTTGTATGTTTTTAACCTGTTGTAAATCGCCCAGAGCCGTGTGTGTTCAGGGATGGGACGATTCAGAAATAATAAGAAGAAGAACAACAACAACAACAACAATTTTTTCCCACATAAGATTATAATTAAATGTGACTCCCAGATATTTAAATTGGGCTACCTGTTCTGTTTTTCCCACCTTGATGGTATAGATCTTCTGTTTAATACAGGGACTTTTGAGGGGGGGATTAGACTTTCCATAAATCACAGATAGCCCTTCTTGAGTACAGTAACTAATTAACATATTCAATGTCTTGCAAAGTCCAGCTTTCAATTTCAATAGTAACACAGTGTCATCTGCACAAAGCAGAACAGGAATATCATGACCAGCCAAGATGGCTTCATGATGTCTTGATTTTCTGGAAGAAAGAACAATACCAATGATATAAAAATTGAAATGCAGAAGAGTTAGGAGGCATCCTTCTTTGATGCCTGTCAAAACACAAATGCTAGTAAAGGTGTTTGATCTGGTGTATTTCAATAGGTGAAATGGGACCAGTCAGCTGCCCTTCTAGACTGCAATGAATTTGTGCAGTTGGGTTCTCATATAATTTAAAAATTTTGCCAGAGACACCTTCTATTTATTGATGTTTTAGCCAGTTTAGCCCAAAGACAAAAGTTTGGTGCCGAATCAGATAGTATCCAAAGATTCGTAAATGCTGTATAAACCTGGCAGGGAAGAATATTTATCAGCTAGATGATGTAGTACAAGGCAGTGATCAAGGACTGAAACACCTCCTGAATACTGCTCGTTCAGGATGCAATATGGATTCTGTCTTCACACAATTCAAAAGCTTGGCGTAAAGAAGGGCTGCATAACGCTTGTCACATGTGCATGGCATGCTTGCACAGGGGGCATGCTAATGGTCTCTGTACAGTTCCAATGTTAGTATATGTGCTGCTGAAGTGAAGCACCCCAGTGGGCGAAGACTTTTTGTTTTCCCGGGTATTCTGTGTGAAAGTCGGGGTTAAGCAGTACAGTGCAAGGCCATTGCTTTTGTCTTTCATGGGATCAGCAGTCTACCATACTTTGATCCTAGGTCCATGGCCGTTCTGAAATGGGAATTTTGAAAGGAGCTAGGCAAGTTCTTACTTCTGCGAAATATTTCAGTATGGTAAATGTTTTTAGAAGTTTCTTTCTGTTTCCTAGAGATGTACTAGTCCAAAATGACAGGACCATTACACTCCTATACCCTTCTGATTGCTTGTCTTTTATCCCAAGCCAAAAGCATTTTTCATCTTTTCACTGACTGCTCAACTTTTAATCAAATTCTTACCTTACGTAACTATCTATGCCTAAGGGTTTGTTCACATATCACATGTTATGAGAGAGGAAAGTACTATTATTATTATCCAAGAAATCCCATGGTTTCTTTGGTGCATTCCCATATTATTTTTGCAGCAAGCTCTCATTTCGACCCTCTGTATCTGTGGTTATAACCTATTTTAATAAATACTCACCTTTCTAGTTTCCCTCCTTGTTCATTTATTCCTTGCCATGATAATCTGTTATTTCCATCTAAAAAAGAGCAATTTCTGTCTAGCTTCAAGCAAGTGCCTAGCTTTGTTCTGCATGATCAAAGAACGAGTTCAGCTCAGAACTCCATTTCCTTCTTTAATAGAAAAGATCTTCGTATATGTTTCCCGTTCTGACAAAATTCTAACTTGTCAATTCCAGGGGCTGAAATACTCGCACATGAAAAGAACAAGAGGCAAGCTGCAGATTCATGGAGCCAGAGCCTGAGCCAGAGGTGGCATTTTAGTGGCAGGGGATGGGACAGTGATTTTCAGTGACTTCCACATCCCAATACACACACACTCCATGCCGTTCCTAAAGCCCCTTAATCCCCAAGAGCAGAATAAGAGGTGGAGCTCAGAGGGTTTAGGGAAGAGAGGGAGGCGGGAAAGTCCTATTCTCAGCCTCCGGGCTGCTGTGGTGTTTGAGATCCAAACTATGACAATGCCCCCCCCCCTTTACATATGTGGAGATGCAGTTTCACAGAATTTTGCAGTTCTGCAGTTTCTCTGTTCCCATAAATAAACCTCTCACTTGCACAAGTTTTTCTACAAAATAATTCTCTGCTTAAGCTGCCCGCTGACATATCATCAGAACTGAGTGGAAGTTTTAGGAAAATGGAGGCCATCATCACAAGAGGAAGCCACCTCAACAAAATTGCAGCTTTTCCCGATGTTCATTTTGTTAGAGTGGAGAAAGGCAGTCGTTCAAGCTGATAATAATCATATACAGTAGATGTTTCATCAAATCTGGAAATGTAAAAAAAAAAAAATTTAAAGTCTGACAGCCAAGGGGCTGTAAATATAAAAGATTACTCATGGAACGAGGGAGGGAGAATAGCAGTGAAATTTGCATGTAAATTTTGTTACTGACTTGAAGATTGCCTTCCTAACAGTATAATATTATTGTTATAGCTGGTCTCGGTAGGTAGCCTGAGGAAACCTTGAAAGGCTCAGTCTCTCCCTTCCTTCCATATAAATAAGGAGATGGAAACCTGAAACAGTTCTTCAAAAGTGCCATTTCAGGAAGGAAGAGCAACAAGATTTCTTTGTGGGGTAGGACAAGACACACAGGAGTATTTCTCAATTATATTCAACCAAGATAACATTTATGAAAGAGCCGTGAATTCTCAGAGTGTTAGGGTTTCTTTTACACTTCTTAGCAATATTATCAAGACAGATTAATCTTCTCACTTTTTAAAACCAAGTAAATGTAATGGTGCTTTTGATGAACAAGCAGGTACAAAGCACTTCTAATTAGGTATAGCAGTGCAGTCTCAAAGAACTTAATGCAGCACATAGCAGGGCCCCAACACTTATTCTGAAAAAGAAAAGCATTTTGGAAGGGGCAAGATTTGGAATGGAGAAGACATGGAAGGGAAGGGTGCTTAATCTGTTTCCTGCCCTGCTGTCCTCCCCACCAAAACCCCACCCTGATGCTTTGAACCCATAAGGTTCCAAGTGCATGCTCAGAAGCACATATTTGTAGCTCCACTGCACTACAGCAAGATACATCTGAATGTGTTCCGTTTTCCAACTCGGCCCCAATACACACTAAAAGAGCAATTTCCACTGTGCAGAGCCACTGTGGCCAAATGTCAAAGATGTGATGGCGCAAACCCATATATCAGCATGGCCCCAAGTTGTCAGCTCCCAAAGTGGTTCCAGGGTGGGAATGTCCCCCTAAAACTTGTGTAAAGTTACGCCAGTGAAAATGGCGGCTTAGTCATTGGTTCCTGTTTCAAGCCAACAAACACTCCCCCCACAGCCGACATGCCCACAGGAGCCCAAGCAACTGGCTAAGGGGGCATCCAATCACCATACTAAACCCTGCCAGCCATACTCCCTTCCCCACACCCAATCACAGCGGCCCCAGCCCTACAAGAAGAAGAAGAAGAAGAGATTAGATTTATACCCCGCCCTTCACTCACTTGGAGTCTCAGAGCGGCTTACAAACTCCTTTCCCTTCCCCTCCCCACAACAGGCACCCTGTGAGGTAGGTGGGGCTGAGAGAGCTCTTTCCCAAGCTGTCCTTGAGAGAACAGCTGGTACAGAGCTATGGCTTGCCCAAGGTCATCCAGCCAGGTGCAAGTGGAGGAGTGGGGAATCAAACCCGGTTCTCCCAGATTAGAGTCCGCGCACTTAACCACTACACCAAACTGGCTCCCAAAGAGTGATTAACACGTGGAATTCACTGCCACAGGAGGTGGTGGTGGCTACAAGCATGGCCGGCTTCCAGAGGGAATTAGATAATCATATGGACCAGAAGTCCATCAGTGGCTATTAGCCATAAGGTATAGATAGGAACTCTCAGTCTGGGGCAAGTAATGCTCTGTATTCTTGGTGCTTGATGGGGGGGCAACAGTGGGAGGGCTTCTAGTGTCCTGGCCCCACTGCTGGACCTTCTGAGGGCACCTGGTGTTTTTGGCCACTGTGTGACAGAGTGTTGGACTGGATGGGCCACTGGCCTGATCCAACATTGGCTTCTCTTATGTTCTTATGTTCTTATTAACTTCTAATAACATCGGTGAAATCCAGGCCCCTCTTGGAGGTAGGGCTGCCAAGTCTGGGTTGGAAAAAACCTGGAGACTTTGGGGGTGGAGCTGGGAGAGGGCGGGGTTTGGGGAGGTGAGGGGCCTAGCATGGTACAATGCCACCTCAGCATGGTACAATGCCTTCAAAGCAGCCATTTTCTCCAGGGGAGCTGATCTCTGTCAGCTGGAAATCAGTTGTAAAAGAAGGAGATCCCCAGGCCCCACCTGGAGGCTGGCAGCCCTAGGAAGAGGAGGCACTACAATCCTCAAAACGAAGGTCAGCCACCATTATGAGAAGCAAGGGTATACCCACCAGAGACATGGTGCACCCTCATGTGCAAGCTAGAAAAGGATTGCCCTGGCAAGGGAACATCTGGCAAGATATCTCTGGAGACTCAGTCTCTGGCGTATCAGGTGATGTCGAATGAGAATTGCCCTCCTGGTTCAGAAAACCATGGAGATCTGCAGGAACATCAAGCACAGCTGGATGCCAAACAAGAGAATCCCCAAATCAGTCTCCTGAGGATCCATTTTCTTGCAGCCTGTCACCATTCTAATTCTCACAGACAATATTCAAATTTGAGTAGGAATTCAAGTTTCAGATGGGAAAGGGGGTGATTTCTGGGAGATAAGTACAGTTTAATGGGAACCAATGAGATTACAGTTCTCCGCGGAGGGATCATCAATCTGTCAAAACGGAGCTGTGCTTCAACTGATAGCTTATGCGCAAAATACAAATATTTTTTTAAAAATGCCTCCTGATTGACCACTCTGCAGTTCCCGCACAGCAAGTGCGATTGTTCATCCACGGAAGAGTGAGGGACAGGGAAAGGGTAACACACTTCCCTGTGCTCTAATTTACTCCTTCCCAATGCTACTTTTTAAAAAAGACATTGAGGCAATATTGTGTAATGTGTAGCTAACTTCTCAGTTGATCAGTGAATTGGCCCTAAGTAATATAGGTGATCTTTAAAATTAATCACAAGAGACATAAATGGTGCCCTAGAATATTCATCATTGCGTTGACAAAGAGTAAAAGTTAACAGTAAACTACCACATTAGATTTTTGGAGTAAACTCAGTATTTACTAGTAACAAATGCTTTCCCCTCCTGAAGATTTAATCCCCAAATGGATCAGCAATTGCTTTTTCCTAGGGCTTGGCCCTAGAAGCCTGAATTGAGTGTCAAGGCCCAGCCTTGAAGCACAGGGAGTAATTATAAAGGTTAAATTGCATATGAGCATGAAAGTGCATAATACACACACAATACCTTCCATGGACTACTGACTATCAGCAGCTTGCCCACACATATCTGGAACATGGGGTCAGGGCTTCCAGATGAGTCGGGGTTTTCTTTTCTCCCCCCCCCTTAAATTCTAAAAGCAGAGACTTCTAACAATTGCACACCTACGTGCCTCCATTACCACAACTTTCCCCAGCTGCAGGGTCATGAAACCTTAATTGTTCACAGGAGAAGCCAAACACTAAAGTCACTTCTCAGTGGCAGGCCCATTTTGTTAACTCAAGAGCGCCACAGGGGGAAATGTTTTGTAAGTAGCCTTGCAAAGGATTTGGCTTCCCATGGCATTAAAACATTCTGTGGCCTTCCCATTTTGCAGAGGTAGAAAAGGCACCTAAACTCATACAGCTTTCATCCACAGCTGTTCCTCAGGCTTAGGGTTCTGTTTGTGTAATTAGGTAAAACTTCTACAGTGAGAGCTAACTATTAGTAGAAGAGCCATTATGCCATGATGCAGGGTACATTTTGTGCTTCCAGCAAAGAACCCAAGATTTAACTATTGCCTTTGCATTAAAATTCTAAGAAGCAGAGTTTATCTTAGCCAGACTTTGGTTGCAGTCACATGCTCGAGATAAAGTTGGGGGGGGGGGGGGGAAGCAAAGCTATTTCCTCCAGTGGAAGCTGACCCACCGTTATGTGATCACACAGATTTTTGTAGATGCGGGCACAGCCCGCCACTGCATGATCAGACGCAACCACCGGTGAGTCAGAGGCCGATTTCGCACTGGCCAGTTGTCTCTCATTCTCTCCGGAGTTTCCCCTCCCAGTTTCCTCCAAAGTATTTTCTTCATTTTCCCACTTGGAACCTCAGCCCTTTCAATATAGCGTGACAAAGGGTTTTCTCAAAAAAAATTAGAAACTCCCACAATGGGGCGGCCCTGACGAAAGGTGGGTGAGTGGGCATGTTTTCATTTTGGGCTCTCCCCTGGAGCAAACAGGAAAATCCTCTAAAAACAGGATTTGTTTGCTCCAGGGAAACTCCGGTGGAGCAGGGCGATACTCCAGAGCAAAACGTGAGCCCGGAGCAACTGGTGTGAAATCAACCAGGAGCTCCGGTGCAAGCATGAGGGCAAACCTGGGGCAAACGCGAGTGCGAAATCGGCCAGGTTTTTTTTTAACCATTTGCTCCTGATGTGTTACATGGGGAATCGAGGATTCACACCTCTCCCTATGGAATGGGGGGGGGGGGGTGCGCTGATGCGCATACTGCAGTGGGGGGAAACAATGGCACAGAGTCAGGATAGCCTGATCAGACTATCCCAATGCCATGGGAGCACGCTGGCATGATCAGACACAGGAAAGTCTGCCTGTGGCCCATAGCAACCCGTTTGCTACTGGACTATCCGAGGTGTTTTTTTTACTCCGCATGTGCGGCAGAGCAAAACGGGATGCTGACAGCTGCAGGGTTTTTCCCAGATGTTGGCGTCTGATCACGCTCCAGCATTCACGCCTATGTCAGGGCAAACTGTGTGTGTGATTGCAGACTTTATAATGTTGAAAGGTTTCCCTTGGGAACCTTCACTGTTACTCTTGTCCTTGCATTTCAGGAGAATTATTCTTTTCTTTTCTTTTGATATCTGAAATGGATTTTATTACTTCAGTATTTTACATTTTCTCACATGTTTCTATAAAACAGGTAGTAAGAGTGAGTTGCAGAGAGATTGCAACCAAGAAATCAGAAGGAGATTAAGTCTGGAAAGGGCAGCCGTGAAGGAGCTAGAAATGATCCTTATGCGTAGAGATGTGTTGCTGGAGACCAAGATCAAGATAATTCATGCCATAGTGTGCCCGATTACTAGGTATGGGTGTGAAAGTTGGACAATGAAGAAAACTGACAGGGAGAAAGCTGATCCATTTGAAATATGGTAGTGGAGGAGGGTTGTACAGATACAATCGACCGCCAAAAAATCTCTGGGTTCTAAATCAGCTCAAGCCAGAACTCTCCCTAGAAGTTGAAATGACTAAACTGAGGCTATTGTACTTTGGTCACATTATGAGAAAACAAAAGTCTCTGGAAAAGACAATCATGCAGGAAAAGAGGAAGACCTAACATGAGATGGGTTGACTCAATCTAGGAAGCTACGGCCCTCAGTTTGCTAGACCTGAGCAAGGCTGTTAACGATAGGGTATTTTGGAGGACATTAATTCATAGGGTCGCCATAAGTCGGAAGCAACTTGATGGCACTTCTCTCTCTCACACACACACACACACACACACTCTGATGAGTTGTTCAGTGTGCCTAACTGATGAATGCAATGGCTGCGACAACAAAAAATGTTCCACTTCTGTGGGAATAGAAAGCATGTCCCCATTTGTGGCACCAAACAGCTTTTCCAATAAATGCCCTCACAAGAATTCTATTCTTCCTCAGCACCCCTCATGTTTATTTACTCCAAGACTGACTTCCCATGAAGCACTGCTCTGGCATCATTCTTCCCTTCGCACCGATTGTGTGCTTGAATTTCCCACTATTTGCCCCGTGCTGCAGTTTGACCCGCGGTTTTGCCTGAATTCCCCCACGGCTTCAGTGATCCTCAAAAAACAGGATCACTGAAGCCGTGGGGGGATTTAGGCGAAGCCGCGGCTCAAAATGTGGCATGAGGCAAATAGTGGGAAATTCAAGCATACAACTGGGGCAAAGGGAAGAACGACGTCGGAGCAGCGCCTCGTAGGAAATTGGTCCAAGTGTCAATTACAGCCTCTTGAAGCCTTAAGGAGTTTATCTGTAAATGTGACATTTACATCTCTACTGGAAATCCACCATAAAGGGGACACTCTGCTCACACAGTGCTTTGTTTACTATCTATGCTAGGTGCACTGGGAAATAAAAAGAGGCCACCAATGCTCAATCTTAGGTATTGTGTCAACCAGGGCTATTTTTGGGCAGGAACGCACAGGAACGGAGTTCTGGCCGGCTCCTGAGCTGGCCACACCCAGCAGGAACTCATTAGCATAATAGGCCACACCCAACAGCAGAAACTCATCAGGATTGGCTACATTAGGGGTATGTGGCCTAACATGCAAATTAATTCCTGCTACAAAAAAAGCCCTGAGTTTTGACAACAAACAAGGTAAACCGAATAAGAAGCAAAAGGTGGGTGTGGCTGGATGACCACTCTTCTGGTAACATGGGGGTGAGGCCTGATATGCTAATAAGCTGTGTGGTCAGTGGTGTGGCGTATTATGCTAACGAGTTCCTGCTGGACTTTTTCTACAAAGAAAGCCCTGGTGTCAACCCTATACCATGGGAGGGAGATACACATGCATTTATCCTTTTTGTACTTAATACATACACACTTCAGTCATGACCAGAATATATTTAACATTCAATGCCTTAGCTAGTCCATCTTATAAAATGCTGGACCAAGAAGGGAACAGCAAAGAACAGCAAATCTACAATAGTTTTGTTAAATCGTCTTTCCTCCCACATTTTGCTGCATTTGCAATTCCAAGGTCCGTCTCCTGAAATGAAGCATGTTGTGCTGTCAGCTGTTTATTACACAGATAAAGTGTATCTTTTCTCTCCCAAAAGGATAAATAAAAAGTGACTGCTGCTTTTAAAACACCTTGCTCATGAAGAAAGGGAAGAGCTGTTTATAGCTCAATGATGTAGGTTACAACACTCAGAGATGTAGAAACACTGGCTGAACTATAAGGATGAGTCCTTTAATTAAAATGACTGCATGTGCCTATATGAGTGCCATGATGACTACAGAGATATACCATGAAGATAGATTCTGGTGGGTAGCCATGTTGGTCTGAAGCAACCGAACAACATTTGAGTCCAGTGGCACCTTTAAGACCAACAAAGTTTAATTCCCAGTTTTATACCCAGAATTACACTTTATTGGTCTTAAAGGTGCCATTGGATTCAAACTTTGTTCTAAAGATACACCGTATTTACTCAAAAGGAAGGGAATCCTTCCTAAAAATGTTGTCCTTCCCCCCCCCCCCACTGGACACAATTGTACCTTACATGTGTATGTAAGATAGCCCTTTGGGGGGGGGGGCGCGGATCAGATACATGGGGAAAACCTAAGGGCTTCATTTGGCTCTAAAGATTGCATTTGTTCTTAACTTTATGGCTAATACAGGCTATGGAGCAGAAAAGCCAAGCTGGAAAATTCTATAAGATTTTTAGCGCCTTCCTTATTGATTTCAAGACCAAGACCGAGGACAGACTGGCAATCTGCCCCGGGAGAGCTCCGCTTGGGAAGCGGGGGAAGGGAGCCCGTTCAGACATCCGCTGCTGTCCCTCGGCTCCCTTCCGCACTTATGCGCTTTGAAGCCGGTTTCCTCTCGCTGTAGAAGGACACCGGGAGAAACCGGTGTCCAGGGGCTGTCTTCCACATGCCTCCCACTTTCAGGCAGTGTGAACCGGAAGAAGGCGGGATTCAAGTGGAGGCAGCTGTGTGAACATGCCGTCTTGGCAATTTGCACATGAGCGCTCATGCGCACACACGCACATTGCCGAAAACAGCCCTGCCACAAGCTGCGGAGGCCGGCCCACCTGGGGCTGCTCCACAGCAGTCTGAACACTCCGTAACAGCATCCTTGTGCAATACACTGGCCAGTGTGAACGGCCAGCCCCAGGGAACTTCCCCCCCCCCAGCTTTTGCCTCCGGATTCCTCCCACTCCAGATTGCCAGTCTGTCCTTGGCCCAAGACTGCTAAATTACTGCTTTTAACATCAGCTTGATTTCCAGAAATCAGCAAGTGAAAATTTCCAGAGTGTGGTGATTAAGCATTATCACCCACTGTTGGTTACAGTTCAGACAGCTCTAGTTGCCATTTCCAATGAAGTTCTGACAAAGCGCTCTCGCCATTTAGTCTTCAAGTTGCTAAAAGAATCCTTTTTTGTTCTGTTTGAATGGGACTCTGTTTCCGTACAAGGAGAACTTCATGTTTACTATGCTTCTGTGAAGATCAACCCACCAGGAGGCAAAAGCCAGTCCCAAGTGTTTCCTTCTTCTCCTAAAGAATATAATCTGGGTGGTTACTGTGAGTTGATTTTGCAATGTATACGGTTGCCTGGCATACAAAGCAAACCCTTCCTGGGGATTTAAGGTACTCAATCGGATTATAATTTAAAGTAATTTAAAGCATCTGTAGAAAGGATAAAAGCTACGATATTCTAGACAAGTAAATTATCAGGAGAGAATACACAAGGGCTTACTAGAGATTCATTGTTAGTCTCAGTGTGGGGCAGATAGATCCTGGTTGTCTGCACAGGCCTTAAGAGTCTGATGCTTCTGCTCACAGTAAAACCAAGAGCATAAATGCTAGGGCAACATGCAGTGGAGATTCCTGGGATGCAGGTGGGGGCAGCTCTGTGGCATCTAGACACCTCTGAGGCTGCGGTCACACAGCACGGGATACCCCTTGCTTGAGCCTGGGGTGGCCCTCGTGGAGGGAGTGGCGCCATGGGTAGTAAAGTGATTCTGGGGTCCCATCCTGGCCTTTTCTGCCCAGGGCCCCAGAATCTCTAAGACCACCTCTTCCTGTGGGACCATCTCTCCTGTTGTGTTCCACCATGACAGTTTCACTCATGACCAAAACCTTCTGAAGGGGCCATCTTGCAAATAAGTCACATTGGCAATGGTCCATTCATGTACATTTTCTTTGGTGGCTCCCACCTTGTGGAATAGCCCGTCTGAGGTCGTCAGGATGGCCGCCCCACATCTATCATTCCGCAGTAGGTTGAAAACAGAAATGTTCAGGAGAGCATTTTGTAAAGGGATTGGAACTGTATTAAAATGGAACAGCACAAGAGGTCACTTCTGTAAGGGCTTCTATACGTTCATAGTCTATTACAATGGTTTTTTTAAAAAAATGTTATCACCTTCCTTTTACTGCATTGTTTTCAACCTTTGCAACCCACTTTCTGTGTTATGGTATGTCATCCCTTAAAATGTTTTTCCCCCCTCTTTCTGTGTGCACTGCTGTCCAGTTCTGTCATCTTAGTACGACTGCAATATTCAATGGGGGTCTCGGCAGTCTGACTGTTTTATATTCTATAATCCACCTTGAGTCTCCGTGAGAAAGGCAGGCTATAAATAAAGTCAATAAAATAAAACAAATACATTAAAACACTATCATTTCCCCATCATCCACGTTATCCTTGCAAAAACCCTGTAAGGTATGCATGAGATTGGCCCAAAGTCTCATGGGGTTTTTTCCCCACCAGTTGTATATTTTTATTTTGACCCTTTAAATACATATACTCTCTGTGCCTTTTGCATTCTGGCAGTGTAAGTTATTGGAATGCTGATAACTGAGACTTCACAAGAGCCACTTCCTACAAAAAAGCCCATCAGGAACTCACTAGCATAATAGGCCACACCCAACAGCAGAAACTCATTAGCATATTAGGCCACACTCCTGACAGCGCAGCTCCCTCCCAGGATTGGCTTCCCCAGGTGCCCCGCAGCATGTGGGGCATGTGGGGAACTCGAGGGAAGGAAGGCAGTTTCTGGATTGGCTTCCTCAGGCACCTTCCTCAGAGGCGCCTGGGAACCTGAGGAGGGGAGGCAGTTTAAACTGCCTTCCCTCCCTGGATCAGCTTGACTTCCCCAGGCGCTCCATGGTTTGCAAGGTGCCTGGGGAACCTGGGGGGGGGGCTGTAGGCGTGGCCAACTCGGAAGCCAGCTGGAACTCTGTTCCTGTGCATTCCTGCCCCAAAATAGCCCTGCCTATGGTACAGTCCCTCATAACTATAGTGACTGGCCTGATTGCATGCCAGGGCTTTGGTCCGAATGATTGCAAAGTTTCTGGGACAATGGATATATACACACACACACATACACACATACACACACACACACACACACACACACACACACACATATATATATATATATATATATATATTGACCTGAATGTAGAACAGAAAAAAAGAACAATGTCAAATGATGAGTTCATAGAAAAGTGGCCACTTTTTCTAAATCACTGGAATAATAGTTGCAAGGATATACGTGGTTACAAAACTCTACAAAGGAGTCATAGGAATTGTATATTATCATGCACAGGATCAAAATGCCCATCTGTTTCTGTGAAATACGACTAATCCTTTAACTTTGATATTATTTACATCTAACTGTACAAAGGTGAGGCACAACAAGAGCACTGCTTCCTACAGCTCAAACCCTTTTTCTCTGTAGGAGATTCCTTCCCCATGACTACACAAGCCTTTTTTCCACTCAGGGTGCATTGATGCTTACATTTTCAAGCAGCAATAATTTACTCCAGTCACAGCATCAGCAATACATTACTCCTTTAACAGTCAACTATAGCTTTCCTGAAATACTTTACTGTTTAAATTGCAGATGGAATATACTGCTGTTAGGGAAAACAGGTGCAAACACACTTTTATTGTCTTATCTTGAATCCTGATTTGGTCTATAAAAATTGTTAGTTTCCTACATTGTCAGTTTTCTCCGCTGTTCTTAGATGTGTCATTTTGACATGGAGCTCCAGTCAGAGGAAGAAGATGGACAGAAATCCATTCCCAAAATAATCTTGTCTTCTCCCAGGTCAAGTCAATGGATGTCATCAATGAACTGTATGCGGTACTTGTCTGTACAAGCAGACAAGACAGAAGAGAACCATCTTCCTCCTCCCATACTCTCCAGCCTCCCTGAGCCCATTTGCGGGGAGGGTGGGATATAAATCTGAAAAATAAATAAATAAGATCTTCTTTCAAAGTCTGTTTGTTCCCCTGCCTTCAGGCATAAAGCAGGCGCCAACCAAAACCAGGGACTTTTTAGTGGTGGCACCTTGCCTGTGGAACTCCCTTCCTCTTGAGGCTTGTCTGCAGCGAACACTAGTAAATGGCTAAAGCACTTCTTTTTGATGAGGTGTTTTAATTAAGGGGTTGATCTTTTAAACTCGTTTTACAGTCTGCTTACCTGAGAAGTGTTTTATGAGACTTGTTTTAAAATGCTATATGTTTTAGACTATTATTGTCCACTTGTTGGATTTTTAATGCTGGGTTTTAAAAGGGTTTTTTTTTTCAATTGCTATAACATTTATGTTTTTGTGATGTTTTACTGGGTAAGGTGCCTTGAGAGGCAGGCTAAAAATGATACTAAATAAATAAAGTTGTAATCATTTTCTCTATTGGCTTCCACAAAGAGAAGACAAAGGAGATAGTCCACCAAATCTCTATGCCAGAGGTCCCCCAGCGTGGCACCCATGACATGTTTCTCAGTGCCCACAAAGTGTTTTTAGAAGGCAGGTGGAGCTAGGTGGACCTTTTGCCCAACAGGGATTTTGATTGGCTGTGCAGCTTTTAAAAAAAATTGTTCAGCAGCAGCTGCCACCAAAGAACAAGAATCTTCACTGTGTGGCTGAAAGTAAGCTGTCTATATGCTTACTTCCTTTCAACAATATACTCATTTTGAAAAACATCCTGTTAAACAAAGCTTCTACCAGAAATGTTGAAGAGTTGTTATTATGGTTCCAACCCAAACATTCTGGAAATGCCTAATGGGTTTCATCCAGTGCAAAATTTACTCTTGCACTGGATCTTTTGTGCAAGCAAAAACACAAGGAAAAGACTGCAGTAGCTGCTAGCACTAAGTCAGACTTATTGTATCCCCCTTGAGTTTCCACTTGCACAAGATCTTGTGCAACCAGTTTCTTGGCACTACAATATACGGGGAGGGAAGTGCTGTGTGTTGCACACGATCTCGTGCAAACAGAACTGTGCTAAATTCTTTTATTTTTCCACGTGAGCATCATGGGATCCAAAGCATAGTGTCCATTTCACCACGATATACTTTGGGTCTGTGTTCCCCCACCCCCCATGTTTAGTATTACACAGGGAGTCTGTACAGAATTATATTTCACATTAAGGAACAGGCCATCAGTGAGTGCAGGGGCTGTTTTAAAAATCAGCCTCCTGTCCCGTCCCCCCAGCCCACACCTCTCCTGCTATTTCTGGAAAGTCTTCCACATCATCATGCTAACAAATCTTATTTTGGATTCTTCTGCATTTCTAAATTTGCTTTGTCCAACAAGATAATGTAACTGTTCACCAGATGGCTTTGCATTCAGTCATAATAGGCAGAGTGCAATTAAACACTAGAAAATGAGAAGAAACTCTAATCTGCTCCAAGGAGACAGTGGTTTCTGTCTGTTCAACTTTGGCTTCTTGCGAAAACAGGAAACACTGCATGTCTTTTGCCTAATAAAAGATTTAAAAGAATGTTGACAAGCTTTAAGAGGCTGCTGTAATGCATAGCCTATTAACTAAATCACCTCTTTCCCCTTTTATATATGTCTATCAACATAAAGTGATTATCTGTACTTTGAAAAAGTAACAATATATGTGGTAGCCTTTATAAAACTATTGATTACAGTAAACAGAGGTAGAAGTAGCATTTGGTGTGAATACTTTGGGATCTGACTGTCTAAGTTTTAAAGTTTTGCTAGAAGGCTAATTTGAAAATCCTGCCTGTGTGCTACTCTATGGCTGTTATAGGTACATTCGGTTTGGTGCAATGCAGTACTTTGTTTACTATCTAAAAATGAACTAAAGGACAGCACTAAAGAGCTACAGGAAAGGGGGAAAGTCAGTCATTTCTGCATACATATTAAATGGTTGGACAGTAATTTAGACACAAAAGGGTTTTTAGAATGTTAGCCGAACGAAGTCCTGGTTAGTGCAGAAAGGCAGAATAGAATAGAAAGGTTAAATGATCTTCAGGTTTGCGAGACTATGATGTCACAATGTTCATTCTAAGGCCATGTTTTTCAGCTACTGCAGATTAGAACCACATAGAGTTTGTGCAAAATTTGTTAATCGTTAACGTGCCACTGGACTTCTGCTTTATCTTGCTACCATGGACTAACAGAGCTAAACTTCTGGAGCTGAACTGTCACTGCCAGACTCCAAACATGTCAGCACTGCTTCATCCAAACAGCTCCAGAAGTTTAGCTCTGTTAGTCCATGGTATATATGGTATAGTGATAGGTGGATACAAGCAAGAGATCCGTGATATTCAGAGGCAAAGAGAGGGAACTCCCATCCATTCCTCCCCTCATTCCTCACTTCTCCCCCCCTTTCCCCCCATTCCCGACTTGCTGCTTCCTCTGCCTGCCACTCCTCCTGCCATCCGTCAGAAGAGTAGATATAAAAGGGCAGAAGGAATTTTCATCCTCAACTGCAGGGATATGAATCACTGTATTTTTAAAAGTCGTAGGAGAGTTCGAGATAGATTATAATCTTTTCTTATGCTGTAAGCGATGGATTTTGTATGTCTTCCTATTCTTGAATCCATGTGGCTTGTAAATAAATATGCTGTACCTGATTTTTCAAAGCCAAAGGCCATAGCCATTTTTTCTAGAGAATTCCCTTTTCAAATAATTGATACTGAAGCGGATTCCAAAGGTAGATTTTCACAATTTGTGAAAGTTTGTGGTGGGTCTTCTTGAACTTCACTTCATGAACCAAGAACCGCCCAAAATTCTTTATGAACGTTTGTCCATCAGCTGGTTTGTGCCCATACCTAGTTGTGACAGGGTTGCAAATACAGGCTAGGAAATGCCATGGGTTTTAAATTAGCTAATGATTCCTTTGTAGTTGACAATTGTCCTGGCTGGAGAATGGAAAAAGAGGAATCTATGACAGGCTCAAAAATAAAAAGGAGGGGAAAAACCTAATGTGAATGAATTTTAACACCCTGAAATCCAATAGGAATCTGTATTCTTTTCTTTTGCCATCAAGTGACAGCTGACTTATGGCAACCCCATAGAGTTGTTAAGGCAAGAGATGTTTGGAGGTGGTTTGCCATTGCCTGTCTCTGCGTTGTGGCCGAGATCAGATTAGCCTGGACTATCCAGATTGCCTCCTACCTTTAGTGTTCACAGCAGTTGAGGACTTTGTAGCGTTACAGCATTGAGTCGATGCACTGACAATTTCCATTCCTATAGCTGATTTCAACTATCAGACTGCTGTTAATCTTATTTAGTCAAAAGATGATAACTGAATTCAGGATAAAGACTGCAGCTTATAAAAAAGAGAATATTTTCTCATGATCTAGCCAGGTGATATGTGTACAACGTGTGAAGAGTTTGAGTCCCTGTCGATCTTTCAGCCATTCTCATGCTTTACTGCAAAACAAAGCAGGAGGCCTTCAAAAATATCTCTATAGCAGGGGGGGAAAGATGGAGCAAAATTCACATGGCCCAAAGAGCTATTTTGGGAGTGATTGAAAAAGGCAAGGGAAGTATATGTGTGCTATACACATGCCTAATCTAGGATCATGGCCTATATGTGCACTCTATAATGATATGCTAATTTTACTTTTATTGTTTGAAGAGTACTTATGAAAATTACTGCAGAGCACTTAAAAAGAAGATTAACATTTGTTCCAGGTGGGAACACTCTCAGGCTGACATTTCAGATAATGCCTATTTAACCCTGTGGCACCATAAGTAGAAATGACTCCTGCCACTGCATCCCCAGTATTTTATCTGGAATTCACCCCTAATGTCCTGTTCTTTGCTCCCTGGTTTTGGTGATGAGTGCCAAAGTGACTGGAGGAATGGGAACTTGAAGTGAATGTTAGAGTGCCCTAAAAATGACTGCTAACTCCATATGGGGGTTAGAATAAGTTCTGAAGGCTGCTAAAGCACGGCTAGAGGAGTACGGATAGGTTATTAGCCTGCAGCATAGGGCAATTTGTGTCAGTTTTGACCTACTTTTACCAGAACTGGACAGATGTTAGGCTAGTTAATGATTGAGTCTGAGAATCTTTAAGTGAAATGCTGTTAGAACGGAATTCTGTTGACAGATTCAGTGAAGGAATGACAGTAACTCACAGTTGAAGAAGGGACAGTTAAGCACTGACTGTGAATTGGGCAGGAGGCTAAGAGAGTGACTGGATTAAGGAGAATCCTCATTCAAGCCAAAAAAAGGGAAATAGCTTCTAGTAAAGAGAAGTGATCCCTGCCCAGTTAAGAAAGGAAATAGTTCTAGAAAAGAAGAGTGATCCCTGGTCTGTGTATACAGAAGGATTTTGGGAACTTGGTTGTATGTTCCTGCCTTCTAAACTTTACTTGTCGGTGAAACTCAGAAGCCTATGCTTGAGTGTTTAAGCAGAAACTGAAAAGAAAGCCTCTCTCCTCAAAGTTTTAAAGACCTTGTTGAATAGCAGAAACACTTAGTTGTTGGCAACAAATTAACTGGTGTTTGTGTGAGTACAAAGTTACCTTAATTTTAATTTTATTATCTGTTCACGTCATACATTCTACACCTGGTTCTACCTGACCTTTTCTCCTATGAATTAAATAAAACATATTGCCTATTTTGAACTTTCAAAACCCCCTCATATGCCATTTCAAAAGCAAAATAAAGGAAGGTGATTTATCTCTTCCCTCAGTTTCCTGGGCTGGGCCAGTGTGTGTGTGTGTGTGTGTGTGTGTGTGCATGCGCGCACACATAGCAACTGGGTGGACATCCATAGACAAACAGTAAGAAAATAGATAATGGGGCTGCTCAGCAAGAAAGAAGACAGAAGGGAAAATCCAGCATGTGAGGGAGGGAGGAGGGCGAGATTACCATAACAGCTATTGCATTTCTTTTACAATTCTTCAGCCACTAAGCAATATCATCTACATTATACATATAATAGGCCAGGGGTCCCCAATCTTTTTGAGTCTACAGGCACCCATGGAATTCAGTCACAAGGGGGTAGACTCAACTACAAAATGTTTGCTGCAAGAGGTGACACCAACCACAAAAATGTCAGGGAGTTAGGTAATACATAACTCTAATAGAAACTCTTCAGCCTTTCAGGATGAAGCTCGTGTTTAACTGGATGACTTTGAAAAGGAACATATTGTTTTAAAAATATTTTATTCTTTCGTGCACATTGCTTACCTTCAGTCACACAGTGAGGAACCTTATGTTGTGGTAACAGCTGCCTGAAGCGGTTTTTTTAAAAAAATCTGCACAGCCAATCAGATATCCAGTGACCAATAAGAAGCCCTGCTGAGCAAAACCCCCATATGGCCCCACCCACTTTCTAAAAAGATGCTTGTTGGGTGCTAGGAAGGGTGTCAACATGCCCCATGGTGCCCATGGATGTAACATTGGGGACTCCTGGATCAGCCCATTGTAATTCATATTAGAGATGCTCCTAAACATTTCTTCTAAATTTCCCCCCTTGATTTTAGAGTTTTTCAAAATGGAATCAGTGCATAAGAATCCTCCATTGTTCTGTCTTTATTTCCAAATTTTGCACAGAGCACTGCACACACACGTACTGCTGCAGCTTTCAGTTTGTTCAGTCATCCATGTCTTTCTCTCCTCCTGTCTTACAGCCATGTACATATGCTCATGTTGATCAGAAGGCAGAGGGCATACAAAATGCTCTCTCCAATTTAAAATACTGCAAAGTCTTAGTGTAGTTGTATAAATCATAGGAGTGTGCGCTTGGTATAAACAGAGTTGAAAAAATATCCAATAAATACCTTATTAGTATTTATCAGGTATTTTCTCAGCTAGTTACCAAGTGGGCTAGTGATTCAGCTATCTGAAAATGGCTGCCCCCCAAAAATCCAGCGAGCCCTTTAAGTGCCTTCAGAGTTCACTTGAAGATTGCAAAAGGCATTTAAAGGGACTGCAATCCCTTTAAATGTCTTTCCCCTCCTCCATTGGAAACAACAGAGGATGGAGCTCTCCCCACAGGATTGGCGCCTGGGTGTGCCACCTTGACTGGGGCTGGCTCCTCCTTGCAGCATGGTTTAAACTGAGCTGCAAAGAGGAGCAGCCCAGGATTAGCTGGGGTGGCACAGAGCTCTCAGCTCCCACGACCCAAGCTGATCCTTTCAGAGTTTTTTTCCCTCAATTCCACTGGACCAAAAAAAATCAGGAATTCCAAATATTGATTCGGGAATATTGGGAAATACAAATATTTTTCAAGTTCAATATATCCAAACCCCCCAAAAAATGGATTTTTTTTTGCACACCACTAATAAAACATAAATCTTTTTGTGTGGTATTCTACTGATACACACATGCACTCCTGCATACAGCAGCCTGTCAATCAAATTTTGTTTCACAGTGAGGCATTAATCCTTAATCTCCCAGCTCTCTGAATTCGATGCACTAAGCATCCTGTTTTTGGAGGTCAGTTCATCACATCTCCTTCCCAGCCACCAGTCAACTTGTAATCTGTCCCCCATCTTCAGTTTTCCCTCCTTTGCTTCCCCTGGCAGCTTGCATCTAGGGAAACTATGGCCCAGCTGCAGAAGCCCAGTTGTGTGGTGGGGAGCCATCAAGGCCCTGCAAGGGGCACCTCACTATCTCCCTTCTCCAAATTTAAGTATCCACGTGTTCAGAATTAGATAAATTCATTTACAAATTCATTTACAAAAATTATATCCAGCCTTTCTGACTAGGAATGCCACCAAGAATGCCACCACTGGAGTCTACAGTCCTGGCCAGTGTTGAACTTATTGTTCCTGGGTAAAATGGTTGAGAGAGCAGAGGCCAAACAGCTCCAACCTTTCCTGGATGACGCTTCCATTCTTGATCCTTTCCAGTCCAGCCACAGGATGGAGATGGCTCTGATCACCCTTACAGATAACCTCCGTAGACATCTGGATTGGGGCGGGTCAGTGCTGCTGTTGTTATTAGATCTAACGGCAGCGTTCAACATGGCCAACTATGACCTGTTGACCCACTGCCTCACCGACATAGGAGTTTGGGGGATTGCCTTGAAATGGTTTTCCTCCTTCCTCCATGGTTGGGAACAGAGGTTGCTGCTTGGCAAGAGGGTTGACATCGCTATGCAGATGACACCCAGCTCTATCGGCTATTGGAAGGCCATCCGTCATCCACCCCGATAATCTGGCTGAGGCTTTAGAAGCTGTGGCTGGATGGTTGCGGCAGAGCAGATTGAAGTTAAATCCATTGAAGACAGAGGTCCTGTACCTGAGTTGGGGGGGGGGGGATTGGATGTGGATATCAGGCTCCCCACTCTGGAAGAGGCACATTTGGTGCTGGCACAGAAAGTGAGGAGCCTGGGAGTGACACTGGATGCCTCTCTTCCCATGGAGGCCCAGGTCACCTCAGCTGCCAGATCTGCCTTTTTCCATCTTAGGTAGCTTAGGCTACTGAGACCCTATCTCAATGATCACTTCCAGGCTTGATTACTGCAATTTGCTCTATGCAGGCTTACCCAGAAATTACAGCTGGTGCAAAATGCAGCAACGCACCTGCTGACGGTGACCCCTGTCTGGGCTCATATTTGGCAGGTACACCGCCAATTACATTGGCTACTGGTTGAGTTCCAGATCCACTTCAAGGTGTTGGTAATAACCTTTAAAGCTTTACATGGCCTGGGACCAACATATCTGAGGGACCGCCTCTTCCTGTATACACCCTAAAGAGCATTACACTCTTATGGACCAACATCTCTTGGTGGTCCCTGGCACAAAGGATGTCCATCTTCTCTCAACCAGAGTCAAGGCTTTCTCTGCCCTGGCCCCTGCCAGGTGGAACATGCTCCCTAATGAGATCAGGGCTCTGAGGGATCTTATTCAATTCTGCAGGGCCTGTAAGATGGAGCTGTTCTGCCAGGCCTTTGGCTGAGGCGGCGGGAGTCCATGTATGGCCCCCTGAGGTTATTGTCACCCATCCAATAATAGCTGGCTATTATCCATTTGTTACCAACGGGCCAGGGAATCTCTTGCAGCCAGACAGTGTCTGTTCTTGGGCTCTGACCACCATTTTAATGTATACTATTGTGGTTTACTTTTAAATTATATTTATTGTATTGCTGCTAAGTTGTTATTCGCCTTGAGCCCACCTGCAAGAAGGGTGGGCTATAAATACAAATAATAAAGTAAAATAAAATATGTAGTCAGACATATAGGTTGGACTTCAGGAAAGCAAATTTTGACAAACAAAGTTATGCTGGGTAGAATCCCATGGTCAGAAATATTTAAGGAGAAGGGAGTTCAAGAGGGGTGGGAGTTTCTTAAATGAAAAATATTGAAAGCACAATCACAAATGATTCCTATGAGAAGGAAAAATGGGAGCAGTTTAAAGAAGCCATAAACAGCTTTCTAAAGATTTGAGAAATAAAAAAGATTCATTTAGGAAATGGAAGAAGGGCCTTATAACCAAGGATGAATATAAACAAATAACCAGTGATTGTAGGGAGAGTATTAGAAAAGCTAAAGCTCAGTATGAGGTTAGGCTAGTGAGAGATGCTAAAAACAACAAAAAAGGATTCTTTTGTTATCTTCAAAGTAACAAAAAGATTAAGGACATGGTAGGCCATTGTGGGGACAAGAAAGTGAAATTGTAACAGGTGATAAGGAGAGGGCAGAACTGCTCAATTCCTACTTTTCCTTAGTCTTCTCTTGCAAGGGAAACAGTGCTCAACATGACAAAAGCAGAACACATGATGAGGGAAAGGAGTTGCAGCCTAGGCTTGGCATCGGGGTAGTACATAAACACCTAGTTTCTTTAAATGAAACTAAGTCCTCAGGGCCAGATGAATTGCATCCAAGGGTACTAAAAGAACTTGCAGATATAATTTCTGAGCCCCTGTCCATTATTTTTGAGAATTCTTGCAGAATAGGTGAGACCAGAAGGTTGAAGACGGACAAATGTTGTTCCCATCTTCATGAGGGGGGAAAAGGAGGATCCAGGTAACTACCAATCCATCAGCTTGACATCTAATCCTAGAAAAGTTTTAGAACAAATCATCAGACAGTCAATAGAAGTATAGTGACTGTATCAATAGAAGTATAGTGTCCAGATCACGTAAAGTGATGGTATTACTTTACTCTGCTCTGGTTAGATCTCACCTAGAGTATTGTGTTCAGCTTGGGGCACCACAATTTAAGAAGGATATAGACGAGCTGGAACATGTCCACAGGAGGGCAACAAAGATGGTGAGGGGTCTGGAGACCAAGTCCTATGAGGAAAGGTTGAAGGAGCTAGGTATGTTTAGCCTGGAGAGGAGACGACCAAGAGGTGATATGATAACCATCTTCAAGTACTTGAAGGGCTGTCATATAGAGGAGGATGTTGAGTTATTTTCTGTTACTCCAGAGGGTTGGACCAGAGCCAACAGGCTGAAATTAAAACAAAAGAGTTTTTGGCTAAACATTAGGAAGAACTTCAGACAGTTAGAAAGGTTTCTCAATGGAACAGGCTTTCTCAAGAGGTGGTGGGCTGCCCTTCTTTTGAGTTTTTTAAACAGAGGCTAAATAGCCATCTGACAGCAATGCTGATTCTGTGAATTTAGGCAGATCAGGAGGGCAGGAAGGGTTGCATCAGTGCTTAGTTCATGTGGCCCTTTATTACACACTCAGGAAAATACCGATTGCCACTTTGGGGCCAGGAAGCAATTTTCCCCAGGACAGTTTGGCAGCAGATCCAGGAGGGTTTTTTGCCATCTTCTGAGCAGGCATCACTGGGTTGTGGAGGGGAGGTAGTTGTGAATTTCCTGCATTGTGCAGGCGGTTAGGCTAGATGACCCTGAGCATTAATGCAACCTTCAGTGCTCTTCTTTTTTTTTTTTTGCGTAAATTCAAATGGAATCTCATGACCATCTGAGGACGCTGGGGAATGCCAGGTGAGCAGCATACAAAGCAGGATCTTTGTACCGTGACTCAGAATGCAGGAAGAGAATCTCGTACTGTGACTCAGCTATAGATGGAATTCTAATGCAAGAAGAAGGTAGGTCTCCATATTTTGGAACCATTTTAGTCTGTTTAATTGTGTGCATGTGCATGCGCACACCATCTTTTGCTTAAAATAAAATACCAAATAAACAGAAATATAATTTTACAGATATTTTTATTGTGGTTTGTTATTATTATTATTTAATTTATGGCCCACTCTCCTGAAGACTGGTTAACCCAAGATTAAACTCTGAGGGCCTAACACCAGTACAAAGTTAATAAACCCCCAAGATGATAACTATTTTTATTTTTATTTATTTATTAGGGGTTTTAGTCACTGTCTCGTAGTGACTTCCAACACTAGAACCATTGGGCTGGCTAAGCTGAGCCCACCGAGGGCTCTCCTGAATTCCACCCCAGAATCAGCCTATCCGTTCTCAATTTTACTTTCACCATCTTTACAGAAACAGATGTCCTTGAAGTCAGGCGTTTTCATCCCCCCACTAACCTTACACAATCAATGACATGAAATGCACACCTGCACCAAGACAAAAGGCAGAACAGTTTGTTGTTTGTGTTACTAGGCTGCATTAAAAACAGGGGCAGAGAGTCTGCTGATTTCTCCAGGAAGAAGTCATTTGATTTATCTGCAGTTTTCAGTAATCTTCAGTGCTACATTATGACTCAAGCTCACTGTGCTTAAGAACATATTCCATCATGAAGATTAATAAAGACATGCTTGGAAGAGAGGGCACATTACATTAACCCCAAATATGTTGCTTTTGAAAGGCTGTATTGTATTTCCATTATTTACCCGCCAGACCTATTTGGGCATAACATCACCAGACTGGCTTAGTTGTTGTTTCTTTGTCTGTGGGTCTTTAGTATTTAGTTACGCTTTGCACTCTCCATGTAGAAATATGTCTGTATAGATAAAATGCATTGGGTTAATTAAATAACCATATGGAACATATTGATCATCTTCCCTTCAACACAGAGGTATGATCCTTAACCTCAGCAGACATCAACATTCTAGAACGGTGGCAGGACAATCCTAAGAGTGAGCCCCCTCAAGTAGACTTCGGTCGGGTTTTGAGAAGACCTGCTTAAGATTGCATTGCAAAGCACACTTTCAGAAGAACGAGCAAACATTCAGCAATGTAGCTTTGTTTCCCCCCTATAATCAACAAGCCAAAATAATCCCAGACCTAAACAGATTGAAGCAAAATTCCACTAATCTCAGTGTGACTTGGCCTAAGGAAATGGGCTTAGCACAACCTTTACCCTCCTATATACTGTCGTTTCCATTTGTTCAAAATGCCTTTAATGTTTTCTAAATGGGGACAGGCATGAGTAGATTCCCCTCCGCTGCTGCAACTGCTGATACAGTGATGCAGCAACGAGGATGCAGCATGGCAGGTTTTCTCATCGTTTCCCTGCCCTGGTCTCCCAGCAGAGGCCATTCCCCACCCTACTCTGTGCCATTAGGGCTTTTCAGTATAAGCTGTAGCAATGATTAATAGGGGTATGCAAAAAAAAAAACTGGTATTTTTCGGGTTCAGGTATATTGAACCAAAAAAATTGGTGTTTTCTGATATTCCCGAATTCCCAGTACTGGTGAGTAGAAAGGAGGGCATGGTGCTCCCAAGTCTGAGAGTTTGAGAGCCCCAGTGCAGATCTGGGCAGGTAGTCAGGTGGTTCAACCCCACTTGCTGTGCTGGGAGTTCAGCATGATTCAGGCATGAGTGCCTTATCTGTTGGGGGAAGTGCCTTATCTGTTGGGGGGGGGCACCCCTTCAATCCTTATCTGTTGGGGGGCCCAGGGGCCCACCCCTTCAATTCCCACCCTTTCAATTCCCCCTTCAGTTCCTATCCCAAGGGCAGAACTTATAGCCAGGGGCACAGGGACTAAGGCTGGGGATGGGAAAGCGGTGGAGGACTCAGTACAGGTGCTCCTCCAGAAGGTGCACAGTCCGATCAAGCTTCCCAAGCTCAGCAGCCACCTACCCCTCAAAATCTGATGCATGATATCTGGTGGAGGGTTTCATGGATGGTTTTCAGATCCCAGCATGCATAGCATGGCTAGGAACATAAAATCAGTGAGTGGGATAGAGCGCATAGTTTCAAACAAAAACAGATAAGGAAGTCAGGGAGGGGCCCTTTCGATGTTCTCCTCCCGGAGCACCTGCACATTTCATCACTGGGGATAGTTCTAAAGAAAGCTCCAGGGGTCTTCTGTCCGATCCAACATCTCTCATACCCAAGGGCAGGATCAGTCAGTGACACCATTCCCCAGGAGCTCTGCTCAGTCAAATACTCATCCTTTGGTACTGGATAGTCCCCACCTGTGGGAAGGGGGTGCTTTTGGGGAAGTGTGACATTAAGTTGGCATTCTGCCTCTTACCTGTAAACCCAAGTGACTTCTCTCTCCTAGGTTTCACATCCAAGGGCAGATTTTATGTTGACAAGGTGTTGCCAATGGGGTCCGCCATCTCTCGTGTGGCATTTGAGAAATTCAGTACCATGCTGGAATGGGTAGTTAGGGCACACCCTGGGCAGTGTCGCATGGTGAAATACCTGGACAATTTTCTTTTTGTGGGCCCTGCTGGGTCACTTCAGTATGGTGAGCTCATACAGCTGTTCAACAACATATGTTGTGAGCTGGGAGTACCACTGGTAGAGCACAAAACAGAAGCACCAGCTACCAAGCTAAAATACCTGGTAGAGCAGCTATCCCAGCTCCCAGCAGACAAGCTAGCCACCCTGAGAGAGCTTGTTTTCAGTGCTAGGAAGGACAGCAAAGTCACTTCACATGAACTCCAATCTTTGGTGGGGTATTTGAATTTTGCATGCAGAGTTGTAGCACCTTGGTGGGCCTTTGTCTGTTGCCTTTCCCAGGCCATGCTGGGCATCCAGGCTCCCCATCATGGGATAAGGGTTACCAGTGCCATGAGGAAGGATCTTAGTGTGAGAGGCAGTTTCTGGCAGGTTATAATGGGGTGTCCTTCTGGAGGGAGGAACTTCTGCTTAGTCAGAACTTCAGGTGCAGTCAGACATAGTGGGGGCCCATGTGTTTGGAGTATACTGGATGCACATTACGGTCATTAGGGAATCTGACTTTCATGGAATTCTTCCCTATTGTAGTGGCAGTCTACATCTGGCCAGAGGCCCTAACCAACCATTCAGTGTGCTTTTAGTGTGAGAAAAAAAGCTGTGGTCTTATGTTGTTAACGCACTGTCTTCTAAATCCTCCAGGGACATGTCACTGATCCAGGTCTTTGTCCTCCAATACTTGAAGTTTAACATGGGAAAATTTACAGGAAAGTCCATTGTTTTGCAAGCCCTAGTGGACTGCACCAGAGGGCACTTGTGCTGACTCTATGGTCAGATATGCTTCAGCTGCGTGTCTGGAAGGATGTGATAAACCCAGGGCACCTGGAAAGGGTGTGGGCTAAAGTGAATGGTGAGGTGCTGCCATTGCTGCCATGCATATTACGCACCTAAACATCTGGCACTGCCTTCCACATCTGTACAGGGCTGATGGAGTCCACCTTTCGGATGAGGTCTATGACACTTTCTTGATGGATTTGCAGTGGGTGTTCTTGGGCAGCCATAAGAGGCAAATGGGGCAGACCAAGCAGTGAGCCGATTCCCCCCCCCCCCAATGGCAGGAGCAGTGCAGGAAAATGATGCTTCAGTGGTACATGATACAACTCAGGTGAGCACCCTGAGGCATCTGTTTGGAAAATGAAGGGGTAACCCTCAGACCAGAAGCCTGGGGCTGGGGTGCCTTCAGAGACCTGGGACAGGAAACCCTTGAGGGGTGCCACTATCCTTGACCCATAGACCTCATGACTAGGGGGACTGAACATGGCACACCTCCCTCAAGCATTAAAAAAGGATTGGCAAGGAGGAGTGGGAACCTTACCCATGTGACAGCTCATGGCTCAGAGCCAGGGTGGCCTCGCCCATAAGATGCACAAAATATAGGAGGCCTGACCCTTCTGCATCCCACCAGTTGCCTACACTGCCATTAGCTCTGGGTTTGGTTTTTGGACTGTGTGTGCTGCAAATCCCTCTTGAGCAACGAAAATAAAGTTGACCCTGTAATCTTCCCAGTTCACTGTGTCATCTCTCTTTATTCTATGACCACGGACAATAGCAAGAGGTGAAGAATCTGAATAAGGTTCAATGAGCCCTTGAGAGAAGGATGGGAGGGAATTGCTTTTCCTTGCAAATCTGTCAGACACCACCAATGTAGCAGACTTGTGCTGGACGATGATGTGTTTACAATAAGTTCTCAACCTGTTAACTGCATTTCACATGAATCCACCCTGGCGTTCGCACCTACCTTTCGACAGCATCCTCCTGTCACAGCACCAGCCACCCTGTGAAAAACAGAGCTAATTCCACATATATTTACATGTTGCAGACTCACTTGTGTCATTCTCTGGCAACCACTTAGAGGTTCCAAGGGTGTACCTCCAAGCAGGTAGGAGTTGCCGAACTGTCTATCAAATCATGTACTCAGCAAGTGATTGACATTCTGCTTGCTAGAACAACTTCTTTTCTTCCCTTCTCTAAAGTCTTTCTCTGCACATAATACTTACAGCTACTGAGTTCTTATTTTTATGCTGTTCTGCTGTTCAGAGAGTTCAATCGCTTCTCCAAGAGCAACAAAAGCTGCCCAGCGTTGTTATCAGAAATGTGGTTACTTTCTTCTAAATGTCGTTCCTCATGCCATACTACTACAGTCTCACATTCTGTTTCTGAAAATGGAAAGGAATGTCACAAAATATAGCAGGACTTGCGTCTATTTCCACCCCAGCTGCAGCCTGGAAGTCAGGTCTGGATTCTGCTCAGAAGCGGATAAGGAGAAAGTAGATTCATTTGAAATGTGGTGGAGAGTTTTGGTGGACTGCCAAAAAGACAAATAAGTGGTTTCTAAATCAAATCAAGCCTGGACTCTCCCTAGAAGCTAAAATGACTAAACTGAAGCTATCGTACTTTGGTCACATTATGAGAAGACAAGAGTCACTGGAATAGGGAATGATACTAGGAAAAGTTGAAGGCACCAAGGAAAGAAGAAGACCCAACATGAGATGGATTGACTTACGAACATAAGAAGAGCCCTGCTGGATCAGACCAATGGTCCATCTCGTCCAACATCCTGTCTCACATAGTGGCCAAGCAGTTCCTCTGGAGGGCCAACAACAGGGAATAGAGGCCAAGGCCTTCCCCTGATGCTGCCTCCTGGCCCCAGGATTCAGAGGTTTAGTGCCTCTGAATGTGGAGGTTCCCCTCAGTCACCATGGCTAGTAGCCATTGATAGACTTATCCTCCATGAATTGCCTAGCAATGGTCACTGAAGGCACCAATTTCTTAAAGCTACATACACTCCTTTTATTATTTCAGGTTTTTAATCCCCCTCCATATATACATATATTTAAATTTCAGATGTTTCTGCAAACCTGGAGCATTTTTCAGGTTTGTAGAAAGAGTTGTCTTGTCAGTTAATGGCTCCAGCCTCCAGATTTAATTATCATCAGAGTTGGCTGTGTTAACTACCAGAATATACAAGTGGAGGCCTGCAAGAATTGTAGAGGGGAATCCCATTCTCCCCCCCCCTTGCCCACTTAGCCCAGGTATGGCTCCTTTCCAACCCCCATCGCTAAGGGTGGCACAGCTCCAGTCTTCTGCAGCTCCCGCTGCTGAGAGCAAGAGTGGCTTTCAGACACTGCAGCCTCCGTGGCTGGGTCCAGAGTGGCTCCTGGACACCACTGCTCCCTTGGCCATGCCCAGAGTGGCTCTCAGACACCACTGCCTCCATGGCCAAGCCCAGAGTGGATCCCAGAGTCTGTAAGGGCAACTTTCCCAGGAAACAAGTAAGCCCATTGTGTGTATGCAGACAATGTTCTTTATTTGGAGGGGTTAACCCTACCAATGCAATATTTTTTAGGTTCTTATATTTTTCTGCAAACTCAGGGGTCCTCTAAATTTGCAGAACTATCTGGTTTATATCAGTGTGGTCCCAATCCATAAATTTAGGTATGCACAGATTAGGCCACACTTGACTATTAGGATATAAGAAGATAAGGATACATTTATTTCCCTGGGTTTACAGTTTCTTCATGAAAAAAGAACCAAACAAATCCCCTGTCATATCGTTTGTTCACTGAGGCATATTACACTGTGCCCTACTGACTTCCCAAGCACTTCAGCGTGCGCTCACATTTGATCAGGTGCATATATCAGTAATTTACTTTCCTGTTTCAAAGTCAACATGGTTCAGCAAGGTTATGTGAAAGCAGAGTCAGGCAGCCCCCTTCATGACAATACTGCTGTAATATGTTTTTAATGAAATGTTTTCAATCCAAGGTTACATCTCATTGTATTGCACAAGTGGGGACCCACAAGAAACTTGCGTGGTGGTTGTCCCATTCCTCATACCTTTGCTTCCTCCCCTCTCCTCCTACCTCTCTCACAGTCTTTCTCCCTTCTGCCCCCTTTCTTACTCTCTACTTCTCCTCCATGCATATTACTTCCTCTCTCTTTCTGCCCCCTCATCATTCTCTTTGTTTTTCTGCCTCCCTGCCTCATCACTCTTTCTCTCTCTTTCTGCCCCCATCACTCTCCCAGCCTCCTGCCTGCTTCCTCCCTCACCCCGCACAGCAGCCGCAGCATAGGGGTCAACTGCAGGGGGGCTGGGGAGCTGGAGCCCCCCCAAAACTTTTCCAGGACGTGCTGAGCCTCCCCTGGAAACAATGGCCTGTAATGTCTCTGGCCCAGCCCCAGTACCCCCCACCCGGGAAATTGGAAAGTCTATGCCCTTGAGCAACACCAGTGGAGGCAGTGTTCCCAGCCACCCACCTGCTTCCTTTCTCTGGGAATCACAGTGGATCTCCCAGCTACAAAGATCAATTCACCTTAGGGTTGCCAGCTCCAGGCTGGAAAATTCCTGGAGATTTGAGGGTGGAGCCTTGGGACAGTGAGGTTTGGAGAGGCAACCAGCCTCAGCAGGGTATCATGCCATAGACTCAACCCTCCAAAGCAACCATTTTATCTAAGGGAACTGATCTCTGTCACCTGGACAGCAGTTGTAATTCTGGGTGATCTCCAGCCCTCACCTGGAGGCTGGCAATGGCAGTTCTCCTGGAGGAAATGGCTAGTTTGGAGGATGGAGTCTATGGCATTATACTGGTTTGAAGTTCCTCCCCTCCTCAAATCCCCACCCTCCCCAGGCCTCACCCCTCAAATGTCCAAGAATTTCCCAACCTAGAGTTGGCAACCCTATTTCCTTCCCACCCAACAGTCAACCTACCTTTATCTGCCCCTCTGTCTTCAGCTTTCCATCTCCACCTCCCTCCCCCACAGCCTCTACCTAGGAAAATTACAGTCTTTATTTACAGTGGGGACCAAAGCAGCTTACATTATTCTCGCCTCCTTTTTATCTGCACAACAACCCTGGAAGGTTGGTAAGGCTGAGTGTGTGTGACTGGTCCAAAATCACCCAGTCAGTTTCTACCACAAGATAGGGATCTGAACCTGGGTCTTACAGATCCTACTTTGAGGCTCTAACTGCTGCACCAGACTGGCTTCCATAGGCTGGCTGCTGTTGAACAGTAGCAAGCAGTCAGGCCTAGCTGAGTCATGCAAGCCAGGTGGTATCATCACCCAAAGGGTGCTGGCAGGCCTAGGGTTGCCATCCTCTGGGAAGAACCTGGAGATCACCCAGAATCACCCAGAACTCTAGACAGCAGAGATCTGTCTCCTGGAGAAAATGGTTGCTTTGGAGGCTGGACTCTGTGGCATTATATCCAGCACTCCTTAGACTCTACCACAAAATCTCTAGGAATTTCCCACCCTGGCACTGGCAACCCTTGTCAGATCTGACCCTAGGGTTGCCAAGTCCAGGTTGGAAAATACTTGGGGACTTTGGAGGTGGAGCCAGGAGAAGGTGGGGTTTGGGGAGGGGAGGGGCCTCAGCAGGGTACAATGCCATAGAGTCCACCCTTCAAAGCAGCCATTTTCTCCAGGGGAGCTGATCACTATCAGCTGGAGATCCGTTGTAAAAGCAGGGGATCCCCAGGCTCCACCTGGAGGCTGGCAACCCTACCTGACCCTAAGGATCCCTCCCTGACAGGCCAAAATAGGCCTGGAAACAAACCTTCCCCCTTCCCCTGACAGATCCAGTTAGAAGCCTTTCCTCCACCCAAGAAAGTTTTAAGAGGGCAGTGCAGCCCACAGCAAAAGAGGTAGGGGTGAGAAGCTTAGATTATTTAGCCATTCATGCTGCAAGAGGAATCCTCCCCAGTCCTAGCTCCAGTTCTGCTTTTGTTTCTCCCCTCTCTGTCTCTCTCTGGCTATCAGCTAGTCTATCTCTCACTGTCAATGTTGCAGGGCCTGAAGTAGATCCCTGCAGTGGCTATTTCAAATGACATTGGGGGGGGGGGGGGAGTCAACCCTCCCTGAGTTTTTAAAAAAACCTTTTGGATTTTTCTGGAGACCCGCCGAGTCCTCTGCATCTGTAGAAAAACCTGTTGGGGGAGAGTGTACTCTCTGCCACAGAAATAAGAACACAGAGGGGATTGTTGAGAATTAGATGTATAGATGTTGTGTTGGTGTCACCTAGATACCAAAAACCTGTTCTTCAATAAAACTTCTATGAAGCCAATGCATGGTTAAGGCATTTTAGCAAACTGGTGTCCCTTTCAGGATTTGACTAGGCATGTTGGGCTCTAAAGGGACCTCAAATAGGGACACACCATTTGCCAGTTATGGAACATCACCAATTGTATGTGGCACCTGGACAACAAAATGTTGCTGTTCTCCAATGTAGACAGTACTCTGGCTGCTGGGACCTTTATATGAGCCTTCCCTCTGGGATCTGCCACCAGGCCTGCCATGTTTCTTCCATCCTGTTTTTCCTGATCAGAAGAAATAGACATCCTAAGATTAGCCAGATTCATGGAAGCTAGGTTCATCAATGGCTATTAGCTGTGGTGAATAAAGGGAACCAATATTAAGAGTCAGTAAACCTCTGCTAGGAGGCAGTACCCGAGAGGGCCTTGACCTTTACACTCTGTTTGTTGGCCCTCCAGGGCAACTGGTTGGACCCTATGTGTAACAGGATGCTGGACTTGAAGGATCACTGGTCTGATCCAGGAGGGATCTTCTCATGCTCTTCAGTTCTTAATACGGTTTGGGGAAGGCAATGACTCTTTCACTTACTGCTGTAGGAATATGCCCACACTTTGTGAAATACTGCCTGAGGCAGTCATTGTAAGGGGAACCTTGATGACATCAGTGGAAATTTTCACTTTGCGCTTAAGTGTCTATCTTTGTAAAAAAAACCTTTCATTTGCAAGAGAGTGTGTTTCCGTAAGACACATGTGTACCTACATCACATAGGGATCTAATTTGTGTGCTTCTGTTCTATTTTACAGAAGACTAGCATTTTAAATGAAGTTTGCATACTACGGAAAGTCCCACTAAAAGGCTTAATGCTCATTTATATGTAAATTGAACAACTTTTGAAAGATGAAATAAGAGGGTGGGGGAGAGAAATTATTAAACCTTATACTCAGTTTTGGTATGAGATTATACACTAGAGCTTTTTGTAACAGTGTCATGTCATGATTTAGATAAAAGTATCTTAAAACAGTTATACTTGGTGACAAAGCCATTTGTTTTTGTTTTGTGGGGGAGCGGGGAGAGAAAAAGTGTACCTGGAAGTCATGGTGACCTCTGGTGACTGACTGTGTGCACCTGGAGGTCATGGCGACCTCTGGTGACTGATCCCTACTGGGGGCCTGCAGGATATTCATGGAAGGGGCTGAGTAAGGCCTGCCCCCACCTCCTGACTGCTGGTATTCCAAGGAGGTCTCCCATCCAAGTACTTGCCAGAGTCTTCGAAGATCTGATGAGATTGGGCTTGCCTGGGCTACCCAGCCCCATTTGTTTCCTTTTCATATGCGTTTATATATTTGTCAAGTTTCAGTTGTCTGCTTTTCGCTGTCAGCTTTCTATATTGTATTGTGTACGGAAGTTACACAGGCTTTATATACAGTTTATATGAAATGTATACATACAAAGAACGTCAAAGCTAAATATGATGCTGGTTGAACAGCTAAGTTTAAACAATGCATGCATTTTATAGGGGGGAAAGGTGCAAGAAAACAGAAAATTGTGCCAATGCGATGATGGATCCAATTCCTATACGGGAGAAGCCACGCTGAAACAGGGGATTTGAAGACAAGCCAGCCTCAATGAGAAATTTAAAATACTTCCTTTAAAAGTTTCATTGCAATAGTTAAAACAGCTACACTGCAGCTCTCACTTGATAATTACGGCTGTGTGAATTGGCTCGATGTTTCTTCTCACAGCCTGTTAATCTAGCTGAATAGTTCAGTGCAAAGAAGCAGTGAACCTTCTTTTGGATGCCTGCTAAATGCTGTGGCCCTAACAACTGAACACAGGGGTGGATGGACTATTTAACCTTCAGAGAAGGTTTCTAGTGGGCCATTCCATTGGAAGGCCGCTAGCAATGATGGGTAAGCAGAACCAAGTGGCTAGGCCCAGACCTGGCCATTTGCTCTGATGATGGGTATTGGCTCACTACAAGGCCTCTTCATGGGTGTCATGTCAATTGCTGACAGTGGTGCAAGAGGAGGTGAGGGCTGACAAGACATCCATTGTTGGCTTTTTCTAAACTGAGTGGCTTCTATAGTGCTGGCTTGTAGCACTGCAGGGGCCACTCGGCTTGGCTTCCTGTGGGGCCATTTTAACATCTGTTCCTCCCCTGGTTGCACGATCAGCAGAAGATTACATTTCCCATCACTGGCATTCGGCCATTGCCGCCCCACCTTTGTTGCGTCACAGCCTTTCATGGCCCCATCAGTCCAATGGCAATTTCAGCGTGGTGTAGCCATGGCAAGTAGGGATGCCACAAATTCCACATCAAATATATTCGACAGTCAAACGTCACTTGTCTGATTGTAATGGTCAGGCATTCGTTAACCGCTAGGGTCTGTTTGGTTTGGCGCCAAGCAACTCAAACTCCGGCCAAACAGGTTTGCATCAGGGTTTTTCAAAATGTGTGAAACACTGGCAGACTGAAGAGACTGGCAGCCATTAATGTCACTAACACTGAATGATAAGATTTATTTTTTTTAAAAAAACACAGCGTTTATTTTGTATGATTTCTATGATTTATAACTACGATTCCTACACGACCAGGAGAAAAATGTCCTGTCCCTTTAGTAGAGACTTAATGGGATGTTATTTATCAGGTGAGGTAAGGCAAGGCAGAGTTAGGCCTCTGAATTCCACAGCACCATAATTTATCAGGCCCCAGGGGTGTGGTTCATGCCTAGGGTTGCCAGGTCTGGGTTGGAAAATATCTGGAGACTTTGAGGGTGTATCTGGGAGAGGGCGGGGTTTGGGGAAGGGAGTGGCCTCAGCATGGTACAATGCCATAGAGTCCACCCTTCCAAGCAGCCATTTTCTCCAGGGGAGCTGATCTCTGTCAGCTGGAAATCAGTTGGAAAAGCAGGAGATCTCCAGGCCCCATCTGGAGGCTGGTTACCCTAGTCATGCCATGTGAATTCTAAAAGCTCGAGACTCACAGTGGTGATTCCAGATTTTAGAAGGTCCTGGGCAGACAGTGTCCAGGGCCCCCCTTCTTCCCACCACCAGGCCCTCCTCATGCCTCTCTTTCCAACCTGTGTGTGTTCCGACCTGACTGTGAACCTTTCCCCTTCTCACAAGCCCTCCCACCACCTGAGTTCACAGCTGCCCTTTCCCCAACGGCACTGATTGGTGCATGCAAGCTGCTGTAGCCACCAGGAGTGCTGACTCTGTGCACCACTTGAATGCACTTCCTCCTGGGAGGGAGTGCTTGCGAGCAAATGGGCAGGGGAAAGCACATAGACATGAATCAGGAGAGGTGAACAGCTGGAGGATCTGAGACAACAGCTGCCCTACCTCAGGGTATGCTGATGCCAGCCTTGCTCAAGAGCTCTAAGAAGGCCAGCACTGTGCTGAGATAGATGGTGCCAAGGCTGAGTGAGACAGACCGCATTCGAGAGGCCAGCCATCAGGGTCATGCCCCTAGAGCTGAACAATTGTCCTGGGAGGCTGCTTGGAGGAGATATCACCCAGAACCTCCAGGAGGCACACCTTCCCCAATTTTAGACAAAGGAGGAAGGTCGCACAAGGCCAAGACAGGAAGTGGCGGGGGGATGGAGTCAGGGAAACCCATCTTTGGCTTTTTAAACCCCAGGCCAGGGGCGTGCTAAAGAGAAAGAAGTAAATAATGGAAACCCCCCAGGGGAGAAGGAGGACCATAGTGATTTTGAAACCTCCTCCCCTCCTATTCTGAGTCCTCTAAGGGGCAGGTGGGGCTTCAGCCTGTTGCACTGCTTGTTTTTTTTGGGGGGGGACACCAGCATAGCCAGCCCTGCATCCCCCAGATCCCTTCCAGCTATGTGACCCACTCTGGTCCACATCTTCATGCCATGAAAAGCTTCTGGTGCCCACTGCCACCCATTAAGTTTCTATTAAAGGAACAGGACATTTTTATCCAGGTTAGTTGGCCACTGTATTTATGACTGATTTAACTACATATTTAAAGAGTTGTCTACAAAGAAAAAAAGCGGGGGGTGGGGAAAGCAGAACTCAACTGGATCATCTGCGAACGTCTGTCTGTCTGTCTGTATATCTGAAAAGCTGATTGTGCTGTACTACACCGTTAGGAAAGCATGCCGTGAAGCCACCTGCTAAACTGCTGTGAACCACTGAATGAACAGATGAAGAGTCAGTAAAAATTAGGCTCCCTGTTTGCTGCTGGCAAACAGGATGTGAACTGAACCAGTGGGTGGGCATTCAAGCATCTCTGATGACAATGGATGAGTGCACTTAAAACGTTCATTTTCATAGCTACATTTCTTGGTCAGTTCAAACCTTAGCTTATTTTCTACAGAAGATTCAAACCACGAAATTCTGCTCACCTCAACAGCACACATTTTGGCTACAGAATCCAGTTCCGTTCCATCTGCCCACAGTACTAAGACTGCCCTGTCTGGGTCTATAAGGGCCAGCTGCTGCAGGCTGAGGAAATAGTTTTTCCTCATATACCTGTTTGGTTTAACTCTGGCTAGTCCAGAGATCTTTGGACACAGAATTTTTGCTTACTCTTAGCTCTGCGCATGAGTTAACACGTCATTTTTGGGCAAAATTAAAAGGGATGAGTGGAGTTATTGGCATCAGTAGTTATAAATTAAACCCAAGGGTCCCAGTCGATGATGAGTCCTACAGTATGATAAACAGTATGATAAAATGGCCACTATGATAAAATGGCCAGGAGTTATTCGTGGTCTCCAAGCTGGGAGCCACCCAAGCTCTACCCCCACCCAAGCAATTGTTCTAGAAAACAGAGAGTATAGAGGAAGGCGGTGGGCATCATCCAACATGAGCAGAGTTTCATTTATCCCCCACTGAACCATCCTCCACTTAGAGCACTATGAGGAGGGAAGTTTTGAGGCTGACTGTACAGGAAGCTGCATAGCCTGCCCCATTCTGGCCATTGCACAGGGCTAGGGGGATGAGCTAACGTTCCTCATCTGTCCTGCATCAATGTTGAAAGCTGTATGAGAAGCATACTGCAGAGATCTGTAGGTTGGGTGGTAGCGGTGGAGGGTCAGGGCTCTCTGAGCAATTCAGTGGGGATGCTAGAACAGGATGGCTATGTAGTGTAGTGGTTAGAGTGTTAGGCTAGGATTTGGGGGACCCGAGTTCAAATTCTCCTGCTGCTATGAAGCTCAGGTGTCCCAGGGCCATTCCCACTCTCTCAGCCTAACCTACTTCACAAGGTTGTTGTGAGGATACAATGGAGAATGGGAGATCTATGCAGAGAAGCCAACCTTGCTTTGTATATACACAGTAATCATCACCATCATTATTTTTATCTCTTTTTTAGAAGGAAAAAGCCAAAAGTATTATTTTTGGCATAGCTAGGGAGTTGTTAAATGAATTAGAAATATCCAGAAAATCCTATTCACTGGTGTAGCAGTATCCAGGAAACCTTTCCTTTTAGATGCAAATCATTTGTAAATCACTGCTTTTCAATTCTTTGCATGTGACTTTTCAAACTGAAATCAGATTAACCTCTGTGTCATTAATCCCATTCTGACAGATGAATAATTGCTGGGTTTCATTACAATTTTCATCCGTGCAGTTATTTTTTTTTAAAGTGCGTTATGCCTCAGCGAGAAAATGTTTCGCACAACAGTCTCCAAGGCACCTCTGAGCACAGAAATGAAATAAGAGGAGATGTGTATGCTTTGAAGACCATCACACATCTTAATAAGTACTTTATATTTACATTTCTGGGCGTAGTCTCAGTATAGTGGAGAGCCAGTTTGATGTAGTGGTTAAGGGCGTGGACTCTAATCTGGGAGAACCAGGTTTGATTCCCCACTCCTCCACTTGGACCTGGCTGGATGACCTTGGGCAAGCCATAGCTCTGTACCAGCTGTTCCCTCAAGGACAGCTTGGGAAAGAGTTCTCTCAGCCCCACCTACCTCACAGGGTGTCTGTCGTGGGGAGGGGAAGGGAAAGGAGTTTGTAAGCCGCTCTGAGACTCCAAGTGAGTGAAGGGCGGGGTATAAATCTAATCTCTTCTTCTTCTTCTCTTCTATATTGACTTATACCAGTGAGCTCAATGGAATCCAAATAAGCATGCATAAGACTACAGCTATATAGCCCAGTCCTGCGCATTCGCATCCCTGTTTTGAAAAAGATTCTTCCTTCAGTGATGTCTGATGGTGGAAAGTGCCATCAAGGCACAGCTGACTTCAGATGACTCCATGTGGCTTTCAAGGCAAGAGACATTCAGAGGAGGTTTGCCATTGCCTGCCTCTGCATCAGACCCCTGGTATTCCTTGGTGGGTTCCCATCCAACTACTAGCCAGGGCTGACCCTGCTTCCGAGATCCGATGAGATTAGGCTGCAATGGGCTAGCCAGGTCAGGGCTCAGTAGTGCTTCCTTCCCCCAAAGGTGTGCATAGGAATGCATAATTGATTCCATTCCCTGCAGTCACACAGAAAGCCAAATTCTCTGGCATCTGTGGGTCGGACCCATGAACACTATTTTAAAGAAGAATTCAGCCATTTAAAAATTGCCACAAGAATTGGGCCTGCAGTGTGGCAGGAGGACTAGGTGATCTCATCCACACACCCCAGGGTCTTTTCAAGTGCTGAAACACACAAACTGGGGTATGTTCACAGGTCAGACCTGTGGTTGCCATAACATGGATTTGGGAGTAACTATGAGTCTTCCTCAGAGGTTGCCCTTCTTTCTCCTAGTCTCCTGTTGCTGACCAGCCACCCCCTGCTGGCATCACCACACCTTCCCTCCTCATCTGATGGTGGCCAGAGAAAGTCACCCAAGGCCCCTGCCCCCCAGCAGGGCCAGCCAGTGGCAGAGGCCACAGGAGGCCATCTGGCACCACTGTGGCAGGTTCAGTAAACGTCTCAGAAGGAGGTCAGTGCAGGGATGTAGGCGGCTCTGTCCTGGGCAATGATGTCATTAGATCAGCGGTGAAGGACTGGCTGCGTTTGCCAGTGTGTATTACTAACCGTTTGTTTTACTCTCACTGTAGAAACGGTGGCCCTGGTATGGTTCAGTTGGAAAAGTTGGTTCCCTTATTGAGACTTAAAAAGATTTCACAGGATGGCACCCACAGATGATAGTGTTATTGCTGATGTCTGTAGGATGGGCAAAATTCAGGATAGGTATAGTGATCTGTGGGTGGAGTTAGGGAAGAAATTCCAAATATTCAGGAGATGTTAGGAGGTTTATTGGAAGCTGATGATGTGGTTGATAGGTGGGCAAGAAATAAGAAGGCTGTGAGGTATTCTGTCTCTGTGGGTTACAGAGAACTCGAGAGATGCTGCTCTGTAATTTATCAGGGAAGTGTTATTGAGATGTTCAGAGATGACCAGGTCAATAATGCTTGGATACAAACAAAAGCGGATTCTCAGAGCAGCCTTATATGACTGCACTAAAGCTTTTTACCAGTGTCCTCTCTGCAAGAGAGTGTCTTGGGAGAGGTGTGCAGGATGATAGTCATAGCTGTAGGGAGTGCGATGCCAGGTTGAAATCTTCTTCCCACATTCTGGGCCAATGTCCAGCAGTACAGGATATGGCAGCGCAACAAAATATATGCAATTCTAGCTAAACAAGCTGGGGATGGTTGTTGGGCAAGCCATCATGAGCCACACTTGAGGACATCTGATGGAGAGCTACAGAAACCTGACTTGATCTTGATACTGTAACACCTAGTTTGTCCCTAAAATGAACTCTTCTGGATCATGAATTGGGTTCTGGATCGGCCACTTGTACTCTACATATGTTTAACAACTATGGCTATGATCTGAAGCACGTTTTCTGGAAACGTCCAGTTTTTCACTTTCCTCTCTCTAGAGTTTAGCATCTTCAGGACAGGGAGTTGTCTTCTTCTACCTTACAAAGCATCTAGATCATTGGAAGTGTTGTATTAATAATAAAATTCAAAACAAAAATTAATTAGGGATGCTTTTCTAGCAGATGGCTAAATTCCCTGTTCTGGAGCACTTTGTGCTCCTTTTTGTTTGCTTTTGATTTGATATGGTCTCTTAAAACTGGTTTATGTTATGCTTTTAAATTTCATTGTAAGCTGTCTGAGCCTGTCACTGGAAAAAGGCAGATTCAAGGTATCTTCAATTAGTAAACCAACCAGCCAGGAAATACATAAATTGGAATGGGAGGCAAAAACTTTTCAATAATCCTTGGTGGTGGCAGAAAGTGCCATCAAGTTGCAGCCGACTTAGGGTGACTCAATAGGGTTTTCAAGGTAAGAGACATGCAGAGGTGGTTTGCTATTGCTTGCCTCTGTGTAGCAACCCTGGATTTCCTTGGTGGTCTCCCATCCAAATACTAATCAGGGTCAACTCTGCTTAGCTTCAGAGATCTGATGAGATCAGGCTGGCTTGGGTCATCCAGGTCAGACTTCAATCATCTTTAGCATTTATCTAATGCTTTTTGTATTCAGTGTTTCATGGAATTTCAGCCCCTGGGGCAGGACCTGTTCCAGAGTACAAGAGCCGTAGCAGTTGACAGCAAGCCGGCAAGGAAGAAGAAAGCAATGAAGTATTGCCAGGAAGCAAAGAATTGCCACAAGGGCACATACATCATCCCCATATTGGAAATGAGTCCATGGCTGAAGGATGGTAGCTCATCTAAGACTACGCTCGAGTCTGTGTCTGAACCGGAGGCTTACAGCTCATGACATGTGCCCTACACCACTTTAGTACATCTGTTTTCATAAAGATGTAATAGGTTCATGAGTGACTTTGCAGGATGACCAGAGGTGCAACTGAGATTCACAACACAGTATCCTATAGAGGGCTTCCTCCTATTGAGCGTAGGACTTTAAGCAGGTCTACTCAGAAGTGGTTCCCATTCAGAGTCTGCAGCACGTCCGTGGGAGGAAGAACCGTGGGAGATGGCAGAGACTCGTTCGGTGAACACGAACCCCAAGAAGGGAAGCTCTTCTTGAGGACTCTTTCAAGAAATAAGATAGAGTGTAACTTGAACACCAACTTACTTTGCTTGTAGTTTAAATATACAAACTAGAAGTAAGCTGAACAAATATTTAGCTGATAATATAAGCAGAATAGGAAAAATTAAGACACAGATAAGCCTTAATATATTTGTTTAAGTTTAATGGTTTACAATAGTTTAAATATTAAAAGATAAGTGGAATGACAGTGTTGAAAGCCAGGGAGGGAGAAAAACCTCAGGAAGAAGGTAGAGTAATAATCTTTCCAAGCCCATAGTAAAAGAAATATCAACAATTAGATTATTGTGATTTACAGAGTTTGGACTGCCTGTAATAATCAAAGAAAAAGTGTTTAATGTTATAATTTCCTTTCAATTTATGAAACCTGTAATTGTTTCTTGTGTTTGGAAAATAACAATTTTTTTTAAAGAAGAAGTAGTTCCCATTTTATTCAGTGGCAGTTACTCCCAGGAAAGTATCCTTAAGATTGCAGCTATGGATTGCAACTCACACCAATAGGGCAAACCTATGCAGAGTTACAGCTAAGTTAATGGGTTCAGAAGAGTTAGGATCTGCCTAAGATCACAAGCTTTCCCAGTCCCTGTTCTTTTCCAGTATAGTGCAGTGTTCTGTGCTGCAATAATTAGGTAGGATCACAGAGCATCCCTGCACCGTTTTGTATATTTTTTGCAGCCTACGTTGCGAGGGCGTAGACTTTCTAGTTTCCTGGGGGGGGGGGGTTGGGGCTGGGCCAGAGATGTTACAGGCTATTGTCTCCAGGGGAGGCTCAGCATGTCCTGGAAAAGTTCAGGAGGGGGCTCCAGCTCCCCAGCCCCCCTGAAGTTGACGCCTATGCTACGTTGTCATAGTCGATTGCACTGCCGTGAGCAATTCCACTTGCAGCTACAGCCTCCCCACTTTCTACTGAATAGATTATAGCCATTATCTCCCGCAACAGAACCTTGCAACGAGATCTTGCAAATCTTCAAGCTATCCCCAGATACATAATAGAGTGCCTTCTTCCTACATAACGTGAACAGTAGAAAGAAGAATCTGCCCATTCTTTTTCAAACAATCCATGAAGAATTTAACCAGGAGCAAATTGTTCTTGAAGTGAAATAATCTGTTTTTCCATAGTACATATAAGCTAGGATTTGCTGTTGTTCTTGTCTTTAGGTGGAAAGATCAGTACAGCTTTCTGTCGTAAACGTGTAGCACATGACTCATTAAAACAATTCAGGAGCATATATAGTGTAGCCCATGAACCTTCCAGAGGTGTTATTGAAGGGATTCTGAAGCATTATATTCTTGATTGGGGCTTGGTTCAGCACCTGGAAATACTGACGGTTATAAAAGTTCACAGTGATGAAAAAACAAAAGCAACATATAAGGCAAAGTTTAGGGGAACTCTGCTGAACTCTGGTAATCAACTCTTGAAGTAACACACCAGTTCAACTCCTTTCAGATTTCTGAGAAAGTTCACAAAGTAATCTCAGTTTTCCTCACACTTGCTTGACACAAGTGAAGAAACATCCAGGTGTGTCATCTTTCTGTTTTCAAATATATATATATATATATATATATATGGAGGAAAGGAGGAAGGTTCAAGCATTCTGTTTGGTGTTTGCACCTGAAACCAGATTAATAAACAATCAAAGATGCAAAGCTTTGGTGTATTGAAGATGTCAGATGACATCTGTAGATGTGTAGAACTTCTAGAACTTCTAGACTGTGTAGTAGAACTTCTAGACTGCTTTTGGAAGCTTTGCAAGTTTGGTATCCCCTTCTATCTAGCTAAGTAAGGGCTGTCAATTCACAACCAACTTATGGCAACCCCAGCAAGTAAGACACATAGATGGTTTGCCCTTGCCTTCCTCTGCAGAGTCTTCCTTAGTGGTCTCCCATCCAAGTACCCACCCTGCTTAGCTTCCAAGATCTGATGAGACTGCGCTATATCATGCTGCCTTCCCTACCTTCATTCATCTTGTCTTTCCTATTTGTCCAATTGGTTGGCATTCTGGTATTTTTTTAAAAAAAGAAAAACTGGCTCTCTACTCCAGAGATAACTCTCAAAAGGCATTTCTGGAACCTGCCCAGAGCATTCAAGGAGTTACACTGCAATCCATAATGGAAGCCTTTCACAGAATCCAAAATGGAAGCATGCATGGTTGATATTCATGAGTCGTTTATGCTGCAGGCCATTACTTCTTAGTGTGTGTGTGTGTGTTTTGACTAGCACTCTGGATAAACTTTGAAAAACTGGGGATTTTTTTTTTCAGTTGCTTTGTGAAAAAGAGGTAGGTACTCTGTACCCTCTGCTCTGATGACATCCCTAAAAATTGGTTATATAACCTATCTAAATTAAAGATGCTTTCACATAATAGGCACAGAATGTGCAATGATATGTTGTCTTGAAGGAGAGTGTTTTTTTATATACTGCATTCTCACTTAATGTATTTCGTGCTGCAATTTCTGCTGTTATCCTTCACTCATGAGGAGATTTGTTCAAAAGAATTCTGCTCTGCAGCAGCCAGCTTTTTTATATATATGCAACTCTCAGCCTCATTAACTCTCCGCTGTTTCTCAGATCTCCAGGGAAAATATCTGTTCTTCCTTTTCTTGCCATGCAATCTTATGCAGAGGTACTCCAGTCTATGTCCACTGATTTCAATGGGTGTAGAGTGGAGTAACTCTTCATAGGATTGCCCTGTAAGTTTCACACACATCTTTTAATAATTTTATTCTAGAGCTGCACTCTGTAACTCTAAGGTCCTTGGGGGTAAAAACTATAAAAAAACACCCTGCTAAGTATTTGCAAGTGGAATTACAATACCACATTCTGCATCTCCTTTCCTCTTACTCCACCTAGCAAAAGAAAAGGTACAGAATAATAGCATCCATTTTCCATTCTGAGGGGGGAAACACTAATTCCTTGAACTGGTCAGGCTTGACTTTTAACTAACAGGAAGCAGCTGTAGTGAAAAACTGCGGAAGGCTATTGTAAGGCAAGGAGATAGGTGGTGAGCCACACAGCCCTTCTCTTTGCGAATAGCATTCTTAGGGCAGCAGGGAGTTAAATTCCACCCAGATGAAAAGCACCTGGTGGTAGGACTACAGTATAGGAGTGGGTAAGGTCTCTGAGACAAGGAGAAGAAGAGAAGGCAGCAAGCTACAGGAAAGGCTTCTTGGCTTCAGTTCAGTGCTTTCGTGGACTGCCTGACATCTGGAGGAGACTTCCCATCCAATGCAGATTACAGGGTGGGTGGGAAAGTAGTATTATTGTTTGTTTTTGTGTCCTGAATAAAAGCTGTATCCTTCATTCCAAACTGCTTGTTGGAATCAATCTGAACCATGGGTGATACAGAAGCAAATATGAGTTTTTATACAGGACTGTCTCAGTTCTGCAAGTCTACCCATACAGATTTTTTTCCCCCATGTGGTGGCATGGTTCAGACCCACCACTTTGGGAATGTAATTGCTGATGTACTCTGAAAAGGTCTTAATACTGAAATACAAGTGGTACTCTGATGCAAGTGATGTTCTGTATTCTTGGTGCTGGCCGGGGGGGGGGGGGCAACAACAGTGGGAAGGCTTCTAGTGTCCTGGCCCCACTGATGGACCTCCTGATGGCACCTGGTATTTTTGGCCACTGTATGACAGTGTGTTGGACTGGATGGGCCATTGCCCTGATCCAACATTGGCTTCTATTATGTTCTTACCTTTTAAAGCCAGAGACACTGTTATTAAACCATGTTGTGATGATCCCTAGGAAATTCAGAACTATGGCTTTAAATCTAATCAGTGTAGCAAGGTTAATATTTGCTAACCACTGTAAGTCAGATACTTCTCCTACTATCCAGCAGTGGTTTGTGAAAATTATGGAAAGGTATGTATTGATCAGGCCGACTGATCATCAACATAATGATGATGCTGTGAAGCTGGGTTTGGTGTGGCATTACTTCAAGACCCACCTTTGCATATAGATAGATACTGAATAGGCTATGAGGGCATCAGCTTCCTGTTCAGTCCACCGGCCTAAGGCATTTGTGGTCTATCTTTGATAATAACTTGCTGCCAGAGCAATGTGAATCCTCAGCATGTCTTAAGGGAATGAAAGAGAACAACGGGCTGCTCAGAGAGGAAGTGGACAGTCTCCAGAGGAAACTAGAGCACTTCAAGAAGGTCCAAGCCAATCTGGTGGTGTTTGAACTGGAGAAGGAGAAACTGCAGGGAAAGCTGAACACCTGGGAGAAAGTCGACCTGAGCACTTCTGCCATCACCAATGAAGAACATCACGTGGTTTAATGTGCAAGGGCCCTGGTTGCTGGGAACGGCCATCTATAACCTATGGAACGTCAACCACTGCATGGACAATCTAAAGATCACTGTGAGCTGACTGCAAGCTGAAAGCTGAGAACTTTCAAGCTGAGAACTGTGAATAATGGCTACTAACATCACATGGACAATTATGAATGACATCCATTACTGGCACTTTATGTTATTAAATTGTTTTAATGTAATTTATGTTTCAGTGTATTTTAATTGTTTGTGTAAGCCGCCCTGAGCCAGCCATGGCTGGGAGGGCGGGGTAGAAATTTGAAGTAAATAAAATAAATAAATAAATAAGATCAATTCTTTATTATTCGTCCTTTGTATTTTTTGTTAAAGTTAATTTAAGAAGAAGAGAACAACGGCAGCCATTTTCCATTCTGAAGGGTCAAACACATTAATTCTTTGACTATTAGCAGTGCTGCCTGTTTTTGCCAGCAGTCTAGGATGTTGTTTGTCTGGTGCCAAATGATCATGTTCTGTTCAGAAGCCTGACCTAGTATGCTATTTTATGGATTGTAATTTAACATTTGTATGTTTTATCTCCATTTATAGATTGTTTTGTCGAATGCTCTGAGCCCTGTGACCCGGGGGAGGGGAAGGGTATAAGTCTAAAAATAAATAAGTAAATAAAAAGCAGAAAACCTGAGTTTTCACGAAGCTAGCAAGGATACTTTTAAAACTGGAATCGTCACTTCTGAATGTTGTTAATCTGAGTCACAAATCATAATGGAGCCATTTTTAGACTCAATCCATATTTTAATCAATGAAGCTTTTTGTTAGATGTTCAGGTTCTGGAGATGGAAAAATACTGGCCCTGAGCACCAGTGTTAGGTGTTCTGCAGCCACATACCGGAACACAACTCTGTCTGGACTGTTATGTCATCTCCCATCTCTGGATCTAGCTTGTGTTGTTGGACTGCTTTCACTTTCTGATACTATAAGATAACTATGAAAATGTGTGTTTCCAAAGTAACTAAGCCTCATCCTACGTGCTCCGAAATGAATAGAAGACTGAATACTAAATTGAATCACAATAGCATTAGGGCACCCAATCATGTCCTGATTCTTTTTCATTAAGAATGAAGCGAGAAAACCTCTCACAAAATGGGCCAATCTCAGAAAAGATGTTGGTTAGGGCTTTAACTAAAATAGGATTTTATCCCTGGCCTGAGGCTCCAACCAGCTCAATGCATCTGTCAGGACGAGGAAAGTTGCCTAGAAACCAACATTAAAATGAAGCACATAGGATTTTCTTTTTAAGTGCCAGCCTTCTATTTTTTCACATAGCAAGTCTCATCTGTATTTCCTTTGGAGCTCCTGCCATTAGCGACCAAGAGACAACGGTTGGTTGAATCAATCAGAACCTCATTAAGACCCTCTCTTTGATGTAATGGGTAAAATGAATGCTGGGGTGGAAAATAAGAAGAAAGCATCAAAATGAAAGCATTAACTAAAGTCTTAGGAGATGGGAATGAACAGAACTACACAGCCTGCAACAATCTATTCTAGCTTTCCAAATCAACTTGAAAAACCAGATCAGCTAAGTGGAGGGAAAGGATATACAAAGTGATTGCCCTTGTTGGGAAAAGCTCACCTCATGGAGAGGAAGAACAGATAAGAGAAGAGGGGATTTCCCTCATGCAGCATGATCTATGTCACATGTCAGTCCATTCCCAGGGTCCCACAGGAAAGACCTGGGGGGGGCAGCAGGAACTGCAGCAATAGGGAGTAGGTTCCTGTGATGCCCCTTCCCCACTCACACCCTCTAACCCCCCCCCTCTCTCAGGTGCCAGATTATGAGTGGGTCAGGATGTCACACTCACCACTCTTCTCATCTCTTTTAAAATATATACAGAGACCATTTCACACCTCAGGTCCTCTCTCTCAATTACAGTGACATCAGCAGACAGGGTAGCCCAGCCACCTTTAATAACACACCCTCATTCACACAGAGTTATTAGGGTTGGGGCTCAAACATTTCCATTTATATGCTGCCATCATCCTCTATAGTAAACTGAATTATTATGAAATCATATGCGTGTGTGTGTTTCTTAAATGTGCAGCCCGTAGGGTTAAACAAAACAAGAAGGTAACTTTTATTTATGGTATTAACATAACACTGGCAAAAGTAAGGTACAAGTTACAACTTCTCACTTCCATTTAGGCCACCAGTGGGGAATTGGGGGGAGGGGATAGAGTTGCGAGATCAAGGTTGGGAAACTCCTGGTGATTTGGGGGTGGAGCCTGGAGAGGACAGGAGCCTCTGTGGGGTACAATGCCATAGAACCCACCCTTCACTCTGTAGTCTGGAGATGAGTTGTAATTCTGGGGGTTCCTAGGTCCCAGCTAGAGGCTGGCATCCCTACTTCCATTGGACCCCTGAACTGTGGTCCGATTCCCACAACTGTGATTCTTTGGTTACAAACTGACTGTTTTCAGCCCACCAGTAGCAGCTCTTCTCCACAGTTTCAGTCCTTTCCCCTCTCAGCTCCCCAGCTGCCAACTCCCAACTGCTGTTCTTAACTGCTCTTTTCCAACTCTCTCTTCCAACATTCTGTCAACTCTCATTGGCTGCCCTTAGGGAGAGGCAGAACCTAACCTGTCTGTCACACGTCCTTTTTTGCAAGTGGAATTCCAGCTGCGGTTTTGTGAGCCCATGCTAATGATTGTGAGTCTTCTTTAACAAAGGGCTCTACTGAAAGGCTAAAGTCTGGATCCTGCCAGCATTTCCACCAGTTAAAGCAGGAAAGGGTCAGTTGGGGGCTCGTGTGGACAAAAGCCAGATGGGACAGAGCCTGAAGGGGAATCAGGTGAGAGTGAGTAGAAATGCTGGTGGATCCAACCCTACACCTGTGGGGGAGAAGGGTGCCTTAAGCAGAAACTTCTAATGCTAACAAATTATGTAGATGCTATAGATCATTTAAGGGGGACTGCTTGAAAGAAACGACATAACAGGTAGATGTTTCAGGTGCAAAGTGCATTTAACGCAGAAATGTCACTGGGGCCATTGGTAGGGCCAGCCTCTAAAAGCCTGTATCTTTTAAGCAGTTCGACCCTGTTTTCCTCCTTACAGAAGAAAAACAATGGTTCACATGGAGACTGTTTCAGCTTCAGCACCCTGGACAAGGACACTGCATGAAAAGGAATTGGGAAGCTGCTGCAGTGAGATTCTTTACAGCCACACGGATGGCTGAGGAGAAACAGAGCTTTCCATACCAAACTGTTTCCTAAATGAGCCTGTGTGACTTAGAGCATTTCAACAGCCAATTGGCCCCATGAAAAACTTGCTGTATTTCTTGGCCTGTGAAAGCAATATGAGTTGCTAATATTTACTTGCTAATATTTACTATCTAATTACGTTTTTTCTTATCAAAGGGGAATTTCTGCAAAAAAAAAAAGAGGGAGAGAGAGAAGATATGCACACCCTGAGTGAGTGTATAAGGCTTTTGTTTTTTTCTGAGACAATTTTTCTGAAACCTCACAATCCCCACCTGAACGTGATTAAAAATGGCTGTGAAAAACCTAACTAAAGAAAAATCCAGTGTGAATTTGGAAGGTCTTCCTCGGTTGAACATTGGAATTTTGAAGGGAGGAGATTGGATTTGTATCCCTCACTTCACTCAGAGTCTCAGTGTGGCTTACAATCTCCTTCCCTTCCTCTCCCCGCAACAGACACCCTGTGGGGTAGGTGGGGCTGAGAGAGCTCTGAGACAACAGCTCTGAGAGAACTTTGACTGACCCAAGGTTACCCAGCAGCTGCATGTGGAGGAGTGGGGAATCAAACCCGGTTCTCCAGATTAGAGTCTGCCACTCCTAGCCACTACACCAAATTGGCATTCAAGGAAGCAAGAAAAGTCCCATAAGAGTTGTAACCCTAACCCAGTTTCTCAGAAGGAGGAGTTGCAGCTGTCTAAATAGCAACATTTTTTTCTTAAAGTGATATTTGAACAAACTTGTGGGATTCTGCTTAGGTAAACGGTCTATAGGAATTAAAGGAACTCAGTGCAAATAGCAGCATTTCTGGGGGTGGATTGCATATGTATAATGATGTAGGCAACATCAGTGGTGCCCAGTTATACAGCCATGACGATCACTGAGCAAAGGGAGAGAATGCCTCTTTTCCCATCCTCACATGGTAGCCCTAAATTACAGTGAACACACACAAATACAACCCATGTATCATTTTACTCTCAATTTTTCTTTACAGATATGTCAAGAAATTTTCATATTACATTCAACACATACACAACTGAATGGCTGATCTGAAACCACACATTTACCCATGTGCTGGCGCCTGGTTTCATTTGCCAAGTGAATGCACCTTTGGATCTCTCTTACAAACAGATGTGCATGAGTTCACTGTAACTTGTGAACAGGACTACTGTTTCTTAGGAGTCGTGCCTTGGTGTAGCCCGTCAACTACAAGCGACAGGGTTCAAAAGAGTACAGAGCCAGGTAGGAAACCCTTTTTGGCGCACATTTTTTTGGGGGGGAATGTTACACCTACCACTGAAGGTGTTCGTGTGCCAGCAAAGAAAAGGGAGGGAGAGGTGAGGGTTGCATTGATGGCCTCTGATCACTTTCCTTTGTTGTAGAAAAAAAGATACCATCAGCACTTGTGTAAATTAACCCCACTAAAGGAATCAAAGAGCAAGAGGCACAGGAAATTATCTCTGTGAATGCTAATATATTTTGGCGGTCATTGCAACAAACAAATGCCGCAAATCAATGAAACAAGGGAACTCTGCTGACTGTGTCCATATGGAACCACAAGGTTGGTTAACCTGTTTTATATAAGACCAAGGCAACCGGCCGTTTGGTTTTCTGGAGTTGTCCAAATAGCTTCTCCTTGATAAACAGAAGGCAGAATTTATTACAAGGTATCATTTCCTGGGGAGGGGGGGGTGAGAGCCCCTCAAGATTTTTGCTCCTTTTCAACCTATAAACAAAGTTTCTGGAAAGTTGTGTGACATTATAGCTAGGCTCCTTTGTTAAGGTACCAATGAACTGTACCCTATGCAGTCACTGAGCTACAAGAACCATGTTGAAATAAACTCCCAAGCCTTAGAAATAAGGGAGCTGTGCATTCCCTGGTCTTGTTTGTAAGAATGAAGGAGGCAAGATAGGGTTTGAATGAAAATTAGCCACTTTGGAAAGCCAGTTTGGTGAAGTGGTTAAGTGCATGGACTCTAATCTGGAAGAACTGGGTTTGATTCCTCAATCCTCCACTTGCAGCTGCTGAATGACCTTTGGCAAGCCACAGTTCTGTTCTCTCAAGGACAATTCTGAAAAGAGCTCTCTCAGCCCCACCTACTTCACAGGGTGTCTGTTGTGGGGAGGGGAGGGGAAGGGAAAGGAGTTTGTAAGCCACTCTGAGTAAAGAGCGGGGTATAAATCCAATCTCCTCCTCCTCTTCTTCTTCTTCTTTTCAATGTTTGTCTACTGTCAAAAATGCTAATGTCAATAATGAAACTGAAAACGTAGTAGTAATCAATATGATGGGGCTCCAGTCTGGGACTAGGCCTGAAGAGATGCAGGTTGAAAACCATATATGCCAGGAAACTCACTGGGTGACCTTGGACCAACCGCTGTTACACAGCCTGGCCTACCTCACAGAACTGTGTGGATAAAATGGGGACCACGTATGCTACGCTCTAGACTCCTTCGAGGAAGGGTGAGATTAGAAACGTAATACAAAATCTAAACGCCTTAATCATATCTGTCCCTGGTAATCATTTATTCCACCCTTGTTGAATGACATCTTCTATGTGTTAATAAAATTTGCATGATCAAACCTGAGAGTAGACTTGGGTGATCCCTGTTGCCAATATCCAGATGACACAGTTCCTCTGACTTCAGGGAAGGACGGCTTCCTTGAGCCAGGTCACTTTGGCTGGCATGTTTTATGATAGATTCTGGTGGGTAGCCTTGTTGGTATAAGCTTTAGTGTGCACGCATAGTTCTTCAGATACATTGAAATGGAAGTTGCCAGCTCATACATAAAGGTAGAGGGTGAGCAGCAAATTAGCATACAGCATAGTAAAATTGTTTGACAGATGCAAGGACCAAACTGGAATAACAAGCTTAGTTCGGTCAATCCCTTTGTTAAAGCTCTGGATCCACACAGGGATTCCATATAGTAACCGAGAGACTACTGTGACCTGGAACATTTGAAGGGTGGCCAGAACAAACTGATTTCCTCGACGATAATAAAAATTAGTGATAGCCGAAATCCTATTTTTAACCAATTAAAGAAATTGGCCCCGATGGGAGGACCATTTTAAATTATAATGAAACAAGACACCCAAATATCTAAAGGATCTGACTTGCTCAATTTCCCTCCCATCAATTTTCCACAGGATGCATTTCCACACCCTGGAGAAGACTAGGATTTTAGCTTTTTTCATAATTAATTATGAGAGAGTTCTGTTTACAGTAGGAGGAGAACATCGCTAGAGCACGTTTGAGTCCTATTTTAATGGTAGAAAGAAGAACCACAGCATCATTTGTGTACAATAAAATGGGTACAGGAAGCGAATTCAATTTAGGGGCATTCCCATCTATTGATGGGAATTGAGAGAGCCAGTCTGGTGTAGTGGTTAAGTGCATGGACTCTAATCTGGGAGAACCGGGTTTGATTCCCCACTCTTCCACTTGCACCTGGCTGGATGACCTTGGGCAAGCCATAGCTCTGTACCAGCTGTTCCCTCAAGGACAGCTTGGGAAAGAGCTCTCTCAGCCCCACCCACCTCACAGGTTGTCTGTTGTGGGGAGGGGAAGGGAAAAGGAGTTTGTAAGCCGCTCTGAGACTCTTAAGTGAGTGAAGGGCGGGATATAAATCCAATCTCTTCTCTTCTTCTTCTTCTTCTTCTTCTTGATGCAAGATGTGTGGGGAGAGCAGATAGGAAAAGACTGAACAGAGCTAGAGCTGATACCCATCACTGCTTAACGCCCTTTGAAACTGGTATTTTATGAGTTAAAAGGTCCTTCTTGCTATACCTCCTGCAGAGAATGGCTGCTTTGGGCAATGGACTCTATGGAATTATACCCTGCTGAGGTCCCTCCCCAGGCTCTACCACTCAAATCTACAGGTATTTCCCAACCCAGAGTTGGCAACCCTGTAACTGGCGATGGAACTGCTTTCCAGACCCTTGGAACCCAGAAGACGTTGTATAGGAGGAGGTGGTTTTCTGCCTTAGCTGCCACTGCATAACCCCAAATCAACATAGGTCAGGGGTGGAGGGAACCATACTTGTTACCATGAGGCTGTCCTCCCGTACCCACGTGGGGCAGCAAATTGACTTGAAACAGCCCTGCCTTATAACTAACCAGAAGGTAATGAACATGGCTTGGCTCCCTCTATTTCCCCCTTCCCTCTGCTGCCCCACCAGCCACAGCCGGGACACTCACCTGGAGCTTCCTTCTGGAGCCCATTGTATTTCTTCCCACAACGGGCCTTACTCCTAGGTGTGTGTGTGTGTGTGTGTGTGTGTGTGTGTGTGTATGAGTGTGTGTATATATTTGTGTGTGTGTGTATGCCAGATAACAAATTAGAGGCCAGAGTTTCCTCAGGCTAAGTTCCTTCCCAGGAGGAGTTCTGTCTCTGAAATTCTAGTCTGTGCTGCCATAGAAGCTGACTCTCACTCGAGCCAAAATGAATCAGCAGGAAATGTTATGTTATGAATCCCCCAGCAGGATGGTAACACCTGCTAAAAAAGTGAGTCAGGTGTGCTGTAGTTCTTTTTCCAATAGTAAAATATGTGCTGCTTGGAAATGGTCAACATCAGTAATACCCAAGCCACAGGTTACTGGAGTTATAAGAAGCCATTTCTGCTTTGCTGACACCAACACACTGTCGTCTAATAATATCTGTAAGAAGAACCATTTGGGTTGAAGAAATAAACTGGTTCTTCCACATATCACTATGGTCAACCCATAAGGAAGAATTATTCTGATTTTAGAAAGAATGGCATTTGCTTTTCTCATCTGGTTCCTCTTTCCATATCTTGCTGAACAATTCTGATTATGGCCCTTCAGCATGTGTGAATGAACAGAGGACAAGACACACTGAAGGGAAAATGCTTCCTTCAGTGGGAAAGGAGCAGGAGAAAAGACTTTTTTGGGCTCTTTTGGTCAGTGGCAATGTTTCAGAATGTAAGTTTTAGAAATATTCAGAAGGAACAACGTGTGAATACATATGTAACAATCAAATTCTGATGGAAATTGAGCACACATTGTCCTGAAAGTACATTCTGGACAGTGTGTTCATGCTGCTTTCATTCCTGCTTTCACTACACATAAATCATTGTAAATCTCTGTGTCCCCTGCCCAACTAATATGTGGTGTAAAGTGTACGTTATTAAGAATATCTGTGATTAGATTGTCCATTTTTAAAAATGAAATGCTGCAGAGAAAATTCCCTCACAACAGCAGTGGGAGATGGGTGTTTTGACTTTTCCCTCACACCATCACCTAAAACTAAAGTGTCCACCAAAACAGCTGTTAGTTCCATAAAGGAAAGAAATCAAGTGCCTTCATTTTTAGACCTCAAAATCGGGGGAGGGGACACCCCACCCCTCAGCAAATTGGTATCTCCTCAAGGCTGCTTTTCAAGGTTTTTAAGTGAGGACATCCAACCAGAAGAACCAGTGTAGCTCATAGTCTGGCCCTAAGTTCAAGAAGATGTTAAGGGGATTTGGAAGTAGAACTTTCTAAAGATGCAATAATGCCAGTTTTCATGGCAATAATGTTTCCTTGATTTCCCATATTTAAAAGCTCACATCCCACACCACTTTTTGAACTGGAGGGAAGCAAGGTTAGTGATTCTGCACATCCTTGCGTCACAATGGGTAGCATCCACCCAGCTTTTATGGTAGAGAAAAAGGAAGGAAGGTTCCCCTTTGTCCACCCAAAGAGGCAATGTTGGGGATCATGGGATCCTCCTGGGCAAAAGCTATGCAGGATGAGGACATCAGAAAGTTGGTATATTGAGTGGGATTGAGTGGGAAAGCTGGCTGGATCCAACCCAAAATAAAATGTAGTGCACTAGGATATCGCTATGCAGTGAGCACCATGATATATTCTAATATCATCTCAGTTCTCTTGTTCATCTCTGTTCCACTAAAATATGTATGCGTAAAACAAGGATTGTTTTTTTAAAAAAACATAACAGACTCTACCAAATTCCACTTTAGAGTGTAATCTGAAGTACAATGGAGTCAATGGAGTGTTTCATTGAGTTCCTTGGAAGCTGGGCTATACATCTTAATGTTTTACATAAATCCTGATTACTCAGGCTTTAGGCACGATCAGTAGGGATGAACTGGAGAATTTTGCCATTTAATTAAACAACTTCACCCTCAATGCATTTGTTGTTCGTTATGCTGTAAAATTGCTTTTCTAGTGGTTTGATATATATGAGCTTTTGAATATGACAAACTGTTTGTTTAAAGCATCTCAGATTCCTGTGGAGGTTTGCACTTGCTGTCCGTGTTTATACAATAAATTATTTCCCAACTCTCATCTATTATCTATTGCAAATCCATATATTCCATTTTATCCCCCAGCTAGCATTCAGCACTTCTAACTTCAGGCATACTTTTAATAGCATTTTAAAAAGTAGTTCATGTGATTTCAGAAGCCTGACTTGCAACATCATCCCTACATAAGACATTTTGAGCTTTGTACAACATTTGCATATCCACCCTTCTTCCAAGGAATCCAGGGTACTGTATACACCATTTAATCCTCACAACAACACAGCAGGGTAGGGTTGCTGGAGAGATGGTGACTGTCCAGTGAGCTTCATAACTGAGAGGGAATACCTCTGGTCATAGTTGGATACTCCAACCGATGCACCACACATTTTAGCAAACTTTCATTTGGGTATTCACAGTCTCATAGTGTAAATAATACAACATTTTGCTGAGCTATAGTGATGGAACAGAGCGGGGGAGCGGGGGAACCACTGGGAGCACAACTCCCAGTGTTCGAAGAGCCTTCTCGGTGCCAAAATTCAGCATTCCTACATCTCTTTGGCTCTCTGGTCTGGTTTTTCTCTCAGTTTCAAATGTTGGTTCAGAAATAATTGGTTCCCCCGCTCCTCCATAATGCTCAGTGTCTCAGTACTTGTTCATTCAGTAGTCAGCTATTCGTATATTTGTAGAATTTTATTTTCATTTGCAGACTGAGGAATTGCAGCTATGCATACAAGTTCTTGGAATGCACTGGGTACCCAAAGGCAAATATAAACATTAGTCCTCCCTGTACAACCCCACAGTTAATTAATTAACAAGACCATGTGAATAGAAGTAGAGCCCTGCTGGGTCAAAATAGTGGTCCATCTAGTCCAGCATTCTGTCTCACAACCGTAGCCAACCATTTTCTCTGAAGGCCAACAACAAGACAGAGAGGCTGAGGACTTCCCATGATATTGCCTCCTGGCATTGTTATTCAGAGGCTTACTGTCTATGAATGTGAAGATTCCTTTTAGTCACCATGGCTAGGAACCATGATAGGCCTATCCTCTAGTGTGGCATAATTCAAGACCCGTAGACTAAATGAGAAGTATCATTAAGGTAAAGATGGACCTATCCTCCACGTATCTGTCCAACCCCCACTGAAAGATGTCTATACCTGTGTCCATCACTACATCCTCTGGCAGTAAATTCAATATTTTAATAATTTGTTGTGTAAAAAAGTATTTCCTGTTGCTCATCCTGAATCTATCATTCACCAGTTTGGTGTAGTGGTTAAGTGCGCAGATTCTAATCTGGGAGAACTGGGTTTGATTCCCCACTCCTCCACTTGCACCTGCTGGATGACCTTGGGCAAGCTGTAGTTCTGGCACAGCTGTTCTTGAAAAAGAGCAGTTTCTGTCAGAGCTCTCTCAGCCCCACCTACCTCACGGGGTGTCTGTTGTGGGGAGGGGAAGGGAAAGGAGTTTGTAAGCCGCTCTGAGACTCCAAGTGAAGGGCAGGGTATAAATCCAATCTCTTCTTCTACTTCATTTATGTCTCACCTTTCTCCCCTTAGGGGGACCCAAAGTGGCTTACATCATTCTGCCCTCCTCCATTTTATCCACACAATAACTATGTGAGGTGGGTTGGGCTGATAATGTGTGACTGGCCCGAGGTCAACCAGCTTCCATGGCAGAGCGGGGATTTGAACCTGAGTCTCCCAGATCCTAGTCCAACACTCTAACCACTATACCGCATTAACTCTGCCCCTCAGTTTCATTAATGTTTATATTTATACCCACCTGTTGCAAAAAATTTCGAAGCTGGCTTAAGACTGTACAATACAGCAACACAAGTAGATTATACCATTCATCAGGGATGGGATTTGCCTCAATCCAGGACATCCTCTCTGAACTCTACTTTTACAAGCTATGTGTCCGAAGCGGAACAAAGCCTCAGACCTCTGGGTGGCCCTGCCAAAAGCCACAGCCAAATAGGAGATTTTTTAAGGATCAAGAAGACGCAGGGGAAATCGGGGGGAGATGTGGGTCAAAATGTGGCTGCACAGCAAATAATGGGAAATTGAGCAGTACGACTGGGGGGGAACAGGAGACTGAGGGTGGAACAACTGCTTTTGCAGAATCGGTCTGAGTGAGGAGGCGCCAGGCCCAGAGACAGATGCCTTACATGGGACTGGGGCAAAGTAACTTGAGGAGAGGGGAAGAAACCCCTTTAAAGGGGAAGAATCTGTTGGAGGCTTAGGACAAAGAGGGCTACTTGGGCACTCTAGTCAGGATGAAGGAGGACTTGGGTGCTGCTAAACTCCTTTCTTGACATGACTGAGGCATGGGAGGGCTCCCAACAGCTGCACAGAGTGATGGTGGAAAGGCAGTAGGTTGGGGACCGGGGTTGCATGGGAAGATCCCCACACTATGGTACAATAGGTAAAGGTTTCCCTTGCTCAAAAGCCAGTCGAATACGACTCTAGGGATGCGGGGCTCATCTCTGTTTCCAAGCCAAAGAGCCAGCGCTGTCCAAAGATGTTTCTGTGGTCATGTGGCCGGCATGACTAGATGCCGAGGCACATGGAACGCTGTTACCTTCCCACCTAAGTGGTACCTATTTATCTATTTGCAATTTCTTGCTTTCGAACTGCTAGGTTGGCAGGAGCTGGGACCAGAGATGGGAGCTCACTCCGTCATGCAGCACTCAGGTCTTGAATTGCTGAACTACTGGTCTGCAGTTCAGCGTCTTAACCACTTGAGCCACTGCAGCCCTATGGTGCAATACAGCTGTACAATTCTATATGTGTCATGCATGTAACCGTATGCAAGGATACAGCTATTATAATATCTGGAGTTGGATCTTAAGTACTGACAGCAGAGTGAATCCTAGGGAGCAGGACTTCCCAGCCTCCCCACTCTTAATTATAGCCCATGGAGCCCCCCACCCCAATCCTTCTCCAAAGACTCAACCGACAGTCAGGAACAGCATGGGGCAAAGAGGGGGATCTGCCATTGGAAGAGAAATAAGGGGAAATCACTTGTCCATTCCTCTGCCCACAGAAGTGCCACTGATATAACTATAGTTACACTGGAAGAATGGCAACATAAGATCCAGTCTTGCGTAGTCTGTATACCAAAGCATTCACATTCACAGAAGTGTTATGGGTAGAATTGCTCCCCCCCCCCCCAGCCTCTGATCAAAATTTTATTCTATGTTAAATTGCAATTTAGAGAAACAGATTGATTCTTATAAAATCACCATACTTTTTTTTTGCTTTAAACTCAGAGCCACCATTCACAATCGCAACTGCACACTGATCAAATTATCTAGCTGAGAAAGCCTTATTGATCTGCTTTTGGGTTGTTATACCTTTTTGTTCAGGTCTTTCAACTACTGTTACATTATCTCTATGCTCTGCCAGGTGGTCTGTTGCTGGCTTATGCCTTGAGGCACAGTCTTCTGTGGAAAACAATGTTTATTGCCCTTTCTTGAGCATGAAAGTTCAGATCAGTTGTGAGAACAAGGAGAGGTGCGCCATCATTACCAGCAATTAAAAATGTGGTCTACTCCAGTGATTCTCAGCCAGCGGTACAAGTACTACCAGTGGGAGACAGAAGCAGTCTAGGTGGGATCCAGGATTTTTACAACAATTATTAACAATTTGCTCTTCCTCAGTCTCCATGCCCACCTGCAAGTGTGATATTCCATCACCTGCTGAACCTACCTGCCATGGATTATCCATCTGCGAACTTGTGGCATTCTAGCAGTAATTTAGGATACTTGGTGTTTCTCCTAATCCCCCGTTCTCCCTGCCCAGCAGCAAACAACTTTGATGTGTCACTTCCTGCCAACCCTATCTGCGATGGATTATCCAATTGTACTTCTGAAGTTTTTTTATGTGAATGAGAAATATAATAGCAGAATGCCTGTAAACATATAAATATCTTTCTTTGGAAAAGTGGGGCTTTTTTTTCCTATTATGTTTCCATTATGACACGACCCAGGTTCTTTGACAGAGTATGTAAGACGCAAAAAGTTGAAAACCACTGGTCTAATCTAAATGTTGCACATATCATGTTCCTGGTTACTGTCATTGTGATCTGTGACAAGTGTACTTGTCACATGTGTGGAATTTTGCACACTATAATATGTATTCTGGGGTGTAAAGGATGTTTTTACCAATGCGTTGTTCCCTCCGCCAAGGATCACTGAAGGCCTGGTTTCCTATGAGTTACAGTTAATTTTTCAACAGGATATATTTGAAGCCAGTACTTTGAACAATAACCACACTAAATCGTCCCCACCCTATGGGGTGTTTTGGAATCAGATATGTGACATCACTGAAAGCCTCATCCCCTGTGAGCATAATGCTGAATGTGTCATGGTCCAAAAACAGCACCTCAAATAATTACAGAATTCTTGAGAGGTATTCCTGAAGTGGCAGTCTAATGAACTTAACATGCCAAGTGCATGTTGGTAAGTTTTACAAATGAACAAATATCTCATCAGAAAACGGAAAGCTCCACGTGGTGGGTAGAACATTACAGACCTATGAATACAACCACAATAATATTTTAGATGTTTTACTGAGAGCGGCCACCCTCGAGCATTTATATTTACAGGGTCCAAAGGAGGCTAAAGAACTGAGCTAGCTCACACAAACACTGGACAGAGCACTGGATTGCATGGACTTCAGGTTTGGTTGCAGTTGTAGGAGTTGTGGCAGTATCAGCGTGGGGCTGGATTCATTTGGGGGGGAAGGTGGCCTGCATGCCTGTTTCCCCCCATCTTTGGGGATACCCTTAAGGGATCTGTGGGCGAGGACCAACATCTTCATGAGCACAATTAGTAGGCCAGAGATACCTCCCCTATGATCTGATCAGTTAATGATCATTCCCTAGGCAGTACAATAAAAGTGACCCTCGAGGTTTCAGATACCAAAGGGAGAAAATGGCCCCAGGGATCCCCACAAGGCTTAGAACCCAATGAATTATTTCATATTGCATAAGGTTAGTGACAAAAAAAACCTGTGTTACTTTGACCTTTCACCTTTGCCCTTCAGGGCAGCAGCTCCCAGCACAGGCAAGAAGCGTGGACTGTATTCCTCAGCCACCTCATGGAAAGCCTGTTTGCCTCTTCCATGGAATCAGCATTCATGGTTTATTAATGAATTTATCATCATTAAATACTACATGAGTGTGTGTGTGTGTGTGTGTCAAGTACTATCAAGTCACAGCCAACTTATGGCAATCCATAGGGTTTTCAAGGCAAGATATGAACAGAGGTGGCTTGCCATTGCCTGCCCCCGCACAGCAACCCTGGAGGACTTCCTTGGTGGTCTCCTATCCAAGTACTAACTAAGGGGCAACCCTGCTTAGCTTCCAAGATCCAACAAGATCAGGCTAGCCTGGGCCATCCAGGTTACGGCAAACACTACATACTAAACTATATAATAAATGTGCTATGTCAATATTTCATGCGGTCAAATGCTCTATCTACTGACAGCACTTGGGGGACTTCAGGAAGAGGGCCCCAAGACCAGGGGTCATTTCGAGCAGGAGCTCGGGGGAGCTCAGCTCCAGGAGTTGGTGCTAGTTTAGTATGTAGTGTATTAACTGCTGATACATCAAGAACCTCTCTATTTATCTTTGCTCTTTTAATTTAATACATGGATAACAAACTTTAAAAGGTAGTACTGATCATTATAAGTAGAAGGGTGCCGGCAATTGATGGCTTGAGTTCAAGCCATACAGAAGGGTTGCTTTCAGGACCAGGGGTCATTTCGAGCAGGAGCTCGGGGGAGCGCAGCTCCGGGAGTTGGTGCCAGCCCCCCCCCCCCCCACAGGGGAATGCCTGCTTGTGTCATGGCTGCAGCAAAATGATCCCGTCCCCTGGAAAGGTCCTTGTTCCTCCAACCAGCCTTCTGAAGGCTTCAGCCACCACTGACGCTATCCTCCCATAATAGTGGTATTTCTGAGGGTTGGATTAGTAGCTGTCCCCTCTCTGCCAGCTCTTTCTCTCTCTCTCTTCTTTCTTTCTTGCCTTCTGACATACTTCCGGTGATGTCATGTGGTGTAGCATATGCAAATAAGTTATGCTAATGAGCTCCTGCACCTCTTTTTCTACAAAATGACCCCTGCCCAAGACTATGTTTTGCATTGGCTCCTGTGTTACTTCTGGCTTCACCAGCCAAAGAAGGCTATAAGTATGCTGTTTTATGCATCCAGATTCCACGTGACCAAGGTTTTGGAGTCAGCAATATATACACAGGCAATTTAAATGACAGATACAGCTGTCAATGATCCTAGCTAAGAAAGGCAAAAACTGTGGGCAAACCATGTTCACCTACAGAGCCATAAAAATGTTCTTGAATGTGGCTCATCCCAGAATTCAATTTATTTTAAATGCATCTCTATTCCATCAAACCTTTGCCAACAGAATGTCATTTGTCATGAGTGTTGCTAACCTTTGAACCCTACAGAGAACAACACGAAGCCTCCTGTTAGCCTCCGGAATAACAATCAGCAGATGGGAGTACATAATGATATGTTCCATTTCTCCATGTTGATAACTGTTCCTCATCCATATGAGCATGCATCGTGTTCGTACACTGTGTCTGGCTTGGCTCTCAGCTGGAGAAGCAGAAGCAAGGTCTGCAACATTCCTTAGCCCCCTCACCTGGGGGGGGGGGGGGACTAATAAAAAAGCATATTCTCAGAATGCCTCAACAGAAAAACTCTGGGACATTTTACAATATCCTGAATATGCTGAACATGCCCCTAACTGAATTACCGATGATGATCTGTTCACAGCACCACTTCTTCACATTTATCAAAAGCAACACCAATTTGGATTTCATTTGTGTACTGTTAGCTGCAGTACAAAGAGACTCCAAATGCTATTCTCTGTTACATAACTCTAAACACTTGGTTCATCAGATGCTACAGCTGTTTCCGGGTATTATTTGTCCAGGAGTCTGACAGTATGTATCTTGTCTGGTTTCATTTCTGCATCTTTAGCTACTGTGCCAAGTAATATAATGGCAATAATATTTTTAATGTTCCCTTTCTCATAACATGTCATATGCATTATTACAGGACCTTTTACATCAGTCTTATATTGTACCTGGCAGGCTAAGGCTGAGGGATAGTGGAGCCAGTGAGGCTATTTTCAGTATCAGACAAGTATCTGGGAGACTGCCAGTCAAATCCCCACTCTGACATGAGACTCACCAAGTGATCTTAGGTTAGTTGTCCCATGTCAGCTTTTCCTACCTCATAGTTCAGGGAAAAACCACTGTACACTACCTAGAGCTCCTTGGAGGAAGATTAAGATATAAACGCACTGCAGAGAGGGATTTTCTAAGGCCAGTTATACAGGAGGGAAAGTTGTGAAGGACTCTAGTAGTGTTCTAATGATGTGACTCATTTTGGTCCTTTCCACACTAGACCTTAAATCCTGGTTCTGCTCTGTCCCTGAACCTACATTCTACACTACACATGAGTTCACCCCTGTAATTATCTCGGGGTATTTTTGTTTTCACATTACATTGAGGTCACCCCGGTTTTGCCCCACACTTGTCCCAGGATAAACGGATGTTGTTATAACCAGGGATAAATGCAAGGTATTGTGTTGCAAGTTGAACTCTTGATAAAACCAGGGATGAAATCCAAGTGCGGAAAAGACCTGTAAGTCTGGCCCTAGCTCTGTCTTCATGAGCTACCAGTTGAACCACCAATGCTATACAGTTAGTTTCCTCCAAATTCAGGTCCATATGTCTTGCTCCCTTATGAATTACCCTAGAGTCCAGCCTAGCATCACTGCTCTGGATAATTAAACCTATTTTGCAATGTAGGTCCTTAGAGCACACTCGGGTGGAGTGTATCACTTCCTCTGCTAAAATTATCTTGTGCAGAAAATCACAGAGTATAACAATGAAACTGCAAAAAGACACCCGAGAATAAACTGAATAATCCCAGCTACTGAAATGACTCTTTGATATACGTTGAATGAAGCACAAATCAGATTATGTGAGATCTGTCAGAAATATAAAGGATGTAGCTATTTGATGGGTTGCATAAATACTTGGGAAAGGATATCCCGTGATCCTATTCTGGTGTTTCAATTACCACCCTTTGAGCTAAGAATGGGATGTTTCCCTATCTATGATTGTGGGTTCTTTCCCCACTTACCATGAAGTGTCAGGAGCAATTTTATTGCAATTGTTGTATCTTGTGTAAAATATGCATTTGTTTAGCTATGAAGGCATAAACAGCAGCTCTGCTATGTAGCCTTGAATCTTCGTCAGTTTGGCTGCAGAGAGCCTATTCGGGCCTTCCTTCCTAGTGACAGTTCTTGAGGATTATTCCCGCAGCCAGGGAGAAAGGTGAGGAGAGTGGCACAATTAAAATTCCTCTTTCCGCTCAGCTCAGTATACCAATGGTTCATTCTTGCATAACATTTCCTTCTCAGCTTCAGAATGCTCAGGGGAGAGAAAAACTTACACGGGAATGAAAAGCCCCTCAGAGTATTCCAGGAACGATGCATACAAAATTATGAGTGACCGTAGGCAACAGTCCATCCTTCCAGCTGCCCAGCTGTTTTCTGCTTAACCTCCAAATGCTGGTTATGATCTACTGAGTTCTAAATTTGTGGTTTTCAACATGTGGATCAAATCCTGGATTGATTCAGATACTGATGTTAAAGTGGATTTCAGCACTATGGTGGGTCACATCAGGGGGGCCGCGGCTACTTTGGGGGAGTGAAAAAGAAGACCGAAGGACACAGAGAAAGGAACAAAAAGACCAGAGAAGTAGACAGATAGACAGATAGAGAGACGGAACATAATAACAACATATTACAATAAAATTGGTTTGGGGTTAAAGATGTGTCCTGAACAGGGGTCGTAGAAAAAGAGGTGCAGGAGCTCATTAGCATAACTCACTAGCATAACTTATTTGCATATGCTACACCACATGACATCACCGGAAGTATGTCAGAAGGCAAGAAAAAAAGGAGAGAGAGAGAGAGAGAGAGAGCTGGCAGAGAGGGAACAGCTACCAATCCCAGAAATACCACTATTCTGGGAGGATAGCTTCAGTGGTGGCTGAAGCCTTCAGAAGGCTGGTTGGAGGAACAAGGACCTTTCCAGGGGATGGGGTCATTTTGCTGCAGCCATGACACAAGCAGGCATTCCCCTGTGGGGGGGGGGGGGGAGCTGGCACCAACTCCCAGAGCTGCGCTCCCCCGAGCTCCTGCTCGAAAGGACCCCCGGTCCTGAAAGCAACCCTTCTGTATGGCTTGAACTCAAGCCATCAATTGCCGGCACCCTTCTACTTATAATGATCAGTACTACCTTTTAAAGTTTGTTACCCATGTATTAAATTAAAAGAGCAAAGATAAATAGAGAGGTTCTTGATGTATCAGCAGTTAATTTTTCACCTCTTGCCCATGGAATCTAGGCATAGTTAATCTCCAGAAGGGGCTGCCATGGGGTGTATGAATGTGTCTTCTTCTTCTTCACTGTTGTTGTAAGTTTTTGTTTCACCCATTTCCACTGCAGTTTTATTTATTTTATTTCATTAAACTTATGAATTGCTCACCCCGCAAGTAGGCTCTGGGGGATTTACAGCCTTATTAAACATTTAAAATATAGTCAATATATATAATTAAATTTGCCAACAGTAAATCAGTGATTTAAAACCAATCCAAGATAGTAATATAATAATTCCCCTTTGTCGGCCACACCACTGTCCCGCACGGCAGAGCAGGGAAGGATATGTGGAGGCCATAGGGAGGAAAGGAAGGGTGCCAGTCTTGACTTCCCATTGCTGCCCTCAACTAAAAGCCTGGCAGAACATCTCTGCCTTACAGACCCTGCAGGATTGCATCAGATCCCACAGGGCCCTGATGTTATTCAGCAGAGAGTACCACCAGGTTGGAGCCAGGACCAAAAAGGCCCCGGCCCAAGTCGAGGACAGCTAGACCTCCTTAAGGCTGGGGATCAGCAGCAAGTTGTTACTAGCCAATCTCAGCATTCTTCTGGGGACATATTATTCCCAGTTTGGTTACTTTGTGGCCATTTTGACACCATTTATATTATTTATTGAGTCAAAAATAATGTTGAAAAAATGTATTGATTTTTAACACTGAAAACTGGGCATGAAGAGAGACAATGACAGAAAACTCATAAAAGTGAGCTGTACAAAGGAGAAGGGAAAATGGAGCAGGGATTTTTGAGATGAATGAGCAGGGGTGAGAAATTTGAGAGCATTCCTAGGTACGGTGTCACTCCAGATTATTTTTTGTTAAGTCTGTGGTGGAATTCAAAGAAATCCCCCTTCTTGCGTGGCTAGGTCCCATATACAAGGGATAGCTGACCAGAGATAAATCTTACCAGTCACCACACTGAATTTTATCACTCTGACATTAGAGCAAGAAGGCTACTGCAATAAAACACTGAGATCACAATCTATTCCACAATTATGCATGCTCGTTCTATTCATACCATCATGGATTAAGAGCTCAGAGCTTTGTGCTGAATTGTAACCAGAGTAATCTATATATCTAATGCATTCTTCAAAGGAATTCTGAGACTGGAGCAAAATGGGTGGGTTTCTTTTCAGTTCTTTGCACTCGGTGCATTCCCAAATTAATTTTATGCCAAGCTAAAACCTGGCAATTACCTACTGCCTGCTATTGGTAGATCAGCTGCAATATCACAGAATGTTCATCACATTTTAGCTACTCAAGAAGAAGCTGTGATGACCCTTTCCAATGTCTACAAATAATGCTATTTATAGGACAAAATTCGAGTCCAGTGGCACCTTTAAGACCAGCAAAGTTTTATTCAAGATGTAAGCTTTTGTGCACATGCACACTTCTTCAGATACACTGAAATGGAAGATACCAGTCCATACATACAAACTGAAAGCCAGTTTGGTGTAGTGGTTAAGTGCGCGGACTCTAATCTTGGAGAACCGGGTTTGATTCCCCGCTCCGCCACTTGCAGCTGCTGGATGACCTTGGGCAAGCCACAGTTCTGTCAGAGCTGTTCTCTCAAGGACAGCTCTGGAAAGAGCTCTCTCAGTCCCTCCTACCTCACAGGGTGTCTGTTGTGTGGGAGGGGAAGGGAACGGAGTTTGTCAGCCGCTCTGAGTGAGGATGGGGTATAAATCCAATCTCCTCCTCCTCCTCTTCTTCTGCTTCTTCATCTTCTTCTTCATCATCATCATCATCACCGGGAGAGAAAAGTAATTTTTCACAAGGGTTACCAGACCAGAGAAATATATCACATAACACTGACTAACATAACATAACACTGAAATACATAACACTGATAGAGGAGACATAATTCCTCTGGAAATGTGTTGCTCTGGTCTGGTGACAGAGGAGACATAACACTGCACAACCCACCACACCACCTTAAAGAAAAGGACACTATTTGTTATCTCCATGTATGACAGGAGATAGATGGAGCAAAAAACGGGGTCTCAGTTAATTACTCTCAGAATTACACAATTAAAAAGTAGACATTTACACATCAATCTCCAATTTTGATCTATTTATTTGCTTCACTATGTTTCCCCCCAGAATTAAACGCTAACAAATGATGACCATATAAACTAAGCTTGTTATTCCAGTTTGGTCCTTGCATCTTTTAAACATTTGTATTATGCTGTATGCTCACTTGCTGCTCATCCTCTACCTGCATGTATGGACTGGTAACTCCCATTTCAATGTATCTGAAGAAGTGTGTGTGCACACAAAAGCTTATACCTTGAATAAAACTTTGTTGGTTTCAAGGGTGCCACTGGACTCGGCACGGATGGTGAAGTAACCTGTCCCTCACCCCATATCTGAGGTTAAGCGGCTTCTGCGTCTCCCGACTCCTGACCCTGGAACCAGCCCGGCTCCCCCCTTCATCCCTGCATGACAGCGAATGTGACAGAAGCCTCAGCAGGCCCACCCAGAGCAGCTCAAGGCGATCCGCTAAGAGCAGCAAGAGGGGGCGAAAGCTTGGCTGGCCCACCTGGAGCAACTGCAGATGAGCCAGTGGGGGAGGGCAAGTCAGAAGGCTCACCTGGAGCAGTTCCAGGTGAGCTGCTGAGAATGAGGGTCTGGAGAGAAGCTTCAGCAGGCCCACCGGGAGGGAAGCTTGGCTGACCCCCACCGGCCCACCTGCAGTTGCTCCGGGTGAGCTGGCGAGGAAGGGGAGGGGAAGGTCAGCTCGCCCTCCCAGAGCAACTCCAGACAAGCCAGCAAGGGAAGGGAGGAGAGGGGAGGTTGGCTGGCTGCTCTGGGTGAGCTAAGTGACCTCCCCTCCCCTCCATTGCTGGCTTGCCTGGAGTTGTTCTGGGTGGGCCAGCCAAGTTTAGTGGCTCACCAGGAGCTGCTCTGGACCCCACTGAGCCCCCCCCTTTTTTTAGGTGGGCCAAGCTTTGGCTAGGGTGTAGCAAGCTGCAGCCCTGGGTAGCACCCCTGACCTCAGCATCACTTCCTGTGTGCATGGCGGGATCAGAGGTGGCAGGGGCTGCCAAGGCCTTCTGCCCTCATCTGCCTTCCCCCATCCCATCCCATCCCACTGAGGGAAGAAGAGCAGGTGGCCACTATTTCCACTGCTAGTGGTCTCCCCATCTACCGAATTGAAGAGGTGCCAGGGGCTCTTTGCCTGCATGGGCCTGTGTGCCTGTCTACCCCAGCCCCACACCCACACAAGTGCCATGTTTGGTACCCACCCAGGTCATGGGGTGGGTCCTTGCCTACCCAGGTCCATGCATGCCTGAGGCACAGCAACTTAGTATGCACCCAGGCACAGAAGCTCCATACATCCTCAGGCTGTGTGTGTGAGAGAGAGGGGGTGTCAGGCTAGAGGCTGGCCTAGGGTGCTAAAAAGCCTTTTGGTTAGCCCGGCATGGAAGCCAACCTACTAAAAAAAACCAAGGGAGACATAAAATTATTTGCAACTTTTCTTTAACTCTGGGTGGAAAAGCTATTGCTCCCAGAGTCATTTATACCTTGGAGTCTTAACAGTCAGTGCTAAAAGCTTTCCTACACAGGAGTATCAGTGATCTACTCAAGAATCTGCCTTGGTAGCTTTGAAGGATCTTCATTGGGGGGGGGGGGGGATGGCACTTTGATTCCAACAATATATTATAAGGAGCTAAATTCAAAAGTTCAGATGATGACATTAAGCAGCTTACGCAAAGCATAGTCTGAAACCTTTACCGCTCAATAAAGTCCCCGTACAACTGAAGAATATGTTTCCAAGAAATAACATTAATCGTTTTTCCACTCTGTATTCATACATACTCCAGCAAGCCCAAACTTAACATATGCTGCCTGAATTTCTCTGATATACTAAAGGCTGTTGTCTTACAATTTTACATGCATCTGACACATTCATTTTGTTAGCGATGGTTTTCATAGTCCTCTTCGGTTTGGCTTCTAGTCTTTCAAAAAGAACAGCAACTCTCCTAGTTTCCAATGATCAGTTTCGGTTTTTATCTGAGAGGCTTTCTTCTAACTTCATCATATAGAAATCTGATGAGCTATAAATTAGTGTGTTATTCAGCCAACTTCACACATTACTTGTAGGCTGACCTTTGCAAAATTCTAGCAAATGAATATTAACAAGCTTTCAGAGGAAAATGAAATGAATTGAATGGCACAAGCAGAAGGCAGTATTTACTGTGGACAGCACGGGGTGGTCCGTCCATCCCCCCTGCCACGGCAGTAGCTTTAGTACAATATTTATAATACTAACAAAAATGAAAGCATGGTAGGATTATGATGATACATCTCAGCAGTCAGCAATGTTCGACAAGCAGTGCTGCTTCTTATAGCCTGCCATAATCCTGGGAAATGCCAACACTGATTACCGTTACCACTCTGATCTTAGAATCTGATTTTAAACCATGGATAATCTCCAGCATGTGTGAGGACACGACTAGAAACAGTACAGACAAACTAAAGGCATCCTTGATCTAGAATGGCTTGTTCATGAAAAACAATGGTAATTTGATATTCAAGTTAATTCGGACTCCAAAGTGGACATATGAGTCTGTTTGCCTTGTGGTAGCCTCGTACACATGACCCCTCTATGCCTTGAGTGAACATGCATAGAGGGAGCAGGTACAAACATGCCGGTCCTAGCCCTTATGTAATTGCCAGTTCAGAAGAATGGCACCAAAAATGGCACCAACACAGAGAGGAAGTGTCCACTTCTACTCTCCCTCCCAGGATCAGCAACGTCCCTGATCTCTGGGAGGGGTCGTGGCTCAGTGGTAGAGCATCTGCTTGGCATGCAGAAGGCTACAGGTTCAATCCCTGGCATCTCCAGTAAAAAGGACCAGGCAGTAGGTGATGTGAAAGACCTCCACCTGAGATCCTGGAGAGCCGCTGTCAGTCTGAGCAGATGATACTGACCTCGATGGACCAATGGTCTGATTCAGAAGAATGCGTGTTCTTGTGTGTCCTTGAATGTGCAGAGGAATTGTGTGCAGAGGGGCTACTAAGTCAGACTGTTAGCAGTCAGACCTCTCCTCTTGCTGAGGGGCAGCTCATAGCTAGAAAATCATAAACACCCTTTATAGAATACCAGCTCAAATATCATAAATGTAATCACCCTGCCTGGCCCCAAAATGACAGAAAATGGATGCCAACCAGAGACATGCCTGGACATAGTTCAGAATCGTGAGAAAGAGTGGCTGGCAAGCTAATGACCCTCTCCACACTCTGAGGAGATGCATAATTTAGAAATAGTGGGTCTCCCAAGAACCTATTGCCTCACGCTGGACTAATCCCAACATGGACTGCATGGACACACAACTATAACTACTGCGAGCTGACTGCAAGCTGAGAACTTTGAACAATGGCTGCTACCATCAGACAATGATGAATATCAACGATCACTAGCACTTTATGGTTTTAGGATTGTTTTAAGGTAATGAGTGTATGTTACACTCATGTTTTAATGTAACTTATCTGCTTTTATGCAAGCCGCCCTGAGCCGGCCTTGGTTGGGAGGGCGGGGTAGAAATTTGAAAAATAAATATTTTTTGCCCACTCAGTATTGTCCACTTTGACTGGCAGCAGCTCTCCTCACTCTCAGCTCTTTTGCATCACCTTCTACCTGATCCTTTTAACTGGAGTTGCCAGGGACTGAACCTGGGATCCTCTGCCTGCAAAGCAGATGTTCTACCACTGAACTACGGTTCATCTCCTGTGAAGTGTATGAAAGGTTTCTAGATCAAGTAGGACATGTCCCTCGTGTATGATGTCTTCGGCATTTACATAACAAGTTATTATTTGGTTGATTTAGGGCTCAGAGAAGTAGCCAACACTGAAGTATGTCTTGAATTGAAAACTATCAACCCCATGGCTGTTCTAACAGCAAAGGATGCTAATTTCTATAGCACCTAAGTGCAGCATAGGCATACCTATACTTGACATATGATCTATTCTGTTTCACTTGCGTTTTCTTTTCATATTTTGGCCAAGATACCTGAGAAGGTAAGAATTCAGTTATTCCTCGATAAAGTCTATTATTTGGAGCCACTTCAACTGAGCTTCAGACTCAGTTTTGAGATCACTCTTAACATTCTAATTTCACCTTTGTCAGAAAGAAACAGGGGCAGTGTAATCTTTTTAACTTTTCTGGATCTTTCAGCAGCATTTTATACCACTGACTATTTTATACTTATTAGATACCTTTCAAAATTAGGACTGGATACCACTACTTCATGGTGATTCTGGTCTTTCCTAGAAACTAGATCTCAAAAGGTGATGCTAAAAATCTGACCCTCCCCCCTAAAAAAATTAATAAGCAAAACAAGCTGAACTAGAATAAATTTCTATGCAGATCCATAATCCTGTTCTGGACATGATTGGACTCTGTACTTTTCCTACAAGATGCATAGTTATGGAGCATTCCTGGATCTATTTGTACTACTGATACCCCAAATACCTGTTATGACATGGGGGGGGGGGGTCAGACTTGGCCAATTTTCCAGCTGAAACCACTACTGGAATAGAGACAGATGACCGATCTCATCATCACTTGGGTAGCTACCACATTATACTACTGTAAGATACTCTGTGTGGGGTTGCCATTGAAGATTGTTCAGAAACTTCCAATTACTTCAAAATTTGACCTGTTGCCTGTATTTTGTTGGATGTGGGCAAAAAAGAGCACATATCAGATGTACTGCAAAAAACTTTATTGTTTACGTATACATTTCCAGTCAAAAAGATCATTTTTTGTTGGAGTGACTCAGCATGCCTGGATATTGAGGGGTGCTACATCACTCTAAGTGTGTATAGATGTTATCTCTTCGAATGAGATGCCTCTTTGTCTCAGCCTGAGAGCTTCCCTCTGACCCCCTCCTCTCTTTTTTGTCGTCTCACTTCCTACACATGGCCTTCCATGGAGACATATGTCTCTGCATGTCTCTCCTGCAGATACAGTGCTCTCATACTCCCACATACATGATGCTGGGTAAGCTAGCCATTTGTGACAGGTACTCTTCAGTTCAGGTTTCTCTCTCTTCTTTTGATTGCAACCTGAATGTGAACTGGATCTGCCTGAATAAATGTAAGTTTACCTTTTTGCAATATCTTTCCTGGGACTGGGCAAAACTCTGCTCTATTAACCAAATATCCCAATAATTTTAAGTTATAAATGGTTTAGACCACAAGTATCTTAGGAACTATTTACTCCTTGCAGAGTCGCCTTAACTAGGCTCTGCTTTGACTACCATCGCGTGTAGTTGCAAGGCTGGTATCCATGAGGAGGAGGATATTCTTAGTAGCCCAATGATTTGTATTTCACATTAGAGCCTTGTTTATCTTTTTTATCTGGAAACAGGAGTTTCTTGTTCAGCAGAGCTTCTCATAGTGGAGTTTAGGTGTGAGAAGAATGTATGTTTTGCTGGTTTCACCCTAATTGCACTTGGTTGTTAAAATTTTATGATTTTACTGTTTTATGGGGTTAATGTTGCCAAACCACTAAGTAAATAAATACATAAAAGTGTATTTTTGCCAAATTGCCCCCAATAAATGGCTGTTCTTCCCAGTAATCAGGGGTCACCAACCTTTTCTTTGGTGAGAGCTATTTCTGAGTTATGAAAATATCTCAAAGCTATTTCCCCATTCTTCTGCATGTCAGCAAGTTTTATCTGTCCCAGAAACAAAACATAGGCCAGGATGAACACCAGCAATGAAGCTGCCAACTGAGCAGTGCAAAGAAAAATGCTATGAAATACAAGCTTTTTTTAAAAAAAAAAAAACCCTAGAGATCTTTTCCTGGGACTTCTAGGGGATATATAAGCTGCTTTGCAGCAACAGGCTAGCTACTAGGAGTTCAAAAGCTATCTTTTGACAGCCCCTATCGTAGATGTTCATAGGTAACATATACTTTTTTTATTCCAATGGAACACATTTCTAAGGGACGCTATAATACATTGGAGATCTATAATTGGATCCCCTGACATGTAGGAGAGGGTGGTTTGGATTTGTGCCAAAGCATGGGGGGAGGTAACCTTTTTCCTAAAAGACATTGCAGGTCCTGGTTGCTATTAGTCCCTCCCTGGAAAAACACAGCCACCCAAATTGTTCCCTACTGAAGTTAACAACAGATTGGGGGAAGGAGCCCTACTAGGGAAATGGAGTGAGTTGAGTTGACTACTCCCAATGTCCCAGCACCAAAGTACCAACCCAAAATTCCTCCTACTCCAACCAACTGCTGCTTTTAAAGGCTAAAAATGAAGAAATCTGATCACAGTTCTCCAATGTAAAGGGTAGGCCCTTAAGATCCCACATATGGAGAGCTGGTCCTTCAGAGTATTGTAGATTAATTCTAAAGATTCCCTGATTTATAGTGAAGTGGGAACTTGGCATTCCAAATCCATTAACAAGGGTTGGTCTCTTTTTATCTTTTCAGCAATCCAACCTCTATTATTGCCTCTTTCCTGCAACTTAATGTATAGATGAACATTTTCTTGCGTAGCAGGAGCACAAGTGGCATAATTTGTACCAGTTCCATTCTTCAGTGTTAAGAATTTATTGCAATGGCCCAACAATCTTAGCTACTTTTTAAAATGTCTCTTATGACAACTTGGTATCAATTCATTAATTACTAGCTTTCAACATGAATCCAGAAATACTACTGCAAGCTATTGAAATCACATAATTCAATTATTCATAAATTTAAAACAGCTTCATTAAAGTTTTACTGTTGTGTGAAACAAAGACAAAGAGAGTACGTACAGAATGACATGAGGATTTTATTGGAAATATATTAGTTTGTTGAAAATATTTTAGTTTGTACTATTCAGGCAAGTGTGGAGAATATTCTACATATAAATATTAAATAGAACTCCACCTTCAACAATGAGGATTTTTTAAATATAATTCCTTTTAATTTTATTGCTAACATTGTTTCAGTACTGAAGTAGCTGAAGCAAGAATAAGATCCTCATATACACTCATCCCAAGGCTCGTGATATTACACAAGGTACAAGTGCTGATAAAATCTAATTCAAATTTTTGGCAATTCATTCACACACAAGGTGGATTCTGGTTCTATAGAATTCTAAACACGTTTCCAGAGTCCAGAGCAAAAAAAATTTGCTGAGTGGGGTCACATAAAGAAAAGGGGGAATTTTTTTTTACAAACCTAGGGGGAAAAAAACAAACTCTGGGAAAACAAAACGAGGGCTTAAACCCATCAAACTGGAGAAACATTGTCTGCAATGTTTGAATTTCCTCAGACTGAGAAGGAAAAAGATCTTGGGGTTGTAGTGGATAGCTCAGTGAAAGTGTCAACCCAGTGTGCCGCAGCAGTGAAAAAGGAAAACTCTGTGTTAGGGATGATTAGGAAAGGGATTGAACATAAAACAGCTGATAATTATAATGCCCTGTATAGATCTAGTGCAGCTGCATTTGGCATACTGTGTACAGTTCTGCTCACTGTATGTCAAAAGAGACATGGCAAGCTGGAAAAAGTATAGAGGACAGCAAACAAGATGATTAGGGGGTAGGGGCATCTTTCCTAAGAGGAAAGGCTGAATAGTCTGGGACTTTGCAGTTTAGAAAAGATACGACTGGGGAGGGGGAACATGAAGGCGGTTTATAGAATTCTGCATTAGGTGGGGAAAGTTGATAAAGGGAAGTTTTTCTCCCTTTCCCAAAATACTAGAACTCGAGGGCATCCAATGAAGCTGATGGGCAGTAGGTTCATGACGGGCAAAAGGAAATACTTCTTTACACAGAGTGATTAAAATGTGGAATTTGCTGCCAGAGGATGTAGTGATGGCCACAGGCACAGACAGATTTAAAAGAGGATTAGATCATGGAAAATAAGTCTATCCGTGGCTACTAGCCACAGTGACTCAGGGGAATCTCCACATTCAGAGGCACTAAACATCTCAATCCCAGAACCAGAAGGCAACATCAGGGGAAAATAGCCTCTATGTTCTATTGTTGGCCGCCCAGAGGAACTGGCTAGCCACTGTGTGACACAGGATGCTGGACTAGATGGACCACTGGTCTGATCCAGCAGGGCTGTTCTTATATTCTTATAATTTGTGCGATGCAGCTAGTATAATTTTCTTTAATCCATTTCTCCTTTATTTAATATTGATATTCAATCTGCAATTACAGGTGCCTCTATTTATAATTTCCAAACACTGCATAGTTTTAGAGTTTCTCTTTGCTACATTATAACTGGGGGAATCTGCAAGGATTTCTAGGGAGCATCTGCCCAACTATTTCCTCTTTCCCTTCCTTGGCAGCCCCCATAGCTTATCTCCTTTTCCTGCTTTCTTCTCTCCTTCCCACCCACCCACCAGCCAGCCTACCTTTATCTGCCCCCATGTCTTCTGCTTTCACTATTTCCCTTGGCAGCCTTTCCTTAGAAAAACTCCGTGTGGTACCATGTCAGCTACTGTGGTATGGCCCAGTTTTGATGGGGAACCTGCAAGGACTTGTAGACAGCACTTCTGTATCCCCCTCCCTGTATTTCCTTTTCCCCTTCTTTCTCTCCTTCCCACCCACCACCAACATAATTCTTATCATGATAACATGAGCTGGATAAAATCCACTACAGCACCAACTAACAGATGGTTACTATTTTTAAGATTTGAAAAATCTTAGATTATTTTAACTCAGAATTTTAAACCACCTTGAACCAAAAGGGAAATACATTAATTAGTATTAACAGGACTAATATTTTAATCACTCATTTTAGAATAAAAGTAAGGAGTACACACTTCCAAATCTGTCAAAGGTGGTAGGACCAGATCTCTGTATAAAGGACCATGTGGATACAAGCAGCAGTCATGCTCAAGACATTTTTCTGTGTATGAGCCTATATATAGATGACGAGTTTAATGTGTCAATCTAAGTATAACAAATGACACCTGTAAATTAACTGAGGAACACCTGTTTATTAATAACAATAACATCATGACAAACAGAAGATTGTCTAACAAGCTGCTCCATAACATAAATATAATACTATAACATTTCAGTAATATATATTAAAAAGTTAATAACTTTGAAGATTTTGCATAAACTGCATATATTTGAATTTTATTAAATTTAGAATTTATATGTAATACTTAAGCACTACTAACTGCCAAAAAATAGCAGCAATTATGTATAAGGAATACTTTTATATTACAGTGCTTTTAGCATCAGATTTTAAAACGCAGAAAATGCAAATATTGATAATTGTATAGAAGTACTATCAACTTTAAAAAGCTGCTTTAACAGTTAGTATATTAAACTATTTCAGATATGGATGAAGCTGCTTGGGTTTAGCTTTTCGGGATAATCCAACTCTCAGAGGGCCATGACATGTTTTAAGAGGTTGTACTCTGATAATGCCATCACTGAAAAAGTTTCCTGTATGTGGAGAAAGCAGCATTTTGGAAATGAAAAACATTTTAGAACATTTTTGCAACGTGCTATCATGAAGATTCTTCAAGCTAATTTTAAAGGGGTTTTTTATCACAAACCAAAACAACCTCCAAAATTGTGAACAGAATTATGACAGCAACAATAGATGCATATGAACAGGGGTCATTTCATAGAAAAAGAGGTGCAGGAGCTCATTAGCATAACTCATTTGCATATGTCACACCCCCTAACATACGGGAAGTGTGTCAGAAGGCAACACCCACCCCGCAGGGTCCACTCCACAGGTGAGTGAAACTGACCTGCTCTTCCTCCATTCCCTTCCCCATCCAATACTTTGTGCAATAAAAATAAGCGTAAAGAACACACCCTCATTCTCTTCCTGCTCCTTTGAAACCACCAGGTTTCAAGTAGACTTGAGATACCCAGGACATGTGCACCACCCATCCCTTTCCCTTCCCCTCCCCACAACAAGACACCCTGTGAGGTAGGTGGGGCTGAGAGAGGTCTTTTGAGAACTGCTCATGAGAGAACAGCTCTGAGAGAACTTGTGACTGGCCCAAGGGCACACCAGTAGCTGCATGTGGAGGAGTGGGGAATCAAAGCTGGTTCTCCCAGATTAGAGTCCAACTCCTGACCACTACACCAAACTGATGGGGTGGAAGCTGCTGAAGGGTTGGTGAAATTTCTCCAGTACTTCTGTGCCATGTGCCCAGATAAAAAATGGTATACTTAGAAAATTTATATGCCACCTTGAGCAAGTCTCTGGAAAAGCAGCACAGTCATAAAAGGAACAATGATAAAATTATCAATATTAAAACAAAACATTAAAAACAATAAAGACCCTAGCAGGCTTTCCCCGAGGTGCTGCGCCTTTGCACTGCTTGGGGAAGCCGAGGAGGGGGCGGGGCTTGGTCATGTGCCCGCCCCCTGGGCTCCTCACTCCCGGAGCTGCGCTCCTGTGCGCTCCTGCTCCAATGGACCCCTGCATATGAATGTGCATGGATTTTGTCATGGTTGCCTATTAGATAGTACCCATGAGAAACATTTCTCCCTAATTGCATGGTTGGAGTATATTTGGAATTGTTTTTGAAAGGGTTTTTTTTGTAATATATGACTCATGTAGCCCTTTAAAAACAGAACCTTAGATACTCACCTTGAGAGTTCCTTCTGCTCTGAGGTTAGGAGGGCGTCTTGATATGGGTAATTCCCACCAATTGCTCAGGGAGGCAGGACTAAACTCTTCAACTTCCTGCCTCCCAGGTGAGTGTCACCCTGGCACTGGTGAACGGCACAACTAACAGCCGATCAGGACATCTTCTTCCCCTTATTTGGACAGTGCTGGCTCTTCGGCTTGGAAACAGATAGTAGCACCGCATCCCTAGAGTCGTATTCGACTGGCTTTAGAACAAGGGAAACCTTTACCTTTAATATCCACATAATGGATATAAACCCTGAGCTACTCAAGAAAAAATAAAGAGAGTTAAACAATGAGGGAAGTGAAGTGATGGGAAGAAAGAAGAGAGCAAGAGAACTTGAGAGAGTCACAAGAGATGAGAAAACTGAAAAGAACAGGGGTACAAAGGAGAGAATGAAAGAATGCAGGCAGGGACCAAAAAGGACAAGGGGAAAAAGAGGTGGGATAACTTCCTCTCTCTACCATACTTTCCATTTATTTATTTAATAGTCCGCCTTTCTCACTGAGACTCTAAGCAGATGACACAGTGAAAGCCAATGCAATCAAAGGGTGAAGCATATAATAAGGAATGCAGTAGAACTAGGATTACAGGACTCTGAAATTAACACTCACCACAGGATCCTATGAGTCTCTATTTGTTATTATTTGTTATTCTATAAAAACTTGATTTTGCAGATGAGTTTGTTCACAATAAAATGTGTGTTAGGGTTGGGTGTGAATGAGAACTTTTCAAATTCATTCAAAATCAGTTCTGCCTATTTAGGAAATAGGCAGAACTGATTTTGAATGAATTTTCGTAAAATTCCTTTTGTAAAAAAAGAGGTGCAGGAGCTCATTAGCATAGCTTATTTGCATATACCCCACCCCCTGACATCACCGGAAGTGTCAGGCGGCCACGCACCCCTGACGGCACCGGAAGTGTGTCAGAAGGCAATACCCACCGCTCAGGCTCCACCCCAAAAATCTCCAAGGTATTTCCCAACTCAGAGCTGGCAAGCCTATCTGATGGCAAAGGAAGAAAGGAAGGAAGGAGGGAGGGAGGGAGGGAGGGAAGTAACAGGAAGGAAAAGAACAGGAAGGAAGGTAGGTAGGTAGGTGGGGGGGGAGAGAAGGAAGGAAAGAAGAGAGACAGACTAGGTGCTTCTCCCCCCCCTTCAGGCCTAGTGGCTGTCAGCCACTCAGCCAGCATTTCCCCCCCCCCCTTGCTCTTGCTTGGGCCTGAGTGGCTTAACGCCACTCAGGCCCAGCTTTTCCCTCCCTCCCTCCCCATGGCCTGGGAATGGAGAGCGGGGGGGAGGGATGGGGGCTTTTTCCCAGGCGGCGCTTGCTGCGGCCCAGGAAGGGAGAGCCGGGGGGGAGGGACGGGGGCTTCTTCCCGGGCGGCGCTTGCCACAGCCTGGGAGGGAGAGCCAGGAGGGAGGGACGGGGGCTTCTTCCCGGGCGGCTGCGCTTGCTGCGGTCTGGGAAGGGTGAGCAGGGAGGAGAAAAGGGAAAGTGAGCTGGGGGCGGGGCTTTGTTATGTGCCCGCCCCCCCCCCCCCGGCCTCCTCTCTCCCGGAGCAGTGCCCTGGCCCCAATGGAGCCCTGTAAATAGGAAAACTGATATCTAAGAAAACAAGCAGAAGAGGAGATTGGATTTATACACCGCCTTTCACTACCCAAAGGAGTCTCAAAGCAGCTTACAAACTCCTTTCCCTTCCCCTCCCCACAACAGACACCCTGTGAGGTAGGTGGGGCTCAGAGAGCTGACAGAAACTGCTCTTTTTCAAGGTCAGCTGGTCCAGAGCTATGGCTTGCCCAAGGTCCTCCAGCAGGTGCAAGTGGAGGAATGGGGAATCAAACCTGGTTCTCCCAGATTAGAGTCCGTGCACTTAACCACTACACCAAACTGGCTCTCTCTCTATATTACACATTGGATCATAGGCTGCCATCACACACACTAAATAACTCACTTTCAATGCACTTTCCAACTGGATTTTGCCAGTTCACACAGTAAAACCCAGCTGGAAAGAGCATTGAAAGTGGATTGTTTAGTGTGTGTGATTGCAGCCATACACTATTAAACCTCTAGTAGAAGAAGAAAGTTACTTGAAAGACAACAAAGATAGTGTATACTTTATATCACCCTATATGTTCATTTTTTTTTAAATCATGGGTGAAATAAAGATAACTTGAACTACATTTTCTTCTGTTGGAATTAGAACTCAAACAAGATGACAGTCCCAAACTCATATGGAGTTGAAACATGTCTACTACTTGCTGTGAATAATTTTTTAAAAATAGAAAATACCCTACAGTGATGCATTGCTACAAAAAGAATGATTTACCTTTTTTTCCTTGTAAACTATAGCTTCTTTCTTCTATAGATGTACGAGATACAAATGCTGGGTTCCAAGGTAAAGGTTGTTTACAACCAGAATCAAAACATTCTTAAATTAGAGAAGAACACTCTTAAGTATTATATTTAACATTTTAAATTAAATTAATGAAATGGGTTTAAAATATGATATATGCACATTTCATAATTATTCAACAAAATATGTTACCCTACTGCATCATTTAGCAGTTACCTTGTAAATACCATTTTAAGGCATGTCGGTCAAAGCAAAGTATCTAAACATCTTTTTCCTCTTATGTGGAATTTAGGCCCAGATCTACCTGATTAATCTAACAATGGATAATACTTTATAATTTTTAAACCACAGGGGGAGCAGGCATTCCATTTCCTCCTTCTTTCTGTCTGTAGTTTCCTTCTTACTTCTAATTCTGGCTTCTCTTCCTTTGCCCCATACATTTTAGCCCCCCTGTCCACCCTCCTGCCAGCTCTAGCTTGCTTGCCCTCATGCCTCCCTGTCCCAAGCACTTCAGCTCTCAATACCTACTTAGGCTTCTCTGTCCGTTCCCTGCTTGCTCACTTCTCACCCTCTCCCCAAATATCAAGGTGTTTTTACCTGTCATTGTGAGTGGCAATGGCAACCCAAAATGGCCACCCAAATGCCAGGTTTTTAATTTTTAGATCCATTGTACCCCCAAATCAGAACTTTTTCCAAAAACTGTTTGATTTCTGCACACCAGAGCATTTTATTTATTTAAAAAAAGGAAAACTGTGCACTATCTAGACTCTGCCTGAGGCAGCTTATAGCATAAAACAATAAAAATGCAATTTAGATTTAAAATATGTTAACAAGCTACAATTTAACACGAATAAGTTACAAGTTCTACATCTGGGTAACAAAAATGAGGAACTTGCATATCGGATGGGGGATACACTTCTGGGTAGCAGTGTATGTGAACAAGATCTTGTGGTACGGGTGGACCGTAAGCTAAATATGAGCAGCCAGTGTGATGCAGTGACAAAAAAAGGTTAATGTGACCTTGGGGGTGTATCAACAGAGGCATAACATCCAAATCGCAAGTTATCATAGTCCCACTGTACACTGCATTGGTCAGGCCGCACCTGAAGTATTGTGGGCAGAATGGAGCAGGTATACAGGAGAGCAATGAGGATGATTGGGGGCCTGGAGGAAAGGCTGAGGGACTTGGGAAAGTTTAGTCTAGAGAAGAGGTCGAGGGGGGACATGATTGCTTTTTTTAAGTATTTGAAGGGCTATCACCTAGAGGAGGGCAGGGAACTGTTCCTGTTGGCAGCAGAGGATAGGACTCACAATAATAGGTTTAAATTAAGGGCGGGAAGGTACCAGCTGGGTATTAAGAAAAACTTTTTTACAGTACAAGTTGTTCAACAGTGGAATCATCAGCTGCCTAGGGAGGTGGGGAGCTCCCTCTCACTAGCAGTCTTTAGGCAGCAGCTGGACAAACATTTGTCAGGGATGCTTTAGGCTGACCCTGCATTGAGCAGGGGTTGGACCAGATGGCCTGTATGGCCCCTTCAAACTCTGTGATTCTATGATTCTATCCTATAACAATTAAAATAACTCAATTACTATACTGTAACCATGGCTGGCACACTGTGTAGATTTGCCTTATTTGCACAGGGCCTAGTCCTTTGGTATTAGATTTATAGATTACCTTCAGGGGTCGGATAAAACAATTCTTCATCTAAAATTCTTGAAGAACAGTCCTCATGTGGTACTTCCTGCTCCCCAGAACATTTTAGTCCTGCATCTTTAAGTATAATCTCTCCATTTTTATTTTGAGTTATCACAGTAGTATAGCTTAAACTAGAACCACAAGTTGAAAAGGTCACATTTTCTTTATTCTCACAAATATTTTTGGAGTCTTCCTGTAGTCTGCTGTCAAGACAACTTAATTCAAGAGAATCTTCCTGAATAGTATTTCTTTCTTCACGCAGCAAGCTATTCTTATTTCTCTTACTAATATCATTAAATCCATTACGTTCTTGCAGTACCAAATCAAATTGGATCATTTCAAATTCATATTTGTTTTTAATTTCTGAAGATAAATGCTTCACATCTTCAAAATGTTCTTGTGTCACTGCCCATGAAAACTCCATTAATCTGTCTTCAGAGCCAATAATTTTTGCAGATTCATTTTTGAAATATGGCAGAATTAAATTCTGATGCTGATTTTTTTTACTTGTATAAATCTTTTCAACAGTTGCATTGTCTGTTTCTCTTACATTTTCAGCATTTTGTTTCTCAGACACTACCAGCTCTGAATTATGTGCACTGCTGGGACAAAAATCTTTTTGAAGCAAAACCTTCATAATTTCCACTGTTTCAACTTTAAGATACTTCAAACTATTAGAGACTTGAGACCTACATATAGACTCGTCTTGTAAAACACTTTTCATTTTATCAAATATACAGCTATTCTGTTTCCTTCTGTTTCCAAACAGGGCAACCTTACTATGCCATGCTTTGATACTGACAGTTGTATTTTGAGTTATATAAAGATCATGAAAGATAACTGAAGTAAAGGAAAGCATATTTCCAGAATTAAGAGGACCATTAATTGGGAAAGCAATGCTGTTATTTTCTTTAAGCACTTGGCTATTGATACTGATATCATTAGCATACTGAGAGTTTTTACTTTTGCTTTCTTGCACTAAGAAACAATTGCAATTTGTTATAGCTGAAAATAATAACTTCGGTAGAAAATAAGCCTGTGCAACATGTCCATTATAAGATATTCTTGACAGTGTGGCTGTACATCCTTCGCTGTATTTTTCCATGTTTTTGTAATTAAAGGTTACCTTGCTTATAAATGAAATTTGATCCAACTCCTCACAATCATTACTGAGAGGAATTTTGTTGTATGTTTCAAAAAGAGAGAAATGAGTTTTTGCAGCAACAGAACTGCAATGGTTTCCCCCCATATCTTCACAATTACTATATTTCTTCTTGTCTATCACTGCTCTGCTACAAGTTCCTAGATATCTAGGGGTATATTTTCTTTCTCTCACAAAATTAATGCTATTTCTGAATCTCTTGGTTATAGATTTTTTGTTTGCTCTTAAAACAAAATGTAAAGTTTTAAATTTCCTAAGGAAAAAACCACTGTTTTCCTTGAAGCCTTTTATTTTTTTCTTTTGTATACAGGTTACCATAGTAGCCATCATTTTAAGACTTGAATGTTTAATACTTAACTTTTCAAACATGTTTGGAACTGAAGACAAGGTATTCGAATGCCTTAAATGGGCTGTCAGATCTTCCTCTTTTTTAGAAGTACTCAAGTTTGTATCCCATACAGAAGAACTATGAATATTATTGTCTTGTAAAATCTGATTGTCATAAAGTGCATGTTGCCTTTCCTTTTTTCCTTTTTCATTATCATCTACTGAAAAGGTATTATCACCTTGCACAGTAGCTTTGGAAAATATGTGACAATTTTTGGAGCTGCTTTCATTAGATTCTTCTTTTAACTGAATATTAAATGCAGTTCTTTGGTTGAACATTGAGGTGTCACTCTTTTCATTTGCAGTGCTGCAATTATATTCTCTTTCATCTTGCAAAAGTAACTCAAAAGCAGCACATTTCACTAATCTAGGGTTTATAACTCTTTCACATTTTCTTGAATATGGTTTATACAAATGTTGAAACTCTTTATTTCTTCTAAAATTATTATTTGCAGGACACCTTGTCTGTTTTGGGAATGATAAAATATTAACATCCTCATTCAAATTTTTATTTGTATAGAACAAAGATCCAAGAGCTGACTTCCTTCCTTCCATAAAGCTTCCAGCTTGCAAACAAAGGGGTAGAATTTTGCCACTGCTATTAACACACGCTGTAACTGGTTTTAGAACCTGGTATAGTGCTTTTGACCTTGAAATACCATGTACATGATGGCAACTGGCTCCATTTTCACTGTTTTGAAATAGTGGTGCATCCTTAAGGAAAGGTTCAATTCTGGTGATAAAGTTTTCTGCCCAGATCTCATTAGATATTGGATTTACTGTTGCCAACTCACTCCAACTTCTACCACTCTCTAATGATTTTTCTCTGTTTTTAGCATGTAAGGCCCAAGATTTTGGATTTGTGACCAATATATTTTGCTCATTCAGTTCAGAACAAACATTTCCTATGACACTACAGTCTTTGTTTTCAAGAATGCACTTTTCATAAAATGGTGTGATTCTTAACACCCTGGATTGCAAATTAACATCTACATATTGTTTAAAATGTGCATAAGGTCTTATGCTGGTTATTAAGTCTGTAGTGTTTCCATCTTGTAATTCCAAACCTCTCTGATTAACATTACATAATACTTGAGAAAAACACAGAGTTTTGTTAGATTTCTTAACTGTATAATACAGTCTTTGTAACAACTGCTGTTGCTCCTCCTCCAAGTTCAAATTACTTCTCTCTATTTTAATTTTCTTTGGCCATGGTTCTCCAGCTTCTTCCACAATGTCAGTGAAAGTGTTTGTAAACCTGAATTTTCCATGTTCATTTCTAATGAACATAACTTCACTGTATCTGTCCAAAAATATAAACCAATATACAGACTGTTACAATTATATTATACTTGTTTTAAGGCTATACAGAAAATTAATGAAATGCATTTTTAGTAACAGTATGTTTACATTAAGATTCCTGTTATTTATTTGTAAGGCAAACTAGCAACAATTGCCTGCTCATATTTATCTATCTTAAAACATGTATAAGCCTGCGTTTTCCAAGGCAACTGGAAATCAGTTGCTCTGAATTTTGTTTTTTTAATGATGATTGTAGAGATTTTAAAGGACTAAAGTACTAAACGTAGTTACTTGAAACCATTATCAAAGGAACGTGCTTTCTTTTACATGTGCTTATTACTGTAGCTCTAGGCTTCATACAAATGAAGACAGTGTTTAGTACTTCATTAGGGTTTGTTCTATAGAATGTGCTTCACTCCCACAGTGTTCACATTTTAAGAATAGGTGTAATAGCTTTTCCTCCCAAGTGCAGTTTATTCAGTTAAATTGCATGGGGATACTTTGCTTTCCACAGTGGAACCTGACACAGTCTTGGCAAGAAAGGCAAGGACAGTCCAGTGGCAGCCACTAGCAGAGCCAGTGCACTGGGTGAGGGCAATGAAAATCTGGAGGTTTCTAGTGAATACCAACCAAGGCAGAAGGAAGCCTTGCCACTACTGGAGAACACTGTTGGGAGGAGGCAATGAATAGTGCTGCATGGTACCGCTGATCACCTGGAGAATAGCTAACAACAGTTGTTGAACACAAGTTGATGACACAATCAGCATGGAGTCAGTACTGTTGGCCATTGTGTAAACGTAGTCCCAAGCCAACTGTCTCCACCAAACACTGCCTTTTTAAGAGTAGTTTTTCCTAGCATTGTTCCCACACACATAGTGCAGCTCTATGCATACTACCTAGTATGTGTTCTTAGGATTGCAGACACATTTTGCATACCTAATCATATAATGTTAACAATTCTGGATTAAGAGCATTACTACTCTTTAGTCAGCCAGGACTTCTGATCCTTCAGTCCTTATCAGTTGCATGGTAGTTAAAATCACTGTGGTGTGAAAGCACATTGGTTGCACTGAAATAACTACATGGGACATATTTGGGACAAGCAGTTCACATAAAATACCTGGGGCTATGCACTGTGGCTGTAAATTAAATGTATAAGACTTTTAAAAGTTATCACTGTTAAACTCTGCCTTGATTCTGGTCTTTGTGGTTACATTTTAATTCAATATAAATCAGAAAATGAAACATGGTATATTTTATGATATTTTGTATGTGGTCACCTTACTACCTTTCTAACCAGTGAACTTTACTCCCAACTAATATGTTTGCTATTGTAATGAAAGCAATGCAAATCACATAGCTCAACCATACCCACATCTTTAAAACTGAGGGAAATATTTTTTCCTCCTGGAAACAGCCCCCCCCCCAACCCCACCTTGCTCTCATTTTTGAATCTGCCTAAAAATACATCTCTGCTACACAAAATCACGTGTAAACTCTACCGTCCTTTGTATAACTGCCAACTCCAATTTACAGCAGAAAATTCCTTTGCCCTTAGAATACTTGCTACAAATGTTGTAACCATTTGGTAAACTTAAGTAATGCCTCCTCTGGAAATAAATGTTAGTTTGCATAAAGACTTTTCTCCCCCACCCCACCCCCGTTTTTTCTTTTTTGGACAAGAGCGCCACTGGCCTTGAAAAATGTTACAGAAAAATCCAGCTCAACTGCGGCTTCCTATTAAGACAGTTGCATGCATACATATACTCTCACCCCTAAGCCACAAATACACTTGACTGTTCACAAAGAAAAAAATTTGCGTGTTGTTTTGCAAAAACCACCAACCCGCCCACAAACACATCTCGGCGTGTGTGAAGGGAGGAGAGGGGACTTTACTACGACAACTGGAGGGGGGGGGGGTGCGTGCGCAGCTTCAATAAATCTATGTGGAAGCCAGGTTACGTAGAGATCCGGTTTGAGACACAACAAGATCTATCGCTTCTAAACTACCCATTTATGAGGTGAATATCCGTTAACCTTCCCCACCTCCGCTTCCCTCTCAGAGACAACTCCCTTCCCGCCCTTTTCCGCCGCCAGCCGCAGCCCTCTTTGAAGCGCGAAACGTCCTGAGGCGCCGCGCGCGCCGCCAATCTCCGTGAATCCTTCTCGCTTTTTTTTTTTTTAACCAGAGGAGCCAATGAAAACGGGCTTTCCCGTGCAGGGGGCGGGGCAAAGAGACGCTGATATTTGCGTCTCTGGCCCTTCTATTGGGCGCTAAATCCCCCGTTGAGTCCGGGGGAAATTTGTTCCTTTTAAAAAGCGCCCCAGATGAAATCCTCTTCTTTTGTAAGGTGCTCTGCATGCTTCTTCAGGAACATTATCCGCTTTGAAATAAAAGGCAGACTCTCTCTCGCTTCTTGTGTCTTCTTTGTCAAGGCAAGAGTTGTGTAGCAATCCTGTGCACTTACTCTGAAGTAACAACATTTGAGCTCCATGGGATTTTACGCATAAACGTGTATAGGCTTAGGCTGGTCAGAGACATATTGATTTACCGTTATTTAACATTTCAGGAGCGACCACTAGTTGAGTTGCCAACCTCCAGGTTGGGCCTGGAGATCTAGAATTACAGCTGATCTCCAGACAACAGAAATCAGTTTCCTTGGTGGAGATGCAGCTTTGGAAGATAGACTTAGAGCCTGGAGAGGGTGGGGTTTGGTGAGAGGAGGGACACCAGCAGGGTATAATGCATGGAATCAGCTCTCCAAGATCGATATTTTCACTAGGGAAACTGATCGTTTTGAAGTCATTTTGAGTGCTCTCTAGGTCCCACCTGGAGAGTGACTACCCTATGGCATTATACCCTGCTGAGATGCCCCCCTCTCCATACCCCCCTCCCCCAACTCCATCCCCCAAAACTCCAGAAATTCCCCCACTTGGAGCTGACAACCTTTACCACTTTAGAAGAATAAGTTGTTTCATAAGCTGGGGCGATTGTCCTAGTGGCCTTGGGGACTGCCTCTTCTGATTATCAGAAGATATCACTATCAAGCTCAGCCTTGGGTGAGTAGCTGCTGCTGGGTCTGGCCTAGAGTTGCCAGCTTCCAGGTGGGGAGTGATCAGTTCTCCTGGAGGAAATGGTAGCTTCCCTGCTGAGCTCCCTCCCCAAATTCCATGCTCCCCTATCTACCGGAATTTCCCATCCCCGGCCCATGGCTGAGCAAGCTGTGCTGTGGCTGTTGCTAGGCTGGCACAGGAAAGATGCATATTGGCTGCTGCCAGAGGAGATGTATGGTGGCTGCTGCTGAGTGAATTGTGCAGTGGCCATCACCTGGGCCTACCCACCAGGACCCAACCTGGGCAAAACATGGGATGGCTGCCACCAGGTATGTTGTACAGTGGCCACTGTCCAACAACAATTCCTGCTGGGCTAGGGTTGTCAAGTGCCAGGTGGGACCTGGAGGTCTCATAGGATTAGGGGAAGGGCCATGGCTCAGTGCTACAGCGTCTGCTTGGCATACTGAAGGTCCCATGGTAATTTGATTCTGCGAGCCCGCAGAGTATGCTCACCCCTATTTTTTTGTCTTTCTTACCCAAAATCTTTACCCCCCCCCCCATATGTACTATCTTACCATCCCATGTTATTGCAGAGCTTTTTTGTTTGCAAGACTGAACCTTATACCTACAATGGTTTTGCAAGGGAGATTTTTGAATAGGCCCTACTCTGACAGAATTTGCCCTTGTGGCCTTAAAAGTGTTTTCTGCTGCTCAGGATTCGTGAATCAGTGAGCCTCTAAGGGTACGAAAGGAAAGGAAGGTCCCAGCCCAGGTTCAAACCCCAGCATCCCCAGTTAAAAGGACCAGGCAGCAGGTGATGTGAAAGGCCTCTGCTTGAGACCCTGGAGAGCTGTTGCCAGCCTGAGCAGTAGGGCTGCCAAGTCAGCCGGGGGGGGGGGGCTAAAGGGGTTCCTGATCCGCCGGCCAGCATTTGGCCGGCGGGGGAACCCCACCCCCAACGTCGTCCAGCAAGGACAACGTAATGACGTCACCAGAAGTGACGTCAGCACGTTGGGGGCGTTACCAGGAGTACCATAGAGTTTTGGGGCGATTGCCAGAGCATCGCCCTGGCAACGCCCCCAACGTGCTGACATTACTTCCAGTGACGTCGCTGGGTGCGTGCGCAAAGCAACGTTTGCAGAACCTCAGGCAGGCCATTCCACAAGAAAGGGGCCCCAACAGAGAATGCACATGTATGGGCAGTTCTTCATCTTGCCCATTGGTATGGTGGCACCCCCAGAAGGTCCTGCTCATATGAATACAGCTGTTATGGCAGACCATAGGAGGAGAGGTGGTTTTGCAGATGCAAGGATCCAAGTGCCTTGTATGTGAAAGTACCATAAATTTATGCTGATAGATCTGGGACTGTGGTCATCTTAAAAAAAGAAGCGTTCTTAATAAATACTTGTTTTGAATTAGAGAACATAATTTTTGGAAAGAGGTTTTATGATAATAGCAGAGTTGCCAGAAGTACATGTATTTTTTGTTACCCAAGCTGGACTGAGGGCTGCTTTTTCAATTTCCTGAACACCTGCAGCTTGACATGCTGTAAGCTGTTCCCTTTACACTCGCTTCAGTAGAGTCTGTAAACCATGTACAATAATAGGGGGAAGGGGTTATAAATCCATGGCAACTCAGTTTAGGTGTCCCAAAATTAGTGGTAGTTATGAAAATACCTGGTAGACGTGAATAAATTATTCAGTGACAAAGTGTTACTGAATTAGATTTTAAAATTGCAAAATATTTTCCTACATTTTTTCATTAGTCGTTTGATCTCAGGAGACATGTATTATAATTTTCATGGGTAGTTTCCTTGCATTTTCCTCCAGCTTAATCCACCACCATGAACTAGCATTTTACCATGTGAATCTTTACCACAGGAACTGATAATTCAGGTCCAAGACCAAGATTACATTTTCCCTCATGAAAGACTTCATTCCTAAAATAAAACTCACTAAGGTGGACTACTTTGCTATAGAATACTTTTGCACACAAATTTTGCTTGCTGATGGTTTGAGACTGTTGATATTTGCAGTTTGTTGCAAACCGAATGGATCCTAACAAAGAAGAAATTTTATTGGTGGAAGTTGCTAGTGGAGTATAATACCAGTCACCTGATTTGTCAGGATCATGCTACACTAGTGGTTGTGGTCACATGCACCAGATAAAATGGGGGCGGGGAGCAAGGCTATTTCCTCCAGCGGAAGTTGACCCGCACTTGCGTGATCACACAGTCTTTTGAAGTTGCAGGCACAGCCCGCCACTGCATGATCAGACACAACTGCAGGTGAGTCGGGGAGGTTGCTGTTTGTTTCCGTTGCGCTTAAAAGAGGAATTGATGAATCACATCTCCAAATTGAGGGCTCCCTATGGAGTGTGTGATGATGCGCGTACTGAGAAGGGGGGGAAACAACAGCATGGAGTGAAGATGGCTTGATCAGACCATCCCGACGCCATGAGAGCACGCTGATCAGACAGGGGAAATCCATCCTTGGCCTGTAGCAACCCATTTGCTATCAGACTTTCCCCGGTGCCTGTTTATTCCGCTTCTGCAGTGGAGCAACACAGGTTGCTGCTGGCTGTGGGATGCTTCCCAGATGTTTGCATTTGATCGCGCCCTTTCCAGCATTTGCGCCTATGTTGGGGCTAATTGTGCATATGATTGCAGCCTAGTGTCTGAGTGTCCATGATTCCTAATGTTTCCTTGAATAAAAACTGATGGTTTAAATCAGGGGTGGGCAAACTTGCTCAGCGTAAGAGCAACCTAGAACAGGGGTGGCCAAACTTGCTTAACGTAAGAGCCACATAGAATAAACATCAGATGTTTGAGAGCCGCAAGACATGAACAGATATCACCTGCTTTTATTGGAAAATAAGCAAATTTGCTTTTTATTAATATTAAATGAGACTGCCAAAAATAACAACAAAAGGGGTAAAAGCAGATATTGATAATGATATTAATTTGTCCAATGATATTTGTTTGTTAATGATATTTAGCTTCCCCAGCCGCCCTGCCAGGAGCCACATAATGTATGTGAAAGAGCCGCATGCGGCTCACGAGCCACAGTTTGCTCACCCCTGGTTTAAGAGAAGAAGAAGAAGAAGAGATTGGATTTATATCCCACCCTTCACTCACTTTGGAGTCTCAGAGCGGCTTACAAACTCCTTTCCCTTCCCCTCCCCACAACAGACACCCTGTGAGGTAGGTGGGGCTGAGAGAACTCTTTCCCAAGCTGTCCTTGAGGGAACAGCTGGTACAGAGCTATGGCTTGCCCAAGGTCATCCAGCCAGGTGCAAGTGGAGAATCAAACCCGGTTCTCCCAGATTAGAGTCCGCGCACTTAACCACTACACCAGACTGGCTCTTAAATGAATAGTTTTGATCTACAATGCCATAAACAGCTTTCTGCTCAAATGATACTTAACCCCGCAGGTAACCTGGGCAGCAGCTGAAACAAGAACAACTTAATCTCAAGAAAAGCACCATGCTAAGCAGCTTTGTGCCTGCACTGTAGCCAGTTGCAATACAGGGGAAAGGTTGTGCTTTGGTAAATGTATAATGTTGCAGCTTGTGGCTGGTTATGTATTGTCCACAAATTAAATAATCTCATTTACCAGGGAAAGGGCATATGTTCCCCGTGGTCATAATCAGTTTATTCAATTGACTTACTTGTAAAACACAGAATTACTCATAGTTCATCGTCTCTTGAGGCAAACCTTGAATATACTTCTTATGCCTGTACTGTCATAGCATCTATTCATGAAAAATGGCAAGACTTGGTCACAAGGTTAGCTGACACCAGAGACACATAGGGTCTTTCTGCTCAAAGGCTATTTAACCTCATGATACATATGGCCACCATACCTGACTCACTTTCCCTACAGCTACATGGCATCTATGGAAACTTACCAAGTGCCACAGGGCCTGATTTGGATTGGAAGCATGGCACCAGGGGATGAGAGGCTTGTGAACATGCAGTGAAAGCGCCTCCCACGGCCATTTCAGCGCAGAAGAACAGCTAAGGGGTAAGGATGGAGCCCTTATTTCCCCAGTCTTGATCCAAATTGGGCCCTGCAACACTTGGAGAAAGTGTGGCTGCATGCTGTGTGGTTATACGGAAAGCAAGTTGGGTCAGGGGGAACCCTGTCCCAACTTGTGGTCACATGTACTGTGTCCCATGAAGTCATGTCTCAGCTCAAAAAATCTTAGCTTGGTCCCCCCCCCCCCTTTAACTGTGTACCATGTAAAAATGACTGGTGGTGACAGATGAGTAGGAAAAGTGGCAGCAATGAGAAATCAGTCTAATTGTTCAAGAAAGTAGGCTGATTGGGAAGATTGATGCATCCAGATTCACTCAGATGCACCTGAACAACTCAGCAAACAGTTTGCTCCCTGAGGCAAGCAGAATGTGAGCTGAGCCAACAAGGGATGTAGTGTTACATCTATATATATATATAAAAGAAAGTCCCTTCACCGTAAAATCAACGCCTAAGCCAAACCGCTGGACTTAGAAACACCAAATTCAGGGAGAGCACTCCTACCATGGCGTAGGTGCTCACTAAGAAGGGATTTTTAAAGAAATTTGATCCCTAAGGGGGTCAAAAGGGGGGAAATGTGCTCCCGCCCCATTGATTCCTATGAGGCTGCCAGGATGCTGCCTCCTTGCACCCCCCACTCTCTGATTGGTCAGCTGCAGAGCTCAGTGTTCTGAGGTAAAAACAAAACAAAACAGGAGACTGCAGAGAGCTAACGGCAGTTGAGGAAATCAGGAATGGCCAACAACCACCTGTGAGGTGCAGTGATGATGCTGGCCACCACATCACCACTCCCTCACACCAACTCCCACTCAAACCTCTCACCTCTTACTGCCCCCAAGAAAGGTCTTGGCAAACGTCGAGCCAGATACACCAAGGCTACAAGAAGGAGGCGACTCAGGAATGCGGCAAAGACATTTGCCCATAGTACTCCTGCGGTGCACCGAGCTGCGCAGGCCAGATACCAGCAAAATCACCCTGTGGTGCTCAGAACAATACAGTCTCCATATGACCCAAACAATCCAGAAACACAAGTGGAAAGGCCATCATTTCCGTGGAAGGTCAAGGCTCTCTTGGCCATGGCATATGATCCTGATGTTGCTTATGAGGCAGACCGCACTGTAGCTCTGGGTACCATTGCACAAATGCAAGTACTGTAAGGCCCTCGAGGGAGGAGCCCATCGGCATGTGTTGCAACAATGGCAAGGTGCAGCTCCTGCCCTTTGAACCTCTGCCTGAACCTCTCCACAGCCTGCTACTGGGCAGCCACCCAGAGCATGCCCATTTCATGGACCATGTTCGTAAGTACAATGGATGCTTCAGCATGACCTCATTCAAGGCCAAGCAGGTTCTACGAGATGGCTTCATACCCACCTTCAAAGTACAGGGACAGGTATATCACTTGGTTGGAAGTCTGCTGCCAGAATCACACCACGAAGCCCAATTCCTGCAAATTTATTTTGTGGGCGAGGACGAAACGGAACTGCATTTGAGATGCAGCAACGTTCCTGATGTCAGACAGGAATTGGTCAAATAATTGCAGAGGATGCTACAATGTCAACAGCTACATAAAGGCCCTGAAAACCACCCTGGACATGGTACCTCCAACATGCAAAATGTTCAAACTCCCTTCGGGTTCAAGAGGCTGCAGTTCCCCCTCAAGGTCTGCTTTGCTATGTCCATCAACAAGTCCCAGGGGCAGACACGGAAGGTGGCAGGAATAGACTTAACAGAGGACTGCTTCTCACATGGACAATTCTGTGGGGCCTGCTCCCTGGTGATCTTAGCACCTGAGGGCAGAACCACCAATGTGGTGTACAGAGAGGTCCTTCAGTAGATTAAAAAACACCCCAGTACGTTATGTCTCACTTAATTTTTCACACTATAGTCTTCTCCATTAGAATTCCTACAACAAATGTTACATTTCAAACTTCACATCATCAGTATTATACCTGGATTTGTCCAACTTAAATACCGTAGTGAAGTACAGGTATCAAGCTAGTATACAATAATTTAGTCTTACATATATGGATCATAACACTCTTCGGGGCATATATGGGATGAGGCGGTCCCCTAGATACGTTGGTTCTAGGCAGTCTAAGGCTTTGAAGGTCAAAACCAGTACCTTGAATTGAAAAGCAGGCAAATAAGGCAAAAGCAGGAGAAATGATTAAAAATAAAACCAGTCTCAGATTTCCCGGATCCCACATTCCATATGTTATCCCCTTCCTAGTTTTGTGAATGCAGAGGACAAGTTCTCCGCCTTCCCCTTCTACAAGCATGGGTTCCATCACTGGGCACTGAGTGCCATGGAATTTGCTGGTAAGTGGCTCTTGTCACCTTTTCCCCTGAGCCAAAGAAAAGCCCTGTCATGCCTTTGGGGCCAAAGTGAGGACATTTCATGGCTTGACAGAGCTGGGAAACATGACGGGGGGAAAGACAGAGTAAAATGACAAAAAGTTTCCCTTTTACTCATGTGTCCCTGCTCTTCAAGTTTTATTAATTGACACAGTTGATTTAGGACATAATAGAGGATGAAAAACTTGATTGCTCTAAATGCACGGTTGCTGAATCATCTCATTCCGGTTTGTTCTGTAACAAAATGCTTCCCTATATTATGAGTTCGGTATGACAAAGTACTCCCCCCCCCTCCCCCGAGACTGGAAACTGTGTCCCCGCTACACCTCTTTTCTAGCAACTTTAATTAGAGTAAACACCTCTCAAGCTGCCTGCTCAGTAGTATCAGATTAGACCCTCATTTCCTGCCTTAAATCTAGGGAATATGAGAAGCCAAACAATAACAGCATGGAGAAACTGGAAAGCTTCCCAACAAGCATAAGGTTATTGGCTTTGGACAACAAATACAGGTCCCCCAAGGCATAGATAAGGAGGAGGAGGCTTTTCCAGCTGGTTCCAGTTCTCCTGTGGGGAGACTGGCAACTATGCAGAAACCCCCTGGTGCTAGCTCACGCTTCCTAAAAGCTATGAAAGGAAACTAAATGGGAACCATCTGTCCCAGGTAGGATCTGTTAAATGCAATTCTCGTTGTCTCTGTTTTCATTGAAATAACAGGCATCGCTGCCTCTGGAACATCTAGTATTTTGGAATGCAGACGAAACTTTCCAAAGCTGATCACATTCCAGCCAGACAATTGCTATTGTCTATGTGACACTGATGGCATCAACACTGCAAGGATGCTATACCAGCATGACTATCACAGACAACAATCGTACTGGAGTCCCATCCCCCACCCCCAAAGAAATGGTAATGCTGTGAGCCCAGACTGCCAATTCTGCATCAGAGTTAGTTACTCCCAGCTCCTGACGGTGTGCCCTTGGCACTGGCACTGTCAAGAGCCTGGGTGTGGTTCTAGATGCCTCCTTATCAATGGAGAACCAGATCACAAACATTGCCAGACTGGTGTTTTTCCAGCTACATCAGGTCAGACAACTGGCCCCTAACCTGTCCCGTCCTGACCCGAGCCACAGTAATCCATGCAATGGTCACCTCCAGACTAGATTACTGTAACTTGCTCTACCTAGGGATACCCATGAGACTGAGCCAGAAACTCCAACTGATCCAGAACATGGCAGCGCAAGTCCTCACGGGGACTCTGCATATCCTTCCTGTGCTCCATGAGCTGCACTGGCTTCCAGTGGAGTATCGAATCAGGTTCAAAGTTATGGTGTTATCCTTTAAGGCCCTAAATGGTCAGGGACCCACGTATCTTAGGGACTGTCTTTCCTGGTATACCCCCTGAAGGGCATTATGCCTGGCTGATAAGAACTTGCTTTCTTCAACCAGGGCCAGGGCTTTTTCAGCCCTGGCCCCAACCTGGAGGAACTCTCCGCCAAATGACATCTGTGCCCTGTGGGACTTAATGCAGTTCTGCAGGGCATGCAAGGCAGAGATGTTCCACCAGGCATTTGGTTGGGAACAGCAACGGCTATCCATCTGGCTGACACTCTTGCTTCTCCTGCCTCTTCCCACAAGGCAGTGGCATACTTTGGCAGGCTTATCACCTGTAATTATGTTATACACATGTTGTACAATTATGTTCCTCCCCTCTCCCCCTACCTCTCTCACACTCTTTCTCTCTTCTGCCCTCTTTTCTTACACTCTGTCTCTCTTCCATGCATGTTACTTCCTCTCTTTTTCTGTCCAGTCATCATTCTCTTTTTCTGCCTCCCCACCTCATCCCTCTTTCTCTCTTTCTGCCCTCCATCCTATCACTCTCCAGCCTACTGCCTGCTTCCTCCCCCACCCACACAGCAGCAGCAGCAGTGGTGGTGACAGTGCTCCCAGCTACCCACCTGTTTCCTCTCCCCCCCCCCCCCCAGCAGCAGTGGCAGTGCTCTGGGAATCACAACAGATCTCCCAGCTACAGAGATCAATCCACCTTAGGGCTGCCAGCTCCAGGTTGGCATTTCCCAATCTCCCCCTCCCCTTTGCACCCGGCCTACTTCTGCCTTTTGCACCCGTCCCCAAACATTTGCACACCTCCCGCTAGGCCCCAGGCAGAACACCAGTCAAGACAAGTTCACTCGTGCTTCAGTTGGCTCAAGGGTCACTCAGCAAGCTTCAATGGCAGAGTGGGGATTCGAACCTGGGTCTCCTAGATACTAACTTGATACTCCTACCACTGCACCACGCTGGTTCTCAACTATTTATTAACATCCTAATGCATAATTAATTACTACTATTAATGAATGATTATCTGTTCAATAATTTAAAATATGTCCTCCACAGAGGAGAAAATCATCATGCTTTTATGGATTTATTGTCTTTGTGTGAGTTTTCGCATTTTCTTATGGCCTAAAAACAACACGACAGTTTAGGGATGCCAGCCTCCACCTGGTACCTGGGGATCCCCCGGAATCAAGAACAGCTGTGCCAGCCCCGGAATTACAGCTCATCTCCAGACTTCAGTGATCAGCCACCCTGGAGTAAACGGCTGTTTTGGAGGGTGGACTCTGAGGCCTTGTACTCCACTGAGGTCGCTGTCATCCCTCGGCTCCATCCCCAAATCTCCAGGAGTTTCCTAATTTGGATCTGGCAACCGTACCCCACCATCCCCTGCTGTTAGTCAGGGGGGACTTGCAGTCCTAGTTTGGCCAGCATTTTGATTGTGGGAAATGTATCCACTTACTTAGCCAGTCATTCTTTAAATGGCAGTCACTGTTAGATGCAGAGGAGGAGCCTGTCTGGCAAAGGAAGACTAATTGGCTGTAGCTACACCACAGGCAAATTGAAGGTACATATTTGTTGTTCATTTCATAATTTGCACAGGTGTCATGTGCATGGGTGCTAAGCATTTGTCTGCAAACTGTTTAATTATCCCACCCCCCCTCCATTGGAAGAGAATTACTTTTTCCTGTGGAATTGTTTTAATAAAAACAGAACATTCCTCGGTATCATTTCCCAGAGGGTGGGATAAATAACCAAACAGTTTGCGTATTAGAAAACAAAATAATGAGATTCAGTTACAGTATGTTTACAGATGTCACGTGTACGGGCTTCTTTCCCCCCTTGTCGCTTATCGCAAGGAAGACCTCCAGCGAAGAGCAATTAGGAAAGTGCTGATTCAGGATCTTGGTCTGCTATGAAATTGCTTGTAAAGTAGAACATTTCTCAAATGCATCTTTTAATATATCTAACGTGGGGCCAATTGGCGTTGATTTTCCCCGTAACAGAAATAAATTGTATCCTGAATATAAAATGATGACTGTTAGCCAGCCTAAAACTTGCTTAAGGGAAGTATCATTAAAGCGGGAGAACCTTTGCCATGGTGATAAACAGCAAATAGGTTTTACAGTAGCATACGCTGCCAAGCTTCCGATACTTTGCCAAACAAGGCAAAATTCACAGTTATGCACTGGAGAGATCTTTGCTGTTTTGTAGAACAAATTATAACATTCAGTACATTTTAGATAATTTTCTAAAGCAAAGCCTGTAGAGACAAAGCAGTTGTTTTTATTTAAAGAGACGCATGCTCTTTCAAAGGAATATTCCGTGCTTCTTCTGTCCCCATCAGCAGTGGTGCTTAATTGGATGGACTGGATTCTAAAACTTGCTAAGGGAAGATATTTCTGATTTTGATGAGCTGGCCAGTTGTGGACCTGCACGTTGAAGACATAAGAACATAAGAAGAGCCCTCTTGGATCAGACCAGTCCATCTAGTCCAGCATCTTGTCTCACACAGTGGCCAACCAGTTCTCCTGGAGGGCCAGCAAGAGGACCTAAGGGCTAAGACCTTCCCCTGATGTTGCCTCCTGGCACTGGGATTCAGAGGCTGACTGCCTCTGAACATGGGAGTTCCCCTCAGTCACCATGGCTAGTAGTCACTGATAGACTTGCCCTCCATGAATCTATCTAATCCCTTTCTAAAGCTGTCTGTACCTGTGGCCATCACTACATCCTCTGGTAGCGTATGCCACATTTTAATCACTCTCTGTGTAAAGTAGTATTTCCTTTTGTCCACCCTGAACTTACTGCCCATCAGCTTCATCGAATGCCCTTGAGTTCTAGGATTTTGAGAGAGAGAAAAAAGTTCTCTTTGTCATAACTTTATAAACCTCTGTCGTGCCCCCTTTTAGTCGTCTCTTTTCTAAACTTAAAAGTCCCAGACTATTCTGCCTTTCATCACAGGGAAGGCGCTTCAGACCCCTAATCATCTTGGTTGCCCTCTTCTGTACCTTTTCCAGCTCTGCAATGTCCTTTTTGCGATACAGTGACCAGAACTGTACTCAGTATTCCAAAGGAGGCTGCATTATTATAACCAGCCACGGCTTTCAGTGCCAGGTCCAGATCTCCTGGACTACAGTTTGACTGGCTGCCCAACAACAGATAGAGCTGGATATCATCAGCATATTGATGACAGCCCAGCCCCGGCAATTTGGGCGAGGGGACGCATACAGCATTGGGGAAAGCACTGCACTCTGCGACACTCTGCACAATAGCGGGTGTCTTCTGGACAGTTGTTTCCCAACTGCCACCCTCTGTCCCCGATCTTGGAGAAATGAGGAGAGCCACTGCAGGCCAACCCCTGAATCCCGATATCGGCGAGGCAGTGGACCAGTAGTTGATGGTTGAACACTGCCGACAGGTCTAACAACATCAACACCACCATACCGCCTTGATCCAGATGCCTTTGGAGATCGTCTGTGAGGGCGACCAAGATCGTCTCTGTCCCATGGCCTGGTTGGAAGCTGGACTGGAAGGGATCTAATATGGAGGTGTCATCCAAAAAGCCCTGCAACTGATCCGCCACCACCTTCTTGATTAATTTACCCAAGCAGGGTAAGTTGGATGCCGGCCGATAGTTGGCTAATTCAGCCAGGTCGAGCGATGCCTTTTTAAAAAGGGGGCGTACTACTGCCTCCTTTAGAGCACTAGGGAACAACCTCTCCATGAGGGATTTGTTAATGATCTCCCTTAGTGCCCCTCATAACCCATCACGTCCAGCTTTAATTAGCCATGATGGGCACAGATCAAGACTACAGGTGGTTGGGCAGACTGATGAGAACAGTTTGTCAACCTCCTCTAGACCGAGCCTCCTCCTCCTCCTCCTGCCTGCATGGTCACAGCCCGTGCCTCCAGATTTGGTTGCCTGTCTGCAGAGAATATTTTGATGCTACTAATCTAGGCATGCCCTGATCTGGATAGCCTAGTCTTGTTAGATCTCGGAAGGGTTGGCCCTGGCAAGTATTTGGATGGGAGAGCTCCAAGGAATACCAGAGACGTGATGTGGAGGCAGGCAATGGCAAACCATCTCTGAACATCTCTGAACTTGATTCTGACAAAGTGATGGATCACACGACTGCCTGCCCAATGAGATGGAAGAGAAGGAAAGAACTTTGGTCCAGGTGAAGGTGAGGACCTTGGATGGAATTCTAAAAGTTGGCTCCATTTAACCAACCCCCTTCCCTTGTAAAACTCAAAACCTGCCTCCCCCATTGTCAGCAGCCTGCCTACTGGGTTTTATGCAATCAATTTTCCGTGGAGGAATCCCATTTCACACAGGTAATCAGTTTTATATTCTTTCTCATGTCCTCAAGATGAGATTACCTTTTCCTGCACTGGCATGAAGTTTTGAAAACCTTATTTGTCTACTCTTCTCTGATTGGCCAGTTTTCAATATTTCATCTCATTAGGCAAAAAGCTTTTTATCAGTTCTGACTGAATGAGTTTTCAGTCTCAGAGAGAGGGGGTGGGTGATTGAGAAGGGAACATTCATTTACCCTGGGACAAACTCCCTTCAGCTTTGCCTAGGAACATGTGGCTCTTTCCGTTTTGAAGCAGATGGAACAAATACTTTTTTGAAATTGAGTACATTTGGACCCTGCTGACCTCAACCTCTTGGCCATGAAAAATTTAGAAAGACCAACATGGACTAAAGCAATGTGAGACAGGAGCTCTTGTAAGGAAGAGTATTGGACAGGACTGAGAAAAGTTGCCTGGATTCAGCCCAATATGGGATTTCTCTTGAAAAGAAGTGTTTATTGCCAATATGTGCCAAAAGCAGCAGTTCACCTCTTTCCTCCCCTTTGCTCAACTCTGTTATAAAGGGTAACACAACAAGCCTCCTCAGACTCAGCAGCAACTCGCGCCCAGTTTAAGTATGTTTCTGAGAAGAACGTATCTTTGCAGACCCACTGTGTGCTCCACGTTAACACACCAGATGCTCAGCTGGTCTTGCGCTGGGGTGCTGATGTTGCATGCAGAGCAACATTCCACATGTTGTGGCCCATGGTGCTGGTTGCACACAATATCTCGCAAGCAAGTTCTTTGCCTGTTGGAAGTCACCCTCAGATGCTCAGAGTGAGCACCTATCTTGTGTCTGAACTGGGTATGCCTGGACTCTGATTCCCATGTGGCTGTGATGCTCACTGGGTGACTCTGAGCTGGTCAGAGCATGACCGACCTTGCCGATTTCTGTGAGGATAAAACGGAGGGCTAAATTCCCCATGCCAGAGTCAGATCCTGAAGGCTGTGGCATTACTCTGTGCTTAGAGTACCAGTGATCATAACTAAGGCTGAAATGGGCTTTCTAGGTAACCTCAGTGTAATAGTTCAGATTGAAGCATATATTCAGTTTGTCAGGACCATTAACATTAAAGGGCTTTTTTGTGCTTGGTCTGGGAAACCGTGTGCTTGAGGAAATGCATCCCACGCAACTGAAACCTCAGTGAGGTATCGATCGAGATCTGGAATAAGCCCAGCAGCAGCCAGATCACTGCTGCACTCGCCAAACAGTTTAAGGGCCATTATTTAGTAGGGCTGTTCTTTTTCTGGGATTGGTACAGTGCAGTCCTAAACAGAGACGGTAGGAAGTGCCATCAATTTGCAGTTGACTTGTGATGACCCCATAGGGTTTTCAAGTCAAGAGCAATGTTCCCTCTAAGCTACGGAATCTTGTGAGCAAAAGTTCCACTGTGAGCAACCGGCATTAAAGTTGTGAGCGAGCGATTTGGCTACTGCATAAATTAGCTTGCTCTGGAACTGTCCTTCCTTGAGCTAAGAGAAAAATATGTGAGCCAGAGGCTAAAATACTGTGAGCAAGCTCACACTAACTCAGCTTAGAGGGAACACTGGTCAAGAGATGAACAGAGGTGGTTTGTCCTTGCCTGCCTCTGCATGGCAACCCTAGACTTCCTTAGTGGTTTCCCATCCAAATATGAACCAGAGCTGACCCAGCTTAGCTTCTGAGATCTGATGAGATCAGGCCACCCTGGGCCAACCAACACAGGACAGACAGAATTACAGCTTTCTAAGTCCATTGAAGTTCATGGGCTTAATAGTGTGTAACTCTGCCTAGAATGGCAGTGGTGATGCTTTAGACTGTGCCATCAGTATGATTTGGCACTTGCCGGTTATTTGCAATGGCCTTAGTATGGGATGAGGGAGATTCCAGTTTGAAAGGGGCTTTAGGGTCCTCAGCCTTGCTGAAACTCATAAGAACATAAGAGAAGTCAATGTTGGATCAGGCCAATGGCCCATCCAGTCCAACTCTCTGTCACACAGTGGCCAAAAATACTAGGTGCTATTAGGAAGTCCACCAGTGGGGCCAGGACACTAGAAGCCCTCCCACACTGTTGCCCCCCCCCCAAGCACCAAGAATACAGAGCATCAGTTGCCCCAGACCAAGAGTTCCTATCTATACCTTATGGCTAATAGTCACTAATGAACCTCTATTCCATGTTTATCCAATTCCCTCTTGAGGCCGTCCATGCTTGTAGCTGCCACCACCTCCTGTGGCAGTGAATTCCACGTGTTAATCATTCTTTGAGTGAAGAAGTACTTCCTTTTATCTGTTCTAACCTGACTGCTCAGCAAGTTCATGGAGTGCCCACGAGTTCTTGTATTGTGAAAAACTCTTGGCACTTCTGGGGTTCTGAGTAGCGGGTGTCATATTGTAGCCACGGGGACAGAGGCAATCAAAAACTTTGGGAGATTCCACAGAATGTCAAAAGGTGCCGAGTAGCTGTTCCCAAATGGCCCCTCCCTGCAAACACAAAGGCAATGCCTCCTGAGCTCTTCTGAAGCACTTCCAAGGAGGCAGAGGAAAACTAGAATCAGTTTGTGGCTTTGATCCTTGCATGGCCATAGGGAGAGGTTTCCAGGACCAGAGACAAAAGATAATCTGTGTCTGCGACCAGACACAGGAAAGCTTGTTCCAGGACTGTGGAACCCATGTAGGCTAATATAGCTATGTGGGATGGGAGCTGCGCTGGTGAGGAGGAAGGGAACAAAAGCACCCTTTTCTGCCTCTTGCATCAGCCCAGCTCCAACCCTATATTTAGCATCATTCCCTTAATGCAAGGTGAAAGTCACCCCTAATTAGTCAGGGCCGCTCAAAGCAGCATCTGAAGTCAGTTTATTAACACAGTCTTAACTGTGGGTTCGCGTGACGCCTGGACACTGACATCCTGGTTTAATCCTGGTTTGTTTTCTGGTGATCCCCCTCCCCCTTCCCCCAAGCCAGCATTTGAAAAGGCAAATCAGGATCTGAGTTAACAGATTTTGAGATGAATCCTGGTTTCACAAAATAACCACTGTTGATAGGAAATAACCCAGAGTTTTACATGATGGATGCCTATCTGCAGAAGAAAACCATTCTGAATGTTAAAGCGAATGGTTGTGATCTAGAGATGAAGATCACCACAGGAATTTCATTTTATGCAGCATAATGTGAACTCCAGCTCACTTTGCAGGTGAATTCAGCCATATCTGTTCTTCATTTATTGATGTCAACTATGTGATGATCTGCTGGTGTGAAATGGTCTCATAGATCAATATCATGTGTTTATTTCTCCTTCCGACGTATGAAATTTCTGTGGAGACAGCTGTGAATAATCAAGTGATGGGACATCATATAGCACAACTGCATGTAGGAATTAGCCTTTAAAGGGAAGCTCAAGTGAAGTTGACGCAAAAGTAGGACCCCAGTTCAGCAGTAAACTCCCCCTTGGAAACAAGCGTGAGATGAATTCACCTTCTGTAATATGCTGCCCCTATCCAGGAACCAGAATGGGCTTCTGTGGAGAAATGACTTTCACCTTAAAGATCCCATCCATATTTCAATAACTGTGACTGTCCTCTTGTCCTGTACCAACACTCAGCTGCAGCTTCGTAGATGGCAAAATAGGAAAGGTATGAGGATTGAGTCTTCAGTCCCTGAGCACCAAGCACTCTAATGCTTAGAGATGCAAATGGCTCTGGCTGAAGTAAAACAAAAGGTTTATCATCTAACTAACACCTCTGCTGGATTGTTACACCAAAAAGACAGAGACCGAGTAAGCCATAAGGCTAGATTGTGTTTCTTCCTCTTGGGTCACGAAGATCAGGAATGATCCCAGAGGGGGACAGACTCCCAAAGGGAGACTATAACATCTCAGAACATAAGGGAGAAGCTGTCTTATCCTCTCTTAACTCTGGGGCTCTTCTGAGCTCAAGCCATGAAGGACTAAATAGTATTTAAAAATGGACCCCATCTTGGCCACATGCTGAATAACAATGGAGAGAAGTCCCAAACTAAGAAAATCCAAGTAATGGGGGGATTTTAAAAGCAAAAGAACAAGCCAGGATCACAGTGTAAAAACCTAATAACACGCAGCCACTGTGATTTATGGCTACTGTATTTTATAGCTGATTAAAATGCAAATGGTTCTTACTCCTTACATATTGCATAGATAACAGAAAATTATCACAACTAATAATGTGATCTTTTATCACAAAACTTAGAAAAGTCCCATACTTGTGATATTGTAGTATAGCTTCTGTAATAAGTTGACGAGCACCTAGATGTAAGCTCATTTTATAGATGATCTTCCTCAGAAGTTGTTCAGAGTAGATCTTCCTCAGAAATTATCTCCCTCTTATTTACAACTCAATTTTTACATAAGAAGCAAGCCAGTCTATTAACCTTTCCTTAATCAGGTACCAAGCCTTCTGCTCTAATACTCGCCAGAAAACACTGCATCTTTATGAGATATTATCCTATTCTAATTTAACATTGTTTAGGATAAGTATAGAGTTCCAAATCCAACAATTCTTGTCCTCTGTAATCAAAGAAATAACAGATATTACCTCACAATCTCTCCCACTGGACCCTTCAGTTCTTCTTTTGCATCTCAGAGACCCCTCCAGTGGCGAGGAACCACTCCACCCTCTGACAGCATTTCTTCTCACGGTGGCCAAAACCACTATCGCTGCATCCTGGAAACTACTCCACCTTCTTTGGATCAATGGAGGAAAAGAATTTGGGAACAATTTATAATGGACAAAATCACTGATACTCTAAAACCTCACAGCACTTCTTCTGACGTGACCTCCTCCCTCTTTGTACGTACTTGGTATCCATTCTTACAGTACATGACAAAACAAGACCTCTTACCCCAGAATCCCAGTTATGCCTCTTGGCTTCACTTTTAAAACCAGGCCATACTTCCTCTTTCACAACTCTTTTTCACCCTGCCTCACCTTACAACACACAACATACAATACCAAAACAGGTGTTATTTTGGTTTATGGTGAACGCTATGTCTGCAGTGCTAACCTCAGTTTATTCCCTATCTTATGTATTAGTGTTTGACATTTGTAGTTATATCTTTACTTTAAAAATGTTACCAGCTGTAAGTATATGCCGTGTTTTGTATCAATAAAAAAATTTCCCCCAAAAAAAGGGTAAGTATAGAGTTAGGATTTAGAGGACTGTTTACAACATTTCCTTTTATTCTTGGTTATATGTGTGTGTGTGCGCGTGCACGCAGACAGCCATAATTTGTAGCTGCAACACAACTCAACGAAATCTCATCTTTCTTTACAACAGTTTTTCTGCCCATCTTGTTGCAGCCAACTTATGGTGACCCTGTCGGAAAGAGATGGTGGTTTGCCATTGCCCACCTCTGCATAGCAACCCTGGCATTCCTCAATGGAAGCACTGACCAGGGCAACCATGCTTAGCTTCTGAGATCTAACAAGACTGGGCTAGCCGGGGCTATCCCAGGCATCCCGCAGTCTTGGATGAGGGGATCTGGAGATCAAGAAAGAAAGTACGTGATAACTGCCTGCTAGCAACCAAATCTAATATTAGCTAATATATGAAGAAGTAGAGCTAATACATGTTTGAATGCCCCTTCACACAATATCTTTCCTGTTCACATGAGTTTGGCATACATTCTTTTAAACATGAACACTTGCTCCTTTTGCTGAAACTAATGGAGATTCGGAAGTGCACAGAAACTCCATGCATGCAACAAAGTACACATAAAACTGGATTGGGGTGGATGACTGCATTCCCAGTTCCATACAGGGACATGCATTCAGAACATAACTAACACAAATCCAAATGGGCTCATGGAGGAAGCTTCTGCAGAACAAAACCAGGGCTGCCTGGTCCCTCAGCTAACACTAAAACATGGCAGATAGGGAATTGATTGATTGATTGATTAATTAATTTATACACCACCATCCCTGCCAAAGCAGGCTCAGGGGGGCTTACATAAAAATTTAGACAGATAAAACAACAAATATCAATATAGGTATAAAACACAACATAGATATAAAACACAACATAAAGTGCTAGTGAACAGTTTGTATGGCGGTGGCAAAACATTAGTAGCCTCAAACATAATAAAGATACAGTCAGTAACTGGTTTTAGGACTGGCATCATATCGGCGAAACTCAGACTATTGATGATGGTATTGGGCACAGGGTCTTAGCTTGTTAGGTGCGGCTCCTTAACTGAAGGCCTGGTGGAAGAGCTCTGTCTTGCAGGCCCTACGGAACTATAGAAGATCACACAGGGCCCTAGTATCTTTTGGGAGCTCGTTCAACCAGCGTGGAGCCACCACTGAGAAGGCCCTGGCCCTGGTCAAAGCCAGCCTGGCATCCTTGGGACCTGGGAGGGCCAGACGATTTTAGGAATTGAAGAAACAGAGGATAACACAGCCTTATAACAGGGACAAAGAACAAAGGAGCAGCAGAATAATATAGCTTCCCATAGACTAGAAATAATCAAATTCATATCAGTAGATATAAGATATATTGGGTCTCAGATTCAAGAAACGCCTGAGAATGTCAAGAATATTGGACAAGGGCAGAAGTAAAGCTATATTTCAGGGGCCAATAGATAATCCCTATGCATCAGAAACTTAGAATGACTATTTCTGATGTTCTTTATTATGATTAGAAGTCACAAGAATTTTAGAGGACATATGAGCACAGATAACTTTGTCCGGTGTTTGAAGTTATGAGATAATTAGCCCAGAGTATTCCGTCTATCAAGTGGAACAGTTAGCTGCTGTTAAGAGATTATACTGAAGCCCACAAATGAGGGAGCTGAAATCAATGCTCCAGCTTTCTCTTGGAGCAGGCTCCTTGCCTTGTGGCCTCCTTATTTTTGGTAAGACATTTAATAGACTCACATAATTGCTCTCCTATAATTATCCATGTAGAATTAATGGACAGCATGATCATCTTCTTTCAAGCCAGTCAGTGTTAACAACGTAAATAGCTATGTTTTAATAAATGAAAAACAGAAGCAAAGATTCTCTAATAGTATCTCCATGCTTACAATACCCTTAATGAACCATAAACATTGTTGAAATGTACCTCTTGCTGGAGGTTAATGATGTGAAATAGGAAACCTACCTAGCCACCGAAGACTTCTTAAGTGCATGATTACATCTGAATTAGGTATGGCAAGAGTCATGTAGAACAAACAGCTCTATAAAGACCAATTTGGCCTTCAGTTCTTGACACCGACCTTTTCCCCTGCTTCCTAATGCCTCTGTATAAATCGATGGTGCGACTGCATTTGGAGTACTGTGTTCAGTTCTGGTCACCACCACACCTCAAGAAAGATATTATAGCACTGGAAAAAGTGCAGAGGAGAAGGTGGGAGTCAAGAACTGAAGGCCAAATTGGTCTTTATTAATCATTGGATTAATTTCTGGAGTGAGCAAAATATTCAAGGATTAGATTTATTTGTTCATTACTTCATTCCTCCACCCATGCCTTCATGGGGGAGAGGTTCCCCCCCACCCCTTTATGTTTGTTTTTAATTGAACAGACAAAAAGCTCTGGCAGTACTGAAGGGAGCACTCCTTGGAGAATACCCTGATGCTGGGAAAGACTGAATATAAAAGAAGAAGGGGACAGAAAAGGATGACATGGTTAGACAGTGTTATCGATGAGACAAGCATGGAGTTGAGCAGGCTCCTGAGGGTGGCGAAGGACAGGAGGGTGTGGCATGATCTGATCCATGGGGTTGCGCAGAGTCTGTGCCATAGAGTTTCGGGGCGATTGCTAGAGCGTCGCCCTGGCAACATGCCCAGCATGACGACGTCATTTCCGGGTGATGTCATCAAGCTGGGCATTCACCTGGATGGCCCCAGGAGGGTGAGAGGGAGGGAGGGAGGGAGGGAGGAGTGAGTGTAGGGGAGCCGGGCGGGGGGGAGACGGTCTTGTGGTGGCAGGCAGGCCTAGGAAGGGGGCCTGGAAGGCAGGGAGGCATGGCGGCAGGCGCTCCGTTTCGCCGGGGGGGGGGCTCAGTTCCCCCTGGGAAATTTCAGTGGTGGCCCACGCCCCCGAGCCCCCCCCCCCCAGTTGATGCCTATGGTTCCTCTGTTACTTTTCTACCATTTTTTGGAATTAATTTTTCACAAACGTTGTCAGCAAGTGTTGTCTGCTGTAAAACCAAGGTTTATAACTATGTTCCTTAGGCCCACCTCACATTAAATTAGTCACATGGGAGCTTCAGGAGGGAACTACTTCCTCGTAGCCCTGTGGTTCACATGATGAGCTCATTCTGCAGCTCTCCCACTTGCTGCAGGATCCAAAGGGCAAGATTCTTCCTGGGTGACCCAAGGCCCTCATTGTAACCCTGTAGCTCTAACACTACTACCACAGCATAAGAGAGGGGTCTTTAGCTAGTTCTTACATCTTGGAGATGAATGTATTGCTTCATTTAGCTCAATTTCTATCTCAAGCCTTATGAGTAGCTCAGGATAGGTAAATAACGGTTAGAAAAAACATACAAAATAACAATAGAAACATATGGTTAAATTAGACCTTTTTTTGCTAAGTTGTAACGAACTTAATGGCAACCCTGTCGGGCAAGGGTATCGAACTCATTTGTTATGAGGGCCGGATCTGACATAAATGAGACCTTGTTGGGGCGGACCATGTGTGCCATAAAATGTAATGCCAGGTAGTGGAGATACAAACTTTATAAAGGACACAAACACAAAGATTTTTTTTAACTTGGAATAAAAACATGCTTAAAACGTTAGCACTCTTGCAATATTTTGTTCATTTAACAGTATCTGATAACGGACACCTCTTGCTCTGAATTATTGCATCCAAATGTCTGTTGTTGCAACCTTGAGTATGCTGTTCAGGTGTGTATCTGTAAGCTGCAAACCTGCTTTTGATTTATTGACATTCACCAAAGAAATCTCATGCTCAGAGTTCTGAGTCTAGGACCCAGGGGAAAGCATGAAATGGCTGAGCTATTGAGAGAGTCTGGTGGAGCAAACTATGATGCAGCAGCAGCAACAGAACTGGAAGCAGGAGATGGCCAGTTCCAGGGTAGGCCTGACAGAAGCCCTCTGGAGGCCTGATTCGCCCCCCGGGCCTCATTTGACACCCCCGCTGTAGGGTTTTCAAGGTAAGAGAAGTTCAGAGATGGTTTGTCATTGCCTGCCTCTGTATAGCAACCCTGGACTTCATTGGTGGAGGGCTGAGAAGGGACTTTCCACCTCCTTTGGGATCATTTCAAGCCTTTCCAAACAGTCTACACCATTTCAAGAATCAGCATCACATTCCTAGATGTGAAATGCAGTAAATCCAATACGTTAATTCTAGTCTCAAGTACTTTCCTGTCACAAAAGCAGAAAATGTCAGAGAAAGAGAGAACAAACATATAGCAGGAAATGCAAAAAGTAGTTCTATTTTGCGGATGCTGCGTAGATGCCTGCTGGATACAGTTCCAATGTGCTTGCGTGGTCTGCAAAATGCAGCAGAGACAAACACAGCTGACAGCATAAAATAATTCAGATAATGATTGCAACCGAGGTAGTGCTTGAGTAACAGAGATATTTAACACCAAAGCACTGAAGAGTGAATTGCAGAAATAATCAACATCCACTCGTAATTTCCCTCTCTTGTTTGCATTTTGTAAATTATTTGATCAGCAGTAAAACACAAAAGAGCCTTTGATGATGCAGTACCTTTAGTGGGTGAGTTGTTAGGAGAATGAATAAACCCACAAGCTTAGTTTGTAGGATATTCCACATCTTCCTAATTACTCATGGTGCAGGGTAAAAAAGTTACATGGTGTTAACGAATTATTTTGAAACCTCCCAACTCTATTACCCCACCAAGTTTCAGATTCTTGTTAACAGAACCTGTCCCTAGTAAAACTCTCTACAAAGCCCTAAAATAAATCATTTAGGTTGTGATACAAAAACAAGATAAATACTGAACCGCTTGATTTAAGGCAGCTAAGCTCTGTTTATTTCAAGGGAATAAAATCAGTGCATATCAAAGCGCTCCAACTTTAACTGTCTTTTGGATCTTGCTGTCGACAGCACATTAAGAGTTGCAGACAGCATTAATCAATGAGGCGTGCAAGGAACATATCACCAACTTTATCTGTTCTTTGACAATTAAAATAATTCATCATAACAAAGCCTTCAGAGTTGTTATTAATTCCTACTGATGAAACCTCATGAAGCATTAAGGCTGAAGTTGGAAACTCAGAATGAAAAGGAAAACAAGGGAACTGGGAACCCTTTGATTTCTTTCTCGTGTGTACAAAAGATTTTTTTAAAAAATCTAAAATAGAAAATTTGGGTCTTGGTCTTCTTGTTTATATTCTTTTTCCAATCTACACTCATTCCTTCTGTACATGCTTCCCCATTGATTTTGCTGCTTTCCAGTGGGGTTCAGGAGACCTAGATTATTTCAGTTCAAACCCCAGTTTTACACAAGTGTCAGTTCCTCCCCAGTAAAGTGTGGGGGTAGAAAAATATCATCACCTGTTATACAAACAAATAAGAAGGGCCGTACAACTCAAAGCAAGTAAATAATTAGCTTTCCCATTTCAACTCATGGATCTTTGTTTCCCTATCCAAGTTGGATATCTTTTTATGGCATCCTCAAACAGTCTGCTTCCTCCTAATTATCCCAAACATGAACTGGCCTTGTGGGTCTTGACAAGTCATCCTCATTCACACTTTCACGATCTGTAAAATGGGCTTGTTTCAGAAAATATTGTGACAAAACAAAAAAAACTGTCAGGATTTCAAAATGGTCTTCACCCCTTTAAAAAGTGCAATAGAAATACTGAATATATTGGTACAGAGTGTCCCCAGGCATAAGGCGCCATGTCAACCATTAACAGAACTAAAAAGAGAAAATGCCAAAAGTTGAGATACCTAAGCTATCTTAAACATTACTAACCCTTCACAGAAATCCTGCAAGACTCTGGCCTCAGTCTAGAGAAAGTTAATCCTGTGGGAAACAGTGGGACTTACATTAGTTGGGACGCATTAGTTGACTGGGACATATGTGTGACTAACTTCAGGACTGTAGCCATTTTTTGTGCCAAATATTTCTCTCAGAATCCTTGAGGAAACATAAGTGAGGAAAGAATTACAAATTATTTTGTACAGTAGGAAGCTTAAAAATATTAGCCCACAGCTCCCCAGCATATCAATTTAGACGCAAGACATTTTATTCCATTTCTATTAAATATACCTGGTTCCATTAAATATACCGTAAATGTACTGGAATATAGACCTGGAGTAAAGGTAACTTGGCTGCAGTCCTAAGCACACTTTCCTCGAAGCAAGTCCATTGGATAGAATGGGCCTGGCTGAGTAGACCTACTTAGGTTTGCTCTCGTTGTTGCTTATACTGTGCGTGCCGCTGCTTTTGCAGTTTATTATTTTACTACAGGTTTTTCATGGTTTATGCTGTTAACGTGCTGTATATATTGAACTGGTTTAACTGTTATTGACTGCTCTTGCTTTATTTTATGCCCCCTTGGAGACTCAGTTGAAATTGCAGCCTGTGTGTGTGCTGACCCTGCCAAGGGGATTTCAATGCGAGGGAGAAGCAAAGGTGGTTTGCCATGGTCTTCCTCTGCAGAGAATCTTCCTCAGTGGTCTCCCTTCCAAGTATTGAGCCCGCTTAGATTCTAAGATCGGACGAGATCGGGCTATACCATGCCACCTTCCCTTCCATACAGTGCAACCTAAATGGGTGATAACTATATAACATAAAGAACAGGCATACAATAGTTCCAGTGTAATCCTATGCACGTTTACTTAGAGATAGATCCAAAATTACTCAGTGGGGTTTGCTCCCAAGAAATTATGCGCATGATTACAGAATGGTGTTCCTTGTGGAGTGTAAGGCAAAATGATACTCATTTTAAACATCTTTACATGCCAGATTTCAGATGTACAATGAATGTGTAAACTCCAGGAAAAGGAAATCAACACAAATCCTGTACACACTAATCCCTAAGCATACATTCCATGTGGTTTCAGTGGTATTGAAGAATACTTAACATTAACTTGCACTTGATATACTTTTAATTCTGGTCAAAGCAGCCTTAGGTGGAGGAAAAGATTTCATTTAATACAGATAGATGAATAGTGGCATATGAGTTTTGACACAAATAGTGCTGTGTGAAAGAGTACAAAGTTACTGGAATGAGTGAAATGACAGTATGCCATTGCTAGATCAAAGGAAAGGGAAAACATTTGGGCCTCACTGGAGGACATCAGTCATCCTTGAAATCATATCCTCCACGATAACCCTGAGCTTAAAATAAGCCTGGAACTGTTTGCACAGGGTGGGAGGAGTCAAAAGTGACGAGGGCTCAGCCTACCAATGTCCTGTATGTAACAGACTCTGAGCTGATGTGTCTTAACCAGCGCTAACTAATACCACCCCCCTTTCCTACTTTTACTGCTTGTTCAGTGATCGTAAGTAGGCCAGGCAGCTTTAGAGAAGCTGCAGTGAGACCAGAACTCTTGTCATCTGACTTAAACGTTGACCATTTAGCAACATCAGCTTTTGTGTCTCTTTCATATGAAGGTGGGCCAGTCATACAGGTCACATCCAGGAAGGCAAGTGTTGCTTCCATACCGTCTTAAGAACAGGAATACCCCACACTGTTTGTAAAGTTAAGCAAATAGTATTTGGTGAAGTCAGAAAAAGATACCCAGTCTTTGGGGCACTGTTCTTCCAACAGCAGCAGCAGTCTCTGAAGTAAACAGAGGTCCCAGGCATAGGCGTCAACTCCAGAGGGGCTGGGGAGCTGGAGCTCTCCCCCCACCCCGAACTTTTCCAGGACATGCTGAGCCTCCCCTGGAGACAATGGCCTGTAATGTCTCTGGCCCAGCACCCCCCCCCCCCCCCCAGAAATTGGTCCCAGGAACTTGTAGTGCCATCCTAAGCAGAGATATGTTCTGGGTGGCTAAGGATGACACTGTAAAAGTGCAGAACCTATTCCTGTAATGCTTACACAAATTCAAGGAGTTAAGGGTATTTGTTCCTTTTTTAAACGGAAGTGTCCAAACTTCTATTTCTTCCCTGACTTTGATTTTTGAGTTAGGGGTGAAGGCTGGAAAACATGCACACTTCTTCTTTGTCCTAGTCACATGGCCTTGGGAAACAACTGCGTTGAGTATTTAAGGTTGCCAAGTTCAGGCTCCAAGAAAGGTCCTGTACTCTCCAGAGCTGCATAGACAAAGAGAATTTCAGCAGATGTAGCTTTCTTCACTAGGGTACTACAGTGGAAGGAGAAGTCACAAATGGTGAAAATGCTTCCTTCTCAGCAAATCTTGGTCACGTCTTTAGGGCAATCCATTAACAACAGAAGTAAATTGGCTTACTTCATTCCTTTTATAATCTGCATATCTTCCTTCCTTCCCAGAACTCAGTCCATAACATTCTTCTGTACCTGAAAAATGCTATCCTTCCCCATTAAAGACTATGGGGAAGGAAGGAAGGAAGGAAGGAAGGAAGGAAGGAAGGAAGGAAGGAAGGAAGGAAGGAAGGGAAAGTTATGATGTCACTGTGTATGTGTGAAGTGCCATCAAATCTTTTTGGTGGTCTGTGGTATCCATAAAACTCGCCTCCAACACCACATTTCAAATGAATGTTGTCACCACCTAGTAATTATTAACTAAGTGAGCACATATCAACTTGCAACCCCTCTGCATCTCCATAAATTGTCACAATATTGACCCACACTTTGCAGGCAGTCATCCTGCTTTTTTCCTTTTGTCAATGTCTTCTCAGTACAAGGCAATCTCTGCACAGCCTGGTCCAATCCAGCAGGAAGAACAGTATTTCCTTCTTCTTTGCTCGTTCCAAAAAAGAGGATATAATTAAATTTGGCAAGATACCCAAGTGGGACTAAGAGATCTATAAAGTAACCTTGGAAGTACAGAACACATGAAATTGCTGTTCCTGAGAGCATGCGAGCGAATGGTGAAGGAGCCTGGAGGAAAAGGGCAGGGGAATGAGAAGAGCAGGCAGCATAGAAGACAGGGCTTATCCCCCAGTATGGTTGCCAACCTCCAGGTGAGGGCTGGAAATCTCCTGGAATTATGACTTATCTCCAGACTACATACATCATTTATTTATTTAAAACATTTATTCCACTTCTCATGGAGAAAATGGCAGCTTTGGAAGGTGGACTGCATGGCATTACACCCTACTGAGGCCCTCTCTTCCCTAAATTCTCTCTCCCAGGTTCCAGATCATCAGGTATTTCTGAATCCAGGTGTTGGTATTTCTGCGTTCCTGGGAAGTTCTGAAATACCTCTACTGAACAGGAAAATGAAGAGAAGGACAAGCATGGACTGAAGAAAAAAAACTTCTTTTGGCATTTTCTCCAAATTGATCCTGTAGACATTTTGTCTCCATCAGCACTGTTCTTCCCTGGCCCACCAACTGCACACACACACACACAACTATTACCATTCAACAGAACAAAGTCTGAGTCCAGTGGCACCTTTAAGGCCAACAAAGTTTTTATTCAGGGTATAAGCTTTTGTGTGCATCCACACTTCCTCATATACAGTGAAACAGTGAACATCTGAAGAAGTCGGCATGCACACGTCACGAAAACGTATACCCTGAATAAAACTTTGTTGGGCTTAAAGGAGCCACAAGACTCAAACTTTGTTCTGCGGCTTCAGACCAACACGGCTCCCCACCTGGATCTACCATTACCATTCAAATCATTCATTTCAACTCTCAGCGTTGAAGTGCCGCCTCATTAAGACACGAGAGGAGCCACGCGGTTAAGAGGATGGGATGCAGACTGAGGGGGGGTTGTGGAGTCCCCCCGTTGCTGCTACAAGATCTTGCCTCCCATGTTTATGTTCCCTCGTTGTCCCGTTGCCGCCTATGGTTAAACAAGTTTTGCGGTTTGGGAAATGGCAAGAAAACGCTGCAAAAGTCAGAGGCAAAACCGGGGGTGAACATACCCCTTGCGGGCAGCGGCCCTTATTCAGTTTTACAGATGTGTGATTGGGGGAGGAGTATTGTCTGCCACCAGGCTGAGCAAGCGAGTACGGTGGGGCTGGCTTGGGGGGAAGGGGGGGAGGACCCGTTGCCCCCTTTTTCCTCCTGTACTGGCTGTTCCCTCCTGCCAACTCCCCAAATTTTCCCCTTCACTACACACCGAGCCCCTTGTATGCTTCCATTCCTCTACTGAATTCCGCTGCTCACAGTGAAAAGCAAGCGCCATTCTTTCTCCCAACGCGCTCGATCCCTACCCACACTTTACTTCCCCTTCCCGCAGACAGCCATCGGGAGCTGCGTGGGTAAGGTTTTTCAAGTCGCAGCCCTTCCCTATTGAGGGCACATAGCCTCAACGGGGATTACTGAGCCTGCTCAGTTCCGGACGAGCATGCTCAGTAACCGCAAAGCCTCCAATGCGACGGGCAGCGGGTTTTTAACATTAGACCGGCCGGGGTTTCTGGCAAGCGCCTGCGCACGGCAGCTCCATCCAGCAAGGGAACCTTGAATTTCTTTGGGATTCTTGATCTGCAGTGCAGAGCAAAGCAGGGGAACGTGTTGCAGCAGCTCCTGCTGCTGGGTTTGCAGAAGAGAGCCAAAAGGGATTTAAACGGCAGAGAGCGAGAGAGAGGCAAACAGGGACTAGTTCACTCTCGAGCGTTAAACAATATCTTAATTACCTTTAAAAAACAAATTTAAAAAAAGCTTCACCGTGAATTTCAGCCTTTGCGTTAGGGGACAGCGCACGCCGCAAACTGTAAGTGTTTTCTGTACTCTGGGCTGTGGAATTGCAGACGGCATGACTCTGGCTTTCCTTTGCACAACTTAGGCATGGACGCAGGGAAATCCAAAGAGAGCGAGGTTGGCGGTGCATCATCTGGTTATTTGCAGGAATAAAAGATGAGGGGGCCGAGCAGCTTGGAGGTGGTGACAAAAAAGGAGGCCTTTGTGTGTGTGTGTGTGTGAAGAGTATGGGGGGGGGGTAGAGTGAGAAGAGAGAAAAGAGGCGGGAGGAGATAATTGCCAGAGGTTTCTAAAAACCTATAAATAGAAGCGGGTTCTCCCCTCTCCCCCCCCCCCCCCCAAAAAAAAAAAATCTCTAGAGGATGCAGATCTGGCAAAGTTGCTTTCTAGACTCTTCCGATGCAACTGGAAAAAAGGAAATACTGTGTGGGATTAGTTGTCAAATCTGCTTGACAGCATTTCCCCCCCCCCCCCCCCATATTCCTGCCTATCTCCTTGGATCTCCCACCTCCCCTCGCCCTCGGCTCCCTTCCGATTGCCAGAGGCATTCGGAAGTGAAGGGGGAGATTGAGATGTATTCCACAGTCGACTCGTGTGGCATCTGTTGGCACTCAGAAGCTCGAAGCAATACGCTGAGGTTATCGCTGTCTCCCCCCTCCCAGTGTTTACAAGTCATCTTAGCAACACTGAATGAATGGTGCCTTTCACTATTAATATTTTCCTTTAGTGTCCTGACTTTTATTTGTTGACCAGGTCGCCCCAAGCAGTTTTAAGAGACGATGCATGAAAAGCTCCAATGATCTAGTTTGTTTGTTTTTTTTAAATGGCATCAAATGTGAACATTGATCTCTAAGTTAATAATTTGCATCTCTGGTAATTTTCTTTTTAAAAAGCTGATGAAAAGGTGAAAGTCTTTGACATTTCAAGTCGCTCTAAGAAACATCAGGGGGAAAGGTCATTTTGTTTTCCAGTGGAAGGAGATCCTGTTTTGAGAAAGAGCGAGAGAGATCATTCTCCGCAAGGTCATCTCACGCAATATATTTTTTTTGTTTTTAAAGGGGCACCCTGCTTAGCGAGGTGACTTCCGATATGCGGCTTGGCTTGCTGGGATCGATCCCCCCCCCCCTTTATTTTTTCGCGGGGAGCACGCGACTGGTGCCCGTGCCAGTATTATTTCAAGGAACGGTGATTGGTATTTTTGCGTATCTATGTGGCGTGTGCATGAGTGAGCGAGAGGTTTCCCTGGTGTTGGGAGAAAGGAGCGCATGGGAACTCTTCCTCACTGCACTAGCCACTGCTGTGGTAGGAATTAAAAAAAACAACCCTGCTCGACTAAGGACCGGAGTGGAGAGAGTGTGCGTGCGTGTGCGAGGGAGACAACAACAGCAGCATGAAGATCACAACCCGCCAGGCAGTGTGCGAGCCGTTCCCGAGAAAGGAGGAGGGGGGTGCGTGTGTGTGTTTTAAAGAGGGGACTGGATCCGAAGCCAGATCAAAAGAATGGAGAAAGCAGGTTGCGGGAGATACGAAAAGGGACTCGCGCGGGAAGCCAGGCGATCTACTCAGCGACGACCCAGCCAATCAAGGCGCGCTCTGCTGTGGCTTCCGAGGGGGGGGGGGGGGGCAGGAGGCGGCCAAAAGAAAGGGAGCCGGCCGCTCTGCTCTCTGCAGTGTTCCGCCCGATTAGGACTGCGGTTCTTCTAGGCACTCTTCTTTGGAAGTATGCCCCTGAGCATGCCGAAAAACTTCCTTCTGCGAAGGTGTATCTTGAAATCCCTGCCTTTGTCCCAAATACGGACAATATTGATGTATGGAAGGTGTTCCTTTTAAGCAAACCTTTACAGGGGGAGACACCCTCGCATGTGGCTGGTTCCTTTCAGTGGCACCTCGCTGTCTTTAGGGGATTTGGAGAAGCACGCCCCCCCCCCCCCCAACCAGCAATGCTTCCCTTACCTGAAAAGCAATTTGTGTTGAAGATCACACAGTACGCAAATGAAGTTGCTTAGAAAAATCACAGATTATGTTGGCTTTACTAAACTAGGTGTTACTTAGAAAAGCCAGGGCCAAGGCAGGGGGTGAAGAATGTAGGGTTAGAGGAAAGTAAAGGGGTGTGGGAAGGGAAGGTGTGCAGCTGACCTGTTGGGGAAAGCCCAGGCACCACTGGAGCAATTGGGTGTCAGTGCAGAGACCAACTTCTGACAGAAGGACTCACAGTGCAGTTAATCCAAAATCGAAATTTAAGCAAATTAACCCTTTGCTGTCGGTCAGTGCCTTTACAGGTCCAGTGTTCTCCCCTTTGCCCTAAGCAGAAACAAAACAAAACAAAAATGCATCCTCCCGCCCCAGGTATTCATTTGCCGCATTACACTGTCCATACGATATTTCCGCTTGCTTATGCTTGCCGTTGGCGTTCTGGGTGAGGGTGTTTGAGTCCCACATTAACCTTGAGCAACCTCCGCAAACACACCGCAAGCTTTTGCTATAGTTAACTCTCTACACAGACTGTTCCGGCAAACCATGATCTCCCTCTCAGATCCTTTTCACAATGCGCAGTGTATCCCATCCAGCTTTGTATCTGGACAGATCAAATTTCCTGCTTTCCCTCTTTTTTTTTGGCTGTCTTTGTGTACAGCACCCAGCAACACCCTTGCTGGGAGATCCCCTGCTCCTACTGAATTCCCTGATGTCTTTTACTGGAAACAGTTGGCAGTCAGGAGCTTTCCTCCAGCAAAATCCATTTCTGTCGTTTCCCCCCCCCCCCCCAATCCATTCTTATTTGGTACACAGTAGGCATCACTCTCCTTCCTGTAAATTGCACTGCACTGTTTCTCTAGATAATGAACTGCATGGTGCAAGGCAGGTGACGGGAGATAACGATTCTCTGCTATTTCCAAATCCCACCAGGACATCCCACCAAATGAGCAGACTGATGGACAGAAGGTGGCAGAAAATGCACAACCGTTAACCTTATGTAACTGCATTAAAGGTAGCTGCAGGAGGGACCAGACCCGAAGATAAAAGGCGGGTGGGAGGGAAGAGATGAACCTGCAGCTTGTGGTGCTGTGTGAGATGAGAAAGCCTTAATGTTTGAAATAGAACGGGCAAGTCAAAAACAATCCCTATCCTTGGGGTTCATTTTGAATGCATTTTGGTTCACTCTCTACCCAAGAGCACCAAGGCTGTTGCAAACCCAGTTGACCGTAGTACTTTCTACGCAGTTGACTCTGTTGACCTTGTTGTTTGTTTGTTTCATAATTGATGCCTGGCTTCTCTTAAGAGTATACCCATTCAAGCATCAGTTCATCTGCTGGAGTGCTGTCCTCCCTCTCCATCACAGAGAAAGCATTTAGGATTGTCTGTAGCCATCTACCCCTTAGGGACAAGTAATGCAAAGCAGTTGCATTGGGGCTGTATTCCAAAGAGGATGCCTCCAATCTTTATGTTGTGACTACCTCGAGGAGGAAGGGAGAGAAAGTGTCATTCTGACTCTTCAATTCAGATGTGAAATGGCTGAAACTGGGCACTGTTTAGAGATGACACTTTTGCAGGATTCTGGGGATAGAGAACATAGTCTTTTTTTTCCCATGCTGGTTTTATTTGGAATGCCCAAGTCTTCTGGTCACCACAGCAGCAGCCATTGAGTGCTCTGTTCTTTCAGCAGTCACTGCAGAGCAATGGAGGGGGGACACATCAGCTGCCTCTGTCTACTGCTGCACTCAGGGGTAGACTCCCTCTGCAGTACTGGTGGGAAAAAATAACCCCCCTCCTCTTGGGGTAGTGCAGTTTGCTGGACACGTGCCATGCCTCTTCATCCAAACCAGCTTGTTTTCCTAGTTTGTCACATTAACAAGGAAATCGGGTCATCAAGAATTGTACTGTTTTACACGGATGATACCATCAGGTTATACAAGTACCTAATTCTGTCCCACCAACTCTTTTGCCAGTCTGGGGAGGGGACAGGGAGGACTTGCCCATTATTTTCCAGATGCTTTTTCACCGGGCTGCTTAGGAGGAAATAATCAGGGAACCACACATGTACTTTTAAGCAAGGTATGTATTAGAACAGTAAGACAGAGATACTTTTTTGTGCTGATTTCATTAGGCAAAACAGTAGCACTTGATTATAAATATTCTGTGGGGACGGATGAGCATAAGTTATTCATGAGTCCAATGTTATTAAGCTCTTTCGAGAGACTTCAGGCGTTTTTTTTCCCTGCCATAAAGGAGTGTGCAGCGAAAATAGCGTTAAATGTGTTACACAGAAGAGCATTACGTTATGGCATCTTCATAACAGAAAGTAATCTAAAAGGTGAGAAGCTGGGGCTTTGTTGTTGTGACTGGGCATCAAAATTATATTGTTTAGTAGCACAGTCAGCTCCCATCTGTGCCTAGCTCATGAGTTACATAACAGTCTTTACCATCTTAACAGTTTGATATGGAGGGTGTGTTTCTAAAAGATGAAATAACTTCTGCAGTAAGCTGCCTTTACTGTATTAGATAAGAAGTATAACTGGAATAAGATTTTGTTGGCTATTTATCATGTCTAACCGACATTCTTATTGTAGGTGTCATTAGCGAGGTAAAAAAATGGGCAAGCGTCTTTTTACATAATTAAGCAGATTTCGTATAAGGCCTGATGCTGATTCAAGGGACTGTGGCAATAGGAAGTCTATAAATACGACCACCAGATAGATTTTTTAGGCTTTTTCCAAATAGGCCATTATAGCATATAAAGGCTTATACAGTTCAATCCTATGCGGAGTTACTCCAATCCATTGGTTTCAGTAGGCTTTCGGCATAGGCGTGGTGCTGATAATATGCTTTGACCTCTTTAAAACTCTGTGGTTTGTGAATTGCTGCTTTTATAAGGGATGGGGGTTTTTTTGTTAGTAAGTAAATATTTAACTGGGATTTATGCAGTTGCAAATTCCTCTCCCCCCAGTATACTTTAGGAGAAAAATATATCTTTTTCTATAAGGGAAGCATCAAATCGTTGAAAGACTATCAGAACATTTGGATGGCTTCAGTGGCATATTGCTTAAAGAGTTAAAAAGTTTTCTAATGCAAGAAATAGGTTAAGAATCCTGAATTAAATCCTTTCTCACAATGGTCAGCATTTTGTCTGCTGGAGTGTTGCATAATCTCACTGCTGGAGAGGCAAATGCTAGAGATGCCTGTTAACATTAGGGTTGCCAAGTCCGGGTTGGAAAATACCTGGGGACTTTGGGGGTGGAGCTGGGAAAGGGCGGGGTTTGGGGAGGGGAGGGGCCTCAGCATGGAACAATGCCACAGAGTCCACCCTTCAAAGCAGCCATTTTCTCCAGGGGAGCTGATCTCTGTCAGCTGGAGATCAGTTGTAAAAGCGGGGGATCCCCAGGCCCCACCTGGAGGCTGGCAACCATTTACTGTTATTTCAGCCACAGGAATGTCCCTCTTTTTCTTTTCTGTCTTTTTTTTCAGTACATGCTTCAGGGATCCTCCGTCGGCAGGATGTTCCCATGCATGCACATGCAATGAAACTGATAACATTTTCCTATTTGGCAATAATTATCCATGCAGGAAATTTGCCTTGTGTGAAGTATTTCTGACAAAATCCTTGTCTTTTGCTTTAGAACTAATGTGCTTTTTATCTTTCAGTCTGCCTTCCTGACAGGACGACCTTATTAACCTGGTTTCATCCTGGTTTCCCATCAGTTTTCTTCTTCCCCTACTTTTCCTTCCCTCTTGAAAAAAAGATGCAAGGTTAAGCTACTTGGCAGTCTTGAAATGAAGAATGGATCCTGTTCTGTTATTTTATGTAACCCTTTGGCGGCCTGTGCCACAACTGCTGAGCCATCCAAGTGTCCATACATGTTGGTTTCTGTGCTGCCTTAGCACCCTTCTGCTCTTTGGCCCTCAGATTTTGGCCCAGCTTTACTCCCCCATTTTTAGTGCCACCTGTCACCCACTGTTGATCTGGGTCCCTGATCTTCAGCCACTGCCTCCTCTGTGCTGCTTCTTTCAGCCATCCTCCTGCTGACCAGCAACCTTGCTGCTTCTTTCACCATTCCTGTCAAGAGTATAGAGGATTTTTTTTTTTTACTTTATGCCTCTGGATTTGTTTTTGCTCAGTTTCCTTTTTTATTGAACTTCTCTTTCTCAGCTCTCTGCCTCCTCCCCCTCCCCACCTTTTCTTTTCTCATATCATCTCCATGGTCTCTTCCCAGTACTTTCAACTACCTTTGGGTTCCTTGCATACTAACATCCCTTCCTCCTAAAGTTTCTCCTGCTTTAGAGTCCCAGGTCTCAGTCTCCCTCCTCTACTGTCCCTGTTTACATGTTGCATGGATTTTCCCAGCCAAATTACCTTTTCTCACTCGCCCTGCAGAATGTTGTTGGGTTGCTAAAATTTTTGTGAATATTCCAGTACAGCACTGTAGGGCTCTTCCCACTGATACTGCATAACTGATGTGCTTAGGGATTCTGCTAATTTTTGAACCTGGAGTGTAGAATTATATAATGAATTGGAATGTGAAATTGTACAGAAGTATTTTAATATTCAAGCTAGAGGATGCTGAACTAATGACGTGCCTTATGTAATAAAAATAATTCAATAAGTATAGCTTTTCCTCTACTGTATCACACCTTTTTCATGACAGTTTTCCTTATGCAGGGAGATGAGTTTGTGTGCATGGTATATTTACAAGTGCAATCCGAAGCCAAGTTACAACTTTCTAGGTTCACTGTAGTCAAGGATGTAACTCAGTTTAGAATTGCACTGCTAGTCCCAAGGGATACGGTCAGGAAAAGCTTTCCAAGTTGATTCTATCGACTGTATAAACCGCCCCCAAATATGATGATTGCTTGAGTCAAACCAGAGTCCTGAGTCATTTGGCCAGAAGGTGCTGAGTTAGTATTCAGAAAAGAATAGAGCAATAATGAACACCTGAACTGGGGACTCTGCTTCCAGACTCATGATCTCTCTGGCCTTGCAGATTGCACACGATGTATATCTTTGCTGGCTGAAATAGCTCAAAAGCATTCCTGGCTTATTAATGCTTTTTGAGGATTTGATACCTTAGCTGGAGCAATAGTGTGACAAGCAAAATGTTGGTCGTAGAACTAGGAGGCCAGGATTCAGGTACTGTCTCCCCATCATTACCCAATTAATTACACCCTCTTCATCTTGGAAGGCAAGACTGTTAATGTTAAACATGGTCAGTTATGTCAGGCTTAGGAAAAAATACTTAATGCTTGGAGCTATAAGCCCTGGTTCCTTTTCATAGTGGTAAGATTGCCCTGGTTTGTTTTCATAGTGGTAAGATTGCCCTATGAATAAGAAGGGTATTCATTGGTCAACACTGAAAATAACTATCAACTGGAACCTTGAGGTTCTTCCTTCACAGTCTGTGTCTAAACACAGCATCCACCATATTGTGTGAAATGGCAGAATCCACTTGGAAAGTGCATTAAAAGTGGATTGGAAGTGGATTATTTAGTGTGTGTGACTGCAGCCATAGTCGGTGCATTTGAAAAAGGTTGGATATTACATATCCAGAAACCTTCTCTTTATGCCAAATGTTATGGCATAGCTGCATGACCAATGTGCACGGTTCCAGTAATGTCTACTGTTTTTCTCAAATGCTAGCTAGCAGATTGGCAGTCACAGGATTATTATTCCTCTTGAGCCTTGCCTGCACTGCAGAAGTTACAGTATAGTATAGTATATAGGGAGTCAATCCAGTCTTTCTAGCTTGGGTGGAGCATTTTCATAGTTCCAGGATGAGCTAACAGTCACCATGCCTGATCCTGCTAATGAAGATGATTAACCTATGTCAATCCATTAATGTTTATGGCACTTTACATATACAAGAAAATGGATGGATAGATAGACAGATAGAAAGATAGACACAAATGTATAAGTAAATAAATAGATGAGATTTCTGTTCCAAGGAGCTGTCTATTAAAATTTCATACAGTTGAAATGCCCTGACCTGGATAGCCCAGACTTGCCCGATTTCATCATATCTAGGAATCTAAGCAGGGTTGATCCTAGTTAGGACTTGAATGGGAGACCACCAAGGAAGTCCAGGATTGGTATGCCGAGGCAGGCAATGGCAAACCAGCTCTGAATATCTCTTGCCTGGGAAACCATAGAGGGTGGCCATGAGTCAGCTGCAACTTGATGGCACTTTCCTCCACCACAGCTGGAAAGGGAAATGAAAGAGGAGAGACTCAACTATAACAGAGAATAGAGGTGTGGGAGGAGAAAGGATAACTAAGGATGAATGTGAGCTTAGGGTTAAGGAGTTTGACCCCAAACTAAACAGGAACATTGAGATGTGAAGGCAAGAGAGATGGTGGTGCCATATAGATATTACTTGAGATAGTTGTTTCCATCATGGAGAGAGGGTAGATCATTCTGATAGTAAGGATTTTTTGATCCCTAATACTACATGCTTGGATGTGAAACTATGAACTATGCAGAGAAAAATATGATCATAGTTACTTCTTACATCAAGTTAACACATTTTTGGTTGGCTTTAACAGTCTCTCCTAAGCACAGCTATACCTATCTAAGCGCATCTACTTCAGTGGATTTAGAAGGGTGTAACTCTGCTCAGGATTGCACCATTGGTTACTCAGGGGACTCAGAAGTGTGTTTGAGTTTTATCTGGTTGTATTATACTGCCTTTTATTAATTTATACCAAGACTCAAGCAACAGAATTCCTTAATAAATATTTACTTTCTTCTAAGTGTATTTTGATCAGTATCCATGACAATATGATGTGCTCAATTTCAAGAACAAGGAAATGGTTGTGGTTATTGTTCAGTGAAATAGCATAACAGGCTATAGAATTTCATCCCACAATTGCAGCCTCTAGGCAGATTCCAACATACAGTAGTCCTTGACTCAAAACTCTAGTGATGAGTCTCTCAATACTCTAGTGCTATGCTGAGCTGCAAAACATTTACAGTATAGTAGACACAGTTGAAGGGGTACAGTATCCTTCCAAGGCCTGGTACCCCAGCTTGATATTATCATGTACCATAAAATCTACTTTAAAAACAATTATTCAATGGGAGGAAAAGATAAACAAAGAATAAACAGCAGTAGAACTCCTAAAGTATGGAGAATAATCAGGTGTTCCTAAATCAGTGTGCCAGAATAGAGGAGCAAAATGAAATCTCTGCAATCACTGACTACAGAAGAAGCAGAGTCACTCATCAGTGTCAGCTGTTGCGGTAGGGTTTTTAAAGACCAGATGGAGTCTGATCATGGGCAGCCAATAGGTCTTAATTCCAGGCCCCGGTCAGCTCTTTTTAAAGTGGCTTCAGGGATGTAGAGGGGACTGGGTCTGCAGGGACCCAACTATCTCAGAATAATCTGGACAACTTCCTTGAATTCTCAGTTTTTATATTTAAAAAACCAACTCTAGTGCTGTCAGACACAGAGACACAAGGCAAAATCCATGAACAGTATTCCACCCAGGCTAGCCAGATCTTGTCAGATCTCTGAAGCTAAGCAGGGTTGGCTTTGGTTAGTATTTGGATGGGAGACCACTAAGGAATATCAGGGTTAGTTCGCCGAGGCCGGCAATACAAACTATCTCTGAATGTCTCTTGTCTTGAAAACCCTATGGGATTGCCAGGTCAAGCTGTGACTTGACAGCAAAAAAAAAAAAACTGTTCTGCCAATTGAGACAGAATGCAGCCCATTTCAGACAGAATTTGAACCACTGAGGCAACTGGCAACCCTTTGGGCACTTATTTTTCAATGGTATTATCAATGAACTTTATTTAGTAAACTAACTGGAACTTAAGTTTTTGCTGTTCTGAATTGACATGATGTTCTGGCACTACACCTTGTAATCTTTTCCCCACAGCCACAGAAATATGCTGGCCAAACACACCTTTCGTGACACACATTTTCCTATGTGCCTTTTGGTCCCATGCGGCACCCTTCAGTAATTTGTTCCACGGCTTGATTATCCTTTCTGATAAAAATGTACTTAAGATCAAGTTATGTGTTTCATTAACAATCACCGAGCCAGTTCATCCCTAAAGTATTGTTTTAATTAAACTTAACCAAGCTGTTATTAAGGGGGGAAATCCTGTAAAGGATCTGTATCTGTGTTTTCAATATTTTGTGACATAATGTTGCTGTGGCAGCACATTACCATCAATAAAGATTTCTAATAAGATTGTCTGTCAAAAATTTTTAAAAAACCAACCTAAAACCCAAGGTTTTATATTAACTGGTACCCATTATACCTAAAAGGATATCTCCTCTGCATAATAGGTCTGAGGGAAAAAAATCTTTTTCATTTAAGAGAGATTTCTATCCCGGCCAAATTAATTTAGAATGAGAACGTCTCGTTCATAAAAGCTCATTATTAAGAACATGGGTTGCTTCCAATCTGTTGAGGTTTGTTCCCATGAAGTCCTGAAAAATGAAGGATTCTGCTTGAGCCCTTGAAAAGCTCTGCCACATCCATCAATTGATCTGTGGAATGGAATATTGTCAGTTTATCAGTCAGACGGTGGCTTGTTATTTGTGTCAGAATATTCTGTGGCACCAAGGGACCACTGAAGTTTACTTTTAATGATTTCACTATGGTGCCGTTGTTAGGAAGGGTAGGAGTGAAGGTTTATTGTCCCCTCATTCTGTAGTAGTTAGGGTTGCCGGGTCTGGGTTGGAAAATACCTGGAGACTTTGTGGGTGAGGCCTGGAGAGGGTGGGGTTTGGGGAGGGGAGGGGCCTCAGCAGGGTACAGTGCCCTAGAGTCCACCCTCCAAAGCAGCCATTTTCTCCAGGGGAGCTGATCTCTGTCAGCTGGGGATCAGCTGTAAAAGCGGGAGATCCCCAGGCCCTACCTGGAGGCTGGCAACCCTAGTAGTAGTCAGCCCAGGCTTAGGGTTACCAATGTGGGACCTGGAGATCTCTCAGAATTATGACTCATCTCCAGACATCAGCTCCCCTGGAGATAATGGCTGCTTTGGAAGATTAGCCTGAAGGTTAGCCTGATCTCATCAGATCTCAAAAACTAAGCAGGGTCAGCCCTGGCTAGTATTTGGATGGAGACCACCAAGGAATACCAGGGTCATGATACAGAGGCAGGCAGTGGCAAACCACCTCTGAACATCTCTTGCCTTGAAAACCCTACAGGATCGCCGTAAGTCAGCTGTGACTTGACGGGGAAAATGAGGGGAGCTTGAACTCTGTCACCTATTGTGAATATATTGATTCATTGAAAAGGCAAGGGTTCACTTTTTAAATCACTTCCTAGCTATCACTTTCTACATCACTTCTCAACTATCCTGGTTGTGATCGTGAAGAGATGACTAACCTGTGTTAACTGGTGACAAATCTGTGTTAAACTATAGTTTTGCATGTCTGTATATGGAAGAGGAGGCTGAAGTTAGGCAAAGTTCTATATTCTCATGTGTAACATTACAAACAAAACTACTTGTTAAGTATGGATCCTGTAGTGTAGAATTTTAACAAATGTGGCTCATTTTTTTTTCAAAAATGCATGCAATGAGTTTTGCCAGATACCCAAATATGAAGAGTTCGGTTAACTCAGACAATATTCCTTATAGGGTCAGATTCATTGCCAACATTACAGTTTTTCAGAACATGACATGTACTTTGAGTTTAGGTAAGACTGTGCTGATGATGATTGTAGACCTGTTGGGAGGTGGGATTGTTTGTTCTGAATGGTGTTTCACTGTCTTGGAAGAAGCACATTTTTACCCTAAGAGACATGGCTTTGATCTGGCATGCATAATAGCAGTTGTGTGGGGTACTTTTTCTTAGGTACACCTAATACATGGTGTATCAACCTGGATCTACCTAATACATGAGTTGTACCCTCTCCTGATGACAGGGACCTTGGCAGGGACATAATAACTGTGCAGACTGATGTTGTATTGCATTTTCCATGGGAGGCACCTGACAACCAAGAGCTGAAAGTATCATCTGATGCAGAATCCAGCTGTGTGTCCTTATTGGCTGGGGGAGGATGTATGAAACATGTTACACTATTTTTTCTTACCTGGACAAGGTTCCAGTTCTTCACAAAGTTCTGTGTATAACCTGTAAAGACGCAAATGGTTTTGGCCTAGTGTATGATAGGAGTACTTTAGCCATACAATCCTCTACATTTATTAAAATCTGCTCTGGAGGCTTTGTGGGATCTCAGAATGCACAGCGAAAGGTCTTTTCTGTCTCTGTTCCATAACTTTGGGATTCTCTTCCCTGAGAAACCTTCCAGGCTAATTAACTTTTCAGTTTCTGTCACCAAGTGAAGACTTGTTTTATTAGGCTTTTGACTGTTGCTCCTGTTCGTTTGTTTTGAAAATGCCGACAATTATCTGCTTGCTTCAGTTGAGTTTCCACTGCTGGACCACTGTTCCGCTGGATTTTAGTGTTACCTCATTATCACTGTTAACAGTTTCAGTTCTCTGCTTTTGCATAGGATTTTAGATTGGGGGGGTTGCTTTTTTGGTGTGTAGTTCTTGTATACCATATACCCCCCCCAAAAAAACACAGAATTTAGAAATCCAAAGGAAGTTTTAATGTTAAATAAACTGAACAATGAAACTGAGAAAGGAACAAAGAAAGTGGGGTTTTGTCACTTCACACGTAGCTAGAACAGACTCAAAAACTCTTTGATTAAAAGAGGGGGGAAGTGTCGGCAAGCTACTTTGACAATAATATTATAAGAAGGAAAGTTAAAAGTTTACATTGATAAGCATACTGACCTTTGAAACATAAATATGTTGCCAATGCTGTGCCATTACCTTCTTCCAAATAATGGTCATACAAGTATGGAGATGCGCCTTAGGATATTGGTAACCCAGCTGATATCAATTTCTAGCTATAAAGGAGCAGCATACTATTTTGCGCTTTTTCTGTGAAAGCATTCATTTAATCATTTAGATATACCTGACTTTAATGTTTGATCTCTTCCACAGTTGAGATGTGCCCCACATAAAGTGTGTCAATATTGATCTATTCTTTGTAGTTACCTGGATTCTTTCAGGGGGCAGTAAAGCAATAGAAGCAGTCCCCCAAAAACAGATATACTAAGAAGTACGAACTGCTATATGTAGCACACGAGAACTCTTTGGTTGAGCGCCTGGCTCATTGTCCTTTGTGCTGTTAGTGGAGAAGAAGGTGCTTCTAGTACTCAGAAGACAAAGTGTCAGGGGACAAATCTTACCAGATCGCAGACTTAAGTTAGGAAGTGCTTCCGTAACTTGGGGGGACTAGTGGTGCGTTTGCTTGGCTAGAAAGTTTGGTTTGTCATTACGGCTGGACAAATCACTTATTTTGTTCCATACTCGTTTCATAATTTTATGGTGAAGAGAGTTCCATTCTGCATCTTTCCATTAATTCACTGCACATTTCTGTGAACTTGGTTTGTGTGGATGTGGACACACTTTTAATACATCTGTGATATGAGTTGCAGTCTGTATTTCATTAGTACGTTCATGTTGATGCTATGTAATCAAATTGTTCCAGAGATATATACAGAATACACAGTATATATAAAGAATACACAAGCAGCTCCATTTCACGGCATGGTTCACTCAAATCAGAATGGCATCTTCCAGGAGAAATTAGCCGGTAGGAAATCAGAAGCATCTCTGGTTACCACAGGGAGTTTCTCCAACTTAATTATTTATTCTGACCTCATTCTGTGTAAAAAGTGTCTCGAATCACCACTGAAAACAAACTTTGTTCAGAGACCTATACTGCTTTAACGTGCAGATTTTAAGCATTATAGTATAGAGCCACCTTAGGCCAAGGAAATAACAGTGCTGAAACTTCTTGGAAATAATAGGGCCTAATCAAAGAAAGCTAAGGCACATTGTTCCCACATATCCATAATGTGCTTGCAGACAACACAGTGGAGAAACAAAAGCAGTATGGTAAGTGCAATGTAGCTAGGTCTAGATATGAGAAATTCTGGTTCGTGTCAGCACACAGATTGCCCTGAGTTCCATGCTGCATTTCTTCTTGGTTTGTTTTTTAAAGCCAAGGTCAACCTGGCAAGGCGGTGGTTCAAACTGGTAAAGGGACAGACAAAGAAGAAGCTACTCTCCCCTTTTCCCAAACTGGTTGGGTTTTTTTGTTCAAGATACTTTCTCCCAAATTCCTTTTTCACCAGTGAGATGAAAAGATATGAGGAATATATGGGGATCCTCTGCAGGTGAAAAAGTAGGAGGCAGAGTCGACTGGAATTGAAATCACTATATTCTGTATACAAAACGGAAGGAACCAGTTTTGCCCCACTCCTTTGGTTGGCCAGGTTGATTTTGACTTTTAAAAATGGCGGGGTGGGGGGGGGGCTGACCTGGATAGCCTAGGCAAGCCCAATCTCGTCAGATCTCGGAAGCTAAGCAGGGTCGACCCTGGCAAGGACTTGGATGGGAGACCTCCTTGGAATACCAGCAGGCGGGAAGCAGGGGCAGGCTTTATTCAGCCACCTCTCTGAATATCCTCCAGGTCCCCAGTAGGGGTCAGTCACCAGAGGTCCCCATGGCTTCCAGGTGCACACACACTCACATGCACAAACACATGCACATATGAAAAAATACAGCCCCCCCCCCCCAATGAAGAAAAAGAAAGTCAGAACTCACTGAACAGTTTTAAGTTTGTTAGCCTCAGTCTGAGTTTGTTAGCCTGGCTTGGCTAGTCGCCAGCTTTCAGTCTGTCCCGCCTCACAAGCTTGATACATGGCTGAAATGCCACTTGGAGATAGTTTGGAACAGAAAGGTGAACAAGTAATAGAAATCCTCATAAAAATGAATGCCGTATTGATTGCTGGCACAGACACACGGCTGTTTCTGTACTATTTGGAAGATGCTGACCCTTTGTCATTTGGCCCAATCAATATGCCAGTTTCAGAAGCTTGTCATGGAGTCCCACAGCAGCCATCTAGTCTTTGCTGGGAAAGCGACCTGGGATTTGGGGGATCATTGTTTTCAAGAGTGATATATTTCACCTTAAGGTCTGTATAAAGTTTGAGGTATGGGTTTACCAGTGAGTCAATACAAAAGCATTGTTTTGTTTTTGCTCTTTCCCCCATCCTGCTTGTAGCGGTATTTGACTTTCAGCTTTGGGCACAGAAGCTACTGGAGATGCTTCTCTGTGTCGTGACAGTTCTCCAAAATAGGCCTAATAGGAGAGATCATCCTATGGATTGACCCAGTCTTGTGGACTGTTGGAAAAGGCAGTGGTGTACAAAGAAGAAGAGAATAAGACCCTGCAGAGGGTAGCAAGAAGACAGATAGAATAGTGAGGTCAGCACCTTTTAAGTGTCATTCCTTATGTGTCTCCAGATTGCTAGTCTTAGGGCAATTTCTTCATTCTCGGAAGTTCCACACTCAGTGTTAACCCTATCTCTCAGATAGAAATGTAGTTAGGAACAGGGGTCCTTTCGTAGAAAAAGAGGTGCAGGAGCTCATTAGCATACCTCATTAGCATATGCCACATCCCCTGACATCGCCGGAAGTGTGTCAGAAAGGGAATGTCAGTTTCAGCCCCATTATACCCTAAGGGCCATTGAAATCAATGGCAAAAATTCATAGTGTATATGAGGGGCTGGAGGAAAGGGGGTTTGAGGGAGAGGCTCCAAACTTGCAGGGTAGCTGCTGGGGCCTCTCCTCGAAATACCCACCAGGTTTCAAGAAGATTGGACCAGGGGGTCCAATTCTATCGGCCCCCAAACAGGTTGTCTCATCCCCTCTATTGTTCTCTATGGTGGGAAAAAATGTTAACTTTTTTCCTCCCATAGAGAACAATGGAGGGAATGGGGGCAACCTGTTTGGGGGCCCATAGAATTGGACCCCCTGGTCCAATCTTCTTGAAACTTGGTGGGTATTTCGAGAAGAGGCCCCAGCAGCTACCCTGCAAGTTTGGAGCCTCTCCCTCAAACCCCCTCCCCTCCAGTGGCTTTTAAAGTTGCCACCGAATTTCGGCGGCAATTCAGCAGCAGGCTGAATCAGATTAGAGAATCTGATTCGGCCCATGGCTGTCCTAGTGGCCACTCCTGAGCTGGCGGAGCTTTGCTCCGCCTCGCTCTGGCCCCAACGGACCCCTAATTAGGAACCTATGTGTGTCTCTCCTCTTTACTATCATGTATGTTAGTTCCTAAATAAACCTTTATCTATTCTTCAGTCAGGTTGTGCAACATTGCAGTGTTAATTTACTGCAGTGTTCAGTAAACCTGTTGTTGTGCCCTCCTTGGGGTGGGGTTGTCCAGCGTCTAGCAGGCACACTACACTTAATTTAGTTGGTTTTATCATCTCCCCAAGGGACTCTCCAGCAGCTTTGATTCAGTGTGACCCTCAAAAATTTGCCTCTGCAGACTGTTAAACTGAAATAATAAGATTAAAATCAGGTTTCTTATAATAGTAGTGGACCTTCACTCACTGAAGTTAAAATACACTATTATATCTGTTCTTGACCTGTACAGATTGGTCAGTTATACAGCCAACAGTCAATGTGCATGCAGCATAACTTTTGCTTTTTGCAGGGTTACTAGGGTTGCCTACCTGTTTGACAGCGAGGGACTCCTGTCCCCAGTCCGGGACTTCCACGTGCATGCTGTGATGACGTTACCCGGAAGAGACGTCATCACGCTGAGCACGTTGCCAGGGCAACGCTCTGGCAATTGCTCAAAAACTCTATGGTACCATAGAGTTTTTTTGGCGATTGCTAGAGCGTCGCCCGGCAACATCCCCAGTGATGACGTCACTTCCGGGTGACGTCATCACGCTGGGGCAGTCGGCCGGATTGGGCCAGTTCGGGGGTGGGGTTCCCCCCGCTGACTGAATCTGGGCCGGTGGATTGGGGACCCCTTTAGCGAGGGATTCCCCACCCCCCAAGGGGACTTGGCAGCCCTGAGGGTTACTGATCATATGCACAAAACAGGCAGAATGATTCAGGAGGGGGGACATGTTGATTGGGCATACGTGTAAGATCTGTATAGTCCTAGTTGCCTTAATAATTCTAAAACATCTTAACTTGCCAATTTTCCCCTAGCAATTAAGCAATAACAAGGCCTCACTGTGTTTTCAGAGCAAAACCACATGTACTAGCAGTAAAGAAAGATAACTTACGTATTTTTTTCTGCTACAGCGGTAAACAAGAGCTTATCCAGATAGCTTTCATTTTAGGAAGTAAGTATATGCTGGGCCCATATGGTTGCCAGCTCCAGGTGTAGAAATTCCTGAAGAACTGGTGGTAGAGGTCAGGGCTTGGAGATGGGAGGGGACCTCAGCCATAATGTCATAAAAGCCACCCTCCAAAGCTGCCGTTTTCTCCAGGGAAACTGATCTCTGTAGTCTGAAGACCAGTTGTAATTCTGGGAAATCTCCAGGCCTCACCTGGAGGTTGGCAGCCCTTTGGAACCATTTAGTCCATACTGCTTACCCTGACATCTGCAAGAACAGTGTGGGCTGTGTCACGTAGCTTCTGAAGGGTACCTCATGAGGGTATTGCAGAGAAGAGAGTGTGGAGAGTGCACTGCAAAACTGAAATACTACAGAGAGCCAGTTCTCTGGGCAATTGCTTATTTTTACGGGAAGAAGCCTTTCCACGCCATTATTAATCAAGTGTGACTTTATTAGGGTTTTTAAAAAATAATAACGGTTGTGAGTTTTCAGCTACAACAGAGTACAACACAAGTAATTAATTTTGTGGACAATAAAAACGCTGGCCACAATTCAAAGAGCAGCATAGCTAGTGCTGTACACTAGGAGGACTTTGGACTTGCATTGCTACTGATGGCTTATGGTATGACGTAGGGATGTACTCAGTAAGGTTGCCAGGTCCAAATGACAACCCAGCGGGGGACTTACCAGGATGCTCTGGGAGAGAAGAAGCATGCCATAGGTACCTTGAGGACCATGGGGTTGATGTGCCTGTATCACCCAGAAGTGACGGAGGCACATTAGTGATATTGGGGGGACACTCTGGTGTTTAGGCAAAACTCTATGGTTTGAAGCTAATTCTAGCATAGAGTTTTGCCCAAAAACCAGAGCATCAATCCCTGATGTCACTGATGTGCCTATGTCACTTCCAGCTGATGTAGGCACGTTGTGTTTAGGGTGGTAATTCTCCCTGCTGGCCAGCTGGCCGGCACCGGGGTGGAGCACCGGAACTGGGGAATCCCCTGTGTGCTGGAGGACCTGGCAACCCTAGTACTCAGGGATGGCTGCACATTTTTGCAAGCCCATGGACAGAGGGTGTCCATAGGGCCTTCTACTGCAGTTCATTGCAGTGTTTATTGTGGGTATTGCCATGTATTTACTGCATTGTCTTCTACCTTTTTGCATAGTTTGTAGCAGGAGTCCTCAACCCATGGTACCCAGTGACATCTTTTCTGGTGCCCACCAAGTGTTTATAGGAAGTGGCTGGGGCCGGGTAGGGTTTTTGCCCAGCAAGGCTTCTGAAAGGCTACTGGAGATTTGATTGGTTGTCCAGATTTTTTTAAAAAAATGTTGCTTTGGCAGCAATTGCCATCACAGCACAAGAATCTTCACTGTGTGACTGAATTAAAGCTATGGTAATCATTTTCTGGTTGGCTCCGCCTCCAGCAGCAGCCATTTTGTGGCCTCACCTACCTTTGGAGTGTCAGAACTCCAAAGCTGCCTGCGGTGCAAAAAACCTTAGGGGGCCCTGGTTTATGGTATATCTTGCCTGAGACAGTTTGTTATTCACACTGTTTTCTAATTCTGTGAACCTAGCCCTATTACATTGTTCATTGGATTGGATGTTTTATGCTCTTTGATGGCCTTGTTTTTATCTTCTGTGGGAAACTGAGAAAGGCAGCTGACAATGTAAATAAAATAAATTCTATTGGGGCTTATTCCTCCCTCACGCACCTATGCTGGAAAGGGCCAAAACATGACTCTTGCACCCTTGTTTAGACCTGCTGGCACCTACAGGGACATGAAAGAGTGAGAGTTTTGCTCCTTCCACCAGTCTTTCTCACAAGAAATGAGAAATTGCCCCAGGAGCTTCTACGTGGGGCCTCTAAGGTGACCTCTCATTTCCTATTGGGAGGGATGCTTGAATGAGGCAGCAGAGTACATGATTCTCTTGTCTTTTGCTTCCTTTACTAGACTAGCCCCATGTCTCCAGTTTGTAGTGGGTACTGAGCTCAGGTCCTCAGAAGATGTCCAACCATGCCTAGTTCTGCCATCAACTTGGTTGTGCTCTTCCAAGATATAAGACTAACAGTGCCATCCTAAACAGAGTGACATTCCTCTAAATCTGTTAAAGCAGGGGGATTAGGAGGGTATCACCACCTAGGTTTGCATTGTAAGTCCTACTCAGTATACACAAGCGCTTGAACACACCTAAAGATGCTCTCAGGGATTGCCGCAATTGCCACTGAGAAATATTAAAATGTTATAACATACATGGCAGTCTGCATTTTAATATGTAAACTGCTAATTCTAACAAAATTGCAAAGGATTTTAAAGTCTAATAATCTGTTCTCCACAAATTCAGCACAAAGGAGCTGCTTCAGTCACATCTTTGAAAATGTGTCAGATATTTAGGGAACTTTTCATTTCAATAGGGGCATGATATAGCTGATTACTTTCATGCCAGTCGATAATTCTTTGAAGCAGAAGGCATTCTCCTGCTACAAAGACCCATTCAGAAGTTCAGTGCTGAGACCGTAGCTGGTCTTTGTACATGCAGCACACACAACAAAGAAATACTTTGCTATGGAATTTTAACACCACCTCTCTTTTATATTATAAAACTATGGTCAAACTTCCCATTTTTGTAATTTTTTTCTTCTCACTGTAAGAACATGGGATCAAGGACCCAGCTAGTCTAGCATTGCATAGGGTTGTCAACCTCCAGGTGGTGGCTGAAGATCTCCTGGGATTACAACTGATCTCCAGTTGACAGAGATCAGCTCCCCTGGAGAAAATGGCTGCTTTGGAAGGTGGACTCTATGGCGTTATACCACGTTGAAGTCCCTCCTCAAACCCCACCCTCCCCAGGCTCCACCCCCCAAATCTCCAGGTGTTTCCCAACCTGGAACTGGCAACCCTAAACCAGAGACATCCAGGACTCCCACAAGCGTGGCATAAGAGCAACTAGTCTTCTGCTTATGAAGCCATCCAACACCTGTTGCTCAGAGGTGCAGATGCAGGTTTTGTTTAGCCATCGTGGCTCAGCCTTACAGGGAGGGTGGTATTTTTCACCTATTCCCTTCCCATTTTTACAGCCTGTCTGTGATAAGTATATAGACCCACTGTTTATTCATTTCCTTCCCTAACACAGAGAGGAGGTCAAGGCAGACTGGACTGGGAGAGCAGTGCCCTGATTTTCACAGGCAGCTTCTTGCTACGATCTCGAAGAGCTGCCACCCTTTCACTCTCTGGAATATCACTCAAGCCTGGCCCTGTCTGAGCCACCTGATGCCATCAGATGTGGCACCGAGGGCTGTCAGCTCTGGGTTGGGAAATACCTGGAGATTTGGGAGGCGGAGCCTTGAGAGGGTAGGGTTTGGGGAAGGGAGGGACCCCAGCAGAATACAATGCAATAGAGTCTGCAGAATTGGAAGGGAGGTTTAAAGGGAGCCCTTTCTCACTGAAGTCCTGATCTTGCCCCCTCCATGAAATTTATTTATTTATTTATTTATTATTTATATTTACATCTCGCCTTCTGGACAAGCTGGCTCAAGGCAGCTAGCAGGTTAAAATATCATAAAACAATTAGAACATCAATTAAAACAGCATAAATTACAGATAAAAACAGACAGGTGATGTCTGTAGACAGGTATATTCTCTAGAACACATAGGGTGATTTGTATGGAGACTATTAGACCGCTGTTAGAAAGGTTTCCTGGCAGATCAAATAAAATTAAACTCGATTGCCTCCTGTCTGACAGAACCATCAGACAACAAGACAGGTGGCTAGATTTTGTGCCCAGCTTTACAAGGAACGTAAAATGCATGGCAGTTAGACTTTCTAATCTTTTATCTAAATTATACCCAAGTTTTATGGCCGTCTTATTTTATCTTTGTGTTATATGTTATCTCTGTGTTATAGTCACAGATTTTTAAACTTAAGTATGCCACTGTTGGTTTTATCTCATATTTCTTATTCAAATGTTTTTATGTAAAATGATTGAGTGCTCTGGTCGTTGACTGTAACAATAAATTTGATCCGAGCCCACTCTCCAAAGAAGCCATTTTCTCCAGGGGAATTGATCTCTGTTGTCTGGAAGTCAGTTGTAATAGATCTCCAGGCACCACCTGGAGGTTGGCAACCCTAGCACCTAATGCAGATAGTTTGAGCTGATATAATGGGCAAATAACTACCATGAGAACCTATACCCCAATGCAAACTAAAAACATGATGCTCAGTATTCACATCAAATGTGTGTGTTATATGGCCACCCACTTAAAAATTGTATAGTGATGCTATTCTTTAGATATTAAAATAGAGATACCCATATTTATAGTCACCAGTGTTCAAAAATAATGTAACCAACAAAGCTTAGCTCTGTATGGCCCACATTTTCTTCAGCAGTTTCTGAAAGGGCTCTGACGCATTACAGGGTCACCAGAAACAGATGCATTAAAGAGTTTTCCACCACCACAGGTTTTTTAAATAGTTCAAGGCAGTCAGACAGGCTATCTTTGTAAACTGTAAGTCACTGATCTAGTCAGGATAATATTCAGCACATGCTGTCTGCTTCTACAGTTGAGATGAGGCTGAGTCTTTTTGAATAGTAATACTGGCTTCCCTTGCTCTGAATAAGCCACACACATAACTTCTATGCAACCCTAGCCGGTTATTACTGATCAGCATTCTGCTGCTGCTGCTGCTGCTGGTGAGTCTGAGAGTATCTGCCAAACTAGAATTAACTGTGATTAATTTATGATCCTTTTGTTTCAATTGGATGTAAGTAAAACTAAATTTTTTCCAGATTGGGGCTTAAGTGTTTTTATCCATATTATTGTAGGTGGTAGTTAGGATATTTGGCTCTCTACAAAGAACTACAGTCTGAACCAGAGCTGCCTCAAGAGCACTGGTTCCCAAAGTGGGAAATACCACCCCTGGGGTGGGGGGCGATGGAACGATCCAGGTGGGTGGTAGTCGCCTTGGGTGCAATTGGGGGGCATTGAATAAAAATAAGGGGGCGGTGGAAGCATAAAGAAAGAAGAGTCCAGAACCTATCTAAAGCAGCTTTTTCCTGCCTTCTCCTGGTCTTCCCTGGGATTAGTGAGGGAGGGGGAGGTGAAGAGGGATGCCCACAGTCAATCACAGCCATCCGTTTGCAAACTGCAAATGCATGTGCACCCTTGTAAGGCTGGTGTTGCTGCTGGGCTCTTGTGTGGTGGCTGCTGCTGGCCTCTGGCTTCAGGCCTTCAGTTGCTGCCGCTCTGTGCCTGCCTTGGCCTGCCTGGGTGTGTATATCGTGGTGGACTCTACCTGCACCTTTTTGTCCACTTCTTGAAGGTAGATTTCCAGGGGGGCGCTGAGTAGTTGTTGTTTTTTCTGAAAAGGGGGTGGTAGGCCAAATAAGTTTGGGAACCTCTGCCCTAGAGGCTTTAAGGGGTCCTGAGGCAGGTGTGATGTTGGAAGGCCCAACCACTATAGCGTTGCCAGGTCTGGGTTGGAAAATACCTGGATAATTTGGGGGTGGATCCGGGAGAGGAGGGGCCTCAGCATGGTCCAATGCCATAGAGTCCACCCTTCAAAGTAGCCATTTTCTCCAGGGGAGCTGATCTCTGTCAGCTGGAGATCAGTTGTAAAAGCAGGAGATCCCCAGGCTCCACCTGGAGGCTGGCGACCCTAAGCCACTACCTCTCATAGGGGCTTGCATCATGTGTGTGGGGAAGCTGGAGAACCACGTGTAAGAATTCTTGTATGTGGCTTATTCTTGCCAGGGAACAAACAGGCTTTCCCCTGTTGTTCCTATAGCAACATCAGTAAGTAGAGAGAGTTACTTTGAAATAAAATTGCCAACTCTGGTTTGGGAGATTTGGTGGCAGTGCCTGGGGAGGACACAGATCCAGGAGCCAGCCCTCCAAAGCTGCCATTTCCTCAGGGGAACTGATTTCTGTAGCCTGGAATAGGCATGGGCATGAACTGAACCACAAAGCAAAATCTGTGATGAATTTGTAAGCAAAGGCCTTTCCCAGTGGAACTACCACAGAAAATTTATCTCCCAGTTTTCTTCCTTGGTGGTCTCCTTTTCAAGTGCCAACCAATCCTGCTTAGCTTCTGAGAAGATCAAGCTATACCCATGCGGCCTTCCCTCCTCCTCTGGGCTACTTAGATTGATCCTTAACAGCTGCAATTCCTATGGTACCTGCTCCAGTTCCCACGTGTTTTCAGTGAAAATGCTGGAGGTCAGCCAAGGGAGGGGAGGAATGGGAGAGGTAGTGGTAAGGAGAGAGAAATACTAATAAATCACACCTAGATTTTGTGTTCATTTGTGATGACTGATGGCATTACTGAGTTAAGTCATAGGCGCCATGGGAAAGACAGGTTGTGAGCTGAGGTTTGGCAGAAGACTGGTACCGTACATGGTATCTTGGAAAGGAGTTACAGGTATATGTCAGCAAGCAAGAGCAGCCACATTGGTTTAAAGAAGAAGACCTTCATGTGGCTGTGAGTGTCAGAAGTGAAGGAACAAAGACTAAAGGTAGGGAGATAACAAGACATACCTACCAGGAGGTAGAATGGAGAGTGTTAAAGACCTCGTATTGGATATTGAATGGATTGGAGAGCCAATAAAAGGATTTAGGAAAGGATGTCATTAGACCTATGTGAGGAGAGAGATGAGTCACCTGGGCGGCAGAGTTTTGAATACGGAGGACTGGGCGGTAAGAAGAAGAAGGAAGCCATAGTTTTGACTAGAGTATTAACTAAAGAAATACAAACGGCCAGGATCTCAGATGTAATAAGGGAAATGTTGTAATTTAAAGAAGACTTTAAGCTAATGAGTTTTCAATGCAAATAACCTTGCTTTCTCATTCTGTCCTGAACTTGAATAGTATCTGGACTGGACCTTTTATTGGCCCATGCCCTACACCAGGGGTGGCCAACCTTGCTTAACGTAAGAGCCACATAGAATAAATGTCAGATGTCTGAGAGCCGCAAGACAGGAACAAATATCACACACACATTTTTATTTTTAAAAATATGCAAATGTGCTTTTTATTAACGTTAAATGGGACTGCCAAAGATAAAAACAAACGAGGAAAACCGGTTATTGATAATGATATTACTTGTTTGCTAATGATATTGAGAGAGAGAGAGAGAAAGAAAGAGAGAGATGGAAAGAAAGAATTAAAGAAGTAGAAAGAAAGAGATAGAGAGAAACTAGGAAAGCAAATAGATGGGAGGGAGGAGGGAAGGAAGGAAGGAAGGGAGAAAGAGAGAAAAAGCATGCCTCCCCTTTGCTTCCCCAGCCGCCCTGCCAGGAGCCACACAATATGTGTGAAAGAGCTGCATGTGGCTCCCGAGCCACAGGTTGGCCACCCCTGCCCTACACCCTGCTCTGTATTACCTGTGCAAATTCTATGAAATCCTAATCACAGATTATTAGGATGATCCAGCCAAATGTTAACTCTCATTGATTTCAAAGGGGAAAGCACGCAAGCCACTAGATAGGATCCAAATTAATATTTCAACAGGTGCAAGGATTTCTGCTCGCACAGTATAATTTTCCTGCCTTCTTCCTCCCGAGGCAGCCCAAAATCCCCCCCTGAATCTCATTCCTGGGGGGGGGGGGGTCCCATCCATGATTTGGGCTTATTTCAGGTTGCTTCTGGAGAGGGGAAGCAGGAAAATGTTGCTTTGTGAGCAAAGATGCTTGCACTCATGGACACAGACATAACTTTTTATCCTACTAAATACTGCAGTAATACATTCTCACTTAAGTTGCTTCGAGTCTGGTGAATACAAATATCAGAGCAGGTATGTATAAACAAACGAAGAGAGAAAGAAACATTCCAGTGCAGTATTTTACATTCCAGTACAGTTTCACATAGCGATTATATAAAAAATGATTTTATGTTTTTGTGTAATTTTCTTCAATTCTCCTATGCAACTATTAAAAATATAGAAGACCAATTAGGGTAATTATCTGCCTAGCTCTGGAAAGCCACAGAATACTTCCATGTTTCAAAGATGTGTTTATTTGTGCCATCATTTTATCCCTCTTGTACTTCAACATGCGGATTATTAGCCTGTTTCACAGGAACGGAGATTTTACATGGGGTATGTGGCTCAGGATTAGGGTTGCCATCCTCCAGGTGGGGCCTGGGGATCTCCCGCTTTTACAACTGATCTCCAGGTGACAGAGATCAGCTCCCCTGGAGAAAATGGCTGCTTGGAAGGGTGGACTCTATGGCATTGTACCAGGCTGAGGCCCCTGCCCTCCCCAGACCCCGCCCTCTCCTGGCTCCAGCCCCAAAGTCCCCAGGTATTTCCCAACCTGGACTTGGCAAACCTACTCAGGATACATCATTAACACACCTCTACTGCCAACAAAACGAAACTCTGTCCAGCTGTTTTCATCCTTTTTATTTTTGAGACCAGCCTTTACATCATAGTTATTTTCCATGCAGTGCAACATGCTCCCTTTCCCCCCTCCAGACAGAGCACGGAGCTTCAGGGGGAAACAGCAAGGACAATGCAAGCACAGCTCATTGTTAATGGCAACTCAAAGGAACATGTGCAAATAAATATTCAGTACAAGGCTCCTGAGTGCCATTTTCATTTTGAGACAAACATTTTTTTAAGTGAAAAGAGGAAGTTGTTCCTGGGAAAAAACAGATTTGGGGGGGGAGCATGCAGTATATATAGATGCTCTAATTTTTGTGGGATGGGAGAGCCTGGGCCCCCTCACCTATTGTGATTGCTGTTGCTTTAAAAAGCTACAGAGTGGGCCATGGTTTGTTCCCCCTACCTCTATTCAAGAGTCAGCAGCCATGGCTGCCTATTCCTTCGTGTTTCTATATGCCCTGCTGAAGAGGGCAGTCTGATCTCCAGCTCTGCTTTGTTTCACATCTCCAGGTTAACCTGTGTTAGGCCACAAACATGCCATTTGGTGCAGTCGGGAAGCGTTCCTATTCCATCCATTGGTATTTGGTTCAGAGTTACTTGATCACACATCCCAGTATAATCTGTTTTGCTGCGGGCACAGCCCATCACTGCGCAGTCAGACAGCACGTTCAGCTGATTGGTTGGGGGTTTCTTTTGCCTTTTGGGGCACATGTGCATAATCGAACTCCCGCATGAAGAGTTCTCCATGGACCAATTATGTGGTTATGCTCATGTCGCTAAGCAGGGGGAAAATGGTGCCGAGTCAGGATGGACTGAGCAGTCCATCCCGACAGCCTGAATGTGCACTTAAGTGATCAGATTAGGGAAAATCCATCCGTGGCCCATCGACAAGGGTTAGGACTAGACTTTTCCCAGTGTCTTTTAACATTTCTGTGATGGGGCAGCATGGGTTGCTGACGACTATGGGACCTTTCCCAGATGTTGCAGTCTGATTGTGCACTTTAGATCTATCAGGCATTCATAGCTAAGTCACATCTAAAGGCACATCTGACTGCAACCTTATATAGCCAGGTCGGAACTTTCTGCTTGCTCCTTTCCTTTCTCACACTGGTTTTGATGAGCTACTCTGTGCTGTTATTCAGAGACTCTTTCCACAAGCCCCACCTATCTTGGAGTCTACTACATTAGCGGCTGAAGAAACTTTCCAACCAAGTAGACACTGCCTCACCCTCTAACTGGTTTAAAGTTTTCCTCATATCTTGAACTCCAGAATGAGCAGGCAAGGATTAGTGGAATAGGGCTACCAGACCCTACCCCCCCAACCACCAGCAGGGGATGGAGGACTCGTAGGGTTGCCAGCTCCACATTGGGAAACTCCTGGAGCTTTGTGGGTGGAGCCTGGGGAGGACAGTGGGGTACAATGCCGTAGAGGCCACCCTCCAAAGCATCCATTGTTTCCAAGGGAACTGAACTCTGTAATATGAAAATGAACTGTAATCCAAGGAATCCCCAGGTCCCACCTGGAGACTGGCATTCCTAATTACCCAAATGGTTACCAGGAAACCACACACAGTGGAAGACTGGATTCTGTCTGTGTTTCAGCTGGGAAAGGGTGAGACAAAACTTCTGCTTTGTGAAGATTCAGCATGGGGAATTAAAGCAACAAATATCTGATTATTTCCTTCTGGCATGGTGGCAGGAATATAGGTTCCAGAACAAGATGAGGTGCCCGTAGATGTTATTTTATAACTGTGGAGACAGATTTGTGCCATCCACCCAATGGTTTACTTAAGCTATGTTTTGTGTGATTGTGTGAATGCAGGCCACTCCACTAACTATACTTAGTTAAAGTCAATCAAGCCAGGTCTGAAGTTGGTCTGTAGTGATGACATTTATAATTTGTACAGCTTCTTGCTTATAGGAACAGAACTGGGGCTGTCATTTAGAGGGAGGATAATGAATGGTCTACAATTAATATTTGTCCCCAGCCTAATTTTTTCCCCACTGATTGGTTTGAAAGTCTTTGATTAATTAATCAAATCAGATTAGAATATTTGGAATTGATTAATTTGGGTACTTATTTTTAACTAATCAATCCAGTTGGTTTATTTGCCACAGTAGGGTGGGCCTTTTAAACAGAGGGGGGTGCTTGGGGTATTTGTTTAGAAAGGAGGAGCAGATTCAGTTTTTATTTGGATGGCCACAGCCCTTTTACTGGTTGCTGGAGAGTACGATCCTTGGGTTGACAACATTGAAGAAGGGAGGCCATGCAGGGATCAGGGATACCAGTGACGATGGGTGGGGAGATACAGCAGTGGGCATAGGTGCTGTTCCTCTAATTGGAATGGAAGAAGTCATAGATATGGAAATGCTTGGACTTCTTCCCCACCTGTGTCCCATCCCGAGAGATGTTGCTTGTGGGGCTAGGAAAAATTACCCATCTCAGACACTGGTGTTGTTCAGTGCCAGGTCTATCAATAATAAGATCGATGTACTCCGTGACTACCTCACAAAATCTCAGGTAGACCTGGCTTGTGTGACTTGAGACATGGATGAGGGAAGGTGCAACTGTCATCCTGAACCAACTTACCCCACCTGGGTTCTCAGTCTTTCACCAGTCTTGAACAAATGGGTGGGGCGGGGGGAGGCATGGCATTGCTTATCCATGAATTTTGTTCCTTCAGGTTGCTCCCTGCCTCAACAGTCTCTGGCACTGACTGTGTTGGCCTAACATGCAATGTCGAGGAGTTTGGCTATCTGGCTGGTGTACAGGCAGCCTAACACACCAGCAGATACCCTGTCCCACCTATTAGATTCTGTATCAGATTGGGCATTGGAGTACCCCAGGCTTTTGGTCCTGGGAGACTTCATGTTGATGATGCAGCATCTTCTCAGGTTAGTGACCTAGTGTCATCCATCGAGGCACTGGGACTCTCCCAGTTTATATCGACTCCCACACATCAAGCAGGTCACATGCTGGATTTGATTTCTGAGTTGGAGACAGATGTGGATCTGAAAGCTACAGATCTAGTCCCATGGTCTGACCACTTCGCTTTGAAGGTCCGGCTGAGCATACCATGCCTGCCCTGTTTAGGCGACGAGAGCCTTTATGGTCGCCTACAGAGCCAAATGGACCCTGATGGGCATCAGGAAGCTCTGCAGGATCCGATGCCCCCTGGTGGCTTGCTGGACAAGCTGGTGGAAGACTGGGAATACCGGCTCTCCAAGTCATCGATGAAATTGGGCCCCCTCCCCCCCAAGCCCTCTACACCCTCGTACCAAAGCAGCACCTTGGTATACCTCGGAACTGCAGAGGATGAAGTGGGAGCTAAGATGGCTAGAGCAATGGTGGCAGCGTGCTTGTGATGAAGTGTCATGAACATCCTATAGGACACTTATGAAAGCCTATGAGATGACAGTGAAGGCCACGAAGGAAGATTTCTTTTATTTTTTTTATTTTTATTAATTTTCTCTATATCTAATTCTACAACGCTACTTTTCTAAGCTATGTTTACCTTATACAGAGTGTGCTTTATCATTTGCTTAATATTGCTATGCCATTAATACATATGAAGCGTTTTAAACCTTGGTTAATATTCAGATAACATTGTTACTGATGATACATGAAAAATAAAAAAAGCTGTTTGACAGACATGCTCTTTTGAAGGAATGCTTAATTATACAAATTATCTATTATATATAGGTGCAGTTTCAAAAAACATTTTATCCTTTATTTCTTCTTTCGTCCTCTTCTTGTCTTAACAGTCTCTTCTTGTACTTTTGGAGCTGCTGCTCCCTTTTCCGAGTCAGACGTTTCTTCTTCGCTCTTTGAGCTATCAAATCCATACATACTTTCTTGCGATGCCAGTGAACCATCTGAGTCTCTCCCTTTTTTCTTTTCTTTGCTTTTTTCCAAAAAACTTTTCGCCTGTTGGACAGAGTCAATCTTATATTTCTTGTTCTTGATGCTGAAGCTCAGTCCTTCCGGAACATTCCACCTATAGATAATAGATTCAGACTGTAGCCAAGATGTCAATTTTCCATAGGCTTTCCTTCTTTTCCTTATTTCAAATGGAATATCTTTCATCACTTTAACTTCTTTTCCTTTGATCTTCAGAACTGCTTTATTTGTGGTCCTAAGCACCACATCTCTTGTTGACTTTTTGGAGAACCTTATCTGAATCTCACCAGGCAGGCTTTTCTTTTTAGTATAATCTGGATAGGTTCTGTAAACCATATCCATATCGCTTTTTATTTCCGCTGCTTTTAAGCCCGTCACTGGTTCAAGCGCTTCGCTTAACAGATTTTTAAGGTCTTCTCCTTTATCCTCTGGTACATTCTGAAGTCTTAGGAAAAAATTCGATCTTTCCATCTGTAGTTTCAAAAGCTGATCAGAATGGAAGGCCTTTTCTTTCTCCGCTTTTTGTAGTCTTGAATCATGATTTTTAACTGTAGTCTTAACTTCCAGAAGTTCTCGCTGCAGCTTCTCTGTAGTTTTATTCGACTCCTTCAGGTCTAATTGCATCTTGTCCATCTTAACGTTGAGAGCTGTCATTTGGTCCACTAGAGGTCGCAATAACGAGGAGAACACCGTGCTCATCTCCATGGTATCAACCTTTGAACTCGGAGCTGTACTTCCTAGTTTGGGGGAAGGTTTCGGTTTCCCCGCCATTGTTGAGACTGTGCTTCTTTGTTGATAGTTAGATAAGATGGACGAAAGGAGCAAATTCCACGACTGCGCTTATATCTTTTTAAAGTTCATATCCTCTAAAGCGCGATGCTGCCATCAAGCAAGCCGGACATACGTTTTTTCATGCAGTAACGCCACGTAAAGAGTCCCGTAAGTACGCCAGTCTCGAGGGGGGGGGGTTTACTCCACCCGCCTTTCCCGCTGTATTCTGTTTCTTTTTACTTCGGACTCACTGTTTCTCCAAGCGTGACTGTCAGTTCCAGCCTCATTGCTTCACACTCTCTGCTGCTTCTCGGTTTTGCGCTTTTAGCCATACGGCTCCCACGGACGGGGGAACCTATGGGGGTGATGAAAGGGGACCTCAATCCCTCGATCGCCACCGTAGGGAGAGATCCCCTTCGTGCCACCCCAGGCAGAGCCCCTTCACTAGGGTCTCTGGGGGCTCGGCACCGGTCCGAAGCCCCTTCTTCCCGCCGGGTACGGATCGCGCTCCCCGCTGGTGCGGAGGAGCGCGTCCGCCATAGTCGCAAGTCTTGCCGGAAGTCCACGAAGGAAGATTTCTGTGCGGCTTCCATTGTGCCTGCAAACTTGCACCCAGCCCAATTATTTAAGAGTTATTCAATCTATTGCAATTCTGCCGCAGGGCAGACCAAACAGTAGGAAATTGGCTAGTGGTTGTGAGGTATTTGCATGTTATTTCACAGACAAGATCATGACGCTCCAGCATGACCTCTCAACCACAATTGAGACAATAAGGGAACTGGAAGCCCGTTGTCCATCTTCAGTTCCAATATTGGACAACTTCATCCAACTCTCCCAGGGGAAAATCAACAAGATCTTGACAACTGTGAGGCCTACTACCTGTCTCCTTGACTCATGCCCTTCCCGGCTAGTGAAAGCTTGTGGGGAGAGTATTCAGGTCCCTCTGATAGAAATCATCAACTTGTCTCTGTCTACTGGGACTTTCCCAGGGGTTCTGAAGGAGACAGTAGTTTGTCTGCTCCTGAAAAAACCTACACTGGACCCTACAGTCCTGGCCAACTATTGCCTAATATCGAACTTACCATTCCTGGGTAATGTTGTTGAGAGAACAGTGGCCGAACAACTCCAAGTTTTCCTGGATGACGCTTCCATCCTTGATCCTTTCCAGTCCAGATTCTGCCCTGGCCGCAGGACAGAGACAGCTCTGGTTGCCCTTACATATGACCTCCATAGACATCTGGACTGGGGAAGGTTGGTGCTGCTGTTATTACTCAATCTGACAGCAGTGCCTGACACGGTCAGTTATGATCTGTTGACTCACCGCCTTGCTGACGTAGGAGTTCAGGGGTTGCCTTGCAATGGTTTTCCTCTTTTCTCCATGGTTGGGGACAGTGGGTGGCACTGGGCAAAAGGATCTCCCTGTGATACCCACGGTAATGTGGAGTGCAGCAGGAAGTGATCCTCTTGCCAATGTTATTTAACATCTACATGTGCCCCCTCGCCCAGTTAGTTTGGAGGTATGGACTGGGTTGCCATCAATATGCAGATGACACCCAGCTCTATCTGTTACGGGATGGCCATCTGTCCTCCACCCCGATAATCTGTGATGTAAACATTCATTTTTATTCCGGCTCATATATACAATACAGAAAACTATGTGTAGCCCTGGAAACATGTGAACATTTTAAGTTGCTCAGCAGTTAGTCTTCTAAAAATCAGATCAAATTTGAAATTTGACAAATATGGGGAAGATTAAGAAAATGCATCCCAGATTTAATTCATTAAGATCAAACGGGATTTGTTCCAAAATGATATATGAAAGACAATATTAGATATTTGTATATTTTGCACTTTGATTCTTGCCATGTTTGAAGTATTTCTGGCATTGAACAGCCATAGCTCAATCAGGAAGCAGATACTTTAAACACAGACAGTCTCAAGTTCAGTACTTAGTATTAAAGTATCTCAGGTGCCCTTTTTCTGGCTAACGCTCTGAAGAACTGTTGCCAGTCAGAGTAGAGACCATATTGATCTAGATGGACTAATGGCCTGACTTGGTATGAGGCACCCTAATACGCTGATATTTGTTTATGTAGATATGTACACCCCATTTTGGGACTTTGACAAATGTTCTTTGGCTCTAGGACCCATTCCAAAACTTTTAGGAGCCAGACTTATATTTTGTCCTTCGGGGTTCTATATTTTAATAACCAAGTTTTCTAGTTATTGCTACCATAAAACCTAACCCTAACTACTTTCCAATTTCCTATAATTTTATTAAAGCTGTGACGAAGTGTTATAGTATATGCATAAATGTAGGAGTAATCCTAGTTTTCATCATCAAAACGAAAAGCTGTCCTAACTCTACTTTAACTTCTCCACAATTACTCAAAATTACATTATTGCTTTAAAAAGTTCCATTTAACTGAATAGTGGCACTGTTAGGCTTGCCATTTGCTCACAGACAAACCCCCACACACACTCAGTTCCCTGCCCTTGAGAAATTAAGAAGTGGAAGATGAAACTTCCTAAAAATGGCCTTCATAGTGATGCTCTAGGAATTTCCCCATGTCTCTGTGGTCTTTACCGTAGAAATCAGATAACATTCCCAGAGCATCACCCAAGAGTAATGTCATGTCTTCCCCAAACTACACCTTCCCCCAATCATTGCCCTCAATCTTCAGGCATTTGTCAAGGCAGTCCAGGCAAACCTAGGCAGTATAGAAGGCAACTGATTGAGAAATGAAGTCATCCATCACTGCTGTATGGTTTACAGTTAAGTTTGTTTACAAAGATTCCAGGACAAGAACTTCATGCACGTTTATTTTTATGTTCTACGGCAAAATATTATGATAAAAACCAAGAAAGCCAGCTTTCTTGTTCAGTCTTGGCCAGTTCCTCCCCTTATCCCAACCATAGCCCTTTTGGTGGTCAAAGGGGACCTTTTCCTTTCTGTGATCTTAGGAGTCCGGAGATCAGCTGTAATTCTGAGACAGTTCCAGGCCTCATCTTGAGGCTGTTACCCATAGGCAGAAGGCATATGGTAATCACCAATCCGATAGTGAACTTAGAAGCAATGCCAGGGGTACTACAGAGTGTGGCAGTGAAACTGAGGTGCCCCAGTGGCCTCCGTGGAAGAAAGTTCCATTCCATTGAAAGAAATAAGCGAACCACCATGTCCATAGCATACTAAGATCAGTTCTTTGGACATGTGGAAACTACAGTGCAGTCCCCTTGAAAGAGTCTAAGCTCACTGTCAGTGGCTTCAACGGTTTTCAGTTCCTCTCCCCCTTAAATTTATGCAAATTTTACTGTGGCTTAAATTTTTATAAGTATTATTCCATTCAGAATAATTTCCACACAAAACTCTAAACTGTTTGAAAATAACATTTAAACCACAGTTGCTTTAATTTTTTTTGGTGAGTATTTCAGTTCTTATATTTGGTGCTGTTGGGACATAAGGAGCTTTTAAAGTGTTGTTTGCTACATGTAAGCCAGATAAATATGCTAAATCATGCTCTGTTTAGGGCACTGGAAAATTTTCCAAGTCACATTTTTCCTTGAAAATCCACATCACTGTTGGAATGTCTTTTTGACAAGTCCTGCCTTAACTACACCCAACACTGGTCCCGGTCACGTGAGCGGAATAATCTGGAGGGGAAGTGAGGCTATGTGCTCCGGAGTAGTTTGACCTGCAGTTACATGATCACACAGTTCTGTGAAGCTGCGGGCACAGCCCGCCACCGCGTGATCAGACGCAATCGCGGGTGAGTCAGGGGGGTTGGCCTTTTTTTGATGCACTTAAATGGGGGATTGATGAATTGCATCTCCACCCTGAGGGCTTCCTATGGCAGTATGCAATGATGTGCTAGGGCTGCCAAGTCCCCCTGGGGGTGGAGAATCCCCCGCTAAAGGGGTCCCCAATCTGCTGGTCCAGATTTGGCCGGCGGGGGGAACCCCACCCCCCCAAGTGGTCCAATCCGGCCAACTGCCCAGCATGATGATGTCACCCGGAGGTGATGTCATCCCGCTGGGCCCGTTGCCAGGGCGACGCTCTAGCAATCGCCTTGAAATCTCTATGGTACCATAGAATTTTAGGGCAATTACCAGAGCATCGCCCTGGCAACGGGCCCAGCATGATGACGTCACTTCCAGGTGACATCATCATGCCGCGTGCGCACAAAGCATGCACACGAGGCTCACGGAGCAGGAGTGGGACTCGCCCACTCCTGCTGGTAAGTTACTTGGCAACCCTATGATGCGCATAATGAGAAGGGGGAAAAAACAACAGCATGGCATCAGGGTAGCCTGATCAGACTATCCCTGATGCCATGAGTGCGCGCTGGAGCAGTCACACAGGGAAAGTCCATCTGTGGCCCGTAGCAAACCTGTTTGATACTGGACTTTCCCTAGTATCTTTTAACTCCGCTTCTTCAGGAGAGAGAAACTTGTTGTCAATGGGTGTGGGACGCTTGCCAGATGTTCTGGTGTGATCGCGCCCTTAAAATCCACATGGCATTCGTGCCTATCGCGCGGCTAATTCTGCGTGTGATCAGGGCCACTGTTGGGCTTCTTATAGGGTTTTCTGAATTGACATTCTAGCACTTTTGACCTCAAACAATGATATCATTGTAACGATTCCTTGTAGTATCAGAGCTGCAAAGCCTTAAATTGGTTTCAGAAAGTGCTTCTAAAACAACAGTGATGATTTAGCAAAGAACCACAAGGGAATCTACAGGAAGGGTGATAAAGGGATTCCATTCACACCTGTGCGCTGTATCACGGGTCTCATTAACAGTACGCTAGCTGTCATTCCTACGCTCCAAGGTGCACTTATATAGATGAAGTACTTGTGTCAAAGCCAAGGTGAGTGTGCGCGCGTGCACGCACACAGACACACACACACACATTCAGTGTGCTTTTACTTGAAAAATTGAAGGAAACAGAGTGTTGCAAACACAGAACCTCCAGCAACTCTCAACACTTGGAAGCCTCACAGAACCTCAGTGAAAAAGCAATCTGATCTTTTCTGGGATTGACATCACCATAGGCTTTGACTTCTGTGTAGGCTGTACTGGACACCAGCCCAGTGATTAATTGTATGACGCAGAGGGTAGCAGATGTAGCTACTTCACTTTAGATGCTGAATGGTTCTTAGCTCTGCTTCAGAATTTCTGTGTTTTGCAATTTTACGCCACCCATTTAATAATCTCTGCTCAACTAAACTGGGGCTGTTACAGTAATAGTAAGGAAGTAATAAATCCATGTTTGAGTTTGTGGCGTTTTGACATTTTAAAGTTCCACGTATATTGAATTTTTTTAAGAGATAAAAATTGCAACTGTACATTTTAAACCTAACCAAATGAAACTGCTATTTTGACTGCATACATTTCCCTTGGTCTTATATGAATAAAAAATACAGAGTAGGGTTTTCTGCAGAAAGGCTCTGAGATTCATCTGAGGAGGAAAGGGACTAAAAACCCTCAGCTGTTCCATATCTTGCCAATTCCTGTCCCTAACCACATTGAGTTTTTAGGTTTAAGAGAGGCCATGCCAAGTCTTACAGGACTTCTGTGAAGTCAATGAAATAATAATGAAGCTCTTTTATAGGGAACATTATTTTTTTCTGCACAGAGATGGATTACTTTTAATGTTATACTTTCCTTACATCAGAGCATATTTCATCACTGGTAGTTTCTTGTTAGAAAACTGGTCATCCTCCCCACTGGATAAATTTTTTTCCTCTTATTTATTAGTTTATTTATTTTGGATATTTCTATGTCATTTCTTCAGAGTCCTGCTGGAGGTGGCTTCCAGTTAAAATAACATAACAATATAAAAGAAGAAGAAGAAGAAGAAGAGATTAGATTTATACCCCGCCCTCCTCTCCCCAAGGGAGTCTCAGAGCGGCTTACAAATTCCTTTTCCCTTCCCCTCCCCACAACAGACACCCTGTGAGGTAGGTGGGGCTGAGAGAGCTCTTTCCCAAGCTGTCCTTGAGGGAACAGCTGGTACAGAGCTATGGCTTGCCCCAGGTCATCCAGCCAGGTGCAAGTGGAGGAGTGGGGAATCAAACCCGGTTCTCCCAGATTAGAGTCCGCACACTTAACCACTACACCAAACTAGCCATTGGATATAAACAGCATTCAGACTATCCATAAAACAGAAGCAACCATTAAAGAGCTGGTGAGAGAACACATCTAATTGAAAGCCTGGGTAAAAAGATGTAATTTTTTTTCTTGGTACCTAAAAGAAAATTAAGTATGTGCCAGGCGAGCCTCTAGAGGGAGGGCATTTGAGAGGCAAGATGCCACAACAAAAAATGCCCTGTCTCTAGTTGCCACCCTCCTTACCTCAGAAGGCGAGAGTGGTACTTGAGAAGTAGACCTTAACTTGCAGGCTGGATCATATAAGAACATAAGAGCAGCCATGGATCATATAAGAACATAAGAGAAGCCAATGTTGGATCAGGCCAATGGCCCATCCAGTCCAACACTCTGTCACACAGTGGCCAAAAATACCAGGTGCCATCAGGAGGTCCACCAGTGGGGCCAGGACACTAGAAGCCCTCCCAATGTTGCCCCCCCCCAGCATCAAAAATACAGAGCATCACTTGCCCCAGAGTTCCTATCTATATCTTGTGGCTAATAGCCACTGATGGATCTGCTCCATAATGATAATGTGCTTCTCTGAATAAATTTTACTCTCTTATAAATAATGTTTATAAAACCTATTCTAATGCTGCAAAGCGTCCTTCTGAGCATTAGTACAACCTTGACAGATTCCAGAGTATCCATATTGATAGTATCTACAGCATTAAATAGCAAAACAAACCCGCCAAACAAACCCAAAGCAACCGCGTCAGATTTCTTTTTTAAAATTCAGTGCTAGAACAGAACCATACATTTTGATTCAGTAGATCCTTAGGATTATCAGCCTTTCCTATTCACAGAAAAATATAGTATTTTGTGAACTGAGCAGAATGGAAAATGGTATTGTCCTGAAATAGAGGTATCTATCAAATGGACTTCAGTAAGAAAAAGCTACAGCTTACACAGTCACTGCGTTCTAGCAATTCCTCGTGAACTCCAGAGTTACAGTGTATAAGCAGTATTTCAGTAGAGAAGATCTGGCTGCCTGTACGTGAGTTTGGAATGGCCTAGCCTCAAATGAGTCAAATGCAAAAGCTCACTCACATGGCAGCTTTATGTTTTCCCAACAGTGGATATGGTATTCTTGGATAGAGGCAGTGCTACAGTGGCCTCCTGCATTGCAGGATGAGCACAGCTATTACACACCCTACAAAATGGCTGCCGATGCCCTGAGGCGTGTTTGGCTTGACATAAGGTGAGGCACAGTTCCAGTTCACACACCCTTGGGGTGGTGGCATGCTGGATCAAGATTTATGCCCATGACAGCACAGTCAGAAATAGACTAAAGAAGAATGACAGCCCACATAGGATGTAAGCAATTGTGTTTCTTCCAAAAAAAGTCGTGTGAATCATCTTCTTCAGTGAGTGATGGATGTGAGTGGGAAGGCAGGAAGTAACAATGCCTACTTTTCTGCGAGGTGAAATGACAGGCAGTAGCTTTTGGAGAACTGACCTCCCCCCCCCCCCTCCTCTTTGCCCAGTACATTTTAGAGCAGAGAAGAAACACTTTTGAAGTGATACCAACAACCTGTCAGCCTATTTCCCTTCCTACCTGTTTTTCAGTGAAGATCCATTTTGTAAAAGACTCATTTAAAATCAGAAATCTTCCTCTCAAAGAATCCTGGCTTTAAGCGTAGGTCCATATTTTATTCTACAGAGCCACTTTGTACCCCAAAAGTCATTTCTCCCTCTTCTTCCCCCCCCCCCCAAGCCAGCTTTGATATTTCCATAAGTAGAATATGAAGCTAGCTGTGCTTTTCTCCCCGCCCCCAGTTCTTATAGCTAGTTTTTCTGTATGAATCATATGTTGACATGCCTAGCTGACTAACCATTCTGACCATCATCAATGTCAAACTTTAAAGCACAAATCCACTCATTTTGTTCTGCCTTTTTATGATTCATGTTTCTGATAATAACATTTCCGCAGCACTTAATTGAGTACTATCAAAAGGTATTTGCAGGGGACAGTTCTTATGACTGATTTATAATGAAAGAGTTGAAAGGGGAGGGGGGGGGGAGGAAATGTACCTAGGGAGCAATAGCCATAATCAAACTGAATCTTTGTTTAGCTTTTAAAAGCTTTTTCAGGAAGTCAGGGGGAAAAAATTAAAAAGCCTTTATCTACATTTGTGCTACCCTCTTTCATTACTATTTGCAGCATGTGTTTTTAATTATTACATGGCTTCTTTTAGAATAATGGGCGAAATTAATCTATCACAATATGCCCATTTATATGCCAGGAATGAAATCTGCTTGGAGTCTCTGTACGTAGGATGTAGCATAAACTGCTGATGTACTTTTGGAGACTGCTATTAGAATTGTTGTTCAGTTATTAGTATCAGTTCAGAGTGAAATCCATGGCCTGACCTTAAGATGCAGTACTTTGCTATCAGAGCCTGGACTTCACAGAGGTTTATAAAATTGTACATGGGGTAGATGAATTGGACTGAAAGAAGTTTTTCTGTATCTCCCACAATACTGTGTCACACAATAAAGTTGATGGCTGTAGATGCAGCACAAGTGCTTCTCCATACAAGATATAAAATCATAGAATCATGGAAAGGGCCATACAGGCCATCTAGTCCAACTCCCCTGCTCAATGCAGGATCAGCCTAGAGCATCCCTGACAAGTGTTTGTCCAGCTGCTGCTTAAAGACTGCCAGTGAGGAGGAGCTCACCACCTCCCTAGGCAGCTGATTCCACTGTAGAACAACTCTTACTGTAAAAAAGTTTCCCCTAATATCCAGCCAGTACCTTCCCACCCTTAATATAAACCCATGATTGCGAGTCCTATCCTCTGCTGCCAGCAGGAACAGCTCCGTGCCCTCCTCGGACAGCCCTTCAAATACTTCAGGAGAGCAATCATGTCCCCCCTCAACCTCCTCTTCTCCAGACTAAACATTCCCAAGTCCTTCAGCCTTTCCTCACAGGGCTTGGCCTCCAGGTCCCCGATCATCCTGGTCACTCACCTGCATACCCACTCGATTCTGTCCACATCATTTTTGAAGTGAGGCCTCCAGAACTGCACACAATACTCCAGGTGTGGCCTCACCAAAGGTACAGTGGGACTATGACATCTTGTGATTTGGATGTTATGCCTCTGTTGATACACCCCCAAGGTCGCATTAACCTTTTTTGTCACCACCTCACACTGGCTGCTCATATTTAACTTTTGGTCCACCTGTATCCCAAGATCTTGTTCTCACACACTGCTACCCAGAAGTGTATCCCCCATCCAGTATGCATGTTCCTCATTTTTTTTAACTCAGATGTAGAACTTGGCACTTACCCTTGTTAAATTACATTTTGTTCATATCCGTCCACTTTTCCAGTGTGTTCAGATCTCATTGAATTCTATATCTTTTGGTGTGCTTGCTGCTCCTCCCAATTTGGTGTGCTCTGCAGATTTCATGAGTGTCTCCTCTACACCCTCATCCAGATCATTGATAAAAATATTGAAAAACTTTATCTGCCCCCTTCCTAAGCTTCCCCTCCTTTCCTTGCCCTAGCAGCCTGGACAAACTCTATGTGGTTCTGGCTGCCAGTCTGGGCCCAGCTATATAGTGAGGAACCTGTAAGGGCTTGTGTAGGGTCCACCTCACTTTCCACTCGATCTCCTTCCCCACACTATTTTCACTTTTCTTCCCCCAGGCAGCCTCCCTATCCTCACCTTTCCCTGCTTCCTTTTCTCCTCCCCACCCACCCTCTCACCCACCAGTATAGGACCTCCCTTTTATCTGCCCTCCATCTTCAGCTATATTTATTTACTTGTCACTGAGGGCATTCATTTCTTAAAGCTATAGACATTGCTTCTATTATTTTGTAGAGGTGGGTTAAGCCCCCAATGTTGTTGTTGTTGTTTTTAAAATGTCAGCTTCTTCTGTAAATATGGGGCTTTTTTCAGGTTTCTGGAAAAATCTGCCTTGTCTGTCCATGGCTCCAGTCTCTGGATTTAAGCATCCACAGATTTGGCAAACATTGAGAAACAGATATATTGATTACTTCCCTGGCTCATTTCATCATTATTTATGCAGCTTGAATGCCATTTCAACTGCAAGCATGTAAACCGTGCTAGTTTGTATCCGGTTAATAGGTTTGTTACCAAGAGGACAGAAAGTGCAGAGTATACAGTGCCAGAACTCCACATGCTGGTACAATGGGTGGATTACTATATAGTTAGCACTTAACATTTGTATGTTGGGTTTGCCTTTGTACTAGTGCTGCTTAGATCATTGCTACCCACATTACAGCATGAATCTGTAAGTTCTGTTTTAGTATCCATAGTTGTTGCAAATCTCTGTTTGAATCTTATGAATTGGTGCAGAGGTGATGAAAGCATATTCGTAGGTTTTTGCTCTTCATACCCCCAGATCTCCACATTATAAGATTTCAGCACTCATTCATGTGGGTGTTGGAACATGCCCCAAATGTGCCACAAGCTGTGGTCTCAGATTGTAACCTATTGTGTAAATGGAAAGCATGTGAAAATAGTCAAGTCTTTTGTACCGACACCATTTTAACTGCAACTTTTATTTGTACCAGCCCTGGACAGTGAAAATATTTTCTATTACAGGATTCTTCTTCAGATTATTTGTACAGGAATATACTCGAAGAGACATAAAACAAATGTGTGACACAGTGAGATTTATGAAAATTGGTACAACAGATTTGTGGGGCAAAGTTTTGCAAACAGGAAAAGTTAACTGATGAGGGGAGAAATTCAAAGCAGAGGGGTCTGAAGAAATACCCATTTGCTTTTAGTATGATTCTATAGTTCCTTATATCCAGGAGTAGTATATCACAAGTAATTCATGGCTCCAATAAGAGCTGTTACCAAAGCCTACCAATGGGTACGTTCAAGGTCACATGACTTGTAGCCTTTCATGTGTTGGACTCAATATCTTATTCCACTGGCATCTGTTGAGTTCCTCTGGTGCAAGGACCTTTGCAATGACCCAGGACACTATTGCATGAACACAAGGGTACTGAGTCAGCAGAAGTGTTCTTGCACCAGAGAAAAGCACAGGTGTTTGTGGACTATGCATCCAACTACCAAATCTTCATTTTTACATATATACATTATACATACCACATATGCTGCAATACTTACACACTTGCGAAAAAGCAAATGCAGTAAAAAAGGTCTAATTCTGCAAATGAAAGTGAAAATCACCAATTCAATTTCCTTCTTGTATCATCCTATATTTATTTTAAACAATATGTTTTAAGCAATATGTAGTATGTTATTTTTTCATATTGCAGTTGAATAAGATACTTTCAAATGAACTTTAGGACTCTGAAAATTCTATACATCCCTGGATGTTGAAGAAAGACCCTGTCAAAGCCTTATGAGTAGATTGGTTGGTGATAGGGCTGCCAAGTCAGCCCGGGGGGCGGGGGATCCCCCGCTACAGGGGTTCCCGATCCGCTGGCCAGCATTCGGTCGGTGGGGGAAACCCCACCCCCGAAGTTGTCCAGCCTGGATGACTTCCCTCACATAATGACATCACCCGGAAGTGACGTCAGCACGTTGGGGGCGTTGCCAGGGCCCCTGGCAACGCCCCCAACGTGCTGACGTCACTTCTGGTGACGTCAGCCTCCGCGTGCGCTTTGCGCACACACCGATGAAGCTCCCAGCCGGCAGAGGACTCCCCCCCACCGGTAAGCTCGAGGGACTTGGCAACCCTAGTTGGTGAGGGCTGTAGATACCATGTGGCATGGATGTGCAAGTAGCCCATGTATAGTTACATCTTTTACAAAACTGAAAAATAGGATCTAAAAAACTAGGCAAGTAAATGTTAAATAGTTGATGTTATTTTGCAATACTAATGAATTCTCTGGATTTCATTGTATGTGAGATGTTAATTGAAAAGTGAAAAAATTATTCTACAGCTGAGCTTCACATCCTTACAAAGTCACAGTTCATTATAATGCAATGGTAGAGGGTACCATTGGATCTGGAAGGGCTGAGGGCGACAACACTACTAATCTGCAGCTTAAATAAAAAAGTAAATGTTGTAAGGAATGGATACACTTTTTGGTATGCAAAAGAGGCCGATGTGTGTGAGTATCTTAGCTGATAAGAACTCATGTTTCATGATCTGGAACATTTTTTTTGTAACCTCAAGGATTTGACACCTAGTGTAGATGGCTATCAAGTAGCCTGTCAAGTACTATTCTGGGAGGAGACAGTGGGAAATCCAGCCATATTTGATGCCCCATTGCAGAGAAGTCCCCCTCACACACATGTTCAATACCTCTGGCGCACAATGACCAGAAACTTTTGCAGCCTGTCCTCTGGTTCTGTACCAATCCAAGCTCTCCATGCAACACTCAAGGTACTTTATACAATACCAATACCATTCGGCATACTGGTGAGATAAGTAAGGAGGCCGGAGTAGCTGAGCCTGGTGGGGGAACACCTCATTCATCCTACTGGGCCAACCTTGCCTGCTATATGGATGGTGTTCCACTGGAAAGATTTTCATCATCAACAAAGCTCTTCTGCCTGAGAATTTCCATGGGCCAGTATCTATAAACTGCACACGGCACGCCTAAAGTAGCTTTTTGGAACCTGGCCATTGAATTTATGGGACTACCCCTGTTTATATAAGAGAGTCATTAAAAAGTTATGAAACTGGAAAGCGGCAGAAGGTTGTCTGCAAGAAGAGGTGTGGTCCAAAGCAGTGGTGAAGCTTTCAAGCTAGCTAATTGCAGGAATGTTTTAGTGTCCTAGTTCTTCTTCAATAGATTTATAGACCATAATACAAAAGAAAAGGTGGGTCTTCAGTGGGAAATACATCACATTCTTCATCAATGTGAGAATGCTATTAGAGTTGATCTACATTGATATTCCGAGCCCTGTTTTTTTTGTTCTGACATTACTTTCCTAAGGACATTTTAAAAAATCCCTGACAAGCACACCTATAGCACATCTTCACTATTTTCTCGTGGTTGCCACTGTGTTGTAAACTGCATGGTCAGTGCTAGATGCCCCACTAGTTCCTGTCAGGCTTTCCCATGCCTATTGCCTGCTCACTTACTGATCGTTGATGTATTTTTTTGGTTGGTTGAGAGGGCTTTTTCATGCAAGCCATCTGCTAGCTTTTCCAGGGCTGGAATGCTCGTATGAACATAAAAAGAGCACTGCTGGTTCAGATCACTCGTCCATCTAGTTCAGCATCCTGTTTCATACGATGGCCAATCAGTTCTTCCGGAGGTCCAACAACAAGGCATAGAGGCTGAGTCCTTCCCTGATATTGCCTCCCGGCGCTAGTATTAAGAGGTTTACTGCCTCTGAACATGGGTGTTCCCTTTAGCTAACCACTGTCTCCTCTAAAGTCCTCTGGAGTCTGTGAGAAGACAAGTGCTTGAAAGGGCTATACATTCCGTGATCTTCAAATACTTGCTTTCCCAGTACAAGACTGGCAAATACTAGATACATGTTTGTTCTTCTTTAGAAGAAGCTCTAGCTTTCTCTGCAGTGCAAACAGCAAGCAAACAGATGAGTAAAATCAGACAAACAGGGTGATCCTTAGTGCAGTTATTAGAAGTGCAACTGAAATGAGGGGGATGCACTCAAAGCTACCAGTTATCACAAACAGGAGGGGGAAGCAAGATCTATTAATTGCTTCCCTCCGCTTTGAAGGAAGAAAGAGCACATGTTTTTAAAACCTCTTATATTTCCTGTAGGTATGTTCTTTAAGATGAAGGACCTCCCCATAAAGAGGGAAGGACCATGTTGGCCAAGTTCCTTTCTCACCATTTCCTCAGCATATTGTTAAGCACTCCCCGTAGCCCTCAGCAATGAGATGCTGATGGGCAATACTTGGGATTTAAATTACCCTTGGATAACAGAGTACCAGGGTTTTTGGAATCTGTCCATTTACAAAGACACCTGCAGAACCTTTTATTGTTCGGCCCTTTCTTACACACCCAGGAAAATGCTGGTTGCCTCTTTGGGGTCAGGAAGCAATTTTTCTCCACGCCAGTTTGGCCAGGGACCCTGGAGGTTTTTTGTCATCTTCTGAGTATGGAACAGCGGTCACTGAGGGTGTGGAGGGGGGGAGGTATTTGTGGATTTCCTGCATTGTGCAGGGGGTTGGACTAGATGACCCTGGAGGCCCCTTCCAACTCTATGATTCTAAGATTCTAAGATTTTTTTAAAAAAAGAGGAAATATAACGCTAATCCTGCATCAGGATCTCCAAGGAAACATCTATAGGCCCCCCTGTTCCCTCGTATTTAATCAAATGGGGGTTAAAAACACCTCCCTTCTCCGAATTCAAATTGCAACAAAAGCAGTTTCTGTGCCTCTTCCTGTAGTTGATTGGTATACCATTCCAGGGGCAGTGGAGAGAGATTTCTAGCCAACGCAAAACCATTCTTTTTGCAAAGTCCTCGACCCCTGTCCAGTGTTGATTAAGACAACCAAATTTAGGAATGGAGAAAGTCAGCGCGTGTGAAAGAAAGCTGCTTTGAAATCAGTGGTGGTGGAAAGTGGTGACTCCGCAGGGATTTTGAAGGCATGAGATGAGCAGGGGTGGGTCACCGTTGCCTGCCTGTGTCTGGACCTCCTTGGTGGTCTCCCATCCAAGTACTAACCGGGGCTGACTCTGCTTAGCTTCCGAGAAGTGATGAGACCAGTCTAGCCTGGGCTACCCAGGTCAGGGCGCTTTGAAATTAGCTTTGAAATGGCTTGGATGGAAATAAAAAGCATAAAAAATGATTTTCAAACTGTGTTTAAGGGATACTGAGGTTTTCCTGGGAGAGATTTCACAGTGGCTTGTCTGGGGCTTCTCAGTATTAGCAGTGAAGGGCAAGCCAACACGCTCAACAGATGCAAAGGAATGAATGCCTTGGACCACAGCCTTTTCCGTCTATGCAGGGAGTTGTTTGTAAAGAAGAGTGTTATATGAGAACATCAGATAAATTAGCAGTGTTACAATACAAAAATAGATATTGTTGGCTAATATAATGCATTAAAGGTGTTATAATCATTAAAGGTGTTATAATCTGACCAGACCATGTGGAATGCAGGAACTAGGAAGATGGATTTTATTGAATTTCTCCCCCCCCCCCCCCCCCCCCCCGTTTGAAAATCCTACTTTCTAACAGGGGTTATCCCTGTCAGGATAAATGTAGAGTTGCTGTTTCCCCCAATACTAATAAAATTCAGATTATTACTATTAAAATCTATGTTGGCTTTTGCATTGGTTGCATGCAAATTGTGTATCACAAAGCAGGGTGCAAATGTTTAAATAAATACTGTATAAATTTTGAAAAAAAGAAAGGAAGGAAGAAAATAAACTGCTTGGGAATACCAGTAACGACATTGTAAGAAACAGCAAAGCTCACATATGGCCGGGGTGGGGGGGGGGAGAGAAATTTAAAAGCACTGTGTTCATAATGACATCTCATTGGTTTCACAGAGGGGAAACAATCACCATTTTGAGAAAGTAAAATCAGAAAAGCTACTTTAATATAGTGGGGGGGAGGTATTTGTATATTGATTTTTGTGGTGGCTCTAGACAAGGTACGTAGCTTGGAGCTCTCACCACAGTGTAGGTCCCAAGCAGTGGCACAGCATCTGCTTATAAGCTGCGCTGGCTCTCTGCCCAAACGACTGAAAGGTGTTGGCATCAGATATTTCTCTGTCGTACCAAATATGTTCTGAGTGATTCAGGTTTCCAGCATCCTCTAGCCTAGTTTCATTCCATCAAAAATCCCCAGTATTTATTGTGAACCACAGTAAGCATCCCAAAGGGCAGAAAGGTGGGTACTCATGTTCGTTTGTTCTCCGTAGGCATAATGGGGAAGCAGAATAGCAAACTGGCTCCTGAAGTGATGGAGGATCTCGTGAAGAGCACAGAGTTTAACGAACACGAACTCAAACAGTGGTACAAAGGATTTCTAAAGGACTGTCCCAGTGGGAGACTGAACCTGGAGGAGTTTCAGCAACTTTACGTAAAGGTAATCTCCACACCCCTTCTGTCTCAGTAGAAGTAACATATTGGGATCCTATCTAATACCATGGCTCAAAAAACCAGGGCATTTCTTGAGGATTTTTGTCATACCATGTGATGAACAGTTGTTGCTCTTTTATTACAGAGAAATAGTTTCTTTTCTTTTGTAGTCCCTTTGCAAGGCTGTTTTCCCACTGTTATTCTTGATATTGTATTTTCCTTGTATTCTAACTACACAGTTCTTTCATTACAAAAATGTGATTCATGCCCTCACCAAGTGTGTTTATCACTGGGTTGGATCCAGCAACCCAGATTTCTGCTAATGGAAGGAGGGGGTGATTTTTACCAATTGCTCCCTTCTACTGCAACACCTCAATTAGCTATTTGTTAGGGTCGCTCATCACCAACAGCAGTATTTTGAGGAGCATTGGGGCTGCAATGGAACTGGGAAGTCAAGCGCATCCTTTCCCGCTGGCAGACATCTGTCAGCAGAAATTACTACTGAATCCAAACAACTGTATGCTATAGCCTATCTGTACTTCTTTATCTCCTTCCTAGTTTGGTATGCCAACCAATCAAAATTGGCAACCATCCTAGTCAGCTTTTGATTATCACCTGCCAGCATAATTGACAAAAGTATCCTTCTATTATGACCTGGGATGTATGCAGTGTTCCCTCTAAGCTGAGTTAGTGTGAGCTAGCTCACAGTTTTTGAGCCTCCGGCTCACACATTTTTGTCTCAGCTCAGGAAGGATGGCTCCAGAGCAAACTAATTTATGCAGCAGCCAAATCACCTGCTCACAAGTTTAATGCCAGTAGCTCACAAAGTAGAACTTTTGCTCACAGGACTCCACAGCTTAGAGGGAGCATTGGATGTATGTTATATATTGTCCCAGCCATTACTGAAAGTGTTCAGTATTGTTTTTGTTTCCATATTTAGTATAATTTCAGGAGAGGGGTCGCATTTGTTCATTAAGATGTAGTCTTGTTCTTTTAATCATTTTTGCCTGGCTCAGGTTTCATTATTACATTCCCTTTTGTTTGCACTGGTTTGAATGGGAAATATTTCTAGGTTTAACTTCTTTATTTACCCCCCAATTTGAATGTAATTTTCAAAGACTGTCCCTTCCTCCCAGAGAGTTCTGTATGAAAAATTATCATGAAAGAGGGGGACCCAGTTTTATAGGTTAATAAAGACTAAACATGGAGAGAGAGAAAAGTATAATTCATTCATTATTTTCATTGCCCTAACAAATGTGATTTTTCTGGTTTGTTTGTTTTTTTAACTGAATCTGTGGCGAAATTTCGGGTAGCGTGCTACTACGTTCGAAACATATGATCAAATACATGGTAATACTTGCCTAGTAGTCTCTGTTTTATGCTTTTTCCTCTATTTTATTATGCACAACTGTACTTTTATAGAATTTTATTTTTAAACCAGTTTTTATACATATATTATCCTAAGTTCAGTTATTTAAGGATGTGCCTTTTATGAGTTGTTGTCATAATAAATGCTTCACTTCCCTTCAGTAGTTTTGATGCAAATAGACATCCTGAACTGTCATGATTATCATTCACAACAGGCCTGACTTGTCCACATAGGGAAATCCAGTAGCAGACGTGTGATGATCCAAGGATGTGTGGATGCAGCCAGGATTATTGTGAGGCTAACAAGGGAGCAGGGGAGCCCTACATGTGCTGCCCTGGACTCCTGAGAGGAAGACGTAGATAAAAATATATCTAGCAAATGAATGGGGGGGAGGTGAGTGACAAAATTCCACTTCCCCACCATCAAGGCCATTTCTGTACTAAAGAAGTTTTGTTTGTTTGTTTGTTTCTGTTTTAGATTCTTTAGAGGCTATACCACTCAAGCCAGAGCACCTGAATCTACTGTTTGGCCATTATTATTATTCATTTTCTTTCACAATTATTACTGAAAAATAGACAGAAAGTATGTTCTCATTATCATTCAGTTTTGTATAACATTGCAGGGGTTTGTTGACTGCTAGGCTTTCAAACAGTAAGCTTTTTACTCCAGCAGTAACTTCACCATTAAAATACTCTGATTTGAGAAGAAGTATTAGTGCAGAGTTTGATTGCCAAATTTATTCACTTAATTAATTAGTTGTATTCTATATTCCTTCCCAATGGGGACCCAAAGCATCTTATAAGAGAAAGAAAGAAAATACAAAGTCCTTCTGAGGAGATGTATAGATGTACTTTTTCCAGGTGTGCATTACCTGTATGGCTTGGTAAATGTAATGTTTTGGTTTGTCTTTTGCATATACAGTCATTTTACAAATATTGTTGTTTTCTGGGGAATACAGATTGTAGGACATTTATTTACAACTAAATTAGCATGGAAATAATGGGCCAAGGGAATCAGTCTAGCATAGGTTTCTAATGCTACTGCATCCATCTTTTTGATTTATGGTATAAAATCCATCTTTTCTGTGCATAATCCATTATGAACTGATCACCTGACATTATGAAAGAATATGCATCTGGAGGGAGATAATCAATGTTCTAGCTCCTTTTTTAGAGCAGTAAAAGACTTGGGACTGAACCCAACTGGCTGTTCTGCTGATGAAAAAGAGTGGAGTGGATCCTCTTTGACAGCCACAAAGGGCATCCATGGACCTGCATAGACAAAAGCCATGTGGGGTGAGAATTGTAATAAGGAAGTAAATTGGACATGGTATGGGGGGGGGGGATCTTGCTGGATCCAAACTAGGGATATGTACCATGAAAAAAATGTATTTTCGGATCTGACTATCAGGGAGCCCAGTTCCCAAAAATTGGTTTGATATTTGGATCCAGGTTTATTGTTTGTTTGTTTCAGGGTACCGATATTATTCGACTTTATTATTCCCTATGGGAAATCTTTCTGGGAGGCTGGAGTGACTTTTTAAAGCAAATGGCACCAAAGTTGCAGTGGAGCTGCTGGTGCCTGTCTCCTAAACAACCCCAAAGTTTCAAATGAATTGGACCAAGAGGATTCTATCATCACCCACTGTTGCCAGTGGGCAATCCTGTCATTTGTTTTAGTACAACACCCAATGTCAAACCAGAAAATCCAACACAAACCAACATGAGCAAATACCACAGTGTTACAAGAGCAACAGAACCAATTTCAAAGCACAGAACCCAAGTCAAACCAACCTAGCAAGGTGATACCAAGCCCTGGCAAGAATACACTGACACAGACACACAGTAAAATTAAAGAAAAACAGTCCTGGGAGCTTAAAACACTGTCTCTCGAAGTTCCCAGTCATTGCAGAATATTTCTGGAATTTTAAAAAATCTTTATTTGGACCAGAAATATCCGAATGTACATCCCTAATGCACCCTGAATGCACAAACCTTTGATTCCACTTCACTGCATCAAGACACGGTGAAGAGAGTACAAAGTTCATAGTGGCAGTTGTGGCATTTTCTTCACCTTTCCAAAAAGTTTTAAGAATTGACATTCTAGGAGCAAGACTAAAGGGAAAAGGTAATGTTTTGTAATTAAGTGACAGTGGCAATCAGGAACAGTGACTGAAATGAAATAAAATTGCTCTCCAGGTGTATAAAATATATGTTCAGCTCATAAAATATATGTCCTAAGGGGATAATAAAGCATTACAACTTCCTAGAGAACAGGGTCCCAGGGTTCATCAGGAAAGCTTGAGGAAAATGAACAAATTCTGACCCTAACCAGGGGGAGTTCATTCTTCCTTCATTCTAAGCTGGTGAACAGATGAGAAAAGGCAAGATCATAATGCGGTGTCAAGAGACCATGGGGCTCCCAACTCCATGCACCTTCTCAAGGATGATTTGATTTGATTTGATTCCCCTGTTCCCGCACCTGGGATCCTGGAATAAATCTCCTTCTGGTAGCCTGGCGAAGATTGGGTAGGACTCTCAATAGCAATAAGCTTTATTGAAATAAATCCAAAAAGTGGTTCAGGCATAAACATTAAGTGATATGAACAGGCACATATAAAAAAAGTCTCGTTTCCTACATATACGTATGTGAAGACAGATAAATTGCAGTATCTTCAAATCAGCGCCAGTAACAAAGCAACAGAGAGGAAACGTGGCAAGATGGTTCTTGGCCCCCAGTGGCAATACTGGGCCAAGCTAGTAACTTACAACATGTTACTAAGCCCCTTATGTCTTGCTTCCTATGTTGTTGCACTTAAAGGTGTGCAAAAAAAATGCTGGTATTTTTCAGCTATGTAGGATGGGAGCTGCGACAGCAAAGGGCAATATTTAGTCCAAAACCTCGCTGGATCCAGCTCTGTGCATTTAAGTTTCCAGCTGACATCTATAGTACTTAAACCAATTAACTTTGGCTGGATATTGCCTGATACATACAAAACAAGTTATTAAGCACTGTGCTTTTTGCTGTAGGCCCCCTACTAAGAGTCTAAAAGTCCTGTTGCACCATAGAAAGGAGAAAAGCGAAGTCTTTCTTATAACCCAGCTATTGCTGGCAGTGCGGCATTTCATACTACCTCTTTCTAGCTTCCTCTAACACTTCTGTTGTCATTATCAGTACACGTCCTCCTCCTCTTCACTTGCCACATGCAAAGAGGGTGTTGTGCCAAATGCTCCCTTGCGCAGTAGGCGGAAATTTTTGCTTGTTACCTTGTGGGTTTTACGAGAGCCAGGAATGTGTGGTGCCTTCTGCCATCTGTGCTACAGTCATTGCTTTTAGGGCCAAATCATCCTTCCCAGGGGGTAAGGAGGCAATCCAACCTGTCACATCTCAGTTTCCAAACAGTTAAAAATTTATTATGTTAGGCAAAATGGTCTGTGCATGTCCAGTGTCTATCCTACACAAGGCAGAATTGTATTTATTCATTACACTTGGGCAAACGGTGTTGCATACTATAATTTAAAGCTCACGGTTTCCCCAGAATTAGCTCAGCTTTCTCAAGTTTCCAGAATAGCCAAGCTCATGCAAGCATAGTTCACATGTTATGGTGTAGCTCCTCCCCCTCCTACTCTATTGGAGTTGTCTATTGACTTGAGACGCATATGCTTCTTCAACAATGACAACAAGCCTTCATTGTATGGTCAACAAGCATATACTTGTTGCTTACCAATTGCTATGAAATATACTTCAGATTTAATGGAAGCTGTAATAGCAGGGATAAGTGCTTTGACCTAGAGGGGTTGGCCCATTACTGCCGGGCCAGTAGCTACAGTGGGGCTATTGGGGGTTCTGCCCCCTAGGTTAAAGGTTCTGCCCCACAAGATTTTTTTTAGAAGATTTTTTAAGAAGAAGGGGGGTGCACATGGCCCACTGCTTCTTCTGAGAAGCATTTAAAGAGATCCTTTAAATGCTTTTGAGAAGAAGCGGGAGATGGCATGCGCCCCTCTCCCTCCCTCCTGCAGGATTTAAAGGGTCCTCCAGCTGATCAGGGGCCACTTGCTCCCCGCCGATCAGCTGAAGGGCCCTTTAAATCTTGTAGGAGGGGAGGGAGGGGGTGGCCGTCGGTGGTCGGGCAGATTGGAGCTGACATAAAAATAACAGCAACCCCACCAAAAAAAATTTTGCCCCACAAGCCACAAAATCCTGGCTACAGGCCTGGTCACTGCTCTACCTACACCTGTACCCAGTCCCCTCTTACATACCTCCTTGCTTACTACTAACTGAGGGCATAGCAGCTGTCAGCCTTCTTTGTCATTCTTACTTAGCCTTGTCTTTGTAGGGAGGGACTGCTGAGTTCATAAAGGCTCATTTGTACAGCCTTGTTTTTCTTAAAGGGTACTGTGGAATGGAGGGCTCCTCATGGGCAGAGGTAATTTTCATTGGTTTATTAAAGTGGGATCAGTCAGTGCAAAAACTGTGTATTTGCAGACCTAGAACTCACTGTGTAAAGGCATAACCAGGATGTAGCTTGTCTTCACATTTAGTTTGCAGGCTAGCGGTACTGGATCCCTGTCCCCTACCAGCCACAGTAGATACCAGCCACTGTTGGCTTGGAGGAAACATTTGAGTCCACGTACCATTCCTGAACTTTTGGTCATAGTCAATGGTTTGGGAATGTTATATCACGTATGTGTAAACCAACCCTGAGGATGGAACTCAGTGTTAATAGAGGCACATGGTGAACCTGAGAACAGCTCTGCATCTCCTGCTGTGTTCTCCATTAGTAATGTTTTGTAAACAAAATGTATACAATGGCATAATGTCACCTCCACAAGCAGCAGCCAGTGAAGTGATTTGAGTGCTGAGGAATTTGGGGTGTAATCATTTCAAGTCACAGAGTGTATTTTACTACATGTTACCAAAGAGAGATTCGGAAACCCAGGGTTATATTTTTCAAATGTGTTTCCAATAATGTCTTTTGATATGCTTCAAAATGAAGATTTGTTCCTACTTTTATTACAAGGGAGGCTTCACAAAATTCATTTGTTTTAGTGACACACTGTATTTAAATAGGTTTCCATTTTTGTTAAACTAAAATGTTTATTAGATTGGCTGTTATGTATGGATGTCATCAGCATGAATTGTTGGAGTTGTGATAGATTTAAAAGAGATAGTTGCATATCTTTGGGACAAATTCAGTGTGTGTGTGTTTTTCAGAGATACTAAGGACAGAAAATATATATGGTAGCCTCTTGTACACTGCAAATTATGTTATTTGAAATGGATAGCATCCAAAATATAAAGAAAGTAGGAGAGACTTTGTTTACATGGGTAAACAAAAAAGAACAAAAACCTTCAAAACAGAAGAAAAGGCTCAATGGCCCACTTTTTAAAAAATGGTGTTTACCATGACTCAACCATAGGTAATGTGCTGGCTCAGCTGGTACCACGGTTACCTACACACTGGAATCAGGTTAAACAACAAAGCCAAAGGTCGGATAGCCGGGGAAATCAGTCCAAGGTTGCAGGAGTCAGGAACAAGGAGCAATTGCTACACACCAGAAGCAGATCTGAGCATGCAGAGTTGCTACCGTGCTGAGGCAGGTGCATGGAATGTTTCTGAGCAGGTTCTTCCTTCCCTGGGAGTCAAGTCTGCCAAGACTTACAGCTCCTCCCGTTGCTTTTGCAAGAGCTGTAGTCTGGCACTCCTTCTTCGCTCCTGCATGGTTAGCCTCTGATGTGCCCTATGTCTGGGGCACTCAGGAAAACTAGGTGGAGAGTCTGGCCTCAGGGTGTCTTCAACTGGGGGTGCTGGGCCAGGCTCAAGATCTGTCTCTTCTTCTGGCTGCACCTCCTGTGCAGCTCCTGGGGGCTCTTCCTCCTCAGGTGCTGTTGAGGGTTCTTCTTCTGGGCTGACTCCAGAGGAGGCTCGGTTGCTCACTGCTTCTTCCTCAGCTGAGGAGTAGTCAGCCCCAGCAAAGCCAGTACCCATGTCAGGTAACCATACAGAGCCATAAGTTAAAAAAACCATCACAGAGTGCTTAATTCAAAATAACCAACTGAAGTACAGTGAGAATAATCTGTATGATCATTTCAAAGGACAATCCAGTTCCCCACCCCCAGTATCTTATTTCTTTGCGAACAGTCAAACACGTGTTTTAAGTGCTTTGTTGAGTGATCTACTTGGTCCCCTGGGGAAATGTACAATGCTAAAATTGGGATTGCAAAATCATTTCCACGAGGGAATGCTGTGAAATTTCAAACGTGGGTTATGACTTCCCTTGAGAAGAAAACAGAAAAAGTGGCACAGCAGTAAAGAAGGAAGGGTTCCTTTTTATAATTTTGATTTTAAATAATTATATTCTGTCAAAGACCAGAAAAGAACATTGGCAAAAGACCCCATTGCCTGCAGTTGTTTGCCTGTACTTCTTGCCTAACTAGATGTAGTAATGAATACAGAAAGAAAAATGTGTAAGCCATAGGTAGGTTGACGTGTCCTAATACTAAAAAAATATCAAAAGGATGGAGAGGGCTAACATTTGCCACATATACAGAGACTGTGTTCACCATGCATACAGTGGCATTTGGCATAGCAAATACCATGAATGGTGGAAGTAACAAACCACCCATTAAATAACCCTTAGATATAACTTCTTGTTTATCCCTTCAGCCCTTGACATACCAAGGGTGGGGCAGGGGGTGAGATCCACCCGGAGCACAGTATGAGGAAGGCTCTTGAAGGGGGCCCTCGAAGCCAGCTTCATGCTGCATCCAGCCAAATGTCTTTCCTTTTATTTTGAAAATGCAGTTCTAGCTGCTGCCATTAGGGACGCGGGGAAGTTCTGAGCATAGGAAAAAGCAGGCTAGGATCGGCTACACTTCCCTGTCTCCAGGACTGAAGCAATCTTGCTTAATGACAACTGAGCCAGGCGCTGATACCTACTACAGTAATTGCCAGCCTGCAGGTCCTTTTCTCCAGCAGTCTAGCCTTTCTCTCTTCTTTTCCTTGCACCCAGCTCAGCTAGATCTTGCAAAACAGTTGTTAGGGTGTTGCAGCAAGATAAAATAACTATTTTCTCTCTTAATTTCTCTCTCTCTTTCCCATATTTCTCATTCATTTCTGTCTCTCTTCACCTAATTTTTTCGTCCCCCTCCCCTTTACTTTCACTTGGGTTCACGACCTTCTTACCCCTATCCAGCTGTTGACAGAATTTATTTAAGAGCAGTACCTGGGGTTATCCCAGTCAGGGCTAGGCTGAGAGTAGTGTGGCTGGCCCAAGGTCACCCAGCAAGCTTCCATGGCACGAGTGGGGATTCGAAACTGGATCTCCTTTGTTGTTGTTGTTCAGTCACACAGCCAAGTCCGACTCTTCACGACCCTGTGGACCACATCACACCAGGCCCTCCTGTTTTCCGTCGTGCTCCAGAGTTTGCTTAATTTCATGTTCGTTGCATCGACAACACTGTCTAACCATCTCATTCTTTGTCGTCCCCTTCTTTTTCCTTCAATCTTTCCCAGCATCAGGGTCTTCTCCAGTGAGTGCTCCCTTCTCATTTGGTGGCCAAAGTATTTGAGCTTCAGCTTCAGTATCTGGCCTTCCAGGGAGCAGTCAGGGTTCATTTCCTTTAGGATTGACTGATTTGATCTCCTTGCAGTCCAAGAGATCTCCTAGTCCAACACTTTAAACACTACGCCACACTGGCTCTCGTAATGGAATACTGTGTTAGAATTTGATTTTTTTTACTGGCATTTTTATATATATGAAGTTAAATAAAAGGAAATTTTTCACTGTCTGTGTTTCTTTTCTGGCCATTGAAACAAAGTTTGGGTCCAGTAGCACCTTTAAGCACCTCTTATTCTGCTGTTTCAGACCAATATGGCTACCCATCTGAATCTATTGTCTGGCCATTGTTATTTGTTTTATTTCATGATTAATACTGAAAATAATTTTGCCATATAGAGGAGGGGCCCTGGCCTAGATAGCCCCAGCCTAGCCTGATCTCATCAGAGCTCAGAAGCTAAGCAGGGCTGACGTGGAGGCAGGCAATGGCAAACCACCTCCAAAGGTCTCTGGCCTTGAAAACCCTACTGGGCCACCATAAGTCACCTGTGACTTGACAACAACAAAAACAGAGAAAAATTATCCGCCTCAGGTGCCAAATACGCTAGGTACCCCACTGCTCTCAGTTAATGAGCTGACTTCCTGCTTAGTGTTCGGTGGGGACGTACAGGGGCAGGAAGTTGACCTAGCCGGTGGGGACGGACTGGAGTGCCTTTAATAAAGCTGGGCAGGAAGTTGACCTAGCCTTGCTTATCCCTCCTTGCTTCAGCTGCCATTATTATGTATTTATGTATTAAAATATTTCCGTCCCGTCTTTCTCACTGTTCAAGGGAGACTCAGGGCAGCATACATCATCATCCAAGCTAGCAACAAAGATTAAAGTCAAAGCCTTACAAAGCCAGAAACAGGCAGGCTTACAACTTCAGTAACAACAACCAGCCCTGTGTATCCATAGGCATAATGTATCTCGACAGTCATCAAAGGTTCAGTGTCCATTTATATCAAAGCTCAGAGTCCGTCACCACCGTCTGCTGCCTGTCAAACTGGCCTAACATTGGGGCTCTCCGTACTTCTTCTAACTGATTCTTTGGGTTGGACCTGTTGCTGTGAAAGAACTATCTTGAGTAGTAGCTGAATAAATAGCTTTCAAAGAGATCTCCACTAGAAGGAGGCTCTGTGAGGGCCTAAGGTGGTGTACAGGTACAGGTTCATATTGAGAGAGGTGGTTCCTCAGATAAGCAGGTCCTAGGTCATACAGGCCCTTCAATTTAGTGTAACCAGTATCTCCAGCTCCTTCTTTCATGCCAGCCTGGACTTCTGACTGTCGTGTAAGAGCTTCCATTCCACTGAGGTAATATTAGAAGAGGCAATTTTCTGTTGTCATCTTTTCTGTTTAGTGCATTAGTACCACCGTGACTGGAACAGGTAGATCAATAAAAAACAATTACGCACTGTCATGTCTGGTACCTACAGTACTGTACAAAGTGTATGTCACCAAATTGTAGCCAAACACCCTGTTAGTCATCCTAGATACCTTGTGTTGTCATGGAAAGGCCACACTTGAGATTCAGGTCAGATTTCTGCTAATCATAGACAGAGCGTTTCCAGCACCTTGGGATATCAACCTTATTTTCCCTCAGGGAAAGCAAATCTGTCTCTTATTTGTGTTTCATTAGAGTTTGCCTGAATCGCCTTATTTTTGCCAACAAAACCACTGATCACAGAGTGACTGCTCCAACTTACTTGGTGTGCAAATTTTCTCTCTTAATTATATATTTCAAGCATGACAAAACAACAGTGAAGAAACATTCATATCAGAAGATTAAGCAGCTACAGCTAGATGATAGAAGGGGAGAACGTGAAGTGCTAGAAGGAGAGAGGTTCCCTCCCCCCAAATGTGCTACTGTTAAATGTATCACTGTGTTTTTTCACAAAGCCTTTACTGCTCAGGGTTTTTGGAAGTTATTTCCATTGCAGAAACAATACTCTTTATGACCACGCAGAATTAAATCCAATTTATCCTCCTCCTAAAGGAAATAACAAGCAGCAGCAGACAAAATCAACACTCCCTCTTTCACTTCAGGGAGGTGTTAACCTTAAAGTCTTACTCAAGCTTATTGCTAAACTAACTGTTAAAGGGATTAGTGAAAGGAACGGAGTCTATCACTTTTAACTGTTCTGTGGCTGCATGACAAAGTACAAAATTTGGCAGTTCCCCTTGCAAGGATACCCCCACCCCCTCCCCCAAAAGGTATTTTGGTGTGAGTCCGTTCTGCAGCTTCTGTGCTTAACATATACAAATATGGTTTCCCAGAGCCAGTCTGGTGTAGTGGTTAAGTGTGCGGACTCTAATCTGGGAGAACTGGGTTTGATTCCCCACTCCTCCACTTGCACCTGGCTGGATGACCTTGGGCAAGCCATAGCTCTGTACCAGCTGTTCTCTCAAGGACAGCTTGGGAAAGAGTTCTCTCAGCCCCACCTACCTCACAGGGTGTCTGTTGTGGGGAGGGGAGGGGAAAGGAGTTTGTAAGCCGCTCTGAGACTCTTAAGTGAGTGAAGGGCGGGATATAAATCCAATCTCCTCTTCTTCTTCTTCTCTCTGACCAGTCTCAGACTTTTCAGACTAGAGGTGGTGGGTTGCCTCGACAATCTCTTTCCATCAGTCTGGAGTGGACCTTCCCAGGTAGCTTTGTGTGTGTATGTGTGATAAACACTCAACCACATTCAGTACAGCTCCTGCTAGCAAAATGTACCATTTATTGGTACTTCCAAAGGCCAAAACACTGTTACCCTTGTACACGCATGGAGAGCAAGTTGTGGAAGGTGTCAAGAACTGGAGCCAAGCAGAGCATTCACCCATCTTCTCCATACTGCCACTACTGTAGCAGCATATTCAACATGGGTAGGGAATTCTTGACCTGAAGCAGAGACTCTTGTATAGGAAGATCTGGCAACCTAACGCCAGTTACTGCTGCAAGTAATCTATGCTCCGGGGGCCTGAGGCAGAACAGGCTGCCAGATTGCCTAATGTGAGGCACAGTCGGACTAAATTGCCCGTGATTGGCACAGTGGGAGCATGGAGGGAAAGGTTCCACTTGACTCCTAAGCTGCTTATCAGCCTCTTTTGCATACACAGGTCGGTGGAGCCAAATTGCTGCTTGGAGGTTGGATCCTATGACTCCTTTCCATTGAGGTGCATCCTATGACTGTCTTTCCCAAGGCTTCCTTCAAGAAGGACTTCTTCTAATAGAGAATTTTTTTTTTCTTATGGAGATGGCTTCCTCTGATGAAGAAAAGCCTTTCTTTGTTGAAGGAGACCTTTCACAGTGAGTGGAAGGCTTGATGGAAGGGAACCCTGGGATCCAACCTCAAGTGTCCTGCTCCCTAGTAGTTACTATTACGTAAGTTATGTTTATGATGATAAAGAGCACTCAGAGAGTTAGCTTGCAATTCAGGTTGTTTATGAAGCTCCTGCAAGAGGCCTTAAGCCTGTTAACTGAAAGGACTGAAACCAGTCTTCAGGAGCATCTCTTAAAGAGGCAGCTCCTCACAACAGCTGTAGAACTTTGTTGAGCTAGGCAGGACACCCCACACTTGGATAACATGAGTAGCTTGCAGCATCCCAGCCACCAAGTGCTCAGTGGCCCTTAGGCTGGAAGCTGTGAGACGCTCGGCAGGCCAGAGATTCACAGGACTGAGCCCTAAATAGCTTGCCAGTTTTTCTTTCTGTGATCTTTTTTTTTTTTTTTTTTACTAACTTCAGTCTCCTTTACCATGTGGTCATGAGGACTTGTTAAATCTGCAGAGATGAGTTTAAATATTATCTTTTCTGATTTGTAATCCAGATTGCAGTACAAGTTAAGCAAGGGCTTTGTGTGGAAGTACACTGTTAAGTAGGATACAAGCATTATGCTGCACTTTCGTGAACTGTGGTAAGCAGAGGAGGGGGAATGCCACAGATATCTGTGCAATCCTAAACACAGTTACACCCTTCTAAGCCCACTTCAGTGGATTTAAAAGGATGTAAGCAGTTCGAGACCCGAGTGCTGCATGATGGAGTGAGCTCCCATCTCTGGTCCCAGCTCCTGCCAGCCTAGCAGTTCAAAAGCAAGAAATTGCAAGTAGATAAAAAGGTACCACTTCGGTGGGAAGGTAACAGTGTTCCATGCGCCTCGGCGTCTAGTCATGCCTGCTGTATGACCATGGAAATGTCTTTGGACAGCGCTGGCTCTTCGGCTTGGAAACGGAGATGAGCACCGCATCCCTAAAGGCGTATTCAACTGGCTTTCGAGCAAGGGAAACCTTTACCTTTAATTCTATTCAGGATTGCACAGCCTGGTGCTTAAAACTTTTCCACTCATTTAACCACCTTTTGTTTCTGAAGTAATTTCATCTACACCTTTTAATAAAAGAGGTAAATATTTCCTTCATGGGGTGATTGCATATCTTAGCAGGTGAACCCATGTAATTACAACGTGTAAAAGGATAATGATGCTGTCTAAATTGCTAACAATTAACAGGGAAATTATAGCCAAAATTCTTCCCAAACACTGTGGGCATGCAGCCCACACCTGTAGAAAAGTTCAATACCACCTGTCAGCTCAGGATTAAAAGTCAATCCAATGCCCCCCTTAAACTAATTTGTAGCAAAATGTTCAGATACTGAGAAGTAGATCGTATAACAATGCAATCCTCAGTAGACTTACACCTTTCTATATCCATGAAAGTCAGGAGGCTCAGAAGGGAGTCATTAGGACTGCATTGTGAATCTATCGGAGTAACCTATTGTCTGGTTTTACTAGCACGGCCAGTGTTCCCTCTAAGCTGAGTTAGTGTGAGTTAGCTCACAGTTTTTTAGTTTCTTGCTCACACATTTTTGTCTTAACTCAGGACGGATGGCTCCAGAGCAAACTAATTTATGTGGTAGCCAAATCACTTGCTTACAGTTTCAATGCCAGTAGCTCACAAAGTAGAATTTTTGCTCACAAGACTCCACAGCTTAGAGGGAGCATTGACACTGGGCAGTGTTCTTTCTCCCAAGTAGATCTTTCTAGATATTGTACTGACTCAGAGAAAAGGTTTATCTTTGTAGAACTGTACATGAGATGCCTTAAAATGAGCTATGCAGTGATGAACACTATTCTCCAAGACCTCACAGAGACATTTTGAAGCCACACATTATCCCCGACCATGCCTTGGAAGAGGATTTTTCCCTAGCAAATTAAACTACATGTTTAAAATCAGGGGTAATTTCGTAGAAAAAGAGGTGCAGGAGCTCATTAGCATAACTCATTTGCATATGCCACACCCCCTAACATACCAGAAGTGTGTCAGAAGGCAACACCCACCCCTCAGGCTCCACTCCACAGGTGAGTGAAACTGACCTGCTCTTCCTCCGTTCCCTTCCCCATCCAATACTTTGTGCAATAAAAATAAGCGTCAAGAACACACCCCCATTCTCTTCCTGCTCCCTTGAAACCACCAGGTTTCAAGTAGACTTGAGATACCCAGGACATGTGCACCACCCATCCCTTTCCCTTCCCCTCCCCACAACAAGACACCCTGTGAGGTAGGTGGGACTGAGAGAGGTCTTTTGAGAACTGCTCATGAGAGAACAGCTCTGAGAGAACTTGTGACTGGCCCAAGGTCACACCAGCAGCTGCATGTGGAGGAGTGGGGAATCAAACCCGGTTCTCCCAGATTAGAGTCCAACTCCTGACCACTACACCCAACTGATGGGGTGGAAGCTGCTGAAGGGTTGGTGAAATTTCTCCAGTACTTATGTGCCATGTGCCCAGATAAAAAATGGTATACTTAGAAAATTTATATGCCACCTTGAGCAAGTCTCTGGAAAAGCAGCACACAGTCATAAAAGGAACAATGATAAAATTATCAATATTAAAACAAAACATTGAAAACAATAAAGACCCTAGCAGGGCTTTCCCGTGGGCGCTGCGCCTCTGCACTGCTTGGGGAAGCCGAGGAGGGGGCGGGGCTTGGTCATGTGCCCGCCCCCTGGGCTCCTCACTCCCGGAGCTGCGCTTCTGTGCGCTCCTGCTCCAACGGACCCCTGTTTAAAATGTTTGTTAAGCCCACAAATGGATTCTGTAGGAAGAACAAAATAGGAATGTGGGTAGCTAGGTTTGCATTTAGGCCCTGGAAAATCAGCAGTTTGGGCTGCTGCTGTTCTTCTTTTCAGTATTAATAATGCAGTATATAGCTTTTATATGGCACTTTTGAGGACTGAAAAAGCTTCGCAGATATTATCTCAGTAATCATTGCAATGACCTCATATCCCCCATAACAGCATAAAAATGCTGAAGATTACAGCCAGATAGGTTGTTATTATTTGTTAAGGGCCTGTAATGTTGAGGTGTTATGATATTAATAGTGGGTTTCGTAGCCACTGGGCTTATTATCACTTTCTCGGCTTAAAAATGTGAGTTTCCTTTCAATAGTCCTGCTGTTTTGATTATGAAAACTGTGATAGTTCTAGATGAAATGATTAATTTTTTTTGTTTGTTTTGCCTGAGACAGAAATGGGACACCATGTAATTAATACCAGACTAAAGAGTCTCACACATTCTTTGCAACCAGCTACACTTCTACAGACTTTTCCTTTTCTGTCTGTGGTAGTCGGTAGTTTGCGTGATGCTTGATAACCTGTTAGAAACTTGTGGTTCTTACTGAGATCCTGTACAGGGCTCTCTGGTTGAAAGTTCCAGTACATTCCCATTATATAGTTATGCAGTTATATAATTCCACACATGGAGGTCTGTGAACGACTGCAGGATGGCCATTATTCATTGGGGAGCGACTTCAAGAATGTTCCCTCCTTAGCTAACTACACAGACTCCCATTTAACCAGGGACAATGCCTGTTACTGCTCCTTTCTGCTGCTATCATCATTCTTTTGCATGCAAGGGCATGAGTGGGGAAAGATGGAGGTGATTTTAAAATCTGGTGCAGCCCTGGGAGAGGAGCATTGACATTTGGAACAGCAGATTGGAGGCTACTTACAGCTTCTTATGGTTCATTCGAAAATAACTTTCTTCCCCAAATTAAGAGACCTTTCCCCTGCCCCACCATTCCTTCCTGTAGTTATTCTTGTGGATTCCACGTTCCAAAAAAACTAATGTTGGCACAGCCCTTTTATTAAATACAGGTACTTATTGACTTGATTTGTTTATTTAAAACAATTCGGAGATTGTATAAGCGCTCAGTGCCAATCCCAAACACATGTACTGGTTGATTTTTATAGCAATTGGCGGCTGCACTGCAGCTATTATTCCCTGCTGCATTTGTTGAAAGAATGGATCAGTAGAAAAGATCAGTGTTTGCTTTTGCACTTAGACGTGGTCTTGGTAATGTAGTCATCATAGGGAGATTTCTGTTTTCACTGGATATATTTCTTCAGAAGGGTTACCGTGTGTATTTGGCATGACGAGTTGTTAGCTTGCCACATCAGAAATCCACTTCAAGAACTCCGTAATGATTTCATGCGGTTATTTTAGCCTATGGCTGTTAAAACATCTGCATTATACCCACCTTTATCTGTGTTTCCTCTTTAAAAATGGTAGTGCTTCTACAGCTTCCTGTATCAGAGTAGCAGTGGTTTTGAGGATATGAAACCTACAGATCTCTGGGGAAAGTTCATGACACATTGCAGAATCGATTTGCAATGATCAACGCTCATGGCAAGTACTCTTGCCAAACATCACATCACCACCTTGAACAAGGTGAGTATATTGTTTAGATCATGTGTCAGTAGCCTTAGAGAGAGCCAGTTTGGTGTAGTGGTTAAGTGCGCGGACTCTAATCTGGGAAAACCGGGTTTGATTCCTCCTCTACTTGCACCTGCTGGTTGACCTTGGGCAAGCCATAGTTCTGGTACGGTTGTTCTCTCACGGACAGCTTGGGAAAGAGCTCTCTCAGTCCCACCTACCTCACAAGGTGTCTGTTGTGGGTAGGGGGAGTGAAAGGAGTTTGTAAGCTGCTCTGAGACTTCAAGTGAAGGGCGGGATATAAATCCAATCTCTTCTTCTTCTTCGATCAAATATATATTTTTCACAGTAGAAAGATGACATGAGAATCTATGTTTTCTTTGGGACTACTAACCTCAAGATGGGGCCTGGAGCTATCCTGGAATTAGGGCCAAAGAAGACAGCACTACATCCTCAAGTCTAGCATGGAGACATGGCACCATTATAGAGCTTGTTTTTTAACCATTCAAAATGCTGTGGGGGCCTGATCCTGCTGGGAATCACAGTGAAGGGAGAGGCAGGAGCCCCTCAGCAGGACTGGGTCTCCACAGCATTTTGAAAATTTAAAAAACAAGTTCAAAAATGGTGCTTCATCCCCATGCCATGACAGTCTCCAGACTACAGTGATCAGATCCCCTGGAGGAAGGGCAGACTCTATGGTATTCAGAGGGCAGACTCTATGGCATCATATCCCCACTGAGTTCCCTTTCCTCCCCACACTCCAATCTCCCCAGGCACCACCACAAAATCTCCAGGAGTTTCCCAAACCGGAGTTGGCAACCTTTTTTTCCTCATAGCACCAATCTGATTGGACTGCTTAATAGAAATTACATAACCTGTCAGGAGGAAGAGGGAAGCAGAATCAGAATCAGACCATTATTTATTTATTACGTTCACTTTTACCCCACCCTCCCTGCCAAAGTGGGCTCAGGGCGGCTTACATAACCAGTAAAACCATACATTTCGATATACAGTACATAAAATTACAGGTAGCTGGTACTGTTAAAATGGCCCATGCTGACCATTGGTTAGAAGAGCTTTATGTGGATTTGACCCAATGTGAACTATCTGGGTTTAGTCTCAGATGCTGGGTACAGGATTTTTTTGCCATTTTATTCAGCTTAGACCTCCTTCAGCACAGAACACTAGTTCTATTCATAGATTTCCACACTGAAGCAAATTATTTTTGATCTGTTGTCAGATGCTCAGACAATGACAATCCTAGGTATAAAAACATAGTTAATAATGAGGGGAAGATGGATGAAGTAACAACAAATTAAAGTCAGAGACCCACACAGTATTTGAGTAGTCCAGCAACTGGAAAGAATGGTGGAAAACTGGCCAACCAAGGTGACAGAACTAGGTGGGAGGGGAGAGTATTATTTGAACCAGCTCTAATAAACAAAGTCTGCTGCAAAAATGTTGCAAATATAAAAATCTGTCACTTTTGCCCCGTTAGCAGTAAATTGGGGCTCTGTTCAGAAAACACTGTTAATGTCCCCCCCACACACACTAAGTGTGAATAGCTGACACCATGTAAATAGTTTTGGGGATTGATCAAGCGCACCACATGGGCAGCGGTTACGTTCTCTGTTTATTTCTCCTTCTCCAAACTGATATGACTCAGCGGTTGCTCAGCCAGGGAGAATGGCCACCCTGGAGAGAACTTTTTTTGTGCTGCAGAGACATTTCAGAAATAATTTCAGCCCCCACAAAATGGGTTTTGATTCATTTGACACCAGCCGTGAGATTATTTCCTTGCTAATGGTTCATGATGCTAGCTAAATCCTAGGTTACTGCAACATATGCAACTGCAATATGCTGTTTGATGTTTGCTCTGATGGTTCCCCAGTTTGCTAAGCTGGGTCATAGTCTCATTAAAAGTAGCATGCAGGGTAACTCCAAGATCCATGAATAAGAACATAAGATGTGCCCTGCTGTATCAGGCCAGTGGGTCATCTAGCCCAGTATAACATTTCACACAGTGAGCAGCTAGTTGCACTAGAAGGACAGCAAACGTGGCGTAGAGGACAAAGACGTCTCCAGATGTTGCCTCCTCGTTTTTAGGTGTATACTACCTCTAAATATAAAAAACTCCCTTTATTTATTTATTTAAATATTTTATTTATTTAAATATTTTATTTATTTATTTTATCAGGTTTTAATTTTTCATGCTCCCTTACCTACGTGGATTGTGATTTACAATGATTATGCGATGATCACTGAGCTTATCTCTGGACTTTGTTTTACTTGTTGGTTTAATTGCTGTTATGCAATGTCCTATGTTGTTATGATTTGACCTTTGGTCAAATGAGCTAATAAACGAAAGGAAGGAAAACTCCCTGTGGCCGCAATAGCTGCTAGACCTCTCCTCCATAAATCTGTCTAACCTCCTTTTAAAGCCATCACTGCTTGTGGCTATCACCATGTCCGCTGACAGTGACTTACTTGTTGAGTGAAGAAGTACTTCCTTTTGGCCATCCTTAATCTGTTGCCCATCAGCTTCATTGAGTGCCCCCAAGTTTGAGCTGAACTCAAGTGAGCCTCATTCACACTGACCTGTGTCTAGGGTACCCTTGTCTTCCTGACCGCATGTGGTAACATAGAGAGGCCTAGGTTCCAATCCCCACTCAAGTGTGCAGCATATTTGGTGCCATTGGGCCTGACACTGGTCGATTTCACATTAACTTTTAAAACCACATGGTTTCCATTATTGGCCCATCGTGGAGGAAACTGGTACAGGGATAGCTGTTTCACACAGCTTTTCCCTTCCAGTAAGGAGCTGTCCCTGAAGCGCTGTGGCCATTTCAAATTGTGCTGCTTTCTTTTCCCACCATTTTCCTCCGCACTCATGATCTCCCTGGGGGGATGGTGGTTTTGAACATTTTATTGGGAGTGCTATGACACTTATTTGACATCCTGTTATAGCATTGTAGTGCTCCCAATAGAACATTTTTTTTAAAAAAAGAGGAGAGAGTGCGTACTGGGGGAAAAGGGTGCAAAAAAACCATCACTGGAGGAAGCACTACAGGGCATTTTACACAGCTCACTTAGTGATTCAGATCCGGAAGAAGGGATTGAAGACCTGAGGAAAGCAGTTTTTATCAACAACACCTCAGACACACTTCCCAGACGGGAGACAACTGGCATTGTATGAACAGGTAAATATATTCCTTTAATAACTGCTTACTAAAATGGGTCTATCTGAAATGACAAAAAAAACCCGTCAGCAACCAGTTCCTGAAACGGAATACATAGGCTGTCTGAAATCCTTCTCTGGCTGAGGACAGACTGGCAATCTGCCCCGGGATAGGTCCACATGGGAAGCGGGGGAAGGGAGCCTGTTCAGACATGCGCAGCTGTCCCTCGGCTCCCTTCTGCACTTACCCGCTTTGAAGCTGGTTTTCTTGCGCTTTAGAAGGACACTGGGAGAAACCGGTGTCCAGAGGCCGTCTTGCGCTTGCCTCCCACTTCCAGGCAGTGTGAACCAGAAGAAGGCGGGAGGCAAGCGGAGGCGGCAGTGCAAACGCGGCATTTTGCCAGTTTGCGCATGCGTGCACATGCGCAAATTGCCAAAACAGCCCTATCACGAGCTGCGGAGGCCGGCCCACCTGGGGCCACTCCGCAGCAGTCTGAACGCTCCATAATGGCATCCTTGTGCAATACCCTGGCCAATGTGGACAGCCAGCCCCAGGGGATTTTCCCCCCGCAGCTTTTGCCTCCGGATTCATCCCACCCCAGATTGCCAGTCTGTCCTCAGCCTCAGTCTCTCAGTGTAGCCTGCCTCATGATGTTGTATAGGTCCTCAACATCATTCTCTCCTTCTCCATTTTATCCTTGCACCAGCATTCCTGTGAGGTGGGTTAGGCTGAGTGAGAGTGATTAGCCCAAGGTTATCCAGAAAGCTTCCATGGCAAAATGTGGATCTGAACTTGGGTCTCCAGATCCTAGGGCTGCCAGGTCCTTACTGGTTGCTGGAGGGGGATTCCAGGAGCTGGTGTGGGTCTTCCTGGAATCCCCCTCCAGTGCGCACACTGTGATGATGTCACCTGGAAGTTATGTCATCACATCGCCGCCAGGGGTGATACTCTAGATTTTGGGCAAAACTCTGTGGTTTGAGCCCAATTTTACCATAGAGTTTTTTTTGGGGGAACCCCAAACCCTAGAGTGTCACCTCCCCCCCAGTGATGATGTCACTTTCAGGTGATGTTATTATGTTGCATTTGGGGGCATTTGTGGGCAGGGTCACCCCTCAAAAGGGGCCCACAAAAGCGAGGAACCCCCACCTGGACCAGGGACCTGGCAACCCTACCAGATCCTAATCCTATATTGTAACCACTATACCACACATTTTCTCATCTTCTTGTTGTAACAAATAAACTCAGCTCTTAAGGCCTACTCATGATCGGTTTAGTATCTGGCAGGTCTAGGAAAAAAACATGGCTTGTATTGTCTTCCATGCCTGTGGCCTTTCAGATGCCCACAAGATTCAGCTTTTGGTATGCCACTCCAATATGAGTATGCCAAAAGTTAAATCATGTCTCTAACCATGGTTATACATAAGTACTTGACAAGGGGAGGGAATGATTGAAGGAGATGGGAGGTCATGAGGAGACCATCAGTTGGAGAGGTACATCAGTTAAGAGTTTGCCAAGCCACTGTGTATGATAATCTTGACTTGTCTGAATGCTTAGTATATACAGTGTGGCTCTTAGAAAAAGACAGGAATAGAGAATATAAACTAGTGTTCTTATGGCACCAAGCCCATTAGTGAAAATCTACCCCATTTCAAGCAACAGAAACATTTTCTTCAGCAGTAAGAGCACTTGACAGTTTTCTTGTAGGAAGCACATGTAGGCTGCATTGAGACATAAGTGATGAGCCTTGGTTTGTCATTATGGAAACTGGTCTTGGAAATCTTCCAGCTTGTATGCTTCTTCCTCCTCCTTCATTTGCACGTAGCTTGAAAAAATAATCACTTCAGCATATGCAACAAATCAGTTATTCATTTTGATTATATTACAAGCTATTAGTTGGTTTCTTGCCTCCAAATTAGAATTCCAAGCTATGGTTTTCATCCTGGTTTGGAAGCAAGAGAACAACTGTCGTTCATGGCTTCTTACTGTAGCAACAAACCATGGTTTGTGATTCCAGTAACAAACCCCAGAAATCCTTGAGCGTATATGTCTTCTCCCTCTTCATTTCTCATGTGGCTCAGAAATGAAACTAATGGTAAACCATAGTTTGTTGTTTGGTCTGAATGGTTTGTTCCCTTGCCGCCAGACCACAATTCCAAGCCTTAGTTTACTGCAAGTGTAGAGGCAAGAGAACAAAGCATGGTTTGTTATTCAGACCAAATAGCTAGTTGTGATTTGTCACATATGCAGCAGCGCTTACTTTCTAAGCTGTGAACAAGGGGAGAAGGGTGAGGGAGGGGCATACAAATCTGAAGATTTCTAAAGCCGGTTGACAAGCCATGATTTGTTTTTAGCTGTGAGTTAGTTAGGTTGGATGGGAGCTGTAAAAGCTATTATAATTTACGTGAAGTAATGTTACTAACCTAATATTACCATTTTGGTAACTTTCTAGTTGATTTATAATCCTGTGTGTGTGTGCTTTTTACAAACAAGAGCTTTCCGCTTTTGCAACTGTGACAATTTCCATGATTGCAGTTCCATGTGCATAAGCCAGCTGCTTAGCAACAAGGCTAAATTGCTTTCCAGAGGCAGGATTTAAATCTTGATTCTCTTAGAGGGAAAGAAAGATTGATTGACAACTAGATAGATAGTGGTGTTATGTGCTTTAAAAATGCCTGTGCTTTTTATTCTGAGTACAGAAGGCGACAGGATGAGTGAATACAGTAAAGATCTAAAAATGTTAGTGATGTAATCATAGTCTGAAAAACCAAAGAAGGCCTATTTATTATTTTTAGGCTCCTTATGCTAACAGCAGTAATGTTTATACCGTGTTTTGCCTCAGTGCTCCAAAAATGCTATCTTAGCCCTATAAAGTAGGCCAAGATTATTATGCCTGTATTACAGACTAGGAGTAAGGCCCATTGTGGGAAGAAATACAATGGGCTCTAGAAAGAGACTCCAGGTGAGTGTCCTGGCTGTGGCTGGAGGGGTGGCAGAGGAAAGGGGAAAACAGAGGGAAGTGAGCCATGTTTATTTCCTTCTGCTTAGCTATAAGGCAGGGCTGTCTCAAGTCATTTTGCTGCCCCATGTGGGTAGTATGGGCGGAGAGCCACATGCCATGTTTTCTGGGTTTCAAGGGTCTGGGAAGTGGTTCCATAGCCAGTTACAGGGTTGCCAACTCTGGGCTGGGAAATACCTGTAGATTTGAGGGGTAGAGCCTGGGAGGGTGGGGTTTGGGGTGGAGAGGAACTTCAGCAGGGTATAATGCCATAGAGTCCGCTGCCCAAAGCAGCCATTTTTTTCCAGGAGAACTGATCTTGGAGATCTCCAGGTACTGCCTGGAAGTTGGCAATACTAAAGGAAGGACCAGGTTCGTTGAAGGACTTCAGTCACATATAGTGCCATAGAGCTCACCCTCCAAAGCAACCATTTTCTCCATGGGGACTGATTTCTGTTGTTTGGAGATCAATTGTAATTCAGAGAGATGTCCAGGCCTTCCCGCCCCGCCCCCCCCAACCCCTTTCAATTCCAAAGCTGCTTCCTGTTTAACACTTTAACTAATTAACAGTTTAACTGACTTCCTGCTAATGACCCATGACCTCTTGGGACTCCCAGCTTCCCTTTGCTATGGTTGCGGTAAGGCCAGCTGAGAATGACAACACTCAAGGTACATGTCAAAAGTGGGGGTGTAAGAATGGAGGAGCCAGTGGGACAGGCCAATAGACACCAAAGCAGCTTCCCCATTAGCCAGTGGGAGAATAGGTGAATTGTCACCAGCATGCCTTGCCTTTTATATATATATATAGGACTAGCCTGATACCCATGCTTCGCTACAGTATTTAAGTTCCGTAAATCCAGTTATAATACTGATGATGTGAAGTTTGAAATGTGAAGTTTACCTCAGAACATTGAGATCCACAGCTAAGCAATCAGAGGGAGGAGGGTGCAAGCAGGGTAAATTTTACCTCAGAACTCTGAGCTACACAGTTGACCAATCAGATGGGGGGGGGGGGAGCAAGGAGGCAGCAGCCTGCCAGGCACATGGAAAACAATTGGGGGAACACATTCTGCCCCTTTTTTACCCCCTGGGGGACATGTTTCTCAGGAATCTCTTCGTAGTGGGGGTTGACATCATGGTAGGAATGCACTCCCCTAATTTTGGGTTTCTTGATGCAGGGATTTGGCCTGGGCATTGAATTGGGGGGGCAGGGCATACTTTGTTTTCTGTTTACAAAAATGCTTCTCATTTATGTTACATTTAAGAAGTGGGACATAACTACATATTCAAAACAACATCTGAGCAATGAGATATTAAGCAAATTCATATGAACTAATTTTCTAGAACCCACACTATGAGAAATTAAATAACCTAATACAGGAAACCACTCTTCTACAAATTTGGGGTATATTTCTACAGTGGGTGGGAGTGTGGCTAAAGCCATTGGGGAGGCTGGGCCAGCAGCATTGCTAAGTGATCCTGCTGGGGCGGCCACCCTGATGGATTAAAGTACCCTGGCCCTGCTCCTACACCTGACAAACACCCACCTGTCTGGTGTGGGGGGGATTGTGTTTAAAGGCATCAGGGAGGCTGGGCCAGCAGCTGTGCTAAGGCAATCCTGCTGAGCAAGCCCCCCCCTGATAGCTTTAAGGACTCTGTGCATCTTCCAACCCTTGATAGGTGGTTGTCAGGTATCAGAGGAGTAGTGTGTCTGAAGGCATTGGGGAGGCTAGGCCAGCAGGATTGCTAATGTGATGCTACTTGGGCAGCCCCTCCCTCTGATGGCTTTCAGTGCTCTGCCCTTGTTCCTGTACCTGACAGACAACCACCTGTCAGGCAGAGGGGTGAGTGGGAGTGCATCTAAAGCCATTGGGGAGGCTGGCCCAGCAGCATTGCTTAAGCATTGCTGGCCCAGCATCTGCTCAGGCAGCCTCCCTGATGAATTAAAGTACCCTAGCCCTACACCCACCAGTCTGGTGTTGAGGGGGAGTGTGTTTAAAGGCATTGGGAAGGCTGGGCCAGCAGCAGTGCTAAGGCAATCCTGCTGAGCAAGCCTCCCCAGTGTCTGTAAGCATCCCACCCCTTCTCATGCACCTGACAGGCAGCTGCCTGTCCAGTGTAGGAGGGGAAGGGGTATTGCAAGCCATTGTGAGGCAGGGCCGGCAGGATCACAAAGGCATTATTGCTGGGGCTGGCTCCCTGATGGCTTTAAGCACCCTGCACTTGTTGCTGCACCTGACAGACAGCTGCCTGTCAGATTTAGGAAGTGGGGGAATCATGTTTGAAGCCATTTGGGAGTCTGGGCCAGCAGCATCACTGCACCTCACAGGCAGTTGGCCATTCCTGATTTCCTCAACTGTCATTAGCTCTCAGCAGTCTCCTGTTACTGTTTATTTTTAACCTCAGAACACTGAGCTCTGCAGCTGACGAATCAGAGAGTGGGGGGTGCAAGGAGGCAGCATCCTGGCAGCCACATAGGAAGCAATGGGGAAGCACATTTTACCCCATTGACCTCCTTAGGAGTTGAATTTCTAAAAATCCCTTCTTAGGGAGCATCTACGTCATGGTAGGAGTGCTCTCCCCAAATTTCGTGTTTATAGGGCTTTGATTTTATGGTGAAGGGGCTTTCTTTTATAAATATAGGCAATTGGAGTGGCATGGTGGCATTCCTAAGGTTATCCAGTGAATTCAGAGCTGATATCTGACCAGGCAACATCTAGCTCGTAGCTCATGTTCTTAAGTTCTACAGTCTACAAGTTCTTGAAATCACAATGAAGAAAGAATTCAATGGTAATCTGATTTTCCCAGATGCCTCCAACAGAGATGCAACACAAACAAGTGTCCTGGGGTTTTAGTGACATTAGCAAAAACCATCATGGAGGAAATTTCTTGAAATACATAGTTGTATATACGCTGACTAGAAAAGTGGGGGCCTGCAGTGAAAGAGAGGAACCTTTCTGTTAATGGAAATCTATCATGAGATATAACCCAATAAATAAACTCTGTGTTGTATCTAACACTACCTAGTGACCTAGCTGCTTCTGGCAAGTTGCAGTTGCCTCCAGGCAACACTAGATTAGAACAGGGTTTAGGCTCCTTATAAAATATTTTGCCTCTGTGCTTGAAGTGTTTTACATGGACTATATCCACACTGTGAGTTAGGGCAGGCCAGTAGGAATCTAAAACAAATGGGAAGCCTAAAATATTTTTATCATTGTCAAGAAGTGGACCTCTAGTACAATTTCGTGTTCTTTCATTAGTATATTGCTTCAGGTTTCATATCAAAATTCAGGCCTGAAACAGTGGTGGTGGGGAGATCAAAAGGAAGCATCTGGGTTTTGGCATGAGAAAGTTAACAAGTATGACTTGGTGCCCTTGAATAATGGTGACAAGGAGCCACACCATTTGTCACTGGACACACACCTCACTCTTTCTGCCGAGGTTTGGTTTATACTTTAGAGAGAAGCATCCTGTCATAAACTGCTTCTGTGTGGAACCATCTGTTGTCACGGATCCACGTCAAAACAACTTCAGTAATCTGAGTTTTGAATTGACTATAAAGGGCCCCCAGCCTGTCCTTAGCCTTTCTCAGAATTGTGTCAGAGGCAATCGTGGTGCAGGTTAAAGGTGAAGAAGCATTGATTGAGTAATTCAACGGAAGCATAAATTAGCTGACTAACTGAACTAGATTTGCATTGTTAGACTAGTTGAATCACTATTGATTTTTCCACTGTAGTAAATGATGCCTATATGCCAAAGTTACAGCTCTCACCTATATTTCTGGTATATTATCAATCCCCCTTTGGGGGCTGAGAATATCTACTATGCTGTAGTAGCTCCCTCACCACAAAAAGTAACCTTGGAAGGAGCTCTCAGATGCAGCCAGCATCTTACATCCAACTCTCAGATCAGGATTGCGCTGGTTTTCTGTGGGGAGGATAACCCTGGCCTCCATCTACGCCTGGCTGGGGTTTTTCCATAATCCCTTAGACATTACTGCCCTAATCCTTAGGGACATTCATTGCTCAACTTGGCTTAAGGCAATTTATCATAGGATATCTTTACTTGGGTCCTCATTTGAGTCCCTGCAAATAATGCCAATAGAAAAGGCTAGGGCTATAGTTAAACAAATATATATATATTACATAGAAAGGCAGAATGATATTGCAAAGGCCCCATCTTATCTGGCTCCACAGAAAATGAAATATATTGTAGCCCTTGCAACATATTTAACATTTCTAGAGATTCCATCACATCACAGGGCTTTCTCCATGGCCAGATGCCATATCTTCCCCTCAGCGGTAACAGAAGGCTGGTATAAAAAGGTATTGGCAGAGCGGCTCTATCCCTATGGTGCAGGGAACATAGAATCAATCAAACATGTAATACTACACTGTGGGTATTATGAAGACAGCAGGGTAAAGATCATCCAGCCTATAATAGAGAGGTTTTATGGGTTTTTGGATGTGGAAGTAACCCGGAAACTATTATTTGATCCTCATCCACAGTCCATATTGAATTGTGCGAAATTTCTAGCTATAGCTCATAAAATTCACAGAAATAAAGTTCAGAAGTAAATTGGAGGTCATGTGAACTTGGGAGGATATATTCTATCCAGTTATGCTGCAAATCATTTCAGATATTGTTTGAGTGCTTTTAGAATTGTGCGTTTTAAACTTAAATGTTACAGAGAAAATAATCGAATCCTTAACATTCTGTGTATAGTGGCATCTATACTATTACTGTGGTTTTGATATAGAGATTGTGCTGGTCATAAACCAAATAAATTATACTACTACTCAGCAGAGAGCTGAGTGAAGTAGCCTTTTGTTCTTTTCTGAAGAAGCCTATTCAATGAAATGTATCTGCTAAATGTATCTGCTTATATTATATACCTACCTAGGTTTTCAATGTGACTATAGTCTATGCGGCTATGTGACTATGTTTCTTGCTTGCTGCTCCCTCAGAGGATTCCCCCCCCCCCCCATAATTTCTGTCATTTATTGGACTAACAAGTTGTTTTCAGGCTCTGCATACTTTACTTGGAAAGAGTCCAACATGCCATTTCTATCATCAAACTAGAAAAGTGGAAAAGAACAAGACTGTTCAAGTAGTATACGGCTGGGCTTTCAGATCACCTTGTAATACCTCAACACAATACATTTCAGTTGTAGAAATTTACACATTTGGCTGTAGGACACACAAGTGGTATTTGTGTCTGTGAAGCAGTTCTCAGTTCCACTGAAATCAGTGGATCTTCAAAACTGTAAAGTAAAGGTAGACTGGGCAGAAGGTTAAAGGTGGAGGAGCACTGATTGAGTAATTCAACAGAAGCATAAATTAGCTGACTTACTGATTTGCATAGTTAGACTAGTTGAATCACTATTGATTTTTTCACTGTAGTAAATGATGCCTATATGCCAAAGTTATAGCTCTCACCTATATTTCTGGTAGATTGTCAATCCCCCTTTGGGGGCTGAGAATATCCTCCCCCCAACTGGCAATTGCAGCTACCTTTCAGAGCAGTGGTGGGAGAAAATGTTAAAAAATGATAGTTGGGCCGACAGCGTGATATCACTTCTGGGTTTTCCTGAAATAGGGGGCCCCCTTCTAGGAAAACCCGGGGGGAACCGGAAATGATATCACATTATTGCTGATGGTTACCACCAGTGTTCCCTCTAAGCTGAGTTAGTGTGAGCTAGCTCACAGTATTCCAGCCTCTGGCTCACACATTCTTGTCTTGGCACAGGAAGGATGGCTCCAGAGCAAACTAATTTATGCAGCATCCAAATTACCTGCTCACAACTTTAGTGCCAGTAGCTCACAAAGTAGAATTTTTGCTCACAAGACTCCACAGCTTAGAGGGAACATTGGTTACCACCATGTCCCCCCACCCCCCAGTGTGCTTCCGGGAAATGATTCATCGTTTACTGTTACTGCTTTCTTTCCTTCAGGATAGAACAATATGTGGCCTGAGCCATTTACTGTAACCCTGAAAGTCCCTCACTGTTTTAAAGGTCAAGCTTATGGAACAAAAATGGACTTAAATTTAGCTGTCTACCTTTGCCATTTGTTTGCTAGATTTATATGTCACCTTTCCACTGCTATTCTTAAAGTGGCTGATAAAATTACTTTTGATTCAGTACCAAAACACAGAAACATGATCATGATATGGAAGATGATTCTTTATGAGAATTTAGGGGAGCTAAATTTGGCCACTCCCATGGTTACCTGTGGCCAATTTTATTGGGATCAAACAAAGAGCAGCAAAAAGGATTGACGGTGTGATTTTGCTTCTCTGTTGTAGATGGTTGGTAGTCTTGTCTAGGGAAAGAAATGGGAGACATGCCTTTACTGGTGGGTCAGTCAAACTGTGGGTTGGGCTGAACTTTTCCTATGCAGAAACAGGCTACTTTAGGCCTTAATGACATAGAAGCTGCATTATGAGCTTAAGGAAATTTGGCTAAAATGTTTAAACAATGAATATGCTATATAAATAATTGAATTCCCATTCTTGGATTTAGGGAGATTATGTTGGCGGTTTTATTTTTACTGCTACTTCCACACAAATTAACACGATTAAACCACTGGAAGCAATAGTAATCTGGGGAGGGAAAGGAGCAAGAATTAAGATCTTACTAAACATACAGTGTAGCCCAGGAGATCTGGAATAAGGTTATCTCTGACTATTGATTCCCAGTTCATACATTCCTGGCAAGAAATTTAACAGGTATTTTGCCAAAAGAGTGGTTGTGCTGTGGTCAAATGAAAGTCATTTTTTCCTTGTAATTGGAATCGGTTCCACCTCCTCAATCAATATACATCATGAATGTTTTCCTTGTCATAACTCTCAGAACAAAGACTATGCCTTTCAGCAGAAGCTGCTTGACTCATTGCGCTTACTAATGGGTCTATTTTTTTTAATAAGCTATTTGATTTCACCACTTAGATCTGTATAGACCAGCCCTCAACAGAGTCAAGTCCCATATCAGACCATGAAAACTGATTGCTACAATTTATCTTTTTTTTAAAAAAAAATGTGTATGTTAGTTTTCCTTGGTCTGGAGGTAGAAAGAGAATGGAGAAGAAAACACTGCTTTAAAGCCTTATCTTTGCTCATTTATCTGATAATTTTGATGCGCCCAAAGGCAGTGTAGGAGTAGTAGGAGTAGTAACTGCTAGTTGGCAGTGATGACACTGACTAATTGGCCACCAGATTCAGCCAGAACTTTCCTTGTTCAGCTGAAACACACCTGTGAATGGACTTGTGATAGATGGGCATTGAAGTATTACATTTTAGAACACTTGGGGTGGCCAGGTCCTTTTTGCTCCCCGGCAGGGGATGGGAGGGAGCCAGGCTTGTAGCTAGGAAATTGGGGGGGGGGGGGGGGCACTGGGGAAACGTGTGGGGTGTGACATCACAAAATAATAATAAAAAAGAAATACAATAATAAAAGGGCTCACTCAATCACCCAGCCAGTATCTCTTTAAGTGGGCCAAACAGGTGCGCTGGAATTTGTCTCTGGGATTTTTTTAAAAAAGAACTCAAAGTGGATAATTCTCCTATGTATAAATGGAGATGTTTTGCTTGTCTACTTTCCCCTGATCTAGAAATAAAGTACAAGATCTGCCACTGTCACCAAGGGAACTGAAGCTGGTTGAAAAGGGAGGCATGAATTTTGGGGCTGCTTTGTGCTGCACCTGACAATCCACCCCCCACCCCCGGGCAGGTGGAAGGTAACTTTTGTCTCACTGAAGTCCAGGGAACAGGCGTCCTCTTTGCCTCTCCTGTTGCTGGGCTGATAACCTTTTGCAGTCTTTAAATAGCGATGCACCCCAAGGCCACTTGCAAGGACCAAAGATGATCCTCTGAGAACTAGTTTTTTAAAGCATTCAAGTGTGTGATTCACAGACTGGTCAATGTGGGGATGGGAATGGTAAACAAGCTCATGTGTGCCAGGTCAGCAAATCAGACGTGAGGCTAAGTCTTCTAGGTACAGGAGCGAGGAAGCAAAATAGGCTAATGTAAATCAGGATGGCGGTTACCATAGAGTTTTGCCCAAAATACTAACTTGAGAGTCGCCATGTGGTGTCCCCAGTATGATGACATCACTTCTGGGTGACATCATCGCACTGGGGGTGTTGTGGCCAGGTGGTGGGGATTGGCCTTCCCCTGCCAGCCAGCTGGCTGGTGGCAGATTGGAGCCTGCCAAGTCAAGGGATCCCCCACTCCCACCTGGGGGCTGGCAACCCTATGACGCTGAGGCTGATGTTTTATGTATATTATTGGTTGCTCTTTTTTATGGTTTTTCAAATTATTTTCTGTTTCTGCAGCTTTGTTTCCACCCCTCTTTTCTTGTAATACAACCAACCAACCCACTGATGTGATATGACTTCAGAGATTTTGAGGGATTGAATCTCACTGTGCTCAGAGATAGTTGAAATCTGGGTAAAGCTCAACGGCCTATAATACCTGCTGCATGTCTGTATTTGCAAAAAATTATTACAACTATGCTGGGGGGGGAACCTGCTCCTGTAAAGATCGCCATGATTGTCTCAACAAACAGGGAAGAAAAGTGTGAGTGTAACAGAAGACGTTCATTTCTGTTAGAAGAAGGCATGAAGGAGATGGATAGACAAAACACAAAAGCAGATGAAGATCTAGAAGACCATCAAATTATGTTTGAAATTTTCTGAGCTCCGGTGTACATATCTGTTCCCAGGTTCCACTTCTTTGTTGCATTTTGTCACATAGTAGTGTGACCAAAAAACAGAGCCCAAGGCATCCCTGAGCTAGTGAAAGGACCAGGCTACACAAAGAGGATCAGATTTGATCCTTAGTAGCTCTATTGAATACTGTAAGACAAAGTAAATTATCATCAGTTGGAAAGACTGTTGTGAAAAGCAAAACAGTTGGACCTAAGAAACCAGGATCTCAACTGGCAGGTGCAGATTTTGCCTCCATGGGAGAAAATGGAGAAGGTCCAATATCCAGCTTTTGCCTCCACTGTTCTGTCCTAGAATGCATTGTTTTACTTTTCATCAAAATTCATAGAAGAAAGATTAAAAAGTGTTGTGTGCTACTATGGGGGGTTATGATAAGGCTGAAACCTGTTCCAGACACTGGGTGTCCTGTCCTATACCGAAAAGGGACTCCACCAGGAAGACAATGCTCTCCTCCTTCCCAAATAATTATATATTCTGCTCCTCAAGGGTAACAACAATATATCATCCCCCTATCCCCATCCCATACAAAGCAGGCAGCGCTTTGGTAGTTACCACATACACAACCATCTGTTAAACGATTAAACTGGATGCATCAATTCTTGTTTCTGGAACATTTAAATTTACTAAGAATATCATATTTCATTTCAAAATTGTCTTTGGTGTCTCCTAAGAAAACAAAATAAGTGCCTTAGTCCTCAGAAGATGCAGATGGAATCAGTCCAAGTAAGATTTACTGAAGAATTTGCATTTCTTGTAGTAGTGAGGAGCTTTGCCAAGACAGATTTGTGCTTTATATATATTATATACTATCAGTTGCCAAGGCTCCTGTATTTCATTTTCAGGGCTTTTGGCCCATCGTGATATTGTTGTGCTTCAGGATCTAGTTGCTTACAGAGTCATAATTTTGTCCTCACTGCATATGTGTCGCCAAATGCTCAGTCATTATTAGAAAGTCAGAATTTGTTGGCTTGAGCCTCAAGAAATACATGAGTCGGTATTTAGAAAGCACTATGTTTTAACTATGTTAGTTGTGTTCTTTTTTTTGCCCATGAGTTTACTAAGCATTTAAAACTATAATTGACAGATCCCTCAAAGTGGAGAACATGCTTCAAAGTGGAGAACCTGTTATTATCCCTTGTAGAGAAACGGCCAGTACCCACCATTTACTTTTTTAACTTCAAAGGGCTGTAACAATGTTGGGGGGGGGGGGTCTCTTTTGATTAATAAAACTATACAAGGATGGAAAGTTTCATCCCCCTCCCTATGCAGGCAACATCTGAATTGTGGTCCTGGATGGCTATAATTCAGTTTAAATAGTGACTGAGATTTTGTCTATTTGGATCTTGTTTATTTGGATTCCTTGTAATCACAGCTCGTGCTCCAAAAATATGAAAGAAAGCTAATGAGTAAGAAGAGGTGGCTTCCAGGAAGACCATACCCTTATCCTTTTCATTTTCACTGTCTACATATGTATTTGACTCAGCATTATATTTAATGCAAAGCAGATGAGTAGCAACAGTCAATTACCATTTTAGGCAGTTTCATAATATAATAAAATCTCATAAAAAGATCTCAAAAAGAGATAGGGAAAGTCAGGCTAATTTAACAGACCTAAATACAACTAAACTTTAAAAAATAAAGACTTTGAGCATTTGTTTAAGAAGAAAGAATGTAACAACATTCATACTGAGGAACACATTTGTTTCCCCAAAGATGCCTGTGAGGAAATGCCTTTTTTTTTAAATTATTCGTTGCTATCCAAACTTAATGTCCCCAAATTGTCTTGCTGTATTTAGAGACTTCCACATTTCTTTGCTTGTCTACTGTTCCTATATTTACAGGGCAGTCCTAAACTGAGTCACGCTCCCTTCTAAACCCACAGTGGGATTAGAAGGGTGTAATTCTATTTAGAGAAGGAATGAATAATGTGTTTATTTCCTTCTTCTCACAAAGTTAATATTCCAGTTTATCATGAATCAACAGATATCCAATGACCTTATTTTACAGTCTCTAATTGGGACAGACTTTACAGTCTCCCACCCTCTTTTCCCTCTTTGGAAGCCTTCTTAGATTCAGAATCTGGCAAAACTGTGTAGCTGGTACTCCGCTATAATTATTATAAGCCCCCCAACATTATATTAGAGTCATTATGTGCATGGCATTGCTAAATGATTCTTGTTAAAGTTAAGGCTAAGGGAAATATATGCCTGGCTACAAAACAGTAGCCCTTATTAGCAAAGAACCTGGCTACCTCATCACTGATCATAATATTCATGTCACCAGTTAAAGTGAGGAGTCTGGGACTGGAAAATATGAACTATCTTAAATGCTCTGTTACTCCAATAACATACTGTTTTTTCTTCTGTATTGAGAGATCATTAAAACAAACTTTTTTTTCTTTTTTAATCCTGCATGACCAACTAGAAATGGAACAAAGGCTGAATTCCCAAGAATACTTTCCTGGGTATATTTTATTGACTAATCTGGGACTAGGGTTGCCAGGCCCCCAGTCTAGGCGGGGTTTCCCCCGCTTTTGTGGGGTCCTTTCCGCCGCCAGCCAGCTGGCCGTCAGGGGGAAACCCTGCCTGTGAAGGCCCCCCAGCATGATGTATGGCCAATGTTGGGGAGTGAAGCTCTAGTTTGGGGGCAAAACTCTATGGTAAAATTGGACTCAAACCAGAAGATCTTGAGACAGATCCTGGAGCCCCTGGCCAGCAGCCAAGTAAGACCTGGTAACCGTATCTGGGATTTACTTCTGATTAGACCTGTTTAGGATTGCACTCACAGTTTGTGAAAGCATGCACCCAGAGGTAAAGTATGGATGAATCAATTATCATTGTATGCAGATGTGTGTCTGTCATGCCCTACAATATGAGAGCCAGTTTGGTGTAGTGGTTAAGTGCACAGACTCTAATCTGGGAGAACTGGGTTTGATTCCCCACGCCTCCACATGCAGCTGCTGGATGACCTTGGGCAAGCCATAGTTCTGCCACAATTGTTCTTGAGAAGAGCAGTTTCTGTCAGAGCTCTCTCAGCCCCACTTACCTCACAGGGTGTCAGTTGTGGGGAGGGGAAGGGAAAGGAATGTGTAAGCTGCTCTGAGACTTTGAGTGAAGGGCAAGGTATAAATCTAATCTCCTCCTCCTCCTCCTTTTCTTCTTCTTCTGGGAACCTCCCTAGGTTCCCATGGGTACAAAGGGAGGGTAATTTTTGCCTATTCCCCCTAAACTATTCCTAGGGGGTTCTAGTGTGCCCAGAACTTATTCAAAAGTTCCAGCCTGTTAGATTTAACTCTGTCTTGAGATATTCTGAAATTATATTATGGACCCTCCAAGCAAAGCTTTTGGCTAGTGTTTTCCTTTCAGGTTAAACGAAGATGAAACAAAGCTGTTGTCAGTTTTACCAGTATTAAATTTCTTATCCTTGTTTTCTGAATATTTCTGGGAGGGAGACTAACAACACTACCACCTGGTGGTAGAATGGTCAGAATGTGGATATTTGTGGGTGAACTCCGCAAAACTCACGTAGACTGGGAGTGAGTACTCATTTCTACTTTAAGAATTTCTTTGATGGTTTCTCATCTGTCTGAGTATACAAATCCTTGGAAGCAACTTGCCATAAAATGCATTTCATAATAAACATGGCAATCACTGTGGTCTCTAACTTTTTTCTTTGAACAGCAGAACTATTACAATGCTAGAAACAAAGTCTGAGTCCAGTGGCACCTTTAAGACCAACAAAGTTTTATTCAAGGTATGAGCATTTGTGTTTACGCATTTCCTAATACTTTGAATAAAACTTTGTTGGTCTTGAAGGTGCCACTGGACTCAAACGTTGTTCTGCTGCTTCAGACCAGCACAGCTACCCACCTGGATCATACTGGAAAAATAAATCATACCTGTAAAAATTAATTAATTAATTAATTAAAAAGTACTAGCCTGAGAGGGCAGAGGGAGAAAGACATTTGAGAATAAGTTCAGGAAAACACTGGGTAAGTAGGGTTGGCTGGAGACTTCTCTGGATTATGGGTTTTCATCGTGTTAAAATTATGATGTATGCATAACATTAAGTAAACTCCCAAACCATTTTTCTGTTTCCCCTTTCCAGGCCTCACTTTTGTCTTGCATTTGGTGTACCTCCCTGCCTCCTTCTTTGTCTCTCTCCCTCACTTTACATACACACATCACATACACACAGAGTATGGTTCAGGGTTTCCAGCAGGGGGTGAGGGGTAGGGTAGCCAGATCCAGGTTGGGGAACTCCTGGAGAGCTCAGTGGGGTACAATGCCAAAGAGTCTACCCTCCAAAGCATCCATTTTCTCCAGGGAACTGAACCCTTCAGTCTGGAGATGAGCTGTGATTCTGGGGGATCCTCAGGTCCCACCTGGAGGCTGGCATACTTAGCTATGGTTCCATACTGGTGGCACTCCCTGTGTTCAATTCCTTGCTGTTTCAGCATCAGCTACCTCCAGCATTAACAACAGAAAATAAATCACACCATGTACAAACTCAAATAACACAAAATTATCTACTTCCAATAATCTCTACAAAATTTGTGTTTATAAATATTGTATACATCTTACAAAATATATTATCTATTACAAAATCAACTCTCCTAATATAAGAACATAAGAACATAAGAAAAGCCAATGTTGGATCATTAGTTTATAAGCAACTTATAAGCATAATATGATATACCTAGGGCTGCTTGTTGCCCACCACCAGTTGGAGGAGTGGTGGGATATTTGGTGCTGGAACGGAGTGTACCTCCCTCCCTCCTTCCCTGCAGCTGTGTGTATTCATTGGAACTTCTTACAGGGTAACTCTAGGGATCATCACAAACTAGAGTTCCCAGCGATTCCTAGATTCTGGTAATAAGATCTGGTAGATACATGAGGCTGCATTCTGCATGGTTTTTAAAATGTAACCAAACAACGCATTCAGGTTTTTAAAGAGTTGGGTTTGTGTTTCCCCAGACCCAGCTCAGACTCTCTGCAGCTGCTGACCTTTTTTTTTTAAAGGAAGAACCCAAATGGGCTCAGACACCACCATGAGGAGACACCTGCCTTCTCCCCAAGCTGTTTTCCTGCATGGAGTATTTGGCACTGTTTTGAGAGAGGAAAAGGGCTGGGGGGGGGGGAGGCCCTTCCTCCCCTTGCAGTGGGGTTCTGAGCCTGTTTGAGCTCTCCTTTGTTTTTAAAAAGCCATTCTTCGCTGCTGCTGTGTGGCTGCAGGGAACTGGGAGGGGTGGGACTTAACAGCAATCTTCCAACACTGTGAAATCACTTGTGACTATGGATACCTTAAGTGATACCACCATTTGAGGGATGTGCTAGGATTCAACTGAAACTTATAACTTTAGAAGAAGAAGTGAGCAGTGACTCACAAAAGCACATTTTTTTTAGTCTTTAAGGTGCTACTGGACTCTTGCTCTTTTCTATTAAAACTGTAGAGTTTCAGGTTGTTCCTAGAGCACCCTGGCTGTGACACAGTGATGTCATTTCTGGAGATGTAGCTGGAAGTGACATTGGAGCCTTGGAAGATCGCCATTTCGCCCAGCATTTTTCTTTTGCCTACCCCACTGAGTGCCAGGGAGTGGATAGGGGAGCACCAGCAGGGGTGCCCCTGGTGGTTGCAGGCAAATGACAATCCTACTGTGGTAAAACTGGGAGTTAAGTTTGATGGTTAGAAAGCTGGCTGAATCCAAATCATTGTATTCACATGTCCCTTGATAAGCAAAACAATCATAGTCTTTTAAGTTAGAGAAAAACTGCTAGAGGTAGCATTTCTGACAGTCTTAAGGCCTGGCTCTTAGAATTAGAAGAAGAAGAGGAGATTGGATTTATACCCCACCCTTCACTACCCAAAGGAGTCTCAGAGCGGTTTACAATCTCCTGTCCCTTCCCCTCCCCACAACAGACACCCTGTGAGGTAGGTGGGGCTGAGAGAGCTCTGACTCCCAGATTAGAGTCCACGCACTTAACCACTACACCAAACTGGCTCCAAATTAGAATGTTTGTATTCTTTCATGCTGTCTTTCAGTGAAAGATATGTCAAGTATATATAAAATAATCTGATGAAAAATTCCCCAAATGGGTGTTATTAATGCCCAACCTGAAGTTAAATGCCATCTCCTGTAATCTCATACATACAATGTGGCTAATATATAAAGGTTATACAAACAGGGTCTGCTTTGTAGCCCAAAGCAATTTCTGAAAGGATTGTTTCTAATTTTTTTTTCTCTATCGAACCCATTCAACAGAACTGTCCAAAATTGCAATATTTTTTTTTAAACGTCTGGGTCCCAGTACAATTTAAGATGTGGAAAACAAAGTTCTCATTTATCTGTAGGGTAGTACAGAAAACTGGATTCATTTCTGGCTCTTCTACGACCCACACAAATCTATCAAGAACATGGTCATTGTTTTAAGTGTTTCAGATAAATACTAATTAGGACTGATTAAAATATGTATAGTAGTTTTGGAAGAAAAACCATCCTGACTGTCATAACCCTTTAGCCTTGAGGAGTTCTGCAGTAAAATATTTTTAAAGCACATTAATCAGTTTTAATGATTGCTTTTAACAGATATGTATTTAATATTTGTTTGGATCCTTAAATATTTCTATGAGGATGCTGGCTACAGAGAATGAAAATGCCGCATCAGACATTATCTGATAGATGTATGGATGCTAATAGAAATTCACATCAGATTTGCCATAGTTTATATTAACTCAAAACCTGCTATAAGCATCTGTTTCTTGCTGACCTTGATGGAAGGAGTTTTCTGGATTTTATGAAAGGAGATTTCAGTGACTACAATGTCATATTATTCATATTATTGTGAATTTTGGATTTTTAACTATTGTATTGTACATAAGCCTTTCAGTCATTTTTGATACCGAGGTAAATTCTTTGGTTGGATTTTATTACTCTTTTCCATGAGGTGAAAAGTCTTGCTACAGAGAAAGAGGTCTTTTGCTCCTTATGTGACAGAAGGGTATAATAGGATCAAACCCTATATATTTTTAAAAGCAGTAACAAAATCTGAAGTAATGAACTGGAGGCAAAATTCAGAGTGCTCTGAATTTCTAATACACCTAAAAACAGCTATTCCTAAGATGTCCCGACCTTGTTCACAGTTGTGAATCTGATATACTATACAATTCTTTCTAAGAGTTGAAATCCTGAAGACCTGATTAATTGTTGTGCTGTTATTGACCTTCAGTGCTCTGGGAACGGATAGCCCAGGATTAATAAAATGCAAGTTCTTTCACATCTACATCATTAGTTTTAATTCAGGCTTGTAAGAGTAAAGCATCACCATTAATATGTTTTGTGAATTAAGCCACCAAGCTGTGCAGAGGATTGCCACCATAAGAGTTTAAACAACCAATCACTACATTGACAGGCGAGAAGCAATATCATTAATAAAGCTAGGACCATCAGAAAATAATCATTTGGTTACCAAGAATTAACATAGTGGTCAAAGTGATTCAAGACACCAAAAAGAAAGAAAGAAACAATACAAAAGATCATAATATAAGGATGCAGCAGTACAAAATCAAGCTGGTGATTTTTAAAAAAATGTATTCTGCATATTATATGTACCTACATGGTAATTCTCCAAATCTCCACCAATCCCTCCTTTCACTCTCAGTAGCTGTCCCATGCAATGCTCCCTCTAAGCTGTCTAGTCCTGGGAGCAAAAATTCTACTTTCTCAGCTACCGGTATTAAATTTTTGAGCAGGTGATTTGGCTGCTGCATAAATTAGCTTGCTCTGGAGCCATCCTTCCCAAGCTAAGGCAAAAATGTCTGAGCCAGTGGCTAAAAAACTGTGAGCTAGCTCACACTAACTCAGCTTAGAGGGAACACTGGTCCCATGTGAAGAGAGTGGCTCTCAAGGGAGGGTGGTGGGCTTTTTCTGATACTGGTAGAGAACAGACTGTGTCAGTCCCTTCGTAATTGTTTCTTGAGAACTGATTGGGCCCGGAACACTTTGGAATTTCAAGAAAACCAAACATTCTGTTAAGGGAAAGGGTAAAAGCCACAAATAAGTTAAGGTGCTACATTTGTCTGACTTTCATATAGGTGCAGCCTTGTGAAGTTTGCAGAACTTTTAAAAATTAGAGAAGTGGTTTAGACGAGAGTGGTATGCATGCATCTCTTAGAAAAGGTTCAACTGACTGAGAGAATCCATCTTTCACCTCAAGCTAGTTTTAACACAGGTAATTCCTGGGTTGGACCATACGATTCTCTTTAGTTAGGTGAAAAGTCTGGCCACATAGGTACTTTAAAAGTTGCTTGCTGCTGGGTCAGTTGTTATTGCCTCCCACCGAACAAAGCAAAAAGCAATGTATCATAGTTTCTTTGCTGATTGGATGGATGTGTTTCTTGGTGTGTGTTGCTAAAGGATGCTTATGCAGGAGTAATGCACTGAGTTATGCACTGAGAGGAAACAGAAAGCAGGATATGGCTACCTTGGGGAGCTGAAGAAGTGAGCAATATCACCAGCTACAAAGGAGCTACTTTGTTTGTACCTTTTCCAATAACAACCTTAGATGATTCTGAACCTGTGCCTCTGAGATCATGCCGTCTTGCAATGTGATTATGAAGTAGCATTAAAATAATGATATTCATCTGTTCAGGTGCCTTCCAAATACACTTGACTGCAGCCAAAGAACATCTCAGAGGATCTGGACGTCTGCCAAGGCTGCTGTAGCTTTTGGGGGAAAATGTGAAAACCCCCCCCAAAACATGACTTATTTTAGAAATTGGTTGGACTCTATGATCAGATAACTGTTTGCGCAGCAAATTTAAATCAGTAAATTTAATAGATTAAGGAACAGTTTCAGTTGGTTAAATGGTAGGAGACAGTTTTCATTGGTAAGGGAAAATTTCAGTCAGTGGAGACAAAAGTTAAGGCAACACTTGCTTGTTTTGGTGTGATATTCTAATAAGAACAAAGAAAACATTAAAAATGACCTGTCCATTGAACCCAGAGGATACTAATCTAGCAGCGCAGTGAGTTGCAGACTTCTAAATCTATTAAGTCAATGGAGTTACTGCCCCTCAAAATCTGGTGGGGCTTAGGTGATCACCCAGTTTTGCCTAGTTGCCTGGCAAGCTCTGCTTGTTATATTGATATCTTACTCCATCAATCCAGTTTTTGAGAGAGAAAGAACAGGTTCAAATTCATCACAAGCCTATATTTAATGAGGTGGATCTTATCCCTATCCTACAATTCTACTGAGCAAAGCAAAGTCTAGCCCAGTGAAATGAGAAGTCCAGTAGTCATTAATAGGTCATTTTTGTGGGTTTGTTTCTATCCATTCATGTAGAATGGTTCCCCTCCCCTAGCTGCCTTGCTATGGAAAGCCATCCTTTTCCTACAAACATTCTCATTTCTGTCGTATTAATATTGAAATATTGTGGAGATGGCCATTGTCCATTCCCATCTAAAAATAAGTTCAAATGGTTGTTGTTTAGGCTATTGGAGGAACTGTTAAACCAATATTCATTATGGACAGGCATCAATAGCTTCCCCAGAGAAAGCATATTAATTAGATGGTTGGATGGCTTGAATTGCATCAGGCTGAATTTTCCAGTGCTGTACTGAGATTCTGTTTATGAAAAGGAAACAATAATTTTGTCGTCTCTTCTTATCTTTGTATTATGATGCCTATAAATAAATCCAGCCAGCTTCTTCCTGACAAACAGAATTTAAATATTTGGTATAAGCTTTGTGCCTTTTTAATTTTTTTAAAAAACAGTGGAAGAAGGGGGGGAAAACCCTGCAAAGTTTTTACAATTATAGGACTGTTTTCAAGCAGAGGTGGATAAGCCCACAAAAAATTTCCTGCTCAGTTAACCAGGATAGGTTGCCTGCTTTTTAATGCTCTTGAAGACATGACATCATTTCCATCCACATAACTGGAAGCGCCATCACCATATTGCCAGCCACTCTACCATTCATTCAAAACTCTATGGTTTTTACCAAAGATTTTCAAGTGGATACTAGAACGGCTGGCAACACAGTGACATCACTTTCAGTTACACAGCCAGAAATGAGATAGTGATGTTGGGGAACTTTGTTCCAGTAAATTGTCACACCCAAAAGTTTCCTGGGGGTTCCTAGCCCTAAACTAGCCTGTGTGGCCTTAACAAACACTATGACTTGCATTATTATTATTATTTTGGAACCCTTACTTTTATCACACTAGCACCAAAGCCTATTTTCTAACCAACTGTAGAGCCATTGGCTTGGATCTAAAGTGCCTATTTTTCTCTTTTTTCCTACCCATCTCAAAATCTACCTCCAAGGGTCAGGGGGCCCTCGAGATCACCATTCATGGAGTGGGGTGCTGTGGTGGAAAGGTGGAATTTATTTATTTGTCTTTACAATTTGTCTTGCAACCAGAGTCATAAACAGCAAGAAAGGGAGAACCAGCAGAAATCACTCCCATTGTCAAAGCAGAAATTCATTTCCATCACATAATGAGTTGTCTGAATCCAGCCTTGTGTAGGATTGCCAGCCCCCCAATCTAGCTGGCCGGTGGGGAAGAGCCCTGCCCACAAACGCCCTGACACACAGCACAATGACGTCACCCAGAAGTGATGTCATCACACTGCCGACATTGCACAGCAATGCTCTAGTTATGGGTCAAAACTCTATGGTGAAATTGGGCTTAAAGCATAGAGTTTTGCCCAAAAATTAGAGCGTCGCTATGTGACATCAGCAGCATGATGACATGACTTCCAGGGAATGTCATTGTGCCCTGTGCACTTTGTTCGCACAACAGAAGCTCCAGGAAAGGCCCATTAATCCCCCGCCAACAGAAAGGTAGGACCTGGCAACCCGAACCCTATGTCACTGTCCGTTGTCACTATCCCGTGACCAATTTAGACATTATTATTTTATTTATTTTATTTAAAAACTTTTATTCTGTCTTTCACTACAACATCCCGTCTCATTTTTAAGCAGGCACTTAATGGAAGAGTATTATATGCTATTGTCTCTTTTTACTGACAAGGTTAAAAAGCAGTACATATTATTAAGCAGTTACAGATCTCGTGCTTTGATTTGCTGCCATTTTAATGCTATCTAAAATCTGCAGACTTAAGAAAAATAGTGATCTGCTAAGTCCGAAGAATTCACAAACCTTCAGTCGGTACATAAAGCAATAAAAAGCAGCCACGCATCCTACACCTGGAAGAGCTGGGCAAAAGGGTGGATTTAGGATGAGCATTTTTTTTCTCACCTCCACAGAACTGTCTTGTGAGAGCTACACTGCCAAAATGTTCTTCCTCTTCTATGCATTCTTATGGCTGATTCCCATGTAGCCCATAGACCCAGGCTGCAAAGTATCAGTGCCCCATTCATTCCCAAAAGCTGTTATATTGGGGGGTGGGGGGAGCTCCTGCTTTTTGTTGTAACTCAGTATTTTCAAGTAATAGAGATGGACTTGGGTGGAAACTCTTCTCTAGAGGACAAATTGAAATTGAAAGTGTCCCCAGTGTTCAGTACAATTCTGTTAAACCTACATCAAGATCATTTCCTCAGGGCAAGAAGAACTGTATTTCTTTTTTCCGTAGTCTCTTGGGTGGGCTGCTGGGAAAGGAAAGACTTTATTGCATTTCGGATGTTGAAATACTGGCACGATAAAAGACACACTCGCTTTTGATAGATCGCCGTTTCTGATTGATGGAAATAAGCACCTGCTTTGTCCCAATAACTTGTCCATGACTTACTGTTTTCCCACTGTTGCTGCCTAGGACATGCTTTTTATATGGGAAGAGCCAGTTGAGACAATTCACTGCAAGCGTAAATATCCTAACTAAAGGAAAAGAAGAGTTTTTAAATTTTCATTTTTTGTTGTTGGGCATTATATAATAGAATACAGTGGTCCCTGTACACCTCCAAGTTCATGGATTTAAACATATAATTTATTTTATCTTTTTTCAGTTCCTGACAAACTTTCCCGCTCATTCTTGCCCAATACTCCTACTCAGTATGGCAGCATTCCACATGGCTTTTGTCCAAATTATTCCAGTATCTCCAGCATAGCCTTTTTGGGTGGTCAAAGGAGACACCCCCCCTCCCTTCATTTTCATCATTAGAAAAGCTGGTCTTGCTATGGGGCTTTTTCTCATGGTTCACTGTTTACAATGAATCTACACAGCAGAGTCCTCCTTGGTTCAGAAAGTGGGAAGGGGGAAATATATTTCTTGCCATTGGCATCAGTGGAATTAAATGCTTCTGTCTTTTTGTTGTTGTTGTTGTGAAGTTTCGCTCAACTGTATTCTCAAGCAATCATTAGGCACTAGGGTTGCCAATCTCCAGGTGGTACCTGGAGATCTCCCACTATTATAATTGGTCTCCAGATGCTCAAGATCAGTTCCCTGGAGCAAATGGAAGCTTTGGAAGATGGACTCTATGGTGTTATACCCTGATGAGTTATACTCCCCTCCCCAAGCCCCACACTCACAATAATGGGTTCAAAATAAAGGGTGGGAAGGTACCAGCTGAATATTAGGAAAAACTTTTTTACAGTAAGAGTTGTTCAACAATGGAATCAGCTGCCTAGGGAGGTGGTGAGCTCCCCCTCACTGGCAGTCTTTAAGCAGCGGCTGGACAAACATTGTCAGGGATACTCTAGGCTGACCCTGCATTCAGCCGGGGTTGGACTAGATGGCCTGTGTGGCCCCTTCCAACTCCGTGATTCTGTGATTCTATAATTTCCCACTGGAATTAAGAACTCTTTGTTGGGAATCCCTTGAGGACTTTACAGAACCACACTTCCCAGGAAAGGAAATAACTGTTAGATCACATTAAATCTCTAAGCTCTATGAGCTCTATGAAACAACTACAAACCTCCTGTTCCGGTGGCCTCCTATTTATTGAATTGCTAGTTTGGGCAGGAGGTGTCCTATGGCCCCCTATATTTATTGATTTACTATTTGGTTGATTTACTATTGATTTACTATTTGGTTGATATACTATTGATTTACTATTTGGTTGATTTACTTGGTTTATTTGGTTGATTGATTTACTATTTAGTTGATTTACTATTGATTTACTCCCTCCCCCTCACAATTCATATAAGCAAAGACTGAACAAAAAAGAGCTCAAGTATTCAAGAGAAGAAATATGAATGCTTCCTGTCACATATGGGCCTTATAGCAAGCAGAACTGGCTGGGTTTTTTTTTTCTTTACAAAGAGCATGAGGCAGTCAATAGGAACAGCAGGAGTAGATGAAACCTTCATTAGTCAGCTATTACTGCTCACAGGAGTACTGATGGGATTTTAAAAAATACATGAATAACAGTGAGGTGTTCAGTACCTAGGGGGAGCTCACTGGCTAGCAATTGTTTTTGCTGCATTTCTATGTTGTCCATACTCAGTTTGGAGGTTGTGAAACCTAAAATTTATTTTTATCTGTGTGTGGTGCCTCATCCCCTCCCCTTTACTGAAATCTCTCTGCAACACCCCTCTGTTGAAATACCAGCCGTGATTTCATATCTGTTTGATAGCAAAAGCAAATAAATACATTGAAATGGAAAGTATACCAATTAGGTAAGTATGCTGAAAACAAAATATATTTTAGTTGGGTTGGGGGAGTGATTCTGGTCTACGAATGCCACCTTCCCCTACTTTGGGTTAAAAGTAAGATAGATCATGGGTTGGAATGGTAGAAGAAGAAGAAGAGAAGAGATTGGATTATATCCTTCACTCACTTGGAGTCTCAGAGCGGCTTACAACTCCTTTCCCTTCCCCTCCCCACAACAAAGAGCATGAGGTAGGTGGAGCTGTGAGGTAGGTGGAGCTGAGAGAGCTTTGAGACAGCTGTCCTTGAGAGAACAGCTGGTACAGAGCTATGGCTTGCCCAAGGTCATCCAGCAAGTGCAAGTGGAGAAGTAGGGAATCAAACCCGGTTCTCCCAGATTAGAGTCCGCGCACTTAACCACTACACCAAACTGGCTCTAAACAACAAAATACTACCATGATATAATAACTTTATCTTTGTATTATCAAAGCTTAGTGTAACTCCTTCACATTTTCACAGTCAACAAAAGTTTCTATTTACAAGCATTCCACCAAACTTCTAAGGATGAACAAATGCCAATAGATACTATAAAGCAAACAGTCCTATTTTGTGATCCATTTATCTTTTCTGTGTTATAGTTTTACATAGCACATCCTGTGGTTTCCACAACGGGATGGCTCGGATCCCGTTTCAATGCTTCATCAATGCTTCATTATTATCTGATGGTCTAGCAAGCCAGATACGCAAAGCTGCTTACAAAAATACCAAAACATTTATATGAACCAATGAAGCTGCCTCATACCTAATCAGACTGTTGGCCTGCCAAAATCAGTACTATGTACTCAGACTGGCAGCAACTCTCCAAGGTCTTTGGTAGAGACTCTTCCACATCACCTACTACTCGATCCCCTTCCCTTAACTAGATATACTAGAGACTGAACCTGCAACCATCAGCCTTCCAAGCAGATGCTCTACCACTGAGCCTGAGCTCATCCCATAATATAACTGATAGAAGTGAAATAAACAAGCAGGGGCGGGGGGGACTACAAAATACAGGAAAACATGTCCTTGATCCACTATGCTAGGACTACAAACTAAGAGCCAAAAGCCACGTCCAGGTTTTAATACCTGCATCAAGAGGGAAACAGAAGCTCAGCCCGAACCATAAGCATCTGACAGGCACTGTCCCAGAATTCCCTGTCACGTGCGTTGTTATTTCTGTTCAAGTGAACGTAGCCCGGGAGTAACAGAAGTTACAGCCCAGCTGTGCTTGATGGTTTTAGGGTACTCAGTAGTATTCAATGGAGTTTAAAATGTGGATGTTCAGTGCAGTTGATGGGGTTGAGGCAATCAGCATAGTGAAATGGCCCATATTCAGCCCTCTCTCCGTTGACGCAATAGCTGAGTAATTGCTTCAGCAGTACTATCCAATGGGGGCTGCTGGATAGCCTTGCATACGGGCAGGGTTGCCAGTTTACCGGCCTGTGACACCGCTGTGACTGCTGAAGGCTTTCCATTGTTCAGATCTAATTAGAGAACATTCTGATTCCAAATCAATTCATTCCCCTGCTAGTTAATAACTAATCCTCCTTCATTGTGAACCACGCTATTATTCCTGCAGGTTAGGACTTTATTTAAAGTTGCAATTATACCTGAGATCAGCCCTGTGCAGAGGCAAGCCACAATAGCCAGGCAGGTGTCTTTCTCCACTACAGCTCCTTTTGTTAGTAGCTTTAAAAAATAAAAGTTCTAGCTTCTGTTATCAAAGAGGTATCCTGTGTGCACAGATGATGGATAATATTCACATGTTATGATTCTTCAGAGGTGAAACATAGGAAGCAGTCCTAAACAGGTCTACTGGGAAATAAATCCCATTTTTTATTCTTAGGATTGCAACCGTACTAACTAAAGCAGCTATGAAAATGAAAACAAGTTGTTTCAGGCTTTGTGGAAATGGGTTTTTTTTTTCTTTTTCCTAGGGTTGTTGCCTAATTAAAGAATGTTTATGTGCTCTTTTAAATGTTACAGGAGAACTGTGGGAAGCATGGATTCATTCCATGGCACTCGTGTAACATCGAAAGCCACAGAATCATTCAGCTGGACCCACCCACTGGGTTGGGGGTCTTTAAATGTTGCACAGGAGTTGTGGGATGACCCCTGGGTAAAGTGCCTCCCACAGTCATGATTAAAGAGTACTTTTAGCTGGTTATGTTATACGAGTTCCAATCAATTAACAGATTAAGTTGGCACCAATTTATATATGGCAAAAAGCAGCGGCTGGGATCGAAACATTCCCTCAAGGGGTTCGTATAAGCCCCCGTGGTGTTCCTGACTTCCTTTCTTCAAATGGCAGGCCTCCAAACCTATATCACAAACCGCTTTTGAATCTTTCTTGGGTTTAAAAATAGTTTGCCACAAGCAAACTGCCAGGAGCCTCTTCTGAGACTGCACCAGCTGCTCATTTCTTTTGGGAATTTTTCCACCAGTTTTTGCTGTGAGGTAAATTAAAGACACAGAAATGCTATTGAAAGAGAGGACCTGAAGCCTCCTACATACAGGGAATGTATACTGAGAGGAAATATTATTGGACCTTTGAACAGCAAAGGACAAACTAAGCAAGGTCATGAGAGATCTACAATTGGATCTCCCCATTATTTGTAAAGGGGAAGTAGCTGTGTGAAGCCCCAATTAGGATCAGGGTTGTGGTGCCACAGGGGGGGAGGGATCCAGCCCTTACCCTTTTTTTTGCTGATGACTCCCCCCTCAGTGGAATTTAAAGGCAAAGAACTTGTGCCTTTGTGCCTAATAGCTGGGGGGGGGGGGGAGAATCAGTTGGCAAAAACACATGGTAGGCATGGCTTAACTCCCCTCTTTCTCCACACCACAGACGTGCATTGAATCAGGGCCCTGTTTGAGTGCTATTTTCCTTTCACATATCCTGAAGACATCCATTCACTGCTCTCACAATATCATATATACTTTGCTGCTGAGAGGATTCCAGTCTGTGTGGCCTCAGAAGTTCCGTTGCTTTAGAGCAGTACAGTATGATTGTAAAAAAAATGCTCTTCAGGAGCGCGGCAGAACAAGCCGGGGCGAACTGCCCTGCAGCATGGCGTTCAGACACCGCCGCAAGGAAGCCGCCCACAGCGTCCACACTGCGGGTGGCTTCTGGCGGCGGCAGAACACCGTGCAGCTCCGCCCACATGCGTTCACACCCGCCGGAAGTGGGTGGAACATGCGCGCAGCCGCTGGGACACCACTTGGAAGTGGTGCCCGGCTGCTGCGGGAGGAGCGCGCCACCGGATGAGGTGAGTCCGGGGCGCCTCCGCGGGGCAGATGTGGCAGTCTGGATACCTGCTCTGACTCCGCTTTTAAAGAATTTCAGACTCTACAGTTTATTCCAAACCCCATACCGACAGATTTAAAGGCGTTGACATTCATATATAGTCCTTTTAAATCTGTTGAAGTAAATGCAATTAAATTAGAATAATTCTGCTTATGATGGTAAATGATAGTCTGTAGCTCGAATTGCACAGTAGAACCATTACCATTAACACCATAACACCACCACCAAATTGCAGTTTCTGCAGACATCCAATTCATTATACCATTTTCTAAGGAGGGAGAAAATCATTTCCCCCCAGTAGAATTGCGTGACTATAATTTATTTTATATTTGCATCACGGACAGAAATTTGATCATTTTATCAACTATTTAAATTCATTTCTTTTTGCTAATTGATAGCTCTGGTCTAGACTCCAAGCAAGATTCCCTGGGTCTCATGCATGAGTATTTATGTGACACACTTCATTATTAGGTCTTTAAAATTAGATATGTGTGCACATATGCACGCATGCGCACACACACACATGAAGCAGTCCTACCGGGCATTTAAAATGCTAATATAAACTTGTATGCATATGACTTCTTGGATAATAGCATCTCACCTATCAACATTTCTACTTTGTATAGGGATATTTACAGGGCCAGATTTACATACAAGCTAAGAAAGCTAGAATTCAAGGCCTCAAAATATTTTTCATTATTCCAAGAATACACATTTTTGGTAATGCTGTGGAGCCTCTTAAACTTGACATAAGCTAGGGCCTCAGCATGTCTTAATCCTGCCTTGGATATTAATTCACTAGAATGTACTCTCTTGTAGGGCTGCCATTAGCCCATCCCAGCTCCTGTTTCCTGCTGCCGTTCAGAGCAGTGATAGATTTTTTTTTTTTAAGGCTGTTGGGCCTACGGCATGAAGTCACGTCTGGGTTTTCTCTCTGTAGGAATCACCAGAAACTATTGTAGAGTAAGAAGGAAAAAAATCATTAAAATGTTGTTCTGTGATTTTAAAGGGTAACAAAAGATGGGAAGAATTTCTTACTTGCATGTTTGTCACATTTCAAGCAATGTGAACAAAAACTGAAACGTTTGCAGGAAAAGTTCATTTCCCATTGTGTGTCAAGAGGCAGGACAGTGCTAGCAATCTTGCTGTCCACAGCACCAGATGGCCTTCCACCCCTGCCAACTTATTAATTTTACCACATATGTGCAAGTTTGAAAAGTGGCCATCATTTGCACATGACAGCACTTTTAAAAATCTGTGCGCACCCCCACCCCCTCAGCATAGCTGGCTGTGCCTTCCACTTAAGTGGACTTGTACCTGTTTAATGATAAAGGTTGTTCATCTTTTCAGCTTCAGCATGTCTGATGGATGCTTTAAAGTATGAAAAGCTGTACACAGGAAAAAACAGGAATTTGGAAGGGGAGCCTCCATCGAAGCGAGACATAGGATTGTGACATTTCTTCCTCAAAGGACCATTGTGACTTTCTGCTTCATACAGTTGTTAAAAGCACAGAAACTCTGTCCAGTAGACATCAGCAACACTACTTAATGGCTTCCTCATGGCCAAACTAGATGTGATGCCATTTTAGAGGAGAATTTAGCCATTTAAAAATTGCCATGAGGGCCCAGTCGTGATTGGGTCCACAGCACGGTAGCAACAGGTGATCGTCTGTATCCTCCCACTGTGCCTTGAGCGGCCAAGAATAAGAACCACCCACCTTCAGAGAAGTCTGCCTGGGTGAAGCTGTGTGAGTCACCCTCAACATGCTTCCTGACTGAAGTCTCCAGGTATTTTCCAACCCAGACATAGCAACCCTACTGGAAGCTGGGCTGGGTCCACCAGCAGCTGCACAGCCTGGGAGCCGTGCTGGGCCTGCCACTGGCAGCAGTGCAGCTCCTAAGGTGTGCCGGACTCGGTGAGAAATTGGGGGGAGGGCGAAATTGGGGGGAGGGAATCCCGTCCCCTGCAAGTATCGTGAGCCCACACTTGCCAAATGTAACAGCCATGTCTTGAATAACTTTCCAGAAGAATTCAATCTGGTGAGGAGTCAGCTGCTGTGAGGTAAATGTTAATAGTCTATTGCCTAAGGCCAACTGCCAAGTTTCGAATTCATCTTTTTCTGCTTAGTGTAGTTTGTCAGTTTTGCCATAACTGCATATTCTTGCACCTTGTCAATCCAGTTCTCAAGAGTTGGGCAACTCTCAGTTTTCCACTTAGCTGCAAATACTACTTTTGCTGCAGTTAACATGTATCTGAACAGTTTGTGCATTGTTCTATCCACATTCACTGCTAGTATTCTTAATAACTTTGTCTCTGGTGATATAGCACATTTAATATTCAAAAATTTTTGAATATCAGTATGTACTTCCATCCAGTATTTGCTAGGAATTTTTTTGCAAGACCACCGCATATGGTAAAAAGTAACATCTATCTCTTTACACTTCCACCACAATGCTTTATAGTATTTATCCATCTTCTCAATGTCTTTTGGGGTAATTTACCAGCAATAAAACATTTTATACCAGTTCTCTCTAAGTGCTTGACTCGCTGTGAATTTTATACCTTTCATCCATAGCCTTTCCCATTGCTGAAATAAAATCTCCTTCCCAAAGTTTTGCGACCATTTCACCATACATGTCTTGACTTGTTCCGTGTCTGTATCGTATTATAAAAGGATTTTGTAGATATGTCCTAAAAGATTATCTTTTAAATTCAATATTTTTTCAAGTTGAGTCAAATTTCTTAGTGTATCTCCTTCTCAATGTTTATCTTCCTTAAGCCTCGATGAAAGTTGAAGATACGTTAACCATTGTATATTGTTATTTTCTTCATTAATTACCTGCCACGATTTAATTTTCCCATATTTATCTATCTTGATATGTTATAAAGTCATTGTTTTTCCTCTCAGGTTTGTCTTAATAAGCATCTTGTGGTAACATTAAAGGACATATTAAGTGACCACCAATTTTTCAGCAAGCTGTCTCTAATAACATGGCCAGTACTTCTCATAGGTTTTTTAAGATGTTTTCTCAGTTGTCTTGAGCCAAAGATGTTTATGTAAGCCATCAGACAAATCCGGTTTCAGCAGTTTTTCATTTGGATTTTTAATCCAGTCAGAAATCCAAACCAGGCTAGCTGCTTGATAATACAACTTAATATTAGGTAACACTAGACCTACTCTTTTTTTCCCATCTTGTAAAACTTTAAATCTGACCCTTGGGGGGGGGGGGGTTGCCATTCCAAATGAATGTGTTTATCTGTCTGTGCCAGTCTTTCAGTATCTTGTATCTTGATTGGTAACATTTGGAATAGAAAGTTGATTTTGGGGAGAATATTCATTTTTATTACAGAGATTTTCCAAAACCAAGACAGGTTTAAATTAGACCATCTCTTCAAATCATCTTGAATTTTCTTCCAAACTATTTCATGGTTATCTTGAAAGAGTGGTCCTTTCCCCCAGACACATGTATTCCAAAATATTTAACTGAGTTAATAACCAAATCACAGCCAGGGACTGTTTTAATGTTATCTTCTTGTTGTTCCGATTAAAATTTGGAAATCATTTTAGGTTTTTTTCTTATTGATTTTAAAGCCAGAAAAGGAACCAAACTTTTCTATATGATCCGTAACAGACTGTATTATGTTTTGTGGCTGTAAAATTGTCAATACTACATAATCTGTGTAACTCTTTAATTTAAATTCTTTCCCATCGATTCTTAGTCCCCTAATGTTTTGATCTTGTCTGATTTTAGAAGCAAAAAGTTTCTATTGCAGGAATAGATAATAATGGTGACAAGGGGCACCCTTATTGTGTCCCCTTCTCTGTCTGGAAGCCATCAGTCAACATGCCATTAATTAAATTGCTTTACGTTTTGTTTCGTATAGTACCTTGGAACCAGCTCAGAAATCTAGGTCCACAATCAATATGCTGTAATACATTTAAAGTTCCTCATCAAAGGCTCCTAAGTAAGCTCAATAGTCCCGGGATAAAAGGACAAGTCTTTTTGTGGATCAAAAACTGGCTAGTTAATAGGAAACAGAGAGTGAGTATAAATGGGCAATTTTCTCAGTGGAGGGTGGTAAGCAGTGGGGCACCGCAGGGATCAGAACTTGGTCCGATGCTTTTTAACTTGTTCATTAATAATTTGAAGTTGGGAGTAAGCAGTGAAGTGGCTAAATTTGCGGATGACACAAAGTTGTTCAGGGTGTGAAAGCCAGGGAGGATTGTGAGGCACTCCAAAGGGATCTGTCAAGGATGGACAAGTGGGCGTCAACATGGCAAATGGGGTGATGCACATTGGAGCCAAAAATCCTAACTATAAATACACATTGATGGGGTCCGAACTGGCAGAGACTGACCAAGAGAGAGATCTTGGAGTCATAGTGGATAACTCACTGAACATGTCAAGACAGTGTGCGACTGCAATAAAAAAGGCCAGTGCTATACTGGGGATTATTAGGAAGGGAATTGAAAACAGATCTGCCAGTATCATAATGCTCCTGTATAAATGAATGGTGCAACCTCATTTGGAATACTGTGTACAGTTCTGGTCACCACACCTCAAAAAGGATATTATAGCTTTGGAAAAAGTGCAGAAAAGGGCAACTAGAATGATAAAATGGTTGGAACACTCCCTATGAAGAAAGGTTGAAGTGCTTGGGGCTCTTTAGCTTGGAGAAATGATGACTGAGGGGCAACATGATCGAGGTTTATAAGATTATGCATGGGATAGAGCAGATAGAAAAAGAGGTACTTTTCTCCCTTTCTCACAATACAAGAACTCGTGGGCACTCCATGAAATTGCTGAGCAATCGGGTTAAATAAAAGGAAGTACTTATTCACTGATAAAAGGAAGTACTTATTCACCCATAGAACAGTGGCTGCAAGCATGGATGGCTTCAAGAGGGAATTAGATAAACATATGGAGAAGAGGTCCATCAGTGGCTATTAACCACAAAGTACAGATAGGATCTCTCAGTCTGGGGCAAGTGATGCACTATATTCTTGGTGCTTGGGGGGGAGCAACAGTGGGAGGGCTTCTAGTGTCCTGGCCCTACTCAGGGTCCTCCTGATGGCACCTGCTCTTTTTGGCCACTGTGTGACAGAGTTTTGGACTGGATGGGCCATTGGCCTGATCCAGCATTGACTTCTCTTATGTTCTTATGAACATCCAGGAGAGATTATCAAAAGCTTTTTCAGCATCTAAAAACATAAAGATCGGTTTTCCTTCTTTATTTTGCACAGGTTCCATTACATCAATTATAAAATGAAGATTATCTTTCATGCATCTCTTTGGAACAAAACCTGTTTGATCTGGGTGAATTATTTTTGTTATGCATTTCTTAAGTCACTCTGCCATTATTGAGGCAAATCGTTTATAATCCACATGTAATAATGATATTTGTTTATAAGATTGTGATAGCATTGGCTCATTTTCTTCCTTATAAATCAAAGTTATATGTGTCTCTTGCCAGTGGTATGGGTTTTTTTTCAGTTATTTGGTTCATCACTTTTTGTAGAAGCAATAATAGTTCATCCTCCAGGCAATTATAGTATATTGCCGATAAATCACATTGCCGATAAAAAGATGGCCTGGTGTCTTTATCTTTTTTCAGTCTCTTTATTGCTTGTGAGATCTCTTGTATTGTAATGTTTTGATTTAAAATATCATTATCTTCTTTGGTAAATTTAGTTAATGGATGTGTCACCTCCCAAGGACATCGCCCAAGTTTCTCTATATGGCCTTTCATACTATGATACAGACCTTGACTAATAGGATTCCAAAAACAACAAGAAAAAACAAACACCAATTTCAGAAATGTACTCTTAGCTTTAGACTTCCAGAAACTGCCATACCTTAGAGCAGCTGCATCCTAATCTGGGGCAAGGGAAAAAAAACTTGCCATTGTTCCTCCTCTCAGAGAATTTTGTGACATGTCAGAGGCTGCCAAGAGAGTTCTTCACCTATATTTGTTTCTCTACAAATTACTCATTTAAGAAGAAACACTTGCCTTTTACTTTCTAACTGTTCAACGGAAACCCAACAGAAATACTGTAAATTTAAGTATGTAGTAGTAGATACCTATTAAATATCTTTTTTTGTTCCAGCTTGTCAAAATGTAACATAATGGATAAAATGAGACTGGACAGGCAGAAAGTGCAGAAGGAATTAAATATAGCTTCCTATTTTCCCCCATTGGGTAGCCAGTATGTAGGCAACCGTGAAATCCAATGCTACAGAAGGTCAAATGGGCATACTTTGTCTTCATTTCCTAAATGGATGATTTCATGGTTATTAGAATTTATAGCTAGGGCCAGAAACAAAAAGAAAGGGTGAAGGCCAGACAGGTCTTTATACTTCCTGGCATAAGCTGACAGCAGCTGAAAAAAGCTAATTCTGTTTGATTTATAATATTATAAATTCTTCAGGCACTTTACAGAATCTGGGCCAAAATGACATCATCTGAAGCAACCCAAGGCTACAGTCTTCAGATTTAGCAATGTTTTCATTGAAATCAACGGGGTTATGCTGAGGTCAAATAAGCCTCAGACTGAAGTCCTCAAAAGCCAAGTATTCTAGTAGCAATCGTATGAGGTGTTTTCTGTTTGGATAGAAAACGTGGAAGATTTGCTCCATTATCTAATTGTTCCCTTTGTTTTTTGTTTTGCAGTTTTTCCCATACGGAGATGCTTCAAAGTTTGCCCAGCATGCCTTCAGAACCTTTGATAAGAATGGTGATGGGACCATTGACTTCAGAGAGTTCATTTGTGCACTGTCTATCACCTCAAGGGGCAGTTTTGAACAGAAACTGAACTGGGCTTTCAATATGTATGACTTAGACGGAGATGGGAAAATCACCAGAGTGGAGATGCTGGAAATTATAGAGGTGAGGATTTAATTGGATTTTTATTTTTAGGGGGGGGGGGTTTAAAGCCAGGCCCATACATTTGGACGTGCTATAATGTAACCAAGGAAGAGAACACTGGATGGTAGGATTTCCATCTCTGGAAATTCCTCAAGATTTGGGGGCAGTGTCTGGGGTGAGGCTTGAGTTTTCTAACAGGAAGCTATAGTCTGGAGATTGGCTGTAATTCTGGGAGAACTCCAGACTCCACTTGGAGGTTGGGTAATGGTAACCCTGTTGGATGGAGCTGTATTGACAGTAGAAGATTTTGTCTTTAGTCCTGGGAAGGTGGCTTAACACCTTCTGATCAGTTTCCCCAGTCAAAAATTACCACCACCACCCAACACACACTGCTTTAAATCCTCATAAGCAAAAAAAAAAAAAAAGGCAAGCACATGACAGAAGGCTTTGGGGGTCAGAGACTTTAAAAGAAAACCATTCCATGGTGCTTATCCAAATCTGCCCTTCCTCTGCCGCCACCACCACCACCAGCATTTGAGGACCAAAAACCACATCCCAAGTTTTATTCAGAGATTTCCAATGTTAGTATGGGACCAGTTCTGTGGAGGATGTTTCCATCAGTGGTTACTAGCCATGGTAACGAAAGGGAACCTCCATATTCAGAGGCAGCAAACCTCTGACTACCAATGCTAGAAGGCAGCATCAGCCCTGGTCCCTGTGTCCGGTTTGTTGGCCCTTCAGGACAACTGTGTGGAGCAAGATGCTTGATTAGATGGACCACAGGTCTGAGCCAGCAAGGGCTCCCTTATGTTCTTAAGCAAGAGGTGCATCCTGCAATGTCAGACTGTCCTCACATTATAAAAGCTCACCTCCCACCCTAGCAGGCATACTGGTTCTACATCAAATAAATATGAATATTTCCTATAATGCAAACACATCCTTTTCTGTGAAAGAAGTTGTTATGTATTGGGACTGAAACATTCCAGGACTGTTCTACCAGAGACTGGCTGAGCTTGGAGCCCAAGAACACCACCAGGACTCTGGAAGTAACCAGTCAAGTAGTGATGTTATGTAAATAGCCTATCATTGGGAGTAGGGTGTGCTTGGGTGTGGCAATTGCATGCTATTTAAACAGGGCTGTGGCCCTGGAGTTGTCTTGTAAATGCTGGAATCACTAATAAAGTAGAGCTGATCACTAGTAGTGAGTCTGCTGCTCCATACAGAAGTATATACTAGATTCCCACTAGCATATGGAAGCTCTGTAGCAGCTTACAAAGGCAACTATGAAAATGCGATATCTTCATCCTTTAGCTGAAACTTTGGACAATGCATTTTAAATCTTCCCTTAGAACATGCAAATACCTCTCCCACTGAAATCAAGTAAAATTCACAGCGCTTAATTTTTTGGCAGGACTCATAGAGGTTAAAAATTTCCAAGCGACAGAGCTCATGAAACTCGTCTCTCTTTCTTTCCAGGCCATTTATAAAATGGTGGGTACCGTGATAATGATGAAAATGAACGAAGATGGCCTCACACCAGAGCAACGAGTAGACAAGATTTTCAGCAAGATGGATAAGAACAAAGATGACCAGATCACGCTGGACGAATTCAAAGAAGCCGCAAAGAGCGACCCTTCCATTGTATTACTCCTGCAATGTGACATTCAGAAATGAGCTCGTGTAAAAAAAAAAAAAAATGCTTTCATGGACTGCACAGAAGTTTAAATGTTCCATTCAGTTTGCAGCTGCTTCCACACACACACACTCACACGAAACAGACAAAAAATTTGCTTGGACTACCTATCAATGGACTTGCTTCTTGTGTTTGAAACACTTGTGTGCATGAGAATGTCAATGGCTAAAGAATTTTAAAAGTATATATTATAAAAAAAAATATTAAGCCACAATGTGATGTGTGCAACGCCATTTCATAAGCCCTCTTTCCTCTGATGCCTGTGCAGCGGTGCGACGCTGCAGTCAGTCAATACTATTTATTGTTCATGTTTTACTGATGCTAGCTGTTATGTCTCCTAAACTGGGTAATGTTAGTGACACTGAAACCCCCATGGTAGTGTAACTGTTCATTAGAAAAAAAACATGTCACCATCCTGCTGTATAGTAATATTGGACAGACAGAGGTGAAGCCCCTCAGTTCATGAGTCTGATCCAGATGTGCTTGTACTGTCAGTGAATATAAATGTATTTAATTTGCATGACTTCTAGGTTTTGCCTTAATTTTTACCTCATTTGCATCCTTTTGATCAGAAATGAGAGCTATGTCAGAGGAATGAAGTATAAAACAGACTTTTTTTTAAAAAAAAAAAGCTAACCCTGCTAAAGTGTTCCCTTAATTGAAAGTTAAACATATAAATATATATAATATAAATATATATAAAACACACATTTAAAAATACTGTTTTATTGGAAGTTTAAACTGTTTTGTTGGGAGTTGTATTGATTTCTGCTTGAAATTTTCATAAGCTTCCAAAGAGGTTGAAATCTATGTCCCCAAAATAAATTTATAACATTTGACATCTCACTTGTTTTATTTCACACAACTAGCACATTTGATATTGGCATGAAAGGTGACCAAAGCTGTCAGAGAGAGGTGGGTACCCAAGAATTGTACTGTGACCCACATGCTAAGTCTTGTGAGAAAACCTGCCCTGACTTGCCACACAGCATTCATATCCCTCAAAAAAAATCAGAAGCCCCTGTGGACCAGCCCTTACTCATTCAATGTGGAAACTACTCCTGAGAACACCAGTGGATATTTGTGGACATTACTGGATCACTTCTCGGCTTGTTTGCTGGACAAACACGTTCCATTCAATCTGTTCTTAGAATCATAGAGTTGGAAGGGACCTCCAGGGTCATCTAGTCCAACCCCCTGCACAATGCAGGAAATTCACAACTACCCCCACATACAACCCTCTTGACCTCTGCTTCATGCCCAGAAGATAGGGGAAAAAACCCCTCCAGAATCCCTGTCCAAATTGGCCTGGAGAAAATTGCTTCCTGACCCCATCAGCATTTCCCTGGGCATGTAAGAAAGGGCCACAAGGACTAAGCACTGATGCAACCCTTCCTGCCCTCCCTCTCATGATCTGCCTAAGTTCACAGAATGAGCATTGCTGTCAGATGGCCATCTAGCCTCTGTTTAAAAACCTCCAAAGAAGGAGAGCCCACCACCTCCCGAGGAAGCCTGTTCCACTGAGGAACCACTCTGTCAGGAAGTTCTTCCTCATATATAGCCAAAACTCTTCTTATTTAATTTCAACCTGTTGGTTCTGGTCCAACCTTCTAGAGCAACAGGAAAGCAACTCTGCACCCTCCTCTATATGACAGCCCTTCAACTACTTGAAGATGGTTATCATATTACTGCTTGGTCATCTCCTCTCCAGGCTAAGCATACCCAGGTCCTTCAACCTTCCCTCATAGGACTTCATCTCCAGACCCCTCACCATCTTCATTGCCCTCCTAGATCCTTTTTGCACATACTACTGCTAAGACCAGGCTCCTCCATCCTATAATTATGCATTTGATTTTTCCTGCCTAAATGCAGAAATTTACATTTACCTTCACTGGAATTCATTTTATTTGTTTTAGCCCAGTTTTCTAGCCAGTCAAGATCATCCTATATCCTGACTATGTCTTCTGCTGTATTTGCTACCCCTCCCAATTTAATATCATCTGCAACATTCCCTCTATTCCTTCAAATCATTTATAAAGATGTTGAACAAAACAGTTCCCAGGACAAATCCCTGAGGCACTCCACTTGTCACTCCTCTCCAAGAGGATGAGGAACCATTAACAAGCATTATTTGGGTGCAATTTTTCAGTTACTGATCTACCTGACAGTAATAGTATCCAAACCACATTTTACCAATTTGTCAACAAGAATATTATGTGGAACCTTATCAGAAGCCTTACTGAAATATCTACAGCATTCCCTTGATCCAGCAAGATAGTAACTTTCTCAAAAAAAACTTTTCCAGGTATAGACATCAGGCTGACGGGTCAATAGTTACCCAGATCCTCCTTTTTCCCCTTCGTAATGATTTCATGTTTTGGTGTGTGTGTTTCTTTAAATGTTTAGTTTCACTGCAGTAATGTATGATAGAGGGAGATAAGTGTGATATGATTGGCTAATGACTGAGAGTGTGGGAGGAGAGATGTCTCTGAGGTGAATCAGTGTTCTTGAAGAGAAGAGTGTAGGGAGTTTGTGAGAGAGTCTGTATGGCAGAAGAAGCAGTTTGAGTCTATCCTCTATGACTAAGACAAACAGTTTAGCCTGTGTGGCTATAAGAGAGACAAACAGTTCAGCCTGTGTGGCTGTATATGAAAGAGAAAGGTATAAGCCTGTCAGAGTTGAGTTTTGGTGTTTGAGAGACTGTGTGTGACACCAAGCTTTGTCAGTTATATGTTCTTTATTAAACAACAGTTCAAAAATACACAGAAACCTATTTTGTTCTTGTATAAATAAATCCTTATTTGTTTAAACTTATCCCAGCAATTTGATCAGTCCTTCCTCAGGGCCACATAGTCCTCTGAAGCGCCCAGACACTGGGTCATTCTACCAAAATAGAGAGAGTTGGAATTTTTAATTCCTGGTGGCAGCAGAAATCTACCAAGTTCATGTACACTGTGTTTTAATAGAGAAAAAGTCTCCCCAATAAGCGAGGACGCCACACCCTTCTTGAAGATGGGAACATTATTTGCCCATCTCCAACCTTCTGGCACCTCACCTGTTCTCCAAGAATTCTCAAAAATAATGGACAGAGGCTCAGAAGTTACATTTGCAAGTTGTACCCTTGAATGCAATTCATCTGGCCCCGAGAACTTAGTTTCATTTAAAGAAACTAGGTGGCTATGTACTACCCCGATGCAGATCCTAGGCTGCACCTCCCTCCCCTCATCATGTGTTCTGTTTTTGCCATGCTGAGCGCTGTTTCTCTCACAAGAGAAGACTGAGGAAAAGTAGGAATTGAGCAGTTCTGTCCTCTCTTTACCATCTTTTACAATTTCACTTTCCTGTCCCTGCAATGGGCCTCCCCATATCCTTTCTCTCTTTCTTACTTTGAACATAACAAAAGAACCCTTTTTGGTTTTAGCATCTCTAACTAGCTTAAGCTCATGCTGAACTTTAGCTTTTCTAACACTCTACAAGCACTGGTTATTTGTTTATTATAAGGCCCTCCTTCCATTTCCTAAATGAGTCTTTTTTATTTCTCAATTCTTCCAAAAGCTGTTTATGGAGCTTGTCGGGTATGGCCTCTGTCTCCTGGTGAGGGGTGATGTCTGCTGTGCTGCCGGGGGCGGGGGGGGGGGGGGAGGACTGCTGAGGCCTCAGAATGCAGATCACAGGGTTAAGTCACCACCTTTGCAACTGCCACCAGAGGTGAGATCACCTTTCATCCTCTCTCGCTGTCTCTCCATTCTGTGTTCTCTGCCTTTGGTCTCATCCTCCCTGACCTCAGCATCAGGTGTCCTTTTATTCCCCTCATGTTCCCAGCCCCCTCCCTCCCTTCCCTGTGATTGGTTTCCTTCCCTTGTCCCTCTGTCCTCTTTGCTTTCCCATTGGCCTGGGTCAGGGATCCTCATAACCAGCTCTTCCCTCATTCCTGGGCACTGCTTTCTCTCACCAGACCCTATTGGGTAAAGCTAAGGGAGTGTTGAGCATCCAGGCATGGGCAGTTGGGCCCACTTCAGGCTGAGGTCTGTGGAGCCGCACCCCTGGAGAATACTCCCCCCTGCCTCTCTCTTTAAGCGGTCTCACCACGTCCAAGCTCAGCCCATCTGTCCCCAGTTATTGTGCCTCTCTGGCTGTGCTGCCTGGTGGCCATCCCCCATCACCTTCCAGGTCGGGGAACCCAAGGCCCCAGGAGGCAAGCTGCCATGGTCCCTGTCTTCCTTGGCCAAAGGCTTTCCACACACACACACCATGCTTCGGACCCACAGTTGGCACATCGCCGTCAACCACGAGCCCCTTTGGGGAACATCAGACTTGCCATTGCCATAGGACGTGGTTTCTCATCATTCCTCATCTCCTGAGCCTCCCAGCTACCATGCCCTTGCAGTAGAGGTATGTAGACCCCATATGCGTAGACTACGGGGGGGGGGGGCTCGAGGGCTTGAGCCTCCCCTGAAATTTCCCGGGGGGGACTGAGCCCCCCTGGGAAAACATAGTGCCTGCCACCGTGCCTCCCAGGGCCCTCCCGAGACCGGCAGCTGCTGCTGCCAGTGCCTCTCCCCCCCCCTCGCCTGGCCACTCTTCCATCCTTCCCTCTCCCTCCCTCTTTTCCCGGTGAAGAGAGAGGGAAGGAGTGGGGGGGGAGAGGAAGAGGCTCCGGCAGCAGCGGCTGGCAGGCCTCGGAAGGGCCCAGGGAGGCGCGGAGGTTTCCCAGCGGGGGGGGGGGACATCGCCCCAGCGAGTACGCACGCAAAGCGCGCATGCTAAAGAGCCCCCCCCCCCCGGATTTTCAAAACTACGCCCCTGGTAGACCCGGACAGATTCACCTTGGCTTCTTTAGGCTCCTCCCATTTTTCCTTATCATAGGAATCGTTTGCAGTTGTGCCTTCAATATTTCACTTTTAAGAAACTCCCACCCCTCTTGAACTCCTTTCTCCTTAAGTATTTCTGACCATGGAATAACTTTCTGATCATGGGACCCAGCATAACTTTAAGTTTGTTAAAATTTGCTTTCCTGAAGTCCAACCTATATGTCTGACCAGGCCTTTTTTTGTAAAAAAAAGCACAGGAGGAACTCATTAGCATAACAGGCCACACCTAGCAGCAGAAACTCATTAGCATATTAGGCCACACCTCTGACAGCACAGCTCTCTCCCACGATCAGCTTGCCAGGCATTGTTCCAAAAATCTCCCAGTGTTTGCTGGCACAAGGCAGGGAACCCAAACTGTTTACATCTTAGCCTTCTTTATAGATTAGACTATGAACAAGCAAGCCAAAATTTTCAAAAGCATTTTGATCCATTTAAAAATCACAGCAGACATTTCTTGAAAACATGTCTTACCTCCAAAGACTGACATCTAAACAAGTCAGATCAACTCTGTATACATGAGTTTATCTGGGTTATGGATCAAGTAAAGAATACAGCTGGAAAAAAATATTCCCCACTGTATAATAGATTTAACATCTTTATTTAATATTTCACATTTGAAGATATTCTATGAGTGGCTCCACATACATCTGCAAGACTCAAAGTGGCTTACTTGCATATTTTGGTTTTGGGTGAAGTTTGGTTTTCTGGCCAGTTTCATTTAACATCTTTATGAAGTGGCTGGAACTGTTTAAATTGATGTAAGGAAACAAACTAAAAAATGACAGGGGTAATTATACTGGATTATCTATTCTAGACTCCCTATCAATGTTCACTCTAAGCTGAGTTAGTGTGAGCTAGCTCACACTTTTTTAGCCTCTGGCTCACAGATTTTTGTCTTAGCTCAGGAAGGATGGCTCCAGAGCAAACTAATTTATGCAGCAGCCAAATCACCTGCTCACAGCTTTAATGCCAGTAGCTCACAAAGTAGAATTTTTGCTCACAAGACTCCACATCTTAGAGGGAGCATTGCTCCCTATAGCAGGGGTGTCAAACATGTGAGGCTTCTGTCAGGCCTGCACTGGAATTGGCCATTTCCTGCTTTCACTTCTGTTGCTTCTGCTGCATCATAGCTTGCTTCGCCAGATTCACTCAATTGCTCAGCCATTTCATGTTTCCCCCTGGGTTTTAGATTCAGAACTCTGAGCATCAGATTTCTGTGGTGAATGCCAATAAATCAAAAGTCAGTTTGCAGCTTACAGATACCCACCTGAACAGCATACTCAAGATTGCAACAGCACAGGCATTTTGATGCAATAATTCAGAGCAAGAGGTGTCAATTATCAGAGACTGTTAAATAAACAAAATATTGCAAGAGGGTGAGAGGTAGCATTTATTATTTTATAAGTCTCATATTTCCTCCACTCACCTTATTTTATTAGCCCTCCTCCAGTGCATGAAGACAGGGACGCCATGCTTAAACTGCCAACAGTGTATGCAGTCGGTCTATTAATGCTCCAAGTAGTGGCTTCCTTCTGGACCCATATTGGACCCAAGTAGTGGCTTGCTTCTGGACTCTATTGAGAAGGAAGTAATGTACACACACACACACATACAAACAGCACCAAAAAATGAAAAAACAATCTAAAGATCACAATACAAGAAAACACAGAAACAACAGCCAGGAAGTGGGACTGAGCAGCTACAATCACTCACATACTAACAAAGCTTTCCTCTTACCAGGAGTTGCCATAGTCTTCTCAGTCCTGTGCCGTCCCAAAATTGTGCATGAGGAACTGCTGAATATTCCTCCACGTCATCCTAATCGAGCAATATATTCTCTGACATGAACAGAACAAATTTTTAAAAATGGAAACTTTTTCTCTTACAAAGAAGTGTCTCCAATTTCCATTTAACTAAATATACGCGTGTATGTATAAAGTTGCTATGTCTGAGTCCAAACCTCAGGCTTTCCACTTTCTCATCAAAAGATTCCAAAGGAAATCAGGAGAAATTGTGGTATACAATGTACTATCAAAAATGCCTCTGTATGGGGCCCCCCATGTGGTGCCCTTGGGTGTCATGGCACCCAACGACACCTTTCCTCGTGCCCACCAAGAGTTTTTAGCAAATGGGCAGGGATAGGTGGGGCTTTATGCCCAATAGGGCTTTGGATTGGCAATTGAACATCTGATTGGCTGTGCAGATTGTTAAGAAGTTGCTTCAGTCTCAGCTGCCAAGGATGTTCACTGTGTGACAGAAGGTCAGCTTGTGTATGCAAGAAAATATTTTTAGACAACATGTTCATTTCAAAAGGCACCCTGTTAGACAGGGCTTCTACTCGAAATGTTGAAGAGTTACTATTAGAGTTGGGCATGACCTCACTCCGTGAGATTTTGTGGTTGGCTCCACCTTCTTTGGTAGCCATTTTGTGATTGCCACACTACCCTGTGTCAGAATTCCAAAGGTACCTGCAGGCTCAGAAAGGTTGGGGACCCCGGCCTTAGCATAATGCATGATGGAATTAATTGTTCCATCTTAAATTTAATGCACTGTTTTAGAACTTCAAACAGGGTTCAGCAGGAAAAATGAAAGTATGCAGGATTAGATGATTTTCTGTCTTTTAAACATCATGTGAATATGTAGATGGAATTACTTCCAGAAGCAGCAACTGAACTCAACTGTCAATGAACTCAACTGCCATTTAGAACAACTACCATTCAGCTTAGTATATTGTTTTCTGTGCAGGACTTATAAATGACCTCAGTGTTCATGAATCTGGTAATTACCTTGGTAAAACGGAAAAAAATTCAGGCAGATAAATACTTTGCTTCCAATAATAGGAGAATATCTTGTTTCTTTACCATGAAAATTAGCTAGAACATATGTTAGAAAAGCAAGTTCTAGAAAAAATCAAAGTCGAGCAACTTGACAATATGAAAGAACAGAGTTATTCCTCAGCCATGGAAACATGCAAGGCTTTTCTAAGAAATGGCTGAAATTTAAGTTGACAATTAGGGCAAAGCTCCTTTAAGTTCCTAGGGGGCTAAAGTCAGCAATTTACTTCAAGTAAACTGAGAAGCACAGTTACATTCTTCCTTCAGCAGTGTACTCTTTATCATATAAACATCTTTTGTAGCACAGTAGATCATAGAAAAATGAAACCATGTACTTTCGCAGTGCTCCCCTCACACACACAGCACATCCAAACAGTTATGTGGGTTTGTTTTTTATAATTCTGGTAAAAATCTGCTTTGCTTCAGTTCTGTTTTTATATTTCTGATTCGTTCTACATCCCAAATCCTATTTAATCATTTATTGAACGTACCATCCTGTTGATTTTATTGACTCACGCCACGTAATCTGCCTTGAGTCTCAGTGAGAAAGGCGGACTACAAAGGTGACATCAAGGCACCACTGAGCCTGTTCCTTCAAGCAAAGTTTTTCTGTGCAGAGAGCAGGTAAGTTGTACCTTGCCTTTCAGTTCATTGATTTCAAGGTTTCCAGATTTAGTATACCCCTTCCCCCTTTAAAATAATACCTGATGGGATTTTCCTTTCTTTGAGCCTATTGATTGGAAATGAAATGAGGCTTTCAGTTCTCTTCCAAAATGAGGAAATGCAAACAAGCATTTGTTAGGGATTTCAGTGTAAAAAGCCGAGATAATAAATGCAGCAGAACACTTGTGTTAGCTTTTTAAACAAAGAAAGTTTACTTTACTAATGAGGGAAGGGTTACTGGGAAATACCGCAAACAAAACAAAGGATTGACATCCTCTCTGACTGTACTAACCTAAATCTTGACTCTCTGAAGTCTAAACCACATGTGCCAGCCCCAAGTGAGAGTCAGAACAAAGAGCAATGAACTTTCTAAGCCTCCACCCCTTGGACATCTTCTGATCTACCGACTACCCAATTGAAGAAACCCAAACCATGTGGAAGAGTGGGGAATCAAATCCGGTTCTCCCAGATTAGAGTCCACACCCTTAACCACTGCACCAAACTGGCTCTCATCTGTGGGCTGCAGATGAAACCATTTCATCTTCTGTATACTGACAAGGTTTGCTAGCTGTTCAGATTTTCTTTCCATGCGCAATAAACACTATCTGAAGCATAGGTAAAGATAAAGGTTTCCCTTGCTTGAAAGCCAGTCGAATCCAACCCTAGGGATGTGGCGCTCATTTCCGTTTCCAAGCTGAAGAGCCAGCGCTATCCAAAGACGTTTCCGTGGTCATGTGGCCGGCATGAATAGACACCAAGGCACACGGAATGCTGTTACCTTCCCACTGAAGCAGTACCTATTTATCTACTTGCAATTTCTTGCTTTCAAACTGCTAGGCTGGCAGGAACTGGGACCAGAGACGGGAGCTCACTCTGTCATAGGCAACCTAATATTTAAAGTTTTATTGAGTATTATGTAGATTGACACCATAAGAATATATTGGCTTGGGGCCACGCTAGTGTTTTGGGGGGTGCAAGCTCTTGCAACAAGGAATGAGATTTCTTCTTACTCCATTCTGCAGCAGACCAAAATGTCCCCTGAAATCCTGTTCTGATCCCCTCTCCCCCCCAGGAACAGAGTTTCAGGGGCCATTTCAAGCCGCCACATAAGGGGAAAGCGGGAAAATCTCAACCACAGGTGCAGGAGTCTGGACCAACAGAGGTACTAGAACAGATCCATGCCACTCTCTCTCTCTCTCTCTCTCTCTCTGTGTATCATCTATCCATCCATCCATCCATCCATGCATCCACACACACATATATAGTGTGTTTTCTAGATAGGTAGGTAGGTAGGTAGGTAGGTAGGTAGATAGATAGATGAGAGAACACACAAAATACGTTTCTATTTTCTCAGAAAACCATCGCCATGTATGGATACACATACATTTCCTGTACTTTAATGAAGGAATTCTACTACTGAGCAGTACCGATATACTAGAAAAATTTGCAAAGAAGTTTTCTTGTCTTTTTAAAGCATATAAAAAGGTAGAAACTACAGCTTATTTTTCAGTCATAATGGAGGAAAGGGGGAAAAAAACACAAATCTAGGAAGGAATAAGAGGAATCCTCACAAGTAACATTTTTAGACATCATGATGAAAAGTATTTGGGACTCTGAAGCATGTACGAACAAAAATAAAATAATACAACCCTTAAAAATTGGGGGGGGGGGACAAGGAAAGAGAAATTGAGACCAAGAAAGATACAAAGTTAGGATGACGCAAACAAAAAAAGAAGCATGGAAGGAATATGGCAATTTAGATGAGAAAACTACTAAGACAGTGGGAAAGATGAGGGTCTGGGAGGGAAACACTGGAAAGAATAGGACTACAAAACAAGGCAGAAAACCGGGAAGAAAAAGGTAAAATATATCTAAGGCCCAATTTACACCTCCCCTCTGAAGTAGTTTGACTGCTGTCTTTTCCTATGCTCATTTCATGCTGGTTTCAAATTTCACTCCCTGGGTCTGAAGAGTACAAAGCAACAGGATCTGTTTAAAACAGTTAAATGCTAGCTTGACCACAGGAGGGCAATTAACGAATGTAAACAGCAAATTTTAAAGTAGAGCAAGTATGGTTTGAAACTAGAAACAGGTATAGACAGGTTTTTTTGAAACTAGAATGATTCCAGCTGGAAAGTCAGATGTAGATTTGACCTAATTTAAGCAAGGTTCAGGCAGGTGGATAGTGAGTTAAGAAGAAATGCTATTGCTGAGGGGGTTCCTCAGGGAAGTGAGAATAAAGTTATTATTTTTTTCTAAACAAACACATTGGGAAACAATGACAAATGAAAGATGTTTGTACCGAAGAAAGTGTTGAAGAATCTGCAAGTTCTCTCCTTGATGTCACGAAAGAGTTAACCTGTTTGTCTATGCTAATTGGTAGTTCCTTAGAATCTATGGGGCATCACGTAGAAGTTCCTGGGCTAGAAGGAGACTGTCTATGTGTAATGAACTGATCTTTAGCTTAGTTATTTGTCAGTTCATAGTTTGGAAATGTTACCTCAGATTTTGCACGTAGGCATTTGCGGGGTTTCTCCCCTCCTTTGTTTTAGAGTTCAGTAGCCAAAGTCTCCACCTTGGCATTAACATCAGCTAGAAAGATGTAGCTAAATAAAGAGACTGTTTTCTTGTTTTTATCTTCCCATGTAACCCTACCTGTTCTTTAATAAACTTTCTTTTAGCTAATTTACACATGTATGCTACATTATTGTTTTTATGTGCCAACAGAAAGCTTTTAGGACTACTTCAGCTTTTGCTCAACAGCAGAAGCAGCTAACAAAATACAATTGTCAAATTAATGAGCACCAGAGTAAGAAATGCATTGATATAGTGTATATGGAATGGCACTATTTTATACAGAAGAGCAAGAAATTCAAATTATGACAGATGTTAGCCTAGAGATATTTTTAGAGAGGTGAGAATTTATGATTTTGGCTGACATGTTCAGGGAATTAGATACAGATAGAACATTCCTTTTAGACGGCACATTTCATCCAAATGAGTGGATTATTATTAAAACAATGAACGTTCCAACAGTTTATAGACCTGATAACTGAGACTTCGCCAAAAGCATAACAGCCAAAGAAAGCCAGACATGTGGAGAAGTAATTTAGGATTAATTTAAACTGTTATCAAGGGGGTGAAAGTATCATTAAATATTTATGTGGCACCATGAATGCACGCAACACTTAATAACAAAAAACCCTGTATACAATCTAAACTGTTAATGTTTTAATATTGTTATTATTTTTGGGCACTGTATTGTTGTTACCCACCTTCGGTAGCGACATGACTGAAAGTGCAAGACAAAATGTTTTAAGAAAAAGTAATTAAAATTCAGCTTAAAGAAGAAAGTAGGAGGTATGTGTGTTTGGGGGGAGTTAACCTGCAAAAAACCACATTCCATATCCAAACCTAGACTAAGTTCCATTGCAGGATAAGGGTAAGATCAAACCTTCCTGCAAAATAAGAGATTAGAGTAGGCATTTTGAAGGAAAAGATAACATTATTGCAGAGGTATACTGAGATGGAGTTCCAGGCAGGGTTTCCTCTATGGTGCACTGAATCCCCCCTCCCAGCACAGAACTTCCCCCCACCAGTGCAGGGGTGCTGAGCTGGCTCCATCCCCCACAGCCAGGTCCTGTGGGTTCAATAAAGAGGGTGCTGGTGCCCATGCCCAGTAGTCCTTGCTCCTGCCACCCAAGGGGTCTTCAAGGCGCTGCTGGCCACTGCCTGGCCTGCACTGTTGGAGATGAGTTGCCCCCTTGATTTTCTTCCCCTCCATGTGGGCCTTTGTGACCAGCATTGTCAGAGGGGTCCCTTGAGCAGGCAGCCAGGGGTGGAGGGAGGTGCGGGGGGGCAGGCATGTGTGTTCTCCTTCCTCCCTCCCCAGCCGCACTGTGGACCAGCACCCCTCCATTGGCCTCTGCAACCAGCCAGTGTGTGTGTGCTGTGTGGGGCCCAGCAACATGGGAGCCAGGGATGAAAGTGGGGAGGGGAGGCTAAGTGTGCCCTCCTTTCTTCCCCTTGGCAATGCGGCCAGGCACCCCTTGTGGGCTTCCCGTGGCCAGCACTGTTGAAGGTGAGTGCACGTGCCAGAGATGGAAGTGGGGGGAAAGGTGTTCTCCAAGCCCCCCCCCACTGCTGCACAGGCTGGCTTGGCTTGGAGAAGGCATTTGTCTCTTTAAATCCCTTCTCCAAGCCAAGCCAGCTCAAACAGTGGTGGTGGGGCCTGGAAAATGCATTTAAAGATAAATATATTCTCCAAGCCCACTCCCAAGTGGGCTGGCTTGGCTTCAAAAAGACATTTGTCTCTTTAAATATCTTCTCCAAGTCGAGCCAGCCCACACAGTCACAGGGCGGGGAGGTTGGAGAATTCATTAAACTTTAACTTTAAATGCGTTCTCCAAGCCCTGTCCCTGCCACCACGTGGGTCGGCTTGGCTTGGTGAAGGGATTTAAAGAGACAATTCTTTGTCTCTTTTTCTCTCTTCCTTCCTTCCACTCCTCTCTCTCCATCTATTTGCTTTCTTTCCATGTCTGTCTGTCTGTCTCTGTCTTTCTGTCTCTTTTCTTTGTTTTTCTCTCTTTCTCTTTCTTTCTTTTCTCCACTCACTTGCTATTTTTTCTCTTTTTCTGTCTTAGTCTCTTACTTTCTGTCTTTTGTCTTTCTATCTTTCCGGTAATTAAGGGAAGAGAGATTAAATTTGAAGTTGCGACTATGTGAAACCAGATGGACCACTGGCTTGATGCAGCCAGGCTCTTACATTCTTAAGAAATTGGCTTGCTCAGACCCCTGATGTGAAGGAGAATGAGATGCATACCCTATGCAAGCTCTCCCATGCAGCAGAGGGAGGAGGTAAAATGCCTTTGTCTTTGGCACTCAGGGTAAGAGCTCGATGAGCAGTTCGCTACACACCTAGGTGATCAAATAACTCAGCAGTTTCATGGTGGGGAGAGGAGAAGAACTCCTAATGAGAACTCTCCTCATGTGCTTCCTTACAGACCTTCACAAACTGTCAAGAAGCATTTTCTATCTAATATAATGTTTGTCTTTATATTATCTACAAACAATAGGTTGGCTCCAGTGGATTTTCATAAGCAGGAAGGGACTTTCTCACCCCCACTATCTTGGTGCAGCTCAAAGAGCTCCCCAAAATGCTGGTTCTCGGGAACAGCGGACCCCCCCCCCCCCAGGAGTAACTTGGGAGTGAATCTGAGGTGGAAGGAGGGATGCAACAAACATCTATTCGTGGGAATCTACCACTGGATCCAACCCAATGAATGGGAATAAGTGAACTTGACTGGAAAGCATCCCAGATTGGCAAAGAGGGCCCAGAGATGGAACACAGGAAGGACAGTGCATTAAGATCATCTCATACTGATTTGTCTTAGACTTACAAGCTCCAGTTTGTTGTTCGATAGGTTTTATTAGAAGGGCTCACTGGAGAGAAACAGAAGAACCTATACAATTAATTTTAAAGGAACAAATTCTGACTAAAAGGAATCAGAAAGTATTGCTAGAATTTATATTATGCTCTGGCTTTAGTAAGACAGACTTTAAAATATCACTGAAATGAAGGTGTATAAAAATAAACGTAGAAGACTGGAATGCTTTTTTCAACTTGAACGAGTGTGTACTTGTATTCTGCCTTAAAATGCCCCCCAGGTGCCTCTTAATACAAACTGAACTTAATAAAATTACAAATTAAAACAGCAATAATTTAAAACACACAAAAACATCAGTTACATTAAATCTAACTCTCACAGTCAGTCAATTGAGTTCAAAGGCCTTTTTAAAGACGTCCAGCTTAGTTCAGAAGGTCTCTGAGGTCAGTAACCACTTACTTCCAGAGTTTGTTTACAGGGACTTGAAAAGGCCCGCCCTCTCATGGGTCCCGACTCCCGACCAACCTCACTTCAAATCAGGTTGGTTTCCACAGGAAAGCACCACCTCTCGACATTAAAAGCTTTTGGCTGGTTGCTACGTAACAGTATGCAGAAGTGACAGATGTATTAAGTACCATCAATATCTACCCGTAGGGGCTAAGATATATGTGACTAGAGTCCAGAAAAGCTGATAAGTATGGGAAATCTTATACCATAGAAAAGAGTGACCATGGAGGAATCGTGGGTAAGAATTTATTCATTTGATATTACAGGTGTTAAAAAGCCTCTTTCATTATAAACTTAATGTCTCAGAATGGTTATTATATAAAATTTGTTGTCTACTATCTGGTATTCTGTAATACTTTTGGAACAATAAAAGCAGCATGTCTCTTGCTTCCATGAATATGATATTTCTGTTCATTTCTTTATACAAACAAAGCAGCTGCACTAGTGCAAAATTCTGAACACGTGCTAAGTCGACAGTGATGTGCAGTGCACAATTAAGGTACTCATTCTTCGTCTTCGTCTTCTTCACCTCTAGGATGGAAATTCAGTGTGCTTTGTCCTCTCTCAGGGTCTTGCATTCGGAGGATTCGAATAAAGCGACTGGTAGGCAAGGAACTATTATAAAACAGAACAAAGGTAATCAAATAATGGTTTCTCCTTGAGCAGCTCCTACACTTCAACCGTGCTAGTGCTCCATTTCTAACTAGACTGATAAATGACACTTTAAACTGATGAGCAAATCCTCCCTGAATGGTATACACATTGCTTTAATTGATATTTTCTTATTAAACTTGTTGCTTTGATAAGGAATGCTGCTTGCAGCCACAAAACAATCCCTGATTGGAAAGTTGGTGAAGGGATGGGGCACAGTGTGGCATAAAACTGCTATCGTCTGTTGAGCTTGTTCATGTTCCAATTTCTTATTTCTGCAGGAGTGGATTACAGGCTCATCACAGGCTAACAGCAGAATGGTGACAATGTGCACCTTCCAGCTGTAGGCACCAAAAGTTTGTGGGTGTTGTCTCATGGCTCCTATGTAAATCAAAGTTCTGGGGGGAGATGCCATCGGGAGCTTTTGCAATCTCTTTCCTGGGAGTTTCCACCAAAAGGCTGCAGATACTTGCTTTAAATGCAGCAGGAGCTGATTGTGTGCAAGCATACGTGGCATCTGCCAACTGGAGTGGAAACTATTTTTTTAAAAAGGGCTGTTGGGGATTGTAACCTGCATTAGAGAAGGAGAATGGGCTAGAAGTTCTTCTCTTCCAAACATAGAATTGACTTTACATGCATACTACTTCAGTGAAATCAGATCCCTTGTAAGTGTTTCAGAAATACCACAGTGATTTTGTACAGACGTCTGATTGGGCAGAAAGCCAAGATACGAATGCCATAAATAAATAAATTTTAGTAGATTACTAACTAGAACTTACAGACCTCAGCCTCTACGGCTATCAGATTTATGCTGCATCACTTGGAAAATGGGGTTGGACTTACCTGTAACCATTGTTCATCAAGTGGCCATGACTGGGGGGGGGGGGGGCGCTACTCCCTCAGTTCTCTCCACGCCACCGCCGGAGACCCTAAGATACCAAGGTTTCCAGAGAGTTCCCAGTAGGGCAGGAGGGAGGGATGTGTACCTGCACAGAAGGCCACTTAATGAACAATGGTTACAGGTAAGTGCAACCCCGTTTTCATCGTTGCGGCTTCTGTGCAGTCCCACATAGGGAGAATAGCAAGTTCACTGAGGGAGAGAGGAAAGTGTGAATCTCTCAAGAAACCACAGAGGACCACCTTCTTAACGGGTGCTCAGCATCACAGAATGACTTTCACTCATAACTGTCTTATAAAAGAGCACTGAGCCCTGCACAAGTGTCCCAACTGAAATAATATGCAGGAACATGGCAAAGAAAAAACAGCACTCTTTTGAAGAGAGCCTGGACACATGAAGTAGCACTGAACAGCTATGCACTCAGCACAGAGTGTAAGGGGCTGCTGCCGATCCAGAAGGATGGGTTGCTTGAGGACTCTGGCCACGTGTGACGTGAGGAGTGAGAGACAATTCCTGGCAGGGGATCCTGGCCAAGGCATCACCTTGTGGAACTTCATTAATGGAGAAGGCGTAAGTTAGAACCCTCAATGTCTCCAGACCACAGTTGGTACTGCTGTATACTAAAAAAAAACCCAACCCTATTCTAAATGAAGCACCATGGAAGTGGAAAAATAAAACACGGGGTTATACCCCTGATTCGTAGCATCATCGGAACTCCAACAAGGGAGAAGAAGGTTAGACCGTGTTTGCTGCAACCAGTGGCCGAAACAGAATCAACAATAAAAGCAGTAGGGTCAAAACCCTGTTACAGTTTCCATAGAGACTCCTTACCACTTAAGAGGTGCAAGACCTGGTAATGTAGGAAAGGATGCTTGCCATAAGACATCTGCTCTGGGTCTGACTAATAGGCTTCCTCAGGAGTGCATCTTAACACACAACAGGCATTTCAAATCACAGTCTTTTTTTCTGCCCAAGGAGTAGTGGTGAAAAGAATAATCTAACCAACAGGAGACTGGCAGCTCCCCTTTACAGGAGAGGTGGGGAAGATTTATTTATTTGCTAGATTTATACCCCGCTCTCTCCACTGAAGCAGAGCCCACCAAGCAAAATAGGTGCGAAAAGAATTGCAGGGAGCCTGATGTATAGATCAGGGAATTTCTGATTACTGGAGACTCCTTTAGTAGGGGATGCCAGGGATGGCACCTGGTATCTTGCATATGGGGAAAATGTGGGCACAGTTCCGAGACATCACGTTATGTGAAGGAGGGGGAAAAGTGACTGAAGACTGCAGAATTTATAGCCTCTCAGTGGAGCTCTTTTTTTAAAAAAACAGCAATATCTAGCATGGACTAGGGGAGTGTAAAAAGAGTGATCCATATTAAAGGAACAGATCCGTCATGTACCTACCCTGCAACGACTGCTAGACTCAGTGCGTCAAGCGCCCTCCAAAGGAGTAGTAAAAGTTAAAAAGGTAAAGGTTTCCCTTGCTCGAAAGCCAGTCGAATCTGACTCTAGGGGACGGTGCTCATCTCTGTTTCCAAACCAAAGAGCCAGCGCTGTCCGAAGACTTTTTTTGTGGTGATGTGGCCGGCATGACTAAACGCTGAGGTGCACAGAATGCTGTTACCTTCCCACCGAAGGAGTACCTATTTATCTACTCGCAATTTCTTGCTTTCGAACTGCTAGGTTGGCAGGAGAAAGGAGTAGTGTGAAGGCCGAATTGACAATATAATAGGAGAGTGCAGCAGAGACATGCACCTTCCCACCCAGGTTAATTTTACAGTACTCATACTGCAATGGTTAAATTAGAGATGAAGTACTATTTGAGAACAATAGAGATGACCGATCTCTTTAAAGGACATCCTATGCTTTTTCTACTCGAAAGAGCTGCCTCTTGGGATAAAGTCTCTGAAGTGCAAACTGTAATTACTAGCTGATGTTACAGCCTGTGCTACAATCCCTTAGAGTGTGCATGCACACATATATATACATACACATACATGCGCTTGTTAGGACACCATATGCCAAGCTTTTCATGAGGTCTCTGCAGAACTGGTTTCTGCAGACCCCTCCCCCCCAATCTATGATTCACAATGGATGAAATTGTCTGTTCTGAGACAGATTTTTTTCCCCTTTAAATGTCGTTCATTCTTAATTAGACTGAGTATCGATGACAAAAAGTAAAAAGTTATGAAATAACTGTCAGCCTCAACTGAGGTGAGGGAAAAAGAACGGCGAACGGCAGCAGAGATCCTCTCTCTGCAGCTGCCTAAAGAGAGCTGAGGGAGTGACGCCCCTCCTCCTGTCATGGGATCCTTTGGGTGGGAAAGCGCCAGAGGGAAAAGGGGCGCTCCTAGTCTGTGAGGAAGCTTGGAAGCCTTTCTGCGGCTGGCCTGCACTCAGGTAGTCCCCACGTGTGCCTCCACACAAGCCATGAGGATGAACAACGGTGACATGGACTGCTCTTAAGTGGCACCATTTGTATTCTCTGCATTCTTCTGACTAGCCAAGTTCGTTGGAGTTTCTGAGTATTTTTGTTTAATTTTTCTATGGCTGATGGATGCTTGATTAGAAGGAATACGTTGGAATTCAATACTCCACTGGCTTGAATATCTCATTGAACTTCTATACCTGTTTTCTATACCAATACACTTGTGAATGGAAGCTCAGAATCAGATTTTCCCTCCAGAGCGCTCTGCATATGAACTTACACATTCCAGCTGCTGCTGAAGACCAGGGAACTCTGGAGAACAATACGTCACGTGACATGGGGGTGGCAGGAGCAAACATGGATCCAGTACCCTATTTGATCCTTTCCTTTTAAAATTAAAATTGCGCTCAAAGGAAAAGATTTCTGCAGCCTCAGTTTAGTTTTCTATACCCCTTCATTTCCCTGATTCAGTATTCCCACTGACATCATTACATTTCATCTAGCAAGCGTTTAATATGCAAATTTAAATTATGTCATTTTTCTGGGTTTTCTGGTTAAAAACCAGTGTATTTGGCAGCATGGAAGATGTGTGGCAGTAGGACACAAAAGGGGGAAAACGCTACGAAAATCCTAGTCAGTGCACATGAAAAAGAACTGCTGCTAACATCTCGCAGTTACTTGCTTCAAGCCAGAAAAACAGATGAACAAATTACCTCATATTCTGTGGCGTGAGCAAAATAAACTGACGATAACGTTGAGAATCTGCCATCTTAAGCATCATGTCCATTGCTATTCTTCTGTTAATCATATCCTAAAAGATACAAGGAAAACTATGAAGCACTCATCACATAAACAAATTTAATTCAGGTTAAAGTACATAACATGTTGTAGCACAGGGCTAAGATCCAAAGACCAAAGCAAAGAACACAGGTGTGGGGGGTCCAAAGAACAGTGGTGCAGGGCAGGGAGGAATGCAATGTCTCTAGACTCCCTTGTATGTAGTGATGGACCACCATGAGATCCATGAGTGAATCTCCTGAAATCTTCAGCCATGGTGGGGAGGGCTCCAATTGCTTGGACCAGCACCACAGGAGGAGGGTTAAACCTATTTCCATGCATAGTTTTCTCTCCTGGGCAAAGTACATGACTACATTCAGTATATAGGGATATGTGGGGTTGTGTGTTTATGAGCTTAAAGGGAGAATACAGATGAAAGATGCTGCCACCTCCTCTCTCCCAGCTAGCATTGTAGGTCCTGACCCTTCATTTCCTGCTCACCCATCCCAAGGATTTCAGTTTCATGAACAGGTGCTGATGTCTCAGGAAGCTGACATAACCAAGGTAGACGACAGCTCTCCAGGATGGCAGACTAGTATAACTTATAAACAATCTTTGGTTCAAGGAGAAATGATACAAGCTACTTTGCTGAATCTAAGCAAGTACAGGTTGGGAATGCCTGGAAGGAGAGACCTCTGGAAACTCTATAAGAACATAAGAGAAGCCAATGTTGGATCAGGCCAATGGCCCATCCAGTCCAACACTGTCACACAGTGGCCAAAAACACCAGGTGGCCTCAGGAGGTCCAGCAGTGGGGGCAGGAAGCCCTCCCACTGTTGCCCCCCCCCCCAAACACCAAGAATACAGAGCATCACTTGCCCCAGACTGAGAGTTCCTATCTATACTTTGTGGCTAACAGCCACTGATGGACTTCTGCTCCATATATATTTCACCCTGAGTTTTGTAATGGAAGAAAACTGGCATATCAATTACTAGACTAAGCATCAGAATAAGTACATTAAAACTATACCATAAAGACATCAAATTCATCCAAACATCTGAAAGGAGATTCAGCAATTGACCACAGGGAAAGGATGAAGCACACGGTAGAGAAGGAACGTTCACCCCCCGATAAAGACTTCATGTCATCTAGGGCGGCCTTATTTCCTTCTCCAGGTTGAACCTTCGGTTTTATAAAGAAAGAGAAGCATCATCATCATCATCATCGAGTTGGAAAAAATACATATTTCCAAAAAGTGAATATTTTCTCTAGCACTGCAGTACGTATTCACGTTGTGAGGGAATCTGATGTTCATGTGCTGGAACGCATCCTGTGTTTGGTGACTCCTTCCATGTATGCCACTCTATGTACTGAAGAGGGATCCTCTCCCCAAGTCAAACATACTGGCTGGAAAAAAACTGGCTCTATTCGTTCAACACAGATTTACAAGTCAAAAACGCACAAGATGAACTTCACGGGTGCAGAAGGTAAAAGTAGTTTTTAACTGTTAAGGAACACTGAACATGAGCTACTGAGTTGCACGAAGTCCAGCACAGCCACATGCAAATTCTCAAAGATGAAGAGATTAGTTAAAAAGAAACTGAAAAGAAGAGTTGGGAAGGTCAAATATCTTCAGGATGCCTGGGGATTATTTAAAACCACAATATCCGAAGCTCAGCTAGAATGTACTGGGAAAGGCAGGAACTATGGAAAGATGAGGTTGGCATGGCTAACAAATGGAGTCAAAGAAGCCATAAAAGGTAGGAAGGCCATCGAGTAACAATTGTTCTGTAAGGAAGAGAGAGGTTCCCGCTTCCATAAGGAGTCCAGGAAATGGGGATCCAGCACACAAAGCAAGGTGCTACATACTCTTCCATAAGGCACAAGAACCATGTTAACCACAGCAGGGGGACTACGGTTAACATGCTCCTTGTTATTTGTTGGAAAACTGGTTCTACTTTGATAAAGCTCTCTGGCGAAACGTGGCCATTACTAGTTAGCTTGCCCGTAAGAAGAAAGAAATTGGGACTGCCAGCACCAGATCCTCCATTATTCTATATTCTGTGTGGAATGAAGAATTTTGACCTGTTCTATATGGGTGTGATCTTGAGTGAATATATGGACTAATGCTCTGATGTGTGAAGTGTCCTTGGTTGGAATGCTTGTCTATCAAATTTGTTTTCCCCTGTTTACAGCAATGCTTGTTTAAACATGATTGATTATTGGGGGGGTGGAATCCCATAAAATATTTATTTAGTATACAAAGAGGGTTCACGGTTTAACTATTTTTGACACAGCTTTTGCACTGTTTTTCATGTATTGTTTCCTTACTGTGTACCTCACTTTTTTGTTTTTGAAAACACTGACTCAGCATGCCATTTGGAGATGGATGGCGGGGTCTCTTCTCCGTGCGACTCATGGTGGACTCAGCACCATCACTGCAGCACTTGTGTGCTGGAGATCCTGATAAGCCTATTTTATACCTCAACGGAGGCAGACGTGATTTGGGTCTGGAAGATATTCCGCCTTCTTGGAGGTTTAGAATAACTTTCCATGAGGCCTGCCTTCAAATGTGGACAGGAGTAATCCATCTCAGGACGTGGGTCATCCAGAGAGCAAGATTATCACAAGTAATCTACGTAACAAAGACTTCAATAGGTGGCTATGTTTGAATGAAAAAAGTGTTCACACTTCATTTCAGGGTGTCCTGAAGTATAAGACACTAATGAAATGAATGGATACAATTTGTGTTAATTAAATAATTAAAGTGTTATTTATCATATGGCAGAGTTATACACAGGAAGCACATAATAATATGAAGTATGTAACCAAGTAGATACAACGATTATGCAGGCAGCCTGGGCAAGCCCCCTAAATATTAAACTCTGAATTTTCAATCCACTCAATTGCAGCTGGGAGAAGACAAAGAGCTCCATCCCATCTCCCTGGAAAGCACGACACTTCCACTCCTGTGAGAGATGGAAAATAGTTTGGTGGGCTGCACCACAGTTGCATTCGGGTCCTGGTATTTTGCCCCGTTTAAGCAACAGGTCTGTTCAACGGCCAAAGCCTGTTCGTATTCTATTAGCCATCTTCCGTACTTTAAGTGGCAAGTCAAATCCTGGGGGCCTCTGGTTGGTGTTTATCAGGTTATGGATATCGGGGGGAACTGATTTCACCCACGTTTGCAACCATTTAGTCCCTAGATCGAAATAATTAAACTAGTGATAGAGGAGTGATGCTCCTGCTTAAAAGACGCTGAAAATGAATGATATTTTCACAGTGAGACTGCTAGCTGAATTCCAAATAGTCCAAGTAAATGACAGAAACACAGGCGGCCTCACAGAAGTTAGGAATGCCCATTCTGCCATGGAAGCTTTCTGAGCGTCTCCTTGGACCAGTTACGTACTTTTCAGCCTAACCTGCTTCCCATGCTTAATGCTGCCAGAATAAAATGGAAAGAAGAATGATGTAAGCTGCTTTGGGTGCCCACTGGGGAGAAAAGGCAGGATATAAATGAAACAATTAAGTAAGTGAATGAATGACTAAAGCAGAATCGCTACAGCCTGAACAGCGGTAAAACCCCAGTGTCCTAAGGAAGTGGGGCACATGGCATTTATAGTCCAGTAAGGAACATATTTTTGTCAAATTAATTCAGTGTGGCTAGAGCCTCTCTTGAGAGTGTGAGGACACCTGCAGGTTACAACTATCATGACAATTTCCCAAGTTAAGAAAGTGGCATGAGAAATTCAAGAATTCAAATAAATCCTGAGCTGTATGAAAACCTGAAATCAAAGAAATACACTCCAGTACTAAAATAAAAATGGCTTAATTAATACAGTCGCTTAATAGGACATTCCTCATTTACCGGCAAGTTAAAAAATGTCCATCAAGAGGCAAAATATACTAGCCACTGTCTTGGGAAAAAACATTTTGGTCAATCAGTCAAGGTTTTAAAAAGCTACTACCCATGTAAACTAGAGGAGGTTGTTTCAGACCTATTTATTCCAATGGGACTTAACCAGCTAAAATCAAAATACTTGCACGTAGCTGGGTTAAGCTTGTCCTACTCTGTTACAACATAACAGCACTGTAGCTGCTTGCGCTTTTAAGTTTAGCATTTTACAATGCAAACACAGATGTGGAGAGTATCTCAATAAAAGTCAGTTCTCTCCATAACACACCTCAGTCAAAGCAGGATGGACTAGCCCTAAGAAGCATCTGGCTAACATCTGTCAGTCATGTGGGGCAGCGCCACCATAAAACTCTCTCTGATTGGTGAAATCTCTCTTGGATGCTTATCTTATTTCCATTTACTGTCTGAACACCGGTAATTATGGAAAGCCTAGCAGCATCATGAGAACTGGGCACTCCATATGACTGGGTATTCACGCATGCCGCTCTTCCACTGCACCCTTTCACCGCCAGGCCTGGTTCAGTGCAGGAAATGAGAGAAACAAACTTTGAACAGCAACCAAAGAAGATTATCATTGCAAATTAATCCATAATGAAAATATAAAGTTACTTACTGTAATTGAGAGTTTTTCATTTTTGTGGTCAAACTCAACTTTTCCAGCAAATGACCTCTGACTTAATAAAGAATTAAAGTAGTATTTGCACCGCATGGTTAGGAACCTTCAGAATGAAAACAACAAACAAAATACCCACTGAAAATATGTATTACAAAGGGATGGGGGGGGGGGGAGTTCCACTTCTAAAAAACGGTATATAGAAATGCATTTCCATTTTTCAGTTTTAATATTCGAAGGATCATCTACTTGCTTTGACTAGTTAAAATTATGTAAGTGTTAATATGAGCCAATTACTAATTTAAAAGATAATGAAATTCCAGTTCGATAAAGCGCTACAATTTCCTGAAAAACCAAGTACTTTGGAGGCAAAGTAAGTAGGGTATTATACACATTCCAAGAATTTATAATTATATTCCAGATTGGTACTTCTGGGACAATTCAGTACAACTGTACAGTATTTTGCAAGCTTTATTCCACTCCCAGGTGACGTAAACTGTGGGAACAATGGTAAGCAGGTCCGCTATGCCCCATTTTATTCAATGCGCCTTATTCCCAGGAAAGAAGAAGATAAGAGATTGGATTTATACCCTGCCCTTCACTACCGAAGGGAGTCTCAGAGCGGCTTACAAACTCCTCTCCCTTCCCCTCCCCACAACAGACACCCTATGAGGTAGGTGGGGCTGAGAGAGCTCTGACAGAAAGTGCTCTTTTTCAAGAACAGCTGTGCCAGAACTATGGCTTGCCCAAGGTCATCCAGCAGGTGCAAGTGGAGGAGTGGGGAATCAAACCTGGTTCTCCCAGATTAGAGTCCGCGCACTTAACCACAACACCAAACTGGCTCTCTGAAGTGTTCTGAAGGTTGCTGTGTCTCTGACAAGCTCTGCTTGCAGCAGTCATATTGCAGATATGAGGTGAAGGGGGGAAGAAAATATACCCTAACAGCTCTACTTCAAAATAAATGTCACAAGGTCCCAGTGATGAACAGTGAATTGCCCTAACGGCTCTCCACATCACAATAACACCAAAAGAAAGGCAACTTTCAACTCTTAGTTAGACCTGTTTGGTATACATTTAAAAATTAAAAACTACAGCTTGGTGCAGAAATCAACACGGCCCTATTTTGTGTCATGCTTCCATTGCGCTAAACAGAAATGTGATTCCTTGTTTATGTGCATGGGAAACAAAACGGAAACCCCCCTCCACTCACCCACACGTGCCGTCTGATCATGCAGTGACAGGCTGAGCCTGCAGCTACCAAGGATGTGTGCTCGTGCAATGCTGTGTCAATTTCAACCAAGGGAAATGGGCTCACTTCCCCCTGCACCAAATGGCACGTTTGACCGTGACTCAGTCATGCAACTCAGGTGGTAGCAAGTCGCCCAGTGGCTGCCGCTGGGCATGGCCCCAATGGGTCCTTCCTCAAAGGCCAAAACAGCCCCAGAAAGAGTCTTGCTCCCTCCCCCTTTTACTGACAGAAACCAAATTTGGAATATTGGAGTTGCCGTACAATGGCCACTGGGGGCATCCATTTTTTAAAGCTACAGCTGCTCATTTTATCATTTTGAGGGATTTTTTGGAAGAAGAAGAGAAGAGATTGGATTTATACCCCGCCCTTCACTACCCAAAGGAGTTTCAGAGTGGCTTACAAACTCCTTTCCCTCCCCCTCCCCACAACAGACACTCTGTGAGGTAGGTGGGGCTGAGAGACCTCTCTCAAGAACTGCCCTTGAGGGAACAGCTCTGAACTTGTAACTGACCCAAGGTCACATCAGCGGCTGCATGTGGAGAAGTGGGGAATCAAACCCAGTTCTCCCAGATGAGAGCCTGTGCTCTTAACCACTATACCAAACTTTTAAAAGAAATTTAGTTTTTTAAAAAAGGAATTAGAAGTTAGTGACTGGGCGGGTGGGAGAGCCAAGCTGATGAGTGGTTTACACAGAGGCAGTTGGGGAGGGTGTCTGGTTTCTCTTTCCCTTCCCTGCTCTGCTTCAGTGCCACTCTGGATGAATGCCACTAGGTCTTATTTGCCTTTGCTCCCCCAAGTGCTTCAGGCCACTCTGCTGCTTCACCAGTGGCGGGTCTCTCAAGTGCCCAGCTGCACTGCCGCCACAAAAGTAGTGGCAACAGCTCCCTCAAACGCCCAGTGGTGATGCCTCTCCTGCTCAGGTGCTCCGACAGTATTCGCTTTCTTGCCTCAGCACCTCAACAGCAGCGGGGGCAGAGACTCACTCGCTCGGCTGCCTACTTTGCCTTCTTGATGGCAGTGGCAGTTTCCTTGCCTGCCAGGCATAGTGGCACTTTGTCTGCGCTTGCTCAGTCAACACCCTTGTACTTTGTCTGCGCTTGCTCAGTCAACACTCTTGTACTTTGTCTGCGCTTGCTCAGTCAACACCCTTGTACTTTGTCTGCGCTTGCTCAGTCAACACCCTTGTACTTTGTCTGCGCTTGCTCAGTCAACACTCTTGTACTTTGTCTGCGCTTGCTCAGTCAACACTCTTGTACTGGAGAGATTTAAATTCCTCTTCATTGTTTAAACTTTTAAGATTTTTCTCCCAAGACTGAGGGGGTTCCCCAAGTTTGTGGGAAAATCTTATTTCTGCGTAAAAGGCTCTGATCCATGGATTTAAGTATATCCACAGATCGGGGCACACTTGACTATTAAATACAAGATGATACTCACACCCACCTTCTAAAATGTATAAATGTTTTATATCTCTGCTCCATCACTTCATCCAATAGTTTAATGAATTTCTTCAAGTTCTTGACTTCACCCTCTGCGCTGTGGTATTTTTCTTTTGCCTCCTGAAACTGCCTGGTTGGCAATAAAAGGGATGATGACAAATGGGATTTAGTGGAAGACAATGTCTGAAAATTTAGAACTAGCCCATTTTAATAGACTTTTTTTGTGTAACAAACTTGGTTGCCAGACAAAATGCTACACCTGTTAAAATCTTCTGTGGCATGAAAATATTACTGCGGCATAGGAATGATTTATGACAAGAATCACCAACTGCTAATAATCTTTTGCCGCCTAATAAACTAAAAGATCTGTACCAGAAGCAACAAAACAAAATAAAATCACCCATCGTATACCTGAATAAAACTGCACATAAGCTGTACTCAGGGGTCATTTCGAGCAGGAACGCGCAGGAGCGCCATTCCAGGAGTAACAAGCCTAGGAGCGGGCACATATGATGATGTGCTGTGGAACAAAGCAAAAGCATACTAACTTGATCTGTATTTTCATGCTTGTTGTAGGGTAGCTTCCCTGCAAGAGCAAAGGAAACCTAAAGTGTCTTTAGACAAAGTGTAACGCTGGCTCGCCAGCTCTGAGTTGGGAAATCCCTGGAGATTTTTGGGGTGGAGCCTGAGCAGTGGGTGTTGCCTTGTCAGGGGGTGAGGCATATGCAAATAAGTTATGCTAATGAGTTATGCTAATGAGCTCCTGCACCTCTTTTTCTACGAAATGACCCCGGCTGTACTACAAAAATGTGCCCTGAACCACAATTCTACTTTCAATGAAATGTATAGTCTAGCCCCTTTTCATAACAGAAATGCTACTGCATCCAGTGCTCAGGCAGAGCTGCAGTTTCTCTATATGAGGTATATGGGGAAAACATTTAGATTTGTCAGGCACTACGGAACACATTGAGACAACCCAATACAAAGGTGAAGCACAAGTGATTTAATAGCAAAAAGACTGCATAAAACCCTGACTTCTGGAGGAAAAACCACAGGAACTAGGGAACACCCAATTCAAGACAACTAATTCATGGCAAATTTTGGTGTAAATGTTACATGTCCAGGTCCACGAAGTGGTGATTGGCTAGAATTTCACAACAGGCATACAAATGACGAATAAATATGTAGCCCAAACAATCAAAGAAAAACTGTGCACAAGCTGATCATTTAGAGATGGACAGATATGCTGAGATCCACAACTTGGAATGCTTGGCACTAAAAGAAAACATAGACATACCAGGCACATCTGAAACATGGCAGAGAATGATGGTTCTCTCTGGGTTAAAATCTACATAAAGGTCAGGGAAGGGCATATTGAGGATGGTGTTGCAAGACTTGTGGTTAAGGGGTCACAGGTTCTAATAAACTAGATAACTTAATAAACTTTTCTCCCTCTCTCACATAAAACTAGAAATCACAGCTATCCAATGAAGCTGATGGGTAACAGGTTCAGAGCAAACAAAAGGAAATATGACTTCACTCAATGAGTAGTTAAAACAGTGGAATTCACTGAATAGTGGACATAGCTATGAGAACAGAGTTCTAGCCATGGTGACGAAAGGGAACCCTCTCCATTCAAAGGCAACAGAACTCTGAATGTCAGTGCTAGGAGGCAGCATCAGGGGAAGGCCTTGGCCTCTTCACCCTGTTTGTCTGTCTTCCAGGGCAACTGATGGGCCACTGGGTGGGACAGTACTGGGACTAGATGTACCACTGAGCTGATTCAATACGAGCCACTGAGCTGATCCTATGTCCTTAGATGGACCACTGATTTGGTCCAGGAATAATCTTCTTATGTCATGCTGAGTACAGAGGGGAAAGATTTCGCCTCCCAACCATTATATTTGACAAAGAAATTTCAGCTATACTGAAAATTACTAAAATTGTAGCAATATTCAGAATTGATAAAGACATTCAAGGTCCCAAACAAAAACCAAACAGAAATGCAAGTAATACCCTTCCACACATACCCACAAAGCAAAAAAGAAACAAGTAAATTTACCTTATTATTTCTTCTCGATCTCCAGTACGCTCTCTTTCTGAATTTATCTCCTCTCTCAAGCGATTCATTTCTGTATCAAGACTCTTAACAGTTCTGTTTACTTCTATTCTCTCTGGGTGGATTTCGGAAGCCTGTGCAATCATGTCCTAAAGAGCATGTTAAAATATGCCAAAATTATCTTTTGCGATATTTTTGCTTTGCGATATTTTTGAATAAGAAAGGGAAGACAGCAAATATAGAAAGCCCTACTTAATGTTATTTATGCAGTTTCATTCCTGATAGACATAGTAAGAACTATTTTCGGGTGGGGGTGGAGGGTTTTTAAAGTGTTTAAATGGCTATCATCAACCACCTTTAAGATGTCATTGGTAGAAGCATGGAAGAGGCCTTCTCCATCAAAGGCAAGTCTTCAATTTTAGACTTGACATCAGATTGAAGGGTGGTTGACCACAGCCAAGCATGGCAATGAAGAGTGATGGAAGAAACTCTGGGAGGGGCATGTTACAGCGTGGCGTATTGAGTTTCTTTGCTGTTTGGAAATTGCAGAGATCTCAGAAAGTGCAGCAGTTTGAGCATCTTCTGGCACCGAATCCAAGACGGGTCGGACAGCTGAGGTGACGTTGAAAGCATAAGCAGTCAGATAGAAGAGATAGGTATTGATGCGTGCATTCATAGAAGAGACGGCACAGATTTTCTTAGCAAGGGTGTCAACCTTCAACCCTTCCTGATTCGGAGGAAGCAACTGATGTGGTTGTTTCAGTTTTGAAGAAGAGTGGACAATCATCGAATTCAGTAGGGGATGATTGAATAAGAATTTACCTGAAAATTCCTGAACCTTATACAGTGCATCATAGCATTTGGACACAGGAGGAACAAAAGCACAGTGATCCCAGGAGACCTTTAAAACTGATAAATGTACAGGAAGAAGGGGAAGTATGGTAGATGGAGGCAGCTGGGCTTGCACCAACTTATGGACCACATCAGTAACTGTGGGCATATCAGTAGCACCCTGCACCTAGACAGCAGTAGTCAACCTGGTGATGAATTCTAAGTAAGCCTTTGGACCCTTGGAAGGAGAGAGGGACCCCATACGCATGACATCATCAACCTGAGGGGTCACATTGACTTCCACGCCATCCAAAACTGAGTGAACAGAATTGGAATCCGAGGATATCGACAAGGACAGTGGAGTGAGCTGGGCTGGAGTCTTAGATGAATCACAAATAGTAGAAGTAGATTGATCTGGAAGACTGGAAGGAGCCCTAGGGGCTTGATCCCGAGAAATCGAGGCACCTGGGATCGGAGCATGCAAGTCCAAAGAACGTGTGAACGCATAAGAAGGTGAGCAGCCACTACGAGATTGAGGGGTGGAGTGACGAGAAAGCATGTGACCATGGTGATCGGAGTGGCAACAGAAGCATGGTGTCGGTGATCTAGAGTATGAAGGACAACTTGTAGAGTGGTAAGCCCTCCCAGCTGGAGACCAGGATCCCTGAGATCAAGTGGCAGAATGATTGTGTCTGTACTCCCTGCGGCCACAGTGTGAGCGAGGAAAGTGAGACCAACTCTGTAAGAATTGTTCGCTGTCATCCAGCAGGTGGAGAGGAGGACGGGAGTCTCTGGAGCCAGGTCTTTGGACTAAAGTCAAAGCATAGTGAGAAGGCGAAGATTTAGAGAGCCATGGCTGGGGCCGTTGACCTGGTGTGAGGCAGTCAGTCTGAGACGAGAGAGCTGGTGTCAACACAGGAGGGTTATCATCAGACTTTGGGACCACAGTAGACAACGGGCGAGTGACTGGGGCCAATGTTGAGAAACCTGAAATTATAACAAGTTTGAGTGCAGGAGCCAGAGCCAAACTCGATTTTTTCAATTTCAAGGTCGAAGTTTCCACTGTCTCCATTTTCTTGGACTTATGCGGCTTCTTCAGCGGCTTAGACGGAACTGCCACATCAGAGGGCTTCTGAGCAGGCACTAAAGAGGAACAAGAGGCCGCCAAAGACATTACCAGATGAAGAGCTGCTTCTAAAAGCACTGCTTTGAGGTGTGCCACCTGATTGCGTCAGGCCTGTTTAGTAAACTTAGCACAATGAGGGCAGGTGTCAACCCGGTACTGCTCTCCATGACAAATTAGACACAAATTGTGCCTATTGTTAGACGGGAGCTTTGCAGGATAAGGGCGACACTCCTTAAAGAGAGTGTGGCCCATAGGCATACTTTCCCGACTGGGGGGGGGGGGGGGGGGGGAGAGAGAAATCAAAGAAAAAGCACTAAAGGCTTGTTTTGTTTTGTTTTAGTATAAAGATGAAGAAAGAGGAATCCGAAGACGAAAAAGGTAGAGAAAGTTAAAGACGAAGTAAGGGACTTAGCTGAGGCGAAGTGAGGAGACAACAAAGAGAGGTGTGAACACAAGAGTGGTTGAAGAAGAACTGAGTGGGAGGCAGCTCTCTCCCCCACTCCAGGCATGCGCTTCCAGAGCGGGAAGAGAACCCACCAAAAAGATTCTGAGGCAAGCTCTAGAAGTTTCTCCGGTGAGGTCATGCGCAGGCGCCCAACCCATGTGTAGGACTGCACAGAGACAACGAAGAAGATTACAATAGTCATGTGCTAATTTAGGTCATATTTTAACATGGCCATTTGGGTTATAGAAATGTAAAGATATGAATAAATGGAAGTAAGTACAAGAGGTGCTTCCAAATGCATTCTTGGGATATAGTGGGTATTCCAAAATCAAAGACAGAATTTATAATCAAATACCGTTAATTCTCTCTCTTTTGCAGCTAGATGATTTTTAATTCTTTTCAAGGATTCCAAATGTTCTTTCTTTTTTCCTTCATAGTGCCGCAAGGAATTTTTACTGTTTTCCAGTGCGTCGTCTGCTTGACCGAGTCCATCCTGTTAACCACAAATGAATATGAATGTCAACTCATTACGATAGTGACTTTAAGACATTACTGTTCCATTCAACCTATTATCTTATAAATGAAATAAACAATGGAAACAATGGACATACAGATCACATTCTTATATTTACTAAGAAATGAAATAAACAGTACTGGAAAAGTAAAATTATGATACTTGTCTCAGAGAGATCAAAATAATCCAGATCACACCAGTTTCATTAAACTGTGTTGCAAGGTTCAAATCACAAAAACTTCAAGTCAGGTATCCCTAGAGAGCAGCAAATGATTACCTTACATGATTACTGCTGGAAGGATGGATTTTGCCAGGCAATGGAAACAAACAAACAAAAATCCCTGAACTATAAGACTGGTTATTGAAAATAAAGGAGATTGATACTTTAATGAAATTAACAGCTTATCAGAAAAACAGATACATATAGAGTAGACCTTTTATGGTCAAGAGCGATACAAAAAATGGAACTGGCAATTGTGTAAATGGAAACAGTACCATTCATTCATTCATTCATTTCCCACCCTACCCCAGGAATGGGTTCAGGGTGGCTCACAACATAAAACCAACAAACAATAAAAACAATAAAACAATAAACAGCAACAGCAAAACCCATGCCTCATATGGGGCAGGAATAATTACCCCTCAACATTCCAGTGCCCAAGTAATATCCAGAACAGCAAAGGCACTGGGAAAGGGGCCACGGACAGGGGGGCCAAATTGGTTGAATACCCACCACCTCAACCAAAGGCCTAGCAGAATAGCTCCATTTTACAAGCTCTGCAGAACTGTGAGAGGTCCCACAGGGCTCTGATCTCATATGCAAGCATGTTCCACCAGGCCAGGGCAAGGGCTGAAAAAGCTCCCAAATGCCTCCAACTGCTAGAGGTAGGTGCATTCTCTAAGCTTGTGCAGAGAACACTATTTTACTTAACCCCATATATTTTTGTAAATATTTCAGATTTTTCTGCAAACTTGGTAGGCCCTCCAAGTTTGCTGGAAAATCTGTTTAGCATCCGTGTGGCCCCAGTCCACGGATTTAGGTATTCGCAGATGAGGGCCACACGTTGCTATTAGTATACAGACTCTAATCTAGGTTTTAAATGCTGCATTATCTCAATTTAAATGTCATCAAGTGGTTCCATTCATATTTCATTAAAAACCATGCCACACTTTTTATACAAGATCCTATAGATTCTGTCCCTTGGTCTGTGCAGCATTTTGTTTTCAGAGTATATATATTATGAACCTTGACTGGGCCTGCTTCTTCTTCTACTTGATGGAGTTTGTCTTTAATTGCTGTTAATTTCTGTTCTGCTTCTTGTAAACTATGTTTCCCTTCCTCCATTTTCTTCTGCCGCTGAAGAATATCTTCCTTAACAGTTTCCATCTTCTTCTTGACCTCTTCAACTTCAGATTCCTGTTAAAATTTTAGAATTTCAAGGACAAACAGGTTATTTTTTTAAAGCTACTATGAATCTTTGGTCACAAAATCAGCCCCGGATGGATCCAAGCCAGCCCCAAGTTCAACTAAATTGTGCCGGAAGCATGCTACCAGAATACCAAAGAGTGGAAAATACTAAACTTAAGGCTGCATTCCCCACAAACGGCAAAAGAACTTATTCACTAGCCCAACCACTGAAACAGTTTATCATTTTTTATTTTTATTAAACCAGCCAAAGGAATCACTATACTGGTACAGCTTCATGATAACAAGTGTTTATCTAACTATGTACGCAAATATTTTCAATTCAAAACAATTTAATATTTACTAAATTTCAACCTAGTAAAGTTTCAGAATTACTTTTAATTAAACAATCTTTAAAATTAGACTTCTTGTGATCAGTTAAAAAAAACTGCCCACAGAATTCTTATTAACTCCCATTATAAAAATTACTTTCCCCCCATACCATTTAGAAAAGTGCACGAACAAGTCTTACCAATTCAGATATGATGCCTGATTGTTGTTCTTCTGCATTTTCAAGATCTGTAATTTCTTGAGTTATTTTTCTCATGGCTACCTGAAATAACCATGAAAATAAGTAAGTTATTGCTAGCAACATCATTAGTAAGGGAGTGGAAGAGACATTTAACAAAGACATTAAATTAAGGGGATTAAATATAGATAAAAAGCCTTAAACCCCGAGCGTCAAACCTACGGTCCGCAGGCTGGAACTGGCCCGCCCAGGCCTTTAATCTGGCCCAGGAGTGGGGCTCCCTTCTCTCCTCCCTCCTCTGCCCATCCTCGATGTTCTGAGCTTGAGCTGCCTCAGAGTATAAAGAGCAGAGGGCATGGCTACCTCTGAGAGCAGAAAGCAGAGGGCGGGGCTGCCAAACTTCCCAACCACCGCTCCCGGCCTCCGTAGTCCTCCTCACAGGTAGGAGCTGGGGGGGGGGGGGGTTGCTTCTGCTGTGATCCTTGTGCTTTTTTATTTTAAAACTTGCTTGCAAAATCCCACTATTCTCCCACCTTTCCAGTTTAGGCAGGCACATTTTAAGGGCGTGGTGGTGGGGGGGAAGGTTTGAGACCAGCCAGGTTTAAAATGTAGAATGCTGCAAACTCACACACCCTCATAATGTGGAGCTCCAATGGAATGATAGCAGAACAAGTGCTGAAGAGGACACCCAAAATTATTATTTCAAACCACCCTGTTTAAAAAACCCTGAGACCTTGGAGAGCCACTGCCACTCAGAGTAGACCTGGAGGGGGAGAAGCTTGCAATGCTCAGCCATTTCATGTTCTTCCTCTGGATCATAGCCTCAGACCATTTTTATTAGTATTTTATATATATTTTTTTGGGGGGGGGGGAGATTTGGGACTAACCACAGTTAAAATACAGAGTTCAACAAACTCAAGGAACTTCAGTTTTGCAGAGAAATATTAGTTTTCACACACACACCCTCCAATGGAACAGCTGCTATAATATCTTTGTGTTTGTCTGAGTTCTTTATAAGGTTTATCTCTCTGCTACCTGGCATTACATTTTATGACACACATGGCCCAGCCTGACAAAGTCCAGTTTATGTCAAATCTGGCCTTCATACCAAATGAGTTCGACACCCTTGCCTTAAACCAATCTGTGAACATTCTGCAACAATTATCTCCGTAAAACCTACTGGGGGAGAAAAAAACCTTTTTGATTACGTGTTTTGAGAAATGAAGAAGTGTACAATGTTTGTGTAATGGAGTGACATGGATAAATGTACTTATTAAGAGTATTTTTCTAGATGACTTTCGTCGGGCCTGATTCAGATACAGGTGAGCACTTAAGGAGCTCTAGGCCTCTAGTTAGCTTTCCTGTATCAGATCATTTCATTCCTGGCAAGAGATACATCTCAACAATATCTCTGGTCTGTTATGGGTATAGTATGCAAGTAATACTACTAAATAATCTTTGCTTCCATTTTTAACCTTTTTTACAGCTTAACCATTTTGCATCTTTAACAATGATGAACTCAACAGAAATTATACCATACATAAAGGAGAGCAATTACAATGAGTCTCTAAAAACACTGTACCCAAAGATAAGCAGGTCACAATTAAGGAGCCCCTTTTAAGGAGAAGCTCCCAATCAATTCAGCATCCTATATTTATGGGTTTTTAAGATTATTCCTAACAACAGCTAGCCGTCCATTTAGTGAGGGCATTCTCGGCTAACTAATTATCTTATAATTTCAAACGCCGTGCAAAATTATCTACTCTTGATCTTCTTAAAATATATAAAAAAGTGTTAGTTCATTCTTGCTACTTTCTGTCACAACAAAATAGTGATGACGGGTTTCTCATACATATGAATACCTGCTGGGCCACACAGCCAATACATCCCATCTTTGAACCATGTCTTCACTTCTGTGATGCTGGACACTCTTGCCATTCTGAGATGCTTCTGCTCTTGGGCCTCAGCACAGAACACCCACTGATATGAGTTAGACAACTTCTAATCAACAAAAGGCCATATTATTGTGTCACTCATTTGCTTCTGGCCCTTCTCCAAAGTTATTCTATTCTGGGACTCTAACCTTCCTTTATGGCGCATTTAGCTGAGGCTGGGCCAACTCTGTTTCTTGTGTGCAGAAACATCCTCCATGATCTTTTTGGTCAACTCCGATTTTTGGCTGTATTTATGAGAGTATTACACATAGCATTTCCGTATGATTACAGTGAGAATTTATATTACTACAAGTGGGGACCCGCAAGGAACTTGCAGGAGCAGCTATTCCATTCCCTTCAGCTCTGCTTCTTCCCTTCTCCCCCTACTTCTCTCAGTGTCTTTCTCCTTCCTGCTACCCCTTTTCTTTCTTTCTCTCTCCCTCCTTTCCATGCCTGTCACTTCCTTTCTGGCCCCACCCCATCACTCTTTCTGCCCAGTCACTCTCCTGGCTTCCCACCTACTCCTTCCCTCTCACAGTAGCAGTGGACAGCAGTTGCTCTCCAGGAATCACAATGGATTGCCCAAATACAGATATCAGTTCCTCTTAGGGTTGCCAGCTCCATGTTGGGAAATTCCTGGAGATTTGGAGGTGGAGCCTTGAGAGGATGAGGTTAGAGCTTGGAAGTGACCTCAGCAGGGTAAAATACCAAAAATTCTTCAAAGCAGCCATTTTCTTTAAGGGGGGGAATGATCTCTGTGATCTGGAGATCAGTTGTAATTCCAGCCCTTACCTGGAGGTTGGCAACATTCATTTTCCTGGAGGAAATGACAGCATTGGAGGGTGGTGTCTATGGCATTATATCTGTCTGAAGTACCTCCCCCACCTCAATACCCACCGTCCCCAGGCTCCACTCCTCAAATACCCAAGAATTTCCCAACCTGGGGTTGGCATCTCTGTCTCCTTCCCACCCAACAGCCAACCTACCTTTATCTGCCTCTCTGTCTTCAGCTTTCCGTGTCCTTTTCCCCTGCAATTTCTACTGAGGAAACCTATGGCTTTTCTCCACAGTGGGGACCAAAGCAGTTTACATTATTCTCTCCTCCTTTTTATCCACACAACAACCCTATGAGGTAGGTCAGGCTGAAATTATGCGGCTGGTCCAAAATCATCCAGTGAGCTTCCACAGCAAGATGGGGATCTAAACCTGGGTCTTGCAAAACCTACTCTGAAGCTCTGACCATTATGCTACACTGGCTTTCATAGGGTGGCTGCTGTTGCACATAGTTGAATCATGCAAGTCAGGCGGCATCAAGTCACCCAGAGGGTGCTGCTAGGCCTAGGTTTGCCAGCCTCCAGGTGAGACCTGGAGATCCCCCAGATTTACATCTGAAATTCAGACAACACCCCCAAAGTCTCTTCATTGGGCTTCCTTCTCCTTACCTAGGAAAGCTGGCCATTTGTGCTATCTTCTTCACGGATGTCTGCACATCTGGACAGGTAGTATAACCCCTATAAGTGCCCCTAAATGTTTCATCACCTCTTTATTTCTTAGTTCTTGATTGCATGCTTACTTTATTTTCGATTGCGTTAGTGTGACTGGAATCGGGGAAATTCTTTAATAAAACTGTTAACACTCTTTTGGAGCCTTCCTACTGAACTGGATCTTGGTACATATAGGTGTGCGATCCCCTGTACCCTTCTGGCCTCCTCTATCTCATAATTTCCCCCAACAATGAGACAGGCCACTTGTGGTAACAGTATCACAGAATAAACATCAAGGCTAAATTTTCCAACTTGGCAGGGTTAAGAATTTATGAGAAATACAGAAGGACTGAATTCGAGAGCTTTTCAATTTTCACATCAAAATTGCCCATTTTAGGAGGTGAACATAAATATGCAATAAAAACAAAACACAGAAGCAGCGACAGGTGCTTTCAAGGCTGTTCTGTGGACTCAAAGACTTGGAAACTTAAATGTGCCAAAAATCCACATACCAAAAAAATCTTGTTTATCCTATCTGCAAACTAAATGAAGCAACAAGCTTAAATTTAGCATTAATAAAAACATCTACAAGTTGCAAACCTATTTAGGTAATCCGAGTTTCATAAAACGTAAATTATAAGAACACAAAAGAACAGAATAAAACACTGTTGAGAAATACAGGACAGGTGCAAGGCAGAAGAAATCGTGCGGTGTTTCCAAGAATAAAAAGTAAGAATTGAATATACTGGAACACTGTTCGAAAGGAGGGGGAAATCCCATACACTAAAACAACCTTTAAAAGATAGTATAGGACAAGATTTGTTAACCAGCATACATGGGAACGGGGGTTACCGGTTAATCAAATATGCTGGTTAAAAAAGCTTTTATATTGTGGCAAGAGGGCAGCGGCATTAACTTGGCTGGGACCTGCAGCCCACTCCAATGCTGCTGCGCTCTTGCCACCTCCCCACATGATTCACTCACGGGCATGCGCTGGCCGACTGACTCATAGGCACATGCTGACTGAACGACTCGCAGGCACAAGCCAGACATCTTACAGGCACACTGGTCACCTCGTGCACTCACGTGGTGGTGAGAGGGGAGCAGTACCAAGCCAGTGAGGCATGAGTGACTTGGGCAGGTCTTGGTGCCAGTTAACCAAGCTTTTACCGTATAATCATTATGAAAGTATAGCCCAGTCTAAACTGATCTTTCATGCATCCCTTTCTGGAGATCAAACTGGCATACTTTACCTGTGTTGCTCCCCCCATCTCTGATCCTGGCCCAGTTTCTCAAGACACCACATGTAACTTCTTCTCACTCCTATTTATTCTTCTTTTCCTTCCACATTATCTCTAGTTGGAAGTATATGGACCCAACACAGTCAGGAACTTGGAAAGCTATTTGTACCTTTCTTAGGCTGCAATGCATACTTCCCTGGATGTAAGCCTCATTGAACTCAAGAGGACTTACTTCTGAATTAACATGCATAAGATTGGGCAGCAAAAGAGTCATGAGAACCCCTGAACAAATCTGGAGAACTATTTATGGGTCCAGAGGTATAGAAGTGTTTCCATCCTTCCATCATGCCCCACTAGCTCTCTCTCTCAAAGTAGGACATGTTAAAACATTTGAGACTGAAAGACAAACATGGCATAGAATCCAGAAGAAAAACAAAACTATTTTAAAGATGCTGTATTATGTAACATCTACCAGGCCAATTGCAATTATTTTGTAATACGACAGTTTCTTCCTAAACATGTCTTACCTGTATTTGTTTTTGATGCTGTTGGTGACTATTAAAGAGGTTTAGATTCTTTCTTATACCATTCTTAAGAGAACACATTCGTTGTCGACAAGAGGAAAGCTGCCTTTTTTTGTTTTCAACTTCCTTCTCCAAGTGACTTAAAAGAAACAAAGCAAAAACAGGTCATAGAATCATAGAGTTGGAGGGGAACTCCAGGGTCATCTAATCCAACCCCCTGCACAATGTAGGAAATTCACAACCACCCTCCACCCCCCCGATGTTCCATGCCTAGAAGATGTCAAAAAAAGCCTCCAGGATCCCTGGCCAAGCTGGCTTGGAGAAAACTGCTTCCTGACCCCAAAGTGGCAATCAGCATTTCCCTGGGCGTATAAGAAAAGGCCACGAGAACTAAGCACTGATGCAAGCCTTCCTGCCCTCTCTCTCATGATCTGCCTAAGTTCATAGAATCAGCATTGTTGTCAGATGACCATCTAACCTCTGATTAAAAACCTCCAAGGAAAGAGAGCCCACCAACCTCCCGAGGAAGCCTGTTCCATTGAGGAACCGCTCTATCAGGAAGTTGCTCCTAATGTTTAGCCAAAAACACTTCTGATTTCGTTTCAACCCGTTGGTTCTGGTCTGATCTTCTGGGGCAACAGACAACAACTCTGCAGCATCCTCTCTATGACAGCCCTTCAAGTACTTGAAGATGGTTAGCATATCGCCTCTCAGTCATCTCCTCTCCAGGCTAAACATACCCGGTGCCTTCAACCTTTCCTCATAGGACTTGGTCTCCAGACCCCTCACCATCTTCACTGCCCTCCTCTGGACATGTTCCAGCTTGTCTATGTACTTCTTAAACTGTGGTACCCAAAACTGAACACAATACTCTAGGTAACCAGAACAGAATAAAGCGATACCATCATTTTGCATGATCTGGACACTATATTTCTGTTGATGAAGCCCAAAATCACATATGCCTTTTTAGCTACTGCAGCACACTGCTAACTCATGTTCAGTGCAGGGTCTACTAAGACCCCTAGATCCTTTCTGCATGTACTACTACCAAGACAACTTTCCCCCATCCTATAATTATGCATTTGATTTTTCCTACCTAAATGTAGAACATTTATCCCCATTGAAATTCGTTTTACTTGTTATAGCCCAGTTTTCCAGCCTGTCATCCTGTATCCTGACTCTTTCTACCATACTTGCTACCCCTCCCAATTTAGAATCATCTGTAAATTTAATAAGCATTCCCTCTATTCCTTCATCCAAATCATTTATAAAGATGTTGAACAAAACAGGTCCCAGGATAGATCCCTGAGACATTCTACTTGTCACTCCTCTCCAAGAGAATATGGAACTACTAACAAGTACACTTTGGGTGCGATTTGTCAACCAGTCACAGAGCCACCTAACAGTAATAGGGTTAGCCGAATTGCTTTAATTTAAGATTAGCAATTGGCAAATAACTGGGTTCTTAGCCAACTATACCAAGGTCCCGCCCCTTCCAGGAGTTCCCAGAAAATAGGCACTGAGGCAGAGGTCAGTTTAAATGATGTTTTACTATAAAATGTTCTCAAGCATTAAAAAAAAAAAAAACAGAATCACATACACAAACACACAAGTCCTAAGAAGCTTAAGATAGAAAAATAGCACTTTTGCATGAGCAGGAGATTTGTTGGTTGGGAGATACGTTACCTGTCCTAGAGATGGGCTGTCCATTCCAAAAGAAGAATTGAGGGGTTGAAAGGAAAAATGGGGAGCGTGTCCTGAACCGGCAGAAACACGCTTCTCTCTGTCTGCGCAGACCAGAGATCAAAGATGGAGGGAGGGTATTGGGATAGCAAGCTGGACTCAAGAGGGATAAAAGCAGATAGGGGTCGTAGAGGCTCAAGAGATCAATTGCATGGAGTGCAACCTCTTTTATTAGGTGAGTTTTGGGGCCGGGCAGCGCTAACCACATCCCACTAACACACCTACCAGGTAGTCCGTCCCTACAAACCCTACTATTGGTCAAAGTAAAAAGAGGAGGGGATGCAGAGGGGTGGTCAATATTGCAACACTAGAGGCTAAACAGGAACTGACACCTGGGCAAGTCTGCGATGAGTCACAGAGCCATTCCATTGTTCCTTGATGGCCCTAGCCTGGCCAGTTGATGGGCGAATGATTAGTTGCCAGGTAACTTCACTTATCATAATCCGTGCAGGAATGTTGGAGGGGGTTGGGTTTGCCTAGCGAGAGGTGACAGGAAAACCCTTTTGCAACGGGGTCTTTGTTTCTTTGTGTGAACTTTGTTGGGTGCCTGCTTCCTGGAATGAAGACCCCGGAGGAGAACTGAACTGAACCAGTCAAAAGGATTATGGACCATTAATAAGGATTTGACACTGACCTTATATCTGCTTCCACATCTCTGCTGAGGAACCTGGGCCTGGTATAATCAGAAGAATAATAGCGATTGTGAAACACCTGATCCCCATCCGCAGTGAAAGCTTCTCTACAATTTTTCGGAGGCCTTTGCATTACCATTACTTCACGAGCTTCCACATTGTTCTAAGGAGTAAAACAAAGAAACAAACCAAACAATAATATCTTTTCTGGGAGTGTAGTACTTGGCATGGATAGGAAAAAGAGATTAAAAGAGGAACTTGACCTCTAGAATTAAATTAATGAGTCTTAAGGCGCTTCCTCTCATGCCCTGGGCAACTGCACCTGAAAATATCCTGATGAGAGAAGATGGCCACATTCCAATATTCTGTCGGCAGTAGGTCTGTAGATCTAAATCCCTCTTTCTGGAAGAACCCAATTTGCAGGCAGAATTTTCTCTCTCTCTTGATTATGGTTATATTTTGTTTCCACAAAGACAGCCAGTGGAATTACTACAGACAAGAAATCTTGCTTACCAGTTAAATCAGACCTCAGTCTCTGCCTTACTGTAATACACAGAGGCTATCAAGCATGTTGCTTACAACAAAGCCAATATATCAAGTTGACAAACATCTGATGATGCAAATCTGTTGTCTGGTTACTGGCAATAAAATATGGTCTAGTAATTGGTCTAACATTTGCAAGTCTTGCTGCCAGAAACACTAATTTTTTGCATGTATTAGAACTGCAAGAGTTAAATCTTACTTTGATTAGCAGGACTGTTTCTATGCCCCGCATGTCAATCAAACAGTTGGCAACCACGGCATTATCAAACTCTAGTGCTGTCAGCACTGAAGGGTAAGCAGGATGAACAACTGCTCTACAACAAAAAGGAGAGTTAAAGCAGAAGTGATCATTTGTTAAACAGTGAAAGTACACCTGAAATTACAAAAAAGAGAGGAAGACACAGTTACGGAACATTTCAGATACATTCTCAGAATATCAAAATTATTGTGTTTGTAAGATCAAATATTACCTTCTAGCAGAGAACTCAAAGATGGCAATTTCCAAAAATGCAGCAACGGCGGTGTCCGTCCGGCCACCCACCAACAGATACAGCTGGGTGTCATCAGCATACTGATGACAACCCAGCCCAAAACTCCACACCAGTTGGGCAAGGGGGCGCATACAGATATTAAAGAACATTGGACAGAGGATTGTCCCCCGAGGGAACCCACACTAGGGGGTATCTAGTTGACACCTCTCTCTTAGCGCCAACCTCTGTCCCCGACCATGCAAACCACTTCAGGACCACCCCCAAACTCCTATGTAAGGAAGGCAGTGGGTCCACAGATCATGATCGACTGTGTCGAATGCCACTGTAAGATTGCGCGATAACAGCACTGCTGACCCGCCTCGATCCAACTGTCATCTGTGAGGGCAACCAGCACCGTCTCTGACCCACGGCCAGGGCTGAAGCTAAACTGCAACAGGACCAGCACCCAAGTGTCCTCCAGGAAATTCTGGAGCTTCTCTGCCACCGCTCTCTGAATTACTTTACCCATAAACGATTTGAGGCTGGGAGGTAATTGGATGGATTTGTAGGATCCAAAGATGGCTTCTTTAAGAGCAATGTTATCACTGCCTCTTTTATGCCTGCTGGGTAGACCCCCAAATCCAGGGACAGATTGATATATCCACTAGATGGCCCTGTATTCCTACACCACTGGCTTTCACTGGACACAGGTCTAAGAGGCAGGTGGCTGGCCTAACAGCACCCAAAATCTTGTCAATGTCAACCCGGTTGTGTTTCTAACGGGAGGAAATTTCATGTCTAAAGTTAGATGCAGAGGGTTTTGAATCATTGCTCTGAGCAGGATCAAAGCCCAACAGTATGATGTACAGAATCTCAAAGTAGCCTGTAAATTATTTATCAAAGAATTAGTTTTTTAAAAAACCTATGTATTTGAAAAAAAATAGACTCAGTCCCCTATTACAGTACTAGACTACTGTATACTAATCAAAGACATATACAAATTAAGTTGTACACCAAATGTCAGCACATACTTACTTTGGCCTTACATCATAAATATTATTCCGAAAAGTACTAACAATGATTTGAGGGCGAGAGTTCGGTGGACAGATCTCTGACATCAACGTCTGTAAAATTCTTTCATCGCTATGATTATCACAGCAAAATGCTGAAACCAAGCTTTTCAAACACGCCTCAACAGCCAGAGCAAGTTCAGCATCTTTCAGATGAATAAAAGCACCTAAATGCAAGAATAAAGTCTCAGCACTGTACACAGTGATCGTCAGCATTTCATGATTCACTATATTCAACAGAAAGAAGTATAATTTAATCAAAGTAGGGTCTCTACATACTCAACAAACCCTTTCAAGTTTGCAGGAAAATATGATTTTGTAAATTACCCAAAAGAAATTGGTCGGCTCCCCTGAGGTGGCTGGATGGCCTGCATAGGCTCAAGTAAACACAAAATGTAGAGCAAGGGGGGAAAGGGGGGGGGCCGAGGAAATCAGCCTCTTCATCCTGAAAGTTTATGTAATCCTGTGTGCATAAGGAATTTCCAAATTGTTTTCCTCTGCCACAGTTGTAATCCATGTTCCCTCTAAATAATAAATATAAGCTGAGTTAGTGTGAGCTAGCTCACCGTTTTTTAGCTTCCGGCTCACCCATTTTTGTCTTAGCTCAGGAAGGAGGGCTCCAGAGCAAACTAATTTATGTAGGGGCCAAATCACTCGCTCACAGCTTTAATGCCAACAGCTCACAAAGTAGAATTTGTGCTCTCAAGACTCCACAGCTTAGAAGGAGTATTGGTTGTAATGCTAGCCTGTAAATCAGGGGAGTCAAACATATGGCCCATGGGCCCCTGCAGGGCTCCTATCCAGCCCATGAGCAGAGCTCTTTCAACAGGCCTCTGCAGAGCTCCTGTACAGCCTGCTTCCTGTTCCTGCTTCCTACACTGCAGCTTGCTTTTGGCCAGCTCTCTCTTCTCTAGCTTCCTGCTTTCAGAGGAGAGAAAGAAAGCCAAGCCTCCTTTCTCTTGATTGGCTGAGGGCTCCTCCTCCTCCTTTGGGAGGGGGATAGAGAGAGAGAGAGAGAGAGACAGACAGACAGACAGACCGACCGACCCATGGCACCTCTAAGACCAAGGACATTTTCTTCTAGGTATAAGCTTTTGTGTGCATGCACACTTCTTCAGAGATGGTACTTGAAGAGTACCTCTTCCTCAGTCTACATAAACTTGCATTATGGTTTCTTCCCCTTCTAATCTAAGAGGCCTTTTTTGGGTCAAGAACACTAGTTGCATCAGGACCAAAACAGCATAATTTTGATGCTCTTGAGCAGCAGACTGAGAAATACACACATCAAAGCCAATCCTACATTTGCTATTTCTGATTTAGTCTGAGACATTTTAGGGCTGCAATACAACACTTCTGATCCAAGTGAACAAGATGTTTGCAATTTGTTTTCAATGAAGACTTTAACAGATTACCTAGGGGTCCGACTGGTTTGTATTTAAACTTCCCCTGCTGACAAGCCCTTTCAATTGCATCACAAAGGACTGGCATATGTTGACCAAATCTTTTCAGCCTGTTGGTCTTACTCTCCTTCAAGTCGCTGAGCTGTTTTTGCTGAAAACTCAATGTTGTCGTCAGTTCATGTTCTTCCTCCCTAAATAAGCAAACAAACAACTGAAATGTTATGCATTATTTGCACTGTTTCTACAAGACTGTAGGTCGGCTTTCTCACACAATCTCTAATTAACTATGTCAGAGAGAACTGCCTTAGCAGACTTTGATATACGTAACCATGGACTGACCATGACTGACAAAACGCCCTTTCAGTAGGTACCTAGTCCCCCACTTCTCTTGTGGCAGTACTTTTACTTGCCCTGCTTTTAAAAACTCTACTTATTTGTCAATAGGGATGTATCCAAATTCTACCCTTGCAGAAATAATAGCTAGGAATCTAAATGCCATCTGCCTCCTTTCCATACTACCTCAGGCAAAGATTTCCCTCACGCACATCCTTTATGCTACTGGAGAATATCCCAGAGGGCAGGACACGGGAGTTGCTCTTGGGGTTGGGGGGGTAACATGTTGGCCAAAGCTCAAGAATTAAAAATCCAATATGCAAATTTGGGAATCATTCACGACGGCATTGGTTGTTCTTACTCAAGTCCAGCACACTCCTTTTTGTATGTATCTACATCATGCTGATACTGCTCCATTTCTTGACTAACTAATTCATCTCGATCACGAAATGTCTTCAACTTCTCTTTCAGTTGCTCAGTTTTTCTTTGTCTTTCCAACTCTTCAGGCGCCGACATCTGGTGAGCACTGTAACATTACATACATTACTTTACTCAAGAAGAAATTTGGAAAAGGTTTGGTTTAGCTCTACAGCACTTCCTACAGTCTTCCATTTGGGTGGTTTCTAGTGACACAGTTTTATGATAGAGAAATGCAGGATACCTTTATTAACACACAAGGAGCCCCTGATCTCAGAGAAAACATTTTTCCCTGGGAGCAGAGACATAAATGAGAGGAGATGGGCTTCCTTTATGGAGACAAATATGCAGGATGCAGATGACTTGCCAAGAAGGGGCATGCTAGACGGCTATTCAGGTATCCCGAGTTGGGCCATAAAGCTTTTGGGACATGCAGCTTGATTTGATGGGGGGAAAGTTTATAGCACTGAACACTGGGACCAACTCCTATTTTCACGAGAGGTTAAAGTAAAACCCTCCCAGCAGGGACAGAGACAGTTAAAAGGTCATACGCTACATTTACTGGCTCTAAAATAACCTAACTGGACCCAAAATGACAAATTGATTATCTATATAATATTTAAATACAGAATTGAAATATTTTCACAAATTTATCCATCCAATATTCTACTACAAGATAATAAAAATTATTGTTCTGTGAATTCTATCTTCAACACCCTGACTCAATGATCTTAGTAAACTGACTTTTGACAAAGCATCAGAATAAAATTCTTCTTGCACATTTTCTATAAATACAGTAAGAAGGTGGTAGGTGCCTTATCATCCTGTCTATCTGACACATCAGACCAGCCCTCGGTGACAACAGGCTTGACCAGGTCCAACATGTGTAGCCTACTTATGCACAGTTGAAATCTTAGAGCTAAGGCATTCTTCACTTCCAATACATAGGACCTTTCCCACACACTGGGGTTAAATTGATCCAACAGCACTGGAATCAGTTTGGCCAGGTTCTTCCACACACCTGCCCTCCCTGTGCATTTTTACAGTTGTATAGTCAGTTTTCAAGGGAGGGTGCTATCATCGTGTTATTACTGGTGGCATCACAGCACTCTCTTATTTTTTTTAAAAAAGAACAGCTTGGAAATATTGCTACAACACTGTGGTGCTGTAAAGATAGGTTAAGCAGGTTCTCTGAATTCCCAGTTTTCTTTCTTTTTTTAAAGTAAGTCTCTACCCATGTCCCTTACCAAGATATGCCATTTTCCTTATATCTCCACCAGGGTAGAGGATAGATACTTACCTTTTAAATTGAAAGCTGGAAATTCAGAGAGACTGCTTAAACTATCATTATAGTACCACAACATTATATCAATATTTTAGATCCTTTTTTAAAAAATTGAGATCACTGTCTTGTTTGGGGAGGGGGAGTGGTTTAACAATGACAGCAGTCCAATCATTGAAAGTGGACTGGAAGTGGGTGGGAGTGGGCAGCACAAAGAAAACTAATAGAAACATTATACACTAGGTAAAAGCCTACTCAAAATTGGTTTGCAGAAAAACATTGGGGGTAAAAATCATCCTAAAAGAGCTGGAAAAACCCCGGGGGAACAACAAAAAACCCAATGTGTAAACTAAAATGTGTGTGGAAATCAGTATGGGTCAAGAAACAATGAAAAAAACCATGCAGAAGAGTCCCAGTTTTGACAGTCTGAACCAACACACACACACATCCCTTGCTGCTGTAAGCCAAAATAAAAGGTTCAAGCATCCCATTTTTTGGCCTGTTTTCCTGTGACGGCTCATTCCTGTTGATGCAGGAATAGGCATCCTTATTTCAACAAAGCTTTGAACAAAATACGAGACCTTCCTTATAAAGCATTAGTATGAGTCAGCTATTTAAACAGAAAACATTACCTGTTTTTTAGTTCTTCAATTTGTTTGCAGAGTTGCTCATGGTCTCTTACCAAGCGTTTCCGTTCAGCCTGGCCCGTATTGTATGCCACCTGATCGACAAAAGCAGGTACATGTTGTCAACAGACTGGGCTAATCTCAAAGAGAAGACTAACACAGATATTTAAAAAGTGGACCTGTACTGGCACAAAGTTTGATGTCCCGTATTTATTTTCATGGGCATGGGGAGAGATTTGCAGCAGCTTTATTACAGCTGAATTTACAGCTAGCAGTTGATTATGGTTTAGTTTTACTATTCATCTCTCTCTCACTCAGGCTATACAAACCATGTTGTGAAGGAATTGACACACTGACTTCAAACAATCCCTGTACAGAATGCAAGATCCAGTAAGTCAACATGCCCATAGTGTAACTGCTCTCAGCACTTCACGTTTAGAAGACCTCACAGACCTCAGTATCATTGTATGCTCTTCTTTTTTTCTGCACTTCCGTTTTCAAAGTAGCACACGTTGGCTGCAACGTCTCGGCTTCTTCCATGATCTTGTCAAGTTTTTCTTGCATACGTTTATGCTTTGTTTCTGCTTCATTTACTTTAACCTACGAAACACACAAGTGCCGTAAAAAGTCAAACTGACCTTCTTTTAAGGCAGTTCGTTATTCTGGATTTTAATAACCTGTTGTGTAGAGTTTTAGACAGTAATCAGATAGACAAACAGACCAGCAAACGATCTGGTGGATGTTCTGGCCTTAGAGCCATCATCAGCATCTGACATTTTGGAATGCAGGGTGAAAGAGCCATATAAATCTACGCTGAAAATTAATTAAAATTAAGTAAAAAAGATAGCGCAAAAATATACCGGCCACATTTTTAAACTGCATCTCGTTGCTTCATTGGAAACAAATGTATACCTGCCATTCTTCCACTTTCTGAACAAATTTTTCAGTGCTTGCTTCCTGAACACCAATTTTCTCTCTGATTGGTATTATTCCAGTTTCACTTTCTCTCACCTACAAAGTAAAATCAATACTAAGAATTATACCACTACTATGATCACTGTCCTGACCCTCCGTTATATTAAATAAAAGATAACAGAACATCCAATTACCATTGCCCAGGCCATCTGATGCCGCAGTTCCTTCAGCCTATTTTCCATTTCATTCACGTTAGCCATATTTTTATAACGTTCTCCTTTCTCCGAATACTGTTTCCTAAGCTCTTCAAGAAACTTTTAAAAAGGAAAAATGTACTGATAAGTGGAGAGGGCAGTTATATAAGTATCAGGATAGTTTCTGAATATTTCCTAGCAACAAAATAACCTTGCCAGCTCAGTGCCTTGATAAGGGCTGTAGTCACACACACTAAATAATCCACTTTCAATGCACTTTCAATGTACTTTCAAACTGGATTTTTACTGTGTGAACTGGCAAAATCCAGTTTGAAAGTGCACTGAAAGTGGATTGAAAGTGGATTCTTTAGTGTGTGTGACCGCAGCCAAGATGTTAACAAGACAACAAGTTATAAGAAATGTTAAAACTACTTCAATAAGAAATGGTTTATTGATAAAGTACTTGAAAAGAGTGTTTAATTTTAACTTTAAAAAGAGGGGGAAAGGCACATTTTCATTTTGAGCATTAAACCCAACAGGAATCGGTAGATTATGTAGGTCTGCCAATCTCTTATAAATCCACAACAAATGTGAAAGACCCGGTAAGAAAATAATTTGAGCTGCAGCACAACTACTGCAGCCATTCATCAGCTCTACACTGCCGTTCCAGGCCACTGTAAGTTTTCCCTACCTCTTCTCCTTGTTCCACCTGATCACGTGTTCTCGTTTTGGTTTCCATGATGTATGAATAATCTTCCTTCATCTGCTCCAACTGTGTAGCTTTCATAAAAAACTAATCCAAAGAAACATCCAAGTGTTGATTTTAAACACTGTTTTCAGTTAACAAAAAGGTACAAACTCTAGGCATAATCCTGGCCCGCACACAGAAGGAATTCCCTCCCTTCTCCCCAGTATGCACAAAGTTTGTGTATATGGAAGCAGCTGCAGGGCACACTAGGGAATCAGTTATATATAGTATATGGGAACAGGGGCAACATAATACAAATAGTATTCCCTAGACCAGCCTGGCACATTGCATAGAGGAGGACTGTGTCCTGTATTTTATAAACTGCTTGGTGTGATTACCTTGTACTTGTCGCCTTCGTTTTTAGATTGTAGAAACTGTTTACTCATCTCCTGGGTGAGTACAGACACAGGATTATCCACCTGCAATAACAAACTGATCTTAATATTTTAAAGGTTAGCTGTAAAATTAGTGTCAGTGCCTGACATGACAGTTTTTGCAATCCCTGCACTTGTTCTCATATGCTGTATGGAATACACAATGTACACTTACCCTTTCCTCTCGGTTGCTTTCTACTCTATGTTGCATATCTAAAGGCCTAGTGTGTCCCCTTTGCATATGAGAGTATTCATTCCTAATCCTTTTATGTCTACAGGTTCCCGACCGGGTGTTAGCATCCCTTCCTCCACCCGCCCCGAAGGAATGTGGAGCGTCTCTCTCTCCCCGCCCGTTCCCCCTCCTTACGCTCAGCTTTACATCAACATAGTTAGCACTGTGGAATGTCTTATCTGAAATGACTGTGCCAGGGCAAGGAAGGAGGGGAGTCTCTGTGAACTGTGAATGTTTTGTTAAGCAGCTTTTTGGGAACCTGGGAGTATAGTCTCAATACATAAATTGTTTTGGAGGAAAGTTTGGAGGTTCCTGAGAACTAATTTTCCCCACGTTTTTGGTGAGAACTGCTAGCGCGGGAAGAAGGCAGGATACTGATTGGAGGGTCAAGCTTTAGCTCATGTATCAGTTTAGTATATCAGTGAATGTAACCCATAGTATTTCATTACTAACAGAAGAAGTGTTTGCTTCCAGTGATCTTTCTACAAGTAAAGGCCTTTTTATTCAAAGACCTGTTGTGGACTATTTTCATTGGGACTTTCTCACAATTAGTATGTTTATTAACTTTTGGGAAATGTCAACCAATATTACCATGCAGGATGAATCATTCTTACACCTGCTGGAGTAGAAAGTATCTCGAGGTTATACAAGAGGCAACTAATCTTTAGTGAAACAGTGTTGTTGTTGTTGTTGTTGTTCAGTCGCACAGTCAAGACCGACTCTTCGTGACCCCATGGACCACATCACACCAGGCCCTCCTGTCTTCCGTCGTGCTCCGGAGTTTGCTTAACTTCAAGCCCGTTGCCTCGATGACACTGTCATAACCATCTCATCATTTGCCATCCCCCTTCTTCTTTGACCTTCCATCTTTCCCAGCATCAGGGTCTTCTCCAGTGAGTGCTCCTTTCTCATTTGGTGGCCACCAAATGAGTGAAGCAATACATTTCCACAAACAAGCTTGCAATAAACTTATCTTCATGCACTATTATTATTTTATTTTCAACCTTCAGAGATACTTATAACCTGGTCCTTGTAGCAGAAAATCAGAAGATCTTTTAAGTGTTAGGGGACTTGATAAAATTTAAGCAGTAGTTTCACATAGGCGGATAACCCAGAGGCCTGCACAAACTGCATACCCAGCAGGGCTTTCGACATTTGTTTTTAAACACCACCCCCTTGTGACACACGAGAAGTGGCTTCAGAGGACCAAGAACTTTAAAGAAATAAAATAATAAAAAAAGAAATAAGAGTTTTTAAAAACCTGCCATTCTGCCTAACCATTAAAATAACAATTAAATAACATGTGCATCATTTTATACCAAGTTCAATTAAATCATTTCTTTGGTTACCTGGATGTTAAAGTGATCCAGAATTGCAGTTAGCTCTTCCTTCTTAGAAGAAATTAATGCACCTGAACATTAAAAATAACACAAAAACTTATCAGAAAGCTCAACACAAAAACATTCCTGACGATATAATATGGCCTTTCTTGCTTTCTCAGGACAGAGCAATTTCTCTCAGTTTCCCCTCCTCACTGCAACACACTGAATGGGAAGTGAATGGACTGCTGGAGGGAGGGGAACGCAGGAAAGACGCATGGTTCTTACGCCAGTAAGCAAATAAATAAGTAAAAGTACATAATTGGAAAGTTGTAAATATGAAGGTTTTGATTCAATAGACAAGAACAAATTATATTTTAATGCAGAGCTTCTCACTCTGCTCTGCATTAAAATATCATGTAATTTGTTCTGAACTACAACAAAAAGAGCTTCTCACACTGTGCTCCTTAAGAAAAAGTTGTCTGAACTTGCCCAAGTGATATTTAGATAAATTAGGCAATAAAATCAGACCTAATGTCCTCTTTTGAAGGAATCTACTATTCCCAGGCTGACATTGCATAACATAGTCTTAATCCTAGGAACATACCAACCCCAGCTGACACTCGCTAAACACCCCTGATTAAGCTGCCATCACCAATCATTACACTGGTGAACAACAATGCTTTCATATTAGCTAAGCATGGAAGAAAATGACATGAAGTCATGGTAGAAATGTCAAGTGATGTCATTCATGCCCTCCCAAATTCAATGAATGAACATGCTGCCAGGGAATCCACTGTCTCCCAAGACTCATGGGTAGGATGCAGGCAACTGAAGCATGCAGCCAGTGGCTCTCCAAAATCCTGCAAGCAACCCTCTGCTAGGGAAGAAGCTAATGCTAACCAGGGAAGAAGGATGGACAACCATCCCAATCACAACAGCCGGCCAGCTCCTTAGGCATAGTGGGTAGTGGGACCCCGTTATTTAAACCTTCAAACTCACTAGAGGGATTCACCTTCTGCTATGGGAACAATGATTCCTGCACAGTTTTCAGAATATCCAACACAAACCGTGTGTCATCAGGAGGGGGGAAAGCTTTTTGTGAGGGAAGCAATGGGAGCCATGTGAACCTCAGAAGGCAACTTGGGGCCATTTAGTTATCTTTCAGCCTAACCTCCCTCACAGGGATTAGAAGAAGAAGAAGAAGAAGAAGAGATTGGATTTATATCCCGCCCTTCACTCACTCAAGAGTCTCAGAGCGGCTTACAAACTCCTTTCCTTTCCCCTCCCCACAACAGACACCCTGTGAGGTAGGTGGGGCTGAGAGAGCTCTTTCCCAAGCTGTCCTTGAGAGAACAGATGGTACAGAGCTATGGCTTGCCCAAGGTCATCCAGCCAGGTGCAAGTGGAGGAGTGGGGAATCAAACCCGGTTCTCCCAGATTAGAGTCCGCGCACTTAACCACTACACCAAACTGGCTCTCATATGAATTAGAATCATATGAAAGAATGGAAGATCTTGTGTACTGCCCTGACCTTGGAAGGAAGGATGAGCTAAAAATGTGAGTCCAGGGAGAGGAGAGGGTTTCTATCACAGCTGAGAATCATCACTTTGGCTGAGCTCATGTTCTACTGCTCCTTTTACATTGAGTGATCTGGCAACTCAGAGTCCTGCTTGCCTGCCATTGCAGTTGTTACATTTCCTTGTTTTCCCCAATCCCAATCCAGCATGCTGACAACTACCCAACACTGACTGTCAACAAGCATGGTAGGGACAGATAGCTATCATAACAGGCACAGGTGAAACAGTTACACCTTTATTCAGCAAAATCATTTCTGAAGTGCATTCTGACACAATCACAGAGGAACAGGACCACCTCTCTGCTTTGGCTCTTGTACTTTTCGAAAGCTGAACGATAGACCTTAATGTGATTTTAATGGAACAGTTTCTACTACCTGTTTTGTGGGCATAACAATCCACCACTACAAAAAATGAGAATGAACCCCAATGGAGCATAGGATTACTCCTCAGCCCTGCTCCTTCCCTAACACACCACATCCCCCGCCCCGCCCCAATCACTGGAGATGTCTGGGTGGCCATACATCTGTTGCCATAATTTCCTGTATTTCATAGGCCATTGGCCCTGCTGTTTGCTTTTTTAAAAGCCCCCTACATAAAATGATTACATCATGAAGGTTCACTCATAGCATCTGAAGTGGGCTCTCGTCCATAAAAGCTTATGATGGAACAGAATTCTTTTTGTCTTTAATGTGCCGGAAGACTCCTCTTTATTTTTGCTATGCTGGGGAATCTTTGAGCCCTGCTGATTCAATGTATGATTCACAAATTATAAGTGTGCTATGACAAAAATGACAAACACAAATGGGAGAAATATGTAGCATGCTATAAGACTCTCAAAACTGACCAGCAGTGGGCAACGAATAGCGTGCACCTTGAAGTTAGAAGAAGAAGAAGAAGAAGAAGAGATTGGATTTATACCCCGCCCTCCACTCCCCAAGGGAGTCTCAGAGCGCCTTACAAACTCATTTTCCCTCCCCTCCTCACAACAGACACCCTGTGAGGTAGGTGGGGCTGAGAGAGCTCTTTCCCAAGCTGTCCTTGAGGGAACAGCTGGTACAGAGCTATGGCTTGCCCAAGGTCATCCAGCCAGGTGCAAGTGGAGGAGTGGGGAATCAAACCCAGTTCTCCCAGATTAGAGTCCGCGCACTTAACCACTACACCAAACTGGCTCTCACTGCATAATTATAGTTATAGTTATAATACAATAAAGAGCTTTATGTCATACTGTCCTTCTAAAATGGTAAGAGTTTTGAATACATTTAAAATAAAATATCACCTAACCTGTGCTGCTTTTCAGTTTGTAACTACGATGTCCTTCAAAGCTTATGTGCTGATTTACAGTGATCGTGTCACCATACAATTCTGGTTTAAATGCATCTTCGCCTCTGTTTCGCAGAGTTACTGAAACATCTGCAGAACTGAAGAACAATCTGAGTTAATACCTAAACAAATTAAATCATTTGGGAAATCATCTTGTAACCATGAGTTATAACATTCTGGTTAGACAGCCAATGACAACTACTTAAACATTAACCTGAACATTTATTTTTACCTTAAAACATGTCAGATTGTAGAACAAATGCAACTCAAGGACACAAGTAGACAAGCAACACACTGGGTAAGCACTCAGTGCATTAGTTGGGAGAAGCTCGGTTCCAAGCTTAGAACCCTAAAATAATGTTAACCAAGGCTTTCTGAGCAGAGCACGTGTGCTGATGTAAGTCAAGTTTCATATAAGCAACATGCAAGTCTTACCACTAAAACATGTTAATCTGTATAGCTATTCCTGAACTTGGCCCCAGATCAAAAAAGCTGCAGAGAAAGGGGAGATAAAGGTGGATGGGAGGTGAAGGAGTAGAAAAAGAAATGGGTGGGAGAGAAGGGAAGAGGCTGCAAGGGGGAGGGACAGCTGAAAGTATGGCAGAAAAAGGAAGGGGCAGAAAGAAAGGGGAGAAGCTGCCAGGGGAAGGAAAGAGGAGATAGCATGGGGAATGGGGAGGGGTAAGATTTACCCTGCTAGTCCTAGCAGTTCTGCTGTTTGCCTGTACACCTAATGTTGAACCCAGAGTGCAGATCAAAATATCTGCACAATCAGACTATGTATTAATGGTGGAGAAATGCCCCCCCCAACTGAAAATTTTTAAATAAAATGGGGAAGTGCCTACGGTATGCTTTCTCCTCAAAATCCAGACCCTATCCCATCTGGCGACTGTGGAGTGAAGACTGGATCAGGAAGCCCACCATGGCACCTGCTGTTCTAAACCTCCCCTGCCACTAACAAGGTAGCGGGACAGGCTGACCTTGACTGCTTTGCACTGCCTGCTTCCCTGTGTTGAGATCCAATTCAAGAGGCTAATTCTGACCTTAAAAGGCCTTCTTTACCTGGAATCCACATACCTGAAGGGCCACTTCTTCCTGTATATACCCATGTAGCAACCCCACCCTGCCCAGGAGGCATCTCTGTGTTCCTTCTCTGGCCAGTATGCAGTCACTTGCTGACCTAACTCAGGCATTTCTGGTCACTGCTCCACTAATTTGAATAGCCTCCTGCAGGTGTTGAGGCAAGCTTCAAAAAAAGATGCAAAACTGAATTATTTAGGAGGGCATTTTGTATAGCCTGAACAGTTATTCTGGGTACAATGACTATTACAGAAGTCGGATTTTTATATTTATTGTTTTTTTTTTAAAAGGAAAGTTATCACGATTATACTGATTTGATTACTGGAAGAAACTAGGGATAAAATATATTAAAATAAATAAACACTACTTCACTTACTTTTGCCCATCTTTAACAAACACTTTCAAAGACGATCCTCGGTTTGTCACTATGGCTTTTCCACCAAGCCCTACAATAAGGGCAGTTAACACAGCGCTCTTTCCACCTGAAGGAAGCATCATATGAATTCTTCATATTTTGTAAGGTAATTTTAATTCCGTTTCAAAACCGTGTAAAGTCCCTCCCAAGATAAACCTCTACTGCATTAAAAAAATACCCTTTCTTAAAGCATAAGGTTTACTAAGCAAGCTCCTCTCAGCATACAGAGTGGAGGTGTGCAGAGAAAAAATGGTATTTTTCTGATTCAGCTATATTGGAGCTGGAAAATACTGGTATTCCCAGTTTCCAAATACAGGTAGGGTATTCAGATCTGTGTTTTGGGGGGGGGGGGTTAATACTTTTCTGGCTACATTATCACCTATAGGGAATCTTTCAGAGGGGATGGGCGAGTGTTTTTAAAGGTCTTGGCACCAAAATTGCATGGCAGCTGCTGGTGCCCGCCTTTTAAATACCCCCAAATTTCAAGTGAACTGGACCATGGGGTGCCCCCAGCTATTCTCCATTGTTTCCTATGGAGAGAACAAAAAAACACAAACATGTAAAACCCAAGGATGTAAGAATGCTATTGAAGCTATTGCTAAGTCAAACCAATGTAATACCTGAGAATCTCAAACTATGTAAACCAAAGAATCTGAATCTCTGTAAAACATTTGAATTTGAACCAACATAAAATGCACAAATCTCAACCTATGTAAAACAGAAAAATCTCAAAATAAAACACAAGCATCCACAACCCCCCCCCAAACCAACTCCAGCAAAGAACAAACTTTTAAAAACCAACAAAAAAACTTGAGAGTGACAGAATCTTACCTACTTGACCCCAGTGAAAAAAGGAACAAAAAAGAGAGGAAAACCAATCCCGGGAGCCTGCAAACATTGGCTCCTGATATTCCCAGTTAATGCTGAATATTTCCAGGATTTTTAGGGACCCATTTTTTCCAGTATCCTGAAAAATCCTGGATATATTTGGAAAGCCGAATGTATCTGAAAAATACCAACAACATATTTTTCAGATATATTTTTAGCTCCACTGTACCCAAATGCACATCTCTAATACAGAGGCCCTGAAAGCCTGGAGAGCTTGTGCCAGCCACAGAAGCCAGTATTGAGCTATATGGACCGGTGATCTAATATTTTATAAGACAGCATCATATGTTCAAAATTTTGTGTTTTGGTAAAACTTTCCTACAGGACATTGTCAACGGTAGCCCCAAATTTCTATCGTTAGCATTCTATGTAGAGCAGTTTTCAAACAAGCAATCCCACAAGCCAAGAACCTACCTTAATGACTTGAACATTAGTCTGATAAACTGCATTTATTTGAAAGGATCTCAGATTGTAGAACAAATGCAACTCAAATCCAGGGTACAGATACACAAGTAGTACACTGAATAAGCACTCAGCATATTAATGTGGAGGAGCCTCAGAAAACACAGCAGTGTTCTCTGGCTAGGTGGGAGAGATTCAGGTTTGGGATGCCAACTTCTGGCTTTTGACCATGAGCCTTTAACACTGGCACAGTCTGTCAAGAGCTTGGGTATGCTTCTAGATGCCTCCTTATCAATGGAGACCCAGATCACGAATGCTGCCAGACTGGCATTTTTCCAGCTGTGTCAACTCAGGCAACTGCCCCGTCTCGCCCCGACCTACCCACAGTAATCTATGCAATGGTCACCTCAAGGCTTGATTACTATAACTTGCTCTATGCAGGGCTGCCCTTGAAGCTGATCTGGAAGTTATAACTTGTCCAGAATGCAGCAGCCCAGGTCCTTACAGGGACTCCACTAAGAGCACATATTCACCCTGTGCTTTGTCAGCTGCACTGACTCCAGGTTGAGTTCCAGGTTAGGTTCAAGGTTTTGGTCTTAACCTTCAAAGCCCTACAACACTCAGGGACCAATGTACTTGCGGGACCATCTCTCCCAGTATGTCCCCTGGAGAGCGTTACACTCAGGAGAACAACATCTACTGGAAGTTCCTGGCCCAAGGAGTGTCCAGTTGTCCTCAATCAGAGCTAGGGCCTTCTTGGTCCTGGCTCCAACTTGGTGGAACTCTCTGCCAAATAACACCAGGGCCCTGCGAGACCTGTTACAATTCCACAGGGACTGAAAGGCAGAGATGTCCTGCCAAGCATATGGTTGAGGACAGCAATGTGTTTTTAACAGCAATCGATCTATCAGTTGCCTCTTCACTCTCCATGTCAAAATTTCTATTGCGGCACCATGTAGGTTTCTGATTTTATGAGTTAAAATGATCCAGTGTGCAAATTATACAGTCTTTTATGTTAGATTGTTGTACACTGCTCTGAGCCTGCTCTGCAGGGAGGGCGGTATAGAAATTTAATTAATTAATTAAATAATTCGGTGTGCAATCTGAACTGAGCCATGTCTTTCGCCAGGTTTTGTTTTTTGATCAGATATTTGTCTTATAGTGTTTTTGTAACTGAATTAGGAAAGATATTATCTGGCAGCCTATAGCAGAACATTCTCAGTTATATTACCTGCCCATAATCACTCACCAGGGTCTCTTCTCTTGTAAACCCCCTGAAACTGTTACCTTTTAAAACTCTGTTAGTTTTGATGTTTTAGTCATGTTTCCGATCTGTGGTTTTATTTTTACTAAACATCACTTATAAATGATATAAGTGAATAAGAAAAGTACTAGGTCCCAGATGAAATGCTGGAACATGAACAAACAAAAACCTTGAGAGGGAAACAATTCGCTTCACACACCAGGACATTCCCCAGGCAATCTACAACAGCAAATCCACACAATAAAACAAATTGTGTTAGAGGATATGATTACAAACAATAATCACTTAGAGAGACTAACTTTTTTGCTAGCAGATGAAGAGCCAATGGAATAAAATCCTATTCTGCTTAAAATAAATTGATTAAAACTTACTCCCATTGTTTCCAACAATGAAATTGACATTGGAGCCAAACTTGAATGGACCCAGCATTGCATGGCACATAAAGTTCTTCAGCTGGATACTTTCGATTATTCCGACTTCTCCTGATGCCTACAGGTATTACAAATATGGGTAAGGACTCAAAAGTTTACCACTAACCTTGTGTGCATAGACAGGGAAAAGCCGCAGATCACCACAACACCTCTTAACTTATTAAGCCTGTTAACGCTCAGGGAATGTAGATGATCTCACTGGCATAAGCTTTCAAGACAGATTTATTAAACTTTTGAACAGTTAGAAGCTGCACACGGGTCCAGAGGCAGAATGTGCAAGTGTACTTGTAGCTGGGAGACTGAATCTTTAGACCAGATTGGCCCCACCAATTCACATTTAAAGTAAAATAAAGGCTGCTTCCAAATGTCACAGGATTTTCCCACAGGGTTCATTGCACATATCATTATTCAACAAAACCACTTCAAAGCAGAAATGCACAAAGACATGGAGATGCAGCACTGTAACACTATAAGGTGGAATAGTTCTTTCATTTACCCCTTTTCCAACAAGCCTACAATGATATACCTGGATAGCCCAGGCTAGCCCCATCTTGTCACATCTCAGAAGCTAATTACAATAAGAAGGAGCACAGCTTTAGAGATGTAAATCAGGCACAAGAATGAGATGTGCTGCCAATGCCTTTTATGTAATCCAAAGGAAACTTATACCAAACGTCTACAGCACCACTTTAACAAAGTACTATAAATGTGTAACCACAAAGTTGCAGTCCAATAATTTATGTAGCTGTTCCTGTGTCAGTATTCATCAGCTGAGTAGACAGTTGGTGAGACGAGATTCTCCGGAATAACTCCCGTTTCGAATCTACTGATCTTCTTCCATGCCACTATTTCAGAACAAGAGATGGAAATTCTACATCAGGCGTCTATGCACTTCTATCAGGTCCTACAGCCTGTAGGACCTGATAGAAGTGTATTGGATGAACTTTTTCCCCCTGTGAGGAGCATAATGTTTGAAGGCAATCTAAAATATGCATAGACGCCTGATGTAGGATTTCCATCTCTTGTTCTGAAATAGTGGCATGGAAGATCAATGTCAACTCTGACAACTCTGAACAAAAACGGGAAAACGGTGGTAGAAGAAGAAGCTGCTTCATTTAACAGTTCAGGTCTTTGAGAACTAGCAGGTTTAGCAGTATTGATTGGTGTGGTAATTACATTATTCTGACACAGCTGGGTTTTTTGGATTGATCATCTACTGCATATCTCCTATTTTGTTCATTTTCGGTCTCTAAAAAGACGGCAAAGTAAATAATCAATATATTTCTGTTTACCCAAGCTTTCAGCTGAGCGGTTCCATCTTTCTGAGCCATTTTTATGGTCTGCTCTAGACTGAGGACAGTTTTATGGATATCACTTTAGGATGCTGAAAGGGGTTTACGCTGTGTTTATACCCGTGGGTTGTTTTCATGGTTTTTATTCTTATACTGTTGATTTTTTGAGGTACCACAGCATATCTCTGGGAAAGCGGAATATAAATTACAGTAATATTTTAACTGCTAAAATTTCTTCAACTGTTTCAGCTGTGTACATGCAAAACACAATGTTCTTGATAACAGGGGCAGAGCCTGCATGCACAGGTTCTGTGTCCATGCCATGGCAAACTAATGTGGCTGGAGCCACATGCTCAATCCCACCTCTGCTCACTTGCATAGTTCGTGAGGAGCTCCTGAGCAAACCAGCTTCAACTTCCAAATAATTTCAACACCTGATACAGAAATATAGCCATGGGAGCTACTGTAATAGCTATAGGCTAAAATGTACGGGTTTCATATGACATCTGATTTCATGCCACTTTTGAACAAAATAAGGTAGCTGTGAACCCTCAAATGATTAGAATATTAAAGCTTAACTCATATTCTCTCCTGTTCTGGACTGTCTGTCTGTAAACTACTTTATATATTAAAATGCTGTTTAAAAACAGGAATTAGTTGCCCACATAAATATCAGTAACATTTGAATGTAACCATTAGTCTCATTTTAAGGACAATAATGAAAATACGTTGTAATATTGCTTACCGACTGTGAATTAGAACTGCTATCAGTTGTCATTTGTGAAAAGTCCTCTTCATCGCTGTCATCATCAGAGTCTTCTCGAAAATCTTGCCTAGGTCTTTTATTGGACCCTGGGGATGAAAAACTTCCCTCTTTTCTCTTAGCCATAACTGCTGAAGAAAGAAAGAATTCAGAACTCAACCAAAAAGCTGTCGGTGTGTGTTTGAAGTGCTTGACAGCACAGTACCGGCTCAGGAGACCTGAGTCCACAAGACCACACCAAACTGCACCACACCAGCAAAGAGTATATACAGTTTATTTACAGTGCAACAGTAGATTCTGACATTCACCATCAAAGTGCTCCGCCAGACAACTGTCTCAGTGAGCAGAAAAAAAACACTCTGTTCACAGTTACATATATAAAGTATTGGAGCTACTCATTAGCCAATGAGCTGCTGAGCCACGGTGAATACATCAATCAGTGACACTTTACTAGAGCAAGTCTGTACATGTTCCTGTCCAGTACCACTTGACTCAGTCACATGACTCCTGTTACCTGTCATCCTAGATCATCCTGATCTGACAGCTTATTGTGCTGAAAGCTGTGAGTCTCTATAGCTGACAAAAGCGGGTATGATACTACCAAAGTTTTAAGAGATCTTTATTTCAGTGTAAGAAATGAAAGTAAAAGGTTAACTCCTCTACTAATAAGGTTGCCAGTGCCAACAAGTTTGGAGAAAAGTGTCCCGTCCTTTTAATAGAAGGTTCATATGTGGAAACGGGCAGCTGTTCACGGCACACAGGCAAATAAAATTCTATTAAGCCACTATTAAAGGGGCAGGACTTTTTATCCTCCAGGAAGATGGCAACCATAACTACTAAAATCAAACTGCATTTATAGTGCTTGACTCTGGCTACACTGCTCTCAGAACATTTAAGATTACAGATAGCATTCTAAGTATTTTAAAATTATTTGGTTTTTTCCACTGTTGTAATGAGAAAGAAGCAGTAAATATTGCTGCCAGCGGTAACATCTAATCTTAGCTTTGCTTTGTTACAAAATCTGGGAATGGACAGAGGCACAAGCTGTTGGGTGCAAACTAAAGCGCCCTTCACTTTTAACCTTATAACATGCTGCACCATGCTGTGTAGCTAATTATTTTTTTATTTAAACTCCCCCCCCCCCCATCGTGCTTTGATTTATAAACAGCACCCCCCCCCCCCGTAAGCCAGTTTGGGTCCTTCAGGGAGAAAAGTGGAAAATAAGTATTATAAAGAAGAAAAGCTTAGGTGGTTTTTTAAAGGCATCCAACATACAATATACGGAAAAGCCTTTCCTCTGGGTTAAGATCAATCCATAGTCTCTCAACAAGCATCAAACTGCAAGCTCCAACCGTATAAGAGAAACAAGACAAAGGGGAATAACAGGCATGTATTTAAAGGTGCCTCAAAAGCCACATCCTTTTAAGTCCACAGAAGACAACGTGCTTGGAATGGTGTAAGTCTGCTTAGAGGCTCTACTAGGTAGGCACTTAACCCATTCTGCAAGTCCCCACAAGTGCCAGTCCCCACCTCAGGCGCCGACACCCTGAGCGCGCCCCCCACCCCCACCCCCACCCCCACCTGGAGCCACTGTCGGGAATCGTTAAACGTCCCTCTACCTGTTCAGAAACTCCGAACGGGCGGCGCGCGAGGCCCCCCTCCCGCGTGCCGAGGAATCCCGTTCACAGAATCTGCCCGCAAAAGAATTGGGGGGGGGGGGGGTGCGCGGTGCGCGCGCGGCGTGCCCTGCCCGAGGCACATGCGCACTTCCTGGGTGTGCTCCCCCAGCCTCTTCTCGCAGTCGCCTTTCACAGGGAAGGGTTAAGCCTACCAAAGCGGAGTTCCACACACACTTGTGGGATCGGTATGAATTCGCCACGTGAGGGGGGGGGGGTCATAGAACCCATCTGCGGGTTGTGTGATTCCCAATCCAAGCGGTTCCCATTCCTTGAATATGTTTTCAGGCGTGAGAGACCATTCGTTTATGACGTCCCTCGCGAATGTTATGATGTTCTCCATGCGGAAAAGGTTGTTGTGCACTAACAGCAGTACAGCGTTTGCTTGATTCCGTCGTCAATCCTAATCTTCGGAGCGGCACTTCGGTTAGGGATCGGAGATGTTGATATCTCATTTTTTTTTATACGCCTGCATCTCTTTGGGACAGCCTGCCAATAGTTCGGCGTCGCCGTTTAACGTCACCGCTCGACGCATGCGCGATTACGTATTTCCCGGATTCCGAATTGTGGCGCCGAGACGCTGCCGGCGGAGTTGGTTGGCGTGGCGCGTGGCCATTGAGCGGTCGGGGGTGAGGTTCCGAGCCCGAACTGCCCTTTTTCCTCCGGGGTGCTTGGGTGGCAGGGAGGGGGTGCTGTGATGGAGGCACGTCTTCCTGTGGGAATAGGGGCTGGAGTTTTTCTCTCTTCCTCCAGCAGTTGCCAAACCCTAAACAGAATGGTTCCCCCAACGGGTAACGCAGCAGAACAGTACAGGGTGTGTGTATGTGTGTAATACACTCTTTCTAGAGCTCTCTTAGCTTTCGATTTGCCTCAAGAGTTTTCTTCCAAACAACATTCCAAGCTAAATCCAGGTAGTAGTCAGCCCTGTTGGTCTGAAGCAGTAGAACAAATTTAGAGTCCAGTGGCCCCTTTAAGACCAACAAAGGAATGAACTTTTGCTGGTCTTAAAGGGGCCACTGGATTCTAAATTTGTTTTAACATTCCAAGCTGGAATTCTTCCATAGCATCCTGAAGTCCAATCCTGCTCCTCATTTCTTGCATGTGTGAAACAGGCTAAAGCGTGCACGGGACAGCAGCTTTTGGCTACCAGCTCCCTGCCCTGTTTCCCCAAGAGTGCCAGTGCGTCCTGGGACATCACTGCCCTCACATCCTGGCTCAGCTGTTTTAATTTGATTGATTGATTGATTGATTGGGATTTATATCCCACCTACCCTGCAAGTGGGCTCAGGGTGGCTCACATAATATAAAACGACCAATTTAAAACATCACATAGTTGATACCATAGAAATAAAGTTAAAATTACATAACAGTCTATGTATCCTGGCCAACAAATTGGCAGCTGGTATCATTCACTGTACACTCGCCCCATGCCAGAGGGGCAATGGATCAGGATAGATTACATCAGTCGCCCATTGTTCCAATAATATAAAAACACCATTGGTGGTCGAAGCAGGGAGGTGATGTTATTCAACATTCACTACCTCAACCAAAGGCCTGTCAGAACAGCTCCGTTTTACAGGCTCTACAGAATTGCAACAGATCCTGCAGGATCCTCGTGATCTCAATTGGGAGCGTGTTCCACCTGGTTCCTGGCCCTGGTTGAGGCAAGGCAGAAGTCTTTCGTGTCAGGGACTACAAGGTGGTGCTGGTCAGTAGAGCACAAGGCTCTGCAAGGCATATATGGGGAGAGATGGTCCCACATGTATGCTGGTCCCTGGTTGCAAAGGGCCTTAAAGGTTAATGCCATACCCATAATATATGTATTAAGGGTCATGAATATGTATAAAGTCTGCAAATCGCTGTGTTGGTCTAAAGTAAAGCCCCAGAACTATCTAATGCCTTAATAACCATCCAAAATGACATAAAATAGTGTGCTAGCTTTTGAGACTTCATCATACTGGGTATTACCTGAGTGGAGGGCATAATCCTAAATCTACTCATCTGCATTCTGAGCACAAAGGCAAGCAGGTTTTATATTCATATGCTATATATTTAGTAGATTTTTTTTTAAAAAAAAATCCTGCCTATCTTGCAGTATCTTGTGTGTCATGCATTGCCTTTCCTTCCTCCATTTTATTCTCACAGCACCCCTGTAAGGTAGGTTAGGGAGAGAGTGATTGGCCGAAAGTCACACAGTGAACTTCATGGCGGAGTGGAGATTTGAACCCAGGTCACCAAAATCCTAGTCCAGATCTCTAACTGCTAAATGGTGCTGGATGAAACTGGTGTCAGGTTGCACCTTTTGCATTCTGGAACTGACTATATAAAAGACAGTGGCTGACTGAACATCTCTGTAACAGCAAATGGAACACAGCCCTTAACGTGCAGAAACCTTAGGGAAAATGGAGGCGCTCTGTGCTTCTGTCTCCCAATAGCTAATCCCAGGTACCATAGACGCGAGATGATCTGCTTCCAAACTGTAATGTTTCCTAACCCATTGTTTTATCCTTTGTTATTATTTATTAAAGGAACTAAATAATTTATTAAAATATTCTTGTAGCTCAATGCGGCTTGCCAGCCTGAATTAAAAACGTTACAGTTTAAAGAAACAGACTAAAACTCTCCAGATAACCCCATACATTTTTGCCATTCAAAGCCCTGGTAAATAAAATGACCTTGCAGTGCTTCCTAAAACTTTCTAAAGATGCGTGCTTGACCACTGCCCGTTACACAAAAAAGGAAGCAACAAAATTAAATCATTGTATGGCATTGTGTGTGGTATAGCCAGGAGATCCTAGGATTGTCTGGCAGCCTGAAACTCTAAACTCTTTTAGCGTTATGCAGCAAGCTAGGTTTATTTTGGGGGGCTGGGAGAGTTGTGACTGAGCCAGAGTCACCCAGCTTGGCTTCAACTGGAGGAGGGCAGAATCAGACCCGGTTCTCCAGATCAGAGTCCGTCGCTCTTAACTACCGCACCACACTGGCTCCCTAGGGATCCAGTGCAGATTACAGTGTTCTTCTCTCCTCTAGTTTATGCTTACAACAACCCTGTAGGGTAGGTCAGGCTGAAAGTATGTGACTGGCTGAAGGTCATTTTGCAAGCTTCCATGGCAGGATGGGGATTCAAACCTGGGTCTCACAGGACCTACTCTAATGCTGTAACCATTATGTCCCATTGCTCTCTCAAATAAGAAGCAGGGTGAACAGAGATCTTCTGATTCAATATGGAAATTAGGGATCATGGAAAAGTAAATAGTAAAGAAAGGTGAATATCTGAAAGAAAAATATTGTAGGTGACTATATGCATTCTTGCTAGAGTTTGCAGTTGCATTGATGAGATTGGAGTGACTTACTTGGAATCATTGTGAAATGGATAATGTTGGCAGGTGAAAAAAATTTGTGTGGAATATATTCTTTTGTATAGTTTTTGTTGTTGTTGTTAACAGCAAATCAGCTGTACTTTTTAAAAACCTCTTCAGAAAGTTAGCTTGCAGCCCAGTCATACGCATGTTTATTCAGAAATACATCCCACTAAGTTCAATGGGACTTACACCTGTTTAAGTGGATAGGATCTCAAGTTCAAACCCATTTTGAAGTGTGGGCATGAGCAGTGGGTGGCAGAAGCAACTTTCGAGTTCGGTGACGTTGCCATTAAGGGTCTCCGACGTGAACAAAGAAACAGCTCTATTGGTTGGGTTACTTTGAAGTGCAACCCCAAAGAGAGTTACACCCCTCATTGACTTCAATGTACTTGGAAGGGTAGAGCTCTGCTTAGGGCTGCCCTGTTAGAATCGATGTTACTCTGTTTACTATAAATAATGGCTGCACTCGTCAAGCAGTAATACATGGGAGGGCTATGGAGAACAGAGCAGTTCTGCCTGGGTCTACTGCCAAATAATAAGTGGCTGCTGCACTTAAGTCGTTTCGCTCTTCAACAGTGTAAATTGATGCCGCTATCGGCATGCATGTCGCCTGCCTGCATGCATAGTTTGTTGCTTTGAGTCACGACAGATGTCATTTATACCACACTACTCTGTAGAAAGCCTTTCGTAGCCCTCCTGTTACAGCCAGTGGTTGACTGATTTACACATACATTTATGTTACGGAGACCCCCTGGAATAGGATAGGGGGCATTTCAGGCTGCCATGAGAGAGGGGAGGTGGGAAAACTTTGCTGGTGAAAATCGTTGTGCTCACAGAAAACCGCACATGCATCTAAGCCTCTGTTCCCATTGAATGCTCTGTCACTTTGGATCATGCTAGCTGACTGTACTATAGACTAGTGGTAAAATTCATATTTAAAGATTAAGAATAAGTGTTTCAAACATGGAAAATCTCAAGAGTTGTTGGGAGGTTGTTTGTGTCAGAAGACAGGCAAAAATAAAATCTGTTCCAAGGCTACCACTTGGGATCTTTGTGTGTGATTGTAATGTGGTTTGCAGCAAGATGGGGACTGTGAATAGCACAGGGAAGAGAATTGTGAAGCTGACAAATTTAACACTTCAAATAGGACTACCATGTTATTCAGTGTTGTAGCCTTTGATAGTTCTGTTAACTCCTGAGATAAAAGAAACTTTGCACTTACCTGGAAGTACTACATCCCCAAGCATTTGGGCTTGGTTTTAAATAGGTGGGCCTTAGATCCAAATTGTGTTCTCAGACTAAATCATTCCCAGCAGCAGTATCCCCAACCCCCCTTTTGACCTTTTGTCTCATTAATTTTTTTTTTAAATCATGCTTTTATCAAACACCTGGGTCTGGTCTGGAAAATTAAGGAGAATGAGCCTGGAAAAATTCTTCTCTAGTAAAAATCAAGTTAACTAAAGTGTGATGGTTTACACCAGGTAGCTGAAGTATGGTGGGGTAACTGCTTTCCCCCCTGCTGCGCACCAATCCAGATCCCATTGCTTGTTAAAACCATGCAAAGTTCTTGTTGCAGAAAACTCTTCTCTGAAATCCAAAAGTCACATAGCACAATTTACCATTGCTCTTAATTTTAGTGATGTGCTGTATGCTGGCTAATTTCATGTGTTGTTTACCACAGGTATTTGGTCTTGTAGTCGAAGAGAAAGTCCAGGGACTCAAACCTAAGTAGGTCTTCTTTATTCAACAGGGCCACATGTCACTTAGGACTGTGGCCTGAGACTTAAAATGTTATTGACCCTCCCTCCCATTCCAGAGTTAAAGACTGGAGGGCTTTCGTGGTCCTTCTTCCCTCTCCAGTTCTTTATTGTTGTTTTTTAAATTATTTCCTGGGTTTGGAAACTCTTTGTGTATAAAGAAGTATAGCTACAGAATTAAGAATTATTTTTTAAATTAGGATTAAGGAGTTAAGAATTAGAACCAACAAATTGTCAGGCTGTTGCACCTTGTCATTAACTCGAAAAGCCGCAGCCAGTGAGATTTTGACTGCTGCACTGCTGACCCCGTTTAAATGCTATCAAACTTCGAAGCAACTTCCAAGCAAATGTGAACAGGATTGCACCCTCAGGAGTCCAGCTTTTGCTGTTCGGAATCCCTGCCTTTTATTTATTTCGTTTTGGTTTCGGTGCAGTATCTTAAACACGGTGCTTTTGAATGGCCAGAAAGTATAAGTTGCCTCCCTGCCTGTGGTCTGATATTGGCAGTGTGACTTACACTGTAATTTTCTAGACTGGTTTCATCTACGCAAGAGATAGATTGGGGTGTATTGATAGGCCACCTAGTGACTGGTGGGATTCTTGCAAAGAATGCTGGATCATGTGGAGTTCAAGCTGGTTGGGTTTTGAGCAGAAGTGCACGCGTAGGATCACAGACAAGAGATTAGTTATGCCTTAGTTAATAAGAGAACTCGAGTGCACTCACTTGTTTTGTGAGTTTCACATGCATTGGTGATCCAGGAGAAACCCATTTTAAAAAAGGAGAGAAGAATTAGACAATGCAACACCAAAGGCTAAAAACTGTTGTTATAGATTTTATAACTTAAACTGTTGTTATAGCTTTTCCCTGAAAATGTAGTGTTGTATGCACGACAGTCCATTAGATGGCAGTGTTCCCATTTTTGCAAAGACTTCTTAGTAGTGGCCCCCCCCACTTCTCACCGGACCCGATTTCAATTTGTGATGAATGCTGTCATATTACAAAACATATTTATTTACTTATGCAAAATATTGACCTACCTGCCTTTCATCTGACCCAGTGTTCCTTCTAAGCTGAGTTAGTGTGAGCTAACTCACATTTTTTTAGCCTCCATCTCACACATTTTTGTCTTCGCTCAGGAAGGATGGCTCCAGAGCAAACTAATTTATGCAGTAGCCAAATCGCTCGCTCACAACTTTAATGCCAGCAGCTCACAAGGTGGAATTTTTGCTCATAAGACTCCAGAGCTTAGAGGGAGCAAGTAAATAAATAGCAGTAAAATAAATACAAGAAAACTGTATAAAAGTACATGAATTAAAACAATAAACAAAATACAATAAACACCCCCCCCCCCAGCACATAATTCCCTTTGCTCCAAATACTGTGCAAAATAATTCTGTTTTACAGCCTTGCTGGAAAGCTGGGGGGGGGGGGGGGGAGAAGCCCCCCCTGGACCTCTTCCAGGAGGCAGCTCTACAGGCATGGGACAGTCCCTGAAAATTCCTGAGTCTGGGCTGTTACAGAGTGCCTCCTAGACGGAGGGGGCACAGCCAGTAGCCCCCGCTTGGAACAGTGAAGCTTTTGCATGGAAGCTTGCAGGGAAAGGCAGGTATGTAGGTCTCACGACGTAGAGGCCTTTCAAGGTAAGCACCAGCATCTTGAATCTGGCCTGGGAACAAATAGTCAGCCTTTGTTCTTTAAAAGAGGAGCAATGTGGTCACAGTGTCTAGACCCTGATAACAAACAGGCTGCCATATTTCAGCATCTTCTGAAGTTCCTGGATCACCTTCAAGGGCAGCCCTGGGTAGGGTGTGTTACAGTGATCTAGACCTGAGTTGACTTGAAGCATGGATCAGCATGGCCATACTGGGGCATCTCTGCATGCAGAATCAGCTTCCTCATTGAAAATGGACATTGTATCTCTATCCTAAACATTTCTGCTCAGAAATCTGAACTGATTTCATTAGTCGTTATTGGCAAGTCGGAACTGTGACTTTAAGGCCAGTTCACTTGTTATATATACAGTGTGCCAGTGTGGTATAGTGGTTAGAGTGCATAATTGTGCATAATTCCATGAACCATCAAAGTTGCAGCTTGTTCCAGCTTTCTGGCATGTACACGCACACACATATATGAAGATGGACTCTTTGAGAGCCAGTGTGGTGGACCAGCTTGGATTGGATTCAGACTTGGATTGGATTCAAATCCCCACATGGTCAGACACCTCATTCTGCCTTGCCTAACTCACAGAGTTGCTGTGAAAAATAACAGAGGAGGGAAGAACCGTATAAGCTTCCTTAATGTCACGGTAAAAAAAAAAAGGTTAGGTGGAGTACGCAGACGGTATTTTTTATGTGTAATGCATGGATTGTCTTAAGAGCGTAAGACAAACTTGCAAGTAAGGATTAAATGAATCCGTGGGACTTACCCTCCAGTTGGAAGGTTTTATTATGGCAGCTCAATGGCAGCTTTTGCAAGACTGGAGGAAAAGCTGTTAAGTTTGGAAACGTATTTCTGTACAAGATCATTTTCTAGGAATACTTTCAGGTAATGTTTAACTCTTCAACTTCGTCAGCTCTAAGATTTTGTAAACAATTTTTTTGAAAAATTGAATTTGTGTGATCTTTGTAAATTGCAGCAAAGCAGCAGCGACATGACATAATTAATTTCTGCTGCTCCTACTCAGAGGACAAGCCGAGGCGTTTAGACCTGGGATGTCCACAGAAGGAAGAGACCTCAGCAAATTAGGCTACTGGTAAATAAGCTGTTGGAAGAGAGTGGGAGGGAGCGGGGGGGGGGGAGCATCAAAGAGGGGAGGGGGAAAGTGTCAGCAACAGGGCGGACTACTTCAACTGGGGGAGCCTGAAACAGAATCGGAAATGAGCAGGCAGAGCCTGGTTAAATAGATGCCAATTTAACTGCACACATTATTCATGCATTTATTTAGGTATGTATACCTCACTTTTCTCCCCAGTGAACTTAATGACATCAGTCTCCCCTTGTGCAGTTAATCCTCACAACAACCCTGTGAGGCAGGCTGAGAGTTACTTGCCCAAGGTCACCCAGCAGGCTTCCATGGCAGCATGGGGACATGAACTGGAGTCTGCCAGCGCTCTAACCACTGTTTTATGTCTTTTGAATTAAAGTTGTAAACTTCAATTTTATTTGTTTGTTTATTTTTGCCGTCAAGTCACAGGTGACTTATGGCGACCCCATGGGGTTTTCAAGGTAAGAGAGGTTCAGAGGTGGTTGGCCATTGCCTGCCTCTGCATCGCAACCCAGGGCTTCCTTGATGGTCTCCCATCTACTAACCAGGGTCGAGAGACTAGCCTGGGCCCATGCAGGTCAGGGCACAGACATCAGTGTAGAGCAAGAAATGTTATTTCAGAAAAAAACAATGTTGCTGTGAGGAAAGTTGATAAGATTTCCATCCCCTATCACTCATTAAAGGTTTAAGACTGTGGATTGATTTTTAAAAAATTAATTAGCTCCCCTTTCATTTGTCTTAAAAGCTAAAATTTGAACCCATGCCTTTGAAAAGAATTCGGATTTTCCTAGGGAGAGTCTTTTGGCGTCGTAACCTAGTGAAAAAAATGTCTTATATCCATGCCCTTGCAAATGTCAGTTTCCCTTGTCTGTTGCAATTCCAGTTGCCTCAGCTGAGCCCTCCGCCATATTTGTGTTGGCCCTTAACAACCACTGTTCTTGTACTGACGGAAGATTTGGGACGATGGGAGTCACTAGCCTGTGGCAGATCCTGGAACCGGTAAAACAACATGTCCCCCTCAGCCACCTTAAAGGCAAGACACTGGCTGTTGATTTAAGCCTCTGGGTGTGTGAAGCACAGAGCGTTAAAAAGATGGCCGGCGTAGTCACAAAGCCTCACCTCAGGTGGGTACGGTAATATCATTGTACCTGATTGTAAAGTATTGGGCGTGTCTATAAGGAAGGTACCTTACCCATTGATTTTTCTGTAAGATATGGGCTTGGGTCCAAAGTATGGCATGCAGGGCACAGTTTCCCCCTCTCCCTCTTCAGCCCAGTCACCCCCCTGACATTTTGCCCCTAGGAGTCAGTGGGGGGAGGTTAACAGTGGGAGGGAGGAACTGCCGAAAATTGTCCCCTCCTCCACCAACAGAAGTGCTGTTACGTTGGCGGAGAGTACCTCTGGATCCACCTCAAGTTTAGATCCAGAATAAATTGGCAGTTTTCCACAAATTTCCCCCTTCCCACTGCAGATCCCCTCAGCCTCATGCTGGTGATCAGGGTCCGCTATTCTCCATGTGCTTCATTTTGTGGAGATCGGGGCAGGGGAATGGGGAGGCAGGAAAGTTCTGCTCAGCCGATGGATAATTTAGTCTGGATCCAACTCAAAATGTGTTCTAAACATATTTCTGCTTTATTTTCAACTGCACTATAGTGACATTTTGTTAAGGTCCCTTCTAGATTAAAAATAAAAGTCTAAAAAAAGGGCGGATGTTTTCTTGCTTCATTTCTTTTCAGTCAGAGGGATCGGAAAACCACACCTCACATTTCAGCGGCATTGGTGGGACTGTGAGGTTGTTCTCAATTTGGAAACAAATAAACCGAAAGATGCTGGAGTATTAATTGCCAGCAGATCCTGTAATGGTTTTTAACGGGGCTCTCCAGATGAACCTGTAAGAAAAATGGATTTGGAAATGGTTGGTAATTTATAACAACAGCAAAAGCAGGAGGTGTCTAAACAGTTGAAATTGGTAAATGGACCTATTAGTGAAAATTTAGGGGTCGACTGCTGGGAAATTGTTAAAATGAGTGACAAAGGTGATGAACTTGAGAGAAGCAGGATAAACAAGTTACACTGAGAGGAATTCTAAGGATGTCTACTCAAGAAGGAAATCCTATTTTGTTCCGTGGGGTTTACTTCCAGTACAGTGTTTTTAGGACTGCAGCCTGAGTATTGGATATTAGTAAAACTCCACTGTTATCTGTGATGTGACTATCTATCTTGGAGACAGGAAAGCCAAAGGAAAAATACATTACAATAAGTATGGTGTGTCTGCATTAGCATGGGACTGTAAGTGGCTTTTAAAAGTCAAAAGAAGAAGAGTTGGCTTTTATACCTCGCTTTTCTCTACCCTAAGAAGTCTCAAAGCAGCTTACAATTGTCTTCCCTTCTCTCCCCACAACAGTCGCCTTGTGATGTAGGTGGGGACTGAGAGTTCTGAGAGAACTGTGACTGGCCCAAGGTCACCCAGCGGGCTTCATGTGGAGGAGGAGTGGGGAATCAAACCCGGATCTCCAGATTAAGAATCTGCTGCTCTTAACCACTGCATCATGCTGGCTCTGTCCTATGTGACTTCAAAGCACAAGCTTAATGGATGTAGGATGACTTTGACAGCTTTAAACAGCCAAAGCTGCCACTGCCTTTATCTATTAAACTGAAGGTGCATGTCAACCTGATCCTCAACTCAGATAAGCTGAAACATTCTGATTTCAAATCTTTGGAGGAGGTCCCATTAAACTCTATGCGTCTTCCTAGGCCAATTAATGAGACTTACAGTGCAGTTCTAAAAAGAATTACACCTATCTAAGTCCATTGACTTCACTGGGTTCAGAAGGGCGTACTACTGCTTAGGATGACCCTGTTAACGTCCATTGAAGGTTGCCTGGTATTTTTGGACTTGTCTGAACTTGAGTCTGTAATTTAAACAAAACAAAAAACTTTTGAAGCAGGCATTTGGGAGGCAAAGGCTCAGTTAAGTGTAGGAAAGCACACTACAGTTAGCGTTTGTTCGATAGGGCTCATGAAGCCAGGATGTGAAGCCAGTATATTAATCACAGTTTATGTCTTTGCATTATATACAAATGCAGACATTCTGGCTTGTCCCCTAGCAAAGCTTTCTCAGGCTAATGAGAGAATGAGATAAAACTAACTTTTTGTGGAAGCAGACCAGGATTTGAGCCCTCGCCTGTGTTTGAGTCCTGGTGTCACAAAACCATCCATAATAAAAATAAAGCGTGGTTTCACAGCGTATCTGACCGATGAATTTGCTTTGGTTAATAGTTTTGAAAAGAATTACCCTTCTAGGTGGCTGAGGGAATAACTGAATCAATCTTATATTCATCAACTGAAGTCTGTGTGGGTTGGAAGATGAGTGGATGTTTTTATAAAATTACCACAAAATGTCATACTGCCAAAATATTGTACTGAGTGGACAACAACTTTGGGTATCTAAGTATGTTTGACATACCACAAATAAAAGAGAATTTGGAAAAATAGATGAGCTAGATGTACTTTTCTGTCATGTTGTGATGCTCCCCCACACACACGCCTGTCCCGCTGCTGTCGGGTAGGCATCGGCCCCTGAGCTTGCCTTGGGCTCAGAATAGGGAGAGGAGAAGATGTCGCCACCTGGCTCCTCTGGCTCCCCTGGATGCCTGCTCTCCCAAGGCTGGAGAGGGAGCCATTGCTGCCTTATTGTGGGAACTGCCTAATATGGCATCGGTTTGTCCCTCCCTCTCCACAGTTTCCCTCAATCTCTGACCTCTAGATGGTCTCACCTGTCTGGTTAGGGTTGAGTTGGATCTTCCTCCCTGCTGTCTCTGTGATGTGTCCCTCCTGGGGTTTCCTGTTAGCCACTGAGGAAATTCCCACCAGTCAAACCAGGCCGACTTCCCACGGGCCCACCCAATCCCAGTGACTGCCTGTGATGCTTATTCTTCTTCCTCCCCATTGGCTGCCTGCTTCTTTTAGCCAGTTTGGTGTAGTGGTTAAGTGGGTGGACTCTAATCCGGGAGAACCGGGTTTGATTCCCCACTCCTCCACTTGTACCTGCTGGATGACCTTGGGCAAGCCATAGCTCTGGACCAGCTGTTCCCTCAAGGACAGTTGTCTCAGAGCTCTCTCAGCCCCACCTACCTCACAGGGTGCCTGCTGTGGGGAGGGGAAAGGAAAGGATATACGCTGCTCTGAGACTCCAAGTGAGTGAAGAGCAGGATATAAATCCAATCTCTTCTTCTTTTAGTGATGTGATGCAGCTATGGCCACTGGAGTCTCCTCTGCTGGTCTTCTGGGGCCCCTGCTGAGCCCCTGTCAGCTGCAGTGAGTCTGGGGCTGTCGCTCTTGCAGCCCCTCTCAGTTGCTTTTCCCTCTGGCATGCTCCTGAGGCTGGGGGAGGGCCAGTGGTGTGTCTGGGGATGGGCCCATCGCCAGACATATGCATATGCTCTCTTAACTGCCATAAAATATTTCTGTTTCCTAAACAATACTGGACCACCATGAAATTCGCACTAGTTCATGACTTTCACAAAAGTGACTTTTCTTTCTTGTTACTGCAGAAATCTTTTTTTCCGAGTCTCTTCTTTAACGTTAATGGGGATCCATCTGGTATTTGTGATGGAGGGAGATGCTCCAAAGCTGAAAGCAGATACGATGAGTAAACGGTCAGAGATTCGTTTTGGACACTCCATCAAACCTGGGGCTGCAAGAACAGGGAGATCTCATTTCAGATCTTTCTTGAAAGAGGCAAGTTTATATGGATGCTCACTGTTGTTTTCAAAGTGCTGAATATTGACAGTGGTGGGTTCATGGAATCTTGTTGGCCAGTTGCTTAAAATTACATATTTGGGGACTAATTTTTTCAAGGATTTTGGAGACCACCTGGTTAGCCCCAAGGGCCAGTTTGAAGCAAAGTATGTTTTTTTCCCCCTCTCATATTTACATCACGGCTTGTATTTTGATAGCATTCCCAGCACAAAAGCATCATGTCTTTCTCAGTTCCTGCCTCTGTTGGAAGATGGTGAACTGGAAGGCTGTTGAGATCTTATCTCGCTTCAGACTTTTTGGCATGGCTGCTAGATGCCCAAGCGGTGTGTGTCAGCATCACGCCACTCTCTGTAGATGACACCGGCTTGGAAGTGTACCAGTGGCAAGTACCACTAATCTTGAAGGGCTTTTGTATTCACGGCGATCCACGTTTCATGAGAGATGATGGCAATAAATATGAGCAAGACAGCTGGCAAATGATATCATTTATTCTTGGGGTTTTCCAGTGTGAACATTAGACTCTTTGCCTGTTCATCCATGCTGGCACCATGTTCAGTGTGTAGGAGCCACCTAGCATTACTTTTATGGCATCAGAATTCTCTTGGTTTCTGATATTGCAGTTATATGTAGGGTGTGCTTCATATTATATTGTGGAACAGCGCCCCACCTCGCGATTGAAGACTTGTTGCCTCCTCTCTTGGGACTTCTGTTTCTTTAGTGCCTGGAAATGCTGGAGTGCTTAGGAATCCCTTGGGTCCAAGCAGCTGGTGAAGCCGAGGCCATGTGTGCTTATTTGAATGCAAAGGGCTGTGTGGACGGCTGCATCACAAATGATGGAGATGCCTTCCTTTATGGCGCTCAAACGGTCTACCGGAATTTTACCATGAACATAAAGGTAACGTACTGGCGATTTGTCGGCACACACATGCCGCTTTATCCACAGTGTTCTTTCAAATAGCTGTAAGGGGTGATGCCTCTACTGCACAGTTATCCTGGTGCTGTCTCTTTATCCAAAAAGTGCCTTTGCTCTGTTCCCTGTCTTTGATCCATAAGGCCTGTCTGAGGGCAGCCACTGCGGTGTAGTGGGTAGCGTTGGACTACAATCCTGGGGAAGCCGGGTTTGAACCTCTGCTCTTGGAAGCTGGAGTAATCGCTCTCTCTCAGCATAACCTTTCTGACAGGCTTCTTATTGTGAGAAGATGGAGGAGGGGAGAACAGTGTTTTAAGCCACTTTGGGTCCCCGTTGGGTAGAAAAGCCGAGCGTAAATAAGTACAAAAGACAGAAGGGTTATGATTGAGGTTAGAAGCTTAACTATGCACTAGTGTGATGTCTGGATTGTAAAAGCCTAGTCACAGCTGCTACTCTGACAGAGGCCCCTCTGGGTTGGGTCCAGCCAGCTGTTTTGCTCAGTCTTTATTACAGCCCCCATCCTACGTGGCTTTTCAGCTTTTAGCCATGCAGGTGCTGTGATCCCTGGTAGAGACTTTGTGCTGGTCAAAGAGGACCCCCTTCCGCCTCCTCCACTTGTGGTTCCAATCTTGTAGCCACACAATGGAGTGTAGAATGCATGAAAAGTAAAAGTGGATAAATAGTTCTATGAAAGCTCATGTTATGGTAAGGGTTTTATTGCATGTTATGGCTCAGTTCAGATACAAAGATGCCGGACCGTGGTTTTGTAATTCACGAGTGAGCGCCTGTCTATGGAAACCTGTCACAGATGCAGGAAGTAAAAGAGAGCCCATTTTGAGGTCATGACCTCTAAGCTGAGTCAGTGTGAGCTAGCTCACAGTTTTTTCGCCTCCAGCTCACACATTTTTTGTCTTAGCTCAGAAAGGATGGCTTCAGAGCAAACTAATTTATGCACTAGCCAAATCACTCACTCACAACTTTAATGCCAGTAGCTCACAAAGTGGAATTTTTACTCACAAGACTCCACAGCTTAGAGGGAACACTGGTCATGGGCATTTTAATCTAAAATAAACAGTGTATTGAACATCACTTTCTAAAACAGTAAAAAGCATTAAGTTTTTTGGTGTTTTTTTAAAGTTACACTCTACCCCCTGAGGTTGTATAAAAGCTCTGGGCAATTTTAACTCAATATCCCTATCTGGTTATAGAAACCAGTTAGCATGCATCTTTATTTAGGATGCCGTCTGAATAATGGATTTTTTTAAAGTTCTTAATCAATGATTTAAACTGGCCCCTTGTTCTTAAGGAGCGGTTTAACAGTGGAGTCCTCACACTCTTCCAAGTCCATTGAAATCAGTGGGCTTAGAGGGGTGTAACTTTGCTTATGAGTGCGCTATAAATCACCCTGTTGTAAGTTGGTGGGCAGTTGGTTCTTTGTTGTGCTAGAAACCTTTACTTGCTTTCTCCAAATTACCTTTTAAGACTGTGCGAACAGTTTTTCTTTTGTTCAGCTGCTTTTAGGAGACCCACTGCTTCCCTTTTCTCTTTCTAAACTGTTTTTCCCTATGAAAAATATAAAATAGCTTCTATTTTTTTGGGGGGGGGGGAAATATTTGATGTTCCTTTTAAGTACCATTTGGAAGAATGTGCTGTGTATATTTGTTTGTTATGTAGCACACTATTATACCCTGCCTTCCTCCCCAGTGAGAACCCAAAGCAGTTTACATCATTCTCCGTCCTCCATTTTATCCTTACAACAACGCTGTGAGGTAGATTAGTGTGTGACTGGCCCAGGGTTGCCCAGAGAGCTTCCATGGCATAAGTGGGGATTTGAACCTGGGTCTCCTAGATACTAGTCCAACACCCTTAACCACTACACTACACTGGCTTTCTTTGAAGTGAGACTATAGTGAAGTATGAAAGAAAAGGCAAAGGCCCATATTCACTCTCCACAGTGAGAGCTTGGTTGACATGAGGGTCTATTGAATATCTGGAATTTATATCTAAAAATTCAAATAATCTGGGCCTTTTGTTTAGTATATTTTGTGGTATATTCCTTCTTATTCTGAACTTTTGTGCAGTCCTATTTAGTCTTTGTATGTCACTGTTGGCAGAGAAAATGTTTTCAGTTCTTCTTGCACATGCATGCTGTTGGCCTTTCTAGCCACTTCTGTGGCCGCGCTATAGATTATGAAATTCCAGAAGGTATCACCACCATACCATATTTCCTACAGGATCCACATGTTGACTGCTATTCAATATCTTCTGTTGAGAAGATGCTAGGCTGCAACAGAGAGTGTCTGATTGGATTAGCAATTCTACTTGGCTGTGATTATCTTCCTAAGGTAAGGGGTAAAAATTAAGGCTCTGGTGCCAGCTTCTAATTTTCCACTTTAACTGTTAATCTTCCTCAAACCAGTGAGTCTTGTTGGAGCACCCAACTGTGTTTTTATGTCAAATTTGTCTTTGCAGTAGTTCCTGATCCTGGTTTCACTGCCCTTATAAATATGTTCCCATCTACCTACACTGTGCAGAGTTGAAAGGAGGTTCTATCGTACCAATTGGGAGTAGCATTCAAGTAAATGTGACTATGCCAGCTGTTAAAAATGGAGAGAAGAAATGTGTTCATTATATAGTGTATACAATAATATAATTAAGAACATGGTCTGAATGTCAGGCTGCATTAAAAGTCATCGAGAATTAGTTTTACATAAGCTATTATAAATCCCTCATACAAAGCTGATGATAAATACCAAATGACCAACACAAGACCATACACGTTTCATAAGAGCATAAGAGAAGCCAATGTTGGATCAGGCCAATGGCCCATCCAGTCTAACACTCTGTCACACAGTGGCGAAAAATAGCAGGTGCCACTAGGAGGTCCATCAGTGGGGCCAGGACACTAGAAGCCCTCCCACTTTTGCCCCCCTTGTCCCCAAGCACCAAGAATGCAGAGCATCACTTGCCCCAGACTGAGAGTTCCTATCTATATTTTGTGGCTAATAGCCACTGATGGACCTCTGCTCCACATGTTTATCTAATTTCGTCTTGAAGCCATCCATGCTTGTAGCCGCCACCACTTCCTGTGGCAGTGTATTCCATGTGTTTTGGTTTTTTTTTTTTTGTAAATTCCATGTGTTAATCACTCTTTAGGTGAAGAAGTACTTCCTTTTATCTGTTCTAACCCGACTGCTCAGCAATTTCATGGAGTGCCCACGAGCTCTTGTATTGTGAGAAATGGAGAAAAGTACTTCTTTCTCCACCTGCTCTCCCCCATGCATAATCTTGTAAACCTTGATCATGTCACCCCTCAGCCGTCGTTTCTCCAAGCTAAAAAGCCCAAAGGCCTTCTTCAGTGGTTGGTCCCAAAGGCCTTCCTCAGTGGTCAATAGTACATAACATAGTTTTTAGAAACACATACAGAAAATAAGCAATATATAGCAACCATGACCAGGTGGTGTTATACTGTGTAGTTTGATGTTAGCTTATAAAGCAAACCATGGGTCCGACTCCTGTCACAGGGTAACTGTGCTCACACATAAATCGTCCATTGATACTATAATCTGGTAGCCACTGTATTTTATTGCTAGCTGATGACACACACATCTGGAAATACTTGAAATTCTATACCAGGTTATGTTTTTCTAGAAACTATGTTGTGTACTTTTGACCAGTGAAGAAGACCTTTGTGACCGAGACGAGTATGGTCTTGTGTTCGTCATTTGGTATTTATCATGTATGAGGGATTTACGATAGCTCATGTAAAACTGATTCTCGATGACTTTTAATGCAGCCCGATACTCAGGCCCCACGTTTTTAATTACATTATTGTGTATGCTATATAACATATTCCTTTTAGTACAAATGTTATTTGTTGTAGCTCGGCCTTTGAGGCCTTCTCAGGACATTTCCAGTTGAGTTTGTTCCTCCCTTCTCCTTTGTTTGAGAAGAGTCCCAGGCCATCTTTTATTTCCCCCACCACTAGTGCCGTGCCTTTGTCGCATGGGATGCTTGGTGAGATATATATATAGGCCTAAAAGACAAACTTAACTGCAAATCCGTGCAAAGCTGGACTGTGTACGTGTAATTACATTGGTACTTGAGTGATCCTAAGCCAGGGGTCTCCAGTTGTGTTGGGCTTGTGGGCATTTTCGGAATTCTGAGGACGGGCAGAGGGCATGACCACAAAATAGTTGCCAGGAGGCCACAACTAACCACAGAATGGCTGCTATGGGAACTGAGGCCAGTCACAAAATGTTGATAAGTTGCAAGCCAAGCATCCTCCTATGATGAAGGCAGCCATTTCTTTTCTTTTTGGGGGGAGGGGGGGAGTGAGTATTTGTGTGTGTGTGTGCATGCCTCGAAGTCATGGTTGACTTCTGGAAACCCCTAGTGGGGCTAGGACGTTCAGAGAGGTGGAGGCAGCCATTTCTGAATGAGTGTTCCATGAAAACACAAAGGCTCTTAGGATCATCTGAAGCATGTTATGCTCCAGTGAGAGAGCCAGGATTGGCTCTTTGCTTTGGGGAAGAAGGAAGAAGGTACCAGGAAACGTGCCGGTAAGCACCACATTGGGTATCACTCTGCTAAATATGTGTTCCTTTGAGATCAGGAAACCTTTACTGAGTTTATTCGGACTACATCGATTGGATCCTTGCCCGTTTCCCCTCCATACTGCAGCCCCCATCCCATATGACTTTTGTCCATGCAGTATCCCTCCCTTCCCAGCATAATGTCCTCTTTGGTAAGCAAAAGGGGACACCCCCTCCCCCTTTCACCTGTAGAAAGGCTCATAGGATCCAACCCACTGAATTTAACTTTCCTTTGTGAATCCAGCTGCATTGACTTATATTAAGAATGCATGAAGTGCCTGAAAACTGCGTCCATGCAGTAAATTTAGGGAAATGATGAAGCACATCCAATTCATTTAACAGGACAGTTGGCTGTCTTCCAGCCTAGTTTCACTTTACCGCTTCCTAGATCTTCATATTCTCGCCATCGCATAAAGTTGCCTTTGCCCTCTAGTAGCCTCAGCGGAGACTCTGATAGGCCACTGATTGGCTCACCATGTGGAATACGGTTTCCGCTTCATAGAATCCAAAGAGTTCAGCTCTGACTCAGTAAAGCTCATGCTGGGATATACATCATTAGTCTTTAAAGTGCCACCAGATTTCTGTTTTCTTTTGCTACAATAAACTAACATGGCTACCCCTCTGGAGTCATCAAATGTGCCGCCACCACCCCTCACTCTGTGATCTATGTAGGAGTGCTGTCTTAAACTGACCCCCATATTGATAATTCAGGCATCTTATCAAGCAAACCATAAAAATGTTGAAGACACTTGTTTATATCTGGCCGCTATCGCAATGCAGGGTTAGCAAGACCTGCTGCAACATCCTTATGTCTCCTTTGACGTTTGCGTTTAGCGAATGCAGCTGTCTGCATAGAACCGTGCAGCGATTTGCAGCCAGCTTTCAATTTCCAGATAGGACCATTCTTCTCCAACCATCTGTTTGCTTTTTTCCCCATTCCAGTCAGATGGGTTTGGGGTTTTTTTCCAGCAACAGATCCTGTTCTGTTGCAGGGTTCAGCATATGCTAGCAGTCCTGTTTAATCCGCTTGTGCGGCAAAGGCGAACAAAGTCCAAACATCTTCCATCTTGTAGGAGGTCAAGGTTACAAGAGCACCCTTGGATATAATTGATTTCCGCCAAAGCACACTTTGGTATTGTCGTTCTCCGCACATTCCACTAATCGTCTCTTTACCTGACCCTGTCAGTTGATAACGGATGGCATTGTTTGTGGCAGTGCATCACTCCCGGAGTCAACAGGAGGCGACGTTTGCCTTCCTTGATTCTGTTTATATAGTTCTTATTGCAAGTTTGACTTTCCGTCTCGGCTCTAGCTTTTGGTTGTATTTCCGTTCCAAACTAGTTTCTGGGTTTTTTTCTGGCTTCCTTGAAGTCATCCCAAGCTCTGTCATCATCTCTTCGAAGATTCATTCCCGTGACCACTGAAGCTGGCAGCAACTGTCATATTTTAGTTCGTCTGTGCCGTGCTTAACTGACTGCTGTCAACTGAACAGATCAGATTGGCTTTTGTTACTGAACTGGCCAACACCAGAACTTCCCACACTGGCCTGTCAAGTGTGAGGCTGTTGGCCGTGGCTACAAGCATGGGTTGCCCTAAAATAAAAGCAGCTGCTGTAGCCCCCGGTGATGATATGAGTGAGCTCTGAAACTCAGATCTGTGGTCCCTGCCCTCCATTATGTTATTTTGGTCACTCTTGTCTTTCCGATATTTGGCAAATGAGTTTCCACTCTTTGGGTATTGTTTCTAAAAATGACTTCAGGATGCGGTGAACGATTCCCTTCCTGTTGCTCAGCACTGTTACTGTCTGTGTCTGGTTGTGATCACACGAGCAGCTTGGCCTGAGGCAGCCACCCCTCCCCTCCAGATCAAATGGGTGCAGTCACACAGCCACATCTGCCAGGCATTCCCCCAGCCCACTCATCTCATCTCATAGTACGACTTGGAGCCGGGGTAAAAAGGCACCCCATCACAAGTGGTGTTTTGGTTCCCCATGCATTCATTGCGCGTGACCAGATGTCTGAATGCAGGGGAGTGTGCGCAGAGGGGAGTTGACAGTCTGAATCTGCAGATATGTTCCTGCTACTGGGGAGGGTTTAAATTTTTGCCTATATACGCATGAGCGCATGTGTACATATGCGCGTGCATACATTTTGAAAAATTTCCAGGTAGCACGCTCCATGGCTGAGGTGCTGCAGTAATGTGGATGCTTGACCACGGGATTTCTGCGTGGGTAACCCACAGCAGGGTGTGCTGTCTAGATGATATGCCCCACAACACTTTAAACCAGTACACTTAGAGGTGGCACCATATCGCGCCAGGCTGCCAGTGTGACCACAGCCTATCAGGGGTCTTCACACACTTCCAATATGATCTGATCACTCTGGTGTCAGACTTCATTCTACAGCTGCTGTCAACTGAAACAGCCTTTCTTGGTGTGTCTGCGCCTCTCTGATTTCTGTTCTTTCTTTTCTTTTCTTTTTAGTATTTCAGAACTTTAAAAGTCTTGTCTCTGAGTGTTTTTACCCTGACTTGTTACAACCCAGATCAAACTGATATGGGCCAGATTGGTGCGGCAGTTAGAGTGTTGGTCTAGAAACTAGGCAACCAGTCGGAATCTCCATGGAAGCTTGCTGGGTGATTTTGGGCCAGTCACACTTTCTCAGCCCTAATCTACCTCACAAGGTTGTTGTGGGGTTAAAATGGAAAAGAGGGGAAAGATGTAAGCTACTTTGGGTCCCCACTGGGGAAATAAGCCCAACTTCGAAGGAGTAGGGAATCTCAGGCAGATTCCCAATCACAAGCATTTCGCACATTTCAGCAAGGAGGCAGTACATTCTTCTGACGTTGACGATAAGCTATCTACACCTAAATTTTCCTCTAAATTACATTGAAATTAACACTTTCTTTCTTTCTTTGGTATTTTTGTGTGTGTGTGCCCGCCCATGCCTGGAAGTGATGGCGGCCTCTGGCGAATCCTGCTGGGGCATGGAGGACGTTCCGAGAAGTTGCTTGATAGCCTCCCTCTGGCCTCCCGGCCCTGGTGTTACCTGGAGGTCTCCCATCCAAACACTTGCCAGGGTCGGCTCTGCTTAGCTTCCGAGATCTGATGCGATCAGGCTTGCCTGGGCTAGCCAGGTCAGGGCAATATTTCTTTTTCTTTAGCTGCAGCAATAGACATGTCAAAACATAAGATATTTAATGTCCGGGCATATATGATATAGCTGTTTGTATGCGAGCCATTGTGAAAAAGATGCATTGTTTCTATTACAATGTTTAGCGGATATTGCTGAACATTTGTCTAGTCTGTATCAGTATGTGTCATTTTTCTTGTCTCTAAAAGGGCGTTCCTGGAGTCGGAAAAGAACAGGCTTTAAAACTGATTCGGACTTTGGGAGGTCAGAGTTTGCTGCAGAGGTATAAACATTTTTCCTTGTTAACCTAAATTCCGACAGGCTTTGGTATCTAAAGACAGTGGCTTTGATCCAGCGGTCATTTCTGCTAATGGAAGGGATTTCCATCACAAAGCCTGACTTTTTGTCACCTTTTCCTCTCTCACTACAGCCTGAAATGCTGCTCCTGGAGCCCCAAAAGCAGCGTGAGGGGTAGTTGGAGGTCTAGCAGGAAGAAGGAATCAGTGAAAATGGCCCTTCTCCATCCTCTGCTGGCTGCCATCCATTTAATATATGAAGTAGCCGCTATTCCTTATATAGGCATATTTCTGCTATGCAAACTTGATATGCAAGTTGCTTAGTGGTAATCTTAAAAACACGTCATAGTCCCTATATATTTAATTATATATATATAAAATTCAACTATATATCACAACATAAAACATCGCAAAGGCCTGTTCAAAAGTGTTAATAGTTGTGTGTTTTTTAAATTGCTCCGTTCTGCCAATCAGCATTTTAATTTAGCTCATGGGACCAAAATCCCTAAAAAAAAAAAATCTTTCTTTTGCCTTCTCTTGTTTCATTAAAGTTATCTATGTCTTCCTGGTTAAAGCTCAGAGATCAGCTTCCCATAGGGATGCCCAGGGGTCTCTACTGAGCAGCTTACAGGAAGATACCAACTTGGCGTTAGAGAAAGAACAGTATTGTGTGCCTTCTTAACATTAATTTGGGGTTTATGTTATGTTTTACACTGTAACTATTATTCCTCTTTCTTCAGAATGAGACATTTCAGCTTGCTCTCATCTTTTTCCCAGTCTGGGCAAATAGCTCCACATGTCTTAGAATTTTCAGTAGCTGGTTCAGTCAGTTCCCCCAATGCAAATCCTAGCCATTTGATACCTTGTGAAAAGTTTATTTACTCATTTATTTTATTTAGACCGTTTCTAATCCTGCCCTATCTCTCTGAACTCAGGGCAGCAAACAATGCAGCAGCCAAGTTGGGAAGACATAAATAATGTTCCAGCTAACAAAATAAGAACAGGTTAACATGCACAAACTGCCAATTTAAAAGAATCCTGATTTGAAAATAGACAAGAATGAAAATACACAGAACTATGGCCAGATCTGAAAAATTATCCCTCCACTTTAAATGGTCTCTGGGTTAAGACAACGTTATGGGCCTTCCTGCATGTAGCGCATGAAAGTACCCTCCTCACCCACTCTGGCAAACTGTTTGGAAGGACTGGGCCCCCAGAAGAAAGGCCCCTGATCTCACAGTAGCGAGACATATGGCCCCAAGGGACCCAAGGCAGTATGCAAGTATGATTTTAAAAAAACCCTTTACAGTGAATCAGTAGGCATATTGCAAGACATATGAATCTAACAGCAAAGATTCCTAGTAAGACAAAATAATGTAGTTGGGCTGAAACATTACACCACAACTTTGCCTCTTCTGCAAGAATGCCCTCCTGAACAATTCTGTTTTGCACATTTTTGTCAGTCTGGTGTAGTGGTTAAGTGCACGGACTCTAATCTGGGAGAACTGGGTTTGATTCCCCACTCCGCCACTTGCACCTGCTGGATGACCTTAGGCAAGCCATTGTTCTGGCACAGCTGTTCTCTCAAGGACAGTTCTGAAAAAGAGCTATCTCAGCCCCACCTACCTCACAGGGTGTCTGTTGTGGGGAGGGGAAGGGAAAGGAGTTTTTAAGGCACTCTGAGACTCCAAGTAAAGGGCGGGATATAAATCCAATCTCCTTCTCCTCCTCCTCCTCTTCTTCTTCTTCTGAAACAGTAGAAGCATGGGGGGATCCCTTCCCAATAACCTCCAGTAGACCATTCTACAATGCAGGAGGAGGCTGAAGAATACAACTGACAAAGGAAGTATACTGGGAGATGTGGTTTGATAAGGATGAGGGCCACAGGGCATGAAAAATATGGTCAACTGACCAGTGCCAGATAATGAATTAATCCTTTTTAATGTTATTTTAGATTTGAGCAGTGGAAAGACCCCTTCCAGTATGGTGATATCCCTGCTATACCACTTAAGAAGGTGATTCACTGCACTGTATGCCATCATCCAGGTGAGTCATTGTGTGGCTTGAAAAAAGAAGTGCTTGGCAATGTACACTCTCTTTAATGGTAGGATCCAGCCCAAAAGGTTTATGACTGTATCCACACAATATGAAACTATGAACTGACCATAGCTTATAGCCAAACCTGCCCTTGTGTAAACAGAAGGATGCTCCAGTTTCTGCTAATTTCCTATTCTCCCTGCAGCAACCTGTGGTACTTTCTTTTCCCAGTCATCAGGACTCTTCTTTCAGGGGGTACAGGAAATTGCAAAAGAGGCACATTTCCCAGGTGGATTTCTGCTCATGGTTCATTGGATCCCAGCCAATAATTTTGATGTAGTGGTTAAGTGTGCGGACTCTAATCTGGGAGAACCAGGTTTGATTCCCCACTCCTCCACTTGCAGCTGCTGGATGACCTTGGGCAAGCCATACTTCTGTCAGAGCTGTTCTTGAAACAGTTTCTGCCAAAGCTCTCTCAGCCCCACCTACCTCACAGGGTGTCTGTTGTGGGGAGGGGAAGGGAAAGGAGTTTGTAAGCCGCTCTGAGACTCCAAGTGAAGGGCGGGGTACAAATCCAATCCCTCCCTCCCTCCCTCCCTCCCTCCCTCCCTCCTCCCTCCCTCCCTCCCTCCCTCCCTCCTTCCTTCCTTCCTTCCTTCCTTCCTTCCTTCCTTCCTTCCTTCCTTCCTTCCTGCACTTGAACAGAGAAGCTGCACTTTCTTTCTTTACTTTTTGGCTTCAATGTACATAGATTCTTAATGACTTAAGATGTACTTCATAATTTTTTGCAATTAGGCATGTTTATTTAAGAACTGTTATGGAATATAAATTTGTCAGGTTAACATGCATGCAGCATTTAGGCTCATTTCTCGTTTTCTTCTAGGCTCTTTTAAAGATCACGAACGTGTTGGGTGTCAGCTTTGTGAAAGTGTGGAGTTCTGCAAACCCCATGAGGCAACTTATCTCTGCCCTTGTGACTGGCATTTCTCAGAGAGAGATCGACAAGTGAGGGTAGTAGAGGACAGCATTAGAAAGTAGGCACTCTTCCACATGGACTGCATTTGATTGCTTTGGGGAGCTCATTTACAACTGGGTTCTCACATGCATATTGTATTTGCAGAAAGTCTAAAGCGTGTGAAGGCTTTCCATTTCCTGAGGTAAGTTAGCAAGATCTGTTTTTTTTAATGAACTCATTTCTTATAATCTTACCTAAACCTCTCTTTACAGTTTCTTCCTCTCCTTTCTCCACAGGTTATCCAAGAGTATCTCGTCAGCAAAGACAAGCTGATGAGGCCATATGAGTGCCAAAGGCCAAATCTGCTCTCCTTTCAGGTACAGATTTTGCTGGTTAAAAATGTCTCGTACATCTGCAATAATGTGAATTAGCCCCAATACAATGAAGGGACGGGAATACAATTCTGTGTGTCTTGTGAGAAGACAATTGATGTACAAAATGCCAGGACATGATATCTGATGTGTAAAGGTGATAACGCAGAATAAAGAGGAAATACAACAACACGAAAGAACAAAAAAAAAAATCTGAGTCTCAGCACCATTCCTCCAAAGCCAAAGGGACTTTGATGCTCATTGATTTCAACATGAGAGAGACACAGCATACTTAACTCTGCTATTAAAGTCATCGGTTCTAAAAGAAGTGCTAAGCTTTGACTGGATCCCGACCTTTGTAGGTATTGAGTACCTGAAGTACTACCTCTCCTGGTATCTAAAAACCCAAGACTTGAGGTCAGCGTAGGGGGCCTTCCTCCAGAAGCCAAGCTTAGGAAAGCTGGTATGGGTAAGAACTCAGAGGGTGGCTCCCTGAGGCGCTGAGAATTCATGCTTCTCTAGAAGCATTCTGGGTGGGTTTGAAGGGCCTTTTCTGCAGGGCGTTTGAATTAGATCCACAAGTTTTGTGGATTGCTTCTTTGCCTTTTGGCAGGTAGTACCTGTTCATATCAGTTTAATATCTGATATGTCCTTTATTTAAGAATTGTCTATTAAGTACATTCCCCCCCCCCCCCCAAGATGGGCTAGGAACTTGCTCCAAACAATCTCTCCCTGATTAATGTTGGCTGAAGAAATCGTCTGTCCCTTTAGAATGTTCTCTATATATCCATCCTGTGGGAACAGCTTCTATCCTTTTTATTTATACTTCCACATTCTTCCATCACCTAACTAAATCGGTTTATATGCAGCACCAAAAAGTTGTGAGACAGGACACTAAAACTACAAAATGCAAGTGCCGTGGTTTGATATAAGAAGTAATAAAAGGCGGTCACTGGCTGTTGTATTTCAAGGGGAGTTCTTGTGCCCAAACCAACAACAAAAAAAGTGCATTATTGCTCTAGTTGGTATTAGCGGTATAAAATTGTGATATCTATATCCTGAAATCCATATTACTGAAATCCTTATTACAGACCAGATGATTAATCTAATTAATCTAAACAGTCTACTTGGACCAGCTGGATTTGCCTGTACTCTGGTAAACTTTTTAGACAAATACTAACCATGACGACTCTTATGGAGCAAAAACAAGGCTAATAATAATTGAAATCTAATTTAAAACCTGATAGTCAAACACAAAAGAGTAAACCCTAGAGGGCAATTCTGTAAAATTTATTTTAAGGTTAAAAACTGATACACTGGAATCTCTTTTTTTTTATTTATGGAAACCATCTGCAAGCAACAGATAAAAAATGCGCTGAGCTACCTAAATTAACCAAGATCGACCTTAGACTAGCAAAATAAATCATTCAAAAGTGCCAGGAGAAATAAAGGATAGGACGGGCTAGCAAGCTCAATTATGACGCAGCTAAATCAGCCTAATTAACAAGATTTAAAATAATCTCTTCCAAACAAAGCCACTTCCAGTTACTTCCTCATCTAACCAGCAACAATCAAAAACTAGGCTGAGGATCAAATGGACAGAATTTCGAAAAGAGTAAAGAAAAACAGCAAACGAGTAAGACCGAACTCTGCACTAGGCAGTTTCCCCAAAAGCAGTCAGGCAGTCAAGCCTGGCTGGAACTCTGCCCAGCCGCCCAGCCCAGCCCAGCTGCTGAAACAAACCACCCTGTGGCTGATAAAACCAGGGAAAACACACTTTAAAAGATCCAACAGCCTGCAAGGCTAGAAAGGATTAATAACCACTAAAAGACCAAATAAAACAGTTCAAAATCAGATTAAAATCAAGTGAAATATGCCTGCAGGTCGGAGCTTGAGCAGGAGGCTCCTCGTCATCCGATCACCAGAAGTCAGCCTAGTAATGCAGCTCTGTTATTTACTTGTTGTTATTAATCATCAGCGTGTCCAGAAGTAAACTAACAGGCCTCTGTGTAGATAGCGTAGGCCACATAATGTGGCCACTCACAGACAAAATCGTGGTCTCTGTCCATCCAGGAAGCCCTGCAGGTTTGCAGGGAAAAATATAACTTTGTAAATAAAACAAACAAAAAGAAGGGAAAAGGTATGAGCTTTCGTGTGTATGCACCCTTTTTAATGTTAGCTTGTTATTTAGTTTTGTTTTCGCATATCTTAAAACTTCAAATCAAATTTATTCTTACAGTCAATGACAAATGCACTCTATAATTTTACATAATAACATTTGAATAAGAAATATGGGATAAAGCCAACAGTGGCATGCTTAAATTTAAAAATTCGTGACTATAACATAGCGAAACATCTTCATTATGTTACATGTTAATTTGCTGTTCAGCCCGTCTGTAAGTTTGAACCTTACCTTCCTTCCATTCCAGTGTATTCAAAAAAGCATGCCTTGCGCCCAAAAGCTCATACCTTGAATAAACGTTTGTTGGTCTTAAAGGTGCCACTGGACTCTAAATTTGTTCTTTATACAAGTCTGTTACATTACAGCTTAATATTTGGAATTGGCTTGTTTAAAATATTCCTCACACTTGCAGAAGTTGGCGTCTGAGAAAATGGAGTGGCCCAGGCACTACGCCTGTGAGAAACTGTGTGCTCTTCTGACATACTATGACATGAACAGAAGAAAGGCTGGCCACACTGATCCACAGCAGCTGCAGGCCCTTCGGTAATCGAATTTAGAAAATTGTTAGAATTCATTCCATGTCCCTCTTCACATCTGTCAGGAGGGGAAATACGCATTGCTTATAACTTTGTGAAAGGGTGAAAGACATTTTTCTTTCCCCTTTAGCTATATTTCACCTTTACAGAAAGTTTAAATCAATCCTCTAGTTCTAATGTTTATACTGTGAAAGATTAAGCCTGTGCAACTATTTACTTCATTCGTCCTACTTCACCGGTGGGGACCCAAAGCAATATACATCATTCTCTTCTCTTCCAATTTTATCCTCACAACAACCATGTATTTATTTAGGACAATTATAACCTGCTTTTCTCTGTCCAGTGCAGACCCAAAGTGGCTTACAATGTACAAAATACACAAAACACAATCAGATTTCACAGATATGCAAAAAAAGCCAATTTCGCAATTACTACTTGCCATTAACGAACTAAAGAAGAGGAGGAGATTGGATTTATACCCTGGCCGTCACTACCTGAAGGAGTCTCAGAGCGGCTTACAAACTCCTTTCCCTTCCTCTCCCCACAACAGACACCCTGTGAGGTAGGTGGGGCTGAGAGAGCTCTTTCCAGAACTGTCCTTGAGAGAACAGCTCTGACAGAATTATGGATTGCCCAAGGTCATCCAGCAGCTGCAAGTGGAGGCATGGGGAATCAAACCTGGTAGGAGGAGGAAGAGGAGATTGAATTTATAGAAGAAGAAGAGATTGGATTTATACCCCGCCCTCCACTCCCCAAGGGAGTCTCAGAGCGGCTTACAAACTCCTTTCCCCTCCCCTCCCCACAACAGACACCCTGTGAGGTAGGTGGGGCTGAGAGAACTCTTTCCCAAGCTGTCCTTGAGGGAACAGCTGGTACAGAGCTATGGCTTGCCCAAGGTCATCCAGCCAGGTGCAAGTGGAGGAGTGGGGAATCAAACCCGGTTCTCCCAGATTAGAGTCCGCGCACTTAACCACTACACCAAACTGGCTCTACCCAAAGGAGTCTCAGAGCAGCTTACAAACTCCTTTCCCTTCCCCTCCCCACAATAGACACCCTGTGAGGTAGGCGGGGCTGAGAGAGCTCTGACAGAAACTTCTCGTCTTCAAGAACAGCTCTGACAGAGCTACGGCTTGCCCAAGGTCATCCAGCCAGGTGCAAGTGGAGGAGTGGGGGATCTCGGTTCTCCCAGATTAGAGTCCGCGCACTTAACCACTATACCAAAATAAGGCCGGGTGGGTGTCAGGAACTCTGCCCTTGATGAAACAGTCTGTCCACTGACAGGCAGGCACTCCCTTCCTGTGAGGTAGGTGAGGCTGAGAGAGAATTATGGATTCATGGCAGAGTGGGCATTCAAGCCTGGGTCTCCCAGATCCTAGTCCAACAGTTCCTGTACTCACATAACTGGCTGTTCTTCTTTAAATTATTTGATATTCTGGTGTTTCTTTAAAGAAGCATCAGACGCATGGAACAGTTATCACTCCCCCTCCCCTCCACACACACACACTTTTATCCTTCAATTTTACACGCAATGCACATTTTACAATCCTAAGCAGTTTTTCTTTCAGCATTATTCAATACTGTTGCGATTTTCTTCTCCTTATTTCACAGGGTAGTCAGGACGAGAACTAAAAACGGGATTCCTTGTTTTGAAATTGAGTGGCAAAAGCCAGGTTGGTTCTCTTCTCTCTGTATTTCTGTGGGGGGTTATCACACAACACTTGAAATACGGTGTGTGTGTGTGTGCAGTGCAAACAAGTCTTGTCAACAGAGACCACTTGCAAAGTATCTCAGTGTTAAAAATGAAAGAAGAATGGTCCTGGGTTTCCAGGACATCTGCTAGGAGACACACGGAGGCCAGAACTGGATTTTCACATCTCGGCATACTGTGATGTTCCTGTTCCGGCCGTAGACCAATGCACATCCCATTCTGGCATTTTCCCTTTCTGAGCACACCCTATCAAGTAACCGGAGGCATCAACTTTTAAGATAAGTTGTCTTTCTTATTACTTCGCCATCTCACTACTTCTAAACTGATATTCTGTGTGTAGCCGTTTCCAGAGGGCCAGCGCATTCTGCGTAATGTTATCCCACAGGTCACCAGTGGCAAGCAAGTGACGGATTTGGAAAAAACGATGGCACAGTTGTTCATGGGATCCATACAAGATAATTAGGACAGGCAACTGCTTGAATTATAGATAAGACTCCCAGATTGCCCCGTGACTGCCAAACTGTGACGTCAGACTCCAGCTGCTGGGCCTCTTTATGCGGAACTGATACGAAAGATCAGTATTTGATAACTTGTTTTTCTTTTAAAAGGTGGAGTTATGGGCAGAACCCTCCTGTCTGTAGCTCCGGCACTGCTCTTTAAAAAAAAAAAAAAAATCTGATCGTATGCTTCAGTGTCTTGTATGTATTCATCCAGAGCATTTTGCTACAGCAGACGATCATCCCGCGGAGCCCTTTTTAATAACGACAGAAGAGTCGTTGTTGTTTCAGGCTGCTTACCCAGAAATCGTCGCCCGGTTTCAAATGGAAAGGTTGGAGATTTGCAAAGGAAAAAAGAAAGGTGAGCTCGGGAGTCTCTTGTTTCACTCTCTCTTTTTAAAACATCAAACACGTGCTCGCTTAGTGCCCACTGTCGAGTTGCTTCACGTAATTGCCAGTTCTCCTGCAGAGCTTTGAATTAAATTAAAATGCCGTCAGCGGAACTTTATAACGAAGTCACCTAATCATTCACAAGTGGCGTCTTTTTCATTCATCGCGTTGGGGAAGTTAGGAGTGTAGGAAGCTTTTCATGCACTCCCCATCCCCACTGTGTTCATTTTGGGGAGGGAGAGAAGCTGGCAGGGATCCCAGCTGCATCCAGAGAGAGGGAGACAGTTCTAAACCAAAACTCAGTTTATTCCATTACGCACTCCTAACTCAGAAAACACTTTTGTAGCATTTCAGTATTCAGCATAGAATATTTCAACACAACCCCAATACATAAAATAGTGTGCTTGTAGTCATATAAAGGATATCCTCGGTTGCTCTGTCAAGACCCATAACAGAGGGTGGTTAGCCAGAACAACAATGAACAGGACTAAATTCAGATGTTAAGAACCCTTTTCCAACCATAGGGGCTAATGTAACTGTCAGTCAAGTCTTTGATGAGCATTTGACATTCATCTCTGACGTGCACGTCAAAGGCCAGCCCATTCTTTCTATCTCTGGGGTCAGGAAAGTCAAGGAAAGCTAGGTTAAGCTGGGTTGACTGAGAGAATCCCAGGAAGCTAGCTTCAGATACTCTTATCTATTTAGAATTTGATAATGTATAAACATTCCAAAACGCAAAAGTCATGTAAGGCAAAAGGCACGTGCAGGGTTATTGGTACCAGACGGCCACAGCACTTAAGCAGAGTCCTGAAGCCTCCTGGGAAATAGAACCAAAGGTTCAACTATAGAGGCTAATTACAATGGAAATTAAAGTAACAGAAGGTTTAACAGAAGACTGAGGCTCAATCCAGGCCCTAATTCCGCAACGCATCACAAAGGCTAAGGCCATTTTACAAGCAGTCTTTTTTTGTTCTTATAGGCAAAAAGGCAAAACTTAAAAAGAAAGAAGACTTAGCAGGCGACGGCGAAGTTGCAGATCTTCTTTCTCGGCTGAATTTACAATCGTCGTGTGAAACCTTTCCTAATCATAATCCCAAGTATGATTGTCAAGCATTGCCAAACCCCAACTCTAAATCTCAGGTGCCATTCGCAGCTGTAAGTTTTTCTGCCGAAGTCTTACCGAGTCAGAATTCGCCTTCTCCCTTGCTTGTAACTCCTTCACAAAACGCACGGAATGAATGCAACTCTGGTGGCTCTCTGAGCTCCCAAACAGAATTCACTGGCTCCTCCACGGGCTCTTGTGCTTCCTCTGCAATTGCTAATCTGCAACTGAGTGACATTAACTGGGAAGACACATCCTTTAGCATTTCTCCGGCTCCAGTCAATAATTCCAGTTGTTCAGAATCTGAGTGTCGTGCATCTGGTAATTCTGCAAGACACCGTGGTCCGCTGCATTGCAAAACAACAGACACGATCCCGCCGTTTTCTAATTCTGTACAATGTAATCAAGATCCACCCAGCAGTGTGGACTCAGGCCGCAACTTTCCTGAAGGACAAAATTGTTTATCATCAAAAGGGCAAGAAATTCCAAAGCTTTCTGCTTCGGAAAGTTTCCCCAGGGATCCGAAAGTCTCTCCGCTCAGCCCTTTGCAAATGGTAGAACAAACGAAAGGAAATTCTAGCCCTGAGGGTGAACGTTCAGATGTTTTAGCTCAGCGAAACGACAGCCTTCAAAGAACTGAAATTGTGCTACCTGGAAAATATCCAAGGGAATTCAGCTTAGAAAACAAGATGGAGCTGCCCCAAAAATGTGAATACGCATCACAAAAACCCACCGGTTCAAGCACTTCCGGGTCTGTGGGTCTGTGCATTGAAACCGTAGAACCAACTCACTCTGGAAATGAGCCAGCTATGTTGTTTCCTAAGCCGACAAAGGATCGAGATAACTGCCAGATGAGAGAAGACTTGGCACAAATGCGTGTGAAAAACTCACTGAAGAGTGTGTGTCAAAGTGGGCATTCTTCCAGTGAAGACAGCGATGGAGGAAATGTGCAAGCTGGGAGGAAGGCTCCTCGGGGTCCCTGGTTGCAAAAGAAGTGTCGCCTGGCTCAACTGAAGGATAAGTGCCGTGTGAAAAGAAGTGACAGTCAATCAGAGCTTGGGATTAAGCGAAAGGGGAAAGTCTCAGGCACAGATGTATTAGTGGAAGAGCATCCAAAACCTGCCTCTATTGTGCATGTTCACAGTTCTCTGAGCCCCACCAATGTATCATGTTCTCACCTCCAAGACAGTGGAAGTGGGGATGATGTGTGGGTCAACAGCCCTCTGCCGCTGTCGGAAAGGTTGAAACTAAGGCTGTAGAGCCATTAAAACTACTCTTCCTTTCATTATGCCGGATGTTTCTCTAATCACGGTCTCCTCCCAATTTCATAGGTGAAGGCTCCAAAGAGAGCTTTAGAAAAGGACAGTGTAAGCAGCGAGGTCTGAGATAGAAATGTCGTCTAACCCCTTTAAACTGACCTTATAGCGGCTCCATGTTGTAGACAGGCTGTGGACTGTGCAGACCGTGTGTTCCCAAGGAAGACAACCACAGTGCCGTGAGGCCAATCCGTTAAGAAGCACTGAGTGCTGTGAAGCCAATCCATTCAGAAGTTCTTTACCCTAATCAGTGAACGTCTCACTGCCAAGAACATTGCTTGTACGCCACTGGATGACAGCAGTGCGGTGGTGAGACACTTACAGGTTTCCTCCAGCCCGTGCTCTTGTGCTGTCTGACTTCTTCATGGGGACAAGTCAAGGAATGCTTTTCTAGGGGTGTGATTTAATTCCTGATTTGTTGGTATCAGGAGCCCCTTTTCTCCAGAAGTGCTGCCTGCCGCCATGCACCATAGCAGGGCATGGGGGTCACCTCATCAGCTTTATCATTACAAAATCTTGCCAGTGCACGGAATTCAGCTCAAACCAGTCAGATATGACCTTTTCAGAGCACCTTGTAGTTCAGCTGAATATGCTGCTGGCTTCTCTGTTTGGGGGGAAATATGAACACTGTGTTCTAGGGAAACTAAGTAAATCGGAACCAGCTGAACAGATCTGAGATACAGGCTGAATTTTTTTTTTTGTAGTATCACCTCTCATTTTGAATAAGTGAGTTGCAGCCCCAGAGTATTTGATTTAGGTATCAAAACAGGTACATTTAGGTACATTTCACTTCCAGGCATAGGAGATAATTTCAAAGCCTAAGTTCAGTGAGTGTGAAGTTATGTAATACTACCCAAAAACACCCCCCCCCAATAATTACATGCAAACAAAGATTTTATATTAGTATATTTGGGATTGTGCACTTAGATTCCAATTTATTGGGGGGGTTGAATTTCTAATGGTGTTGGATAATCTGATCAGGCTATCCCGATGCCATGCCGTTGTTTTGCCCCCCTTCTCAGTATGCGCATCATCGCATACTGCCATAGGGAGCCCTCAGGGCAGAGATGCGATTCATCAATCCCCCATTTAAGCGCATCGGGGAAAAAACAGCAACCCTCCCAACTCACCCGCAATTGCATCTGATCGCGCAGTGGCGGGCTGTACCTGCAGCTTCACAGAACTGTGTGATCGTCCAACTGCGATCAAATTACTCTGGAGCAAATAGCCTCACTTCCCCCCCCCCCCCCACAAGATTATCTTGCTTGTGTGACCAGGACCAAATTCTACTAGGGGGTCAAACTCATTGGGTTACATGTTTGTCCTAGGAAGAAAGAAGGAAAAAAATTAGCCAGAAGTATAGTTTTAACCTACACATTAAGTAAGCAATTCAGAGAAGGTTTTAGCGCTAATTCAGCCATTTAAATTCCTTTTATTTTACTGAATGAGATTTAACCATATGATTAACTATCCTGTTGAAGAAAGGGAACTTCAAATTATTCAACTTTGGCTGGGTTATAGCCTACATTTGCAAAGCCAGTTCATGATAAATGTCATACTTGAAAGGAAGTTGACTTTGAATGTAATATGACCTCCTTAAAATTGTTACACACAAATATATATGTGATTTTATTGGACATAATTATAACTTGTATGCAAATAAGACAACCCCCTTTTTATGGCGTACCTATAAAAAAAACTAGTCTCGCATTTGAGTAAATACTGTAGGAGTTGCAGTCCTATGCACGAGGTCCCAGTGACATCTATGGAAACTTTCTGAATGAAAATGTAGGATATCAAACTGTATGGCTGCAATCCTATGCATTCTTACTTGGGGGTAACTCCACTGATCTCAGTGACCCAAGGAAACAGAAGATCAGGCTACAATATTCCCATTACCCTTTGGATCAATAATTTAAGAGCTAAACTTGGGTAGAGGGAAAAGAATTGTGCACATGGGGTAGGATCCAAGGTGCCCTTCCATTCTGGAAGTGGATGACTTTCATGAATAGAAGATTCCTCCAGGTTTTCGATTCAACTCATGAGTGAAAAGTAATAAGTATGGTGGGAGGCTTTTGTTGTTGTTGTTCAATCGCACAGTTGAGTCCGACTCTTCACGACCCCATGGACCAGAACACACCAGGTGGGATGCTACTGGGCATTTAATGCTTAAGGGCTGATTTACTCAACTATGGATAGGTGATGATACGACTAATGGAGTGGAATTTGTGATTTACGCTAGACATTTCCCTGTGCCTGCAGCTAAATGGCTGTGTACAGATTGTGTACCTTGAGACTGTTGAGGGCAGTCTTCATGTTAACTTGGTGCAGTATCTACAGATAGCTTGGACTCCCTTTCAGATCCTTTGGAAAATTATGCATCTGTGGAAACTATTACCACAGAAAATCATAGTGCTTACAAACTCCTTAACAGAGCGCCTTTTAGCTCAAAGAAGACGAATTTGCCTTAGAGTCAGGTCAAGATACTGCTTCACCAAGGAAGTATAAAGCTGTATGCCCCCCATTTTTAATAGGAAGCATAAGGTCGGATCAAGATTTCCATGGACAGAGTAAGTTTTAGGAAGGGATTTTTACCACCTTCCTCTACACACACACACACACACACACACACACACACACACACACCCTCAAAGTCCCTGCTTGGAGCTGGAAAGCTCCAGTTATCCAAGGGTGAGGGGGTCAATTTTGACCGGTTCTCCTTGCTGCATGAATGCCCCCCGCCTCCATGCCACATGGCGTATTGTCTTGGAGGATTTCCTTTTTAAAAGTCTGCTTGGCAGGACATTGTTAAAAAATATTTATGTAAAGTTGCTCCATTTGTGGGAGCCTGAGATTCATCCTCATTATGATTTGGTTATGTTTTTTATTTGTCATGGAACTGTTCGTATTTGAGGTAAAGGGAAGCTGGTGGAAAATGAGTAACGGCTACACATTTAAACAGTGTTAGAGACACAGAGTGTTTGTTTCCTGAGGGGCAAAGTGCTAAATCTACCACTGGTGTTTTACTGTTTTACCAGTAGCACCTAGCCTACAACAGATCTAGTAATATTGCTAAATGCAGCTTCCTTTCATCTGTTGATGTAAAATAGCAGCGCTTAACACCTCTTTAGACATGAAAAGATTTTTACCTTGACTTGAGATAACAGCTCCCATTAATCTTTTTCACTGTGAGCTTTCCACATTGCCTTACAGCAGTGTGCTATTGCTGAGTTCTCAGAGATGGATTCAAATGATTCCTACGAGAAGCCTTTCAGAAAGTTCTCTTTAAGAGATTATTTCCTCAGTCCAATATACGCCTTATTTTTAGCAAATAAAATGATTGTTCTTTTTTCTGGACAGTATGCCAGGCATCAGCTGATTTCCGTTCAATTTTAAAAAATGAAAATAATTGCTATTTGGCCTTTCTATCAGTCAAACAGCCTTTCCTCGGCACATCTGTATTTTGTGAAACATGCAGCTAAAGAAGGTTCTGTGGAAATGAAAATTAATTAAATTTCCCAAAACTTCTGTTTATAGGAATAGTTTCCTTTGGCTGAATGTGTGCCCAGCCCCCAAGGGCAATTCCAGAATTGGTCACAGCAACTTCCTGGGTAGATTGTCAGTGTAGTCAAGCCCTGGATATTGCTGTCGATGCATCTCAAGGAGGTAATGGTACAACTGGATTTTGTGTATTATTTGAGTAAATGTGTAATTCAGGCCACTTCAAAATCAAATGGAGGATGTACCAATGAAGTCTTTACATTTTCATTACTGTTTCCCAAACTCTGTATCTGGACATTGATTTTCTTTTCCTTTCTTCAAAATCTGGGCACATTTTACCCTATACTTAAAGATAAAGATCTTTATATTTTCTCGATTAGCTCTCAGACCACTGGGAGCATCCTGGAAATTCTCCTTCCAAATGAGGGCTAGCACAGTTATTGGGGTTTTTTTTTTTGTATTTTATTTTTCAGGTTTTCCAATGTTAATTACAATTATAACAAAACCAGTTACAAACAACAATGTGGAGTGCTTATTACATTATGGGAATGGCATCATAATACAATTTAGGTACAGGGTATTTAGCAAATATGTCATTAAAGGCAAATTCCAAAAAGGGGAGCCATTTCAGTTGTAGATCAGAACTTTTGGATATATTTTTATAATGTGATATTTTATCTGAAAGTTTGTCAAGGGCGTAGAACTCCCAAATTTTGGAGTACCATGAGGAAATACTTAAAGTGGATGAGGATTTCCAGTTAGTGGCTATAATCACTTTTGCAGCAGATAGCACAGTTAATGTCAGTTATGGCATCCCACACTCACTTTTGTCCAGTCACTCAAGGATGAGAGCAGATTTTCTGGCAGTGATACATCTTGGATTGTCATTTGCCTGCCAACTATGATGTAGGCTGAATCATGGTCTCCCAATACTGCATTGGGCTGATCCATGGAATTATATCACTGTTCATATATTGGCTGGGAGACCATGGGGAGATCTTAAAGCTATACAGGCTCTTCTGAATGCCTTAGGAAGCCTTTGCACCAGCAATACTGCCGTATGTGCATTAAACATTGGGAAAAACTGGTGCTCATCAGGGATTGAATGGGGTTATTTTAGAGTAGTTCGGCTTATCTACTTGAGTTTATTGACTTTGGGGATACCTTGGCTGGAATACGTTGGTCATTCATTTTTTAAAAAATTTACTGTGCTGTAGTCTGGATCAAATGGATTAATCTGTGGGTAAAGAGTACTGCCTTGGGGCAGAGGGCTAGGCTTGTTCAGAGGTGCCATGGCTCAGTGGTAGAACATCTGCTTGAAATGCAGAAGGTTCCAGGTTCAATCCCTGGCATCTCCAAATAAGAGAACTAGGTATTAGGCAATGTGAAAGACCTCCACCCAAGAACCTAGAAAGCTGCTGCCAGTCTGATTTGGCATTACTGACCTTGGTGGATCAGTAGTCTGAGTCACATGACACCCCCCTTCCCCAAGAAACATGTAGCTGGGCTTAAATAAGTAAGTTATTGTGTGTCCTACCACTTTGTGCAAGGAGCACAGACTATTCCTGCATTCCCTTCTGTTCCTGCAGCCCTTCCCGATCTTTGGAAGGATCATTCCCCAAGCTGAGATACCTGCACAGAGGAATAACATCACAGTTTGGAGGCAAGGGCTGGAGTGAGGAAGAGCAAGACTGGGAACTAACTCTCTTTTCTCTTCCACAAGTGCAGTCCTGCTGAGAAAAAGTGAAAAATTCATCCTCTTATCCCTCCAGCCCACTGGGCAACAAGAAGAGACCACTTCGATTTGTGCAGTCTTAATAATTCCTCTTCTTTGACAATACATGTGCCTTGATCCAGTGATAGAGCTGATGTATAGGCATCCCTATGGATCCATGAAGCTCCCTTAGCTCTATCAACTCCCCCAGTCATTTCAGTGGGGGAAGCAGATATAAATGAACACAGCATTTGAGGGTCTGCTCTCACCATTAAAATTAATGCCATAGCCAACTGCAAGAGCTCCAGGTATACCACAAAGTGGTCCCAAGTCTTTGGATGCAGAGTAGAGTATCATATTCTTCTTGATTAATTGTGCCATCATCTTGGCCTGAAATACACTCATGATGTCATTACAATAATGCAATTCCAAAAATGCTCATACTAATCCTAATGCAGGCCTTCTCCAGTGGTGTGGGACTACATCTCTGCAAGACATTACCCTTTGTGCCTCTAAACCATGACCTGAGTGTTCATGTTGGATGTGTGTATTCCTTCTTACCCCATGGAGTAAGGAACATTGATCTACTAATCTCATATCCATCAGGGCTATGACCTGGGCAGTGACCTCATCTCTAGAAGGGCAGTTAAGGATGAACTGGGATCCCAAGTTTCAAAGTGTTACAAGTGGCAGGTCAGGAGCAATTCCAGAAACATCTCCATTGTCCAGAAAGTGTGGCCGTATCCCCAAGCCCCAACCAGGCAAAGAGGAGGGAAGGATACTGGGAGGCACTATCAACCAGGTTATCCTGTAGTTGTAAGGATAAATATATGGAGCAGAAGTCCATCAGTAGCTATTAGCCTCAAAGTATAGATAAGAACTCTCAGTCTGGGGCAAGTGATGCTCTGTATTCTTGGTGTGTGTGTGTGGGGGGGGCAACAGTGGGGGGGGGGGCTTCTAGTGTCCTTCCCCCACTGCTGGACCTTCTGAGGGCACCTAGTGTTTTTGGCCACTGTGTGACAGAGTGTTGGACTGGATGGGCCACTGGCCTGATCCAACATTGGCTTCTCTTATGTTCTTAAGGAGGATGTCTTCCCAGTGTTCTGGAAGATACTGAAAAGGGTATACATACATATTTTAAATTGTAATATTGAGATTCACCTCCACCAGTTTTAATCAAGGTGGGAAATGGTGCAATGCAGTTGTCATTATTTTACTTCCTAAAATCCCTCTTGCTCTGGTTTTTTAAAATTGCTGCCTGCGGTTTGTTCGAACTTTTATTCTGTCCGCTGGCCTATCTTAATTTTACTTTTTAAATTGTTTTTATGGATTTAACACATGTTGTGTTCCAACTAAAAAAAAGGCAGCTACTGGATTCTTGGCAATACAAATAAATAAATAGGAAGCCACATTATGTATGTCCTTTTCCATTCTATTTATGGATCGCTTGACAAATTTATGGAGAAATAATTCTGAGTAATGGACTTCCTTGCAATTGTCTAGCTAAATAGAGAAGATAACAAATCCCACCAAGGGATAAAGATGTTGTCTTTGGCCTTTTCTTTTTAGTCTCCGCCACCTTATTTGAGCCTTTGACACTCAGGTGTTAATGTGGGGTTTGCTCTGTTTGAATCAGGTGATTTGCATTTCAGAGTTTGTCACATTCATAGCCTTTGATGTCTGCATCCCCTTTCTTTTTTTTTTTCTTTTTTTAAAAAAAACCAGGTGAAATGCCTTGAAGAAATCAGATATTTTCAAAATCAGCCTGGGACATTTTTAAAGGGACGTAGGGAAGTGTCTTTCAGCCAGATCCTGAGCACGCTGACTCAAGGGTGGAGAAAAACCGTATCCTCCGTCTGGGGAACAGCTGTGGGGTTTCTACACGTTTCTAGCATTTCCACAAATGTCACATTCTTCATTGCACACAGCGTAAATCTGTAGATAAATGTTTTGATGATGGAAAATACATATATTTGCTTTAAATTAAGCAGCCAATAGGAACCAATATTAATGGCAAACCAAATGCATGAGTTGCTTCCAGTTGAATTATAGCTTCTAATGTATTTTTAAAAATATCAGTTGCAGCATGTACATTCTCGTATAACTCGGCACGTTTCTACATTTAGAGCCCCATACATTGCCACCTTCTTATTGTCACATGTCCCGTTTCCGAAGTATTCAAAATCAGTAATGGAAAGTTGGGAAATACAATTGCAAGCTATATAGGCAGCTCTTAGCCCCAGTACTGGCACAAATGACTTATAGTAATGGTTACATTCAAAGCACAGCAGCCATCCTATACACAATGTGTTAGATCTCAAGGAGGACTTCTGTGTACAGAAGGGGGGGGAATCATAGATTTCCGCCCTTCTTGGTGCAGGCTTCCAGCTTTCTCGCTCATGCTTCTCCTGGGAATCCGCTTTACCCCATGAGCAGTATGGGGGTGGGGAGGCAGGGAAGTCCTGTTCTGTGCACATAAACCCAATCTGCAGAAATCTCTGGTGGATCCAAACCATAGGTACAGGCAGTAAGCTCTATAGCTGGAATTCTCAAAGGTTGTGGACACACATAACACATCTTCCATTTGTGTGCTATGTGCGCATGCATGTGTGTTCTTCTAGTAAAAGTGCAGCTTGCCTCAAGGAGTGACCCTTCAGAGTATCCTCTGTCCTTTGAATCCTTTGAGTGTGATTTTCCAAGCAGTGTTGGGGAGCCGTCATAAAACATAGGAGGGCTATAGGTAAAGGTTTCCCTTGCTCGAAAGCCAGTCAAATACGACTCTAGGGATGCAGTGCTCATCTCCATTTCCAAGCTGAAGAGCCAGCACTTTCCGAAGATGTTTCCGTGGTCATGTGGCCGGCATGACTAGACACCGAAGTGCACGGAACACTGTTACCTTCCCACTGAAGCGGTACCTATTTATCTACTTGCAATTTCTTGCTTTCAAACTGCTAGGTTGGCAGGAGCTGGGACCAGAGATGGGAGCTCACTCTGTCACGCGGCATTCGGGTCTCAAACTGCCAACCTGTCTTAACCACTGAGCATTGTTCATTCCAGGCCACCACATGTAGCTCCTGGCCAGCACTTTCATCCTCACGATTCCCGGGTGGGTCTCATGCAGGGCTACCAAAACTCTTTTGTGCAGTGGTGGGGGAATCACTACCTGACTTCCCCATAGGAGGCCCCCCTTGTAAGCTGAGAGCTCGTCCTTGCGGGATGCGAACACTGTGAATTCCGGGCCCACCTGACCGGTGGTCCAACCCCTCCCCACTCAAACGTGGGAGAGGTGTAACGGGAAATGTCCGTGGCGTGCAGAGGGTGGTCCAGGAGGTCCTCCACCATCTGGATTTGGTGTGCGGGGGCTGGGTCCAGATCGATGGAGCTGAGCAGGAGTCGGCTAAGAGCGTCCGCATGTCCCATAGATTTCACCATGCGGTATTGCAAGGCACATTGCTAATAGATCCTCACTTCTTGTTCGGCTACCTTTCTCACTTCTGCAAGCATTGTTCACATACTTACAAGCACATCTCTGCCATTCCCAAAGCTGATACTCCAGAATGCTTGGAAATATAGCATACACACAGGCTGGCTTGTTTGCCTTTGTTTCTGTAGTGAGTTCTAGTTTGCTTCACCCTGTCCCCATCCCCAGTTTCTTTTCACAGTTTAGTGAGACTATATTGTACTTATGCCTCTGGTGCATTTCAGTTATTGGGATGTTTTGATCTCCAGAAGATGGATATATCTGTATACGTGATTTCATTTCTGACCTTTGGTGACTAAGAGAACTGCAATTGCCTGCTATCGCCTGATAAATATGTGCAGCAGAGCCTGACAGATCAAGGCCAAGGAAACCAAAGTTCAGCACTGTGTCTTTCTCTTCCCAGTTGCCAGCACTGATATTAGTGAATTGTACTGCACAGGGAATTTGGTGGCTGGTTAATTCCTGCCAACCCAGCAGTTCGAAAGCAAGAAATTGCAAGTAAATAGGTACCGCTGCGGTGGGAAGGTAACAGCATTCCATTGCACCTCGGCGTTTAGTCATGCCAGCCACATGACCACAGAAAAAGTCTTTGGACAGCGCTGGTTCTTTGGCTTGAGCACCGCCCCCTAGAGTCGGATTCGACTGGCTTTTGAGCAAGGGAAACCTTTACTTTAAATGCAACTATGTGAGGGTTTCTTTGTATAATGAGAAAAATGTCACATTAACCACTAGATATGATGATGCCAAAATTCAGGTCTTCCCCAGTTTTGGCAGTGGGATTGGGTTTGTACCTGGGTGGGACCCTGAGTGAAATGTCGTGAGGCCTTGGAAGACTGACGGCAGCCATTCTTGTGGCCATTCTTAATTCTGCTTCAGAACCCAGAATGGTAATTCCGGAATCCTTTGTGTTCCAGCATAATCAGATGATTGTGAATGTTGAAATCAGCCTTCCTTGTGCCTGATTTTTTGTACAAATTGAGCTCCTGGAAGCCTGTGACTTTATAATCTTGGGAGAAAACTCAGCTAGCTCTGGTAAAGCAACCTTTGCTCCGGGGGTGCTTTTTTGTTTACAGAAATAAAGCTGTAAGTCATGGTACTTAGGAGACATGGTCACTGTGCGTCGGTAAATAACATCCTGTGAGGGAAAAGTTCTAAAACCACGCCTCTATGCATTCTTCCAAAAACATGCAAGCAGGTTACAAATTCACCCCCAACAGAATTAACAGGGTTTTAAGGCAACCACTAAATCCTACAAGGAAGTTAGAAGGAAAAGCTATCTTCTGAAGGAAGAGTGCACTTCAGATGGAATGTATGTTTTCATTCCATATTACACTAGCTTACTAGAATCAAAACAGCTCACAAAGACACAGCGTGCTCTTAACTCTCAGTCCTACTTATTACAATTTCCCCCTGTATATTAAAATTGTGCTTTAACATGGATAGTCCACTGAGCCTGATCTTGTCAGATTTCAGAAGCTAAGCAAAGTCAGCTTTGGCTAGTATTTGGATGGGAGACCTCCGAGGAATATCAAGGTTGTGATGCAGAGGCAGGCAATGGCAAACCACCTCTGAATGTCTCTTTCCTTGAAAACCCTGTGGGGTCACCATAAATTGACTGTGACTTGACGGCACTTTCTACCACCATTAAAATTGTCCTCACTAATTAATACAAGAGGGCTTCGGTTGATTAATCTGCCATTGACCAAACTACTGGTAGCATTCTAGGTTTGGTGCTGTGGTTTGGAGTACAGACTCTAATCTGGGAGAACCAGGTCTGATTCCCCACTCCTCCACAAGCAGCGGCTGGTGTGACCTTGGGTCAGTCACAAGTTCTCTCAGAGCTGTTCTCTCAAGGGCAGTTCTCAAGAGAGCTCTTTCAGCCCCACCTCCCTCACAGGATGTCTGTTGTGAGGAGAGGAAGGGAAAGGGATTGTAAGCTGCTCTGAGACTCCTTCAGGTAGTGAAGGGTGGGGTATAAATCCAATCTCCTCCTCCTAGGATTCCCCCCCCCCCCGTATGCGTGCTTTAGAAGTGATGATCTAATGCAGAGATGTAAAATGTTCTGCCTTCAATGGGGACTCCTAACAGAACAGGCCAGAGCACTGAATGATGCGGCAATGATGCAACACTGTTTTTGTGTGAGTGGGAACTTTGACCTCATTGGTGTTCTTGATTTCAGGAGGCTTGCTGAGAATGGGGGTGCTTTTGGAATTTTGAAAACAGGCAGCGGACACTACAACAGAATGGCTGCCATTTGGGGGTGGGACCAATCACCAAACTTTGGGAGCGTTTCACCTGAATAAAGCAACTCTGACAGCTCAGGCCCCAGACTGCGGCTGACAATATGCTACAGATTTTGTTTATTCATCTTCAGTCTTCTGTGCATGCACATATTGGGACTGCGCTTGTGCAGGCCAATCACAGGAGGGCTTTTCTAGCAAAGTCTTGAGCCAAATAGAACTTCAGGGGGAGCCCCTCCCCTCCCAAGTGCACTAGCAACTGTTTTCCTGCTTAAATGGTCATATGCTCTAAAGGGAGGGGGCCCCACTCCCTCAGTTCATCTTTTGCCCCCACAGAGTGAGGGCGTATTCTTAGCTTCTCATCATTGTTTGAAGAAATCTCTCTCTGAGCTGTACTAGGTGCTTTAGTATGACTCAGAAGGTACTTTACAAAATGTGTCTCCAGTGTGGGACAAAAATGACTAGATCTGATGAGCATATGCTTTGTGGTGTGTGTTTGGGTGGAGGCACAGCACACTTCAGCCTAAGGCTTGTGCCAGACATGCAGTTTGGCTAAAAGCTGGCTTATGGGAGAGAGCCCTATCTTGCTCTGGAAGGCCAGCAATAAAGTTACCCGCCCAGGATGAGTGATCTCAGTCCTTAATGGCAAAGTCTCCTGCCCGGCATGATGTTCATTCTGGCCCGCCATCCAGCGCGTCGGTTCTGTTGGCCTCATGCTCGATTCTGACGTGGCACTGGTCGAAATTGCCTTTGAAGTCTCCTAAGAGTTGCTCCTCTGAACCACCAGCGAAAAAGCCTAGAATGAAGACCAAGCATCACAAGCATCATTGGTCGATTCCAAAGCCTCCCATTGGCAGCCTTACAGTCTGATCCACTGTTTTATTAAATTTCATTCAGAGAAAATGGTTCTTAGACCTAATGTTCAATTTTTACCTAAAGTGGTCAGTCAGTTCTATCTAGCACAGGATATGATCCTACTACTACTTTTTTCCAGAATCCCACATCAAGACAGAAAAGACTGTTTACTCCCTAGATGTAAGAAGAGCTTTATTGTTTAGTTTGCATAGAACAAAACCTTTTCGTAAGTCCGTGAGACATTTTCTCTGTCATGCTGGCCCATCTAAAGGTAGGGCAGCCTCTTCACAGATGATTTCAAAATGAATGGTATCCACTGTCAAGTTATGCTACCAACAGGTAAAGCAACGGTGTCCATTTGGCATCAAATCCCAACTCCATGAGATTCTGTCTTCATCTGCTGCATTTCCCGTGTTGTCTCATTGACAGAGATCCGCAGAGCTGTGACTTGGTCATCATCTGATACTTTCATCAAGCATTACACCGTGGGTGTCAGTACTAGAAGGGAGATAGTGGTTGGAAAAGCGGTGCTGCGTTCCATTGTTCAGTAAGAGCATTACACCTACCTCCAAGGTAAAAAGGTTGCTAGTCTCCCAATGTCGGACTGCACAGAGGACTGAAGGTGAAAACAGTGTTGCACTTACCTGTAACTGTTGTTCATCGAGTTGTCTTCTGTGCAGGCACACACTCCCTCCTGCCCTGCTGTGAGCTCTCACTATGCCAGGAATATTATGTTTAGGGTTTGTGGCAGCTCAGGAGAACTGATGGAGTGGGTGAGCCTCTCTTTGGAGCGCGTGACCATTTAAGCGGGAAAACAGTTGCTAGTGTGCTTGGGAGAGGAGGGGCTCCTGTGAAGTTCTGTTTAGCTCAAGAGTTTGCTAGAAAAGTCCTTGACCTGCGCACATGTGGTCCCAGTGTGTGCCTGCACAGAAGACACTCAATGAACAGCAGTTACAGGTACGTGCAATGTTGTTTTTGATCTGTTTTGGAAAGCTAATCAAGTCCCCCAACCCTTTTTATATTGTCTGACTTGGGAACAGTGCTTCTAAAGCCAAAATAGCCTGTCATGTAGTTTGCAAAACTGACAAGATTGCCTCTGAGATGCAGGCAGAAAAATGGGACCGTTTTGTTATTCTGAGCATAAGCTTTGTAAAAATGAAATGTCAGGGTAAAAATGTTGATGACTCGCAAATGTAGGAGCATGTTTTTGTTTTTTTAATGAATCATCTACAGAGCAATAACCTCCAGGGCTTGTGGGGGGGGGGGGAGCTATGAGGAAAATGGATTTTTTTAAATACACAAAAGCATTCAGCATGAAATCATGTCATTGCTGCACTGGGGAGACTTACTGAAAGTCTGGAGCCACTTCCTATATTACCAAATCTCTATTTGGTAGCTTCTTGACACATGCACATCTAATGTGCATTCAGCAGAAAACTTGTATATAGCATCTGTGGACTGGATTCAAAGTACCGTCAGCTAACAGAGCTCAGCTAAGCAAAACTTTCCCCCTTTCCCCTCCTCTACGTCCCACTGAGCTCCCCCAAATCCTGATCCTTGGGGACATTGTGGGATCCGTAATGAAGGGGGGGGGACTGGTTTGAAAACCCCACCACCACCACCAACATTCATTCCCTTGGCAAAAGTAATGTGTGGCAGCAGAAAACAAGGTTCGGGTCTAAATTTATATGGGATTTCACATTCATTCCAGCATGGAATTGTAGTAAAGCTTTTCAGCTGCTTCGCACTTTTGTTGTTGTTGTTGTTGATGATGAATTTGTCAACAGCGTGGAACAGTATTACATTTGAGGAGATGTGAATCGGTATAAAAGTTCTAGCTGCAGATGAAGTCTGGTGGTGGAGGAGGAGGCAGCGGAGGAGGCCGGAGGCGGCAGGTGGCAGAAGAGGAGGCAGGCAGCGGCTACAGAGGCAGAGGAGGAGGTGGTGGCGGAAAAGGCGTGCAGTGGCGGCAAAGAGGTGGGCGGTGGCGGCGGCCAGTGGAGGAGGAGGTGGCTGGCGGTGGCGGCAGCAGCAGCCAGGGGAGGCACCCTTCCCCAAGCCCCGCCGGTTGCCTGGTAAGTTTGGGGTTCCCCCCCCTTTTGCACTTGAGCGCTTGAGTGCCCAATCACCCAAGTGCAAAAGGGGGGGGGGAATGTAGGGATGATCTGGACAGCCCTCTCTCGCAATGATTGTGAGAGAGGGCTGTCGAGATAGGCTCAATTGCGGGTTCCTTGAATGGCCACCGGGAAAATAGTTGATTTTCCCAGGGACGGAAAATGCAGGAGGAACCTCCAGTTGAGCCTGCTTCGGCGCAGGACTAGCCACGGCCGGTGTAATCGGTCCTTTTAAATGCGAGAGGAAACTGCACTTCCTCCCGCATTAAAGGGCCATCACATTAAAATCAGTTAAAATAATAAACAATAAAAAAAATCATACAGGTAGTGAGAATTATTATATCTGTTAGAGTCACGGGTGAAATCAAATGGGCCCTTTTAGCAGATTGGGACCCAGAGCAGGGAAGCCAACTAAAATAGACGCCCACCACCTCAACCGAAGGCCTGGTGAAACAGCTCCGTTTTGCAGGCCCTGCAGAATGATAGAAGGTCCCGCAAGGCCATGAACTCCAGCGGGAGCTGATTCCGCCAGGGTGGAGAAAGCCCTGGTCAAGACTAAGTGGATGTCCTTCAGGCTGGGGGCAACCAGTAAATGTTGATCCTTTTATTTTATATAATTTTTTCTTCTTTTCATTGCATTGCTAATTCTCTATTATTTGTTATTCTTTCTTTCAATAAAAACTTTTATTTATTTTTTTAAAAATGAAGCCGCCATTTTCTCCAGGAGAACTGATCTCCGTTGTCTGGAGGTTAATTGTAATAGCAGGCGATCTGGAGGCCGGCAACCTTAGCTTCAGGTCTTCATTTGAGGAGCAACAGAGGAGAGACATTAATAAATTAAATAAAGATATGATTTGCTTCAAAATAGGAAAATCCAGCAGTTCTATTCTATACTAGCTGCTTCTTTATGCACAGCTTAACCCCACTGAGTGATTAGTTCACAAACAAGCATGCCAGGTTTTTTGAAGACTAGGCAATATTTGGAATTTTCATTGAAACTATATGTGTTCCATTACTGTAGAATTTAGATTGAATTAAGGTGCTGGATTGAAGTTATTGAAAATACAAATTATTCCTTTAATCCTGGTGTTTTATAGTTGTGTTTGATGAAGTATCTGTTTTCATAAGGGTTCTTCTTTTCTGATCATATAATAAAAGGCCAGTCTCTTGCCCTTCCTTTTCTTGCCAAAATGGGAAGCAAAACATTAAAGACCAACCACACAGTATAATCGTCTTTCAACTTCTGGTAACAGGGGTATTAAAAAGGCCCTCCCTAATATCAGCTGGAAAAGGCCGAGTCATAAAATCTGTACTTAAAAGGTGGGTAGGTGTAAATTCAGCACATAGGGCCCTTTTTTCATCTAGGAAGCCGGTTGATTAGAGGCCAGTTGTCTTAATGAATTGGGACCTTGCTGTCATATCTCAGTCCTTTGGGATTGCCACTTCAGGGAGGATCAAATGTTCACATTGAAGGGTTTAAAGAGAGCGTCTTGCAAGTAAGTGACTGGGAAACAGCATCTGTACAAGACCTCAGTGTTGTCATAATGTCCACCTGTAGGGCATTTGCTATCAGCTGAGGATCATAGTAAGAGATACGTTGCAGTCTTAAACTAGTTTACTCATTTCACCTTTTTTTTTAAAAAAAAGATATTTCTACACTGCTTTTTTCCTCAACTGGAATCTGAAGTGGATTACAACCTTCTTTCTCCATACTTCCATTTTATCCTTCCATTTTATCCCAGGTTAGGTTGAGAGACTAAATGGCTGGCCCAAAGGCAGGGTAGGGATTTGAACCTGGGTCTCCCAGATCCTAGTCTAACACTCTTATGACAGCATCACACTGACCCTCTTTGTACAGGAAAAAAATCACCTGTGGAACAGATTTAGGGGTGCCCGGGGATGGAGGCCGGGGAGGGCAGTGTTTGGGGAGGGGAGGGACCTAAGCAAGGCATAATGCCACAGACTGTACCCTCCAAAGCAGCCATTTTCTCCGAGGGAAATCAGTTGTCATTCTGGAAGTTGGCAACCCTAAACAGACTTTAATAAACCAGTTATCCTGTGGCAAATAATCCCCTTTCCCATTCTGTTTCTCTCACTGAAACCAAATGGCCCCCACGCTTGGGCTGCCCAGTCTTAAGGGCTGAATTTAGACGTGACCTATGAAATGCATCATATGGTCTCCTCTTGTTTTCTAGAAAGGCTAAAAACAGCCATGGAGAGATTAGAGCTATGGAGGCGAGGCCCTAGGCTTTCCTTGTTTTCCTCATGTCATCCACCACCGCTACCCCCAATTTGGGAGCTGTTATTTCCCTGTGCAGCAATTTGAATCAGGAAAATAATATGGGGGAAAGATGATTTCGCATCCAGTGCCACGGTCCTGTTTTCAAATGTCACCACTCATGGCTTCTTTTAACCTTATGGTAAAGAAAGAAAGGGCAGGGCTTAATCACTGACCTCTCAGATCATGCCTAGCTTGACATGTGTAAATGAAGCATTGTAAATGGGTGTACTTGAAGAGGCATCCAAGGTGTCTGCTCCACCTGACATCAGAAAGCTTTGTGCCTACAATAAGCAAATGTGAATCGAGGGCAGGCAGAGGGAAGAAATACATGCACAAATGCACACAATCAGTTTGTGACTTTACATGGATCTAGATTTTGGGGGTAACCTATTTCTTCAAGAGAAAGCTGTTGAGATGGCAAGTTAGTAGCATCTCTCTCCTTGCAAACGGGGTAGGACATACTCTCCAAATAGATGCTGGTTCTCTAGGATTAATAAGGCAACATTTTGCCATATGTGGTGGTTGGGCATATGAGCTCTATGTTTTGCAAGGTGAAGAAGAAGAAAAAGAAGAAGAGATTGGATTTATATCCCGCCCTTCACTCACTTGGAGTCTCAGAGCAGGTTACAAACTCCTTTCCCCTCCCCACAACAGACACCCTGTGAGGTAGGTGGGGCTGAGAGAGTTCTGAGGCAACTGTCCTTGAGAGAACAGCTGGTACAGAGCTATGGCTTGCCCAAGGTGCAAGTGGAGGAGTGGGGAATCAAACCCGGATCTCCCAGATTAGAGTCCATGCACTTAACCACTACACCAAACCAAAGATGGTTTTAGATGCAATGTCCTCTGGGTCCGGCATAAGCCTTACTTGTGGTCCAGTGATCTTATTGATTTATTTAGATTTTTTGACCGCCCTTCCTCACTTGCATGGGACTCAGGGCAGTTTACAACAGATTAATTCAGTACCTTCTAAAATCAGTTCAAACCATAAAAATTCAGAATTTAAGTGTTTGAAGACATTTTAAAAACAAGATGGCAGTGCTAGCATTCAGTCAGGAGGGGGGGAACCAGGCAGATGTAAGGAACCGTCACTGGCCTCAACCTGGCGGAATATCTCTGCCTTGCATGCCCTGCAAAATTTTAATAGATCAGACAGGGCACGGATGTCATTTGACAGAGAGTTCCACCAGGCCAGTCGAGGCCAAACAGATATCTTTGGGAGTGAGGACCACCAAAAGATTCTTATCTGCTGATCTTAATGCCCATCAGGGGACATATTGGGAGAGGCGGTCCTGAAGGTACATAGGTCCCCAACCATTAAGGGCTTTAAAGGTAAGCACTAAAACCTTGAATCTGATCTGGTGCTCCACTGGCAACCAATGCAGTTTGCACAGCACTGATGTATATGTGTCCTCTGTGGGGTCCCTGTAAGGACACACACTGCCACATTTTGTACCAGTTGGAGCTTCCAAGTCAGTTTCAAGGGTAGCCCTACATAAAGCAAGTTACAGTAATCCAACCTGGAGGTGACCGTTGCGTGGATTACTGTGGCAAGGTTGGGGCGAGACAGAAAAGGGGCCAGTTGTCTGACCTGGTGCAGCTGGAAAAATGCCTGCTGGACAACATTGGTGATCTGGGCCTCCATAGATAGGACAAGGTCCAAGATCTCCCCCAGACTCCTGACAGTAGGTGCTGGTGTCAGAGGCACCCCACCAAGGGCTGGGAATTGGCTCCCCACTCCTGAACTACCCCCTACCCCCAGCCACAGAACCTCTGTCTTAGTTGGATTCAGCTTCAACCGGCTTTGCTTCAACCATCCCACCACGGCCTCCAAACCCTCAGCCAGATTTTTTGGGGTGGAGTCTGGGTGGCCACCCATCAACGGATATAGCTAGGCGTCATCAGCATATTGGTGACACCCAAGCCCAAAACTCCAAACCAGCTGGGCGAGGGGGTGCATATAGATATTAACAGCATTGGGGAGAGGATTGCCCCCTGCGGCACTCCACATATTAGTGGGTGTCTAGCTGATGTCTCTCCCACAGCACCACCCTCTGTCCCCGACTATGGAGAATTGAGCTCAGCCACTTCAAGACTGTCCTAGGGACTACTACGTTGGCAAGGCAGTGAATCAAGGGATCATGACTGACCACGCCAAACACTACTGTAAGATCTAACAATATCAGCAGTGTTGACTCGCCTTGAACTAGCTGCCTATGAAGATTATCCGTGAGGGTGACCAACAACATCTCCATGCTACGGCCAGGGCAGAATGGGTCCATTGGAACAGGGATTGGAATGGGTCCATTGCCTATGTTTCATCCAGAAAACTCTGGAGCTGCTCGACAACCTCTCTTTCAATTGCCTTACCCAGAAATGAAAGACTCAAGACTGGACAGGAATTGACTGGATTGGTAGGATCCAGGGTTGGCTTTTTTCAAGAGTGGAACAACCACAACCTCCTTCAACCCCTCTGGATAGACCCCTGAATCCAGGGACAGATTAACAATGTCCACCAGGGGACCCTGTATACCTTTACCACCAGCCTTCGCCAGCAATGGAGGACACAGGTCTAGGAGGCATGTGGTTTGCCTAACAGCACACAGAATCCTGTTGACATCAGCTCTAGAAAGCCGACTGAAAGTTTCCTGAACTGTATCCAAAGATGGCCACGGGACCTCCGGTTCACTTACTGTATCAATAGTGGTCACGGCAGAGGGACAAAACTTTTTTTTTTTGCAAAAAAAAGCTTGCAAAACTTCAGAGCTGGCAGCCAATTGCTTAACATTTTGATTCTTCTCAGTAAGAGAACTTAACTTTCCAGTTACCCTGAATAACTGCACTGAGCGTGAGCTTGCAAACACAATGGAGGCTGTGAAAAACTCTTTCTTCGTAGCCTTCACTGTCATCTCATAGGCTTTAAAAAACGCCTTATAAGATGTTCTTGCCTCTTTGTTCTGAGTTCACCGCCACACTTGCTCTAGCTGTCTCAACTTCTGTTTTATCCCCCTGATTTCCATTGTCTACCAGGGGGACAATTTAGCGTGGGATCAGAGAGGGATTGGGGGGGGGGGGGGGCGGAATCTCATCAACGGCTTCAGAGAGATGAGAATTCCAGGCCCCCATCAGCGCATCTAATGAGGGCATCAGATCCCACAGAGCATTCTGGAATCCCACTGGATCCATGAGTCTCTGCGGGCGAGCATAAATCCGCTCATCACCTAGACAGGGGGTGGGTGGGATATCCTCTCGGGCCTTCAGGGCAAAATGATCTGACCATGGCACTCTGTCCTGATCTGCCAGATCCATGTTTATCCCCATGCCAAAAATATGGCCTACCTGATGTTTGGGACCTGAGGCAATCTGGGAGAGTCCTAGTGCTGCCATGGATGACACCAGGTCCACAGCCTGCGTGGAGTCCGCAGCGTCGGCATGGACATTGAAGTCCCTGAGAAGTATCAGTCTCGGAAACTCCAAAGCCTAGCCTGCTACCCACTCCAACAGGCTCAGCAGGGTGTCTGCTTGTGCGCTAGGCAAACAATGACAGTTCTTAAGGGGTTACAGGTATTTGCCTTGACTAGGCCTCAGCAAGGAAGCACCTCACTTTGGAATGCCCTCCCTCTGGAGGTTTACCTAGCTCCAACTTTACTTGCTTTGACGTGCCAGGGTTAAAACTCAGGCTTTTAATTAGGGGTTTTCTCTTAACCGCTTATTGATGGTCTGCTTCTGTTTTATGGGTAGTTTTTAATTCTGCTTATTTCTAATGGTGTGTGTATTTAATGGTGTGTGTTTGGTGTAGTGGTTAGGAGCACGGACTCTGATCTGGGAGAACCGGGTTTGATTCCCCACTCCTCCACATGCAGCTGCTGGGTGACCTTGGGCAGGCCATAGTTCTCTCGGAGCTGTTCTCTCAAGAGCCATTCTCAAAGAGCTCTCTCAGCCCCAACTATCTCACAGGGTATCTATTGTGGGGAGAGGAAGGGAAGGAGATTGTAAGCTGCTCCGAGACTCCAAGTGAAGGGCGGGGTATAAATCCAATCTCTTCCTCCTCCTTCTACTGTGTTTTTTAATTGTAAACTGCATTGAGCAGAACTCCGAAGAGGTGGCTTAGAAATATTTTAAATAAAATGAATATAGTTACGGCAGCATAATTCATTTTTAACAACGTTGGTACAACAAAAGGCACTTTCTCAAGAGAGACAAAATAAATTGAGACCTATCCAGATTAATTGGAGGATCAAAAGTTCAAGGATGCTGAAAAACTGGGTAGAATTTGCAAACTGATTCTAGGATATACTGCATAGAGGTGTGAGAATAGAATAAAAGATTGGATTTATACCCCACCCTTCACTCGGAGTCTCAGAGCGGCTTACAAACCTCTTTCCCTTCCCCTCGCCACAATGGACACCCTGAGAGGTAGGTGGGACTGAGAGAGCTCTTTCCAGAGCTGTCCTTGGGAGAACAGCTCTGACAGGACTACGGCTTGCCCAAGGTCATCCAGCAGCTGCAAGTGGAGGAGTGGGGAATCAAACCCGGCTCTCCCAGATTAGATCTTGCGCACTTAACCACTACACAAAACTAGGTGCAATCCATTCTAGATGATTTTGGATTCTGAAACAGTAATTTAATATCTGGAGGATAAATTGATTTGTATACATGGCGGCTTTGTTATTTGTTTTGTAGCCCTCATATATATAATCAGAAAGAAATGCATGCACATAGGTGTGTGATGTGGCTGAATATAGTAAAGATAGATCTAGAGCAGGGGTGTTGAACTCATTTGTTATGAGGGCCGGATCTGACATAAATGAGACCTTGTTGGGCCAGACCATGTGTGTCATAAAATGCAATGCCAGGTAGCGGAGATATTAACTTTATTCAGAACACAAACACAAAGATTTTCTTTTACTTAAAATAAAAACATGCTTAAAACATTAGCGTTCTTGCAATATTTTGTTTATTTAACCATATCTGATAACTGATACCTCTTGCTCTGAATTATTGCATCAAAATTTCTGTGCTGTTGCAATCTTGAGTATATTGTTCCGGTGTGTATCTGTAAGGTGCAAACCTACTTTTGATTTATTGAGATTCACCACAGAAATCTCATGTTCAGAGTTCTGAGTCTAGGACCCAGGGGAAAACAGGAAATGGCTGAGCAATTGAGAGAGTCTGGCGAAGCAAGCTACGATGCAGCAGCAGCAACAGAACGGGAAGCAGGAGATGGCCAGTTCCAGTGCGGGCCTGATAGAAGACCTCTGGGGGCCTGATCTGGCCCCTGGGCCGCATGTTTGACACCCCTGATCTAGAGTGCACGAGGATTCAAGCTAGACTAAGAATCAACTGATATGGACAGAAGTAGCTCTGCTATCTTTGTGTCAGCTAAGATCTTTCTCTCTTGGCTTTAACTCTTTCAGCAGAAGAATAGGGACAAAGTTTAGAGTCCAGTGGCACCTTTAAAACCAACAAAGTTTAATTCTGGGTATAATCTTTCATGTGCACCCACACTTCTTCAGAATATGAAGGTGACAAAACAAACCATTCTGTGACACTATCCACTTTGTTTTGCATAAGAAAATTGCCAGCAGTTGCTCAAAGGAGAAACCTATTTAATGATATAATTTCACACACAGAGAGACAGACGCACATAGCTTTAGTCTCTAATTATATATTCAGAAGTACGTCTAAGGAACTCTTCATTATACAAAGTAGATGAAGACTTTCAGACTTCTGAATAAATTACAGCAGAGAAAAACAAAACTATCATTCAGGCAGAAAATGCCTTCATCGTTTTTAAACTGTCACTGAGCATACCTATGATATTAGAGCCATAACTCAAAAAGCTGTCAACATTATGAAAGTGCTGAATGACAAAAGGGACTTCCCCTAGATTTTTATGAGACAGAGGAAATTGAGAGACTCAAAGAATGATTTTATATCTATCTTTTAAAATGCCTTAAAACACAGACCAGGAAAACATAACAACTGTCTCTGGAGTTTTCCCCCGTGGCTTACAGTATTTTATTTATTTAAAACATTTTAATCCAATCAGGATCTACAAGGCAGCAAACATAAAAACGTTAAAATATTTAAACAATTATAATACAATTGAAATATAAAATGCGATTAAAAACACATAAACAAACAGTGCTAGGAGGAGGGCCAAAATCCATTCTTGGGGTATGGCAGATGCTGCCAAAATATACCAATAGAGGGAGGCAAACAAATTTCCCTAGGGAGGGAGTTCCAAAGTTTTGAAGCTACAATGTAGAAGACCCTCTCTTGGGGCACCACCTGTCTAGCCTCAGATGGTGAAGGCAACCAAAGCAGGGACTCCAAGGTGACCAGAATGAGTGGGTATGTTTGTATAAGACAAGACGGTCTTTAAGGTATGTAGAAATAATATTTAATATTTTTATTGTGCAGTAAAATTGATGCAGCACTAACTTGTCCAAAGGGGATATTCATACTCTCCCATTAGGTATGTATTCATTTACAAAAGATGCCTAATTTGCATAAAAGTCCATGGTTTCCCTTCTATTGTCCTGTTACTCACATCAATCAGTTGTGCTGCTTTTAAAGTGTTGGCTACTAAATGACAATGCCTTAGCTAAGCCAGCAGCAAGATTGCAGGACAAAATGTCCTAGAATGACATTTCCTATGGGCAAGATCTAACTCTAGACAGAAGTTGCCAATGGGGTTGAAACTGCCAAGCGAATGTCACCAGTGAACAGTTGGGGGAGAGGAATTTTACATCTCTGGAGGCCATGGATGATCCCTTCTTAGGGTTTCCAGGCAGGGCCACTTGGGGGCGGGGCATGGGAAGGGAACCAAAACTTGATATAGCACCATCCCTTCTGGTGAAGACACAGAAGTGATGTCAACTTGACACTCTAGGAATCTGTCAGACCCCTGAGTCAATCAGTTCCCAACACCAGTCATTTCAAAGAATGCAGTTTATTGAGACATTGAAGAACTTCAGGTGCTTAACATAACTTTGTTAGAGCTAAGGTATATTGGTGCAAAACAAGCAATTATACTCAAAGCATACATCATAGGAATGGCTCGAGGCCAATCAGGGGACAGGCATGAGCCCACCAGAATAATGGACACCGGTTCACAGGGGAAAGATGATACCGGGCACAACAGACATTCCAGGCTACTCTTGCAGGCCAGCCAAGATAACAGGGCGGCTGAGAACAGAAACCTAGAATTCCAAGCTACTTCCATCCCCATGACAACCAAGCCAATAACATGGCGAGGTCTGACAGAATCCCCCCTCCCAAGTTTCTATGGTAAATACCATAGTAATGGGGAAATTTACTAGCGCCATCACCCAACACAATGATGTCATATCCAGGTCTTCACCCGGAAGTGGCATTGCCACAGCATGCCCTCCCCACTTTTGCTCCAAGCTCCAGAAGCTCAGGAAAGGTTGCCTGCCCAGCTTCCCTATACCTCCCTGATATCACCTAGCCCCCAAAACATAGCAAGTTAAGAAGCTGTAATGCAGGGATGGATAGGTGGGTCCAGGTGGACGCACAGAATACATGCAACATTGATTTATGGCAATTTTGGACTGGTGCCTGTCCTAACTATGCACTCATGTTGAATCCAAAGGCCCTTTCATTAGTTATATTGCATGCCAGCTTCTTGGGATATATAACTCCAGCGATGGGTCAATTGCACTGGCTACCTATTTGCTTCCAAGACCTTTTCAAAGTGCTGGTTATCACCTTTAAAGCCAGTTTGGTGTAGTGGTTAAGTGAGCGGACTCTAATCTGGGAGAACCAGGTTTGATTCCCCACTCCTCCACTTGCACCTGCTGGATGACATTGGGCAAGCAATAGTTCTGGCACATCTGTTCTTGAAAAAGAGCAGTTTCTGTCAGAGCTCTCTCAGCCCCACCTACCTCACAGGGTGTCTGTTGTGGGGAAGGGAAAGGAAAGGAAAGGAATTTGCCACTCTGAGACTCCTTTGGGTAGTGAAGGACGGGGTATAAATCCAATATCTTTTCTTCTTCTTCTCTTCACATCCTGGGGCTCTCCTGCCATTCAAACCACATCTCCTAGTGCATTTTCAATGTTGGGTACACTTAGGCTTGCCAATTTCCAGGTAATGATGGGGATCTGCTGCCCCCATCTCCTATTGGTTGCCACTGCTGAGCAAGGTGGTGGAAGGAAATGCCCAGGTGAAGTGTGGGGGTACAGTTGGGATCCCAGCACGATGACATTGCTTTTGATACAACTCAGAAGCGACATCATCATGTGGGGTGATGCTCTAGAAAATGACAGAGCATAACCTCAGTGTGTTTTGTAAGGCTGCCAGTCTGGTTTGGAAAAATTCCTGGAGATTTGGGGGTGGTGTCAGAGGATTGCAGAGTATGGGAGGAGAGAACTCCGTGGGGGTGTGATGCCATAGAGCCCACCCTCCAAAGGTGCCATTTCCTCCAGGAGAACTGATCTTTGTAGTCTTGAGATTAGTTGCAATTCTGGGAGAACTCTAGGCCTCAGCTGGAGGTTGGCAGCTCTAAGACCGAGTCTCCTTTCATGTGTACTTAGGAAAAACAATTGTGTCTGCAGCTAAAATCACTTCTGAAAACACCCTTAGGGAATATACATCCTAATTTTCTTTTCTTTTCTTTTCTTTTCTTTTCTTTTCTAAGGATGTTCATGAATTTGTTCTTAATGCTGTAACATCTGCAAGGTTAACATTTGCTCAAAATGGGAAGAAGAAGAAAATTCCGAAGAGGATTGGTTAGAAAAATTAACAGAGTGTATTTGTTTATACAGACAAACCTGTTTATTACACGGCCATGTGTCTAATAAATTTTGGAAATGGAAATTTTTTATCTAGAATGAGAAGATAATTTTGAGTCTGTAGATCTGATGTTTATAATAGCTCTGTAATATGTATCCTGTATTTTAGCCCTTCATGTGTATTGGATTTATTCCTTTTCCCCCTTTTTATCAAATAAAACTTTATTTTTTAAAAAAATAAAGTTTGCGTTATGTACCATTTTACTAAAAATTCTGTGTTACATAAGACTAAGGGTATTATAAATTTAGAAGACTTTAAACATGTGTTTCTGAACTTTTAAAAATTATTATAATGGAACATTTAAATATTAAATTAAATATTTTGAAAATGCATTTTGGGAAACAATGTTCTCAGACATGTTCTATGTTTATAGTCTGAATTATCCCCAACCAACATAAAACTGAGATACAAACTCTGGAATATTATGTATTTCTGTGCTGTATTAGGTAAGTGGAACATGTGGGATCATCATGGGAGATGAAGTGCCTTCCCTTGGATATAGTGGACTGTATTTTACTTAAAGCAATTTTACGCAATAGGAGTATTCTTTTTTTCTTTTTAGTTCATGACCACTTCAGCTCTAATTCTGCCAAGTAAAATTCAGACCTGGGTATCGAACCCGTGGCCTGTTTTTCTTCTCTCTCTTTCCTTTCCTGGTGTCAGTTATTCCCCAGGGCATTGTTAAACGTAGATAAGAAGGCTCAATCGGTTTTCGTTACAAGATGATAATCCTCCTCCCCCCTTTCTCACTGTTGCCTGTTAGGTTAAATGAATTTTAGCTGAGGGTTGATAATTATCATAGAGAAGAAGATAACACATTGAGAGTTCATTTTCCATTCCTAGCACTTGCATTCTTTTGAATTCTCCACACCCTGACACCATTTCCCATTCTGTCACTTCTTCTTACACCACCCCTGCCTCCTCATAAAAGGGTCTCTTTAGAAGGAGACCATAGACTTTTTTTTTGCTGGCAGCTGGCGGGAATTGCTTCTTTTCTCCCCAAATCCTTGTTCTAGAGAGGACAAATTACAAGAGACTTTGGTGAGCATGGAAGAAAATGTGAGCTCTGAGAATTCCCCCTTCCTTTCTTCCTGGGACTGGAAGAACAACGCAGGAACTATGGTGCTGAGACAGTGTCCATCCCCTCAGAGCCTGTCTCCATCTCCTTCCTTTGAATCTTACTCATCCTCTCCTTGTCCGGTTGTTGTGGAGGTGCCCTGTGCCAATGGCGGCAGCAGCAGCAGCAGCAGCAGAAGGAGTGACAGCAGCAATAGCTTGATGGGATATACCTTGGTGGAGTTTCCTGCCATCTATCTACCAAACCCTGGACAGGGCCAGAAGGGTCCCAAAGTCAGGATGTCAGCCCAGCGCAGACGAAAAGCCAGTGAAAGAGAGAAGCTGCGGATGAGGACCCTGGCTGAGGCACTGCACACCCTGCGCAACTATCTGCCTCCAATCTACAGCCAAAGAGGGCAGCCTCTCACCAAGATACAGACGCTGAAATACACCATCAAGTATATTGGTGAGCTCACAGACCTGCTGAACAGTGTCAAACAGGCACAGATGCCCTGAGGAGACTTGGAAGTTTAAGATCCTTCTTCTCAGACAGAGAAGCACCGGGCGCTCTTCCCACCCCTTACCCACACCCACAGGAAAAGGACAAAAAATTTCCTTTTAGATAACGCTGAACTTATTCCACAGAATATTTTTTTTTCTGCTATGAGGAGATGTATGGCAACAGAGTTAAAGAGGACGTTTGGTTTTTTGGATGCAGCAAAGAAGCAATACCTCAGGTGATTCAGGATCCATCCATCTGGTTGGCTGCTGTGTGAACAGAATGTGGTACTTGATAGGATTCGGTCAGATCCAGCATGGCTCTTATTATGCAGTTGGAATCAGAAACAATTTCTACAGTGTTGATTCTGACAGGATTTATAGACCAGAATTCTTCTTGATAATCTTTCTTCTTATTAATAGTTGCCCAGTTTCAGTTATTGGGATGTGTTTTGAGAAGGTGGTCCACGAATTCTAAATAAAATGTACATTTTTAAATCATGTGTATTGGTTAGTAGGCACTTTATATTAGCAGCAAGAAGAAAGTATGTATACGTAGTTGAAGAATAGTCTTTAATAAACCTATATGCTACAGTAGAACAATTAAAAAATAATGTCTTTGACTGAAAGTAAAATTTTAAAAAGAAAATTTCCACCAGATTTCTTTGTACTGGTTCATAATACTGAGTAGCTATTTTCCTATTGTTATTATTTTTTATTATTGCTGTTACTGTTATTTAGAAGATGTTTTTTTCTTTTGTTAAATGTCAGTAATTAGTTCCAAAATTATTCTTCTTCCAATAAACTGTACAATGTTTTAGGCCTATTTCAGCCAGAAAGCATTTACTCCTTTATAAACACAGGGCAGCTCTGCAATTGGCCATTGACAATGCAATGCTATGCAAGTTACTGCAGTCTGAACTCATAGATGTCAATGGGCTTTTTAAAAAAAATTAATTTTTTTAATCACCTCTCTCAAACAAAACAGAAATAAAAAATAACAAGATATAACATCAATAGTAGCAGGTCTACAGATAAGCATCTATAAAAGTTTCTCAGATATCTAAAAACATGTTCATGCACAACTGTTGTCTATATGTCATATGTTCAAATTTTAACAAGGTTGTATATTACTAAATCCTTTGGATTATGGGAGGTGGGCATTTATCTCTCCAGTGTTGTAATATAAGTCTTTTAGCAACAGTAAGGGTACAAAGGATCCATTTTAATTGACCATTAATTAGTCTCCAGGAGATAGGTAGATAATTTAAAAGGATATACGTATCCTCAAAGATCAATGAATATTCTAATACAAAATTAATATGAGTAATCACTTGCTCCCAAAAGGACCAAATAACTGGACAGGTTCAAAACATATGTTTAAGAGATCCATAAAAACAACAGGTATAAAGTTTAGGCCTTAGGCTAGAGTTACTCTGCATCAGGTTGCATCATAAGTGCAGTTTGAACACAAATGTGTAGCAACCAAAGAGCAAGCAATGGGCAGGGAGCTGTTCCTGTTGGCAGCAGACGATAGGATTCGCAATAATGGGTTTAAATTAAGGGTGGAAAGGTACCACTGGATATTAGGAAAATCTTTTTCACAGTAAGAGTTGTGCAACAGTGGAATCAGCTGCCTAGGGAGGTGGTGAGCTCCCCCTCCCTGGCAGTCTTTAAGCAGCGGCTGGACATACACTAGTCAGGAATGCTCTAGGCTGATCCTGCGTTGAGCAGGGGGTCAAACTAGATGGCCTGTATGGCCCCTTTCAGCTCTGTGACTCTACGATTCTATGTGAGAACTTCGGCTGTCAACAGCATTAATAATTAGGGGCACACTCTGGCAACAGTTCACAGATAAGCTCCTTTGAAAGCAATGACATTTATTACTTTTCTTCATTTATATCCTACCTTCCTACAGCTTTATATCCTTTATATCATTTATATCCTACAACTTACATTTCTCTCCTCTTCTCTATTTGATCCTCACAACAACCCTGTGAGGTAGGTTAATCAGAGAGTGTGTGACTGGCCCAAAATCACCCAGCAAGCTTTCATTACATAGTTAAGTCACACAACTAACTTTTTAAAAGTTGCACCCACCAAGAAAGTTGCAAATTATTCACCAAGATACCCTGTGCCACACAAGTGATATGTGTGGGCTTCTTTAAATGTGAGAAAACACATTGACAAAGCATGCTTCTGTCTATCAGATGATTATACACATAGGATGCTCTATGTATAGACAAAGAATGGCTCTCTGGCATGTGTACATATAATATATCCAGACAAGTACATTTGGCTGATGGGATAAGCTATGCATATATTGAACATTATTTCTATGCAAAAAAAAAATCTAGTTAGCATGATGTCATGCATGAAATATGTCTCTCCCTACCTTGGTAATTTGCATGTTAGTATGTTGCATATGTGTTTTATTTAATTCATTCATTTATACCCTGCCTTTTATCCCACTGGGGAACCAAGGCAGCTTACATCATTCTCCTCTTCTCCATTTTATGCTCACAACAACCCTGTGAGGTAGGTTAGGCTGAGAGTGTGTGACTGGCCCAAGGTCACCCAGTGAGTTTCCATGGCAGGAGTGGGGATTCAAACCCAGTTCTCCAAGATACTAGTTTGACACCATAACACAATGGCTGTCTTGTATTTGAAAACCCAAGAAACCCCACTTAAATATATAATATGCACTATGATGGATTTCTCTGTCTGAAAGTGACACGTCACTGTTAAACGCCAATATGAATTACGCAACTGACTGAAGTATGCTCCAAGCTCATCAAGGAGAAAGAACATTCAGGCTGCATTCACGGGCAGCCTGTGACACCCCAGATCTAGATGATCTAAACTGCAACCCAAAGCAACTTACAAAATAGTCTGTGCAAAGTAGGGTAACCCCCTCAGAGCCCTGTGTTATGTCCTAGCTTGCCCTGGGTGGTATGCCATATGTATGGTGAGACAGCATTCTCAGACGTCATAAACAAGTCTCTAAGAAGCGAGGTGTTTAAAGTGAGGTCATTCCTAACCTAGGAAGATTTTGTCACATCTCAAAGTGCTGTTAAGTGTCCAACAACAGAGAATTTCAAAAACAAATTGCATATCATAAGAAATTCTCTCTTAAAGCATGTTAAAATCATTTTCAGATCCATATGTATTCACATCTGAGAACCTTTCCTATTGCATGGAAAGGTTCTCAGGAGAGAATATCCTTGGGACCCAGTTGCATCCCTGCAAATAAAGGAAAGTTTTAGTATTTAGAAATCCTTCCAAGTTATAGCCTGTCATTCACCTTCAAAATGTGTTCAAAGCCTAGGCATTCTCTTCAGCAGAACAGTGAGCGCCACAATTGTCTTCTCAAATACCCTTCTCCTCCTCCTCCCCACTGAAAAAGACAAACCTCCCCCCCAATATTTCTGTGAACCTGCTGAAGTCTTAATTACTTTTAACTTTCAGATCATGAGTGTCACGGGCCACACCACATGGCAAAGTTAAAAGGAAATATTTGCATTGGCAGTTTTCCTTGAAATTGATTTAGCACGACCCCTTTCTTGCCTTCCACTATAAGAATGGGGAGAAGAATCTCTATGTTGCTGCAATGCAGATGGGAATTTAAAAGAACAGAATAAAGTGCCCCCCCCCCCCAGATAGGACATGGAACATTTTAGAAATGTGCCACACACACACATGTCTATTTTGTTTTGTTTGGGGGGTTTGGCCAAGGGATCTATATTCTATTCTGCCTTCAAAAACAATTTAATTAAGCGGGAGAGTAAGTCCAGTCGAATAAAATAGGGCTTGCTTCTTGATCTACTTCACTGATACCCTGTCTTTCTCGCTGTTGGACACCTAAAGCAGCTTACATTGTCATCTCCTCCATTTGATCTTCACAACAATCCTGTGAGGTAGGTTGAGAGGGTGATTGGCTCAAGGTCATCCTGCAAGCTTCCATGGCAGAGTGAGGATTCAAATCTGGGTCTCCCAGACACTCTAACCATCATACCACGCTGCTTAGTAGGCCTGCTTGGAATTGCTCCCTGACTGTATTAAATGTTTTACACACAGCAAGTTTGTTCTGGTATAAATATCTGTAGGAACTGTCGTCTGCGTTGGTTGTACAGAATATTATAATACCATTTCCTTTTGTGTAAACACCGGCTAGTTTTTCCCCACAGCACACAAAACTGATCAGCAACGATAATGCATGAAATATGTTTCTGTTTTGTCTGGGAATGTGAAATAGGCAAACTATGTGACCTGATCTCCTTTAGTACCATGTTCCCAATATTTATTGACTCTTTAAAGGAGATCAGGTCACATTTTTCCTGAGACCTCTCCAACAGAAATTAAGCTCTATACAGTTTAGCAATTTCTTGCAGATAAATTATTTAACTTGTTAGGAGACCACTGGGGACAGGGCAGTCCTGGACATGAAGCAATATGGATACTTCCTAAGAAAATGTTATTTATATACTTAGTTCATTTATCTTCCACCTTTCTCATTGAACAGTTAGATTCAATTCCAAAAGCTCTGTATGAAACCAGCAAGAGTTTCAAGGTGCAAGCTTTCAAGAGTCAAAACTCCCTCCATCAGATATGAATAGGAATGAAGATTTGAGCCTTTTAATCCCAGTCAGAAGGCAGGAGGGGTGTTGTAAAGAATGCTGGTAAAGGATGCAAAGGTAGGATGCATATTATAATCAGCTTGATTAGAGCACAGGGGAAATGCTTGGGGGCAGAAAATTAGCATCTCTAGTGAGATAAGAATCCTATGTCTCTGATCAGTCCTGTGGGGGGGGGGGGGAGGCATTGTTCTGAACTCATGGATGAATTCAAGTTCAGCAATCTTGCATTGTAATTGTGGCAAAAAGGCCATGTCTGGAGTAGAAAGAAGAGAAGACTCTGCAGGGAGCAACAAGAAGTCAATGAAGAAGAAGAGGAGGAGGAGGAGGTTGGATTTATACGCCACCCGTCACTCAGAGCAGCTTACAAACTTCTTTCCCTTCCCCTTCCCCACAACAGACACCCTGCAAGGTAGGTGGAGCTGAGAGAGCTCTGACAGAAACTGCTCTTTTTCAAGAACAGCTGTGATGAACTACTGCTTGCCCAAGGTCATCCAGCAGCTGCATGTGGAGGAGTGGGGAATCAAACCCGCTTCTTCCAGATTAGAGTCCGCGCACTTAACCACTACACCAAACTGGTAGCAGGACAAGAGACCCCCAAGGAACTTGCAGAGTAGTTATCCCATTCCTCATACCTTTGCTTCCTCCCCTCTCCCTCTCTCACACTCTTCCATCCCCCCTTTCTTACTCTCTGTCTCTCCTCCACTCATGTTACTTCCTCTCTCTTTCTACCCCCGCCATCATTCTCTTTGCTTTTCTGCTTCCCCACCTCTTTCTCTTTCCGCCCCATCCTATCACTATCTTTCTGCCCCCCTCACTCTCCCAGCCTCCTGCCTGCTTCCTCCCACACCCCACACAGCAGCAGCAGCAGCAGCAGCAGTGTTCCCAGCCAAGGGGAGAGTCACTGTTTAACACAGAATAAATCACAAACAATATAATAGCCCAACAGGGTCTATATGTATAATAAACAACCCACCAGGGTCTACAAGAAAAACACATAAGTCTCTCTCTTGTACAGAATACAATCAAATAAAGACACATGATCTTCAGACGAAGGACGAAGATGGCGGCTTTGATCCTTTGTTTCGTCAGGAGTTTCTTCAGCTTGAACCGCTTCAGAACAAGAAATCCAATTTCTATTCTATTCAAAGATGATTATTCCAAAAGTACAGGGGTCATTTTGTAGAAAAAGAGGTGCAGGAGCTCATTAGCATAACTCATTTGCATATGCCACGCCCCCTAACATACTGGAAGTGTGTCAGAAGGCAACACTCACCCCACAGGCTCCACTCCACAGGTGAGTGAAACTGACCTGCTCTTCCTCCATTCCCTTCCCCATCCAATACTTTGTGCAATAAAAATAAGCGTAAAGAACACACCCTCATTCTCTTCCTGCTCCCTTGAAACCACCAGGTTTCAAGTAGACTTGAGATACCCAGGACATGTGCACCACCCATCCCTTCCACTTCCCCTCCCCACAACAAGACACCCTGTGAGGTAGGTGGGGCTGAGAGAAGTCTTTTGAGAACTGCTGATGAGAGAACAGCTCTGAGAGAATTTGTGACTCACCCAAGGTCACACCAGCAGCTGCACGTGGAGGAGTGGGGAATCAAACCTGGTTCTCCCAGATTAAAGTCCAACTCCTGACCACTACACCAAACTGATAAGGTGGAAGCTGCTGAAGGGTTGGTGAAATTTCTCCAGTACTTATGTGCCATGTGCCCAGATAAAAAATTGTATACTTAGAAAATTTATATGCCACCTTGAGCAAGTCTCTGGAAAAGCAGCACACAGTCATAAAAGGAACAATGATAAAATTATCACTATTAAAACAAAACATTAAAAACAATAAAGACCCTAGCAGGGCTTTCCCCAGGGCGCTGCGCCTCTGCACTGCTCAGGGAAGCTGAGGAGGGGGCGGGGCTTGGTCATGTGCCCACCCCCTGGGCTCCTCACTCCTGGAGCTGTGCTCCTGTGTGCTCCCGCTCCAACGGACCCCTGCAAAAGTAAGAGCATTGACAGGCAACCGATCCAAAAAGGGACACAGCCTCACATAGTCGGCATGCCTCACATAGCTAGAGTTGTAGTTAAGAACATAAGAACATACGAGAAGCCACTGCTGGATGAGGCCAATGGCCTATCCAGTCCCATTCCTCTCTCTGTCTCTCCTCTTTCCTATCAAGTATGTTAATTCCTAAATAAACCTTTATCTCCTTTTAAATTAGGTCTTGTGCTGTTGCTGCAATAATTATGCTGCCAACAGTAATTTCCCCTTTAAGTTTCTTTGTTTGAGGACTGCTTCTCTTAGCTCAGTAATGGAATGACCTGGAGTGGGGTTTTTTTTGAGTGTTGAGGTTTTTAATGTCAGATTTATGTCCATTTTATTCTTTTGTGTATGTACTGACCTGTTTGTCCAAAGTAGAGAGTGAAAGGGCATTGCTGACATTTAATGGCATGTATAACACTGAAAGATGAACAAGTGAATGAATCTGAGATGGTACGGCTGGTGTTGTTAGGTCTGGTGACTGTGTTGTAAGAGTGGATATGGGGACAGAGTTGGTATCTTGGTTTACTGCAAGCCCTGATCCCAGAGGGTTTAAGGTTAGGAACCTATCTGTAGACAAGACAGCCTCATTGAGACTCAAGGCAGATAAGAGAGTTGCAAGAACAATGGAATACAAAACATTATTTTCTACACACCCACCCACCCACGAACAATGCAATAGAACTGGATCACACAATTAAAGAACAATGAAATAAAAACAGTTTAATGTCTCTCATAAACCGAGTTCTACAGGTAGATATCAATGAAACATAAAAGCACAATTTTTATTTATTTCTTTACTTCATTTATACCCAGCCTTTCTCCCCAGTGGGGACCAAAAACTGCTTACTTTGTTCTCCTCTCTTCTATTTTACTCTCACAACAACCCTGTAAGGTAGATTAGGCTGTGACTATGTGACTGGCCCAAGCCACCCACCCAATTTTTTTAAAAATCTCCATCATCATCCATGATGTGTTGTCATGCATGATGTGATGTTGCACCACTCGAGGGATTGCAGAAAAAAATCTATTGTAAAAACACAGTTTCTGGTGATTCCTAGAGTGGTTTTCCCTGAAAGTGACATTATATCACGCATGATGATGGCAATTTAAAAACCAGGGAAAAACAGGAAAATCTGTGGTAAAACCATAGAATTTCGGGTAACTTCTACAGTGGTTTTCTCTGGAAGCAATATCATGTCACACATGACAATGATGCTCCCCATTTTACAGAGCTGCCTTATACTGAATTAGACCATTAGTCCATCAAGATAAGTATTGTCTCCTTAGACTGGCAGCGGCTCCCTAGGGTTTCAGGTAGACGTCTCACACACCAACGACTGCCGGGTCCTTTTAAACTGGAGATGCCAGGGATTAAACCTGGGACTTTCTGCATACCAGGCAGATGCTCTACCCCTGAGCCACAACCCCTCCCTAACAGCTCCTGGGGTGTGTGTGTGGAATTGAAAGGAATGTTTTGAGTCCCAACAGGCAATTAGGCTGCCATGTTTCTCACATTCCCTGAGTGGCCTTTGACTGTGATTTAATAATTGGCTGAATTATGTGGTTGTTTGACTAACTGCTTCTTTGGTTCTCCTAGAACAACTCTTGTCAGAAGGACCTCTACTGATATGGGGAAATGCCAGTAGTGTGTGTGTGTGTGTGGGGGGGGATATGAGAAGGTGCCTGAGAAGGCCTTTTTGACTGTGATGTGATGCGCGCGCACGGCAGAAGACTCCCAGGCGGGCAAGGAGTCCCCCCGGCATCACGAAGGTAGGACTTGGCAACCCACGACACTAATGAGTTTGTGAATACAGACAGCATGCATGTGCATGGTATAGAGAGACTGCATGTATGTGCAGCAACCATCTCTAAAAGTTCCACCTGTCCTCCAGGGCTCTAAACCAATCTTTAACCTCAGGCAAATCTGAGTGATTGTCAGCCGGCACACAATTTACATACTACCAACACTTAACCAAACCTTGTGTCACCCATGCTCATGACTGTGGGTGGGCGGTGTTTCAAAAATAAAGACTGTGAGGGAGGGGGCATTTTAGAAAGGTTCCTGGCAATTACAGAGGCCCCTGAGGTGTTTCAATAGAATATAATCCTAAACACGATAAAGCCTTAAGCCTAGGTTATCATTGCCTCTAAGCTTCATCCTAAACACAACTCCTGGGTGAGCTGAGTTGTGCCAGGACCATCTCAATAGGTCTATTTTATTTATTTATTAATTTATTATTTATTAATTTAGATTTATATCCCGCCTAACCAACATAGTGGCTCTAGGCGGCTCAGAACATTAAAACAATACAATAATAAATTAATACTCTAAAATACAATAAAATTTCACTTCCAATTACAACTGGCGGCATAAAATACAATATAATTTAATTTCAGTTTCAGTTGGCGGCAAATTCCAAATATAGTTGGCAATAATTTAAAGTGCCGATACCAAGGCAACATCAGCTCCCCCCCGCCAGGAAGCTACCACTCTCTGTTATTCCGGGCCTGTGTGCTTCTCTGGCCACCTATGGGTGGCCATTTCCCCCAGCAGCGGCCCCAAAAGCCTGGCGGAAGAGCTCCGTCTTGCAGGCCCTGCGGAATTGTAAAAGGTCCCGCAGGGCCCTGATGTCTTCCGGGAGCTCATTCCACCAGTAGGGGGCCGCTACTGAGAAGGCTCTGTTCCGAGTGGTAGACAACCTGGCCTCTCTTGGGCCAGGAAGGGCCAGGCGATGTTGCGTGCCCGACCGTAGTGCTCTCTGGGGTATGTATGGGGAAAGGCGGTCCCTTAGGTAGGCAGGCCCCAGGCCATATAGGGTTTTAAAGGTTAAAACCAGCACCTTGAACCGGATCCGGTATGCTATAGGCAGCCAGTGCAGTGCTCTCAGCACAGGCTGGACATGGTCTCTCAAAGAGAGGCCCATCAACAGCCTGGCCGCGGCATTCTGCACCAGCTGCAGCCGCCGGAGCTGGGACAAGGGCAGCCCCATGTAGAGAGCGTTGCAGTAGTCAAGTCTCGAGGTGACCATTGCATGGATCACTGTAGCCAGGTCATTGCGTTCAAGGAAGGGAACCAACTGCCTAATCAGCCCCAGATGGTAGAAGGCTGCCTTGGCAGTGGCCGCTACCTGGGCCTCCATAGTCAAGGAGGCATCCAGGAGCACCCCCAGACGCCAAACCCTCGGGGCTGGCACCAGTGGAGCCCCCCCGAAGGCCGGTAATGGGGTCCCCACTCCTGAACCGCTCCGACTCAGGCACAGGACCTCCGTCTTCGTTGGATTCAATTTCAATCGGCTCAGCCTAAGCCAGCCCGCCACGTCCTGCAGCGCCCGCTCCAGGTCCTCTGGGGTGGCTCCAGACTGGCCGCCCAGCAACAGATACAGCTGGGTGTCATCCGCATACTGATGACAACCCAGTCTGTGCCTCCGGGCAATCTGGGCAAGAGGGCGCATATAGATGTTAAACAGCATCGGGGATAGGACTGCCCCCTGAGGCACACCACATACCAGTGGGTGCCTCTGGGACGTCTGCTCCCCCAGCACCACTCTTTGTCCCCGATCTTGGAGGAAGGAGACAAGCCACTGCAAGGCAAGCCCCTGAACCCCCGTATCGGCGAGGCGGTGGGCCAGTAACTGGTGGTCGACCATGTCAAACGCAGCCAACAGATCTAACAACACCAGTACCGCCGTACCACCCCGATCCAGATGCCGCCGGAGGTAGTCTGTGAGGGCGACCAGTGCTGTCTCCGTCCCATGGCCTGGTTGGAAGCCGGACTGAAACGGGTCTGTGTTTTACTGTGTTTTACTGTGTCTGACAAAGGGAGCTTTGGCTACCCTCTGAAACTAACCTTAATAAAGGTACGGTATAGAAGTTAAAGTGTTGGACTAAGATCTGGGATACCCAAGTTCAGATTCCCCAGTCTGCTATGTAAGCTTGTCAATTGATCTTGAGCCAGTCACACACTTTTAATTTAACCTACCTCATAGGGTTGTTGTAAGAATCAAAGAGAAGAGAGAAAGCTGTAAGCCACATTGGGTCCCCATTGGGGAGAAAGGTTGGGGATAAGTACAGTAAGACAAACAAAAGGTCTCTAATCTCAGGGGCTGCTGTCTGTCTCCCTTATTTCCCGCTCCCCCCCCCCCCCCGAAGTCCATTTCACATTACATTTTCTCTACTAAAGGTAAAGGTTTCCATTGCTTGAAAGCCAGTCGAATTTCACCCTCTGTTTCCAAGCTGAAGAGCCAGCACTGTTCGAAGTCGTTTCCATGGTCATGTGGCTGGCATGACTAGGCACCAAGGCACACAGAACGCTGTTACCTTCCCACTGAAGCAGTACCTATTTATCTACTTGCAGTTTCTTGCTTTCGAATTGCTAGGCTGGCAGGAGCTGGGGCCAGAGACGGGAGCTCACTCCGTCACACGGCACTCAGGTCTCGAACTGCCGAACTGCCGATCTTCCAGTCTGCAGTTCAGCGTCTTAACCACTGAGCCACCACGGCCCCCTTTTTCTCTACGGGTGAAGTACTATTATGTAAGATATTATAAGAAATGCCTGACATCTTATAGACATGTACTTTGCTTTGAATACATGCATGTTGTGCATGATCTAGGAAGCTGCATCCCATGGTGGCCCTGCTGAGCATATACACTCAAAGAATGTGAGTACGCTGCATTATTACATGTATACAGAATGGTATATGTGACAGTCTTCTATACAAGGATTGTTGCGAGACACAGAAGTACCAGAATACAGTCAGTCCTTCAATGATATGGACATTTCCTCCATAAAGGAAAACATTACCTAGCTCTTCCGCTGAGCCGTCTCTACCATTACCAAGAGCGGAAAAATTACTTCACCTCTGTATTAACTACAAAATAACAACCCATAGGCTACGGCCTCTACCAATCCAATGCTACAAGGACACGGTCATTTGAAGGGATTTGCTCATATCAATCCCCAAGGGCTTTTGATGTCAGTGGTTACAAGGTCCCATTCTGTATATACCGCATATAAGAAGAAGAAGAAGAAGAGATTAGATTTATACCCCGCCCTTCACTCCCCAAGGGAGTCTCAGAGCGGCTTACAAACTCCTTTCCCTTCCCCTCCCCACAACAGGCACCCTGTGAGGTAGGTGGGGCTGAGAGAGCTCTTTCCCAAGCTGTCCTTGAGAGAACAACTGGTACAGAGCTATGGCTTGCCCAAGGTCATCCAGCCAGGTGCAAGTGGAGGAGTGGGGAATCAAACCCGGTTCTCCCAGATTAGAGTCCGCGCACTTAACCACTACACCAAACTGGCTCCCTGATGCTAGGAAGTGCTCGCTTATCCCTTGATAGGACATGCTAAACTGTAGTTACCAAAGGTGTCCTCTAGAGGGAGCCCGATACCTCTTGCAATTGAAATTCCAATTCTATTGCTCTGAAACAAGTATTCCCACTTTTTAAAAAAGATATTGGTGTCTGATGTAGGTAAGGTTAAGAATATATTAAACAAGCAAGCCATCCCAGACATGTTTAAAACTGTGGTTTTTGGTTTAACAGTATATTCCTCGTTTCCCATTTGAACTTTCTCCCTCTTGTTCTTAACCCTACAGAGAAAACCCCTGCGATCTGGCACCTTCGTAAGGGCTGCTTCCTAAATAATACATGGTAATAATAATTAATCATTCTCCTCAGAGAGTTTAGACTTCATTACTGAATACTTCAAATATATTCTTATTGACGATTGTGCCATGGACATTTAATTATTTATGACTTCCCTGTACACTCAGAATACAATGAACAGTTTTAATTTTTATATTTTTCTTTCAGATCCTGCACAAAGATGCTTGCACAAGTTGGAACCCTCCCACCCACCCCCACCAATAAAGTGTTGGGTCAGATTTGTTGCTGGAAATTCTATGTTTGTTACAGAAAAACTAATAAAAAGTAATTAAAAAAAAGATTTGTTGCTGGAAGAGTCATTATAGTGAGTTCAAAATCACAGTTGGCTCTGTCAGGAAGCCACCAGGTTTCTCCCATGATTCACTGTGTTTCTGGTGGACCAAGATGGCTTCATATCTGATCTACTAGGGGTGCCAACTGCCAGGAGGGGGAAAAGTCCTGTCCCCTTAAGACAGCCTTAATTGGATGCCATGAAAAAGCCTCACCTCACCTCACATTAAGCCTCTTCTTTTTCGTCTTCTTTCCCTCATCCTAGCAAGTCCCATACCCTCAGGTTTCCTTACTTTCTTTTCTCCTTCATACCCAGCCATCAAGCTACCTTTATCTGCCCTCCTTATTTAATCACTTATATCATGCCTTTCTCCACAATGAGGACTTGATGCAGGTGATATCATTTTCCTCTCCTCCATTTTATCCTCTCAATCATCCTATGAGGCAGGTTAGGCTGAGAATGTGCCCAGGGTCTCCCACAACCAGTTTCCACAGCAGTATGGGAGATTCAAGGTCCCAGTCAGAAATTTTAATCCCTACACTGCACTGGCTTTTGTGGGTTGGCTGCTGTTGAATAGTGCCAAGCAGATAGGCCTGACCAAGTCATGCAATTTGGGTGGTAGCAAGTTGCCCAATGGTTGCTGCTGGCCCTGCCTGATGAAGTTTCCGTCAAAGACCAAAACAGAACTGGCAATGGCCTTGCCCTTTCCCCCTGGCCTTTTACTAACAAAAACCAAGGCCAAAGCAAGCCTGGAATGCTGGCCAGACTTTTACAGTTGCCTAGTAACAGCCACTGAGGGCATCTGTTTATTAAAGGTACAGATACTCCTTTTATAATTTTTTCAGCTGTTCAGTGTATTTTTGTGTGCGTGGATTTCAGATTTTCTGCAAACCTGTCTTGTCTTTTCATCATTCTAATCTCTGAATTTAAGTATCCTCAGATGGGGCCACAAACTGTTATTAGAATACAGAAGAGGGAACCTGTGAAACTCATGGGGGATCCCATCCTCCCTCCCTGTTCTCCTCCATTGCCGACCCTTGGCCAGGTGTGGCTCCTGGGCTCTGCCTTAGCTCCCGTGAGGTCCTACATGGCTATAAACCTCCATGGCTACTGCTGGGCCCAAAGCAGCTTCTGGGCTTTGTTGCAGCAACTCCCAGACCCCAACAAAACAGGACACAGGAGGTAGGGTGTTTTGTATTTTTAAATTATTTTCAGAATTTTCTGCAAACCCGTGGAGGGGCCTGTTTACAGAACTATCTGTTTTCAGTTAGTATGCCCCTCGTCTGGGGATTAAAGTATTCACCGATTGGCCCACACTTGACTACCAGAATATAAAATGGTTTGTAGGAAATTAAATAAATAATGGTGACATTATGTTCAAAGATTAATCGACTGTTCAATTGAAACAGCCAGAACTCAGACACCAACTTCATGGATAGGGCACAGATTTCAATCCTTGGACTCTAACTGAAAGAAGGGCCATCCCAATCAGCTGTGACTAAGCCTGGAGGAAATGGAAGTTGCTGGGATGGAGAGAAAGAACTTTTAAGTTTGCCTCAGGATTTGGGCTTATACTATCTGCCTTGGGCCTATAATATCTCAAGTATCACAATTCCCAAGGCTTGGCCAAAGGTTGTCAGCAGGCGCAAGACCTATATACACACATTTGGTTCCCATTCAAACACTATCCAGCCTGCCCCAAACACCCTCCTAAAGATTTCTGTTTGACTGGAAAAAGTAGCCATACAGGTTCTTACAGAGAAAGGTGGTCTTTTAGGTATGTGAGTCCCAGGTTATGAAGGGCTTTAAAGTTTAAGTAATTAATTAATTAGCCATTATTTTATTTTTATTTATTTATTTTATTTATCTTTATTTTTATACCCCGCCCTCCCTGCGAGCAGGCTCAGGGCGGCTTACAAGGGCATAGTGCCAGTTAAAACGTCATAAAACAGATTTAAAATCAACAGTAACAATAAAACTAAAACTACCAGAGTTACAGATATGTCACAATAAATTACCAGTAAAGTGCATACCAATTTCAAAGTGCTTCCAATCTTATCAGATGGCTTCCTATCAGGTTAGGAACCTACCAACCACAATCAGGTCTGGACTGCATTCGGGCCGGATAGATGTTACTGCAGTGGATGTTGCTGCTGTTATTATTGGTGTCAGCTCCTAGTTAAAAGCCTGGCGGAAGAGCTCCATCTTGCAGGCCCTGCGGAACTGTATTAAGTCTTGCAGAGCCCTGATCTCCTCCGGGAGCTCGTTCCACCAGGTTGGAGCCGCCACCGAAAAGGCCCTGGCCCTGGTCCCAGTAAGCTTGGCCTCCCTGGGGCCTGGGACACGAAGTCGATGACACGACCCTGACCGAAGTGCTCGCTGGGGTATATGCGGGGAGAGGCGGTCCCTCAGGTATGTTACCATTACTAAATACTACATGCTAAACTATATAATACAGTTATATTCAGTGTATGTAAATACACTATTATCTACTGATAGCATTTTGGGGACAGCCCCAAGACTATGTTTTTTTCTGAGGATAACTTTTTTGCAGCCCTGCTTCTCTCAATTACAGTTACCTTTTGCAGTTTTAGAGCAATCTTCTTTCCAAAATACTGGACACAAGAGAAGAGACAGTTCCTTGGCATTAGGAACCCATGGCTAGCCTAATTCCTCAGCTTGAATTTCTGCTGGTAAGCAACAAAATGGCCATCATCATGGAATGTGCTGTAGCAGTGTTTTGTACAACTGCAGGGCAGGAAGTTCTTACAGTGGGACTGGAAATGAATCCCAAAGGCATTTGACTTCCCAAAAATCAACCATGTCAAATACTTTCCTAATATCTGCAAAATGGCAAATTTTGCCTCATTTCAAAAGCAAAACATCAAGGTGTGTGTATGTGGGAACTTAAAAGCAAAGAGAATTGAGAACAAAATGACCTCTATTCCAATCTTCTAAGGCACCTACCAATGTACTAACTACTATATGAAGAAATTTTATTGTTCTGGAAAATGATGATAAATATGTCTTCTGTTAACAGGATAATAAGTGACTTTACGATAAAAAAAACCAAAACATTGATGCTGGGCAGAATTTTACGAGCAAACATTTAAGTGGAAAGCAGACAGAAAAACCCATCACTGAAGATATTTAGACTTCATTTTCTGTGAATAGGTTTACAATATATCGTAATGAGATACAGCCAAATGTTCCATGAAAGCTTCCGAATACTTGCTAACCAATGAAGCTGATGATGATGACAAGAGACAAAAAGAATTAGAGGGCTGTGAAATCCCTAAAGATTGCCCAGCAAGCTGAGAAGAAGGAATACATGTGCGCAATAGATAGGCCTGGAGCCTTAATGGAATTTGTCTGTTTTCTACTTAATTGCCACTCAGTCACTTTTCTCATCAAGCTCTCCTAATTTGTTTCTCCTTGTATGCTCTGGTTGCTGCAGAAATGGTGTGCTGTGATAAACTTTTATTTAAAAAGTGGAAAAGTTTTATTTTTAATTTTCCTTCCCAAACACCTGGATGTCTGTTGGGAGGAGTCACCCCTCCAGTTGGGCTTCATATCTCTGAAGGGCATCAGTTTTCTGATTGGTAGGAAAATCTGTTTATCTTCTTGGTTGCTTAGAGACATTATACAGATTTCATAGGGAAGGGAACCAAAGAAATGGGTAGGGGGTGCAAGATTCTCAGCAAGGCTGAAAGCTCTGTTCTGGGATATAGTCATGATTTAAAATGGGAGGGGGGGAATGTACTTTAAGATAATTTTTGTGGAGGTTTTAGTTTGTCATATGAAATGCAGTAACATTTTCAGGAACATATTTAAAGTCCAGAGGCAACATTAAGATCAGCAAAGGTTTATTCAAGGTATGAGCTTTTGTGTGCAAAGCACACTTTTTCAAATACACTAGAATGGGGTGTAAGTGTCATTACTGACACAAGAACGTTCTAGATGCCTACCTTTACTGATTCCAATAAACAGCGTAATGGTTAAGACTGCGTGTTGGGACTGATTGCTGTGGGACTCTGACAGTAAGGTTCAAACTTACACACCCCACGCTTTCCCCCAAAGCAAAGCAATCTGTGCCTTTGGCATTTATATCTTGAACATAAACCCATTCAGTTGCTTAAAGCACTAGGTATATAGAACCAAAGAGCTGGTCAGTCATATCAGTATTGAGGAATAATGATCACAGGCATTCTGAAACACAGGAAGGAAGGGAACTGTTCCCCCATGGCTGTGTAGGTTCTCAGTTTGAACAAAATCTGCTAAAGTTTTTGTTCCATCAAATGAACACACACACATACACACACGGGCATTAGAAACAAACTAGTGGGGACAAATGGGAACTTGTGGGAGTGGTTATCCCATTCCCCCCACCTCTGCTTCTTCCCCTCTCCCTCTACTCTCACACTCTTTCTCCTTCCGGTCACTCCTTTTCTTTAGGGTTGCCAAGTGACTTACCTGGCCCAGTGGGGTAGAGTTGGTCCTGTCCCGGAAGAGACGTCATCACGTTGTGTACATCACTGGCCGACGCTCTAGCAATCAGCCTGGAAACACTATGGCTGCTGATGTGCCCGGTGCGATGACACCACCTCCAGGTGACATCATCGTGCTGGGCACATTGGCCCAAACCGGGCATTTTGGAGGTGGGGTCCCCTCTCGCTGGCCTGATCCAGACCAGTGGATTGGTCCCCCCCGCCCCCCCCAGGGGACCTGGCAGCCCTACTCTTCTTACTCTCTCTCTCTTCCCTCTATGCCTGTCACTTCCTTTCTGCCCCCATTCCACTACTCTTTCTGCTCCATCACTCTCCCAGCCTACCACCTACTTTTCCCCCCTCCAGCAGCAGTGGCTGCAGCCACTTTCCAGGAATCACAACAGATTGCCCGCATACAGAGATCAGTTCCTCTTAGGGTTGCCAGCTCCATGTTGGGAAATTCCTAAAGATTTGGGGGTAGAGCCTTGGGAGGATAAGGTTTGAGCTTGGAAATGACCTCAATAGGATATAAGACCATAAGCTCCACCCTTCAAAGCAGCCATTTTCTCCAGAGGAACTGATCTCTGTCATCTGGAGATCAGTTGTAATTCTAGTAGATCTCCGGTCCTCACCTCAAGGTTGGCAACATTAGTTCCCCTGGAGGAAACGACTGCTTTGGAGGGTGATGTCTAAGGCATTGTATCTGTCTGAAATCCCTCCCAACCTCAATCCCCACCATCCCCAGGCTCCACCCCTCAAATATCCAGGGGTTTCCCAACCTGCACTTGGCATCCCTATCTCCTTCCCAGCCAACAGCCAACCTACCTTTATCTGCCCCTCTGTCTTCAGCGGTCCGTCTCCTTTCCCCCTACAGCATCTACTGAGAAAAACTATGGTCTTTCTCCACAGTGGGAACTAAAGCAGTTTACATTATTTTTCCCTCCTTTTTATCCACACAACTCCTCTATGAGGTAGGTTAGGCTGAAAGTATGTGACTGGTCCAAAATGAGCTTCCACAGCAAGATGGGGATCTAAACCTGGGTCTCACAAATCCTACTCTGAAGCTTTGACCATTATACTACACTGGCTTTCATAGGGTGGCTGCTGTTCAGCAGTAGCAAGCAGCCAGGCCTAGTTGAATCATGCAAGTCCGGTGGCATCAAGTCATCCAGAGGGTGCTGCTAGGCCTAGGTGGAACCTGGAGACTCCCCAGAATTACAGCTGAACTCCAGACAACAGAGATCTGTCCCCCTGGAGAAAATGGGTGGACATTGTGGCTTTATATCCAGCTGAGGCCTTTCCCCTTCCCAAACTCTGCACTCCTCAGACTTCCCCACAGAATCTCCAGAAATTTTCCAACCTGGAGTGGGTAATCCTAGTCCCAGGCCTGGCTCTAAAATAGGCCTGCAAAGTGACCTGCCCCCTCCCCCTGCCTTTTTAATCCAATCCCCCTGCTTTTCAGTCATTCATACTGCGAGAGGAATCCTCCCCAATCCCAGCTACACTTTTGCTTTTGCTTCCTGCCCTCTTCTCCGACTCATAATCTCTCTACACCAGTTTGGTGTAGTGGTTAAGTGTGCGGACTCTAATCTGGGAGAACCGGGTTTGATTCCCCACTCCTCCACTTGCACCTGGCTGGATGACCTTGGGCAAGCTCTGTACCAGCTGTTCCCTCAAGGACAGCTTGGGAAAGAGTTCTCTCAGCCCCACCTACCTCACAGGGTGTCTGTTGTGGGGAGGGGAAGGGAAAAGGAGTTTGTAAGCCGCTCTGAGACTCCCTTGGAGAGTGGAGAGCGGGGTATAAATCCAATCTCTTCTTCTTCTTCTTCTCTCTGTCTCTGTGGCTATCAGCCAATCTATCTCTCACTGTTGATGCTGCAAGGCCTGGAGTAGATCCCTACAGTGGCCATTTCAAAAGGTGGTGGTGGTGAATTCAACCTTCCCAGAGTTTTTAAAAAACTTTTTGGATTTTTTTAGAGACCTACAGAGTCCCCTGAGTCTGTAGAAAAACCTGTTGGGGGAGAGTGTGCCCTCTGTTTGCGGAAATAAGTATCTGCACACAGAGGGAACTGTTGAGAATTAGATATATAGATACTGTTTGGTGGTAGGGACTATGGAATGCTTGAAAGAATGACTGAACCTGATGCAGTTCTTCTGTGGAAGAGAGATAATGTGAGAGTAGTCAGGCCTGGGGGGTATACACTAGAAACAACATGAACCTTCTGGAGAGGGTTGCTGGGAACCAAGACTATGGTATATAACTGCTGAGTTTCCTGCCCTCCCCAAGCTCTGCCATCCTTGTGCTCCACCTCCAAACCTCCAGGAATTTTCCTACCTGGATTTGGCAGCTCAACCGAGTTGTCCCTGAACAATGTTACCGATGTGTTGCAGAAGAAATGTGTTTTGTTTCCAGCATTGCTTTTAAGAGGAATATACCGATAGTCCATAATCAGCACCAGAACTGATGATGCAGCTCTTAAAAACTCATTGTGAATTCTGGATATATTCCAAGCATTGCCCCATGAGTCCCAAGGCTACTCTTACAACAGTTGTGAGATGGCAGTGAATCCTGTATTGTTACAAAGAAGTCTGTTTTCAATTCCACCTTAGCCTCTTTGGAATGTAGAACTTATTACAGCAGAGATTCTTCCCAGGGAAAACAGCAGCAGAGATACTAGTCAGATTGATTTTCCTCTTGAATGCATTTTGTACTTTAAAACTCTTCTGGGTTAAGAATGAGTTGCATCATTTTCCCCCTATTAAGTAGTGCTCTGTCAGTGCTCGGTGTTGGGGTGATGCTGTAGTTCAGTGTTGGTGGAGGAATTGCTGGCTCGGGGGGGGGGGGATCATAAAGTCTTTTATACAAATCAACCAGGATACCGTCAGCCTATAATACTAGGATGGAGTCTGTTGTGGAATTTGGAGAGGCCAGATGGTGGTACTCATCAGCTTCTGGGTAAATCCTAAGCAAGTAAAATAATGTTATGTGTTGGGTTCTTGGCCATTTTGGTTGTTCCCAAAAGATGGCTGGTAGTTTCTCACTTCCTGGGTCCATAGACATAAATGACCATCTTTGAAGAAACCTTTGTATAAACACAGCTATAATAATTATTATGGTTCCAGATGTGGGTTGGGTTGTCAATGTCCATTCTAATATGAACACACAGAGGAACATATGAATCTGCTTTATTACAGTGAATACATGTACAAACCATGTAAAAATTAGCCAAAGCATAATTGACTTCAGTGCTTCTGTAATGGAATACTGCAGTTGCAGAAAGGGTTAATTGTGTGTGTGTGTGTGTGTGTGTGTGTGTGTCTGTCTGTCTGTCTGTCTGCCTGCCCCCTTTGTTAGCTACTGGTTCATTTTCCACAGCTCACTGGTTGCAGGAGATCTGGAGTCCTACTTTAAACTGCCCTATATCTTTTTTTAAAAATGGCATTTTAAGATTTATTTTATTTCATCTATACCCCACTTCTCTCTTGAATGTGTGCTCAAGCTGCTTTACAGCATTCACCCCTCTCCACTATCCTCACAACAACAACCCTGCAAGATAGGTTAGGCCCAAGGTCAGCCAGCAAGCTTCCTTAGCAAGAGTGGGAATTTCAAACCCAGGTCTCCCAGATCCTGATTCCAAAGGGGTAGCTATTTTTGTCTATTGTAGCTAAACAAAACAGAAATCTAGTGGTACCTTGAAGAGAAACAACATGGGCTTGTGTGCGCTGGAGTTCCCTTCCTTCTCTTAAACCAGTGTGGTGTAGTGGTTACGTGCGGTTCTCTAATCTAAGAGAACCGGGTTTGATTCCCCCACTCTTCCACTTGCAGCTGCTGGATGACCTTGGGCAAGCCATAGTTCTATCGAAGCTGTTCCCTCAAGGACAGTTGTCTCAGAGCTCTCTCAGCCCCACCTACCTCACAGGCAGTGTTCCCTCTAAACTGAATTAGTGTGAGCTAGCTCACAGATTTTCAGCCTACTGCCCACACATTTTTGTCTTAGCTCAGGAAGGATGGCTCTGGAGAAAACTAACTTATGCAATAGCCAAATCATTTGCTCACAGCTTTAATTCCAGTGGCTCACAAAGTAGATTTTTTTGCTTACAGGATTCCACAGCTTAGAGGGAGCATTGCTCACAGGGTGTCTGTTGTGGGGAGGGGAAAGGAAAGGAGTTTGTAAACTGCTCTGAGACTACAAGTGAAGGGCACGGTATAAATCCAATCTCTTTTTCTTCTTCTTGTCTGTGTGAGCCCCAGTCATCGGCGCTTGCCCCTTCCCTGTATCGTAGCTGTCTCTTTACCTTCTACAATGCTGCTGCTTACATAAGTTGCTTCTTTCAAAACTTTTTTTTTTTAAAAAAGGTAAAGGCAGTCATGAAAGCAACTCAGATCAGAAATGTGTAGCAGATGTGAGGGGATGTTAACACTGATCTCTCTGTTTTCCCACTTTAATCCTTGTACTTCTTCTGCTATTTGCTGCAGAAGAGAAAACATTCAGGTACCTATTTAGATGTATTTTTTCCTACAGGTAAAACAGTAGCTTGTGATGGGTGGGGGTTAAATCAGGAAGACGGGATGAAGAGAAGGTGTCTGACCCTCCATCCCCTGCACAATGTTGATTCAGGATCTATCCCATAGCTACTTTTACAGTTAATATAACCCCTGAATTATTTTTTGAAACAATGTTTTTCTCCAAATGTGTGGGTTCCCCGGAGTTTGCAAAACCCTAAGTTGTAGCTGTGGCTGGCTCCATGATGTGCCTTTGCTAGTGACGCCAGTCTCTAGGTAGGACCTAGGGATCTCCTGGAATTACAGCTTATCTCTCAATGACAGAGATCTGTTCCCATGGAGAAAATGGATGCTTTGGAAAGTAGAATGGCATTGCACTCCATTGAGGTCTCTCTTCACCCCAGGTTCTATCTCCAAATCTCCAGGAGTTTCCCAACCTGGACCTGGCAACGCTTTTGTTGTTGTTGTTCAGTTGCACAGTCGAGTCCGACTCTTCGCGACCCCATGGACCACATCACGCCAGGCCCTCCTGTCTTCCGTCGTGCTCCAGAGTTTGCTTAATTTCATGTTTGTTGCATCGATAACACTGTCTAACCATCTCATCCTTTGTCATCCCCTTCTTTTACCTTCAATCTTTCCCAGCATCAGGGTCTTCTCCAGCGAGTGCTCCCTTCTCATTGGGTGGCCAAAGTATTTGAGCTTCAGCTTCAGGATCTGGCTTTCCAGGGAACAGTCAGGGTTGATTCCTTTTAGGATTGACTGATCTGATCTCCTTGCAGTCCAAGGGACTCTCAAGGGTCTTCTCCAGCACCATAATTCAAAAGCATCTATTCTTCGGTGCTCGGCCTTCCTTACGGTCCAACTCTCACAGCCATACATTACTACTGGGAATACCATTGCTTTGACTATATGAGCTTTTGTTGGCAGGGTGATGTCTCTACTTTTTATTATGCTGTCTAGGTTTGCCATCGCTTTCCTCCCCAGGAGCAGGTGTCTTTTAATTTCATGGCAGCAGTCACTGTCTGCAGTGATCTTGGATCCCAGGACTGTGAAGTCTGTCACTGCTTCCATGACTAACCTTTGCCTATTTGCACAGGGGCCATCTAAAGTCAGCAGTGCTTCCCCCGCAGCTTATCACCACTGGAAAAAGTGGGAACAGGTGACCCTCATGTCAGGAATGTAGCAGTTTCTCCCTGAGGGAAACTGTGAGTCAGTGTAAATAAGCCAAGATGAAACAATTAATAGGATCCCTCTTAAAATCAGCACTTTGCAGTAGCAATTTGCAGAGGAAATCAAAGCAGCGGCAAAGGAGCCTTTCAGATTATCCTCCTTGGGTCCCAAGTGTGTCAGTGGAAAGGTAGGGAATGTGAAGACTCTAAATTAATTCACTAATGAAATCCCAGCAAGCTTAGTGTGAGGAGGAGTCAAAACTGACCTAACTAGTCAACTTTAGAACATCCAGTCTGGGGAGACAAAGGAGATTCATGATGTGAATGAGAAGCTGATAGGTTTGGAGCATGTCGCATTACAGCTGGCTGCAACTGTAAGCGGCTTTGTCTATCTAGGAGTTTTGCCACTAGTGATGATGGTGAAAAGTTGAAAGAGCAAGGTAGTGTTGCTATGGGGTGGTTATTCCCCCCCACCCCAAATTTTGCTTTTTCAGATAGTGCCATTGATTCCCCTTACTTTCTTGCAGGGCTTCTTTTTTTTTTTGTAGAAAAAGCCCAGCAGGCACTCATTAGAATAATAGGCCACACCCAACAGCAGAAACTCATTAGCATATTAGGCTACACCTCTGACAGCGCAGCACATTAGCAAATTAGGCAGGGGGCTGGGAAAGCACAGGGCAGCCATAGAAGCTTGCCTCTTTCCCCCTTGAGCTTCTCCACCCCACTTCAGGATCGCTTTTCTAGTATACCCCCCCCCCCCAAACCAGACGGCCGGGGAAAGGTGCTGCTGAAGTGCCTGGGATTTGAAAAATCCCCAAAACTTCAGCAATGCCTTTCGAGTCTCCTACCCACCCCCTGAAATATTGGGAAGGGAAGCAGGCATGTTTGCCTGGCTGCCCTCAGTCTCCCCAGCCAGCCCACCAAGGTGCACAGGCTGGGAAGACCAAAGGCAACCAGGTAAACATGCCCCATTCCTTCTCTGAGCCTCTCTGCTTTTACAGAGAGACTTGGGGAAGTGCCGGGGGGGGATGGGTAAATGGCTTTCTCTCCCTCCCCCAGATCGGGGAGGGAAAGAAAGGTATTTTCAACGTGCCTGGGTTCCCCTCCTGATCGTCTCGCACCTGGAGAAGATCAGGAGGGGAACCCAGGTGCCCTCTTTCCCCAGCCTGCCCGCCATGGTGGACAGGCTGGGGAAAAGAAGGCAGGTATGCACACATGCCCCTTTCTTCCCTGAGCCTCTCCGCTATTGCGGGGAGACTTGGGGAAGTGCAGGGGGCAGGGTTAAATGCCTTTCTCTCCCTCCCTCAGATCAGGGAGGAAAAGAAAGGCATTTTCAATGTGCCTGGGTTCCCTGCCTGCCCTTTTCCAGCTGGGACATGTCAGCTAGAGAAGGGAAGGCAGAGAGAGGCTTTTCCTTGTCAATTTCACTCTCAGCTGACTGGCAGGGCGTGAAATTGACAAGGAATCCCCAGGGGCTCCCCAGAGGGAAAGAGCACATTTTAACATGCCGCCTTTCCCTCTTGTGTGTAACCTCGGGAGGGCAGCGTGCTCTGTAGCCTCACATGCCAGAGGTTTTGGTTGTAGGCGTGGCCAATTCAGGAGCCAGCCAGAACTCTGTTCCTGTGCGTTCCTGCCCCAAAATAGCTCTGCTTTCTTTTAAAAGAAGGCTTTCCCTCTATAGAGAAATCAATGCACCCTTTTGTAACTGCAGCTCTTCCAGCTGGTTTATGTTACCCACCCCAAGGCTGGAGCTCTAGCAGGAGGACAGGATGGTTTGGAAGGCACTGCCTACTTCTGAGCATCCACAAAATGGCATTCTGAAATCTTGCAAAACCTCTCTTCCTGCCCCTCCTCTCTTTGATCAAAATGGAGTTGATTAGAAAGAAACTCCAAATTAGCCGGCAACATATTTGACTTCAGTGGAGGGAAAAGAATTCTAGAAGGACATTTGCCCTAGCTTGATGTTCTGCCCTTCCATCTGGTTATTCAAGGCAGATCCAATAAAAAACCCTACTCTGAAAGGCTATGCTCATGCCTTTTAAGCGAGATTGCATTGGTAGAACATATGTTCTTCAGCTTTCCATTTTACAGGGAGGCTCATCTTAAAATTATTACCCCATTAGTCAATAGGACATCTGGGCACATCAGTACAAACAAAGTAAGGGTTCGCTGGCTCCTATCAGATAAGAATGCAGAGATTACACATTCAGTTGCTGAGTTCTGTGCATTAATTCTTAGACTTGCGGGAATCCCATTTTTAAAGTTCTTAAATTCAGATTTCTATTTTTTGTATATTACAACTGTTCTTTTTTTCGTGCTTTCCTTCACCTATTGTGTTTACTCTGTATGTTGGTCTTAAGACCGTAATCAGGGGTCATTTCGTAGAAAAAGAGGTGCAGGATCTCATTAGCATAACTCATTAGCATAACTTATTTGCATATCCCACACCCCCTGACATCACCAGAAGTATGTCAGAAGGCAAGAAAGAAAGAAGAGAGACAGAGAGAAAGAGAGAGAGAGAGAGAAAGAAAGAGAGAAGAAAGAAAGAAAGAAAGAAAGAGAGAGAAGAAAGAGAGAGAAGAAAGAAAGAAAGACAGCTACTAATCCAAGCCTCAGAGATACCACTATTCTGGGAGGATAGCTTCAATGGTGGCTGAAGCCTTCAGAAGGCTGGTCGGAGGAACAAGGACCTTTCCAGGGGACGGGGTCATTTTGCTGCAGCCATGACACAAGCAGGCATTCCCCCTCTGGGGGGTGGGGCTGGCAACAAGTCCCAGAGCTGAGCTCCCCTGAGCTCCTGCTCGAAAGGACCCCTGACGGTAATAATAAACTAAACTAACTCCAAATTACTAAAAAGGTGGTGGGGAGAGGATTGTTGGATTTCAGAAAGAAACTGGGTAAAAAGAATTCAAGACCATTTCTCTTGATAATAGAACAAAGTCTGGGTCCAGTGACGCCTTTAAGACCAACAGAGTTTAATTCTGGGTATAAGCTTTCCTGTGCATACCCAGAATTAAATTTTGTTGGTCTTAAAGGTGCCACTGAACTCAAACTTTGTTCTGTTGTTTCAGACCAACATGGCTGACCACCTGAATCTTCTCTTGATAATGAAAGGGATGGGAAAGATTCTGGGTAGTCTGCGGGAATTGAAGCTGGGAAAAATGCAGCCTTCATTGGAAGTGAGAGGCTTGGAGAGAGACCAGCTCAAGTCTGCAGCTGAGGGTGAGGAATGACTTCTTATGGACTTCCTTATCCCAGTGTACGCCCATAAAAGAGAAAATGGAGGAGGAAAAGCTAGAAGTATGTTGAGCAGAAGAACAGTTAAAGCCTGTGGATGTAGGGACCTGGAGCCAAAAATCTTTTATAAACCCTTATGAAGACCTTAGGTGGTGTGTCACAAAGAGAGGTCCCAAGCATGGGTAATCCTATGATTCATGGAGCCAAACAGAGGGGGCGTATCCACCCCACTCTAAGAACATGCTTTGTATAGGTCCGGGGTGGCCAAACTTGCTTAACGTAAAAGCCACACTGAAATAACATCAGATGTCTGAGAGCCGCAAGACACGAGCAAATATTACACACCTTTTTATTGGAAAATATGCAAATTTGCTTTTTATTAACATTAACATTAAATAAGCCTGCCAGAAATAAAATCAAAAGGGGTAAAAACAGATATTGATAGTGATGTTTAAAGAGACAATTTTTTTTCCAAGCCGGCCAGGGGGGTGGGGGCTTGGAGAACACATTTAAAGTCGCTTTCTTTCTCTGCTCCTCCACCCACCTCAAGGCTACCCAGGGAGGAGAACACTGGCTGGGGAAGGGAAGACTGCCTCCCCTTCACTTCCCCAGCTACCCCTCTGGGCGCCGCACAACATGTGTGAAAGAGCCGCATGTGGCTCCCGAGCTGCGTTTGGCCACCCCCGGTATAGGTGATTGAAATGGTGGCCTGGGAAAAGACCAACTAACAGCAGTTAATCAGCTCTATTGATCTAGCAGACTGTGCACCTCAGATAAACACATGGTAGGTTTGTAATTTTGGACCAATCTAGAGTTACAATGGCCCAAGAACAAGGTTATAAGGAGCAACAGGAGAGCTGTACTGAGGAAAAATTGACTTGGGAGTTTTGTTCTGATCTCCTACAATTTCAACCTGCACTGCATTCTACTCCTTAGGCTGATTTTACATCTGACTTTCCCGCTGGAATCATTCTAGTTCCAAAAAAAACCTGCCCACACCTCTGTGCGGTGTGAAACCGTGCTGCTACTGAAATGTCCATATCTACTAATTGCCCTCCTGTGGTCAAGCTAGTATTATACCGCTTTATTCTGCTTTAAACAATTGTGGTTTCTTAGTGCACTTAGACCCCCTGGAGTGAAATTTCAGACCACTGTGAAATCAGCACAGGAAAAGACAGCAGTCAAACTACTTTAGAGGGGAGGTGTAAAATCAGCCTTAATCTTAGTTAAACTAGCTCAGATGAGTGATGCTGTTGTGCTGGAGCCTTACAGGAGAGGTGGTCTTGCAGATATGAAGGTACAAGGCCATTGTGCACATGTACTCCTGTGTATCAGTAAAATGTCCCACACAAAGAATCTTGATATAACAGTCTGTGAAATCACATCTGGATGGACATTTGCAGTGTTTCATTAATGTGCACACAATGGAGAAGGTGAACACGATCTGATGGATCTGAAAGTTGGAGTTAACTGCACATGGGTCGTGTTCTATTGTATCAGATTTAGCACTTTAAAACAAAACAAAACAAAAGAACAAAGGGAAAATTCTAATTCATCAGATCCACTTTAGAAACAAGACCAGTCAATTTCAGAAATCTACAAAGTCCAGGGAGGCATTCCAAAATCAGAATACCTACATTCTGGACACAGAGCTCCCATCAGTTTGCCCCAAAGAAGGTAGCAAAACTGGCGTGCCACTCTGAAGCAGCTGTCTGACCCTACTCTTCTCCGGGAACTGGATGGAGCTGTCAGCTTGTGAAAGTACATTTGTCCTTCCTGTATTCTGCTTGTGTTGTTTGCTAAGGCTGTGCGCTAATGCAATGTATGTATGCTGCTTACACATTTGTAAATGAAGCAAATGTCCCAAAGGCCCCAGGCCAGAGCTCTCTCATCCAAAGGAACCTCACCCCAACTGCTATGTTTGGGGATGTAGGGAACAGGCAACTGTGCCTCCAGCATTTCATCTGGATTCCTGAAGCTAAAAAAGCAGACCTACTTCCATTATTCATGAGAACAGAGTGGGGACAAGGCTGTGCGCTCTCCGATGCTTGTACTTTTAGCCCCACTTGTCTGTACAGCAGTATTGATTCCAGGTTTCTATTTTGCTCAAGCGTTAGGGGGGAATTCTAGAGGCTGTGTGCATGGATATTTTCATCTCCCCCCCCCAGCCTTACTGTACAATGCATTTGTAGCCCCAATCTTACTTCAGTAGCTGGATAATCGTACAGGAAGGACAAAAAGGCCAACACCCCAGAGAGGACAGCACAGGGAGAGTGGTAAAATTCAGGGCTTGTCTCCCCAGCACAGGGGACAAAAACACTGCCTCTCCTGTAACTGCAGTTGTTTGCAGCACATTACATTTCCACGGCTGGGGCTGGGAAGCATCAAGGTGTTCATTTAACATTACACCAATTGGGAAGGGCAAGTCATCTCTACGGGCGCTGTGGGTTGCACGGTGTGTGTGTGTGTGGGAGGGGGTGACCGCTACCAAGGCCCCTCTCTGCCCCCCCCCCCCCCGGCTGCTCCACGTGTATCCCTCCCCACAGCCGTTCGCTCTTCACGCCGATCTTGCAGGGTCGGCTTTCCAAAGCGTCCGGAAGCTCAGCGGGTTCCTTCCAACGGGCACGGTTCCGTTTCCTTCTGTGCCCCTTTGGGCTTCCTTGGTGCAGACCAGTGTTCCCCCTAAGCGGAGACAGTGTGAGCTAGCTCCGTTTCTTTTAGCCTCCGGCTCACCCATTCCTGTCTTCGCGCAGGAAGGACGACTCCAAAGCAAACTCATTCGTGCCGCAGCCAAATCGCTCGCTCACAACTGTCGTGCCAGTAGCTCACAAAGTAGGGTTTTTGCACACAGGACTCCGTAGCGTAGAGGGAGCCTTGGCGCCGCCGCAGACTCGGATGAAGAAGCCGCTGTCCTGGGCTACTTGTTGGCTGAAGTGAGCGGGCAGGGGGGAGAGCCTCAAACTACCCGGACCATTCGGGGGCTGCCCGCGTTTGCAGAGGACGAGCAAGCCAGAAGTTGTTTTTTTTGGGGGGGGGGGTTCCCTCTGGGGAGGCAGCTCGGCCTGCCTCTCCCCCCTTCCATGCCACTGGGGGGGGGTCCTGGTCGACACCCCCCCCTTCCCCCCCCCCCCCCGGGAGCAGCAGCCTCCCCGGCCTCGGCTCCCTTCGCCCCTGACCGCTTGCCTGCAGCGCCTGGCCCCCGCAGTGCCGGCGGCTGGGAAGGGACCGCGGTTCGCCTAACCCCGCCCTTTCCCCTCCCTGCGCGTCTCCTCCCTCCCTCCCTCCCCTCCCGCGCCGCTGTGGCCGGGACTCGTGGCGAGCGGCGCCTCTCAAAGCAGCGGCGGCGGCTCCGGGGGACTTACGCGTGACCCGCTGCGGCTCCCCTGGCTCCGGGATCGCCCCCCCTGCGCGCCAGGTATTTCCTCGCCTTCGCGGCGGACCACGCGCCCTCCTCTCCTTGCCACCGGCCGCCCTTAACCCGCCGCTTCTTCGAGCGCCTGGCTTCCGCAAACAGACGTCGCCGGGGCTGCAGCAAACTTTCCACGGATCTTTCTCCCCTCGCCCCCCCTCCCTCCCCTCGCCCGCCCTGCATTGCTTCTGCCTAACGCGCGCGCCCCCTGCAAACCAAACTTCGCTCCGTCCCCTGCTCTGCAGCTCAGCACCTCCTGCCACCTCCTGCTGAGCCAGGCCAAGGTCAGGGTTGCCGGCTCTGGCTGGCAGCGGCTTTTCTGCAGGGTCTCTGGTCCAGCGCTTTCCTTCCACGTCACAGCCTGGCAACTGGAGATGCCGGGGGGGGGGGGGTCGAACCTGGGATCTTCGGCATGCAAAGCAGAGGCTCTGCCGCTGACCCGACGACCCTCCCCATACCACTGAAGAGAACTGGTGGAGGGTTGGGAGGGATTGATGGTCGCTCCTGGTACCTGCCCTCTCTATCCTTGCATGAAGGGAGGGGTGGCGTGGGGGCGGGCGGGGACCTTGTTTGTTTCTATGACCAGCCAAGGCATCCGGAAGCCAGAGAGGACTGGGATGGGGGAACTTCCCTGGCTTGTGCTGGGACTTGACTGAGAAGGGAGGCTCACTGCCCAGGCTCAGAGGCCAGGCTTTCTAAGCGCTGTCAGTAGGCACTAATAAGTCATGATGAAACTTAATATAGGCACATACCCAAAGGTGAGCTCCAGTTCCGCAGCGCACATCTCTCTCAGTTGCCTTTAGCTTTTAACTGCTGTGAGAAATGGGGCAGGGGGCACCTGGAAAATTAGTCTGAGATGAACCCCCCCCCCTTCCCAGATGGAACACAGATGTTCTTAAAAATTGCTGTTGTATAATATTGAGAAAGGAATCATTGGGGTCTGGGGGAACCTCCTATACATAGCTTTTACCCCCTATCTTTTTTTAAAAAATTACTATTTCTGGTCTTGTTAGGAAATGTGTTATCTGGGTAGAAATGGGGCTTTCTAAGGGGGGATTCCAGACCATCCTTATGTCTCTTTGTGCTTTGAGAGGGGTAAGATGGAGGGCTTGGAGGCTCTGGGCCGGTCAGTTTCTGGCATTGATGGCTTCTGGCTGCTCTCCTGAGACCAAGAGTTGGAGACCTGCAAGGGAAGAGAGAGACTAAATACTTCCAAACTCCTCCACACTGCAGAGATCTATCCTGCCCTCGCAACCTGCAGATTTAAAGAGTAGCCTAGAGATTAATTTGAAGCAGTAGCATCCCAGGGTCAGTGTCAAATAGCCTGCGGATGTATAACCTTCCCATCAAGGTGCTGTGTTTTATTTTTTACGTTTTTTAATTTTCTGAGTGTGTTTTAATGAGGCAATGGAACTGGCTGACGGTCACATTCCAAACTCCTGTTCCACCATCAGCAATCACTGCGGTCTTTGCCTTTGCATCAAATATAAAACCAAACTGGCGTGTAATCTACGTGCTCAAACAATGATGAGAAAGAACACAGTAACCAGCAAGGTTATGTCGATTCTGGGTTTTAGGGTTTGTTTGTTTTTTAAAGAAAACCATAGATCTCCCAAGAAACATTTCTAAATAATTTTACTCTGATTTAGCAATAGTTGTATCTACTTCTTGTCCCCATAGATATGTTCCAGCTAACAGACTTGTGATAAACTAAGAAACGATATCCAAACATTTAACAGCCTTTGGCAGAAAATAATTATTATGGACAGTCTTGAGACAAGAATACGTTAAACACCTCAAGACTCTCAGTTTTCTCCTCTTGCCCTGTCTCTTTTACCACCCCCCCATGAGGTTGCTTCACACATTATGTTATTATGTGGACATTTAAGCCACCTGTGCCTCTTACAAATGTAAAATTATGCAATCGGCTTAGAAACACCTGGATCAGAAGGGTACCTGTCTCAAGGAGACAATTTGCTGTGTCTGCTTCCTGAGCATGCTCTTAGTGACAAAGTTGGGTTCGTTGCTGTGTTCAGTGAGGAATAAACCCCAGATCTGAAGGTGCTGTTAAGACCGGAAGGTTGGTAGCTCGGCAGTTCGAGACCCAAGTGCTGCATGATGGAGTGAGTTCCCGTCTCTGGCCCGAGCTCCTGCCAGCCTAGCAGTTCGAAAGCAAGAAATTGCAAGTAGATATATAGGTACCGCTTCAGTGGGAAGGTTCCATGTGCCTCTGTGTTTAGTCATGCTGGCCACATGACCACGGAAAAGTCTTCGGCAGGGCTCATTTCGAAGCAGGAGCTCCTTTGCATATTAGGCAACACGCCCCAATGTAGTTAATCCTCCAAGAGTTTACAGAGCTTTTCTTACAAGGGCTACTGTAAGCTCTTGGAGGATTGGCTACATCAGGGGTGTGTGGCCTAATATGCAAAGGAGCTCCTGCTATGAAATTAGCCCTGGTCTTCGGACAACACTGGCTCTTTGGCTTGGAAACGGAGATGAGCTCCACCCCCTAGAGTCAGATTCGACTGGCTTTTGAGCAAGGGAAACTTTTACCTTTACCTTTATGTAAGCTCACTCTGCAAAGACAGGTTATGCCCTTGGACCTCATTCCAAGCATTTGCAGAAATGCTTGTGAATTAGTGGACCATTCTTTACCCTCCATCATGCAACTTTACAGTTGAAGGTTGGATTCTCAGTTGTGCAGAGCGTGACATATTGGGCAGGTTTCCCGGGGCTCCAAAATGGGGGGCAAGAGGGGAGGTAGATAAAGAGAAAATCAACAGAAAATAAATTATCAATTTACCGTACTGGACAAGAAGTACTGTATTGGTACTGGGGTAACCTCTTGGGGTGAAATCATCTGGCTTGGCAGCCATTGGCTTGCATTGCTGTCCCAGATTTGGCAAGGTGCACCATCTGGCAAGGTACTGCTTTGCTGAGAATGAGGTCCAGTTTGTCCTCAAAAGCACTAGAAAGTAATGAATAACAAGAAGTCCTGCTAGAAATGCATATTCTCCTAAGTCCCGGTATTAGATGGAATTTAGGAGAAAAGTGGGCATATTGGCTACTTGACACATGCTGAATAATGCACTTCAAATGCGCTTTGCGACTGGGTTTTACTGTGTGAAACAGCAAAGGCCACTTTCAAATGGTAGCTAAAATGCAGTGAAAGGGGAAAGTGTGTTATTCAGCATGTACAAAAGATTCCTCCCCCCCCCCCCCTTCATGTCTGATGTTTCAAGTGAACAAAGCCTGAGTCCCGTGGCACCTTTAAGACCAACAAAGTTTAATTCTGGGTTTAATGCACATTGCGTGCACATAAAAAGCGTGCGTGCACATAAAAAGCTTATGCCCAGAATTTAACTTCATGGCTCTTAAAGGTGCCACTGGACTCAAACTTTGTTCTGTTGCTTCCGACCAACGTGGCTGCCCACCTGAATCTTCTCTCTCTTTTTTAAATTTATTAACAAATTCAACCATAACGTATCAACAACATCATCTGAATCTTCTCTTATGTTTCAAGTGTTTCTGTTAGTTCAGTGGTTCTTACTGTTTTGCCACCCCACCCGCAAGTATGCCACAGCATCACCGAATGCCCCCCCCCCCGAAAGCTACAGATAGATCTGGCAAAGGGAGCTATGGCTCTTGAAAGCGTTTACCCCAGGAATCTTTTTTTGGCCGCTAAAAGGCTGCTGAACTTGAATCTAGCTAGTTATTGTTTGTAGATGATGAGGATACCCTGCCCCAGGTAATGTTTACTTGGGATTAAGTCCCGCTTTGTCCAATAGGGCTTATTCTAGGTAAGAATGCACTGGATTGTAGCCTTAATGCTGATTCATGCATTACACTTTGAACTAGGGAGCAAAAAGCAGCAGAGTTTATGTGGCAATATGCGTGAGGGGTGTCATTTGTTTTAAACAGTGCGTGCATCTTTAAATGGCTGGGTTTTCCTGCAATAAATCTAGACATGGCCGGCTTTTGGAGACCCCCTTCTAACCCCTCTCTCCCTGAAATCCAGTTTAAATGAAAGCTGGTGTGGTGCAGTGTTTAGTGCCTGGGGAAACCTGGCTTGACATCTCTGCTCAGTCATGACCCCTCACCCTGTCATACTCTCTCAGTCTAAGCAACCTCATAGGGCTGTTGTGAGGATAAAATGGAAGGAGGGGAGACTCGTGCATGCTCCTTAGTGGAAAAAGTGGGATAGAATATGATGGACAGATGGAATGTGTGGATGACCTGAATCTATACCTTGCTAAAATTGTTCTCATCAGCAATGTTCCCTCTAAGCTGTGGAGTCTTGTGAGCAAAGATTCTACCCTGTGAGCTACTGGCATTAAAGTTGTGAGTGAGTGACTTGGCTGCTGCAAAACTTAGTTTGCTCTGGAGCCCTCCTTCCTGAGCTTAGACAAAAATGTGTGAGCCGGAGGCTAAAAAACGGTGAGCTAGCTCACACTAACTCAGCTTAGGGGGAACACTGCTCATCAGTCATGAAAAAAAAAGTTTCAGAGGGCAGGTGTGTCGGTCGGCAGTAGAACACCAAGATTCGAGTCCAGTAGCACCTAAAGACCAACAAGATTTTTTGGGGCATAAGCTTTTTAAAGTAAAAGCTGCCTTGGTCAGATAGCCAGAAATTCTGGCTTGGCTGGGTGCTAAGGATGATCAAACACTTTGTTCCCAGGGAGCATCTAAGTTTAGCGGGGTGATAGATGATTGAATGGTTCAGTGAGGCTAACAGTATCTGACAAAGGTAAAAGCCTGTATCTGACAAAGTATCTGACAAAGGTAAAAGAAGATCTTGTGGGACTCTAAGTTGCTACTGGACTTGAATGTAGGAAAGAGAAGGAAGGAAGGAAGGAAGGAAAAGAAAGAGAGAGAGAGAGAGAGAAAGAAAGAGTTTTAAGTGTTCTTCAGAACCCTCTTCCTTTCTTACTGCATTCTTTCTTTTGTGTAAATACAAAAATCTGTGGTTGGTCCATAGTGATAAGCAGCAAGAATGCAGCCAGATTGTAAAGTCAGCATTTTCCTTATTGGAAGAAGCAAAAGAGATGAGAACTTCTGGTTAAAATTCAAGTAATTCTCTGGAGGGAAATGTAGACATGAAGTCAGAATTTATCCTCCGGTGACCCTGTGGGAAGGCAGTGTGAAGTTGTGTCAGGAAACATTCCCACAGTGACCATCCAAAGACACGTCAACATTTCTCAAGAGGGAAGGGGGGGGGGGACTGAATAATTGGCATTTGGCCTTCAACGGCGTTCTAATTATTGAACAGAGTCTTCCAGAGATGGAAAAAGCAGTCATGGCTGCATTAGTGTCACTTATGAACGGCAGTAATAAGGAAGTCCCAGCTTGGGTGGGTCCTGAGGGTGACGGTTCAGCAAGTCCTCCCAAGTTTGTTTGTTTACTTCATTTATAACCCACCTTTCATCTCAAGGAGGACCCAAAGCAGCCTTCGCCACTCTCCTCTTCTCTGTATTATTCTTACAAGAACCTTGTAAGGTAGGTAGGTTAGGCTGAGTGTGTGTGAGACGGACCCCCAAGATCACCCAGCAAGCTTCCATGACAGGAGAGGAGAAAGATGTAAACCACTTTGGGACAGACTGTCCCTGTGGCAGAGTGGGGATTCAAACTTGGCTGTCCCAGATCTTTGTCCACCACCAGTCACTCCGCCATGTTGATGTTTGAAGCTTTACTTGATTCTGCGTCTCTGACTGGGTGGTCCACTCTTCTCTCTGCGTTCAACTTTGATTCTGTACTATTTCATCCCATCATGCCAGAAGAACTGACTGAGGTTTTGTATGCTCAGTGGCATCTGTATAGAATACAACAGGCAGCCCGCATAGGAGGTGAGTTGGGTATTTTACAGCACATCCGGATATCTATCACTGCTCTGTTTACACTGCCTGCAGTGCTGGCATAATTTAGCTGCTTTCTTGCTATGCAGCCTCCTGTGTTATTCCTTTCAGGTACTTTAAACACGCCATCTGAATATTTTGTCTGTTCTCATAGGCTGAACCTGTACAGAATAGTTGCCAATTGCTTAGAGGATGCTTCAAAATAATACAAGCTTCAAATTTCATTGGCAGTATTATTCAACTTTTGTAGGAACTGTGAGGTGCCTTGTAGGCAAGTGTAAAAGAAGATTGTAAAAGAAAGTTTAAAATAGATGTCACATGTTTTGTTAGAAAAACCTTCTCTTCTAGCAAGACAAAACAAGAACAGAGGCTAGACTTGAACAGGGGTTTCCTGATTCAGAGCTCACTCTCTTAGCTTCTGTGCAACATTAGTTGCTCTTCTGATATTAGTAATCGTTGCTAATTTGCAGCATGCTTTACACGAGACAGTTTGGTGTAGTGGTTAAGTGCGTGGAATCTAATCTGGGAGAACCGGGTTTGATTCCTGACTCCTCCACTTGCAGCTGCTGGATGACCTTGGGCAAGCCATGGTTCTGTCAGAGCTGTTCTTGAAAAAGCAGTTCTCTCAGAGCTCTCTCAGCCCTGCCTACCTCACAGGGTGTCTGTTGTGGGGAGGGGAAGGGAAAGGAGTTTGTAAGCCACTCTGAGATTCCAAGTGAAGGGGGGGTATACATCCAATCTCTTCTTCTTCTTTGTATTATATCTTCCAGTCAGTTGTGTTGTAGGCTACAATTATGCCCATCTTACTGATGGACAGCTGTGCTTGAGAGAGAATGACTTGCCAGAATTCACACAGTGAGTCCTTGGGACAAAGTCATAACTCCACTCAGTGTCTATAACATTACATTGGCTCTTCTCAACCATTCCCATGTTCTCTTTAAGCTCTCCCTGATGTTTTTTTTTTTTAATTGTCCTTTACTTTTTTTTTTGGTTCTATCTTTCTTCCCTTTTTGGCCTCGTTTCATCTTACTGTCCTCTAAATGTTAACCTTTGTTAGTAATTGGGCTGTCGTAGGCTTCAATCCAATGGAGCATGACTGTAGGCGGAAGGCCTTCCACTCATGGCTTAGGACTTTCTCACCTCGCCTCTCCTGCTGCAGCCCCAACTGCTTCCTTCCACTCATGGTAATGCCCTGTTGGAACCAAGCTATATGTTTGTGAGACGCCTTCAGGGAAAGCAGAGCTTACCTGTGATGAGGGAAACCCAGTCTTATGGCTCTGTCAGTCGTGACTGACGGAAGCTACTATGGAATGCTGACACCGCAAACGCTTACCTGATATCTACCTATACATATGCCCTAAATGCTTTATGAAACATATGGAATGTTGAGTTTGCAGTTCTTGACTAGTCTACTTGACTAGTCTGACAGAGCTTAGAAAGAAAATATTTGTGCAGTTACTATTGGTCTTTTTCAGATGAAGGTCTTGGAAACTAACGTATTCCCCGGGAACTTCGTGAGCGTGGCATAAGTCTTGTATTGGACTTACTATGTGTTCTGTATATTGTTAGACTGAAATCTTTATATCTTTATTAAAAATACAAGAGATGTTTGTGATAATGTTTCAGCGCACTACACAGCCCCGTTGTTTTGCTGATCGCATCAGACGCTGCAGCCTTTTCCACAGGGTTCCTGTTTGTGTATCTCGGAATCCTTCTAGTGCATTGCAGTGGTCAGAATTCCACACTATTTTTAACGAGACCTGCGTTCGAATCCCAGCTCTTCCACAAAGGCCACTGGGTGACACTGAGCCAGTCATGCTATCTCAGCGTTAACCTGCCTCGTGGAGGTGTTAGGAGGGGGGAAATGGGGGAAGAGGACCATGGATGGTGCTCCAAGCTCCTTGAAAAAAGAGGAGTGGGATGAAAATATAAGAATAAAAATGTGTTACGCAATACTAGAGTATCAGCTTAACATATCTATGGAAACGAATTATTTTGGTTTCTTCTACGTAGTCCTCTCCTGATAGGCTTGCATCACAGTGTCCGAAGATCCCTTCTTAATAAGCAACTTGACCTATAGCTCTCCCAGCTTATTGCAAAATACATTACCAGTCTATCGATATAGTGTCCCTGTTTTATCTTCAGCACCAACAGCGAAATCAATGACTTTGGATACTTCTTTCTAACCTGCAGTGAATATTGAAAGCGATGTCCTCGCTTCTTTCACCTTTCGCTTGTTTGAAGAAGAACAGCGTGTTACGCGATAATTGTTGGTTGGGCTTTGTTGAATGGTGAGAGTTGGCTGCAAGAGAACGCAACCCAAACATAATGCCTGATGCTTTGGAGGTTTCTAACACCTGTTTTCAGGTTCCTGAGGTTTGGCTTTTTAACAAACAAACAAACAAACAAACGGCACACTGTAGTGGCTCAGCAGTTGAACTGTGGTGCATTGTGGAATGCAAGAGGCTGTTTGCACATCAGCATGCTGTTGATGTAGAACCAGCCTCCCCTTTCATGTGAGTGCAGATACATCCATAAACAGAAGATGTGCTGCTGTTCTGCGTTTACAACGGTTTGACAGGAGAGCTTTTCAGACATTATATCCATGTGCTTCCGAAGCCTGGCAACTACACTTACTGGGAATCACTACCTGCAGTGTTCCCTATGCACATGGCCGGTATGTTGTCTGAATATGGGCAATGCACATGTTTTGCATATGTATAGTACATCAGGATACACAAATCAGAAATCTGAACTATTCATTGGCCTGTTCTCACATGCTGAAACTGTGTGCATGTGCAAGATATGGCCACTGTCCCTGTATAGAGGACAAGGCAACTGCACATGTTGGGAAGATCTACGTGTGGATGTATCATCTGAAAAGAAATGTGGGTAAACTGGTATTGGTGGATCAAAAGCTGAAATGTTTAAGAACTTTTAAGAACTGAGTGCAGCCTGCTGGGTCAGGCCAGTGGTCCATCTAGCCCAGCATCCTGTTTCACACAGCAGCCATATGGTTCTTCTGGAGGTCTAACAGCCAGGCGCAGAGGCTGAGGCCTTCTCCTGATGTTGCCTCCTGGCACTGGGATTTGGAGGCTGTCAGCCTGTGAATGTGGAGCTTCACTTTAGTCACCGTGGCTGGGAGCCACTGATAGACCCGCTCTCCATGACTCCCTTTTAAAGCTATCTATATTGTGGCCATTGCTAAGTCCTCTAGCAGTGAACTCTATAATTGAATTACTTGTTATGGGGCACTAGCTTGAACAATGAATTGTTTACTGCAGGTTGTCCCTGGGTTTGGTCAAATAGTTCTGTGGCAATCCCTGTTGCATTCCATGATTTGGAGGGGAGTGTTTTGTATCATGTATCTCTGTTCTGTGGTTGTGATCTCTGACATTCCAGTGCCAGGAATGGACTAGAGAAGAGTGAATGGTGTGAGTTATGCAACCAGGCTTTAAGCAGACTTTTATCAGGTAGGCACACAAATAATGCCGTAGGCTAGTAGATATGTGCAACTGGTTCCTGCACATCTATGGAATATATAAGGACTAGGTACTTGAGAAGGTAAACATGATCATATTGGTTTTACGCTCATGGAAGAACAGCGGCAAATAGTGGAGATGTATGACTCAGCAGACGGGGAGTATCCTGGCCTCTCCTAAGCCATCTCAAAACTAGCAATTCTGTGATCCTTGTAACTACATGTGCTTGAAAATTGAACTTCCCCTTCCTGCAGGACTTGCTTTCTCTGGAGTCAAGCTGCACTATCTTCTCAGGCTGCTATTCTGTTCATGGAAAAGAAGCATTTTGAATGTATTTGCAGCTGTCAGGTCGGTTGGTAATCTTTATCATCGTTTAGATAGGCATCCAATAGCCACTGTTGGCTCATGGTCAGCTGTGCCTGAATTAAGAGCTTTTCTTCTGGTTTCTGATTCAGTTTTTTTTTTGGGGGGGGGGGGAGGATTGCAAAAACCACAGTTTGCATCACCCACTGACCCTACTCCCAGCAAGAAGTCACCCTGGGGAAGAGTAAAGGCAGGCTGTTTAAAAAGACTCTTTTGAAAAGATACGGTTTGTGGCTTGTGGAAGAGGGTGGACTGAAGTGTATGCCTGCGTGTGTGTGTTCGTGCATGGATTTTCAAGTTTTCTGAGTATGTTAAGTATGCAACGGGGATGTTCACAATAGAGTTGTTGATTATGTTGTTGCTGATCTGGAACTGTACTAAAATTAAGTAAGTAAAAGTGTAACTAACTGGTTTGGGGATGTGGAATGTGGGCTGTCTGTTAGAAACTGTTGTCCAATGGATTTGAATATATAGTGGTCTCCTTTCTATACTTTGTCTGCTGCAGAAACAGAGGAATTGCTTCAGCTTGAGAAGCTGAGCTCTCTCCTGTAGATCTCCTTCTCTTCTCCATTCCTTCGAGTGGGACAACTATAGGTGGTGGGTTGGACCCAGACAAATTCTCTGAGAGCCAGTTTAGTGTAGTGGTTAAGTGCGCTGACTCTAATCTGGGAGAACCGGGTTCGATTCCCCACTTGCAGCTGCTGGATGGCCTTGGACAAGCCATAGTTCTGTCAGAGGTGTTTTTGAAAAAGAGCAGTTTCTGTCAGAGCTCTCTCAGCCCCACCTACCTCACAAAGTGTATGTTGTGGGGAGGGGAAGGGACGGGAATTTGTAAAACGCTCTGAGACTCCAAGTGAAGGGTGGGGTATAAATCCAATCTCCTCCTCCTCCTCTTCCTCCTGTTCATGCAAGCCACTTCTGTCAGTGGAGCAGAGTGTAACTGCTCTCCCCTCCCTCTGCAGCCCACTGCAGCCCTCTGCAGCTCTCCCCTCCCTCTGCAGCCCACTGGTGTCTTTGAAATGTTCTTCCTGGGGGACAGGGAATCCTCAGGAGCAACATGAGAGGCAAATCAAGGGTCTGCAGCAAGATGGTGAGGAATCAGTGGAAATGACTCCATCCCTTCTAGCAGGCCACAGGGTAGTTGTGGGAGCCTTGAACCAGTGCCTGGAGTCAGTTCTGCAATGCCTGAGAGCTAACAAACTGACACTGAATTTTAACAACCCGGAGGTGCTACTGGTGGGGGAAGGTTTGACCCAAGAACCGGGATATCTCCTGTTCTGGATGGGGTTTGCACGCCTCCTGTAGGAGTGGGTTCATAGCTTGGGTGCGCTACTCCCTGCTTTCAATGTCCTTGCCGTCTGAGGCCATATGGGTGGCAGCCGGAGACAGGGCCTTCTTGGTCTTCGCACTGACCAAAACTTTGGAACTCCCTCCCCAGGGAGATTCATCTGCCTCCTTCTATTGCAGTTGTCGGCCAGACTTTTCCGTTTTGTTTGGTGTACCCCAAGTAAATGTTATGGCCCTTGTCTCTGGTTGTGTTACGTTTGCATGTTTGTTTGTTTTAATTATTTTATGTATACTTGATTTTTAAATGCTGTTTTCTTGTTGAAGTGTTTTCATGTTTTGATGCTTGCCGCCTCGAGAACTCTATTTGGGTGGGAAGGCGGCAAAGGAATGTTTGAAGTAATTAAACCAGCAGAAACTTTAGTCTGGATTCAGTGCAATGACTATAGGCTTAACAAGTGCTTTAAATAAGCAAAGCGACGATACTTGCAATGGAGGCCTGCAGAGAAGAGGGCCAGTGATGATGACATCATCAGCGGGTGGGACGTCTGCCCTTCCGCCTTCTCTGGCAGTGTCTTTGCAAAGAGGCCTGCTTGAAAGAGGTGCTGGAATGCTGCACTAGTGTATGCCAGCACAAATGGGGCTCTGCGCTGAACTGCTCTTTGTGATGCCTTCTAATACGATTATTCATGTGCCATCAGTTAGATCACAGGCTTTGTCTTTGGTAGGTCTGTGCCTCTGGAACGGGTGTACCAGAAGGGGAGTAGAGGGCACCTTCACCTGCTGTGTTCAGGAAGGCACATAAGACAGCTTTATCCCACTTGGCTGTTTTTAATATATTTAGATATTTGTAGCCTGCTTTGCTTCCCAATAGGTACCCAAGCAGCTTACAACTCTGTTTTCCTGTTCTTCATTTTATCCTCACAACGGCATCCTTTTGAGACAGGTTATGCTGAGTGTGTGTGTGTGTGTGTGATTGGTCCAAGGTCATCCAGTGAGCTTCCATGGAAATGTGGGGATATGATCCTGGATCGTCTGGCTCTAAGCCACTATACCACCCTGCCCCCATGTAGACCGTTGTATCCTTGCAAATGGTTTTGCTCAAGGAATCTCGGGAGTGTTGACTCTAAGGAAATGAGGTGGGATATAAATATTCTAAATACAGAAATACAATAAATAAGAGTAACAATTCCCCTTCCCCTTTGTTGGAGAAGTATGGAGAGATGTCAGGGGAACATCAGCACAGCCATTCCAGATTGGCTCCTTAGCAAATTTGGGACTGTGGCGACCAGAATCTTTTAGCAAATTATTCTTTAGAAGCTGATTATGCTATCCCCGAATGTTTCCCTCCTTATTCGCAGAAGCCCTACAAATGTTTGGAAGATGGGAAATTCCACGCTGTGCTGTGCTAACATTTGTGTTAATGGCGTACAAAGTCTGATTGCTGAAACAGGCAAGACCTGCTTTGGAATAAAACACCCAATATCAATCTGGCTCGTGGTTTTTATTAGCTTTAGTGCATCTTGAGTGATATCAAACAGGATTATAAATTGGATTTGTACTCTGAAAATGGCAAGTTTGATCACTGGTTCTTCGAGCACAGTAAAATATATAGCAAGAAATGGCTTCCAGGATTCTGTTCTAGTTGTAGGATTTGTTTGTGTGTGTGCAAATAAACTGAACATGGTTTATTGATTCTCTTTGAACTAAATATAGGGTGAAGCCTTTTATCTTGCTGCGTTGATCACGGAAGTGTAGGAAGTCTGCAGTCTTCAAACTGTATATGTGATCTGGAAGACAGTGTGGGTGGCATTAAGAACACAGACTATTGCCCAACCTTAAATTAATCATGTGTTGTGTGAAGTGCTTCCTTTTGTCTGACCATCTGAGTGTACTGTGGACCCATTTCTTTGGATGACCCTAAGTTTCTGTGTTATGGGTGAGAATGGGGGAAAAAAACTCTTCTTGATGACTTCCAAACAAGGTTTTTGCTCTGGTTTGGGTTACCAAAGGCAGTGGACTATTTCCGAGTGTACAGTTCCCTTGTGCTTTCTCAACACCGCCCCACCCGGCTTGCCTCCTCAATTTTATTCTCACAACAACCCTGTATGGTAGGTTACGTTGAGAGAGAATGGGTGGCCCAAGGTTACCAGGCACATTTCATGTCAGAGTTGGAATTCCAACTTGGCTTTTGCAGGTCGTAGTCTGATGCTCTAACCAATACGGGGCCAGTGCTGATTTGAAAGGTATAAAAATGCACATAATATCTAAGAATAGGACCTTGTCTCTAAAGACTTGATATTGGACTCTAAGGAGCTGTTAAGATATGCGAGCCCTTTTCATATCTATGCAAACTAGGAGGGCAGCAACCATGCTTATTGGAAGCGTGCATTATCCACAATGTTCCTGATACCCATGGTCACCATATTGTCTTAACAAGCATATTCTGCCTCTCTATACTGTTGTGATCTGCATGAACCCTGGAAAATCCAGGTATTGGTTCATGCATACCAAAGCAATGCACACATGCAAAATATGTGCGTTGCCACCAGTTTAAACTACATGGCAGCCATGGATATCAGAAGGTCTACTCCCAGTTGCTGTCTCTGAGTATACCTGTATACAATGCCAGAAAAGAGCTCAAGTGGCAGAAGAATCATTGACAGCCGGTGTTTCTCTGTGATCTGCGACTGGAGTTTTGGGTAGCTCCTAAGAAGTGCTGACACGTTTGCAATCATTTATAAAAGCTCATGCAAAACAAATGCTATTTTATGTCCCTTTTCACCAGTGGTCTTGTAAATGAGTGTCTTGGCCAAGGGTCTCTGGACAGTACTCTCGGGGAGCAAATTTATGCCAAATGCCCTGACATTTCTGGACTCTTCAGGATCTGAGGGGGAAGCCAGATACTTCCTCCTATGTAAATGTTTCAGGGGGAAGGGTAAGTTGAAGCTGAATTATTTCAGAAAGCTGGGATTTTTTCTGTTGCTATTTCAGTGCTTTGTGTATGGCTCCACATTTTCTTCAGTCCTAATTAAATGATGTTATAAACTCATTGTCTTGGATCCACCAAAGCATATCCATGTGTGTGGGGAGGGGCAACTTTCACCGATACCAGACCCGTAGCTACAGTGGGGCATCTCGGGGCCTGTTCCCCCCGACTTACTGCCAAGGCCCCGACTTCCCATCCAGGCCAGCCCCCCCGACTTCCATTTTTTATTTTATTTGTTGTGCTCCCTTGGGTGTCTGTGCAGGGTGCCCCCTGACTTATTTAAAGGCCCCCTGACTTAAAAAATTCTGGCGACAGGCCTAACCAATACCCCTCCCATGGCAGGTTTCCAACTCCTCCCATCAGGCTGTTCGGGGGGGGGGGGTGTCTCCTGTCCTCCAGGAGCAGCATTTCAGTGGGACTATAGTGGGAAGGGGAAGCAGGGAATTCACGTTTTGCAAATGGAACTACTTTCTGTCTCTGGAAACCTTCCTTTGGATCTCAGGCATGATTGTCAACTCACAACATTTGTGTTTAATCTGCCTGACATTTAGATCACAATGACTATTTTCTCCTTTGGCAGAGGACATCAGTTAAATTTCACTTGAATCTGTTCATGTCTTCAGCAAAGTTATGCTGACTTTAATGAGATATAAGCCATGCTTCTTTTTAAGCCAGTTTGGTGTAGTGGTTAAGTGTGCCGACTCTAATCTGGGAGAACCGGGTATGATTCCCCACTCCTCCACTTGCACCTGGCTGGATGACCTTGGGCAAGCCATAGCTCTGTACCAGCTGTTCTCTCAAGGACGGCTTGGGAAAGAGCTCTCTCAGCCCCACCTACCTCACAGGGTGTCTGTTGTGGGGAGGGGAAGGAGAAGGAGTTTGTAAGCCGCTCTGAGACTACAAGTGAAGGGCGGGGTATAAATCCAATCTCTTCTTCTTCAAAAATAAATAAATGTTGTTTTGTGTAAATGCAAGCTTCTACTTGTGAAGAGTCACAACTTTTAATAGTTGCAGCACGTCTCAATTTATGCTTGCTCTTTTAATTTGTGAACATGTACCTTTTCAATTCACACATTTTAGATTTAATGGGATCGGCTCTGTAATCCTGGAAGTTGCCGGGGGTGGGGGGTGGGGGGATCCTTCAGAGCTAATGGCCCGTATATAAATGAAGGGTATTGAAATATAGAGACGGGTGTCATCTGCATATTGATGACATCCCACCCCAAAGCACCTTCCATGCACTATCACACAGCTGAAGGTTAATGGACTTGTGAGCAGTAAATTAGACAGGGGAATAGTGTCATTGCTGGTGGACTGCATATTTCATTATCTAAGCCTCCAGATGTGTCCATCCTGGCTGCAAACTGATTTGAAACTCTGATCCTGTGGCCAAGGCAGAACAAACTGCTGCGGAATCCAGACAATACAGAGATGAGGTTGGTCAGGAAGGCTGATGCTTTGGAAGGATTTTTATTTAGTTATTTATTGTATTTATTTATAGTCCACCTTTCTTAATGAGCCTCAAGGCGGATTACTCATTGTAAGTCAAGTACAGTCAACAGCAGAGGACATTCAATTAACAAAGGAAAAAGGTCTGGGTTTCAGAAGCCTGAAAATAAGCAGAAATCTGAAAACTGAGCTGAGACAAAAGTTAAATATTAACATGATTTGTTAAGTGATGCAGAAATTACATAGAGGGATCATACTTACAGCAATAGACTATATGTACTATGCAGAGCCCCTACACCTGTACCAAAGCAACTTTCTCAAACTTTTTGTTACAGTACAGTGCTAATTGCCTGCAAAAAAAAAGCTCTTCTGAAGAATTCAGTTTTGCATAGTCTGCAGAACTGCAGAAAACCAGTAGGGTAGGTCCCTTCCTGACCTCAGAAGGCAGGCCATTCCATAAGATGGGTGCCGCAACAAAGAATGCACACGTATGGGTAATTGTGGATCTTGCCCATTTGCAAAGTGGCTGTTGTGGGTCAGCCAGGGCTCAGCAAGAGTGAGGACTCCTCATGAGCCAGCTCTGAGTCAGCAGAAGCCGCAAGCAGGAAGATAAGCTGCAGGCGTGTCAGGATTCACAGCCAACAGCTGGTGCAGAACCAGGGATACCCTCCAGCCCTGATTCAACTGGTGAAACTCAGGTGATCATTGCCAGCCCTCCAGTATCACTCACACCCTTAGAGTGGTGCAAATGGGGATATGAACAGAACTACAGGAAAGACAACAAAATGCTCATCTCCTGGCCTGATGCTTGAGTAGTTACAGGACTACTCCTGAGCAGCTGGCTGTAAGCCTGACCTTTAAGGATGTGGCTATAAAATCAACAAAGGGAGGCTATTAGGTGTGGAAGTAACAAGATGAAAGCCTTCTGACTCTGGCCACTGCATTGGATCCTACCTCAACCTTATGACTCTTTGGATCATTTCCTGACTTTGCCTTCATCTTGCACCTGAGCCTGCTCATGAGTAACTTTCAGATTATCTAGACCCTGCTGTATGGACTGACTGTTGGACTAGACTCCTGACTCTGTGCATAATCTTAGACCAGACCTTGGCCATGCTTCTTGAGTTGGTGCTCTTGCCTTACTTGCTCTGTGCTCTGACAGTGTACCCTACACTGTTCCTGGCCTGGCTTGCAGCAGTAGCACCTGCAGGAGGACCTGCTCCACTGAGTAAAGCTGTCATTGTGGAGCATGGGGGAGAGGTAGTCCCACAGATATGAGGGGCCAAGGCCTTGAAGAGCTTGGTATGTGGTAGTCAATACCTTGAATTGAGCCTGGTAACTGGTGGGCAGCCAGTGGACTGATTGCAGAATGGGAATAATAAGTATGCTACATCTAGCTCCTGGTAGTAACCAATATGCAGTGTTTTGCACTAGCTGGGGTCTCTAAGCTGACTTCAAGGGGAAGCCTCTGTAGAGTGTATTACAGTAGTCTAGTCTTGAGGCTACCTTGGATCCAAGTGGCCACGTTGGCTGTTTCAAGGTAGGGGGGCCATCTTCTGGGCTAGTTTGAATTGGAAGAAAACATTTTAAGCAGATGCATTGAGTTGATTCTCCAACAGCAGTGGTGGACTCGGTATAATCCTCAGGCTATTGACTGAGCCAGAAAGCGTCAGCTGAACCCCATCAAAAGTGGGAAGCACAATGTCCCTCAAGATCTCCACCTTTCCAACCAGCATCACTTCTATCTTGTCTGGGTTCAGTTTCAGTTTGTTCAACCATTTAACCACAATAAGGCATCTGCTCAAGACCTCTACCATATCCCTGGGAGATTTGGATAGGTATATAGAGCTGGGTAGGGAAGGCGACACAGTATATCTTGATCTTGTCAAATCTTAGAAGCTAAGCAGGGTTGGTACCAGTGCTCCCTCGGAGCTGTGGAATCTTGTGAGCAAAAGTTCTACTTTGTGAGCTACTGGCATTAAAGTTGTGAATGAGCGATTTGGCTACTGCATAGATTAGTTTGCTCTGGAGCCCTCCTTTCTGAGCTAAGACAAAAATATGTGAGCCGGAGGCTAAAAAAACCTGTGAGTTAGTTCACAACTCAGCTTAGAGGGAACACTGGTTGGTACTTATTTATTTATTTATTTATTTTGTTCCCCACCGGAGCAACAAGTAAACAACAGATTAAAAAAATCAATATAGATATCCCCATAAAACACAACATAATTACTAAAAACAATTTATATGATGGTGGTGGTACAATAGTAGCAGTAAACAAATAGCTTACAGTCAGCAACTGATTTTTCTGCCGGCAAGTTCAGGCTGGATGGTGGGGTTGGGCTCAGGGTCTTAGGTTGCAGTCACAAACGCCAGAAACCGTGGGGGGAAGCGAGGCTATTTCCTCCAGCGGAATTTGACCCGCAGTTGCACAATCAAACCTCCTTTTGAAGCTGCAGGTGCAGTCCGTCAGTGCGTGATCAGACGCAACTGTGGGTGAGTCGGGTTTTTTTTGTCCCATTTCCTCCCCCATGCGCATAAACGAGGGGTCGATGAATCGCACCTCTGCACTGAGGGCTCCCTATGGAGTTTGTGATGATGCGCATACTGCAAAGGGGGGAAAACAACAGCACGGAGTTGGGATGGCCTGATCAGACCATCCTGAGAGCGTGCTGAAGTGATCAGACATGGGAAAGTCCATCCGTGGCCCATTGCAACCCATTTACTACCAGTTTTTCCCTGGTGTCTTTTAACTCTGTTTCTGTGGCAGAGCAAAATGGCTTGCTGATGGCTGCAGGGCGCTTCCCAGATGATGTCTGAATGTTCCCTTTAAATCTGCCCAGCGTCCATGCCTATATCTGGTCTAATTGTATGTATGATCACAGCCTTAGATTATTAGGTGCGGCTCCTTACCTAAAGGCCTGGTGGAAGAGCTCCATTTTACAGGCCCTGTGGAACTTGGAAGGGAAACTAGCAAGGAAGACTCTGCAGAGGAAGGCAATGACAAAACACCTCTGCTTCTCACTTGCCTTGAAAGCCCCTCGCTGGGGTTGTTGTAAGTCGGCTGTGACTTGAAGGCACTTCACACATGTATAGAGCTGGGTACCATCAGTGTATTGCTGATACCCAGTTCCAAATCTATGGATGGTTTCTTCTAAATCCTTTACATAGAACTTGAATAACACAGCAGATAAGACTGTGTCCTGTGAAACTCCACAAGACAGCTCCCGCACTGAAAATAGCTAGTCTCCAGGGGCAAGCCTTTGATTCTAGTCCCTGAGGAATTATTTAAACCAGTCCCAGGCTCATCCCTGATACCTCCTGCTTCCAGACATCTCAACAGGATGGCATGATCTACTGTATCAAAGGCTGCAGATAGGTCTGGTAGGATCAAGAAAGAAGCATGGCCTTTATCTACATTCCACCAGAAGCTGTCAACTAAGGCTATCAGGTTTGCCTGTATTCTATAGAGATGGGATAGACTGAAACTAGACTGAGCACTTGAGTTATCCAAGAAGGTGGTTCGCTTCTGCTCTCTCAGTGACCTTTCCCAGGAAGAGTAGAGACTGGGCAATATTTGGCTGCATTGTTTTTCTGTAGGGATGATTTTTTGAGTAGCAGATAGATAACTGCCTGTTTGAATGGATGGGGGAAGGCACCATGAATTTGTGACTGATTTATGATGGACATCAAGGGGTTCATTTTAGCAGCCAGGAAGGGCAAGGATCCAGTGCACGAATGATGGCCTTCACAGATCTCAGGATCCTGACTACACTATGTCTGCTCTGTTCAGTGAGGTTTACTCCCTGGTAAGTGACTTTGGGGCATTAGTTGGTGATAAGACTGGATTGCCTCCGTGTCTGGAGTTTCCATATTATTATAAGCATACTCATGAAGACAGGTGTTAGGCTGCAGTCACACAGCCCTTTAAAGCAGGAGTCACTGCTATTTCCTCCCAGATTTAAATGGACTGACCAGACTGGCCACGACCACTCCCGTGTCAAAGTGGGCTCATTCCCGGGTTCCTCGCGCATTTTCCAACCCAGAGAAAATCAAGTATTTTCCCGGAAGTCGTGCTTTGAACCTGGGATTTAGCTGATCTGGACAGCCCTCTCTCACAATGATTGCGAGAGAGGGCCGTCTGATTGTCTCTCTGGGTTTTTCCCCCCTTTCTTGCACTTGTGCACTTGGGCACTCAAGCGTCCAAGTGCAAGAAAGGAAAAAAAATGCCCCACGCTCTGCTCCGGATCCCAAGCCCCGCCAGCCACTGCCGCTTGGGACGCCCCCCCCCCCCCCCATACTTCTCCTTGCTTTACAGGCGGTGTCTGGCAGGGCCTGGGGCCTGGAGGGGAATGCGGGTTGAGCCAGCCAGCCAACTGTCTTGCCCGCAGAAGGCTTCTCTGACTGTGCCTCTTTCTTCCCCTGCTCCACGGAACCAGGGCTGGATCACCCCGGGAGTGTCAGCTTCTTCGCTACGCAGAACTGGTAACCATCACCCCGGAGGAAAGAGGTGCTGTCGTGAGCTCACATACTGGTGGGGAGGAGAAAAGAGGCCAGCTTTGGCAGGGGAAACATCGGCCGCTCCTCGCATTGCCGTTCCTGCCTCCGGCTTCCTAGTCACCCGTCTTAGGCCCGGTGAGTGGGTGCCCCTCAGGCTTTGCTTTGAAGCTTTAGATGAAGGAGGTTTTGTTTTGCCGGCTGGAAATCAGGCGGCAGGGAAAGAATCCCACATTGTTTTTGTATGTGTGTGTGTGGGGGGAGTTTCTCAGCCCCTGGAGGTCTTTTAAATTTTGCACTTCTTGCCTCCCCCAAACACCACAGACGCTGGGGTTGGGATGTGTGAAGAACCCGAAAGAAAAAATCCTGGATTAAAGTTCAGTGGGACTTTATCCGGGATTAGGGTGCTGTGTGACCATGGCCTTAGTGTCTAAAAATGTTGAAGATGACCAGATGCAAAAATTCTGGAAATATTTGATGTGTGTGTGTGTATGCACACACATGCACACAGAGCACCTAGAATGGCACTGTTCAACACATTTATGAAATTTAAATGTATGACTTTTACCAAAACAATGGTTATATATTTTGCTAGTCTTCGAGATGGAGTGGCAAAGCTGCCACACCCTAAGGTTCCTCGATGTATCTCAATCATTTGCCGGGTGGGAAAATAGGAAAACATAAAGCATCAGTACTGTAGGAGGGTTGCATAGCCTGTGCCTAGAAAAAGTCTACTGACCTTAGCCTTATCAGATAGAAACACAAGACATGTTGGAAAGGCCAGTGCAAAAAGGCCTGGTCTGCCTGTTTGACAGGACAGACTACATATTAGTGGGGTAAGGAAAATTTCCCTGTCGTGTTGTTGTTGTTGTTGTTGAGGAGAAGGAAATAAGAGGACAGATCAAGCATCCCCACCTGCCCACCAATCATGTGTTGTTCTTCTGCTCATCCCAGGCTGGGAGGTGTGGAAATGTGCTGCTGGAAGGCAGTGGCAGCTCACAAACTGCCTACTGCTTTGTGCTGGGAAGTTCTGAGAAGGGTTTCTAGAGGAAGAGAGCCCAGAACGTTTTAGCTGGTGCTTCAAAGGGGAAGGTGAAGGAAAAAGAAGCACTTGGAGCGTGCAGATTGTGCACTCTGTAGGGGGAAGGGACCCTCCGCACAACAAGCACGGTAAATGGATTTGTGGACCCCTGCCTGTCGTTCTGTAGCAAATGTTCATCCTTATTTGTTTCCTCCCATGGGGGCTGACGCTCTGCAAAGCACTTCCCTCTCTGAAAAGTGTTACCCAGTGTTTAAAAGTATTTCATGCTTAATTGCATCGCTTGAGAAGGCTGGAGTGGGGCAGGGCGTTGGGGGCCTAAATGTGATTGAATGCATCCTGTCTGTTTGAATGTGTCTGCATTTTATCAGACCTCTTGTACCCTGGGTTGGATCTAGTCATGTTTTTTTGCTCAGTCTCACCGAATTGCTGTCCTTATTGCAGCCACAGTCCCAGGTGGCTTTTGTCCGGATCTTCAGAACAGCTTTTTTGGTGGGCAAGGGGACACCATTGTTTAGGTAAAAGAGAGCCAGTTTGGTGTAGTGGTTAAGTGCACAGACTCTAATCTAGGAGAACCGGGTTTGATTCCCCACTCCTCCACTTGCACCTGGCTGGATGACCTTGGGCAAGCCATAGCTCTGTACCAGCTGTTCCCTCAAGGACAGCTTGGGAAAGAGCTCTCTCAGCCCCACCTACCTCACAGGGTGTCTGTTGTGGGGAGGGGAAGAGAAAAGGAGTTTGTAAGCCGCTCTGAGACTCCCTTGGGGAGTGGAGGGCGGGGTATAAATCCAGTCTCTTCTTCTTCTTCTTCTCTTCTTTTCAACAGCAGAAAGGCTGGCTGGGTCCAACCCATTGTTCCCACCAGACAACATTTTCTGTGTCCTTTTAGAAGCAGAGTGTTGTAATGGATAAATAATGCTATGGTCTCAGGACTAGTTTGAAGAGAGATATTTCCTTTGGCTGTCAGAATGGGCTGGCATTGATTGAACATAATGGGACTCCCTGGCCTCGCTTGCTTTCTTAAATCACTTCGCAGAGTCCAGTACTTGAAGCACAATAACTCAAAGAAAGTCTTGATAAAAGTTTTTTGTCACAAGGGTGGCAATTTGTTTTGGGTGCCGAGGATTCAGGTGAACTTTAAGCCAAACCCGATAATGTTTATTTGTCCCTTCTTCTTAGGTCAGGTAGATCTATTCTAGATCTCTGTTTCCCTGTGTGCTGAGCTACCAAAGGTGCAATCCTATGCAGAGTTACTCCAGTCTAAAACCGTGGAAATCAATACATTTAGGATGGAAGGGATTGCACTGTATGTTTCATCAGAAACTAATGCAAATGAATGCATCATCAGTTTTAAGTGCACGTCTCATTAAAACCAACTCAGCATGTGTTATCTTTGCGTGTCACATTAGACTTCTGATCATCTGTGGAGTTACATCCAGACAGTTTCCCAGTATTATTTTGTTTTTCCAGGTGATAAAATCTATGAAAAGGAAATAACTTATATTGGATTTTGAGTGCAGCCAGCCCCCTATAACCCTGTGTGGCTAGCTAAACACCACCACCATCTGCCAACAGGTTTAAAAAATTAAAACGAGGCTGAAGACACTCATATTTCTATTGGTGTGTAATCTTGCAAAGGAACGTGCACAGATCCTGAACTTTCGTAGCATATGCAGAGTTCTCCTTGTCACTCAGTATCCATATTACTTGCTAACATAAATATGCTGGTGTAAATTGAACAAACCGTGAAAGCCAGGTCTAATACACCACTGGTTCAGGCTACGTCTACAGCAGGGGTGATTTTGTAACAGGAGCTCCTTTGCATAATAGGCCACCCACCCCTAATGTAGCCAATCCTCCAAGAGCTTACAGAGCTCTTTTTACAGGGGCTACTGTAAGCTCTTGGAGGATTGGCTACATCTGGGGTGTGTGGCCTAATATGCAGAGGAGCTCCTGCTACGAAATGAGCCCTGCCATCTACATGACCTTAGTTAAGCCACTTTCTTACCCCTCCTCTCCCTTGTCTGTTCTGTAAAAACATGACCTATCATGGAGGGCATATCTGAATCATTTGAATGCTGTATTGAGTTCTGTCTATGCCAGCGTGGTGTGGTGGTTCAGCTGTCGGAGTATGATCTGGGGGACCCGGCTTTGCATCTGCACTCTGCAATGGAAGCTCAGCTGGGTGACCTTGGGCCAGTGACTCTCTATCAGCCTAACCTTCTCCCCAGTGGGGAGAAAAACAGGATGTAAATAGGTTACCTTCTTGGCTGTATTATAATATTATAATATGGATTTTAAATATGATTTTATTATGGATGTATATATATTTGGTCATGGCGGCTCAGAGGTTAAGAAGCTGAACTGCAGACCAAAAGGCCGGTCGTTCAGCAGTTCAAGACCCGAGTGCCGTGTGACGGGGTGAGCTCCTGTCTCTGACCCCAGCTCCTGCCAACCTAGCAGTTTGAAAGTAAGAAACTGCAAGTAGATAAATAGGTAACCACTTTGGTGGGAAGGTAACAGCGTTTCGTGCGCCTCGGCGTCTAGTCATGCCGGCCACATGACCATGGAGAAGTCTTCAGATAGCACTGGATCTTCGACTTCGAAACGGAGATGAGCACCGCCCCCTAGAGTCAGATCCAACTGGCTTTTGAGCCAGGAAACCTTTACCATATATATATTTATACTGACGTGCACCACCCTGAACCCTGTCTCACTGGGAAGGGCGGTTTTACAAATCAAACTTAATAAATAAATATCTAACTAAATAAACGGAAAATATTACTATTCATTTCGGATTAAGTATTTGCTGCCCGCTGAAAAAATAATCAGCAAGAGAATATGTATAATATTTTCCCTAACCTTTGAGCAAATGGAAAAAAAGCAGAGCAACACATGCATCATTGCCCTCCTGGGAATTACTGGGTCATTAATCTCGCCCCCGCCCCAATAATGTTTAATGAATGCTGACATTCTCAGGAAGAATCCTGAGTAGTCAGAAGACGCTGCAAATAACTTGTGATTAGAAAACTACAATTAACGGTACAGTTGTAGCTAGGCCCGTCTAGAACAAAGTCGGGTTTGCAGCGGACCAGGAATCTGGCATCTGCTTCCTTTGCTGTGACTCTCGTGAGAAGAGCATTACTGGAGAGTGACTAGACTTTGGTTCTAGTGTGGTATAGTGGTTAGAGTATCGTACTAGGATTGGAGAGACCCAGATTTGAATCCCCTCTCTTCCGTTACTGGGTGCTTACTGGGTGCCCTTGGCAAGTTATTCTCAGCCTATCCAACCTCACAGGGATGTTGTGTGGATAAAAATGGGCAGGTGGAGAACTTAAGGGCCCTGCCCTGATCTTCTCGACAGATGGTTGGGGTAATAACATAGTGGATAGATGAGCAGAGTTTGTCTTTCCTAAGCAAGATGGACTTATATCGACTTCCAGTCTTTTTAGTATGGACTTGCTATGTTTTCTAAACTTGCATCCATTAACTAATTGAATGGATGCATCGCACTAGGTGAGCCAGAGTTTCACAGTCAATAATGAAGGTATTAGCAGTGCATTCTCGACAATGAGTTATAGCTCCACGAATTCTGGAGAATTGCTGAGCACTGAATTCTTCCTGTAGCAACATTGACTTTAACAGGTTTATATGTGTAGATTTTCCCGTCATAGTATTTATGGTCTTCATAGCCCAAGATTACCCTTTAAATTCCTGTATTGATCAAATCAAAAGGGAAATACCTTGATTCTTTTGTACAAGCCCTGTATGATTAGCGACATAGCAACAGGTTTAGCTGTGTTCTGCAAGGAATTCTGAGCTGCGTGTATTAGGGATGCTTCCAAAATGTTCCATGTCTAAATGACTCTGTGCCAACCTTTCCTAAAAGATGTGCAGCTAATAAAAGCCATTATTTTTTGCCTACAGGGTACCCTGTTGTTTTACTGGACGTGAATATTTCTGGAAGCTGCTATGTGCAGAAATGCCATTTCAATTCCATTCTGTATCCATTACAAATGAGCTTGTAGATATGATCTGCCGTAACAGAGAACGCTTCTGGAATTGGCAAATCCCGTAAGAAGATATTTTTGGCGGGTAAGTAGTCAAATATTATCAGTTCATATGCCCACTTCTGCCAGAAACTCATCTTTACAGATAGCTAGGAAAGGAAGATGAATAAAACTGTGTTCATAGTTTGCCTTTCCATTTAATAAAGGTGAAAATATCCAGTGCTCTTTTGAGGAATGTTTATTGTAAAATTTGTTCAGTTCATAAGATGCCATAATTTAACAGACTGGTGATTTTTTTGTATTTAGTGGATTTTAATCCTGCCCTTCAGTCATGGATCATCTCCTTCTCCTCTCCACCATTTTATCCTCACATTAACCTTATGAAGTAGGTTAGGCTGAGAGAGAAGAGCTGTCCCACAGCAACCCAGAGAGCTCTGGGGAGAAATGAGGAGTTGAACTTGGTCCTTCCAGAGTCTAGTCTAATGTTCTAGCCACTGAACCCCATGGATTCTGTACCACATTTATTTATTTACTTCATTGCTTATTTCATGTTTCTTATTGGGTGTCTCCTGGTAACGACTTAGATGTGAAGAGAATTTCAGTATTTAACATCTTGGATACGATCAGCCAGATCCCCTTTCCACAGATATCCCAACCAGCTGTAGCTCAGTAACTTTTGTCTGGAAACCATCCTTTTAGAAAATAAAACTTCATATATGTCTGTTGGGCTGTGATCATACACAGAACTAGACAACAACATCTGGGGAGCACTCCGCAGCAATTGGCAACCCGTTCTGCTCCACCGCAGAGGCACAGTTAAAAGACACCAGGGAAAATTTGGTAGTAAATGGGTTGCAACGGGACACAGATGGACTTTCCCATATCTGATCGCTCCAGCACACCCCGATGGCATTGGGATGGTCTGATCAGGCCATCCCAACTTGATGCCATTGTTTCCCCCCACCTTCACAGTATGCGCATCATTGCAAACTCCATCGGGAGCCCTCGGTGTTCATCGATCCCTCATTTAAGCGCATGGGGAAAAAATGGGACAACGCCCCCCCCCCCGACTCACCCACAGTTGTGTCTGATCACATACTGACGGATTGCGTCCTCAGCTTCAAAGGGAGGTGTGATCGTGCAACTGCGAGTCAAATTCCTCCAGAGAAAATAGCCTTGTTCCCCCCACCCCCCCATTTTTTCTGGCGTGTGTGACCGCAGCCCTGATTTCTTTTTTGGGAAATTGTTGATTTAACTTGGGTAGGAATTAGAGCCAAATATGTTTGCGTAGGAGTTATACAATTCTGCTCTGCTCTGCATTCCATCGGTTTTCACAAGATCTTAGAACTCTGTATGTGAAAAGCCAGAAAGATATTTGTTCATTATAGCAACCGAGAACTCAGTGTAAAATTCAGTCTAGATGTTCTAGGATACCACTTCAGACACGCACAGGGATTGTACTGTTTGAAAACACCCCCTTGTCAAGCACAGGGAGAACATAGGCAAGACATGCATGTATGTGAGGTGTTAACACATCTCTAAAGACTGCACCATATGCTCAGCTCAACATTTTATTTGGCTATTCAAGAGAGTAACCTAAGTTTTGTTTATCATGTCAAATTTTATATATGAGTTGGATTCCTTTAGTTGAAACAATATCCACTCATAGCTGGCTGGAATTTACAAGGTGGGATGGAGTGATCTCACTCAAGAGACACCAACCAAGGGCTGGTCACTTACTAAGCATGAAGATATCATACAGGAGGCGAGGCTTCAAAGTACGGCAAGAAAACGAGATCAGACACAAGTTCAGAGACAAAATTGACAGTACCATGGACAGCTCCCTCTCAGCAGACAACTTGCTCCAATGAGTTCCAGAGCCAGAATGAACCCATATACCCCTATGGCACCTCTACAGCCTGTCCCAATATCCTTCCTCTCCCTCTGAGAAGTAGAAATGAGTATCCTCATCTTTTAAGTAGTATCCTCATCTTTTGAATAGTATCATAACCTGGCATGTTCTGTTCTGTTGCCAACTGGGCTGGCAACCAGTGGGAGAGGGAGGGGCAGGGACGGAGGGAAAGATGTTATGTCGTCGTCACCATGTCAGTTCCAGTGAATACCCAGAAGTGATGTCATGTCGCCAGCATGATGTTGGTGCAACACTCTATGGATTTGGTCAAAACTCTTCAGTATCAGAATCTATACCTGGCGCTTCTGTGGCCAAGCTGCAGATTCTGTACCTCCTTCCCATATTTAGTGTCCAGGTAACTGCTTGAGACTAGGGACATTGGCAAAGGTGCAGGCTGACTTCATCCAGCTGCTTGGCTGCCAAAAAAATTTCAGTAGCAAAGGAACAGGTGCATTCTCCTCCCAAAACACACAGACACCTGGCAATATGTGGTATAAATGCTTCATGCACAAAGCATGACTCTTCTGCCACTAAATGTGGGGAGAGGAATAGGAAAAAGGGTATCATGCCACATGTATTTGGGTGTGTGCGTTGTGATATTAGAGCACCTTCTGGTTTCTGCATCACAGAAACTTGGCATTGTGATGATGTTTTAAACAAGGCCAAATAGTTTCAGGGATGTAAATGTGAAATAGGAAGACAAATGCATTATGAGCTTGATTTTTTTTTAAATCTGAGATCCATTCTTAGAAAACCTTCCTGGGATTGCCTTTTAAATTCTCTGAAGGATGGTCTTAAAATTAAATCTGATACAACTGCAGGAAGAGGCTGAACTAATTATCTGTCTTTTCTCTGCAAGTGACAAAGTGTAAACCAGACTTTATTTTATTCAGGTTTGCTAAGTCTAATTTAATAAACTGTCCAAGTAATTTAATCTCGCCCCACTGAAGGTGTTTAGCACTGCATTTGAAGTTTTTGTTTCTTCTCTGCTTTTAATATGACTTCACACAGTAAATAGAAATGAAAAGTAACCGCAGTGAGAACAAAACTGAATTGAATTCCCTAAATACATCTTGCCTTCTTTTTTTTTTAGATGCAATGTAATATTACATGCCTTGAAAAGCTGCCCACAGAACTGACAGTATCCAAAATGGTGTATGGTGAGTTCTTCCACAGACCAGGACAAGACGAGGAACTCGTCAACGTGAACGTGGGTGGCTTTAAGCAATCCATTGGCCAAAGTACATTGCTTAGATTTCCCCATACAAGACTTGGGAAACTACTCAAATGCCATTCAGAAGAGGCTATTCTGGAACTGTGCGATGACTATAGTGTTGCAGACAAGGAGTATTATTTTGATCGGAACCCTTCCTTGTTCAGATACGTGCTGAACTTTTATTACACAGGTAAACTCCACGTTATGGAAGAGCTTTGTGTCTTCTCCTTCAGCCAAGAAATAGAATATTGGGGGATCAATGAACTCTTCATTGACTCGTGTTGTAGCAATAGGTACCAAGAAAGGAAAGAAGATGGCCCTGAGAAGGACTGGGACCAGAAAAGCAATGAGGAAAGTATAGACTCTACATCGGAAGAGTCTTCCATCTTTGAGAAGGAGCTTGAGAAGTTTGATAAGCTGTGGCTTGGGAACTTGCGCAAGAACATATGGATCAGAATGGAGAATCCTGGGTATTGTTTGTCAGCCAAGTTAATTGCTGTTTCGTCCCTGAGTGTGGTCCTGGCATCTATAGTGACCATGTGTATCCACAGCATGCCAGAGTTCCAAGAGCTAGATGCCAATGAAAGAGAGATCGAAAACCCTGTTCTGGAAGTTGTGGAGATCATATGCATTATCTGGTTCACCTCTGAGCTAGTGATCAGGTTGGCTGCTGCTCCAAGTCAGATAAAGTTCTGGAAGAATCCACTGAACATCATTGATTTTGTCTCCATCATCCCCTTCTACGCCACGTTGGCAGTGGACACAAAGGAGGAGGAGAGTGAAGACATTGAAAACATGGGCAAAGTGGTTCAGATCCTACGGCTAATGAGGATATTCCGTATCCTGAAGCTGGCGAGGCATTCTGTCGGACTACGGTCTCTGGGTGCCACTTTGAGACACAGTTACCATGAAGTTGGACTCCTGCTTTTGTTCCTGGCTGTGGGGATTTCTATTTTTTCTGTGCTAACCTATTCGGTGGAGAGAGATGATGAGACATCAGAACTGCAGAGCATTCCCATCTGCTGGTGGTGGGCCACCATTAGCATGACAACTGTTGGTTACGGAGACACCTTTCCAGTCACCCTGGCAGGAAAGATCATTGGGACATCCTGCATTATCTGTGGAATATTGGTGGTGGCTCTCCCTATCACCATAATTTTCAACAAATTCTCCAAATACTATCAGAAGCAGAAGGATATGGATGTGGACCCGTGCAACAACGAGCCGCAGGAAAAGACAAATGAGCTTCCTTATTTTAATATTAGGGATATTTATGCAAAAAAGATGCACTCCTTTATTTCTAGCCTTTCTTCAGTAGGAATTGTAGCCAACGATCAAGACTCAACAGACGCCTCCAGTATCCAAGATGTTGAGGATGTTTATAACGTAACATCTTTGCAGAACGGTACAGGAAAATGAGTTGAATCTTTTCTCTCTCTCTTTACAACTGTTTTTTCCCTTCGAATATTTGGTTAGCGCACCTTTATTAAGAGCACATAAATCTCAGGGTATTTTACTCTCTGCCATATGTGGGCATTATTTGCTCCAGTGATGTCACACATTCTTTACTGTTTAGATGAGGCTTAAAGATAGATAAGTGGTGTATGGTGGTTTAGTCTTAGGGAAACGGCATTAAGAGGGTTGTTTTTTCCCTCCAGCCGAGGGCGATAGCCTTTTAAATGATGTGTGGTTTGAATTGACTGCTCTTTGAGAAATGGCGAACTGCTAGAACATAAGATGTACAGCTTAATGAGGTGAAATTCTTACACATGCATATTCCTGAAAAGAAATGCAAGTGCATGTAAAACCATATTCACTTAGAAGCCAAATGCATTTCCTAAAATAGGACATGGATTTATTAACAAGAGATGTTAGTGGCTATTCATTATGGCACAAGTTTTAATCCTTGGCTGCAATTCTGTTTGGCATTTTTCAGAGAAGGAAATTTTTAGACGTTCCACACAAAGCATTGTGCTTCCTGCATAATGTGGACCACACGGATTCTGATCTCTCCTGGGGAGAGACATGGAGCTTGCATTCATGTGTTCAGGGGGGATGCAGGAGATCCCAGTTCAGACACGAGTAGTTCATGCTTCAGCAGTATTGATCCTTCCAAATCATTGCCTTGAGTCATTTTTCCATAGAGATTCATAGAGCTAGAAGATACCAAAAAAGCCATCTGGCCCAGTTCCTGGGTCCTGACCTGTTAATTTACCTGACCTGAATGCACGTGATCATGCACTTGGTATTTTTGGCCACTGTGCAACAACACAGAGTGTTGGACTGGATGGGCCATTGGCCTGATCCAACATTGGCTTCTCTTATATGTGATGAGCACTGAGAAGGTGCACTGCCTAATGGTTAGAGCAGACCACATGGACTTCAGTCTCTGCATCCCGGGCCTTTGGAGTGAATCCATTCCCGCACCTGGAAACGTGCTTTCTTTTTTTCCCTTTTACATTCAGTTCTGGTTTTGGAAAAGCACAATACTTCCTGTTTCTCTAGTGCTAAGTCTGTCTATACGAACAGGCTAGCTGTCAAGTATTGGCCTGGCCTTTGAGCTTTGTTTTATATCTCCTGTGTGCTTCTTTTGGTGACAGTGACAGATGCCGTGCAATGGAAGAGGGAATCAGTTTTTGTTCTGTACTAAAGCTGTTGAAGGAAGTTGTTATGGCTTACTGGAAATGGAACTGTGGTGCTACTCTTGTTGTTCGTGGCTTACTACAGATAGAAATAACATTAGCTGGAATCAGCTGGTGGCTGACGTTCATTGGAAATCTTGTGATCACCTGCAGATTGTTCAGATACCATTATAAAATCACATTGTTTTCGGCCATTGCAACAAATTGGCAGGCCCTGCCATTCCATTTGAAGCAGCCAAGTTGTTTGGGGGACTCCAGGCAACTTAAGTGAGTTAAGATGTATCATCTTAGCCCATTGTTATGTTCATCAGCCAGGCAGCATTACAATGGCATTAGAATTGCAAAAGAGTTCAAATCCCTTCCAACCGTGGCCAAGGTAAGAAACTAGGAGCTTACAATAGGACTTGTTCTTGCTGAGCAATTAATATTTTTATAAGAGCTTTTCTGCTATAAGAAGCACATGATCTAGTAGAGGTAAAGATTGGGGCCTTCTGATTTCCATATAAATATGGGCTTATTTCTTATTGTAAAAAATACTGGATCCTAATCAAAGGAAAATCTTATTGTGCAGAAGTTATGTGGCTGTTCATACTGTCCTTTCCAAAACTGTATAAATATTCACAGTATTTGAAAAGTTTGCTGTGGCAAGGGTTCATCCTCCACATGTCAGTTTGGATCCAGTGCAGAATTTCTGCTTGTACGAAAGCTCTTGCAGAAGTGGAAAGGCAAGACTGCAGTAGCCAGATTTATTGCATCTCTGGTTGCATTTTTACTTGTGCAAGATCTTGTGCAACCAATTTTGGGGCACTTCAGTATTCTAGGGAGGAAAGTGCTCGGTGTTCCACAAGGTCTTGAACAAGCAGAACTATGCTGTTTATACTTGCCTGTTGTAGGTCGTATTTTTGTGGAAAGCAGAGCAGGGGCCTAAGACTTGAAAAGCATGAGGTCCCAAAAGCCTTTCTTTTCCATGGTGGTCCCTCACAACATGAGATTTTTTCACCAATGTGAAGTTTGCCTAGCTTGCATTTCTCACCTTGTTCCTAGGCATCCGTGTAGCAAAGAGCCTCAGAATGGGCTGCCAGTTATTGTGCTGAGGTTTCCAATAAGTCCAATTAAATAGACCTGAGTAAGAGTCTGAGTAGACTTGCATAGGATTGCTTGCCAATTCACCTATCCATATCCCCTAGGGGTGCCAATTCACCTATCCATATCCATCTAGGGGTGTGCCAATTTTTTTTTTTTCTGATTTGGTCTGTTGGACCTGAAAAATGTTGGTATTCCTGAATACTCCCGAATACCAGTATTGATAGTCGGGTAAATATTCAGGGAACCTGAATTCATTCAGCTCCATTATACCCTATGCGGACCGTTCTCATAGGGTATAATGGGAATCTCACTCACTGAGTCAAGCCATGGCAGTAGCGTGTCTCGCCAAGTGAACTGAAGGCATCCATTCTTCTCTCAATAGCCCTGTGAATAGGTTAGGTGAAACTCTGCGGCTGGCCCAAGGTCACACATCAAGTTTTCATGGCAGAGGGGGGATTCAGACCTGTTTCTCCCAGCTCCTAGTCTGAAACCCTAACCAGCTCACCATACTGACTTCTCACACTGTGTGCGAAAAAATTCTGTCAAGGACGCCATTCAATTTTTCATTTCTATCCTCTCTTCTTCTGCTTGAGAGAGAGATGGGGGTTCAGTTCAATCATTATATTGGACGCTTTAGATACAATGCCCATTGTAACAATATCTTTGAGATTCCAATTGGGGCCTGTTCATGCTTTTATAACGCACATTGACATATTACAGTTCTCTGAACTGTACAGTAATATGATATGAATTTGGTGCAGTTGTGATAAAGTCCTTGTATACAACCTGCTGATCTGTAATGGCCCCAAATGAGCTATTATCTTCAATACTGATACTAAAATGGATTTTTTACTCCAATTACACAGTTTGTTGCAAGACAAAAGAATCAGTTTGCTCCTGGTTTAGCAGAGCTAGATCTGAGTAAAGTGTGCTGCTTCCTTTTATGCAAGATTCACTGGTGCATAAATCCTATTAACAATCAATAGTGGAATCTCTGTCCGTAGTGTAGAATGTAGAATTCCAAATGCTCTCACTTGCTGTTAAGAGATTCTGCTGTATGTATTGATGCTGAGATTGCAAGGGAGCCTTTAAAGTCTGAGCTTTTTCTTTGCTGAACTTCCTCAGTTTCTCCAGGTGCCCCTTAAGATGCCAAAAACAATCCGAGATGTGATGATGAATATTTCACTGGTATTATAGAGATGATGGATAAGAGTGGTTGCTGAAGTTTCATTAGAATGTGTTGTTGCTTACTGATAAGATAAGTTTGGCATGCAGAAGGTCCCAGGTTCAATCCCCAACATCTCCAGTTAAACGGATCAGTAGGAGATATGGAAAACCTCTTCCTGAGAGTAAATAGTGATTGGTAAACTCAAGTCTTCCTATTCACATGTTACAGTGAACACACATGCACCCTTCATGCACATCTCTTTGTAAGAAAGGGCAATCATGCCTTCACTTTACAAATAAATATGAGGGACCAGTACCTAGAGAAATGAAAGGTTTCAGTCACTTGTTGAGCTGCAAATGCATTGAATGTAACACAAGAATTGCGCAACATACATATAAAGAAAAATCAAGTGTACACTATACACAGTTTGTATGTGTGTTTACTGTAACTTGTTAACATGGCTACTATGAGGCAGCTTCATGTGTTCAGCCACAACTGTAGATGATACCTATGTTAACGAATCTCCAATGATATACTTTGGATTATAGAGCCTTTGTTCCCAGGCAAGGACGGCTGGGAGGGAGCTGGAATTTACTAGTGCTCCCTAGTTCTTTGGGAATGTTATTTCCAAAAAGACATTCTCTGCTGTCAGTCTCTGTCTGATGAAAGCATTTTCTCCACTGTTTCCTTTCAACCATCTCCTTCTCCACTCATTCTCCAAGAACCTGTAACTCTAAAAACATTAAGATGGTTGTATTCCAGGAACATTTAAAGTGCTTTAAACCAGGGGTGGGCAAATTGCGGCCCGGGGGCCACATGTGGCCCGCCACAGAGTGTTTTGCGGCCCGCCAAGACAGTCGGCCACGTGGTGTGATAGGGTACATTTGTCTCATTAAACTGATTCTAAAATTAAATGTGCTTGCAGCTATAGATGATATGAAATTAGCACAATAAATAAATTGAATAAAACTACCACTATTTTATTTTATTCATATTTATTGATTTTTATGATACAATTTATACCTTTTCTGAAATGCAAAGTTAACTAATGAATGCAATCATTTTAAAAGGTGCGGCCCTCTGCTAACCTCCGCTCCCACAAAGTGGCCCCCGAGCCAAAACAATTGCCCACCCCTGCTTTAAACTGTTGAACTGCTTAACATTTTCTGAAAAAAATTCTTCATGCATTCTAATTTGTGTAGCAGTATTATTTATTTATTAATTAAAATAATTACACCCTGTGTTCCCATTTAGCTCAAAGCAGCTTACAGTAATAATTATCTGTTCCACCTTGATGGGGATACACTTCTAAGAATTAGATCCACAAAACAAATACAGGGATTTTTTTTAACCCAGCACTACTTTTTGTTGTAAAAACTGATCATCCTGATCAGCTTTTTGCCCCAAAGTGGGAGAATTATTTTTACTGTTATTATTCTTATTGGATAATCAGTTACAAAGGGAAAGAAAATATTAGTGAATCAGACATAACTAGCGGAGATTAGTGTGAACAAAGGCATGCGTATACTTGGGAAGTTTTTTTGGCTGGATTAAGAAGTTGGGATGATTGATTCGTGGTAAAATATGGATCGTAGGAGGGTTTTGAAAGGATTCTAGTAGCAGTTCTGGTTGGATAGGCCTCTTCTAAGCAAGAGACAAATGGCTCAAACAGAGATGCAATGTGGGATCTGTCACATTTCTTGAATGGCTAAAAGTTGGTCTCGATGCTATGGTATGTCTGTTGAAGAACAGACAACAGAAACTCAGTTGACACAAATGGCTGTTTGAGCCCTCAGTCCAAGGCTATAAAAAATGGACAGGCTTTCTTTCCAGTGTGAGGGCCAGCATAGTGTAGTGGTTAATAGCAGAAGACTCTTAATCTGGAGAGCCAGGTTAGATCCCCCACTTCTCCACCTGAAGCCTGCTGGGTGACCTTGGGTCAATCACAGTTATCTCAGAAATCTCAGCCTCACCTACCTCAGAGGGTGCCTGTTGGGGGAACGGGAAAGGAATGTGATCGTAAACCACTCTGACACTCCTTAAGGGGTATAAAAACCTACTCTTCTCCTTCTTTCCCACCTTACATCTCTTCCTTCCACCAGACATTGCTTTGGCTAAAACAGGGCTCCTTTTCTGGGAATGGCTGACAAGGGTAGTGAGCTGAGAACTCATTGTTGCTGGAAAACATAATGTTCTGTGCCTTGGGCAGTGGCAGGATATTCCTAGGCCCCTCAAGTCAGTTCAGTTGGTATGTAAGCTCGAGAATATCAAGTGACTTCAGAAAAAGTCCTGGTGAGAGATGATGGCTAAAGGGCAATGCAATAATGTCGGTGTTTGGAAGTGCTGCAGCACACCGTGTGCCGACTCATCTTGACAACCCCTACATCTTCATCTGTCTGTGTGCAGCAGTAGTTGAAAGTGACAGTTATTGGCTTGAAGTCTAGGTGACGTTCCCTTAATGCTCTCAAATTAATCAACAGCTTTTTATAAACCCATTACAACACTTCAGTGTGCACTCTTCTGCCTCCCCACTCTTTTTAAAAAAGCCCCCAATGGCCACATCCTTCAGTTTGGGATGTGGTGATGGCAAGGGGACCTCTGATGCATTGCTCAGCACTCTTTCCCAAATCAGTTTTCTGGGGTTCTTCTGTCTATTTGACTTGCCCTCGATGAAGCCACTCATGGAGTGACCAAGAGATGGAATATTACCTAATGGACATAAAATGCACACCCAGTCTATTAGTTACTAGCTCACAAAATTACTATGAGAGAGGGAGGAAAAATCCTCTCTAGCCATAGTTCTCCACCCCATGCATATTTTGTAAATCCTTATCTTGTCCCCTCATTGGTCATCTTTTCTCTAAACTGAAAGGCCCAGACTCTCTAGCCATTCCTGATACGAAATGTGCTCCAACCCTTTAATCATCTAGTTGCCCTCTTCTGCACCTTCCCACAGCCGTCCAGTATCTTTGGCAGTGACTAGAACTATCACACAGTATTCCAAGTGAGGCTGTGTCACAGTTCTGTGCAGGGACCCTACAACATCAGCTGTTTTATTTTCAATCCCTCCTCAGTTGTTGGCAACACTATAGGATCCCTTCAGTGTTATTTGTCTTCTTTTGTTTGCATGCATAATGTGCAAGCAATGCACCACCTCTTGGGAGGCGCATGATTTCCAGGTTATGTAAACATGAAAGAAAGGCAGACTGCATGGGCAAATTGTTCTATATGCAAATCTAAGACGAGCAATCAAAAGGGAAATTCTTCTACTCACTTAACAATCAAAAGGGAAATTCTTCAAGCCTACATGAATTCACTTAAACTCAGAATTGTTTTTTGTTTATGCATTAGTATCCAAAGTTGCTTTGGACCTGTAATCTGCTGAACAGTTTCCCTTGAGCTATAGACTGGAATGTCCATTTGAGGTATAATTTCCTAGGGGTTTTAAAGACTGGAATACATTACTGAAACAAAAGAATACTGCATTGTATCCCAGAAATAAAATGATTTTTTTTCATCATTTCAGCTGATAATAAGCAATTGCTGTGGTAGTTCACACATACTTGAGTTGAAGTTATTTATCATTTCAGCTAACTCACATTTGGATCATAATACCTAGTATGAATGAATTTTGGCAGGGACTGATACCCTTATCTGAAATTATTTCTGCTTGGCTGGTTTTTCCCCTTTCCCTTTTAATGCATAGCAGTCTTTGTAAAGTGAAATAGGAAAAGAGTCAACTTTTTTTTTTTTTTGCAGGCTGAGGCTCAAAGAGGCAAGAGAGATTTTTCCCATGGGGTAAAGTCAGAGAAGCTTTTTCATTAATAAATGAGATTGCAAATCATCCCTTGACAATACCCTAGAGTTAGGTGTGTCCTGAACATCAGTGAAAAGGCAGACTTCTGAGCTGTGAAAATTTGGATTCAGTGACTTGCATAAAATCTTGCAGACTGATCAAATATCCATATTTGTACATTCCACGGATTCTTCTGCTCCCAGAGAGAGGCTTCTGCAGTGCCTGCATACCTCACAATGCTGTCATCTTTCTCGGCTGTCGAGATATTGAAGCATTAGGCCTACACATCTATAAACCTGCCTTTGCAGCCAAGGGCCGAAATTTGCTTTAAACCCCACCCCCCCCCAACAAAACCTGAGACATCACACTGTACTCCATAGCTCTCTCTGGCCCATTCCCCACATTTGCATTGATTGCTGGCTGCAGACAGGTTGGCTGTAATGACCATAACTGCAGATGACATTTGCCGCCTCAAATGAGGAGGCTCCATCTCCGGCCCTCTCAGGTTTCAGGATTTGAGTTGTTGTTGTTGGAAGAAAGATTGTATTTTCAGTCTGTGGCTCACTCGCATATTTTGCAGCGTGGTGGTGAGTCATTGTTTTCATTTTATATAGATGGGAAAGAAAGGCTGTGAGAATGTGCCCTCATCACAAGTGCTTGGGGCTCTTTAGCTAGGAGAAACAATGGTGACATGATCGAGGTCATGGGACAGAACAGGTAGAGAAAGAGGTACTTTTCTCCCTTTCTCACAATACAAGAACTCGTGGGCACTCCATGAAAATGCTGAGTAGTTGGGTTAGAACGGATAAAAGGAAGTACTTCTTCACCCAAAGAGTGATTAACATATGGAATTCACTGCCACAGGAGGTGGCGGTGGCTACAAGCATGGACGGCTTCAAGAGGGAATTGGATAAACATATGGAGCAGAGGTCCATCAGTGGCTATTAGCCACAAAGTATAGATAGAAACTCTCAGTCTGATGCAAGTGAGGCAACAGTGGGAGGGCTTCTAGTGTCCTGGCCCCACTGCTGGACCTCCTGATGGCACCAGGTATTTTTGGCCACTTTGTGACAGAGTTTTGGACTGGATGGGCTATTGGCCTGATCCAACACTGGCTTCTCTTATGTTGTTATGTTATCACTGTATGGGATTGTGGGAGGCCGGCTGTCTCACAAGCGGCACCAGTGGTCCAGGCAGTGGGAGGGTTTGACACTTCTGATTCAAAGCAGGAAAGCCCACAGTCCTGGCTGTGGTATAGGCCTGTAGTAGAGTTGCCAGGTTCTCCCTGGCCACTGGTGGGGGACGGAGGGATAGGGTTGCCAGCTCCAGGTTGGGAAACTCCTGGAGATTTGGGGATGGAGCCTGGGGAAGACAGGGACCTCAGGGATATTCCTTTTCCACCAGCTCCATTTTCCACCTGAATGTCACTCCTTCTCCGGGATGCTCCCATTTCTGCTAAAGATCCCTTCCCCTCCCCTCCAATACCAATATGCCCTTTAAGCATGAGAGCCAAGGGCACATCAGCACTGCTGTTCTCTGGAACGGCCACACCTGTCCTTGAAGGGGCATGGGAGGGCTTTTCACGGGCACTTGTCTTTGAGCTCCCAGATGTGATGAGAGGGGTCAAACCTGGTGATGGCTTCGCAGCACAGTGCTTGAGCGGCTCTAGAGGGAAATCATGGCTGGCAAGTTGTTGTAAGGCTGAAGATGGGTTAATGATCTCTCAGGTGCACAAAGTCAATAGGCAAATAAAATTACCTTTGGCGTTCTGTAGGATAAACGACCCCATTTAAATAAATTACTAGCAAAAGCAGGGTCAATAATGATGTTGGCACTACAGTTTTTGATTCCCGCTCTCCCCCCTCACCTTCTGAACACAATGCTAATGCGCATGATAGAGATACCTATATTGCTATACATGCAGATTGGACAGCTGTCAAAATGTTATTACATTTCGTTAAGAAATGTTGGCACCTGACTTAATCTCTGCTAATGTACTGTGTGCTGGAATGCGTACAGGGACTGCTGCATTACAGGAATGTGCAACGCATGCAAAGAGCTTCTGTTATAAATTGCGATGCGAGCTCTAGGCTGGGGGGTGCAGTTTTGCTTCTGGAGAGTGCCTTGAACAGAATGCTTAAAACTTTTGCTCCTACCCCCCATTTCTTGTTGTTTGCAATCTTTGCCATTTTGTCCGTAAAACTGTAGCTATATAACACTGGAGGAGGTTTGTAGTTAACATTACTGGGATGGTTTGAGGAAAGGCAGAAAGCAAATGGGATTTCAAATTGCCAGTAGAGGTGTAACGTGCTTGTTGCAGATGGAGCGAATGTGCCAGATGCCAGAAATTTTAGTGGAAGTTGGAAGCGATCATATATTTGCAGAAGGCATTTGTTTGGAAACATTCCTTCCGATTCCGAGGCAGTATTAGTTGCATCTCAGTCAAATTAGACCACAGTTTTGTGACCCACAAAGTCAAGCACAATGTGGTGGCCTACCAAGTCTTTGACACCCCATTTTTGCAGTCCTAAATGGGGAGCAAAACTAGGAGTTGTGTGATGCCCTCTATGGGGCCCTTCATACATGGCTGGTGACTTTAATTTGGTGTGAGGGGGAGCAGGTGTGACAGGCCATTCTATCGACTGAGGGGACCTACACAGCCCCCTATGATTTTGGGGGAACCGGATTTATTTTAAACTATAAACCTTCCCCTCAGTTACTAGGTGTTTTAAAGGTAGTGAGGGTCTAGGCTTTGGGTTTGCTGCTGTGAGGCAAGTTTTGTGGTGCACAAGTCGAATATGGAGGTCACTGAGACAGGAACTATATGTTAACAACAAAGAAGATTTATTTATTTGCAAGTAGGTTTCAAGGAATAGATCATCAGCACAGGTCTCCAGGGAGACAACAGAGAAACCTGGCTGAGGCACCGTTAATTTGGAGAGTAGTTTCAATTTTCTTTATTACTTCCAAGAGTAAACAGGCTTTTACCGGTTAGCCACTCGGTTGGATCCTAACACACACACCGGATTCCACCCACACTGCCCTGCCCTTCCCCATGAATCAGACTAAATGGCACAAGGTCTGCTCATGGCCAGAGACAGGCTTAGCAATCAGATACTCTGTTCTCTGTCAGAAGTAGAGCCAAACCACTCTGCCACATTACCAAGCAGAGCTGCCCTTCCCTCTGCTCTTTTGCTGAGCCAGACCTGAGCTCTCACTGCTCTTTCCCTGAGGCAGAACACAATCACTGCTGTTTCCCTCCAACATTCCACTCCCCTTCCCTTCTCAAAGGCGATGGGGATGCTGGAGCAGCACTCCTCTAGGCTCAAGTGAGTGGCTGTTTTCCCCTTCAGGGGTGGGGCAGTCATATGTCTGTCGCAGCAAGTACTACTACATTACTGAAGGCATGATAACCTGTGCACGCACTTAAAGTATTCTACATAGTTTCATCTTACAGTTCCCTCAAGTTTTGCTGCTCACCCTCTACCTATATGTATGGACTGGCAACTTTCTTTTCACTGTATCAGGAGAAGTTTGCATGCACACGAAAGCTTATACTTTGAGTAAAACTTTGTTGGTCTTAAAGGTGCCACTGGACTTGAACTTTTTTCAGTTCCCTCAAGTGGTAAGCCAACAGAGCACTTTTATACCCCCCTGCCCCAACACCTATATACATTGTTTTGAACCTTCTCTTTTAATTCTTTCAGGGACAAATGGTCTTTTGAAACACTCTCCCCCCACCCCACCCCTTCGCTACCCAAGGGAGTCTCAGAGCGGCTTACAAACTCTTTTCCCTCCCCCTCCCCACAACAGACACCCTGTGAGGTAGGTGGGGCTGAGAGAGCTTTGAGAGGACTGCTCTTTTTCAAGGTCAGCTGTGCCAAAACTATGGCTTGCCCAAGGTCATCTAGCAGGTGCAAGTGGAGGAGTGGGGAATCAAACTCAGTTCTCCCAGATTAGAGTCCGTGCACTCAACCACTACACTAAACAGTAGTGATGCAATTCCTGTATCCTGCCCTGACAGTAGGCTGGCTATCACATTTGGACCAACAAAGGCAACCCCACATAAAATACATAGAAACCATCTCTGAACTGATATCTCCCTGTTCACAGTTGCTTTCCTGTAGCATGGCAATGTACATGAACACCCCCCCCCCCCACACACACACACTGATTACCTTGTGCAAGATGGACTTTCTTAAAGACGAAAGCAAAGAAAGGGGCTTTTGGTATAATTTCTGCCATGTTGGTTTTCTGCTGATGCTGAAGACTCTGAAATAATTACATTTTCTGCTGATCTCCAGCACTAAGAAGGGGGAGGGAGTCAGTTTGGAAGCTCCTGTTGTCTCGGACGATGCCAGCATGGCCATTAGTACTTTCCTCCTTTCATCAGTGAGGAAACGCTGCCAAATTTTGGCTTCACTAACAAGCCTTTTGTTGATATTTGCTAGATCTTTCCAACTTGTGGGTCATGTTATAATTGCCAGTAACTTCTTCGAAGAACTAATGTGTGCATACTTTTGCATAGATGGTCTTCCTTGGTGGTCTCCCATCCAAGTATGAACCATGGCCAACTCTGGTTAGCTTCTGAGTGCTGACAAGCTCAGGATACTCTGGGCTATTCAGGCCGTTGTTTAGACAAAACCATTTTCATTGTTGTAAGCATGAAAATTGGGAGGGAAGGCAGCATCACATTCCACAGATCTCATCGTATCTCAGAAGCTAAGCAGAGTCTGTTTTTGAAAGGGAGACCTCCAAGGACAACTCTACAGAGGAAGGTGCTGGCAAACTAACTCTCCTTCTCACTTGTGTAGAAAATCCCCTGCTGTGATCCCCATAAGTCAGCTGTAACTTGATGGCACTTGACATACACAAACACACGAGCATGACAGTCGCTTCGAGTGCTATGGTTCAGAGATGCCTGTGTATCAGTTAATTTCTCCTCATGTACTGGTTCCCCCCATACATACACAACCTTTCACCCTTCCAGCAAACCTTTAGGGTTTCTCCAGTAAGCTTTGCACAGTGATTTAGACCCCGCTGTTCCAGTCTAAGATGAGCTTTTGATGCAATGTCTGATGCATCTATTTATGATACAGTCAGCATTTGGTTTTGTGGTTCTTCATTGCCCACAAACCTAAATCACTCATTCCTAGATCATCTTGGCCTGTGCTGTCACTCAGTTGTGGCTCTACATTGTAGTTATGCCAGTTATTCTGTGCATATGCATACTGGAGGTTTATCCTTTATCCCACGCTCCTAATCCTATTAAGCATGTCAGTCTTGGTTCCTTTCCTTGGTGTAAAACATGTTGGTTGCTCATCATACAAAAAGGGATGAGGGTGGGGATTGAGACTGATGGTATCACCAAAGCATGGACAAAGCAGTGCTATTTGACAGTGCAGATCCTTGGACCCGGGTCATTTATGCTGCTTTTATCTAGTGAACAACTGCAGATTCTACAAACTTAGGGGGCAAACTGTATGTGATCCTAGAGTACTGTGACTGGGTCCCCTAGCATGTAATTTAGCTGTATAGATAAAGCAGCTGTGCGTGGGGTTGTATGGATTTGGGCCATGACACTGGAGAATGACATGACTGAATCTTCCCCCTATGCCATTTACCTAAACAAAATGTCCCCTAACCTTTTAAGCCCCATTAAGGAAAAAAGACAGGAACCCATATTCTTCCTTAGGAGTACATATGTAACAGAGGCTAGATGGCTATCTGTCAGCAATGCTGTCTCTGAGAATTTTAGCAGTTCATGAGAAGGGAGGGCAGTCAGGGTTGCATCAGTGCTTAGTTCTTGTGGCCCTTTCTTACATGCCCAGGGAAATGGTGATTGCCACTTTGGAGTCAGGAAGCAATTTTTCTCCAGGCCAGTTTGGCTGGAGATCTTGGAGGGGGTTTTTTTTGTCATCTTCTGAGCATGGAACAGCAGTCACTGGGGGTGTGGGTGCCCCCCAGTATTTGTGAATTTCCTGCATTGTTGGACTAGATGACCCTTGATGTCCCTTCCAACTCATGATTCTACGATTCTATGAATAGAGGAAGAGAGAAGAATTACCCCCCCCCCCCAGTTTGCCCCCTGCATCACAGCCCCTGAATCACCACTTTACGGTCAAATAACATCAGGGGTTCCAGTCACAGGTAGAGATGTATAGGCCCTGATAAAAACTGAAATTTTTAGGGGGGGGGGACCTGTGTTTTTAAAAAACAAGGCCTTATTTTTAATTTTTCCAATGGAAATTTTGGGGTGTACTGGAAAAGACTCCTGTGAAATATTTTCTGTTTTCAAATGGGTGAAATGCTTTTAAAGACAAGGCGGCCATACTGTAGACACACACAGCTCTTAAATCCAAGATGCATTTCTTTCTGCACCTGATCTTCACCAGGGGGGCATGTAGGGATCTCGTTGCTTTTCAGCGGTTGCACACCTTCTGTTGTCCTTTTGACCTGACTTGTGGTTGACATTTTCGCTTTGCCCTCAAACCACAGATTGGGTAAAAAGTCCAAGCTTTTGTGTGCATGAAAGCTGATACCTAGATAAAAAATTGTTGGTCTTAAAGGTGCCACTGGACTTAAACTTTGTTCAGCATCACATGTAGCTTGACATAATCTGCTATTTTTTTCTCATACATAGCTGTCTCATATGGTACCATTCCGGCCATGCTACTTTCAGAACTGTTTCAGAGGAGAAGGTGGCCAGGCAGACTTACAGTCTAGTCTTAGTATACTGAGCATTAGCATAGAATATTCCAGGGTGTTTTCTGAATTGAGACTCCAAGGCTGCGATCACAGACACACACTAAATAATCCCCTTTCAATGCACTTTCCAACTGGATTTTACTGTGTGAACTGGCAAGATCCAGTTGGAAACTACACTGAAAGTGGATTATTTAGTGTATGTGATCGCAGCCCAAATGCACTTTCAGAGAACTCTTTTTTCATTTTTATGTGGTCTCATTGCAATACATATATTTCAAAACACCTTCTTCTATCTAATTTGCGTGGATTTCATTTATGTTTTCGAAGAGGCCTATACAAAGAGAGACTATGAATAAAATGGTTGTCCTTTTTTGTAACACGGCCATTTGTATGCGCAAGCACGCTCTTGGTTTTCTCTGAAGATAAAATTCATTATAATTATTGCCAGTGAATTTCACTTTATGTCTAGTAATTGCCATTTTCCCCCCACAGCTCCTTTTAAATGAGCGGACAATGGGAAACTCAACAAGAGTCAGGCAGAGCTTGGCTGTGGATACACTTTGATTTCTTGGTTAAATTCTTCCATTTTAAAAAAAGGATGCAGAAGTTTCCTGTGACTCATTGAATTAGCTAAATAACTACTTTTCAGAGGCTCTGGCCCTTAATACCTGACCAATTCCCAGGCCTGATGACCTGCTACTCAGTCATTAATGGGATTTAATTAGTATAAGTGTGTGCTGGTTTGCACCCAAAGACAGTTGGGCATGTATCAGGGTACAAAGGGAATTGACAATAAATTGGAATAATTGAGAATAAATGTATCTAAGGAGGTTGGACTTAAAGTGGAGTACGCATTCTCCTGAGAAAACACCCGTAAAGTGTTTATTTCACCACAGAGAGGTAAAATACCCCCAAAAGGGTCACATTTAACACTTAGGGGTTAGAAGAGGTCTGAAAAAGATCAAGACGAATGCCCGATGGGTAAATAAATCCAGTAAAGTTATATTAGGAATAAAGATTGATGCAGTCTGTGTCATTTTAAGAACATTGGGATCATTTGAGGCACGGCCGGGTAGCGCTTTTGTCATTTTTTTTAGATGAAGAGGAATTTACTTGACATGCTGATGTATGAGAGTCTGGAAATCATACAAGATTTGGGGCTAATGGGCCAACTTTGTTGTATGATAAAGTGGCTGTCAGTAGGTGGTGGAATGGTGGCTGGGAGGGAGAAGAAATCCTTCTTCCCAGGTACTTGAATTTTAGATAGTAAACTTGCAGTTGTGTGTATCAACTAGCAAGGAGAAGATTAATACATAGAGTTGCCAACTTCCAGGTAGTGGCTGGAGATCTCCTGGGATTGCAACTGATCTCCAGGCAACTTCATCTGAAGAAAATGGCCAGTGTGGAAGGTAGACTCTGGCATTATACCCCTTTGAAGCCCCTCTTATCCCCAAACCCTGCTCTCCTAAGGTCCATCCCCCAGATCTCCAGGTATTTTCCAATGTGGAGCTGGCAACCCTAGTAATACATTCTTAGCATAGTCTGAAAAAATACTGATGGAGACTTAACAAAGCTAGTGGGTCAAACTGAACTTTTAACCCAAGCCACCCAATGAGTAACATCTAGAGTACCTGCTCCAGGCTTTGGAGGGATCTCTAGGGCAACACATCCTCTGTGCCCTCTCCCTTAATGTGGAAGAAGGGGCCAGGCACAGATGCAGAATTCTGGCATGCTGCCTTTGACTTTCTGAGATTCGCTAGGGACTGGTGAGCCCTTTTGCCTGTCTGAAGGCCCGGGCAAATGCCTGTTCCTTTCGCTGTCTGGAGTTGGCCTACTGCTGCTTAAAAACTATGCACAGTGCCCCGCGCACTTGGGTGAGGGGGAAGGGATTTGGAACTTTAGTTAACTGATATCAGTTAGGCAGTATGTGGGTTCCCTTTGTGCCTACAGTTGGAACCATTCTTCTTTGACTATCAAAATGACAATGAAGAATTTCACACAGCCAATATGTTCCGTTTCAGGAACTCTTTAGTAATGGTTTCTGTCAGGCATTTCACACAGAACCGTATTAGTACTGGTTCCCTAATGGAACATATTGGCCCTTTCGCACAGAAACGTATCTCTCCCGTTGGGGAAGTGTTCCTGAGCCGGTTTACCTGGAAACCTCCTCCCAAGCGTTCTTCAGTTCTTGTGCTGTGTGAAATGCCCCTGAAGCGCTTCCTCCGATGACAAATGTTTTTGCGCCTCTTTTCGCCCATGTGGGCAATCTCCATCATTTTTTTAAAAGAGCCAATTTAGAGCACTATAACACTATAGCGACCCCATTAGAATGCCTGGGCTCCACTGAGCCAACTGGAACTCAGGCATTCCAATGGGGTCCCTATAATGCTATAGCATTATAGCGCTCTAAATCAGGTCTTTTTTAAAAAAAACGATAGAGATTGCCCGTGCACGCAAAAAGAAAGCAGCAGTCTGAAATGGCAAACTGCTTCGAAGATGGCTCCCAAACGGTAGGGGAACGGCTGTCTGAAACGGCCATCACTGTACCGGTTTATTCCAAGTCGGTTCAATAACGTTTTTAAAGGTGAAGGGTGAAATTCCCCAATGTCTATGGAAACATAGCTTAGAAGCAGCTAGGATATTGCAAAATGAACCGTTTGGATTTTGGTTTTTGCCTCCAGCTTTGAAGCATGTGTTCCTACTAACCTGTGTACAAGGTCACTAAGTTGTGTTTCCAAATGGTAGTGTGCTGGTTCTCTCTGAGCTCTTGTTGGCCCATATTCATTCTTAAACACTCCTTGACTGGCTTGTTAAATGTGGTCAATCCCTTTTCGTAATACGATGTATAGAGATTGCTAGGCATGCAAAGAAGTCTGAGACTGGAAATTGATGTAATGGCTGACAATGTCCCAAGGGTTCTGATGGCTTCCTAAAGTAGAGGAAGGAAATGCTATTGCCTAATACAGTTCCCATGAGGAAAGAACTTTTGGACTGGTCTTTTCTCAGGTTCAAGGTTGCAGGTTCCTCTGTCTATAATCTTCCTCTTAGCTTTCCAATAGTCCATGCTGGGAAACAGTATGGAAAACAGCACCATACATGTTTGCAAGTTATGCACAGACAAAATATAAAAAGTCAAAGATGAGAATATTTGAATACTGGAACTTTTTCATGAACATGCTCCAGCCCAGAGTGACTGCAGTGTGCATGTATGCAGTGTGCATGTAGGTTCCCAATAGGACTTAACATAAAAACTGTTTTCCCCTTCCATACCTATGTAAGCATATTTACATTCTGTATACGGAGCCCTTAGAGTGAACAGGAAGTCTGTGGATGTCCCCATGGTCTGGGTGGGATACAATTGTGAACCAATTGCTTTTTCCCCCTTCATGGCGACTTGCACTACCTGCACATGCATAGGCAGTGGGGGAGAAAAACAGGACTCTTTAGAGCGCTGTCAGGATCCTGTCTCCATAAAGAACTGCATCATGCCCAATGTTAAGGACTTTTGAAAATCTTATCTCAGGAATTTTATTATGATGATTTCCTACACAGATCTACTGGGAAATGATTTTTTTTAAAAAGATACAATCAGGTAAACGTTTTGAAAATAGCAAGATAGAATCACAAGAAAAGCAATGCTGATGTTTGGTGGCTAAATTTCCCATGGTTGTATTTTGAGCATCAAGTTGTGTGGGTGGGAGGGAGGGAGGGAGGGGAGTAGGGGGAACAGGGGCGGTTAGTATGATGGGGAAATGTCATATCATAGTGATAGCATCATGACATCCCATAATTCCCCCCGTATTTAAAAAAGTTATAGTTTATTCACAAAGTAGGAAGAGGATCTGGGCTGCAACACTGGTCCAAACCAAAATCAAGCACCAAAATCATGTGTATTGAAAATAGGACCAACCAAAATGACACAAAATTGGATATACTGTTTTGTGTCATTTTGGTTTATCTGAATAAGAAATACTTTGTGCCTCTTTTTTTAGTTTGTTTACAAGACAGTAAAAGTTTAGGTAATTCTCAAAGCACCAGCATTTAAAAAAGGAGTTCTTACAGATAATTTCATGGAGGATAAGTGTATCAGTGGCTACTAGAAATGATGTCTGAGAAGAACCTCCACATTCAGAGGCACTAATCCTGTTAATCCCAGAGCTAAGAGGCAGCATCAGGGGAAGGCCTCGGCCTCTACTCCCTGTTCCTGGCCCTCCAGAGGAACTGGTTGGACATTTGTGTGAGACAACATGCTGAACTAGATGGACTATTGGTATTGGTCTGATCCAGCAGGACTCTTCTTTTGAGTGTGAACTACTTAACTTCCCATGACTGTTTCAAGCCATTGTTTCCCACTAGGTAGTGGAAACATGTACAAGAGTTGATTTTGAAGACACCGAGCCTTGGCATTAAAAATATGTTTGTCTCCTTCATATAGAACGGGCATCTTTAGTCTCTTCGAAGACCCATCTGTGACTGGACCTGTAGTCTGCTGGTTACCTCTGACACTAAGCACAGCTAAAAGCATCCATACATATTGGAAGAGATGCTTCGGCATCCAACTATTCAGAACGGTTAAAGGATGTCTCCCTAATGCAACCCTGGTGGTGATAACCATGAGCAGTAAGTGGCAAAAAAAAATGGGGCAGTGCTGGCAGATGTCGCTAGAGCTTGTTGGGCATTTGCTGTTCCAGCTTCACACCGACTCCCCCCTCCCCATTCCATGGAAAAAAAAATAAGCCATACATACCATTTATTGCCTCATTTTATACTTTTTGGGCCAGCAAGACAGTTTATATAGAATGAGCTTCAGCCATATGACATAATTTTCATGATCCCTCCTCCCCCATGAATTAAAGCATCCGCTTTTTGGATTCAGCTCTAACTTTGCCAAGTGCTTCCTTGCCATGATTACCGCCATTACTTTTGCTGCTGAATAATAATAATGACGATAGCAATGTAATTGTGACCTCTCGTTAATACTGCTTGCTGTTCTCTCGCTTGTGGATTGTTAACAATTTCAATAAACAGGCTACTTTTCTCAGTAGGCCAACTGTACGACTGTCTCAGCTAACCACTTCACAATAAGGCAAGCTACCTCAACACCAATAAAACTTTGACATTATCAATGACCTTTTTGTGAGTATGTGTTCTTTCTAAATCATTATCTTATTGTTTATATGTAAAATCAAACACTGGTTGGTTTAAAAAGTACAAGATAAGTATATTCAAAAATCAGTTGGTTTGGTTCCTGAGAGCCAATTCACCCAACTTACCTATGTCGTTTTTAAAAATTCAAATATATGTTTCAGTTAAAGAGGAAATCTACTACCACATCATTTCTCTCCTGGCTGTGCTCTGTATATTTGTCTCTGAAGGCCAAATTTGTGTAGTTTAGGAATCAGATACAGGATTAATCCAAAAGGAAGGCTATGTTCTTTTCCAGGTGTACCATCAAGAAAAAGAGGGGGCTGTCTTAAATTTGCTTACAACTTTCAGGTATGTACAATATTAAAATACTTCTTGTGTATAATGTTTGGGAGGGCTGTCCTTTTGAGGGAAGAAAAAGATGTTCCCCTAGTAACATTTGTGTATATTGACGCAAGTTGTGATAACATCACATGGGGGGCGGATTCAGCCCCCATTTTACATCACAAGCTATCACTGAGGTGGAGGAAAATCAAGAAAGGACCTGAGTAAGTATGCCTAAATGCTACAGGAGAGTCTAATAACTTTCCTGCAGTGGTCTCAGGAAGGTCAGTCCAGAATGTGGGAGTTCCTTCAGAGATGAAATGAGATTGGGCAGTGGTCATCCTAACAAGGCTACAGGAGGAAGCCCTAAGCATGCACTGGTTAGAGAAGTAGAGTTGCCAAATGGTGGTGGTGGTTTGTTTGTTGTTTTTGCCATCAAGTCACACTTAACTTATGGAGTTTCTATAGGGGGTTCAAGGAAACCTTTGTTTGCCATTGCTGGCCTCTGCGTAGCAACCCTGGACTTCCTTGGTGGTCTCCCGTACGAGCAGGGCTGCGTTATGACTTTTGTGGGTTCGAGTCACTTTTGCCTTCATGGGCCCCTCCCACCATAATAATATCAGTATTTAAAATTATTTTTGATATAACTTTAAATACTTCAGCATTTTATTTTTTTTGTTTTAGGCATAATTTAATAAATTTTCACGACCCTTAAACGTTTCATTTTTTCTGTGAGGAAAAAATTAAAACATTTTCTTCGCCCCTAAAAGTTCATTTTCCCCCTTCTGATTTTAAAAGAAATTAAAATATTTTCATGGCCCCCTGAAAGTATCATGGGCCCTAGGCACTGGGCCTACTGGGCCTAATGGATAAGTCAGCCCTGCATGCAGGTACTAACTAGGGCTGACCCTGCTTAGTTTCTGAGATCTGATGAAACTGGCCTAGCCTGGGCTATCCAGGTCAGGGCTGTATGGGTACACACGGATAAAAAGTATGAAATGGTCATTAAAAATGTATTTAATTTTTTCCCCATTCTAAGCTGTGTTAACCTTTCCAGCATTAGAAGAATAGTCGTGGAGGATTCCAGTTCAGATTGCGGCCATCGTGTGCGGGAGGAAGTTAAACTCTTCTCTGTGCACTTTCACTGATCCAAACTCAACGCTTAACACTATTACGAGTCCAGAAGGGAGGGGTGGAGATGTGAATTGTCTCTTTCTGCAAAGTGTTGGAGAAATGAGCATGTAATGCAAGGCCTGAGAAATTCAGTCATTATAGGGTTAACTATGCAACTTGTTTGTTTACCTATGTTAGCCTGGAAGTGATACCTGGCAGCTGGCCAATTGACTGTAGACCCGGGAAAACTAAAGGTGTACTGTCTTGCTAATTGGTCAATGATATCAGGTGTTTCCTTTCAGGGGTCAAGAAGAAGGAGAGATCCTCCATTACAATCTCTCACTCTCTATCAGTATGTCTTAGTGTGAAGACGGAGCACAATGCAGCTCCTTAGAAAGCATGTTTTGTTTATTTGTAGCTAATTCCGTTTACCTTTTCCCTTTAGTAATAAACTTTAGTAATAAACTTCTTTTAAACTAAAAGAAGCAATCTCTTCTTTCCAGAAAAGCAAGATTCATTACTCTGATTTTTCTGATTATTGGACAAAAGTCCTAACAAATGGTAGCAAGAGAGCATGGTTCTTAAAACATGTTTCTCTTCTAAAAAGCTTTCTGGATTGATTGAGAAAGAGAAATAGGGAATAAGAGCTAGAGGCTTGGATTTTTAAAACGACCACTTTTTTTCCTTCCTGCTCTCAGAGCAATCTTGCAGCCAGAAAGGCCCAACCCTGTTTCCTTGCTGATCAGGGGAAAACCTATGCTGGATTGTAGTTTGCCAGGAGCAAAGGATCTTTTTTGACTGGATTAATTTTTGCCTGCTGTAAGTGGAGCTGAGCCTTGGAGCACTGAAGAGATGCTGCTGCCGGGAGAACAAAGGAAGGCGAGGCAAAGGAGCTTTTGAACTTCGCGCTGCTGCTGCAGAGAGGGGAAAGATTAACCCTGCCAGCTCCTGGAGAAGTAGATGACTGAGCCAGAACCTGTGCTTCTACCTCAAATCCAAAGGGACGTGAGTAAAAAAAGAAAATGGCTTTTAATGCCCCATCCCAAGAAATGCCAAATCTCAGACTTACAAAGGCTAACTATCAGTGGTGGGAGGAGTATTTGAAGAGTCGCCTGCAGACTCACAATACCCTTCAAGTATTAACAACTGAAAATCCTCCAGAAACTGACCCTGATAAGACACAATTCCTTATGATGGATGGTTTTGCTAAAGCCCTGATTTTAGGGAGTATTCCCTACACAGAGGTACCAGGATTAAGAGGGCTAGCCACGTCCAGATTGATGCTTCAAAAGTTAAAGGATAAATTTGATAAGCACAGCAAGAGTAAAATCTATTCCCTCAAGGGAAAGATTTTTGATTTCAGGATGAAGGAGGGAGACTGCCTTCCCAAAGAGATGGACAAATTAATGGGCATTTACACACAGCTTAAAGACCTGAATGAAGCACCCTCTGATACAGATATGATTTCTTCAATTCTTAAGGGTCTGCCTGGCTCCTATAAGTCTGTAACCAGTATGATTAGACTGAAAGATGATCTGACTCTAGAAGGTCTTTTGTCTGCACTAACTGAGGAATATGATTCTAGAAATTTGAAAGAAAGTTTGTCTGATGAGATGTCTGTTTTGAGCCTAAAGCATGGACAGAGATTTAAAAGGAAAATAGAGTGTTTTATATGTGGGAAAAATCATCTTGCAAAGTACTGCTCTTCTAAGTATGCACCTAATAATGAGCCCCAAGAACAAAGAGCCACAGGAGCACATGGTTCCAGTAACAAAGAACCAGCCAGTGGAAGGGGAAGCCATTATGGGAGGAGCAGAGGTCACGTTTCACACACACAGCACAGAGGAAAGAAGTTTGCAGCACAGACACAGAGCAAAGGCAATGCTTTTAGGATCACTGATGATTTTAACACAGATGATAAGAAAATATTTTTAATCGATTCTGGTGCTTGTACACATGTGTGTAGAGAAAAAGCCTGGTTTAGTAACATAGATGTTGAAAACAAACCAAGAATTTACCAAGCTAACAGGCAATTATTGAATGTACAAGGCGTTGGGACTGTAAAATTGCGATTGTCCACTACAGATAATCAATTAATTGAAGTTGAATTGCAAAATACAGCTTATGTGCCTGAAGCTGTTGAGAACTTAATTTCAACAAAAAGCCTTATGAATACTGGCCATATTGTAGTGCTCAAACCAGAGCAAGGAAGCAAGGTCTCTACCAAGGATGGAGAGCTTGAATTTAAAGTGGAAGAGAAAAATGGCTTTCATTACTTTGTAGCTTGTGATGATGAGGAGACAGAAACTTTTGATGTTGATCCTGATGAGGAAATAGAGACTGTTGATGATAAGGAACAGATTTGCCAGACTAAGGATGCTTGTGATGATGCTTGTAAACATGAAAAATGTTTATTTTCGTGGCATATTAAAATGGGACATAGAAATTTGAAATCTGTTGAGCAGTTGTTAAAGCAATGTGGAATACCTGTTGTGCATTGTGAAAAGAGTGAAACTAGATGTGAGACATGCCTCAGAGCAAAGGGAGATGCCCCAAGTTATTCTGGGAAAACTCCAGCGCAAAATCAAGAATTTTTGGAAACTGTATACAGTGATCTTGTTGGGCCTTTACCTGCATCCCTAGGTGGGAACAAATATTTTGTGACTTTCACAGAGAATAAAACAAAATACACTTATGTGTATATGCTGAGAAGTAAGGATGAAACACTGCGTAGATTTAAAAATTATGTGGCTATTGTTAAAAATAAATTTGGCAAAGCACCTCAAAGCTTACTCACAGATGGAGGTGGTGAATATTGTAATGCTGAATTCAAACAATTTCTACAAGAGCAAGGAATTCAACATAAAGTATCCATTGCCTATTCACCCCAACAAAATGGAGCTTCTGAGAGATTAAACAGAACACTGCAGGGGATGTGCAGAGCTATGCTGATGCATTCTGGACTGCCAAATGGTTTATGGGCAGAAGCCCTGAACACAGCAGTGTACTTACACAACAGATTACCCTCAAAGATTATTGGAACCTCCCCTTTTCAGGCTTGGTTTGGAAGACAGCCTGGTCTAAGGCATATCAAAGCTTTTGGTGCAAAAGGGTATGCACACATACCAAAGGAAAAGAGGGGAAAGCTTGATTCCAGAACTGAAACTGGACTTATTGTAGGCTATCCTGTTGGTGGGAAAGGGTACAGGATATACAATCCCCAAACCCACACAGTAGAAGAACGCAATGTTGTTTTTATTGATGAGACTGTATTGCCTAGTGTTTCCACTGCAGCTGATCCAAAGATGCCTGGGACTGCACCTGATGAGTTCGTTGCTTGGCTACCTGTAGTGACTGCTGGTGAACTGGCCGGGGAACTGGCAAGTGAAGCAGCAGGTCCACCTTCTGAGGAAACTACTGAAACAGAAGGGGAAGCAGGGGCCACACCAGAGGAAGCGGCTCAACCCACGGCAGAACCCACAGCAGAACCCACACCCGGTGTGAGGCGATCAGAAAGGAGCACTAAGGGACAACCTCCAATGAAGTATGGATTTTGTGAACTTGTGCAACCTGCAAAGGAACCCAAGAACTGGAAGGAAGTTTGCAACTTACCTGCGAGTGAAAGAGGCAGATGGCTTGAAGCAATGGAACAAGAGCTGCTATCCATTAGCGAAAAAGAGGCCTGGACTCTCACTCAACTACCTCAAGGCAGAAACCCTGTTGGATGTAAATGGGTCTTCAAAATAAAGCACAAGGAAGATGGAACTGTGGAGCTATACAAAGCACGCCTAGTAGCTAAAGGCTACTCACAGCAATATGGGACTGACTATTTTGAAACTTTTGCTCCAGTTACTGACCAAGCAACATTCAGAACACTTCTAAGTGTTGCAGCATCTAGGAACATGATAGTAGAGCATCTTGATGTAAAGACTGCTTTTCTCAATGGAGAACTATCTGAGGAGATCTACATGGAACAACCTGAAGGTTTCAAGGTCAAAGGTCAAGAAAACTACGTCTACAAACTTAATAAAGGACTCTATGGCCTAAAGCAAGGAGCAAAGGCCTGGTATGACAAACTTACTGAACTTTTAAAGAAGCAAGGCTTCAAGCAAGGGAAAGCTGAACCTTGTCTGTACACTAGAATCAGAAATGGACAATACCAGTATGTTCTTGTTTACGTTGACGACTTGATCGTGGCTTGTCAAAACAGAGGAGACATCAAAGCAATAGCTGATGGACTGAATAAGGAAGTGGAAGTCAAACAGCTAGGAGATGTTCAACAATACCTCGGAATGCAAATTGAGAGACTCGAGGATGGAACTTTTCTTTTATGCCAGAAAAGAAAGATTATGGACTTTATAGAATCTGTTGGCATGAAGAACTGCAAAGCTTCAACAATCCCACTTGAACCTGGATATCTGAAGGAGAAGGACGGCACACCACTAAAGGACATAGGAGGATACAGAGAGGCTGTTGGAAAGCTCTTGTACCTGAGCAAATCAACGCGTCCAGATATTACAGCGGCAGTTGGATTTCTAAGCAGAAAAGTAAGTTCGCCAAATCATCATGATTGGAGCGCAATAAAGAAGATGGCACGTTACCTAAGAGGAACAATGGACTTAAAACTGAAAATTGCACCAACTGAACAACCAAGACTAGTCGGCTACATGGATGCCAGTTGGGGAGAAGAGATGAACAACTACAAGTCTACCAGTGGATACCTATTCTTTTATGGAGATGGACTGATAGACTGGACTAGTAGAAAACAGACTGTTGTAGCGCAATCCACAGCAGAAGCTGAGTGCATTTCAGCAGCAAGTGCCTGCAGCAGACTTGAATGGATCTTTGAGATGTTGAAAGATTTTGGAATAATTGAATCTGTACCTATACTTATGTTAGAGGATAATCAAGCTTGTATAACTATATGTAAGGAAGAGAGCACGACTGCTAGAAGTAGATCTATTGGTATTAAATGTGCATTAGTTAAAGATTTGTACCAGAAAAAGCTGATAGAGATTAAGCATTGTCGTACAGAAGAGATGGTGGCTGATATTCTGACTAAGCCACTGACCAAAGACAAGTTTGAAAGACTTCGTGAAATGTTGAATATGCTTGATGCTAATGTTGAATAATGTTTTGTGTATGCATGTATAATGACTTGCATTTCAGGTCTTGAGAAGGGGTGTTGGAGAAATGAGCATGTAATGCAAGGCCTGAGAAATTCAGTCATTATAGGGTTAACTATGCAACTTGTTTGTTTACCTATGTTAGCCTGGAAGTGATACCTGGCAGCTGGCCAATTGACTGTAGACCCGGGAAAACTAAAGGTGTACTGTCTTGCTAATTGGTCAATGATATCAGGTGTTTCCTTTCAGGGGTCAAGAAGAAGGAGAGATCCTCCATTACAATCTCTCACTCTCTATCAGTATGTCTTAGTGTGAAGACGGAGCACAATGCAGCTCCTTAGAAAGCATGTTTTGTTTATTTGTAGCTAATCCCGTTTACCTTTTCCCTTTAGTAATAAACTTCTTTTAAACTAAAAGAAGCAATCTCTTCTTTCCAGAAAAGCAAGATTCATTACTCTGATTTTTCTGATTATTGGACAAAAGTCCTAACACAAAGAAGGCTGGCTGTAACTCAAAAATGAAACTACCAAAGAACACTCACAAGAAACAGATACGTGCTTGCAAGTAAAATGAGCAAGAGACTTGCTACCAAAGATCTGGCACGGCATTTCAAAACAATGTAAGGATGTGAATCTTGACCACCACGTCACCCGCACTTGTCCATTCTGCCCATTCCCAAATTGCTTAGAGTGGGGGCTTCTAAGGAAGCCTGTACACTTCCATCTTTTTCCTCCTCGTGCCTGCCAGTGATGGATGAGGTGGTGGCCCAAAATAATTTCCACAGAAATGGGGATTTTATGAGGAGTTCATTCATTCCCGCATTTGATTGCTCAGTAACAAATTAGTAAAGACTATGGGCTGAAGATCTGTCTACTGTATAATGGTGTGTTTCACTTTTGTCAATATCTGAAGGATCTACCCCAAGACTTTTGGGAACATTAAAAAAAGAGAAATCCATATCTTCATGGTTGGCAGTTTAATAAACATTGACCTTGGCAAAAGTTGCTGAGCCAGTTATAGACCCTGTGGCATTTGCAGCATAATCCAAAGCACTCCTACCCCATTCTAGGTCCATTGGAGTCAATGGGCTTAGAAAGGTGTAACTCTGTTTAGGACCGCACTGTGAAGGTTGTTGTGGGAAAGCAGTGATGAATGTGGATGATGCGTCTGGTTCTCAGTATCTGTCAATTTCTTCCAACTTTTACCACTGAGTCGGTTCCTGTTTCATCTCTTTGCAGGCTGACTTTTTATATGTTAAGGCTGGGCCCCATACATTTTATATTATAAGAGAATGAAACCCGGGCTATCTGAGCTAATCATTTTAATAAGCCTGCTCTCTGTGTACTTATTTGAATGTTTGAAGTGCCTTCAAGTGGCGACCTTATGAATTATTAACTTCTCAAATGTCCTATTGTTAACAGCCTTGCTCGGGTCTTGCAAACTGAGGGCTTCCTTGACTGAGTCAATCCATCTCATGCTGGGTCTTCCTCTTTTCCTGCTGCCTTCAACTTTTCCTAGCATTATTGTCTTTTCCAGTGACTCTTGTCTTTTCATAATGTCATCAAAGTACGAGAGCCTCAGCTTAATCATTTTAACTTCTAGGGAAATTTCAGGCTTGATTTGATATAGAACCCACGTATTTGTGGGCTTATTTAGATACACACAAAAAAAGAAACATTTGAAAACTTTTTTTCAAACAGCTGGCACCCAACACTTCCAATAATGATTTCCACAGGAAAATCCTACTGAATCCACCCTCATTTCCCCATGAGCTGTTTTCATAGCACTATCGAACATGTGGAAAGATAAGCTTGGGAATCTCAGTGCAATCCCCAGTCACCACATAAGCCTGGTTACCATTAGGTTAACAAGACAAGCAGCCGTCACTGAATTTATTTGGTGTTTGGGGAACAGGGATTCAAAATACAGACCAATCAAAGTTGCCTGCTCAACTTCTGTGAAGTCAGTGAAACTCAACGGACTTACGTATAAACCTTTGGCTTACCAAGACTGCACATTGGGAAGAGAACCTAATTAAAAAGTTGCATCTGTAACTACCGTCCTCAGCAGAACTCCCTGTGGGTTGGTCCCATGGCAATTAATGGAAATTTCATGGAAGCCAACAGGATTAGGACAGGGCTGGCAAAATACTGTTCCATGCTCACGCACCCACTGGAGAAACACAAGATTTAAAAAATGTATGAATGCAACTTGCTGTTGTTTTTGGAGCCCAAAGAATCTAGAACTTTGTTTTTAAAAAAGAAAAGAACAAAACTGGAACATCCAACAAGAAGCGTGCCCCAAAGTTGCCACTAACCAACCTTGCCTGAAATTCCTGGGCCAGTGGCAGTGTGCCCTGCTGGTCGTGTGCATTGGGGCGAGGTACTTCTAGTCCCTGTAATGTTTCCAAGGCATTGTGAGAGGATGCAGCTGTTGCAGCTCTCTCACATAAATCTACCTTATGCTGAATCAGCCCATCCATGTAGCAAAGTCGGTGTGGCTTACTCTGATTGGCAGGGGCTCTGCAGCATCTCAGATGAGGTCTTTCACATTTCCTGCTTCCTGCTCTCCCCCCCCCCCCCCCACCACTGGAGATGGGAAAGTCCACCAGGGGGACTTTCTCCATGCAGAGCAGATGCTTTACCCCTGACCCAATATTGCCTAGATGTGTTAGCTCACCAAAATGGTAACTACTGACCAGCTTGCATGCTTTCTAAATGCCTCTGGTTTTAAAGAGGCCAGAGAATGCTGCTCTCATCTGGAGGAAGAGTACAAAACACCGCTATTGAATAAGGAAAAAAGATGTGTAGTGGGCTAAGAGAACAGCAACAAGAGAGATCTCACAAGTGGCAACCAATGTACAGTTTGGTTTCCAGATAAAACAATAAAGAGTTCAAAAATAGCACTGGGGAGTGGAATTTAATTTTCTGAAGTTCATTTTTTTCAGATATAGCCATTTATTTATTTTTCCTCATAAAAAAATCAATATCTCTTTGTAGTTTTCTGTTACACCACATGGTGATGCTCTGTGCACCCTTTGTGAATTCAGCCATTGCAGTTTTTTTTTAATGTTACACAGCACTGGATGGTGCTCCAGCAGAAGGGTAGGGAACTTTGGGAAGACCTTACGTGCCTCTGAGCATACGCAGAGTAAAATTCTGAAATGTTACAGAACCTTCCATCCTGCCCCTTTTCTCGGTTGAATTTCCTTTCTGATCAAAATAGAATTCATTCAAAATAGATTCCAGATTGCTAAAAAGAGGGAAAGAAATGGATAGTTGGATTTCAGGGAGATGTTTAATAAAAAGGAATTACAGGCATGCATTTGGCCTCTTAATAGGTGCCAAATCAACCCTGTAGCCAAGAATTTTTCGGGGGGAGGGGGAGACACCACTCCTGCTCTGTCAGAGCTGGCATTCAGAGTGGCAGGAGATAGGGCATTGGCGGGCTGGCGCTTCCAACCCAGCACCATTGACATCAGGTAACAGTCAGGTCCTGCTGCACTTACACCCTGGCTGGGCTGGGCCATGGCACCCACAGGCACCCATGGGCCTCATGGCTGCCCAAGCAAGGCTGCCAGTCCACAGTTTCCCTCTGGGGTGGGAAGTCACTGCAGTGGGGGGGGCGCCGCAGATATGAAAGGGTGTGCCACTCCGAGTGCGGCACTTCTGGCTATGGCCCTGTGCCAAATCCATATAGGTAGAATGTATCAATGCCAACCCCCCATTCCCCTGGACTTTTGGACAGAAACCTTCTTTTGTCTAAGCATTGTGAGATAATACTGGCCATTATTTCACCTGGCCAATCGTAAAATGCCAAAACTGGTACAAAAGCCACCCAATTAACTCCCTTATGTATGTTTGTGTTAACCAGTGTAGTGTACAGATCAGAGGGTTGGAGCAGGATTTGGGAGACTCATGCCCAGTGTGCCATGGAAGTGGGCTAGTCCTCTCTCCACCGGACCTACCTCACAGGATAGTTGAGAGAATAAGATGGAAAATGGGAGAATGATGTGGTGAGCTATGTCAGGTCCCCATCAGGTATAAATATCTAAATGACTATTACAATGATCATGCATCTTTTCAGCCCTCAGCATTCTTTCTCCCTGATAATAACGTAACATCTTTTTTTCCTGCTCGGTTAAAAATGTTTTTGAAAGAATGTGTATGTGTGTGTATGTTTGTGTTTCATGAGCCGTGTTCCCTCTAAGCTGAGTTAGTGTGAACTAGCTCACAGTTTTTCAGCCTCTGGCTCACACATTGTTGTCTTAGCGCAGGAAGGATGGCTCCAGAGCAAACTAATTTATGCAATAGCCAAACCACTCACTCACAACTTTAATGCCAGGGGCTCGCAAAGTAGAATTTTTGCTCACAAGACTCCACAGCTTAGAGGGAGCATTGTTCATGAGCCAACCTTTCTGTAGCATTCAGCGCTGGAAGAAATTTTGTCCAGCACCATTTCGGATTCTGAAGTCAACTATTTCCTCTCACAAGAAAGCAAAAGTAGTTGTTTAACCCCTGTGGACAGGATCCAAAGAAACTCAAAATTATTCTAAAGGTCATTTCAATCTTTTTTGTTTGTTCTCATGGCAGCTGATTTATGATGACCCTGTGAGGTTTTCTAGGAATGAGACCAGCAGAGGTAGTTTGTGTCTCCTGCTTCTGCATTGTTAACTCTGGTATTGTTTGGTAGTCTCCCATCCAAATGCTAACCAGGGCCAACCCTGCTTAGCTTCTGAGATCTGATGAGATTAAGCTAGTCTGGGCCATCTAAATAATCTTCTGTACAGATCAGTAGCACATTTTCATCATGAGATGTATCCTGGAAGATATTTCATAACCCATGAGATCTTCTGCCCCTTGGAAACTACTGATATACATATCAGGGTTTTGATTGCCAAAGATCTAATTTTTGGAATTCTTGTGATTATGGAGAAATCAGCTATATTGATTCCCCGTGTCCCTTTTTCTTTCTCTTGACTGAGCAGCCTTCTTTCTTCTTTTGTATAAATCAGATTATGGCACACAAGAAGCTGATGTTATTTCAAAACGAACAAACTGCTTTATTTCACTTTTATGGGGCAATGGTCAGGTAGGTGTCAGTTTTAAACTTGGTAGGTGAACAAGCAATAGAAATGAGGTAACTTTATATAACTATACAACAAACAGATAGCTTGTCACAAAAATGTAGCTGTTTTGTTTTACTAACAGGCCTTTAAAACTGTGGAGAGAGATCTTTTGGCAAGCACTGCCTAAATAAGCAGGCACAAGATTCTTTGTTTCAAAAATACTTAAGTTTGTGAAGACAGAAACATACACACAAGTTCCAATTTTCCTTCTTAAACTATTGATAGAGATCACTCCTCTTTTCTAGGATCTATTTCCTTCCAGGAAGGACTACCGGTCCCACTTCCCTCATTCATGATCCTCCTCCATCCCTCACTCCCCTTAATTCAACTCTTAACTAACTTAACTGACACGTTCAACTGTCACTCTTAACTGCCAGGCTCAACTGCAGAATTCCATTTGAACCCCCTGTCAGTCAAAGTTCTCAGACCTGGCTAACACATTAACCATTCACTGTCTGTTGTGTGAGCAATCCTGCCAAAAGTATGAGACTGCTTTCAGTGACTTCTAGGACAATGTAAATGACTTGAATTATTTCTGAGTTTGTTTACAGCAGAAACCCACTGAGATGTTACGATACCAGGTCAAGGTTATCTGAACAGCCATGATGAACAGAGAATATCTGTGATGGCTAACTGGAGCCTCCATGTTCATAGTTAGTATATCTCTGAATATCAGTTGTTGAAGGGAAGGTGAAGACAGTGGAGTGTATTCAACCATTCATGCATGGAAGTTAACACATAGACCTCTTCATTCCAGCAGCTCCCTCCAGTTCCTGGAAAGATCATCTCGGGGTTATAGGGTGGAGGAACAGTCATTCAAGTCAGTGGACAGGAGTGAGGAAGGGCAAGGGGATGAAACTGATCCATTGTTGAAGAGGACCAATTTCACTGCCCGGTCCTTCCTTACTCCAGTGCTACCCTGCACTTGTGTGGCTATTCCTCCCTGTGGGAATGGTCTTTCCAGGGGCTAGAAAATGCGACAAGAACAGAGAAGAGCACAAGAGAATTCCATATTCCATACCAAGAGTGGTAGGATACAGCCACAAATCAGGGAAATTTTGACCTCTGTGTTCCTGCTTGTGGGATTTGGGAGGCATCCATTGGCTACTGTGGAAAGCCAAATAATAGAATGGATGGTCCAGCAAGACTTTTCTTATGCCCTTAACATGACTGAAATATAACTGCTATGCAATGCCTATGGTGTGAAGAGTGAAATGGCCTCATGCTAACTTTGGGGGGGGAAAGCTTTTAATTAAAAAAAGGCATTTTAGGGATAATCCACAATGTGGCAAACACCATAAACTGTAGCCCAGAGATATGTGTTTTTGCAAATCCATGGGGACATGCAAAAGACATTTTGTAATGATTTCATGTTTAGGTGTGTGTGTTTCTTTAAATGTTTAGTGTGACTGCAGTAATGTAAGAAGAGTGATAAAGGGAGACAAGTGTGATTTTGATTGGCTGTTGACAGAGTGTGGGAGGAGATGTTCTGAGAGGAATCTTTGTGTGTGTGTCTATGAAGGATTCTGTGTGTGCAGTTTGAAGAGTGAGCATAGTCTTTGTGACTATAGGATTTTGAGTCTTCTTCTGAGTGAATAAAACCAACAATTTAGTCTGTGTGACTAAGAGAGTGGATTCTATTCTGTGTGAATAAAACAAAGAGACTTGCCTGTGTGGCTATGAGAGAGTATACAGAGTATATGAGCCTGTCAGAGTGGAGCTTGGAGTTTGAGAGACTGTTTGTAGCACAAAGCTTTGCCAGTTATATTTACAAGTCCCTTTCTTCAGCAACTGTTCAAAATAACCAGAAACCTATTTTGTTATTTATTAAATAAATCATTTTTTGTTTAAACTTATCCCAGAAATCAGTACAGTACTTCCTCAGGGCCACATAGTCCTCTGAAGTGCCCAGACCCTACGTCATTTTACCAAAAGAGAGAGATTTGGATTTTTTAATTCCTGTGACAGCAGAAATCTACCAAGTTTATATACATAGAGAGTGTTTTAAAGATAAAACCGTTTCCCCAAATAGCAAGAACCTCACACATTTGCTGTGGTGCATTTTTATCCTGCTCTTCCAAAGAGCTCAGAGCAATATACAGAGTCCTTCTCTCCTCCATTGTATTCTCACAACAACCCTGCCAGGAAGGTCAGGCAGTATGAGAGTGACTAACCAAAGGTTACCAAAGAAGCTGTGTGGTTGAGCAGGGATTTGAACCCAGGTCTTTCTAGTCTAACTCTGTAACCACTATATCATACATGTGGGGGGGCATGGCTCAGTGGCAGAGCATCTGCTTGGCATGCAGAAGGTTTCAGGTTCAGTTCTTGACATCCCCAGTTTAAAAGGATCAGATAGTAGGTGATTTGAAAGACCTCAACCTGAGACCCTAGAGAATTGCTGCTATTCTGAGTTAGGGATGCCAGCTCCAGGTTGGAAAGTTCCTGGATATTTGGAGGTGGGGAGAGAACAGAGTTTGGGGGAAGGGAGGGAGTTCAGCAGGTGTGTGATGCCATGGGGTCCAGCCTTCAAAGAAACCCTTTTCTCCAGGGGAATTGACCTCTGCAGACTGTAGATCAATTGTGATTCCCAAAGAATGCCAAGTGCCCTGGAGGTTGAACATAAGAGAAGCCAATGTTGGATCAGGCCAATGGCCCATCCAATCTAACACTGTCACAGTGGCCAAAAATACCAGGTGTCATCAGGAGGTCCAGCAGTGGGGCCAGGACACTAGAAGCCCTCCCACTATTGCCCACCCCTTCAAGCACCAAGAATACAGTCAATCACTTGCCCCAGACTGAGAGTTCCTATCTATACCTTGTGGCTAATAGCCACTGACGGACCTCTGCTCCATATGTTCATCCAGTTCCCTCTTGAAGCCATCCATACTTGGCAACCCTAGTCTGAGTGGACAGTACTGATCTTGATAGACCAATGTTCTGACTCAGTATAAGGCAGCTTCATGGCTCTGCGTGCTCGAGATCCTTGACTGGCTGGAAGTCTGCTGCTGGTTCTGGCCTCATCATTCATTCTGTGGTGTATGTGGCAAACACCCTTCTTGTTCAGAGTGAATCGGCCATTTGCCGTCTGCAGCAATCTAATGATATTCCCAGAGACAGGTGGTTCAGGGTGTTCAGAAAACAACAGCAACCTGAATAAACAATTCGTGACCCTTTGATCGCACCCCAAATCCTGTTGAGTGAGAGACCAGTGTTGTACGAGAGAAGTGCGGCAGCCGTCAGGATGTCAGGGCTGACAGTTTCTATGGAAATCCGTATTCAATAGGAAATAAAGTCTCCAAGTTCTCATCCCTGAAGGACCTTAACATGAAAAGGTTAATTGCTTCAGTTTTTGTTGAAAATCCAGTTCCAAGAATCATGCCAGTAAAATAAAAATCCATTATTTTCATCACTGCCCCAGAGGCTACACTTGGAACAGAATATATTTAATGCTAATCCTGGAGATATTCTTAATGCTTTTCATAAACACCCTCCACTGAATACAAATTCAAAAGACATATCCTCAAGAAGGAAAGAGCTGATAGGATGTTGAAGCTGTGGTCTCATGCTTATAGGGGTAGAATTTAGAGACAGTCCCTTATATTTTGCAGTGTTAAAGAACTGGTAATTCATGGTTTGTCCTGTGGTCACATGACCTTAGTTTGTTCTAGAATAAGGTTTAGAGATTACAGCAAAACACATGAGGTTGTTTATATTAAAGCTGTTCTAAATTATTCCTCATTCTGTTGGACTAATCAAGGGACAAAAAAACGATTACAAAGTTCAGTTGAGAAATTCCTTGGATAGCCTTAGCTCAGCCGATCTCGCTCAGTTTCCCCAACCCTAGATGATTGCACTGAGGATAAAACACAGGTGGAGTCATATTTTTATTGATTTATTATTTATATTATTCAGGGCTCATTTTGTAGCAGGAGCTCCTTTGCATATTAGGCCACACACCCCTAATGTAGCCAGTCCTCCAAGAACTTACAGAGCTCTTCTTACAGGGGCTACTGTAAACTCTTGGAGGATTGGCTACATCAGGGGTGTGTGGCCTAATATGCAAAGGAGCTCCTGCTATGAAATGAGCCCTGTATATTATTAGATTTCTATTCTACCCTTTCCCAAAGGCTCAGGGCAGATTACAACAATAAAGCTGTAGCCGACATGCCTTCCTGTTTCAGACTGTTTAAGTTAAATGCTTAAGTTTAAATATCTGTTTAAGTTAAATGCAAATGAGTTTGCAAGACACAAGCAAGGCTGTTAAGGACAGGATGCCTTGGAGGTCATTAATACATAGGGTTGCCGTAAGGCGGAAGCAATGTGATGGCACTGAACACACACACACACAAAATAAGATGAATAAATATGATAGAATTTTCCCTATAAATGGCAGTTTGAGATTCTAGCAAAACAGCACAGATTTTAATGTTTAATGTGTATGTTTACATTCAAAAGAGCCAAGGCATGCAGAAAAAAAAAGGTGAAAACAGCGTATATGTCCCCTACTATCATGTCAACAAAATTCAGGACATGTCTGCCATAATATTTTATGATGGAAAGCTTGTGTTCTTTGTTTTTCCTTAGCCTTTTTTATTAGAGTTTTTACTTTCACATTAGTTTTATAGCCAAACGGATCATAAACCGTAGGCAAATAACATTTCTATCTGATTGATTATGAAACATGGCCACAGGCAAGCATTGCGTGACCAGTTAATTAAAATTCCCTTGCTATTCTGAATTTGCACATGGCCAGCCAATGATAAATAAGCATGCATTTGGCTCCGTTTACAATGTGTTTCTTTAACCCTTAGTTTCAAATCCATCTTTTCAATTACAGATTCCTTATCCTCAAGTTTTTGAGTTATTTTTTTGACCATGTGTGTTGCAAAGTCAAAGCTATGGTAACAGATGTGATCTATGTTTTCTTACTGCTTTTTTAAAAATTAAAAGATAGGGACTATTTGTGGTGTTGATATTTTCCTGCAGAAGTGAATGGCTTCCACTGAATTGTATGGGAGTAGGGTTGCCAGGTCTGGGTTGGAAAATACCTGGAGACTTTGGGGGTAGAGCCTGGAGAGGGGGGGAGGGGCCTCAGCATGGTACAATGCCATGGAGTCCACCCTTTAAAGCAGCCATTTTCTCCAGGGGAGCTGATTTCTGTCAGCTGGAGATCAGTTGTAAAAGTGGGAGCTCTCCAGGCCCCACCTGGAGGCTGGCAACCCTATATGAGAAACAATATGTGAGCTGTACTCAGAGACCTTTGAGGTGGGATTAAATCTACCCCTGTGTGTGACATGTGGTTCAAATAGCGTTACCACTCTGGGTTGGGAAATACCTGAAGGCTTGGGGGGTAGAGCCTGGGGAGGGCAAGGTTTGGGGTGGGACCTCAGCAGGGTACAGTGCCATAGAGTCTACCCCCCCCCCCCCAAAAGCAGCCATTTTTCTCCAGGGGAACTGTCATCTGGAGATCAAGTGTGATAGTGGAAGATCTAGGTAACCCTAGCCCAGTCAAACAGGAACTCACACACCAACAGAGAGCACAAGCTTTCTGATCCATGCCTTCATAATGTTTCCAGTTGAAGCCTTGTAAATATTGCCTATGGAAATAATAATAATAATAATGATAATGATAATAATAATAAACAATAAGCATCATTAGTATTAGCACTTACTTCTTGTTCAGCTTCCCCTTTCTCACTGAGGCTCTAGGTGGATCACACAAATAAAAACAGCACAATAGGATTAGTGTAATATGTACAACTAACAACACAATAAAATTGGGTTACAAAAAATTAGAACACTGCATTAAAATAGCATAAAACCCCTCCCTCGATATAATGCATACAGCAACAATGCAACAAAACTGGGGTACAAATTTCGAGAAACAGAGCAACTCTGAACAAAGCAATAAAAACAAAGCAAAATGTCATAGGCACTGACAATTTATTCAGAAGCCCTCCTTTCCTTCCATCCCACAGATTATGGCACCCAGGGGTGGATTGGATGTTAAGGCCGTGGAGAAAAGTCCCAATGGGCCAAGAGCCTGGCACCCCATCCCTACGTGAGAGGTGGTGCTTGTCCCTTGCGGGGCAGGCCAGCAACCCTTGCCCCTATGCTGTAGGGTTGCCAGCTCCAGGCTGCCAAATACCTGGAGATTGTGAGCGTGGAGCCTGGAAGAGAAGGGCTTGGGGAGGGACCTCAGTGGGGTATACTGCCATAGAGTCCACCTTCCAAAGTGGCCATTTTCTCCAGGTGAACTGATCTCTGTCACCTGTGCCTCCTTCAGTTGATCTCCAGCCACCTCTTGGAGGTTGGCAACCCCACCATGCTGGGTGGGGAAGGAGGCACACATTGTTGCTGAATCCTGTGTGGCAAAGGGGATGACTGGTCAAGGCAGCACAAGCTCTTCCTCCCTTCCTCCTTTGGGGATGGAGCTAGGGTAAGCAGTGGCGGGGCTCTTTTCCCACTCCATTCCCCCCCCAGCCTGCCCTTGATAGTACCTGATATGAAGTCCAGACAACGTGACTGTCTTCACTACAGGTGGTTCACATGTTCAGTTAATGGCTACTGTACTCTGGTTCACTCATCAGGTGAGATCTCTGCAGAATCTCTGAATATTTGAGGACCGGGTGTTAAATTTGCAAATTGACTCTGTTTAAAAACATTGTATTCAAGGTGCAATGATGGAAAGTGAAACTCTCTCGGTGGTCTCACATCCGAGGTATGCCATTCAGACATGCAGGTCATCAGCTGGTGCTGCGGTTCAAGTAGTGAGCGTACATTTGTGAATCGGCCCCAAATCTTGGGCAGCTGATGAAGTGAATTGTTTGCATTGTGGGGATGTGAGAATTCAGTCTGCGGTATTAGATTGTTGATGGCCCTTTCACACATTCAAGTCAGTAAAGAACCCAATAATTAACATTCATGTGTGAATGACCCCAGACGGTAGAGAAATGAAGCTATGGGAGATCATGCCCTGGATATGCGTGTATGTATCAGTCCTCTAGATTAAGTGACGTATTTCCATGCAGAGAATAACGTTTGCCTTCATTTTAATGATCTATGTAACTTCCCTGTTTATCTGCAAGGAAAATGTTTTGCAGTCAAATGAAAGTGCTTATAAAATCTCAGTGGATCAGCTGCTACAACTCATGAGCAGAAGGTGCTTTCAATCACTGACCTTTCCTGTCTCCCCTTTTCCAGCAGCCCTTCATGATCTCTGAAGAGCTAATGTCTCTAGAGCTTTATGGACAAAATGCCATGCAGCGGTGGGGGCTGCAGTGAAGGGGAACCGGGCAAAAACACTTCCCTCTCCCACCACCGGAAGCTCTTGTTTGCCAGTGGTAGAGTGAGGAGGGGCAGCCCCCCACCGTGGTATTTTGCCCACAAGTCTCCTGCAATCCCAGCTTCAGCTTTTCAGAGGTCCCAAGAGAATGTTGGTGACAAGAGTAAGTGTGGAAAATCTGGGTCCCTGAGTTCTGTTGTGTTTGCACTGTAGAACCCAATGTAATAAATTCTGGTTGACAAAAAAAAAAAAGAAAAGACTACATTTTTAAGCAGTGACAACCCTGCCAGTTGCTGTCTTGCTGTCTGAAAAATGAGAGCACGGTTGTCCAGGTCTTCCCATGTGAAACGGATACAGTCACAACACCATCCAGTGAACGCTGTGCAGATGGAAAATCAGTCATTTCCATAATCATTTATACTTCTCTTTCTTAGGCAAACACCGCATGACTTTATCTGCCTATCTTTTCTTTTCTTCTTCCTGTTTTCCTCTTGAAAAAAGAAATACATCATGTTCCTTGTGGAGAGATTTATAATCTTCTCTCCTGTCTGTATTTATGCCACTGGCTATATTTCACCAAACAGAACACCTCAGAATTCAGAAGCTTTAAGCTTTTCTGGGAATAAAATTTATTTCTCTGCCTGCAGAATAAATAGGTGTGAGTCAGAAGCCATAATGATAAGAGATTGCTGACTCTTGAATGGAATCAAGAAAGTAGTCCTGGAATAAACAGCGTGTGTGTGCGCATATGTGTGTGTGTGTGAAAGAGAGAGAGAGAGAAAGATGTGCCATCAAGTCTTAGCCAACTTATGGAAACCCCACAGGGTTTTCAAGCAAGAGACATTCAGAGGCGGTGATAAGTATTGGAGTCAGGAGTCCATGGAATAGTGAAACAGCTAGATCTTTATTGCTGGTCCGGATGAAGCATACAACCCAGGGCTTGAGGCCCTCCTTTTATGCTGGTCAGGGATAATCCCCTGACCTCACCCAACTGGCCTGATAAGCTATTATAAGTCTATTTACACCTCATAGGTTCCCTGGGAGAAATCTAAGTACATGATTGGTGGCCGGTTTGAATCCACCTGGCCTTTGTTCTACCTGGCTGAAGCTCAGGTAGTTTCTTGGCCATGTGCTCTGGCCCCATGGCGGTCGGCATTACTGGAGCACATGGCGACCGCATGGTCAATACATAACAGGTGGTTTGCCATTGTCTGCCTCTGCATAGGGACCTTGAACTTACTTGATGGTCTCCCATCCAAATACTGCTTAGCTTCTGAGATCTGATGAGTTCATATGAACCTGGGCCATCCAGGTCAGAGTGAGAATAATATTGTACACATTAATATTTTGAAGAAAGGTTGCCAGAAAAGGGGCTGTGGGGAGGGGCTCTGGCTAGCTGATAGAGCATCTGCTTGACATGCAGAAGGGTCCAGGTTCAATTCCCAGCATCTCCAGTGAACAAGGCTCAGGTGATGTGGAAGACCCGAGACCCGAGACCCTGGAAAGCCACTGCCAGTCTGAGTACACAATACTGACTTTGATGGAACAGTGGTCTGATTCACTGTATGGCAGCTTTTTGTGTTCATGTTTGAGAAATCTAAAAATCAAGAATGATGCCATCAGAAGTAGGAAGTATGAAGTCAGGTTCAAGACCCTGTCATTGAGAAAACAATGGCCACAGAACACCAAAGGCTCAACACTTCTGTTAGAGAAGTTAAAGTTTAAATCAGTATTTAGGATGTTTTGACATAGCAGGCCTGGAAGATAGCTTTTAGGTTTTTGTGTAAATCTGATATGTTCACTGTCCTGGCTAAATTAACAGTTTTCAGTCTTAAAGGATAACTTATGAATAAATGACCTCATGTTCAGACTAAATCCCAGAACTAGTGGATCAGAATTTGCTACAGTTATTCTTCAGAATACTCAAAGGTATCTTACATAGATGGAGCATTTCAACTTTTCATGGGGCAACCTTGGTGTTTTCCATTGGTGTGGCTCATTCCAACCACCGGTTACCACTTTGCTGTTGTTGCCAATTCTTGCTGGCAACCAACCAGCGGCCTTATTGGCAGCCTACTGCTGGCCTTATTTGCTAGCGGCCCCTTTGTTACCCTAGAGCCCTCACACACTGATGGAATACGGGCTCCTCTGGCAGGCATTGTAAATCTGTCCCTGAGTTTGAGAGTCTTCACAGAGAGACTAAAGAAGGCAATGGTGATCCCGGTCCTGAAGAAACCATCTTTAGATCCTACTGATCTGTCCAACTACTGCCCTGTATTTAATTTATCATTTCTGGGCAAGGTAGTTGAGAGAGCAACAGTAGAACAGCTCCAGGTTTTTCTGGAAGGCAATTCAACTGTGGATCCATTCCAAACTGGCTTCCACTCCAGCCATGGGATGGAGACGGTGCTGGTCACCCTCACAGGTGATCTCCACAGACCGCCAGAATGAGACCACTGCTGTTACTGCTTGATCTGACAGCAGTTTGACATGGTCAGTTATGAATTATTGACCCACCACTTTGCTTATGTGGGGATCCATGGGACAACCTTGCAGTGGGTTGTCTCATTTCGCCAAGGTCAGGGACAGAGGGTGGTGCTAAGGGAGAGGGTTTCGCCATGATACCCCTTGGTGTGTGGTGTCCCTCAAGGGGAAATCCTTTCCCCAATGTTATTTAACATCTATATGCGCCCTTTCATCCAGCTGGTATAGAGATTCAGGCTGGGTTGTCACCAGCATGCAGGTAGATTCATTCATTCATTCCTGGATGACACCCAGCTGTATCTACTGGTGGGCAGCTGGCTGAATACTACCCCAGATATTTTGGCTGAGGGTTTTGAGGCTGTGGCTGGTTGGCTGAAACAGATTCGGCTGAAACCGAATCCTTCTAAGATGGAGGTTCTGTGGCAGGGCCTGGGAGATTCCAGGTTAGGGTGCCAACTTCCATCTCTTTAACACCAGTGCCAGATGTCAGAAGCCTGGGTGTGACTCTGGATGCCTCGCTTTCTGTGGAGGCCCAGATCACAAATGTGGCCAGAGTGACATTTTCCCATCTGCATCAAGTTAGGCAATTGGTCCCCTTCCTGTCTCCCCATGACCTAGCAACACTGATCCATGCAATGGTCACCTCCAGATTGAACTACTGTACCTCACTCTATGCAAGGCTACCCTCGAGATTGACCCAGAAACTGCAACTGGTCCAGAATGCTGGGGAACCCCGTTCAGAGCCCATATTCAACCGGTGCTCTGACAGCTGCACTGGCTTCAGGTTGAATGCCGGATCAGGTTCAAGGTTTTGGTATTAACCTTTAAAGCCGTAAATGTTCTGGGATCAGCATTCCTCCAGGAGTGCCTCTCCTGCTACACCCCCCAAAGAGTCTTATGCTCAGTGGATAAGAACCTACTGGTGACCCCTGGCCACAAAAGCATCCAGCTGTCCTCGACCAGAACTGGGGCTTTTTCGACCCTGGCTCTGACCGGGTGGAATGCTTTGCCAACTGAGATCCAGGCCCTGTGGGACTTGATGCAGTTCTGCAGGGCTTGTAAGGCAGAGATGTTCTGCCAGACTTATAGCTGAGGCAGCGACAGTTTCCACCTCAGACTGGCCTCCCTTCCCACCCATTCTGTGTCTACATTTTTACATTTGACTTACCATAGGATACTTCCATACTACCATAGGATACTCTCCAGTGTTCTGTATAAGCTGAGTTAGTGTGAGCTAACTCACCGTTTTTTAGCCTCTGGATCACACATTTTTGTCTTAGCTCAGGAAGGATGGCTCCAGAGCAAACTAATTTATGCAGTAGCCAAATCGCTCCCTCACAACTTTAAGGCCAGTAGCTCACAAAGTAGAACTTCTGCTCACAAGACTCCACAGCTTAGAGGGAGCATTGTTACTCGCCCCCCCCCCCGTTATCTTCCCTTTTTAAGTGCCATCTGATTAGTTAGTATTACTGTAACAATTGTTTTTATAGTAATTTTATGGATATTGTTTAATGAACTGCCCTGAGCCCTGTGGTATGGGGAGGGTGGGTTATAAGTCAAATAAATACATACATAAATACATAAATAAATATCAGGCATTTAGAGATCACAGATCAGAAGTTTTAGCAATGTCATATGTTGTCCTACACTTAAGACTGCCAAACTCTAGGTGGGGGCTGGAGTTCTCCCAGAATTAGAGACTACGGAGATCAGTTCCCTTATAGAACATGGCAGGTGTGAAGGGTAACTTCTGTGTCATTATACCTTCCTGAGATCCTGCCCCTCTTCAAAGCCCACCTTCTCCAGGCTTCACCCACAAAACTCCAGGAATTTCCCAACCTGGAGCTGGCAACTCTAGAACTTTCACTACACGCTACACCAAACTCTGAAATATGGGGGTCTGATGTAGAATGTACAGAGGTTAGACATGCATACAAAAGCTATGCATTGCCCTTTGCAGACAACTTGGGAACTTGACATATCAGGAAGATCAGGGGTAGCGACCACTCCTGATCGATGTGGTTGTCAAGCTCTTCATCCACACAGTTGTAATGTCAGTAAAGGGCTCTTGTGTCTTGGTAATGTACAATTCCAGTTATTTGTTTATAAATATTTTGATCACATACATGAATGACATACAAAGTTATTTCAGTACATACTTTAATTAAATCATATGGCATGTGTACTAGAATATGCTTCCAATCTGAAAAGCATCAGAGGCAGGCAAATATTCAGTATTTCAACAATGTCACAAGGAAATGAATTGCCATGTATTTGCCTCAATAGTGGAAGTATTTTTATTCAGTGGCATAGAGATTGAATATTTACTTACGTAATGAAATGGGGGGGAGAGTGACATTTGGAATGGTGACGACTGAATTAAATATCCTTGGATAGGTGCCGTTCATTTAAATGCAATCCTTCATTTAGTCGTGGAAGTGTTTTTCTCAATTTTTGATGAAACAAATTATCTATTTTTGTACAGCCTAATCTAAAATCATATAGATTACAATTCATTTCCATCCATACAAGGAACAGCTACAACTACATGAAGTCCATGCCAAATGAAGATGCTATTTGCCCAAAGAAAATATTTGGTTTTCCTTGAGATCATATGGCTATAGTAGGACCTCTCTCTTACACAGAGAAAGAGAGAGAGAGAAAGAGAGAGAGTTCTGCATAGAACTTGCACATGGCACAATTTTATTTATTTTATTCGTTTATACCCCACCTTTCCCCCCAACAGGGACCCAAATCAACTTATTCTCCCCTCCTCCATTTTATCCACACAACAACCCTGTGAGATAAGTTAGGATGAGACAGTATGACTGGCCCAAGGTCACCCAGTGGGCTTCCATGGCACGTGGGGAATTGAACCCAGGTCTCCCAGATACTAGTCCGACACTCTTAACCACTACACCAGACTAAGTACCTCACTGATAGCTGTACATTGCAGAGCTAAAAATATGGTTTGTGCACAGGTATAAAAAGTAGGCATGAAAGTTAAGCTTTTTAAAGTACATCATTTCCATGGGTTTTACTATGCAATGGGTGCTAAGGAAAGAGGTGCTAAGGAACCGGGTGCTAAGGAAAGAGGTGGGCCCAGGGGCATGTCAGGAGTTAGCCTAGCCTGGGAATACTCCCCTAAAATGGTGTAAAATTACTTTCTCAACAACCAAAGTGTAGCTTGTAGGTGCCCATACAAGGAAAAGACCAAATGCCCCCCCACACAGGTGTGGCCCCTCCCTAAAGTCCCAGTGGAACACAAGATGCCACCTACAGCAACAACCAATCTCCCACCCAACAGTGGTGAAACCCCCTCCCCCACACCCAATAATCACAGTCCCCCCCCCCCAGCATTACATAAACCTCAGCCAGGACCCTGCACGGTCCAGCAGGTAGGGCACATGGCAAAGGGCTCTGTTTCAGAGGTCTCCATTGTGCACACAGTGCACAGTGCTGCAGTGCAGGAGCAGGAGATGCACAGAGAGGGCACTTGGCACCACAGAGGGAGCACTCACATCCATGAAGAAGAGCAAAGTCCACATTGTGTGGCTAACGTGCCTCATTTCAGATCTCTCAACAGGTATCCTATCTCCAGAAGCACAACCCAAAGGGGCACCTATGCCCTTCCAGGTGAGCAAAGGTGGGAATCCAGCTGCCCTGGCCTGGGAGTCTGCACCTGTTTCCCCCGTTCCCCTCAAATGAACCCAGGCACTGTCCTGACAACGCTGGCTCCTGTACCTGAGGCTAGCAGAGTGTGCATGTGGGGGGGGGCAACCCAAGACAGGCTCGTCCAGCACCATCCTCCATGTCGTGCAATGGGAATTCGCCTGAGGAAGTGGGAGGGGGGACAGGGATGCTGGCACTTCCATACTGGGCTGGTAGCACACTTCTTGCTGGGGTGTTCCCTCCCCCCAGGTGGGGGACAGGGCACAACCGTGGTTCGTGGCGCCTGGGAACTGTCCCACTGTGCTCTGTGGGTCAGCTGGCCAAGCACCCAATTCACTGGGGCTGCTCATGATTTGCTGCTCAATAAAGTTGGAATGTCCTACAACTCTGTCCGTGTCTGTTTGTGAGTGGATGAGACTAGTGCCACACCCTTCCTGGTCCCACCTCCCCCCCATCCCTTTAGGTCTGCCCCTTCACATGTCTGAGAGGGTGGGCAAAGGGACGCCTGTGCTGGGATCACTGTTGTTGATCTTTCCGGTGCCACTGGACTTCTGTTTTGTTCAGCTGTCAAACACAACTGGGGTCCAGTGGCACCTTGAAGCCTGGCCCCATATATCGGTCCCCACCCACTTCTCCCATGCACACATTCTGCTGGCTGCTGTGCATGGCTTGCCCAGGGAACAGGCTGGTGAGTGGCCTGAGGGGATGTTTGGTTGCTCTAGCACAAGGGGGGTGGGTGTCCCCCCATGGACTCCATATTAGGGCTGCCAGCTCTGGGTTGGAAAGTTCCTGGTGATTCGGTGGGGTTGGGAGAGTGAGGGACCTCAGAGGGATATAACGCCAGAGTCTACCCTGCAAAGCAGCCATTTTCTCTGGGGGAACTGATCTCTGTGATCTGGAGATCTAGTGTAGTTCCAGGAGCTCTCCAGACCCCATCTGGAGGTTGGCAGCCCCATTCCATGCTCCCCCAGCACACTGCTGACGTCTGATAAACCACAGCATGGGAGGGGGGGCTGTGGAGTGGCACCCCTGCCAAAATGATGGATGTCTAGGGTGGCGCGTTGGCTGGGCCATTCTGTCCCCCCTTTTGCAGTTTGTGGGGGTGAAACATCAGCTCTGAGGCTTTGGCCTACTTCTTGCCTCACCCCATGTGGGGATCAAGCCAGGAGCTCCGGCCATCATATGCCAGTGCCTGTCCACTGAGCCATCTCTGTCTGCGTAATATTATTGTCTGCCTGGCCCCTGGAGGTGATGCCAGGGCTGCGATGCCATCTTAAACAGTTACGCCCTTCGAAGCCTATTGAAGTCAGTGTCCTTAGAAAGATGTCACACTGTTTAGGACTGCACTGCTGGTTTCCCAGCTGAAGCCAGTAGGTCCTAAAAGTGCTTAATTCTGAGTGAATACAGCCTTAAATGAACAATAAGCAAGTGCCGATTTTTGGCAGGCAGTAGGACTTCAGAATAGAATGTGTCTTCTTACACATGCCTTAAGGTCAATGTAATCCTTCTGGATTAATTTAAATTGAACATTTTCTTCCAGAGTCATAAGCAATATCCACCAGGCAGGCCTCACAAAATTTGGCAGGCTAATCAAAAGCCAATTTTAAATCTATCTCCGACTCCTTTTCTTGCAGACTTCAGTGAGAGTTTATATCTCCCCAAATCCAGTTCTAGTCCATCGGGGCTTTTACAAAGAGGGAGGGCCGTCGTCCAGAGACCCAAGCAATCTCACTGGCAGATGCCGCTGGCTGTTTGGTATGGGAATGATTCCAATTTCAGCTGCAGTGTATGAACTTTCTTACCTATTCCATTTAATTTTCAGATTTTAACATGGGGGGAGGATCCAGCAGTAGATTTCTATGGCTAGATTTTATCTGAATCCCCCCTTCCAATGCACATTCACCCTCCCTGCTGATCCTGGGGGGTCCCTTTCCCGCAGGAGCAGCGTTCTGGGGAGGAAGCTCTTTGAGCGGTAGTGAAAGGGGGGAAGCTAAAGTCCAGTTCTACTGATGAGAACCCATTCCACTGGGTCCAGTCCATGGACTGTTAACCTGAAAAGTGACTTGCCATCTTGACCAATTGCTATGGGGTTAGCAGCTAAAGCTAAATCCAACTATTTACATTTGGGTTTAGAAACTCTCACTTTTATTTTATGATTGTTTGGAAGTATATACTTTCAATTAGGTCAGAAATCAGCTAGCATATGTCCATGCAAATTTATCCTGATATCCTTGGTATTTTGACTGTTCATAGCAGTGCCATTGATATTTGAAATAAACATACTGATTGTGATAATTTAGCCCAAACCCCCCCCCCCCTTTATAACATAGCACAAATTAGGGTGGCCTACAACCTGTAAGGGCAGGGGAAGACCTCCATCTTTTTACTAGAGGTTTAATGGGCTGTTATTTACCAGGTGCTAGTATTTACCTCCATGCCAATAAAAAGTGTCAGCTACCCATTTTCACATATTAAGCCTCTGTTAAAGGCACAGAATATTTTTTTCTCCATGTTGTTGGAAACCTCACAGCACATAGAATTTGTACCTGTGATTCTGACATTAAGCCTAGAGCTTCCATTTGGTTCACTCTGCTATTTAGTAAGTTTTTAAAACCTAACCTGAGGAATGATTTTGGTGAGAGACTGCTTACCTCCAAACAAAGAGGCTACTTTCTCTCTTAGCATGTTATGGTCATAAGATCCCCTCCCAAAATCCAAGGACAGTGACTTCTCACCAGTTATTCTGTACTTGTCTCATACTCTCTGATGAGCTACAGGTTGCTTTATTTCGAGTCTTGCCTGGGCCTAGGAGGGTAGGTGTTTGAGTTGCCAGGTCTCTCATTACAGCAGGAAACCTCCCACCAGGCAGTGTCCACACACCAGCATCACACCGATGCTGCCCACAGGAACCATAACAGAGCACTGCCCTGAAGCATGGCACAGAGAACCCCTGGAGGCAGGAAAATGGCACCTTCTCTGGAATCTGCTGTTATGGATGGATCCCTGTGTTTTACGAAAATAAAAACAGGCCTCTCCTATTTTACATTTTAAGTGCAAATACTTACACAGAGTTGGGCACCACACACCAACATCCCCAGTTTTTTTTAGGGAGGGAGAGAATCAGCATACAGATGTCTCACCTTGGACAAATCACAATATCCTGCCAGCTCTTTGTGTGTGTGCGTTTGTGAAGGAGGATCAGTGAAGTAGTACCTCAGCCTGACACCTTTTACTTTCCTTTGATTTCTCCCCATACTATGGTTTGCATGCACAAAACACCGTGGGGTCAGTATAGTCTCCCTTTGGTGGGAGTTTTGAATGGATGCCCCACACACTTTTTGAGTGGTCCAAAGAAGAAACTCCCCACACCTGCAGAATCTCTGAAATATTAACTCCAAAGAAGCAAGCCTTGGTCGTGTTTTGTCAAGCCTAGATGCTTGCAAAAAATCCCCCTTATTCTAATCTGCAGAAATACATTCCACGATATTTCAGTCAAGAATAGCAGCTGACGTAGTGTAGTGGTTAAGAGTGCTGGACTAGTATATGGGAGACCCAGTGTCAGCTAATGCTGCCGTCCCCTGCCCAGGAGGTGGGATGGCTGACCCCGGGATGTCACTACTGTGGAATGTTATGTTATAATTCTCATGGCAGGCTTATCGCTCTCCCTCCTGCTCCGATCTTGAGAGGCTGTTGGTACCAGCTCATGTATCTTTTCTTCTGTCTAGCTATAAGTCTTCCCGCTTATTTTCTGGGAACAGAGAACCAGTATTTTTAGTGCCTTTTTCTGTACCTAATGATTGATTACAATGTACTGCTTGATGTCTCTTTGAATTCTGTATAATTGACCTGGTTTCACTCGTGCCCGCCATTACTAACACAAGAAGTGCAGATGACCATAGCAAACCTTTCTCAATAAAGCATTCCTGTTTAAGGACACTTGTTGAGGACTGACTCTGTAGGATTCTCACACCCAGATTCAAATCCCCACTTGTGCCATGGAAACTCACTGGATGACCTTGGGCCAGTCACACAGTCTCAGCCTAACCTACCTCACAGGGTCGTTGTGAGGATAAAATGGAGGAGAGGAGAATGATGCAAGTCATTTTGGGTCCCCATAGGGGGGAAAGGAGGGATATAAATAAAGTAAATAAAAATAAAGTTCTGGTCATATCTGTGGCAATAGAATAAATACCTTTCTAAATGCTGGTTCCTGGACTGGGAGAGATTTTATGGATTATCTTTCCTAAGAGCCAGCTGTTCATTAAACCCAAACTGCCACCCTACCTCACACGTGGGGGGGATCCTAGCCTTTTCTTACAGACAGATGCACTTAGACTTGCATTTAAGGGATGATTTATAGGCTGACTTGGGGCAGTCCGATAAATCTTAAGAATTACCCTAGGTGGTGGCAGAAGAAAACTACGGAGTTGACCCTGGGGTCCAAGAGAGCTGGGCAGGCATGGAACGCATAGCTGGAGTTAAAGTAAGGCAAAGATCTCTAGAGTAGGTCCATACCACTAAACAAGACCTGCTACTTCACATTTTGCCATAAGTGTTTACATGGGATTATAGTTGACACAAAGTAGAATCCGAATGTTGTTTTCCAACAGAGGGTGCTTCTGCCAGTGGAGCAGAACTTTCCTGCATCCCTTCTTTTCCTGCACCCCATGGAGGACCCTGAAATGCTACTCTTGGGTGACAAGGAGTCACTGGGAAGAGAATGAGGGCAGGTGGGGTCTGCAGTGCAGGTGAAAACCTCCTCTTTGCACTGGCCGGGGAAAAAAAAAACCTTTGGATTCAACCCATCATAGTACAAGCCCACAGGGTTAACTCGGTAGCTAGTTGGAATTAAAATGCCTGGCCTGAAAATAAGTACTTCTTCTTTTTTTTGCACCTGCTAAGCTGGCACTGACTTCAATAGAGCGTTGAGGAATACTGGGAAATAAACACTTGCTGACTTGAGCAAATATGAGCATATGGGTTAACTTTAGACCCTTTTTTAAGTGCTGCAGCAAAGTGCTTTACCTGTGCTATTTCCATCAGCCTTGTGGCGACATCTCCCTGCCCAAAACACGCCGTGAGTTCAGAAACAGAATGAAAACAATGCAGTCTGAGTTCATTATTGTCTCTTTGGGAATCTCTTCTGACTACGTTAAGGCAATAATTTAATGATCAAAGAGGAGCCAGCCTTGGAAGGAAGAGGGATAATACATTATTACCGTGTATCAGCATCAGCACACTGGCAGCCCTTGAAATGAATGCAGCTTTTAATTTGTGAGAGTTTTGGACTGAATATTAATGAGCATGGGATCAGAGAATGCAGCATCACTTTTAAGTCATCTCTCTGCAATTGTAAATGTGACCCAACTTACAAACATGTATTTAAAACATCTCTGCAAAGTACACCTTGGATCCAAGTGCGAAGAGCTGCAGCCTCCCAAGCACAGCCTGGAAATCTCATCTGCTCTTTCAGTATCTGTGAGCTTTAACCTGGACTTACAATGTATGTGTTTTTAATGTGTTTAGGGTTTTTTTTTGTTCTGTGCATCTTTGTGGATGCTGAAGATATCTGTAACCAGTAATATTCTAAAGAGCCCTTGCTATGCAGTAATAGCAAGCAACCAGACGAGGATTCCTATGAAAACCTCCATGTTTTTGTTTATATAAAGAGTTTATTTTAATGTTAAAGTGCATCTGTTGTATTATCTCTCTTATGTTTGTGTTACTCAGAAATACATGTAGCTGCAAGGATTGTCAGGTCTCACCTGGCTGCCGGCGGGAGGGGGCCCCACTCTATTCCTGGGACTTTTTAGAAGTGACACCATTGTGCAGGGCATGTTGCAGGGGGGCGTTCAAGCGTTTGAGAAAAACTCTATAGTAACCTCTGGGTGATGTCATTGCACCAGGCGCGTTGGCATGGACGGAGCTATTTGGGGGCGGGGCTCTGCCGGCCAACTTGGTGGTGGTGGATTGGGGGCCCCTGAAAGTGGGTAAACCCCTGCCCCCATCAGGGGAATGGCAACCCTAGTAGTTGCAGCAGTTACACACTCTTGACAACCATGGGTGGGAGTTCTGCTGTCAAAACAGACTGAACCTGCCTACTCTCTCTGCAGATATTAGGACCATAGTGGGTTATATGTGCACACTTCTTCAGATACATTGAAACAAGACTTCCTCAATCATCACATATAGGCAGAGAGTGGGTGGGGAAGGGCTTAGTTGCCAGGAAGGGCTATATGTTTTCCTATCACTTTTAAGGCCAGTACCCAGAGGACTCTGGCAGGAAGAGATGTAAATCCCATGGCTGTAATCTGGGCTCTGTTGAGGCCAGTTTGTTAGTAGGTTCACAGTCAACTTAGTTGTTTATCAATTGTCGTACCTCACAACTGTTCCTAACTGAAAACAGATAGTATACAAGTGCTGTCCACAGGTTTTTCGGAAGCTTAGTTTCAGGCGCGTAGCCGTGTTGGTCTGCAGTAAAACAGTTAGATTCAAATCCAGTAGCACCCGAGAGACCAAAAAGATTCTGGGGGTATAAACTTTTGAGAGAGTAAAAGCTCCCTTCGTCAGATAAAAGTAGGAATGGAAATCTCAGAATCCTTATAGCCCAGTCAGAAGAAGTTGATGTAAAGAATGTTTGAAAAGGCTGCAAAGGTACAGTGCATGTTGTAATCAGTTTGGTTAGAGCAGACAGGAAATGCTATGGGGCAGAAAATTAGAATCTGTCTCGAGAGAAGAATCTTATGTCCCTATTCAGCCCTGGGGGGTCCATTGTTCTGAACTTGTGAATTAAGTGGAGCTTCTTGAGTTCCACAATAACAAGATCAGTAGTGGCAGACAATCTTACCTGGGGGATGTCTTGCCCTCCTTGACTTCTTTGCATAATAAGAGAGAAGTGTCTAGTGTATCTAGGACACTCCCCATTCACAAGGGGAGATTGTAAAAGCGCACATGAACCACCAGTTTTTGTCAGAAGGTGTTCAGAATTCTGTGCAAAATACAGTTGGGGGGGGAAGAGGGGGTAATGTGGCAGGCTCCTTTGCAGGCAAGTTGATGTAAAAACAGTTCTATGATGGTGGAAAGTTTGAAAAAAGTCGTGCTGTGTCACTGCATGACCAATCAATACTCTAGGATTAAGCTAAAGTGAGGTTGTTAGGGTGTTTTTCATCCTGGCGAGTACCTTTTAAGGCAAAGGACTTATTGCACCATGGCTTTCAGATCTTTACAGTACTGGGCTCGCAGCCAATTTTTTTTAAAAAATTCTTTTTCATTTGAGATTTTTATTTGCCTCAAAAATAGCTTCTTTTAAAGGCTGTAGCAGCCTTTGGGGGCTCTTCCGGGTTCCCTTTCCCTCCCAATATCTTTTCAGCCAGGAAGAGAGAGCACAGGAGAGATATTAAGACGCTGTAGTACTGTCTCGTACCCAGAAGGGCCTTAAGCGCCTTCTATCTGTTTTCACGTCTTATTGTGAGAACAACTGTTCATTTGTAAATTTTGAAAAACCTAAAATCTTTGTGTTCTCAAGGTCCTGGAAATGTTTCAGTTGGTGCATAAATGGTTATGTCATCGAACAAGTCAAACATTTCAAATATCTGGGAGTCCTCGTTCAGTATAATAATAGCTGGACAGGCCAGAGGAAACAAGTAATAAACCTGGCTAAGTGTAGCCTGTCCACGATTGCTACGTTTTTCTGTGTGAAAGGCAATCAATTCGTCCCCACGGCTGCGCAAATTTTCAGTGCCAAAGTCGAATCCCAAATACTTTATGGGATCCTTTAATCAACATGTTGAGTAGATCCAGACAATGTTTCTGTGGCATATCTTTAGAGAGCCAAATTGTGTAAATTATGCAACCGTGTGCCTGGAGACAGGAGAGAACCTCCCAGTGACCACAGCTTGACTATCGACCTTAACATTCTGGTTACGCCTTTACTTTAGAACAGAACCTGAGAGCTATGCCCATCTGCTGCTGTCGGACACATTTACATCTAATTGGTCAACCTCAATACTGAGAAAAATACAATCTATTGGTATCTCCTGTGACTCCCAGCTCATGTTGGGTGAATGTCAAATATTTTGAAATTTGAGGCAGAGGATCCTTGATGATGAAAAACAAACTCTGTTCTGGTATTACCTGCTCCCCTCTGAAGTTCAATAACCATCAAGAAATGGGCTTATAGACACCTACTTTTATAGCTTACAGCCCCATCATTAAGACGAGCTTTCATACTTGCACACTTTGACGCTTTACCATCAGTGGTCCTTTCTGGGAGACTGGCAAATGTTCCCTACCCTGAAAGGAATGTAGTAGCAGGAAAACAGACTTGATCACTCATATCTTGCTTAGTTGTAAATTCTGTGACAAAATATGGGATGTGTTAATCAGCCCCTTTTGAGCAATAGGCACAGTTGACCAGAAGAGAGACTAGGATCCTTCCTTCTATCAGATCTCTGCACTCATATCACTGTTGCAGTGGCAAGGTTTCTCTCTATTGCTATGAGGGTTAGAGAATATGAGGTTAAAGCTCTGGTGGGATGATTGCCTTTGTATATTTAAAATTTGTGGTCTTTATGATGTTGTTTTTCCCCCTCCCTCTTTTTAATCTATGCCAAATGCCAATAAAGGTTTTGAAAAGAAAAAGAAAGTCATTCAACGCCAGAGGCACATAATAGGAAGAAGGGGAAGCTAGAGTCATGACTTTAGCCCTGTTTAGTCCACGATTAGGAGCAGCAGACCAAAGAGGCCTGGGGATAGCTAAAACAGGGCACAGTGCAAGAGGTGTATCATAGTGATGAACACACACTGTACGTCCAGTTAGTCTAGAAATTACCTTGTTGATACAAGTATCCCCGTACCAATTGTCTGGCTGTATTTCGTTGTTAACTATATATAACATTTTAAGTTATCTGCTGATCTTTGATTGTAATAAATCAAATTGAATTGAATTGATACAAGTATTTGCACTGGTGAGGAGGCTGTCTTCTTACTCCCCACTCTTGTGAGTCCTCCATATCAGACAGTATCCCCTTTCGCTTTATAAGCCTTGGATTCAGCAGTGATTTCTGCTGAGGGAAAAGGGAGCAGGAGTTCTTCACTTCCCCTCTCTTGCTGCAGCACATAATGCCTCATGAAATGGTGCTCCTGGGGGGCCAGGAGACCCCTCCCCCAAGAACAGCATGAGAGGGAAGTCAGAGGTCTGTAGTGGGTGAGGAACTGGCCAAAACTGCTTCTATTTAATTTTTTTTTTTAATTACACCTCACTTTTCTCCCAGGGAGGGGGACTCAATCCCCCTGCCCTTTCCATTCAGAGAAATCCTTAACGGAATTCAGCAGAATTCAATGGAATTCAGTGTGTGTGTGTGTGTGTGTGTGTGTGTGTGTGTGTAAATGTGTGTATCTTGAAAGAGAGCAAATAATCATTCTCTAGTACTGTCAGTGGTTTGTTTGTTTTTTTGCACTAAGAGCTCTGAACTCATGTAACGGGCAGGCATTAGCACTGCATCCATGAGAGAAAACTTTGAATAGTGGCCTGAACCATTTAAGAGCACCAAACAACCCTTTTGCTTCAAAAGAAACTCAGACCTAGGTGGAAATTTCCACACCTCAGCAGCTTCCTGTCAGATCTGTCAAGGGTGGACAACGGTAACATCTACAGAGTAGTCTATATTGTTGGCTATAGCTAGACTTACCTTGGCTGCCTCTTGGAAATCCCATAATCCCCCGTCTATCTCAACCTGGAGAGAAAAATATGGGACTTTTTCATTACGGAGAAAATTGCAGTATCGTCCAACAACGGGTCATGGAACTCAAAGGCTTCACACTCCCGATCCATGAGAAACTGGTTTCCTCTACTGCAATATAAGACAGAAAAGGAGCTTCTTCCTTCCAGTTCTGTTTACACTGCCTGGCTTTACTTTTAACTGTGAGATTCTTAATCGAAACACTCTCATCTACCTCTTCCTTCAGTTATTTCTTCGTCCTGTCTTTAATAGAACTTTCTTTTATATTTAATTAATAATTATTATATTTTCCCACCTCAGTAGTTTTGAAGGTAGATAAGTTTGCTGCTTGTTACAACATTTGTAGTACCGATATGTTTATCACTGTTTGAATATTCGTGAGTTTCTACCTGCTGAAAATCTTACTGTATTTGCTGAATCTTCTTCAATAAAATTTTGATTAAAAAAAAATCTACAGAGTAGTTGGGTTGGTCTGAAGCAGCAGAACAAAGTCTGAGTCCAGTGGCACCTTTACGACCAACAAAGTTTTATGCTGGGTATACGCTTTTGTGTGCATGAAACCTTATTCCCAGACTTATACGCAAACTTTGTTGGTCTTAAAGGTGCCACTGGACTCAGACTTTGTTCATCGACAGAGTTAATCACTGATGTCAAACTGGATGTTTTTCTCATCAAGTGCAAGAGATGGTCAGGGAATTAATCTTCCCAGAGCACATAATGACAAAACAACATTCTGTTCAGCATTTCCACGGCAACTATCCTGGTAAAAGAGGGGAAACAGGGCAAAGACTGAAATAATAATCCCATACTTTACTAAGCTACTGCTTTTGCTAGGCCTTCAAGGGGTAATTGCTGTCAAAGGTGTGGTTAAAATATATTGCACGTCTTTACCTCTGGAAACACGGCTATTCAATACTTGTAAATATACACAGAACATTCTCCAAATGCCCTCTATTTGACAGCTGATAATATTGCATTGTATTATAGCTGACTTCAGTTTTTGATCTTTGACATGAGTTGATAGCTGACCAGCAACCACTTTTGTTATTCGACCTGCCTTCTCTCAATATTTTTGCAGTAGTCTGGCAGAAAAACTAAACTGGCAGAAATCAATGCATATTTCTATTCAGCAAATGTTGGCTTTTTGTCCTCCTTCTGTCCTTTATAACCAAAATAATTGCATTTCAGATGTTGAGGTCAGAAATAGAAATTAGAATGTCAAATTTAAATTTGAGTAAATTTCAAGTTTTGATCAAAATGTGAGGTAGAGAATATAAACTACTGCAGTAGATACTGAATTCCTTATCTTCATGGAGCATGCCAGTGGAAAGAACAAATGAGTTATTTGGCAAGCCATTTTCCTCTGCCCAAGCTCTACTGCGAATTCTCTTTCAGAGATCCCCAGTCCCAGGGTTTCCTGTGGAGATGGGATATTCTCTGTACTTGTGATGTACAGAAGGCGAGTGGGGTTTCCAACTCTGCCTTGGGAAATTCCTGGAGTTTTAGAGGCAGGGTGGAGTTTGGAGAGGGGAGGAAACTCAGTTCTCCTTACCTGCCATTTCCTCCAGGGGAGATGATCTCTAGCCTGGAGATCACCTGCAATTCCGGGAGAACTCCAAGACCCACCTGGAGGAGAGTCAGTGTGATCTCCTAATTACAGCATTGGGCTAGGGATCCTGGGGTTCGGTACTGCGCTAGGTTGAACCTGGGCCAGATACCCTCTCTTAGCCTAACCAACTTCACAGGTTTGTTGTGAGGATAAAATTTGGGTGGCAGAAACTCTTGCATGCTGCATCCTTGGAAGAAGGATGTGATAAAAATAGATATGCTCTAGATCGTTGGATACAGGATTGCCTGGCCAGCACTGGCGACTGGTGGGACGTTTAAGGGATGGGGGTGCCATGATGTCACTTCCGGCATAAAACCAGAGGTGATGTCATTGCATTGGCAAGACACTCTAGGATCCCCCCGGAGCCCTACAGCATCATGCTGATGCAATGGTGTCACCTCTGGGTTTCTGCTAGAATTGGCATTGTGCCATTAGCTAGTGTTTCCCAACCTAAAAGTGAGTCGCAAAGCCTCCAAAGGTGGGTTGCAGGCCAGCCCTCCCAAATGGCCACTCCTGTCCTTTGCACCCTTCTCTTCCTCATCAGTGTCTCACATTCTCATCTCCCCCTCCATCTTTGTGAGGGAGAAAAATGAGGGGAGAAAGAGCCATCAGGCAGCTAGTAACTTCACAGCAGTAGCTGAAAGAAGCAGGAGAATGGTTGGAGGGAAGGTGGGAACTGTTCAGTATTCCATGGGGAAAAAACAGAGGAGGATAGAAAGGTTTGGTCGTGCACAGGCTCTGTCTTGGTGCTGCTCCTTAGCAGTCCAACTGCTTGCCCAGTCCCCTGCAGTGCCTCACTGCCCTCTCCCTGTTGTGGGAGATGTCCTGCACTGAGCCCCTTGCCACCACCCTCTTCACCACCATCCGCCAGCCGTCTTCAGCCATCTAGCACAAGTTGTGCTAGATTTAAAGCAGCATCAATTAAAATTACTGCATTACACTGTAGAATATTGGCTACTTTACTCTGTAGCATATTGGTTCCTTATGACCATTAGAAAGTCACGGATGAATTTTCGTTGCAGAAGTGATTACATGAAACAAGAGAAATTACCAGGGCCTTGTTGGGGAAGGAAAATAACATCGACCACAAAAAACTTAGTGGAGTGCTTTGTTCTACAGGGATTGTTGGTCTGACTTCAGAGGACAATACTTATGAACAGTATATACTAAGTGCGAAAGTATATTGTATATTGAGGACATGTTGGATTACACTTTGAAGTTTTGTAATTGGGGATACTGATTGATTATACTTCGAACCTTTGTAACTGGAGATGTACTCTGAATGTTTTCTTGTTAATCTATGAGTTTATGAAGTGATGAATCATGTATATAATAGATACATATAAAACAAAATAAAGACTAAAAAAGAGCATTTAAAGTTTCATAATAAATATATTTTATTTAAAGGAATATATAATATAGTTACTTACTAGGGAGCCTAAAACATGGCACACACATCCAGGCATCAGAACTGTATGAAAAGTGTATATATATTTCCTGCTGGCCCACTAAATTACCTAGTCAGCAATATCATACTGTACTGTACTGTCTTTTATTAGTGCAATGCAATATTCTGACTGAGATATTTATATGTGCTCTCTTCCTACACAGATTGGATAAAGATGATCCATGATACAGCTTGCCTCAGTTTGATGGGACTCGGTCACATCATTCATGGGTTCATTGCTCTGTCCCAGTTCCAGTGTTTGAAATGAGCATAATAAATTAATGAAGGACTGTCAGCGGATGTAAGATTAAGGAATTAGAAGAGGACAAAGGGCTTCTGGGAACATAATTTGAGCCAAAGCACAGCTATAAAGCTATCATTAGTATAGGAAACTAATCCAGGAACATGTAAAATAACACCCCCTTTCCCAGATCTTACAGACTGAATTTCTGTAATTATTGATTAACTACCTATTTCTGGTAGATCCAGGGGGGCAGCCATATTGGTCTGTAGCAATAGAACAGAGTCCAGTGGTACCTTTAAGACCAACAGTTTTATTCAAGGTATGAGCTCTATGTGTGTAAGTGTGTGTGTGTGTGTATATATATGTGTGTGTATGTGTGTGTGTGTGTGTGTGTGTATGTGTATGGTCGCAGCCACACGAGCGAGATAATCCGGATGGGAATCAACACAAATTTGTGCTGGCGCAATTTGCGTCGCATTTGCATGATTACACAGGTCCGTGGACCTGTGAGGGCAAACCACCGCTGCATGATCACACGCAACTGTGGGCAAGTTGGTTCCCCCCCCCCCCCCCGGCTGTTTTTGATTCGCTTATTTGCTTAAACAAGGGATTGATGAATTGCCTCTCCACCCCGGGGGTCATCCGATGATGCGAATACCGGAGGGGGGGGGGAGAAAATGCCTGATCCCCGACGCCACACGTTTGCGCTGGCGCAATCACACAGGGAATGTCTGGCTCTGGGCCGTTGCAAACCATTTGATACTGCCTTTTCACTGGTAGCTTTTTACACCGATTCCCCACCGGCTCAAAGCAGATGGCAACAGTTTGACACCAGTTGTGGGATGCTTCCCAGATGTGCTGGTGTGATCGTGCCACTTTGAGTCGGCGGGGAATCGTCCCTCTCGCGTCGCAAATTGGTGCGTATGATCACACCCTATATATATATATGTATGTATGTTTAGGTCAGGTCATAACAAGAAAGGAGCCAGTTGCCGAGCCTGGTGAAGGAGGCATCCAGAATCATGCCCAAACTCCTGATGGACACTGGGACCCCGTCAAGAGATGGAAGCCTGTACTCCAGTCCTGAAGCTCATCCCCACCCCCCTTCAGCCAGAGAGCTTCCATCTTCATTGGATTCAATCTCAAACCTGCTCTTTTTTAACCATCCCACCACGGCATCCAGATTTTGCAGGGCAGTAGCTGGGTGGCCATTCAATAACAGATACAGCTGGGTGTCATCAGCGTACTAGTGACACCTGATTCCAAAACTCCATGTCATCTGGGCAAGGGGGCGCATAAAGGTGTTAAATAACACTGAAGAGAGGAATGCCCCCTGGAACATAGTAAGGGTTGCCTAGAGGACACATCCTCTCCTAGTGCCAAGAGCTACAGCATGATGATCTGAGGTGGTACTGGATGTTTACAGGGACACATGAAGTACATGAGTGTCACTGGAAAACCTTGTGCCCTGTGTTTCATCAGGAAAAAATTAACACTGGTGATTCATATTCATATTCCTGTAGATTTAAAATCCCCATCTGTGGCACAAAGGTGGCAGAGGAGACTCTGCTTCCTGGTCAACAGGCGGCAGATGCTCCTGGATAGGGCAGGGCACTTTGTGAGAAGACAATAGCAGCCCTATGCATAGCCACCTGGAGTGGGGCAAGGCAAGGAAGGGGTTAAGAGAGCAACAAGGCTCTTGGAAGGGAGGGGTGGTGCTGGGCTTGTCCAGCATGGGTGGAGCCCCGGGGATAAAAAGGGCCATGTCAGAAGAGAGAGGGGAGGTCAGGAATGCCAGGTGGTTGAACAAAGTGAAGGAGGTGCAAAGAAGGAAGAAAGAGGAACTTAAAGGAGGAGCTTGGACCTGGGGAAAGATAAGGCTACCAAACTGCAACAGGTACAGCTCAGCCCCCTAGGGTCTGAAGGGCAGAAATGGGCAGGTGAAGGGAACTGTGTTCATGAGGAAGCCTATGTGGACTTTGCTGCATCCAATAAAGAGGCACCTATGGAACTACATTGCATTTGGTGAGTCTCTGCTGACCATGGAAGTCAGTTATGATGTACTGCTATCCCCTGGGGTGGGGGGGGGGGGGGGGAGGAACATCACATTCATCTAGAATCTAGATCTTGCTACCCTGGGATTCCTTCTTAATGAATCCTGGTGTGGTGAGATCTATAGCATCTGGTGAGCCTTGGAAAGATGAATATCTGCAGGATACTACTAGTTTGAGATATCACCATGTAGGAACATGTTCATAATGAAATGTGTAATGGATAACAATAATCGAAGGACATTACTCACATCTGTCTCGACTTTGCTACATCAAGCACAAACTGAGAGCCAGTTTGGTGTGGTGGTTAAGTGCGCGGACTCTAATCTGGGAGAACCGGGTTTGATTCCCCACTCCTTCACTTGCACCTGGCTGGATGACCTTGGGCAAGCCATAGCTCTGTACTAGCTGTTCCCTCAAGGACATCTTGGGAAAGAGTTCTCTCAGCCCCACCTACCTCACAGGGTGTCTGTTGTGGGGAGGGGAAGGGAAAAGGAGTTTGTAAGCCGCTCTGAGACTCCCTTGGGGAGTGGAGGGCGGGGTATAAATCCAATCTCTTCTTCTTCTTCTTCTAAATGCTGGGCTCAGTCTTTAGACGTGAAACCAAAAGACATTCAGAAGCCAAATATGATACCATCTGCATCCTACTTCTAGCTGAAAAACAGTAATTTACTGAGCTGTCCATAGAAAGATTTACTGGATGTTCATTTAAAATCTAAAACTGAGATCACCAAAGAAGGTTTTCTGAATATTCATCATGTTTCTTCGGATCACAGTCACTCCATCAAGGTTATGCAGTATTAAATATTCATAAAATGAAGTCCTGGGGAAAAAAATCTAATTGCAAATAAGAGCAATTGAGGTAAATTGCATTATTTATAATGCCATTTGTTAAACTAAGATGATGGGACTACGAAAGGCATTAAGTGGACTAATATCAAGGCAATTTGAGCACAAAATTGTGATTTGGGGGACCTTTCAAAATGGTTTATTAAAGGATATCAAAAAGGTAGACAATGCATGTTATGGAAACTAGTTTGATTTAGTTTTCACTCTATTAAGGCATTGAATGTTTCTATAACAAAATAGATTTAAAAACAAGAGATGATTCCTAAGTAATTAGATGGTAATAAGGCTGTGCAATGGTCATCTGGTAGAACCCTTCAAAGCATCAGATGAGAACATAAAAGGGATATGAATAACACAAGACCACCTTAATAAATCACTAACAGTGTAATCCTAAATGGAGCTATACTCTTCTAAATCAATTGAAGCCAATGCTCTTAGATGGATGTTAACTCTGTTCAGGATTATGAAGTGAACTGATGAATTAATCCAATATTTTGGTAGGGATTGTAGCAGCAATCCTGAAGACAATTTTGTAATTTATGAATTTAGGATGGGTTTAGACAATCAGTAGCTAATAGGTAACTGAACTCACTGGAAAAAGCAATTATGCTTGGATTGGTTGGCAGCAAAAGGAAACCGGGCCACCAAAGAACATGGTGGCTAGACACCATAAAAGTCGACACCAGCCTGAGCACTGAACAACTCAAAGAAACAGTACAAGATCGGAAAACGTGGAGAGAACTGGCCCATAGAATTGGCAAGAGTCGGACATGACTGAATGGCTAACAACAACTACTTAAAAAAAATCTACATGGCCCTATAACTGTAGAGAGAGATGATGACCATGCAGATTAATAGACCAGAAGTACACCTCTCCTCTTCTTAATACACTTAGGAGTAGTAGCAACACAGTATTTCTCAGCACAGATTGTGACACACTACTAATTGCTTTGTGTATTCATAATTCACTTATTGTAAACTGCTCCATAGAAGGCTTACTATGTGATCCTGAATGGAGTTAACGCTCTTCTGAACTCATCGACTACAATGGATTTAGAAAGGAATAACTCTGCTTAGCATGACATTGTTAGTGTTGCTTGTCTAAATGATAGTTCATAACATCTCTTGGACTCACACAGGGGTGTAGAGTTTAAAAACTCCCGGGGGGGGGCTCTTCCGTGCGTGCGCGCTTTGTGCGCGTGCCTGCCGGGACCATGTCCCCGCCGCCTCCCCCCGCCTGACCGCTCCTGCTTCCATCCCTCCCTCCGTCCATCCAGGGGCCAGCTGGGCATTTGCTTAGCTGGCCCCTGGACAGACGGACGGAGGGTCAGAGTGGCCAGGCTGGGGGGGGGAGAGAGAGATGGCGGCGGCCCTAGGAAGGGCCGAGGGAGGCATGGCGGAGGGTGCACCATTTCCCCAGGGGGGGGCTCAGTCCCCCCGGGAAATTTCGGGGGTGGCTCGAGCCCTCGAGCCCCCCCATAGTTGACGCCTATGGACTCACAGATGTTCACTTAATTTTACTTCAGTGGGTGCCTAAGACACTAGTGACAATAGCTGGACACAACGAGTTAGCCACATCAGTCCTTGTATCCAAAGCAACAATAAGAGATGGCGTGTGGGTAACTGCTGTTCCCTTCCAGGCCTACAGGAGTCAATGAGATCTGGAATTTTGTAAGTGCTTGTAGAGCATCTTGTTGTTTGCCAAGGAACCATTTTCTGAAAATTGTGCCATCAACACGTGCTTTAGCAAGTAGGTGGTTAGTTCACTGGATGGGAAGATGCTATTACCATTCACCTCCACTGTCCATTGGCACCTTGCAATGGGGTGTCATAGTTAGAGGGTGCATTTCAAATTCCAGTAAACTACTGTAACCTCCATAAAACATTTCATTTAGCAATGATAGTGTCCTTTTCTCTGTAAAGACTGGAGTGCCGTATTTCATTAATCTTTATGTTCCTTTCCTCCAGCCTCTTCTTCTTTTTTAACTGAAGAACTAAGAAAGGATAATTGGTACAATCCAGCCAGTGTTTTTTTAAAAAAAAACATTTTAAGGTCCTGTTAATTTCAGTGGGAGAGACCTACTTACATGGTTAGACTGTCTGTAGCAATAGAAAAGAGAAAGAGTCCAGTAGCACCTTAAAGACTAACAAAATTTGTGATAGGGTATGAGCTTTCATAAGTCTGCTCATGTCTTCAGTGACCAGGTAAGTTGGCAGTTAGAAGCTGGTCGCTAGGGAAGAGAGAGAAGAGTGAAGGATTGGAGAGGATCCTAAAATAGGGAAATGGAACCCGTAGTCCTTCCCTGAGGGAAATAGTTTCTAAGAAAGGGGAGTTATCTGTCTCAAAAGTTAAAGAAAGAAAACAGGAACCCTTGTGTATATTTCTGCCACTGCAGGGTTTGATGCCGCAATCGAGGAAAAAGTGAAACTTTGCAAGTAGTGCCAAGAGTCCCGCCCAGAGCCTCCAGGAGCGCCCATCTGGCCCTGGGAGTCTCCACTCCCTCCACCCTCTTGACCCAGTCCACCCAGGTCACAGGTTACATCACTCCCTCCACCCTCTTGACTCAGTCCACCCAGGTCACAGGTGCATCCTGGGAGCGCTCCTAGAAGGCATTCTGGGAAATCTCCAGGAATCATCTGGAGACTTCCTAGCACCAAATTCCTTAGGTAGTTTCCCTACCAGGGCCATTAGCCTATGTATAGATGTAATCTAGTAGGCATTTGACCTGACTTCCTGTCACTTCCAGAGAGGGGGAAAAACCCACACTTTTAAAACTCAGAGTGGGGGAGGTTCTCCTCAGGCACAAACTGGGAAAATGTGGCTTGGTCAGTGGCTTGCAGTTCATGAACTGTCACAAATTTTTATGGGCCAAACAAACCAGTGAGGTTCATGACCCAGTAGAATGCCCCCCCAGCAAGCTAGGGACACCAAACTTGTCAAGAATCTCTGGCTGACTCTCCTCTACCTTCTCTCCAAGTTTGGTGAGGATTGAATATAAGGGGTCTGAGTTATGGCCCCCCAAAGAAGGTCCCCCCAGGAAAGTGCTTTCTTGGGAATTGACAGCTGTGGTGAAAATCCCCCTCCAAGAATGCATAGTTTCATGTGAAAGGCATTCCCCATCTTGGGCAGGCAGCCTTAAAAGGTATCTCTGTCTTCTAACAGGCTGATGGAAGCAGTCTCCTGCTATCCTCCATGACCGTATCTTAGAACTATGCACTGGCTACAGATTAATGGCCCTGCATGCATAGATTTCCAAAATTATCAGCACACAAACACACAAGATGTTTAAAGCAATCCCCAGCTGTTTGAAATGGTTTTGAGAATGGCTAGATTCAATATGAAGACAAGCACATCTGGCGAAGACAAGCACATGTGTTAATCCAGATAAACTGGCTCCAGTAGGGTTTAAAGATGAGGGCTGCAAAGCAAACTTGCCATGGCTGTATTTTGCAGTGTCTATGCATTTTCTGTTATCTACATTCCTCTGTACCATCTATATCCTCATGATCCTGGCTTCAGTTCTCAAACTATTTGAATTAGCCAGTGATTGTTTGATGTCTTACAGAAGTACTGAAATTCTGGAGTCAAGCCAAGAGTTTCTGATGCTGTTGCATGTGCAAAATAATGCTCCAAGAGTACTCATAAAGCCCTTTCTATGGCATAAAGACAAAATGGATCACAGCCTGACCATTAACAGAATTGACACATCTGAAATAGCGAACACAAATCTGTAGTAAACAAAAGGTTGTGATGGGGATAGAAACAGGTTTGGATCCCCTGAAAATTTCTGTGAATGGAAGAGATTTTTGTCCACTAAGTAGGAATTTCTCATGTGCCCCCCCCATTTCAGCCCCAAATGCTGCTTCTAGGGAAAATTGGGACCTCCAAGAACAGAATGAGGAGAGAACTGGAGGTCCTAAGCAGGTGGACCCCCCCCCTTCTGCCTGTAGAAATCCTCTGTAGGGTCCAAGGCACAGTCTCATATGGTCACAATGGGACTGGCAACATTTCTGGATATCAGATTAAATGCCCTGAGCCTGCTTGCAGGGAGGGCAGGGTATAAATTAAATAAATAAATGAACATAAAATAAAATAAATAAATTTTACAATATTAAAAACACTGAAAATATTAATATAGCATTAACATCATCTACATAATAGCATATTAATGGTGGACATGTTTAGGACCATTTAAACAATAACTGTGTCTTTGAAAAGGAGTTGTATGGGTCTACAGTACACACAGGAATTATCTTACATATAAATCTTCACACAATAGCTTCTAAGCGAGTAAAACCTTTTCCTAATTTATCTGACTCATACTGTTTCCCTTTTTTTCCAGAGCACCCCCAAATTTCCATTTTTTCCACTGGAAAAAAATAGAAAAGGCCTCAGGGGAAATTTCTTAAAAAGCTCATTCTCTCTCCCCGCCCCCCCCCCCCCGGTGGTTCTTCACACATCTAAGGCCCAGACTACGGCTGTGGTCGCACGAGCAGTTTGTCATGACATACTAGTATTACCAGTGCCAATTAAAAGGGGTTGATCAGATGACGGCATCTGCCTACTGTGGCCCAGTCATTGGCAGTGTGTCCTGCTCTGCATTAGAACTGGACTAATGCGTGATGTGGTCCATGGGGTCACAAAGAGTTGGACTCAACTGTGTGACTGAACAGCAACAATCAGGCACCAGGGAAAGTCCGGTAGTAAGGGATGGTAGTGTTTCCACTCCATTTTGTCTGACTTCTGAACTCTCCTAGCGTGAAAGGAACCTAGAAGGGAAGTGTGAATGGGCACCTCTGTCTCATTCATGGATTGTGGAGCTAGCTAACAGAAGTGGTTGTTTGGTTATGCGCTAATGCCCATGCACAATGGTGATTTAAAAAAATATATATATTGGCACAATGCATCTTATGGCTGATGCACAACACTACTGTGGATACTTGACCTCAGGACAGCCGTGCAGGTAATCCGCAGCAGGGTGTGCTGTCTGGTTGTTATGCCTTGCAATACTTTAAGCTGCTGTAATTAGAGGCACCGTCATTTAACACCAAGTATGACCACAGCCTAGAGGTCATCGTTTTTAATGAGTTGAGTCTGGGTTCCTGTACCTGACACACTTTCCCCACATCTATTCAGCAGCTGCTGTGAATTGATTTTTTAAAACATTGCAGGGACCCTGTTTGATTGGGACCACCCTGGCCTGTGGAGAGGAGGGGCTTCTGCTTCATGATCCAGGAGCAACTTGTAACAGGCCCCAACTCATAGACACAGAGATATGGTCCCGTCACATGCAAATCTCTTCAGTCATGAGAGAAAAATGTCTCCTTTTATAAGACATAAACCTGGTTTTGCAAACTGGACTGGAGATCCTGGACCATTTCTTCTCCATCCTTGGGCCCTGGAAATGGCGGGAACTTTTGAAGTAAGCAGGTTTGAGACTTCGGCTGTGAGACTTGACTTGGCCTAATTTAAGGTCATCTGGGAGTCATCCAAAGCTCCTGCACTGCCTTAATTAGTACGCAGCTGGCTGAAATCTTTTGCACAGTGTGTTTGTTTTGTTTTTTAAAGTGTGCCTCATAGTTCATGTTTTATATACAGTTATATAAATAGCCTTCAAAGCCAGAGGATATTTTGCGGTCACTGAGGAAAGGCTGTTTTCAAAACATTTTTTCTAACATGTCTTCTTTCCTGATGAAATATGGAAATTCCAGTGTAATTTTTCTAGGTTGTTCTCAAATGTTTCTGTTGAGAGTACAGGCACTTTTAAAAATAATTGAAAGCAACAGTTATTTTGGATTTTAAGTCAAATGTATTCCCAAGCTCAGGCAAATCCTGTTTCCTCTCCCAGATAGTCACTGTAGTGTGCTTCCTTCTGCTGTGACAGTAGGTAAAAATCTATTTTTTAAAAGTTGAAATCTGGAATCTGGAGTTGTGGGAGAATTCTGTGTGTTCCCTAATGACACAAGAGACCAAAGATCCATCTAGTCCAGCATTCCGTTCCCCACAGTTGTCAGTCTGACATTTCTGGGAATCAGACAAGAGAGAATGAAGACAAGGACCGGTTTCACACAAGCTGCTGCTCTGCCCCCACTCTTCCCTTTCCCCTGATTGCATGAGTCAATTTCCATGCGCTGCACAGCCACATTTTGACCCGCAGCTTTGCCCGATTTTCCACGCGTCTTCTGGATCTTAAAAAAACCAGGATCAACAGCTTGCTGCTGCTGAGCCAATGGTATTCTGAGGTATACCACCTCTGAACATGCAAGTTCCATTTAGTAATCAAGGGTAACAACAGCCATTCCTAGACCTATTCTGTATGAATATAGACCTCTCTTGATGCCATGCCGGCTAGAGGCTGTGAGAAGATCTTATAGCAGTAAATTCTGTAAATGTATGTTACAAAAGTACTTAATTTTGCCTTTACTGTCTAGCCATTAGCCTGCATTGTGTCGTAGTTACAGTGCTGGACTAGGGTCTGAGAGATGCAAGTTCAGATCCTCGCTCTGCCATGGAAGCTCACTGGGTGACCTTGGACTGGTGACACACTCTTAGCCTAACCTACCACATGGGATTGCTGTAAGGATATAAGGGAGGAGAGGAAGAATGAAATACGCTGGCCTGAATTCCTTGGAGGAAAGGTTGGATAAAAATATACTAAATAAATAAGGGCACAGTTACCCCTAATTTCAGGAATGTTTGGGAAACTCTGGCAACCGTGGATTCTCTGTCAACTTCTAGGAGGTTCTAGGACAGAAAGAGTTGCATTCACTTTCTCCACACCATTTATCACTCTGCACCAATTGTTTCCAAACAGTCTTTAAGGGCACCCCCATGTAGAACGCATTGTAGGAAATTAATTTAGATGGAAGCAAGGCATGCACCACAGTGATCAGATCTTTTCTGCCCAGGAAGGGCTGCAGCTGATTAACCAGTTAAAGCTGGTAAAAGGCACTCTTGGACACAGCTGCCACCTGCTTATCCAGCAGTAGGACCAGGTCCAAGAGCACCCCCAGCCAAGTGCAACCCCATCCAGAACCGGTGGACATCTTAAATCCTGGGTCAGACCTTCCACTCACCAACAGCACTTCCAACGTGTCAGGATTCACTCCAGAACTGACTTCAGGCACTAATTGAGGGTTTCTACAACCTCCCTGAGATCTGCCAGAAGCATAAAATACAACTGAGTGTCATTTGCGTATTGCTGACAGCCCAGCCCAAATCTCTGGATGCCCTCACTCAGGCCGACTTCAGACTGGCAGTTTGGCCCAATATAGGCACCTTTCTCAAGTGGATTAAATGGGCCCATTCACACAGCCACAGCTGTCTGGCATTCCTCTGCCGTATTCCCCCTGTCCTTTAACGATTTGATCCCGCTTTTAAAAAGTACCTGGTGAAAGCTGGGGCAAGCCATGGTGAGCATGTTGATTGTGCTTCCCGGAAGTGTGGACGTTACAAAGCCACAATCAATCAATTGCTCCTGTGCCTATGCGCCCATGCACATATGCACAGGTCGGCAGAGCGGGCCAAAGCCATGCACAACCACAGTGCTGCCAGCCCCCCCCCCTCAGTGTGACTGCTCCATTCCGCCTCCTCCCTGGTATGGTGCCGCATCAGTCCACACAGTGTGACCGGGAATCCCTGCTACAACTTGGCCCAGGTCTTTTTGCCCCGCCTCCCTTTGTGCTTTATACTGCCAGTCTGTCCTCAGCCTCAGAGGTTTCATGTAGATGCTAAAGAGCATAGGGGTCAAGATGGAACCTTGAGGAACCTCACAGGTCAAAAGGCTGAGTAGTAGCTCCCCACTTTCTGAGACCTACCAATTAGAACCACTGCAAAATGCTACCTCCCAGTCCTAGATCAGAAAAATGGTCCAGAAAGATGCTGTGAAAAAAGCTACTTAAAGCTCCAGGAGAATCAACACAGTCACACTCCTTCTGGCCATCTCAATGCACAGGTCATTCACCAGGGCAAGGCTGTTTCAGTTTCATAACCAGGCCTTAAACCAGATTAAAAATTAGATCATATGCCTCTTCCAGGAAAGATGACCACATGGAACAGCTCCACTGGCTTACACTGTGCAGATGCAAGATGGTGGAGGAAAAGCGTTGTTTCTTTGCCACCATCACTGCCATGGAGTATGCTTTAAAATGAGCTTTCAGCTGCATCTTATCAGATTTGTCTTGAGTCTTCATTCACTGTCGCTCTAGCTATCTCGCTTGTCTTTTCATCACTTGCAGCCCCTGAGTAAATCAAGGGACTCTAACACCAGAGAGAGGGTGCTTGGAAGAGGTCATGTCAACTGCCTGGGTCATTTCCTCATTCCAGAAGTCAACCAGGGCATCAATAAGAACTCCAGCCATATCCACAAGAAAATCCCCAAGAGCCATCAGAAAGCCATTTGGATTCATCTGGCTCTGGAGGCAGCGAATTTTAATAAATCCCCCATCCCTGCAGAGTCTTAGTATCCCTGTAAGTCTAAACCTGAGCAAGTAGTGATTTGTCCATGACAAAGGAACCATCATAAGAACATAAGAGAAGCCAATATTGGATCAGGCCAATGGCCCATCCAGTCCAACACTCTGTCACACAGTGGCCAAAAATAGCAGGTGCCATGAAAAGGTCCAGCAGTAGGGCCAGGACATTAGAAGCCCTCCCACTGTTCCCCCCCAGCACCAAGAATACAGTGCATCACTTGCCCCAGACCGAGAATTCCTATCTATACCTTGTGGTTAATAGCCACTGATGGACTTCTGCTCCATATGTTTATCTAATTCCCTCTTGAAGCCTTCCATGCTTGTAGCCACCACCTCCTCCTGAGGCAGTGAATTCCTCAGCTTGTTCTCACCCAGAACAAAATACCAGACCAAGATTGTCACCTGCACAATGCATAAGACCAGTCATTACTGGAGACAAGCCCATGGTTGTCATGGAGGCCATTAAATTCAGAGCCTCTTATGACAAGGTGGCTTCAGCATGAATGTTGGAAGTCCCCCAGGACGAGAAGCCTGAGTTTCTCACCACCACCTCAAGACCTACTCAGTTCATGCAGGGAGGCAGTGGGGTAGGCAGTACACCGACAGAATCCCAACACTGTCTCTCAATCTCAATATTAGGTATGCAGCCTCAAAACTGGAAGTATCCCAGAAGGCACATCATGCTAAAGGGATAGAATCCTTATAGACTACAGTGACTCCTTAGACTCTAAAGCGAGAGGATTGTGGGTGCCTGCTATTATTAACATTATTTTGTTTATTCTTTTGAAGCTTTTCTTGATAGCTTATTTGGATGCTGAAGAAGTTCTGAGAAACAGTGCATTAGCACAATCCCCCAGTCTTTAAACAAACAGGCAAGTGGAAAAATCCTGTCTCATTCATCTTCCGTCATCCTTTCTTCTTGCAGTTCTGCTGAGAAGGCAGTTGAAAAAAGAGAAGGGGGGGATGAAAGGGAAAACTTCTGGTCACCTGGCGATAATTTCAAGGCTTTTCTTCTCCTCAGCACGCTAAGGTTTTATGAACAGGGATCATTGTGTGTGAGGGGGATATACCAATATGCAGGGTACCAAAGATAATTTTACAGAATTATATGACAATTCCAACAAAACTGATGTAATGCACTTTAGTGAGATTTTAGCTGGCCCTAATAAATCTGATCCCCATAAGAGTATTCTTAAATTTATGTGAACTCCAAAGAGGATTTTGAATTTAAACTTAAATGAAATCCAAAAAGAGTTTTTGGCTCCATGTTAGAGATATTTGAAACAATGCTGAAGCTTGGAAATTTAAAAAGGTTATTATAACACCCCCCAGGTCCACTTCCCTCCCTCAGAGGAAAGATTTTCCCTGTTTTTCTTCCCCTTTACTAACTGAGCTGCCCTAGTAATGTGTTTTCTTCTTTGCTGAAAAGCTGTGGCTGTCCCACCCTGTCACAGTATGATATTTTGGCTGTTGGCTCAGCCCAGGAACCTGAGGGAAGGATTGGGAGCCCCTGACTGGGACTGGCCATCCCAAATTCCACTGGAGCCTGGTCAGCAACCCCTGTTGTACATGGAGCCAGGGGAAGTCAAGGGCATGTCCGGGCTGGGGGCAAGCCAGTGGTCCCGACAGGAGGAGAATACAGATCAGGCCCCACATGGATCCAGGCAAATGAGTGGGCAGGAAGGTGGGCTCAGAATTAAAGGGGCTGCCTCAGCTGGGGACGAAGTTCGGGCAGACCAGCTGGATCCAAGAGAAGAGGAAGAACCTGTGGAGCCCTGAACAAGTACCCTTCAGCCTGTCACGGACCACCCAGGCCCTGTGGAGGACAAGGCTGGAACAAGGCCCAGAAGGGAGGCAAGGGTGGGTGAAGCAGTGACCCCATCTGATGCTGAAGGTAAAGGACGAAGGTTACATGCCAGTAAAGGTGATTGGACTGGATTGGATTAGAGGATGAAGGCAGGTCCAGTGGGTGCAGCAGCACTGGGTTGCAACCACAGGGTCTCTCACCTGCCCCTCTGAGGAAAGACAAGGATTGGTGGAAGAGGGAAAGAGGGTTGATTGGGAGGATGATTTAAGCCAAGCAGCTAAGGCTGGCTGGGGAGGAAGAGTGTGTGTCTCTCAGAGAGCAACGTGGAGGGATAAAGAGATTGACCCCAAGAGTGCATGAGCTGGAGAGAGGAAGTGTGGTGTAGCCAACCCCCCTCCTTCAGCTACATCTGAGTATTGCTAACCTGTTGTAACCAGCTAAAAATCATGTCCTGGAGCCCCTGACCAGGGATCTCTGCACTCTTCAGAGCTAACTCCCTGTTTGACTGGGTAGCGAAATTCGCCTCTCACTGGAAGATCTATCCCCTTTCTTTGGCCCAAATGAGAGTCTCCATCTAACTATCCACTCATCCTTGCCAATTTCCCCAGCTCTCCTGTCTGTGTTAAACTGCTCTCAGTCAGGGCTGAATTCCAAAACTGTCAGTACTTGACTCCCTTCAGATAGGGCTGAAATTAGACTCCATTCTCCTCAGCATCCAGTTCAGAAGTCTTTGATTGTGATCACACACAATTAGCCTCGACATAGGTGCAAATGCTGGGCAGATTAAAGGAGTGTGATCAGACAGCAGCATCTCGGAAGTGCCCCGCAGCCATCGGCAACCCATTTTGCTCCACCACACAAGTGAATTTAAACACACCTTGAAAGGTTCGGTAGCAAATGGGTTGCTGTGGGCCACAGATGGACTTTCTCATGTCTGATCACTCCAGCACACTCTCATGGCGTCAGAGTGGTCTGATCAGGCTATCCCAACTCCGTGCCATTTCTCCCCCCCTTCTCAGTATGTGCATCATCACACACTCCATAGGGAGCCCTCAGGGCTGAGGTGCAAATCATCAGTCCCTCATTTAAGCAAACTGGAGACAAACGGCACCCCCCCCACCCGACTCACTCGTGGTTGCGTTTGATCATGCAGTGGCAGGCTGCACCCACAGCTTCAAAAGACTGTGTGATTGCACAACTATGGGTCAACTTCTGCTGGAGGAAATAGCCTCTCTTCCCCCCCCCCCACATGCTTTATCTCACATGTGTGACTGCAACCTTTGCTCAGCTGATGCTAACCAATCAGATTCTGTGGAGCAGCCTGTCACTCAGCTCTCTGTTTCTGTGAATTAACCCTTTTCTGTACTTCACTTGTTTTTACAGCACTTCTGAGCTTTTAAAAGTGTGGTCCATTACAGATATACTCTGCCTTTACTTTTGAAATACATTAAAATAAAGTACACACACACACACTTTATTTTAACTTATTTCTACAGTAAATTATGGGCATAACCTTTTCTTGTGTGAACTGTAGGTCATTTGGCAGGGTAATGCCTAGTATGCTTTTATCAGAAAAAATCTGGAAAATAATAAATTTGTGAATATAATAAGAAAGACACATGACAGTAAAAAGTTATAAAAGAATTTATTTACTATTTTATTTTTTAATATAAAGCATTTCACTATAAATATCACTGTTTCCTATGGATTTAAAATTTAAAGGATACATACAAAATAAAAATAGAACAAAATCAGACATACGTGATTAATTTCCAACCGTTTTACAGATGGTAGCATTTCACAGCAGCTATTTATTGCTCTCAAGAAAGGAGGGTATCAAGATATAAAAATAGAACAAAATCAGACGTACATGAACAATTTCTCAAAGGGCTTGAGAACACTTAAGTGTTTGCACTCAAGGCTGGCTAAACACTCTAATCCTTCTTTCAGAAAGTTGAACTAAGCACTGCATATATTTAATGGAAGCCTACTGAGTTGATGCCACTTGTGGATGCCTCAGTTCTGAAATATGAGTGGATGTATTATATTAGCCTTGGCTATATTTTTAAAAGAAATCCTTCAAAGGTGACCTGAGAAACCCACCTAGTACCTCCTTTATGACTTCAATGTCAATGGCGGCTGGTTAGCTCTCTTACCTTTTCTTTCTCTGATCCCTTAATACTTTTATTTAGGGATAATTAAGAACATAAGAACATAAGAGAAGCCAATGCAGGATCAGGCCAATGGCCTATCCAGTCCAACACTTTGTCACACAGCGGCCAAAACTAGCAGGTGCCATCAGGAGGTCCACCAGTGGGGCCAAGCCCTCCCACTGTCTCCCCCCCCCCCCGGCACCAAGAATACAGTGCGTCACTTGCCACAGACTGAGAGTCCCTATCTGTATTCATCTCACAAGTGGAGGCTCCAGATTCACACAAAATTCTAGCCAGGTGATGATCCTCTGGTAGTCCTGTATTCCTGAATAATAGTATGGGTCTCGTCAGCTGTATGAACTGGTCATTGATCCCAATCAAGTGAAACAGACTGGTATTTCTTTGCCCAGTCCTCATTTCCAATTGGCTTCCTCAATGATGGATGGTGGTAACTGAACCTAGAATCAAAACAGGCCATGTATCATAGATGGGCTATTACTATGGAGTTTGGATTTTCACATTTAACTGTTTCCCGCTTCTTATTCCTCACAGTGCTCCGGACAAGGATCACCACAGTATGAGATTTCTGTTTCTAGTATGGTTAGTCATTGTGCTCTTAACTTGTTAAAGGCAATGCAATTGCTCAAAGCATCTGACATCCAGGAGCACCCTAAAGGATATTTCTCCCCCATTTTCATTCCTTTGTCTCTTGCTTTTTTGTTCTCTATCAAATGCCAGTATGTTTAAAATACTGCTTACTGCAAGCTGATTGACTTAAGGCCTCCTGAAACAGACAATTGATGATCTGAACCATTGATTCTTTACTGTTCACCGGCTGAGGTCAATGGCTGTGGGTATTTGCAAAGTAACACCCATCACTTGATTCCCCCGCCAGTGTTAGCTGCTGACTGTCCTTGCTATCCCCTGAGTTAGCTACAATAGTATCTTTACTTAACTTAAGGCAATTCCTTTTACTGCCTTAAATGGATTATTAACTCAGCAGAGCAGATTAATGTTGGGAAGTTATTGCCAACTGGAGAGGTCTCTGTAATGCAAGAGGCTGTTATCATCTGAGGCTGTTAATGTCTCTGCAACACTTCCAGCTCTTGGCATGTGTTCACCCAAACTCTTGAATACTTCTTCTTCCATCCAAAGGTATCATTTCATTGCAAATTATTAATGTTAGTTGGCTTTCTCAAATGAATAGTGCTTTAGCAAAGTCAGCTTTTCAATGAAATAAATTATCCTCTGATGGGATAAGATGCTGGAGCTGGAGGTAGCTTCCCCCCCTTTTTAAAAAAAGTTACAACTGATACTTTGCAAAGTTATTAATTTACGATGAAGTTGTAAGTGCTTGCAGATTTGAAATGTACTTCCCGTAGTTGTAGAAGGATATGAAAAGTCAGATGTCCAAGCAAGTGCCAGTATATCTGGTCAAAAGTTAATGGTCCTTGAAATTCAGTAGCCAACTATAAGTGCTTACTGCTATGTTTGTGTCTCCAACACTAACTCCACATTTTTATTGCAATGTATTGCTTTTATTAACATCAGCAGCTGAAATGAGAAGGGAGTGTTGGTTTGCGTTTGGAACGGCTGAAAGATCACACTATATCACTGGTTTGTCTGTTCAGCACTTCTCTCTGTGTGTGTTTTTTAAAACGTTGCTCTTCAGGAATATCACACAGATATATTAGAATTGCTGGCAAAGAAGCAAGCAAGAAGCGAATTTGTTCTTGCACGGTAAATAAAAGGTGTACAAGCGAAAGTTCACATTGATGCTGACTTTCTTAAAATACTTACATAAAGACCTGTGTAACAGTTTGGGTTCTTTTTTGTTTTGAAAGATACTGGTGTATAGCCAACGATGGGGTCACTGGACTTACAAGGAAATTTTCCAGAGGGCTGTTTGAGGCTAGAAACAAGCAGAATTAAACTCCAACAACTCTGCCAACAGCCCAGGGCTCCGTGGCTCCGACCAGTTACTGGCAATGATAATATCAGTTCACCAGTTGCCTCCTCAGACACTTGCCACCAGATTACAGATGCAATGGGTGAGCCAATGCCCATTGGTGGTATCGCTGAGCAGAGTGGGCCCTTCTGTGCTGGCTTGTATCATCATGTAGGTCCGTTCAGTTCTAGGGCCCTTTTAACTTTCCAGTCCACCTGTGATAGTTAACCACGACACACTTTTCAGAGCAGGAATTTCCCACTTTGCCCTCCTGCTGCAGCCCACTAGTCCCTCCTCCTGTGGCAATCCGCAGACACATGAAGCTGCCTTGCTGAGTCAGATGACCACTCTATCAAGGTCACTATTGTCTTTTTGGCTCAAAGCTTAGTAAGACTCCATTTAATAATGTTGCACAGCCAGCCAAAAAAAATCATGGTTGTACTGAGAAGCAGAGAACCTTGGTAATATTCTGCCCAATCCTAACTGGTTGGAGTGGATGATCCTGCATTCCTCCCTAACTTATTTCTTTAAAACGTTGATACATCATTTCTCTATAAACAGTTTTCTACAAAGATTTGGATCCTTCCACTAATGTAAGGATTTATCAGCCCCAAATGCAGCCCCAAATGAATAACAGAACCACAGAGTTTGAAGGGGCCATACAGGCCCCCTAGTCCAACCCCCTGCTCAATGCAGGATCAGCCCAGAGCATCCCTGACAAGTGTTTGTCCAGCTGCTGCTTAAAGACTGCCAGGGAGGGGGAATTCACCATCCACTAGGCAACCAATTCCACTGTTGAACTACTCTTACTGTAAACAATTTCCCCCCTAATATTCAGCCAGTACCTTCCCACCCATAATTTAAACCCATAATTGCAAGTCCTATCCTCTGCTGCCAACAGGAGCAGCTCCCTGTCCTCCTCTAAGGGACAGCCTTTCAAATACTTAAAGAGAGCAATCATGTCCCCTCTCAATCTCTTTTTCTTCAGAGATAATGTTCCCAAGTCCTTCAGCCTTTCCTTGTAGGGCTTGGTCTCCAGGCCCCTGATCATCCTCATCGCTTTCTTCTGCACCCACTCCATTCTCTCCACATCCTTTTTGAAGCGAGGCCTCCAGAACTGCACACAATACTCCAGGTGCAGCCTGACCAATGCAGTGTACAGCGGGACTATCACATCTTGTGATTTGGATGTTATGCCTCTATTGATACACCCCAACACTGCATTAGCCTTTTTTGTCACTGCATCACACTGGTTGATCGTATTTAACTTACGCTAAGATCCCTGAAATAGTCCCCAGAATGCTACTTGTGGAGGACAAGGGAGTTCCAGGAACAGTAGGGGGTCCAAGGTCCACAGTGGAGGAGGGGCAATCACAAAAAATCAACCCCTTTCACTAGTGGAACTTTACTGTGGGATCCAACCCAAAGAATATGCAAAATTTCATAAAAAGAAGATACTATATAAAACAGTGGTCATGTCATAAGACAGCCATGTAAGCACTTGGTTCAGCAATATCAAAACTATGTACACAGTGCAAAAAACCCTACAAAACAAACAGCAAAAAGGAGAAATCTGAAACCACTGATAAAAATAGACTGATAAAATATACTGATATTTTGTTGTTGTTGTTGTTGTTCAATCACACAGTCGAGTCCGACTCTCCGCAACCCCGTGGACCCCATGATACCAGGCCCTCATTTCCTCCGCCACCCTCCGGAGTTTGCTCGGTTTCATGTTCGATACTGATAGATACAGATAATTCATCCCTATGTCTGGTGTTTGGGAAAAGTCTGTTGCTTTAAACTGAGCCAGTGTTTTGGACTTTTGTAGTGCACTCCAGGACTTAAAGCTCTGTTCATAAGTTACAGTGAATGCACCAACACTCTGGGCGCAGTGTTCACTTGATTTCTTTTAGACTTGCATTGAGTAATTCTCCTGTTACATTCAAGACATTTACTACCATGTGGCACAACCCCCCCCCCCCCCCAATTTATGCTATTCCCTGGCTTAATTCATAAAGTGAATGCACGTTGGCTCTTTCTTAAAAACAGAAGAAGTGTTCATGCACATGAAAGCTTATACCCGAAATTAAACTTTGTTGGTCCGAAAGATGCCACTGGACTCAAACTTTCTTCTTCAGGATATATCTGTGTTCACTGTAACATGTGAACAGGATATACTTATGTTCACTGTAACATATGAACAGAGAAAAAGCTCCACACCGAGAAAGAACCGTCCCCCCCCCCCCAAATACCAGAACACAAGGGCATCCAATGAAGGTGATGGGCAGTAGATTCAGGACAGATAAAAGGAAATATTTCTTTACATAGAGAGTGATTAAAATGTGGAATTCACTGCCAGAGGATGTAGTAATGGCCACAAGAATAAACAACTTTAAAAGGGGATTAGATAGATTTATGGAGGATAGATCTATCAGTGGCTACTAGCCACGGTGACTGAGGGGAACCTCCCCATTCAGAGGCAGTCAACCTCTGAATCTCAGAGCCAGGAGGGAAGATCAGTGGAAGGCCTTGATGTCTATGCCTTTTTGTTGGCCCTCCAGAGGAACTGGTCAGCCACTGTGTGAGACTTGATGCTGGACTAGATGAACCATTGGTTTAATCCAGCAGGGTTCTTGTTATGGATTTATACCCCGCCCTTCACTACCCAAAGGAATGTCAGAGCGGCTAACAAACTCCTTTCCCTTCCCCTCCCCACAACAGACACCCTGTGAGGTAGGTGGGGCTGAGAGAGCTCCGATAGAAACGGCTCTTTTTCAAGAACAGCTGCGCCAGAACTATGGCTTGCCCAAGGTCATCCAGCAGGTGCAAGTGGTGGAGTGGGGAATCAAACCCGGTTCTCCCAGATTAGAGTCTGTGCACTTCACCACGACACCAAACTGGCTGGCACCTGGTAGGCATGACAAGTCAGCACCATTTTCCTTTCTAATGTTAGGCTATCATTATTGCTTCTGTGGCAGAGCAGTGTCATTCACTTTTACCTTGTTCTCTTTTCAACATCATACAAAGGTCTGGTCAAATAGTGGGATTGTTTACATGGCTGAAAGACTTTAATCTGTAAATTTTTTTTGGGGGGGGGGAAGCATTAAAAAATGAAATGGACATTTTTTAGGACTGCTGTTTCCTGCTGCCGCTTGGATAAACTGATTGCAGCTTTGCTTCCTGCATGCTTGATGACTGTGGAATAAATCTGTTTCGAACAGAAGGCAATCTCTCTCTCTCCCCCCCCCCCCCCCCAGCTTTTCACGTTTGCAATAGTCATATCCCATGTGTTTTTTGCACATAGAAATCAATATTTCCCATCCATTTTGATACATTTTTGTGCAGACTGAAATAAATATGGATTGGTGTCCACAATGAATTTTTGAATTGAATGATGATTAAGACCAAAACAAGCCTTTTAAAACTGAATGATGATTTCCCAAAAATCTTGACTTGATGCATGTAAAGAACATTAGAGTATCTGTTTTGCTCGACTGTGTTTTTCAACACTCTCTTTTGTGCTAATGACTATAAAACATAGCCGGTGTCTTAGAAATAAGGTACGATCCATTATTTGGGGTGATTCTTGAGGTTTTAATAGTTTATTGCTCATTTGGGCCTATGTGCTATTTATTGCCCTTAGGCTACCAGTTCTGAAACCATATTCACACACACACACACACCCATATTCATGCACACACACTACCTTGCACTTGAGGCAACTTTCAATAGTAGTTAAAACTAGAAAACCTCAGACTGTGCTGGGGAATCCTAAAGTTAACCAGAACTAGAGCTGAGTCTAAGTGCTGCTGAGGTTCAGGGTTCTCAACATATAGGAGCAGGCATCTAAGATTCATATTTGTGTCCCATCTTTGGGATCCAGTAGCTCCATTTTTCAGGGATTATAAATCAGAAACCAGCTGAAGGTAATTACATCTGAACACACCATGAGGCTGCTGTTGTTCTAAACTAGACCGAAGGTCCATCAAGGTCAGTATTGTCTTCTCAGACTCCAGAGTCTCACCTACTGCCTGGTCCTTTTTAACTGGAGATGCTGAGGATTGTATCTAAGGCCTTTTGCACACCAAGCACTCTTCCACCGACCTACAGCGCCTCACCAACGATGCGCTAACTGTGGTGGCTCTTCACTGCTGACTGTGCTCTTATATTGGTGTTTGTGGTTTTCTTGATGATATGTTACTGTTGGGTATCATTGGAAGCTACCTCAAACACATTGTGGAGAGGTGGGATATAAATGTTTTAAATAAATCAAATAGGTGATCTGTGACTGTCCATATTTTCTGGAATCTGATATATCTCTATTATTATTATTATTATTTTGCCTTTAGAGATGGCTTTTAAAACTATTGATAGTGGGTATCACTGGAATTCTTATTCTTTAGAAGTTTAATTCTCTGGCATAGGATGTTTCTTATCTCTGGTGCACAGGTGAGCCAGCGCATGAACATTAAGGCGCCATGTAGTTTATAGTTTGCTATTTCACATGCTGCAGCTGTGATGTTACGTCTGCAGCTGTTATGACAATTATGTTTTTTTAAATAAAAAACACCCCCTTTGCATTTAAATCACTGCAGGCTAGATGACAGACTGCAGGGTAAATTAGCAAATCATGCAATGCAAAATCATGTTGGGAAAAGCAGGCGTGTTACAATACAACCATGTCCCTATTTTAATCTATATAGTGTTTTGAAGGTTCACAGTCAACTAATAACGGGGTAAATTAAAATGTAGCACCAGTCGGGGCATGATCAATTGCATAAAATAATAACAGAAAGAGGAAAATTCTCTAGCGTATTCTCCTCATTCCTGCTTGTATACTAAACCGCAGTTTTTCATTTTCTTAATTTAGTTATTTACCTCTGTTTTCAGATATAGTTGTGCTTAGAAGTTTTGGTGAAAAAACAACAAAGTAGTATTGGATATCGATGATTGATTATTGTCCCTAAAATCAACCACTAAGATTTGGTATTTATTTTTAACGTCTCTACATAGATTTCCAAAAGAGAAATTTTACTGTTTCCGAAAGTCAACATCTGAATTTCAGATTTGTACAGAACGACATACCCGTTTGGCTTGTGCTTTTTCGGCAGACGAAAGGCATGGCTGGGGTCTGTAATCAGAATGCGTAAGTGCCAGTTCATTCTATTATATTATAATTGGTTTGTGGATGTAGCTATTTCGTGGTTGTTAATAGTCTTCCCTAATATTGATTTGGGCTCGGTTTCTTTTGTATATAGACATCCAATCCCCCAATAAAAGCTTCTGCTCTTGTGCCGTATACTTGGTGAGCCTCAGCAGATACTCCATCACACAGTGAAGAAATGTGGGTGATCCCAGTCCTGGAACAGAAAGAGAATGTGATGAACTGTGTTGTGCAGATAGTGACCTGGAGGGCTCTTTCTCTTCCAGGAACCAGTCTGTGTGGGGGAGAAAGAGATATTCAGGAGATGAATAGCTTGTGTCTGTAAATCAAAGCAGGCAAATCAATCAACTCGCCAAGGGAGGAGCCACTCCTAGCAGGATGAGACATAGAAGGAGAAATGTAACAGGGAGGGCTGGGGGCAGCAGTGACAGGGCATGGCTCGTAAGGGCGGAAGCTTGAAGGTGCAGCACCCAAGCCCTACCTGCCGTGCAAGACCTCATGATCAAGGAGGGGCTGGGGTATGAATGAATTTAGAGTCCAGTGGCACCTTTAAGACCAACAAATGTGTCTTTTCCTTTAGACATTAATCTGCTATTTTGACATATTTATTGCTTTACTACTGTTGACCTTATAACCTTAGCTTGTTCTTTAGTTCTGACTTTGCATATCTTAAACATAATCCTGTTACATGTTGATTTGCTGTTAAGTCCCTTTCTGTAAGTCTGAACCTTACCTACCATTCCAATGTATTTGAAAAAGTGTGCGTGCACACAGAAGCTCACACTTTGGATAAACCTTTGTTGGTCTAAATTTGTTCTACTGCTTCAGACCAACACAGCTGACCACCTGGGGTATGAATGGACAGCTTTAGACATCATGGGCAGCTTCTCAGTAACTAGGCAAAAGTGTATTTATTGTTGCTGCAACAGAAAAACATGGCTACTCTACTGGAAGATGAGAAACCTGTCAAATTCATTTATGCCCCTGTTTACCTGAATGGAAAACTAGCTTTCTCCCCAGGAGCACTGTGATAAAAAAAATGGTGATTGTATTAAAGTCATGAATTATGGGTATATACAGTAATTTAAAAACCTTTAAAAAAAAGAAAAGAGGATCACCTCACATTTCGGGTAGGGTTGCCAGGTCTGGGTTGGAAAATACCTAGAGACTTTGGCGGTGGATCCAGGAGATGGTGGGATTTGGGGAGGGGAAGGGCCTCAGCAATGTACAATGCCATAGAGTCTACCCTTCAAAGCAGCTGTTTTCTCCAGGGGAGCTGATCTCTGTCAGCTGGAGATCAGTTGTAAGTGGGAGATCCCCAGGCCCCACCTGGAGGCTGGCAACCATACATTCAGGGTCATCTTCTTTTGGGGCAGATATGGTATGTTTGCTTTACCCCACTTCTCTCATTGCCAGGGCTCATTTCGTAGCAGGAGCTCCTCTGCATATTAGGCCATACACCCCTGATATAGCCAGTCCTCCAAGAGCTTTCAGTAGCCCCTGTAAGAAGAGCTCTGTAAGCTCTTGGAGGATTGGCTACATCAGGGGTGTGTGGCTTAATATGCAGAGGAGCTCCTGCTATGAAATGAGCCCTGCTCATTGCCACAATATGACTTGAACATTAGATAACGGATTGCATTCTTTCATGAAATGTGAAAGAAGTCCAGCCACATCCAGGTCAAACGTAGGGAACTGGAGAAGGATGGATTTTATGTAGTGTCCTTTGAGGAAGATATTTGGTAAAAATGGGCTTTGTGGCACACCATGGAGTTCCTACAAATACCGTCTTGCTATCAAAATGTCCTGGCTGAACAAAGTGATTGCTTGCTCATGCTGATATCATTTCGAAGGGGCATGAACCGAGACAATATGTTATTTAAGTCTGGCATGTAAGAGCTGAGAGCAGCATAATTCTTGTTCTGCTTCAGTTCTTGCAAACTCCTCTAAGGAATTCCTTCTTCTGAGGCGGTGGAGGGGAGGAATGAATCGATGGTTTGCAATCCAAGCAATGCGAGCCACTGATTTAGTTACATGATTTATGCACTGAATCAGTGGCACAACAGCAAACAAAACTCTATGGGTCTAACAGCTCAGGTGTAAATGTAAGTCAGCATGAGAGAGATGGCACAATGCAGAACATTTCCCCAGGTTGCATGTGTGCCCCAGTCCTCACACAGTTCATTCACTGGGCAGAAAAAGGGGGTAGATACAAAGTCCCTGAGGCCAGTGGGGAGTACAGTGGGGAACCCCAGGGAGACCCAGTGTAGTGTGGTTGTCAGACCTGGAGGCCTGAGTTCAAATCTCTGCTCATCCATGAAGCTCACTGGGAAATCTTGGGCTCGTCACTCTGTCTTTAAGCCTAGCCTACCTCAGAGGGTTGTTGTGAATATACAGCAGAGGCAGCCGGAGCCATGTCTGGTACACTGAAATAAATATGGGATCAAAATGCGATAAACATAGTTCTGAGGAAGTTGAACAAAAGCTTCACGTCACTCACCACATGGTCTTTGCTTCTCTTTGGCCTGAGCTCAGTTTCCCGGTAACCATTCTTATTTGTTTGTTTACACTTTTGCAAACCCGCCTTTCTCTCAGATAACGGGGACCCAAAGTGGATAACATCAATAATAAAATAACAGAACCAGAATTCCTAAAACAACAAAAAGAAATCCTTCTTTTTAAAAAATCTTCAAAACCTTCATTAAAAAATCTTTAAAACCATGGGGCAATCATTGGGGGCCCCAAGGGGCATTCTCAATTAGAACGACCAAAGAGTTTCTTTCCGAGGGTAGCCATGCTGACCTGCAATAGAAGGGCTGGGTTTGAGTCCTGCAGAACCTTAGAGACCAATCAGCAAGAGGGTTTCTGTCTTTGTGAATGGGTATTGGCGGTGTAATACCATTTCAAGATATCCCTGCAGCCAAACGGGGATTTTTAGTCTTTGTAAAGGAGTACAGATTTGTCTGGTTTTGTTTAGCATAGCTCAAGAGACTGAAGAAAAGGGACTGTTTCTGAGCAGCACCTTGTATTGAGAACAATGGCCATGCCCTTTAGTAATGCTGTCTACATCAGGAAGGTAAAGTTTTTGAAACCATATTTTTCATCAGGGACCTTGGTGCAGCTATCTTCTGTCATCCAGCAAGAAGATGCTGGGGTGTGCTCTGTCCTGCCACGTGTGCCCCTAGCCGATTAGTGCACCAATGAGCTCTAGTTCTAGGGTTCCCAAAACCACAAAGCCAGCCCAGTCAATCCTCTGCCTGCTGTAAACCAGTGGAGCACTGGTTGGATCTTACTGTAATGGTAGCAATGGACAAGTGAATGGTATGAGCACTGGTGCATTCGGTCTCGCTGCCTGGAGCCATCATTCTTCAGGCATAACCGAACCTCCACTTGCCCAGATTGGAGTATCTGGAACATTCTATGACTCCCTCTTCAAACTGTGACTGAGCCTTCAGTCTTTCAGCCTTTGTTCTGGAAGAGTTTCATTGTCTTCGGCGGCGGTCACACGGCCCCTTTAAATCCGGGATTTTTCTGCCGCGGGTTGGGATGTCTATACATCCCAACCCCTGCGACAGCGTTGGCGGCTGCACTGGTGGAGAAAGCGGCGGTCATGGCCGCTTCAGAGGCAGCCGCAGCGGGAACGATGGCTGTGGCTGTGGCGGCAGCGGCGGCAGCGGCGGCAGCAGCGGAAGTGTCGTCCGTGGCAGAAACGATGGTGGCGGCCGCGGTGAGAACAGCAGCTGCGGCCGCTGGCAGAGGCAGCCCCAGCAGCAGGAGAGGCGGCGGTGGTGGCCAAGGACCGCCAGCCGCCTGGGTGAGTTGGGTTCCCCCCCCCTTTTACACTTGGGCGCATGAGTGGCCATGCGCCCAAGTGTAAAAAGGGGGAAAAAATGGCGGGGGGAGGCCATCTGGACAGCCCTACTCTCGCAATGCTTGCGAGAGAGGGCTGTCCAGATAACCTCCAATGCGGGTTCCTCCCGCGACTCCCGGGAAAACACTAGTTTTTCCCGGGGTCGGTAAAAGTGGGAGCAACCCGCATTGGAGCCCGCTTCGCTGCGGGACTCACTGCGGGCCTATGTAGACGGCCCCTTTAAATGCGGGAGGAAGCAGCCCTTCCTCCCACATTAAGGGGCCGTGTGACCGCGGCCTTCATTATGAATGAAGGACCAGGCAGTAGGTGATGCAGAAGACCTCTGTCTGAGACTCTAGAGAGCCGCTGCCAGTCTGATTCAGCATAAGGCAACTTAATGCTTCATAAATTTTTATGAACATCTTGCATAGTCAACTGTTGTGAAGTTTAATAGGAAATATACTCCTAGTCCCATTATATTTCTTATCATTCCATTGATTTGCTGTATTACTCCATTGATTTGCATTGATTTACATCATGTAATCTGCTCCAAGTCTCAGTGAGAAAGGACTATAAATAACATAATATAAATGAATAAAATACTCTCCAAATCTCCATCTCCTTACCATGTGAAGATTTTTTTCCTGTTCTCCAGTCTTCCTTCCTTCCTTCCTTCCTTCCTTCCTCCCTCCCTCCCTCCCTCTCTCCCTCCCTCTCTTTCCTCAGGGGAGCAAGGGATGTTGTGATAATTAGGGTGATGGAAGGGCACACTAGTGTCTCTGTGACCGGGAGGACATTGGAAAGGTGCTTTTCTCTGGATAGACAGCATCCTTTACAACCACCAGGGAAAATACTCTAGCTCTTTAATGCAGGGGTGGGCAAATTGCAGCCCGCAGGCCACATGCGGCCCGCCACAGAGTTTTTTGCAGCCCGCCAAGACAGTCGGCCACATATATTTGTGAGCAAAGTTTTTCTTGCATGAAGATCAACAAGAGTAAATATAGCTGCTCTATGACAGACATTAACTTGCAGGCTGTGATGAGAATCTCAACAAGCAATCTCACTCCTGATTTCAAAAAAATTGTAGAAAAGTGTGATAGGGTACATTCGTCTCATTAAACTGATTCTAAAATTAAATGTGCTTGCAGCTATAGATGATATGAAATTAGCACAATAAATACATTGAATAAAACTACCATTATTTCATTTATTTTATATTTATTGATTTTTATGATACAATTTATACCTTTTCTGAAATGCAATCATTTTAAAAGGTGCGGCCCTCCACTAACCTCCGCTTCCACAAAGTGGCCCCCGAGCCCAAACAATTGCCCACCCCTGCTTTAGTGTGTTAACACCTCTGGATTGGAAGGTCCCTGTTCTGGTGGGCTTGAGCCCCGGGCCCTGGCACCGAGATTGGCTAAGGCCCCGGGAGTCCATCTGGAAAGGAGAGCTGTTCCTTTGTTTGGGGGTTGTTAGAGTGAGCTGTTGGTCAGTCCTTTGGGGTCTGGCTCTCCTGCCATCCATTGACAATGGATGGAAGAGGGGAATGGTACTAACGATGGTTGCAGATGCACCAGGGAAGGGGGGCATCATGCAGCTAATGAAGACCAGATATGCCGTGGACTGTAAGTACCTGGTTAGTTACTTTTATTCTGTTTAATTTGCTTAGTGCACCTAGCTCTGACTTGTGTACCCTGGGTTTGTGCCTTGTAGAAATAAATTTTATTTGAGAGAGTCGGAACCTTCCCTAACCAACTAACTGGGCTACTTGGTATGTTAAAGAAATAGTTCCCAGTGGCATTGACCTTGGGCAATCCCACAAGAGAGAGCATCTGAATTCCACGCAGGGTGGTGGCAGGGAGGAGGAAAAGAGGAGCAAGGCAGTGTCTGGCCTCCCCACACGCTGACAATGTTCTTTTCAAGCTAAGATATGGAGTTCCTTAGTATCATACATCAGTACATTGACAACCATAAAAATATTTATACCGGTATTGCAAAACTACAAATAATTAATACCACACAGATAACAATTTAGGGCAGAGGTCTGCAACCTTTTACAATCAAGGAGCCAGATTATATCAAAATTCAGAGCAAGAGATAAAGAAAGAAATCCCACTTGCATAACCGGAATTACACCCTTAACGTTACTGATAATTGACATGTTGATCAATAATAATCCATAAAACTACTGCAGCCCAAACAGTGGTTCTTGGGGGTCCTTTAATAGGAAGAGACACACACCAGGTCTCACAATGAGTAATAAAGATACACAGAAGCACCCTGCGCAATAGTTTCAATGCGCTGGCGTAAATCTATGCATGATTCGCTCTTGAATTATCAGTATCTGTTCACCTCTAGCATTTTTGTTTCTCTGAAACCTCTCTTAAGAAGCCCTTTAGTCCCATAAAAAGCTTATCCTGCAATTCATTTCACATACTAGCTATTCGGGCACTCTAGCTACCCCTCCAATGTAATTTAATTTAAAGGTTTCACTTTCTTTTTTTAAAGAGCCACACTTGGTTCTACACTAGGCCACATTTGGTTCACTGAGCCACTTTTAGCTGCAGGCCCCTGTTTTAGGTGCAGTTACAGCCCAGTTTACACTGTCATCTTGAGGGAGGAAAGCACGACTGATCCCATGCCATCTTTGCCATCAAAATGGCATTAGTCATTGTGACCTGTGGCTCTGAGATTCTGAGCGCAGACCAGAAGTAGAAATATAGATAATCACAGGGTCCCTCTCTACCTGTTCCTTTGTTTGTCTGAAGTGTAAGATCTAAGACTACACTTCAAGGATCATAGAGGAAGCGGCTTATGATCCACAAAGCTACCTTATACTGGATCAGACCATCAGCTCATCAGTCAGTACTAGGGTTGCCAAGTCCGGGTTGAAAAATACCAGGGGACTTTGGGGGTGGAGCCAGGAGAAGGTGGGGTTTGGGGAGGGGAGGGGCCTCAGCATGATACAATGCCATAGAGTCTACCCTTCAAAGCAGCCATTTTCTCCAGGGGAGCTGATCTCTGTCAGCTGGGGATCAGTTGTAAAAGCGGGAGATCCCCAGGCCCCACCTGGAGGATGGGAACCCTAATCAGTACTGCCTATTCAGACTGGTAGCAACTCTCCAGGGTCTCTGGTAGAGATCTTTTGCATCAGCTACTGCCTGGTCCATTTAACAGGAGATGGTAGAGACTGAACCTGGGACCAAGTTCCCTATCATGGAGCCACAGCCCCTCCCAGTGGAACCCATAGAACTGTGGAGTGGGTGGCTATGAAATATGTTGTTCCCCCTTTCAGCGAGGGGAAGGTGGGGTGGCATAGGAGAAAATAAACTGGGCAAAATTTGTGGAGAAGATTAATCTAGGGGTAAATCCACTGAATTTGGACTAATTTAAGGTAAATCAGTCAGCCTGCATTCTTTATAATTGGTATTACATTTAGAGGTAGACAGCCATGAGGCATCTGGAACAACTGGACAGGGCCCTAACCACACATGCCTCATCCCCAGACCCGTAGCCAGGATTTTATGGCTTGTGGGGCAAATTTTTTTTCTGATGGGGCTGAAATTCTCAGTGCAAAAAGAAGAGCCAGAACTCTGAGGATTATGACTCAGCTACTCTTCTATTAACCATTTAGCCAAAAGAAAGCTGTTACCAGAATAGATCTCTAAATTGCAAGCTGTCAATCACTTTAGATGACAGTTCTCAGCTGCTGCAAGTTAATAACTTCTGCTATCTTAAGCAACAATTTTGATAATAAGATGGCAGGAGGGGGTGATGACTTCTATAGTCAAGAAAGCTAACACTTAGGCAGAAAAACTCTCTTAAAGGAGATCAGTTTTTTGACACAAAGTTAGAAGGGATCCTAGAGGTCACCTACTCCAACCCCCTTGCTCAGTTGCTCATTAGTCAACTACAGCACCCCACTCTGCTTAAAGGAGTGCATGCCTTTAAGAAATGTTTTAAAATTATTGAAAAAAGCATTTACAGGAGAAATGCTTGTGGGGCTGTGCCCCACCAAACTTACCCAGGATTTCCAGTTGACTCTCCTCTGACTGCCCTCCAAGTTTGGCAAGGATTGGATTTACAGTGTCTGAGTTATGGCTCCCCCAAATAAAGTGCCCCCAGGAAAGTGGTTTCTGGGGAAATGACCTCCACAAATAGCTTGAAAGTTCATGGAAAGTTCATGCTGGTTGACCTGCCACAAACTTCACAAGCCACACAAAACTGATCATGAACTTTAGTTCATGAGCCAGTTTGTGCCCATCCCTACTCACATACCACTTCCATGTTGCAGTCAGTGTCTTGGCTAAGTTACTGAATCTCAGTCTTGCTGGTTTGCTTTTTGTGAATGGGCACTCAGTTGTAACAGTATGTGTGGGATCAAAGCAGTGGTTTGTTAGTGATAGAATTTACAATTTAGAGTACTTCCCTTACATTTTGCTGTTTTAAGGAGGTACTAATTTTTGGACTTGCTCTAAGATTGCATGCTTTTAGTTTGCTGTAGAACGAGGGGTTAGAGCAGCTGCTGTACAAGATTTTTTGGTGGTTTTTCCCATTATAGTTCTTTTAATCTATTCCTTATGCTGCTCTTCTTTACCAGAGGACCCATCAAAATAGTTCACATTGCTTTTCAAAATATGGTAGCCTTAGGGAGTATCCTTTAGCTCTGTCTTGCCTGGAGCAGGGAACAGGCTTCTGTATTTAGGAGTTGGGCTCTGTGGTAAAAGGGAAGCTGTATTTAATGTCCCCACCCTGATCAAAAGCAGGGCGAGGTTGTCCTAAGGGGAAAGTAGGGCAACTGGCTGGAAACTCCCTCTTAGGCTGTATTGATCTTAAAGTAATCAGGTTGAGTTGGGGGTCATACGTTTACTTTCTACATATGCTCAATAAAATTGTAATTTTTTTTTAATCCATTCATTTTTCTTGTCTTCCTTCCAGGATAGGGGGACAAACTATACTAGAAGAATTCATGCATAGTCTTTGCTTTCCATGTCAAAACTTGAAAAGAACAACACAAACATGCAGTACAATACCAAAAGCCATTTTCTTCATGAAGGAGTTTCTCTTTTGGCCTAGTACTGTGTGTGCTTCCAGTCGCAGGAACACCATCCCTTTCTATATGCATTGCCTTCTAGGAGTGAAAACAGCATTATTGTTAAACAGTGAGATAAAATTCAAGGCTTACAAACTGGCAAAAATTATTCAGGATAATAACCCAACCAATCTAGAAAGTGTGCAGCAACCCACTCTCGCTAGACCACAGAAAAGAAACTATAAGTCTTTGCGTATTAGAGAAATATCTCATAACTAGAAATCGAGTGCATCTATTATGCAGCTGGTATAGACATTCCTAAGGGTGGATTGCTTCAGTAAATTAAATAACATAAAAAAAAATCACTGTATGAAATAAAATACTTCGGCATGATACTAACATTACCGTAGTTTAATAGAAATGTATAGTTCAAGTTCCAGGCTAGAATTGCAGTGTGTGGAGTACAATGAAATCTTAAATGGTTTATTTGCTGTTGACTATTGGAATTTCAGCTCAGCTCAGGGGTTAGGAAGGCATATATATATATAGCTTTTCTATAAAACTACAACAGAAAAATGGAGGCGACTACAAACTATGGGAAAGAGAAAAGAAGGCCACTAAAAGCCCCAGTGACGGGTCATTTTCAATGTTACATAGCTTGGTTGAGATTTTATTTACAACACATCTTAGTAAGATGAAGCATAAGAGTTATGTTTATGTACTATTTAGTAATACAGAAGGATTTTTTTAAAGGCTGAAATAGGTATGTCAGGCAATTCATAATTCCAAACATATAACTGGGTTCGTGCATCTTATTTTTTTGGTTTCTTCCCCATATTTTTATCAGAGTCCCATCTGACTTTAAGTAATTTAGGGGCAGCAGCTCCTAACTCAGATTCAGAGTCCTCCTCAGAGGAACTGCTCAAAGTGTCTTCATGTCTCCCCAAATCATAGTCGCTGTGATCTGGTGTCTTGTCCTGTGCTGTTCCTTTCGTTTTGTCCGTTGTTTGACACTGCTCCAAGAAGGCTATGGCTTTTGTAAGAGAGTCCACTCTTTCTTTTTTGTCCTTAAATTTAAAAGTGAGCCCTTCAGGAAAGAGCAATTTGTAGGGCGTGGAATTTTTCTGTAGAAAGGTTGTCAGATTTTTATATTGCTTCCTCTTTCTCCTGATTTCAAATGGAATGTCTTTTAATACTTTTATGTCTGTACCTTCAATTTTTAGGGTAGTCCCATTAGTCACTTTAAGTAATTGATCTCTGCTTGATCTTTTGGAGAATCTCACAAAAACCTCTCCGGGCAGATTATTTTTCTTGATGTAATCTGGATAGGTCCGACAATCCATATCCATATCCGATTGTAAAAGTTCCGCTGTAGTATCTGCAACCGGTGCCAAGGCATTGCTTAAAAGAGAAGGCATTTCTCTTCTGCCCTTCCCATGTCCTCCACAGATTCCCAGCCCTTGGTAGAGGGCTGGGAAGAAAGAGAAGAAGAACACCAGACATTCAGCCAACAACCCAACTCCTTGGGACTGGGAGGTAGTGGCAGGGCAGTGAAAAAGTGCCACCTACTGGGGGCAGCAGGTAGGGAGGGTGTAAAGGACTCTTTCCTGCCTCCTTGCTCCAGGACTGATTTAACTGCTAGAAGTGAGATGTGTGGGAAGGGCACAGTTTTTCACTTGGGATACTCTATAGATGGTTACTTTCTATTTCTATGCTTGGCTGGGTAGCTTAGCTGACAAGAGAAGTCTTAACTGTTTTGATAAGTGTTTCCCATTTTGAGGAGTCATACAATCATAGAACCATAGAGTTGGAAGGGGCCATACAGGACACCTAGTCCAACCCCCTGCTCAATGCAGGATCAGCCCAGAGCATCCCTGTCAAGTGTTTGTCCAGCTGTCCAGGGAGGGGGAGCTCACCACCTCTCGAGGCAGCTGATTCCACCGTTGCACAACTCTTACTGTCAAAAAGTTTTTCCTAAGATCCAGCTAGTACCTTCCCGCCCTTCATTTAAACCCATTATTTTGAGTCCTGTCCTCTGCTGCCAACAGGAACAGCTCCCTGCCCTCCTCTGAGTGACAGACCTCCAAAGACTTAAAGAGAGCAGTTATATTCCCCCCTCAACCTCCTCTTCTCCAGACCGAACATTCCCAGGTCCCTCAGCCTTTCCTCACAGGGCTTGGTCTCCAGGTCCTCGATCATCCTTGTCACTCTTCTCTGTACCCGCTCCATTCTGCCCACATCCTTAATGTTTTATATACCCAATTATAAATACTAAATACAAATCTAAATGTCTTTGTATGTATAGCAGCTATGTCTATGGATGACACACTTTAATCATCTGATTTTACACTAGTGACACATTCATATGTTTAAAGGAGGGAGACCTCCTGCTCCCCCTTTTCATTGTCTGCCAGCCTGCAGAGGGATGGCAGTAGGGATTTTTTTTTCAAAATGGTGCTAGGCCAGTCTTGCAACACCACTTCTGGCAACTTCCTGGAAGTGACATCATGCCCCCAGCGTAATAGTGAGACAATGCTCTAAGATTTGGGCAAAACTCTATGATTTTGCCATAGTTGTTGTTGTTCAGTCGCATAGTTGAGTCCGACTCTTCACGACCCCATGGACCACATCACGCCAGGCCTTCCTGTCCTCCATTGTCCTCCAGAGTTTGCTCAACTTCATGTTCATTGCATTAATAACACTGTCTAACCATCTCATCGTTTGCTGTCCCCTTCTTCTTTTACTCAATCTTTCCCAGCATCAGGATCTTCTCCCGTGAGTGCTCCCTTCTCATTGGGTGGCCACAGTATTTGAGCTTCATAGCCTTTTGTTATTGGGGTTTTCTTGGCGAAGATACTGGAGTGGGTTGCCATTTTCCTTCTCCAGTGCCATAGAGTGTTGCCCAAATCCAAGAGTGTCACTGCAGTGTCACGCAGGCACCATCTCCCCCCATTCCTGCCCTCCGCATTGGTAGTGAGCCGTCAGCTGGCAACCCTCATTTAAAGGTACTGGTTTTCTTCACTGCCAGTGGATGTTGTGATGGCCATTAGTGTAGATGGCTTTCCGAGACAATTTTACATATGCACTGACCCCATCTGGGATTGACCATGAAGTTGTTGGTATTTTTTTCAATCAGGAAATGCTGCACTTAATTGCCTTCTCAACCCATCATGTCTGAAGGAAGAGATTTATGCAATCAGGTATGCATTATTGTAAAGATCTGCCTCCACTGCAGTTGCTGGAGTGGGCTGAATCTGCTGGTCGGGCGGCATTTTACAGCCAGTGATTAATGACTAGAGCACTTCTCTGGACTTTCTTTTGCTGAAGCATTCGGGATTGCTGTGTGCTGGTGCAGCAGCCGGGATTTATTTTTCGAGCTGGTATTTATTGTCCTTACTCAGTGAGGTAGCACTCAAGAATTGATTTTAATAGGTTAAAAATAAATTTGCCGTTTCAAAGTCATCCTTTTGTTCCTGTGGAAGTAGCTTCTATGGTCCAGTTTGGCGGCTTTGGTTCTATAGATTTTGTGCTTTGCTATCAGTCGGCAAGGCCTTTGAAGCCTGGCTTCAGCAGGCAAATTACATCTAGAGGAAGGCAAAGCCTACCACATTTACACTCAATGCATACTGAAACCACAGCAAATGAGCCATGGCCAAGCCATTTCAAAGGCTCAATGTTGTCAAAAGTCATGAGAATTGAAAGTAGCTGTACCTGGTTAGAACTTTGTGGTTGACTGAAAATTAAGTCCATTACAGTTCTCCAGTGATCATGTCTTGCTTTAGGTAAGAGCAAGAGAAGGAAGGCGTCATGGTATAGCCCAGTTTTGTCAGATCTCAGAAGCTAAGGAGGGCCGATACTTGGGAGGGAGACCACCAAGGAAGACTCTGCAGAGGAAGGTCATGGCGAAGGACCTCTGCTTCTCACTTGCCTTGACATTCCCTTGCTGGGCTTGCTGTAAGTGGGCTGCAACCTGATGGTCCTTAACACTCACACACACAGGTAAGATAAAATGTTTGACTGCCTTTGTGTTCAGTAACAGGATTTGCCCATCTAGCTCCGTACTCTCAACTGTAACTGGCAGTGGCCAGCCCTGCTGTATACCACCTAGGTCATGGTGAGTCTTTCAAAAGCATCCCCATGAGCCTTTGGGAAACACCCTCAAAATAAAGTTTCTGACATAGCTATTTGCAAGGTAGGGCTTTTAATTAAGGGGGTAGGGCCCCGAAATGCCCCACTGTAGCTACGGGCCTGAAACTAAGGCTGTAAAGGACTCGTGTTGGTTTTAAAGAAATTCTGTTCTAGAGATATATGCTGGTTTGACAATCATTCTCTCTCCCAGGCAAATCCTTTCCTTCCCTTTTATGATACAGCTCTTTTGGCCACAGTCTTCAGCCTAATCATACATAGGAGGGAAAAAAGGGAGGGGATCTCACTCCAGTCACAAAAGTTTTTTTAATTTTAAACTATGTTGCTAGAAGGTAGGATGCCAGTGACCTGGTGATATATGGGCCCTTATCTTGTAGAGGAAAAAAGCAAGGCTCTGATGGATATTTGTAAGCTCATTCTTCTCAAGTATCGAGGTAATCCATCTTTGTCTCTCCTCGCTGACATTGGGACATTCGATAACTAGATGAGCCAAGGCACTATCTTCCCCACATTGCAGAAACACCAACGTTTTGAAAAAGGAACTCCCAAAAAGTGACCTTTCATTTCTGGGGTTAATATGGCATCCACTCTAGCAGGCAAAAAATAAATTAATTAATAAATCTCAATATCAGGGAACCCACATGGACTTCAGATATGCTGGTAAGGTAGCTGGAAGTTCAAGTCCATTGTTTGCAAGAGAACATATCCTTCTTGCTCATTGATTTGTGCATCTGAAATCTAGCATCAATAGCTGCTTTTTGACCCTTTGGAGTGCAAGAATAGTAACACTGGAGTAAAGCATAGTTGTTCCAGTCTCTGATCAACCAGCCTTTTCCATTTACTCTGGAAGGGATCTTCTCCTAGTCTAAAAAGCAGTTGAGATCTACAGTTAAAAAGACTCTTAATCCTGAGTTTAAATGTGTCCAGCCAAATTACTGATTCTAATGAAGGAATTGCAAATTGTTGGCGAATAGCTATATTGAATACACACTTTGGTAACCTGGTTATTTTTCTCAGGAATTTTAATAAGGAGGAATCCATAGCCTCAGATATACCTTCTATCCACACTCTGGTGCCATAAAGTATCATTTGATTAATTTTACCCCCCAAAAGTCCTTATAACTGCTGGGTAATACTTCCCTCCTTCTGAGTGAAAAAAAAAGTGTCAAGGCATTTAAAGCCAACTGCTCAACTGCACAGGGGAGCGGGTGTGAGTGATATGAGCCCACAATGTTGCCCACGTGTGGGAAAACTCCACTCACTTCACATGCTTGTCAGAGGGCATGAGAGGAGCCTCTGGGCAACAACAGAGAGGCCTGGCCAGACCACCTCCTTCATGGCCTCATATCTCAGTGGACTGGTGACCTGTGACTCACAGGGCTCTGCAAAGAACTCCCTCACCATCACAGCCTATGTGTCCTATCTCATGTGCCTACTGCTCCCAGAGGAGCCAAGGATCCACCCAATGACTGCCATCTCACAGGTCATTGTGGTGGTAGCTGTGTGTGGGGGAATTGTTTAGTGAGGGATGAACAGCAGCAAAGCTGCTTTTGCCCACCTCTTCCTCAGTTCACACCAACATGCCCCTCGGCCTGCATGCACTCAACTTGTTGGGAGAGCTTGTCTTCCCAGCAAATGAGCTAGTTGGCCCACTCAGCAATCTTGCTCTTGATGTGCAGGTCACACAGAGTCACCAACGAGTAGACCTTCTGCTGAGTGAGAGGCTGAAGGTGGGCCTCCAGTACATCTTGCAGCCTTTTCACCAGTGTGTGCACTGCTGGAACCACATCTGCACATCCTGCAGCGGGCTCCAGAAAGGAGGCCAAGTCCTCACAAGCCATGCGGATCATAGGGATGACCAGAGCCAGACTTGCCATGTCAGACAAGCGGATCTATGTGTAGCTCTTAAAGAGCCTAAGAACTTCCACAGTCTGAGAAATGGTCAGTCACTCTTTGTGGGTGAGCCAGCTCTCTTCCCGAAAAACCCCTGTCTCAGAAATCAGGGTAGTCAGGGCTCTCTTCTGCTCAGGCATGGCACAGGTGGAGTTCCAGTGAGTGCTCATGTCACCGATCAGGCAGTGCACTGGCATGCCTGTCAGTATCTACTTCTTGTGCAGCAGATGCGTGTCCCTCACACTGCAAGAGAAGTGACCTGTGATGTGCTGGCATTTCTGGAGGAGATACCTGAACTCATGGGTCTCAGATTCTTTGCAGAACCCAGCCCTCGAGAGCCCTAGAGGAGAGAAGTGAAAGGTAACGTTGTAGCTTTTTAACTTTAAATGTCTCTAGCAGCTGGAGTTGAATAAAAGGCGAATAAAAGCCAAATAATGGTTGCGGTCACACGCACGAGCTAAAGCGGGGGGGGGGGGGGAGAGGCTATTTTCTTCTGACGGAAGTTGACCCATAGTTGCATGCTCACACAGTCTTTTGAAGCTGCGGGCGCAACCCGCCACTGTGTGATCAGACACAGTGGCTGAGTTAGGGGTTTTTTTGTGCCATTTGTTTTCGATGTGCTTAAATGAGGGATTGATGATTCGCACCTCAGCCCTGAGGGCTCCCTATGGAGTGTTGAGAAGGGAAAAACTTGCTGAGAAGGGGAAAAAACAATGGCATGGAGTTGGGATGGCCTGATCAGACCATCCCGACGCCATGAGAGCGTGCCAGAGAAACCAGACAGGGGAAAGTCCACCCGTCGTGACCTGTTTGCTACCAGACTTTCCCTTGTTTACTCCGCTTCTGCGGTGGAGCAACACAGGTTGCCCCTGGCTGCGGGATGCTTCCCAGATGTTCGTGTCTGATCGTGCATTTTAATTCCACCCGACATTTGCGCCTATGTTAGGGCGAATTGTGCGTATGATCACAGCCAATATCAGCATTTTCAGTATAATCTATATTGGTAGCCAAATCAGATTCTCTACTCTGTATTTGGCTTAGAAAATACCAAAAAATATCGATAAGGTATTTTTGGGGTATTTATTCGGCTTGGTTTATACCAAATGCACACTCCTCGTTGCCACCCTGCAAAATAACTGCTGAGCATCATCCATAGATGTGGCAAAATAACAATACACGATAATGAAATCAGACTCTAAATTACTACTACTTCATGCCTTTTGATCCCTTTACAAAGAAGCTGACTGATTAACATGCAAGCACATCAAAGGCTGCAAGAACCATTCTAGTAGATTCTTTCATCAGGGCCTTTCTCTTTTCTCTAACCACCATCTGGCTTTATGACTGCACACATTCTCCTATTGTCTTTCTCTCAGGAAACTGAAAGCCACTGAAATTGTTTTCCTGATATCATTTGGGTAGGTTTTGATCCGTTTTACAAAAATGTACTGCTGGCATTTTCCCAGAAGAACTCATAGGACATGCGAGGTTTCAAATTAGCTCCAGATAATGGACAGAAAATGAAGTCGTAAAAAACTTTGTTTAGTGCTTTTCCTCCTTTCTCTTCACTAAGAAATTAATGGAACATTAGCTTACTCCATCATGCTTATAATTTCAGAAACGTCTTTATTATTGTGCTACTTTGTCACTTTGGTATTCCTCACCCCCACCTTGCTTTCCTCTAGGGACAAAAACTCTGTGATAATCCTCGTCTTCTGTACATTTTTCTTTAAAACTGGCTTCTACCCTACAAGTAGGGTTTCCGGTTCTGGCTTGGAATATTCCTGGAAATATGAGGGTGGTGCCGGGGAGGCTTCACATCAGTGGGGATGTGATGCCATAGAGTCCACCCTCCCAAGCTACCATTTCCTCCAGGAGATCTCAATAGTCTGGAAAGCAGTTGTAATTCTCGGAGAAATCCAGGCTGCACCTGGATGGTGGTAACTACACATAATATACCCAGGGCTTAAAAAAAAAGAGGTGCTAGAACTCTCAAGAGAGAAATGAATAATTTTACATCTGTATACTGAAAACTCATGAACTTTTAAACATTTTAAAAAGAATTTTGTTGAAGAGGTTCCGGAACTCTGTTTCAGTACATTCCCCCAGAAAAACAGCCCTGAACATACCTATAGGAAACAGTGGGTTAGAGGGTTGCAGCCAGAAGTTGGAGGAATTCTTACCACAGCAATTTCACCCACTTCCCCCTATTGTCTGGAGCCCCCTGATCTGCATGGATATTCATCCATGCTGGATCCTGCAAACCCAGGGAAAACCTTTTCCCATGATCCTTTCCACCCCATCGATGGTCATTTCTGACTTGGAGGGAATCTGTGTGCTTCCATTGGCATTGCATAGGATACTCACCACTGTCAGGAAGAGAAATTTAGCACAATGCAAAGGAATCATCGATTGGTCCCTTCCATCATGGATTCCCTATAATGATGGCTCTAGGATGCTGCCTTCTTAAACACAAGAGATATATTGACAAATAGGCATTTATATCTCCGCTGCTTTAACTGAACTAGTGACAACATCAATCTTACTTTCACATTCACTTTCCCACAGGGGCATAAACTATGGGGGGGGGGCAGTGGGAGTCAAGCCCCCTCTAGGATTCCCCAGCAGGGGCAAATTCACCACCCCCGCACACACTGCCAGATACCATAATGAAGCTGCTCAGGTTGTCAGGTTCTCAAGTTCAGTCAATCCTGTTTACCTTTGTAGCAACTTAACAAATTCCTAGGAGCGCAGGGTTGGGTTTCTTTGTTTTTGTAAAGATAAGGAGGGAAGGGGACCTTCAGTGGATAATAGTGTCTGTGAAGAAATAATAGAGAGAGAGAAAGAGAATGGGAGGGAGAAGGAAAAGATCAATCCATTTAGCAATCAGGGGCTTCAGTGGCTGGACTGAAGAATGTATTTCCTGCAGACTGCAACACAAAGCTGATGTAAGTACAGCTCGATTCAAGTTTAGTAGCACCTTAGAGACTAAACAACGTGGGGGGTATAAGCTTTTGAGAGTCAAAACTCCCTTTGCTGTTATCTGATGAAGGATGCATCAGCTCCCAAAAACTTATACCTCAATAATCTTGTTAGTATCTACGGTGCTACTGGACTCAAATCCAGCTGTTCTTGTGATTCCCCCCCTTTGGGTATTAACTCGCAGATTTCAAGTCTGGAATTCCCAAAATCAAACTAAGGCTGAGGACAGACCGGATATCCGCAGTGCAGTGCGAGCAGGGGAAAACGCCGCGGGGACAACTCGTCCCAGGGCTCCCCATTCGCACTGGCTGCAGCAGTGCGGGAGAGTACCCGGGAGGAGGCAGACCATGGCGTCCAGACTCCACAGCAGCTCCTGGTGCTTCCACTGCCACGGTGCGCGGCTTGTGGCTGTTCCGGTGAAGCGCGACTGTTCGACATAGCCACAGTCGTTCACATTTCCTGCGCTGCTTCCTGCATGCCATAGATGCGTCCACACCAGCAGGAAGTGGCAGGGACATGCGGCCAGATGCCTGGAGACCAGTTTCCAGGGGTCTCCGGCTGAAGTGGAAGGATAGCGCCTTGGGGACCGGTGAGTGCGCGTGGCCGACGGGGGACAGCTGTGGCTAAGTGGATGGCCTCTCTGCCTCCACTTTTAAAGCAGAGCCATAGCGGCCCACATTGTCAGTCTGTCCTCAGCCTAAGTTTCCCACCACCCTTTTGTGGTGTCAGCGTCTTGTGTACACCCAATTCCCCACCCCCAAGTCCCCTGAACAACAGACGGATTTTTTAAAGCACAGGAGTTTTTTTGGGTGGGGGGTATTTTTGCATTGTGTGTGTGTGTGTGCCCATGCCTGGAAGTCATGGTGACCTTTGATGACTCCTGCTGGGGCACAGAGGACATTCAGAGATATGGCTTGATAGTCTGCCTCTGGCCTCCTGGCCCTGCTTTTCTCTGGAGGTCTCCCATCCAAATACTTGTCAGGGTCAGCCCTGCTTAGCTTCCAAGAGCCGATGAGATTTGGCTTGCCTGGGCTACCCAGGTCAGGACTTAAGCATAGTTTTGATTGTGTTATGTTGATTAAAAAAAAAAACCTTAATAATATAGCTGCATTATATAACATGGGGACAAAATGAGCAGTGAGGGCTAATGCAGCTTTCTCTGTGCAATTACCCATCCATGAAGTTCCTTTCCTTTCCCTTTTTTTGTGGGAAAGGTTTTGTTCCCTCGGTCTTGTACTGTTTCTTCATTCTCCCCCCTCCTTCTCCTATTGCTCCTGGTGTGTCTCCAATGACAATTTGGTCTTTTAAGCATCTGAAAATAATGGAATTATATAATTGATCTGATAATCATAGAAACTCAACGTGTGTAATTTTCCATTTAGGGTGCTTCATAATTATTGAATGACACTGTTATGAATTGGTGTATCCAGTTCAACAACTGTGAACGGAATACCATTTTCATTAGGATTTTGTGGGAATCTTCACTGGCCATTTTCTTAGAGGGGGATCTTTGAGATGGTGGCAACAATGCTGTTCCCCATGATACATCCAGCCTCCCCCCCCCCAATGTTATGATGTTACAACATTACTGCACATGCAAAAAACAAGGAGGTTTCATCACTGATGAAGTCATGATGATGTGGTTGCACAAGCCCTTTTAAAAGGAAGTGCGGAACACTTAAGTTCCTTGCTGAGAACAGCTGCCCAACATTAGAGTTTCTGAATAACTGGGAGGAATGTTTTCCCATCTTTATTGTCCTTGAAGTTGCCTGTTTCTGTCATGAGCCTCTTGCAAGTCTACTGAGAAAGAGCCATCGAAACGGAGGACATATTCCAGAGTCTTCGTTTATAAATGACAATAGTTGAAGAAAGTTGATGGAATTAGTCTTTGTGCAATTCATGGCTTTGTAATTTGTGCTAAACGTTATGTTTTGAACAGTCTTGAACAGAGAGTCCAGGATAGAGTTACAACCAGAGATAATAGGCCTTGGGGGGGGGGGGATATTGTTATGTAGTTTTGGTTGTATATAGAATACTGGGGTTCTGGGGTTAGTATTATCAAGTAAATATCTTTCCTTAGGTGTAATATATCCCATAATAAAACCTTCCTCCAATATAGTTCTAATCATACATTGAATTGATGGACCTGGGTTTGTTTTACAAGAGGTATACACTGGATTATTAAATTGCCTCATAACTTCCAATTCATAATCTGACCTATTTTGAGCAACAATAGCACCACCCTTATCTGCTTCTTTAATTATAATACTAGGGTCACTAAGTTTATTTAATGCCAGCTTCTCTTGGTTACTCAAATTTACCCATCTAGATTTTAAATTACATTCCAGGTTTTCTAAATCACTCATTCATCTTTCCTCGAATACTTGTATAGCAGGAGGGATGGCCCCAGGAGGTATTAAGTGGGATACAGTATGAAAGGGAATATGCTTTTGGTCACCTGGTTGTACACTGTCCCTGAAAAAAGCTTTTAATCTCAAGGTTCTGACAAGTTTGAAAACTTGGCCACTGGACCTGGACACCTGCCTGGATTTTAACTTTTAATACAATATCTTATTTATATAATTTTAACTATGCTTATATAAACTAAGTATTATTGTTATATATTACAGATTCCCTTGGCAAAGCCTGTTAGCAAAACACAGAAGAAATTTTTGGAAACTTAATTGAGTAAAAAAGTATATTTTTACCAGATTTTGCACCATCGGCCTTGGTCCTATTTTTATCTCCTGCGACTCTTTATTGTCTTGAAATCAATATGTGAAATTCACTCTTCTCCCTGTTGTATCTTCTTGGGCTTTATTGCTCCTTTATGGCCTAACTCAAAGCATTTTCATATTGAAACATTAACGTAGCGGGGCTTGCTCATAGGTGTATAAGGAACTGGAGCAAGGTTACCAGGTCACTCTATGGTCACAACGGGCAAAATTCCCCTTTCAGCTCCTGGAAAAACTGGAAGTGTAACTAGGAAAACAAGAGAACTGTTACCATTGTCACTGGAACCAGCATTATAACTGCTCCAGAACTGACTGGTGTGGAACTACTCCTAATGGACATAATGATTTGAACTTCGGTATGTTTCTTCTCCCAGCTTCTCTTTCTGTTCATTTCCTATTTGGGACATGTCTTTTGAGCTTTCTTTCCTCTGGTCTCCCTGGCTCTTAACTTCCATACCTGTTTTACCCAGACCTCAGCTTTTCCCTTTCTGAAGTTCTAATTCTAACTAAACTGCCAATTTCACCCTCCCAGACTGAAACCGAATGGCAAATTGCTGTGTTCCTTCAGCAACTGAACATTGAGCCTGAGCATTCTGGGCTATTACACCAATTTAGCCAATCACCATCAGAGGCTTGATTGCCATGAATACCATTCAATCAAGATTAGTATAGGTGTCCTTGAAGATGTAATTTGAATCAAATTAGCATTTATTGAATAAACAGCTGTTTTTGATACTGTTCGTGGCATTGGATAAAGAAATGATTTTAGTTTCGTAATGGAAATTCTCTGTACTGCTGACTAAACTCAAGTGGTCCCAAATGGGATTTATTTGCGTCAGGAAAGATAACAAATCAAATTAAAGTCATCAGTGAAATTAGCCAGTCATGGCTGAAGTGTGTTTGTCCTTTTTCTACTCTTCCAGTACAGGCCTTTTTTTATTGGACGTTGCACATGCTTCAGATCAGGGCTGTTGAGAGGTGGGGGCTGGGGGTACACGATTCCAGGGAGTCTGGTCATCCTCGAGAAAAGGATGGAGCCAGGCATATAATGTGATTAGTTAAGTTGATCTTTAAGTTGGATCTAGAAGATAATTCAGGGAGGGAGAAGGAGTTTTTGCCTGGAGGGTTATGATCACTGTGGTATTAGTTGTGAGCTGAGCTAGGTGAGGAAGTATCAGACCCAGTGGTCTGGTAAACCACCTATGCCAAAACCTTGGTTTATAAAGTCGGTGTCCATTGTGAATTGGATGTTTCACATGGATGCCCAATGGTATGTAGGTTCTCCTTTAAAAGAAAAAGTGGGGGAGAGTAGGGCAAACTGAGACGGAGCCTCTCTATGATTGGGTATTCATATGGATGGCAGGCCTAGTGCACACCTGCAAGGAGGAAGGGATGGAGTCACACCTGTCCTCAATCACGCCGCTTCAACAATGCCCCTGTTGAATGTATGAATCTGGGCTGAACCATTCAAGACTGAGAGCAACTGGTATTGACCTTACTGGACAGCATGACCAAACCTCTGCAGCCTGGTCCTATCCATGCTGGTTACTTGAAAGCAAGTCACACTAGGCTTAGTGAGCCCCACTTATACATATATAAGCAACCTTAATTTGTAGATATAATGTTTGTGATGAGTGCACTTCTTGATTCTAACAGAATTCTAGAAGACCCTGTTTGGAGGCTGGAGCATCCCAGTTTTTTCACTGGACTGCTATGGCGGGATATATTCTTCCAAGTACAACCAGGGAGTACTTTTGTTGCACAACCAGGGAGTACTGTTTGGAGCTAGAGACCTTAAACCTGTCAGTTGTTTTAAATGTACTCAAATGTTCAAGCTGTGAAGTTGCTAACTTTTTACTGGGCCCTGTGGCACTTGTTCTACAGTCATTACCAGATGATAAGGCTTATCTCCAAGCCATGAAAAGCTTTCCCTGCTGATTTTTCAAGATCAAGCTGTTACTATAGGCAGGAGCAGGCTAGGCGGTCTTTTTCTTATCAGCTGACATCTGTATTTGATGTCTTACTGCTGAGGCACCCAGGGCATCAAGACCCAACAGTTACATCTGTGCAAGGAGATACTGTTAAATTATTCCACTCTGACCTTTTACAGCTGGATCCTTTGCATGTTTACTTGGAAGTGAGTCACAGTAAGTTCAGCAGGACTTACTCCCAAGGAAGCATGCATTGAATTGTCACCTTAATTGTATGCTTGCAAGCCATTTTGTGTGAACCACTTTGTATTATAAACTTGGAGTAAGATTTTGTGCTGATTTTCAGGGTGGTTTTTAAAATCTGACACTTTGTTAAGGTTGCTGGCATAGATAAATCAGCTTATTGTAAGTTGAAACTTGGCATGAGTAACTTAAGGATTTTGTTTTGGATGGCCTTTGTTAGTTTTAGTGGAGACAGTCAACTTAGAGGAGTAGAAAATCAATTCATTCCTTCTCAGAGCAGGAGAGAGAAAAGCCACGAATCCTTAACTATTATCTTTGAATTTAATTGGGGTTTTAAAACTAAAGCTTAATTCAACTCTTTTCTTTTGAGGATGAATAACCTGTGTAATTAATGCCAGCTTATTTGACAAGCTGCCGTGTAAATGTTGGCAGCCTTATTTGGGGCTCTTTTGTTTGTTTGTTTGTGTAGCAGGCATCTCTGGGCACAGCCTGCTATGTCTCAATTTTGGGAAGCGAGCCAGTTTGAAGATAAGAGTTGACAAGGCTTTGTCATAAATAACACAAAGCAAGAGTGTTTCTTGTCCTGCATGGGAGTAAAAACAAAACAAATTAAGAGGCTTAGCTAGCCTGTAGATCACATTTCCTGCTGATGCAGCCTTTAAATAGCCAAGTTATTGACCTCTGAAAAATGGGTCTGTATAATGGAAATGCTGACAGACTGTAAACCAAAAGTGTTCTGCTAGGTGGCGGGGACTGTAATTATGGGTACATAAATACTCTCCTCCTATTACCTTGCAAGACCAAGAGAAAACAAACTGCCATCACTGCGTACCCACTGAATTATCTCAGTGAAAGGTACTACCGGTCTCTTGAATTCTGCATTGTACTTCCTCTGTGCGACGTTGAATATTCTCCATGTACGTTCTTGTTGAAGTTATTTTATAAATAGTTAATAGACAAATACGGACAAAATATTACACTCTGCTTTCAAACAGCTAATTTTTTAAAAATAAAAATGACAAATAGGTGTATATTTCTTGGCATGCACAGGCCATCCTAAACTTCAGTGGACTTCAGTGGACTCAGAAGGGTATAACTCTACTTAGGATGGCACAGTAAATCATTGAGCCAATTCTAATAGCAATTTCCCCCTGACTGATTATTTTTTTGAGATTTAGAGAGGTTAGAAAGAATTTTCAGGTGGAGAAGCAACATTCAGCAACTTCTCGGTTATATTCAGAATTAAAAGGCAAACAAAAAAAATATCCATGACCTCAGCTCAACTGTTCACACAAGCTTTTAATGGTATATAACACCTTTACATTCTCATTTGCATTTAAAGGTGCATACAGCCAGTTCATAAGGGCTCAGATGGAATGTGCATCCAAATGTTTGTATGCATGATCAATGTGCACAGAAGGGTGTTTATACTTGTAGCATTCTCTTAGAGATTGTGGGCACAGGCGTTTTAATAAGATGTGCTGTGGACATGTTCTTTGTTTCTGGAAGTAACTTTGGTTTGGAACCATGAACCTTTCCTCCCCACCCACCCACTGACCACAGAATCATAGAGTTGGAAGGGGCCATACAGGCCATCTAGTCCAACCCCCTGCTCAATGCAGGAGCAGCCTAGAGCATCCCTGACAAGTGTTTGTCTAGACAAGAACTGTGAAAGTTTGGGAAGAGTCATGGCTCCATGGTAGAGTATCTGCTTGGCATGCAGAAGGTCCCACGTTCAATCCCCAGTACCTCCCATTAAAAGGCAATAGGTGCTGCATAAGACCTCTATCTAAGACCCTTGCCAACCTGAATACACAGTTCTGAACTTGATGAACCAATGTTCTTCTTATCTTTAACTGTTACTACCTCTGAAGTACACAGCATTATTGAAATATATGTTGTAAAAATATTCCCACCAATCAAGGTGGATGACGACAGATTAGGGAGAAAAAGCAAAATGTCTAAACTCACAGGTAACAAGAGAACTGAAGTACAAGAAAAAACACAGCTATACCTCTTTCCTTCAAAATAATACTCTCCTTATGAAATTAACTGTAAGATACCTCTGTGCTCCTTAGAGAGGGTGTTTCATCAGGCTGGAGCCACCGGTGAAAAAGAATGGGCTTGTGCTATGGTGAAGGGGTCAGCCAGGAGGATACTCTGGAGGCCTCTGGGTGGCAAACAGGCTCATAATGAATAAACAAGTACAACATAACTAACTAGCTTCTTAATGTTAGGTATGATTTGTGTTTTTCATATGCCACTTCCTTGAGGGCCTGTGAGAGAAAGCTGGGACTCAACATGGGGGTGACCACCAGTATGGGAACAACTCTGCTTCACTCACTGTCACAAGCTACTTACAAGGAGAGGCTGCCAAAAATCCTAATTGCCTCCTAAATTTTTGAATGTCTCCAAAGGTTTGTAGATCATACCTTGAGGGACCACGATGTTCCTGTTAAAGAAATTGCTGGACTAACCTACGAATATTTTTAAAAGCTGGGGCGGAAAGGCAGTAATCCACACAGATACAAACCCTGTGGGATTCAAACAGTTTGGAAATGTGTGCAATTCCTAGAACTGTGTGTTACTTTGTTGTAAGCTATTCTGTTTCACTGTTCAATTGATTAATGTACTTAATCAGTCTTGTAAGAAAACCTTTATCGATAATTCCAAAGAAAACTTAATACCAGCCCCAATCACACATGAAATTAGCCGCAGGATAGGCATGAATGCCATGTGGATTTTAAGGGCGCAATCACACCAGAACATCTGGCAAGCATCCCACACCTGTCAGCAACCTGTTTCTCTCCACCGAAGAAGCGGAGTTAAAAGATACTAGGGAAAGTCCAGTATCAAACAGGTTTGCTACGGACCACAGACGGACTTTCCCTGTGTGATGGCGTTAGGGACTGTCTGATCAGGCTATCCTGACGCTATGCCGTTCCCCCCCCTTCTCAGTATGCGCATCATCACATACTGCCATAGGAAGCCCTCAGGGTGGAGATGCGATTCATTGATCCCGTTTAAGCACATTGAAAAAAACGGCAACCCCCCCTCACCCACGATTGTGTCTGATCACGCAGTGGCGGACTGTGCCCACAGCTTCACAGAACTGTATGATCACGCAACTGTGGGTCAAATTACTCCGGAGCAAATAGCCTCACTTCCCCCCTGGATTATCTTGCTCCTGTGACCGGGAGCACCATTTTTCTTTTGTTGAAACTATTAATTGGAATTCATACATGACTTTTTGATGTACTTAATTAAGTCATGTCATGTTTGAGATGTCAGATATCTGATTCATGGATAAGACACCAAGGGAATAAAATGAGTTCTGAAAAGGAATGAATTCTAAGGAGCGACAGAATGGAGTTGAAATAGGAGTGATGAAGAAACAAATCAAGATCCTCAGGCACACATCAGTTTAAAAAGATTTTCATCAGATAAAATTAAATCAGTGCTTTCAAGGGTAGTTTAAGAGTGTTCAGACCCATATGTGATGGTATGGAGACACAGTCAGAAGTACAAAAGAGGATAGATAATAGATCTTGGTGATTGATAACAGACTTGCTAGTCAGGAAGAAATGCTAATTCTGAAAATAAATTAAGAGTATAAAACCAATAGAAGAGAATATAATAGAGTTGCTCAAGAGAAAGACTGGAAGGCTTCAGAGCAGTTCTGGGAGTATAGTTGAACACAATTTGCATATAAAATTAATTAGGAAAAATAATATTTTGAGAGATTCCAGAAGGTATTGAAGATTATATAACCACATTTAGAGAAATCTGTGAGTATGATGAAGTGTTTCACTACATCAAATAGTACACTGCATTGTCCCATGTGGATCATGGAAGCAGCACAAAAGATCCAGCCCACAGGCAAGTTTTGCAGAAACACTTTATTTTATAAAGTGAAAAAAATTAAAGTGTGCACATGAGAAGAAGAGATTGGATTTATACCCTGCCCTTCACTTGGAGTCTCAGAGCGGCTTACAAACTCCTTTCCCTTCCCCTCCCCACAACAGACACCCTGTGAGGCAGGTGGGGCTGAGAGAGCTCTGACAGAAGCTGCTCTTTTTCAAGAACAGCTGAGCCCGAACTATGGCTTGCCCAAGGTCATCCGGCAAATGCAAGTGGAGGAGTGGGGAATCAAACCCGGTTCTCCCAGATTAGAATCCGTGCACTTAATCACTACACCAAAAGTGAGGACTGAAAATACTTGAGGAAGCATGGAATGTTGACAGCAGTTGAGAGGCCATGAGAGATAGGGAGAAGAAATTAGCCTCCTTGTACTCTGAAGAACTTATTTATCTTGGTGAGGGGAGATTTTGAAGGATGGGATTTCAAAACTCCTCTCCCTTCTGATTCTCTGTGCCTCCCCAATCTCTTTAAGAAAGTATTTACTTTTTGCATTAATCTAAACAAACAAAAAGAGGGAGATGCCCAAAATTGGCCTGATGAGCACTAAATATGCTCCAGGAGCATAGATTGTTCAGAGCAGTTGAGTGTCAGTCAAAGGTTAAAGGGCAGAGGGATGGAAATCAGCCTGCTCAAACCCTCCCAAGCAAACTCTTGATCATGTGCTTCTACTGCTGTCACTTGGTTTTTGACCATGAGCCGCCTGCCTGTTTCTAGTCCCCTCCTTGCAGAAATGGATTCACCTCCTATCAAGAGCACACAGATCTCTTGGTGTAATGGCTGTAGAGCTCTTCTGACTTCTCAGATCTTGACTGCTGGGATTCTTTTTAAGACAAATAGGGTATGCTATAGTTTCTGAGCACTCAACCATCCATCTTCACTGCCCCCCTAACATCTAGTCCATGTGTGCAACTCTGTGGGGGATACAGAGTTCTCTTCCGTTATCTCCTCATGCCATTGGTGGGACCCTCTAGTTCAGGATCCATGAACTGTAATGTTGAGGGAGGGACTCAGTGACTTTTTGAGAGTCTCTTGTTGTCCCTGTTTTTTCAACATACCTTGGCATTTGCCAATAAATAGAATTTTGTAATTGTGCCGGAAGGTTACTGTATCAATCTTATAAAATCTTTACTGGCTAAGTTGAAACTCTCAAATTAAGAGCTACCTGAATTTGTAAGTGTAACAGACAGCATCAAGTGACCTTCCCTAGTATGCCACTGGCAAGCTTAATCTTCGGTACACAGCTTGGAAGCGCTCTTTTTTTGTGTAAGGAAAGGCCTTTGGATTAGGATAAGAGGGGGTGCTGGAGATCCAGCATATTTCATTCAGTAATTTGTAAGAGGAAAGAATAACTTGTAATTAATTTATAAGTAAAAGGAAAGAATCACCTTCCAGTTTCGACTGCCTTTGTGCAATGTTTACTTTTTGTTTATTTCACTAAGAGAAAATGCATTCAAAGTGACTGGCCAATACGAGCTTAATCGATTAGCCTTGATGTACTTGTGGTTCTGCTCAGAAATAAAACGAAGAACGGGAAGATATAAGACCATGGCAGAAAGTACAAGTGATTAAATTTTGCAGAATGAGCTTTGTTCCTAGAAATACCGTACACAAGGGGGGGGGGGGAAAGAAGCACTAGAAGAGTAACTATTTTCTTTAGAGATCACTGATTGTTATCATGATAGGTTTTCCAAGGGAACGGCTATTGCTTTTTAATCTTGGTGTCTGATTGTCCCTGTTGGAAAGCCTGCGTGCATCACTGCACCTAAAGCCACATGACAAGTTCAGTTTGTTGCCCATCCTGTTTCCTTCCAGTTTCTCTTAGCAGGGATTTCCATATATAGGTTATTTTCCCTCAAGCCACAGTCTTGCAATTAGCTCATTAAACAGTCTCATTTTCGTTTGCACAGATGATCCGATGTCATTGATTTACTTGTGCTGTTTCGGATTTGGCAGTACAGAGAAGGCATGTCAACAAGGCCGCTGGTCTGATAGTTCCTCACAGATCGCATTCCTCCCTAAAGAAGTCTACTCTACAGGCATTCAGACTTTTACAAATCCTCCCCTAGGAGAATATAAATGGGATGAGGGATACAGATTGATGAGACAAGAGGTCAGTTTCATATCTTGAAGCGTCTTGTCAACATCCTCAGGTTGCGACAACTGAAAGGTATCCATGTCAACATAACAAGGGGCAGGGCTCATTTTGTAGCAGGAGCTCCTTTGCATATTAGGCCACACCCTCCTAATGTAGCCAATCCTCCAAGAGCTTACAGAGCTCTTCTTACAGGGGCTACTGTAAGCTCTTGGAGGATTGGCTACATCAGGAGGGTGTGGCCTAATATGCAGAGGAGCGCCTGCTACGAAATGAGCCCTGACAAGGGGAAACCTCAGGAACATTTGGAGCTGTTGCCATTAATGTGGATAAGAAGGAACAAATATTGATGATTTTATCTCCAAAGTACTAAGCAAACTGGTTGCAACGGGCTGCTGTTGAAATTGCCATTTCATCCCAGAGGCTTGGTGGCCATATTCAGTGGCAAGTACTACACATAGCAGTGAGTGATCATTGATTCTTCACTGATACTACTGAGAGATTGGGAATTTGCTGGCTACCTCATCTGATTTTGTAGCATTTCTCCTCTGGAGTTGCAAAGATGAACTTATCCTGAAGTGTTTCAACATATTCTGCCTTCTTCTACATCCAACATTGAACAAGGCTTATTCAGAGGCCTGTTCTGCTAGCTTGCATTAGTTTGGGCCTTTTCAAGTGCTGAACTGTGTCTGTGTGGTGGTGGTGGTGGGGACGGGACAGCCATTCAGGCGCTTGATAATGTGTGTATGTGGGGGGAAGTGACAAAAGCATTTTAGCCCACCACACTATATTTTAAAATGACTTTAAAATGGTGTTATCATCCTTGTGGCAGCCATGATGACACCACCACATCTTGTTTGACACTTTATTGAACATAGATACATCAACAATGTGGTCAGTTTCCTTTTCTCCTGTCACATTCATGTCTTTCATCTCATTTCAAGATCCTTCTGTTATTGTTATTAAATTGGACATGGATTTCTACCTGCAGGTGGCTTATGTCCTTCCTTTTCTTAGATATACAAGGTCTTCAACTGCATTCTTTTTGTGGTTCTTGTCCCTCCTTTATTCTCTGTATATGTACTTTCCCTTATCTTTTACCTCTTTTTATGCCTTTTTCTCTTCTTAGAAATGGGTCTCTAGGCTGTGTTGGGGGTGATTTTTTTTTTGTCTGATTCCATCTCTCCTTCCTGCAGCCCTTCATCCACAGAGGCCCTCAGACCTTGCATCAGCTTTTCAGGGAAAGAGAGGATGGGGGTGACCAATCTCCACAAATGCCTTGTATTGGTACTTCACAGGATCCAACCTATCGTGTACATTTGAACTGTTCTTCACAACCCATCTTGTTGAAGAAAAGCAGTATACAACTAGAGTAAATAATAAGCAAAATATTGATTTATTTCTTTAACAGTGGCCATATTTATCTGAAGATTAACAAATCATACCTCTAATGACATTCCGAGATAACCTCTGCATACATACATTTCATTGTCTATAATAAACACAAAGTCAGGAGTCCACATGCACATCCCCACCAGACAGGGAACGGCATGGGCAAATGGGTCCTGCAGGCGTGGTTTTTCTCTGTAACCACTGAGGAGAAACTTTCCGAAATAGTCAGGTCACCCTTCCCTGACAGAAAGTAGATCAATAAGATTTTGGCTATTTTGAAACTGCTTGACGCACATCTCAGACTATGTGTATGGATCGCAATGTCTTTCTCAGTTTTTTGGACTTTTGGTCTAAGTGACACACTTCAGTACTGTGCTTAGAGAGTGACATTGGCATAATTATTTTATGCAACGTAGTTCCTCCCTGTGTAAAACAGCTAAAAAAAGAGAGAATGGACTGGATTCTACCACTCTGGTCAGCTAAATATGGAGCCTTCCTCTGGACCAAGGGATCATCCTCCTTTCTTACTGGAGAAGGACTCCTTGTGCAGACCAGAGTGGTAGGATCCAAACCATAATTTTTGTTGTTGTCAAGGATGCTATTTTAACATTAGTCAGTCACCATGAATTTCTTTCCTTAACTCTTTCTCCCTATATTTTAAAAAGCTATTCTACCCAGTATAGTTATATATAAAAATAAAGGATGAAAGGCTTGCAAAGGACAGAGAAAGCAGGGCAATTATTCATTTTGCTTAAATCCTATACCTCATTTACACTTAGAAAGTAGACTGCCAGCCTGAGGCTGTTTTACAGAAGGGGTTCGAATTAGTTCAGTTTTTAATAGGCTGGGATGAGACATAAATTACTTTTGCTTCTGAGTTTATTCCTCCCTGTGCTCATCTTAATAGGGCTTCTAAATGTTTCGGAACTTGTGCTTGCTGTGCATACCGATATGGGCATACACATTTTCCCATGATTAGGACACCGAACTGTGGCAGAGAGGGCAGAAGTTGTAATTGCTGATTTCTTGCGCCTGCACACAGTGCTTGCACACGCTGCACATCCAGAACTGATACTCTGTGATGGGCCTTCCGGTGGCAACGCAGGTTGGGAGCTTTCCTTCTCCCCTGTTGAAGGGACACAAGGAAGAAAAACAATGATTATTAAAAATAATTTTTACATAATAGGGCAGTCTTGTCAGTAAGGAAAACATAACTAACAGTTTTATTCAAAAAGTTAATTTCAGTTGAGAGTCCAGTTGCCAACAAGCCTGGAGAAAAGTGACCTCTTTCTTTAACAGAGGTTTACAGCACAACGGTAAGCAGAGCTACACTTTTCTATGCCCATGGACTAAGAAGGGCATAACTCTGTTTTAGGGTGGCACTGTTATTGTGTGGAAATGGGCTGTAGAAGCTTTTATGGCATGGAGGTAACTTGTTATTTACACTGCATTAAAGCTCTGTCCCTCTCCAGGCAGTTGGCAACCCTAGCTGAGAATCAACACTTTCCGATGTCCATCCAGAAGTTAAAAATGAATCGCAGTGCACGGCAGTTATTTTTAGCAGCGCTGCAGCAAACAGATGCAGCATGTCAACTCGTAAGATTCTATCACCGTCGCTGCAAGAATAAAAGCCATAAGCTTACTCTTCCAGAAGACCATCCAAGTCTGACTTCTTGCTGCTTGTCGGACAACGTTTAGCGAATATCTGCAGGGCGAGGTCTTCGTACTGCTCCCTTTGTTCTGCACTGAGGGTTTCTAAAGACTCAAGTTTCACAAAAGCTTTCGAACAGATACCAAAGGCTCTATTGGCACACGCGCAGAGAGCCAACAGAGAATAAATCTCGACTGCAGGAATAACGTCTTCATAATCCCGCAGATGAAGAGCTATAAAACAGAGAACAACATGATGACAGCGTGCTAACATTCTACATTAAATGTGTCCTCTTGTTCTTGATTTCGACTAGGTAAAGGAGTACAGGATACCGACAACAGTTTTGACCAACTAAACCTTTTTGGTGCACTCAATATATTCAGGCATTGTGGATCTGTTAGTGCAGCTTCAAGGTTACAGCAGCAGAATCGCAATACTTGAAGCAGCCCACCAGCACGACAGCTAAGCATCAACAGCCTGGAGCCAAGGGAGGAAAGTGGCTCAGTCGGAATCCTGTGCTCTCCTGTGGCTGGTCCCAGCCCCAGCAACAGAACAAGAGTAGCCCAAGCAAGAAGAAGAAGAGAAGGAGGACTTGGTTTTCATACCCTGCTTTTCTCTACCTTAAGGAGTCTCAGAGGGGCTTACAATCACCTTCCCTTTCCTCTCCCCACCACAGGCACCTTGTGAGGCAGGTGGGACTGAGAGAGTTCTGAGAGAACTGCAACTGGCCCAAGGTCACCCAGCAGGCTTCATGTGGAGGACTGGGGAATTAAACTCCGTTCTCCAGATTAGAGTCCGCCACTCTTAACCACTACACCAACAAGCAAAAGAGGCGGTGTAAGTTAAAACACAGAAGGAGGAGGAGGAAGAGGGGAAAGATTGGATTTATACCCCACCCTTCACTACCAGAAGGAGTCTCAAAGCAGCTTACAGTCTCCTTTGCCTTCCCCTCCCCACAACAGACACCTTGAGAGAGCTCTTTCGAGAACTACCCTTGAGAGAACAGCTCTGAAAGAAGTCATGACAGACCCAAGGCCACCCAGCTGGCTTCATGTGGAGGTGTGGGAAATCAATCCTGGTTCTCCCAGATTAGAGTCCGCACTCCTAACCACTACACCAAACTGAAACCAATGGCAAGCCAAAAACGATTGTTCCTCACCTCTGCCGAGGTAGCATGAGAGCACAGAGGCCAGTGCTTCCACAGAGAACAGGACAGCCCTTGCAAGCTCCTGTGTTCACATTCGACCCCGGCAGAAGAGCTTTAGGATCATGGCCAAATATCCTTTGAGAATCTTCTTGGAGAACTCTGAATACATTTGTGTAAGACCCAAGTGTTGGACTCAGGTGAAAACTGCAACATGAGCTGTTTTGGACACGGTGGATTATGAACCTGCTGTCTCAACAGACAGCAGCAACAAGAACGAAGCCTACCTGTTTTCATGGCTGTATCGATGTAGCCTTCATAGAGCTGTCTTTGGGCAAGAATAAAAAAATGGTACGCTTCGGCTCCTCGCCAAGCATTATCAATCAGGCGACTGTCTGAAGAAAGAACATCTTCCTCAAGCAGACCAGCTAACGCTGAAGTAGCCTGAAAACAAAAACATGGTAAAGAGAAAGAAGCCTGAATGCAAAACCGTTTTTCTGTGCTCTGAGTGACCATATCCCTTTTCTTCATTAAGAAATTTAGACAGTTATTAACTACAGCTTGTTAACTACAAGTCATGATATGATTTTTCCAGCTACGAAGTCACCTGTAAAGCAATGAAGTATACACTTTGGGAAAAGCTTTCAAGTACAAGTAAATCAATTCCAAATGTTCACATACTGAACTATATATATATATTCTAAAACTGAATACATTTGCTGGGATGCAGGGCTATAATATACAGATCGTCTTCTCTGTTTATGTCATTTGCTGCGCACTGTGCACATTCAAGTGTTAGCAAGGGGCTCAAGATGCAAAATCCTGCCCTTTCCCCCAGCTAATTAACATTTCTAAATGAGATACACATAAAATAATAAAGTAATGTTCTATATGAATTCTGAAGAGTTGTGAACGGTGAAAGAGAGTGTACGTTTGTGTGGCTGTGTGCACACACCAGTGAAGCTCCAGCCCAAGGCTCTTTAACCGGTTGCTGCATTCAAAGTCCAGAAAAACTATTTTCTAAATCAGTATATCTAATTCTGACTGTGGACCAAAAAACCTGCACAGTAGGGCCATGCTCAGACAAGAGGGATACTTCTGCAAACCCAGAGGAACCCCAGTTCTGCAGAAAAATATAAAAAACTGGGAAGGAACGACAAGGAGGATTTAAAACCCCTAGAATTTATAAAAGAGATATTACTTTGCGAGATCTCACTTGTCACCTTTGGAGCTGCCAAGCAGCATTCAAGCTGCATTGGCAAGGGTAGGAGAGGACTGCCAGGAGGTAAAAGGAAAAAGGTGGTTGGGGATGGTGGGTGTTGAACAGTGGCAGTGTTTGGGCTGTGGCTGCTGCCCTCTCCTTCCTCCACTTCACTCCCCACCTTCCTTGCCACTGGGAGGAAAGCAAGGGATGGCTGGGGGATACAGGTGCTTAACACGATGGTCTTTAGGCTATGAGGGATCCCAGGCAGCCACAAGCTCACTCCAAGTCCAAACACGGCTGGTGCTCAGCCCCCATCTCCCAGAAGAGTCCTCTTTCCTCCTTCTGCTCTGGTGCTACCAAATGGCCTTGGAGGACGGGGAGTGTCGGCAGCTTGAGCTGTGCAGGTGAGCACCAACAGTGTTCAGTGCAGGACTCCCCTGGTTGCCCTATAGCAGGGGTGGGCAAATGGCGGCCTGGGGGCCACATGTGGCCCGCCACAGAGTTTTTTGCGGCCCACCAAGACAGTTGGCCACTCTCAGCACCTGAGGAGCTGCAGCTTGAACTTATTGACATGCAGTCAGATCACACTGTGAAAGAAATGTTTAATGCTGTGACATTAGTTGACTTTTACAAATCTTTGTCTGCTGAAAAGTTTCCATGTATGAAGAAATTTGCTGGGAAAATGTTCTCTGTATTTGGGTCTCCATATATTTGTGAGCAAAGTTTTTCTTGCATGAAGATCAACAAGAGTAAATATAGACATTAACAGACATTTGACAGACATTAACTTGCAGGCTGTGATGAGAATCTCAACAACCAATCTCACTCCTGATTTCAAAAAAATTGTAGAAAAGTGTGATAGGGTACATTTGTCTCATTAAACTGATTCTAAAATTAAATGTGCTTGCAGCTATAGATGATATGAAATTAGCACAATAAATAAATTGAATAAAACTACCACTATTTTATTTAATTTATATTTATTGCTTTTTAGGATACAATTTATACCTTTTCTGAAATGCAAAGTTAATTAACGAATGCAATCATTTTAAAAGGTGCAGCCCTCCGCTAACCTCCGCTCCCACAAAGCAGCCCCCGAGCCAAAACAATTGCCCACCCCTGCCCTATAGTTTCCTTCCAGGCAGCAGAAGGAACTTCCACATGAGCTTCTTGTGAGTCCAAAGTTGTAGGATTCTAAACAGCCTGTTCTAGGGGGAAGTTATGAGGATGGAATACAGCCTATCACCATTTGTATAGTACATTTTCATTTGTAAAGGTAAGCCAACACTGTACCTCCGAAGTCTTTCCTTTAGTCTTTCCTCTCTGGGCATTTTTCATTTGTTCATGATATTGTTCAACAAGTAGAGCTGACATGACATACAGCTTTTTAACTCGCAAAGGTTTTGTCCTCTTTTTAGCTTCATCGTCTGCAATCTGTTATAGAGAAACATTTCAAAAATTATATTGCTACAAACTACAACCTTTTATTTTTCTTTTTGCAGTTTAGGGGTGACAGCCTGAATAGTCATAAAAGGAAAGCAACAAAAAGTGCATTTATATTACACACGAGTTAATCTTGCAACTAATTATCTCCCCATTTTCTTGAAATCAAAAGGTAGAGGTCAAACTTGAAAAAGGGAGATGAAAGGTTGGATACAGCTTGTGGGGTAATGCAGCGGAACTGCTGTTAGGAAAGAAACGCACACAAACCTATGTGTATGGAAACCCTCATCTGACTATAAAGGGCTTTGTTGCGCAAAAGTCATGTCCTAAGAAATGCATACATTTATCCCCCAAAACAAAATCAAGATGTACTATTGCAGAAAACAAAACTAGGAATACCAAGGCAGTGCAAACTTCAAAGCATTACATATTACTAAGTGTACAGTAGAAATCCTATATATTTTTCACAAGTATCCAAGTCATCCCACAATATGTCCAGTGCAATGAAGCTTCTGTTGTTCTGAATGAAGAATACATTCCTCTTGACAGATGCTTACAAACAAGCTTGTGGCTTGGGAGTGTGTTTGGATTCAACCTAGCAACTGGATCCTCAGCTGGTATCTGTTGCTCAAAGTGCACTTTCAACTGGTATACCAGCTAGACACAGAAATCCAACACAAGGACCCTGGGACTTCTGTGAAAGGTTCCTTGATCTTCATGGCTCTCCCCTCCTCTAACAGGTACGTCTCCACTAAACTAACTCATCTGCTGAGGCCCTTTCCATGGCCTACAGCCTTTAGAGCAGGGGGTGTCAAACATAAGGCCCAGGGGCTGGAACCAACCTGACCAGGGCTTTTATGCAGCCCACAAGCAACTAGTGCAAGGGAAGGAACAGGAGACAGCTGGGGGGGAGTGGGCAGAGTCACTTCGATTGTGGCTTCAGCATGGCGGAACAACATCATCTGCAGCAGTCAACCAGTGTGGGAATGTCTGCCCAGTACTGCGCGGCTGGCTCTCCAGTCTGCCCATATGGTTTTTCCTTTGCACCCCACTCCCAGCCTATGGGGCCTTGCAGTAAAGATACAACACAGAGCTTACCAGCTGCTGTCCTTCATACAGTTTACATCTCCGGTACCTGACATTAGGTTTTATGGCACACATGGCCCGGCCCAACAAAGTGACATTTACGTCAGATCCAGCCCTCGTAACAAATGAGTTACTCTAAATCTCTGCTTTAGAGGTTAAGCGGCTGGATGTCCGAGACTGGGCTTTTTCTATAGGGCTGCCCTGCTTATGGTATTCACTCCCCACTCAGCTTTGTTTGGAACTTTCATTATCATCATTCAGGCACTAGGTGACATACAAACTTTTTACCTGTGGTTTTGAGGTCTAAATCTGGGGTTGCTTCTGATGTATGGATTAGGTTTGGTTGTTGGCTCTAACCAAAAAAAAGCTTTGTTAATTTGTTTCATTGTTTTTATTACATCTGGGCCCTGCAAAATCCATACAGTAAATGATCACAAACAAACAAACAACAATACCTTGAACATGAGCTTAGCAGCATCAAAGAAATAGTTGGCTTTATAATACAGTTTGACAGCGTCAAGAGGTTTGTTCTTTTCCAATAAATGAGACGCGTATCTAGCGAGCAGGGACCCAATCTCTTTCATATTGTACTGCTTAGCCAGTTCAACAGCTTTCCTCCACTAGAAAAAAAAGGGCAGCAATCATTAATATTACATACAAATTTGAACATATACCAGGGGATAGAAGGCTGGAACTTGCGTGCTTTGTTGATGAAACTCGTATTTGTTTGTTTCAAACATTTACATCTAAGCCAAATGACTCTTGAGGATGCTCGAGAGCCGCATGGGCTCAAGGTTTCAAGGCCCATCAGTACATCCCATTTTGGGGTAATATGCTGGGATACGATACTCGTGCCAGACAAGTCCTGCTCCCAAGGATCCAGGTAGCAATCAGTGTTGTTTAAGGATGGCACTGCATTGGAAGTCCTTAAAGGTCACTGTATATTTTGATGCATTTTAATCGGTTTTAACTGATTTTGTATACTATTGTATGATGGAATGTACAAACAATTAGGGGCCCACTTCTAAACATTCTCCACCTTTTGAGACGCCAACTCCATACTATTCCTGTCCTCCGAAATACCATTCAAGCATCTCCTATCAGTTAACACTGAAGAAGTTGTTTTTCAGTTTTAACATTAGAAATGATAAAAGCTTTAAAATATTAAGTTTACAGATGAAAACAATACTTATTCAGTACTCACAGCAGAAGAGGGTGTAAGCAGCTGATTAGCAGAAATCCCGAGATTACTGAACAGTAGGATATTAAACAACAGCTTTCCAGCCAAAAATGATACTGAGCAGAACCATGACAGTGGCAGAGAGTCAAGGTCCCTTCTGCTCTCGGCTTATGTTCATACCTGATTGAGATGCACACAGCAATCTACTGCTTCCTTTGGTCTGTTGCATTTGAGAAAGGCTGTTACAGCTTGATCACACATGCCAACTGTAACAAACTTATGGGCTATATCCTGCAAGAAAAAAAAACAAAATATTTTGGAAACTTAATAAAGTTTACATCCAGTGGCACCTTTAAGACCAACGAAGTTTTATTCTGGGTATAAGTTTTTGTGTACAAGCTTAATACTCAAGAATAAAACTTTATTGGTCGTAAACGTGCAACTGGACTCAAACTTTGTTCTGCTGCTTCAGACAAACATAGCTACCTAGCTGAGTCTTGGAAATGTAAATACTCAAAAAACTACTTTGGCATATGTTCTGTAGCAGGACCAGCATCAGCATACCCTGAGGTGGGGCAGCTGTCAGGGCCTGGAACTTCTGGAAGGCCCACTGTTGCTAACTCCCCTTATCTATGTACCTCTCCTGCCACCTGCCCATTTGCTTGTAAGCACTCTACCACACGTGCTTCCAGCTGCCCAGTGGGGAGACACCTGGCGACCGCAGCAGCACTACCAGCTAAACACACCAGCCAGTGCTGTGGGAGAAAGGGCATGAATGTAGCACAGGCAGCTGTGAGCACTGGTGGTGGGAGGGCTTGTGAGCAGGGGAAGGATGCACAGTCAGGTGGGGGGACACACAGGTGGACGGGTGGAAAGGGAAGCATGAGGGGGCCTGGTGATGGACAGAAGGGCTCCCTTGAACCCTTTCTGCCCAGGGCCCCCCAAAACCTGGAAACAGCATTATTCAGATGCCTAACTTTCTCACATGCAGGTTGTGTTTCTTTCATAACACCATCAAAAATTCTCATGTAATTAACATCTCCACATTTTATTGTATTTTTGACATGTTCTGAAATTGTTAGGTTTTCTGGGTTCTTTTTACTCTCTTCCATCTCGTTTTTTTTAACTTACAGTAGGCATTCTTTCTTCCCTAGAATTAAGGTATTCGCTGTTAAAAAATGTAACATTCAGAAAATGATGAGGAGAAAATTATCTAATATTTCTTCACCAAAAGGCAATATATGACAAGAAGGATCTTCATACTATCAACTTTCTTTCAAGCTTACAAACCAACTTATGATGAGGAACATGCAGAATTTTATAACCTAGTGACTAGTCTTAGTCACGCCAGGTTATTCTGCCAAGATTTCCTCTTCAACATGAGGAACATCTTTGGCCATCACTTGCTCCTAAACGCTCTGTTCTTTTTATCCTCAGTAAAATTAGACCACTGACAGCCAAGATGACAAAAGAGATGTTATTTTTGGTAAAGCCACACTCTGGGCGATCATCGGCAAGCAGTTTTTCATACTTACAGAAAGCAACTTGCTGTTTTCTGGAAGGGAATTAGCCAAATCCTCTAGGCCTTGATAGTCTTCTAACATATAGTAACATTCAGCCAAACGTTCCTGGTTTCTTCCTTGCACATAATATTGAACTGCATTTGCCCTAAAGGGGAAATAAGAACCCACAAGACCTCTGTCAAGCCATTAACATGACTGTCTTGTTATAGGCACCGTATCTTCAAACACACATAACTGGAAGACACAGTTAATTTATGCACAGCTGCTGCAACACAATGTACAACATCATTTATTTTGATGCACTAGCATCAGGTGGAAACGGCTGGATAAATCGGATGCTTCAGTTAATGAAGAATAATATTTTTTTGTGATTCTGCATAATAAACAAAGTAATAAAACTTCAAAATTATTAATCGGAGAACTTTACATAAAACAACATTAACCTCAGTCTCCATTCTATGTATAAGGCAAAGTTTAACTGAACGAGGTGAGTACAAGGAGGCAGCTACATCCATTTAAGACTTCCAGCTCTGACCGTACCATTTCTGTCTATCAGCAAAGTAGTCTCCAATTGCGTTATGGGCTTGTTCCAGAAGGCTGTCATCCGCATGTCCTGAGCCAGTTTTCAAAAGCTGCAGCACTCGAAACCCGTCTCCAAGTTTTATCCGTAAGCTAATTGCAAGATCTCTGCAAATGTTGACAAGTGTACAACTTTAGCAAACGCAAAAAGGTCACTTCTAAGATTTGTTATAAGAAACATGTCCTAAAGTCTGCCCAGAGATAAACATCATACAGAGCAAGGGCAGCAAAGTGGGTGACAGACTGAGCTTTGAACCCAGAAGTTCCTGGTTCAAATGCACCTCAAGCACATTAAGGGTGCAATCCTTACTAGTTTGTAAGTCTGAATGAACTCTGGGATTTGCTTTGGACCGCACATGCAAAGGGCTTTAGGCAAGTTACCACCACAGCCTTATCAGAACTGCAGTAAGACAGTCTCCTTCATGTGCTTTGAGGTTCCAGATGGAATGAAAAGCATCAAAACTATAAATAATTTTGCCTGTAGTCCACCTTGCTTCTTCCACATTTAAATCTCTTGATCTTTTCCAGCTCTTTTTCCTGATGGACTTTTTGATGTTCTTTACCAACAAAATACATGGAGTACACAAAGTTTGTTTTGCCTGGTGCTCACACGCCTCAATCTACCTACTCAACATGAACAGTTCTCTTTGTTATCAATTATGCTATTGCGCAGTTGGGTGATGTTTCTATCCATCCAAGTGTGGCACGTGCCAGTTACCTTCGATCCATATCCAAATACATCCTTTCAGCTTCTTCGAATCTGCCAAAATAAGCTGCCACTTCAGCCTGCTTCATGGATTCACTCTTCAGGTTGCCAAGACGCTTCACAAACTTAATACCTTGGTAATCTTTGTAGCGCACAAACGCTTGCTCTGCAGTATGAAGATCTAGCTTCTGGAGAGCTGCCTCAGCCAACAAACGCCTACATCATCATAATACAGATATTTTAGTTAGAAAAGGCAACTACATTGGGCTCAAACAACCTCAATTACAGACCAGCATGGTTAGTTTAGCCCCTAAGGCCTACAAATATTTCTTGGTTCTGTTCTCTTAAGATGGATGCCGTTGAATGTCCTGCAGAAAGCCCAGCTACATAATGAAATCAGAATTGAAAAATACAGGGCTAAAACTGATAACTATTCAGGGGAAAGGTGTCAGTAACAGGAACAATTTAGCTTCCAAAAGGAAAAATCTGTTCGGCTGGGAGGAAAATTTCAGATGTGGCCCAAAGACCACCAGAAGAGTTGTGCAATACTTGTGGGAAGAAGGGGCAGACCCAGGCACTGAGGTTAAAAAGCCAGGAAACTGAGAGCTGGGAAACAAGTCCAGGAGAGAGGTCTAAGACAAGGACCCTGAAGTGTTATTGCTGAAAGAATGCACAGTAGGCGATGAATTAGGTAGCAGTAACCTCAGGGAAGGATGGCAGAGACTTTAGGAAGTACTTGGTGAACAGTGTAGAAGGGACGAGCTATATTCCCAGTGGAAACTACTTCCTATCAGTAAGCCACTGAGCACTGGGGCTGGTTGAGAATTAATTGACATAAGTTGTAGTGTTCCTTGGGGGTTGCTGATCAACCTCGTTTCTACGGATGCAGAGTTTTTTCTTTGTAGAACGGTGTCCCATTCAATCAAGGGAAATTGTTCTAAATGGTAGATGCATACTAGAGCAAAGGACTCATCATTTTTGGTATGAGACAGAGATGTTTTTGTAAGGAGTGGAACTGGGGCACTTCCCACCGTCCCTAACCTTTACGGCAGTTTCACAGCTCTGAGCACTTCCAGATTAAATGAAAATGACACATCTGTGTCAAATGCCTAAGAATGGAGAAGGGAAGAATGCTGTAAGCCACTGTGGGTCCCTGCTGGGGAGAAAAGTGGGGTGTAAACTAAGTAATGAAATAAAGAGTTCTGGAATTATTTAATAAAAGTATTTCTCGGAAAATGTAGATGATGTATGGTCCTCCGATTGCAGTTTTATGAGCATAGATTCTTACACGCGTTCTCCCATCAAATATTTAATTAAACTTTCATAAGCAGAGCATTTTGGTGGCAGCACTTTAAATTACAATTGAATAATGTCACCATGAAGCCGAGACTATTTTTCTGTGCAATCTCTATTGATTCAAAGCTAATAGAATTTGTTAATTAACCCAGGAAAACTGTATACGACTCTGATCCAGAGAAGCACATGAAGCCAGAAAATATAGGAATTTTACCAAAGCCTTGGATGTGGGTTATCTTCTATGAACTGAGAAGACTCTTCAATCCCAACTTCTTCAATCAATGCTCGACTGTCTCGAAGGGATCGGATCTCAAAATTAATGATGAAGTCCTTATTAGGATGTTCGGGGTTCTATAAAATATGCAAACCTTATTCTACCTACTGTACATTCCTATTCAAAGTATATCTGCGCTGCTGTGCAAACTGCGCAGCTGGTACATTCTTAGAAGGAGGGGAAAAATATATTTACCTTCAGTATTTCATCCAATAAAACGGATTTAATTTCCAAATCTTCAAAGCTGCAAATGTATCCAGATGTTTGAATAGGTTCCTTAAAGAGTATGTCATATATGATTAGTAAAGAAAAATCATTAATGTAATATTCAGATTTTTAAAAATACCATTATGACGGCTGGGTTCTTCTATATCTTCCGATGAAGGAGAGGATCGAAAGAGCCCCATGAGAGCATCAATGAGCGCCCCTGTGCAATATCTGTACTGACGGGTCCTTCCTACAGCAACTGTGTGTGCTGCACAGACTGCCACGCTGGAAGGCCCCTCAGTGTTCAGGAACAGGACATATGAGGGCCATTAGTGAGAAGAGAGGGTCTGAAAAGCTTATATTCAAGATGTTAAAACGAACAGCCCTTTGGATCCTCATGTCTTAGTTATGTTTTCCAAAATATACTTCTTGATAAACATTTTGTAATTACAATGAAATATAGATGCAAAAGGAATTTACTTCCTTAATATTTATAATGATTTTAGGACTCATTTATTCACAAATTAAGAAGCTGACTAGGTTGGATCTCAACTAAAATTTCTGCTAACAGAATGTAACTTTCCCGCCTCCTCCCTCCTGCTGTAGTCCACTAAGGGGGGCTGAAGTCCTGCTGCTGGGGAACAAGGTACCCTCAGGAACTGCCAAGAGGGGGTCTGCCAAGTCATATACTCCTTTACATTAAAAGAAAAGTTAAGCAAGATCTAAGCCCCCATCATGGAGATTTTTCCTTGATTCACCAAAATAGACAACTACGGACTTCATTTTAATGCACATTTCTATCAATACAATTACTTACAAATTATCAATCAGTTAACTGATTATATTAATTACCATTTGGCTCATTCTACACTTATGCTTATATCCACCACTTTCCTGACCCTTTACAACTGATTCTTAGGTAGTTATCATAAGTATTTTTTTGTGGTTCAGTGCTCTACCCATATCTGGGAAATATAGCCCTCTGCAGCTTCCAAGAAGGCTCAACTGTCACTACGATTTCTCCATCTGTAACTTCAGTGCTCAAAGAACATGGGCTGTGGACAGATTGGCCGTCTTGGCCGCTCTGCCTCCGCTTCAGAAGCGGAGGCAGAGCGGCTGTTCAGACAGCCGCATCTGCCCCCAGGAGGCGGCCCGGACGCATCGTGTCCGGCGCCGCGCTCCTTGCGCACCAGCCGAGCACCACTTTAAAGTGGTGCTCGGCTGGTGCGGTGCGCCCCGCGCGCGCGTTCCACCCGCCGAAGCGGGTGTGAACGCGCACGGGCAGGGGCGGCCGCGCGGCGTTCGCCCGCCGCTCCAGGAAGCTGCCCGCAGTCTGACCGCTGCGGGCGGCTTCCTTCCGGTGGCGTGGGAACCATTCTGCCGCGCCAGGGAGGCGCGGTAGAAAACCAATCTGTCTTCGGCCACAGTCTACAAAGAAAAGCTCAATCGATTGAGACACTTTGAATGTAAAAAGATGCTTAACAGGGCACATGACAAAGTCTGCTCGTGGGGAGGACGGGGTATAAATTGAACTAATTAAAAAGATATAAAATTATGGAAACGTATAATTAATATTCACAAGATTTGCTCACAGCTGCTGTCTTAGATGGCTTTTAAAGATGGATTAGACAAATTGATGGAGTCTGGAGAGGTTTACTGATGGCAGTTAGCCTGGACAGCTGAACGGAAACTGCATGTAGAAAGTTTACTTCCGCATATCAAGTGTTTAGGATTAACAACATGGGGATGGCCGTCATGGCCATGGCCTAGATGTGAGTTTCCAGAAGAATTTGGCTACCCATTCTTAGACAGAATTCTAGACTAGGTGGATCTCTACCAGAATCCAGCAAGTCAAGGAGTATCTTGGAGGGGGAGAGGAAAACAATTAACAGTGCATTCCTAAGCACTTAATATTTTTCTAGGGCTTAGAAAGGCGTAACTCTGCTTATGATTGCACTTTTAAGCTCCTTAAAGTTTTAAAATGATGAGATGATCACCCATTTAGGCTGTAAGTCTCTGATGAGCAGGGACTAAATTCTACTTAGTTACCTGTCTGAACAGAGACAGGTAAAGACATGCAAGGATAAATATATGCAAAATGCTACACATTCCCAAAATGAAAGCACCTCCTGCTACTTTAGTTCCTCCCTGTTCCCAGCGATGGCAGCACACTTTCTGCCTCCAACTAAAATAACGGTTGTCATTGCTGACTGCTTTACCTCAGGATCCAGGTTTCTGAACACATACATTCTTGTTTTCTCCATCATTGCAAATAAGTCTGGGTTATCTTTTGCCCATTTCATATCCCAAACATCTTTGCGTTCCAGTTTGAGCTGTTCACCGATTACATGCTGTCCTTTACTGTCTGTTACTCGCGCATCCAAGTCAAAGAATATCAGTAGTCCTGAGAGGTCTATGATAGCAAGACGACTAAAAACAGAATTGGGGGAAAGGGAGAGGAAAGAAAAAAACCCAGAACGATATTTCTTTAGCTCTTGCCCACCAAGCCTTTCTTACAAAGGTCCCCTTGCCCCCAGCATTCACCCAATCCAAGCAAGTCTGGAAAACTATACTTGCTGAGTAATGTGCAGTCTGGCGGGCTGGAGGGACCGAGCATATCGGGCAGCAGGCGGGTTGCCCAATGCAGGATCCATCCCCATACTGCGCCAATGCCTCCTGCGGTTGTATTCAATAAAAGCTGTGGCTGAATTTCCCCCCAAACTGGTCTGTACTGTGGTACTTTCCCCCTTATCCTCACTCTCTGCCTTGCACCATAGTCCACAAATGTCTTCCACACAGGGCTTCTATGAGGGCTTTAAATCAGCACTAGTTGACCAATTCTGATGGCTCCTGCTGCTCTGAAGCTAGACTTTCCACGTGCACCAGGAATTCAGTGTGTGGAAATAAATACAGAAGACTCAGATTAGCTAACCTGAGTCAAAAGTGATGTCGTGGACACATAAGGACTAATGCAAAGAATGAAGCATCCCTGAACCAATGGAAACAGCCATCATTTTTATTATAAAAACAGGAAGCTAGTGAGTCTATTCAATTAACTATGGACTGCAAAAAAAAATCTTAACGTTAGCCATTTCATTAAAGTTTGAGTGAGCTGTGAAATGCCTTATTAAAAGCCGTTTTGTCTCCAATACAGAACATAATCTGCAAGCAATGGCTGTCTTTCAAGATAATTTTTTAATGTACCGTAACTGCAATTGGTCTGATTTAAATGTGATGCTGGCAAGGCAAAGAACTTCCCTGTTTGATCGCAGCATCTCATTTAAACTGCACTGCAACTAGGCGTACAGAGAACTTCATGGTAAACATGCCTGACCGGAAAACATACCTTATTTCAACTCCTTCAATTAATTACCTGGTGCTCAGATCATCTAACTGTTCCCTGGCAAAGCTTACCTCAAGCATATTGCCACCTTGAGCCGCTTTTGTGCTTGCCCCACAGCCACCTGGTTAGCTGCAGTGGTTGGCTGTTTTTACCTCCTCCAAGAACTAAATCATCTCATCTACTGGAGAAAAGGCGCTATCCCCCAGTGGTTTGGCTGTTTCCTTTAAATGAGTAACATCAGATAGATGTTTGATGCCACAGCGTTTGACTCCACAGTGATGACCAACAAGCAGTGCATGAACTGAAGCAGTGGACGAACTGAAGCACAACGGCAATCCATCCAAAACTGCTGTGCATGTTTAGTTTGCAAGCCAGAGGTCCGTAGCCCTTGCGGCTATTGTGCTGCTGCACTAACTAGGCAGGTGCAGCTGAGCACAACTCAGACGAGACACTGAGCCTACGGAAAGTCGCACAGGGAAGCTCTTTGCCTTACCACGTTGAATCTGGCCCAGTTTATCAAAACTGAGAAACTATTTCACAACCAAACTTCTTTCTTACCTGGAGTTGCAATTCAAAGACAGTTGATAGGGCCAACAGTTTAGGACATGCGTCTGAATGAAGCCAACATTGGGAAGACTGTATCTCTGAATGGTGCCAGATTCCCGACCCTAGAAAAATACAGCTTTTGCTTACTGAGGTAGTATCTCCCTAACAGAAATCGCCTTTAATAACCTTTCTGCATATATTAAGAGGACGCTAATAATTCCTGGATACAGGACAACCAAAACACGTTTGGGAAGGAGAAAGTACTGCTAATCAAGCCAACTTTTGAATCAATGGGATTCAGAAAGAAAATATACGTTTACGATTTATAAATCGTTTTTTAAATGAAGAAGTGCTTTTCTCTCTTGGTTTCCACCATCACTTTGGCCTCTGTGCTGATGGATCATGATTTCTACCTGCTTCTAACTAAACTGTCTCTCCTTCAAGCTCCATTGGTGCCGGTAGGATTAAAAGGACCATGAAGGAGCCATGCTCTGCTACCTCCAGCATCCCTCTCACAGGAAACGGAATGCTGTCCTAGAGACCTCTGCAATGCCAAAGCGAACTCCTTTTAGCTCTGTCGCCACTATCTCTGCTTGAAGAAGCACAAAGTTGTACTCTAGCGTCCTCTCTGGGGCAATCTTCTACTTCCTGATTGGCGGGGGGGGGGGCACCTGGAGGGTGAACGGACGGTATCACCAAAGAGCAGTATCACCATCCAGTGCAGGGCACTATTGTTCTTTGCCACTTGCTGCTCACTCAGTTGCTCTCCTGGGTGCGTGACTGAGCAGCTAGGATGAGGAGATGCTGTCCAGGATGTTTATGGGCTGGGTGGAAAGAGAAGACCCAGCATGGCAGCTGTGATCCTGAAGGAGTCCAGCAGCTATGGCTACTCTAAGGGAGAAGGCAAGCAGCATCTGATTCGAGGGCCAATTGAAGGCAGCATGCACTACTGTCATTTACCCCTGCAGCACCAACTTTCCACCAGCCTTAAGCAAGTTACAAATTGGCAGTTTGGTACTCACAATAATAAGTGTCTTATCAGATGCTGTTATTGCACAAATTGGATCCCTTGTTCCCTGAAAACGGAGAAGTCACGTTAGTTTAATCCCTGAAGTCAGAATTTATTTTCAGAAACAGAGCAAAACTATTCACATTTAATATGTGGTTCTTAAGTTATTAAAATGAATGATTTCTTTCAAAAATCAACAAAAAGGGCCACATGCACTTTTGAACAAGGAACTCTTGAGCTATCATCAAAAGACTGGCGGAATGCAGCACTTGTTAAAATGATAGCTTACTTGAAGGGCTTTAGCATAGTCAAGTATTCCATCTGCTGCTCCGGAAGAAGTGTCATCTACATGGCAAATTCTGAAGAGAAGCACATGAATTAAAAAAGCAACTTTGCACACAAAACTGTGTCGGGGTGTGGGGGGGAGGGAATCCAAATATTGGGAAAAGGACAAGATTTTTGTTGTGCAAAGAAATGATCAGTGCAAGACAGTAATAAAACTCTTGTTATTTTTGAAACAAATTTGTTCTTTATGCATTGCAAAAAAAAGAGTATTGAAAAACCAGGGAAGAGATGCAGTATGGAGGACCTCGGTTTATTAAACAGAGAACAGACTGCAGTAAGTAGTGCGGGAGTGGCATTATTAGCCAGTTTACAAAAGTTAACAGATGTGTAGAAATTCAATTAAAAGTGCAGCGGCATTTGATATGCTGAATGACAGGGGCTGATTCAGTCTGTCCCCCCACATGGGATGTAAGCAAAGGAAAAAAATTCGGGGGGGGGGGGGAAGGAACAAAGAAAAGAAAAAGCTAAAAGAAAAAAAAAACTAACAAAGTGAGCCATAACCTTGCTACCTATTTAAATAAAACTACAAGTTTACATTTTGAGAATGCTGACTATAAAAGAGATATTTGTCATCACTTGAAAAGGGAAGCCGGGAGGAAAAATTAATAAATGTCTCATTGGCTATATGGGGTGATGTGAAAATGGTGTCAGGACATAAGTTCTGTGAATTTTTCACAAAGAGCTATTTCAGATCATTTACTTTAATAACTCTCCTGGCTCATAAATCAAACGTTGGAGAGATAATAGTAAGAGGCAAGTGATACTGCGCAGGGAAAAGGGGTTTCAAAACCAGAAAACAAACCTCTCTCTGCCTTCTTTTCTAGTCCGTGCGACTTGGTTAATCTCCATGGCTGTCAGTTTCTTGGCGACGCGATACTGCCAGATATAAAATGCTTCTTTTGAAGCCACTATCACTTGGGTTTTGGTCATAGTAACAAACAGCGGCGCTGGTACAAAATCCAGATAAGAAACACAGTTTGAATAGGCACATTGAATGCTTTGGTACAAGGTAGGAAATAGACGGTGTGGGGGAGATCTGTGTGTCTATTCCTTTGCATGTATATTGGGAGCCTCCATTTTAGTGAACAGGACCAAGCAACAGGACTCAGGCTATCAGGGGCTCCCAGATACGTAAACAAGCACCTGAACAGCAGGTTCCCTGACATGCTAAATGATGAAATAGAGAAGTGGAAAATGTAGTAAGCCACTTTCAGTCCCCACTGGGGAGAAAAATGGGGTATGAATAAAATAAATTTTGAAAGTAAAGGCAGCTTCAAAGCAGTTTGTGGTGTGGCGTGGCTGTTAGGCAAAGCATTGATCGGATGAGACCAAGTATCACTGCATCTTTGGAAACCAGACAAAAACAAGCACCGTGAGTATGTGAATTTACAAATCTATTTGCTCAAATTTCTTTCAAAGATGGATTTGCAGGTGAGACATTGGGGAAAATGAATAATTTCTGAAAAACAGGTATTACAACAATCATTAAATAATCAGTTTAATGATTAGGGCATAATTATACCGAGGGCTATAACAACTGATCAAAGATGAGAATGATAATATTACAATAAATTAATGAAAAGCTATGCAGTTTCTTTTTTTGCTACTCTAAGGGCGTGATCATATGCACCCATTTGTGACACAAGAAGGACGATTCTCCACTGGCTCAAAGTGGCGTGATCACACAAGCACATCTGGGAAGCGTCCTGCAGCTGGTGTCAAAGTGTCGCAAACCACTTTGAGCCGGTGGGGAATCGGCTTATTTAGCTACCAGTGAAAAGGCAGTCTCAAATGGTTTGCAACGGCCCAGAACTGACCTTTCCTGGTGTGATCATGCCAGAGCAAACAAGTGGCGTTGGGGAGCGGGCTTTTTGGGTTTTTTCCCCCCTCCCATCCCGGTATGCGCATCATCGGATGACCCCGAGGGTGGAGAGGCAAGTCATCGACCCCTTGTAGAAGCAGATAAGCGCACTGAAAATGGCCGGGGAAAAAAACCCAACTCGCTTGCGGCTGTGTGTGATCACACAGCAGCGGTTTGCCCTCACAGGTCCATGGACCTGTGTGATCCTGCAAAAGCAGCGCAAATTGCGCCGGCACAAATTTGTGTCACTTCCCGTCTGGCTTATCTTGCTCGTGTGGACGGGGCCTTAGTCTGACCATTACTTGTACGGATTACATTAAGAATATCTTAACTGGCTCTAGATGAAATTTGTTTTGATTATGCATAATTATCTATGGGATGATCAACTAACTAACCACAGTGGGAACTGTGATTTCAACCTGCCGCACGAACTCTGCTGCTAAAAGCAAGCAGGTATATTAAATTCCTTAAGTGCATTTTAAATGCCTCCAACTGCAAGAGGCAAATATTATGACGAACCTGCAGACATTAAAATCAGTGAATTGGAGCCTCCAGAAAAGCCTGCAGAAGTTGAAAGAATGATCCCTACCTCCTTCTCCCAATAGGCTGCTGCTTGTTCTGAAAAATCCCCTGAGGGTTACTGTACCACTGGTGCCTACAATAAGGAGGAAGAACTAGGCAAAAATCTCTTCTTTTCTCTTTTCTGATGGTAGCTTACAGTCCCCAATAAAGTCATTGTTGAGAATGGGGAGACCCACAGGCGCAGTTTGGAATACGGCATGAGATGCCACGTGGGTGCAAATTCTTGAGCAAGCAACAACACGAGCAGAAGAGTTTATGCGGGCTTGGAGCCACCTGACTGACCATAAGAAATCGATCTATTATGGCCGAGTTATATAGTACTTTGAGCAGCCGGTATAACTGAAAGCACGGAGCAATAAAACTATGAACATCTGCTTACCAATGTCAATATATTTTGGATCCAAAGGAGTACCAATGGAATTGCAGAGAACCAGTACATACTATAAGAAAACGAAAAGAAAACAGCAGTTTAAAAATGAAACTCCAGTGTGCCCCCCACAGATCAGGAACTCAATTTGTAAGGATTACGTAAGGAATTCTACTAGAGATTTATTATCAGAACAGCATAATATCCTTTCATCTTAGAATCACAGCGTTGGAAGGGACCTCCGGGCTCATCTAGTCGAACCCCCTGCACAATGCCGGAGGTTGTTTAGGAGAAGAAAAGAGGAGGCCTCCTAGGCTTCATTACAGGAAAAAAAAACACTTTCCCACAAAATTAAATTTTAGTGCTTACATGCAGCTAACACTTTACTATGTCTTATGGTTTAATGGTTTCAGACTTGTTTTACTTGTTGCTGTTTAATTTATATTTCATGTTTTACTGTAAACTCTTATGCTGATGTTATGCAAGCTGCCATAAGCCGGCCTGGGCTGGGAGGGCGGGGTAGAAACTCAATAAATCAAATCAAAAAAATCCTAACAAAGGTTGTTGCTAAAAGCACTTTGAAATTGTGGCGCTCTCTTGGGTTGCTCTAGACATTTCTTTAGAATCCATTTGTACTTAGCCATCAACTAAGGAAACAGTTTGCCCAGTTCTCAGACTGAAGCAAACAGGTCCATTCAGCCTGTGGCAAAACATGTGGTGTAGATGCGGAAATGCTTGGACCCAAAGACAGGGTTGTACTTCTTGTACTTCTACTGATGTTCAGTGGTTTCATCTTCCCTTTCACCTCCCCTTCCACTTTTCCCCACTGTCAGCCAGCCACACATGTTCCTAAAGTCTTCAGAAAAAAAAATATTCTAAAGGAGGTGGCCATCGGTAATCCCTCCTGCACCCACTCTTCACTCCAGGTCCAAGTGGAAGGGCTTGCAGTTCACACAATCTTTAGATTGAAGGCAAAAAGTGCATTTATTTATATGCATTCAAGAAATCTAACTGTTATAATCACTATTCTATTAAAGCTGGCCAGACCTAGAAGGAAAATTCCAAAAATTACGCTTCACTGCAACTGGGTATTCATACCAAATAAACGTAGATAACATACATATATTAAAAGGACTTCAAACAGAATTTAAAGCGTTGCTTTACCATTGTACCAACAGATTCAGTCTCATGCTCCTCCTTTGCAAGCATTGTACAAAAGATATGGGGAATAACTGAATTAGTTCAGAAAATACCCACTGAATCAATTATAATAGTGAAAAATCATGCATTTATAAGCTATATATATATAAAGGAACTCCATATAAAAGGGTAACCAAGATACTAAGTACATTTACCGATACAATTATCTAGAAAATATAATTTCCAGACACATCTTTTTCAGTGTCCTTACATTATTGCAAGAATCTGCGAGAAAATACTTTCCAGAAGTATTTACTTCGAAAACACAGAAAAGTGTCACTCTCACAATATTTTTGGGTCCAGAAATGTATAGAAAGTTGCTTCATAATATCATGCAGACAGAAGGGAATAATAAAAAAATGAATGTCCTACAAAACAAATGTATTAAAAAAGGCAAGAACCAGTTATATCCCCATACTTTATAGTAGTAATACAGCAAATTCCGACAACGTGCCTATTGTATCTCAATTGTCAAGAAAAAAAATAAATAGGGTGAATAAATTTAAATCCAGTAAAGATTTTAAAAATACGTTTGTTCTTTGTTTAACCTCTGGGTCAGTTTTCAGCGACAGGTGTTCCCTGCCAGAAGAATGTCTCACACACCAGAGTAGAAACAGTCCAGTGGCACTTTAAAGACTAAAAAATATTCTGGTAGGGTATGAGCTTTTGTGAGTGGTTAGCCCATTTTTTCAGAACTTCTGAAGAAATGAGCAGTGACTCACAAAAACTCATACTCTACCACAAATGTTGTTAGTCTTTAAGATGATACTGGACTCTTTTCTCTTGCTACAGACAGACTAACATGGCTATTTATCTTGTAGGCCACCCGGATAGTCCTAAGAAAATTGAACTCATAAGTTCACAGAGCTGTGTGTCTGATAAATCCATCAGACACACAGCTCTGTGAACTTATGAGTTCAATTTTCTTAGGACTATTCGGGCGGCCTGCATTTCAGTGTGATAGTGCAATTTTCTATTTTAAAATGCTTCAAGTAAGCTATACCTGTGGTTGACTTTCATCGGCTTTCGTTGCCAAGATGCAGAAGTCCCCACAAGTTGTAATGGAGATCAGGCTCTTGACATATTTCAGATACTTTTCATTGTTCTTTGTATCCCAGAAGACCACACAATATTCTGGACGATTAGGTCGGACGTATGCATAAACCACTGTATTAGAGCAATAACCCCACTATGAATAAAGAAAATGTTATTACTTGTTTGGTAAGTTAAGAGTAACATGTAGAAAATATATTGACTTCCTGTCAAGTGAAATGTTATTGGAAACACATAATGGAGCAAACTGAAGGCTTCAGAAGGTAATTAAAAGTAATTAAAGGTAATTAAAGGTTTAAAGGTAATTAAAGGAGACCAAGCAACTACTTCATCTTTGATAGCCACCTGACTTTAGAAGCTTCTTCTCTCTCGAGAACACCAACAACATATTGTTTACAAACTGGAATAAAACCATGAAACACAGTAGGCCTTTTCTGGCACAGAAAGATACAGAAACAAGCCGGTTACAAAATTCTTTCAGTATCAGGATCAGCTGTGTGATCATAAAAAAATAGTTGCCATTCTGACAGAATTTGCTGGATTCTACAAAACAAAACAACCCCCCCCCCCCCAATATATTTGTATAGCTTCTCCAAAAGAGTACATTACTCAGTAAGATGGGGTAGGGATCAGCAACATCTTGGTCAATATAACTTGACTCAAGAGGATCATCATAGGGGCACTCAGATCCTATTAACATCCTGTATTTTTGGAGCATGTACAGTACACAGTGCAAATCTCCCTTCTGTTTAAGGGTTCTCACCACTCACCACTCACCACTCACCACACAACATCTTTCCAACACTGAGGTAATGGGTTTCTTCTTACATCTCGCTTAGATTGCTGGGGAAATCCATCCCCCCCCACTATGTTCAACATTCAGAAGGGCGCATACAACTTTTCACTCCCTTCGTGTACAGTAAAAATTAAGAAAACCATCATGAAATCTACAGATGACATAAAATGCTTAAGAACCTTATGTGTTGAGTTACATGAATAAAGAGCATATCAAACATTTTACCTCTTAACTGGGTCCCCTCCAATATTCCTCATTAAATAAAAAAATCAGCGTTTTCCGAGGATGAACTAGGGATATGCTTGATTAACATGTTAACTAATTAATGAAGCTGTGGTCTCAAAAGGGACTGTTATAATATACAAAAGTTTGTTTCTTACTTATAGAAGGGAAATTCTACTTAAGTATTAACCAGAGATGCTAGCAGTACTAAATTTTGCATAACAGATGGCTGGCAGAAAACAAATAACAGATTTTTGAAACTTCTGACTTCTCTTTCTGTTAGACTGTTAGGATTTTTATGGATTCTTGATATCCCCAAATACTTTGGCCATATTTTTAGAAACTAAAATTAATGAAGTAATGTCACTATGCTTCGTATTTCTAAATGAATACATTTTCTGCTACTTATTGGGGATGCTAGACACAGTACAGAACGTAGAAATTATATGATTTCTGTCCAGATGGATGCCATGCAATGTTAGATTAGGGGTGTGCATTTGGATCTACCCAAGCCAAAAATATACCCTCCAAAATACCTTATCAGTATTTTCCTGGTATATTTCAGCTTCCCAGATGTATTTGGGTATTACTGACAAATCTGTGTGGTTTAAATCACTCTGCAGAAGAAGCCATCCCAGCTGGGTCTGCGTGTGGCGGGGAGAGACCTCCCCATGGCAAGCAGCTCCTGGGGCCAGCTTCTACGCAGTGCAGTTTAAACCCAGGCTCGTAGCTACTGCGGGGCCCTTGGGGCAATGCCCCCTCCCTAATCTGCCCTGCCTCCTGAAACTTCCCTGACCTTTTGGTAGTTCCTCGTAGGTTCATGCACTCCCTGCCCCCTGTCCACAGAAGCTCTCCGCTGGTGGAGCTCTGAGCCAGCAGGAGGGTGGCCGAGCCACGGGTGGCTCCTCCCAGGTGGGTCTCAAGTGCACAGTCCTGTGGGTGAGATGTGCCACCGAATGCCACAGGAGATGTTGGGCACTGTGGGCTGCTCTGGTGATGAAGCTGTGGGGAAATGAGGGGGCAACAGAGCAGCCAGCCCTCTGCGACACTCGCAGGCTCCTCTGTACTGTGCAGTGCCTGGTGTATGACCTGCCACTCTGGGAAGAGGTTTGCCCCCACCCTGTGCTTCTTGGTGGAGGTAGGGGCCCTGGATAAAGGGATGGGGAGAATCTTCCACGTGCTTTCCAAGCGCCTGACACGGTCCTAGTGGAGATGGGGGGTGGGCCCCCCAGTGAGCTTCTCCCTGTGGCAGCCCAAGGCTGTCGTGGGTGGGAGCCTTGAAGGGGTGCTTTTGGGCAGGGGGGTGAGAAGGGGGCAGCTGGCAGAGAGTCCCCCCATGTACCTACATCACTTCCGGAAGTGACATCAGAAGAAATGTAAGCACATGGGGGCAGTGCCCCCCCCTTACCAAAAATTGCCTGGCTATGGGGCTGTTTAAACCACACTGTAGGATCAGCCAAGCCAGCCCCAGGATTAGGTTGGCTTTTTTTTTTTAACAAGTATTTTTCTTCTCAGGTCTATTGGACCTGAAAAAAATTGGAATTTCCAAAAAATCCCAGATCCAAATACAATAATGGTATTGGGATCTGGAATTTTTTGGAAATATCATTCCCCCCCCCCCCCGGGTCCAATAACTCCAAACCCAAAAAATACCAATTAAAAAACCCCCGGCACACCCCTACATTAGATACACAAGATAGGAATAGAAAAAATAGTTGGGATTAACCACATGGAATAAGAATGGTAGGGGAGAATTAGGTAGCAGTGCAGAAATAGAATAGCTAAGATATTAGTGGTTCAAGAAAACTCAGGCAATGAAAGATTTGTGTGGCCTAAATAAGGGTGCAACATAAAAATGCGAGCAATTCCACTTTTAGTTTTCCAAAGAAAGCAGGGTTACATGAACACCTACCTTATAATCTGGCCGAATATTTGCAAAATAAATTGATGAATCAACCGCTAGAGCAATTTTCAGACCTCCTCCTTCCCAAGACAGAGATGACATCTGTTTGCCAGGAACTCTCAGTGTTCGCAAATGCTGAAATTATGCCATCCATTAAACTGATTAAAAGTTCTTCAAAAGTAGAAATAGATTATTGCATACAGTACATTAAACAGATTTTGGATGACTGGAATAAGGGAGAGCATAAGTGAGCACAAGAAGGTATATGCCTTTTTGACTGTGAAATAGGTCTTGGGAGGGCTCTTTTATTATCCTGTTTTATCCATCTCTATATTATTAACATCTAATAATTTTCTGCACAGACAGTGACTGGCCACTATCAAATCTTGCTCTTATTTTTTACAAGAATTATTTTTGCTTCTGATGCAGCAAGGAGACACTGCTGCAGAGCTTGGTATTGCTAGGTCAAGATCTTAGATTCAAGCCACTGGGTTGAACTAATAACAAAGCAAATTTTACCACTCCAGTAAGAAATTATCCAGATGAGAAGGTGACGGAAAGACCCCCTTCCCTACATACATCAATAAAAAGTATAGTTGCCCTTAGGCTAATATACTGGAATGAAAAAACTCTTTGCTTCTAAATTAAAAGAATTTTAAACAAAGAAACATCAAAAATGGAATACTACATTTAAGAGAAAATTATTTATCTCAGAAATTTTAATGGTGTCCACTCCAGTATGATTCACTTGAAATGTACTTGATACAGCTCATAAAACCTCACAGAATAAAAATACCGATTATAAAGCCAAACTATACCTTTAACAAGCCATGATGTATACATTCTGTGTCATAAGGACAGCTAGTTTTATCGATAAAATGAACAGAGTGCTACAAGTCTATATGACTAACCTTGGCATAATAATAAGCAGAATTATTCAGAATGGCCGGTAGCCATCATATAATACCACTACCAACAAGCACAATTTACACCAGTGGTTTTCAAAGTCCGTACTTTCAGGGTACCCTTTCCTCACTGAATTGTCCACCAAGAAGTTCATGCACACAGCAGAAGATTCTGAGGCAAGCTGTAGTAAATAGTTCATTTACGTGGGGCACTGACCAAGCTTGCTGGGCTTCACTGCCCATCCCCACACAATATGAGAATGGGACCTAGGATAACACTTAACATTATACTAGGTCTGATTGTTATGGGATTGGGAGAAGGCTGGAAGGAGTGGGCTTTCAGAGAAGCCCGTCTGTGATTAACGACACATTAAAAGCTTCTGCTGAACCCAGATTTCCCCAGACACAGCATGAAAATACCTGGCTTTATTCAACCATTCAGCAACAGCACTTGAAGGATGGCTTCCCTCACAGGAACCTGTGTACCCACCTCAGGTTCTCTCACTCTCTCTCAATATTAGAGTCCTCTTTAAAATCTATCAGTCCGGACACAACCTGTGTCCACTCCCTTACAGCAATAACCCTCTGGAACAGTTTGACAGAAGCAGTAAAGAGGACCTCGATCTTGGCCAAGTTCCACAGGGTAAGTATTGGAATTTATTTGCATGGGAGTGGGCTATTGCTGACATTCTAAAGTTTGTGTAACTTTTAATTTTAAATGTCTGGTTGCCAGTTTTGGCTGGGTTTGTAAGTTGCTTGGGATTGCTGTCTAAGGCAGCGAAGGCAGAATGAAAACATTTTAAAAACACAAATGAATGCAACACTAAACAAAATGGGAAAATAAGAGAATTTTTTTGTACCTCACCAAATGGAGTATAGAACTGCACGAGGTTTACATCTTTATCTTGAGTAGCTGCCTTCTGGAAGCCGGCAACAGCCAGCACATTCCCACAGTGGTTCCACTGGATACTCACAACGTTCATCGCAGTGTCAATTAAGACAGGATCTGTTTGTGATGAAATTTAAAAGAAAAAGTGATACAAGGAGCACATAAAGGAAATGTGAGTGAGGAATTACTCCCAAAGAACTCCAAGCAACTGAATTCACAGCAGTTTCAAAGGGGTATTATAAACAAGTTCTACTTACTTTGATCATTCTCATGCCTCATTATTTGGCATCTTCCATTGTCAAAGCAAATAGCTAGGCAAGGACAATCTGGCTCAACATAGCCCTCGGTGCCAGGATACCAATGTATTCCAGCAATGCTGAATGCTCCCGTTACATTTACCAAACAGTTCATTTTCATTTTCATCTAAAGTAGTAATATAATGTAGAGATATAAACAATGAACCTAATACATCTAATAATCTTAAATCTAAACAAAGGGAACAAAATTTAACAAAAGACTCAGAAACCCAGCCCAGAACTTTGACTCAAAAACACACTGGATGAAAGTGGAAACCAAAACTAGAATAACTAAGGTTGTTTTCTTTTTAATGTGCCACTGAGCGACAACCAACTCATGGTGACCCCATCCGTGGTGTTTTCAGGCTAGACATAAGATGAAGTGGCTTGTAGTTGCCTTCCTCCATGTAGCAACCCCAGTCTTACTCGGTGGTCTTTCATCAAAGTATTGACTGTGGCTGACCCTCCTTAACTACCAAGCCCTGACAACTTCTGTGTCAATTAGGCTCAGTTAAGTGCCCACAGTTCAATCCCTTTGGTAGCTGCAGAATAATCTTTAAGTACTGTCATCACAGAGAAACAAAGCAGCAATGCATTTAATGTTGCAGGAGTATTGTTTAGGAAGAAATATTTAGGAAAATATTCCTAACAATGAGAACAATTGAGGAGTGACTATACCCAATAATACATGAAAGGGAATACATTGCTCAAACCTTAAACTTACCATAAAATTTCCTTGATTATCATATATGTGTATTTCTCCATTTGCCATTCCAAACAGTAGAGTTTTGCTATCTGGAGACCATGCAACGTGGCTCAGTTGTGTACCTTTTAAATCCTTCCCCCAAATACGATTCCCTGTCAACAAAAAATACATTCAGAGTGCAGCTTGCAAGGGCTACTGCAAAGCGGAAAAGCTTCAAGATGACAATTTCTAGAGGGATTTTAACCCATTCACCTTACCAATGGATCCCCCCCCAAATTATAATTACGTTGCCAATTATAGGAACCACTGCTTAATGCTTGACAAGAATGCACTTTCTATTGGGACCTCTAATTGGCTCACAATGTAAAACAGATTTTGTACATGCACAGAAAGAGGTGTTTGTTTAAATACATTTCTGTTCTAATCACAAAGAGCTCACCAAAGTTTAAAAAATCCCCTAAAGTCAAGTATCCTAATTTAAAATGTTGTGCATTTAGCATTCCTTAATCAGTTCATGCTCAGAAGCAGCAATGGATTCATTTTTCTCAAGTGAGTTTAAACTCATTTTATTAACTTTCATCTGAATCTGTAAAAATATAAACATTTTAAAACACAGTGCATAAAATACATTCCATTTCCCTGTGGTAAGCGATCTCCAAATAAATGTAGGATTTGCAAACTGTAATAGAATTTCATCAGCTCTGGTCTAAGGGAAATATTCTTTCCAGGGAGCCTCAGTTCTACCACAGATTAACATAGCTCACCACTAGGTCCTGATGGAATGTTTGGGGATCACTGCTCAATGTAAAGGCACCAACTTACTAAAACCTCCAAGATACTGCAGGAGTTAATACAACTGATACTTTACCATCCACAGAACCAACAATCACTGCACCATCTTCATATACAATGCAAATTTTCTGCCCATCAGCATTCCAGCTCATGCTTCGGACAACAGATTTATTTCTATTGTTAATCATCTCCTCATACCAAGCACCTGAAGGCAAAGAACAAAAATGTAGCCATTCCTTTCCTATACCTATGTTTCATCTGAACTATCTTTAGGAGGCATAAAACTAAATTGGAACTGAAATAAATCCCCTCTTTTGTGGGACCAATTCACTAAGCACTATGCGCTCTCATCTGTAATCATCATTTTCTCAGATGATTCTGGTAACAAACATTTAAGAACAAGTAATCTTGTCAGCCTGGCTCATATAGGCTCATGGCCTGGAATAAACTGAAATAAGAAGACAGTCCCCGCAAGCCTACATTTCCAAGGGAGGTAATACTGAAACAGTTTTTGAAAGAGGTCACTGCCACTACGTATACATCATTATAGTTATATCATGGTTGTTAAAAACTATCAAATCTATATTCTGGCAAACTCAGAGCTTCTGTGTAGACCTCATTCTCAGCTACTTGTTGTGGGGAGAAATATGAAATGGGTGTGTCACCACTCCCAGCTACCCCTTGCAACAGTTCCTGCTCAGAATGTTCATGAACATTACAAGTGCTCGCAGTATACTGTCAACGCAAGTGCCTAGAGACAAAAGAGGACATAAGCTGTTAGTGGGAAGAGGTGTGAAAAATATGGAGAAATTGGAGGAAATTTCTATAATGCATATTTTAAAAGTAATATTTGCATTCTTGTAATCCAAAAATAAAATAGGAAGAAAGACTTTACAGTTCTCAAAGACATTTGAGATACTGCAGTGACGAGATCACCAATCCTGGGCAAATTGCCTACCTTTATATAGCATCCACACAATGATGAGTCCATTTTGATCACTAGTAGTTAATTTCTGAAATTGTTCATTCCAAGTTACTACCTGCACAGAACCTAAACGTTACAGATTATTAGATTATTGGATCACAGCAATAAAAAACAATTACAGAATCAGGTGGGTAGTTGTGTTGGTCTGAAGTAGCAGAATAAAGTTTGAGTCCAGTGGCACCTTTTAAGACCCACAAAGTTTTATTCAAGGTATAAACTTTCATGTACATGCACACTTCCTCATATCAGAAGGGTGCATGCACATGAAAGCTTACACCTTGAATAAAACTTTGTGGGGCTTAAAAACAATTATGTTATGCTTCCTACATTTGATGGGGTTCAGTTGACCCTCACATACCGCGTGTGTGGGGAGGGTGGGATTCAAAACAAACAAACAAACATGTCAGCCACAATGAGGAATAGGTGAGGCAGGAGGAAGGTGAGCTGGCAGTGGAAAGGGGGAAGCCTGACCCAAGCTGGTGGAGTGAGGTGGAACAAGAGCCCATGTGGGGGAACCTGAGCTGGCAGCTGGGTGGAGGAAGACGGAGCCAAAGATAGCAGTGTACAGAGGAAGGGGGGGGGGAATGGGATTTCCCATTTTTATAATGTTTATAATTTAGCAGCTTTACTCTAATCTATTTTTTGGTATTAAATTATTTTTTGAATTTGATTGAAACAACATACAGTCCAAATGACCAATAACAATAATTTGACAACATCCCCCCTCACACCCAAATTTAAAAATAAGCATCCTATTTCCAGTAACAATAGTAATTTATAGTGAATATATATGTCCAAGTCATTCATCCTTCATTCGTCACGTATCCATTAAAAAAGAGGAACATACTCATGGAAAAAGGAAAAACAGAAAAGAAAGAATTTCAATGCCTGAACGTACCATTAATAATTTTTTAATCAAAGCATTTGAAAAATGGATTCCAGATCTTTCAAATATTCTTTTATAATCAGTCGGAAGCCAAATTTAACGCTTCCACCATTCAGGCCAGGATTTTCAGGATTGGCTCTCTAAGCTCATGGTATGACATCTGACAACAATTGGCACGTATAACTTAACCACATTTCAAAATTCATGCCATCACAGAATTCATCTTTTAGTTAGATGCCTGCTCAGTTTCCGCTGAGGTTACCACTTTTGGGCAGTTCTGGGAGATGCATATGCCCTTACCTAAGACTGCAACATCTCTGTATTACTATTTAATGGAAAAAGAAACACCAAGTTTAGATTCAGGCACAATTTGAGCTCAGAATCTTGCTGTGTCAATTGAAACTCTGCACCAAAACTAGGCTGTCAGAGAAATATCAATAGAATTTGTGCGTAACACTGATAAAACAAAACATTTTCTTACACGTTCATTGGTTGCCCTGGGCTCTTGTTAAACTGGTATGTTTTCGGAAATTCAAATTGTGCAAAATATGGTAAAAGTGAGGCTCATCTCATGCACATGTTATGGCTCTGTGAGAACCTGGGAAATTTTTGATCCAAGACAGCTAAGCAAATTAATTTTGCAAAGAATTCTTCTGCTATTTTGACTTCACAAATTTAACAGTAATAATCTATAATCAAAATGTCAGGCAACTGATCACTGCTCAGCAAGCTTGGTCCCATCAAATAAGAATAGATTGATAGTGACTCTTACCACTGTGACCTTCAAGTGTTTGATTCATTGAGAGATTGCTTGGTGTTGCAAGTCCCTTTGATTTGTTATCATCTAAAATTAAAAAAAAACAATTGTATATTTTATTAAATACAGCAGACGATTGCCATTTGCAAGGAATATATTCTTAGGGTAATTCCTTGCGATCACTGTAAATGGCAAAATCCATGAATCCTGGTGCGAGCAGCAGGAGGGATGGGTGGGAGACAACAGCCTAGGAAAGACCCCACCAACTCCTCTGCTACAGCTCTCCCCTATCACCCTAGTCAGAGCAAAGTTCAGCTCACGCATTGCTGCTGGGCAGGTGAGGCAGCTACTAGCACCCAGGCAATTTGTTTTAGTTAGTGGGAGTAGGATGCAGCTCAATGACCTGTCTGGTGGTGGCGGCTGCCACCTATAGATTGCTTGTGCAGCAGCCACTGACACTGCGCCCAGAAAACCCATGCTGCCATGCCTGCTGCCCAAGTTATTTAGGCCCTGCAGCCTTGCAAGTTTTCCAGGCCAGACCCAGTGGTGGGACTCAGGCATATAAACTATCCAGCAGTGTTTGCTTGGGTAGAGGAGATTATGTGGAAGCAGGGGACGGAGCCAGCATGCTCATGCTTGCTCTCCCTCTTTCTTGCATTGACTGAATGCACACGGGGGGGGGGGGGGGGGGTCATGTGTTCAGGGCTAGCTGCATCACATACATGGGCCACAGACTGCAAATAAGTGAAACCGTAAGTCATAAATCTGCAAACGGTAATGGTCTACTGTTATGCAACATTTTCCTTTGGCATTTTCAGAAGTAAAATAAAAGTAAATAAAATTCTTAATATTATATCCAACAGTGCTGAATAAAATGCTTCAATTTAATTAACAGTTATACAAGCAGGAACGAGGAGGAATCACAGGCAAAAAACAAGAATAACTCCCCAGAGACAAAAAATTAATGCATGAAACTACAGCCTAATTGAAATAAAGGATCATAACAATCACATGTAAATAAACATGAATATTTTAAAGCATTACCAAGATTCCACAAAAAATTACAAGTACATTTAACACGATATGAACTACAAACTCTATAGACTATAAAGTGGACAAAGGCAATGTTGCTGAATAGAATACTATCTAATGATCATGAGTCTTAAAGGAGATGCAGTGAAGGTGATAAATGAGCCACCTCAGTCTACTATCCTCTTCTCTGAATCTTAAGAAGGCCCAATGAAGGCATCAGAAATGCCACTGCAGTTATTTATCTCTTCACTCAACAGGGATGCAGCCGATGGTATGAGCCGTTTCGGAACAAAACCTTTGTCAAGAGGAATAGATCTCTTCCAAAAATAGTAAAATTCAAAGGTACAATGACTAAAGTGCAATGGCCATAACAGGAATGGAGATGTAGCCTGAAGAATTCTGAATCACAAAAGAAACACAATGTAAATGGCTTGATGCTCTACACTGTGTTCCGTTATGACTTGGTGACCATAGCTTCGGACTTTGCTTTGTTCCTGTGACGCTTGGACTGGTGTTTGACCCTGGAATCTTCCTTCCTGTACTTGTGAATGACCTCAGACTGTTGGATCTTGCTTTCTGTGTGACACTCTGAACTGGACTCGGCTCTCTTGGTAACTGCCCTTTGGACTGAACTTTGACTCTGAAATTTGGCTTGGACTGACCCTAGATTTTGACACCTCACTGTGTTCAGTGGAACTTCTTTACCAGTCAATGTACACAGGATCAGCATGTGTGATTTTCACCATATGTGTGTTTGAAACCTATCCCCTATCCCCATTAGAACTTAAAGAGGTCTGGAAAAAATAAAATCATACAAAGGAAAAAAAATCACATTGCTAATACACGAATGACAACAGTTGGTCTCTGAACAAGGACAGAATTACATCTGAAGTTCTGTGACAGTTTAAAACATTAATAGTGTCTTTTGCCCCAGTGTGGGCATACACTCATGCTGTGCCACATACTATTATAAGTGAATATTGTCAGTAACCCAGTGACTCACAAACAAAAGTGTAAAGGGAAAGGAGGACTAGAAGTCAAGGGCACATTAGACATAGGAACAATACAGCATAGGAACCATGTAGCATACATTTAAAACCAGGGGTCAGAAAGGGAAGCAAAAGGGGGGCATCTTCAAAAGCCTCCCCTCCCCTTCCCCAGCTGGCCTGCCAAGGCAGGTGGGGGGGGGCAAAGCGAGAAAGGCCCCATAGAATACACTGGAAAGATCGTACCGCTGCTGCTGCGTGACTCTAAACAGAACTTTAAACTTCTTCTCGCTTCGCTTCCTCCACAGGCCCACTAGGAGCTGGGGGAGGGGCCACAACTGCCATTTGTGTCCACTAGAGGTGTGCAAATAATTTTTTTTTGGCCTAATTCAGATTGGGCAAAATCGGGCCACATCTGTTCCGGCTGTCGAATGTCCCCCACGTCAGTTTTGGCAATGTAAGCCCATTCGGCTGGCCGAATGTCAGTTTCAGCCCCATTATACTCTATGGGCCATTGAAGTTTCAGCCCCATTATACTCTATGGGGCCTGAAATACCCCATTATACTCTATGGGGCCTGAAATACCCACCAATTTTCAAGAAGACTGGACCATGGGGTCCAATTCTCTGGGCCCCCAAACAGGTTGTCCCATCCCCTCCATTGTTCTCTATGGTGGGAAAAAACGTAACTTTTTTCCCACCATAAAGAACAATAGAGGGAATGGGGTCAACCTGTTTAGGGGCCCGTAGACTTCTTGAAACTTGGTGGGTATTTGGGGGAGAGGTCCCAGCAGCTACCCTGCAAGTTTGGAGCCTCTCCCTCAAACCTCCTCCCATCCAGCCACTTTTTAAACCGCCACCGAATTTCGGCGGCAATTTGGCAGTGGGCCGAATCAGATCAGAAAATCTGATTCTGCCCGTGGCTGCCCTAGTGCCCATTCCTAAGCTGGCGGAGCACTGCTCCGCCTCACTCCAGCCCCAAATGACCGGTTTAAAACCATAACCTCATTAGAAAAACAAAAAATACACTTTTCAGTTAAACGGATCAGGTAGGAGGTGATGTGAAAGACCTCTGCCTGAGACTCGGGTGACCAGTTTAAAGAGACAGTACTGACCCTGATGGACCGAGGGCCTGATTCAGTATAAGGCAGCTTCATGTAATTATATGAACTAAAACAATTTAATGAAGTATTGTAACATTCAACAATCATGCTGTTTCAATTTTTTAAACAATGACAGTTTATAGATGTCCAGCAGAAGAACATTTGCTTTGCTATGTCTGTCTGCAGAGTTAGGAAATAGGATACTGTGAAAAAAACACACAAAAGCTGACACCAAAACAAGGGTGTTCTTGGCTTCATGGCATAGTTGACCAGTCAGGTAAAGGGTTCTTAACTGAATGACCAACTGGCAGCTTTTGACTCGTAGACAAGCCAACCTTACCCAGGATGGCAATTAGTCTGCCCAGATGCATGTACTTCAAGGCCTAGTATTAGGAAGAGATATCATTTACCTGTTTTTGTCTCTAACTGTAAAACTTTGAGTAAACCATCTTCGCCACCACAGGCTATAAAGCCCTGGTCTTTGCTCCAAGAAATGCATCTTAGTCTAATGTTACCAGGAATTGCAATCTGAAAGAAACACATTTTGCAAGTTAACAAAAGCTAAGTTTGCTGAGTTTGCTGAGTACGGAAGCATTTTTAAAGCTCAGAAACACCTATCATATGGCACTATTGCGTCTATGAATGTATATGGTGCTTTACAAACTAATTTAACCAAAACCTCTCAGTGAGTTTACAAAATAGTCAACAGACTATTTCCTTTCAACAGACTATCTCCTTTCAAATTTTAAAATAAATTAAAAGGTTCCATGGAAATGCACAGGTTAAGGAGGAGGAAGAGGAAAACTAAAACAATAAATATGTAACAACAAGCTGAAAGCAAGCATCTTGCTGTGTGTAACATTACTTCTAAAATTCTTCTGTAAAGCAAAGTCAGAAGCTAGCTGCTAATCTTTTTTCAGAGGCTGAGTGATTACTGAATATCTCAGACATAACTAAAATATTTAATTGTACAAGCTTCATAAAAATCTATAACCATGGTAACAAAGCAATAAATATATATTTTTTCTGAATTTATTTGGAAGCGTGGGAATCTGAAGTTTGAAATGTAGTTTTGATGCTTTCATCATTTATGTTGGTTCATCTTCTTTTTGTATTACTATGGCTGCAATGTGTAAGGCACCTTCCTGGGAGTAACCCCCACTGAATAATGGGACTTACTTCTGAGTAGACCTGTTTAGGATTGTTCCCTTTGTCTCTGAACAGGGATGGTCAAATGGCAATCCATCAAGCAATTTTATCTCTCCTGTCTGCCATGGCCTGTGGTCCTCCTAAATCTTAATCATGGCGTGGTTGCATTTTTTCATGGTTTCATTGGCAAGAGAAAAAAATTCTTTCAGAAGCTGGATGAGAGGATAGAAGCAGATTCTTTCCCCTCTGCTATGAATTTATTACTTGCTTGCCTGTAACAAAAGTTGCAAACATCCCAGTACCATGAACACAGAATGGAAGGTACTGCTGGAGAATCTATAATTGTGATGCATAGAGGCACCAAGGATATTGAGAAATGTAGCAGTGAAGTTCTAGCAGGGATATTTAGGTTGCTAGATAGGATATTGAAAACCACCATCTCCAAGATACCATGTTCCTTAATGCTTCAACTGTTCCACAAGCAGGGCCAGTTAAACTTTTTTTGTTGGTTTTCCAGAGGCATCTAAAATTCGCAATGCCATCCTAAACAAATCCTTTCTTAGTGTATGGGCATAAAACGATATTCTTGTGAGGAGTCTCCTAGTCAGGCAGTGTGACACCTTAAAGACCAACTATATTTTATTCCAGCATAGATTTGTGATTGGTCTCTCTTTTTATTGGTCAAACTTAATTTTTTTCATGGTTGTGATTTGCCCTGCAGTTCTTGCATTTTACCCACTCCACCCCCCGACCTCGCTATTGTTTGCTTCTTCCCATTTTACCCACATAAAATAGTGAGGTTCATCTGAAGAAGTCGGCTCTCATCTACAAAAACTACTTATACTGGAACAAAACTATGTTAGACTTTAAAAGTGTCACAAGACACCTATTTCTTTCTATCTACTCTGGGAAAGGCTCAGGGTAGGGCTGCCAACCTCTAGGCGGGGCCTGGAAACCTGGAATTCATCTCTGGAAACCTGGAATTCATCTCTGGAAACCTGGAAACTCATCTCTGTTCTACAGTTCCCCTTGAGAAAAATGGCTATGTTCCCTCTAAGCTGTGGAGTCCTGTGAGCAGAAATTCTCCTCTGTGAGCTCCTGGCATTAAAGCTGTGAGCCAGCCATTTGGCTTCTGCATAAATCAGTTTGCTCTGGAGCCCTCCTTCCTGAGCTAAGGCAAAAATGTGTGAGCCGGAGGCTAAAAAACTGTGAGCTAGCTCAGGCTAACTCAGCTTAGAGGGAACACGGCTTGAAGGATGGGCTCCACGGCATTATACCCCCCCCCCCCCCGAGGCCTTTCCCTTTCTCAGGCGACACCCCCAAATCTCCAGGAATTTACCAATCTGGAGTTGGCAACCCTAGCTCAGGCTGCCATCCGTGGTCTTCTGCGGAGGGCAAAAAATGGCCAGTCCAGACGTTCACCAGGAGTTCCGTGTTCGGAACTCCCGGCGATTTTTCAAAAACGCGCGCCTGAAACATTAAGTTTTTAAAAAATCTCTGGGAGCGCCGGACACGGAGCTTCCAGCCGCGTCTAGCCGGGCAGTACAGCGACCGCGCGGTCCCTTTCAGACTGGCTCCCGCCCCTCCAAGCCCGCCACAGACCTGCACTGAGACACACACACACACCCCTCACCTTTTTGCTCAGGTAAATGAACATCCTGCCCTCGGGACGTTTATGTTTGCCGTCCAACAGAGGCCTGAAAACAGAGTCCTCATTTCCAGAGGGCCGTGGCCGCCGTTCCCATGACAACTGGGCCCGGCTTCCTTGGCAACCACCGCCGCCGGAAAGAGAATCCGGGGACCAATCGCTTTCCGAGAGGGCGGAAATCCCCCTCCTTCGAATCGCTCTGTCGCCAGCGCAGGGGTGGAGTTGGTCTTGAAGTGTGGGTCAGTGGAAGCGGGTGGGTGCCGTTTCCCCTCCTTCCTTTTGTAAAAGAGGGAAGAGATCTTCGTTCAGTCTTTTCCTGCAGTGGTTCCCGCAACAATAACAGCTCTTGGCCTTCTTCTTACAAGCGGTGTTTTGGATTTTGGCAACTGCTGTTAGAGTTTAGGGGAGAGATCCGCCGGTGTGCTGGTTGCTTCCCCCCTTCCTTAACCCCCTGTCTTTAACGCGGAGCAAACTTACGGTTTCTCCATAGAGATGAGCAGGGATTGAGTCAAAAGATTTCACTGTTACCTCCCCCTCTGCGTTAGACGGGGTTTAATTTTATTTTTTTTAAATCACTATTCTATGTATTTATTAGCTACATTTCTATACCACTGCTCCTCGTTGCTGGAAGAAGTTTACAATAAAGCAGGTTCCAGTAGCTCCCTGCCTCTTGCCCCAGTTTCAAATGTTTGTGACAGTTGCTGGTAGGTGGTCTTAAGGCAACAGTAGAACAACAAAAATAAACTACATAGCATATGATAAACTGTAATTAAATATAACTAAATATTTTGTTGTAGCTGGGGCTGTTGTGACCAATCACAGCTGTTAACTAGTCTAGGGAATGATCTTTATATTTTTCCTCATTAGATTTCTATTTTACAGAGTTCTGTTCAAATAGAAAAAAGCATAAGCTGGATCTACACAGATCCTCAGGGATCCTCTTTTTTTAAATAGAACTCCACCAGATCTGCTATCAAATCACATGTCAAATCCAGGACCTCGGTCTGAGCCATAAAAAACACAGATTCAATAATTTGTGGTGCTGCAGTGATGCAAAAACACACATCTGATGCATGGATCCTCATGAATTTGTATGATTTTAAAATTGAAACAAAATAAAACCACCTTCATGTTGAACAGCATGTCTTTGTCTATAGGCAGCACCACAAAAATCATGCATCCACTGCTTCATGCTATCATAATGGTGCAAAAATAGAGTTCCATATGGTAGATCCTCCTGGATCCTCATGATCTTTGTGGTGGTGTTGTTCAGTCGCAGTCTAGTCCGACTCTTCACAACCCCCTTCACCATATCGCACCAGGCCCTCCTGTCCTCCACCACCCCCTGGAGCTTGCCCAACTCCATGCTCGTTGCATCGATAACACTGTCTAACCATCTCATCTTTTGCCGTCGTCCCCTTTTTCTTTTACCTTCAATCTTTCCCAGCATCAGGATCTTCTCCAGTGAGTGCTCCCTTCTCATTTGGTGGCCAAAGTATTTGAGCTTCAGCTTCAGTATTTGTCCTTCCACGGAACAGTCATATTTGATCTCCTTGCAGTCCAAGGGTCTCTCAAGAGTATTCTGCAGCACCATAATTCAAATGCATCTATTCTTCGTTGCTCGGCCTTCCTTATGGTCCACAGCCATACATTACTACTGGGAATACCATCGCTTTGACTATGTGGACATTTGTTGGCAGGGTGATGTCTCTTTAGTATGCTGTCTAGGTTTGCCATAGGTTTCCTCCCAAGGAGCAGGTGTCTTTTAATTTCTTGGCTGCAGTCACCATCTGCAGTGATCTTGGATCCCAGGAATGTGAAGTCTGTCAGTGCTTCCATGACTTCCCCTTCTATTTGCCAAGGAGTGATGGTCCTGGATGCCATGATCTTAGTTTTCTTGAGCTTGAGTTTCAAGCCAACTTTGGTGCTCTCCTCTTTCATCCTTAATAAGAGGCTCTTTAGGTCCTCTTCACTTTCTGCCCTTAGAGCGGTAGCGTCTGCATACCTGAGGTGGTTGATGTTTTTCCCAGCAATCTTAATTCTGGCTTGTGATCTTTGTGTTGGGTCACCCCAAACTCAACATCAAATCACATAGGTCCACAACTATAGATTGCACCCCCCAAATAATGGATCCACTGCTTTGTGGACCAACCACAGTGCAAAAACATGGTTCTGAAGCACAGATCTTCATGGCTCCTCAGGATTTTTACTTTTGGGCACCCCAGATTTATTATCCAATAACTTATGTCCATGGCCACAACTTGCATCACACAAATCATGGACTCACCCCTTTGTGGTGCAACCATGGATCCTTAGGATTTTTGCATTGGATTACCCCAAACTCACCATCAAATCACATATGTCCTTCCAAATCCCCTACATAAAATGCATATTGAGGAACCATTGAAAACATCTGAAGAAGTGGGCTCTAATCCATGAAAGTTTATGCTAGAATCAAGTTTTCTTTGCCACTGAACTCCCTTTAAAGTAACAACAATAGCCCCTTAAATTAGCCCCTTCTCTTTGAATTAAAAACATGTCAGTCTTTAAGGTGTCTGTGTATGCAGAAGAGTAACATGGTCATAATTACCACATTTGGCCAAATCTGAGGATAGTCAAATCTAGAGACTGGGCCCATGAATGGACAAGGCAGATCTCTCTACAAGCTGGAAAAACACCCTAGGTTCGCAGAAAAAAAATCTGAAATTAAAAAAAGGGGAGGGGGAACACTGGTGGTGGGGGTTTAAAAATCCAAAATGATAAAAGGAGTACCTGTAGCTTTAAGAAACAGTACCTCAGTGGCTGGTGGTAGACAACCACAACAGGCTTGGTTTCTCAGTAAAAGGCAGGAGGAGGGGGAGGGCCCTTTCTAGAGATATTTTGGCTTTTGAGGAAGGACTCGTTGAGGTTAGTTCAGGTAGGGATCACTGGGTGATCTGGTACCACCCAACATGCATGACTTACTTAGGCCTGGCTGCTTGCTACTTTTCGACAGCAGTCCCCATATGTGTTTCACCCTAGCACCTCAAATTCCCATCCTGCTGTGGAAACTCATTCTGCTGTGGAAATTCACTGGGTGACCCAGGGCCAGTTAGTGAACACCTCCATGCCATGTTTCTGATTTAAGCCTGGAATGGCATAAAGGAGCTACATATAGATTACAAGCACTAAGAAAAAACATTAATACACAAGATAGAAAAACTCTAAGCCTGCAACAGTCACCTGCACCAACGGATCCCCCAAAACTTTTACATAGGGTTGCCAGAGAGCCAGTTTGGTGTAGTGGTTAAAAGTGTGGACTCTAATCTGGGAGAACCGGGTTTGATTCCCCACTCCTCCACATGCAGCTACTGGCGTGACCTTGGGTCAGTCACAAGTTCTCTCAGAGCTGTTATCTCAGGAGCAGTCCTCAAATGACCTCTCTCAGCCCCAACTACCTCACAGGGTGTCTGTTGTGGGGAGGGGAAGGGAAAGGGATTGTAAGCTGGTCTGAGACTCCTTCAGGAAGTGAAGGGTGGGGGTATAAATCCAACCTCTTCTTCAGGTCCCCTTGCCATTGTGGTGGTGGGATTTGGGGGATGTTCCAGGGTGGGCGGGATGTCGTCAGGTGACATCCTAATGTGATGCCATCACTTCCAGGTCATGTCATTGCATTGGGGATGTCGCCTGATGACATCCTTTTTCGGAGGTGGGTTTTCCCTCACCGGCCACCTGGTCGGCAGTAGATTGCAATCCCCCCAAAGTGGGGGAACTCCTGCTGGGACCTGGGGGCTGGCAACCCTACATTTAAATCAGTGAGACTGCTCCATAAGCAAACTCTAGACTACAACAGTTGTATGGAAATACATGGTTATATTGTTCTCAGTCTATTCGTACGCACGTGTAAATTATTCAGGGGTTGATTGCTTGCAGCTATCAAATGCGAAACGCAGAAATACAAATCTATTCATATCCCCTGACACAAAGCCATACAATCATTTATAACATGGTAGTGCTTCATTTGTTTCTAAGACAACATTGAAACTGATTTTGTTAAAGGTTTGTTTGTTCAGGTAACATCTGTGGAACCCTTTTTGCTATAAAACCTTAATCAGGAATTGATATTTAAATGGAAAACCAAAGAATCAATATGGAATATTACAGTAGCACGCCTCACTGGTGCTCCCAGGCACTAAAACCGTAGTTTGGTATCATTATCACCATTCTTGTTGTTCTCCTCCTCCTCCTCCTCCTCCTTGTCATCATCATCATCATCATCTTAAATAATTAATACCCTGCCCTATCCCATGAGTGAGCTCAGGGCAGTTTACAACATAAGGTTACTCTTGTAACAGCAGGTTACTCTTGAACAGAACATTACTCTTGAGCTGAGGCTATAATACCACAGTCACAATGTTCAGGGCAATGCTGCGGTTTGCAGGCTGTGATAAACGTGTAGTGGCAGCAAGAAATAAGTCCTAAGTGCAGCTGTGTCTTCCTCCTTCTCTTCTTGGTCCACAAGGTTTCCTCTTGACTTTGATACCTTCTCTCTTATTCCTTCCAGTCCCTTAAAGCCACACTTTCTGGCCACGTGTTAGCTACCTCCTTTCTGCTGAACCTTTATGAGGCACGCTGAAGGTTCAAAACAGTCAGTCCTGGTTTAACTAATCAGATAATTTCTCTCACTGAAAATGGTTCCCCTTTCGTCCTGTTGACTGGTTTTGCTAACCAAACTAGACATTACTGGGATTACAGCTGATCTCCAGATGTCAGAGATCAGTTCACCTGGAGCAAATTGCTGCTTTGGAAAGTGGACTGAGACCCTATGGCATTATACCACATTGAAGTCTCTCCCCACCCCAAACCCTACCCTTCGCAAGCTCCACCCCCAAAATCTCCAGATATTTCCCAACCTGGAGATGACAACGCTATAGGTAGCTGAGTTTGCTTTTGTGAGAGTTGTTTGAGGGTGTAGTGAATTGTGGTCCTCAACACCAAGGCTAAAAGAATTCTCTTTATTCAATTTCTCCCTGAAACCCAACAATCTATTCCTTTTGCTTTTCTGGGGAATTTGTAATCTGTTCCCAATTTGTTTTGATCAAAGAGAAATTTGAAAGAAGAAGGGACAGGAAAAGACGTTCTGCAAAATTTCAGAATTTCACTCTATAGATCCTCACAGGCACCCAAACTTTCCTGTCCTCTTCCTAGAGCTGTGCTGCAAATAACATTTCAGACAAGTTGAAAAACACAAATTGTATTTCAAACTAGATTATGGTTTTTTATACTGCTTGACCTGGATGGCCCAGGCTAACCCGATTTCTTCAGATCTCAGAAGTTAAGCAGGGTTGGTCCTGGTTAATACTTGGATGGGAGGGCATCAAGCAAGTTCAGGGTTGCTATGCAGAGATAGGCAATGGGTTGGGTTAATATAATGGCTAACATTTCCATTAAAAATAATTCCTAAACCCCATTAACACATAATATTCTGAAATATCTTCAGATACTTTAATTGAAACAGATTAATGGTTCAGGTACTCTGTTCAGTCTTTCTCTCATGTATACTTGAGAAAAGAAAAATGAAATATACTGCTTCAGGAAATCAGAAGACATGCTATATTGCAACCTTGAACTAAAATTAATTTAAAGACACCTTGTTTCCTTTGTATGTGTAAAGGAAACACTTCTAGTGGTCCAGGGTGATTTTTAAACCACATTGTCACATAAACTTAGACTGCTGCACATTATTGTTTACACAGCACCTAAAATCACTAGATTAAGCTATAAAAGATGACAAAGCTACATTCTCAGGAGTTTCTAAAAGGGTTTGTGTGACGTCCTCGCTTATTGGGGAGACTGTTTCTCTTTTAAAACACACTCTGTGTAAATGCACTTAGTAGATTTCTGCTGCCACCAGGAATTAAAAATTCTAACTCTCGCTATTTTGGTTGAATGACCCAGTGTCTGGGTGCTTCAGAGGACTGATCTGATTTCTGGGATATATTTAAACAAATAACGATTTATTTATAAAAGAACAAAATAGGTTTCTTGTTATTTTTGAACTGTTATTGAAGAAAGAACACATAACTGACAAAGCTTGGTGTCACACACAGTCACTCAAGCACCAAAACTCAGTTCTGACAGGCTTCTCCCTCCCTCCCTCCCTCCCTCTCGCTCTCTCTTTCTCATATTTTGAGGATCACTGAAGCCGTGGGGGAATTCGGGCGAAGCTGTGGGTCAAAATGCGGTGCAGGGCAAACAGTGGGAAATTCAAGGATGCAATCGGGGCAAAGGGAAGAACAATGCCAGAACCGCACCTCATGGGAAATCAGTCTGAGGGAGAAAATGACCAGCAGCAAGTGATACTGTGTGTAAGGGAGGGGAAAGCACAATACGGCTGTGATCACACATACTAAATAATCCACTTTCAATCCACTATCAATGCACTTTCCAACTGGATTTTGCCAGTTCACACAGTAAAATCCAGTTGGAAAGTGCAGTGACAGTGGATTGAAAGCGGATTATTTAGTGTGTGTGATCGCAGCCTACAGTTAAGCCAAGCTGGGGCAAAAACTCAGCATGGAAAAGCCCTAGATCTCTACGATGGGAAGGGACTAAGCAGTTGGATTTCTGCTTGTCATGAACTTGACTGAAGGAATGGACTTCTTTTCCACAACAAAGTGGACGTACTACTGCTCCAGTTCTTTGCCGTCTCATTCATAGTGAGTGATTTGCTCTGGCCATTTCAATACTTCCCAGAAATGAAGAAAAAAAATTCTGCTTAAGTAAGACAACTATGACAGACCCCTGCTTCATCTTCACTGTGAGTCAGATTTTCCTGCCAAAATGCTATTCCCCCACTCAGCTCAGTCAGTCTCTTCGTAGCATGTTTTAACAATAGAATTATAACTTTCTGTGTATCCCACTCAGTGACAGAGAAATTGTTTGGCTTTTGCCCAGGCCAGAAAAATTTTGTAACTCAGCAGGAGCCCTCTTATAAATCTCTTTGGAAATGGCACTTGACATGAAGTAAAGTTCAAACAAGAATGTTGATTTTATTGAACAGGCACAGTTGGGTTAGGAATAAGGCAGGGGATGAGAAGCTGAGGTAAATGTTTATTTAAATTATAATATTTTGAACGGACAATAGAATATGGTTGAAGCTTACATTCTTTGTGACTGAGTTCTTAACTGTGAGAGATTTGTTTGTCTTAGAGATTTCTTTCAGCAACAATGTGTCAATAAAGTTTCATATAACTATCTGAGTTTCCGGGAAGTTAGCACTTTTTTCCTGTATTTAAATACTTCCCTTGTGAGATTACAACTTTCCCTTTTCACTCTTGAGGAATCTAAAACCGTTTCCCTTTTCACACAAACCAGGAATCCCTTCTGAGTTGAACCCACTGAATAATTGGGAGAGAAATATCCTCTTTTTTCTATTTGGCTGGACTGGCACTTTCAACCTACTGTTCAGTCTCTTCTGCCATACCTAAGCCTGAGTTCTGGAAACTATGAATAAACGGAATTCAGCTAGGGCTGGCCTAGGGCTGGCCAGCTAGGGCTGGCTGACCATAAGTTCTAATTTCTGAACTTTTCCTCAAATGTGATGGTACACAGTAAGGGCAAGGAGTTGTGTCCCTTCACTACCCAAGTGAACTTGTCTTTTTCCCTCAGATCGACACACACTCTCCTCCTGACTGGCTACTGCCAAGCCAAAGTCCAAACCACGACTGACTCCATCTAAGAAGATTGACAAGACTTTTTAAAACTCTTCCCAGCTGGCACTGACCAATCACAGAGAAGGGTGTGTGTGTGTGTGTGTGCATGCAGGCAGCAGCCTGTCAATCAAACTGTGCGTTACAGTGAGGCATTATCCCCTAATCTCCTGGCTCTCTGAATCTGATGCAATAATCTTTCGGAGGTCAATTCACCACGACATTTTACTCTGTTGGGAGTATACAAGTGAATGCACCAGTAAAGACACACAGCTGCTGACTGTGGAGCTTAATGCTCCAGAGCCCTTGGAGATTCGTTATGCACACTGAGTTGTGATCTGGAAATGGAATGTAGCAGATTTCACCCCCTTCCATCTGCTTGCTGAAATGCCTGCAAGAGCAAGTGCTCAGAACTGTATAATTCAATGTACAAGTCTGTGTGCAGCGTTTTCATGGGATGGTGGCTTGAAATTCCCTGCATATTTATTTACATTTACAGGACATTCGCAGTCAAGTTGGCTTTTATTTGCACAATAATTGCAGGCTGTAGCAGAAATTCTCAGTTGAACTGTGCCACAGCTGGAAATACATACTACCAACATTAGACGGGCAATAGTGTGTGATATAAATTGGAGGCAGAAGTTAGGATTCTGTATTATCTTAACTCATATGGATTTTAAAAATTACGCTTTCTCTCTGGATCCAGAACAGGCCAGCACATTTACTGGGCCTGGCCTGCACAATGACATAATTGTTTCCTGCAAAAAAATCACTGGCTCAGTCTGCATCTAGCATTTGCGCCGTTGTTTTTCCAAACCCACACTGGAACAGAAAAAAGATGCGGCTCAAAACCACATTCAAATACCCCAGGCAACACCGTACTAACTGCAGAGTCACCCCTGAATGGCCATAAAACGGCCATAAATCTATGCAGCCACTCACAGCCACCATAAAACCAAGAGATCAAATGAAGTGAAAGTGGTGTGCAGTCTGGACACTGCCATAAAATTTGACAATCAAAGTGAAAGTGGCATGCGATGCGGAGGGAAATTTCTGTTCCTACGTGGGGTTGGTAAGACAGTGGAGCAAATGTTGTGCATCCAGCAGTGGTATGCTCCATTCTGCTACCATATTCGGCTGTATATGTTAACCCAGACTCCTACATCTCCACAAGAACCCCTCCATTTCCACAACTGTGATATAATCATCACAGATAAGTTGTGTTTTAAAAATAAAACCATTCATGTTATCCATAATAATGATAATAATATTAACCTAGTGTCTAAAGAAGTTGCCCACCTGGAACATGGGGTACAGTGCTCAGAAGAGACACAGATGTGATGAGTCAAAGAGCTCTGTGCGGCTCCCAGGCCATTGAGTATCATGGCTAGAGCGTCTCGCATCAGAGGAGGACTCTTTACACTGAAGGAAAGCACCATTCTTAGAAGAACAGATCCACAGGGTCCAGCCTGATACTTCTCTGTGACCAGACCTTCAGCATCTGCCTGAGAACTAAGGAAATCAGTGTGTTAATCATTTAATTTCCACGTTAGCATGAGAGTAAATAGATAATCAACGGTGATTGCTAAAGGGACATGCTTGTCATTCCTTCGGTACTTTTTCCCTTGAACAAATGAGTTGTAAAAGTCCTGAGAGGTGACATAATTTACTGATATAACAATCTCTTTCAAGTGAGTAAAACGAATAGGTCTGTTTTGCCAAGGGTACCTTAAAACTATACAGATCAAGGTGACGGGGGTAGTAAATAGTACAAAAAGGCTGATCTAGGGAGTTTTGCACTTTATATATGCCAGAGCTTTGTTTGAAAATGGAAACAAAGATCAGTGTACAGATGTACTGAATTTACTGGAGAAGGAAGAAGAAGAACGACTAAGACGCTGCCTTCTACTTGACTGATGCCACCATATTGCACTCAACGGCTGCAGAGATGACAATTATCAAGTCGTCTGATGAGCTGTGCACACATAACATCGTCTCCCAAACTCTTAGCTATATTACAGACTGGGGTTGCCAAGAATTCTCCCTCCTTGTTCATGTGATTTCCACCCAGCCGGCTAAGGTCAAACATTCTCCCTCCAGGCTACACTGTGAAAGTGTAAGAGATGTAATGGCTGATACTGTCAGTCAGAGCTCCTTCACCGACAGAATGTCGGGGGGGGGGGGGGGGGGAGGCTGCCATGAGGAAAGAGAACAGGGCAAAATAAACTCCCATCTCACACCTGCGAAGGTTCTGGTGCTGGTTGAAGAGGGAGGGAAGGGTGATTTTACTCAGTTTCTCCTCTTCACTGTAGCTCCCCATGCACCAAGGCATTCTGTTCACAAACAATCTGCCTCCTTTACTGTTCTTGCCTGTACATTTTGTAAGATCCAATTTAATTAGCTGTTCAAGACACAGCCAGATGAGGGACGCTCATTCTTTTCCAGGGTGATTCTCTGATCTCGTCGTTATTGATACATCATTGCCAGTAAAAATTCCAGTCACAAAAATGGCTGAAGTTTCTCCCCCGCCTGCAATTTACAGATATAAAAGGGGCTCCCAACCTTTTTCTAGCCTTTACCTTTGGAGTTCTGACACAGGGTGGTGGGTGGAATCACAGAATGGCTGCCACAGGAGGCAAAGCTGACCACAAAACGTCAGTGTGTGAGGTAACACATAACTTTAATAACGACTCTTCAAAATTACAGGCTGTTTAACGGGATGCCTTTTAAGATGATCATCGTGCCTCAAAATATTTTCCTGCATACACACAGCTTACCTTTGAAGAACCTTGTGTTGTGGTAGCAGCTGCTCCCAAAGCAACATTTTAGAAACTCTCCACTGGTGAATCGGAAGCCCTGGAGAGCAAAAGCTCCATTTGACCCCTCTCGCTTTCTAAAATCACTTAGTGGTCACCAGGGAAGGTGCTGGCGGGTGCGAGATATTGCATCCTCATGATGGAAGCTGCAGTCGTTATTTTCATTACACTTTTGGATAGTGTACTTGAGTTTTGTCAGTTAATGCTACTTGAAGAGAGGTGATTTGAGGAAAAAAATGTCCCTTAACACCTTAGTAGATGTCAGAAGCGTTCAATTGGAACATCTTTACATTCTGGGGAAAAAACTATTAGCTCAAATCATAGCGTAAAAATATCCTGCAGATGAGTATTTCCCTCCTTGTTTCATATGATGAACGATCAATGCGAGAAATAATGATGTTAGGAGTGTGAAGTGGATGCATTAATCGGATTCTTGACTACAGGTCTTCATTTCACCTTGTTTAAATGGGATCAGGGCAAGCTAAAGACAATCATGCTGCAAGGGGAGAATGAAATAACCTGAGCAGAGACAGATGAAATTGCCAAAAGTGGCAGACAAAAGGAATAGTGATCGAAGTAATCACAAGTAATAATTTTACTGAGCTGTCTGTAATGTTAAAAATCTCAAGTATTCAAGCCAAGCATCGGTTTTTGCTGCTTTTCCATCCTTCCTTCCCCTAGCCCCCCGTGAACAGCAAAGTTTTAAAAATATAGATTGAGCATTAGTCTTTAATGTTAGGGAGTACAAAACTGGAAACAGCCCAGAGAGAATCTGAAGTTTTGCTCTCTTTAACTCAAGGACAAGCCACAGACTTGCAAAAGAGACCAGCAGTACCTCATGAGAGATCATTATTCTACTTCAGCTCTAATCTCAATTACATATTCACCTCCTTTGTGACTCTTAAGTTGCAGTACATTTATTTAACTGAAGAGTATTTTACTTTTTCCATGACAAAAAAGAGCTGACATTTCCCTCTCCTGCTTAGCTTGAGACCTAACCTGTGGTAACCCCTCTGAAAACATGGCAAGGGAATATACTAGTTTCTTTAAATTAGTATTCTTGTTAAACGACAACTCAGGCACAGGACATTCATTTTTGTAGGATTTCATTTCAGCCGGCTCTGCTGTAGCCATCCAGCCATGGTCTCTCACGCCCTGTCCCCTGTATCCTAGTGTTGGCACTAATGTACTAATGATCTTCCCATCAAGCTTGAAATTATTCCACAATATTGTCTTGGATGTCAAGATTTGGGTTTATATGAATTTGGATGCTGTTTGCCAGCAGTGGGTCTGAGGCAGGGTCAGCAGTAGCACATTCCCCCCCACCCCATGTATGTTGGTCCGCTACACAAATACAGAGTGGGCACCCCACAGAGGATTTCCATGGACAAAAGAAGGGGTGATTTTCTGCTAACCCTGCCCCCCCTCCTATGGCAGACATCCTGTCCCTCAGGAGCAGCATTTCAGGGGCATTTTGGACCATTTCTGAGAGAGACAAGAAAGTTGTGTTGTTGTTTTAATTTTAAGCAGGGTCCAAGCCATGTTGTGTGCATAAAGCTAGACTTTATTATTTATTTATTTATTTATTTTTGCATTTCTATCCCGCCTTTCCAGTGAACTGGCTCAAGGCGACTTAACATTACAAGCATGCTGGGAGGAAGTGGTTTGAAAGCAATTACCTCAGAATATAACTGAGTTATGTTCTGATTAATTCCATAGAAAGTCTGGGCAGCCTCTGCAAGCTGTGCAGAGAGGTAAGAAAAATACTGAGACTTAAATTATGATGGAGACTAGGGTTGCCAACCTCCAGGTGTGACCTGGCGATCTCCTAGAATTGCAACTGTTCTCCAAACAACAGAGATCACTTCCCCTGGAGAAAATGGCTGCTTTGGAGGCAGACTCTATGGTGTCATACCTGTGAGAATGTCCCGATATAATCCACAACAGGTCTCATGAAGCAGTGAGTCCTTTATTTGCAGTCAAACACTTTCACTGTTAGTAATACTGGGTTTAGGGATTACAGGTATTGATATACTGGATATGAAATATGGCTTAAGGACATTCTACCAATCACTAGACAGGATTTTAGGCGCTCAAATATACTGGCTTACAGTTCTCATAGAAAACATGGGAAAAAGGGTTCCCAGAAAATGATGTTGAACATCTCTAAAGTTCAGTTCTCAAGGCATGGATAAGAGGAATACAAAACACCTGTGTGTTTGGCTTTCACATAAACTGCAAGCATTTCATTTCAAGGACAGGGCACAGAGATAGCAGGGAAGAGCAAAGCACTGAGACGGGCATGCGCAAGCTGAGCTAAGCAAGCAAGTGAAGCAAAGCACACATTCCTGAGGAGGGAGTCAGGGCCCCGTTGAGAACTCCCAGGCGGGACCTGTCACCAAGTAGGAGGAAAAAACAAATGAAAGCCAATAACCTTTTCAGGGGTCATGTAAATACACTCAGTAGCAGTAACACAGTTATTGAACAGAATTTATGGCAGTTAACTGACAATACCCCACTGAGGTCCCTCCCCAGGCTCCACCCCCAAATCACCTGGAATTTCCAAAGTTGGCAGCCCTCATGGAGACTCACTATCTTCAGTGGAACAGGAGAATAGGGTTTCCTGGAGAATAGGGTTTCATATAAATTTCTGTTTTGTTTTATTTTAATTTGTAGGATGTCTTTTCCACTGACACTCAAGGCAGGCTACAATTTAAAAAATACAATAACAACACTATAACAATACAATAAACTATGTAATAAACCTGGATTAAAATTATGAAACAATAAAATCAAACAATATAATGCATATCACGAACAATGTAATGGAACGACCTAATTTTTTCCTCTGTGGAGTGATCAGTGAAGCTTGGATGTGGAAAGAATGGTAGAATCAGAGCCACTGAAAGGGAACAAGTGTGAAGGAATGACGGAACACAGCATTATTTCCTGTGGCCTAATCTCTTAGGAAAGGTAGCTTTATCAAAGCTGTTCACATGAGTTTGGCATTTAACTTTTCATAGCTAGGTGGTGTGGAGAGTGTATTAATAGGAACATCGAGCAAAACGGCTTATTTTATCGTATCTGTAAGTTGGCAGCGAACAAGGTTGTACATAAAACCGATGATCCTTTTGCTGTCTTCAGCACAAAGAATATGCTCTTCTCCTGCAAGAGCATCAAGATGTCCTCTTGGACACATGCCCCACAATGTCACCATAAAAGCAATATATGGGACATAAAATTTTGAATGTTTTCCACTTTTAATCAACATTTTCAGCTGCTAGAATTTTATGCAGACTTTGTTCTGCAGTTCAGATGGCAGATTCTAACCCGGCTCCATAAAACGGGTATTAAGAACTAATTGGACTTTACTCTGAGAACTTTAAAAATAAATAAATCTGGAAGCATCTCAGTGTGTTTTAAATAGGGCTACCAACAAGAAAAAAAGAGTGCGCCATCCTATGGTTGATGAAGTTTGTTTGTTTGCGGTTGTTTGTTTTTTGCAAGCCAGTGGCCAGAAATGTAGGGGATATTTTCCTCCTTTATTAAATTTTTTAAAGCTGGATGCCAGAGTTGAATAGACAGCTTTAGTATAGGACTATGGGCGATTCTGCATTGGCTTTTCCCTCCGTTGTTTTATGAAACCCACCTTGGAACAGAAATTTTCCTCTGCATTGTATGCTGCTTTCACTTTCTTTGCCCATCGGATTTTATGGTAACTTCTGCATAGATTTATGGCCATTCAGGGTCACTTTGCAGCCGATACGGCATTGCCCCAAGGTATTTGAATGTGGTTTTGAGCTGCTCTTTTCCCTCCCAGTTGAGAAAATGTGGAGCGAATGCTAGATGCAGAATCGCCCAAAGTCTCCTGGATTCACCAGGCTCCATCCTCAGAAGGCTGAAGCCCACTGAATCCCAACCCCAATCTATCCCAAACCTCTGGGTAATACCCCTGAATCCACAAAAAACCACCTGTGTCCCAAATTTGCTCTGAGCACAGTTTAGGGTTGCCAGCTCCAGGCTGGGAAATACCTGGAGAATTTGAAGATGGAGTCTGAGGAGGGCAGTGTTTGGGGAGGGGAAGGATTTCAATGGGATATAATGCCATAGAGCCCACCTTCTAAAGTGACCATTTTCTCCAGGTAAACTGACCTCTGTAGCCTGGAGATCAGTTGTAATCCCAGGAGATCTCCAACTACCACCTGGAGGTTGGCAATACTAGCACTGTCTCAAGGCTGTGTTCATTGCTGGATGTCTCATGCTATTTGACTGCATTGCCTTAAAGTCTGTAATCTGCTTTGAGTCTCAGCAAGAAAGGAGGGGTATTAGTAAAGTTAAGAAAATCAATAAATGCATGTAGATAATGATCACAATGCTTCTGCTCAGTTCTGTAGGGAGGCATTTTATGCCTGGAATGGGAAGGGTGTGTGTGTGTGTGTGTGTGTGTGTGTATGAGATTTTATGGTTCAGGTTGCCTGAAATTTTTATGGTTCAGGTTGCTTGGAAAGCAGTAAATAACCCCCAAAATTATACTGCGGAACAGGAAGTTGTGACTTGAAAAATTGGCCTGAGCCTGAGAGCCAAGCCTCTATTACTGGAAGTGTTATTGGATCTTAAATATTCAAGCTGCACTTAAAGGACTCTCATTAGTTCCAGGTTGGATTTAAAGTCCATTTCAGAGAACACACCCTAGGTAGCAATCTATCAAGAACTGCTGCAACTGTAATTCCTCCACCCTCTTCCTCAGCAGGTCTCTCCCATAAAAGCCTTTTTAAAAGGAATGGAGGTTGCACAGTAGCAGTTGTTAAATCCCACTGGAATCAGTCTTTTCCCCCTGAAGGGCACTACAACGTTTGTTAACACATAGTGCTTCTTCAATGGGTACCATTTGGGGAAGAATGACTCTTAGCCTAACCTACATTACTGGGTTGTTGTTGTGAGGATAAAATGGAGGAGATGAGAACAATGGAAGCTGTTTTGGGTCCCCATCGGGGAGAAAGGCATGATATCAATGAAGTAAATAAATAAACAACAGCACTTAAGGATTACCTGCTGTGGAACAAGAGGCAGAACAGTTGTTTGGTCTCCACCTAGAGATCCTGCCATAAAAACTCCGAGACAGAAAGGGAGAAGATGCAGCCATTGTGCCTCCAACTACATTCCTCCATCATTCCTTTCAGTTTCCCTCTCCTCTTGCTAGGTAAGAGAAGGGGAAGTGAACTCACAATGGAAGAATGGGGCGGAAAAAGAAGCCGCAGAAAATGCCGATGGAGATCTCCTGAGATTACGGTTCATGATCTCTGTGGCCATTTGGAGGTTTCTAGGAAACGCCAGTGTTGAGGCCTCACTGCCTTGGTTACTGTCAGCTGATGCATGGGAAGAGATTAAAAAAGATTTGTACCTAAGTTGGGAGGGAAGGAAACAGGGAGAGCTATAGAATATAGAATACTGGGGGAGCCCAATAAAGGTAGAGAGGCGTGGAGATGGGAGGGAAGGAAGGAAGCAGAGAAAGGGGAAAGGGTGGGGCTTTCAGGGGAGGAAAAGCTGAGAGTTGGTGGGAAGGGGAGCCAACAGGGAGGAATGTAATCCCCCCCCCCATGAGTCCCCTCCTTATAGAAATATAATGATGGTTTTCAGCGATGCACATATATCAGTCTTATTATATTGATACACGGGCATGCATTTGGTCATGGTAACTGTATATTTTAAAATTAGTTTTATAAACCATATTTTAAAACATACAGTATGGTCTCAAACATACATGGTGAAAATGATTTATCTGCAGAAGTTACCAGAAGCTTGACAATAATTGTGGAAGGACTCATATGATTGGGAACAAAGTGTATTTCTGGGCGCTGGAATGGAACCTGTATAATTGCTATCATAAAATGTAAATATCTTGGAGAAATCCTACATTCATTTTCCTGCAGGCATCATAAGCTTTGAGGTTCTGTCAAATATGTTTTCACATCTGCCCAAGCCTGTAGCAACCCAGCTATAAAACCAATTAGCTGAGGTAGAAAGGCGTCTCTCGGAGCTCTAAATAATGCAAAGTACCAAATTATCTTACACAGTTCCTTCTGTTCTGTGACATGGTTTGAAATGAAGAAAGTTTCTCATGAATTTTCATGAAAAGTAGCAGGTTCTTGTCAGGCTTTTGTAAAAGCATCCCTTTGTTTTGGTTGACCAGCTGAAGTAAAATGAGTTTAGCTTCATCCCCCCCCTCCCCTTGCAGATTCAGGCCATGTAAGAGCCTCTCAGCTTGGCTTGCTCCAGGGCCATTTTCTCTTCTAGGAAACTTGGCTTCAGTCGCAAGTGACAAAGTTAACCTCCTTCCCCCTAAGTCTTGATAAATGTGGACACAATTTAAAAGTTTTTAAAAAACAAAAACAAAACCCTGGGATCCATTTAGTGATCTCCTATCTCTTCAGTCAGGCCCCCTCATGTTCCCCAAGTGCCTCGCAAGCCATGGGGTGCCTGGGGAAGCCAAGCCGATCCAGGGAGGGAAGGCAGTTTAAACTGCCTCCCCTCCTCAGGTTCCCCAGGTACCCCACAGCTGCAGGACACCTGGGGAAGCCGATCCAGAAACTGCCTTCTTTCCTTCCCTCAGGTTCCCCATGCACCCTGCAAGCCACGGGGCACCTGGGGAAGCCGATCCTGGGAGGGAGATGTGCTGTCAGGGGTGTGGCCTAATATGCTAATGAGTTTCTGCTGTTGGGTGTGGCCTATTATGCTAGTGAGTTCCTGCTGGGCTTTTTCTACAAAAAAAGCCCTGCTCCCAGGCAAACGTGTATATGATTGCCGCAACACTGATTTATTTCTTGAGCAGTATTCCAGAAAGATGTTTGAAAGTCATTCTCATGGTCATTTCCTTCAGCACATGGTTACATTTTTGTATCGTTTCATTATTTGTAACGTTCTGTATTTTTGCCCTCATTGTTAAAATGATTTTATTTGCTTGTCAAACTTCTAAATTTTCATCTTTCCATCTAGCAGGTGGAAGACGTTGAATTAGGGCTCGGAATGTCTATATAATATGGCCCATATGCTGGGTTTTCTGTCTTGCCAGATGTTAATGGAATTTTAACAATGGACAAGTGATTTTTCAGTCTTCAGTACCTAATTTTTCCTGCATAGGATACATTTTTATGCATTTGCTGTCTTGTAGCAAAACTGTACAAGAATTAGCGACTTCAAGTGGCTGATATGAAAAAAAACACATTGTTCATACAGATCTGAGCAAGTCTGATGAATGGCTTTAGAAACTGGTACTCATTAAAATTAGTCCCCTTTCACAGTTTATTCTGCACCTTTTTTGTTTCAGACTGGAGAAATCTGAGCATTAGGAAGTCTGATCCTGACATTGCAGTGACTGGCACCGGTGTCAGAAGCGCCCATGGCGTAACATAGAGTCCAAGCAGATGTAGTTATTTTTTACAGCTAACTGGCTGAAAAGGAGAAAGAATTTTCCGCAGCTAGCTGACTGCTATTTATTTTGCAGATGTGGTACTTGTAATGTACACACAGTGGGGATGTGGCCATTAGCTTTGGCGTTCCTGCTCGAAATGACCCCTGGACCACCCTCTCCTACTCTGATACTCCCTCTATTAACCATCAGGACATGTTTTACTTGATCCACATGTATATGCAGTGAAGAAAAAAATGCCAACTAATGTATGACATGGAAGATGCAGTTTCCAGGGTCAGGTCTTGGTTTCTAAAATACAAAAGAGAGCAATGGAAAGGGCAGGGGCAGCCATTAGGGAGGGTCCATGACTTACTTTCAGAAGTTTCCCAGTCCACTTTTGAGTCCTGACCCATAGGTTGGGAAGCACTGCTCTAGAAGTGTCCACGAGCAAGCAGAGCCAAGCCCCAGCTGATCTGCCTATGTCTCCAGGGCCACTGGCTTCAGACGATCGGCAGTGGTAATTGACATTAGCTTACCTGTTATTTCCTCCTGCACTGCTGCCATCTTGCCCAGTTTGCCCATTGTTGGCACCACTGAATCGAGTGGCCCTGCAGAGCTGGCTCATAGCTCAGCAAGGGCCACTCCGCTTGCCCTGCTCCAGGGTCATTTTAACTCCCAGTCTATCCTTGACTGCAAGTTAAAAAGCACTAAGGTTGCAATCTGCAGGATGCTTCCCTGGGAGTAAGCCCCATTAAATAAAATGGGTCTCACTTCTGAGTAGACCTGCTTAGGCTTGCTCCATCAAATACTTTGTTTCCCCCCCCCCCCTTAATTGCCATTTTATAATTCAAACCACCCCAAGAATCAAGATGAAGCAGGTATATTTTGTTTTTATGCAAGGGCTAAAGCTGACAGAATAGGTCATCATCATGATTAATAGCAATAACGTCAGCTTTTCACCTTTGGTGTCAAGCTGACAGTCATTTCCCATTATTTTCCCTAAAAAAGAAAGAAAGGGGGAAAAAAAGAAAGATCTCATCTAAATGGAGAAATAAATCAAGAAGGCAGAGAGAAAAGATATACCTTGGAGAACAGAGTTACAGCATTCTCCCTTGGAAGGACCAGGAGACCCAGATGTGTGAGAAACTCCCTTTCCTCCACTTTTGTTCTGAAGGGGAGGAGTTCCCCGCCTCCCCTTCAGTCTTCTCTTCCTGCCTATGGAGAAGACAGCATTTGGAGAGCTCCCCTATCTCGCAAAGCCATTAAGGCAACGACCTTTGGCTCAGGAGAGCCCAGGAGACCTGCAGCTTTGTAGTGCTGCATGGAAACAGGAGGGAAGCTAGGCATTGGAGCCGTCAGTGGGATCTTCCATCCTCTGAACTGCAGGAGGAATTATGTGCCCAGCAGAACTCCCAGGGCCCTATATTGGGACTTTGAGCTCTTCCCAAATCATTCTCCAGAGAGCCAGTTTGGTGTAGTGGTTAAGTGCGCGGACCCTAATCTGGGAGAACCGGGTTTGATTCCCCACTCCTCCACTTGCACCTGGCTGGATAACGTTGGGCAAGCCATAGCTCTGGACCAGCTGTTCCCTCAAGGACAGCTTGGGAAAGAGCTCTCTCAGCCCCACCTACCTCACAGGGTGTCTGTTGTGGGGAGGGGAAGGGAAAAGGAGTTTGTAAGCCGCTCTGAGACTCCCTTGGGGAGTGGAGGGCGGGGTATAAATCCAATCTCTTCTTCTTCTTCTTCTTCTTCTTCCCCCCTTCCTCTGCAAGTGAGTGGGTAAGGAATGAGATGGCCGTGAGTGCCAGAGGAGGGGCACACTTCCCGCCAGAATGTGATCACGCCTTTCTCCCGTGCACTAGGGTTAAGCAAGGTGGCATCGGAAAGGGAGCAGGATTACTCTGCCTCACCCCCTCACCCCCCGGGATGCCAGTGGGTTTCCAACAGTGGTTGGCATCTTTTATAGAAGGGGCTATGGACAGAAGGGATTGCAGCAGTGACAAGCACCAGCACTCCCCCCATGGAGTATTAAGCAACACAAGAAACTGCCCTTTAGTTGGAGGGGGACAAGATCCACCCAAGGTCCTCACCTAGCCTGCAAGAAAGCAACCTGGAATGTAAAGATGGACCCAAACATCTGGGTCTCCTAGTCAATTCCAAGGAGACTGGACCTTCAAGGTAAGTACCAACATGCCATTCTAAGACTATGCACACACTCTTAAGGCAGCAGGCCAGAAATCAATGGGATGTTTTTCTAGGGAAATGCTGATCACCACTTTGGGGTCAGGAAGCAATTGTATGACCTGGAGAAGATCAGGAGGGGAACCCAGGCATATCTGCATGCCTGTCCTTTCCACCCAGCATGCCCGCTGCAGCAGACAGGCTGGGGAAAGGAAGGCATGCACGCACACATGCCCCTTTCTTTCCTGAGCCTCTCCACTATTGTGGAGAGACTCGGGGAAGTAGGGGGGGGCATGTTTAAATGCCTTTCTCTCCTTCCCCCAGATTGGGGAAGGAAAGAAAGGCATTTTCAATCTGCCAGGGTTCCCTGCCTGCCCTTTTCCAGCTGCCACAGGTCAGCTAGATAAGGGAAGGCAGAGAGAGGCTTTTCCTTATCAATTTTACTCTCAGCTGACTCCCAGGGAGTGAAATTGACAAGGAAATCCCCAGGGGCTCCCCAGAGGAAAAGGGGGCATTTTAACATGCCCCCTTTCCCTCTTGAGTGTGAGATGGGGAGGGCAGCGTGCTCTGTAGCCATGCATGCCAGAGGTTTGGGTTGTAGGTGTGGCCAGCCAGTCAGAACTCCGGACTTCCTGTGTGTTCTTGCCCCAAAATAGCCCTGCCTGCAGTAACAGTTAGATCTGAGCTGTCTCTGCTTCCAATATTGTCCTCAATCCATAATGGCACTATTAATTTTTGGTCGAAAATTCTGTTTGGTCCAAGTTCAGGTTTCTTAACCTTGGCTTATGAGTAAGCAAAAGCTAGCCCATGGTGAAGCCATATACTAAATCAAGCAGCCAAACTTGGATTTTCAGAAGATTATTTAAGGAGGCTTGACTTTTTTGCAGGGAAGCAATTAATGTAACAAAGACTGTCGGATATAAGTGTTCAGGTGGATGCTACACTATTGGGTACCCTGAGATCAGCTTCTCTCTACAGGCAGCTTGCACTCTTCCCTTTAATCCTTCCACCTTATTTTACTGATTTATTAAATTTTGAGCACTGGAAAGCATTCACCAAAGCAAGGCTGGATATTTTACAACTGGCAATGTTAAGAGGTCATTATAATGGGACCCCATATAATGAATGTGTCTGTCCCTGGGACCAGAAATCTATCGAGGACCTAGCCCATATGGTTTTCCGGTGCCCAAGATTTGTAGTAGGACATGAACTATATCTTGGGAATATTCTATCACGATATCCAGGGATATTGGACCAGAACAGACTTATAATATCGCTTGCTGATAATAGTAAATGGGTAACATCCACAAATGGCAAAGTTTATCACATGGTTGATGGATAAACTGTAAGTACTATGCTGGGCTCGATATGTTAACATAGGAACACTAAGCTGCCTCTAATTTTCTATTTTGTTGCTATGATTTTAATTATTATCTATTTTAATTTTAAACAGACATTTAAAGGTTTTAATTGGCATTGAGATTATTTGTGTTGTAATTTTCTCCAGGTGTCGTTTGCTAAGGCTATGAGCTAATGTAATAAAATTTATGTATGTATGACAGAAGCTGTCTATTGCAATGTTTATTTTATGTATCGCCTTACTTTCTACTGCATTGTTTTCTGCTTTTGTAACTTTTTTTTTGTATTATGGTATGCCATGCCTTAGAGAGTTTTTTTCATTGTTTTCCAGCTGTGGAATTCTAGTACTACTGTGCTGTTTCTTGGATGTCATGATCCAGATAGACTCAAACACTTTTAAACACCATCAATTTGAATAGGAGAGATTTAGGCCCAATTTACACCTCCCCTCTGAAGTAGTTTGACTGCTGTCTTTTCTCATTTCACGCTGGTTTCAAATTTCACTCCCTGGGTCTGAAAAGCACTAAGCAACAGGATCTGTTTAAAGTAGTATAATGCTAGCTTGACCACAGGAGGGCAATTAACAAATGTAAACAGTAATTTTTAAACTAGAACAAGTATGGTTTGAAACTAGAAACAGGTATAGACAGGTTTTTTTTAAAAAACTAGAATGATTCCAATGGGAAAATCAGATATAGATTTGACCTTAAGGAAGGGCTAAACTTTTGTCCCTGCTCTGTAGCACAGAGAGCGTTATGATGAGAATCTCCAAAAATGTCAAATCATATTCCTTAAAACATATAAACCAGAAATAATAAATCACTAACCAAACCTAGTGACTGAGGGCCAAATTAGATGTGACTGAGTCTCAGTGACTGACCCAGGAACAGTACCACTGTTTTAAAGCTTAACACTGACCATTTAAAAATGCCTCATTTTTAATCCTAATTGGCTTAATCCTAATTGGGACTGCAGCACCATGAGATGAATTGTCATTGTACCCTCCCCCGCTTTTTTTTAAGTGCTGAAACACCTACATCCCCTCACCTTTACATACTTGGATATCCAGGCTATACATACCATCAAAGGCCTGGATGGGCCATAGGCCTGATCCAACATTGGCTTCTCTTATGTTCTTATGTTTGGTGTAGTAGTTAAGTGTGCAGACTCTAATCTGGGAGAACTGGATTTGATTCCCCACTCCTCCACTTGCAGCTGCTGGATGACCTTGGGCAAGCCATAGTTCTGTCAGAAGTGTTTTTGAAAAGAACAGTTTCTGTCAGAGCTCTCTCAGCCCCAACTACCTCACAGGGTGTCTGTTGTGGGGAGAGAAAGGAGTTTGTAAGCCGCTCTGAGTGAAGGGTGGGGGAATAAATCCAATCTCTTCTTCTTCTTATGTATGTATCCACTGTGTGGATGAGTAATTACATTCCTTCAGATAACTGGTATTTTTCTTCCCCTCTGCTAACAATGTGCGTAGAAAACACTGTAAATGTGAAATTATGATGTGGTTGAACATATGATTGCACCAGGATTATTACCGTGTAACATGTTCACACATGTTCCTTTGCAAAGTAAAATCCACACAAAAATAATCTGCTTTTTAAACTTCATGTAAAGTTTGGGAGATCCTATCATAGACACCCCCCCCCCCCCCCCCGGGATATTGTGCGCTGACCTGTAGAAATCACTATCTGAAAAGCGTTTCAAGCAAAGGAGACACAGCATTGCTTTGATTTCAGCTATCTGTGGCTTCTTTAGGGACAAACAACTATATATTAAATAGAACTGTCTATAAAAGCACATAAGCAATCCATATCTGATGGGTTTATGGCAGTCATTCATCAGAACTGCCATGGTGACTTGATCTATAACTCAAACCCAAGAAAGGCAATAACTTACACAAGTTGCACAAACAGAACATTGCTACAAAACTATCAGCCCAGATAAACTATAAGCCACAAACTATATATTCCTCTTAGGAATTTTATTAGTATCCCCAGTTTCAAAAATGTAAAAATCAAAGACGTGCAAGTAAAAGGTATTGCTACCATTTTGGTGTCTGCCCTGTTATTACATGAAAGAGACTGAAATAGGGTCATGGATATTTAGAAAATCAAACCAACTGGGATTGAAGGTAACGTTTCTCTTTTGTTCTGACTGATACACATTCTCAGTTTTTGTTGGCCTGACTGGAAGAAAGCAATTGTTTTCCATGAATTATTTTGTATGAGCCAGTTTTTTTTAATATAGAATTTTATTTGTTTATATAAAGAAAGTAGGGAAGGGGAAAGGAATGGGGGAAAGGAATGTAAAAATATTCAAGTTCCAGTTAAACATTCTGCATGCATATCTTCTCATTACAATTTCACAACTATTTCATCTATCATTCTTATTATTTTTCACTTAGTCATATTTTCTCAATACTTGAGTTTTAACCAATCATAGAATGCCCTCCAGGGTCCCATAAATTCTTCTTCCATTTTTCCTTTTAATATATTTGTCAGCTTGTCCATTTCCACACATTCCATAATCTTCGGTATCAACTCATGTAGCATTGGAATTTGCTGTGTCCTCCATGTCATTGCTAATAAAATTATGGCAGCTGTTATAACATGTAAAATAAAATATCTATGATTCTTGTCTAACTTGTCTGGTACACAGTTTAACAAAAATATCTGAGCTAGTTTCTTTTGAAGGCATCTTCATTTGAACAGCATTGGGCTGCTCAAGTGAGCTTGTTTGAATCCCGAGACAATTTACTGAATCCTGATTAAATCCTGAGACTATTCATTCATTTATTTGTAAAGTTTGTCTGCTGCCTCTTCAGACCTGCTTGAAGCACCTCAGAAGAAAAACAATTTAATAAGATGCCTTGCATACTCCTATGTGATTTCATTTTAAGATTAAAATTAATTCACAATAGTAGTTTATATCTTGTTCCTTTCTACCTGGAGCTCCCCCCACCAAACATCTGTGGAGTAGTACCTTCTATTTTTCCTTCAAAAATCATTCGCTCAATCATGATGTGTGGCCAGGAGGATAAGATGGGCAAGACCTGAGGATGGACTGCATCACTTCAGTCTGCAGGTGGAAAATCATGTTTTGGAATGCTCCCTTATATGAAAAGTTCCCTGCAAATAGAACAGCAGCTGGGCAAGCAAAGAGATGGTGCAGAAGCTCTTCCCATGCTGTGCCAGTTTTTGGTTTTCATGGAGGGTGCTGTGGTTTTTTTTGGCAAAGGATTTGCCTGTCAGCAGTCTGAAATGATTCAAGTCTGCTCTTTCATCTCAGGTCTCTGCTACATCATTTCTGCCTTGCTTTTGTGCATGTTTGAACCAGGCCTAAGTATGTTCATTCATCTCCACTGTCCTTTCCCTCCCAAGTGCTATTTATCAGGATGCCACTGTATAGACCAGGGGTGGCCAAACATATTGTGTGGCTCCCAGCAGGGCAGCTGGGGAAATGAAGGGGAGGCATGCCTCCCTGATTGGTCTTCCCTTCCCCAGCCAGTTTTCCCCTCCCTGGATAGGCTTGAGGTGTGTAGGGAGGGGAGCAGAGAAAGAAAGCAACTTTAACTTTAAATGCATTCTCAAAGCCCCCTCTCCCACCGGCTGGCTTGAGAAAGGCATTTGTCTCTTTAATTTAATATGCAAATTTGCATATTTTTCAATAAAAAATGTGTGTGTTCATGTCTTGCAGCTCTCAGACATCTGACGTTTATTCTATGGGGCTCTTACATTAAGCAAGTTTGGCCACCCTGGTATAGACCAACTGAAGCCTTGGAAACAAAGATCTGACTGGAAAATTCCAGTATGCAGCTCACCTCTTTGGGATTTCTGGCCCAGAGTCTCTCAGCGTCCCAAACTTTCTCTGAGTATCCACTCTGCTCCAGCTGACGTCTCCTGACAGAACTGTCAGAGTAGCCGCCCAGATTTCCTGCTCATCCTAAATAAGTAGGAGAGATTCTCAGACCAATTTCCCACAAGGCGCTACCCTGATGTTGTTCTTCCAGTTTCCCCGATTGCCCGCTTCAATTTCACATTATTTGCTGTAGGATACGTTTTGACCCGCAGCTTCGCACGATTTCTCCCATGGCCTCAGTGATCCTGTTTTTTGAGGATCACTGAAGCCGCGGAGGAAATCAGAGGAAATCGGGCAGAGCCACAGGTCAAATACACCCTGCGGCAAATAGTGGGAAATTCAGGCAGGCAATCAGGGCAAAGGGAAGAACGACGCGGGTCAGCACCTTGTGGGAAATCGGTCTCATTGACTTGCTCCTCTCAAGTGTCATGTCTACATGGAAGTTTTCCAGCAGAGCAACCAGCAACTCCCCAGATGTGTTTCAGGAAGGGATAATGCCATGGGAAGAAGTGGAAGGCTGGTCTCTCCTCTTCGTGAACTAGTCAGAACTGGGCCCCTGAACGCCAGAGAAGTATGGAACTCTCAGTGCACAGGTGAGCTAAAATTCTTACAGTGGCCACAAGCAGGGCCGGTGCCAGGGTTTTTTGCACACTAGGTGAGGCTATCTTCTGGCACCCCCCATGCACCCACCAATTTTCAAACATTTTAGGAAAAATGAAAAACACAAAATTTGAAATTGCTAATTTTTTTTTTAAAAATTGTGAGAACAAGTAATACAATCTCTGAATTTCTCTCTCAAACATTATTTAGTGGGTGTGACTGCAGCCTCTATGACATTATAACCCAGTGAGGTCCCCCCTGCTCTCCCCAGGCTCCAACCCCCCAAATCTCCAGGAATTCAACAAGGCAGAGCTGTCAGAGGAGCACTGTGAAGTTGGAAGACCCAAATCTCTTTGGACGGGAAAAGACAACCAATTGCCTCGTTTAATCCAAATGACCTGGTATAATTCTGAGGGAGTAGAATGGACTGTATCCCTAGGGGAACATTCACTAGGGTTGCCAACTCCAGGATGAGAAATACATGGAGATTTGTGCAATGCCTGAGGAGGGAAAGGACTTCGATGGGGTATAATGCCATAGAGTCCACCTTCTGAAGTGGCCGTTTTCTACAAGTGAACTGATCCCAGCCAGCCTTTCCTTGCCTGACTGCCGCACATCTTGTGAAGGTGGGGAGAACTGCTGTAGAACAGCTGTCACTGGCCAGCCAGGTAAGAACATAAGAGAAGCCATGTTGGATCAGTCCAATGACCCATCCAGTCCAACATTATGTCACACAGTGGCCAAAAATACCAGGTGCCCTCAGGAGCATCACTTGCCCCAGACTCAGAGTTCTGTGACTGGCGTTGGGGCCACTGCAGGGCCCGTCCAGGTGGTGCAGCTGCGGGTCTCGGCCCACACCGACTGGCCCGACATGTGGCAGTGGTGGTGGCGGGGCAGGAGGTGGGGACAGCAGGCTCGGCTCTTTCTGGCCCAGCTGGCAGGGGAGGGAGGAGAGGCCAAGGAGGGAGGGAGGGAAGGAGGCAGAGGCCCAGCCTTGCTCTGCTCTTTCTGCCCCCGACGAGGAAGGCACTTGCTGGGTGGGTGGGGGATGTTCAGCGGCAGGCCAGCAGCGCTCTGTGGACGGCTGTGCCCATAGGCAGCTACCTCACTTTGCCTATATGGATGGCCACAAGGCTTATGCATGAAATGAACTGCCCTGCACTTAACATGAATTTTGCAATGTACTACAACCTATAATTCGATGTGAGGCTTACTGTGGGGAATGTGAAACAAGCCAAAGGCTTCAAAAATTGGTTCTGATTTAATGCACACTGCCTACAGCTGCACTGGGGAAAATTCTTAATTTCCCATCCCTGCTGTTGTGAGCTGAAAAATCCCCATTTCAGTTTTTCTTCTCTCTTGTGTTTATTGAACCTAAAATCCTTTCTTTTTAGTGCCATTTTCTGTATCCGCAGTGAAAATGTTTACATTTTGCAACGTTCTTTTGCATCAGTCTCAACAGGGACCAGATCTGAATCTTAAATCTAGAGATGTGGACAGGAACAGACAAGACAGAGGTTTCTACAAATCTGAGGAAAGTCCTAAGAACAGGTTTGCAGGAAACCCCCCCTGAAATCTTAAAAAAAATATGTTGAGAAGTTAACCCTCAAATAAGAGAAATAAAAGCCCTGGGTGATATCGGTAGGCATGGGGGGGGGGGTGTTTCAAGGCAACCATGACAATATTGGCAGCCTTCAAATCTTGGTTTCTGTCTGTAAAAAGGCAGGGAGAGGGGGCAGGGCCCTTTCAGTGATATTTTGTCCTCCCAGTCCACCCATGCTCTCCTACCCCCTGCTCTGGAAGGAGGACTCATCAGGACCAGGCCTGGCAGCAACCACTGGGCAACTTGCTACCACATGACTTGTGAGATTCACGTAGGCACAGTCTGACAGTGACCATCTGGCAACTCGCTACTACATGACAGCAGCCACTTCACAATTCACCTGGCGATTTCCTACCATAAGATTGTGCAATTTGCCCATGTTGGCTGGCTGCCAGATAAAATTGATGCCACATAACTCAACTGGGCCCAGCATCAGTCACTGCAGAACTTGTATGACTTGGCTGCCAGTAGGGACTCAAAACAGCTTACATTGTTCTCTTCTCCATTTTATCTTCACAACAACTCTTGGAGGTAGATTAATCTGAGAGTACGTGACTGGTTCAAGGTCATTCAGCAGGTTTTCACGGCAGACTGGGGATTCGAACCTCTGTCTTCCAGATCCTAGTCTGATACTCTCACCAGAACACCACACTGGCTCTCCCCTCTCCCTAAGTGGGAGAAAGAGAAATGGCATTCTCAGTTGTGTAAAAGTGTACTGGCACCGACACACACACACACACACACACACGTAAATGATGACTACAGTAAGCATGTTGGAAACTGACAACCAGTCATGCAACTGAGCCACACTTGCGAAAATACAACATTCTGAGAAAAGGATGAAAAAATAGTTAAGGACCAGTTACACATAACAGAATTGTGTGTCTGTGCCACACAATGGGGAAAAAAACCACCCAGCAAATCAGTTCCTACAAAAAAGGGACTGCAACAGAATAGAAAAGCAAACACTGGCGATGATGTTGTCCAGAACTTTTGTTGTAATTGTGGATACAAATAATGCTAATTGTACTACGTTTGATGGGTGCTGAACCATCTTTAATTTGCAACATCATAGTTCTGATTTTTTGGCTTGTGTGGAACAGTCAGGGCCAGATTAAGGCCAACCGATGCCCTAAATACAGCCCAACACTGGTGCCCCTTGGCCCTTCCATTGCTTAACTGACAAGACATTAAGACACAACGGCCCAATCTGCATCTAGCATTTGCTCCGTTGTATTTACCAAACCCACACTGGAACAGAAAAAGATACGGCTCAAAACCACATTCAACTACTCCAGGCCAACACTGTACTGACTGCAGAGTCACCCCTGAATGGCCATAAAACAACCATAAACCTATGCAGGCAGCCACCATAAAACCAAGAGATCAAACAAAGCGAAACTGGCATGCAGTCTGGACACTGCCATAAAATTCAACCATCAATCAAAGTGAAAGTGGCATGTGATGCAGAGGGGAATTTCTGTTCCAGTGTGGGTTTAGTAAAACAGCAGAGCAAATACTAAATGCAGATTAGGCCAATAAGTGCTGAAGGTGAAATAAGAGACTAAAAACTCTGATTTCTTCCAGGCCATCCCCCAGGCTAGACCCCACAACTATATTAAATTAAACCCCCTTTTTTACAAAAATATTTATTTAACACTAAATAGCAATATAAGCAAATTATTTACATACAACTAGGGCAAGAGAAGAATGCAATTTTTCAACAACAAAATAAAATTGTTATAAAGGAAAAATGCAAATACAAAAAATTCATTGAAAACTATTTTTGATCACCCTCCCAAAGATTATAAGGCAAAATATGATCTGATATTATCTCTACTGAAATTACATGGTATCGAAAGCATACGTTTCAATTTTGAAAATCCTCTTTCTACGGAAATCCAGGTTGGGGGACAATTTTTTTTAAAAAAATGTTCTAGTGGAGAAATGTCATTATTTGTAGGAAACAAATTTCATTCCACTGCTTTCTCACCTTGAAGATATATAGCATTTCAATATAAATGGATCAAAAGATGCAAAATAATGCTTATTGTTGCCTACTTCTAACTTTATTTATAGTTTGAAAAGTTTTCTCCTGCTTTTCTAAATTGCAAAGTTTTTAATTAAGTCCTCAAAACTAACCTGGCATAACAAATCAGCTTCTCTACTTAGCAGAGACAAGGCATCTGACCCTGTCTTGTCGCATACTTTCCCCTGCTGCCCCCCCCCCCTTCTCCGTACTAGTGGTTCCACTGCCTATCATTTCTTATGAGTAGCTATAACAGAAGGAAAGACTGAAGAAAATATACATCTTCAAGGCAACCCCCCTTCCCTTGGTGCCCTAAGCACATGCTTATTTTGCCTTATGGTTAATCCAGGGCAGGCTCGTAGCTACTGTGGGGCCCATTGGGCCCGGCCCCATAGCAGTTTTTATGGGGCCCCTTCCTGAGCGGCGGCTCCCCTTCATCGCCTTCCCCCAACTGCCTGCCACCCTGTCAGCAGGGAGGACAAGGGCAGTGATTTCAGAGGTGGAGTGGAGGTACCAGTAGCAGCGGCGGCAAGTCTTGGCTGAGAGAACCGCCGGGGCAGGTAGAGAGCATGAATGGTGGGGGGGAAGCCTACATCTCAGGTTCCCACCAAGTGCTCGCCGTGCTGCCCACCAGCAACAGGTAAAGCCCAGCCAGGCAAGGCAAGGAGGCAGGCGGGCGCCTCCTCTGCCCCTGGCCAGACGCATCCAGATGCACTCCAATGTGCCAATGAGCCCATACACAGCACCTTCATTTCCAGCCTGGCCACCATGTGCTTTGGGAGGGAGCTGAGAATGGAGATCATGCTGCCCCTGGTGCTGCACCGTGGGAAGAGGCACTGGGGCTCCTGGGGGGGGGGAGGGAGTCGGGCGCTCTGCAGGGAAGGCCAGCCCTTGTAGGGGGAGGGGGGAGAGGGAGGGAAGCTGCCGCTGCTGCAGCCCTAGACTGAATTAGCTGGCAGACCCCCCAGCCCCCCCAAAGTCCTTAGCTAAGGGGCTGATCCAGGGCTGGATACAGTCCAATTATAGGGTTCACTGGTGGTGAACTTGAATTTGTGATGACTGGCTTGTATATTTGGGATATGTTTTTCTTTGATTGTGTGCATGTTTTCCTGTACATGTAGGGATATAGTCAGAATAATTTTACATATCATTCAGCTAGCACCGTATTGCAATCATAATTCTCATTGAAGGTACATATTCTGAAATGCATCATCAGAAGTTACAAATAACCTGACACGCTTATTGTGCAAAGGTTCCCCACTGGTGACATTCATATCCCATAAATGGTAAATTATAGCTTTATAAGAGGAAATTATGAGCGGTCTATCAAAATGGGTAAAGAATAAACTGTGAACATTTACTGTCCCCATTTATTTTTATGTGGATTCTATAACTTTTTAAAAGCACGCGAGCCTTTTAAAGCAAGCCCCGTGCACACGGGACAGAAACAGTTGTGTTCCTAAAGCTGTTTCACAAAAAACAGGGCCGGGAATGACTTCAGCATTTACAGAGCAGATGAAGGTTCTCTGGGAACAAGAGGTAATTTATCAGAAAAATATTGGTGCTTATGTGTACGAGACCCCTCTGTTTTGGAGTTTAAACATAGGCGGCCGAGACTCATCTAAAATGGCTGGATTGCAACCACAGGCTCCTTTAGCGGAACAGCCAGCAAGGGTGGAAGTCTCAGGCCACTGCACTGGCTGGTCCCACGTCATCTCAGGGCCGGCTCTGTTTGGCAGGCGAAGGTTTTGGCGGGCTCTGCGTATGGATTGCATTTAAACTGCGCTGCCTGGTGAGGCTGGCAGCACGGTTTTTCCAGATCCTGGAGGCATCCTGCAGCTGCATGTCCTCGCTCGGCTCTTCAGCTCGGATTCTTTCTTCAGATTGTCTCGGCTCTGTGGATTGGCTCAACTCCTCGACATTTATGGAGGCGCCTGCTTGCCCCTTCGGCTCTCTCTGGGTTATTTTGTTGACAGGCTGGGCTGGCTCTCCTGGATCTTGTTGGCTGGTGGTCTAGAGCATCTGTGGTTTTTTTTTGGAACTGAAGCCTTCCTGGTTTGCTGCTTTTTCTGAAGAAGAAGAAGAGATTGGATTTATACCCCGCCCTTCACTCGGAGTCTCAGAGCAGCTTACAAACTCCTTTCCCTTCCCCCTCCCCACAACAGACACCCAGTGAGACAGGTGGGGCTGAGAGACCTGTTTCGAGAATTGTCCTGGAGAGAAGAGCTCTGACAGAACTTATGACTGACCCAAGGTCATCCAGCAGCAGCACGTGGAGGAGTGGGGAATCAAACTTGGTTCTCCCAGATCCATGCACAAAGTCCATGCACTTAACCACTACACCAAAACTTAAGGCTGCCACCTGGGGTGGGTGCCTCGCTCCCAGAGCTTCATAGGCCCACAAGACTCCTTTCATTGGTGCCCAGTCTTGGGGTGGATTTCCCGCGCGTCTCCTGGTGGGTGAGTCTTTTTCAGTTAAGATCATAGCATATAATCAATAGTACTGTGGGTGTAATGTAGTTTAAAAAATAATACAACGTATTAAAGTATTTTTTAATTTTATTAATAAGAAAGTTTTACAAAAATCCATTATCACATCATACATAATATAAGAACTACAACAGAAAATGGACAAGATAAAACAATTCAAAAGGTGGCCTTTTCAAAACAGGACTTTATCAAACAGGCTGGCTTTTGAAGAAGAGATTGGATTTATACGCCGCCCTTCACTACCTAAGGGAGTCTCAGAGAGGCTTACAAACTCCTTTCCCTTCCCCTCCCCACAACAGACACCCTGTGAGGTAGGTGGAGCTGAGAGAGCTCTGACAGAAACTGCCCTTTTTTCAAGAACAGCTGTGCCAGAGTTATGGCTTGCCCAAGGTCCTCCAGCAGGTGCAAGTGGAGGTGAGGGAATCAAACCCGGTTCTCCCAGGTTAGAGTCCGTGCACTTAACCACTACACCAAACTTACATAATCAGAAATATTTCCTTAAATTGGATCTTACAAAAGATAAAAAGGTAATATATAGAACAGCCAACTAAATGAAGGCTGTTACGAGTATCTCAGCATATTAAAAATCCATAAAATAAGTTCTGTTGCATCTCAGAGAGGTACTGAAGAACAGTTTCCTATTGAAAATTAGCACCTGAATTTACTTAGGGCCACTCTGAAACACCGGTGCTTAAAGTACAATACTGACACATAAATAATGCAAAACCAGGACAATAAAATACATGTTTCCATATCACTGAAATGAAAAGCTAAAACTCTCAGAGTGACAAGGCTTGGGTTAATTCAGACTCTTACTTATTCAAGTATTTTAGCAAAGCAAGTAATCAATTGATTTGGTATATAGCATTTGAAGGATCACTTAATCGTTGGGGTACTGTGCCTGGACTTTGGCAAAAGGTAGTACATTTTGCTGTTAAGTTAGCCCTTGCTAATACTGGTTGTTGCTATAATTCCAACCCCCTACTACTCTCAAATTTTTGCTTACCTTGGTGCATTTGGAGGCTTCTGCACTTTTTGTGAGTCCGCCGGGGCTGGCAGTTTGCTCCCTGTCGCAGAACATCAGACACTGCGTTACTTGGTGCACCTGAGGAGTCGTGGCATGTCACCCAGGGCCTTCATTTAGCAGTGATCCCATTTTTAAAAAACAAAGCTGGGGGTGGGGTGTCCAGTGTCCAGAACCTTGTAAGTAATTTGTTGCCAGGCGGGCCTTAGCAGGTTGGAAGAAGGCTACTCTCTCAATCCCTGATTCCCCAGAGACCCATTACTACGATATTACTCTGCTACATCATACAGCTTCTACTGCAAATATGTTGGTCATCGTACAAAGTCACCTTGCTGAAAACGCTGGCGCTCTCTCTCTCTCTTTTTTGGTGCTCTTTGCTGCAAAGAAATAGGCGCTCCTCCTCAGTGCAGTCATGATAATCCCCCCCCCCCCCCAATTCAAGGGCATAAGTATTGATGGTAACAAACTCCACATAATACTGCATTGGTCCAAGACTGACCAACGGGGCAAAGGCACCTTGATTTCATTGCACTCGGTCCCTTCTGGCACCCCCTGTCCAGTTCAAAGCACCAGTCAATTTATTTCTATCCGGCTACCTGTTCCTGGCACCTTTTTCATTCATACCAATGGTGCCTGCCTATCTGGACATCAGTTCGCCAGTATTTTGTGCAATTGTTTAGTGGGTTTGAGCCTCTCCCCTTCTGAATTTGTCACCCACTTCTTTCATATGGGCATGGCCACCACCACTTCCAAACCAGGGTTCCCATCCACCTAAATCCAATCCATTGGCACTCAGCTACCCTTCATTCTTATACCCATCCACAGTTCATCTAATATGTGTTTTATCTCAGTCTGTACAGGTCAGCTCAGAACGCTATGGGCCATCACCAGGCATAGCATTGTTTATTGGGCTGGTCGGTATGCGGCCTCCTCCAGCTGGAGGATGTTTCTGGGGCTTGGCAAGCATCTACACATTACCTGGTTTGACTGGGAGGGAATGTGTTGGGCTTCCCTGTTAGAGATGGTGTCTCAGCAAGTTTTTTGCCATGGCCCATCGGACGCCTTAAGTATTCGGATGGGGGAGAATGATCTACCAACCACAAGGTTATGTCATGCCATAACGTCAGATCTTGAGATCCTCGCAGCATACCTGCCTCATACCAGGTCATTCTGGGTGGAACTTCTGGCACATTGGGAACGGAGAGCTACCATCAACCCAGAGAAAGTGGACTTAGCAAGAAGGAAAGTCTGCAAATGCGCAGGAAAAGTCACCACGGCTTTTGGTGGCTCTATCACTGAGAATCTGGACATTTCTTTTAGACATAAGGGCTTATATAGGGTGGAGAGTGTTCACCTTGCCAACGATGGGAGGGTGGGCCCGGGGAGGTGCAGTGAACCATAACTATGTGGGTGGCTCCCAAGACCCAGGCAGGGTGGGACGATTGCCCCCCCCCCGGTTATCACACTGCCAGCAGTGGGAAAGTAGGCCCAGGGAGACACAGCCACCTAAAACTCTGTGAGTGGCTCCCAGGCCCCAGGCAGGGCAGTGAGGTTGGCCCTGCCTGATTATCACATCACAGGTGTGGGAGGGAGGGCTCATGGAGACACAGCCACCTGCAACTCTGTGGGTAACCCTCCCCAGTTATCACATCATTGGCAGTGGAACGGTAGGTCTGAGAAGACTGATTGGTCATGGCCCGCAGTCTGCCCTTTCACTGTAGGGGGCCCAGAGACACTCTTAAACCTATGCCTCACATCCCCCCCCAGAACTCAGTTTCCTGTGTGCACCTTTCTTGAATGTCCATAACTTGAACTCCCCAACACCAACCCACACGTTTCTGGCAGGGCACATGGGATGGATCATCCTGGGGAGGCACAGCATGAGTTTGATTAATCAAGCTCATCCTGGGTCGGTTCTATACACTCTGGAACCCACACCAGACATATCCCCAAGAAACACTTTTCTGGGGGAACCTCTGGGGGTCTGAAACTCACCCCCCCGGTCCATTCCACATGTAATTTGTAGGGCATGTTGAGAAGCATCCCAGGTAGGGGATCCATGATCTTGATGTATCTAGCCTGGCCAGGGTCAGCGCTATGCACGCTGGAACCCATGTCTCACATCTCCCCACAGCACTTCTCCAGGGGTACTTTGGGGGTTTGTAACTTGAGCCTCCCAAATCCAATCAGTATATAACTTGCAGGGCATGTTGTGGGGTATCCCAGGGAGTGGCTCTGTGAGTTTGATGCCTGTAGTTCATCATGGGCTGGTTCCAGGCACTCCCGAATTGGAGCCAAAAATCTCCCTAAAAAGCAGTTTCTTGGGGCATGTTGTTTGGAGCTCTCAGTTTGTTTGGGGGCCTGTAACTCACCCCCACATTTCCAATCCTCACCAAACTTGGTGTGGGAGGGTGGGGGTGGGCCCTGTGATTTTGGGGACTCAAGGACCCTGGGGGGTGACCCCTCTTTCAGAACCAGTTCGGTTTGCAAACTTGGCCAGTTCGGAAAACAGTGGTCTGTGAACCCTAACTGGGCAAAACTGGTCTGTGCCCATCCCTAGCGATAAATACCTGTGTGTGTGTGTGTGTGTGTGTGTGTGTGTGTGTGTGTGTGTGTGTGATAAGGAACAAGGATGGTACAACAAAAGGCATACCCTAGTGTTGTAGTCAGGGCTCATTTCGTAGCAGGCGCTCCTCTGCATATTAGGCCACACACCCCTGATGTAGCCAATCCTCCAAGAGCTTACAATAGCCCCTGTAAGAAGAGCTCTGTAAGCTCTTGGAGGATTGGCTACATTAGGGGTGTGTGGCCTAATATGCAAAGAAGCTCCTGCTATGAAATGAGCCCTGGTTGTAGCGCAAGGATCTTCAGTCCATCTTCAACCCTTGGGTCAGGATCCTTAGGTCAGTTGTGAAGTGGCACCTGCTAGTCCATGAGCCCCTATGGAGCCACCATTTTGTTTGCTGTTTGGAAGGATCTGCTGTTCCTGTATAAACATAGAGGAAAGGACATCACATCTCCTGCCACTCTGAGAGAAGCAGAGCCCTGATGCAGGACTGATTCATTTCCATCCCTCAAATAAATTGCACAGAACAGGTCAATTTCCACAATCCTGAGCATTTCTTTCCAGTAATGCAGGGATCGGGGGGGCTGTTTTCTGTACTGATGTGCCATTGTAATATATCACTGCAGCACTCTGGTTACATAACAGAAAACTGAATCTATAAATTTCTGGAGACTTCATCCAAATAAATTTATGCTTACATCTATCTTGCTTGTGGCTTTTCTGTATAACTTCTGAACACACAGAATTATTTTCTTTGTGACTTAGTAGAAACTTCTGGCTTTTTAAATAAAAGGTTTCAGTTCTTATTAAGATCTTCTGAGCGAACACTGATAAATGTTGAGAGCCACTGTGGGCTTTGTGAGGATAAACGGCAGGAAGGGAAGACTGGGATTAAAAGGTGGGTAGATGGATCAAGGAGTTGGCAGACTGAATCGGATTCACTCTCCTGTTTCTGGAGCAAGCACTGCAAGCAATTAAGGCTCTTTCCTGATGTTCCAAAGAGACTTTCATGAATTAGTTGTTGTAGATTTTCCGGGCTGTATGGCCGTGGTCTTGGCATTGCAGTACCTGACGTTTCGCCAGCAGCTCTGACTGGCATCCTCAGAGGTATAACACAGAAAGATGGATTCCTCTGACGATGTCAGTCACAGCTGTGGGCAAAACGTCAGGCACAACAATGCCAAGACCACGGCCATTCAGCCCGGAAAATCTACAATGAATGAACTCCGGCCGTGAAAGCCTTTGACAGCGTATTAAACACAGGCCCTTTCTGCACTCTCCTTTTAATCCATGTTCACCACGGTGTCCTCCAAGCAATTCTGCACTAAAATCGAGTTCAACCTTCTTTTTATTCTGGGTTTTCCCCCCATTCTGCAATACATTACCTCCCTTCAATGGTCAGCCTGGTTTCAGGCTGCTGTTGTTTGGATGCTGTTTTGCTGTGGACTTAAATTGCCTCGACTCGAACACTGAAAAAATCCAGAGTGGCAGGCCAATGCAGAAAGGACCTTCATGAACTTTGGAGTAAGACCATAGTGGCAAGTTCTGCCGGCAACCTATTCAGTGTTCATGGGAACATCTGTGAAAAGCATACACATGTAGGGTTTCCCTGCAGGCTTCAGAATGCTGGAAAAGGCAGGGTGCTCGATTATGCAGCCAGCCAAAGACATTTACCCTTTATAAAGGCCCTCCACTGAATCCTCATAGGTTGAGACTGAGCTTGCTGCTCCTACTTCCTCCTTTTGCAAATTTATTAGCCTCTCCCTGCCAGATGTCTGAAGAAGCCTTTCTGTTATAGGTATTCCAGTTTAGCAATTAAAGATGCAGTGAGTGCTGGCACAGTTCAGTGGTGAAGAGTCTGAGCCACAATGTCCCTGGTGCCAATGCCACTTCAGGTGCCTAAAGCAAGCCACTACTTCCTTATCCTCAGCTCCACCTCATCTACGATAGAACAATAATAATAATAATACCTTCCAGCAACATAGGTATAGCATCAGTAGAACATGACAGTGTCTTTGCACTACCAGTTTTGCAGAACACACCACCATTCATGGCCAGCCCCATAAACCATGTTGTGCCACTTTGTTTTTGACTGCTGTTGCTGGCCAAGCCCATCAGGTAGAGAAGAATGAACAACCCAAACCAAGCTAGCAATCGAAGGGTGTGTGTTACTATAGTATTCGTATCTCTATGCTTGTTTTCATACTCGTCATCCAAACCTGGTCCTCACCTCAAGGTCAAGTCTCATTGGTGATAGCCAAATCAGTAGGCATGGGCACCATTTTTTTATTGTTCAGTCATGATGCAGGAAGAGGTGTTCTGCTGCACATAGCCTTAAGCAATCAGCCTACCTCCATACACAGGAGCTGCTGTTGTACTTTAAACCCTGTTGTGCACTTTATAAATAATAAACACTACTATTAATTGCTGTACTGGCTGCTCCAGATAGAATAATGAATGGAAAACTGACGGAATGCTGAATGGAAGCCATGTTGTACTTCTCAGTTTACCAGAGTGGTCGATCACCTGTTTCCATTCCAAATACTCATTTACAGTAATTAGGACCTCTACAGTTGCTTGGAAACAAGTGAAATTGCAGACAATATCGAATTCTTGAGTAACAGGACAAATTTTAACTAGGGCTTTAAAAAGCCAGAATGATTCTCTTATATAGGCCTCCAGACTATCAATAATTGTAAAGTAGCAAAATTTAATATGATTTGTTTATACAGGTAGCATGAACTACATGCCCTTGTAAAAGCAATTATTTAATAAACAATGCTTCTGCAGAATGGTATAATGTACACAAATTGTTTAAAGAATGACAGCGAGGTGCAAAAGGAATGTGGAAAAAGAAATACGTTGGAGCGGGGGGGGCGGGATTGAGTGGATAGAACCATACACAACCTTAACAAAACAGCGCTATAAGAGCACAGTCAAGGTTGTAAGACAATGTGCAATTCTCAGGTGCTCTGCACATACACTTGAGTTGTGTGATGTTCCCTCTCCAACCTTTTTTGAAGAAAAAGGATCATGGAAACCAGTCTATGCACATACAACCTATGCTAGGATCCAAGGTACCCATTATTGTCTGCACTTCCAAGGTGGGATGTACCCGCCCGCTCACTCCCAAATCACACATGGGAGAATTCTAAGCTGGAGGAGAACCTTCCCTGCTGCTGCTACTGTGTGTGCACTGGAGCTTGGCCTCTGATTCAAAATGACAGAAGCCCAGTCTATACATGAAGCCGAATGACCTGTGCCACTTTAAATGGCGTGTCACATTTTTATTGCTCCCCCAATATAGAAAAGATCCTGACAAATAAAAAAATAGGGCATCAGACAGAGATGTTCTAGCCTTGCCCTCTGACTGCTGTGTTAATTTCCCACTTAATAATTTCCCACTTCTCACCTGCAGTCAGAAGTAGCACAGCTAAGGTTGCCAGTATACCTGGAATAGTGGGGGACCTCTTGGTGCCGCCTCCTGCCCCCTCCACTGCTTGAATGAGTTGTGGGAGGAAAGTGAGAGGGGGAGAGTGAGGTTGATCAGCATTGTGACCTTTCACCTGGAAATGATGTCACAACGCCAACAGATGCTTCCTCTCCTTGTACCTCACCACCAAAATCTCTCAGGCGTTGAGGGCGGAGGCCCGGCAACCCTAAGTGCAGCCCATTCTTCCTTTTCAGAACTCTGACACCTCAATTACTCCTAATTTTGATGCCTGTCCGGACCAGACCCAAGTAGCAGCTGGCTGACTTATTCCCCAACATTTCCTATTTTCCATCTCACTCTCCTACTGTAGGTTTGTTCAAATTATTTATTCCATCTGTCATTTCAAAATGCTATGAGGGAGGAAATAGCAAACCTGTCCATTTAAGACCTACTGGCTTGTCTCCTACCCCTGCTCAGCAAAGTTTGATGCACTGGGGCAAGTGATGCACTGTATTCTTGGTGCTTTTGGGGGGGGGGGCAACAGTGTGAGGGCTTCTAATGTCCTGGCCCCACTGCTGGACCTTCTGATGGCACCTGGTGTTTTTGGCCACTGTGTGACAGAGTGTTGGACTGGATGGGCCACTGGCCTGATCCAACATTGGCTTCTCTTATGTTCTTATGTTTTCCACCCGAAGGGGCCTTCCACCATCAGATGTGACTCTTCTGAACAAAGCAGTAGGCTATAACAAGCTTTGTCAAAACTGAACAACTCTCAAAGCAATATCTCTCTCAAAGCAACTCTCAAAGCAAAACATGATAAGAGGTTTATGAGATTATGCATGGGATAGAGAAGGTAGAGAAAGACGTAGTCTTCTCCCTTTGTCACAATGCAAGAACGCGTGGACACCCAATGAACTTAATGATCAGTAGGTTTAAAACAGATAAAAGGAAGTACGTCTTCACCCAAAGAGTAATTAACACATGGAATACACTGCCTAGGGTTGCCAGGTCCTTCAAAGTCCCCAGTGGGGGACTTTGGGAGGTGTTACTGGAGGGGGCAGGGATGAACCCAACTTGATGACATCATGCAGAAGTGATGTCATCACATTCAGGACTGGTGCCCCCCCCCCCCTTCTTGCCAAAAGGATCCCTTTAAATGCTTTTGGCAAGAGGCCGGGGGAGTGTGCACCTGCATTCCAAGCTGCAAATTCATGACTTGGAGTGCAGGCACGCGACCCCCGCCTCTTCCCCTTTATGTTGTTGGGAAGAGGTGGGGGAGGCAACAGGCACCCTTTAAATCTTTCAGTAGGGTTGTTCAGGTGGTTGTTCTTGGGGGTGGGGCTTTCACCTGCCTGTCAGCTGGCTGCTGGTGAGAAGGAGCCCCCCCAAATCGGGGAACCCCCCACTGGGACCAGGGGTCTGGCAATCCTATCACTGCTGCAGGAAGTGGCGGCGGCTACAATCATAGACAGCTTCAAGAGGGGATTGGATAAACATATGGAGCAGAATTCCATCAGTGACTATTAGATGCAATGCATAGTTGGAACACTCTGTCTGGGGCAGTGATGCTCTGTATTGTTAGTGCTTGGGGGGGCAACAGTGGGAGGGCTTCTAGAGTTCTGGCCATGCTGGTGGACCTCCTGATGGGAACTGGGTTTTGGCCACTGCGTAACACAGAGTCTTGGGCTGGATGGGCCATTGGCCTGATCCAACATGGCTTCTCTTATGTTCTTATATTCTTATTTGCACCTCAGATGGCAAAACTGCATGTCTTTAAAAGGTGGTCCTGTATGGCTAATCCGTAATTCTCAGATGCGCATTGTGAAAAGGAAAGAATATAAATAAGAACAGTTTTGCTCCTCAGCAGTTTTGCTCCCTTGTGTGGGCCACTGTTAGTTCCAGAGACTTCACACAAATCCAATCCATCAATCAATTTCAAGAAATTGGTTTTCAAGAGCCACAGGTTAAACAAAGATTCCAGCTGTACAGAACCTTGATTGTATGGGAACTCATAGGGGTTCTGTCAAAGATGTTGTATTTAAGGCGGTTGGATTTGAGATTAATTGGAAAAAATACATAAACTTTGAAAACTTGCTAAGATATAATCTCCCTTAATAAACAGTCATTCATGCTTTCTCATCTCCCTGAAATTCAGACAGGTACAAACATTGCTGCACTCTGAATCAGGAGTGCTTGTTAACAGTTCCAACCAGTATACAGTTCCAACCTTACAATTCCCCCTCCAACAAAAATTCCACCATTGATTTGGATATTTGAAAAATTTAGAACAGCCCTTCATTAATGAATAGTCCGTACAAATGCAGTCTACTTCCAAACCAGCAAGGCATCGCTGGTGAATGATGGCATAAATCATATTAGAAGGTTCAGAGGTAAATGAGCCCTTGATAGAACTGTTGTTGCTTGGTCATGTGTGATGTGGAAAGTGGCCAAATTTACCTTAAATTGGGTTTGATGGGAAGGGATCCAGTTGAACAGACCAGTAGTTGAAATGAATTTTTTTAGCCAGTGATGCATCATTGGACAGCACCTACATCTAACAGAACAGGAGGGTAACTGCAACAAACTTCAAAAAGCAAGGTCTTTCATAGTATTCCGTTACACAGTATTCAATTGCATCACATTCTGCAGCAAAAACCCTCCCGTCATAGTAAGACAACTCAGTACTGCAGCATTTCTGAACCAATCACTGCTAAATTTGCAAACTTGTTAAACTCCTTACTGATGCTAGTTTCAAGAATACCACTAACGTTTACTTATTTTGTGCTAATAGTGTACTTGCAGAACCAGTTAGACTTCCCTCTGCCAGAAATGTCCATACGATAAACTCTGCACAGCTCTCGGTACTTTACCATTCTCCTTCATGTGATAGAGGGCCAGCGCTGGTGCTGGAGTTTATTACAAAGGCTTGTTCCAAGGGTTTGTATCTCTGGTAGACCATTTTAAAATCATGAATAAGCCACTTCAGGCATTACTTTTGTAGGTAATGTCAGGCCTGCCACCCAAGGCTTATGAGGAGAAAGGATCATTGTCTAGGATGGACTGTAGACCCTGATGATGTCTTGAAGAGATTTTAGCAGAGACCTGTAAATGGCCTCTTCAGCAAATGTCCATCCAGTGTAATTTTTGAAAGAGTTCTGGTGGGAAGGAGAGTGTCTAGTTTCCAGCTCCTCTGAGGGGCCCATCAGAGACGGGGCTTTCAAAATAAAAGGCCATTCTTGCTTCTGATTTGGTGCAACATACAAAGTCAAATCTCTCAGACCTTTCTTGGAATCCAGATGCCAAATCATTTACCCTTTTGCATGTCCTGCAGAATCCTTTTATTTATATGACAAGTTGAAAATTCAAAGGCCACAACCCCCAACTCTCATTGGCCATTTGGATTCTGGCCCTCCAAATAAATGGCATGCTCAGCACATATAGATTACCAAAAGCAGTCTTTATTTACAGTCTCAAACTGCAGCCATGGCAATGAATTTCCGAGGAAAGAAGTTACTTTTCACAGAGCCCAGGAAATTCTTTATCCTCTTCCAACAGCTGCAAATGTCTCCCCCTTAGCACTCGGAAGCAGCAATCTTTCCAAATGCCCTGATTCCTGTGCCTCATTTCTTCACCTGAATGCTAACGGCCTTCATCTATTTGAGACTAATTGGTTGTGACTGAGATGCCACACACATTCTAAATCTTCTACAATCAGTCATACCCAGAGAAACCAGTGCAAAGCTGCAAACACCAACCTAACATTTATTAATTCTCTGCAAAGTAATTATTGTCCCTGTCACACCCTGCCTTACACCAGTATCTATGGTAGCCTAGGCAGTTTCACCCATACAGTACAATGTACTTTCAGTCCTCTTTCAGTGCACTCTAGCAATCATTTGCAATTTGCAAATGGGTTCTGCCATTTCAGACAGTAAAATCCAGTTGCAATGTGCACTGAAAGGAGATTGAAAGTGCCTTATTCAGCATGTATGAAAGGATCTGGTTCCCTGAATTTGGGTAATTGTGATTGTCTCAATAACCGCAGCACCCCTACTGGTGATGGAGAAAACTGGGGGGTGATGGTGCCTAATTGGAACTTCGTGGCTATTTTCTTGGGGGTAAATAGTCACATGACAGACCCCAAAGAGTTTAAGAGCTCTTAAATCAATTCAAGGGGGAACCTGAGGAGTCACACTTTTGTGTTTGTCTGCCTGGGTCTTTGAAACAAGATGATCTCTACCATAACGTGACTTGGGGCACTGCCACTGAATGTTCCAGCACTGTCTGTCTGCACCCATCTGCCAACACAAGATAAATAATACAAGTGGGCAGTATATTTAAGAAGAATAAGCCTCACAGTTAAGGTCTGCTTTTGCCTACCAGAACAGTTTTGTCTAGAGTGCATTAAAAACAGCATGTCTGAATAATTAAACATGCCAAGAGATCGATGCTCTCTGAAGTATTTTCCATGCACAAACAACTTACGTTATGTCGTGTACCTCTGCATCTTATGCGGTGAATAATTTATTGCTCGGTTTTATAGCTTGCACTGTCCCTATAACTTGGCTTCGCGTAGTTGGGATTTATTGTGTGCAAAACTTTTGGCAAGTGGCATTTGATGTCGGCCCCCTTGATCTCAAGGGAACTGCTTTTCAGCAAAGGGTGCTTTGGTCTGCAGCAGATCACAGCATTCTTTTAACAGAGCTCGTTTTGCTTAACTTTGGGAGTGTAAACCACCACTGGCATCCCACTCTATTCATATTCCACTCATGGACATGGATTTACCTTGAATGTGAGACCCTTTTGAACCATTCCCAAAGTGAAGATTTGTCTGGGTATTAAAATTCACAGTGAAAAAGGTGGTTGTATGAATTTGTTTTAGTTTGAGGGGTGCAGACTTATTTGATAGTGTGTGATATGTACTTTTTTTCTGTTGAGATGCCGGAAGCTGCAAAGGAACTCACATCTTCTGGATACAAAGTAATATCTAGTTTACTTCAGCAGGGGGTATGACATAGTTTTGGGCAAATAGCAAGCCACTTCATTCAAATTTTCCTTTCTGCAAAGTAAGTGCAGGAACATGGAACAGATCTTTCCAGTCATTGGCCAGCTCCTTGGGAGAAACCAAGTTCCCCCTTAGGAAAAACAACCAGTTTTGGCTAGTATGACCTCTCAGATTTATAGAGGAAGCGGAGTATTACACATTTCACTCACAGAAAGGCCAACATATAAACATTAAGACTGAAAGCTCTGAAAGGAACCAAAATTACTTTAATGTAAACTGATACTGGATTTCAGGCTAGAAATACCGTGTCATTCTAATCTATTCTGAGAATGCCTTCAGAAATGGAGTCCAGCAAATCCACCTGAAACGTGTATAAGTTTTCTATTGCGCTATTTGAGCAATTGCCTTCTCGATTTGTTTTTAGGCTTGAGAACACCATTTCAGTAAAAATGTGGCAAACAACAATTTAGTTTGGATTTAAATTGTGGGGTTTTTTGGGGTGCAGTCTGTTTTCAGCCATAATGTGAAGACACAACAACAGGGTTGCCAGCTCCAGGGGCCAATGGTGTGATGTCACTTCCAGGGAAACCTCGGAAGTGGTGGCAGCGCTTTCTAGGAATCACTGAAAACTACCTGACGGTGTCTCCCCCCTGCCCCGTCTCTCGCAGTTATCTCTGCGGTTGAAGGGGTTGTGCTTGGCAGAGTTGAAAGCGAGGTTTACGTGCCTCAGTGGTTCCCCATCAATAGGCAATTTCCTTTTCATCGTCTTTGAAAGAGGCCCCTTTTGCAAGACTAATTAATTTATAATTGTCTTCTTTGCACAGTTGGACATTGGTGCTGCTCACAGGCTGAAGTGTGAGGTGCAACATAAACATAAATAGGCAGGGTTATTGCATTATAAATTTTATGGTTGTCTTTGAAGGAAAGTTTATTAAAAGGCTTAATAGTGATATAGCACTTGAGTTAAAAGTCTGAATCTGTGTTGTGGTAAGTAATTATGTGACTGGAAGAGATCAATAGGGCACACAACGAGACCTGGAATGAAAAGTATGTACTTAGAGAACATTTCTTTATATATTTCCTTTCATATTCCACTTCCTAACCACCAATGGGGATGCAAAACAGCGTACAAAACCCCTCCATTTTATTCCTCACAACCACCACCCTGTGAGGTAGTCCATTAGGCTGAGGGGGAGTGACTGGCCCAAGGGTCACCCAGTGAGCTTCCCTGGCAGAGTGGGGATTCAAACTTGGGTCTCTCAGATCCTAGTCCAACCCTCTGATTGTGATAGGACACTGGCACCACACTTTAAAACAATTGAATAAAGAAGATGAGCAGCAACTCACTTTTTTGGAGAACCCCTGTAAGAATGGATTGTTGGGGGATTTCTGATCATGGAAATTGCACTGAATGGTCCTCCAAAATATTGGTTAAACTTGAATCAATTGGGCTTCACCCTGCTAGTCTTTTTGATCTAGGACAGACTAAAGCTAAATCTATAGTATTCCAATGTTTAATGGATATAGAGGCCCAGATAGAAGAAGTGCTTCTACCTCCGAGATATGGAGCTTTGAAATCTTGGGCAGGTTTTGTTCCCGCTCCATATCTATCTAACATCATATATGACGGCTATAGATGGGCCTTTTCAAGAGCACGTTTTGACGCCCTACCCTCTAATCTATTACAAGGAAGGTTTTTGCGCTGGCCGATCTCTCAAAGATGTTGTCCTTGTACAAATCTTGAGACAGAGTCAGTCTCACATATCCTATTACATTGTAATTTTTATGTTATGGAGAGAAAGTTGTTAATCTTCCCATTGTTGTCCAAATTTAAACCTTTGGATGTTCATTTGAAATTTGCGGAATTAAGGATTTTAACTTTTTTGTTGGAAGATTGAAAAGAGAGGATATCTTTAGCTGTGGCAAAATTTTGTTTCCTGGCACTAAAGAAGAGGAAACTTGTATCCTAGATAGTAAGTTAATGATAAATTAGCATCGTTCTGTTCCCACTTTAATGATACATTGTGCTGCTCCCATTTTGTATTACTGCCTTTTAAAATATCTACTTGAATTTTATGTATTTATTGTGTATTTTATATCAATATTCCCTTTGGAAATGTTTTATTTTGACTGGTCGCTTGACCGTACTAATAAACTTGACTTGGAAATTGCACTGCGTTGGAGGAGGGTGATAATTGCTACATATTAGGAATATTCCAAATCTTCCAACCCAAAAAGAGGATACTTTCATCAGTTTTTTTAAAAAAGAGCCCAAAAGAGGATGGGCACCAAAAAAAGAGGACATATCCTCTTAAAAGAGCACATCTGGTAAATGGTGACCCTGGATGTACTGAACCTGTTGCTTTAACTGAAACTTCATTGTCCTATGGAATGTGAGATGGTTTGAGGTTTCTGCACCGGAAATGATTGTGTAGGAATTCCAGCAAATGGTTGCATCCACAGACATACACTAGGGCTGAGTTCAGACTGGCAGTTTGGCCCGATATAGGCACATTTCTCAAGCAGATTAAGTGGGCCGGTTCACACAGCCACAGCTGTCTGGCGTTCCCGTGCCGTACTCACCCTGTCCTGAAGCATTTTGATCCTGCTTTTAAAAAGTATGAGGTGAAAGCCGTGGCAAGCCATTTGGGTGCGCACTGATCCCGTTTCCTGGAACTGTGGATGCAAATAAGCCGCAGTCAAGCGGCACCAGTAATGTGAACCCGTTGATCTGGCAGAGATGCGCATAACCGCCCATGTGTGCTGTGTGCTTGAGGGCACAAGCGCCTGCGAGGACGCTTCCAGCTTGTGGAGTTAAAGCTCCCAGCCATGGGATCCTGCCCCAATTGCTGCTGCACCTATGTGCCCATGCGCCTATGCGCATGTCAGCGAAATGGACCAAAGCTGCGTGCAACTGGGACACCACCACCAGGGGCCACCCCACAGTGTGAACGCTCCATTCTGCCTCCTCCCCGGTATGATCCTGCATCAGTCCACGCAGAGTGACTGGAAAGCCCCATGACAACTTGGCCCAGGTTTTTTTTTGCCCCGCTTCCCTTGCGCTTCATTCTGCCAGTCTGTCCTCCGCCTATGACACTGACCTCCTTTTCATCCTATCATCCTAATGGAATGTGGCTGCATGAGCATTGTGGGCAGGCGTTGCACCATGGCTGTGATGTCCCTTGTGAGAAGCTATCAAACATCTCTTTCCCTTCTGTGTCACACCACTTTATAAACCATTTGATTTACTAACTTCTTTGATGGCTGCTGAAAGTTAACATTTTGCAGCCATAAAAAGCTGAACTACGACTGAAGTGCCAAGATCCTGCATAGAAGTCTGGCAGCTCAATTTTCTGAGCAACAGCCTTCTTGTCTTGTCTCAAAGTGAGTGAACTGGATGAACACACTTTAAAAAGGTACAAAAGGACCATCGTTGCTGGCATCTGTTTTCGTCTATTGGCTCTGACAAGTCTACATGCTTGAGCAACTTCTCTTCCAGACAGTGAAATTACCTCAAGTTCTCCAACCTGAATAGCAAGATGATTAGATAAGGGCAAAAGGACATATGTTTCCAAATGAAGCAGAATCCTACCCTACCTTCAGTCTTACTCATTCTTTCTTTTCTCCCTATCTTCTCATGATTGTTGGTGTGCAAAGTTGCCAACACATGGCAGTACTGGGAAGAAATAATGAGCATATAGTCAGAAATGCTCCCAATCATGCATTGCATCCCGAACAGAAGGCTAAGAGACCAACTTGCTCCTCTACAGAAATTTTCTGATTTAAATAAGCAATATTTGATATACTGATTAGGGATGGGCACAAACTGGGAAAATCGAGGTTCGGTTCATCGTTAGTGAGGCCACTCGAACCTTCATGAACCTTCCTGTTTACTGAACCAGTTTATTTGTGTGGTTTGTGATGTGATAGAATGGGCAGATACCTCAAACTCACAGTGAGTTTCCAGCTGACTCTCCTCTGCCTGACCTCCAAGTTTGGTGAGGATTGGATTTAGGGAGGCCAAGTTACAACCCCTCGAAGCAGGTGCCCCCAGGAAAGTGCTAATCGCAAAGCCCAATTGGGGGGGGGTCCTCAGCTGAGGAACTAGCAAAGTTAAGCTCCTCTGCTTGGTGTTAGCAGAAGGAAGGTGCCTCAGAGCCCTGAGTAAGCACTGAACACCCCCAGCCCCCCGGTTCACATTGACTTCTAGTTCCCGTCCCTCTCTGCCTCTAACTACCATGCAGTGCACCTGCTGCTGACAGAAAAAATGGCTGCACGTGAGCTGGGGTGTATATTTGCTACTCTGCTCCCATTGAGCAGAATGGGAGCTCAATTATTGGTGGCCATCACTGCATGTTAAGCTTTGGAGGGCCGTTATTGGTGTTTCCAGGGCTGCAGAAGTTCATAATCATACTTGGTCTGTGCCGGTGTGTCTTCCATGGATGCTGTGGACACACAGTACCACAAACCACTCAAACCTCCAAAAACCACGTGGAGGGTCATGGGAGGTTCATTGCAGGTGAGATTGCATGGACCTTGGCTAACGAACCATGAACCAGGCAATTTTAATCGCAAATGAAGGCTTGTGGGCCAATTCGTGCCCATCCCTAATACTGATTCCTTCCCATGCCTCCTGATTGTCCCAGCTGGAGTGCAGCTTACTATACGGTTACTCTATTTGGGATTGCCCATGAATACTTCCTGGAGGCTTCAAATGGCTCCATATGTGGCATCTAGCATTTTGGCTGATACTACCAGTTGTGTCCATATTACTCAATTCAAGGTTCTGGCTTAAGCCTTTAAAGCCACAAATAGTCTAGAACTAAGGTATCTGAAGGAACATTTAGTGCCATCTTAAGAACTTCTGCAAAGGCTTTATTCCAGAGGTTCTGGCTTAAGCCTTTAAAGCCACAAATAGTCTAGAACTAAGGTATCTGAAGGAACATTTAGTGCCATCTTAAGAACTTCTGCAAAGGCTTTATTCCAGATGTTCCTGCCTCCTGAATGGAGTTGAGTGGTGGTTACTCAGGACAGAGCCTTTACAGAATGACGCTCTGTTTATGGAATAGCTTTCCTTTTCCTTTTGGCATTAGGGAGGGGCTGTGGCTCAGTGGTAGAGCATCTGCTTGGCACACAGAAGGTCCCAGGCTCAATCCTCAGTATCTCCAGCTAAAAGATCTTGCAGCAGGTGATGTGAAAAAACCTTTGCTTGAGACCCTGGAGAGCCACTGCCAGTTAGGGTAGACAATACCAACTTTGATGGACCAAGGGTCTGATGCAGTATAAGGCATTTTCATGTGTTCATTAGGTGAAGACGTTTTATTTCCATTGGCTTTTTCATAGTTGTTGGGTGACCCCACCTCCATGAATGAGAAAAGGGGTTTCAGTTATACTATTGGTGAGAACTTATTGGAATTTTCTACTCTCTGTTGAAATGAATATTGTTGAGCTGGATGCTGCTCTTGTACTTATTCATATTGTCCTTGTGATGTTTATGGTGCTATAATTGCTGCTCTCCTTAATGGTTCGTAGAAAAAAAATTGGATACAATTATTGGTTACTTCTGGTTATTTTAGAGATAGTGTGCATTGGTTTTAAGTTTTTTGAGCTGCCTTGAAGGTTGTATGAAAATGTGGGCTACAACTTTAAAATGCACAAATAAAGTAAGAACTGGGGACATCCCCATTTGTCCTTAGGCTCTGCACCACATGAACTCCATGAGCAAAATAACATCTAGATAAGGCTCTTGCCTGATGTGTATTGAATACAGTGTTGCCAGGTCCACAGCATCTTAGAGAATCATAGGGTGGGCCCTGATGATGTCACCAAATAGCAGTACTAATTATAGCAATTCCATGTACCACCAAGTACTGTTCCATGTGGCATCTGTGAAGGTGTGTAGTCACAACCATATAACTTTGAGGAGACTGATTGTTTACCATACTAATCCCCCCCAATAGCATGTTTATTGACTACACAGAATGTACAACAGATGGTTCACGTGACTTATTTTAATTTCTTTTTGAGACTGTATCAGAAGAATTCCCTTGTGCTATGTCTTGCTCACTTTCTCTGAGCATAAGCAGAGAGTGAGCTGTGTAATTTTCATGCTTCCCCTTGCACAAGACACGTTAGACACATGAAAATCTTCCATGGGAAGATTCCCTCCCAGATATTTTCACCCATCATCACTCTCTTGGTTGGGAAACAAAATATTTTGCAATGGTAATTATTTTCTCACTGTAACCATCTTGAAGGCCTCTTGTCAGGGAGAGAGTCAGCATAGAAAGACTTTAAATATACTGATAATCAATAAGTAGACACTGTGTTCCTGCCACCTCAGTGTATTGCTATGCACTGCTCCCGAGACTGGAGGAGTTGTGTGGGGGAAAAAAATCTGTATATGGACAGTCTTTCAGTATTCAAAACAGGTTTCAAGGCTTCCCTTCAAGGAGCCCTATAGATTGCATTTATCACACAGCTTTGCTGGAGATACGTTACATTTATCACGCAGCTTTTATGTGTGATAAATGGAATGCGTCTTTCATAAAACAGATCTACACTTCTCAAAAGGCATGATTATGGGCAGTGAGATGGAGAAGATTAATCTTGTTGTGCTGTGGCATTATCCTTGTGCTTTTGGACCAAAGGGATCAAGCTTTCTTGCTTTAGCATCTTGTGTAGTTTTGTAAGGTTTCTCACAGTTTGTGAACATTGACTGTGTATGTTTGCAATGGGGAATAACATTTTGGGTGGGAGGTGGGGGATTGGAGCTTAACTGAAGCTTCCTGTGCAGCTATTAAAGGTCAGTGTGCTGTAAGTGACTTATTTTATGCAATAGCTTAATTGAATTGTCCTAATCAAGAGTGCATTAAAAAACTGTGGAGAGGAGCACACATACCATGGTTAAGCCTCCTTGTGCAGGGATTTGTGCTTTCAGAGTGCTCCCAAGTCATGTCATCTGAAATTGTTTGCATGGAGTAGATTGGAAAGTAGATTTGCCAGCTCTGGATTGGTAAATTCCTGGAGATTTGGGGGTGGAGCCTAGGGTGGGTGGGTTTCGGAGAGGAGAGGAACCTCAGGAGGGTATAGAGTCCACTCCCCAAAGCAATGCTCCCTCTAAGCTGAGGAGTCTTGTGAGCAAAAATTCTACTCTGTGAGCTAATGGCATTAAAGTTGTGAGCAAGCAATTTGACTAATGCATAAATTAGTCTGCTCTGGAGCCATCCGTCTTGAGCTAAGACAAAAATGTGTGAGCCGGAGACTAAAAAACTGTGAGCTAGCTCACACTAACTCAGCTTAGAGGGAACACTTGGTTCATTTAGTAAATCTAGGGAGTTCTCCAGGCCTCATATTAGGGTTGCCAGCCTCTAGGTGGGGCCTAGAAATATCTCACTATTACAACTGACGATCCAGACAACAGACATCAGTTTCCCTGGAGAAAATCGCTGCTTTGGAGGGTGGACCCTATGGCATTGTACCCTGCTGAGGTCCCTTCTCTCCCCAAACCCCACCTTCCCCAGTCTCCACTCCCCAAATCACCAGGTATCTTCCAACCCAGAGCTGGCCACCCTACCTCACATGGAGACTGGAGACCCTAATCCAAAGATTGCTTTTTCCTAATGGTGAAGGCTTCATTCAGTGGAAGAGTCAAGTACTATCAGAGGAAGAATTCTTGTACCAGAGGAAGGCTCCATCTTCAGTAGAACAGAGGTTTTGGATCCACCCTATAATTCCCAGAGGTATAGCTATGTTGGTTTGTGCAGTGAAGTTAGGACATGCAGTGAGAATTCTCAGGGTTGTTGTGAGGATAAAATGGAGGCATATGGGATAATGCATGCCACTCTGAACTGTGTGGATAAAGATGGGATAAAAATGTGCTCAGTGATAATACAAACAGTTTATCAAGAAATGGTTCCAAACCATCCCATGTGTTAATATTGTAATAACTAATACAAACTGGAGGGAAAGCTCAGCTTTTTGAGTTTGTTCAACCAGACTCCATTTTCAGCTAACGAGGGCAGCACACACAGACACACACATTAAGACAGCAGCACCACAGAAGCTGCATATTCCAATGGGAGAGGTAAAGGATATCTGCCTCCATCCCTGTCAGCAGCCTGCAGTGTTCTTTGCATCCCAGGGTATGAAAGCAAAATGTATGCACCAGTACCTCGAAGACACCCTCCCCCCCCCCCAAATAACAGAACAACAGGCAAAGCCCTCCTCCCAAACCAACAATGTGATTAGTATAAACAACAGTTTGGAAAGGCAGACCAATCAGAAAATCCTCTTTGGTGGGCTTGACCCATGCATAATCCTGCTGATTTGCTACTGTCCTTGTCCCTGTCCTTGTCAATCCAATCCAGAGCTCGTCATTTACATACCTTACTCTCTCCTTTTCCTTCTGACAGATATGAGGTTCCTTGATGTTTTTAATGTTTCTAGGAAGCAGCTGATGATGGGAGTTCTTAGTCCGCAGGAGTTTATGCCATAATGAAATTGTTATTCTTTAAAGGGCCATAAGGCTCACTTTTATGCTTGCATAATAAATAGATCCAGTGTGGGAGCTTTTATGTCAATTGGATAAAGTAGGAGTTATTGGTGCAAATATATGGACAAATTTAAGTTGTTGAACAGCTGGATAACACGCTATTTTGTAACACACTGGTACAGGATGTACTTGTATCCTGTTTCAGATTTGCATACACTTTGATTATATGATAGCCAATTGAGCTTCTAAACATCTCCCAGATCCTTTTCAGTTCAGGTATATCAATAAGAAAAGCTGGGTTTAATCCTGTTTGCTGTAACTGTTGTAATTACTAATTACAGAAATCATGTGATTATACTGCTGAAAATTGAAATCAGATACTTCCCTTCATTTCAGCCAGCAACACTGAAAACAATTTTTTTAAAAAAAATTCAACCAGCAAAATATTGCCATAAAATGAAAATTAAAAGTGTAATTTTTCATTAGCTTCACCAAAACATTCTGGAGCAATTTGCTTCCACTTTCCCTGTGACTTGCTTAACAGAAGCTGTTGGCTGCACTGAAACTCAAAACAACAAAACAAAAACCTTTTTGCTAAGGTTAGGTAAAGGTTTCCCTTGCTTGAAAGCCAGTCGAATCCGCCTCTAGGGTTGTGGGGCTCATCTCTGTTTCCAAGCCAAAGAGCCAGCACTGTCCGAAGATGTCTCTGTGGTCATGTGGCTGGCATGACTAGACGCCGAGGTGCACCGAACGCTGTTACCTTCCCATTGAAGCGGTACCTATTTATCTACTTGCAATTTTTTGCTTTCAAACTGCTAGGTTGGCAGGAGCTGGGACAAGAGATGGGAGCTCACTCCGTAACACAGCACTTGGGTCTTGAACTGCTGAAATACTGACCTTCCAGTCTGCAGTTCAGTGTCTTAACCACTGAGCCATGGCGGCCCTGTAAAGTTAATATTTTACAAATGCTAAACCAGTAACACTGTAATAAAAGTCATATTACAAACCCATTAACACACACAAAAAAGTACTTAGAAATTAGTACGTTCTACTATTTTTGTCTCTGGAAACTTTCGCTTCCCCCAATCTTGTCATGAGCTTTGTTAACAAATCCCTGGGCTTCCATTTCATTTTAAGGTAGATTTGGAGGCTTAAAGTTAAGACATTCTTGGGGTCCTCATTATTCTGACTAGGCCTTCTCTGCCTTTTTATTAAAGATTCTTTTTTTCCCGCTTCTAATACCAGAATACTATATCATGTTTTGTCTATACGCAAGCTAAGAGAGAGTCCATGGCTCAGTGGTAAAATACCAACTTTCATGCAAAAAATCACAGATTCAGTCTCTAAAGAATACCAGGGGCATGATGCAAAGGCAGGCAATGACAAACCACGTCTGGATGCCTCTTGCCTTGAAACCCCCATGGGGCCACCATAAGTCAGCAGTGGCTTGACGGCACTTTCCACCACCACTTAGATTCTCTAGGCTGGGTCAACATATAACTATATACATTTTAAACAACTGGGTGGGAGAGACAGAAGAACAAAGATGGGAAAGAAAAAGAGCTGCCCATCCAAGAAGAGGATAAAGGGAACCCAGGGGGAATCATCATAGTCACTAGAAAGCTTTATGGCAGACAGGAAATTTGAACCCTAGTCTCCCAGAATCTAGCCTAACCGTTACAACACACTGTTTCTCCCTCAAGAGAGAAAAGTGCAGTAAATTTTTGGCATATGTATGCTCATCCATGTGCTTTTCAATAAGAATGTTGTGTGTTTGTGTGAGAGTGAGACTTCACCTCACAGTGCACACAGATGTAGAAAACTGCATGAACCATTAACTTGGCTGTTGCTGTTACCAGCTTACATTTACTGATCTTTTCCTTTCGTGTTTAGGCAATTCATGCTCAACACAGGTTACTCTGATCAGCAACTATTTTTTTTTCCTAAGGGAACTGATCAAGGGATGAAGGGTCCATGTTAGTTGTCTTCCAATAAATGTTTAAAAACACATCCAGAAACCTGTTTGCTGTTAATGATGCCTCTAATATCCCATTGCTAGTTGCTATACTCTCATTTAGCAGTCACAAAGGAAGACAGTATCCCTCATCTCGCTTTCTGTTTGGGTTACACAATGATATAATGCAAGTGCCTGGGAAACAGACACATGATGAAAAATAACAGTATTTCATTTTCTGGCAATAATGACGAGTTATACAGTAATGACAAGGTAGGCACCGACAGCTTACATGGTTCACAGACACTGAAGGGAATAACTCAACTAAAGTCACACGTGTCAGGTTCGCATGAAACAAACAGGCAAGGACAAGTTCTATCCGCAGGGCCTAATTCTATTTCTCTTCAATGAAGCACTTTTACCTGTAATTCTGTTTTTGGCCTTTCCATTACTATACCTAATACGTCTGTGGATGCCTTCACATCGAGATTGCAGGTAACTGTATTGTTTTAAAAAATCCCCAAACACAATCCAAATAACAACAACAACAAGAAGAAGAAATTGGATTTATATCCCTCCCTTCACTCACTTAAGAGTCTCAGAGCGGCTTACAAACTCCTTTCCCCTCCCTTCCCCACAACAGACACCCTGTGAGGTAGGTGGGGCTGAGAGAGCTCTTTCCCAAGCTGTCCTTGAGGGAACAGCTGGTACAGAGCTATGGCTTGCCCAAGGTCATCCAGCCAGGTGCAAGTGGAGGAGTGGGGAATCAAACCCGGTTCTCCCAGATTAGAGTCCGCACACTTAACCACTACACCAGACAAGAGAACAGTATTTTGAATTCTACACAACTCTTCATCAAATTGGATATTACAATGCAGTGGAAGGAAGAAAAAGACTCTGGGCAATTGGGGCATATTTCTTGTAGTCTGAAAGGGGCAAGTTGGAGAAGGAGGTGAGGGAAATGAAGACCAAACAGACCAAACTGGGGGAAAGTAGGCCACAGCTTTTATTGACTACAGCAGGACAATCATTGGCATAACACAGGGGCAGATCCTGCATTGGGCAACCTGCCTGCCACCTGATATTATGTCATGTGGCAGGGCAAAACCGTAAGAGTGGCAGGCCCCGGGATACTACTTGGGTGCAGGCTGCTGTGTCACCAGCCAACAGCTGCTGTGCAGGCATGCTGATTAGTGGCTCCATCCCCAGACCCCTTAAGGGGGGGCCCCAAACGGAGAGGCAGGCACACAGGCACAGCCTCCCCCCCCCCCAATTGATCTATCCTGATGTCCAAACCACCCAACAAAGTTGTGCACAAGTAACAATACAAGTAACCGTACACAATAAATACAAATAACTGAATGCAAGCATGTAACAGCATGAACACAAGAGTGTGTGTGTGGGAGAGCCGGAAAACATCTGAGGGGCAAAGCCCTCATGGCAGCCAGGTAAATAGAGAAGGGGTGGATAGAGGTAGAAGCTCTGAGCTTGGAGACCACCCTAAGTTCTGACCGCACCCCCCCCCCCGCCAGCCCAGGAGAGGGCTGATTGGCTGGCTGGGGTTGCTGCTGGTCCCTGTCCACCAGCTCTATGAGGCAAGCGTGGAGACAGATGGTCCTTCCCAGCTCACTCCCTGCCCTGTGGCTGCAAATGCAGCCACAGGTAAGTCTGGGACTTACATTCTTTTGGCAGAATGCAGAGAAAAGTGGCTCTAGAAGTAAACAACAGCTAGGGTATAGCCGGATACCACATACATTTTTCTTTTTGTAAACAAAAAAGCACCAGAGTTTTTAAAAAAAAACAGAAATCCATGAATTTTTGGCATTGGGATAATTTTGCCACCCAAAACGTATTGAACATATTGGAGTACAAATACCCCAGGAGTTCATTAAGAACTGTTCTCCAGGAAATCATTCTGTTCTGGAGAGAGAGAGCCCGTCTTGAGAACTTGGAGAAAGTTTACCTCATGACAGAGAAATATATCTATTGGGCAAAACAAAAAACAAAGTACAAAAATGTTAGAAATGATTCATTTTAGACATTTTAAAGGGTTTCATTTAAAATATATGCAAGTTTGTTAGTTCAATTGATAGTTTTTATTGTTCTAAATAAAAAAGAATTATAGCTTTACTCTGTACACAAAAGGAGAATGAATCCATGCAAACAGAACATTCTGTCTCATGTCAAAAAAACTTATTCAACCTCACAGTGTTTTAGTACCATGAAACACAATAATTTCGGCCACCACAAACAAAAACAGCTCTGCGGGACCTCTTTTCTCCCCAAAGTACACTGGAATTTGACTTGGGGTAGAAATATATGCAATATTAATAAGTTTTATTTTTACAGGGCTGGTAGAGGTCCCTTATCTGTACCTCATGTAAACCCTGCTGCAGATGAATAGATTATATGAAGCTGGGTAGAGCTGGTACTGGGTTACACCTTTGAACTTCTGGGGGGAAATGGCTGCTTCCACTAGAAAATATATATTCAAAATGTGGATTAAATGTATCTATGACTACCGCTATAAAGAAGACATAGGTCCATAAAGGGCCAAGAAAAGTAGGCACCCTGATATTTATACATCTTGCCATTTTATGTATGCTGAATTTTAAACAATTTGAGTTGTTTTTAACTTGTTTAAAACATTTTACTGTTTTACTATTTATGAATGCCAATATGGCCTTGTTCGCCGCCTTGAGCCTGCCTTGGCAGGGGGGGCGGGGCATAAATAAATAAAATTATATTAACAAAACCAGATATGAATTTAGAAAGATATACTAGGTTAATGGCCAATAGAGCGAAATTAGATAATATTACTTAATCATGTGGGAAGGAGGGGCAAAATCATGACTACAATAGTGTCTGAAAACATTGTCTTGCTTAAATAATGTGGACTATATACAAATAATGGTGACTATATTTTTTATTTTAGATATTTACACCCTACTTTTCTTGCTAATGGGGACCCAAAGCAGCTTACAGCATCATTTCCCCTCATAACAACCGTGCCACATAGGCAGAGAGAGAGCGCAAGAGAGAGCACACTTCCATGCTAAATCGAAGATTTGAACCTGGGTCTCCCAGATTCTAGTCTCCCAGTCAAACCCCTATACCACTGGAGGCTGGCCTGCTATGTGCAGAGAGAGCAGGCAGTTGAATGTATCAACATTTAGGATCATTCTACATATTTCCAGATGACAACTCAGTGGGCAACTCACAGGAGTGAGTACTAATGCTAGTTTTGTAATGAAAGTTGCCTGTATGTATGACCTATAGAGCTGTCAACTCCAGCTTGGGATATTCCTGGAGATCTGAGGAAGGTGCTTGGGGAAGGCAAAGGCTGGTGAGGGGAGAGAGCTTTGTGGGACAGAGTTCTCCCTCCAAAGCTGCCATTTTCTCCAGGGGAGTTGAGATCTGTCCTCCAAAGATCAGTCGTAATGCTAAGAGACCTCCAGGTCCCCTTGGAGGTTGGTAACCCTAATAAACATTCCCAAGCACATGTTTTCTATTTGCATATTATATTTTTAGGTTTATGTTTTGAGAACCTTATAGCGGCACCCAAAAACATGACGTCTGAAGCAGCCAGGTTAGGCTAAGAACTCCCAGTTGGGAATCTGTAGGAGTCAGTTGACCTGACCTTTATTCATATTTATTCATATTAAATGTTTTTGCTAGCCTTTCTCTTGTTGCACAGGGCTCAAGGCAGCTCACAATTTTAATAACAGAATTAAGCAAGGCAAGAACAGAACAAAATCCCAGCATCAAAACCTGACACGGCAGCATAGAAACACCAGCTCAGTATCTGCCCCCGCAATCACACGGTCATGAGGGAGAGACTTCACTTTTTCAGCTGTTCTTCAAAGCAACTGTGTGGCACCCTGGTCTTAGACGAATACGCCAAAGGATCTGACTGTGAGAAGTACATTCCTGGAATACAGTATTCCTGGAATACCCATGCAGCATCCCATTGCAGTTGGTGCTGCTATTGGCGCTTAGTACAAGTCATCCTAAGTAGTCACAGTGGATCGTGGGGTTAGGCTGTTTATGGATAGCTAACTACCCAGAGGGAAGCCATCGCAAACCACCTCTGAACATCTCTTGCCTTGAAAATTCTACAGGTTCGCCATAAGATAGCTGTGACTTGGTGGCCCTTTCCACCATTACCAGCTATGCTATAGATCAGGGGTGGCCGAACTTGCTTCATGTAAGAGCCACACAGAATAAGCATCAGATGTTTGAGAGCTGCATGACATGAACAAACATTACACACGTTTTTATTGGAAAATATGCAAATTTGATTTTTATTAACATTAAATGACTGCCAAAAATAAAAACACAAGGAGTGAAAATAGATATTGATAATGATACTTATTTGTCCAATGATATTTGTAGGCTCTGCTCCCCCCTGCCTCAAGCCTACCCAGGAAGGGGAACACTAACTGGGAAAGGGAAGACCAACTGGGGAGGCATGTCTCCCCTTTGCTTCCCCAGCTGCCTTGCCGGGAGCCACACAATATGTGTGAAAGAGCCGCATGTGGCTCCCAAGCCACGGTTTGGCCACCCCTGCTATAGATGTTGAGTAAGGTTCCCCTTGCTCAAAAGCCAGTCGAATGCGACTCTAGGGGGTGGTGTTCATCTCCGTTTCCAAGCCGGAGAGCCAGCACTGTCTGAAGACTTTTTCCGTGGTCACATGGCTGGCATGACTAAATGCCAAGGCACATGGAATGCTGTTCCCTTCCCACCTAAGTTGTACCTATTTATCTACTTGCAGTTTCTTGCTTCCAAACTGCTAGGTTGGCAAGAGCTGGGGCTAGAGATGGGAGCTCACTCCGTCCCGCGGCACTCGGGTCTTTGACAGTGTGACCCCTCCTTGTGAAACTTAGGTTTATGGAAATAACAATAAGCAAACTTCAGATTTCTTTTCTTTTCATAATAAGACACAGTGTATAGAACAACAATTAAGTACGTAGAACAGTAATTAGCGTCTAACAGTTTAGTCCTGTTGTGCTCAAGCAGACAAGAGTCTCAGTCTTGCTGACTTCAGTCTAGCCAGTACCTTGAAGATGTATAGACTTGCAGCTTTGCTCTGCCTTGTGTGTTGTCTGTCTTTTCTTTTCAGGAGTTTCTTCTTGCTCTAGAATATTAATGTATAGTTTTATATACAAGCTAGAAGTCCTTCTGAGGTAAGCTACCTGCTGCTTCAGGCCCTCCAGTCACTCTGGGAAGACTGCACCTTTCCCCCCTTGTATGGAATAGCCCAACTCTTTAGCCCCGCCCCCCCAGACTCAGAGTTACCGTTACACAGGGCAGTTTGTCAAGCCAATAAAAACATGAAGCTCCCTTCTACTGAGTCAGACCCATGGTCACTCAAGCTCAGTACTCTTTCCACTGACTGACGGCAGCTCTCCAAGGTCACAAGTGGAGGTCTTCCACATCAACTGCTACCTGATTCTTTGAAATAGAGTTGTCAGGGATCAAACCTGGAACGTTTTGCACACAAAGCAGACGCTGTACCTCTGAGCCACAACCCATGCATAGTCTGCTGTACTGAAAACTGCTACCAGTCAGTAAAAACCCACCAGGCAATGAGTACAAGCCCTGAGACTGAAGGATGCTTTCACTCATGCTAAATAATCCAGTTTCAATCCACCAACGATGGTTTGCAAGCAATGCTCCCTCTAAGCTGTGGAGTCTTGTGAGCAAAAATTCTACTTCGTGAGCTACTGACATTAAAGCTGTGAGCGGGTGATTTGGCTGCTGCATAAATTAGTCTGCTCTGGAGCTCTCCTTCCTGAGCTGAGACAAAAATGGGTGAGCCGGAGGCTAGAAAACTGTGAGCCGGCTCACGCTAACTCAGCTTAGAGGGAACACTGTTTGCAAGTGGATTCTGCCATTTTACACAGCAAAATCCAGTTGCAAAGTACACTGGAAGTGGATTCAAAGTGGATTATACCCAAAATGTTGAAAAAAACATCAGCAAATCTGTCTGCAGTCCTTATCCCAGGCAGCAACCTGATTTTATGGTCACAACTGTGTTTCGTCTAGCTTGCTATCAGCTTGGCTGCATCTTTCTCTGATCATATTCCACAGAAGAGCAGTATACTCAGATAACATTGGCTCCCAGGCAAACCTCTCTCAAGAACTCCCTTCTCAGGTGTATGCATGCCTGAGTTACAGAGAGTGTGTGTTGCGTGACCTGGAAGCTCATGTACCTATTGTTAGATGTCATTGGTGCAAGGATACCCACCTTCTTCCAAACAAAAATCTCTCAGGTGTGAGGTAGTGATATTACTTCTCTTAGAGGCAATGATCCTTTTGACACAACCTAAATTGAAATTGGCCTTCTGAGTCACAGTATTAAATTGGTCACTCATATAAACTTTAATTGTCCCTCATGACCACTAAATCTCCCCCAGGAATGCTGCTACCTAGACACAGTTTGGTCTGACCTTATCCGAAATGATCTCCCTCACTCTGAGCAGAGAAATAAAATGTTACCACTAGAGATTAATATGTGACTGGACTGCTGTGTTTCATTGTTTCTGCAAAGACCTGTACTCTGCTGCCATCTCCTGTTATCTCTGTTAAACTACCAAAATACAAAACCCAATCCTCAAATCTTGACTTAAACCCTATAAAGGAAATCATTTCTGTACAGAAATAACGGTTTTTTATGCTTTCTAAAACCCCACCTATTTTCTAAAATAGCCTTCTGGCTTTAAATCCATTTAAAACAACGTTTCCTATGTAAAGTAGTTGAATAAGTTGATCTGGCATGGTTTCTTTAATACAACAGTAAAAAAAAATATTTTGGGATGAAGGGAATGAACTGCAGAGGTGCCATTTAGAGGCATCAGCCCTCCCCCGGTTGAGTCAGACCAGGCAATTCTTCTTAGAGACAATTCTGTACTAGTGGATTCGGCCTGCATTCTGCAAAGGTGGTTATATGTTCCTAGTTGCTAGTGGGAACCTCTCTAAGGCACATTCAAGTGCCGGAAGGGATAATAGAACTCCAACAACACAGTATTCTATCTGACATTCTCTAACATGACCTTGAAAACTGTGACCTTGAAAACCACGCTGGAGTCCTTCTGATGAAGTGAATTAGGTTTGTTATGTAAACATAGAAAGCACTCTATTTTCAAACTTTTCTACTGATGTGTTGGGCTATTTGTGTACTGATTTTCCTCAAGCCCTCGAGCGCCCCCCATAGTTGACGCCTATGCTTCAGCCTTCTCCTTACCTTCCTGCGGGACAGCAATGCAGTCCTGATGGCTGGAGGGAAAGGTCTGTGTCTCTCAATCGGTCAGTGCGTACTAAAAGTTCTGGGTTCATTTACTGGCATTTCTCATCTAAAAATCTTAGTCCATAGAAATGGCCAAAGCTGTCTCTGCCAGAGATCCATGATAGCTGCAGCTAGCTGGAATAGACAGTACTGAGTGAGGTAGTCCAATGGGCTGACGTGCTCTTAGGTGGATTTGTATGTTCATTTTTGACCAGGGCACAAGTATTTACAATCACAAACTCTTGGTCAGGCTCCTTAAGCCTCTTTTTTTGCCAGTTGTTCTGCGCTGTACTTTCCACCAGAGCGCCCTAATACATCAAACGCCATTGTGCATTACTTTTTACATTCTTTACAATGCTTCAGCCATGAAAACATTTTATTTTCCTTAAGAAAAGTTCCCCACATTCCTCCCTGGAGAATGATAATAGTTCCAGCTTTACCAATGAGCAAGTGCTCTGGAAACCAGCCACTTGCGCACATGGGAATGAACTTAATTCTTGCTTTTTAGCACACGAATACAGGAGGAAGTGCACAATGTACTCCTTGTGGGTCCCAGCTGGAGCCTAAAAGTACTGAATTAGTGTCGTTGTAAACAAGTACCTCTCTTGTGGAATACTCATTTCTCCTCTTTCGTTGGAAACGATGGCTTTAAAATTTATAGGGTATGGGTGATTTGAGATTTGGGGCTCTTTTATTTGGGAAAATCAAGTGCTTTAAAAATGCGAGAGCCTACAGCTCTTCCCTGGCGGTAATGACTGTGCACTTTATCATGCACATCTGGAAATTAATGTGGATAAGACCAAACTTTAGAAAGAACTTTCACTTGCTTTTAAATTAGGTGTACAGCTAGGTGTTTGGGTTATTCACCCACTTTTTACAATTGCTTGGGTAACCAGAATAATTGGAGGCATGCCTCCTGACTCAGCTACATGTGCATTTACCAGCACATGCATGCACAGCTCCTATCAGATAATCAGCAGTGGCACTATCAGTGGCAATAAGGATGGGTGGACTAAATCCAGCCTTCAGTTCTGTCTTCCTAGCAGCTGATTGGTATTAGAATCGATTAGGGACATCTGTGCATAATGCTGATGCTGAATCAAGCCAGGGAGCCACGTGAACAAACCCACTGGCGGTACAATTTGTAGTACAATTCCCCATCCAACCAATGATATGGATGTAGCAGCCAGCTTCCATGCACATAGTGGGGTAGATCAAAATATCCTCCAAGAAGCCTTTTGCCAACTTAAGTGGCTCTTCTTCTGGTGGGGAAAAACAAACACTGAAGCTAGAGGAAGACTGGTCAGTGAAGTGGTGGGATAGGGGTAGGGTCTACCCCAGTGTGTTTAGCGTTGGTTCAAATTATTAAGTAGGAACAGACAAACAATGGCATTGATTCATGGATGTTTTCAAAATGTTGTGGCGAGTACTGAGGTCTAAAGAAGGGCAGCCAAGTTATAATTTAATAAAACAAACAAATAAATACGGATGGAAAATTGTTTGCCTTAGAACAGTGCTCTTCAACCCATGGGTCAGGATCCTCAGGTGGTGTGTTTGTGTATGTGTGGTGTTCCAGCTAAGGTTGCCAACCTCCAGGTCGGGCCTAGAGACCTCTCAGAATTACAACTATCTCCAGACTACAGAAATCAGCTCTCCTGGAGAAAATGGCCACTTTGGAAGGTGGATCCTATGGCATTATTACCTCTTGAGGTCCCTCCCTTCCTCAGACACCACCATCCCAAGGATCCACCCCCAAATCTCCAGGAATTTCCCAATGTAGAGTTGGCAACCTCAACTGGATCAAAACCCAGCATACATCTGTCATTTTGCTGTTCTTTGAAAGGGCCTACAGCTATAGAGAGCACCCCCTACCTATATTTTCACACCCCCTGAGAAGAGCAGCAGAACAGGAAGGTGAAGACACTCTGCAATGGACAGGGTTCTTTTTGAAACATGCAAATTCAGCAACTCTGGCTCCTCTTCTTCCTGCACATGACTTGCATGTCACATGCTTGAAGCTCAGTGAATCCCCACCACGGCCTAGGAGTTAAAAGTGGGTCCCAGCCATGCTTAAGAAATGCAGGTTCAGACAGAAGGTATCTACAGAAAATGTTTTTCTTGTTTCCAGCCCTTTCACACAAAACATATATTTGCATGCAGACCCAGAATGAGGAGAGCCAACACCTCGGGTATAGGGTTGCCAAGTCGTGATGCCGGGGGGACTCCTTGCCTGCCCGGGAGTCTTCTGTTGTGTGCGCAAAGCATGCGCGGCGTGATGACGTCGCCTGGAAGTGACGTCATCACGTTGGGCACGTTAGGGCAGGACCTCTGAAATTCAAGGGAAAACCATAGAGTTTTCCCTCGAATTACAGAGCGTCCCCCTCAAAACTTGCCTGACGCGATGACGTCACCTCCAGGTGACGTCATCGCACTGGGCATGTTGCTGCAGCACGGCAATTTGGGGGCGGGGTTCCCCCTGGTGGCCCAATCCAGGCCGGCGGAGAGCGGGCCACTGGAGCGGGGTTTCCCCGCCCCCTGGGACGACTTGGGAACCCTAGTTGGGTAATAAAAAGGACAACTTTATTAATTTTGTTGACATTGATCAAAAGGGATCTGCAGTGCTCACAGGCCAAAACCCATTCAGAACCTAGATGCAGTGTAGTATATAGGTGGTAGGGTTGCAAGCCCCCAGGTGAGGCCTGGAGATCTCCCGCTTTTGCAACTGATATCCAGCTGACAGAAATCAGCTCCCCTGGAGAAAATGGCTGCTTTGAAGGGTGGACTCTATGACATTGTTCCATGTTGAGGCCCCTCCCCTCCACAAACCCCACCCTCTCTTGGATCCACCCCCAAAGTCTCCAGGTTTTTCCCAACCCAGACCTGGCAACCCTAATTGGTGGGATGCAGAGGAGTCAGGCCTCCTCTTGTTTGCCCATCCCTGAATTTATGGGCAAGACCAGCCTGGCTTTTAGCCGTGAGGTGCCACATACATACGGTTCAAGTTCCTCCTTGCAAAGACTTCATGATGATTGGCTCAGGGAAGGTGGGCCACTTCCTGTCCCCCTAGTGACAGCGTCTATGGGTTGAGGATAATAACACCACTCAAGGGCTTCCTGCCTCAAGTTCATGCAGGCACTGAGGCCTTAGGCCTCATCTGAGGATTAACCCTTCACCATCCAAATGATGCCCTAGAGTGCTCATCTAAGCTATACCATGTACCATTCAATTAACTTGACCCTCACTACTACCGCCACCCGAGGGGGGACCAATAGATTTCCATATCTTTCAGGAGGGGCTGATATACCTCTAGAAATTAACAGCAGACATTCTGAGCAATTGCAGTGGATTGAGACCACCTCAAAGGAGTTACTAAATAGTAGTGACTCAGTTTTCCTGCTCCCAATATTGACTAATGAGCAAAATCAAGAAAATTTTGCTTATTTAGCATATTTGGCTAAACAGACAGTATCAAGCACACAACCCTCTCAAAAACTTATGAAAAATTAGATTTAATTGTCCAGTGCTGCTAGGAAGGTCTAATGCCTAATCCACGTATCCAAAGGGATAATAAGTCACAGTTCCAAGGAAAAGGGGTAATTAAATCCTCATCAACATGTATTAAGCCAGGTTAAAGGGGTATTTAAAGAAAGATTAGGCCCTAAGAGAAAAATTGAATCAGGTTTAGTTAACGATCCTTGTAGGGTTGTTTTGGATATTCATCCTTATCAAGGCCACCATATTAACTGGTTGGCTAATTGGCAGGCCAGGAAACATTCAGCCTTTTTGCTGAGAACATCCTTTATGAACTTGAAAATGCTGGAAAGTGTTCCTGGACCAGTTTTCCATGATGTGATTTTGCTCTTTTCCCACTCAGATAGAGTTCCATCTGTGATATTTCCCATGAGATATCTTCAAGATATGATTAAAAGGCCTCTGATGTGCTCAGGGTCACACCTCAATGTTAATAACCTGGGGAAGGATGCTTATAAGAGACCGTGAAAAGGGAATAATAGTAAAAAACCACCAACCCCCACAAAAGAAACATAGGATTGATTAAGGCATCTATATCCTCTCAAGATGGGGTCAGTAATAGCAACCAGAGTATATTGGAAAATCCAGATCCCCCTGAAAAAGTAAGACCTCCATCATTAGGGACCTGGGGGGAGGGGTGTTGGGGGAAAAAGACCTAGATCTAGCTATCACTTAGTTATTTATTTTCTCCCTTCTGTACTTGCTCTACAAGAGAACAGGACAACATGATAGATCAATGTTGATTTTCTGCATCAAAATGTAGAAAAGCTTGTTTTCTGGTGGAGATGCTGCCCCATGACCATTGGCAAACACAGCCACTATTCCTTTCCAGTCAGCCTGAGGTGCAGACTTAACCAAGATCACAGCAGCTACTCCCTCCCATTAGCTGCAAGTTCAGACATATAAGTCCCAAGATTTCAAGAAAAGAAGGATACAAGACAATTCTCACCTTTGTGCCCAAAAGAAAAGAAGAGGTTCCCATTCCAGTTAGGTTGGGATGCAGACTATGCCATCACCGGAAACTGTATCATGGTGTTAGGGAAATTAGGGGTGCAGCAACCTTTTTATGCACTCCCATTCCTACTGTGTTCATTTTGGGGAGGGAGAGAACCTGGTTTCCCAATTGCAGAGAGAGAGAGAGAGAGAGAGAGAGAGAGAGAGAGAGATGTTCTACAACAAAACTCAATTTATTCCATTACACACTATTAAGTCAGAAAACACTTTTGTAGCATTTTAATATTCAACATAGAATATTTCAACACAGCCCCAATACATAAATAGTGCACTTGAAGTTCTATAAAGGATATTCTTGGTTGCTCTGTCAAGACCCAAAGGGTGGTTGGCCAGAACAACAGGAACAAAACTAAACTCAGACTTTAAGTATCCTTTCCCAGCCACAGAGGCTAATGTAACTGTCAGTCAAGTCTGTGACGAGCATTTGACATTCATCTCTGATATGCATGACAAAGCCCAGCCCATCCTTTCTATCTCTGGGATTAGGAAGGGCAAGGAAAGCTAGGTTAAGCTAGGTTGACTCAGAGAGTCAAGGCTGACCAAGAGAGTCCCATGAAGCTATCTTCAGGTACTTTATCTATTTATAATTTGTTAGTGACTTCTGACTTCTGCAATGTATAAACATTCCCAGAAGTCAGAATTCATGTGAGGTGAAAATCATGTACTGGGTTATCTGTTCCAGAAGGCCACAGCACTTTGCAGAGTTCTGAAGCCTCCTGGGAAACAAAACCAAAGATTCAACTATAGAGGCTAACTCCTATAGAAATTAAAGTCACACAGGTTTAACAGAGGACTGAGACTCAATCCAGGGCCTAATGCCACAACACATGGATCTATGGAAGATCTGATAAGCAGCCACGCTGCATAAATTGCAAACATTCCTCTTTTCATAAGTCTCATAATATGCACCAGGCCCAAATGAAGAAAAGCTTCAAGGAAATTCCTGCCACTGCATTGAACAATAGCAAAGGAAGAAATTACCTTGTCAGTTAGCTTGAGGTGCAGACTTTCAAGTCAAAGTGAAGCTGCACAAAACTGGGACAAGGAGCATGAATGGGACTCACTTTCCTCCCAAGATTGCCATCCTAAGGCAAGCTTCCTGGCCCCATTCAGTTTGGGTTGGAAGAGAAGCAGGGTAGAGGTTGCTATGAACAGATAACTAATAGTTCCTAATAAAGCATGAGCGATGTTGTAAGACTCCCTCACCCAGGCAATTACCTAGAGAATTCCATCCACCACCACCTCCTCCTCCTCCTAATCATCATCATTATCCAAATGAAAGCTAGAGGCCATATCAACCAGATATCCCACATGTAAGTTCACCCTTCCAGGTTGGTTGAACATGCAAATTCACCTCTCCTGATTAGTTGAGCCCACTCATGTCCTCCTGATTGGATCTATAAATGGAAACTTACTGACCATAATTGTTATCTTCATATCCAAGCTAGGGACGTGTTGGCCAGGCTATGCATCAGTTTGGTTGGGAAGCAGATCCTGGGAGACCCAGGTTTGAATCCCCACCTCTAACATGGAAGCTCACCAGGACACCGCAGGCCCATCAGAAAGTCCCATCCTGGCCTACCTCATAGGGCCGTTGCACGAGAATATGGGGGGAAGAACAATGTTTTAAGCCTGTTCGAAACTAAACAGAAATTTCATTTTAACCCATTTGTTTTCAGTTCAAGAATCACCTCTGAGTACGTTTACATTGTTTTGTTAAAGAGACTGACAACATACAAGAGCCCTTCTGTCACAAAAGAAAATTACCATACCATAAATCAGGTCATCAAATGTTACTAGATTTTAGGCGGCACTTGTAGTGAAATATTTAGACCTGACCACTAGGTGGAGGTATTTTCTTACTTTGTCTCTACAGGCCGCCTTTAAGTTGTGGTGTGGGCCACTGACGCAAAATTTAGTGATTTCTGATTCTCTGGAAGTTTAAAATGGGAGGACAAAATTGCACATACTTCAGAGTAGTTGTTTTTTTTAAAGAATCCTCCCCCAGTCCAAAAAAAGACAGCTGGATTTGTACCAAGAAGCACTGGTGTAAAACAGATGAAAGGAAAAAGAGAGGTAGAATAGAACTGGATGCATGATGATAAGCACAGTGCGGAGATATGTTTGTGGCTGGTTTATGGTTTTGTCCTTTTAGGAGGTTTCATGTACTCAACTGCATGTTGCCCTGTTGCTTGCCGTAGCCAGGTAATCATATGGTATTCTGCAGCTACATACCTCTGGTTGGGTTGCCAGCTCCGGGCTAGAAAATATCTGGAGATTCTGGGGGTGGAGACTGAGGAGGGCGGGTTTGGAGAGGGAGGGACTTCAGTGGGATCAAATGCCCTAGAGTCCACCTTCCAAAATAGCAACCTGATCTCTGTTGCCCAAGGATCACTTGTGACAGCTGATCTCCAGCCTCCACCTGGAGGTTGGAAACCTTACCTCCACATGCTGATTACTCAGAAAATGCACCTTCCATTACCTGGCATTCTTTTTTCTTCTTCTTCTTTCATTATATTGACTGTATTGATGAGCAGAAAAATGATCAAAGACTTTATTGCTTGGTGCTCCAAGTTTGGGTTGTTTTTTTAATTGTATTTCAGGATGTGATTATTTGCAGATTTGATTAATATCTGAAACCATTCACTTTACATCATTCAGCTCTGAAGAGGGGGTGCCCCTGTGGCCTAGAGCTTCATGTGTGAACATAGATCAGTCTGGTGCCGTCTTCTCCGGAAACCCTGATCAAGAATGCATTTGAAGGCCAAACTAGATGATACTGAATCCATGAATCTGCCATAAAGATTTTAGCGCCGTGATTTTTTTACTTTTCAAAACACTGTAAGGGCCTGATCATGCTGGGGACAATGGCATGGGGGAGGGGGAGGGGGGTCCTTCCCCCCCCCCCCGCTATGGTCCCCAGCAGCATTAGGCCCATATAGCATTGCAAAAAGTAAAAATCAGCACTCTAAATTGGTGCTGTATCCCTGTGGCAGATTCAGGTACTCTGTAATGTTGAGAAATGTTATGTACCGGTTTGATCTAATTGATGCCAAATGATCATACCAGTTTTACTTTATAATGATCTTAATGTAAAGCTTTTATTGCCAATTTGTTGACTTGTACTGGTCGTTGGCCGAATAAAGCAATAAAGACTCCGTATTGTCTAGTTTGGCTCTGGTGATGAGTAGGAGAGGATTTGTATGTTCTTGAAGAAATCCTCCCAGTTTAATGTGCAGTCATTTGTTGCATTCTTTTGGTTATGATCAAAGGGGAATTTGACTTGTGTAGTTGAATGCACACAGTATCTTTGCCTTGGAACCTTGCAAAGGAGACCACATTGTACAGATACGCAACATTTCCTTGGGACCATTATGGAAAAGTTTCATAGTAGAATGCAGAGGGCTTGTTCAGCTGACGGGACTTGTTCATAGCTTCCACTACAAGATGAAATGGTATATTCAGTTGTGAAACCCAAACAAATTAGGGTCACTATGCTTTTGCTTTTTTCAAAGACATTTGGTTGGATCTGGCACAAAATCTCCACTTGCGCTGAAGTTCTTGGGCGAACAAAAATGCAAGAAGAAGACCGCAGTAGCACTCAAACTGATCGTACCGCTGCTTGCATTTCTGGTTGTGCAATACCTTGTGCAACTATTCTGGGCACTATAATATATAGGGAGGCCAGCGCTAGGTGTTAAACAAGATTCTGCACAAGCAAAATTTCATTGTCAGTTTATGCTTCCACTTGCGCATTGCTGGATCTGAGACATTGTCAGCAATGGTGACTGAGCATGGAGCCTCTTGTAAAAGGCAAATAATGCTCTGGAGCTGAACAATATAAGGAGCAGGTATGATGTCCATGATCCTTAAAGATACACATTATATTATACTACAGTACATTGTATTGTGTTTCACAAAGGGTCAGGTTTTTCCATAAGCCTCCCATAAGTTTCCCTGGAAGATATATGTGTGGAATTGAAAGGAGAAAAGACTGGTTTTTTAGTAATAAAATCATATTAATATAAAATCTTAGTGACAGTGAATGAACATTCCCAGGAAAATATAAATGTCGGGATTAAAATTCCATCAGGGTGATTAGTAATGAAATAAATTTGATCCACCCCCCCATACATTTTATCCATCTGTGTTCCCACTGCTGGGGAACTCTGTAATAAGATTAGGACCCTCAAAGCCTCATCAATCTTTCCCCTCTGAGTTTATTTTGAATGTCAAACCTGTTATTTAGTGATGAGATTTTTGCTTACAAAATGATGCTAGGAAAGGTCTGGATTTCAGTCATTTTTAATTTTGCCTCAACTCCATCCCTCAAATTACTCTAATTGAATTTCGGCTTCAGCCAGCTAATGGTTAATTTTGTAAAAAATGAACTTTGGATGCGTCCTATCCTAAATCACAACATTCCAGCTGAGTTGGAAAAACACTCAGAGTATATAAATCAGTGCCTAAAAATACAGCAAGTAAATCTCAGTTGCATAGGAAAAAAACCCAAAAAACAAAACTCGGGGAGTTGGTACATTTGAAACAGAAGCTTTGAACGCAAGTCTTAATAAATCACATCTAGAAATCAAAGGGGGGGAAAAGAACCCAATGATTTCTCTCGTCTTCTAAACTAAGGAAAGCTACTCCTTAATGCCCTCACAGAGATAAAGTCTCTGCTTCTAATATATCCTGATATATTTATGGATGGATACCTTGCAAGCTAAAACTTAGCCAAAAAAAGAAAAGAAAAAAAGAATGAAGCTCAGAATAGGGATGGTTGACATTAAATAGTTTAACAGTCGAGTAATTCGAAAGAATGTTTGTCCAAACGGAGGGCAATGGAATGGCCCCCAGAGCCAGTGGTGCCCAACAAAGGGTTTTGTATGTCCCATAAATTTTGCTGATTTTTTAATTAACAAAGTTATGCAGGCTTCAATGATTCCTGTCCATTGGTTCTGGAGCTGAAACAAATCTTTCAGCTGTTTGTAAAACTGTGTATAATATATCGATAGGGGAGGGCTCAAATAAATTATTCTCCCTGTCATGATGGAAGTTGGTAGTTCCTTCACAGATTCTTTTTTTTTTTTAAATGTGGGAACACGCCACCCCCCCAAATTGCATTCACAGGCTTTACTTCTTTGTGTAGGCTTCTGTGGAGATTTTTTGGCCTTAATGGGGGATTATAAACATGACTATTCTGAAAGAACTTCTGATTGATGCCTCTCTATTTCGGCTCCATAGTCATGTTACCTTGACCTGTATTCAACTATAGATCTTCCTGGTGACCATGTTAGCAAGAGGCTCACCAAAGTGGGACCAACATTATGACAGAAACGGGTGAGTCCTCACGTATCGTAACGTCTGCTTGCTGTGAAATGATCCAAGTAAGCCATTTTTATTGCAAACATGCTGCCATTTCTAGAATGATTCCCCACTTTAAGAACTCTGTGTGGCTCCAAAATCAAACCAACCACAATCATCTGAATAACCATTAAAACATGCCCAACCTGCATAGCTATTATGTACCCTGCTAACTCATCACCTCGGTTTGGCAACAGCATGAAGCAGCCTGTCTGCAGAATTGCCTTTTCTTATGTACTCTTCTGCACAAATCCTTGAATATAAATTTTGCTTGTTCATTGCCTCATATTTTTTAGTTATGGATTGCGAAGGCTTCTGAGACAGAAGCTCTGGACGTCTTTGACGTTGCATATTATTCAAGAATGAGATTCAGACGTTGATTTGGGAAGTACTGTAATGCAAACAGCAATGTTAAATAAAATGAAGGAAAGTCAGAATAGCTCTTAGTAGCATACAGTTCTTATCACAGACATTCCAAGCGACTTTGCAAATAAACAATTTCCTTTTCTTCCATCTGTCCTCAGTATTAGTTTCACAGAGACAAACTGCCTTATAAGAAAAGAAAATCTGGCCGCTACTGGCAGGGGGGTAAATATGATTTAGCTGATATCCTCTTGTGTCTTTGAGTGGGCTTATAAAAACTGGAACTGACTTCTGGAAATCCTACATCCACTTGAAGTTTTCATGTTACGAACATGCTGTTGAAATGGGTCTCTTGAGCTTCGCCTACCCTACCGATTTATTCCAATCAGTGTTGAGCGAAAGATGATTTATTTCCCAGTGAAGTCCCAAACTTCAGGGAATGGTTGTAGGCACTGCCAGAATCTGATGTGGGTCAAACTGTGCTGGTTTGAAGAGGGACCATTTCCACAGCAATGTTTTAACAGAGAACAAAAATACTTGGAAGAGAAATACTGTATTAACCATCGTGCCTGGACATGCTAGTGCTGAAGGTCTCTGGGTTGAAGGTCTCCGTGTTCACTCGTTTTCTTCTCTATGGTAAAGAATCAGTTGATACACTTAAGAAATCGGATGATACACTTAAGAAAGACTTAATGACTGGCAAAGAGGCCATCTGACTCCCGAATTAGGAATGCCAGCCATTGGTTGAGAGCAGAGGCACAGGGAGGGGGATGGGGGGCAATGATATTACGCCATTAGATCTGTAGTAACCCATAGAGTTTTGTCTGAATCCTAGAGCATTGCATCAAAATCACCCTGATAACATAACAAATTTGGGTATTTGCTAGAAGTGATGTCTTGCCATTGGCACAGTGCCACTTTTAAAAACATTTCCCCACCCCCTTGCTAGCCCCCAGTGGGCCAGGGGTCAGCAGAGAGGAAGACTGGGGCATCTCCCACTGAAGTGGAAGATCTGGGCCCCGTTCACACTGTCACTTTTGTTGCTCATTTCTCCCTATTGCTTCAGGTTCCCCCACCACCCATATGTTTTGTTCTCTCTAGTAGTCCCAGAGGGAGCAAAACACATGTGGGAAAGGGGGAGGAACCCAAAGCAATAGGGACAAATGAGCAACAAAAGTGACAGTGTGGACGGGGGCTGGTCTCCCTAATTTTGGTGGTGTCTTGATGAGGTGTCGTGATGGTTATTACAGCTGTTGGAGTTGTTGCAATTAATATCTTGAGGCCCAAGTTGTATTATATGTACATAAACTTGTTCAGTTCCTTCACAAGTGGCTGGGTTCAATTCCTTGGGGAACCTGGAGGATCTTCCCAAGTTCTCATTATAACATTGTCCTCTACCAACATTGTCGATTTCCATTAAGCAGCGGCTAACGCATGTGCCCAAGTGAATTGTTTTCACCTAGTTTATAGGATTTTGCTAGGGCTGACTGTGCCACTGACATTCTTATAGTGAGTTGAAACATTTATCTGGCTTCATTAGAGTGAAAACACATTTCTTTGAGAGTTTTTCCTAATATGTTGCATGAATATACAAAACTGCCTTACTGAATCAGATATCATTGGCCCATCCTTGACTCAGTATTGTATCTTTTGATCAGCCATGGTTCTCCAGGGTCTCCAACAAAGAAAGTTCTTTCGCAATACCGACTGCCTAAGATCCCTTAACTGGAAACTCTAGGAAATGAGCCTAGGATCTTTTTGCATGCCAAACATGTGTTCTACCACTAAACCACAGCCTCTGTCCTAAAAAGGTGACATAAAAGCAACCCAGCCCTCTTACCCCATGCCTTCCAGCACATCCCCAGGTAAAGCAGAAGGAGAAAACCACAAATCTTGTAGATTGCCTTTGACATGGCTGTGCAAACAGAAGAGTCCCTTCTCATACAAAAGACATTAGAGAGTTATGAGACCGAAACAATGACAGACCAACACCATGCAAATTTGAGCTGCCATAACCACCATGCAGATTTGAGCCGCTGTAAAATGCAATGGTATTCCCAGTAGTAATGTATGGCTGTGAGAGTTGGACCATGAGGAAGGCCGAGCGCTGAAGAATAGATGCTTTTGAATTATGGTGCTGGAGAAGACTCTTGAGAGTCCCTTGGACTGCAAGGAGATCAAATCAGTCAGTTCTAAAACAAATCAACCCTGACTGTTCCCTGGAAGGCCAGGTACTGAAGCTGAAGCTCAAATACTTTGGCCACCAAATGAGAAGGGAGAAGACCCTGATGCTGGGAAAGATTGAAGGTCAAAGAAGAAGGGGACAGCAAAGCATGAGATGGCTAGACAGTGTTATCGATGCAACAAACATGAAGTTGAGCAAACTCCAGAGGATGATGGAGGACAGGAGGGCCTGGTATGATGTGGTCCATGGGGTCACAAAGAGTCGGACTCGACTGTGTGACTGAACAACAACAAAAATGCATGGTAGATGTCATTTCCACTGCAAGTTTTTATCTCATCTACTATGCCTTTACTTATCAGTATGAAGTTTTTATAGGTACTAAGTTCTACTCAAAACACAGAAATCAGATTTTCTTCTTTCAGGATCAATAGAAATGAGGAGTAGAGATCTTGCCTTGGCAGCATGAACCTCAACTCCCTTTAAAGCACATTTGGCTGTGAATGTTGGGTAATAATTCTGTCTTTCCACTTAGAATTATTGTCAGAGTGGGGCTCTGTTGTCTCTAAACTTCCCTGACAGGCATTCACGGTACTCAAGCTATAAAACGACCAAAATTCTAGCCTCTGTGGATGTCTTATCAGATCTAGAAAACTATTCCCCAACTTCATAGTACATAAGAGACTTTCTCAACTTGGCCACTGTATTGAAGAGATCCAACATCTGCTTGGTTCTGTGTCCTGCCATGGTCTCCGGAGAGGTTGATTTTGAGTCGCTCTAGTTATTCAAACTGTATCTCATTAAAGTTGAAACAATCCCCCCCCCCCAAAAAAAATCATAAGCTTTTGACAGGGATGCTAGGGCTTGAATTGGGAATGTCATGATTTTAGATTCTAGCAAGTTACCTTGGAGTTTGTGCATTCAGAGTCCTCTTTGCTCACAGAACAGAATAAAAGTGTGCAGATCCAGCTTCCATCCTTGCTATGGATTGGCCGGCATAAGATAAATCCTCAGAGTTATGCCACCTACCCTTGCCTGATCAATGTAACAGAACCTATTTTCTGGTATGCTTCAGGTTCTCACTGGTCCAGTTTCATGACCTCCTCATTACTGACCTTGGGACATATCCATCATGTACAGATTCAGCTATGGCCATTTATAGCTTGGCCTTGAGAGCCAGTGTGGTGTAGTGGTTAAGAACGGTGGATTCTAATCTGAGGAATCAGGTTTGATTCCCCACATCTCCACATGAAGCCTGCTGGGTGACCTTGGACCAGTCACAGTTCTCTCAGAACTCTCTCAGCCCCACCTACCTCACAATGTGCCTGTTGTGTGGAAGGAAAGAGAATATGATTGTAAGCCGCTTTAAGACTCCTTAAGGTAGAAAAAAGTGGGGTATGAAAACCTCTTCTTGCGATTGTCAGTGGTGCCTAGAGGTGTCATCCATCATGAATACCACACATCTCTGTCCCATAAATCCTTTGGAACAAGTTAATCTGACCTTGGCATTTATTCGCATGGGACTTTAATGCACTTTTGTTTACCTTAACCACCTGAGGAAGATGCTAGAACTTCTGACCTCTCTTATCATTCATTATGTGTTAATAGCCTAACTTGACATAGAGAATCCCACCTGATTTAGGACACCAGGCCTCTCTTCGCTCAGCTCCTCCCCCTTCTTCCCTCACATAATTTCCTGGATAAATATAAGGAAAATAGTTTTTTTTCCCATTTCATGTGAAGAAATGATCTCTGAATCATAAAAGCTCATGCTTGATCAGTCTTGTGAGTCTTCAAGTTGCCAATGGACTTCTGTTTTGTTTTCCCACAGTAGTCTAACATGACTACCCCCTGGGAGACTTTAGGAAACAACTCTTGGGCAATATGGCAATCAGCTTTTCTCTCAGCACCTAAGCATACCTGTTTTGGCGGTCAAAGGAAGAATTCTCCTCCCCTTTTCATCAGTGGAAATGCTAGCTGAATTTACCCCCACCAAAATCACGTACAGTGACACTGGAAAATAATCTCATGACCTCATTCACACAAAATGGCGGATGGGCATCTCAAGAAGATTGAATGTACCATGCTTTTCTGGTATGTTAGATAAGAGTGTCAAAATTGTAACAACAGAAAAGTGCTGTCATGATACCTCATTCTGTCCAATGTGTGCATTCCCTGAGCATTCTGAGGTAAGTGGTGCTTTCTTTCTTGTAGCTTCCGCACCTGCTCACTCTCTTTGTAGCCCCAGCTGTCTTTTATTTCTGCTCCTCATGGCTGAGTGGTGATGAGCAAAGCTCCAGCTTGGTGTAGTGGTTAAGAGCAGCAAACTCCAATCTGGAAAACTGGGTTTGATTCGCCACTCCTCCACATGCAGCCAGCTGGGTGACCTTGGGCCAGTCTGTGGTGGGGAGAGGAAGGGAAGGAGACTGTAAGCCACTCTGAGATGCTGAGTGAAGGGTGGGGTATAAATCCAATTCTAATTCTTCTTCTTCTTTCTCCCCATGTGTCATAAGTAGGAAGCCATTAAATAGAGAAACGAAGTAACTACCAACAAGCAGGGCAGGTGTGTGTGCTAGCTAGAGATCTGAAGTCCTAACAGAATTTATTTGCTACTGCAGTTTTCCTTTCAGGAGGCCAGAAAAGATTACATATGGTTCCCAAGTAGTCTTTTATGCAGAAAACTTCCAGGGCCCAACTTGCTTAGCATTCAAATTGGAATGCTTTCTTTTCTCCAAAATCTTGCACCAACCTATGGCTCAAGGACTTTGGCATCATTCAAACCATAGCAACATGAAAGGCCTCTCAATGTCTTGAGGGCAAGGCCAACCATCCAATGTAAAGAATAGTCTCCCCACCCCCTTGGACCATAAGCACTGATTAGGAAACTGCCCATTAGTCCAAATTGTTTGGCCGACCGATCCCACAATCTGTCTTACTAAAACTTGTGTTGGAAGGAACGTGCCACCCTCTCCGTAACCGGAGAATGAAAATATTACCAGTCATAAATACATATAAAGTTGACATTTCTATGAGCACACGGCTTTAGTGAATCATGCATGGGGAGACACCTGATCTATAAGAATCCTGCCCCTCTTCAGGGAGTGAGAAAACCTGCCAAGAACGAGGGATGGCAGAAGAAATGTAATGTGCTAAAAAGGCCTATTTGTTCGGAAAGCCTGATAACAGCTGAGTGGAAAAGGGCCAGTAGAAATCAGGGGGAAGGGATGTGGCAATGGAAGTGCAGAGGGGGCTCTGTTTGGGTCTCAAAAACCTATCCCTGTTGATCCCAGCAACAGCACAGAGTTCAATACTCTACCTTCTGTTTTATGCTCTGAGGACCATCTTGATAAAGAAAACCATGTACAGAAGTGCTAGAGACACATTACTGTCTGTCTAATATTTATAGAGTGTGGGTTGCCTGGATGATCTGTTTCACCTCTTGGGCATGTGGTTAGCTTGTATGGGGAGGAGAGTGTGTTCTCTGTTAGAGATGCTAGCAGACATTGCTATGTACAGTAACACTCACAGGCATCCTTAGAGCAGGCTTTGAAAATCTCCTGGATGGGTTTTCCAGAGGTTAATGCCAGCGCCAAAGGCACTCATTGTTCCCAGCTCCCAACTTGCTTTGACTGTCTAGAACTAGTTTTCCCCAACCATAGCATATGTAATGATCTCAGTGATCATGACTGATGAAGCCATCTGATCTCTGAGCCCATTAAGGAACACAGAGTCTATAATTGGGGATGTTAAATTGGACCCACCATTTGATTGGTCGCCAATTGTGTGATTCATGGGCTGTACTGATTAAGTGCATTGAACAGTGATGAGTGAACCTTCACATTTTTGGATGAGGTTACCAGTAAGCCTCAGTGCCTGTCCAAGCCACGGGATGGAGGGTGATGGTGGTTTAGCATCCCTGGACCAGAAACTACACAGGAATGGGCTACAACATAATATTTATGGAGTGTCCAGACAGTTCATAAATATTTGTGGCATGTCAACTATTTGAGGCCTGTTTACATGCACCCAGTCAGTCTCAACATAAAAAAAGAAAGAAAAAAGATTAATAATAAAAGGGGGGAAATGAAGATTTTACTAAAAGTCAGGATGCTTTTGGACAGTGGCTTCTATACTGTGTTCTAGGGAATCGTGGGGTTCTTTGGAAGCTTTTTAAGAGTTCCCCAGTAAGATTAGTAATGGCAGATAAATTTCCTAGGCAGATAGCTTCTCCACCATTATCAAACTCCCCCTACAATGTGCCTGTCTACAGTGGAATTTTGTCGCGTTCTAGGGGAGAGCCCTCAATGTCTTGAGATGGTGAGGTCCAACAGAGCAATGTCCCATGTGAACCAAGTGTGCGTCCCTTGAAGATGTCCCAGAATCCTCTGCAGTGTGCACAGATTCCGAGGCAGACGCTTTGTGGCTCCTCAGCAGCAAAAGAGTTCGTGTGGGTAGTGTCTTTTGAAGGTAAGGATGAGTCCAACTTCCAAACACATGTGTTATCCAATGAGAATTTCCTCTTTTCTGTTTCGTTTATTCCTTGTGACAAAGGAATTCCCTTCAGTCTCTGTGAATGGCAGCAATGACCACCATGTGAGCCAAAACCAATGACAACTTCTAAACAAAAATGGCCAGAACATCTTGATTGCAAGTCAAAAGTTTGGTTTATGAGGGAATTGATGCTGTAAGATGTAGTGTGACGATCAAAATGTGTACTCCCAAAATAGCCTGGGGAACCCCAGTGTCCAGCATTGCAGTGTCAGTTCTAAAAATTCAGACTGAGTCTTCTTATGAAAGTATTGACTCCTTTCTGTGTGCACCTAGTCTAGTGATTGTGGAAGGGCACAGCATGTGTAGATACCTGCAGTCCCTCACTTTGCACACACCCAATTTCACCTGAAGAACTTTGGATAAAGAGCGTCAAGCAATATTTTCCTTCAACTCCTAGTAATTTCTTCCCCCTGCTTTTGACATATGGTTGTGCACACGGGAGCAGAGTCTGAATTTAAGGCAAAGGAACAAGGCAAATGTGAGTATCGCCCACCTAGAGCAACCTGGGAAAGCGATGGGGAGTTGCTTCTTATGGGCATCCAGTGTGAGACCGGCAGCTACTTTTGTCAACTTTTGTATTCTGCTTGCTTCTGGTCGTCTGTTTGACTCTGTAAAATAAATGTTGTTAAAACATTGTAAATCTCCGGTGCTTTCCTATCCAAAGGAAACAGTGCAGTACTAAGCAGTTACACCCTTCTATTCCCATTGACTTCAACGATCTTAGAAAAGTGCAACCCCGCTTAGTATGTATTGTGAACCCTACAGCACTACCCATAGACTTCTCACCACTCAAGAAACTGGAAAGCACTGAACTAAGAAGACTTTACTCTGTAGTGTGCATCTTAATATACATGAGGGATGAGGGCCAGATTAGATGTTACTGTTACTGTTTATTGGGAGGACTCTTTATAAATAGGAAGTGCTGCTTTCAGCAGAGCAGCTGGGATCAGAGAGGTCCCGTGCAGGTCCCATACAGAGGGGTTTGTGTAAAACTTTACCATACACACCATTTCCCTGTTCTAAATCCACCTTCAGTGGTAGCCACTCTAGGGTTGCCAACATCCAGGTGGGCCTGGAGTTGTCCCGGAATTACAACTGAGCTCCAAGATGCAGAATTCAGTTCCCCTGGAAGAAATGACAGTTTCTGATGGTGGACTCTGTGGTATCACATCTCAACTGAACTTCCTCTCCTCCCCAAACTCTGCTGCCCTCCCAAACTTGCAAACATTTCCCAGGCTGGAATCAGCAGCCCTACCTCTGGGGCAAACCCTCATTTCCCAAGTACTGGAGACAACCCCCCCCCCCCACACACACTATTTTGCTACATACACATAGATGGCAGAGTACATACTTCTCTGCATGAACATCTGTTATCAATCTAATTATTGAGACTGTGATGCAATGCTGCTGATGACACCCAGCTGTACCTGTTGTTGGGCGGCCAGTCCGGGGCTACCCCAGATGATCTGGGTTGGGCGCTTCAGGACGTGGCGGGCTGGCTCAGGCTGAGCCAACTAAAATTAAATCCAATGAAGACAGAGGTCCTGTGCCTGAGTCAGAGCGAATTGAGGATAGGGATCCCATTACCGGCCTTTGGGGGGGGCGCCGTTGGTGCCAGAGTTTGGGAGTGCTCCTGGATATCTCTTTAACTATGGAGGCCCAGGTAGCAGCCACTGCCAAGGCAGCCTTTTACCATCTGCGGCTGATTAGGCAGTTGGTTCCCTTCCTTGAACGCAATGACCTGGCGACAGTGATTCATGCTATGGTCACCTTGAGATTAGACTACTATAACACTCTCTACATGGGGCTGCCCTTGTCACAGCTTCGGAAGCTGCAGCTAGTGCAGAATGCCACGGCCAGGCTGCTGATGGGTCTCTCAGTGCAGGACCACATCCAGCCTGTGCTGAGGACACTGCACTGGCTGCCTATAGCGTACCGGATCCAGTTCAAGTTGCTGGTTTTAACCTTTAAAGCCCTATATGGTCAGGGGCCTGCCTACCTAAGGGACTGCCTTTCCCCGTATATACCCCAGAGAGCACTGTGGTCAGGCACCCAACATCGCCTGGCCCTCCCCAGGCCAGGTTGTCAACCACCAGGGCCAGGGCCTTCTCAGTGGCGGCTCCGTCCTGGTGGAATGAGCTCCCAGATGACATCTGGGCCCTGTGGGACCTTCTGCAATTCTGCAGGGCCTGTAAAGCAAAGCTGTTCTGCCAGGCTTTTAATTAGGAGCCGCCACTGGGGGAAGGGTCCGATGGCAAAATGCCAGGTTAATTCTCTGGCTGGATAATCAACTGGTGGAATTGCCTTACCTTGGGTCTGGTATTGCTGTGCTGTGTGTTGGGAGTAATACGGGCTGCCAATTCCTGTAGCTTTGTGTTTGGGTGTTTTTAAGCTGAGTATAACTTATAATGTTGCTGTTTTAACCCTTGTAAGCTGCCTTGAGCCAGCACATGCTGGCTAGGCGGGGTATAAATTCAAAAATAAATAAAGAAATAAATAAATTAGTCCAGTCATACCAGGGATGGAATAGGATGAGCATAAGAAGAGCTCTGCTGGATCAGACCAGTGGTCCATCTAGTCCAGCATCCTTTTTGATACAGTGACCTTACCAGTTGCCCTGGAGGGCCAAACAAACAGGGCAGAAAGGCCAAAGTCTTTCTCCGATGCTTCTTCTTAACACTGGAAGCCCTATATATGGAGGCTCCCTTTACTCACCATGGCTAGTAGCCAGAGATGGGCCTCACCTGTGTGAATAATTCTCTCAAGTCCATCACTATGCCCAGTGGTAGTGAATTCCACAATGCAATTACTCAGTCAGGAAAGATGTATTTGAACATGAAGCTGCCTTATACTGAATCAGACCACTGTGGTCTTTCAAGGTCAGTATTGTCTACTCAGACTGACAGCAGATTTCCAGGGTCTCAAGTACAGGTCTTCCACACCACCTTCTGCCTGATCCTTACCTCTGAGCCACAGCCCTTTCTTTTTGTCTTTCTTGTACCTATTGCCCATTAGCTTCCCTAAGTTCTAGTATTATGGGAGTGGGACCCAAAATTCTCTGTATCCACTCATTTTTTCTAAAATGAAAAGTTGCAGAAGGACTTGGGAGATGATAGAGAGAGGGGACTTGGCTGTCTCATAGTCTTCCAGAAATCAACATAGCCACAGTCCTGTGATATCATTGGGTCATTCCGGTTACCATGTCCATCAAATACTGGTCTATAGTAGCCATTCTTTGCTACCACCCTGCAGTATCGTCACCGACAGGGCTCGGCCTTTCTTCCACCTACAGCCTGACATGTGGCCTATTGCAGGGCAACAGACCCAAATCTATAGATGCTTACTGGGGGTGAATAGTTTCCTGTATGTACTCTGTAGATATCTAAGGGCTAAACTGATTGTATTGCTTTCCCAGGTCCCTGGTCTACAACTGCACACACTGATCTGCACTTTGCCTGTCATGCCACAAGTTATATCCCATCTTCTGCAAAATGTACAAACTTTTACCAAGGAGAAAATATAGCATAAGTTCTCACTTTCATATGTTTGAAGTTTCAAAGAAAGTAATGGTGCAGATTGGAATATCCCCCCTCCTCCCAATTCATTCCTGCATACTTGTCTCAAAGCATGGCTTCAATGGAAGCATTTTTAGACATACTGGATTTTGATTCAGTGTAAATCAAACAGTTGGCCAAAGAGTTGGCCTGTGGTACATGTTCAACAGATGAATCGGCAGTGGTGCACTGCAGCTGGTTCGTATTTGATGTACAGGTACAGTGTGCTTGTAATTACTAGCTAGCCAGCCAATAATGTAGTTTTGGCACAATTGGAGGCCAGATGTTTTAAATGAAGAATAGGCTGAGTAAGCTAGCTTTCATAAATTTTGTTGTCTGCACGGTTTTATGGGTGATTCTCAGCCGCTCTGTTTATCTAAAGAGGGCAGATAGATAATTTGGGATTGCTTTGGGTTTTCTGAGAAAGATTTGGTACCATTAGCAGATGGCTTAGAACAAAAGTGCATGATGGACAGTGAGCTTAGGGAGCAGTTGTCCTTTTTCTCTCTCCCAAAACTGGACAAAGCCAGCTCTCAGAACCAAACATGACAGGGAATCTTATTTATTGCAGCCTTGTGTGGGTCTATGGGGGAAAATAAAATATCCTGTATCCCACTGATTTTCCACAGAAAATGGCACTCACCGAACTCTTTCTTAATAAAACAATGTTTACATTGTGGGTTTCATGAGAAATTAGCACTGGGAGGATGGAGAAGCAAGTGAATAAGGAAAAGATGTGCAACCAAATGGATGGAGAATCCTGGTGCGACTTACCACTTCTGTGGATGTGGGTTGAACCAGAATGCGGTGAGCCACCACGTGGAGCTCAGGTAATCAACGGGAAAAAAAGTGAACTCAGGTTGACTTCATATTAAAAAACAAATTGTGTGCTGGGCCAAAGTCCATTCAAAAAAAGGTTATGTATTGCAATGGTATATCAGAGAAGAAACAGATGGTAATGCTTTGAGAGAGTGGAGGTGTCTTGGTAGCACCTTTGCAGCTATGCCAGACATATATACCTTTTCCTGTTGTGGAGCAAACTCGGTGGGGGGGGGAGCAGTTCTGCAGGTTATCAGCATGTCTGAGCATGAACTGGATGAAAGGTAGTGGTCACTACCCCCACTAACACCATCTAGATCCTCAGAGCAGTTTTGCATCTTTTAAAAGAAATATTGATGACATTTTTATGAAAAGATAAAAGGGTGAGTGCCTGCTGAACCACAGTGCTTTTTTTTTAGCTCACATTCTGATGGTTGTCTCCATGCCATTCCAAACTTTTTGTTTTGCACTGAGATGGATGCTGCACGGAGCTGTTGCATCTGATAACGGTCAGCATCTGGGAGGGTTTGAATGGCTGTAATAGGCAAACGATCCATGAGAGTGCTAAGAAGGCAGAAAGGGAGTCGACAGGCAGAGGGAGTTCAGGGTCAAGCTATAGAAGACATTTGACACCTGCTGGGTCACAGGTACACGATGGGACTTGCAGTCATTGTACCTCAGAGGCACTCACCTTAAAAAAAAACACTTATACATTTGGCTCTCTGAGGGAGTGCTGCAAGGGAAGAGAAGTAACTTCCAGTTTTCCTCCCACCCTGCTTTTACACCTAACTTCACTTTTTCCCCATGGACTGTGAGGTTGCTTTTGCCCCTTTTGCTTGTCAGAGGAGATATGATAGACCAAGCATCTGTATAAGTCAGAGTAATGGATTTTCTGTGCTCTGGACAACACTGCACAGGATTTTCCCTGGCCAAATTTCACAGCTACCCCACTGCAGTGTGGTTCCCAGTGACAATTTTAAAAGGTTGAAGGGATTGAATCTGGGAGTGGGTATAAACCCACGGAAGCCTGGATTGATAACTGAAGGACAACTAGGGGTGCTTGTGAATTTTGTCACAAATGTGTTTAACACTTGAGCTTACCATGTCCAAAGGGGTTGATTAGACAGCCATGAACACCTGCTGAACAGGTTTGCATTGGGTTTTTGCAAAATGATGTGCATGAAAAGACGTTAGTGATTCAAATCAACTAGTATCACTAGGGACTACTTAGATGAACACTGAAGCGCAGGATTTTGTTAAGACACAGCAGTTATTTATGATTGATTAATATGATTTTTAACTTATTTAATTGTCTAGTTTAGCAACTGGCTACTGAGTGGAGCAGTTACATAACATGGACAGGGGTAGTACTCATGAACCCATGAAGCTGCCGTATATTGTACCAGACCCTTGGTCCATCAAGGTCAGTATTGTCTACTCAGACAGGTAGCAGCTCTTCAGGGTCTCAGGCCAAGGTCTTTCAAATCACCTTGCATCTGATTCTCTTAACTGGAGATGCTGGGTATGGAACCTGGGACCTTCTGCATGCTAAGCGGATTCTGTACCATTGAGCTACAGCTCCCCCAACTCAGGCTGTGGTCACACAGTCCTTTTGATCGGGTTTCACCACTGTTCCCTCTCACATTTAAAATTGCTGATCAGACGCCTGCATCCATCTCCTGTACCAAAGTGGGCTCACTCGTGCAATTCTCCCGGTTCCCTAGTGAGTTTTCCGACACCAGGAAAATTAAGTACTTTCTGGATATTTGCACTTTGAATCTGCGATTTTGCTGATCTGGACACTCATCTCGCAATGATTGCGATTAGGTCATCTGAACGTCCTTCTCATGATGTCTCCCCCCCCCCCCCCAAGCTTCCGCTGTTGTGCGCATGAGCAATCCTGCACTGAATAAATTCAATATATAAACATTCAAGTGCACATATAGACTCCAGTGCTCGGTTGTATATCGCTGGTTAATTTTGTTTGCTGTGCATGTGTGTGTGTGTGTGTGTGGGGAACCTGCAAAAAGAAGGGAGAATGACGAGTCCCAGTGGGAATGGTGATTCAGCCATGTGCATATGCACAAAGCCATTAAAAAAAAACAAGCCGTGCCGCTGCTTGGGCAGCACAGCTATCTGGATGGTGCCCGGAGCCTCATTGTGCAATGCAAATGGTTCCGGGAGGGATGTGTGATCACCCCAACACCCCCCCCCCCAAAAAAAAATCCCAATCAAATCTATAGTGCAAACAAATTGGGATAAGCTTGCCATGTGACCACACCCTAAATCAGGCTATCTGGGAATGAGGATGCATGGCTAGATCTGTTCCCATGTCATATCTTTGAGTATGTTTTCTTCTCTAGGGAACTGATATACAGAGGTGATATACAGAGGTGTAAGGCTGCAGTGGCTCAAGAGGTTAAGATGTTGAACTGCAGACTGGAAGGTCAGTAGTTCAGCAGTCTGAGACCTGAATGCTGCGTGACGGAGTGAGCTCCCATTTCTGGCCCCAGCTCCTACCAACCTAGCAGTTCGAAAGCAAGAAATTGCAAGTAGATGAATAGGTATCACTTCGGTGGGAAGGTAACAGCAGTCCGTGTGCCTCGGCGTCTAGTCACGCCGGCCACATGACCACAAAGAAGTCTTCGAACAGCTCTGGCTCTTCGGCTTGGAAAGAGAGATGAGCACTGCATCCCTAGAGTCATATTTGACTGGCTTTCGAGCAAGGGAAACCTTTACCTTTACTAAGATTATTCAAACAAATTTTTTCTGAGTCTCTTGTGAAGCTGAGTGATGTGTTTTTCCTTGGGCAGGGGCTGTTTATTTGTGTGTTTCTTTCTGAATAAACTTTAGTTTTGTTCACTTTTAAGAAGACTGTCTTGTTCCTGTCAGTTTACGTCATTATCCCTGGGTATGCTAAGGACCCACCAATTCGGTTCGTGTCACCTTCACCGGTTGTGAATAGGACACTGATTTTTCCATGGTTGTTTTGATTGCTCATCAACCAAATTGTGACTGTTCAGGTGACTGTTTGACTCTCACTCTCCAAACTACCACACACCAAATTCTTCTCTTCAGCGATTGCTGTTCTACAGGAGAGGCAGGATCTTTCTGCCTCTTCAGTCTGCTCTTTGCCCTTTCAGCTGTGTCTTGGGCCTACATCAGCTCTAGCTGCCACGCCAAGCAAAATTGTCTGGTGTGCTGATGTTTGACACCCATGTCTGGGATTGCTTTCTGCTGTTCTAGAGGTATAAACCACGTTGCCAACTTCCAGGAGTTCTCCTAGAATTAAAACTGATCTCCACACAACATAAATCACTTCTCTAGGGGAAATGGCAGCTTCAGAAAATGGACTCTGTGGTTTACCATAGAGTCTAGGAGAAACAGAAATCCTAGAGTGTCATTGCATCCATGCTGAGCTTCCTCCCCTAGCCAAACTCCTCCCTCTCCAGGCACTGTCCCCATATTTCCAGGAGTTTCCCAGGCTAGAGCTGACAACCCTAGAACCCAGTGGCTGGAGTTCCCTAGGAGCAATCAATCTAAAGAATCTGAACACTGGGGGAGAAGGTAGAAAATTCCAGGGTTTCCTCTCCCCCTTGTTCTTCTATCTTACTGCTTTTTCCAGCAGTATCTGTTATGGCACTTGTGCAGTCAATGGCTCGGAAAGAGACAGAGTGCTTCCAGTGGTAGCAGGTTAAGTGTTTTCACAGGAAATATCCAGGTAGAGCAAGGCATGAAAAGACAACCTGAGGCTTTTGTGATTCCTTTGCAGTTTTCTCCTGGATCTTCCAGATAGTTTTGTAAATAAATAAATAAATCCTACTTAAGCTTAGTCGTATTTCTATTGTGCCCACAACACAGTTCCTCTGTTTCCTCCACTCCTCTGACCTTGAGGTAAATCCCTTCCTTCCATTCTTCGACGCTCTTGCTATCTGCCCTTTTCCAGGCCCTCCTTTGGTTTGCATATGTGTTTTCTGGATCTCAGAATGGTACAAAAAATTCAGTGATCTGCAAGCGAGAACAGCCTGTATGCTTTGATATACTCTCGCGGTGCGTGTGTCCTTTCTTAAAAGAATATCATGTGCTGCCACAAACATCCCAAACAATTCCACAGTTTGCTTAGTCATGGAAGCAACTGACCCTCATTGCATGCTGTTAATGCTGTGCATAGTGAAGCAGGTAGTTGGCACTTTCTCCATCCCACAAATTCCCTCCGACACATAAGATGGCGTAGTTCAGCGCACTTGTATTTGCTTTGGCAGGACTGGCAACAGTTTGGAAGAGTTCCAAAGGCACTCTGTGATGGACATGTAATCAGCTTATAGGGCCATTGCTTCTCATAAGAGTGGGGATGTAAACATGACCCCTGTTTTGTTGGTCTGTTTTAGATCATGCATCACTCAGCTATCTGGAAACATTATTGAACTGTATTTAGCTTTCTGTTTTGGGAGTAGTTCACTGTGGCCATGAATCTGAATAATCTTTTAAAGAATGGCAACATCAATTGACAGTTAAGATTTTTTTTCCCTTTTAGAAAAAACACTGTTCCATGTTGGTGATATATTCACTGTAATTCTGCTTTTATTTTCAACTGGGTGCTGTTTCTAGAGTTCACAGGAACCACAGCTATTTTAAATGGTTGCTTCAGATGTTTAGTTTGTCATTTAGACAAATTTATAATGTTTTTTTGGGAGGGAACATGCAGTGTTTTTTCCCCCTGAGCACAAGATCTTTCTAACCATATAATAAAGACCATAAAACACAAATTAAAAACTCATTTATCTATCTAATTATTGTTCCACCTTTGGTATTGTGGTTAAAAGTGGTGGGCTCTAATCTGGAAAACTGGGTTTCATTCCCCACTTCTCCACATGCAGCCAACTGGGTCAATCATAAGTCAGTCATAAGTTCTGTCACAGCTGTTCTCTCAAGACCAGTTCTCTCTCTGAGCTCTCTCAGCCCCACCTAGCTCACTGGGTGTCTGTTGTGGGGAGGGGAAGGGAAGGAGATTGTAAGCCACTCTGAGACTCCAAGGGTGCGGTCGCACTTACCTGTTTGCAGCAGTTTCTCTCCCGGTTTTGTTTTATCCACGACGGTTTGTTCTGGGAGTAAAGTTCACATGGCCTCTCTGAAATCACTGTGATCGCACTCCCCGCTGTTCAGAAAGCCTTGCCACTCTTTGTGGCGGCTCCCCCTTTTAAAAAACCTCTTTTGCGCATGCGCTTTTGCATATGACCGTATATATCCTTAAACGCTTTTGTGCACATGCGCATAAGGTCCTATGGGGATTTTTAAAAAGCGCGATTGTGCCTATTGGACGTTCACATAGGGGAAGTTGTGGGATTGAGGTGGGAATACCTGGAAAATACTTGTTTTCCCAGGGGTCGTTAAACGCGGGAGAAAAGCGGAAGGGTTGCGTAAGCGAGCGAGCTTTGGAGCGGGATCTGTCTCAACAGCAGAGTAAAAAGTGAGAGGAAACAGCACTCATTTCCATGGTAAAGTCCTGTGTGACCGCACCCCAACTGAAGGGTGGGGTATAAATCCAATTCTTCCTCCTCCTCCTCCTCACTCAGATTCTTAATTGGCTTTGATTGCCTTTGAAAGCACATCAAGGTTTCTGTGCTGCTCTTTGTCTTCTGAGGTGGCGAAGAGGTGGCCTGTTTATTGAAGATCACTTGCGTTGATGCATTTTCTAGATTTTTCGGTTGAAACAGAACAGTGAGCTGTTGGCTGAAAGGTGGAACAAAATGTAAGATAATAAAAGAGACTAGATGTGTTGTATATATTTAGCAGAGTAAAAGGCAACGGTGCAGCTTTCAAAATACAGCATAACCCAGAAGGGGTGCACCAGAAGGTCATTAAAATCAGTGTAATAAGATTGCAACAGCCAAATAACTCACAGTTACCAACCCCCTAGAAATGTGTAAATTAGCTAAAGGAAAGTTAACTAAGAAATTAGGAAGGGTTACATGGGAGGGTTAAAAAAAAACAACTGTCTGCTGACCAACTACAGCTTTCTAGTTACTGGTTACTCCATGAAGGATTCTCGGGTCTGATCTTAAAACCAATTGAGAAAGATGAAGCTCCCAAAATGCCTACGTGCAAAAAGTCTCAGGTTAACATCATTAAACTATTGATCAACCAATGATCAGGCTAAAGGCCACTTCATTAGGAATAAGGCCTCCTTCTCTACTGTGGGAAATGCGTGCATGACAGTTCATTGGTCCTAAGCTAACTATCTAAGAGTTTAGCATACACAAACAAACATGTTAACTCTTTCATGACGTCAGGGAGTGAACTTGCAGATACTCCAACAATTAGGTTGCCCTGATTGCATCTAGGATCTAGAGGACAAATGGTAAGGGGGCTGACCTATGCACCACTTCAGCTAGATACAACTACAAAAAATAGCTTTTATTACCTGCCAGTTGTGCACATCTAGATAGCAAGAGGAAGGATGGGCTTTGCTCATTTTTGGTCATAGGGTCATTTCCCAGGCATTCTACAGACTTCCTCTGTTACCTTTAGCAACTCACTTAGTCTCCAGAGAGAGTTTTTCAGTGACAACAATGGCCATTAACTGAATGAACCCAGTTGAATCAACTGCACATAAATGTGCTGAAATCCTTTATTCTTCCTCACTGAATAGATGCTTCTCTTTACTGAATGTGCCCTATTATTTGATGTGAAGATTTTTATAAGTTCTAATTGGTTAACTGTATGTTTTTCGGTTCAGTCCAAGGTGCTGATTCTTACCTTTAAAGCATTTCACTGTCTAGGACTTGCAGAAGTCAAAGGACCATCTCTTCTAGGGTGAACTTGTACGTCAGCTTCAGTCTTCCTGGCAAGTTTTCGTGACTGTTCCTCCACCAAGGGCTATCATATCTGTTGAAGCCCAATTGGACATTTTCAGTAGCTGTGCCCTCCCTTTGGAACAGCCTTCTATGACAGCTAAGGAAGGCTCCAATCATGGTACATAGGAAGCACTACAGAGCCATGCTCTTTTGGAGGGCTTTTGAGGGAGGCTAATTGTTACTAGTTTATGAGCATTAATTTCTAGGCGGTTGGTAACTGTGAGTTATTTGGCTGTTGCAATCTTATTACACTGATTTTAATGACCTTCTGGTGCACCCCTTCTGGGTTATGCTATATTTTGAAAGCTGCTTTAAACTCCTTTTAATGGGGGCAGGACATAAATGCTTTCATAAATACCATTTGCTTCCTTGGAGATCAGGAAGGAGAAAGTACTAAAGCAACTAAAGAAATCAAAGATTCATTTTAGGGTGCATCAGATAACCTTTCAGTCAACGGAGTGGCTAAGTCCTTCCACACATTCTTTGGATATTAAACTACACCTAAAGTCTCTTTACACAGGCCCATACTTTCAGCCTATTTGCTTTCATGGAAAACAACAGTATTTTACAAAATGATGCTCCAAATTGCAATCTCTGCTTTCAGAGCTAAATGTTATATACAAACATGATTTTCAACAATGGATCAGGAACCACACACCGAGTGAGAGGCAGACAATTACCAAAGTCTGGTTTTGGTTGGGGTTTCAGTTGTTCCACCATTTCTCCCCCCCCCCCCCCCCCCCCCGTGCTGGCCTGGGGAAATAGAAAGAGAGCTGTACTCAGCCCTGCTAGAAAACGACAGATTTGTGTTGTCAAGCCAAGAGCATGGCAGTGGATTGGATGAATAGTTACATGGAGTTAATGTCTTTTAGCAATGTGTGAGTAGTCCAGTGCTATGTGCACATCTCTGGACAGAGACTGTGCTGATTAACTTGCTTATCATTTGGACTTTCTATTTGGAAATGTTTCGCCTGGGTAAATTAACTTCATAAACAGAAGTTATTTCTACAATACGTATTTGATCAGCTGCCCATTCAAGCCCAGAAAACATTATCATGATTCATTCTCAGGACTGAAATGACCATGGATTCAGGAATGGTTGCACAACAGGTATCTCAGGAAAATAGGATCACAGGTGGAACAGGTCCCCCAGAATGTGTCTTCTACAGTATGTGCAAATTGACAGGAATGCCAGTTGCATAGAATCTCCAGCACCACTACAACCTCGTGTGAGAGGTACTTTGACGGTGGCATGTATCCAACCATCCATCATGGAAGTTTTCCCACATCCATCTCTGCTCCAGTAGTCCCTTCTGACTCCCACAGAAAGATCATTCCTGGAGTGGAGGGATCCATGCAGAGAAGCAGCCATATGGGTTAAAGGGCTGGAATGAGAAGGGACAGGAGAAAGCTGTTAGCCCATTGCCTCTGTGCAGCTGTGCTTTTGGGAGGAGGAGGAGGAGCTGCAGTCCCATTCCCTTGCCCTTCCAGTCCCCCCCACCCTGTAGAGATATTATTCTGTACTGGTCCTGCCACTCTGGAAGAGATTTTTTCCCAGGGTTCAGAAGGTGCTGGAGGAACAAAGAAGGATGTGAGAAAACTCTGTGTTCCACACACAGAGTGGTAGGATACAAACCAGTGTCTAAATTCTTTGGGGCATTCACATTCCCAAGGATTTTTCATTACCGAGCAGCCCAATACAAGTACAAATTGTGAAGTACAAATTGTAAGTTAGCAAAACTGTTTGGACCTCCACGAATTATTCACACACTGGCATATGAAAGCATTCCTTCGCTAAGAGTGATCCCATAGTAGCTGCATGAAATGTGGATTTCTTTTCTTTCAACTATTGAAGTTAGGTCTGTGTTTAACACACACACACACCCCGTTCATTCCTACAGAACCACAAAAAGGGTAGCGAATAGGAGACGGTCAGAAACGGCCCAGCTGTTTCTCGCTCCACTGGTCTGTCTTTGTCAAAACACATCTGTCCTTCAGCATGTTTCCTTAAAAAAAACACCAAAATTCAGGAAAAGAAGTTGAAAAGAAGTTGAAAGAGAATTGAGCAGAACTGGTGGGCACAAGAGAGGAAAGAAGTAGGGAAGGGCAATGGTGCAGTTAGGTAATTTTTACATTCCAGACTTAATGGTCTCCCCCCCACACACACACCTTCATGTAGTCAAGTATGCTTGAGATACAAAGCACAGATTGAACAAAGCACAGAAAGCATCTTTGTTTGTCCTGCCATCCCGCCATCTCTCACAGATAAACCCCATGATATAACTTGATTCTATGCATATTTACTCAGTCTACAGCCTTCATTTAAACCCCCCCCCCACTGACTTGGGCCCCCAACTTTTAGCCCAAAGTCTACTTTTAAAGGTGTTTCCTGTGACACTGGGCATGAGGTACATTATTGCTTCTGAGCAGGTTGGAAGGCTACTTGGTTGCCTGTGGAGAGACAAGAGACATATGAGGATGGTGATGGCTTCATTACTTGAAGGAGATAATACAGCCATTGAAATAATCCTCACCCACCCAATGTAGATAGTTGCACTGTATTTCTCTCCACTATTCATTCAGCTCCATGTCTCCTGCTTGTGATCCCGCCACTAAGAATTCTTCCTGTTTGGTCAGCAATGGAGTGGTGCTGGTCACCAGCTAAGGTGGTCATGGTTTGTACTACTCTGGGGAAGCCATGATGGAATGTTGCTGCATTTGTTTGTGGCCAATGGGACTTGGTATACATGGCAAGTTTACCCTGTACAGTGTGGTGTATAAATTTGGCCCAGACTGGCCCACTCAAGTCATATGTCATGCTTGTAATTTCTTATATTTTTGTAGGGTTGTGTTGACGTAGCGTGTTTTAACAAAATGTTTCATTTGTGTCGTTTTCCAAGGGCGTGTTTTACTTCATCTGACTTCTCATGGCACTATTGTGGGCAGAACCAACCCACTGAGCAAGCACCAGAGCCCAGCTAAGGCCTGTTCCTTACTAAGCATGCCCCATTTCTGCCCCATTTCCCTTTTGTGATGGCAATGCCTCACCAGGGTAAGGGTTCCACCAGTAGATACCACCAAAACAATAGTTTTGCTATGCTGACATATCTTTGTGCTTTGCTAGGGGTATTTAGGAGTGGTGCTATCCTTGGCCAGCAGACACAAGTTAACGGTATTAGTTGCTGTGCTAAGTAAACAGACATGATCATAGAACCATAGAGCTGGAATGGACCTCCGGGGTCATCTAGTCCAACCCCCTGCACAATGCAGGGAATTCACAAATAACCCCCTCCCCCATGACCCCTGCTCCATGCCCAAAAGGTGGCAAAAAGCCTCCAGGATCTCTAGCAAAACTGGCCTGGAGAACAATTGCTTCCTGACCCCAAAGTGGTGATTGGCATTTCCCTGGGTGTGTAAGAAAGGGCCATGAGAACTAAGCTGCATTACACCCCTCAAAATCCATTGAATTCAATGAGCTTACAAGGGTGTCACTCTACCTAGGACTGTGCTGTAAAATTATAACTAAGTAGAAATACGTGCTCAGTGCTTTGATCAGTGCGGATGACTAATTGATCGACAACCTCTGATATTCTTGTCTCATCAATCAAGCATCCCTCCTTTCAAATGAGGCTTTTTACATCGCTTGAGCAGCAGAAATGCTCAAGAACTAAACAGTCTGAGGCTGAGGACATAGCCCGTTTGGTATTTAGTAATACAAAAAGGTTTGGAAATATAAATCACGGGCTTTGCCAACATCCAGTACAGTCCGATGAGTGCAAAGAGAGATAAAAGCTTTTGATGAATGGCTTCATATTTATAAACATAGTAGATGTCTTTTAACTGAAATGGTGGGAGATGAAATCTGTGATCTCATGCCCTTTCTCCAATGACATAGTTATATCTGCATGTCTTAGAATGTAACTTTGGATTGTTTAGTGTCTGTGAATGTAACTGGTACATCTCCATTGAACATTTACATTAATAGCATTCCAGATCTTTGGATTCTATATCAAGGTCTTCAGAACTGGGACCAGATGTGTTATTTCCATGGTTCTATGTATGACTTTGCCCATGAACCATGAATCATACGACTTTGTCTGTGAATCTGTTCAGGAGTGCAGTGTGAAACTGCTCTGATCCACCCACTGATAGCGTGGCCTATCTCTACCCCTAGTTTTTTCTTCCTACTCTACCATGCTTTAGGGTCAGCTTTTTATAATAGAGCTCCCAGGTTACTGCCCAAATAATAGAATTACCAATGAACAATCATAGCACTTCATATTAACTGGTCAGTTAAGCCAAGTACTCAATGCAATATGAGAAAATCACAGTACAATAATAGAAACACTTTCTGGGAGTAATCCTCACTGAATTCACCTGAGTAGGATTCTAAGTAGACCTGCTTTGGATGGCAATGTAACTTCTACCAAATGTAAATACGACTATCTATAGTCTCTAATAATGGCTCTATTTTAACCAAGACAGCCTACTAGAGCTAACATTTCATTTTTTCTTCTGCAATTACTTGCAGATACATGATAAGAACTTTGGATTTCTTGACCTTTTTGTTCAATTGTGTAAACTGATTTTTTGTGTGTGAAAAGAATGGATTGTTTGGTGTAGTGGTTAAGTGGACTCTAATCTGGGAGAACCGGGTTGGATTCCCCACTCCTTCACTTGCAGCTGCTGGATGACCTTGGGCAAGCCATAGTTCTGCCAGAGCTGTCCTTGAAAGAACAGTTTCTGTCAGAGCTCTCTCAGCCCCACCTACCTCACAGGGTGTCTGTTGTGGGGAGGGGAAGGGAAAGGAGATTGTAAGCTGCTCTGAGACTCCAAGTGAAGGGTGGGGTATAAATCCAATCTCCTCCTCCTTCTTCCTGATGATCTTTTGTTTTACTTTAATATCTCAAGACAATGTGAAGTGTTAACAAGTTCAAAGGAAGATGGACTTCAGAATGGAGAGTCTTTAAATGCACCAGAGTTTTTCAGCTCATCTCTAGAGAACCACTGAAGACTTTTTGTTGTGGGGACTTTCTCTCCCTTATGTGGAAGAAATATCAGACATGTAAAACAATTGTTGCTTTACCAAATCTATACTTATCAGCCTGTAAGAAACAGGAGTGCACAATATGTTTTTAATTTGTCCCAACATGTGGGAAGTCATGTTTCTGAATGAAAGATAGGTCTGATTCCTTCCACAGTCTGAGATGGGTTTTATAGGCCATGTACACATGAAATATTCTTCTGGAGATGAATTTTTCTGGATGTATCAGGACAGTTTGTAAAACTTCTTGTCTCCTCTTCCTCTGTGTAGCAGATTTGGGATCCAGAATAAAAATAATTTCTCCTCAGAAAAGTACAATACATCATTAAAGTGATTCTCAAATGACACACACTCCGACTTCCAGACATAGATGAAACTTAGCCAAGGAATCCTGCAGAGTCTCTCAGCTGGGCCCCGGCAGTCAGTTTTCATTGGAAATCTGGCCTTCTGGGTAAAAACTGGTTTGACACTGGAAAAGGAAGAAGGGAAAGACTTTATATTGGAGCATAGTGATGACAAAGGCGTTTCCTTGGGCTGCAGTTTTTCAAGCAGTCCTGCTACCCCTAGTCCACACTGATAATTTATTTGGACAATAGTAGGGGTGTCAGAGAAGGCTTGATCTGCAAAGTGGAGCCTTTATAAAGCCCTGCCCCCTCCCTCCGTGGATCTTTTGTACATCAACCTAATTTTATTTTATGTTTATTTTAATTGCCTCTTCTATACCCCTCCTTTCTCCCCAGTGGGGACCCAAAGTGGCTTACCCCATTCTCATATCCTGCATTTTATCCTCACAACAACCCTGTCAGGTAGATTAGGTTGATTGTGTGTGACTGGCCTAAGGTCACCCCGCAAGTTTCCATGGCAGCATGGGAATTCAAACCTTGGTCTCCCAGATCCTAGGATGACGCACTAACCACAAGACCACACTGGCTCCCCACAGGAGGGGAGAGGCAGGAAAATCATGCTCCCTGAAAAGTACTGGAGTCGGGAGGCCGGTGGTAGTGATTTCAGCATAGCAAGTTTATTTCAGGTCCAGATGAAGCATAAAAAAAAAACGGAGGTCAGGGGGCCTGCTTATATACACAGGTAAGCCACACCCCTGACATTGCCCAAACAAGACAGTTGGATAAGGTAATTGAATAAGTTCCAAGGTAATTGAATAAATTTCAAGGTAATCCCAGATTAATAACTGGATAATCCCAGGGCAGATAAATCTCAAGGTAATTGAATAAATTTCAAGGTAATTGGATAAGGCTCAAGGTAACTGGGTAATCACAGATTTAATCACAGAACATAACACTCCCCATGTGCAGAAGAAGTAGCTAGGAATGAAGCCACTGGATGTAATTTAAAGCAAATTTCAGTAAATCCTCCTCAGATTACCTGCCCATGTTTGCAGGGGCAGAAGCCACAAGAGATCAGTGAACTTCAGCATAGAGGGGATATCATGATACTCTTGCCTTCATCTATCAATTAAACTCATTTCCTAAAAAATTGGCTTCTACATAGGCCCATAGCCAGGATTTTTTAATTCCGGGGGGGGGGGGGTAAATAAGTTGGAGGGCACCCTGCACAGACACCCCACCCCAAGGAAGCGCCACAAATAAAATAAAAAATTGGAAGTTAGAGATCTTGGGCTGGGTGAGAAGTGGGGGGTCCTTGGCAGTAAGTCGGGGAGGGGCAAGATGCCCCTCTGTAGCTTTGGTCTGTTTCTGTATCTTAGCTATTCTTTATATAAAAAAGAATTTACTGGCCCTGTCCACACGAGCGAGATAAACCAGACGGGAAGTGACACAAATTTGTGCCGGCGCAATTTGCGCCGCTTTTGCGGGATCACACAGATACATGGACCTGTGAGGGCGAACCGCCGCTGCGTGATTACACGCAGCCGTGGGCGAGTTGGGATTTTTTTCCCCGACTGTTTTCAGTGCGCTTATCTGCTTCTACAAAGGATCGATGACTTGCCTCTTCATCCTCGGGATCATCCGATGATGCGCATACCAGGAAGGGAGGGGGGGGGAAACAAAAAGCCCGCTCCTCAACGCTACTTGTTTGCGCTGGCGCGATCACACCAGGAAAGGTCGCAAACCATTTGAGACTGCCTTTTCACTGGTAGCTAAATAAGCCAATTCCCCACCGGCTCAAAGCGGTTTGCGACACTTTGGCACTGGCTGCAGGACGCTTCCCAGATGTGCTTGTGTGATCGTGCCACTTTGAGCCGGTGGGGAATCGTCCTTCTTGTGTTGCAAATGGGTGCGTATGATCGCGCCCACTGTTTTATTATGCCCCAAACAAAATATTTGAGTTCTGAGTTAATGGGTACATATAACAAGATCAAAGGTGAAAGATGAATATGATCTGAAGAGGAACCAGAGTTCAGTTTTTTGTGTGTGTGAAGTGCCATGAAGTTACAGCCAACTTATGGAGACTCGAGCGAGAGGCTTCCAAAGCAAGTGAGAAGCAGAGGTGGCTTGCCATTGCTTTCCTCTGCAAAGTCATCCTCGGTGGCCTCCCTTCCAAGTACCTACCTGGCTTAGCTTCTGAGATCCGATGAGATTGGGCTGTACTACACTATTTCACATCCCAGACTTAAATTACAGAAATCCAGTAAATCTTTGAAAAGGCATGTGATGATGCAACAGTGGAAGGAGGAAGGAGGAGGATACTGGAGTGGGAGAGAAGGAAAAGTTGATCTCATAACAATTTTAACAATTATAAATATGTTCTCCCGGTAGAGAGCACAAGCCAGTTCATCCTACCAAGGGAATGAAGATAAATTCACTCATCATTAACTGTTTACTTTACTTAAATGAGTTCCTTATCACCTTCAAATGTCAGACATGAATACCAGGTATTTGAAGAATCCCCTGCTGTGATCTTGCCTTCTGAAGTGTTACACAACTGTATCTTAAGTTTGGTGGTGGGTCTAAATGGGTCATTGGGGCTTATTCCCAACTGCAACCGTAGCCTTATTTTACAAAATTGGATTCCAGTGCTATATCTCAAACTTTTTCTGACCAATGGACACATTTCTTGGATTTTCCCCCCTGTCTTACACCTTCTCCTGTAACATACTCCACCTGTTTTCCTAGCTATGGAGTAACAGCCTGCAGGAAGTAAATAAAAAATGAAGCCACAAGCTCAATGTATCGATGGCATCCATAAGGTCTTTGGAGTGGGTACTTTGACCCCAGTTCAGATGCAGCTTATTGTCAGTGACTGGAAACTCGAAGTAAACTTTCTCTCTCTTGGCTCAAGTGACTCGGTTCACATTGTTTTAAATCTGTCTAGAATGCAAAGTATTTCCCCCCCATATAAATCTGTAGAAGATCAGCAGAGATAGACGGCAGAGCATGTGCTTATCGTTGGGGTTCTGGCAGCAGATGTTCTGCTCAACTGATGGTCAAGACATTGTGGTTCAGAGCTGGAAAGCAAAGAATTCCTGCGAGGGATTCCACTGTCCCAGGCAGCTGATCTGGTAATAAAGTAAATAAGCAATAAAAATCCACTTCCTGTTTTGAGAGTTCACATTTCATAATGGCACAAGGCACCTCCTAAATTCAATTTCATGCTTCCATAAATAAACCTGGCACCTTCTAAAGTACTTTCCCATCTGTTTTACGAAGAAGATCCATTTTCTTTAATACACTCTTGGGATTCACACCAAGGAGAAAAGGGACTACTTGTGAAGAACAACGCTTTTTTGTTAAATTTGGAGATAATATAGAAAAATAATCCAGAGTTGCCCAGATTTCTCCCACAATTGAATTCTCTCGCAAGAAAACATGTTTCGTATCACTTACTGATTGGATAAAAGAAATGTGGTAATGACAGTGTGGTAAAGACAATTAGCTGAGAGTTTTGCTAAATTAAACAGAATAGATTATACTGCTGCATATTCTGTGACTGGCCAGCATCAGGGCCCACAGTTACACATCCACTGCCATCCTAGGCCTATCTAACTCAGGGGACTGAGAAAGGAATAACTCTGTTTAATTAACTATTAATTTAGGTTTTATTTCAGCTAGGCCCAAATACTATTTGCTTCAGAGCTACTTTGCACAGAAGAATGGGGATGCTGCTCGAAGGAGTACAGTCCACACAACACTTGTTGCTTTATAAAAGAAATGGATGTCATTTCTGCTTAAGGAACTCCATACTATGAAGGAAGAACAGATGTTCTAGCTTTCTACCTCAGGTTACCAGGTCTGGGTTGGAAAATACCTGGAGACTTTGGGGGTGGAGCCAGGAGAGGGCAGGGTTTGGGGAGGGGAGGGGCCTCAGCAGGGTACAATGCCATAGAATCCAGTCCACCCTTCAAAGCAGCCATTTTCTCCAGGGAAGCTGATCTCTGTCAGCGGGAGATCAGTTTAGGGTTGCCAGCCTCCAGGTTGGGCCTGGGGATCTCCCGCTTTTACAACTGATCTCCAGCTGAGAGAGATCAGCTCCCCTGGACAAAAAGGCTGCTTTGAAGGGTAGACGCTATGGCATTGTACCATGCTGAGGCCCCTCCCCTCCCCTCCCCAAACCCCACCCTCTCCTGGATCCACCCTCAAAGTCTCCAGGTATTTTCCAAGAGACTTGGCAACCCTAGATCAGTTGTAAAAGCAGGAGATCCCCAGGCCCTACCTGGAGGCTGGCAATCCTATCTCTACCTAAGCTAGGATGGAGATAGATGCTGAGAAAATCATGCCATCATGCAGGTTAGACAAAGAAGGAGTTAGTGGAAAGGAAGGAAGCCCCCTTAGAACCATATTCTGGGTTAACAGAAACAGCAGCAGAACAGCCAAGAGGAATCACACTGATAAAACTGACCTATCCACCTTACTAGCTCTCAGTTTGGGAGAGCCAGTTTGGTGTAGTGGTTAGGAGCATGGACTCTAATCTGGGAGAACTGGGTTTGATCCCCCACTCCTCCACATGCAGTTGCTAGCGCGACCTTGGGTCAGTCACAAGTTCTCTCAGAGCTGTTCTCTCAAGGGCAGTTCTCAAGAGAGCTCTCTCAGCCCCACCTACCTCACAGGGTATCTGCTGTGGGGAGGGGAAGGGAACGGAGATTGTAAGCCGCTCTGAAACTCCGGGTAGTGAAGGGCAGGGTATAAATCCAGTCTCCTCCTCCTCTTCCTCCTCCTTGAAAAACAGCTGACCAGCAGGGAGCAGAAAGCAGGGGTCATGAACTGAAATGAACCGGTTCAGTTCATGAACCAACGTATCAGTTCATGGTTTGGTTTGTGGTTTAGCCATGAACCACTAGCTGAACCTCAAAAATGCAGTTTGTGCCCATCCCCAATGACAGTGGTCTGAAAGATAGTAGCAGGCAAAATGGTCAGACAGAGAGAATGGGTGGAGGGAACAGTCCATATTTCAAACCCCAGCTTGACCCCTAATCCTGTTTACAAGGAAGCCTGGAATGAGGCAAAGTAGATTGTCATGCAATACCCAAAGCAAAGCTTTTTGAACAAGATCCTTTACTAGTTAATGCTGCCTTTCTTTCTTTCTTTTTTTTTTAAAAAAGATTGCTCCTCCTGACTCATTCTCTAATCTGTCTTGCATTCTTTTGACAACAGCTCTCATAACTTTGTACCACTGGGAGAGTTTTTGTTATATTGCGAACACTGAGTTTAGACACCGGCCTCCCTTCCATCAGTCATTATCAAATCCCCATCTTTGCTTCCGATAGCCTTGATCTATCACTTGCCTCCTTGTGTTTCTCCAGCTGTTTGAGTCATGCCACCTATAATGTTGCTTAATGCTTCTCACTGTCAACATTCTTTGTCCAAGGGCAGGTAAGAACTCTCATGTTTTTTATTTGTCTCAAGCTGGAGTGTGATCTAACTTGTCACTGCAGCAAGAGTCAGACTTCTGTCTACAAACACTGCTTGTTTCAACCTAATCTCAGCTGATGTTTCTTAATTACCGGCTTTGTAACAATTACCGTGGCTGTATCTGATTTTGTGATTGACAAAACATAGGCCATTTAAAAAAAATACAAAGAACTGTATAAATAAAGGTATCCTTTTACTTCCACCTCTGTTCTAGAGATACCTCAGATGTCTTGCGCTTTGATTGTTCTGGAAAGGCCATTTGCTACATAGGTTTCCCCCCCCCCCCTCTTGCTCAGTGTTCTAAAATGTCAATTCATTCTGTCCATATGTACAACTTTTTAATAACTGCATATAAAAACCAGCAGCTTCCCCACACAGCAGCTTCTAATATAATATAATATAATATAATATAATATAATATAATATAATATAATATAATATGATTTCACATCTTATAAAGCTAACTTTAATTTTCAAAGAAAGTTCAACTTTTTCAAACGCCTCATGACATCCTCTGATCTCATAAAAAGGGGCCTCATCTCAACATTCTACTCTTTTTTTATTCAAGCCTCATCACAGCGGATCCTACCCCTACAATCAGCATGACATAAAGACTTAAAAACCACATTATCAGATGATCAATGGAACAAGATCTGGGCCTCAAGTATATATAGATCCCGATCCTCCCCTGTTCGACTTCAGGCATTGAAAACACTCTTTAGATGGCATCTTACACCTGCCAAACTGTCACACATATACTCAACTCAAACTCCCCTATGTTGGAAATGCCACTCGGAGATAGGGTCTTACATCCACACTTGGTGGTCGTGCCCCATTATAGCCACCTTTTGGAAACAAATTTCGGTGGAAATTAAAACAATGCTAAAAATTTCAATCCCATATGATCCGGCGCTAATCTTGCTCAATCTATGGCCAAAAATCAAAATAGATTCCAATAGTAGAGACCTGGTAGAAGTTCTTCTTACAGCGGCAAAATATACAATAGCGATAAACTGGAAAGAAGCCACCAGCCCCTCACTCAGCACCTGGAAAGCCAAAATTTGGGATTACTTTATTTTTGATAAAATAGCAGATAAAATAGAAAGCTGGGATAATACACAGAATGCAAAAAGTCCCATGACTAAATGGTACCCAATTATCAATGAGTATTCTGAAAGTGGAGGGGGTCTACTCCCAAAAGCATGGGTAAATAACATCCCCCTGTATCTGTATTTATAATTGGAGAAAGAGATAATTGCTATTCTTCTTATATCATATGTTGCAAACCACATTTACCTGAAAAGTTATAACTTATAGCATAGTCTACATTTAAATTTTGTCTGTATTGTCAATTTGTATTTTTCACTTCTCTCTGAGAAGGATCAACTTATTAACTCCACGTATAACACCAGGATGCATTGTACACTCCAACATTAATGGTAGCCATGTTGTCTGAGACAGTTGTTCTATAATTGTTAACCGTTAATAATTTTTCTGTACCCTCTTGAATTCTTAATAAAAATACTTTAATTTAAAAAAATGATATGATATGTTATAATATATTAAAATTATACATATTATAATGTATAATAATAGGGTACAGCTAATGTAATTGGCAAGTTTGGTGTAAGGGTTAAGAGAGGCAGACTCTGATTTGGAGAACCAGGTTTGATTCCCCACTCCTTCACATGCAACCAACTGGGTGACCTTGGGTCAGTCACAGTTCTCTGAGACTGTTCTCTCAAGAGCAGTTCTTGAAAGAGCTCTCTCAGCCCCACCTACCTCACAGAGTGTCTGTGGTGGGGAGAGGAAGGGAAAGGAGATTGTAAGCCGCTCTGAGACTCTGAGTGAAGGGCGAGGTATAAATCCAATCTCTCCTCCTCCTCCTCAATCATTAAATTGTAATAAATCAGAAAACAATCTACAGATCCTAACTCGCTATATTTTCCAAAACTGAGTTGCAGAGCCATCAAGAGAAAAGAAACATGGAGTGTACTGGCAAGGGCCTGGGCGGTTTGCATATGATATTTATTTATTTATTTATTTAAGTCCACTTTTACCCCGCCCTCCTCACCGAAGCGGGCTCAGGGTGGCTTACATAAAACCAATAACACCATACATTTCAATATAAAATTAGACAATCAGTTTAAAACCATAACATATATCGTTGGTGGCACAGTATAATAAAGTGCATCTAGAGCATGTTCCATGGTGCACCCACTTTAAATAACTTCTGGTAGCAAATCGGCGCCGGCTCAGTCAATGGGTGCTGCTCCTACTGGAATGCCTGTTAAAAAAGCTCCGTTTTCACGCCCCTGCGGAATTGCTGGAGGTCCCGCAGGGCCCTGATCTCACCAGGGAGCTCATTCCAGTACATTGGCGTCACCAGGGAGAACACCCTGATCCTTGTCAATATCACCCTGGTGTCCTCAGGATCAGGGAGGACTAAACGGTTTTGTGTTCCTGATCGCAGTCCTCTCTGGGGAACACACAGGGAAATGTGCATGTGTTGGCACATGCACATGTACATGATTTCATTAGTAATTTCATTAGTAAGCCAGAGGAAGGGAAGAGGGTTGTCTGGCTTGGGTTTACTGGATCCCATGAATCTTCTCCGGTGTTTAGTGTTTTTCAATGTAATCCATTGACTTCCATGGACTTAGAAGGGGGTGTGATCGTGCTAAGAATTGCACTGTTAGTTCTTATGCCTCCATATCTCAAATTACTCTGCATTCTCCATCAAAACTGTATCTGTAATATACGCATGCATCTCCTTCAGTTTGCTTTTTTAATTAAGAAAGGAGGTCAGTTGCATAATATGCCAAATGCTGGCCCTTCCCCTCCCTAGGAGGGTAGAGCAGCTGGCCGGGGTCTGCTGGCAGCCGTTGGATGGAAGTTGCCTGATGCCAGTACAGCACTGTGGGTGGCTTTGGGATGGGCTGAGGCAGCCTATTTAAGGCACTGTCAAACCACTCATGTACTCTTTGCCATTCAACAAGACCTGAATACTCCAGAGAAGAAGAAGAAGAAGAGATTGGATTTATACCCCGCCCTCCACTCCCCAAGGGAGTCTCAGAGCGGCTTACAAACTCCTTTTCCCTCCCCCTCCCCACAACAGACACCCTGTGAGGTAGGTGGGGCTGAGAGAGCTCTTTCAAGAACTGCTCTTGAGAGAACAGTCTCAGAGAACTGTGACTGACCCAAGGTCACCCAGTTGGTTGCATGTGAAGGAGTGGGGAACCAAGAAGTGGGCAGTTGCAAACAGGATGCAATTCAACAAAGACAAATGCACAGTATTACATCTGGGTCACAAAAATGTCAAACACAAATACTGGATGGGGGATACATTTCTGGGGAATAGTGTATGCAAAAGAGATCTTGGGGTAAGAGTGGACTGTAAACTAAATACGAGCAGTCAGTGTGATGCGGTGGCAAAAAAGGCAGATTCAGTCTTGGGTTGTATTAAAAGGGCCATAGCATCGAAATCGCAGGAGGTCATAGCCCCTCTGTATACTGCCTTGGTCAGGCTGCACTTTGAGTACTGTGTGCAGTTCTGGAGGCCTCACTTCAAAAAGGATGTGGACAAAATCGAGAGGGTGCAGAAGAGAGTGACAAGGATGATCAAGGGTCTGGAGATTGAGCACTATGAAGAAAGGCTGAGGGCCTTGGGAATGTTTCGTTTGGAGAAGAGGCGATTGAGGGGGGACATGATTGCTCTCTTTAAATATTTGAAAGGCTGTGATTTGGAGGAGGGCAAAGAGCTGTTGCTGTTGGCAGCAAAGGATAGGACCTGAAGCAATGGGTTTAAATTACATGCAGGAAGGTATCGGCTGGATATTAGGGAAAACTTTTTCACGGTCAGAGTGGTTCAAAGGTGGAATCAGCTGCCTAGGGAGGTGGTAAGCTCCCTTTCACTGGCAGCCTTCAAGAAGAGGCTGGACGAATATTTGTCAAGAGATGCTCTAGGCTGGTCCTGCACTGGGCAGGGGGTTGGACTAGATGGTCCGTATGGACCCTTCCAACTCTACGATTCTATATCTGCCTGCAATGGTTCGCGGGTGCCTTGAGCCCTTTGCTCTACTGCCTGACATGCAGGGATTCTCTCATTACTCATTGGAAACAGAAATGCACTTTGTATTTGAGACTGTTCTGACGTGTTCTTATTTTCCAGAATCGTGGTTGCACCCTTCCACTGATACAAACCAACACAATGACTTAGCCAGAGTGGCGCGGTGGTTAGAATGTCACACTGGGATCTGGGTTGCCTAGTATTAAATCCCCACTCTGCCATGCAGGCTTGTTGGGTGACCATGAGCCGATCACACACTCCCAGCCTAGCCTACCTTACAGGGTGGTGCAATGTTCCCTCTAAGCTGAGTTAGTGTGAGCTAGCTCAGTTTTATAGCCTCCGGCTCACACCTTCTTGTCCTAGCTCAGGAAGGATGGCTCCAGAGCAAACTAATTTATGCAGTAGCCAAATCCCTCGCTCATAATTTTAATGCCAGTAGCTCATAAAGTAGAAGTTTTGCTCACAAGACTCCACAGCTTAGAGGGAGCATTGGTTGTGAGGATAAACTGGAGGAGAGGAGAGCAATATAAATTGCTTTGGGTCCACATTAGGGAGAAAGTCAAAGTATAACTGAAGTAAAATAAAAGAAATGTGATCAGTACTGACACAAATTTAGCCCTGCTTCCTAAATGCTGGTTATGAATGTTGTTGTAGTGGATTAGTTGAAGCGGACGGTCTCCAGCTGCTAGCAGCAGGCATAGTGGTCATCTTTTGAGAGGGAGAGGTTATCTCAAGACCCCCATCTAGTGAAATGTCTGGCCTTCCCAGTTTGAATGATATTTGGCATTGATATTTGCCTGCAAAAAGTCAGACATGCTGGTAGCGTGAGAAAAAGACTAATATATACGCATTTACAGACAGTGATTCATCAGAGCACTTGTTTTTGATTTCGTTTTGCAGCTGTGCTTGTTGAAATGCCCTGTTAATATGTCTAGGGCCATTTGAACTCGGGTGAAGAGCTATGGATTTACCACAGAGTTCTCAGCAATCTTTAGAGAATCACTCGCTTTCCCAGCAAGTGATTTCACACCGCCAATGATGGCACCCCCACACCCCTGCCCCCCCAAGCTCCTGCCTAATGCTCACCCCTAATTTTGTATCTTCACCTGTGCTTCTGTGATGTAGCTTGCCAAGTGTCTCTGGAACTGTAGGTCATGACCCAAAAGTGGGTCACGAATCTCCCACAGATGGGTCATGACCAGGGCTCATTTCACAGCAGGAGCTCCTTTGCATATTAGGCCACACACCCCTGATGTAGTCAATCCTCCAAGAGCTTACAATAGCCCCTGTAAGAAGAGCTCTGTAAGCTCTTGGAGGTTTGGCTACATTAGGGGGTGTGGCCTAATATGCAAAGGAGCTCCTGCTATGAAATGAGCTTTGGTCATGAGGCTCAAATGCCTGAATGGGGAGAGGAGCCTCTAGGACCCACTTTTCCAACCAGTCTTAACGCAACCATCCATTTTCAGGGGCTCCCCTCAACCCCAGCCACTGGCAAGAGGGGTAACTTACAGCTCTTGCTTCCTGGACTCCCCCTGCTTGTGTCCTGCAGTGGTAGGTCCCAACATTTAGAGTAACTTGAAAAATAGACCTGCCTTCAAAAAGTTTGACAACTCGTGTAACTGATAACAAGCGGACAGTTTCTGTTTCTGTAGGCTTGAGTGTGATTATGTGTCTGCTAGATTCTGGCCAGTGCTTCATATTCAGGTAAGAAAATCAGTTACTTTAATGCAATCTATATCTATGGTGTGCATTGCTGAGGAGGGCGTGAGTGTAAAAAGCAGTTGCATTTCCCTTTAGATTACATGCAAGTGACAAATTGGTAGATTACATGGAGAGTGGTAGATTACATGGAGAGCCAGTTTGGTATAGTGGTTAGACGCGCGGACTCTAATCTGGGAGAATCGGGTTTGATTCCCCACTCCTCCAGATGCTTCTGCTGGTGTGACCTTGGGTCAGTCACAAGTTCTTTCAGAGCTGTTCTCTCAAGGGCAGTTCTTGAACGAGCTCTCTCAGCCCCGCCTACCTCACAAGGTGCCTGTTGTGGGGAGGGGAAGGGAAGGGAAAGGAGGTTGCAAACTGCTCTGAGACGCCTTCAGATATTGAAGGGTGAGGTATAAATCCAGTCTCTTCTCTTCTTCAGAATGAACGATTTCACCCACCACTCTTTAACACAATGATATTCATGCAGTACCCCAACCCTATGTTTCAGGAAAGTGAGCCAGGCCATTCTCCAGTAGGGCTTGTGGTTGGAAGATGGTTCCACCATTGAAATGCAGCTGCTGAGGAGGAAAGGTAATCCTCTCCAACACCCCCGCCACACGCACACTTCTCGGCAGCTGCTGGTTATAGTTATATGTTTAATGTTATTGTATGTGGGTGTTTGGTGAGGTGGTATGCAGGGCATATAGTAGGCATGCGGCTCTTTTGGTTGATGCTATTTGAAAATGTGGCACTCTGCAAGGTGCAGAATGAGTACTTCTGCTCCAGCATAATGGAGTGAGAGACCAACCAGTGAAGCTGAAGTCTAGATCAAGTAATGTACAAGTGAGGAGCTGGGGATACAGACGAATGATTGTGTCATTCAGAACATGCAAGGGTGGTCAGGTTCTTCCACCAGATGTCAGCAGAGCATTCTCTAGCCACCAGCTCTCTGACGGAACCAGACTTAAGTGCTGAGGCGTTCTACTGTCATCTCACAAATTGCCCTTACAGTTTCGAACAGCGCAAATATTCTGATGCAGAAAAGCAGTACTCAAATTAATCAGAATGACGGACAATGGGGAAGAATCTATGGACAGTATTTGCGGGAGGTTTGCATGATTTTATTCCCCCCTGATGTTATTTATCATATCCCTGGGTTTTTCATTATTAGCTTCACAGTAACATATTTTTTTGGTTAAAAATATTTCTGTCCTGCTTTTGTCCCCAAAAGGGATTTGAAGAAGGAGGAGGAGGAGGAGATTGGATTTGTACCCCACCCTTCACTCAGAGTCTCAGAGTGGTTTACAAACTCCTTTCTCTCCCCCGCCCCACAGCAGACACCCTGTGAGGTAGGTGGGGCTGAGAGAGTTCTCTTGAGAACTGCTCTTTCAACAACAGCTCTGACAGAAATATGGCTTGCCCAAGGTCTTCCAGCAGCTGCAAGTGGAGGAGTGGGGAATCAAACCCGGTTCTCCCAGATTAGAGTCCGCGCACTTAACCACTACACCAAACTGGCTCTCACCAGAATAGTTTTTAAAAACAGAAATAGAAACAAGCAATCAAATAGACAGTGAGCCGAGGCAAGATAAAAAGTTGTTTTAATACATGAAGCTACCTTGTACTAAGTCACCATTGGTCTAAGAAATTCAGTGCTGCCTACTCTGACTCACATAGAAAGCCTTCAGACCACCTATTCCCTGATCCCTTCAGACTGGAGATACTGGGGATTAAAACTGAGCTAGGGTTGCCAGGCCTGGGTTGGAAAATACCTGGAGACTTTGGGAGTGGATACAAGAGAGGGCGGGGTTTGGGGAGGGGAGGGGCCTCAAGCCTGGTACAATGCCATAGAGTCCACCCTTCGAAGCAGCCATTTTCACCAGGGGAACTGATCTCTGTCAGCTGGAGATGAGTTGTAAAAGCGCCCCATCTGGAGGCTGGCAACCCTAAACTAAGCTTTCCTTTGCATGTGAAGCATATGCTCTATCACTGAGCCATGGCTCTTTCTACCACCTCTAAACTTCTTTAAAAGCCCTCAAGTCCCCTCTCAAACAATTCAGTTTAGCTGGTGCCTTCAAGAAGGCCATTTCATAAAATTGGGGCCAGCACAGTAAAGACCCAGGACTGAACAAAGGCAATTGCTGTATACTGCAAGAATGAATGATGAGAAAAAACAGCTTAGAGGAACAGAGTTGCCACATGTGTACGTACACAGAGAGATGGTCCTTTTAAATTGATAGCTCATTGAAAAAAAGCACAGAGAGTGTCTGGCTGTGACTAGGGAAATCTGGGTTCAAATCCCCACTCAGCCATCAAGTGAACCTTGGGCAGGTCAGGATCAAACTACCAGATTCCCTTTCGGCCACACAGCAGCTGCACGGAATGTCGTTTTAAAAGTCTGCAGGGGCCCAATTTTGCTCCAGACTGTAACATAAGAGGAACAGGGGCTCCTGCCTCCTCTTCCTGCCCTGTTTTCCAGGGCTGTTTTTAGCCATACATACCTGACTCGAAGGGCTGTGGTGGCTCAGAGGTTAGATGCTGAGCTGCAGACTGGAAAGTCAGTAGCTCGGCAGTTCGAGACCTGGATGCCGCATGATGGAGTGAGCTCCTGTCTCTGGCCCCAGCTCCTGCTAACCTAGGAGTTCGAAGGCAAGAAATTGCAAGTAGATAAATAGGTACCACTTCGGTGGGAAGGTAACAGCATTCTGTGTGCCTCGGCATTTAGTCATGCCAGCCCACATGACCACGGAAAAGTCTTCAGACTATGCTAGCTCTTCGGCTTGGAAACGGAGATGAGCACTGCAGTCCTAGAGTTGGATTCGACTGGCTTTCGAGCAAGGGAAACCTTTACCTTTTTACCTGTCTTGCAGAATTGTACTGACCACAGAAGAAGCATGGAGGGTAGATAAAACAGATAGGACCCTGGAATTTGGCAAGGCTAAATGACAGTCTCAGTACAATAAAGAATATATGAAAAGAACTGCTGTAGTAGTTTTTGTTTTAATGGAGGGTACTTAAGGACATCTCATGAGAAGTGAGTCTCTTCTGCTGGGCTTTCTTCTGAGTAAACCTGGTTACAGTGGAGCTGCTGGCCTGAAACCCTGTTGCATTAAAGTTGGTAGGAGTTTTCCCATAGTCTTTTACAGGAAAAGGATTGTACCCAAACTGATGAGTTGTATTCTTGATTTTTGTAGGCAATAGACTATTTCATCAGATGCAGGAGGTATTTCAGTCCGCTCAATCTTTCTAATGAAGTGTGTTATTGCTTAAAAATGCATGGCTAAAATGAATCCAACTCTAACTTTGTGGCTGCTGCAGATCAATGCAACTAATCAACCAATGCAACTAACCAAACTAATTTGGGAGGGAAGTACACTGCTTTTATGCCCCTCTTTCAGTTTTACACATCTTAATTGAAGAAACTGATTTTTACACAAATCCTGCATGTGTGATATGGAACTATTTACTCTGGAAGGCAGTGTAATATTTAACATGATACCTATGTCTTCCAAACTGACTGCTGGTCACAGATTATGTTAAACAGGCCCAACAGCAGCACTCTAGTTTCTGGGGGACATCACGGGTGTGGGAACACTTCCAGCAAGAGTAGTCACTCAAGTGAGCGGGTGTTTGTACCATAACTGGGACACAACTCAACAGCTGTTTGACAAAGTGGTTTGCAGGTCTTTAGTCAACACAGTGGTGGTCATAAGTGATACCGCTTTGCATAGTTTGTTACTAGAACTTACTTAGTAAAGATTGGAGGTACTTCCTGTTGACTGAGAAAAACTGAAAAACAAGGCTGCTAAACGTTACCCATCAGGGCTCATTTCGTAGCAGGAGCCCCTTTGCATATTAGGTCACATACCCCTAATGTAGCCAATCCTCCAAGAGCTTACAGAGCTCTTCTTACAAGGGCTACTGTAAGCTCTTGGAGGATTAGCTGCATCGGGGTGTGTGGCCTAATATCCAAAGGAGCTCCTGCTACAAAATGAGCCCTGTACCCATGCTCTTTCATCACATCATCGCTAAGCATTTTAGCTTTAAAATCTGTTTTGGAACCCCTTGAACAAAGGAGGTAACTGTACAAGACTTTTTTCATATTTACAATGGCAAACTCTGGCCACACATCCAAGAACTGCTTAGGTGTTGGTGTTGGTGCTTAGGTGTTGGTGTTGGTGCTTAGGTGTTGGTGTAGGCTACAGCTGACTTATGGGAACCCTGTAGTGTTTTCAAGGCAAGAGATGCCCAGAGGCGGTTTGCCATTACCTGCCTCTGCATCACAACCCAGGACTCCCATCTAAAAACCAACCAGGGCAGGCCCCGCTTAGCTTCTGAGGTCTGATGAGATTGGGCTACCCCGGGTCATCCAGGTAAGGGCAAAGTTGGACTGTTTTCCCTGAATTTTATGGATTCTGTGTTTGGCCATATATCTATTCTCATATTTGATTGCTTTTAAAAAAAACCCCAAACCCCAAAACCAAAAACACCTCCTGTACAATAAAGGCCAAATGGGTTAAAGATTTATGTGATCTGAAGAGAAACCAGAGTACAGGTTATTATTTTACTATATTTGATTTGTTATGATGCTCTTTGCTATGGTACTTTTTCATGTTTTATATTCTTATGTAATATCCTTAAAATGTGTTTAACAAATGATGTTTTATGCTTCTCGCCTTTCCCTTTATCCATTTTTATTTCATACCCCCTTCAAATGGTACCTAGATTTCTTATAATTCTGTATCCAAACGTGTTATGGTTATGTTTGGTTCGATGCCGTAATAAATGTACTTACCTGGTAAAATAAAATGTTATATTTTAAAAAAATAAAGGCCAAATGGACATGCTCCCTCTTGTGATTTACTAGCACCTTTTTAAAAAATGCCATAAATTCATTATAGCTAGAGATGTGCACTTGCCCTAGGATCTGACTAGCCCCACCTACCAAAGAAGAAACTCTTTCCACAACATCACCAGCCACTCCTGAAATGGGAGGTATGTCCAAAAGAGACCACAGTCAGAGATTCTATATTTGGCAGGGAAAGAGCATCCATGACATGCCTGATCACTGTGTCTGGCTACAAGAAAACAAATCATCACCCCATCGCATGGATTCCAGTGCTTTCCCTCCCATAACATATGGAAGGGTTCAGCGCATGGATCAAGTCCATCACACCATTAATCTTTACACCCCCTCACTCCATATGCCTGAAAGTACAGAGATTCACAAAGTGATGACCCTGAACCATGTGGTAAGTACTTCCAGACAGTATGGTTGGGGGAGGGATCAGTTGTGTGTGTGTGAGAATGAGTGTTTTGGATGGTACCCTTGTGACCATAATATGTACTCTGGAATTAAGTGAAAGGTAATGGAACACTCCATTTTACTAGTGCTCTTGTGAGCTTCTCTGAAACATTGCTATCACAAGCAAAAATATTGTCCTTGATTAATCATCGGTCTGAATCAGTAGGCTATTAAGTTACACTTACAACAAAATGCAAGCCCAAATTATCCTAACAGCTACTACAACTTGTAAGTGTTTTTTATCCCCCAAAAGCTGTGTCACTTTTTCAAAAGTGAGAGGCAGAAAAAGAGAGACATTTGCAGATTTGTCAGACTCTCAAGCTAAGAAACAATTTATATTAACTTACCAGAAAAGGGAACAAAATGTACTTCAAGTGATAAGGGTACTTCAGATGTCATACTTTGGCAGCAGAGTGTTAGTGTTATGAAGGACTTAACTATTGCAACATCACTGGATTATCCATATGTGAAATTGAATGTATAGTAATCCAAGTGTAACTCTTGTACTTAGACCAAGGGTCACATTCAAGTGTCTGTTTTCCTCTTGCTTCAAACCTATGACCTCATTTAAATGTTTGCATGTTCCACTCACACCCTTATTAGTACGAAAACAAGTACAGTTTATTAAAACAGAAATGGCACAATATGAACAGAACCGAATGCTAAGATTCTCTGTTTACAATGCAAAGTCCATACCCTGAAGTCTCATTATTCAGGGATAACCCTCTAAGTCAGAGTCCTACAGACCCTATAGGCCTTGTGCTGTTGATCTGTGTCCTTGGCATGACACCTGGAAGAGTGGAAACATTTCCACTGACTTGAAGAACATGACATTTTCTGGTCATCTCCTGCATCCTTTCACCAGCAATGTCTGCAGCATTTTTATCTTCCTCGGTGAGTGATTTGAGCAGAGGTACCAGGGAAGAAGGGCCCACGTTAGAGTAGATCCTTTCCACTCAACAGCGGAACTCCACTCCGATAGGAATCTGTGGAGGAGGGTGAAACCAATTTCTGCCTCCCCATAGGCGGTTGGTCACAAGATGGTAGACTGGATGGCCATTTGATCTAGCAAGACATTTCTTATGCCTTTCTGTTCCAGATGTCAAATGGCAAATGAAATTTAGGACACAAGAAAAGCTCTGCATTTTTCTAATGATAAGAGCAGTTGACAATGGAATGAGGGGGGTAGTGATCTGCTGGATGTCTTCAAGCAGAAGCTGAGCGGCCATCTTTTGGGAATACTCTGGCTTTGGGTATCCTGTACCGAATGGGGTATGTGTTTTAGAGTTAGATAGCTTATAAGCCCCCTTCCAAGTATAGGGCTCCATGTAGACATTACTTAAAAAAATACTGAACAATTGAATTTATTCTTACAGAGTTTCTATACTAAAAAAAGTTTTATTGCAAGGGGGAAACCAAAAAGTTGCTTTGAAAATTATCTGTTTTTATACCAGATGAGACACTATTTATGGGTTTAATTATACAGCTCAAAGGTGGAAAAGACTGGCTCCAAATCCTAAACCTAGTTGCTTTAAAGTGTGAACCAAGTTAGCAAATAGTTCTTGGGAAGCAGCTGACATTTAACTTGATGCAGGGAGGAGTGTGAAAGACCATTTTTTTTAAGAAGTGAAAGATACACATTCAGCAAATCTAGTCTGAAATATTCAGTGAGTCATGGCTGTGTGGTTTTTAATAGAACAGGCTTACTTCATACAAGTTCATGTACTTCATTGATTTCATAATACATGGACTGACAGACTTTTAGCTCTGCTTTGACTTTCTTGATGTAATGCTCCAATTCTATGCACTTTAGAAGGACCATGGGAAAAAAACACACACCCAGCCTGACCCATCTCCTCATGCATAAGGGCTACTTGTGCACTCTGTGAGCAACCTGTAAACCAGTGCTCTGGAGAGGAACAACCCACGGGATACATCTGTGTGAGGTATGTGGGCCTCATGTTCACAGTAATGGACCTGTTGAAGTGCATCCCCTACTTGGAAAGAAAGCAGAATGGGACACCCTGTAGGCACCTTATAACAATAAAAATTAGCATAACACTGTATTCAATATTGTAATTTGAAAGTAATGGTTTTAGAATAAAAATATTGCAGAATAAAACCAGTGGCTTTGATCTTAGGACTCCTTTTCACCAAGCCTTCTTCCAGCAGAGAGACTTCCTTCAAAACAAAGACTTTTCTCCATCAAAGGAAGCCTCTTTTATCAGATATGATTGATCTCCACTGGAGGAAGACATTTCCCCCTGAAGGAAGACTTGCCAGAAGAGAGTAATAAGATCCAGTCCAGTGCCCACCAACTACAGCTTGCAATTATCTATCATCTTGAAAATAAGACGTCAGTAATTTTTGTGTGTGCAGTCAAATTCTTGTTCTCAAGTTGGGCAATTGCATAATTATCTCTGTGCCCAAATCTTTGGTGCCAACTCCTGGAACGTCTCTTATGACTGCAATTTTTGGTCAAATTTGCACTTTATGTGCATGTGTCCAGAGCATATACATCTTCATGCACTCTTCTGGTTGCAATCAACTCATCATCTTGTTTGATAAGACATCTTTCCCCAAATGAGGTCACCATTCCACTTTTCCCAAGAACTCTTACTGAAAGCAAATAATTTACTAGTTGTGGCACATACAAACAGTTCTGAATAAGGAGTTCTCTGACCTGTCCATCTGGGAGTCTGAATTTTATAGTACCTGGTCCTACCCCTTCTGCTACAATAGATCTCCCATCAACTACACTTAGAGTCTCTCTTTTTTCTTTATTTCAAATTTTTAAAAAGTCTCTGTGAGCACTCATGTGTATTAAGCATGCACTACCTAAGAATAATATATAACTTGTGGTTGCATCTTTAATTCATATGAAACACTTCTTCAGGGGTCGCTGTTTCAAAGAAGGGCACCCTTCTTTTTAAAAGCACTACAGTCCCTTTTAACATGCCCGTATTTTCCACATTAGTAACAAGTTACTTTGCTTTTATTATCTACATATACAGCTACTTAGTCAGCATTCTGCTCAGCCTTTCTGTTGGCCTTCTCAAACTGTTTATGTTTGAATGTTTGCTCCAGCTCATTTATCACATTTGATAGAGAGAAATTTCCTTTTGTCTCTATTTGGCATACAACATTTTCTTAAGTCTTGGGTAGGCTAGCTAAAAGCAAAACAACCAAATCCAATTCTGCAGTATCTTTGCCAGCAATTTTTAGCTCTTTACTCGCAGGTTACCTCCTTCAGACATCCTTTGCTAAATAGCTTCTTTTGGATATATAGCTGGCTCTTTAGAGAGGAGTTAACATAAAGTCTCTCCAATTCACTCCAGCCTGCCTTTGCAGTTTGCATTTGAATGACTTGCAAAACATCTCTATTGGGCAAATCTTTTCTTAATGCACCTCTTGCCTTCTCATTGTGCATGTCCCAGGACTTCTGCTTTGCTAAGGTGTCATCTCCTGGCTGGGATTCATTGATTATGTACCAGAGTCCCATTTCAAGCAAGTGGCTTTTTATTCTCTCCCTCTAGATGAGAAAATGGTTTTCAGTCAACCTATCTAGCAGGTAGTTGTGCTGAACTGTGCGGGAAGCAGCTATTTTGCAGTTTCTTCTTTTTTGCCTACTGATCTATGTATAGTTTCCCTTATATTTTTTTTGCAGCAGTGCTCATGCTGGGCCCAAAACCTTGTTGGCAGAGTTTAAACATGCAGAGGAAGGGAGCTCCAACTGTTTAAAGACAATAACAATTTATTAAAGAAGAAATAAACTCTGATAGAACAGAGGAGGGGGAGAGAGGCTTAACTAACTGACTAACTGCTGTGAGAGACAGGAACAAAGCAGGAGGGTTCAGTTGGAGCAGGGAATCTCCAAAGAACCAATCAGGAGACAAGAAGGACATAATTTGAAATCATGGGAAGTTCCTAATCTACATGTGCTAACTAGCAATCCTTTAACTGTCCCCTTTAGGCTATGCTTCTGATCTTCTTCAAGCAGGTGCACTATAGACCTTGTATATTCTAACAGAAATATTATAGCTTTATCTCATTAAGAGCTTTGAAATATTTATTTCATTTATTCACCATCTTTCTTCTCAATGTAAGCCACCAATTATGGTTTACATAATCTCTTCCATTTTATCCTCACAACAACTTTGTGAGGTAAGATTCAGGTGGGTAGCCATGTTGGTCTGAAACAATAGAACAAAATTTGAGTCCAGTGACACCTTTAAAACCATCAAAGTTTAATTTAGGGTATAAGTGTGCATATTGGTCTTAAAGGTGCCACTGGAACATCTCCCTTCATCACAATTCATACAAAAACCTTTGGAATAGGACCCTCTGAGCCCTGCAAAAGGAAGCCTTTTGTTCATGGGAATGTACCAAAAGCTCCAGACCTGTCCAAGTATTATTGGTTTCAGAATTCTTTTACTCAACATGTAAAGAGTCTGTAGGCAGTGAGAATCTAAGTTGTATTCCAAATGTTTGCCTAATACCATTTCCCCCATTTAGTTTCACCAACAGAAAATACTTTCATTCAGGAATAAATTCTCATACCTGAAATAAGCTAGAGAACATGCCCGTAAATCATGCATGAAGCAGATAGCAAGACAGCATTCCGTTAACATTGGACACATCTGTTAGGTGTTCATAAGTCCGCAAAAGGCTGCTATATTGTTGCATCACTACAGGAAATATTATATCAAAAAGCTGGCCCTGCTCTCTCTCAGGTTAAGAAGAGACTCCAATATCTCTTCCAGATGTACAGCACTTCAGCTCTGCAAACTTAATTGTTCTTCTGTTGCAGTGCTCTGTGGAGGCAGTCCCTGACACCATAGGAGGGCTTTGAGGTGGACGCCACATAGATTCATTCTGCTACTTCTCTCCCAGTTGGGAAATTCACTTTGGTTGGGAGTTGGAGCGGCGTCAATAATATGGGCCTAGCAATTCTTTGTGAGGGCTACAGAGAGCAATGAATATACATTACTTCAGGGGTGTATTGTGAGCTTCCGTAGCCTAGTGATAGCCTGCAGCAAACTATACTGCAAATTAGAATTTAGACAATAAAAGCTACATGTGCTTTACAGCTAGGGTTGCCAGCCCAGTGCTTGCAGTCCCTGGGAGATGGAAGGGGCAGGGTCCCAACAAAGGGAATTGCACCAATGCTGCAATGTCACTTCTAGCTTGAGCCTGGAAGGGACATCACCAAGTTGGCATGCTGCTGTAGGATTCATTCTAAAGTGCCATGTTGGTGCAATGACATTCTAGAGTGCCATGTTAGTGCAAATTGGAAGTGGAATTGCAGTGGTGGCATGGCAAATATTTCACACACATGCCCACCTACCCACCATTTTGCTCCTGCTGCTCCAGGACTATTGGTGGTTTTACTGACAACAGCCAATCAGAACTTTGTATATAGTTCATGCAAACGAAGGATTCTGACTGCCTACTTGTTATTGGTTGTTGTTTGAAGTGGGTGTGGTTTTGCAATAGTATAAATTGGCTCCCCTTGAGCCTGGTTCTTTAATTCACAGTTCAATAAAAAAGCATGTTGTTTTGAAAAGAGCTGCCTCGTCTCAATATTTTATACTATGCACGATTCTCTTAATACATGCAATTGCCATTTGGTGTGAACAGGGTAACACATGTATTCAAACTTTGGTATGTGTGAACACATATGAACAACAAACCCAGGTATCTGATTACATGTCCCGAGGCTGGAAATATGCAGATTTCCTGTTCACACAAAATGGTCATTGTACATAGAGAAGGAGGAGGAGGAGGAGTCATTGAGTTGCAACCGACTCACGATCACCCCCTTTTACAGGGCATTTTAGGTGGTTTGCCATTGCCTTTTTCTGCATAGCAATCCCAGTCTTCCTTGGTGGTCTCCCGTCCAAGTATTGATTGTGGTCAACCCTGCTTAGCTCCTCAACTATGACAACCTCTGAGCAAAGTGGGCTAATTGTGCCTACTGAGATGATGCAAAGCAACCTAATAGCAGACTGTGGCAGACAGTTATGTTTCATTACCCCACCCCCTTAGCATATATACTACTGCCCTCAGGGCTCCGTTCGGGCCGGGGCGCGCCAGAGCGCCGCTCCGGGAGAGAGGAGGGCAGGGGGGCGGGGTCTTAACAAAGCCCCGCCCCCCGCTCACTCCTCCCGGCAGCGGCAGGTCGCCACCGGCCCAGGAAAAAGCCCCTCCCCTCTTCACTCTTCCCGGGCTGCGGCAGGCTGCCGCCGGCCCGGGGAGAACCCCCTTCCCTCCACTCACACTCCCGGGGCCGCGGCAAGCACCGCGGCCCCAAGACCAGCTCCTTCCCAGCCCTCCCCTGCCCTCAAGCTCCCTCCCAGCCCTCCCCCCGCCCTCAAGCTCCCGGTGGATCTTCTCTACATGCAGACCCTCAACAGCATTATTCACATTGAAGACAGCGGCATCATGGAGGAGAATTTCCATGAGGTTGGTGGCGCAGTCGCGTCCTCCCCGGAACCATTTCTGTGGCCTCATCTTCCTCCTTGAGGCAGAGGGTGGCTGTGAGCAGCACCCGCCAGAGCCCCCCCCCCCCCCTGCATGGCCTACACGGCCAGCCTGCTTTTGGTGTGCCACGTTGGGTTTTGTGACAGAACGGGGGGGGGGGGCTTGTCCCATAGTCTGCGACTGGGGAGGCTGTCTCAGAAAGGACAGCTAAGAGCAGCACTGGAAATAGGAAGGGAAAGGAGCATGCAGTTGAAATGCTCCTCTGTGGCTCTGCGTGTGTGAAGATGAGCACTGCGGTGCCCCAAAGGAGGGGATGGCAGCAGCACACACACAGGTGGTGACTGACTGCCAAGGAACGCAGGGTCTGGAAGGGAACAGAGGCCCAAGCTGAAGTCCTGGCCAGCCAGCCCAGAGGCACTGAGAATGGGGCCTGCTGCCCGGAGTATTTCCGCCCCCACTTCCCAAATGGCTGCATGGCACAGCGGTTGCTGACTGGTGGCAGGGCCTGGGTGGCCAGTCGTTGACGGCAGGGGTTCTCCTCACAGCAGGGAATGGGCGCAGGAGTGGGGCACCCACCCTCCCTCCAGCTCCGCCTCCCACCTGTGAAAGGGAAGACTGGAGCCAGCCTGCAAGCGCCGTGGCCCCAAGACCAGCTCCTTCCCAGCCCTCCCCCCATCCTCAAGCTCCCTCCCAGCCCTCCCCCCACCCTCAAACTCCCGGGGCCGCAGCAAGCGCCACTGGCCCTGGGACCAGCCTCCTCCTTCCCTCCCCATCCTCAAACTCCCGGGGCCGCCGGCCCTGGGACCAGCCCCCTCCTTCCACCCTCCCCTCACTGCTCCCGGGCCGCGGCAAGCGCCGCAGCCCCGGGAGAAGCCTCCTCCTTCCCTCCCTCCCCCACTCACTGCTGCAGGGCCCCAGGGGGGTGTAAGGGAGGGAGAAGCCGGGCCTCAGAGGTGTGAAGCCCCTGGGGCCCAAGCAAGAGGGGGGAGGAAGGGAAATGCTGGCCCCAGTGGGGGGGAGAAGCGCCCCCCTTCCTTCCTTCCTTCCTTCCTTCCTTCCTTCCTTCCTTCCTTCCTTCCTTCCTTCCTTCCTTCCTTCTCTCTCTCTCTCTCTCTCCCCACCTACCTACCTACCTTCCTGTTCCTTCCTTTCCCCCCTTCCTTCCTCTCTCCCTTCCTTTCTTCTCTCTCTCTCTCCCCCACCTACCTACCTACCTTCCTGTCCCTTCCTTCCTCTCTCCCTTCCTTTCTTCTCTCTCTCTCTCCCCCACCTACCTACCTTCCTGTTCCTTCCTTTCCCCCTTCCTTCCTTCCTTCCTTCCTTCCTTCCTTCCTTCCTTCCTTCCTTCCTTCCTTCCTTCCTTCCTTTCTTCTCTCTCTCTCTCTCTCCCCCACCTACCTACCTACCTTCCTGTTCCTTCATTTTCCCCTTTCTTCCATCCCTTCCTTCTCTCTCTCTCCCCCACCTAGCTACCTACCTACCTTCTTGTCCCTCCCTCCCTTCCTTCCTTCTCTCTCTCTCCCCCCACCTACCTACCTACCTTACTGTTCCTTCCTTCCTTCCCCCCTTCCTCCCTCCTTCCTTTCTTTCTTCTCTCTCTCTCCCCCACCTACCTACCTACCTTCCTTCCTGTTCCTTTCCTTCCTTCCTCCTCCCTCCCTCCCTGCCTTCTGACACACTGCCGATGACGTCAGGGAGGTGTGGCCTTTTGACACTTCCGGTGACGTCAGGGGGTATGGCATATGCAAATAAGTTATGCTAATGAGCTCCTGCACCTCTTTTTTTACGAAAGGACCCCTGACTGCCCTATATAAACTACCAGTTCACAATATTTAGCACTTGCTACTTTTGTGTAAATTGGTAGAAATAATAATAGATTTAGCTTTATATTTGTGCATGTTATTGCAATGGATCTTCCCACCATAACATGAGTCTTAGTACAGCACTTGCTTTCCTGTTTAGGAAAGAAGGTATCCGCATACTTCTAGGGGAGAAAATAAAGGAGTGTTCCCAGGGACATCACTGGGTGGAGGTTTAACTTCTTCTTGGATAATCCCAGCCATTTATAATGAAAGCTGTTCTTATCTACATAGTCCAACTCTGAGTTCTGTTTTATGTAGGATTACCAATCTCCAGGTGGGGCCTGGAGTTCTCCTGGAATTACAAGTGATCTCCAGACCACAGAGATCAGTTCCCCTGGAGGAAATGGCAGCTCAGATTATGTACTCTATGGTATCACATCTCCACTGAGTTCCCTCCCCTTCTCAGCCTCTGCCTTACCCAGTCATACCTCCAAATCTCCAAGAGTTTCCCAAGCCAGAGTTGGCAACCCTAGTTTTTTGCAGGCATGTTTTGGCAGGAAGGAATATTGGGAGAATGAGATGGAATGTTGGGGACTGGGTTCATATATAGATCACACATAGATAATGATTGGTAGCATAAGAATTACTACCAAAAATGGACAAAAGCAAAATATTTGGCATTATAATAGGGTCATATGTGGTAGACAGGCCTATGCTTACAAAAGTTTTTTTTTATGCACACCAAGAGAGTTCATATAAGTATCTGGGCGCACCAAGAGTGTTCGCATAAATATCTGGATGCTATTTGGTTTCTCAGCTAGCATCTGCAACTGTTAATGATGGTTCCTAGCAGATGTAGCCTCAAGAAGAACCCATGCATATGAACGTCACTTTCTCTTTTATTACTTTGGCCTCCTGTTTATAGTTTCAAGCAAGGCGCAAGTTCATGTAGCAAGACCATATGGTGAAATGAATGTTTGCTGTACATGGAGTTAATTACATGGTGAACCTTTTGTATGATCCATATTTATGATTCATGTGATCATGCTGATCTCATTCTATTATGATAGTAAAAAAAAAAGCTTAGAGGAGCAGAAGTAACTATTCTTCCTGATATAATTGTTAAAAACTTGCATTGAGAGACCCACATTTTCACTGGGTCTGTTTGCATCCTGCCGAGGTTCTGCAACATTTCTTTTCCATGCGAAGGAGGTTGAGCATTATTTTTAGCAGCTTTGCAAATTTTATTGACTTACAACCAAGCTTTATACAAACAGCTGCTTTTTTGCCAATGAATCATAGATGTGGAATCCTATATTCTTTGTGCATTACTGATTCTACAGAGGTTTGGCGCACCATAGCCCAAAACGGCACATATGAAACCACTGTAAGGCTACAATCCTAAATCCTTTCAAGTAAATTGTATTTATTTCAGTGAGGCTTGGGGCAACATTACATGATGAAAGTCCCACTTGTTTGTACTAACTTCCCTGGAGGTGATGGGAGGCTGTCTTTTGTACAGGTCATACAGATTGAAAACACTTATTGTTACAGCAGCCCCTTCTGTTCTGAACTGAAATTCTCCTACTATGGTTGATCTGTTGCGACTTCCTGTATGGTCGCTTGCATGTCCATAAGTGCTGTATGATCATGTAACTGAAGGAGGTATGTCCTAACATACCACGGAAGACTGCAAAATGAATAGGATGATCACAGTGGATGCATCTCTTCTTTGCACTGTTCAGTCAACAGATGTCGTTACTGTCAAGCAAACTGCCACATAGCCAGGACACAAGCTGTCAAAAAGCAGTAACGGAACAGTGATTGGCTACCACAACTGGGTGGGGAGATGCACCTACCAGATGCTGCTGTTAAATGGCAGCTGGAGGTGGCCTGTGCCATGCTGAGCTTGCACAGAGATCTGTGGCAGTCTGTACTGATGGGACCTGGTGAGGTCACTGGCTCGTGCGCAGGGGTCATTTTGTTGAAAAAAGAGGTGCAGGAACTCATTAGCATACCTATTAGCATAACTCATTAGCATATGCCACACCCCCTGACATCACCGGAAGTGTGTCAGAAAGGGAAGCAAAAGGGGGGTCATCTTCAAAAGCCTTCCCTCCCCTCCCCCAGCTGGCCAGCTGAATGTCAGTTTCAGCCCCATTATACCCTATGGGCCATTGAAGTCAAGGGCAAAAACTCATAGGGTATATAAGGGGCTGGAGGAGAGGGGGTTTGAGGGAGAGGCTCCAAACTTGCAGGGTAGCTGCTGGGGCCTCTCCCTCAAACACCCACCAAGTTTCAAGAAGATTGGACCAGGGGGGTCCAATTCTACAGGCCCCCAAACAGGTTGCCCCATCCCCTCCATTGTTCTCTATGGTGGGAAAAAGTAACGTTTTTTCCCACCATAGAGAACAATGGAGGGGATGGGGCAACCTGTTTTGGGGCCCGTAGAATTGGACCCCATGGTCCAATCTTCTTGAAACATGGTGGGTATTTCAGGGAGAGGCCCCAGCAGCTACCCTGCAAGTTTGGAGCCTCTCCCTCAAACCCCCTTCCCTCCAGCCACTTTTTAAGCCTCAGCCGAATTTCGGTGGCAATTTGGCCGCGGGCTGAATCAGATCAGAGAATCTGATTTGGCCCATGGCTCCCCTAGTGCCCACTCCTGAGCAGGTAGAGCTCTGCTCCGCCTAGCTCCAGCCCCAAATGACCCCTGCTCATGTGGACCAACACAGACCTCCTGCACTCTTCTTCTGCCATTTTCTTGTGGCAATCACTAGGCCCAGATGGCATACATCCAAGAGTTCTGAAAGAACTCAAACGTGAACTTGTGGATTTCCTGACAAAAATATGCAATCTATCACTAAAATCTGCCTCCATTCCCAAGGACTGGAAGGTAGCTAATGTAACCCTCATCTTTAAAAAAAAGGTTCCAGAGGAGATCTGGGAAAGTATAGACAGGTCAGTCTGACATCAATACTGGGTAAATTGGTGGAATCTGTTATTAAATATAGAATTAGTAGGCACATTGATGAACAAAAGCTACAGAGGAAGGATCAGCATGGATGCTGTAAGGGAAGATCTTGTCTCACTAACCTTTCAGAGTTCTTTGAGGGGGTGAACAAACATGTGGACAAGGGTGATCCAATAGATGTTATTTACCTAGACTTCCAGAAAGCTTTTGATAAAGTTCCTCATCAAAGGCTCCTAAGTAAACTCAGGATAAGAGGACAAATGGATTAAAAACTGGTTAGTCAACAGGAAACAGAGAGTGAGTATAAATGGGCAGTTTTCACAGTGAAAGGTGGTAAGCAGTGGGATACTGTAGGGCTCAGTACTAGGTCCAGTACTTTTTAAACTTGTTCATTAATGATTTGGAGTTGGGAGTAAGCAGTGAAGTGGCTAAGTTTGCAGATGACATTACATTGTTCAGGGTGGTGAGAAGAACCAGGAAGAACTGTGAGGCACTCCAGAGGGTTGTCGAGGATGGGCATCAACATGGCAAATGAGGTTCAATGTGGGCAAGTGTGAAGTAAAAGTAATGCCAAAAATCCTAACTATAAATATGCATCGATGGGGTCTAAACTAGGGGTATGCAAAAAAAAAAAAAATCAGCCCAATTCGGATTCAGCCGAATCAGGCTGAATATGATGTGGCCGGCTGAATGACCCCCAAATGCCACTTTTGGCAATGCAAGCCAATTGGGGTAGCATTCGGCTGGCCGAATCAGATTCAGTTGTGCACGGAAGCATTTGAATGCCTCCCCGAGGCTTCTCCGGCTCACCCATTGAAGCGGGCCCACTGGAGAGGCCCAGCGGAGCCCCCACACCCTTCCTAGCTTGCTCACCAAAGCAAGCAAGCTAGGAAGGATGCGGGGAGGGATTTAAATGTCTACCTGGGGCCTCTCTGGCACACCCACTTCAGTGGGCAAGCCAGAGAGGCCCAGCAGAGCACTCCCACACTCTTCCTCGCTCGCTTACCAAGGCAGGCAAGCTAGGAAGGACACGAGAGGGATTTAAATGTCTCCCTGAGGCTTCTCTGGTGCGCCTGCCCCCGTGCCCTTCCTAGTTTGCTCGCCAAGACAGGTGACCCAGAAAAGGCCCAGGAAGAGGCAGGGAGGGATTTAAATGCTTCCCCATGTATCCCCCCCCCCCCCCCCGCCAGCGGCTGCTTTTTGGGCAGCTGCTGAAATGCTGCTAAATTTCGGCGGTGGCTTTCAGCTGCAAGGTGAATCAGATTAGAGAATCTGATTTGGCCTGCAGCTGCCTGAAAAGGGGCTGAATGAGCCATTTTCGGGGTGCATTCAGTTCAGACAAACCAAATGCACATCCCTAGTCTGAACTGGCGGTAACTGACCAGGGAAGAGATCTTGGAGTCATGGTAGATGAAAATGTCAACTCAGTGTGCAACTGCAGTGAAAAAGGCAAATTCTATGCTGGGAATTATTAGGAAGGGGATAGAAAATTAATTATCCAGTATCATAAGGTCCCTGTATAATTATATAATACAGCCTCATTTGGAATACTGTGTACAGTTCTGGTCACCATACCTCAAAGAAGATATTACAGCATTGGAGAAAAGGGCAACTAAAATGATGGAACACCTTTCCAATGAAAAAAGGTTAAAGAAGTTAGGGCTGTTTAGCTTGGAGAAATGACAACTGAGTGGCAACATGACAGAGGTTTACAAATTTATGCATGGGATAGAGAAGGCAGAGAAAAAAGTACTTTCCCCCCTATCTCACAATACAAGAACTCATGGGCACTCAATGAAATTAATGAGCAGTAAGCTTAGAACAGACAAAAGGAAGTACTTCTTCACCCTAAAAGTAATTAACACATGGAATTCCTGCCACAGGAAGTGGTGGTGACTACAAACATAGACAGCTTCAAGAGGGGATTGGATAAACATATGGAGCACAGTCCATCAATGGCTAGTAGCAAATCGTATAAATGGAACACTATGTCTGCAGCAGTGATGCACCAAATTCTTGGTGCTTGGGGGGCAACAGTGGGAGGGCTTCTGGAGTTCTAGCCCTCCTCAAAGACCTCCTGATAGCTGGGTTTTGGCCACTGTATGACACAGAGTGTTGGACTAGATGGGCCACTGGCTTGATCCAATATGGCTTCTCTTAAGTTCTCTCAGGGCTCATTTCGTAGCAGGAGCTCCTTTGCATATTAGGCCACACACCCCTAATGTAGCCAATCCTCCAAGAGCTTACAGAGCTCTTCTTACAGGGGCTACTGTAAGCTCTTGGAGGATTGGCTACATCAGGAGTGTGTGGCCTAATATGCAAAGGAGCTCCTGCTATGAAATGAACCCTGAGTTCTCTTATGTTCTTATGCCTTGTTTCTCTCCCACTGCTGATCTTTCCTCAATTGCTGCCTGCCACTGGTGGCTGAACACTGAAACATCCTGGGCACATAAATTACTGCTGATAGTTAGAACATTTATTTGTTTGTTTGTTTGTTTCGATTTATATCCCACCCTTCCCGCAAGTGGACTCAGAGCGGCTCACAGCAATAAATATAATATGGTCTTGAAATAATTCAGTCAAATAAAATAACAATATTGGATCAGTACCATAAAACCAATTTAAAACATTTAAAGTGGGCAGTGCAATTTCTTCATTTTCTACAGCCAGGAAATAAATGGGCCAATACTGAGCCATGATGATCTCATACAGCTGCAATAGGGAGGCCAGCTGGTAGATGCCTGCTGTCTCAACCAAAGACGTGGCAGAACAGCTCTGTTTTGCAGGCCCTGTGAAACTGTAACAGGTCTCGCAGGGCCTTGATCTCAATCAGGAGCCTGTTCCACCAGGCTGGGACCAGGATCAAAAAAAACCCTGGCCCTGGTTGAGGCTAGACAGGCGTCTTTTGTGCCAGGGACAACCAGCAGATGGCTATCCGCAGAGCGCAAGGCTCTTTGGGGCATGTATGGGGAGACACAGTTCCATAGATATGTCAGTCCCAGGCCACATAAGGCTTTAAAGGTCATCACCAGCACCCTGAAATGGATCTAGTACTCAATTGGTAACAATTGCAATTGGCAGAGCACCGACTGGATGAGTGCCCACACAGATGCTGCAGTCAGCTCAGCAGGCACACCACTGCATTTTGCACCAGCTGGAGTTTCTGGATCAGCTTCAAGGATAAGCCCGCATAGAGTGAGCTACAGTAATCAAGCCTAGAAGTGACCATTGCATGGGTTACTGTAGCCAAGTCCTGGGGGGAGAGGGAGGGAGCCAGCTGCCTGATCTGCCACAGATGATAAAAGGCACACCTGGTGACTGCAGCGACCTGGGCCTCCATAGAAAGTGAGGCATCCAAGGTCACCCCTAGGCTCCTCACCTGGGCCAGCACCAGTGGCGCTATGCCTAGCGTAGGGAGCCTAATTCCTGAATCCACTCCTCCCTGGCTCAGGTACAAAACCTCTTCATAGGATTTAACTTCAGCCAGTTCTGTTGCAACCACCCACTCATGGCTACTAAAGCCCTGTTCAAGTTCTCAGCATAGGCGTCATCTACGGGGGGGGCCCTTGAGGGCTCCAGCCACCCCTGAAATTTCCTGGGGGGGACTGAGCTCCCCTGGGAAAATGGAACGCCTGCCGCCGCACCTCCCTGGGCCTTTCCTAGGGCCACCGCCGCCACCTCTCTCTCCCCCCCCCCCCCCGGCCTGGCTGTCTCCAACCCTCCCTCCGTCTGTCCAGGGGCCAGCTAAGCAAATGCCCAGCTGGCCCCTGGATGGATGGAGGGAAGGATGGAAGCAGGAGTGGCCAGGCTGGGGGGGGGGGAGAGGCAGCAGCAGTGGGGACATGGTTCCAACATGTGCACGCGCAAAGCGCACGTGCACGCAAGAGCCCCCCCCCCCCCCGGATTTTAAAACTCGACACCCCTGGTTCTCAGCAGTGGAGTCTGGGTGGCCATTCAAGATCAGATAGAGCTGGGTGTCATCAGCATACTGCTGGCAACCCGGCCCAACCCCCCAGACCAGCTGAGCGAAGGGGTGCATGTAGATGTTAAACAATATTGGTGAGAGGATCGCCCCCTGCAGCACTCCACATTCTAGTGGGTGTTACATGGAGACCCTCTCACCTAGTGCTACCCTCTGTCCCCGACCATGGAGAAAGGAAGAAAACCATTGTTAAGGCAGTCCCCCAAACGCCTATGTTGGCAAAGTGGAGGGTCATAAGATTGTAATCGATCAATGAAAGGAGTGTGGGGAGGAATACTCACCTTTCCCCAGGGTGTTTGCTGAATAATAGAAGGCTGCTCTGAATACAAGGTAACAAACCTATACCTAGAAAAGTATAATGATACATGGTGACATTTTTGCCCTTTGTTTTAAAGCCAGGCTGTTGGTTTTGCAAGCAGAGTCTGGTGGTTCTTCTGATAAATACGCTTAACTGCATTATATATGGAGTTAAACATATGCATTAGAAGATCTATATATACATATATACATGCACTGTATAAATACAACAGCTGTAGTTTAAAATTAAATATTCTGTGAATCATTTCTATCAACTCCAGACCGCAAAGCACAGTTGCTCTCTAATGGTTAAATGCCCTTTGGATTTCAAGTTCTTTGATTTATTGGAAGAAACCTGCTGGGCAGAACATACTGTGGAGCTGATTAATGTCGGTTTCTGTCATCAGTTTCCACTTAGATTCTTGGTCAGCTCCAATATCTCCTCCCTCAAGGATCCTGAAGAATTCGAGGCCTGATCCAAAAGCTTTGCTGGCATGGGGTTTACAAAATGTGAAGCTTGCAAAATCAAGAAGATGAATGGCAGTGAGATTTCATGTTCTCTACTGGACTTGTTTATTTAACTCATTTCTCTAGAGGAGCCAGGCCAATACCAGGACCACACTAGCAAGGGAAACAAATCAATAGGATGTTCACTGGGCTTGTTACAGATGTCTTGCATTTCCTCGGCTGCTTTTACGGGTTGGTTGTCAAAGTGGGAAATGACTAGAGCAAGCAGTCAGAGCTACCACTGCTGTCTAGATTTACATTCATCACTGGATGTGGACGTTTCCTCTTACAAATCAGTTGATTTTGCACGCCGATAAGGAGAGTAGACATCCGCCGCTTAGACTGGATTCATAAATAGTAGAGAAGAGGAATTCTTTCTCATTTGAATCACAGAGATCCTCTAGAAGGGTGTGCATTTTATTTGCAAAGGGGCAATGCTATTTTTCCCCTTGCGCCCAAACACCTTTTTCTGAATCATGCTGCAAATTCTACATGAGATTTAAAGTCTGCTGAAACTGGCCCAGCTGCCACAACTTGGTGGCAGTCACAGAGCCACTTTCACCACGAGTCAAATCCTAACAGTTATCTTACAGGACGGAGCTGAGGGATCTGGTACACAGAAGGACAAGTGAACCCCTGCAGATAGTCAAACCCTCTGCCATCCCATCCTGCTGAGTGATGTTTGCTAATGTTTGCAGGTAGCCGTGTCGGTTGGCAGGAAAATGCCCAAACCAAAATATGTGTAATGCCTTTTTTTAAAAGACCAAAGCAGATGTCACGCAATGGGGTGCCAGCTGGAATTTAGCCATCCAAGGATGGGCTCCTACATTAACATGGAGATCAGCTTGCCATGGGATTTTTTTTGCTTATGGTGGGGAGGGGGCTATCTGCCCTCCAACCACTAGATGCTATTACTCAGTTGGGCTTATATCTAGTGCATGATCAGACGTTAATTTCTAGCTTTGTTAGTATACGATCTATCACATTTTTCATCTGTGTTCTCGCTTACAAAGGATTTGTGTGTTCCTTTTAGATATGGGGAAACATCTGATTAATTAACAAATGGCTTTTATATTCTCAAAAGGAATGTGGCCATTATTTTGGCTTCTCTGTCCTAGTCATCTTTGGTGCATTCTGAAACCTGTTTGCACCCAGACACCATCTAATATAATTAAGTGCACAATCCTAAGCAAAGCAGTGGTCCCTTCTAAGACCACTGAAGTCAATGGGCTTAAAAGGCAGAATTCTGTTTAAGATTATACTGTAATTCTGAATAAACCCTGTATTTCATTTTGAGACTCTAGAAAACGAAATGTGTCCTAAAGTGTCATTTTTTTACCTCCATCCCCTTTAGGACATCCAGCCTGATAAAGAGTTCTGGGGAGTCTAAAACCTTGCACATTATTTTTTGTCAACTTTTGACTGGTCCCAATAAAAAGGACATGACTTTTCTGTCTGGAATTTAAATAAAGTGGTGTCTGAATGGGATTTTGTGAGATTCTCTAGAAGGTATTACTGAATGCCTGGATTATCCACTGAACCAGGCCAAAACGTATCTTTTTCACCAAGGTTTTTAATTAGGGGTTTTCATCCCTGGGCTTTTTTATTGATAATGTATTATTTTAGTTGTAAGCCACCTTGAGCAGGACTCTCATGGGGTGACATAGAAATGTCCTACATAAATAATTAAGTAAATTTGTTAATTGTTCTGAGATGTGGACTTTAAGTCTGTGTACCAATATCTTACAGTTTGAATGGTGGATCTACCCGGGAAAAGCAAATGAGCCAGTTTTTCTCCCGGATCAAGCTCAGGGAAAGCCAGTTCTGTGAGTTTGTTGGCTATGACTGTGCTGATCAGTAGGGTTGTCAGTAGTAGGGTTGTCAGCAGCAAATTTCAGGATGGAGCCTGGGGAGGGCCCTTAGTTGGGTATAATACCCTTGAGTCCACCCTCCAAACAGTCATGTTCTCCAGGGGAACTGAACTCTGTGGTCAGAAGATCTCCAGACACAACATGGAGGTTGGCAACTCTAATCACAACCCACTCTTCTCTGACAAAACTGTTTTTTTTAAAAAAAACAAAACAAAAGAATATAAGGCCTTTGACTGAATAAACATTGCATGTGACGCTTCGAATGCTTTAAAATACTACTGAAGGATGAAACAGCCAGTCTGAAGCCCCTGGGAAGAGTGTGGATATAGCTAAATCAGCATCCAATCCTCTGGTCTGTGCTTGTTAGGAAGAGGGTGGAAAGGAGCAGGGCTCGTCCTGTGGCAGCGGGGGATGGGAATCCACCACAACTCCTGTTTTTATGTTACATTTGCCCACAGTTGCAGGGGAGCAGGGAATAATCCCAGTATTACACTTATATACTTAGCATACCATTAGCAAGAGGATTCAGATCGTCTTGCTAGCCAGTGCAGAAGGTATTCATTATTCAGAAATATCCCCCAAATCATAATAAAAAAACCCTCTCATAATCAAGTAAAATAAGAATAATGGGGTTACTTGTTTTAAACCTATAATAGTAATAGTTATTCTGGTGGAGAACATTTCTTGATGGGATTAATGAGCAGCTGGAGCTAATGGCTGACAGTTGCCATGTAGGCCTCGCCCACTCTCAGGCCGCTATTAATCCTCAGGAAATGCCCTGTGCCTCAGTCATTACTGAGGAAAGAGCTCCATATTTTTTCCCTTGATTTTATGTGCCACGTTTAACCTCAGCAGGATACAGAAGTTCCTGAAGGGTTAAAAGAAACAGAAACCAGTTTGGGGAAAACAAGCTCTAAGTTCATTCCTTTTTCATTGCAGCGCTCTCATCCCCACCCCTTTTTGGCCAGGCTCTTTGATTTAGTTTTTCACTTCAGCCACTGTTTCATCCCACAGTAGGACGAATTATCCATACAATGTCATTATTCATACAATGTCATGTACAACAGGGGACAGTTCAAAGGCCTGGCTGCTGGTTTCAGATCTAGTCTTGCAATCCAGAGCAAGAGAGAATAGATCTGCTCCATCTTTTACATGACAGCCCTTCAAATATTTGAAGACTGCAACTATGTCCCCTCTAAGTCCTTCTCTTTCCCAGGCTAAACGTACCCAACTCTTTCAGCCTGTCCTCATAAGACTTGGATTCCAACCTTCTCACCATCCTGGTGGTATCAAAACAAAATGTAGTACCAAATGTAGTTATCAAATCAACTGCTAGAAGGAGCAAAACGCATGCAGAATAGACCCACACACACACACCAAGCAACGGGAACACACACGTGAAGAAAATGAGAATGTGAAAAAACCTTTTCTCTTGGGAGCTCCATACACAGAATCTTTTACAGCCCTAAGCCAGAAAATCAAGCACCAGGATAATGGTCGGGTCCAAATGTTTCTACAGAATACCAGCTCTTGTTAACTTTTCAGTTCACATTAGCTATTAAAAACTAGGTTATTTTTTGTTGTTGTTCAGGTACAGAGGATTTAATATCTGAAAGTGCCTCTTTACTGCCCAGTAGAAATCCATACTTTTTTCCTCAGAAAAGTGGATTTCCATCCTATTTCACACTTAAAAAAAAATCACACATTTCATTTGAATAATTTAAGTTTTTGGATTTCCCTGAGTAGATTTCGAGATTGTGGCCAGTGGTTTCCCCTTTATCCAATTCAGAGTGAGTAAAACGAAAGAAATTAATCATTCAGAACAGTCGAAGTCAGAAAATTGCTCTGAAAAAGTGTACATGACGGCTCTTCAATTACACTACTTAGAATCTGGGGTGGGTGGGTGTTTTGTTTCAAGAACAAAAAAATAATTCTAAACAGCAGTCTTATTGGATCGAACAATTACATCTGATATAAAGCAGATCAAGCCAGATCCTTCCACTGTCTGCCATGAAGCTCAATGAATGTTGGTTGGCTTTGAATTTTTGAAATTTTCAAACATGCCTTATTTATTGGTCCAGTTTGGATGTAATTCTCATGTCCCACCCCCAAATGAATGTAAGCACACCGTTCCAAAAATGCACCCACGCTCCCTCCCAAATTCCACATTTGCAGAGCCCTTTTGAATTGTCTGTTCCATGAGGTCAGCCACTTGAAAAAAATGGCCTCTATTAAATACATTTACTTATTAAATCTCTTTGAGTCCAGAACCTTCCCACATCCTTGCAGTTAGCTAAGAGCTGGCAAATTAACAGGACTGGAACCAGTCTTTTATATGGCTGCTCTTTAGAACATGGAAGGACCTGTGATGCTCTTGGGAATCATAGGGTGGGAAACACAAGCAGTGTTTGCATGCAAGAAAGTGAGACATGGTATGTGGAAGGATTTCAGAGAAGTTTTGTAGGACCTACTAAGCTTATTTATTTATTTATTATTAAATTTATCCCCCACCCTACCCAGCCACGGCCAGCTCAGGGTGGCTTACAGAAAGAGTAAAATAACAGTACATAATTTAAATAATCCTAAAACCATAAAACAGTTTCACAGCTTGAGAGGGAGTGCTTGTGTTCATGTGTACAAATTACTTTATGTTATAACTATGCAACTATTGCCTCTATGTTGCCTATTCAGGGCCAAACTACACATTACTCTCACTGACAAGATGGGTCTGGGTTCCCTGGACCCAGTGTGCTTTCCCCACAGTCACACAGCAGTTGCAGAGAAAGGCATCTTTAAAACCATTAGGGGCCTGGTTGAGCTTAGGACAAGCAGGGGCTCCGGCCTTTCCCCTAGCCTATTTTCTGAAGTGGAAATGGCTGGAGTGGAACTTATTGGTTCATCTCCAGAGTTGCATGTGCACAAATGCTCCATGTGTCAAAGAGGTAACAATTGGCCCTCAGCCTTTTCCAGGGGTGGGCCAAATTCTTGCCTGCTTCTCTGACAGTTGGTGTCCAAGTGTGGAAAAACTGAAAACTCTAAATGGAAGTCAGGTTTCCAAAATGTGAAAAACAGGCATTTCTTAAATGCACTTGAACTGGGGATCTGATTTTGCTGATGGCCATGCAGGAATGTTGATTTGCAACTGTATTTCAGCCTTCCTGTGCATTATGACACAAGTGTGCTTTCAGTAGATAGGTGTACTTTTAAATCCAGTTGTCACTGACAGGATTCTTCCTCAATGAGAACTGTGTTATGTTTAGAAAACAGGGCTCTTGTCTGCCTACTACTGAATTCTGTCTTCATTGAGTGCTCAGAGCACCATATTACATAGCCTGCCATCACTTCCCAACACAGCATGTTTCAATAACAAATGACTCGAAGTATAAACAATTATCAATTTAACATGTCTTTATATGATCCGAACAGCAAATAATGCCTTTCCGTCTCAGATGCACCCACCCGGAATGACAGATCCTCTCGTTAAAACCGGGCAAGGCCAATTTTAAGGGGATTACGCCCCTCGAAAGCAGTAATCTGTAGTTTACAACAGCAGTATTTTTTTTAAAACCTGGTAGATGGAACAGCTGTGTCATAAAGTTATTAATTTCCTGGAGAGAAGACCAAATGCTTAACAATCAGAAAGAAGACGAGATGGAGTTACTTTGGTCCTATACCTTCGTGGTTTGTATATAAACGGAGCAGGCAGCACCGATTTCTTTTAAGGGGGGTGAGCGTGCTGCCCTGCTCTTTGGAATCACATGAGGTCTATTAAGTTGTAATGTATTTTATGGGCCCATCTCACAAGTTCATAGTAGGTCAGAACTCATAACAGCTAATTTGGGAAAGTAGATTTCCCATAGTAAGCTGTTGTCAAGGAGGCCCAGTAGACTGGAGAATGGTAACTGGGGTGCAGTTTCTCTGAACATAATTTTTGTATTTAAAACACTTCCAGCCACTCAATGGGGCCTTCGAGGTGGCAATCACCTCGAAGCCCATCACCTACTACTTTGGATTAGAAGTTATTAAGGGTGCATGTAGACCGTGGTGGAGGTAAACAGTCTGGCGTCATTGTAAGTCTTTAGTCATTGGATAGACAGGGCTGAATCTAAAGAAAAAGTTCCACTTGCAGAACGGATCTCTTTCATTTCCTCCATCTTCTGCAACATCTGTACCCCCCCAAAAAAGTTCCTCTTGAGAGTCAGAGGACCAGCATTGGGGGGGGGGGGGGGGCGCTGAAGCTTGAAATCTGCATGAATCACAGATTCCACTTCCATTGCACCAACAGAAGTATCTTCCTAATTATTCAGTCATACTTTCCCCAATATTGATAACAGAATACTGCAGTCAGGCTAACACTTTGCACATGCATATAAATGAAGACATGTATATACTGGGGTCCCATGCAGGGCACAGACCACCATTTCACATACTGAACTGGTGAAGTATGTTTTTGAACAATGCCTAATGTATTGTAGAACCATTCCGTTTTTTTTTAATCATCCAAAAGAGCAGATCACCTCTTGGTTTTTAAGACAGACTATTGCTTAAATAATGAAATACAGAATACAGCAGGCAGAGAAGACCCTTCAGCAATGTGTAACAATGGCATGGTGGTCCTTGGTGAGAGACTTGGAGGGGGTGCTATGAGCACATCTCTGTTTCCATTTGGGAACTTTTGGAAGGTATGGAAGTGATGTCACTCGGTCCAGTGTCATGTGACGTGGGGCTGATTCACAGTAAGCATCAAAGATCTGCTCTTGGGTATGTTCAAAAAAAGAAAAAAAAAGAAAAAAAAGACCCAACTTCTTTTTTTATATATAAGAAAAAAGCATTTGTCATACACATGTGGCCTGAAAATCCTTTTGCCCAAAATGGCACCTGTGATTGTGACTACCACAAAACACACACGATGTTCTACTGCTCATAAAGCCTCTGATCTGTTCCTGATTTTAAATAAGATGTATTTTGAGTTTATTGGCTCTTCTGTCTCTGCACAGCTCATCATTCATCACACCAGGCAGTCAGCTGGCACCCAGTCGGGATGCAGGCTCAGAAAATACTTGACTGCTTAAGACACAGAGTGTGAGTCTTTTCTTCCTATACTGCAACAACTGCTTTGTATAGTTTTCTATCTAGTCCTGCCCCACTCCTGTGAGTCCCACCATGTGGGGAACCCATGTACCAGGTAAGGGTTGACACTCTTCCACCCTCTTCCACACTGCATCAAACTGAGCCACAGCAAGAGTTGCCTGTTCTCAGTTGTTCCTTAATATGCACCTGGCTCTGTCACACACAAGTACACATGGGGAGCCAGAACGGTGTAGTGGTTTAAGTATTGGTCTGGGAGGAACAGGTTTAAATCCCTACTCTGCTATGGAAACTTGCTTGGTGACCTTGGGCTAAACACTCTCAGCCTAACTTACTCCACAGAGTGGTTGTTGTGAGGATAAAATGGAGGAGGGGAGAATAATGCTGTTAACCACCTTGAGTACCCATTAAAAGAAGAAGAAGAAGAAGAAGAAGAGATTAGATTTATATCCTGTCCTTCACTCGGAGTCTCAGAACAGTTTACAAACTCCTTTCCCTTCCCCTCCCCACAACAGACACCCTGTGAGATAGGTTGGGCTGAGAGAGCTCTTTCCAGAACTCTCCTCTGTTCTTGAGGGAACAGCTCTGTCAAAACTACGGCTTGTCCAAGGTCATCCAGCAGCTGCAAGTGGAGGAGTGGGGAATCAAACTCGGTTCTCCCAGATTAGAGTCTGCGCACTTAACCACTACACCAAACTGGGAGATACATGTGGTATAATTTTTTTTTAAAAGATACTCAGGCTAGACTTTTCAAACTGTGAGGTAACCCATAGGCCATTTACCTGTTATCTACAATTTTTTTCCCAGTCTGAGCACTTCGAACAATTGTTTAAGGACTGAAAGTGTTGCCCCCCCCCCATTTTTAAAAACTACCCTGGATTCTAGTTCTTATATCTTGTCTAACACCTCTGGTAGATTGTTCATAGTTTAAACAGCTTGTCACCTTCTTTATCAGGTGAATAACAGAGCTCTGATTGACAGAAAAAGAGGAGGGAAATGTACACATGGAAGGATTTCTGACAGCCAGCAAAGGGAGGGTGAACTGCTGGAACGTGATGTGTATGAGGCAGGAAACTGGGACATCTGCGGTGCTTGTAAGTGCAGCCGATGCATCTGAATCCCAAACATGTCCATTGCAGAACCTACTTTCCCTCAGCTGACATTAATTATTTGCATTACAGGTGCTGACTGATATCGGGGTGAGGTCATTCCTGCGGGGACAAGGCCAGCAAACTGTGTTGCAGAGGTGGCAGAAGTATGTATTCAACAACAAAACAATCGTTGGCTTCCATAAGGAACGGCATAATTTAGACAAGGCCATTGGCGTGGGCTTCTCCTCTGTAGACCAAGATGGATTGATGTTTTGTGGGGAATGGAACGAGATCCATTTATATATATATAAAAATCTGGAGTTTCATAAAACTTGAACGCCAACCCCAAGACCTCTGTTTTCAATTTCTTTTCACAAAAGTTGGAAAAGGAGCCCCCACATTTCATAGCACCATAAACTTGTTCTAACACCACACCCACCGCTCTCACTGCAAAAATGCCCAGCTTAGAGGACGGTGCTAAAACAAGAATGGAATTTCTCACTGCCATCGCAGAGAAACACCCCTCCTAATCTCCACTTGTCAGCCTCCTGCAGCCAGAGCATTTGACAGCCCTTGGAAGAAGAGAGATGAAACATTTCAGCATTGTGGGGGCAAGGGTAGATGTTTGGCATGGCCTTGTGACTACCTGCTGAGAGATAGTAGCAGTGATGGTGGTAGGGAAATGCAAGATCCTGCTTTTGTTGTTGTACATTATTGTGCCTGGGTTAAGGTCATGATTAACTGCAGATCGCAAAGGCCCGCTGTGAGGTTATTGCTGAGGGAAACAGCTGAGGCATGTCACTGTGCCGACTGAAGGGAAGGAACTTTGCTGCTGGCCTTTGGACTAAGCCCTAGGACCTCAAGGCCTGCGTGCAAGTCTGGGCAGCCTGTTTAGATACTGTTTGTTGATTAAAATAAGAGTGCTAATGAGCTGTTAATTGGAATGAAAGAGGGCACACAATAGCAACATGGACAGTCCCTATTTCTAGACACAAGGCATTGTGTCTTTAACCTCTCCACCACCAGGTTTTGGCAGTCCTCTTCGTAGTCCAAAGACTAAAGGAAGAAGAATGTTCATGATACAGGCCCGTAGCCAGGATTTCTTAAATTGGGGGGCCTTTAAATAATTCAGTGGGCACTGAAATTAAAATAAAAAGGGTGGGGTTTTTTAAAGCGTGAAAGCCCAGCACTGCAGGGCTGGCCTCTGCCAGCGCTCCAGCTGAGCATACAGGAAGCAGGAGTCATCATCCCAGAGCCCCGGGATGAAGGAGCGCACGTGCCCAGCCTGTGCTGCCAGGGGCCCTGCTCCTCACTCAGGAAAGATGGTCTGCGGCCCCTGCCATGCCCACTCTCCGTCCTGTCCTGACCATTGGCGCCCAGGCAGGCAGGCAGGGGCACTCACTCACTTTGCCTGGTGTGGGAGGGACTGGCCAGGGTCGGAGATAGTGAGGCAGCCGCTGGGAGCAGCCAGCGGCAGAGTTCCAGGGGGCGAGGGAAGGGGAGGCAAGGGAGGAGGGCCATGCTGAGCCACCAGGCACTCTGCCTATGGGCTGGCTGGTGAGCACTTCTTGGGCGGGGCCCACCTGGTTGCTTGCCTGCCTGCTGCTGGCAGTGACGGCCCACGAGCATGTCCTGGGCCAGGCACGCCTGGCCAGCCCCTTCAAGGCCAGCAAGGGGGGCACTGGGGAAACCTCCCCCATGAGGAGAAGGAGAGGCCGGCAACACAGCCCTGGGGCCCCTCCATGCCCATGGAGCTGGCCTTGCCCAGTGGGGGGGGGCTCTGGGCATCTATCTGCAAGCCCCTGGTGCAGGCCGAGCAGAAGTCATGGGGCCTTGGAAGGAAATCAGGGGGTCAGGCCCCAGGAGGCCCCACTGTAGCTACAGGCCTGTCATGATAAATCCACTTGTTGATCCAAGCCACCGTTCTGCAGCACCTAGAGTACCAAATAACAAAGAGACTGCCCAGCTGGAAGCAGTAAAGAAACAAAAAAGCAGGGGGAAGGATGCAAACAATATGTAATTAAACAAAAAAAAACATGCTGTGCTCTACAACAACATACATGGAGGCAGAAGACATAAGCTGTATCATTCATAGAAGCAACGGGCTAAAGTGAGACAAAGTGGGAAAGTACACGTAGCTCCTACAATTTACAAATAAAGCAGGGTAGAACAGTAAACGTTAAGACTCTGGAATGTTACTTCATTTTGAAAAAAAAACACTTCTTCAGAAGCACAATACACAAAATGGTTGTCTTAGTTCTTGTTTTTTTAAAAGAGTTCTCACCATAAGAACCTTTATAAAGGTTATCAAAGTAGTTTAGAAAATACCTTAACAGGACGACAGAAATTTAAATAATGAGCACCAGTCAAAAACCTGGTAAGTTGAGTCATAAGCAGGGCTATTTTTGGGCAGGAACGCACAGGAACGGAGTTCCGGCTGACTCCTGAGTTGGCCACACCCAGCAGAAGCTCATTAGCATAATAGGCCACACCCAACAGCAGAAACTCATTAGGATTGGCTACATTAGGGGTATGTAGGGGTATGTTCACAAATTAATTCCTGCTACAAAAAAAGCCCTGGGTTTTGACAACAAACAAGGTAAACAGAATAAGAAGCAAAAGGTGGGTGTGGCTGGATGCCCACTCTTCTGGTAACATGGGGGTGTGACCTAATATGCTAATAAGGTGTGCTGTCAGTGGTGTGGCCTATTATGCTAATGAGTTCCTGCTGGGCTTTTTCTACAAAAAAAGCCCTGGTCATGAGACATCGAGAGGGGGTGTTGGTAGTGAAGGACTTTGTGCTGTCTCTTGCCTCAGACTACAGTGGAAGACTACAAGACAGTCAGAGAGATAGACAGGCTAGGACAATAAACATCCTTTCCTTCTCTCTCTGATGGTATCCCTTTGAAGAGTAGATTGCTACTTTTAGGGAAAGTTTCCTTCCTTCCAGTCTAACATGCTTTCTCCACACACAGTGCCACGACTCTCCATCTTGGCAACATGAAAGCAGGATGCTTGTCCTGCATCTCCATCCATCTAGCTAGTTAGATTAGATTAAAGAACCTATCACTCTACTTTCCTATCTAGAAATGGTGTTCTTATAATAAACTCCTATTATTAGTTTGAAAAGATAAAGAGGCTCAGTGTAACTTTGTTTCTTGCTGACTGGGTGAGCTCTGCTGAGTTAAAGCCTTGGACACTTTGCTACCCCATCAAATATATATCCCGATACCAGGCACCTTCCTCACATTTCCAGGAATATCCCAAGACAAATTTGGCAACCTTTGGAGAACCATGAACAGAAACTGTGGAGATAATTCTTTCTTAGCTAAACAATTTTTCTCCTACTCACTGATTTCAGCTTCGCAAATTTTGTCTTGGCCCATAATTGCATTGGGAGGCAAACACAGGGTTAGAAACTAAAACCACAATCCATCCTAAAAAAAAAAAAAAAGCATTCCAGACTCCTAGCACTGGTTAAGCTATACCTGTTTTCTTGCAACATGTCATTTACCAGTTGACACTGTCTGTGGAAATCATACCTGAGAGTGTAGAAAAGATGGCATGGAAGAAGGTTGTGTATTTTGCCACCTAAAGCAGAGTCATCATCCCTCATGGAGGATTTGTAATGTATAAGGAACAAGTGAACCTGTTGCCCCATCCTAAATACATGTAACATATATGTGCATAATTAAAGTGAGGCACCCAACCTGGATAGTCCAGGCTAGCCCAGTATAAAGGGCTGGTTTTAACCTTTATAAACCCTAAATTATCTGGGCTCAATCTATTTTAAGGCCTACTTAGTCCCATCTGAGCCTAACCCATATATTTAAGACCCTCCTGATGTGCCTTTGGTAAGAGGATGGCCATGAAAGACAGGGTCCTCTCTAAAGTCACACCAAGACTGTGAGACTCCTTTCCTTTGAGAAGACTACACCTTCCCTACCAATGTTCAGTCAGCACACTGTTTAAATCTGCAGCTGGGTCCCTGCTGCCATTGTCTCCTTTGTTCTCTTGGCTTTCAGGCTATTATTTTGTTTCTTATCTGATTTGTTTGGGTTTGCACTGTGGGTTTTATGACTCTTATGGAGATGTTTCTGAACTGAAAGGTGGGATATAAACGTTGAAAGGCCTTGCAGGCCCAAATCTGTGTGGGGGTTAAAAAGACAGCCACTTCCTGTGTGGAAGAGGATTTTCTTAATTCTTTCAGGTGTCTGATGCGCCTGGCGTGGTTGACTGCCGTAACTGTTGCTGGTCATGAATCACTGAGACCTGCGAGCAGAGTTGAGGATTATCTGAATCCAAGAACCTTCTCTCATGATGAGGTACTTAGAACACGTGGCTCACACTCCCAAAGATGGTGTAATCCTTCACTTGTCAGCACTGGGCTAAGGGCTGGGTCTGGTCTTTTTCACTCTACAAACTTCCATCTGTCAAGGGATGCTTAATTTGCAGCTTATTCTCACATTTACCCCAAGGCTGTCTAAATTTAAGAACTGTTAGTCATTGACCATGCTTGGCTGAAAAAAGAACGGGTGTTTTATTCACTAGTTTGCCTGAAGAAAAAAAGGCAAAGAAGAGACCCTGATTTATTTCCCTTTAACACCAAGCTTTCAAACAGAAGAAAAACCCTTTATTTTTTTACCTACAGAAATAGATGGACTGGTCAGCCTTCTGATGACCAACGCAGACTGATAAGAGATGCTCTTTTAAGCTGCAGTTCTCCAGTGGGTGCCAGTAGTTTGAACAATTGATCAGGTGTTCCGTTTCTTGGCAGCCATTATTCACCAAAGACTGGACAACAGGCAAACCATCAAGCTAGGGTTGCCAAGTCCAAATTGGAAAATACCTGGGGACTTTGGGGGTGGAGCCAGGAGAGGGTGGGGTTTGGGGAGGGGAAGGGCCTCAGCATGGTACAATGCCATAGAGGCCACCCTTCAAAGCAGCCATTTTCTCCAGGGGAATTGATCTCTTTCAGCTGGAGATCAGTTGTAAAAGCAGGGGATCCCCAGACCCCACCTGGAAGTTGGCAACCCTACATCAAGCTGAACATAACCTACCAGTTGTGTGTGGAAGCCGACCAGCAATTTGTTAAGATGCTTCTTTTTTTATCCTACTTAGTGAAGCCCAGGGAAGGTAGGGAGAGGTCGAACACCTGGAAGGCCATAGCTTTTGGCTAGAAGGATATGTTTAGCCTGGTGGTTTCCCAGTTGTGCAGACATGCTTTTGCTTCTTGGGATTTATTCACAGAACTTCTGGATTCTATCCTTTGCTTAGGAGTGGTACCACTGGAGCCTGCTTTGGACTGTTTCACCCAGGAGCTGCTGTGTACAGTGTCTCTCCATGTATAATGATACACTCCATGTCATAAAAGGGCAGGGAGGTGGACCTAATTGGAATCCATGTGGTGAAGTGCCACATGTGAATGATGATTTTCTTGTGAAGCCATTTAAAGATGTCCACCAGCTGGTACCAGGTTTCCAAGGGCTGAGTCAGACTTACAGGCAAGAGCGATTTACCAGTGATATGGTCCCTTGCCACTCTGGTAAGATGTGTATAAAGGAACCACATAAGTGAGTAAATAACATGATTCCCTCCTACATAAATTTTCCTGAGAAGGAGGGTAGCATTTTTATGAGAAAGAAACACACCATTGGTTCCATCACGCACGCATTTACAGTGCTGCCATCAAGGCAGATGTTGCTGGGCTTCAAAGGACGTCATTCTATGTCTGATAGCCATTGGCCCCCTCCTCTTTGTGCAGATAAAAATATCCACAGGAGGGGCTACCCAGGTTTGGTGCAGCTGCTTCTTTAAACATATCAATTTAAAGGAGTAGGGGGAAGCAAAATGTTAAAAGTACCAAGATGCCATGAGACTACTTCAGAAGGTCCTAGTCACCATTTTAGTTTGACAAGGTAATTTAAAAGGACATGGCCAAGGCCTTCATAGTGAAAAGGTAAGAGAGACAGCATGGAAAGAAGAAGGTGTGCCCAGCAGAATGGGAGAGGGGAAAAGTGGAGAAGTTTACAGTGGGAAGGGAGGGAAGCAGGGATGACACCGGAGTGGGATACAATAAGTGGCGGTGGAGAAACAGATCCAGCACAAGGAGTAGAGCAAGCAGAAGGGAACAGGAAGAACTGGGTGGGGGAGGAGATGCAGGGGCAGAAAAATCAGGTGGGGAAACAAATGCGGGGGGGGGGGAAGTCAAGTGAAATTGGAGTATGACTGGCAGTATCTCGCCCGGATCCCAGACGCAACCACCTGAGATTCTTTAACTTAAAGATGCCAGAGGCTGAACCTGGGACTTTGTGCATGCAAGGCATTATGCTCTACCACTGCAGTCTTCCACTGGCACCAGTTTCTTCAGCAATTTGAGACACAATTCAGTAAAAAAAAAAGAGAGAGAACATTTTCAATCATGAGTGTAATTAAGACTATTACTCCATCTAACTCAGCATTAGTCTACAGTGTCTTTCACAGTACTGCTATGGTATGAGATCCTTTAACGGGGAATACCAGGGACCATCCACATGCAAAACTCAGGCCCTCAACCTGAGCTGCATACAGACACAGGGGCGTAGACTTTCTAAATCCCCGGGGGGGCAGGGGCTCTCTCGTGCGTGCGCGCGCAAAGCGCGCACACACGGGACCATGTCCCCGCCGCTCCTCCCCGCCCCGGCCCCAGGGAGGCAGACCCGCACAGTCTCAGCAGCGGCAGCCAGCTGGCCGGCTGACTGCACGAAGCGTGGGACCATGTCCCCGCCACCTCTCTCCCCCCCCGCCCCAGGGAGGCAGACCCGCGCAGTCTTGGTGGTGGTGGCGGCGGCAGCCAGCTGGCCAGCTGACTGCTGCCCGCACGAAGCATGGGACCATGTCCCCGCCGCCTCTCTCCCCCCCCACCCCAGGGAGGCAGGAGGGCAGGCCGGGGGGGGGGGGGGGGGGAAGGAGAGGCGGCGACGGCCAGCTGGCCGGCTGACTGGCCACTGGCGAGCACTCCATTTTGCCGGGGGTGGCTGAGCCCCCCCGGGAAATTTTGGGGGAGGCTCGAGCCCTCGAGCCCCCCCGTAGTTGACGCCCATGTACAGACATACACGTCTGCATGCGGCTGTGGGACAGTTCATGGGATCACCACACACCCAGTGTGTGATGCGAGTATTCTTCAGACGAAAGAATGAACTGCTAGCTATCATTCCTAAGATCCCCTCCAGGATTCAAATGGTCTTCTTTGGACCTCGATGATGACCATTTGAGCCATTCAGACAATTTGTTACCCTTAATCAAATATTGAGCAAGAAACTTCCTGAGAATTGTCCCAAGAGTAAAAAGCCTTGGGGGGAGAGGCAGGATGGGCTCTGACCAGTGAGCTTGTGTGACCTTAGTCAAGGCATTCATATGAAATAGTCCCTTGGCAGTTAAATCCCCCTTCCAAAAAGTCCACGCCTGCATCAAGGTCGGGCTGCATGGAAAAAACTGGGCAGGGCTGTGCAGGCTCATTTATATCCCCAGAGTTAACCCGGCTAGCAGCTGTAACCCTGGACATCTCTTTCTCTGATCTTCAGCAAATTCCCATAAACACCCACGGACATTTATAAACCACCCTACACAGCAGCAGCTAATATTTTACATGTCAAGAAAAGCTGACACTTTTCTTTCCCCCCTTTTTCTTTCTTTCTTTTCTTTTTTGGTATACCTAGTGACAAGAGCCAGCTGAGAAGCAAAGGAAAACATGAGGACATTGCCAAGAATGTACTAAGCCTCCACCAAAAGTATCTTTTAATCACAGACTGGCTCAGCAACTAATGAAGGAGCATCTCTCTCTCTCTCTCATTCTCCTTTTAAACTTTCCTTTTGTTTAAATTTCCCTGCGGACGCATTCGGAGAGGATCGTTTACTCTTCTACACTTTAGCTCACAAGTCTAAAAAATACGTTAAACCAGCCAATATTAATTGTACATCCTGTAAATGGATATTCCTCAGCTGCAATTTTTAAAAAAATGTAAATCCCCTTTTACCCCCTAAAAAGCTTTCTCTTTCTTGAATTTCTTTCTACAGTGGTAAACAAAACCTCCCTTTGCTGATTTACTCCCTTTCCACTTGGCAAGCACTGATCGATTCTATGTTTCTCGAAGGATCCTAGCCAACTGGATCCACCATGTACATTTGCTTCTTCTGGGGCTAGAATCATCACTAACAACGTCAATCTTTCTCCCTCCCATTCATATGCACCTTCTCATCATCCACAGATGGACTTCAACATATTCCCCAAACTCTTGCTTAACTTTATTTCTCTTTAGACCAATTTTTTTTAAATGACCACTAAATAAATACCAATCTATGCACCTTTGGCAACAGTGCCATCTTGGTAAGAGTGTCCTTGAACTGCATCATGGCAGAATGTTTGAAGAGTCACAACATGTCCTGAACATCCCAGCTCTAGCACAGCTCCCTATAGGACACCTATTTACAGGCATCAGTCTGTCTATAGTGCAGGCGACACAACTTTTCTGATGTGCAACTAGGGTTGCCAACCTCCAGGTGGGCTAGGAGATCTCCCAGGGCTAGATCTCCCAGGGCTAGGAGATCTCACAATTGATGCCCACACTACATAGGGATGCCAGACTCCACATAGGACCTGGGGATTCCCCAGAATTACAGCTCGGACCTGGGGATTCCCCAGAATTACAACTCGGACCTGGGGATTCCCCAGAATTACAACTCATCTCCAGACTACAGGGATGAGTTCCTCTGGAGAAAATGGATACTTTGGAGGGTGGACTTGTACCCCACTGAAGTCCCTGTCATCCCCAGGCACCCCCCAAATCTCCAGGAGTTTCCCAACCAGGAGCTGGAAACCCTATCCCCCAACCCCCTGCCGGTGGCCAGAGAGGACCTAGCAACCCTAAAACTACCCAGATCAGTTCCCCTGGAGAAAATGGCTGCTTGAAGGGTGGACTCTATGGTATTATATCCTACGGAGGTCCCTCCTCTTCCCAAGACCCCCCTTCTCTGGGTTCATCCCCCAAATCTCCGAAATCCTGCTGCACTTCAAGCTTGGTGCTTTCTTTAATAGCCTTTGATTAAGAGCAGCCCAGCTCAGTAGTGTGAGATTGTGCCAATAGATGTAGTCCACAACAGGTCTCCTTATACAGAAAGTCCTTTATTTGCAGAAAAGATCTGATTGGTCAAATACACTTCTTCTGTTAGTAATGCCCAAGCATAGGAATACATCTACAATTATACCTGGTATGAAATAAGCCCCCTTCAACATCCACCAATCAACTGGGAGGATTATTGGTGCCCAAATATACTGGCCCACTGTTCCCAAGGAAAGCACGGTAAATTAGGTTCCCAGGCAAAGACACTGTTAGGATTTGTGGGGCGGATGTTCCCAAGGAAAAATCAAGCAAAGGAACACATAGCACCTTTGAATAATAGAACACATAGCAGGAGACTTTCAGCTCAAGGCCATGAGCTAAGGCAAAGCAAAAGACAGGTAAGAGTGAAGAAAAGCTAATGAGCAACAAGCATGCACAACTCGAGTGCATTCCTGCGGTGGGAGTCACTCTGCCGATGCTATCGCCCGTCCAGGACCTAGAGGAGTCAGGATGGAACTTAAAATAAAGGCAAGGTTAATTGGCCATCAGAATAGGTGATAGAAACCTTAGGCATTGGTACATGATACGAAGGCAACTGAATTATTGATAATAATAGTCAACATGAACTTATGGCAGTGCTAACTGACAAGTAGTACCACTTACTGAACTTCTGTTATTATTTATATTGTCAGTACAGTTTATCTTCTGTATTATGTTACTTTAGAATTATATCTGCACTTCTATCTCTTTCATTGCCACAACTGTCTGGACTAATAGAGCAGCATGTAAATGCTACTGACACCGGCACCCTCCTTCTGGTGCCGCATTACTTGTTTGTATTAGGGGAATACAAATAAAATTAGATGCTTAACAATTTTCTTGGAGTAGTTTTCTCTTTATAATTAACTTATCAGACAATGGCTGGAATAAAATCTCTTTCTCCTCCTCTTTATGTTCCTTTTAATTATTTCTAAATTCAGGATGTAAAACAGACATATGTATCAAGCAAAAGTATTTCCAGCAAAACAAGCAAATTTAAAAAAAAATCCCAAAAGAAAAGAACATAGGATCAACCACAATATTTTGGAATCCCCAGCAGCTTCCAAGACTTCTACAGCTCAATCCCAAACCCCAGATGTTAGCCCATTTGCCAACACCCTCTGTTCAGTATGGTAAAACAAACCCCACACCAAGGACCCGGGAACATAGCAACTGCGCTGGAAATCATAATGACACTCCCCACACCCACCAGCTATGAAATGGCATGCCCCATATCAACCATATATGGAAGCAGCCAATCAGCACACAGAGATGCCAGCATGCTTCCCTGTCTTCTCCCTGCTTGCACCCACTCACAGAACGCAACAAGGGGCAGTTCAAAGAACACACAGCAGCCTTCACTGTAAGGAGGTGAATATGATTTATTCAAAAACTCTGACAAAATCAGGGTTAGCATTAGGGAGGCCAGTTTACCTGCTTTGGTGGACAATCTCCTGGTCTTGGCCTTAGCCCCCAACTGCCACTCGATAGGGTAGTGGTGGTGGGGAAATGAGTAAGGCAAAATGGCATCCCTTGTGCCATGACTGTGGTTTGGAGAAAATCCTAGAGTGTCCTGGAACACAGTGATGCCACTTCTGGTTATATACTGTTGCAGGATGTCATGTGCATAAGTGTCAGTCCTCCTCCATCGCCCTGTCCTCAAGTTCTGCCCAATTCAACATTCCAATTTAAGAATCACAAGAACGAATCCCCTGCTTCTGTCCAGCCAACCCACTGGGCAAAAAAACCCCAGAAACAGGCATGGATCCTGTCCAGACAACCTTTCATTGTGCACCCTTCAGAAGTGAAAAACCAAAGCTCTTGCAAGGCCTTGGAGGGTTTTTTGCAAGATGGCAGGGGGGATCTGATTCTATAACAGCAGCAAAAGAACAGCAGGTTCGCAAGACAGATTCCTCACACCCTCTCAATGGCAGTCTGGGAAGAAATATCTATGTGAAAAACAAGCATGAGGAGTTTGAATTCCATTACGGATGAAGTTGGGAGCAAGGAAACGCTCACCTTTTGACCACAACAGCAACACAAGAGCAACAGCAACACGTGGGGAAAATATACATTAAGGGGTGGCAAAATGACATATATATCAGCACAGGAAAGTTGGCAACTTCAGAGCAGCAGAAGAAGATGAGATTGGATTTATACCCCGCCCTTCACTACCCAAGGGAGTCTCAGAGCGCCTTACAAACTCCTTTCCCTTCCCCTCCCCACAACAGACACCCCTGACAGAAACTGCTCTTTTTCAAGAACAGCTGCTTCCATCCTTTAGCTAGTAAGTTAGTAACCTATCATGTCCCTACTCTTTTCTATTCAAAGTGTACTTCTCAAATAAAGAGAGAAATATTTCTCTTCTAAATTTGCAACGTGGCTTTGTGTAGCTTTGTAAGCTGAGTAACCTGGTAAAGTAATGCTGCTGTGTCTGTTGCTTTATTTAAGGCCTCTGCTAACTAATGGTGACTGGACTAACCACACCAGTTAACCTCAAAAGGAAGTTACATCAGCCTGTTGGGACACTGCCCCCCCTCTCTTGGCGATGACATAGTTTCAAGTTGGCTGTGTGAGTGGAGAGAGTAGGGTTCGTTGGATGTCACCAGTGTGGAGCAAAGGTAAGAATGGATCAGATATTCATATGCCATCACAACCAAAAGGAATGGCTGCCATGGCGGAGATAGTTACACCCCCTGCAGTTAGTGGGATGCAGCAGGATTGAGTTGGGACACCGAAGGTTTATACTGGGCTGTGGCAACTGCACATGAAAGGAGTTGTGAGACTAGGCCCTCTGGAAAGTGGGCCTTTCTTGGTAAAACAAAGAGAAACGTATTTTCAGAGCTGCCTACACAGCACACCAGGCTTGGCTCACCTAGCAAAGAATCTTGTTGAAAGGTTTTAAGTCTTGCGTTTGGATGGGACCGTTCAGCTCTGGAAAACATTACATGTTGTGCTTCCACCAGTTCTAGCCTTTCCCCCCCTAAGGAGCTCACAAATCTCACATATCCAAACTCCCAAGTTTTGTTCTGTTCTTGACACCACACCCACGAGTAAAATCCGTGAGCTCTTCTGCATTGTATTAAAAAGCCCAGCAATTTCCAGAAGGCAACCCTCCTTTTTACAGTATTGCTGCATGACGATGAAATTCCATCCTGTTTTCTATTTAGCTGATGTGAAAAGGAACCCAAAAGATTTTGAATTGGTCGAGTCGCAATGAGCCATAGTGAACCAGTTTGGCTACAGACTTGATATGCTGCTAACGTTCACACGAGCCCCTAAGAGGTATGCTAGAAGGGCCACTAAGTGCTGGATCACATGGTTTCTGATGGGAGGCCCAGACCTTTTTAATGGCAAGTCACAGCTGACTTGACATTAAACCCCATGGGGTTTTCAAGTTGAGAGATATGTAGAGGTGGTTTGCCATTGCTTGGCTCTGTGTCTTCCTCGGTGGTCTCCCATCCAAATACTGACCAGGGCTGACCCTGCTTAGCTTCTAGGATCTGAAAGATTAGGCTAGCCTGGGCTGTCCAGGTCAGGGCATGAAATCATATAAAATAATACAAATACATAAAACCAATCTAATCCCCTCCCTGAAACTATAGGAACCCCTGCAAGTAACATCAAAAATAACCCACAAAACTGACTATACTTCACCATAAAGAGATAAGGAATGATTTTGCATTTCTCATTGCTGCTGTTTTAAACTCCCCCCCCAAAAAAATTGTAATCCTATTACAATTTTGCATCTTTTTTGTCCTAATCAACCCTCTGATTCTTCATTTTTGCACCATATTTTATTTCCTTGTACTGAATGTTTCTTGTAAATCATAAGTGTTTTCAACAACATTTGTATTGCCAAATAAACCCAAATAAAAGCTGAATAATACTGGCTTTTATAAGGTCTTTCTATTTGGTAGCTGAATACACATCAGAGAACCTGATTCGTCTGAACAATTATCCAAATAATACCAATAAGGTATTATCTGGATAATTATTCTACTCGGTTTATTCTGAATGCACACCCTAGTGAGAACGTACAATTGGCTATAGCTATGTGCAGCCATGTATTGAAGCAAGTCCAGCAAAGTTCTGTTTCTGAGGGTAAGAATCTAAATATCCTGGCACAGTGATCGAGAGTAATAAAAAAAAATGAGGCAAAGACACATGACCTGCGCCCAGAATGAGTGCTCCAGAGCTAAACAGAGCCAGTCTGGTGTAGTGGTTAAGTGCGCGGACTCTAATCTGGGAGAACCGGGTTTGATTCCCCACTCCTCCACTTGCACCTGGCTGGATGACCTTGGGCAAGCCATAGCTCTGTACCAGCTGTTCCCTCGAGGACAGCTTGGGAAAGAGTTCTCTCAGCCCCACCTACCTCCCAGGGTGTCTGTTGTGGGGAGGGGAAGGGAAAAGGAGTTTGTAAGCCGCTCTGAGACTCTTGAGTGAAGGGCGGGATATAAATCCAATCTCTTCTTCTTCTTCTTCTTCTTCTTCTAAACACACAGGAGGTTTGGAGCCACTTGAACAGTGTCGTGGCGTAATATGCTACAGTTAAGCACATTTCAGGGCCAGGTTTTGTCCCTCGTTATAGAGCAAAGAGCCAGATCTAGAACCAAAAGATTATCTTTCTTTCTAGGCTTGGAAGAATGAAAGAGAGCAAAGAGGGTATCCCAGTGTAATGCTTGACTAGTTGAAGGGGACGAGTTCGCCATTCATGTGTGCCCAATATTGATGTGATAAGGAACCAAGCAGTTTCGAATCAGTCCATATGGGAAGAACTACAGTGACTTATGGCATCCACGGGTATGATAGGCCACTGAAAGTCGCATGAGACATTAATAGGGATGCTAGTAGTCCCATAAAGTGTGGGATTAGACAGTTTCAGACCTGTGAGAAGAGGTGGGTTTTTTTTAACCATTAAAATTAACCCACCATGCTGTAGATTGACATGACGACACATTTCTTTTCCTTCAGGAATTGCACTGGAGTGGAGAAGAGAGGGATCAAGTAGAGAAAATTCACGCAGTCCGCTTCTTAGGTTTACATCTGATTGGAGGGTTGAATTCCTTATTCTTTTTTTTTTGATTCCCCCACATACTGAAGGCTGCTTTGATTTTGCTTCTCCTTTGTGCAAACAGAACCAGTGACTGTACGGTTTTCTCTTTCCTCGCATCACTTTTCCCCCTGCAAAATGTACACATTTGTGAACAAACTTTGTGCATCAATAAATCATCCTTGTACGCGATACCTATAATATCTGTACTAATGATATACACTGTACTTATCAATACTGTCTAAACTGGATATCAATCCCATGCAACATGTAGACACAAGGTAAGTAAATCTATTTTTTGGTATAGTGGTTTTGGTATAGAGAGCCAGTTTGGTGTAGTGGTTAAGTGTGCGGACTCTAATCTGGGAGAACCGGGTTTGATTCCCCACTCCTCCACTTGCACCTGGCTGGATGACCTTGGGCAAGCCATAGCTCTGTACCAGCCATTTTCTCAAGGACAGCTTGGGAAAGAGCTCTCTCAGCCCCACCTACCTCAAGGATGTCTGTTGTGGGGAGGGGAAGGGAAAGGAGTTTGTAAGCCGCTCTGAGACTCCAAGTGAAGGGCGGGGTATAAATCCAATCTCTTCTCTTCTCTCTCTATAAAATCGGGACTGAAAAGTGGAGAATGTAAACTGTTGGCCAACATATAAATGGACAAAGAATGAAACAGAGAGCAACTGTTGATCCCAATGGGTCTGATTCATGTATGCACTCATTTGGAACAGTGTGAACGATCACAATTCCTATGCCATTTGGCCAATTTCAGCCACATCACAGGATTTCAGGATTGAGAGAGTAATGACTGGATTATCTTGTATCATATTTGGCTGACTTGACTTTTGAAAAGGGCACATAAAGGCATGTGGCTGGGAGAAATGCACTTTGAATTGCTCCACATGGATATTTCTGCACTCTTCAGCCATTCGTATCCTATGGGATCCTCAGTGCAGATCATGTGACTATGTCCCCGATTTAAATAAATTCCTTCCTCTTATGAGATAGGACACTTGTTTGTTTATTTCTCCTTCTTAGAAAAGTGCCACAATAGACAACAAGTTAAATCATGTTTCCCAAACATTTCTTGCGAGCCAGGAAGGAATGTGCAGCCTTTCCACAAATCATGAATGTTTTGCTATTAGTGGGCAGTTTCTGCAAGCTTGCAGGGGCATGAATGGATTGTGGCTTACACTGTCACCATCCCATTTTTGCCTTGCTGTTCCTAGACAAGAATCTGATCCTCAAAGCCTCCTCCCCTTCAGCTATGTTAATCTCCTTGAGAGAGCATGTAGTCCCGAGATCATAATTAGTAATACGATCAGCCTCCTTTGAAATCCAGAAGGACCCCAGTCTTCCACACAGCAAGGAAATACAGGCTGAGTCCCATGATCATCTTTTAACATGGCAAATCCATAAGTATTAATCTTTTCCGTAGCCACTCTGAATGGGCAAAAACTTTGGCCTCTGTCCTTGGACTCCTATCCTCAAAAGAGAAGGTCTTTCATAAATGTTTGTGACAGTCACCCCTTATTCCTCTCTAAATTAAAAAAAATACTGTTTAATCTTCCCCACATGCACACACACATGGGTTTTTTATACTACTGAAGTGTATCTATATCTAACCATGTTTGGGACTTCCTGCGGAACTTAACTTTTTTAAAAAAATCAATCTGTGTCAAATATCATGGTTATGCTGATTCAGATTTGCATTCTGGCAGTCACTGCAAAATATGGGGTGCTTTTTATAAACTTATGGACAGTCTTGGGTAGTTCCCTATTATTCCTTTCCCAATGAACAATTTGTACTCCTCCCCCCCCCCCAAAACAATGGCTATTGTGAGCAAACTATAGGAGAACAAAACCCATTATTTTGCTGGGAAGGATACCATCATAGGGTTGCCAACTTCCAGCGGGACCTGGAGATTTCCTGGAATTATCTCCAGACAACAGAGATTAGTTCCCCTGGGGAAAAATGGCTGTTTTGGAGGGTGGATTCTATGGCATTATATGCCACTAAAATCCCTTCCCTCCCCCAAACTGTTCTCTCCAAGCTCCTCCCCCAGATTTCCAAGAATTCCCCAGCCTGGAACTGGCAACCCTATATATTAAACATCTTTTCTGTCCATCACACCCCATTCATTCCAACAGGTTCTGTGCCTTCACATTCTGTTTAAAGCAAAGGGTGACGACTGTCGTAATGGGTCAGGGAAATCTTGACTGGTGGCTTCATTTACAGTCTGTTCACGTTTCAAAATGGCATCCAATTCTCCCTGGAATTGTGCTTGTCTGACAATGTTTTCATGTTTGGCTGGCAGGGTCAGCTGAAGTGCTCCTGACATTACTGGACAAATTGCTATTAACATTCTTTCCACGGCCTTGAGAACTGATTGCTTTAATTGGTACCATATACTTTTAAAAATAAATGGCAGAGCCTGTTAGTACACATTTAGCCTGAGAAATACATATTTAGAAAAGTATTTCAAATCTATTATCCTGCATGTTGCCGGGAATGTCTGCCAGAATTTGGAATATATTAACCTGCTCGCTGCTTAATTTGCAGGGTAATTATTATCACTTGTATGGCATGAAGAAGAACAGACTTTTCAGATCTGGTTTCAGGTATTCCTTGTCTCCTTGCAAACTTTCCTTCTTCTCTTCAGTTGAATTATTGCAGGTTTTAACTTGCGCAAATACATTTCTGGTGAAGAGACTGAGAGGGTCTTTTGTATGTTTAGAGATCAGTTTTGTTAGGGAAAGAAATTTACCTCTTGGGTGTCACCAAACTGTAGTTGGTGTAAATTCCAGCAACAATAGCCTTTTTTGGATGTTCAAGAGAGGGGAGGAGTTACAATGAATGTGCATGGTTGGAGGAGAATTGCAGTGACAACTTTCACCCCAGACTATGCACAGGAATGAGAACCAGTGCACAGACCTCTGTGAGCTCTGTGAGATCACAATCAGGTACCAAGGTAGATCTGGGGTTCCTAAACACGTGGAAAGAGCCATACCTTTGAACTTCGGCACACACACAGGCGCCATACATCGTCTATATATCTATTTCTCAAGTCTGGGCCAATCTGCAGATATTGGGCCCAAGCTGGCAAGGGATTTTTCTCCAAACTTGGGGGGAACCCCAGATTTGCAGAAAAATCAACCCCCCCCCCCAAATGTTTTAAAATACAATGGGGAAGTTTAAATCCCCTCCCCAAACAAAAACATTTTATTCACATGGGCAGAGTAATTACCAGAAGAAATCAGCCATTGATGTAGCTCCTGGAGACCCTGAGGTTGAGGCTACAGCTCCTGACACCCAGTGACTGCCAGACATGGGTCAAAGCCAGCCATCTTTAGGACAGTCCTCCTCCATAAGGCCTGGTGCCTCCAGAAGGAACATAGCTTTGGAGAAGGCTCTCAGTAGCTGCTCTATGCTGTTATCTGCTAGGATGTAGAGGTTGTAGCAGTTCCCAGAAGCCCTGCTGCAGCTGTTGTATCTCCCAAGTACCAGGCCATTGGCACCTTGGGGCCTTGCGGCCAGCCAGTGCAATGCCTCCTTGGGGCCCTGTGATCATACAGTGGCTTCTGAAGGTCCTGCCACAGCTACAGTGGCTCCTAATGACCAGGCTGTTTGCTTAGCAGCTTCTGGAGGCCCTGTGGCCAGCAGCACAACTCCTGTGGGCACTACCACAGCTTCCATGGCTCTCAACAGCCAAACCATCAGTGCAGCAGCTCTGAGGGACCCTGCTTCAGCTTCCATGACTCCCAGGGGCAACGCCCAGGCATCTGAGGAACAGGTGGAGGCACCATCCATGATGGGGAGATAAAAGAGGGGAGTTTATTTGAGATGGGGTGGGTGAAGAGGTGAGGTAAATGGCCTGAGAAGAGGTCAGGTGGGGAAAAGGGGGGATTGAGAAGGGGTGGGGGAATAAGGGGGAGATTGTCTGAGAAGGGGTGGGAAGAAGAGAGAAGAGGGAGAGATTGACATACAAGGGTTGAGGGGAGAAAGGGAAGAGAGAGAAGATTGCCAGAGAAGGGGGGTCAGAGGCAGAAGACTGACATAGAAGGGGTAAGGGTAGAAAGGGGGGGGGGGAGCTGATTGATACATAAGAGGTCAGGGCAGAAAATAAGGGGGAATATTGACTGAGAAGGGAGAAGAGGAAAAGAAGCAAAGGCAGAGAGATGCCCCCTCCCCACAAGTTTCTTCATCAGCCCCTGCTTGTATATTCTAATAGCCACGTCGGCTAAACCTGAGGCTACTTAAATCCAGTGATGGGAGCTGTGAATGGAGAAGACGAATCTTTCTGCAAACCTAAAAAAACACCCTAGGTTTGCAAAAAACCCTGAAATCTAAAACAAACAAACAAAACACTGAACTCTAAAACAAACAAACAAACAAAAACAAATAATAAAAGGAGCACCTGTAGCTTTAACAAATGGAAGTCCTCAGTGACAGGTGCTAGGAAACCAGAGCATTCTAGGCTTGATAGCTGTCAGTAAATGGCAGAGGGAGGGGGCAGGGCCCTTTCCAGGGCTGCTTTGGCATTTGAGGGAGGACTTATTGAGTCCAGGCCTAGCAGCACCCTCTGGATTGGGCCGCTGGGGGGAACCCCGCCCCCAAATTGCCGGGCTGCGAAGATGTGCCTGGCGTGATGATGTCACCATCATCGTGTCGGGCATGTTCCAGGGGGGACGCTCTATAAATCGAGGGGAAACTCTATGGTTTCCCCTCAAATTACAGAGGCCCCGCCCCATCGTGCCAGACACGATGACATCCCTTCCAGGCAGCAACGGACTCCCCCCCGCTACAGTAAAGGTAGGACTCGGCAACCCTAAAGGAGAGCAATGTGCTCCCCCACAACGCCTTGAAGGTTCCCTGGCCCAATGGCTGGCCCCACACAACTGGGCCATAGTTTTCCTAGGAAGAGGCTTCTGAGGGGTGGGTGGAAAGAAAGCTGAAGGTGAGTTTGCTGTTAGGTGGGAAGGAGAGAAGGAAACATGAAAAGGGGAGAGGCTATGGAGGCTTTCAGGAAAGGGAAAGAGGAAACAGTGGGAAAAATGAGATCCCCCCTGGGAAGTCCTTGCAGTTCCCGCTTGTTCTTTCCTATGACCCCACATATGTTGGAGGTGGATCTTGTAGCAATGCTGCTCTTCCCCAACACGTGCTTATTTTATCCCCGAGACTGTCTTTGAAAAGGCTGTATATAAAACTGTACTGTGAATGACCCCAGACACATGTATTTGCACACCTTCAGCTGTCTGTAAGTTTACTGTATTGTGGGTCCTTGTAAGATCACTAGAAGTCCAACTATGTCAGGAAGAAGTTAAAAACATCAGCTGCAATCATAGCGCAGTCAGGGGAAAAAAGCACAGAAGGGGCAACCCATGGTTCCATTTAAATCCAATTTGCCTATTCGGTGGGTGGGGGGTGGGGGGTGATTGGCTGCAATAAAAAAAAGTTTCAAAATGCCTCTGAGCTTCTCCCCCAGCTTCACATTACAAGGGCCAGGTTGTGCAGCCACCGGGATTAAAACCCCAACCCTGGGAGACCAAGGAATAAACCTGCCCCTCAAGTATATACACATGCATATGGAATGGTAACCCATGTGACTCTACTGCTAAAATGCAATTGGGAGGGGGGCTTTTCATATTTCATTTCCTTTTTCAAAAGCTGTCTTTCAGAGGAAGTGGAACTTAACATGATTAAACTGTCGAGGGGGGTGGTTTAAATTCAGTCAATTTCTGTTCATTATAAACAACCCTACATTCCTGAGCTAGTATGGTATGACTAACATATGTCACCGACTCCCGGTAAGGCTGATGTACCCTTTCACATTTTAACAGTCCGTCAGACATTAATGTGACTTAAACATCAAAAACAGGTTCATTTTGCCATTAATATCCTGAAACAAGAACATCTAATATACACATCCTGAGATTTAATCTGTAAACTTAACCAAAAATGTCTGGGGTGGAGGGGAGTTTTGTTTAGATTTCGGTAGTGCTACTTCCATGAAGCATGAGCAGCGGGCTATCTTTAGTGTTAACTTAAAAGGCTCTCTCTGTGATAGCGTTCTGATGTCTTCTCTTATAGAAGCCTTCTGCTGACATGCCGGTCCCTTTTCAGAGACACCAGTCACACCACACTTATGGCTAACAATACGGCGCTTCTCTTATAAAGAGGGGAAATGTCAGTTGTTCTACGGCACGCACGTACACACTCATAGATAATTTCCTATTCTGGGAGCAGGTTGTAAAACAACATGAAATGCAAATGAATCAGGGTTTTTTGAATCAGACAATATCTTTCAGACGATATCTTCAGTAGCTTAAAAAAAAGAGGAACAATGTCTCGTGAAGGTGAAAGGAACGAATGGCCATTCAGTTCACTACACCCTGACAAGCGGGGCTTCCTTTTGAGCAAGCACATACAGGACCTGGCTTTAACATTGTTCTCGTGTGATTGGAATTGGGCTTGCTCAAGCAATCCCTGGTGCAGAGAGCTTCATGGCTGTGCGTGGTAAGTGTAGAATTTGTTCTTTGGTAGGTAGTTTGAGTTGCTTGCAGACAGCTGAAGCCCGTTTGCCAGGTTTGTGCAAGCACAGTTGTGCAAGCATCTGTTTGTGGGGATTGTGCAAGCACAGTCAGAAGCATCTGTTTGTGATGTGGATCCCACCCCGACCACCTGTCTCCATTAGTTGTTTACAGAAAGAATACAACATAAAAATAGAAAAAAAAATGCATCCAAGGAGGAGAACCCCTTGAGTCTTATCATTCGGTGTAAGTATGAGTCTGACTGCCTTCTTAACTATGGCCAGTCTCTCTGACTGAAGAGCAGTTTATGCATATAGATCCTGCACAGCATCATGGGAGTTGTAGTTCTCCCCCATGTACCTACCATTACAAGTTATTTGTTCTTTGACTTTCTAATTGATTGGCTTGTTGTTCAGGGAGCTTTGTCACTGAATGGTACACAACCTGTCCTTGACCCTAGGTGACAGATCTTGCAATGGATCCCAGTAACTGCAAAGTCACCAATAGCAGGCAGTAAGCAAGTCATTTTTAAATGATGCTACCTAGTGCATCGGGGCAGACTCAGTGATCTGTACAGTGCAATGAGCTGACCCATCCATGACTCTGGGGAGATATTTATGGCGCAGGGGCAAAAATGACTGCAAGACACAAAGGAATAAAAGCTATCAGCTGTGCTTTCTGCACAGGTGCAATGCTGTCTGGCCCAGTGTTTGAATAGGGCAGTGAATCCTGGGGGCAAGATGAACTGATCTGAGGCTCAGCTTGTGGGTAAAACTTGGCTGATGAAGGCAGGCATGTTTCACTGGTGAACATGCCACGTCAGAATCACCTAGCCAGAATCCAAGATTCTTCCACGATTCTGAAAAAGTACAAGGCAGAATTAGTAGGAACAGTAAGATAGCAGGCATGCAACATGTTTCCCTCTAAAAATTTCAGGGACCTGATGCCATAAAAAGGGGGAGGGAATGGAATCCAGACAACATAACCTTGTCATGATTCCTTCACCGCTTTTTAAGAACTGTTCTCAGGTCACAAAGTAATTTTCCTGGGAGAGGTGAAACGCAGTGCACAGAGACATCATTTCAGAGACAAGTTCTTCAGCCTTGCAAATCCACGCTCCGTACTGTGTCAGAGCTAAGCCTCTCAACAGTTGTTATTTTTTTAAAAAGTTCTTGTGGTTTAAATGAATTGATGATTCCATCTAATATCTTAGGATGTTTGGACTTCAAGATTCAGCATTGTCAAAGTCTCTCCTCAGTGCCAAGAACACAGGTTAAAGAAAGGTCAGGACTGATATATAAACTCACTGGGCTGAACTGAGAGATTCGTATCTTTCAGGAAATGGCAGCGGAGCTACCAGCTCTGTTTGGCTCATGAGAATGCAATGCACATGCATGTCGAGGCACACAAGCACCGAGATGCGCAGTCATGCACGAAGGAGGGTTTTTGCCCCCAGTCAATCATTCCAAGGTCACATTTACTGTCAGATGTTCTCAGCCAACCTTTGCTTAAACTTTTCATTTGTGCATTCATTCTTTTCTGTTTGGCCTTACAATCCTGATGAGAATCTCCAAATGACTTGCAAAGGGTAAAAAAGCACATTATACTGTAAAATCTACTTTAAGAGCTCAGAAAACTAGCCTAACAAACTTACATTGAAAGTAGCAGGAGAAATTAAAAGTTTGGCCAATGTATGCCCTTAAGTGCCGGGGGGGGGGGGGGAATTAACACTGCAATCCAAAGCAATCCTTTATTTTATTTACTTACTTCTTTTGTACCCCACCTTTCTCCCAAATGGGGACCCAAAACGGCTTCTATGATTCTCCTCTCCTCCATTTTATCTTCACATTAATCCCATGAGGTGGGTTAGGCTGAGAGTGTATGGTTGCGATCAGACAGGTCTTTAGCACCGCTCAAACGTTCTGGACAATTTCATGTTTCTGAATGGCCCGTGAAATTTATGAACTTTGTTAATTGAAATGGTACCTAGAGGAAGGTACCACTGGTGGTGCTTTTACCATTCAAGCCTGTGCATGCGTAGAAAAACAAGTACATGGTGAGGCACATGTGCACATGTGCACCAATGCTCCCTCTAAGCTGTGGAGTCTTGTGAGCAAAAATGCTACTTTGTGAGCTACTGGCATTAAAGTTGTGAGCGAGCGATTTGGCTACTGCATAAATTAGTTTGGTCTGGAGCCATCCTTCCTGAGCTAAGACAAAAATGTGTGAGCTGGAGGCTAAAAAACTGAGCTAACTCACACTAACTCAGGTTAGAGGGAACACTGGCACAAACAATTTTTTTTTAAAAAACCCTGATCGCGTGGCTTTTTTAGGTGGACAATCCACCGTGGAATCCATGCGCGGTAAGGCTATTCACAGGGGTGCTGTCTGGTCGTGCAAAGATCGGGATCAAATTAGAGCTGGGCCAATGGCAGGATTAGCTGCCTGTCTGAATGCACCCTAAGACTGACCTAAGGTCACCTAGCAAGTTTTCCAAGATAAAATGGGGATTCAAACCTGGGTTTCCCCGACGTGCCAGCCACCACACAAAAGTGGCATGCTGCTTTCCCTGGCCTTAGAAGGAGATGATTGTACTTAGGTATGCACCGAAAAACATCTTCAGAGCTGCCTAAAATCAGAGAAACTAGTGTGGGGTGTGCATGTGGATAATTTCATGAGGAGGATCATCCAACCAAGGGCAAGGGAAACCTAACTCCCACAAGCAACAGAACTTGGACCAGAACTTCCCGCATTGCCCTGAGGAGTTTCCTGTGGGAGAAGACAGCCCTTCAGCTGTCCGTAACCAAAAAAGCAGGGAAGCGTTAAGCAAAATGGCATTTTTATCTCGCTACTATTAAGAATATTTTACTGTTTAGGCAGAGCCTTTTCACCCTTGTGATCCCTCAGCACACCGCTGGGATTGAATAAATATTGTTAAATAGTGATGACAGGGCTAGTACTTAGCACTGGAGCTGTTTTATGACTACCTCATCTCAGAGTTGTTCTCATTCAGTTTTTCGTCCTGCGCAACAACAACCATTGCTCATACATACAGCTAGCCAGATTATTTACCTTCAGTGAAAGCAGACAATGCTGGAGCTATCCCAAGGCTACTAGGTCAAAAGAACATCCATACAACTGGAGACTAACAAACAGGTGCAACTACTAAAACAGGTGCCATGACTGGAGTACTGTGTTGCCCTTCATTAGTACACCAGTTTGTTGTTGATACCAAGAGAACCTCTTAGAAGAGTCATTTAACAGTGTCCTGGATAGGTCCCTGCAATGTGCTGAGATAGGGGAACCAATGAAGCTGCTTTGTAGGAGCCAATCAGGCTCTCAGGTCTATCCAGCTGGGCATTGACTGCTCTGACCGGCAACAGCGGCCATACAGGCTATCATATGGAGGAAGGGCTGTCCAAAAAGCTGAGATCCTTTCACTGAATATGCCAAAGATTGAACCTGGGACCTTTTGCGTGTACAGCAGGTGCTCTTCCAGTGGTATGTAGCAATGGGAAGCATCCTAGAAACTGCGAGGACTCATCGTCCCAAAAGGCTCGTTTACACAGGCATGTACAATGACTGATTTTTTTCATCACTTAATTATGCAACAGGAAATGTTTTCTTTTTTTTTAAAAAAATAACTTTTTTGCCAACAGTTTTATTTCTCTGTTGGCTTTGCAAATGTGTACATATCATGCAAGGTATTTATAAGTACACCAGTCATCATTTATATGCGGTCACACAAACTTACTTGGATAAACTATTGGGGACTGTGTTCTGTACTACTGTGTATAGTTTGCTGTGGGTTGGATCCTATTGCCTAGTTTTGCATTATTTAATGTGTCATGTTAACACCTATGCCTTGCTTCAGTTCTGTTTTTAGACTTATGGCTGGTTTCACAACCCAAATCCAAATTCATTGTTTATTGAACACCCCATCTTGTTGTCTGCAATGACTCACTCGGTGGAATCTGCCTTCAGTCCAAGTGAGAAAGGCAGGCTATAAATAATGTAAATAAGTAATGTATACAATAAGTATAATGTGCAGTGCTGATTGACCAATGTGCTAATAACGCTGAAAAATGTATACATTATATGGAGGAAATGTCACGCAAGGAAACCCAACATGATGCAAAATGAAAGAACTGCTGGTTCCAGTTGCATAAAGGAAAAACAAAGTCAAAACCATGTCCTTCCCACCTGCTTTTCCTGTGTGTTGTTCTGTATAAGTCATCACACAAGTTGTGGTTATGACATGGCTCTGGGAACACTTTATGGGAAAGTCTCAGTTCATGTGGTCAGTTGCATTATACCACATGAATAGGGGAGGAGCAAACCTATCAGCATGAAACTCCCTGTTGCAAATGTAACACATCGCCTGCAACCTATGGTTCTAGGCCACATGGGGCTCCATATGGAACCAAATATGTCTTTTTTAAAAAAGACAGTAAAAGCTTTGAATTAAGGCTTATTGGAGGCATAGGTAGATAGGGTGCTAGAACAGGTGCTAGAGGTATGCAAATAAAACCAAAAGTGAATTTTAATCACACCATTAATAACAAAAAAAATAATCACCAGTAGGTGGCACAAGCCATTAAAAATTGCTCCAGTTTAGGACTTCCGGCAAGATTTGCGACCATGGCGGATGCGCTCCTCCGCACTAGCGGGGAGCGCGATCCGTACCCGGCGGGAAGAAGGGGCTTCGGACCGGTGCCGAGCCCCCAGAGACCCTAGTGAAGGGGCTCTGCCTGGGGTGGCACGAGGGGGATCTCTCCCTACGGTGGCGATCGAGGGATTGAGGTCCCCTTTCATCACCCCCATAGGTTCCCCCGTCCGTGGGAGCCGTATGGCTAAAAGCGCAAAACCGAGAAGCAGCAGAGAGTGTGAAGCAATGAGGCTGGAACTGACAGTTACGCTTGGAGAAACAGTGAGTCTGAAGTAAAAAGAAACAGAATACAGCGGGAAAGGCGGGTGGAGTAAAACCCCCCCCCCTCGAGACTGGCGTACTTACGGGACTCTTTACGTGGCGTTACTGCATGAAAAAACGTATGTTCGGCTTGCTTGATGGCAGCATCGCTCTTTAGAGGATATGAACTTTAAAAAGATATAAGCGCAGTCGTGGAATTTGCTCCTTTCGTCCATCTTATCTAACTATCAACAAAGAAGCACAGTCTCAACAATGGCGGGGAAACCGAAACCTTCCCCCAAACTAGGAAGTACAGCTCCGAGTTCAAAGGTTGATACCACGGAGATGAGCACGGTGTTCTCCTCGTTATTGCGACCTCTAGTGGACCAAATGACAGCTCTCAACGTTAAGATGGACAAGATGCAATTGGACCTGAAGGAGTCGAATAAAACTACAGAGAAGCTGCAGCGAGAACTTCTGGAAGTTAAGACTTCAGTTAAAAATCATGATTCAAGACTACAAAAAGCGGAGAAAGAAAAGGCCTTCCATTCTGATCAGCTCTTGAAACTTCAGATGGAAAGATCGAATTTTTTCCTAAGACTTCAGAATGTACCAGAGGATAAAGGAGAAGACCTTAAAAATCTGTTAAGTGAAGCGCTTGAACCAGTGACGGGCTTAAAAGCAGCGGAAATAAAAAGCGATATGGATATGGTTTACAGAACCTATCCAGATTATACTAAAAAGAAAAGCCTGCCTGGTGAGATTCAGATAAGGTTCTCCAAAAAGTCAACAAGAGATGTGGTGCTCAGGACCACAAATAAAGCAGTTCTGAAGATCAAAGGAAAAGAAGTTAAAGTGATGAAAGACATCCCATTTGAAATAAGGAAAAGAAGGAAAGCCTATGGAAAACTGACATCTTGGCTACAGTCTGAATCTATTATCTATAGGTGGAATGTTCCGGAAGGACTGAGCTTCAGCATCAAAAACAAGAAATACAAGATTGACTCTGTCCAACAGGCGAAAAGTTTTTTGGAAAAAAGCAAAGAAAAGAAAAAAGAGAAAGACTCAGATGGTTCACTGGCATCGCAAGAAAGTATGTATGGATTTGATAGCTCAAAGAGCGAAGAAGAAACGTCGGACTCGGAAAAGGGAGCAGCAGCCCCAAAAGTACAAGAAGAGACTGTTAAGACAAGAAGAGGACGAAAGAAGAAATAAAGGCTGAAATGTTTTTTGAAACTGCACTTATATATAATAGATTATGTGTATAATTAAGCATTCCTTCAAAAGAGCATGTCTGTCAAACAGCTTTTTTTTATTTTTCATGTATCATCAGTAACAATTTTATCTAAATATTAGCCAAGGTTTAAAACGCTTCATATGTATTAATGGCATAGTAATATTAAGCAAATGATAAAGCACACTCTGTATAAGGTAAACATAGCTTAGAAAAGTAGCGTTGTAGAATTAGATATAGATAAAATTAATAAAAATTAAAAAAAAAAAAATTGCTCCAGTTTAAATCTATCAGTTTAACAAGAAGGCAGATAAACCACTGAACTGGTTCATACAGAGCAATCAACACATATCACATACTAAGTTGGTACTACTTATTGTGAGACCTTGGTATGCCATTTGCATTGAGGCTGCAGAAACATTAACACATGACATAACCCAGTACTGAGCCAGATCATTGGTCAGTATTGTATCCTCTGACTGGCAACAGGTCTCCAGGGTTTTGGGTTGAGGTCTTTCACATCACCTCTGCTGTCTGGTTCTTCAAACTGGAGATGCTGGAGATTGAACCGGGGACTAACTGTGTGCAAAGCCAGTACTCTACCACTAAGCCGGAGCCCCTCCCCAAAATGAGAGCACATGACTGGCCCAAGGTCACCTACTTAGCTTCACTTGGGTCTTTAATTGTAAAAGGCTTCTGATCCCTGGTGTACCCCAACTCCAAAGTGATGTGTAGTGATACGATTATGAAAGTTCTGTCCATGGCGACCTGTAATGATCTCCATGAACATGGCTGCATGAACTGGCATGTTTACGGAGAATTCTGTTCCATTCACCCTCCTCACAGTGCACTAAGTTTGAGGCATCCCTCCATCATATATTAATGTTAAAGCCAGGAGATCTGATGCCAAGCACCGTTTGTGATACACATTTGTGCTCCCTTTTGCTGGGAACCCCACAGTTATATTGGAGAAGAAGAAAAAAAGAGGCGTCTTATACTGGCAAATCATTTCATGCTTTGCACCCAAAAGAAGCACGTTGTATTTTGCAATTATTATTCTGCTAAACCCGCTGCCTTTAAAAGTCAAGAAACTGATAGAGGCCTCCATGGCTGTCAAATCACTCTTGGCTTCCTTCGCGGTTCCGTCTGTCCTCTGGGGATACAGTGGAAAATTTGTTTTTACATGAATCTGAGTTGATCTTAGTGAGGCGATGTCAATCTCCAATTTGTCTTCTGGGGATACCCCGGTTCCTGGGATTGCTACTTTCTCTGTGACATGGCTTTTATAGGGGGTAGAACCAGAATATTGAGATCATTACTTCCAGATGGAAAGGTTGGAAAAGACAAAACATTTTTGGCAATGGAAAGGTGGACAGATCTGTGTGTGTGTGTGTGTGTATGGGGGAGGGGGAGATAGGACCATGACATATTGAAACAATCTAGGCGGAAGATGCAACACTAGCCAAGGCTGTCAGATGGATGCTTGGGGGTGGGGGAGAGAATTATATAGTTGGTTACAAGATATTGCATATCCTACAAACCCTTCCAGCCTGTGAGGCTGAGAAGACTGCAAAGGAAGCTTGCTTGTTTAGCTTATGTTACTAGAGTCCATTTTATGTAGAATAAGCTCGGTTTTTGTTTGTCTCTGAGAAACCTTAAGCTAGTTTTTTTAATGTGACACACGAGCTAGCGGTGCTTAAATGACTCCGGGTGCTTGAGGTTACAACTCTGAATTTTCTGTATTATTTTCGTTGCTGAAAAAAATCTGTAGTACTAAAACTACTACTAGTCATAGAAGAAGTGCCTGAATTCTCACTCTACCCACCCACCCACAAATGAGCCATGCTTCTGTTCACCGAGATGACTTGGAAGTCATTTTTTAAGCAGCTACACTGCATGGTTTTCCCACTAGGAGGCACCTAAAGCACACAAGATGAATCATTTCTACAAATCTACTCTATCCCTATATACTTTCCAGATGGTCTTGTCAGTGGAAAATGCTTAGGGGCCTTTTAGATCTTAAATACCATTATAAAGTATGCAGTGTGCAAACTGCCAGTGTACTAGCTAAGGGGAAACAAATGGAGTAAAGTTCCCACTCCCAATGCCACAAAGGTAATTCTTTTCGTTTCAAAGTGTTTATTGTAAATTCCATTAGGGTAGCTGCATTAGTGTGCAGTAGTCAAAATGATGAAGAGTTCTGTGGCACCTAGAGTCTAATGCACTTCTTGTGGGTTCAGCTTCCATGAGCCAAAGCCTGCTTGGTCAGATCCAACATAGCTATGGCTTGATCAGATCCCTGATGGAATGGGCCTATGCTCACGGGAAGTTTATGCCATAAGAAACGTGTTAGAGTTAGATTCCGGCCAGCTCTTTCAACTGATCTCAACTAATTCCCCTCCTTGGGGAGGAAGGCAGCATAGTATAGACTGACATCATCAGATTTCGGACGCTGAGCAGGGTCAGTACTTGGGCGAGAGACCACCAAGGAAGACTCTGCAGAGGAAGGCCATGGGAAACCACCTCTGATTCTCACTTGCCTTGAAAGCCCCTTGCTAGAATTGCCATAAGTTAGCTGTGACTTGGCATCATTTTATACACACAAACAGGGGTCCGTTGGAGCGGGAGCGCACAGGAGTGCAGCTCCGGGAGTGAGGAGCCCAGGGGGCAAGCACATGACCAAGCCCCGCCCCCTCCTTGGCTTCCCCGAGCAGTGCAGAGGCGCAGCGCCCCGGGGAGATAAAGGGTCTTTATTGTTTTTAATGTTTTGTTTTAATATTGATAATTTTATCATTGTTCCTTTTATGACTGTGTGCTGCTTTTCCAGAGACTTGCTCAAGGTGGCATATAAATTTTCTAAGTATACCATTTTTTATCTGGGCACATGGCACATAAGTACTGGAGAAATTTCACCAGCCCTTCAGCAGCTTCCACCCCATCAGTTTGGTGTAGTGGTCAGGAGTTGGACTCTAATCTGGGAGAACCGGGTTTGATTCCCCACTCCTCCACATGCAGCTGCTGGTGTGACCTTGGGCCAGTCACAAGTTCTCTCAGAGCTATTCTCTCATGAGCAGTTCTCAAAAGACCTCTCTCAGCCCCACCTACCTCACAGGGTGTCTTGTTGTGGGGAGGGGAAGGGGAAGGGAAAGGGATGGGTGGTGCACATGTCCTGGGTATCTCAAGTCTACTTGAAACCTGGTGGTTTCAAGGGAGCAGGAAGAGAATGAGGGTGTGTTCTTGACGCTTATTTTTATTGCACAAAGTATTGGATGGGGAAGGGAACGGAGGAAGAGCAGGTCAGTTTCACTCACCTGTGGAGTGGAGCCTGAGGGGTGGGTGTTGCCTTCTGACACACTTCCGGTATGTTAGGGGGCGTGGCATATGCAAATGAGTTATGCTAATGAGCTCCTGCACCTCTTTTTCTACGAAATGACCCCTGCACACACACAATTCCCTTCCATACTACAAGCCCTTGTAACACACAGTTTTTAATTGTGCAGATTCCATTATCTTCACCATACCTTTTCATGGTGGTCCGAGGGGACACTCTCTTTCCTTCTTCACCACAGGAAATGCTGGCTGGAGCCAACCACTTTGCCATCAAGGTGGTATTATTCAAATGGTCTTTGTTCTGTTATATGTTCATTCATGTCCCCAATTGCACTGATGAACTCCAAGCAGAGAGACCCAAGCTTCTAAAAATGGTGGCCCCCAACCCGCATCTACATTCACCTTTATAAAAGTGTAAGGTTTTTTACACACATGAAGCTGCCTTATATCGAATCAGGTCGTAATCCAATGGAACAGAATCCTATGGGATGAAGCCGTGTTTACTTCTGAGGGAGTGAGCAAGCATACATATGATCAGATTGCAGGCCTGGCTTTATAGGACTTCAAGGGAAATCAAGTTTTCCTGTTCATTGGATGTCTTAAATGATGGGTTTAAGTCATGTTTTCAAATGTATTTTTATGGTTATTGCCTTGTTTACTTTGCAAGCCACCTTGAGTTCTGTAAGGTAGAAAGGTGGCTAATCAGTGTTTTAAATGAATCAAAATCTTGGGCTTTGTGTTGGAAGTGAAGGACTCTGCGATGTTCATTTGTCCGGAGGACACAGGCACTTCAGAGGGGCAGTAGAGATAGCAAGGCAAGATAGGTCAGATCCAGTATCCTTCCTCTTGTCTGCTCTGCTGTTCTTTTTTTATTTACCCAGAATGCTACACTTAGGGGTTCCTACGTTCCAACTAAATCCTTCTCTTCCTGTTTCTCTCTCCAACCACCATAAGGGAAGGGTATGCTCTTCATAATCTCTTACCATCCTAGTTTAGACACATAAAAATATTTTTCTCTGCCTTTCCTATCCCGTATGAAGTTCCTTTATGATAAAAAAACTTGTTTTTGTTTTTTTCCCCTTTGCTAAAACCAACAAGCCTTGTGCAGACTTTATCCAAAAGCTACGTCCCCCTCCCCCGCACCAACCTAGCTCTGATTCCCAAGATACTGAAACACCACTCTGATTTAAGGAAGCCTAGCAAGCAGGCATGCCACGGATTTTGCCACAAATGTATTTGATGGTCAGACTTCTGATGCTTGATTGTGTCAACGGGTCTGTTCAGTTTGGCAACAAACAACTGGAACACCTGCCAAACAGGTTAGCGTCGGGTTTGTTTGGTTTTGGGTTTTTTTGCAAAACCGTGCATGTGTAAAAACCATGCCAATCCAAACAGATTGGCAGCCACTGATATCTCTAAAGGCTACTTAGGCGAACACTGAATGGTAGGATTTTTTTTTTTAAACACAGCCTTTATTTAGGACAGATTTATATGATTTGTGACTGGTTTAACTATTGTAAACAATGGCCTGCCAAACACAGCAAACACAGCAGCATCAAAGCAAGGAAGGGGAAGCAGAACTCCACTGGCCTTTGTGAGAACCCCCCCTCCCCCCCGCATGTAAAACTGATTGTGCTCTGCTGTCAGGGGGAATGGCTGAAGCATCCTGTTGAAGAAAAATGGGTCCTGCATTTGTAAGTAGGGCTGCCAAGTTCCCCTGGGGGGCCGGGAATCCCCAGCTAAAGGGGTCCCCAATCTGCCAGTCCAAATTCAGCTGGCGGGGGAAACCGCACCCCCAAAGTGGCCCGAGCAGACCGACTGCCCCAGCGTGATGTCATCCACTCTAGCAATCGCCCTGAAAACTCTATGGTACCATAGAGTTTTAGGGTGATTACTAGAGCATCGCCCCGGCAATGTGCCCGGCGTGATGACGTCACTTCTGGTGACGTCATTTCAGCACGCGAAGCATGCGCGCAGGGACCCTTAATAACGAGGAGAACTCCCCTGGGATTTTGCAGGTAGGACTTGGCAACCCTATTTGTAAGTGGTGAACAGGTCAGGAGCCAGACTGGCAGGTGTTCTCACAACTCTAATTACGAGAGCTGATTCACTTCTTAAAGTTGTTGTTACTTCACTGTCACTCCCCCATCAGCCTAGACTGAATATAAAGATGGAAACGTAGACAACCGAGCATTCCATCGGAGGGCCATGTCCCAATTTAGCATGCGAACACTTCAGAAAGATTATGAAACAGAGTGGCAAGGGGATGACTTCACCACCTTCCAGTAAAACCCGAGAAAACCATGCCAATTGAACAATAAACCCAAATGTTCCCACCACTTCACATGTACACATGAATCTACCTTAAAGCTGCTTTTCACACATTGTTAGGTAATGCACTCTCAATGCGCTATGGCCTTTTCCACACCAGCTCCCCCTCGCTCTTACAGCCGTTCTCCTTCATGGTATATTTCTCATTCTGCATTGCCTCCCGCTTTCACCTTGCATTTCCATTGGGTTTATTTTTATTTCTGCATTGCTCAGCTCTCAGTTCGGTTTCGTTTCACTGTTTCCCTGGCTTACCTGAATGCTGTTTCCCCCCAGATTTTCTCCTCATCCCACTTCCATGCCAGAGTAATTCAGAAGCAGAAATATTTCTTTGCAACTGAAAGGAAAGCATTGTGTGGGCATGCTGCATGTTTTGAACGGGGCTTTTTCTCAAGAGCTTCCCCAAAGACTTTCCTGTTTGCAAGCAATGGGCCCCGCCAGACACAGTCACAGGAGAGAAGGCTGGCACGGGGACAAAAGCCAAAAAGATTCTGCATTCTGTAAAATGGCCAAGGCTCTAAGCTCACCTCTGCTGGTTGTACCCAGTGCAGGGAAGCAATCAGCATCGTAGTTGGGCTTTTTTTGGGCTTTTTTTTCTTTCTTTGATTCACTTTTTGGGGAAAGCTGATTTCTTGGGGGGCCTTTGCAAAGATGGGTTGTCTGCACCAGCAGTGCCGGTTCCCATTGCTGGGAGGTGCTATCTGCCCCCCCCCCCCACATATGGTTGGATATGGAGCTGGAGGGAGAGAGCGAAACATCTACTTTTTATTAGACTCCTTCCTGCATGTTGAAAAACTCTTATCTCTGAAAGTGTTTCTGCCAGAAAGATTTCTCCCCTGCCCCACAGGGTAACCACATCTTCACCAGTTCTGGCTGTGACTGCACAACCAACACCATGCTGGACTCGGCCAATGCTGAAGCACAAACTGACTGACAGACCAGCCAACCTACGAGCTGGCATCCTTCTATGGGTCATAGCTGGATTTGGAGGATTCGGAGTGCAATTCAAGGCAGGGTAACCCAATCCTAAATCCAGTAATGTCCATGGGTTTAGACCACAGTAACCCTGCAAGAGGTGGTGATTCCTTTTTTCTGTCCCTGAGTGTTCCTGAGGCTCTTTCCTGGGATTTGTTGGAGGAAGAGGAAGAGTTAGAGTCAGGTGGGTAGCCATATTGGCCTGGAGCAACAGAACAAATTTTGAGTCCAGTGGCACCTTTAAGACCAACAAGCAGAATTAAACTTTGTTGGTCTTAAAGGTGCCACTGGACTCAGACTTGGTTCTATTGTTTGCCCTTGTCCAGGAGCATTCCTAAGCAGAGCTACAACCTTCTAAGTTCCTTGACTTCACAGCTATGTTTGATGGCTCAACGCAGAGTCGGTAGGGAAAAGGGACGTTGTGTGGAAGTGGGCAATCAGTTCCTCTCCCCTCTTGGCACTTCATGCCATTGCATCTCAGGATGACCTCCATCTTTGCATCTCACAGGCTCAACAAACTGGTTGAAACCAATTAGAAGAAGAAGAAGAGATTGGATTTATAGCCCACCCTTCACTACCCAAGGGAGTCTCAGAGCAGCTTACAAACTCCTTCCCGTTCCCCTCCCCACAACAGACACCCTGTGGGGTAGGTGGGGCTGAGAGGGCTCTGACAGAAACGGTTCTTTTTCAAGAACAGCTGTGCCAGAACTACGGCTTGCCCAAGGTCATCCAGCAGGTGCAAGTGGAGGAGTGGGGAATCAAACCCGGTTCTCCCAGATTAGAGTCCATGCACTTAACCACTACACCAAACGAGCTCCTTTTACTTAATAACTAATTCGTTAATAACAACTAGAAATTACATCTACCTATGTATGAGGCTCCCTAACTAGGATGGCCCAGGCTAGCCTGCTCTTGTCACGTCTCAGAAGCTAAGCATGGGTGGCCCTGATCAGTATTTAGATGGGAGACCTCCAAGGAATACCAGGATAGTGACATGGAGGCAGGGAAATGGCAAACCACGTCTGAACCTCTCTTGCCTTGAAAACCGCATTGGGTCAGCATAAGTCATCTGTGACTTCACAGCAAAATGATGATGATGATGATGATGATGATGATGATGATGATGATGATGTATGAGGCAGATATACCAAGTGCACAAGTCTCTTCACTTAAAATAATAATAATAATATGCCTCGTTATTGCATGCTGATTATTTTGATGTAGATATTGTAAAACGTATGAGGATAGCAAATAATCCTGTAAATATTCCAAAAATGCACCGATGTTTGACCCTTCACTAATGAATGAATCTTGTTCCCTCCTGAAATTTGTGATAGTGTCCTGACTATGCAAGTTGGGAAGAATCACGACTACTTTGCACAACTGCCCAGTAACTGCCCATTCAGAGGTAAATGTTGGCAGCATTTGAGAAATAATCCAATCCACACTTTGGGCCTTGCTTTCAATGACTTTTACTGCAACAGGATTTTGCAGAAAGAAAGATAATAACTAACTGCAGGCTGCTAATACGACAGACAGGCCTTCAGGATACAAGCACTAACACATACTAACACACAGCGGAAAGAGAAACAACAAGAGGTAGGCAGAACTGAAAGAGAAAACATTCAATACACTCTGAACACTAGAGAATGCACCACAGCTACCCCTAGGATACAAGTGGACTAAACTACTATTTCCCATCTCTGACCCCAGCTTCTGCCATTCTAGCAGTTCAAAAGCAAGAAATTGCAAGTAGATAAATAGGTACCGCTTCAGTGGGAAGGTAACACCATTCCGTGCCCCTCGGCGTCTAGTCATGCTGGCCACAGGACCACGGAAACATCTTTGGACAGCGCTGGCTCTCCACCTCGGAAACGGAGCTGAGTACCGCCCCCCAGAGTTAGATGCGACTGGCTTTCGAGCATGGGAAACCTTTACCTTAGCAGTATTTACATGAATTAGGCTTTTAGCAGGCTGTTGCTTTCCCAACAATAAAGTCCTGAGCATGTGCCAAGACGATGAATGCTGCAAAGGGACTGCTGCGAACTGCCCAGGTGCAAAAACTGTACGTGTACTGGCAAGACGGTTGAATATGGATGATGGATGACCTACCAATGATGACCCCGAGGCCCTGCAATCCAGTAGCCGGTGAGCATAAACCACAGGCTGCTACCCCGTCAGCTGTCCTGCTAAATCTTGCCAACTGTGCAGACACAAAATCATTCAAAATACTGCTTGTTCTGAATTGTCAACCTATCACCAATGCAATAATAAGGGTTATTCGACTCAAAAGAAAATAGTAATTATGACTTTCAAATGTGTTGCTTCTACCAGGGTGTAAGAAGAGTAGTGTACGCCTGGCTCTTAACTGTTATTTAATGCACAACTGTTCCAGAGGCTCACAGATTTATAAACTTTATCTTCATCAAGGGACTTCGATGCATAATCCTTGGCGTAACCCTATGCCAACAAGCAACACATTCCTACGGGGCACAGAAAGATTTATTGAAGCCATTATCATTCCTAAGAACAAATTGCTCTTCTTCAGGGAAATCATAAATGGAAAACACTGGAGAGAAAGAACTCATATGGCCTCTCCTCCAGAAAGCCCTGCTATTGTGCTGATTGTGCTACGCCATCAACAGTACGTTTTTTTAATCTCAAGGAACATCCAGATGATGGATGTTTGCCTGTCCTCCGTAATCCACGGAAACAAGAAAGTTCTGCCCTTTCTCGCATCTGTCTACACCATGAGTTACATTTAATCCAGCACCATGTTCAGGGCAGGAATACCTATGTGATATCATAACTGTGAAAAGGTAAAGGTTTCCCTTGCTCGAAAGCCAGTCGAATACGACTCTAGGGGGTGGTGCTCATCGTTTCCAAGCCGAAGAGCCAGCGCTGTCCAAGAACGTTTCCGTGGTCATGTGGCCGGCATGACTGGACACCGAGGCACACAGAATGCTGTTACCTTCCTACCGAAGTGGTACCTATTTATCTACTTGCAGTTTCTTGCTTTCGAACTGCTAGGTTGGCAGGAGCTGGGGCCAGAGACGGGAGCTCACTCCGTCATGCAGCACTAGGGTCTTGAACTGCTGAACTACCGGCCTTCCAGTCTGCAGCTCAGCATCTTAACCTCTAAGCCACTGCGCCTTAGCTACTTGCATTTTCTCAAGGAACTACTGTTGCTGTCCATTGATAGTTCCAGTTTAGTGTCTGAGCTCTAAATCAAGAGTAGAGAATGATGTTGTTAGGATACACTGAAAAGCTGATGCAACAACCTTATGCGTTTGCTCATTTGCTTGTTCAAAAATGAGTAGGAGATATGCAGTTTACACAGCAGTCCTAAACACACCCCTCTAACTCTGTGACAGGTATATCTCAGTTTAGGATTGCGCTGTCAACCTGGAAATAAATCCAGATATACTGAGTCCTGGCTCTTGACTTCTACAACTATACTGTTTTAGAGGTAGCCATAAATATGGGACCTATTACAGGCAATTGAGAATTTTCTTCTTGTTCCTTTAGAAGATTTTAGCCGTAATCCTGAGATTGCCAGCTGCTCTCTTAGCGAGTTCTGCAGAAATCCCTTTCATTCCAGCAGTATTTGGTAAATCAGGTATACGGGTTTTCAAAATCCCATTTTTTCCACACTAACGGCTCAGTTTATTAATGATTTCCACCACCACCCGCTCCCTGAATGTTTCAGCTTTCCCAGAACACATGTTTATAATCACTTAAAAGTTATGAGCAACTCCAAAAAGGCTCTATTATCTCTGAAATCAAGTTTACCCAGGAGGGCCAGTTTCCAAGAGAATTTAGTCAGGATTAGAAAATGGAATTTGCTAAAGCTTCAGTGCTTTATCTGCCATCATTTTCTGAGCGTGCTCCAAAAAATTCTTACCCATTGTTCTTCCGTGCCTTGAAAGTTTAGAATGTGATGATCGTGGGAGCACAGTCAACCCCACAACTGCTGCAAGAGAAAGGGGGAGAAGGGGGGGGGAGTCAGTTTGATCCCAAACTCACTGAAGGGAAGGGGGGAAATTGCCTTTTTTTGCTCAAAGGAAGGAAAGAAGGAGATGGAGGAACATTTATTTATTACATTTATATTGTTCATTTTGCTGGTGCTGTGCTTTCATTGCAGTTCATTTTGGATGCCACCTAAATCAGGTACTCTGGGAAATGCAGCATAGAAATTTTCTCAATAAATAAACAAACACGTTTATGATAGACCTTTCTTTTACCATGGAAGTCAAGGCAGCATGGGTAGCTTTTCTGAGGGGTATCCTCTAGAGTTGCCAACCTCCAGGGGGTGGCTGGAGATCTCCTGGGACTACAGCTGATCTCCAGGTGATTTAGATCAGTTCACTTGGAGGAAATGACCACTAGGGAAGGTGAGCATTATACCCCACAAGTGGGGACCCACAACAAAATGTTGTGTTATGTGTTGTAGTTAGTTTGAAGTTGTAATTGCATTTTTTAGAAACTGCAGCATAGGATTTGTAGTTATTAAATGTATATACTCCTTGTGATGAGAGCCACTCAGTACTGTGAGCCAGTCTGGTGTAATGGTTAAGTGCACGGACTCTAATTTTGGAGGCCCAGATTTGATTCCCCACTCCTCCACTCGCAGCTGCTTGATGACCTTGGGTAAGCCATAGTTTTGTCACAGCTGTTCTCTCAAGGACAGTTCTCTCAGAGCTCTCTCAGCCCCACCTACCTCACAGGGTGTCTGTTGTGGGGAAGGGAAGGGAAAGGAGTTTGTAAGCCGCTCTGAGACTCCAAGTGAAGGGCAGAATTTAAATCCAATTGCTGCTGCTGCTGCCGCTGCTTCTTCTTCTCACAGAATGTATGCAAAGTGTGAATCCCTATATTTTGTTTCCTTTTTGGTTTTGTGTGTGTTAATTCTAAATGTTACAGTTCTTTTCATTTCCGCACTCTGCTGTTTATAATATTTGTTATTGTTGCTTTTAATTAAAGTATTTTTAAATACTGTATTAGATGTAAATGTTCCTTCTTCATTTCTATAATATCCTTGGATTGGGGTGCTGCAAACTTGGGTTTCAGGTCAGCGTGACTCCTCCATTTTAGACAACCACTGAGACAGGATATGATAAAAATGGCTGGGCATGTCTAGGGCTCCCAAGAAGCCGCCGCAAGAGCCTCTCCCCCCCGCCTGGCTCCCCCCGCCCCCGCGCCCCCGCATAGTTGATGCCTATGGGTGACCTGGTGGAGGTGGACATGGAGGCGGGGCAGGGAAGACAGAAGGAACTGGGTAAAAAACACGAAACACCCAGTGGTTGTCAGGTAGGGCGTTCTGGGGACTGCCCCAGGAAATATGGTTCAGGGGTGGGCGTGCTTGCAAACCCCCCCCCCCCCCATGACTGCAGAAAAATGTTCCCTGGCTGCTTTTAAACACAGATGACTGGATTGTCAGCTAACTTGTTTCCTTTGTGACAATTTGCGTATCTTCTTAGAAAAGATGGAGGGGGGAATTCAGCTCCAGTTGTCTGCTTTTTGCTCACATTGGCTCGAGGATGGGGAGGAGCAATTGTACCACCTTAAAATCAAATCCAGATAATGCGGTGAGATGCTGTAGTGACCCTGGAGTCACCACTAAATGGCAATAAAATGATGCAGACAGCCCATGCTGACACAAAACAATAGGAAAGTGGATGTGGCATGAGATGCAGACAGAAATTTGTGAGATGATGTGGAATCGTTGGCACAATGGTGGGAAAGACCAGTGCAGAGTGGACCCTAGAATGGTAGCTTCTTATCTAAGAAATCACTGAAAAAACACCGGGAGGGAAACAACAAACCCAAGATGGTGTCACATATGTCCCGTCTAACTGGTTGTTCACATATTGGATAGTGGCTTCCCGCTTCTCACACTGCTTCCAGGCTTCCTGCTTCTCACACTATGACCCAAAATACCACTGCTAAGGGGGCAGCATTGGTTAAGTAGGGTCATCCTTACAGGGGTCTAGAGGATGCAAAAATGGGAAAACGCCACCCGGACTGGGGGTCTGACAACCCTAAAACCAAAAGTACAGTTTCTTGCTACCTAAAACCACTTACAGTGCTGTCTGCATCTTTGTCTTTGGAGAAAGGTCACCTTGCCCATGGCAGGCATCTGAGCTTGGTAAAAGAGTGACAAAGAGAGACAAAAAAATTGGCAGAAGCTTGCTCCTATCTGTCCCACATTTCAAGGAGTCCCTCAGAAGCAGGGAGTTCCTTTTTGGTCCAATCAGAAAATGGGGTGTCCGTTAAAACTTCCAGCCAGAGGTGGAGTCAACCAATGAACTCTTCCCTTAGGATCATAGGGTTCTCTGCACACAGCACTTTTTGGAGTAGACTGCAAAGGGAATTATAGGGAGTTAATGCAGGTCAAACTAGGGGAGAGTCTGCATTGGCTGCTTAGATTAACAGTTGACAGATCATTCATGACAGATGGGTAGGTGGGACATCTTTGTGCAGAGCCTCTCCTTCCCCAGTCAGGGACAGTTTTATGTGTTGGCCATCTCTCTGTAAAGCAATTTTGTGATTGAACTGAAAATGAAAAACAAGACAGGCCTGTTTCCACAAAAAATGCAGGGAATGTCCATAGGAATAGCACCCTTAGTTTTCTGTCATGCCTGGCCTCAGGGTTGGGCTACTTCTGCTTAAGAGAAGGATGCACTGGCAATGGGTGACCATGTGCAGACTTGGAGATGATATGCTCACCTCTAGTGTAATCAGCCCAATTTTTTGGCCATGCCAGCTGTGGCAAATGGATCATGCCAGTGTCTGCAGCAAGCCCAGAAAGCTTCATGGTAAGACAACCAATCTGTGATGGAAGCCTACATGACTACAGATGCAATGTAAGGGTTAAAAAGCAAAACATTGACCAGACCATAGAATACTCTCTCCTGCTGAGTATATTTCAAATATCTATTCCCTAAAGACAGTTGGGCACTCATGCTTCTATACAGCCATTAGGAACATTCAATAGATGGAGAAAAGCCAGGCTAGAGTGATTTCCGTCTATGACTTCTTATTCTCTGACATTTCAAATCAGCTTTAAGGCTGTTGCCCTGCCTAGTTGCCCTCCGTCACCCTTGCCGAGGTCAGTGTGTACACTTGGTGATCCCAGTGGCAAGATGTATGTATGGGACGAGGGGCCAGGTTGTGGCCAAGAAAGATATGGCTCTGTATCAAAAGTTCCTCTTGTCAACCTGCTGATCTGTTGCTTAGCCCTTCAGTTTGGTTCCCATCCATGGCCAGCCTTTCTGCAGATGGGGAGGGAGAGAGAATGAGGCTAAATTTGGCTGGCTATTTGGTTTGGTAAGATCCAGGTTAGCACTATTGTATCATGTCCTCTATGGAGCTGACCTTGAAGATGGTTCAAGAACTACTCTTGGAACAAAATGCAGATGTAAGATTATTGACTTGCCTGTGCTGAAATGAACACATAACATCTGTGCTGGTTCAGTTGCACTGGCTTTCAGTTTTTATGGGCACAGTCCAAGAGGCTGGTTTCGATCCTTCTGTCACCATCCTAGGCATGTCTACTCAGAAGTAAATCCCACTATGTTATGTTTTGCTTACTTCCAGGCAACTGTGCATAGAATTCCACCCGTAAATGACCTGTATCAAGAGTATCCCACAGGTACCCATACCTATCCGTTATAGTTTGGTCAATGGATGGGCCCTTCCTACAGAAACCAGCCTTATCTGAAACCGGATTTGCTAGCAGCCACTGGAGGGCTTTTTCAGGTGTGCCTCCAAATTGTGGAACTGCATTCCCCAACAGCTGAGGAGCACTTCCCAGGCCTCCTGGAGCAAACATTGGAATAAGTTTTCTAATTCCAATAGGCCGTTGAACTGGAGTAATTGTGCTTGATGTTTTGTGGCCCTGGACATTGTTGATGGATCGATTTGGAAGTTTATTTGGGTTTTTTTATTGTGCATTTTAATTTTGATTTGCTTTATGTTTCCAATTGGATTTGTTAGCTACCTTGAGGACCCATATGGAAAGGCAGTATATGGACATCCTAAGCAAGAAAATAAAAAGCAAGTGGGAGCAGAAGAAGATCCAGCAGTCCATCTGTATCCCAGAGGTCATTTGCGGCTGGTGTTTGTTTTCCCACACAAAGATTTATTTATTTATTATTTTATATATTTCAATTTTTATACTGCTTATCTTCGGTTAACAGCTTGAAGGGGTTTACAACAATGTATGATTACATCCATTAAAATAGGGACAGAAATAGCACAGTAAATATCCAATAAAATCCTGTAGAGTCATATAAAATAATACAAGAGTACATAAAACCAATCAAGTCCCCTCCCTAAAACTGGAGGAACCCTTGCAAGTAACAACAAAAATTACCCACAAGACAACTGTACTTCACAACAAGGAGATACTATGGACTCAAACCACCCAGAATAATTCAGCTTTAAGGAGTCTCTGAAACGTTATCAGGTCCTGTTACGCACAGGTGTCTTCTGACAATGCATTCTGGAGGAAGGGATCCACAGTCGTGAAGGCCCTCCTCATGCTGCCCAGGACCCAGGGCCACTGGCAAGCTCTGTGAAGGCGAACGAAGGGAGAGGGAGTGATCATAATGGGAGAGGCAACCCAGAGGCCAGGTAAGATGTAGATGGGCATGTTCTTGAGGAAAGGTCTGAGCTGTTGAACATCTGTGTCTTATCTTTCCTCTTGCCATGAGTTTCTCATCAATTTTGTGAGTAAAGTCCATGGGGATGATTTGGCTAAATTCCCATGATATCGGGAGGGGCCATGGCTCGGTGGCAGAGCATCTGCTTTGCATGCTGAAGTTCCCAAGTTCAATCCCTGGCGTCTCCAGGTAAGAGGATCAGGTTGTGGGTGGTGTGAAAGATCTCAGCCCAAGTCCCGTGTATGATAGACAAATGCTCTAACTTCATATAAGGCAATAGTCATGGGATTTCAGTGGGATTGTTGAGCGTGTGTTTAAATGTCTCCCATTAAAATCAATGGGACTTCAAAGCCCTTAGCTTTGGCTAGATTTGTGCCTTTCATTAGTATTTGGAAAAATTGACAAAGTGAGTACTGGCTATCGCAAATTATTCCATATTAAGAACAGAAACTTTCCATACTATTTAAATACACAAATTCCATTTTTTAAAAACACCTGCCCTGTAAAAAGTAAGTGCTAGAGGAGGTGTTTTAGGCCCAGATAGACTTGGAATATTTTAAGTACCACGCATGTGAGTTTTCCAAATTATATTTGAGAGTTTTACATAGTGATAGCAGGTGGAAGAATTATAGAGATGCAAGTTTAGCACAGCCTCTCTCTTTTTGTGAAATCAAGCACAATGATATTCTATAAGCACTGGCTCTTTCTTCTATATGCTGAGGTTTATTACCATCTGTGCCTTCCATTCATCTAGTATCCAGTCTTCACGGCATTCCTTTGTGTCAAAATATTGATCTATCAAATCAGATGTGGCAGTGATTAATATGGAGGAAAATGTCTGCCTGTGCTGTGTTAGAGGTTTTTGCCAGGATTTTCAGTGCAATCTTAAACAGAGTTATACTTTTCTAAGCCCATTACCTTGAAAGAACATAACTGTGTTTAGGATTGTAGACTTTGCCCTTGTCTCCTAAGGAGCCAGGAATTAGTCATGGCAGCTGTTTTGGCATGTGGTATTTTGATCTTATTTTGAAATAACTGGTTTCAACCAGCCAATCAGATCTGTTTGCTTTTTAAACATTGTCTACACATTTCCTCCTGAAAATTTATTTAAACTTTCCTCTTCCAATAGCAGGGAGATGGAGATGTTATTATTTAATTTTTAATAAAATATTTTTAATATATTATTTCAGTGCCTGATAAATGACTACATATACCTTGTGGGTTCTTCTATACTCTCCAATTATAAGGTGTTTCATTTGCGATCCAATTAGGATGCAGTTCCATTTCAGTTAATAGACTTGTACTCTGAACCTAAATTGTGTGCAGGATACTGTGAAATGTAAGCAGAAGCCATTTTGGGTAATATATACACATATGATTTTCCACAGTGTTGTAGGCGTTTTATGAAAAGGGATTTGAATTTGTGGTGTAATGGGCAAAAGGCACCTATGGAATACTGGAGGAAATGTGATCCAGTGATCTCTGTCTCTCCAGCCTGAGACACATCAGTTCAGACAGAAGCTTGCTTCATTGGTTTCCATGGAATTTACTTGCAACTAAGTGTGATTAGGGAACACAGCTTGCCTTTGTTGTGAAGCAAAACTGTTGCACAACTTTGAGTATTAGGCCATACTGCTTTGTCTAAAATTTCCACTCACAGAACTGGGCTAATGTCAGTTGTTTGTACGTTGTGGTAATCACAGAGAAGCAGGAGGAGAAGGAGAAGGAGGAGGAGGAGGAGGAGGAGGAAGAGGAGGAGATTGGATTTATACCCTGTCTTTCACTTGGAGTCTCAAAGTGGCTTACAATCTCCTTTCCCTTCCCCTCCCCACAACAGACACCCTGTGAGGTAGGTGGGGCTGAGAGAGCTCTGACAGAAACTGCTCTTTTCAAGGACACCTCTGACAGAACTGTGGTTTGCCCAAGGTCTTCCAACAGCGGCAAGTGGAGAAGTGGTTCTCCCAGATTAGAGTCTGTGCACTTAACCACTACACCAAACTTGTCTGGTTAGTGTTAGATGAAATTAATAGTTTATAAACTAGAACGGGGGTCCCCAGGATGATGCCCATAGGCTCCATGGCACTCACTGACTAAGGCTGCCAAGTCAGCCCGGGGGGGTGGGGGATCCCCCTCTACAGGGGTTCCCGATCCGCCGGCCAGCATTGGGCCGGCAGGGGAAACTCCACCCCCGAAGTCGTCCAGCCTGGACAACTTCCCCCACGTAATGACATCACCCGGAAGTTACACCATCACGTTGGGGGCATTGCCAGGGCGACGCTCTGGCAATCGCCCCCAAACTCTATGATACCAATGTACTGACATCACTTCCGGTGACGTCACCTGGCGCGTGCGCAAAGCGCGCGCGCCGGGGAAGCTCCTGGCTGGCAGAGGACTCCCCCCTGCCAGTAAGTTCAACAGACTTGGCAACCCCACCACTGACACTTTTCCTGGTGCCCCAGCAGGATCAGGTGGGGCTTATGCCCAGAAGAGCTTATGATTGGTCACTGGAAATTTGATTTGCTGTGCAGATTTTTTTTAAAAAAATTGCTTCAGCAACAACTGCCATTACAACACAAGGATCCTTCACCGCATGGCTGAAGATAAGCTATAGGTATGCAATAAAAATATTTTAAAATAATATGTTCATTTTAAAAGATATCCTGTTAAGCAGATCTTCTTCCTGATTAGTTGAAGTGTAAGAGTTAGGCCTCACCTGTCTTCCTGACATTTTGTGGTTGGCTCCGCATCCTATGGCAGTGATTTAGTGTTTAGCCATACCTCCTGCAGCAGCCATTTTGTGGTTGCTTCCACTACTCTGCATCAGAATTGTAAACTGAGAGCCAGTTTGGTGTAGTGGTTTGGAGCACAGACTCTAATCTGGGAGGACCAGGCTTGATTCCCCACTCCTCCATATGCCGCTGCTGGTGTGACCTTGGGTCTGTCATGAGTTCTTTCAGAGCTGTTATCTCAAGGGCAGTCCTCAAAAGAGCTCTCTCAGCCCCACTTACCTCATGAGTGTCTGTTGTGGGGAGGAGAAGGGAAGGGAGAATGTAAGCCTCTCTGAGACTCCTCCTCCTCCTCTCCTTCTCCTTCTTCGCTTGTAGGCTCAAAAAGGCTGGGGATCCCTGCATTAGAATCAGAACTAGTCTGAGAGAGTGATATAGTATAGTGCCGAAGAATATGAGCTGTGAGCCATGAAGCTTCATGTTCTAATTTTACCTCAGCAGGGCACTGGAAATTTACTGGAAATTGTCAGATTATTTTAATTTAGTTTTAAATTGAGATTTGTATATTATTTTGTTGTAAGCCACCCTGAGCCCACTCCAAGGAAGGGTGGCCTAATAAGTCTAAACAAACAAACAAACAAACAAACAAACAAACAAACTCATTTGGTGGCCTTAGTCAAGCTGTGCTCTCTCTCGCTCATTAGTGTATTCTAATGATTGTAGGTATCTCCTCCTGGGGCTTTAAGTGTCAGAAGGTACCGTAGGTCTGCCTGAGCAACCACGAGGACTTGGAAGAGATGACCCTCCCACTCAGCTGAAGGGTGGGTCCAGGTTTGCCTTTGTGAAAAGAAAACACAGTTGAAGTTCTGGAAGAGACAGACGCAGAAGCAGAGAGCCACTGCTGTGACTTAACTTGAAGCCCCTGGGGAGTGTAGGTTCTCTCTTTCTGGGGATCTGATGCACAGTGGTGGCTCTGTTGCCCTATTTGAGTGCCTCTTCATATGCTCTACTTCTACATTTGTAAATTAAACAAATACTACAAAGACCCTCATAAAGTTTCAATGTTCTTTTCTCCAAGAGCAACCAACTCAGGTGAACATTGTCCCTGGGATTTCTCATCACTTGAAGTGTAGTGTGTGCATCACTTTATGTACAACACTTCCCCCCCCCCCGCCCCGAATCACACAGAGCCTGCTAGTCAAACCATATTAACTGGACATTAACTAACCTTCATTCAGGTTAACAGGTTTAAATTTAAAATGGTGCTTTCTGTTTATCTATTCCTTTTTCAAATAAAAGAGCTGATATAACGCAAAACACGTCGAGCTATGTTATCAGTTGCGCCAACTTACATCGCCGGAAAAATATTCAAAGCTCTCCAAGCCTGTGATTGGAATGTTTTTGTAACTGGGCATTTGTAATCTCCACGGGCTTTCCAGCAGATGTTTGCAACTTCAAATTGCTTTCTTTCAAAAGAAATCGCTAGGCTTATTATAATATGTATAATATGCTCCTTTTGATCTGAATATTGTGACATAACTCAGGCATCTTCCTGGTGTGCATGCTGTTTCTCTGACACTGATGAAGGATGACTTCATTTTGACCTTGATCAGAAAGTTCTGTTTAGGCACCAGCCTATGTTTTGTGGTGCTTAAAACCAGCCCCTAGTAGTATTTAGGACACTGAGGTTTTGAGCCCCCAAATTGTCTCAAAAGTAGGGGCGAAATACTGAAAGGAGCCGCTATACTGGCAAGAGAAGGAACTTCTTTGGAAAGGGAACGGTTAGGGTGTTGGACTAAGATCTGGGGGACCAGATTCAAATCACTACTCTGCCTTGGAAGCTTGCTGGGTGACCTTTGGGCCACTCACACAAACTTAATCTAATCTGCTCACAGGGTTGCTATGAAGATAAAATGGAGGAACAGCGAATGATCTAAGCCATGTTGGGTTCCCACTGGGGAGAAAAGTGGGGTAAAAATGAAGTAAATAAATAGACACTGTCATGGAAACGGAGTGGGAAAGGGAGGCTGGTGGTGCCAAGCCAGAAGAGAATGGCTCCGGCCTTCATCTACAACAAAATGAGGTGGCACGGAGTGCTGTGGTAGTAGTATGACCTGGAACGACAGATTACGTATAAGGAACAACATTAATTTTGCACAGCTACCCTGTGTCAGTGGAAAACTGGCAAAGCACACAAAGGTCTATGCTAGATCCCCTGTCTGGAGAACTACAGAGTTTTTACTTGGAGAAGCATTAAAAATGTCACTCCTCTCTGAAGTGGTACAGCCCCGCCCATTCGATCACCTTCAGATTCTACCAACTCATCCTACTGTGAGTGTAGACCGGGATGCTGAGTTGCAGAGCTGGAGGGTCCAAAATTGGGTATGTGCACAGGAAATAACATGGGCACTCAAGTTTTTTATTTTGAGTTTTTCAAAGTGTGATTTTTTTAAAAAAAAGATGGAATATCACAATGACTCAGACCTGAACCTAAAACTAGGGTTGCCAACTCTGGGTTTGGAAATTCCTGAGGATTTGGGGAGGTGGAACCTGAGGGGGGCAGAGTTTGAAGAGGGGAAGGATCTCAGCAGGGGTGTGATGCCATAAAGTCTACCTTCTGAAGCCATTTTCACCAGGTGAACTGATCTTGTCCTCCTGTAATTCCAGGAGATCTCCATCCCCCACCTGAAACTGGCAACCCCACCAAAAACTGATTTTTTAAAAAAAAAAAAGAATTTTGGATCAATTATGAACCAATAGATGTGACTAGTCTACTTAGTTGCTTGTATAACTGAAAATATGATGTTATTTCCCGCTCTGCTCGCACATGTTGTGTGTGATAATGGTTGGGATTTTTACCAACTGGTAAGGCTCCCCCCCCGCCCCAATTTTCTAAGCATAATCCATAATTGATAGAGGCGGACATTTATGGTGACAAATTGGGTTCCATGTGTGTGCATCTAATTTTAAGTCTGTATTTTCACATTTAAAGTGAATCTTTTAAGGTGCCTTATTCCCCTTTTTTAATTTTGTGGAGACTTATGTTCCTGTATATGAAGGACTCATTATCAAAAATAAAGCTAGTTTAGTTTAGCTGTGACCATTTTTGCAGCGGTGAAATGGCCCGCATTGACGCTTTTAAGACGAAGAAGAAGAGATTGGATTTATACCCTGCCCTTCACTACCCAAAGGAGTCTCAGAACAGCTTACAAACTCCTTTCCCTTCCCCTCCCCACGACAGACACCCTGTGGGGTAGGTGGGGCTGAGAGAGCTCTGACAGAAATTGCTCTTTTTCAAGAACAGCTGTGCCAAAACTATGGCTTGCCCAAGGTCATCTAGCAGCTGAGAGTGGAGGAATGGGGAATCAAACCCAGTTCTCCCAGACTGGAGTCTGCACACTTAACCACGATACCAAACTGGCTCTCTGTGTTTTATGTGTTATGTGTTTCCAGTTATTATTGTTAAGTTGTGTACATGAAGTAAGAAGGAGAAAACTGGGTTTGCGCTTGGTGAGGAAAAATCTAAGGCAGAAAATGTCACATAACACACAGTTTTAAAAACGTCAATGCGGGCAATTTCACTACTGCGGAAATGGTCTAAACTGCGGGTTCCAAATGTGCATGGCAGGAATGGTTTCATTTCTCCTTTTTTAATTTAAAGAACACACTTGTTTCAAATTTCATTCATTTTATTATATTGGTTTAATTCTTTATTAGTTATGAGTTTGGGTCGCCAACTCTGGCTTGGGAAACTCCTGGAGATCTGGAGGGAAGCACTTAGGGAGGGACTTCCATTTAGCCTAGACTCTATGGCAGGGGTCCTCAAACTACGGCCCGGGGGCCACATGCGGCCTGCTGAGGGCATTTTTCTGGCCCGCCGGGTGTGCCGCTGCCTGTCCTCCAATTCCCAGCAGCACACAAAGCAGTGGAAAAATTGCAGCCGACTCATCCCGGGGCACACGACAAAGCCCCGCCCCCCTGCTTCCAGTCAGCCAGGAGGAGGCAAAAGGAAGACTGGAAGAGGGTAAGTGTGGGGTGGCAGGCGCTCCGGCTGGCCCCAAGTCTCCTAGCCGGCTGAGAGGCCTCTCAGCCGGCTAGGAGACCTGCGCCAGTCCCAAGAGCCGGGTGGGGTCTTTTTCGAGGCTTTTTGTGCTGCTGGGAATTGGAGGGAGAGAGAGAGAGAGAGAGAGAGAAAGAGAGAGAGAGGTTTCTCTTTCCCATCATGATGCCTGCAGTAGTAGAGTTTCAGGGAGAAGCAGCTGGGGGCTTGCTGCCTTAAAAAGTTTGTGAGGATGCCGAGTTCTTTGTTTCTTTGGAGAGGGAAAGAAAACAGCCCTGTCAAGGGTGCCTTGCTTGCGCGCGCACCCCCCCCCCCCGGGTGCGCCTTCCCTACCCGCAAAATAACATCTGAAATCTCCAACCAGATCTAGACTAACTGATGCACACTTGCATCACTTGTTACAACTAGCAGTGACAAATATGGAACCGGACATTGACCATCTCATTAGCCAAAAGCAGGCCCATAGTTCCCATTGAAATACTGGTAAGTTTGTTGATTTAACTTTACTTGTTCTTCATTTTAAATATTGTATTTGTTCCCATTTTGTTTTTTTACTTCAAAATAAGATATGTGCAGTGTGCATAGGAATTTGTTCATAGTTTTTTTTTTAAAACTATAGTCCGGCCCTCCAACGGTCTGAGGGACAGTGAACTGGCCCCCTGTTTAAAAAGTTTGAGGACCCCTGCTCTATGGTATACCATAAAGTCTGTCTTCAGAAGCTGCCATTTCCTCCAGGGGAGCTGATCTCTGTCATCTGAAGATCAGTTGTAATTCCAGAAGAACTCCAGCCTGTACCTTGAGGTTGGTAACCCTAAATACAAATGCTTCCACTGCATTGCTTTGCATTGCCAGTGTAAAACACTGGGTGGGATAACTGAAAAAAATAAAGGAATGAGAACTTTCATTTGTTTTGCCTTTTCTAATTCATCTTTATTGTAAAAACTAATGAATGAAATGTGGCCCACTCATGTATTTTTTCAGTTGTTTTAAAAGTAAATGCAAACCACTAATCTAGCTGTGCCATGAGTTTTGGTTCTGTGCTACATGGCGTGGTATTCTCGATTGATCCAGGGGTTTTTTTTTGTTTCCATGCCAACAGTTGCTGCTAGTACTTTTGACACACTAACCTGTCTCTGAATACATGAAATGGACAAGCTTCCTACACAGTGAGTCTAGCCAGATGGAGAATTGCACTAATGGGGTACATTTATAATACTTCAGACACTGAATTAATAATAGTTAGTTTCACCCCATGGGAATATAACTTAATAGAGTGTCTCCTTAATGTATCTGGTCCCAATCATTTTGATTGCTTTGTGCCTATGAGGTTTTTCACAAAGGCTTGAAGGTGATCTCTCAAGGATTTTCGATTGTTATTTTGTGACATATAAGAAGGGCTGGGAAAAATATTTCAAAACTTTGCTTTGCCCCCCCCCCCAAAAAAACCCCTATATTAATCAAAAGTATGCAACTGTTTTTTACAAGATTAATTGAAGAACATACTTAGGGGGTTTTCTTATTAAAGGAGTTTTGAATCAGAAAGCTAAAAGGAGAAGAAACCAGCCACCATTGCTGGTCATAACTTGTAAAATAAATTAAAAGTTTTAAGCAAACTAGCCAGCAGTGTTAACTTTTATCTGCTTTTGTTTACTTTTTATTTATTAAAACATTTTACCTCATTTATCCATTATATATATACATTATATACAGTATATTCCAATATACATTATTCCAAGGGGAGACCTAGGAAACTTAGACAACAAAGTCCCTGGATCTCTGCACAACTTCAGTGACAATACAGCAGTAAGCACCACAAACAACCATAAATCACCAGAGGGGGAAAAGACCCAATCCCTAAAACCAAATAAATAAATAACAGTCTCAAAATGTCCCCATAAACAACAGAGATGTATCTTTAAACAACAGAGATGTATCTCTTTTAAAAAAGTACAGTTGGTGCCTTCCATACATTTGAAACAGGCGTAGGGTTGCCATCTCCAGCTTGGGAAATACCTGGAGATTTTGGAGGTGGAATCTGCGGAAAGCAGCATTTGGGGTGGGGAGCAATGTTCCCTCTAAACTGTGGAGTCTTGTGAGCAAAAATTCTACTTTGTGAGCTACTGGAATTGAAGTTGTGAGTGAGCGCTTTGGCTGTTGCATAAATTAGTTTGCTCCAGAGCCATCCTTCCTGAGCTAAGACAAAAATGTGTGAGCTGGAGGCTAAAAAACTGTGAGCTGGCTCATACTGACTCAGCTTAGAGGGAACACTGGTGGGGAGTGACTTCAATGGGGTATGATGCCACAGAGTCCACCTTCCAAAGCAGCCATTTGCTTCAGGTGAATTGATCTGTGTCACCTGGAGATCAATTGTAATCCCAGGAGATATCCAGCCACCACCTGGAGGTTGGCAACCCTAATGGGGCCAGTGGTGGAAAAGCCCACAGTTGAATACAGACAGCTGTAATCAGCCCAATACGGGGCACCATTTGGAAGAAATGTTGGTATGAACGGAACTGCTTCATGAAGTCATATAGAGAAAGACTTTCATTGGACTACTTATTGGAAAAAGCTGTTTATAGCCATGTTGGTCCAAAACTAAAATCCAAAACAAACAGAATCCATGTAAGAGTTTTTATTAAAACCAAATCAACGGCAAACAACAGTGTGCAAGTTTCTGAACTCGCCTCAAGTCTTTCTCAAGCCAGATTTTGTTTTAAAAAATTAAAAGGTGAGGGGATGAAAAAAGCAGATTTTCCAGATCATGTTCTTGAGACCTCATCATTTGATATAGATGCTGTGCTGGTTCATTGAAGGGCTCTTGGTATTAGACTACACCACAAAGCCTGTACTGTGTGTTAAATGCAGAGCCAATTCAAACGGAGCTGGGTTTGACTAGCTCCAAGCAAGAGGCAATGAATCAGTTCCTTTCTATAGCAAATGCAAGTCCAGCGAACGTCTCTGATGTCTGTGTAAACCAGTGATTTCTTGGGAACCATGATTTTCATCATGAATCTTGGTGGCCTCCTCTCCTTATGCTGCTGAAGTGATCCTGTAGATGGTCAATGGAGTGAAATGGGCTGGATCCTATGGATCCATTCTGCTAATAGCAATATCTTCTCCTGGCACAAGGTGCCTTCCCCTGATAAGTCTCTTGTATCAAGGGAAAGTGTCTTGTGCTGGGGAAGGCATTAATCATTAGCTGAAGAGATTCACAGAATCTTACCAATTGCCTCTCTTTCACATTTCCTATCCCACGTCTTGGGTAGTACAGTAGTATTTCCAACCATTGATTTTCCTCTTTATTTATATTCAAGTGTTTATCCTGTTGTGCTCACTGGTTGGCTAGTCAAAATGGCCAACAATATTAAAAACTCATACATTTGTTAGTCCTTACTGGGAAATACCACTTGAAAATGTTTCCCCCCCCCCCCTTTCTGGATGGTCAACACCATTGATGCTCTCTTGCAGTCTTTCTTCCACAAGTGCAACACATTTTGATGGAACACAACAAATGTGTTTTGGTCCTTGATGTCAGCTCAAGACACGTTTGGAAAATTGCGGCAGTGTTTGAGCTTGAAATACAGGTGTGAATGATTTGCATTCTGAGTTTTATTCCAATATTCCAGTGTTCAACACAGGGCTTTTTTTGTAGAAAAAGCCCAGCAGGAACTCATTAGCATAATAGGCCACACCCAACAGCAGAAACTCATTAGCATATTAGGCCATACCACTGACAGCACCACTTATTAGCATATTGGGCCACACCCCCATGTTACCAGAAGAGTGGTCATCCAGCCACACCGACCTTTTGCTTCTTATTCTGTTTACCTTGTTTGTTGTCAAAACCCAGGGCTTTTTTTGTAGCAGGAATTAATTTACATGTTAGGCCACATATCCTTAATGTAGCCAATCCTAATGAGTTTCTGCTGTTGGGTGTGGCCTATTATGCTAATGAGTTCCTGCTGGGTGTGGCCAACTCAGAAGCCAGCCAGAACGCCGTTCCTGTGCGTTCCTGCCCCAAAATAGCCCTGGTTCAACATATATACTGCATTAAAAACTTGTTCTTACAACCCCCCCCATTCTTCTCCTTATGCTGTCTCCACATTGGTAGTCTTATGCCAGAACCTTATAAAATGAAGTGCGTTTTATAAAGGGAATTAGCATAATCAAATGGAGAGTGCTTTTATTAAAAATACCGATTGTAGTCTATTTCACTGATTAGTGTGTATTATCTTGCTTTTATTGCATTATTTTCTACTTTTGTAATTCCATTCTTTTTGCATTATGACATATTGTGTCTGATTTCTTTTTATACTGTTTCTAATTTTCATGACCTGGTCCTATTGTATTGTTTGTTGGGTGTCTCGTGCTGTTTGATTGTGCTGATTTACACTATGCAATCTGCCTTGAGTCCCAGCAAGAAAAGTGGGGCATGGAGATCATCTAGAATTCAAACTGATCTCCAGATGACAGAAATCTGTTTTACCAGAGAAAATGACTGCTTTGGAGGGTGGACTCTGTGGCAGTATACCGTGGGGAGGTCCCTCCCCTCCTCAAACCCCGCCCTCTTCGGGCTTCACTCTCAGGTCTCCAAGAATTCCTAGCCCAGAGTTGGCAACCCTAGCTGTAAAGCAAATAAATAGATCAATAAAACATATATCTAAGTAACACGTTATTAGACCACCTGAGGACTAAAAAAGGCCTGGTCTACACATGCAGCTGAACAAGATGATAGGCCTCTGATGGAGTGAAATGGACTGAATTATTTCAGTTTGTGAGAGGGAGATTACATCCTTAATGAGCCCGTATATTTAAAAGTCCCTGCAGATTAAAAGTAGTATGTCAGGGAGAAAGGTGCTGTCCTAACCTTTTCAAGCTTTCCCAGTTTTACTCTTACGGGGAATTATTAATGTAGAAGAATTTTGAACTATCCTGTTACAGACTAAATTGGTACAGGCCACTTTATCATCTCATCTCAACGACCTTCTTATTCTACAGGATATGTAGATCAGGCCTTAGATGAAACTGGGAGATCTGTTAATGGTTTTTTTTAATTGTCCATTGAAAGTTGACATGAATCAGGACCATGCTGCAGGGGAGAGGGATTTAGCCATTCACTCCAGCCATTTCCCTAACCCTCAAATCTCTCCCCAAGCTAGTATTTCCCTCCACTGGGAAAACAATCTGATTGCTAAGGTTGTGTTTTCTCCAATACAATAAATATGAGCTGGGGATGGATTCAAGATCAGGAAATCAACATTGGGTGGGGGGGACTAAACTCTTCTCTTCAGATACTGTAGACTGTGCCCAAAGCAGGGCCCTCTCACAGTTGGTACTTGCCAACTGAAAACCCTTTTGGGAAATTTGTTCATCGCGTCTGCTTTCTTTCTTTGGTTGAAGCCAGGTCCACGCTTGTGCAAGGACCAGCTGGAGTCCTCCCACTTTGAATTTACAATGTCAAGAACAGAAGGACAGGCCAAGGCAAAAAAAATATATACAAAAGAACACAGAGAGGACAAGCCCAATTCTGCTCTTTATTGAAAGTCAGAAAATGCTCTTTGGCATTGTCAGCCGGCTCCGTGGAAGCGAGTGAGAGCCCCTGTGCGGTAAACAAATTACGACCCTTCTTTAAAATGGCTGCAGCACAAAAGAAACGTCAGGAACAAAAGATCTGTAAATGAGAAGGAGCAAGAAACAATGCTGTAATTTGTCGATAGAAAGCAGAGCCCTATGTTAAGCCCATTCACAAACACACAGCTATGCCCTGCTGCAGTTTTAAAACAAACAACTTGCTGTACATGAAGCAGTCAATTTACTCACTCGTTCCAGAGAACTGGCGAGCTGCTTCGATTTGCTGAAAGGTCCAAACTCACGATAGAAGTGTTGTGTTTAAGTTAATCAGTTTAATAAAAGCCAGGGCTTCGCTCTCCTGGATTCCAAAAGAAATGTGATGCATACTGACAGAACAGTACTTTTCACAACACAGAAAGAAAAGCTCCTCAGATGCATGGGTCAGAGGCAACACAAATGGACCCATCAACTAAATTCTGCCTTTGGCACATCCTGCTCCTACATACATTGACCTGGAAATAACAGGAGAAGTTGCATAACCATATTGGTCCATGCAAAATTTTTAAAAAAACCAAGAAGAAAAGCCATGCAATATTTTTAATTGATCCAAACAAATTAGCACAAGATTCTGTGTTTTGTGCTAATTCAGTTGGTCTGCTATAAGGTATTACATAGTGCTTTCCCCTCCCCACTGTTCCAACCAGTGCGAAATTCCAAGAAATGTTTAAAGGGTCAGTTCCATTTTGGCAGAGTACTGGATATGAAGAATTCGAACTTGGCCCACCAAACCCCATTTGGAGACAGGGAGACCTGTCAATCTTGTTTGAAACTCGTGTGTACCATTGAATGGCCTCTCCCATTTTAACCAGTTTCACAGAAAATCTCTTTGCCTCCTTGCTGAGTTTTCAGTTAACATGTCGATAACCATTGTCTCAGTTCCAGTTGAGAGCCAGTTTGGTGTAGTGGTTAAGTGCGCGGACTCTAATCTGGGAGAACCGGGTTTGATTCCCCACTCCTCCACTTGCACCTGGCTGGATGACCTTGGGCAAGCCATAGCTCTGTACCAGTTGTTCCCTCAAGGACAGCTTGGGAAAGAGCTCTCTCAGCCCCACCTACCTCACAGGGTGTCTGTTGTGGGGAGGGGAAGGGAAAAGGAGTTTGTAAGCCGCTCTGAGACTCCCTTGGGGAGTGGAGCGCGGGGTATAAATCCAATCTCTTCTTCTTCTTCTTCTTCTTCCTAATATCACAGTTGACTCACCAGATCCGGAATAGTCTGTTCCATTGAACTGAGGTTTAGTGTGGTGATTCAGGTAAGAACTCTGGTATATAGTGGAGGTTTTGTAGGGGGGATGTCTGCTTGTGATGTAATGCTTGTGTAGAACAAGTACGGGCTACCTGAAGTGTACTAGAAAGCTAAATGCTCCCCACATCTCTTCCTGTGGCAGGCTCAATGCTGAGATCCTTAAGATGATGTCACCCAAAGAGTTGCAATGTTATGAACAGCATACAGTCCTTGGAACAAGAACCAAGTCATACAAGGCAGCTTTCCTTCTTTCCCATTCCTGCTGTGATCTTGACACTCAAAAACTGTGTCCCTATGTCTTGGTGGACCCCCAAGGAAAACCTCTGAGGTTGAAATTAGTGGCTGCAGTGAGAGGAGGAAATCAGCAAAAATAGCCATCCCTCTCTTCTGTGAGAGAGTTATTAGCACAAACTCTGGGTGAATATAGAGCATTCTACCCCAGTGCAGCTCAAGGACTCCTTTCCCAAACGCCTTCCCAAACTCCTTCAAGTCTTGTTTTCACCTCAGTATCTGGCACTGTTACATACAAACAGTTAAGAAGTTGGAACAAGACACTTGTTGAACTTGGGAAAAGACACTTGTTAAACTTGGGAAAACGCTGCTCTGCTACTGTGCTTCCTTTGTCAGGGATGACTGGAGACATGGGTTCTCCCCTCCTCCCCTCCAATTCCTTTCTGTGTGTTGCTTAGGATATTTGGAACCTGGTCAAAATCCATATATATAAGCACTTAGATCTGAGGCCAGTCACAGCAGACATGAAGGTGGTCATGGTGGTGGTTGCTGGGAGAAGAGATGGAATTATGCCCTTTTCCTCCGATGGAAAACAACAGCTCCATTTTCACCAATCATCATATTCTGCTGCCTAGGTTTCTCTGAGTGTTTTGCCAGGTGAAGAATGCCCATAAGATCAGCCTGAAAATAAGGTTCACATGAAAAGCAAGGAATAAGCCCAACATCATAATTTGAACTTATTTGAAATACTTGTGGAATCTGTTTATTTTTGTTTTACACCACCCTCAATAGAGAGGAATCAAGGTAGTTTGGGCAGGAAATAGACTCATTTCCCTAACATCCTGTTTCTAAACCTACTACTTAGAAATACTATTATTTCAGCATTTCCATAGAATGTCCTTACAAATGACCAATCCAAACACAAGCAGCCCAATCTTGCAGTCCTCTTTTCATCAAAGAAACCCCAGTGCAATTTTGATGTGCCTTTCAAAAGCCAATGAGGCTTGATGCTCTCCTGGATTCCAGTTTCAGTTATAACATCCCCTTCCTCACTGCACTTGATTGCTTAAACTATGAGTTCACAACTACATCACCAGTGGCAGATAAGAGGGCTACAGTACTCTGATATGCAAAGCTCCACTGTGACATCACAGCAGCCCAACCTATGAAACCCAGAGAGGCAGTCACGGGAGTTTTTACAGCTGAATAAAAATACAGCCTGCTAGAAGACCAAGCCCTGAGCTCATGTGGTGTAGTGGTTACTGCTAGACTAGGATCTGAGAGAGCAGGTTCAAATGCAGCTTCTGCCATGAAGTTTACTGGGTGGCCAGCAATGCTCCCTCTAAGCTGTGGAGTCTTGTGAGCAAAAATTCTAGTTTGTGAGCTACTGGCATTAAAGTTGTGAGCGAGCGATTTGACTACTGCATAGTTTGCGCTACAGCCATCCTTTCTGAGCTAAGACAAAAATGTGTGAGCCAGAGGATAAAAGACTGTGAACTAGCTCACACTAACTCAGCTTAGAGGGAACACTGGCTGTCACTCTTGCTCAGCCTCACCTACCTTATAGGGGTTTGGGAGGATATAATGAGGGAAGACCACATGCACTCCTCATAGTTCCCCAGAAGAGCACAGTAGATAAGTATAGAATTACAGCCTTTTTCGTGTTAGAAGAACATAAGAGAAGTCAATGTTGGATCAGACCAATGGGCCATACAGTCCAACACTCTGTCACACAGTGGCCAAAAATACCAGGTGCCATCATGAGGTCCACCAGTGGGGTCAGGATACTAGAAGCCCTCCTGCTGTTGCTGCCCCCCTCCCCCAAGAACCAAGAATACAGTGCATCACTTGCCCCAGACTGAGAGTTCCTATCTATACCTTGTGGCTAATAGCCACCAATAGACCTCTGCTCCAGATGTCTATCTAATTCCCTCTTGAAGCCGTCCATGCTTGTAGGCGCCACCACCTCCTGTGGCAGTGAATTCCATGTGGGTGAAGAACTTCCTTTTATCCATTCTAACCCGACTGCTCAGCAATTTCATTGAGTGCCCATGAGTTCTTTTATTGTGAGAAAGGGAGAAATGTGCCTCTTTCTTTTACCTGCTCTATCCCATGCATAATCATATAAACCTTGATCATGTCACCCCTCAGCTGTCGTTTCTCCAGGCTAAAGAGCCCCAAGTGCTTCAACCGAGAGCCAGTTTGGTGCAGTGATTAAGTGTGCAGACTCTAATCTAGGAGAACCGGGTTTGATTCCCCACTCCTCCACTTGCACTTGCTGGATGACTTTGGGCAAGCCATAGTTCTGTACCAGCTGTTCTCTCAAGGACAGTTGTCTCAGTTGCAGCAACTATGTCTTTCGGCTCCAAGACTGTGTCCTCCAGGATCCAGTTTTTACATTTGAAAATAACCGAGACAGGCCTAGAGCCATACACACAATCCCATGTTACAATTCTCACGGCCAAGAGTAAGAATCTCCCTGCAAGTGATACATGCTTGAGAAGTGCGATGCAAAGGAAGGGTTAAAAGAGCAGTGCTACAACCTTTTAGACAGAGACAGGAGACACATATCAAGAATATGTTAAAGAGGGGGAAGTTAAGGATGACAGTTGAAGAAATGCCACTTGGGAAGGTTAGTGTATTGGCTGCAACAGAGGTGAATTAACTAGGAAATCTGAAGAAACTGCAAGGTTTTGTGTTTTGGTTTTACTGTTAAAAGGTATTACTGGACAGAAACAGTTACAGTTAAGGAGACCTTTGATTACTAAGAGATGATACAGTCAATCTGACTGGCTACAAAGCGTTATGAAGTTTATCCATTAACTTCTGAATCTACCTGTTTACTTTCCTGAAACTGTTTTGAATAGTAATGTTTGGATAGTTGCTCTTCATGAATGGTTGGATCTGACAAAAAATTCCTGCTAATAGAAGGGGAGCAGATTTCACCAGCTGCAAACTGCCAAATCCTCCCGCATGCCGTTCCTACGTGTGTGTGGGGGGTGTCCTTGTCCCCCTAGAGCAGTATTTCAGGGTTTGTTTTTCAGTTTCAGCAGGAGGGGAGCAGTGAGGAAGTCCTGTTCTGCTGAGGGAAATCCTTTCAGTCAGCAAAGATTTAGTGTGGGATCCAAGCCAATAGTTTCCTTTTGAAGAGACTGCTTCTGAGTACCTTGTTAGCTTCCCATGACTATTGCCCACTTAACAGGGACTTTGCAAAGAAAGTGATTCGTCCCTAAACTGGAACTACACAATAAGCTTAAATAAAACAGATATTATACACAGCACACCTGCAGCTTAAAGAAAAGCTCTGAGACAGCAGCAGCAGCAGCAGCGGAAACGGAAGTAGGGATAGGCGGTACCGCAGAAGTGAGTGGAGCATGAGACCTGCTGCCACTACTTGGGTAAACAAGGAAGTAGAAGAATGAGTTGCTATGGGTCTGTTTGGTCCCAGATGGTGGCAGAGTGGTGGGACAAGGCTGGCTCACCAGTCATTCACAACTGTCTCAACATAGCATTGTAAACCTGCTGATTTTTGTGCACCTTTCAGTGAAACCAGGAGAAATATTTACAAAGGAAACCCGTTTAGGATTTAGAGTGCAACAGAAAACTAAGGCCCCGTCCACACTGTCACTTTTGTCACTCATTTCTCCCTATTGCTTCAGGGTCCCCCACCCCCCATATGTTTTGTTCTCTCTAGTAGTCCCAGAGGGAGCAAAACACATGTGGAAAAGGGGGAGGACCCCAAAGCAATAGGGAGAAATGAGCAGCAAAAGTGACAGTGTGGACGGGGCCCAAGGATACTTACTCACAAGTAACACTCACCAACCATTACAGTCAGGACCATGCATGCGCTCAAAAGGATCATCACCCACCCTTTCCAGTTGGGCCTCGGCAGAGAAAAGGTCTGTGGCTTCCTCGTACATTTTAAAGCCAGGCAACCTATCGGTTTGGTCTTGTAAAAGATAACTTTAATTTTCCATTGGGACGTTTTTCTTTCCTGGCGACGTCAATGGAACATTTCCAGGACTCTCGTTTAAATCAGGATACAAGAGCAATGTCCACACGTGGTTTTTATACATTTTTTTTAATTTCAGATATAATCTTTTAAGAACAAAGTTCTTGAGAACAGGAGGCATGTTCGTGTGACTAAAACTTCCGCTGAGAGTCAATATACAGAATTTCTAGCTGGTGCAATACAAGTCTAGTTTAGACACATTTAGTAGTGTGTGTGCTCATATATTATATATATATATATGTCTACATATAAAATTCATGCCAGTGCTATTGAACAAGCACCCAAACCTGGACTTCCAGTGGAATGGCTCAGGAAGACATGGGCTACACTTCTAAGGCAGTGAGCCAGAAACCACTCAAGACCATTCACGCACTGGCCTCAGACCCACTACGGCATACCTCTTCACGGAACACTCATGATCAGAGTTAGTTCTACAGGACTGAACTGCAAGCAGGAGTCCACAGGCCCATTATAGATCTTTCCCACTCTTCTTTGTCTGCAGCTCTCCTTCTCCCTCCAAAAAGCTACTCCTGAGGGTCAGGAACAATGCAGCCCACAATATGCCCCCCCCCCCCGATCTTGAATGGTGAATCGGTGGAAATTGCAGGACACCCCCCCCCCCCCCCCCGTGTGTGTGGAAACATTTTCCGCTCACATAAGAGTACCTTGGGATCCAACCCACCGTATTTAAAAGCAGTAAGTTGTCAAATGGAAGCACGCTCATTGAGGCCACAGAAACCACTGGGTAGAACTGTAATGAGGAACAGATGGCAGCTTTAGGTGGTTTGGGGATTGTAGTTTACACATACTTTTTCAGTGACCTCACATATTTCTGATTAAATGCACAGAGGCCAAGCGCTCAGTTTCCGGTTTAATGTGGTATTCAATTCACATCTATTAATATACTACCAAAACTTCTTTCTCTGGAAGAAGGGCCCAGGAATACGAACCCCTGAGACGGCTCCGGCCAGGTGAACTCTTGCATTTGTGAAGAACCTGGTACCATATCCCATTCTTACGTATCTGATGTTGAGGCAAGGTCTATAGATTTCAGCAAGGCTTATGAGGCTATGCTGCTTAGGACAGCAGCCTCGATGGCCTTGCCAAATCCTGGCTGTTTGGTTTTGGGAAATACAAATTATCTACTTAATAAGTACACACTTGAGATACCTAAAAAGGGTTTTTCCACACCTGGTCTTGGGCACGTGTTTCCAACACAGCAGGTTTCAGCCTTGCTGTGTAATACATGTAAAGGTTCAGGCCAACATCTGAGATGCCTGAAAAGTACACCTGACTGAGCTGTCCCAACAGAGCTGTTTTTTTTGAAAGGAGGGGTAAGGGTAGCTAGCAATGAGGCAACAATAGATGGAAATAAGTTTTTGAGCTGTACCCTGTGCAAGACTTCTAAATGTTCAACTGTGTCCTGGATTCTGCTCCAAAAGCGTCTGGTGAACGGCACCAGTGTTACTTCACTGCACGTCAGGCTTTCGCTCTGCGGGTATATCTAGTGGGGTTTGTTCACCAAAGCAGGTAGATACACACTGTGCTCTCAAGACATTCCTCTCCCTCCCCTCATGTGCCTCGCATTCCTTTAAGGATACAGAAACAAAGCTGCCACACCCTTCATATACAGCATCGTGCACAGCTGATTCAGACATAAAGCTCTGAATGGCCAGCATATATATTAGAAACCAAACATTTTCCCCTTTGTTGAACCACGACATCTTTTCTCAAAACAGAAATATACTGGCTTTTTTCTTATACTCTAAATCTTCTCTTTAAATATGACATTTCTTTAATACCAATAGCTTCTTTTTTAAAATAACAACAACAACAGCACCGAGATCCTGCACTGGTTGCTATGATGCTTCCCAATCAGAGACACAAAACTGTACCTCCTATGTCTCCATAGGGAATGGACAATCGAGGCAGGAAATGGTAAGGTCTCAAAATAAATAATTTACACAAGATACTTATTTGGTGCATCCCCTTGGCATTTATTTTAGCAGCCCCACCATCACTTCGCTGATATCCCACAGTTTCCTGGCCACTAAGTCATCCGTGGCTTTAGGCAGTAATGGCTGCTCCTTGCAGTTTCCAAAATATTTCCCAGATACACCCTCTACTTCAGGAGAGGAGGCCAGATAAATAGAGGTCTGGGCTCCTTCCAAGGGGGACCTGAAGAAAGCCCAAGACACCAAATTTAAGAGGGGCTTTACCAGTAAAGGAATATGTATGTGTCTGCCTAGATTTGTCCTGACAATACCGGGATGGAGGGCATTGACAGTGACTCCGGTGCCTTCTACGCGTCGGGCCAACTCCCTGACAAACAGGATGTTAGCCAGCTTGCTTCGACTGTAGGCAAAGCTTTTGTTGTAACTCAGCTCGCTGTTCAAGTCGTCAAAGTTGATCTCTCCGTATTTGTAAAGGGAGGAGGAAACCACGACAATCCTGCTGGGGGCAGAGCTTTTCAGAAGGCCCAGGAGGAGATTTGTTAGCAAGAAATGGCCTAAATGGTTGACGCCAAACTGCATCTCAAAACCATCCTCTGTCTTTGTGTAGGGGCACTGGAATATCCCTGCATTGTTGATCAAGACATCCACCCTAGGCTGTTCCTTTACAAAACAAAAGAGAGAAAGAGAAAAAGAGGAAGAGAGAGTCAGGCACATGAACACAATGACATTACATACATGTGAAATAATAAATAAATAAATAACTTATATTTTTGAGATAAAATTTTCAGACTTTTATTAAAAAATCTGGTGGCCTGCACTGGATGAAGGGAAGCTCAACCCCCACTTCTGGCCTCTTTCAACGCCTAAAACACCCCAATAGTTTGGCCATGTCTTGCCTTTGATCTCATCTTCCCTTCCTATAGGCTTCCTAACCCAGGTACAAAGTTTCTCAGGGAGATCAGGAAAGTTGCATTTCTAACTTCCGGAAGCTTTGCGAAGAATGGCGGACGCCTCTCACCGCACCAGCGGGAGAGGCGATCCGTGCCAGGCGGGAAGAAGGGGTTCAGGACTGGTGCCGGACCCCCAGAGACCCCAGTGAGGGGGCTCTGCCTGGGGTGGCACAGAGAAGACCTCTCTCGACGGTGGCGACCGCGAGATCGAGGCTCCTCTCATCACCCCCATAGGTCCCCCCGCCTAGGAAGCCGTAATGGCTACAGCGCAAACCCAGAAGCAGCAGAGAGTATGAAGCGAAAGAAGCAGAAGCTCCCAGATACGCAAGGTGAAAATGTGAGTCTCGAAGTAAAATAAAGCAGAATCAAGTGGGAACGTGGCAGGCGGAGGAAACCCCCCCCCCCTCTCCTTTTTGTATCGGCGTACTTACGAGGTTCCTTACACGGCGTTACTGAGGAATAAAAGCTTGTACGGACTGCTAGAAGGCAGGATCGTGTACTTGAAGATATAAACTTTAAAAAGATATAAGTGCTGGTTGAGGAAAGTTGCATTTCTTGTGGCGCTTACCAAGGTGAAAGCCACAGCAAACAAGTACCATGTCCCTTTACTAGTAATCGCTGTGAAGGATGTGGGGTGCAGGGCAGTTTTATGACGAATGGCCAAATCTGAGGCTGCACGAAGATTGGGAAAACCTTAACCGGGCTGGGTAGCCTTGGCTTTATATCCAGGAGTAAAAACATGGCATCTCTTTGATATGTTAACATCTCCCTACTGGCTAAACTTGTTCCAGTGGCCTTTTGGCTCCAGAATCTGCGGCCTGAATTCACTAAGGCCTTTTTTACACACTTAGGGACGGGGGGGACCTGAAAAGGAACTGTCCCTTCTCTCTCTTTCTCACTCTTTCTGTGTACACATACACATGTAGCTACCTTATACTGAATCTGCCCATTGGTCCAGCAAGGCCAGTGTTGTCTACTCAGACTGGCACCAGCTCTCCCAGGTCTCAAGCAGAGGTCTTTTACATCACCCGCTATCTGATTCTTTTAAGTGGATATGTCAGGGATTGAACCTGGGACCTTCTGCATGCCAAGCAGATGCTCTACCACTAAGCCACAGCCCCTACCCCTGGATGCTGTGTGCGGGACACAACATCCTCTTTACCCATACACCCATTTGCATCTCCCAAGGGGCAGGGGACATCAGACATGCAGAATCTGTAAACCTTGGGTAGATTAACAACCTTCTTCCCTTAGTCTGCATCCTTGTCCTGAACTGAATTTACTCTAGAGCTGTGCACTGTAGTGATAAAGTTGTATTAGCTGATAGAATGCATTGCCTTGATTTCTACCTGCAGCTTGTTGGAGGCTCACACACTACAAAAACATGCTCTTGGTTCACTATACCTCCTAGCAGCAAGCTAGAAAAGGGTGTGTGTGTGTGAAAGAGAGAGAGAGAGAGAAATCAGGAGGTGATGGCAAGCTACCCAAAGAAAGGCTTTGACTCCCACTTGACAAGGAGTTGGGAGAATGCAAGGTATTTTTTACTGGGATGAGCAGATCTCCCTCGCCCCCAAGGACGCCTCAGTGGGGAGTGAGAGTAGCCAGCTGGGGTACTGGGAGGACCCATCACAGCAGTTTGGGATATTCACTCCCTAAGGCTAACAACAGTGCCTTCTGTGCTAAGAATTCCACATAAGTTGATAAAGCGACTTGCAAAAGTGTATGCTGGCAAAACATTTTTGCTAAGTCTTGAAGGGTGCCAATGGATTTCTGTTTTATTTTGCCGTAACAGACTAATGCAACTACCCCTCTGGAATTAGTAACAGGTATATGGAGGTGTTTCTGTCCATGTTCCAACCAGCCTGTACTTATATATGTCCCATGCATGGGAATAGATATGAAAACATACATTCGTACATGGCTCAATGCATGAGCAGTCAGGTCCTGAACAAATGCGCCCAAATACCGCAGCCCATTAAAAGCCATTAACAATTATTTTTATATATATCAAGCACGCAACATAAGTACATCTCCCTGCTAAAGCATACACCATGTATTCACTGAAATTATTCTGCTGGCCAAAGCTATGGAGATATCCAGTGGCAATCTGCCAGTCTCGTCATGGCTATTATTCCAGAACATTGCATCTCATAAAATATAAAAGGATGTTCCCATTTCCATTATATGGCGCCACAAAACAGGCACTCCAGCATCTATTTAAAGCCCGAAGTTTTCGTCAGGAAATCCTTTCATCTGTTCATCTGAAATGACTTGCGGCTCTTCCCAAAGAGAATTTGTTAACGGCGTTGCTATTGAATAGTGACAGGAGAAGCTCCAGTGACATTTCAAGCAGAGGCAACGCGAACACAGCATGGCGATTTGGCTTCACAAGCCAGTCACTGTTTTATTGTATCGTCACACTAATAACTCTGTGGGAGAGATGTTCCCGTCTAAATGACAGCCATCTTTTCCCCTCCACCAGTGGGCTGATCCACCTTTCTCCACTGTGCCCTTTCAAATAACATATTTCTCTCTCTCTCAATTTGGGGTGAGAATTCTAACTTAGAACTCAAGCTGCATTCAGATGTCAGCCTAAGTCACAACTTGCCACGACAGACACAAATACAGCTTCTCTCACTCCTTCCCCTCTCTTTCTCATGAGAAGCACACCTTAATGTGCCTAGGCTGAAACAAACTCCAGTTCCCCAGGATGTATGGCTGCAGGCTCCTGGATTCTGAGCTTCTTTAAATTGTGCTGCAATCAATGCTTAGTTAACACACCAGAGATCCACAGACATCGGGCATAAGTGCTGGCATACTAATTAAGCAAGTGGAGCTGCTGTGCGACACAGTTTACATCAGACTTGGAGGAGCCTGTGCAAAAAACTTGTGCAAAGCTCTTCTGCCTTTGCCAGCATCATGTTTAAATCAGACCTAATGCAAAAGGGTTGTAAAAGAAGAAATATTTGATATTATGCCTAATGGAGGATATACCTATGTTACACTGAGAGACCCATGGACCGTGTTGGACTGCAGGAACATTTCTAATTCTATCTCCTGCACATCTTTTTAGATGTTCAAAGTATCTTATGGCCACCTCAAACATTGCTGAATTCCTACAGGGAGAGTGCTTCTGTGAAGACTTATGCATAAAACCATAATCTGTGACGGCTGCCGTTTACAATTTGTGTACATACACAATAAGAATTCACAGTCAATTTTATTTTACCAACACATGTTAACCTCCAATGTAATATGTGCATGCGATAATTTACACATGGGCTGCATGCGAGGTAGCACATCAGAAGCACATCACTTGAAAGAACTGATGTCCCCTATTGCCAAGGGCCAGGAGCAAGCCTAGCCCCAATGGTGTGTTGGTGCCCTCCTTATTGTATTGTACTAAGCAACTGCAACTTGGCAGGATGATGTCACCATAACTCTGCTCTGACTGCAGATTATGAACACCTGTGCCTGCCAGTCTTTTTACACTGCCACTCAGATTTCCCCAAGTTAAAAAATTCCTTAATGTGAACATATCTATCCATCCATCCATCTATCTAATGAGAACCCTGCTAGATCCAACCAAAGGATTATCTAGGCCAGCATTTGGTTTCCCTCACAAGTTGCCCAGGTATCTCTGAGAAGACAGAAGACCACAAGCAGGGCAAGGCGTTTACCTCCCCCCCCCTCCTCTCACTGCGACTGATATCCACAGTTACACTGCCTCTAAATGGGGAGGTTCCACTGAGTTCTTCTGCCCAGTAGCCCCTGATCGACCCAGCTCCACGAATCTGACTTGGGGAACCACAGCTGTTTGAAGCACTTTTTTCCCAGCCTGCCCCGAACTCACTGACCCCCCGTTTAGTTGACCGAGTTCTAGCCCAAACTATGATTTGTCAGGATCTCTGCCTCACTTGCTCCCTCCCCTTCTGCTAGAGCCCGGCACTTCAGCTTTTCCATCTTTTTTTTTTTTGTTTGTTTTGGTGCATCTTTTCTAGTTCTACGGGGTCGTTCGGGAAACGGGCTGGTCAAAACAGGCGCATCTTCTTCCAGCAGCCCTCTAGTCCTCAACGCCCTCTGCTCAGCCCCTCCCCGCCCCCTTCCAATGACAGCCGCCCCGTGTCCCCCCCGCCTTGCCTTTACCTGCAGCACCTGGTGGCAGAAGCTGCGCACCGAGCGGAGCGAGGCCAGGTCGAGCTCTCGCACCAGGAGCTCCCCGCGGCACTCGCCCCCTCCCCGCGAGCACAGGCCCAGCTCGGCGCGGAGCTCGCGCGCTGCCTCCTCGGCGCGGCCGCGGTCCCGGCAAGCCATGATGACCCTCGCGTGTTGCCGTAGCAGCTCCGCCGCCGTGGCCCGTCCGAGGCCGCTGTTGGCTCCGGTGATGATCACCGTCTTGCCTTCCATCGAGGCGGCAGGCACGCTCCGCGCGGCCTTCCCCGCCGCCGACCAGAGGCGCCGGGCGATGAGAAGCAGCCCTCCACCCAGAGCTGCGGCCAACACGACCGCTGTGGCGGCCATCTGGGCTACGGGGGGACCATAGAGAGGCCAGGGCTAGAACGGCGCTCACACGCCTTCGTTTCCGGTGTGGTTTGAACTTCCGTTCGGAGGGATCCGGGGACCCAGAGCTGAGCGTGGCTGCAGTGCTGCCTTCAGATGAGAGGAAGGTCGCGCTTGTGTCTAGTGCAGAGCTGGTCTTCGGTTGGGAGGGTGCCTGAGAGACTAACGTGGCTAGAAGAACTTGGAGGTGTCATTTGTACTGGGGAGGTGGTTGAGTTTTTTTCCCTCCTACAAATCTCAAATCGCAAGAGATAGGAATAGTTAAATAAGGCAGGAGTTCTCCAGTGGCACTTCAGAGACTGTGTGTGAAGACCCGTCAAGTCGCTGCAGATTTATGGCGACCCAGTAGGGATTTCAAGGCAAGAGACTAGCAATTTTTGTTTCGGTGGAAGCTTTCGTGAGTCAGAGCACACTTCATTAGATGCATTGGAATCTGTATCCAGTAGGTCGATACTTTTATGTTCCCAGCAGGTGGGGTGGGGTGGGGTGGGGTGGGATTACAGTGACAGGCCAGTTTAAAACAAGATCTATGAAAAAGTACTGAGTTGACTCAGTGCAGGCCCCCCCCCCCCCGATGTTTTTAACCTCTTGTTTTGTCTTTTTGGCTTGCAGTGAATATTATAGTAACCCTAATTTTATCTGTCTAACAACAGGGTTGTTGAATGTTCCTTCCTAACTCCCCTCTCCCACTTCAGCTGGAAGTTTGTGGGCTATCCTGTTTACTACTGGAAGAAAATATTTCTTTCTGATTTATTTATTTATTTACTCAGTTTATATCCCACCTTCCCAGTGTAGATTCCAAGTGGCTTACATCCTTTTATTCTCCTCTGTTTCATTCTCACAACAGCCCTGTGAGGTAGATTAAGCTAAGAATGTGTGACTGGTCCAAGGCCACCCAGCAAGCTTTCAGAGCAGGGATTTGAACCTGGGTCTCCCAGATCCTAGTACAACTCTACACCACAGTGGATGCATACTATTAAGACCTGACTTTTATGCCCAGAACAAAGTTTGAATCCAGTGGCACCTTTAAGACCATTTTTTTAAATTCAAGGTATGAGCTTTCTTGTGCATGCACACTTCTTCAGATACAATGAAATGGAAATAGAAATAACAGTTACACATATAGAGGGTAGGTAGTAAATTAGCATACAGAATAATGAAGGTGTTTTTAACATATTAAAAGAAAAAAAGCTTAGTATAGATGGCTGTCATCTGTTGGGTTCAACTGGCAGGGGACAAACATAGCATAGGTAATAAATATGTCAGAATTGGAGACTGATGCATCCTTAGTTGTGGCATGGTGAGAGTTTATTGGAATAGTGATTGTAATATAATACAATGAATATTTAAATGTATTTTCTGACATAACACTGCACCTTGCCTCTAAGAAAGGGATTCTGTTAGTTAACTCCATGCTAGAGAGAATGGCTTGTAGAAACAGAGTCTCAGTTTAACAATTAAGAATGTAATTTAGTATATAATGTAATTTGGACTGGTAAATTTAAATGTATTTCTCTAGTTTGGGGACAAGGAAAATAACTGTATACAGCCAGTTGCCCCACTTCAAAGAAAAAGATGCTGCAAGGTCACCCCCATGCTTGAGAGGAGACAGGCTCTCACCATTGTCTCAATTAAGGATCCATCAATCTTCAATTCTGACATATTTATCACCTATGCTATGTTTGTCCCCCCTCAGTTAAACCCAACAGATGATAGCCATATATACGAAGCTTCTTATTCTTTTACTGTGTTAAAAACACCATTATACTTGTATGCTGATTTATTACCCACCATCTAATGTATGACTGTTATTTCGATTTCCATTTCGTTGTATCTGAAGTGTGCGTGCACAACAAAGTTCATACCTGAATAAAACTTTGTTGATCTTAAAAGTGCCACTGGACTCAAGTTTTGTTCTGCTGCTTCAGACCAACACAGCTACCCACCTGGATCTGTTTACACACCCAGAGTTAATAAGGTGGCAGAGCCCTCTGGTGGTACTGCCCCACTTGAAACTGAAGGTGGTAGGTTCCAGCTTTGAACAGTCCTCCGCATTAAAAAAAATCATTGTAAGCAGAAAACTAGCAGAGTGAGAATACAGGTTTTACCATCTCTCTTTGTTGGCTGTATGGGTTTTGTTTGCAGGGAATGTTTTATCATAAGGCGCGACGGTCACCTGTGCAGTGGTTCAGCTTGAATTAAATGTGTGAAAGGTGTCAAATGTGTTATATTTTGCCTGGACGATTTCTCTCACCTATATCTTTAGGGTATATTTATACAATGATTCCTTCTGCTTCTCTTCTATATGTTGTACAAATTCACGTTCTCTGCTTGGCAATATAGTGTTAGGTGTTCCCTGCTTCTCTTGAGGCATGAAATTCCAGGGACAGCACTTATCTAAGCTAGGAAATACTGGAGTGTTGAAGTGTTTTGTGCGTGCCCGTAAGATTTACTTTGTTTACATACAGTGTTAAGTAGTTTGTTTACATACAATGTAAGTAGTATGTCACTCACAATGGACTCACCTTTTGGCTGTATCTGAAGAAGTGAGCAGTTTCTCACAAAAAACTCATACTCTGCCACCAATTTTGTAACTGGACTCTTGCTCTTTTCTACTTCAATGTAAGTAGGTCACAGATGGAGGCAAAGAGGCACTCCCACAGGGCAGCCGATTTACTCCTCTACCTCAGATTCTCAGAGAACTAATCCTGCACCCTTAAGACGCCACACCCAACTGTCAGCAGCATGTTTGTCAGAATCTAAACTACTTTCATCATACGCCACAGCATTTTCAAATATCTCCTTAGTCTAGTTGAGCAACATCTGTGAGTTCCCCTTTCCCCCAAACCACACATTTCTTTTTTTCCACGTACCCTTCTGCCAGTCTTCACTGGGCTATTATTAGTTTGTTAACTGAGCTTAAATTTAACACTGTTATCTTTCACAGCTCTGAAAAGTTTGTAGCAGTTTTTTAGGTCAACCGAAGCTTTCAGTTGTAAACAGTCTCTCCCAACTGCCATTTTCTTCCACCTCTCTGATTCTGTCACTATCAGGGCTTTTAACTGCTTCAAATGTTTTGCCCCTATAGGAAGGATTTGCTCGGGTGCTTTCCCCCATCAAGAGGGCTTTCTTTCTCTTTAACCAAGTAACATTTTCCTGCACACCCAGGTAGTCGTTGGGTTAGCCCCCTTTCATTTGTTGTCCTACTTGGTCATACAGGACTACCAAGTTATTTGCCATGTTACTCTAGATGAATGCAGTCTAAACACACTACGCAGCACTTGCAAAAACACTCTGAGTGTTGGTCTAGAAATGCCGTTCCTCATATCTAATCATGATGACTTTTATTTCTCCCCCACCCCACCACCATACATGTTAATTCCTCTTTCCAGCTGGCTAATTCCAGCAGCAGCAGCAGCAGTGTCCTGGATTTATGTGAAATTAGAAAAACGCTTTTAATTTTTTTTAAAAGTGCAAAATTATGATTGTTTCTAAAACCAGCGTTTTATTAAAGTGGAAAAATAAAAAAGTTTTCAAAAAAGAGCCTTTCCCACAAATAACAAGACCAACAGTTCTGACATTTACCAGTGGCGATACACCAGTTTCACACCGTAAGACACAACATGGTTATTGACATGGCCCTCCCCCAGCAGCTGGTGACAGTTTTGTAAAACAGCCTTTTTGTATTTGAGGAGGCTAAGGCAGCAGTGATCTGGTTCAAAGTAATGCGCTGAGAAGAACCCGTTTAGAGTTACTAACCCCGAGGAGAAGCATCCAGGTACTGTTTGAATCAGTGGGGGATTTTTGAATTCCGGGTTGCACTCTGTCAACCTGGCCCTGAGCTATTCTCATAATCGGCACTACTGCCTAGTCAAAAGCCTGCACTGGAAACAGCAGCAGTGCAGTAGAAAACCCCATGCAGAAGGTGCCTATGCACCACTGTGCATTTGGCACTATTTATCTGACAAGAGAGGAGTGCAAGCACATTGGTGTGCCATTTCAGGGATTCTCTGGAGCAGAGAGATTTAAGTACAGTGCAAATGTTTTCTAATATTGAAAATCCCAAAGCAGGCAGAGGTTGACTAACATCCATCTGTTTACAGCTTATAACATGTTTTTATTGTTTCCAAAAATGTCTGTATAGAGTTTTTAAGAAATCTAGAAAAGGATCAAGACATTAGGACAGTGCTTTCACAACATAAGGTTTCTGTAGTCTGGGTATATAAAAAAAATTTCAGACTTAACCAGCACGCTAAAAGCTGAAGTGGAAGAGAACTATTTTTTGGGAGAGCCGTCTTTGAGTTTGGATTTGTGGTACTTCTGCCCAATGCCGTACGGCACATGTGCGGCGACAGTGCCCAGCTGCCGTGCTCCCTCTATGTGAAACATCTGATCGTCAAAGAAAATGTGCGGCCTGATTTTTGCCAGGACTGGGCCCTTGGGTGCCCCAGCGAGGAAGAGGGCTTCGTCAACCTGCACCCCCCAGCTGCGGAGGGTCTTGAGCACTCTTGCTCCAGAACTGGCGGCACTTCTGGCCGTCACCAGATAAGTCCTGATTGGGGAATCCAGGCGCTCATTCTTTGCATGGAACTTCTTCTGTAGCCTTCCAAGGTCTTCCAGGAAACCTTTCAAAGGACCCTGAAAGACACAATAGATCAGAAACACACTTAAAGCATTTGTCTGCCACTGATTGGTCTATAAGCTAAACAAATCTTAAATGAGTTTTTTAACCAAATGAAACAGAGGGCAAAATGGGCTGAAAGTCCCCCGCCCCCCATACACACACATAATAGGATGAATGGGCTGGAGCCAGACTAATGTTCCTGTAGGAGCAAGGATTTCTGCCCACAGAATGCAGGTTTCCCACTTCCTACAAGCGGCAGCTGAAATCCTGTTCCTGGGAGCACCCTCTCCCCCAGCAACAGGATTTATGAGGGCATTTTGAGCTGTGGAGGAGGACGGAGTCAGGAAAATTGCTTTCTGAAGGCAGAAATCTTTGCTCCCATGGAAACATCTATTCTAGGTGCAAGCCCATTTCTTTACTTGTCATCCAGACTCTGTAATTTGGAGTGGGGTAGAACGTATTCTTAAAATAAACTTTAAAAAGTCTTAAGGTACATGCTAAAGTACAAAAATAAAGTTCCCTGAATCCCCTTTATATGATTTTAGGAAAACGGTAGAACAACTGTCCACCAGCACTTGATTCAACACAGATACCTGGGCTCCCATTTACAGCTAGATATCTCCAGCCTGCAATGGAGGGACAAACTCCATGCAAACAGCAATTGGATGCATGTATTATTCTCCAATAAAATGGAAAATGCAGAATTCTGTCCCAACCATGTAACTCCTCTGCATCCAAGCTGTTTAGCAAAAGAGTCCACTAGGGGTGTGCAGTATTTTTTTTAACTGGTATTTTTCGGTTTGCATCTACTGGACCTGAAAAACAATTTGGGATTTCTGAAAAATCCCAGATCCCAAAAGCGGTACAGTTTTTGAATCCTGGATTTTTTAAAATACCAATTTTTTTTAGGTCCAATAGACCCGAAAAGAAAAATACCAGTTATTAAAAAGCCAGCCTGATCCTGCAGCCAAGTTTAAACTGGGCTGCAGGAGAAGCCAGCAGGGAATAATCTACTCCCTGTGGGCACAGCCGATCCTGTCCGGTTTAAACTTTAAAGGGACTGCAGCAGAAGCCTAACAAACAGCTGAGAGGCGGGCCTGCCTCTCCACTATTTCCAGATCTACCTGGTAATCCCCAAATATTTCTGAGATTTTTTTGGGAGGGTGTGTGTGTCATGCTTTTCCTGAGAAAACCCAGATACATTTAGGATGCCGAAACCTACCCGAAAAATACCAGTAAGATATTTTTTGGGTAGATTTTTGGCTCGGGTAGATCTGAATGCACACCCCTAGAGCCCACTATGAGGAGAAGTGGTTAAACCATAAGAAAGGCATATTTGCACTGAAGATTTTTTTGGGGGGGGGGGGGGGGGCACTTGCTGTTGGATTTGCATTGGCTGTGTATTTGTTTCAATTTAAGATGCCGTTTTTTACCTATAAAGTCTGGAACCAACGTATCTGAAAATCTCTTCTCCCAAGCTTATGCCTACCTACCAGTCATATTCTCCACAGCAGTAACTCCTTTGCTGTCCTTTGGTGTACGAAAGTGAGGTCAGTGGCAGCCCATGCAAAAGCCCATACCAAAATTGTGGTATCGACAACCACTAGAGGTAAATACACAGTGTCCCCTTCTTAACCATGCGACTCTTTCATTCCAAAGAGCCTTTTCTTTCATCGGTTTGTCAACATTTGTTTGTTTTGACTGGTCTGTTTTGGTTTGGGGTTTCATCTTCTGTGTTGTAAATTCACTGCTGTTGAGAGATTGCATGCGAGTCACCTTGACTCGTGTTTTGGGGAAAGGTGGTTTTATAAATGCTTTTAATACATCAACTAAGAAATTAAATTTTCAGTGTAAAATATGCAATTTCTTTCTTTGGAGACTAAAAATCTGGACAGTCATCTACCAGGGATGAATCAGGCCTCTTGTCCTAGGATAGAAGGCTGGAATACAAGACGACTTGTTTCTCTTCCAACTCTTAAGACTCTAGATTCTTCAACAGATATTTCACAAATTTCCCAATAACTGAGAGGCAAAATCAGGCAGGGGAGAAACTGGGGCCAATCCTGCTGGTTAGCAGCAGCTGAATAACATCTTGCCAGGTCTGTTTCTACTTTCCTTCACCTCGTTTTTATTGCCTGGGAGTAGGGCTGCCAGCCCCCATGTGGGGCCTGGGGATCTTCCGCTTTTACAACTGATCCCCAGCTGAGAGAGATCAGCTCCCCTGGAGAAAATGGCTGCTTTGAAGGGTGGACTCTATGGCATGGTACCCTGCTGAGGCCTCTCCCCTCCCCAAACCCCACCCTCTCCTGGATCCACCCCCAAAGTCTCCAGGTATTTTCCAACCCAGACTTGGCAACCCTACCTGGGAGTGTCCAGATGCATGAGACAAAGGGCTTCTGTCCTTTGGCTCTTAGCCTGAAGGTCACAGCCTAGAATAGGCCAGGATCCGCCAGTGGGGAGGCAGACATCTCAGAATCCCCCCCCTCCCCCACCTGTGTTTCTGTTGCATTTTTTTCTGTACCATTAAGCTGCTTTGGTGAGAAAAACGGGGTATCGATAAATTACTAAATATACATAACACTATTCTTCCTGGCAGCAGCCATCATGAGGGCAGTAAAAGAAATACATTACCATACCTGTGCCAGAGGTTTATTCTCATTTATCTTCTCGTGCTCAAAAAACCTGTCCAGGCCGTGCTCTTTCACAATGATTTCAGACTCATCGGAAAACAGAACCGCATCCCCATCAAAGGCTACTCGGAGCTGCTTATCGTCATGAGGGACATTTTTATTCCCTGTAAACAACGTGGCGGCAGCAATTCCTGCAAAAATATTACAACAGCGATTGGTTGGATATTCTTTGCTGGAGCGCAAGTTTACCCTTCTCCGTTCAATAATCCTTACGTTTCTTCTGGTCGTTATGCATACATGTGAGCCCTGACTTGGATAGCCCAGGCAAGACCAATCTCGTCAGATCTTGGAAACGAAGCAGGGCCGACCCTGGCAAGTACTTGGAAGGGTGACCTCCAAGGAACACCGGGGCCGGAACGCAGAGGCAGGTCATATCAAAGCCACCTCTCTGAAACATCCTAGTCCCACTAGCTTTGCACTTAACATTACCTTTAAGTTATTTTTACCTCTTCTATAGTGTTGCTGTTTCTACATTTTCAAATGAAAATGCCATTTAAATGTTGCGTTCCTAATTCTGCAGCTCAGATTGATGCCAAATGCTTAAATGGTCCTTGGACTACTGAACAGGGCGTGAAAAAGACCAGGTAATTAAGAACAAAGGCAAGTCCGCATTTTAAAAATGAGTCATCCTAAGGTTCATGGCCTGAAACTATATCTATAAATTGTAACCATGACTTCCTGTAGAAGCTACATGCAGTTAATCACCGAAGCAAATCCTAATACAAACCTGCTCCTATGGCTTCTTGAACTTTTTCCGAGTCAGCAGAAAGGTACAGATTTGTGAGGTATGCCTTCAGGTAGCCAATGGGACTCTTCCCTCCAGTCATACAGAACCGTTCAATTAACATACCTGTTTTGGGGGTAAGAAAAGTTCTTGAGCGTGCAGATTCAGCCATGCTGTGGCAGAGTTCCAGCCCAGAAGGAACACACAGACCAGTTTCCTGAGGAATGGATCCAGTGTTCTGTTGCTCAGACTGGAACACGACCTTGTCATCATGCCAGGTTCAAGGACATGAGAGGGACCAGCTTAATGTAGCCATGCCACATAGTGATACCACAATGATTACTTGACATGGACAGTCTTGGACACTGTGTTCGAAGGTGCCCCCAAAGGCTATATATGAAACAGTAGGTGATAAACTGCAATATATTACGACTACTGCAACTTCGTCGGCATTAAATACATTCCATCCCATGCTTAGGAAAGCTGCAAAAACGATCTGTAATGTACAGGATTTTTTTCATTAAGTAATCCCCCCCTCCTTTTTCCTGGGGGAAAATTGGAATTGTTGAAGGAAAATTGGGGGGGGGGGGAGTCCTACAATATGTTGTCCTTCAGAATGAGTAACGTATATATGAAATTTGTTTTCAGTCCCCCCCCCCCAAAAAAACACTTCCTGACATGATATATTGCACAAATCTAAGGGAATCCCCAAGGATATGGGGAAAATACATATTTCCCTCATGACCTCCATACTGGAGAAATCTCTCCCCCCCCCCCCCCCCAAAAAAAAGAATTGTGTGTGCTTATGTCAGTCACTGAAACTCAGTGCAGATGTCTGACAAGGCTGCGAAGGCAATCAGAATGATGCCTGAACTCCTGCAGGGGGTAAGAGAATCCCACAATGCTTCAGCTGCCTTCTTAGTTGTCTTAGTGACTTCACCAGGCACAGAGGCCTTCACTTCATGTTCTGCCACAAGGCCTCAACACAGAGTTTAGTTCCCTTATCCAAGCACTGGGCATCAGTGTGGCACTGGCAGCCTTGAGAAGGGGTGGTGAATCAGGACTAGTAATGGTAGACTGAGGAGTGCTAGCCGGGAATGTGGAGAAACAAGTTCTCTATCAAACAGAACAAATACTGTTTGTAATAACTTCAGAATAGATAGCACTGTTATCTTTGTTTTCTTTAGCCCTCTTCACAAGTTAAGTTAATGCATGCGCATCCTGCCTGTATGTGGTACATCTGTTTGTAAGGAAGAAGAGTAGATTTTCAGACCCCACTTTTCTCTTCTTTAAGGAGTCTCAAAGAGACTTCGTCGCCTTTGCTTCCTCCACAACAGGCACCTTGTGAAGTAGGTGAGGCTGAGAGAGTTCTGAGTTCTGAGAGAACTGACTGGCCTGAGGTTACCCAGCAGGCTTCATGTGGAGGAGTGAAGAATCAAACCTGGTTCTCCAGATTTCAGTCTGTGGCTCTTACCCACTATAGAAGAGATTGGATTTATACCCCGCCCTTCACTCAGAGTCTGAGAGCGGCTTACAAACTCCTTTCCCTTCCTCTCCCCACAACAGATACCTTGTGAGGTAGGTTGGGCTGAGAGAACTCTTTCAAGAACTGCTCTTTCAAGGACAGCTCTGTCAGAACTGTGGCTTGCCCAAGGTCATCCAGCAGGTGCAAGTGGAGGAGTGGGGAATCAAACCTGGTTCTCCCAGATTAGAGTCTGTACAATTAAACACTACACCAAACTGGCTGACCATGCTGGGTCTTCCAGCCAGCATGTGTTCACTTTACAAATGAAACCAGGGACCAGTGCCTGGATAAATGTGTAGTGTGGTTTCAATCACACGTCCAGCTGTAGATGCACTGAATGTAACGGGATAATTACTCAACACATTTATAAAGAAAAATCAAGTGTGCACTCTGAACAGATTGTACATGCATTCACTGTAACGTGTGAACATGGCTTTCACGTGCAGAGGTTCTGTAAGGCGATAGCAGGAGGGGCTGTAATGCACTTTCAGTTGGTGAAGCATGTGACTGTTGCTAATGGAAGTCCAAAATGTCAGAAGAGCTTTCAACCTCACAATACATTGTCAGTCCACAGGAATTCTGAGAGGGAGATGCTAAAGTCCAGAATTCCAGAACATGCATCAAACATGTGGCCCGGAGGCCAGATCAGGCCCCTGGAGGGCTTCTATCAGGCCCTCAATGGAACTGGCTGGCTTCTGCTTCCAGTTCTGCTGCTGCGTCACTGTAGGTTTGCCGCTTACAGATACACACCTGAACAGCATACTCATGGTTGCAACAGCACAGACCTTTTGATGTAATAACTCACAGCAAGAGGTGCCAGTTATCAGACAATGTTAAATAGACAAAATGTTGCAAGAGTGCTAATGTTTTAAGCATGCTTTTATTTTAAGTAAAAAAAAAACCCAACCTTTGTGTTTGTGTCCTTTATAAAGTTTACATCTCCACTACCTGGCATTACATTTTGCGGCACACATGGCCCGCCCCAAGGAGGTCTCATTTATGTCATGCATCTGGCCCTCATAACAAATGAGTTTGACACCCCTGGGTTAGAACATTCCCGGGAGAATAAATAAGGGACAATTGGAGGAAGCAGCAGGGAGGAGCGGTGGGAAGGCAGTTGGGAGGCAGAGGCTCTTCAGGAAGAAGTGAAGAAAGCTACCAGCTGAGGCCTTCCAAGAGCTGTGCGAGTGAGAGGCTAAAGGAAAGGGGATTTGCCATCAAAAAGAAAGGAAGAGGAAGCGCACAAATAGTCTAGGAAGAGGCTAGAAGTTCTGTGGCTACATTTGTCTGAAAAGATTAGAAGAATGCCTCTGTGAGGCCAGAGGGAAGACCACGAAGCAGCCCGCCACCAGCATGAACAGGAAACTGCCAGGTCAATAAGGACATTCTCCATCAGTCAGCCGACACAGTACTGGCTGGGGTGGAGGAACAGGGAAACCCGGCATTTTTATTTTAGTGGGGAGAGCGACTGTTAAGAGACTAATCTTGCTAACAGTCCTTTACTGAGGAACACAGTAGCCTAGAACATGTGATCCACAGCTCAGAGCCAGTGTGGCGTAGTGGTTAAGAGCGGCAGACTCTAATCTGGAGAACTGGGTTTCATTCCCCACTCCTCCACATGAAGCCTGATTGGTGACCTTGGGCCAGTCACAGTTCTCTCAGAACTTTTTCTGCCCCACTTGCCTCAAAAGGGGGTCATTGTGGGGAGAGGAAGGGAAGGCGACCGTAAGCCGTTCTGAGACTCCTTCCAGTAGTGAAGTATAAAAACTATCTCTTCTTTTATATATTTTGTAGAAAAAGCCCAGCAGGAACTCATTAGCATAATAGGCCACACCCCTGACAGCGCAGTTCCCGCCAAAGGATTGGCTTCCCCAGGTGCCCCGTGGCTAGTGAGGCGCCTGGGGAACCCAAAGGGGGGGAGGCTGTAGGCGTGGCCAACTTGGAAGCCAGCCGGAACTCCGTTCCGGTGCGTTCCTGCCCAAAAATAGCCCTGTGTATGTATGTGTGTGTGTGTATATATATATATATATATATATATAATTTTCATTCTATTTAAGACTTGTCCTTATTTCCAGGGTCCCTGACTGACAACCTGTTGAGTCTTGCAGACCTTTGGGGTCTCTCAGCTCGCTTGTGGGGAGGGTGGGGTAGAAATATGAAATAATAATGATGATGATGATGATGATGATGTCATCACATGGAATGATATGCAATTGGAGGGAGGAAGATGGTCTTCGGGGTCAAGGGACAACAGGAAAGGGGGAGGTATAAGGAATGAGGTCTGTCGGGGCTAATGGGGAAGAGGAGAAAAGATCGGCAGAAGAGAGCCAATGAGAAGGGGAGTGTTGCTCTTACAAAAAAAGGAAGACTGCAGCACATAAGAGGGAGGTTGAACACATGGCAGCCATGCGCGCAGATCATTATTCTTTAGACTCACCATAGTGGTTAATGCTGTTGATAAGTCTCACGCCTACTTGGGCATGGTTATTCGTCATGAGCACGATATCAAACAGGTCTTCGTCCTCTGGGTAAAGCTCGCGGAGTCGGGCATTCACCTGCTCCAATGCCTGTGGGTGACACAAATATGATTGCACGTGTGAGCTTTGTATGTTTTCATCTGAACAGCTGCTTGGGAAGTTGGGGGCTCAGCCTAGAAGAACACCCTTGCTGGTCCAACCTGAATAAGATGGTCTATTAATGCCTTGCCTGGGCCTCTCGGTGGGGCCAGCTAGGGTGTGTTACAGAAGGAACAATCCCAACTGGAATCTTCAAGAGTGAGTTACGTACTTTACAGTCTTTCCACCAAGAAACATATAGTTTGAAATTTGAACTTTTGTCAACGTAACAGCGTCACACAAGCATACAGTAAACCTCTTAAAGTGAGCAAAACAGAAATATTTAAGAACACGCTCCACAAATTCAAAAATTTCTGTAATAGTTAAGACTTGATTTCAAAAGAGTTCCAAGTTCCTGAAACCGCTTTGGATGGGCGACCTTTGTTTCAGTAGCTACATAACAAACCCTTGGCAAACTGGGCTGCAAAAGTGCAAATAATTTGGGAACGAAACTGGAACATTCAGCTGGAGCTTGAGTGCACCGAGGCTGTTGCCTCTTCTCTCTTCCTGAAACAGCCAGGGTTATGAAACATGAGGGGATCACACCCAGCAAGTTTCCCTGATGCAAGCAGCAGCCAATGGAACTGGCAGAGGAAACTTGCAAAGCAATGACACCACATTATGTTTAAGATAGATGTCAGCTACAGAATTCCTTGAAAAGTGTGATCTGGCCATGGTGAGCCATGCCCGGAATACACCCAGGTTAGATTACTGTAATATGTTTTATGTGGAGCTGCCTTTGGAAACCCGGTCCAGAAATTTCAGCTCGTCCAAAATACAGCAGTCAGGCTATTGTCAGGGGTGGGATACAGGGATTGTATCATTCCAAAACTGAAAGGTTTGCACTGACTATCCATTTGTTTTGGGGCACAATTCAAAGTACTGGTTCTTACCCTTAAAGTCCTAACTGGCTTGGGGCTGGGGTACTTGAAGGACCACCTCCTCCCATATTGTCCAGCCCACCAGTTAAGATTTGCCTCTCAAGAGGTGAGGTGCGTGGTGACTAGAGACAGGGCCTTTTTAGCTGTGGCACCTCGCTTATGGAATACAATTCGCTTTAAGGATCACATGGCGTCTACCTTGCTTTCTTTTCGCCACCAAGCCAAAATGTTTCTGTTCACTCTGACCTTCATTTTAGTCTGGAAGCTGTTATTTTAAGTTGCCAGCTACCTGTTTTTATGGTTTATCTTTTTATGCTGGTCTGGGTTTTTAATATCTTTTAATGTTTGTTTTTATTGCTGTATTTTATAAGCAAGCTTGGGCAGGTTCCTAAAGAGGCAGCATAAACAAGCTTTTCTAAATAAAATAAAAAGTTACAGGGAAAAAGAGGAAGAAGAGATGGAGGGCAACAGTTTTCAGGAGGAGTCACACAACGGCTAAGATCCCTACTAACAATTCCTGGACAGAACTTCCCTGCTACCCTCCCTCCAGTGCAGCCCAAATGCCCCCTGAAATGCAGCTCCTGGGGGAAGAGGGACCACTGGGAATACCTGGGGGGGGCAGATTTATGCCATGCGAAGAACTGGCAAAAATCACCTCTCCTCCATGTGTGAAAATTTTAGGTGGGACTCCAGTTTTAGAGCCAATCTAAAAGAGAGTTACAGCCTTCAAAGTCCACTGAAGTTGATGGGCTTAGGCAGGTATTAACTCTGTTTAGGATGTAACTGTTAATTGCTAATTTGTCAGAGCCAGGGGTGAGTTACCAGGAACAACCCCCCCCCCACACACACACTATGGTACATGCATGTCATGGCGCCCGTGGGTTGCCACCTTCCTCTGCCACCACTCTGGACTTAGGGTCCCTTAGGAAGGGCCAGAGTACCCTCCCAAGCCCAACCAAAATGCCCCTTTTAAGCCAAGAAATATAGGCGTGACGACCAGGCAGAGAACATTAAGGAAATGGTTTATTAATACAGCAATGGGGCAAGGAAAACAAGACAAGGTACTTAAAATATCTAACAGTGTCTAAAGGTAAATAAAACAAATCTAATGCGGCTACCTATTCCTCTTAACCGGTTATTATTCAAGGCCCACAGCCTCTTATACCAGGCAGGTGCCTGTACCCACTCTGTCCCGAGTGAGGGATCTTTTGTCTCAGCTTAACTCTGTGTGAGGAAAAAAACACAGTTCCACAGCCCACAAAGTTTAGGTAACAATCCCCTCATACAATCCCTGGACACCGATTGGTTACAACTGTTGCACACACTTGTTTACTTTATTTATATCATGTTTTCCTCCCCGAGGGGGACCCGAAGTGGCTTACAGTATTCTCCCATTCTTCATTTGTTTTCACAACAACCCTGTGAGGTAGGTGCAGCTGAGAGGGTGTGACTGGCCCAAGGTCACCCAGTAAGCTTCCTTGGCAGAGTGGAGATGGAAGCCTGGGTCTCCCATATCCTAGTCGAAAGAACTGAGATTTCCCTTCTAGGTCAGGAGTTAGACGTGACATTTGCACTTCAAAGTGTGCATTCAGGCTAGCTCTCTAGTCACTTTTGTCTGCCATTTCAGTTTTGTCCTTCTGGGTCCCCAAAGCAGTCGTCATCCATTTCTTTTAGGCCACTGCCTCCTCCTCACAGAACTGCAAGCTCCTTTTAAAGAGCATGCTCTCAATTAATACTACTTGTGTGCATAAACTTCCACATATACTCTGAACAAATCTGATGTACCATGCTGATAAAGATGGCGGGGGGGGGGGGGTTGAGATAGGATTTTGAGTTAGCCCAGTCGTGAAGTAAAATGAAAACAGTGACTGGGTTGACTATGGTCCATGCCTGCACGGGGGTACAATGACACACATTCTTTAAAAACTCAGACCGTGAAGGAGTAAGAGGAGATAGGATATGAGAAATAGAAGCGACCTGGAATGGGGTTGGTACCATATGTCTTTCAGGCCTGTACCCCTTCCGTGAGATAATAGCCTTTCGCAGATAGCCACAGAATGCCAGACCACAGAATGCACAGCAGATTGCAACATACGGTCGTGCAGTTTTCAGCAACAGATGGCTGGACAAAATGCCACAGACAAGATGGAGGGGGCGGGGAGGGAGGAAATACCACTAAAAAGAGAACATGGCTATATAAACAGCCTCCTTTGCAGGGGCTGTGACTTGAGTTAAGAACAGGCATCAAAATCCCTTAGAATCACAGCAGAAACTGGCCACATAGCCCCAGCAAATGCTGAACCAGAGGAGAGCTACCTTTGGAAGTTACTGCATAGTCTTAACAGCACATCAAAGGACTGTAACGACATTGCCAGGCTGTTGAGAAACACAGGATGGCTCTAGCATGATGGGTTTTTGCGTGTGTTTTTTTGCTGTCAAGTCACTGATGATATACGGTAACCCCATAGGGTTTTCAAGGCAAGAGATGTTCAGACGTGGTTTGCCATTGCCTGCCTCGGTGAAACAACCTTGATATTCCTTGGCGGTCTCCCATCCAAATACTAGCCAGGATTGACCTTGCTTCGCTTCCGAAACCTGACAAGACCAGGCTAGCCTAAACTGTCCAAGTCGAAGCGTTAGAATAATACAAAACAAATATGTTTGTGTGTAGTTCTGTATGCATACAACCTTACTGGGTCTCTGTTGTCCTTTCTATCCATAATCTAGTACTTTAATTAGAAGGAAAAAGCTATAAACCTAGCAAAAAAGAGGCACCAGGTTCAAAGGGCAAGAGGCCCATCTGCAGGAGGACTGAGTCAGTGCTCTAAGACAGGGGTGGGTAAACTCTGGCTCGGGAGCCGCATGCGGCTCTTTCACATATATTATGTGGCTCCCGGCAGGGCGGCTGGGGAAGCTAAATATCATTAGCAAACAAATATCATTGGACAAATTAATATCATTATCAATATCTGCTTTTACCCCTTTTGTTATTATTTTTGGCAGTCTCATTTAATGTTAATAAAAAGCAAATTTGCTTATTTTCCAATAAAAGCAGGTAATCTTTGTTCATGTCTTGTGGTTCTCAAACATCTGATGTTTATTTTATGCAGCTCTTATGTTAAGCAAGTTTGCCCACCCCTGTTCTAGGTGGCTCTTACGCTGAATAAGTTTGCCCACCCCTGCTGTAAGATATACAAAGGTAACACTGGAGGGCTATAGAGTGTTCTGTACAGATATTAGCCTACAGTATATTTTTCTAGGCAGCAGAATTCAGCATTACAGTGTCTGGGCTTCAAAGGCAATTGAGCAATAGGTGAAATGAAGAGCCAGTGTGTTGCAGTGTCCAGAGTGTTGAACTGAGATCTTGGAGATTCAAGTTCAAATGTCCACTTGGCCATGGAAACTTGAGGGCTGACCTGGGGCCAGTCACGCGTTCTCAGCCTGACCCACCTCACACAATTCTTGCGAGGGTAAAATGGAGAAGTTGCTTTGGGTACTCAATGGGCACAAAGGCAGGGTATAAATAAAAACAATTAGGATTTTAAAAATAATTTTACAAATGTTTCCATACATTATGAATCAAAATATGAGGGCACTGGGGTTTCTATGCAAGCACAACTGTGAGAGACACATGTTTTCTCAGCATTGGTCCCAGAGAGTTCTTGAACAACATATGAGGATTTCGGAAACATCAAGGAAGGAACACTTTTTTGAATCTACCTTATTATCCTGCTCTTCGATACATAACTACTCTCTACTGTTGTGACCACCAGTAACACTGGCATTCCAGTCTAAGGAGCTGTTGCAGAACTGGTGGATGCGTGCAGGGGTCCTTTGGGGCTGGAGCGAGGCGGAGCGCCGCTCTGCCAGCCCAGGAGTGGGCAGTAGGGCAGCCACGGGCCAAATCAGATTCTCTGATCTAATTCAGCCTGCCGCTGAATTGCCACCAAAATTCAGTGGCAGTGGCTGGAGGGGAGGGGGTTTGAGGGAGAGGCTCCAAACTTGCAGGGTAGCTTCTGGGACCTCTCCCCCAAATACCCACCAAGTTTCAAGAATATTGGACCAGGGCGTCCAATTCTACGGGCCTCCAAAAAGGTTGCCCCCATTCCCTCCATTGTTCTCTATGGTGGGGAAAAAGTAACGTTTTTTCCCCACCATAGAGAACAATGGAGGGGATGGGGCAACCTGTTTGAATTGGACCCCGTGGCCAATCTTCTTGAAACTTGGTGGGTAGTTGGGGGAGAGGTCCCAGAAGCTACCCTGCAAGTTTGGAGCCTCTCTCTCAAACCCCCTCCCCTCCAGCCCCTCATATACCCTATGAGTTTTTGCCATTTACTTCAATGGCCCATACGGTATAATAGAGCTGAAACTGATATTCAGCCAGTTATGCTAATGAGTTATGCTAATAGGTATGCTAATGAGCTCCTGCACCTCTTTTTCTATGAAAGAACCCCTGGATGTGTGAGAATAAGCTGTGCTCTGAGAGGTCCCCAGTTCAATTCACACCACTACAACACAAACATATTATGCAGCCTTCCTTAGGCAGGTCAGTTTCTCTCGGCTACTCCCTGCCTCTATGGGGATACTAATACTGGCTTACCTCACAGGGCTGTTGTATATAAAGTGCTTTAAATACTAAAAGTGCTATAAAAATGTCAAGTATTACTGTTTTGTGTGACTGTTTACTCCAATACTTCATTATTTGGAGCTACACTATTTAGTTGTGAGTAGCAACCATCCTTTATATTTTTGGGGGGAGGGGGGGACATCTTTTCTGTGGCCAGCCAGTATGTTATAATACCCTTACATGTTTTTGGTATTCTTCATGTTTAGGATTCACACACAACTGCCTAGTCTCGAACAAATATTTTATACTTACATTTCTAGCGTGTGTGGTCATTATTTAGACCACTGAAGAAGGCTCTCTGGGCAAAAAATGCATTTGGTCTAGTGCTTATTTTGTGTAACCAGTGTTTTGGTCTTCGTTACTGTACGTGCAGTTTACAGGTGTTGCTGTATACTATCTGGATGTGATATACCAACTACCTCATGTTCTTTATCTTTGTTTTTAATCTATACTGGGCACTTTGTAATCAATAGTGGTATCTTATTGTTTTGCTTAGCTGCTCAGCCTTCTAGGTGCCAGAATTCCAGATGTGCCTGGAGGCTCAGAAAGGTCGGGGACCTCTGCTGTAGCATCACACCCAGGGCTTTACATCTGCACTAACAGCTCAGAAAGGGGAGTTTGATGCTTCTAGGCTGGAAAGATGCAAAACTGTTTTATTCTCCAGAGAGCAGAACACAATGAGGGACAGCAGTTTGTAGTAAACCGATAAACAGACCTTGCAGATTTCTTGTGTTGTTTTAATATCCGGCAGAACCTCTCTCAACAAAAGTGGCCTTGGGACACCAGAGAAAGTGACGCCTTTCTTAAAACTACCTTTGAGTCTCTTTTTTAAAATAACATTGTCTTTTTCCAGACCTAGGTTGTTTTAAGAGCTTACGGAGCCATTCTAAGGAGTGTAACTCAGCTCACGGTGGCAGCGTGAGTCACTTAAGAAGAACCAGGCAGAATCTTTATCAGGGCAGCTCATTCATTTAAAAGGCCGCCACCCCCCTTCATAAGGCCTGGAGCTCTCAGCATCCCACCCACCTCTAGTGGTGGTGTTTTCAGAGAAGTTCCCCTCCCACATTGGACACCAGGGAGCCATCTTTGCCACTGTTTGTGTGTCTCCGACTTATGTAACCTCTAGAACCATTACTTATTTATCAGCTGCTGTAGGCAGCGGGTGAAGCTGGGAAAGAAAGGAGGTCAATGGATGCCTTTCAGCTCTGCCCTGCTGTGGCGCGGGAGCTTGGGGGGGGGGGGAGCCTGGTTGAACAACAGTGGTGTCCCCCGCCCCTTCTCCGAGCTGGTTACCTTCACAAAGGAAAAAGCTGGTCCAGGTTTCAGCGTGACGGTCTCATTTGCCTGCTGGTACTCCACGTACTTTTCCACGCCGAGTTCCTCGTAGATCTTCCTCTCTTCCACCATATCAAAGAGCACCCGGGAGGAGACCGCGATGGTGATGGCATTTAGGGGCTTGGGCTACGAAAGAGAGGAGTGGTTTATTTTTTTTTAATAAAGGGAATTCAGGCAGGGGGGATCGGCGGGGAGAGAAAGAGGAAGTCAGGACGGCAAAGAGCGCGATAAAGCAAAAAACCCCACGGGATTGCATTTTCCCCTCTTTTCTTTACCACGATGCACCCCAACGACTCAAGACGAAGCGCAAGCTTCCGCGTGCTCCAGGGCGCTTTTTCAGGCTGGGTGTCAAAAAAGCAATAAAAGGGCGAGGAATTGGGGGGGGGGGGTCGGAGCTGGAGATCTCTCGGGCTGAGCCGATGCCTCCAAGGCAGGGACGCGGCGCCCAGGTGGGGTAGGGAAGACCGGGCAGGGAAGACCCCCCCCCCATTCTCCCCACTCACGGGCCGGGGCCTCTTGACGGTGGTGAAGCTCTCGTAGGCCGCCTTGGCCGCTTCCCAGTCCTGCTCGGCTCCGGCGACCTCCTCGGCGGAAAGGCCCGCCTTGGCGGAGAGCGGCTGCTCCTGTGACCCGCTCATGCTCTTGACTGCCGGCGGCGACTGGCCCGCGGGGGCGGAGGGTCTGCGCGGCTGCGGCGACTGCGACTGCTGCGGGGATGGACAAAAGGGCGCGCCGGGGGGGTGGAGAGAGAGGCAGGGAAAAGAAAGGGAGGGTCAGCCGCGGGCGGGGGGCCGGGCGGGCATCTCCCCGCCCCCGCGGCCCTGGCGAGGGAAGTGGCGGCTGCCCCGGCGGGCTGAGTTTCTCTTTCGACTCGGGATGCCCCACCCAGGAGGCGAAGGGAGCGCGCCGGGCCTGGACTGGAGGCGCCGCCGGCTGCGAGGATGACACACGCCGGAGGAACGCTCCCCCGGGAGGGAGCTGCGCCCCCCCCCCCACTCTCCTCCCCCGGAGGGTAGGATTGCAGCCCGGCCCGCAGTGGGGCTCCTCCGGAGAGGATGGAGAGGGAAAGGGGCCGCGATTCCCAAGCGTCGGATGTGGGGCGAGAGAGCGAAGGGGGACACAGACCGAGCCCGGCCGGGAATATCTGGCTTTAGGTGACCTAGGAGGAGGCGGGGGGGGGGGGGGGGGGAGGTGTCTTCCTTGTCATTAATGCTCCCTCTAAGCTGTGGAGTCTTGTGAGCAAGAATTCCAGTTTGTGACCTACCGACATTAAAGTTATGAGCAAGCCATTTGGCTACTGCATAACTTAGTTTGCGCTGGAGCCATCCTTCCTGGGCTGAGACAAAAAGGTGTGAGCTGGAGGCTAAAAAACTGTGAGCTAGCTCACACCAACTCAGCTTAGAGGGAACACTGGCCAGGAGACGCTCTTCGCTTCCATGGCTTCAGTAAGGACTCCTTTACCCTAAAACGCCACTTTCACCCTGACCTGATAAACGCGCTTACTTGGGGAGCAAGTCCTATGGAACGGAATGGGACTTGACTTCAGTGTAAACATGCATATATGAACGATCCTTTTAGGCGGTACATATAGGAACATATATACAAACGATGGCTCTCCAGGGTCTTTCCCCTCACCTCCTACCTGATCCTTTTAATAGAAGACAACTGTTGAACCTGCACCTTAGACTTGCAAAGGAGACAACCATGCCTCCACCCTGATCAAATGAACTCATGCAGCTTCCATATACAATGTTATATTGTTGGCCTGTCGAGGTCAGGATTTACCGGCTCAGATCGGCAGCAGCTCTCTAGGGACTCAAGGACAGGCTTTTCACATTGCTACCTGATCCTTTTAAATGGAGAAGCCAAGGGTTGAATTTGGGGCCTCTTGTATGTTTTTAAATTTACATTATTCATAGTCTGCCTTTCTCACATGGACTCAAGGCAGATTACACAGAGTGAGTCAGTATGATTGACAAAATGGGACATTCAGTAACCAGGGCATTAGGGGATTTTAGAAGTCTGGAACCACCAGAAAGAACTCAAGCACAGCATAAGGATTCACCATGACACATTAAGCAGGACAGAAATTACATAATAGGAGCCTACTTTCAATAAGTTATACAAAGCAGTATAGATCACAGTCCCTAATCATTTATCCAAGCAAGTCTGTACAACCGTTTTGTGCAGCGTTACCCTATTAGCTGTGCATGCATGCATGCAAAGCAGGTGCTCTGCGCTGAGCCACATGATCAGTTTGCCTGCTACACCAAAGATAAATGGGTCTAGTGGCACATGAAAGACTAAAAAGATCCCCCCCCCCGGTACTATTACTAATCGTCAGGGTGTCATTGGAGTCTTCTCTATCAAGTCTCACAAGCAGCACTGCTGATTTCTGTGGGATTACGCCAGATTAAATACATTTTAAAAACTGATGAGGCTGTTTGCTTTCTTGCTTTTGACTAGGTTTTGTTACATAGAAGCAGCAGCGTACAAAGTTTATGTTACTCTTATATGTCAAGGTTACAAACGGGGGAAACTCCTTTCTGGAGCAAGGTGTGTCTGTAAATAGCAGGCACAGATATATTAGTTGAGAAACCGGTCATGCAAAGTGGTTAAGATAACAACAGAAGAGGAGAACTTCTGGATCAGACCAGAGGTCTCTCTTCTAGTCCAACATCCTGTTTCGTACAGTGATCAGCCAGTTGCCCTGTAGGACTAACAAACAGGGCATAGAGGCCAGGGCCTTCCATGATGTTGCCTCCTAGAACTGGTATTCAGGGGGTTTACTGCCTCTGAACGTGGAGGTTCTCTTTAGTCACTATGGTAAGCAGGGCTATTTTTGTAGAAAAAGCCCAGCAGGAACTGATTAGCATAATAGGCCACACCCAACAGCAGGAACTCATTAGCATATTAGGCCACACCCCTGACAGTGCAGCTCCCTCCCAGGATCAGCTTCCCCAGGTGCCCTGAAGCTTGAGGGGTGAATGGGGAACCCGAGGGAAAGAAGGCAGTTTCTGGATTGGCTTCCCCAGGCGCCCCACAGCTGTGGGTCACCTGAGGAATTGGAGGAGGGGAGGCAGTTTAAACTGTCTTCCCTTCCTGGACCGGCTTCCCCAGGTGCCTGGGGAACCCGAGGGGAGGGCTGTAGGCATGGCCAACTTGGAAGCCAGCCGGAACTCCGTTCCTGTGTGTTCCAACCCCCAAATAGCCCTGATGGTAAGTAACCCATCCTCCATGAATTTGACTCATCCTACCTATGCTAATGGCTATCACTATATCTTCTGGCAGCGAATTCCAAAATTACTCATTGAGTAATGAAAGTATTCCCTTTCGTCTTTCCTCAGCCTGTTGCCCATCAGCTTCATGGGGTGCCCCAAGTTCTAGTACCATGTGTGAAAGAGAAAATTGTTTTGTCCATCCTGAATCTAAAAGAAGGAAATGGATTTTTCTCTGACGGCCCATGTATGATGCCCAAGACTAATTTTAAATTTGTTTGGAATAGTGGTGGCATGTACTAATAATCTGATTTAAACAGACCGAATCTAAAAAGGAAAACTATCAGCATTCAACATGGGGGCGGGTAGGGCGAAGGCCCAAACTTTCTTCCCAAACAGTAAAAAGTCACGTGAGAGCACAGTGAAGAGGAAGGATCAGGTACCTCCGTGTGTGACAGGACTGGGGAGTCAAGATCTCTCAACATCGTCTGTTTCTTGTAACAACACTTATCAGCAAGTCCTTTTCCCTGATACAAATCTCCACCCCTTCTGCTGGTATTGGCAACAGTAAAGAAAAAGACAACCTCCTGTCGATGTGTGTGTAAACAATAACAGCTAAGACAGTCTTGTTTTGAAACTGAAACATACTGTGTGGATCTGGGAAGCTAAAACCAGTGTGTTGACACTGAGCCAGTTTGATGTGGTGGTTAGGAGCACGGATTCTAATCTGGGAGAACCGGGTTTGATTCCCCACTCCTCCACATGCCGCTGCTGGTGTGACCTTGGGTCAGTCAGAAGTTTTCAGAGCTATTCTCTCAAGGGCAGTTCTCAAGAGAGCTCTCTCAGCCCCACCTACCTCACAGGGTGTCTGTTGTGGGGTGGGGAGGGGAGGGGAAAAGGATTGTAAACTGATCTGAGACTCCTTCGGGTAGTAAAAGGTAGGGTATAAATCCAGTCTCCTCTTCTCTTTTTACAAGGCTTGAAACTTTTTTCTGCCAGCCACCCTCTGTGTGATATCCATAAGGACCTAAAGGATAAAACGGGGGCTGTATAATTCCGCTTGACCTCCCTGAAAAATCTCATATGGCTCTTTCAGGGCTGCATCTGACCTCTGGCCATTCGATTAACAAAAGGCCTTGATCAACATGCTGCAGATTTTATAATCACTAAAGGAGTGCAATGCTAGATTATCCTGTTCCCATGCAGGAAAAATATTTCTGTGATGTGTTCCTGAACATTTTAATGTCTTTATTGAATCCCCACTCCCACCCTGTGGGACTGAAAAAACATCGTAGAGCGCTGCATTCGAATAGATTTTAATTCTTAAGAAATAATGCACTTGTACAGCACACCCGAAGTAATTCTGGGTGAAAAACTTTCATAAGATAATCACACAGAAGATACCAGAAGCAAGTACTTTGGCTGTAACTACTGTCATTATGAGGTGGCCTCGTGCCAGGCAGATCTCTTTGAATCCAGTTATACCGCATCCCAATCCTTAGAGAGAGAGAAAATTGGCTAGCCCAAAGCTATAAAATTGGTTGGTGTCTTTTCCAATATTTATTTAGATACGTTAAGCGCAATGAATAATCTTCTGTATCCAAAACAAACCCTAGAAGACCGTAATTGGTGGAAATGGTTTGGAAGCGTCTCTGGAACTCAGTCCTTCTTTTCCAGTGGTTGTGATGATGGATGGTAATGAGGATATGTGACAGGGAAACGGCATGCTTGCTTGATGACCTGTTGTCACTGCTATGTTTCATGTGATGAATTTAAAAGGGCCAGTTCATACGAAGCCAAATTGGGGGTGGTGAACTGGAACCCTGCTGCTGAAGTCCAGAATTGAGCAGCTCTGGTCTGAGTGTGGCATGCAGCCTGAAATAAATACTCTGAACTTCACTGCAGGAGGGGATCATTCAGGATGCATGTAGTTCTTACAGCCAACCGACATTTCTTTCATCTGAAATTACTTTCAGGTAAGGATAAATCTACATGGCTGTGAAAGTGGGCTGAAATAGAGAGTGGATAAATGTGGGCCATTTTTTATTTTTTTAAATTTATATATTTATATCCTGCTCCCCCCCCCCCCCCGGTGAGAACCCAAAGCAGCTCACAGCTTTGTTCTCTCCAAGAGCCAGTTTGGTGTAGTGGTTAGGAGCGCGGACTTTAATCTGGGAGAACTGGGTTTGATTCCCCACTCCTCCACATGCAGCTACTGATGTGACCTTGAGTCAGTCAAAAGTTCTTTCAGAGCTGTTCTCTCACAAGCAGTTCTCGAGAGACCTCTCTCAGCCCCACCTCCCTCAAAGGGTGTCTATTGTGGGGAGAGGAAGGGAAAGGGATAGTAGAAGAGAAGAAGAGACTGGATTTATACCCTGCCCTTCACTACTCAAAGGAGTCTCAGAGCGGTTTACAATCTCCTTTCCCTTCCCCTCCCCACAACAGACACCTTGTGAGGTAAGTGGGGCTGAGAGAGCTCTGACAGAAACTGCTGTTTTTCAAGGATAGCTCTGACAGAACTGTGGCTTGCCCAAGGTCATCCAGCAGGTGCAAGTGAAGAAGTGGGGGATCAAACCCGGTTCTCCCAAATTAGAGTCCGTGCACTTAACCACTACACCAAACTGGTTTGGTGTAAGCTGCTCTGAGACTCCTTCAGGTAGTGAAGGGCAGGGTATAAATCCAGTCTCTTCTTTAGCCTTACAACAACAGCCTGATGAGGTAGGCTGGGCCTGGAGAAAGAATACTAGCCCAAAGTCACCTAGCAGGCTTCCATGACAGAATGGGGATTTGAACCTGTGTCTCCCAGACCCTTATCCAACATCAATGGGGTCTAGCATTTGTCCGATTCTGTTACTATGTGTGCCCAAACCCCATTTCCCCCACAAAGACTTTTCTACCAGGTTGCCAAATATGGATTCTCAGAAACCCTTGTGGAGGCTCTGCACTGCAGTATGTGAAAATAAGTTAAAATTGATGGCCTGAACTAACTAAATACAGCTGACTTCTTTCTCTCTTCATTCTATTTTTGAATATAGTCATATTTGTTTGATGTGGCATAGTAACAGAGAAAACTTATAACAGTATATTTTAAATTTAATAATAAAAGCGTTTTGAACTCAGATTCAAACACATGTGGAACAATTAAGTGAAATCTCTAAAAAAAACAGCTTTACCATAGTTCCCATGATCTCAAATATGCTTAATTAAGTGTTGTATTGGGGTTTGTGTCTCCCCAGGCCCCACAAGGGAACCACCTCCAAATGTAGTACAAGAGGAAGCAGAAGACAACTTTTCTTCAGGAAGACTTGCTATTCTTTTTTTTTATTATTATTACCACCTTAACCTTCAGCTCAGGTTTATGATATAACATATTCCATTTAATCATCATTTTCATAGTTTCACAGCATGACTAAAACTAATAATAACAATGTAGTGGCATACCACCTGCTGTTCCTGGCCTAGTGAAAGGGGTGCTGCATAAAGATGAGGAAAGCTGCCAAATCTTAAGGACAAAGAGGGATGAGAAGTGGTAGATAAATGTAGGATGGTTACTACTTACTTAGGTTTATTCTGTGTTGTGTTCCTATGACCCGTGTGTACAGGGGTGGATTGCCAGGTCTGGGTTGAAAAATACCTGGAGACTTTGAGGGTGGAGCCTGGAGGGGGGGGGGGCTCAGCATGGTACAGTGCCATAGAGGCCACCCTTCAAAGCAGCCATTTTCTCCAGGGGAGCTGATCTCTGTCAGCTGGAGATCAGTTGTAAAGGTGGGAGATCTCCTGGCCCCACCTGAAGACTGGTAGCCCTAGGTGGGGCTGATGTTAAAGGTCAGCAAGCTGGGCATCTGTCATGGCCTCACGCACAACAGAGTGTCTGCCACTGAGCAGAGATTCTTGGCCTGGTTTCTTCTACCAGCAGGGCTATTTTTCTGCAGGAACGCACAGGAACGGAGTTCTGGCTGGCTTCTGAGTTGGCTACGCCTACAGCCTCCCCCCCCCTCAGGTTCCCCAGGCGCCTTACAAGCCTTGGCTTGGATCTCTTGGCCTGGGGAAGCCAAGCCGATCCAGGGAAAGAAGGCAGTTTAAACCTGGGGAAGCCGATCCTGGGGAAGCCGATCCTGGGAGCAAGCTGTGTGGTCAGGGGTGTGGCCTAACATGCTAATGAGTTTCTGCTATTGGGTGTGGCCTATTATGCTAATGAGTTCCTGCTGGGCTTTTTCTACAAAAAAAGCCCTGTCTACCAGTAAGGGAAGATTGTCCCCGTGATGTTTCAGGGGTCTCTGGATTTATCATCTCTTTCATGTCAGAAGGAGCACAGTCCGTGCCTCTTTCACTCTTTCAGTTTAACAGGCGGTACTGGGGTGAGCACGGAAGTGTTGACCAGTCCCTTTAGCAGGTGCCCAAAAGAGCTGGCCTGGCAAGCTTAACATACTGGGTAGGGCACAAGGAGTGGTTTTTGCCCAACACTCCTTAAAACTTTAACCGACTAGAAATCGCTTCGCTGCTGAGAACATGGAAGAGTCTTGAGTGGAGTACGACTGCGCACATAGGCTCTGATTCTAGACCTAGAACTTCCTGTAGTTCTGTAGACAGTCCCAGGGGTTCCACCGCCTGCTGGATAGCCTTTTCTCCTGATAGAGAGTTTCAGCTCTTACCTTCCTCTTCTCTTCTACCTGCTTGTGGACCCGGCTCAGTTCTTCATCAGTTCTGGCCCCAGCCCCTTCTTCCAGGGTCTCTCTGGGGAGGAGATAACAAAAATCCTTCTGCATGGGTCCTCTATACATCTATTTCTCAGGGCCAATCTGAGGATATCTAAAACCACGGACCTAGCCCACACTGAAAGAAAGGAGATTTTTCTCCAGACTTGGAGGATCCCCCTCCCAGGTTTGCAGCGAAAATCTTGAAACTTTAAGGGAGAAATAGGGCGAGAGAGGATTGCCAAAGAAAGGGATGAGGGGAAAAGGGGGAAGACTGACGTAGAATGAGTGAAGGCAGAAAGAGGGGGGGGGGAATATTGACAGAGAAGGGGGGAAAGGGAAGGAAGCAAAGGCAGGGGGATGCCCCAGGCTCATAGCTATAGTGGGGCCTCTCAGGGCCCAGCCCCTCGACTTACCATCCAGCCCAGGCCCCCTGACTTTCAATTTTTTATTTTATTGATGGCACTCATTGCCAGCCATGGTGGCTCCCTTTTGCCAGCTGCAGCTGGTCTTTCTTGTTGGCTGGGCTTGCCTCCCCTCTGTGCTTGGTGTCTGTGCTTGGTGTCTGTGCTTGCTGTATCAGTGGGAAGATGGCGACAGATGGCGTGAGTGGGGAACCCAGCTCCAGTGACCAGGGGATCCAATGGCAGCGGTAGGTGAACGACGCAGGACTGAGGCACTGCCCAGGGGCTAATGGGCTGGCTGTGTTGGCGTGAAGGGGTAGGAGGAGGCCAGGGCTGGAGAGGCTTTCCCCCCAGGAGGCGGGTCACTTGGAGGTTTGTGTGGGGTGCCCCTGACTTATTTAAAGCCCCCCCCAAATAAAAAAATTCTGGCTGCGGGCCTGGGATGCCCCCTCCCTGCAAGTTTCTTGTGGGTCCCCCCACTTATCTCTTCTGTTTTTAAAACATTTATTATTAGCAATATCACCTGTTCTTGAGATCCTGCCCTGTCCTCAAATACAGGCATTCACTCTGTAATGTAGGTTGGGGTGGGATCTGACTCGGTACTTTATCAAAGTATTCATTTGGAGCTGTATGAATGTATATCATCTGTGTTACAGTGGCTTCTGCAGGCTCGAATCATGCACTGCTGTGGAGTTCAGTGAGTGATCCGTCAGCCAAGGGTTCACTTTCAATGTGTTGTAAGGAGGAAAGAGGAAAGGGGAAACCATGTACACCGACCTGAGCTCTTTGGACGAAGGGTGGGATAAAATTGATTTTATTGATTTGCAGTTAGTATTCAGTCACCAAAATGGTGTCTCTGGAACTGGTCAAGGACCCATAAACCATCAGTGGACATTTTGATTACCCCCCCCCCCCCCAGTGAAGAAAATCGGGAAAACCTGAAGAATTCGTTTAATCCTGGTTGAATGACGAGGGATAAATCATTTTAAAATGTCTCTGGGATGACTTTGAAAATTAGGATCAAACTAGGCAAGAGGTTAGATATCCTCGGATTGAATCCAGACCCAACTGACAGTTTCCACCAATTCTCCCTTCCCATTGCAGACCCCTCTAGTGTCATTCCTCAGGGTCCCCGGTGCCCAAGAAGCAGCATGTTGTGGAAATCAGTGGGCGGCTGAGGCCAGGAGTGGGGAGAGAGCAGGGATGGAAACTTTAGTCTGGATATAACCCCGCGATTGGACCTGGAAACTTTTAGAAACAACAACTGCAAGACACCTCTGATCTGGATGAGGACCAGAGCACAGGGTGAGGGGAGGCTTAACGCATTCACCATTTCCTTCCCTTGGTATAATTCCACTGTTTGGGTGTGCTAGTTGTTCAAGTAAGGAAAAGTGTTCAGGGAGATGTATGGGAAGCATCCAGCAGGAGCCATCTGGTGGAGCTGCATGGGTGAGGGAGATACAACCCAGGTGGAAGATCTGTTATTTGGGTCACTGTACAAAGAAAGGTTGGAAAATAACCATTCCTCAGACAGTGTTTATAGAGGGAACAACAGAGGGCAGGATTTTTTTGGTTGGTTTCAGTGGGTCATAATAGCTCTCACCGGTTCCTGGGCTCCTGTTGATGTGCCACGGATACGACTCGGAGGCGCTGGGCTGCTATCCGATCTTCTAGCTCTCTAGTTCTCACCAAGGACATCTCCCTCTTGTGTGAAACTTCGGCCTCTTCCAGCATCTTGGGCACCAGTGGAGGAGGAGGTGCACTTGGTGCCAAAATCATCCTGTCTGCAATACAGGGGAGTGAAGGAAGGAAGACGTGATGCAGACAGTGGAGGATGAGGGGAGAACTTCACACATACACGTTGCCGGGCAACAGGGTCACTTAGCAACTGAGCTCGGAAGGAAGCATTCAAGCTGGTTCTGCCTCCTGATCTATTGCCCAAGTTTCATGATGCTTGATCACATGCGTTAAGTTGCCTGCCATGCACTTAATCTGTGTCTGACCAACCGTTCCCACTGTGCCCAAGACATCCCGTCTGATGCAAACAGCTGATACATTGCGCTCAAGAAGTATCTTCTTAGTCTTTCCCTGATGCTTCTTTTTTATATTTGCCTGCTATAGTTTGGTGTAGTGGTTAAGTGTGTGGACTCTAGTCTGGGAAAACCAGGTTTGATTCCCCATGCCTCCACTTGCAGCTGCTGGATGACCTTGGGCAAGCCATAATTCTGTCAGAGCTGCCCTTGAAAGAGCAGTTTCTGTGAAAGCTCTCTCAGCCCCACCTACCTCACAGGGTGTCTGTTGTGGGGAGGGGAGGGGAAGGAGTTTGTAAGCTGCTCTGAGTGAAGGGCGGGGTATTAACCCAATCTCTTCTTCTTCTTACATGAGGACCCCATAATAACTTGTACAGACTGTCTTCACAGAGATTGAGGGAGGGCCTAAGCAACCAAAGGAACTTTGCAAAGCACTCTGGGTATTCCACAACCCTGGAATGTCTTTTGAATGGAGAGGAGTTCTAGTTCAGTAGTCTACTGACCCAGTCTTTGCCTCATGGGCAACAGTTTCCATGTTCATTCTCTGGCATCTCCAGGGAAAGGAGCTCAGGTGCTTGGAATGGTATTTTTCTCCCTGACACTCTGGCGAGCCAGTGCCAGAAAAGGCATATATGGACCTATAGTCAGACTCAGTATAATGCAGCTTCATACGCTCAACTGTCAGTGGATGATTCCATTAATCCATCTAGGGATGTGGAACGAATCTTAGACCTGTGCCAGTCTCATCATTCCTCCATGTACTATAAAGTGCACAAGCAATGATAAATTCAAACATCTGCATTACTGGGTCAGCATCCTCTGGATGACAGAATACTGGAGACTTGTGCCTTTGGCTATCTGTTTTATGCATGCAAAATCTACTGGGGGTAAGCACACTCCTCAGACAGACAGCGTGTCTGCTGGTCTTCTGTCAGATTCCCAGGAAGTAGCTGTAGCAGCACATTCTACACAAGGCAGCCACCCCTGTTTTTAGCTAAAGGTTTCCCTTACTTAGGGTTGCCATCCTCCAGGTGGGGCCTGGGAATCTCCCGCTTTTACAACTGATCTCCAGCTGACAGAGATCAGCTCCCCTGGAGAAAATGGCTGCTTTGAAGGGTGGACTCCATGGCATTGTACTATGCTGCGGCCCCTCCCCTCCCCAAACCCCACCTTCTCCTGGCTCCACCCCCAAAGTCCCCAGCTATTTTCCAACCTGGACTTGGCAACCCTACCCTTGCTCAAAAGCCAGTTGAATCCAAATCTGGTGTGTGTGTGTGCTCATCTCCGTTTCCAAGCTGAAGAGCCAGCACTGTACAAAGACTTTTACTGTGGTCATGTGGCCGGCATGACTAAATACCGAGGTGCACAGAATGCTGTTACCTTCCCACCTAAATGGTACCTATTTATCTACTTGCAATTTCTTGCTCTTATGGGAGCGAGCGGTCCTTTATGTATCACGGTCTCACACATAATAAACATTATGGTGTAGTGGTTATTGTAGTGAAACATAATATTAATTAAGGGTTGGAACAAGGGAGGAACAAGAAAAGTGAAACAGAAACTAGAGAGAGACTGGAAAGCAAGAAGGACACTGCAAAGCAGAGACTGGGAAAACTCTTTACCCTTTTTCTATTTGTGTTATGGAAACTTAATAAATAACTTTATGCTAAATTAGTGAGGTCTTTGGCATTGATAAGACATGGTGTCAGAAGTCTGAGCCCTCAATCACTACTTTAGTGTGGTGCTTGGACCTTTTTCTGCACTGTAGTCTACAGAGTAACTGGTAGATGAAACCCAGAATGGCAAAGTTCTCCCTACCAGAAACCTTTGATTGTGGTCTGTTGGATGGCCTGCTGCTGGATGGCCTGTTGTATGGCCTGACTGGAAACAGCACTTCTCTTGCTACAGGATCACAACAACACTGAATGCAGAAGCAGAGGAAATCCAGGTGTGCTCTTTAATTTATGCAGTGGGCTCACAAGCAGAGCAGATCTTTAATTCCTTTGTTTTTGTCGCTGATGGGGACAGGGATATGGTCTTGTCCTGCACTATCTAACTCCCTCAAAAGGTAGACTGATTCAGAAACCAGCAAGTTATAGGGGTTGACTTTTTCCTAATGGATCGCAATGGCAGCCTAAAATGGGGGAGACTAATCCCCAGGTGCTATTAGGGTCAACTCACCATCTTGGGACAGGAAGTTTATAGAGAGTGCTGATGGTTTGTAGTGCAATAAAGATTAGTCCCCCTGCTTTGGAGGGTGCAGGGCTTTTTTTGTAGAAAAATCCCAGCAGGAACTCATTAGCATAATATGCCACACCCAACAGCAGAAACTCATTAGCATATTAGGCCACACCCCTGGCAGCACAGCTCCTTCCCAGGATCAGCTTCCCCAGGTGCCCTGTGGCTTGCAGGGTGCATGGGCAACCTGAGGGAAGGAAGGTAGTTTCTGGATGTTTCCTGTGTCAGCTTGGTTTCTCCAGGCACCCCGTGGCTTGCGAGGCGCCTGGGGAACCTGGGGGGGGGGAGGGATAGAGGCTGTAGGCGTGGCCAACTCAGAAGCCAGCTGCAACTTTGTTCCTGTGCGTTCCTGCCCAAAAATAGCCCTGGGAGGGTGTACTCTATGGCATTATACACCAACAAGGCCCCACTCCTCCCCAAATGCCACCCTTCCCAGGCTCCTCAAATCTCCAGGTATTTCCCAGCCCAGAGTTGGTGGCTCTAGTCTGCCTGTTTTGACTGTCTCGAGCCTTCCAGAGGCCTGTCTTCACCCTTCCCCGCATCCAAGTTCCGAAGACCTTGAGAGGCCCAAAAGCCTGTGAGTATGTTGCGCCTTCAGCTTTCCTGAGTCCTTGGATAGGTAGCTAGGAAAACGACAACCGCCTGCTTGCTAGGAAACTGGACTAAAACGAGGACTGAAAGGTGGTAGAGTGGCAATTAATGAGTTAATGTTTAGATTTAGATTGATTAATATAAATTAAGTTTGCTTTCATAGTTGCAACCTTTTGTTCCAAGTGTATTTACAATGCCTAGCAGTTTAGGGTTTATTTCTCGACTATTTAGAATGTCCTTTACTGGAGATTGGCTTAGAATTATGCTATAGGCTCACATCTCATCTGTTCATGCTTATGCATTCCACATTATTTGCTGCAAGCTTTCGAGAGTCAGCACTCCCTTCATCTTCCTACTGACAGTTGCATATCCACCAGCATGATAAGAACCTGTAAAAATAGAGTCCTCCTGCTAAGGACACTGAATTAACAGGTTCATTTATTCATTGCTTTATTACAGTTCATATCAAGCACAAAACAGTCCAGACATATCAAAAACTAAATATCAAAATATAACTATAATAATATGAAATTTAGATACTAATGTAGAGACAGAACAAAACTGAAGCATTTACAAGCAATTATATCAGACAATCTATATCTATATCAGACCTTTAGAATCAACAGGTTAGAGTGATGGACTAGGATCTGGGGAACCCAGGTTCGAATCCCCGCTCAGCCATAGAAGTTTGCTGGGTGACAGTAGGTCACTCACATACTCAGCCTAATGTACTTCACAGCATTGTAAAGATACCATAGAATAGGGGAGAATACTGCAAGCCACTTGGGGGCCTCACTGGGGAGAAAGGCAGGGTATAAATGGAATGAATAAAAATACTCATCAAGGGGATATTTCCCATCAACTGATAGTTGTACATCTGGAGATGGTTTCTTCAGCCAAAGTCTCCCCACCTTCTCCTTTGAGATGATAGGGCCACCATTAGGAGACGTTTGGAGAAGAAGAAGAAGAGACGAAGAGATTGGATTTATACCCCACCCTTCACTCGGAGTCTCAGAGCGGCTTACAAACTCCTTTCCCTTCCCCTCCCCACAACATATACCCTGTGAGGAAGGTGGGGCTGACAGAAACTGCTGTTTTCAAGAACACCTCTGACAGAACTATGGCTTGCCCAAGGTAATCCAGCAGCTGAGAGTGGAGGATGTGGGGAATCAAACCCGGTTCTCCCAGATTAGAGTCCGCGCACTTAACCACTACACCAAACTGGAACAGTGCCTTGGACAGCTACAAAATGATAGTCTAGCCTTAGCAAAATCTCTTTATCTCAACTTTCCATTCCGTTCAAGGGTATTAACAGCAAACCACTGCATCTAAGAATCTTCTGCCACAAAATTACTTTCTGGCTTTTACTTTCCCCTCCTTCTCAGATAAGATAAGTTATGTGTAGGGTGGGACTGGTAGGAAAAGATAGGTAAAAAGGGCTGGAGTGGGTGAAGTATTGGGACATAGCTTTGGATGGACCTTTGAGTATCATCACTTTTGGAGAGCACCAGCAACTACGGCTATCCTTAGTGAAACTCATCTTGTCCATTATATAGCATTTCAGTCTCCTGGTCTTGTCCCGCTCCTTACTTCATTAATATAATAGATTGCTAGAGTTTTGGTAGGGGCTATATCACGATTCTGGAGGATTCCTAATCCGTCTGATTCTACCTGGCTTGATTGTGACGGCTTCTGTCAGCAAATCTCTATCTTTGGAATTCTGATCCCATTTTCCCAAGCCGGTATGTATCTTCCATTTCAGCATTTCTGTGGCAGTTTTGACATGAGAGGCAGCAGCTGCTGAGCCCAAATTGACCTTCTAAACTGATAAGAATGGGAAATATAAGGAGGTATTAAAGAGGAGATAATACCTGTATTTTCAAGAAACTATATCCAGGCTAGAGACAGAGGGTGAACTTTATCAGACAGGACAACCTTTCTCTCGCACAATTTGCCAAAGTAAATCTCTTTGATGAAAATGAATCACAAAGACATTTTATTCAATTTAGTCTTTGACAACCTGGCACTTTAAATATGTCAAAGCTAACAGTTCAGCTCATATAATATTCCAGGCATCTTTATGTAATTCCGTGGGTTTCATATGCCCCATGTCAAAAAAAAGTCTATACAATCTCCCCAGTCTGCAGATGCTGTCATTTTTATAATTTAAGTCATCTAAATTGTTCTGAATTGTAACCTTTTAACCCCCCTCCCCCTTTTCTTTCTTTTGCCACTCTGAGCTTTGCCTCACAAAGGATTCACAGAATCTGCCAAGAAGTGTCTCAGAGTGGAATTCTGGTCCTCCCTTTTCTACCATTAATAATATCCTTGATTTTGCTTTACTGTTGCATGTTAATGTGGGGACTACAAATTTTACAATTCAGCCCTGGCTATTTACTCAGAAGTAAATGCCAGTGAGTTCAAAGACATTTATTCCTTCCTTGTCCTAGCCCAACAGGCCTAGGATTACAGCCCTAATTAGTTTAATTGACAGAGGCCACACTCTTAATGAACACTTGCCTGGGGATAAGCTCCACTCCACTGAATAAAACCCAGCTTTCTTCTGGCCAGACCTGTTTAGGATTGCTCCCAGAATTAAGGCTGCAATCTTCTGAATACTTACCTAGGAGAAAGTCCCTTTGTACACAGTGGGACTTACGTCTGCATGCAATTTTTTTAGTTGATTCATTGAGGCAAGGGTGCCATGTTTAATCTGTGCATGCCACTGATGTGTTTGACAGTGCTGTATATCTATGGCTATGTTTTTCAAAGGCTGGTTTCTTTCTGATGTTTTCCTCTAATGAGAATGGAGAAAGAAAATATTAAAGAAATACTTTCCTGTTAAAAATGAATGGTAGAATTTTATTGGACACTTCCTTTACTAGGTCAAAAAGTCACCTAGGCTTTGATTATGCTACAATTTATTGATTGTTACATAATCTAATATTATGTTACGATACTGGTTTGGAAAATACAGTGCCATTGCGGTGGTGGTGAAAAGTGCTGTGAAGTGGCAGCTGGCTTATGGCAACCCTTTCATGGGATTTCCAAGACAAGAGATGTTCAAAGGTGGTTTGCCATTGCCTGCCTCTGCATCGCAACCCTGGCATTCCTTGGTGGTCTCCCATCCAAATAGTAGCCAGGGCCCACCCTGCTGAGCTTCTGAGATCTGACAAGATTGGGCTAGTCTGAGCCATCCAGCTCAGGGCACAGTGCCATTGTAGAGAACGTGTTCCAAGTTATCACCTGCCTTTTGACTGGTTTTAAACTTGAAATGTAACCAGTATGAAGGCAGATGGTAAACAAGTTGCTTATAGTATTGTATGTTCCAAACTAGTACCGTAACATAGCTACTATCTCAATTGCTCAGCATTCAAATAAAACTTTGTGGTGGAATCATAGTTCTGGTGAAATTTCTGGTGAAATGTGTTCAGTAATTGATGTCAGTATTTTCACTCAGGAACCAGCTTTCACTTTCACCTACCTTTCCATCTTGAGCAGGTTCGTGTTAGTTTATTTGGATTCTCATGACAGCAGGAGTGTCATTTTAAAAAGCCAGTTTGAAACTAGTTCACTGCTTGGATCACATGTATTCTACTGTTCTCTTCTTTCATTAAACATGTCTTCATCTGTGGAAAGCCAAATAGTTACAATAATAAATCAGAGACACCTAGAGCTGTTGCCAAGTTAAATATCTACAGTTTCTGGCAATTATGTAATTTCCAGATTTGCTACAATGGCTATTGCTGATAAGTCAATCGTCCTAAAAAAGAAATGTTCCAGACCAATCTTTATTAGTACGTCCTTCACTGATGTATGTAAAACAATCTCTCTGTTCTCCCTTCTTGCATTGAGGGGGGGAAAGCCCCTTATAATTGCAGCTTTCCCCTGCTTTTGAGTGACTCTTCATCATAACAGTTTATATCTGGAAAATATCACAGAAAACGTGAAAAGAGGGTAAGTTTAAATCAAGAAATCAGGCCCGCTGTTATTAATAGAACAGCGTAAAAATATTTCCCGTGATGTGTTTGTAATAGTTCTGTCTCGTAATAAAACTCAGCAGTGATATATTTCTCCCATCCCCGAGTTGATTTTGCATTAGGAGGCCAGACAAAAGCAATTTGTAAGACAGTCCCTGATCCAATGCCTGTACATGCAGAAAGGCTCAAAGGACTTCATGCTCATTTAAAAGCTCTTTAAAATGATTAATGGCTAACGGCATTGAAAATTATCGAGTGTTTCACACGGACAAAACGGGGGAGCTTTTTCTGAAGTTTAGAACAAAATTTCCCCTCTCAGTAACTGAGGCTAAAATCTCACACAGAGAAAGCAACTGCAGAGTGAATAGAAGAGGGTCAAAATGTGTTTTCAAAGCTATCCTGATGATTTTCTCAATTTCTTTACTTTGTTTATAAAAGACTTGGTTGTCATCAGCAACAGCAGAAGGTGAACTTGTGACTAGATTTCAAGGAATTCTTCCAGACACTTTCCCTATCTTGTGGCTATTTGGTAGCAAGGCATCTCTGGTGGTTAGGTAATGTCCTCCATTTTAATTTTAGGAGCAGCTATAGCAGAAGGGCCCTGACCTGGATAGCCCAGGCTAGCTCGATCCCATCAGATCTTGGAAGCTAAGTGAGGTCGGCCCTGGGTAGTATTTGGATGGGAGACCTCCAAGGAATACCAGGGGTGTGACATGGAGGCAGGCAATGGCAAACCACATCTGGACATCTCTTACCTTGAAAATCCTGTGGGGTCTCCATAAGTCAGCTGCGACTCGACAGTACTTTTCACCACCATAGCAAAAGGGGTTCGAAGAATGAACTATAATTTAGGAGGTTCCTGGTTTAAAACTCACGTCTAGTTTGAACTCACTAAACAGAACTAGGCAAGCCACCCTTTATAGCTTCAAACCAGCTAACACTGCAACATGAGATTAATAATACTAGCCTGTCTCACAGGGCTGCTGCAATTATCACCAGGGCTTCAGGGAGGGGCCTAAGGAGGCAATATTCCAGGGAACCAGGGTTGCCAAGTCCCCCTGGGTGGCGGGGAAACCCCCGCTCCAGCGGCCTGTTGCCCACTGGCCAGGATCGGGCTGCCAGGGGGAACCCCACCCCCAAATTGCCGGGCTGAAGGGAAGTGCCCGGCACAATGATGTCACCCAGAGGTGAAGTCATCGCGTCGGGCATGTTTCGAGGGGGAGCACTCTGTAATTTGAGGGAAAACTCTACTGAGGTCCCTCCTCTAATGGGCCTGATGCGATGATGTCACTTCCCGGTGACATCATTGTGGCACACGTGCATGTAAAGTGCGCATGCCAGAAGCATCCAGAACAGACTCCCCCCGCTCCCAAAGAAGGTAGGACTTGGCAACCCTACAGGGAACTGATCTCCTTGGAGGGCCTATGGAACCTGTCTTTTCATATAATGCTTCAATGGGATGGGGAGGGAGAGAAGAAATCTGGATTGGCATGGTGGCTTTCAGCAGCCTTGGACATTAAAACAAGATGCATGTGAAGAACTCTGGACACTGAAAGCACTATATCAAAACTAAGTATTATTATTAGTTATCATCATCATCATCATCAATACCTAATTTTCAATGTGGCCAAATCTGTGGATGCTTAAATCCAGAGACTGTAGCCATGAACAGACAAGACAGATATTTCTACAGACTTGAAAAACATACCAAGTCTGGAAAACTCTGGACTCAGCCTCCAAATGAGACAGAGAGGAAGAGGCAGTTTTCTTGCCTTGTCCCCCCCCCCCCCCTGGTCTCATCATCTCCACCTTGTGCAGGGCTTGAGCTGGCCGGGAACCCCTTCCCCTTGCCTTCCCCCACATAGGGATTCGGCAGGCTGGGCACCACCTTGCCTTGTCTCACCTCATGCAGGGCTTGTGTGCCACCTCCCTTACACTGTGTGGAGATCCTGCAGCCTGCACACAGCCCTTCTGCCACAGAGATGGTCTGGCTCGGGTTGAAGGGATGTACCAGTAATGGACAACCTGCCCTTGGAAGGGGAAATAATGGCCTGGTGCAGCACAGCAGCCACAGTGTGACCAGGTATCACCTGACTTGCATGATTCACCTAGGTCCAGCTGTTTGCTACTGTTCAACAGCAACGTCTACACAAAAGCCAATGAGTTATAGTGGTTCGAGGTTCGGGTTAGGATCTGGGAGGGCCAGGTTCAAATCCCTACTTTGTCGTGAAAGCTTGCTGGTTGACTTTGGGCCAGTCACACTTTCTCAGCCTAACCTACACCACAGGGTTGTTGTGAGGATAAAATGGAGGAGAGATAAATGATGTAAGATCTCTTGGAAAAGAAATCCAGGCTGTAATTCTGTGTACACTTATTTCTTTTATTTGTGTTATTTATAGTCCACCTTTCTTACTGGGGCTCAAGGAGGATTACAACAGTGTAGGTCAAATACATTCAGTGGGATGTGACATGTGGCATAAATCTGGAAATGATTTATGTGGCATAAATCTGGAAAAACAAGCAGAAACAACTTGAGACAAAGCACTGAAACATGGGTAAACAGTTCAGAAATGACAGAGTAGGAGGGTACGCAGTACTAGAGAGTCTGCAGTCCCTATCCCTTTATCAAAGCATCCTTCTGAACAATTGAATTACAGTGCAGTCCTGTTGCTTGTGTAAAAAAGCCCTCATAAATAAATAAATTTTATTTATTTATTTATTTAATTATACCCCACCCTCCTTGCTGAAGCAGGCTCAGGGCGGCTTACATAAAACTGATTACACAACTAGTTCAGTTTTGCTTAGTGTGTGGGAAGCCAAGAGAGTCAGAGTCTTCCTGACCTCCTCAGGCAGGCCTTTCCACAACGTGGGGACTGCAGCGGAGAATGCGCATACATGGCCAGTTGTTGATTTTATTTGGCAGTAAGGACATCGAACACCGTAGGACTTACAGTGCAACCAGTGTCTTACAAAATTACTAGTCCTGGGTACTTTTATTTATTTACAAATTGGCATCCATTTGTTATGCTCATGTGGCAGTCCCTTTGACGTTATTATTCTGGCTGGAATCAAGTGGCTTTATACATAAGAGCATAAGAGAAGCCAATGTTGGATCAGGCCAATGGCCCATCCAGTCCAACACTCTGTCACACAGCGGCCAAAAACACCAGGTGCCATCAGGAGGTCCAGCAGTGGGGCCAGGACACTAGAAGCCCTCCCACTTTTGGGAAAAAAAAACCCAAAGCACCAAGAATATAGTGCATCACTTGCCCCAGACTGAGAGATCCTATCTATGCCTTGTGACAGATTCCCCACACTTTATAGCTTTATGTGTTTTCCCTTTCTTCCACACTCCCTGGCGCACAAAGGTCAAGTGCAGAGGGAAAAAAAATCAATAAAGAACTTCCTTTCTGGCAGCTTTTAGTCAAAGTTTAGCTGAGAGGTGGCACCAGCAGACGTTGGGTCAGCACTGCACATCTCTTATGAGTTTATCCGACTTCTTTCAGCCAGGCACAGAAAAGCTCAAAAGTCCATGCCATGCCATGCCATGCCATTATGCCATTACCGCCCAATGGACTGCCCCGAAATACATTAATAGCCAAGCAAAATACGCACCTATAATTTGACACAATTTGAACCCCCCCCCCCCTTTGCAAGGTTGCTAACACACCCAAAGAAAGAAAATAGGATTTAATCATCTACCTTGTCAGAAACATAATGAGGGTCATAATGTGGAGAGGGCTAATTAATCATGCAGAGGACACAGTCAGGCTGTTAAATATCACTGGACAAAAAAGGGCCTCGGAATGCTTGCTGGTGCATTAATGTTATTTTTCCTGTTCATTCCCGCCAAGCTTATTTTCCTTTGTGCTTATTGTTCCTTGAGTCAGGACACAATTCAGCAATGCCTTCTGGCTCTGGCAAGTCATCAGCAGCACTCATGCCAGTTTTTTCAAGGAAGCACGTTAAAATGCACCTATCTTCTGCAGCAATTACGTGATTTATTATCCTGCAATCTGTTATTAGCCACAGGGGTGTAAGAAATCTGTGTTACGTGGAAATGGGGCAGTGTAACAGTTTGCTAAAGAGTGAATGTTGGCTTGAAGCTGTGTGCAGCAGTCTCCGATATTTCTTCGTCTCTTGTTTCCTTGTTTTTAGAGATGAATGGATTGAACTTGTTTATTCCTTTCTTATTTCAGAATCTGACTCTAGGATGCTCCACTCCTCAATAATTCTGGTTTAACTAGGAGACTATCTATAACTGATTCTGGAACTGTAGTATGTATAGTCTGCACATTTCATTTGCACCCCCTTTCCTGTTACCAGTATGCAGATGTGCACTGATGAACAGTTGCATCACAGTCTCTGCTCTTAGCAGAAACTAAGCTGACCGCTATAAGCAGCAGGGCCTTCTCAGTTGTGGCCCCCTGCAATTATGGAATTCCTCTCTGCAGTCATTTGGCCAGTGCCCAATTTAATGACTTTCCGGCATCAGATGTTTCTCTTCACCTGGGCTATCTATCTGATAAACAATTGGTTGATCTGGTTTCTTTTGGTTGTTTTATTTATTATTTTACTTCACTATAGCCCACATTTCTGGCTGAGACTCAAGGGGGTTTACAAAATATAGAAAACAATTCAGCCAGAGACCATAAAATGTGCAATAAAAAATGAAGCAGGGTTGGGCCTACTGTTAAATACCCCAAGTCTAGTGATCAGGTCAGCTTTATTTGTGATTCAGCAAGAACAAGACAAAACCCTAGAGCAAGAGCCCTGTTTAAATAGCATGCAAAACCACACCCAACCACACCCAACTCCCAAGGATAGGCTATTTACATAACATTGATTTCTCATTGGTCACCTCTAGAGTCCTCTGGAGCTATTGTTCTAGAGCTCCAAGCTCAGCCAGTCTTTGGTAGACAGTCTTGGAATGTTCCAGCCCTAATACATAACACCTACAGAACTGGAAAACAATGCAAAGAAAAAGAACTGTCTATGGCACAACATATCATAATGTAGAAAGTGAGTTACTTTGGTAGAAGACAATGCAGTAAAAGCAGGGCTTGGGGGGGGGGGAGAAGTGCTGGAACTCTCAAGAGGGAAATGAAGTTTTCAATCTGTAAAGTGAAAACTCATGAACTTTTAAACATTTTTAAAATAATTTTGTCAAAGAGGCTCTGGAACTCCATTCCAGCATGTTCCCCCAGAAAAAAAGCCCCGAGTGAAAGCAAACTGAAAAGCAAGTTTTAGTCTTGGTTTCTTCTGGATAGTTATATTCTTGGTATAGGTGCCTTGCTGGACTGGTTTGATTGCGGAGTAAGGGAGTCAGATCTTTTATTGTATTTTTGTATTTTACCATGCTGTGAGCCACTCTGAAAGCCTTTGGGCTGTGGGGAAGAATACACATTATAAAATACCTATTAAAAAGAAACCATCTATTTAAAATATATTTCATGGAACATATACTGAGACAGAAGGGAAGCTCAGAACATCTCAAAGTCCACTTTGCTTCAAAACATCAGAAGAACCATTTTGAAGGAGAGAGATCCGGTTCCGGTATTGTTGAGAGCAGTTGTGGGAGGCTTGAGCTCCACAGCTTGCTCCTTAATAGCAATCTCTTAAATTTTATTTTACAACTAGAAAGGTTCTTTGAAAGAAAGAACTCAAAGCAAGAAGCTTAACTTGAGGGTGTGTGTGAAAGAGTACGAAGCTCTACACCTCCTCCACAAGTGTGCTTGGAAGCAAAGAGATTGCTTCAAATGCCCAACAAGAAACGCCAGGCACATAAATCACCTTACACAGAGCCAATAGAGTCAACAAATGAAACTTCAAAGAAAACACCACTGAAAACCGAAGCTAAGTATAATCTTATGTCCTCTTGGGTGGTTTACTGTTTAGGAAAGCTTGAAGGCTGGGAAAGATAAGGGGGGTAATTATTTTTATTTATTTATTTCATTTTTATCCCGCCTTGCCGGTGAACTGGCTCAAGGCGGCTAACAACCATAAAATACCACCAGAGTGGTTTACAAGTTAAACAAGTTAAAACTAACATAAAACCAAACATTAGCGCCTACACAGATATAAGCAACAATATAACTGGCAGCATCAGAGTTCTCATGGTGAACAGATGGCAGTACAAGTTTCGGCCGAAGAGACCAGGGCGATGTTATTCTGCAATTTCCCCCTGGTGGCGGCTCCTAATTGAAAGCCTGGCAGAAGAGCTCTGTCTTGCAGGCCCTGCGGAACTGTAATAAGTCCCGCAGGGCCCTGATGTCGTCAGGGAGCTCATTCCACCAGTATGGGGCTGCCACCGAGAAAGCCCTGGCCCTGGTACAGGCCAGATGAGCGTCTTTCGAACTGGGGATAGTCAGGCAATGTTGAGTGCCTGACCTCAGTGCCTTCTGGGGCATATATGGGGAAAGGCGGTCCCTCAAGTAGGCAGGCCCCTGACCATATAGGGCTTTAAAGGTCAACACCAGCACCCTGAACCGGATCCGGTATGCTATAGGCAGCCAGTGCAGCGACTGCAACACAGGCCGGATGTGGTCCCGCATAGAGAGACCCATCAACAGCCTGGCTGCAGCATTTTGCACCAGCTGCAGTTTCCGGATCCGGGACAAGGGCAGCCCCATGTAGAGGGCGTTACAGTGGTCAAGTCATGAGGTGATCATAGCATGGATCACTGTAGCTAGGTCTTCACATTCGAGGAAGGGGACCAACTGCCTAATCAGCCGTAGATGGTAAAAGGCTGTTTTAGCAGTGGCTGCTACCTGGGCCTCCATTGTTAGGGAGGCATCCAGGAGCACTCCCAAACTCCTGACCCCCGGCGCTGGCACCATTAAAGGGAGGAAGGTTGAGAGGTGTCTTTGGGGCAGCCATTGCTGTAGAATATAGTTGCAATTAGTTAAAGTAGGAGTGGCCAAAGAGGCTGAGAAAGACATATTGGAGCTTAAAGTGAAATTAAAGATAAAACCAGGTACCTCCTTCATTGCTTTCTTTTTGGATTTTGCCATAGTAACCAAGGAAGCTGAGTAAGAGGAGGGTAGTTAGAGGAAGTAAGGTTGAGAGGTATTTTGGGGGCAGCCATTGTTGTAGACTATAACTGCAATCACTTAAAGTAAAAGTAACCAAAGAAGTTGAGAAAGTTATATTGGAGCTTAAAGTGAAAGTGAGGTGTCCTTGGGGCAGCCAGTGTTGTAGAATATAGTTGCATTTACTGAAAGTAAGAGTGGCCAAAGAGGCTGAGAAACTATATTGGCACTTAAAGTGAAATTAAAGATAAAACCAGGTACCTCCTTCATTGCTTTCTTTTTGGATTTTGCTGCAGTAACCAAGGAAGCTGAGTAAGACGAGGGTAGTTAGAGGAAGTAAGGTTGAGAAGTATTTTTGGGGCAGCTATTGCTGTAGACTATAATTGCAAGCACTTAAAAGTAACCAAAGAAGTTGAGAAAGATACATTGGAGCTTAAAGTGAAAGTGAAGTGTCCTTGGGGCAGCCAGTGCTGCGGAATATAGTTGTAATTACTTAAAGTAATAGTGGCCAAAGAGGCTGAGAAAGATACACTGGAGCTTAAAGTGAAATTAAAGATAAAACCAGGTACCCCCTTTGTCGTTTTCTTTTTGGATTTTTCCATAAGTGGGTGTGGAGACAGTGAGAGAACCTAGAGAGGGAATGGAACAGGTGAAGTCCGGGCAAAATCTGGGAGGCGAGAAGGTGGAGAGGCGGTGAGAAGACCCTACAAAGTATGAGGAGGGGTGGAGAATCGATTCCAAGAAGAAAGCGGAGGCCTACATATAAGACGGAGGCAAGAGGTGGACTCAGAGAGCAGTAAAGGATAGAGATACGAGGAGATGGAGCAGAGAGAGAGGAGTACTACGCAGAAGAGAGAATACAAAAAATAGAGCAAGAATTACAAGAGGCCAAGTTAAGAGCGGACAAATTGGAAGAATCTTTAATAGATTTAGAAGTAGAGAAAGCTGCACTTATGATAAAATGTCAGAATATACCAGAAACACTTGAGAAAAACTTAAGGGAGGAAGTAGTTAAAAGCTTGTCGGAACAACTGGATATAGGACCACTTGAAGAAATTGAAAAGGATATAGACCAAATTTACAGGAGAAATACAGCATTTGCTAGAAGGAATAAGCTTCCCAGAGAGGTACATATTAAGCTTAATAGGAGAGCAACAAGGGATAAGATCCTTAGGGAAGCAAACAAGACCAAATTAATTATACAGGATAGTGAAATACGAATATTAAGAGAAGTACCATGGAGGATATGGGAAAAGCGTCAAAATTACAGGGGACGAGCTAACCTACTACAGAAGAATGAGATATGGTATAAGTGGTTAACACCAGAGGGCTTACTCTTTAATTATCAAGGGACAAGATATAAGATTGATTATATTTTTAAATTAGAGGACTTTTTGGATAACTTTGGAGAAGACTTAGGCTGGCAGAAGGAAGTAGAGAGTAATGAAAAAGAAGAAGCAACAAAAAATAAAAAAGAGAAGGAGAAAAAGGATAAAAAACGTCAGGGGAAAAAACCAACCTACGTGACATCTTCACAAGTACTGACAAGGTACCAACAGAAAACAAAGGGCAAGGGAGAGAAGGGAAAAAATGGCAAAAATGAAAAGTCTTAAACTCCTATCAGTAAATGTAAATGGGCTAAATAGCCCTCAGAAGAGAAAGAATACTTTCCTCCAATTACATAAACTACAGACAGATATAATTTGTATACAAGAAACGCATATGTGAAGGACATATGTGAAGGAATGGTTATCTCCAGAATTGATATATGTAGCAGAAAATGGGTGAATAATTGCAGTGACAATTCAAAATAATAACAAGAAGATATTAATCTTAAATATTTATGCATCCAATCAGAACCAAGAAAACTTTTTAAAGAAAGTACAGAAAATAATTACAAAACAAAAAAACAGAAGAGATATGCATTATAGGAGATTACAATGCTGTATTCGAACCTAAGCTCGACGGAAGGAGCCAATCTAAAAGGAAAAAAGAAGGTAAAATACTCCCGAGATCCTTCTTACAATTAGCAGAGGAATATAGTTTAATAGATATGTGGAGAACCCGAAACATTATAAAAAAGGACTTCACTTGTTATTCAGCTAGACACAATTCGTAGTCCAGATTAGACATGATATGGTCCTCATCATTGTTAATAAGAGACATAATAGAAAGTGAGATACTTCCTAACACATTTGCGGACCATAGTCCAATAATGCTGACTTTGCAGACAAGAGTAAAAAGAGCAAGATGGACTCTAGATATTAACTTATTAAAGGATCAGAAATTCATGAAGAAAATGGAAATAGAAACTAAGGAATATTTTTAAAGAAATATACAAAAAGATATACCTATGAGAATTGTTTGAGATGCATTCAAAACATATATGAGGGGCTGGTTCATCAACCAAGGTGCATGGAGAAAGAAACAGAAAGGAAAACATTATGGCTGAGGACAGACTGGCAGTCTGGCCCGCTCTGCCTCCGCTTCAAAAGCGGAGGCAGAGCGGCTGTTCAGACTGTTGCATCTGCCCCAAGGAGTGGTGTCCCGGCTGCTGCAGCATGCGTTCCACCCGCCTCTGGCAGGTGTGAACACGCTCTGGGAGGGGGAGCCGTGTGGCATTTGCACACCGCCGTAGGAAGCCGCCCGCAGTCTGAACGCTGCAGCTTCCTTCCAGCGGCGTGCGAACGCCGCGCGGCGGGGGCAATTCCCCCCGCCTTATTCTGCCACGCCGCAGAGGCATGGCAGAATACTAGTCTGTATACTCGGCCTATGAAGAACTGGTATCACAAATTAAAAAGGAAGAAGAAAACTTAAAAGAAAGAAATGAGGAGAAAAGAAAACAAGAATAAAATTAAAGCTACTACAACATCAAATAAACTTTTTGTTAGCAAATGAAGTGGCAAGAAAAATAGAATACTCAAAACAATATTACTTTGAAAATGCTAACAAGCCTACAAGGTGGCTTGCATACAAATTAAGAAAAGAAAGAGAAAAGAAAACAATTAAGAATTTGAGAGATGAAAAAGGTGAAGAGAAAAATAACATACAAGATATAAAGAAAGTAATAGAAACCTTCTATTAAAAACTATATAGGCAAGAGCAGCAGAAAGAATCTTTGGTATTAGATTATTTAAATAAATATAATGAGAAACAGTTTAACGAAAGTCAGCAGAAGATTCTAAATGGTCCAGTCTCTGTAAGTGAAGTGGTTGAAGCAATGAGAAAACAAAAGAAAAACAAAACACCTGGGCTGGATGGCATCCCAATGGAATTATATCAAAAACTGGAAGATCAATTAATGTTACCTTTAAAAGATCTTTTTCAAGAAGTTTCATTAATGGAAGAAGTACCAGATACCTGGAAACAGGCGCTAATTACATTAATACATAAACCAAACATGCAGGAAGAAGAAAATAAAAATTATAGACCAATATCGTTACTGAATACAGATTATAAGATCTTTGCAACAATAATTGCTACAAGAATGAAGAAGGTGCTTATTCAAGTTATTTGTCAAGATCAGACAGGGTTTCTTCCCAAGAGACAGCTTAGAAATAACATATGGACAATAATTAATGTTCTAGAATATTACGACTTGCATCCAGGTAAACAATTAGCTTTGATATTCCTTGATGTCGAGAAAGCGTTTAACAATGTGAACTGGAGTTTTTTGTTGCACAAGCTGGAGATGTGGAATTGTGGTAACAACTTTCTGTCAATAATAAGATATATATATATATATATATATATATATATATATATATATATATATATATATATATGACTTTAAATACTATGGTGATGATAATTGGAAATCAGAAATTGTCTGTTAGAATGTCTGCACAGATGAAGTTTATTCAAAGTGTGGAGCAGCTTGGATCGTACTTTTGTTAGGTTTTTCAAGCGTCATCTTTCAGCCATGAAAGGGTGAAGCTGAAACTTCTGGATATTAATGTTAGCTAGTTAGCATAGGGCTGGTTCTGCATCTGGCATTCGCTCCACATTTTCTCAACACTGAGGAAAAGGTGCAGCTCAAAACCACCTTCAAATACCCCACGCCGTACTAACTGTGAAGTCACTCCTGAAAAGCCTTAAATCTATGCAGAAAGTACCATAAAACCTGATGATCAAATAAAGTGAAAGCAGCATGCAATGCAGAGGGGAATTTCTGTTCCAGTGTGGGTTTGCTAAAACAAGGGAGGAAAAAGCCAGTGCAGAATCACCTTAGGACCGATTAGGTACAGAGGAGACTCTACCCACCAGAGAAGGGAAGGTCTTAATGAGGGAACCTTAAGACTGACTATTGGCTAATTGATATATTGGAAGATGATACATGTCTTTTGGCACATACACCAGGGGTGGAACTTTTGGGGGAAACTTCCTCTCCTTTGTTCTTGGAGTGAGAAGAGTAGAAGAAGACAAGATGGAGTTAGAATTAGAAAGCTGAGTTAGGCTGTTGTTATTTTTCTTTCCATGTAATCCTTCCCTAATTTTCTTTTAGTAAACTTTTTATTATAAGTTAAACACACACGTGTCTGCAATGCTTAATTCCTGCTGGGCTAATGCACCCTGCTAAATATCCAACAACTTTCCAATTCATAATGTTAAATCACCAAGAAAATTCTTCTGTACTTCCTTTTTATAGCATTATAAATAGATACATGCATAAATGTAATATAAGGGATCCTGGGAGGTTTCCTTTCAAGAAATAAATAGAAAAATACCATTCAAACTAGTTCTGATTCTGATTTTTAAAAAAATTAACTATCCCACTGAAACTACAGAAGCAATGAAAAGAGAATCAGAATGAAACAACTGAGCAATATATCATGTACTTCTGCAATTGCAAGGAGAAGGGGCTTGAGCTTTTCTCCCACATGACATGAAATGCTTTTGGGGAGCCACTGTTTGCACCACTGGGGTGTCTTTAATGTGCTGATGACTACAGGGCCACCAACAGAGGGGGACTTGGGGGACAAACTCTGGGGCCCCCAAGTCACCTTGAGGGCCCTTGAAGCCAGCCTCATGCTATTATTTTGGCCTCCCCTGCTAAGAACCTGCCTGTTGTAATCCGCCCATGTGACAGAGTTAACATTGCACCTTTGGCTGGTGGGCCTGCTCTCTGTTGTGTGTTTAAAGTTGTGGGACTTATGAATTGTCGCCATCTAGATGATATTCCTGTTTTAACTGTTTTAGCCACTATTCCATATATGAACTGTTTAAATTGTATAGATGTTGTTCTATTGTTGTTACCTGCCCTAAGCCTGTTTATAAGCTGAACAAAACAAACAAACAAATCAATCAATCAATCCAGCTGAAGGACTTTACAGTTATTTTTAATGCAGTTCTGGCTGCAGCCACTAGGGGTGCAGGAAGCCTGAGCACAGTAAAAGGCGTTCTAATATTGGCTGGAATTCCCTTTCTCCAGGACTGAAGCAACCTTGCCTAACAGATCATACTAAACCTATCAACTAATCCAGCAGTGAAGCAAGACAAGCAGCCCTGCCTGAGGGCTGCTACATTAACAGCTGGCCTGCAGCCTGCTAACCAAGGTCATTTTCTGTAATAGTCTAGCCTTTCTCTCTTCCTTTCCTTGCACCCAGCTCAGCCAGATCTTGTGAAGCAGCAGTTAGGGGGTTGCAGCAAGAGAAAACAACCTTTCCCTCTCTTTCCCTTAATTTCTTTCCCTCCTTTCTACACTTTTCTGATTATATTTTCTGATAAATAAAGTAAATAAATGAATAAGCAAACATGGACAGACAAGCCAATTCTTTTACTACCACAGATTCGTGGTAACAGCAAACCAAGTGATTTGTTCATTTTCGTATGATATTTGGTTTGGACCAGGGTCATATGGGGGCAGGGCCCAGCTGGAATCTTTGTTCCAGGGCCCAAGGTGGCTCTCAGCAGCCCTGGATGGCTATGAAAGTTTCTCCCAACAGAGCAAACATTTGTTCCCTGCTGCTATGTTCAGGTTGGAGAAACTCAGATAGCCCAAGGGGGAGGCCTAAGTCTTCTCCTGTTCCTGCACATCTTGGTCTGAATGGGGTTCCCGCATGCCTGAATGGGGTTCCCGCATGCCTGAACATCAGATTCAGAACTTAATCCGTTGACTGGACAAGTGGAAAACACAAGAATTTTGTGACATGAATTGGCTCAGACTGGAATCCACTGTCCAGGGTCCCAGGCAGAGACGGGCCTTTCCCTGTACTTGCTACGATTTAATTGTAGCTGATGGGGACTGAATCTCTGCTTTTCCAGTTGAGCCAAGGCCCCTGCGCATTAAGAGGGCAGACTCAGTATTCCTTACTCATGTCAGTGGTACAGGAGGGTGAAATAGACAGGGAAACACTGCAAAGTCTATATGGCATGCAGGTTTCAGCCCCTTCAGCAACTCATTGCCTCTTTGGTATGTATTTTGAGCAAGGAACTGCAGTGGAGGAACTGTACAGGCAACCAGCAAGATGCTTCCTCTGTTACTGGTGAGGGCAATGAACTGCTAGGGGGAACAATCAAAGCTATTCTATTTGTTTGTCTACCTGCAAAAGAGCTATTTTGCCCATGAAGTACTTCAGAGAGATCAAACTGACTTCAGTCTAAACACACCAGTTTAACTCTTTTGCCGTTCTAGGACTGTGATTTCTTTTACCCTAACAGAGCAATGATGCTTGTCCGATATAACCCGAGGCTGTTACCAAGCAGACGATCTCTAGAAAACCACTGGGGGGCCACAGCTCCCTTTGACATACTTTGACGCTGTCCTGAAACCCTGATGTTTTTTTTCCCTTCTCAACATGAAATCATTTTTTTCAAATCCCCCTTTATTAACACGATACTGAAATCGTTTCAAAATCTACCCATATTGCAGCCGTGGTGTTTGTTTAATGTGCAGTCTGATTCTGTTCAGTTAGGTGGGTTGGGCCTGGAAACCAGAAGGGCTGCACTCTTCAATGTGACACACAGTCGTCTGATGGAGGAAAGAGGATTAGAGAATGGTTATAGGATGAGGAAGGGGACAATAGAAAAGTGTGTTCAGAATGTCTGGGTATGAAGCTAGTCACAGGAGCCTCGCAGTGCAGATGCAATCTGAGGTCAAATCTACATCTGATTTCCCCCCTGGAATCATTCTAGTTTCAAAAAACCCTGTCTATACCTGTTTGTAGTTTCAACCCATACTTGTTCTAATTTAAAAATTACTGTTTACATTTGTTAATTGCCCTCCTGTGGTCAAGCTAGCATTATACCGCTTTAAACAGATCCTGTTGCTTAGTACTCTTCAGACCTAGGGAGTGAAGTTTGAAACCAGCGTGAAATGAGCATAGGAAAAGACAACAGTCAAACTACTTCAGAGGGGAGGTGTAAACTGGACCTTAAGCATCCTTCTAAGGTTCTTGTGCCCTAACCTGGATGGCCCAGGCTAGCCTGATCTCGTCAGATCTTGGAAGCTAAGCAGGGTTAGTCCTGGTGAGTATTTGGATGGGAGACCACCAGAGAAAGCCAGGATTGGTCTGCAGAGGCAAGCAATAGCAAACCACCCCATAACACTTGAAAACCTTGGAAACCCTATGGGGTGGAGGTGAGGACAGCACTTTCCACCACGACCAAGTCCATTGAGTCCAATGGACTTAGAAGGCTGTAATTCTGCTTACTGTATCATTTAGGAGCAGCCTGATACTCAGAAATTGAGCTGGCAATGGTTTCCTGTCTCCCTAACACGGGAAAAGCATCACCTGCATTAGCCCTGCTCACAAATTAGAAGGAACATATTTATTTATTTTTTATTTATTTATTTTTTCGTATTTATATCCCGCCCTCCCCGCGTGCGGGCAACCTGTGTACAGTGTACGCTTGCATGTTCTTTGGATGTCAATTCAGTATTTCTCATATTACACTTAATGCATGCACAGCTGAACATGAGATATAAACCCCACATTTATTAGCCAATTTGATGTAACTCTGTATCATGAGAGGTTGGCGTGATGTGGTCCATATTTATTAAATATTGGCCCCGGTTTCCTTTGAACACATTGGCTCTTTCTAACAAACTGATGTATGTATGTGCCTTCACTATAAACAGGACTATTGTGGCTGAGTGAGTGACCTGTAGTCCAGGAAGTCCGTGTTTCGGATCTTGCTTCTGTCAAGAACTTGGCAGGTAACAGCAGGCAAGCTACATTCTCTCAGCCTCTCATAGGGTTGGCAACTTGTCTGGAGAAAAATGTGTTGCTGTTTTAATAGCGGCTTAATGTGAGGAAAAGGGCAGTTGGAAATTTTCATGGCATGGAGGAAAATAACACCACCTCTTCAACAACATCCCATTAAGCCTTCATTAAAGGGCAGCGTGTTTCCCCCCAGGCCAGTCGGCAACCATAACAATAATAGTACTGACCTCCTCTACAGGGCTGTTGTGACAATTACAGCAGAATAATGTAATGCTTTGAGCTCCGAAAGTTCATATATGTTGCAAATATTTTGTTCACTCTAACTCACAGTAATAACTGTGAGACCATTCATGGAAAGAAATCCTTAAAGCATGATTTAAAAAAACACACACACACCATGGTGGGATTTCATCTGTCCATTTTTATGAAATGTCTACTAGTGTGTCCCTAAGCTATGCTGCAAGAAAATATGTAAGCTTCTGTAGAGAGGAGAAAAGCCCTTTCATTGTCTTGTTCTGCCCTAAGCCAATGACAAGGTTTATGTTTATTATTTAAAACATGCATTTGAAGTTCAACATGTTTGAGGAGAACGATTTCTTTGTGACTGTGATATAAAGCTGCTTTTTGAAAGGAATTCTTCCTCTGGAGTATGTCAACTTGTATATGGAATGTTAACTCCTGTTCTCAATGAGAGAGTAATTGAAAGGCAAAGAAAGAAAGAAAGTGTTCTTGAAAGAATCTCTATTTTAGGGTTTCTTTGTTCTTGAGCTTGTTACAAGAGTAAAGATCCTTCCTTCCAAGATCTTTCCTTCCAACAGTGAGAGAATTATTGCGGAAAGCATTTGACACATTGTGCTATAAGTGCTTCTTGTGTTTCTTGCTTTGTAACGCAAACATACGAGCATTTGGCTAGAACATACATTTGTTTTAACCATGCCTCTCTTCTGCTTTCTATTCCTTCCATGTGAACAGCATTCAGATGTGCACATAAATAGCAAGAGAGAAACTTGGAGGGGTTATTTTGTTACAGATTCCTGAAGCTTGCAGCCCTGGGGTTTCTGGTGGTTTCAGAGGGGTCTGCAGGCTAAACACTGCTTTTGGGAGCAGCCACTTGCTGTTTTTCTCTCAAGAACTCTGCAAAGAACTGAGGGGCAATGTGGCACCTCTATTTGTGGCAGTTTAAATCATTGTAGGAAGGGGTGAACAGACAGCATACTCAAATGGCTTCACTGCGCGCTCGCCCCATGGTGGACCGTTCAGATTATTGTTGCGGGGCAAACACGAAGTGGGTGATTGGGTGGCTTCTTTTTTTAATTTGTATTTTGTATAACTGCTTATTTCAAAGCCCTGCTCCCATTTTGACAGCTGGAGGAGGCTGCCTCTCTCTCTGAAAAAACTCATCTTTTCACTTAATCCCTTCTCCATTCTGTGTGCTGCAAAGCTGTAGGCAAAGGAACTGGCATGAAAAAAGACAAAGGAAGCTTCTCAGCCTGCCTTCCCTGCTTCTTGCCTCAAAGGACTGCTGAAAGCTTGCTGGGGTGCACAAAGATGCGGTTATGCGCACATCACTGACTTTAAAAAAAAAACAAGAAGCGAAAATGGAACAAAGCGATCAGACTTCCCAACTGGGTTGAGCTCGCACCAGGGGAGTTCATACATCTAGAAATGCTGGGTGAAGTGCTGATATCCGTAAACACTGGACTGTCCCTAGTGCCTGATTATTCTGCTTCCAAAGTGGGGCAGAATGGAGTGGCGATGAGTGGGGCATGCAAGGCAGAGGTTGCTGTCTGATTGTGCTCTTAAAATCCGCAAAGGTACCACAATGATATTGGCATGAACTGCTCGGGTAACCACAGCCCTAATCTCTGGGATGAATCTCAAAACTTGTTTTCAAAGTGAAGCATAAAAGATCTAGTTAAGAGAAGAGAGTGCCTTTGGGCAAGTGTAGAAGTTTGTCCCTTGCATTCCCAATAATGCATTTGGGATAAGTAAGGTTGCCAGCTCTGGGCTGGGAAATGCCTGGAGATTTTCGGGGTGGAGCCTGAGGAGAGCAAGGTTTGGCGAGGGGAGGGACCTCAGCAGTTTATAACTCCACAGAGTCTACCCTCCAAGGCAGCCACTTTCTCCAGGAGAACTAATCTTGGATATCTGGAGATCTGTAGTAATAGTGGGAGAACTCCAGGTGCCACCAGGAGGGTGGTGACCCTAGGGATGAGCAGAGTTGCCATGCTCCTGTGCCCTTAACAACCTTCTGATACTCAAGGTGAAACATCCCCAGTCTTTGCACCAGGAAAAGGTTCATTGGCTTGATTTATTTTGCATGCCAAATGCATGAAGGGGAAGAGACAGAGTTGGCAGCTGTAAAGATTAAAATAAGAAAGTGGTGGGTTAGATTGAAAGGCAGTGGAGGACAAGAAGCAGAGGAAGAAATGTCCCGTCCCTTTAATAGAGGCTTAATGGGATGTTCTTTATCATACAGCATTATTTACCTCCATGGCATGAAAAGTTTCAGCTTTAAGTCTCTACAAAAGGCACAAGGCCCGTTTTTCTCCATGCAGTTGGCAACTTGGCAGCCCTAAGACAATCCCAGGGCACCCAGTGAACTTCCTAGCCAGAGAGGCAATATGAACCTGGTCTTTCCAGATACAAATCCTCTGTTCTAGCCACCACATCAGGCTGGCATTTTAAGAATGTCTCTTAAGATTCCCTTTTGTTCCACATTGTCTAGAGATATGTACTCCTGAAGAATAATCACATTTACTGTGGAACATGGTAGGGGCAACTGCCCTCCCTAAGTGGTGACTCTGGTGTTATCCCAAATATGATACCCCTTGAGAGAAATGTATTTCCATACACAATAACAAAAGCCCTTACCACCATGCGCTTTCCCTCCTCTCCTGCTAACCTTGCCTATGATGCAAATTGTTATACATATGTTTAATTTTACCAGTACTTTGCTCCTCCCCAAAATGTGGTTTGAATTCAGCAGTTATAGGCCACGGTCACATGTGCCAGTTGAAGTGGAGGGGAAGTGAAGCTATTCCCACCGAAGTAATTTAGACCCATGGTTGCAAGATCACACAGCCCTTTGTTGCTCTGGGCCCAGCCCATCACTGTGTGATCAGACACAACTGCCAGTGAGTCATTGGGTTTTTTTTGCCATTACCCCCCATGAGCATAAGCGAGGAATTGTACCTCTGCACATAGGGCCCCCTATGGGTATGCGATGATGTGCATACTGCAAAGGGGGGGGGACTGGCACCGAGCTGGGATGGCCTGATCAGACCATCCCAATGGTTCCGAAGCGTGCTGGCATGATCAGACAGGGAAAAGTCCATTGCAACCTATTTACTACCAGATCCCCCTGGTGCCTTTTAACTCCGCTTCTGCAGCGGAGCAGCGTGGGTTGCCGACAGCTGCGGGACACTTCCCAGATGTTGCTGTCTGATCGTGCCCTCTTGATCCATCAGGCATTCACACCTATGTCAGATCTTCTGGTGCGTATGATCACAGCCATAGTGGAGTATAATTATGTATTTTTTGGTGTGAGTTCCCTCATGAGTTTTGTATTGACAGTTTTTGCAGGATATAATCTTTTGGAGGGGTGTGTGTGCTTGCATGCCTGGAAGACTTCTGGTGACCCCTAGTGGGGTTTGGATGCTTCAGAGGGGTGGCTTGATTGCCTGCCTCTGCGTCCCAAGCCCTGGTATTCCTTGGAGGTCTCCCTTCCAATTACCTGCCAGGGTTGGCCCTGCTTAGCTTCCGAGATCTGACAAGATCGGGCTTGCCTGGGCTATCCAGGTCAGCAGAGGATATAACTATTTTTAAAAGGAATAAGCTGGTGGGATAGGTAAGTATCTGCAGGGTTCTTGGGTCATCTTTGGAGTGGGGGAAGGAATTGCATTTATATATATATATAACAAACATCAAATTAAACCTTTCCACTTCAGACAGTCTTTTATCTAAACAGGAGATGAGATTAATGCTTGTACCTGGATATGTCCTCCATTGATTTCAAATTAACAAATAAAATAAATTATATTTCTCAACAAAGGAAGACTGAGGCAAATTAGTTGTCAGTCTGAAGATTTGAGCACTTAGGGAAAGAATGTATATAAATACCAAGACTTATTATGGGTTCTTGGGTTTACTACCTTTGGGGTCAGGCAGTCTAGAGTTATAGAGCTGGGTTGGGGAGGAGGTCAGGTTAGGTATCAGTAACAGATTCCGTATTGATGTTAAGCACCTCTTTTAAATGTCACTTTCTGTGTGGGCAGGAAATCAGAGGCTCCATCAGAAAGCTCTCTTCACCTGCCACTGTGACAAATGGCTTCTGGCATTGCTACAGCACCCAATTTATTCAGGGCAGAGTAGCAACTCACTGTTGGAATAGCCACTTTAAATTTCCCATATGTGCACAGGCTGTTCCATAGTGGGTTCCGACAAAGTATAGACCAGTCTACAGACTGCAGTTCTGGGTAATTCATCTTCCCCGGTGGCTTCCCAAATTCAGGACAGTTGCTTGGCTTAAAAGTAAGGATGGATTTCTATACCATTTTGTGACTGGCCCTTTTATAGTTTTGAATTCTGGCTAATTAAGAGTGCAGATGCATTTACCTCTCTCTCTCTCTCATGATTGGTCGGGGTCTGGCCCTTAAGTAAATACCGAAAGCAGAAATGGTCCTTTAAGCCCCATTAGCAGAATTCTAAATATTCAGTGTTTTGCTGGTTTTTAGCTTTTGAGCATTACTTGTTGAATAAGTTACAATGCAGAAAGAGAGAGAGGTGCCAAAATGTTTAGGATGGATTCCAGTTCACATTTCTTTTTTTAAAAAAATGTTGTTCCAGAGCTATACACATTTTGGAAACATTGCAATTAGGAATTCCCATCAATAACCATCATTTGTTAGGTTAGTTTGGTGTAGTGGTTAAGTGCACAGAGAATCTGGGAGAACCAGGTTTGATTCCCCACTTCTCCACTTGCAGCTGCTGGATGACCTTGGGCAAGCCATAGTTCTGTCAGAGCTGTTCTCTCAAGGATAGTTCTGGAAAGAGCTCTCTCAGCCCCACCTACCTCACAGGGTGTCTGTTGTGGGGAGGGGAAAGGAGTTTGTAAGCTGAGCTGAGGTTCCAAGTGAAGGGAGGGGTATAAATCCAATTTCTTCCTTCTCACAAATTTGTTCTCTTAATAAATTGACTTAATTCTTTAAACAGCTTGTGCTCCCTTTTACTGCATATCCACACTCCAACAACACCTACTACCTGATTTTTTTAAGTGGAGATGCCTGAGATAGTCTGCATGCAAACCAGATGTTCTACTACTGAGCCAAGGATGTTCTTTATTTTTAAAGAAATCCATACTGTGATAGAATGCCTATGTTGCCTTTCCTATCTGCCCATCTATTGAATGGAGAGAGATTCAGAGAGCGTGTATTGCTCTAATGGAGGTCCATCACTTCCAGCCTCTTTCATGCTTTCCCATCAATTGACCTGAGGCAGAGACTAGGCTAACTAACCTGTAACTTCCTGTCATTTCCTGCCTTCCTGTCCAATCCCCTTTTTAAAAAAGGTGTTGTGTCTTTCAAATCCTTAGGTTGTGAGGCTGACTTCAGTATTATTGTGTACAATTTTTTTCAGACCAACATTTTCACATTTCATTTTGGTTTGTTTTTTTAATCCAGACATGTATGCCACTTGGGGATGCCAGACCCTAGGTGGGGATGGGAGAATCCCTTGATTTTTTGGGCTGCCCCCAGATGCCAGCCAGCTGGCTGGCAGGGGGAACTAGACCCATCCCCAACAGTTGTCCGCAGCCTTGCTTGAAAAGTGTGGGGGCCATGTGTGCCTGCCCTGCAAGCGACAAATTCACCACCTGAAAGGCAGGCATGTGCAGCACCCACTCTTTTAAAACAGGGGCCGCCTGCGCCTGACCTACAGGTGGCGAGATCGCTGCTTGAAGGGCAGGTGTGCGTGGTGCCCGCTCTTTTGAAGAAAGGGCCACTTGTGCTTGCCCTGCAAGTGGTGAACTTGCTTGCAGGGCAGGCATGGGCAGTCCCCGCTTCCCCCTAACCATTCAAAGGAAAGGTTCCCTTTAAATGGTTGGGGGAAAGTAAGGGGGGGCATGGGCACACGGCACTGCATCCCTGATGCAATGACATCTGCCTGATGTCATCACATTGCTCAAAAGCCAGTCAAATTCGACTCTAGGGGATGGTGCTCATCTCTGTTTCCTCGCCAAAGAGCCAGCACTGTCTGAAGACGTTTCCATGGTCATGTGGCCGGCATGACTAGACACCGAGGTGCACGGAATGCTGTTACCTTCCCACCGAAACGGTACCTATTTATCTACTTGCAATTTCTTGCTTTTGAACTGCTAGGTTGGCAGGAGCTGGGGCCAGAGACCACTCCATACGCGGCACTCAAGTCTCAAACTGCTGAACTGCCAGTCTTCTGGTTTGCAGTTCAGCATCTTAACCACTGAGCCACCACACACACACCCTTTTTACATAGGAAACCAAAAAAAAAAAAAAAAGATGGAATCCTTCATATTCAATTGGAATAGAAGGATGACAGACTCACAAGGCTAGGATGGGATACTTCTGTGAATGCAGTCTAAATTGGGCTTTTGTGACACAGTGCTGTTTTATTGCCTCATGTTCACTTTACCCTATATAATTCAGTCTCCACAACTCTACTGTCCATAGGCGTCCACCTTCTGCATTGTGTTCTGTCTAATACAGGTTTAGTATCTCAGGGATACCGTCCCTCATCCAGGGAGCTTAGTGAACGGTGGAAAGATGTTGTACCTGGGAGAGTTTTTTGCATCCACCAACAGGTGGGGTTCACGTTAGATTTCTTACTTGGTTTACAGCTCTTCCTTCACCCTGAGAACATGAAATGTATAGATTCTTCCGCTGCGTGGTCTGGAGCGTATGGACAACCTGTGCATGTTTACTACCAGCTTTTCAATTTAAAAAGTACAAAAATAGTTATCTGTGTACTTTCACCAAATATTGCAGCCTAATGTCAACACACATCAGTTCTATATCTTTTAATATGTCTAGTAAATGAGCAGAGCAGTCCAGTGGTCTTCTGGTTGCCAATTTGTGAACTAAATAAATATGCCTTTCCTATAGCTTAGGGAAAACATTATTTTTTCCCCCTTTTGGCCAGATCTTAGCATTATATCAGGCTGAGAGAAAGGGTGATACATTTGTGAGGATACTCATGAGAGAACCCACTTGATTGCAATCTGGCCTGGCTCTTAAAGAAAACACAGTCCTGTTCTCATTGGGCAACAGGCCTCTGGAAGTTAATGCCGTTGCAATAATAGCACCTCATTATATTTGAAAAGGTTGGAGGTGGAGGAACCCTAGGCCTGGGAAATGAATGCTGGAAGTGCACCAGAGAGAAAACTCAGTGGGGGTCAAAGTTATAATGCAAAGATAACACAGTCAAATATTACAGCGTTTCAAAACAATTCACACTATTGTACTGGGTGTGCTACATAATATCACAGACTGGGGTAAAGGCTGCAAAGCAACTGAGAAGTGGGCGGTCAGTTTAGCTAGGAGTGGCCAGTTCTGCGTGGGGGCAAAATCAGAGCGTCTGGTTCAGAAGCATCTTGGGAGATCCATGGCAGAGTCCGAATTCTTATGAAACATCCACCCAGACATGTGAAGCTCATAAAAATACTGCGGTTACCATTAAAGGGCAAGTGCTTGCCAACCATTACGTTTTTTTTAAAAGATAGCTACGCTTATTTCCTATGCGCCGGCCACACTGTGGTGTGGGAACTGCTGACAAGCGCTGATATTTCATTGTAAATGATGATCACGGCTCTTGGCTGTGGTTCCTGTGAAGCCAAACAAAATTGCAGAGCGTTATCATTATTATTCAGTGTTAGCAAAACAAATGATGTGGCAGTAAAAAGGGGAACATCACTGTATCATCACACTGTATCATCACTGACCAAAATAATTTTTATAGTATACAGTGTTTATCTATTATTGTTCACGACGATTAAGAGCAAAAAATCTATTATTTCCGGTGACAGGTGAACGTCCTCCCCTCACTTGATCGGAAACCGCTCAGATTTTTGCAGACATCCTAGCTGGACGCTCAAAATGCTTGATGGTCATTTGGCAATGGAGATGTATACAAAATGCAGCCACGGGCACACATACAGACGCTTGACCTTGCGGCCTGCCAATTCCTTGCTTTCCAAGCCACAGATATTATATTTCTCAAGAGAGGGAGCACGTGGTCATTGAGGCTGCCTATTTTTCCTGAATATTCCTCACCTCAGATCCTCTCAACATGGGTTCCTGCCAAGGAGAAGATGAGAACCGTAGCTATCTCAGCCTGGAGGCCAAGCGTACCGTAATTCTCATAAATGAAAGAAAGTGGAGGAGGTCACATAGCAACTGCCGTATCAGGCAGGCTTGGGAAGACATGCTCACAAGACAGTGGGGGTGGCTGTCGTGATGCTCATTTTGAGGCTTCCCAGATGGTTCTAGGGATTCCAGCCTCCTGGCAGGGCCTGGAGATCTCCTGGAATTACAACTGATCTCCAGACAACACAGATCAGTTCCTCTGAAGAAAATGGCTACTTTGGAGGATGGACTCTGTGGCATTATATCCCATTTTACCCTCCTCACTCCAAACCCAGCTTCCCCTAGGGTTTCCACCCCCAAAACTTCAGGAATTTTCCAACCGGCAACAATAGATAGTTCAGAAGGAGATGTTGGGGAGCCATGCTTGGCAGATGCCCACTCCCAAACAGAAGGAGGAGAAGGGGGTGATTTAACAACCCTCTCCTCTTGGCCTGACACAGGGACATACTAGGAGACCCCTAGCAGTCCCCTCATGATCCTGTGAGAAGCAGGCAAGAACGCCCCCCCAGCCAAATCTCAAGGGCCTTGTGAAAAGCTTCTATGAACTGGATGTGTGGCCCAAACTGTGATTTTAAAAGTCAGCCCAATGATCTTTGCTTATGTAGCTCTCTGCTGTTATGCTATTATTCAAAATAGTGGAACAAGAACCACGGGGATTGCCAGAAACCCGCATGTTCAGTAAAACAGCTAGAAAATCTGACATCTTAACCAGATGGGGAACACTGTGCACAGATGCCAGGTTTCATTTCACGGTCAAGTAAAAGTAACAATGAACCTTGTTTTAATGAAAAGGTTGGGGGGGGGGGTTGCTCCCCGCATTGGAAAGGACAGTGCTGGCCATTTCAACCAGTCTTGTCTTTCCCATCATGTCTCCATTAGAATCTAAAACTTCCAACTAGAAAGAATCATTCTGAGTTGAATGTTGTAGTTTTCTACTTATGCATTCACTTATATTTGTTTCTAAATGATGCACAAAATGGCATAATTTAGTTCTGTGTAAAATTACAGGCCAGTGCCACGCAGTAATAAATATAGGAACAAACTTCCAAGTCTGTCTTCTAATTGAAAACAATTATGATTTTAAATCCTCTTGGATGGGAAATCCGTGATTGGGGGGGTGGGGAGGCTACCAACTTATCTAGTACTCTCGCAAATATGTTTGTCACTTGCAATTTTTTTGGTGTTAATTTTTTCCCTTTGAAAAACGTCATATAAATCAAAAGGAAAGAAGCAGCACGGTGTTGTACAAATCCATTTTCTCTACCATTTCACCTCACTTTTAACTGCAGTAAGAGAAAGCAACTCCTTTACAACACCACCTGCTACTCTGCTGGTTTTGACCTGACCCCTTTCTGCTTCTCTTGTTATTATAAACAGTGAGCCCTTTAAGTGAGAGCTGTTTAAAAGAGAGGAGTCCCTAAGTGTTCCTTCCTGGATCCCACATGCGGCGGGAGACTGATAGGCTTTTTGATCTTCTATTTTATGAGCGTCTGATGAATTGCCTCTGGCACCTGGCAACTGAAATTTCACTATCTGGAAATGTCCCCCTATGTCAAACAATGCGCCTCGTCTCAGAGTATGAGTTACAAACGCTGACCTAAAATAAAAATCTGAGGACAAGGTACTTTCCACTGCTTCACAAGAGGGGCTGGGGAGGGGGGGAGAGATGCCACTGCGCACTGCAGAGTAACAGACATTTTTTTTGCAGATGTCAATTAGCCTGGTTGCACGTTGCGGTCCCCGTGCTTGCATGGAGCTGCACATGAGGCTCTGACTGCCGGTGCCCGTCTTTTCACTTATTTAATTAATCTAATTTCGATTTCCAAATCCTGAATAAATGGTCCTTTTTGGAACCCTGAAGAGAGAGAATAGTTTCTTTTCCCATATGCTAGTAGCTTTCGATGGTTTAATTAATACATTTGTTGGCTAACTGTGCAGTCAGAGTAACTGACACAACAGAACAGAATAGGCACCATGCTTAAGTTATTTCATGAATTACCTGCATCCCAGAATCCTTTTTGTTTGGTCCAGATCCATGTGCACTGGCTCTGAGTGTTTGTCCAGCAGTAGTCATTGTTAGCGTGAAATGCATGGCATTCATCAACAAAGGCCAAGTTCAGACTGGCAGTTTGGCCCGATATAGGCACGTTTCACAAGCAGATTAAGAGGGCCGGTTCACAGAGCCACAGCTGTATGGCGTTGCCATGCCATACTCACCCTGTCCTGAAGCATTTTGATCTCACTTTAAATTTGATCTCACAGGTGAAACCTGTGGCAAGCCATTTGGGTGCGCGTCGATCCTGCTTCCTGGAAATGTGGATGCAAATAAGCCACAATCAAGCAGCACCAGTAATGTGAACCTGCTGATCCGGCAGGGATAAGCATAACCGCCCATGTGTGCTGTGGGCTTGAGTGCACAATTACCTGCAGCGATGCTTCCCGCTTGCGGAGTTAAAGCTCCCAGCCATGGGATCCTGTCCCAATTGCTGCTGCGCCTATGCACCTATGTGCCTACGCACAGTTCGGTGAAATCGACCAAAGCCCCGCATAACTGGGGCAGTGCCACCAGGGGCCACCCCACAATGCGAATACTCCATTCTGCCTCCTCCCTGGTGTGGTCCCACATCAGTCCATGCAGTGCGACTGGAGAGCCCCATGACAACTTGGCCTGGGTCTTTTTGCCTCACTTCCCTTGCGCTTCATTCTGCCAGTCTGAGGCGCTGGAACTCTGCTGCCAACCAGACTGACCTTGATTGACCAATGGTCTGACTCATTTCTATTCCACTTATTGGGCAGCTTCATGTGTGTTTTCAACTCATGATTAAAAATACCTTAGGTGAGGCACCTAGGGCATTTGTAGGTACCTCAAAGACATATAAAAACCAAAAGTATCTGTTTGGTAATAAAAGGTAGAACCATAGAGCAGTTGTGGGATTGGTGGGTGTTAAGTTCAGTGATTTGTTTCATGTTTTATATTAGTTCCAGGATACTAGAATCCGGAGTGATTCCAGTCCAGGTTTTACCCAGAACTCTAGATAAACTGGCTAGAGAGGAACTGCTATGAAGGTCTCTGGAAAGTCTTGGGTTCCGTTATTGGTTGCTCCTGGATAAAGTTTCTGTATGTTTAATCTTCCTGTATGATTGCAGCATCTTACAGGGGGCACAGAGGGTTTAGGTGTATAATGTAATAAAAGAGACACACAAATTAATTGTTTGGAATTTAGGCTGATTTTACACCTTCCCTCTAAAGTAGTTTGACTGCTGTCTTTTCCTGTGCTGATTTCACAGTGGTGTGAAATTTCACTCCAGGGGGCCTAAGTGCACTAAGAAACCACAATTGTTTAAAGCAGAACAAAGCGGTATAATACTAGCTTGACCACAGGAGGGCAATTAGTAGATATGGACATTTCAGTAGCAGCACGGTTTCACACCGCACAGAGGTGTGGGCAGGTTTTTTTGGAACTAGAATGATTCCAGCGGGAAAGTCAGATGTAAAATCAGCCTTAGAATCATACTTTCTTCACCCCAGCCTGTTGGGATTCTAGATGTTCAAGTTCCAAAGTATATCTAGGGCATAGCAAGTAGCGAATAGGTTGCCAGGTTCCCCCTGGCCCCCAGCCTGCCACCGCCCTATATATGTATTGTTCAGACCAAAGGAACAAGAACAAGGAACTTTGTTCTTTCACAGTAACTCTAAACTGCCTCTCTACCTATCTGACAGCACAAACCTAAACAGAGTCATATCTTTGTAAAACCACTAACATCTTCAATGGATTCTGCAATGGAAGTCTGTGATGCATCAAATTCCCTGTTTATTTTCATGATGAACTTTTAAAATTCCTTAAAGCTATAGTTCCTTAATGCCACTTCAAAATTTGTAACTCTGATCAGGAAATCTGTGGCCCCGTCCACACTGTCACTTTTGTCGCTCATTTCTCCCTATTGCTTCAGGTTCCTCCACCCCCCCATATGTTTTGTTCTCTCTAGTAGTCCCAAAGGAAGCAAAACACATGTGGAAAAGGGGGAGGAACCCAAAGCAATAGGGAGAAATGAGCAGCAAAAGTGACAGTGTGGACGGGGCCTGTGTTGGTTGGGGGTATGATGATCTAGCTCTCTCTCTCTCTCTCTCTCCCCCCCTTTCTCTTTCCCCCTTGCATTTTCCTTCTCTTCTCCCAGGCCAACCAAACTTAATTATTAGGCGTGTTCTGATACAATGACAGAATTTCTGGATCTTGTCAGATATCTCTGCTTAATATTTAAATGTGAGAATCTACATTTTCCAAATCCTTTCTCCCCCTCCCCCAGCAGAAAAGAGGTTTTTTCCCCCATCAATCGCCTAGCCTTTGATATTTGATCCAGATTTTTAAAAAAAATTATGATTGTGAATTCCATTTGTCAATGGACACTTCATAACTCTGCACAGGCTTCTTTTAATCAAGAAAATGAAATAAATAGGCAAAGGTGTCATTAAGCATAAACATTTGATAAGCCTGCTGCAGAAATATGGGCTTCATAGAGAGAATGTTGATTTACTTAAAATACATGAATATATGATCTATTTTGCTCTGATAAAATCCACGTAAATCAGATGAATGGAATTACTTGTATAACAAAATAGCCTGTAGTTACATAATTGTACATACAAGCTGAACCTTTAATTCCCATTGAACAAAGACTGTACTGTTTTTAACAGCATGTTTAGTGGTAATAGGGGTTAAATAACTTTGATTTTTGACATCCAAAGGCAAAACTTTCCTTTCAAGCTACAGATCCGTCATTTCATGTCTGGCTCAAACGTTATAAACTTTTCTCCATCCTAACTAAAATTCCTGTTGATGCCAAAATTGGTAATAGGAATAAAATACCTACGTTTGACCTGTCAGAGTCAAGAAGATGATGAGTACGAAAAGTATCAATGTACAGAAGCCAGCCATGGGATGGCAATTCATAACCATTAAATTGTAGGGTAAAATTATGAAAATTAAGGGTTGGATCTAGACTATTTTTTTTGCTGCTGTAAGGCACTTTTGTCAGTAAAGCAGACATTTCTTCTCCCCCTGCCACTGTAGCTGCTTCTCAAGAACAGCATAAGAAGAAAACTTGTAGTTTACAGCAAGAAGAGGGAATTGGTGGAATTATCCCACCCTTTGTTTCAGTGGAAAAGAGAACAGGTAAACTCCATCCTCAGGCATTTCCCCCCTGTTGAAAGAGTCATACCAATAATCTGACATGGATGGCTCAGGTTAGCCTGATCTTGTCAAATGTTGGAAGCTAAGCAGGGTTGGCCCTGGTTCATACTTGGAAGGGAAACCACCAAGGAAGTTGAGGGTCGTGATACGAGAGGCAGGAAATAGCAAATATCTCTGAATGTATCTTTTTATTCACAAGTGGAGTACAGAGGGAGCAGGCAGGGACTCATACAGATAACTCTAGTTTGTAAATCAGATTTCAGTTCCCTGCAAAGAATGCCTTTGGAGCCACTTTACACAGACTTTTTGCCAGCCCACTACAAAACTCAAATGCTTTTATCTTTCACTGTCTTCATCTGAAGTGCCAACTTGGAGCCGGAGCTTGGCGGCGGGGGTGGGTGGGGATTGGCTGGGGGGGAAGCCCAGGGGGGAGATTGGCAGCTGGCCTGGTGGCTGGGAGGCATCCAGGCCTCACTGCTGGAGCCAGGGGGGGGGGGGAAGCTTACCTGTGGCCACTTCCTCCTCAGCCATGAGGTCCTCCCCCTGTGAGTATCACGGGTCCCTCTGCTTGTTTAATATAATTAGGAAAGGTATGAGTTGCACTGATTGTATACCAGTTTTCAGGGCTCATTTCGTAGCAGGAGCTCCTCTGCATATTAGGCCACACAGGGGCGTCAAGTTTTCAAAATCCTGGGGAGGACGGGAGCTTTTCTGTGTGCGTGCGTGAAGTGCGCGCGCCTGCTGGGACCATGTTCCCACTGCCGCTGCCTCCCCCCACCTGACCTCTCTTGCTTCGGTCCCTCCCTCCATCTGTCCAGGGGCCAGCTGGGCATTTGCTTAACTGGCCCCTGGACAGACGGAGGGAGGGACGGAGTGGCCAGGCGGGGGGGGGGGGGGAGAGAGAGAGATGGCAACGGCAGTGGCCCTAGGAAGGACCCGGGGAAGTGCGGCGGAGGGCGCACCATTTTCCCAGGGGGGGCTCAGTCCCCCCCGGGAAATTTCGGGGGTGGCTCAAGCCCTCGAGCCCCCCCGTAGTTGACGCCTATGAGGCTACACACCCCTGATGTAGCCAATCCTGCAAGAGCTTACAGTAGCCCCTGTAAGAAGAGCTCTGTAAGCTCTTGGAGGATTGGCTACATTAGGGGTGTGTGGCCTAATATGCAAAGGAGTTCCTGCTATGAAATGAGCCCTGCCAGTTTTTAAATCCAGATTTGTCTAGCCTATCAGGAATGTCTCACATGTATAGAGAAATGTATTGTGGATTATGGAGTAGATACCTCAAAAGATGATTTATATGATGATGTCAAAGATATCACAGATTCTTTGAGATCGCCAGTGCTGAATAGTATTGTGAGGACAACTGCTCAGTGTGGTGATACAAGTGAGTTTATCAGAATATCTTCCACTCATACTGTGAATTCACTTTTTTATGTGCTATGATAGACAAGGACAGGTTGCCTTTCTTGTAGTTTCCCGAGTACTGAGAATTCATGGTTCTTTTCTTGATCTTTCTTCTGTTAATTACATCTTTCTATAGGTCAGAATTTTGTCAAGGCTAGGCTGATCTCATCAGATCTGAGAAGTAAAGCAGGCTCATTCCTGGTTCAGGGCTGTAGCCAGCAGTGGATCACATGGGGTGGTGCTCCCTTTTGTATCTGCAGCATCCCCACTCCAATACCCCTCCTGAATCTTCCACAGTCTGCCCTTTCAGCCAGATATTGTTTAAGCTGTGCCAGCACAAAGTGATTTTGCTAATCCTCCTTCCTTCCTGCGGCTCTTCCTGCCCAAAGGAGGCATAGAGGCTGGGGAGGGAGCCGCCAGAGTGGTGCTGAACAGGCCTGATGGCTCCCCTTGGGAAGAAGGCCCTGTGGGAAGGGCCCACGTTGCTTGGCAGGGAGAGAGAGAGGAACCCATGCACATGCACCTAGGGTGTGGGGAGGGCAGCTGCCGGGCAGGGTCTGGAGCCGGCCAGGGCTGCCAACAGGGAGCGCTTTGGGACCAGGGTAAGGAGCTTTAATTCAAGCAAATTGAATTTAATTAGCAGCGCCATGGCACCCCCCCCCCCAAATCCTGGCTACAGGACTGCCCTGATTAGTACTTAGATGGGAGACCACCAAGGAAGTAGAGGATTGCTACACAGAGTCAGGCAATGGCAAACCACCTCTGAAAGCCTCTTGCCTTGAAAACCTTGAGGGGTTGCCATAAGTTGGCTGCAACATGACAGCAAAAAACCCACAAAAGTCCAGAGGTTAGCAGATCCAGTTGAGATCTGAGGTTGCACCGAACAACAATCTGGTTGGTGTTTGCAAAACATTCCTATGTACCAGGGCTCATTTCGTAGCAGGAGCTCCTCTGCATATTAGGCCACACACCCCTGACGTAGCCTCTTCTTACAGGGGCTACTGTAAGCTCTTGGAGGATGGCTACATCAGGGGTGTGTGGCCTAATATGCAGAGGAGCTCCTGCTACGGAATGAGCCCTGGTACATACCCATAGAAAGCCTGCAGATCTGACTTACCCTGGTTGCTCTTTTGCAGCTCTCAAGGCATGTTTCACTGTATGGATCAAGCATTCTGCCAAACCATTTATTCTGCCAGACCATTTGTGGCTTGGTGATACATTACATGCTTGATACCATTTGGTTTCATTAAGGTTTGGAATTCTGCCGTTACAAATTGAGGGCCGCTCTCCATTACAGCTCATCCAGGCAAACTTTGTTCTAGCAAAAAAAGGGCTTCAGAGATCTTGCATAGGGTTCAGCAAAGCAGTGAGGGATGTGAAGAACATCTCTGGTCCCTTGGCGTATCCCTCCGCTACTACTACTGGGAGGTTTGTACCTGAGAATAAGCCCACAAAATACAAGTGAATGTGTTCCAGGGAACTTTTGGCCAGCTCTGTGGACAAAGAGCGCCAAACCATACAAGTCTGTTACGCTCTGAGAGCCAGAACAATTTTTGGTTAATTGTTGAATCTACTCATCAGTACCTGACCACCATACGTTTCCCATGAGCAATACTTTTTTTTAGATTATACTAAAGTGTCCCATTTGCAGTTCTTCCAGAATGTTGGCTTATAGCTAACCCCCCCGGGGGGGGGGGTTATTGTATGACTTACCTACATCAAGCAGCCCTGGGTAAGCTTGACTTTTTATGTGTGTGTGTTTGTAGTGGAAAAAATTATGGATTTATTTTACAGCTGGTTAAAGAAGCTTTGTATTTCCCCTCATTTCAGTACTATGGGTGTCATAGGCCAGTGGTGGCAAACCTATGGCACGCGTGCCAGAGGTGGCACTCAGAGCCCTCACTGTGGGCACGCACAGCATCGCCCCAGCACAGAGTTCGCAAGATTGGACAGCAAAAATCACATTAATTATTCAAAAGCATGCCAAATGCAAACTTTTACCTTTCAATAAAAAGTTGTTAGTATCATTGGAAGCTCTGTTATTGTGTTTTTCTTTTAAGACAAAAGATGTTAATATATGAGTTGTTTTTTTCTAAAACGAAAACCTCAGTATTCAGGTTAAATTGCCGTGTTGGCACTTTGTGATAAATAAGTGGGTTTTGGGTTGCAGTTTGGGCACTCGGTCTCTAAAAGGTTCACCGTCACTGTCATAGGCAATTCCCCCCCCCCTTTTTTTTAGATTTTAAAGATTTTAAGGGTAATATTGGCTCCTTGAACTGAACCCTGAAGCAAACCGGCAACTGGTGCAGGATGGGGAATGCTTGAGAGCATTAACCACACTACTTGTACCAACACAGAAAATTCTTGGGATGAATATGGGGTCTTGTAGCCCCCAAATTCTCAATGATGTGATGTAGCTCTCAAGTGGAGTGCATTTCTTCACACATCAAATACCATAAGACAAAACACCACTAGTTATATACATTTATTTATTTATTTATTTAATTCAGTTGATACCCTGCCCTCCCCACCGAGGCAGGCTCAGGGTGGCTTACATAAAATTTCATATAAATACAATTAAAACCCATTATAGACAAACATAAACATAAAATAACATTCATTTAAAATACTCTTAAAATGCTGGAACATCAGCCAATAAAAAGCAAGAGCAGGAGATTACATTCAATAGTACTACTTAAGGTGACAGTATATTCATGATGGCGTTCACGCCAGCTCCATTTACTCAACTTATTGTGCGACAGGCACAGGCTGGAGATGGAAGGCATTTAATATAGGCATTTTTGATGGATTCTGGGGTGGTATGGCTTGGAAGCATCATTATCCATGGAAAGGCTGTCCCATAGTATTGCCAGCTGGCCTCTTCACTCCAGCGGGAGCAAAAATGGAGGGCCAAATGATGGTATGTACAACTAGAAGCAATGCCACAGTGCTGTAGGGAATTGCCTGATATCTGTAATAACAACTATTGGGATTTGGGGAATTCCTAGTGTTGCGATGTTACTTCTAGGTAGAACAAAAAAGCATCTTACGATATTGAGTGATGTTGCTTTCCCTATTTTGCTACCACTGGATCAAAGAACAGTGGCAGGAGCCTGGACCGGGAGATTGCCTGCCAAGTAAGGTAAGCCTATTCTCCCACGTAGCAGCATAGCAATTAGTGCAACAGCTCCAGAGGTTCAGTACCACAGCCTCATTGCTCAGCCTGTTGATCTGGAAAAGACCCTTGCCTGAGACCTTGGAGAGTCGCTGCCAATCACTGAACATAATATTGGACTAGAGGGACCTATGGATTGACTCAACTTGGCAGAGACATATGTTCATTCTGAAAATGCACCTCAGAGGATATAGTCCTATTTAGCTATGTTATCACTACTCAAAACCGGTGAAAGGCCTAAAGGAGCGTACTACTTTCTGAAATTGGAACTGCTGTCCCTTGCCTCACCTCATAGGCGTAGAGTACCCGGGGGGGGGGGGGCTCGAGGGCTCAAGCCACCCCCGAAATTTCCTGGGGGGGCTCAGCCACCCCCAGCAAAATGGAGTGCCTGCCGCCGCGCCTCCCTGGGTCCTTCTGAGGTCCGGCCGCTGCTGCTGGAGAGGGAGAGGGAAGGGGTGGTTGGGGGGGGAAGAGGCACTGGCAGCAGCAGCTGGCAGGCCTTGGAAGGGCCTGGGGAGGCGCGGCGGTTTCCCAGGGGGGAGAACATCACCCCAGCAAGCGTGCGCGAGAAGCGCATGTGCTAAAGAGCCCCTGCCCCCCCCCTGGAATTTCCAAAAGTCTACGCCCCTGCCTCACCTATATCCAAGTGATAGTAGTCACTTGAAATTAAAACCAGGAAGTGAGGCCAAGCCTTAGAATGTCTGTTCCTTACTCAGAATGAGGATCATATCCTAGAAGCCAGGAAGTAACTTTTTGTTGCTATCACCTTTGAATTAAAATGTAGAATTGACTGCCTGAGGATGTAGTGATGGCCACAGGAATGAACAGCTTTAAAAGGGGATTGAATAGATTCATGGAGCATAAGTCTGTCAATGGCTACAAGTCATGGTGACTGAGGGGAATCTCTGCATTCAGAGGCACCAGAACTCTGAATCCCAGAGCCAGGAGGCAACATCAGAGGAAGGCCTTGGCCTCTATGTCCTATTGTTGGCTGTCCAGAGAACTGGTTGGCCTCTCTGTGAGACAGGAAGCTGGACTAGATGGACCACTGGTCTGATCCAGCAGGGCTCTCCTTATGTTCTTAAGTTCTTGATTATTATTATGTTCTTGATTGGGCAAGGATTCAAGAGAACCTTCTGTCATTACCTTGGATGGCAAGAAGCAGGGCTCCGTTGGGGCCGGGGCGTGCCGGAGCGCCGCTCTGGGAGAGAGGAGGTGGGGGGGCGTGGCTTTGTTAAGTGCCCGCCCCCGCCTCCTCTCTCCCGGAGCGGCGCTCCCCCCCGTCAATGCTTCCTGGGGCCGGCGGCGGTCCACGGGCCCAGGAAGGAGAAGCCCTTCCCTCCCCCTCCCACTGCTCCCGGGGCCGCGGCAGAGCGCAGCAGGCCCCGGGAAGCCTCTTCCCCCTCCGCCCCCCACCTTCAAGAGTCCCGGGGCCGGCGGCGCTCCGCCGGCCCCGGGAAGGAAAGCCTCCCCCCTCCCACTGCTCCCAGGGCTGCGGCAGAGCGCCGCAGGCCCCGGGAAGCCTCTTCCCCCCCCCACCTTCAAGAGTCTCGGGGCCGGCGGCGCTCCGCCAGCCCCGGGAAGGAAAAGCCTCCCCCTGCTCCCTCCCCCTCCCACTGCTTCTTCCTTTCCCGTCCTTCCCCTCTCCCTTCCTTCCTTCCTTCCTTCCTTCCTTCCTTCCTTCCTTCCTTCCTTCCTTCCTTCCTTCCTTCCTTCCTTCCTTCCTATCTTCTCTCTCTCTCCCCCCACCTACCTACCTTCCTGTTCCTTCCTTTCCCCCTTCCTTCCTTCCTTATCTCTCTCTCCCCCCACCTCCCTACCTACCTTCCTGTTCCTTCCTTCCTTCTCTCTCTCTCTCTCCCCCCACCTACCTACCTACCTTCCTGTTCCTTCATTTCCCCCTTCCTTCCCCTCTCCCTTCCTTCCTTCCTTCTCTCTCCCCCCACCTACCTACCTACCTCACTGTTCCTTCCTTCCTTCCTTCCCCTCTCCTTACTTCCTTCCGTCCTTCCTTCCGTCCTTCCTTCTCTCTCTCTCTCTCCCACCTACCTACCTACCTTCCTTCCTGTTCCTTTCCTTCCTTCCCCCTCCCTCCCTCTCTTCTTGCCTTCTGACACACTGCCGATGACGTCATCGCTGCCGGTGACGTCAGGGGGTGTGGCATATGCAAATAAGTTATGCTAATGAGCTCCTGCACCTCTTTTTTTACAAAAGGACCCCTGGCAAGAAGGTTCCCTGCTGGCCATTTGGTGATACACTACACAAATTGAAACAATAGCTGACAGTTTCGATGTGTTATGCCAATTTTCAGGTTTGATTGTTGCCATTTCTATATGCTGTTGTGGCAGTCACCAACTCAATGATGAAAGACTAATTTCAGAACTCTCATTTGCACTATTTTTGCTAATCATGGAAGCACAAGTAGTACATCTGGGGGCCAAGTTCAAGCAAAGTACAGTATTATTTTTTTTGTTTTGGAATTGGTGTCGGTGCAACCTATCATGTAACTTATGAAATATGATAAAAAGGAGAAATTGCAGCCAAAGTTGACTGTGTTCAAAGCAAGGTGCTAGTGAAAGGAAGGGATGGAAAATAAGCACTAATGGATTAATGTTCCATGATAAATGTTTTATTATAAAAGCCAGTGAGTGATTAGATAATTTTTGCTTCCAAAAGTAGGATTTAAATATTTCTGTCTGGCACGCTACCAAAATAAATAAATCACTTGGCTATCTGACTTATAGGAGAATGGCAATGTATATATATCTACATACATACATACATACACATGTGAATGGAGGGGCTTATTTTCTTTTATACAGTAGGTGTTGGAAATGCTGACAACCACTGAAGTAAAACAGCTTACTGTTTGGAGCTATTTTGGCATGTGTAAAAAGGCGTGATTGTACCAATTCTGCTCATCCAAAGTGTTAGCTGGATGGATCTGCCCCGTAGTAGGACACATCATTACTAAACAGAACAGACCTTGGGAGAAATTAGGAAGCTTCTCAACACTGTTTGCATATCAGGATAACAAAAATAGTCTTGCAGTCAAAAGACAGGCTGACTATACCAATATGCAAGCCCCTAGTCAACTGCCAGTGAAGGCTGAGGAATGGGCGGGCAAGATGCCCTGGGAAAACCTAAATCTGACATAGGTAGATGTTGCAGAAATGGGGAAATAAACCAGTCCTACACATGCAATCAGAATTGTATTCTGTCAAGTTTTACTGCAATAGTAGATTGCCAAAAAAGGCTTTCCAGTAGTAGAGAGACGTCTGGAACTTAGAAGCAGAGGGCCACAACAGCAGATGAAGAACAAAAGCAATGTTCGACTTGCTCTGGAGTCTGGACGGTCGAACAGATTAACTGCAGCTCCTCTAGAGTTACTTTTGAAGATGTTTTGGCATGTGTAAAAAGGATTGATTGTACCAATTCTGCCTTGTATCGCTTCCCCAAATCTGCCCTGTGTTGCTTCTCCAATGGTAGAGAACCTGTCAAGTTTTCTGCCTATGGTTGCCTGTCTCCAGGTGGTGGCTGAAGATCTCCTGGGATTACCTGGAGTTCACCTGGAGAAAATGGCTACTTTGGAATGTAGTTCCAGGATTCTGTAGCATTATCGCAGGACGTTATGAGGCAATGCACCGTCTCCGGGGCTTTTGTTTTTATTTTTTTTATCTCATATTATCTTAGCTTGTATCTATTTATTTTAATTCTCTTTATCCTAGCTCTAGTATTTTACCTTTGCTCTACTTTACTGAGGTTTTATTCTGGCTTATTTTTCCCTTTTATCAATGCTTTGTGGATTCAGTGCTGAAATCTCCATTTCCTCCCCTGTGGGGGATTGGTGTGGGAGGAGGAATAAAAGCCTACTTTTGTAGGCTTCCAGCTAACAAACAAATTAAGCTGGATGCCTCCTTTGACTGCAATATTAAAACTAGTAGTCATTTTTTACCTTTGCAAGATAACTCTTTTTCCCCCAGAGGCAAATGAATTACAAGTTAATTCTTCAGTTCTGCTGCTTACTCCCAATTCTACACTGCCTAAACATAATTCCATGTTGCCCTCTCCTGACCTAGTCAATAAGGAGAAGGACTTATGCCCTCAGAAGGACCAGATTCTGGCCTCTCAGACTTTTCTAATAGCTGAGACTCTAGGAAAGGTTTATGATAAAATCAGTGCCTTTTACCAAGCCCTTCCTATCAAGTTGGGGAGGGGAGGTCATACTTTACCCTGTACTCAAAACAATTCACAAAGAGGCTGCAAAATACCACCTAGGAAGCCGACAAGAACCTCTCTGATGCTGGAACCTTGTAAAATATCACTATTCATATTCCCCTTTTGAGGGAGTATTAATTGACTGGAGAGGGAAATGGAGCATTAAGGTTTATTTGATTGCTCTCCCAGAGATGTCGATCTGAATTTTTTTGGAGGTCTTTCCTGGCCCTATTAGAGGAAACCAGCTGTAAAATGGAGCTCTTCCACCAGGCTTTTGGAGCCGCCACCACCTAATATCTCTGCCGCCAACAATTGTCATCCATGTCATCCTGACCCGTTGATCCTTTAAATACTGCCTGAACCAATCACCCTGGATGGCTGGAAAAGGCTGAAGAGCTGACTGTAAGATGAGGAATGTTGCTAGCCCTTTATTATGTCTGAGTTTTAATATTGTACCTATATTTATGTGATTTTATGTGATTGTATTGCTGATATTTTACTCTGTAAGATGCCCTGAGCCAGCCTAGGCTGGGAGGGCGGGATAAAAGTCAAATGAATGAATGAATGAATGAATACACTTACATTTTATCCCCCCCCCCTCCATGTTCCTACTCTATTACCAAACAGCGGTGGTTCACTTCACATGGAATTATCCTTGAAAGATGTTTTTATTCTTCTGCACCAATACCACTCTTCCCCATGAAACCCTTCTTTAAGAAACCTGTGGCAAATCTCCTATAATCAACAAAAGAGAATAAAATCACCCCTAGGAATCACACACAACATTTAATTGACCTTTCCCCAGTAAAAAAAAAAGACTCATGTCCAAGCCTGATCTCAAAAACTAGGAATTCAATCATAAATAATAAGGAAGTGCTTGTGACTCTAAAAACTCTTCCACATTCTCAAACTTATTCAATGACAAACCAATGGACAGGGCATACCATACTTGTTCTTAGGGAAATTTTGGCTCTTAATAGATACTACAGAGATTTAATAAAGCATAAGAAGAAGGAGAACTTATGTAGGAACTAGGGATGTTTAATTTTGGCTGTGAAAACTAATGGCAACTCAGCATTTTAGACAGTTATTAGTATGGGCACTAGAATGTATGGCACCATTCCCTTCTGTGTTCATTCAGAAGTCTAGGAGTCATATTTTAAAAACCTGTTTGCTATTCCATGGGAACTTTTTACTTCTGAGATTCTTGAACCTGATGGACCTCTTCCTGACTGTCCTGAGTTGACCCTTTCTCAAGCAGGCTTGATTCATCACTTCCACTCCAGGAATGTCCCTGAAGCAGACCTTATCCCAAATGAATTATTCAAATTAAATCCACCTTGGTGAGCAGAGATCCTTGCTCTGCTGGGGGGTTTTTTTGCAAATAAACATGTCTGAGGTCATCCCAAAATTTTGGAGGCACACAATAATTTTTCTGATCTTTAAGAAAAGTTAACACTTGGACAAAAGCTGCTATCATCCAATCAGCTTATTATCTTGCTTGAACTTTGTATTTGCTTGATGCTTTAACTCATTGGCTTGAACAGGATGATATTCTAGGCCAGGAGCAGATAGGGTTCAGGAGGGGTAGTTCAACCTTGGACCATTGTCTAGTTCTATTTCATGATAGGAAAATACACTAATTTCTCAAATGGAATCCTTTACATAGGATTTATTGATCTGAAAGGGGCTTTTGATACTATCCCTAGAAGAAGACTCTGGGAAAAGCTGTGACACACCACAGTTGATAAAAGGTTGCTATGCTCATGCAGCAATTTCATCTGGGCCTTACAGCTATGGTGGCAAACTGACTGAGCCATTTAACCTTGATAAAGGAGTTAGGCAGAGCTGCCTTTTGGCTTCATTTTTGTTCAACCTATATATAAATGATCTTTCAACTTTTTAAAATGAGCTTTGTTGTCCACCCCATTTGGCCAATTGAAATATTCCAGTTCTGCTTTACACTGATGATACTGCTCTGTTCTCTTGGACAAGAGTTGGTTTGCAGCGATCATTATTATTATTATTTTTTGGGAATATTGTATTAAGGAAGGCCTGAAAATGAACGACCAAAAAACCAAAGTAGTTGTTTTCTCAAGAAAGAAAAGAGAAAAAAAAGGAATCTTTCAGTTTTCAGATGGAATCTGAATAGGGAAGAAATCCAGCAAGTGAAGGAATTTGCATATTTGGGTATCCTTTTCATATCTAATCTAAAATGGGGCCACATCAGTCACTGATAAGGAGGAAAGCAAAAACATGTGCTGACAGCATATTAATTTTCCCTCGAAATGGAGGTGGGAACTATGTTCCAGGTGCTGTTCAGGTCATTAACCTAAAAGTCATCCCTGTAATCCTTTACGGAGTAGCCATAAGGATTATTTTAGTAAATGAAAACATTATCATCTTCTTTTATATTTTTTATCAAAATCATTAAACATTCCATGTTGTGTATCTGGCATGGCTCTTGCAAAACTGGGCCAACCTTCCCTTGAGGCTATGGCTTGGTTAGACTATTCCTCAAGACATATTTGAGCAGCAAGGTCAATGTGGTTTAAGAGTGTTTTGAGAAACTTTTGGCTCTCATTAACCTGGACTCAGTCCAGGACCTGGGCTTTTATGCTGCATTTGCTTTGGTGAATTTTTTTAAAAAAATAATTGGTCACCAAAGTTTTGCCTTTAGACCACACCACACCTGTTCATCCCAATATTTTAGTATTCCACCTCTGAAATCTCTTCCCTCCTACATCTATCTGTTGACTTCCCAAAGCCTACTAAGTGTGTTCATTCTGGCCATACTAAATGCTCACTCCTCAGCAGTTATGAGGAGTAGGTTCATACATTTACCTTATTCAGGATGAATCTACCCCTGCCATTTAGGTAAGATCAACATAATGGCTCATATCCTTCTGGAGTATCCTTTGTATGCTAATCTGAGGAGGCGTTATATTTCACTGTGTTTGCAGGGTCATATATAAGCTGACATATATTCCTATGACCTAGTTACCTTTTTACTTGCTGACAAATTCCAAAAAGAACTCCAGCAGTTGCAATTTTTTTTACTCCTTTTGCCTCTTGGGTGATAAGCAATTAACAGCTATTAGCTGCTCAAGATCAAAGTATCATAGAGCTTTTATTGGTTCAAAGGAAAGAAAAGGAAGGCAGTTTTAATGGCATTATACTCCAATGAAGTCCTTCCCCTCCCCAAACCCCACCCCACAGGCTCCACTCCCAAATCTCCTGGTATTTCCAAGTCCAAAGCTAGCAATCCTACTTCTGCCATACGAGAGACATCTGGATAGGGTTGCCAGCTCTGAGCTGAGAAATATTTGGAAATTTGGGAGAGGGAGCCTGGGGAGGGTGGGGTTTGGAGAGAGCAGGGACACCAGCAGGGTACAATGCCACAGAGTCCAGCCTCCAAGGCCACCATTTTCTCAAGGGGAGCTAATCTCTGTTGTCTAGAGATCAATTGTAAAATTGGGAGAGCTCTACACTGCACCAGGAGGTTGGCAATCCTACCTCATGGCAATCCTTGTAATTTATGGTTGCCAACTCTGGGCTGGGAAATTCCTGGAGATTTGGGGGTGGAGCCTGGTAAGGCAGGGAAGGACTTCAATGGGTATAATGCCATAGAGTCCACCCTCCAAAGCAGCCATTTCCTCCAGAGAGCTAGATCAAGATGGGTAGCTCTGTTAGTATGTCTGTAGCAGTAGAAAAGGGCAAGAGTTCAGTAACACCATAAAAACTAAAAACATTTGTGGTGGGGTATGAGCTTTTGTGAGTCACTGCTCACTTCTTCAGATACCTCCAGATTTCCTCCAGAGGAACTGATCTCTGTAGTCTGGAGATCCATTATAATTCCAGGAGATCTCTAGGCCTCAACTGGAGATTGGCAACCCTGTGTTACAGCCCACCAGCACCTGAAAGGCTGGCAGGAGAAAAATGGAGGCAAACTGGGGAAAGGGCATACCAGCATCATTCCAGAATGTAACATGAATGCTATCAAAACCCAGACATAGTATCTTCATGTGTGGTGGGATGCTTTACGATTTGCCCCCAAACCCCATAATTTAACTTCTGGTTTTTGCCCAAAGTGATGCCATACACAGGTGCAATGCTGGCACCTCACCTGTCCCTGCCCCTAAATGCCCCCAGGGGTTCTTGGCTGCAGCTGGCTCTCTTAGAAGTCCAGAAAAGGTGAGGCCTACCAGCCTCTAGGTAGAACCTGGAGATCTCTAGTATTACAGTTGATCTCCAGATGACAAAGATCAGTTCTTCTGGAGAAAATGATTGATTTGGAGGGTGGATGCTATGGCGTCTCTTTTCTCCCCAAACCCTGTCCTCTCCATGCCCCATCCCCACCCCCAAATCTCCAGGTATTTCCCATCCCAGAGCTGGCAATCATAAGAGAGGCCCAGGCAACTTCCAGCTTTTGAGTCCAGCAGCCTTAATAAAAAAAATAAAATGTGACAACATGAGGTTGGCAACCCTCCAGGGGACATTAGAATTTTGGGAGGGCTCAGTGGGGGTGTGAAGTTATACCCTCCATGCTCTGAAGCTGCCATTTCCACCTGGTGGACTGATCTCTGTAGTCTGGACATCCTGTTGTGATTCCAGGAGGAGGTAACCCTGGTTTGAGGTTGAGGCCTCTGTTCTGATTGTCCCTGGAGACACCAGATGGCTACTGGGTGTGTGTGAAAGAGCTGAGATGCATTTTGTGGGTTCTTGATATAATTCAAATAGATGTAGAAAGGCTGAAAATGCTAAAAGGCTGAATGGCGGAAGGAACACTATTCCAATATTAAAGGAAACCAAAATCTCTTAGAGTAGGACGTTTTCATTGTTTGAAAAGTAAGTATGTGAAAGAGGATGGCTGTGGGCCAGGAACATTCTATACTGATTCTGTTGTTATTGTTGTTCTAGATCAGATGCTGATTCCAGTGATTCTAGTAACAGGGAAGGCAAATTCTCATGTGTCTCTGAAGAATGTGCCAATGGCAATATTAGTGCAACATATAACTCAGGATTTTTTTTTTCCTTTGAAAAGGAAAAAAAAATATCTTAGAAATCAATGAAACAGAATTGTACACCTCCCAAAGATGGTACTGTAAGCTTCTTAAGCAGTACAGGGATGTAAATTACCTTTGCACTTTGTAATAGAGTCAGCACCATGACAGGAGCTCACACATCACTCAGTTTGCACAGGGCAATAAAAGAGGGAAATCAAAAAGGGCATGAGCTCATGCTATAGCTATTTGCAATCAAAGACAGAAGATTTATGACAAAGGCTGAGTTTAATATTAAAGGGTATAAACAGCTTCATACCGTTGTATTTTCATTTGCGTTTTGCATTGATCCTGCAGTAAGTGTAGTGTGAAGTTTGGGAAAGGTTGATTGAATGTGAAACTCTTTGCTTTCTTAGCAAGTGCCGTAAAACCAAACTCATATTTATGTGGCATGGGAACAGTTTCAGAGGTTAGCTTTTATACTGATGTGGGCGCATGAATGGAAGCTTGTCTCGTATGGCGACTGCTTACAGGATTTATATCTAAGCATAGTACAAAAAAGATTATGCAGGGTTGTGGATAAGGATTATATAAACAAGTGATGCTATCCAGAAGGGATCCCCTAATATGCATATAGGTGATACTATCAAGTAGGAAATCCCCTTATATGCAGATAGGGTGGTAGAGTTCAGAATGTGCAGACAGTACTCCATTTGTCACAGCCAGCGGGAAGCTCCATGTACATACAGGGCTGTAGACAGCCTGAGGGTTGTTTCAGTTGGTCTTAGGGCATACAAATTACTCACGATGTTCCTCTTGGCAACAACATGCCACTTCTATGCGAGTATTTGCTATCTGGTAATTTTCCAGTAGCCTTCGTGTAAATGGTATTTCAGTTCTTATAGCCAGATCTGATAGATTTATATGATTGTATTTACTGATGAGCTGAGACTAGGGATAGGCATGAACTGAACCATGAGGCAAAATTCATCACAAATTTTGCCCTGTTTGCAATTTGCAAACCAAAGTTTGTGAAGGGTCTGCATCACAGACTTCCTTGAACTTTTAAAGCAGTTTGTGGTGGTTCTTGGATAGAACAGAAAACAGGGTTTTAAAGGGACTCTGAGTCCCTTTAAATTCCTGCTCTCTGTTCCCCACAAAAGCCACAAAAACAGCTGTTTTGGGTTGTCTTAGGCAGTCTCTTTAAACTTTAAAGGGACTGCAGAGGACAGCTAAAAAAACAACATAGTGGTGGGGAGCAGGCAGCTCCTCATGCTCAGCTGTTTTGGGGGCTTTCTGCAAACCCATTCTAAAGGGACTGCAGTCCCTTTCAACAGGGTTTGCAAGGAACAAACCACAAATTAATATGTTGTCGAAGGCTTTCATGGCTGGAGTTCATTAGTTGTTGTAGATTTAGTGATTGGTTTGGTTGTGAACAAACCTTCTGGTTTGGTTTGGTTCAGGATTCAGCCATGAATCACGAACCAACATGAACCACATTTTTCTGGTTCATGCTCATGTCTAGCTGAGACATCATCACATCAGACTCCCAAATTAAATTTGGTGAATAGAGCTCAATGGTCTAAAGGACTCCAGCCACATGTGATGGACTTGTGACTTATATGTACCCTCTCTTTTCATGCTGAAGTATTTTAGAGATTGTTGAAAGCGCAGGGGGATCAGAGTTCCCCTTATTACCTGCATCTCACCATCTAAAAGCTTGAATTGGTATGGGGAGGAGCTGTTGCTCTGTGGTAGAGCATTTGTTTAACATCGAAGAATACCTCAGGATCAATCCCTGGCATAGGGTTGTCAACTTCTGGTGAGGAAATTCCTGGATATTTGGGGGTAGAGCCTGGGAAGGGCAGGGATTGTGGAGGAAAGGGACCTCAGCAGGATATAATGCTGCAGAGTCCACCCTCTGAAGCAGCCATTTTCTCCAGGGGAAGTGATCTCTGGAGATCAGCTGCAACCCTACCCTAGCTTCCATAGTTAACAAATCCAGGTAGTACCCTGCAATATCAAAAAGCTCTTCCTGAGATCCTGAAGAGCTGCTGCCAATCAGAGTGGACAAGACTGACCTTGACAGACTAGTGATCTGATTCAGCTGAAGATAACATCCAAATTGCAAGATGTCACTGCATTGGTCAGGCTGCATCTGAAGTATTGTGCACAGTTCTGGAGGCCTCACTTCAAAAAGGATGTGGACAGAATGGAGCAAGTGCAGAGGAGAGTGGTTCTTTCTTTTTCTATCTTCCTTCCTTCCCATCTATTTGCTTTCTTTCCACCTCTTTCTTTCTCTCTTTTTTTCTCTCTCTTCCTTCCTTCCACTCCTTCCCTCATTCTCTTTTCTCTCTCTCTCTCTCCCCCTTGCCTCCCTCCCTCCCCCTCCCCTCCCTCCCCCATCTATATGCTTTCTTTATTTCTCTTTTTCTCTCTTCCTCCCCTCTCCCCCAATCTATTTGCTTTCTTTGTTTCTCTATTGCTCTTTCTCTCTTTCTTTCCACCTCTTTCATTCTTTTTCCCCACCTCTCTCTTTCTCTCTCTCTCTCTTAGACAAATAAATATTTTTGGACAAATAAATATCATTATCAATATCCATTTTTACCCCTTTTGTTTTTATTTTTGGCAGTCTCATTTAATGTTAATAAAAAGCAAATTTGCATATTTGCAATAAAACCATGTGTGTGATATTTGTTCATGTCTTGTGGCTATCAAACATTTGATGTTTATATTCTATGTAGCTCCTGCATTAAGCAAGTTTGGCCACCCCTGGTATAGCCCGATCTCATCTGATCTCAGCAGGGCTGATACTTGGATGTGAGACCACCAAGGAAGGCTCTGCAGAGGAAGGTAGTGGCCAGCGACCTCTGTTCAATCACTTGCCTTGAAAATCCCTTGCTGAGGTTGCCGTGTCAGTTATATTAGAATAATTAAAACAGCTAAGCCCACATCTGCAGCCTTTAGGCTGCCCTGTAAGATCTCTGTTTTATAGCCTCACCAAAGGGCCCCAAGGATTGGCACCTGCCTCACCCCTTCCAGAAGGCTGTTCCACAACAGCAGTGTCGCAGCAGAAAAGGCCCATGCTGTAATGATTCATGATTCATGAATTGTGTTCTCAAGGGCAAGGGGACTACTAGGAGGCCTTGTTGTGAGAAGGAGCACCGCCACATTCATATTGGGAGAGAACCCACTATGGATATATTGAATGAATGCTTTTATTCAAAACTGGCTCAAAAGTAATATTGAAATATGTGCTAATTTTCATGGGAAAATTGGTTACAAGGAACAACAATCTGAGGCACAAATAAAGACTTAATGAATTCATTTCTCAGAAGGGAGAAGTGAAATTGTGGCAGTGATGTTTGAACTGAACCAGGCAGCTTTCAAAGCTCGGTTCCTCCCCTAAGATAGAAAACCCCACTAAGTGAGATGGAACGCCAGGTCAATTTTTCTGTTGACTTCCTTTCCCACATTGTTAATGAATATGCAGAACAGCTCAACAATAGATACTATTCCCTGCTCTGTTTCCTACTGCATATGTTTTGTTGTTAGACCCTTCAGGGAAAATGACTACCCAGGTCCCTGAGATGGGGACTTATCCAGGCGTCGTCTCCATTCTAGTGATTGGGCTGTACTGGTGGTTCTTGGATGTAGGCCAGAGGTTCGCCCAAAGCAATTATACTCTTTTATTGTTTGACACAAGAGCAAAAAGAAAGTATGGAAAACATCAGCCCTCTTTTTTTTAATGTCAGACCAAAAAGATTGGAACAGATGTTTTTAAGTAAACACGGGCTCTTGTTATGCATTTTTGAGAAGTCAAGAGAAGCTTTTTTCTTTTTTTACAATTCAGAAGCCAGAGTAGCCTGTAGATTTAAAGGCGTTTTAAACACTGTACTTTCCCATAAAGCTATAAAGCCCTGGCAAGAAGGCTGAGGAGCCAATCACAAAGGAATGAACCTGAACATGTTATAACTCAGATTCCCAATAAAAATGTCAGGCTGAAATCCGAGAGGGGTAGTTTTATAATCTCAAACGGAGCATTTAAAAAAAAAATTGCCTTCCAGTGCAGAAGTTATCTATCTATCTATCTATCTATCTATCTATCTATCTATCTATCTATCTATCTATCTTATCTCGAAAGAAAGAAAGAAAGAGAGAGAGAGAGAAAGAAAGAAAGAAAGAAAGAAAGAAAGAAAGAAAGAAAGAAAGAGAAAGAAAGAAAGAAAGAAAGAAAGAAAGAAAGAAAGAAAGAAAGTGTGCCGGAACTCTTGAGGGGAATGAAGTTTTCAATCTGTATACTAAGTTTTCATTTTTTCATTTTTTAAATAATTTTGTCAAAGAAATTCCGGAACTTTGTTCCAGCGTGTTCCCCCAGAAAAAAAAATCAATCAGTCTGTCTGTCTGTCTGTCTGTCTGTCTGTCTATCTATCTATCATGTGAAGCTGACTGGTTTTTCAGTTGGGGAAATGGCGGATTTGGATGTCTTTATTTTGGACATGCAGTTTGCAAGCTATTTTATCAGGATGGTATTAAAAGTACACAGATGGACCTTGCTTCATTAAACAGGCAAGTGCTGAAAATTAATATGAGATTCAAAATAAATAAATAAATAAAGTGGCTGCTATGCATAGCTTAGTGGAGAATGGGTCGTTATTTGAAGCAGGTATGACGTGTCAGGAATAGTGACTAGCATTTTTTAAATCAGTGGGGTAATATTTGCAGTTGTATGCTGGATTTTTAAAAAATAAATAGAACTCACTGCCCTGGAAAGATACAATGAATGCATTGTTTTCTTTATGTTTTCAGATTAGATGCATTTCCTTCTGTGAGTTATTCTTTTCTGCTTTGCCTATGGTACTCTTGGTACTATCTATAACAGGAGCAAGCCTAAGCAGATTTAAAATGGAAGCAAGTCCCATGCTATTCAGTGAGGCTTCTTTCCAGGAAAGAGTCCTCAGTACTGCAACCATACTTTTGTAAAACCTAAATGTAGCCTGAAGAGAAGTCCTGCTATTAAATGAACTGGTTTATCTGAGCTTTAATTTTTTTTTAACAGAGACAAGTGTTCATATCATAGCTAAGTTGATTTTTTTTTCTTTGAAACACTGAACATGTGCAGAAAGGGTATGGGAGGGGGATATCCTCCTGGTGTATCTGAAAATTTTTTCCAGATGAAATAGTCAAACAGCTTTTGAAGCAGAATTGCTACTTGTGATCAAAATTTCATCAAAATCTGACACAGATCTGGAGGTTCCATCTTTGGGGAAAACATCCATGAAGTTTTGAGGGAAGCGAAAAGGTTTGATAAGACTAGTAAAATTTCTAGGGGGGCGTCTGTGCCGCTGTGTACCACATAGCATGCATGCTTCCTGTTAACAACAGCAGCCTAAGGGGAAAAAAAGGAAGCTGCAAGTTCAGTCATTAAATCTGCCAGAAACCCGAGTTCAGTTTTGTTCTCTACCACAGACTTCCCACACAGTTTCAGCCAAGGTACTTTATCTCTTTCTCCTTCCTACCCAGACTTTGTAAAAGGTTAAGAGGGGATGTGTAAAGCTCTGAAAGGTCATGCAACACCATTTTTCTTACTGTTTTGTTGACTGTAATCAGATCAGTTGTATTGTTTTATGCTTGCACAGAGTATGGGTGTTAAGTTCTTTAAATAACCCCCTTTTCAAGATACCCAAGCTTCGGGGGCACAATTGTATTGATAAGGATTATGGTCCTTTGTAGATGGGAAGGATGACTGGGAATGGTTGGAATGGTGGAAGTGGGGTGGGGTTTACAGATTAAAAGAAAAATCTTTGGACTTCGGTCACATCCATGCATCTACAGGCACTGCTGGTCTTTCTGGTTTGAACAGAAGGCTACCCCAAATTATAACTAAATGGGTTAGATTCTATCAGTTTTCCCACTCAATCTCAGCTGATTGCTCTCCTTCAATACAGCCTCTGTCCTATTTGATTTTTGTTCATACAGGTACCACAGCTCCTGGTATAGCATTTCTGGCTGTCACATGGGGCTCTTCCCCTCTCTTTCGCCTGTGGAAAAGTGGATGAGAGCAATGTTGTTGTTGTTTTAAATCAAGTATCTTTATTCATTTTTCATAAGTAAATAGATTATCGTAACAGCATAAAAATACATTGCATAAATTCATAAACAATTCAACTACAATGATAAAATGAAGATATATCAACTTCAATAAAGTTTGCAATAATCAAAAAGAACTGTGACTTGAATGCCAAATTAGGTTGAGTCAGAATTAGAAGGTAGTTGCTTTTGTGAGATGTGTCATATGTGGAGGTTGTTGCACGTTATGATTTGGGTAATGTGATAGTTAGCTGTAGAGTAATGTTTGGTATGAGGGAATGTGCGAATAGATGTCTGATGCAGATAGAAATTCTAAGAATGGAAACCACTTCCCTGCAAAATTGGACGGTTTTGGAAATAGTTCCGACTGTTTAAGGTGGTCTGTGATCTTTTCCATAATTAGATGGTCCCAGACTTTGTTAAGCCAGTTTGAGATGGTTGGAGCTTTGTCAGCTTTCCATTTGGACGCTATGGATGTCTTGGCAGCCACAAGAAGGCTAGTAATGAGGTCTCGACATGATGGTGGGTGAGAGCAATGTTTAAAGGATAGATAACACAGTTCAGAATTATTTAACCAAAACTGACTACTGCTGTTATACCTATGTCCATAAACATGGAACCGGTGGTCATCCTCCACAAATTTAGCAGGGGAGATTCATTTTTTTTCTTCATAGGCATAGGCGCAGTACTTAAGGTTGCCAGATCCATCTTTGGGGAATTCTTGGAGATTTGTGGACAGTCCTTGGGGAGAGTAGAATTAGGCAGCAGTGGGGGGGGGGGGAGAATTTAGCAGGAGCTCATCTTAGGGGTTGATGCTGATTTAATTGTCTCTTGACTCAAAACCAGAGCTAGGTACATGGATGCCCATGAAAGGAATCATCTAAAGTACACAGGCCCATCTTACATTCTTTCTTCTCTTCATTGGGGACGGGGACCGCAGCACCTATTCAAAGGGCCAGTCTCTTTCCTCTGACCCCAAAGTGGAATGCAGCCAGTGTTCCCCTGCTGTAGTAGGCTGGGGGGAACTGTGTTTTGAGAAAGCAGCAAACGGTAAAAGAGCTGCTCAATGCAGAGAGCAGGCGAATCTCCTTCACCACATTGGGAATCTTCCAAATGAACTAATGATTATGATAGAAACCCGAAATTGCTAAAGATTCCGCTCTGTAACTTCCATGGTTCAGCAGTTAATCTGGCACAGCAGTGGGACCTATCTCATATCAGGCATGCTTTCATTTAATTGCAGCAACCCAAAAAAATAGGGAAGCCACAAGTTTTGGTAGTTCGTTTGCCAGAAACCTGGGTTCAATTTCATCCTCTTCCACAAGTTTCCCACATGGCTTTGGCCAAGTTCCTTTTGTCTTTCTCTGGCTCACATCCAAAGTCTGCAAAAGATAAGTGGGGAAGTGTTGGGCTTGGAAGATAGAATCCACCCCCCTCCCCCAATCCTGTAAAGCATAATTTAGTCAAAGAGTTTGGGAGACATCCCAAACCTGGTTCAGATAATCGATCTGGAGCACCTTTGATGCAACTGAGCAGAATAAAAGCACACAAATGAAACTGTAGACAAATTCCTAAAACAATAGAAACAGAAATCTAATAATAAGAAAGGCTGGGAGTTTTTCTCCTCTATATACCTTCCCAGCTCTTGTGGGAAGAATGGGTGCGGGGCATCTGGTAATTCTTCTACTCGCTCCAGTTTGTAAGTTTCCTTTCACAACCCACTCATGATTGCTTGCAAGCTCCCAGGGACTGAAATGCCCTCCATCCCAGTCCTGAAAACAACTACAGACATCTGTGCATCAGGAAACACCTCTCTATAACTGCCTCTCAGCCCATGTGTTGTCTTCTGTTGTGGTTTGGTGTCCTTTTCTCTGACTGTGCTGTGAGGCTGTGTGATGGATGTCTCCCTTGTTGACTGAAGCTCTGGAGGATGGACTAAGCTAGTCTGGAAAGGTGGCCTGGAAATACAATGGCATGTGATCAAAGGACCATGACCAATACAGTTGTTGGAGCATGAAGCCTTGTTAAGATGAAAATGTACAAAGCAGAGCTTAGGCAAATTGTGCACAGAGCTATCAACCTCATGGTGGAGCCTGGAGTTCTTTTGGAATTACAACAGATCCCCAGACTACAGGGATCAGTTCCCTTGGAGGAATTGGCAGCTCTGGAGGATGGGCTGTATGGCATTACCTCCATGCTGAGTTCCTTCTCCAAAGTCCATCATGCACAGGCTCTGCATCCAAATCTCCTTGAAATTCCTCAGCCACAGTTGGGAACCATATTCGTGTAGTTTAGGTGTACTAGTTTCAGTTTCCATGTAATTTAGCTAATAGTACTATATGATATTACAGATTAGCAATCATTTTACAGAAATACTCATACGGGCGTGCGCATTGCAGAATCCTCTGAAGAATGTGTACATTTTGAAAGATGTCAATGGAAAGAAAACAGCTATTTGCAATGAGGATGCCTTGCAGGATAGATAACATTTAAGATCTGGATTCTAGTAGCATTTTTTTTTTAATCGAGAAAGTAAAAATGAGGGAGTATATTTGCAAAACATCAGATTGCTACATGAGGTTTTTAGATATAGAGTTCAAATAAAAGATTGATGTCTGCAGGATGTATAAGCAAAATTGAAGCTGGATATATTGCTCTCCGAGAGTCTTTATTTCCAAGCCAAAAATGCCTATGTGAAGTAGTGTTAGAAATATTTATTCTAGGCAAAACTCCAAGAATCATGAGTACCCTGTTGCCAAGGTTATTTTGTGGACAATAGTACAAGTTTCCATGTACATGAGACAGTGCTTTCCTAGTGAAAAAATATACCTTATGTAGATGTTTACTCAAAGTTTATGTTTGTTCATAGAGAGATGTTCAAGTGGGACCCTTATACTGAGCACATGGGGCAGCCATGGTCCTCTCTTCTGGGCCTTTTGTGTCCCCCTCCCCCCATAATTTTGTTGTTAATTTTGTTAAATCAGATACTGCTCGATCTCAAGATTTTTCAGTAGTGGCCACCAATGCTCCCTCTAAACTGTGGAGTCTTGTGAGCAAAAATTCTACTTTGTGAGCTACTGTTAAAATTGTAAGCAAGCGATTTGGCTACTGCATAGGTTAGTTTGCTCTGGAGCCATCCTCCCTGAGCTAGAACAAAAATCGTGAGCCGGAGGCTAAAAAACTGTGAGCTACCTCACACTAACTCAGCTTAGAGGGAACACTGGTGGCCACCACCCTGTGGACTGGCTTTCCAGAACTGGTCTGTAAGGCATCTGTTTTTTTAAAAAAAATTAGGAAGCAGCTTGAGTTCGAACCTTTTAAGAGGACCTTTGATTAGCAGTGCCATGAGAGCATGTTGGAGTGATCAGACATGGGAAAGTCCATCTGTGGTCCATTGCAACCCGTTTACTACTGGATTTTCCCCAGTGTCTTTTAACTCCGCTTCTGCGGTGGAGCAGAACGGGTTGCCGACAGCTGCGGGGTGCTTCCCAGATTTTGTTGTCTGACCGCGCCCTTTAAATCCGCCCAGTATTCGCACCTATGTCGGGTCTAATTGTGCATATGATCACAGCCCATGCATGGTATCTTAACATACCTCCCTTGCAAAACTCTAGATGGTAAGGCATTAAGGCATGCCAGCATAAAGGCAGGCCTATACTAAGGAACAGTCAAATATGAATAGTAGTCAGGAAGTGGCCAGATGGAAAAATACTGACAAATTGAGTAGAACCAACACATGCTCTGCAGATTGTACTGTAATCATACCTAGGCATGTTTTATTGATGAGGCCCATAGATTTATGGCAGTTTCCAAGATTTCATCACGCTACAGAATGACCAAGAAACAGACTAAGAAACAGGCTTGATTTTCAAGAGCTGTAATCATCAGGGCCTGGAAGCTCCCAATTTGATTATGTGCACACCTTCATAGGAGAATGGCTGCTGTTCATTACTATGGAGAAGAAGCAGTTCACTGGGAGAACCAACCCCATAGCCTTGATCCTAGGTGGCTCATCTACGAGGACATCCTATGCTGTGCTGTGCATGTGCAGTGTATCTGGAGTGTACTGCATTGTTCAAGAGTCCTCACAAATAGGAGCCTTCCTTCTTTCATCCTTCTCTATCATAATGACAAGCATGTTGCTGTAAATAATAGAAAGAACAGAAGATATTCTTATCATTTATAGATTACTAAGGCACAGATTAATTGGGATGCTAACAATATATTCGAAGAAGGTGCCAATATTCTACCAATATAGTGGTGCATTCCAAAACATTTCAGGCTGAAACTTAAGCCCTTTTTAGGCATTATTTCCACATGTATCAAGAGGCTGAGAGGACACTAAAGCAAATCCTTCAGTTTCAGTTGTTCTGAACAAGGGAGGTTAGCAAATTATGTATTGGTCAATGAGAATACAGACTGAGAAGCAGTTCAGTCCGTTTGTGCACCTGAAGATTTTTAGTTTTCATCCCTTTTTATTTTACATTCCAAAAGAAACATTTCCACCCACTAAGTACAAGTCATCTCCCCTTTCCCATCAGGCATATAAATGTTAATAATACAATAGTCTTTGATCTCTGGCTAAGAAAGCACTGTACATCATTAAATCAAACGGAGCTACAGCTATATGATTTGTTGTGGGTGCTCAGTCCTGGAATCAATTATCTATATATTTTGGAGAAGCACAAAATTTACAGACTTTTCAAACAAGACTTGATGGTGAGCTGAAGGAAAACACAGATGTTTCAGAGTGATGCAGGCACAAGAAAGAGATCAATGAAACACGAAGATGGGGGAAATTATTAAAGGAAATAATAATTCCAGATTGATGTGCCATATTATGCAGAACATGACACTCATGGGGGAGATAATTCAATTAGTTGCAGAGAAGAGATTTGTATCTGTTTTTGGAGTGGCTTTTGGTTATGATACATTTCTATCACAACCAATATTCTTTTGGTAGAGCTGTGGTGGATGATCGGGAGAAGTTTATTACGTTTGCCGGAGATAAAATCTGGATGTCTTGATCATGCTGTGGCTCCATTACATTATACTCTGGAGCACACAGAAATAACAATATGCTTTTTGCTAAATGAGGGAGCTGCAGCTGGAGCTCATGGGGTACAATCCTTTGAATACTGTGTATCTTCCCTCCATTCCTACACCGCAACACCTCAGTTGCCAATCCAGATAGCAAAACAAAAACAAAAGAAGGCACGGGAAAGTTAAATATCAGTAGTTCAATGCATAATATGCAGATGGGCAATATTCAAATGTCCAAAAGTGGGGTGCCTTCAAATAAAGGTTGATAAAGTCTTTTGAAGAAACATCTGCCTTGTTAAACTCCATGGGTTGGTTCATGCCACTTGTTGTTTCCCACCCCCACTTCACGATGAGCAGTTCTCCTGTGACATGTAATACAGATGCATCTATTTTAATCTGACAAACCGTAAACCATGTAAGAGCACACCAGGCAGTTTTTGACAAGCTTCTGCCTTAAATACCCAAATCAGCCAAATCAAAAGTTCAGTTTACATTTATTTATGTTCTTTATTTTACAATGTGTACCTTGCTTCTACAAGTGAGTCCAAAGTGGTTTACCTTAAATTCAAGTTAAAAATACAATCGGCTTAAAAAAAAAAAAACTAAAACAAACCAAAGCAACAGCCATAATGAGAACATTATCTTCGGTCAGAACAAGTTACACTCCAGATTTCTGAATTAGAAGCCCTAACAAAAGAGAATGGGTGAAAGATGTGCCAGAATGTCAGAAGAGAAGGAGCAGGCTGGACTTCTTCCAAAAAGCTGTTCCAAAGTGAGGAGGCCATCCACAGGAAGGACCAAGCCCCCACTGAGGCCAGTTGCACTCTGCAAATGAGGGAATCTCCAAAAGGAATTTCTTCCTAGACCTGAACTGGTGGATATATTGCTGGAACCCACGTGCTTTATATTCTTGTCAGCTCCTTGAACTGATGTCATAAATGTACAGACAACTTGTTTCAACGATAGTGTCATGTATTCATGGAACAATATTCCTATCAGGCTGCCACTTTTTATATCACCTGAAGTTTCTGCAACAACCTCAAGGGCAAAACTACGCAAGAGTGTATTGCAGTAATCCAACCACGAGGTTACAAGTGCATGGATCAGTATGGCTAAGTCATCAGAGTATAAGAGCGAGAACAACTGATCCACCATAGGAAGATGGTAAAAGGCCACTCTGACCTGCTCCTCCATTAGCAAGGAATATTACTAAACTCTTTACATGATATGCCAAGGATAATTTTATCCCATCCAACAAGAGTATCCCCTCAAAGACTCTGCCTTCCCACCCAGTATCACCTCTCTGGATTCAGTGTTACAACTGATAAATGTTAGGTCTGCTACCATTTGTTAGGGCTTTTTGCCCAATATTAGAGAAAATCCAGAGTTATGGATCTTGCTTCTGGAAAGAAGAGACTGCTTCCTCTAGTTTAAAATATTTATTACTAAAGGATAAAGGGAAAACGGGATTAGCTACAAATAAACAAAACATGCTTTCTAAGGAGCAGCATTGCTCCGGTCTACACTCTAAAGACATTCTACAACAGAGTGAGACAGAATGGCGATCCGGTCCTTCTTCCTGACCTCCAGGACAAGTCACCTGTGGAACAACAACCAGTTAGAAATACAATAGTCTGGTAGCTTCGCAGGCTTTACATCAATTGGTCAGCTCCCAGGTTTCTTCTCTGGATCAAGCTGCAAAACACTAGGATAAACAAGTTTAATCCTATAATTGCTGGAAGTTAGGTTTTGGTCTAGGCACATATTTCTAACAATAAAGGCAGTCTCGGTTCTGGTGTTGGATGCCCTCAAGTTATTGGCAGTTAAAAGTTTTAAAACAGTGCAATTTAGCGTAGAAAAATCAGAATATAAATAGCATCTATTAATTAAGCATCAGCGAAACCCAAGCAGTTCTCAGTGGGAAAGGCTGGCTATAAATAAAGTTGGTAAATAAATACATAACTAAGGGGGCGAAGACAGCCACTAACTCAAAAACACTAACTCAAAAACCCTTACCATCAGGCAGAATTTTTAAAAAAAATTTTTGTCTGGCATGTGAAATTTAACAGAGAACATCAGGCATATAATGATGTGCAGGCAGTTTGATATGACATGCCCTGCCCCTTACAGTTGTAGGGTTGCCATTTGCCTGGTGGGGGTGGAGGATCCCCTGATTTTGTGGGCTTCTGCTGGTGGGAGCGATCCCCCCCAACAATGAATCCCCCCCCAACAATGACATCACACACAACGTGCTTGTGTCACCTGGAGGTGACGTTAGCATGTTGGCAATATTAGGGGTTGACACTCTGGATTTTGGGCAAAACTCTATGGTTTGATGCCAGTTTTATCATAGAGTTCTGCCCAAAATCCAGAGTGTTGCCCCAACATTGCTGATGTGCTGACGTCACTTTGCATGTCACCTGCTACGTCACTCTTTTGAGGGGAATGGAGGCAGCAAGCGAAAGGGACCTGGCAACCCTAGTAGGCTGGCTGGTGGGTGGGAAGGAGAGAAGAGGATAGGAAAAGGAAAGAAACCATGAAGCCACTGGGATTGGTCCTCAGGAGGCATGGGATGCAGTGTAACTAATATGTGGATGATACCCAGCTCTACCTTTCTTTTCCACCTAATTCAGAGGATATTTGGAACTGGTGCTTTGAGTATGTAATGGGCTGGATGAAGGGGAACTATCTGAAATTTAATCCTGACAATAACAAAGTCCTCTGGGTTAGTAGAAAGGCAGACCAGGGATCTCTCCTGTTTGGGATAGGGTTATACTCCCCTTGAAAAACCAGGTTAGCAGCTTGGAAATACAGCTTGACACAGCAGTTGCCTTAGAAAACCAGGTGGCTGCAATGGCTCAGAGAGCTTTTGCCTAGCTTCAGCTGGACTACTGCAATGCATTCTACTTGGGGCTACCCTTGAAGAGAATTTGGAAGCTGCCACTAGTGCAGAATACTGCAGGTAGACTGCTGGTCAGGATCAGCTGTTGAGAGCATATGACCGCAATACTACAGCAATTACACAGGCTGCCAATCACCTCCTGAGCCCAATTCAAGGAGTTGGTTTTGTTCTTTAAAGCCTTACATGGCTTTTGAGTGGGGTAAATGAAGGACCATCATCTCCTATACATTTCTGCCCAGGAACTAAGATAGACTGTCCACCAATCAAAGAAGCTCATCTGGTGGGTACAGAAGAGGGGACCATTTCGATGGTAGCCCCACAATTGTGGAACAATCTTTACAGGGAATTGCACCTGGCCCCCCTCACTGTCAGTCTTCAGGAGACTGTTGGAGGCAATTTTATTTAGGGCTTTGTGTGACAGGTTTAGTTTTTTATTTATTGGCAGTCCTCCAATGGTCCCTTTAAGCTGTGGAGTCTTGTGAGCAAAAATTCTACTTTGTGAGCTACTGGCATTAAAGTTGTGAGCGCGTAATCTGGCTACTGCATAAATTAGTTTGCTCTGGAGCCATCCTTCCTGAGCTAAGACAAAAATGTGTGAGCCGAAGGCTAAAAAGCTGGGAGCTAGCTCACACTAACTCAGCTTAGAGGAAACACTTAAATAAGAGTTTTTAAATTGTGACCTCTATGTGTTTTTGTAATTGCCTTAATCATATTGTTTTTAATCATTATTTTGTTTACATCGTAAGCTGCTTTGAGTTCCTCAAGAGAGAAATACAGCTAATGAATTTTAGTAAGAATGATAATGATGATGATGGTAGTAGTAGTAGTAGTAGTAGTAGGAGGAGGAGGTGGTGGTGGAAATTCATGGAAGCACAAACCAGACAAGATCATGGAGAATGATGAAACAAATGTTCTTTGGGACTTCCAGTTACAAACAGAGAAAAACCTGGAGCATAACACCCCTCATATCACAATTGTATATAAAAAAATTGAAAAGATAGGGTTTGGGTCGTTGACACTGCAATCCCAGGAGACAGCAGAATAGAAAAAAAAAGGAACTGGAGAAGATCACCAATACCTATGAATTGATTTAGGGTGGCTCTGGGAGAAGAAGATGACCATCATGCCACTTGTCATGGGAGCCCTTGGAGCAGTGCCTGGAAGTCTCAAGAAACCCCTGGACATTCTAGGCATTGAGCAAATAATACCAGCTCAGCTCCAGAAGACAGTGTTGCTTGGAACAGCAAGAATCCTGTGAAGATACATCTGCAGTACCCAAGAACTTGGCTAGATCCTGAATTGCAGAACACCATCTACTGGTCAGATATCTGACTGTGACAATTCATCACCATCATCATCACCATCATCATTGTCGTCACCATTGTCACCACCACCACCATCGAATATCGGGGCTTTGAGGGAAGGGAAAGAGGAAATAGTGGGGCAGGGGAAATGAGATGTTCCCCCACAAGTCCTTGCAGGTCCATTATTTTTCAGATCTACAATGCACACATTTTTAACTGTTGGTAGCAGGCAGTGGAAACCCTTGGGCATTTGCTGCCTGTGTGGCAGGCTGTTGATGATCACTTCCTGTTTTCTGAAGCTGCTGTTCCTGTTTGGCAGTGCCTGTAGCCTGTGCTGCGAGGTCCGTGGGCAAAACTTTTCTGGGCGGCCAGTTTTAGTCTTTTCCTCAGTGCAGCACAGCTCCTGGGGCCCAGTGTATTAGTATGATGTGAAGGCCGAAGTATTTTCTGAAGGGCACTGCCATGATTTGTTTCTCATAACTGGATAAAGCAATCTACAAATTAGGCGCACTTTAGAAACTATAAACAGCAGTCACTGTAGCAACGTGTCTTGAGGGTGCTGGTGTCTAAAAGGTGTGTATGATTGCCAGGCTCCAAGTAGGATTCCCATCCTCCAGGTGGGGCCTGGGGATCTCCCGCTTTTACAACTGATTCCCAGCTGACAGAGATCAGCTCCCCTGGAGAAAATGGCTGCTTTGAACGGTAGACTGTATGGCATTGTACCATGCTGAGGCCCGTCCCCTCCCCAAACCCCACCTTCTCCTGGCTCCACCCCCAAAGTCCCCAGGTATTTTCCAACCCAGACTTGGCAACCCTACCTCCAAGAGGGGCCTGGATTTCTCCCAGGATTACAGCTGATCTCCATACCACAGAGATCAGTTCCCCTGGAGAATATGGCCACTTTGAAGGGTGGATTCTGTGGCATTATATTCCTTTGATGTCCCTCTCTCTGTAAACCCTGCCCTTCCCAAGCTCCACCCCAAATATTCAGGAATTTAACAACTCTAGTCACGAATGTGAGACTTCATTCTACGGCAAGGAAGTACAGAGGTACTGTTGTATATTACCATTTACCAGCACAGATGATAAACAGCTATATTGGACAGTTATCAGCAAAAATGGAGCTACCAGCTGAGCTGATGATAGGCAATAAACATGGCTTGTTGTCTGAGGTAATAAATTACATTAAGACAGATGTTAAAAGTTCTGAACACAGCCATTCTCTTCACAACCGTTCTTAATTATCTACACGCTTTGAAAGCAGTACAAAGAGAGTTGCTTAATTCAAGATTTAAAGTTAAAGCTGTTTGGATGCAGAAGGGCTGCAAGCTGACCAAAGGGCCTTAATGGGCCAGATATGCCATCAAGTTTCTTTCAGTCGTATAATATCTTAATCTAGATGTGGTCAACAAATGTCCTTGGAAGACAGGGGGATGTTTCCAAGTGGCCTCAGCTGCTATTAAGGATCTCTCCTGCTGTCCTCTGCTATTATCACTACTTTATATGTAATGTACATGAAATTCAAAACGGCACCAACTGCTGTAGCAGAGGCAGGGTCCAAGCATAATTTCTCTGGGTGTCATAGGCCCTGGCTCTGCTGAGGCTGACTATTCCTCAGATGAAGAAGAGGCATGGAGCAACCCAGCCCCCCCCCCCCCCCCCGAGTCAGCCCAGAAGAAGAACCTCTACCAGCACCTGAGGGAGAAGAGGCCCCAGCAGCTGCACAGGAAGAGCAGCAAGGTGAAAAGACTGAGGTGCAGCCAGAGGGAGAGACTGATCCAGAGCCTGGCCCAGCACCCCCAGTTGGAGAAACCTCACCTGATTGTCCCAGATGCAGGATACTCCATCATCTGACTGTGCAAGAGAGAAATGCCAGACTGCAGCTGTTGCAAAGGCAACGTGAGGGGCTGTGAGTCTTGGCAGAGTGACTCCCAGGAAAGGGAGGACCTGATCACAAACACCCCCACTCACATGCCTTGGTGCAGACTCAACCATGCGTCCTTGGACCTGATCCTGGCCATCAGCTTCTGTTCCTGGCTCCTGAAACCTCTGACTGATTTCCCGGCTTTCTGATCTTTGGCTCTGTTTCTCAACTTGCTTTTGGACTGCATATTGAGCTTTCAGCACAGGGTATCTGTGGCGACCGGCTGGATCCAGCACACTGGGCTTCATTCAAATTCACAACATGCATCCCCTTTCCCACTCCCCCAATCCTATCCTATGAATAGAATTAATGAGTCCAGAAAGAAATATTTCTATTTTATTTTTGACGTGACATAAATATGCTATATTTATGGCAATTGTTTCCCACCCATTCAAACATAAACCTCAGGCTCCAATGCACTAAAAGTGAACTAATATGTTTGCCTGTGTTCCTTAAATAACATCAGGCCTGCATATAGTTAATTTCCCGCAGTGTTTGAAGAAAGATTCTGTCTCAGAAGAGCAGAAATCAGCATTAAGCTAGCAAGAGCAATAATGTGACCCTTGCTCTGATCTGAACATTTCACCGACAAGCTATCCATGTGCATTGGAACAATATTGCTTTAAATTTTGTTTCTCTAGACATCACAGTTGCTCTTTTCCAAGTCAACATTTTTCTCTTCAGCATTAATGATTAGGTAAAAAAAATTGTTTTCATTTTGAGAAGCTTGATTAGCTTAAAAAAAATTAGCCAGACCCAGGATTCCTGCTTCCACAGTGGGATTCTAGTTTTTCCTTACAATATGTCCTTGACAAATAGCCCTCTCTTGTTACACCACGTAGATGAGGTTTCATTATGGTTTTGATAACTTGCCACAATCTGGAAGTTTGTGCTTGATACAGTGAGTCTGTCCCTGAGCAGTAATCAAATGCTAGCAGGGAATATTGAGTGGTGGTTTCCATGTTTTTATGAGCTGCCAAGCTAAAGTGTTTAGGCCAGAAGAGAGTCTATTGGTAGCAGTTCTCAACCTTTTATGGATCAACAAACACAGCTGACTTGTGTGGTAGTGTGAGAACCTTGATTCAAGGATAATTGTACACATTCCACATAGCTGGCTAGGAAGAAAGCAAAGGAGCTTGGAAAATGGGGGTTGCCAGCCCTGGAATTTGGAAAGTTGTGGGAGATTTTGGGGTAGACTCTGGGGAGGGTGGGGTTTGGAGAGGGGTGGGACTTTAGTAGGGTTTAATGCCATGCAGTCCATCCTCTAAAGCTGCCACTTCCTCCAGGGGAGGAGTTGTAATTCTGGGAGATCTCCAGGCCCCACCTGGTGCTTGGCTATCCTACATACAAAAGATTCGATAAACACACCTCCCTTATACCAAGTGAGAACACTGGCCTGCCTAGCTCAGCACGGAATAATCTGACTAGCAGTGACTTTCCAGATGTTTTGTCAGAAGCTTTCTTCAGTCAAACTGCTTGTGATTCTTTTAGCTGGGCTTGAACCTGGGGTATTTTGGGTACAACATGTGTACTCTGTTACTGAACAGTAGAAGATAAAGGTAAAGGTTTCCCTTGCTTGAAAGCCAGTTGAATCTGACTTTAGGGGGCAGTGCTCATCTCTGTTTCCAGGCTGAAGAGCCAGTGCTGTCCGAAGACGTTTCTGTGGTCATGTGGTCGGCATGACTAGAAGCCGAGGCACACAGAATGCTGTTACCTTTCCACCAAAGCAGTACCTATTTATCTGCTTGCAATTTCTTGCTTATGATCTGCTAGGTTGGCAGGAGCTGGGGTGAGAGACAGGAGCTCACTCCATCACGCAGCACTCGGGTCTTGAACTGCTGAACTGCCACCCTTCCAGTCTGCAGCTCAGCGTCTTAACCTCTGGGACACCACGGCCCCCTACTGAATAGCAGACACCATCAAAAGAGGCTAACTCCAGGACTCACACACATTTCATATGATGACACATACTCTCTCTGGGGATAGGCCTTTTTTTTATAAACTGGAGATGCCAATCTTGGCCTTTCTCTTGGACTCTGCCACTGCCCTCTTAAAGCTTCCATCTAGAACACAACATTTGAACTTGAAGTTACAAATCGTAAAATGCAAATCCAGCAGCAACAACAACAAAGTCCCAAATAAAATTGAAGTTTACTAATTAAAAATTATGGCATGTTTTTTCTTTACCAGGATTTCAGATTTCTGCAATCCAAATCCCATGGCACTGTTTATTGGATGCCTCATCCTGTTGATAGTATTGAGTTACACAGTATAGTCAGCCTTGAATTTCAGGGAGAAAGGCAGATTATAAAGAACATAAAGCAATGCTCAAATCCAAGTTTCTCGTACAAAACTACAGTGTTGTCAAATGCATGTTGTCTTCAGATCATTGCCTGTTTGCTGGCTTTCAGCTCCCAGCCTTGGTTGGAAGGGTGGGATAACACATTTAAATAAATAAATACTGTATTTGGACATAGGGTTCCCAGACCCCTGGTCAGGGTGGGGTTTTTTCCAATCTCAGGGGCTTCAATCTGCTGCTGGCCAGCTGGCCGGTGGGGGAAGCCCCAACCCTGAACAGACCCCTCCCATGTTGTTGTCATTGTTGCAATGGCATCACCCGGAAGTGCCATCATCACGCCGGGCACATTGCGCATCGATACTTTAGCATTTTGGCCAAAAACTCTATGGTAATCATAGAGTTTCAGCCAAAATGCTAGAGCATCTCTGTGTGATGTGCCTAGTGTGATGATGGCACTTCTGATGATGTCATCACACCACATGCGTGAAGCGTACACACAATATCTTAGGATGGACCCGGGAGCCCCCCAATATGAACTGGCAACCCTATTTGGACTTTGTCATTTCAGAACTACCAAATATAACCATGGGCTGGTGAGAGACTCCCACTACCTTATGGGTTTAGAATATGAGGCTATGTTTGCGGACAGGGCACTAAAAATACTGAGTGAAGTGCTGGCTCTCAAGATTTGATCTGAACAGTTATTAATTCTGGAGAGGTGGTGGCAGTCCATTTTTTTAATGTTCTGGTGGCTTGCACCAGTAATTAACACTGTTTCCCCATATTTATTTATTTAAATCCCCCCCCCCCGTACGCACAAGAAAATGGTTCTTCACCCATTTTCCAATCCAGAATAAATTATAATAAAAGTAACATAATACTGTGAATATTCAGCAAATAGTGGTATATATCTAAATCATCAGATGATAATAATAAGACAGAGGATCAATAAAACAGAACTAAAACTATACAACAGTGGCACACATAAAGGATAACAAGCAAAAGACCCAGCAACAATATTACATAGCATAATACCTGGGCAAATATAAACACCTTTCAGCACTGAAAATTAGTGAGTGGTATCCTATTTTAGGTTGAAGAAGGTCCATACAGCCTAAGAAACCTTCCACCGTGGAAGAGCCTGTCAGTCTGGAGGAAGCCTCTTTAGGCTGAGGGAAGGCTTCAAACTTTACTTTGTGGAATGGTAGGATACAGGCCAATAACAGTAAACACAAGTGAGGCAGGAAATTCCATAGACAAGGTGCCATCACTGAAAAGGCCCACCACTTATGAAAAAGCACACACGTCATAGCCTCTACCAATCTTCAAGTGGGGCCTGGAGATCTCCCGGAATTACAACTGATCTCCAGACTACAGAGATCAGTTCCCCTGGATAAAATGGCTGCTTTGGAGGCAGAATATCTCTCTGAAGTCCCTGCCCTCCTCAGACCCTGGCCTCCCCAGGCTCTACCTCCAAATCTCTGGAAATTACCCAACCCAGAGCTGCTAATTCTGTATGAAAATGATCACAGTGACTGGGCAGGTTCATAATGAAGCAGGTGGGTCTTTTTCAGAGATGCTGGTCTGGGACCATTTAGGTCTCTAAAAGTAAGAGCTTGAACTGTGCCCAGGAACAAACTGGCAGCCAGTGAAGTTCTTTTAATACTGTCAAAATGTTTCCCTGATAAATTTTGCCAGCTAACAATACATCACCCATAGGGGGCTCACGTTGGTCGTTATCTTTCGTTGGCTAAAATAAGTAAAGCAATCTATAACAGATGAAAGAAGAAGTTCAAAGCAAATACTTTCTAGGCAACCTTTCCAAAAAGGAAGACTCCCTTTGGAAGAGACAAATATTCCAGGGACCCCCAGAGTGAAATCTCGCGGCAGAGGTCAAAGCTGTCCATTACTACTCAGGGCTTTCGTTCAAAATATTTTAAACAAGTTTCTTGAGATGCCCTCCTTCCCTCCCTCCCTCCCCAATTTCAACAAATGCCTCTTCTTATGTCTGCAAGTCATCTATTTTCCAGAAGAATTCTAGGTAGCTAAATTATTCTCTTACCTACATCATTCTTGACATGGTGTTTGACCTCTCGAAGTTCACACTGAAGTTACAGCTGCAGAACTTTCAACTCCTGAAGCCAAAATCAGTTCATCAGCTGTGTACGGTGGCTTGATTAACACCCTTTTGCTGTTGCCAGCCTAGGAGGGCAAAATCCAGGGATCTGTCAGGCATTTAGCAGGCTATGTAATATATGACTGGTGGGTTGTGTTTGGCTTGGTTGTGCAGCCCCAAGTTATAGTAGGACAAAATCCATGAGTTGCTTGTCAAAGCATGGAGGAAGGGCCTATTGAAGTGATTTACAGTCATTTGACATAGTATAGCATGAATTAGCCACCTTGGTGGCCCTGATGAAGGCATCTCAAATAAAATAAAATAAAATAAAATAAAATAAAGGTGGGCTATAAATTTTGTAAATAAATAAAATTCCTTACTCACTTGCGAAACAAGGGTCCATTTGTCATTTGGTAAGGATGAAGGATATGGGTCATCCTGGGGAAACTTTAACACTGTTTCCTTTTAGCAGCTTGAATAACCCAGTCTAGGCCAAGCTTGCCAGAGCTTAGAAGCTACGCATGGTTGGTCATGGTCAATACTTTGATGGAAGACCACCAGGGAAGACAAGGGTTGCTGTGCAGAGGAAGGCAATGGCTGCAGTCACACACACAAAATAATCCACTTTCAGTGTACTTCCCAACTGTATTTTAACTGTGTGAACTGGCAAAAGCCAATTGGAAAGTGGATTAAAAGTGGATTATTTAGTGTGTGTGACCTCAGCCACTGGCAAGGCATCTCTTACCTTGAGAATCTTATGAGGGCTTGTCATATATAGGATGAAACTCAATGGCACTGAATTATTATTCCCTTCTGAACTGGTGTTGAAAAAATACATTCCTGTGACAAGACACCATGTTACTAGTGGTGGTGGAAAATGCCATCAAGTCATAGCCGACTTATGGCAACCTCATAGGGCAGGGGTGGGCAAAACTGCTTCATGTAAGAGCCACATAGAATAAATGTCAGATATTTGAGAGCTAAAAGGCATGGACGAATATTACAAACATGGTTTTATTTAAACATATGCAAATTTCCTTTTTATTAAGATTAAATGAGAGGGGTAAAATATATATTATATATATATTGATAATTATATTTATTTGTCCAATGATAATTATTTGTTTTCTAACAATATTTATTTGTCTTAGAGAGAGAGAGGTGAAAAGGTAGAATGAAAGAGGTGGAAAGAGAAAGCGAGACAGAGAGAGAGAGAGAAACAAAGAAAGTAAATAGATGGTGGAGAGAGGGATGGAGGGGGAAGGAAGAGAGAGAAAGGAAGGGAGAAAGAAAAAAAAGAGAAAGATATGGTTGCCAGCCTCCAGGTGGGGCCTGGGGATCCCCTGCTTTTACAACTGATCTCCAGCTGACAGAAATCAGCTCCCCTGGAGAAAATGGCTGCTTTGAAGGGTAGACTCTATGGCATTGTACCATGCTGAGGCTTCTCTCCTTCCCAAACCCCACCCTCTCCTGGGTTCGCCCCCAAAGTCTCCAGGTATTTTCCAACCCAGACTTGGCAACCTTAGAGAAAGAGGTGGGAAGAAAGCAAAGAGATGGGGGAGGGAGGGCGAGAGGGAGGGGGAGAAAGAAGGGAGGGAGGGAGGGAGGAAGGAAGGGAGGGGGAAGGAAGGAAGGAAGGAAGGAAATATATGAAGGAGGGGGAGGAAGGAAAGAAGAGAAGGAGAAAAGGAGAAAGAAAGAAAGGAAGGAAGGGAGAAAGAGAGAGGGGACCACTAGCTGGGGAAGACTGATCGGGGAGGCATTCCTCCCCTTTGTTCCACAGCCGCCCTGCTGGGAGCCACACAATATGTGTGAAAGAGCCACATGTGGCTCCCAAGCCGCAGTTTGGCCACCCCTGCCATAGGGTTTTCAAAGCAAGAGATGTTCAGAGGTGGTTTGCCACTGCTTGCCTCTACAAAATAACCCTGGATTTCCTTGGTGGTCTCCCATCCAGGTACTAATGATTAACCCTACTTAGTTTTCTGAGATCTGATAAAATTGGGCTAGCCTGGACTACATGTGCTTTATCATAGTGCCTACTCTGCCTGCCTGGGCTGTGGTTCCTCTGGTACGCTAAAACAAAGTAAAATAAACCCAGCAGCTTTGCAGTGGTGGCAGACCAGTTTAAACAGGTTGGTGGGTGACCACAAGGTCTCATGGACTTTGCGTTTTTATTGCTAGTGTCATAGATTTGGTATAGGATGTAACAAAGGCTGGCAAATTAACAAACATTCATATACAGCATTTAGGTTTCTTCAAATCATGTGTAATTGTCCTACTTTAAATTTCAGCATTTACTGTCAAAGCACAGGCTTGAAACTTGGCCCTGAGGAGCTGCCTGGGACTTTCTGGATGATAACTAAAAAGTCTGGATGAAAATAATTCAGTGACTGAAATATTACAGTATGGGGTATATTTAAGTGGAGTGTGATGGGTCAGAGTCTCCGATCCAAAATCCAGGGGACATTTTGTAGAAAAAGAGGTGAAGGAGCTCATTAGCATAACTTATTAGCGTAACTTATTTGCATATACTACACCATCTGACATCTCCGGAAGTATGTCAGAAGGCAAGTAAGAAGGGGGGGGGGGGGGAGGAGAGAGAGCTGGCAGAGAGGGGACAGCTACTAATCCAAGCCTCAGAAATACCACTATTCTGGGAGGATAGCTTCAGTGGTGGCTGAAGCCTTCAGAAGGCTGGTCGGAGGAACAAGGACCTTTCCAGGGGACGGGGTCATTTTGCTGCAGCCATGACACAAGCAGGCATTCCCCTGGGGGGGGGGGGGGCTGGCACCAACTCCTGGAGCTGTGCTCCCCCAAGCTCCCCCTCGAAATAACCCCTGCCAAAATCTACTGAAATTGGTGGAGTTCTTTCAATTCTGTGAAGCTAGAAATGTTGACATAGCCCACTTTCTGAATCTCTGGGGACCTGTAATGGTGGCATTTGTGTGTGTGTAAAAGAGGCTGCGGCCACACGGACCTTTAATGTGGGAGGAACTGCTGTTTTCTCCCGCATTTAAAGGGGCCGATCAGACCAGCCACAGCTACTCCCGACGTGAAGCGGGCTCCAGTGCAGGTTCAAAGTGCTTTTTCCGACCCCGGGAAAATCAACTATTTTCCTTGGAGTTGCGCTTTGAACCCGCAATGGGCCGATCTGGACATCCCTCTCTTGCAATGATTGCGAGAGAGGGATGTCCAGATCGGGCCCTCCCGGGTCCCCCCCCCTTTTGCACTTGGGCACTCAAGCGTCCAAGTGCAAAAAGGGGGGGGGACCCCAGTCCGATCTGTGCCCTACCGGCCACCGCTGCCTTCCCCCCTTCTCCCCAAACTTACCAGGTAGCTGGCGGGGCCTCCCCCGGCTACTGCTGCTGCCAGCTGCCACCGCGGCCTCTGCCACACGTGCTGCTGTGGCACACTGCCACCGCACGCTGCTGCCTCCCACCACTGCCGGGACTCGGGGAAGGCTGCGATCATGCACACTAAATAATTCACTTTCAATCCACTTTCAATGCACTTTCCAACTGAATTTTACTGTGGTCACTTCCAAACTGTCATTTTTATCACTCATTTGCCTTTATTGCTTCAGGGTTCCCCCCCAAAAATGTGTTTTGCTTTCTCTAGTAGTTTCAGGGGGAGCAAAATACGTGGAAAAAAGGGGGGGGGAACCCAAAGTAATAGGGACAAACTTTCAAATTGGATTTGAAAGTACATTGAAAGTGCACTTTTCCCCCCCATCAAGTAGCAACTGACTTATGGTGACCACACAGGGTTTTCAAGGCAAGAGATGTTCAAAATCAGATGTTTGCGATTGCTTGCCTCTGCATAACAACCCTGGTATTCCTTGGTAGTCTCCCATCCAAATACTACCCAGGGCAGACCCTGCTTAGCTTCCAAGTTGTGATGAGATTGGGCTCTCAGCCCTATATGTTGTAGCAGTGAATGCCACAAGTATGATATGTGTTTTCAGATAACAGTACTTTCTTTCACTGTGTCTGGCACTCCGCTTTGCTGGGTATCCCTGAGTATAGTGAGAGAAGCTGAAAACTTTGCTCTCCATCCACTCACTCTACTTATCCTCTGTGATTTAAGCCAGTGCCTTTCCTGTACTCACCTCAGAACCGTAGCCCATGACAGTACACCAGGTGTAGTCTCCTTTATATCAGACCAAATGACTATGTGAAGGTCTCAAAGCCAAAATCAAGAAACAGCACAGGACCAGAGAGGGGCCTGACCAAGGATCATTGCAGAGTCGTTAGAACGCTGCTTAGTATATCACACTTTGCAACTGTCCTCTTAAAAGCTGAGAGTCAAAGACAGGGCTGGAAAAGATCATTTCTTTCTCCCTGAGCCAGCAGCATTTGAGCAAAAGCTATTCATCTGTCTGAACTTCAGACAACAGGCAGCTGAAGGATGGACACAGAGTGTTCCAGGTCTGTGTACTCATTGTTGGATGGCCATTTTATGGAGCCTGACTTGAAAACTGGAATGTGTTTATTTTGGGGACTGCTCTTTGCATGTCTCCTCCCCCCTGCCACTGGTCCTCCCTACTGAGTGTATGTGTGTGTGAACATGTGTTTTGTTCCTGCCAAAGACACAACTGTAAATTATATTCTACTGATGCCAAGATTATAACAAATTAATACGGCAAGGGCTTCTGCAAAGAATGGCTACAATTAACAGTTGACATGTTCCTTTTTATATTCAGATGGCTGAAGTGTTGTGTAGGATTCATGTGTCCAACAGATAATGGAGTTCTGAAGCAACAGTCTGAGATAGTGTGACTTTCAAGCACTGCTCTTCACGTTCAATGTATACATAAGAGAGGACACAAATTGTTCTCCCAAAAATGAGTCTGGAAGGCACCATTTCAGTAGCATTTCTAAGCACAGATTTTCTCAATCATCTTTTTTGGTTTCTAAACTAATCCCTTCATGACCTTAACTCTGGAATGGGCAGGATCATAATAGTGATTGTCACTTTCCATGGTGCTGCTCCAATGGTGTGAGATTACTTCTGTGGCAAACCCAGAACTGCTCTCATTACATAAGTATAATGCTCTAGGGTTCACTGAAAACTTCATGGTTTTATCAGAGTTTTCAGTGAACCCTAGAGCATCACACCAACACAATATGTTACTTCCTGGTTCACTCAGGAAGTGACATCATGCTGTTGGAGCAATGACAATTTTCCTCCCCCGCCAACCTATTGAGTGACAGCAGGGGTCAGGGGCTGCTGCCAGAAGATGTCCTGCTATAGCTGGAGAAGTGCCAGACCTAATTGTTAACCCTACCCTTGCCACCAGTTTTCTTCTCACCTGCCACCTTCTGCTTGGTGCAACAAACTTGTTCAGGAAAAAGCAGCTGGTTTTCTTAGTAGAAAAGCAGTGGGCAAGGAAAGCATTGAGCATCTTGCTAACCCACCATTTCTGCTTCACCAGTCTGTCCCATTCCATTACTCAGCAGGAAATTAGAGCTGTGGCTCCTGGACATATGCTGATATTCAGGGGCATTTTGTAAATTCCAGGGGGGGCTCTTTAGTGCGCTTTGCACGTGCGCTCACTGGGGCGATGTCCCCCCCCCTGGAAAACTGTCGTGCCTCCCCGGGCCCTTCTGAGGCCTGCCAGCCACTGCTGCCAGTCCCTCTCTCTCCCCCCCCTGCCCTGGCCACTCCTTCCCTCTCCCTCCCTCTTTTCTGGGCAAAATGCCCAGAATGGTGATGTCACCTGGAAGTGACACCATCACACTGGGCACGCTGCCAGGGCACTGCTCTGGCAATCGCCCTGAAACTCTATGATGCCAGAAAAGAGGGAGGGAGAGGGAAGGACGGAGGAGTGGCCAGGCCGGGGGGGGGGGGGAGAGGCACCGGCAACAGTGGCTGCCAGGCCTCGGAAGGGCCCGGGGAGGCGCGGCGTTGAGGAGTGGTGGCAGGCGCTACATTTTCCCAGGGGGGCTCACTCCCCCCCGGGAAATTTCAGGGGTGGCTCGAGCCCCCCCGTAGTCTACGCCTATGCTGATATTGAAAGGATATGTTGGCTTGTACCACAATCATGGGGTTGCAGTGGCTCAAGTGGTTAAAATGCTGAACTGCAGTCTGGAAGGCTGGTAGTTCAGCAGTTCGAAACTTGAGTGCTCCATGACAAAGTGAGCTCCCATCTCTGGTCCCAGCTCCTGCCGACCTAGCAGTTTGAAAGCAAGAAATTGCAGGTAGATAAATAGGTACCGCTTCAGTGGGAAGGTAACAGTGTCCCATGCGCCTTGGCATCTAGTCATGCTGGCCACATGACCATAGAAACGTCTTTGGACAGCGCTGACTCTTCGGCTTGGAAACAAAGATGAGCACTGCATCACTAGTGTCATATTCGACTGGCTTTTGAGCAAGGGAAACCTTTACCTTTACCACAATCATAATCAAAGAGAGCAGAGGCATATCAACACTGATAAAATGTAAACAAAATGTTTTGCAGGTACTTTTATGTAGACTCTGTACTTGAAGGATCCAGCATACTTTCATCACTAAATGCTCCAGCTCTTTCACCACTGATTCCTATTCTACATGCAAAAGAGAGAGAGAGAGAGAGAGAGAGAGAGAGAGAGAGAATGTGTATACGTGTGTTCAGAAGGGCCCAGAAATGCATATGGACATGATCCTTGTCCCTAAATATCAGGTAACTATATGCTAATTCCCTTCACCTGTCCAAATGTGCATAACTTTAAAATCTACCATAGACCTGTGAACACATCCTGCTAAAATGACATCAAAGAGACAAGCCTCACATCCATGAAGACAAAAATGCATGATTAATGTACTGATTTTGCTACCACAAGATATGCTGATGATCACTATCTTAGATAGATTTGAAGGGGGTTTAGGCTAATGCATGACGGATAGGTCTGTTTGTGGCTACTAGCAATGGTGACTAAAGGGAACCTCCGTGTTCAAAGTCAGTATAGCGGTTGTTGACTAGAGACCTTTTGAGATAGTGGGGGAAAGGATGCAAGATCTGATCTGATCTTGTAGGGCTTTCTTATGCACAGTAATGCTAGTGGCAAAATAGTTACCAGCACACTTTAAAGTGGCATCTGTCATGGTTTTACCATTAACTTGCCATACAACATGGGTTCTCTGAATGGTGGAGAATTGGAATTAATATTCCTTTTGGGGGAAAATAAATTTCACAGCAAACTCTTCATTCCTGTTCCAGTTTTGCTCGTTGCATATTTTTTCTGAGACAAAATCCTTCCATAGCTTTTTCCAAGTAACTCCCACCGACAATTATAGAATTCTGCAGAGTAGGTGATAGGATTTAGGATTTTATTTAACGTTTGCACACCAGCAAGGACAACAGGGATTTGATTTTGCATCTTTTCAGATGACTTCATTAAAACTCATTTTATGTACGCTCTGAAATAAACCGTTTAGTTGCCTTGCGCCCATGCAGATGTATAGCACCAAGAGAGAAAGAGAGAGTGAGTGAGTGAGAGAGAGAGAGAGAGAGAGAGAGAGAGAGAGAGAATCTAAAAGGGCTTCGGGCAATGTCTGTTGGAATCCCAGTGTTGTAAGCAAGAGCTCTTCTTCCAGGGATGATTATTAAAAACAACCAAGGCCAGTTCCCATTATTAAAACCAATATATCTTAATAACCACACCCTTGAGGCAGAGCTGTTGTTCCAACAACATCAGGACTGGGAAGCTACACTGTCCACCACCACTTTTCAAAATAAATATGTTATTACTAATTTTTTCCAATAAGAAAAAGACAGAATGTATAGAGATAATGTTGCCCACCTCCTCAGGAAGCCTGTTCCGCAGCATGCGAGTGACAATAGGAAAGGTTTGGGCTCTAATTGGTGCCAGGCAGAATACCCTAACAGGGAGGAGAGCTAGCAGGTGGCAATCTGAGGACCATAACTGATGCATGGGTCCATATGAGAAGAGATGGTTCTTCAGACATGAAAATGTTAGGGTGTGAAAGTCTTTAAGGTCTAGGGATGCCAGCCACCAGACGAGACCTGGGGATTCCCCGAAATTATAGCTCATTTTCAGACTACAGAGATCAGGTCCCCTAGAGAAAATGGATGCTTTGGGGAGTGGACTCTCTGGCACTGCACCCCACTGAGGTCCCTCCATCCCCAAAGAGATTCCCAACCTGGATCTAGCTACCGTAACCACCCACCATCCTTTGCTGGTGGCCAGGGGGATCTGGCAATGCTATTAAGGTCACAACCGGCACATCGACTGGAACTAAAAAAGAAATGGCAGCCAGTGTAGCCATTTAAAGATAAGTAAGATATCTTCTGGTCAGCTAACCCCTGGAAACAATTAGCATCCGAACACATTGGATTCCATGTGGGTTGTTTGCCAGTGGCTCAGTCTCTGAGGGTACCGTCCTGCGTCTCCTTAAAAAAAAATCAGTATTTCTTAGTCATGCAGCATCCTAAATCAGGATGCTACTGGGGAATAAGAATCAGGAAGCAGATGCCTGTCAAATCTTTAGCTCATTTCTGCTTTCATTTCTGATATCAGACTGAGAAGAAAAAGAGCCCAAGAGCACCTTAAAGACTAACAAAATATGTGGCCGGGGATGAGCTTTCGTGAGTCACTGCTCACTTCTTCAGACTGGTCTCAGGTTGCTTCTCATTTATATGGATTTGGACAAAGCTACATTTTGTTTCCTGGGTAATCTGGTTTTTGACGACTGCTGCCCCAGAAATGATGGTGCCTCCCCCTCTTTCTGCAGCCTTTCCTCCAGCTTGGACAGTCTCTTTTTGTGGAAGAACAAGTAACCCACATCTCACACCCCCGGACAAGCGAAGCCAAGTCAAGTTCAAAGGGGAAGAGGGATAAACAAACCGCCTGGTAGCTGGCTTTTTAAAAGCCTGTCTTGATACGGTACAAACGGAGCAATGCAATGTTCCTTCAGGACGCCAAATTAATTTTAAATGCTATTCTATTTATTGGCTAGTGCTGGCAATGTTTTGGTGGATGTTTGAATCGAATAATCTAGTGCAAATGTAGTAACTGTCAAGAATATGAGCTGCGGAGCAACGAAAGCCACCTGCAGGGCTCATGATCGTCTGGAACCAAAGTACCGGAAAAGGCGGCTAGATGCCAAGAAGCAGGGGGTGGGGTGGGGATATTTTTGTGTGTATGTTGTGCATATGGACCCAAACCACAAGGGCTAGGAGGATGAAAAGCTGCTGCTAATTTTAGTGGGATGTTCTTTGACTAATGGGGCATGTCAGTTATAAGTTCTCTGGATACGTCCCAGTGCCTGCTTGGAACGAGACGAGAAAAAAAATTCCCAGTCTCCCAGATGGACACGTTGCAAAAAGTCTTGCCACGCCAGTCGACAGCTGCTGTGCCTTTCAGATAATGCCGGAGGAAGGGAGATGCAAATGTCCATGGCATTCTCGAGCCTCAGAGGCGGTAATCGTCGCGCCATCACGTTGCCAGAGCTGACTTCATTTGCACCTTGGCAGGTCTGCAGCAAACTCTTGAAACCCAGGTATTATTAGCCTCAGTCAAAATTCCATTAGCTGACATCTCTTGCTACTTCTCAAGCAGCCCCTCGGGACAGCTGGAGCTGGAGGGGCTCTGCCATATTGGTGGGAGCTGAGCCACTAATAATAATAATCAGGCATGTGCCTACAAGATGTCTTCGTCTGTCGGGTGGTTATAAAACACAAGGTGGACGTGTGATTCGCTTTGCTACCTCTCCCCCCCCTCCCCTTTCCCCCGTCTTCCTAAGTTGCCAAAAACCAGAACTCGTTTGCTGATTTCTTCAGAGCCATGAGCATAAAACTGGTTTTTCTGTTCTTAATTTATGTCATGGAGCCTCAACAGCAATTTAATCTGAAGCTTTGGAGCACGGGGAGGCCAGCTACTGATGCCTGCTGACTGGGTAGATGGACGCTGGCTGGGGCTGTGGACTAAGAAGCCGCAATTCAAACAGCTTCAAAGAAGTGACTTGTCAGGGCAAAGACAGCCTGATTGTTTTCTTCCCACAGGTGATATGAGAGCTGGACCAGAAAGGGAACATGCGGACAGGTCAGCGGAGAATGAAATAGAGATGGTAGTTCATTTTGCTCCCTTTCATTGCCAACCAGATCAAAGGGAGGGGGGGCCCAAAGCTCCAACCTGCCCACAGAAGTCTAACTTCAACATCTTTAAGACAGAAAACTCCCACTACAGGCTTTATATTTTCAAAATCAGGGAAGTGGTTGTTATTTCTTGTGCACCTAAATTCCTGAATAAGGGCTGTCAGAGACAGGGTCCTGCCTGCAAAGATACCATCTAAAATAAGTATCATTTAAAAGAGGAGGGGGAATGAATCCTGAGAAATCAGACAGTGAAAAAAGGAATCAAAGTGGAATAAACTCAGTAGAGATGGGGAAAGTAGTAGAATTGACCAGGGAATGCCTGACTAAAACAATGAGGAATTTCACACAGCCAATATGTTCCATTTCAGGAACTCTTCAGTAACCGTTTCTGTCTGACATTTCACACAGAACCGTATTAGTGCCAGTTCCCTAATGGAACATATTGGCCCTTTCACACAGAAACGTGCCTCTCCCATTGGGGAAGCGTTCCTGAGCCGGTTTGCCTGGAAACCTCCTCCCAAGCGTTCTTCAGTTTTTGTACCATGTCCTGAAGTGCTACGGGGTGCTGTGTGAAATGCCCCTGAAGTGCTTCCTTTGATGATGAGTGTTTTTGCACCTCTTTTCGCCCCCGCGGGCAATCTCCATCATTAGAAAAGTGGGGGGGGGGGGTTAAAATCCTGCCACAGGTTTTGAATTCCTGGAATTCTCCTTGGGCAAGATAGCAACTTGTAAAATGGGGGCTGGGAAGGAGGGGAACAAAAAGGCAGCCTGTTGTCCTGTCCCTAAATACTGTGTGGGGTAGGTGATTTAAAGTGCCTGAAGGAGAAAGGTTAAGAGAAAAGATTTTTTAAATGACAGGCAGCCTGGAAGAGACTGCAGGCACGGAAAGGAGGGGGGGGGGGGGAGAACAGGACAGTTTACAAACACAGAAAGCATCCATTCCTACCCAACGTTCAAGAAATCAAAAACAGAAGTGTGTGCGTGTGCCTGCCTGAGCTTCCACCTCTTATTTTTAACAAGTTTTTAACAAGCAACCTCATGTATCTCAGTGGAGCCTAGGCATTCCAACAGGGTTGCTGTGATGTTGTTTTGGTGTCCTGTTACAGCATCATAGTGCTCTAAATCGGCTCATTAAAAAAAATGACGGAGATCGCCCGAGCGGGTGAAAAGAGGCGCGAAAAGAAAGCGGCAGTCTGAAAAGACAAACTGCTTTGAAGATGGCTCCAAAACAGTAGGGGAAGGGCTGTCTGAAATGGCCGTCACTGTACCGGTTTATTCCAAGCTGGTTCAGTAACATTTTTAAAGGTGTAGCGTGAAATCGCCCAGAGTGTTTCAAGTAACTTTTCAAAGTGGACAAAGTCAATTCAATATGAGCACTGAATGCTAATAAATTCCACCAGTAAGCTACAGCACCTCTGACCTGGATGGCCCAGGCTAGCCTGATCTCATCAGATCTCAGAAGCTAAGCAGGGTCAGCCTGGGTTAATAGTTGGATGGGAGACCTCCAAGGAATTCCAGGCTTGCTAAGCAGAGGCAGGCAAAGGCAAACCACTCTTGACCATCTCTTGCCTTGAAAACCCCACAGGATTGACATAAGTCATCTGCAACTTGACAGCACTTTGTACACATAATAACACACACACACAGTGTAGCCAAAGAATAAGAATGACAGGGAGGTGTGGCAGAAGACGCTGGGTGTTTTGTCCTTTACAGAATTTGTGTCCTATTTTTCTGCCCTTAGAAGAACCACCATAATTTCCCCATTCATTTAACAGAGGAAGACAGCACCCCAAGAACACATTAATAGGCATAACTGGAAAAAAAATGTATAGATATATACACTAGGTGGATCCCAGCCACTCCAACCAGGGAAGCTGGAAGCTTTTCTCCAGCTAAAGTGGATCTGCTGCTTAACTTTGAGGAAGATTCTTTAGGCTGGAGGAAGGCTTCAGCAGAGAGCCTGGATCCAGCCCACTAGCTGCAGTCCAACACAGTTCAGCATGCTAAGCCCATGGATTCCAAGGAGTTTTTCCTGTGTTTATTTTCAATAGAACAACAGGAAAAGGGGCGGTGTGTGTGTGTGTGGGGGGGGGGGTGCGTTGCAGCTTAGTGCATATGTGTGTACATGCCAGGTCCAGTTCTGGGTCTCAGATAGCAATTCCTGGGAAAGATCTTTCTGTGCTTGGGAAGCCACTGCCAGTCAGGATAGACAATGGATCAGTAGTCTGACTTGATATAAGGCTGGTTCGTATATTCTCTCTGAGATCTTTATACATTTACTTAGTACTACAGCTGCCTCACTGTTTCAGAAACATGTAAAGTTCTCATCTCATGTAACTGTGCCTCTGATGTCCTGGTGTCACTCAGCCACTTTGGAAACTCATCCTAATCTTCATCAGTGGAAAGTTGTGTGGACATAACTGAGAGCCAACATGGTGTATTGGTTTGAGTGCTGGACTAGCCTCTGGAGGACCCATGTTCAAATCCTCACTCAGCTATGAAGGCCTTTGGGCCAGCCACTCTCATTCAGCCTAGCCTATATTAATTGACAAAGGTTCCAACTGAGTCTACTTGAATTATGATCTGTAGAGGTTGAAGAAAAAAAATGGAGAAGACAATACAGAAATAGCAAGGAGAAAAAATGATTGCAGGTAGGAGAAAAATTAAATATAGAATTTACAATATGTTTCTTCACCTTATAAAAATGAAGTAATGAAACCTAGGTTCACGTTATGAGGAAAGTTTTCTCTTCAGTCTTAACCAGATATGCACTTTATTCTTGCTGGAGCTTGGATAAGCACATGGAATACATTTCTCTGTTTCCTTGTGCATATGGATCGTCCCCTTCTACTTTGCGTGAAGGAGCTCTCAAGGAAAATGCTCCCTTTTTTAAAAAAAAAATCACAGCACAAAGATTCTTGATTGGAAAATAATGGCCCGTGAACATGGGGAAATGGTATTTGATGGAGTGGGGCGGGGGAGGGGAAGAACAGTCTTTTTGGAAAAGGCCAAGTTTTGTATGTATGTAGAAAAGTCCTAAGCAAAAAATAAATAAATAAAATTGGCAGGATCTCCTGGAAATTGACTGTGAGAGAGGTAGTTTGTTGACTTCAAGGAATGGCAATTACCTCAGAAATTGTGGCAATTTTTTTTTTACTTGGTTTTTCCCATTAGGCAGGTAGGAGGCGCCATTTGACAACAGGTGAAATAAACAAGGCCAGGAAAGAAAAGCAATTTCTTTCTTGGAGAACTTTGTCAAATTATGCAGAAAAAGTGAGTTAACCGGTCAGTCTGTTTTAGAATGTTAAAAGGGATCAAGGGCCAAGTCCAATTAATAAAAACATATTTTAGCAATCTGTAAGTCAGAAAGACAAAAGCATTTTGTTCATGCTGCAGAAAGGAATATTGATCTGTGTATCAGATGCAGAAACTTAAAGATTACATAAAAGGTGGTTGTGAACTTGCAGTTTGGTTGATTTAAGGTAAAGGTAAAGGTTTCCCTTGCTCAAAAGTCAGTTGAATCCAACTATAGAAGGTGGTGCTCATCTCCGTTTCCAAGCTGAAAAGCCAGTGCTGTCTGGAGACTTTTCCATGGTCATGTGACTGGCGTGACTAGACACCGAGGCACACGGAACACTGTAACCTTCCCACCAAAGCAGTGCCTATTTATCTACTTGCAGTTTCTTCTTCTGAGCTGCTAGGTTGGCAGGAATTGGTTGATTTAGCTGAATCTAAAGGGATAGTAATGCTTTGGGAGATTTTAACATCCCAACTGATGGCTTTATTGAGGTCATGGTGGGAGCTTGGAATGAGAAGCTCCTCGAAGCTAGTGAAATTGTTCCTCCTCCCCCTTCCACTTTTCCCACCCTCATGGTGGAATTTGGTGCCTTGGTTTAATCGTAGTCCACTGCTTTGTTTATTAAATTCAGGTGGACAGCCGTGTTGGTCTGAAGCAGTAGAACAAACTCACATTTCTTCAGATACTATTTCCATTTCAATGTACCTGGAGAAGAGTGCATGCACACAAAAGCTCATACCTTGAATAAACCTGTGTTGGTCTTAAAGGTACCACTGGACTCAACATTTGTTCTACTGCTTTGTTTATTGGATATCTTTGAGGTCTCATTGTATTGCTTTTCAGATTTTGTCATCTGCCTAAATCTCAGTGAGAAAAGTGGGCTATAAATGAAGTGTGTGTGTGTATTCATTTGAGTGTGAATGCTTCCATCATGGCCCCGACCTGGTGGAATGCTTTGTTTTGGGAGACTTGTGCCCTCCAGGACCTGTCTGCATTCTGCAGGGCATTTTTTAAATTATTTTTTTATTTCGTGGGATTTATATCCCGCCCTCCCCACAAACAGCGGGCTCAGAGCAGCTCGCAACACAAATCAATACATACAATATCCATTAAAATAATTAACTTCTACCACAAGATCAGCAGCGTTACAAATTTTCTTCACAGGTGTATCAGAACAGCACACAGATGTAACCCCTGTGTGCATTCACACAGGCTGGCAGATAAACTTGCCGGCAGATGGACTTGGGCCAGGGCTAAGATGTATACATTAGGTGGCTCCTACTTAAAGGCCTGGTGGAAGAGCTCCGTTTTGCAGGCCCTGCGGAACTGTAACAAATCCCGCAGGGCCCTGATGTTCTCCGGGAGCTCATTCCACCAGTATGGGGCCGCCACTGAAAAAGCCCTGGCCCTTGTAATTGCCAGCCGCACCTCCTTCGGCCCTGGCAGGACCAGTCGGTTTTGGGATCCAGACCATAGTGCTCACTGGGGAACATATGTAGAGAGGCGGTCCTTCAGGTAAGTAGGTCCCAGGCCATATAGGGCTTTATAGGTAAGCACCAGCACCTTGAACCTTATCCGGTACGCTATAGGCAGCCAGTGCAGTGCTTTTAAGGTGGGCTGGATATGTTCCCGCACGGGAAGACCTAACAACAGCCGCGCCGCAGCATTCTGCACCAGCTGCAGCTTCCGGATTTGGCACAAGGGCAGCCCCATGTAGAGGGCATTACAGTAGTCCAATCTTGAGGTGACCAAAGCATGGATCACTGTCACCAGTTCGTTGTGTTCAATGAAGGGGACCAACTGCTTGATCAGCCGAAGATGATAAAAGGCCGACCTCGCAGCGGCTGCTACCTGGGCCTCCATCATTAACAAGGAGTCCAGGAGCACTCCCAAACTCCTGACCTCCTCCGTTGGCACCAACGGCACCCCCTCGAAGGCCGGGAGAGGGATCCCCAACCCTGGTCCACTCCGACTCAGGCATAGTCTTGGGGGGGGGGGAGTCAACCAGAGAGACCACTCAAACTTGGGGGGGAATAGCCAATAAGAGGTGAGACATGTACACAAGAAACAACCCTCAGTCATAATGTGATGGATGGGGAATGTACTTTAATGGGGATTATGCAGCCCCCTTGAGGCTGCTGAAATGCTGCAATGCTTCAGTGCATGTGTAACCCCCCCCCCCCCCCGGGAAAATCCCTCAGTGTGCATGTGAACAGACAGAGCCATGACAGGGACAAAACAAACAAAAATCCCATGTCAATGTGAACTGATCGCACCGATAGTGTGATCATTGGAACCACCATGACACCCACAAAGTCCCCCAAAGTGGCTGCAGTCTGAAAAACACCTCTGTCTTATTGACAGTGGTCTCCACTGTGGTCTCTACTTTTGTTGGAGGGATCCTGGAAAGAGCCAAAAGAAATAAAAAGACAGTAACTAGTACAACATATCCTTGCCACTTGTGGTCAATCCATTCCTGGGATCTCTGTGAATGGTGAAATCCACAAATACTGCTAGAGGCAGACTGGAAGGCCAAAACTGCCTTGAAAAGGCATTTCCTGTTCCCCTGCCCCACTCCCTCTATCCAACATGCCCACCTGAGGGACAGAGTAATGTGCAATGCCTGGCTTGGTCATGGCTTTGCCACTGGGCTGGCCGGCCAGGCAGATGCAGTAGCTGCTGTCACCTGAATGAGTTGTGCAACTGCCCAGCAGCAAGACTGGGCCATATGGGCCGTGCAGTGGCAATGGCCACTGGAACAGAGATGTGACTTAGCAATGAGTCCTGAGTCAGCTTTCAAGGCCTGGTGGCCATAGTGACCCTGCAAGCCATCCAGGCTGCCTCTGGCAGTAGGATGGGGCCACAGGAGTCATCCCGTGGCCGTTGCTTGAGTCAAGACAATTGTGAGGATGTGGGGTGTGAAGTCAGCACACTCATGCTCTCCCTCTCTGTGTGTTCGCTGAATGTGCACAGGAGGAGGGGCATGTGCTCATGGCTAGCCGCATCACATGGTCGAGCACAGACTGCAAATATGTGAAATAGTGAGTTGCAAATAGCAATGGTTTACTGTAATGCTCAGTAGCATTAAAGTGATGTCCTGCCAGCATACTTCCAAAGGGCTGGGAGGCCCTTTCTGCACTGTACACAATTACCCTTTTCCCACCACCTCCTGTGGTGTACCCTTTTTCCACTTACCCTTTCCACTTACCCTTTTCCCACCACCTCCTGTGGTGTACCCACCACCTGTAGCCACCACCACCTCCTGTGGCAGTGAATTCCATGTGTTAATCACTCTTTGGGTGAAGAAGTACTTCCTTTTATCTGTTCTAACCCAACTGCTCAACAATTTCAAGGCGTGCCCATGAGTTCTTGTATTGTGAGAAAGGGGATCCACAGCTACCAACTGTTGAGATATGAAGACTTATTGAGCCAATATATGGTGGATACTTGACATGTATGTGCATATGTGTGTGGAAAGAGACAGTGGGAGATTTGAGGTAATTAAAGATTCAGATGGGGTGCTCGTCCCTTCCTTACCAGTGCAGGGTACATTTTCCTTGCATCCCCTGTTAGAGAAGTGAGGATCCAGGGTCATGTTTATTCCCCAGGGGATGAAATGTTTGTAAGCATTCTAAGCAGAGCAGTGTTAGCAATATGCTGCAGCAATGTTTGTTTTCTTCTTTGGCAAACTGTGCAAAGAGCTGATTCTCTTTAGTTCACATCACTGAATTCCCATCCACCAGGTGTGTCTTCTAGATGTGCAGAGAGATGTTGGGTATTAGTCAACTGAATGGTGGAAGAAACACTCACCTGACAGGGAAGTTATGTTTGCTACAGGAAATGCATATCATTGGCACCAGAGTTGTTTTTGCTATCTAGACCTCAAATAACAACAACACTGGTTGGTATAATAAAATCCAACAGATTTTTCGGTTTTCAAATGATCTAAAGGGGGAGCTCCAAGCCTCTGGAATCTTTCAAAATGTGTAACGGTTTAAGCAGGAACACAGGAATGGAAACGGTAAATTGAATTATCAGGCTTTTCCTTTTTTAACTGATCAGACAGTTTGCTAGATAAGACATGATAGGCAATGAATGTTTTTGGAGTTCCTGTCCTCCAAAAGAGGAAGAGAAATTGCTTCAAGTAAGTGGGCCTGTTTTGCCAGCTGGGACTCTTAAACCGATTACAATTCTGTAATGTCCAGATTCACACGTCAAATATATTCAAATATAATGTATGTTAAAATCTCTCTCTTTTTTCATGACATCTATCATTGTACAAGCAGAATCATCACAGCAAATAGAGAGCTGGACTGAAATGTCTGGTCTGTACGTAAGAAACTGGCTACCTTTGTTTAATGTTTGCCTGTTCTTTTTATTATTGTAGCGCTAACCAAAAGAGATGGCTCTGAAGCAGCTATCTGTTTTTGCACTTATATACCTACTAAATAAAACTTTTGATCTTGTTCTTAATGTACAATCAAAATACCCTTCACTGAGAACATTCATAGAGACAGTGCTCACCCAAACACAACATTAATGAAATCTGAGTGTGCGTGCACACACAAAAGCTCATACCCCGGATTAAACTGTGTTGGTCTTAAAGTTGCCACTGCACTCAAACTTTGTTTTGTTGCTTCAGACCAACACAGCTACCCACCTGAATCTAACAACATTAATGAGCTACCTTCTGAATTGGGTTATTTCTTTTTCCTGAGAAGATTTCAGCCAGTGGTTTGCCTTGCTAGATTTGAGGGTTGTACATTCAAAAAGCACCGAACTACAGTAATCTCCAATTTTAACTCTGCCTAGTGGGAAATCTAGTGCAAAATCTAGTGCATCTGTGGGCAATCAAATTCTAATGGGAGCATTTAATTAAACCAGAAGAAGGATAATTTACCAGCAGGTTATATATTTAAGGTAAGTGAAAAGTGAAATGGAGGATCATCGTTAGAAATTCCAGATTGGATAAGGTACCAGATCTGCCTATCATTTTGCGGCAGAAAAATGTAATGTTCTTTCTTCTTATTTTTCAGTGTTAGTCCATTATTTACATTTGAAATTGCCATTTAAGCACATGGGATGGGGGGAGGAGCAGAAGTCCCCATGTGCTTAAACCCCCCATGGCCAGGGTTTTTTTTTGGGGGGGGGGGGTTGTATTGCATTTGTGAAAATTTAATGAGAGAGAATTATTTCAACATGTCACCTAAATGACATTGCTTTTGCAATTAGCTGAACTAATTTTTTTAAAAACCCTGTATTATTAAGAATGATGGTTCTAACTTAACATTCATACAATACCTGAGAAAAAGATACTTGTTAAGATTAACAAAGTTACTCTCTGCTGATTTGTTTACAACTTGAAAGAAATTTTACTTTCAGCTGATCTTCTACCTTTTTATGCCTTAACTAATCTGGTACAGTCAGCATGTAAACTGTCTGGTCCCTTTTGTCTCCTCAGTAATATTTTCCACTGTTTTAATGGCTTCTGTCTAGTAAACTAGCAGTGCACTACTAAGAACAATTTTCTGTGGTTCAGCCCCGTTGAATAGATCATAGTGGGATTCTGAGTAGACCTAAACAGTGTTTTTCTCTGACAGTAGGATTTTAAATAAATTCATTCTTATTCCAGTGTTATAGGCAATTTAGAGATCAGTTTCAATGTTTATTTGCAGAAGTCTTTATATCTCTATACTTAAGAAGCATTTCCTGTTTGATAAGAATGGTCAGCAAAGTCCAGATCTCACATTAAAACTTTAGATCTGGGACTCATATATGGAAAAAGTCACTGTGTCTAAGCATCACGACGTTTCTTTATTAGCCAGAAGCCTGTCAAAAATGTTGAGCCAAATCTCCTTGTTAAACCATTACATTACAGCATAAAAATTGACCCGGTAAACTAGAGCTTCAGAAAGGCTGATAGAAAGAGATAGCAGGCTTTTAATAGGTTACTATGAGGCCTTAATCTAAAGGGATACATTCCATCTGGGGTTGCCTATAGCAAAGAAAAGTATTCATTCAGTTATAACAGCAAGCAGCAAATAATTTGAACGGTATGAGGGTTTAAATAAAACCTTATAAAATGTGAGAATTAGGGAGCTGTAGGATAAGCTAAATGCTATCTTTTGTTGGACCAACTGCTTTTTAAAAACACCCCTGCCTTTGCTAGTTGTACAGATGGAAGAAAAAACCCAAAATATTAAGTATATGCTAACACTGGAAGAGTATCCATTTTTAAGATACCCCCCCACAAATAAATAGCAAAGATTTGAAAGGTTTTTTTTGGCCTGTAATTGAAAACACTTTCTATAACAAAGCTGACTAGTATGAATTATTCATGCAAAGCATAATATTTTAAAAGTATGGCAAAATGTTTTGCAAATGTATATGAGTAGGGGCAGAAATGTGTGCTATATTTTGCATGCTACAAAAAGGCTGAATTATTTTAAAGATTTTCTCTTTCTTTCTTTCTTTCTTTCTTTCTTTCTTTCTTTCTTTCTTTCTTTCTTTCTTTCTTTCTTTCTTTCTTTCTTTCTTTCTTTCTTTCTTTCTTTCTTTCCCTACCAGAATTTAAACAGCTAAGAAGGTCATGAAATCTACTGAAATGTTAGTTCTCTGTACCAACCGTATGAAATGTAATATCTGTAAGAGTTAAAAAACAACTGTGAAACGTTAAGTAGTACCTGAAACAATAAGGCAGCATAAGTGTTAATTTTAAACCTTTTACATGTGTGCGTGTTTTAAGTGAAGGTAAACTGCTGTTTAACAACTTCCCACTGTTATATAAACTTTCAAACAACCATGAAATGTAGGTCTCTGGACATTACTTAAAAGAACCACAAATAAATAGAAGGGCGTACAACACTTCTGTTCTCTGATGTTTAACTAAGGTTGAGCTGAGACAAAGTGAGTCCAACCTTTCTTTGTTTATTTGCTGCCCCGTGCGCTGTAAACACAAACAAATAAAGCTAGAGCAGAGCTCTGGAGAAGAAGCACTTCCTGAGGGAGCCAGCATGCTGAGAGACAGCCATGAGGTAAACGGAATCAACTAAACGGTCTCTCCAGGGTCTACTTGCCTTTGTGTGTATGGCACCCTGGGATGCTGATGTAACAAAGGGTCACCTCCTTAAATGAAATACCCAGCACTTAATGGTACTTGCCAATAAAATCCCCGGGGGCCTTGTGTAAATTTGATGGCAATCAGCTTAACTTTACAGCAACAGGTCTTGACTTCAAGTAAAATAAAGTGAGGTTACTTAGGATAAGAAGAGAAGAAAAAAATCAGGTAGATCTGAGGCTAAAGTAATGCTCCTCTTCCACTTAAATCAGTTATGAGTTTTGTTACAGACTTAAAAATAAAAGAAAGAAAGATGATTGTGTCCTAAGTGCCTGGAAGTTCAGTTGTGTAATACTCTGCTCTTTCCCCATAAGGATGCCCAGTTTCAATCAAGATGGGCCAGAGCTTTGTCTTCTGTTGGTGCTATTGCTTCCTTCCTTATGGAGATTCCTCATTCCCAGGTTCCCTTTATTTTCTATTGTTTCTGCCTGCTGTGGCGATTCCAGCATCAAAAAGGATGTGTTAATTTGGTTCCTTCACTGGGGGGAGGGGTTAACTGCAGATTTGTACAGACCATCAGTTTGTTGCATGTTATTTTAATTCTCAAATTCTATAGCCTGTTCAGACATCCTAAGTGCACACACTATTTAAGTAAAAGAAAGCAGGACTGAGGCTAATAACCAAATCCCCTGGACTTCTGCAGATAAACATCTGCATAGAGCTCTGATTGTTGCAGCATTTTCAGATTGTACATAGAGTTCACTACAGACATTTACCCCATACATGTGGTCATTCACGGACAGAAACAACAGCACAATCCCATTCCACAGGGAATACAGAGTTGGACAGACGATGAACAATTAAAATGGGCTTGCATGTCAGCTGGTTTTTCTGAATGGAATTGTAGTCACTACTGGATTATTTGTATTTTTATCGTTTCATATTTTTTTAAAAAAACGATCAATTTGGGCTAGTAATTTTTAACCCTGAATGTATTTTCTGCATCCAATGTCCTTTTGCACCTTAAAGAACAATCTGGAGCATGATGGTGGACTGGTAGGGATCTGTGCTGGGAAGAGGGAAATTAATGAAAATCTTACCCACCTGGGAAAATCTTACCCATCAGTAAGGACCCTTCCACTCACACAAAGCTATCTGAGCCCTAAACTACAGGAGGCAGCCAGCACTGTTCAAATTTAAACCATTATGGAGATAACCAAGAGTTCTAGATAATGTTGAAGAGGCCAATAGGTGCAGAACAATGTTCCCTCTGAGCTGAGTTAGTGTGAGTTTACTCATAGTTTTTTAGCCTCTGGCTCACACATTTTTGTCTTAGCTCAGGAAGGATGGCTCCAGAGCAAACTAATTTATGCAGTAGCCAAATTGCTCGCTCACAACTTTAATGCCGGTAGTTCACAAAGTAGAATTTTTGCTCACAAGACTAGACAGCTTAGAAGGAGTATTGGTGCAGATGGATGCTGCAGTTAACTTTATTCTCTGAATATCATTGTTGCCATAGGATAGCCAGATCTTTGTTCATAGCCTTTGGCCATCTTGCCAGAAGAAGAAGAAGAGGAGGAGGAGGAGGTTGGATTTATACCCTGCCCTCCACTTGGCGTACCAGAGTGGCTTACAAACTCCTTTTCCTTCCCCTCCCCACAACAGATACCCTGTGAGGTAGGTGGGGCTGAGAGAGCTCTGACAGGAACTGCTCTTTCAAGACTTTCAAAACTATGGCTTGCCCAAGGTCATCCAGCAGTTGCAAGTGGAGGAGTGGGGAATCAAACCCAGTTCTCCCAAATTTGAGTCTGCACACTTAACCTCTACACCAAACCGGCTCTGCCAAAAAGGCAGCCAGATTAACAAGACAGTTTTTTGATGGGGTTTGAAACTGCTGCATCGATCACCAGCCAGCAAGCTGGTGAAAGAAAATGGGTGGTGTTATGTTAAAGCATGTGTTCTCATCCAGTAGTTTCTTGTGATGGCTGAAGTTTTAATGCCAGATCTGCATATGCTAATCTTGGACAGGCACTGTGGACATACGATGCAGCCCAAAATGAGCAAAACCTTTGGCCTGTTGAGCCCAGTCCTGTCAACTCTGATGGACAGTGACCTTCCAAGTTCTGCAGTAAAGAGATCTTTTCCCACCCTGTATTGTGAGATAATTTAGACTGAGCATAATAAATAGCAATTAGGCTAAAACTGACTGCCAGAGAGCAGCCACCTTTTCAGCTCATTTAATTTGGATTAAATTGTATGGGAATATTGAGTCAGGCAGATGTAAGACTGGTGTGTGTTTGTGTGTGTAAATATTCTGTGTATAGTACTTGATCTGTGATTAGGTTGGGAAATAACCGGAGATTTTGGGGGTGGAGCCTGAGGAGGGTGGGGTTTGGGGAGGGGAGGGACTTCAATAGAGTACAATGCCATAGTCCACCTCCCAAAGTAGCCATTTTCCCCAGGTGAACTGATCTCTGTCCCCTGGAGATCAGTTGTGGTAGTGGGAGATCTCCAGCCACCAGCTAGAGGTTGGCAACTCTATCTGTGATGGCTCCTTCACAAATGCTGTGTGACCCAGCTCAAAGATCCATCTCTTGAGTTTTGTTTCTTCACTGGACTAGCCGGAGGCCTGTCAGTTTGAGCAACGTCAACACTGCAGCAAAGCCAACTAATTTTGCCTCCTTTTCCTGCCCAGCCACCATACTGTCCCCACAAAACACCACATCATAATTTGTAAATATCGTGTTATTTTAGCAAATGCTTAAACAACAGCTCTGCTTTTCTAACAAATGAATGATTTTCTAGCCGGTATATGATGTGTGTACCATGAAAAAGTGGCTTTCGGTGTCTGTATTATAAACTAGCATAGTTAGGTTACAAAATGAGTAATTATTTGCAAGTGGGTTACCAATCGTCAGGTGGGGCCTGGACATCTGAATTACAGCTGATCTGCAGACTACAGAGGTCAGTTTCCCTGGAGAAAATGGCTGCTTTGGAGAATGGACTCCATGCCATTATACTCCACGGAGGACCCTCCCATCCCTAAACCCTGCTCTCCCCAAGCTCCACCTCAAAACCTCCAGGAATTTACCAAACCAGAGGTGGCAACCATGATGTGCATTCATTTTCTCCCATGCTCATTTGGGCCTTAAACTTTAGCCTGAAGTGTTTTCCAAAACAACTTTTCATTTCCACATTATTTTCCAAATACCCCGCGCATCTATTTACTTAGAAGTGGTGGGTGTGGAGGGGTGCCTTCACTTTCTGCTTTCAGGAAGTCATGAAATAAGGTTATATTCCGGAGGGTAGAAGATAAACTGGCTTGGTAGATTTGGCTGTGCTTTTAACTATGCATTTATGTTGCTTTTAATCTTGTTGCTAGACATTTTTGTTGTTTTTTTTGGTGTCCTTGCAGCTCTCACTGCTTTGTTAACTGCCGAATCGGAAGAGATGAGGCGTGATATAAACATTTTAAATAAATACTAAAATAGAAACCAGGCGTTTCATGCCCAGAACCATAATGCTTAACAATTTATACCAGGCCTAAATAAGCATATACCATTTTCAGATGGGAAACACCAGCAAGACGCTTTGCAGTTCATACATTTCAAAGTGTTTTGTGTGGCACCGTAGGCTTGAAGTATTAGATATTTCTGATATAAAACTTTTTTTCTTTTTGAAAACCGAAAAGGCCACCAGCAGTGTCAGCCGCAATAACTCTTTCACCTCCAGAGCCCGAATTGTGTTGCCATAGTTATCTCAGCAGCATCAGTCAACAGATTTCCAGTTTTGACAGCTAGGAGAAACAGTTGTAAGATTTTAATAAGAGCAGACACTGGCCACCCCCAAGTAGCTAAATAGACCAAAAATATTCCATGTTTTAATATTTCTAGGTTCCCTGGATACTGATATGTTTAAATTGCTGTCCGATTGAATACAGGAACTCCCTTGACAGCATTTTGACAGTGGGGAGTTTTGTGAGCCGAAAGGTTCAAATCAAGTAACAGATCCAATCTGCAGTCCTCTTCTAGCTGTCCTGAAAAGGATGCTGCCTTTTTATCCTCTTGTAATCACTGAAACATGGATGTTAAAGACTGAATTGGTCTGACAAGTTGTCCAAGTCTGTCTGTTTCCAAAACAGATTTACTTTTCTTCAGATTTTGGTTCATGCTCAGTCCAGTGCTAAAAAGATACAAATGGCTTGGTTTTTTTTTTTTTTTTTTGCAGTTAATCGATTTTCATTTCCCCCCCACACTTTTGGGAAGTGTCCTCTTGTTCCCAATGATAACTCTGCTTTCTCTTTTAAGGAAGATCTTACATGCTTAAAGTGAAATAAATAAGCACATCAAATGCTTCAGTAGTTAATGTACTTTACAATGCTGGTCCAATGACACCACTGGGATTGCACTAATGTAGGGCAATTGCACCAATGTAGTGCAATGTAGTGGTGTAGTGGATAAGAGCAGCAGACTCTAATCTGGAGAGCTGGGTTCAATTCCCCACTCCTTCTCCACATGAAACCTGCTGGGTGGCCTTGGGCCAGTCACAGTTATCTCAGAACTCTCTCAGCCCCACCTACCTCACAAGGTGCCTGTTGTTGGGAGATGAAGGGGATTGTAAACTGCTCTGAAACTCCTTAAGGCAGAGGAAAACATTGTATAAAAACCAACTCTTCTTCTTCTAAACAATGTGTGCCATTCTTCCTTAAACACACACAGAGAGAGAGAGAGAGAGAGAGAGAGAGAGAGAGAGAGAGAGAGAGATCAAGTTTGGTTTAAGTTAAAAAAAATTCTGATGTAGGCATGTTTCTGAAGTGTCTACCCTCAGATCAGCATTTTGGGAGGGAGATCATATTTCTGTGTAAGTTGTATTCTAAAAAATCAGTCATCCCACTTTACCAGCAGGAGATCTGTTTGCTGAAAGAGGAAAGTTGCCATTTCTCTAACAAAATATATTGATAGCTGTAATTCTGTGCATGCTTCCTTGGGAGTCCTATTCATATCAGTGGGACTTACTTCTGAGGGGAAAAATTCAGGTTGAAAGATATAGGACCTGGCAACCCTAACCACATCACTGTAGTCTTGGTCCATCTACATTGGACCCCTATTTGTTTCCAAGCCGAATAGAAGGTCTCAGTGTTGATGGTCCCATATATGGCTTCAGACGAGTATACCTGAAGGATGGCCTAGTCTCACACAAACCTACCCAACCACTAAGGTAATCTTCTGAGACACCAAAAACTATGCCACTTTCTCCCAAGAGGCATTGTTTTTTTTCCCTTCTGTCATTTCCATCTGCCAGCACATGAAGTCCCTTTGGTTTTTTCCTAGCGTTCCCTCAATGTTGGAAAATGTCAGTGTACACTGACATCTTCCATAGGGTCTGATCACACGCAGCATTAGCAATAGGCACAAATACTGGCCGGATTTTAAGGGTGCAATCACATGAAAACATCTGGCAAGCATCCCGCACCCATCAGCAACCTGTATCGCCATGCCAAAGAAGTGGAGTTAAAAGATACCACCGAGAGTGCAGTATTTTCCAGAAAACACGGGACACGGGTGGGCATCAGGTTGCGGAAGCGCTGGTATCCCTTTCCATTCGGTGCCCGTCTGCATCCCGTCTCACACTGGATGGATTTTTTTAAGCCCCGGTGGTATGCACACAAACACGGACCTGTGCATGCTCATAAATGTGGTACTGCTGAACTTTGCGATGCTTCACCATCACCGTGTGATCGGCGGCTGATGGCCTGAGCACGGAGCCTCGCATCTGATTATGATACCGCACTTCATTTTGCTCCGGCACAAAAAGCTTCACTTCCCCCCTGGATTATCTCGCTCGTGTGACTGGGCTCCATAAAATATTTAAATCTTTATTGAGATTTTTGAAAGATTGTTGTAATTAGATATTGGACATCTCTTACAGTGTATCTTTCTAGTTCCTACCACTGCAGTTTTTTTGTCTGTTCCCTCAGTGATAGCATTACCTTTCTGTCCTATGTTTAAATACTGTTTAAGTTATTTTAATATGTGTCTGTTTTAATTGCTTTAATGATTTTTTATGTTTATAATAATGTTTTAACTGTTAGCAACCTTGGTGGTCCTGATTGGACAGGAAGATGGCATATGAATTTTATAAAACCTAACCAGGTGCTTCAACACTATTAAAGGGAGCGCCCCAAAACATTTGATTTTTTTCAAAAAAAAGTTGACCACTGGGTTGGCCACTGTGGTAAATATGGTGCTAGACTCCATCAACATTGTATTGATGTAATGGGACTCTTCGTTCTTTTGTATCACTGACTGCACAAGTACTGGCCAGTTGGTACTTAACAACTGTCAAATAATCCCATAACTTCCTGAAAGTGAAGATATATTTGCTGAGAAACATTACATTTTCCCAGTGATAAATAGTAGAGTAGAGTTTGAATTGCAGGGGGAAAGAATGTCATACAAAAGAACTGCAACTCTGGTGACCCTCCACAACAACTCAGCAATGTTAATGCATTTGTTGCTCAAACAGAAGATCGCCTGGGGAGGTCCCTTCAGTTAACAACAGCAGGTTGCACTCTTGCTTGACTGCAGGAGTCTTTCATAGGAGAAGCAGCAAAAATATACAGTATCTAGTTATGACTCAACAGGAATTCACAGGATTACAAAAGGAAAAGAAGGAGGTGAATTATAACCTTTCCTTGCAAGTCATTCATGAGCACTCATTAGAGCGTTTTTTTAATGAGTCAGAATGTAAGAGCAACTACTCTTGTGCCTGAATTGCTGACAACTAGATTCATTTTATATACCATTTTGATTTATGGGACTGGGATCTTCTTTGGGCAGTATTTAGAATAGGGAGTTTCCCCATGAGTTTTGGCATATAGAAGGAGGAGGAGGAGGTGGTTTTTATATCATGTTTTTCTCTGCCCTAAGGAGTGGCTTCCAATCTCCTTCCTTTCTCCACAACAGGCATCTTGTGATTCTCCACAACAGGCATCTGAGAGAATTGTGATTAGCCCAAGGTCACCCAGCAGGCTTCATGTGGAGCAGGAGTGGGGAATCAAACCTGGTTCTCCAGGTGAGAGTCTGCCTCTCTTAACCACGACACCATGTTGGCTCTCTCTATAGCACTTTCTTTAGCCTCCTCAGTGCAAGAAAACAAAAATGTCCTTTGCATTACCAGGACACGAATTTTACAGGGAAAGGAATAAAAAGGTGGGATGGTTTTTGCGCATTAATGTTTGGCCTTAAGTGCCAAAGACAGGTGCAGTAGCCTCTGTAAAGGTCCACTTAGATCCAAAAGGTTTCTTCAGCATAGATTCCACCACTAAGTTCAGACAGCTAAAGATGCAAAAATCTTAATTGTTTATCCTTCCAGTGCAGGATTTCTGCCTGGAGGCATGGTGGGGTGCCAGAGCTTTATCCAAATTGATTTTGACTGAACAAACACTCTGCATGGTAATACTCAGATTAAGTTTTCCATTTTTTAATTTCCTCTCTTTACTCTTTTAATATCCCAGCAGGCCAAACCAGTAAGGTCTCACCATTCTTGGTATTAACACTTCAAACGTTTATAAGGTATTTTAACCACACACTCTTTTCTCCAGTCCCCCCAATGTCTTTGCTACAACTGGCCTTTTAATGGGAATTGAATCTTTTGAGCTTCAAAACTGCTGCTTGAGCCAACCAACAGACTGGCACTTCAATCTGGTTTTTTTTAAAGTTGATTTTATACTACTTTTGAAGTGTGGTTGCCACATGACATCCTGTAATATTGTAAATGGTGAGTATCTTATTAGTTTGGATCATATTATTTCCCGCTCTTCTCCCAAGGAGCTCATTTGTTGGCTTATTTTATTTTGTCTTCACAACCTGACTGTATTAGTTAGACTGAAAAAACAGTGAATTCCTGAAAGCCATACAGGTTTCTTTGTAGTTGACTGACCTTGCTGGGATAAGACTCCATACATTTGGTATGTGAATGGAGACATACAATGTGGTTACTTTCCATGCCACGGTAACCATCTCCCAGGAAGGTATGGCACAGGAATGGGATGTAACAACTTCTGCCCATTCCAGATGGGTCTCAGCTTCAAAGGGTCTCAATATAGTGTAGCCTTTACAGCAAGGAAACAGGTATCATATTGCAAAGATAGCAACATGAAACAAACATTTGGAGCTCAGTTATAGTGCATCCGCTTTCCATGCAGAAGGTCCTGCACTCAGTCCCCAGTACCTCTAGTTAAAAGCATCATGTAAGAGGGGACATGAAAGATCCTGGAGAGTTGCTGCAAGTCAGAGAAGACAGTACTTTGATTAACATTTTCCTTTTATTTCTTCAAGGTATCAGTTTATACACTAAAACCTGGATGTTGAATGCTAACTGGAAAAGAACACCAGATCATGTGGAGACTCCACAAGCTGCTTGAGATGTTTCCAGCACAACTCAAATGAAAAAATAGTATGTGTGGAACATCAGTACAGTGTTATGCAAATCTAGCTATATATCAAAGGCCGCTGTACGCATATGGAGGAGACACTCACCAACACAAGTGAATAGTGTCAATAATCTAAGAAGAGCTTGGTGGGATAAGAGCTAGTCCAACATTCTGTGTCCTGCAGTGATCAATGAGATGGCCCCTGGAAGTCCCTAAGCAGGACAGGAAGACAACAGCCTATCTCCAGTGTTGCTCCTTTAGCAATAATTATTCAGAAATACACTGATCCTGAACATTGAAGCTCTGAATAGCCATCATGGCTAACAGTTATTGCTAGACCTGGGTGTCAAGTCACAGCTGATTTATGGCAACACCATTGGGTTTTCAAGGCAAGAGACATTCAGAGGTGGTTCACCATTGCCTGCTTCTGTGTCACAACCCTGATATTCCTTGGAGGTCCTATCCTTCATAAATTTAATCTATATCTCTAATTCTCAATCCCTCTGTGTGTGGATACTTATTTCTGTAGAGGGTACACTCTCCCCCAACAGGTTTTTTCTACAGACTCGGGATTCTGTGGGTCTGCAGAAAAATCCATTTTTTTTAAAAAAATAGAACCATCAGAGAGGGTTGAATCCCCCCAATTCCTTTTGAAATGGCTACCACAGGGATCTACTCCAGCCCCTGCCACATCAACAGTGAGAGATAGACAGGCTGATAGCCAGATAAGAGGCGGGGGGAGCAAAACCAGAACTGGAGCAGGGATTGGGGAGGATTTCTCTTGCAGTATAAATGGCTAAATAGCAGGAGTTTTGGTTAGAAAGGTGGGGGAGCGGGCAGGGCATTTTCCAGGCCTATTTTGGAGCCAGGCCTGGAACTAAGATTGGATGTTCCAGGTTGGGAAATTCCTGGATATTCTGTGGTGAAATCTGAGGAATGCAGAGTTAGGAGAGGGGAGAGGCATCAGCTGGATATAATGCCACAGAGTCTACCCATTTTCTCCAGAATGGACAGAGACTGGAAATGTTCAATATCCAATTCTGAAAAAAGGAAATGTGAAAGACTGCAGCAACTATCAGACCATTACATTAATTTCTCATGCACAATGCTCAAACTCTTACAACAAAGCCTGTTGCCATATATGGAATGAGAAATGCCAGATGTAGAAGCTTGATTCAGAAAAGGAAGAAACACTAGAGATCATGTTGCAAATTTACCTTGGAGCATACAAGAGATGTGCACAAGAAAGTCAGCTTGTATTTCATAGATTGCAGCAAAGCTTTTGTCTGTGTGGGTCATGGCTTTAGAAGAAATCTAATTGTTTTGATGTGCAACCTGTAGTCTGCTCAAGAGGCTACTGTTAGGACAGAATATGGAGAATCAGAATGGTTTCCAATTGGCAAAGGTGTCAGAAAAGAATGTATTTTATCCCCCTATCTCTTCAATCTATATGCACACACAATCTATATGCACACACAGTGCAGTCCTAAACTGACTCATACTCTTCTACCTCCATTACAGTCCACTGCTTAGAGTTGCACTGTTAGAAACACAAATTCTTGGACAAGAATGGAGGGACAATGGCTTAAAATGTGCAATAGATGGAAGGAGACTTTGCATAATCTCTGGCTCTAGTCAATGTTTGGATGGCAGACCTCATGGGAACACAATGTTCCATGTGGAAGAAGAGAAAGGGAACCCCAGAAGCAGCATTTGTGTTGCAGTGGGAGAAGCCCAGAAATTCTCAGCCTGTGGGCAGAAATCTTTCTATTCACAGAAAAGCTCCAGTGGGTCCAAGCTTTCTCCTCTTCCATCATGGGAGGCAAGTATTTCATGCTTCATGGGTAGAAATCCCCCTGTCCATGGAAATGGCCCAGTAGATCCAAGCCAGAACATTTTATGTATCAGAGTAATCTCTGCCTAAAGTCAAATTAAGGCTGCAATCCTAAAAACATGTTCCTGGGAATAAAACCCATAGAATAAAATGAGACTAACTCCACGTAGCACAGTTTAGGATCACTCCCTAAGTGTGTTGGTGTCAGTAGGTCCCATGATTGATTGCCATAGATTCATTAATTAGATACAGCTGTTGTGGTGCATCTTTCAGAGCCACTGTTATCTCAACTGCTATATTTGTCCAAAAAGGCTGTCACCTATTAGGGGAATTAGCAAGGAGACAGGAAAGATTGCAGGAGGGAGGTTACTAGCGAGATTCTCCACCTATGTTTTATAGGGATCTTTCCCTTAGAGAAACTCTCAGAAATGAACCAGGAAGTGGCTTAACCAAAAGGGTTGTTTTTTTTATTAAAAGAAGAAATTCTAATAAAATGCAGACATACAGAAATAAAACACACATTACAACACACACAAGTAATGGAAATACAGAAATGAGCTGGAATAATAGGAGGTTGTTGGGGGTTATAATTCCCATTCCAGATGTGCAAAAGTCCACAGAGAAGAGGCTGTGAAGATGGAAAGGAACCCAAATGAATTTGGGGGTGTCCTGTCTGTAGGCACCGAGGACAGACACACAGCAATGGAGATATAGCTACCTAGTTATAGAAAAAATGGGACTTGAGGGCATGCTAGTGCTCCTGCCCCTTGAAACAATGTTCTGAAGGGATTAACTGGGACCAGAACAATGTGCAGGGGAGGCTTCGAGTAGCGTTCCCAGGAGAAGACAAAGATGTTGTCATATTTTGCATCTTTGTGGATGAATTGATTTCCTGACGCAAACAGGAACTGTTAATGTTTCTGTTGGAATGTGGCTAGGAATATGAGAAGTTTATGATCCACTGATGATCCCTGATTGCTGGAGAGAAAAGCCTACCCAGTTGTGTGACTAGCTAATTGGTTGGGGTGATTTGACCAGGAAGGGAGGAACCAGGTGTTGGAATCTTGCATTCTGGAGATCATTTTCTTTTCTGTGGGCTCCATTATGTAGAGAAATATCTCATTGTTTGGAGGGGCGGGGGGACTATTAGTTTGACAGATTCCCTAAAGCCACCTCCCCAAAATAACAAGTTCAGACCATTTTGTTGGCTCTGCTCCATCTTGGTTTGGTGTCCATTTCCAGGCCACACTCTGGCCTACTTCTAGACCAGACATGGCTAGTACTCACACACAGAGGGTGTTGGGGGGTGAAAGATGATGAGGGGTGTTTTCTGCCACTTGCTCCCATTTTGCATAGGTACATAGGGGGCCTTACACCACCTCTTAATCACCTTTGTTCTAGAATGCTGAGAGGCTGTCCGAGTATTAAGTTTCAGGCAAGAGTTACAATTGGTTGTTTGGTGTCTTTGAACCGAATCCCTCTTTCTGGTGCGTGTTTGTAAAACTAAGGATATAAAATGAGCAGCAGGCCAGAACCATTTGAGATAAAGTAAGCAAAATATTGCTGAAAAACATTTAAGAAAGAACAAATTTTTTGGGTGGCTTAGGTTCTACATTTCTTAAGGCACCATTGATTTGAGCATGAAGCATATGGGGCCTTAGCTGTGGCCATTTGAATGAAATGCATGTCTTCGTGATCCCATGTCTGACCTCCCATACTTTATCTTCTGAGAATCAGCTTTGCGGTGTTAATTATGGGGTAAGTAAGCAGTTACTTCCTAGCACAAATCAGCCAAAGTCCAGGTTTGCTGCAGAGGTCCTAGAGATCATAGTTCTGTGTTTCTTCAGGTTTCAATTTACCAGGCTCAAAACACTTAAAAGCACATGAAGGAGAGGTTGGGGAGTGATCAGTTTACAAATGACCTGGGATTTCACAGCCTCCGTCTCTTAAAATGACGGCCCATGGAACTGTCTCCGGCAAACACATTTCTACAAACTAAACTTTAACATCTTTGCCTTTTCTATTGGCAGCAAACAGAATGTGGTGAGGTGCCATTCTTTAACCTGAAACATATTTACTTGTGAGTAATCACCATTGAAACTCATGAGATGGAAGAGTAATCATTTGGCTTTAAGGCATTTTGGATGTAGCACACATCTAATAGTCCCTTTGAGCATGCGGGCTAATGAGTATACACTCTAGAAGCAATAGTACTTGCCTGAATTTAATAAATCATGCTTGTGTATGCCTGGAGTCATGTGAGTATTTGAATTGCAAACTTAATAGCTAGAATTAACAGGCAAAAAACATTGGTGGGACAGGGTCTGTTTGAGGATTTCCCATTTGAACCACCCGGCTAAATAAAGGATAATAAATCACAGGAACCTTGCAGAAAATTTTGTAGTCTACCTCTGAAATATGTTCATTTTTTAAAATAAATAATTTTTATTAATTTTTCAGTTTTTTTTAACAACCATACACATAAACAACTGTAATAAACATGTGTAGATAAAATGATTGTAATGACTTCAACTACAACAACAACAAAAATGCAGTGGAGTTTACATGGTATTAATTACTTCATAGTATAACTGTTTACATGGTATTAATTACTTCATAGTATAACTGTGGTACAGGAAAGTTAGTAATAAAATCATTGTTAAAAGCCAACTCCAAGAAGGGAAACCATTTTGTACAAAAATCAGAGTGTTTAAAAGGATATGAAATTTTATCAGAAATTTTATCTAATGCATAGAATTCCCATATCTTTTTTTTTTGAAAATAATTTTTATTGAAGAAAACAGCTTCCAAAAAAAGTTACTCAGATATCAGCATTGTCAATGTGAGGATGCAATACCAACAAATAAACAATTTATTGTAAAAAGTAAGCTTGACTAATAGATTAATAATGTGTGTCCTGAATCTGGTAAATCTACACAACCCTAAGTAAATAAAAAGGAAAAAAAAAGGAAAGAAAAGAAAAGCTCCCATATTACCTTTGCTTTGTAGGATATGAGGTAGTAATAACTAGAGGAAAGTGTGACAGAGAAGCGGTAAGTAGATAGATTCAGAAATGAAGCCAAGAGGAATAGCTAGGGTCTCGGGGAAGTAAGTTGTTTTCAGTCATATATTGTAAGAAAGGGAACTAGGTGCACATGAAGGTCGCATCCGATGAAGTGCTGGGAGGATTGAGACTGTCAGTGATCTTGTCCATAAGAAATTGATCCCAGATTTTTTTTTCTCCAGAGATCCAGAGAAAATTCCCAACTAATAGTGCAAACCACTGTTTCAATATCAGTTTGATACCAGTATTGTGAGAGTCTGAACAAGAGGAGATAACCATCCTGTTCAGGGGTCTTAAAATGTACATTTTATAGATAAGCCAGGAATGCAGAAAAGGTCATAGACTGACAATGTGGGTTTTTCAGTGACAAGATGAATGCAAATTTTAAGAGACTGTTTGTGCTGATCAGAGATTCATTGAAGATGGCTCAGATAGTGATTGGAGGAAGGATTGTCTTGAAAGGGTGAGAACAACAATCTTTGAATTTATTCGACCACCGAGTAGTCAGCACGAAAGCTACACCTAATTAGTTATCTAGTGTCCTGATATCAGTCTGTTCTTTACCTAATTTCTGACCCACCAGACAAGGCCAAGGGGAGAAGACACAGTCAGTAATTTGATAAATAAAAATGGTTCCAAAGCAGGAGAGCAAGCAAGTGAACAAACAATGGTAGCAAGCAAGCTTGGAGAAAAGTGAACATCCACATAATTAAATAATTTAGGTGAAAATAAAAACTGTATCTAGCCTGTACTGGGTGCAGCCTAGGAATGTTTACCAGTTTTGTGACAACTTTAATTTGATTGAGAACTTCAGGTTTTTAAAAATATTTTTCTGCATACTCAGAATGAAAACGCGGTGGTCCTTTTTCCAATTCTATTGTCAAAATTCCATAGAAATCACCTATATCTAGCTCTGGAGTTCCTCCAACAAAACTGCATTTGTGTTTACAGAAGAAGGGGGAGTGCTTGACACTTATTTCCACAGGGTTACTTTCTGTCCTCACTGCCTCTGCTTGCTGCTGAGTAGTGGAAGAAAATGCCAGGGAAAATGGGGATATGATGGCATTGCTCAATGTGATTATGTCACTTACAGTGCAAACTGGAAGCAACATCACTGCACTGGGCAACACTCTAAGGTTCATCTGTTGGCACAATGATGTCAATTCCAGGTAAGCTGGAAGTGATTTCATCACATTGGTGTGACAGTGACAAATTAGATCCCCACCTCCTTCATCTTCCATTGTTTTTCACCTCTCACTAGAGGACCCCAGTTTCTCCTCTGTATTGTTCCTGAGATTCAGGGGACCCCTAAGGGTTTAAGGGGTTCAGTAGGCTACACAGCAGATGGGGAAGCAGACTCTGTAAAGTCTATAGATAGCTGGATTACTGTTAACAAACACATCTTTTTTGTATCTATTATGGGAAAATGCTATGTAACATATTAATAGCATCTATACAGCTTAAAAAAAAAGAATTATCATTTTAAAAATGGCATTAAAGATGCTGCAAAACAAAGAAACACAAAAAAGGAGTTTGCTAAAGAAAATGGGACAGACAGAGATGGTCTTCCCAACGATGCACAGAAAATAAATAGACATGAAGAAAGATACGTATTCATACATCTCGACTTGATAAACCAGGAATGGGTGGTACAGAAAAGACCATGGCAGGAAGCATGAAGAGGAGAATGGGATAATGAAGAAGCAGTAGATGGATGAGGTTGCAAAAAATGGGGAGATGAGAGAAAGTATAAGGACAGACAAAGAAGGTGATCCTGCTTCTTCAACGGTGATGCCGCTGTTGTGTAGGGTTGCCAGGTCCATCGGAAATGCTGACAGGGGGAGGAGGGAGATGAGCCGGGAGCATTGTAACACAACATGCCTATGTCATCCGGAAGTGAGGTGACATGTTGGATGCTGGGAGCAACACTCTGATTTTTGGGCAGAACTCTGTGGTAAAACCAGCCTCAAACCATAGAATTGTAGCCAAAAACCAGAGTGTTGCCCCCGTCACTTCCGGGTGATGTAGGCACGTCCCGTTTCTTTCCAGTGACATTGCTGTTTTTTTGGGGGGATTTCCTCCTGTCAGCCAGCTGGCCAGTGGTGGGCAGGAGCCCACAAATACAGGGGATTCCCCCATCCCCAACTGGAGAATGGCAACCTTATAGTTGTGGCATTCCCTTCCTAAAGTGGCGTGCCAACCTGTCTCCTCATCTAATTTGTAGATGCTAATTTTTAAAACAAACGTTCCTGTTCCCCCAGCAGACCTGGATTACGATGTGTCAAAGCCCTAAACGTTATGCAAAGGAAGTCATGACGAAAAAGTTAAAGAAGCCCTCCTTTGGTGACCATGTTGACTGCAAAGGCCTGCTGTAGGAGGAGAGGTTTAAGTAAGCTGGTTGACAAACTATGAAAGGAAGGCATATGCAAACATACAACAATAGGGTTGCCAGGTCCATCTTCGGCCCCAGTGGGGGACTTTGGGGGGCATTCCCGGAGGGGGCAAAGCATCCCCAACATGATGACATCACATCGGGGATGTCCCATCTCCAAGCCCTGCCCCTGCAGGGACAGTCCCACAGGCTGCGTCCCTCCTCACAGCTGGAGGGCCCCACCCACCCAATCTCCAAGTGTCAATGCCGCTTGGAGATTGGATGTGTGGCCCACAGCCGCCCATCTCCCTCCTCTTTCTCAAGAGAGAAGGGAGAGGGGTGGCTGTGGGTGTTGGGGCTTGGGAGCAGGGCTTCCCCCACCAGCCAGCTGGCCAGGCGGAGGGTAGAACCCCCCAAAAGCGGGTAACCCCCACCAAACCAGGGGGGTCTGGCAACCCTATACAACAACCTTTACTGTAGTTTTTTTTTTTTTTTTTAGGGAGAAGTGAACGAACTCCTGACCTGGACATTGGTCTTCAATCTGACGAGATGCAGAAACAATAAGTACTAGCATGCTTTCCGCATGTGTCCCTTTTTTGTTGGCCATAGAGATGGAATTTGCGGTGACAATTAGACCAAAGGAAGCTTCCCTCTTTTGCCATTTGTGACCCAAGTCATGTACAATGGGGCCACTTCAAGCAATGCTCTGCACTTGCCAAGCTTTAAAGAATCCACTGATGTCTTGACAAAACATTTGTGCAAAACATGGCCAAGCCCTCTTTTATTTAGCTCTCTTCTGATCATGCATTTTTGGTTTAGCTTGATCTTGTGACTAATGTTTTGTCTTGACTTCCTTTTAATGAAAATGTTGTAACAGTTTTTCTTTCTGAACTGAACGCAAATAGTTACACAGCCGTATATATTTTGGGCATCTCATTCAACATTTTCCGCACAATGGCAGATGGCTTTTCATACCTTTCAATCCAGAAAGCTTTTTTTAAAGCTGCCTATGAAACTTTTAACATCTGCACAGATATCCATCAACGAAGGCCTTTCACCAGAACCTAATCAGAGCAAGATGGCAACATGTCAACTGACTAAAGATCTGAGGTGCCTTTGAATGGACTTGACTTTGGCCAAGCAACAATGAATGTTGACACCTATCTTCACCTACTTTACAGGAAGAAGGTTTAAGGTGATGCAAGAAAAGAAAGCCAGCATGGTATAGTAGTCAGAGCCTTGGACTAAAATCTTATAGACCCAGGTTCAAATGCCTACTGTGCCATGGACACTCATTCAGACATTTTCCACAGGGACCGCTCCTCCACCACTTTCCCTTTTCCCCTGCAAATGTTTTTGCAGTCCCAGGAGCAAACATACAGCTTGTCCTCTCTTGTGTCAGACTCTTCTGTTTCCGGGAATTCCCATGCTGTGCCACCAGAGGGGACAAACTGCATGTTTGCTCCTGGGACTGCAAAAACGTTTGCGGAAACAAGGGAAAGCAGTGGAGGAATACAGGTGCAGGTGCGGGGAGAGCCATCCCTGAGGAAAACGTCTTGGTGACTTTGGGTCTGTCATTCTTTCTCAGCTTATCTTACCTCACAGGGTTGTTGTGATGATAAAATAGAGGAGGGGAGAATGACATAATAATCTCCTTTGGGTACCCAGTGGGGAGAAAATTGCAGTGTAAATATCTAAACAAAATTAAGAAAGGTTGTGGTCACGTGTGAGATAAAGCGGGGGGGGGGGGGGGAAGAGAGGCTATTTCCTCTGGTGGAAGTTGACCCACAGTTGCGCAATCACACAGTCTTTTGAAGCTGCGGGCACAGCCCACCACTGCATGATCAGACACAACTGCGGGAGAGTCAGGGTTTATTTTCTTGCCATTTGTTCCCGATGTGCTTAAATGAGGGATCGATGATTCCCACCTGAGCCCTGAGGGGCTCCCTATGGAGTGTGCTATGATTCACATACTGAGAAGGGTAAAAAACAATGGCATGGAGTCAGGATGGCCCGATCAGACCATCCCGATGCCATGAGAGCTCGCTGGAGCGATCAGACTCGGGAAAGTCCATCTGCGGCCAGTAGCAACCCATTTCCTACCGGAGTTTCCGAGGTGTCCTTTAACTCTGCTTCTGCGGCGGAGCAAAACCGGTTGCTGATGGCTGCGTGGCATTTCCCAGATGTTGTCTGATTGCACTTCTTTAATCTGCCTGGCATTCACACCTATGTCGGGGCTAATTGTGCGTGTGATCGCAGCCAAAATGTAAAGAGAAAAGGATGAGAGCCTGTGGACTTCAAAGCCATCCTGCTCTCAAGGAAAGTTTCCCACATCAAGTTCAATGAGGGTTTCCAGCTTTAGGTTGGGAAATGCTGGGAGATTTTGGGGCTTGAGGAGGGCAGGGTTTAGGAAGGAGAGGTACTTCAGTGGGGCATAATGCCATAGAGGCAACCTTTCGAATAGGCCATTTTCTCCAGGTGAACTGATCTCTGTTGCCTGGAAATCAGTTTTTATCTCAGGAGATTTTTAGCCACCCCCTGGAGGTTGGCAGCTCTACCTTCAACCCAGATCCACTGCATGTCAATTTTAATAGAAATATTTCTGATGAAAATCTCTACTGTGTTGGGGGGAAATGACTGCAGCTTCATCCCAAGCAGGGAGAACCCTTTCCAGAAACTGGGATTTTTGAACTGGAATAGTGAGGGCATGAACTTCAGTAGTCTTTCCATTTCCAACCCACTCCAGCAGATTGGGGACAACCAAGAAAACACCTATCCCCCCCCCCCCCCCCCGGTCAGGTTGGTAGAGTGAATAGCAGATAGGGGAGTAGGCAGCCATAGGAAAACATTTGAAGAAAAGCTAGCATTTATTGACTATTCAAGTGTAGGCTTTCCAATCTGTGTTCCAATTGTAGTTGCAAAAGGTGGGAGTGTTGACTCATCAATGACCATAAGTAGATCAAATAAAACCAAGCTTGATTATCTTTTGTTGGATAGAAATCACCAAACTACCCGCCAGGCAGCTAAATTCTGTGCTCAGGTTTATAAGCATTGGAAATCCCATATGGCAGCATGATTTTATAGTTACTTGGTATTTTTTATGTAGCTAAGATTTAATTTTATCTCTTTTTATCTCCTTTGAAAATTTCAATCATATTGTATTGCTGGTCACTGACTGTTGCAATAAAATTGATTGATTGATTGACCATAAGTTGATTGGCTCCCTGTGAAGTTGCCATACTGTATCTGGGATCACCTCTAGAAGAAGCCTACATACATATATCTACATAACAGTGACTCTGAATCTCCCTTTTAGAAAAAGAAACAGCTGCAGACACCAAAGAAACATTCTGAAAAAGGTGAGCAAGGGTTTAGGGCCCCCCCCCTTGCCTGTAAAAACTCTTGTCCTCTGAAATCCCCTTTTCCCTCCAAAAATTGTCACAGGGGGAAAGTTCACCACAGCTCTAATCATATTACAAAAATATATCCAAACATAACCCCTGAGGAGCAGTCTTAATCAAAATGAGATAAGCAAAGAGTTCTGTTAGTTTTCCAGGGAAAGATTTCTCAGAAACCTAACTAGTCATAAGAGGAGGAGGTTTGACAATGACCTCTCAGATACTGTGGGGAATTCTCTCGCAAGGCTGATATTTGGCTCTTTCATAGCCTTCCAGAAACATAAATTTTATCCAATAATATCCAGCTAAAATATTGCTGAAATATCCTTTTCACTCACAGTTTCTAGAGTTGCAAGGAAGCATATTACTGTGTCTTGAAGGAGCATGGGAAAACAGCACAGATAACTGAATGTAAGGTGGGGTGCCTTTGGTTGTCTACAGAATTGTACCACCCACTCTGGTGACAAACAGAGTTTAAATAAACTTCAACAAACAGTGGCCGTCAAACTTATTAAACCAGAGAGGAATTGTGTCAATTTCTCTTGAGGCTTCATTCAGGCTGTAAAACAAAACAAAACCCTGAAGGAACTGTGCATAACTGAGGTAATCTCAGTCAAATCAAGACCCATTTTGAGCCAATATATCTTAAGGTACATGTAGGCTCAAATTGTGGTCACCACACCAGTAGTAAACAAATGGGAGTGCTGTGCATTCCCCCCTACCCCCGTGCTTTGTGAAGGGATGAATGGGCCCGAAGTGAGCCTTGCAAAAATATATATATGAAACAGAGTAAACAATTGCCAAATTAAATGAGCTGCCAAAAGGAAATGAGGTGTCACTTAGATATAAACCAAGGTTATTCTGTGTAATAAAACGAAGGATCTCATTTTCTTTTGCGATGTATAGGCCAAAATATGTACTGGCAAAAGCTGGCACAGCTCCATTGCCTTCAATAGAGTTCCGTCTGTGTATATTAAAAGAGAAATTAGCTTGCTACAATCCAGAATGTTTGCCTTAAAACATTTCATCTCTGTAAACATTGTACTTGAAAGCAAGTGGACCACACTGCTGCATGGGGAAAAATAGAAAATGGAGCTTGCTTGCGCAGTGACCAATTGAGATAAAAGCACACTTTAAAATGTGTTAAGATGGAAGAAGTATGACAGTCTGGTGCATCTGAAGGAAGCTTGCCTCATTTCCTGAACCCAACACTGAGTAGCAACAGAAATTTAGGTCTCTGAGAAAAAAGGTGCTGTGTGCTGTATGAGTAGGGTGCCATTGTCAGGGTGACCAAGCCTGGCACTTGGCAGGAGGGCTGGGGACAGGGACAAGAAGATTGCAGTGTCAGTGACTTTGCCACATCACTTCTGGATACAACCCAGAAGTGGCAAAGGGTCACTCTAGGAATAATGGAAACTGTGGTTTTTACAATTTTAACATGTGACTGGGTCACTTTTAAACCATAATTATTTATTATAAACATAAAACATAATAGTTTTCTTCTCTGAGTTCCTTTCCAGTGTATCACTTCTGTTTCCTTTAGGAAACTACTGGCTCCTCCCCTCTCCCTTGGCCCTAGTAGTGGATCCCCTTTCACTACATTTCTCTTACTTTGAGTTTTGTCATACTGGCAATAAGTCTAACTGCTCATCTTATGAACATTTTTTTATCAACATCCTACTTTGAGGTGATGAGTAAAAGGTTATTGACCCTCCTTCTTGGTTTCTGGTGTTGTTTGTTTATGTCACTGAATGTTTTTCAAGTGGAGAGGCAGCGTAAGAATGTTTTAAATAAATAAATGGAATAAATTTGAGTCCAGTGGAACCTTTAAGACCAGCAAAGTTTAATTCTGGGTATAAGCAAGAACTGAGTAACTTACCGTGTGTAGTGAGATAAGAACCCGATATCTCTGCTAAGCCCTGGGGGTTCCATTGTCCGGAGTATTGTAATAATTTGTAATTCAGCAATCTCCCATTCTAGTCTGATTCTGATATTGTTAGATCCAGTGTAGATGATGTTGTTGGGTCCATTGATAGTGTTGTCTGAGTGTATGTGGCAGCAAAGTTGGCATCTGGGTTCATTGTAAGCCCTGGTACCAGTGTCCATGTTCAAATGAGATGTTGCATTATTGTGGATGAGTTCTTCAAGATTGGGGGGCTGTCTGTGTGCAAGAAAAGGTTTGCCTCCCAATACTTGTGAAAGAGAACTGTCATCATCCACTAGAGGTTGTAAATCGCTGATGATGTATTGAACTGTTTTGAGTTGGGAACTGTATGTAGTGTTCTGTTCTGTCTTTTTTGGGCCTGTCTTGCAACAGGTTTTCTCTGGCTTTGTTAATCTGTTTCTTGACTTCATCAGGGAGGTACTTGAGTTCCAAAAAGCTTTGCTCTACATCCCTCATCTGAGAATCTCTGTTGGTAGGATTACAGCAGATAGAGCTGTAGTGTAGAGCCTGGCTGTATAAAACTGATTGTTTAGTATGTTTAGGATGGTAGCTGGAGTAAAGTTGCCAGGTCGCTACCTTCTGCTGGTGGGAGGACGGAGCTTCCCTTGTGGGATCTTCTGGTGTGTGCGTGTAGCATGTGTGCCATGATGACAACACTTGGAAGTGATATTGTGCTAGGCATGTCACCAGGAGGATGCTCTAGCATTCGGCCAGAAACTCTATGGTACCATAGAGTTTTTTGGCCGAGTGCTAGAGCATCCCCCTGGAGATGTGCCTGACGTGATAACGTCACCTCTGGGTGACATCATTGCGCCAGGCACATTGGTGTGATCCTGACACTTTGGGGGCAGGGTTCCCCTCACCAGGTGGATCCGAGCTGGCAGACTGGGGGCCCCTAAAGTGGGCAAACCCCCACCCCTACCCCCAGCAGGGGAATGGGAAGCCTAAGCTGGAGGCATGTAGATATGTTTGTCGGTCAGTAGGTTTCTAGTATAAGGTGGTGTCTGAGTCCACTGTGTATTTTTACAGTAGTGTCCAGAAAATGTATTTCCTGCATAGATTGGTTCATTGTCATTTTTTTTTTAAAAAAAGCCAAACACTTAAATGTAATTTATGAGTGTTTTCCCATGTGATTAACCATCTAATTGCCTGGGTTTCTGTTTATCTACTTTGCTTAACAAATTAATAGAGCAATCATAAGCAGAGTTACACTCTTGTAAGTCCATTTGAAGTCAATGGGTTTAGGAGGGAATATTTCTGTTTAAGATTGCACTGTAAATATCTAATAGTATACTTCTGGGATAAAAGTTTGGGTGGGTTCCCCTCTCCCACACACTAGTATTTAATGAGAACATTTTATCTTAGGACTGTGTGCATTAGATGCTCTTAAATCACTACAGAAATGCTTTTGGAATGCTACTTTCCCTTTCAATTTAAGTTGGTGAGCAACCAAATGCTAATTAACATCAATAAAAAAAATGCATGGCTAGAGCAGTAAAAAGGATGTCAAAACGACATAGCTGGTGTCCACTGAAACATTGAGAAAGATTCCCCAAAGCCTCTTAAAGGACAGGAAAAATTGCTGTAATGAAAGAAAACCTGGAACTTTGACAAAATCCCCCGGCAAATCTTCCACTGGCATCTGCGGGCATTCAGCTAGCATGAGCAATGAAGGCATAAATCCGGCTCTCCAGAAGCCTTCAGTTTGGGTAAAAAAGGGATCACAGATGACTTGAAAAGCTTCATTCTCCATATCTAAATGTAATTCTATAGCAAGCCATAACTATAGACATTAGAGAAATAGTGGTGTGGACGCCACACCTCTCCCACCACTCCACTGAACAAAATCTGAAGCCTTCCTCCAGCATGTGGAGCCCTTCCTCCAAATTAAGTGGCTCTTCCATTGGAGGAAGGGCCACTATGTTGGGAAAAGGCTCCTTAGGCTGGAGGAAAACTCCCTGGAGGATGGCTGGATCGATGTCAACAAAAAGTCCAAAATCATTTGAAAAGTCAAAATGTACAATAAATATCCTCTTTTTAAATGCTGTCATTGTAACCCTTGTGTGAAACAGTCTTGCCACAGTTGTTTAAATGACCTATCACCATATTATGTATTTATTGTATGGCAGAGTTCCACACAGGAAGCATAAAATACGGAACCAAATTGATACAATGGGTATGCAGGACGATTGGGCAATTCCCCGAAATACTAATATCTAAATTTTCAATCCAATCAGTCACAGCTGGAGAGAGTTCAAAGAGCTCCATCACATCTTCCTGGAAAGCACAATGCTCACATTCCTGTGACAGATGGAAAGTAGTTTGGCGGGCTGCACCACAGTTGGGTTCAGCCCCTGGTATTTTGCCCCAGCTCTGCATAGCTGCCAAAGCCAGTTCGTATTCTATTAGCCATCTTCCATACTTTACATGGCATGTCAAATCCTGTGGGCCTTTCATTGGTGTTTATCAGGTTAGGGATATCGGGTGGAACTGACTGCATCCATGCTTACAACCATTTATTCCCTAGACTGAAATTTTGTGATTGCAGGATTTGTGCAGATTTTATTGTTGGGAGTTGGGATCTTAGTCTGGATAGGCCTGCATCAGCCATGTCTTTGTGGACCGGCAATTCTGTTTTCAGTTATCTTTCTATATTCACAAAGAACAGCATCTTGTCTTCAGAGATGCAGGGGAGCGATGTGGCACAATGTGGGTAGCCAACAGGTTGGAGTGGGTTTAATACATCCACTGATGGTTCTCACTGTCGTACTGAGTTGGAAATCAAGTTTGTGGACATGGGGGCTGTTGAGCCACACTGAAGCACAATAATCTGCAGTACTATACACCAATCCCAAACCTGAGCATCTAAATGCTGTAGCAGACCCTTAGATAACATCCAAATTGCAAGATGTCATAGTCCTTCTGTACACTGCATTGGCTACACCTGGAGTACTGTGTGCAGTTCTGGAGGTCTCGCTTCAAAAAGGATGTAGACAGAATGGAGCGGGTGCAGAGAAGAGCAACGAGGATGATCGGGGGCCTGGAGACCCAGCCCTATGAGGAAAGGCTGAGGGACTTGGGAATCTTCAGTCTGGAGAAAAGGAGGTTGAGGGGGGACAGGATTGCTGCCTTGAAGTATTTGAAGGGCTGTCACTTAGAGGAGGGCAGGGAGCTGTTCCTGTTGGCAGCAAAGGAGAGGACTCGGCTGGATATAAGGAAAAACTTTTTTACAGGAAGAGTTGTGCAACAGTGGAATCAGCTGCCTAGGGAGGTGGTGAGTTCCCCCTCACTGGCAGTCTTTAAGCAGCAGCTGGACAAACACTTGTCAGGGATGCTGTAGGCTGATCCTGCATTGAGCAGGGGGTTAGAGTAGATGGCTTGTATGGCCCCTTCCAGCTCTGTGATTTTATGATTCTATGTATGGCCAGATTTGTACAGTGAATTAAACTATCCAATGACCTCCTTTTATTTGAAAGGCAGCTTTGGAGGAGGATTTTGCAGATACCATGGACTGCCAAAAAGACAAATAAGTGGGTTCTAGATGAAATCAAGCCTGAACTCTCATTAGTAGTTAAAATGACCAAACTGAGGCTATTGTACTTTGGTCACATTATGAGGAGACAAGAGTAATTGGAAAAGACAATAATGCTAGGAAAAACTGAAGGCAGCAGGAAAAGAGGAAGACCCAAGATGAGATTAATTGACTCACTCGAGGAAGCCACGGCCCTCAGTCTGCAAGACCTGAGCAAAGCTGTTCATGATAGGATATTTTGGATGTCATTCATTCACAGGGTTGCCATAACTCAGAAGTGACTTGATGGCACTTAATACACACACATGGACCTCCTTTCCTCCTTTTTGGTTGAATGAGATTTTCCAGCATTGTTTTTGATTAAACATTATGTCACCCACCAATGCTCCCTGTAAGCTGTGGAGTCTTGTGAGCAAAAATTCTACTTCGTGAGCTACTGGCATTAAAGCTGTGAACGAGCAATTTGGCTACTGCATCAATTAGTCTGCTCTGAAGCAATCCTTCCTGAGCTAAGACAAAAATGTGTGAGCTGGAGACTAAAAACCTGTAAGCCAGCTCACACTAACTCAGCTTAGAGGGAATACTGTCACCCACAGAGATAGGCACACTAAGGTTGCGGTCACATGTGTGAGATAAAGCGGAGGGGGAGAAGCGAGACTATTTCCTCTGGCAGAAATTGACTCACAGTCTTTTGAAGCTGTGGGCTCAGCCTGCCACTGCATGATCAGACGCAACCGTGGATGAGTTGGGTTTTTTTTTTGGCCATTTGTCTCCGATGCACTTAAATGAGGGATCGATGATTCGCACCTTAGCCCTGAGGTCTCCATATGGAGTGTACAATGATGCACATACTGAGAAGGGCAAAAAACAATGGCACGGAGTCGGGATGGCCTGATCAGACCATCCTGATGCCATGAGAGCATGCTGGAGTGATCAGATGTGGGAAAGTCCATCTGTGGACTGTAGCAACCCATTTGCTACCAGAATTTCTGAGGTGTCTTTTAAATCTGCTTGTGTGGCAGAGCAAAACGGGTTACCAATGGCTGTGGGGCACTTCCCAGATGTTTTTGTCTGATCACTCTCCTTTACTCCACCCAGCATTCACACCTATGTCAGGATTAATTGTGCATGTGATCACAACCTAAAGTTACCAGCTTCAAGGTGAGCTCTGGATTTTTCATGGAATTATAAGTGATCCCCAGAATACACAAATCAGATCCTCTGGAGGAAATGGCAGCTTTGGAGGGAAGAATTTATAGCATCACATCCCTGTTGAACCCCTTCCCATCTTTGCTGAACTTGCTATAATGAATTTAATAGTCTTCAGGGTTCAACAGCAATCTGTTATTGTGTGTTCAACAGCATTTGTGGTATGAAATATTTAATCCACAGGTATACCAAAACTGGTGTGTATCACATTTCAGTCTTTTCCTAGCTACTGCTGTGTACTGTGAGAGCAAGTCTGGAGGCTTGAAAGAGGCTACACAGATAAATCACAGTATCCCACATAGTCTCAAAGATGGTGCAGTAAATGAGTGATTAATTACCTGCATTTCTGTAATTTGTAGTTTGGCCAAATTACTTCACTCACTCATTAATTCCATATTATCTAAAATGGGATCACTTTGAGACAGCCGACTAAAGCTGAACATCAGGACACAACCAGTTATTTTGTGCAGATTTTCTGCTATTGTTTGGCAGGTTGTTGTGTATCAATTTAAAACAGCTGCTCCAAGAGAGTTAAAGTGACTTTAATATCCGGGATGTATCACTAAGGGGGTCGCTTATTAAATAAGAGAAGTGATCTTAGATTTCAAGAGAAGAACATTATTCAAGATTGTTTTGTCTTGACAACAAATTGTAGCTTTTGTCTTTCAGGTTTTTATCTTATTTTAATATTGTTGCAGTTTATTAGAATCATAAATTTTAAGATATAAGAGTTTATTGCTTAAAAATTTCAACAAAGACTCACTGGAAACTAATATTTCTCATTCATTTCCCCCTCTGTCTCTGCTTCTGATGACAGGGGAAAATATTATATAAACTCAGTAGTAATTTCTATATAGTACTTTATCTAAATAATGCTCTTCTTTCAACCATAAAAACAAACTGTGTGTTAGTAAAATTAATATGCATTTTTTCATCCATGAATATAAAGTTCCATTTTGTATATAGACACTCAGCTCATGTTGGTGTATTCTGTTTTACATCAGATTGTGTTTAATACTCTAGCACTGTTTCTGTATTAGAATAAATATGTTTCGTTTTCAGTTTATTAATCTGGTTTATCATCCAGTGTATATATACTGTTGCCTTCTCCACTTCATGCATCATATTAAATAGTGCTGTGAGTTACAAAACCTCATAACTCAATAAGCCAGTTAGTCCAAAGCTGACATTCCCTTGAGAGTAATGCCCTGTGCATATGTGTGTTGAGAGTAATGGCCAGTTCAAACATTTCAGATATACTGTTTGCATAGTGTAGTGCTAAGCCTGAGACCTCACCAACTGTGTAAAAAGTAGGGGTGCCAGCCCTGGGCCTGTGAATCCCAGGAACTTTTGGGGGCAGATCCTGGGGAGGGGAAGTGTTGTGGGTATTATGACATCACTGCCAGACATCATAAACCCCCCAGTGATCTAGGAATTTCCCTCCAATCTCCATGGTAAAGATCACAGAGATTACTGGAAATTTCTTGAGTATCTATGACATCCCTCTCACATTTTTCACCGCTGGTCAGTTGACTGAACATGGGCAATTGAGGGTGGGGGCAGGAGTTTGCTTGCTGCAGGAAGGCACATGTTTAAGCCCAGTAACAAGCCAGCTTGGTGTAGTGGGCTAGACTATCAGGGTAGAACAAGAGAAGTATGGCCTCAAAATAGGGGTGTGCACAGAAAAAAATAGTATTTTTTGAGTCTAGGTAAACAAAGCCAGGAAAATATTCCAAATCGGTATTATACTAGGATTCGGGAAATACTCGACATTGCCAAAAAAGCAGAGGGGGAGTGAAACTGACCCACTTTCCCTCCCCTGAGCTTCCTCAGACAGCGCTGCAGCAGGCTGACTGAAGAAATGAAGGCAGATTGGGGAGGCTTTTAAAGATACCTCACCTTTGCTTCTCCGACCAGCCCCCATAAAAAGATTAAACTTTTTAAATCCCTTCTCCGGGGGCACACTGCAGCAGCGGCATGATCTCTCCATTGTACCCTATGGCCTCAAAGGGGGGACCTGGCTGGTGAATTGAGGGGATGGCATTTAAATGCTTCCCCCTCCCTTCCCCCAGCCATGCTGCTGCTGCCTTCCCTTCCCGAGCTGCCCTGCCATGGCAGGCTGGCTGGGGAAGGGAATGGGAGGTAGAGTGAGTCATTTTCACTCCCTCTGCTTCCAAGTCTCTCCCTCCCCTTTTTATTTGTTTTATTAGACTTATATCCTGTCCTTCCCACATTCTAGGCTCATGGTGGGTACCAGCATGTATGTCTGCAATTAAGCAGATTTACAAATTAAAACATTCATTAATTCATTAGAAACAATAAAATCATCAACATTAATTCAATAAAATCCAGCATTTAAAACAACAAATGGCTGACTGTGGCAGATAGATGGATAGATGGATAGATGGAGGGATAGACAGACAGACAGACAGACAGATAGATAGATAGATAGAGAGACGGACGGACGGACGGACGGACAAAGTTTTATTCATGGTCATTGACCAACACGTAAACCAATGGCATTTTGTAATATGAATGTCAGATATCACATTAAAATAGAAGCAGAATTTTAAGACTAGTGACTGTGGCAGGCTGACCGGGGGAAGCAAAAACAGATCAGGGAGACTTTTAAAGATGCCTTCCCTTCATGTCACCACCCAACTTGTTTTCCTTTCCTTCCCTGATTTAGGGATGGGCACCCAAATAAAAGCTGAATAAGATCAGAATTTATTTGGGAGCACTTTATTGGTAGCCGAATCAGATTACAGAATCTGATTCATCTGAATACATACCTGAAAAATACCAATAAGGTATTTTTCAGGTATATACTCCATTCGGCAAAGCCGAATGCACACCCCTACCTCAAAGTACCACTTAGCCCTGAAACTTGCATAACCTTGAACTAGTCATTGTCTCTACTTCACAGGATTGCTGTGAGGATAAATAAATTATAGTAGCATGTAATCCAAGCCACATATATCTGAACCATCTCTTTCCATATATGCCAAGCTCCACAGGCTTCCAGTTGCCACATTCTAATTGTTCCCCTGCTTGGCATTTACCAGAACCCATTCCTGCAAACTGCAGGGACAAGGAAGCCCGAGGAGGAGAACATACCAACCCTGAGGAGCCAAGTCAAGTAATATCAGAGGAGACCAAGGACAGGGGGTACCCCTGGGATGTTGTAAGAACATGTATTTTTGTTCCCTTGAGTGGAAAGATAGGGTTTTGAAGTAAACTGAAATGTCCTACCTTGGTAAGGAGACATGAACAAAAGGCAGAGGGTTAGATGTGTCTAGTCAAACACACATGAACATACACAAAACTGTTGTATACTGAATCAGACCACTGATCCATCAGTATTGTCTACTCTGACTGGCAGTGGCTTTCCAGAGATTCAGGTAGAAGTCTTTCACATCACCTACTTCCTGATCATTTTTACTGGAGATGCTGGGGACTGAGCACCTGAGCCACACCCTTCTCCAAGCAGCTAGAGTATCTGGTTTGATTGTCCGCTATCCACTGAAGTTCTCAGCTGAAACCTCAAATAGGTAACTACAAGCAGGGGATCTGCAAGGACTTGGGGGGTAGATCTCATTTCCCCCCTTCTCACACTATTGCCTCCTTCCCTTCTCTCAAAATCCCCATAGTCTCTCCCCCTTTCCTGATTCCTTCTCTCCTTTCACCCACCAGCCAACCTACTTTTACCTGTCTCCTTGTCTTTGGTTTTCCCCTTCTGAATTATGGGCACTGCCAACAGCCCTCTCTTCAATAATGCTTTAATGTTGCTCAAAACTTATTTGGGGAGCAGTTTGGTTTGCAGTTCAGGGAAGTTAGGGTGTATCTCAAGCTTGCAGAGCTGTGTTCAATCTATATTAGAATTTCTAAGTTGATGTGAATTAAGACAACTCATTTTCCAGTATGTTCCTCCTCCACATTCTTTAAAAAGATATCTCTATCCACCTTCACATTACTCGGGGGCTTCTGAGTCAGCTTTCCTTTCATTTTACAACCAGGATGTTCCTACTGCTGGATTTGCAAATACCACATGTAGCAAATCGCACCTGCTGCAAATTCCATCATTCCTTTGATTGTTCTTTGAACTGATCTTAACTAATTCCTTCCACTAAGTAGTTCAGAGGAGGAGGACTGGAAACAGTTTCTTTGATGTTGTTAAATAGTATCACTGTTGGTTTTCTTAAGGATGAATAAGCAAATAGTTCCAGTAGGCACAATCCTTGGGAGGGGTGTTAATTTTCTTGAAACAATTCTAATAAAACACTTTCTTTACTTGGTAATTATTGTATCTTTTTTTATACTACAGTTTTGTTGTTTTCTTTCACCATTTAGAATAACAGAATTTTTTAAAAATATGATATGTGGTGTATTTAGCAATAAAAGTTTCAATGCATTTTTTGGCTTTGTTGAGTTCCATGTTATGTTTTATTTCAGGATCAATGTCTGCCAATAAATTAAATAGCACCCATGGCTCCTGAGGAAGGTGGTATTTGGACAGGATTGGGCAGATTCAATAAGACCTAAAAGCTGACAGTTGAGGACAAAACAGTAAAAGATGCACCAGTGACTCAATCATGCCAGACACGCAGTACATAACCAGTCTGAATAGGGAATTTGTGCAAATCGCCTCATTAGCTCTGTGGATGGGAAAGCATTTAATCTAGCAAGAGTAAAAATGTGTCTATGAGTAGGAGCTATGAGAGAGCTCAGATATGGGGGAAGAGTCATAAGAGGAGGAATCCCTAAAGCAAGGGAAGACCAAACACACCTTGCATGCAAAATTGTACTAGCTCTATCCAAATTAAATGCCCTTGTCCAGATTAATCTCAGGACTTCTTGATAAATTGTATTGTTGAGTGTCAGGAGAGAGAGAGACTGAGCATTTTAAGCTTCTTATCTAGCAATCTTCCCCACATATTTCTATAATTGTCCTCTCTCAGTAGATTTAGAAGACCCCCAGACTTTGGTGTAAGATAAAAGGCCTCCAATCTTAATTTAAAAGTGGCCAACCAAGCTCTTAATTCAAAGGAACGTTGTGTCACCTCCAATCTGAGCACAGTTCCTACAACGCATTTAGGGACTCTTACTAGCTGGCATAAAAACTGGACCAGTGGATTATCCAAGGGTTCTGAAACTTCATTTATCCAGATGACTGCCCTGTACAAAATATGGGGAATTATTTTTGCATTAAAAGCTCTAATGGCCATCAGCCACCCTTTGAATAGGAGAATAGGAGTATGTTTGAATTTGTTCTAGCAATGTCCCTTGCTGATTGAAAATATGGTTTCCAAGATAAATTTTGACTAAAAGTCACTCCCAAGTATTTAAACTGGGTTGTTAGTTCTGTTTTCTCACCCTTGGTAGTCCATGTTGTCTAGCTGTGGCCTGACTTTTTTGAACCCCCCCCCCCCCAGATTTTCAATTTATCATAATTTACTGAAAGTCCTTCTTGTTTACAGTACTCAGTAAACACATTTATTATCTTGTAAAGGCCCACTTCTGTTCTTGATATTAGCACTATGTTGTCCACATATAGCAAGACAGGAATTTTCAGGCCAGCTAATATAGGCGTATGGTGGGCAAATTTTTTAATGTAAGATACCAAATAATTTATATAGAGATTAAAAGGCATGGGGGGCAGTACACTTGTTTTACTCCTTTTGAAAGATGGATTGAGCTAGTAAGCTGGCCCCCCAGGCCACAGTGTATTTGTACAGTAGGATCCTCATATAATTTGAAAATGAGTCAAAGTAGCCTTTTATTTATTGTAGATTTATTCAACTTGAGCCACAAGCAGAATCCAGGAACAGAATCGAAGGCAGCTTTAAGGTCCATGAAAACAACATAAAGGCAGTCTCCTGACTTAGAGGTGTCTTTGTTGGCTAAGTAGAGAGTAAGACAGTGATCTAAGGCACAGGCACCTTTTCTAAAACCTGCTTGCTAAGGATACAGAATCGCTTCAGATTCCAGCCAAGTCTGTAGTTCAGAATATAAAAAAGCTGCATAAATCTTGCCTAGTGATGAAAGCAACCAAATTGGCCAGTAATTAACAGGATCATTTCTTGGACCTTTTTTTGTATATTGGAATGATCATAGCATATTTCCATGAAGTCAGCATAATTCCTGTTTTATTAATTTGAGTAAATAAAGGAGCCACCAGTTCGAGTTGGTTTTTAATGGACCAATCAGAATTAAATCCGGACCGAACACATTTGCCTAATCAAGAAATTCACTGTCTCCAGAAGAATGGGAGGCCAAAAGTTGGTTTGAGGGGGCTCAATTTGGTCTGTTAATGTTTAGAAGTGTGTCCAGAATTTCCAGGCCCCCACCAGGGGCACAGAATCCTGTTCCAGAGCCCTGCTCCCTGCCTCCAATGAGCTGACCGTTGGGGGAGGGGGCTTATCAGCATTAGGGAGAAAGCCTAGGTTGGCATTGCAGCAACATTGCTGGCAACATGGCGATATCACTTCTGGCATGCACCGGAAGGGACATGATAATGCTAGTGGTAATGTGGAATGCACTGATACTTGGGCAAAACCTCTATGGTAAAAACACCTTCTATCACAGAGTTTTTGCCCAAATTCCAGAGTGCCATCACTTTGCTGGCAATGCAACGATGTCACTTCCAGTGTGACCAGAAGTGATATCACCATCACTGCATGTCAGCCGAGGCATACCTCTACTGCCGGTAAGTCTACCTGTGTTGGGATTTTGCAAGTGTCACTCCCTTCAGTAATGAAAGAGTTAACCTGTTTGTTTATGTATGCTAATTGTTAGCTAGTTAGCTTAAAACAATTTAGGTGTTAGGTACCTACCAGAGAAAAGGAGGTAATACTAATGAGATAAGTTTGGGAGCTACTATTGGCTGATCAATATATTGAGGATGATACATGCTGTTTGTGACATACACAAAAGGTGGGGGCTTTGGGGTAAACTCTCTCTATCTTTTGTTCCCAGACATACACTAGTTTTAGCAAACAAACAAGTAATTTGTAGAACTAGGAAGCTAGTCAGGGCTTTGTTATTTTTATGAGGAAAGGCTGAGGGACTTGGAAATGCTTTGTCTGGAAAAGAGGAGGTTGAGGGAGGCCATGATTGCTGCCTTGAAGTATTTGAACAGCTGTCACTTAGAGGAGGGCAGGGAGCTGTTCTTGTTGGCAGCAGAGGATAGGACTCTCAATAATGGGTTTAAATTAAGGGTGGGAAGGTACCGGCTGGATATTAGGAAAAACTTTTTTTACAATAAGAGTTGTGCAACAGTGGAATCAGCTGCCTACAGAGGTGGTGAGCTCCCCCTAACTGGCAGTCTTTAAGCAGTGGCTGGACAAAGACTTGTCAGGGATGCTCTAGGCCGATCCTGCACTGAGCAGGGGGTTGGACTAGATGACCTGTACAACCCTTTCCAACTCTGTGGGCCTATGATTCCATGAACTCCATGTAACCCTTCCCTATTTTCTAGTAAAATTTCCTTAAAGCTAAATTACACTTGTGTTAAGTGTTGCTTATTACTCTGCTAAGTATTCAACAACCTGCTCCCCGCCAGGAGGAACCTGGCAACCCTAAATGTATCTCTGTGAAAAATGTGCTGTGGCCTCAGACTGGGAACTGGCTCTTTAAACCTTGGCTCTACCCCCCAGGGTGTCCTCCCCAGCCTTCCCGCTGTCCTCCCCTTCCACCACCAGTGCTGTCTCTTAGACTTCAGCACCCAGAGCCGCCTGTTCCTGTCTCTCCTTCTCTGTGTGAACCCCTTAGCCTCCAGCAATTAGTCTTCTCTTGCCCTTTGTAAGGCTTTTGCTGCTGTCGCTGCCTCCCATCTAATTTCTCCTCACCTTTGACAGCCTAGCTGACTTTGTCTTCCATTTAGGCTGTCTGAAGTTTCCTTTTTTAAAAAAATAAATAAAATTTTATTGAGCAAAATACTCAAAAATGACATCAACCAGTGACAAAACATCAATCAATAACAGAACATCAACAAAATATCAACAATGACAGAGCTGAAATACCTGTACTACAAGGCAGACTTCAATTCTACCTTATACAAACCTTAATCATTACATGAATGAAACAGATTTGAAATAATGATGACTGCTAAAGGAACACAGGGAATTTATATTCTTTAAACTGTTTGAAGTTTCCTGATGCTGCTCTCATGGCCACAGTCCCATTAGGGAGACTGTAGCCTGTTGTTGGGCAGACTAGGCCCTTCCATACTGAAAGGAAAGCAGGTTAAGGTTCTGATCAGATGGGCAGTTCAATCTGCTGTTGCCTCACCTCTAATAGAGCCAGATTACTTTGTTAGAGAATCCTGACCAAACTCACCCCTTTTAGCGCTCTTCAAAGCGATTTAATTGGCTGTGGAGTGAAGCACGGGGTCAGTCCATCAGTAATTTTTTTTAGAACTTTGTCCTAGGAGCACGCCCACAAGCAGGAATTAGCCTGCTGGGATATGTAATTCATGGGGCTGTCAGCTATCACTTTAAAAAGTTTTCCCTCTGAGCATGCGCACAAGCACTTGCTGAGAATGCTGGGATATGGAGTCCACTCCCATCCTCCCTGTAATTTTTTCAGTTTACCCCTTCCCCACATGATATTAAAAAGCTGCAGAATAGGGTGTCTTTCTTTGAAAGTTTTTCAAAATAAAACAAGGTTTTGAGCAGTCCTCCGGGGGGGGGGGGAGGTGTGCATAGTTAGTGATCCTCGCTAACTAGGAGGGGGAATGGCGGCTGGAAAACAAGAGATCAGTGAGACCTGCCTGACGCCTTGGGTGCACAACAGAGTGACCAGATGACAGGAAATCCATTTTGGAAGTGGCTCAGACCAACAGGACCAGACTTTCTCAGGTATCAAAGAAACATGGGGCAAGGGGAATGGGAATGGAACTCAGACGACTGGGGCATGACAGACAGATGCTGCTGTCTGATCGTGCACTTTAAATGTATAAGGGAACAGCAAGGGCAACGGATCAAATTGCCCATGTGAACATGACCCCAGAAGGAAAAAGAAAGATGGGGGAGAAAGTAAAGCCGATGCTGTAAGGGAGACAGAAGAAGAAAACCTGATGCCAAGAATCCTGCCTTGTGTAGTTTCTTTGCCTATTTTAAGCTACAAATCTCTTGGTGGGAAATTCCTGAAGATTTTGGGTGGAGCTCGGGGAGGGTGGGGTTTGGAGAGGTAAGGGGCCTCAGCAGTTTATAATGTCATAGACTCCACCCTACAAAGCAGCCATTTTCTCCAAGCGAACTGATCTGTTTAATGTGTAGATCAGCTGTAATTCTGGGAGATCTCCAAACCCCACCTGGAGGTTTGCAACCCTACTCTATTAACATGCTGGGTGCCACCCGGAACACAGATATATCCCCTCCTGCTTCAGTGTGGAACTGTCTGTCTGTCTGTCTGTCTGTCTGTCTGTCTGTCTATCTATCTATCTATCTATCTATCTATCTATCTATCTATCTATCTATCTATCTATCTATCTATCTTCTCAAATACTGGCTCGTAATAATGATGGGTTAACTTCCCCCAGTTCATAATGGAGAAGATGTAGGTTAGCAATGCAATAAATATACCGACATGAGTCTGTACTCAATGTGACCAGTGTTCCCTCTAAGCTGAGTTAGTGTGAGCTAGCTCTCAGTTTTTTAGCCTCCAGCTCACACATTTTTGTCTTAGCTCAGGAAGGGTGACTACAGAGCAGACTAATTTATACAGTAGCCAAATAGCTTGCTCACAACTTTAATGCCAGTAGCTCACAAAGTAGAATTTTTGCTCACAAGACTCCACAGCTTAATGCTTATGTCTGGGCTTTTTTGGGGGGGTATATATATTTAAATTAAAAAATATTATTATATTTTTAAAAAGACTCTACAGCTTACAGGGAGCACTGATAACCTTATTTATTCAAATAGTATAGTGAATAGCTCAGGCTAACGTGATCTCATCAGATCTTGGAAGCTAAGCAGGGTCAGCCCTGGTCAATATTTGGATGAGAGATCTCCAAAGAATACCACGGTTGCTATGCAGAGGCAGGCAACGGCAAACCACTCCAGAATGTGTCTTGCCTTGAAAGCCCTATGGGGTCACCAATATGTGGTCTGCAACTTGATGGGGGGGGGCAGGAGGGAAGCGGAATAGCCGAAATGACAGGACTTGAGTTATGTTACAAGGCTTTTGGTATAGGATTACAATGGCATGCTGTTGCCTAGGATGCAGTAGATTTGGATTGGAAATAGTTCTGATAACCAAGCTTCAAATAGAAATGATTCCACCATGTGGGGATATATGAGCAAATGCTGGCTTTTAAGTAATCAGGCACATAGTAGAAAGATTTATGGTGTCGTGAAGAAAATGCAAAGCATTCACAATAAGACCATACTCGTCTAACAAGGATAGTGAGTGTTGCTATAAGCAACAACAGTGATTTAACGAGGGTATAGTAACACTACACTGTTCTTAAATATTACAGGTGAAGATGAATTTTAGTCCATTTGAACAAAAGAGGGAATTTTACAAACTGTAGAAAAGAATAATTGCCCAAATTGGAATAGGCCTAGGACATTGGAAGAAAAAAGTGAAGGTGAAAAAGAGGTCAGAATAAAACAATGGGTGACTTCTTGTGAGATGTCTGTCACCTAACAAGGGGGAAAAGGGAAGAGTTGTTATTCTCTGTGGAAATCAAAGCAAAAGTATACATTCCTTCCTTGAACACTGTTGTGTGGTAAAATAATGTTGTAGAGAGCTTGACAGGGAGCCAGAAATAAGTTTCTTTTACCCTAAGAGACAAGACAGATATATAAGGGGAGGAGGTTCAGGAGCTCTGTTACTCGCTGAACTTAAGCCAAGTATTGTTGGAGGAAATCTGGAAAGGACAGAGAAACTCCAGACACTGCACTGGTTTGCCTTCTTAAAACTGTCAGATTATGTGCGTTCATGTGTATGAGTTGAAAGCTTCAGGTTTTAGAGGTACCTCAAAAACATTACATAACCAGGTCTGTTGTGTGGAGCATTGTGGTGGTGAGAGAAAACCCCCCACCATGGATGGTGAACTTGGACTACCACAGGTAGCACTGGCCCATTCACATCTGCAAGTCACTATGATGTTCAGTTAATTGTGTGCTGAATGTGTCACCCATAATGGCTGATTTATACAATCCAATGGCCTCAAAGTGGCCTCAGGGAGACTACTTCATGTCAAAAGGTTTTTACCTGCTTAGTGAAAATTAGTGGTTTAACGTACTCAGTATTAGCACAGAATGCATTATGCAGAGCAGTCTCCACCTGTGTGCATTTAAAATGGCTGCCACATGTGTATTTAGTAATATGAGCTGGACTGGAATTCTTTGATTACAGAAGCCACTCCATTTACAGGACTCTGAAAACAGGAGCTTCAGAGGAAGTAGTGAGCTAGTCGCCTATATCCAATCACATTAAGAAAACTTAAGGGCATTTAGGTTTTCTTAAGAGGTGGCGGCAGTGTCTACCACTTCCCCATTCCCATTCCAGACTCCCACTCTTATGGTTCTGAGGGTCTGCTCTTCTTTAGGGGGAAAAATCCGGGTGTTCTGAGAGTTGTATCAGGAGGGAATTTGCTGCCCGCCTATTAAAAAAATAAACTGCATGGGGCTATATACTGCCCACTGCATATTTGTCGCTAAGAATATGACCAGGAGAGTCTCAGTCTGAAAATCTCACCTCAGCTGTAAATTTGCTAGATATCTTTCAGTAAGCTGCTCTTTGTCAGCCTCATTTGCAATATTGAGGTTGTGATCATACGCACAATTAGACCTGACACAGGCGCGAATGCCGGGCAGATTTAATGGGAGTGATCAGACAACAACATCTGGGAAGTGCCCTGCAGCTGTCGGCAACCCATTTTGCTCTGCCACAGAAGAGGAGTTAAAAGACACCAGGGAAAAACTGGTAGTAAATGGGTTGCAATGGGCCACGGGCAGACTTTCCCATGTCTGATCACTCCAGTGCGCTCTCATGGCATCAGGATGGTCTGATCAGGCCATCCCGACTCCGTGCCGTTTTTCCCCCTTCACAGTATGCACATAATTGCAAACTCCATAGGGAGCCCTCAGTGCAGAGGTGCGATTCATCGATCCCTCATTTAAGCTCCTAGGGGGGAAAAGGACAAAAAACCCCTACTGATCCACACTGACGGATTGTGCCTGAAGCTGCAAAGGGAGGTGTGATCGTGCAACTGTGGGTCAAATTCTGCCAGAAGAAATAGACTCTCTTCCCCCACACTTTATCTTGGGCATGTGACCACAACCAGAGATGATGGTTATAATTCTTACTCAGCATGAGTAAGGATTATTGAGATAGTGTATATCTATTTTAAATGGTTGTATAAATGATTCTTCTTCTTAGTATGCCAAATGGGCTTGGCAGAAATACTTAATCTACTAGTTCCACTGGATCTAATAGAACTCTGTGCCTTAACTTTTCATGAACTATGTATGCTGCACCCTGACCTGGATGGCCCAGGCTAGTCCAGTCTCATCAGATCTCAGAAGCTAAGCAGGCTCAGTCCTAATTAGTACTTGAATGAGAGACCACCAAGGAAGTCCAGGGTCTCTGATGATGGAGTGAATCTTCCATATTAGGTAGTGTGGGAGAAATGTAGAAACAGGAGGCACTGTGGCTTGGGGGTCGAGAACATGCTTGGCATGAAAGTCCCCAGTTCAGTCCCCAGCACTTCTACCTCTTCTTAGTAGGTAGTGATGCAAAATAGTTTGACCTGAGACCCTGGACAGCTGTTGCTAGTGAGGTTAGACAATACTGGGATTGATAGGCAAATGGTCTGGCTGAATATTGGACAGTTTTCTGTGTCCTTTAGGCACTGTGTTTGAAATATGCTCCCATATGCTACAGTCCCTTCACTGTCTCTGCACACTTACAGAATTAGAGCACACTATGATTCCAGTGCAATGGAAACAAGCTTTTCCAGTTCAGGAGTTTCTTCCGTGCTTGATCTCCTTGCCACAAAGAGTATTTGTATTAGAGGCTACTTTTTCACACGTGGGTTAGGGGCTCTGAGGTAATTTTTTAAGGGGTTTTGGCTACATTTTGGTCTGAGGGGTGATATATTTAAAATGTCTGACTTGGATTAAATGTACTTCTGTATAGTTGCTACACAAGCCACCTCACAAACTTTAAACTGAGTGTGTTGTATATAAATTAATTTGGTTGATAAATACTCTGCACAGATTTAATGGGATACGGCGTGCCTTTCTGGACTGCTGCTAATTCAACCAACTTGCCCCCAAGCAGTAGTTGCTGTGTCGTGGTACACTATTTGACTCCTTACCCAGTGACACAGAATTTACTCTCTTCTTCTGCCTTTGCTACCCGTCTATTTGGCTGACAACAGAAGGCTTCCCCATAACTGTACAGAGGCCCAAGATGGTAAGGACAGGGATTTACTGGAATTATCAGAATCCTCTTTTCTCCCCAATGATTTTGTATCACCCATGTATTCGTATGGCAAGAATGAAGGCTCCCCAATCTCCTCTCCTTTCATCACTTAAGTGTACCGACCCTTACTAATCCTGTTATGCTTTTCTCAACAAGAAGTGCCTGCACCTCTGGCCCTGATGACCTCTGGAGACTTCAGGCCATTCCGTTCAGCGCAAGCATTCTGAAGTTCCTAACAGATTAATCTGTAATCCTTCAGTCAGTGATTTAACCAGAGTTGGCTAAGTACACAGGGACAGCTATTTGAATGAAGGTTATTAGAGAAGACAGTTAATTACTCCTATGTAGGCAGGTTCAAAGAATTGACAGGATGATCCATTAGTGTCTTAGGAAGCATGTGAACAACCAAAAAAAGCCCTCATAGTAATTTAGTAAGACTTATCAAAGCAAAAGTCAAAAAGAGAACTGCACCCTTCTTTGTCAGGCAAATTTGCAAAAAAAAATGGTTCTGTGGGCTATACTTATGGTTTTGTATTATGCCATGCGGTGTAAACATAAGTCATTCGGTCCTGGAAGAGTATGTTTTTTGAAGGCTGCTGTGGGGAGGGAAAGATGAGGCATATCCACCTGCCTGAACTACTGGTGGGCATTGGGAGAAAAATACAACCTAAGATGTCACATGTGCTAGCCAAGTCTCCTAAAAATATTTTGACAAAGTAAAGACTTACAAGAAATTTTGGGGTGGAGAGATGCTGTGGCATTCTTTTTTGTTACTTCTCCCCCTCTTCCTTTCTGTGTTAGTGAACTGATCACTGGAGGGGATGGATTGAGTTGACTCCCCCACAAACACATCACTTCAGACACAAAGGTTTCTCAAAGGCAACAGTTCCCACAATGAAATGTGAGTTATCAGATACTGATTCACGTTTGGGGGGGGGGGGGGAGGACAGTTCTTGTCACGCTTACCAAGCTAGTCAACGTGTAAGTAGACTATACTGACAGCTGGTGTGGATCCCCATACAAGAACAAGAATATGCACGTAGAAAATTAGGATATCATGGAGAAGGCTAACCCAGGACAATTGCCCTTAAACATCTAGTTTTCTATAAACAGAGAAGTTTTGTATGGAGAAGAAAATCAGTCAGGCCATAGTCTGAAATGATACATCCCAAACAGAGGTTTACTGCCTGAATGAGATCTAGCAACAACAGCCAGAACTGTGAAATAAATATCAAAATAGTTAAAATATCATCCTTATCTTATATCCTTTATAATCTGTAATAGGATTACTTAGATATACAAGAAAACAATATAAAGGATGGTATTTTAACTATTTTGATATTTATTTCACAGTTCTGGCTGTTGTGGGTTTTCTACTGTGAAGCTCATTTTTGTGCTACTGAATGAGATCTAGGCCTATATTAAACTGAGATGTAGAATCCACTTAGCCTTGCCTAATCCAGGGCTGTGGGTGTCTTGGTTTTTACAGAGCCCTGTGCACTGCAATGAGTAGTTTTGTAAACAGGAGAGGAAGGAGAACAGATTTGTTTTTCCCTTTAAGAACTGGAAATATCACAGGGAGTGTGAAATCCTTCGGGTTGGTCCTGTTCCACAGCGACTACTTCAAGAAAGGCTCCGTCCTAAGGCCCAGGTTCTAGCATTACCCCATTTCCTCCCCTCAGTTATAAATTCTTCTGCAGAAAGTAAAACTTTTGTGTATTTTGAAAAGTCAAAACATAGCTTTAAAATTTCTTTTTCTCTGAGAGAAAGCATATTGCTTTTCTATTGAGTCATGCTATGGGAATAGAACCCAGACTCCTATTAGGAGTCCTATGAGAACTTGTAAGAACTCGCACAGACTGTGTAGCCGAGAACCAAGGGACTCAGCTGCAGTTAATTTTCATTTGCTGTTTGTATATAAATGCTTTTAATACTTAAACTAAATTCAGTTCAATTAAACTAATGTTGTTTGACATAATATTCCTTGTTCCAAAATCAATATCCCTTCATTTGACAGCCTTTTTTTTTCTTGAATTCAGGATGTTTATTATTCTTAAGGCTTACCTATAGACCTGTTTTTTGTCTTGGATGATGTAAAACAGTTCTTCCTTGCACAGTCTAAGCCAGAACGTAATGGGGTTCACATTTCTCTGGTAAATATCTTTAATTGTAAGATCATGTCTCCATTATGGCCCCGATTTCCTATCCGATTCCCCTTTCTTCTTCCTTCAGACTGCATTCTTTCAAAGACATCAACAGAAGAAGCCATGTTATTTCTAGTGGCAGCAGGCAGGTAATACCTTTCTGGAATTTTCCTTTTGGCAGGGTGCTGTGTTTACCACTTTGAAGACTCTTTAGTGCTCCACCGAAACTCCATCTTTCCTTACAGAAAAGAGTGCCCCCTCTAACTTTAAGAGTACCGTTTAGGGAGAGCCAGAAGGTGTGTTCACTCTTTCCCCCTTTTTTTCAGATCAAGTATGTTTGTTCCTCAGGAACATTCATATCTGTGGTAATTACTATGAAGTGGCACAACAAATGCTGTTAAAAATACCTTGGGGTGGGAGTAATCTTTTTGGGAGCTGGGAAACACCGGGGGTCTATCCTTTGAACTGTTAGATTCACAGGTATGGTACAGCCAGGAATCTCTATAAACAGCAGAGTGCATTAGACTACATGTTGCAGTAGCTTCTTTTTTTTTTTTTAATTGATTTTTCTCTATAACTACAACTATAACGCTACAATCTAAGCTACATATACCTTATACAGAGAGTACTTTATCATTTGCTTAATACTACCTTGTTACATAAAATAATTATGAAGCATTTAAAACCTTGGATAAATTTCAATTACTTGTTACTGCTACTATAAAAGTTATCAAAAACTATTTGGCAGGCACGCCCACCTAGAGAAATACGGTTAATTAAACCATTTATAATACATAAGTGCAATGCTTAATAAAACAGTTTAATCACTATTTCTTCTTTCGTCCTCTTCTTGTCTTAACAGTCTCAACTATTTTTGGAACTGCAGCTCCCTTTTCCGAGTCATACACTTCTTCTTCACTCTTTGAGCTATCAAATCCATACATGCTTTCTTGCGAGGCCAGTGAACCATCTGACTCTCTCCCAGTTTTCTGCTCTTTGCTTTTTTCGAGAAATTTTTTCACTTGTTGAACAGAGTCAATCTTATACTTCTTATCTTTGATGCTGAAGCATAGTCCTTCTGGAGTATTCCAACGATAGATGATAGACTCAGACTGGAGCCAAGATGTCAATTTTCCATAGGCTTTCCTTCTTTTCCTTATTTCAAATGGGATATCCTTCATCACTTTTACTTCTTCTCCCAGGATCTTCAGAGCTGCTTTGTTTGTGGTCCTAAGCACCACGTCTCTTGTAGATTTTTTGGAGAACCTTATCATAATTTCACCAGGCAGGCTTTTCTTTTTAGTGTAATCTGGATAGGTTCTGTAAACCATATCCATATCGCTTTTTATATCCGCTGCTTTCATGCCTGTCACTGGTTCAAGTGCTTCACTTAGCAAATGTTTAAGGTCTTCTCCTGTGTTTTCTGGCACATTCTGAAGTCTTAGGAAAAAATTCGATCTATCCATTTGTAATTTCAAAAGCTGATCGTGGTGGAAGGCCTTTTCCTTCTCTGCCTTTTGTAGTCTTGCGTCTTGGTTTTTTACTGAAGTTTTTACTTCCAGAAGTTCTCGCTGCAGCTTCTCTGTGGATTTATTCGACTCTTTTAGTTCTAGCTGCATTTTGTCCATTTTAACGTTGAGAGCTGTCATTTGGTCCACTAGAGGTTGCAATAACGAGGAGAACACCGCACTCATCTCCGTGGTATCAACCTTTGAACTCGGAGCTGTACTTCCTAGTTTGGGGGAAGGTTTCGGTTTCCCCGTCATTCTTGAGACTACGCTCTTTGTTTATAGATAGATAAGATGAACGAAAGGAGCAAATTTTCAAACAGCACTTATGTCCTTCTAAAGTTTATATCTCCAAGTGAGCGATGCTGCCATCTAGCAAGGCGGATGGGCTTTTATTCCTGCAGTAACGCCACGTAAAGAGTCTCGTAAGTACGCTAGTCCCGGAGAGGGGGTGGGTGGGTTTCACTCCTCCCGCCGTCTTCCCGTTGTGTTCTGCTTTTCTTACTTCAGACTCATGTTTTCTCCATGCGTAACTGTCAGTTCCAGCCTCATTGCTTCGCACTCTCTGCTGCTTCTCGGATTTGCGCTTTCAGCCATACGGCTCCCACGGCGGGGGAACCTATGGGGGTGATGAAAAGGGATCTCTATCCCTCGGTCGCCACCGTAGGGAGAGATCCCCTTCGTGCCACCCCAGGCAGAGCCCCCTCACTGGGGTCTCTGGGGGCTCGGCACCAGTCCAGAGCCCCTTCTTCCCGCCGGGTACGGATTGCGCTCCCCGCAGATGCGGAGGAGCACGTCCGCCATGCTCGCAAGTCTTGCCGGAAGTCCCTGTTGCAGTAGCTTCTGAGTACTGTGTGTGCTAGCAAACTTACAGAGTTACACAGAGCCACTTGTCAGTTTCAAACTAATAAGAATCCTTTATTCAAGGAACTACATTCTAGACAGTACAGGCTGAGAGATAGGGATGGAGAAGGAGGAAGAGTTCGTTTTATACTCTGCTGTTCACTACCCGAAGTAGTCTCGGAGTGGCTTACAATCACCTTCCCTTCTTCTCCCCACAACAGACACCCTGTGAGGTAGGCAAGGCTGAGAGAGCTTTCTTGAGAACTGCTCTTGAGAGAACAGCTCTGAAAGAACTTGTGACTGACCCAAGATCACACAAGCAGCTACATGTGGAGGGTGGGGAATCAAACCCAGTTGTCCCAGATTAGAGTCCACCCTCTTAACCACTACACCATTTCTGCTCTCATTTCTGCAAACTAGATGGTTGCGGATGGAGAATGCCTGTCCTGCATCCATGGTAACAGAGATGGAAAGATAGTGTGTGCTTCTTCTTTGTGTGTGTGTGAGAGAGGTGTCAAACCAGAAAGAAGGAAGTCTCATAGCATTCTATTTCAAAGGGATAGTATCAGATAGCAGGAAGGAAAGGATGCTTTGTGTGTTTTGACCTCTCTATCTGTCTCTAAATCTATGGTCCTGTCTCTGAAGGCTAAGGTGGGGGACAGAGTGTACTCTTCCACTTCCAACAGAATATCCCTTTTGCATACATGGGCAGCACCTCCCCCCCAATGAAACTTGCCTTAACTTATCAAGGCTTTTATTTTTTAAATGTAATTCACTTATATCAATCAATATGAGTGTGTGACTGGTCCAAGGTCACCCAAAGAGCTTCCATGGCAGAATGGGGATTCGAACCCGGGTCTCCCAGATCCTAGTCTGATGCTCTAACCATGACAACACACTGGTTTCTATAGCTAACATTCTAACTATGCAAAGTGTTCTGCCTGTCTAGTACATTTGGATCGAGACACTGAGCCAAGGAGTCCAGGGTAGTATATATTGTTCTCCCTTCCCCTATTTCATCCTCACATCAACCCTGTAATTTAGGTTAGCCTAAGACTAACTGGCCCTGGGTCACCCAGTGAGCTTCACTGCAGAGTGGAAATATGAACCCGTATGTCCCCAAATGCCAGTTCAGCACTCTAACTATTACACCATCTTGGCTGTCACGCTGTTTCTGCAAATCCTGACTTCAGCTGTCCTTGCAGCGAATCTGTAAGTTACAGTTTCATAACTGTTTGTCAAAGGCTAGCAACTGTTTAATGTTGATTTAATAGGCATGCACGTTTGTTCCCACACTTGTGAAGAGAACTAAATGAAAGACCCACATTGGTAACATCTATTGGGGTGATGAAGTTGGATGAAGATTGCAACAGAAGAACAAATGCCCTTCCCTTCATTCATTTCCCCGTGTTTTGTTGTTTAATTGCCACAAACTTGGCCTTTAATTGCTATCGGTTTGGTGTAGCGGTTAGGAGCATGGACTCTAATCTGGGAGAACTGGGTTTGATTCCCTGCTCCTCCACATGCAGCTGCTGGTGTGACCTTGGGTCAGTCATAAGTTCTTTCAGAACTGTTCACTCAAGGGCAGTTCTCGAGAGAGCTCTCTCAGCCCAGCCCCACCTATCTCACAGGGTGTCTGCTGTGGGGAGGGGAAGGGAAGGGTATTGTAAGCTACTCTGAGACTCCTTCGGGTAGTGAAGGACAGGGTATAAATCCAATCTCCTCCTCCTCCGCCGCCAACAAAATTGGGACCCTATGGGCTCAGCCATTCCCTCCAGGCTAGGGCGGGGTGCTTGACAGGGGCCCTCAGGAGGCTGGATGGTGGTTGAGACTCTATAGTCTCCAGAAAGAAGCAGGAGACACAGAAAGTAGTGCTGAATAATCTTTTATTGGACACCAGCCCGTTCCATCTGTTTACTGGTTTTATGCCTAGGGCAGCTCCCTCACTCTTGGGCGCCATCCTCACCTCAGTATGTCCTGCCCTGCTCTTTCCCACACCTGCCTCATCTCACCTCCTGCTCTTCCTCCCAACTCCTGTGCACAATCACCTTTATCTCTCCCCACAACAGCTGCCACTGCTTGAGATAATCAGCACACGTTGCCTCCCTGCTCGTTCCCATTGGCCCCTGCTGCCCCAGCAGCAGGGTCTCAACCTTCACCACTGTGGATGCAGCCAGCCAACGGTGTCCCACACTGTATCTGGCCAGATGTGCCCTATGGGCTTGCCCCCTTCTCCTGCCCTGGCCCCATGCCCCCATCCTCCCCATAGGAGGGTTGCTCACCACAGGCATCTGCCAGAGAGCCCTTTCCCCTACCTGCCAGACATTTAGCAGGGATGGGTACGATCCTTCGAAAATGCACCTAAACTGAACAGAAAGCAGAGGACATATATCTAGAGAAGCTTATCCACTGAAACCAGTGAAAATGAAAAGGAACACAACAGCAAAAACAAACATGTGTAATCACCAATACTGAATATAATGAAGCTTTTGAAATGAAAATGAATTTAAACACGGCATGTCCGTATTGCTTGGGGCCATGTCTTCTGTGTATGAATGCAACTTTCACACCTGTGCACCTCGGAAGCATACAAATTCCAGAGCGGATAGCCCTTTGAGTCCTGTTGCAGCTACAATGGAAAAGTATCTTAAAGACTGACAGGTTTACTGAAGCATAAGACATCTTTAAAAAAAATAGTTAAAAGGGGGGAATGACAGCCAGGAAGCCGGGTCTGTAGCTGTGCCTGCGTGCCAAATTTTTCTACACCAAGCCTGCAGTGTGTTAGAAGGGTGACAGCAACTATTACTATTTAATACACATTTGGGAGCAGCAGTAGCATGCCAGGTCTTCTCCAAGACAGAGATGTGACGCAGACCCTGCACAGGAGGGCTTACAGTCTAAATGAGATGAATTACGCATTTCCCATCACTTGCCACGTGTTTCTCTCAACACTTGCCAAAGGGCAAGCCCACTTTTCCTGTGAAGCTCAGGGCTTGACCTCTTAGTCATCATCCCCAGATGAAATGAAGCCGAGCAGTGCAATCCTAAGCAGAGTGACACCTTTCTAAACCCACTGACGTCAATGGATTTCAAAGGGTCTCACTCTGCTTAGGATGGCTCTTTCTTCTGGTGTCAGTCTGGCAGTCAGTCCTTTGCATTGGTTTCCTCTATTCACCCTTGCTGGTTATCCAACAGACACAATTTAGATTGTAATTTCTCTAGGTCAGGGATTTGTCTTAATTAATTCTATGCCAGTGTGTGTAGTATAAAGTAGTAACAAAAATAATCTCACACTGTGACCGATTTCCCACAAGCAGTTGTGCTGCTGTCGCTCTTCCATTTGCTCTGGTTGCATTGGTCAATTTCACGCTATTCGTTCATGGCCACATTTTGACCCACATCTCCCCCACCCATTCCCCCCATGTCTTCTCAATCTTAAAAAACAAGGATCGAGAAGACACAGGGGAAATTGGGGGGAGATACAGATCAAAATGCAGCCGCGGGGCGAATAGTGTGAAATTGACCAGTGCATCCGGGGCAAACGGAAGAGCGACGGAACTCTTAAAAGGGAAACAAAGTTTTAAATCTGTATGCTGAAAACTCATGAACTTTTAAACGTTTTAAAAAGAATTTTGTCAAAGAGGTTCCGGAACTCCATTTCAGCGCATTCCCCTAGGGAAAAAAGCCCTGGGTTTTCTTAACAAATGGCAAGTTGGACACACAGCTCTACAAATGAAGGAAATCAGGAGTTCACTGCATATGCAGAACTCCTTCTGATCCAGGTCTGAGTGACAGGAAGTATTGATTGGATAGGATCCAACCAGCTTTTATGCTCAATTTTGTTCAGTGTCCCCTCCTTACTACCACCCTTAATCCATGTCCCTGTGATGTCCAGCATAGCTGTTTCCGGTGGTCAAAGGGACCTCTCCTCCTTTCACCTGCAAAAACCTGGCTGGATCCAACTCCTTGTCCACTTTGTAAGTGACAAAGCCTTCTACTTCTCCAGGTTCCCATTCACTCATTTCCTTGCATGTGAACCCCTGTCGTTGAAGGAAACTTACTTCCACCTGAAGTCTGCATAGGGTCTTGATCTCTGTGAGATTCTGGACTCCAGTAACCCTTTGTGCAAGCTAGGCTTTCCATTTTTCAAGGCTCCAGGCTCTGGCCTGCTGCATGGATATATTTCCCCACCCTTATTCTATTTCCAACTTAAACAAATGACAGGTCAGGGCTCCAGCTCTTCTTTGCCTTTCCACTGTGATGCTTATAAATCTTCTTGGTTCTGTTGTGTCTGGCCGTTGTCCAGAAAGAAACCTGCCGAATGAAGAGGCAATGCTGGAATAATTTATCAATGTTAACAGTGGGAATAGTGGGCTGAACAGTAGTTTTTGTGCTATGACTGAGCAAAACCACTGCGAGCACTTACCTAATTGAAATAATATGGCGTACGCTCCCGTAATTGCTCTCCTTTGATAACTTTGATTAGGTCATGTTTTCTCAGTTAATTGTAATAAAACGTATATACATATGAGTAATAAGGACAAGGGGGCCTGTAGAAAATGGGAACAGGCCACAGTGGGTCTTGTTTTCAGACACAAATGTTGTCTTTAAATTAATTACAATGGAAATGACAGGACTTGGCAAGCTTGGGGAATGTAATCAACAGCTATGATACTGAGTAGCTGGTTCAGGATGGAAGACGCATTAGTGAAATCTAAGCTTGGCTGTCTCTGTTGAGTAGAGGGGGGGGTGGGAAAGAGAGGGAAAGCAACATCCTGGCCAACTCTTCCTTTGCAAAAACGCTGGCCTTGGTCAGAGTTCCAAAAGACATGCAGAGAAACAGAGTCTGACTGATCCTTCGTGGAGGCAACAATGTTGGCCTTCAGTGAAGACTCATGGCCCGATTCCCCACTGGAGGGAAAAGAATAGGTCAACGGGAGAGAAGTATGTGGTAGCGTGAGGACGATGCTGCAGCCTTCTTTCACATTGGTTCCGCAGGACCGGACTAGAACTTGTGCCATACTCTTTGCCATTGTAAAGTGTAATTTCTTGACCAGCTCTTAAGTGGCTTGATTTTGGAATGAGTAGAAGAATCAGAAGGGCCCTTCCGGCTGATTCGTTTAAACAGGAACGATGTGCCGTTCGTGCTAATTAGCCACAGGGAAGCCAGATGCCTTTCCCCTAAGGTAGCATTTCTGCTGCAGCAGATATCAGATTTTTTCCAGCATTAAGTTATTATGTCTTGTCAGTAGGAAAATGGCATTCTTCCCCCAGCCGGCCCACCTACCGTTCTCCCAATGGCTTGTACTGTGGGATTGTGTGGAGCATAACTTGGTCTGTCGATGCAGTTTGCCACCTTCCCTGTCCGTGAACATTTCTGCATTTTATTAATACAAGATGATAATAACATTGCCTCTTCAGAGGCGAAAAAACACTCACTTGGCAATTCATGCACAAGAGTGATCATCTAAGCCTTTTCGAAAAGGGAGAAAGGTATCCATACCTGCAAGCTTGCCAGCTTTCACAAAGCAATGAACAATTTCTTTAATATTTTTTTCAGTGAGTACATTTATATTTGAGCTCTTCTGCTTGAGGCAGCAAACAGGGAAAATACAGAACATCAACAATACACATTTAAAACAAAAAAACAATAAAGTGATTAAGAAACATGAAACCAGACTAATTCCTCTGGAGGAAAACCAGCAAGAGGTGTGTTAAACCCAGCAGACAATAAAAATCAACACTATACATACAATCAGGCCCCCAAATGAACCTTGATTTATTTAGATATTTATACCCTACTTTTCTCCACAATGGGGACTAAAAGCACCTGACAGTATTGCTCTCCCTTCCTCCATGTTATCCTCCCAACAACAACCTTGCAAGGTAAGTTAGGCTGAGAGAGAGAGATTGGCCCAAGGTCACCCAACAAGCTCACATAAAAAAAACTCCCCCACAATGGCTCCCATGTTTGGTTTTCATCAGCAGAATTGGAACCTCCACATCCAGAGGCAGCAAACCTCTGAATACCAGAGCTGTATCAGGGGAAGTCCTTGGACTCCATGTATGCCCTGTTTGTTGGCTTTCTGGGGCAGTTAGCTGGCCACTGTGTAAAACAAGATGCTGGATTTGATGGTCCACTGTGGTGATCCATCAAGGCACCTCTCCTGATATTTATTTCTAAATCTGGTTGCTCTAGTCTGAACAACAATATCTATGTGTTTCTAAAGAGCATATCACTTGTTGGGAACCACAGGCATAAATTTAAGTGTGTATCCAAACGCAAGTGCATTCTATCCTCATTGAATTAATTGGAATGGGATGTGCATTTCATGTGCCTTCACATGTATGCTCTTGATCAACGGTCACCACTAATAGCTTATGCAACCATAACTAGATTTGGTCCATTATCAACTGTGGTTAATGTATCACACACACCAAGTCTTTGGGCCATTATCGACTGTGGTTAATGTAGTACACACACCGTGTGTATTTCCTACCCTCATGTGAAGTTTATGTCATGTTACTGGATCAGCATATTCCACACTATGATCACACTATGATCAGACATGCAGTTTGATCCGTTGCTGCTGCTGTTCACTTAAGGATTTAAAGTGCATGATCAGACAGCGACATCTGTCTGTTGTGCCCCAGTCGTCTGTGTCCCATTCCCCATTCCCCCTTACTGCAATTTTCTTTGATACCTGAGAAAGTCCAGTCCTGTTGGTCTGAGCTGGTTCCAAAATGAACTTCCTGGAGGAAATGACTGCTTTGGAGGGTGTAATCTATGGCATTAGATCTGTCTGATGTGCCTCCCCACCTCAATCTCCACCATCCCCAGGCTGCACCTTTCAACTATCTGGGAATTTCCCAACCCAGAGTTGGCATCCCTATCTCCTTCCCACCCAACAACCAACCTACCTTTATCTGCCCCTCTGTCTTCAGCTTTCTGTGTCTCCTTTCCCCCTGCAGCTTCTATTGAGGATAGCTATGGTCTTTCTCCACAGTGGCAACTAAAGCAGTTGACATTATTCTCTCATTTTTATCCACACAACAACCCTATGAGTTGGTTAGGCTGAAAGTATGTGACTGATCCAAAATCACCCAGTGAGCTTCCACAGTGAGATGAGGATCTACACCTGGGTCTCACAAACCCTACTCTGAAGCTCTAACCATGATACTACACTAACTTTCATAGGGTGGCTGCTGTTTAGGGTTGCCAAGTCTTACCGGTGTCATAGCGGGGGAGTCCTGGGCCCTCTCCAGGAGTCCCTGTGCGTGTGTGCTTCACATGTGCATATGCCACAATGACATCACCCAGAAGTGATATCATCACACCAGGCACATTGCCAGGCGACACTCTGGTAATTGCCCTGAAACTCTATGGTACCATAGAGTTTTCAGGGTGATTGCTGGAGCATCGCCCGGCGATGTGCCTGGCATGATGATGTCACTTCCAGACAATGTCATAGTGCCAGGCACATTGGCCTGATCTGGCCACTTCACGGGTGGGGTTCCCCCTGCCGGCTGGATCCGGACTGCCGGACTGGAGACCATTTTAGTGGGGGAATCCCCCCCGGGGGGACTTGGCAGCCCTACTGCTGTTGGACAGTAGCTAGCAGCCAGGCCTAGTGGAATCATGCAAGTCAAGTGATATCTTGTCAGCCAGAGGGTGCTGCTAGGCCTAGGTTTGCCAGCATGTAGGTGGGACCTGGAGATTCCCCAGAATTACAACTGAACTCCAGACAACAGATATCTGTCCATTCTGGAGAAAATGGGTGGACTTTGTGGCATTATATTCAGCTGAGGCCTCTCCCCTCCTCAAACTCTGCACTACTCAGACTTCACCACAGAATCTCCAGGAATTTCCCAACCTGGAGCAGCCAATCCTAGTTCCAAACCTGGCTCCAAAACTCCTGCTATTTAGCCATACTGCATGAGGAATCCTCCCCAATCTGAGATCCAGTTCTGCTTTCTCTCCCCCCCCCCACCCCCAGCTATCACTGTTGATGTGGTGAGGCCTAGAGTAGGCCTGTGGCAGCCATTTCAAAAGGTACTGGAGGAGGAATTCAACTCTCCCCCAGTTTGGATTTTTAAAAACTTTTTGGATTTTTCTGCAGACCCACAGAGTCCCCTGAGTCTATAGAAAAACCTGTTGTGGGAGAGTGTGCCCCCTATCTGTGGAAATAAATATCTGCCCACAGAGGGTACTGTTGAAAATTAGATATATAGATAAGCAACACCAGTTAAAATCAATATTTTGTAGCCAAAAACAGATCCTTCAGTGTCCCAATCCTGCCATTTTTTTTGGAAAGCTTGTTGCTAAACTGAAGGGGGAAAAAATCCAATTATACTTAAATGGTATGGAATCACAACTCTGAAGGCTGATGATTTTCTACTGGAATGATAATAGCCAGAAGCAGAGCTATTTTTGTGCCTTATGATAAATAGGGAATAAAACATTGTGTTTCTCTTTGGAAACTCTGAGAAGATGATCTGTATCCCCCCCTTGTTAAAAGTCTTTTTGCAGTGAATTATTTTTTCCCCCATTGTGGTCGGATATCCTTCAAAAAAACCCGACTCTGGATAGTGAATATACAGAAAAGCCAAGTTACTAAAACATCTTTCCTTTTTTGTCCTTGGTTGTTTGGGGCTCTGGGTTGTCTTTGTATATTTTCTTTTACTGGGAAATATCCCAGCTGTTTTCTTGAAACTGCCATTTCTGTCTCTTGTTAGGGCAACTCTCCTTTCATATTTCGTGTTTTGCTCAGAAAGGAAACCTGTGCTACCATTTTTATTTTCTAAAAAATAATTCTTATCAGCAGATTATTTTAACTGTTAGCAAAATGCTTGTAATTAAGAACATAAGAAAAGCCGTGCTGGGTAAGAATCTTTCTAGTCAAGCATCTTGCTTTTCACCATGCCTAAGCAGATGCTTCTTGGGGGCCTACAAACATGGGGACCCCAGCTGCCTTCTGTTGTAACCCCCTCCCTGCAACTGATATTCAGAGGTACACTGCCTCTGGATAAGGAGGTTCCATTTCACCATGGTGGCTAATAGGCAATGATGGAACAACACTATATAAACATGTCTAATTTTAAAGTCAACTACACCAATGGCCACCACTATATCTTTGTGGTAGTTTACAATACCGTACCATTTTGTGCTCATTGGGGGGAAAATCACCTGGATTTCTGTTCAAGTGTCCTTTATGGTATCACACCAGTGAGTCTGGGGAATTTTAAAGATTACTAGTCCCAGGAAGCCATGGGCATGTCATGAAGACAATAGCCTGGTCCTGCTATGGACCCCAAATTTCACCATTGATGTACAAGGCATTCACCCTACTCCAGACAAGGTGCATGCCATCACCCAGGTGCCAGCTCCATCCTCAAAAGTTGAGCTACAAGCATTCTTAAGGTTGCTCAACTTCTACCACTTATTCTGTCCTCACAAAGCAGTGGTTGCTGAACCCCTTCATCGTCTGCTGGATAAGAATGCCAAGTGGGTCTGGGGTCCCCGCCACAATGCTGCTTTCCAAGCTATCAAGGACTTGTTAACGTCAAATATGGTACTTGAGCATTTCGATGAAACTCTTCTGGTGGTCCTGGCATGTGATGCCTCACCCTACGGGGTGGGGGCCATACTTGGGCATTGCCTAGAGGATGGCCAGGAGGTCCCTGTCATGTATTATTCACGAACTTTAGCCATGGTGGAGCACAACTACACCCAAATCGACAAAGAGGCACTGGTGATAGTGGTGGGCATGAAGAAATTTCATGACTAATTGTACAGCCGGCCCTTCACCATCATCACTGACCATAAGCTGCTCCTGGGGTTGCTTGCTCTGGACCTCCAAACCCCTCAGATGCTGTTTCCCTGGTACTCTGCTGGTCCATTTTTTTGGCAGGGTATCAATATATGTGAAGAGCTGGACCTGCCAAGTGCCCCAGTGTGCCCTTGGGAGTTTTCACACAAACCATGGGTGAGAGTGCATGTGGACGTTGTCGGGCCATTCCAGGGGTAGATCTTCTTTATCCTAGTGGACACCTACACTAAGTGGTTAGAGGTGTTTCCTGTTGGCTCTGCCTCCTCGCAAGCAGCCATCAGATCCCTGTGGTGTATTTTTAGCACGCACGGCATACCGGACACCCTGGTCTCAGACAATGGGACAGCCTTTACATTGGTGGAATTCCAGGACTTCATCAACTACTATGGGATCAGGCACATACACTCCACGCCCTTCCACCTCACCATCAATGGCCAGGCAGAATGGATGGTTTGCACAGCTAAGGAAGCTCTGCAACACCTGGACAAGGGGGACTGGCATTACAGGCTGGCAGCGTTCTTGTTCAGGCAATGGTCGACACCACACACAGCGACAGGATGAAGTCCAGCAGAGATGCTCATGGGAAGGTGCCTCACCACACGCCTAGATTGACTTCACTCTGACTGGGCCCCAGAACACAGCATGGCACCAGAGTTCCAGGCAGCACCCTGAGGATTCTTTCTGGGGAACCCAGTCTATGCGAACAACTTTGCAAAGGGACCCCAATGGATTCCCGCTCAAGTGCTTTGTGTGACCAAGCCACTCTCTTACGAGGTCTCCGGAGACAATGGTCAGGTGTGGAAGGAAGACAGTGAAGACAGTGAAACCACAACCACGACAGCCGGGGCCAGGGAAATGAGAATTACAGCCCCAGATGCTCCCCAACCGACAGCCCCAGACACTCCCCAACCGCCAGAGCGGGAGGACATTATATGTTTTCATTGGGTTAAACTTTGGTGAAACAAACAAATGCCAGTATTCTATGCATGTTTGCTTAAAATTAATCCCACCGAACACAATGGCAACTACTTTCATGTACCCATGCTTAAGACTGTACAACATTTACTTTTTACTGGTTTAGCCCTTTTAATTCTTTTGAATTTACTTCATTTATCCACCGCCTCCCTCCCCAACAAGGACACAAAGTGGCTTACTTTGTTCGCTTCCCCTCCATTTTATCCTCACAGCAACCCTGTGAGGTCGGTTGGTGAGAAAATACATGATTTGGCCAAAGTCCCCCAGCAAGCTTCCATGCCAAAGTGGGGGTTCGAACCTGGATCTTCCAGATACTAATTCAACATTCTGACCACTACACCACACTGATCCTACAAGATGTTTTGTGTGCAGCCCCTCTCAGAGGTCCAGAGAAGCCTAGTACGCTTCTCCTATTTCATGCCAAGAGTGCGACAGCATCTTCTGACCTATCTTTAATATTGAGAAGAGACTAACAATTGCAGTTAAGCAGTAATTATCATCATTAATCAATAACTGACTGCTAAAATACTGTAGTACATTATGGATAACCAGTTCATCAATCAGAATCAAAATGTACATTTGTGTCTTACAGGAACTATTTCTCCCTACAGTTATAACTGAAACTTTCTCTGTGCTGCCTTTGATGTCTGGTTAACCAATTTCAGAAGGCAATTTAAGGTTGTATTACAGATATAATTTAGCATGTTTATTTCTTTTCTTTTTCAAGACCCTGGTGCCAAGGCAGTCCTTTAACCAAAACAGTTATATAGCCAGGATACTAATTAGCAGTAATGAAGGTTAGTTAGGCACCTGTGAATAAGCTGATGGAGCTATAAGCCACATCAAATGCAGTGATTTTTCATGTTAACGAGCGTGACCTTTCATTGTTATTACACGGTTTTTTCACAAATGTTTTATGGTTCCGTTTCTGAAAGTGCAGATATTCAAGAAGCTTGTGAGCTGCTGAGCTGAATTACAACAGTGACTGTTTCATACCTGGGAACTATGGCTATATTATCCTCACTTGGCCGAGTCCTCAGTAGAGTGACTGTGGCTCAGTGGTGGAGCAACTGCTTTGCATGCAGAAGGTCCCAGGTTCAGTCCCTAGCGTCTCCATCCACCCAAAGATCAGGTAGCAGTGGTGTGAAAGTCTTCTACCTGAAGCACTGGAAAGCTGCTAAAAGTCAGAGTAGACAATTCTGACCTGAACGAACGAATGGTTTGACTTAGTATGAGGCAGATTCAGATGGAAAACGAAGGAGAATATAAGTATTCTCATATTGGCGGGTAGGGCGGGGTACAAATTTAAATAATAAATAAATAAATAAATATGTAAGGTGAGCAGGTCCACATAGTATGCGTAAGAGGAACAGAAGAAATGTAAAGTGGAGGGAAGACTCAGAATGTTTATGCCAGTTTATGAGAAATCAGGAATACTAGTATATATTAAATCCAGTATAAACTCCGAGGCCACCGCAAAAAACGGCCTCTGGTAGACTGCACTCCTATTTCCCTAGAGTAAACAACAGATAACCCTGACCTGGATAACTCAGGCTAGCCCAGTCTTGCCAGATTTCAAAAGTTTAACATGTTTGGACCTGGTTTGTATTTGGATGGGAGACCACAAAGGGATACCAGGTTCACAACACAGAAGTAGGCAATGGCAAACCACCTTTTTTTGTCTTGAAAACCTTACGGAGTTGTCATAAATCAACTGTGACTTGATGGCACTTCCACCACCACCATGCAATTGGTAGCTCTTCAAGCCCTTAAAACATCTTACCTACACTTGGATCCAGTGTCTCCAGGACACATGTAGAAGAGGCTGTAATGCATTCAGGGCCTGGGGCTGTCTGTCTGTCTGGTGGACAGCTGTTCTTAGGGACCTTCAGTTCCATCTCAAACTGCTAAAGCTTTGTATCTTCTAATCGACCAACAGTGCTATACTCATGAACATTCCTGTCAGCAGCTCTGGATTAAATGAGTCAACTGATCCCTTCCAGTTCCGTGGTCCTTTAATAGCAGAGTTTCATAGCACCTTTAAAAAAAATGATTTCCCTTATCCCACAGGACGAGAAGATCCAGAAACTTTTGAATTTCAGTGGATGTATCTGTGCACGATCTTCTTAGGCAAGGTTTGCATAGTATGTAGCCCGTCTGCAAACCCTTGAATTTGAAGCTCATGAACTGCATAGCCATTCCATTAAATTTCTAAATCGGTACTAGGAAGCACCCCCCACTCATTTCACTGCACTTAAGAATTTCCCAATTCACTTCACTTGAGATGTTCCATCTAGCACTGCTGTGGGGAGTGGAATTTCATTTTCTGAAGTTCAGTTTTTTTTTCAGTTCAGCCTTTGATTCCTAATATTTTCTTCTCATTCAAAAGAGGAATTTCTCTTTGATTTCTTTTTGTAGGCTTCTGTTATACCATATTGTGGTGCACTGTGCTTTTGTAAATGCACCCCTTGTAGGGCTTTGTTGTTGTTGTTTTAATGTTATACACCACAGATAGGCGGGGCAGGAAGGTCTGGGAAACCGTTGCCAGCCTCTGAGCATCTGCAGAGTGAAATGCTGAAGTTGTACAGAACCTCCCTTCCCGCCCCTCCCCCCTTCAGATTTCTCTTTGGATTAAAAAAGGAATTGATTCAAAGCAGAGTCTGAACTCCTAAAGAGAGGGAAAGAAATGGATTGTTGTGTTTCAGGGAGAAAAAAACGGTAAAATAGGAATTAAGAGAATTTCTCTTAACCACACTAGAGCCATCTGTTCCTTTATTTTTTCAGGCATTGATGTGCCTCCATTGAAATGGATTGGGATCAGTGTTCCCTCTAAGCTGAGTTAGTGTGAGCTAGCTCACCATTTTCTAGCCTCCGGCTCACATACTTTTGTCTTAGCTCAGGAAGGATGGCTCCAGAGGAAACTAATTTATGCAGTAACCCAATCACTCACTCACAACTTTGATGCCACTAGCTCACCAAGTAGAATTTTTGCTCACAAGACTATAGCTTAGAGGGAGCACTGGTTGGGAAGCCCATATGCAAGAGCTCCATGTGTGCATTGCTGTGGGGCTTTGTTTCTTTGCATAGGCGGTAGGTATAAAGCTACTAATACAGATTTTTCTTTTCTTTTTTTAAAAAAGTCCTTCAGTTGTTTCTCTGCATGTAATAGACAAAGGCGACGTATTTAGCAACACAGCCCAATAGTGGCTTGCCATGTTTCTAAATTAGATTAGTATATCAGCATGACACTCTGCAAATGGCTGGGGGGAAATGGGTTGTGTGTGGTAGTTAGCATTAACACCAATGTGAAGGACATACCGAAAAGAGTGAAACTTTATTGCTAAACATGATGTCAAACTTAGTTACTGTACATCACTTCCAGACATGAAAGGGGCCCTGTCAGGTCAAATTAGGCTCCACAATTTCTCTCTCTCTCTCTCACACACACAAAAAGAGTAGCTTTTGCAAATCTTAAGACTCAAAATGGTTTCATGATGTTTATTAAAATCCTATTGGGATTTTTTTTAACAAGTGAAATGCTCCCCTGCTGTGTTTGCAACATAAGCCCCATACCACAGTACAAGACTTACTGTTGGCCTCAGAAAGCCGAAAACAATTCATGAGAAACAGAATCTTGAAATACATGTAACAACATGTGAAAGGGGGAGCAGAAGGGTTAGTGTTTTATTGTGCCCTAGTTCCAGTAGCAAGCCGAATAAAGCTTTTAAAGACTGCACGGATGATATTTGATGATGACAAACACTACAGTGTCAACAATTACACCAAGATTTGAATGTATGAAGATTAACTATAAAATTATTATAATATAAAAAGATTCATATAGGTATAGAAAATTCATATGCACGTGCAAACACAAACAAGTTCATTGCCACGTGTTTTCTTTTGTAGGGGGTTGTGTTATTTTTTGTTACATTTATGGGGTTTCAATGCAAATTTCAATGCTTTTCCAATATAGAAGCCGAAGTTCAGTACAGAAGTTCAACCCTAAAGTGATCTTCAGCTCTGGAAGCATATCAGTAGACAGTGGTATGATTGCTTGAATCCCAAATTACCATTTCTACAAAATCTTAACACATCTGAAGTGCTATGTAAGTGCCAAGTGTTATAGTTTCTGTTCCTTACAAATGGGCTATGTATCTAAGGTTGCAATCACACGCACAATTAGCCCCAGTATAGGTGTGAATGCTGGGCGGATTAAAGGAGTGCGATCACACAACATCTGGGAAGCACCCTGCAGCCGTCGGCAACCCATTTTGCATCGCCACACAAATGGATTTAAAAGACACCTCTGAAAGTCTGGTAGCAAATGGGTTGCTATGGGCCACAGATGGACTTTCCCATGTCTGATCGCTCCAGTGCACTCTCATGGCATCGGGATGGTCTGATCAGGCCATCCTGACTCCGTGCCGTTGTTTCCCCTCCTTCTCACTATGTGCATCATCGCACACCCCATAGGGAGCCCTCAGGGCTGAGGTGCAAATCATTGATCCCTCGTTTAAGTGCATCAGAGACAAATGGCAAAAAAAAAATGACGCACCCATGGTTGCATCTGATCACGCAGAGTTGGGCTGTGCCCGCAGCTTCAAAACACTGTGTGATCACGCAACTGCGGGTCAACTTCCACCAAAGGAAATAGCCTCTCTTCCCCCCTGCTTTATCCCGTGTGTGTGACCGCAACCTAAGATGATGCATTTTTTTCTCTCAGATGAGCTAATATTTGGGTGGAGATAGGGTTGCTCTGGGAAATTAAAATGGCCAAGGAGCAAGCCAAACTGAGTGGCCCCTGTGGCGTCCTTAAGCCAGTGTCAGAGAGGATATTCCGCTCAGATCCAGCCAGCAGTGCCAAAGATCGGGAATGGCTTGCTGACTTCTTTCTTCTACATTGTTGCTGATCAGTAGGTAGCCCACCAGGGCAATGGCTCACCAGGAACCTGTCCTGTCTGTTAAAAGGCCATTTCCTGGAGGGGGGGAATGGTACAGGAAGAATGAGTGGAAGCCCTTCCTTCCATTTCCCCAGTCAAATAAGCAGCCGTATGCTTTGAAGCTGAAGGATGAGGAAAGCCTTGGTTATGGATTTCCACAATCACATCTCATCTGAGTCTTAGGGAAACAGATCATATGGATGGGGTTGTTTTTCGGTGGGGCATTACTAGCAGCTAAGCATTATGTCCACCCTCTCTCAACCTAACCTACCTCACAGGGTTGTTGTGAGGATAAAATGGAGGAGAAGAGAATTATGTAAGATGCTTTAGGTCCCTTTTGGGGAGAATGCAGAGAAAGGCAGGGTACAAATGAATTAAATAAACAGATAAATAAATTTACGCCTGCCAGACACCATCCCAGGAAACAGAAAAACCAGCAGATTCTATGTAGAATCAAAGTCCTTCCTAAGCCAGTGAACTTGTTGGCCAGCAAGGCACCCTTGGGTGCTCTTATGGATTTTTATCCATAAGTTTGAACTCTGTGTCGCCAGCAGTGGAAGGGACTTGCGCTTTCTTCTCCACATAGGAGCCAGCTCCAGCCCAAGCCAGGAGGCTGACACCCCAAGCAGTTCACCCAAGACAAGGACAAAGGACTCCTCTTGCCATGAGGCCTCCTTCTGTCAGACATCCGCTGGTTAACCCCCATTCCTCAATATACATCTGAATAAGTTATGCTAACAAGACTGCCTAGCACCTACTGTGCCAGCCATCAGATACTTGGCTAAAACCATCAACTGACAATAGGTTGGCCAGGTGAGTCATCGGACCCCAGACTCAGTGTCTGTTTCCTGGTGAAGTCATACTTTTGCAACACTGACCAAACCCCTGGACCTCCTCCCTTTGTTCACCTTTAACCTATAGCAAGGTCCAACAGGGACGGACCGCCTAGTAGGAGTGTTAGTGGGTTGTGGTCTGCAGAGCCCGCCCCAAGACCCCCAATAAAAGTCCAAACCCAGAGTCACTCGGCCTCTTGAGCCATCGCCCTCTATCTTACCTATTGACCCTTCAGTCCAGCTTTCTGTCCCCAACCCTTGCCTCCATCTTTAAACCCTTTTTCTCTCTCTGGACTCGCGATCCAGGAGAACCACGTGGTCTTGCCGGTTCAAGCCTCGTGGCCCCATAGCTTTTATACCTTTCTTCCCAAATCCAACTCATCTTGACATCGGACAACGCACCTAAGGTAACGTGCTTTCCCCACCAACGAAACCTGCTCATGCAACAGTGCTATTTTCTCGCTTTATTTTATTAGTCCTGTAAGATTGTGTGTGTGATTACGATTTTTGTATGCTTGATTACATGATCCAGTAAACAACATTGAACTTGGAACCTGCCTCACGTGCCTCTTTCCTTGAGATCTCCCGGGAGGGGTGGGACCCTGGTATAGTTGGCAAGAACCCGTGTATTTTGCTGATTGCTAAAGGTAAAACAAAGCAATTCGGCTAACAGAATTGGGGGCTCGTCCGGGATCTGCCCTGAGGGTTAAATTTCGCGCCATAGTCGACAGGCGTGTCTTTAACCCACAGACGTAAGGGAAAAACCACTTCCGGAACTCTTGGAGAGGCTGTATGATTGGTTTCTGTCTGCGTGCCTGGCTCTAGTGAGCAACCTATCGTGGGTGGCTTCCCCCTTCTCTCTCTCTCTCTTTGAACCCCAGGTCAAACTGTGTGGCCGTCCGCGCGTCTATCTTGTGGGAAGGGACCCCAAAGAAGACCAGAGTAGGGCGCTAGGCCAGTTGCACCAACACCACATACACTACATACACCCGCTGAATCCGAAAAAAGGAACCTTTCTTTGAGCGCACCCTTGCTCCTCCCTTGCCTTACTTCACTCAACGAAGTGGAAATAATTAATTTAGGTTCGGGGTTACCCTGAGAGGCATATTGTCTGGAAACCCTACTGGCTAGAGAAAGTCCAGTGCTCAGTGAGTCCGCCATAGCTCACTATTGTCTGAGTCCGCCATAGCTCGTAGTTGTGTTGAGCCCGCCATAGCTCAGTGAGTCCGCCATAGCTCACTATTGTCCGAGTCCGCCATAGCTCGTAGTTGTGTTGAGCCCGCCATAGCTCAGTGAGTCCGCCATAGCTCACTATAGACTGAGTCCGCCATAGCTCAGGTCTGTGGTTAAAGGTAATCCAGAGAGGCTAGGAGAAGCCTAGAAACCTTATAATACGGGTTAGGAGGTAATCCCGTCAGAGAAGCGAGGCTTGGCCACCCCGTTCTCGAAACCCCAAAGTTAAGAGGTAGAGGAACCTCGGAGACAGAGGAGTCTCTTTGGGTTGGAGGCACCCGGAGTCTGAAGGAACGGATATTCCTCAGCTTCAAACGCCAGGTTATTGGGTTAAAGAGTAATCCCTGAGCGTCGCGGGGTGAGAGTCCCCCGGCCCTAAAAACTGCATAGAAAGTGTGCTAATTAGTAGTAACGTTAGCCTCCTTGTGCTAACAAAAGCAGCTTTGAGACCTAAGAGAAGCGGAAGAGACAACTTCCCAGTTTTTGCCCCTGTTGTACGTGAAAACAGGAGAATCCCTACAAAGATGTTTCGTACCAAGGAGGACGAACCTAAGCTAGAAAAATGGCTGGTGAAAAAGGGTAAGTCTCCTTGGAAGGAAGGATCTTTCAAGGGCCCCAATCCATTAGAAATAGCCCGGAGTGCTTTCCAGGACTATTGCACAAGCCAGAAACCTAGTTCCACTGCCAAGGACATAGCCGCCAGTTGGGCTTTATACACGGCTTTGCAGGACGCTGCTGCCGTCATTACACGCCTACAAGCGGATGTGGACCGACAGGAGGAACTCGTAAGAGATAGGGACCAACAATTGGAGGAACTTGTAAAAGAAAGCAACCAAAAATTCGAGTTGCTAGTCCAAGAGGCTAACCAAAAATTAGAGGAAACCAATAAGGAGAGTAATCAGAAGCAAGAGACCATAGTCAAAGAGTATCAGCAAAGGCTGGAAGAACTAAACGTTCAAAATAAGGCAGCAGTGGATAGAGAGGTGGCCAGATTCGACAGATTAGAATCTAAATTCGAGGCCACCAAAGAGGAATTAGTGGAAATAAAAAGTAAGCATGAACAAGATCTCACGTTCCAACGTACAAATTATGAGGAACTTATGGCCAATAAACAAGATGAACTAGAACAAGAGATTAACCAGCTGAAAGCAGCCCACGAGGACGAGGAGCATAGGCTGAGGACCGAGAAACTAAATGTAATTCTGGCAAACCAGAGTCTTACTATTGCGGTCCAAGATGCCAATAAAAAGATCGAGGGCCTAAACCGTAAGGTAGAATTGACAGAGAGCGCATTGACTCAGTCAAGAGAAGAGATAAATACTTCTAAGGCTGCGGCAAAATACTTAGTGGAACAGAACCAAATTAAAATACAGCAAGCTAATCACGAGGCTTGCCAAAGGGAAATTGCCACCCTGAAGAAGCAAGTGGGAATACAGAATGCAGTGATCTCCACTGTACACCCCGGAAGTATGATAAACCTCTCAGAAATCTCGGCCATTGAACCCAGCGCCCCTATGCACCCCATTAGCACAAAACATACGGTGATCACAGAAGGCGATGATACATCCACCCAGGTTGTGACCGAGACCAGGCTCTGGAAACCCGATGAGGTTAAGGCAGTAGCTGAGCAATTGGGCCCTCTCACGAGGGAGAATTCCGTACAATGGATGGCCAATGTAGATATGATTTACAACTCCGCTAGCGGAGAAGACCTCACATTGGTGGCCCGTCAGTGCGTAGCAGCCCCCCAGCTTCCAACTCTCAATGCAGCCATTGCGAGTGGCAACTTAACTGCAGCTTCAAAGACGAAGTGGATGCAGGACGTCCTTAAATATCTGAATCCCAACACTACTTTACTTGCTCTCTATGTGTTGGAAAGACAGAGCCCCAATGAAGATCCAGAGACATATATGGCTAGGAAACAACTATTAGCTGTCCTAGCAGACCAAGTTGCTATAAAACCTACCACTGGTGCGCCTGACTATGAGGAGGACGATTTCAAGGAAGCACTTGTAAGTGGCCTCCAAACCCAAGCCCAACTATCTTTAAACATAGCAGATGGTGCGTCAACTACTTGGACAGATCTGGAGAAAAAGATTAAAAGAATAGCCTCTCTTCTCCGGGGTGCTGGAGCTCTAAAACCCCATAAAGGCAAGAAATTAAAGGATAGGGAGGATGACGAACCCATACAGGCGATAACTTACGCCAACCATGGGCCCCATTCGCAGTTCCAACCGTCTGGAAAGTATGAGCCCAAAAATGACCGATACCCTAGACAGGACCGGTATGAGAGAGGCAAACCTTGGCAGAACAATTATCAGAGAGGAGGAGGAAATTTCAGAGGAAAAAGGGAATATCGAGACTACCGCAGCAATCCTGCCCAGGCCCACCTCCAGCCTTCCGCACCACCTCCTCAAAACTATCAGGGCCCCCCTCAAGGCCAATACGGGCAGCCACAAGGCCAAGCAAACCAGCCACAGGCGTATCAGCCGTCGGCACCTGAACCGAACCCCAGCTACCAGCCTCCGGAGACGTCCGATACCTTGAGGAGGCAGGTATGGATGCAGCTTAGGGAAAGGGGCTACGAAATGGAAAGATTCCACAAGCAGCCTAATAGTGTTCTGCTTCGTGCATTGGCTGAGAGTGAGGAGAAGGCACAGGCACCAGGTCAGCCCATCTACCCGGTGCTTAGTAAGGAACTGTCAGAACTAACAAAGCACAGATAGGGCTGCCCGGAGTCCCGAGCTCTCCCCAATGGCGTTGTGGCTCCCTTGAAGCCCGATACATGGGGGAGACCGACCGTGAAAGCAGGGGTCGGGACTCCAGGGAACAGTAAGCCTGCTACCCTTCTCATCGACACCGGGGCCGCTCTCAATGTACTAAGTCCATATCTAGCTGCCCACGGCCAACCCACTCAGGAGGCCATTATGCTCGCCGGTTTTGCTGGAGGCGCACACAGAGCCACGGTCTGGAAAGACGTTCCGTTAACTGTAGGAACTCTTTCTACCCTCGTGTCTGCCTGCGACAATCAAGGTGAGGATGCTGGCATCCTAGGGGTCCCCTTTTTCCAAGCACACGGCTTGACTATTGATCTAGCAAACGGCTTCCTCTGGCAAATTCCAGAGGGCCCTCGCGAAATCAATGCAATCCATAGATGTGCGGCCCTCAAAGCTCCTCTCCCTCTGGCCCCAATTGAGCCTAGCGATCCCTGGATCCGAGATTTTCCTGAGGTCTGGATCAAAGACAAGGCAGAATGTGGGACAGTGAGAGATGCCTGTGTTCTCATCGAAGGTCAAGATCCTCCGCCTCAGAAACAATATAAATACCCTGCAGAAGCTGAAAATGGAATAGCCAAAACCATAGAAGGCCTTTTACAATGGGACGTAATCCTCCCCATGCAGTCTATATGCAATGCCCCTCTGTGGCCAGTCTTAAAGGCTGACGGTGTAACCTGGAGAATGACTGTGGACTTCCGAGCCCTGAATGCTGTAACCCCACCAGTAGCGCCTGTAGTAGCCAAATACCACGAGATCCTTGCAGCCATTGCGGCCGGATCTCGATACTATAGTGTGATTGATTTGGCTAACGCGTTCCACTCGATCAAGCTACACGAGTCTTGCTGGTATAAATTCGTGTTCACTTTTCGCGGCCAGCAATATGCATTCAAAAGAACACCACAAGGCTTCCATTCTAGTCCCAGCATTTGCCACGCACATGTGGTCCGTATGTGGGATCGTCTCGGCCCCTCCTCCAAGGAACACGTGTTGTCGTATGTGGACGACATCTTGGTCCACGCCCCCACTGAGGAAGAAACCATGGAAGTCACTAGAGAAGTCCTCCACCTTCTAAAAGCTGATGGCTTCAAGGCCAGTAGGGACAAAGCACAGCTGGTTCAAACCAATGTAAAATACCTCGGCCTAGCACTAGGACCCGACGGCAGGACGCCCGACTCACAGAGAATGGCCGTAATCGCCAAGCTCCCCGCCCCAACAGATGTGCCTTCCCTCCGTGCTCTCCTAGGAACCTTCAATTTTTCCAGGGATTTCATGGAAGGGTTCGCTGACAAAGCCCGGCCACTCTATGCTCTCCTTAAGAGAGACGCTCCATGGGTCTGGGGACCTGACCAGCAATATGCATTTGCCAGCCTGAAGCAAGCGCTTGCCTCGGCTCCTGCCTTAGCTCATCCAGATCCAACAAAACCCTTTTACATTCAGTTAGCCCACACGGAGAAAAGTATCGGGGCCACGCTCATCCAGCATCATGCCGGGGCCCCCAGGATTGTAGCCTATGCCTCCAGGAATCTTTCTTCCGTCGAAATCAAGTTCACCCCGTGTGAAAAGATATGTCTAGCCCTAGTCTGGAGCCTTACGCATTGGGAGTTTATAATCGGGGGAGCCAAAGTCATTGTGCAAACAACACACACTCCCCTTAAGTATATCCTCTCAGGGAAGATCCAGGACGGTCAGGTATCCAATGCCCGCATTGCCCAGTGGACGCTTGCCCTGGTCAATAAGGGGATTGAATATAAGAAAGAGCAAAAGGAGCAACCTGCCCCGTACGGTCTGCTCATCACTGGGGATGAACACGAATGCCCACTTCCAGACGTGGAACATCTGCCTTGGCCTGCTATATGGGGAGTGCCATTAGAAGAAGCCAAGCAAAAAGGGTTTAATTGCTGGTTCTGTGATGGCTCGTCCTTCCATATAGCTGGCACCCCACATACAGGATATGGCGCGGTCCGGGTCCACGACAATTACACCCTGCAAGCGGCTGTCCGTCCCCACTCTAGTCAAGCCGCAGAGGTCGCTGCCCTTAAGGCTGTTCTTGAGTTTGAACCTTCAGACTGCCCCGTAGCCATCTTCACGGACTCGGACTGGACGGCCAAGGCCGCCACCGTCTGGCTCCCACACTGGGAAAGACAGCAATGGGTCAATGCGGAAGGGAAGCCAGTAGCTCATTTAATATTATGGAGAGAAGTCGTGCGGCTCCTCCATAAACGCTCAGCAGAGACACAAATTTCCCATGTCAAAGGTCACCAAAAGGCAGATACCGAAGTGGCTTATTGGAATGATCAAGCCGATCTCTTAGCCAAGGAAGCGGCACGTTTTACCTCACCTTCAGAGCAACCCGCTTGTCCGGTAAACCCAGTAGTGACTAGAGGCAAGGCAAAAACCCTCCACGACCGTCCTGCCATTCCCCCTGTATTTATAGATCTCGGGGAACTCCAAGCAAATGATGCCGATGTTCAGGATCTCCTCTCCAAGGGCAAAGATCCCACTGGGAGATACACCATCAAGGAAGAAGGGGGAGTTATTTGGGCTTTTGACACCACAGGGACCCGACACTGGGTTGTCCCTGTCGAAGTCCGGGCCGATTTAATTCAATTTATCCATGAGCAAGGACACCGGGGTAAAGAACCGACTCTGGAACGGGTCAGGGACGCGGGCTGGTGGCCAAACAGCCGCAAAGACGTGGCACAATGGGTGGATAATTGCCTATCATGTGCCATGGTTAACGCGGACTCTTCAGGTCCCAAGGCCCCCATTCAGCACCAGAGGGTAGAAGGACCCTGGGCTCGGGTTCAAATTGATTTCATCGGACCTCTGCCTAAGACTCGCAGGGGGAACAAATATTGTTTGACTGTGATTGATCCATTCTCGAAATGGGTCGAAGCATTCCCCTGCCACAATAACACGGCCTCCACTACGGCCCAATTACTTTTTAATAACCTTTTTTCCCGCTGGGGTATCCCTAAGGTCATCGATTCCGACCGCGGACCCCACTTTTTAGGTGAGGTCACCCAGGAGCTCTGTAAGGCTCTCGGAATTAAGCAGCGGTTCCACGTTGCCGCTCACCCTCAGTCGTCAGGGGCAATTGAACGCACCAACCGCACCCTCAAGGAAGCTCTGGCCAAGATAGTCACTTCCACAGGTCGCACCTGGGACGAAAAACTGCCCATAGTTCTCATGGCAATACGAGGGACTACAGCCCGACATGGCTACTCCCCTCATATGGTCATGACCGGGAGAAAGATGCGCATGCCTGAAGCCTTCTGGCTCCAACATGACATGCCAGGTGATCTGGAAACGCAAGTGGCACACGATATCTGGGTTAAGACTCTTATCCGAGACTTACTGGTTATTCACCTCCAAGTGGCTAACGAGTTAGGGCAAAGCCAACTGGCAGTGGATAAAAAGCTCGGCTGGGTGCGCAATCCTCAGCTTTGGGAACCCGGACAGCAGGTTCTATACCGGAAATTTAGCAGGAATCAGCATGCTCTCATGGCCAAATGGGCTGGCCCGGTCCCCATTGTGGATCGAGTAAGCCCTGCGGTCTACAAGCTTGCCATTCCCAGGAAGCATGGTCAGACGTGGTACAAGTTCTTCCATTCCTCTCAGCTCAAGCTGTGGAAGGGGAATCCAGTTCCACAACCTCCTAACCTCACTCCGGATCCCGGGGGAACTTCGCAGCCTCTTGCTGCTGTTACCTTCGGACCTTACTTGCCCACAGACATTTTTGATCTTGTGCCTCTCTTCTCCCTTGGAGAAACCTGCCTTGCCTTGTAAAATGCTTCCTCACGGCTTTAGTTGCCTTTTCGGAAGCAAGGGGGGGAGACCATGGTGTATAAACAGTGTTCCCTTTTAAGAGAAGCCGCGGGAGCGTGCAGTAAAAATCGCACCGGGCTTACGCATGGGAACCACTACACTCACCCCCAGCCTTAGGTAAAGGGAACCATACTGTGACTGCTTGGGTATGTCGACCACAGTATGGAAGTTCAGGAATTTCACTCACACACCCCTCAAACATTATATTACAGAATGCATCCAGGATCTTCCACCCCAGCAGCAGACAAATTGGTAAGATCATTAAAACTTGTATTCTTATTTGGATTGTCCTTGTTTTGTTATACCTCAGCAACACAAATAGCCAACCATACGGTAGTCTTGACCAAATGGAGATGCGTGGGAATAAACATGCCTTTTAGAATTTTTACCTGTGTAACAGGACGGCATGACAGAGCAGTCACACTTACACCTATAGATCGATGTCCACCACAGCAGCTCACACATTGCATCCACAGTCGCACCGGAGAAAAGGTGACTCTATGCACCTCCGGGAAATATTCTATGGATGAAATGGAAGTGGTCCTGTGTAAACAGTCACAAGCCAAAACCAACACCTCCACCATCGAATATACTGCTCCTACCCCCATCTCCCTATACACAGACATAGCTGTAATATCAGCTGCCGTATGGGACATTGGCGACCCTTTAAAAGTAATCATTTCCATTGGCTCCCGACACTTCCATAACGACACAGAGGTCCCAATAACGCTCACGGACCCATTCGGCGAAGACATAGACCTAGAGCCACTGGCATGGGGCAAGCTCAATTGGCATTTTAACTGCTCTGCGTTAAAGCAGCAAGGTCCCCCAGACTGGACCTTACTTTTAAACACGTCTGTCTGCCTCAATGCCACCGATACTGTAAATCTTACAGCTATCGGAACAACAATTCTACAGCTCACTCATCAGGAAGGAAATTATACTTTAATAATTGGTGATGCAAATCACACACTAAATTTGGACCCACTTATCCAAAATGTAGACGCACTGGCCTCATTGACCTACCCGGTAGTGGGAGCACACACTTTAAAATTTAATCATCAAGAAACAGTCTTGATGCAGCCGCAAATATCAGTCAAAAGGGTCAATGTCAGCTTAAATGGGCTCGGCACTTCTTTCAGCCATGCCCTCTGTGACTCTTACTTACACACGACCCAGCAAGGTTGGGACAATTGGATCCTAATGTGGCGTAAAGGAGAGCTCTCTAGAAGGACTAAACGCGATCTTTCTGATTGGGTCGCACCCGTAGGAGCGGGCATGGCAGCCATAGATGCTGCAAACATAGAAGTGATAGCGAATAAAGCCTCCAAGGTTTCATTCGACATCTCTCAAATGAGCCTCCCTCTCACGCAATCATTGGATTCCCTTGCCCACGTGGAACGCTCCACCAATCCAGTGCTGATTACTTGGGAACAAATCATGGAAAAAGATTTTACCAATCTCCTTGATGACATTCAGTCTTTACAAAACAATATCTCATTGGCTCTTGCTTGCACTCAAGCACAAACTCTTAATGTAGTCACTGCCATGACTATAATCAAACAAGCTATGGCTGGAGTTATACCTTTAGAAATAAGGGAATTGATTAAAGGAAATCTCACTACCAGTGAAATTTCGCTCGAGCACTGGTGGTCGTTGGCAAATGCCTCTTTTGATGCAATAACCCAGACCTTGCAATTGATTATAACCACAGTGACCGCGAAAGAAATCTTCCACATCTATCCAGTAGTTCCACTGGGTATTCAAGTTGATTCGGACACCGTATTATATGCCAGGAACAGTGACCGATGGGCTAAAGTAAGCTCATCAAGCTGGCATATGATCAATCTAGACGGATGTACCCATAAGGAGAACTTAGGCTTCATCTGTGATGACGAAGCCCTAGAAAAACATCACCCATGCCTAGTTCCCAAGAAACACGCCATATCTCACTGTCAATTTGACGCAGTCAGTGAGACCGGATCTACTATTATATATATAGGCAAAGCTTGTGTCTGTCTCAGAACTACCTGCGAACACATTCACCTCAATACACTATACTACCAACAAATGTTGCCTGGAATAAACAGATGCTTTTGTAATGTTACCTCCATAAGAGGGTGTGATTTTTATTTTGAAACCCCCATTTGGACACAACAAGAAATTGCCCTATCCCCAGAATTATATGACTCTATTGCTCCAGTGCCTTTGGGGTTAGGACTGGAAGCCCTACGGAAATTGCTCTCTCACCCAGACCTCCAAGAACGCCTGGCTCAGCTAAAGAAAGCGGGAGATAAAGCCGCCTTAAACGTTTCCCATAATGGTGCCAGGATTAAGGAACTGGCTGTGGAAATAAAAGAGGCTGGCAAACATAGCTGGTGGGAATCTCTTCTTGGTTGGTCGCCGACAACGACGGGATATTTAAATTTAATGCTCCACCCCATAGTCGTCATTTTGGCCTTCCAAATTATTTTGATAGTGGCGCTACTTACAATGACTTGTTGGGTGAGAAGACAAATCCACAAATTGGAAGCTCAATCTAAAGCTACGGACTTCCAAGCCTTGATGCACGTTGCATCTAAGGTTTCGAATTCTTAGCCCCTCCTTTCCAGCCTCTGGCATACCTTAACTGTTGCCCTTTTCCCTATGTTTGTCTGTCTTCCTCCATTTTCAGACCCTTATGTGTGTTTATGTTTGTGTTTCTATTCTTTAACCGTTATTGGGTGGGTCTCTTAGAAGAGACCCATGAGGTAGGAAAATTGGCCTGTAGCAGCAGTCTACCGAACCCAAGGGAACATCAGCGAGACTACAAATGCAGCCGAAAGCGGTTCAGTCTCCTGCACATACTCAGAAGACCTAAATCTTGCTGCCTTTTTGATTCCTCTGTAGCATCGCTGGCACCAAAAAAACCATATTGTCAGGCCGCCAAGAAGCCAGTGGAGCTTTCTCAGGATGACTGAGATCCATGGTGGCAATATGGTCACGTTTGGAGGCCAGCGCGACGGAGCAGGCCAAGAAAGGGAGTGCAAATGTGCAGGTCCTACTGGAAAACCAGCGGGAGAAATGCAATCCTTTCAAAAAGGTTAAGGCAAGCCTTGATCTTTTTGTACGAGCTCTTCCCTGGCAAGGACTTTTTCGATTATAGGACATAAAAGTATTGAATCCCTTTTTCCTTTGGGTTCCCAATTTGAAACCTCCTAAAGTATTTTTAATTATGACATCGGCAGTTTTCAAAATAACAACTTATTAAACAAAAATTCGGTCTTCAGAAATTGAGAACCAGCGTGCTCTGCGGCAGCCCTATTTTGCATACGCCTAGACACGTGGATCTTAAAATTAGTCCCCTCAAAACATGTGCTATCACGTTGTATATCTCTTGACCGTTCCAATCCGTGCCCCGGACTTCTTTATTTTTGGTTTCACTTTTGCAAAAGTCTCTCACCAATGTTAGTACACCCTTTTTACGGTTCATAACCAACCACATCTTAGGATCATCACAAGCCCCTGCTTGTTCCCAAGAATTTTCCTTTTTTTTCTATTCTTTAACCAGTATTGGGCGGGCCGAAGCCCTAACGAACCATAGGGAGCAATGAGAGAAAGAAAAGGGAGATAGGGGGTGGGAGGACCGAAAGCATTTCTTCATGGGAGATCAGAAGAGCCGAGGGCGCATTCAAAGATGCCGTCGACAAAAGCTCCATAGTTACATTTGTGGCTAGCACGAATGTCAAGCTGAGTAGGCGGCTTCTCCCGGTGGTGCGTACAGAAGTTGGGTTCGGAAGTTACTCCGATTCTCCACCTCTCTCGCCCCATCTCCACCAGACGTGCAATCCGATCGCCGCTCGCGGCAGCGACGGGTGCCTGGGGTAAGGCCCCAAGGTTAGCCCGCTCCAGCCAGAGCCTCCCCGGCCACATATTTCTGCATCTCTTTATGTTAGTGTGACCTCCTCCCTAACTATCTGCCCAAGCGATCCTCAACCCCAAAACACTCGGCCATCTCGGGGCGAGCTTCTTATTCGACCCTTGTGTTTCTAAAATATATTTTGCTTATGATATCTTTTCTCCCAGCATGCCCTTACTGACGCCCAATCTACATAAACCGTCAATCATCATTAACTTATTTAGTCCCCATATGTACTTCCTTTATTTATTTATTTTTATGAGCACGTCGCCTTGTCCACAAACTCTTTTTTCAGTATGCACGGTTTTGTTTTTGTCTCCGCCTCTTTGTTTCTTTTGTGCACTCTACGGGCAAGAAATAAACCGTTTGTTTGCAAACCGAGTCTTCTGTTTGCAAAGCAAAACCGGTTGCTTGCCAAAACACTTTTGCTCTGCGCTTGCTTTTCTATTCTTTACCAGTGTTGGGAGGGCCGAGGCCCAGACGAACCGTGGGGAGTCATTAGTGAGCAGGACAACAAGAACAAGGAGGACATGGAAGCCCGAGAGACGGCTCAGGAGGAAGAAGTAGGACAAACGAATCCTTTGTCTCCCTCTGCCATGCGGCCCCTCCAAGCCGAAATGATCTGGAGGACATGCAGAAGTTGGGTTCGGAATTTAAATCCGGCCCATGCTCTCTTTCACCAGGCGTGCAAGCTCTCCCTGCACGAAGCAGTGGAGAGTGCCTGGGAAGGACTCCCCGGTTAGATCAGAACCCGGACAAAGGCCCCTGTCCCCTCTTTTTAACCTCTTTCTAAGTTAAAGGGAGATTTTCAATAGCTCTCTCCCTGAAGTGCCTGCCAGCTAAAACGTATCCTCGCTCCAGCACTGGTGTCCAATTCGATTGTTTTTGATTTTTAATAAATTTATTTTTCTTGAAATGTTTGTGTATCCCAGAATGCCCAAACAATCCTCTCATTTGCATACGCAACAACCTCCAGCCGTAACATATACAGCCAAGTCCAAAACACGCGACCTTTGAAGGGTTCTGCCTAGTGACTAGCTGCCCAGTCCGCTCCTCATTGGATATGGGACGGTACCACTGGGATCAGGCTTAAGGGGGAAAGATTGTTCTATTTTTGTACAGTATTAGGGGAGGGCCCCCCGAAGGGAGCCCTCCAAGCTAAAACGGGTACGCAGCTAATGGCGTCCCCGCGGAGCCACCCGGCTCCAGATAAAAGGTCAGAGTCGACCGGACGCAACTCCCGAACCCAGCTTTTGCATGCCCCGCCTGTGTGTGTGTGCGTCTGTTTCTCTCAGGCACACATCTCACAAATGCTCCCCAGGGTTCGGGAGGCGTGCCCGGAGACTCCGCCAACCCCGAAGGGTGAATACCTTGCCTGTGATTATTCCAGCCAGGACCCCAAGATGATGTGTCTTTCATAATACAATGATTCCAGATGTCTGACCTGTTTTGACCTTTTCCGTATTTCTTGAATGCCTTTAGACACTCTGCTTGCAAAATCATTAAGCTATGTTTTATTTTAATATCCTTTTTTCTTAATCTAAGTAAGTACCCATGATGCTTTTAGATAGCAAGGGGGGGCGACTCCTCAATATGCAAACCGGTCTCCTCCTTCCCGGCCGAACTGACTCGTGTCCGTGCCGAGGAGGGACGGGCATAGCCGAGAGCCTCATGAGCTATGGATTAAGACCCGAGTGGCTTCCGAAAAGCCGAAGACATACGAGTCCTGGTGTTCCATTAGATACAATGTAAAGCGCGCCTCTCTCCTGTTCAAACAGCACCAGTTGCCCTGTTCCAGCAGAAAAGCCTTGCCGCTCAGGAGAGATGGACGAAGAATTGTTTGTAACCATTTTATTTCCTTGTACATTCCTTGTGGAGTATTTTTTTTTTTTTGATACAAATGTGTGCACTTCCGCTATAAGTATTAAATGCTTTATGTATAGATACTATAAGAAATTTATAATGCTTCTATAAGGTTTTTTTTTACAATGAATTTAAGATAAGGAATTTTAGGATTACTTTTGAAAAATGTTTCTGCTATTTAGAGACTTAAATATTTCTACATAGGCTCCCTTGGTGGTCTAATGCACAAAGCCTTGTTTTTATGTCCGCTCCAGCAACAATTTGGCATTTTTATTGCGATAGATTTTTGTCATCTTCTGGGTCCGTCCCTTGCCAGCTCTTTCTTCCAGGGTCACCATCATGCAGTCTGTCCCAGTTTTCATCATCGTATCGCTCATATTCGGAGACCTTCACCTGACGCCTTCAGGTCTCCGAGGGGGGGAAATGTTGGCCAGCAAGGCACCCTTGGGTGCTCTTATGGATTTTTATCCATAAGTTTGAACTCTGTGTCGCCAGCAGTGGAAGGGACTTGCGCTTTCTTCTCCACATAGGAGCCAGCTCCAGCCCAAGCCAGGAGGCTGACACCCCAAGCAGTTCACCCAAGACAAGGACAAAGGACTCCTCTTGCCATGAGGCCTCCTTCTGTCAGACATCCGCTGGTTAACCCCCATTCCTCAATATACATCTGAATAAGTTATGCTAACAAGACTGCCTAGCACCTACTGTGCCAGCCATCAGATACTTGGCTAAAACCATCAACTGACAATAGGTTGGCCAGGTGAGTCATCGGACCCCAGACTCAGTGTCTGTTTCCTGGTGAAGTCATACTTTTGCAACACTGACCAAACCCCTGGACCTCCTCCCTTTGTTCACCTTTAACCTATAGCAAGGTCCAACAGGGACGGACCGCCTAGTAGGAGTGTTAGTGGGTTGTGGTCTGCAGAGCCCGCCCCAAGACCCCCAATAAAAGTCCAAACCCAGAGTCACTCGGCCTCTTGAGCCATCGCCCTCTATCTTACCTATTGACCCTTCAGTCCAGCTTTCTGTCCCCAACCCTTGCCTCCATCTTTAAACCCTTTTTCTCTCTCTGGACTCGCGATCCAGGAGAACCACGTGGTCTTGCCGGTTCAAGCCTCGTGGCCCCATAGCTTTTATACCTTTCTTCCCAAATCCAACTCATCTTGACATCGGACAACGCACCTAAGGTAACGTGCTTTCCCCACCAACGAAACCTGCTCATGCAACAGTGCTATTTTCTCGCTTTATTTTATTAGTCCTGTAAGATTGTGTGTGTGATTACGATTTTTGTATGCTTGATTACATGATCCAGTAAACAACATTGAACTTGGAACCTGCCTCACGTGCCTCTTTCCTTGAGATCTCCCGGGAGGGGTGGGACCCTGGTATAGTTGGCAAGAACCCGTGTATTTTGCTGATTGCTAAAGGTAAAACAAAGCAATTCGGCTAACAAACTGGCAACAGGTAGGATATAAACAGGTAGGCTACAAACAAAACGCCTAGGAGAGACAGATTTGCAAAATCCTCTTTGGTGAGAAAAAAATCTGTGTAACTCTGTTGATTGAAAAAAGTCCCTATTGGTTACATTGCCTGCTTTTTGTGCTTCCCTGTTAGATCTCTATGGACTCTATGCCAGGTAGAAGGAATCAGAATGATGATCAGGTTGAAAAATTTACATCAATGACATCCCCTCCCCCGCACTTTGGACAACTATCCCTAGAGTGGGACTTACCAATTCATCCTTGTGCTACAGTCCACTGAGCCTCCTGAAATTTTGTTCCTGGGAGTCAATGGATTCTCAGGAACAGCCTAGGGGGCAAACTGAGGGTTCACTATAGGAAGGAGGGGATTGACAGAAATCATTACCCCTTCTTCTGCTAATGAAAACACCATTCTGCCTGAAGAACCATGTGGCTGGAATGGATGCTAGTATTACCCAGCGGAGCACTTTCAGGTTGGTTGTTTTTTTAAAAAATTATTAATTTTAAAATGCACATCCTTCTACCATGTAGCTGATTAAACGCCATTCCTGGCTAACTGCTTACAAAGGTTTTAGATCTCTTTAATCATGCATCAAAAATATATACGTAACAATCCTGAGTTCTGTTTGCAAGCATGCATTGATCCTGTTACTACATGGGGATGGGGATTTTGGTGAGGAAGGGGGGTAAAAGCAGAAAAGTTTAGCAGAGCCAAAAAAAAAAAAAAAAAAAGCTATTCAGTCCAAACTTTGTAAGTGCATGTCAACATTGCATCTGTCTCTGCTCAGCAGCAGCCAGGAGTCTCACGTGAACATACCTTGGGCAAAAGAAAGACTTGTATGACATTCACTATTGCTTGTCACTCTCTTTTGTTTAGGTTGTTTGCTGAGCTGGAATGTAGCACTTTGTTCAAGCCCTGCCTGGGTGCCTTTCGGCCTAGCTGAAGAGCTTAACTTCACACAAAGGCTCCTGCAAATGGCTTTCTGTCATCAGCCTAGGAGGATTAAAGGGGGACTGATTACAGAAGCCGGCTGCTGCTGTTATTTATCCCTTCTGTATCAACACCTCACCCTAGATAGGTGAAGTTATATATACTACAGAGTGAATAATTGGTGTCTGTGCCCCAGGATTGCCTGGATATGAGTTCCAACTTGGATGCTTTTGTCTCACTGTTTGCCTCCCACTCATTGGTGCCAATCAGATGGTTAGTTTTCAAGAGGGCAAACACGTCCCCACAATGAGGTCCATCCAACCATCCCCTTCTTATGCCTGTTTATAGACAGTATTTGGTCAAGAGACCCAGCTGTACTTTTCCCCTTGATCAACAAAGCAGACCTGCAGACAAATGGCCTTCGTTTGCCCTTCTTAAGCCCACCGCTAATGGTTTGTTTAACTTTGGCTGCTCCTGCCCAGGCCTTATTTTTTATACAGAATAATTTCTAGCTTTCTTTTTTAATGAAGCTCACCATGAGGAAAATTTATAGAAAGATTTTCATTCAGAAGACTACTACTACTACTACTACTTCCCCTTTTTGCTTCTCAGTTGTACATTTTTTCAGGTTGGATCTTTTGTTCTGTTTTACAGCTTTAAACAGTTGGATTGTTACTTAGAAAGACATTTATTGATAAAAGGGAAATGGTGTGGATGGGTGTGTTAGGCTATTGCCTTCCCTTCCATTCTGGTATCCTCCTGTGTCACTCAGCTTAATCCTGGCAGGGCTTGTAATTTTCAGCTTGAGGTTCATTTAGCCCTGCATACTGCTGCTTTCAGTAAGCAGCCATATGCCTCTTGGAACCCCCCCCCCCCCCCCAAAAAAAAAAAAAAGGAATGGAGGTGACATCCAGAGAGGTAGCTGGGAAACAAGAGAGATGATTAGATTGGGCAGATTTTTTCCTCCTTGCCGTCACTTCCTCCTGTGCTGGGCTTTTGTCCAGACAGGTGAATTTGGGAGCCTCAGTCTGTGTCCGGGAAAGATGCACCATAGGAGCGTAAGCCTTTGGGTGCGTCAGATAACACCAAGAAGCCAGAGTGCAGAAGAAGACGATGGCCAAATCCTGTCTTGGTCATGTCAGTCTTTCCTTCAGAGCCAGCTGCAGGTTCAAAAAGGAGCCCAGCTGGATCCGACAAAGGGGTCATTTGCTCCAGTATTCTACTCGTAACAGTGCCAGCCCAGTAATCAGAGCATGGAGACAACAATCATTACTTGTAGTTTTGTTCACGCCTAAAACAAGAAGGGCCATGCTGGATCATATCAGTGCTGTAGCTAGTCCAGCATCCTGTTTCACTCAGTGGCCAACCAGTTACTATGGAGGGCCAACAACAGGGCATAGAGGCTGAGGCCATCCCCTGATGTAGTCTCCTGGCCCTGAGATTCAGAGGCACAACGATTCAGATATGTACGACCACGAGTTCTGTCGAGGCTAATTGTCACTGATAATAGACCAGTCCTCTATGCATTTATCTATTGCATTTTAAAGCCATCTAATGTAGGTTTTATGAGCCCATGAAAAGAGACCATCTCTGGCTCTTGGAAAGTAACCTTTAAGCCCCTTCACCCATGAATGAGCACCTGGACTCCTTCTTCCCACAGTTCGTTTGCGGTCTAAGAATACCTTCACTTCTGAATTCGATTCTAAAGTCCTGATGTCCCTGTGTCAGTCACCTCTGAGTAGCGATGAGTGGTGTAAATGCAAGTCCTGTTGTATGCATCCAGTTTGCTTCTGTTTTAAAAAAATGATGTCCATGATAATCACATCTGAAAACTGATGTGAAGAGTGGTAGGCAAACTGACTGAAAAGTGTGGAACTGACTCTGTACTCAACCTTTACTTGGCTACGAAATATGTAACGTTCGTGCTGACAGCAGTAGCCGTCTATGGGGGTTTTATGTTCTCATGTTGGGGCCATAAAGGCAGAATATCAGTGCAAATTCAATTGTGACATCTCTTGTGATGATTTCCAAACAAGCACAAGTGAGACACTAGAATTACTTGGATGCTGGTTCATAAAACAACAAACAGTTGTACAGAAACTTGAGTAAGAATTTTATGGAATATAGTATTACTGTCAGACTCCTGGGTAAATCAGCTCCCAACAACAGTCATTCCAAAGAAGAAAGTTTATTGAGACATGATAGGATTCAGGCATGGATGTATTTTGTTAGAACTACTCAAAAAGGTGCGAAGCTAGCAATCATACCATAACTTAATATAGGCATACGTGGCTCTGGGCCAATCAAGTAAGAAGCCTGCCAGAATAACTGATCTCAGTTCACAAGAGAAAGTTGACACCAGGCAGAGACAGACCTCAAGGTTACAATAGCAGGCCAGAGTTAACATACCAAGTCTGTAGCATCTCCCCCACCCCCACCCATGGCAGCCAAGCCAAAAGGCGGCGAGGCCTGACAATTATTATGTATGAAATAATTGTACAGACTGGCTCAGTTTTTTAAAATGAGTAAATATTTAAAAAGTGGAACCTTGATCTAGGCCTTGTCTCCTCAGTTACGAAGGGATGCCATGGACCCCATACAGGTGGAGGACTGGAAGATGGTGATTAAAGGGATGGCTAGGGGTGGCAGGAGATGCTTGGGGGGAGGAAGCAAATTTCTTCCTTTGCCCCACCTCCATACTATCCCTGTTACTCGCCCAAGAGTCCATGCTAACACAAGGTGTGTAAGGGATCTGGATCATGACCATCATTGGTTGGGGGTGGTGGTGTTGAAGGCTGGGTAAAGCTGGTAGCCCGGACCAATCAGAGTTCAGATCCAGGTGAGCAGTAGAACAAATTTCGAGTCCAGTGGCACCTTTAAGACCGACAAAGTTTTATTCAAGGTATGAACTTTAGTGTTCAAAGCACATTTTTTCAAATACATTGGAAGGAAGATAGCTTGAACCTTACCTTCCTTTCAGTGTATTTGAAAAAGTGTGCGTGCACACAAAAGCTCATACCTTGAATAAAACTTTGTTGATCCTAAAGGTGCCACTGGCCTCGAAATCTGTTCTAATCAGAGTTTCTAAGGCTTACCCAGGGTTACTTCTGAATTTTCATCCTTCCAGACTCCACCCCCCCCCCCCCCCCCCAGATCTAGTGGTTCTGCTTCATCTTGTCCTGTCTGTAGAAATGTTATCAATGTGTTTGCTTCCCCTAGTCATTATTCTAGCCTGGATTTCTGGAATTTGTTTCCTTCTTACCACAGTTCCTTTGATTTGCATGAATCTCAGTAAGCAGTGCTGGAATATACAAGGTCTATAGTGCACCTCATTGAAGAAGATCTGAAGGACGGCCTACATGGGACAGCTGAAGGACTGCTAGTTAGCATAGCTAAATTAGGGACTTTCCTGAATTTCAAATTATGTCCTCCCTGTCTCCTGGTTAGCTCTTTGGAGACTTCCTGCTCCAACTGAGCCCTCCCCCTTCATTCCTATCTCTGGCAGCAGTTAGTCAGTTAAACCTCTTTCACTCTCCTCTGTTCTATCAGAGTTTATTTCTCCTTTAATAAACTGAGTTATTTTCTTTAAACAGTTGGTGCTCTGTTCCCCAGTATGCCTAAACTCTGCCAACAAGCAGTATACAGGAGCACATTCAACACCTTACCTTGCAATTTACAGCAGGCTTTGTGACCAGTTTGATCTTTATAGCAGCATTCTGCCCCTTTCCTTTTCACAATTTCTTTCTTTCTTTAAAAAATTTTGCCAATCAAAGCGCAGCATCCAGTTTTAGCAAGCTGGAGGTCCTAGGCACTCCTGGGCCAGCCGAACACCTGAGATTTTTTTTTTTGATAATGTGTGTGTGTGTGTGGGGGAGACACTGACAATACATAAGGTTTTCTCTCCAACTGTTTCTGTTAGAATTAATAATGAGACATATGCTAGTAACCCTGGCTGTAATTGTATCAACAATTACATTAATTGCAGGCATCGTTGAAGCAAACACACACACCAGGAAAAGAGCTGCTAGACTGCTTTGTGGAATGTGCTGCTCGTGGTTGGAAGTGCTTTAATCAGGTGAGACTCCTCCAGCATCCAAGTAGCTCATTCAAGGCTCCTGGCATCACTTTTCACTGTCAATCTAATGGAAACATCAGGAGAACAATAGAAAATGTTGCTAGCCAGAGCGGTTTCTAATTTCCACTAGACTCAGCACCAGAGCTTTCTTTCGGTGATGACAAGCCTAAATCTTGGATTATGGAAGCTAACTAGGGATGCCAGCCTCCTGGTGGGATCTGAGGATCCCCTGCTAATTACAGCTCATCTCCAGACTGCAGAGATCAGTTCCCCTGGAGAAAATGGATGCTTTGGAAAGTAGACTCTATAGAATTGTACCCCACGGAGGTCTCTGTCCTTACCAGGCTCCACCCCCAAAGCTCCAGGAGTTCCCCAACCTGGATCTGGCCACCCTACCCCCTCCTCCCCCAGCTGGTGGCCATGGGGAACCTGGCAACCTTAGAGCTGACCATAAAACAAGGAGGTTACTAAGCATGAGAAGAGCGAATTTCCTCCCCACTGGGAATTCTCTTAGCAGAAGTGAAGCCCAATGTTCACCATCAGAAAGCTAAATAATTAAAGCAGAAAGACCTCAGTTCTACTGTCATAAAGGGAATTGAGAGTGCAATCCTAAACACACTTCTAAACCCATTGATTTTGATGGATGTAGGAGGGTGTCACTCAGCTGTGAGTTCTGCTTGGCACACCAAAGAACAGTTCTTTTTTTTTTTGGCAGGATCTTCTGCTGGTAAAGTTTTCTATTGTTCTACAAATGCTTTCATTCATTTTCATAGTGGAGGTATGCCAGTAACCATGAATACTAAATTTAAAAATTGAGTTGACAAGGTTGATTGTGGTTCTGGTTGGACTGGAAAAAAGAGAAAATGTCAGCCTGGCATTTGAACCCATGCCACTCTATTCAGAGCATGAGATTTTAATCAGTTAAGCTCTAGCACCAGTGCATAGACGGGAATGATTTAACTAACCATGCTTTTCTGTGCAGCATTATTCCAGTCTAAGTCCGCTGAAATCCATGAGCTTACAGGGGAGTAGCTCAGCACTGTCAGACTTGTTGCTGTCCCCCCCCCCCCCCCCCGCAAGCGAATGAAAACTACAGATACAAAAATCTCATACTACCGGGTATAATTTCTCTCTTTTCAAATGGAGCATCCCCAGCATTAAGTTCTGAACAGGGGAGGAAAAACGAGAATCAGATGCAAACATAACCCCCTGCCTGTGTGAGTCTGATGGGGCTAAAGTAGGAACAGAACTTGCAAGACAATTTAAGTAAAATTTCTTTTAAGACCAAGCTATCCAACACAGAGAACAATAAAACAACTAAAGAGTGTAACAGAGAGCAGAAACCTGCAACAGATAATGTCTATGAATTCAGTAAAGTGACTGGCTCTTTTTTTTCCACTGAGCACTTCTGAAGAAGTGAGCAGTGACTCACGAAAGCTCATCCCCTGCCACATATTTTGTTAGTCTTTAAGGTGCTACTGGACTCTTGCTCTTTTCTACTGCTACAGATAGACTAACACAGCTACCCATCTTGATCTTTCTCACTGAGACTGAAGATGGATTATGCAGTGTAAAACAATGCAATTAAACTGCACAAGACATCCAAGACCCCATGCAATAGGACTAGGATCTCAAAAATTAGAAACACTGCAACAAAATATCAGGCATGATGTGTCATAAATAGTTTTTAAAACCTGGAATTATGAAAATAGAAAGTAATGCAGTAAGACCAAAAAAATACATACCATGCACAGGGGACTATGTGTTCCCTTTATAAAAGCATCCTTCTTTCTGTGATACTACAGCCTTATCTGTCCCTATTATATAAATGACAGCTGGGGTGGCAATATTCCATGTGCTCTCATTGGTTGTAAAATGCTCTCCCTCAGGCATTGGCCCACCAGTTGCCACTCAAGAGTACTCGCATGCCATTGGCTGGGTGCTGGGTCTGCACCTCTTCCCCATCCACTTCCCTTTCAGCCACTGTTTTCTGTCAGAAGCACTGTCTCCCCCCGACGAAGACACTTCTCTTGCTCAGCTCCTGTGGGGAACCAAAATTTTTCCTCAGGGGTGGTTGTGAGGAACTCATAGGGTTGCCAGCTCCAGGTAAGGAAGCCAGTTTAAGGAAGCCAGAGATTGGGTTGGGGAGAGGAAAGGCCTCAGCTGAATAGAATGCCATACAGGCCACCGGCCAAAGCATTCTAACTTTTCCCTCAGTGGCTGTTTGTAGGCAACCAAACAGTAAAAAGTCAGTAAAAAGACAAAGAAACAAAACCCTTTCTATGCCTTTGTGAGGAACTCATTGGGGCCAGTCCATTGCCAGCTCCAGGTTGGGAAATTCCTGCTGAGTCCTTCCACCCCACCACCCCCAACGCTGCCCTCCACAGGATCCACCCCCCTCCCAAATCTCCAGGTATTTCTCTACTCAGAGCTAGGAACCCTACTTTCCCCTCAGTGCCTGCTCCTGGTCAACCAAGGTTGCTTTCGGTCAGTAAAGGGCCCTTTCCACACCTATTTTGGCCTTTGGGAGAAAACTCATTGTGCCCTTATACCCTGCTGAGATGCCCCCCCCTGCCCCATGACAGCCAATGTGACATAGCACTCAGGGTAGAGGCTGCAGGTGGGTGGGTGGGGAGATGGGAAGCTGAACAATGAGGGGAAAATAAAGGTAGGTTGATGTTTGGCTGGAAAGGAGATAGGGTTGCCAACTCCAAGTGGGGAATTCCTGGAGATTTGAGGGGTGGAGCCTGGAGAGGGTAAGGTTTGAGGAGGAATGGGGCCTCAGACAGGTACAATGCCATAGACTCTGCCCTCCAAACCAGCCATTCCCTTTGGGGAACCACTGTTGCCAATCTCCAGGTGAGGGCTGGCGATCTCTCAGAATTACAGCTGCTTTCCAGATGGCATTGATCAGCTCCCCTGGAGAAAATGGTGGACTCTGTGTCCTTATACCCTGCTGAGGTTGCCACAAATTGGCACTGAGTACCCAAGTCCTTGGCACTCTCCCAGAACTTCTTTCTAGAGCCCGTTGTATTTAATTCCACAATGGGCCTTATTCCTAGTACCTTGTATAAAACTGCTCTCCTGAACAATTCTGTGGTGAAATTCTGGAGCAATCGTAGATGTAAAGCCACCTCAAGCAGTTCTGGAGAGACAGCATGCAAACTGTCTAAAGAAAGGAAGAAAGAAACTTTCTGGCAAGGCCAGCATCAGCATATCCCAAGGTGGGGCAGCTGCCAGGGCCCAGCATTTCTGGCAGGGCCCACTGGCACAGAGCCCCCTAACTACACACTGCCGGGGGGGGGTATACAGGCAGCACTTCTGGCAGGCTCAGTGGTGGCGTTCCCATCTGTACACACTACCCAGCAACCTCGGGGAAGGATGAACAGTCAGTACAAAGGTTCACAAACAGGAGGGGGAAGAAAAACACAGAGATATGGGGATTTGGGTGGTTTGGAAGGGAGGCATGTGAGTGGGTCCTGTTGGGGGTCAGAGGAGGAGAGGGGGCATCTAGGCATTCTCTGCTTTCTAGGTTAAAGGCAGATTTGACAAAAACCAAGGGAAAAAAGGGGGGAACTCAATCCAAAATATGGCTGGATCTAAGAGGATCAAGCTAACAAAATAAGTTATTACAAAAATACAAGTATTTATTATGGTGTACACATTAATATAAGATGAAAGAAGTTAAAAGAAATGGTCCAAATATCAGATTCTTAAAACTTTTGACACACAGAGCTGATAGTTTTACATATACAGTTGATGGGTAGATCTAATGACCAATAGACCATACGCATTTTGACCCCTTAGGGCCTTCCTCAATAGTCAGTATTACCAGGGGTCCTTTCGTAGAAAAAGAGCTGCAGGAGCTCATTAGCATAACTCATTAGCATAACTCATTAGCATATGCCACGTCCCTTGACATCACTGGAAGTGTGTCAGAAAGGGAATGTTAGTTTCAGCCCCATTATACCCTATGGGCCATTGAAATCAATGGCAAAAACTCATAGGGTATATGAGGGGCTGGAGGAAAGGGGATTTGAGGGAGAGGCTTCAAACTTGCAAGGTAGCTGCTGGGGCCTCTCCTTGAAATACTCACCAAGTTTCAAGAAGATTGGACCATGGGGTCCAATTCTATGGGCCCCCAAACAGGTTGTCCCATCCCCTCCATTGTTCTCTATGGTGGGAAAAAATGTTACCTTTTTTCCTACCATAGACAACAATGGAGGGAATGGGGGCAACCTGTTTGGGGGCCCGTAGAATTGGACCCCCTGGTCCAATATTCTTGAAACTTGGTGGGTATTTGGGGGAGAGGTCCCAGCAGCTACCATGCAAGTTTGGAGCCTCTCCCTCAAACCCCTCCAGTTGCTTTTAAAGTTGCTGCCGAATTTCGGCAGCAATTCAGCAGCAGGCTGAATCAGATCACAGAATCTGATTTGGCCCATGGCTGCCCTAGTGGCCACTCCTGAGCTGGTGGAGCTTCGCTCCGCCTCGCTCTGGCCCCAACAGACCCCTGAATATTACTATTGTTAGACAGCACACATCCAGAAATAAATATATGAAAAAGATTTCCTTTAGAGCCAGGTGTTGCTTTCTCATGTAATGTGCAGTTGCTAAAAGTTTACACAGTGGGCCATGGATAACCTCTCATGGTAACTGCACATACCTTCCAAATTGTTCTGGTAACAAATATCCAATGTGTCTGGATGTGTGTCTCTTCCATCAATTTTCCCATTCTCCTTCCATTACGGTCCATTCAATAAAGACAGCTTCTTCTCCAAGAATCTTGGCCTTCCACTTGCCTTTATAACCTCCTTCTTTAGGGCTGATTCAGGAGCGAAACTTGCAAGATGAACTGATTTAAAATAATGTTTTTCTTTTACTCAAACTTTCTGCCATCCAGAACAATGTAACAAAGACACAGGTAGGGCAGTGAATAGGAAAACGGAACAGATAGTCTTTCCTGAGTTCAATTAAACAACTGGTTCTTCTTAGCAAAACTTTGTGGTGAGTTAAATCCAACTGTTCAAGTCTAGCAAGGTGCAGAATTCTTCTCATCCTCTTTGCTTTCAAAAGGATTCAGTTCCAAGTTAACTGGACCATGTAATAGTAACCAGACTTCAATCTGCAACTAAAAAGATATAGCTCTGTAATAATAATATAAATGCAGCACTAGATTTAATCGCCCGTTGTTGGAATAGAATTTACAATTGCAAGATAATCCCTTATATTAGTCTAGTGTGTTCATTTGAAGACCTTCCCTAAGGTCCCATGTTCAAGTAGCCAGTTCCTGCTGGAGTTGCTCCTTAGATAAAGGCTGTTTGAACTACTTCTTGTTCTTCTGGTCTCACTTTTGGAACTCAGAAACATTATACCCGTTCACTAATTAATTTTCACATACAAAGTTTTCCAGTTACCTTATACAAAGGTGAAGGGCAAAGTTTGAGTCCAGTGGCACCTTTAAGACCAATGAAGTTTTATTCTGGGTATAAGCTTTCATGTGCATGAACAAAGAAGTGTATGTGCACAGGAAAGCTTATACTCAGGATAACACTTCGTTGGTCTTAAAGGTGCCACTGGACTCAAATTTTGTTCTGTTGCTTCAGAATAACACAGACTGAGTTCAGACTGGCAGTTTGGCCCGATATAGGCATGTTTCTCAAGCGGATTAAGTGGGCCAGTTCACACAGACACAGCTGTCTGGTGTTCCCATGCTGTACTCACCCCGTCCTGAAGCGTTTTAATCCCACTTTTAAAAAGTACCAGGTGACAGCTGGGGCAAGCCATTTGGCTGTGCATTGATCCCGCTTCCTGGAACTGTGGACACAAATAAGCTGCAATCAAGCGGTGCAATCAAGCGGTGCTGCAATCAAGCGGTGCCGGTAATGTGAACCCGCTGATCCAGCAGGGATGCACATAACTGCCCATGCGTACTGTGCATTTGAGTGCACAACTGCCTGCGGGGATGATTCCGGCTCATGGAGTTAAAGCTCCCAGCCCACAGCCTCCTGGGAGACAGTCCGGCAAAATGGCAGGCATGCAAGGAGCATCCTGGAAAAGGGCAGGGTGGGGGCAGGCACCATGAGATCCTGCTCCGATTGCTGCTGCGCCTATGCACCTGTGCGCCCATGCGCCTACATGCAGGTCACCAAAGTAGGCCAAACCCACGTGCAACTATGCTGCCGGCAGGGGCTGCCCCATAGTGCAACTGCTCCTAGAGGAGTTGTCACAACTAGCAAGAGAATGCTAGGCTATGTAGACATGCCATTTGGTAACACACACTAATGTGAATAGCAGACATGCCTTTGAGGCACTTGGAGGCTTTGGGTGTGTGGCCATGCAATTTACTATAATCATAGAATCAAGTATCAAAGGTGATGGAGGAGGCAGGGAAGGTGAGACCAGACCCTTCCTCCTCTTTCTCCCTGTAGCCCCCCCCCCCCCCCACCTATATGACTGTTAATTCATGTGGCTTCTTCAACCTCAAACCTACTTTCTGGGGAGCTGAAAGGGTCTGCTGGGAGGAACAGATCAAGGCCAAGATTCTTGCTTCCTTTGCTAGTATTAGGATCCAGCCCATGGCTTTTGTGTGTGGTAGCTCGGTGCTGGAGAGAAGGTGTATGTATTCACCTTGCTTTTATTCCTGAGTGTTAAAAATGTCCAGTGATTCTGAATTTTATGATGAGAAGGGATCAGTTAGACGTATGTGACCTGTAGTGTGTAGGCTATAAAATGAATGTAACATTATACTACAGTGAACACAGATATCTTTTAATGGTTAAGTGAAAAATGGAATGTTAAATTCCAAAGTTGGCAAAAGAGCGCTGTCAAAATTATTCCTACACCATGGAATTTTCTTCAACAGCATAATTTCAAATCTTGGATGGTCACCATTTTATGCAACTGGTGCTGTACCCAATACCCTCTTGGAAAATTTGAATTAACTTAGTTGTATTCTTGTTTATTCCTATTTTTTAAAACTACCAAACTGTCATTCAACCCTGGAACCAAACACACTGGAAACTAATTTTGAGAATTATTTTTTCCTTTCCAAAAATGAATAATGGAATATAATCAGGCTTCCATTTCATCAGTTATAGAAAATGTTTTACAGCATTTGTCAGAAACCGCCCCCCCTTCATCTAACCAGGCAAAAAAATCCAATTTCCACTGAAATGATAACGGAAAGGATAATGACATTTGATTTATCTGAACAAAAAGATGCTCACCCTTGTTACGCAGGAATCTGAAATGCTGATTTAGAAGTAGACCCAACTTCAAAAAAGAACACAAGGTTTCAGTGGCTTGGTAGGGAGACCTTCAGGAAATGGCTGGAAGTTACATTCTGTTCAGGACAGCCTGTACTCTTGACAGAGCAATGGCCCAAAAGAACATCAACAAAATTAGTTGCATATCTCTGATTTATGTTTGATTTCCAGATTAAATGGAGTGGTTCTTTTACATGGCTTCCTTTTTTGTCAAACAAGTTCCACTAAAGTGAAGACAAAGCCTGGAAGAACAACAGGAAATATGCAGCTATTTCTCTACCACACAGCTGAAACCTTCATTTGTCCTCTCAGTAACTGCAGAGGATTGAAATGGAGTCTTTTCCTCTTTGCATCGCCTGTAATTCAAGTAGACCAGTTTATGGCTTATTTTTTACTTACTGCCTCCAGAGACTGATGCAGAAGCAACCAATAGGTATGGATGTGAACTGAATGACCTGAACTTTCAGCAACAAGAAGTGAGCAAGGCCAAGTGACATAAATAGACATAAAGTGAGGTGTGGTGGAACATTTACCAAGGGATAGTTGAGATGCTTAGAAATGGCACAGGTCCTGCATTGGAATGGCTTGGAGTGGTTTTGACAAGGCAGTTCATGGGACACTGCTTCAGGGTGATGGCTCTGAATTTGAACTTGAATACCTAGATGTGCATTTTGCATGAAGTGTTGTCTGCCGAAAGCATGCATGCATCCCAATGATCTCCATTTTCATGCTTTTGGCTCCACCAGCCTTGTTTCCTGCTGCTGAGTCTATTCTCCATTACTTATAAGTGACATTATTCTCCCAAGAAGCCTTTTGAGAACTGACTTAAAAAAAAAACATACCTGAGAAGTTAAACTGAAGGGAGACATGACAGATTGTGTGGGGAATAAGTTTCTCGTACATATTTAATATATCCTGCTATCATAAAGGACAATGAAAATATCAACCAGAAGAACAATAACAGAAATACAACCCTAAATTATTCGGAATGTATTGTTACTATGGCCAGAGTGGTGTCGTGATTAGAATGGTGGACTAGGAGTTTTGAGACCAAGGTTCAAATCCCCATTTCTACAATGGAAGCTTGCTAGGTGATCTTTGGTCAGTCACACATGCTTAGTCTAACCTACCTCATATGGTTGTTGTGAGGATAAAACTGAGGAGGGGAGAATGTTGTGAGCCCCTTGGAGTCCCCATTTGGGACACCATGTCTGCCACTTCAGTAGGAGACCTGCTGCCACTTAGGAGGGTGATGCGGGGGGGGGGGGATGCTGGAGGAATTGGGGGGGGGGTGACTGGTGTTGCACTGATAACATGACATTATTTCCACTGTGACCTTGAAGTGATGTCATCTCATACGGGTGACACTGTAGCATTTCCCCAGAACAACCAGTTTATAATAGAGTGTCATCTTAATGTGATGATGTCTCTTCCAGGTTGTGTCACTGGCAATTAGAAGTCCCAATATGAAGTAAGTCTCCTGCCAATCACCAGCCTCAGGGTGGCAGCCCTAATCACCACTGTGCTAAATAAATGAAGAAAATAAATAAATGAGCAGGTTGGTTAGCATGGATAATTCTACAAGGTGAATCTCTGAACACATGACTTCCCCAGACAGTAACAATGTGAGGAGTGCCTCTTTACAGGGTGCATTTCCTGGTAGTGAGACAGTTCTGGAGACTTATGGTGTCTTGCTGTTCATTTTCAAATACACAACTGGTAACATTCTCCCATCTCTGAAACTCTAAAAGACACAGAACTATTTTCAGGTGCTCCCAATCTTTATTTGTCAGCTAGGGCTCAGAAGAAGCTGGATTTCACTAACTGATCTGATCAAGAATAACCAGGTAACTCTATCATAGAAGGAATAATAGAATCATAGAACCACAAAGCTGGAAGGGGCCATACAGGCCATATAGTCCAACTCCCTGCTCAATGCAGTATCAGCCTAGAGCATCCCTGACAAGTGTTTACCCAGATGCTGCCTAAAGACTGCCAGTGGAAGAGAATCAGTTAGGCCCCAGCAGGGTTTCTCTAGCCAGGCTGTCTTTCTCAGTGCAGTGCTAGAGACATATTCTGAAAGGCCCAACTGAAACAAATACTGGGGAAGCCAAGAAAAGAGGAGCCTTCTAAGCTCTACCCCCCGGCCTTGGTTACTCCCTCAGGCTGTAGTTTGTAGGCAACTTTCAAGTTCTGCTGTAAAGATTGGGTTAAGTTGGATATGAAGAAACTGTTGCAGATGGACCTTTGGAGGAGCAAAATGAAAAGATATCATTGTTTTTGGACGCTACTTTTTAGCTTTGAGAGGGACAACTTTTATTTCTTTCATTGGATTGGAAATCAGCATGGAAATTTTAATGCCAATAGGACACGTTTTAGCAGCAGGCACTCCAAACACATTTCCACCTCATTCAAAGCCAGTCTCTTGGCACCCCCTTCTACTGTCATTTGTTCACAATATAGCACTGGGTTTCATGGTCTCTGAGTGAAGTTGCTCAGAAAAACAGCTGTCTATTTTAAAGCACCCAATAATGACAGTTTGTTATGGGACTACCACTTAATCTGTCATGATATATTAGATTTTGAGAAGGATGAGGTGAGGGTATGCTTCTGACATCTTGATGAGGTATTCGGGAACTATTGAAAGAGGCAAGTTTCTTCCTCTGTGCCAGTTCCAGACGCTGGAACTGAGAAGGTGAAACTCAAAAGCTAACTGTCATCTCTCTTAGTAAGGAGAGCTAGTGTCATGTAGAGGTCAGAGTGCCAGACTAAGATCTGGGAGACCCAGGTTTGAATCCCCACTCTGCCCTGGAAGTTTGATGAGTGCTTTCAGGCCTGTCACACATTCTCAGCCTAACCAAATTCACAGCATTGTTGTGAGGATAAAATGGAGGAGAGGGGAATGATGGAAACCACTTTGGGGCCTCACTGGGGAGAAAGTTGTGGCATAAATAAAGTAAATGAAGAGGTTTTTTGATATTTTTTTTCCCATTGGTCCTGGCCCCATACTGTTTTGGTTTATTCCCTGATTTCTATACACATTTTTGTGCCTTTAGTTTTTGCTTCTTTTTTGTTTGTTCTGTCTCCCTGCCCAGGCATGGGTTTTCCCTGTTTTTTGGGGGACTACTTTTACCCTGATCATTTTCTGGAAGCCGATTTTGAGTCACTTTTCCTCATGCATGATGGTTTTGTCTGTTTTCTTGCCCACTCCACCCACCTCTAGCCCACTTTCAAATGACTGGACTGTTGTCATCATCAAACCACTCTCTCTTCCCCTCCCAAAAAACAAATGGTTTCATTTTTTTAAAATGGCAGTAAGATATCAATATGTCAATATAGGCATGTAATAATAGGTTAAGCCAGTCATGTTTTCCCAGCTTTCATTTAGAAGGGGGGGGGAAGCCTCTGGCCACTTCCCTAACACATGTATGCCTTTTTCCTTGTATCTCTGTGAGGGAAGTTTCTAGAGCCTTTTTTTTTTTTTTTAAGAAAGCTGAGAATCCAGAAAACTTACGGCTGAATAGGCAGTTGGTTCCTTCCTTGAATGCAATGACCTGGCGACAGTGATCCACGCTATGGTCATCTCGAGGTTAGACTACTTTAACACTCTCTACACGGGGCTGCCCTTGTCTCAGCTCTGGAGGCTGCAGCTAGTGCAGAATGCCACAGCCAGGTTGTTGATGGTGAGAGACCACATCCAGCCTGTGCTGAGGATGCTGCGCTGGCTGCCCATAGCGTGCTGTATCTGGTTCAAGGTGCTGGTTTTAACCTTTAAAGCCCTATATGGTCTGTGGCCTGCCTTCCTAAGGGACCGCCTGTCCCTGTATACACCCCAGAGAGCACTGCGGTCAGGTACCCAACATCGCCTGACCCTCCCTGGTCCTAGGGAGGCCAGGCTGGCAACCACCAGGAACAGGGCCTTCTCAGTGGTGGCTCCTACTGGTGGAATGAACTCCCGGAGAACATCAGGGCCCTGCGGGACCTTTTGCAGTTCTGCAGGGCCTGCAAAGCGGAGCTCTTCCACCAGGCCTTTGGAGCCGCCACTGGGGAGAATGGCCACTAACATGGCCTTGTACATCTCACTGGCCTGATACATCTATGGTGGTAGCCTCCTGGCCAGAGTATGCAGGATGCGGTTCCCGGTGCTGGATTCTGTTCTGCTGTCATCTGTGCTGCCATCTTTTATGCTTTATTGTCTGTCACATATAAGGATGTGATTTTAATTTTGTATGTTCTAATTTTATATGTTGTTAGCCGCCTAGAGCCGGCCTATGCTGGCTAGGTGGGATATAAGTCCAAATGAATAAACAAACAAACAAACAAACAAATAAATAAAGTGACCTATCATTACAATGCCATATCAATATAAGCATGTGCAAAAAATTAAAGGGGTATGTGTGCTGTGATGCCACTTATGATGCAACCGAGGGTGACAGTGCCCTCCCTTGAAAATCATGATTGTTTAAGGCATGTGCAGAAAAAAATAAACTGACTCCAAGACTGTGAAAATGCAAAGGGAGGGCAGATGTGTGGAAGATCCCTACCCAAAGAGATTCCAGTGCTGATGGATTGACTGCCAAGAAAATCAGAAGTGAGTTGAACATGCAGAAAAAAGTCCTAAAAAGAAATGACTTGGAAATGCATTTCCAGTATTTCCACCATGTGTTCTAGGCTGAGGCTATGGGGCAGTCTAGAAACCCAAGGTGAAAAATATCACAGTAGTATTCCACCTTTCCTTCATGGACCTCAAAGGAATATATCTAGTTCTCCCTCCATTTCATCCTCATAATAAGTAGGTCACCCAGAGAGAGAGCCCATGGGTACCCAGCTGAGCAGAGATTTGAATCCAGGCCTCTCCTGTCCTACTCCTACAGTCTAACAATGTATATTATGTTGGCTCTTAAAAAGAGAGAAAAGAGCAATAAGAGAGAAGGGAGAGAAGCCTAGAGCCCATCTCCCATCTCACAGCTCCTGCTCAACATGAATTATCTTTGGCTCCTCCTTGCTTGTTTTTGGTTATATAGGTTTTCCTCATTCTATTACATAGGCTGAAGGCAGTTTATGATACTGAAACTGGATCTGCACATTGGATGTTGTGCCTTTTCGAAAATATTCCTTTCCTGATTGTCTTGCACAAACAGAAAAATCCAGAAGGAAAATTATTATCACAGGGAAAAATCCAACAGTGTGTGGACCTGGCCGTAAGCAGTGTGAAAGCAATATGACTGCCATACAAGGTCACAGAATAAACCCTAGGCAAGTGTTTCTATGGGATCTTTATGTGCCTCATGAAACTTGTCGGTATTTTTTTAGCATATTTGTCAACTACCATTTCCAAGGATCGTAGTAATGCTGTTAGAGCTTTTCTTCGGACAATGTTCTACATTGCTTCCTTTTAAAAGGGATGGTAACTGTGTGTCCAACTGTGTGTCCAACATCTCACTGGATATGAGTTTTGGCACCACCAAAACTTTTGTATCCAGCTGAATTTTGGTATGATGTTTGCATTACTGCTATAGTTTTTCCATTTGAGAAATCTGTAGAGATATTACAGGGTTTAGGCTGCAGTTCTAAGAGCACTTTCCTGGAAGTATGCCCCACTGAATAATGTGGGACTTATTTCTAAACAGCTCTCCCTCACATTCTAATCCACACATGTACCCCACATACCAAATTATGACTGTCATGTACCCAGCCAACTCTGTGTTTTTTTAAGTCACCAGAAGATTGCCTTCTCTGGGTTGGGAAATTTTTGGGGATTTGGGGGTAGAACCTGGGGATGGCGGGTTTGGGGGAGGGACCATAGCAGGGCATAATGCCATAGAGTCCATCCTTCAAAGTAGCTATTTTCTCCAGGGGAATTGATTTCTATAGTCTGGAGATCAGTTGTAATTCTGGGAGATCTCCAGGCTGTACCAGAAGGTTGGCAACCCTCCAAAATGTCAATTGATCATTGGGGACAGATTACCATGGAAAGAATAGTTAAAACTCCCTAAATGCAATGCAATGGTGTTCATGTTTGGAAATACACTATAAAAAAATCCAGATCATAGATTTGCTTCAGTCACCTCAACAAATTTAATATTTTGCAGCCACAGAGAGATTAAAAGGTTTTCTAACGATCATACTGGAATTTTCTGAAACTGTGGAATCTGCTCCTACTATCTCAGTGTTTTCCCTTGTTATGGTCAGTACATGAAAGGTCTTTTAAAACCTGGACTATCCTTGTCTGAAGATAGCCTTGTACTTGATATAATATGTGGTGACGGGGGGGGGGGGGGGGGAGGACTGCTTCCCTAAGATGCTTTCTCATAAAGTTGAGATCTACTACTGTTCAGAGAGGAGTGGGTCAAAGTATTTGACCTGGCCCTGACAGATTATGTCTGGAGCAACTGAAGACCAGCAGGCCTCCTGAAACCAGATATAATTTAAATGATCCTCCAGGTATCCGTGTACACCCATGCAGGCACTAAGCAAGAAAGAGAGAATTGGCTTAGAAACTATATTACCTCAGCATTTATAAGTAGCAGTCAGTTCTTTTTCCAGAAACAACTTGAGAGGGTTGGTAGTTTTTGGAGGAATAAAACCTCACCTTTCACAGCAAGCATAACGGAGTGGGGAGCAAGTATGATTAAAAATTGTTTTTTCTTGAAAGCTTTGTACAAATAGAGCTTTGTACAGCATTTTTTTAAAAATAGTTTGATTAGCTTTGGAAAATGTAGAACATTTCTTTTCAGACTGTATTTCCATCAGCTCCTGATTATGGAAGACTCCTGATATCATGGCCTTTTTTTCTGCTGCAGATAACCTCTTCACCTCCAAATTCTTTTCTGCCTCAAGCAAATATGTCTTCTAGAAGTAAAGTGATACTTAATTCACAGTTGTGTCTTGCCTCTTGAAGTAAGCTATTACATTGCCAGCTTTTACCATCCTTTTTGGAAATATCTATAATCATATAAGACATTTTGGGGGGTCTTACTGAGGGTTAAGAGAAAGCTTGTGATCAAAACTGGTGGAATGATACCAATTGGATTCCTGGCAAAATACCATTTTTACAATGTATATTTTACAATAGAAAGGGGGAGGGGCTTTCTCAGAGTGTGAGAGCTCGAGAAATGAAAAGAACCGTTATTGATTGATTGATTGATTGATAAATTCAATTTCTAAACCACCCTCCCCCATACTTGGGGCTCATGGCAGTGTATAACATTCAAAAGACACAATCATAACTTCAAATAAGTTAAAAATAGTAAAACAAATACAAAACCATTCCAGATAGCATCTAAACCAGATTGTCCTTACTCCAAGGGGAAGTGAAAGGAAGACAGGCTAAATGAAGACTGTTGCTGTCCTCAACTGTAGGCCTGGTGGAACATTTCTGCTTTACAGGCCCTACAGAACTGAACTAGGCCCCACAGGGCACGGATGTCATTTGGAAGAGAGTTCCACCAGGTTGAAGCCAAGGTCGAAAAAGCCTTGGCTCTGGTTGAGGTCAGCCGCATATTTTTCAGGCCAGGGAACTCCAGTAGGTTTTTCTCCACTGAATGCAGTGCTCTTCAGGGGGTATACTAGGACAGGCAGTCCTGAAGGTTCATTGGTCCTAGACTGTTTTGGGCTTTGAAAATTAATACCAGAACCTTGAACCATTCCGGTATTCAGCTGGAGCAGCTGGAGAAGCACTGGTTGGATATGTGCTGTTAGTGGGGTTCTGGTGAGAACCCAAGCCGCCACATTCTGGACCAGTTGCAACTTCTGGTCAGTCTCAAGGGTAGCCCTGCGTAGACCAAGTTACAGTAGTCTAAACTAGAAGTGACCGTTGCAAGGATTTCTTTGGCTAGGTCAGGGCAAGACAAGAAGGGGGGCAGTTGCCTGACCTGGCACAGCTGAGGAAACATCAGTTGGACAACATTTGTGATCTGGGCCTCCATCGACAGAAAGGCATCCAGAAACACAGCCAGGCTCTTAACAGTGGGTGCCATTTGTAGTGGCACATCATCTAGAGCTGGGTGTTGCTGCTCCAATCCTGAATCCCCCCCCCCAGTCACAGAACCTCCACCTTGGATGGATTCAGTCTCAGCTGACTCTGCTTTAACCATCCAACCATGGCTCCCAACCCTTCAGTAAGATGATTTGGGGCAGTGTTTGGCTGGTTGTCCATCAACAGGGTGTCATCAGCATACTGATAGCAATCCAGCCTGAAACTCTGCACCAGCTGGGCAAGGGGCACATGTAGATGTTGAACAACATTGGGGAGAGGATTGCCCTCTGAGAGAACCCACATACCAAGGGTATACCATCTCCTGTCCTCAACCATGGAGGAACAAGGTAAGCCACTTCAAGACCACCCCACAGACTCCTATTTCGGTGAGACAGTGGGTCAACAAATCATTTATTTTTATTTCATTCGATTTCTAGGCCGCTCTCCCTACACAGTAGGCTCATGGTCAATCATATTGAATGCTGCTGTCAGAATAAAGCAATAACAGCAGCACTGACCCGTCTCAATCCAACTGTCATCTGTGAGAGTGACCAGTGCAGTTTCCATTCCATGGCCAGAGCAGAAGCTGGACTGGAATGGATCTATGGCCAATGTATCTTCCAGGAAGTTCTGAAACTGCTCTGCTGCTGCTCTCTCGATTACCTTGCCCAGTAACAAAAGATTCAAGACTGGGCAGTAATCGGAAGGATATGTAGGATTCAGAGATGGTTTCTTTAAGAGTGGTACTACCATAGCCTCTTTTAATTCCCAAACCTAGATGTGAAGTTGGAATTCTGTAACTGGAAATTCAGATGTTCTGTGGTCTTAAAAAGGACACAAAGGCAAGCCTGTCTAGGGCAGAGAAGTGGGTTACGCAGAGTGTTAATGGAAATGTTCTATTAGGCCCTGGAAATTGGGTTGCCAAATCTGGGTTGGAAAATCCTGGATATTTAGGCATAGAACTTGGGGAAGGCTAGGTTTGGGGAGGCAAGGGACTTCATTGGGGTATAATGCCATAGAATCCACCCTCTGAAGCAGCCATTTTCTCCAGGGGGAGGGAGGCTTATCTCTGTAACATAGAGATCAGTGGTAATTCTGGAGACTGGCAACCCTACCTGGGAAGGAACACCCCCCCATCATGGCTTAACTCAACCCAGAAGGGGGCATTTCTGATAAGGGAAATGATGTTGAGAAGACTTAACCCTGCCCCTTCCCCAGCACCCGGGCTCCAACCCAGATCTGGCCAGCCTGCCATGAAGCATAATTTGGCTCCAAGAAAATGTGCATTTAGATAAAGGTACATTCTTTGTTGCTCTGATTTTGTGTTTCGAGGCATTTAGGCTGTGGCAGAGTAAAACAGGTCAGTGTAACAAGTCACAAATCTAATTTGCTAGTTTCTTTGTGTTTGATTCGTTTTTAGGAGTATGAAGACACAGTATATATTCACCCTTATTCTTTTTTACCAAAGGTTCTGTTGTCTTTAGTTAGTATGATAAAATGCCTTTGTAATGCTATGGATTTCTATGTTAGATGATTTGTTGGTTCTGAAAGGGATTAAAAATCGCTTTGAAAATTGCCCTGTTATCTTGAATGGTAGAATCCAGTTCCTTGTACTCTGGCTACAATCCACATTGCTTTTTTTAAAAAAAATTGTAAGTGACATTTGACCTCAGCAAGGAGCATTAATGTACTAAATGGAGCTTAAAGGGTTTTAAACATATGTACTAAAGCACCATTGGAATCACTTGGGCTTAACTTCTGAATGCACATAGTTAGGATCAGGCTGTAAATACCCCTAACTGTGGCAGGAGCTGATGCCTGTTTCTTTGTGTAGGCCTCAGAAATTAATATAAGATTGGCCATGAAAACTGCAGCCCTATAAAGATGGGAAAAAACAACCTCCCTTCAACCCCCTACCCAACAGAACCATACAAGATCTTGGGGGCAGTGCTGTGTAGTGTTTAGACTGTCATACTGGGATCTGGGAGACCCAGGTTCAACTCCCCAGGCTGACATGAAAGCTTGCTGAGTGATTAGGGCTGCCATGTCCCCTGGGGGGGCAGGGGTTTGCCTGCTCAAAGGGCCCCCAACCCACTAGCCCAGATCTGGCCAGCGGGGGGAACCGTACCCCTAAAGTGCCCAGATCGGGCCGACGTGCCCGGAATGCCCTCCAGGTGATGTCATTGCACTGGGAACATTGCTGGGGGGATGCTCTAGCATTCGGCCTGAAAACTCTATGAAAACTCTTCCCCCCCCCCATTGCAACAGGTAAGAGATCTGGCAACTCTATGAGTGATCATGAGCCTAACATACCTCTAAACATACCATAAAATGGAGGTGAGGAGAACGATGTATGCCGCTTTGTTTCCCCATTGGGGGGAAAGGGAGGATATAAATGAAATGAATGAATAAACAGATGATCAGTCCCAAATGAGAATTCTAATAAGCTATCATAATCTATGGTTTCTTTTTGATCTCATTTCTCTTTGTCTTAAACTATCTGGACTTTTGTAGGAAGAAAAGGGCTATATATCAAATGAACATAAATTTTGTTCTCAAGTCCAGTAAATCATAACAAATATTTTTAAAATATTCATTGGTCATTATTCCATAGATATTCTACAAAACCAACACCTTTAGTTGTAATTATCAATATAACAATACAGTCTAGGACCTCTATTTCTCCTGGACTCTATGGTTCTTCCAGGAGAAGTGATCTCTGCAGTCTGGTGATCAGTTGTAATTCTGGGAGAACTCTAGGACCCACCTGGAGGTTGGCAGCCCAAGTTACCTTCCATATTGAGGTTTTCTCCTGGGAAAACTGCAGCAACGTCTTCTCTGTCAGTTCCACAGGTTCTACTGAAGAACCGTTCTCTAGCCATGGAGGTCTTTCATTGAACTTCAGCATAGGGGGGAGGAAGTCATCCCACTTATGTCAGTGTTGTGCTACTTTCAGCCTGGCCGCATTCACTTTCAGCTGGGCTAATCATGCTGTGCAGCTACTTTCCAGCCACCCTCCCCCTGCCCCATTCCTCTATGTGTGTGTAAAGTACCATCAAGTTGTGGCTGACTTACGGCATTCCTGTAGGTTTTTCAAGGCAAGAGATGTTCAGAGTTGGTTTGCCATTGTCTCCCTCCACCTAGTGACTCTGGAATTCCTTGGTGGTCTCCCATTCATATACTAACCATGGCCAACCCCGCTTAGCTTTGAGATTGGGCTAGCATGGGCCATCCAGGTCAGGGCCCCTTCCTCTACGTGTTGTTCAAAAAATTACATCCAGGACAAAGAATATTCTAGTGGAACAGCTTTGTCAGAGACAGCTTTACAGGAGGTACTACTACACAAATAGGTCCTGTTTGCTTCTCTTTTATTCACAAAATCACAGTGAACTGCTTAAGTTTGGCCACTTCTGTAGCTGGTGACCTCGTTTTGCTCTGTCATTTACGTTCAAATGATGCAAAAACAGATGTCCATTCACTGAATATGTTAGGGGGGAAATAGGACTGCAGTTGTACCCCTAGTGGGAAGCACCCATATAAGAAACTGTTTTGTTTTCAGCTAGAGAAAGCATGGCCTTGAAACTGGGTATCCCCTGTACTTCCTCTCCCCCTGCCCTCTTCGATGCTTGGCAGCAGTGGCAGCTGGAGGTCTTGCTGAGGACCCGCCCCCACCCCCAGCATTGCTTCCGTGGCTAAAAATCAATTGCCTGAAACTCTGCATGTTCCCGTTCAGTCAAGTTATAATAAATTGGACAGAACCAAAAGGATAGAAAGAATCTGAGTGGAAGGAGCATGCTTATTTAGGGTACAGGGACAATCTGGCCCACTTGTTATTTTTGACCAGTGATTAACTTATATGACTTGTTATTTTTCACATAAATGTAACCGAGGAATGAGAGGGTTGAAACAAGACAGATCACTTTTTAGTTCTGGAGTGTCAAGTTACAGGTGAGTTCAGGTTAGTCTATACAAGCAACCCACTTCGGATTTGCAGGCAGCTGTTTCAGCCTATGTTTTTATAAAAGAAGCTGATTATTCTGGAATAACTCCTGTCAGGACAATCCATATATTGCTGTTCCACTTCCTCCATTTCTTGAGCAATCCAAACCCTTTTTTATGCTCATCCTCTTCTGGAGATAAAGAAAAGTTACAGACCAAGACAACAGATTTATTGTATTACTGCCTATATTTCTGCATATGGATGTGTTTAAATACCCTCCACTAACACAGTAATAGCGCACACACATCTAAATAAGTGTAAGTGGTGCATTTGAGTATCACTTGAATCACACGGTGTAAGATGTTTCATATCTACTGCTGGGTTGCCTCTTTCAGGACAGAGACTTTATTGGAAGATAAGAATTAGAGTTTGCGGCTACCCCACATTCATAAATACAGATCCAGATGTTGGAGGATGTATGGAATACCCTGCATGGCATTCAATCAAACAAAACTATCTCCACTTCTATAGTACCTATCATCAGGGTGGCGTCCATCCTTAAATGTAAGTATTTAGACAGCTGTTTAATTAAATTTTCAAGGTTACATTTTGGAGGAGGTAACTCATTTATAACCAAGTTCTTTTCTCTCCCCCTCCCCAAACCCCCATCCCTTCTCCCTTAGTGGCTAATGCTCTTATCAGTTGCTTCCAGTTGAGTGCAAATAATAGTGACAGCTTTAAAGTAAGCCATTTGATCTCCCCACCTCTACAAATCTGTTTCATGTGTTTTATGAACATGTCAAGGGGACGGGAAATGGATGCTACTCTGCTTTTTGGTATCTTAATTATAAATAGAATCCTACCATTCCCCTCTTCCTAATCAGTGGTTATATCACCATGCCAGTTATTTTGCAGATCATAAGACTCTTCATCCTTTTATTTTGGAAACTGTATTTTTCAGGTATTCAGAGAAATAAAATTATTTGAATCACAGTATTATTAGAAATTGCATCCCATATTCAGGAAAAGCAAAAAAAAAAAAGCAGTCTTTGTATACCCGATGGTCTTGAATTTAGCTGAGAATAAATACATTGCAACAGATAATGCATGGTATTGCCCCTTGTAACCTCAAGATTAAAGCATGCTCTACCACTTACAACTAACCCATCAGCCGTCTTGTGTCACACTTTAACTACTTCTGTTGCTACTGAGAGTATAGCAGAGACAATGGATTTCCTAACTCAAGCCAGAAACCAAGAGCCAATAGCATCTTGGGGAGGAAGCAATTTTATTTATATATTTTGTTAGATTTATATACCACCCTCCCCAAATGGGCTCAGGGTGGTGTATAACAATTAAAACAGTATGAGTAAATAATGTTAAAATAACAGTTTGCACATAATAATATCATCTCATAAAATACCATGTACACAAAGAAAACGGATATTAAGACAATCCAGTATCTAATCAGATGTTTGGACAGGACCAGGCCACTGATGGATAATTGGCCAAAAAATTGGGGGGATGGATGCACACTGCCTCAGTCAAATGCCTGGTGGAAGAGCTCTGTCTTACTGGCCCTGCAGAACTGCAATAAGTCCCACAGGGCCCTGATCTCATTGGGGACCACATTCCACCGGGCAGTGGAATTTAAATTTAATTTAATTTAAAACATTTTAGGCCACCTTTCCACCCAGCTCAGGGTCCCCAAGGCAGCAATAGGTATGCTAGGCCTCAAGCATTTTACAAAAGCTCTAGTATTTTACAAAAAAAAACAAAAAAAACACTTCTATGGAAAAACCATGAAGTTCTTGTGAATCCCAGAACCTCACCATGTCACTTCTGTTTTTTACTGGAAGTGACATCAGCATGGCAGGGAAGTGCGGGCATGCCAACTCCCTCCCCCCAGTTCCTCCCAAGGGGTGCCAGCTGTGCCTTAGCAACCTTGCATTGCAAACAGTAAGGACATTAGAACAGATTTTAAAATGCACATATATAAAACAATAAAAAGAAAACCACAAACCACAAACATATACACACACACAAAAGTACATAAAGAGGAAGCAAAGTCAATGAAGGTCAATGAGGAAAGGCCAAACAAAAATGAAAGTCTTCACCTGCTGGCAGGACAATGAATACATGAAGATACAAAACTGCCTTATACTGAATCAGACCCTTGTTTCATCAAAGTCCACATTGTCTACTCAGACTGGCAGTGGCCGTCCAGGGTTTTAAGTGGAGATGCAGTGGACTTCTGCATGCCAAACAGATAGGTGGGGGGAACTGAATCTCATGGGGAGGAAGTTTCATAATTTTGGTGCCACAAGTTAGAAGGCCGGTTTGCCACCCACCTAACTCCAGATGGTGGGGACAGCTGAAGCAGGGCCTCTGAAGATGACAGTAGTGATGGGGTAGGTTCATATGAGAACAGGCACAGATACGTGTGAGAGTAGGCTCATATGGAAGTTCCCATTTGTCTGGGGAAATGGTGCAGCTCCATGCTTAATGTTTTACATGAAATTGGAAGGGAGATTGTGATCTAAGAAATTTGCTCATCATCACTAATTTCTCAAAACCTGCCCCACCAAAAACCCCACCCAGATCCTTCTTTATCACCAGGGCTGCCAAGTCAGCCCGGGGGGCGGAGGATCCCCTGCTACAGGGGTTCCCGATCCACCGGCCAGCATTCGGCCAGCGGGGGAAACCCCGCCCCCGAAGTCATCCAGCCTGGATGACTTCCCACACGTAATGACGTCACTCGGAAGTGACGTCAGCACATTGGGGGCGTTGCCAGGGCGACGCTCTGGCAATCACCCCAAAACTCTATGATACCATAGTGTTTTGGGGCGATTGCCAGAGCGTCGCCCTGGCAACGCCCCCAACATGCTGACGTCACTTCTGGTGATGTCAGCCAGCGTGCGCGCTTTCGCGCACGCACCGGTGAAGCTCCTGGCCGACAGAGGACTCCCCCCCGCCGGTAAGTTCGCCGGACTTGGCAACCCTATTTATCACATATCTTACTCTTCCCCCTTCCTTCATCCCCAAAAGAGGAACAGAAGCCCTGGAGAATGAAGCAGAAGCTGTGTGTGTGTGAGAGGGGGGGGGGGGGGTCTTATCTTTGCATGTCTCCTGCATGAAGCAGCCACTGAGGGAGCTGTGTGTATGGGGGGGAGGGAGGAAGGAAGCAGGAAGCAAAGAGCCACTGAGGGAGCTGGGGGAGAAACAAACTGTGGTGCGGCTGCAGCAGCAGCTCTGGAAAAGGATGCAGGAGAAAGAAGTTGCCTGCAGGCTTTATGTTTGACGTCCCTGGTTTAGGGCCTCCACTCCATTTTTTTTTTTTTAGCCTTCTCCATGATGCCTGTGCTGTCTACACTAGACCATATTCTGTTGGTAGTCCAAATGGTACAATTCTGGTAGAATCAGAGAATGGCCAGGCTGAAATGTCAAGCTCCCTCAAAAGATTAAAATTGCCAGTGCAGGGCTGCCAGGTTTCCCAGCTAGGGCAGAGGATCTCCTACCCTTTGCACCTATTTCATTACATTGCTTTGGGAAAAAGCCTGATGTCGCTTCTGAAAAAAACCCCAGAATTTTAGATTCTATAGAGGCGTGACTTCAATTTCAGGTTCTCCGGGATATTATATCATGCCGTCACCAATGGATGCTCCGTCCAGGTCTCCCACTGGTTGCCAGGACATGCCAGGCAATCCTGTGTCAGTGTTTTGAATGTTGAAATTTATTTTAAGCTTTAATCACATCTCCACAAGGCAGAGATGTTTCGCCAGGCTTTTGGTTGAGGGCAGCGGCAGGCAATAACATGGCTGGCACCCTCCTCTTTCCCCCTTTCTCTCTCTCGCCCCTTCCTTATCCTGCTTGTGAGGCGGCAACATGGTCCAGAACTGGTTAAAAGATAACCATTAACACCATCTGGGGATTAATTTTAAGTCTGTAATGTTATATTTATTGTACTTTAACTAGTAATTATGATGCATTTATGTATTTTTCATTGATGTATATCGCACAGAGCCCTGTGTATTCAGGGACTGGGAGATTCATAAATCCAAAGTATAAATAAAATAAATGAATACATAAGAGACCCCAGTTTTGCTACCATGTCATCCTGTCCCAGATAAAATTAGCACCTATTGATCATAATGGTGTATCAGGCAAGCGCCTAATCTTATCTGTGTTGCACAAATGGTTCCAATGGTAGCTTGTGACTTTGATTACTAAGAGAAAAGCCCTAATCAGATTCCTTTCCATAAAACTGAAGTTGATTCAGCTTCCTTGACCTGACAGATCAAAGCTATTTCTTCCCCTCTATCAACAGGGAAGCTCATTAGGACGAGGTTGTCAGGGTTAGAATCATGCAACAGTTTTACTTCTGGGTTAGAACACTATTCCTTTCTTATCAGTCTGTGAGGTCCAAAGTGAGAAGAACAAAGTAGGTATTGCTGACATGAGATGTATTTAATACAACCAGGAGCTGCTGAGCTTGGCCATATACATATATATAATTCTAACCTTTTTTATTAAAAAAAAACAGATCTATGATTGTGCCCTAATGAGAATTGCAGTGAAGGCAAGAAAACCAGTTCTGTTAAAAATCCTCAGAGGTGAACTATGTAGCTGAAACAAAAGAGGAAATGTTTTGTAAAATATGAAACTCAAAAAAACATTTTAAAATTGTTGTTCTGTTTGTGCTGTTCTAATATGAAATTTTGTTCAAAATTCACTCTGTTTTATGATGCTATAGAAAGGAGAATGAGGGGCTTTCAAATTAAACAGCAGCTGGTGTCATTTTGTGGCTCCCACCAAAACATTAATTATCTTGAAGTTATTTCCCTGCCATCTCAACATTTATTTCATTTCTCAGATGATATTATTCACATTGTGTTTAATTACATAATCTATATAGCTAATTCCTAAGTGGCCACCACGTGCAGATATCTAAATCTGTGCAGGGGGGCACTTGGGGGCAAGGAGATTTTCCTGGACACGAGGGGAACTCCCCCCATGTGCAGAAAAATCTGAATAGTAAAAAAAAAAAGTTTGGGGGGATATTTAAATCCCCCCCAAAGTAAAAGCGTTCCCTGCGCATACACAGGGAACGGATTTACCTCAGTCATCTGTGGCTGCTGCTGCTGGCAGGTCTACCAATATAGTGGAAAGGGCTGGCTAGACCTGTTCTCCGGAGGCCAGGTCTACCAATAGAGTGGAAAGGGCTGGCTAGACCTGTTCTCCGGAGGCCAGGTCTACCAATATAGTGGATGGGAGCGGGTAGATCTGTTCTCCAGAGGTCTACCTAGCCCTTGCCACTATATTGGTAGACGTGGCCTTTGGAGAACAGGTCTACCTGCCCCATCTATATATCTAATAGCCAAGTGGCCCCCTGTGTGCGGATATCTAAATCTGTGGGGGGGCACCTGGGGGGCAGGGAGAATTTTCTGCACACATGGGGGACTCCCCCCATGTGCAGAAAAATCCTAAAAGTTAAAAAAAAACTTTTGGATTTATTTAAATCCCCCCAAAAGTAAAAGCATTCGCTGCACATGCTGTTGGGGGGGAGGTTTGGTGGGCCTGGTGGCTGTGAGCCGCTCAGGCCTCGCTGGTGTAGGGAGGAGGAGGGAGGAGGATCAGCGGGCCTTGCCGCTGCTGCTGCTGGGAAAGGGGTGGGTGGGAGGAGGATCAGTGGGCCTTGCTGCTGCCACCGCTGTCCCAGCTGAGGAGAGTGGGAGGAGGATCGGGGGGTCTTGCCATTGCTGCTGCTGTCACTGGGGAGGGTGGTGGGAGGAGGATTGGAATACTCCCTCCCCCTGCGAGCATTGCGGGTCCTCCTTCTTGTTATTCATATTGCTGAAACACAAGAAAATTTGACAGACAACTGAAATTGTAAAGGAAACAGCTGTCCATCTAAAAAGTGATCGCAACCCTTTCTATTGGATATTAACATTTTTCGTATTATTCCTTCGTTTGAGTTTTGATCAGATACCTATTCTCATAATACAGTTCTTCATTCCTCTCTCCCCCCAACCATTAAATATAAAGCTTACATGACAATATGGGCCCCCCCTGCAAGGAATCACAGGGAGGGGGAAATTTGGAGATCCCACTCCATCTCCAAAATCTCTCCTTGTAAAATCCTTTAAACCTTCAGGGGCTTAAGAAGGCTGATTCACACATATTAAGAAGGCTGATTAAGAAGGCTTTGCCCACACATACATTCACACGACTTTCCTTTAACTTATTGTCAGTATTCTGAAACTCTCAAGATTTTGTGTCTCTAGAACAGAGTGTCCAGAAGCTGCAATAAATACAGAATACAGAGACCAGAATGTAGAGTTTCCAGTGATTACTAAAGAGAACTGACATCACTTCTGGATTTTCCTTGGAAGTATCATGCTGTCAGCTCAATGGCCATTATTTAAAAATTTTCTCTGGGGCAGGGAATTCCCAGTGGGGACTTGGGAACCTTGGTACAAACTTCAGGGAACCACTGTCCCAGGCAGTTTTACATCATTTCATCACAGCACTCTGCTGCCTTTTAAGGCTTTTCCTCATTTTTTCCTGTTGGTTCCAGCTCCCCACCTGCTTCAATTCATCCCCTTATTTCTGTACACATTTTTGTGCCTTTATTTTTTGCTTCTTTGGCCCATTATGCATGCACATCTTACTGCAGATTTTCAGAGCAGTATGCTTTTAATATTGACTTTGTATTCTGTACCTGCCTTCCACACCATTCTTTTTTCCTTTGGTGTATTTATTCTGCAGCTACAAAAAAACAACAACCCACCCACACTTTTCTAAACTGGGGTGCAACATCATTTGTAATGTGTGGGGGGTGGCATCCAGCTTTTAAAAAATTTACCCTATTGCTGTACTGAAGCAGTGCAGTAGCATCCAGCAAGCACCTTCCATTTAAATCCTGGTGGTTCAGGTTTTGCACATGCATTTTAGGGTTAGTTTCTTGAATGAAAGGGAACAGAAAGGAACACAGGCAAAGGGGGAAAACACACTGTTGAAACTGACCAAACTTTTTCTGAAACTGAGAAGGAGCTGCGAATCCCCATTTTCCATATTGCCAAGCACTAGTGGATTCTCTACTGTGTTCTTGACCACTCTGAAAAATGGGAAAGAGTCACATGATCTCATAATATGGGGAAACATACTGAGTGTACAGAACGCACGTTAGAACCCATGGACACTGGCATTGCAAGCTGTGATTGTTGGCAATGTGTGTTTGTGTGCATACCTCTGTGCAGAGTCAGATGCAACTCCACCATTCTTTGCATGGGGCTGCAATTTGTATGGGGGGGAATTCTCTGGTAGAGGCTTGTATCCCTTGCTCAGTCTGGTGCTGTGTTAAAGTATGCTTGTAAACATTTTCTTTTTAATAAATATTTCATAACATTTGATTCTGATAGTGGTTTTCTGTACCACATAGACCTCCACTGTCTCAGACACACTATTTTAAAAGGAACTCTAGGGAGAAAGGCAGGCAGTTGGCAAGTGGCTATTCCTCCAGGGGCATGCAAGGCAGTAAACTGCCCCCGTGGTGACCAGGTGCTGGGCAGTGGGAAACTTAGAGGCAAGGCCTCTGAATGTGGAAGGGAAGCTGGGAGTCCTGATCCTCCCAGTGGGAAATCCCAATAACGATCAGGTGGCAGGCAGTTCCCAGTGAGTTGGGAATCCCTAGGAGGGCAGGGCGGAATAGGGCCTGCAGGCCAGAGCAGGCAGATTCTGCTACATCAGTTTATGCAGTTTCTGTAAATTTCCAGCTTTCATTTAAAAATAAATAAATCTCTATCTCCCTCCCTCACAGAGAGACTTACTTTCAAAAAACAAACAAACACGAAAGCTGAGAATTCACAGAACCTGTTTAAACTAACATTACAACATGGGTATATCTATCAGAACTATGGAAAATGAGACAATTTTTATGCTGTTCAAATCTAGCTGTGCCTGAAGTTAATACAAATGGTTTTCAACAATAGAAGCTGTAAGAAATAAACCCCAAGGGGCAGGGTGGATACAGAAGCCCCTCATCCCCTCTGCACCATGGTATTGAGCAGGATATGACCAAATACTACAAAAGAGACTTTTGACCTTCATAAATTAAGAGACAATGATCTTTGGTGCTTCCAGAAGGAGAAGGGTCATTTTGGTAATATCCAGCACACCTTATTTCAATTAGTGTCTCCAGCTAGTGTTTAAAACAAAACCCTGAATACGCCTCAATGCCCAAGTCTAAAAATGTCTGTCTTTCTTTTTAAAGCAACTTAAATGTGTTGCCAACTGGCCTGTGTGATTGGCTGGATATTCTAACATCTTGTGTCGGAAAAGAAATGTCACTTAACGAAATGAAACATACAGCAGAATATTCCATTGTCATCTAGATGGACGAGATTCCACATTTAAAAATAGTAGCTCCCCCCTCTCCACCATGGGCATAACACGCTAAGCGACTTCTATTTCAAATGTTCACACTTGGAACAAAACTTTAATTGTTCAGTTTCACCTTCTGGTTCTTTTGTTGAATGAGGTAATGGCTGCCATCTTGGCTCAGTAGTAGTGAAACAAGAGCTTAACAAGCCAGTGTGCCAGCCTCTTTATAATATCTAGTAGCAGATTCTATGCTGCAGGTCTTCTTGGTTTCCAAGAGCCATCTTTTGTTGTTGTTCAGTCACACAGTCGAGTCCAACTCTTTGCAACCTCAAGGACTACATCACACCAGGCCCTTCATCTTCCACCGTCCTCCCGAGTTTGCCCAAGAAGAATAGACTAAACGTATTTGTAGTGTTGATGCTTAATGCATATCGAGACACAAAGTTAAAACAAAGTACATCCTGAAATTCTTCTTCAGAGTATCCTTTATGGATTTTGATGTTGGCTATTCTCTTGGGGTCACCAAACTTTTCTTTAAGGACAGCTACTGAAAATTCCTGTTCCTGTGCCAAAATCAGAATGCCCACATGCCCTAAGGCACCTTGGCAAAACAAATAGAATCTACAGTTCCACTAATACTTAGGCCCAGAGTTATTATTTTTAATGTGTGTCTGCCTGATCCTAAGAGCATGGAATATAAACTTTCCTGTGGCTGGAGTCATGCTCCTATTTTTGCCAGCCAAAAGATATGGCAGATGGAAATCATGCAAGCAGCAGGGAAACCTGCTCAATAAAGGCAGTATGAAATTGGCTCTTATAGCTGCAGATGGCAACTAAATAGGAAATGTGACAAAGTTTCATTTACTGCTCTGCTACATGAACATGGTTTCTGAGGTGGCTAACACCCTCACAGCCACCTGTGAATTCTACGAGTAGTAAAGCATTTGTTCTAGCCAAGAGGAATAGTTGGTTAAAAAAATGGGACCATTAAGAAGGTAAAAACGTGGCAAAACAGGAAAAAGAAAGGCTGGAAAACTCCCCAAAACAGAGACACAACATCTCTTGGCAGCTAGATTAATAGCCTCCTGACCTAATCTCCTCAGCAAATCAAGATATTTCTTTCTAAATTCTGGGACATCAATGAGGGACGGACACTGATTAAACTGTCTAGACTTAGCAACTTGTCTTCCAAGATGATTTATGGGAGTCAAACTGAGTCCAGTTTAAAAGCTCAGGTAAGGACTAAGGGTGTGCAAGATAAAAATTAGTTCCCCCCCCCCATTTGGGTATATTGGAACCAAAAAAATTGGCATTTCCTGATATTCCCAAATCCCAGTACTGGTATGGTATTCTGATTTGGTAAATATTCGGGAATCCCAATTTTTTTTGGGGGGGGGGGCCATTATACCCTATGGGGACAATTGAAGTCAATGTCAAATCTATCCTGGGGTATATTCAGTGGCCGGGGGGGAGGGCTGAAGTAGAGGCACCAAATTTGCAGCATAGCTGCTGGAGCCTCTCCTCAAAAGAACCCCCCAAGTTTCAAAAAGATTGGACCAAAGGGTCCAAAGAAGGTGCCATCATCCTCCATTGTTTCCAACAGAGGAAAAGTAGCAAGGTATTTACGCTAATGATACAATTTAATGATATGAATAACTTATTGTAAGATAATAAACATACAAATATCTCACTCCATCAGGGAGAGAACCTTTAAAAAGTATCAATCCCAGTTCACAATTCTATATACAGCTAAAGATGAACAAGGTAGTAACAAATCTTATTCATGACTCCTTTTTAAGCTTAAGATAACAATTGTAGTTCATAACTTTAATTTCCTTCAAAGTGTTGTCATGACTTTAAATGATTATATAACTGCCTTATGTATGTGAGCATTTTACACCTACTGAATTGAAGCTTGACAATGTATTGAAGCACTTTAATTGGTATTGTAAGGTTAGCATTTTTTTCTTGCCATTATATTTTGTAAATGTTATAATGTTGAATTGTCAGTTGGCAGTGTATTATGTTTACATATAAGAGGAACTCTGATGAAAATTTGTTTGAAACGGGAATGAAGCCAGCGACCCGTCTCTCATCTTTCTCATCTTATCTGAAAAAGGAGTTGTGAATTGGACGGGTCACCACTATATCTGAAACAAAAGTTATGAACTGCAATTGTTATTTTAGCTAAAAAAAGGAGTTGTGAATAAGATTTGTTAATACCTTGCTCATCTTTAGCTGTATATAAAACTGTAAATCAGGATTAATACTATTTTAATGTTCTCTCCCTGATGGAATGAGATATTTGCATGTTTGTTATCTTACAATAAGTTACTCATGTCATTAAATTGTATCATTAGAGTAAATACCTTGCAGCCACGTACCTTGTACTTTGCTTATACATGTGTCTGTCGCTGGCCTACTGTTTTCATTGTTGGAAAAATAGCAAAACAATACAAGTCCAGCAGAATGTCCCAGAGAATCTCTGCAGTAGAAGTGAAGTGTGTGTGTGTGCGTGTGTGTGTGTGTGGATTTTTGCAAGGTCAGCAGCAGAACCAGTGCAATGAACTCAGCAGAACCAATGCCATTGTGGCAGTGCCAAAACCCAATACGACTAAGGTCAAATCTGAGAATCTCTAAAGTAGAAACTGGGGGGGGGCATTTCTATAAGTACAGCAGAATCAGTGCAAAGTAATAGTGCCCAGCAGCAGAACCCAGTGCCATTGTGGCAAATGCCAGCTCAACAGGACTAACATCAAGCACAGAATCACAATCCAAGTGAGGAGGAGGGAGGTTGCAAGGACAGCAGAACCAGTGCAATACTGCCCAGCAGCACAACCCAGTGCCAACCTACGACTGCCCAGCAGCACACTCTTGGAATACAGAACAGTGAACCTCAATACCCCCCTCTCCCCAAAACCCAACCTTCTAGAAATTAAAGGGAAAAAATACGGGGGGGGGGGACTAATGGGGGGAAAGGACAAGACAGGTTAGAAAGCAAGAAGAACTTAAATCAAAAGCTCCTCCACACACACCCCAAACCAAAAAAAAAAAAAGAAAAGGGGGGAAAAGCAGAGGAAACAAGCAACAAAGCCTCACTCCCTCAAATCTCAAAAAAAGACAAAAAGAACCAAAGGATGGTGAACGAGAGAGAGAGAGAGAGAGAGAATTCAAGTAAAATAACAGATTTTTTTTTAAAAAAACAAGCAAAACCTCCACACATACAAGCCCCCCAGAAAAAAAATGAATAAGTTAACCAAGTTTTAAACCAACTCCAAATAACCAGAACCAAGAACCAAAGCAGAAGGAAGGAACTCTTTGCTTCCCTTCTACACACAACCTCCCACCAGGCCCAAACAACAAAACTCCACAAAAATAACAGCAAGCCACAAAACCAGAAGGAACTAAAACCTAAGAATAAAACCAAGGGGAAGCAAAAATGCCTGAGGCACTTGGTCTCCCCACTCCCCCACAACCTAACACCCACCAAGCCCAAAGAACAACTAATAGTAAAATAAGTTTTTAAAAATGTTGGTTAGTCAAGAAGAAGAAGAAGAGATTGGATTTATACCCTGCCCTTCACTTGTAGTCTCAGAGCAGTTTACAAACTCCTTTCCCTTCCCCGCCCCACAACAGATACCCTGTGAGGTAGGTGGGGCTGAGAGAGCTCTGAGACAACTGTCCTTGAGAGAACAGCTGATCCAGAACTATGGCTTGCCCAACGTCAACCATCAGGTGCCAGTGGAAGAGTGGGGAATCAAACCCGGTTCTCCCAGATTAAAGTCTGTGCACTTAACCACTACACCAAACTGGCTCTCAAACCAGTTGCTGTCTTCAAATCCATAGAAGAGTCTCTCAGGCAGTAGGAGACAGGCTCAGAGCGGCAGCTGAAGCCAAACCCAGCCACATACTCTCCAAACGTCTCTCGGCAATGGCATCTAGCTCAGGTAGACCCTTGCTTTTATGCTCTTTTCCCATGCACAGAAGAATTTCAAAGAAGTACAAACTTCTGTGATTGGCTAAAGAGCAGTGTTCCCCCTAACCTGAAATCCTATTTGCCAAATTTCATCACTCTTTCCTTCCTCCCTCCTGTTCCCTGAGCAATGGGTGGGGAAAGCAAGGTAGTTACTTAGTTGGATTTCACATTTGAAGCCAACAATCTTGGAAGTAGCAAACCTGTATTGCAATGATTGGCTCTAAGGCACTACAGCTCCCCAAAGGTGCTTTTGCCATGTGGCTGCAGAGACACCTCTTCCCCTTTCCATTCAGTTGGCCTGGAAACCAGAGCAAAAGGCAGGAAAGAGCCCTAGAGGAGAGAACTGAAAGTTAACTTTGTAGCCCTTTAAACCTCTTCACCAGCAGCTATTCGGTATAGCCGAATATACCCCCCCCCCCCCAAAAAAAGCTGAAAAATTCAACTTAATTTGGGAACAGCTATACTCCTAGCTGGTCAGATTCTCTGATCTGTATTTGGCTTTAAAAATACCTCCAAATACTGGTAAGGTACTTTGAGGGTATTTTTTTCTGCTCAAATACAGCTGAATGCACACCAATAGTAAAGACTCATGCTGTACTAGGAAGAGCTTACATTTTATTGCAGCTGCCCAAACCATCCAAAAAATCTGACTACAGCCTATTTTCAATAATAAATTAGAATTTGAGATGCATTTGGGGGCTTGCAGAAGTGTGTGCAGGAAAGAAGCCTGCACACTCTCCAGTCCTACTTAAGGCTGCAGAGAACCAAACACTCCATAACAGGAAGGACAGAATTTCTGCACGATGAATCTTCATTGCCATTGGAACTGACTGACCCCCATACTGAAAAACAACAACCACCTCAGAACAGCAGCTATGTAGACTTCTGTTTCTTCCAATACACAATTAAGATGAGTAGACTAAGTGTTGATAGCTGTCAGATGGAACTTGAGGTAACAATACAAGTTCACATGGCCTATCAAGTGTCCATTGCTTATCCAAGACTGACTGACTTTCTTATGAGTTCTCACTTTCTGAAAGATCAAGATCTTTGATTTACTGTAGTTAATAACCAGCTGATTATCCTGACAACATTTTGCCATAGCGCAAAGTAAATGTTTCAACTGTACTCTCATACACAATAGTAGCACAGTGTCATCTGCATACAATACAATTGGCAGATGATGAATATGTACTTTAGGTTGATGGAATTGAGAGGGAAGAATATAGAAGTAGATTAAAAGATCAAAGGCCAAAATACAGCCCTGTAGGAACAGGATCCTAGTTTTCCAAATGGCAGGAGTCTGTGTTTAGAGAAGGACCTTTTTGGCAAGGAGATGGGGTCATTAAAAACTGTTCTAAAGTATTTCTCCCAGTCTGTAAGTGTAACTGAACAAGTAGAGGCAAAGTGTCTTCTACTACTGTGGTTTACCAGACGCCAGAAATTGAGTGAATACTGCACAGAGGAGGCCTGAAGCAATTTCAACTAATAATGCTTCTGATAGACCCTTTTCTTTAACCTGCTATATTTAGAAAGTTGATTTGGCCTGTAAATACCACAGAAGAGTGAGATAATTATTTCTGTGAAAGCTAGATGGCAGTTAGGATTTCCTTCTCTTCAAATTTTTACAGAATCTATCATGCTAGAGAGGTCCGCAATCCTTTTTTACCACTGAAATCAAAACTGTTAAAGAAAGATTGCAATTCCAGTAACTGGAGGAAGATTTTTTAGGATGCATTCTAGCAATCCAGAGAGAATCCTGTTCCTTAAATCCATCAACATTGGTGAGTTCAGCACCAACAAAAGTCACTGCCCCAATTTAGGGGACCATTTCCTGGCCCTAAAATATTGTCACATGCACTTTTAATCCCAGGTTCAGTTCCAACTGTAGAGGTGAATGATCACTAGTGTATAGATTTACCTGCTGAAATCATTTAATGTTTTCAGAGATGGAGGATGAAACCAGGAAATAATCAATCAGACTACACTCTCTGGTGGAAAGATAGTTCTCTGCCATCAAATCTAGCATCTCCATTTACAATTATTAGTCCCAATTTGACAGCTAACTGGATCAAAATGGGGCCACTGGTGTTGATCACTTTATCTCTTGAAAATCATGGACCCAGGAGCTGCTGAAAGTGATCAAGAGGTCTAAAGTATTTGAATTTTAAGGTTAAAATGTCACCCCAGTGGTTTGAAATAAAATGTTCCTGAGAAATGCTTCATAAATATGAGTGATGGACTTGGAAATTTTAAGTCTTTACATGTTTTTGTTTCAGCTTTGCTGTAAAACATGGCCAGGACTGCAAAATTACGGAATGATAACAATGCTGCTAATTAATGTCTTGCATAAAAAGGCATGAGGTTGGTTAACATACTATCTAGCTCTAATGCAGATTCAATCCATTTAGATAAAAATGTTAGTAAGAAAGCAAAACAGCTTTGAATGACACTTGGAGCGCTAGGGCCTTCTACACCCTCCCGGGTTCAAGTCTCCCAAAGCAAAAACTAAAGTTCTGAACATCCTGTCATTTACTACCACCGAGTAGTCAATATTTGTAAGGCTGCAGTCACACATGCCATTTGGAGCGGAGGGGAAGCGTCCCTATTTCCTCTGGAGGAATTTGACTCACAGTTGTGAGATCACACATCCCTTTGTGCTGTGGGCTCATCCCATTACTGTGTGATCAGACACCACCATGTCAGTCAGGTTTTTTTTTTGCCATTTGTTTTCCATACACATAAATGAGGAATCGCAAGTCAGCACTGAGGGTTCCTTATGTGAGTATGCACATACTAAGCGGGGGGAAGGAACGGCACCAAGTCGGGATGGAATGATCAGACTATCTCAATAGCATGAGAGCTTGCTTGGGTGATCAGATGGGAAAATCTGTCCGTGGCCTGTCGGAAACTGTTAGGACCGGACTTCCCCCGGTGTCTTTTAACTCAGTTTCTGTGGCGAAGCAGCGTGGGGAGCTGATGAATGTGGGGCCTTTCCCAGATGTTGCTGTCTGATCATGCACTTTAGATCCATCAGGCATTCACAGCTATGTCAGATCTAAAGGTGCATGTGACTGCAACTTAAGACTCTTTCTTGTTTTGTTTTATAAATGAGCACTCTGTGTTTCTCTGAGAGAAACAGAAAGCTCATTTATCTCACATTTATTCTCCACATAAGAATCATTCCATTATGTCAGGTGTATAGCCATGGTGGGGTGTGTGCGATTAGTGTCTTGGGGTAAGATCTGGGAGACATAGGTTTAAATCCTCACTCTGCCATGGAAACATGGAAACCTTGTGCCAGTCACGCTCTTTCAGCCTCACAATTTTGTTGTCGAGGATAAAATGGAGGAGGGTGTTGTGAGTCACTTTGGGTCCCCATTTAGAAGAAAAGTGGGGTATACATATGTCTAAATAAACAAATAATAGAGGTCCACTAACCTGAAAGCTTTCATAGTCTTTGACCCATGAAACATTCCTCCAGTCACAGTACCCCAGTGCCTGTTGTATACATCTCAGATTTCTAGTCATACTTAGAACAAGAATACGGTGCCTCTTCCTTGGCAGAAGTGCTTCTTCAATGTTCTTGTTTTCCTGGCTCTTGTAATGTTTTAGCCAACATCTGCTTTTCCTCACTGTCACCTTCTCCTTTATGCTGTTTCATCCTTTCTTCTCCACTGTGCATCTGCCGTGGGTTGTGGATCATATAAGCCCAGTGAGGTGTTTCAAGGAAGTGTGGCCTGATGCATGTAAACTTTTTTTTCTTTGTACACTTGAAAACACAGCACATCTCCCAGAGATCGAAGTGGGGAAGAGTGATTCCATCTTTCCCTATGACACAGTCCCCTTAGAGACAACACATGCATGATGTGAGCAGAAAAGCAGGGTTTATTCTCCACACTCATGCAAATATTTCTTGGCTCACCTTTAACCATGACGTAACTGTGAATGGTTAGCAGAGGAAGGGGTAAAGGGAATAGGCTCATTTTTATACATTAATTCAGATATATCCAGATGGGGTTTGGGAGGGAAGGGGGGGGAGAAAAACATCTTCCAGAATGGTAGTCTGGTACAGCTGAATCTTGAAGGCACAACTCACCGATGAACAGGTCAATCCTATGCAGAGTTACTCCAGTCTAAGTTCGTAGACTGAATTTTGCAAAGTGGGATTTTTCTACTTTCCCTTCCTCCTGCAACCCACTGAGCTGCACCAAATGTTATTCTGGGAGAGCAGAGACCCAGATGAACAGCATGAGGGCAATGTGGGGGGCTGCAATGGGAGTGGTAAGTTGGTGCGAAGTGTACTTCCTCTTACAGAAACAGCAATTTTTTTGTCAGTGGAAATGCATGGTGCATATAGGATGTCTGCACAGGAGTGTGCTGTTATAATGGCATATGTTTTGATGGTTTAGAGCCCAATTCATGAATGTATGTAATTAAATAAATTCGTACTTCCCAAATGTTTGTAGCATAAATTATGACCAGAGAATGACTGGTTCCCTCCCCCATGGAGGGTTGGGGGGGGTTGGGGGGAGGGACCTCATCAGGTTATAATGCCATAGAATCTGCCCTCTAAAGCAGCCATTTTCTCCAGACAAATTGACCTGTGTAGTCTGGAGATCATCTTCAGGAACCTCCCCCCCTCACTTGGAGACTGGCAACCCTTTGTGTAAACTCTCCTTCCTTGTGGGGCTTTCAGACGTACCAGGCTACTGTGTCCCTAATCCAAAACTGTCTCATAGAATCTGGTATTAACTACTGGGTACAGATAGAAACACTATTGTCATAGGCCCTGGCTCTGCTGAGGCTGACTATTCCTCAGATGAGGATGAGGCATGGAGCAACCCAGCCTCCTCTGGAGTCAACCCAGAAGAGGAACCTCTACCAGCACCTGGGGGAGAAGAGGCCCCAGCAACTGCACAGGAGGAGCAGCAAGGCAAAGAGACTGAGTTGAAGCCAGAGGGAGAGACTGGTCCAGAGCCTATCCCAGCACCCCCAGTTGGAGACACCCCGAGGCTAGAATTCCCACCTAGCTCACCTGAGTGTCCCAGACCACATCTGAATGTGCAAGAGAGAGAAAGAAGTGCCAGACTGCAGCTGTTGCAAAGACAATGTGAGGGGCTCTGAGTCTTTGCAGAGTGACTCCCAGGGAAGGGAGGACCTGATCATAAACACCCCCACTCACCTGCCTCAGCGCAGAATAACCCGTGCATCCTTGGACCTGATCCCAGCCATCAGCCTCTGTTCCTCGCTCCTGGATCCTGAGACCTCTGACTGATTTCCCAGCTTTATGACCTTCAGCTCTGTTTCTCGCCTTGCTTTTGGACTGTGTATCCAGCTTTCAGTGCAGGGTATCTGTGGTGACCAGCTGGACCCTGCACAACTGTATGGGGAGCTATATTCTCCCCCCCCCCAAGGCTAATGCCATCATAGAGGGAGCAAATTAGTTATGGAAACTATTCAGAGGTGGGATTGAATATTCTGTCTCCAACCCTCCAGGAGATGCAGTTACTGCATCACATCTGTTTTGGTGTTCATCCTGTCAAAATGCCACCGACTATGCTCAGAAGTTTACCACTCCACTCAGGAGCGGAGCTCTCATATGGTGCAAGTAGCCTTTCTCTGGGCCTTGGTGAGGCCAGGGAATTTTAGACTCAGAGCTGAGGCCACTCTTTATCAATAATATTATGGGGATTACAGTTCCCAGAATGCACGGAACAGGAAGTAAAGGAATAAAGATGGAGGTGAGTTGGGTGGAGTTATCCTATTCTTAGCTATAGCCCTACATCTGAGGAAGGAGGGGAATCAGGCCTTTACTCCAGAGTCCAGCAACCCTCAAGACACCAATGAAGGAAGAAGAACCTCTTCATATAGCTGAGCAGAATGACAGGATCAAATGGTAGTTGCTTCTTTTAATTTTTTTAAAGAACAGGATTCCGTTTAAATATTAAGTAGAGTTTTCCTTCAAATAATACAGATGGTATGAATATTGTTTACAAGTTCTTTCTCAACATCAGAAGTTGGAAATATCCCATTAGAGATATCATGTAACTAAAAGGCAGAATTAAAGAAGGATGACAAGATTCTGGCACTGAACAGCCCTCTACCATTGTTTTAATTGTAAAGGATATTGAATTTCTTTCTTTTCTTTTTTGTTCCCAACATGAACTTGGTTTAGCTAGCATTTTTAAAAATCAGCATGACAAATAAATGACGTTAAAGGGAAGACTTTTGGCATTGAAGAATGCAGACCGCCTTGTCTCCATATGGATATTCTGATTTCTCTGACAGACTCTGGGAGCATTCCTAATCGGTTCTACTCAGTAGTACGTCCCATGTTACTCAGTGTGGCTTACTCCAAGGAAAGCATCCTTAGGATGGTAGTCTATAATACTAAGGATGCTTTCCTGGGAGTAAGCACCATTGAATAGCTTTGGGACATACTAAAGAATAGACCTGTTTAAGAGAGATATATGGTATCTAGGAAAAGGATAAGGCATGAATAGATGTCTGAATATTTTTGAATGATCTGGCTCCTAAATTAACATCTCAACGGTTGCTTCCAGGAAAACTAGTTTGGGGGAGAAGGTAGTTTGGAGCTGAGAAACAGTAGAGAAAGAGGATACTTACCATTCACAATCATATGCATGGAATGAGTTAGTGTGGGAGGCAGGGAGCAGTTTAAGCACTCAGGGCCACAAGAGGGGAGGAGACAATGAAGAGAAACTTACAGAGATTATGATGGAAGGCAACATTGTCGAGCAGCAGCAGAGCCTGTATCGAGGGCTTGAGCAGGCAGACATGTGTTCTTTAAGCAATCACTTTTAGCTATGTCTGCCAAACTCCAGGTGAGGCCTGGAGATCTGCCAGAATTACAACTGGTCTCCAGACTACAGAGGTTAATTTCCTCAGAGGACATAGCAGCTTTGGAGGGTGGACTCAATGGCAGTATACCCCGCTGAGGTCCATCACCTCCCCAAAGTCTTTCTGCTCCAGGATCCACTCCCAAATCTCCAGGAACCTGCCAATCCAGAATTGGCAACCTTACTTTCAATCTATCTACCTCAAAGAATTGTTTAGGATACGATGAGGGAGAGCCTTCACCAAGCTCCTTTGAAAAAAAGAGTGGGATGGATAAATGAGGAATGGCACGAAATAAGTACATACATAGATAAACCGATTGTTATCCTATTCTTGCAACTCATATAATTTGTTGTTGTATCACATTTGGGTGTGTTCTGGGTGATGTGTGCGGGGGAGAAAGGAATGGCTGTCGGGGGGGTGGGAGGCTCTTAGCAGCCCTTTAAACACCCCTCTTGCTCCATCTCTGCTTCAAGTTGCCTACTTGGCTTGATCTAAACAAATGTACATGGTTGTATCTTACAGTTTGACCCTTAAGTAGATATGGTCCATCTGGAAAACTGACTAGAGCTATTGTATTGAGCAGAGTAGTGAAGCACAGATATATCATCACTCCTTTGTTATTTAATTTGTATCTAATTTGTATATCAATGATCTAAGCTCTTATGTTTCCAGAGATGAATTCCATCTGTCATATCTTGCTCGTGTTAAGTTGCTGTGACTTTTGTATGCAGATGACACAGCTCTTCTCTCAGGATCTGCGTCTGGCTTACATAAATGTATACCCTTCTTTTCAGAGTATTATTCCAAAGAGGTCCTAACTATTGATGTTTCTAAGTCAAAGGTCTTTCTGTTTAGTAAAAAAAAACAACAACAGGTGAATGCTTTCTAAGCTGTGTCGTCTAGTGAGCAAAAATTCTACTTTGTGAGCTACTAGCATTAAAGTTGTGAGCGAGCAACTTGGCTACTGCATAAATTAGTTTACTCTGGAGCCATCCTTCCTGAGCGAAGACAAAAACGTGTGAGCCAGAGGCTAAAAAACTGTAAGCTAGCTCACACTAACTCAGCTTAGAGGGAACACTATGTGAGCAAATATAAGTGGGCAGTAGCAAGTCAGCCTACAGAGCAAATAGAGCAATTTAAATACTCAGGAGTTATATTTCAGGTGAATCTTTCTTGGAAGGTGTATTTGAACTCTATTATAAGAACAGCCATGAGTACTGAGAAGGCTATTTCAAGATGTTATTCTTCCTCTGGGGGACAGTATGTTCCTGCAGCAGTTAAAACATGTAATGCTAAAGTTTCTGGACAATGTTGTAGGGGTTTAAATTAGCGTGATAACAATATTGATGGAAAGTGGATGAGAACTCTGAGATGTGTGGCAGGAATAGCTTTGAGAGCTGAGACTGAAGCAAAGGTTTAGTGGAGTGTGTAATCTGAAAAAAAATAGGATATTGAAATTGAATTTAGATTCAGATCTTCTTGGTTTAGTTATGCTGAATCATCAATCAAGTGACTGAGACAAATACTTGGAAGTTAAATTATTGTGACTGGGCATTACCAGAACATGAGTAGATGTGAACTGAGTTAGTCAATTAAAAGATATTTGAGGGATCTTGATTATAAGAGTATGATGGTTAGAGTGCAGAGTATGTTCATCCTTTTCAGTTGGTATTCTTCCCCTAATAAAAATCATTCATTCATTCATTCATTCATTCATTCATTCATTCATTCATTCATGTTTATAGTCTGCCCTCCCCACAAATGGGCTCAGAGTGGATGACAACAGGAGTTAAAACATTTCACAAGAAGAATGAAAACATTTCATAATAAATCTTCCAAAATAAATAGTTAAAAACAGATTAAATCAAAGTGAGACAGATGGTACAGCAGTTTGATATGGTGGTCACAAAACAGGCTGCTAGGCCAGAGACCAAATGCCAAACAACCTGCTTGAATGATCTCTTCCAAAGTATACAAGGGCATTTATGCTTGCATGTTTTATCACCTTGCCATTGGCATTAGGGTGATTTAATGGCATTCCATACTCTAATAGGCTCTGTGGAAGTTGTCCTAACTGCATTGATTCTATAGAACATATTCCTTTGGATTGCTCTGAATTTTCAGATTTGAGAGCTGAATTGATTTTTCCTTTGCTTAAGCAGGACTCTGTCTCTTTAGAAGCTCAGTCTTCTGGGTTACTAAGTGGGCTTCTAGTGTCCTGGCCCCACTGCTGGACCTCCTGAGGGCACCTGGTATTTTTGGCCACTGTGTGACAGAGTGCTGGACTGGATGGGCCATTGGTCTGATCTAACATTGGCTTCTCTTATGTTCTTATGAAGACACTTTCTGCACCCATATTTTGCCTTGGTTTCTGAGTACATCCTATTCTTCCATTCTGTATTTCCTCCCGCTTTCACTTCTGGTTTCTGTTGGGGCTTCCTCTTGTATTTGCATTTGTTTTACAGGAATCTGTATTCAGATCACGTCCAGCACACTGTTGCCCCGCAGTTATCAAAACTCCTTTTGCTACAATTATTTGTTTTCATCCACTTTCAAATCACTATTCCTTTCTAAAGTAGAATTGTTTCTGCAAGTATTTAAGCACTGCCCACTGCCCTCCCCCACTTCCACCTCTTTTAAGGTTGATGCTCCCTCCCCATTCTGTTTTCTTCCTTTCTTCTACAAAGACAAAAGAGGACATGTCCTCCCACTCAGGTAAACTTTTAAAAAGCCAGAGAGACCATAAGAAGGGTCCCCAATGCTTCCAAAAGTATCAGTCTTGCATGTGTAGGCTTGGATTTTCCCCTGTATTCCCTTTCTTTTTGCAGAATCACAGAGGGAGGGAGGGGTTGGGTCTGCAGTTAAAAGTTTTGACCTTGCTTGTAGATGCAGAATGCGTACCGAATACACCAATAAATAACCCGGGGGCGGGGGAGTACAGAGGCAATGCATGCAATTGTGAAGTCAACCATTAAGACTCGACTCCTCAAATTCTCTGGACCAAGCTGTCAGTGCAGAAAGGGCCGAAGATAAACAAGTAACTTTGTGTATGTCTAAATTAGTAGCGATGCAGTGAAATCATGTAACTCAGGTAGCAAAGCTGAGGCTTCCCTTTCAGTGTGTGATGGCTTTTGTCATGAAAACAGGAATGAAGGAGGAAAAGGAGAAGTATGATTATTTGGCCACAATCCTAAGCAGAGTTACTCCCTTCTAATACCATTGATTTCAGTGGGTTTAGAAGGGTATAACTATGTTTAGGATTACACTGTTAGATTGTAAATGTAATCCTGAAAGCACTTTCCTGGGAGGAAGGCTCACTGACTAAAATGTGGGCTTCTGAGTAGACCTGCTTACGATTGCACCCTTAGTCAAGAAGATATCACAACTTTTGTAGTAATAACTTATTCCTGCTTCGGGGGGGGGGGTTGTGTGCCTTCTCAGTACCAGTATAACTTGGCCACCACTGGTACCTTTTCTGTTGGATCAGCTGATCTGCAAAGGAAGTAATTACTAGAGAACCATTCCCTATTGCATGATGGGATATATCTCATCATACTCACTTTTTCTCCCAAGAGACTTACAGCATCTAGTGGAAATCTGAACTTCCTACTAGCTATTGGTGATCTCAACTGAATCAGGACGTGCTTTCTTTTTTTGAGGTTCACATTCTCTGAGGCTGCATCACCTATTGTTAAAAATGCATAAAGAATTTCATGTCATGATGTAATCCAATGCAATGTGTCCAAAACAATATTAGATTTATTCCATTTGCTTTTTTTTAAAGGTATCACTAGAATGCAGCCTATTTGGCAAAGGCTTTTCTCCCAGTCCCAGGCAGTGTTTCAATCACCTGTTGCTATGATACTTTGAAAATATTGTCTGTTTTAAAGCACTCTATCTTTAATTGAATAAACTGTTACTTTGAAATATTGCTGTAGAGGTTAGAAAGCTCTTTTAAGATTTATCTAGCTTTTCATCTTACTAGGGAGATGGGTTTGTTGAATGCTTTAAATGAAACAGCTCTAACGATCATTTCTGAATTAGCTAAATTTTAGGGACTATTTTAAGACAGTACTTACACGTTGTGAATTTTAACGCGTGGACCTTAAAATTCGTATCTGAGGGCAAAATTGGGCACAGTCTAGATATGAGACTACTGCTGAGAATGGCAACTGTATGTTGTTCTCTAACTCTCTTCCTGCCCACACTTACCCATGTTGTTGGGTTGCCAGGTCCCCCCTGGCCACCAGTGGCAGATTGGGGGAGAGGAGGGTTGCCAGATCCAGGTTGAGAAACTCCTGGTGATTTGGGGATGGAGCCTGTGGAGGACAGGGACCTCAGTGGGTTCCAGTGCTATAGAGTCCATCCTCCAAAGTATGTCCTCCAGGGAAACTGTGATCTCAGTAGTCTGAAGATGAGGTGTAATTCCGGTGGATCCCCAGAGGTGTTTCCATGCTCACCCCTGTGAATGTCCACTCTATAGCAGCGAGCAAATAAGAATACTGATGCTGCAAAACCTATGGAGAGGTACTGTTACAGAAAATGTGTTATTCCAGGTTTATTTCCTCAATTTTCTTTTTAAAGGAGTGTGATGGTGTGCAATAGGAAGGACAACCTGGTCTCTGCCAAACCCATGCAAGCAAAATAAGGTTGCCTAAAGGCTGTATCACTCCCCAGCAAAACACAAACATTACAAGATGCATCTCCTGCTAATGGAGTTGCGGATTTCCACTCTCACAAACTGGCAAAGAGCAAGGCTTTTCACTCATGCCCCAGGCCTATTTGGTCTTATCCCAGCAGTACAGATTGGTCTGTCCAGCTAATAAAATGGTTCAGTATAGTAATAGGTCTCTGTTGTGACTATTGTGAGTAAATAATATTGAGCTGTATTTTAGCAGCCCAAGGAGAATGAGAAAGCTGCTCATGTGTTGTGGAGAATACCGAGTAAGGGACTCACTGCTGTAGGTAGTCTGATTAAACTTTGCAGTTGATTTGGATTTCAGTGTTATTCATGACTGGATCAGGATTTCAACCCAGGGTAGGAAAGCGCTTCCACAATGCAATATTGATAGAATGAGCAATCCAGTTTAATCAAGAGGATGACTTTTGTCCTTTAAACTTGTCTGCCACTGCAAGCCATATTTATTTCATTGGAGCATGAACTGGTCTTGAGAACTGGCTTGAAGGAAATGTTCGTAAATCAATTTTTTAAATGTTATATGATGACACACAATTCAGATCTGGGTGTCTCAACTTTTCCTTGGCAGTTCCCTGGCTACTGAGATCTGATTTCACTTTACCCTGTTAACGGTAATGCAAGTCTGTTTGATCTACATTTAGGTATCAGTTCCCTGGCTGCACTATAGAACATTTTAATACATCAAACCCATCTATAAGCTTCTCTGATCTTTAAAATAACTGACTCGACAGGTACAAAAAAGACAGAGTCTGAGAGTCCCTTCTGAAAGGAATATACTTTAAATACTTGGTTTTTTCCAGAAGTTTTCCAGAAGTTTTCTCCAGTGATGAATCACAGGCTCAGTAAATCTGGAGCGGTAGCTACTGCTCGGCCATCCTGACTATTCCTCTGCATCGTGGCAGGATAGATTACTTCTGATTACTAAATAATTCCTATTCCTAAACAGATGGGTGGCCTAGCCTTGAACATTGCAAGTGGTGGAAATTCTCAGGCACTTTTGGCAGCCTGTACCTCAGACTGACTCTCTGACTGTCTATCAACTTCTTATATAATACTTAATCTATGTTTCCCCAGCTGTGCTTCAAAATTTATCACTGGTTTTTCCATTTCCATTGGTCTAATGGGAATATTTGGCCTTCATCTTTTTTGTCGAGCCTCCATTCACATCTTTCTGATATTTCTTAAAAAAAAAAGTTTGCAGACTTTTAGACCAGGTTCATTAGGCAGTTCACTAGAGTTTGCCTCTCCCCCCCCCCCCCCGAGATGCTGTTGTTAATCTGAGTGTTATTGGACTGTACATTTTCATTGTATAACAGTAATTTCCAATTCAAAACCCTCTGGTGTTGCCCTATTTTCTGGTGGTCCTTGACACCATAACCAAAATAATAGTGGAAACCTTTTCCCAGAACCAATACTGACAAACACTGAATGTAAACTGAGCTGCTTCTATAATTTAGCACAACTGTACTGGATGTGTAAGTCAAACAGAAAGGGGAAGTAATTGACTGTGCATAATAGTCTTGAATGGTGCAGTTGTGTGGAGAGATGCCGATGTGAAAAATACTGTGCCCCAATCCATGATGGTTGAATAGAGTGGTGGAAGAACAGTGGAAACCCCACTGAAAACCAAGAGAACACCCATTACACAAATGTCTATCTTTGTAATTTCTCCCCCTTAATAAAAGGAATGGCGGAAAATATAATGTGCCTCAGAACTTCAGGTGACGGAGACTTTACAAAGGCCATCTGCAGGGGGGATGGGAATGGCCCACATTTCTCCTTTACTGTACAATTTCAGTGTTGTCCTGGCTGTATTTATGAACTGAGCCAACATATTTCATTATTTAACTTTTAGCCCCAAATGGATATCCCTGTGTACAATGGGAATGACTTAAGGAAGGAACTGGGGAAGACTCTGCTAGGTAGCAAACAGCAGGTGAGTAAAGCCAGAGCTGAGTTTGCTCAGCGACATTTCGGGCAGGGAAGGACATACCATGTGGCTCAAGGACAAAAAGACTAACAAGTGGCTTCTAGATCAAATCAAGCCTGCGCTCTCTCTAGGAGCTAAAATGACCAAACTGAGGCTATCGTACTTTAGTCACATTATGAAAAGATGAGAGTCACTGGAAAAGACAATAATGCTAGGAAGAGCTGAAGGCAGCAGGAAAATAGGAAGACCCAAACAGGAAGACCCATCTATAAAGGAAACCACAACCCTCAGTTTACAAGACCTGAGTTAGGCAGTTAATGATCGGACATTTTGGAGGTTATCAAGTCACAGGAACACTGTAAGTCTGAAGCAACTTGTTGGATATTTGGCAGAGTAAATAAAGTGCAGCAGAATACTGCATCACAGACACATGGGTGTTTAGCTTCTAAGAAAAAAGTTCACTACAAAATTAGGAAAAGGGTTACATTGGAAAGAAAACAACAACAGCCTAACTAACCCATCTTTCTAGTTCTCCGTCTTTGTTTCTTTGTTCCCTCAGTTTGTGTGGGTGAGTTTAACCCTAAGAACAAAGAAGTGGAAGTTCTCTCCCCCACCCCCAGTCTCCACTCTTTGTGTATGTGCAGAATAGCATGAACTATTTCCAATATATTGATTAGCCAATAGACAATCTTAAGGTCACCTTGTTAAGAATAAAACCTTCCCCTTTTGGTGGGAGGATTCTACTTGACACCTAATTAGCTTTATGCTAAACTTATTTACTAGTTTACAGAAACTTTAACCCTTTCATGACTGAATGGATGACATTTGCAAAACCCAACACAATTTGATGGCATAATTTGAAGGAAACCTAAATGATTCCTGCTTGGCCTTGTAGCAACCACCTAATCCCACACCATTTCCCATAGAGTAGGGTTGTTAATCTCTAGGAGGGATCATGAGACCTCTCAGAATTACAATTGATTTTCAGAGATCATTTCCCTTGGAGAAAATGGCTGCTTTGGGAGGCATTATACCCTTCTGTGGCATTGTACCTTTCTAAAATCCTACTCACCCCAAGTCTGTCTTTGCCAGGCTCTACCACCAAATCTCCAGGAATTTTTCAACCCAAAATTGGCAAACCTACCAAAGAGGGTTGGGTCGGAGCTCAGAATCAAAGGTGAAACAAAGTATGCAGAAAGGCTATATCTGCCAGAGGGATATAGGCAAATTTGATGTCTGTGTGGGAATATGCTTCTACATGTTCTTTATCAATGGCAACAAAAAATCTTTAGAAATGGTTGCCATTGCAGTGTGACAAAATGCCGTAATTAAAGGCGACCTTCTCCGTGATCAGTATAAAATAGATGCTGATGACAGTAATAACATTGGCAGATCCAAAAAAATTCTTTGCAGGAACTTCTGTTATTGCTCAGCGCTGTTAGTGAAGTCTCAGGTTATAAGATTAAGTATGACAATTCAAAGATTTTAGGTTTAAATATAGATATTCCTCAGAAAATTCAGACAGTTGGATCTCAAGAACAGAAGTGGAGTATAGTTGGCAGACAGGATTATTACCTCTTTCCAGAGTTGATTTTATTTCTGTTTGATGCCTCTGTCCAATAATTCAAATATGCTTGCAAGCGATAATTCATTTAATTAAAGACATACTACTAATTGCTTTTCGATTCCCTAACCGTTCTTCTGTGTGATTTAAAATGAAAGGTTATGGCTTGCAGCTTTCTGTTTGCAGCTGCCAAAAAAAAAAGTAGTTAATTGGGGGGGGGGGGGTAGCCCAACACTGCCCAAATGTAAGGGATGCTTGAAAAGGATCTGGCAAATAGCAAAAATGACAAAACGTAGCAAATTATATAAGACTTGGAGAAGGTCAGCAATGACACAGTGCATTTATAGGACATTGAACTTTATCAATTTCTTGAATGAAAAATAAATTAGTGACATTCGTCAATCACATATATTGTGAATAGTCCCAGAAAGGTTAAATCCTGTTGATTTAAATGGGATGATTAAGCTAACCATCCTCCTTAAAAACTTTCTGTATTAATCAGCAATTGGAGTATGATGTGCCCCAGTTATGATATACATCAAGTCACAGCTGAAAAAACATCAATTTAAAAATGACTTCAGATTTTTTTTTCAAGAAAAAAAAAAAACTAATTAAAACCAGTAACTAGTTGCCATGGTAATTAACAGAGGGGTTAAAAAGAACCTTTTAACCAAATATGGTAATTAAAACACTATTTTTATTGTTGAGGCATTACAGTATGGAAGAGTTAACCATAGTATAAAGAAGAAAAGGCTAAATCAAATTTGTAACACTGAAATCATTCTCCCCCACCCCACTTGGGTATAATTGACCCCATGACTGGTAATTTTTTTCTGTACCTAAAATGGCATTTTATGGTAACGGGGGGGGGGGGGGATCTACAGTTTATTTGGGCTTAATATGACACTATATGTCTGGGCACAGAGTGCTGTCATTTCCTTTTTTATTTTACTTTTAACATATTAATACTATAATATTTCTTTTATTTTACCTACTGGTAATTCTCCCCTGGTTAGGAGAAGTGAAAGCCTGTGGGCTGTATATAGTGCTGATGAGGCTGTCGAAAGTGGCAAGTTTCAGTGTGGTCAGTGCGATGAGGCCTTGCGCTAGCTTCAGATGGCGATCCTGTAAGAGCTGAGCAACAGAGCCTTCTTCTTAGCAGCATCACCGATGTCTTGGAATTCCATGAAGTATGTTAGGCGTTCCACCCAGGCCTCCCATTTCTTTGGGTGAGTGGGGTCGAACTCAGGCAACAGTCCTGGAGCGGCAGCCAGTTGTTGTTGTTTTTTTTATAAATTTTTATTGATTTTTCCCTATAACTACAACTATAATGCTACAATCTAAGCTACATATACCTTATACAGAGAGTACTTTATCATTTGCTTAATACTACCTTATTACATAATATAATTATGAAGCATTTAGAACCTTGGATAAATTTCAATTACTTTGTTACTGCTACTATGAAGAATATCAAAACTATTTGGCAGGCACGCCCACCTAGAGAAATACGGTTAATTAAACAATTTATAATACATAAGTGCAATGCTTAATAAAACAGTTTAATCATTATTTCTTCTTTCGTCCTCTTCTTGTCTTAACAGTCTCAACTACTTTTGGAGCTGCAGCTCCTTTTTCCGAATCAGACACTTCTTCTTCACTCTTTGAGCTATCAAATCCATACATGCTTTCTTGCGAGGCCAGTGAACCATCTGAATCTCTCCCAGTTTTCTGCTCTTTGCTTTTTTCCAGAAATTTTTTCGCTTGTTGAACAGAGTCAATCTTATACTTCTTATCTTTGATGCTGAAGCATAGTCCTTCTGGAGTATTCCAACGATAGAGGATAGACTCAGACTGGAGCCAAGATGTCAATTTTCCATAGGCTTTCCTTCTTTTCCTTATTTCAAATGGGATATCCTTCATCACTTTTACTTCTTCTCCCAGGATCTTCAGAGCTGCTTTGTTTGTGGTCCTAAGCACCACGTCTCTTATAGATTTTTTGGAGAACCTTATCATAATTTCACCAGGCAGGCTTTTCTTTTTAGTATAATCTGGATAGGTTCTGTAAACCATATCCATATCGCTTTTTATATCCGCTGCTTTCATGCCTGTCACTGGTTCAAGTGCTTCACTTAGCAAATTTTTAAGGTCTTCTCCTGTGTTTTCTGGCACATTCTGAAGTCTTAGGAAAAAATTCGATCTTTCCATTTGTAATTTCAAAAGCTGATCGTGGTGGAAGGCCTTTTCCTTCTCTGCCTTTTGTAGTCTTGCGTCTTGGTTTTTTACTGAAGTTTTTACTTCCAGAAGTTCTCGCTGCAGCTTCTCTGTGGATTTATTCGACTCTTTTAGTTCTAGCTGCATTTTGTCCATCTTAACGTTGAGAGCTGTCATTTGGTCCACTAGAGGTCGCAATAATGAGGAGAACACCGCACTCATCTCCGTGGTATCAACCTTTGAACTCGGAGCTGTACTTCCTAGTTTGGGGGAAGGTTTCGGTTTCCCCGTCATTGTTGAGGCTACGCTCTTTGTTTATAGATAGATAAGATGAACGAAAGGAGCAAATTTTCAAACAGCACTTATGTCCTTCTAAAGTTTATATCTCCAAGTGAGCGATGCTGCCATCTAGCAAGGCGGATGGGTTTTTATTCCTGTAGTAACGCCACGTAAAGAGTCTCGTAAGTATGCTAGTCCCGGAGAGGGGGGTTTCACTCCTCCCGCCGTCTTCCCACTATGTTCTGCTTTTCTTACTTCAGACTCACGTTTTCTCCATGCGTAACTGTCAGTTCCAGCCTCATTGCTTCGCACTCTCTGCTGCTTCACGGATTTGCGCTTTCAGCCATACGGCTCCCATGGCGGGGGAACCTATGGGGGTGATGAAAAGGGATCCCCTTCGTGCCACCCCAGGCAGAGCCCCCTCACTGGGGTCTCTGGGGGCTCGGCACCAGTCCAGAGCCCCTTCTTCCCGCCGGGTACGGATTGTGCTCCCCGCAGTTGCGGAGGAGAGCGTCCGCCATTATCGCAAGTCTTGCCGGAAGTCCGAGCGGCAGCCAGTTGTGATGCGATGCACATGGCACTGGAGCTCGGTGTGTGGTGCGGTGCAGTTGGGTGCTGAGTTGGCTCAAAAGGATCCCATCCTCATCGCCACTATTAAGTACTGGGTTCCATGGATGAACAGACCCCCAAGTCTAGTGATCAGCTCTACTTTATTAGTGATTTGAGCAAGGAGAAGAAAGACAAAAATCCCAGGCAAAAGCCTAGTTTTTAATCATGCCCAAACCACACCCTAAACACCCCCCCCCCCCACTCCCAACAATAGGCTATTTACATAACATTGTTTCTCTACTGGTCCATTCTAGGATCCTAGCCATCTTTTGTTTGTGGATGCAAGCTCAACCCGACCCTAGGGCTAGTTTAGGGTTGACTCATCCTTAGTACATAACAACCCCCTTGCCATTAACTAGACCAGGCCCCATAATTTCTTCACTCAACTGGAGTTGGTGGGAGAAAGGAGGTTATATATGTATAATATAGGTAGAGTGCCTGCTTATTATTGCTCAAAATCATGTTAAAAACATGTCAGTTTTGCAAACAGTGTGGGATGTGGAAACAAAATGGCATGGAGATGAAGAATCACAGGCCCAACTGACACAAGGGAGAATGAAACTGAGATAGAGATTCAGCAGTAAAAACAGCAGGGATGAGAAATTTGAAATCATTGTTAGAAACCCTTCACTTCATTTGATTTCCATGCCCCAGGCATCTCAATTTGTGCAGAAGTCTGCACAAGGTAACTGAGGCCTCCTTATCTCACAATGGCTTTTCTGGCTTATTGCTTGACATTTTGTTAGCAGCTGCCTTCTCCATTCTTTCTTTCAAAAGGATTTGAATGGTGTTCCTTTATGTTTTTTACGTGCTTAAGCTTCTAATCGCGTTTGTTTGTTTTTGATTGGGTAAAGATGTTCTGCTGCTTTGGTCAAAGTGATGTCACCTAATTGACTACATGTTGGCTCAACCATGATGCGTATAAGATGTGATCTGCTTTTTTTTTTTTTTTTTTTTAAATTAAGCTTGATTAAAGCAAGTTCCTCAAGTGGTCTTTTAATAGCAGGCCTCTCTGGAAATGCAAAGATTCTCAAATGCTTTATATGTTAGAATAGTAAAAAAGAGAGAGAATGTCTCTCCTCCGCTAACAACAGGAAACAAAATCTTAATGGTGTTTGGGATGGGGGAGTATTGTGGGTCCCCCCAATCTGAACCACTATAAGATTGTTTTCCTTTCATGCGAAGACGTTTTTTCAGTGCTTCATTTCCTTGAGCTTCATATATGTGCAACAAGCATTGCTCTTAAATCACCAGTTAGCGGTTTTGATCTAAATCTCATCATCTAATTATTTTTACAGTGCATTCTTGGAAGGGTAGGAATGGTTCTGCCAGGAGATGTTTCACAATAATTAGAAGCCCCAGTGGATCTTTTAAGGAAGTTTAAAGGGTTCCATATGCAGGCTGCTGACATGGAACTCAACCATATGCCACTCTTCATTTCGAGCAATGAGACTTGACAGCCCTTGTGTATTGTTAACATGAACAAAATCAGTGCCAGCCACTTACACTTCTGCATTGCTGGCTGGTATTGGTTTGAGGAGAGCACAGAAAAGAAATGTCAGTTTCAGAACAGATAGTTGTGGAGGCATCGTAATGGTGCAGACAGCTGATTGTCAGAACAGTAGAACAAGAAGAATGTTTGGTGTGCCATATCTTTGTGCCAAAGCCCAAGCTTTGCATTTGAGCCAGAAATGCCACTTGTGTGGTGGTAACAACCATTGGCCGAAGACAGATTGCCAGTCTGCCGCGCCTCCGCAGCGCGGCAGACTGGGGCGGGGGGAATTTCCCCCGTGGCGCGGCATTCGCATGCTGCTGGAAGGAAGCTGCCCACAGCGTTCAGACTGCGGGCGGCTTCCTGCAGTGGTGGGCGGACGCCGCGCAGCTGCCCCTGCCCGCGCGCGTTCACACCCGCTCCGGCGGGTGGAACGTGCGCGCGGGGCGCACCGCAGCAGCCAAGCACCACTTTGAAGTGGTGCTCGGCTGGTGCGGGAGGAGCGCGGCGCCGGACGCAATTGAAGCGGAGGCAGAGCGGCGGAGACTGCCAGTCTGTCCTCAGCCATTGTTTTTGCTTGTCGTGATCCATAAATATCATGAAATGTCCAAATATACATATACTGTTGGTGAAGGGCATCATAGTGCCAAGCTGTGGAAGTGACAGATGTGATCATACCCCTTCATGCAAAGTGCAAAAATCATTATAAGGCTTATTTCAGATAAGAAAGCTAATCCTCCATATGTAGGGAGGGGAAGGAAATGGTCAGTGTGCTGTGACTCCTGTGCCCTGTGGCCAGCACTATCTTAGATAACATGAGAACCTCCAATGAAGGGCAAGAGAGTGCCTTTTCTCAAGCAGTCTTTTACAGACAGGGAAACTCAAGCCTGACAAGAAACTGGGTACAGAGAATAAGAAGCACAAATACACAACATCCATCATCTTCAACTATTTTCAAGTCTTTATACCTCATGTCTATTAGCGTGCATATTGTACATAGATATTTATCTAAATAAAGCTCTTGCATCCCACTGACCAAACCATTCATCAATTAAATGATACCAGAATTCAGGTGGGTAGCCATGTTTGTTTGATGCAGCAGAACAAAGTTTGAGTCCAGTTTTGTTACCAGAATTGTTATGGTAATCACTTCCTTTGTAACTTCCAATGTTATTGTTTCAGAGGAATACTTGACTTGTAACTTTTTTTATTCCCCCAGTTGGGAAGCAATATTTAAGGAATATACCTCTCAGCCAAGGGTTCCTCCCTATTCAGACAGGCAGGATGTCTGTTGTGTAGGCAAAGCTAAGTAGGGTCAGCCTTGGTCAGTATTTGGATGAGAGACCTCCAAGGAATACCAGGGTCATGATGTGGAGGCAGGCAATGGCAAACCACCTCTGAATAACTCTTGCCTTGAAAACCCTTTGGAGTTGCTATAGGTCAGCAGTGATTTGATGGCACTTTCCAACACCACCACCAGGCAAAGTGGGCAGGACAAATTCAGCAATGGAGGCACCACATTTAGCAGGAACAATAGTATTTGATTTAATGGAATATATGTCCTTTTCATTTCACTACAGGCCTTAAGCATGCTTATGGAAAGATTGGATATAAATTCAAAGTCTATCTATGGGCTGTGCCACAGACAGTAGAATATCCATAATATAAAAGAAATAAAATAATTATGTACATGGTGAACTGCATTTGATGGAAAATCTTAGATGTTTGATATATATTTCTACAACCTGCATTCTGTAGTGAGTCGATATGATGATTTTGTTAGTCCTTTCTGACCATAATGTCTCTGCTATTACTGAGTGATAATTATCTTGTTTCTGATTGTAATAAATTCATCTACTTATTATTTCAGTAATAAGCCCTTGTTTACAGGGCCAGAAGCCTAACAATCTCTTTTAGGGTTCCCTTTATTTCATGCTAAATTCATGGTTCATATTAAAATGAAAGCCAAGCAAGAAACCGCAAGACTCTTCAGAAAGCGCATAATTACCACCTAGTCCGGACTAATTGCAAGCAACTGGAAAAAACTGATCACAAGAAATCTGGCATTGCTTTGACATCAAGATTTGGATATCTCAGTAACCAACTTCTGTTTAGGAAAAGTATCTCCTCTATAGTACAAAATCATTTATATTAATGAAAAATTAGGTGTCCTTGGAACCCAGGTTTGTGAAGTGGTACATCAAAATTCTGAGGATGCTATCAAGATTTTCTGTTCTGTTGAGTGTACAAATGGAGTTCCTACACCAATCTGTGTTCTACTGGAAGTTTTTTTTTAAATATACTGAAATATGAATATTAGAAATTAAGAAATGATGAGAATTTTCTGCATTCTCACCCCCCCCCCCCTTTTCTGGAAAGATGGGATGTCTTCTAGTGGCTTTAGGTGTTAAAGAGAAATGGAAGAAGTGGATTAATGTATCTGATGTAATGTCCAAGGAGGAGATGTGTAAACTATGTACCATCGTTCTGCTCTTTAGTAGGTAGGGGGAAGGCAGTTTTGACTTGAAAGAGTCTTGTTTTTCAGTCCAATTTCAAATCTGGTTGCAGTTACAGAGTTTTGCGCTGCAACTGAAAAGAAATTATATGGCTTAGGTAGCCCCCCCTCCCATGCAGATTTCTGATGACCTCTGTGAGTCCTTTGTGCAGGTAGCAGTCAGGGAGGACAACACATGCTGAACTGGGGGAGGGGGGACTCATTGGTGGTGGAAGCCAGTAGGTCTTGTTATATTCCTAAAGGGGTCCATGCCCTACATCTCTCTTTCCACACACACCCTGTGATTCCACAACTCACTGCACTGACATAGTGGCTTACAGGAACCATGGCAGCAGTAGCAGCAAATGGCAGAAGAACAGGGAGCAATGACATTGATATACCCGATTCCCATGCTACTTGCTGCTGCCACTGCCACACTCGAATCCCCACTCTTTTTCCTTTTTCCCATTGCACAGTGCTAAAGAGCAGGCATGATGGTAACCATGCTTGAACTCCCCTTTCCCAACCAAGCTGCGCTGTAGCGCTACAGCACAGCTCAGAAGGGAACCCCCCCCCCCCCCCACAAAAGCCTTTTAAAGGGCTAAAGTTGTTGGGTTTTTTTGGCACATAGCAAGAAGTGGCTGTGCACCATTTTGAAAGCGAAGCTTGGCTTTGACCTTCTTTCTAGGGTGACCATTATAGCTGGAGACCTGCCCTGCCATGCAGCCTGGTTGCCAGATACTGCTCAGGAGAGTCCTGGTGGTGGAGCATGGGGAAGGGAAAGACATTGCGGCAAAGCCACAATGTCATTTCCAGTCTGAAACTGGAAGTGACATCAACCCACCAGAACTCTGTGGTAAAACAATAGAATTTGGATGGAATCATGGAATGTCATGCTGGTACACTGATGTCACTTCTAGGTTCAGACTGGATGTGACTTTGAAGCATCATTGTGTTGCCTATTTTGCATGTCCCTGCCCCCTACAGTTCCTACTGGTTGGCAGTACTCAGCTGCCAACACATGGACGTGCCTCTGTAGCCATTCTGCAGAGTCTTCTCTGAGCCAGAGAAAATCAGGTTTATTTGTTTTTTTCAACTTAAAGGGGCAAACTTTGGGATGCCATGAACTGTGCTTGGAATGATCACAATGGTACATGGTTTAGATGTTCTTGTTTAACATGCGGCCGTTCCTTAAAGGGAAAAATCCTCATGTTGAGGAAGCCCTACTAAATATTTTGCATATGAAGCTGCAACCGGGAAAGAAAAAGAAAGCATCCTGCCCATTTATTTTGTTTTGAGATCAGTTGCTAGAAAGGTTGCTGTCCAGTGTCTCCACTCCCGGGCAGCCTTGAAAAGAGCCTTGGAGAGTCACACCTTCATTAATGTCCTCCAGAGTTCTCATGGCAGCTGGGCTATTCCCTCCTCCAAGTGCCGAGGTGATCGTGAATTTATGGTTTGATATCAAAAGATACATTCCCTCAAGCCTCTGACTTTTTAAGGCTCAATGATTTTGGGGGTGCAAAGATACAGCTGTCTGTGAGAGGACATGTTCTGTGAGAGGGGATAACAGAACAGCTGCAGTTTAAGCTGAGTGATAAAAAAAACCCTAAGTCTTATCCTTAGATGTTTATTTTGTTAGGTGGTTAGTTGAGTGTTTGTAATACAGCATTTAGCTTGGGGAGAGTTGCTGGAGGGAAAAGAAGCCCAGTGTGGATGGCTAAAGTGTTGGACTGGGTCCTAGATCCAGGTTCAAATTCCTGCTCAGCAATGCCTTTAGACTTTCAGCCTAATTCCACCTTACAAAGTTGTTGTGGGGGGGGGGGGGAGAAGGAGATAGAGCCATATGGGTTGTCCTAAGCTCCTTTGGAGGAAGGGGAAAAATAAGATATGGCAGAAAATTTAATGGTAGCAAAGTATGACTACAGCTCCTTGAAGACTATTATTTGAGAAAAATCGGTTTTGGTTTGGTTTTCAAAGTATGTGTCCTTCGCAAACTGTAAAAAGAAAACTGGAAACAATTCTGTAAAGAAGATTTTCCTGTCACAGTATGATTAAAATTGGTATACCGCAGAGAAATGGACATTTTTTTTTCTTTTCAGCCAAGCTAAACCACTCTCCGTTTAAAAACAACAACAACAGCCCCCTGAACTCTGTTATTCTTTCTGGCTTGCAGCTTTGCATTTGACAGTGAATAGGGTTCTGCTGATGTGTCACTCTAAAACAAGACTCATAAAAGAGAATCTGCTTCTATCAGAAGAAGGTCCAGCGCCCGACTCCATTTTACGAGCCTGGAATCTAAACACAAACGATAAATGCATTCAAAATCAATCTATTTATTTTCTATCAATAAAACCTGAGGAAATTGCTATCTAAAAAATCGATCATTTTAATTGTTCCCTTGACAGATGTGGGGCATGAATATGTACTATTTTTATAGCAGCACAGTGTACTAAGAAGATGTAGCAAAAAAAAGAAAGAAAATATATGTTTAATTTAAAATCTTGAGGGGCCGCTGACTTATCTGTACAGCCTCTTATGCCATATTACACCAATGATTAGCTGAGCACTTAAATTATACTAATAACAATTTTTAACTATTGTCATAAAACCTGAATAGAAGGGGGGTTTTTTTGTCCGAAAACAAGTTCTGTGGGTGTATTTATTGATATATTGCCTTTCTTCCTTTCTTCCTTTATGGAACTTGAGGCAGTGTATGTGGGAGTTCTAGGCAGCCCTCCTATCCAGCCACTGACCAGACCTAAATCTGAAAAAAAATCTAGATCTAGATTTGAAAAAGTGTGCATGCACACGAAAGCTGATACCATGAATAAAACTTTGTTGGTCTTAAAGGTGCCACTGGACTCTAAATTTGTTCAGATCTAGATCTGTTTAGCTTCAGCAAGGTTGCTATGTCATATGCCTTCTCAGCATACAGGGACTTTGGGAACTGTGAGGGATTTTCTCACTCCAGCTGAACCTTTCAGCCCATCACAGTGACCAAAAGCCTCTGAATCTTTAATTTCCAGTGTTCAAAATAATGACTCTGAATCTTTAATCCCCAGTGTTCAAAATAATGACATTTCAAAATATGCATATAGGGTAATTTTTATTCTGGTTCCAGAGGCTTCAGGGCATACTTCTGCCATATTTTCTTAATTTTCTCTTTAACCATGAATGTCAAGAATAATTATGTTTTAAAAAACTGAAACTTAGGACATTAATAAGCTGCCTCAGCAGTACTGTCAGCTCTAGCTATACAGAATTCCCCCAATATATTTTTAGAGATAAAAATTAAATTATAACCACTTTTATCCCAATTGGGTTGTTTTACATATCGATAGAATATGGTCTGAAAGTAAGGAATTCCAAAATTCTGTTTCTTCTGGCAAAACAATTGTACTTCATTTCTCCTGCCCAAGTACAAATGCATTCATATCACGTCAGTTATCTTTCTAAAGCAAGCAAAAATGGGGGGGGGGGGGGAGGTTTACCTGCAACCAACTCAAAAGAGAAAGTTGAAACAAAGCTTGAGTGAGATGCCAAATGGATTTTCAACAAGAATATAAGAAAATAACCAACTGTTTGCAAATTGTAAATCATCTCAGAACATGAGGTATAATATGCATACATGCAATTGATCTGTATATTAAAAGTAAATAATTTTTACATATATACATATTGCAGATTTATTGATCCATAAATACTTTGGAAAAAAATATGAATATTTTATTGGAAAAAATATAGTGTAAAGAAATAGAAAATGCTGTAAAGTCAAATAACATGGAGTTGATTCACATAAAGGAGAAGTGAAACCTGAAAAGGGGTTTTTCCCCCCAAATTCAAAATCATGGGATAAAGAGTTAGAAATAATTTCTGTCTAATACTTGCGTGTGTTGCCCTTATGTATTAGAACCTGGGCACAAGGTCAATGAAAGATTAATGGTAATTATTAAATTTCTGTTTCAGCGTATATATGTAATTAAGATATAAATTAAAGATGCAGGTATTCATGTATCTTGTAATTTGTGTTCTAGAAATCAGAAAAGCAGAAAAGGGGAGGAAAATGAAACCCTTGGGATCTGTCTGGAACTGTCTTAAAATCACCAGTTTCTGAATGTTAGATGGCAAAAAAATTACTTGAAAGTTTTCAGTCTCGTGGTATCTGTTTGATTTACCCTAATAGAAATAAAATGAGAACGTGTTAAATTTGGTCCAGTAGTAAAACTTGGACAATTCAGCATTTCCCCTGAAAGCATACACAATCCCTGTGTGGAAGGGTTAACTACAAGCTAAGTAGATACCAAGTTCAGGACGTAAAATTCTTTGTTAGTGAAAGCAAATAAATCAGTGAACATCAGAGAGTAATGAGAAACAGATTTCCCTTAGTTAATTTCTGGGATATGTCATGGCTTTGGCTAAAGTCTGGCATAACATATTCATGATGTACAAATTCTACCACCCATGATAGACTGTAGTTTGCGAACAAAGCGAACAATTATTCACAGCTATAACAGAAAGAGCCCTTTTCTAATTTCAGTTACATTAGTCTAAATCTGGAGTGTTTCAGCGAAAGTCATATTTAGACAACCTCTGCATGCATATAATCTTATAATGACCATAGACACACTTGAAATACCATGGTCAAGATCCAACTCACCCTTCGTGCGCAAGTGAAAAGCACTTACGTGCGCAGTCAAAGAAAAGTGATATTTCCTTCCAGTGGCAGCCATTCACACCTCATACAATGCTGTGTTTGGAGTGCTCCTGCCCTGACCTTTAGGGGCTTTATGCGTGGTGTGTAGGGGAGCTGCTGATCACAGTGGAAGCCGAAAGGTTCCCATAAACAAGTAGAACCATCATTCAGGGTGTTTTGGATCTTATGCTGTATGAGATCAGTAAACAGCCCTTAGAACTGTGCCAGTAGTTTATTATTTCTGTGTGTGAGCTCCAAAACCAGAAGTGAAAGTCATCCAGAAGTGCAATTTTGTGTGGCAGTTAAATCAGTACCACAAATGTTGACATCTCGGAGTGTGTGCTTCTCCTCAGTGTTCTTGTTGCTCACTTATACTTCTTTGTAGCTAAGTATTTGGTTCATTTCTTTGGTTACCTCTTCAAATCCATGGAAGTGGCAGCAGCCAATGAAGAATGGGATACTGAAGAATTACTATTAGATCCTTTTTCCCCACCAGCAAATGACCTCTGAGCCCAAGGGCTGAATGTGCTGTGACTTTTGTTGGCATGTTAAGACCTCTCGTTTAGCATACCCATCAGTCGAATGCTGATATAGTGATTAGTCATGTTAGTCTGTCTATAGTAGTGGAAAAGAGTAAGACCGATTTCCCATGAGGTGCTGCTCTGGCGTCATTCTTCCCTTTGCCCCGATTGCATGCTTGAATTTCCCACTATTTGCCCCGTACTGCATTTTGACCCGTGGCTTCGCCTGAATTCCCCCGTGGCTTCAGTGATCCTGTTTTTTGAGGCTCACTGAAGCCACGGGGGAATTTGGGTGAAGCTGCAGGGCAAAATGCAGCGTGGGGCAAATAGTGGGAAATTCAAGCACACAATTGGGGCAAAGGGAAGAACGAGGCTGGAGCAACGTCTCGTGGGAAATTGGTCTAAGAGTCCAGTAGAATCTTAAAGACTAACACAATTTGTTGTAGAGTATTTATTTATTTATTTATTTATTTTTGGGATTTATATCCCACCCTCCCCGCGAGCGGGCTTTTATGAGTCACTGCTCAGTTCTTCAGAGATAGCTAGATTGTGATAGCTGTATCTGAAGAAGTGAGCAGTGACTCACAAAAACTCATACCCTGCCACAAATTTTGTTAGTCTTTAAGGTGCTACTGGACTCTTACGCTTTTCTACTGGTACAGCGAGGTCAGTCTTGCTGCTCCCTGCCTGGTCGTCACTGCAGCTTCTTTGCTTTTATTTGGGAAATAAAGCACCACATTGCCAAGTGCTTGGGAAGGGAGTGGTAGCCCTGCTTCTTTCCCCAGAACCTATTTTGAACTTGCTTAGTTTCTCAGCTGTAGAAGAAAAAAGCAGCAATAGCAACCAGGCAGGCAAGCAAGGAGGGCCAGAGTGAAATATCAGTATTAAGTCTTCTAATAGGCTGGAAGCAGATGTTAACAGAAAAAGATGGACACAATTGCATTCATGGCACAGTGACCTCTCTTATTTTAATGTGTGCCTTAGGTCAAAGTTTCCTTCAGAATAGGTTGCCACTGGCAGGGTAGTGTGGGGTGGGGTAGTGTGTGTCCAGATCCAGGTTGGGAAACACCTGGAGATTTGGGGATGGAGCCTGGAGAGGACAGGCATCTTAGTAGGGTACAATTGCCATAGAGTCCACCCTCCAAAGCATCCATTTTCTCCAGGGGAAACGATATCTGAATTCTAGAGGTAAGCTGTAATTGCAAGGGATCCCCAAGTCCCACCTGGAGGCTGACATCCCTAAATGCACCTCACTTCCATAGAACCACACTTTCTGATTACAATGTCATGCATTCAGTCAAGCAGTTTCTCCAGCAGACTGGAGGTGGCAGTGATTTTTGTAAGTTTCCCCTACCGCTACCGACTGTTTTCCCATGTTCTGGAGGGTTTGCTGACCTGCAGGAAAATAATGTGGTGGGAATCAATCAGCTGCAGCAGGAATGGAATGGAGGAAAGTTTAATCAAGTATAGTCTACATAGAACACATGTTGTTATTTTTTAATTTCTACAAAGAAGTTAGAGATGAAATAATCACCCTGCTCTTGGCTATGGTACCAGGCTGTTCAGCAGAAGAGCTAGCTAGTCTTTTTCTTGTTGGGGAAAAAGTATATATTACCAAAACAGTGTCTGTGTTTCTTAATGTAGCCATTGAGACGAGATCCCTGATGTTGAAAAAATTACGTTAAGCTAATATGTACAAATGTCATTTGTGCATTGTTTTAATGGCTGTGTTTTATTACTGAAAGATATTTCTCTCAGTGACTGTCCATTCCTGTCCTATGTTTTAATTGTTGTTTTTATGTATTATAGCTTGGTTTTAATTATTTTAATGATGTGTTTTTTAGGTTGTAATGGTTTTTAAGACATGTTTTCATTATGTGTCTAATATGTTGGCCACCTCTGTGGCCCTGATAAGGGCAAAAAGTGGAGTGTATATTGTAAATAAAATAAATAAATAATACATTAATATGAATGAAACTATCATCCATTCAGCATGGTTGGGGAACAGTATCCACATTTATATGTTTTAAAAGTAGAATTATAGTCTAAGGAAGCCAATATTTCCTAGGAATCTTGGATTTAAATGAAGCTTTTCTTTAACTGTAAGATTATATCAATGCTCCAGACTTTTCTACTTTCTGAAAAATCTATGCCAGCATTTGAAATGCACACATTTTGAAATCTGGACAGTTGAAATACATACATCTAAAAATCTGGAGCTTCCATTATAGTTACAAGGCACATTTGGTGATTCCAATGTGTCCTACTGCAGGGCTATTTTTGGGCAGGAACACTCAGGAACAGTGTTCTGGCTGGCTTCTGAGTTGGCCATGCCTACAGCCTCCCCCCCCCCCCGGGTTCCCCAGGCACTTCACAAGTCACGGGGCTCCTGGGGAAGCCAAGCCAATCCAGGGAGGGGAGGCAGTTTAAACTCATTGGGTTCCCTAGGCACCCTCCAGTTGCGGGGCACCTGGGGAAGCTGATCCAGAAACTGCCTTCCTTCCCTCGGGCTCCCCAGGTGCCCTGCAAGCTGTGGGGCACCTGGGGAAGCTGAATCTGGGAAGGAGCTATGCTGTCAGGGGGTGTGGCCTAATATGCTAATGAGTTTCTGCTTTGGGGTGTGGCCTATTATGCTAATGAGTTCCTGCTGGGCTTTTACTACAAAAAAAGCCCTGACTACAAGTGTTGTAAGTTATAGGTTGGGTGGCATGGGTGCATCCTTATAATAGTGGCAACTTCTTCTGGAACAAAGGGCCTTCCTGTGATGTAAGTGATTTTTCTGCTAGAGAGCCTCTTGAATTAGGGAAGGCTAAGGAAAGAACCACTATTCGCCAAAAAGATCTGTATGATCAAAACCAAAATTTTGAATCCTTCCTTCCTTCCTTCCTTCCTTCCTCATCTATCTCTCTTGTCTGTCTTGGCTTGTCTGTCTGTCTGTCTACAGAGAACCTCTTCTTATGACCATTTGCAAACACTTTGCAATCGCTTTCAAATATCATACAGCTTCCTCAAAATTTTACATGCTTCAGATTACCTATGGAGCAAAAATTATTGTTGGGTAGCTTCCTAAGGACAAACACTTTGCAGCTATTTTGTTTTTTAAGATTGCTATAAAAGGCCAACACCATTATTTGACCTAGAGCTGCCTGTAACTGGATGGCATTCTATTAAATATTTAATGTTGCTTTTTATTGCTCATTTAACTAATTTACCACCTGGAGGAATAGTGTTTTCTAAAGTGTTCTAGAACACTCACCATATTAAAGTTCATTACATTCAGATTCAAATAAAGTAGGAAGCCTTCTTTTATGTCATTTTCCAGATGTAAAACACATTTCACTGCCCATGTTAAAATACAGAAGGACATTTGTCTTGGGAACTCCCTGTAGAAATGAGCGAGTGGCAGAACGTGACTGCTGTGGCCTGCAGGACCTATTCCTCTCTGCCCTCCTAGAGGTTTTTCAACACCTGGAGGGGTTTTTCTTCCACTCTCAGGGTAGCCTGCCACCACCATCTACCCTTTTTGCAAGGAACTGCCTGCTGGGAGGGATAGGACTACCAGCTTCCTTTCCAAGGTCTGAGGCCTTGCCTCTGTGTTTCCCGCTGCCCAGCACCAGGTCACCACAGGGACAGTTTACTGCCTTGCATGCCCCTGGAGGAATAGCCACTTGCCAACTGTCTGCCTCCCCCATCCTGTTGCTCCTTTTAAAATAGTGTGCCCAAGATGGTGAAGGTCTATGTGGTACAGAAAGCCACAGCCAGCATTCAAAGTTATAATGTGTTTTTTAACAGGAAAATGTTTACAAGCATACTTTTAGCACAGCCCCTGGTTGAGCAAGGAATACAAAAGAACTTGGCCAAAACTAAAATCTAATGTCCCTTTCTCTATATGTGCCCTATTAGCTGTTAAAATATAGGGCAGGCCCTTTTAGCTTAGATGTTCTAGTTCTCTACAGAGTTGCCATTATTTTAAAGCTGTTTGTAGCTCTCCAGATGAGCACATGGTCAAGGGTGGTCCACTTGCATAGGAGAAATCTGTGTGCATTCCTGGTCACAGCACCCAAGAAAAAGAAGGCTTCTTCCTCTGGCCAGGAGATTTTATCATCTCTGGTACTACACTCATTTGACCCCGGTTAGCCCAGGTCAAAGAGGCACTTCGTGGCAATCACTAGGAATCTATTTCCTGGAGACTGTCTAGCATTCTCATACCTCCAAACCTTTATTCCCTGCTAGAAGCAAGGGGGAGGGCTTGACCCACCCGTTATCTCTTTGGCTAGATCTGGTAGCACATGTATACAGGTAAGTTGGAAAGCCATTGCTCTGACTACCCCCCACACACCTGTTCCTGGCCCGGGGGGGGGGGGGGACTGTTAAAATACAAAAGGGAGGTTTGGTTATTTCCAACCTCCCAGGAGAGAAAAAGACATTGAGAAACAGTGGAAGACCTTTATTTATTTATTTATTTAACTTATATCCCGCCCTCCCCGCGGAAGCAGGCTCAGGGTGGCTTACATATATATATATATATTTTAAATGCACACATAAAAACAGCACAAATATAAAACATCCCAATTAATTGTAACAATTATAAACAATCATAAGGTGCTAAAACAATGTTGATGGCAGTAGTAAAATTGAAATAGCAGTCACAGCAGGACATGTTGGATTAGTCCTAAGGAAATGTTCAGTGTTGGAATTCAGCTTATCCCAATCAATTATACTGGTGAGCACCAGCTGCTGATGGTGGGCGGACGGGGCCTATACATGGTACGGTAGTTAAATGCAGCTCCTAATTAAAGGCCTGGTGGAAGAGCTCCATCTTGCAGGCCCTGTAGAACTGTAGAAGGTCCCACAGGGCCCTGATGTCTTCCAGGAGCTTGTTCCACCAGTATGGAGCTGCCTCTAAAAGGCCCTTTTAGATATGTAAAGCTCAGGATAACATCCAACAGGTGGCATCTGTCTCTTTTGACTCCAGCCCTCAATGGATGTGATCTACTCAATATATTTATTCATCTTCTGGTAACATGAATGATGTCAAGAAAATGCTACTATCCACAATGCACAGAAAGTGGAATGGAAGCCTCTTATACAGTGCTTGCAGATTTGACATTTCTGGTTGACAAGAAAATGGACTCCATACCTTTTTGTTTATACATGCAAATGTAGCATATATTAGGAAGACTAGATTTTTTTTTTAAAAAATGATGCTAATGAGGGATAAACAGATTTCCCTGCTCAGTTCCTTTTTTGCTCTGAAATTTGCTCTTTGCTGCATTTGAATCTCCTCCATAAATCCTACTTGAGAATTATTTATTTATTTAACTTATACCCTGCCCTCCCCGCAAGCGGGCTCAGGGCGGCTTACATAATTGGTCTATAATGACCATTAAATACACATAAAACAGAGGGATGTGGCGACCAGCAAAGCGTTTGGTTGCTCCTGGAGCAGCCTCTGCACCACTATCTTGGAATACTAATTAAAAATAAACTCTTCGCTGCTGGAAAACATCAAAACTGAGCCCAAGATATGGGGAAACCGAAAGGAGCACGAGTGGACAAAAAAGCACAACAAAAAACAACTTTTAAAGATAAAAGAGTGGAATTGGAATCTTCTGAGCGAGATTCCTCATCTCCTCCCCCACTAGAAATGGAGCTGGAAAACGCTGAAGAGGTACATGTGGGGAAAAGGAAAAGAGAGGACTCTATTACCAAAAAACAAATACAAGAAATGCTAACTGACTTAAAAACAGAAATCAAAGACATAATAACACCTGTATTTAACAAAATAGATGATTTGACAAACAAAGTTAAAGAAGTTGAAGGTACAGCAAATCCAGCTCTTGACAGAACAAAAAAAAATGCTCAGGAACTAAATGAACTAAAGACATTTGAAACATGGGCAAAATCAAAGATAATGTTATTAGAAATCAAAGTAAGAGAACATAAATTAAAATTTAGAGGGGTCTCACCCAACTTTGAAAGGAACAAAGAAATAACTGCAGCTTTAAATCAATGGCTATCAGAACTCCTCCACTTATCAGGAACAATTTTAGTAAATGCTTACAGGCTGAACATGACATGTGCTACCTCACCGGCGTTAATCCTGGATGTAATTGTTGAAATTGTAGACATTAAAACAAAAAAACCCACCACATTTTGGATATGGCAAGGATAAATGGAGGTTTGAAATTAATAGACACTACAGTCCAAGTATTTCCTGACTTGCCAGTTGAAATACTGAATGCCAGATGCAATTTATGTCTGATAGCACAACAGCTAAATGAAATAAAACAGAGATACAGGTGGCTCCCACTTGGGCACTTATCAGTAACCTTTCATGGGAAAATATTAACAGCATATGATACAAAGTTGGGAGAAGAGCTCATTAAGGAAATACAAGAGGCTCAACAGGAATGAAAAACTAAAGCAGGAAGAAACAAAGAGACACAAAAAAGGACTTTGAAATAAGACTGGAGAAATTGTCTTAGTTTCAATTATTTTGACAGACTTAAAGATATATAATGAGCTTCAAGAATTATGGTGATGTTAGGTTTCCAGGGATTCCCCCCCTCCTAATGGGAGAGTCCACAGCACTCCCATGAGAGCAAGCACCGTGGAAGATGGCAGAGACTCATTCGGTGAACCTGAACCCCGAGGAGGAAATCTCTTGAGGATGTTTCCGAGAAACAAGATAAAGTGCAACCTGAATACTAATTTGCTTTGCTTGTAGTCTAGACATACAAACTAGATGTAAGCTGAATAGATATTTCAAGATATTCGTTAAAGTTTAATGGTTTATAATAGCTTAAATATTAAAATATAAGTGAAATGATTGTGTTGAAAGCCATTTCCATTCCAGAAACAAAAACAAGCAATTCCAACTTCCAAACTGCAGAAAGAAAATTCAGATGAAAATACTGCTGCAAGTATCACAACAGTTAGATTGTAATGTTTACCAGAAATATCTAGAGATCCCTCCACTTGCCAGATCTTGACTTATCGTTCCTACAAGTGGTTTAACTTTATCATGAGAGTCTGGCACCCTAAAATGCCTTCTTTCCAATTCTCCACATTTACCATTTCCCCCGTACCAGTTTATCAGCAGTTTGGTTAATTGAGCCTTCAGAAGGAAGAGCCTGGATGTCTTTAACAAAGGGTTATTGTCACTCAGAGATAATATGTACGCGAATCTGTAGGGATTGGTTGCACACTTCCACATATTTCCGATGGGGAAGGAGGGCAGCTATCTGTCTATCTGAATGGCCATGTTTATTTTCTTGGGATTTTGCTTACCAGAGTTGGTAGTCCTTCTCTGCTAAATGCAGACTATAATGCATTGCAGGCCAACATTTTACGACTTAGCTTAATGCTAAACATTGTATAACCTGATCTCCAGAACACAGCAAATTGCAGGTTAAAGGCACAGTGTATGCTGCTACCAGTTACCACATCAACAGCTCTGATATGCGCCTATGATTTAAGTTTCAATGACCTGAGTTGTGTTTTTTTAAATGTCATAATTTTAAAAGCAATCAGGGTCTGTGCTGTCTAGGACTACAATGGGAGCATTATAACAGCCTCGCTTTCCCTGCCATTAAGCCATCTCCAGCGCTTTTTTTGTGCTACATTAAAATAATTCCCAGTAGACAATAAACCTAGACCCCTAGTCTGTGAATCAGCCGCATTAAATGGCTGACAGGCAGGCTAACAATGGGCTTTGTGGGAAGTCTGACATTACACAGGTGCTCATCATCACAGTAAAGTAATTAACAGGTACTTAAAGGAATGTACATTTAAGCTCAGAAAACCTGTTAAGAGACTTCCTAAGTGGGCTGCTGTGTTCCTCCCCCCCCCCCCCCTTTCTGCCTCTCCTTTTTTATGACCAGGTAAAAGAAGTGCAGAGAAAAAAAAATCCAATCTAAGAGTAGCTCAGCAGTCATTAGGGCCTCTATCAGCAGGAGGCTCTCCCATCAGCTTTTTACAGCTTCTTGCGAGTTGCCACTGATTTAAGATTTAAGGTAAATAAACTTCTGTAGAAGCTGGGATGAGAGAAGAAGGACTCCGGTAGGATGTGTGGTTGATAACAGCATGGTGATGGGGAGGAGAAAATGCTTACTATTTGAACAGACAAAACACGGTACCAAAAATATCTTAGGATTGTTTAGGAAAAGGGACATGTTGCAATACACATATAAATCAGCTGCCAACAATCTGTTACACTGGTGATTCTCAGTGGCACCTGTCAATGAGCTTCCTGATACCCATTTACTTCTTCTCAAAAACTTCTCTTTCCCAAAGTAAAGAGCTCCCCTCCCCTTCAGTAGAGTGGGAGGTCACTGAGAAGAGTCCAGGGAACATCACCTACAGGGAGTGCCCATTTGGAAACAGATTCCTCCACTGTCAGAGGACACTTGGCTTAGAACCTCATAATGCTTTGTGGAACATTCCAGTGTTTTGTGATTGGACATAGCCCCTCACCCCATCTCATGGTAGTTATTCTATGACTGAACACAACCCCTATAGCAGCCATTTTGGCTGAGGACAGACTGGCAGTTTGCCGCGATATAGTGCCACCTTTAATTGACCCAGTTTAAAATGTTGTGAAACATATCAGCCACACAGCACACCCTACTGTGGGTTACCCATGGAGACATCCTGTGGGAAAGCACTCACACTATTGTAGTGCATCAGCCATGGAGCACCCTGCAAAAATGGCCAAAAGTCATGCACATGCATAAAACAGCCGCTTCCCTAGGGCAGAATGGATCTGCAGGTTCAGACTGCCAAACCTGTTCTGCACGTGCTCCCCCATGTTCAGACAGCTACCACGCACAATAAATGTGCCAGGAAACAAAAACTCCACTTTGGAGGTGGTGGCTTTTTAACCTGGCTCCAAGTCGTTCTCTGGCAGGGTGAGTACACCCGGGGAATGCCTGACAGCTGTGGCTGCGTGAACGGGCCCATTTAATCCATTTGGGAAAGGTGCCTATATCAGGCCAAACTGCCAGTCTGAACGCACCCTTTGTTGAGGCATCACTGCCTTTTCTCAAAATTCTAAAAGTGCACACAGTTTCAACAAAGTTGGAGGCTGCTGTGTTACCTATTGATCAGGAAACACCATTCAGGATGAATTCACACGCTCAAAACCAATGAGATTTATCGTATTAGCCGTGGGCCATAACAAAGTTACATAGCATTAAAATACAGAAAATACGCAAGGAATAAAACCTAAAATCATATACATGAGCTATAAAATTATACAGTAGAATGGGTTAAAATGGCCAGTGGGTTATAAGAATGACCCCTACGGTGCCACCTTGGCTCTAATCTTTTTGCCTGCAAGGGCAAAAAGGGAAACTTTATAGGATACGAACTCATTGATATCTGATAACAGAAACACAATCTTCTCATTTTCAGAATACTCATTTATGGTAAATAAAATTCCTGTCTGGAATTTGTCTCTGGGTGCATTGTACAACGGGCAAGCTATGATACAGTGGGGAATTCACACACTCAAAACCAACATCTATTTTTCTGGGTTCAAAGGAAGTCACCAGAGGTAGGTAACACAGCTGTATCCATGAGTGGTGGTGGTGGAAAATGTCATCAAGTTGCAGCCGAGTTATGACAGCCTCACAGGATTTTCAAAGCAAGGGATGGATAGAGGTGTTTTTCCATTCCTGCCTCTGTGTCACGACTTAGACTTCCTTGGTGGTCTCCAGTCCAAATACTAAGCAGGGCCAACCCTGCAGAGCTTCTGAGATCTGACAAGATCAGACTAGCCTGGGATATCCACGTCAGGGCAAAGAGAGAGGTGGTGGTGGAAAGTACTGTCAAGTCGCAGCCAACTTATGGTGACCCCAGAGGGTTTTCAAGGCAAGCGATGAACAGAGATTCCCTTGACTTCCTTGGTGGACTCCCATCTAAATACTAACCAGGGCTGACCCTGCTTAGCTTCTGAGACCTGCCACAATCAAGCAGGGCCATAGCCAGCGGTGGGGCCTTAGGGGCTGAGCCCCCTATAGATTTAGGGGGTGCCATAGCACCAGCCAGCCAGTCCCCGGTGAGCCCCAGCACCAGCCAGCCAGCGAGACACAGTCAGAAATCCACCCAGATGACAACCACCCTCCAGGCAACCTTCTCCTGCCTTCTCAAGTGCCAGATGCAGTTGGCCGTGAAAGCAAAAGGACTTTGGAAGGCTCCCAGCCAACCAGCCCCAGGGTCAACTCTTTGCATGCTCTTGGCCCATGATCCACTTCAGGCCTCCTCTCCCGGGGCTGGGGGCTGTGTGCCAAGGCCCTGCCTTAAGCAAGTGCTTCTCACATGGCCCCCCCACATAGGCCACTTGGCCCAGGGCTGAGCTGATGGGGTCGTGGGGATAGGTGGGGGAGTCGGGGTGCTGTGTTGGGGGAAATGGCCAAGAAAGGAGGGAGAAGGTTGACACTGCCCTGTCTGTCCCAGCTACCTCACCTTGCCAATGTGTTGCCTCCTCCCCATTGCTTTGCCAGGGAAGGGTAAATGGCTTTCAGACTGCTTTGGATGGCACCGGAGTTTGCACTTGGGGCTTTTGTATCTGGTGTTCTTCCAACTGTTGCCCCTGAGTCAGTTTTGTGAGGCCAACTCTGCTTTGGTTCCCAAGCTGCCTGTTGGCCCCTGTCTCTGCCCCACTCAACATGATGGCATGACCCCCCCCCCCAAATCCCAAAGCCTCCCCAAAATTCCCCCCCAAAATTCCTGGCTATGGGGCTACAACCTCCTCCTCCTAGCCTGGGCTTCTATATACAGTGAATCCTTATGGGGGAAGGGGAAGTCAAACTCTTAAGTTGGCAGTGCAACTGTCATAATGGAAATACCTGCCCTTCACTGCTGACAGTGGGGTGGATTCTACCTATCGTGCCATTCCACTGAGCAAAGTTTATCTATTTATTTACATATCAATACCACACCTTTTCTCTTGGCTGAAGTTTGAAGCCTTTCTGCAATCTATGAGCCTTCTTCCCGTTTAATTAGCTCATTTGTTGGAGGAAGAACCATTTAAGAAAGTCTCCTTAGGCTGGAGGAAAGATACTTGGAGGATGGTTTGATCCAGTTTGGTATGTGGCTTGCTACTGTCTGACAATGATCCCCAGGAACTTTTCATGTTATACAAGCCCTCTTTCTCCATAAATCATGAGAATAGGCATTCACTTATAGGAACACCGTATCTGCCATGCTGGGGAAAAGCCTCAACAGCCTAAAGTTGAGTCCCAGAATGGAAACGCTGAACCTCTTTCCACCAATTCCTGATGTCTGTCTACCATCAACATGTTTTCAGTGTCTAAATACAAACTGTCTGCCTTACACTGAAAAAAAAAGTATATCTCTGGCAATAACATATATAGAGATCGGCAACAGTAAAGAGCTTTATTATATAGCAAAACAAGGCTCTTGCCAGTCTGCATGAAATCTCCCTCAAGCCTTGAACATGAAACCCCTAGGGATCCCAATATAAATAATAGCTCCCATGAACAGAACCCTCAAACATAAAATGAAATCATATGGACCTTTAAAAAGACCTGAATTACCACAATTCCACCCAAAAGAACAGAATTACGCCCCAAGTGAAATCATCTGTGGATCTGGGCCATGAATGTTACATTATTCTGAATAATAGTTGAGGAATTCAAATGTATGCAGAATCCAACATGTTGGACTCCACCTAGAATGGGATATAAAGGCAGTTACATACCAGAATTGATCATTTGTTATGAGAGAAGTCTCCAAAGCATGTCCAATGGAGGCCTATGCTGAAATCATGTATCAGGGAAAGGAACCCTAAGTACACTGGTGCCATGTAATGAATACCTTGCATTTTTATGAGTGCTGCATCAAGAAAATACGTTGGGAACAGGGGGTCTGTGAACACAAGGGCATGGGGGGGAACACCTAGGACTGAAATAAGAAGTTGGGGAAGGCAGGTGTGGTAAGGTATGGAAAGATTACAATGCAGACTGGGACACATAAGAAGAGCATGGTCTGAATGAACACTTGAAGAGTGAAAAGGGGAAATGTCAAAAAACGATGTGCCTGTTTGTCTCTCCCCCCCACCCCCGATCAGTGTGGAGGAAGCTGATATGGGGGTTTACTTTCCTTTTCCACATAGCACACCTTGGTTGGGCAGCCCCTTCCCCACAAAGTTTCTCTTGCCCTGTTCATGCCTGTAACATGGAACATTTTACTTTTTTCTGTTCTTTGCTTGAATATCAAGCATGCAGGATTACTGCTTTCATACAGATTATGGTTGAATCTATTTCCCTCTGAGAAGGGAGGGGTGGTGCTGGGCTTGACCAGCATGGGATAAAGGTGGCAATGTCAGAAGAGACAGAGGAGGTCAGGAATGCAGGGTGGTTGAGCAAAGCTGAGGAGGAAGCAAGAGGAACCTAAAGGAGGAGCTGGGACCTTGGGTAAGTAAAGCTCCCAAACTGGGACAGGCCGTTCATTCATTCTTTATTACAATCATTTGGCCAATCATATACACAATAAACTGATATGGGTCTGGTGGAACTACCCCAAGGCAGAGGTACAACTCACCTCTCTGAAGTTAGAAGGGGCAGAAACGGGTGAGTGAAAGGAACTGCACTTGTGAGGAAGCCTATGTGGACTTTGCTGCATTCAATAAAAAGGCAATTAAGGAACTACACTGCATCTGGGGAGTCTCTGCTGACTTTGGAAGTCAATTGTGATGTCCTGCTGCCCCCTGGGCAGGCCACAACCAGTCAGTAGTAGTTTATGTTACTGCCCTGACCTGGATAGCCCAGGCAAGTTGATCTCATCAAATCTCAGAAGCTGACCCTGGCAAGTAATTGGAAGGGAGACCTCCAAGGAATATCAGGGCCAGGACGCAGAGGCAGACAACAGCAAGCTACTTCTCTGAAACATCCAAGCCCCACTGGGGTTGCCGGAAGTCAGCCATGACTTCCAGGCATGTGTGTGTGCACACACACACACAAATACCCCAAAAGTAGTAGTTTTAATACAGGATATGTCTCTCTGTGTAATTCCAACTACATATTACATGCAGAAAATAAAAATCTTGGCAGACTAATGTGAAGAAAGAGATTAATATGAGAAAGAATGTAGAACCAAATGTAATTTAAAATTCTCCTTTGCCAGTTTGGGTGATCTGTGTCAACAATAAAGTACCATCAAATATTGGAATAAAATAACATTTAGTATAAAGTAAGTATTTGCTAAATACTTTTCAAATAGTTGATATGCATGCTTGACACCAAATGATATTTGATTTCAGTATTTGACTTCACTTGATAGTTTGACATACATTGATATTTAGTGTTTGACAGCTTGTCACAGTAATTTTTAAACCTTCTACTTTCAGAATTCACAACTGACTGACCTCTTAAAGAACCCTTGCACAACTGCCACAGAAACTCTGTACACTGAAAAGAATTCTGGGACATTCACCAAGGCAAAAAAGCATCTAGGTGAGGACGGAAGATAATACAGAAGGAACAAAATGTTGAAAGGACCTGAAGGTCAGGTATGAGGGGGGGATAGTTTACAAAAGCCTTGAGGGTAATAGCGTGTGTGTGGATAGTTTAGATCAGAGGTGTCAAAATCATTTGTTACGAGGGCTGGATCTGACATAAATGTCACTTTGTTGGGCCAGGCCATGTGTGCCATATAATGTAATGTCGGGTACCAGAGATACAAACTTTATTAAGCACTATACTATTATTTACTAACTATACTATTTTTTACTCAAAATACAAAGATGCTTTAAACATTAAAACTCTTATAGTATTTCCTTTAAGTATCTCCCTGATGCCCACCCTCCCATTTCCACCTCCCACTACTCATCAGCAGTGGGACAGTATACAGGGACGTAATGCACAGCCTCTGTCATCTGGCAACAAAGCTGGGAGAGACCAATACATTCATGCGTTATCACCTTGTGATCATTCCAAACTTATTAAAGTCAAAGCTTTGTTTTTTTTTGATGACAGACACATCTAATGTCAGGTTTGGCTGTAGGGTCCAGGTCTTACCTGGCTTATAGCGGGGGGGGGGGGGGGGGTTCCTGGTTTTTTCCAGGCATTTCTTTGGTGTGCATGCTTTGTGCATGTGCCATGATGACATCAGCCAGAAGTGACATCATCACATTGGGCACATAGGGGGGCGGGACACTGACATTTGAGGGGAAACCATAGAGTTTTCCTTCGAATGCTAGAGCATCCCGCACAACGTGCCCACCGCGTGATGACGTCACCTCTGGGTGACGTCATCACACCAGGGCAAGTTGCCGCAAAGCCAGAACTTTGGGGGTAGACAGCCTATTTGGCTGTCATCTGTTAGGGTCTTCCCTTTATGTATAAGGAGGTTTATTCAAGGTATAAGCTATGTTGATTCGAAAGGTGCCACTAGACTCAAACTTTGTTCTGCTGCTTCAGACCAGCATGGCTACCCCTCTGAATCCATCTTTATGGATAAGATGCTTATACTGTGGGAAAGGTTGCTAGAGGAAGTTTGTACTGGTCCCCTCCCTCAGCCTTTTTGCTTTTTGAAATGCTTGCAAAACAGTGTTGTTTGGGAGAGCATTTGTGACCCTGAGTGAGGACATTACCGATAGCTGGTTATTTTAAATTTTTCATGTTTTAATTGCCTTGACAATTGTTATACGGATCTTGCTTGTTATCAGCTTCAACTTTAATGAAGTGAGATAAAAAGGTTTAAATAAATAATCTAGAAATGTCCATAAATCTAAAGCAAATTTCAGTTTTTGAAGTAAATATTTCACATGAAAATGCAGACTGGAATTTTTTAATCCAGACTTTCTTGGACCAAACAGTGAAATTGTGAATGTAACCTAATTTGTCAGTAGTTATTTCTGTTCTACAGATGTAGCACAACCAGCAAAAAAAACAGGAGAAGGCAAAATCAACAAAACTCCCTCTTATTTTTTTTTTTTTAGACTTGCAGTTTATTGTATACTATGTTGCTTGTAAAAAATTTTTGAAAAAGGGAATTGTGGATATCATTTGTTCAGGAGCATAAGAATGTAAAGAATAATAATGAATTGTAATGTATGTTTGCAAATGTTCAGTTTATCATACTGAAACCAAATCTTTCCTATAGCTAATAACTGACGCTAGCCAAAGGCTTTAGAAATTGCTATTCTTGAGCAAAATGATAGATATGATTTGGTTATTCAGCCCCTCCCCCCCAAATCTTGACTGTCATGAGCCAGACATACATAATTATATTATTTGTCTCATGCAAGTGAACAAGAATAAATTAAAAGTGGACATGTTGCAACAGGACTGTTGACATTATATACCAAGTCTGCTTATTGTCATAAGACACTCTTAACCTTTAAGCCAAAATCTTTCAAAACTATTAGTGTTAAATCTCACAGCTGTTGTCAAATTTCTCCAGTCCCCTGGTTTATGCATTGGACTTTATTTGAAATGTTTGGTGCATTTGTGTATATAACTTTCTGCAAGCTGCCCTTTGAAAGCTCTGGGGATTTAACATGAAGGCTGAGCCAGATCAAAGGGAACAAAAGTTAACAAATTAAGAGAAAAATGTTCCAAAATGAATGTTTAAGCCATTTAAATATTTAGTGGTATTTGCACTGAAGAGGGTTTTTTTCTCTATATAAAACAACATCCATCGTTTAAATAAATGAGTCTATGGGAAAGTTTATTAAAGCATTAACAAATATTAACAAATATTGATCTGCATCCTTCAACCTCAACCTTTTATGAGCAGGGGGAGTTACAAAAAGAGAAAGAAAGAAAGAAAAAAAGAAAGAAAGAAAGAAAGAAAGAAAGAAAGAAAGAAAGAAAGAAAGAAAGAAAGAAAGAAAGAAAGAAAGAAAGAAAGAAATTGCTGGGGCACATGGGTATTGAGAACCTTAGTGGTCCCTCATTTTAACAGGAAATCTAGAAAAAGAAACACAGGACTTGATATCGTATTTTTACATCGTTTCCTATTTGCATCAGCATTCATGGTCTTATTGTTTGACGTGACCAGGAGGAACCTTTGAGCACAATGGTATCTGTCACATATTTTGTTACTGGGTACCAAATTAAAAGAGACAAATACAGGACCTGCAAGGACCTGTGAGGGGCACCTCAGTTTCCCCTGTATCCTTTCCCCACACTATTTCCTCTTTCCCTCATCCTGGCAGCCCCCATATCCTTTCCCTGCTTCTTTGTCTCCTTCCTACCCGTCAACCTACATTTTATACAGCCCCCATCTTTAGCTGTATCATTTATTTAGTACAGTTATACTCCACCTTCCTGTTCAATGGGGACCCAAAGCAGCTTACATCATTCCAATTTATCTTTACAAGAACCCTGTGAGGTTGGTTAGGTTGAGAGTATGTGACTAGCTCAGGATCACCCAGCAAGATTCCATGGCAGACTGGGGATTTGAATCTGGGAGTCCTGGATGCTAGTCAAAGCTCTGACCGTTGCACCACACTGGCTTTCATGTGGTGGTTGCTGCTGAACAGTAGTGAGAAGCCAGTCAATCATGCAAATTGTGTGGCATCAAGTTGCCCAATTGTTGCTGCCAGGCCTGGGCCCAATAAGTCCTTCCTCCAGGCCAAAATAACCCTGGAAAGAGCCCTCCCCCTGCGTTTTACTGACAGAAACCAAGGCCTCAACTGGCAATACTGTTGTGGTTGCCTAGCAACGGCCACTTGAGGACATTCATTTTTCAAAGCTACAGGCACTGCTTCTATTATTTTGGTGATTTTAGATTTACATTTTGGTGTTTTTAGATTTCATATTTTTTTTTTGCAAACCTGGCACTTTTCTCAGGTTTTTATAAAGATCTGTCTTGTTGGTCCATGGCTCCAGTCTCTGGAGCCACAGATCTGACCACATTGAGAATTAGAGAAACTGATGTGGATTGGTTGCTGTCCATAATGAATCAAAATGTGGGCTCATCAATTGAGTGTGCAGCTTAAGGTTTTGCTTGCAGGTTAACCTTCTAGCGTATTTCCACTTCTGTTCTAACTGGTCTTCTTCTCTGGTTCACCCATGATGCCTTTTGTTTTGGTTTGAAATATCCACCCTGTGATGATCAAAAGGTTTGCTTCTCTGTCAGTACAGCTGAAAAACCAAAATATTACTATCTTGAGTGTGCAGCATTTTATGTGGTCAGGTTTAAAATAGGTTTGAATACTTCTGACTGTCCAATCACCCAAAGAATATTGTAGATGTTGAAAAATGGCCAGTCAAAATTATCAAGGGATTGCAGCACTTTCTGTTATATCAAGGGATTGCAGCACTTTCTGTTATAGGGGGGAGTAGAGAGAACGTGATAGAGGTTCTTAAGATTTGGAATGATTTGGAGAGAAAGGATGGTGGGGGAAAATAGCCATCTCATAATGTCTGAATGCATGGTATCCACTGACAAAAATATTTCTTCAGACAAGATGCAGGTGATGGCCATTAGCTTAGATGGCTTTTAAAATCAATTAAATTCATGGAAACCAGGTTTGTCAATATAGCACCATGGGATCTCATATACAATAACAGGATTAGAGATTAGCACAAACTGGGGAAATGGTGTTTCGTGGTTTGTGGGGGTCTCACGAACCACGGTTCATGAACCTCCACAAACTTTTCCATTTACCAAACTGGTTTGGGTTCATGAGATTTGTGCAGCTTCCAAGCATGGGGAAACAAAAAGGATCATTGAACTGGCTTGCATCTAATAGATTATTTCAGCAATCCCTTCCACTCCCCCCACCACAGCGGCATAACTCACCATTGAACTTAGAAGGCATTTTAAAGGGTTCCCAACCATTGCCTTGAATGGCTTTAAAGGCTTCCTGACTGTTGCCTTGGGTGCCAGCATCCATGAACCCTCTTACAAACTGAACAAACCTTCACATAAACCATGGCAGTTTGTGGGTAGTTTGCAAACAGCACGATTGCATGAATCATGATTTGCAAATGCACAAACCAACCCAGTTCGTCATGAAATTCAATTCCTAATTTGGTTTGTATTCATTCCTAAACAGGATATTGCTGAATAGCAATGCTGGAGACAAAAATTGGGCAGGCTGTTGCCTTTTAAGTCTTCTTCTTCTGTTCTCACAAGGCTATTCCCCCAAACATGCCTAATATGACAGCCCCTTGTTGTATTTTAATAGTTGTAGTTTAGTTCATTGTTGGTGTTTAGACGACTGTTGCATTAGAGTCCGGAGTCTGTTGCTGGGCAGACTGGACCCTTCTATATTGAAAGACAAAGTACTCAAGTAGAGAGAGTAAAGAAAGATGGGTGAGAAAGTAGAACAGGAGCTGTAAAAAAAAAGGACAGAAGAACAAAATTTCATGTTACACATCCTTGCCAGCCTCAAGATAACCTCACCAAAGACTTCTGAATAATCTTAGCATTCATGGTATACTAGGACAGGTCATTTTACAGATTAAAAAATGGCTACACAACAGGAAGACGAGGGCAGGATTAAATGGAGAGTTCGCACAATGGAGGGAAGTGAGCAGCGGGGTCCCACAAAGATCAGGACTGGGGCTGGGGCTATTTAATTTATTCATAAATGATCTGGAGGATGAAAAATGCAGTCAATTGAAAAGGAGATTTCCTTTTCTCTATAGCTTCTAGCTCCCAGTTTCCAACTTCCAGGGACTGAGTGAGCCATTACGTAAATTACTTTTGCCTGGAGGCAACACACGTCTTAGGGTTTAAGGGAACATTTGTTTTTCTACTTTTTTCAGCTTCTGCCATTTTGAGCGATAGAAATTTTCCTGGTTTTTACTTTAAATTTTGTATAAATTCTGATTTTCTTTATAATAAATTCTATTATACTTTTTAATGCCACGTTTGTGCTTGAGGTAATTCAGCCTGTTACCTTGGGTCGTATTATCAGGTTTCATCCCGAGATAATACTGAGGCTCTTGTTACAAGAGATTATTAATAAAGTAATTCCTGGGGCCTGTTAATGGACATCTAGAATGGTGGCAGCTCAACAAGAATTATTACAGATTTTGACCCTGCTGAGGTAGTAAAATGGATTGGGGTTCTGACACAGATATGCATTCATATTCATACTTTTCACCGAATGACTTGTATTACAATTGTTTGATATTGGATACCATGGTACATATAATATGACTTCTCTGTTGTGTAGTCAGATGCATTGTAGCCAGGAAATGTAATATAATTTTTAATACTCAAAACAAAACAGAAATTATACAATCCTGTCTTGTGAACAATGTTACATGAACATACTGAATGACTCTAAATTGCACTGCCTGTTTTCATTTGTAACCACCTGAGAGAGCCTGCCAATCACAGCCCTGTCTGAATGTCATTATTCTTCCTTCTTCCAGAAGTGAAGAGTTTTAGAAAGAAGTGCTGAAAAATAATCAAAAATGGAGGCTTTTTTTTTTTGGCACCACGAAAAAATAGGCAAGAAAACTGGGGAGTAGAGTTGGCTAAGTTCTCATAAAAGGAGATCGGGACAAGGAAGTCATGCAACCACCTTCAAGGTTGAGTGCTAACGGACTGTGGGCCCAAGGAGATGGTACATTTTTAACAAGTTGCACCCCAAGTCCCCTGATCCAGCTTTAATTTGACTCAGTCAGACAGCAGCTGCTGGAAAGCAATTTCCCAAGTGCCACAAGGGTCTGATTTGGATCAGTCTTGTGGCACAGGGCAAGAAGGGGCTTCTGTCCCTTTGCTCCCTTTTCTTGACCCAAAACAGCCCCAGGGAGGGGGTGGTATTTGCCCTTCAGTACATATGCAGTTCCCCAGCTGGTCAAATCATTACCAAGGCAGTTCCCAACAGCTGTGGTCTGACTGAGTTATATGAGTCAAGTTGGAGAAACTCTGACTCAGTGTTAAATAATGTAATATACACTTTGGTCCTTCCAGTGCCATCCTAAATAGAGTTACACCCTTCTATGATCATTGCCTTAGAAGGCTATAACTCAGTTTGTTTATTTACAAAATTTATACCCTGTTTTTCTCCCCTGATCAAGCACCTAACAGATTAAAGCTATACATCATTTAAAAACTTTTAAAAATTACAACCAAATGAAAACACATCATTAAAACACTTAAAACCAAGTTAAAATACACATACATTTAAAAAATGTATTAAAACAACAATTAAAAATGACATGTAGAACATAGGGCAGAATGGAGGTATCACTGAAGGAACACTGGATGAAGCAAAATAGTCTTCACCCACAGGTGGAAGATAGCAATGAAAGGGAAAAAGCAAATCTACCTAGGGAGAGGGTTCCAGACCTTTGATGCCACAACCAAGAAGGCCCTCTACCAGGTAACCACGTGGTATCTCAGAAGCTGGGGGCACCCAAAGCAGGACCTTAGGTTGATTTGTAAAGGAGTAGGGGGTCATTTGGGTATGCTGGTCTCAAGCCATAAAGTGCTTTAAAGGTCAACACTAGCATCTTGAATTGTGCCTGGAAACAGACCAGGAGCCAGTTCAAATGAGCCAAGACTGAAGTGAAGTGGTTCCTATGACCCACTCCAGACACACATCCTGGCTGCAGCATGTTGCACCAATTGTAGTGTTTGAACACTTTTTAATGGCAGCCCCATGTAGAGTGCATTTTACAGTAATCTGATCTAGATGTAATCAAGGCATGCAGCGGCAGTGGCTAGATCTTCTCTGGCCAGGAAAGGCCAGAGCTGGCTAACAAGTCAAAGATGGTAAAAGGCACTCCTGGTCATATCTGCCACCTGGGTCCAAGAGCATCCCCAAGGAGAGTTCAGCTGCATCCAGAACAGGTAACACCTTAAGTCCTACCAGGTCAGGAACCAAAAGGTTGAGATACTAGCAAATAAAATAAAATTCAAATATTTACACAGAGAATCTTAGGATTAAAATTGACATACATTGGATACCATTAAAAACTCAGATCATAATATACAGCAGCAAGGTGAAGCTGCACGTCCAATAACAAAGAATCACAATAATGGTCACACATGTATATTAACCAAAGGACTCAACATGTTTCAGCCCAAAGGGTCAAAATTGTACTAACACACACGTAAAATCATAACAATATCAATATAAAATATCCTTTTCAGGCTCAGCAGGTTGTGTATGAGTCACTAAAAAAGTAAAGCTCCTAGCAATGGTTTTAAATCAGTTCTGTGTCTACTGAGGAGCCTTCACTCATCCAAAACAGTCACTAGGAACCACCATTCTGTCCTGGGTAGTAGTTGAGTTCCCAGTGTGTGTTCATGTGTAAACCAGAGACCAGGTATAAATTAACAAAAGCACCTCCTTCATGCTAACTCGCTTAAAATGGCGCTATTTAAAACAAAGATTAAAATTAGTTGTTTCTTCTTCTTTTTTCTTTAGGTTTATGAGTCTCTAGACCATTCCCAGTCACATTTCTGTGCTCTCCTAGGGGACAGGGAGGTCAGTTGTAGAAAATGAAATCTGAGATTCTTCCTAATATTATCATGAACTAAGCAGTCCAAGGAACTTTTATAAGACCTTTGTGATAACTGCATGAGTAATGCTATAGTCAGATGGTTTGGCATTGTGACATTCTGCCGCTGAGGGGAAAAAAAGCCAAATGCAGGGACTAAGAAAGAATGCAATCATGTTGAGAACACATTTGTATCTAAAACTGAAACCATCCCTAAGAGTGGGAGACATTAATGTTCTGCAGAATGACAAATAAAATGATAGTACTAGATATGGAACCGTTCCCACCATAGTTGTAAAATAGGAAACCCAAGGAAGAGGATGGGGAAAAAAAACATGTCCATGCATCCAGAACTACCTACCTGAGAAAGGCGCAACCCTCCCCCCTCCCGAGGAAATGATATTGTCATGGGGTTGGAGGAAAGGCTAGAACAAACATACAGGATTTAGAAAAGAGCAAGAATCCAGTAGCACCTTAAAGACTAACAACATTTGTGGCACTGTTTGAGCTTTTGTGAGTCACTGCTCAGTTCTTCAGATACAGCTACAGGGATTTTTCATTCAGAAAGAAGACTACAGGGGGATAGAGTCGGATGGAGTTTATGAAATTACACACAATGTGAAGGAAGCTGATGGAGAAAATGTACTCTCTCCCAGAATACTTGATCTCAGGATTACTTACTGTGTGCTGCTGTATCTTGGTTATGGTCAGCATGCCTCCATGCCACATAGCACCTTTTATCAACTTAGTCTGATACACCAGTTATGTACTTACTTAAAACATTTATATGCCACCTTTCCTCCCAAATAGGGACTGAATTCCCACAAGCAGCTGTGCCACAGTCACTCTTCCATTTGCTCCGGTTGCATTGGTCAATTTCACACTATTCACTGTGCGGCCACATTTTGACCCACATCTTCCCTCGATTCCCCCCGCATCTTCTTGATCTTCAAAAAGCAGAATCAAGAAGACACAGGAAAAATTGGGGGGAGCTGCAGGTCAAAATGTGGCCATGCAGCAAATAATGTGAAATTGACCAATGCAACTGAGGCAAATGGAAGAGCGACCTCTGGGTTTGATCTGGCCCCAGTGATCCATACTCTGGTCTCATCCAAGTTAGATTACTGTAATGGGCTTTATGGGGCTGCCTTTGAAAACTGTCCAGAAACTGCAGTTGGTCCAAAATGTTGTGGCCATACTATCACTGGGACTTTATGCAAGGATGTTATCACCTGTGTGCAGAAAGATCTTCACTGGCTGCCCATATGCTTCCGGGCACAATGCAAAGTGCTGATTCTTGCCATAAAGGCTGTAAATAGCTTAGGGCTGGGACACTTGAAGGACTGTTTTTTTTCCTGTCCTGTCCAGCCCACCAGTTAAGATCCTGTTCCCAAGCTCTGCTCTCTGTGCCCCTGGCTGCAGAGGTGAGGCAGATGACAACCAAACACAGGATTTTTGCAGTGGTGGTGCCTCACCTTTGGAATGCCTTCCCCTGGATACTCACCAGCCATCTCCTTTTGGTGCCAGGCCAAAACATTTTTACCTAGACTTTAAACTGACAGTTTCCACCATTTTAAGCTGTGTTTGGTGGTGGAAAATGCTGTCAAGTCACATCTGACTTATGATGACCCCTAGTGAGGGTTTCAAGGCAAGAGATGTTCAGAGGTGGTTTGCCATTGCCTGCCTCCAAGTCACAACCAATGCTCCCTCTAAGCTGTGGAGTCTTGTGAGCAAAAGTTCTACTTTGTGAGCTACTGGCATTCAAGTTGTGAGTGAGCAATTTGACTGCTGCATAAATTAGTTTGATCTGGAGCCCTCCTTCCTGAGCTAAGACAAAAATGTGTGAGCCGTAGGCTAAAAAACTGTGAGCTAACTCACACTAACTCAGCTTAGAGGGAACACTGGCAGTCCTGGAAATCCTTGGTGTTCTCCCATCCAAATACTAGCCATGGCCAACCTTGCTTAGATTCCAATATCTGATGAGATTGGGCTAGCCTGGGCTATCCAAGTCAAGGTTTACAGTCTGCTATATCCTGAGGACTGTATTTTGAACATTTATTTAGGCTGAGTTTTATTATTATTTTAATGCTTTGTTTTCAGTGTCCTATTCATAAGTTAACAATAAGATGGTTAAATACTTCTAATGTTTAGGAGTTTATTGTATTGTTTTATTTTCTAAATAAATAAATGATTCACAGGAAGTTCAAGCAAGGTAAGCTCAACTTGCAACCTTATTCACTCTGAAGTTCTCAGCATGCTAATGATGCATTGTGTAACATATTCTTTATATTTCCTAAATCTACTGTGAATCATTTATTTATTACGGGGTCCAAGTTACAGCCCCCCGACATTAGGTGCCCCAATGAAAGTGCTTTCTGGGAAACTGACAGGTGCAGGTTCAGGAGTGTGCAGAACAGATCCTATGCAAGCTAGAGACATCAATGGCACAGGTGACCTTCCCTGGATGCTCTTCTACATGCCTTCCAAGTTATGTCCCCCTGTTGCTTTGAAGTTTGGTAAACATTTAGATTGAGCAGAGACAGTATCTGAAAATGTAACCATTCACAAACTGCCTGGAACTGCTTGGAAGTTCGTGGAAAGTTCGTGCTGGTTGACCTGCCAGGAACTTCATTTTGCAAACCATGAACCAGCCAAAATTTGTCATGAACTTTAGTTCATGAGCCAGTTTGTGCCCTTACTTAATCCTATGGATATTTTGGGAGGGGTAAGCTTCAGTGAGTGCATGATTCAGGTTCACATGCATTAGATGAATATATCTATGCCAATGCTATGTACTTTATCCAAGGTTTCAGATCTCAGGTTTTTAAAAACAAATCTATGCATGATTTCCTTCTTCTCAGGATCCAACTTTTCCCCACAGGAATGCAAGGAAAGAGAATATATAAAAACAATGCAATATTCACAAATATTATGGGCTGATTTTATCAGTCCAGTCTGCCAGGTGGATTAAGATCATTTTACTAATCTTTGTCTCCTCTGCTGATGTTTTAATACAGCTGTTCTTTCATATGTATCTCTTCTTTCAAAGTTGAAGCCAAAATAGTGTTATAATGAAGCAGACATGCTTTCCAATGGTTCAGCTAGCCTTAAGTATTGGAGCTGAGTCTGCGACACTCTTACAAGTGACATATTTCTCATTAATTCAAATAGATGGCTCTCTCTGGTTGAAATTATGGGATGCAGATGGAGAAATTACACACCCAAGTTCCTCTAACAATGCAGAAGACATTAAATGTTATGGATTGTGTCTGAATGTGCATACATACAGAAAGAGACTGAAAATCCAGTGTTCTGGATCCTGGATAGATGAAGTCAATTGCAAAAATATGTGTAAAAAAGTAAGTAAGTAAATAAATAAGAAAATGAGTAAATAAACAACCAAACTGAGGCTATCATGTTTTGGTGACATTATGAGAAGACAAGTCACTGGAAAAGACAGTAATGCTAGAAAAAGTTGAAGGCAGCAGGAAAAGAAGAAAACCCAACTTGGGATGGATTGACTCAGTCACAGAAGCTGTGGCCCTCAGTTTACAAGACCTGAACAAGACTGTCAACAACAGGACCTTTTGGAAGTCATTAATTCATAAGGTCACTGTAAATTGGAAGTGATAGACAAAGCTGAGAAAGGCTTGAAATTATTAAAATATACCTACAAGTGGGATCTAGGAAACGTGTCTTCTAAAATATAAATTAATTACCAGACAATCCCATCAAGATTGCTTTTTTGCAATGTTTTATCATTGTGCTTTGCACATAGAGAGGGGGAAAGTGGAAATGGAATGGAGGAGATGAAAGCAGTTACAACCTGTATACAATCTAATCGAACCTGTTATGGAGATTAACTGGAATTATGGCTGGGCTGCTAGTCGCAGTGAAAGACACATCAGAACTATAAAGGAAATGAATGGGGACAATCCACTCCTAGAACTCATACGGTGATATGTTTTGTATTGCCTTCCATGTATGGACCTAAATGTATGGACCATATGGACCTAAGAAGTGTCCAGGTGTGGCTACTGAGTGGTTAGCAGAAACCAGGGTTGAGTATATGAAGCTGTGTTGGGTACTGCTAGCTGTTTTGCAATGGAATGCCAAGCACACTACTAAACTAGCTGCTCTTGAGCCTCCACCATCTTGTCCTTCTTCTGGAGGGAGCATTGGATCCTCATTTGATCACTGACTGCTAGTAGAAATCTGCAGTCTTGCAATACAGATTTATTTTATGTAGCCAAAGGCCATCACAATAAAAGATTAAGAACATAGTAATAAAAACTATTCAAGCAGAACTAAGAACAACATTAAAAATATAGGATACAAGATAAGATACAAGAGCAAATTAAAGTTCCATTATGAAGATAAAATACAGTTAGGGTCAGCCATAATAAATCTAATTAGCCATAATAAAACTAATTAGCCAGGCCTATTATACATATTGATACATAATGAACTTATAAACATCTAAAATAAATCCGGTAAGTCATAAAAAATAATTATTTGCTGAGGTCCTGGTTTGCTGAGATCTTGGTCTTGGTTTGTTTGGGTTTTTGTGTAGCTAGGGTGAAAAGAGACACTCTATAATGGGTCAGTATCCGATAATAAAACGACCAGTTTATTGATATCAGAGGGGAAAAATTGCCCTATTAACAGATTATCAAGAAATTTTATTTATTTTATTGAGTTCAATTTATATCCCACCCTCCCCACCAAGGCAGGCTCAGGGCGGCTTCCATTAAAAGTTAAAATGCATTAAAACAAATTCATTGAAAACGTCATAAAACTCATAAACTTAACAGATAACAATTATCAGTAAATACAGTTAAAGTGCTAGTGGCAGGAGCAATATATCCTGATCCCTATAGGTCGTGATGTAGCCAATATGACAAAAACGTATGGCCAGAGGCTGTTGCTCTTGCCTTCAGAGGCTGTTGCTGCTGACATGTTTTATTTATTTATTTTATTTTTTCGAATTTATATCCCGCCCTCCCTGCAAGTGGGCTCAGGGCCTTACCCCAGTTCAGGTGTTGTTGGTAGTGGCTCCTAGTCGAAGGCTTGGTGGAAGGCCTGCTGTCTTCCTGCAAACCACCTCTTTTTGTCACCTTTTCTGTGGAACACATTTTTATGTAGAAGGAAGTCACTTTAGTTCAGAATGAAGACTGCAGTTTGACTGAAACACAATGCTGGGCACTCCAAGGCTTTAAATCACCTCAGCTGCTTCTTTTGACCACTGCCAAAGCTCCCTGGGAAAGCTGTGTGTCATTTGATGGTTGCTTCAGGGCCAAGCAGGAATATACTGGGACTCTCTCTAATTGGTCATGAGACTTCCATTTTTCCCTTCTGCACATTGCTCCTCTTGGGGGATTTAAGTATTTAAACCGGACTGCTTTGTTCAAGTTAGGCTCTAGCTAAAAGGGCTTAATGTTTCATCTTAATTGATTGGGAAAGCACACTGAGGTATCTGTGGATGGAGGAGGGGGGGAGTTGACCAAAGCAGACACTGTGGGCTGAGCTGTCCAAGGAAAGGAGCTCTCTTGGTGCTAAGCACCCTCATTTGAACCTGCATGCTGACCAGAGTTGGGGGAGTGCCAGGCCTGCAGCCAGGATTTTTTTTTTTTTAGCCAGGGGGCATTTAAATTTCTTAGGGGGCACCCTACTCCCACCCTGAGCTGCTCTGCCTCCTCCTCCTCACAATGGCCTCTCATACCACCATACCCAGCCTGTCACACTAGACAGCACAGCACAGCAACAAGTACTTTCTTGGAGAAACAGAGAGCTTGCTGTCTGGCTCTGTGTGGCCACCGTAGCCAACTCTTCGAGCCAGACAGCTGCGCAGGAATACCTGGCTTCCCCCCCCCCTCCACTGCTCGGGGGCCCTGGGCTGGATGGGAAGTTGTGGGGCCTTGCCATTATGGAGGGGCCTAGCCCCAAGATGCCCCACTGTAGCTACAGGCCTGGGGAGTGCCAATGTTTGGTTTGCAGACAAGGAAAAACAAAGTATAGTGATGCTACCAATCCAAGCTTTGAGCTAGGGAGGGTCTACCCAAACTTTGGCAAACCTGTAGAGAGCTGTTTAGGGTGCCCACATTAATGAGATCAAATGTAAAGTTAAATATAATTATTTGTGGTTCAGCTTTAATGATTCATGGAACCTTGGCTTAACCCACAACCTTGCCTGGGGTCTTAATTTGGTTGTGACTTAGCAAGGTCTTTGCAGCATAAAACAGTTGCTGGATTTAAAGATGTCATAGATCAGTTTTGCTCTGATGGTCTTGATTGTTTTTCAGCTGTTTTTACACTTTTTTTGTCTGAATCTGGAGTGTACTTTGAGGGGCCACATGGTAAGCAGATGAGTTTTCTTTCTTTCTTTTTTTTAAAAAATACAAACAAGCTAACAGTCCTTGCAGAAAAGAAACCTATTGTGTTGCTTTTATAGGTAATTGTTGCCATGAAGGGCTTGGGAAATTCCTGCAGGTTGGAGGGCAGTGCCAGGATAAGCCAAAGGCTGAATCCATCGTCCAAAGCTGCCAGTTCCTCCAGGATCACTATAGTCAGGAGATCATCTATTAATACCAGGAGATCTTTATGCCTAGGGTTGCCAGCTCTGGAGATTTCCTGGAGATTTGGGGGTGGAGCCCGGAGAGGGCAGAATTTGGGGAAGAAGAAGAGATTGGATTTATACCCCGCTCTTCACTTGTAGTCTCAGAGTGGTTTACAAACTCCTTTCCCTGCCCCTCCCCTCAACAGGCACCCTGTAAGGTAGGTGGGGCTGAGAGAGCTCTCCTGAGAACTGTCCTTGAGGGAACAGCTCTGACATAACTATGGCTTGCCCAAGGTCATCCAGTGTGAGAGTTCTGCTCAAAGTAGTCAAGGATCAGATCTTGGTTGGTAAACCAGAGTTCTTTATTTCCAATCTCTACATTAGTACAGCTTCTCGGATTATTGTCAGAGATGAGACAGATAATACAGGCAGGTCTATTATACCTTTCCAAAGAGTTTGAATTACCCATAGGTAGCCAATCACTATAGGGGAAAAACGGCGGGCAAAAGGGGCTCTGACCGTTTGTTTCCCACAGGAAAGAAAGTGAGGTGTCAAGCAGTAAATTTCCTTCCCAACCAGACCCTTCAGATGTTACCAGTTCACATAACAATCAATGGCCTCAAGGCTTTTGCATGTGATAAGAGATGAGACGCATCCTCCCTTGAAGTCCCAGCCGGGGCCGATGGAATGCGGAGGCCGTGGTGTGAGAGGCCCACTGTTCCCATACATTGCAGGTGTCACCCTCCCGCTTCAACAGTTACAAAACCCAGGCCTGGTTAGGCACTACAACATGGCATCTGCAAGCATACATGTGTAATACATACATAGCCACAGTAAATACATACATGGCAATAGGATATAATAGGAGAAAAGGAAAAAGCACAACTATAAGAGCTAGAATACTATGTCTGAATTAGCAGATTCTGACACACTGGCCCCCCAATAAACACCTTCACCCGGGCTTGTCAGGAGACTTTTTATGGAAAGCCCTAATTAATTTAGGAGCATGCACATGTTCAGACCGGACCCACTCATTATGCTCGGGGCCAAAATCAAGCCATTTAACTAGATAATATAAGCGGCCTCTACGCATTTTAGAATCAAGAATATCAGATATTTCAAAATGGGGTGCCTTCCCCTTCATCAGTAGAGGAGGTACCGGAGGAACTGGATGCCACGCATTTGGCCCAGGATCCTTCTTCAGTAAGCTGAAATGAAAAACAGGGTGCACAGAACTCAGTGATTTGGGCAACTCTAGTTCAAAAGACACATCCGAAATTTTACGCAGCACCTTATAGGGGCCTACATATTTCCAACCCAATTTTCTGCTTGGTTGCAAGCCATGTATATTTTTTGTGGAGAGATACACAGAGTCCCCGGGTTGGAGGTCCCAACCCACAGCTCGGCCACGATCCACATACTTTTTGTAGTCCTTTTTCGCTTGGTCTAGAGCCTTGGCTATCAGTGGCCACGATTCCTGTAAGGTTGCCCACCAACGCTTAAAGTCCGTGGGGGAGGCATCGGAGGCATTTTCGATCGTAGGTAAAGGCTTCCCCTCAAAACCCCCCACCGCCATAAAGGGGGAGACGCCGGTCGAGGAGTGCACTGCATTATTATAGCTATATTCTGCAAACGGCAACAAGTCCACCCAATTGTCTTGGTGGTAGTTGGTGTAACACCTCAGGAATTGTTCCAGGATCTGATTAGTTCGTTCGGACTGTCCATCGGTTTCTGGGTGGTAACCCGAACTTAGGGCAGGCTCTATGTCCATAAGCTTTAGAAGCTCCTGCCAGAAGTTGGCAACGAATTGGCTACCTCTGTCGGATACCACCCGTTTAGGAAAAGCATGTAATTTAATCACCTGGTTGAAAAAAGCCTTGGCCATTCCCTTTGCCGTTGGTAATTGTTTGAAAGGGGTGAAATGGGCTTGCTTAGAAAACGTGTCCACCACCACCCAGATTACAGTTTTCCCTTTTGAGGGTGGTAGATTAGTAATAAAGTCCATGGCTATTGCTTCCCAGGGGCGAGAAGGGCTTCCCAGGGGTGTAGGAGCCCCGGGACTTTCCCCCCCCTCTTTTTACACATCAAGCAGGTCTGGCAAGCGGAGACGAAATCTGAGACATCCCGGCGCATGCGCGGCCACCAAAACTGACATTGAATTAAGTTGAGCGTTTTCAGAAACCCAAAGTGTCCAGCCAGTTTGGAGGAGTGACAGGCCAATAAAATATCCTTTCGCTTACTTTGGGGCACCACCAACTTATCTCCATGGTGCCAGCATTGATCCTCAGTCAGGGAACATTCAGCTATTGTTTCTAACTCCTCGATTTCCTCGGGTGAATATTCCCTTCCCCAATTACACGCCTCCACCTCCACCTTAGCTCGTTTGCTTTGACTTCTGGTGGTCACCGCACCTCCCAGCTGCTGGGGGGAAAACATGGAGTCGAACACCTCTTCTGACATCCAGCAGCTGCAAGTGGAGGAGTGGGGAATCAAACCCGGTTCTCCCAGATTAGAGTCTGTGCACTTAACCACTACACCAAACTTGGGAAGGGTGGGATCTCAGCAGGGACATGATGCCATAGAGTTCACCCTTTGAAGCTGCCATTTTATGCAGGGAAAATTATCTCTGCCATCTGGAGATCAGTTGTAATTATAATGACGGGAGCTTTGGCCCTTGAAAGCCTATACCATGAAAATCTAGTTGGTTTCTAAGGTGTTATGGACTCATATCTAGCTGTAATTTCAGGCCCCTCAATGCACTTGGAAACTGGGTTGCCTTGGTTGGAGTGGGGAAAGCACTGATCTGTTTTATTTTGCCAACTGTCCCATAGTTTCCAGTGGGCAAAGCCAGTTGAGTTGCTGGCCAGAGCCTGTTGTTGTTGTTGTTGTTTTAATCCAATTATCTGGTGTTGGGGGGGGGATTAGATTCCATTTGGGAACACAGCAAATAGGGAGGAAGGGACTGTTAAGTCTTCAGTTCCTTTTTCTTGACACGTAATGGCCCAGCAAGCTACTTTTTGCCTTGCTGGAGAAACCTAAGGGTATGAGGGAAGAATATAACTCGGTGGGAATTTGAAGGAGGCCTGTATTTTCTGCTGCTGTGTAGAAGCCTGTCATGGTATAGGAATGCTCTGGGGTTAATATCTTTGCAAAGGGTACTCTGATATTTTAAAAGGGAATTATGTTGTTATTTCTGTCAGAATGAGTCTCAGGACTATTTCAGATGTTCAGCTTCATGATATTATGTGCAGCACAGAAGTCTTTAATCTGTGTTTTGAAATATTGTAGGGGAAGCCCAAAGTATTTACATTTGAAAGATAGCAGATTAGATATGCAATCAGATATCTGCAGTTGGCCAGGAAATCACATAGGAATTATTGGAGCCTTTTAAGAGCATGTTAGACAAGGATTTAGTTAGATTAGTTTAGGTGGATTCTATCAGCATATCCATCAGCCTAATCCTCTGACAAAGATAACTTTGGCAGGATTCCTGCCACTTGTAAGGGGTCAGACTCGATAATTAGTTTTGCGGGTTTTTTCTTCAGTTATACTTAATTATGCATGATTACTTTTTTCCATATCCACAGAGGATAGAAAATGATCCCTCCTCCCCCAAATGAAGATAGGATTGGAACTCAATGAAAATGGGATCTCCATAAACTAGATCTGTGCTGGCTGAAGATGTTTTCCTGCACATCTGCATGAAGATACACATTGATGAATGAAATCAGAGCATCACCAATATCTACTCTCAGCTCATTTTTAAAAACGTTGGAAGGAGGAAAGCAGGAGCCCTGTGCAATTTGCCACCCAAAGTGAACTGCTTCACATCACTTTGAAGCTGGCTCTGAGCCAGAGTCCCTGCTGTGTGGCATTTTCATGGAAACAGCTATGTTTATATATTGTGTACCCTCTAGGTACTATGAGCATTTAGTACCAGGGCTGGATTTACCATTATGCTAAGTACGCTGATGAGCACTATGAGTTATTGCAGCTGCTGTGAGCTGGCTAGAAGGGCTGCCATTTGCAATGTGCAGGAGAAAACAAGAGAGTCTTTGGGAGTTCGGAAGACAGGGCTCAAGATGCGAGGTTCTTTCCAAGGAGATGATGTTATGAGCTCTGATTTAGGTCTACCTCCTGCTGATAATGAAGTAGTTGGGGAGGAGAGCATTGCTCAGTGCTAGAGTATCTGCTTGGCATGAGAAGAGAAGTTCAGTCTCCAACATTTCCAGTTAAAAGGATCAGGTAGTAGGTGATGTGAAAGATCTCACCCCAAGACCCTGGAGAGCTGCTGCCAATCTGAGTAGACAGTAATGACCCTACAGGAAGCTGCTTTATACTGAATCAAACCTTTGGTCCATCAAAGATCAGTACTTAGAATTGCCAAGTTCCCTGGGGGGGTGGATTGGTCTGCTCCCTGCTGGCCCAGATTATGCCACCGGGGGGAACCCCACCCCCAAATTGCTGGGGCTGCGGAGACGTGCCCAGCATGATGACATGACCTGGAGGTGACGTCATCGTGTTGGGCATGTTTGGGGGGGGGCGCTCTATCATTCAAGGGAAAACTCTATGGTTTTCCTTCAAATTGTAGAGGTTCTGCCCCCAACATGACACGATGACATCACTTCCAGGTGATGTCATTGTGGCGCGCACGCAAAGCATGTGCACCAGAAGACTATCAAGGAGGGCTGGGACTCCACCCACTGAATCATAAGTTTGACTTCGCAACCCTATCAGTACTGTCTATCCAGACTGGCAATGGCTCTCCAGGGTCTCAGGCAGAGGTCTTTCACCTCACCTACTGCCAGATTCTTTAACTGTAGATTTCAGGGATTGAACCTGGGACCTTCTGTAGGCCAAGGAGATGTTCTGTCACCAAGCCACAGGGCCTCCAAGGTCCGACTCTATATGAGGTTGATTCAGAGGGGTTCGTGTGTGGTTTCTAGGATTGCCAACCTCCAGGTGGTAGCTGGGGATCTCCTGGGATTACAATTTATCTCCAGGCAACAGAGATTAGTTCACCTGCAGAAAATGGCCACTTTGGAAGGCGGACTTCATTGCATTATACCCTATTGAAGTCCCTCCCCTCCTCAGGCCCCACCCCCAAAATCTCCATGTGTTTCCTAATCCTGAGCTGGCAACCTTAGTGTTTACCCTGCTTTACCCCTCTGACCATGACAATACAACAGAATTCAGTGCAAAGGTGTAGGAGAATGCTGTGGCTGCCGTCCTAAGGATGCTTCCATGGGAGTAAGCATCAGGAAATAACATGGGGCCCAGTTAGATGTAACAGGGCTCTTTTTGTAGAAAAAGCCCAGGAGGAACTCATTAGCATAATAGGCCACACCCAACAGCAGAATCTCATTAGCATATTAGGCCACACCCCTGACAGCACAGAAAGTAAGAGAGAGAAGGAAAGAAGTAGGGAAAGAGAGAAAGAGAAGGAAAGAAGGAGGGAAAGAGAGAGAGAAGGAAAGAAGGATGGATAGAAAGAGGGCAAAGAAATGGGGACGGAGGAAGGCTCTCCCACCCCCGCTCAAGCCTGCACCACCGCCACCCCCCCAGCAAGGCCGTCTCCTAAGGGCAGGAAGCCGGAAGGCATGTGAGGCCCTTTCCCTCCTGCTCCCTACACTTAAAGGGTGCTCTCTTTAAGTACAGGGAGCTGAGGAAGAGGAAGGCAGAGGAGGCCACAGGGAGGCATTTAAATGCCTCCCTGCACGCCCCCCCCCCAGCCTTTCCTAGCTCGTGCGCCTCGGCTCGCGAGCTAGGAACAGCACGAGGAGGGCTCTGCGGAGCTTCTCCTGCTCACCCACTTCCAGTGCATTCCGCCCCCAAAATAGATGTAGACCTGCTTAGGAGTGTTCATAACACTCCTGGATGTAGACCTGCTTAGGAGTGTTCATAACGGCTTACATAAATTTTGGCCTGTGTCCTTTTCAGGACGTGTGATTATAGACAACTAGCTTTTGTAGTCAATTCAGAGACTGGAGATAGAGCCACAGCAAGAAAGTTGTGTAGCATTTATTTATCCTGATAATTTACAAAAGCGTTACTAGGCTATTTACATGAAGGGGGGGGGGGAATCACAGTTTCTTTTTGAATAATATACTCATGGGTCTGTTTGCAAATGGTCATATAGCCTAACTGTGCAGACAGGACACTGAGTAAACACTGTGTGTGGAAAGGAAGAGTTTGATTTTCATGGTAACAGAATACCTTCACCTCTGTTTGAGACAATTCACTCATCAGCGCGCGTGCACACACACACACAATAGGGCTATTTGTGAAAGGAAAAGTCAGGGATCCTGAAATGCAGATTTCATTAGGAGATAAGGAGCTTGTTTACTTAAGTAGAGAAACAGGAAGATATATTGCAGAAAACATATGGTTGCTATTTAATTTATGCTTTATCATTTTTCATTCTGACATTAAAGCTGCTACACTGGTGGGGGGAGAGCACTGTACATTGTACAATCTAATACAAAATGAGGGCTACTTCTCCTTGCCAGAGGAAACGTGATTCAGAAACAATTTGAGGGCAATTGTAAGGTGATATGGCACAGAAAATCAGAAGCTATTGTAACCTTAAAGATCATTTCTGGACAGTATAATACTTGCTGCAAAATGACTTGTGAAAACATGAAAACATTACTTTCCAGGCCTTGAGAGTTGGAAATCTTGAAAATAAGGGGTGAAACAATTGTTCTTGAAAAGCAATATGCTTTCCTTTATGCCTGCTAGTATTTATTGTTAACCATTTATGGAATGGAAAGAAGGAAGGAAGGAATAAATGAATGAATGAATGAAAGCTATTTATGGCCTATTTCTCCGGGGAAATGTGGTGAGAATACAGCATTTGACTTTTATAGTTCAATGTTTTCTACAACAAACAGGATAATTACATTTACTTTTCAACAGCTTTGAAGAAAAGTATGAAATAGTGGCTTGTCCCTGTTATGTCCTTGGAGGCAGCAGCCTCCAGTTCCCTAAATTAAAAAAAAAAAAATCTAAACATTTCTGTGGTAAAATGTTACTTTTACATTTACTTAGTAAGACCTGTGCAGGGCTGTTAATGACAGGACATTTTGGAGATTGTTAATTCATAGGGCTGCCAAAAGTTGGAAGCATCTTGATGGCACTTTACACACACAGGGAATTATTTAGGAGACCACAACTTGATTCATGCATCATGCAAAACCTGGCTCATTTTGATTATGACTGGTTTATGAAATCAGGATTCAGCTTGCAGATGGTCATTCAAATCCTGGTTGGCCTCAGTTTCAGCACCATCACCCTTTCCACAACTCCCCCACAGGCCTACACTGTGGTCTCCGATTTCAGGTGAAAGCCTGGCGGCACCACAAACCTCTTGCTGTTGCTAAGGGTGGCACTCTTAGGGCCATCTCTGCCTGTGGTTGGCATAGCCAGGATCAAATAATTTGTGCTGTTTTTCCCTCATACGCTTACAAAAGAAACTGCCAGGATTTTAATATTCCTCTCACCAACTCAGAGGAAAACAACCTCTATGGCATTGTACCCTGCTGAGGTTCATCCCCTCCTCAAACCCCACCTTCCCAGGCCCCACCTCTCAAATCTCCAGGAAATGTCATGTGGAGATGGCAACCCTATAGTATAGCCTTACGTTGCAAGCCTAAGCTTCAAGCCATAGTTCTGTCAGAGGTGTTTTTGAAAAGAGCAATTTCTGTCAGAGGTCTCTCAGCCCCACCTACCTCACAGGGTGTTTGTTGTGGGGGGGGGGGAAGGGAAACGAGCTTGTAAGCTCCTCCTCCTCTTCTTTTTCTCTTTGTTCTTTTTTAAGATTATTACTTTAATTCTTAGGCTAAATTGTGTATAGACCTGATTTCCAACAGTGTAATCCTATATGGAATTATTCCACTCTAAACCAATTTAAGCCAATTTGTACCATGAAATAACAGGTTATGATAAGCATGCTCTGATGAAAAAAATGAACCAAAGAAGGTTCATACAAATGAATGGGAATAACAAGACAAGAGATAATCTGAAGGTTTGTGTGAAACCCTCATGTAAAGTTTCCAGGGAATGCTGATAAGTAGCGGCCCAGACTTGCCAATGGGCCATGTTTGCAGCCCTGGGTTGGGGGGTGGGCAGAAGAAGATTCTCACTGGCTTCAAGCTGGCCACGTGGCCTCTGAGGGTCAGGGTGTGACCCTGCAGCTGCTTCTGGCCAGCCTTGGATGGGCAGAGCTCCAGGGGGAGCTGGAGTTGAGTTCTCACTCCAGTCCGCCCCTGTCCTGTTTAGCTAGGCTGCTGCTGGGAACTCACCCCTAGTTGATTCCAGCTGTCGGACTGTCCCACACACCCTCCCTTTGATTTCAGTTGTCACAGGTGTCATTTTGGTAGATAAGGTTGTGGTAACAGCTGGAAGAAGAAGAAGAGGAGGAGGAGGTGAAGGAGGAGATTGGATTTATACTCCACCATTCACTTGGAGTTTCAGAATGACTAACAAACTCCTTTCCCTTCCCCTCCCCACAACAGACACCCTGTGAAGTAGGCGGGCCTGAGGGAGCTCTTTCGAGACCTGCTCTTTCAAGAACCGCTCTGACAGAACTATGGCTTGCCCAAGGTCATCCAGCTGCTGCAAGCGGAGGAGTGAGGAATCAAACCCGGTTCTCCCAGATTAGAGTCCGCACACTTAACCACTCCACCGAACTGGCCCTCTGGTTAGGCAGTTTGGGCATTGGGATGGATCCTTTGGGGGTGGGGGGGTCTGTGCCTGTGTGCCTGCTATGACTGACCCCTGCTTCTTCTTCTCTGTGAGGCAGATTTTCCCACCAAAACCCTGTTCCCCACACTGGCAGAGCAGCCTCTTAGTAGCATATCTGAATGATGGAATTATAACTTTCTGTGCATCCCACCCTGTGAGAAAACTTATTTGACTTTGGCCCAGGCCAGAGAACAACCTGTTGAATACCCATGAACAGACTGATCATCAAAAAATCAGGTATCTGTTTGCTATCAGCCAACAGGGCATAAGCCACACTGGAGAGTGAAGTATGCCACCACATTTTCTGAACAAACCTTTTCAGTTCAAAAGCTCCAGTTTCTGGCATGAGTCTCTCTGCTTGGGACAAAACTTGCAGTCGTCTTAATTTTCCCCTGACCATCCTGACCCAATTTGTTAGGGATACTGCCATTGAAACGGACACATATTTTCCATCCATTGCAATGATCCGGAGAGCTGAAATGTAAATGTTTTCAGTAAATAAATAAATGGCATAGAAACAGCTACAGGAAACAAATAAAACCAGGAATACTACCAATGAAAACAGGAAGATCCGAAAAAGCTGACAACCACAACACAGAGAAACAATGCTGCAGCTAGAAAAACAAAAGGCCATGTTTGTACACGCCTAATCCATATGTCTGCATCACATGGATAATTTTTAAATGGATAATTGCTTGGGATCACCACCCCCTCAACAAGCGCATCTTTAGCTATGTTCTTTTTTAATGCAGCAACTGGCATATTCAAAGTACAATCATCTGCTCCGAGCTAGAGATGCTCAAACACCCTATGAAGTGATTGTCTGTTAATTGACATGTTTGTGGCTTTTCTGCAGGTATTCTTCAGAACAGTGCTATTGGCCTTTTGCACATGTGTGTTCTCAGATGGCCCAGTAGAGATTTATCCCCCCCCCCCTTTCATGCACTGCTGCTCTGCTCAGCAGGCAATTCAGAGATTGTTATCAGTCATGAATAAGTGTTGCCTCTTAAATGTCTTATTAATCAGTGCTTATCTATGTATTCCTTAGCAGTACACATGGATTCTGGTCAGTTTGGATCGATGGCATTTTCACACATGTGCAGTTTTGCTAAAACCAAACCCAAACCTGCTTGAAAGGTGTTCTGAGGCCCTGGTCACATGCAGAATTAGCCGCGCGATAGGCACGAATGCCATGTGGATTTTAAGGGCGTGATCACACCAGAATATCTGGCAAGTGTCCCGCACCCGTTGGCAACCCGTTTCTTACCGCCGAAGAAGTGGAGTTGAAAGATACTAGGGAAAATCTGATATTAAACAGGTTTGCTATGGGCCACAGACGGACTTTCCCCGTGTGATCGCTCCAGTGCGCACTCATGGACTCGGGGATAGTCTGATCAGGCTATCCTGATGCCATGCCATTGTTTCCCCCCCTTCTCAGTATGCGCATCATCACATAGTGCCATAGGAAGCCCTCAGGGCAGAGATGCGATTCATCAATCCCCCGTTTAAGCGCATCAGACCAAAGGCAAAAAAACCCCCACCCGACTCACCCGTGGTTGCATCTGATCACGCAGTGGCGGGCTGTGCCCTCAGCTTCACAGAACTGTGTGATCGTCCAACTGCGGGTCAAATTACTCCGGAGCAAATAGTTTCATTTCTTCCCTGGATTATCTCGGTCATGTGACTGGACCCTGAGTCATTCAGTGTTGAACCAAACAAGCCCTGGTGATTGGCTCATGTCTGATCAATTCATCTGATCACAGTAATTTTGGTGGTCAGACTCATTCACTATGAAATCTGAGGCATCCCCACTCCAAAGGGGTAGCCATGTTAGCCTGCTGTAGAAAAACAGAAGTCCAGTGGCACTTTAAAGACTTTTTTTTTCCAGTAGGAACTTTTGTGAGTTGCTGCTCAGTTTGTCAGATATGTCTGAAAATCAAACTGAAATCCTTCTTTATGGACCAAGTTATGGGTGATGGTGGTTAAAGCAGAGTCTCACAAGTCTTCCAAATGTAGATTCCCTCTGTATTTTATTTACATTATTTATAGTCCGCCTTTCTCTCCTGACCTGAAGGCGGATTACACAGAGCGAGTCAGTACAATCAACAGAATAGGACACTCAGTGAACAATGCAATAGGAATTAGGATTGTAGAATCAACCAGGAGTCTAAAAACAGAGCTGAAGGAAAGCATAAGTATTAATGTGGTACATTAAATGATGTCAAAATTACATGACCACGGAAATGTCTTTGTACAGCACTGGCTCTTCGGCTTGGAAACAGAGATGAGCACTGCTCCCTAGAGTCGGATTCAACTGGCTTTCAAGCAAGGGAAACCTTTACCTTTACCTGCAGAAGAGCCTGCTCTCATGAACCAAGCTGTTGTGTGAGGGCACAGGGGGACAAACAGTCTCACAGATATGAGCGTCCAAGCCATGAAAGACTTCATATGTAATAGCTAATGCCTTAACTTGGGCCTGGGAACTGATGGGCAGCCAGTGAAGTACCTGCAGGATGGGAGTTATATGTGTGCTTCTCATAATAGCCAAGCTGCAGCATTCACGTGCTGCTCCCAGGTTGACTTCCAGACATATCTGACATTTGTTAGTCTTTAAGGTGCCACTGGACTTTTGTTTGATCTCCACTCCAAGAGAGTGGATTTCAGTGGGCTGTCTAGAGTGACTCTGCATAGAAGTGTAGTGTCACTATAGAAATTTACTCCATTACCTTTCAGCTCAGAAGCTGTGTTATAAGCCTTAGGAAAGTCCATCTTGGAATTTGTGAACCAGAGTAGCAGCAGATTTTTCCATCCCTTAAAGTCTTAAAAACCAACACTGTGATGAGCAAATGGACTTCAAAACATCTCTAACCCCCCCCCCCCCCCCCAAGTGACCTTGCTTTCTTTGCTCACTGGCCCTCTTCTCATTCCTTGCTGGTTTGCAGTAAGCACCAATAAAAGTCTCAGCAGATTTAAAGTCTGCCATTAAATATTTCCACATTTGGTAGACGTGGCATTAGTGTAATAGAATAATGGACTCTAAGTAGTTCATCAGTAAATAATCTACAATTAAGGAGCTTGCAGACTGATAGAAAATAAATAGATGAATTTTGTATAATTAAGGCACAATCAAATACCTTCCTATATACAAATGATAAAGTGTTCCCTTGGGCTGTGGCCAAAAGTGAAGGCTTTTATTCTTTTTAAAGAGCTAAATTCCCCAAGTGCCAAGTTTATGCAAAAGAAAAGTTAGCTAATAGAGCTGATGGATCTCTTTCTTCGCTGTAAGAGTCTAAGCCAAGGAAATTGTCTCTGTGCCCTTTGGGGTTACAAATTCTTTTGGAACTATTTCAGATTGAACCTTCATTGGTGTCTGATAAAAACACTTACTGACCATGAAAACCATATATTTTGCATTGAGTACAATTAGTAAAACTGCCCTTATCTTCATTAACTTCTTTTTAAAACTATGTTCAGTCTTCCAGTTTTTGTATTTAAAAAAGGAAGATCAAAAGTAGCTTTGTCAAATTTTTGCCTTAGACTCAACCACACTACCACCTGTCCTTCAATACCTGAACTGGACATTGCAAGCCAATATCATTACTCTGGGTAATCTTTACCACAAGCTAGAAGACCTGGATTTCAGCAATTTATACTGATCCCTAAAGTCTTATGATCTAAGTTTGGATCCACATCAATATGAAGTTTTGTGCTTCTTACATTGTGTGATAGATAGCCAGAAGAGAGCAATAGCTAAGGGCCAAGCTACGGATCACACAAACTACATGCCAATCTCTCCTTATATATAATTGGTAGTGGGGTAGCACTTTCTGAACATTCCACACACTCCTAAATCAGTTAGCTCCATGATGTGTCACTCAGAAGCTGTCCCTATCCGTTGGCTGCATTACCTGAGTCTCACCTCCAACATTCTAAACAGTTTGCTGTTCCTCCCCCCCCCCCCCAGCCAGTCGGAACACAGAGGTCATTTGCATATGTGGCCTGATTGGCCTTTGCCTCTAGCATTCTAAACAACCTTCCCTTAAATGGTCACAGAAGTTGCCAATTACAACTCCGCTATTAGGATCCAACCCATCTTTATGATCAGCCTTACTCTTTCCTCTGTAACAAGTAATACAATTACCTTGCTTAACGTAGAGTCATTCCTAGGTTTACTCACACAGTTTTATTTGAGCAAGCAGTTACTAGAACCAAGCCTGCATTCAGTGTTACAGTTGAGTCCCACAACGAACAATAAATGTTGCAATGGTAGTGGCCTGCCCAAGGGTCATGCAAACGATCTGCAGTGAACAGAGATTTCAACTGTGGACCAGATTAGTGTTCTGTCCTGTGAATGTACACAGCAGTAGAAACATTCATAGAAGCATTTATTACTGTGTATGTTTTTGCAAGTAGTAGTCCAATAAAAGAAATGACATTTCTTCCTAAATGCTCATCCTTCCATTCGGTTTTTCACACACACAGTGACATACATACTTTTTTTGGGGGGGAGGTCTCTGTCACAATGTGCAGCTGCATGAATTCCTTGATTCTTCCCCAGTATTAACATGCATAGTCAAATTTTCAGATGAATATACTGCCTGACAATAGTAGGTGTGTTTTTCAAAAACTGAGATGAGTCATGAGGCTGTTTATGAAAATCCTCATGAGAACAAATGGCTTCAATCAGTGGGGGGAAGAGGAGTTTGTAAAAGTTCATCAAACTACAAAAACTACCTGACTCGCTTAGGGTAACCACCTTCTTTTATTTTAATAGAAAGCTGTCATACATCCCTGATGTCTCTGAATTTCTAGCCTGTCCCTTATGTGAACCTATTTTTCTCCCCCAGTTGTTCCTCTGTCCCTTTTTTATCCCCTGGAAAATCCTTGACTTATGCTTAAATTCTTGGGAACTGGCCTGAAATTATATCCAACAGCTTTTAGAACATGCACTAAACAAGACAATAAAGATATTTCCTCAACTGAGGGCTTTCCCACACACTCAACTTCCTCCTGATTTTCTTGGGAGTTGATCCATAAGAAATGGAATTGGTTTCTTCCATACGTATGCTGTCTGTGTATATTTTCACTGCTGTGGAGTCCATTTGTTTTCTTCCACGTGTGCCTTCAGTCATGAGGATTTTCAAGGGAGGATGCTGTTGTCATTGGTGGTGTCACAGCACCCCCCCCCCTTTCAAAACAGAACTATAATTAAACAGCACTGGAGTGTTGTAACAGTAGTCTCAGGAAGTTCTCTGAATTCCTAGGTTTCCTTTTTTAAAAAGTACTCTCTAGGTCCTTCCTTTGCAGAGACAGGCCTTTTCCTTATATCTCCACAAGGTATCTCCATGAGGAATTTGGGTGGTGCCGGAGGAAGGTGGAGGTTGGGGAGGTGAAGGGGCTCAAAGGGTGTGATGTCAGTCTAGGACTTCCACTTTTCCTAGATTCTGGTATACCATGTAGTCTGTCCTTTGAATCTGCCATTTCCTGCAGGGAACTGATCTCTGTAGTCAGGAGATCAGTTGTAGTCCCAGGAGATTTTCAGGCCCCAATGTACTGGTAACCATCCTTAACTACAACATGAGGTCCAGTTCTGGTCAGGCTTCAGTACCTGAGTAAAAATATACAATATTATCAAGACTGACAAAACTTTAATGTGGTGTGTTTTGCCTGGAGATGTCAAGAAGAAGTCACCAGAAGAGGAAGGACTGGAGTCTGGCTTCCAGATAGGGCTACCAACTTGGGGTTGGGAAATTTCTGGAGACGTGGGGACAGAGCCTGGGGAGGGCAGGGTTTGGAGAAAGGAGGAGCCTCAGTGAGGTATAATGCCACAGTTTCTACCCTCCAAAGCAGCCATTTTATCCATGGTAACTGAGCTCTCCAATTTGGGGATCAGTTATACTAGGAGATCTCCAGGCCTTAACTGATGGTTAGCAACCCTACTTCCAGGTATGTTCCAGGAAGATGTGCTAATTTTTACCTTGTTTAATCTTGCCTCTTTTCACCTACTGAAATCTCTCCCTATCCATTTCCACTCCCCTGCAATCTGAAATGGCATTGCTGGATATAACAAAACAGAAGTCCAGTGGCACCTTAAAGACTAAGGCTGTGATCTCACGTACTAAATAATTCACTTTCCAGTGCACTTTTCCAACTAGATTTTACTGTGGCCCATTCTACATCTAGCATTCACTCTGATGTTTTACCAAACCCACGTTGGAACAGAAATTCCCCTCTACATTGCATGCCACTTTTACTTTCTTTGATTGTCGGATTTTATGGTAGCCTCCACACTGCATGCCGGTTTCACTTCCTTTGATCTCTCGATTTTATGGTACCGCCTGCATAGATTTATGGCCGTTCAGGGGTGACTCTGCAGTCAGTACAGCATTGCCCCGGGGTATCTGAATGTGGTTTTAAGCCACATCTTTTTCTGTTCCAGTGTGGGTTTGGTAAAACAAAGGAGTGAATGCTAGATCCAGAATGTGCCTGTGTGAACTGGCAAAATCCAATTCGAAAGTGCTCTGAAAGTGGATTGAAAGTGGATTATTTAGTGTGTGTGATTGCAACCTAACAAGATTTAGTTTGGTGTGAGCTTTTGTGAGCTAGAGTTCACTTCTTCAGTTACAGTACAGTTACTACTAGACATGTACATGAAGCCTCTGAGTCTAGGAGATCTCCTAGGATCTTCAAGAGAAACTGTCTCTTTTATGGATATAGTTTGTTTGTTTTTAAATACTCTCTCAGCCATCAAGATAGAAAAGTGAAAAATAACGAATTCAAAATCCTTGCTGTTTTAATGCAACAAGAAAGCCAAAAAATATAATAGATGAGAAAGAGTCACATTTTGTTATTCTTCAGTTACCTAAGAAACTATCTTCAAAACAGAAGCCCTCATAAATTCTCTGGAGATGCATCAGACACTTTCCCCTGCAGTACAATGTTGTTTGTATATGGTTTGGCAGGAGTTCGTTTTGTGGAAGATTAAACTAGCCTACAAAGCCAGGATTCTATTACTCTTGACCCTGACCTCTGGCTGCATGCTGTTTCCAGTTGCACGAGAAAGGAAGGAAGGAAGGAAGGAAGGAAGGAAGGAAGGAAGGAAGGAAGGAAGGAAGGAAGGAAGAAAGGAAGGAAGGAAGGAAGAAAGAAAGAAAGAAAGAAAGAAAGACAGACCTTTCTTCTCTCCTTTCCTTTGGAACTCCTGTTTTCAAATGTTGCCTTAAACTGATCTTTCTTAAATACACATTTAATGAGCATCCTTTCCGATATCCTGTTGGCAAATCAATCAATCAATCACTATGGTCTATGGGGGGGGGGGGGTGTTTCCTACACAGCTGGGATGAATATGTGTTCAGTCTATTGATGCTTGGTTCTGTTTTCACATTTTTTATAAAACATTGTTCAAAATAGTATGAGGATTCTTGCCACACATGAGATGGATTGACTCTAACAAAGAATCCATGGCTCTCAGTTTGCAAGAAGTGAGCAAGGCTGTTTAACAATAGGACATTTTGAAGGTCATTAATTCATATGGTTGCCATAAGTCAGAAGTGACCTGACGTCACTTAACTAACACAGACACACACACACTTGGAACTGGTATGGTTTTTTTATGCTACCTTGATAGTAGCCTTAGCCAATTCCTTCTTTTGACATTGTCATAAAGTGAACAGAAAGAAATGTTTGTTTTTAAAAGACTGAGGATGGGTATATTCTTGCATTACATGGATTATTTTGATAAATCTGAACACTGTATTTGATTAGACAGGTAATATAGGTCCATAGCAAAATGTTAAAAAAGAAAAAGCTTTTTATTAGGACCAACATATTTCACCCAACTGTGTGCAAATGTTTGAATTTTCAAGAACTAGATGTCAAAACAAAATGGAGGGGGAAGGCAGAAAAAGGCCCTTTCCACACTTGGATCTCACCCCAGGTTTTCTCTGTGTTCAACTCGCAGCCATTTACCTAAAGACAAATAGTTGCTTAAATGTCTCTTTACAGTCAAATGGAACACCCAACTTGCTTAGAAGGCCTGGTTGGGACATCTCACTGAATCTATTTTATAGTTTACTGTAGTTCCAGGCTAGCAGAATCTGGAATATTTCTAGTCTAGGTGTTACTTCCAGCTCTGGATTACCCAAATCTAGGACAAACTATTCTGAAGGGCTCTGATAGACTTTATTCTCTGCTTGCTTTGAATAGTGCTTTGTTTGCCTAAGAAGACCTTCAGCATATTCCTGAGTGACAGCATCTTGCACCCAACTTTGTCATACTATGTGTTAGGGAAGCCATTTTGACATCAGTATACTAGGACAGGCAAACTCATAAGGACACAGGGTGCTATATGTCTGAAAGTAAAGGGTGTGGAAGTGTGCTTCCATGTGCCTAGCAAATAGGACATTGGATCTCAGTGTAGAGATCTGCACTGCCATGTTAAGCTAAGCTGTCTGGATTTGGAGTCATATGTGTATCCCCAGCTATGGCCATTAGTTGTTGAGCAGGACTGGTTGTACTTGACTAGAGCTGGATCAGGGCCATAGAATTTATTGGCTTTAGAGTCCCCATGCCATTAAAAAGAAACCAAGTAAAAAGATGGTTAATGTGAAGGATTCCAAGGAACGGGTATACATTTGCATAAACACTCTCGCTGTAATTGTGGAAAAGTTTGCAAAGCCAATGCATCATAGTCAGATAACGATCGCTCATGCTCTGCCGTCTGAGGCAACAAATACGTGTTGCAAAACAGTTCAGCCAAATGTTTAGGTTAGTCCAGAAACAGTAAATGTTAACACGGTAATTGCAAATTGTTAATACAGCCTTGGGTGTTTTTTTTTCTGTGACCCAAACTGAAATTGATATAAACAAACGCCTCCTTACGATGAACTTTCTTCATCCTGCCTGTCTGCTTTTGGCTCCCAAAATAGCAAAACAAGGAGCAGTAAATGGACAGAAGCACGGAACATCAAAGGGAGAAAGATGGCTTCACTGTTGGAGCAGGGGTGAAATTTTTAATAGCACCGATTCATCTTTCTGGCATGAGAATTAACTGTGTAATTTTGGTTAATGGGTCTATTTTCTCTGAGACAGACAGATGCACTCTTTTTGTTCCTGTCTATTGTCTTTGCGAACAGTTTTGGTGCGCTCATCTTTATTGCTATTTGGTACTCGTTTATCCATGCACAATTTATATGTGATTTATACATACAGTGCAGATCATTTATATTTACTGGCACATATTGGATAGATTTGAGTGGGTAGCCGCATTGGCCTGAAGCAGCAGAACAAAATTTTGAGTCCAGTGACACCTTTAAAACCAACAAAGTTTTATTCTGGGCATAAGCTTTTGTGTACCTGCACACAAAAGCTTATACCCAGAATCAGGGGTCCTTTCGTAGAAAAAGAGGTGCAGGAGCTCATTAGCATAACTCATTAGCATAACTCATTAGCATATGCCACTTCCCCTGACATCACCAGAAGTGTGTCAGAAAGGGAATGTAGGTTTCAGCCCCATTATACCCTATGGGCCATTGAAATCAATGGCAAAAACTCATAGGGTATATGAGGGGCTGGAGGAAAGGGGGTTTGAGGGAGAGGCTCCAAACTTGCAGGGTAGCTGCTGGGGCCTCTCCTCGAAATACCCACCAAGTTTCAAGAAGATTGGACCAGGGGGTCCAATTCTATGGGCCCCCAAACAGGTTGTCTCATACCCTCCATTCTCTATGGTGGGAAAAAATGTTAATTTTTTTCCTCCCATAGAGAACAATGGAGGGAAGAGGCCCCAGCAGTTACCCTGCAAGTTTGGAGCCTCTCCCTCAAACCCCCTCCCCTCCAGTTGCTTTTAAAGTTGCCGCCGAATTTTGGTGGCAATTCGGCAGCAGACTGAATCAGATTAGAGAATCTTATTCGGCCCATGGCTGCCCTAGTGGCCTAGTGGCCACTCCTGAGCTGGCGGAGATTTGCTCCGCCTCGCTTCGGCCCCAACGGACCCCTGGCCAGAATAAAACTTTATTGGTTTTAAAGGTGCCACTGGACTCCAACTTTGTTCAGCACCTATTGGAGAAACAGAAAATGCCAGGAAACTAAAGGTTTGTGAGCATGATTTGAAGGAGGTGGAAGCAGAAATCAAAGAGGTGATTTCTGAGCTAAACGAGCACGGATGAGAAATCCAATAACATGCCCACTCAGCGCATTCAAGCCCAAGTCCCCCAAGTTCTAAGAGATGCAGGAACTGAGTGAAATGTTGCCTAGCTTATGTGTTGTCTCTGTGTAGCAAACCTAGCAGTTTGAAAACAAGAAATTGCCAGTAGATAAATAGATACTACTGCAGTGGGAAGGTAACATCATTCCATGCGCCTCGGTGTTTAGTCATGCTGGCCACATGACCATGAAGAAGTCTTCAGACAGTGCTAGCTCTTTGGCTTGGAAATGGAGATGAGCACCACCCCTTAGAGTCGGATTTGACTGGCTCTTGAGCAAGGGAAACCTTTACCTTTACCTTTAATAGCTTGGATAGCTAGTGGTTGTGTGGATGCTACAGATATTTAAAAGCTGAATCAGAATGTAGAGGAACAGCAACAAAATTCTTAATGGTGTCCAAAGTCATCCTGTGTTCCTGGCCTTTGAGCGTTAAGAAGCATAATGAATAATCTGCAGCTTGGTTTTTCAAATAATGTGGTGTAACATTCCACATATCCAGCTCCCAGAATAAAATCAGAAATGTCAAACTTTTTTTTTTTTAAAAAAATACTTCTATGAGGACATTGTGAGTGACAGCTCATGCAGGCCATTCATCACTCTTACAATAGCCAACATGAACAGTTACAGTATGTGCTGATCAAGGGAGTCATGAGTCTGGCGAATGCCGCTTTTATCTGCCAACGTGCTTTTATGGGGCTGCAGTTAGTGTCCCAAAGCTGAAACCCATTAGCCCCTAATAGTAACTGTTTGATAGGAATGTCGTTTTCAGCACAGACAGTACAGACTGTGACTTATCCAGAAGCATGTCACTATATACAGCCTAGCTCCTCTGCAGGGTGGGTTTCATTTTGCTAAAACACAAGTGATTATTTGTCTCAGTGTGCCAGAGGAGTACTTAGGGTACTGTGCAGGCATGCTGACAATTTCTTAACATGACTGACTTATGAAACATGGAACATCTTGCTATTTCTGCCCTCTCTGTGCCTGCACAGTTGGATGAATAACCATCTGACCTGAGTGCAAGATTACATTGGCTCATGAGCAGGCACCAAATGCACACACAGGCATATAAATAGTAAGCCTAATTCAAAATCTTTTCTTTCCCCTTTTCATCTGTGTGCCTTTTAACAGTTAGATGTGGCAGTGGCAAATAAGTGGTGGTGGTGGCAAATTGGCTGAGAAGGCAGTGTAATTATGTGACAAAGCAATTGAGTTATTTAAATGAACAAAATTGAATTTGTTGGAACACATCCAAACAACTTGGTGAATGATCGGCTGTCTGATCATGACCAGCTACCAGGATATGAGCCAAATCAGCAGATAATCACACATAATGGGAGAGGGCAAGAGGGGAAAGGTTTCCTTCTCAAAAGACTTTTGGCCCCTGTTATGGTACAGAACCAGAAGTAGTCTAGCTCTGCTAAGGAGGATCTACAAGGAGAGTTAGTTATTGCAGTTCTGCAAAGGGGAAATGTCATGATCTGTGCCTGCTCTGGGAGACAGGCCTAGTGCAGCCTAGGCACAGGAGGGACCTGTGTAGGAGTATAAAGTTGACAGCCTACAATCCTCAAAGGTTTGCCAGCCTCCAGGTGGGGCCTGGGGATCTCCTGCTGACAGAGATCAGCTCCCCTGGAGAAAATGGCTGCTTTGAAGGGTGGACTCTATGGCATTGTACCATGCTAAGGCCCCTCCCCTCCCCAAACCCCACCTTCTCCTGGCTTCACCCCCAAAGCCCCCAGGTATTTTCCAACCTGGACTTGGCAACCCTAAGTCCTCATAATGCTTAGCAATGGTTGTAACCAATGGGAGTTCAGGGAATGTGGGAGAAGATTGAACTTGGTTTGGTGAACTGTTAAAACAGTGTCCTTTTCTCCACTGCCGCTTTTCCTCACACAGAGTCAAGCTGAGGGGACAGTCTGGGCTGGGAGAAAGATCCCTCACTTGGGACAGAGTGAGTGCAGGCACGTGCTGGGTATAAGGGCAGTGGCCTTGGAGTAGTAAACAGTTAAGTGAAACAGTTGGTTGTGTTAGATTCAATAACACTGTTATTGATTTTAATGCACCTTGTCTCATTTTCCCTGCCCCAGTATTGTATTAATAAACCCTTTTGTTTAATTGTTCTCTGCCTGGTCATCACACCTTTGTTTCTGGGTTTTAAAAAGGGGCATTCGGTTGGGCTTGGGAGGGTACCCTGGGCCTTCTCAAGTGACCCTAAGTCCAGGGTGGTGGCAGCAGAAGGTGGCAACCCGCAAGGGGTCATGACAGGAAGTATGTAGCCTCAGAAGGGCAAAAGAGAGCCGAGGGGGGGGGGGGGAGCTGAAATGGGGTATGAGCCAAAATAGTGTAAGCAAGACTGGACAGTATGTTTTCGCAGTGGCAATAAAGCCACAGATACTGACCAATCGGTGCTTCTGAATGTATAACCACAACCCCACAGTAGTTTGCTCCCAATAAGTATGATCATCAAGGGGGGGGGGGGATCACAATGCAAAGCATTTGCAGTTCCAAAGCTAACTACAATACATGCACCCACCTGTAACTAAATCCAGATAGCATTGTTTCCCCAGGAAAAGCCTGTTTAGGAGGAGATCATTTGGTGCAGAGAACTATCTATGGGAAGTGGATGTTTACTCTGTTTCCCATCTGCCTCCCCAAGTTGCCTTTGCAGGGTTGTTTGTAGTTATACATCCAAGTTAATGGTGTACTATATGTGGCAGTGGTGTACATGTATAAAAGATTATAAGTTGCCGGAGGTGCAGTAGGAAAAGATAAGTTTTCCTTGGTTATTAAGACAAGCTGCAAAGGCACCTGCAGTTTTCTTCTTTCCTGGAGGGAAAAAAGACCCCTTATCTAAGCCACAAAGCATTCCTTCAACACTATCCTTCAGCTTTAATCTGAGAAATGCACTTTGGGGAAACAACAATCATCTGGCTGCTTAATGAAAGAGCTTAAATAGAACTTTACAATTCAGCTGCGCTTTGGAATGGACTCTGGTCTGGTAAACATTGTGAAATGCTTTCCTGAGAAGATGAGAGATGGCGATGGACCCATCCACTCTCCCTGAGACTTCAAGGAACTATAATTAAACTTGCCAGAACTTTATAAACAATTTAGTTCATATGCAGTGACCACGGGAAGACAGACAGCAGCCCTTTCTGTGCTAGAACTTGAAGGGGGACAATGATAAATGGAATAGTGTGCCGGAGGATGAGGTGGATCTGCCGGATCAATGTTCGGATGTTGTTGCTCTGCTGTGGTGGAATGGATAGTGAGGAAGAAAAGAAAACAGCTGGAAAATAAAGGCATGGGATTCAAAACAGGCCAGACATTATACTTTTTGTGAAAAGATCAGTTGAACAAATTTGTCAGAAATGGAAAGCAACAAATCCATCACACAGAAACCTGGATTTAAGAAATGGTGAGCCTGTCAGTCAAAGAGAAAGTTATCTAAAATAAGTGGGATGCTGGATCAAAATAGCTTAGTATATTGGGTAGGAGCAAACCTAAACTTGCCATTTGCCTGCCTGCCTGACTCCAGTGGACAAACCCCTGCTCTCAGTCTTGCTCAGAGGAGCAGGAGAAAAAATAGATAGAAAAATGGCCTCCTAAGCACACTCTAGGAATTTCCCATTTCTTTATGGTCTGTACCATAGATATTGGGGGGGGGGGATTCCTAGAATGTCCCCAGGAAGTGATGTCATATCCTCAAAATACATACTCCCCTGGCACTGCCCTCAAAATCTTTCAAAATTTGTCAAGGCAGTACTGGGAGCCCTAAGCCAACCAGCTTTTTTACTAGTGAGAAAGGAAGGTGGCATCCCCTTTGACCACCCAAAATGACAATGCTGAGCATCATGGGATTTGCATGAAGATGGGGGTTGTAATACAGAGGGGAATTGAGTGAAATTGATTGGAAAAGCTTGCTGGATCTAACCTATGGTCATGCAGCAACACTGACTTTGGTATCTTAATTATTTATTTATAATTTAAATGTATAGACTGCCCTTCCCTGAATACACAGGGCTCAGGGTGGTGAACAACAATAAAAACATTCATAACTTAATAAAACAATTCCAACAGTTTAAATAAAATATGACTAAAACATTCCCAGGTGGCACTAAAACATCAGTTTCGAATTGTATCACTGTCTCGTGGGGAAGGTAGAGAAAGAAGCAGGGAGGAGGGAGTGCCAGATAGGATGGTACCCATCACTGTCCTCAACCAAAAGCCTGAAGGAACACCGCTGCCTTGCAGGGTGCGGGTGTTATTCAACAGAGAGTTCCACCAGGTAGGAGCCAGGGTTGAGAAGGCCCTGGTTCTGGTTGAGGACAGCTGGAGATCTTTTGGGCTAGGGATCACCAGTAGGTTGTTCTCTGCAGAGTGCAATGCTTACTTTCTCTTACCCAGCAATCCTGGGCACGGTTACTCCAGTCTAAGCCCAATGATTTCAACAGACTGGAGTAGCTCGGCATAGGATTGCTCTGCCAGATTTTATTTTCCTGGGAAAATGTTTGCAACTTTTATTGACCTTAAGTCAGCTTTTCACTTAATTTCAAAGGACCATCTTTGAATGAAGCTAGCAAAATCAACGTCAGAGATGAGACTGTTACACCTGGTAAGATGTCCTTCATACACTTGCTAAGGTTCTCTGCTCCAGTAAAGGACATCTGGTTAATTCAACCACCACTACTAGAGGTGTACGGAAAGGCTGTGTTCTTGCTCTTTTTTGTTTAACCTCTATTTCAGCGATCTGATTCCCACTCATAGAAAAGTTGATTCCCATCCTCCCCAAATTAGTTGACCGTAAAATTAATGTTTTATTGTATGGTAACAATGCAATAACTCTCAAACCGGAATGAGCCTCTCAGAAGCACTTCAAGAATTTTCAAAATATTGCAGAAATTAGTATTTGGAAATGAAATATAATTTAATTATTCTTCTATTTCACTTCCAATCTTCTTCACTTTTTTTTTTTGTTGCTCCAGTGTGAAGAGAAGAGTGGGGGTGGGGGTGGGAATGTTCCCCTTCTTTAAAACAGCTACTTGTTGCTTCTGAAACAGAAAAAAAACCCTCAGTGAATATATTTGTGAAGAATTTATTTCACAGCTTTCTAAAGGGAATAGGGTTGTAATTTTAATGTCAGTAGAAATTTTAGCCAATGTGCTGTTGATTGTGTTCTTATGCAGTTTGTATTGGATTATCTTCTAATTTTGGAATAGCTGCATTGTAGTGTTTATTGTATGTATTAGACTACCTTTTACTGTATTCTTCACCAGTTCTGAAACTGGTTTCTTGCGTTCTTCGTCATGTGTGTCATAACTGTTGTTTTTTGTGCTCTCTAATGTTGCAATCGAGGTTTTTTAGTGCACGTCTGTGTGCTTGTTTGACTGCATTGTTGTTGTTGTTTTATTGCATGATCCACCTTGAGCCTGAGGAAGGGAAAGCGGACTTTAAATAAAATAAATAATAACGTAAGTTGTACACCCAGTCCTGGTCCAGCCAAAGAGACCAAACTTGGGGGAAGAATTTCAGGGGTGGGGTGTAGTGGACTGCAGTGGGGTGGGGGAGTTGGGAAGTTTCTGTTCGGCAAAGGAAGCCCTGGTTGTGATTGGCTGAGTAAAAGCCATTAGAATTTTCATTATAGCTTCTCTGAGTCAAAGTGCTGTGTGATACCGAGTGAGTCTGTCAAGACAGACCTTGTGTGTTCGCTACAGCCAATTAACTCCAGCTTAATGTTTGTCATTTAATCCACTACACTGGGGGGGGGGGGGGGCAACCACCACTACATCCTAAAAGCATTGTATAAACAAGAGAAATTCATACTGGCTGCAGAATCCAAACTCTGTTGCTGACAACAAGCTGTCCTCTGTGGAGTTATATGGGGCTTGGCCACGGACAATCCTATCTTGCTGTGTTCATTCAGTAGAAACAAACAACTGCATTGAGCTGTCACACTGGGCGAAAGGCAGCTGTTCTATGTGTATTCTCCATCTCCTTTAGCCAAGTAACAGAGAAAGACTCTTTTCCTCTCCCTTGTAGCATTTTAGAAACAGATACTGAACCCTTCCCTGTGGAAATTAATCATTTTTTTTTGTTTTCCTTATGCATGTGTATACAGATATATATTTAGAGTAGCAAAACGACTACTGTATAATAAACATTGTGATGCATAATTCAGTTGTTGGGAGTGCGTTGAGAGAAGCAGTGGCCAGTTTTTCCATTGGAGAAGAAAGAGCAGTAAAGGCAGTGCAAATGAGGGGGGGATGGTTCAAGGCTGAGTCACTCCTAGGGAGGCAAATTCTGCCTGGCTTATGAAAGTATTCTTGTAAATTGACAGAAACAAACAGAGTTACTCTCCCTGGGCTGGTTGAGACATTCCCAAAAAAACCCTTTCTACATGATGTGCCACTATTGCCCCTGGGGATACATTTGTGTGGAGAACATAATGTTTGACCCAGGCTGTTTGTGGACAAAATGACAGCCTCCTAGGGGCAATCACTGGCCTCACAGCAAGACATTTCACAGCTGCCACAGATGGCAACCACTGAAATAATATGAGAGAGAGAGAGAGAATGGTTTAGTGGCTAGAGTATCAGAACTGTTTCTCAAGGTTGAGGGAGTTACAAATTCTGAGTTCTTGGTAGGAAACTTGTGATAAATCATGGGATGAGGACTTGAAATGTTCCTAGAACAGCTGTGGAAACAAAGATCATGTTAATTGTTTTAAAAAACCTTTTATTTGGTTTCCAACAGGCCCGCCTGCCAGCCTACTGTTCGATTCTCTGGACTAGGTACTGCCAGGGAACCACAGAAAAATAGCAGAGTGCTCAAAGGCTTAAACACAGCGAAGCTTGGGGCTTGGTGTGGCCACAGACTTACAAGGTCACACAGAGTCAGCAGTCAGTTCTAAAACTAATAAGTAACTTTTATTAAAGGAAATACATGCTTGAGAGTGCAGGTAAGAGATAGATATAGATTACCTATTCTAACTAGCTAGACAGATAGATATAGATTACCTATTCTAACTAGCTAGGCTGGACATGTGTGCAGATGGAGATCAAGCACCTTCATCGTGCCTGCGAGAGAGAGGAGAGTGTATGAGAGAGAGTGGGAGCAGAAGCAGAGGAAATTGCCCCTAAGAGTAGCATTCTACTTCAAAGGAGAGGATCAGATAGCAGGAAGGAAAGGATGCTCTGTGTGTCCTGACCTATCCATCTAAACTCTTTGGTGCCATTTTGTCAAGTCTAAGGTGGGAGACAGCACCAAGTCCTCCACTTCTAACACCGGCCTGTGGAGAAGTTGCTTCCATCGAGGGCTGAGGTGTTACCACCTGCCCTGCCCTTCCACAGCTCCTTGGAGCATAAAGAGAAGCTGCCCTCTGGAAGGAATGAACTGACTGGCGGCAGACTGTTTCCATGAAGGGCAGAGTCGTTGCTATTGGTCCTGCCCTCTCCCCATGCTGTGGATTACTCTATCAATGGCAGGTAGGTTTGTTGTTAGGTAACTGATCTGTGGGAGGGAAGGCAGCATTGTACAGCCTGATCTTGCCAGAGGTTGGAAGCTAAGCAGAGTAGGTACTGGGATGGGAAATCACCAAGGAAGACTCTGCAGAGGAAGGCAATGGCAGAACCACCTCTGCTTCTCACTTGCTTTGGAAGCCCGTTGCTGAGGTTGCCCTAAGTCAGTTGTGACTTGATGGCACTTACATACATAACTGTCCTGTAAATAGGCTGCCAAGTCACGCTGGGGGGTGGGGAATTCCCTGCTACAGGGGTCCCCAATCTGCTGGCCTGGATTCGGCCAGTGGGGGGAACCCCATCCCTGAAGTCATCCGATCAGGACGACTGCCCCAGCATAATGATGTCACCTGGAAGTGCTGGGCACATTGCTAGGGCGTTCCTGGGGCATTGCTGGGGCGACGCTCCAGCAATTGCCCCCAAAACTCTATGGTACCATTAGGACTTGGCAACCCTATCTGTAAATATTTGTGGGATTTTGTGTGTGTGCATGTTTTGAGTGGAGAAAAGCAGATTAAAGCATCTTCAACAGCAATTTTGATCCCCTTGACCAGCCACTGAAAGGCCCCATTTGAGTCCTAACAGGATGATGCAGCAGAAGGATTTTCATGTGGTTCATTGCCAATGTGAAAAGATGCTGTGTGATGGCACGTAAAAGCTGTACTGTTTGCTTGCAATTTGCCACATGGCGCTTGAACTGGTGTCATAATGCTTCACAGGAGCCCTCGTCAGATGCGCTTATGGCCTTTGATGCCAATACACATAGGGAGAGGAATGGGAATGAGTGTGCTGCCTTTGCCCTCCTCCAACGTATAATCATTGTGTGTGGAAGGCAGGGCCAGCACACCAGTTTTTGCTCCCTTCCGATGCACACTGAAATCACTGTGCGTAGCATCCTTTGAAGAGGGGTACTGACAGTGCCAGCCACATGTTAAGTTTAAGTTGCTATGGCCTCTGTATGGATCATTATTATGTTCTGCTGACATTAATGTATACAAGCTGAGGTGGAGTAACGTATCCTTTCCCCACCAGCCTAATTCACGGCTCATTTTAAGCAATATTAGAGCAATGCCTCTGTATTCTCCTAATACAGTGTATGGGTGTGTGTGTGTGAGAGAGAGAGAGAAAGAGAGAGAGAGAGAGAGAGAGAGAGAGAGAGAGATTTTACTCTTCAAACTATTATATTATTCCATTTTCTTTACCCCATTTCTTCCTGAAATCCGACAATCCATTTCTTTTCTTTTTTTTAAAGGACTTTGAAGTCAGTTTATAACCAATTACTCTTGATCAGTCATAAGTTTGAAGAGAGGAAGGGCAGGAAGGGAGGTGATGCAAACTTTCAGAATTTCACTCTATGGATGCTCAAAGGCAGGCAGTGTCTTCCCACCCTCTTGCTGGAGCACTCTTGTGGCGTGTAACATAGAACAATTGCAAAGGCTGAAGTTACAAAAGGGTGAGTTGATTTCTCCTGAAATCCAACAGGAATCCCTCCTTTAGAAGAGGGGGTGGGGGGAAGAGAATAAGAGGAATCAATGGCTATATCTAAAAAAAGTGAATTTAGAGAAAAGTACCCCCCCCCCCGAGTGCCGAAGAATAAATGCTTTTGAATTATGGTGCTGGAGAAGACTCTTGGACTGCAAGGAGATCAAATCAGTCAATCCTAAAAGAAATCAACCTTGATTGTTCCCTGGAAGGCCAGACCCTGAAGCTGATGCTGGAATACTTTGGCCACCAAATGAGAAGGGAGCACTCACTGGAGAAGGCCCTGATGCTGGAAAAGATTGAAGGTCAAAGAAGAAGGGGACGGCAAAGGATGAGCTGGTTAGACAGTGTCATCGATGCAACAAACATGAAATGAAGAAAACTCTGGAACATGACAGAAGACAGGAGGGCCTGGCATGATGTGGTCCATGGGGTCGCGAAGAGTCGGACTCGACTGTGCGACTGAACAACAACAACAACAACCCCAATAAGAACACTAGATTGTCTTCTGCTTCTGAAGTTTGAAAAGTGTAGCTATTCCAGAAAACTTAGTGTATTCCTAAATAAGATACAAAATTCTCTCTGGGTTTTTCTCCATCATATGATTTTGTATGGGACCAGTTTTGTGTAGTAGATGTTCATTAACTAAGGGAAGACTTAAAACTCAGTAATGCAGGATTCACCAACTACATTAACAGACCCGCATCTTGGTAGTAAAAGAGAATGGATATAGCTTTATGTTGTGAGTGTGTGGGAAATTATGCACACTCAGCTTCCATCTTGAAATGGGATCACTAAAATTCACAAAATTGTGCCTGGAATGGCAACATTGGGGGTATGAAAGAGCCTTTAGTTTCATGCCTGTGTAATTGCAACTGAATTAGCTGCAAATGTTACATTTCAAGATATATCCTACTGCCAAGAAATCTTGTGTATTCATAACCACACTGATGTGATAAGTAACACTATTTATTTCACTAGCTTTGTGTTCCTGGCTGTCTTCAAGAATACTACTTAAATGTATTTATTCATGATATTCTTTTACCCTACCACTCCTTTGAAAAGAAGTCCAAAGTGCCTGTTAAAATACAATTAAACACTGGCTTGGATCCAGCAACATAAAAGGATTTAGCACAACATTGCTCACCCAAGACCTTGTACACCACTGAGCATTTTCCTCCCTATATATCATAGTGCCCAGAAATATGTTGCACAACATTTTGTGCAAGCAGAAAAATGGTTCAGGAAGCGCTGTCTTTAAAACTAGCACAAGCTGGTACCTTGAGGTTCTTTCACACTTCTGCATGCACAAGAAACCTAGCACATGCTAGAATTGTCTAATGAAAACAAACATGTTAAAACATGCCAGGAATATGAGACTAGCATGTTTACATAAACGTCCTTTCAAAATGGAAAAAAAAAGGGCTTAAAGACTGTTAGGTAACTAAGGCTTCAGTCACACACACACTAAATAATCCACTTTCAATGCACTTTCCAACTGGATTTTGCCAGTTCACACAGTAAAAATCCAGTTGGAAAGTGCATTGAAAGTGGATTGAAAGGGAATTATCGAGTGTGTGTGACCGCAGCCTCAAAGTTCTAATAGAAAGGAATTGGTAGAGTCTTATGAAGTTAGTTGGGTGGGAGTGTAACTGCTGTCCCAAGAATCAAGCTCAAATGTAATTATATATTCCGGAAGCCTCTAGGTGAACATTTATTGATCTCGGATCATACAGGCATGGCAACAGAAATACATACTCCAGAGTCCAACAAAAAAAAATCCATATACCCCCAAATGAATCTGTCAAAGATTACTAATAAAAATAGCTCTGAACAGCAACACTCAGTGAATGACAAACTTTTTAAAAAATATGTACCGTAACCCATTTTAAATGCAGAATGCATTTTTTTTTAAAAAAACCCAGTCTTCATTTCCATTTATATATTTCCTAAAATAAAGTCTAGAGTATAAATATGTAAAGGGGATCTAAAATCATGGAAATATCATTTATAAGGAGGTAAAGCTCAAGTTCGCATATTTTCTGGGTTATACCTGGAAAATGTCAGCTCCTTACAGCAGCTTATCTTTAAAGGCAAATTCATGCAAATAATAAAAATGTAAAAAGTGAGATTAAGGCACAGAGATTTCTCCCTCAAGAAAACATTTAGGATTACAAGCCAGCATGCCGTTATCATCCATGGGACTGGAAACAAAACACTGATATAAACACAGTGTCCAAACCACAGAACATGACTTGTTTAAAAAATTAATGTCTGTGAAGTAAGGCAGGAAACGAGATTTATCCTTTGGGGAATTTTTTGGCATGAACAGAGAACTAGGCATGCTCAGAACCTGTCATATCCTTCATCTCTCACGGCACTCTGAAGTAAATCAAATTTTTACTCAAGTGAAGGCGAGGGGTGCGCGAGCACCATCTGAAACGTGTAGAAATCCTTCTGTTTGACATGGCATTAAACAGAAGAAGGCAAATTATACTGTGTTGCCTTAAGGATTATTGTTGCACATTCTGTGCCGCCTGCCTGTGATGGCCTCGTTCCTCCCCATGAAATGACCTAAGCAACAAGCCATCACCAAATAAAAAAGAAGGTGATGACTGTATGTGGTTAATTAGCGCTAAACAGGTTGCTTGGGTCAAGGGGCAAAGTTTTTCAAGAGTCTTCAGACCAAGGTGGCAATTTGGACAGGAGATCGACTGTTTCTGGGAGCTGAACTCCAGTCCCTATTTAGGAGCTTCTGCAATCAGCAGAGTTTGGAGAGAAGGCAGGGGGAGATGGTTTGTAGTCTTTAAAAAAGGAAGAGGAACTGATTGGTAGCTGAGGAACCAGAAATAGAATCGCTGGGACAAAATGTGGTGGTGCCAGCCAGTGAGGGGGCTTGGATTGGTTTAGGGTGGTGGGGCCATGGCTATGTTGCAGAGAGTCCACTTGGCGTGCAGAAGGTCCCTCATGACAGAAAATACTTACCCCTGAGATGCTGGAAAGCTGCTAGGGTTTCCAGCTTCAGGTTCAGAAATTCCTGGAAATTTAAGGGTGGAGCCTATAGAGAGTGGGGTTTTGGGAGGGGAGGGACCTTGGGAGGGTACAATGCCCTGCAGTCCATCTTCCAAAGTAGACATTTTCTCCAGGAAAAGTTGAATAAACATTTTTTTTTAAAAAAAAATAAGTAAGTAATGTAGCATTGGAGATCAGTTGTAATTCCAGAAGATTTCCAGGCCCCACCTGGAGGTTGGCAACCTTAAAAGCCACTGCTGTTCTGAGTAGACCCTTCTGAATTCGATGGACCAAGGGTCTGACTTGGTATAATGCAGTTTCATTCGTTCAATCGATGAAGATTGCTGAGAGCAATCATTCATTGTCATTAGCAACAACACACCTTTTAGAACAATCCTGAACAGTTACACTCCCTTCAGTCCACTGAAATCAATGAACTTAGAAGGGTGTAACTCTGCATAGGATTGCACAAGGGATGCCAGTCCCCAGGTGGGGGATCTCCCGAATTTTTGGGTTCCCCTAGACACCAGCCAGCTCGCCAGCAGGGGGAAGCCCCACCCCTAACAGTCATCCGTGACCCGACTTGAGAAGAGTGGGTGCTATATGTGCCTGCCCTGCAAGCCATGAACACAAGGTGCCCTTTTCCCCCAACCATTTAAAGGCACTGTGTCCCCAACATGATGACATCACTCTACGAGACGTTATCGTGTCAGGGATGGCCCCAACCCCTGCCGGCATGCCCCCCCATCCCCCCATTGAGGAGAAGATGGGAACTGGCAATCCTAGATTGCACTGTTAATTTCAGTGTTGCACACCAAACAATTTTGAACATAGATGAAATATCTTTTAAGATGTCTACACTATACAAGACCCCCCCCCAAATACTAGCTCTTGTTTCCTCACCACTGATGCCATTCATAAAATCCACCCTTTAATGAAACAACCCTGGATCTGGCTTCCTCTTTGCAGTCCCAGGCTGTTTGGTAATAGAAAGCACAAGTGGGAACCTGCAAAGAACTTGCAGACAGGGTGTATCCCTCCCCCTTCTTTGCTTCCTTCCCTCTTCCTGCTTCTTTAAAATCTTCCCCCTCTTTCTCCCCCTCCCTTTATCTGTCAACCTATTCCATCCCTTTTGCCCCCATCCCTTCTCTGTTAATCTAACCCCTCTCTGATAATCTACCCACTATGTCCCCCCTTTCTTCCATCTTCTTTACCTTTTCACTCTTTTCTCCCATTCCCCTTATCTGTCAGTCTACCTCCCATCTCCCCCCCCCCACACAATTTTCTCAATCAGTCTACCCAGCCCTTGCTGCTCTCTCCACCTACCACCCATCCCTGGCACTTTACTCACCCCACTTTTGCAATTCTCCCCAGCCTTGGCATTCCATTCACCCTCCATTCTTGCTGCTCTCCCCACTTACCCCCAACCTTGGTACTCCACTACCCCCTACCCTTGGCATTCCCTCACTCCCCCTTGCTCTCTCCCCACCTACCCCCACCCTTGGCATTCACCCACCCACCTCTTGCATTCTTCACATCTACCCCCACCCTTGGCACCCCTGCCACCTCTTTTCTTACTCTCTCCCCATGCCTGTCACTCTCTTTGCCTCCAGCCCAATCTCTCTTTCTCATTCTGCCCCTATCACTCTCTCTTTCTGTCCTTCTACCCATCAGTCTCTCTCTTTCTCTCTGCCCACTACCACAGAATTCCTCTTGCAAAAGTGTGTCAATACAATTTGCCTGTCCACAGTGGATAGGATTGTGCTACAATCCCATGTAAAGCCAAAAAAATGCCATAAACCAGGTATGACAAAAGATGGGAAAACAAAATGGAAAACACTAGACTATAATGGCTTTGCAGTGACAGTATATGGATACTCCACAATAACTGCATATATATTCATGATGGAGAGTCAAAGCAAACCAGTTTTTGTGGAAATGGCCTATGCTAAGTTGCAACAATATCCTGCAAGAACAAAATGGGAAAATATACATTTTTGATTTCTCTTTTGAGATAGCAAGTACCAAAGGCCACAATGGCTTAAGGAAAATTGATAATTCACCAGGGAACTGGATAGAAACCAGTGGCTGGTTACTGTAACAACAGGCTTCAAGTAGTCTTTCAATAAATATTTGGATCATAGGTTACTGAAATGTTAGGCTTAGCCAGTATTGCTATAAGCATTTAGAAGGGATTAGTGTGTTTTATAAAATAATAGAATAACAAATGGCACAGTTCCACAAGTTTTTTTTTAGGACATGTCTTACTGCATGGGGACATTGATGATTTTGGGGAAATTGTAATAAATGAGATACATCCTATATCAGTCAAGGTAAGGGATGAAACCACAGTTTTGGGAAGGTTTGGCTGCTTGTTTGCCAATAGTACTTTTAGGGGCAGTTAATCCCATTCATTGTATCAAAAGAATAACGATCATTTTATTATGATAGCAAAAAAAATCAAAATAATTGATCTTTAGAGTTTGATTGTACAGTGAAGTTACATTGTAATCAAACTAAGGCATCAACTACTTCCTCTAATCCCCCCCCCCCCAAGTTTAAAAAAGCACTTTCAGTGAAAACTCAGCATAAAGTCTTTCTCTCAAGATGTTTCTCGTAGCTGGCTGAAATGTAATTCATAAAATTCTTTTGCCAACCGAAGCCAGTCCCCTTAAAGAAGCATAGCAGATGCAGCACTGAATGTTCGTGATCAGATTTCAGTGTGAAAATTACAGGTTTCGGGAAGGAAATATCCTTTCAGTCTTTTTCACTTCCTGTGATAAAGCCACTGTTTCCCTAATCTCCTGTTCTTTCAGGCCCCTTCGCTGTCTGATCCCAGTCAATCAGGGCATCATGTAGGAAACATTAATGCAATGTCATGTAGCCAGTCAGACTAGGATCCATGATGTCATTGAAAGCAAACAAATTTCTCCAGTGACCCTTGCTGTTCTGTGCTAGTGGTTTCGTTCTCCAACAGAGAGCTTCACAGCAATATTTTTTGTCCTGGATGGTTCCGATCTAGTTGCATACAATGAGTGGGAGCAGAACATAGATGGTTGGATATATTCAGATACAGAACTGAAAGCACATCTCCATCTACAGTCTGTGACAAAAATAAACTACATGCAAGTGATCGACAGGGATGCACACCTGGAAATAAACTAACTAATCCAGATCCAAATTGAATCCCCACTATTGTTTATTTTGTAACTAATCTGATGATCACTAAGAACAGGGACAGTAATCACCAGGAAATGTCCATTATTTTGCTGTCTCTGGCAGGGGAGCTTCATCAGATTATCTGACGAAGTTCAGCTTCCCTGGAGAAAATCCAAACAAAGGGGGAAAAACTAGTGTCACAAAGGCCCCAGATATACGAATTTCACTAGTAGAAAACACCATCAAAGACTGCCAAAACAATGTATTAAACAATTATAAAGTTGGTGGTGTCACAACAACAACATAAAGGCATACTGTAACTATAAGAAGGCATAAGATACAACATTTCTTCCTTTGAAGATAAGACATAAAGTCCATGTAATAAGGGTAACTTGATAGGAGGAGTCCACATAGCCATAACATTTTCCAAAGATGGCCCGTTCTAGATATTTAGAAGATGTGTTTCCTTTGACTTCTTTAGTTTGCCGGCTATGTAAGTGAAATCTGATTTCAGCAATTTCAACAGACTGCAAGGTTAATAATGTAAGAAGTGAATCATAGGTTCTGAACTAGCCAGCCTGGCCCACAGAGAGGAGAGGAGGTCAGACTCCAGTTATTGTTGTCAGACTCCAGTTATTGGGTCATGTGGTTATTAGGTCCACTTACTGGGTCATCTACTCCTTGCTCCTGAGGGGCCCTTCCTTAGCTTTAGCATTGTGTTCAGAGAGGTCATAACAAGCTGCCTTTGAAATCTGACATGGTTAAGTGTCCACAAGCAAGGGTTGCCAGGTCCCCCCGGCTGCCGGAACAGGATGGGGGGATAGGGTTGGGAAACTCCTGGAGATTTGGAGATGGAGCCTGGAGAGGACAGGGACCTTAGTGGGGTACAATGCCACAGAGTCCACCTCCAAAACATCCATTGTCTCCAGGGGAAATTAATCTGTGTTGTCTGGAGATGAGCTGTAATTCTGGGGGATCCCCAGGTCCCACCTGAGGGCTGGCGTCATTATTACAAGCTCTTCCTGAGCAAACCAAAAGGGCTTTTCACTTTCCTCCATGCAGTGTACACAAGTGTAGTGTAGTGGTCACACTAGGATCTGGGATCAGGTTCAAATCCCACATTCTGCCATGAAGCTTGTTAGGTGTACTTGGGCCAGACACTCTCTTTCAGCCAAACCTACCTCACAGGGTTGACACTATGATACAATGGAGGAGGAGAGATCTTAAGCTCCTTGGATGAAGGATGGAATGGGAATGTACAAAATTGATAAATAAATGTGTAAGAACTTGCAGAGTAGGGTTCCCAACCTCCAGGTGGCAGCTGGAGATCTCCCACTATTACAACTGATCTCCAGGTGACAAAGATCATTTAACCTGGAGAAAATGGCCACTCTGGAAGTTGGACTGTATAGTATTATGCCCCAAGCCCTGCCCTCCTCAAGTTCTGCCCCCAAAATCTCCAGCTATTTCCCAGCCTTGAGCTGGCAACCCTACTGCAGACTGGGGTTGGAAGTTTCTATCCCGAAAAGCCCTTTAGTGAGCTCTATGCCATATTTTGTCAAATGAAAACTATTTGACTTTTCTGTTTGATTAAGCAGAAGGGCATTCCAATGGAAGTTAGAAAGAGACAAAAACATCTCTGGAAGCCGTGATCTCATAACAAGTTATTTGACTGTGGATTCCAGGGCTCTTATTGAGGAAGTTAATGGAGAAGATGTCAGATCTTAAAAAATGGGAAACCATCTTTCTTCCCAAAAAGCGAAGAGGAGAAGGGTATAGGAACATTCCTTCTATTTAGTTGTGATTATGATGAATAGAAGCATGAAATCCTGGTTTTCTGATGTCTTTTTTGTTTTGGAGAGGGTTCATTTGCAGAAACCTTAGAGACTCAAGAGACAGAAGTATTTCCTTCCACTTTTTCTCTTCTCAGCGGGGAGGAAAGTGGAATCTTAATGAAGCTAAGTACTGAAGAATGCATCTCTTTCTGTTGCCTATTTAGACGCATATTTTTATTCAAATTTCAGTCTTGAAGTTACTACATTTCTTTGAGGGGGGGAATGTTTTCCAAACTGGGGGTTTCAGGGCTAACAATGCAAAACATCCCAAGAGTGTCCTTATAATCAGGCAGTAACGGGATAGCATTTTTTTTCTGTAGCAGCAAGAAAGCACTTGGTAGACTTGGGAATTCATTTTGGAACTGGGCATGGAACTGAAATACAAACTCAGAAATTCATTCCCCTGTAAGGTAGGCACAACCCTCCCTCTCCAAATTTGGCTGTGGCCTACTCTGAGTTCCACCACTTCCAGAAATCATCCTTTCCTGTCAGCTCCCCCCCCCAACTTACTTTTGTATGCATTGGGGGGGGCACTTACCACCAAAAGGGCTTGCAAGGCCTCTGTGTATTGCTTCCTTCTAGAGTGCTTAAATGTTGTCATTTTCTGTGTCTCTTGATTCACACAAGAACAAAGTATGGGGGAGTCACGTTTCAGATGAGGGCTACTAACTGTCTGGGGTATATATGGGGAGGTGGGATGGAGAAAGTTGTGTTTACAGATAGCAAGAAGACCAAGCATGATAGCCATAGATGGACCACTAAACTCCACCAGCTCCAAGATCTAGTGAACAAGATCTAGTGTAGCCAGTGGTTAGAGTGCTGGATGAAGATATGGATGGACCCAGGTTAGGATCCCCATTCTGACATGGAAACTTGCTAAGGGACCAGGGAACTGTCACTCACTCTCTGTCAGCCTAGCCTACCTTACAAGGTTGTTGTGAGGATGAAATGTTGAACGGGGCAAGCAATGATGTAAGCTGCTTTACAGTACAATCATGGTCATACCATACCAGTGAATCTATCAGAACTCATAATTTATAAATTGCTTCATCAGCTTACCTTTCTGCTGCTGCTGGTGCTGAACTAGCAATACATACATTTTTGCCACCAGTTTTACAGTGTTTGATAGTAAGGGTTTGCACGCATGCACATGCACAGACCCCTCCCCCCAATGACTGCTCAGTCACAGCAAGGCTTCCTTTTCCGTATCATTCCACGTCACCAGCAGCTAGAATTTGGTAGCCTTACTGGTAATAAATACTTCAAAAATTTAAATGTAGCTAGCTTTGTAACAAGTAGTGTGGCTAGAGAGGCAGACTATGACCTGTGTTCAAACTAGGGTTGCCAACTCTGGCTTGGGAAATTCCTGGAAATTTGGGGGTGGTGACTGGGGGGGTGGAGTTTGGGGAGGGAGCTCTGCAGGGGTGTGATGCCACAGGGTCCACCTGCCACAGCTGCCATTTTCTGTTGGGATGTTGATCTTTGCAGTCTAGAAATCAGTTGTCATTCTAGGAAAACCCCATGCCCCATTATGGAGTCTGGCAACCATAATTCAAACCCCCACTCTGTCATCATGACTTTGGGTGACTTTGGCCCACTTACAGACACTCTTTATCTCCGGCTAACCTACCTCACCTAGTTATTGTGAAGATAAAACAGGAGAGAATGGGCACGCTGCCCTAAGCTCCTTGAAGCATACAAGGAATGCATCAATGCATTGTATATCATCTTCTTAAAAACTTAACTCAGTTGTTTATGACCATTGGACATCACAATAAAATTTATATCTTGTCTGCGTATTGTGTATATAATGTTTAAACCATCTTGCGCATATACATGTACACATGTATTGGTCACTTCAGGTTTAGAACTATGCTTTGGAAATACTTACTGCAGCTCTTTTGGGCTACTGTAGGAAATAATGACTTTCTGAATAAATGAACATATCCAGCAGACACCACCAGTCATCATGGCATGAGTAAACCGACCCTCGTAAGCAGCTACTGATGAAGAGACAAATTCCTCTCTGGGACTATTATAATGGAAACAATATAGAATAAAATGTTCAGTATCCTCTGCCACACCCAAGGAACACACACAACGCTGGAGACTTAATACGGGGGTTGCCAACTTTTAATGAGGCCTACATGAAAATATTCCAAATCTGGGAAGACTAAGCCTTCCTGGGTCTTTTCATTTTATAAGAACATACTCTCTCATGAAATTTTCCTGGGGCTTCTAGGGGCTTCATGACCTACTCTTCAGCAGCCAGTGACCTCCTGGTAGTTCACAAGTTGGAGAATCGATCTAATAGAACAGTGGAGCATCTGCTATCATCTGTTCCTTTAAATTTGCAAATGTCTTCTTACGGAAAGAGAAGGTTAAGAATGAAAAATACTCCTGACAAAAATGGTCACATTTGAAAGAGGCACACCATCTCAAAAAGTGAGTAGGTTCAATACTAGTCCAACCATATGCAGCATATCCTGGTCATAAATTTTAACAAGAATAATATTTTTAGCTTCAAGTAGATTCCATGTAGGAGCATTCTGATGTGGAATAATAAGATTACTCCCTAGCCATTTGTTCTGTAAAGCTTGATTTTAACATTGAATGAGCTTTAAGACTGGATGAGTTGATGACCACCAGTTCATATGGCTTTTAAAGGGGATGAGACAAATTCATGGAGGATAGGTCCATCAGTAGCTGCTAACCATGATGACCAAAGGCTTCACAACCAGAGGTACTAAAACACTAAATGCCAGTATTAGGATGCCACATTCGACAAAGACTTTGTCTTCTATATCCTGGCCCCGACCTGGTGGAACTCTCTGCCAAATAACATCAGGGCCCTGCGGGATCTGATGCAGTTCCGCAGGGCCTGTAAGGCAGAGATGTTCTGCCAGGCTTTTGGCTGAAGACAGCAATGGTTAAAACGGGCGCCCTTCTTTTTTACTTTTGGCCCCGCGTCCTCTTGCCTGCCCTGCTGCGCAGAGAGCATGGTAGCTGGCAAAAAAGGGATTGCTCGCCATCTGGACTGGTTGTTTTATTAGTGCATTGTAATATTTTTATCATGTTGATTGTAGATCACCCAGCTTGTGGGCTTGGGCGATTCAGAAATCTAATAGATGATGATGGTGGTGGTGGTGGTGATGTCTCTCCGGAGCAACCTGTGGTTCAATGTGTGAAATGGGATTCTGGATGAGAGGGACAACTGGTGTCGTCCAGCAGTGTTCATTTTATATTCTTAGAAGAAGAAGAGATTGGATTTATACCCTGCCCTTCACTACCCAAGGGAGTCTCAGAGCAGCTTACAAACTCCTTTCACTTTCCCTCCCCACAACCTCCCCTGTGAGGTAGGCGGGGCTGAGAGAGCTCTGACAGAAACTGTTCTTTTTCAAGGACAGCTCTTATCAGAACTATGGCTTGCACAAGGTCATCGAGCAGGTGCAAGTGGAAGAGTGGGGAATCAAGCCCGGTTTTCCTAGATTAGAGTCCGCGCACTTAACCACTACACCAAACTGGCTCTTAAAAGAGAGAACTTGGGTTTCCAGCTCTAGGAGGATTTTAGGGGCAGGGAGAAGCACAGTTCCATCATGCCAGAGCAAAACATCATGTCTGGCAAAAACTGGAAGTGATGTCATGATGCTGCAGAAGGGATGCTCTAGACATCACCCAAAACTCTTTGGTTAAACCACAGGGTCTTGGGAAATGCCTGGAGCATCCTTTGTGATGTCATTATGTCTCTTCTGATTTTCATCTAAAGAGATACGCCCAATGCTGGCATGCACCCCTATGTCACCCGCCAGTTTGGTGTAGTGGTTAAGTGCGCGGACTCTAATCTGGGAAAACAGGGTTTGATTCCCCACTCCTCCACTTGCACCTGGCTGGATGACCTTGGGCAAGCCATAGCTCTGTACCAGCTGTTCCCTCAAGGACAGCTTGGGAAAGCGCTCTCTCAGCCCCACCTACCTCACAGGGTGTCTGTTGTGGGGAAGGGAAGGGAAAAGGAGTTTGTAAGCCACTCTGAGACTCCCTTGGGGAGTGGAGGGCGGGGTATAAATCCAATCTCTTCTTCTTCTTCTTCTTTTGTTCCTGCCAGCCTTTGAGGCAATGGCAGGAAGAGGGGGAATCACTGTGGCCCCCTGTCACCAAGAGATAATCAATGATTAATGAATTTGGGTCATAATTGAAGAGAAATTTCCTTGCTCTTCATGACTGCTCATATGGGAAGGATGGTAATAAGACCCCAGGGATTGATTTTGTAAAGCCCCCAACATTTTGATGCCTCACAATCTCAAAACTGCTATACAATATTTATGCCAAGACCACACCACTAAAAACATAGACTGGTAAGCTCACCAAATGCTCTCTCCTCTTTGTCTCAAGAAAATTAAGTATGGCCTATGAGGACAACTACTGGCATTTCAGTAGAAAAGTGATCTACAAGAAATGGCCATAATTATGAAAGCAGCACACACAAAAAAGTTGTAGTGATACTGGAGCTACCGGGGGAAAAAAATTAGCTTGTGAAGAACTCGATCCTGATAATAAAAATAGAGACAAATTTAAATAATTTTTCAAAATGACAGCTGTTTTGCTAATGAATCAGTGAAATATTTTTCATTCAGTCAAACAATACTGGAGAAATTGTGGTATATGGAAAGGATATCCCTTGCTGTGCAGTGTAACATAATATGTGCTTCATGGAGCAGGAAACTTCAATGATATATGCAGTTTTGTTATTAAAAGTGAGTTATATATTTTGCTGTACAGTGGAAAATTGTGACCCAGTATAACATATCTTCACATTGTTTATAACTTGAGGAAAACCAACATTCAGGGTTCCCGGTTCACACAGTAGGAATTACATTTATGTTGGCCAAAAGTAATTTATATAACTGCAAGAAACAATAAAACATGAACTTTATAGTGTTTTCTTGCGTTAAAATAATATAGAGCTTGTAAAATTGAAGAGATTATTATTGTAAAGAACAAGACAGTGACTTAAATTTGAAGCTCATTTTACAGACATGATAAAAAAAACGAAGTGAATCCTGTATTCTTACTCAAGTTTTCAGGTTCTGTTTTTGTACATTCACCATTCTCCCCCATTTGAATGTTTTAAACTCTGTCCATAAGCCTCACAAACAACAAGTAGTATAAATTGAATCTTGTCTCCTGTCACGATGAAAGCAAATTTCAGAAGATGGATTATGTCATTTGACTATCCATTTTTTTCCCTTGTGAGAAATGAACCTGTCAATGTTAATTTTTTTTGCATCACTTTCTGTTTCTTTGTGCCTAATTTTTCCTGTTAAAATTAATGCCTTTTTAAATGTTACTTTTGCAGCAATGGCACAGAAACGGTAAGGAAACAAAAGAAAATCAACCACATTCATGAAAATCACCCAATATCATGAGATTGTTTGGATATCAGACCCAAACAGGCTGAAGAAAAATCATAGACAAGTGACAATGTACACATTAAAAAAATATCACATCATCCCTGTTTTCATAAAAGCTAAGCTGGTGATAATGAATTACCTCAGAATATAGAAACAGGTGAGGTCACTTCCTTGTGGAGGAGTATTTGACTTTCATAAATACTGCTAATTAGGATGGCATGAGGAATGACAATGGAATTAGCAACATAAAAATGCTGGGAATGGCAGCACTGATCTCTGTTCTTTCTTTCATAAAGATTTGGATTCCTGTTGGTATTGTTGTGTGTTTAAATCAAGTACAACCAGAAAATGAGTACCAAGTTGGCATATTATCCATGATTAGCATACCATTCACATGATGGTTCTATCAATTTTCACTACTTAACTTTTATCTGACAACCATTTGAAAGTCTATCGGAAAGATTTTCCCATTACTACAGATATGGATTTATCACTGTGGAAAATCAAAAGACATTGTCATGGCCAGATTTAGAGGCAGGAAGCCAAGAGATTACCATGGGTTTGATCCTGTAATGGATCTAGACACTCAACAGCTGAAGCAAATAGTACAACAGCTCATCTTCATTTGTGAACACGCGAAACCACCCTATACGGAGTCAGATGATTGGCCTATCAAGATCAGTGTTTACTCAGACTGGTAGCAGGTCTCCAGAGTCTCAGGTGGGATGTTTTATATCACCTGTTACCTAATCCTTTCAACTGGAGATTGAATCTTCTGCTTGCAAAGCAGATGCTCTACCACTGCGCCATGGCCTTTCCCTGTGTAAAGAGAAACACTTATGTAGGTGGCCTTGAGTTAACATTCTTTATTTTTTATTAATTTAGGTCTCCACAGTCTCAGGTGGGATTTTTATATCACCTGTTACCTAATCCTTTCAACAGAAGATTGAATCCTCTGCTTGCAAAGTAGATGCTCTACCACTGCGCCATGGCCTTTCCCTGTGTAAAGAGAAACACTTATGTAGGTGGCCTTGAGTTAACATTCTTTATTTTTTATTAATCAGAAAATGTCTCATTTTAGTGACCATTGAGTAAATAGTGGCTGCAATTATATGCACAATTAGACCTGGCATAGGTGTGAATGCCAGGTGGATTTAAAGGGCACAATCAGACAACAACATCTGGGAAGCATTGGCAACTCATTTTGCTCCACCTCAGAAGTGGAGTTAAAAGACATCAGGGAAAATCAGGTGGATATCAGGTGGACTTTCCCCTGTCTGATCGCTCCAGTGCGCTCTCATGGCGTCGGGATGGTCTGATCAGGCTATTCTGACTCCGTTCCATTGTTTTTTTCCCCTTCTCAGTATGCATATCATTGCAAACCCCATACGGATCCCTCAGTGTGGAGGTGCGATTAATCAATTCCTTGTTTAAGTGCATGGGGAACAAATGGCAACAAAAACCCCGACTCACTTGCAGTTGTGTCTGATCACACACTGACGGGCTGCACCCGCAGCTTCAAAGGGAGGTGTGATCTCACAACTGCAGGTCAAATTCCTCTGGGGGAAATAGCCTTGCTCCCCCCACACTTTATCTCGTGCATGTGACCGCAACCAGTGTGCATGAAGAAAAATAAGCAAACATCATGAGATTAGTAAAAGACCCAAACAAGCTTATTTCCTTATATATGTCATGAACACATACAGATTTACTAGATATTAGGTAGAGTCAACATGTCACAAGATATTGTGCTATTATAATCGTTTGCCTCCTGGATTTTCTTGTGCAGACAATGCAGTGTCTAATGTTATATGAATCCATCCCTACTATGCTACTTTATTTTCTTACATGAAGAAAAATGTGTCCAAATAATACATCAGAATAATAAAACCACCAATAAATGCAATAAAATGGTATTCCAAAAGGAGCCACTGAAGAAACTGCTCACCTCAAACACCATTTGAGCTTATCCCCTGCATTATGATCCTGGATCTGCAAACACAGTAGCCACATATGGTGTTGCATATAATTACACAAGAATGTGCGTCCAAACATTTTTCAGTTGGCAGTACAGATTATGAACCTCTGAAAGAGCCAACTACACCGTTGTCGACTGAATGCCACTGCTGCAGAAGGAATTCTAAGCATGCAAATTAGTAGAAAATGTACTGCAGGCTGTTGAAAAGCTTCCAAATTTGCTGATGCGTTTTCAAATGTAAGATTCTAAGTCACTAGATTATGAATATCCAGAGATGGGAGCTAATAATACAACAGTTTTTGGCACACCTTTTAAGTGCTTAAAGTCTTTCAACTACATTCCCTTCAGTAGTCCTTACAAATATCCTGTAAGGTAGACCAACGTGATTATCCCCATGTTACAAATGTGAAACTAAGACTGCAAAATATTGACTTGCCCCTTGAGTTCATTGCTGCCATGAGTTTTGAAGCAGAGATTTCCTGAGTCAGATGTTACTTTGTTCCTTTAGATGGTATTCATTAACCCAACACAATTTCTGCAACTATTCTAGGCCTGAGACACACATTTCACCAGCAGGTGGCAACCCAGGACCTGCTGAGCCACAAGAACATGACAGGAAATCACATGACATCACAGGCACATGACAGAGTCGTTTGGCAGGAAGAGAAACAGTGTTAAAAGGGAAAGTCTTTCCACTGTGGAGTCACTTAGGCTCCCTAGTCTTGCTGCCCTTCTCAGCGAGTGTGAAAAGAGAAACAGAAGGGTGGTACCTAGGTTTGCCAATCTCCAGGTAGGGCCTGGCAATATCCCCAAATTACATTACAGCTGATTTCCGGACTACAGAGACCAGTCCCCCTGAAGAAAATGGCTGCTTTGGAGGGTGGACTTTGTGGCATTATGCTTGGCTGAGGTCCCTCATCTCCCCGAACCCCTACCACCCCAGCATCCAAATCTCCGGGAGTTTCCCAGTGCAGAGTTGGCAACCCTGGTTGCCCTTGGCTCTCTACATTTGGGTCCTAGCTTCCAAAAGCAACCACAGAAAGGCAGTTCTTTTTGGGCAAGCAACCCAGTAACTGGGACTAGTCTGCAAGCCACTTGCGACCTCCAACACGACGCCAAACTGTTGATCAGATCTAAACTCAGTAGTTCTGGGGTTCAGAACAGAGCACTGAGTTTGCTTCGCACACCACCAGCAAAGTAGATGCCCACAGAAGTTCTCTGTTCTCAGAAGTCAAGTGGCCCACAGAAGAATCCCATGGCTTTGGTGACATCCGTAGAAGGCTCGTCTTTTATCTTAAATGCTTTTCTCTGGCTCTGCTGGATTCTCCACACACAACACACACCCAACAGTCAAGAGTGTTATGGAAAGTACAGTAAACATGCAGGAATGCAAAGTTATGCTTTCCATATGCACTTCATAAAAACACTGAAATTTCTTATTAAAATCCTGCGATAGCCTTCAAATGCTCTATATAAAATGGGTGGGAGGGAACTGGAGGGCACCAAATAGACTGAACTCCCTGACGGTGATAGGAAAAGACACTATTCAGATGATGCCCACTTTAACACAGCTTGGATTTTGCCTCTAGTGGGCCCACAGCACGAGAGTTCACACTTCTGGTTATCCATCTCCAAGATGTTCCCTGCCCCCTCATGTTTTAAATTGTGCAGGAAACACTCTGTCAAGCAATCGGGCTGCAATCCTACACATATTTCAGGCATCTGTGTAACATTACACACATGAGTTAAAGGGAGGCAAGATTATGCAGAGGCACAGCCGCTGTGCAAGAGTTGGACAGAGTGTGGAGAAAAGGTTTCTATTTTCTGCCATGCAATGTTTGGAACCTGACAAGTGGGTGGTTGTGTTGATACGGGATGCATAACAAGGCGGGCACTGTGCCTTCTGAATTACCTACTTGGCATGACTGTTGAGGCATGGGGGGAATATTTCTTTGTTAATGCGAGATGCTGGGAGTATGCAGAGGTGGCAGAAAAAGCTTCAGGCTGGGTCATGGGTAGAACAGAATAGGAGAACCCCTGCAGTTCTGCTAATGGGTGACTGGGGCCATTTGTTACTGTCTGTCCCAGTTTGTTGTGATTCTCCTGACAAATACGAGGAGTCTGTGTAAATTTGACAGATGGATCTCTTTTCAGATAAGAGCTGGAAGATAATGGTCAGCCCCTGGGATCTCCTTATAGTTGCTGAAATATCTATGTATTCGTCTCTGTGTATTATCTGAAAGGATGCTGAAGAGGGTTGCACTGCTTATGAAGGATCTAATCCCTGATCCTGTGTAGTATTCTGGATTAGCCTGAGCAATTGCAGGTTTGCCTGTCTCACTTTTTTTTTTTTTTTTTAAGGAATAGGGAATGGAAAACTTGAAATAGTTGCTTGCACCTAAGATAATGTGCTTTCTTTAAACTGTGTATAGAACTTAATTATTATGTCCATAGCCAGAATTTTTTTATTTTGGGGGGGGGAATGTATACAGTGGTGGTGAGTCCACATTATTTATTTACATTATTATTTATTTATACTTTAAAATTTACCAAGTTTCTACTTGAGATTCAGAATGAATTACATGGCATAAAACAATGCAATCGAATAGCATGAGAGACCTTTCTTCTGACTTGCCGACTTAGAGCTTGGGGGTAGTCCTGAAGTGATTCTCCTCATTCCTCCATGGTTGGGGACAGAGGGTGACGCTGGGAGATGGTCCCAAAGATGCGCAGGTCCCAGACCACTGAAGGCCTTAAAGGTCAATACCAGCACTTTGAATCTGACTCAGTATTCCACTGGAAGCCAGTGTAGCAGGCACAGCACAGGTTGCATATGTGCCGTCCGTGGCATTCCCGTCAGGAATTGCACCGCTGCATTCTGGATCAGCTGGAGTTTATTGGTCAGTCTCAATGGAAGGCCAGTGTAGAGCGAGTTACAGTAGTCTGATCTGGAGGTGACTCTTGCATGGATTACTATGGCTAGGTCAGGGCACAACAGAAAAGGGGCTAATTGCTGTGCTTGGCATAGATGGAAAAATGCCAGCCTGGCAATATTTGTGACCTGGGCTTCTATAGTTAAGGAGGCACCCAAACTCAAGACTGATTGTGCCAGTGTTAGTGGTGCCCTGTCAAGGGTGGGGAGTCTGTGCCCCAGCCCTGATGTGTGTCCACCCATCCTCCAGCCACAGAACCTCCATATCTCTCAGATTCAGCCTCAGCCTACTCTTTTTTAACCATCCCACCATGGCCTCCAGATCCTCAGCCAGATCATGTGGGGCAGCATCCAGGCGGCCATCTAGTAGCAACCTGAAACTCTGCACCAGCTGGACAAGGGGGGTGCATATAAATGTTGAATAACATCAAGAAAGAAGACTGCCCCTGAGGAACTCCACACATTAAGGGGTACCCAGTTGACACCCTCTCTCCCAGCAACCTGACATTTATTTATTTATTTATTTGGATTTATACCCTGCCTAGCCAGCAAGATAGTTCTTAACTAACCTCAGCTTGCTGAAGCTCCTTTTAGCTGATGCAATTAAAACAGGAATTGTCAGCAACATCTTCAAAACCACAACTATTTGGGAATGCAGGGCTCAGCGAATTATGATGTAGTGCAAAGTCTCTACAAAGGATCATTCTACAAAGGTTAAATAATAACCCAAATGTCCCCTTGTAAATCCATGAAGATCCCCCTCCCCCATATTATTTGTCCCTCTTCCACTTTCCTGAGTTGCAGTGTGCTAAATGGGAATTCCCCCCACTAATGTATCACCATAAAAATGTCTTTTTCTTCCTTTGAGCATGAAATGAAGTTTTGCTCACAGAGCTCACAGAACAATGTGTATTTTCCTGGATGGATGGCCCCTTTAATTCACAACACAATCTTCCATTGATCTCACTCTCCATCCCCAAAGTCCAAAGCCCTGCTCTGCTTTGGCTCCAAATAAACTTACTATAGGAAAACTCAAGGATAGCTACAGGCACTTAGGCTGGAATGCAATATGGTTGCCAGCCTCCCCTGGATAAAATGGCTACTTCAGAGAATAGACCATATGGCTTTATACCTGCTTAATGTCCCTTCCACACCTTCCCAGTCTCCATCCCCAAAATCTCCAGGAATTCTCCAACATAGAGTTGGCAACCCTAGTAAGCCCAGCTAAAAGAGAAGGCAAAATTGTGTCCACCACCAATCCATCATCACCTTTAAAGTAATTTTTAAGTGCTACAACAACTAATTCATTGAGGGCTTGTGGTGTAGAGCTCTTCCCCACCCCCAGCATTTTCAAGGGCCAAAACAGCTAAGCAGGTGCCCACACACCCTGCAAAATGGTGTGTGGGAGGAGGGAGAAAAACAGGAGGAGGGAGAAAAACTGCCTCCCTCATTGGAAAAGCTGGGGAGGGAGGCAGGAAAAATGCGCCCTCCCTCATTGGTGGAAGAAAGACTTGTGACAGATTTCACACCATCCCCTAGTGCTGATTGGAGGGGTATAACAAATGATTGATGGGGCACCACCCTTTTTTGTATCACCATGGCTAAGGCTCTGGTTATGTCTCAGATTTTTATGGACTGGGCCTAAGAATTCTGAATGTGCCTCCAGCCTGTGACACCCTCCAAGTTTATAGGAAACATCCAACCAGAAGAACAAGAACTGACCCGGATTATACCTTTTTCTCCATTCACGGATTGGTTATGGGGAGCCGCTTACATGGTCTGGGCTAGCTGTGTAGCACTTCTTGCCAGCTGTGTGGATACTTAGTCAGGATATACCAAAACCCTCCACCCAGCCTTCACAATTATGGTCACCTGGATGCACTTGTATTCTGCTGTGAGTGAGTCTACTGTACTTGGGTAGAAGTGGAGGAAAGAACACATGCCTGCATTGCCATGAGATGTTCTGATAGCTGTTCATTATACGGTTTTAAAGATGATGGCAAGGTGAACAAATGTAGCCATGAAGGCACTCTCTATGTTCTGAAATTATGTATCTCTTGTATGCTAGGAGCAAACTTTAAGGGGTGATTACCATCATGCTCTGTTTGTGGGCTGGTCACTGCTGGCACCAGAATGTTGGGCTAGCTAGATCTCAAGTCTGATCTAGCAGGGAAATTGTTATACTTTAAGGACCATGGCTGTAGCCATACTTTGTTGAATATTATATTGTTACTGGGCTGCAGCCATGATTCACCTTGTCCGCACAGGAAAATCCAGTTGAGTGAAATGACTGTAGTACAACAGTAGTATGATATCCAATGATGTATGATGGACTGAGTGGTTGTCTCCACCACTGTCTTTAGCTTGTGTAGGCTAAGACTTGGATTCAGTAACACTCTCAATGGATGACTGTCTTACATGGAGGCTGGGAAAATATGGTAGTGCCTTTAGAGCTGGGCACTCAACTGGTGAGAGCTTCCAAGTGAAAAACAGTATGGGAGGTTCTGTGGGTTTTTTGGTTTGTACCAATGTGAGTCTCCCTTATTGAGCTGTGATACCTGGAAAAAGGAATCCTGTGAATACTGTGTGAATCAAAATATGTACCCAACTTGCTACCAATATACAGACAACCAGCACCATTCAAGTATAGAAGCACCACCCTCTTGCAATGGCACTGTATCATCTGTTCTGCAGTTCTGCTGTTTGTTGCTCATTGTTTGAGACCAATTTCCCAAACTACCTCATAAAAATGAAGTGATGACTGGTCTGACCAGTTCCCACATATTTTTACAATCCATTGCACACCTTTGTTTGTGGCGGAAGGCAGGATGCATGATTTTCACATATATGCTTCTTCATTCTCAGCTTGCTCAAGTAGCCAAATATCTGGGATAGATCAGGAGAACAATGTGAGGGAGTGAATTCATGGGAAAAATATTCAAACATATTGAGAACATTTGGGCGATTTGGCGAAGGAGGAGTAAGACCAGTTTGTAGACTTTTATTAGTCTAACTACTTCCTGTCCATCATTATAAACAACAGATTCATCAGCTGGGATGCACAATAGAGCAGTAGCCCTAGAAACAACTAGCTTCCAAGGGACAGCAAATATCTACACCAATTAGTCATGTTTTTTATGAAGCAACTACAAGGTAAAGGAATTTATGTGAAATAGATGTGGTTAAAATGAGAGGAGCTTTTGACATTTACTAGGGCAGATGATAAGAGCTATTGCACCATCACAGATTAGGCCTTTGCTTATCTTTATTGCTATATTTTTGCAACATGTTCTGAGAAGTAGACTGGGCTCATAAAGATTTTTTCCCCCAATTAATGTCGTTGCAGCATATTTCTCCCCTTCCATCCCAGAACATTTTGCATTAAAAAAGCCCTAAACCAATAGAGATTGGGGCTAAAAGAAGGTGTTCTAAATTCCAAACTCCTGGATGACACATATATTTATGATGCTTTAACTATTGTCTCCATCTGGATTTTGGTCTGTGCTACTAATTGGAAGAGTTTGCCAAGTTCTTGTGCCTTTGTTATGCGTCTGATGATTACTGAAACTCACACCATATCACATATTTATCTCCTGCAACGATTCCCGGTTGTTTATTGCAGGCTGGAAAAAAAATCTTCCCCCGGACCAAGAAATGTTCCTACCGAACAATTGGGTTTTGAATGTGGTGAATTGTTGGAGAGTTTGCTATAAAAGAGGAATCTTTCTTGAATATTCTTCAAGCAAGGCTGTTTCGTAGGGTTGCCAGCTCTGGGCTCAGAAATACCGGGATATTTTGGGGGTGGAGCTTGGGGAGGGGAGGGACCTCAGCAGGGTATAGTGCCATAGAGTCCACCCTCCAAAGCAGCCATTTTCTCTGTCGTCATTCCCCCTTTTGCAACAACAACAACAAAAAGGAAATTGGAGGCCAGATAATTTCCTAACTGCTGCTTCAGTGGACTTCAGTGTAATTGAAAACCCAGTTTGCCATTTCCCAATAAGTCATGTCTTTCGTATTCATATCAGAGTACAAAATGTTTTGCAAAAAAAGTGGCCCTTTCTCAGTCATAACTCTTAATTCTTGGACTGCAGTTGGCTCTGACTGTCCAGCTTCATCCATGATTTCTCAGAAATAACTCCCATTGATTTTAATGGGTTGATACTCAAGGAATTATGCTTAGAACTGCAGTTCGGGTATCTCCCTTTTACAAACTGCACTCTCTATTAGGTGACCCCTCATTGTCAGAAGAAGAAGAGGAGGAGGAATAGATTGGATTTATACTCCGCCCTTCACTCAGAGTCTCAGAGCAGCTTACAAACTCCTTTCCCTTCCCTTCCCCACAACAGACACTCTGTGAGGTAGGTGGGTCTGAGAGAACTCTGAGATGCTGAATATTTCTTTCAAGTATATCTTTATATGGTACAATCTGAAATCAATCATATCCTAGGGAAATCTAAGGGTAGAGTAAACCTCAGGTATGACCATGAGGGGAATCATTCAGTTTATTACGCAAAAATGAAACTCTTGCCATGGTGACTTTAACTGTGTCAACAATAAACCAAACCATCCAGTCGAGAGAGGCTAATGAATACAAATATTGGTTCCTTGGTTATATTTTACATTACCCCAGGGGATGTTGAGCCTCACATCATGCCTGTGAAGGAGACTGGGATGAGAGGGAATAATTTTTCCATGGATGTCCAGTGAGCTACAGAGCCTAGCAAAGATTTCAACCATGGTTCTCAAGTCAATATATGGACTTCTTGAACCACTTGTTACATAATGAGCTATATCTTTTCAGTCCACTCAGCAAAGTCCGAAGCCCTCCTCCAGCACAAAGAGACTTCCCCCAGCTTAACTGGTTCTTCCTCCAACAGAGGAGCCATAAGTTGGCGGAAGGCTCCTAAGGACCTACGGAGGGATTCCACCCAACAACACTGATACCAGTGGCACTGAAATGCTTATGTCAGCTCTGTAATGATGTTTTAGTTATGCCGTTTTGCGTGATTAAAAATGTTGCCTCACATTCCTTTCATTCAATAGGTACTTAAAAAAAATTGTTCTGTTTCTGTTGTAATCTTTAGACATAATGGTGGCAGTGGAGATGGGAGTCTGGTTCAGAAGGGATCAGCATGAAGTGCTTGCCTTTTGAAACATGATGTTTTGTTTTGAGTTCCTCTGCTGGACCTTGCACAGCTTGCAAATATTGCCTGCTGACTCCGAGACTCTAGTTTCAGCACTGGCTTTAGACCACTCTTCATGTGGAATCTACCAGACAAATGTGTGTTCTTAAGTAAAGCAGAGATGATACAATCTAACACGTACAAACACACAAATACTCAGGGCTTTTTTTGTAGAAAAAGCCCAGCAGGAACTCATTATCATAATAGGCCACACCCAACAGCAGAAACTCATTAGCATATTAGGCCACACCACTGACAGCACAGCTTATTAGCATATTAGGCCACACCCCCATGTTACCAGAAGAGTGGTTATCCAGCCATACCCACCTTTTGCTTCTTATTCTGTTTACCTTGTTTGTTGTCAAAACCCAGGGCTTCTTCGTAGCAGGAATTAATTTGCATGTTAGGCCACATACCCCTAATGTAGCCAATCCTAATGAGTTTCTGCTGTTGGGTGTGGCCTATTATGCTAATGAATTCCTGCTGGGTGTGGCAAACTCAGGAGCCAGCCGGAACTCCGTTCCTGTGCGTTCCTGCCCAAAAATAGCCCTGCAAATTCTCTTAGCCATTGAGGAACTATTGTTGAAACAAAGGCAAGAAGCAATTCCATGGTGGTCACTATTACCAGGGGTCCATTGGAGTGGGAGCGCACAGGAGCGCAGCTCCGGGAGTGAGGAGTCCAGGGGGCGGGCACATGACCAAGCCCCGCCCCCTCCTCGGCTTCCCCGAGCAGTGCAGAGGAGCAGCGCCCCGGGGAAAGCCCTGCTAGGGTCTTTATTGTTTTTAATGTTTTGTTTTAATATTGATAATTTTATCATTGTTCCTTTTATGACTGTGTGCTGCTTTTCCAGAGACTTGCTCAAGATGGCATATAAATTTTCTAAGCATACCATTTTTTATCTGGGCACATGGCACATAAGTACTGGAGAAATTTCACCAACCCTTCAGCAGCTTCTACCCCATCAGTTTGGTGTAGTGGTCAGGAGCTGGACTCTAATCTGGGAGAACCGGGTTTGATTCCCCACTCCTCCACATGCAGCTGCTGGTGTGACCTTGGGCCAGTCACAAGTTCTCTCAGAGCTGTTCTCTCATGAGCAGTTCTCAAAAGACCTCTCTCAGCCCCACCTACCTCACAGGGTGTCTTGTTGTGGGGAGGGGAAGTGGAAGGGATGGGTGGTGCACATGTCCTGGGTATCTCAAGTCTACTTGAAACCTGGTGGTTTCAAGGGAGCAGGAAGAGACTGAGGGTGTGTTCTTTACGCTTATTTTTATTGCACAAAGTATTGGATGGGGAAGGGAATGGAGGAAGAGCAGGTCAGTTTCACTCACCTGTGGAGTGGAGCCTGAGGGGCGGGTGTTGCCTTCTGACACACTTCCGGTGTGTTAGGGGGTGTGGCATATGCAAATGAGTTATGCTAATGAGCTCCTGCACCTCTTTTTCTACGAAATGACCCCTGACTATTACCCATGTATCATTATAGATGGACATCCATTTTTACGCGCAGGTGTATGTTCATTGACATGTTTCACAATTGGTGTTCAAGATATGCACTCATAAGTTAAGTCCCACTGAACTGTACAGAAGAGAGCTACAAGGAGACTTGGCAGAAAGTGTGGATTTTTTTAATAGTTCTGCAGTGCCACAGTAGTCTCATGTCCAGATCCAAGTATACCCTCCATCCAGGGGCAGTGATTTTAGGTCGCCAGTGATTCTAGGGACAAAGATAATTCAATTATATTCCAGATTCATCAGTGACTTCCTATTTGGCTACATGAGCAGATCATTCATTTTTAGCTGGGACAGCTTCTGATGTTATACGAATGCCAACAAACAGAAGGACAAGTCACTAGAAGGTATGGATCCAGTCAAAGCAAAACAATCATTAAAAGCAAAAGGTACAAAATTTGGGGTGGATCCCATGATCATGGTCACCAATCTTCCCAGCTTTCCCCTTCCTGTTTTTTCTGAACCAGAGGAAGTTTATTCTAGGATGCTCAAATAATTTGGAGTCAGGAGACTGCAGTGGGGAGGGGTAGAGGACAAAATCTGTGGAGCTCTTCTGAAAGAAGAGAAAGAAACAAGCAATTTTGCTCCCTTCCTGCACTTACCACTGCAATCTCTTGACCTGGGTGGATATAAACTTTCCTAGGATCAGGAAAAGGAGTGCTAACCTCCAGGTGTGACCTGGAGAACTCCTGCTATTACATTTGATCTCCAGATGACAGATATCAGTTCTCCTGGAGAAAATGGCTGCTTTGGAGGGTGGACTTTATGACAATATACCCTGCTGAGGACCATCCCTTCCCTTCCCTTCCCTTCCCCTCCCCAAACCCCACCTCCAAAATCTCCAGATATTTTTCTACTCAGAGCTGGCAATCTACTCAGAGCTGGCAATTTTTCTACTCAGAGCTAGTCTGGAAGAATTGCTGATGAGAGGGGAAAGCCAGGGATATCCAAGGCCCTTGTGCAATCATTGTGTGGTCTTTTTACAAGATCCAAACAAGTGTAATCATTATATATTTAAGTGCTTCAAAAAGAGGGGGGGGGCATGAAGGGCTTAGAACAATTTTCACTTTGATTTTTAAACCCTTTTATAGGCCTGTTGGAGTCTATTAGTTGAATTCCCTACAATGCTAAGATATTGCAATGATTTGGCTGAGAAACTCAGATTTAGTCATTCTTCACAATGCTGTATTTCTTTATGTATTTCTTTATGTGCACACACAGATCATGTTTATTCTACAGTGCGTATCCTACCAACTAGCCCACCAGTAACCTCTAGTCATCAGTAGCAATATTCAAATCTGGTGAGTAGCCATGTTGGTCTGAAGCAATAGAACAAAGTTAGAGTCCTGTGAGACCTTTAAGACCAACAAAGTTGAATTTTGGGTTTAAGCTTTTGTGTGCCTTCACACGAAAGCTTATACTCAGAATTAAACCTTGTTTTTCTTAAAGGTCCCACTGGATTCAAACTTCGTAATATTCAGATCTGAATTCAATCTGCAGCATCATAAAACACTTTCATGAGAAAGGGACGTCTTAACAATAAAACCTCTTGCCATCTTAAAACATCTGAATGATAAAAGCAAATAGGCCAAACAAATGGAACCTATAAAACCACAACATGTATCTAGTGCATGTTTCCAGCCACATCACTCATCATTCAGTCTCATCCTCTAAGAAGACACCCTGATACATGTACAGACTACAAGCAAAACATCTAAATAGGTTTAGGATTTAGGTAGATATCTAAAATGAAGGTGTCATTCTTGCTCTTCAAGACAGTCATAAGAAAGACCCTCAGTATTTTCTCTGGTCGCTGCAATCCATGTTAGGACCGAGCTCACGATCCATTTTAAGTCTCTTTGGCTCTTCTACACTTTTTATAGGATGAAGTCAGTGGCTCACAGTATGCATTCAACATGCAGCTCCTCTTCAAAGCTGTGGTCATTTGGCATGTTAACCTGATCGCTGCAGGGTAGCCTTATCCTGACATCAAAGAAAGAATAATTTCAGAAGATCTCTCCACGCTCCCACATAAATAATAATTGCCTAAACATGCACTTTTACATTCAAAATGGAATGGGAAAAACAGTTCTCAGTGAAGGGTTACATAACCTGCCGAACACAGCTGGCTTCTCATCTTTTAAAGCTTATCCTGCTAGGCAGAGAGAATGCCATTTATGACCACTTACAGTTGAAAGGCCTGACCAGATAACAGCTACATGTGCTCATGCTTGGGTGCTTCAGTGCTTGGGAAATATCCTTGAAAAAATTACGACGTTTCCTTTAAAAATCTCCTGCTCTCATAGTGAAAAAACAACAGTGCAGACCGTTCAGCACATGCTACCTTGCAATTGACCAGTGGGTCAGTAAGAAAAGAGCATGGCTTGAAGCTGTCTTGTGAGAGATACTGACACACTGAATCAGTGTAACTGGGGCACTGTTGGCCACAGCTTTGTTACCCTAGAGGAGACAAGGAGACTTTCTCTCTGGACCAGCTAGTTGTGTCTCCACAGCAACTTACTGTAACAGGGATGAGGGGACGTGGAATGGTACAGTGTAGCCCAATCTCGTCAGATCTCGGAAGCCAAGCAGGGTAGGTACTTAGATGGAAGACCACCAAGAAAGACTCTGCAGAGGAAGGCAATGGCAAATTACCTCCACTTAATCACTTGCCTTGAAAACCCTATGGGGTCTCCATAAGTCAGTTGTGATGTGATGGTACTTTAAACACACAACAGGGATAAGGCATCTTTAAGGCAATGCTAGGTATGCACATTTCCTTTTCTCCAGAAGAGCATCAGAAGGGCCCGTTCATGAAGCTGCAAACTTTCAAAATTCTATCACATTGATACCTGATACCTAGCAAGTTGGCCCACATAAACAACACATATAGTCCTAAAATGTTGGAAGGGGTGTGACAATATAGATTATATACACTGCTGGATTTTTTGTCCCAGAATAATCCCTTTTTGGAATGAAGTGTTAGATCAAATCCAGTCTATTGAGTCAATAAAGATAGATCCTAAGCTGAAAAATTTGTTTTTGAACAGCTGGGCTGCTGAATATGACAGCTTCTCCATCATTGAAAGGATCTCAGTATTGCTTTTTGTGGCTAAAACTGTCATTGCCACACAGTGGCAATGGCAATGACACCCACTCTTTCTCAATGGCATAAAAAGCTGTGGGATTTATATATCATGGCTAAACTTTCAGATAATCTTATGTGATTTGACAAATGTCCTACTCAAACTAATTTTGTTGCTACATGGCTTCCTATTTTGGAATATCTCTCCAACCAACAAGGTTCTCCCGATGCAATGGATGGTTTATGGTTGTGGTAAATCCAGTTTATTACTCTTAGGGGTATAAGACAGTTAAAATTTGGTTACTCTTGATTCTCTGTAATATTCTGCACTGACAGTCCTATATTTTTGTTATGTGTATTTCACAATATGTAGCATTCCATCTACATGGTTCACAACACCCTATTCATTGCTAATTTTCTTATGCGATGATATACTCAGGCCAATTCCGTACAAGTGCTTTGCTTCCCTTTCCTCCCAGGTTTAATTGGTCCGAATCAGTGTGTGCGTTTCTGCATTACAGGAATCTGACCTGGGTTGATGCTGGTTCTTCATTTCCACATCTGTTCTTGCCCCGAATCTTGAGCCCCCACCCATCTCCCCCCTCTTTTTTAAAAAAAATGTAGGCAGAGTTTTGTTATGACGTCGTGACACAACAAAGTCATGATTGGCCAAGGTTTTTCATAATTCCCGGGAAAGTATATCATGCACCCGCCCCTTCCCTCCCTTTTTTAACATAGGTAGAGTTTAACATAGGTGGACCTCCATGCCGCCATTACGGCATCATGTTATCACTTTCACCATTTGGAAATGCCTGCAAAAAGAAAAAAAGGTTGTGCCAGGGTTGGAGGGTGGGAAAGGGATGGGAAATGGAGGGGGAACATGCAACACAACACATGTAACCCCTGCAGAAATTGTGTCCACACCACCACGCCACCCACAATACATTGGCTCCGCAAAAAATGTTAACCACACAACGATGGATCAATGTCATATTGTTGTAATGCAACCGGGGGGACACACAAAAAAACAGCTTGCACTGCGTCTCAAAGCCATCAATACATATTTTTATAGTAGCATGACACAGGCACGACTTTTGTGCAAACAATGCAACACAGAAATGTGGAGACATCAACAACAAAAGTACATTTTTAAAAAGACATTTAAATGCCAGTCAACGGTGGATCAATGTTGTGCCGTGTTGCTGTAACAACCCCCCCCCCCCCCGCTCACGCCAGGGTGGGAAAGGGAGAGGATAGGCAGGAAAGGAGAGGGAAAGGGGAGGGAAAGAAGCAGAGGAGTATTGAAAGGGTGGAGCAAGAAACCCCAATTTCGGAGTTCCACACTTGAATGCCCCGACTTCACTCTCGTGGCAAAAAATAAACCTGAAAATCCTGGAAACGGAAGATCCGGGGGAACCGAGGATTACATTTGGGCCAACTGCAGACCTGGAGCAACAAGTGGGGAACTGTTGCTCTGCCCCGGATTTTATCAGGGAGTAACACGGGGCAACAACTAGTGTGGAATCGGTCTCAGTTGACTTTTTGATCAATGTATTTTGACCTTGTATTTGCACTGTAAACTGAATAAAATTTATTGTAAAAAAAGAAGAAGGGCCCATTTATTGCAGTGCACATGAACAGTGTCATGTTGGAACTCCACTCAGGAGACTGAAAAGGTGAAGTTACAGGCAAAGGACGGCATACTATACACAAAATACGCCGTCCAAAATTGTAGCTAGAGCATTCTGTACAGAATCAGCAAATGGGGTTGTTATCACTCATGGATTTAGTTGAAATTTGCAGCGATCATGTATTTTTAATTGTATTTACAGCCAACTTTTTTTCACAGAGGGGGCTTGGTGGAACCCCTCTGGCCAGGTGTCCAAGTTCATATTTGCTGTGAAACATGTGCTCATCCTTATTCCAACAGAGTGAGATGTACTTAACAATAGTATAGGTAATGAGCCTCAAAGATCTCAAGATTGCTACCTGAATATGTTGTAATTAGTGAAATAACACAAAACAGCCAGTTGGGGTGCATTCTTGGGATGGAGATACTGAACCTATTGGTAGTAGTTTTAACTGGAAAATTCTTTTGTAATCTTTAATGTATTTATTGCATTAAATGCCCAAGCACCTAACTTTGAAAACAAAAGCTGCGTATCATACTACAAGTATGCTTTTGCTGTCAAATCCACTGACCTTACACCAACTCACAAGTTAGATCATAAAATTTTATTTTATCCTGTGTTTTGGCCGCAAACACTCTTCATTAGCATAGGCCTGGAAATTTTTAAAAAAGTAGTTGTAAAATGCTGGAAAGGAGCATGAAATCTGAGTCTCAACACAGAATAAACTGTGTGTGTGTGTGTGTGTGTGTGTGTGTGTGTGTATATATGGATGCCAGTGTTTCTGATTACCACATCTTATGTAATGCATTATCAATTAATAATTCCACAGTCATACCGTGAGGGTTGGCATGGAATGAAGTGGAAAGAGATTTGGATCTTATGTGGCAAATCAAATAGAAAATTCAACAGCATGCTCCTGAAAACATACTTCCTCAGTACGTGTCTCAGGACATAGTAGGGACATTAGGAAAGAACAGGGCATTGTTTCTATGACAGTACTTTGTTTCCTGTTTAAACAACAGATACCACCATGGTAACATCTCAAGTGCCTCAAAAGTTGATTTGGCCAAGACAACAACATGTGAATTTTGAAATAAACACAGGTCAACTATCTATGCATAACAAAACACTTGAGGGAAAGGAAAGCCCACTGGCTCAATCTAACTCACCCTTCATGTGAATGATGGTGCTCCAGATAGTCCATACTATGCTACTAATATGGAATGCTTCTGAAATACAGAGATATGGCTGCTATATGATCAGTCAGAATAAGCATGTATTCCAGTTTTGCATTCTTTACCTCCATTTGGAGGTTATGTGGTGATGAAGTACAATGCAGTAATGTACCTATCATCAAGTCAATTAACTCCTATTAGGTTAAATGTAAAAAAAAATGCCTTAGAAGCACAGAAGCTATATGGTTTACATAATCTCCCTGATCCTCCATGTTTCCAGGTTAAGGGGAAAATGCTGTTCAAACAAATTACAAATGTGATCTGACTCCAGTGGTAAAAAGAGAAAGAAACGTTACTTACAAAAATAGAAATACATCTTCATGAAGGTACATTTAACTTATTATGAACAGATTAACTTCAAAAAGGTTAACGTGCTACAGCTCCAAGAAAAGAGAGAGAAGGTCCTATATAAGATGAAATAGAAGGCAAGCAATGACCAAAGATGGCTCAGCATCAAACTGATGAGAGGTGGGTGGGGCCAAGTGTAGCTTCGTGAGAGAGCTCTCTCAGACTTATTCCTTTCCCTCCCAGATCCTCTTGCATGCTTCCCTCCAGAGTTACAATATCAATACTTCTTCTCCGTGTCACATGCAAGAGTTCTCAAGTTTCAGCTTATTTCAAATCTGTCCCTCAATAGCAGTTTGGTCAAGATGTTGGCCACCATCTCTTCTGTTGAACAGTTCTCCATCTCTATTATGCCCTTCTCAGTTAGATCACACACGTGCAGCCATTTTTTCTGATTGAAAAAATCTTAATGCAGCTCTGGTTGTCTTCTTTAAATTGACTTGGCTTTTGGTCATCAGTTCCAGAGTCCTTTATTAAGTGGGCTAGCCACAATCGTTCTCTAAATGCTTCAACACATGCTATACATTCAGACTCTGTGGAAAACAAATTTATTGTAGTTTGCTTTCTACTGGCCCAGGAGATTGACCCACTTCCATACAGGGACAAGTATCCACTTGTGGATTTATAATCTAAGGTGTCTCTTGCTCAGTCTGCATCGGTGTAACCAGCTAATTTTGGACTACTAGTGGATGGCAATTTTAGTTTCAAATCTAAAGTTCCTTTTAGATATCTAGCCACCCATTTTACCCACACTTTCTTGGTAGATTCACTTATCTTTCTCCTAAGTATCCCAACAGTGGTTGACATATTGGGTCTGCTAGTGCTGCTTAGGTACAGAAGTTTTCCTACGGTGTTTCTGTACTGATTGTCTTTAAGTAAATGTTCACTTATTTTGGTGCTCTTAAGAAAGTCAGTTTCCGTCGGTGTTGCCTTTGTGTTAGCATTTTCTAGACCTAACCTCTTTAAGAGTTCAACTTTTTTTTTGTCTCTGGTTTAGGAGAAATGAGCCATTTTCCTCAGTTTCAATTTTGATGCCCAGGTATCATGAAACATCTCTTAGCTCCTTAATTCTACTTCTCTGTTCAGGCACTGTTATAATCCATTTGCCTGTCATAACACAAAATCAAGTCATCAATGTACGTGAGAATAAAAGTACAATGTCCATCTTTGTGTTTTTTTGAAAAAAAGACTTAGTTTTTTTGAAAAAATTGCTCTTACATTGTTCTGCTATTTTTATCTCAGCTGTTTACATTAAACTATTGCTATTATGTGGTGTTAAAAATAGATTAAAGCCACAGATTGCTAAATTTTCAAACACCTTCTCAGTTCAGAGATATATTTTCCACAATTTTCTCTGTTACATAACCTTGTTTTGCAAAGTTTTCTCATCCATACCCCTTGCGATTTAATACTAATAAACCCAAAATACTCTTCTAGGCTCTTAAGCATTTCTTTTGCTCTCTTAAAATTTTCAAACATGAAACTGTCATCCAATTATCCCATAATAATGTTGGAAATCCCATTTTTGACAACCCAAGAGTCCAATTCCTTGCTTTTTTCTGTTGGTTTTTCTTCCTCTAGGATCCTTGCAGCTACTTTTTCTTCAAGAGGTATATGGAATCTTTTAAACCAGCTTTTATAGTTCTCAGCAGTAAGTTCTGGGATCTTCAAATATCTGCTTGATTCACCCATTCTTATAACAGCAACATGGAGAAAAACAATGAAGAATTTTTTAAATGTTTTTTAAAAAACAAGGGTATCTGCTAATCAAAGACTTTAAGTCCTTTTTAAACCTTTAAGACTAATCTAAGTTGCTGATAGACTCTGGGCCCATAACCTATTGGGTTCAATGTAAAAAAGTCATTTGTCTTGGAAGCACAGAAGCTTTACGCCATATCCCTGCTCCTCCATGATTCCCAGTTAAGGGGGAAAGGCTATTTAAACAAATCACAAAGATTATCTGACTCCAATGGTAACAAGAGAAAGAAATGTTTTACCAAAAAAAGAGCATATTTTACATAACATTCCTGTAGGTACATTTAAACATATTGTGAACAGATTAACTTCAAAAAAGGTTAACTTGCCACAGCTCCAAGTCCAGATAAGAGAGAGAAGGTTCTATATGGGATGAGCCAGAAGGCAAGCAACAGCCAAAGATGGCTCAACATCTATCCTATGAGAGGTAGGTAGGGTGAACTGCCAAGTGCACCTGAGTGAGAGAATTCTCTTAACCCTTTCCATCCCAGATCCTCTTGCATGCAGAGTTACAACATCCAACAGTTCATTGACAGTGACCACACCATTTGCCTCTAGGAAGGAAATAGAGAAGCCAAGCGGGGTAATGTGTATAAAGGGAAACAGCTCCTAAAGTTTAGCCTTGGGAATATAATGTTTCAAATGCTGAGGCTTAACAACTTTGTGATCATGGCTGCCATAGTTGGCAAAATGTGGAGTGAAGGCCTGTGGCTTTATATTAGTTTCATAATTAAGTCCATATTCTGTCATCTGAAGAAAATGAGGCCTTTCAGTTGTAGGTGGTCTTGGAATTTACAATTTCTTCTCTTTATAGTGTGTTTATTAGCATTTGAAAAATTCCCACTTAGCATATGTATAGTGATTGAATGAAAGCATCACTACCCAAAAAAACTAAATATGTAAAAAAAAGAGTTTAGTTAGTGCGCTATAAAATATTGTAATCATTCAATCAACAACAGGAGGGAACTGGCACATCAGAACAAAAAGAGAAGGCATTAGCCTTCTAAACCTGGCACATTTTGTGCATGCATTTAATAAGAACTGAAATTGCACACAATCCAAAGCTAATACACTTGTTGTTGCTGTTAGCCATTCAGTTGTGTCCAACACTTAGCCTATTACTATTATTGTAAAAGTACATTATTACTAAATTATAAGAGATTAAGGACAGTAGTTCTTAACTCAGGCTATTTCCACATCTAGTGGCATGCAACACACCCCTATTTTATGTGGGAGTTTCTACATGACACCATGTTCTTTCTGAGCACAGTTCCTGGGATTTCCAGGGCTTTTGTCTTTAAGGCAGAGCAAAGCAAAACCTTTTGTCTTTAAGGAAGAGCACAACAGCTGCAGAGAGAGTTTATCTGTGAATGCTCTGACTACAGCCAATCTGAAGGGTGGTGGTGGTGGAGCTTAGAGCTGCCTTCAAAATTGCAGTTCTCAGCTCTGGCATTCCCCCTCCCTTTTAGCCCTTTAATAGGGCTTTAAAAAAAGCCTCAGTTGCACGGCTCAGTTGTGAGCCACAACTGAGCTGTTTTGGAACAGGGAGGAAAGATTGCCAGGCTGTGAGGTAACATGTACTGACCTTACATGATTTTTTTCAGGTCACTGATTCTGCACTGACATGACAAATAGGAAAAGGGCAATGAGGGGCAGTATCAGCATCAAATGGTATGGGGCCAGAGGGTATGAATATTGTCCCCACAAGCTATGATCCCACTTGCAGCTTCTTTCACAGCAAGGACAGCTTTTCCCACCTCATGTGAAAGCACAATTAGAAAAGATGCCTTTACACACTTATCCCCTATTTTGACATATTTATTGCTTTGGTGTCCTTTCCCCCCCCTCCCAATCAAATCGAAACAACTGTTGACCTCATAGCCTTAGCTTGTTATTTAGTTTTGTTTTTTTGCATAATTTAAAACATCCTCATCATGTTACATGTACGTTTGCTGTTTAGCCGGTCTATAAATTTGAGCTTTACCTCCATTCCAGTGTATTTGAAAAAGTGTGTATACACAAGAAGGCTCATACCTTGGATAAACCTTTGTTGGTCTTAAAGGTGCCACTGGACTCTACTTCTGTTTCCCCTGTATGTTAGTTCATTCTGGAGATAACTTCCATTATGAAATTTTCAATGTTTTCATTATGAACTAAACTTCTCATTAGTCCTAATAGGAATTCACTTTACATTTCCCATGTAACTATATGCCATCAGGTCTCTCTGTGAAGACTGCTATTTGTTCAAACTTCAAATTATCCCAATGCCTCAAAAGACCATTATGTGAAAAATAAGTTGTGCTGTGTATATGTATGAGCTGTCAAGTCACAATCAATTTATGGCCACCCTAGTAAAGGGCTTTCAAGGCAAGTGAGAAGCAGAGGTGGTTTGCCATTGCCTTCCTCTGCAGAGTCTTCTTTGGTGGTCTCCCTTTCCAGTTACCTGCTTACTGGTGCAGGGCTTAATAAGAAGGGGTCCTGCAGAGGTCCACAAAAACACACCACACAACAATTTGGGAATAAAAACCAGGCCACAGCTTTTATTGATTACAGACCAAGGAGCATTGGCGAAGCATGGGGGTGGATTCTAGAAAACTGAATGACCCACCTGCCTGCCTGCTGAGGGAAAAACCTGGGAGTGACAAATACTACTGGTATCACAAGGGCAACTGCCACTGAGTGGTGCCAATTTGACTACCTACCTACCACATGGTGGTTCAAACCCCCAGACCCCTTAACGGGGTCCCCCAAAAGGGGAGAGGTGGACATGCAGGCCCATCTTCCCAAAAAGGATCCACCCAGATGTGCAAAACTGCCAGCTGTGACAACAAAGAACTTAGAAAAAACCTTTAAATCTAGGGAGGGTGGGTGGGGATCCAACAAAAATTGCACTGCCAGACCTCGCTGGCAGTGCTGCTTAAATTTTCCCAGGCGGGCTCTACATCACCAGTGTGTAGAGCCTGCCAAATTCAAGTCCAATCAACTGTCCCCATCCAGCCAACGTGGAGCCAACCAATGCAGTCGCCCCAGGCTCCTGCCTCTGCTGGCCATTAGCCTGATTGGGGGGGGGGGACTCCTCTAGCCCTTTTCTGCCCATCAGCAATCTGGCCTTTTCAGGTTAGTCTCGGCAGTGTTTAGCTTCTGAGATCTGATGTGATGAGACTATATCATGCCACCTTTCCTCCCACTGTTTATATTATTGGAACTGAAACATATAGATGGCATTCGGATTTACTGTGTGTGATACATTTTCAAACTTATGTTTTGAAAAATTAAGTCGGGAAGTTAATAGAAATTACTAGAAACTTGTCTTTGTAATGTCAGAATGATCTGAACCAAACATGAGGCTGTGTTTCTGCAAAACCCTTGGATTCCTCTCTGCAGTCTAAGCCTCCCATCTGCGTATCTATTTTTTTGGAAACTACGATCTTTGCCTGTTTTTCTGACGTCTTTTCAAAATGCACATAAGGAACTGCAGCGATGAATACAGCCCCCTCAAACTAGGCTTGTGTCGAATATTAGTTTTAAAGAAAATGTCCCCATTGCACAGTATGGATCGCCAGGAAACAGTCTGAAAAACAGTCTTTTATAATAGACCCCCCCCCCCAAGGATAAAAAATAAAGAATTTGGAACACAAATATCTGCTCCGCACCATTGCGTGGTCTGCTGAGAGAAGGAAAATAATTGAGCAGTATGTTAAGAGAGTCTCCTTTTTCTGGAAAGAAGCTGCCTCTTTGTAAAGCAGCCTTCAAATGACCCACCAGATCCCAGCATGGGGTGTCTATTAATAAATAGAACGACAATGAATTCTTGCAAAAGCTGTGACATATGTCACTGCTGGATAAGATACACTATTTTGTGCAGAATCTGCTGAATTTCTCTTCAGGTTGCTGTGCTTGGCAAATGTTCCCAATTAGAAGCTCTAGATCTGAGCTTCGTTAGCTCAGGGTCATAGCTGCAGTATGATCCAGGGTACCACTGTATATGTCTAGTCTCTTCACTCCATGGAACAATGCTTACTTTCTGAAAACTGTATAGCCTATTATGGAAGTTTGATGGTGTTCAGAGCAAAAATACATGTGAAAGCAGAAGTCCCTACCAACAATTTTCATCATTTCTTAGGTTGGAGCAGCCTTTCCCCCCACCAACTCCCACAGCGGTGAAAGTGGAGATTCTGAATCAGACAGCTAATGAATTTATAGTGTAATTCCACTGTGTAATTCATTTCAGTCAAAGAGCACAGTGAAATCAAATCAGTTTAGACTAGGAGCTTCAGCAGGGCAGAGACCCTGGAAAGTGGCATAAAGCAATACCACAATGTCCCTTCTGGGGTCAGAAATAGAAATGATGTCACAGGGTTGTGCAATGCTCTGGGAAATTTCCCATAGAAATTTCGACCATAGAGATCTGAAATCCTTAGACCATTGGATGAAGCGATGACATCACTATGGAGTATATTCCAAGAAGTGATGTCATGGCATTGCACAATGACAGTTGTCCCCCAGTTTGGTCCCACTGAACAGCAGAAGGAGTCCAAGGACTAGAAGCAGGATGTTGCTTGCCCTATTAGGCAACCTGGTGTTCCTAATTTAGACTGGAGTAGCTCTGCATTGTATGACACTGTAAGTGGTTTAATCTCATTGCCTGATTCAAGATTGTACCAAGGTATCAAGATTGTTAGGATGCTTCTCAAATAAATAGGACCCTGCAATTTGGAAAGCATGCAGTCAAAGATCCTCTGCTTATTAAGATAAAAGTAAAGATTTCCCTTGCTCAAAAGCCAGTCGAATCTGAGTCTAGGGGGCAGTGCTCATCTCCATTTTCAAGCCGAAGAGCCAGTGCTGTTCAAAGGCTTTTCCATGGTCATGTGGCCGGCATGACTAAATGCCGAGGCGCACGTAACGCTGTTACCATCCCAACGAAGCGGTACCTATTTATCTACTTGCAATTCCTTGCTTTCGAACTGCTAGGGTGGCAGGACCAGGGGCCAGAGATGGGAGCTCACTCCGTCACACAGCACTCTGGTCTTGAACTGCTGAGGTACTGACCTTCTGGTCTGCAGTGCAGCGTCTTAATCTCTGAGTCACTGCACCCCGCCCCCCCCGGGCTTATTAGTGGGATCTAAAAATGAAGTATTTGTCTATGTGTCCCTCTAATTATTGGACACAAAGTGTACCTATGCAACAGTTAATAGTTTATTTCAAGGCCACTCAGGGCCAAAATACAGTTATTTGGGCTTCCCTCCTGCAACATCTTTGCCACCAAAAATGGTATGGGGGCAGGGGGAGTCTGCTTTCCTCAACCTCACATCCCAGAGCGTGTGAAGCCAGAGGAAGGGGCAAACAGAACCTCCACAGCACCTTTTCTGGTGGCAAAAATACTATGAGGGGAAGAGCCCCTCCCCTACTCATGCCCCATTTGCCCCAAATGAAGAAATGGAGAACTTTTTAGAGTGAATCCCCTCTTGAATGTATAATCATGTCCTGACTTATGGATTTTGTATTGTGTATTGAAATTATGAAAGGCAGACATTTGAATTTTACCTCATAACTGATATCTTACGTTCCAGTTCAGAGCAAACCAAGCTTCACATGCAATGGTATCTGGGAATCACATTGCCTTTCTGGCTTGAGTTTGGGGAGGGAGCCAAAACAATAGGCCTGTGATTTGAGCATATTATTTACTCATGAATATATTTAAAACCGTAAGTGATTTTCATGACTGGAAAAGACTTCACTCAGTTATGACTGAATTAAAATATTGATATCTCTGATTAAAGCACACTGTTTTCTGTTGCTCACCACATATCATGTACAGCTACCTTGCTTGGCCAAAAACTCCAAATACAGATTAATAGCCAGCCCACAATGTTTCTGATTGGTTTTATATATAACATGGGCTGAGGAAACTCTCTCCACAAGAAGACTGTCAAGTCACCTAACAACAAAAAGCAGTTATGGCACACACTGAAAACACAATAAATTTTTCATCTTTGGTGTGATTCAGATATAACCTTGCAACTTTTTTGTTGGCAGAGTGTAGACATGGAGCCAAGCTGTTTAAAGAATAAAGTCAGTTTACCAAGAAGAGAACAAACTTTGCAAGAAAGAGGAGGGGGGGAGAGAGAGAGGGGTCTAACTGTCTAACTAGCTTGGAGAGAGTCAGCAGACTAACAGCTCACAGCAGAAACAGGAAGGACACCTAACTGAGCTAATCAGGAGACAGGAAGGAGACTATTTGAAAATAGTAGGAAGTCCCTAATCTTACTATGCTAACTAGTTGCCCCCTCTTCTGCCCCCTGCAGGATGTTCTTGTCATTTTCTCTATCTATGCACAATAGACATTGCAAATTCCAACACTTTTTAACATCAATTTCCTGAAGAAAACTCCCTGAATGTCTAACCCCAATGCGTTACAGACAATTCTCAGACTGAAGGCAAGGAATGGCATACTGATAAATTGCCTACCATCTGTAGACACACAGTGGGTAGAACTAAATTTAGCTATCATGCTTCCAGTTCACCCTTCAGCCCTGCTCACAGGAAACTCTGGTAGCACCATAACTGATGGATCTTCATTCTCATTTGAACCTAATAAAGCATACACCTTAGGAAATGTTGATGGTCTTTAAGGTGCGACTGAACACTAATTTTGTTCTCCTATAATAGAGTAAGATGGTTACCCAGGTGAAACCAATTTGGTAGTATCAATAATTAGTCCCTTTATTGCTTTCAACTAGGAGAGACCATTAACCTATGGAGAACACTAATACACTCTGAGAGGCTACAACCTCAGCACCAAAACAAGATAGTACTTTTGTTTATGGTACTCAGCTCTTGTCAGCCCCAGAACATTTTCCAACTTAGAATCTTTCCTGTTAAATGTTGAAATGAATTCAGAATAAGATTCAGGTAGGGAATTTAGAAACAGTCCAATTTGTAAATCCTCATCTAACACTTTATGAGCAGTTATCAATTAGATATAATAATGTTTCTATATAGGCTTCTGCAGTTCCACTGTCTTGTAGCATAACTGAGAAAAGTTCTCTAAACAAAGAAATCTTGCTAGCCTGGTCTTGGTCTCCATAGACTTTACTTAAGGCTTCAATAATCTCTTTTGCAGTTTCTTGTCTTTTTATGCAACCCAGTTGGGAATTAGCCAGCCAAAATCAATATTGTGTTTTACCGCCTACATTCTTCCTTCTCATGGTCTCATTTTCAGATCCCGAAGGTTGTGGATTAGTTAATGGAAAATCAGCTGATGCTCAATTCTAGAAAGCCATGCAGTGAAATTATCTCTGCCATTTTTCTCTAGGATTGTATATTGCTGTGTCATCTTGGAAATTCAAAAGGAAGGGAGCTTGCTGCACTCAGAGCTTGGGACCATCTGCTAAGTAAATTTCCAGAGTCTTTTGTTCTTGCCAGCAAGTGGTGAAGCCTTGTAATTGCTCAAGCAAAATAAAAACAAGACAAATTCCTTTTAAACTTTAAAATTCACTCTGGGCCCATAACCCTATTGGGATATTTGGTTAATATAGCAGAATTTTGCCAAGTGATGGGAGCACAATACTGAGTGCAGTAAATACATCTACCAAGATAAACTTACCTTTATTCAGGTAGATCCAGTTCATACTCAGGTTGCAATCAAAAGAAGAGAAAGATGCCTAATCTAAATAGTAGATTTACTATTTACTAGATGGTAGGCAACTCAGGAGAGAAAGATGCCTAATCTAAATAGTAGATTTACTATTTACTAGATGGTAGGCAACTCAGGTTGCAATCAAAAGAAGAGAAAGATGCCTAATCTAAATAGTACTTTCCCTATTACAAATGCCCAGCTAGTTCAGCATCATGTGTACAGGAGTATGAGGCCATTATCTCTACTGGAGAGATCTACGGAGACATGTATCTCCATGGAAGGCCATGTGAAGTAAATGAGAGGACAAAGTGAGGGAGAGAGAAGAGGGGTCAGAGGGCAGATCTCAAGTTAAGACAAAGGGAGGTACCTCACTGAAGGAGATAACACCTATACACACTTAGAATGATGTAGCAGCCCCTCCCCAATGTCTAGGCATGCTGAGTTGCTCACTCCAACATTTATAGAGCCAGGTCCAATTCCTGGACACTTATTCCTAAATTGTCTTGTTACCATTGTGCCTGTTGGTTTTTATACCCTGCTTTTCTCTACCGTAAAGAGTCTCAAAGCAGGTTACAATCACCTTATCTTCCTCTCCCCACAACATGCACTTTGTGAGGTAGGTGGGGTGCAAACAGTTCTGAGAAAACTGTGACTGGCCTAAGGTCATCCAGCAGACCATGTGGAAGAGTGAGGAATTGGATTAGAATCTGCTGATCTTAGCCACTACACCATGCAGGCTATCAACCATTGTGCCAATTTTCATTGGAACCCTTGGAGCAGTGCCTAGAAGTCTCAATAAACACCTGGAGATTCTAGGCATTGAACAACTAACACCAGTTCAGCTCCAGAAGTTAGTGTTGCTTGGAACAGCAAGAATCCTGTGACGATACATCTGCAATTCCCAAAAAACTTAACTAGATCTCAAATTGCAGATCACCATCTACCAGTCAAATATCTGACCGTGACAATCCATAATAACAATAGTAGTAGTAACAGTAGTGGTAGTATAGAAAGCAGATATAAGATCCCAGCGATCACTCTTTAAAGAACATTGCCAACAACTCACAGTGTGTGGCCCAATCTGACTTTTCCAAAGAAACTTTTACAAGCAAGCCCCAATGGCTGGCTCTAATACTGATATCAAATGAGTATTCCAGTTCATAGAGTTCACATTTATTTCTCAATAAAGAGCAATGAAAATCCATGGTTACTGGGCATGTTCAGTGCCTTTCCCCCTCATATTCCAAAATCAATTCACAAAGATGGCCAACATCTCCCTCCCCAGCCTTTCACACTGTGAATGAGGTTTGCTATGAAGTATGAAAGTAAATCAGTTCAGTAGTAAGCCGAAATCCATTTTGATTGAAGCGGAAAGTAAATGGATACAGTTTGAAATAGCAAATAGACCTATTTTTTTTGCTTATAAGTCTAAACCAAATAAACAAAAGACATCACACTGACAAAGAAGGTATTTTAATTGGCGCTTTCTGGTGAACTGCTCCATTTCATCATTTTCTGTAACACTGTAGTTTTGTTTGATGATAGACTGTCTAATCTGTTTATCTATGGCAAAAAAGATGATCCATTCCTTGTATGAAATGATACACAAAAAGAGGCAGTTAAGGACTTTGAGCAGACTGTGTTGCTGTGAGGCTTTTGGACGTGTTATTGAACAGGTTCTCGCTTTTAGAGCTCCCTAGAAAAGGAGACGGCCATCTCTTTTGCATGGTGGATTCTCTGGTCAAGCCACCTAAATGACTGTTCAGACACCACAATGACTGAAAGATTAAATAAATCTGAGTCAAGGAAAATACCAAAACCTTCTCTAGATGTTGAAACTATATGCACTATTCTCACCTCTCGTGGTCCACAAGCATCTACCTTTCCGGTCTCTTGAAAGTGGGCAACTGTGCTGGTCTGAAGTGACAGAACAAAGGTAGAGTCCTGTAGCACCTTTAAGACCAACAAAGTTTTATTCAAGGTGTGAACTTTTGTGTGCACGTACACTTTATCAGACAATGGCGCTCACTTCCCCAAGCACATCGCCTCTAAACCAAAGAGCCAGTCCTAAATTTCCACTGGAGCTGGTGTTACTTCAGAATGATGGAATTATTTGGTTAGCAGAGTGATTTAAGGCACATAGCGCAGCAGAGTCTATCTGGTTAGTGTGTGTGCTGCCCAGAAACAAAGTTACACACTGAGCCTCTTTGTCTTTGTAAACTAATATGAGTCCTTTACTGTAAGGAACTCCATTCTAGGCAGGATAGAATAGAGATAAGTTTTTAATCTAGTCTAAATAGCTAAGTTGGATGGAAATACAGGAGACGTGTCCTGCTCTCATGCAGCCAAGATGGAGAAGGCTAGCTTAGTGTGGAGAGAAGGTGTTAGACTGGAAGGAAGGAAGTTTCCCTGAGAGTAACAATCTACACATCAAAGGGATAGCCTCAGAGAAGAGAAGGAGAGGATGTCCAGTGTCCTAGCCTATCTCTCTCTCTAGCTCTCTCATAGTCCCTCTCTGAAGGCTCTGAGGCTAAGAGACAGCACAAAGTCCTTCACTTCCAACACAGAAGACCATAGAAGGCACCATGGGGTCTGCAGGGAGTGCCCAGCTGGAAATGGCTGCTCTCATCATATGAGGATGATTAGCTTGGAAAGTCTTCATGGTGCCCAATGGTAGTGGTGCTCATTTTGTAGTGGTGCCCACTATCATTCTCCATCCCCTCAGCAGCAAATCCTATCAGATTCTGCCTTAAGAGCAATTTGTAGAATGGAATTTCTATCTTTTTTTTTAAAAAAACGAACCCTTAAAATCCTTGACCAACTGCAAAATCACAGTGACTGTCTCCTCTTTAGGGATAAGTCACCAAACTGCAGATCGGAAGACTGGTAGTTCGGCAGTTCGAGACCCGAGTGCCACATGATGGAGTGAGCTCCTGTCTCTGGCCCCAGCTCCTGCCAACCTAGCAGTTCGAAAGCAAGAAATTGCAAGTAGATAAATAGGTACTGCTTCGGTGGGAAGGTAACAGCGTTCCGTGCGCCTCAGCGTTTAGTCATGCCGGTCACATGACCATGGAAAAGTCTTTGGACAGTGCTGGCTCTTCGGCTTGGAAAGCGAGATAAGCACTGCCCCCTAGAGTCAGATTCGACTGGCTTTTGAGCAAGGGAAACCTTTACCTTTAACATAAAAACTAAAAATCCTGCAGACAAATGTAACATTCTTGAAAGAGGCTTGCTTTGTTTGTTCTAGGTTCTGCCTTCTACTATGTGAAGGGTCCTTCTCTGGATTCTGTCCTCTAAAGCAGAACTCCGTGTTGAGTTGAATGGGGGCGGCAGCTTGATTTCTCTTACTTTCTTGGGTTTCTTCCCCACCAGCAAGCGGAATAGTTTTAAAAAGTAGGAATAATTTAAGATCTTTCCACCAAGATCCAAAGGCCTTTTTGGCTCTTTCCCTCTGACTTTGATTATCCCTCTGCACAACTCCCAGCCAGTGAGTTTGGACCTGGTTCTTCATGGGCAGAACGTGTGATTTCTGAGATGCAGAAAGGTCTGTCTGAGGTCAGATTTCCCAACTTAGAAGAACTGTAAAAGGAGCTAAATAAAATAAAGTTTGTGAAAGCATTACAAGCTGTAACGTTGTAAAGGACTGTGTGCAGTCTCCAGGATTTTTTTATTATTATTGTCGGGATTAAATAACAATGTTCTCCTGGAAATATTCTCAGCATTTTATCTTAACAGAAATATTTACAGCATCAAGCACAAATCACATCGGAGGGTTTGCAGAGGAAAGCCAAATCAGTTGATGGAATTTGGCACTTGTACGGAAAGACAGCTTGACGAGGGCCTGTCAATAACTTTGACATGTTTTTCTAATGAGTTCTAATAAGATAACGATGCTTCTGTAATTGCTGTGTGGGCTGACTCAAAGCATTTGTTTTCAGTTATATTGAATGTGATCTATAGGAATGTGGTGCTAAAGGGCTGTGCTAATTGCGCTCTGTTCATCTACTTATGAGAGAACAGAGCCGCTCCGAAGTCAACGTTGTCTTTAAACAGTACATTCTTCCTTAGTTTGTAAGTCAAAGCCAGCTGAACAGTCATTGCCCCATGGGCTTTTAATTTTTATTCCTCTGAATTTAGATGACTTTTGGTGCCAAAGCCCACACAAGTATTGCAGCAGATTTACATCCATGACCAGGGGTCCTTTCGTAGAAAAAGAGGTGCAGGAGCTCATTAGCATAACTCATTAGCATAACTCATTAGCATATGCCCTGTCCCCTGACATCACCAGAAGTGTGTCAGAAAGGGAATGTAGGTTTCAGCCCCATTATACCCTATGGGCCATTGAAATCAATGACAAAAACTCATAGGGTATATGAGGGGCTGGAGGAAAGGGGGTTTGAGGGAGAGGCTCCAAACTTGCAGGGTAGCTGCTGGGGCCTCTCCTCAAAATATCCACCAAGTTTCAAGAAGATTGGACCATGGGGTCCAATTCTATGGGCCCCCAAACAGGTTGTCCCATCCCCTCCATTGTTCTCTATGGTGGGAAAAAATGTTAACTTTTTTCCTCCCATAGAGAACAATGGAGGGAATGGGGGCAACCTGTTTGGGGGCCTGTAGAATTGGACCCCCTGGTCCAATCTTCTTGAAACGTGGTGGGTATTTTGAGAAGAGGCCCTAGCAGCTACTCTGCAAGTTTGGAGCCTCTCCCTCAAACCCCCTCCCCTCCAGTGGCTTTTAAAATTGCTGCCGAATTTCGGCGGCAATTCGGCAGTGGGCTGAATCAGATTAGAGAATCTGATTCGGCCCATGGCTACCCTAGTGGCCACTGCTGAGCTGGCGGAGTTCGAGCAAGACTGGTTCCCTCTGAAGGCTTTGTAGAAAAGCACAGCTTCAATACTCAGTGTGCACAGGAAGTTTGTGCCAGTCTCTTTTCGTAGCTTTTGCAGCTAAGAACAGAGATGCCAAGAACTTTGCAAAAAAAGGCAATCGACATTTCAACTTGACCTTGTATGAAATTCCTGTGGAGGAAGTTGAGTTCAGCTTATCTTTTGAAACCCCCCACCCCCAAAGATCTGCTCACAATTCACGAGGAGCAGTATAGTGAGCAGCTGAATGGGAGATTTTGGACCAGTCACATACTTTCAGCCTAACCAACCTCACAGGGTTGTTGTGCAGATAACAAGGAGGAAGTAATAATGTAAGCTGCCTTAGTCCCCACTGTTGAGAAAGACTGTAATTTTCCTAGGTAGAGGCTGCAGGGGAGGGGGGTGGAGATGGAAAGCTGAAGACAGATAAAGGTAGGTTGGCTGTTGGGTGGGAAGGAAATAGGGTTGCCAATTCTAGGTTGGGAAATTCCTGGACATTTGAGAGGTGGAGCCTGGGGAGGGTGGGATTTGAGGAGGGACTACAGACCACTATAATACCATAGACCCTCCAAACCAGCCATTTCCTTCATTTAAACTACCATTGCCAGCTTCCAGACAAGGGCTAGAAAGCACCCAGAATTACAACTGTTGTCCAGGTAACAGAGATCAATTCCCCCTTGATAAAATGTCTGCTTTGGAGGGTTGCTGAGGCTGCTTGCCTCCCCAAGCCTCACTGTCCCAAGGCTCCACCCTCAAATCTCCAGGAATTTCCCAACCTGGAGCTGGCAGCCCTAAGGTGAATTGATCTCTGCAGCCGGGAGATCTATTGTGATTACCAGAGCACTGCCACTGCATTGATCTCTGTTACCTGGACAACATAACCATTGCATTGATCTCTGTTACCTGGACAACATAACCATCTCTGTTACCTGGACAACATAACCATCAAACACAGGGGAGGGGGAGAGGAAGCAGGCAGGAGGCTGGGAGAGTCATGGGGGCAGAAAGAGAGAGGGATGGAGTGGGGGGCAGAAAGAGTGATGGAGTGGGGAGCAGAAAGAGAGAGAAAGAGTGATGAGGTGGGGAGGCAGAAAAACAAAGAGAATGATGATGGGGGAGAAAGAGAGAGGAAGTAACATACATGGAGGAGAGAGTGAGAGAAAGATAAGGGGGCAGAAGGGAGAAAGAGTGTGAGAGAGGTAGGGGGAGAAGGGAGGAAGCAAAGGATGTGAGGAATGGGATAACCATCCCACAAGTTTCTTGTGGGTCTCCAGTTGTACACCCTGTTTTACACCAGAGCCATAACCATCAAACACAGAATTAGAAACCTTGCATGTAAAACAGCCCTGTTCCCCACATTGTCCCTTCTCTGGAAGCAAATAGACTGCTTCTGAAAGTTCTAGCCATCTGGTGGGAAGAAGCACCACCGACAGCCAAACCAAATAGGACTGTTACCTTCCCCTTTCAGTTCAGGAGTTTTGTGCGCTCCAAATTCAGGACTGAACACAGAACTCCATGTTACAGATCAATTTCATGGCAACTATAGTTCTCAGTAACCACACTTTCAATAACAATGCTAGTTGGCTGCAGTTAAATGTCACCCTCTGACATGCAAACATATCAGACCTTTCATGTCTTATGACTGTACGTCACCTGGAGGCTAAAGTATTATTTGTTTTTAGGACTTTGATTTAATGAGAGATGAACACTCCTGTGCTTGACACTAAACAAATTACATCTCTGAGTATACTTCAAGCACTCAAAAACATTTGGACATTCAGCAGTACACAGAGGTTTATTATTAGAGCCGCTTTCCCTCATAAATTACTTCCCCTCTCTTCCTCAGCAGGATTTCTTGCTGGGGCTGATGAAAACTGTAGTCTTTGCAGGATCTCAAACTGAATCAGGAAGCTAAGAAAACAACAATGCTCAATCAACCCCAGCAATCCTATAAGTTCGGAGGATGCACAAATGGCAGCTACGGGACTCGTTTCCAGGGGTCCTTTCGAGCAGGAGCTCGGGGGAGCGCAGCTCCAGGAGTTGGTACCAGACCCCCCACACGGGGAAATGCCTGCTTGTGTCATGGCTGCAGCAAAATGACCCCGCCCCCTGGAAAGTTCCTTGTTCCTCCAACCAGCCTTCTGAAGGCTTCAGCCACCACTGAAGCTATCCTCCCAGAATAGTGGTATTTCTGAGGTTTGGATTAGTAGCTGTCCCCTCTCTGCCAGCTTTCTTTCTTTCTTTCTTTCTTTCTTTCTTTCTTTCTTTCTTTCTTTCTTTCTTTCTTTCTTTCTTTCTTTCTTTCTCTCTCTCTCTCTCTCTCTCTCTCTCTCTTTCTTTCTTTCTCTCTCTCTCTCTTTCTTTCTCTCCCTTCCTTCCTTCCTTCCTTCCTTCCTTCCTTCCTTCCTTCCTTCCTTCCTTCCTTCCTTCCTTCCTTCCTTCCTTCTTTCTTTCTTTCTTTCTTTCTTTCTTTCTTTCTTTCTTTCTTTCTTTCTTTCTTTCTTTTCCTCCCTCTCTCCCTCTTCTTTCTTTCTTGCCTTCTGACATACTTCCAGTGTTCTCAGGTGGTTTAGCATATGCAAATAAGTTATACTAATGAGCTCCGGCACCTCTTTTTCTATGAAATGACCCCTGCTCGTTTCTATGTGATGTTGAGTACTGCCAATTGCATAGATGCAAATACACTCCTAATACTACTCAGTTTAAGCGGTGAACAAACTATCTGTATGGAATATCTAATCACCACTGTGCATGGAGGAAGTTTCAGTGGTACTAATAAAAAATGCAGCACCCGTGCTTTAGCTTTAACTCCACAAAGTCATTTTTTTTTAAAAAAAAAAGGAAACCTGGATGCATCAACTTGTTTTATGTCCGCTTTGAGGATTTATTCTATGTGATCGCAACAGCCAATGAAACAGAAGCTCTTATTAATTTGATTTTTTTGTGTGTATCAGCATCATTGTATGTTTGTTTAAATGGACAAAGTAATCCAGAGGCATTTGCCAGACTTCTTTGCTTGTTTCATCCACTGATAAGCTGTCTCATAAATGGGGTCATAATGAGTTTTCCATGAATTATGGATATCATTTAACTCCTACTGACCAACTCCTACTACTCCAGTGTGGTATAATGGTTAGAGTGTTGTACTAGGATCCTGCAGATTCCAGGTACTAATGTAGGTTCTAATTTGCCATGGAAGCTTGCTGGGTGACCTATGGCCAGTCACACTCTTGCAGCCTAAAACACCTCAAAAGTTCAGGCTAAATGAAGGAGGGGAAATGTTGTAAGCCACTTTGGGGAGAAAAAATGGGGTATAAATGAAATAAAGACTGGGAGTGTTGAACAAGTAATGCTTACAAGGACATTCAAGTTCTATGTTCCTAGTTCCTTACAGTCAGTTCCACCACCTTAGATATTCCCCAAAATATATGTTTAAGGACAATTTTTGCTGGATAAACAATTGGGTCCATGTCTCCTAAATGACCATGGTTGGCATACATCCTATAAGTCTGAATCCTACTAGATTCAGTGGTGAAAGCAGTAACCATCTATCTACCAGATGCCTTTTGGTTCCCATAGCATGTACTGTCCAGCAGCTCCCATTCTCCCCCAAGTAGATTTTGTTTCATTTCCACGGAGAGGAGAGGGAGTTATCACCTATGCTGGACTAAAATAATAACTTCGGTTGACCTTGTCTCTCCCATTTAAAGTTTTAAGTGCTGCAGCTGCAAGCTTTCTGATCCGTCAACCTCCAGGCTATGCTGATATGTTTTTTTTTCTCTCCATGATATCCTGTCGTCATCACCAGAACTGTGGCCAGAAGTGTTCAGTTAGGAGAAGGGGGCCCATAAACAGGATCAGGCCTCTTGGGTATTGGCAGAAATGACAAGAGTTATGTAGCCAATTTCATGTCAAAGAAAATAAAATGTGGCTTAGCGTGGGAAGGTAGGGACAGAGTGTGGGGGTGGAGAGAAGAAACAGAACTGCCAGTGGGCTCTCTCTGCTCGGGTAATGGCCCAGTTATCCCTCAATCTTTTGCTCTTCAGAGGAATCTTTCTTTCTTTCTTTCTTTCTTTCTTTCTTTCTTTCTTTCTTTCTTTCTTTCTTTCTTTCTTTCTTTCTTTCTTTCTTTCTTTCTTTCTTTCTTTCCACAAAATTGCCTTGTATATAAATTATTAAAAAATCAATGTAATGGGAAGAGCAGACCACCTCACCACAAAATAAAAATAATGTTACACATAACCCTCCCCCCCAAACCTAAATAGCTAGGGAGCAACACTTTGGATAAAGTTTGTAGGGTTTATACTTGATCACATAACATGAATCGGCAGTTTGGCCCGGTGTCTCAAAAGGGTCAGTGCTAAAGTAGGTTGGATCAACAAGAACATTGCTTCCTAAAACCAAGAAACAATAGTAGCACTTCACTCTAGATCATAAATGTCTATTTTTCAATACAATGTTTATGTTTGGACCAAAACTCAGGCAGCTTGTTTAAAAAAACACATGAACCCTTCTGCTTCTGCCAATGATAACCTGTGTAGAATGAAAGCCTATCGAGGCACTGGGATTGTTTAGGCTAGAAAAGAAGATCAAAGAGGCTGTCCTGATAACTTGGGTGCATTCAAAAGAACCTCATATGGAAGTGAAGGAGCAGTTGTTGATGCACACTGAGGACAGGACAAGAAGCAATGGGTTTAAGGTCTACGGAAGTAGTGTAGAGACCATTGGACAAGAATCCATCCAGGAAACCCAATGGATCAGCTTGAGCCACTCACTCTCCTTCAACCTAACCTGCCTGACCAGGTGGCAGTAAGGAGGAAATGCTACCAGACAGAGAACCCAGAAGAGGGGAGAACCAAGTCCACTGTCCTCACTTATTTGAAGGAAGGGTGGGGGAAAATGCTTTACAAGTGGATAGATTTAGCAGAAGTAATTCTTGACTATAATCACCAATGGAACAAAATAGTTTAGAGAGGTTCTTTCTTGAAGGTTTTCTCACATGGTTTTGATGGATGAGCTAAGACACATGTTTTAACTATAGGTTATCATATATTCAGGTCAGGGAGTTGAACTATATAACCATGTTGTTTCTTTCTATTATTAAAAGTCTAAAATAGGAGGCCCTGTTCATGAATCCATTCTCAAAATTGATGGAGTTTCAGGTTGTTTGTGCTTAGTTTTAATAGTCCATTGCCCATTATCAGGACAGACAGTAGGTTTAGAAAGGTTTAACACTTTTAGGATTGCACTATAAATTGATTAATACCATGTTTGAATATTATTCTTATTTGTAGCTACTTTATAAGGTTGAAATAGGGTAAACCACTACCAATCGTTCCAGATTATATCCAGACCAAATGTGTTGTCTAAGGTTGATTTACACCTACAGCCCAACCAGAAATTCTGTACATATACTGGAGGAATGTGTACCGACAGGTTCCTCCACAAGTTCTGATCTATGATGTGGGTGGGTACTACTCATGTCCTGTGTATGCATATAATGTAGTTCTGTGTAGATTCTGTGTAAGGGTATATATGTCACCATGTCACCATACAATTGGGAACCCTGAAAAAGCTGAGCTCCCAACCATGGGATAAAACCTCATATACATATACCTGTTAAAGATCTATGCATACTTCCCTATGAACATGCTTTGCTTACTCCCTCCCACATGAGTACATTCTCCAGAAAAATGTGGAAAAATCCATTGTGTGTAAATCCTATTCCTGCTACTCATTGAAAACAGATCAGCCTGCATCATAATGCCCCTGTATAAATCAATGGTGTGACCTCATTTGGAATACTGTGTACAGTTCTGGTCACCACACCTCAAAAAAGATATTATAGCTTTGGAAAAAGTGCAGAAAAGGGCAACTATAATGATAAAAGGGTTGGAACACTTTCCCTATGAAGAAAAGTTAAAGCACTTGGGGCTCTTTAGCTTGGAGAAATGACAGCTGAGGGGTGACATGATCAAGGTTTACAAGATTATGCATGAGATAGAGCAGGCAGAGAAAGAAGTACTTTTCTCCCTTTCTCACAATACAGGAATTCGGGGGCACTCCATGAAATTGCTGAGTGGTCGGGTTAGGACGGATAAAAGGAAGTACTTCTTCACCCAAAGAGTGATTAACACATGGAATTTACTGCCACAGGAGGTGGTGGTGGCTACAAGCATGGATGGCTTCAAGAGGGAATTAGATAAACATATGGAGCAGAGATCCATCAGCGGCTATTAGCTACAAGGTATAGATAGGATCCCTCAGTCTGGGGCAAGTGATGAACTGTATTCTTGGTGCTGGGGGGGGGGGGCAACAGTGGGAGAGCTTCTAGTGTCCTGGCCCCACTGATGGACCTCCTGATGGCACCTGATATTTTTGGCCACTGTGTTACAGAGTGTTGGATGGGCCATTGGCCTGATCCAACACTGGCTTCTCTTATGTTCTCTGTAAGAAGGGTAGAAATATGTCACTTGTACCATTTTACATTGCATCAATGAGAGGGGAAGCATCACCTTTAAGGTTTGCTGCTTGGAGTACCAGGGTCAACAAACTCAAAATCTGAAGGGGAAATGATCACATGTTGAACATTTTCTCTATAGCCATCAAGAATGGAAAGGGAAGCTTTTATGGAAAGGAAAGCTTTTATACAGTGAACAATAGGATGCTTATTTGATCAGACACAGGGTGACAAAGATTGCTGAAGCTGCACTTACCCTCTGGGCTTACCTTTGATCTCTTTGCTTCTATTAGGTTTTTTTTTAAAGCCTTTCAAACTAACATCTAACTTGATAATATATCAACTTTTCCCCCAACTGGAGGGTCTTCCTGTGTGTGTGTTTTAAACCCCTTCTGTGTCTTCAGCAAAGATAATCCCTCTCTCCTCTACTCGCAAAACGAAAAGGATACTCTCAGGGATATGATTTTTTTAACCAACAAAAGTTATCTGGCAGATGTTCACGTTTAGAGAGAGCTGTGAGATTTCCAAGCCGCACAGAAGATGGCTACTGCCTACTCCCACCTTCCCTGCGCAGTACTTCCCATGGCTTCTTCACATATCTCTGGCCAATATTCAGTGGCTGCAGGTTTTTAATTAGAACCATGTTTGATCCCCTGACTGAACCCGGCTTGGTTACAGACCATATTATGAATCTTTCAGGCTCCTCATGCCCAGTAAAAATATTATGAGATAGCACTTTATGGCCTTTCCAAAGACAAAAAAATATATAAAATAAAATAAAAATCATGCTCCTTTGAACATTTTGTGCAAAGTAATTTAATCCCGGCACTTTTGAGAAAACAGGGATTCAGTTATGGGCTTTATAGCACACTGTACACTGTAGATGGTACATTTTGCCATCTTGGTTTGCCTTCAGCAGTCTGGCTGGCTGAACTGGAGAACCAGCTCTCTGTGTAAGTAAGAGATTTCCTTTAAAGCTCAAATGAAAATTGTCTTTGTATTTCTTGTTATAAAGAATGTGCAGCTGGAGCTTCATTAGTGAAGATACAACTCAGACCACATCCTTTTGTGAATCTTGCAAATTCTTAGAGCCACGCAGAATTATTTGTGGAGGGAGAGCCGTGCAATCTGCTGCAGTCCACATGACGAAGAGTCTGTGGCAGCTGAAAGACAAACTTCATGCATGTAATGAAGTGAGCTCTGGCTCACGCACACTCATGTCCCAATAAACTTAGTCAGCCTCTAAGGTGCAATTTCAGAATACCTTCTGACCATTGGGAGGGGTTACAAATTGTGACAATCAGGAGGGGTTATTCTGATGGCTCACTGTGTGGCATCTCATGGTTATTTTCCGATGCAGCAGTTGTATACCTGGCACAAACTTCCAAGAGTTTGACAAAGACTAATGAAGTTTTCAGGTATCTGACTCTTGAAAGTTTATATTCTGAAAATCTTGTTGGTCTCGAAGATGCTACTGGACTTGAATCCAGCTATTTAAAAGCAGTGTAACTGGAGGGGAAATGTGGTATTTATTAATCTGCTTGTTCACATTTAAAGCAAGAGGCTCTATTTTAAGCAACAGAACAAAGATTGAGTCCAGTGGCACCTTTGAGACCAACAAAGTTTAATTCTGGGTATAAACTTTTGTGTTCATGCACAGGACAGCTTATACCTTCAATAAAACTTTGTTGGTCTTAAAGGTGCCACTGGACTCAATCTTTGTTCTGTTGCTTCAGACCAACATGGCTGACCACCTGAATCTATTTTTAAGCAAAACTACTTTGCCTGGGCATGCCTGCCCCCCCCTTACTCTGATGTACTATACAGTTTGAAGCATATCTTCTCCAGGCCGTGCTGATATAATTGATACTGAGAAAAATGCCCAAAGCATCAGAGTACAGCAAAGTAAGGCTCAGTAGAGGGCAGAATTTAGCTCCCTTCACCCAGTTTTAAAACAAAACAAATCACAGACCTCCAAAGCTAGAGAAGAACTTCAGGGGAAAATTATGCCCAATACAGACGGCATCTGAGCATTACAAACTTGACATTACAATTCTAAACCAGATAACAATGAACGTTATACGTTAAAGATACAAATGTAAGAGATTTGAAATAATTTTCACAGTATACTCACACTTCTTTTGAATGACTTCATTTAAGCTACTGTGTTATCTACAGCCCCAAGGATTGGGACCTTAAGGCAGGTTTCAGAGCCACACCTTCTGGATTGTTAGTTGTATTTTTTCCCCCTGCTTTTTGGAAGGAACTGCTGCGTAAGAGACCAACAGTGGCATGGCTTTGATCAATTGACCTGTTCCTCTCTATGGTACACCTCCTGGAGCTTGGCTTATGTTTCCTGGATACCCCACCCCAGTTCTTTTGGTCTTCTATCAATGGCCCTGACCTTAACATTCGTGAGGTCATAGCTCTGGTTCCCCTTCTTCCTGTCACATGCTTGCAGCTCAGAGAATCCCTTGGTCAGTGGGCCCTGGGTCAACAAAATCGAAGACATCGAGTTCAAGATAATCATATTGCTTTGAACAGAAAGCGAGTTTTACAGCACTAAAGCCAAGTTCTGTACATTCACATAGCCTCCTCATTCTTGTACATATGCTTGATGAAATTCACTTATGCTTTACTTGAGGGTCATGTTTCATATTTAGCTCTCTTACAACTTAGCCACTTTAAAGTAACCTTTGCAAATCACACACACATGGACGCGCATGCATTCACACACACACACTTATGTGGCAGTGTAAGCATTAATATGCAGACTGATGCACTAGCACGAGTCAATTATGATGGCTTTCTAGGCAAGGGAAAGTGAGTGAAGTAAGCTGGAAACAAAACAAAAACCCTCCAGGCTTTGCTTTGCTCTCTTTTAGTCAGTTAATGGCTTAGACAATGCTCTACTGTCAGGAAGTTTTACTAGCCTGTATCATTTTTAATAGATCACGAATAGTAGATACCTAAAATGTTGACCCATAACAGGCCCCTGTAAATCTAGCTTTCTACAATCTAGCATAGTTACTCTGGGTTCCTCCCACTCCAGCTGCCTTTTTCTGTCACTGCTTCATTCACTCCCATGTAGTGTCTCGATTCCTGGCAACTTGAGCTTAAATGGAGACCAGTAGTACGGAACTTAGTCAAAATCTTCTACAAATTCAGATAAATTATGTCTAATTTTTATCAGCTTTGGTCTGTAACCTCCTGAAGCATCTAGTTAGCCAAGACCTTCCCTTTCTAAATCATTCTTGTTATCTCTTGTTAGTTTAGTGCTATGTATTTACTTGTATAACATGTCCTTTTTTACTGTAGTTCATGCTAAATACCAAACTGATGGGACCACAGCCCCTCACGAATGCCCTTTTCAACTCTGAGCATAACTACACTGGATGACTCATGGGCTGCAGTCCCGCACTTAGCAGAACTGCACAATGTTTTCCACAGATGCTACTATAGCTGCCTTTGTACACCCAAGGAATGATTCTGCCTAAGAAGAGAAGAACTATTTTTTTTCCAAAATAACCCAGGCTATCCATATCAACCTGAGTAATTAATTGCTTCTTGTAGGTATCTACCTAAATGTTCTTCAGGTTTCCCCCCGACTCTCTTTATTTATATGCATCCTATCCTTCCTTAAAGAAGCTCAGGATACTATATGTGGCCTCGCCTCACAAAAAAAAAACTCACAATAATCCTGTTAAGTAATTTAGGCTGTAATTTAGCTTTGTGGATGGACAGAGATTTACCCCCAAGATCTACCTGGATCATACCTTGATTCCTGTCCACACCATACTAAGTCACAGACCCTCAGTTCAGTCATATGGACAAAATGGTTGATGTTTGTCATAGGAGAACATTCCATCTGCTCACCCCCCCCACCTGGCTGTTCTAGCCTAAAAAAGAACTTCTACCTAGTACTGTGTGCCATACCCCAAACCTTAGAAGTCCATCCTCTGGAGGTTCAGGAGGTTTTTTCTGGCCCAATTGTACAGGAGTACCTTTGACAGTGTGCGGTGCTGGGGTGGGAGTCAGAGGTAAGATGCTTTCAGGGGCCCGTAGCCAGTGTTTCCTCTAAGCTGAGTTAGTGTGAGCTAGCATTTTAGCCTCCGGCTCACACAGTTTTGTCTTAGCTCAGGACAGATGGCTCCCGAGCAAGCTAATTTATTCAGTAGCCAAATCACTCACTCACTATGCTAATGGTTTACAAAGTAGAATTTTTGCTCACAAGACTCCACAGCTTAGAGGGAGCATTGCACCGGCCAGCTGATCAGTGGTGGACTGGTGGTGGTGGTGCCTGGTAGTGAGGAACTCCTGCCTTCACCGGTGTGTGTGTGTGTGTGTGGTGACCCTATCTCCAGGTAAATTGTTCTCTGTCACCTGGAGATCAGTTGTAATAGCAAGAGATCTCCAGCCACCGCCTGGATGTTGACAGCCCTAGGCAGGCCTGTTTCTAGTCATGTGGGTTGAGTGAGGGTTTAGAGAAAGCATATAAAAAAGATTCGGAGTAAAGTTTAGCTCATTTGGATAGGAGTACTTCCCCCAGGTTGGTTAGTATAGATAACTCCTCTGATCCTAAATTCTGGGAACTTCCTTATGTGTACCTGTGACCTAGTTGACGGCCTTCAGTCCCTTCTACACAGCTCTGTTGAGCACTAATTAGAATCCAGGACTTGGAAGAACAGCAAAGATATCTGCTTTTTGTGCAATTTTCCTATCTATTTGGCACAAGTTTCCTTTCTCAAACATGCAAACGTTGCTATGAAAATCAACTCACTGGTTCTGCTCCATTCTAAGGCTGAGGACAGACTGGCAGTCTCGGCCGCATTGGCCCCGAGGAGGCGGCCCGGACGCATCATGTCTGGCGCCGCGCTCCTCCTGCAGTGGAGCTTCAAAGTGGTGCTCCGGCTGCTGCGGTACGCGTTCCACCCGCCGGAGCGGGTGTGAATGCGCGCCGGGAGGGGGAGCTGCACGGCGTCCGCACGCTGCTGTAGGAAGCCGCCCGCAGTCTGAACGCTGTGGGCAGCTTCCTTCCCGTGGCGTGCGAATGCTGCGCCGCAGGGGAAGTTCCCCCCGCCTTAGTCTGCCACGCCGCGGAGGTGCAGCAGACTTTAAGTCTGTCTTCAGCCTAAGAGTGTACATAGCACTTCCATGCAAATACATAGATTACATACATACTTTTATATGCACATACATGTACACAGTAGTGTTCTCTCTAAGCTGAGCTAGTGTGAGCTAGCTCACAGTTTTTTAGCCTCCGGCTCACACATTTTTGTCTCAGCTCAAGGAGGACGACTCCAGAGCGAACTAATTTATGCCGTAGCCAGATCACTCGCTCACAACTTTAATGCCAGTAGCTCACAAAGTAGAATTTTTGCTCGCAAGACTCCACAGCTCAGAGGGAGCAGTGGTACACAGTACCGACATATATCTGAGCATGAGTGTACTGTAGTATTTGGAGTGCTGGTCAGGGACTGGGGATGACTGGGTTTAACCTATTCAGCCATGAAACTAATTGGGTGACCTTGAACAAGTCATTCTCTCACAGTATATCTTACTTTTCAAAGTTGTTGTGAGGATATTGTTTGAAGGACCAGCAAGGAAAATAAAACAGACTCTGCTCAGCAATACCATATGTTCAATTGTTATAATGATTCTGGTCTCTTTGTGTGTGTGTGTGTGTGTGTGTGTGTGTGTGTGTGTGTGTGTGCGCGTGTGTGTGTGTGTTTGTATCCAAAAGAGAAAGAAATCTGTACGGATCTGTGAACTTCATTCTTTGGGGAAATGTGAGTCAGACCTGCATATTTTGGATACACTCTTAAAAATATTATCTCTCAAGTGTTGTGTGAAACTGTACAGCCTTCTTCCTGCAGATCTTCCATGTTGCTCTTAGAACGGAGTCCAGACTATTTACGTCAAAACATCTGATGGCATTTGTCAATAAAAATGCAGCCTGTTTCTAATTTTATCCCCCCCCTCAAAACGTGCAACTTTTATAAAAAGTGCATAAACAGGAGTGCACTAGTAGCAGTCTAAAGTTGTCATCATTGACAGTTATGATTTATCTTAACTCTCCCTAGCCATTTGGCGAAAGTTTTAAGTAAACACTTTCCGTCTTCCTCATGTTCTCTTTACTGCCACCTCCCACTAATAAGAGAGGCTGCCAAGAAAAGCAGCCAGACAGTTCATTTACCTCCCAAACTTGCATGAAAGTAGCTCGCCTGGTTTAGACGACTACTGCACATTTTCAGCAGATGGAACAATGCTTCCAAAAATGTATTTACATTTTTTTTTTAAAAAAAGTAATTTGCTCTCAGGATGTGTGTTTAACAAATGCATAGGGTTGAGCGAAATATGAGGTCTGAGACTGAAAATACACACATTTATAGTGGTATACATGTTGCTGGGATGCTTAGCATCCTACTAGTCAGTGAGTCTCCAAATGTGTGCTGGAACACTATAGGATGCTCTGACATGGGCTGGTGTGCTTTAAGCTGCCAGCCTGGTTGCATGAATCCACCCACCAGACACCTTATATTTATTTGTCTGAGCATTGTTTGGTCACTTTGATCCCTACCGGGTCTGAAAGTAGCTTACAAGACTAAATGCCTGGCTCCATCTGTGGGCATACATAGTGAAAGTTCTCTGGGGGTGCTTACTAACTGCCCCTAATTGCCATCTTATGTATTATTCAGTGCTGTGTAGGTTTTTAAATATTGTGTAGATTGTGCTTTGTTTTAACTTATTATGTATAATTACTGTTGTAACCTGCCCTGAGCCCCCATCCACTTTCCTCCATTTTCCTTTCTCTTTTCTGACTGAGCTCCCCTAGTTGTCTGTTTTCTTCTTTCCTGAAGGATTCTGGCTGTCCCATCCTGTCACAGTATAATATTTTGGCTGCTCAGCACCAGAACCTGAGGGAAGGAATGGGAGCCTCCTTTAGCTAATACTATATAAAGTCCTTATGTTCTTGTGTTTCAGGCTAATGAAAGCTTCTTAAGTTTGTCACAGTGACTTACGTCTTTATGTTGAGGGGGTTATGTTTCAATGTTTTCTCCAAACACTTCAGTACACTTTTTTTTTAGTATTTTCTGACCCTTTTGGTTTCCAAAAGGCTGGTACACTCTTTCCAGTACCCAAACCCCTTCTCTTTAAACACCAGTACTTGTCTTGAGGTTTTAGCTGCCTTAAGGTCTCTAAAGGCAGTTTCTAACCACACTAGACCAGGAATCTTTGCACTCTTCAAAGCTAACTTCCTGTTTGACTGGGTAGGGAATTTTCTTTTCTCTCCAGAAGATCTACTCCCTTTCCTTGGCCCGAATTGGAGTTTCCATCTAACTACCCACTTGTCCTTGCCAACTTTCCCCAGTTCTCCTGTCTGTGTTAAACTGCTCTCAGTCAGAGCTGAATTCCCAGTGAAATCTCCTCCTCCACATCCAGTTCAGTAGTCTTTCTCTGCTCAGCCAATGCTAACCAATCAGATCTCTTGGAACAGCCTGTCCCTCAAGGCTCTCTGGCTCTGTGAAGAATTAACGCTTCACAGTTCTTTACCTGTTTGTAGAGCACTTCTAAGCTTTTAAAAGTGCAGTTCATCACAGATGTGAATAGCCTATAGCTATTTAGAGCCATAGCTATGAAAAGCCAGTGTGTAATAGTGGTTAACAGTGGTAGACTCTAATCTGGAGAACTGGGTTTGATTCCCCAGTCCTCCACATGAAGCCTGCTGGGTGACCTTGGTCCAGTCACAGTTCTCTCAGAACTCTCTCAGCCCCGCCTACTTCACAAGGTGCCTGTTGTGGGTGGAGGAAGGCAAGGTAACTGTAAGCCACTTTGAGACTCCTTAGGGTAGAGAAAAGCAGGGTATTAGGTAGGGGAGGGAGGTATTGGGGATTGTTATTTTATTTTGGTTTTTAACATGTAATTTTAAAAAAATTATTACTATATGCCAAGACGAAATCAGGGTAAAGTATATAAAAATAAATAAAAATAAATATGGCCAATCTGAGTTTTCACTTCTGCCTCCTAACTGTAATTAATTACTCAACTGGTTGATAAAGAAGATGGTATCAAGAGACCCCGCTGCTTTTCAGCAGTTTGTGTTCTGCATAGGCAGGGCATTATTCTTCTCCAGCTACAAAGCCTGTTATTTCAACCCCTCCCAGTGCAGTGTGCTGAAATAGATGTCTGGTGGCACCAAAGTGCTGAAACAAACAAATATAGATCCATTAATAACCAAGCATGATGTCATTGATCTGGCCACCCCTGGAGGATTTTAGTGCAACGTGGGATGCAGGCAGGCTCTTTTTTGGTTTCTTCTTCCTCTGCTAGCAAGCCCTGCTCGGAGGAGTTTGGCAGTGGCTGCATACGCATGTGAGCCCTGGAATGAAAATTTCTAGCAGTTGGAAAATGAGTTGGCGCATACTTTTGGCACAAGCTACTATACCTGCTTCTGGGCCAGCTCTAGAACAACCTGAGGGACTATTTCCTAGCCAGGCTGCTGGTGGGCTACTTGGTTTTATTTTAGTTTGAACATACACATCATATTATGAAAGAATTTGCCTCACTGAACTATATCAAAGGATAAGTCTTCAGGGAAAGGCCTATGAAGTCTTGAAGCCATTGTGTTCTTTGTGTGTCTACAGCAGACTGTCTCATAGAAACAGATAGCTATCTGAGGCCATGGTCAATAGATATAGACTCCAATGGTTAGGATTTGATGACAAAGATATGGACATCATAAAACAAATAAAGCCCTCAGTACTGAATTTGGATAGAACTAACACCTTATTGAGGGCATGGCGCGTATGCTCACCAGAATTCTTTGGAGTTCCCTTCTCTGATGCTATTCTGAACTACATAAAAAATCCCTCATTACAGAAAATCATTTAGGCTTGTTGGTTAAATTCTTTTCCCTCAGCCACAGTGGAAAGCTGAATCTCAGGCATAGTGTATTCAGACAGAATTTGTAAATGTGGACCTGGTCAGCTTCAGTCCTTAGAACATATTTTATTGGAGTGTGAAATCTGGTCTAATTTGAAAGAAAGATATTTTTCCTCCCTCTTAATAGGCTGTATGAATTTACCATCTCAAAAAAAATGTCCAGTTTTTCCTTATAGATGAGGATCAGGAAAATACCTTAGCAGTCACTAAATGTTTGGCTGCAGTGATTGTATGTAAGGGGGATGGGTCTTTGAGTCAAAAGAACAATAAGATAAGAAGAAGATATTGATAGATATATTCCTCAGTTGCTCAGTCTATTATACTGCTTTGCACAAAACAGTCTCTCAATTTGGATAGGTCCTCTGGAGAAAGGAAATAGCAACTCAGTCTCAGTAATGTGGGAAAGGTGTGCAAAAGATAGATAATGCAGCGGTTTGCTAGAAGAATCAATTTCTTCTGAGCTTGGCTGAATGGGGAAGGGGATCTGGCACCCTTAGCAACAGGTGTCAGGAGATGGCAAGCAACACAGCAATGGTGCTATCGTAGTACACAATGATGCCAGCCATTCAGCAGCCATGCACTTGCTCCGTGCTGAAATAGCAGTTCTGGGATGCCCTTCAGTAAAGATGGAGGTTGGACATCCCTGGGGCAGTGTTCCCTCTAAGCTGAGTTAGTGTGAGCTAGCTCACAGTCTTTTAGCTTCTGGCTCAAACATTTTGGTTTAGCTCAGGAAGGATGGCTCCAGAGTAAACTAATTAAACTAATTTATGCAGTAGCCAAATTGCTCACTCACAACTTTAATGCCAGTAGCTCACGAAGTATAATTTTTGCTCACAAGATTCCACAGCTTAGAGGGAGCATTGCCCGGGGGCCGGGGACTACCAAAAGTTGTTGATTTGTAGACCTTAGTGCTCTACAGGCCTCATATGTAGACATCAGTGCTCAACGGGGCTTCATAACTTCATTGTAGAATGAATTGACCCACTACTACCTGCTCAATAAGCTTGCACAATCATGTTTGAATCTGTGGGGGTCAATGGATGACTTTTTAAGAAGGGGCCTGTAACGATTTCAGGTTGTATGTGTGTGTTTCTTTAAAATGGTTGGTAAATTTCAGAAGAACAAGGGGGTGAAAGAGGGCGATGAGTGAGTGAGGTGATTGGTTGGTGACTGAGGGTATGTGGGCAGAGCTAGGAAGTGTGTGTGTGTGTGTGTGTGTGTGGAGACGGGGAGAAGGCAGAGTGTTCAGTCTGGCGTTTGAAGTCAGAAGTCAGCAGTCAGTAGCTGTCAGTTGTGATCACTCTACACAGAGTCTGAGAAGTAGTCTTCTAACTAGAATTATATAGAAGTGCTGTGAACAGCATTAAAATTCCGCGCTTCGGTGCGGAGCCGGAGGAAAGCCTCCCCCCGCTCATCCTTCCCGGTCCACGGCAGGCTGCCGGCCCGGGGAGAAGCCCCCATCCCTCCCCGCTCACCATTCCCGGGGGGGGGGAAGCTGGGCCCCAGTGCCCAAGCACTGGGCCGAGTGGCTGACAGCCACTCGGCCTGGGGGGGGGGGGAGAGAAACGCCTTGTCTGTCTGTCTGTCTGTCTCCTTCTTTCTTTCTTTCTTTCTTTCTTTCTTTCTTTCTTTCTTTCTTTCTTTCTTTCTTTCTTTCTTTCTTTCTTTCCCCCACCTACCTACCTTCCTTCCTGTTCCTTTCTTCCTTCCTATTCCTTCCTTCCTTTCTTTTCTTCTCTCTGTCTCTCCCCCACCTACCTACCTACCTTCCTGTTCCTTCCTTCCTTCCTTCCTTTCTTCTCTCTCCCCCGCCTACCTACCTTCCTTCCTGTTCCTTTCCTCCCTCCCTCCCTCCCTCCCTCCCTCCCTCCCTCCCTTCCTTCCTTCCTTCCTTCCTTCTGACACACTTCCGGTGATGTCAGGGGTGTGTGGCCTTCTGACACTTCCGGTGACATCAGGGGGGTTGGCATATGCAAATAAGTTATGCTAATGAGCTCCTGCACCTCTTTTTTTACGAAAGGACCCCTGGGTAAGGATAAAGCAAGGCATCCTGTCTCAGGAGAAATCAACTGATGGACATACAAGAAACTATGACTATAACTAAAAGGCTTCTGAAATTGTCACAACCAGGGCTATTTTTGGGCAGGAACGCACAGGAACGGAGTTCCGGTTGGCTCCTGAGTTGGTCACGCCTACAGCCTCCTCCCCCTTGGGTTCCCCATGTGCCCTGCAAGCTGTGGGACACCTGGGGAAGCCGATCCTGGGAGGGAGCTGTGCTGTCAAGGGTGTGGCCTAATATGCTAATGAGTTTCTGCTGTTGGGTGTGGCCTATTATGCTAATGAGTCCCTGCTGGGCTTTTTCTACAAAAATATGTCATCTAAGTCAGCATGGATGTGAGTGACTTTATGCTCAAAATGCTTTGTGAATTAGTCATAGCAGGCCATGTATGCTTCCAGGGGTTTTCTCAAAAGCATCTTAATAATCCTAAATAGCTCTGTGGGATGGCATTCTGTGGACACAATGTTGGCAGATAAATAAGATTTCTTCACTGCCAACAGTGGAATGGAACTCCAAGAACAACTGCTTTTGAGACAGGCTAACTACATAAATGCAACAGGAAAGTGACATAGGTAGTCATACAATTCCAGAAATACACGATAGTGATCTCACCCTAATATTAAATAGCAATATAATGGAAGTTTTTACATCTCTGGAAGATCCTCTCTGTTTTTCCTCTCAATTTCTGTAATGCAATTACGGTGCAATCTCAAGAACCCGTTTCTGGGAGTAAGCCCCACTGAACAAACTTGAGTAAGACTCTGAGCAGACCTGTTAAAGATTGATTTATCCTTACAGAATATTCTTAAATGGGCACAGGCTGACTGTGTTTACATTCTTGTATATTAAGCGTACAATCTCCTGCTCTGGTTTATAGGTGAAGTTACATCTCTGCAAGGACTTCCAAATGGAGAGAGGTTCTCCAGGCACACATTGTATCATGCATGTGGACCTACCCTCTCCACTGAAGTGAATTGAGAATGTAGGGGAGCACTCTGCCTTCACGCTGCCTGCATCCATGTTATATACACAATGCTTGGGTTTGTGGTGAATCTTAGTTTATATAGCTTTTTATAATTAGGAAATAGAAGTCTTCTGTGATGCCTCTGAAGGAATATGCTAAGCAGGTATGATTATAAATACTTAGATCTTAGGCATGGTGAAGGTGTGATAACTAGGATTTTCTTAAAAACAGAAGATTAAGTTGGCCATCCATCCTTCAGGTTGATGGTGGTCCAGTCATCAGGAAGAAACTGTCACTTTTCCAAAGTGAGTTGCTAACTGCAAGATTGCTTAGGAGAATTGTTTATGTAGTGAAATATATTGAGAACAAGATACATAGTTAAAATGCTGCATGTTAGCTTTGTTAGTAAAGCAATACAAAATAATAGGCAGACTCATCTCCAAATATGCTCCTTAGGGAAGATTCAGTGCCATTTGTGATCTGTTGCCACATCCATTATCAAGACTTTTACTCTAAGTAACATGGATGCTTCCAGATGTGCTGTGTCCCTGGAACAAAATGTGCATTCAGGAGAATGGCAGGCATCCAGTCGTAACACTGAGCATGTGCCACACACTATGCTCTGAAGAAACATATTGATGTTTCACTCAGAAAAGATGGACCACAGAAAAGCATGGAGAAGCTGTGACACTTCAGAATCAATATGTCTTTCATGAACGTGCACAAAATTCTTCTTTATTCAACTGCTTTCACCGCAATGTTCCTGATTCCTTCATTTAACAGCATTTTAATGAAAGAATTGCAATGAAAAGTTAATTAGTTCCAGAGTGGTGTCTACAGCTTTTTCTTAAGTGACTCAAGTTTGGAATGAGAGATCAAGATGAGAGATCAGGAGGAATTTCACACAGCCAATATGTTCCGTTTCAGGAACTCTTCAGTAATGGTTTCTGTCTGATATTTCACACAGAACCGTATTAGTACCGGTTCCATAATGGAACATATTGGCCCTTTCACACAGAAATGTGCCTCTCCCGTTGGGGAAGCATTCCTGAGCCAGTTTACCTGGAAACCTCCTCCCAAGTGTTCTTCAGTTCTTGTACCGGTCCTGAAGCGCTACGGGGTGCTGTGTGAAATGCCCCCAGGTCTTTCTGCTGGAGGTTAGGTCAGGAGCAGTAAGTTAGTAGCCAAAGTGATTATATAAGAGGATACTTTTGTGCAGAGTCCAAACCATCTGATCTAATGTGGGAATAGTAGCCCAAATGGTATGAAGGGGATTTTCTATGCACTGTAGTAGTATTCAACAACAAAAAATGGTTGGTGTGGAGGCTCGGATGTAGCAGTTAGTTCCCTGAAAGAAACATGCCAGGACCACAAACTATGTCCTTTAAGTCTTGTTTCCTTGAACCCAAATTGTGGGACTGCCTGGTGTTATTCAGTGGACGGAAAAGCCATTTTACATCACTCAAGAAGGACACCAATACATTCCTACGTCAAGGTGAAATGCTTACCTTCAAAACAGACTTCAGGTCTCAAATAAAGATATGACTCAACCAGGGATGCAAGATTTGACCACAGTCTCACTAAAGTTAACTATTTTAAAATTTATTTTTGACCAATAAGGGGTTTTTTTTGTTTATTTGCATATCTTCTAGTAGAACAGGACACAACTGAAGACAAACAGGTTTGATGGACTTGATCCTAAAGTCTCCATTCACTGAGAGGAGTCCAGCTGACTCTAGCCGCTGCCAGTTGGGGAAGGTGAGCTCCTGGTGTCCAGAAAGTTTCACTCTCACCTCTTTTTCATCAAAGGAAATACAGATCATGGTTTCTTCTCCCTGCTGGAAGGGAAAGAGAGACCCCTGCAACTCCTCATTCCACTCGCCACATGCCATGGAGTTCAAGACAATGGTCCTGGTATCTCCACGGGAATCAAAGTGTGGGTTGAAGTGAAGGATCAGATCAGAACCATTCTAACCAATGTTGACAGCAAAGCTCTTTGCCTCTGACATCACACTCCCATTTACTTTGATGCATTCTCTAGCCTCGATCTTCAAGTGGGAGACCACCAATTTCATGTCCATTACTAAGGCTTGAGAAGTCACTTTCTAGCAAACCCACTACAGTAAAAGTTAATTATTTTTAATTAAGATTTATTTTTAAAAAATGGTAATGCTAGGCTGAAGGCAAATGGTTGGGTCTGAAAAGAAAATGACCGCTAATAAGTTTCCCAAGGTGTTAATTGCAGAGGAGTTCACTCTGTGCTACAATAGAAAGTTTATATTGCAATTTTCCTACTTCTACTTTTGCACACTGTTATACTCACACTACATATTTAGATTCATTTCCACATCATCACACAAAGCTCCAGCACGAGGCATGAAACAATCCTTCCATGAGTAGAAAACACCTTTCATGGGCAGAATGGTACAATTTAGGCTCCAGACCAGTGTCTTTCCATTCAAGAAATGGCAGACATCCATTAGAACTCACCTTAGAACTGAGCATGTGCTCTATATACACTGTACAATTTTAAAATGTGACATTAGAATATAAAGCAGAACTCAAAGGTGAGGAGGAGGAGAAAGTTATCTTGTGGTTGAGTTCATAGTATTTGGAGCCTGGAGATGTTAGCTTTGCAAGAGAGTTATAAGACAATAGGGAAGCTGTATAACTTTGCAAGGTCTTTGTTTCTTTCCCTAGTAAGGGTTTGGTGAAAATATTAAACTACCTCTCATGAGTATTAAGACAGAGATAATGGTTACCAGAGTTAAGACAGAGATAATGTTTGCTCAAAATGTTACTCTTAAAAGAAAGCATTGACAGATGTGGGTGAAGGCTGACGATGTCTTACCTGGTATGCTGGCTACTCATGAAAATATTTGAGTGGTAATGTTTTACAGGGTCCTGGAATTCCTTTGTTTGTTTTGTTGAAGAGAATAAAATTTTTACAGCACTTCTCTGTTTTCTGAAACAACAGTCTCCTCATATTTCCCAGGCTCCAGTATTGACCAGGATGTGACTTACCCAGTTGTACCACATTTCACAACTTGGACACAGGAGCCCAAAAGATGTCAATGCTTCAGTAAAAAAATACTGGGGACTTAAGAGGTCCCGGGCTTTGCTATTGTTCCAGTTTCCAGTATGAATGATTTATGGCTTCTTATGATACAGCAAATCTCTGTCAACGTTTATATGATCATATAATGCCCATAAATCATATCACTCACCATCAAATGCAAAACACTGAATTTCATCATTGTTTTCTTATTGTTTTTTCTCATTATTATAGTTTAGGGGCTTAGAGACTTATGAAGGTTGGTCAAAGTCCAGATTAAAATGAAACCCAAATTCTCAAGTGATTAGAATGCCTCCATAATTAAAGGCAGTAATATTTTTTCCTTGCTGCAACATGCAACCTCAAGTTATGCAGAATTTTACATTTTAAAATAACTTCTTTACAACTGACCTGTGTTTTGCACATAAATTTGGTGCTGGTCAGTCCAGTGTATCATTTTATCAGGTTTTTTAATCCTTCACAGCAAATAAAATAACAGGGTTTATAAGGTCAGCTTCTGACCAAGCAAAAATACTGAAAGCAGGTCACAAGGAATTCATTTCAGTCTTGTTTTTCACCACCACCCCTCATTTTTTTAAATTCCTGATAATTTAAATTTCCTCTAATTACAGCTCTATTTGCTCATACAGAATAATATTTCATAATGGTAATTGCCTACTCATTCCTGTGTCTGTTGTGAGTCAGAGACGTGATTATTTTAATGGATCTTAAAGAGCTATTCTAATTTAGAAAATTCTGTGAGGCATGATCAGAACTCTCAGTGAAATCACAGTTTACCTCTCTTTTGTTTGGTTCCACGAAGGGAAATATAAAGTTCCACTATAAACCTTTTGCAGCAATCTAGAATGAACAGGGGAAATAAACATTGGCTTGGAACTCAGCTCTTCCATTCACAAGTGGAACTGCATACTTATATTGTATACATCACCAATGATCAGAGGACATGGGGGGCAACAGAAAGGGTAGGGTGACAAAGATCTTTTCTATGAGTGGAGTTCTGCTTGTGTTTCTCTGGTTCTGTGCCATTCGAATTGGTGGAATTTTGGACAGTGGAACCAGTGGCCTAGGGAATCCACTGAAGCTCCTAACTGAGACACACACTGGTCTTAGGAGATGCTTAATTAAACACCTGGAAAGGTTGAAACAAGATAGCAAAGCACACTTCTAGGCTGCATGTTCTTCCCATTAAAGAACTGCTGACTCCCCATGTGGCTCCTGCCGATAGGTTTTCTGGTGCCACTTTGATTCTGCAACAAGGATCTCTTCTTTAGAGAAAAGAGCTGTTCCTAGCTTTCCTCTCCTTCACTGAAGTAGGAGGTACTTCAGGAGAACGAAGCCACATCTTTGTGTCATCAAGGAGCAACTATATATATAAAAAAGCAGCCTCCATTGTAAGAGGATGCTCCAGTTGCAACCTCCCAACATTTTGTGATTGGATTCAGCCACCCCCACCCCCCACAGATAGTTTTTGATTCACCATATCCCTCATGGCAGCTACTTTGTGATTAGTTCCCACCAATGACAGCCATTTTGTGATGGCACCACTCTTCATTCTCAAATTTCCATAAGCACCCTCAGACTCAACAAGATTGGAGACCCCAGAACTAAACAATTTTTTTAAAGTGCATTTAAGGGTGCATTCAGATGGGCAGCTAATTCCGCCATTGGCCTGGCTCTAATTTGATCCCGATCTTTTTTATCCAGTGTTGCAGCTCCCCTGTGAATCCCTTACCATGCACAGACTCTGTGTGTCATGAGTCCTGCTGAGGATGTGGCCCCGGCTCCAGCTGAGCCTGCGCTCCCGGCTTCAGCAGAGCCCACAGCTGACCATGATGAAAACTTGGAGCTCGCCAGCATATCCCTACCACCTGTCCCAGCAACTGCAGCGGAGCAACAACGCCTGACAGGCAGCCCCCCTGACTCACCTCCTCCAATGGTGCATTTGCGGAACCAGCTCAGGCAAGACTTAGCGTCCCGGTGGAGGGAGGCACACCAGTGCAGCAGGTGGTCCCTCAGCCCTGAGTTCTAACAGAAGCCAGGACGCACATGTTGAGCACTAATTAACCCCGGCACCTGAGGGGTATTTAACTTCCCCTCCTGACGCTGGTTCCTTGTGCCAGCAACTAGTCAGTTTGATGACACTCTGAACCTCCTTTGCCTGTGCTCCTGATTCCTGATTCATGCTTTGAACTCTTGGCTCCTTGACTCTGGCTTCCAACAACTACGCTCTTGGTTTGTACTTTGGACTCTGTTCTTTTGGCTCCTGCTTGCTACCCCTTGATTCTGACCTTGGACTGGACTTGGACTTTCGCTCTCTCTCATCCTGCCTGCACCTAGCCCATGACACTGTGGTGGATTGTCTAGATGGCATCCACCTGAAGGAGCCGTGCAATCGGGTTTTTTTTTTAAAAAAAATAAAATTCTGTTTGCACATGCGGATATGTGCCTCACTGTGTACTTATTTTTTCGCGGATGTGGAAAATATTAAAAGCACCACCAGAGGAACCTTCCTCTAGGTACCATTTCAATTAACAAAGTTCATAAATTTCACAGGCCATTCAGAAACATGAAATTGTCTGGAACGTTTGAGCAGAGCTCTGCAGCCATCGCACTTTTATGCATTTATGTGCATATCACTAAGAAATTTTTTAATGGCAGCCGTTCAAGATGGTCTGGAATTAGACCATCCTGATGGGCTAATTGCATACTGGAATGACCAGATGAGGGAAAGTCTGCCATTAGCCCATTGGCAAGCTTTATATCGGACTTTCAGCAGTATCTTTAAAGTATGGCTCCCTGGTGGGGATCGACGGGCTGATCACAGAAGGGGCACATTTCCCAGATGTTGCTGTCTGGACATTCCCTTTAAATCCACCAGGCACTCGTGCCTGGGTTGGATCTAAAGAGCCATCTGATTGCAACCTAAGATTCCCTTTCATACTTGCACCTTCATTTTAAAATTCTCTCTTTAAGTAATTATTTATGGCCAATCTAAACGGCTATTTTGCTATTGTCCTTTGAGAGAACATTTTAGCTATGGCACTCACTAGAAACTACTGTTAAACTTGCTAATGAGGAAGGCTGGGTGGTCCTCAGTTCCCATCAGGATAGAGTACCTTCGCCACAGAGCACATGGAGGGGGTCAAATATTGGCTTTCCTCCAGTAGCTATTAAAAGAGAAAACATTCTACTTTGGTATCATTTGATATTCATCAAAACATTTGGCATAATTTGATATTCATTTGTTGGTTTGTTTAATCAGCTTAAGGGAGAGGCTTTCTTCCCTATGCCCCAGCCACTTAGAAGTGTCACAGGCATTGTTTTATTTCCAAATTGTGAGCAATAAGTAGCTGTCTAATAGGTTTCACCTTGGTAGACCACATACATATTCTCAGTAGGGTTGGTGGTAAATACAACAAGGACTTCTGAAACCTGAGATGTTTTCAGAGTGCTGTCGATTGCCATGAGCAGTGGAAAAACCAGGCAAACTCTTTCCAATGGACTGTTCCTAACTGACAAACCTGTTCAAGTGCTTAAATGCTGTTGCAGGAAATTACATCTGCACATTGGGTTGTAAAATAGTTATGTTTTATGATTAGGGCATTCCTACTACAAACTCTGTGTCAGGGAGTACTTCTAATAGACATAAGAATTAATTCAACCCCTGTTCTTCTGTTTTTAAGTCATGGAGCCTCAGAAGGTTGTAGAAGCCAACAGTAATGCCTCTTACTTAACTTTGCACGATGGAAGAATGATAGAATTTCCAACCACCACTACCACGAAATTGTGTTGGCTGAAAGGAGTGTCTATAATTCTGTGAGAAATTCACCACTGCAGAGTGAAACTTGAGAGTCCAAAAATATCACCACAATTGGCACACAATATTAAAATGCAGTAATTTTAGCCCAGTTCTCCCCTTTTTAACATTAGAACAAGCAGGAGGCCATTAGTAGAATAAATATTATTAAATTAAATAATAGGTTAATAGTAGGGTATAAGGAATTTAGTAGTGTGGCAAGGAACTTCCAGCTTATTTAGGGATAAAGAACTTGGATACAGTCCAGCCAAAGCCAGATACTTTTAAATCCTATTGAATTGCATGGGGAACTTAAGCTTCTGCTTAAATTGTTTTGTGATAATCAGTTGGGATTCTGGCTGGATCAGATCCAACATTGAGCCCTTTGCAATGGTCTTTTTTTCAGTACACATATGGCCAGAGAAAATCCTAAGAACATGTACATACATTGCACATTGTTAAGAAGCAACCCAGCAACATCTTCTATCCCAGTTTTACATGTACATATAGACCTCTAGCTGCTGTGATCCATGTATCAGCCTTAGATGGGAACAGAGAAATCTAGATTACACAAATGCTGAGATGGCTAAGAGGTCATTTGATTTAGCTGGCACCATCTCAAGTAATAATGAAATTCAAATGAATTAAATCAATTTGATTGAAAGACAAGTTTATGCTGTTGATTCCATCATTATATTTTTGGTGTGCTTGTGTGGTACACTAGCTAAAGTATTCATACATGTGAACACTGGAAAAACACTGGAAGTCAGATACGCTGCCCATCTTAGAGAAGATTAAGCATAAACTAATGGATTTAGTTGAAATGGACAGATTGAGCATAATAATCCATGGAAAGGATAAAGTTTTTTTTCGACTATATGGTCAAGATTTTATTTATGGATTAATACTGTTTAAGAAGTTAGACTCAAAAGTATGTAAAGAGGCAATATATAGTGTTGTTTGTTTTGTTAAAAATTACAAATAAAGCTTAAAAAACATGTATAATTCTCCCCCCCCCCAATAGTGTAAAATAAATAGGGATGTCGTGAGGCAAAGCACCCTAATTTTCCTCAAGGGTTAAGATAATTATTAGGAGGCCTGACCTGGCTTGCAGGTATCCATGGTTTGGGCCTTCCTGCAGATACCATCCTTATCTTTTTCTAGGCCAGATTCAAGAATGTGATAATTGGGTAATTCTGAGAACCTGTGCTCAGTTGTGTAACCAGATGGGAAGGGATTATTAGATGTGAATGTTAACACCTTCTGGAAATTAGTTGTAGATTTTCCAGGCTGTATGGCTGTGGTCTTGGCATTGTGGTACCTGACATTTCACCAGCAGCTGTGACTGGCATCCTCAGAGGTGTAACACAGAAAGCTGGAGTACTCTGTGTCAAAGTGAGAAGAAAAATGGTAGGCAGATAATTTATATCTACTCAGGAAGGTGGGGTAAGGCTGAGTCATTCTCTTGTAGGAGTTTCCCAGGCTGTGACATGCTGATGGAAGAACTTTCCTGAGGAGGTCCTTTTGCATATGGATTGGCTGTTGAAATTTTAATCTTATCTGTAGTGCTGTTGTAAGATGTAGAGCATTTTGTGTTTTTCAGGACTGAAAACCATGCCCTATTTATTTTTAAACTCTCTTCTGTCCTGTTGAAGTTGTGTATGTTTATGAATTTCAGTGGCTTCCCTGTGTAATCTGACATGGTAATTGGATGTGTTGTTCAGTTTTTCAGTGTCTTGGAATAAAACAATTAGTCAAGAGACAGGTTTTTTAAAAAAAATGTGTAGTCCATTTGAATTTTTAGAAGACGTCCCCAGCTTGATTCCCTTTACTCTAGTTTTGCATTCCCTCCAATTCATAACTATAACTTTGTTCTATTGCTTCAGACCAACATGGCCACCCATCTGGATCTGTACAAAATGTCATTAGCTAGCACTTTGATTATTTGATTGATTGTTTTAAAATGTTTTTAAAGGTCTCTAAAATGTTTTAAACGTTTTATGCTAATGTATTGTATTTTACTGATGCGTGTGAGCCGCCCTGAGCCCGCTTGTGGGGAGGGTGGGATACAAATGTGAAATAAATAAATAAATAAAACAGTGATAGGATACTGAGTCTTTGCTAGGCCTGCTATAGCAATCTCATGACCCTGGCTCCAGGTCCCACTACCACCCTTCTCTCCTGCATTAGCAAAACTGGGGGATGGGAAATGAAGGCACAGTGCTCTAGAATTTCCCTAAATCTCTATGGTTTTTTCCCTTAGGGAGTGGGGGAATTCCTAGAGCATTTTGATATCACTACCAGATACAACTGGAAGTGTTGTCATGATATTACACAACATCACTCTACTCCCAGTTTGGCTCCTACTGAAGTGAAGAGCCTGACTGGAAACCCTATTCTTTGCTACTGTATAGGTGTGCATCCAATCACATGTGAAGCTGTCCTGTAACCAATTGTTTAATGAAGCATTTTCATCATCAAGATAAAAATTTCTAATAACACAAAGCAGACCAAAACAAAGAAGTGTAAGATTGAGTATAGCAGCCCAAGAAATAGCCTTGTTGAGAAAGAATTCAGTAATGAAATAACATTAATCAAGATAACAATAACATGGCCTACAAGAACAGTGATATTTGGGACTGTAGTTGTGAATAAGCCTCAGGTATTAATAATTTTTTAAATATAAAAAGCATCCTATCTGCCAGTGTTTAAACCCTATTCTGGGACCAGGTGTTCAGTCTCATGCAAAATGCTCTAAAAAAACTGGGACAGCCTGAGGATGATACCAATGAAGATTTTTAAAGAAGTATGGAAGACAAACCATATGAGCAAAGAATGAAAGAATTTGATATCTTTAGCCTGGAAAAAAAAAAAAGGAGAACTAAGAATATTAAACTGAAACAAACATGTGGCCATTGAACTGCTCATTTTAAGAGACTCATTTTGAGAGCCAGTTTGGTGTAGCGGTTAAAGAGCAGTGGACTCTATTCTGGAGAACTGGGTTTGATTCCCCGTTCCTGCACATGAAGCTAGCTTGGTGACCTTGGGTGAGTCACAGCTCTCTCAGAGCTCTCTCAGCCCCACCAACCTCATAGGGTGTCTGCTGTGGGGAGAAGAAGGGCAGGGAAGGGGATTGTAAATTGTTTCAAGACTCCTTTGAGTAGTGAAGGGCAGGGTATAAAACCAACTCCTCCTCCTCCTCCTCCTTCTTCTTTTGCTTCTTCTTCTTCAACATGAGTTTGAATTGAAACATTTTTTCTCCAGTTTGAATTACATAAAAGAGACAAACACTTCTAGTAAATTTTAGTCATGATCCAGCAACTCTGGTAAACATATGGAAAGCACTGGTTTTAAGCTTGCTAATTCTTTGCTGGCTCGTGGCCATAGTATGTAAGAACAGAAAAACACACCAATAAAATATGTGGGTTTTTTTTAAGAGTTCAACTTCTTAAAAACAAACTCTGCGTCAAGCAGGAACATTTAAAATGAATTTTACTGGTTTCTAGGATGTTTCTCGGGTCTTCCTGGATGGAAATAAAAAGTAAAACACCACTTGTTGACAAAGTTCAATAGGGTGCATTTGGTAATCAATTTTCACCTATCAATGAAGAAATATTTATGAGGTAACAGCATGTGGTCCTGATAATCAGTGTTAAATTTTGAGATGCTCCTTGGAATTGCTTGCAGGATTTTAAAATTTGTAATTTCCTTAGAAAAAGATACACTGCCAGGATTCCTCACAGACATTTCTTCACCTCCCTTTTTAAAAAAGAAAGTTACCCCATATTATAACACCTCTTGGGTGGTACTATATTTACATTATATTCACACATTATATTTAGTAGCCTTAATCCCTTTTCAGATGATTTTTCACTACATAGAAGGTTCACAAACACCTCCCTGCTCGATACTTTTATTTGGAAACTGGGATAGAATCTCCACATGTAGAACTATATGCACATAGGTCTCTTCCCACACAATCAATTACATAGACTGTCATAATGTTCAAACATGGAGGCCAGGTTTCAGAGCAGTGTCAGTATACATAGGCTCTTTCACCCCCACCCCCTTGATCATCATCAATTCGCTGAAAAGAAAACTCCAAAAGGGCTCTAATTGGTTCTGACATTGTGTACTGAGAAAAAAAACACGTGACATTATAAGGTAAACCCCCCCCCACACACTCTGTTTATAGTTATCAAAGCCATCTTTCTTTGTCCTGACAGAAGACTTTGGTTGCCAGGCTCTGATAGATAGAGGAAAAGTTAAAACTTTTACCATCACTTGCCGGACATTTGGCAAATCTACCTGAATTGGGAAGCTCCACAGGAGTTACAACTCATTTCACAGAGCGCACAAAGCAAAATTCACCAACTCAAACATCTGTATTTTTAGGGAAGTTGGACAAGGATCTGAGGATTGATAGCTTGGGCACATTTCCAGTGAGAACTTTCTGTGACTGTGACCTGAATTGGAGGGAATGCAGAACTAGAGTAAAGGGAATCAAGCTGGGGACGTCTTCTAAAGATTCAAATAGACTACACATTTTTTTTTTAAAAAAATTGTCTCTCGGCTAATTGTTTTTAATAAAAATAGTTATCACTAACTATTAGGAAAAGGCTATTAGTAAATTAAGTGCTGGCCTTGGGGTAGAATGTAAGCCTTCTTTCCCTGCTTATCTTATTAACAACACACCACAGGCAGCAGCTAATAGCAGAACCTTTCTTCCATGCCAATGCAATGAGGAGAATTTTCCACCTTACAGCCTAACTGGCAGAATAAGAACCCTTTTAAGAGCTTTGGATGCACTAACTAGAGTTATCCTGTCCAAATGGCATTAGCGCTTTGTTAACAGTCGCTTATGCCACAATGCGTGTGTACAAGACCTTCCTGAGACAATTTTTTTGTAGCTTCTTTTCACCATAACAATAATTACAGACAAAATAAACCAATGCGGCATTGTGGTCTGGGTGATAGACTTAGGAGACCCATGTTAAAACTTTGCTCACTGTGAAACTCATTGAATGACCTTGGGTCAGTCACTTTTCTCTCAGCCCAACTTAAATTGGTCTGTGGATAAAATGGAAATGGGAAGAATGATGTATACTGCCCTGAGCAACTTGGAGGAAGACGAGGATAAAAATATGGCAATCAATGCAGGCCTGAAGCCAGGATTTTGTAATTGGGGGGGGGGGGCTTTAAATAAGTCAGAGGGCACTGACATCACAAAAATAAATTTAAATAATATTTTAAAAACTCACACTCACCAGTATGAGCAGACAGCCACTTATCCATGGAGGCTCCCCATGTGGTGGCTGGAGGGAATGCACATGCCAAGCTCCAGCAGGGCAAGGGGCTCTGGCAGTAACAGGGCAAGCGAGGGGACGGGCAAGCGAGCACCGATTTACCTTGGAACCCAAGCACCATGGAGATGGCCTCTGCTGGCACTCCAGATGGGCACAGGAAGAGGCAGAAGAGGAGGAAAAAGAGGTGCCCCAGTCCAAATCATACTGCACAACTGCCCCAGCCCCACCAAAAGTTTCTGAGCTGCACCGGGCATGGCAGGGGGAAGCTGGTCGAAGTCTGCTAGCCCCACCTTGCCTCCCGACCTACCTGCCTGGCTACCTCAAACCACTTCCTGTGGCAGCTGTGCTCAGAAAGGGGTGGTGGCAGGGAAAAGAAAAAAACTCACAACATTCTTGACACTTTTGTGGCAGAAGGCCTTCTGGGCTGCTGCAGGGCTCTGGATCCCCCACTCCTCTGCTCCAAGCTGGAACCCAGTGTCTCTCAATTCTAGGGGAAGCCCTTGCCATGTGGCTGGAAAAAGCGTGCCAGAGCTGCACCAGGGAAACTGACCAGCCGCTTTGGGAAGGGACTGTGGTGGGAGCAGTGGAGAAGTAAGCTGTGCTTCGGGAAGGGGCGGCTATGTCGGCAGTGGGCCTGGGCTAGATGGAAGTCGGGGTGCCTTGGCAGGAAGTGGGGTGGCAAAATGCCCTACTGAAGCTATGGGCCTGAATCAATGCTACACTTCTTAACAAAAATTGTTCTTAACCATTTGTAGTCCATTAAGAGATATTTGATTCTCTGCAATGCAGGGTATAGAAACCTAATGGATGTCCAAAGACATACTTAGCAGCAGCTATGGGTGGTGGTATATCTTATAATAGTTAATTTATGTGGAGTTAAGGTACCCTAGAGTCCAGTGGCATCTTTAAGACCAACAAAGTTTATTCAAGGTATGAGCTTTTTTGTACAAGGCACACTTTTTCAAATACATTGGAATGGTAGGTAAGGTTCAGACTTATAAACAGGAACTTAACAGCAAATTAACATGTAACATGATGATATTTAAGATATGCAAAGTCAGAACTAAATAACAAGCTAAGGTTATAAGGTCAACAGTTATAAGGCAATAAATATGTCAAAATTGCAGATAAATGTCTAAAGGTGTATTTTCTAATTGTGGGAAGCAAACTGAAAATCTCCGTTCTCTCCTCCCAAGTGTGGAGATCACTTACCAGCACTTTTTGAGGTGGATGCAGTGTCAAGTTAGCAAAACATCCCAATGCTCCCAATGTTTCTGAAAAATTCCCACAAATGAGGCACAGTGCCCAATTCAAGTCAGGATTGCAATGTGTGTGGAAAGGGGACTTTAGTCCTTTCCCCCCCTGTTTTGCTAGCCTGAATTGGTTTGGGGAAATAAGGAGAACTCACAACTCTCTTCTAACTGTTACACTTGGTGGAGACCCCAGACCAAACTGGTGTAATCTGTGATGTGTGAATCAGTCACAGGTTTTCTTTCAGTAATACTGTTCATCAGTTTCTGAAAAAAACTTGTGATTAATTAGACGAAACCTATGGATTTCCCCACCGAACTAGTATTAAAGCATTTTAGATAATTTAACAGATGTATATTCTCATTAATCAAAATTCTCAACTTTTTGCAAAGTACAGTAGAAATGGTGAGAGTCGTGTATGCTGCCCTGAGCTCCTTGGAGATTTAGACAAAGAAATAAAACCATAAAACAGAAAGGAAATATTTCTTTTTCTTGTGAGATCCCTCCCCCACCAACTTTAGACTGGGATTCATCAAGACCTATTTTGAGAAGCCTGGATGTCCTCAAGCGGGTGGATTTCCAACCAGGAATATGTAAGTGTGAAATCTGGCACCTCCAGAGGTGTTCATTTGCACTTACAAATTGTCTAAAGATTTACACTCATTAATGAGGGTTGATGTCATTCACCGAGGCACTTGTTCCCTAACTTGTTTTCTCAAGAAGAGGGCTATGCTGTTTACTGTATCTAAAGCTGGCAGTCCAGGTGGATAACAAGCAAAGAATAGTCAAGAGAAGGGCCACGTTATTTATAATTCTGGGCCACCATTCCAGTGCAGTTAATACACTGTGAAATGTTAATGCATCAGCAAAAATTTAAGAATAATGTAGAATGAATTCCCCACATTATTAGCCAAGACTGGAGTGGGGTCAGATTGCCTATAACTTGAAAACTGCTATTCTACCAAAACAAGGACTGCCTTAGCAGGCAGATCTCCCTTAAAACATTAAAACTGTCTGATGTCTCCATAATGAAGCTGGTAATTGCCCTTATCAGGTTGAGGAAGTCTTATTTATAGCACAGGTAGCTTTGATTTCAGGGAGGACCCTTGTCCAGTGAGTCTTGCCCTCTTTGCACCACCATGTGGTGGAGATAGTCAAGGCACAGTTATTCAGTGCATGAGGACAGACTGTGCACTTCACAGCAGACTTGTGGAGTGGCCAGTGGCACAGCTACCTCTCCCTCACTGCCTAATGGTGGCAACCAGGGGACCTCTGGACTGCCAGGGCAAGACCAGGGTCCTGGGAGGAGGGGACAGTCCTGCTGCTGGGCCACAAAGGGGTTCTGCTCCATGCCCAGACCACACAGTGAAGAATATTGCTGCTGTGATCCGGGCCAGCTTAAGGGAGTGGGTAGGTGTGGGTGACTGTCTATGGTCATGGATGCCAGCACCAACAAGCTTGCAATGGTGAATGGTTCGCGCCTCAAGGACATCATCTCCCTGGTGGTGAGGGATGCTCTTGGGCTGAGGAGCACCATCAAGCCAACCTGAGACAAGGCCGTACTGGAGATGCACTTGTTGCTGGAGACCTGCTGGCACCAAGCTGCCCACTTTTTATGCAGTGTCAAATCTGCCTACCGGCTGCGCGAGAGGCAGGTGGAGGGAGGGGATTCCAAACACCAGTTCATACAGGACATGTCCACCTGCTGGAACTCCACCCATGCAATGATTGTGCGTCTAGTGGAGCAGAAGAGCGCAGTGCAGGACATCACCTCATCCATGCCCATCCTGCACAGGGAACGGGAGCTCAGCATAAGTTCCAATGCCTGGTTGACCCTCTCTGAAATGGTGCATGTCCAGAAGCCCTTCCAGGACACCACTGACATCCTCTGCTCCCATATGGCCAGCCTGGGAGGATGTTCTACCACACCACAAACCTCACAGACTCATGAACCACAAACTGGTTTGTTAAATGGGAAAGTTTGTGGAGGTCTGTGGTTTGTGAAACCCCACAAATCACAAGCCTCCATGAACCCCCATTTTACCGGTCCGTGCCTGTTAAATAGTGGGTTCCATGGATGAACAGACCTCAAGTCTAGTGATCAGCTCTACTTTAGTAGTGATTTCAGCAAGGAGAAGAAAAACAAAAATCCCAGGCAGAAGCTTGGTTTTTTAAGTACGCACAAACCACACCCCAAACACGCCCCGCTCCCAATGATAAGCTATTTACATAACATTATTTCTCTATTGGTCCTTTCTAAGATCCTAACCAACTACTGTTTGTGGACACAAGCTCAACTCGACCCCAGAGCTAGTTTAGAGTTGACTCGTAGTTAGTACACAACAGTGCCCATCCCTAGTTGTATACCAGTTTCACTGTCATGAGTCAGCATGGTGTAGTGCTTAAAGAGTTGGACTAGGAACTGGGAGATTCAGGTCAATCATCTCCTACTGCCTATTCAGACTGGCATCAGCTTTCCATTGTCTCAGGTCTTTCATACCACCTACTGCTTGGTCCTTTTTAACTGGAGATGTCAGGGTTTGGACCTACAACCTTCTGCATACAAAGCAGAGGCTTTTCCACAGCCCCTGAGCCACAGCCCTACCCCAAGATGTAGTGAATCCTAAGCAGCCCGAGTATTTCCGCCTTTAGCAAAATATCCCTCAAACACCATCTTCAACTAAAGGAAAAACACTTCTAAGTATTCACATAGCAGCCCATTGTTAAAAACAGATCCATGAAAACAGGTCTTATTATAAGTCTTTTTTTAAAAAAAAAAGAAGAAAAGAAATCCTCACTGATCTCAAGTACAACTTTTATTTTATTTTATTTTTCTCCCTATAAATGTTGAGCTGGCAAAAAGCTCTGACAATGAGCGCTGACTAACAGGGACAGTGTCAAACTATTTTTAACACCAGTACACTATTCCCATGTGGCTAATAATGTGCTGCAAAATGTTCATGCATCAGCAACTCTGGAACTGTGTAAATAAATGTGTTTCCCATAATACTGGCAAGCTATCAGGGCTTTGCCTAAATTATGACTTTGTTCAGCGTGCAAGGTATCTGTTAGGCTGCATAAGCACATATTTGTAAGACTCTGCCCCAAAAACTGAGGGGTTCTGAACGGAGTGGGGCTGGGGGAAGACATTGAATTCAAGGGAATTCTTTTGCAAGGGTGTGAAATGCAAGGGGTTAGGTTTTCAGGTTTCTAACATCTGGGCTGCCATTTAAGACAACCTGGAAACTACAACTGGTCCAGAATACAACAGCATCGTTATTTTCAATGGGTAGTTGATGGGAACTTATTTTGCCTATTTTAGCAGTTACATTGTTTGCCAGTTTGTCTCTGAGTTCAGTTTAAGGTCCTGGTTATGACTTTTAATGACTTTTGTGGCCTGGGACCCATACAACTTAAGGAATTTCTTTGCTCAGATGTCTGCTGTGTGTAAGGTTTCCAACCTCCAGCTGGGACCTGGAAATCTCCCAGAATTTCAACAGATCTCCAGACAACAGCGATCAGTTCCTCTGAAGAAAATGGCTGCTTTGGAGGGTGGAATCTATGACATTATACCCCATAGAGGTCTCTCCCCAGGCTCTACTCCCAAATCGACATGGATTCCCCAACTCAGAGGTGGTAACTCTACCTGCGTGCCAGTTGCAGTCCTCCGGTTGCCACCTGTCAGATGTCTCCTTGCTTAAGGTAGTCTGCCTGGCATTAATCAGAGCCTGTTCCTTTTGTACTGTAGCCCTACCTCTGCACTAGACATGTGGGCTACTACAGCCTCCTCACTGACCCCCTCCTCCAGTGGTTCTTCCTCCAGTCCTCTTATAAGTGTTAGGGAAAAATACTCAAAATACTTAAATACTCAGAGTTGCGATGGATCTTTGCTTCACTGGAGAGGAGATGTTTCCTTTAGTTTAAAATTACTTTATTACTAAGGGTGAGGGTTCACAGGAAGAGCTACAAAATAACAAACATATCTAGAGCTACATTTTGCTATATCTCTATACAAGACATGGTGAGATCAGAATGGAGAATGACCCCTAGAAGGAAGTCACCTGAACACAGTAACCAGGGCTCATTTCGTAGCAGCAGCTCCTTTGCATATTAGGCCACACACCCCTGATGTAGCCAATCCTCCAAGAGCTTACAGAGCTCTTCTTTCAGGTGCTACTGTAAGCTCTTGGAGGACTGGCTACATCAGGGGTGTGTGGCCTAATATGCAAAGGAGCTCCTGCTACGAAATGAGCCCTGACAGTAACCAATCAATACATCAATACTTCTTTAGATTCACGGGCTTTTTTTACATTGGCTGTCTGCCAGGTTTCCCTTCCAGGTCAGTCTAAACAATAGCACTGAAGACACACAAGTTAACCCTATAATGACTGGAATGTTCAGATCTTGCTAACACATACATTTCCAACATTAAGTGCCCACCTGTGCTTGTTCTGCCCCCCTCTGGGCCGCCCTGCAAAGCCATGGCCTCATACTGGCATACCTTCCACATCTTGTGCTTACCTGCTCCCAGTAAGTATTGCCCCTCTTCTTGCCTGGCTGCCTCTTCTCCAGGGGTTCACCCTGCCATCTGCTCCTTCAGCAGGCTGGTGCTCAGGGCTCCTCCCCCATCTTGACCTGGCTCATGCCCTCCAAGAGCCATGGTGTAGATGCCACCTCACCTGCCCTACAGCGGTGTTGCACCACACCCTATCCTGTCTGTGGTTAAATCTGGCTGGGCTGGTTAGAACACCCTCCTGCTGCTTCAGACTCCTGGCTTCACACCTATATAATGCCAAATGTGACAATTCTGTATAGGGAAAACCTGTACTATTCAAGTCCTAGAAGCTGGGACAGTTTCAAGTGATCTCTGGAAACAGTGGGACAGGAAGTATGGCTAGCTCATGCTTCACCTTTTCAGGTTTCCAGCATTAACCTCTGATAGGCACACATGCATCTCCTCTTATGGAAAAGGCTTGCTTGTTCTTTTCCCCCTTGTTTTACAAGTAGTAGAAAAGAAGGAGCATAAGGCAGTTGCATTTCTCCTCCTCCTGGTTCTACGTAACTCTCAAAGCTGTATTGTGTTAAGCTGTTGTAAGGTGCTATGGCGCTAAGGAAATTGGTAAATACCAACTATTATTAGAGATCTCCCACATATTCAGCAAATGCACGGAGGGGATTATACCTGCAGTCCCAGTTCCTCATTTATATGTATTTGACTGATCTGCTGAAAACAGTCAGTGCACACACAGCTTGTATCTATGGAGGTCAACAGCAGGACAGTGCGTGCAATCCTGATGCCTCTGTACACAATAACTGAATATATGAAAAGAAGAACAATATTACACCCATGGACATGCTCATACATATACATAGGACGGGTGACAGTGCCCTTTCATGTCTGACCTGAGGCTTTCGTTATATTTCAACAAATACAGGCAAAGTAGCCAGCCAGTATGGCCTGAAATACACAAGTGCTCTGATCAAACTGTACATGCAGTAGCCTAAGACCACCCAATGACTTCACTGCTGAGCTGAAATCTTGAACAGGGACTTTTAGTTTACTGTTGATACTTCTAACCACTCTCCTAGACCATCTCACTTTTAAGTTTGAGGACATCTGTCTGCCAAGACAGGGGTCCACAACTTTATTGAATCTGTGGGCACTTTGGGAATGTTAAGGAGAGAGGGGATCACCACAGAGTGGCTGCCATGGAGGGTGGGTCCAATCACAATTCTGGAAAATTGCAATGTTTGGAAATTCCACAAATTGATAGACATTTACAAGCATCCTCCCATGAAGAAGCAGCACTTTTCAAATGGTTGTTCCTTGCACACACACACACATAGAGAGAGAGAGTTGATGCCTCCTGAGCACCTCTGGACCACCTGATTTGCCAATGCAGTGCAGAGAACCCAGGACTGGATCTTTGCTTTGGGGAAGACATGCCATGCAGGAGAAACAAGGGGATCCAGGAGACTCATCAGCAGGTGTCTTGATGCCCCAGGCCCACCATGTCAGGAGCCGTGGAGCTAAACAAGCAGCTCATTGTATGTGTTCCATTCAGAAGCTGTGACAGACAAATAGAACCCCTTTCCATTTCTTTTTGTCTCTGTATTCTGTCAATGTGAGCAGTTTCTGTCTGCCCATCTTCGTTTTTTGTATTCAGGTTTTGTTTTTTTCTTTTGTACACTTTTCACAAGTTTTAAAGAAATGTACACAGTTGTTTGTTTAATGAAAATAAAAATGGAGTCCAGTGGCACCTTTAAGACCAACAAAGGTTTATTCAAGGTATGAGCTTTCGTGTGCAAGGCACACTTTTTTCAAATACATTGGAATGGTATATCATTTAATGTTTTCTATATAGGATATATGGAACAAGCTCCCGGAAGACATCAGGGCCCTGCGGGACCTTATGCAGTTCCGCAGGGCCTGCAAGACGGAGCTCTTCCGCCAGGCTTTTGGGGCCGCCGCTAGGGGAAATGGCCAGTGAGAGATGGCCAGGGAAGCACATAGGCCCGGAACAACAGTTAGTGGTAGCCTCCTGGCCGGGGAAAGCTGTCGTTGCCCTGGTGTTAGTAGTTAGATCGCCAATTATTATATCTGTAATTGCCGCCAACTGAAACTGAAACTGTAACTGAAATTGCACTGTATTTTAATGTATTAATTTATATTATGTATATTGTTTTTAAATGTTGTGAGCCGCCTAGAGCCGCTATGTCGGTCAGGCGGGATATAAATCTAAATAAATAAATAAATAAATAAATAAATAAATAAATAAATAAATAAATATATATTTCATTATATCTAATTATGACCAGTCCATAGAGTGTGGATAAAAAAAAATGACACAATGGGGCAAGATACAGACAGGGGCACCATTTTACAAACCTAGGGGAAGCCCCAGGTTTACGAAATAAAGAAAAGTAAAAGAGAAAAAAAAGGGGGGGGGGAGAATAGAAATATCCAACAACCCCCAAAGCAATGTCTGCTTGCTTAAGAAAAGTGTGCCGCTGCTATTGTGCAGTGCTACTATGTGAGATCTTGGTGGCCACCGTGAAGATTGATAGGTAATCTTCAACCAACATTGTGGAAGTTTTCAAGCCTTAGTTTCTCTCTTTGGGGGTGGGGTGGGGGAACAGATGGAAAAAGTAAGATGGGGGAAACATAAATCTGGGGGGAGGTCCAGTAAAGATGGGGGTGCAGAAAAAGATGGGGGTGTGAGTGAGTACAGACAGAGTATGGTTGACAAATTACCTGCTATGGCAGGTGATTTTCCCCACTCCCTCCTGGCCTCACCATTGCTTGGATGAGTGGCATGGGGAAAATGGGAGGGAAACATTGGCCAAGGACAGACTGGCAATGTAAAGCGGGGCAGCCCCGCGTCGGAAGTGGAAGAAAAGAGCCCGTTCAGACATGCGCATCTGTCCCTCGGCTCCATTTCGCACTTACACGTCTCCCAGTCGCTTTCCATCCACTTTAACAGGACACTGGGTAAAACCGGTGTTCAGGGGTCGTCCTCCGCATGCCTCCCGCTTCCAAATAGTGTGAACTGGAAACACATCAAAGGGAAAACAAAAAAAAGCACAACGGCGCACGCGAGCCGCGCACGCCGTGCGCGCCCACTCCACGGCAGTCTGAACGCTCCATATCAGCACCACTGCGCATTGCTCTGGCCAGTATGAACGGCCAGCTCCGTGGAGTTTTCCCCCCGCACCAGTTCCCTCCACTTTGCCCCCGCTTTACATTGCCAGTCTGTCCTCGGCCATTGTCAATGTAAACATGTCATCATTTTTTTCTCCATGCCCCATCCCACAAAGTCTCCTAGGACAAAGTGTGCCAGGGAAGGGAAGGGGAGAGGGTGCAGGCAGTGCTGGGGAAGCAAAGAGAGGGGGAATGGGGACATGGCACTCCTCTCCCCCTGTGAGTCCCTGTGGGTCCCCCAACTGTATGATGGCTAATGCTCACTGACACACAACTAAGGCTGGAAAATGTCCACATTGTATGGGGGGAATTCAGCAAGTGGAACAAAGTGGCACGCACACACAAAATAAAGCCTCATTGATTCAACTTGCACAAGGTAGAAGCAAAATCAAACCGGCAAAATTCAACATCTCATCCCTGTTCTTAAGCTACCCTACAGAAGGCAAGGACTTCCGGGCACCAGGGCAGCATTACGTGGGTGGCCAGAGATACATTTTTGCTTCAACAACCTCAGTACTATTTGTGAGACAGCTATGCACTATCTGAGTGTGGGATACCGAAGAGGAATGCAGAATAGATCCTAATCTATTCGGAGCTTCCAGAAAGATTTGTAAAGAGGGACATTTACAACCAGTTTTATAGACTTTGAAACATCCCAGCAAAGACGGAAAGCAGTTAAAAGAAAATGTTGCCAGCCATTCTCCTGATAACTTCCCAGCACAAGCATAGCTATGCACTAATTTATGCTGCAGCGGCCAATTATGAAAAGCAGAATGGAAATCAGGAGCTTTTAAAAAGGGAGGAAGAGAATAGGCCAATTTTTTTTTAAAAAAAATCAGACATGCTATGTTGTAAAAATTAGCACATGATGTCATTTTCCGTGTGTTCTTTCCTTCCCTCTCCAAGATGTTAGCTGTATTAGCATAATCTTCTAACCTGGCGTATTCCAAAAATAAAAGCAATGCCCCATACAGAAAGATGCTGTGTCCTTCCCTAACTGCCAACAGCTGTGTATTTTTGAAGTCTCCACCTTTTGATAAAGGAGGTATGCTTGTTTTCCCCCACCCCACCCCAAAAGATGAAAGCTAGTGTGTTTGGCAGCTTGTAAAGGATTAAGTCTAGAGAGAAACAGTTTTGGTCCACCTGGTCCATCTTTTTAACACTTGGCAAGAAAAGCCTGCCTTTCAGCAAGGAAACTTGCATATTGGCTACTAAGACTGAGAATGTGAATGTGGCTCAGTGGAAAGGCAGCCCGGAACTCACATCAAGGAGAACTGCAAAGCTCAAAGCTCATTAACAGCTGGGGAAGAGGAGAGCTACACTAGATTTTATCTCTGATTCTTTGGCTGTATCAGACTTGCCTGTTTTACCGTTGCAGACGAATGGTGATGCTGAATGAATTCAGAGGGCACCAGTTAAGGGACAGAAAATTAAGGGACATTGTCTTTCCTGCCATGGCATGTAGAAATTATGGCCACAACCCATGTTCCCTCTAAGCTGTGGAGTCCTGTGAGCAAACATTCTACTTTGTGAGCTACTGGCATTAAAGTGGTGTGTGAGCAATTTGGCCTACTACATAACTTAGTTTGCTCTGGAGCCATCCTTCCTGAGTGAAGACAAAAATGTGTAACTCAGTGAGAACACTGGTTGTAACAACTTAACAAAGCTAAGCAGCTGACCTTGTATTTTTCAATGGAGGTAAACGGGGCTTAATTTGGACTAGAAAAAAACATTGTGTTTTATTTTTTTTTCTATTGTACTTCTGTCCTGTGCTGCTGGTAAAGAGTTCAGAGGAGCACTTTAGCTGCACAGTGAACCTGTGAGATTGGTGCGGGGATTCAGAAAAAAAAAATCTGCCTGCAAAAAGCTCCTTTCCAGAAGCAGTGATTCTGGTCCTGATGAGCATCTAAATTCCAGAGGGGTTGCCGTGTTCATCCGTTGCAGCAAAATACAGATATCCATTGGTACCTTAAAGGCTAACAACATTTATTGTAGGAGAAGCTTCTGTGACACAGTGCTCACTTCATCAGATGCCGGAGATGTATTTATACTTGAAGATACAAACAACAGAAAGGCAGTGGTGGATGGAGATGTTACAAAGAGAAGCCACTTTGAAATACCGACCAATCGAAGGGAATTCATTCATGCCTTTTTATTTCCTCCATTTTCCTTGGCGTGTTCCTGATTCATTTGTTTCTTTCATGGAATTTTTACCTTTTTAAAATTATTTATTTATTTTTGAGATTTATATCCCGCCCTCCCCCCGAACGGGCTCAGGGCGGCTTTCATGGGCCCGAGGCCTAGTCAAACATTAAAACCTATAAAATCAATAAAACATTCAATAAATACAATTAATACATATAAAACTTCCATAAATATCCCTTCTGATGGCGACTTGATGGCAGGTCCAACCCTCCCCCCATGCCCGGACCATACAGGACCAGGGTTACATCCAGGGTTACAGGTCTCTGGGGGTTCGGCACCTGACCGAAGCCCCTTCATCCTGCCGGGCACGGGTCGCCTCTCCCGCAGAAGCGGAGGGAGGCATCCGCCATTGAGCGCGTCTCTTCCGGAAGTCGGAATTTTTACTTTCATGTGAATTCAACTCATCCAAAATTCACATTCAAAAAGTTGCATAAATTTAGCAGGAACAATTTGGTGCAAGGAAACAGAAATGACACAAACATAAAGGATCATTTCTCACAAGAGAGAAGTAAAAACATTGGGCTGGATTCTGCCACATGATCGGGGAAGAGCAGTTTGTTTAACAAAGTTCCATTTGCACAAGGTTCCATTGCGCAAGAGCTACTATAGGATCAAGGGCTGATTTTGCATTTCCAATCAGTGTCCGTGTGTACAAAGATCAAAAGGAAGAAGCCCATCTGATGTGGTCTTTGCAGTCCAGTTTGGAGGGGTGATATGATTTGATTGGAAAAAAGTTTTATTGGGGCAGGAGTTGCTGAAATATACCTTGTCCTATAACTTGCAAAAATGGAAATGCAAGATGGGACACAGTCAAGTTAACATAGCACAAAGGCTACTCATAGCAACTTTTCTGTTTTCCCACCTGTGCAAAACCTCTCTGAGGATTTTCCCATCTGTGCAAACTCTATGTGGATTTTCCAGATCAAAAAGTGGGACTGTAAATAAGGTAGCATCCCTGCTTGCAGTTTGCCAATACGCTGGGAAAGGTCATGCTGGTGGATCACTCTGGGAGCCACTCCCTGCCTGGCTACCATGGCAGAATGCTCTGGGAGCCACTCCAGGTTGAGCTGTGTGGTGGAGGACTTCAGGTGAGCCTCTGGGGCTGGCTGTGGTGGTGGAGGATGCAAGGAGCCACTCTGGGCTTGGAGTGGCTCCCAGGTACCATCACCGTAGCTAGTTGGTAGGGCCTAGAGTCATGATGGGGGGGAGAGATGGGATTCTCTCCCTTGCAAGTCCTACAGCCCTCCCACTGGTAGCATATATAATGTATAACATAGGTTATATATAACATACATTAGAAGCACACATACACACATGTGTACTTACAAATATCCGTAAAAGGAAGGCAGCATGATATAGCTTGATGTCATCAGATCTCAGCAGCGAAGCAGAGTTGCTACTTGGACGGCAGACAAAGGTAGACTCTGCAGAAGAAGGCAATGGCAAACCACCTCTTCTTCTCACTTGCCTTGAAAGCCCCTTGCTGGGGTCCCCGTAAGTTGTCTGTGACTTGATGGCACTTCACACACACACACATACATGCATACACACAAATATTATTAGATGCAAAATCTAATGAACAAAACTAATTCCTTACAACAAATGATGGGCAATCCAAGACCAAGAAGAAGGTCTTCCACTGCTTGAGAAGATGAACACCTGAAATGTTTGCAAATTCCCTCGCAAGATCATTCTCTCTGGCACATCCCATGAGGGCACCCAGCAGCAACAGTTGCCCCACAATACAATGTAAATGGTCTTTGACTACTACTTTTTGTTCTTCTGAATTCTTCTTGCTCTTCCTCATTTGGTGCTACAGTCCCTGCTGGGCTGAGTTCTGGAAGGCTGACAAGCTGGGTTGCCTTCTCTTGCACCAGCTGCTTCAGCACCCAGTCTTCAGCAGAATGCAAAAAAAAATCCTTAATTGAAAGGAACTTTTACAGGTGATTAAAGCTGTAAGGTCAAGATTGGAGGGAAGTTGATGGGAAAGTGAGATGACAAAGAAAAAAAAGTCTCTGAAAACTGGATGCCTTCTAGCCATAGGTGGAAACATGAGTTTCCACATGATATAAGACAGTATTGAATCAAGCTAAGAAACATTTGCATTGAATTTGAGCCAATAGAGTAAGCCTTGCTGTCTGTCTCAAAATGCGTATTACCATTTTTTTAAAAGCTAAAATGTACTGGCAGCAATAAAGGCATCAAGAATGCCGTGACATGTGTTAATCCGCTGCTCTCTGATTGGAGCAAAGTTGACTGACCTTCTTGGGTTAAGAGAATGTCCTTCTACCTCATAACATGAGTCTTCCATAAATCTTTCAGAGCTGGGATAAATCCTAAGGTTAAGGGAACAATAGGCTACATGTATAATATGAATGCAGTGGTGTTAACCCCTTCCCCCTTCTTCAAACTCCAAGTATAAGATATCCATTAAATTGTCTCCTGTGAGATGCTGCCATTGAGCATCTCCCCCGCACACACCTTGAGCAGCTGGCCACTTTCCAGCCATGTATTTGCAACCTGCCCCTGCAGAACCTGTTTTGAAGGGAACATTGGAGGGGGGGGGAGGACCTTGGAAAGCAAGCAGCCCCATCAAAATTTGTGTGCTGAATCTGATTTTGCACCAAGGAGAGTATCCATTTCACAAGCTGGGCTGTTTGTGTTGAAGGCAAAGAACATCCTAAATTAAAGGGAGAGCTGAAACCCTTGAACACAATATCCCTGACATGTGGGAATCTTTGAAAATCAAACCATGACTGCATACTGGAAAACTAGTAAATGATGCAGTCTTTTCAAGGGGCAAATTTCCCCCCTTTCTCCTGCCCCAATGTGGATTTTTTAGTGTTCACATCCAGATGTTTGCAACATAGATGAAACATTGTTCATGTAGTCTTTTAAGTTTCTTTGTGTGTGTGTGTGTGTGTGTGTGTGTGTGTGTGTGTTTGGATAGATTGTGTCCCAACTGACTTTGCTGCTGGATGTAACAGCATAAGCCTAAGGTAGCACAACAGCAAGGCTGTTAACTCATATTTATCATAAATCGAGCAATTCTGTTTTTAGGTCTTCCTTAAACTTGTAACTCTCCAAGACTCTGTTAAACTTATGAAAGTTTTCATGTTTCCAGCTCTTCAGGCTGAACAAGAAAAAAAGAAGTGATAAAATAACCTCTTGGTTAGCACTTGGGAACAAAACGGACAAATAACACTTTATTGTGTTGAGTAGAACTATATATTTTAGAAACTTGGGATTTTTAAAGTAAACTCACCATTCCTGAAACCTCCAAATGCATTTTAAAAAACATAAGGGGTTGAATCCAGCCAGATTTTTCACTCAGCCCTGCCCGATACCCCCTCGTTACTACAGCCCCCATCTGGCATGGCTTTTGTTCAGGAAGGTCTTATGATCAAGGTCTTCTGCTTGGGTGGTCAAGTAGAAAAGCTGGTTGGATCCAACCCAACAAATTTGTGTTCCAGTCTGGACATGAGCTCACCAGCAGAAAAGCTAGTTGGATCCAGCCTAACAGATATCTGTTCCAGACTGAACATGGACACAGAAGGATTTGAAATCCAGTCCAGAATGAATCCATGAGAGGTGCTTTCCTAAATCCATTATCTTGCCCAGGCAGGCTATACCAACAATTCTAAATAAGAACTCACCTAGTAGACTTTAGACAAGAAATGTGTGAATGGAACATTCAGTGGAGGTGGACAATTGCAAGAAAGGTAAGATTGCAGTCCTAAACACACATTTAGAAATAAGCCAGACTTGAATCTTAAAGCACAGGAAGGTACCAGCTGGATATTAGGAAAAAACTTTTTTACAGTAAGAGTGGTTCAGCAATAGAATCAGCTGCCTAGGGAGGTGTTGAGCTCCCCCTCCCTGGCAGTCTTTAAGCAGCGGCTGGACAAACACTTGTCAGGGATGCTCTAGGCTGATCCTGCATTGAGCAGGGGGTTGGACTAGATGGCCTGTGGGGCCCCTTTCAGCTCTGTGATTCTATGAAACAGGGTGCAAACTTACAAATGGAGAACAGGGATCTCATTATATGCTACCTATTAGACAGGGGTTCTGAGAACTTTAACACAGATGTGATAGACATTCAGATGTAACCACAATTTAAGTCTTCTTTTATATGCGACTTGGACCCCCTTGCTGGATTGCCTTAACTGTTTTGCTCAGATATTTTGCCTTTTCAAGTAGTGTTGTGCCTGTGCAGCAGTCTTTTGCAACAGGGCCATAGCCTGGTCATGTCTTGGAAGATTAATTATATTTTAAAGCTATGTGATGAAGCCTGCAGTTCTTTTTGAACCTGCACAGTTGGCCAACCAAATGTTCTGAACCAATGGAGAAGGTACATATCCTCAGGATAATGGTTGGAACATTAAAATAACCTTGTTCGTTCATTCATTCATTCAGGGCTCTTTTTCTAGAGGGAACTCCTTTGCATATTAGGCGACACACCCCTAATGTTGCCAGTCCTCCAAGAGCTTATAGTAGCTCTTGGAGGTAGGGGTGTGTCGCCTAATATGCAAAGGAGTTCCCTCTAGAAAAAGAGCCCTGCCTTCATTCATTCATTTGACTTTTATCCCACCACTCCCCCCAGAATGGGGTTTGGGTCAGTTAACGACATAGCAATGCAGTGACAATAATAAAAGCATAATTTCAATAAAATCCAATTAAAACTTTGCAGCGAACTAATGCTTTTGGCAAGCTAACACTTTTTTTTTTAAGCACAGAGTCACTTTTTAGCACAGTTCAGCCCCTTTTTGTGCCTCCATAGACAGATGCAGCCTATGAAAGACATATAAGGGTGTGCAAAAAAAATGCATTTTTCGGCTTTGGGTATATTGGACCCCCCAAAAAGCAGTATTCCTGAATACCAAAGAGGGCTATGGTATTTAGATATGAGTTTTGGGAGGCTTTCCAAATTTTTCAGGTCCAAAATTGCAGCACATTTTAAGTAGATTGGACCAAGGGGTCCAGTTCGATGGGCCCCTAAACAGGGTACCCCCAGACACCCTCCATTATTTCCTATGGAAGAAGAAAAAATGAAAGCATAATTTCCAAGCCACTTATAGAGCAAAAGCCATGCCTGCAAGCAGCAATCACTTGTTCAATGTCTCCCATGGAAGAACCAACAACAAGCCCAACAGAACCCTTGTAGAACCCAGTAATCCCAGTAGAACCACAAGCCAGTATGCTAAGCCAAACCGAACCAAAATCAAACCAAAGAATCTCTGCAGTGGAAACTCAAGGGGGGACACTTGTGCAAGCCCAGCAGAACCAACAGCAATGTGCAGAAGCCCAGAAGTGCCACCATAGCACCATGCCACTATAGCAGAACAAACCCAACAGGACTAATGCCAAACCAGAGAATCTCTGCAGTAGAAACTGAAACTGGGGGACAGTTTTGAAAGCCCAGCATAACCAACTGTAATGTGCAGAATGTCCAGCAGAAGCCAGTGGCAGTGTGGCAGTGTAAGCTCAACAGGACTAAGGTCAAACCAGAGAATCTCTACAGCAGCAACTAAAAGTGAAAACACAACAGAAATAATTCCAGGGGTGTGTGGGGATTTTGCAAATGCTGCACACACACAAAAAATGAAGGGGACAGAAAGCAAGGTTGGCAAGGAAAAAGAAAACCTCTTGAAACTGACAAACATGCTTGACAAAAGTCTAGGAAGCTAATAGGGACACCCCCAATACAGATACAAAGGTGTGGGCGGGGAACCAGTTCTCAGGAACCTGCAAATCCTGGCTCCATGTTTTCCCATTAAATCCTGAATATTTTCCGGATTTTCCAGGACCATTTTTTCAGTAGCCACCAAAATTCCCAGATATATTTGGGAGGTCAAATATACCCCAAAAATACTGATAAGGTGTTTTTGGCTAAGGTGTATCTGAATGCACACCCCTAATGGCCTGTACTGCAAATGTATACTGATCAAGACAGTTCAGCCTTTCCTTTTAATCTTCCATGTGGGCACTGTGTGCCAGGAACACTACAACAAAACAAGTCTGATGTCTTTTTTACTAGCCTAAACATCTGAAGAACAAGATTTTTTGGATAACTGGAAGAAGGAATAATTAGCCTGTGACAATGTAAGAAGGTGCATGCATGGATTTATCAAATCCAGACTGCTTGACAGCCATTAATGAATTAATGAGTGATGCTGCCAATCCTTGTCTCAAAACTTTTTTAAAAAACAATTTGTCTTCTAATAATTGGAAATAGTGTCAAACACAGTACCTGAGACAGAGAGGAGACAACTTTAGCAAACAAAATGCAATAACACATGTCCATTCTTCTCTCACTCCTTCTTCTTTGTAACAAAACATGTTTGAGATTTTCATTAGTCTTGAATTGCAAGCAGGGTGTGAGCTGAACATTTTTGTTTTAGAATCCCCCTTTACATTGTGAAGCATACTTCTCATTAGAATCAAAGCAGCAATGGATGTCCATAGAAAGAATGTTGTGGAGGACACTAAAAAGGGATGGATTTATATATTTATTATTTATTTATTTAGATTTATACCCCGCCTAGACAGCGAGGCCACTGTATTGCCCTGCAAGTGATTTTCAGCCCAATTCTTGGATGATTTGGTTGGCCATTGTTAGATATGACTCAGAATTCCATGAGAAACTCTCAGAACCCAAGTCAGTATGCATAGAACTGTGTCCACAGAACAATAAAATACAGGAACAACTCTCACCGAGCATCACAATGGTTCTACTATTTGTAATGTATGGACATTTGGGGATTCATGGCTATATACTATGCTGTGGTTCCTGCTTAATAAGCTAGTCATGTGATTTATTAGGGGGTTGCATCACGTTGTCTGGAATATGAGAGCATTACTGGCTCATGAAAAACTGTAAACGTCCCCCCCCCCATTTTTTTCCTGAAAGAAGGAATATTAAGGAACAAAACATGATTAAAGTAGGAAATGAGCAATGTATGTGTGTTTGTGAACAAGAGCCTTTTTTTTCTGTGCAGGTGACCAGTGTCTGTCTCATTTGTCTCATGCTGGAAAGTTAGCCTCTCTCAGGCTACAGCTTCATCCTCTGCAAGAAGGAGCAGATGCCCTTGTCAGACTACTAGAATAACTCACTTTGGAACTGAGTAATATTACATGGTATTCTGTGGGGACCATTTTTTCCAGAAGGAAAGAAGCAATAATATTGCTCTGTTTCCTGCTTTTCATTAACATCATCAGCAGAAGAATTACTGGCCTTGGCCCATAACAGTCTTTACAAGGCCAGTGATAAAATCTGGGGATGGAGAGAGCCATAAGCCATGCAATCTTTCTTTCTTTCTTTCTTTCTTTCTTTCTTTCTTTCTTTCTTTCTTTCTTTCTTTCTTTCTTTCTTTCTTTCTTTCTTTCTTTCTTTCTCTCTCTCTCTCTCTCTCTCTCTCTCTCTCTCTCTTTCTTTCTTTCTTTCTTTCTTTCTTTGAATCGTGAGCAGTATGTAACCATCCGCATGCTGGCTCTATGGTGACCCGCAAAGGTCTTTGGAATTAGACTGAGGCAAGGAATGGTGGGAGGAGAACAAAGCAATACAGATGCATCCAATCTGAGTATTCATTTCAATCCCCTTTCTTTGTACTGAAGAGATCTGGACATGGAAGTGAACTCTGGCTGATCTTTTTTTTTTTTTGTGGTAAATATCTTTTTAGTCTGCAAGAACATTGTGGGATGAATATATTTTGTTTGTTAAAGAAATACTAAGTTCCTGTTGTAGCATGTTTGGTACAACACACATTTTGTTCATGTGGTAAAGAATGATACAGTTAAGTAAGAGCTAATAGAGAAGAGGCCATGAGCTTCCTGGTAGTATCTGGGAAGAAGTCATGATTGTGGTAATAGTAGTTAAGATGGCTGCTAGGGTTATTGCAATTTGGGCCTCTAGGCCAAAGTTGTAAATGTGTAAGTAAAATCTGTTGACTTCCTTTTCAAGTGGCTGATATCAGTTCTTTGGGGAACCTGGAGGATCTTCCTAAATTCCCATTACAACACTTCACAGAAGTCTCCACAAGTTGACTCCCTGGCATTTTCAGTTAATAGGAATCTTTTCCCTCCCTCACACACAGGATTTTCGTGTGATTTTTTTCTTCCTTCTTGGCTGAGCAGTCCCTTTATCTATTTTCTTCTTTTCTGAAGGTTTATGGATGTCCCATACTGTCACTTTATTGTATTTTGATGCTTGCTCAGCACAGGAACTCGAGGGAAGAGACAAGATCACCTCTTTAATTTAAACTTCTGAAAATGGCATACAAGAGGCTTTTTAAAGTTCAAAAATAAAATATATTATTCAATGTAGGGGGGAATATTGGAAGAGTGTAGATATGCAGTAAAGTGGAGCACAAGCTGTTTAAAGAATAAGGTTGGTTTATTTAGAAGAGAAAAAAACTTCGTAGGAAAGAGGAGAGAGAAAGAGAGTTCTAACTGTCTAACTAGCTACGAGAAAGTCAGCAGTCATTTCTTTATCTAGGCACTATAGACCTTGCATATTCCAACGGGGAAAATCAGAGGTAAAATGTCTGGGGTGGATCAAATATAACTCTGAGGTAACTTGGTATAATCACTAACTTCTTTTCTGCTCCCCACCACATTTTGTGGGGAGCAGAAAGCAGGGGTTCTCCCTGTAAAAAGAGGAAGGAAGCAGAAAATGGATTTAAATGGCTCAGAGCCATTTAATCCCCTGCATTCTGCTCTTAACGAACGGCCATGAACTGCCTTAAAATTCATGGAAATTTGTGGTGAATCTTCAGTTCATGAACTGGACAAAATTCATCACCAATTTACATCTGTGAGCCAGTTCATGCTAATCCCCAGTTTTTATACCCCACATTTCTCTACCCTAAAGAGACTCAAAGCAGCTTACAATCACTTTCTCTTCCTCTCCCCACAACTGGCATCATGTGAGATAGGTGAGAATGAGAGAATTCTGAGAGAACTGTGACTGGCTCAAAGTCACCCAGCAGGCTTCATTTAGAGGAGTGGGGAATCAAACCTGCTCCACTGCTCTTAACCACTACACCATGTTGGCAAGAGAAGGGATGGTTGTATATGTGTAGCACTTTTGCTGCCAGTGTGGCCCTAGCTGGAAAATCAGTGGTTGTCCTGTCCACCATATGGGTTCCTATCTTCCATGGACTTGTGGGTGGATTTTGTGCCACATGCATCTGTTCAGGTTGCGCTGTTCTTCGGTCTTACTTCTATGTAATCTGGCTTTCTCTGTAGATGGGGAAGTGACATCAAACCTGTGTGAACAGAGGGGTATTATTGGCTGCTGTTGTTGCCATGGTTGCTGTGGATTCTGGTGTGCTTGTTATGCTATCTATGTCTTGTGGAGGGGCACATGCTATTATTTCCCACAGCGGGAATGTTCACAAGGACTGGACCAGAGGTGCTGCTTTTACATTGAAGGCTGGCTGCCACCACTACAATGGCTCTCAGGATTGAGCTTGGAGACTGTTGTTCTTCCTAATCCATTATTTGAAACTCTCTTAAAAGGCCAGTTTAACACTTCTGGTGCCAGCAATGTGTCCTGCTCATTCAGTTGACCCACAATATTATTGCAAGATTCTCAAACGTTAACAGTGAAGTTTGGGAAGAGGGCAATCTTTGGGAGGAATTTGTGGCTAGAGGCCACTGACTCTTTTTATAGGCTAAGCATACCCTTTTCATTGTTCTGTGTGAAAAGTTACACAATGCCAGGTTACATTTCTGAGAGCAGCATAGAGAGCTATTGTGTTAGAACAGATGTTATTGTATAGCATATTTGAGATTTACAGGGAAAAAAGGGGCTTTGAATGAAGAGCGTTGCATCAACATGTCTGTAGGACAGGGCTGCACCCTCCTCAATTGCTTTTTAATGAGAAAGGATATTGAATTTCCAGTGTGGACCACAGTTGATCAAGCTGCCGAATGTTAAAAATCTAAACAGCGCCATTGCGGGGTGAGGTGTAACTGACTGCTGAACATTTCTCAGAGCCAGCTAACGATAAAATGAAAATAGTTTTCATTCATCCGGCTGACTGAGGTCCTGGAATGCAGTACAGTTGCCTAAGGGATAAATGGGAGAATAACATTTTCAGGATAGGGAGGCCTTGTCATGAAGTTATGTGGTATGTATTTTGACAGCAGAAGCAGGAAGATGTTTGAAGACACCACTGGTAAATCCTTAACACAATAAACAGAGGAGGGTTTTGTGTTTTTTTTTTTTTTTTACACTGCTCAAGTGCTGGTTTTAAACACGAGCTTGAATGAACAGGTCTGATAATGTGCGATGGGGAGAAAAAAATGAGACTGGCTCTTCAGCTTGCCTGAGACCTGAATCGAAGGTGTAAATTCCAGAAGAGAGGGCAGGCCATGGCCATGAGACAGGTACCACTCACAATGGGACTAGCTTCCATGAACAGCTAGTGGTCAAAGTGTCAGATGAGGATTAGGAAGACCCAAGCTCAGGTCCCGCTCTTCCATGGAAACTTGCTAGATGACCGGGGTCCAGTCATGTACTCTCAGCCTAACCTACCTCACAGGATTCTTCTGAGGATAAAATGAAGGCAGGGAAAATGGCATCGCAACCTGCTTTGGGTCTCCATTGGGGAGAAAAGCAGGGTCCAAGTAGCTTAATAAACAAAATAAGGTACACTGCTGCATTGGCCAATATGATTTCATGTAGTGCCTCACAGTCGTTCAAGCTCACAGCTATTTCCCTGTACATTTCTGTCTAGAAGAATATATGTGTCCTTGTGCCCGCCTAAACCCCTTTCCTAAATATCTCTTCTTTCACAAGCCAGCGAACATCTTCTCATGACAGAAGAATGAGCGAAAGTCCTTCACTTCCACCATACACATCATGTCATGGGAGAGTTGGATGTTCCACATGGAGGTCTGATTCATGCAGTTTATCTCTCACAAAAAAAGAGGAAGGCATAACAATAATCATGATTGTGTGTATACAGGCCTGTACATTGAACACCACTGGTCCAGAAGGTGCATGCACCAGACCTAAATTTAGCATGTCCAGCCACATGATCAGTTTAGGTCTGTTGCTACCATCTAATCAAGCACACTGGGGGGGAAATCTTATTATTTGTTCCTTTTCTCTACAAATTTTCTTCTTTCTGTAATTAAGGGATTTGGGTACCTTTCCTTTGAGGAATGGCCAGGGAGTCTGGGCTTGTCGGTTCTGAAGGGAACCCCCCCCACACACTAAGGAGCAACATGATAGAAGAATGGAGAAGGTGGGTAAAACTATTCTTTTTTCTTTCTCCCTCATAACATTAGAACTTAGGGACACCCAATAAAGTTAATGAGCAATAAATGTGAGATTGATAAAAAGAAGTAGTTTACTCAAGTAGCAATTCTATTGTGGACTTCACTTTCAGTGGACATACTGATGGGTTTGGCTTTAAAAGAGGTTTAGGCAGATTCATGGAGAAGATGTCCATCAGTGGCTACTATACAAGATGACTAAAGAGAATGTCTACATTGAGAAGTAGTAAATCACTGAATGCTAGTGCTGGGAGGCAACACCAGGGAAGCGTCTTGGGTCTCTGCTCTATTTTTGGGCCCTACAAGGCAACTGGTTGACCACTGCATGAAATAGGATGCTGGACTAGATGGACCATTGGTCTGATCCAGCAGAGCTCTTAAACTTTTATTTCAAAAAGCAAAAACATTTAGCTTAGTTCCCCCCCTCCAGATGGCTTCTGTTAGTAGGCACTCCTCCTAAATGTAATCTCATGGTCTATAATGACTGCAGCAGTTCAGTTACCCGTCTTGCTCTCTGCTGGTGCTTTAGGATTTCAATACCCTAAATTAGTTCAGGGGAGTTGTGTAGCTTATTCTTGAAGTCCTCTTAACTGCATGTTTCTAAGATAAGTTTACCAACCTCCAGGTAGTTCACCTGGAGAAAATGGCTGCTTTGGGAGGTGGCATCTACGGACTTTTATACCACTGAAGTCCCTCCCCTCCCCAAACCCTGCCCTCCTCAGGTACCACACCCCAAATCTCCAGGTATTTCCCAATCTAATAATACAGATTTCCTAAGCAATAGACAAGGATTGCTCTTCTGTCTGTTCTGTAGCACTAAATACTGACTGTGTAGTGAATGTTAGGGCACTTGGCCTAAGACCAGCCTTGGTCACCAGAGTCCAGGGAATCAAGCCATTAGCTCCAGTACCCAGCAAGGCATTTGACTCAGTTTCAATTGGAGCCACCCACACAATGTGGCATGCTGTAAATGGGACTACCGTGCAAAGAAAAGGCAAATGTCCTGTATCTCATCTCACCCAAGCTTTCTGGATTGTAGCCACTGTCATTTGTCAGCCTCCTTCCTTCAAAACATCTTCAGAATCTCTGTTTACAAAATAAGCATTTCGCAATGAAAATTTTGCTTCTTAATTCTTACAGAATGCTGGATTTTCTTTCCAAATAAATTATGAAACACTAAGCTGCGGTTCTGCGAAAAGAGAACGATACATGGAGAGCTGCACGTGCCAGCCTTTGTGGTGGAAACATTTTATAAAGGCTCTGGCTGCTACATATTGAACTGTAATGATTTTCGCAGGGTGAAAACAGATGAGATGCTGCTGTTTCTTCACATAGCAGACACTCCATTCTACAGATTGCACTGACTTGCATGGTGTAACCTGTCTTGAGTCTCAGTGAGAAAGGCAAACTATAGATAATGTAAATAAGTAACAGGATGATCATTTTTAAAATGCTAATAGAACCTGGGAAGAGCCAGATTCAGATTCAGCAACATGAAGGGAGCTTAAATGATTTCTTCCCACGCAATTTTGCTTTAAAAACTGACCCCTTTGCTTGCTGTCATTAGCTCTCAGAAGAAGCAAAAAAGAGCACTGCCAGTCTTACTGGAAATGTCAAATGTCAGCTCTACTCTATTACTGCCTGTCTGCCATGGGGCTTCTGCCCTGCTGCCTGTTCTTCTAGGATGGCTTCTTGGGTCCATCTGTACTTTTGACCAGTTACTAAGATATTAAATGATAGGTTCTTCCCACTCTGCAAGTGAGAATTTCAATAGTCTCTAAAACTAGGTGGCAGGAAATTTAAAACATGGTTAGGCATGCAGAAAAATCAATAAGGAAACAGGACAAAATAAGAAAAGGATTATTGTTTTGATGCACAACCTGTACACCAGACAAAAGGCTAGTTTTAGGACAGAATAAAGAGAAACCGAAAGGTTTCCCATTGGGAAAGATATCAGACAAAGATGTATTTTATCTCCCTGTCTGTTCGATCTGTATGCAGAACAAATCATAAGGAAAGCTGGATTAGATTTAAATGAAGGTAGAGTGAAAATTGGTGGAAGGAACATTAACAGTTTGAGACATGCAGGTGACATCACATTACTGGCAGAAAACAGGAAAGACCTGAAACAACTACTGCTGAAGGTTAAAGCAGAAAGGGCCAAAACAGGATTGCCCCCCAATCCAGAATGACGAGACAGACAACTGTATTGGTATCAAACATGGGCCACTTTATTAACTATTTAACTATTCACACAACACAATGGCAAGGGAGCTAACGGGAGCAGAACAGGCCAGGCAGGTGTCAATCAGCAAACCTCCTGGCCTTGGTATGGGCAAGTCACTGGCTCCAGTTTAAGGCCATCACACTGGCCCCCAGACCGGCAGCCCAGCTGACAGGTCCCCCCCAGGGGCGCCTACCCCCGGGCCCTAAAACCACGAGGGGCGCTTACCCGAGAGGATCCCAGAGAAGATCACATTCCCAGCCCCGGACCCTAAAGCCTGAGGGCCGTTCCTGATGACCCCCTATCCCAATCAGGGATTGGCTGAAGTGCTTACCGGTTCTGCTCTCCTTACCCTATACTCTGCCACCAGCAAGGTCAAGCCTCTGCTTTGACCAAAGCGGCCATTCAACAGCCCAAGGCTGCCCTAATCCCTTGCCGTAAATCTGCTAAAAATAAATCATTGCCCATGTTTGACATATGCACTCCATCATCCCGGTAAAGGTCTGAAAACTCAACCCTAATCCCGGGGTGAGGCAGGTAACTCCCCAATCCAGCTTCCATGGCCTTCTTCACCTGGCGATTAACTTTCCGTTGAGCCCGATCCAATCCCCACGGATCACCCAAGCCCCGCCAAACGCGGCGTGGCAAAATTGCCGACCAAATCAACAGGGTACCGGGCCATCGCTTTTGAATCTGGGCCAGGTCATCCTTCACCTGAAGCACCAAAGCGATGCCTTTCAAAAGACCGAGATCATTGCCTCCGAGGTGAAGCAACAAAACATCCGGGGGAGGACCACGCCGAACCCCAAAAAGCAGCATGAGGAGACCAGGCCATCTCATGCCTCTCCTACCCAGCCACTCCACTTCAGCCCATTCACTGAGCCCCAGCTGAGAACCGACAGGAGTTCTCTTGGCCCAATGAGCCACCCAAAAAATCATACTGTGGCCGCAGATCAGGACTTTCTTCCTTGCACGCCGGCCACAAGCACCTGAAACGAGAACTATGTAAATAAGACAATCAAAACTTACAACGCCGAACATAGGTTCTGTAACACTGCGAACGCCAATGGCCAATGATCTGAATAGAGGCCGGAGAAAAACCCAAGGCAGCTGCAGACGATTCAGCCCCAATCCTAAAAGAATGGGTCCCAAAACGAAAGGCACCAAGACCTAGCTCATTGAGTGCCTTCTGGGTCACAGACCAAAACTGATATTTTGTAAGCGAGGAGCCATCACGGTGGCAAAACAAAGCCCCCTCGCGACACCCCCGACCTGCCAAATAGTGCTGCAGTGCCATCACGGGGCACAACTCCTTATCCTCACACTCACCCAAAACCACCTCAAAACCTTTACCTCTCTGATCCGTCTTTGAATGGCGAATCAGAACTTTGACCGTCTGCCCCCAAAAAGAAATATCCCTCAACTGAAGGGCATGACCTGAAGTGTCACGCCTAGAGGCCACCACGAACACGCTAACGCGAAGGGCCCCAAAAAAGGCGACCAAAGCTGCTGCATGAAAAAGGGCAGCTTCGTAGGTGTCTGAACAAAGGCGAGGCCATAAAGCCCGTAAACCTTTCAAAACCGCCGGAGTCAGCGGTTCCCTATTATCTCGTACTGGGGGAGACTCCCGGGACCAACCTTCTAGAATCTTCCTAATTCGAAAATCCCCCGTATAATCCCTGTAACCAGCTGCCTTGCTGGCAAAGGCTAAAGACGCCAACTTACCCCAGATAGAACTCACCGCAAGACCCTTGTTCCTTTGCCAAACACAGAACTGCATAACATGTGAAACTGGAATGGGCCAGACTTGCGCCAAGCCCATGGCACACCGGAATGAAACAAATTCCCGACCGGCCCTCCGATAAGCAATACGGGTCGATGGTGCCAAAGCTAAACCAAGCGCCCTGTCCGCTTCAGCCCTCCAATCTCCCAAAAACCCACTGGCATCCTTACCGGGTAAAGGTCCGCTTCCGGGGCCAACTGGTGGAACCGCTCTATCTGTTTACGGGAGAGAGCGTCCGCAACCCCATTACTAACACCCGGGATATGGTGTGCCTTAAACAATATGTTATGCTGCAGACAAACCAATGTAAAGACCCTGACCAGCGCCATAACCCGCACTGATTTAGAAGTCAACGAATTAATAACCTGAACTGTGGCGAGATTGTCGCACCAAAAATGGACAGTGCGTCCTGCAAAGGCTGACGTCCAAAGCCGAACAGCTACTACAATTGGGAAAAATTCCAAGAAGGTCAGGTCCTTGATCCAACCCGCCTGAACCCAATCCACTGGCCAGTCCTCTGCACACCAATGCCCCCTGAAATAAACGCCAAAACCAGAGGACCCAGCAGCATCAGACATGACTTGCAACTCTGCCTCAACCAGAAGATCCTCCTGCCAAAAAGAAACCCCACTATAAGAGTCCAGAAACTGCAACCACACGAAAAGATCCTGCCTGATCCCTGAAGTCACTCTGGTTCTATGATGTGGCCGATGCAGGCCTGCCATAGCATCACAAAGGCGGCGAACAAATGGCCGGCCCGGGGGCACTGCTTTGCAGGTGAAGGTGAGATGGCCCACCAGGCGCTGCAACTCGACCAAGGTAATCTTTTTAAAGTGAATCACAGATGCGACTAGCCTCCGAAGCTCCCGTAGTTTTTCCACCGGCAACCTGCACAACTGCTGCTCCGTGTCCAACTCAATTCCCAAAAACACCAAGACACGACTAGGGCCTTCTGTTTTCTCATGCGCCAATGGAACTCCCAACTCCTGGGTCAACTGCACAAAAGACTCTAAAAGAAATCGGCAATCTCCAGTACCTGCCCGCCCGGCAAACAAAAAATCATCCAAATAATGCGCTGTGCTACTCCGATCAGTGCGAAAACGCAGTAACCATTCTAAAAAGGTACTAAATTTCTCAAAGGCGGAGCAGGACACTGAACACCCCATTGGGAGCGCCCGATCCATATAGAAGGCCCCCTCAAACGCAAAACCCAACAATGAAAAATTGTCTGGGTGAACAGGGAGCAAGCGAAAGGCTGACTTAATGTCGCACTTCGCAAGCTCAGCACCACGGCCACAACTGCGCACCACCTGCAAAGCCTGATCAAAAGATGTATACCGGACTGAACAAAGTTCATGAGGTATAGCATCATTCACCGAAGCCCCACGTGGGTAGGACAAATGGTGGATGAGGCAAAATTCACCCTTGGCCTTCTTGGGAACAACGCCTAATGGGGAAACCCGCAAATCAGGAACCGGTGGAGCAGGAAAGGGGCCCAAAGCTCTGCCCTCTATACACTCCTTCTGAATTTTTAACCACACCACGTGCTCCATCCCTACCACCGACTTCAAGTTGGGGGCCAAAAAGGGCCTCCTGTCCCCTTGATATGGAATCCGGAAACCAAAACAAAAGCCGTCCAACAAATAATGCCGATCCTCCTCCTTAGGGTAGTCCTTAAACATGTGAGCAAGCACCGGAACCTTAATAGGACTAGGCCCCTTTGTCAGCACCACCTTGCTGACCACCTCCGGCAGGCGAGCGCTTACCACCCCGAGAGGCTGATCTGGCCTTGGGCCTGGGGCAACTCGAGAGGGGGTGGGGGCCTGAACACAAGGGGCATTCATGCCAAAAGGAACAAACCTTCCTGCTACACACACCTTGCGAGGTGAACTCCCAACACAAGGGGCGCTTTTGAAAAACCTGGCCTGCCGCTCCCTTTGCTGTAGGCCCTCCCGGTAGCCTGCGGACTAAATGACCACTGTCAGAATGATCTCCCGGTGCAGGACACGCAGGAGCCACATACTGAAGCCACAGAGGCGGATGCACCTGATCCCACCGCAGGGATGGGTTCATTGCAGCCCGCATGCGAAAGCCCTCATCGTACTCCAACCAACCATTACCTATAAACCCCGTATAGGCCTTAAAAATTATATCCATGTACTGCAGCAAAGAAGAGGCCCTCCAAGGCTGGGAACGAACAATAATACCAGTATAAATCAAAAAACCTGGGTACCAGTTCTGCCAACACCTATCGGCCCTGCGCTTCTTAATGCACTCTTTTTCCCGCTCGTCGAGGTCCTCCTTATCCTTCTTTTCTAGTTCCCGAAACAAAAGAGTAAAAACGTCCACATAATCGCCTCTCAAAATCCTATCTCTAGTGGCTGAAGACAGGTGGTCACCCAGGGGCAAAACCAAGTCGCCACTGGGTAAGGCTCTCGCAGGGACCTGCTCGCATGACTGACCCCCGGGCACTGGCGCTGATGAACCTGGCCACCCAGAATGAGACCACTGACATGCCATAGAAGGAGCCCCACACCCAAACCCTACAGTGTGTTGACAGGGCCCAATTCCCCCAGCCGGGGGTGAGCCCAGTGGTGTCTTACCAGAAGCCCCCTCCCAGCCTAAGCCCCATGGCCACCCATGCCCCTGCCCCGAGGGCTGGGGGTACCTACCTGTACCGGGTGTCGAGCCCGTAAACTGCTCCAGCTGCTGACCCGAGCTGCCCTCATTCGGAAGGTCACCCAATGCACCAGATGTAGATGCCCCGTCACTGGCACCCTCCTCCAGCATGGCCAGGCGAGCCAGAACCTTCGCCTGGAAAGAAGAAACTGTGTTAGTTTTTCCCTTTTTTGCAGGGGGGGCCCTGGGGAGAACCTCCAGAGGCTGCTTCCTCTGCTGCTCAAGCGCGGCCAGCCTAGCTAAAATTGCCGCATTAACAGGGTCACTGTCTTCATCAGAAGAAACAGGCTCAGCTGGCAACACTGGAGAGGGCCGTGGCGCTGGCCGTTTGGGCGCAGGCCCTTTGCCTTTACCAGAGCCCTGGCCCTTTCTTGGTGCCATGGCTCAAGACAACACAGCTAGAGGCCAAACCACTCAAAGCCCTCCCACCGCAAAGGAAAAAGGGGGGGGGGAGAGAAACCAGCTAGCTGAAATCCAGAAACGAAAGTAAAAGCAACCTCAGCGAACCAACTTAACAAGTAAAGAAAAAATGGGGGGGGGCTATTACCAACCCCTCCCCACTCCACAAGACTGCCACCCAGAAACTATCATCCACACACACCAAACTCAGCTTAGAAGGAACACTAACGGCTCCCCCCACCAAGCTGCGACCGGGGCAATCCTGCCTCAGCCAAAACTATGAGCTACCTCACTACCAACTCAGCTAGGAAAAAACCCTGCTCCTGCCTGGTCCTTTCAACTGGAGATGCCGGGGATGGAAACTGGGACTGTCTGCAAGTTAAAGCGGATGCTTCTCCACTGAGCCACAGCCCCACTCTACTCAGAAGTTGTCCCGGAGAACCGCACCAACACACAAACCACAACCCAATCAAAGAAGGGGGGGAAAATGCCCCCCCCCCCACCAAGGCAAGCTAACCAGAGCGGCCAAGCCACCAACAAGCTGCAACACCTGCTGGGAGGGGGAGGGAGGGGAACCAGAGCCGCCAAAGCCAAACCCCAGCGCCCCGCAGCCGCAACTATGGGAAAAGCGGGGGGGAAGGGGGCCTCGCGTTCCGAAGCCCCCGCGCCACTAGCAGCCTTCCCCACAATGGAGCACCGCAAGCTGGGCCCAAACAACCACCAAAAAGGAAAGGGGGGGTTATCGCTTCGAACCACCCCGCCACTAGCCGCCCAGCCCAAAAACCAAACCCGCGCTAGCGGCCCAGGCCGCCAAAAAAAAGATAAAGGAAAAAAGGGGGGGCCGCGAGCAGGGTCCGAAGACCAAAATAGCGAGCTTCCTGCCCCCGCAACCGCCTTGCCGCCTGGAATCGAGCAACCGCCGCACCGCTAGCAGCTCGGAACAATTAAAAACAATTAGAGCCCCGAGGCCACCGGGCCGCTAGCCATCGAGCAGGGGAAACACAGCTCCCGCCGCACCGCCGAGGACCGCGCCGAACCAGGCTGCGCCAGCAGAGGCTGTTCACCTAACAGCCTCCTCTCCAAACCCCGAGCTCAGGCGCAAACTGCAGAGGCGGGGGCGGGGCCGCCCTATAAAGGGCGGCGCCCGCCCCCGCCGTTGCGACGCAAGCGTCGCAACGGAGCTGCCTGCCCCGCCCTCCTCCTGGGCGGCAACCCGGCCCCCGCGCCAACGGCTATGCTGAGGCGCGGGAACCCCATTACAGCTGAACATCAAGAAGACAAAAATTGTGTCTCCTGGGGAATTATACAGCTTTAAGGCTGACAATGAAGAAAATTGTTCCAAGATTTTCTATCCTTTGGATCTACCAGCAACCATAAGGGAGACTGCAACCAAGAAATCAGAAGGAGACTAAGACTGGGAAGGGCAGCCATAAGGTGCTAGAAAAGATTCCCAAGTGTAATGATGTGTCACTGGTGACCAAGACCAAGATAATTCACACTATGGTATTTCCCATTATTATGTATGGGTGTGAAAGTTGGCCAATGAAGAAAACTGACAAGAAAGTTGATTCCTTTGAAATGTGGAATTGGAGGAGAGTTTTATGGATACCATGGACCATCAAAAAGACAAATAAGTGGGCTCTAGATCAAATCATGCCTAAACTCTCCCTAGAAGCTAAAATGACCAAATCAAGACTATTGTACTTTGGTCATGTCCTGATAAGACAAGAGATAAGTTGAAAACAGATGGAAAAGAGGAAGACCCAACATGAGATGGATTGACTCAGTAAAGGAAGTCATGGTCCTCAGTTTGCAAGACATGAGCAAGATGTTAATGATAGAACGTTTTGGAGGATGTTAATCCATATTGTCACCATTGGTCAGAAGCAACTTGATGACACATAACACAAACGCACATAAAACTAAGACCCTGTGTTCTGCATTTGGGTGGGAGGATTCTTTTGGTGAAGGGAATACATAACTATTGAAAACTCCATTCACATCAGATAGAAAACAACAGCAAAAACATTTATAGCCAGACAAGTGTTCCTTAAGGCTTAGTTTATTAATCTGCAATGATTAGATACCTCTAGACATGTTCTCATAGTTGTTTACATTGTATACAAAAACAAAGACAAATCATGTAGTCTGTAGTAGTAGCCCAATAATCAGCAGCAGAATAAATGAGTTTTCAGTGTTGCATCATAAAAACTTGATTAAAACGTTCTGTGGTTTCCTGCCTCCAGAAAAAAAGGCAAAAACAAATGAAAGGAAAAGGCAAATCTCATGGGGGAGTGAGTTTCAGTGACTACTGAATGTGAATGCCAAACTTGCTTCAAGAGAGAGCCTGGAGCAGGGACTTGATGGCTCTCAAAGAGCAGGACACAATATTGGAGATGTTCTATGGTTGCTAGGTCCCTCCTGGCAACTGATGGGAGATGGGAGGGACTTCCTTTAGGAAAAAGAGAAAGGCTCAGGCCTCGTCACTGTTATCACACTACCATCACACACTTACCACTGCCATCACAACGATTCATGCTATGATGTCATTGCAATGGTCTGGTATTTGAGTAAAACTGGCTTCTACCATAGAGTTTTTGCCCAAATACGAGAATGTCATCCAGATGGCACCAGCATGATGACATCACTTCCTGTGTGATGCCGGCTATGAGGTCTGTGCCTTTCTCTTTCTCCTGGTGAGTCGCACACTGGCCAGTTGATTGGTGGCTGGGGGGCAAATACTGGTGTCAGGGGACCCCCCACCTCCACCAGGGGGTCTAGCAACCCTAAGATGTTCCTGCAGGTTTCTTGGAGCCAGCCTGTTCAAAGCTTTAAATATTGAGACCAGCACTTTGAATTATGCCTCGAAAGCTATCAGTAGGTAGCCCATGAAATTCACAGATAAAATGCATAATATTTTTCCTCTTGCTTACATCCATCAAGAGTCAGGCAGCAGCATTTTTGGCCAAGTGATATTTTCAGAGAGCTTTCATGTCTTGTATATGTTTCAGGATCATCATGGGTTGACCACATAATTTAACAAGAGTTGCATTTTGAGGGCCTGTGCTTTTTTGTGTGCCCGCACAGGAAGAAGAAGAAGAAGAGGAAGAGGAAGAAGAGGAAGAAGAGGAAGAGGAAGAAGAGGAAGAAGAAGAGATTGTGCAACTGAATGCATTTGGCTTTGGGAATAGGCATCCAGAATGGCACTGCTGGATGCTAGAAAAAACAGCTACACCTTTTTTCTCCCACCAAGACTCCAGTAATAGAAATACAACCAATGAAGCATCTCTTTTGTCAGGTGGGTTGAGAGCGGGGGTCATGGACAGCTGAGGGAAAGCAGTGTGAGAACAGACATGCATAAATTTTATTTGTAAGTACATTTAGAACAATTTCAGGAGCTTGATTTAAAAGAAAAAAAACCTTTCTTTTAAGTGTTCAAAAATGCTACTCACAGTCTGTGATTGACCTGTTTCAATAAACTGACGTATTTCAATACATTGACCTATTTCAATCACATGGCTAAAGTGTGTTTCACTCCATATTGGCTTGTGACCATATATAAATCAAAATAAAATCATTCATGGCCATTAAGACCAGGGATGTCATTGTCCCAGCCCCTTCCAGAATTCAAATGAGCCATGGGACATCAATGGTTGGGGCAGATAACAGTGTGGCCTACAAAGGAATGCTGTAGGGGAGCCGTGAAAAGGGCTCACTGCCTTCCCAGCTGGTTTCATCTGGAGCCTGGGTGGAGTTGCCTAGATGAAGTGCATCCTGCCCTTAAATATGCTAACAACATAGGATGTAGGCCAGCTATTTAAATAAACTAGTTTAACCCAAGTATTTCTGTCTTTAATGGGAGTGGTGCAGGGACAATATAGCAGTTTTGATCTCTCTAGGTCCCTTCCACATGAGCGAGATAATCCAGAGGGGAACTGAGGCCTTTTTGACCTGGAGCAATTTGACCAGCAGTTGTGTGATCACACAGCTCTGTGGACTTGCTGGGGCAAACTGCCACTGCATGATCAGATGCAACCACGGGTGAGTGTTGTTGGGGTTTTTTTGCAGTGGGTTTCCGAGACACTTAAATGGGGGATCGATGAATCACTGCAAGGAGGGAAGGGGGAATCAATGATTTGCTTAGATGGGGGGCATCGATGGATCACTCTTCTCCCCCTACGGGCATTCGATGATGCGCACATGGAGAAGGGGAACAACCCCCCCCCCCGCATGGCATCAGAATAGCATGTGATCACACTATCCGCGACACCACACTTCCACACTGGTGCAATCACACGAGGAAAGTCCAGCTGTGGGCCACGGCAAACCGTTTGCTACCAGTCTTTCACCAGTAGCTTTTTACCCTGCTTCTCTGACGGATCAAATTGGTTTGCCTCGGCTTGCCGACAGTTGTGAGATGCTTCCCAGATGTGCTGGTGTGATCACGCCAGTTTGATCTGTCAATGAAGTGTCCCTCTAGCGTGGCAAATAAGTGCGTGTGGAAGGGACCCTAGAGAAGCTAAAAAGAAGAAGCCTCCATTACCTCTACAGAAATCAAAATTTATAAAATAGTCAGCAAGGAAAGTTCAAATCACCACCCATGTCTAAAAGGGCTCTTGTTCAAAGAACAAGCTCTAAGCTTCGTTCAGTGGTTGTCAACATCTTCATTCTTTTCAATTCCATGTTATAAAGATTGCTATCTAGGAATAAACTTCCTCCAAAGTAAACCAACAAGACAGGGAGCTGTGCAGACAATAGCAAGATTGTCCCAGATTATTGAGGACACTAATCCTGAAATATTTGTTAGGCATATAGGCTATTCTTCAGAATGTATCTAACACAATTACACATTGTTAGAAAAGCTGGCTTCACAGAATAGCATGCAGGGAAGAATAGTATAAACATACTTTCTTTTCTTTTTTTTTAAGGTAGGCCACAAGCCAATTTCTATTGTGACTTTGCACCTGATTATCTCGGGGGGGATTGTAGGTCTGGCATAAATGAAACCTCTGTTACCTTTGTCTCTCTAGCTCCAGCCCTTTAGAAACTTCCCCTCTCTGGAAGATCCTTTCATGAATGGAGTTTGGGCAGGCCTGACTTTTGAGTGTTTGCAGCTTCCACAAACGAATCAGCACCGTAGGGTTCAGAGCCATACATCATGCATATAAAAAAGGAAAGAAACTGTCAGAGTTAAATGACTGCTTTGGCCAGTATTGCAGCTGGCAATGCAGCTGTGACATTGCAGAAACTCACTTTTATCTCCTGTCTCCTTACTGAGCGCAACAATTAAATAAAACAGAACCATATGCTATTATTGATGGGAAGGGATTCTTTGAAAATATTATTCTTGATACAAAAAAGTTGCAAAAATATGTCTCTATATGGAGCCGTTCTAAGATCTTCGTGTCCAAAAATGGATGGCAAGACAGGAGATACCACAGTATGAGGTCCATAACATATAATTGGCTCAGCGGAGTTTATGCTTCAGCTCTGCTCAAACTATCCATACAATGAGACTGGCCCAACTAGCTTTGTGTCCTTCTCTGCCCACAGTTGCTTCCTATTTAAGAGGTGACTGTAAGCCGCTTTGAGACTTCTTAGGGTAGAGAAAAATGGGATATAAAAACCAACCCCTACTCCTACTCCTCTTCTTCTTCTCCTTCCTCCTGCTCAATAAGGTATACCAGAATTTACCTCTTAAATAAAAAAGGGCTAACTTCTGGTATATCTTACTGAGCAGGAAGAAGAAGAACAGCTGGTTTTTATACCCCATAATTGTAATCTGGTAGCTTACAATTGCCTTTCCGTTCCACAACAGGCCCCTTTTGAGGTAGGCGGGGCTTAGAGAGCTGAGAGAACTGTGACTGACCCACAGTCACCCAACAGGCTTCATGTGAAGGAGTGGGGACTCAAACTGGGTTGTCCAGATTTGAGACCACTGCTCTTAACCACTACACCATGCTATCTAGACCACTTGTCAAATAGAACAGGACAGACCACCAGGCAAGCAGAACCACACCATCCTGAATGAGCAGCTAGATTACTCAATGAGCAGCTAGAATATTCAACAAGTATTTTTAAAGGGTGTGATAATGGTCTTCTTGTGTTCACATGTGTTCCAGCATGGTTCTACCTCCTTTAAGCAACCACCAATACAGTTCCTCCCTAATGATAATCCATCTTCCAGGAGAAGCAATGTTAGGGTGGGAATTTCAAGATCTGTTAGAGGGATGGAAGACTGCTTGCTACAGCCCCATCTCGTCAGATCACAGAAGCTAAGCATGTTCAGTGCTTGGATGGGAGACCACCAAGGAAGGCTCCGCAGAGGAAGGCAGTGGCAAACCACCTCTGCTTCTCACTTGCTTTGAAAGCCCTTCACTGGGGTCACTATAAGTCAGCTACGACTTGACGGCACTTTACATGCACACGCAAAGTCTGTTAGAGATGGGGTCTCTATGTTATGATGATTATCTGTAGTGTACACACATTTATTTGCTTCATTCATATCCCACCTTTCTTCCCAGTGAGGACCCAAAGCAGCTTATATTGTTCTCCTTTCCTCCATTTTATCCTTACAAAAACCCTGTGAGGTAGGTTTGTCTGAGAGAGTGTGACTGGGTTCAAGTTCAGCCAATGAGCTTCCATGGCAGGGTGTGGATTCCAGCTTGGGTCTCCCAGATCCTAGTCAAACAAACACTCTAAGCAGGATCTAAAGACTCGATTCTGCTAATGGTAGAAACTTTTGCTGGTGCAGGACTTGATGAAGCGGTCCCTAAGATGAGGGACACAATTCCTGGAAATACGGATGGAAAACAAAGATACTGCAGACCAACTCTGAGTTTTCCATTGCAACCCGTTAAAAATGAATGGAAAAAAAATATTTAATTAAATTAAAACAAATACTCCCCTCCCCAAAAGTATTAAAACTGCACACCACTAGAAGAAACCACACTGCAATATCTCTCATATCACTGAGATCAGCAGACTCCAGGAACAGCCATACAAGTAAACAGTTGCTTAGGATACGGTGCCCTTATTTTTGTGACATTCTAATGGCACAAGGCATAACTTACAACAGTACTGCAGGATACTATTTCACAAGCATTTTAGCAGCACAAATGAACAGTGTTTGGTGCATAAATCCTGTTGGTTTTCAAGGAAGTTACATAGCAATACTTCAACATTCTCCACTTTTATGAAAATCAATATAAGTACTGCAGTATATGTAATTTGAGGGTTGAAGCCTTATGGGAATTTTACCCTTTCTGAGGCATATCAAAACCAGGAGTTGGTTCCCACATACATGCTTATTATTAATACCTGATGACTGCTGTGATTGGTGACTAGTAAATGTGAATGAAAATCAAAGGGAAATTTAAAGCATGGTTAGGCATGCTGAAAGATCCACATGGAAATACATTTAATTGAACAGGACACAATAAAAGAAAGATAAGAACATAAGAAGAGCCCTGCTGGATCAGACTAATAGTCCATCTAGTCCATCATCCTGTCTCACAAAGTGCCCAACCATTTCCTCTGGACGGCCAACAACAGGGCATAGAGGCCGAGGCTTTCCCCCGATGCTGCCTCCTAGCACAGGGATTCAAAGGTTTTGTGCCTCTGGAGGTTTCCCTCAGTCACTGTGGCTAGTAGCCAGAAGAAGAAGAGATTAGATTTATACCCCGCCCTTCACTCACTTGGAGTCTCAGAGCGGCTTACAAACTCCTTTCCCTTCCCCTCCCCACAACAGACACCCTGTGAGGTAGGTGGGGCTGAGAGAGCTTTTTCCCAAGCTGTCCTTGAGAGAACAACTGGTACAGAGCTATGGCTTGCCCAAGGTCATCAAGCCAGGTGCAAGTGGAGGAGTGGGGAATCAAACCCGGTTCTCCCAGATTAGAGTCCATGCACTTAACCACTACACCAAACTGGCCATTGATAGACATATCCTCCATGAATCTATCTAATCCCCTTCTAAAGCTGTTTATTCCTGTGGCCATCACTACATCCTCTGGCAGCAAATTCTACATTTTAATCACTCTCTGTGCAAAGTCGTATTTCATTTTGTCTGTCCCAAACCTACTGCCCTTTAGTTTCATTGGGTGCCCTCAAGTTCTAGCATTTTGGGAGGGGGGGGATTCTCTTTGTCAACTCTCTCTCCCACCCTATGCATAATTTTATAACCCTCTATCATGTGCCCCCAGAAAAGATTATTGTTCTGATGCACAACTTGTACTCTGGACAAAAGGCTACGGTAGGACAGAATATGGAGAAACAGAATGTTTTCCAGTTGGCAAGAGTGTCAGACAAGGATGTATTTTATCTCCCCGTCAGTTCAATCTGTATGCAGAACATATCATAAGGAAAGCTGGATTAGATTTTGACAAAAGCGGAGTGAAAATTGGTGGTAGGAATGCAGATGACACCACATTACTGGTGAAGACTTGAAACAACTACTGCTGAAGGTTAAAGCAGAAAGTGCTAAAGCAGAATTACAGTTGGCAGGAAAAACGTTCTTTGGAGGACGGTTGGATCTACCACATCAGCTGGTATAGATGAATGCAGGGCTATTTTTGGGCAGGAACACACAGGAACAGAGTTCTGGCTGGCTTCTGAGTTGGCCATGCCTACAGCATCCCCCCTTGGGTTCCCCAGAGAACCTGGGGAAGCCAAGCTGATCCAGGGAGGGAAGGCAGTTTAAACTGCCTCCCCTCCTCAAGTTCCTCAAGCGCCTTGCAGCTGCGGGGTGCCTGGGGAAGCCAATCCAGAAACTGCCTTCCTTCCCTCAGGTTCCCCATGTGCCCCACAAGCCACGGGGCACCTGGAGAAGCCGATCCTAGGAGGGAGCTATGCGGTCAGGGGTATGGCCTAATATGCTAATGAGTTTCTGCTGTTGGGTGCTAATTCTGCTGTTATGCTAATGAGTTCCTGCTGGGCTTTTTCTACAAAAAAAGCCCTTTATGAATGTATGAATTAGCCCATCTCATCAGTGTTATGGAAAGTAACCAAAGATCTTGAAATGAAGCACCTAATTGATTACTATCAATGGTAATCTGTAAACTATATTTCAGCAAAGTCTGGATTCAACAACCTGATCCGCTACCTATCTGTGCACCTTGGAAACCAATAAGTTTCATATCTGAACCCCAAATTCATGAAAATGCTATTGTTATGACTGGGCAACAATCTCATGGGTGATATTTGTGATACAACATGTGATGCATGCATACATCTAGATATGCATAAATCTGATTTCTGTAATCCTTTCACCTAAAAAGAAGAGTGTGAATATGTAGACATTACTTAGTATAAAGTAATTCTAGACTAAAAGCCATATGAACTAAATGCTGTGACCCCAAGGGGGAAACATCCATTTAAATAAAGTGAAATTACTTCATTTCATGGTACATCATTCAATGGGGAGCTCAACACAAGCAATGTTCAGAAATGCGCTTTGCACACATGTATACCACATGGCCAGACTTGCAGAACAGATACCCACACAGAGCCTCCTTATGCATACTATAAGAACATCAGAACTCCTGGTTTGAGGCCAATATGCTCAGCATCAAGGCATGACTCCCACACTTACATGGAATTTAGTTCTATAGAAATAAATTGGAATTGCTTAGAAATTTAGAAAAAGAGTACAGAAGAGGAGATGAATCGATATACCACCAAATCTATCCAATGCATAGCTTAATAACCTGTAGAATTTTCAACAGAGGTCAATGTCAGCTTTGTTTCACTGATGAATTTGTAATGCCGAATCCTGAATATTCATTCATAGAACCAGATATGTCGAACTCCTGATTCTGTTGCCACATTTAGTTGTTGGAGTCCATATGAAAGTGTGACTTGGACAAAGAAAGGGTCTCTTGGCAGGGCACGTCACTCACATGACATGCCTCAGAAAACAAATTATCTGAAATCAGTTTCAAGGGCACACAATATTTCTGGTCACAGCTTTCTTTCCACAGCCTCTCTTATTTTAGAGCAAACGAGGAGCTACTTGGAAACACATTTTTCTCTCCGCCGCTGCAAACAGGTTCAAGGGCAATGTTGCAGATTCTGCAAGATCAAATGGATTTGGGAAGAATCATTCAAGAATTTCTGCTCTTGTCAACTTAGAACGTAACAACGGCCCCTTCCCATATGCTTCCCATTATTGAAAGACACGCTGGATCCATTTTGCTTTGATAAAGAAGATAAACATGGATAAATGTAAGAAAAACAATTTTAGGGACTTCTTCTAAAAATCCAGACTTGTGGGATGAATGAAGAGGAAGCCAGCCCCCCCATGAACAGACCTTCACACTGGTGCCGTGGAAGACCACGATTCATCCTTTTCAAAACTGCATTCCACTGAGATCCCATCACAGAGAATGGGTTTAGCATAGGCTTTTCCCTGATATGCCAGTTTACTGAAGGCACAGAATTGTTTACTTCTCAGAGCCTTCTAAAGTATGACACTTTATACCCACCCTTACAACATAGAGAGGTATTCTTGTACCTCTCCTCTCCCTGAGATCTTTCCAGCATTTTAAAACTGTTGCACGCAGCCTTAATCTTGTTTGAGGGTGGCACACAGAAGAAGGAAAAGATTAATCTGTTCAACCTTAGGTGGTTTCCCTAATGGAAGAGGCTAAGCATCATGAAGACAAGGCTGCATGGAAGGTTTAAAGCCGACAGGTTACTTTATTGGCTTGGATCCAAACCGACATTTGTGCCGGCTCAAAGACTTCTCATTGGAGGTCACACCTAGAAAGAAAAGCCTAAAAATCCTCATCTTTTCACTGTATAGGTACACTTTCCAAGGAGTTTGCCATCAATGTAAAATATTGCCTCTGAGCCTTCCCCAAGCTGTGGGGAGCTTTTTCTCACTTCTGAGCTACATACAGTAGGCATTAACTTTAATGGAGCAAAACACGAGTCTGTACTCTGGAACCGTTGGCTTTATCTCCTTCTGTTTGGCATTTCGGCAAAACTGAGAAAAGGTGTTTGGACACCTTTTTAAAGCTTCTGTCATCCACATCTGTGCCCCACAGAAGGCTTCTACTGTGCCGTATGTGTGCTTAGGAGCAGCATTGACCTTCTGAGAACAGGGTTGTGGAATGCTACAATCGAGCATGGTTTTAAGCTACACCAGGGGTCCACAGCCTTTTCTATCCTGCTAGCATCTTTGGAATTCTGACACAAGGGGGTGGATGCAACCACAAAATGGCTGCTGCAGGAGGCAGAGTCTCACAATGTACCAAGGAGTGAGGTTACACAGAACTCTAATAGCGACTCTTCAACATTTCAAGCAGAAGCTTGAAAGACAGGATGTCTTTCAAAAGGGATATGCTTATACACATTTTCTTGTATACACACAGCTTACCTTCAGTAACACCATGAAGATCCTTAGGATTCCGAAGCGACTTTTAGAAAATTTGCACAGCCAATCAGTTCTCCAGTGGCCAATCAGAAACCCTTCTGGGCAAAAAGCCCCATTTGGCCCCACTCATTGGCTAAAAACACTTGGTGGGTGCCAGGAAAGGTGTTACCAGGCCTCTATGGACACCCTGTTGGGGACCCCAACCTAACACCCATCAGCTAATATTAAAATGTAGCTATTGAAAGACAGAAGGCAGGCCCATGGAACTCAGGCTCTTCACTAGGCGCCACATCAACATACCCAAGGGTCTACAGGATAAACATTTGATGAGGTGCAGGGCTGAGTCTTAGGCAGGGGTCCTTTCATAGAAAAAGAGATGCAGGAGCTCATTAGCATAACTCATTAGCATATGCCACGTCCCCTGACATCACCAGAAGTGTGTCAGAAAGGGAATGTCAGTTTCAGCCCCATTATACCCTATGGGCCATTGAAATCAATGGCAAAAACTCATAGGGTATATGAGGGGCTGGAGGAAAGGGGGTTTGAGGGAGAGGCTCCAAACTTGCAGGGTAGCTGCTGGGACCTCTCCTCGAAATACCCACCAAGTTTCAAGAAGATTGGACCACGGGGCCCCCAAACAGATTGTCCCATCCCATCCATTGTTCTCTATGGAGGGAAAAAATGTTAACTTTTTCCCTCCCATAGAGAACAATGGAGGGAATGGGGCAACCTGTTTGGGGGCCTGTAGAATTGGACCCCCTGATCCAATCTTCTTAAAACTTGGTGGGCATTTCGAGGAGAGGCCCCAGCAGCTACCCTGCAAGTTTGAAGCCTCTCCCTCAAACCCCCTCCCCTCCAGTGGCTTTTAAAGTTGCCGCCGAATTTCGGCAGCAATTCGGCGGCGAGCTGAATCAGATTAGAGAATCTGATTCAGCCCGTGGCTGCCCTACTGGCCAGTCCTGAGCTGGCGGAGCTTTGCTCCACCTCGCTCCAGCCCCAACGGACCCCTGGTCTTAGGGCACTTTCATGTTGCATACCTACCCACGGCTGCCTTGTCTTGCTCTAAAGTCGGATGCAAGTGGTAGAATTGTCAAAAACCTGGAGAAAAAAAAAATGTCCTGCCACATTCTTAGAGGCATAATGTGCAGAAATGGGCAGTTAAAGCTTTTCATGGCATGGGGATAAATGGAACCACCCGGTAAGGTTGAAGAGCACAGGGTTAGATGAACATTTTACCACACTTTTGTGGTAAAAGTCTTGATACGACTTGATACAATGATGTCAGCAACCGTGCTAATTTGTGGCAAGAGGGACCTTGGCTGTTAGTGTGAGTACTCGTATAGAGCTGTATGTGCACAAGCTCTTGTTCACACAGAAGAATTTACATGAGATGGGGGAAGTCTAAGGCTTAGCTTACATCTGAAGGAAGCTGATAGGTAATGGATTCAGGATGGGCAAAAGAAAGTTTTACTTAATGAATAGCTGTGGAAGTAGCTGTCGGGGGATGTAGTGATGGCAATAGCATGAATTATTTTAAAATTAGATTAGACAAATTCATGGAGTACAGGTCCATCATTGGCTGCTAGCAATAGTAACTAAAGGGAATCTCCAGATTCAGGTGTGGTAAACTTTTGAATGCCAATGCTAGGAGGAAACATCAGGGGAAGGTCTGAGCGTCTATGCTGGCCCTCTAGGGCAACTGGTTTGGCCACTGTGGTAAACAGGATGGTGGACTAGATGTAGGGCTGCCAAGTCCCCCGGTAGGGCGGGGGAAACACCGATTTTTAAAGCTTACCCCCGCTTTTTCAAAACTGGCCACCGGGGGAGGCAATGGCTGCCAGCAGGAAGGCAGCCTGAACTCTTAAAGGGGAAATGTCTGTTGAGGCTTTTTACTGCAGGCTCTCTGCAGACATTTCCCCTTTAAGAGCCGAGCGAGCAAGAGAGCCCCGCCCAGAGATTAAGGAGGGACTAGGCTCTTTCTACTGAAGGGCTGTGCTTTTGCATGTGGCTGTGCAAAGTTGCTGCTGGGGTAAATTGCTGGGGTAAGCTGCTGGGGTCTGCCAGCTCTTTTCCTTCTCTCTCTCCCCCCCTCCCCCTTTCTTTCTTTCTTTTTTCTGTCTGTCTGTCTGTCTGTCAGTCTGTCAGTCTGTCTGTCTGTCTCTCTCTTTGTCCCCATCCAGCAGAGGTCTATCAGTGGCTATTATTAGCCACAAGGTCTAAATGGAGCCCTTTGTCTGGGGCAGTGATGCTCTGCATTCTTGGTGCTTGGGGGGCAAAAGTGGGAGGGCTTCTGGAGTTCTGGCCCCGCTGCTGGACCTCCTGAGGGCACCTGGTATTTTTGACCACTGTTGTGACACAGAGTGTTGTACTGGATGGGCTGTACTGGATGGGCCGATCCACTGTGGCTTCTCTCCTGTTCTTATGATATGAAAATCATATTTAGCACTTGTGTAGCACTTAGTGCTTCATATTCTGCTGAGATGAGGAAGGATTCAGTAGGGCCGTTGCTCAGTGCTAGAGCATCTGCTTGACATGCAGGAGGTATCAGCCTCTTCAGCTAAAAAAGGATCAGGTAATAGGTGACATTAAAGATCTCAGCCTGAGACCCTGGAGAGCCACTACCAGTCTGAGTAGTCAATACTGACCTTGATGGACCAATGACCTTATTCAGTATTAGGAAACTTCATGAGTTCATGTGTCAGCATGTGGAAGCAACATCACAGGATGTGACATCACAAAATGATGTCACTTCCTTTCTCCTGGCTCCACCCCCAAAGTCTCCTGGCTCCACCCCCAAAGTCCCCAGATATTTCCCAAGTTGGACTTGGCAGCCCTAACTAGATGGCCCACTGGCCTGATTGAGCAGAGCCCTTTTTACATCATTATTTGTCTCTACAGGCCTTCTGGATTAAGTTAAAGACATTTTTGGTTGCAGAAGACCTTTGTGCTGAATTGACTGGAACACGGACAGAAACTGCTGTTTTAGTATACTTGATGTTTTTTTATTGGTAAACATGTAAATGATTTATGATTTATTATGATAAATCTTTGGTTCTGTTGCTTGCCATCTTGGGGGCCTTCCTGCCTTCCAGATGAGGTGCAATCCCATCCAGGAAAAGCACCAAAACAAGTCAACAAACACATAAATAAAATGTGGGATGCTGCTCAAAGAAAGTCAAAACTCTGTCCAACAGCCTATGTATGGAGATTGATTTGTGGGATTTTAAAACAGTATTGTTCTAGAGGAGTGTGCAATTATTTTCTTTTGCATGCCATTATCCCTGTTAATGTTTGCCATTTTTGTGTTTGTCTCATTTGTTTTTGGGGTTTTACATTCATTTTCATTGATTTCAGCACTGGGGTCTAGATGCAATTTGGGGGAGGGGGAGTTTCCTGTCCAATTTGTTAGAAATTATCAGGCATCTTAATCATCTGCCACAGAATCATGCCTGCCCAGTTTTAACCAGATAGAGCCAATCAGCATCCCCTGTTGCAGAGCAGTCAGAAGAAGTCACGGCAACTGAGGAGTGGAAGCTTTACCTCTTTTCCTGGGATGGTCAAATGGAGCAGTGAGCTCTATGTCTTTTTTTAAATAAAAAATGGGATCGAAGATGGGGCATGGAAAATGCTTTAAGCATCAGAACAAGCTGTGCCATAGGCTGAAAACTGGCCCCACATAAATGGGAGATTCTTTGGCTGAGGACAAACTGGGAAAATGAAGCACAAGGGAAACGGGGCAAAAAGCCCCAGGCCAAGTTGTCATGGGGCTTTCCGGTCACACTGCGTGGACTGATGTGGGGCCATACTGGTGTGGAAGTGGAATGGAGCATTCACACTGTGGGGCAGCCTCTGACAGCCGCGCCACAGTGGTGCACAGCTTTGGTTTGTTTTACCTATTTTATTTATTTAATTTCTATAGTCAAATTCTTGTGTTTATGTGTGGTAGGATTGCCAGCTCTAGGTTGAGAAATACCTGGAGATTTTGGGGGTGGAATCTGAGGAGGGTGGGGTTTGGGAGGGGAAGGGTATATTGCCATAGAGTCCACTTTCCAGAGTGGCCATTTTCTCCAGGTAAGCTAATCTCTGTCACCCAGAGATCAGTTGCAATCCCAAGAGATCTCCAGCCACCACCTGGAGGCTGGCAACCCATGTGTGTGAGCATGAATGAGTAAAGTGCCATCAAATTACAGCCAAATTACAGAGACCCCATAGGGTTTTCAAGACAAGAGACGAAAAGAGGTGGTTTGACATTGACTGCCTCTTTATAATAGTCCTTTGGTCTTTGGTGGCCTTCCATCCAAGTACTAACCAAGGCCATTGCCACCCCAGCCCAAATAACGAGACAGACAATGATTGGAATTAAACAAGGGCCACTTTATTAACTATTTAACAGAACATTGCAGCAATGGGCAAAAACTAAGCAAGCACAGGAACAGGCAAGGCAGGCGTCAAACCATGACACAGCCTCCTTGCCTTATGATATGGGCAGGACACCTGACTCCGGTATTGAGCCAGGCGATGTCTGGCTCTTAACCGGCAGCCCAGCATACTAGTTGCCCCGCAGGAGTGCCTACCCCTGAGACCGTACGGACCTTCAGGGAGGAGCCTAGCCGGAGAGGTTCCCAGAGGCGATCACCATTCTCCACCCTGAACCACATAGCCCTGGGGCAGTATCCTGATGACCTCCTGTTCCCAAACGGGATATGCCGTAAGGCGCTCACCAGTTCCTTTCTAGCTTGCACAAACCTGCCAAGTGACCAACTATTAAATTCACGTCCACCACCTAAGCCCTTAACAACTGTCACAGTATAAGGTAGGCAAAAACACCCCTACCAACGGCCAATCCAGTAGAGGCGAAAAATTCCTACCTGGCCCCAATTGGCGACCAGTTTAAAACCTACACTGCAAACAGGGCGGGCGGGTGGGCGAGCACGCGGAGCCGAAGACACAGGCGGGAATGGGGCACTGCCTTATATAGGCAGCCCTGCCCTGCCAGCTCCAAATCGCGCAAGAGCGCAAGGGAGCGTCGCCTGCCTCGCACTTGGGCGAGGCAGCAAAGCGGCCCCGCGGCATGATAAGCGCACCGGGAGCCAATATCTACTTATCTTCTGCGATCTGATGAAATTGGGGTGGCCTTGGGACATCTAGGTCAAGGATTACTTATATGATTTAAATTAAGCCTATTAAAGAAGAAGAGATAGGGTTTGTATTTTTGTTAGTTAATAGATGTGCACACATCTTTGACATTGCATCAGTAGCCAGATTCTTAGCAAAAGGGGAGATTTTTGCTGTGTGAATATGTGTTAGGATGTTGTGGTGGAACGGGCCTGCTTCAGCCTGTGGGCCCTGGTACCACCCCTACCCTCCAAGGTTTTCCCAACACTCGGAGAGGCTTTCCTTTTTCTCTTAGGTAACCACTGCCACGACCTGACCTTTGTAAGGAATTGCCCGCTGAGAGAGTCAGGACTCCCAGCTTCCCTTCCAAGGTCTGAGACCTTACCTCTGTGTCTCTGTGTCTCCCACTACCCACTTGCCTCTGTGTCTCCCACTACCCAGTGTTTGGGCACCACAGAGACGGTTTACCTCCTTGGGCACCTCTGGAAGAATATCCACTTGCCAACTAACTGCCTTCCCCCTGGAACTCCTTTTAAAACAGCATGTCTGAGATGGTGGAGGTCTATGTGGTACAGAGAACCACCACCAGAATCCAAAGTTATAAAGTATGTATTAAAAAGAAAATGTTCACAAGCATACTTTTTGCACAACACCAGACTGAGCAAGGGATTCCAAAATAAATGGGTAAAATGCAATTCCTCTGTACATGCCCTATCAGATATTAAAATATAGAACAGGCTCCTTAGCTTAGGAAGTTACAAATCTCTACAGATTTACCATTACCTTGAAGTTTCCTCCAGCTCTTCAGGCCAGCACATGGCTAATGGCCTCCTCCTCCAGGCCTCAGTTAAGAGTTCTGTCTGCTCTAATGGACTCAGCACAAAAGAGACCCTCCTCCTTGTTTCCAAGAGTTTTATCACCTCTCCTTTCCCCACCCACTGACCAGGTCAGGCCAGATCAGAGAAGCTTTTCCTGAAGTCTCCAGGATTTCTTTCTTGAAGTCTCTCTAGTATTTAACACGTCCAGATCTCTGTTCCTTGCTTGAAAGGTGGGGGGAGCTTGACCATCCCATTGTCTAGACTGATTAGCATTTGCATGAAAGTGGGCTGAGGTAAGTCTGGAAAGCAATTGAACTGACTTCTCCCTTTCCTTTCTGTTCTCTGCCCAGAGAGAGAGAGAGAGAAAAAAAAAACTTTTAAAACTCAGAGTCAAGGTTTTGCTCATTTCAAACCTCCAAAGGAAAAAAAATGCACTTCTTCACAGATATATTTGCTAGGGTTCTGTGACACACACACTCCTCATCTTGGGTGTAACAGGAGATCTTTCTTTTTTCTGTTACTGTTCCCATGTCACTCCCTAGCAACCAGCCAACAAAAACACCTACTTACAAAAGATGAACTATACCATTACTGGCTCCTTGTCTATGCCACCATTTTATTCCAGTTGATAAATTTGCGCTTAGCACTTGCTTACTAATTTGGTAATATTTACTTTGGCATTGAAAGCGGAGGGCAGCTGCTTTAAATGTCCTGCTAAGCTCTATGCATTTCTTTTTTTGGGGGGGAAAGGATAGTATTTCTTGTTTTTTCTCTCTGTCTCTCTCTCTCTTGTCCCTTTCCTAATAAGATAGAGGATATGAACAAGCTACAGTGTCACGGACAGAGCCGAGCTTCCTGTTTATGAGTCACCATAGATGCAAAAGGTGTTAGATGACATTTCTCAGCTGAGGGATTCAGCACAACTCTATGTCAAGAGCCTATCCTTCCCCCCAAGCAGGGTGGTCTTGTGCTGACTTTCTGACCTTACACAACATTGCGTAGGATTTCTTGAAAGGAACAGTAGTTAGAATTAAATGACAGCTACTTTAACCACCCATTTTAAACAACTGCATCCTTGTAGTATCGTTATTTGTACAATCTTTCATTTAAGCAGTGTTCAAATAGTTTTCAGTTACTATAGATGTTCAAAAGATACATTTTCTCCTACGTTTTTCTCCTGCTGCGTCCACACAAAATGCTTCTCTCTCTGTCACGCCTGGAGGGGAGCTGGTCTTAATTCTTTACAATTGGCTAGAAGGAAGCACATAAAGCCAAAGGCAAATTTGTCTGGAAAAGTCACACTCATGATTTAGTTCTGCTGTGAACAGAGCTTCTGTATTCTTCTGTTTAAGCTTCTCTGCTTAACCTTCAAAGATATATAACCCACGAAGACTAATATCTGAGTCATATCCATTATTTCTCCTAAAATCTCTAGGTATTGTACAAAAAATTACACCTCGAACACATTTTGCTGGCAGATTTAGATAACTGCCCGCCCCCTGGGGGTCGGCCACGCTCTCCTGTGGTGCCTTGACTCTGAAAGGGCTCCCTCAAGGCCTCAGAGAGAGAGGGAAGGGGGCTCTATTTCACCCTGCTCTTCTTCCTCTCAGCCATCTGGTCCCCTCTATGACCTGGATTCAGTGGTTCTCTTCCTCCTCGGCCTGTTAGCAGGAGCCCCATTTTCTTCCCTCCCTTCACCTGTCCATCTGCCCCCTCCTCGGGTGAATGGCCGCTTCCCCTGTCCTTCCTCCTGGCACTGTTGGTGTTGGCTCAGAGCTTCCTGGCTCAGTCCCAAGTGCCACCCACCACCACCTACCCCTGAGCGTCTTCCATGCCTGCCCCACCCTCAGCTGTTCTCGCCTGGCCGCAGGGAGCATTGGACAAAAAATTCCCAGCTGCTGAGACCTCCTCCTCTGCTGCTGCCACTGTATTGTCCCCAGAGCTGGGCTGTCTTTCTTCCAACCACGGTGGCAGTGGCATCCTGGTCTGGCTCTCTGCTGCCTGCTTGCCTCATCTCCTGGATGACGATATTGCCCAATGACACCTGGCCCCCACCACAGGCTTGTAGTCACAGGGATTTGGGGGGCAACGTCCCCTCCTGAATGTGCCCTGTCCCCTCCTGTCCCAGGAAGCAGAGGGAGCCTGGGGTGACTGGTGACGACCACGCTTGTTGGCAGCGTATTGCAGCCAGCCTGTGCGCCTCATGGTTATGCCTCATGGTTGGCCAGAAGGAGGAGGGAGCCTGGGCCTCACATGCTGCCCTCTCATGAATGGGGCATTCATGAATGGCTCAATAGAGAGAGAGGGTGAGAAAGATGTGAGAAGTTGCCTCAGCCAATTCCACCCACACCCTACCTCCTCACCTGCCCTTCTCAGACAGCACCTCAGCTGCCACCTCCCTAGGAGAAGGAGGAAAAAGAGAAGAAGAGATTGGATTTATATCCTGCCCTTCACTACCTGAAGGAGTCTCAGAGTGGCTTACAAACTCTTTTCCCTTCCCCTCCCCTCCCCATTACAGCCACCCTGTGAGGTAGGTGGGGCTGAGAGAGCTCTGACAGAAACTGCTCTTTTCAAGGACAGTTCTGACAAACCTATGCCTTGCCCAAGATCATCCAGCAGCTGCAAGTGGAGAAGTGGGGAATCAAACCCAGTTCTCCCAGATTAGCGCCAGCACACTTAACCATTACACCAAATTGGCTCTCTGGAGTGGCCAGCCCCTCTGCTGTCACCTCAGGCACCCCTTGGACATGGGGCAAACTCTTCACGGTGCAGGAGCACTGGGGTGGAAAGAATTCCCACCTCAACTGGGCCCTCACCTTTCTGTAGGACAAGGCATGGGCTGTGCGGCGTGCTGTCTTCACCAGCAAGCTGCCCACATGGCTGAGTGAGTGAGTGAGAGAGAGTGAGTGAGTGAGTGAGCAAGCGGCTGGCTGGCTGGCAGCTGGTTGGCTGGCTGGCATCAGTCCCACCTAATCTGCTCTGAGTCCTTTCCCTTCCTCTCAGCTTGAGCTGCACAATAGTGGTGGAGCAGGAGGACCGGGAGCAGGATGAGCTCCTTGAGAATAAGAGGAGTGGCAAGGTGGGGACGATGAGTTTTTGGAAGTGACGTTGAAAGTGATGTAGGCATGTCGGGTCATGTGCTCCCCCCAAAAAATTCTTCTGGCTATGGGGCTGCCCCACTGGTACTCTGGGTGAGTGCCTATGGCTTTTCTGCTCCAGACCAGGAGGAGGTGGGTTCCCAGGAAGACTGGTGTCAGAGCCATCTACAGCTCTGCCTGCCTTCCCAGCCCCTTTCCCATCCTGGAAGTTGTCAGCACAGGTGAGTCCAGGGGTTGGCCTGTACTGTCCAGCTTCAGTGGCACCACCCACCCTGGTTGCTCCACCACTCGCCCTGATCCTGGACAGCAGGCTTGTTTAGATTCCTTTTCAGGTTTGTTCAGAGGGGCTTACTCCCTGGGAAGTGTTCTTAGGATGGAACTGTTATAATCTTGCAACCTTAAAGCCAGATACTTCAGGGAAGCAGTGTTTAGGATGAGGGAGGCCTGCACATTTTTTGGCTTACTAAGCCAAAAACACCTCCTGTTTATCATGGCCCTGTCAGGTGCTTAACACTGTCTTTACTCCAATTTTTACAGTCTCAGGCAAGCAGCATAAAAATAACAGCCGACAGTTCGTATGAATCTGACAGTTGGTATGACGCTTAAGGAAAACAGGAAGCTGGCAGGTGGCCAGATAGCATGGCCCATGGCAGATTGGGAATTTCCTGGAGATTTGGGCATGGTGTCTGGGGAGTGCAACACTCTGGAATTGGCCCTAAAACTCTATGGTACCATAGAGTTTTCAGGGTGATTGCTAGGGCATCACCCGGCAACATGCCCAGCATGATGACGTTGCTTCTGGGTGATGTCATCATGCCATCATGCCATCATGATTGGACCACTTTGGGAATGGGGTTCCCCCCACCGGCCGGATCCTGACCGGTGTATTAGGGACCCATTTAGTGGGAGAATCCCTGCCCCCCCCCAGGGGGACTTGGCAGCCCTACACAGACTCCACCTTTTGAACCTCTAGCGGAGTGAATCTCTGTAGTCTGGAGCTCAACCGTAATTCTAGAAGAACCCCTGTCTAGGGAAGCTAGCTCAGGGTTGGGAAATATCTGGCAATTTTGGGGGTGAAGCCTGGGAAGGGAGTGGTTTGAGGAGGGAAGGGACCTCACTGGAGTATAATGCCATGGAGTCCACTCTCCAAACCATCCATTTGTTCCAGAAGAACTGATCTTGATCATCTGAAGATCAACTGTAACAGCAGGATATCTCCAAGTGCCACCTGGAGGTTAGTAGCTTTACTCCTGGCCCTGCCTGAAGGTTGGTAACCCTAGAGAAAGCTGAAGGGAAAGAGAATGATGGCAGAGTCTTTAAGAAAGTCAGGAAGCTGTACAGAGTTGTTAGGTTTCTTTTGTATTAATGGGTCACAACAAGCTGTGTGTAGAAGATACTAGGTAGCCTATGCTGTGTCTCTCATCTCTAAGGTAATAATGCCAGCCTATGTTACAAGGATAATATAGGGGTTACTGAGGTAATTTTTGAGAGGCATTTCTTCTGCACAAGTGTTATATTACTACTAGCTGAAGCTCATGCAACTGAACTTCTTTACAGATGTCACCTTCAGTAGCATGCAGAAATACTGCTGCATTGATACAGGTATGCAAACAGTATTTAAAACCTTTACTAAAAATAGGTTTTCCGTCAGAAGTTCCCCGACTTATTCATTGTTTTAATGTGACATGGAGTTCTGGAAAGGCAGAGATTGCACCACCAGTAAAAGGAGAAGACACACATGTGAAACACTTCCTGACCTGGAAGAAGATAGCATGGCCTTTCTTATCCCAAGATCTGTGTGGGAATCGATGCCCTGCAAGCAGACCCATAGCTAGAAAATTTTTATCAGGGGTGGGGAAAGGAGTACAGTGGTAGTGAGCACATCATTATTTATTTACTTTGTTATGAATGAGCAGTGATGTAGTGCAATCTCTACAAGGGGGTCACACTACAAAGAAGGTTAAACGATAATCCATTTTGTTTGAAACCAAATATCCCCTTCTTTTGTTTACACACGATGAACAGAGTCTTGTAGAAGCATGAAGATCCCCACCCCCATATTGTCCCATTTCCACTTTCCTGCATTGCAGTAAGCCAAAGGGGAATTTCTCTCATCAATGTATCAAGTGTCTGTTTCTTCCTCTGAGGGTGAAATGAGGGTTTGCTAACAGAGATCACAGAAGAAGGTGCGTTTTCTTGGATGGATGTCCCCTTTGATTCACAGCACCATTTTCCATTGAACTCACAGACACCCCAAAAGCCCCAAATCCTGCTCTGGTTTGGCTCTGCATCACTTGCTATTGGAAGACTTAAGGATAGCTATAGGCACTTAGGCTGGAATGCAATAGGGTTGTTAATTTCCAGGTGGGGCCTGGAGATCACTCAGAATTACAAGTGATCTCCACACTAGAGAGATCACTTTCCCTAGAGAAAATGGCTACATCGTTGTTGTTGTTAACATTTCTACCCCGCCCTCCCAGTTAAGGCTGGCTCAGGGCAGCTTATACCAAAGCAACACATAGTTTACAATAAAATATAAATTAGATTAAAACAATTTAAAATCGTATAGTAAAGTGCTAGTGACATTGATTTCATAATGGCTGCTATTCAGTTCTCTCTTCTCACAGATGGTTCTTCAGTCTTTCCAATGAGTGGCTCAGGCTGTTGTTGGAATTCCAGGGGGAAACAGGGTTCTCTAACCCTCAACTCCCAGTTCTTAATGGTAGTGGTGGCTCCAAAAGCCTGTTGGAAGAGCTCCGTTTCACAGGCCCTGCGGAACTGTAAGGGATCCCACAGGGCCCTGATCTCCTCTGGGAGCTCATTGCACCAGAGAGGAGCCACCACTGAGAAAGCCCTGGCCCTGATTACTGCTAGCCTGGCCTCCTTAAGACCTGGGAGGGCCAGTCGATACTTCAGGGCCAGGGCTTTCTTGGTGTCGGCTTCTCTCTGGTGGAATGAGCTCCCAGAGGAGATAAGGGCCCTGTAAGATCTCTTGCAGTTCCGCAGGTATAATACTGTATAATACTGCACCCACCTTCCCCAGGCTTCATCCCCCAAACCTCTGGGAATTTCCCAACATGGAGTTGGCAAATCAAGCTAGTATATGCAAGTACACTTTTCTTTCACAGCCACAGCCTGCCTGTCATGCAGGGGAAGGGCAGCTTTTTTGCTTCACACAGATGGGAAGAGAAGCTGGAGAAGCTCCCCTCTACAGGTACAGAGAAAGACTCTCACCCCCTTGTTGAGCCCAGTTAAAAGAGAAGGCACCATTTTACAGTGATTTTAAAATGCTGTGAGGCTCAGACCCACTGTGGTTTTTGTGTTGCAGAACTCCTTCCCCTGCCCCAAGTGTTTTCAAGGGTCAAAACAACTGCATGGGCACCAGCACACACTGTAAAATGGTCATAAGTCCACTTGTAAAAGGCAGAATACAGAGGTGGAGGCTGCCACCCACTCCCTCTGATTCCAACCACCTTTGAACAATCCCCACCTGGGGCTAAAATAGAGCCGAGAAAAAAAGCTTCTACCTTAATGTGCTACAGTGCTACAGATCAGAGGAATCCATGATTATGTCATGTGCTTCAGAGCACAGCTGGGTCAACTACTTTGTGCAGGAACCAAAATGCAAAGGGAAAGCCTGGGAGGGAAGAGGGAAAGAGACTCTTTCTCTCATTGGCAAAGCCAGGCAGGGAGGTGGGAGGAAAGAAGGAGAATCTCTCCCTCACGGCAAAGCCTGGGGAAAAGGTGGGAGAAGGGAATGAAATGTCCTCTCTCATTGGCAGAAAACTTGTGACAGATTTCACAGCAACCCCTAGTGCTGATTGGAGGGGCATGACAAATGATTGGTGGGGCCCTGCCCTTTTGTGCACTACCCTGGCTATGGGCCTGCCTGCAAGCCCCTGCTTCTCTTGCAATGCAGATTTCAAGAGCTGTTCTTTTCCTCATGCAACTAAATTCAAACAATCAAACTATAAGCTCTGCCAAGTACTGTCTTGCCAACATTTACTTCCATCCAGACAAAACACCTCAAGCTCCCATCCTTGTTTGAAATAGGTATGTTATTTGACTTTTGTTCACTTGTTTCCCAGCTCCTTGGTCCATATTTCAAAGTTTTGGCACTCAGATTTTGTCAATCTTCCAAATGATTTCAGGGTTTTGAAATTCAGATATCCCATGTTTGGGGTCCATAAATTGTCTGCCTCCAGTGTTCTAGGACTGAAGGTATGGGGGAAATCCAAGGTCTATTAGAGCCACATAAAACACACACACTAAATGAAAAGGAACAGCCGATTAAATGGAATATGTTCTTCTCTTTTCCTTTTCGTGGTCTTTGAACTATCATATTTTTTGCTGTCATTTTCTAGATTTCCCCAGAAGTCCTCTCCTAAACCTTGAAGCCAGCATTTTGTGCTAAGTGGGGACTGTAACATTTCCAAATGATGCCAAACCCTCCCCACCCAGCTTGCATATGGAGTTTGGGAAGCAAGGATGTGATGGCAAGGGAGGATCCAGGGTCCAGACTGTAAATGTTATGTATTTATACAATGTATATCCCACCCTACCCCACGTATGGGCTCAGGACAGCTTACAACATGATAAAAACAATAAAAACCAAGATATAAAAACAGTTTAACCATGAAGCAATTAAAACAAGATGGCATTAAACACGAGTAATTCAGCATCTCCTGTGACATTTTAGCAGGCGATGGTAGATGGCCTGATTTATAACTGTTTTTAATCAGATGGTGGGAGGAAGTGTTCCCTCTAAGCTGAGTTAGTGAGCTAGCTCACCGTTTTTTAGCCTCCGGCTCACACATTTTTGTCTTAGCTCAGGAAGGATGGCCCCAGAGCGAACTAGTTGCTTGCTCACAACTTTAATGCCAGAAGTTCACAAAGTAGAATTTTTGCTCACAAGAGTCCTCAACTTAGAGGGAGCATTGGTGGGAGGTACCTAAAATAGTGTTCCATAGATGAGAAACAGTGTCTAGGAGGCACTGGGGCAGGTACCAAAGGCAGGGGAAGCTGAGATGGTTTAATGTCCACTGCCTAACTATAAGACATCTAAGGAGTTTGTTGGGTGGAAAGGCAGAGGAAAAACGGACGTAACTACATGCATACTATTCTACTCACAGCATCTGTAAGATGATAGTAGGTCCACATCTGAAATCTAAGAGGAAAATGAACCTGGCTGGTAGACCTATGACTCCTAGAAACAAGATGGCCATCTCCACTGGTCTGTGTACCCCCCACATAACACTGTTTAGCACAGTATGGCATCTCTAGCCATCAGTCTTGCTATGTTGGCAATAAGTATATTTTATGACTAACATTAGGTACCTGCCTTGTCGGGGTCTGACAGCCATAACATGTAACATTAAATCCTAGCATGCCATATGGAGACGAACCATTAAAAAGGCACACTGTTCCATCTTTTGTTTGTATTCTTCATTTTATTATCATTCTCTTTTGCTAAGGTCAGCCACGTCGGTCTCACAGAGGCCATTAGGATGCTTTTGCTTATTTAATCCACTAACTGCCGAAGTGCACACTGCTTTTTGTGGCGTTGGTACAAGTCCGAGTGACAGAAGGTTCGTTTTCATCTACTTGAACTCCGGCGACACAAATATTTCAGCAGTGAATCAATACTGGGAAAAGGATGGCTGGTCCAGGTAGGGAGTGTTTATAGAAGATGTTTCATCACTACTAGTAAAACATGGCCTGTTGTTAGTTCAGGAGGTGCTGGTATTCAGCCCTTTGAAGGAGACTTCTGACAGTCCAGCAACTTAAAAACCTACTGGTAGATGAATTTTTCTTTTTTAAAAAACCATAAGGAGGTTAGGCTGGTGTTTCATTGCAAAAGGTCTTACAGATTTCCCCAGCCTTTCGCACAGGCATAATATTTTTTTTCTAATATATGCAGGTCAATCAAATATCAATTACTGATTTTAAAGTTTCATCAGATATTCTCGATAACTTAATCACTAACACGAGCATTTCTTAGATTACCTAGATGTTTAAAAAATCTGCTCCTAAGGATGTTTATTCAGGTGGAAGTCCCACTGAAGTAACTGGGGCTTATTCTGAACTAAGAAACGTGACCTGCAGATGCTGAGGGACCCTGTATGGAAAAGAGCCTCTTTCACCCAATTTCATCTCACTGCTGCTAGGCAAGGGGAAGCGGCCTGACCTAACACTGTGATCTAAGTTCCCGTCCTCCTTCCTGAAGTCATTAGTACTATAGGAGTTGACAGTGCTAATTGATTGAGTCCCAGCATAGTGTAGTGGTTAGAGTGTCAGATTAGGATCTGGGAAATGCAGGACTGAATCCCTGCTCTGCCACAGAAGTTCACTGGTTGTCTTTGGGCCAGTCACTCTCCTCCACCCAAACTCCAATAGTGTTGTGATTATAAAATGGAAGAAAGTGAGAATGATGTTGTAACCTTGGGTTCCCATTGAGAAGAAAAGCTTGGTATAAACATCTGAATGAATGAATGAATGAACAAATGAATAAATGAGTGAGTGAGTGAGTGAATGAATGAATGAATGAATGAGTGAGTGCATGAATGAACTAGCCAAGATACCAGAGCTGTTTTCAGGCTGCTGAGCCAGTGGGTAGAACATTAGGAACACAAGAGGTGCCTTGCCACATCAGATCACTGGTCCATCTAGTCACTGATTTTTTTTAGCCCTTTCTCCTAGGAAAGTTACTCTGACCCTTTAATCATCTTGGTTAACCTATCCTGAACTTTTTCCAGCTCTGCAATATATTTCTGGAGATCACAATGGTACACAGTATTCCAAATGAGGCTGTATTAAAGATCTCTATAAGTATATTACAATACTGACCATTTTATTTTCCATCCCTTTCCAGTATGGGGTAGTGGCTGGGAGCTGTGCACCCTAATCTGGAGAACCAGGTTTGATTCCCCACTCCTCCTCTACACATGAAGCCTGCTGGGTGATCTTGGCCAGTCACAGTACTCTCAGAACTCTCTCAGTTCCACCTGCCTCACAAGGTGCTTGTTGTGAGGAGAAGAAGAGAAGGCGACGGTCAGTCACTTTGAGACTCTTTAAGGCAGAGAAAAGCAGGGTATAAAAACCAACTCTTCTTCTTGTTCCTCTTCTAAAATGGACTTTGTTTTTATCACCACTACCACACACTGAGTCAACATTTCATCAAGCTAAGTTTAACTGAATTCTCAGTTAATTTTTTAATGGATAGAGCATTGCTGTTGACTGAGGAAACCTGTTTTCAAATATGGGTGGTTGGTCACCATCTCTCAACCTAGCGTACACTGCCATTGGAGAAACAATGAGATAGAGATGTGATAAATATACTGATGTAGTCCGATGCTTTCCAGCCATACTGTCCAATTGTCCTTATATACTGCGTAACATAGCTTAGGCTTGAACGAAGAAGAACATTTTTTAAAAAAGAAAAGAAATAGTTCTCTTCTTTGGGAATGGATCCAGTCTGAATGATTAAGAAATGAATACAAATAATGAAACTATTTTTGGTCTTGCAGTAACACCCCCGGAGCTATACAGAAATGGAAGCCCTCAGAACTCACTTGTGGTTAAGCTACAGCAATATTGCTGGCAGAGGGACCAAAAGAAGATTTTTACATTTAGAAAAAACATCAAGAGTCCTTTGCCAAGAAATGCAAACAAAAAGGAAATATTTTTTAAAAAATAAACAAAGCTACTGAGTAAAACATACACAAGGAACAAAAGGATGTTTGAGTTCTCTATGTTTTAACTTTTTGTGGTAGCACATGTGAGAGCATGGATCCAGGCTGTGTCAGAACATCACAGCTGTGTAAGCGCAGCGATGTCTGTGCTTGCCCTGAGATCCATGAGCCATCAGGAAAGCCCACCTAGTCTGCCTCTGCTACACAGGCCTTCTCTGACTTTTCTAAAACTAAAGAAGTCCCATCCAAAGGAAAGGCTCACGTGACTGAACAAACTGTCCAGAAAGGAACAGCAATTGTTTGGGTGGCAAGCTGCTTGAAATTGAAACTGCTATTCCTTTCCTCAGATTAAATGTAGGACAGCCTTTTTTGTCAAGACATCTTTGATTATCAGAAGGATGATCATCTCTTGCCTGACATGGCTCCACATGCTTCTTGGCCCCATGGCTAGTTGCCAGAGCCCACTGAAATCACGAGTAGCAGGACCACCTCTCAGAAATGCAACTGATCCATACGTGATAGAGACAGCAACTGAAATCAGAAGACTTTTCGCAGGGAGTTGACAGATCTTTCCTAAAAATCATCATGTCACTGCTTACTGTGTTTGTTGTGCAATGGATCCTCTTAATGAGCCATTTGTATGCCTTGTCCTGAGGAACAGTTTATTCTCTCTCCATACTACATAACCAGGAAGCCTGGAAACGAACCTGGGGTTTTAGAACTGGGGTGAAACATAAGGACCATACATCTCAAAGGAGTTCTGCACTATTTTTACCCCATAAATATATGTTTCACAGTCATGGCTGGGTACTCTTATTCCTTGCAAGAAGCAAAGTTGCTCTGAAGAGATTGCACAGATGTAGAACATCAGTGTAGTACACAGAATCCACATGGATGTTGTTTCCCTATTCCTTATTCCTTCCTTATTCCTTCTTAAGGATACCCACACAACAGGAGACCTATTAAGGCCGACACATACAACCAGCCCTGTACGGTGGCCTGCAAATCCTGCAAAGGTATGGCCTGCAAAGGCATGGCCTGCAAATCCTGGGCGAGCACTCTCAAAAAGGATTTATTATGCCTGGTAGATGTCAACACAAGATTTATGTATTCGGTTTGATGGTCACAGCTTAAGACTAGTTTAAATAGTGTACTTAACCACATTCTTGGCTGCGGTTGTGATTTCTGGCAAGTGTGTCGATTGGGTTTCTCATCCCATGTCCATACAAGCATCCGAAAGGAAGTTGTAGAAGTTAATACTCTGAAGAAAGAAGTATAAGATAATGCCCATTCTTTCAAGTCATTTGGAAGCAGTTCTCTGGTCCCCCCATACTGAAAGCCTCCTGCCCTGAAAGTGAAATACAAATGTTGAGATGGAACAGCAAAAAAAAAGGTAATAAAAAACCATCATGGATTTATTTATTTATTATATTTATATCCCGCCTTGCCAGCGAACCGGCTCAAGGCGGCTAACAAGCATAAAATACCATCAAAGGTTTACAATATAAAATAAACAGTTAAAATTGACAACACATCCTACACAGAACAGATGGTGACTTCAGAGTTCTCATGGCGAACAGAAGCAGCAGGGGTGCGACCAACAGGACTAGGGCGATGTTACCAGATCAGTTCCTTCCCCCGGTGGCCGCTCCTATTGAAAGCCTGGCAGAAGAGCTCCGTTTTACAGGCCCTGCGGAATTGCAATAGATCCCGCAGGGCCCTGATGTCATCCGGGAGCTCGTTCCACCAGTGGGGAGCCGCCACCGAGAAAGCCCTGGCCCTGGTACAGGCCAACCGAACGTCTGAGGCGGATTCCTAGGGTAGCGAGTTATCAACTCAACATGCCAAAAGCATGTGGTTTTATAAATGAACAAATATGTCCCATGAAAACAAAAACGACCCTGTGATGCCTATATCAACCTTAGACTGGCATGATCAAAAGTAACTTCTGAGTTAGACAACACTATGATTATTTATGATCTTATGTTTCAGATCCCACGATCAGCAAGGAGATGGCACCATGTACGCAGGCCATTGCAACATCTTTGGGTATTTTGGTTTCCTTCTTTAAAAGTAATTTTATGGCTCTGACGTGAAACACTTTTGCAAAGGAGAAACTGAGGAGGTCCCATGTATTTCAATGATCCTGAGTGAATACAGATGACAGTTTCCCAGGCAGTAACTTACCCGGATGTAACTTGAGCATCGGTACCTTCCTGCCAAATGGTGAGGGGAGAATCTTACCACTCCCTTTCTCTCCTGGATTTGTGATCAAGCGCCAGAGTATGCTAAGATTTATCTCTCCCGTTGGCAGGGTAATACAGATGGTCAGTTTTCCAAGTGGTTATGTGCACAATGTCGTCATAAGTTTCCACATGGTAAACAGAACCATCTGTGTGGAATCGGATCCATTTTCTTCCACATAATTGTGCCTTGCATATATCTTGAGATAATATGCAACCAGATCAGAACATAACCTTTGCAGTACTATTACAGAAATATATAAAGGCGCCTGCGATATTTCCCTCGATTATTTCCCCTTTTCACGTTATCCATTTACCAATTGCCAGTGCATCTCTGTGATTTGAACCTGACCCAGAAAAATTCAAATTTGTATCAATTCTGAGTCACCGAGAGGTTAAAATCGGAACTAAAATGTATATCAATATTTTTCCAAATTATTTTTAAATCAAACTCAATTCAAACTAGTTTAAATGATAGCATTTTCAGTACATTTAGGATTCACTGAGATGTTAGAGTATATGAATGATTCAATGATCTATTCCTCCACTCTGCAAGGTTTCGGACTGCATACACTTTGGCTTTTTCCTATAAACTGCATTCAAAAAAGAATCTACCTGAATAACCTGACATTCCGGAACATAAAGGAATAGAAGAAGAAACCAATTCATACTTCTCTCAGGACATAAGACTATAAGAGCCAAAACAGACCAGTGGTCCATCTAGTCCAGCATCCTGTTTCACACAGTGGCCAACTAGCTTTTCTGGTTAGGGTAGGGTGCTAACTAACTGCTGCTCCCTAACTCTGGTATTCAGATGTTTACTGTACCTGAATGTGGATGTTCCTGGAACCAGGAGTATCTGTAAACTCTAAGAGCTCAGGACTAACAGGGTCAGATTGCTAGCTACATTGGAGACTACAGCTCTTTGACAAAGCTTAATTCTACTAGTTTTCTAGCAAAAAAACCTTTATTTCTCCACAGAAAGAAGGATTATCTTCCATGCACTAGTCAGTTTTGGAACCCTAAATCAATACATCAAGTGCCATCAGAGCTATCATCAAGAAATCCTGCTATCTTAGTTCTGCAGCAGCTGAACCTTGATTAAAACATCATTTAGCATGTTACAAGAAAAGATTTGGATCCTGGATAAACCATGTTCTCCTTCTGGACGACAAAAGCAAAATAGATATTTCAAGCTTTCTAGCCACTTACAACTAATTATGCAGTAATTATGCTTGGAAGCATGAATGGATTACAAAACCATCATTCCTCTAAGTAAATTTAAACAGCACCCTTGATCTGTATCAGTAAGATTCCCCCCCTTAAGTAATAACACATTGCAGTCAAACCTCTTCCCTTTCCATCTGTTCAAATGGAAACATGTGGTATTAGAGTTCTAATACCATGCCCTTGGTACTGATATACCTTAGAGACTTCTCTTGGAAAACTTCATTGTTAGTGAACAATTTGTGGGCAGTTAATGTACTCCCTTGTTGAAGGTTGCATTCCCTTATGTTAAATGTGCTATTCTGATGGTAACGGCAAATTAAATGAACCAACATGCGATCCCATTTACATAATATGGTTTTTATTTTCACAGCGAAGGCCTGATCATCCAGCAGAGTGTAATTGTACAGCAAATACAATCTATTTGATCTGAATTCTTCCTCTTGAGTTCTTTGTGTGCACTGCGCTCTAGCGCTAGATACCCTTGATTCCTGTCAAGGCTCTGTTTCCTCTTACACTGAAGATCTTTTCAATGCACGGTTGCACTCACAACTGGGGAAAGATTAGTAAAGACTCCTTTCAAAGGATGCTGATCAGTTAAGCACACAGAGACCCATTCTTTCAATCACCTTTTTATTGTTCTAGAATTCTGATGTGAAAGCCCCCTCTTGAGGCTAGGAGGATGTAATGCATTAAGAAGCCTAGCGTGACCAAAAGACACAGCTATCTCACAAATGTGTGTGTGTGTGTATGTGTGTGTAAACCAAACATCCTGGAACTTTAAAAACAAGCTGAGAGAAGATAGAATATTTGGAACATACTTAACATACTTTCTGACAACACCACAGCTGACTTTGCCACCAAACTGTGCCATTTTGTTCTCATAACTACTTCAGATCTGATGAGAACTTGTTTCTTCAGATCTATGGTACAGCCATGGGCACCTGCATGGCCCCAAAGTATGCGAACATCTTTACGGATGACTTGGACCAACACTTACTAAACTCCTACCCACTCAAACCTCTCTTATACCTGCAATACATTGATGACATTTTTATTGTCTGGACACATGGTAAAGAAGCCCTGGACATATTCCACCAGGCATTCAACATTTTCACTCTGCCATCAACCTGACAATGAACCAATCTATGCAAGAAATGCATTTTCTGGATACTACTGTAAAAATTCACAGTGGACACATAAACACCACCTTATACAAGAAACGTACTGACTGACAAACATATTTACAGGCCTCCAGCTACCGTCCTAAACATACCAAGCAATCAATTTTATACAGCCAGACTCTACACTACATCTACATCAGCTCCAATCCTACAGAAAGAGATTTTGACCTGAGGGATCTACAGCAATCTTGTTGGAACTAAAGTGTCTGTCTGATGAAGTCAAGAAACTGATAACAAAGCCAGAACGGTACCAAGAGAAAACCTGTTGCAAGACAGGCCCAAAAGAGACAATAACAGAACACCTCTAGTGGTCACATGCAGCTCTCAACTCAAAACACATCATTAGTGACTTACAGTCTCTACTGGATAATGACAGTTCTCTTTCACAAGTACTGGGGTGGGGCAAACCTTTTCATGTGCACAGACAGCCCACCAATCAAACACGACTCCTCACCCACAATAATACAACATCCAATCTGAACATGGACACTGGTACCAGAGCTTGCAGTAAACCCAGGCTGCGATCACGCACACTAAATAATCCACTTTCAATCTATTTTTAATGCACTTTCCAACTTGATTTTACTGTGTAAATTGGCAAAAATCCAGTTGGAAAGTGCATTGAAACTGGATTATTTAGTGTGTGTGATTGCAGCCCCAGATGCCAACACTGCTGCCACATATATCCAGACAACACAATCACTGGTCCTAACTACATCAACTACATGATCTCAAGCTAATTCACTTGCTCATTTATCTAGATATGCTATTAATGCCAACAATGCCCTTTAATTGTCTACACAGGGCAAACTGGGCAAACCCTATGCCAAAGGATAAATGGACAGAAATCTGACAAGAATCACAAAACTGAGAAACCGATAGGAGAACACTCCCAGGGCACTCAACAGGGGACCTCAAAGTAGGTGTTTTATCGCAAAGGGATTTCAGAAGCAGACTGGAATGGGATACTGCTGAACTACAATTATAACACTCAGGACAATGGTACCCCCAGGGCTTAACAGAGGTATCAGGTTCTCATTTCACTACACATGCTAAGTCACTCAGTTCTGCCTTATACCCAGAATTAAACTTTGTTGGTCTTAAAGGTGCCACTGGACTCAAACTTAGTTCTCACATCAGTTGTTAACTCTTTTATTATCTGTATACTAATCTGCTGCTATCCACAAGTCTTACCAACTGCCTTAATTCAATTTTAGCTATACTTATTGCTTAGTTACTTATGCATCTTTTTTTTTAAAGGATTTTTATTGATTTTTATCTATAAACTACATCTATTTCGCTACAATCTAGGCTACATATACCTTATACAGAGAGTACTTTATCAATTGCTTAATATTACCATGTTACATATGATTTATGAAGCATTTTTAAACCATGGTTAATTTTTCAGTTATTTTGTTACTGCTGCTATTAAAAAAAAAAAAAAAACTATTTGGCAGATATGTCCACTTGAGGAAATATGCTTAATTACAATTTATAAAACAGATAAGTGCAATGCTTAATAAAACAATTTATCCATTATTTCTTCTTCCATCCTCTTCTTGCTTTTACAGTCTCATCTTGTACTTTTGGAGCTGCTGCTCCTTTCCCCGAGTCAGAAGTTTCTTCTTCGCTCTTGGAGCTATCAAATCCATACATGCTTTCTTGCGAAGCCAGTGAGTCATCTGAGTCTCTTCCAGTTTTCTTTGGTTTTTTCCAGAAATTTTTTCGCTTGTTGTACAGAGTCAATCTTATATTTCTTGTCCTTAATGCTGAAGCTTAGTCCCTCTGGAGTATTCCAACGATAAGTAATCGACTCAGACTGAAGCCAAGATGTCAGTTTCCCATAGGCTTTCCTTCTTTTCCTTATTTCGAATGGTATGTCTTTCATCATTTTAATTTCTTCTCCTTGGATCTTCAGAACCGCTTTGTTCGTGGTTTTAAGCACCACATCTCTTGTAGATTTCTTGGAGAACCTTATCATAATTTCACCAGGCAGGCTTTTCTTTTTAGTGTAAGCTGGATAGGTTCTGTAAACCATATCCATGTCGCTTTTTAAATCCGCTGCTTTTAAGCCTGTTATTGGTTCAAGTGCTTCACTTAACAAGTTTTTAAGGTCTTCTCCTTTATTCTCTGGTACATTCTGAAGTCTTAGGAAGAAGTTCGCTCTTTCCATCTGTAATTTCAAAAGCTGATCATAATGGAGAGCCTTTTCTTTCTCCGCCTTTTTTACTGAGGTCTTTACCTCCAAGAGGTCCCGCTGCAGCTTCTCTGTGGTTTTATTTGACTCTTGTAGTTCCATTTGCATTTTGTCCATCTTGGTGTTAAGAGACGTCATTTGATCCACTAGAGGTCGCAATAACGAGGAGAACACAGTGCTCATCTCTGTGGTATCAACCTTTGAACTCGGAGCTGTACTTCCTAGTTTGGGGGAAGGTTTCGTTTTCCCCGCCATTGTTGAGGCTGGACTTTTTTTGTTTACACTTAGATAAGATGGACGAAGGAAACAAGCTTTTCAACAGCACTTATATCTTTTCTAAAGTTTATATCCTCAAGTGCACGATACCGCCATCTAGCAACGCCGGCAGATTTTTATTCATGCAGTAACGCCGAGTGAAGAGCCTCATAAGTATGCCCGTCTCGAGGGGGGGTGGCTTTCACTCCTCCCGCCGTCTTCCCGCTGTGTTTTGCTCATTTTTACTTCAGACTCATATTTTCACCTTGCGTAACTGTAAGTTCAAGCCTCATTGCTTCGTGCTCTCTGCTGCTTCACGGTTTTGCGCTTTCAGCCTTACGGCTCCCGCGGCGGGGGAACCTACAGGGGTGATGAAAGGGACCTCGATCCCGCGGTCGCCACCACTGGGAGAGGTCACCCTTCATGCCACCCCAGGCAGAACCCCCTTACTGGGGTCTCTGGGGTCTCAGCGCCGGTCCTGAGCCCCTTCTTCCCGTCGGGTACGGATCGCGTTCCCCGCAGTTGCGGAGGAACGTGTCCGCCATTACTCACAGATCTTCCGGAAGTCCAGTTACTTATGCATCTTGACTCTAATTAGCATTTCCTGGCAACTAATCCTACCCTCCCTATAGGTAAGGCTTGAGGAAGTCTGTTTCAATGTATCTGAAGAAGTGTGCATGCTCTTTGTTGGTCTTAATTAAACTTTGTTGGTCTTAAAGGTGCCACTGGACTCAAACTTTGTTCTTTTAATTTGAAATTTGACCTAACCGTAGAACCTGCTTGGTCCATGTATCTGAGAATGTGCTAAGCATGTATTCATCTGTAGTGTATAAATATTAGCCCACTCATAGAAAACTTTCAGTTTTGAGAGAATGACTTCCAGACTATCTCAAGAAATAGTGCTTCTCATTTTAGAAACACATTATTCTAGTTTGTGGCCAGAAGGAGTCTGATTATTGGCATGGAACATATTGAAGAATGACATGAAATGCCTTCTCATGGATATTGAAGAAAAGATTTCAAAAATACCAAATTCCATGAGAGATGATAAATTTTAGAGGAGCATTTGTCACTCTTGGAGAGCCAGTTTGGTGTAGTGGTTAAGTGTGTGGACTCTAATCTGGGAGAACCGGGATTGATTCCCCACTCCTCCACTTGCACCTGGCTGGATGACCTTGGGCAAGCCATAGTTCTGGCACAGCTGTCCTTAAAAAAAAGCAGTTTCTGCCAGAGCTCTCTCAGCCCCACCTACCTCACAGGGTGTCTGTTGTGGGGAGGGGAAGGGAAGGGAGTTTATAAGTTGCTCTGAGACTCCCTTGGGTAGTGAAGGGTGGGGTATAAATCCAATCTCCTCCTCCTCTTCCTCCTCCTCTTCCTCTTCTTCTTCTTTTTCACCAGCAACCTGCTGTCAAAACCATTTTTTTTTTTACAATATAGATGTGATTATATCTACATACGCTTTAATTGAAGGTATTTTGTTCAGGGATTAGATTTAGAGTATTTTATTTGTTGGGTGATGCACTATACATTTATGTCCTTTTTTGGATTAATATAGGTAGTCTGTGGAATGGTGAGTTTCATAAACTTTTATAAAATTAAGAAAATGGAGAATAATGCATTTTCACATTTACTGAGAAGAAAGTGTAGAAATATGAGATTTAGGGATGTGCTGCAACTCAGTGGCACTTTTGGGCATCTGTGTTCACTCTTTGGCATCTTCAGGTAAAGGACTTCAGACAGTAAGTGGTGGAAAGGACCTTTCCCTGCCAGAGCCTCTGCAGAACTGCTGCCCAGTCAGCTGGCAATACTGAGCTAGACTGAGCAATAGTCTGACTTGGTATAAGGCAGTTCCATATAATTTATGTAGACCTGTTTGACATGGAGGTTTATAAGGGAACTAGACCATCAAATCCTGGAAAATTATGGGAGGCAACACTTTGTCTTTCTGCAAGACCATCTCAGGGGCAATATTTATTCACTTATGTGTTTTTTAGTCTTCCCACTCTGAAGACGCTTGATAAGCTCCATGTTATATGTGATTACCTCTGGGAACAGAGATCCCTGAGTCCTTAATATCTCATTCAGAAGGTGGGAGGGATGCTACAAAAAAAAAAGGAGTCAGGCTACAGGCACCCTTCCCACTTTCAAGCTGAACTACAAAGACTTAGGGATCTCCATTCCTGCTTATATCTGAGGAAGGGACTGTTGACTCTCTAAAGTTCATACCCCAAAAATCTTTTTGTGGTCTCTATGGTGTTACTGGGCTTGACTCTAGCTAGTCTACTGTAAAACAACATGGCTACCCTCTGAAACCATGATCCTCCTACTGTCAATTACCAAATATTTTAAGAGAATAATTCTTGTATCATTCACTATTTACTCTACCTATGGGATAGACCGCTATGGCAATACCATAATCATTTATGAAATGGCACGTGGCACCTTAACTCAGAATGGCCCAATCTCCTAATGGTGACATTTTTTTGCATTTGGATTAAACAATGGCTTCCTTCCTTCCTTCCTTCCTTCCTTCCTTCCTTCCTTCCTTCCTTCCTTCCTTCCTTCCTTCCTTCCTTCCTTCCTTTATTCTTCCAGTCTGGATTAGCAAGCAAATGCGTCTACACTCTGTTATATTCATCTTGTGCCCTATTCTTGCTTAAGCAAAAAAACAAGCAATGGATCTGGCTGTGGGACAGACAATCAGTCCTGACCATCTAAGGGATGTTTGGGAGTTCAGCCATCCATCCAATTATCCCCTCCTATTTCAAAACAGCTGATCTCACCCACCCACCCAACCCTTAAAAATTGAAAATGATTTTAAAACAACTGGCGGAAAGTTAAATTGGAGGGGAGCAGAGATGTATTGGTTATATCACAAAGGACCAACCAATAACCTCTCAGGGAGAGTGGAAGCATAGTACAATGGCTGGTCAGTGGCTAGACTAGAAAGGGCACATCCCCACTGTAGGCAGGGAGCTTATGAGGTCACCTTGACTATCACCATCTCCCAACCTAGTCTACCCCACAAGACAGTTTGTAAGGATAAAATGGGTGAGAAGCACCACAGAGCTTGATTTGAGCTTCTTGGAGGGATGGTAGGATAAAATGTAATATAAATAAGAACACTCTGAAGATAGATCTTCCTCATTAAACATCAACTTCATGGAAAACCTGCCCAACCATTTTTAATGGAGCACCTCTGTTTACAACAGCCTCTGTTACTCTCAGCCCCTCGGTATCTCCAGACCTCAAGAAGGATTTGACTCCTGTGATAACCCCACTGCAAGTTTTTGGAATTTGTCTGTAAAGTGGATCTGCTTGCACCCTCCTTCCAAATTGTGGTATATGAAATCCTTTGTAAAATTTCTGTTCCTGTGGATTTCTATGGAAAATTCCAACAGGCTCCTCATGTTCCTGCTGCTTGAGTGTCACTACTGCTGGTCTGGCATGAATGAGACCTCCATAACTCTCTGTGACCTTTCAGTTCTCTGGCAAGCTTTACCCCGAATCCCTGTGGATCATCCTATCGTAAAACGTCCATAACTGATACTGAAACCATTTCTGCAGCTATCTACCGAACATCCGTTATTTTGCTACACTGATAGAACTCCAAAGCATTTGCCAATTAGCAAGTGGGGAGGAATTAAATAAAAGAAAAGAAATGGAAATGCTCCTGCATTTCAAAAAAAAAAAGAAACGAAAAAAGAAATGAAGGGAGAGTCCGAAGAACTTTCACATTATCGTCTCAATGGAAACAATTTCTTTTTATAAAGCACACATGAACTTAAGTGAAAACAGGCCAAAGGATTATTTTCATGAACTTAGCTCTTGGGGCTAGGAACAATTTCTGAAAATACTTATAATACCAAAACTTTGTAAAGAATTTAAACAGAAAAGTGCTTACAATAGACATTTCCTCTGTTTCTCTTTAGCATACAGGGTATTCATTTTTGAATTTCTTTCTTTTCTTTTTTTAGCATTGGAGAGATACCCCCTGACATTCTCAGCAAGAACTATCAAGCAAAAACAGCACTTGGAAAAGCCACACATTTCACAATACCAAACCTGACCTAATGCAAACTTCGTTTGAAGTGTCCTTTACAGGACAAACTGTTTCCCTTGTTTTCTGTTGGGTTACCGTCTTAGAATAGCACTTAGCTCCAAGACAGCTAAGAAGGCAGCCCCCCCCCCATTTGCTTTTGCATGCATTGAACACCTATAAGCCTGAATAAATATTTTTTTTATAAAATCTCTGTTATCTGTGTATGCTATTAATGCCAACCTCCAGCTGGGTATAGAGTTCTCCTGGAATTTAAAATGATCTCTGGACTATGGAGATCTGATCCCCTGGAGGAAACGACAGATTCAGAGGGTGGACTGTATGGCATCATATCCCTGCTGAGCACCTTCCTGTCCCCAAACTCTGCTCTCTCCAGGATCCACCCCAGAAATTTTCCAGCCCAGATCTGGCAACCCTAATATGTACCCATCTAGAGAAGGATGAGTGTGTTTAAGGTCTTAAATAGATGTGACATCAGAAGATCCATAGAGCTGCCGCTATCAGTCATACTGGTGGACCTATGGCATAGTGGGCAGACACCTGCTTTGCATGCACAAGGTCCCAGGTTCAGTCCCAGGCATCTCCACTTAAAAGAATCAAGTAGAAATTGAAGTCAAAAGACCTCCAGCTGAGACCTGGGAGAGCTGCTACCAGTCAGAATTGGCAATCCTGATCTCGATAGACCAAGGGTCTGGTTTAGTATAAGGCAACTTCATGTGGTCATGTACTAATAGCTGTGATGGAAGCTTCTGATTCAGATTTCACCCACTGTGTAGGAAGACTTTGTTAAGCATTTTCACCCTCTTAGTTGCCTGCCATCCCTGGCTGAGGTGCTTTTTGCTCTGCTGGAGAAACATACACAGGTACTTGTTTCTTTTCCCTGTAGGAAAGAAAGGAAGCCTCTGCAGAGGAAGACCAAGGAAGACTCTGCAGAAGAAGACAATGACAAACCACCTCTGTTTCTCACTTGCCTGGAAAGCCCCTTGTTGGGGTCACCATAAGCTGCTTTCGAATTGACAGCACTGTGTAAACACACACACACATACAGGGCAAATAATCCTGGGAGGACTGAGATCCTGAAAATGACAAGGGGAAAGGGTAACTTCTTCCCCCCTCCCTGCACCTTGTTCTCTGTGGTTGCTTCTTGCAGGTCTCGCTTTTCTGCTTTCTTGGTGTACTTATTGCTCAACTAACAGTGCTATTGCACATTGTCACTGTGGTCCATTTTCTCAGCTGCTTTCACAACAGAGCACGCAGGAGACCAGTCATATGACCTAGCAGCACATTCTAAATTAAGCTTTTGGCCTGCCACCATAAATGGCTCTAAATGTGACGATTGTTGTAGGTCAAAAGCTCAATCAGGACCTGTTGATGTGTAAACTCTACAAGTGGCTAGAATGCGGATGACTCTCTGCCGTAGGGCATGTGCCACTGAAGCATCTGCAGGTTGAGTAAACAGGACCTCGGTTTTAATGATCCTTAAGTAATCGGTAGAGTAGACCCAGCAAGCGAGCAGAGACAGTCTGAGGCTTTATGTCTTGACCCTAAACAAGTCCAGGTGGTATAGGTCAGAGAGGTGAGACATGTGGTTGGGAGGAAGGTGGTCCAACTGCAGCTCACCTTCATCCCAGGCAGCAGAAGTGAAGGTTGCAGAAACAATGGACCATCACAACTCTGACCCATACCTCTAGAAGCTGTGACTTGAATGAAGGGCATGCCCCAGCAGTTCCACCAACAGCACTGACGCTCATCGTGCTGCTCACCCAAGCCACACTTTTAGATTGCTGGTTGGTTCTACAACCCAGATTCTATCTCATTGTTTATTGAATGTCCCATCATATTGATTGTATTGACTCACTCTGTGTAATCTGTCTTGAGCTCTAGTGGAAAAGGTCAACTATAAATAATAAAAATAAATAAATCTCCTCCCCATGCTTTTTGTACTTCAAAGAACTGTGGTTAATTTTTTTTGGTCATTTCAGAACTTCTCACAGAAAAGAAGCAATGCATCTTAACTGAAAAAACAGCTCTGACTTAATGTTTTCCATATTCAGACAAAGTATTGGCAATGTTCTGACACACATAAGAAGTCGTATTCTGAATGTCTCACAGCATGTTCCCAGTTTTCAGATGACAACCTTATGGGTTGTCTATCAAAGCCACAAAATGACCTTGAATGACACCTAGATGGTAAAATCAGCATTTATGTGTTTTACAATGAACACACAAAATAGTATTTTCTGCAACTACAATGTACAGTTTGTCAGGGATTTTAGAGATGGTCATGCATGAGATTTATAGTTATCAAACATATGCTTCCAGGATCTGTTGGAAGTTTCTTTAAAATTTCATAGCAACATTTGTAACTATATTAATTTCCTCTTATTTATGGCCCTTCTGTAATTCTTAGTGAAATTGCTTTCCTGGTGCTAACTTCTTCCTCTCATTCCTAGATATTAACACTTTGACAAGCTATTTCAAGAATGTTATGGTTTGAAATGTTGTAAAGTCAGCAACAGAATTTCCCCTATATTGCTGAAAACCTACTAAGAACATAGACAAAAATGCTACTCAGATTTGAGTTTGGCTTGGTTTGTTCATTTTTATTTTTATTTTAAGAAATCATTGCTATCATTGTGTTTGGAATGATTATTGATGGATGATATTTTCACAGAGCAATGCATTTCCACCTTGTTTTATATCCTGCCTGATATGAAATTCTTAAGAATCCTATGCTTTACCCAAGGGATCTATTCTTCAAACTTCCAGTCACATGGAAAGAAGGTCCCCAGTTCTAGAGCCAATTAAAACTCTCACTTGCATACTAAGGTAAGTGGGGGGAAAGTACTTAAAACAGCCAATCAGCAAGGTAAGGCAGGGGTTGAGGTGCGTGGTTTGACTTCTCATGCCTATTTAAAGAAGAGTAGGTTTTTATATCCCACTTTTCTCTGCCTCAAGGAGTCTCAAAGCGGCTTACAATTGCCTTCCCTTCCTCTCCCTGCTTAGCTTCCGAGATCAGGCTTGCTTGGGTTATCCAGGTCAAGGCAGCTTATCTGCATTATTGACCATCTTGTGCTAAGAGGGCGCAGGGACTTTGGATTCAGCCTATCCATCTCCCCACATAAGGATGCAGACCTAGACCTGACCTAACAAGGATGAATACTATGATATGAGTTCTCAGAGATATGACTTCTTTGTCTAATACAGCTGCCTTTCTGTGTATCCTTGCTAGCTCAGGGATCTGGATCTCATTGGAATAGCTTATGTTTAGCAGAAAAAGATTTTGGCAGGGTAGTGATTTAAGTTGATCCGTTTGGGAGGTTGAAAGCTGTAGTCCTTGAGAGGCTTGGAAACCAGTGGGATGACCTCAGAATTAGCAACCTGAGGATTCCAGCCTTGTATTTATACTTCAGGTATTGCTTGGGTGCCCAGTTAAGGATCTGAGAAGACCCAGTTAACCTGATTAGGATGAGCTCATTCGTGTTATGTAATGCTGATGTGATCATGACAACACAGTGAAAACTATATCCATATTGATATACCTCAGCCAGGATAATTAGGTTGCTGTCCAGCCCATAATTCTCTCTTTTTTGGGGGGAGGGATACCATAGTCATAATCATTCTTAAAGCTGATATGATCCCAAGTGAAACTCTTGCCAAACATTAAATTAATTCAATTTGGAAGTGGGGTTTTTTTAGTTCTAGAATTTATAACTAGTATTTTTAAAGGTAGACCAAAAGCATGATATATATATATATTTTTGCTTATTAGTTCATAGTACACAATCGTACATTTTAGATCACGGGTCCCCAACCTTCTGACACATTAGAGTTCCCAATGCCTAATGAGGGCCACATCTTAAATAAAAATGTAACAAAATTATTAACCTACCTATTTAGATCAAGAGTGAACATTCAGAGGTCAATGAAGAAATCTTAACTTGAACACAATCCATTTTGGAACGATATTTTACTGTGGGACCTTTTTATCTAGCTATACACAGGTCCCGGTCACACGAGCGAGATAATCCGAGGGGGAAATGAGGCTATTTGATCCAGAGTAATTTGACCCACAGTTGCACAATCACACGGTTCTGTGAAGCTGAGGGCATAGGCCACCACTGCATGATCAGATGCAATCATGGGTGAGTCAGGGTTTTGTTTGGTTTTTTTTTTTTGCTGTTTTTCCCTGATGCGCTTAAACGGGGGATCGATGAATCACATCTCCACCCTGAGGGCTTCCTATGGCAGTATGCGATGATGCGCATACTGAGAAGGGGGGGCAACGGCATGGCATCGGGATAGCCTGATCAGACTATCCCTGACCCCATGAATGCACACTGGAGCAATCACACGGGGAAAGTCCATCTGTGGTCCATAGCAAACCTGTTTGATACTGGACTTTCCCTAGTATCTTTTAACTCTGCTACTTCGGCGGAGAGAAACAGCTTGCCGATGGGTGCAGAATGCTTGCCAGAGGCTCTGGTGTGATCGGACCCTTAAAAACCACATGGCATTCGTGCCTATCGCGCAGCTAATTCTGTATGTGATCAGGGCCACACTTACCTAGTCAGTGTGATTTTTGTGGCTGTTTTCTGTTAACCAAGGCATTAATGTTCAAGTCATGTAAATGTTCATCTGTAAGTCTTGACCTACACTTGAGTTTCACAGTTTTAATCTTGGGGGAAGTTTGTTCACAGATGTATGTGGTGCCAACAACTGTGAACATGCCTGTGGCAAATTTCTTTAGGTTGATATCAGGTAGACCAGAACAGAAAACTATTTTCTTTGTAAATGTCTCTGAGATTATCACTATCTTTCAAATCAATCAGTTCCATCTCATGAACAGATGCCGAGGTTTCATCTGCTGGCCCCAGAGGCTGACTTGCAACCAACATGGATGCCTCTGGAGCTGTGGCAATTTGGTGAGTCAAGGCAATCAGGGCAGTAGGCTTAGCCATTGCCCCCAGTACACAAAAAGCATATGGCCAGGCGGTCTGCCAATGTGTAGCTTTTAGGGAGGAGATAGGGCTACAGAATTCTTGGCTGGAACCTGTGGACCATCTGTGCACCATCTGCTGCACTTTTGTGCTATTTGGAAATGTAAGGGTTTGTTGGTTAAGTCCATCGGGGGTCAGCTAGCAGCTATAGCCTTTTACAGTAAAACCCAGGGCCTGACAGATTGTACAGGTGATTTCAGCCTGAGCAAGATGCTAGAGGGTTGGTCACAGGAAACTGGCATGTGAAGGGATGGATGGCAGCCCATCTCCCCTGCTGTGCTGAAGGGGTTACATAAGGTTGGGGGGAATATATGTCACTCTAAGTACAAAATTAATAAAGTTGATAAAGTTCAGGGGACCATCAGAAACATAACATTGTTTGGATTGCTTGAGCAGAGCTCTGGGGACATTGCATGTTTAAGTGGTTATGCATGCATCGCTAAGAGTTTATTTTAAAATGGCGGCCGTTCGGGATGGTCTGGAGACTATCTCTATGGACTGATTGCATGCTGGTGGAATGACCTGATGGTGGAAAGTCCAGTATTGGCCTGTTGGCCAGCTTTAAACCATACTTTAACCACTATCTTTTAAGTACAGATGCCCGGCAGGGATTGATGCGCTACTAACAAAAGCGGCATGATTCTCAGATGTTGAGGTCTGGACATGCACTTTAAATCCACCAGGTGCTCATGCCTGGCACACCTCAAAAGAGCCGTCTGAATGCACCCGTAGTGGATTAACGCCAGTTCCAAAGATCATGCTTCCATCATTCTTCAGCACATTTTAACTTTATACTGCTTAATATTCTAGTTTTTTCTGGCCATTTCGGATTTTGCTATTCCTTTGTGAAGGATCTTCATTGAGATTTAGCAGGTTTTTCCTTGGCTACTTGCCTGTAATGCTTGACTTAAACTTCAGTTCAATCCCTGTTTAGAATTCTAGTTCGTGTGGCGTAAACAGTCCCCAACACATCTGCCTTTAGGCATCTCGGTGCACATGGTGCATGCTCAAATTGGGAAATTTTGCACTGAACTCCAAGTGCAAAGGAAAGTGACAGGAGTAAAAGGAGAGTGTGATGTGATCCAAGCTGTGGTTGCACCCAAGCTGGATCCACACACTGCTAGATACTGTATTGTTGTTCTTGGGGAGCAATCATTCTCAATTAGATCATTCTCCTATGTGCACAAGACAGTCTCATTTCAAGCAGTTGTTACACCACAACAATATCACCCTATCTAAGAATGTATGGATGCAGCCACAGTTTAATTGTAGCTTTTGTGGTGCTTTATTGTCATCATCTATCAAATAGCTGGAAACACTATTTAGGAACCATATTTAACAAAATGCCAAGTAACCTAATGGTGGGATATTAGCACATTTAAGTAAAGTTTAGGTCCTTTAGGAGCATGGGATCCCTGTCTGTATTCTTCTGAGGTCTCAAGAGGCCTATCCGTGCTTGGCACACCAATGCAGTATTTGAGCCTCTTTGGAATAGCATTTGTACTTCATTTCTGACATTGTTCTTTCAGTACTCATGGCTTCCCCTCCAGTACTCACCGTAAAAGGGAAGCAGATCCCAGCACATGGCTACACTAACTATATGAGGACTACAGACATGAAGCAGACACATGTCAGGTGCAGCAGGATGCCTGCTTTGTGTCAGCTTTCTACCTGCTGCCTTTCAAGCAGTCAAATGAGACAATCCTTTATTTTACCTGTTTGGATGTTGAACAGACCTGCTTTCATACAGCAGACATAAAACAGGGAAGGGCATACAGGTGTTCTCCAGGAACACGTGAAAATAGGCTTATTATTTTACCATGGGAGAATGAACATGCATCTCTGTCCCACTAGCTAACCCCCCCTCCAATTCTCAGCCAAAAGCTAGCTAGTTGGGGGCAGTTACCAAATGAGACTATGGTCCAGCCAAAGTTTTACAGTCCCACTGGCTATAAAGGGAAAGATTTCCATCCGGTATTTAATTCTGCAATTGAAATTAACAGAATTGAAAAGTGGTGAAGATGTTGGTGGGATAATTCTATTTATTTATTTATTTTATCGGACTCATATCCTGCCCTTCCCACCAGCAGGCTCAGGGCAGGTTCCATCAGTAGTAATACAATATATAATACAATTAAAAACAACTTTAAAAACAACAAATTATAACAACATAGATCATAAAATACCATATCAAATTTGGTCAGATAATTCAGCAATTTAGATGTGACAGAATGTGGATTCCTAGATGGCTATTCTGATCCAGGCCACTGATGGGAGATCAACCAGGGGGGAGTGATGTCCACTGCCTCAACCAAAAGGCTCTGATAGGGTTGCTAGGTCTCCTACCTCTTTCCAGCCGGGGTGGGGGGGTGGGGAAGAGAAGCTCCTGGTCCGGGAGTTTCATGCATGTGTGCTACAATGACATCACCCAGAAGTGATGTCATCACCCAGAAGTGATGTCATCACACTAGGCACATCACTGGGGGTGCTCTAGCATTTGACATGAAAACTCTATGATACCATAGAGTTTTCATGCCAAATGCTAGAGTGTCCACTCAGTGATGTGCCCAATCCAGGCAATTTAGGGGTGGGGTTCCCCCAGCTGGCTGGATCCAGCCTGGCGGGTTGGGGACCCCTAAAGTGGGCAACCCCCTCGTGGGGGGAGATTTTGCAGCTCTGTGCTCTGATATGGGGAAACATCAGTGGTGGAGAGGAAAGTTAAAATGGCCAAGGCACAAGACTAGCTGAGCTGCCTTTACAGTGCTACAAGCCATGGACCATTCAGCTCAGACCTGGCCAGTGGAATGGGAATCAGATTACTCACTGCCTCCTCCTGCATAGATGGCCTGCTCTGAGCTGAGTGGCCCCAGTAGGGTTGAGAGAGATGGCCTGTTAGCAACCCTTCAGAGCAGTGGGTCATTTATTTATTACATTTTACTACATTTTACATCATTTTACATCATTTTACATCATTTACATCATTGGGAACGTTCCCCATCAGTGAAATGGCCAATCCATCCCAGAAAAATATGTTAAACCAACATACCTCATTTGACATAAGGGACCTGTTCTGTTCCTTTGCTGTAGACAGTTTTTGTGTTGTTCCAGAAAGAGAAAGAAATAGTGATGCAGAGTCCTCCCGAGTCTTCCATTTCCCCCAAATATTTGTCTAAAGAACATTTGATATCAACTTCAACAGCATCCATACCTTAATGTGAAGAATCTAAAAGAACTTGTTTGGAACCCACCAGACAGATGAGCGCATAGGCATAGACTACGGGGGGGGGGGGCTCGAGGGCTCGAGCCACCCCCGAAATTTCCCGGGGGGGACTGAGGCCTCCCCGGGAAAACATAGTGCCTGCCCCCGCGCCTTGCCACCATGCCTCCCCGGGCCCTTCCGAGGCCCGCCAGCTGCTGCTGACGGTGCCTCTCCCCCCCGGCTACTCCTCCATCCTTCTCTCTCCCTCCCTTTTTTTCTGGGTGAAGGGAGAGGGAAGTGGCAGGGGGGAGAGAGAGAGGCACCAGCAGCAGTGTCTGGCAGGCCTCGGAAGGGCCCAGGGAGGCGTGGCGGTTTCCCGGTGGGGGGAGACATCGGGAAAGAAAGAGCCCCCCCCCCTGAATTTACAAAACTTTACGCCCCTGGATGAGCAAAGCTCTGCAATGTGAATTGGGGATGACACGGCTCTAGTAACTGAAAAAACTAGTCACAAACATTCAAAAACCACCATTTCCCCCTCTTTATGCATTTAGTATTACTGCACATGAATTTTCAAAGCACAACTCTGAAACTGTGTTTCAAATTTTTACTTTCAGATTTGAAATGTTTGGCATGTATTGACGTTTTCAATTGTTTTGATTTTAGCCATTTGCATTTTAGGTGCCAGGTAAACACATCTATATTCCCAGAGTCAGGGGTGAAGAAGTGGGGTTAGCTGGAGGGGAGGCTGGTTTTTAGGTGTCACTTTTATCTGTTTTTTTCTCTCAATGTGAATATGCTTTTAGGGCTATCAAACTTCCATTTTCCCTTCTCTGTATTTACTGTAGTTGTATTGTTTGTGTGGTTTTAGTGCTCTTCTCTGTTTGTTTTATGACAGAAGTAGTTATATTGTGAATGGACTTGAGAGTTGTGCCATGCAGTGGTACAGAAATATGTTAAATATATAAATGTTAAATATTAAATCACTTTGGTTATCAACTATTGTTCATCTTATCCATTGAATGCTGATCAGATGCTGTTATGAATAAACAGTAGTTCATGTTAGGTAACAGTTACAATGCAGTGCTAAATAGTAGTTTATTCCAACCATCCAGTACTGTCAAATGTGATAAACTAGTGAGCTGCAAATTATTTTCCTTTGGACTCTCCATTCTTTGGAAACTTATCTTGACTTCCTTAATGATGAGAACAGCTGAAAGACCTCTAGTAATCTTACCTCTAGAGATTCTCTTCCACAATGTGTATGCTGTAGGAGATACAATCAGTTCATAGAGGGGAATGACAATGCTTAATACTGCGCCATTTGAGCTGAGTATGCACTCTAGCATGAGCTTCTGAATCCTATGCAGTGTGCTGTTTCCATGCAGAAGTTCCTTGGAAGAAGTTAATATGGAAAGTATTCTCAAACGTAGAAAGCTCAAAAACCCCAATGATGTACCATTGCATATCTGCTGGAGAGCTGGTGATGATGGTGACCTGACCACATATTCAGAAACTATGCTCTTTGAGAGAAACTGAACCAAATATGACCAAATCAGTAAAAAGTAGCATTCTCAGTATCTGACATTATGATTCCAATGGTACAATTATGGGTTGAATACGCTACCTTTTCTGCTTGTACTATTGAAGCAATATTTATAAAATGTAAATAGCATGAACTAATTGTCTACTAACTTTGGGGTGGGGGGATAAGAGGTTGTATACTTTCAAGTAAGACTCAACACATGGGAAACATCAAGTTAGGAATGTGGTGTCTACATTAGACAAGAATGCAGTAAATGTGGGCCAGATCCCAAACTTCCCATGCTAAGACACTTCAGAGGAAAGGATTAGGACAGAGAAATCTGACTACTACAATTATTCACAGAAATCAATTTCACATGGAAATTAATTAGCACATGACGTAAATATGTTCCATCAACACTTACAGTACTATTGCAGCAATGAGCCCTTCGTGAACACATGGAAACTGAGCTAAGGCTGAGTTTGGACTGGCAGTTTGGCCCGATATAGGCGTGCTTTGCGAACAGGTTAAGAGAGCCCGTTCACACAGCCACAGCTGCCTGGCACTGCCGTGCCGCACTCACCCCATCCTGAAGCACTTTCATTCCGCTTTTTAAAAGTACCTGGTGAAACCAATGTCAAGCTGTCTGGGTGCGCGTTCATCCCACTTCCTGGCAGTGCGGATTTATTTATTTATTTATTTATATTTATTTTTATACCCCGCCCTCCCCGCAAGCGGGCTCAGGGCGGCTTACAGGGGCGTAACGCCGGTTAAAACATCATAACAATTTAAAATTCCAACAAGAATAAATAACAATAAAATTTCAATTCCTATACTATCCTAATCACAATAAAATCTTTCCTACTTTCACTAAAAGGCTTCCAGTCTTATTGATCTGATGACGTCTTATCAGGATAAGAGTCCCCCCTCCCACTAGGTCCAGGCTGCGTCCAGGGTCAGTTCACCCTTTATAGATGTTATCGTTGTTGTTGGTAGTGGTGGCGGCTCCTAATTAAAAGCCTGGCGGAAGAGCTCCGTCTTGCAGGCCCTGCGGAACTGCATCAAGTCCCACAGGGCCCTGATCTCCTCCGGGAGCTCATTCCACCAGGTTGGAGCCGCCACCGAAAAGGCCCTGGCCCTGGTCCCAACAAGCTTGGCCTCCCTGGGACCTGGGACACGGAGTAGATGACGTGACTCCGACCGAAGTGCTCGCTGGGGTATATGCGGGGAAAGGCGGTCCCTCAGGTATGTTGGACCCTGGCCATATAGGGCTTTAAAGGTAAGAACCAGCACCTTGAAGCGAACTCGGTATGCTATGGGCAGCCAGTGCAGCGCCGCGAGCACAGGCCGGATGTGGTCCCGCCTTGAGAGACCCATCATAAGCCTGGCTGCGGCATTCTGCACTAGCTGCAGCCTCCGGGTTTGCACCAAGGGCAGCCCCATGTAGAGGGCATTACAGTAGTCTAGTCTTGAGGTAACCGTCACATGGATCACTGTTGCCAGGTCATCGCGGTCAAGGTAGGGGACCAACTGCCGAGCCAGCCGAAGATGGTAAAAGGCCGACTTGGCAGTGGCTGCTACCTGGGCCTCCATTGACAAGGAGGGATCCAGGAGCACTCCCAAACTCCTTACCCGCGACGCAGGCACCAACGGTGCCCCGTCAAAGTTCGGGAGTGGGAGCCCCCGCCCCAGACCACCCCGACCTAGACACAGGACCTCAGTCTTTGCCGGGTTCAATTTCAGCCTGCTCAATCTGAGCCAACCAGCCACGGCGTGCAATGCCCGGTTAAGAACTTCAGGGTCAGAGTCCGACTGGCCGCCCAACATCAGATAGAGCTGGGTGTCATCAGCGTACTGATGACATCCCAGCCCATACCTCCTGGCAATCTGGGCAAGGGGGCGCATATAGATGTTGAACAACATTGGGGAGAGCACTGCCCCTTGAGGCACACCACATTCAAGTGGGTGCCTCTTGGACTGCCCCTCCCCAAGCACCACCCTTTGTCCCCGACCTTGGAGGAAGGAAACGAGCCACTGCAAAGCCCGCCCCTGTATCCCCACGTCGGCGAGACGATGGGCCAGGAGCTGATGATCGACCATGTCGAACGCCGCCGACAGGTCGAGCAACAGCAACACCGCCCCACCGCCTCGATCCAGATGCCGTCGAAGGTCGTCAGTAAGGGCAACCAGCGCCGTCTCTGTCCCATATCCCGGGCGGAAGCCGGACTGGAAGGGGTCTAAGACCGAAGCATCATCCAGATAACCCTGCAACTGTAACGCCACCGCCCTCTCAATTAATTTGCCCAGATAGGGCAAATTGGATACCGGCCGGTAATTCGCCAATTCGGCCGGATCCAGATGTGATTTTTTCAGGAGAGGGCGGACCATCGCCTCCTTGAGTGCCCCCGGAAACCTCCCTTCAGAGAGGGAGGTGTTGATAATATCACGAGCGGCACCTCGTAGCCCCTCGTGGCCAGCTTTAATGAGCCAGGACGGGCATGGATCAAGGATGCACGTGGTTGGGCGCACAGTCAAGAGCAGTCTGTCCACTTCCTCGAGAGCAAGCGGGCCAAACCCATCTAAGCCCGGAAGCAAAGACATGCAAGGGGCCTCGAGCTCACTTACTGTATCAACTGTGGCGGGGAGATCACGGTGGAGTGACAAGACTTTATCCGTAAAGTAGCTCGCAAATGCCTCGCAGCCAATTTCCAATTCCCTAACATTTGGTCTGCCCTGTGGCAAGACTGTTAAAGACCGAATTGTTCTAAACAATTGGGCTGGGCGTGAGCTTGCGGACGCAATCTCGGCAGCATAGAATTTCTTCTTAGCTGCCTTGGTTGCCATCTCATAGGCTTTCATAAACGTCCTATAGGATGCTCTTGTAACCTCGTCGCGGGCTCGCCGCCACCGCCTCTCTAGCCGTCGTAGCTCTCGCTTCATCAGCCGTAGTCCCTGGGTATACCAGGGGGCTAACCGATTGCGAGGGCGTAGAGGGCGCCTGGGAGCGACCTCGTCGATGGCTGTAGAGAGCCGGCCATGCCAGTCCTCAACCAGCGCATCCAACGAGCCGCCAGGGGGCATCGGATCCCGCAGGGCCGTCAGGAACCGCATAGCGTCCATCTGGCTCCGCGGGCGAGCTAAAATACGCTCGCCGCCTAGAGGGCGGGGTGGGGCATTCAAATGGGCCCCCAGGGCATAGTGGTCTGACCATGGCACTGCCAGAGTTGTAATCCGGTCCACTGTCACTCCCACCGCGAAGACCAAATCGAGCGTGTGTCCAGCCTGGTGTGTGGGGGCTGAGATGTACTGTGAGAGTCCTAGTGCTGCCATGGATGACACCAGGTCCGCCGCCCGACTGGAAGCTGCGTCATCGGCATGGACATTGAAGTCGCCCAGAACCACTAGGTTAGGGTGCTCCAACGCCCAGCCTGCTACAGCCTCCATCAGGGACGGCAGGCTGCTGGCTGGTGCATTAGGCGGTCGGTACACCAGCCATACAGCCAAACTCTCTTCAGCCTCCCACACCATGCCGACACACTCCACGCCCGCGATCTCCACTGGTGGGAGCGCCCTGAAGGAGTAAACCTCCCGGATGAACATCGCCACTCCTCCCCCCCGCCCCTTAGTCCGTGATTGGTGCAGGACCGAGAATCCTGGGGGGGCCATTTGAGAGAGAGCTACCGTCTCTCCCTCCCGCACCCAGGTCTCGGTCACGCATGCCAGGTCGGCCTTCTGTTCCACCAAGAAATCTTGAAGAACCTTGGCCTTGTTGTTTATTGACCTGGCATTGCACAGCACCAATGTCGGAGAGGGGTTTTTCAACTCAGCCCCACTGCCAACAACCATTGGGATGAGTCTCAGACTGGAAGGGCGTCGAGCTTTCCCATTTCTCGGCGCCCTTCCCTCCTTCCGCCTGGACCCACCGCCCCTTCCCCTCCCCAGGAGCACCGGTATCTGTGACCCAGCCATCAGTGGAGGTCTTTCGCTTCAGCAGCCTCAGACCTCCTTCGAGCAGGTATAGAACCCTCCTGACCAATCTCAATTAGGCAGTGGTCCACCTCCTTTGGATCCACGTTCCTATACTGAGACCTTCCCACCCTCAACCTCTCTACTTGCGGCCCCCCCTCCCGCAAGACTAACACTATTCTTATCAATTGACTAATTAAATTAGGGTGGGGCAATCAAAGCACAACACCACACACTGATGCTACTCACTGCCCAATTTATTACCTAGTCCCCTTACCCTGGCTAACCCCCAGTCTGCCTCCCAGCACAGCTGATATTAATTATAAAACTTCTTGAGGTGCGCCAGAACCACCGGTCTGAATCTGGTCAAGTCCAGAGCTCCAGTTTTCCAGTGGAGCCAGGCCCAGCCCGTCCATATGCCTATGCAGCAGTCCCGGTACCATATGGCGCCGTTGGCCCCTACAAACCAAGGGCGCCCAGGGCTGGGTGTTCTCATCGGGCCGACTGGCCACTGGGCCCGGGAAGCCCTGGCTTGGGCACATTAATATCGTCCAGGGTCCTAATGGCAGTTGGAGTGAGACAGCCCAGGCGGAGTACTACTCCCCTACTCACAGCCACCACTCCACCCGTCCGTCTGTTTTATCACACCCCTAGGGTTTTCAGCGTCCCAGGCGTCCCAGCCACATCCAGTCCAGGGGCCCGACTCACACTCACGCCCCTCAGACCGCTTCCTGCTCACGGCCAGGGATCCAGATGTTATCCACTGGGGCCCAAGGCTCCAGGCAGCCCACAGCGCCGGCCCCGCAGCAGCATACAACGGCTCGGTGGCTCGATGTCGTCTCTCTCCGACCATGCCCCTCCCCTCGGCCAGGCCGCAGTCCACACCCTGCCAGAGTTGTACAAATAAGCTGCACATCAAGCAGCGCCGGCAATGTGAACCCACTGATCCAGCTGCTGCGCCCACGAGCCTATGCGCCCATGCACCTATGCACAGGTTGGCAAAATGGACCAAAGCCATGCACCACCACGGCAGCACCGCCAGGGGCCGCCCCACAGTGCAAATGCTCCATTCCGCCTCCTCCCTGGTATGGTCCTGCATCAGTCTACGCAGTGCAAATGGAAAGCCCCGTGACAACTCAGCCGAGGTCTTTTTGCCCCGCTTCCCTTGTGCTTCATTTTGCCAGTCTGCCCTCAGCCTAAGATCCTGAGGGCCAGCTAACCTTTTCCCTCTCTAGCATCAGCAGCCTATAAAGCCGACACACCTCCTGTCCATGTTCAACAGGCAACCAATAGGTCTCCCATTCTGTGGTAGGGCAGCCATTATTCTGATTTACAAGCTGTGCCCACATTCTGTGAAACTCTTCATGGATGCTGGTGGGATTCCTTGTCTGCTAAAGTACAACAACTCCATTCATCAAGGTTAATAAAGTTGTATTTTGTTTTCTCAAACAACTGATTACTCGGGCATGTGCCCTCCCAAAGGAATGAAGTCTCCCCAGCTCCCTCTTCAGAAGTTGAAAAATGATTGGAGTAGCAGTCTTCCTCAGAGAGAAAAAAGGGGTTTTTTTTTAGTCTCAGCACTTATTCCTATGTAACAATGTAAACCACTGACTCGATGGGACTGCATGCTTAATTATCAGACCCTACTTTCCTTTATAGTTTTCAAAGCCATGCTAATATGTAGCATGTTCTTCCCTGTAATAAAACTTACAAGGTTCTTCATTTCTTTAAATGTCTCAGTTTGACATAATGCCGCTCAAGAGGTAAACATAATGCATGCTCAAGTCATGGTTGTCCCCACTGCTACTAGGGTGAGCTGGAACCCTCAGATGGGTTGTGGAGCTCACCTTGCTGGGTTGTGTGAGCCCTAGAGCTGACATCCCCCCCCCCCCCCGGCCGCTGTTTTGAAGTACCTGCTGCTAGTCTGTATGCCTGAAAAGCAAGGGTGCCACGGTTCTTCCTTCCCTATGCCAGCATCCTAACAGGAGCAGCTGGATAGTAAGCTGAGGCCACTTGGTGGTCGAGAGGATTCTCCTCCATGGCTCTGACTTCTGGCCTGTTCCTTTCTAAGATGAACTTAGCCACCGTTGTGGCCTTGATACCAGTAAGCTCATGACTCTGCCTCCCTGTCTGCCTGTGATCTTGCATGCTTACAGTTAAGTGGGTTCCATGCTGCTTTCCAAGGGTTAAAAGTAGGTCCTGATTCTGAAACTGCTGAAGACCACTGCCCTACATAATATCTGAATGGTCATGACAAGTTAGGTGTGGGACCTAGGGCTTGGTGTGGGACCTCTCTCTCTTTCCTTTCTCCCTCACCTACTTGCAGAGATGTTAGCCACACTGTTTTCCACTCACAAGAGACCTTTTGTTATTGCTGTTTAAGGTGGACTTCTCAGAAGCCTCTGGCTGTCCTCATTAGCAAAGAGGATGCTGAACTAGATGGAATATCAGTCTGATCCAGCAAGGCAATATTTGGAGGAGGGGGGGATGAAGGGAGGACCTATTTTCCAACCCACAAATTCATCAGCAGAATTCAAAGGAGACCTGCCCACCTCTTCCTCTGGGGATCTCTGGAGGAAATGAATGGAAGGACCACTTGCAAAACAGACTGTTTTGCTCCCAAATCTCCTGCAATGAGAAAAATGGGCAATAATAATGTATTCCAGGAATGTCTGGGTTTTTTTTAAAAAAATTGGATTTTACAGTGATGAAGAGGGGCCATTGCTCAGGGGCAGAGCATCAGCTTAGCATGTAGAAGATGCCAGGTTAAATCCAAACCATTGCCAGGTAAAAAAGAACCAGATAGTAGATGATATGGAATACCCTAGGAAGCAACTGCCCTTCAGAGTAGACAACCCTGACCTCGAAGGGCCAAAGGTCTGACACAGTATAAGGCAGTTTCTTCTGTTCAGCTTTGGGTAAAGCCTTGCAAAGGAGCAGTGGGTAAAACAGATTCTATGGAGCTTGAAAAGCATCCGTTCATGTAGCTGAAAGAGATGAGTTCCTAAGGAAGCTAGACTGTGTGAACCAGGAGCTGGAGAAAGTAGGGAAGTAGCAGAGCTCTCTGTAAGGGGAGGCAGCATATGTACTTCTGATAGGCTGTAGGCTTTGGAGGGAAGCTCATTCAGTCCCGCTGTTATCTGTTCCTCCCCAAAGAGAAAAGGCAGCTGAGTTGCAGGGAGCAGCCCCCTCTGTGGTCATGAAAGAGAAGGAAAGGAAAATGGTGGCTAGCTTTCTTAGGAGTAAAGGCTTAAGTAAAGGTTAAGGTTTCCCTTGCCCAAAAGCCGGTCGAATCTGACTCTAGGGGGCGGTGCTCATCTCCGTTTCCAAGCCAAAGAGCCAGTGCTGTCAGAAGATGTTTCCGTGGTCTTGTGACCGACATGACTAAACGCTGAGGCGCAGGCAACGTTGTTCCCTTCTCTCTGAAGCAGTACTTATTTATCTACTTGTAATTTCTTGCTTTCAAACTGCTACTGGTAGAAAGTCTGGGGGGAAATGAAGCTATCAAGGCAAAGAGTCTCTTCAGTTGAGGGAGACCAGGCCCTCTGAGGGCAAGGGTGAAGGCTGGGGGTAGGGAGAGTGGCAGGCTTCTCCAGCAAGGAGAGTGGAAGTAAAGCTACCATAGGGCCTATGGATGGGAACCTCTGGCCTGGGGAAATTCTTGGAGATTTGAGGGTGGTGCCTGAGGAGGATGGCACCTGGGGAAGGGAGGTTGTTCAGTGGGGATGTGAGGCCATAGAATCTGCCCTCTGGGGCTGTCATTTCCTCCACGAGAAGTGATTTCTGTGGTCAGGAGACAAACTGTAATTCTGAGGGAATTCCAGATCACACCTGTCAATCTCATCAGGGCCTAATACTGCTGAGGCTGTAAGCTAGGATTGCTAGCCTCCAGGTGGTGGCTGGAGATCTCCTGGGGTTACAACCAGTGTTCCCTCTAAGCTGAGATAGTGTGAGCTAGCTCACAGTTTTTAGCCTCTGGCTCACACATTTTTGTCTTAGCTCAGGAAGGATGGCTCCAGAGCAAACTAATTTATGCAGTAGCCAAATCACTCACTCACAGCTTTAATGCCAGTAGCTCACAAAGTAGAATTTTTGCTCACAAGACACCACAGCTTTGAGGGAACACTGGACAACCTAACCTTCTGCCTGCCACCCCAGGGCCCAAGGTGGGAAATCATGTGGATTTCCACATGGCTATATATCAAATCAGTCAATCCTAAAGGAAATCAACCCAGACTGTTCCCTGGAAGACCAGATACTGAAGCTGAAGCTCAAATATTTTGGCCACCAAATGAGAAGGGAGTACTCACTGGAGAAGACCCTGATGCTGGGAAAGATTGAAGGTCAAAGAAGAAGGGGACAGCAAAGGATAAGATGGTTAGACAGTGTTATCGATGCAATGAATGTAAAATTGAGCAAACTCCGGAAGACAGCAGAAGGCAGGAGGGCCTGGTGTGATGTGGTCCATGGGGACGCGAAGAGTCGGACTCGACTGTGCGACTGAACAACAAAAATAGGATCTCAGTTTGCCAAAGGTCCATGTTCACCTGTGCCTTCTAATTCATTCCCCTTAAAAATACCACAGAAAGGACAATTTATATCTGACTTAAACCACAGCTGTGACTTTGCCTTCAGCAGACAGAATGGCTATGCATCCTTCTGAAGTGAGAGTTCATCCACTAGGAAGGTGATAGGATTAAACTTTTGTGGAATGCCTTATAAATATTTTCATTAGGGTAGCTCAAGTGACTGACAGAGACAAAAATTAAGGACATATTTAGGCAGGTATGCTTCCTCAACCTTCTTACCGATCGGAAGCTGAAGTGTACTGGCTTTAATCTAATTACCAAGTGGGTGAAAGAGAAGAGAAAGAGAGGAAAATGGAAAAGTTTTTTGGACCCTCTACTGCACATCAATCAACAGCAAAATTTATATGTTTCAAGAACCACTTCACTGGCATCCACATTACACGAAGTGCCAGTGGCATGCATGCGAAGGCATGCATTTGTGTAAAGGAGTAATGCAAAGGTTTCATGGAGCCTCGTGGACAAAATGTTTTGGAGAGAGATATTTTGATGCTTGTTGGACCACTGTGGGCTATCTGGGCTTGGGGTACCTTGGCTCATACTGAACAGTCCCTGACATCAGATCATGTTATGTCATTTTATTCATGCACTGGGGCTTACAGCCTGCCTATCTAGAGGTCTCAGGAGAGAGATTTTTAAAACTGTGCGTATGAATCCATATTCTGTGTAAGAATGACAGTCAAAGCAGACCACATACAGGATGCAGGAGGAAAGAAGACGGAGAAGAGCGAACCTAGGAGATGAGCAGCCCAGGGAAGAAGAGTGGTAAAAGAAGGCTTACCTGAAGAAAGGTACCTGCCATCTGGAGGCAGGGCAAGGTCTTAAAATCATGACCTGAACAGTCTGCTTTTTTGGCTCTTTTTACATTTTGAAACATCTGGTCTGATGAAGAGTTCTCGTGAACTCAAATGTTTGCAGGCTGTTCTGTGTTGTTGGGTTGCACCTGATAAAAGGTAATGCATGGGGTTGTGTTCTTACCTAAATCAACCTCTCGAGTTTATGAGGTCAAAGGGACCTACAGTAGGGAACCATCCCTTGGCCCAGAAGGACTTATTGACCTTCATGAGAATGGGTGGTGTCTGATGATGATGACATCTCATTTGCACAACTTTTAAGGTATGTGGGCAGTGAAGGACAATGAGCAGGGCTTGGAAGCAGGGTGGTGTCATCCAAGCAAGGTATGCCGCTATTGACTCGGTTTCTAAGTACTCCTTGCCTAGTTACGAAAGGTCAGAGAATTCAACTTAATGAGATGCAAGTCAGAAATGGAATTAATAAAGTTGTGACTGATGCAAATTCTGTGTCTCATACCTTCATTCTGCAACTGTTGGAGACAGTGTTCTAGTTTATATGGTATTGCCGAATTTTGTGAAAATTCGTTACTGAAAAAGACTGGTGTGATGTGCTTAAAAGGTATGAAAATGGAGTTGTAACATGGTACAAAAGTGTTAAAAATGATCCTGTATTAGAAATTCAGAGGACCATACCAGTTGGCTTCACTTTCTAAACATTTCCCAGGTTGACCAAGCAGATTATATAGTTGATGTTCACAACAAAGCATTTATACATCTTTAGGATTTCACAACCTATGATGCAGTGCAAAGTAGGCACAACATGGGGATAGAACTGTGCTTGTATCTGGAGATAAAATTGTCTGGCGATTCTATCGAACAGAAGGGGAAACTTGTACTGATAAGGTTGCCAGGGCTGCTTTTTGTGCATTTACAGTCCAGATGTATAAACAGCAACACAGGAATCACTTCCCTACAAGAACCTCAGCCTGCCAAGCCACAAACATACTTTCATCTGAGGCAGAAGAAAACCTTGTGGGAGCATTCCACCACCTTGCTGCTGTGATGGCGAGTTGGAATTCTTTTCAAACAAATAAACACATGTAGCAGTAGGGTTGGCATCTCCAGTTTGGGAAACTCCTGGAGACATGGGGATGGAGCCTGGGAAGGGCAGGGAGCTCAGTGGGGTGCAGTGTCACAGAGTCTACCCTCCAAAGCATCCATGTTCTCCAGGATAACTGATCTATGTAGTCTGGAGATGAACTGAAATTCTGGGGGATTCCCAAGTCCCACCTGGAGGCTGGCATCCCTAAGCAGCAATCTTTGGGTCTAATCCAGTGGTTTCTGACCTTTTTGAGCATGAGGACTCCTTTTTAACGTTAAAAAAAGTGGGCCCCCACATGGTAGCATTTGTACTATTAGTATTCACTGATTGAGAAAATACATGGGGGGGAAGAATGGCTTTAAATGATTTTGTATTTTATTAATCACAACATCATCTACATACATATAAAAAACAGTGACATGTCTGAGACATTATTTATTTGGTTCCTAGGAGGTATGTTTGCTTATTTATTATTTTGAGTTGTTCAATGAGATAATTAAATGAGATGGCCAGTGCTGTTGCACAGCTGTCAGAGATTGGGAGTTTGGTTGACGAGGAGACAGTACAGACCAATGATGTGACACAGCAAAAGAAAACTTCATATGTTTGTATAATTTGGAGTTACTGGTGTAGCTGCCCAGAATGACCCCTTTGCTAACATAGTTAGCTGTTAATCTGTAGTCATAGGAATTAACTTGGATGCCCAATGAGCTTTCAGTCTTTGACGGAACAATTGGTAGGTGTTTATTTTGATTTTAACCCTGCTTTTCAGTGGTCAATTAGCTACCAAAGGAACTCACCGATGTTAGTCATCACACAAATAATGATTAATATAAAATGTTCTTTATGGAGAGAATTCTCAATTGTACTGGATCCAGGCGTGATCAAGGGATGCTTGGCTGCTCCCTCCCCCATGGTCTTAGTGATATCACTTGGGTTGAAGGAAGGGAGACTCATTTCCAGAAGGCACTGTCAGATCTCAAGGCACTCATGTTAAGCTGCAGGTCTTTTCCATAGCTGATATGTACTGATTCAGGTAGGTAGCCATGTTGGTCTGATTACTAATCTAGATGGCAAAATAAATGAGAAGCACAGTGGCACCTTAACAAGTAACAAAATTTATTCCAGCATACGCCTTCTACAGTCAGCACCTACTTCAGATGCATGAACTGTCTAAGGGAGACCTCTTCTTTCTTGCATTTACCAGAATACTCTACAGTGGTCAAGAGGGAGATGCTGAGTCTTGATGAAGCTACTGGCCTCTGATGGCTGCCTGATGCATTCTGTGTCTTCCCAGGCTGCCAGAGATGTGGGAGGGGCCAGGGAAGCCAACTGATGGGCCCAGGGGGAATTTGATGGCCAAACAATGGCTCCTTGAATGGAATCAGCCTCTACTCAAGGTGTGAACATTTCCAGCTGTCATCAAGGATGGGCAAGGGTAAGTGATGCAAGCCAATAGTCCCCACCAAAGCCTCTCATGAGGACCAGTTCTTCTTGCAAGTAAGCAAGAAGCCCTGACTGGGCACACTCCTGGGCTGCCAGCTGAGAATGGCCTGATGCCACCTGCCTGGGTGGGGTCATGAAGCAGGGGGACCAAGTTGGGGAGGGAAGCCTGTGCTGCAGCAAGCCAATGGGCATATGAAGCTGGACTGACACAGAGTTGAAGGGACATGGCTGCCTAGAAAGTCAGGCTGGGACCACAGGTGGGGGAGGTAGAAATCTGCCCAAGCTGGATGGATTTCTGGACTTCTTGCAATAGCTCTGCCACCCCCAAGAGGTCCCTGGCCTACAGGTTGGGAACCAGTGGCCTAATCAATTTCATCCATATGAGCAGAAACTGACTTTGCTTTAACCTGGAGACAAAATCTTCTAGCCGAAAAACCTTATTCCTGTGGAAGTCAATGGTTTGCTGAAATGACAAGTTGAAGTCCTCACCCCTCTGGTAGCAATGGGGAGAGCTCCAAACCAGTTTGCAGCTTGAAACAAAGCATGACATTTGTATCAGCCACTGGCTTTCTTGCACAGGTCAGCTCTTTGACACTGTAAACTGGGCAAACACTTACCCCTTCAGCCTTTGTCCTTCAAGGGGAAAAATATATAGTGCCCAGTATATTAGCCAAACCAGAGACTTTGAGGTAAAATTTCTAAGATAAACTCAGTACATACACAGACATTAGTTCTTATATATCAGGCTAATGAGAGTTTCTTAAGCTATTTACAGTCACTTAAAATCTTTATGTGGAGAGGGTTTTGTTCCAGTGTTTTCCCAAATACTCTAGTTCACTTTTTTTTAGTATTCTCTGACTCTTTTGGTTACCAGAAGGCTGGTACACTCTTTCCAGTACCTGAACCCTTCTCTTGAAATACCACTACTCGTCTTGAGTTTTTATCTGACTCTTAAGGCCCCCAAAGGCAGTTTCTAACTACATCAGACCAGGGATCGCTGCACTCTCCAGAGCTAACTCCCTGTTTGACTGGGTAGGGAATTTCCTTCTCTCTCTAGAAGATCAATCCCCTTTCCTTGGCCCAAATGGGAGTCTCACTCTAACTACTCATCCTTGCCAACTTTCCCCCAGTTCACCTGTCTGTATGAAAATGTTCTCAGTCAGGGCTGAATTCTGAAACTGTCAGTACTCAACTATTCTCAACTAGGGCTGACATCAGACTAAATTCTCCTCAGCATCCAGTTGAGAAGTCTCTCCCTGTTCAGCTGAAGCTAACCAATCAGATTGTTTGGATCAGCCTGTCACTCATGGCTCTCTATTTCTGTGAAGAATTAACCCTCCACAGTCCTTTAGCTATCTGTACTGCACTTCTAAGCTTTCAAAAAGTGCAGTCCATCATACCAGTATATTAGCCAAACCAGAGATCTTTTTAAAAAATCTAGATAAAGAGAGACAGGATGTTCCAGCAAGTGAGCTGAAAGGAAAACTTCATCAGAGCCCGAATCAGCTGCTACTGGTTCAGTTCAAGGGAAGCTGCTGTTGCTTCCCTTTGGCAAGAGCTGCTCCCTTCAGAGCACAAGGTCTCCATTCCCATCTCTGCTGCAATAACATAGATGGAGCACACCAAGTATATTTAACCTCCAGATGAGGGAGGAAGAAAGCACTAATTGGGTTTGTCTGTTCTTATGTCTGGCCACCAGCTGACAATCCAACAGCTGACCTCTCTGAACCAATCCCAACTGGAAAAAGGCAGGCCTGGGTTGAGGTCACTTTTGGGTGGGCAAAGGTTTGGGCTGGTTCCTATTTAGCCTGAACTGCTTCACCCATCTCTAGTTACTCAATGTCATTACAATGTACTCAAATAACATAACAGGCAATGGACATAAAATGCACTTGAGGCTGTAAAGTACCGAAGCCTCCAATGTGTTTGCAACATGTAGGGAAACGATATCGTACTTGAACCAAGTTCAGCAGCTTCAAATGCTCCTTTTGTCTGAGGAATGTTCCGTGGAAAGGCTGTATTTTGTAGCTTGTTTCGTCCCCATCTAGATAATCAACTCTATCTGTTAAAGCCATAACATCCCGCTGCTGTAGTACTTTAACTGTTAGTGGGAAATATAATGCCCCTGTGATTCAGGAAAATGTTTCTTTTTTTTTCATTTCTTTCCCCCTTAAAAATATAAAAATGGGGGGAAAGACACTCTAAACATCCATTTATGGTACATTTTTTTGCCTGTCAGCAGTAAGGACTATTCTGATTTATTGGAGTATATCCAGTCATCCTTTATGGAGCAGGAGCAGCCTGCTAGATTCCCCTCAAAATATTGTTCCAAGGAATCATCAAACTCTCAGGAACAGAGTCAGAAGGAAAGTGGCTGGTCTAAAGCTGGAGGAGAGAATGGATGAAAATCAAGATTTTCAATTCCCAACAATATTGGCATGTATTTTCCATTTATGCTCTCTTCCACACTCAACTTGATCCGGAATCTTAATAAAGTACAGAAAATTCATTGATGTGTACAATCACTGCATTGAGCAGAATATCAGTGAAGCCAGTGGAAAATTATCAAGAAGAATGCACCCAAATTGCTTTTCCTACAAGGCAACCATTTCGCCCCACCTCCAGCATCTTCAGATCTCTATATGCTCCATATCAAAGGTACCTTTCTCATAAACCACCCAAGGACGTTTCCTACAATTTAGTACAACTCTAAGCTATAGCAGCCAACTCCCAAGACTCTCTGATCTTTCAAGCTGAAGAGAAGCTGGTGTTGGGTAGAGGATCTGAAGTAACGCCTCCTCCCACATATGAAGAGAACAGTGTCGAAGCATCACCTGTTGTTCAACTGCAAATTTTAGCATTTACCAGTTCTAGCAAACTGTGTTCAGAGATCAAAAAAGTGAATCATATTGTGAATGCAAAGATGCTCTCTATCGTTTCTCATGGGAAAGCTATTTTTCACACACAACTACACACACCGTTAAACCAGACAGAATTGGGACCGAAACTTGGTTCTGCTAACTGCTATGTCTTACATGCAACATAATTTCCCATGTAACCTAAAAGCAGACCCATGTGTTCTGAACCGAGATGTAACAGTTTTCCATGTTAAAAACATGGCAACATTTTTATTGACATCCTCTGCAATGAATCACTTTGATTTCACTTTCTTTCCATTTGCTTGTCCGTACGTGTGTGTCCTTTCATAAGAAGAGAATTCTCAGAGCTGAATCAGGAAGCACCCTAGTGCTATCCTCACGGGTCATTTCGTAGAAAAAGAGGTGCAGGAGCTCATTAACATAACTCATTAGCATAACTTATTTGCATATGCTAAACCATCTGAAATCACCGGAAGCATGTCAGAAGGCAAGAGGGAGGGAGGGAGGGAGGGAGGGAGAAAGAAAGTAAGAAAGAAAGAAAGAAAGAAAGGGGACAGTTACTAATCCAAGCCTCAGAAATACCACTATTCTGGGAGGATAGCTTCAGTGGTGGCTGAAGCTTTCAGAAGGCTGGTTGGAGGAACAAGGACCTTTCCAAGAGACAGGGTCATTTTGCTGCAGCCATGACACAAGCAGGCGGGGGGGGGGGGGCTGGCACCAACTCCTGGAGCTGAGCTCCCCCGAGCTCCTGCTCGAAATGACCCCTGGCTGTCCTCCTCTTTGTACTCTGAACTGAGCATTTTGATTTAAATTTACTACTGCCCACTGTAAAGGTTTAGTCTTTCTTCCCTTCTCAGTCGCTTGAAGTCACATCTGTTGACCTGGATGAATATACAGCATATATTTGTCCCACTTTTTATTTGAGTGAAACAAAGAGATTAAGGCAGCTTTGTTTTTTGCCAGGAGTGGCAGCTAAATCCTATTTCCAGCCACATTATCAGCACTCCTTCTATATGCAGCTAAAGCAATCATGAGCACCTACTGGACAGTGCCCTCAGCGTCACTGAGTCACAACACATGGAGATGCTGTTTCTTAGAAATTTGCATATTTTGTTTATTTATTTTATTTCTAGCCCGCCTTCCCCTGTACCACAAGGTTTAGGGCAGGTGACAACAATATGATCAAAGGCAATACAATATTTAAAACATAATACCATCAACTGTTAAACTCCAAATATAACATCATTTATGGCACTAATAAATTCTACTCTTCCTGAGTCAGCTCCACAGTAAATGGCAACTGATAACAGTGGGAGGTGGGAAGATGAATATAAACAATATAAGATGGAAACACACCAGGGGAGGCCAGTACTAATAGATTTCTGCCACCTCAACCATAGGCCTGGCAGAACATCTCCGTTTTACAGGCCCTATGAAACTGCATTAAGTCCTGCAGGGCCCAGATCTCCCCTGGGAGAGTGTTCCACCAGGCTAGTGCCAGAGCTGAGAAAGCTCCGGTTCTGGTTGAGGCTAAGCAGACCTTCTTCATGTCAGGGATCACCAGCAGATATTGATCCACGCAGTGTAATCCTATGTGAGGGACATACTGGGAGAGGCAATCCTAAAGGTATATTAAGGATACATGAATATCCAGTTACCAAATCTGCATGCTTATCTTTCATGTAGCCTTTACAAATGAAGGGTGAGATGGCTTTGACAAGCAAAAGGGCTTTGGCTAGTTCCAGAGCTACATTTTCACCAAAGTAGGAGGAGGAGGAATCACTACCCAAAGGAATCTCAGAACGGCTTACAATCTTCTTTCCTTTCCCCTCCCCACAACAGACACCTTGTGAAGTAGGTGGGGCTGAGAGAGCTCTCTCGAGAACTCCTCTCTCGAGAACAGCTCTGAGGGAGCCATGACTGACCCAAGGTCACATCAGTAGCTACATGTGGAAGAGTGGGGAATCAAACTGGGTTCTCCCAGATTAGAGTCCACGTTCCTAACCACTATACCAAACTGGCTCTCAGAGAGGCCTGAGACTCCCTGTCAAGCTGGTGCCTCTTGTGTAATGACAGATTAGGGAGATTTAAGTTTGCCTGAAAAAAATTGCACTAGTTCTTTAAATGACTGGCTTGCAGACTTCTCTGGAGCAATCAAATTGCACACAAGATGCAAAGTTTTTCTTCCCATAATGCTCAGCAGTCATGTTACATGGTTTTTTTTTTTTTTTCTGGCGAGAGCTCAATAACTTCAAGATACTGTTCTTGCCTTTCTACATAAGTAGGCCATTTGATACTTCTTCTCCCACTCATACAGAGTGACTACCATCCTTTACACCTCTCTCTCAGGTTCAGGGTATACATTGGTCAGACCTCACAGGTTGTTACCCTTCTTGTCTTTTTTTTTTTAAAAAAAGAGAGAGCCATGACCATTTCACACCTCAGGTTCTCTCTTTCACTCACTAGAGACATCAGCTGACAGGATTGCCCAGCCTCCTCACTTAAACACTTCACTGATTTATTGGAGTTGGGGGCTCATACACTGTTCCATTCACATGCTGCCACAATTTATTCATATCCTATAATATATATCAAGAGAGACTGAGTTAATTCCATAATCCTGAAGAAAGTAAGGTAGAAGTAACAACATTTCTTTTCCCTTGAATTTTTGAACTGTTTCCCTGTTCCAGTATCTTGGATATTATATTACAAACTGGCACTTTTTAGTCAGCTAACTTTAAGCTGATCTTTGCCTCAGCTCCACTCAGACATATTTTCCCTCTCCACTCCCTAGCTGCCAACTTCCAATTGCTGTTTTCCAAGTGTCTCTCCCCGATATTCCATCAACTCTCATTGGTCACTCTTAGGGAGAGGTGTAATTTAACCTGTCCCTCAAAGCCCAGTCTTCCATAACCACTATCAAAGGTCTCTGTTTGTCCAGTATACCATGTCATCTCAGTACTTACAGTTCAGTATCACAAAAAGCTTCCTGAATCCCACATTTATTACCCTATTATAAAATGTTTGAGTGTTAGTCACAAAACTAAATGAAACACACACATATCAGGCTGGGTTCATAACCAAGCATATTCTAGTAAGGAACAAACACAGCAAGTAAAACTCATAAATGCAACAGAACAACAGCTTCCCAATAATACTCAGCTACTTAGTGAAATATAACTGCAAGATTTATTTAGATGCATTTAAATAATATTGTGAATGAGTTCATCTGAAGGCTTGTTTTCATACAAACTAGGAACTAGACACATGCATTTAAAACCCCCAATGCAGCAGGAGTAGCAGCTTCTCCCTCTTATTCTCAACCTTATCGTTGGTCCCTTTCCTCGCCTGACTTTGTAACATAAACAAAGACTTGCTTCTTGCAGCAGACAATGAGATCAGAGAGGGAATGAATGCAAAAAGCCTAGCTACCTTCTGATACTGAGGCTGCATATGCCTCACCTAGGTGGTTTTAAAGTGGGACGTCTTTCTCTGAAAGCCTATACCTTATTGTATGCTTCAGTACATAAGGAAAGATAGTAGAAATGACAGACAACTTTTATATTAGATATCAGGTTCTTCTTCACAGAAATGGAAGCTCTTCCTTCATGGAAAACCCACACATTGCCCATGGGCCATAGGATTGCCAGACATATACCTAGAACCTCCCGTAGACTTTGTGGACAGGGCATGGGGCAAAAAGACACCAGTTAAAACCACAGAGGTGGGGGAAAATCCAGGACTATTGGCGATGTCACTTCCAGATTTTAGATGGAAGAGAATTTGATACATCAGTTCCATCTTCTCGTTTCCCTCCCTGCTGCTTGTTTGAGGCCAGGAAGCACCACAGCAGGTAAGCTGGCAACTCTTAAGTGCCCAGTTCACCACTATGGTGATCTCATGGCTGGCAGGCTCCCAATCCACATGCACGGAATGCAGCATAACATCTGCAAAGGCCTGTTGTCCACAATAAATATTCCATCTAATTAGAGAATTGCTCAGTCTAACTTAAATTCTGAAGACAGCACGGGTCTTGAGCCTAGCTTATTCTTTCAAATGGGCTCAACTCACTGAGGAATAGAATCAGCTTATTATCCTCTTCCATCTCGCAGTGTCGAGGGAAGGTAACAGGTCACCAATCTGAATTCAGAGCACATAAACCTGCAGGATTATCATCTGGCAAGCATTAGAACTTCCCCATTTCTGACTGTAATTTTATCTGTTTCAAGGAATTACTTGTACGGTGATTATAAATTATGGTGTTTGGGAGAGGCCTGGTGAAAATATTCACCTTTTACTGGCCCAGAGTTTTATGTGTGTGAGAAAACATGTTTTATGCCCTACATTTTTTTTTCCAGTTTTTTTTTCATTGCTAACAGATGCAGTTCTGCTTGGTGCCAAACAACGGCACGTAACAAACGCGTGCACACAGCAGTCCTACATTCAGCACAAAACCAACTTCAGTGTGCTTTCAGCTGACATGGATGCTAAGTAATAACCTGTCACAAAGCAGAACTTCGGCTTCTATATTTAACAGATAGTTCTGAAACTCTCATATTTTTCTTAGATCAATGCAACATCCCCTGCCCCCCTAACATCTGGGAAAGGAAAAGATGAAAGCTGGTATGAAGAACTGAGAAAATGGCTACATGTTTGACAACTTCTTGCTGGGCCAAAAAGTCTGGTCTTTTGGCATCAGAACATAAACGATTAGCCAGTTGCCAAAGGCAGTCATTCCAATTGAAGGCAGGGAGATGCACAGCCAGAATTTCAAGACATGTTCCATATTCGGTTGGAAAGGGAAGGATCTGTGCCTCTCTCAGTCTTCCACTTAAACAATGCATGCAAAGCTTTGGGGCACCAGGGAAGCAACAGAAATTGGTGGAAGTTATTCTAAAGGGTAATGGTTGAGGACACCCAGTCTAAATCTGCTAGGAACCTGAGGACGTCGCAACCTAGTCAGTACTTTAGTAGAAGTAAATCCACTAAATCCAGTATAAGGTATTTTTGTGGTTCAAGGAGAAGAAGTGGGTTGCAAACATAAAAGAAAATGTAGTCGTAAGGACTCTTTTGCCCAGTCTCACCACAGTTAATTAAATCTTCATGCAGAATGTCACAGATGTGTAACGTAGTTTGGATAATACCTATGCTTTGTATGAGTCAAAATCTAGACTTGGGAACATGTTGAGTATGAGGGCAGTTTTGGAATGTTGTAAGAAGGTAGTAGGCACCAACACAAAATGGCTGACAATGTTTTACTAGAGAGGATAGCTGTTTCTTTTAAGTATTGAGCAGGAGGCGATGAATTCAAACAAACAGGCTTTTTATTCAGTGACATTGTTCAGCTCAAAAGACAGCTCTATGAGAGCAGCACTTTCATTTATACTGTTCCAACACATCACTTTCAACAATGTAACTACCGTATTTTTCGCTCCATAAGACGCACCTGACCATAAGACGCACCTAGCTCTGCTTGGTGCCGTGGCTTGGGAAAGGTGAGGGGAGTTTAAGACGCACACACTTCCCCCCCCCACTTTTTTTGGGAGAAAAAGTGAGTTTTATGGAGCAAAAAATACGGTATATACAAGCAATACTATTGGACCCAAGCAGGGCTCAGTGATTGGGTATCTAGATTGGCTTCAGGACCAATGGGAGTCTTTATTAATCAGCCAATAGGAATTGGAGCTTTAGGATACCAGAGCCCTTTCCAAGCTATTACTGCTTCATATTCTAAACAAACACAACGGTTTCATTGCTAACAGATGCAGTTCTCAAGGCGATAGCTCCTGGGTTTTTCTGAAGTACTTCCTATACTACAGGGGTGGATAGAGCCAGAATCAGCCCTTTGCTTTGAAGAAGAGATACTGTTTTCTCATCCAAAAAAGGGGAGCATTTGCTCTCTGTACAGTCATTGGGAGAGACTTCCAAGCCAAAAGAAAGTTTGTCGGTATGACTGAAGTGAGGACACTTAACTGAGGTCCTTTCGGCACTTGGATCTCATCCTTGGTCTTATCAGAGTTCAACTTGTAACACAATACCTTGCATTTATCCCTGGTTATAACAGCACCTGTTTATACTGGGACAAGTGTGGGGTGAAACTGGGGTGACCTCAGTGTAATGTGGAAACAAAAAATACCCCAAAATAATTACAGGGGTGAACTCGAGTGTAGTATAGAATGTAAGTCTGGGAACAGGGCTGAATCAGGATTTAAGGTCTAGTGCGGAAAGGACCTGTGATATTTTGCCTGAAATGAACTAGTCACTCAGCTGGTAGGGAGTAAGGTGATGCTTCCTGATGTTTCCTTTTCCATTCTAATACCTTTTGGAGTCTAAACCCAACACGCAAGAAACAAGCAGACACCAGAAAAAGCATTGACAGTTGCTATAGGACCTCAAGGCTCCACTCTGGGAACAGCATTCTATATCCTAGTATGTTCCACACTAGATCTTGACCCTATGGGGTGATGGTGACAGCTGGCTGATCTTATTTATTATTTTAATCGTTTATGATTTTCTCTCATCTGGTTATACATTGTATTGTGGACCTCCTTGGGGACCAGATATGGTTGAAACCTGCTCTAGAAATATACCAAATAAGTGAAAACTTTTGTAGCATCTCTTATTTCGAGAACTAAGGCCGCAGTCAGACATGCCTTTAAATCCGACACAGCTGCAAATGCTTGATCGATCTAAAGGGCATGATCAGATAGCAACATCGGGGAAAGGTCCCACATTCATCGGCACCCTGTGCTGCTCCACCACGGAAGCAGATATAAAAGACACTGGGGAAGTCAGGTCCTAATGCCTGCTGATGAGCTACAAATGGACTTTCCCATGTCTAATCACTCAAGCATGCTCTCATGCCATCAGGATGGTCTGCCTATTCCATCCCAACTCAATGTTGTCCCCGCCCCTCGCTTAGCAGTATGTGCATAACCGCATACTCCATGGGGAACCCTCAGTGTAGAGGTGCGATTTCTCATTTATGCCCATGGGAAACAAAAGGCAAAACAAACACTACTCAGCCAAACATGCCAGTGATGGGCTGAGCCCGCAGCTACAAAGGATGTGTGTTCGTGCAATGCCGTGTCAATTTCAACTGGGGGAAATAGGCTCACCCTCCACACCAAATGACATGTCTGACCGCAGCCTAAGTCAGTCAAATGACATCATTTTTTCAACTATGTATCTGTAAAATAGGTTACCTGCTACAAATGCTTCCTCCATTGTCACTGGTTGGCTATGTCCTCATCCAGACTAGTGAGTTCATGAAGCTGCCTTATATTAAGTCAGACCGTTGGTCTGTCAAGGCCAGTTTTTTTTCTCCTCTGGTGGCCCCAGCCTTTCAAGGTCACAGGCAGAGATCTTTAATATCCTCTGCTACCTGATCCTTTTGACTGGCAATGCTGGGGACTCAACCGGAGGCCTTTTGAATGCAGTACTGATGCTCTGCCATTCCTGGTGCCACCAAAGAGCAGGGGGTCTAGGAAGAAGCTTCAGCACTGCTGGTGTCAAATCACTGCCAACTCTATAGGGTTCTCGAAGCAAGAGATGAACAGAAGTTATTTGCCATTGCCTGCCTCTGCATAGCAACCCTGGACTTCCTTGGTGGTCTCCCATTCAAATAGTGGCCAGGGCCAACCCTGCTTAGATTTCAAGATCTGACAAGATCAGGCTAGCCTGGGCCATCCAGGTCACCATTGCTACAATACAAATAGTGTCAGCTCCTGGTTTTTGGTTTTTTATGAATGTGAGTCAAGTGTTTCTTAACTTCCTAAGAGGTATTCTTCTTAGGGTGCTTATTGTTTATTTGAGCAGGTCTCTTGAGAGGCAGCATATACATTTTGTAATTTTTTAAAAAAAAATGTTATGTTTTTATCCTTCCCTCCATGAGCTCATAATAACCCTTAAGCTAGGCGGCAACTTCGAGTTTGAGAGAGGAGGGGCCCAAGGGCACCCCAGTGAGCTTAATGGCAGAGTGGGGGACTGAACCTGTGTATTTCTCATCTCAGTCTGGCCCCGTAATCACTGCACCACCCTGATAGGGGCTGCAGACATTATGTAAACTGAAGAACCATGTGCCCTGGCCCTTACCCGGACTGTTTCTTCCTGCCCATCAGTTCCTTCTTTGCCACTGCGTCAAGTGTAGCTATAACCATGATTCTCATCAGCACCCAAATGCACAACAACAAATGCATGTTAAATAAGTAAATGCATTTTAAATGATTAAACGATTCTCCACTCCTCCACAGGCAGCTGCTGGTGTGACCTTGGGTCAGTCACAAGTTCTCTCAGAGCTGTTCTCTCAAGAGCAGTCCTCGGGAGAGCTCTCTCAGCTCCACCTACCTCTGTTGTCAGGAGGGGAAGGGAAAGGAGATTGTAAGCTGCTCTGAAACTCCAAGTGAAGGGCGGGGTATAAATCCAATCTCCTCTTATTCTTCTTTGTTAAATAAATGCATTGATGATGTTATACAGGTATGTACATTCAGCAGGGTACAGTCAAGTCACTGTGGTGTAGTGGTTAGATGTTTTAGTCCCCTCTTTCCTGTATGCCATGTTCCTGATCTGAATTGGACCTTGGCTCACCTAATAATCTTAGGCTGAGGACAGACTGGCAGTCTCGGCTGCTCTGCTTCCGCTTCAAAAGCATCCGGCGCCGTGCTCCTCCCGCCGGAGCGGGTGTGAATGTGCGCCGGGAGGGGGAGCTGCGCGGTGTCCGCACGCCACTGTAGGAAGCCGCCCGCAGTCTGAACGCTGCGGGCGGCTTCCTTCCGGCAGTGTGCGAACACCGCGCCATGGGGGAAATTCCCCCCGCCTTAGTCTGCCGCGCCGCGGAGGCGCGGCAGACTGTCAGTCTGTCTTCAGCCTTAAACTGGCATAGTGGTTAGAGGGTGATCTAGGATCCGGGGGAACCAGGTTGGAATCCCCACTGTGCCATGGAAGCTTGAAGGGTGACCTCTCACCACTCACACACTCTCAGCCTAACCTACCTTACAGGGTTGTTGTGAGGATACAATGGAGGAGAGAACAATTTAAACCACTCTGTAAGGTGTAAATGATGCGAGTAAGTAAGTAAATACATAAGTAAATAAGGCACAGGATCGTCCCACTCCCCCCTGTTACCTATACATACATTCCTATTACATGGGCACAAAATCACAATCAAAATAAAGGAATGTCCTGGCTAGAGTTTGTGTGTTATTAAAATTCTGTGTATTTCTTAAATATTCATGAAGCCCAGAATGCCACCAGCTTGTTGGCAAGATATCTCACCTTCCTTGAGCTATGGACCTACAAGGATAAATGAAGACTTTGCTGGAGTCAAATTGTCCTTTAAAAGTAGAGAAATTAAAACTCAGAACCTTCATAAGACATGTTTTTTTACCACGTATCCTGGTAAGCATTCCATGCCACAGCTCCTAGGTACACACACACACACACACATGCTCAAGGATATCAGCAACATAACTGTTCTTTACGTGGACTCTAAGGGATATCTGATCACTTCTTTTCAGATGTTGCCCTGGAAACCAATTTGTCTTTTGGCAGACACTCCACACTTCTACAGGAAACTAAATTTAAATCCTTTGGCATAACATTTTGATCGTGCCTGCCCTTTTGTTTGTACTCCTTTAATAATATCTGTGCTCTCACACTTGGCTGTACTAAAATCCAAGCATGATCTTCACTTCCTCTTCATTATTAGTTCTTAGGAAGAACACTCCAGAGTTTCATGTAGAGGTTATATCCATTACCTCAATGAAAGAAAGAAAGAAAAAACCTCGCTGACTTTCAGAGTCATGTTCACTGACTTCCACACGGTTGTTTACCTAAGGATTTTCATGCAACCGGCTCGTAATGGCTCTGTAATATGCCTCTTCTGAGCAGATTTACAGAACTGGTCTTCGTCAGTTCGGCACACAACAGGTGGGTCAGGCAATGGGCATCTGGGGGATAAACAATGGAGCAAGATGGAACGCAAAGAAGAAAAATGGAAGAGCATTGGAGCAATCAATCAAAAATATGATTCCTATAATAAAAGCAGTTCTGGGGAAAGGGAGAAGGCAAATGGAAATCTTCTCTATACAAGTTATGCAGATCCATGTGCAGCTGGAAATGGTGAAAATAGAAACTTTACGCAGCTTCTTTCCAACCTGGATCCCTGTCAAGCAGAGACTGATACTTAGAACTACTTGATATATTATTTTTTAAATGCATACACATAAAATTTTTGCTAGAAGACCTGAATCTGCATCGATCATATGTTAATGGAATCAGTTCCCTTCCCTGCTTCAGAACTGGACAGGTTATATATGTCCCTTTGAAATGGAATACAGTGACATTATCTAAGGAATGACATGCTTGATGTTTTCAGATACTGAGGAAATGCAGCTGCTTCCTGGTTTCTGATATACCGAGGTTTTTTTCTTGCAAGGTATACTGCAAGAGGCTGATAAAAATGTATGCATTGACAAGAGTCTACTGAAGATTTTTTAAAACAAGTATTTATCCAAGGTCTCATCATATGATAATATGATTATATGATATTATCATTTGATGAGACCTTGGATAAATACTTGTTTTGAAAAATCTTCAATGATTATATGATATTATCTCATCATATGATCTTATCATTCCACTTACCATTCTCATCACATGATATGATCATTCCATTTACCATTGATATTGACCATTATTGATATCTTCTTACTGACTACTTTTGTTTGAGACTCTTTGGGCTTCTACCCAGAATTGTGCTGGGATTTCTTTCTTCAGGAAGGGAAGAGAGACAGAGGACTTGGGTTAACAAGGCAGCTGATGCAGAGACAGAGGGCAGGACTCTAGAAAAAAGAGGCCAAGGGTGAGGCTACAGTCATATCATCATATATGACTGTCACACTTTGGAAGACATCCTGATTGTCATGACACGATGTTGTTGAAATCAGTGCACCCAAGACCCCACTCCAGCAAAAGCCAAACACCGTTGGCAAATGTTTTCATTGACATTGATTTTATTAATGTTGGTTTTATTTATTCTTCTTGATATCATTTTAAAAAATTAAAAAAAAATGTTTTAACTGTGAGCTGTTTCAAGCAGGCCTGAAGAGCTGGCATACAAATTTTCTAAATAAAGAGGTTCCACTGATTTCAAGAGTTGAGCTTGACCTAAGACCATTGTTCCCATGATGAAATCAGTGGGACTCAAGGATGCTGAACTATATCTTTAAAAAGAAGAAGAGCTGGTTTTACTCCCCACTTTTCTTTACTTTACAGAATCTCAAAACAGCTTACATTGCCTTGCCTTCCTCTCCCCACAACAGGCACCTGGAAAGGTAGGTGGGGCTGAGAGTTCTGGGAGAACTGTGACTAGCCCCTCAGCAGGCTTCATGTGGAAGAGTGGGGAATCACACCTGGCTCTGTAGATTCGAGTCTGCTGCTCTTAACCAGCGCACCATGCTGGCTCTCATAGCTGGCTTTACACAGCTACCATTTAAAGCCAAGCCTCGTTTTCTTGTGTGGGTGGGCCACGCTATTTCATTCTGCCTAAAATTCACTATGCTAGCTTCCCCCCCCCCCCCATCCCAGTTTGCTGGTAGTTACAACATGTACACTATAGTGATTTATAATACCTGTCTCCTTAGGGATGGGTGGTTTACACTGGACACTTGAAGAGGGGGGTAGTTCAAACAAGTGGAGAGCTTATTGAAACAAATTTGAAGTGAAGTCAGAATATAGCAAAGGTCAACAGCGCAACAAAAAGCTGAGGTGTCCAAAGTACACTAGCGGGTCTGTAGATAGATTAAATTCAAGATATACAAAACAGGATCAGTAGATAGAATAGTTTAAATTTAAGATATATGAAGCAGGATCAGAGACTCCTAAGGGAGATGCGATGGGAGAGATCCTCCCCCAATAGTCAGAAACAGAAACATTTTTTCCCTAATTATATGAAAAAAATATTCATGTTTTTGTAATTCTGGAAGAAAATCTGCTTCCATCAGAGAAGCAACGTAGTGGCAGGAAGCTATTGATGGCCAGCTGAATAATGCAGTCATTGTTCACCCAATTGATATTAATATTATCTTGTACTCGGACAGTTCCTTCAGAGCTATTCAGAGATTGTGTTGGACTCCAATAGCTTGCTCAGCTTGCTCAGCGTTCTGGACTCGAATCTCATGGGGCTCTGAAATGGGTTGGCACCGTGATAAAAACAAGCATTTTTGTGAGATTTCTGGCTCTTCTGTCATAGGAGTCAGGCCAGAAACATCAATTTGTGAAGTTATGGCTCCAGCCCTTGAATGGAGACTGGAATCATAAGAGCAAAAGCCACTTATATAAACATCTCAGGGCCTCAAAAGGGCTCAGTTCCTATCTGACTTTTAAACTACAGAAAGTTTGGGTGTTCTGATTATTCCCTTCTGATATATTTCCAACTTTATCTTTCCCCTCAATTAAATATTAAAATATTCCTCATGCATTAAGGGAAGGAATTTTGTAAGAGCAGCTGGTGTGGGTGATACTTTTTTTTTTAAATCCCCATGCCCAAATCTTAAAACTATCTTCAAATCCTAAAGGCACAGCATACAGAATGGCATGTGGTGGTGACATCACTGTAATGGGGTTTTGCGTTGTCCAAGTGGAACCAGTCTTTCCTACAGTACTGAATGTGAGTTTTGATACACAGTGGAGTATTGCTGCATATTAGGGGCAGAGGCTTCCTTGAGGTAATTTTCTGAGTGCCAGTTCTGTACCCAGAGAAAGCATCCGTTGCTTTGATGACCCCCGGAGCAGTGAGAGTTTATTCAGGGATTAGCGGCGGGGCGGGGGGGGGACAGTAGCAATCCACTTCTCCCACGTGCAGTTAACCGGATTGAACAGCAAGCAGGAGTAGAAGGAGGGAAGGTGTAATACTGGGTGAAAGCAAGGTTGCTTGGGGGAGGGGGCAAAATTCTAGGGGTTTTGCAGGCCCAGAAAACAAGGTTGCTGTTAACTGGCTATAAATTTAACATGAACTTGTTCAGACCCTCCTCCTTCATTCTGTTTCACATGCTTCCATGCTCAAGGATGAATGGAGGAGTTGCCGACCCAGAGTTGGGAAATTCCTAGAGATTTAAGGGTGGAGCCTGGAACGGGTGGAGCTTCAGGGAGAGGGGACCTCAGCAGGGTATGATGTCAGAGACTCCACCCTCCAAAGCAGCCATTTTTTCCAGCGAACTGATCGCTGTAGTCTGGAGATAAATTGTAATTTCAGGAGATCAGGAGGCCACCAGAGTAGTAGTGGGAAATGGAAGCCAGGGGTGAGGCATTCTTTGCCCACAAAGGGAACCTGGGTACCCTGAATGGCAACCATCTTAACTGGGCCATAGGATCAGGCTGTACATATTTATAGCCCCTCAGTGTCTGTGTATAGGGCTGACTAGAGGCCCAGATTCAAAATGATAATCAAACTGCAATTACTGGGGTATATGAGTGTTGAATATGTTGGGGAAAATAGTCAAAAATGCTTAAATGCTCAGAGTTTGCAAGGGATCTTTGCTTCACTGGAGAGGAGACATTTCTTTCTGTTTAAAATCTTTATTTCTAAGGGAAGGGTTCACAGGAAACCTACAAAATAAAAGATATCTAGAGCAACATTTTTACATGTTACTGCTACAGGCACATGGTCACTCAACAATGGAGATTCCTCTTTCTTCTTGACCTCTAGAAGGAAGTCTTCTGATTGCATTAACCAATTATTGCTAGTAAACAGATTTCTCGGGCTTTCTTCCCATTGGCTCTGTGCCACTTTTCCCTTCCAGGTCAGTCTAAACAATAGCACAGAAGGTAAACAGATTAACCCTATAATGGCTGGAATCAGGAACTTGCAACTCACACATTTCCAACAGTGTCTATACCTTGGCCTGCATGTTTACTGGGAAGTAAATCCCACTGTGATCAACAGGACTTACTGCTAAGGATGAATGTGGCTCTCAACATTTCCAGTTTCTCTGTGGTATTTATTTTGTGCTTAAGTGCCTATAATAGAGTAGACTGCCATGCAGTGCTTTGATCTACATCTGAAATAATTTGTACCTTCATTTAAAAGATATTTCCTCAAGGCCTCACATGTTTTACCTCAAGTCAATCGGAACAGGTGAAGGTTTCCTAAGTGTCTTCTCAGCCTCTACTAATATTTTTATGTGTAGCTATTCCCCTCACCACTGCCTTCTTTATGTAATTTGAATTTTGACATAAGGCTCTGTTACCTTTCACAGCGCAGCCACAAACCTTGTGACTGACTCTCCTGGCTTAGGAAACCAACAGTGAAACATAAATCTTTAAACAATTGCTGAAGTGTTGGGATTACTTTGATCCCACATCAGTTAAACTAATTACTTATTCTGAGACGTATCCCCAGCTGTAGCTGCTAACTTAAGCATTTCTTTAGGAAAGCATGGTGTTTTCAAATCCTATATTGCAAAGAATTGTCCCCTGTAAAAGTGACTGTACATCTTCTTGTTTACAGAGACACCAATTTCCCATAAGCAGCTGTGCCGCCGTCACTCTTCCATTTGCCCTGGTTGCATTGGTCAATTTCACACTATTCGCTGCGCAGTCACATTTTGACCTGCAACTCCCCCTGATCCCCCCCACATCTTCTCAATTTCAAAAAAACAAGGATCAAGAAGATGCGGGGGGGGGGGGAAATCGGGGGGAGCTGCGGGTCAAAATGCAGCTGTGCAGCGAATAGTGTGAAATTGACCAGTGCAACTGGGCAAACAAAAGAGTAACAGTGGCAAAGCTGCTTGTGGGAAATCGGTCAGAGTCACTTTATTAAGACGGTACTGTGTAAAATAATATTTTACATATGTGAATTTTACTGGTCCCATTGTCCAGGAGAGACTGGAGGGAAGGAGTTCCACAGGAGGGGCAATGAGTTCCATAAGAGTCCCACCTCCCTTCCAGGACTCTGAACCAATCCTTGTGATTTAGACCTCATGCAAATCCAAGTGATTGTCAGCCAGCCAATCAGAGCCAGCCTCAGCTTAAGAAGAGTTAAGAAACCTTCTCTACTTTTGGATAAGGATTTCATTACTCTGGAAAGGACCATCATCTTAGACAGGGCTTTATTTGGCTTTTTAGTTAATGTTTGGGGGGTTGGGTTTTGGAAGAAATAGGGTTACCAGGTCTTGGTTGGAAAATACCTGGAGACTTTGGGGGTGGATCCAGGAGAAGGTGAAGTTTGGGGAGGGGAGGGGCCTCAGCATGATACAATGCCATAGAGTCCACCCTTCAAAGCAGCCATTTTCTCCAGGGAAGCTGATCTCTCTCAACTGGGGATCCGTTTCAAAAGCAGGAGATCTCCAGGCCCCACCTGGAGGCTGGGAAACCTAGGAAGAAAGCATATTTTAGTTGTCAAAATAAGCATCCTGGTAAGGGCTCATCATTCCTAACTGGTGTGTGTAGGTTCTGTGGAGAGGTGCTCTGTGAGAAAATCAGCCTTGAACCTACTGCAGTAACTTGTTCCCAGAAAGGGGAATCAAATCTCCCCTCAGGGGTTATTTCCTTTATTTGAGTGCCAGCTTTGCTTTATGTATTTAAGTTATCTGCATATCATATTTACTTTATTAAATACTTTATTTTTGTTAAATAAACCTTTGTTGTTCATCTCCATCTGTGTGTTGTCTCTCAAGTCAAAAATCTAAGAAACATGATCTTTATTTACCTGATATGTAACTACAGCCATAGTCTAGTGGGTTTCCAAATAAGAGACTTTTAGGGAGCACATAGCTTTCATACTACCAATAAATTAAAGTCTGTGTCCCCCTTTTTATTTGATTGTGGTGGTCAGTTGGGGTATAAAGAATCTATAGGAGAGGCCAGAGTGGGGGACTGGATATTCTTCAGTCTAGAAAGCAAATGCCTCAGAGGCCCCCCCACACACACAAAAACCATAGCCGCCACATACCAATTCAGAACACTGGAGATGAGTTCAGATCTTTAGAATTGCTTTGCATGCAGAATGCCCCAGATTCAAACCGGGCCCTCCTCAGTTAAAGGATTGGAGGTGCTGGAAGGTGGGAAACTACCCTGAAACCCTGAAGAATTGTGGCCAGTCTGAGTAGACAATACTGAGCTAGACAGACCAGTTGTTTGGCTCAGTGTGAGATAGCTTATTTATTTATTAAAATATTTGTACCCCCTTTCCTTGTGGCTCAAAGCAGCCTACAAATTTCAGATTAAAAACACACAAAATAAAACTACCTTTCCTCGAAAAAGAAAGGTACAGTCTGTACCCCACTGAAAGTCCTGGCAAATGGAATGGTCTGGCAGTGTACCTAAAAATTTCTAGAGATGGCAGCCCCCCCCCCCCCCCCACACACACACATTTCAGGGAGCCTTTTTCACAGAGTGGGAATAGACAGCTTTGTATATTCAAGGTAGAATCAGGTTCTGTGGCAGGTTAGTAGCAAAGACCAGCCTAAATGACTTCCTTTTGTTTAAGAGGGAAAAAAGATCAGTAGTTCTGGCAGAATTCTTTTCTACCGTGAACATAGAATGACTTCTGTCGCATTCTTGTTAATCTTTTTTTTTTACTCTCCCTCAGGCCTTTGTACTTCTGTGTAGCCCATGCTTCCACTTTGCTTGGGAGGCAGTGTGGAGGAGAGAGACGGGAGTGAGAGAAGTACAGGCCTTGGTGACAGGATGCTTACAGATGGCCATAAACGGACATTTCATAAAAAGTCTCCTCTCCCTCCAGTCCTACTTCTGGCCAGACATTTCTTTTTTTTGTTCTGGAATCTCTGGGCAGTATGGTTTTCACATCCACTCCCCCTTTATTTGTTACACACAGGACCCAAACTGACATCCTTCAGACTGTTTCTATGAAAACCAGTGAAATAACTAACATGAAGCCCGAAGGGACTTGGGCAGGCTTGTTGTACCCTCTGCCTTAGGCTCCTGCTGCTGTTTGCTGGTGCAGCTGGAGGGAAATGGGGAGGAAAATCAGTGTCTGGTGAAGCTCTAGGACTTTCCCAAACCTCTTTGGTAAAAAACCAGGCCCGCTGCCAAAATTTTGTGGCTTGTGGGGCAATTTTTTTTTGGTGGGGCCAAAGTTCTCAGTGCAAAAAGTAAAGCCAGAATTCTGAGGATGATGACTCAGCTACTGTGGAAATCAAGCCTTTTACAATCAAGGCATGGAGGCTTCTGCAAATCTTAGCCCCAGAGTATGACAATAGCAGGCTGAAACGGGGGGGGGGGGGGGGGATTATCTGGTAGATGGTAGGCATGGCACTGGAAATACTTATCTGGGTTTGGCCAGTAAGCTCACTCCAATTTGTATAAAAACACATAAAACTTTATTTACAAAAACAAAGGACAAACAACATATAGATAAAACATGTGTACAGTCCAGCAAGAAATACAAGCCAAAATGAAAAACCTAGCTGGCTACTCTACTCACTGCTTTTCCTATCAGGCCCATAGCTCTGGCATCTCAGCTGGTGTTCCTGATGAGCAGACTCTCTGGCAGCATAGCAGCAGGGTGGAAATTGAAGAGAGCTTCAAGGCAGTCTCTTCTCTCTCTGAGTCTTCTCAAGCTGTCTATTCTACATAGATGCTCTTAACCATTTAGCCAATAGAAAGCTGTTTACCAGGATAGATCTCTAAATTGCAAGCTGTCAACCACTTTAGAGGACAGTTCTCAGCTGCTGCAAGTTAATCACTTCTGCCAGCCTAAGCAACAATTCTGATAAGAAGCCGGCAGGTATGGGTGATGACTTCTATGGTTAAGAAAGCTAACACTTATGCAGAAAAACTCCCTTAAGGGAGACCAGTTTCTTGACACAGAGTTAGAGAGGATCCTAGACTGATTTCCCACTAGCGCTGCCCCAGCATCGGGTCCTCCATTTGCCCCGATTGCCTGCTTGAATTTCCCACTATTTGCCGCGAGGCACATTTTGACCAGGGGCTTCGCACAATTACCTCTGTGGCTTTGGTGATCATGTTTTTTGAGGATCACCAAAGCCATGGAGAAATCGCACAAAGCCCCCGGTCCAAATGCGCCCCACGGCAAATAGTGGGAAATTCAAACAGGCAATTGGGGCAAATGAAGGACCCGATGCCAGGGCAGCTCTAGTGGGAAATCGATTCTAGAGATCACCTACTCCAAACCCTTTCTTAGTGTAGGAATTAGTCAACTACAGCACCCCACTCTGCTTAAAGGAGCACATGCCTTTTAAAATGTTTTAAAATGAGGGGGAGGAGGAGATTGGATTTATATCCTGCCCTTCACTCGGCGTCTCAGAGCAGTTTACAGACCCCTTTCCCTTCCCCTCCCCACAACAGACACACTGTGAGTTAGGTGGGGCTGAGAGAGCTCTTTCAAGAACTGCTCTTTCAAGGATGGCTCTGACAGAACTATGGTTTGCCCAAGGTCATCCAGCAGCTGCCAGTGGAGGAGTGGGGAATCAAACCCAGTTCTCCTAGATTAGAGTCCATGCACTTACCCACTACACCAAACTGGATCCTGAGAGTCAAGCTCAACCAAAAAACTCATTACCTCACCCCTCTCACAGCAGTGGATGCCACAATACGATCACTGGCCTGTGTCTGACCATGTTATTTCCAAGACTTACGGGGACTGAAGCCTTCAAAAAGAGGTTAATGAAATTCGTTGATTTTTATCCCTTCTATCCGTGCTGTTCCTGAGGGGCAGAGTTTGGTACGATACACTGGGAGGGGAAAGCAAGAATATCCTGCTCCCTGGACTCTGCAGGTTGTTGGAAATATTCCATTAATCTTTACAGTGCCACCAGACTCTTCATTGTATGAGAACTATGGAGGTTTCTTTATGCTTTGATTCCATTTCTGAAATAAGACCAGGAAATCCAACATTCCAGGATCCAGGGGGAAATGTAGACAAGAAGAATCCCCAAAGCCCAGTTGTTGCTTCCCTATCTTGAAAAGAGAAACTATGCAGGTGCAGTCTTCAAAACAGCAGACTGTATTCAGGTGCCTGTACTGAAGACAAAATCCTGCACAAAGACACCTCAGTCATTCCTCAGCCTATCTTACGAAGAAGTGGGTTAAAAAACTATCTAGTGTATTTTTATCCTGGCCTTCCTGCAAGTTTAGGGCAGAGGATGTCCTCTTCCATTGTGTCATCACACAAGTACCCTGTGGGGTCCATTATGCTGACACTGTGGCTGGTCCAAAGTCCCTCTGTGATTTCCATGGCTCACAGGATTTCCTTAGCTCTAGACTGACAGGCAAGCCACTACATTACATTGGATATCCCTGTTCAAATATACATATGAATCTCCTTTAAACTTCATACGTTTGCTTAGGGAAACATTGCTGTAGCCCTGATATGTTCACGAAACACATTTGGTGTGTAAAATGTGGAGTTTCTCTAAATCCTATTGATATGAATTGAACTCCCAGCAGCTGTGCTTGATAGCAGACTTAGCTTTCCCACCATTTCCCCCCCTCGGGCAAGCTTCTTTGGACGTCTGTGTGAGTATGGAGTGCGTTAAAATCCTCAGTATTCTGGTGAATGGGGATTACTTCATAACTAAGAAATGAGTGTGGGATTTGTGAGTTGTCCCAGAGTTTTCCTGTTTAGCTCCCAAGGCATTGTATTAATTTTGGACACATGCGGGCCCTGGCATGGAGAAGCTCACATGCTTTGTTTGACATCTGTCAACCTCATTTAATAATTATTAATTTTGCTATTTCAATTTCTTTTTATTGCGACAAGGTCCATAAGGTAATATTTATGCCCTCTGGTGGTTATCTGCACAATGGGAGAAAGAAAGCTGGAAGAGACTGACCACGGAAACTAGGTCAGAAATCTGGACTCTATCTGGCTTGCTTTGCTCACACACTTTAAGCGTTTCATGTTGTGGGTTTAAGTATAGCTTCAAAGCCTACTCTGGTGTACTTGGAGGAACTTAGGGTGGCTGCCTGTTTTTTTTTTAAAAAAAAAGCCAAAAGGAATATTTTATTGAATTCTACATGCCAAGCTGAATTAAAGAAGTGAAACAACACAAATTTTGAACGAAATGCAACGTATTACAAAACGTTCGGCTCCTGCAAACACTTATGAAGGTATCGGATTAAAGCCAAATGGCTTGATTTAAAACACACATGTGCATGCACACACACGGACAGTTTTGAGCCAAAAGTCAGAAGGGTACTATTTGGGTGAGGCATAGATCCAAAGAATGACTTGCTGCTCTGCTCATATTCAAGAGAAGGCTTGTTCCTGATTTGCACCTTATTTAAGCCTTTTTTATACCATTTTGACATTCTATGCCACTGACACTGTGAATATAAAACTTACATTCACCCCAATGTAAATTTAACAAGACAGATTGCAACAAGGATAAAAATAAAGTCTCATGAGCTCAGTTCATACAAGAGAGAAAGGAGGTCAAAAGAGGGATTTTTGAATTGGAATGGTAGGACATGTCTCATATTAACTCCAGACTACCAACATGGCTGTCATACATACTATTTTTCCAGCATTGTTTGAGCTCTCCCTTGCCCTTCTCCATCCCCATGCACAAGAATCAATGTTGTTGGCTCAGCTGATCCCATTTTTCTACTTGGTTCCTAGAGTTCTGATGGTGAGAGAGGAGAGCTTGTCCCTGCAAATTTATGGCATTTCTTTGCCATGGGTCTCTTATGGCAGGATGATAAGAAACTGGACATGCAGCAAGGGAGAAGAATCTTGGGAGTGTGTCTTCCAGCTGCAAATTTATGGCATTTCTTTGCCATGGGTCTCTTATGGCAGGATGATAAGAAACTGGACATGCAGCAAGGGAGAAGAATCTTGGGAGTGTGTCTTCCAGCTGCATAAGATCTGGGCTGCATTTCTCATCCTTTCTCTCAGGTTTTTCAGCCTGGGTGCGGCCAGATCCTCTTCTGCAGATAAGGGGAATCTTGGGAACATCTCTGTCTGCTGTGTGACAGCTGGGCTGAGCCTCTACTTCTCTTCCTCTTGCAGGTGCTTAAGCTTTGGCATCCAATAAGAATAAGAGCTCTTGGGCTCTTAGCTCATGACTGTGACCCTGAGTGAGCTGGCCCATTGGATTCCAAACAAGCCAGGCACTGAAGTCAAACTGTATATGCTTTATTATTTGTTTGTCTAAATACAATCTGTGACTTATTTCCCACAAACAGCTGTGCCACCCTTGCTCTTCCATTTCCCCCAGTTGCAGTAGTCAATTTCATACTCTTTACCGCATGGCTGCACTTTGACCCGCATCTCTCTCCAATTTCCCCCACATCTTTGCAATCTCAAAAAAACAAGGATCGAGAAGACATGGAGAAAATTGGGGTGGAGATGCGGGTCAAAATGTGGCCACACAGCGAAGATTGTGAAGTTGACCAATGCAACCAGGGCAAATAGAAGAGTGAGGGTGGCACAGCTGGTTGTAGGAAATTGGTCTGTGTTTCATTGCAAGCCACTCTGAGTCCCCTCATAGAGAGAAAAGTGAGAAAGAAATATTGAAATAAAATAAAATACAAGTTTCTGTAACAGACGCCCATACTTTAAAATAAGGATGCTTCAATAAAGTGTTGAGCAAGCTTCACCAAGGGCTTTCCAGTTTATTCCAGTATAACCTGGGCTTTTTTTTCTGGGGGAACACACATGAACAGAATTCTGTAACCTTGTTGATAAAATTCTTTTAAAAATGTTTAGAAGTTCACAAGTATTCAGTATACAGATTGAAAACTCAATTTCACTCTCAAGAGTTACAGCACCTCTTTTTTCAAAAAAAGAAGCCCTGAGTATAACCCTAAATTATTCAGAAACTAGAGAAAAAAGCAGATCTGACTAGAAGATCAGGTGAGGGGTAGAGAGTGTTACCAGATGGCAATCAAGAGATTGCTGCTGTGATTTTAATAACCAAGAAAAAAAGAAGCTTATTTCCCCCACTTGCCTGCTCTGTAGCAAAGCTGAGCCTTGCTTGGTATGGCAAGCTGGAAAGCAGAGTGACTTAAAGGCATGGGAAGGCCACGGCTGTGCCTTTGCAAGCTGCAGCACTGATCTTCAGGTTGCTACCTGCCCCCTGCAACATGTGCAACAGACCAAAAAAGGCCATTCATCCCAACCGTTAAAGACCCAGGGAAGTTCCACAGCCTTTTGTCTCCAAAAGCAGTCTCCAATATTTCCGTTGGCTCTCCAAGTCCAAAGAGCAGAACTGATAAATAACCCTTATTCTATTAAGCACAGTTTTCTGAAAATGCCTACAGAGAGATTTTAATTTGTTGTTTGTAACATTCAGCATAATAGAATTTGACAGTATCTTCAGGCAAAGAATCAAGAATATACTTTCTGGATGCAACAGCCAAATTATAACTTTCTTCAGCGTAGTTATATAAACACTTTCCCCCATTGTTTTTTGGCTGTTATTGCTGGTCAGGGTTGAAGTCATAAAATGAAATGTTGCTGAGAGACTCAGCTGTCCAGACAGACAGATAATGACTATTGACTTTTGTTGTGTTTCCTTCATCGAGGAGATAAGGATCACTTATTTCGCATCTGAAGTGGGAACAACATTGGTATTCAGCTCTTCCCCCTACATTTGAAATGATCATTTGATTGCAAAAAGATTACCTAACCTTACCCCAGACAGAGCTCCCATCAACCATGCTCAGGCACCAGAGGTTTCCAAGGTCTCCCAGAATGTTTTTGCAGAATTAGATATTTCCAGTTCCCCAGCAGTCCCTTGCCCTCCCCTAAATGCTGCTACTCACAAGTGGGGATTGCCCTAACAGTATGTTATGTAGCAAGGGTGCTGCAGTGGGGGGGGGGGGAGAAACTGGTCAAAATACACACACAGAGAGAGCCTTGGAAATATAGTTCTGTGAAAAGAGCAGAAGATCATAAAAAGGGTGACCAGGGCTCTTCTTGAAGCAGCATATTATTTTGGAAGACCTCACCAGTGGCTTTTTGGTGGGGGCAGCATGCTCCTCAGGAAAGCTGGAAAGACCTCCTTCTATGAACTTGCTCCATTCACAGGATCCAACCTGCAATATTTGTCCAGATAAAACCATGTTTACATCCCTACTAACACAGATATTTAGATGCTTGAGAGTCATCACAAAGAATGCATTTATACAAATGGTTATGGCTTACACTTAATATAAGCAGCAATCTTGCACACATCTACTCAGGAATCATTCCCACTTGACTTATTTTTGGATACGTTTGCAGAGAAGAAGAGTTGCATCTTCATTTCCAAATGAATGAAGAAGCAACTTCAACACAGCTTAGGAAAACAAAAGTAGTGTTAGTACAGGCATAGCAAAAGGGTGCACGTGGGTAGAAGGAGGAAAGGAAGCAGCATGTAGAGGCAGAGGGAAGAATGAAGACCACCAGCAAAAGAGTGCCTCTCCCTTCGTCAACCTCTGTTAGCTAAACCCCCAGCAGTATATTCCACCCATGTCTGTTTCCAGCTGTTTCACTTGATGATCCTGTATTATGGACCTTATTAACTGGAGTAGTGTAACAACCAGGGCAGGCAGAGCTGGTGTGCATTCCTTGCAGGTAGCAAGAGTCCAGTTGCAAAAAGCCTGGTCAAGGGTTCAGTTCCAGAGTCCAGAACCAAGAAAGTCATTACCAAAGGGTCATCCAATAGGCATAGTCAGGCAGTCCAAGGGTTTCTCCCAAGCAGAGATCACAGAGCTGAGAAGCAAGGTCAAGAGCCAGTCGAGGAGTCACAAGAGTGAGACACAGCATGGTGCAGTTTGTCACAAAAATCAGCCATAAAATAACTTGTTGCTTCCACACCTAACAGCATCCCTTGGCTGGCTTTTATAGGCATATGCCCAAGGGTCAGACTTGTAGCCAGCTGCTCAGGAATAATCCTGCAACTACTCAAGCAGCTAGAGTTGGGCCAGGAGGCAAGCATTTTGTCATCTCTCCTGTCATTCTGCTTGTAGCCTCTGTCTGCAGTGCTCAAAGGGTATGGGTAAAACTGGAGGGCTCATTGACTTAGTTTCACCTGCTGGGTCAGGGCTGGAGGGTGTTGATAGCTCTGCACCAACTGTTGGCTGTGACTCCTGACAAGCCTGCAGTTGGTCTTCCGGCTTGCTGGCTTCTGCTGACTCAGAACTGGCTACATGAAGCTCCTCTTCTCCTGAGGAGTCCTTGCTGAACTTTGGCTGACCCATAACAGGTAGTTCACGAACACCAAAGCCCTATAAATAGGGCTGCCAAGTCCCCGGGAAGAGCGGGGGAAACACCGATTTTGAAAGCTTTCCCCCGCTTTTCCAAGATTGGCCACCGGGGGGACAAAATGGCTGCCAGCAGGGGAACCTCGGAGCCTGCCCTGGCCAGCCTCTTGAACTTCCTTCCTTCCTTCCCTCCTCCTCCTGCCCGCCTGGGCTGGCGCGGCAGCGTCGCCGGGGCCGGGCTGGGGTGAGCGGCGGCGAGGATGGCCGGAGCGGCGGCGGGGCAGCAGCAGCAGCAGGAGGTGGCGGCGGCAGGAGGCGAGGGCTGCGGCGTCGGCGGGGCATCGGCAGGGGCGGCGTCGGCGGGCGAGGAGTCGTCGGACAGCGAGGCGGAGCACGAGGGGCCCCAGAAGCTCATCCGCAAGGTCTCCACCTCGGGACAGATCCGCAGCAAGGTAGGCGGGAGGGGTGTGTGTCCGTGTGTGCCTGAGCCCCTCTCCCTTCCTGCCCGGGACGAGGCCAGACGGGGCCAGCCAGGCGCGGGGGGGGGGGGAAGGCTCTTAGGGCTTCATATTCTGCCGAGATGAGGAAGGATTCAGTAGGGCCGTTGCTCAGTGATAGAGCATCTGCTTGACATGCAGGAGGTATCAGCCTCTTCAGCTAAAAAAGGATCAGGTAATAGGTGACATTAAAGATCTCAGCCTGAGACCCTGGAGAGCCACTACCAGTCTGAGTAGTCAATACTGACCTTGATGGACCAATGGCCTGATTCAGTATTAGGAAACTTCATGAGTTCATGTGGAAGCATGTGGAAGCAACATCACAGGATGTGACATCACAAAATGATGTCACTTCCTTTCTCCTGGCTCCACCCCCAAAGTCTCCTGGCTCCACCCCCAAAGACCCCAGATATTTCCCAAGTTGGACTTGGCAGCCCTACCTATAAACCAAAACCCTGACCCTATGAGCCCATTTTCTCCAGAGGTCTTTTTTTATGGAAGGGAAGGTATTAGACAAAGTGATCAAGTTGGTGGTGTTCTCTTAGGGAGCTTTGTTTATTGTAAATGTTGACCATTTCCTTTGTGTTGCTTGACCTATGAGCCTGTATGGAAGCTGCCTTGGACTAAATCAGCAAGATGGGACAGACATAGTTTAAAACAAATAAACAATTGGAATGCAAATGAGTGCATCAAAAACCAACAAATTAAATTATGCACACCCCAACATAGGATTGTGCTGACAAAATATGACTCAAAGACTGATTTCAGCTTGAAGTGGGACATGGGGACAGATGGATTTCAGTGTTTTGGACTCTGCCATTTATACACAACCCTTTGAATTGTGCATAGAAAGCTCTATGAATGACATTAATGATGAGCTATGTACTGGAGGCTCTAGGAAGCCAGTGATAACCTGGCCACTGTGCATATCTTTATCTATAACTCCTGAAAATGTGACTTCCCATTCAGTTTATTATCTCAAGGCTCAGTTACATGTTAGAAAGAACCTGGTTGCTGCCCCAAATTATACCTAGGTTGAGTTTCTCCTTCTCACTTCTTCTTCAAGCAATCCCATGTTCTAAGGCTATTATGGAACACCTTTGCCCACTCTTGGTACACATCATTGGCTACCATTGATCACATGTGCTTTATAATGATGTCAAGACACAGGTTAAATGGAGCTTGATGTTTTGGCGAGGGAGAGGCAAGGCGACCGACACAGAACTGCCATGCTGTATGTATGCAGCAGCAGTCACATGACTATGGGCTAAATTTTGCCTGAATGAGCTCATCCTGTGTTCTCACCACTCCACCTTAGAATATGTATTTGTTGAAGTCAAAGACACCTATCTCCAAGTCACAGTTTTTATGACTGGCATGTCATATATTTTGAAGTAAAACACAGTTATAGAGCTACACATAAATAAAACCAGGCACATTGCAATTGTGATTGTGATATGTATCAGTACAATAAAGGAAAACTGGGCGGTGAGGGAGAGACACGTACCTTAGCATTCTTCCCTTTCACTCGCCATCCATTTCTTATTGCAAACATCTGCTTGGATTTTTTTTTAAGGTTCTACTATTTCCAAGAGATGTATTTGAGTCAAAGAACCACCTTTGCTCGTGGTATTTAACAAACACAAACACATTAGAATAACAAAGTTCTTGTTGTTCCCAAAGCATCACGGCTGCTCACCTTGAAAGATGTGCATGAAGTCAGTCTTTTACTGACTTTGCTAACAATAAAGAATAATTCCATCACAACTGTCAGATCGCATGGATTAAGAAACATTAACCCCTTTGCTTCTCCTTCTTCCTTTTTTGATTAAAATGTTGACTTTCCTTCAGGTTCTTTTGTCCAGACTGCTTAATCCCCACTGCTGTCGTAACAGCAAATGGACCTTATTACACTTTGGTGTTTGCTCACTCCCAATCCAGTGTCAGGTATTTGCCACTTAATCTCATAAAAGTGCATTACGGCCAATGCTCCGAAAGCAAAACGACTGATGAATCACAGCAAGAAAGTCCCTTATAAACTTTACAGCTTGCCCTTTATTGTGAAATAAACCCAAGAGCTTGTGGAAGGAGAAAATAACATTTTCCATTCACTCAGATGAATGCAAACTTTATGCGCCATCTCTTGCTTACTGATGCACATTAGTGCAATGCACAGCATGCCCCCCTCTCCTTTTTTTAATTTTACGGCAGTAATATACTTTCCCCAGATGTGGTTTCATAATTATCCAAAGACGATCATCATTATCAAAAGATTTATGCAGGATAATGTATTAATCATATATTTTTTTTTAAAAAAAAAACCTTTGGAAATCTGTTTAGGAAGATGAAACAGAACAGTAAAACAGGACATTTTAACCCAATGTAGATTGTGTGCTGCTATCAAGTTACTTTTTATTTGTTTCAGATTATTTTTAGCAGCTTTGTGTGCTTTATTGCTTTGCGAAGTTGGTCTCTGCTTGGCGGGAAGGGCATATATGGTAAATCTCAAAACACTTTAGAAACTAGCAAAGGAACCTTTTCCCCTCCATCCCTCCCCCAATACTGATTAACTGAACTTTGCTACATGATGGTTATAGTTCATTTAGGGATATGTAAGCCACTTAAAGTTAGTTTTATAAGATTTGAAGGAGAAAAAGCTTATAAACCTGGGGTTCGGTGATTTTACCCAGCTTCCTTAATGAAAGGTTAGAAGTTGATTGTGTGTGTAAAAATGCTGCCAGGAAAGAATTCTGGCTTCAAATACATATTGCCCGGTTGAGTTTATATAGCTAAAGCATTTTAATAAACCTCCACTGAGCATTTAAAGTCATAGCGTTCAGTCAGATTCCGAAACACAAAGGGGCCAATCTGACGCATAGGGCAACAAATGGAAAACCGTTATTTTGAGTCACTGAAAGGGTTGCGGACGAAGGAGGCAGGACTCTCCAAGGATATGTGTTCTCAACCCCCAGTCCCTTTCACTCACTGAGACCCCTATCCCACCGAAAGGGTCATGGGTGTAAGTGGAGGCTCCAAGACCCTCACCAGCTCTGCAGATCCCTTTCTTGAGTATGCACACATCGAGAGGTAGACTGATTTTTGTTAGTCCTCAATGCTTCACATAATGACAACCCTGCGAGTTATTATCCCCACCTTCCCAATGAAGGGATGACTCATAGAGGCCCCTTTGAAAGGAGGAATCTGAATGGGGGACTTCCTGGTTCACAGCTCAGCCTTTTAGCCATTATGCTACATAATGAACTCTCATTTCATGGCTGGGAGGAACAAGGTAAAGGTTGAAAAGTCTTTTGTGAACAGGCAGCTTTATCCCACTTCTTCCGTGCCTCTTGAAACTACTGTGATCCCCCTATACCTGGAATGGAAATGTCTTCTTCTAGCCAATGCAGTGCAAATGTGCCAGAGACACTTTAGATGCCACTGCACACTGGGTTCAAAGGCAGGCCTGTCCCTTCTCTAGCCCTACAAGGGCTAAACAAATACACAGTATTATGTTGTTGGCATGGATGCTGAAACTCCATCTGTACTGACTTATTTAATATCTTTTATTCCACCCAATCAGGATCCACAAGGTGGCAAACATAAAAAAGTAAAAACATTGAAATAATTAAAATACAGTTAAAATATGAAATTCAATTGTTGACTTACCATATTTTTCGCTCCATAAGACGCACTTTTCCTCCCCAAAAAAGTGGGGGGGGGGGGAAGTGTGTGCGTCTTATGGAGTGAATATGGAGCTTTTCTTACCTGTAACAGGGCTCTTTCTTCAGCAGGAACGCAGGGGAACGCCATTCAGGCTGGCATCCCAGCCTTCCCCGCCCCTCCCTGCTGGGCCTGAGCTGTTAAGACTTAAAAGGGAAATGGCAGGAAAAACCCCAACAGGCTAAGTACTCTTTCCCTTTAAGTGCTTTTCCCCTTTAAGACAGCCAGCAGCAGAAAGCCCCGCCCACAGATTAAGCTCCGTGGCTACTTTGCACTGAAAGGCCTGGCTTTGCATAGCATGCCAACGTCTCTCTTCTTTCCTTTCTCTATCTTCCTTCCTTCCTTCCTTCCTTTCCTTTTTTCTGTCTGTCTGTCTTTCTGACTCTCTCTCTGTCCCCACCTTTCTTTCTTCCTTTTTCTTTCTCTCTCTCTCTCCTCCTCCTTCCTTCCTTCCTTCCTTTCTCTCTCTCTCTCTTTCTTTCTGTTTCATTTTTTCCTGTTTTCCTCCTCTAAAAACAAGGTGCGTCTTATGATCAGGTGCGTGTTATGGAGCTAAAAATACGGTAGTTGACTGTATGGACATGTATCCACCTCGTACTGGAGGAACTGTACTGGCTGCCTTTTGATCTGGTTCAAAGTGCTGGTACTTGTCTTTAGAGCCCTATACAGCCAGAGGCTAGCATATCTTGAGGACTGCATCTCCCCATATGAGCCCCGCAGGAATTTTCAATCTATTAATCAACATCTCCTGGTGGTTCCTGGCCCCAGGGATGTCCAACTTGCCTCAACGAGGGCCAGGGCTTTTTTAACCCTGGCCCTTACCTGGTGGAATGAGCTCCCATCAGTTCCGCATGGCCTGCAAGACAGAACTCTTCCACCAGGCTTTTAGTTGAGGCAGCAGGTGCCCACCCCCTGACTGGCCTCCCTCCAGTGACCTCAGATGCGAAGAGTCACCTGAGAACCAGCTGTTCTTTGCTGAGATCTGTTGGGGAACTTGTCTTTTTATACTGAATGCTGTTTTAGATAGATTTTTAGATATATATTCAATGGATGATTTGTTATACTGTTAATTTTATGATGGAACCCACCCTGAGCCCACCTGCGTGGAGGGCGCGAAACAAATCAAAATGAATGAATGAATGAATGAAATTAAAAACACAGAAAAAACAACATTAGAGGGAAGGCTAATAACCGTCATTGGGGGTATGCTGGACAAAACAAAAAAGGTTTCACATGCTAGTTAAAGACCCTGATTGAGGGAGACAGATTAATCTCCCTGGGGAGGGAGTTCCAAAGTTTTGGAACCTTAGTGGAGAAGGTCCTTTCTCAGATTTTCTCTGGCCTAGCCTCAGATAGCAAAGGCAACCAAAACAGAAGTACTGTGAGGATGTCCAGAATGAACAGGGAAGTTTTTATGGGAGAAGGTAGTCCTTAAGGTATGTTGGTCCCCGGCTGAACGGGGCTTCAAAGGTCAATACCAGCACCTTGAAGTGAGCCTGGAAGCAAATTGGAAGTCACTGTAGGCAGAACAAAACAGAAGTGCTGTGGTCCTTATGAGGCACTCCAATCAACATTCTGGCAGCAGCATTCTGCACCAACTGCAGTGATTGGACAACCTTCAAGGGTAGCCCCATGGGCAGCCCCACGTAGAATGCATTGCAGTAATCTAATCTAGATGTTTCCAGGCATGCACCACAGCAGCAAGATCTTTTCTGTCCAGGAAGAGCCACAGCTGGCTCACCAGCTGGATGGGGGATACACTTCTGGGTAGCAGTGTATTTGAACAAGATCTTGGGGTACGGGTGGACCATAAATTAAATGTAAGCAGCTAGTGTGATGCAGTGACAAAAAGGACTAATGCGATCTTAGGGTGTATCAACAGGGGCATAACATCCAAATCATGATATTATAGTCCCACCGTACACTGCATTAGTCAGGCCGCACCTGGGGTATTGTGTGCAGTTCTCACTTCATAAAGGAAGTGGACAGAATGGAGCAAGTGCAGAGGGGAATGACAAGGATGATCAGGAGCCTGGAGATCAAGCCCTGTGAGGAAAGGCTGAGGGACTTGGGAATGTTTGGGGTGGGGGACAGGATTGCTCTCTTGAAGTATTTGAAGGGCACTTAGAGGAGGGCAGGGAGCAGCAGAGGATAGGACTCACAATAAGGGCAGAAAGGTACTGGGTGGACCTTAGGGAGAGCTTTTTTATAGTAAGAGTAATACAACAGTAGAATCAGCTACCTAGGGAGGTGGTGAGCTCCCCCTCACTGGCAGTCTTTAAGCAGTGGCTGGACAAACACTAGTCAGGGATGCTCTAGGCTGATCCTGCATAGAGCAGGGGGTTGGACTAGATGGCCTGTATGACCCCTTCCAGCTCTGTGATTCTATGATTCTGCCAGCCAAAGCTGTTGAAAGGCCCCCTGGCCACTGCTGCCACCTGTTTATTCAACAGGAGGCCCGCATCCGGGAGCACCCTGAGCTACGAACCTGCTCCTTCAAAGCGAATGCAACCCCATGCAGAACAGTGAATAACCTTCACCCTAGCAGTAGCACCTCCATTTATTGGGATTAAGTTTCAGTTTGTTAGCCTTCATCCATTCTGGAACTGACTGCAGGTACCCGTTCACAGTTTCCACAATCTCCCTGGGATCTGCTGGTAGCAAGGAGACAGAGCTGAGTATCATCTGCATATTGGTGACAGCTCAGTCCAGATCTCTGGATGACCTCTCCCAATAGCTTTACATAGATGGAGGACAAGATGGAAACTTGAGGGACCCCAGGGGCCAAGGGGTAGAGCAGCAGTCCCTCAGCGCCACACTCTGAAACCTACCCTCAAGGTAAGACCAGAACCACTGCAGAAGTGTGTCTCCCAGTCCCAGTCCTGAAAGGTGATGCAGACGGATACCATGATCAATTATATCAAAAGCTGACAAGAGGTCCAAGAGAATTAACTTGCTTGCCGGCCAGCAAGAAGCAAGCCAAAGAGAGGCAGGCAAGATGAACAGTGTGGGACTGGAGGTGGGTTTTGCTTTGCCGGCCGAGGACTCCATAAGGATACAAAGAGCTGCTGAGGGAAGAGGGTGGTGTGAGGCTTGCCACCGCCCCTGGCAGCAGTGGTAAGGACTCCATAAAGAGACAGAGAGCTGCCAGGGGGGAAGGGTGGTGAGAGGCTTGCCACTGCCCCTGGCAGCAGCAGGCACGAGAAATAAGTTGGGGTGCAGGCCAGGATGATAAGTTGGGGGGGCTGGCAGAAAGTTGGGGGGCTGTGCCCCAAAATGCCCCACTGTTGCTACAGACCTGATGGCAAGCATCTCCACAAAGATCTCTTTAAAAGGTAATGATTTCTTATTCATTCATTCATTCATTCATTCATTCATTCATTTATATCCTATTCCCCCCCATGAGAGCCCACAGTGGTTTACAACACAATTCCCCATCCTCCATTTTACCCTCGTATCAATAGCCCTGTGAGGTAGATTAGGGGGAGAGGGAGAGGGAGAGGGAGCGACCGAAGGTCACCCAGTGCACTTCCATTACAGAGTGGGAATCTGAACCTGGTTCTCCCAGATCGTACTCTGGCTCTCTGACCACTAGAGTATGCTGGCTCTGATCAAAGAATACTATTTTGATCCCTGATGTTTCCTCTTCACGGTCTGGTTTGTGCTCCAGAGCCAGGCAAATCACTCATGCACATACACATACTTTGAACTTCTGCCCTCTGCTAAAACTGGCTACAGGGCTTAGTCTTCTGGCTCTCATGAGAGTTCATTACATTTCAAATCCATCAGCCATTATATTTTACTGGTCTTATGGAACGTACCTGAAAAGCTGCTGTGCTTAACTATGGAAGTCTGACAAAAAATTAATCTAGGAAACCAAAAAAGGGAAAAATGAAATCTTTTATTGGGTCAGCTACTGCTGAGGAAAGTTTGTGTTCACATTGGGTTGGATTCCAGGGGTCCATTCTGCTAGGGGGGGCACTTTGCTCTGAAAATCTTGTGTTGCAGGAGGCTCTTTCCATTAGAGAAAAGGGCCTCTGCTAGAAGAACCAGTTCACAGGATCCAGTTCATCGCATGGAATGCTTCTTGATGAATGTTACAGCAACAGGCAGGCTTCTTCTTAACTATGCCAGGCTGACTTGATTTGGTGGTGACTGAGAAACACCGCTGCCAACATGAAAGTTTGTTATGGATGTGTGGGCCCTGATTGAGAAACTAATATTTCAAGGCAAAGAAGGGTGTATTAGTTTAAGACAGGAAAATCTCCGATAAGTCTATGAACTAGAATGTTCCAAATCAGAAACTGCAAACATTTAGTTCTAAAGGACCCAATGCTGAAAGCAGGCTAGCTGTGGAGGGTGAAAATGTAAGATGAATTTGAATGTGAGACCATGATTCCAGAGATCCTACAACTAAAGTTTCACTAGGTCGATCATGGAATTTGTAGAGCTGATTACTGAAATCCAGAATTTCTACCCAAAGGGGAACATTAGATAAGCCACACCTGTTGACCACATGACCAAACCCCAGTTTTTGAATGCAAACTGCCACATTGTCAAATCTCCATTCAGCCATAGCCAGTGACGTAGTGGTAAACTACCCATTCTACACTTAAGGCCTGAGTGATATAATTATACAAGATAATCCTGTCACTGCATGGGGACAGTGGTCTACAGCTCATAAGGCTTCCTAGTTGCCCAGAGCACCAAATAAACCTGACCTGGAAGACTTTGTAAGGGTAGGATGGTCCCAACTGGCTTGTCCTGACACACTGCTTTAGAGAGCTTCTTAACTGGTCTGACCAATCTCAGCAGCTTTCTCCTTTGAAAAGAGTTGGTGGTGGCACACAGACTAAACAACAGGCTCAAGACATGACTACTCTGGTCTATAGTCCCTCGACCCTCCCTGCAGTTCACTTTATATGCTACATGTGAGCGTGTTTGCATGTACATGTGCTATAATAGAACTCACCATGATGTGCAAAAGGAGAAGTTGCACATCTTCCAAAACGAGACAGACACCTATTTCATACACATTTAAAATATGTGAATGTCACTATTGGGATGATAACACAAATATGCCATGCACACTTTACATCAGAAGTGCAGAAACTACTCCAGTCACAGTTCTCACTAAAAATATTTGAACCAGTTCCGACTCAGTCCTAATGTAAACACTGACAAACATAATAAAACCCATTTCGAGTCCAGTGGCACCTTGAAGACCAACAAAGGTTTATTCGAGGTATGTCCTTTCATGTGCAAGGCACACTTTGTCAAATACATTGGAAAGGAAGCTAGAAGCTAGAAGAAGTGTCTTAAAGGTGCCGCTGGGCTCTAAATTTGTTCTATTGCTTCAGACCAACATGGCTGACCTCCTGTAACTATAATAAAACACACACAGTTTTAAGATTTGCCTGCAAAAATATTATTGTGAGGCATCCTCTGCTGAGCAAGTTGTGTACAATTGGTAAATCACCTTAGCCATTCAAGATTTCCATCACACAGCAGACTAGTTCTTATACACCCAAGAAAACCGAACACAGCCATCCTAAGCAGAGCTAGGATTGACTTCAGTGGGCTCTGAAGGGTGTAAAGTATGCTGAGGATTGCACTGTAAGGGAGCTGCCATAAGGACGTCTAGGCAGAAGGCAGACCCTGGAAGGTGTTCTTAGGATTCTACCTAGGATCCGCTAAACAGTGCATCTAAACAAGTTTGACAGTCTGCCCGAGCCCGATCATACGTGATGCAAAACTTCTGGAAGTCCTAACAGAAAAAGGATTGTTTCTTTCTATCAAACTAACAAATGAACAACACTACAAACTTTTTCACAGTGCCATTCGAGCATGATGAGATATGTTAAAAATTGGGCTTTAAACAAACATTTTCAACTTTCCCCCCTAAAACAATTTAAAATATGAGCTGATTGCTTATTAACTTGCTATCCAGAGACTTATTTGGTTTTTTAACAAAAGGAACATTGTAGTTTGCTTAAATATTATTTTGGAGCCATCCCATATCCAAAGAAGAATTTATAATTTCTGTTCGTATGAGCTAGATTATCCAAACAGTCTTGTAAGAGTCCTGCTGGAAAGGGATCAAGCAACACGGAGCTGGCCTTCCATTCTCGATATGTAAGACAAGCATACCTGACAGCACTCCAGCTGAAGTATTTAAAGATTCACTGATTTTTCACTGATTAAACAGCTATATTTTAGTGCTGCTGTGTATCTGTAAAGCCTATACAAATGATAGCTGCTGGCCTTGACCACAGCCCAATTTCCTGGACCTGCCATTTCCTCCAAAAAGGCTTATCAGTAGAACAGAAGAGAACACTAGGAGGAGTATTAATCATAGAGATAATCTTTTGTAGTAGCCAAGAAACAGTTGTACATTCCTGGCCTTTTTCACACTGGGAAAGGCCGGCATGTCAGTTGCTCTTCCTGGATTCACTGCAGTTGAAGAAAGCTCAAACAGAATAACAAATGGGATTCAAGCTTAACCAATAAACCAATAGCAAATAATCCGGATGGGGAGAGAGAGGACAAAGGGATAGTGCCCTGGGACAATTGATGCACAAAATTTGGTTGCGTCAAATGTTCAAAACAACATTGAAGTGGGGATTCGGAGCTCGAAACAACAGAATGAGAAATTTGAAATCATCCCCACTGAAGAATGGAGGGCAACATAATTGAATAGGTGAGCATTTTCACAAGAAATGCTGATAAATGATCAAAAACAGAAGGTGTTTTTCAGCATTGCAGGCTATTTGAGGGAAATGCGTGAATATTATTTTAATGTTGTGCATATAATGTTTCTATACACATAGCAAAAGGGGGGCCAACTACTTTAGCTTGCTAAAACAATAGGATACAAACAAATTCTGTCATCTTCCATTTTATCCTCATGACTACAACCCTGTGACATAGGTTTGGCTGAGAAAGAGTGACTGGCCCAAGGTCACCCAGTTACCTTCCATGGTAGAGTGGGAATTCAACCCTGGTCCTCCTGGAATCATGAAGGATGTCTATCAATGGCTACTATCCATGGTGACTGAGGGGAACCGCCACATTCAGATGCACTAATCCTCTGAACCCCAGAGCCAGGAAGCAACATCAGGGAAAGCCTCTATGCCCTGTTGTTGGCCCTCCAGAGGGACTGGTTGGCCACTGTGTGAGACAGGATGCTGGACCAGACAGACTATTGGTCTGATCCAGCAGGGCTCCTCTTGCATTCTTATGGATCCTAGTTTGACTCTCTAGCCATTACATCATGTTGACTCTATTGCACTTTATTCATATCCCCATGGCCACTCATTGGACAACTCAAGGGATTTCAAATCATGAGCACCTCAATTATTTAATTAAAAGAAAAAAGTTGCTGCGATACTGCATGCTGAAAAACGATCACATCCAAATGGTGGGTGTGATTAATATCTTGGAGACTTTTTAAAGGCTTCTTGGTATTCAGTTTAATTTTCTCCTGCATCAGAACCACAGAAGAAAGTTCATAGGTGATCTCACTCGCTTGGAAATTGTTTTGCTTTCATAGCTTCCTATTCTCTGCCTGCTTATATGTTGTTGCTGCTGTCCACTTGCAACCAACTTATGGTGACTCGATTTTCAAGGCAAGAGATGTTCAGAGGTGGTTTGCCATTGGTATACCTTGGTGATCTCCCATCCAAATTCTTACCTGGGCCAACCTTGCTTAGCTTCCGAGATCTGACAAGATCCAGCTAGCCTGGGCTATCCAGGTCAGGCCTGTTGCCACTTTTTTTTCAATTTTTTTTAGGTATATAGCTAAAATATTTTAAGTGATCACCAAAAAGGGTGAAAATGTGAAAAGCAAAGCATCTGTTTGCAAATATGTGGAACGGTTATTGGAGAAGTTCATATTTCCCCAGCTTTTCTTTATGTGTCCTGCATTCCCTTCCCTATAGTTCGTTTTTATACAATAAAAAAAGGAAATTTATTAAACTATTAGATGTTCCTTTTTCTTGAAGCCGATGCATGAATATAAATGATGCAATGTCACTCTTAAGCATGTGCAACTTTGTTATGTGAATGAAAATAAAAAAGAGCCATCTTTATGGGGTTTTTAAAAAAAAAAAATGGTTCACCCATATAGTTATATCTATATTTTTACTTACCATTTCTGGCACATTCACACACACGGCACAATCTGCAATAGATCTGTACATGAGTTCATCTTGATTCCTAATGGCAGGAAGATTCCCCTATTCATAACATATTTTAATCATAAATTTTCTATGAACCATGGAATGTTTTCACTTGAAAGGTGCATGAAACCAGCACATGCTGTGAAGGGTGATACAGCCAAGGAAGACTTAAGGCAGATGGTGTAATGTTACTTGGAGATTAGAGACAGGGGAATCTTAACATGGACTCTGTAGACATTTATGTATCTTCTATAACATCATTTATTTATTTCATTTTTTACTGGTTGGAAGGAGAAGACGGAACAGTATTGCATCCTCCAGTTACGTTTTCACCTTAGAAAGAAAGAAAACCAACCAAGCAAAAATATTTGGAGTCCACATTTAAAGGCCTACTTCAAAGTATGTAGTCCTATACATGCCAACACAGAAATATGTTTAATTGAAATTTGTGGATATCACCAAGCCTGACATCTGGAGCTGTAGAACATTGGGCATACATACTACGCCATACTGTTACATCATGGAGCACTTTATTGTTATTGTCATGATTGTTCTATTTTTATTGTGCTTTAATCAATTTTAATGTATATATGCACCTTGGCTTCTTGCCAAGCTATGTAAGCCACTTTGAGCTTGTGTGTGGCGAGAGCGGCCTATAAGTCTGATAGATAAATAAATAAATGTGACTTACAAACAAATGTGTATCAGACCAGCCTCCTAGGTCTGCAATTCTAACCACACTTTCCTAAGATTAAGCCCCACTGAATAAAATGGAACTTACTTCTGAGTGGATTGGTTTAGGATTGCTTTCTAGATATACTATTTTAGTATTCTAGATACCAAAAAACTCTCCCTACCCAGAATAGGATATAATTAGTCAAATATTTCTATCCCACTAATAGGGTACTCAAGGCAACTAATGATCCATGATAGTTAAAATACACCAAACCTAAAGACTACAGAGACAAAAATTAGGGATATGCAAAAATAATTATAAATTCAGACTTGGATACTCAGTTGTTTTCAGACTTGAGTCCGTTTCTTGAGTAATGGAATTAGATTTATTCATATTAAATTTTAAGCAATTCAATACTAGCTAATCAGTGCTATAGTTGTTTCCATTGGTTTCAATGGTGTGGGATAATTTGGATGCAAGCACATTGAGTGGAGAAGCATTAAAGCTGCTTGTTTTAATGCTATTACATGAAAGTCAAGAGACATCAAGACTGACACCTGTCGGAAATTTGATCCTGACATCTTTCACTCTGCATCACAGATTATTCACATCTTGTCTTATTTGCCCCTGACCAGGGGTCCTTTCATAAAAAAAGAGGTGCTGGAGCTCATTAGCATAAATTATTTGCATATGCCACACCCCCTGACGTCACCAGAAGTGTCATAAGGCCACACATCCCTGACGTCAGGTGTGTCAGAAGGCAAGAAGGGAGGGAGGGGGAAGGAAGGAAAGGAACAGGAAGGAAGGTAGGTAGGTGGGGGAGAGAGAGAGAAGAAAGAAAAAGAAAGGAAGGAAGGAGGGAGGAAGAAAGAAGGGGGAAGGAAGGAAGAAAGAAAGGAACAGTAAGGTAGGTAGGAAGGTGGGGGGGAGAGAGAGAAGGAAGGAAGGAAGGGGGGAGAGAGGGAGGAAGGAAGGAAGGGAGAGGGGAAGGACGGGGAAAGGAAGGAACAGGAAGGTAGGTAGGTGGGTGGGGAGAGAGAGAGAGGGAAGGAAGGAAGGAAGGAAGGAAGGAAGGAAGGAAGGAAGGAAGGAAGGAAGGAAGGAAGGGGGAAAGGAAGGAACAGTAAGGTAGGTAGGAAGGTGGGGGGAGAGAGAGAAGGAAGGAAGGAAGGAGGGAGAGAGGGAGGAAGGAAGGAAGGGAGAGGGGAAGGATGGGGAAAGGAAGAAAAAGGAAGGTAGGTAGGTGGGGGAGAGAGAGAAGGAAGGAAGGAAGGGAGAGAGGAAGGAACAGGTAGGTAGGTAAGTAGGTGGGGAGAGAGAGAGAGAAGGAAGGAAGGAAGGGAAAGGGGAAGGAAGGGGGAAAGGAAGGAACAGGTAGGTAGGTAGGTAGGTGGGGCGAGAGAGACAGAAGAAAGGAAGGAAGGAAGGAAGGAAGGAAGGAAGGAAGGAAGGAAGGAAGGAAGGGGGAAAGGAAGGAAGAGGAAGGTAAGTAGGTAGGTGGGGAGAGAGAGATAGAAGAAAGGAAGGAAGGAAGGGGGAAAGGAAGGAAGAGGAAGGTAAGTAGGTAGGTGGGGGGAGAGAAAGAGAGAAGGAAGGAAGGAAGGGAGGGAGGGAGGGAGTATTGGGGGGGGAGGAACAGGCTTCTCCTTCCTGGGGCCGGTGGAGCACCGCCGGCCCGGGGACTATTGAGGGGGGGGAGAAAGGAGCTTCCCGGGGGCCGCGGCGCTCTGCCGCGACCCCGGGAACAGTGGGAGGGGGGAGGGACGGGCCTTTTCGGGGCCGGCGGAGCGCTGCCGGCCCCGAGACTATTAAGGGAGGGGGAAGGGGGGAGAAAGGAGCTTCCCGGGGGCCGCGGCGCTCTGCCGCGACTCCGGGAACAGTGGGAGGGGGGAGGGACGGGCCTTTTCGGGGCCGGCAGAGCGCCGCCGGCCTCGAGACTATTAAGGGGGGGGAGAAAGGAACTTCCCGGGGGCCGCGGCGCCAGCTTGGGAGCATTGACGTGGGGGGGAGGCAGGGGGGGGCGGGGCTTTGTTAAGTGCCCGCCCCCCGGCCTCCTCTCTCCCGGAGCGGCGCTCCGGCGTGCCCCGGCCTGAACGGAGCCCTGCCCCTGACTTTTCTTAGCAAGGGAAACTCTTGTTTCAGCCACCTCCAAAGCCATGTGATCTGCGTGCTTGCCAATGTATTCAATCAAAGGTTTTGCCCCTGCCTAACAGAGACATCCAGGCGAATGAAATAAATCATGCAAACATAGGATCCCTGCTCAAATAGAAACAGCCTTCCTAACGTCAGTGAGATGATGCAATGATGAGTAAATGTTCTGTCAAGAAATGTCAATTGAATCAGTCATGTTTGGCAGTAATTTTGGCAAATTGTTTTGGTCAGATAATTTTCCTGTCATCAGTTGCCTGGGTTACTGAAACTGCTCAGCATGGCCCCAGAATGCTCAGATCAAAAGATTTCTCATCATTTTCTGAAGTCAGAAAAAATACTGCTTAGATCTGGAACATTTTACTGTGTCAAAGAATGGGTATGACTGTGGTCAGATCTTGATTAATAGAATTCTGACTGCACATCCTTAATAAGATTAAACTTATTAACCAACAAAAAGCAAAACAGAAAAACAATTGGTCCATTTTTCCTGTCGTTTTAGATTTTTCCTTTTTGTCTATGTAAACTATGTTGCAAATTTGTATAGTTTGTGGTTTTGGATCACGGATGCTATGTCCCTTACATATCCACCAAAGCATATCCACCAAAAATACCTTGAGTCCTTAAATCCAACTTGGACTGCTTTTATTTGGGGTTGTAAAACAAAAGCTTTTGACCCAAATACCCTTAGATATTTCATGCTGGGTATCTGCCCATACCACAGTTCATACGGCATGCTCTTGGCTCCTTTTGTGGGCAGCTTGTTATGCAGATAAGTGGCTGGGTTGATGGCTTTTCCTGGGTATTTCTCTAGTAGATCCACTTCTAGTAACTTGCATCTGCACATTTCTATTGGGGAGCATTTTTTCCCTATGCCATTTTCTTCTGGTGTGTATGGGACAGTGAGTTGATGTTCAATAACTTGTTCAGTTAAATACTTTTTAATGTCATGTCCCACATATTCTCCTCCGTTATCAGTTTCATTTGCCAGAGGTTTCCTCTGGAACCTGTTGCTATCATTGCAACATATGCCCTGAGTATTTCAAATACTTAACTCTTCTCACCGATCAAGCAGGTAACTGTATATCTAGAGAAATGGTCAAAAAAACCCAAAATATATCTGTTCCCACTAAGGGTCTCTGTTTTCATCTTTATGAATGAGCTCCAGGAGGTGCCTTGTTTGGTTTGATTCATGATTGTTGCTGAAACTTGGTCTTGTCGCCTTTGTTTGGATGCAATGCATGAAATTCCTTTCAATTGTAAATTTATTTATTTGAATGGCTTTGCTCAAATTCTGGTTCACAAGTTGGGAAATTGCATAATTATCTCTGTGCCCAAATCTTTGGTGCCATAACCTGGAACATCTCTTATGATTGCAACTTTTGGTCAAATCTGCATTTTGTGTGTGTGTGTCCAGATCATATAAATCTTCATGCACTCTCCCTGTTGCAGTCAGTTCATCATTTTGTTTGATAAAACATATTTCCCCAGATGATGTCACCATTCCTCTTTTTGCAAGAACTCTTCCTGAAAGCAAGTTATTTGCTAAATGTGGCGCGTTCACATAGAAACAATAAGGATTTTTCTGACCTGTCCATCTGGGAGTCTGCATTTTATAGTCCCTGATCCTACCCCTTCTGCCACAACAGATCTCCCATCAGCTACACTTAGTCTCTCTCAAGGGCGTAGACTTTCCAGTTTCGGAGGGGGGGGGCTGGGGCTGAGCCAGAGACATCACAGGCCATTGTCTCTGGGGGAGGCTCAGCACTTCCTGGAAAAGCGGGGGGGGGGGGGCTCCAGCTCCCCAGCCCCCCTGAAGTTGACGCCTATGGTCTCTCTCTTTTTTCTTCATTTAGAGTTTCAAAAAAATTTCTTTGGGCACTCATGAGCATTGAGCACGCACTATCTAAGAACCATATATGATTTTTGGTTGCATCTTTAGTTAACATGATACACTTCTTCAGGGTTGGCTGTTTTAAATTCTGCCTTTTTATTTGTATTAGAGGAGCATCCTTCTTTATAAAAGCATTACAGTCCCTTTTAATATGGCTCTGTTTTCCACATTGGTCAGCATTCTGCTCAGCCTTTCTTTTTGGCTCCTCAAACTGTTTATGTTTGAAGCAGAGGAAGAAGAAGAGATTGGATTTATACCCTATCCTTCACTACCCGAGGGAGTCTCAGAATAGCTTACAATCTCCTTTCCCTTCCCCTCCCCACAACAGACACCCTGTGAGGTAGGTGGGGCTGAGAGAGCTCTTTCAGGAACTACTCATGAGAGAACAGCTCTGAAATAACTTGTCACTGACCCAAGGTCACACCAGCAGCTGGATGGGGAGAAGTGGGGAAATCAAACTTGATTCTCCCAGATTAGAGTCCATGCTCTTAACCCCTACACCAGACTGGCTCTGTTTAAATGTTTGTTCCAGTTCATTTACCATATTTGATAGAGAGAGAGTTCCTTTTGACTCTAATTGGCATTTTCATAAGTCTTGGTTAGACTAACTAAGATCAAAACAACCAAATCCTGATATACAATATCTTTGGCAGAACTTTTTAGCTCTTGGCTCAGAGCAAGCATTTGATCTAAATGCTCTTCCAGATTATCCCCTTCAGGCATTAAATAGCTTATTTTGGATACAGAAAGGAGTTAACATAAAGTCTTTCCAATTCATTCCATACTGCCTTTGCAGTTTGCATTTGAATAATTCACAAAACATCTCTGTTGGACAACCCTTTAATTAATATACCTCTTCACTTCTCACTGTGCATATCCCAAGACTTCTGCTTTGCTGGGATGTCATCTCCTGACTGGGATTCATTAATGGCATACCAGAGTCCCATTTCAAGCAAGTGGCTTTTTATTCTCTCCCTCCAGATGAGAAAATTGTCATCAGTCAACCTATCTAGTAGGTAGTTGTGCTGAGCTGTACAGGAAGCAGCCATTTTGTAGTTTCTTCTTTTTGCCTACCAATCCATGTAAACTTTTCCCTTTCTCACAGCGGTGCTCATGCTGGGCCCAGAACCCTGTTGGCAGAGTTTAAACACTCTGAACTTAGTCCAAAAATGAACTGGAAACTAATGAAGATGATACAGTCTTGGCATTTGTGATGTGACTGAATTTCATACACTAGTCCTATTAAGTATTTCTTTTTGATTTTATTCTAAGCCTATCTTGGTTAGTCCTGGTTAGTATTTGGATAGGAAACTACAAAGGAAGTACAGAGTCATGACACAGAGGCAGACAATGTCAAACCACCACTGGATGTCTCTTGCTTCAAAAACTCTAGAGAGTGGCCATAAGGCAGCCTCAGCTTGATGGCACTTTCCACCACAACCACCCAAATGAAAAATGAAGCAGTGAGTCTTTATTTTCACATCACCTTCTCCATACCAATATTTTCCATTGATTAATACATTTTCAATATATGTTTTGCATTAATTGCATATAGATGGTATATCAATGGAGTGCAATTAATAAATGATGTGTACATGGCATTAATATAGCACATAAAATGCATAAAAGAAACAAAACAATTATTGACAGCAGCAAACTGAATTCAATTTACAGTATCAGCATCTGAAATAAAAAATAAGTGAAGTAGCCATACTGGCATATATCTAGCTGGCATAATGACAGCCAATGTGGTATAGTGGTTAGAGTGTTGAATTAGGATCTGGGAGACCCACATTTGAATCCCCAGTGTGCTTGCAGAGCATCTGTGGGCCACTCACTCTCTTTCCGAGTAACATAACTCACAGGGTTGTTTTGAGGATATAATGAAGGAGAGGAGAACAATGTAAGTCACTTTGGGTCCTCACTGGGGACCAAGGCAGGACATAAATTTAGGAAATAAAAAAATAGTATGTTCAGAGCAGGGAAACTGAGGCAGAACTGCCATGTTCCCTATATGTGTTCTGTATAAAAGTTGGCCTAGTCTGCTTTCTCTCAGTAAGGGTCCAGTTGTCATACCAGCCTAAGGTGGACGTAAGAGCTCATGTCCTCAACAGCTTCACTGTCATCAAACATTGGATTACATTAGCATTACACAAAGATGGTGCTGCAATTCTGTGTATATGAAGTACTGAGTCCAGAGACACGTTGCAGCGAAATCAGCTCATAAATTTATTGATGGTATAATTCCAGGCTATTGAACGAGGCTCGGGGGTCTGCTTAAATACACGTTTAAACCACACCTCTGGCCTTGCCCAAACTCCTTGATAGGATTACTCCCTGATAGGATTACCCCGATAAGATTATGCCCACTTCCTGATAGGATTACTCCCTGATAGGATTACCCTAATAAGATTACACCCAAATGCCTTGATAGGATTAATCATGAGTTACCTTAAACCATAGGTCCCCTGTTGGAACCTGGGGGGCTGATTGGTCTAATTTACAATCCGGCCGGGCTATTGTTTCCCGAAGCGAAGCTCCAGTAGCCAGCCAAGCCACATGCATTTCTCTGACTGCATGCATAGTTACTATTAGGACATAATAGTGTAGATAGCCTACCACCAGTTTTAAGGCTAAGTTGTAAATAATGCAGCAATCACATATTGCAATTCTAAAATATGGATTTGGAAATCAGGAGGATGGACAAACATTACATCTAGGGATGTTTTTGAACATCTGATGGCTCATATCTCCTCCTTCCTGCTCATTACAACTAGAGAGCAAATAGCTGGGTGAGCATTTAGGGTTACTCTTGAACCACTTGTGGCTACTTGCTGGCTGTTTTTCCATACACAGTACATGTTAACCCTTCCTTAAACTTGTCACCATTGCCAGTACATCTTAACCCCTCCTCAACTCATCACCATTGCCTTGCCTTGTTCTGCTGTCCACTGTTTAAAAAAGAATGAACAGAAACACAGAAAGTAATATACCCACCCACCCATCCACACTTACACCCACCCACCCACACTTACACCCACACCCACACTGTGTACTTTAAAAAAAAAAAATTCTTACCATTTGGTGTTGTATCTGTATGATCAATGCTAATGGCTGTCCCACTCTTTGGATCTCCAACAGTTCACACGTGCACTTAATTGTGCAGTCCTATGTTGTTTACAACTCATGTACCCGGCATTATTTACAGTACAATACTAAACAGATGTATGTATAGTCCATCAAATTCAGTATGTTTATAGCAGGGTGTAACTCTGCATACAAATGCACTGCAGGTTACCTGACCCAACTATCCCTGACCCCGGTGGGAAAAAAAAAAACCAATCTCACTTAGTATGCAAGTGTAGAAGGAGTTGGATATAAGGCAAGTGGAAATGAAACTCCTCCACCAGAGTTACTGCACAACTACAAAGTTGCTCAATATACTGCTTGACTCATACAACAGATGCGATGAGAAGAACCAAGGCTAATCATGACTGCAAAAACTATGTTTGCCTGTCAAATATATTCCCCACAATGTTTTCAGCATCCCTTATTACATTCTCTATGTGGGTGCTGCAGATAATGATAGATAATCCATATATCCTCTGTAGCATGTAGAAATGCTAATGTTTTCTACTCATGGATAGCAGTGGTATCCCAGAACATGGGCTGAGGGTATGGACATGAAGGTACCAGGACATCCCACCTCAAAAATAATTCTGGACATTTTGGCTGGGATACAGATTACCAAGATATGTGTACTTATTTGATAGCATCCCTGTGGCAAGTGCCGTGTCCCAATTTTTTCCATTGCTGATCTTCTCTGACTCAGAGTTATTAAAAGGCTAGAAACCTAGTTACTTTAGGAATATGATACCTTAGAACAGAAATCTCATGTTGTTCTGCTTTTTTGAGTTCATTTCCCATGTCTACCTAATAGCCTGTAGGCGATTTAGCAGTACTTGAGAAGGGATCCAAGTGAGCCAAAATTCAAATCTCCATCTGTCCATCTCCATGGAGGATGTACACTATATCAAGACTAACAGAGAAATAAGTGGGCATCCAGTCATTACGACAGCATAATAAGTGAACGACACAGCCCAGACTTCCAGTTAGCAGCTAGAAGCAGAGAAGTACAACCAAAGGTTATGTCTTAGAGGCATAAATTTACTCTCTGTGATGAAATGTAATCAGATCCCACCAGTTTCAACTTTGATGTCTTCCTGAAATCTGTGAGGTTACAGGCCCGAACATATCTCGGCTTCTAGTCAACAGGTCTATTTATTTGTAATAGAGAAAAGATATCAAAAGGAAAGGGAACCTAAGCAAACAAATGCACAGTAGGGTTTTCAAACCCCTTTTAAAGACTGCACAGCTAAATTTCTGAGCACAGTTAATGTTCTTTTTTCCTTAAAAAAAATTCAGCCGGCAATCTAATACCATCACAGCAGGCAAATCCCATCCTCGGCATATTTTGTTTCGGTATGTGTATAAGGAAAGGAAGATATTTTTTTGGTCTCCCCCCCCCCCCCCTTTCTTGGAATGAGTTACAAATCTCTTCTTCCAAGTGTACACATAAATGCTTTTTAAAAGATCAGCATTTGTGCTCATCTTGTCTATAAAAGTGCACTGAGTCCAATGTGAACAAACAATTCGGGGGTTTATGAGAACAGCTCAACTACTAAAAATGTCTGCACTGTTTTACTGGGATCTTTTATCCAGGACATTATGTTTTCACTTCCATGAGAAATGAAAACCGGCCAGCGAAAGATGGCAAGAGTGGCGAGCCTTAAAAAAGCATCAGAGGCACACTTTATCTAGAACAATGCCTTTTTAATTTTCTGGGGGCCAGCATAGCAGTTGAACTCCACACCAAGCCAAGTGCCAATGGCCATCATTTTTCGAGAGTGATTTGGACCCAGGCCTTCCCTTGAGGGCTTCACATGCCATAAATAAGCCTGTGGATCCTCAATGCTGAACTGCATGTCTGGGTGTGTGTGTGTGTGGGGGGGGGGGGGGTTATTATGAGAAAAAAGCCAAAAGTACCCAGAGGATAATACAGTTTTGATGAGTGAGATGGGAAAGAAAAAAGACTGGAAGATGAGAAAGGATGGCAGTGGAGGTGTAGGAAGAAACAAAATGGTGCCCAGAGCTACAAGGATCGGCTGTCCTATTCAGTGCCAAACCGTGACTGAAGGCAATTTGGCAAGGAGTACACCAAGTCTAGGGATGCTTCCAAAATTTGTCTTCCCTAGATTTCGCCCTGGATTCTGGTGTACTTACAGTGCAATCCTATGCAAAGTGACTCAAGTGATTCCAGTGAGCTTAGACTGGAGTTTAACCCTGGCTTGAACTGTTGCTCTTGTGTTCAAAGTGGAACTCAAATGCCTTGAAGAAGAAGAGAAGAAAAGAGATTGGATTTATACCCCGCCCTTCACTACCCAAGGGAGCCTCAGAGCGGCTGACAAACTCCTTTCCCTTCCCCTCCCCTTCCCCTCCCCACTGTGAGGTAGGTGGGGCTGAGAGAGCTCTGACAGAAACTGCTCTTTTTCAAAACAGCTGTGCCAGAGCTATGGCATGCCCAAGGTCATCCAGCAGGTGCAAATGGAGGAGTGGGGAATCAAACCCAGTTCTCAGATTAGAGTCCGCGCACTTAACCACTACACCAAACTTTGCCTAGGGTCTTGAATTATTTCACATCTCATCTTCCAAAGCAGCTAACAAATAGCCATCTTATAATAGGTTCATTAAAAGCAGCAACACAGGTATATAGGTTATGCTGTCAACAAACATTGGGTTGAATCCAAAGGCAAATTTCTGCTAATGGAAGGGAAGTAATTTTCACCAATTCTGCCTCTCACTGTAGAACCCCAGTTTGCCCCTCATGTAATTTTCTGGGATTCCCTGTCCCTAGGGTGGCCAGAGCCCTTCTGATGGAGGCAGAGGTCCCCCACCACCAAGCCCTATCACCAATCACCAGTCAGCTGGTGGATGGGGGGGGGGAACCTTACTAGAAGAAAAGAGAAGACCAAGGCCTCATGGCCAGCATCACATAGGAAGTTATATTATCATGCCAGCAACATCCAGGTGATGCTTTGGGCAAAAACTATTTGGTAGAAGATAAGAGTTTTACCATAGAGTTTTTGCCCAAATGCCAGAGTGTCACCAGGAAGTTGCTGACAAGATGACATCACTTCCTACACAACATCAGAACAAGGCCTAGGCCTTTCTCTTTCTCCTCATAAGTCCCCCATCCCCTGCCAGTTGCCAAGAGGGATCTACCAACCTTATCTGCCATCCCCCTCTAAGGAGCAGTATTGTATGGAGAATTTCAGGCAGCAGTGAGGGGGGAGAAAGTCCTATTCTGCTGATGTAAATCCTTTCTGTCACTACAAACTACTACTGGACTCAACCCAATTATCAGAAACTTAGTACTAATAGTTAAAAAAGTAAATCAGCTTAACAAACTACATCAGCCAGAAGAATACTGGAGAACAATAAAAATAGCCATGAAATTATTTCTATTAAAAATTATATTGCATCCATATTGACAATTGATACATGACTGTAATTAGTTGACTAGAACTGGTTCTGTGTTGATAGTGTTGCCAAATGTGGAAAACCAGTTTTTGTAGGTGTCACCACTTGCATCTTATGAAAACTGAATGTCTGTGGAAGTCTCACTCAGGGAATTTGACATTTAATGTGGTACTCTTACCCAACCTCAGAGCACACTAAATACAATATTGGCTGACTTTCATGGAGAGAGAGTGCAGACAGCTGATTCCTGGGATTTATAGCTTCTATAATCAATGTATCTTCTGGAAATATTTATAATGCTCATCCTCAATACACATAATGTGTTCTGTGGATATCCCATCTCTTATAGTCCACAGAGAACTGACTTCTCATGCCCACTCTAACTCATTCTGCAAGATGCATTTAAGAGAGATCACACATTCACAGAACTTTACCAACATGAACACATGGAGTTGTCTTACACTAGCTCTCTGTGCACAACCCCTCCCCTCCCCTCATTCAGTCAACACATGGAGAGGGGGAACGGGTATAAGAATTCTAGCCCTGCCCTCCATGTATAGTATTTAGGGTTGCCAACCTCCAGGTGTTAGCTGGAGATCTCCCGCTATTACAACTGATCTGCAGGTGATAGAGAGGTGGCATTATACCCCACTGAAGATCCTCCACACCCCACCCTCCTCAGGCTCCAACCCAAAATCTCCAGGTAATTCCCAACATAGAGCTGGCAACCTTACTTTGTTTGCCAGCTTGTGAGGATGGCCTTCATATGAAGGAAGTGTGCACACATACCTCCCCAACATATGCTTAGAAATGTTCCATAACAGCAGCTACAGTCATAGGGAAGAAGTGTACATGCATACACGCTCATGAGCCAGCAGTCACGTGGAGGTGCAGGGAAAAGCCAGTTTGGTGTAGTGGTTAAGTGCGTGGACTCTAATCTGGGAGAACTGGGTTTGATTCCCCACTCCTCCACTTGCAGCTGCTGGATGACCTTGGGCAAGCCATAGTTCTGTCACAGCTGTTCTTGAAAAAGAGCAGCTTCTGTCAGAGCTCTCTCAGCCCCACCTACCTCACAGGGTGTCTGTTGTGGGGAGGGGGAGGGAAAGGAGTTTGTAAGCCGCTCTGAGACTCCTTTGGGTAGTGACGGGCGGGGTATAAATCCAATCTCTTCTTCTACTCATCCCTGTTCCCTCTCTCTGAATGCAGGGAGGGATCATGTGCAGACAGCTACTGAGTTAGACCTTTGGTCTATCATGGCCTGTACTGTATATTCTGACTGGCAGCAGCACTCCAGTGTCTCAGGTAGAGGTCTTCTATTTCTCCTACAACCCGATCCTTTTAACTGGAGATGCCAGGGATTAAACCTGCGGGCAAAGTACCTCTGAGTCACACCCTCCAGTTTATTGATAACCATTTTAAAAAAAAAGGGGGGGGGAGCAGATTTACTTCTGCAGATAGGATTTACAGTTTTAGTGAAAAAGAAGATGCATGCCACATGGATGGACATTTGATGGGCAGACTGACTGGTATCAGTACAAACTACCTGCAAGGGTTGGAGCTGATAACCGCTTCAGGGTCAATCTAGAAACAGACCTTGCTGGTTATTTGTTTAAAAGGACTTCTTTGTTTAAAGTTTTCCTCCGTGAGGCCATGTGGTTCCTTGCCATAACAAAAGGCCCTATCTGCCAAATGATCCAGGTATTTAAAAGAACACCGGCTGGCTCGGCAAACTGTTGATCCCAGATTAGAATCAACTCTGTATACCTTGTCCAGTGTTTTTCAAGAGTATTGTGTTTATCGAGGACATTTTTATTAGACACCTAGGATTTTAAGGACCGGTGATATGCATGATATAAAGACTTTCACAGGGGTTACAGAAGTTGCTTTTGGAAGGAGCTCAACACGCGAGGCCAGTGCTCTGTAACCCCCACTGCCCCCCCTTCCTTTACAGAACTGCTGTTATTGTATTTAGATTTGGATAAACTTTTCCTCTGGAAGGTGATTGCTCACAGCAGTTAATTTTAAACTCGCAGGCTTAGATTGGGCTTTCTGTGTGCAAACTGAGCTGTCATCGCGCATTCCAGGTTGCTCTCCAAAACGAACGCTGCTTTCCTCGGCGTTTGGGCAGCAGACATTCCTTCTGCTCTGCATTAATCCAATTACTAAACACCTGCAGACGTGCAATAACAGTTTCAAAGCCAAGTCCTGTAGAAATGGTTTTTTAAGAGAATGCAATCTGCCATCCTGCTATCAGGAGTCGCGTTACACACCTGCCAAGTCCTGCGCTTTATGGGGGGGGGGGGGGAGGAATAGCAAGCCCAATAACAATACACTTTCTAACTCATGGCAAGGATTTTTGGTGGGGGGAGCATGTCAAGGAGACAAAAAGGGCATACTTTGCCATTTGACCGCCGGGGAGTCCATTAGACATTATGAACTTCTAGCTCATTTTTTCATATTATTGTTATCGTTATTATTAAAAGCCAAATTTAGTTTTCAAATATTTACAAGAAAAGCACAACGGAAAAGCAACATCTCATGGACCGCTTGGGCATGTTCCAAAAGATCCATTAAAATAGAAAGATGACTCACCCACACGCACACACACACACACATGCATACTCACACACACACGAAGTGCCATTCCGTTGCTGTTCTCAGGGCGTGTAATCAGATAACCACCAATATGCATTCCAAAATGAAGTTCTGAACTATGAAATAATTGTTCTTTCTTTACCCAAATTTCTTACTTTCCCTTCCCTTTGCTGCTTTGAAGGGCCTTAACCCTCAGTATACCAACTGTGCACTCCTAAACAGAGTTACAAGGGAAGGACCATGGCTCAGTGGAAGAACCTCTGCTTTGCTAGCAGAAGGTCCCCAGGTTCAGTCCTCAGCCTCTCCAAGTAAAAGGACCAAGTTGTAGGTTATGTGAACAACCTCTGCTGCTGCCACGCTGAGTGGACAATACTGACCTTGATGGACCAGTGGTCTAATTCAGTATATGGCAGTTTCATATGTTCCTGTGTTCCAACAAATTGGACTCTGGGGGCTTAGAAGGTTGCAGCTCTGCATATGATTGCAGTGTAAATATTGCAAGTGAACTTAGGGTTGTGGGCAGGTTCATACCAATCCCTAATTGCAAGAGTACCTTTCTTTTAACCATTGCCACAAATGATGCTGCCATGCTTTAGATATTAGGGTTCATGTAGCCACACCATTACCTTACAGTCATGGGAATGGCAGTAGGAAAGGAAAGACACTGGGATCAGCAAGTGCTGCCGTCACTTTCTATTACTGAAAAGTGAAATCAAATTCTCGATCCTGCACAAAACTCTAAACTCTATGATACTGCATGCAACAAAATAAACCAACAGTCTCACTCTAAATATGGGCTAGAGCCCCAGCATTCTCCCACCCAAACCCAGCTGAAAGTTCTCTGAGTTACTTTAGAATTGGGTCTGTACACAGAACACAGGGGGGAGAGAGACCTTAGAAAAGAAACTTGGCGCACTCAAACAATGGCTAGTTGGGGGATAGAAAACTGAACAGAAACAAAAAAGACCAGAGAGAGAATGGTCAGGGAAGGTGGGTGGAGGGGGGCACCATCAATATCCAGTGAAGTTTTTCAGTCTTCCACCATTCATTAATGTCAGAGAAACTTCAGCAAATGTGTTCATATTTGAGGTGATAACATATATTAGCTGCCATGCTTTAAATAAAAGTGCTGGTATTCTGATGTAAGGTTGTGGCTATTTCTATCGATGCCCCCTTCAGGACATGGGCTTGGGAGAGCTGTCCTCAAAGGTGCCAGTACTCATTACTAGTGAGAACCACCACAAAAAGTCATGACTAGATATAGGAGGTTTCTAGTCTTCTCTTACAATCCCTATTGCTACCAGAATGGCTTGGTGTATCTATGGCAAAAAAACCCAACCCCCCAACCCTGAACAGTTATTGCATTATTACCTGGAGAGCATATGTGTTGGGAAAAAGCTATTGCTGGAATCACACAAATCAGCACTCCCCCCCCCCTTTACCAAGACCCCATGCTCATCTGTTTTCTGATTTGGTTTCAATGTTCTTGCCACATGGTTGCACAACTCTCAAACTTCGGATTTCTCATCCTCTCCTGCTTTGCTTCGAAGGACCGTTTCGAATGTGGAGTCTATGGCAACTTATGTTACAGTATCCTTATCATTGCCTGTTTTCCTTGGCAGTGCGCACGTAACAGTGATAAATATGCACTCTGTTCAGGAAGACAAGTTGGACTGGCCCAGGAGCCACCTGCAGTTTATAGCATCGCCGTCGCTGTCAAGGGCTATACAAAATGTCCTAAGGGGTCTTTTGCACAGCTGTAGACAAGACAGCTACAGAACTTTAGCCAACGAGAGCATTCCAAGGCTCCGGTCCTGCACACATCCCCCCAAACAACTTTATATTCCTCCGTCCCATATGTAACCTTCAGCCCTTACCCGGAGCAGACAGTCTGACAATAATAATAGTAGTCACCCAGAAAAAAGTAACCTCTATCACTCTAACCATTTCTGAAAACTAAAATGCTTTGGATATGATTTGAATTAAAATCCACATTGCTCGATTTGTCTCTCTTCACGAAATGTCTTCACCTAGACTCACACACACCCAGAAACCGGCAATCAGGCCATTCCCAGGAGGGCTGACCTCCTCCTGGAAGGTCAGCGTTGCTTGCAAATGTCCCCCTCTGCAAGGAGTCTCTATTTGGATACAATTTGGGTTTTAAATCTAAGCAAGGAGTCTGCTACTCTTTTGCTTTTGTTCTGTTTCCCAACATCCAATAAATAATGGTGACTGAAAGATTAAAAAGCATTATAGATTCTCTACTCTGGAGAAACATTTGGGCAGAAAATGTTTTTTTCTGCACTCTAAACTCCCGCTCTCTGTCTTTTGCATGTTTGTCCATAAGTTCCCATGTTAACATTTTTATATCTTGGGTGCAATCCTGGATCGATTGTTGCGAGTCATCTTTCCTATTGTATTGAACAGTTTCTTTTCCAATGAGGAACTAGGAGTCAGTGAGCATATCTCCTTTCTAAATTGTATATATGAACGTGCCCCCTATTATCATTAGTGAACGAAAAACATGTATCACCTAGTTAGGGCTTCAGGGGTAGGGGGAAGAGAAGAAGAGGGATTTCTGGTAAATCCAAACTAAGTATACTGAGGACTTTGCAGAAAACATATTTAGCTGGCAAGCACACCTTATTTGACAGTCTTGCACAGGTTCATCTTGTCTTCATTGTTTGTGGCCACACTCAAGTAATGAACAGCAGAGAATACTTCCATGAGACCAGTGATTGTGTGACAGAACTAATCCCCAGTCAGGGTACTTGCTTTTAAAATGTGTTTGCTCTGGTCTGTGTATGGACCACCTGGGAGCCATATGTTATTTTAAAATATATATCTCCTGTGAAAGAGAGTTTTTATAATATGGGGTGGTGGTTGTAGAAAGCTATGGCTGCAATGGAGCTTAGCAAATATACCCATGGAAAGTTGCAACTGCTGCAGATCCACCACCATTAACAGAAAGAGGAAAAGAAAAGTAGGTTTTTACACCCCATTTTTTCCTTATCCTAAGGAGTCTCCAAGTGGCTTACAGTCGCCTTTCCCTTCTTGTCCCCACAACAGGTACCTTGTGAGGCAGGTGCGGTTGAGAGTTCTGAGAGAACTGTGAACAGCCCAAGGTCAACCAGTAGGCTTCGTGTGGAGGAAGAGTGGGGAATCAACCATCCACTGACTTTGCAAGAAGGAACCTTCCCTCTTCCCCTTCCTGCTGGAGCCCACTGAGCCCCAGAATTTTTTATTTCTGGGACTAGTGGACCTTTTGCAATAGCAAAGGATCGATGTGGGTGTCTTCTACATTTCAGTGTCAGGGGTGAGGCGTGGTGAGGTTGTGGCCATGGGTAGGCACTGTGTACAGCTTGCTATAGGTACGTGTGGAAAGCAACTCAATGAACAGTGCCTACCCATGAGCAACCCATAACTATGTACTGAACAACTGGTTCCCTGCTTACAAGTGGAATGTGAGCAAAACCAGAGGATGCTTGAGAATCCCTGGTCCCAGTTAGGGATGAGTGGATTTCTCCCATTCCATTCCTGACCATGCTTGAATTTCACTCTCCCCTGTATTCCACTCTTCTTGAATTCCAGTTGAACTAGGACAATTTCTAAAATTACATCCAGGAGCAGAATTTGCCAGTTTTCAGATTCTTTGGTTTATTTGTGCCTTTCCTTCCTACAGTACTGATGTCTATCCATGCATTGATAAAACACGGCAGAAAAAAAAAATTAATTCTGGATGACTCAGATCAGGCCTGATTCAGATGTAGAAATTACAGTTCCACAGAGCCTGCAAAATGGAGCGGTTCTGCCAGGCCTTTGGTTGAGGTGATGGACGTCCAGTCACATGGCCTCCCTTGCAAAGTGGTCCTAGGGGAAACTGCTATGACTGCCATCTGTCCAGCTGATAGAGCCAACAGAAAATTGCCGCCAATTTATCAAATTTTAATAATTTTAAATGTGCTGATTATGCTGCAGGTCAAATTTTTTTGATTATATTGTCAATGAAATTATTATGTTACCCGTCCTGAGGCCCCATGTGGGAATGGGTGGGATATAAATGCAATAAACAAACAAACAAACAAACTGAAGAAGCCCTAAACATCTAATTAGCTTTTCTATATCAGATAATTTAACTCCTAGCCAGAGGTACACCTCAGTAATGTTTCAGATTGGTTACAGGTATAGTATACAAGTAAATGCTAGCAGAGAATTTCTGCTTCCACTTAAGCATTTCTAAAAACATAAATCTTGCTTCTTAATTTTGATATTTTTTTTGCCGTCAAGTTGCAGCTGGCTTATGGCAACCCTATTGGGTTTTGAAGGCAAGAGGTGATCAGAAGTGATTTGCCATTGCCTGCCTCTGTGTAGTGACTAGTGATGGGCACAAACCAGGAAAATGTAGGTTCGTGGGGTCTCATGAACCCTGGTTCGTGAACCTCCATGAACTTCTCCATTTAACAAAATAGTTTGGGTTCATGAGGTTCATGCAGCTTCCAAGTTGGGGGTGGGGGGTGGGGCGGGAAGCAAAGGCATCGCTGAACTGGCTTGCATCTGTTATATGCAAGCAAGGTCAGCAATCCCTTTCGCTGCCCCCTGCTTCCGCTGAACTGGTTTGCATCTATTAGATGTGATTGTTCCATTTGATAAAGGTGCACATTCTTGGCTAACGTTATCTTATAACTTCAAGCACCTTACAAGGTTATCCATACTTGAAATGTGTTCTTAAAATATACATGAACTATTAGTTCATTCTTGCCTCTCTGTCCAGCCTGAGCCTGGATCATGTTCACCTCTTCAATACTGATCAAAGGTGCTTGCGTTGGAGCAGCTTCCTTGTGAGTGAGTGGACCCCCCGTCTCTCATCTCCTCTCTCTCCAGCCTGAGCTGGGATCATGTCCCCCTTTTCAAGAGTGAATGGGGCTACTCTCATGTAAAAAAGGCAAAGTGAACCGGGCTGCTAAAAGAAAAAAAATTGGGGGGGGGGAATCCTGAAACGGATGGAACTCTTGAGAGGAAGTCTGAACGGATCACTCTGATGGCATGATCATCAGAAGTGGGACAACATGTGAAAGCGTGACAGGCAGCTGCAATCTGGGGGAAAAACCCTTGATGTCTCCATGCTTATGACCAAATCAAGATTTGCTTTTTTGTAATGTTCTATCTATGGGTACATTTGCATCCTTAATATAGAATGAACTGAAAGCATTAGCAAACCATGCATGCACAATGCTCTGTACAAAACTGTGAAATAAAAAATGATTGGTGGAGGACCACTAGATTGGATTAAGCAACGCATGAGTGGAAAGGAAAATGTACATAATGTAGTTGTGCTTGCAGAAGCAGTAGCACAGAGGCGCCAGCAATACTTTAATATGATTTTAAATGAGATAACAATGTGCATATGACACAATGGGATGTACAGCAGATGGTCCCCGTGGTTTTATTTAATTTGGTTTTGCAATTGTATCAGAAAATGCAATACCTTGTGCTAAGTCTTGCACACATAGAAACAATAGCAGATATAAATTGCTTTCGCTTAGAGCAAACAGCCTCTATGGAAGGCTGATGGACTCTTAAAATTGCTAAGGATAGACAAGAAGCAAAAGTAGAAGGTGACAGAAATCGAATCAGAAGACTAAATGTGGCATTCCAGCAACTGGCACATAGAGACAAAGAGAACTATTATAATAACCAATGTGAAGAAACAGAACAACAACAAAAAAAGGAAGTACAGGAAACTTGTTTCACAAGATCCAAGAAATCAAATATAATTTAAAGCATGGCTAGGCATGCTGAAAGATCAACACAAAAGAACCCATTAACTGAGCTGGACAAAGTAAAGGTGGGAACTGTACACTGAAGAACTATCGAGAAGAGATGAAAGAATGGCAGACTCTTTCAAAGAAGAACCTTTTGAAGACAAATAAGTGGATCCTAGACCATATCAAGCCTGAACTCTCCCTAGAAGCCAAAATGACTAAACTGAGGCTATCGTAATTTAGTCACATTATGAGAAGACAAAAGTCACTGGAAAAGTCAATAACTCTAGGAAAAGTTGAAGACAACAAGAAAAGAAGAAGACCCAACATGAGATGCATTGACTCTGTAAAGGATGCCGTGACCCTCCATTTGCCAGACCTGATCAAGGTTATTAACAATAGGACATTTTGGAAGTCATTGTTTCATAGTGTCACCATAAGTCAGAAGCAACCTGACTGCACTCAACACACACAGAGCAAACAGAGGCCAAGGAATAATTTTAGTGCTTCCATTTGCACAAGAACTGTTCCACATGTGGAAATCTTCCATGGGATCCAATGCATTGGCTCCACTGCAGAAATGAGAAACTGAAAAAATCTGAGGAAGAAATAAGAAGAATTTTGAAGTATCCCCTGCTCTATTGCATCATACAAACAGCTATGGGAAAGTCACCAAACAAGTATCAATAGCAGCATGAGTAATAAAATGAGAGCCAGTATAGCATAGCGTCATTTCAGGTTTGGAGTCACATCTAGTTCTTCAAAAACTAAAGCTATCTGCAAAGCAACAGAACAGTTTTGAGTCTGTGCAGACGAAACAGCTATATGTGATTGTGAAAAGTGCAAACCAGTCATTGCCCCTCCTACTTGACTATTCACACACTGCTGTGAGATCCAATCAGGACTTAACAGAAGGATCAGAAGATCCCGAATGATCTTCTCTGGGAATACTCCAAACATCGGGTGTCTTAACCCATAATTCTATGGTGTCCTATAAAAGGTATTTTTCTGAATTGTTTAACTGAAAATGCTGTAGAAAACATGCCACAAAGTTGTGTAGAGATTAGGCAGTAGTTTTCAGACTTCCTGCCTTTGTGATAAACTTTACCCACCAACAGGTCTGCAAACCTTTGAACATCTGCATGGAACCCCAGGGTGATGTATAGCACTCTGGGACATGTTCTAGGGTGTTCACATGAGGTGCTGATTGGGCTTTTTGGGCCTCACTATCCATCCAGGTGAACTGATAGTGCCCTTGATATCACACTAATAGATCCCTTCCGGTGTATTCCAAATGAAGCCTATTAAGCTTTGGGGAGCCATCCTGCCAGTCAATGTTATTGGCCATTCCCGATCTTCTTATTGAGAAACTCTGACAACATTCCAAGGAGCTTCAGTGTCCCTCAGAGCACAGTTTGAAAACCCCTGAAGTTGGACAACTGCATACCATTTTCCTATAAAATAAAGCTTATATGTAAACGAACAACATGCATAGCAAATCCAACCGTAACTGGTTTCCTATAATCTTATATTCTATAGCGCTATATATAACCCAATGTGTTATTGCTATAACAGCCACATCCTCGTACATACAGAAACAATACTTGCAGAGCAACCATAAAAAGATACTTTACAAGCAATCTCCAAGTGATATACAGTGTAATCGGAAAAATATTCCATTTGCATGAGCAATAAAAAATGTTATGGACTCACTGGGAATTTTTCCTGAATAGAAGCTTTGGGCACAGTCCACTGAAGTCAACAGGATTTGCAGTTTCAGCAGGAGAAAGCTTTGGCCTGTGCAGGGCCGATTATGACTGCAATGACAGATCCTTTTAAAAATGTTTGAGTGCCCCAGTGGTGCCCATGAATTACTTTCACTCTAATGTGATTTTATCATTAGGAGGATAGTGACCGCAATGGGAAAAGTGTATGCATTTAATAAATAAAGGGTTGCCTTTTCTCCCTGAGATCAAGAAAAAAGAGTCATTGTTTATATGTGTGTGCCAGCTAATTGGAATGTATTATTTAAAGTTATACATGGTCTTGCACTGAGGCTGAGTATGTACAACTGTCTTATATTTATGCGCACTAAACTCCAGGTGGGGTCTGGACTTTTCCTGGAATTACAACAGATTTCCAGACACCAGTTATCAGTTCTGCTGGAGAAAATGGCACATTCAGAGGGCAGACTCTATGGGTATACCATAGGGTATACCAATATGGGTATACCAATATGGGTATACCATAGAGTTTAGGTGAAATCCTTCAACAAATTCCCCTATCCCCAGGCATTGCCCCAAATCACCAGGAATTTCCCACGTCAGAGTTGGCAAGCCTATCAATTGCAGATTGTTGGGAGGCTCTTAACAGCCTGAAAGTATACTGCATCATTCAAGATCATTATTATCTACTCAAATTACCAATGGCTTGCCAGGTTCTTGGGTAGAGATCTTTCACATCACCTGCTACTTGATTCTGGAGATGTCAGCGATTGAACCTGGGACCTTCTGCATGCAAAGCAGATGTTCTCCCACTGAGTCACAGACTGTCACTTTTTTAAAATGACCATTTTATACCACATTTTTCTAGCCCTGGCTGACACACAGAAAACAGGTCAAGGATTGCCTGGCATGGACACTAATAGTGCATAATAGCACACACAATAAATAATCCACTTTCAATGCACTTTCAATGCACTTTCCAATTGGATTTTGCCAATTCACACAGTAAAATCTGGTTGGAAAGTGCACTGAAAGTGGATTAGTATGTGTGACCGCAGCCAATGTTTTGCATGCTCGGTTTTTGTTGTAAAAATCACCAGAATTGGGGCTGTGCCTCAGTTGTAGAACACATGCTTAATTAAAGAATTGCTGGCACTTCTTGTTAAAAGATATCAGGCAGCAGGTGCCGGGAAAGAGCTTTCTCTCTGTGAGACTTTGGAGAGCTGCTATCAGATAGAGGAATACCAAGATAGATGGACCATACATTCACATAAAAAGTGGCAACTCTGATCCATTGGGCAAAATACCCATGGCTAGGCTGTTCTGAAACATGAGGAGAACACCTGACACAAGACTGCAGGCATTACTATTATTGCCCTGTAGTTTCTTTCCAACAAGGAGAACACACTACGATTACCATCCAAAGGTGGTTTCATGGTTTCTTTTTGCTATTCCCTCTGTAGTAGTCAGTTTCTGCTCCTTTCCTCTTCTTCCTGGGAGGGTGAGTGAGCAGCAATATGGGTAGTTCCTCTTTCCTCACAAAAAGAAGTCTAGAACAGATGTATTTGAACACAGATGTCTGTCAGATACAGCAGTTGCTGTAATTCCAATTCAGTATTCACACATCCTCATTAATAGACTTCTGTTGAAAGCGGGCCATGGCTCAGTGGTAGAGCATCTACTTTGCATGCAGAAGGTCTCAGGTTATACTCTTGGCATCTCCCTTTAAAAGGACTGGGTGGTGGATGATGTTTGCAGGTTTCTGGTTTTGTCACAAATATTGTCAACTTGGAGCTAACTCTGTGCCAGAGGCATTCAGCCCAACATTTTTTAAAACAAATATCAGCAACCCTAACTGGGATTTGCCTTCCAATTGACTGGAGGTTATTTGCCCTTGAAGCTCAGACTTTGTCCTCACCATGTGGTCAGGAATCCCAGGAACCCCAGCCGCACAGCTCCCTTCAGACTCTGAGCTCACGCTTGGCTGAAACGATCAGCCAAACGACCTGGCCAGCCAACCACCCCTGATTGGTCAGTGTTCCTGCGCTGAGCTCTGGTAGGCTCCCCCCCACCCTCGCAATTCCATCCACGGATGTGGGGGCGGACAAACACCTGCTCCATGGGCCAACACCAGTCATTGCTGGAGAAGCAAGTTAATGCAATTGCAAAAAACGGCTTTCTTCCAACTCAGCCTAGCTTGAAAAATGGCTCCTTATGTTGATACGGCTGATCTGGCCACCTAGATCCATGCAACTGTGACACTGAGACTAGACTGGACTACTGTTATGCACTGTACATTGGTCTCCCTTCAGAATCCATTAGGAAAATCCAGCTAGTGCAGAATGCTGTGGCTCTGCTATTTCGGGGAACTATTTGGTGCCTCCATATGACTTCCATTCTGCAGCCCTTCACTAGCTGCCCACCGTGTTACTGGGCTGCCCAGCTGTTAGCCCTTCATGGCCTTAGACCCTCTTATCCGTGAGACTGTCTCTCCCCCTGAGCTCCACCATGCTAGTTTCACTCATGAAAGCAGAGCCTTCTGCAGAAGGGCAAACTCAACAACTGCCTGTACACATGCCTTTCCTATTGTAGCCCACACCTTGTGGGATCGTCTGCCTGAGGTCAAGGAGACTCCCACTCTCCTGGCTTTGCACAACTATGCAAAACTGAATTATACAAGAGGGTTTTTCTGTGGGGTTCATATGATAGCCTAGTACAAAACAATTCATAAAGTAACTTGGATAAGTTATTAGGGAGTGTGGTCTATACTACAATGTATAGTTTGCTGTAAGCTGGATCCTACTCTGTGATTTTGTGACATTTAACGTATTGTGTTAACAATTTGTTCTGCTTCTGTTCTATTTTTACAATATCTGGTTTGTTCTACAACTCAAGTCCTATTTCATTGTCTGTTGATTGTCCCATTCTGTGAATTGTACTGAGTCACTCTGTATAATCCGCCTTGAGTCCCAGTAAGAAAGGTGGACTATAAATAATATAAATAAAGAAACAAATATTTGGAGGATTTTTAAAAGGTCATTTTCTTGCTTCGTGAAACAAATGTCCTGGGTTTTTTTAAAAAAACAACAACAAAAACCTGTTATATATTGATAAAAGTTTTGACTTCTTTGTTTTCCACATTAGCTATAATGGAATGATAAGCAATGTTCAAAGGTTACCAATACATTTTGGTGTTCAACGCACCAAATCCAAGTAGTGGTAGAAATTGTAATAGAATGAATTAAAGGGTAATTTAATGTTCTTTGATAGTACTGGAAAATCTGCTGTTTGAGATGGCTACCCCATTCTGCTGACTGATAATGCTGATTCCAAGAAGGACTAGCCTCTAAATACTTCCATGTTCCATTTGTTATAGGACTGAATATGTGCAATGTCACTTATTAATCAACAAAGAGGGTATGACGAACCTCAAAGAAACCCCTTCAAATTCCCCGTTCTAAGACATTCCCACTGATACCTAACTTGCTTCTGCAAAGAAGATAATGCAGCAGAGTCACAGCAAGCAGTCAGGAAGCAGGTGAGAGACCAAATCAATTGTCAACCTGAGCTGTCTCATTAGACAGCTGTGGCACATAAACCCCTGTGGCTTTCAGTGGGAATTAGTCACATTCAGCTTCATGCGCTTCCTGCAGGAGGGACAGAGCTAAATATGGATCTCCAGGTCTCCACAACAGGAAGAGAAGGAAAAGGCCAACTTCATAGAGACATGAGTGATGAAGTGAAAGAGGATTATATCGTAATAACAGGGAAGGTTGGGTTTCATAAAATCATCAGTTTTAGGAGTTCATGGCTGAGAACAAGGTCATTAGGTACAATCCTGTTAGACAACTCCAAAACGAGCATTCAAAAGGCCATTCTACATCAAGTCTTCTCATATAATTTCTCTCGTCTCTTTCTCTCTCTCTTTCCATTAATAAAGATTGGTATGTGCAGTTGAAATCCAGCAGGAAAACAATTGCAGAAACACGACTGCAGGAGTCATTTCATAAAAGCGCTTATCCACCTGGCATATACATAATGACATCGTAAAGCTCAACGGGGAAAATACATTTCTCAGACATCAAATTCACATGTTAAGACCTGAAGCAATGTGCCTGGGATGCATTGATATAAAATGTGTAAATGAAGGAAACACTGGCTTTTTAGTAACGTTCTATGTAAGGGACAACATTTTAAAAGGTTCTTGTTTGGGCTATTTTTGTTTTTGTCTATACATTTTTCACTGTGCCATCTGATGCAGAGGTACTCCACACTGTGTCGAAAGCAACTGACTTATATTCAAGTAACTCTCTACAGGATTGCACCCTAAGTATAATAGTGAAGAAACAAAAAAAGAACGAAATTTGCCTATAGAAACCTGGTCCTGACTAGGGGTGTGCATTCAGTATATACTGAGCCGAATAAATATCCATAAAATACCTCATCGGTATTTTTCGGGTATTTATTCAGCCGAGTCAGATTTTCGAATCTGATTCGGCTACTGATCTAGCTAAACCCAAATAAAAGCTGATATTATTTGGCTTTTCTTTGGGCTCAGCTTCACTAGCCAAAGCGGCACGAGCTCACCCACCTTCCGGGTGGACTCATGTTGCTTCCAGGTTCCTCATGTGCAGTTTAGCTTTGCAAAAGCCATTTAAAGGGAATGTTCCCTTTAAACGGATTTTGCAAAGCTAAGCCATTCACATGAGTTGCAGAGTCTTGCCGCCGTGGCAGGCTGATGCTGCGAATCAAGCATTTAAATTTTAAATACCTTCCCTTCCCTCCCCAAGTCACACTGTGGTGGTGGCATGCCTCAGTGGGTGAAGGGAAGACATTTAAAGAGATCATGGTCTCTTTAAATGCCTTCCTTTCACTTGCTAAGGCATACCACTGCTGCAGGATGACTCAGGGAGAGAAGTAAAGGCATTTTAAGAGACATAAGAGAAGTAAAGGCATTTTATGGTGTCTTTAAATGCCTTCCCTTCACTCACTGAGGTGTGCTGCCACCACGGAACAACTCAGGGAGGGAAAGGAAGATATTTAAAGAGACTTTAAGTACCTTCCCTTCCCTCTTGAATCACGACGCGGCAGTGGCATGCCTCAGCGAGAGACGGAAAAGCTTTAAATACCTTCCCTACACTTGCTGAGGTGGGCTGCCACAGCGCAACTCAGGGACAGAAAGGAAGGTAGGTAAGGGGAGCTTTGCCAAATAAATTCAGCAATACCGATGTATTTATTTCCCAGATCCCAATATCATACCAATATTGGAAATTGGGAATTTTGGTATATACCGATATTTTTCGGGTTTGGTATACCCAAACCCCCAAAATACCTATTTGTGTGTGTGTGTGTGTGTGTGCACATACCTAGTCCTGACTTGGGTAGCCCAGGCTAGCCTGATCTCATCAGATCTTGGAACCTAAGCAGGGTCAGCCCTGGCTATTATTTGGATGGGAGACCACCAAGAAATACTAGGGTCATGGCATGGAGGCAGGCAATGGCAAACCACCTCTGAACGTCTCTTGCCTTGAAAACTCTACAGGGTCGCCACAACTCAGCTGTAACTTGACAGCACTTCCCACCACCAGAGAAACCTGTGTTGCGATTATCATTCATTCTGGAGGTCTACAAGGTGATCCTTGACATTTTGATTATTAATCTGCCTGCATCCACATGGCAGGGGTTCTCTGCTTTGCTTTCATCATCATTGTGAACGCAGAGGTATACAGATTGGTAACAGAGCTTCCACTGTGCATTTCTCTCCATCTTTTACTTTTCCCTTCCACACGCACTTGGGCAGTGACTAGGCTCTTGGGGGGCTTGGATGGTGGCCATGACACATCACCCCATTTTGTTCTTTTTTTCTTCATACATGTGCTATAGTGCTATAACAGCAAATCAGTAGACAAATAATATTCCTCTCCCTGAATGTTTCCCTGCACTAGGGATGAGCACGAACTGAATTAAGAACTGAAATTCATCACGAACAGTGCTTGGTTCGTGGTTCACAAACCTTGGCTCATGCCATCCTCCCAGATGTGGTTCATGTCAGCAGACATGCTGGCGCTGGGGGTGGGGGTTGTAGAAGGCATTTAAAGAGACTGTGAGTGCTTGGAAGTGGGGGGGGAGTGAAAGGGATTGCTAAAATGACTTGCAAAAGCCATTTAAAGGGAAAGTTCCCTATAAAAGGCTTTTGCAAGTGGGCTATGCATGGGAGCGGAGTCCAAGCAGCAAAATTCACCCAGAAGTGGTGAATTTGCCACTTGGACTCCACTCCTGTGTGGCATCCACTTACAAAAGCCATTTAAAGGGAACATGCCTTTTAAATGGCTTTTGGAAGATCTCCCCCTCTTCAACTCTGCTGGCATCAGGGAGCCACTGACAGCATAAAGAAGGGAGGGAAGCAGCACCCATAGCCGGGAATTTTTAGGGGATGCTGGGGTGCCAGGTGCACTAACTAAATCAAATTTAATTTAATTTAAACAGAGCTCATTAATTGAGTGGGAGCAAACTAAAATAAATTAAATTACCAGACTGAGGCAGGTGGGAAGGGCAGAATGGCCCACCCTGGCATCTCTATGCACATGCGCCAGGTGGGATCAAGTAGATTCCTCTGTTTCTCCTAATCATTCCCCCCACACACCCACACACACTTTCCCCACTGCTCTCAGATCCCTTCCTTCTTTTACAACCAGATACATCTTAAGTGGGTGTGTTTATTGCAGAATTCTTTTTGTACAGGAATTAGGGCAGGGAAAGCCAAATCTTGAGGGCTGCACCAGTGCCTGCGATAGGGGACTTCAGTGGAAAAGTTGTGGGCTGTTCCAGAAAGTGGCCAGCCAACTCCCCACCACCACCATCACCAGCTTCCATACAAACGGGACCCCGGTAGATGTAGGTGCTGCCCCAGAACTCACACTGTTTCTCCCATTTACAGACCTTATGAAACGGCGTAAAGTAACACAAACTGGAGGACAGGGGCAGGAGGGAGGAGGAGGAGGGAGGAGGAACCCAATGCCACGGCACTCAGCCCAGCTGAAAGAGGAGCCGCCCTCTCATCTTACACCCTGCTCTGGCTTGCAGCTACTCACTATCTCCACAATCATCAAGACTCTGAAGGGGGACCACGGGAAATTGAGGTCCAGGCCTGCAGAGCACCCCAAGCATCCATGTAGCCCAGTGGGGGTGCTGGTGGGGGTGCTGACTTCGGCTGGGAGATCTGCCATTCTCTAGTCAGCACCCCCTCAGAAGAGGACCTGGGCAGGCTGACAGGTGGGCAAAGACAGTGGTGGACACTCAGACGCACAGCGGCCAGGACAGCTAGGAGCTCAACTAGAATTGTTGCACCCTGACCTGGATAGCCCAGGGACAGCCTGATCTCATCAGATCTCAGAAGTTGAGCAAGGTCAGCCCTGGTCAGTATTTGGATGGGAGGCCACCAAGGAATATCAGGGTCACTACACAGAGGCAGGCAATGGCAAACCAACCTGTGGGGTTGCTATAAGTCAGCTGCAACTTGAAGGCAAACCGCCCGCCCAAGAATGGTTTCATGTTGGGGAAGCAGGGAAGACTCAGTGGAGACTAAGTGTATGCTTGTACTAAAACACAACTATGTCAGAGGAAGGGAAACCAAACAATAGAGGGTAACATCCTTCCATTAACCCCTCTTGGAAACAATATTCAATCCAGCCACTAAAAGGATTTTTGACATTTCAGCTTAATTTCATTGATTAAAATGTTGTCGAAGAAAATAGACACCAAAATCGAGCATAAAGGGAATGTCACATGAGTGCAAAAACACAGGCTGGCTTTTGTGAAAAGTACCAGTTGAAGGATGGAATGGGTCTCCTTGAAAACTAAACAGCCTTCCTGGAAGAAACAAAAATTAACAGGTTTTTGTATCCCTATTTCAAACAGGTTCATAACTGTTTCATTAACACAGCTCCCCCAAAGCCTCCTGGGAATTGTAGTCTGGTGAAGGTGCTGAGCATTGTGCATTACAAATCTTTACCCACCTCCCTCCCTCAAGTTGAACTGTGGTATTCAAGATCCCCACGGGGCAGTGAATGATTGTTAAAACAATTTAAATCCATAACGTAGGTATGTGGTGAAAGAACTTCTATTTTAAAAAGCTGAAACGTATGACATTGAATGATATATATATAATGTGGCTCCGTGTCATATTCTCAAAGCTACCTGGATTTTAGATTTATACACGTATCAGGTAAATTCATTTATTTTACATTTTTAGAGGAACATATGAATGACTGAGGTGCTTGAAGAACAGTGGGGCCTTCTGATATCATCACAAGTTTTAGCTCAGCGTGACAGCTTTCCAGGAAGACCCATGGCTATCATGCAGTTCCCAAATTTATGTTGCACATTTGGATAATCTCTTTCCAGATGTGCAAATGGCTTTAAGTCTACTTAATCCATCGAAGTATTTGAAGTAAGTAAGCAGGAGAGAACACATAAATGTAGTGGTGGTTGGTTTTCCCCCCTCAGCACGGCAAAGGTCGATATTATTTATTTTCCTTCTATTCTTGCAGGAAGAACACGAGATGTTTTCTATGACTGAACCTGCTGTTCAGTATTAAAAAATCTTGAAAACAAGAAAGATTATTATTCCTTTCTGTTCTTGTTTATTAAAGCTGTGCTTACCTCTAAGGCAATTTGAATCTTGCCTGACAATAACTTGGGGATATTGGATAGAACAACTATAACATTCTTTGCTTAGTATGTGTAAACAATACTAGTGAGCATGCTCAGCCAGACTTTATGAGAGTGTGTATCCAAAGTTCAGGTTTGATACGCTAGCAGATGCCATGAATGTACTTGTATGAATGTTTTAGAATGCAGTCCTAAATGCATTTACTAGGGGGTAAATCCACTGAACAGTGTCTGCATATCATTCTGCCAATCACTATTTCCACGAACTCACTGAAAACAAGTCCGATTTTTCTGATTTCAGAGTTAAAGCTCTTTGGATTAGATAAGTGCTCTGATAGTAATTTCCATCAGTTTTACAGAAAAAAAAATCCAGGTGTAACTTCTCCATGAAACTGGAATGAAATTCTCAAAAGTTGTACCTCAAGAGATCTTCCCTGTTAACTTTCATTTCTATAGTACCAAATATTTACTTGTGGACATATGAAGAGAGCCAGTTTGGTGTCATGGTTAAGTGTGCAGACTCTAATCTGGGAGAACCGGGTTTGATTCCTCACTCCTCCACTTGCAGCTGCAGGATGACCTTGGGCAAGCCATAGTTCTGGCACAGCTGTTCTCTCAAGGACAGTTCTGGAAAAAGCTCTCTCAGCCCCACCTACCTCACAGGGTGTCTGTTGTGGGGAGGGGAAGGGAAAGGAGTTTGTAAGCCACTCTGAGACTCCGAGTGAAGGGCGGGGTATAAATCCAATCTCTTCTTCTTCTCTTCTCCTTCTCTCTGAAACTGCCTCATACTGAATCAGACCCTTGGTCCATCAAAATGAGTACTGTCTACTCAGACTGACAGCAGCTGTCCAGGGTCTCAAGCAGAGGTCTTTCACATCACCTACTGCCAGATCCTTTATCTGGTGATGCTGGGGGTTGAACTTCAGACCTTCTACATGCCAAGCAGATTCTCTGCCTCTGAGCCACAGTCCCTTCATGCCAGATATCTATCCAGGCAGAGTTCTAAAGCTTACTTGTAGGTAACAACAATAGGGAGGGAGATTCATGGCCTACAGGCCTCTGTCCTGCCCAGTCTTTTCGGCCTTCCCTGCCTGTCAGCCAGCATGTGTCAGAAAACCCTTTGCCTTGTTTCTCTGCATTGCCACCAGGAGCTGTGTTTGTCTGTATTTCATGCTGGTGGTGTTCCTGATTTGTTGGTTTCTGTGACTGTACTTTCATTCTTTAATATGCATTTGACACAAAAGCAGACATTGATTCAAACAACAATATTTCTATTGAATTTTGTTTGTAACATCAAGGAGGAAAGTCTGTACTTGATCCTGAATAGAGAAAAACCATGGTAGAAACTGGTACTTTCATGTTGAAACGATGGCTGGAGACAGACTGGCAGCTTGCTGCGATATAGTGCTGCCTCTAATTGACCCAGTTTAAAATGTTGCTGGACATATCAGCCTCACAGCACACCCTACTGCAGGTTATCCACAGAGACATCCCATGGGAAAGCATCCACACTATTATAGTGCATCAGCCATGAGTGCACTGCAAAAATAGCCAAAATTCATGCGTGCACATATGCGCACATGGGCTTTTTAAAAAAGCCGTTCTGTGCATGCTCCCCCGTGTTCAGACAGACAACCATGCACAATGAATGTGCAAACAAAAACTCTACTTCGGAGGTGGTGGCTTTTTAACCCAGCTCCAAGTCGTCCTCTGACAGGGTAACTATGCCCAGAGAACACCTGACAGCTGTGGCTGTGTGAACATTTAATCCTTTTGTGAAAGGTGCCTAAATCGGGCCAAACTGCCGGTCTGAACACAGCCGATGTGTATTCAACCATGCAGTTCCTCTAGTCTTGTTATGTCGAGGCAAATTTCTTTTTCTGAAATTCACTATTATAAAGATAGTCATTGGTTTTTCTTATTCTCTTTTTTCTCTTTTAAAAGAGGGATTTTTCTTTACTCATTTCCCCTTATTTTCTTTGTGGAGAAATCAATGCATCCTCTTGTAACATCAGACCTTGGAGTTGTTTTATGTCACACGCCACAGGGTGGTGCTCTAGCAGGAGGATAGGAAGGTTTAGGAAGACATTGTCCACCTCTGTGCATCTACAGAGCAAAATTCTGAAATTTTGCAGAATCTCCCTTCCAGCCTCTTCTCTTTGAATTTCTGTTTGATTGGTATGGAATTGATTTGAAGCTGACTCCAGATTCTTTTTAAGTGAAATAGATAAACCATTAGATTTTGGGGAGAAATCAGACAAAGAGGATCCAAGATCATTTCTGTTAACAACCCTAGATAGAACAGCATTTCCATTTGCAGAAGAGTGGGTGGACATTTCTACCAATTCCCCTCATACACATTGCAGATCCCCAGTTTGCCCCTATGCTTTTCCTGAAGGACTTCTGACCCCCTCCCCCTCAGGAAGACAATTTCAGTGGGACTCGGTGGTTTGCAGCAGGAAGGGGAACAGGGAAGTCCCACTCCTCTACGGCTGACTGGATGCACACCACTATATTCATGGAATCTGGCTGTATCTTTAAGGAGTAGTCTTGACGCATTTATTTTAATACCAGGGGAAACTGAACAATTGGCTTATATTGGATATTCATATTTGCTTCATGTAAAGGAAGCTACATAAATGGGTTGTTCCTCTACCAAACTTCTTATCGGGTGATGGTGATCATATTGGTAGTGGAGACTCCAGAAAGTTTTATAAATGTGACAGATTTACTTTTATATAGTAGTTTCAGGTGATCAGTGCTTCCTATACAAGATCTTAGTAATCCTTAACAATGTTATCAAGTAAACCATTGTTATTGTCCCTATAATGCAGAGAGAGCAGAGATCAAGGGACACCATCTCACTTTAAAACCACCATAGAAAATGTCTAGCAACATTTTTTTTTTGATTTTATCTGTTTCTACTACTACATTGCTACTTTTCTAAGCTATATTTACCTTATACAGAGTGTGCTTTAACATTTGCTTAATATTACCTTACCATTAATACATATGAAGCATTTTAAACCTTGGTTAATATTCAATTAAGATTGTTACTGATGATATATGAAAAATAAAAAAGCTGTTTGACAGACATGTTCTTTTAAAGGAATGCTTAATTATTCAAATTATATATAATATATAAGTGCAATTTCAAAAAACATTTCAGCCCTTATTTCTTCTTTTGTCCTCTTCTTGTCTTAACAGTCTCTTCTTGTACCTTTGGAGCTGCTGCTCCTTTTTCCGAGTCAGAAATTTCTTCTTCGCTCTTTGAGCTATCAAATCCATACATACTTTCTTGCGATGCCAGCGAACCATCTGAGTCTCTCTCTTTTTTCTTTTCTTTGCTTTTTTCCAAAAAACTTTTTGCCTGTTGAACAGAGTCAATCTTGTATTTTTTGTCTTTGATGCTGCAGCTCAGTCCTTCCGGAACATTCCACCTGTAGATAATAGATTCAGACTGTAGCCAAGATGTCAGTTTTCCATAGGCTTTCCTTCTTTTCCTTATTTCAAATGGAATATCTTTCATCACTTTAACTTCTTTTCCTTTGATCTTCAGAACCGCTTTATTTGTGGTCCTAAGCACCACATCTCTTGTTGACTTTTTGGAGAACCTTATCTGTATCTCACCAGGCAGGCTTTTCTTTTTAGTATAGTCTGGATAGGTTCTGTAAACCATATCCATATCGCTTTTTATTTCTGCTGCTTTTAAGCCCGTCACTGGTTCAAGCGCTTCACTTAACAGATTTTTAAGGTCTTCTCCTTTATCCTCTGGTACATTCTGAAGTCTTAGGAAAAAATTTGATCTTTCTATCTGTAGTTTCAAAAGCTGATCAGAGTGGAAGGCCTTTTCTTTCTCCGCTTTTTGAAGCCTTGAATCATGATTTTTTACTGAAGTCTTAACTTCCAGAAGTTCTCGCTGCAGCTTCTCTGTAGTTTTATTCGACTCCTTCAGGTCCAGCTGCATCTTGTCCATCTTGACGTTGAGAGCTGTCATTTGGTCCACTAGAGGTCGCAATAACGAGGAGAACACAGTGCTCATCTCTGTGGTATCAACCTTTGAACTCGGAGCTGTACTTCCTAGTTTGGGGGAAGGTTTCGGTTTCCCCGCCATTGTTGAGGCTGCGCTTCTTTGTTGATAGTTAGATAAGATGGATGAAAGAAGCAAATTCTACGACTGCGCTTATATCTTTTTAAAGTTCATATCCTCTAAAGAGCGATGCCGCCATCTAGCAAGCCGAACGTACGTTTTTTCATGCAGTAACGCCACGTAAAGAGTCCCGTAAGTACGCCAGTCTCGAGAGGGGGGGTTTGCTCCACCCGCCTTTCCCGCTGTGTTTTGTTTATTTTTACTTCAGACTCACGTTTTCTCCATGCGTAACTATAAGTTCCAGCTTCAAAGCTTCGCACTCTCTGCTGCTTCTCGGTTTTGCGCTTTTAGCCATACGGCTCCCACGGACGGGGGAACCTATGGGAGTGATGAAAGGGACCTCAATCCCTCGATCACCACCGTAGGGAGAAATCCCCTTCGTGCCACCCCAGGCAGAGCCCCTTCACTAGGGTCTCTGGGGGCTCGGCGCCAGTCCGAAGCCCCTTCTTCCCGCCGGGTACGGATCGCGCTCCCCACAGATGCGGAGGAGTGCGTCCGCCATGGTCGCAAGTCTTGCCGGAAGAACATGTCTAGCAACTTCTACTCACTATATCAGGTTTTCACTGCTGAACTTTGTCATTTTCTTCTGTTTTTTTTTTTTAATTGTGACAATTTTGAAGAAAGAAAGAGGATATACCTAGGAATCTGAAGTGTGATTGCTTCACCAGATAGTCTCCATCTGTGTGTGGTTCTTTCTTATGTGTAACATTTGTGATTTGCCCTTGTTATGATCTGCCCAAATCCCCAGACAAATGAGAACATTTTGAATCCGTGTCTTGTTTTTAGCCAGAAAGTTGAGAGGTTGGACAGCACTTTGAAAACAGGGTATCGTAGCCAGTATACCAGGTGAACTTCTTAAGTTGTCCCAGATCTGGTGAAGAACAGGTCCAATCCAAACGCTTCACACAACGATGACTGCATTGCTCTACTCAACTAACATCAACAATTACATCAGAAAGAATGTGTTTACCTTGGTTTTTTGCCACTGAAACTGCGCCCAAAATGATGCTGAACATATGTCTGCCAGTGCCGTTTATGGGGACAAACAATGTCACAGATGGCTTTCAACAGTCCTTACTTTTTAATAACTAGACAGCGAAACACTGTTCTTGCAAAGAACATTTAGGAACAGAACGCTCATTTATGGAATTATTTTTTGTTTATAGTACATTAATTATATGCAGATATCTTTGGGGGAAGCTGAGATGAAACTTTAATATCTCAGACCTTTTTTTTTTAATTTAGAGGCATACACTGATAGATACAGAAGTGCTCCATGACTCTGGATGAAGTAGCTTTGAGATCACAGCTACAGATTAAAATCTTCAAACATACACCTCCAAAACAGTCCCAATGAAGTCATGGAAAGGACTCCTGAATAGTAGCAGCATATCCCAGTAGACTGAATGAGAACACAAATCTCAGATTTTACCTGACTTGTGATTGCCATAAACCAGGATCAGTTGGGTCATCAGTGAATCATGTTTATGTATATCCTGAGATGTCAAACTTTTTTTTTAAGTAGCTGGTATTCAGTGAATTCATTGAAAGGACTGATCCAGACGGTCAAAAGTGAGAAGGAAAAATGTTCTATTTAGCCAGACTGCTGGTTCTGGCTTCATACAATATCATTTCAGTCTAGAAAGTTCCTCATGAATGCCAAGAAAATTAAACTGAAACATTGCAGGACTCCCGCTTGCCTAAGTATAGCCCTCTTAACAGCACCTGGTATAGAACAAGGACGTTTCATTGAAATGTGCCCAACTGATTTTTTTTAAGTGAAGGGGGAATACTGTCATTCCAGCCTTAGGGTGCTTTAGGATTTAAAGTATATACAACAAAAATCTAGCTACATGTCCTCAGGTCATCTTTGACTGGTAACTGTAACCATTCCTTTCTGAACAAAGCACAATATAAATCTCAGGTTTCACCTCCTATAACACAGCATGCTGCTAACTCAAAGTTGTGCCTGTTAACTATCATTACACATTTATTTAATTGCAATAGTGTGCTGGGTGTTCTCTTCGTAACCTGGAGACTGCCCCCTTGTTTTTCATATACTCACAAGGATCACTCATATCACAAATACAAAATTTACAGCAGTGTGTGACTGAAAAAAGCTTAATAAGATTAAAAACTGGAATCACAGTCAACCAAAAGATGAAAATTCTGTTCTCAGATGGATCTATCAACAAATACTAGTGCTGTTGCCCTTTAACATGGTGCCACTGGAACCCTTTTCAATACTTACAGTTTTGGCACACCTACTTCCTATACTGGAACATAGGGTTGCCAGACCCCCCAGTTCAGCAGGGGTTTCCCAGTTGGGGGGCACCAGCCAGCTAGCCAGTGAGGGGGGAGACCTGCCCCCCAAGAGTGACCACCTGGCCTCCTGCCCTTCCCAGCAATGTTTAAAGGGTCACTTTAAAGGGCCATGTGGCTGTGCCCCAAGCCCTGAATTTGGGGCTTGGAGAGCAGAAGCCATGCACAGCCTCCCCCTCTTCCCAGCAACATTTAAAGGGTCATTCTAAATGCTGCTGGGGAGGGGTGGGGTCACACAGCTGTGCTCCAAGCCCCAAATTCAGGGCTTCTGTGTGATGTCATCATGTTGGGGACTCCCCACCCCTGCCAGTAACACCCCGCTGCTGGGGACTTTGAGGGACCTGGCAACCCTACCGGGACAGCTACATGCCACCCTTTCAATATGTATGATCACCATTTTGTTTGACTAGGGCAACACACATTTTTGCAGCTTCAGTACAAGCAATCGGAAACCCTTTTAAAAAAACTAGTTTCCAGTCACAGGTACCAAAGTGGGAAAATAGGTGCATTACCCTGTTCACCCTAGAAGATGACCTTGCATATAGGGAAGATCATACTAAGCATACTTTCCCTGAACACAAGGCAGGAGCACCAAAATTGTAACTACTGAAAGGGGCTTATGAGACTCCAGGTCAGGTACTGTACCCCTTTCTCTTGCTATAACATAACCATTTGGACAAGGAGGTTTTGTCTAACACTTTGGGGGTAGAAAAGGAAAGTGCCTGGATCAACAATTTTTCAACCTCTTTCAACCCACTGTAGCTCCAGAGACGGGTCAGAAACTAGTTGAAGGCTATTTCAGGTGGGCTGCCATGTTCGACTGCAGTAGGAAAGCAAGATTTGAGTCCAGTAGCATCTTAAACTGATCAGCTCCCCCTCCTTGAGCTTCCCTAGCTGGCCCAACTTGTCAGGCTGACTGGGGAAGTGAAGGCAAATCAGGGAGGCATTTTTAAATGCCTCCCCTTGCTTCCCCTTCCCAGTCAACCTGCCAAGGTGGGCCAGCATTAAACCCCTCCTCCCATCTCCCCTTCTGGCCTCAGAAGAAAGGGAAGGAATTTCAAGCTTAAATACCTTCTGTTGGCTGGGGAGGTGCACCACTGCAGCGTGCCTCTCCAGCAAAGGGAAGGTATTTAAACTCCTCCCCTTGGCTGGGGAGTCAAGCTGCAGAGGTTGCACGAGCCCCAGAAGGAAGGGCATGTAATTAAAGCTTAAATACCTTCCCTTCACTGGGGAGGCGATTTGGCATTCATTTGGGGGAATCCCTGTTTGGCTAGCTGAATCAGATCAGATAATCTGATTCAGTTTTCGGCATGCCCGAATAATACTAAATATGCATTATTTGGGGTTTTCTTCGGTTCGGCCAAAACAAATGCATATCCCTATTATCCCCTAGGGTTAAGATGCCATAGCAGATCTGCTGCAGCAACTACAGCAGCAAAATAGGAGTGGACTGTTAGCATCCTGTCCAAAATTTCAGTTTGCCCCCCAAAATACAAATGACAGAGCTTCTATAAAAAAGGTAGATCTTCATGTGAACTTCCCATCTAAAAAATGAAAATTTCACATTAAAAAAAAAACAGATCCCTATCAGATACAAATTTAAGCAGTGAAATTTCCATTATATGTTAAAGAAGGAATCAAAGAATCAGGCAGGGAACACTGACGGCTGTTTATGGTGGGAAATGATATCAAGTGCATTCGGAACATCATGTAGTGGCCTTTAAAATGATACAATCTTTTGAAAGTCTGTGTGGTAGATAGATTCTGACAGAGTTTCTGTGTGCTTGTGTGTGTGCATATGCACGTGTTACATTAACCCACAAACTGCAGTTAGGAATGCACACAGCACAGGGCAACAGGGATTTCAAGCCTAATACCACGTTCATGCATACTGACACAGTCGATACATTAAAATACAAAAAAAAAACCCATTAAGCTTTCCAGATGCATGAGTAAGACAAATGGATCAACAGGGATGTCCACAGAGGGATCAAAGGAATTTGTTTAGAACACATATTTTCTACTTCAACAGCTGTGTCTAAGCATTCTTTCTGTTTGTTCTCAGTACCCACCATTCTGACACACTTTAAAATGACCATGAAACCGAACTGAGGGAGGTATGCAGACAGACACAGGCCTGGTTCTCAATGGATAGAGTCACCAGGATCAGGAAGCAGTTTTAGCCACACCAAATGCAAAATTCCTCCCCTGCCAAAATACCCCCCTCTTCATTCTTAGGTTTCAAGTTACATAAATTCATCCCCGTGCCAGAGCAGAACGTGAAGAGTTTTTTTTTCTACACCTGTAGAACTAGAACACATTCTGAAGCAAGAGATTAACAGGGACATGAATACGGGAAGCAGTGCTATTGGCCAAAATGGGTGCAGAGTTAGGATCCACAATGGCATGGGACCAAAGCTTTGGGATCTGGCTACCAATTGGTGAAATTTCAGTGGTACTGTGATTGGTGCAACTGAGATGATATTCATTGGTGCAAGGGTGCTTATGTAGTTTTAAATATTTGCCTGAAGACTAACTGAAGGTCAATGAAAATGGATCCACCATGTTATTGCTGTTGTTAGATGTTACATTACAACATGGGAAAGATAAATGTCCACCGCCAGTAATTCAATGGACTGAGGATCTTACAACTTTATTAACATTTCAGTATATAACATATAGAGGATGGGCATATTTTTAGATATTTGGAAACCATTTATAAATGCTTATCTGTAGACTTGCTACCAAAGTTGTTACACTTTCTTTTGTTTTTTAAAAAAATCTCTTTCTGTTTGGGGTAATTAGAAAAAATAACAATTGGTTCAAGGGTCAGGATCCAAGCTGTAGTAGAGTAATGCAGGCTGTCTGTTGGGTACCAGAGAAGAGTATCTAAGAGCATTAGTTATTGTCCTGGAAACTTGGGTCATTACTCATGGCCAAGGTGCAGGGTGCTTTGGAGGGCTTTGATTAATGTGCCTTTGGCGTTCTCAGGTAGCTAGGCTACTTCCTCTTGAAAGCACCTGGAGAAATATATGTGTTAATGGACAGACCCTCCCTTGATATCAAAAACTGATGGATGTATCTGCCTCTCTGACTCCAGAGGTCCAGATGATCTCAGGGCACCAAAAGACATGTGGGGGGAAGGGGGGAGCTGAAGACAACAACAGGTCAATATCATCACCTGTTTTCCTCTTTCTCTCTCCACTTTAACTGTCTTTCAGCTACTCCCAACATTTGTAAAGCAATGAGCATGCTCAATCCTCACTAAGCTGTTTTTAGGGTGAGTGGGTCTTTTTTAGGGTGTTTTTAAGCTGTTTTTAGGGTGAGTGGGTCTTCCCCCCCCCAATTTTAGGAGATTATCCAAATATGCTGAAATCTTGATCTCAACTACAAATGGGACCATTTTTCTGCATTGATGATAGTCACTAGACCATGATGTGTACTACTATATGGGGTCCTATAAAGAATCGCAGGCAGATTCCTTCTTAATTTCGTTTTCAGATCTCCCCCTCCAGAATTCTCCAAGTATGCAAAGGCTTCAGTATGTTGGTTTCTCCATTTCCCTTTGTCGTTTTCATCTTTTAATTGCTCTCAGCATGTCAGCACTTCCTGGAATATCCTCGGTCTTCATCTGAACATACTTCTCTGCATACTTGTGAAATCTCCCAGTTATACAGGTGGCCTGGTTTTGCTGCTTTGGTGACTGGCACAAGCCTACCACAACATTATTACTACATGCAGTAAAATCAAGTAATGGTTACTGTCGCAGGAAAAAGGAAAGGCATCATTGTTGGAGAGAGTGCTGCAGGAAAAAGGAAACATGCCCTCCCTTCTGGATTGGATGGGGAGGCACAGCTCTCACTGATAGCTGCTTTCACCTATAGTTCTCATCACCTAAATTAGGAGCTAACCTTAATGACCCTTAAGGGAGGTCATAGACCACTGGATATAGAAGGTAAACAAACAATTTATTTTGGGAAATCAAAGGGAAGAGTGAACATTAAGCCATTGGGGGTGGTAGAATAGGAAAGACAAATAAGAATATTAAACAGCCTCCCCCACACATAGGTCAAAGGGCCTTAACAACAACAAACACAAAATCCAGCCAGTGTTACCCAGTGCCCCTCTATAAGCCTTATCTTGAAAAGCTGAGTGTCTCAGCTTTCTTCCACAGCTTGTAGAAGTGACACTGCTTCATCTGGATTGATGGCTGAGGATGGCAGGCCAACTCTTTTCTACTGAAAATACTCTTGGATATGTTTGAGAAGCCCTGAGGATTTTGATCATTTGCAGTGGGTTCCAGACCACCTGTCTAATGAAATGCTGTCATTTATTAACACTCTGTATTATTTTAGTACCTTTTCTAAGTTCTCAAAAATGTTTCACCTTTTGATAAATCTCACAACAATTGTCTAGGCAGGCCAGTCTAATTTCCCCCATTTATGGACTTGGCAGGTGGGGCTGAGACACCAGTACTTTGCATGCAAATTCATCACAAAGCATTCAACTCAGAACTCATGCCCTTTAAATACTATGGCTACAGATTTGGGAAATTCCTAGCACATTATCTGGAACTGATGTCACTTCTGGGGTGGGAGGTGCTGGTCATGATATCACTTCCAGGAGACATTCTAGGAATTCCAGCAATCTTTATGCTGAAGACTGTAGGGATTGGGGGGGGGGGATTCCTAGAGCATCACCACTGATGCCCCCCTCTCATTTTTTTTCTCCAGCTGCTAAAATTAGTAAGGGCAGGGGACTGAGAGTAGAGGGTTGCCTACTGCCACCATGGGGAATTCCTGACCTACAGCATCACTATTGATGTTGCTCCACCACCACCACCACATTTTTCCTAAAATTAATGTGGGCAGGGGACTGAGGGTGGAGGGTTGCCTAGTGCCATCAGGCAAATGCCAGTCCTGCAGGTAGTTCAGTAGCCCTGCCCCTTTCTGTCTCCTGCAAACATACAAACAAACAAAAGCTTCTCCAGCAACATTCACTTTGCTCAGGAGACAGCCTCACTCTCTCCATCTGCCTGCTCTCCGACTCTCCAGCTCTTTTTCTCAGCTATCCCACACACACTAGTGATGACTTATCAAGCAGTACTAAGTGCTTCAGCATCTCCCCAGGGGAAATGTAAAAGGCAACAGGACCAAAAGGTTTCACTTAATAATATTTCCATTTCAGTTTGCCAGCATACCCGATAGAAATTACTCCAAACAAAAACACTCAAAAGCAGTTCAAAACCCAGCTAAAAAACAAACAAATCCAGGCCTTTGGTGGGACCATTGTACTTCAGAGTAAGGGGGGGGCATACAGGAAGGGGCTTTGGCACAGTTGAAGAGCTTCTGATTTGCATGCAGAAGGTCTCCATTTCAATCCCCAGTATCTCCGGTTAAAAAAGCACCAGTCAGTAAGGGATGTGAAAGACGTCTACCTGAGAACCTGGGGAGTGCTGACTGTCTGAGTAAACAGTACTGATCTTGATGGCCCAGTGGTCTGATTCAATATAAGGCAGCTTCCTGTATGTTCATGTGTGTGTGTTCACAAGGAAAGGAAGTGACTGAAGATCCATAACTGAGAAGAAGGAAGATTGTCCTGTACTGGGCTTCTCCACCTTTCCCCTGTCCTTTTATTACAATCAGTCAGTAATGAGTGGGCTTAATATGCAGTAAAAATTTCCCAGCAGCTGGGCAATGCAGGGGAACTCAGGATAGCCTCTGAGGCTTCTGCTTGAACAAGGGAAATGAGGCAACAAGCTGACTAATTGAGGTTTAGAACCTGGTCAGTTAGGTACATCTGGAAGGTTAACCCGAATGTCTTAAATAAACCCCATTTTATCACAGCATCTAAATAAGCCTATGCTACACAGAGTGTAATTGTAAAATGTCAGAAAAGTACATTCTTTTTGTTCTGAAATGTCTTTAGGACATTGATGGTCCAGGATCAGAGTGCCTTCACGATCACCTTCCATTGTAGGGTTGCCAGGTCTGTTGAGCGCACGCTGGGTGATGTCACCGGAAGTGATGTCAGCACGTTGGGGGCGTTGCCAGGGCAACACTCTGGCAATCGCCCCAAAACTCTATGGTATCATAGAGTTTTGGGGCGATTGCCAGAGTGTTGCCCTGGCAACGCCCCCAATGTGATGGCATCACTTCCGGGTGATGTCATTACGTGGGGGAAGTCGTCCAGGCTGGACGACTTCGGGGGTGGGGTTTCCCCCGCCAGCCCAATGCTGGCCGGCGGATCGGGAATCCCTGTAGTGGGGGATCCCCGCCCCCCAGGCTGACTTGGCAGCCCTATTCCATTGCCTTCTTCCCACCAGTTGAGGCTACTGCAGAGGCCCCCAAGTCCAGGTGTTTCTCCTCCCTGGGACACCTGGGGCAAGAAGGAGGAGCATTGTGGAAAGGGCCTTTTTCAGCTGACGCACCACAGCTTTGAAATTCCCTTCACAATGAAGTTCTCCTAGAAGCAAATCTACTGACCTTTGAGCACCCAGACCAAAACAGTTTTATTGTCCCACACCTTTGGTTAATCCTCCCTAGCAACGGAGTACTCCACTGATCTCATGTGAATTTTTAATAGATGTAACTGTGCCTAATAATTGTATTTGCTGGTTTTAGTTTAATATCCCTGCTGCAACTGTGGCAGTTTTAGAAACATATGTGAATGGCTTGCTTTAGAAGCTTTTCCACCCCTTTGTTTAAAAGTAGTTAACTGTCTGGGGGGGGGGGGGGTTAACTGTCATCTGGTTTTATTGGTGTTCTGTTTTTATATAATTATATTCTGCTGTTTTGCTGGTTTAATACCTGGTTTAAATATTATTCTTATCTCTATATTTTTTTTAAAAAATGTTGTGCAATGTTCTATGAATATTTTATATAGAAATATCTTAAGTTAATGCAGGGCTCTTTTTGGGCAAGAAGGCACAGGAACGGAGTTCTGGCTGGCTTCTGAGTTGGCCATGCATACAGCCTCCCCCCCCTTGGGTTCCCCAGGCACCTCACAAGCTGCGGGGTGCCTGGGGAAGCCGAGCCAACCTAGGGAGGGAAGGCAGTTTAAACTGCCTCCCCTCCTCCGGTTCCCCAGGTGACTTGCAGCTGTGGGGCACCTGGGGAAGCCGATCCAGAAACTGCCTTCCTTCCCTTGGGTTCCCCATGCACCCCGCAAGCCGCAGGGCACCTGGGGAAGCTGATTCTGGGAGGGAGCTGTGCAGTCAGGGGTGTGGCCTAATATGCTAATGAGTTTCTGCTGTTGGGTGTGGTCTATTATGCTAATTAGTTCCTGCTGGGCTTTTTCTACAAAAATAAGCCCTGAGTTAATGTATCAAAGTATTTTAGTCATGTAGGGATCTATTTGTTACTGATAAAATGAAGACAAAAATCTGGTCCATTAAAGGCATTTTCAGTGCAATCCTAAGTAGAGCTACACCCTTCAAGACCAATTGACTTCCATGGACTTAGAAATGTGTAACTGTGTTGGAAAACACTGTTATAGTTGTTAGAGTGTCAGAGTAAGAATTTGGAGGCCCAGGTTTGAAACCCTATCCTACCCTGGAAGCATGCAGGGTTACCTTGGGCCAGAAACACACTCAGCCTAACCTACCTGACAGTCTTGTTGTGAGGATAAAATGGAGAAGAGGAGAATGGTGTAAGTTGCTTTGGGTCCCCATTAAGGAGAAAGGTGAGGTATAAATGAAGTAAACTGATTAATAATAAATAAACTTCAATATTTGTCTGCTGTACTCACCAGACAAAGAATTATCAAAGCCTAAGCAGATTTATTCAGGTTGATGAGTAAAATACGGAGATTGAAAAAATGATATGACTTATAGAATAAAATCTAGATATGCCACTATAGAATAGGTTCACACGAACACATGAAGCTGCCTTATACTGAATCAGACCATCAGTCCATCAAGGTCAGAATTTGTCTACTCAGACTGGCAGTGGCTCTCCAAAGTCTCATGAACAAACAGAATCAAAAAAGATTGAGAAAAATGCTACTATAATATAATAATAAATAACAATAATGTGACACAATCAAGACCATAAATTCAGTTCCTTCAATAAGGTTTTCACAAGATCAAGGTTTTCACAAGATGACGAGGTTTTCTAGAATAAAATCTCTCGTTTCATCCGTCATGGTCTTCATCCGAACAGGAATATCTTATGTAAAAAACATTGAATCAGTAATATATATCATACAAAAGATGTGGAGATATGAACCATAATAAAATTTATACATACTTGATGTGTTGCATGATGCATACATAAGGGCATAATTGTCAAAACATCATCAGCCGAATAGCACTATACTCTGTAAGATAATACACAATATAAATTGCAATATACAACAATCTTATAAAAAGTTACACAAATTTAATTTTTTTAAGAAAGAATTTAATAATGTTTAGATCATGAACTAGAGGAAGTTGTACGGGTCAAGTGGGTAAAGAAATATGATAACGAGGATGGAGATTATCTAAATGCTTTTAATGTTTAATATGATTTCTTGTAAGAGTAGAACTTAAGGAAAATGAAGTGGTAAGATATGTATAAAATATCTGGATATATGTATGCTTAATAAAAATATTAATAATTAAAAAGACCTTAGTATTGGGAATTTATGCCCCGAATGAGGACAAAGGGAAAGAAAATGATATTGAAAGTACAAGTAGATACTGTCTTAATGGATAATGGGGCAATCTCAATTTTTTTTCAAGTATTATTCCAATTAATATAAAAGACAAGACATCTCTATGATGAAAATATAAGACTATATCAGAAATCAAAATTTACCTAAAATTATAGAAGAACAAAGACAAATTATGAATAGACCAAGAACAATAAGAGGTAGTGGAAGCTATTTAAAAAGTTAAACCAGTGAAAGATTCTATAATAAAATGGGCTAAAATTTGGGGTATCATATACAAATGGAACAATTTGAGAATATGTGGATTAAGGGTCTTACATTCACTCTGAGTTCTACTCTTAAAGAGAATTTCTATAAAATGATGTATCATATGTCCCCAGAAAAATTAGCTAGAACGTACAAAAATACTATGAACAAATGTTGGAAATGGGAACAGCAGGTAGGGACATTTTATCGTCTTTGTCACACTTGTAACAAAGCTAAAAAAATTGATACAAATTCATTTGTTAATACAGAAAATCTAGAAGATTAATGTACAATTTAAATCACAGGCTTTTCTGCTGGGACTAACGGGCAACTAGAAAACAGACATGGTATTTTGCTTTTATATATGACAATGACAGCAAGACTTTTACATGCTCAAAAATGGAAGAATCCAATACTGCCTACAGTAGAGGAATGGTTTGTGAAGATGCTGGAGTTAGCTGAGATGGCTAAACTTACTGCTTGGATTAGAGAGAAGATATTATCCACGTTTATGGTAAATTGAAAACCCTTTATTGACTTTTTGCAGGAAACTAGAGAAAAATGAACTGATGAGCTGTGGTTTTGAAAATTAAGAGGGGGAAAAGGATTGTAGAAAAATGAGGTTTTATTTGGATAACAATAGAACAAATGTGAATTCTGTAATTATACCAATAATTGTCATAGATAAAATCAAAAGCTTTTCATTTATATTTTTCTTCTTTTTCATTTTTCCTTTGTTTTTTCTTAATTTTCTTTCTTTTTTTAAAAAAAATATTTCAACAAAATTCATTTTTAAAAAAAGATTTGCTGTATCTATCAGAGATGGCTCTACTGTAATGCTTGTTCTGAACATTTACTAACCTTCAAAAGTAAATACCATTATTTACTAGTCAATGAAGGAAAGGAAGATGAACATTATGCATTAGCCAGAGATCTGGTTAGCTTTTAGATTTAACAGTAAACGTCAGATTGTTCTGATTTTTCCCTTTAGCATCCTAAAATATTAGTTTTTTGACATTTACTGTAATGTATAAATGTATTTCAGTTTAAATGATCCAAACCATATCTTTTAAGCACCTTCCAGCAGATTCACTTGTCCGGGTCTATAAATCATTGTAATGACACATATTAATTAATTTATAATTCAAATACATCTAACATGAACAATCATATTCATTCAAATAACCAGTTCTTTAGAAAGCAAGAAAGAAAAATCCACAAGTGCATATATAAGACTCCACAAGTGCATATATAAGATAAGGCTACTATAAGACTCATACTTATGTGACGTTTCATTTCCCATTAAACTCTTAAACTGTTTCCCTATTCCTGAATCATAAAAATTCCTCTGTTACAAGCTGACTCTTTTCAGCCAGTTCTAAGCAGCTTTTCTCCACAGTTTCACTCAGCCAAATTCTCTCCACTTTTTAGCTGCCACCTCCCAGCTGCTCTCTTAACAGCTATTTTCCAACTGTCCACTCACCAACATTCTGTCAGCTCTCATTGGTCACTCTAACCTGTCTATCACAGTCCTAATTTGCTCCCAATTCCTCCAGCCCCCATTCACCATGGCCCCCACCGTGCTCACAAAAAGACCGCAGTGATTATAACAGCACCTGATACCATTTCCCTGCATATTCCCATGTGAGCTGGATTGCTCGCTTGGAAAAGAAACTGACTTCATCAACCAGGCCCCAAAACGGATTCTTAACTATTTCCCATCATGCAGTAATTATGAAAGTCAAGCAAAATAATGTATTTATGTAAGGCAGAACTAAAGGAGCATTCCTGTATCCCTGTAGTGTCCTTGCTCTGTAATATACAGAAGGGCTGAGTATCCTTGTGTTGTAGACTCACCTACATCATTTTTGATAATTACGATAATAAGTACACTGCATTGTCTCGGCCTTATGTAACCAGAAACAATGCCTTCTGTTTGAAGGCACTTTGTCTGGTTTTGTTTGGCAAAGTTCATTGCTGCATGATTTCACCTCAGTTTTACCTCTACAAGTGCTGGTGAAATTTTAATGGCTGCCAAGGTAAAGTGCTCATTCTGAGAAACTGCAGCACCAAAATAAGATGTAAACATTGTATGGGCTGTAGGGCTGCCAACCTCCAAGTGGCACCTGGTGCTCTCTAGCTATTACAATTGATATCCAGATGATCAAGATCAGTTCCCCTGGAGAAAATGGCTGCTTTGGAGGGTACACTCTATGGCATTATACCTTGCTGAGGTCCCTCTTCGGGGTCCAAAATCTCCAGTTATTTCTCAACCCATAGCTGGCAACACTAATGGGCCGCTATGTGGTACCATTCACATTTTTAGGGCCTACACCTCATGTTTATTGGAAAGCTGTAATAAAGCAAGTACCTTCGAGGGTTGACGGCATACAGCACAAAAGAAGGTCATGGCTGAGAAAAACTGTGCATTATTTAGTCAAACTGTTCCTGAATTGTAGGTTCAGGTGGGTAGCCGTGTTGGTCTGAAGCAGCAGAAAAAAGTTTGAGTCCAGTGGCACCTTTAAAACCAACGATGTTTTATTCAAGGTGTATCTGAAAAGTGTGCATGCACAGGACAGCTTATACCTTGAATAAAACTTTGTTGGTCTTAAAGGTGCCACTGGACTCAAAATTTGTTCTGTTCCTGGACTGTACCATTTTAAACAGCAGATAGTGGATAATGTTTTTGAGAGCTTACCCATGACAAAAAAAAAATGTCCCCCTGCTCCCCATACACTGCAACAATTCACAGGTGGCAATAAGAACATGCTTGTATCCCCTGTATTTTTGTATCTTAAGCAGGGGCATATTCCTCACATATTATCAGCAAAGACAAACACATATTATATTTCCAGTGCTGGATTTCCCCATTTTTCTAGCCCAGAATGTGATTTCAGAAGCAGACCTGAACCACAACTGAGGCAAAAAGAAAATATCCTTTATAAAACACATCCCACCATGTCTCAAGACCAATGTGATTTTTTCTGCCCGCAACTGCTCCAAGAAGACCAAATGCGTCTATTCCTACAAATAGACCAAAACAAAGTACATCTACAAAGCTGTAATTCTCACACACATAACCCTCTCACAAATCTTTAATACTCTAACACAGCATATCCAGGGCTTAGGTGCGCTAGAGCGAAAAATATATACATACGTTGTTAGTACAGGCAAATCCTGGCGTTAGCCATTATGAATGGCCTTGATTTATGTGCTGTCATCAAGACATCAGTCATGTCAATGGAAAGCCAGCAGCAGCAACAACAACAGTAGCGAGAAGGGAAATATCAGAGCCAAGAAGGGATGGGTCCTCTCAACCACCTGAGGAGAAGGCAAAGAGAAAAAGGAAGCAGTCGGATTCACAGTGTGCCGTTGTCCAAGAACAGAGGAGCAAAATCATTACTACTTCTCTGGAGGTTGACTAATGCCTCACATTGTTTTTGATTAGTGATAGCAATAGAACGGAGCCGGGGAAAAGAGATGACAAGTGGAGAGGTTTGGAAATGCTATTAAAGAAAGAGCTCTGGGTTTCTCGAACAGAGGGCAGTCTGATACGAACCCAACATCAAAGGTACTTAAGGAACTGGTCATGGAAGAAACGCTTTAGCAGATGAAGATGTTGGGCTTGCAGTTCACAGCACAGATGGCATACATATTCTGAGAGGAAATGAAAATGTACAGTGGGGCAGAGAAAACAGGCAGCAGAACATTTTTTAAAAAAAAGCTGTATAGATGAGGGTTTTAGAGCCTGCATTGCAGGTCACTGTCTGGTGGGCCAGCTGCTGTGATCCCATCTCTTTGATAATTATATGGCTAGAAAGCTATCCCTTAGACCAGGGGTCTTAGCCCATAGACACCATGGTTGTTATGCACTGGATCCTGCAAGGCTGAGGTGTGAAGCAGATGGAAAGGCAGCGAATGATGTTGTTTCATGCCACTCAGTCCCTTCTGTTTTGTGTAATTTGTGGACAAGGAGCACAAACCCATTTGCTTTTTTTGAAGCTTTCCCATGATTCTAAACCACTTTGCCAGCCAATGTTGTCAGGAAAGTCTTCGATGCTGCTGAATGCACAAAATCAGTACATTGCCAGTACTGTGGGAAACACCAGTGTTATACATGGGGGGTACATGTTGATGGGCCATGGGTGTTTGAAGCCATGGACAGGTAATTGCTTTACCTGTTTGCTCCAGGAAACACTGGTGTTTCCCAAACCCAGTTGTGCTGGGTGATATACACTGGGGCAAGAAACTTTGGTCTATGATAAAATGAAATACTGATCCCTTCCACACGAGTGAGATAATCCAGAGGGGAAGCGAGGCTTTTTTGCTCTGGAGCAATTTGCCCCGCAGTTGCATGATCACAAAGGTCTGTGGACCTGCCGGGGCAACTTGCTATTGTGTGATCAGACACAACTGCGGGCAAGTTTTTTGTGTGTGTGCTTGGTTTCTGAGGCACTTAAACAGGGGATTGATGAATCACCTCCCCACCCTAAGGGCTTTCGATGATGCGCACATGGAGAAGGGGGGAGAAACCAATAGTGTGGCATCGGGATAGCATGTGATCTTGCTATCCGCAATGCCACACTTTGGCGTTGGAGTGATCACTCTGGGAAACTCCGGCTTTGAACTGCTGCAAACCATTTGATACTGGAGTTTCACTAGTAGCTTTTTACCACGATTCCCCACCGGATCAAAATGGTTTGCGACAGTTTGACGACAGTTGTGGGATGCTTCCCAGATGTGCTGGTGTGATCACGCCACTTTGATCCAGTGGTGAATGGTCCCTCTTCCATGGCAAATGGGTGCGTATGATCACGCCCACTGACATACTGCATTGCAAATCATTCATTTAAGAAAAGGCAAAGAGTACTATTTTATAGCAAAACTGCTTTGTTCCTTAATAGCTGACAACAAAAGCAACAACAATAACAACAACAATAAGAACAACAACAATAAGAACAACAACAGCTGGCATTATTGATTGGAAACAATCAGAATTAGAAGCAATAGATTGCAAAACTCACAAGATAATGACAATACATCACTCACTACACCCTAGAAGTGATGCTGATCATCTTTACTTACCAAGAAAATTAGGTAGAAGAGGTCTCTGGAAAGTTAAGCAAGCAGCTGAAGTGGGAAAACGAGCACTGAAACAAAACACTGCAATCTCAGGGGGCAGCAGAATAGAAAAAGAAAGAACAAGACTGATTTCCCACGAGGTGCTGCTCCGGCGTCGTTCTTCCCTTTGCCTCACTTGCGTGCTTGAATTTCCCACTATTTGCCCCATGCCACATTTTGACCCGCGGCGTTGCCCCAATTCCCCCATGGGTTCAGTGATCCTCAAAAAACAGGATCACTGAAGTCGCGGGGGAATTCAGGCAAAGCCACGGGTCAAAACGCGGCACGGGGCAAATAGTGGGAAATTTAAACATGCAATCGGCGCAAAGGGAAGAATGACGCCGGAGCAGTGCCTCGTGGGAAGTCGGTCCAAGAGAAGATCACAAAATACAAGACCTATGAATAGAGTTAGAGCATCTCTGAGAGGAGAAGGTGACCATCATGCCAGTTGTCATTGAAGCCCTTGGAGCGCTCCCTAGAAGTCTCAAGAAACACCTGGGCATTGAACAAAGAACCCCAGCTCAGCTCCAGAAGACAGCAAGAATCCTGCGAAGATACATCTGCAATTCCCAAGAACTCGGCTAGATCTCGAATTGCAGAATACTATTTACCAGTCAAATATCTGACTGTGACAATACAACAACGTTAGTCCAAACTGCAAAATTACTGAAAGTTGGGATTATTCAAAAATATTCAGACCAGGCCTTTCTTCTGGTGTCTGGTCATATTACTCCAAGTTCCAAAGGGTATGAGTGAAAGGAGAGAGACTGACTCAGCAGGTATGTAACTGACAGGGAAGTTTAGCACTCAGCAGAAGTATACACAATTGTTGCCAACAAAGATGACTTCTAAAAAGGCTTGCTTTTTCCAGAGACATATTTGATTTAATTACCTATAAACTCATTCATAGGCATTAGAACCAGGGCTTTTTTTCAGAGGGAACATGCCTTGTTTAAAAGATCATGAGTTTTCAGTATACAGATTGAAAACTTCATTGCCCTCTTGAGGGTCCCGGCATCTCTTTTTCCAAAAGAAAAAAGAAAAAAGAAAAAAAGCCCGAACCACAGGTGTCATTTTGCTGGCTCCTATGTTCCAGTAAGTCTGGAGACACTTTTGGCAGGGCAGGGCAATACTAATTGGTGTACCTTTCAAAGGGGCTCTGCCTTCTTAGTGCAGGCAGTTGCTGAACAGTGCTAAACCATCAACCCATGGGATTAGCTAGTTGCCACTGGGGCTGAACAGAATTTTTCAGTTCCCCTATTCGGGCACAGGTATGGAATTATTTCTGGCTGTATCATTGGCTGCAGACAGACTTGTGTTCTGCCGCGCCTCCGCAGTGCGGCAGAACAAGGCGGGGGGAATTGCCCCCACCGTGCGGCATTCGCACGCTGCCGCAAGGAAGCCGCCCGCAGCGTCCAGACTGTGGGCAGCTTCCGGCGGCGGCATGCGAATGCCATGCAGCTCCCCCGGCTGGCGCGCGTTCACACCTACCGGAAGTGGGTGGAACGCATGCTGCAGCAGCCAGGACACCACTTTTAAGTGGTGCCCAGCTGCTGCAGGAGGAGCGCGGCGCCGAACGCATTGTGCCCAGCCTGCCTCCTCCAGGCAGATGTGGCAGTCTGGACTGCCGCTCTGCCTACGCTTTTAAAGTGGAGGCAGAGCGGGCAAGACTGCCAGTCTGTCCTCAGCCATTGTGTTGTTTGACAGTGTGGGATAAATAGGCTTATATTTTGAACTGGCATTAGGCCATAACTAACTGGGGGTGGCAGAAATAGGGCAGGTTGCTCAATATAGGTAGGATAAATTGGTAAGTACCCTGAGGCTTTGGATAAAGGACTATTTCTGGAACAGTCAATCATTTGTTGTATGGTGGGGTGGGAAAGGAATGCATATGGTAACTGAGCAGTATCAACCTAATCCTTGGTTGCCTATGTAGCACTTTTGGGGTGTGGGGTGAAGCTTGGCACATCTCAGCACAATTCATGCGCAAGCAAGATTTAACAAGAGTTTTGAGGCAAGGTGGAATTGCCCAGATATTTGTAGTCATTAGGCTTCCTAATTGCAATCCACCCTAAAAGTAGAATAACTTTAATGATGCAGGTCAGCCATTGCAACAAAGTAGTTTAACTCAGGCAATGCACCACAAAATGCTTTGGTTTTCATCTGAGAGGTGCTGATACAAGCAGCAGTGGCTCCTATTTGCTTAGTGTTCTGTTCTGTCTTAGACTGCATGGTACATTGCTTGTACATATTGACAAAAAGACTGGCAATGCTGCAGACTGGGGGTGATATGGTAAACACTGTATCCTGCCAGTGATAAGCAACACTGACATGGCCAGGCTTATATCAGCACACAGGCTGTCTACAGGGGCTGCGGTCAGACAGGCAGTTTAGCCTGATACAGTTGCTGTTCCTTTATGGATTAAATGGGCTCAGTCACACAGCCACATCTGGTGCCCACTCCCCAGTTGTACTCATCCCACCATATGACAAATTGGATGTGGAATAAACAGCCAATGGAGAAAGTCTGGTGCTTATGGATGTCCCTGCACTCATCCCACGTTTCCAGATGTCTGAACTCTCATCTTGCAAAGTCAAGCCATTTGGGAAGTCTGAACCTTCCCTTCTGTTCTGCCTCCTTTTCTTTTATTTTGGATCAGGTAGAGATGTGTGCATAAGCTCATAAGCGCCCCTGGCCTTATCAGTCACCACAGCCAAGTAGTCATTCTGGATCAGGAGTCCCTGGAGGAATTGTTTCTGAGCAACAAATCCCCCCCCCAAAAAAAAACCTCTCTGTCCTGTTTCTGCATCAGAGTCTGAGAGCATCCCATGATTGACACAAGGATAAATGCACTGATGTCAATGGGACTACTCTCATGTAAATCTGCACTTTACTTCCCCACCCCCATGTATTCCATAGAAGAAAGGTGAAGGGAAGGAGGCTGAGAGGGGCCAGAGTACTTTGCAGAGAGCTTGTGGGGCTGTCAGTAAGGAGCCAGAGCTTTGGATACATGATTATGTATAGGGGTGAAAGACCCCCCCAAAAAAAGAAAGAAAGAAAGAAAGAAAGAAAGAAAGAAAGAATGCCGCAACAATCTGAATAATTGACTGTGGGATGAGCCCTCAGTGAAACCAGTTCAGGGTGGGATGTCTGAACAAAACTTCCCACAACTTTTTAAACTGCTGCAAATGGAGGTACCTTGGGTTAACCCCCAATGTATTTTTCATTTTTAGTTTTCAGATTTGTCTGCAAACCTGGAGCTTTTTTCAGGATTGTAGATAGATCTGTCTTGTGTGTTCATGGCTTCACTCTCTGGATTTAAGTATCTACAGATGTGGCCACACTGAGAATACACTGATGAAATACAGACAGTATAATACTTCCAATAAGCAATGTAGTCTAAAATGGGAAGAAAAGAAAGTGGCCTAAAACTTCCACAGGCAATTAAAATTAGAACCTCATTAACCAAATAGAAAGTGCCCTTCATGTAGAATTCTGTTTTCCACATCCTATTCCCTTTATACAAATGTGAGGTAACATCTGGAAACATCCAAGAGGACACTTATCATTGTCCCTTCATCAGTTATCACTACTATTTAAACAAAATCTTATTATATTTATAGTGTTGTTATTTTATCCTACTGTGAGCCACCTTGGATGCTTGTTGTGAAGCAGAAAGATGCCATATTTTGTTTAACTAAACAAAGTCTTGTATCATCTATCAATTAATACTTGGTAGCCATGTTGGTCTATAGCAAAATACCCCTCCCTGAAATCCATGTAATGCCTCATATAAAGCCTAAGCAAAATGATGCAATATACTGTGTACAACTTCCAAGTTGTCCAGAACCCACAAAAAGGGGCTATGGCCACAAACCCCCATTGTCAGCATCCTGCGTAGAAAGCTTTGCTGATTGCAGTATACATAGGGTGTGGCTTGAATCAGGTTGCCCCCTTGACATGCTGGGAACAAGAAACAAGAAACAGAATCCATCCAGTTAAACACACAACAAAATTTGGTTTTCTATTGTCTGTGTGTATCTGCCACCATTTCCGTTCTCTTCTTGCCATTTGCTTAAGCAAGTGGTTGTGCACAAAATCTCAGGTCACAGAGAAGCCATTGCTCCCTTAGGAGTTGCGAGCAAATGTTGTTTGTCTTCCTAATGATGCTAATGATTATAATTATTGTCATAATTAACTCTTCTGGTTGTAATGAATGTTCTATGCAAGTTACATCAGGTTGTACAAGCCTACAAATTACTCAAAGTTTCTTTAAAACAAAACAAAACCCTAAATTTTTCTGAAGGAAAATTTCCCACATATTATAATCTGTGAATCCAAGAAGCACTGAAGTCATAAAGTCGCTTAATCCAAGAAGTAGGGCTGCCAAAAGAAATGGGTTGGAAAGCTCCAGAAGATTTGGGGTGGAACCTGAGGAGGGCAGTGTTTGGGGACTTTAGTGAGATAGAATGTCATAGAGCCCACCCTCCAAAGCAGCCATTTTCTCCAGGGGAACTGATCTCTGTAATCAGGAGTTCAGCTGTAATTCCAGGACCCACCCGGAGGTTGGTAGCTCGACCAAGAAGTGAACAACTACCCCAAGTAACTGGAGTTTAAAATCTCTATTCTATCTTCAACAATCAAGCAGTCTCAAATCCCACATCATCTTTGTGTAATGTTGATAAAATGTCTTTCAGTAAATGAATGCCATGACCTGATTTCCTATCTCTATGAAAAATCCCTACACAAAAACTTACCATCCTCATCAATGTTCCCTTCCTCATTAGATCCACATTAGGATCAGTAATAAGGCCTTATCTAAACTTGTTCATCCGACAGATTCATTAATCATTAATGAACCTCTTTGTGGAGAAACATGAACATTGATTGATGTTAGCTTCAGGCCTCGGTAACAGGAGCACCTTTGTAAAAGATGCTACTAATTTCATTAAAGTAGAGACATTCTTGTGTTTTCCTGTCCTAGCTGGCTGGCCACCGCAGGTGGGGGTAAGATCAGGACTCTGCTTGTGGATTTTACTTAATTAGTACGTTGATTCATGGCTTTGTTCCCTGAAGGGACTCCAAGTAGCTTACAAATTTAACAAATACAATAATAGATGTACAATTTATATATATATATATATATATATATATATATATATATATATATATATATATAGTAATCGTCTATAAGCCGAGATGCTCTCAGATGGGGTGGTCTAGATCATTCAAGGGGATGAACCGTAAACTAGGGGCCAAGGGCTCCTGTGTCTGGCCACACCCAAGTATGTACCCTAACATGACTTTTTGGTTTATTTCATGGAATCCTTCTTTTGTAGCAGAAAAACAAAAGAGGTAGAAGAAAAATCCTTAAGTCTGACCTTAAAACAACAAAGGTTTAGATACAAAATAGAATAAAATATTCCTTCAAACTTGAGTCTCAGCCAGTTCTGGGCGAACCCAGCTAATGATGATATTTTGAATGCTTCTTTACGAAAGGGGGTTATTAACGAAGCAGTGATTAGACCATTATTTATTATCATCCATGGGCACACATACAGAAACCTTCATAGGGAGCACTTGTCAACTTATGCCTATCCTCCATCTTGTGAACTGTATTGGCTGTTTTTGTAGGGGTTTTAATCTTGTTTAAATGGTTTAATTGTCTAAATTTATTGTTGTATTTATTGTTGTAGCCCACTCTGAGCCCTGCTGTGCAGGGGAAGGCGGGCTAGAAATAAAATTAAACAAACAAACAAACTCTGCAGATAGAAAAAAAGGTTTTATTATGTATAGACCAGTTTCAAACTTTCTTTTTCCAGGCAAGGCAGTAGAACAGGTTATGGCAGAGCAGTGCCAGAGGTTGCTGGATAACACAGTGTCCTTGATCCATTTGATGTGGTTTCAGGCTCAGCTCTTGCTTGATTTACTTGCAGCATTTGATATTGTTGATCATGTCTCCAACTGAACTGCAAACTGAAGGACTCTGGGAGTAAGTACCACAAACGCACCTGAGTAGGATTCTGAGTACAGCTGCTTAGAATTGCTCTCTTAGAGCTGAAGATGGGTGCTTCAGGACTAGTTCTTGAGTGGCTGAGAACTTTCTTAACAGGATGTACATATAGGGTGATTGTAAGCAGTGGTAAGCAGGATGTATGGTACCTATTATCTGAGGTCCCACAAGGATTAGCATTATCCCCAGTGCTTTTTATTATTTATGTGCAGCTGCTTAAATGATTATGCAGAGTTTGAAGTCTATATTTTCTTAAACATGACACAGCAACCTTTTATTTCTGTTCTGGGCCATTGCATTGAGGATAGGGTAGGGTTTTCAAGGCAAGAAATGTTCAGAGGTGGTTTGCCATTGCCTACTTCTGTGTAGCAAACCTGGACTTTTTTTGGTGGTCTCTCATTCAAATACTAACCAGGGCCAACCCTGCTTAGCTTTTGATATCAAAGAAGATCAGGTTAGCTGGGGCTGTCCAGGTCAGGGTGATGGTGCTAATCTTCTCTGTATTGTTCCAATTTTAGTATATGTGCTGCCGAAGTGAGCACAAGGGTGATGGTGATTACAAAGGGTTTGTAGAAGAGATTATGCTGCCCACTTTGGATGGAGCTGGCTTGGTTCTGACCAATGCAAAGCGATTAGATAATTGTGCCATGCTTGCCTATGATATTTGGTTCTGACCAAGTCAATAAAGAGTTTAGGGTTGGTTCTCAATCTAACTTGGCTGTTTGAAAAGTTGGTGTGATAGCAAAAAACACTTTTTGCCAACTGTATAGAGCCCATAGGTTACTTTTCCTAATGGTCTCAGCACACCCAGCCATACTGATCTATGCCACCATAAACTTGTTGTTTGACTACTGTAATAAACCTTCCCAGAGGAGGTCAGAAGATTGGCCTTCTTACTAGAGTTTAGAAAGAGATACAAAGTGCAGCTTTTAAAACAGGAACAGGGTAGGCAAGGGCTGCATTGGCTATAATTCTCGGTTTTGCGTCCTTCAGTAGGAAGATTGGGTTGAATCTCAACAGATGTTCCACTGGGAGGAAACAGTGCATGGCCTTCTGTCTGACCACCAAAAAAGGCTAGGCTGGGGATTATGGGACCTGCATGGACAAAAGCCATGTGGGACAGTGGCTGTCATAAGGAGGAAAAAGAAGAGGACAAATAGGTTTTTATACCCTCCTTTTCTCTACCTTAAGGAGTCTCAAAGTGGCTGAAAATTGCATTCACTTCCCCTTCCCACATAGGGTTGCCAGACCCCTGGTCTGGGGGGGGGTTCCCTTGATTTTTCGGGCTTCTGCCTGCCATTTGCCAGCTGGCCCCTGGGTAAGTCCCTCCTTCAAATAGGGACATCGCGTGGCAATGCTCTGCTTTTTGGACAAAACTCTATGGTTTTAGGACAACAAAACACAGAGTTTTGCCCCAAATGCAGAGCATCGCCATGCAATGTCCCCGACCTAATGATGTCACTTCCATGTGCATTTCATTACATTTTGCAGCCCTTAAAAAAGCTCCGACCACAACAAATCCCTTAGCTTCTAAGATGCTGTAAACAAGTGTCTTTTCACATTCATAATCGTTTATATTATTTTATGCAAAAAAAATGTATCCAAGTATTTGAGTTTTATGTAGCCACATGAAGTGGTAGAGCTGGTTCTGGGCAATTCTTTTTTTAGAACTTGGCAGAAGTGTGCACATCTGTCATGAGCCAGACTCATGTATAATATACATATATCTCTAACGACTGGTTTTCACTTGTAGGTAGACATAGTGACCCTATCATGCCTACCTACAGAAATGTGTGTTTTTTAAAAAAATTAAATCAGAAAAGTATAAACAGAAACTTCAGGCAATGGCTTGGAAAGGGTGCGGGGGAAGAGTGACAAACAGTCTGAGCAGCAAGGAGTTACTAGTCTGAGCAGCAAGGAGTTACTAGTCTGAGCAGCAAGGAGTTACAGATGTACTTAAAGGATACAATCCTGGGCAGGTTGGTGGTGGAAAGTGCTGTCAATTCACAGATAACTTTATGATGACCCTGCAGGGTTTTCAAGGCAAGAGACATTTAGAAGTGGTTTGTTATTGCCTGCTTACACGTCATGACCCTGGTATTCCTTGGAGGTCTCCCATCCAAACACTAGCCAGGGCTGACTCTACTTAGCTTCTGAGATCTGATGAGATCAGGCTAGCCTGGACTATCCAGGTCAGGGCCCTGTGCGCATTACTTTGAAGCAAATTGCTTTGAATAAAGTGGAACTTAATTCAGAGTGATCATGCTCTGCTCGTCTCTTAAGAATATCAAAAGAGCCCCGCTGGATTAAATCAGTGGTCCATCTAGTCCAGAACCATGTCTCACACAATGGCCAACCAGTTACTCTAGAAGGCCAACAAATAGGACATCTTTTGAAGTTGCCTCCTACCCCTGGGCTTCAAAGGTTTACTGCCTCCGAATAGGGATATTCCTTTTACTCACCATGGCAAGCAGCCATCTCTTTGGGATGGATGCCTTCTCTGTTTTTTTTGCTCTAAACTGGATGTGAGGTTGCAGATTCAAATCAGGGTCCATGCCATTTTCGTGATGTCAGGCAATTCCCCATGGAGAAAAGATACAGAGCCCCTCTTCTCCCTCGTGCCAAATTCTGGATTCCTCTGCAGCCACCATTCACACTTTCAAATAACCAATGAGATCCATTCACAGATTTCTTGATATCATGATTAATTTGGTCCTAACAGTCATAGGTGAGGCTAATAATGTACCGGGTCCATTCTTTCCCAGATGGAGATATGATGATGGTACCTATTTCACCTGTTGACTCTGACTGAGGAGTACAGCTGTCAAAGGCAGAGTAGCCCTATCAAAAGAAAGATGGCAACCCTCTTTTTTGTCCCATATTGTTTTCCTTTGTCCTCCTTCACTATTATGGAGACCTCAGCTGCTATTCAAATGGTCCTGGTGAAAGACAGCACACCCAGAACAGAGGATTTTCACTGGCAGCTCACTGGTGGGCATCCATAAACATGTCCCATTCAGTTGTGCTACAATCTGCAACTGCAGAGTTATCACTCTTAAGGTATATATGTTGAGAACATGTCACATACATAATTAACCTTCCCCATAATGTCCCAAAGGGGGGCTCTACCTATTCATATGAAGTGTATCCAAACATCTATGGACTTCACAGAGTGGGACATCCCCCACTTGTCTCTTTTTTGGCAGCCCTCTTCATTTTTGTTCCTGAGGGTCAGTAGATGCCATAGAAGGCAACAGTAAGGGTTCTGCAGCAGTAGGGAGAGATTGGCGGAAAATATTATCCCCTCTCCCACAGATGGAAATGACATTCCATCTGACAAACTGTGTCACTGGATACAGACCTATATCTATGAGAGAGCCAGATGAATCTTTGTGATGTAATTTCAGCCTATATAAGCAAGGGACTAACTATTGCATGTCCACAAAATAGTACCATATATAATGAGAAGAGACGCTAGAAAATTCATCAAAGGTATCAACCCTCTGTTGAAGCAGCAGAGATGAAACTGTCATATTATCCAGTGAGACACACACATTGGATAAAAGGCAAAACAAATGATATATTGGTTTGTAATGGATAACACTACTGTTCCTTGCTTGGCAGCCACATGTCGCCTTAGGCACTGACCGGGAACAGACAAAGACTTGTAGTGAAACTCCACCTGTACTCCCTTCCTCAGTACAACACAACTCATTGTTCAAGCTTCCAAGATGATAAAATAATAGAGGCAGTTTCCTGTTCCCCATTCTAGTTCATGAAACTGAAAACGGGTCTCTCAATTCATGATGAAATGAAATAATTTTAGGCATCCTTTGGCTGTGAACCACTGGCCAGTTGAAGTCAGTTTTATGGATACAGTCATGTGTCTTATTACCTCAAGGGTCTGGGGCAAGAAACATTACCATAGCACTGTCCTTTGTGGGTTTTACAACTTAAAGCATCCCAAGCCACTCTGACACATCTAACTGGTTGACCGGGGGTGTGGAATGGCATAGCCTATCCCAGCCTCATCAGATCTCAGAAGCTAAGCAGGGTCAGTACTTGGAGGGGAGAACGCCAAGATAGACTTTGAAAAGGAAGGCAATGGCAAACCACTTCTGCTTAGTCACTTGCCTTGAAAACCCCATGGAGTCACTATAAGTTGGCTGCAACTTGACAGCACTTTACATACATAGAACTGGTTGACTTTGTAAAAAAAAAAAAATTATCTGCCAGGACAAGGAATAGTTTAGATTTTGTTTGGATGTTTACACCTCGCTTTTCTTCCCAATTGTTCTCTCTTCTCTGTTGATCCTCACAACAGCCACCATGTGAGATATGTTAGGCTGAGAGAGAGAGAGAATAACTGGCCAGTGAGTCACCCAGTGAGTCGGGATTCAAACTAGCATTTCTCAGATCCTAGTCTGGTACCCTAACTACTATGCTATGTTGGCTCTCAGTACCTAGATGCCTAGAGTGTCTCAGCAAACACATTCAATAAAGAGGAGTATGCTTGGTAGACAAGGAAGAGATGGTCTTTACAGCTTGGTGGTTTCCTAACTGAAGCCAGAGTGAAAAAGTTGAAAGAAACCAGCAACGGAACCACACAATACTGCATATCTGTACTCATTCACCTCCTGGATTTTGTTATCCAGTAAGATGTGGATCCTACCAGTTTTATCTTAGTCATGGGCAATCAGGCATAAGAGGTGTTTTAGAGGTGGATACTAAATAAATGTACAGGCTTTTAAGACTAGGAAGAAAACAAGGATGGGCCCAGCAGGAACTCATTATCATACTAGGCTACACCCAACAGCAGAAAAACATTAGCATATTAGGCCACACCCCTGACAGCACAGCTCCCTCCCAGGATTGGCTTCCCCAGGTGCCCCGTGGCTTGCGGGGCACTTGGGGAACCCGAGGGAAGGAAGGCAGTTTCTGGATTGGCTTCCCAAGGAGGGGAGGCAGTTTAAACTGCCTTCCCTCCCTGGATCAGCTTGGCTACCCCACATGCCCCATGGCTTGCGAGGCACCTGGTGAACCTGGGGGGGGGGGGAGGCTGTAGGCATGGCCAACTCAGAAGCCAGCCAGAACTCCATTCCTGTGGGTTCCTACCCAAAAATAGCCCTGATTATCATCATCATCATCATTATTTTATTTTATTTTTATTATTAATGTATATTTTTAAATTAAATAATAGCAGCAAGTTGGCATGTAGATAATAAAGGAGTTAACAACATATATGAGAACCAAGTTTGAGTTCAGTGGCCTCTATAAGACCAACAAAGTTTAATTTCTGGGTATAAGTAGTAACAGAATGACTTAGCATCTGTAGTGTGATAAGAAGTCAATATCTCTGTTAAGCCCTGGGGGTTCCATTGTCCTGAGCAGTGTTCCCTCTAAGCTAAGTTAGTGTGAGCTAGGTCATAGTTTTTTAGCCTCGGCCTCACACATTTTTGTTGTTTTTAAATATTTTATTTATAAGCTTTTATATACACAAAAAAGAAACAAAGCTAACAGCGTATCTAAAGTAAAAGAAAAGCATCCAATGGAATAACATTGACAAAATACAAGCCCTTGACTCTGATAGGTTACTTTGGTTTTTTAGAGATTTTGCACATCCATTTATACAACTTAATCCAGGTTGTTTCAAACAAACCCTCCCTTTTCCCTTTTAACAATGTTGTTAATTTATCCATTTCGGCAACATTCAACAGCTTTTGTAGGAATTCTTCCCTATCTGGAATCCTATCTAATTTCCAATACTTGGCATACAAGATTCTGGCAGCAGTTATGCCATGCAATATCAAGTGTCGGTCAACCTTCTTATATATAACTGGAATTATATTAAGAAGAAAGAATTCTGGTTTAAATGGTAGCTTAAGCTCAATTATTTCTTGTAGTATCTTTTGAATCATCAACCAGTATTTATTTGCTTTACAACAAACCCAACACATGTGGCAATAGGTACCTATGTTTTGTTTACATTTCCAACATACGTTCATGGTTGGAGAGTATTCAGACAGTCTATCTGGTGATAAATGCCAGCTATAAAACATTTTATAGATGTTCTCCTTGTATGTAGTGGCTCTAGTAATTTTAAGATTAGTCTTCCACACCTTAGTCCAATGTTCCAGCTCTATATTACAGCCTAAATTTTGTGCCCATAATATCATAATGGGTTTAACAATCTCATCTTGCATTTTATAATCTAAAAGAAATCCATAAAGTTTTCTTATAAGCTTCTCATCCAAGCTTAACCACACTTTATCAAAATCTATTGGTTTTTCATAGAATCCATTGCTTTCATCCTTTTTCTGTCTTGAATGAAGCTGTATACTTTCGCACCAAGACAAATTGATATTTTGTTTTTGTAAGATTGCTAATGATTTTGGCTTATTGTTGGAGTCTAATAACTCATCACAGCTACAGCTCTTCTCTTTTGTGAAAAGTGTGGGTTTTATGATCGCCTCTAAGGGCGATACCCATTTTGGAGTCCTCATATAGAAACAATGTTTAACTTCCTTCCAGATTTTCAAAAGTGCTCCTCTAAGGATATGCTGTCTAAAATGTGCTCTTTCTTTGCCATACCATTTTTGTCTTAGCTCAGGAAGGATGGCTCCAGCCCAAACGAATTTATGCAGCAGCCAAATTGCTCGCTTACAACTTGAATGCCAGTAGCTCACAGAGTAGAATTTTTGCTCACAAGACTCCACAACTTAGAGGGCACATTGGTTGTGAGTACTGTAATAACTTGTAATTCAGCAGTCTCCCATTCCAGTCTGTTTCTGAAATTCCTTTGCAATAAAACAGCTACTTTAAGGTCCTTCACTGAGTGCCCTGGGAGGTAGAGTCTTCAGCTCTACATATGCATCTTGGCTCTGAGTGGCCCCTCCTAATGGCTGCCCCCCCACCCTCTTCCCCCCCCCCCCCGTAAGTAGCCCTTGAGGAGATTGTATTCCAATTTGTCTGAAAAAGTGTGCTTTGCACATGAAAGCTTATGCTTTGAATAAACCTTTGTTGGTCCTAAAGGTGCCACTGGACTCACACTTTGTTCTGCTGCTTCAGACCAACAGGGCTACCCACCTGATTTTTTTCTAGCTCCAGCTGTTATTCAAAGGGATACTAACAGTGGACTGTATGGACAACCTCTTCAAGAGCTGTTTAATGCTCAAGTATAAGATGGTATTTTATTTCCGAAACATTTTCCTTCGTTAAGCCTGCCTGGTGTTGGCCAGAGCATCCCCAACACGCTTGAACAGTAGGATGCTGGCACAGTGTTCACAGCCTTGTACGAACGCTAGGAAGCCACAGAAATCCCAGTCAGTGCTCCAGAGCTTTATTTCCCAAGTGCGCCTAATGAAAGGGTTTTTATTGAACTAATCAGCATGAAATCCTTAGCTTTGTTTTTGCAATTGGTATTGTGTTTGCTGAGCCAAATGCGGAGAACTTTGATACCGAATACCTTGTATGTGTTAATTTTGGCAGCTCCCAAAGATACTGGAGATGCCTTGCTCTGTTACCACCGGTGTTTCTTGTCTCAATACTTTCTTCTTTGGTATTTCTCAGGAAAATCACGGGGAACTGTGTGATGTTTCAGCAACATGAAACCTGATCCCAAAGTGTCTGCCAAACCAGAAGTTTTTAAGGAAAACACTTCTTTAATTTGAGTGTTCACACCGCTTCTGCCGGCCATTTAGACTTGATGGGAATTCGAGAAAGCTGTCGCCAGGCACCGTGGCAGGAATAGCAAACAGGGCCCAAAACAAACAAACAAATGGGTAAATGCGGCCGTCTTCAGAACCCCTCCCACCCGATGACCTTCTCTTCTCTGTCGATGGAGCGACTGGGGTACTAGATGAAGGCCTTGCGGGTTAATCAGGTCTGACATTCGTTAACAGCCGCAATTACTACAGGGCAATTAATCAGGGAAAGTCTCCAAACAGGAGGCAAAAAAATAAACAGGCAGCAACGTTCTGATCCATTTACCATGAAGATAAGGACATGGTCCAGGTGTCACGTTGAGGTGGAGATAATCTGTCTTGCTCCATTTCTCTCTGGAAAATCAGTGTCTCCCTCTGTCCATCCATCTTCATCTGCATCCAGGGAAAAGGGCATGTGCCATGATCCAAAAGAGGCCTCTGTGAGGAGAAAATGAAAATACAAGAAGATATCTCATACCTTTGGTGGGGGTGGGGGTGGAAATCCAAACTACTATACACATTTCCATCAAGCAAAGTCACACATCTCCACTGGAATAAAAGGAAGAACCAGAATAACACTCCATTTGTTGATTCAGCCAAACTAAGGTCCTGAGCCTGCCTCGGTAGAGAGGGCTGGGTATAAACCAAATCAATCAGTCAATCAAACAAACTAACTAACAAATAAAACACATTAGTGAAATTTGTATTTATAGAGATCTGAGCAACCCAAATCCATACCACCCCCCAAATGAGGATATAAACTTCTCGACCAAGGTTTTCATATATACTTAAATGAACACAATAGCCATCCTTTAATTTAATGAAGGACCACAGGTAATAAACACAAAGGCCACTAATGGGGTTCCCATGGCAGAGATGGAGACTGGGCCAGGGTAGGTAGGCATTTCTCCTTCTATGTTTGACAGTGGCAAAGTCCAGCATACGTGTGCTGGGCTGCCATGCTGATCGGTGGCGGCAGCAGCGGCAGCTTGTCACACGGTCAGATTCCATGTTGCAGCACTGTGAATGCACATAAATTATGATAAAGTGACATAAAATAGATTTCAGAGAAATTTGGGGAATGAACTAGAAAGAAGCAAAGCACTGAAACAATTTCTTTTGGGCAAGCCTTTGCAGAAGCCGTTTCTAAGAAGCTATTTGCTTCACGTGGCAGGATGAAGATCTCTTTGAAGCCTCAACATGGGTAGCAAAAAGGGGGTGGGGGGAGATTTCAGCCAAAGACATCTGCTTCTGTCTCAAATCTTGTTTGCATTAGCATTTTGTAATATGCCAGCGTCAATACGAAACTTGTGAAACATAACTCAGAGCTGCTTGTAGTACAAACATCAAGGTATTTGCTTAGCTCTAACCACTCAGAAGAGAGTGACATCTCCCAACTACAACTTAACATGCAATAAAAATGTTGCATAAATTACATTAATTTCAGTGGGTTTTGATTGGAGTAACTTCATAAGATTTCACTGTTGGTTTCTCATATTTTTCCATATGTGTAGCACCCATGTGGCTGTTACTCCTTCACCTCGAGGCAATTCTTTGTCCACTATCACTAACCTAAAAGAAGAAGAAGAGATTGGATTTATACCCCGCCCTTCACTACCCAAAGGAGTCTCAGAGCAGTTTACAATCCCTTTCCCTTCCCCTCCCCACAACAGACACCCTAATAGGTGGGGCTGAGAGAGCTCTTTCCAGCTCTTTCCAGAATTGTCCTTGAGAGAGCAGCTCTGACAGAACTATGGCTTGCCCAAGGTCATCCAGCAGCTGCAAGTGGAGGAATGGGGAATCAAACCCAGTTCTCCCAGATTAGAGTCCACATACTTAACCACTACACATACTGGCTCCACTACACCAAAGTAGGACAATCACTCATGTGAGCTTCACAGGACAGCTAAGGCAACAGTCTGGCAAGAGATCAGCAAGCAGGCTATTATATGAAGAAAATCTCATCTGGCAACTTCAGGGGTTGCCAACATCTAGGTGGCAGCTGGAGTTCTCCAGGAATGATGATTGATCTCCAGACTATATACATCTGCTTCCCCAGACAGCCTTGGGGGGTGGACTCTGGCATCACATCCATATCGTGCTCCCTCCCTAAACTCCACTTTCCCCAGGCTTCACTCCTAAATCTCCAGGAATTTCCCAACTCAAGAGTTTGCAACCTTACCATTAGCTGGAAGAAGAGGGTCAACTGTGACAGTGGAAAACCAACTCCTGGCAAACCTAGGTACACTTGAGTTTCAGCAACACATATGGTTTATTTGCCAAAAAATAAATAAAATAAAGATAGCTCAGAGCTAAGGTCTTGCACCTTCTGCTTGGAAGACCTGAGATCTGGGCTCTGTAGCAGTGCAGAGTTAGCAAAAATTTCTTCTTTAACTGTTGGTCACCTCCTTTCTCAGCAAACTGTTGGAGATCACACAGTGGAAGTGCAGGCCTGCATCTGATTACTGTCCTCACTAAAGTTGGTATCCCCTGAGGGAAAAGCCACTTCCACTGAAGGAGGACTCATTAGGCTTGGAGAAAGACATCATACTTTGCTGCGCAGTGATAAGATACGAGTAGGGTTGCCAACTCTGGGTTGGGAAATTCCTGGCAATTTGGGGTTGAGCCTAAGGAGGGAAGGATTCAGCGAGGGAAGGGACATCGGCAGAGGTATAATGTCACAGAGTCCACCCTCCAAAGTAGCCATTGTTTCCAGGGTAACTGATCCTTGTCATCTGGACACATGAACACATGAGATCAGTTGTAGTTCTGGAAGGTCTCCAGGCCCCACCTGCCCACCTGGAGGCTGGCAACCCTGCATACACAAGCCATAATACTATCTAAATCAATTGTTCAAGTTTAGAAGATATGAGAAATATGTCTTGAGTGAGTTCAAGTTCTCACCACAGGTTAAGTGTTAGTCATGGGAGAGGAGAAATGCAGCATCCAAGGGCAAGTAAATGCAGCGTACAAGGGAAACTATTTTGAAAAAGATACATATATGACACTAAGTGAGAATTGTCATGCCTTAGCCCAGGGGTGGCCAAACTGCAGCTCAGGAGCCACATGTAGCTCTTTCACACAGTCTAATTTAATGTTAACAAAAAGCAAATTTGCATATTTCCCATAAAAACGTATGTGTGATGTTAGTTCAAGTCTTGCAGCTCTCAAACATCTGAAATTCATTCTGTGTGGCTGTTACGTTAAGCAAGTCTGGCCACCCCTGCCCTATGGGTGAGGGTTATGTATGTAGCACTGAGTGCTGTGAGTGTGAGACACTATCTAACCTGAAACAGGCCATGTCATTCCCTTCAAAAAGTCAGGTGACTGCCTTGTCATAAACCAAGAGACTGAAGATACCAGCCAGAAAAACTCACAAATTGTGGACTTCTTTGACTGTAGGTCCAAATGCCTTCTGACTGTGCTTGGCCACAACAGCACTGAACAGCAGATAATAATCCTGTGTTTTCCTTTATAACACAAGCTTCATCTTCCTGAGGAGGGAAAAGTCTCAAGTATAAAAATACACTGTGGGCGTTTTCTCACTAGCTTTCTCCCGCGGTTTACACCGAAGCTAGCACCGGAGCTAGGAACAGGATTTTCTTGCTCTAGGGAAGCTCCGGAGCAGTGCAGTGATACTCTGGAGGAAATTGTGAGCAGGGAGCAAATGGTGGGAAACTGACCAGAAGCTCCGGTGCTAGCTTCGGTGTAAACCGCAGGGGAAAGCTAGTGAGAAAAGGCCCTGTGTTTTTAAGTTAGCCTCATGTAATGAGCAATGCAATTTTGATAAAAGCCAGCACAAAGACTGCTCTGTTTGATGCAGATAGGCTTAAATAGCTTTCACCTAATGACCTCTTTTAAATAACACTACAGCAAATCACAATTAAATAAATACCACTTGAGAGTTTAGATTTGGCTCAGCTGCCAACATATTTGTGGGGAAGGAGTGGGTAAAGCTTTAATTATAAAACCAAGGCTGTTTCCAAATATTATTATGAGTTTATCCTGAAGGTAAATGTATTTTTTAAAAAACAAAACCCTCTCTGGAAGTAGCTAAGGAAAAGGCCTGAGAGAAAGATGTGAGCCAAAAATGAACAAAGAAAGTGTAGCCATGAAAGCCAAGAATGATCTTTAAAGTTTATGCGTTGTGAGTTCTAATTATATATGTGGAACTATAAAGTCAGATACAGTCATGGCAAACATAAGAATGTAAGCCTGCGGTCACACACACTAAATAATCCACTTTCAATCCACTTTCAGTGCACTTTCCAACTGGATTTTACTTGTGTGAACTGGCAAAATCCAGCTGGAAAGTGGATTGAAAGTGGATTATTTAGTGTGTGACTCCAGCCTAAAGATTGTCATAGGTATGAATGGGCATCAAATTTAGTTAAAGCTTACTGTGAGCAGTGGCCTAATATTGTCAACAGCTGTCGAGAAACATGGCACACAGAACTGTAGACCAGGGTCCCAAAAGTGAACCAAAGGCTGTTTCCACACAGACATTTTGTTCCACTGTGCTTTTCTTACAGTTGCACTGTTTTGGGGAACATCCGTATGACATCGTTTTCCATTTGCCCTAATTCTGTGTGTGTCTACACTGCCCCCCCCCCTTTGCTGTGATCTTTCCCAACCCCTGTTAGTACTATCTTTCTGGAACAATTGTTGTGTGGATGTGATGGTGTGCATTTTTTTTTTGCAGGTGCTTCACACATTGGTGCCATTTTCCTTGCTTCAGCCCCTGTGGCCATCATTCCCCCCATACTCCCACACTCACATTGAAAGTTTAAAAAAACAACCCAGGAAGTGTTAGATTGCTATAGCATTATTATATTGCATAGTATAGTGTTATTACATTATAGTACAGTATACTAGATCTATTGCCACGATCTCTACTAGTTCCCAGATTTCATTTATATCCCGCCCTCCCTGCCATTTGGCAGGCTGATAGCTGTAGATGAACCCATCATTCACCAAGTGATCTAATCCCCTTTGAAAGCCCTCTAAGTTAGTGAGTTATACAAGTGAATACACACTGTGTGAAGATGAAGAAGCAGACCCGTTACACAGCATTTTCATAGTACTAAAAACAGATGTGGAATCTGGCACTCAAAAAAAATAATAACCATTGCTGTTAATTGCACTACAAATGAAGCCTTACTACAGGACTTGTTGGGTTTCTGCCTTTCATTGGTATTTCTTGAGAACTTTCCTAGACATTAATATGTGATACATCCATCTGAGCAAAAGTACTGTGCCCTTCAACAAGTTTGGATTCAAACCAGGAATCCATGTTGAGATGTTCACAAGTTTTTCTTTTGTGCATGTTAACCAGGTTGTCCTATGTATATGTGTGTGTGTGTATAATACATACCCCACCCTCCCCATCAAAATCAATATATATACACAGTGAATATCTGAATACTGGGTGTTGTGTTTGTGTTTAGAATATGAAGCAGTAATAGCTTGGAAAGGGCTCTGGTATCCTAAAGCTCCAATTCCTATTGGCTGATTAATAAAGACTCCCATTGGTCCTGAAGCCAATCTAGATACCCAATCACTGAGCCCTGCTTGGGTCCAATAGTATTGCTTGTATATAGTTACATTGTTGAAAGTGATGTGTTGGAACAGTATAAATGAAAGTGCTGCTCTCATAGAGCTGTCTTTTGAGCTGAACAATGTCAGTGAATAAAAGCCTGTTTGTTTGAATTCATCGCCTCCTGCTCAATACTTAAAACTGGGCATCCTATAAAAATATCTGAATGTCCAAAACCTCAGAGGTGCACCAGCAAATGATGCCCATCTTGGATCTAACGCTGCTGCTGCTTGCTGTTGTTCCCCTATGATTTGTTTCACGGGATCCAACTGTAAATGAAAATATCACTGGACTTCAGGACATGCTCAAGGCAAATACTACTCTGAACTTTTCAGGAGAAGGGCAGAGAAAAGGTTTGACTATAATGAGGATGAATCATTTGGCATTATCCTACCCACCCATGCTAGGAATGCAGAGTTTCCTGGGTTCCTCTGTTCTCCTGCAGTCCCTTCCAACCTCTGGTCAAATCATTCCTAGGGTCACAGGACCAGTATGGAAGAAGAGCCGCACAGCTTGGGGAGAGCTGGATTAAGATGGTGAAATCGTTCCTTTTTCCTCAATCACAAGCCCAGCAGCAAGGGATCGATTTCATCCTTACTTCAGTCCTTACTTACTTACAGGGCTATTTTTGGGCAGGAACGCACAGGAACGGAGTTCCGGTGGGCTTCTGAGTTGGCCATGCCTACAGCCTCCCCCCTCTACAGGTTCACCAGGGGCCTCGCAAGCCATGGGGCATGTGGGGTAGCCAAGCTGATCCAGGGAGGGAAGGCAGTTTAAACTGCCTCCCCTCCTTGGGAAACCGATCCAGAAACTGCCTTCCTTCCCTCAGGTTCCCTTGAGCAAGCCATGGGGCACCTGGGGAAGCCAATCCTGGGAGGGAGCTGTGCTGTCAGGGGGTGTGGCCTAATATGCTAATGAGTTTCTGCTGTTGGGTGTGGCCTAGTATGATTTTCTACAAAAAAAAGCCCTGCTTACTTACTTGTCCTTACTTCAGTCTACCAACCTATATCGTCATTCCTCTACACAGCTCCCATGACCAGGAAATGATTTTCCTGGGAATGAAAAGGGGCTCCTTGGATGGAGGGGAAAATAGGAAAACTTATGTGCAGGGATATTTGGGTACATGCCACTGATTACAAGTACTAAAGAGAAATGTCTACCGTTTTTAAGATCATTTCCAAAACACACACACACACACACACACACACACAACACCCTGGGCATTAAATATCTTTTAGAAGTTGAGTACCAAATGAAAAAATAGCAACATGTGCTTGAAGATATACAAGCCTTTTAAAAGCATTTTTGAGTGAACATGTCAAGAAGGGTAATGAACCAGATTTCAAGCCTGTTAACGTTTGCCCAGCAGCCTTAAATGTTTTAAGCCGGAAACATGCAGTAATATCTGGACTATCTTTGTTCGGTATACAAATATCACCTGCATTTGACCACGGGATTGAAAGAACTGTAGAAATTTTCTGGATGGTTTCAGTGACATCTGATGACACAGGCTGATAAAATTTAACTGCAGGAAAGCAGTACAAAAAGCCTCCTGCAGGCCAGGTCTGAAGTGAGCAATACTTTATAAAACCCTTACAAGGCCAGTCACAGTATAACATGAGGGAGAACAAGTAGAAACCACATCTGGGAAGGCTCTGAAACTGGGGTCTGTCTGCATGCTTCAGACAAACATTGCAGTGACTTACCAAAATGCTGTTTGACCTCTGTACCTCCATCAGCCCAGCAGTTCTCCAGGTTTGGCAACACAGGGAACCTTCATGTTGACCAAAGACTTCCCCTCCCCTCCATTCTGCAGATAGCATGTGCTGGACTGTCCCTTTTCAAAGCATGTGTGGAAAGCCACATCAGTGCTGTCCTAGGCTTTGGGCAGCATGTGTCCATGATCCTCAATGTGGTGTAGTGGTTAAAAGTAGCTCTAATCCGGAGCCCCAGGTGTGATTCCCCACTCCTCCTCCACATGAAGCCTGCTGGGTGACCTTGGGCCAGTCACAGTTCTCTCAGAAGTCTCTCAGCCCCACCTGCCTCACGAAGTACCTGTTGTGGGGAGAGGAAGGGAAGCCACTTTGAGACTCCTTAAGGTAGAGAAAGCGGGATATAAAAACCAACTCTTCTCCTACCTCCTCTGCCTGCTGCTGCTGTCGCAGCCCCCCCCCCCCCCCCCACGCACAGGAAAGAACCTGGAAGGCACTTTCAGAGTTGCTCATAGAACCATAATAAGTCCAGCACTGCACAAAGCCTGAATTTTTGGTATTCAATTGAAACTTGACATTGGCTATTATTGTCTATGGATGCAAAGTAGCACCCTCAGATATTATTCAGAATTGTCTGGATCTAGTGTGATGTGGTCCATGGGGTTGCAAAGAGTTGGACTCAACTGTACAATTGAACAACAACAAAAGAAAAAAATAATGGTGGCAATCACCTTTAAAGGTCCTGCCTCCACATCCAGGGCTCCGAGCCAATCCTTGTGATTTAGGCCTCATGCAAATCCAAGTGATGTCAGCAAATCAGAGCCCATGGATCTCGCCTGGATGGGAGGGGGTGAGCCTGCTTAAGAAGAGCAAATAAACTTTTTTAACATTTGGATGGGGATTTGGTGGCTCTGGAAAGGAGCATCAGCTTAGCCAGGCTTTTATTTGGCTTTTTAGGCCAAATCTACACCTCCCCTCTGAAGTAGTTTGACTGCTGTTCTTTTCGTACACTCATTTCACACTGGTTTCAAATTTCACTTGGTTTTTTTCCCTGGGTCTGAAGAGCAGTAAGCAACAGGATCTGTTGAGAGCAGTGTTATGCTAGCTTGACCACAAGAGGGCAATTAACGAATGTAGATGGTGATTTTTAAACTAGAACAAGTATGGTTTGAAACTAGAAACAGGTATAGATGGGTTTTTTTGAAACTAGAATGATTCCAGTGGGAAAGTAGATTTGACCTTAGTTAGGGTTTGAGGGTCGGCTTAGGGAAGAAAGTTTATCTTAGTGGTGCAAATAAGCATCCTGTTAAGGGTCCATCATTCCTAGCTGTATAGGTTCTGTGGTAAGGTGTTCTGTGAGAGAAAAGAGCAGCCTTGAACCTGCTGAGGTACCTTGTCAAGAGAAAGAGGAATCAACAGCTTTACTTTATGTATCTAAGTTATATATCTAAGTTTTACCTTATTAAATACTTTATTTTCTGTTAAATAAACTTTTGTTGTTCATCTCCATCTGTGTCTTGTCTGTCAAAAATCTAAGAAGCAGTGCTCTCAATTTACCTCACATATCAATACCATCTTAGTCTAGCAGGTCTGCAAATTAGAGACCTTTAGGGAACACATTGCTTACACAGTACCAATCTTTATTTTAAAGCTAGGGTTTCCCATTTTCTTTGATTGTGGGCAGCTGGGGTATAAGGAATCTATAGGAGTGGCCAGAATGGGGGAATTAGATATTCTTCAGTCAAGAAGGCAGTTACCTCAGAGCCCCCCAGCCTATAACTGCCACATTAAGAAAATGAATTTAACAAGTTCCTATGTTGGGAACACTATGCGGATCTTCATGAGGAAGCAGCCGCGGTCTGCAGGAAAGAGAGACAAATGTACAAAATCTCAGCCCACACCTTGTGGCCTCATGTTGCGTACCCCCCCACACACTTCTAGTTTTTGTTAAAGTACTGAACTAGAAGAAAGGGACATGTGGTCACGACTTCCAGCTCAATGGTTATTAAGTGTTGTTTTTAAAGTTCCTAAAATAAACAAACTGTGAACAAAAGCCATAAGAAATATATTCAGTTATGGCAAAGAAGATGAAAAAAACTGAAGCCACAGATGTGATCAAATAATTGCCAGACTGCCCAGGAAAATAGACAAAGAGCACACAATTTGAGCAAACCCTTAGCTATGGAACAGTTTCTGGTAAATCCCCAAATTCTCTTTTCAAAGGTCTACCACAGACAAGGCTGACAAAGTGATCCTATGGCTCCAGTATGCAATGCTAATGTTAGTGTAAGGTGGCCATATTAATAAAACAATACATGTATAGGAAAAAGCTAACAAAGTGGCACCAATGGATTCTGCCCCTGTGTCCTTAGAAATTCACGCCACAACACAACAATCAGGGCAATGTATGCTAACAACACCACCACCATGTAACCCATGCACAGAAGGCACCAATTAATTAACAGTGGTGGCCAGATGACACTGTGACACTCATTGCCATTCAAATCCATCCTCCATTCACCAAACAGAGAAAAAGACCAAAGTGCCTCCCCCCAGTCCAAGTTTCTGAGGCAATGCAGATAGGAGACTTTCATGTGGGGCAGAACCTGAAGAAGAAGGGCTCAAGAAGACCCACTGTGGAAGCCATACCTCCATGTACACGAGTCCTATGACTCTGCAAATGACATGTTTGTGTGGCTGTAGCTGTGAGGAGACCACAAGCTCTAGGAAGAAGAGAGCTACAGGCAGAACTGTGAGATCTCTTGAAAAGGGCAATGGAATGGAGAGGTTGATCCCTGTGCTGAGGACCTGTGAATGTGGCCACCCAGAATTCATAACTCTTTTTTGGAGAGGAGGGGTCCTGCTGACCACAATTAGTTCAGGTGGACCAAGGCAGTGGCAGTGAGAACCAGATCCCCAGACTACTGCTCCACAGAGCAGCTCTCCTACCACACAGCTGCAACAGAAGACAGAAGGGAGACTGGAGAATGCTGTGGTGTCAAAGTGTATTGAATGGGCTTCAGCCAACAGTACTGAAGAGTCCCCCATATTCTATCAGTGATAAGGGACTGGGAAAGACATATGAGCAAAGGCACTTGGATATGAAATGTGGCAGCCCATCTGAGTGGGCTGAGCGCAAGGCCCACTCAAGGATCTGTCTACCTCATTCATCCTCCAGAATACCTTTAACTTTCCCCAGGCCCCTTTATCCTTCTAGACAAACATCCTGTTTACTAGAATAATTGCCATGGTCAGCTGGTTATTGTCCCATGAAACCTGATTGTCCATCTTTCTCCCCTGCTACATTCTATTGCATGCAACTTATGGATCATTTGTCACAAGAAGAAGAAGAAGAAGAGAAGAGATTGGATTTATATCCCGCCCTTCACTCACTTAAGAGTCTCAGAGCGGTTTACAAACTCCTTTCCCTTCCCCTCCCCACAACAGACACCCTGTGAGGTAGGTGGGGCTGAGAGAGCTCTTTCCCAAGCTGTCCTTGAGAGAACAGCTGGTACAGAGCTATGGCTTGCCCAAGGTCATCCAGCCAGGTGCAAGTGGAGGAGTGGGGAATCAAACCTGGTTCTCCCAGATTAGAGTCCGCGCACTTAACCACTACACCAAACAACATAACTGGAAAGCAGATCACAGGCCTTTGAGCTGCTAGGACCACTATTTTCATTCTCAATGGTGCTCCAGTGGAGGCCATGAAACTCTGGGGGTGTATGGTGAAGAACCTCTTATCCTGCTTCCTACTGTGTATTGTCCTATCATGGAGACATCTGAGAAGAATAACTATTTGAGAAGTGGTGGGTCCCTATTGGCATCTATGAAAACAGTTACAAGGTTGAAACAATCACTTCTTCTTTGGACAGAGCAGGTTGTGGACTGAAGTCTGAAAGTGGAACAGAGAAGTGAGGTTACCAAATGTTCAGTTCCTGAATGCCCTTGTTATCTGAGAAGACTGCATGGCAGGGGGGGGAAAGGTAGTGCTGTTCCCCATCACTAAACCGCTGTGCTGGAGTCATACTTCAAAGTATGATCTTCTCTTTCCTGATGCCCCCTTTCTTGGCATGTGCTTTTTCCTTGAAGTCTCAGCTGCAGGACTGGTGCTGATGTTCCTCATGGTTGTTGGCCTCTGGAAGCAAAGCACCAGGAATGATTCTGAGAGAAAACAAGTCTTGTTCCTCAACCTTCCTTTCTTTTTGTTGCCCAATCCGCTCGGTGTTGTTGTTTGTACAAGGCATTCCTTTTGTACTGAGTGTTGCATCAGCAAGTACCTACTTTTATGCCAACAGTTCTCGGTAAAGAGAAATGCAGCACCTCAACAAATGTTGCGATGTGTTCCCTGAGTGAATCATGTATGTCCTGGAGGTGTGCCATGATTGGTTGCAGAGTTACTGAGATTGTTAGGAGAAGAGGAAGGTGAACATTGGGCAGATGACTGGAGGTTTCTACTGACTCTAATGGGAGTATGTAAGATTGCACCACCTCTTGGACAGGTGTAGTTATGTCATCAGAGGTAGGAAGACCAATTCCTGCACAGGAGCTCAACTAATTCCATTCTTCTTCCACCATGCCACTATCTGTTCCCACTTCCCCACTTTCTCTGGTGGAATCTGGTGAAAGGAATTTGCTGCTACCGGTGGCTTCCACCAGTAGAAAACTGTAAGAACACCAGGAAGCAAGCTAACTAATAATACATCACATACGATGTCATAAAACAATTTAATTCAACAAATAATTAATAATAGGGATTTAACAGAATTTATCAGATATCAGAACATATTATACAAGGCATGAAATTCAAAAAGCAACTGGTGTCACCAATTTAAGGACCACCTAATGATGAGTACGTAATACCCAATATACAGGCCGAAGTCCTCCTGTACATGCAGTCTCCAGGTAGATCTCCCATGGTGCTTGGAGCAAAGACTTCAAGCAGAAATCTATCATCAGCTAAACAAATCCCAATGGACGATTGATAAAGGCCACTTTGAGAAGACCCTTTTTCAAGAGCTGACAATCTTCTATTTATTTGGTCAGATCCCATTTATCAGAAGGGCATATTAAATAACGGAACACTACTGCCTCCTATCACTCTCAAATGGCCTGCATCATAATTAAAACTGGGCATAGTGTTCCACCAAGGCAGTGGTAGTGCATCATCAGTAATCCCCCTCCCCCCACCAGCCTAGTGTTGTGATCTGCTAGGGCTGCCAAGTCACACCGAGGGGCGGGGAATCCCCCGCTATAGGGGTCCCCGATCTGCCAGCCCAGATTCAGCAGGTGGGGGAAACCCACCCCCGAAGTCATCCGATCAGGACAACTGCCCCAGCATGATGACATCACCCGGAAGTGACATCATCACACTGGGCACGTTGCCAGGGTGACGCTCTAGCAATTGCCAAAAAAACTGCATGGTACCAGGGAACTCTTGGGAGCAAGAGGACTCCCCCCCCACCGCCGCTAGAATGTGAGTACTTGGCAACCCTATGATCTACTGGCACAAGGGCAGTTATGAATGACTCTGCTCCACACAGTTGGTACAATTTAAGAATGGGTCTATTTGAAATTCTCCTGCAATATATCTGTGCATGAGTGAAAACTGCCGAAATCCATTTCCTTAACTGCTAAGGTCCAGGCAGGAAATGTAAGTTAGCCTTATATTCCCATTTTGACCTTCAAGTGCATTTAGGGGTCACGGTGACCAGATTAGGACTCCCTGAGAGGTCCTCCTTCCATGACTATTATTCCCATTGAGAGGCAGGATAGTTTCCAGTCACAGTGTCTTCATCTGCCACACTAGCCAAAGAAAGCAATAGTGAGCTTTACACTGGGACAAGCCATAGTTATTAGCAGAATCAGTATGAATCAGCTGGAAAGGGACGGTAATGAGAAAGATGTGTAGGTGTAATTAGAGAAAGGTGCTTTCAGAAACCTCCTAAGAAACACAGTTAACAAAGGCCAGCCACATGGAATCAGGCCTGTTGCTTCTTGTAAGAGGGAAGTCTTTGTAAGAATCCCTTTCAGAGAAGGGAAGATTTTCTTGTAAACAGATGTAACGCTTGTAAAATAGAGACAGGGAACAGTTGATTTACTGCTATAAAAATTGCCTTGTTTGCAAAACATTAAGTTTTAATTAATTACTATGGTTTAGACGCTAAGGGCTGGTTCATTATGTTAAACTTATCTTTAGATCAATCTCAGGAGTTTAATTGCATCTTTATAAAAAAGCATTAAGAACTTACACTGAGTCCTCCCATTATATTAACCATGCTATCAGTATGCCTACAATTTAATGGTCTCAGTAAACAAAGGGAGAGGTAGTATGACGTTATGCATTTTTACTCAGAAGTGAGCCCCCCATCTGCAACAGAGGTTACTTCTGATCCTGTGCATACAACTCTGCCTCTTCAAAAGCTGAAGACTTTATGCTACACCTCCTGGTGTCTGTCTTGTGTTTTCTTATATCACTTTTAAAGTCTATGGTAGGGAATCAACCCCAAGATATCAAGGGGGGCGAGGGGGGTGTTTTTGAGATAGAGGCACCAAATTTGCACACTGCTACCCTTGTTCTCTGTGCTGCAGATTTTTGCAAAATGCAGCAAAATGGCAGCTTTATAAGGGCTACTGACTTCCTGTCACATGCCCAGTGGCTCCCACGCTTCCACCTGTGAGTTAAAGCGGGGTCCTGGGTCTGAAAAAGCTGAATACTGCTGTTTTGTGCAACCTAAAGGGGGGTTCCTTGGCACTCTCCCATCTATAGAACAGCACAGGAAGTTGCCTCTGTAAGAGACAGTATGGTATAATTATGTTCATTGTAGCATCACCTCGTTTTTTATTGCAATGTCTTCTATCTCTGCAACCCCCTTTCCTCATTATGATACGTCATGCCCTAAAGTTGTTTGTTTGCAATGTTGTTGTTTTTTTCAGTTCTGTAATTCTAGTCCTACTGTATTACTTATTGGAAGTTCTTGCAGCCTGATTGATTTGATTTTCCTATTTTCTAATCCTCCTTGAGTCTCAGTGAGAAAGCCAGGCACTAAATGAAGTTAGTAATGATAATACATAATAATCAGACCCAAATCTGCTTAACTTCAGCAAGGGTACTAAATTCTATGTCTTCAGACCCCACCCTGGGACCCTTCTGTCCGCTAGAGCTTAATAACATTGTATGTACGACAACACCTTTTCATTTGCACAGCCCCCAACCTGTGTCCCCTTTCTTGGTCATGCTAGAGTTTGACTCTCATGTTCCTCAGTATTTGGCATGCTCACTAAGTCACAAGAAGCCATAATAATATTACATGATGGCCTATTTTTTTCCTAATGAAGCCACATAGGTACAAGAGAAAATGGTTATTGGGTGTTTCATGTTTACCTCTGAATATTTGTTGCATGACCTCAGCAAGAGCAAATGTAGCTAATTCTGATTCTTATATCAAACAAATCCTACTAATCTCTGAGCTAAGAAATGATGGCCTGGTTTTATGAGTTGCCCCACTAAGGCAGCAGTTCCCAGGATCACAAGCAAAAGGTTCACGCCTGGTAAAGAGACATACAGCCCTTGAACCATACAGGCAGTGCAGATAGATCTACAGTACTTTACAGCTGATGTTCCTTCTGGAATAAACTACTGCTATTAGACAGGGTAGGTATGAACATGCTGACACCTAGTATTCTATTATTCATCATCGTGGACAATGCTCCCTCTAAGCTGTGGAGTCTTATGAGCAAAAAGTCTAGTTTGTGAGCTATTGGTATTAAAGCTGTGAGTGAGCGATTTGGCGACTGCTTGAACTAGTTTGCTCTGGAGCCATCCTTCCTGAGCTAAGACAAAAATGTGTGAGCCGGAGGCTAAAAAAAATGTCAGCTAGCTCACACTAACTCATCTTAAAGGGAACACTGGTCATAGACGATTGCATTTTAAAAATTAAGCATGACAAATGCTATCATAGTCATAATATAGTTAATGTACTGTATCAGATTATAGACATCCATTGTTAAATAGTATTGTATTCATTCTTGGCATACTCGGTATTATGCAAACATGGCAAGGACAAATGACTTAACAAAATGGAAGGGGGAGTTGTTTGTTATTAGTTACCAAAGATGTTCACAATCCCTTTTCTTACTTATAAAAATGCTCAGTAATGGAAAGCACATTGCTGTTCATTATTTTGCATGGTTAATTGACAGGAGATGGCCTTTCAGAGGACCAAAACTACAGGGAGAATGTTTGCAACTCTAGGAAGGTTCGTCAAATACTAGAACACTTCCCCAACCATACACTGCCAAGTTTTTCAGCTACAGTGGGGGGGAGGGGGTAATCAAAATTGTGCCTTCAGGAACAGTTTTTCCACCTTCAGGGAACTCATTCCTGGACATACGTCTGCTAAGAACACCTTATACATTGTAGACATTCTGGGGACATGTTTAGGGATGCTAGACCAATGTGGCTTTATCATTGCCCTTCATGCTAGAACACACTCAATAGAATTCAAAGCTGGGCATTGCAAGACTTCTTCAGGGAACCTGGTCTACCAGTACTGATCCTCTTACTGAGGAGCCCCACTGGTGAAATCCTAATTTAAGAAGAAGGTGGAACCCCACAGACAATGTGAAGCTGCAGCCATCTATCAGCCATAATCCAGACTAGTACCATATGCCATAAACACAAACCAAGAACTACAAATGTGTGCAGAACCTTGTAGCCTGCTTAATGATGAGTGTAATCTTCCGATGAAAATTTTTTTAAAAAATAAACGGAAAATAATTTTCTAAGCATTACTGATTAGAAACATTACCACCAAGGCATACCAGGGCCACGATGCAGAAGCAGGCAATGGCAAGCCAACTCTGTTCATCTCTTGCCTTGAAAACTCTATGGTGTCACCATAAATTGGCTGCTACTCGATGGCAAAACAAACGAACAAAAACTCACCACATTATTATACTTCAGGAACTTGTGCTTCTGAAAGTTGCAAGAGGAGGTGGCAGGGTTGCAAGCTTACCCAACACAGTGAAAGGTCTCCCTTGACAGCTTCCCAGCCCCTCCTTGAATGAAGAGCAGAAGGAAAATAGGGGAACGTAATGTTAATCGGCTTCACAACACTCTAGGGATTCCCCGAAACTATACAGCAAAAACCATAAGAGATTCCTAGTACACAATGATGTCACTTCCAGGTGAAACCCGGAAATGATGTCACAATGTTGATCCACACTTCCCCTCTCCATGTCCCACCCCCAAAGTCTCAAAGGAGTTGAAGGCATAGGCCTGCCAACCCTAAATGCTGGATTGTTGTATTCTTTCCGTCACAATGAAGATGCTGAAGGAAAGACAAGGAAACTGATTCCTTAATCCTGAAATGAAGGATTAAGGATTAGGTAGGATTGGGGAGGGGAGATAGCTGCAGGGATTGAGTCATTGGGTTTTGCCTTTTCAATGCCCAAAGCAGCCCAGCTTGGAGTGTTGGAAGTCAACAAGAAGACGGAGGTTAAACAAGGAAGCCAAAAAACCTCCAAACCCCATTAACAGAAGCTCCCTCAGAAAGTTATGTGTGCTTCATAGATCATGGGCGGGGGGGGGGGGGATCGTTTGCAAACTACATGGTGATTCATGAAGCACAAAATGATTAATTGCAAAAAGTCCACAATCCAAAAATAATTGACATAGCCCTTAGTTCAAGACCATCCCATAGGCCCATAGGTTGTAGCCTATTTGCACAGGCCATTAATTTAATAACAAACACATTTGTGAAAGCACCAATGCAGACAATTTGCTAAGAGAAGCAGAATGCTAAGTGCATTAGATAATTTGCTCTCCTCAGAGAGTTCCTCCAGGCCCTAATTGGGATTACCGTATACATTTTTCACCAGAGCACTAGACATCCATCACTGAGTGGAGGCAAACGGCCTCCATCCCCCCCCCCCAAAAAAATAACCTGTCCCAAGAGCTGTACAGTCTTTTAAAGCTTTTCTGCATTCTGTAAATCTTTATAAGCATAAAAGTGGAAACAAAGAAATGTACCTTAAAGATGTGTAGAAAGAATGGGGGAAGAGGGAGGGGAGGTTTAACAGGTTTCTGAGCCAAACACGTCCGACCACATGGTTTACATTACAGGCCAGCATATTAAGACTTTTAGACCACCGCAACATGCAGGTGGAAGTGTGAGTCTGGGAGCCACTGAAGTCTGAGGACAGAGCTCAGAACTTTCCCAGTGTATCACAATTACAGAAACATCTGTGCTCAAATAGCTTTGTGTGCTGATCTGCTGTGAAAATTTAGTGCTCAGCAGCCCTCCACATTTCTTGTTGCTTTGTTCGTCACAGGGTGGTCTTAGAGAGCGCTGCAGAGCCAGCCACTACACAGCCCCCAGTCATTCAAAATGCCAACATCTTCTTTGAATTGAGGACGAAAACTCTCCGTGGACTGTTCTTTACATATAGACGATGTGTGAATATGGACATGCATGTAGCCCTCCCAGCTTCAAGTATTTATTTACTTCTTTGATACCTTGCATTTCTTCCCAAAGCAGCTGACAGTTTCCCTGTGCCTCCATTTTATCTTCACAGCAACACTTGAGTAGGTTCATTTGAGAGAGAGAACGCCTGGCCCAAGGTTACCCAGTAGACTTCTATGGTGGGGGAGGGGGAGGTTGAATCCGGGTCTCCCAGAGCCGAGTCCCAAACCATGAGGCAGTTCACATTACCTTTCTAAAGCGGATGATATTCGTTATTGGCCTGTCATCTTGTAAAGTGATACAGGGACAGGGGTTTCACATAGCGATTTTCTTCCCGTTGATGAGCTGTCCCTGAAGCGTTATGGCCATTTCAAACTGTGCCGCTTTTCCCCACCCCTTTTCACCCTGCACGTGATCTTCCTCTGAGGTTTTTTTAAAATGTTCTATTTGGAGTGCTATGGCGCTGAAACAGGACCACAAATCAGCGCAATAGTGACCCCATTGAGATGACTGGACTCCATTGAGATAGACTGTGATACATGTGATCGCAGCTGCTGTCACCTGGGAACAAGGAGGACAGAGGTAGTTCACTGGACAGCAGGTTTAAGCGGGAGCTTTGGGCTTCAGTGACTGGTGTGACAGATGTTTCCAGGCGACAACAGTCATGATCGCATGCATCTCAGTGTGTCTCAGTAGAGTCTAGGATTATCAGTGGGGTTGCTATGGTGCTGATTTGCTGTCCCGTTTCAGCATCATAGCGCACCCAATAGAACTTTTTTTAAAAAAACCTCCTAGGAAGATTGCACATACAGCAGGAAAAAAAGTGGCAAAGCAGTAATTGCTACAGGGCATTTCACAAAGCACCCCACAGCACTTCAGAAGAGGAAGGAAGGGTTGAAAACGGAAGAAAGAGGTTTGCAGCTACAACAGCTCAGGCACGCTTCTCAAATGGGAGACAACTGGGGTTGTGTGAAAAGGTAAATAAACGGCACTAGCAGCTGGTTACTAAAATGGGTCTGTTTGAAATGAAACAGAATACATAGGCAGTCTGAAACATCTCCATGACACTATACTGGTTCTCAGTATCAGTATTAATATCAGAACACCATAAATGGCTCAGGACAAATTCTCCAAATGGTGTAACAGAAGGCAATGGTCAATTGCCCCGTCTAAATCTGGGGCTAACAAGTCATTTTCAGGTACCCATGCCTCCAGCTCCAGTAGCAGATGCCTTCCACAGAGCTTTCCTATCACATCCAGCAGCCTTCTTGGCCTATAGTTAGTTGAATCAGTATGCTCCTTCTTCTTATAAATTGGGACCACAAGAGAAGAGGTCCATTCCCAGGGGAACCTACCAGGTATTCTTCGGATAGTATGAATAGGTGTGACTGCCAGTTTACACACTGCCCCCATTGTGCAGGCATGTACATTTGAGCTTTCCTGGAAGAGGGGATGGAGTGCTACTCTTTCACAGTCCTTTAAGCTACATAGGTGCAAACAGAAGAGCACTATTCTTTCTCCAGACACCTCTGCCAGCATGAAATGGAAGAAACCCTCTTCTAGAGTCACTGGCAGCATCATAGAGGCCCTGTTGGGAATGCCTGGGATGAGTAATTGGTGGGGGGCCCTGTGCAAACTCCTGCCCTCAGAATGCAGGCCCAACTGGATCTCATTGCTATAGTAGGAGCAAAGGACAGGAAGTGATGTCACAGGGGGACATGTAGTGTTCTAACATCACTTCTGGTTGATACTCAGAAACAATGTCTTGGTGCTCTAGGAATTCGTCCATCCCTGTGCTCAAAAAACCATAGAGTTTAGTGAACTCCAAGAAGATCATGATGTCACTTCTTGGTACAAATGGAAAGTCACAACGGGACTTGTCGCTCCACATCCCCCAATCCTGCTGGTTGCCAGCGTTCAGTGGCAGCCTTGGCCAGGTCCCTGATGCTGGCCCTGATTTAACTTCCCTGACAATCCTCTCCTTGCAATTTCAAGCCCTCTGACATTTACCAGAGGGACTGTTTTGCATTTAATGAAATATTAGCTACTCAAAGTAGGTAGGCAGGAGGTGGCAAATTTCAAAATATACTTGTACGCATCACCTTTAACTGGGATGGTCAAGTAGCAGATTATGGACAGCTCATTAATTTGCTTGCTGTTTATTTATAGGATTTGCTGCCAAGAGGGGAGCGCCAAGGCCTCGTCTGCTGGGACGGGGAAACCAGGACTGCCATCAGGCTCTGTAAGAACAGGCATACATGAAATACTGTCTATTGTACTGTGTGGCTTGAATACACACACAAAAAAAAACCCTACTGAAGAGACTCAAGTGGATGGTGAACAGCCTGTGGAAAAACCGGCTCCCTGTTCTCAATCAGCAAGCACAACGTGCCCCAAACTGGCATTTAACTGGCGAGCGTTTGAGCATCCCAAATATTTCTGGATGGGCTCTATGGCATTATATCCCACTGAGATCCCTTCTTCTCATGAATCCCACCCTACCAGGCTCCACTCCCAAATCTCCAGGAATTTCCCCACCCAGACTTGGTAACCCTACTTGGTAGACAAGTGAATATTTCAGTTTCCTGAAGATGAGAAGACTGGGAGTCACTCATGTGAGACTTATGTGTGTATATTTTGCCGTCAAGCCCTCGTGGGGTCCTCAAGGCAAGGGACATTCAGAGATGGTTTGCTGCCGCCTGCCTTTGTGTTTTGACCAGTGTTCCCTCTAAGCTGAGTTAGTGTGGGCTAGCTCACAGATTTTTAGCCTCCGGCTCGCACATTTGCGATGGATGGCTCCAGAGCAAACAAGGATGGCTCCAGAGCAAACTAACTTATGCAGCAGCCAAATTGCTTACTCACAACTTTAATGCCAGTAGCTCACAGAGTAGAATTTTTGCTCACAAGACTCCACAGCTTAGAGGGAGCATTGGTTGTGACACTGGACTTCCTTGGTCTCCCATACAAATACTAACCAGGGCCAACCCTGCTTAGCTTCCAAGATCTGACAAGATTGGGCTAGCCCAGGCCATTCAGGTCAGGGCATGTGAGGCTATCAGGTGGTGATTTGTGAAAAAGATGTGCTTGGAAGTGAAAGTTACTTTCTACAATTTGATTCCTCCACAGAAATGGCTTGTAGCAGAAGCCAAACAAGGCCTCCTTCCACAGAGGATCAAGCCACGCCTAGCATTGTCTGCTCAGTTACTGTCCAAAAACCTCAACAAACCATCAGTAGATTTATGATGTAGTAAAAACGACCATTATTGGGAGCAGCATTCCTTTTCAAACAATTTCATTCATCTGACTACAAAGCGGATGGTGATAAACACAGGGCTGGGAGAATGAGAAAAGAACGAGTGTGGCAGGATTTTAAGTAAGTTCCCTGCGAGCTGATTGCCACTTGGGCTCTGCTCCCACATACTCATGCTCATGCATGCTGTTCCAAACTCTCCGCCATGCTGCTTAAAGCAAACACTGGATACGATGGACAAACACTGCGAACCAGATGTGTCCATTATAACCAGCATGTCACTCGACCTCCCTCTTCTGATGCTTTTGATCACGAGGAGTGTTGTCGCTTCTGAGAATCCAAGCGTTTCTGGCTGAGAAACAGCAGTAGGGTGTGAGTACAAAAGAAGAGACGCTGTGATAAGGGGCAGGGCCAACAATTCATTAGCAATAGCCAAGGCCCTGGCTTAGACTACATAGAAATGAAGGATCTATTTCAGAATTCCCGTTGGCTCCAGTCACCTTCCTCCCATCTCTTTATCTTTCTCGACAATGACTTTAGTTTTGTATGGGGGGGGGATGAAATTTTTATCTGATAGTTCTTAGAGGATGTCTATGAAACAAACCCAAAGGGCTCTTGAAAGCCAGCTTGTATGTTGGACAAAATTCCAGATAGGGTCATGGGAACACGGGGCTTGCCTCAGGCTTGTATTATGACATTATACTGCAGAGGGGATTTGTTTTTTGAGGGGGAAAGAGATCAGACTTCTTTTAAGTACGGATCTGAGACTCCCTTTGGAGAACCTCAAACTCAACCGGCTTCTGGGTTTTTTTTTTACCTTAATAAATGTTCCCAGTGGAAATATTTTAGAATCTTCAAAAGTATTTACATAGCTTTTTAAGGGACAGCTTGTTATACTTTTCTGGTAGTGGTTGGTTTTCAAATGCTGAATAGTAAATTGTGTACTTAGTCTAATCATAGCTGGTCTATTTTGCTGGTCTTCTAAATCACATAGATTGGAGAAGATAATGAAATAGTTATGTGGGATCTTGTCTAGCCAGGGAGCAGAGATGGTTATTATGGGTTGTCCAAATGGGGCTCAAGATCGCACAGAATTACAACTCATCTCCAGAAGACAGAGATAAGTTTCCCTGGAGCAAATGGTTGCTTTGGAAGTTGGAATCTGGCATTGTACCTCACTGAGGTCCCTCCCCTCCCCAAACTCCACCCTTCCCAGGCTGCACCCCCAAATCTCCATAAATTTTCCAAGGAAGAGTTGGCAACTGCAGCAGGTAGGGTTGTGCAGTTGGATATTGCTGACCCAAATATTTTCTTATTCACCCAGCACTGGATTGCATAGGCATATCCAAGTCAATTATAATGATTCCCTGCCTGTTATTTTTTAACTTGTCTCCCCATTTCCGAGGAAACAACCTTTTCCCCAGCCAGTCTTTAGGGATGGTACAAAATGGCTCACAAACAAAAGTTCGTCATTAATTTTGGCCATTTTTTGGTTCACGAAGCGATGTTCATGAACTGAAGAGCCACTACGAACTTTCATGAATTTTGATGCAGTTTGTGGCGGTTCACATTGTTTCCTGAAGAGCAGAAAGCAGCGGTTTAAATGGCTCATGATCTGATACAAACTGGTTTGGTTCATGATCCAGCATATCAGTTCTTGGTTCAGTTCGTTGTTCAGCCACAAACCGAACTGCAAAAATGTGGTTTGTGCCTATCCCTACCAATCTTAGCCCTGTAACCAATAAGACAAGTTACCTTGGCCAGTTGCAGTCTTTCTTGCAGGGGAGGGAAATTTTAAACAGTAGCCATTTATGCATTTGGCCATTTTGCGCTTTGCGTCTCCTGTGTATATGCTGCACTCATCACTCCTGGGGTCTTGGGAGAGATGCCTTTCTTGGATTACACCAGATCCTGGCCTGACTGATCCCAAGAGACTGGTGTGACTAACCTATCATTAATAATGACTAGCCATTTCCTCTGTCCTTTTACCCTGGGGAAGGGTTAGTAAGAGTGGTCACCTTTGGTTGATAGGGAGAGTTCAGGAGAGGTAGTATTTCCACTGGTGTTTTGGGTCATGTGTGGTTTAATATTTGATTTGTTCTTCTGCCCTTCTTTTTTGTGATTCTGAGGAGTTGGTTTCTTGGTTTTCATTGTGTGTTTTTTTCCCCTTTAGTTTGTTGGCTTTTGTGGTTGCTTTCAGTTAGGGGGTTACCTGTTTTCCACCTTTTCTGCTGATTTATTCATGATTTTGATTAATATCACATTTTTAATTGCTTGGGTTTGGATAGGTAAGCTCCTTTTCCTTCGCGGCTGAGTAGGTGAGTATCTCACAAAACAGACACTCTGGAAGGACTACTCTGGAAGGTCTACTGCTCACAGTTAAGTTTGGTTATTTAAATAAAGCACAGCTCCAGAAAACTAGTGGTCATTTCATGCCTTTTTTCTACCATGCAGAGAAAATGTCCGGGAGGCATCATATTCAAGGGGTTGTAAAACTGGACCCCTTTGACCAAATTACTTCCAACTTGGGAAGTCTTTTGAAGAGACAGTGAAATATGTTCCCTGACATTTTGATACCATGTGGTGAAAAAACATCCACTCAGGCAAATCTGCCATTTTTTCATGCATGGAAAACAATGGGCAGACATCTGATCCATTTTTAATGAAAACAGAAATGGAACACAAGTCTTCACAATACAACATTTTTGAGAATTCTTAAAATCAATACTCCTTCCCTTAATTAAATTATGATACAGAATGAAACAATATTTTTTTTTCCATTGAACACCCTTAAATGTGGGAATGTGGAAAAGGAAACCAGAAATGACCTCCAGTAGGTTAGAATAAGGGTGTGGCTTTGCAATTCAAGCCTCACAAACTACTATATATGAATTTTCTATGCTGTGTTCTTTAACAGCAGATGTCCCTTTTGGGGATACTATGGTCTTACTTTAGCATCAGGGCCTCCAGACTTTGTTTTTAGGTTTGTAGGATACTCAGAAAGAACAGAAATCGCTCGTGATTGTGCTTATTAAGGTTTAACAAGACGTTATAACCAGGTGGTGGTTACATAGCAAGGCAAAATCAAGCAAAGATGGCCTTGCAGCGTCCTTCTCTGAAGCCTGGGGATCCCTGGCAGTCTTCTTTAGATGGTGCTCTGCGGGGTGAATTTCTGATCACACATCAGTGCAGTTCTCTGACAACCAGCAAGATCCAAAGATCTTGAGGCCCGCCAAGCTTTTTAAAAGTTGCCGAGGCCTAAGTGCCAGCACCTATCCATGGGGTGTCCTGACCTGGATAGCTCAGGCTAGCCCAAAAGCTATGTAGAGTTGGCCCTGATTAGTATTTGTATGGGAGACCTCCAAGGAAGTCCAGGGTCACTACACAGAGGCAGGCAATGGCATACCATCTCTGGATGGTTCTTGCCTTGAAGGCCCCAAGGGGTAGCCATGTTAGCTGCAGCTTGACAGCACTTTCAATCCATGGGGTAATTTCTAAGGTTGCCAACTCTAGTTGGGAAATTCCTGGAGATTTTGAGGTGGAGCCTAGGGAGAGTGGAATTTGTGAAGCGGAGGGCCCTCAGTGAGTCTGCCCTCCAAAGCTGTCATTTTCTCCAGGGGGACTGATCTCTGTCATATGGAAATCAGTTGTAATTCTGGGAGATCTCCAGTGCTTATCTGGAAGTTGGGAACCCTACTGCTTTCAGCAGTAGCACTCACTAGGATTCCTAGAGCTGGGGCTAATTGGCTAGGAATTGGCAGTGTAGGCTTTAAGCCTGGGGTAAAGTGAAAGGGGTCAAGTAGAGCGCATTCATGGGGTTCTGTGAAGATTCACTATCTTCTCACCATACAGTGGTCTTCTGTGTGAAAATCTGCTACAGCTACCAATTTTATCATCTCTGGTGGTTCAGCTACAAAAATCACCATTTCATTTCTGCATCTCTTGTGCAACTCAAACCTGTGACTGGTTTTTTCCCCAAAGTTTTCTGTTTTCTCATTAAAATCAACATTTCTTTTTCAGTTCCAGAGGGCAGCTAGGTCAGATTGATGTGGCAAAAATAAAGAGGAAGCTTGAATAAAACTTTCAGTCTATAAGGTGCCACAAGACTCCTGGTTATTTTTGATGCAATGATCTAACATGGCTGCCCTTCTGGAATTGAACAACAACCAAAAATAATTTTAATGGGAAATTTGTGTGATGCCATTTTAAAGCCATTTCTATTTGGTAAAGCTTTTTAAATAATGGATGCTAAAATAACATTGAAAAGTGTAAAGAGTTGCTGCAACATATAGACTACCAAATTTTATTTCATCATAAGCTTTCATGGCCCACTTAATCAGATGCTGTGAAGAGTTCTTGGGATACTCTTCATGTAGGAGGTATGAAAAAATAAAAGGCAGGAATGAAGGATTATGAAACACGGGAAGGACAACAGGGTGAAATGTAATAATGTAAAATTTAGTTTCTAGCTCACTATGGTTGTTAACTAGCTAAGCAAAACTAATAAACATACTCTGTATTATTCTTGATTAGATCTGAATTTTACATTTTACTCTATGTTGCATGGCCATTTCATTCTGCTGTTTATAATTGTCTTTTTAAAAGAACTTCTTATGTAAAAGTCTACCTGATGAGGACCTGCTACGTAGAGTTTCCAACTCTGGATTGGGAAAAGCCTGGAAATTTTGGGGGTGGAGCCTGTGGGGGGTGGGTTTTGGGGAGGGTATAATGCCAGACAGTCCACCTTCCAAAGCAGCCATTTCCACCCGAGGAGCTGATCTCTGTCATCTGGAGACCAGTTGTAATGTTAGCTGAATTGCTTTAATTTATGTTTAGCAATCAGCAAAATACACGGGTTCTTGCCAACTATACCAGGGTCCCACCCCTCCCGGGAGTTCTCAAGGAAAGAGGCACGTGAGGCAGATATCCAGTTAAATGTTGTTTACTCGATAATGTTGTCAAGCATACAAAAAATGTAATCACACACACAATCTTACAGGCCTAATGATATAAAGAGAGAAAATAGCACTTTCGCATGAGCAGGGTATCGTTGATGGGGAAAAGCACAGTACCTTAGATGCGTTGTCCGATGTCAGGCTGGATTGGATGGGGAGAAAGGTATAAAAGACTATGGGGCCACGAGACTTGAACCAGCAAGGCCATGTGGTTCTCCTGGGTCGCGATTCCAGAGAGAGAAAATGGGGTTCAAAGATGGAGGCAAGGGTTGGGGACAGCAAGCTGGACTGAAGGGTCAATAGAATAGACAGAGGGCGACGGCTCAAGAGGCCGAGTGACTCTCGGTTTGGACTTTTATTGGGAGTCTTGGGGCGGGCTTTGCAGACCACAACCCACTAACACACCTACTAGGCAGTCCATCCCTCTTGGACCTTTCTATAGGTTAAAGGTGGACAAAGGGAGGAGGTCCAGGGGATGGTCAGTGTTGCAAGAGCATGATCTCATCAGGAAACAGACACTGAGTCTAGGGTCCGATGACTCACCTGGCCAAGTCCATTGTTAATCAATGACTTTGGCCTGTTGGTTAATGTCTGGCACATTAGTTGCTAGGTAACTTAGTTAGCATAACTATCCAGATGTGTAGGAAAGGGGGCAGGGGTTTGGCCAGCGATCGCTGAAACAGAAAGAAACCTCATGGCAAGAGGAGTCCTTTGTCTCTGGTGAACTTATCTAGGGTGTCAGCCTCCTGGTGTGGGCTGGAGCTGGCTCCTATTATGAAGAAAGCACATGGCCCTTCCATTCAAGGCAGCCCAAAGTTCAGGTTTATGAATATCACAGTTCATAAGAGCACTAGCAGTGCCTTGCTGGCCAACAGTAATTCCAAGAGATCTCCAGCCACTAACCAGGCTCCAGTCCACAGAGGAATATGCAGAAATAAAATTTGTTACTCTATAAAGAACAACAACTGTTTACATTTTTCAAGCTTATTTTTGTGCCAATCATTTTGAAAAAGTGTATTGTAAAAAGTTGTTTTTATAATAGTGTTGAAAGGAAATCAGAAACACATGTAGAGAAAATGAGTTACCCAAGAGGGAAAAAGGAAGGAAGGAAGGAAGGAAGGAAGGAAGGAAGGAAGGAAGGAAAGACGCCCTATTAAACAAAGAGATTTGAAAGGGTATATTTATACATGTCTATGTGTCCTATATTCTTCAGAGCTTTCCTGTGTGGAATGTCTTGTAATATTGCTACAAAATAACTTTGTTGGTAAGGATTTCCTTCAGCCAGTATTGATGCTAGACATCTCAATGGAAATGATACAAAGAGCAGACTTTCAACTACCGCATACCACCATGAAAATGGAATGATTTATCAGGCTTTTGAGGGGATATTTAGGTGCTGCCATCTCAGTGAATGAATTAGCATGGGAAACTACTGCAGATTCCATTTTCCAGTAGAACCCAAGTATTACCTAAAAAGCCAGGAGCTGGAAAAATTATAACTTACAAATGGAAAACTGAAAAAGACTGAAATCCTACCAAGAGGCTGGAGACTCACATGTCTCTTGGAATGGCTCCTGGGCTGGCAGAAGGGACTGGGCAATGGTCCCAGTAGCCTATTAATCTCTAGTTATGAAGCTCACACAGGAGGGCCATTTAGGTATTGAAAAAATAAAACAGGCTTTATAAACTCGAGTTTGTTACTAATCATAGAGAGATTAAGCTCTTTGTGGGACTGTTTGAGACTGTCTATCTGATTTACTATAGGAGAGAAGTAATGACAAGAAGCTCTATGATGTGGTAAGCCTCCTAAAGGTTAACAAAGAGAGATGGTAGAAGAGTTGATTTTGTACCCCATTTTTCTCTACCTCAAGAATTCTCAAAGCATCTTACAATCTCCTTCCTTTCCTCTCCCTCCAACAGGCACCTCGTGAGGTAGGTGGGGCTGAGTGAGTTCTGGGAGAACTGTGACTGGCCTAAGGTCACCCAGCAGGCTTCAGGTGGAGGAGTGGGGAATCAAACCTGGTTCTCCAGGTTAGTGCCCTGAAGCTCTTAACCACTACACCATGCTGGCTCCCCAAAAAGGTACCAAAAAGTGCCATATTTGGGGATTTAAAACAAATTCTGATATAATATATGCCACAACTCATCACTAGTGGTAAAATATTTGGGAATCAGCATAGGCATCGATGGAAGACACATTGTCAAGGTCCAATTTGTACCCCTCTTGTGGAGGGATGGGATGGACCCACTGAATAATTTAAGGATAGATAGATAGATAGATAGATAGACTGAATAATTTAAGGATAGATAGATAGATAGACAGACAGACAGACAGACAGACAGAGATATATAAAAATAAAAGTGTGCTGATTGAAATCCAGAGTTTATGCTTGTCTTCTTACTGTGATAAAGGTACAATTCTTTGTCTGGTTTGTTCCTTGCCTATTCACCTGCTGTTGTTAGTGATCCCAGCTAGCAGAATAGGTGGCTGAAAGCCCAGATGAATCTATTGTTGTTTCACCTGGTTTGTGGACCTCAGTTTCATTTTCGGTTGTTTGTGCAGCTGTCCAAGCCTATGGTGTGAGACCATTTCACCACTTCCATATACAGGCAGTTGCTGAAATTCTCTGGAAGATGTCGATATAAATACAAAACACTGAGTGCCTTCCATGGAAAGATTTCATTGATAAGAAAGCAACACTCATCAACACTGGGAGAACAGCCTTTCAGGTAACACTTTGCCACTTGAATGCAAGGGTTCCTTCTAGTTCAATACCAGGTAAGCACATAGAGAAAGTCCTGTGGGTTGATGCTGTGTACCTTTCAGATGAGATAAGCTGCTGTATAAACACTCACTGTTCTGTTGTTCCAGACTTAAAAGCAAGCACTAGGCATATGACAAGTGAAGCAGCTAGCATTCCCAACCTCCAGGTGAGACCAAGAGTCCTCCCGGAATTACATCTGATCTCCAGGCTACAGAGATTTGAGGTAATGGCAGCTTCAGACCATGAACTCTATGGAACACATCTCTGCTGAGCTCCCTTTCCTCCCAAACTCCACCCTTCCCAGGCAGCATCTCCCAAATCTCCAGGAATTTCCAAGCTGCCTTTGGCAACCCTAGATACAGCTGAAGTTCAGAACTGGGCAGCTCACAGTACAAACTTCCCCCTGTTTAGAAGTGTTGGCCTAATTATTTTTATTTATTTATTTCTATTTATTTCTTGAGATTTGTATCCCGCCCTCTCCGCCATACGGCGGGCTCAGGGCGGCTAACAACAGAACCAAACAATAACATATACAATATCTTAAAAGCATTAAAACATATAAAACAACATAAACATCATACAGATGGCGTGTCTTCGATTTGGTGTATCAGAGCAGCGCCCAGATGTTAACCATTGTATGCAGTCACACAGACTGGCAGATAAAGTCAGGCCAGGGCCAAAGATGTAAATATTAGGCGGCCCCTACTTGAAAGCCTGGTGGAAGAGCTCTGTCTTGCAGGCCCTGCAGAACTGTAAGAGGTCCCGCAGGGCCCTGATGTTATCCGGGAGCTCATTCCACCAGTGCAAGGCCGCCATTGAAAAAACCCTGGCCCTTGTAACCACCAACCGAGCCTCCTTCGGCCCTGGGAGGACCAGACGGTTTTGGGATCCAAACCGAAGTGCTCGCTGGGGAACATGTGGAGAGAGGTGGTCTTTCAAGTAAGTAGGTCCCAAGCCATATAGTATCGGTAGGGATGGGCACGAAGCTGCATTCTTGCAGTTTGGTTCGAGGTTGGTGGCTGAGCCAAGAACCGAACCATGAACCTATGTGAATAGGGAGGTGGTTTGTGAACCGACCCAGTTTGTATGGGTTCATGAGCCATTTACAGTTTAAACCTCTGCTTTCTGCTCCCTGTGAAAAGCCACAGGCAGCAGAAAGCAGGGGTTTAAATGGCTCCCAGCCATTTAAACCAGTCAGCTGTTTTTTTGTGAATTTATTTATTTATTTATTATTTCACATTTTTACCCTGCCCTCCCCGCGAGCGGGCTCAGGGTGGCTTACAGTGTGACACACAGTGCCTAATCAGAATAAAACAATTTAAAACATTTAAAATGCAACAACAATATACTAATAAAGTGCTTGCAGTGATGGTAATGACTAGACATTAAGATGGCTTCCTACAGATACTTTCCGTGCCGGAGAGCAGGGTCATAGTCTAGCTGCACCCCCCCCCCCCCCCACCGCCAGGTCCGAGCTTTGTTCAGGGCCAGCCCTCATCGCTGACGTTAGAGTGATGGTTGATGGTAAATGGTGGCGGCTCCTAATCAAAGGACTGGTGGAAGAGCTCTGTCTTGCAGGCCCTGCGGAATTGCATAAGATCCCGCAGGGCCCTGATCTCCTCTGAGAGCTCATTCCACCAGCAAGGAGCTGCCACCAAAAAGGCCCTGGCCCTGGTTTATTTATTTATTTAATTAATTAATTAATTTCTAGGCCGCTCTCCCCACGTTCGCAGGCTCAGAGCGGCTTACAAGACCTGATATATCAGGATTCAGTAGTACTCTCCAGGGAACATATGGGGAAAGGCGGTCCCTCAGGTAGATCGGACCCAGGCCATTTAGGGCTTTAAAGGTAAGCACCAGCACCTTGAAGCAAATTCGGTACACTATAGGCAGCCAGTGCAGTGCTGCCAGCACAGGCCAGATATGTTCCCGTGAAAAGCAGAAAACAGAAAGGCTCTACATGAACTGCCACAAACTGCATCAAAATTTGTGAAAGTTTGTGATGGTTCTTCAGTTTGTGAACATTGCTTCACGAACAATGAACTGTCCAAAATTTGTGATGAACTTTAGTTCATCAGCCAGTTCATGCCCATCCCTAATGATCACTCTAGCCTGAAACTCTATGAAGTTCAGGATCTGTTTGTAACTGTCTCATCCCCCCCCCCCCGGTAGATCTTTATGCCTGCTTAGCTGGTCGCAATGAGGACAATGAGAAGGCTGCTGTTGTGGTGTTCAAACCACTGCTGTAGTTTATCACAGGTAGACAACCAGTCCATAATCTTCATACTTCATCCAGGTGTTCTTCGCCCCATTCCACATTGCTTCAAAAAAGTCGAAATACAGCATGCATCAATGACTCCTGTACATTCTATTTCCCACATCTGGATATCACAAGGAACTTGCACTTCTGTAGATGGCAGGTGGAGAACTGCAGCTCTGAATATTCTTGCACAATATAAAACTTCTACCTCCCCAAGTCAGTGAGAAAATAAAATTACGTTGTTCTCCTTTCCTCCATTTTATCTACTTTTCTGGGTCTAGAGCTTTTTTAAGATTTGAAAAACATTCAGTCCTGCCATCTTTACCTGCAGTCTGAGATGGTATAGTCCAGAAACAGTTTTCCTAGGTGGCAAGCTGTTTGACTCCAACAACCCAAGGCTATGAGCAGTAAGGGTGCCGTACCCTCCTGCCCATGTCTCCCTACTGTGGTCCTCTTTCCTCTATACCATGTTTGGAATTGTGTTTTAGAAGAAAGAGATAGTCTGTGATTGAAATGAAATGACAAACTATGGTTTGCTGTGAAGGCAAGGAGGGCAAGCTCAATAGTAGACTATCTGCTTGGCATGCATGAGGTCCCAAATTCAGTCTTCAGTATCTCCAGTTAAAAAGATCAGGTAGTAAGTGATGCGAAAGATCTCCACTTGAGACTCCAGAGAGCTGCTGCCAGAGAGTAGACAATACTGATCTCAATAGACTCATGGTCCAACTCAGGATAGGGCAGCTTCATCGGTTCAGAAGTGTTCTGAACTGTGCCACTGTATTCTCTGATCCTACAGAAAGCAGATCAAGGAAGCCTTAAAGTGATATTCTTTTTCCTTCTCTTTCTAAAACTGTTCTCTGCAAATAAGATCAATGGCCAACACCCCCCCCCCCAAAAAAAAAACCCCAGAGACCTAGCACTAAACATTTGAACTCCCAGCTCCCTTCCCACCTCATTTTAAGTCAGTTCATTTTTGGACTTTGTACAACCTCCAACAGGGAGGGATGCAGAGATTAGTCTGCAAAGCATGCAATAAGAATGAATCAAATTAATGCCTGTTCTCTATCGAGTGAGTCTATTTTTAACGTACCAGAGTAAATTAGGTTTGTGTCACTTTCAAATCTCAAACAGCCTTGGTCAGGAGAATAAAATATCCATTAAAAAGATATTTTTAAGGCTTATCAGAGAGGTTTGAGAGCCAAATGAACAATATTCTGCGAAGAACAGAAATGTGCTGGTAGTCCTTTGATCTCTTTAGCGTTCTCCAGTTTGGTTGGTAGCCAGAGGTCAATTTAATGCTGTCTCTTTACAGATTACCAGGAACAGGAAGAAATAAATGAGTCTAAATTTTTTTACTCTTTTTCACATCTCACTTACACCAGCTCCGCATGTTTGGTTCCAGATACTTCAGTGATTTACAGCTGGTAGAAGAAGAGCCATCCAAGCTAGCCCTTTAGGCAGGAACATTGGAGGGGAAAAAATGAGCCGGTCTTCTGCTTAAAAGGAGAAGGAACAGATTTTAAGATTCTGTTTACACAGAATCTTAGGTTTTGACTAAAGCTTTTTTTTTTTAACAAGATCTCAGTTTAGGCCTACTTTTTAAGGAGCAGGTTAGGGTGACCAGGCGCTTTATTTATTTATTTTCAAATTTAATGGGCTTAGTAGGTGTTGCCAGACACGATCCTGGTGATTATTTCTGGCAAGCAGCTAAACGGAGTGGAGAAAACAAACCCAGGCACCTCACACCTTAACATTTGGGAAACTGTCAAGTGAATTGTCATGGGCTTCTCTACTCCTTGCCTACTCAATATGCAAAGGGATGCCAACAACCTGGAGGGGGGGAAATGTCCTGCCTCTTTAACAGAATCAGAATGAGTTGCTGTTTATATGCCTGAACCTTCAATGCCAATTCGCATTTCTTAAAGGAGCAAGACAGGGTTTTTTTCCTCCTGGTTGTTAGCAGCCCTAATTGTTGGACTCTGCATGAATTAAACACATTTTGTATATGATCAAAAAGAATTGCCCGCTGAAAAATAAGGTGTTCCCCATTGGAAATGCAGGACTGCTTACAAAGAAACAGATGGGGAAAACATAAAAAGAGAAAATGAAGAATACAGTTTCCTTCAAAATTCATAACCTTATGTTATGTACACAACTAGTTAAATTTATTGATTGGTTCATATTAAACTCTATTTAAAACAGCCATTTTTGTCTTACCGCTTTGCTCAGCAGAGTGTTGGAGGAAGGCTCCTTAGGATGGTTGAAGGATTCCCTTGGCGGTGGTATAAAAAAAAAATCCACAGGTTCTGCTTACAAAGGTTTCATGCAAATCTTGTGTCTTCTTGTCTGTTCACATGTTAGTACCTGCTCAAAACATAATTCAGCTGGACATTGACTTATTTGACCTCATGAAGCAGTTTCTTGGGCTTTTGTGGGTGAGGCCAGGTCTGCTAGATAGATGGCTCATGTTCACAAGCCTTTGCCCCTGAACCTTTTGCAAAACAGTGACAGTCAATGAGTGTTTGTTTTCTTTCTGTCTGTCTGAGCTGCACCACTGATTCTTCCCTATTTCAGTATGTGTGATACTCTCACCATTTTTAGGGACAGGATTTGCTCAGGACTCTCAAAGACTCAGAGCATTTCAGCTACCTTCTTGCTGTGCCCTGTTTTATCTGTTTTTTAATTTCTATCTGCCCAGAGTGTTATTTATTTAGAAAACGTATATGCTGCCCCTCCAGAGACCCGCTGAAGGCAGCTCACAATTTTTTTTAAAAAATGACTAAAATCATTTTTTAAAAAACACTTTTCTTGACAGTAGCATTGCTGACCATTTACCTAAAATAAAAATACTATTTGTATTATACAAATTCACTGCCATAGGAGGTGGTGGCGGCTATAAGCATGGATGGCTTCAAGAGGGAATTAGATAAACATCTGGAGCAGAGGTCCACAAGGTATACATAGGACAAATGATGCACTGTATTCTTGGTGCTGGGGGGGGGGGGGAACAGTGGGAGGGCCTCTAGTGTCCTGGCCCCACTGCTGGACCTCCTGATGGCACCTGGTACTTTTGGCCACTGTTTGACAGAGTGTTGGACTGGATGGGCCATTGACCTGATCTAACATTGGCTTCTCTTATTTCTTATGTTTATGTTATGTTCCATTCTGCTAAGTAATTTAAAACAGATTTACTCCAAAATGTGACATCCTGGACAGACTGAGGTAATATTTAGGAGTCCACTCCACGAATCCTTTTCCATGTTTTATAGCAATCCTAGTATACCAGAATCCAGATGAGATCCACATTTTATTGCCAACCCTCCCTACAAGTTGGCCATGGCCCTGGCAAACATGGAAGATTCTTTTAGGCCTCTGTATATTCCCTGTTTTACCCCAATTGTTTTAATGAAGCCAAACTTGTTTGTTGTGACCCTCTTCCTGTACCTTTCTGAACCCATCAGATGGTTTAGTTATCTTAATACAGGGATTTGCAACCTATGGCTGTGGAGCAAAATGTGGCTCAGTACATAATAAAATATGGCTCCTGTAAACTGAAAATTAAACCTTTGCATGAATGTTTGTTGGAAGGATAGATGGGATGCTAGAATAACCATTATGTGGCATGGTAGGCAGAGGTTTTCATTGGACTCCAAAGGGCTTCATAGAGATGCTTTGCAGAAATGAGAATGGTAGAGATGAACAGTTACCAGCAGTGTTCCCTCTAAACTGAGTTAGTGTGAGCTAGCTCACAGTTTTTAGCTTCTGGCCCACACATTTTTGTTTTGGCTCAGGAAGGATGGCTCCAGAGCAAACTAATTCATGCAGCAGCCAGATAGCTCACTCACAACTTCAATGCCAGTAGCTCACAAAGTAGAATTTTTGCTCACGAGACTCCACAGTTTAGAGGGAGCATTGGTTACCAGTAACCCAAGTGTGAACCATGCATAGCTTTATGCCAGTGCTCCTTATTGTGAGACCTTATGTGAGCTGCTTCCTATAAAGGACACACAACAGCTAGTGATTGGACTGAGAAAATATTATGGATTATTAATCAATGTGTTAGCCGGGCTGGTGCCAGGTTTTTTTGCACACTTGGCGAGGCTACCTTCTGGCGCCCCCCCCCCCCCCCCCCATGTACCCACCAATTTTCAAACATAAATGCATTTTAGAAAGATTGAAAACCACAAAATTTGAAATTGCTGGTGCTGGGCCTGGTGGTTGGTCTCCTGCACAGTAACGCAGACTGTCAGTTCTGTGCCCCTCTGAGGTCTCTGCCCCAGGCAGTCGCCTAAGTTGGCCTAATGGTAGCACCGGCCCTGTGTGTCAGTTATCAGTGAGGTTCTTAACCTCCAGGTGTGGCCTGGAGACCTCCCACCATTACAATCTGGTCTTCACACAATAGAGATCAGGTCCATTGGAGAAAATGGCTGCTTTGGAGGGTAGACTCCATGGCCCTTGCCAGAATCTACCCCTCTCCCAAATCTCCAAATATTTCCCAGCCGGGAGCTAGACACTTAGTTATCAGTAATGTTAGGTGGATTGGTGGCTGGGGGACAGGGGCTGGTGGTGGGGCCCCCTGCCTTCACTAGGGGAGGGGTCTGGCAACTCTACATAGGGAGCTAGTACTAGCTATCATTCCTCTTATCTGCTTGCCACAGACCAATGTTGGAATGTCTGTAGCCATGCCCCTGCCTCTCTAAGGCCTACACCTAGGGCTGCCAACTCCAGTTTGGGAAATTCCTGGAGACTGTGGGGGTGGTGGGGTTGCCAGCTCTGGGTTGAGAAATACATGGAGATTTTGGGAGTGGAGCCTGAGAAGGTGGGGCTTGCAGAGGGGGGGAGTTCAGTGGGGTATAATGCCACAGATTCCACATTCTGAAGCAACAATTTTCTCCAGGTGAACTTATCTCTCTAGCCTGGAGATCAGATGTAATCCCAGGAGATCTCCAGCCACCACCAGGAGGCTGGCAACCCTTTGGAGTGGTGGTTGTGGGAAGCAGAGCTTGGAGAAAGGAAGGAGCTCAGTGGAGATCTGATTTCATACAGTCCACTCTCCAAAGCAGCCATTTCCTCCAGAGGAACTAATCTCTGCAGTCTGGAGATCACTTGTAAATTCAGGAGAGCTCCCGGCCCCACCCTACCTACAGCTCTGCTTCTCCCTTAGGGTTAGAGTGCTTAGGGATATTTCCTGGGAGGCCTTGAATGGCCAGGATCCAGGCGTCTGCCCTCTTCCTGTTTAAGCTTTGGTACATCAAACACTAGTATTGTCCCAATGCTTAGATACAATGTGAACAACTCAGTGTTCATTTCTTTTTAGCATTTCGTTTAATACAGGTTTTACATGTCTCTTGGCCCATTCTGAGAAATGAGGTTGTACTGGACTATCACAAATGCACAGAGCAAGATTTTCCTGGTTGAAAAAAGTAACGGCTTCATAAGGATCTAAATCAACAGCACAGGATGGTTCCTTAAGAGCTTCCAACTCTTCGTCTATGCTTATATTTAGTGAATTTCCAGTGATGGATTGGTTCCTCCATGCAGGATGATTTATATGGAAAAGGAGGCATATTCATATTAAGCATCTAATAAGGACCATGGAATATTATTTTACATTTGCTGTCATTCACCGGGGGTTTAGCAACCAGTTTGAAAATGACCCTCACGCTCGTGTCCAATGCACATGCGGTTGCTGGCTTGAGCTTTTTATCTGCTGTTGATCTTCTGGAACAGTAAAGATCCTCTGTGGTTCCTTTCTGAGCAGTCCATAATATTTCGGCAAAATAGGTCACATTAGCAAGTCTATAGAAATTGATTCCCCTTTTAGGAATGCTTTGCTGCAATTTAAAAAAAAACAACTAATTGCAAGAAAGTTTAGGAGTACTAGTCTTTCTAAAAAATACCTTGAATAAAAATGCCCTGTGCAGTTAGGAAAATATATGGGGGTGTATCAATCAAAAGTGTTTAATGAACTCAGTCTAGAGTTTATTAGAATCCACGTCATGATTTCACTTTTTTTTTCTGAAGAAAATACTGAGTTAAATTTTTGCATATCTGCCCCCTGTTTTAAGAAGTGAGAGGAACAGGGCCAGTCATAAGCTTTCAGCTCCACATATCAGGCATTTGAAGGTCAATGGTATGTACTATGTACATATCCAGTATTTGCTCACCTATATTCGACATTCAGTGCTATTTCACGATCTCTCTTTCTCTTATATCAATCACTAATTATTATCTATATTCACTAAATTAATCATTCATTACTTGCTACCTCACACTGACCTGGATAGCCTAGGCTTGCTTGATCTCTTTGGATCTCAGAACTTAATTAATTAATTAATTAATTCAATTTTTACCCCACCCTTCCTGCAAGCAGGCTCAGGGCGGCTTACACAATCACTATAAATACCCTTTAAACACATAAAACAGATAAAAACTGTCCATACAATTCAGTACGCTAAAATCATAAAATCATAAGGTGCTAATGCTGTTAATGTACCTTGAGATGGGGTTAAATTACTTAAGTTGGTATCCTATAACCCACAGCAGACAGGCAGTTACCAATTCCAATGGTCTTCCCGAGTCCTGATGGAATAAAGCCAATGTTGAGATCGAGGGCCAGGACTCGTTGGTAGCGAAGGTAGGGCACCTCCTAATTTAAAGCCTGGCGGAAGAGCTCCATCTTTCAGGTTCTGCAGAACTGCGAAAAGGTCCCGCAGGGCCCTGATCTCCTCCGGGAGCTCTTCCACCAGTATGGAGCCACCACCCTGGCCCTGGTAGTGGTGAGCCTGGCCTCCTTGGGGCCCGGGAGGGTCAGTCCTGGTCAGTAATTGGATGGGAGATCACCAAGGAAGTCCAATGTTCCTGTACAGATGCAAGCAATGGCAAAACACCTCTGAACATTTCTTTCCTTGAAAACCCCATGAGGGGTCATCCTGAGTTGGCTACAATATAATGGCAAAAAAAGAAGAAGCTAACTCAGGGTCAAAGTAGACATGCCAATCAATTGCATTTAACTTCACCCCAGAGTTGTTTTTAATGAAAAGCAACCCTAGCAAGCTGCAGTGCTGAGTAGACCAATAGTTGTTAGGGAGGAGGTCCTCAACAGTTTCATCTGGAGCTGGGTTAATTTTCTGTCCAGAATTGCCCTGCATCCTCACAGCTTTTCTCCACATGAGAAAGATCAAAACAGAGGTGACCTGTGGTTCTGTGAAGTCAGACATCCCAACAGACTACATTCACTAAAAGACAGAATGTTACCTAAACTAAAACAATCCCAGTGTTGCCTATTTTAAAGTAAAAGTCTGGAGTTCAAATTTTGAAATGCCAACAGCATTTCGTTGTTTATTTATTTATTTTATTGGACTTATAGCCCACCCTCCTCTGCATAGCAAGGCACAGGGCGGGTGACAACAAAATTAAAACAATACCACAGATTAATTGTTAAAACCAATTATCAATGTAATAAATTAGAATAAAATCAGATGGTGGTATATGGCACAAAATAGCATTAATTATCCAACATGAGGTCATACAGACTTTGTTTTGATGGAACTGGTACGATGACCAAATGAATGGCAGAGGAGGGGGAGGGACCTGGGGGAGCCCAATTCAGATGGGAAACTTTGCTGCCTCAGTCATGGGCCTGTCAAAATATTTATGGGGAATTTCACACTACACCTTTAAAAATGTTACTGAACCGGCTTGGAATAAACTGGTACAGTGACGGCCGTTTCACACAGCCCTTCCCCTACTGATTTGGAGCCTCTAAATCGGCTCTTTTTTAAAAAATGACAGAGATTGCCCACATGGGCAAAAAGAGGTGTGAAAACACTCATTGGAGGAGGAGCGCTTCAAGGGCATTTCACACAGTACCCCGTAGTGCTTCAGGACCAGGACAAGGACTGAAGAACACTTGGGAGGAGGTTTCAATGTAAACCAGCTCAGAAACGCTTCCCTAATGGGAGAGGCACATTTCTATGTGAAAGGCCAATATGTTCCGTTAGGGAACCGGTACTAATACAGTTCTGTATAAAATGTCTGTAGAGTTCCTGAAACGGAACATATTGGTTGTGTGAAATTCCCCTATGTCTTACAGGCCCTGCGGAACTGCATCAAATTCTGCGGGGCCCAGATCTCATCTGGAAGAAGCGTTCCACCAGGCCAGGGACCACCAGGAGGCTGTGTTCCATAGAGCACATTGCTCTTTGGGAGACATACTAGGAGAGACAGTCCCGGAGATATGTAGGTCCCAAACTGTGTAGGGCTTTGGAAGTTAAAACCGACACCTTGAACCTGATCCAGGATTCATTTTTTAACTTTTTGTTTCATTTCTGGAACCCAGCAAGCCTGCAGGCCATCACAAAACAGAACCTATAATCTGTCTAAGGATGAACTATTATTGTCTGTTATTAGACTGTGTTACCACTCATCACTAGATCTAACATTAGAGAGGCTGGCCCCCGTGCCAATCAGAAAAGCAGCAAAAACATACAATCTACAGAGGATGTAGAGGTTTCTGCATACTTGAGAGAGTCCCCAATTATGCAGCAAAATGTGACTTTGCAAATTAATCAAAAACAAAATTTCAGCAATAGCATGATGAGCAGTAACTACGTTCCCAAGGGCACAGAATATAACGTTCAGCTGAGGAAAGGGGGAAATGGAGAAAAGGGTGAGATAAACAGCTTTCTCAGGCAAATGGGATCTCACATTAGGGGAAACTTGTCCAGTTCTTCTGCAGAGATTCTCTTGTTTGACATTGGTTCTGTTGGGCTTGTGCTGCCACATTGGCCCTGGATTCTGCTTGGGTTCTGTGGGTTGACATCAGTTCTTTTCCTTGCTTCAGTTGGTTGGCTTGTATTCTTTGGTTTGACATTGGATGTTTCCCCTGCTCATTACAATCCATATGTTGGGAGTTTTGATGTGCCTCCTTGTATTGGGGGCCACAGTGGATCCCATATCTAGTTGCTCATGATTACAGCTAATGTCTTTAGGATTAGGATATTCTTTTGTGTCTGCATGTGCCTGCGGTGTAAAGTTTCAGATTATGCACTCTTTGACCATTGTCTTTTGCCAAATCTCATCTCATAAAACAAGGGCGGCTGAGCGTTGTGGTTGTATTTCCGTCTCAATAAAGCTTTGTAATAAGCAGTTAGTAATGTGATTCCATGATTGTTAGTAATGGGATGTATTTTCTGTCGTATAATTTGTTGCTCGTAAATCGGGTTAATTAACAGTCTAATTATATACTTGCCAAATGGCATCCCATTTAAAGGGTGTATCCTTTTTGTTTGTTTTTTTTAAAAAATACTAGAGCATATTCTTATTAGTGCCCATGAAAGTAAATGCTCCAAGAGAACCGTGTGCTACTTTAGCTGGATTATTTCACTGTGTGTGGCATCTTGTTGGAAATGGAACATTTTAAATGTACCACACAGAGGATACTCGAAGGACGCTCGGTACAGTTACTATAGTGGAAGAGATGACTTTTTAACCTATGTCCCATTTCCAAAAGCGATTCTTGGAAAATGAAGCTCGATGCTTCTGGAATAGTTACTTGGAGGCTCTCATCCCATCTGTGCCTCTATTAAACAAAATATTTAGGCAGAGCTTTCACCAGGGCCTGTCGTTCATTCCACTGAAATCAGTAAAGCTGGTTGCATTCAAGTGCACTCAGCGCTTTTTCTTTTCTTTTCTTTTTCCTGGACCCAGGATTAAAATGGCACACAGCTCAAACTGAGTTTGGAATCCTAGTAAGACTCTGTAAATCACAAAACTGAACAATATATTTAAACTTCCGCCCTAATAAACAGGGCTTTTCACATTTGTAGACACACAAGTCAGAACGGAGTATTTATTTTGCTGGATGGAAAACTACGATTCTGTTGGCATGCTGCATTCCTTTTTGATAGGCAAGTGGGTAAGATTTGATTCAAGGTTTTTGTCTACAGAAAGGCAAGGTTGTTTTCAATAACAGCGGTAATCAGTGTGAATACAATGTGTTTTGAGAGTTCAAAGCACTTCATGTACATTATCTGGGAATCCTTACAATAACCATGTAAGGTGGACCATGATTATTATCTATTTCGGGTGTGGACCAAAGGCACAGACTGAGAATGAAAGAAGTGGATTGCTTTAGGCCACTTGCAGTGTGATCCTAAATATAGGTACACCTTTATAAACCCATGGAAGACGATGGGCTAAGAAGGGTATGGTTCTGTTTAGGACGACAGTGTTGGCAAGTTTGTGGCTGAAGCAAGAACTGAACAAGGGATGGCCCAGTTTATCAGCCATGCTCTCCGTTTATACCAGTTCTTTAATCAAAATACTCCCAGTTAAAGTAATCCATTGGGAAGACATTGTCTGCAAAACAAATGCTCTATACAAATATGACTGGAGGGTACAACTTTTCCAGAACTTGCAAGGATGGTGCCTTTTATTTTCTGACTCACTCTAGACAGTCATACCCTTCTAGTTTAAATTTATCACGTGACACCAAGGCAGCAGTATTAAGCCAGTTACATTTGTTGGATTAATAATGATTACTGAGTCGAAGGACAAAGCTGTTTTGCCAACTAAACCAGAAAAAGTCACCTGCCTGTCTAGCAAAGCAAGTGAAATGTGAACAGGCTGTACAACAGCCAGTGTATAGTGTAGTGGTTAGAGGGGGGTCACACAACACGCTGGGTTCTAGGAATCTGGGTTCAGCCCTCTCTCCCCCACACACACACACTGCTGTAGAGGGCACTGGGTGACCTTGATGTAGGGAAACCAGCCCTTCATTGGGGGTGGGGGATGCCCTGCCTCCAGCTGGGTACACCCAGACTTCTAGGTAAACCCAGAAGTGACATCACAATTCTCTCTAGGAATTGGCTGATGGTCACCTTCCCATGTGCCACTCCATTGGTCCCCTTCTGGTTGCCAGGCCACGTGAGAGCTGGCAAGCCTACAAGGCTTGAGGCTTTCACCAGTTTTGGTGAGGACAAAATGGAGGCACAGAGAGCCCTGCCTGGAGCTCCATGGAGAAAAGGTGGGACAGAAGCACACTAGGCAGATAGCCACAGAGTACTTATGCAGCTGTTTTACTTGCAGTTAAGACTTTTGCACAGAAGTGTTTTTCATGGTATAATTGGCTTCCATTGGGTTCATTCTGTCCTGGGGAGGAAAAAAAATCTAGCTGAACAAGTACTCAAGTGTTGCCTGGATGCCCTGGAACTGAATGATGGATTGCCCCAATTAGTTGTGGGTTGAAGACAGTTCATACCGGGAGCCTGCAGTTTGGCAGCTATGCAACAACTTGATCTAGTTTAATCTCAAAGATATAAAGCCTCCCCCCAATACATGTGAAGTTTCAAGAGGGTCCTTAGCATTCTGCATTCAGTCTGAATTGCTCATTTAAACAGTGTTAGCTGGAAGAACCTTGCAAAAAATTAATCTTGAAGAGGTATTGCAAGGTGGTTGTCTCCCCATTCCTCCCTATTGCCTATATCAACAGAATGCATCCCTTTGCCAGCATTTTTGCATTCACGGCCATCCCCAGAGGTTGCCTGAAATTAGCACTCAGGAATCTAAGCAGCAGCTACAATGCCGTGTCTAATACACCATGGACCGTTGCAAATAGGGTTGCCAACCTCCAGGTGGGACTTGGAGACCTGCTGGAATCACAACTGATCTCTAGATCACGAAGATCAATTCCCCTGGAGAAAATGAGGGATGGACTCTAGGGCAGGGGTGGGCAAACTTGCTCAGCATAAGAGCTGCATAGAATAAACATCAGATGTTTGAGAGCCACAAGACATGAACAAATATTACCTGCTTTTATTGAAAAATAAGCAAATTTGCTTTTTATTAACATTAAATTAGACTGCCAAAAATAATAACAAAAGGGGTAAAAGCATATATTTATAATGATATTAATTTGTCCAATGATATTTGTTTGCTAATGATATTTAGCTTCCCCAGCCACCCTGCCGGGAGCCACATAATGTATGTGAAAGAGCTGCATGTGGCTCCCAAGCCACAGTTTGCCCACCCCTGCTCTAGGGCATTATACCCACTGAGGTTCTGCCACTCCCCAAATCCCGCTATCTCCAAGCTGCACACCCCAATTCTCTCGGAATTTTCAAACACAGAGGGGGCAGCCCTAGAATCATAGAATCACACAGTTGGAAGGGACCTCCAGGATTATCTAGTCCGGGGTGGGCAATTGTTTTGGCTCGGGGGCCACTTTGTGGGAGCAGAGGTTAGCGGAGGGCTGCACCTTTTAAAACGATTGCATTCATTAGTTAACTTTGCATTTCAGAAAAGCTATAAATTGTATCATAAAAATCAATAAATATAAATTAAATAAAATAGTGGTAGTTTTATTCAATTTATTTATTGTGCTAATTTCATATCATCTATAGCTGCAAGCACATTTAATTTTAGAATCACTTTAATGAGACAAATGTACCCTATCACACCACATGGCCAACTGTCTTGGCGGGCCGCAAAAAACTCTGTGGCGGGCCGCATGTGGCCCCCGGGCCGCCATTTGCCCACCCCTGATCTAGTCCAACCCCCTGCACAATGCAGGGAATTCACAAATACCTCCCCTTCCACACTCGCAGTGACCGCTGTTCCAAAGGAGCTGCTGCGGAAACCAGGCCCATGTTCCTTGCAGGTGCAGGAGCTCAGACTATTCAGTCTGCATGCAGTGAACTTTTGGCGATCTGCAGACCAAGTTCAGCCATACACAAATGAGCTATCTAAACACCCATAGTTAAAGCACCTTGCTCACAGCATCTTGTTGCTCAAAGGTTCTGTGCAATCTGCAGCTATAGACCCCCCCCCCCTCAAAAAATCAAGCCAACCAATATGTCTTTAAGGAACCCACTCTGAGTATCCAGACCAGATAGCTAAGGTTGTAAATCCTATATATGCTTACTCTGGAGTAAGCCCTATAGACATTTAGAAATCAGGTTTCCCACGTTACTGATTTTCACAAAGTGAGTCAGAACCTCCAAGTAATTCAGGGCAGGGTAGGGGCAAGGATGAGTTGATTATTGTAAGACCTTCAGAAATCAAACCTCACCTTCTTCACAATGCTATTTTTTTTCTTGAGTCAAATATCTCATGTGTCTGCAGTTAAAAATAAGCAGTTTTTCAAGTGGCTTTCACATCCGTACCAGGGCAACATTCCACACAGCGGCTAACCAGGTCACTACTTTTGGGAAATGCTGGCTCGCATGGACAAGGCATGCATGCCCCACGGTCATCATGGGCAGATGCTGTGCCGTTTAAAAGTCAACATTTTAAGTACACATGCTGCACTTGCACCTGTGCAAGTGGTGCCATTTATCAGCTGGTGACAAGAATGCATAAGGTATCTCAATCCACTTTAGAACACTGGGATACAACGTGAACATTAATGGATCTGGAAATCAGGCAGCCAAACTGGGGAGACACTAAAGGCTGGTTTGAACAAAACTGGAACAGAACATCTTGCCCATTGGCTGGCCTATCCATTCCATGGACTCAGAGACATTCATACCACCCTAAAATGAAGATTACATCAATTCCAGAGAAACAGGCAAAAGACAGAAAAAACTTTTGAAGAACTTAAAAGTATGTCTCCTATTACCAACAGGAATTGGTACAATAAACACAGCCACATTTCCTATTTTTCCTCTGTAAGTGAGGGTGGACATATGGATGTGGCAATAGCCCTAGAAGGAAGGAGAATGGGTAAATTGGTGGCTTCAGAGGGGAGGGGGTGACAACAGCCCCCTGCCCCTGATTTCAATGGTTCTGTCATGCTGGTAAGGTAAAGTATGCCTAGTTAAGTCTCTTAACTGATGTGGCCTGCTGTACTCACAATCCCATCCATTCTTTAGTCTGATGTTCTGAGTAGGTGGGTGTGTCCTCCTCCTGAGGGTCATCATATTTCCAATCTTTCTAGGAGCCTGGGGAGCTCCCAGATAATCAGCTGAAGAGGGGAAGAAAGAATTCCCTTCAAAAGCAGAGGCTCCCTGGCTTGCCTTGGCCATATGGAGGAAAGCCACCTGGGGCTCCAAACAGTATGTACAGTCCACTGCACTGACTCTGCTGCCCCCCACCATGGCCATCTCATCTACCATCCTTTATATACCCAGAAGAAATGAAGGGGTGGTTTCTGCTGTACCAGCATTGCATCATTTCCAGCTTGGCCATGTTTATTTGCGGTCAGGTAACTGGAGCCGCAGGGGCTGCAGTGGCTCAGAGGTTAAGATGCTGAGCTGCAGACCAGCAGATCGGTAGCTCAGCAGTTCAAGACCCGAGTGCCACATGATGGAGTGAACTCCCGTCTCTGGCCCCAGCTCCTGCCAACCTAGCAGTTCGAAAGCAAGAAATTGCAAGTAGATAAATAGGTACTGCTTCAGTGGGAAGGTAACAGCGTTCTGTGCACCTTGGAGTTTAGTCATGCCAGCCACATGACCACGGAAAAGTCTTTGGACAACGCTGGCTCTTCGGCTTGGAAACGGAGATGAGCACCGCATCCCTAGAGTCGGATTCAACTGGCTTTGGATCAAGGGAAACCTTTACCTTTTACTGGAGCCACAAAGCCTCCTCCCAGCCACCATAGAGCCACGGCCTCATCATGGACTTCCCAAACCCATATTTACCTCAAAAGGCAAATGCAGGCCACTCCCCTAACTAGGAATAGTTAGGGTCTGCCAACCGAGATCTGGAGCTGGTTTATGAACCACAGTTAGTCTTAACTATCGTTTCATGTAATATGTGAACATAGACATTCGGGTTTAATCCTGGTTTGATCCCCAGTGGAGTCCTATTGGGCTACAGAGAGAAAGCCATGAAAACCGTATCAAGGATCTGAGTCATCATCTGCAATGTAAATCCCGGTTTCATGAACAACCATAGCTAAAATAAACCTGGGTTCTGTGCGATGTCTGAATTGAACCAACATTCTTTGCTTGTTTGCCTTTTTGCAATGTTAAAATATTCTGGAGTCTGCGGTTCTTGCATAAGCAAACAAACATGTCTTGGTTCTGAAAATGGAGATTCCCAGACACTTTCTTCCCACTATTAACAGTGAAAAATCTTCTGTCTGGGCCGTTACTTCACCTCCTGGTCCTTTTCTCTGGTCCTCTTTGAAAAGGCCATTGGCCTCGCTGCAGTGTTTCAAAACTTTGTTATTAATCCACGGAGGGGAGTAAACGGCTGGACATCAACAAGCCCTGAATGCTAGAGAAATGTTGCATCCTTCCTGCCATGGAGGCTGTCTGCGCCGAAGGCAAAAACGATGACTTTGCCTGGACCTCTGCCTGAGCTAATGAAGTGATCCGCCAACGAGCATGGTCAGTGAATCATCCCTTTGGCACCATCTGACCCCGTCCGCAACATGAAGATGAAATGTTTTGGTGGGGGAAAGGCAAGGGAAATTCAGTTCAAGAGCTGCTATTCAGGGATGAACCGCTGTTTGGGGCATCTGCTATTTGGGGATAGTCCACTCTTTGGGGCAGATAAGAATCCCAGAAGAGGGCTAGACAGGAAGCAGAAGTAGCCCTGTCTAGTCTGCTGACATCTGCTGGGCTTTCTGCTTGTCTTCCTTTTTTCAAGCCTGGCTACAGCCAAGTGAGATGAAATAATAGGTGTCGCTCTGCTCTTTCAACGTGCAGGAGCTTTCCCCGTAAGCCTGGTCTAGGAGGGGCCATCAAGCTGCCCTTTCTGTGCAAAGTCTAACTAGGTGGACAGTATTCCCAGCCAGCTGGCAGGAAGGTGAAGAACAAGGGCCTAATTAGGCATGATGTTTTTCCTGGGTACATCCTGGGTTGGGTCACAGATGGGTTCTGGGAGCTCCAAGCTTTTCAGGTGTGTGTGAGGGGCTGATTCAAGTAATCATTGTAGCATGGAGGGAAAGGAGGCTTAGACCTCCCACCCCGTGCCATTTTCCAGAATTGAAATTGCCCCAGTGAGCCAATATCCCACTTAAGAACATAAGAGAAGCCAATATTGGATCCGGCCAATGGCCCATCCAGTCCAACGTTCTGTGTCACATAGTGGCCAAAAACACCAGGTGCCCTCAGGAGGTCCAGCAGTGGGGCCAGGACACTAGAAGCCCTCCCACTGTTGCCCCCTGCAAGCACCAAGAATACAGAGCATCACTTGCCCCAGACCGAGAGTCCCTATCTATCCCTTGTGGCTAATAGCCACTGATGGACCTCTGCTCCATATGTTTATCTAATTCCCTCTTGAAGCCGCCCATGCTTGTAGCCACCACCAACTCCTGTGGCAGTGAATTCCACATGTTAATCACTCTTTGGGTGAAGAAGTACTTCCTTTTATCTGCTCTAACCCGACTGCTCAGCAATTTCATGGAGTGCCCACGAGTTCTTGTATTGTGAGAAAGGGAGAAAAGGACTTCTTTCTTGCTGGGGAAACTGACATGTAACTGATACTGACTGGAGAAAAAAAAGAAGTACCAATCTGAATTGGGACAGAGAAAAAGAAAAGAAAATGTTCTGTGTTTTGGGGGGCTGGCCAAAAGGAACGGGAGATGTGGTGGCGCTGAAAGAGACACTTTTGGAAACTGGGGCTATTTTTAAAAAAAGAAAAGAAAAAAAAAGAATGATTATATAACTGTTCAGCAACTAAACAGACAATTAATACATATGCAACTTCAAACCAAGGACATCCATTAAAGGTCAACAGAGCAAATTTTGCAAATGATCGTTACACGTGTCATTGAAATTAATTTCTGCTTTCATTGGTCTGATAACCAGATCTGGGGTGTCCTCTTCCAAATAGCTAACCTGTTCCATAAGGTTGATGACGAAATGAGTACCCTCCCTCCAGTACCACAATTGCAACAGAGAACAGAGAACCAAATCGGAGGCACCCTTATTCTCACCTTTGGTTTCTGCTCTGCCTTGTAATGTAAATCCCTTTTCGTCGGGTTGTTCGAATGGCTGGCTTCTCTCAGTAGCAACACACACACACACACACACACCCTTTTGTCTATGCCCAGGTGACCGCTAACTGCAGGTAACCCTTCAAGAATCTGGTGAAAAGGACTCTGGTTCCCAAAGACTTATGTAATGATAAATTAGTCTCTAAAGTGCCACAAAAACATTTGTTGTTTTGGCTGCAGTGGACTAACATGACTGTTCTGTTGGACAGCTGCCCTGGAACTTCCTAACATTTGTGAGAAGCCGGGACAGAAAACACTGCTATTATCAGAACTCACCTCCTTTTCCTCCCTGTCCTCTAAGTGATCTCCAGAGCTTAATTCTGACATGGGGGGGGGGGGGGTGTTGTTGTGAGCTCAGTGCTCTGCCATGATATAATACATCATTTCCTCATTAAGCATCCCCAATTTACCTTTAACCACAAACTGGCCACCAGTTGCTGTTCCTTACCCATGGAGACTGAGAGCCAGATTGACCTTGGTCCACAAATTTATGAGTATCTATAGTCAGCTCTTGGGGTTGCAAAGCTTTCCTGGATGCTTGTGAGTGAAGGTAGCATCCACCACAGTAAAATGTTCAACCTATGGAGCAGTAACCTGTTTTAGGCCGAAAGGGAACACCTCCAGCCTAAGGAGCCATCGGATGAAGAGCCACTTAAGTTGGAGGAAGACTCCTCAGGCTGGAGGACAGCTTCTGACTGTGCTTAGTGAAGTGGTAGGACCATTATCAAGATGCCACATGTTGGAGCAATGTGGTGTTCTTATTCCAAGGACTTCTGATGTTTGGCTTTTCTGGTGGATCAATTTCATGCCTGGATAATTCGAGATATTGATTAACCTCAAGAACATAAAGAATCTGTTAGGCAGAAATTGCTCACATATGCCTGATAGAATGCAGAGGACCTGCAGTGCCCAGAAGAATTTGCTTTCCTTCTAAAGTGTGGTTTCCACCCTTGAGGTATATCCGATGGGTGTATGAAGCCCCACTAGGAGGCAGTGGGATATGATAAGTGTTTTCCATGGCAGGCAGAGACTCACAGAAACTCAGTGGTCCTCATTACTTTGTGGTGTGGGATTTCTGCTTTCTGCTGAAGCAGCGTTGGCTTGTTAGAATCCAGCATTCTTTTCCATCTGACAAGATTAATCTCAGTCCTCGTAGTACATTGTAATCCAAGTTAATAATAGGCTGTGCTTCTCCAGTTACCCAAGTGAATCTACCATAAACAGTTGGGTCTACAAGACTCTTTCTCCACAATGTACTAATATGGTTACTCTGCAGAAGTTGTCACTAACCGATGTGTAATAGGCATGAGGCTTGTGGTCCAGAGTCTGCTGCATCAGATGACACTTGTGCCTCCGTGAAATAACAAGATGGTTCAACGAGAAGAACATGGCCCGCATCGTTTGCTTGGAAATTCCTGGGTGGCTGGGAAAGAGTTTACATTGCACTTGGAACAGGCAACTCGATGAGCCATCATGCCATTTTCTGCCATGTTGCTCCTTGTCTTTGGAAAAACCACTACATCCCCAATCATTACACCATCTTCCTTTCGTTTCAAAGCCTACTTCTCTAGCAAAGCTTCTCCTGAGCTGTCCTCACTTCGTCAGAGAGGTGTAGTGGTTAAGAGTGCAGACTCTAATCTGGGAGAACTGGGTTTGATTCCCCACTTCTCCACATACAGCTACTGGCGTGACCTTGGGTTCTTTCAGAGCTGTTCTGGAAAGAGCAGTTCTCGAAAGAGCTCTCTCAGCCCCACCTACCTCACAGGGTGTCTGTTGTGCGGAGGGGAAGGGAAAGGAGTTTGTAAGCCGCTCTGAGACTCCTTCAGGTAGTGAAGGGTGGGGTATAAATCCAATCTCTTCTTCCTCTTCTCTTCTTCATCTGACTAGGTCTGCCATCCAGTTGCCTCATCTCATCACAATTGCTCTCAAAGGACAGTTCACAGTATCAATGAACATGTGTAAGGAGAAGCCCGCTAGTGCCACTGCCAAGTGAGTTTGGTATAGCTTGTAAACGAGAGCTGACACTTGCACCTGTTTAGACTTTAAGCCTGCGCATACTGACAAAACCTACACCTGTACAAGCATCTACAAGCTTTTGCCAAAATCCTGACCATGTGGGCAAAATCTATGTCTGCTCTTTGTACTAAGAAACAGCAAATGCAAATATGATGGGGGTCAGTGCATCATCATGAGCTTTCACTTATACCCTGGAAAATTGTGTCAGACGACTGTGTGAATGAACAACAAAAAAGGTGCAACTGGACTCGAATTTTGTTTTACCTCAAGCTCTAAATTCTTCTGCAGATGTTACATTTGGGCAAACGGGGAGCCTGCCAAGTGTGCCAGTGGCACCTGATGTTCATCATCACTCTGTCAAGTGAACTCGGCAACATGTGCATTATCCATGCATGCACTATCTCCATCAATGGAAACGCTTTCCTCCCTATATATTACAGTACCCAGAAACTGGTTGCACAAAATCTTGCACAAACAGAAACACAAGTAGGGATACAGCAAATTGGACTTCCCACTAGTAGCTACCACGATTTTTTTCTTGTGTTCTTCTTGCACAAGAGCTATAGTGCAAATGGAAACTGAATCTAACCACAATCTTTTTCTTGTGTACCGCTTGCACCAGAGCTCTCGCACAAGTAGAAACTGAACCGAGCCCATTGTTTCCCCAGAAGATACTTTTTAAAGTCCTGCTGGAGCAGCCATAAGGTATAGAAATGAAAACCATCACTACAACTACTTTTAAAGGCATGGGATTTTTGTCATTTAACATTGAGTATCTCCAGTAAAGGGGTTTGGACCTTGTTGAATCTTGCCCTTGCTAATGAAATATTGTCTCCTCTTCCCTGTCCCTGCAAGGATTATCTGAAATGGTGCCCCCCGCCCAGTGGGTTGAACACAGAAAGGTGGATTGGGCCTTGGAAGTCTAGGAAAAGACTGATCTGTATGAGGAGAAAGCCAAGGGGAAAAATTGCAAGACAAGATTGATGAGGGCTGAGTGAGAAGATGATTTTTTTTTTGTAAATAGCACCGTAAGAAGACAAATTGAATTGCAGCCAGACCAAAATTAAGGCCAAAGAAGTGTTGCTATTTAAAAGTCTGGGAGTGAGGCGAGGCAACAAGGTACATGCACAGATAATGGCTGGAGTCTGAAGTTAGAAAAATTGAAACTGGATGTGGGACAAAAACTGTCTGAGCAGCAAGAATAAGTCACCGCTGGAGCAGCCCACCAAAGGAAATAGTAAATTCATCATAGCTTGCAATCTCGAAATTGAGGCTGGGCAGCTTTCTGAAAGATATGCTCTATTTCAAGAACAAGCTGTTGGATTCTATCATTTTTTCACTTGCTCCTCGGAATGTCAAGTCATTCCTTCCAGTGGCAGACTGCCTGGGGGAAATTTCACCCCCTGCAGTGAAGGGGAAGGTCAGACAAGGTGCCAACAGTGTTTCAGGATGGCCTAAGGAACTGTCATAGATAATCCACAAAATAGTCATAATTCCTTTTCTTTTTAAATAAGAGCTTCACTACGTTTTTTCTCCAGGACATCACCTTATCTGCACAGTAAAGTAAAACACCATGTCTCCCATAATAATATCATATTGCCCAGTTCATATCATATCATAATATCATATTGCCCATATTGCCCATGTCTCCCATAATAATATCATATTGCCCAGTTCTTGGATTGCAAAGCCTTCTAGCCTCACTTTATAGTGACATCCTCACCACCTAATTTGTATCTTGTTTGTACCATAACCAGCCAACCAAGGATTGCACGTCATGCATCTGACTGAAAAGGCTCTGGCAGACACAAGTTTTTGCCACAATAAGGTGCTGAAAGATGAACTCCTTACACAAAATAGGAGTGTACTTGAGATGGTTTGAGAGGTGAGATGAAGCCCCAGGAGAAGAAAGCTCTTTAGTAGACCAAGGCTGTGGTCCTATGCACATTAAGATAGTGGGCTTAATGCAGCCCTAAGCAGTATAACGGCAAGAACGTTGGACTAGCCTCTGGGAGACCTGGGTTCAAATCCCACCCCGATACATAGCTTTTTTGATCTCCTTAGGCCAATCACATCCTCTCAGCCAAGCCTACCTCATGAGGATGCTGCAAGGGTGAAATGGAAGGAAGAACGCTGTGTGACAAAATAGATGAATCGAGGAAAGTCCCAGTAAACATAGTATGAGTTATTAGATGTAAATGTTCCAGTCTGTATGGCCATGGTCTTGGCATTGTAGTACCTGACATTTCGCCAGCAGCTGTGACTGGCATCCTCACTAGTATAACACAGAAATACGGAAACCTCTCTCATTATCAATGTGAGAAGAAAAATGGTAGGCACATTGACACAGAGAGTACTCCGTCTTTCTGTGTTATACCTCTGAGGAGAGACAGTTTGGTGTAGTGGTTAAGAGCATGGACTCTGATCTGGGAAAACCAAGTTTGATTCCCCACTTTTCCACTTGCAGCTGCTGGAGGACCTTGGGCCAGTCATAAGTTCTTTCAGAGCTGTTCTATCAAGGACAGTTCTGGAAAAAGCTCTCTCAGCCCCACATACCTCAAAGGGTGTCTGTTGTGGGGAGGGGGAGGGATGGGAGTTTGTAAGCCACTCTGAGTCTGAAGGACGGGGTATAAATCCAATCTGTTCTTCTTCTTCTTCAGCCACAGCTGCTGGTGAAACTTCAGGTACTGCCAAGACCACGGCCATACAGCCCAGACAATCTACAACAACTAATGAACTCCGGCCGTGAAAGCGTTCCTGTGTATTTTAACCCAGTTCAGTGGCTAATATATTTTAGACACACTTATAAATGACAGATTTGGGAGGCAGAAGGAATTGTGGGAGGGGATGATAAATGATTTGGAAACCCATGCACCAGACGATTTGGAAACACATCCTCAAACCTTTCCCATTCCAGATGTAAGCAAGCCAATCCCTCCCTGACCCTGACCCCCACCCCCCAGCTTACTCCTAACTCTGTATTTTCAAGCACATACTCCATCCTTACCAGGACATTTTAGGGTTTCTTGACTTTTTCTTCCTTTTAGTTCATTTACAAAGCCACATTTTTCAGTATACCTGGGGACTTTGGGTAGGGAGAAAGCCCTACTGGTAGCTTTGCTGTTTTTTTGACTGATTATGGTATTACGATATTAGGAAAGTACTTCAAATACTTAGAGCCCTATATGACTCCTAAGAGCCTTTTCACACATTAATAATGGGACATTATGCAGGGGCGAACCTAAATTTGCCATTGAACGTTAAATGCAAAAAGAAAATGCAGCTAACCACAGCTCCCAGATGAATCCAACTGCACAATACATGTTGTAGCTGAGCATGTAAGAAGTTTTAAATGCAATGTGTGACTGAATTTATTTATTTATTAAAACATTTATATCCCACTTTTCCTCATCATTCAAGGTGACTGAAACAAACACTTGTTTGCCAGCATGTGTATCATGACAGTATCCTTGTCAAACAACCTTGAATGGAAGTGACCATAAGCAGGGGTATTACAGATTTTTCCTACTATTTTGCAGAGCCCAAAACTAAGAGAACAGGAAGTAGATCGGAGACAGGGGCTCACAAGCTTGCCTTGCCAAGAGACAGTCTTTCTTCCAAGGACTCTGAGTGTATCCAAGTCCACAAAATTATTAATTAGTCATAGTATTTGGATGCAGGCCCATTTATGGGCAGATCAGAAGATTCTCTGCTTCCCCAGATGCTCTGGATGAGACACACCGAACATGATGCTCTGCTGTGTGCTTGCACTCTAAGAGCATCAGGCCAGATAAATCAGGTCAAATGTTTAAAACTGGAATGTAAATCCCGCAGCTAGATTAAACTGGCTTAAATCCAAATGCTTCTTTTGGATCGTACAAGTTTATGGATTTCAGCCGCCATGCTGAAGAAAGTCCATCCTACAAAAAAAAAGGAGAAGATGTGAATCTCTGGATTCGTCGGACTGCCTTTTATGTTGATTCTTTATAAGGAGCTTAAGCTAGTGGACAGATAAAAGTTTAAAAGGAAATTTTAATCTACATCCAAGTGTAGGAGGTCTTCAGTTCCAGCCCCATTTGGAAACATTTTTTTTCATTTGAAAGGAAACCAACGCAGCAAACATTTGCCCAAAGCCAGCCAATTAACTTGGACACAAAAAAAAACCCTCCTGCAAAAGCTATTGAGTTCAATTAGGTTTCTCCGCAGGATAAATTTGACTCATGGTGCTCGATCCATTTTTAACCACAGTACATTTAGTTAAAACAGAAAGGCATACTGTGCTTCGAGTGGAATTCCATCTTTACTGAGATCTCCTAATACTGACACAGATAAGAGTGATGCTACAATCCTCCCCTTCAGATCCCACTACAGTATCTGATCCAGATCTTGCTATTTCACACACACACACACACACACACACACACACACACACACACAAAATCTTAAATCTAAACAGTGAGCTCCTACTTGCCCATCATGCAGAACTCCAGAGTCAATGGTGTGATTGGTAAAATAAACAGAATGGAATCAAGATGGGAAGCGAATGCTGCTTCTCATTTTTCTAGGGTGAACAAAACACGATTCATCTGCAGATGGGATTTGGAAACCCCACCAGTGTTCCCTTTAAGCTGAGTTGGTGTGAGCTAGCTCACAGTTTTCTAGCCTCCGGCTCACACATTTTTGTCTCAGCTCAGGAAGGGTGGCTCTAGAGCTAACTAACTTATGCAGCAGCCAAATCGCTCGCTCACAACTTTAATGCCAGGAGCTCACAAAGTAGGATTTCTGCTCACAAGACTCCAAAGCTTAGAGGGAACATTGGGACCAAGTTATATAGCACCCTCATACCTCTCAGATATCACCTGTGACAGGTATAGATGGGCTTTCTCAAGAGCACATTTTGATGCATTTCCATCTGCATTTCCACAGGGCAGATTTTCTCAACAGCCTGTGCAGCAGCGATGTTGTTCTTGTTCGAGTAATCAATTGAATTAATTGAATTGGTTGAATCAATTACACATATACTCTTACACTGTGAATATTACCAAGAAGAAAGCCTTCAAATACTCACTCCTTTACTTTCCAGATGTAAGCCATTACAATATTATGTTGAGTTTAAGCCTGAATCTCTTTGGATGTACCTCTTAGAAGACAGTAAAAAACCTGTGTCTTATGCGGTGGCAAGGTTTTGTGCACTGGCCCTTAGAAAGCAGAACTATTTGTCTAAGAAAATGTTGAAGTATAAATTTTATTTGTGCTGAGATTTTAAATTTTATGTATTAGCTGATAAAGTTGTATTTTAACTTTGCTGGTTTCAACCGTAATCAATTTGTTGTTGTTGTTGTTGTTGAAACCCCATTGAACATCGCTGAATATTTTGCCCTCCACCAGCCTATAGTGAAAAGGAGGCCCTCCCATAGCAGGATCCCTCCTCACTTGGTCTTCACTAGGTCCTGTTCATGATCTGGGTAAGAAGAAGTAGCTGTAGACTGGGGCCCTAGGAACAGTAGGGTCACTAGACCTCTCTCAGGGAGGCACACGTGCCCATCTATTAACTGCAGTGCCAGGTATTCCACACTGAGCCGAGCACAACACACAGTCAGCTGTTGGCCAGTGGAGGGCAGGGAAAGAGTGCTGACCTGGGAGAGCCCTTCTTGCATGTATGGGTACGGATTAGCCATGTCTTTTATTGCCCTGACAGAACATTCCGTTGCAATGTCATCTACGAATCCAACAACCGGTTCTCTTTCGAAAGCAGTACTGCAGTAATGCTCCAAGAAAGAATGTTTAAGTCACACTTATTTCAACTGGAAAACGTTTAGAACATGTTCACCCTCAGGATATTAAGACCTTACTCAAAACATCTAAGCCAGAAAAGATTCTCCAAAGGCTTTTGACAAAACAAAGACTGATCTCCAAAAACTAATAAAGTGTAACGTCATGGGGCCTTGTTGAACACTCCCCAACTCTTCCCCATCTGCATATTTCACACCCTGCCTCCATCTCTGAGATCCTATTTCTGGATAGGGCTGAGGACTCATCATTCATTCCCTGCCACTGCTATGATTCTAACAGTGCAGTCCTCAACACAGTTACTCCTTATTATGACAAGGAGCAAAAAGAAGCTGAATTGGCAAGGGCTGCAGAAGCCAAATGCAGAGAGGAACTGAGGACACGCAAGCCGGGCATGAGGAGTGGCAGTAACTGGAGGAGGAGTCCTGAATCACGTAACAGTTCACATACTGCACATTTACCTTGGAGTAAGCCCCACTGACCAGAACGGACTTTACTTCTGAGTTGACAATGGTGCTGTAATGTGTTGCAGGAAGGCAAAGAAAAACAGTACGAGAGGAAAGCAAGCTATGCTCAGACACCCACATCACAAACCCAGCACTATGACATGCCGTAACCACCCCCAAACTACCCCTGGCCACATTTACAGGTGCCTGTTGGATATTTCTTTACTAGCCTAGTCCTGCTCATTCTCCATGACTGGAATTGCACTTCACCTTGAGCAAACGCCTTTTTGTACAATGCATAGTTCACTGAATCCCTGCCATTGTTAGCCATGTTTTGTAAACCAGAAACTAATTCCACGTTGCTCACTGCTCGTGTCCTTGGGATGGGGGATTCCACTCTGATTGCTCTTCTTTATTGACAGAATTCACAGAGGAGTGTCTCTATAACTATGTTTTGTTAGTACATTATCACTTGCACATGACATCTTCCACGTGGGGATTCCCCCCCCCCTTTGTGAAGGGTAGGAATGCCCCAAATTTAAAGCCACTATGGGGAGGGGACAGAGCTGAGTCAATATGTTAGCACAAACCATACCTTTTCTTGGAAAACATTTACCTCACCACAGACAGATATGTGCTAGGAATAGACAAATAACACCCACCCACCCCCCCAAAAACCCATGATAGTAGCAGTGGCAGATGCTTTTCTTCACGTTTTATGTTGGTCTTCTGACACCCTGGGCTGAAGGTTTGAGTATTGTGGAACACCTCACATCTGCTACCACAAACATGGATTTTCTTAACAGTTGGAATTCGGAATTGAATATATTTTCTTCATTTATATCTTTTCTCCCCAGAGGACCCAAAGTGGCTTACATCACTGTCCTGTCCTCCTCTGCCATTTTATCTTCATAACAACCCTGCAAAGTAGGTTGGGCTGAAAGTATCTGACTGCCCCAAGGTCATCCAGCAAACTTGCATGGAAGAGTTGGGATTCAAACCAGGGCTGCCCAGATTCTACTTTGACACTCCACTCTACCACACGGAGCTGGGGATAGTGAATACACCCAAAATTTTTGAAGGTTTTTTTTCCCATGTTTTTCAAAAGGCTCAAGAGACAGCATGGTGTAGTGGTTAAAGTGTTGGACTAGGATCTGGGAAACCCAGGTTTGAATCCTCTCTCTTCCATGGAAGCACACTGGATGACCTTGGACCACTCACACACTCTCAGCCTAACTGTCCTCACAGGGTTGATGTGAGGACAAAGCTGAGGAAAGGAAATGGAGGAAAGCCGCTTTAGTTCCCTATGGCAAAGTAAGACAGGATGTAAGTAAAGTAACTAAGTAAATAAATTAGAAAAATATTTACCTGGAGTAAAGTCACAATCTGATGTCAATTTTCTTTCCTGTTTTACATTTAAGTACATTAAACCCATGCTTAGAGAGTAACACCCAATGTTCCTAGTCAGAAATCCAGCTCAAGTCTTCAAATGCCCATCTATTGTTTCTGCACTTTCTTCCTCTAATCCACAGCTCCATTCCCCTCCCTCACTCAGGGGCCATCGACAATAAGATAAACGTCTCTTCTTGGGTTGAATTCCCTTTCAGAATCCGGTCATGGTGGATAACAGACTTGAGCCAGTGAGCTTAGGGTGTTGCATCTGACTGATCCTTTCCTTGGCCTCAAATCAAAAAGCTCTCCTTTATTTATGGCTTAGATAAAAAGATGACAGAACTCCAGGCGATAAGCGTCTTTTCTCTCCACCCCTGCCAAGCATGGACTGCAGGGAGACATATGCATCCCCACTGAAATGACTGGAGCAGGGGAACACAGATAGGTGTGCATTCCTGGCTTTCCTTGACACCTATGAAATCTGTAACTTTTCCTTCCTTTCATGAAGTTACATTCTATGGGCTGCAGCCCCCACTTTCCAAGCGTGATACTGCTCCCAAATGCTTGGCATACTTTCTTGAAGGCAGAAACATCCAGTAGCCCTTCCCTGAATTACATTCTTTTAGCAACAGACATGGCAGCTGGCTTACTTGTGCCTATTGCTCCATTATTATTCTTTTGTTACTTCTTTTTTGTGACTTTCCATCTGTGCCTGTCAATGACCTCAATGAAACTCAGATTCCTCCTGTTTTACAAACTAGAAGTAGAGTTTGAGTGGATGCCCAAGGTCAACCAGTGAGTTGGGATCTGAGCCCAACATGCTTTTTGTGTTGTTGTTGTTCAGTCACACAGTCAAGTCCGACTCTTTGCCACCCCATGGACCACATCACACCAGGCCCTCCTGTCTTCCAACGACCTCCGGAGTTTGCTCAATTTCATGTTCGTTGCATCGATGACACTGTTTAACCATCTCATCCTTTGCCGTCCCTTTCTTCTTTGACCTTCAATCTTTCCCAGCATCAGGGTCTTCTCCAGTGAGTGCTCCCTTCTCATTTGGTGGCCAAGGTATTTGAGCTTCATCTTCAGTATTTGGCCTTCCAGGGAACAGTCAGGGTTGATTTCTTTTAGGATAAACTGATTTGATCTCCTTGCAGTCCAAGGGGCTCTCAAGAGTCTTCTCCAGCACCATTAAGAAGAGAAGAAGAAGAGATTGGATTTATATCCCGCCCTTCACTCACTTAAGAGTCTCAGAGCGGCTTACAAACTCCTTTCCCTTCCCCTCCCCACAACAGACACCCTGTGAGGTGGGTGGGGCTGAGAGAGCTCTTTCCCAAGCTGTCCTTGAGGGAACAGCTGGTACAGAGCTATGGCTTGCCCAAGGTCATCCAGCCAGGTGCAAGTGGAGGAGTGGGGAATCAAACCCGGTTCTCCCAGATTAGAGTCCGCACACTTAACCACTACACCAGACTGGCTCTCTAATTCAAAAGCATCTATTCTTCGCTGCTCGACATGCCCAGCACCCTTGTTTGACCACTGGGACTGCATAATTGTGCTACTGTTTCCACAAAGCAAGTCACAGGAGTGTGCTGGGGCACGGCTTCTAAGTATCCAATACAATGGATATGGGGTGCCTCACATCCGCATCCACATGAGAGGCAGAGTTCATCCCTGTATAGATTGTTGCTAGCCCAAGGGCAAGTCTTAGCAGGATCAGTACAAGTGACCCTACCAGCAGAGCAACCAGTGTGAAATATCCCCGACATTATTAAGGCCAGGATGCCAAGTAAGCCTCACAGCTGTGCCAGTTAAAGATACATTGGCATAACTGAAGATACACTGGCATAATGGCCCACTGATGCTGTGCCACTGAAGAGTCAACATTTATGTAGGGGCTAGGAATGCTCCCTCTAAGCTGTAAAGTCTTGTGAGCAAAAATTCTACTTTGTGAGCTACTGGCATTAAAGTTGTGAGCAGGTAATTTGGCTGCTGCATAAATTAGTTTGCTCAGGAGCCATCCTTCCTGAGCTAAGACAAGAATGTGTGAGCCGGAGGCTAAAAAACTGAGCCTAACTCACACTAACTCAGCTTAGAGGGAACACTGGCTAGGAATGGGTGAGACAGGGGATGTGGCAGGACAGGAGCAGGGCTTGGTTGGTATTATGATTTGTTTGTTTCAAATGTGTATGTGCTGCCCTTCAGAGGCTGCTCAAAGCACCTCACAAATTAAAAATAATATAATAAAATCCTAAAAACAATATCATAAGAATGGTCAGCAATAAAAGCCATAAAAACAGCATAAAATGCCATTCAGCCACCAAAACTTATATTCACAAAAGAACAGAAGCCAACATAGCTTTAAAACAGAGAACCCCTCCCTGAAAAGTCTGAGTAAACAGGGTGGCTTTGGCCAGCTGACTAAAGCACAACAAGACAGGCTTCAGGAAAGCCTCTAAGAGAAGGACATTTTCCAAGTGAGGCGCTACCATTAAAGATGTGAACTTCCCAGAAATCTGAATTCTTCCCCATTTTGCAGGAATAAATGGCAACGTAGCAGACATATATATGTATATATTGAAACGTATGATATCTCTTCCTGTCAAACCTGAAACTATTTTTTGCTGCTTCAACAACATAAAATGCATCATTTATAACTGGCAGGTTTATGGAATTTAACAGTCTCCGTTTTCGACAAGCCAATTTGCAAATATGTTGTGGTAACCAAAGGTTGACCTCCTGCTTTGCAGGAGATATACTGGACTGTTGCAGGCAGGGTTAAAACATTATGAAACTTGGTTCCTACCAGAAGGCTGAGGCTGGGTCCGGTCTCTCTTCTGAATTCTTGAGGTAAACTAGGCCCAGCTTAAAACATCTACCCAGAGAACTGCTGCACCCTGTAGTACATTAGCATATTTCACTCATCCCAAAAGGGGGGAAATAGTTTTTTAGTACTCATTTAAAATTCACATTTTTTTTTCAGTAAGTGAATACCTTCCCCAAAATTGTAGGGTTTTTTCCCCAGTGCTTCCCCAGATTTCCCAATTTTTTCCCCACTGGAAAGAGGGTTTTTTTAAGACTTGGGGGAGAAGCAAGGGGGGGACTTCTTTCTGCCTTTTTTTGCTTTTATTTTATTTATTTATTTTTAAAAAACCTATTTATTTGTTCAGTTATTCATCTGCTTTTTTTCTGGACCTTTCTAGCCACCCCTGAAAAAAGCATTATCTCTGTTTGCTACACTCCTCACCCCTGAAGTAGAGGACTGGAGCAGAGGATCAGAACACACAGAGGCAGACCTTGAACAACCCTAGTACTACCAAGCTGTTTAGGAAAGGACCTGAAAGCTTGGAACTGGCACTCTGAGGCATGCCTGGAAACAGAAGAGTCGCCAGGGCAGATCTTTCAGTACAGGAGTGATCTGATTCCCAGCAGTAGCTGGACAAACTGGAGTTTCCAGATGTTTTCAAAGGCATAATGTGCAATGTAATGCAATGTGGAAGAGCTCAGAGCATGGATCACTGTGACCAGATCACATTTTTTTCAACAGCTGTAGCTGACTATCAGCCAAAGCTCAAGACAGATGCCTGACCCTCCAACCTTAGGCCAGAATCTAGCATGATCCCCAAGTTATGAAGAAGAAGAGGAGGAGGAGGAGATTGGATTTATACCCCACCCTTCACTACCCGAAGGAGTCTCAGAGCGGCTTACAATCCTTTTCCCTTCCCCTTCCCACAACAGACACCCTGTGAGGTAGGTGGGGCTGAGAGAACTTTCCAGAGACCTGCCCTTGAGAGAACAGCTCTGAAAAAACTTACAACTGACCCAAGGTCACACCAGCAGTTGCATGTGGAGGAGTAGGGAATCAAACCCAGTTCTCCCAGATTAGAGTCCGTGCTCTTAATCACTGCAACCAAACTGGCTCTCCAGGGAGGGAGGCCAGCTGCCCTGTATGGTGAGCAACCTCCTGCCTCCAGCCCCAAGCTCTTGCTACTGCTGCTTAATGGAGCAGCAGGAACAAAAATATGGAGGTATGTACCTGGAAGTGATGGCACAACATTACGCAACACTCTAGAAGTTTCACAAATCTCTATATTTTTACCATGGAGATCTGGGATATTTCTAGAGCACCACACACAACACCGGTGGCTGCTGTATCTCCCTTACCCCCAATGCTCCTGGGCAGGCTGACTCTTCAGTTCTGGAGCAGCCTTTTCATTGACCAATAGCACCTCAGTCTTGTCTGGGATGAGCTTCAGCTTACTGGCCATCAACTGTCATATTATGTTTTCCAGGCATCTGTTCAGGACTCCCACGAACCCACCCAACTCAGATGCCCTAAGCACCTTTAGCCCATGCCCTGCCCTTGGCGCCAGCATAACACTGTGCCACAGGAAAAACTCCATAGGAGTGAAGTCCAGATTCCCCTCTCACCTGTCTGCCACCTGCTGTATGCTCTCTTGTAGCTGTCCTAGTGTCCATATCTACCTTGCCTCGCAAAAAGTTGTTCCTCCAGGCAATCTTCTTCGGCTGCCATCCTCTGCAGAGGTCATAGTCTTCCTGTAGAGGACCTCCTCTACCAAATGAACAGTGGAGATATTTGGGTGTTACGGTTTGCATGGCCATCCTGCCCATGTGTCTGCCCATCAAAATGGAACAAGTTTGCAGGAGGGGATTCAAACCTGCACAGGAGTGTGGTGGCAACAGAGCTCCCATTGGGCATGCCACAGTCCTCCATTGAGCAGAAGGGGCCATGTTTCCTCTCTGCCTGCCCTTGTTGTGTTTGGTGCGTGGGTGGGGGCAGGGCAATGTTGGTGATGTGTACCAGCAGGGTTCTGTATTGGCTGAGTGCTTCCACATAGGGCTGATGTGTGGAGGGGATTCTAGGCTTGCCATTTGCCCTCTGTTTGGAGAAAAACTCCTGCCAATGCTCCACTGTCCCCAGAGGTCCTCATTTGAATGGCAGAAGGAAAATGAGGAACAGGATGTTAGGGATGTGCAGATGTCACATTCTGCTGGAACACAAAAGTTGATATTCGTGATGCTCTAGGAATGTTCCCAGTTGCTGTAGTTTTTACCATAGAGATTGGGTGAAATCCTAGCGTTCTGGAGACTGCTCTTCTGGGTTCCAGCTGGAAGTGTTGGGGGTGCATCATGTTCTTTTCCCCATGTCCCACCCCCAAATATTTCCTGGGAGTTCTACACGTGTGCTTGGCAATCGGGGGGGGGGGATCATTGGCACACAGCTCCATAATTGGTGAATGCGGGGGGTATCATGTAAGGTGCAGTTACTTGAGGAATAGGCTGAGGGTCTTCTCATGTAATCTAATTCAGAATAAACAACTTTAATGCCAGTAGCTCACAAAGTAGAATTTTTGTTCACAAGACTCCACAGCTTAGAGGGAGCATTGCTGGCAACCCTAGTTTATTGGGGAAATATCCCACCCCATTTTAAACACACATTCCTCCAAGGGCAGAGATGACTTTTCTTTGCAGTTTTTATGACAGTTTTCCTGCACTATTACAGCTGAGGAGACATTGTGAGGATTAGCTGTTATCGTGGGGTATTAAAATTTATGACAAAACATTTTATTATCTGCATAAACGTTTGCTAATACAGAAAGCTGAAAATGCTCGCGCGCTCTCCTTCTTTTTGCATTTTTCAAGTTACTCATCTGATAATCCTGAGGCTCTAGACTGCACCATATGGGGTTTTTGGCCTGCTTCAGCCTCTGCTAGAAGGATGCACACACTGCTCCCTCCACCCTCTGACAACAACCAACTACACCACCTGCAAAGGGCCATGCCCCGGGGTCCCAGCCCCGCTGCAGGCTACTTCTCTGGAGCCAGCAGAAGGTTTACACGCTGTAGCTCAACAGTTCTCACACTGAGCGGTAACCCAAGCCCTGCCCACCCTCGTTCATCAGTGGGATCTCTCAGCCACGATGGGCATGTCTTGTGGCCAATCACTGTCATGCACTTCCTGGAAGGCAGGTTCACAGTCTGTTTTCATTCATTGCCAGCGTAGTCTCTTTAGCAAAACTGCACAGTCTGTAGAAGTCGAAAGGACTGGAAATACTTCAGACAATAGATCAAAAAAGATCCCAACAAGTTGGAAAGCAGTGGGCAGAGTGAAACGTTAGCAGCATTTCAGAAAGGGAAACTGTAAAGTGTTACACATAGGAAAAATAAACTTTGAACACAGATTTGAGATTGTGGGGTAATCTGTAATATTTTTATAACTCACTGTAGGGGTAACATTTACCATCAAGGCCAATTAATCTAGACACTGTTTGAATGTCGCCATTTATTTTGCCATGTTTGCACAAGATCTCCTTGTGATTAATACAGACTTCTGTTTTTCCTTCACGTTCACTGATAAATTTAATAAACATTTAATAACAATAACAACAAAAGATGCGAGGGAATAAATGGAGCTGGCCATGATTTTGCTATTACCTGGTTTTTGGACAGGAATGTTTGCAAACAAGGTTTACTCTAGAACAGTTTGAGTCCAGTGGCACCTTTAAGACTAACACAAAAGCTTATGCTCAGAATTAAAACTTTGTTGGTCTTAAAGGTGCCACTGGACTCAAACTTTGTTCTGTTGCTTCAGACCAACAAAGTTTACTCGGATCCCAAACAGTTTTGTAAAAGCCAGCAATCTTATCCAATAAATACTGTTAGGCTGCCCCTGTGAAACACTCTGAGCCTCAGCAACCAAAACGAAAAAGTCTACAACAGTGATCCCATCCTGGTAACGTATTAGAACTTCTCCCACCAAGAATGGTCAGACAAGGAAAACAGGGTGGGGAGCACTTCAACAAAGCTTCACTGGAAGCACTGGGTATTTGTATTTATTGTCATTAAGCTCACCAGCCAAGAATTTAAACTAATTGGTTTGGGAGGTATTTATTAATTTATCATCCCTGCCAGCTGGCTTCCGGGGTCACTGCTTGCTTTGGCTGAGTAGTGCCATCTGTGAGGAGGCTCAGTCTCTTCAGGGGTACCTCATCTCCCCTACCCAAGCCAACATCTTTGACCACAAGCCCTTCCAGAATCAGGGAGGCTTAACACACACACACACACACACACACCATGCTGGATCCCCCAAAATCAGGCCCCAGACAGCCCACATGTTTAAAAGAAGAAATAATAATTCTGGGCACTCCGTTCCCAGAATTCCCAGCACCTCTGGGACTTTCATGGTCTGCTACTTGCTTTGAAACCAGGCCAGTGGGGTGCTCTTAAGAGGAGTCATTGATTGCTCTGGGTAACTGCTTGCTTTTTCTTCACCAATAATGGAGAAAGCCTTACCCTGCAACTTCAAGTGTACTTTGTCCCTTCTTTATAGGGTAGTTGTTTTTGTTATGCTTTTAATGATGCCTTATATTTCTATCTGCCGTTACCTGGATAGCCCAGGCTAGCCTGATCTCATCAGATCTCAGAACCTAAGCAGGGTTGGCCCTGGCTGGTATTTGGATGGAAGACCTTCAAGAAATACCAGGGTTGTGATGTGGGGCCAGACTATGGCTGAGGACAGACTGGGAATCTGACGCGGAACAGCAGCAGGGCAAAAAGCCCCGGGGCCAAGTGGCCCGGGGCTGGCCGTTCACACTGGTTAGACTCCTGCGGGAGCATTCTGGGGTGGAGGCGCAATGACGTGTACACACTTGCTGCAGAGCAGCCCCTGGTGGGCCGGCCTCTGCGGCTCGTGGCGGGGCCGTTTCAGCAACAGGCACATGGGTGCCTGTGCACATAGGCGCATGGGCGGCAGCAATTCGGCCACGATCCAGTGACACACAGAGTGTATATGCGCATATGTGCATCTCTCTGCAGCGGTGCATTCATACCGCCGCCTGTTTGAATCCCGCTTCTTCCCGTCTATACAGCCAGGAAGCAGGATTCAAGCGGAGGAAGTCCCCTGGACACCACTTTCTGTGGGTGTCTGACTGAGGCGCCATGAAAGCGCTTCAGAAACGGGTGAGTACGGAAGGGAGACGGAGGACAGCTGTGGCTGTCTGAACTGCCTCCCTTCCCCCGCTTCTAAAGCGGACCTATCCCGGGCCACATTGCCAGTCTGTCCTCAACCAATGGCAAACCATCTCTGAATGTCTCTTCCCTTGAAAACCCTATGGGGTCACCATGTCAGCTGTGATTTGAGGGCAAAAGAAAAAAAATATTCCCACCCTTTTCACACTTCGAGAAAAAAACCACTTGAGAAAAACCTTTTTATCTCCACCTCCCCAGTTCAATGAAACAAACTTTCCAGCTAATAGTTTTCACTTACGCCACAACTCTTTGCACACTTGAGAATAAACCCCACTGAACAAAGTAGAACTTACTTCTGAATATACACACTTAAGTGAAGAGAGCATTCCTAAGCAGCTCTACTCAGAATCCTACCCAGGTCTCTTCAAGGGGGCTTACTTCCAGGAAAGAGTTGTGTTTTTAGGATTGCACTTTACTGAGCCTACAACGTATGGCAAACAGACGAACAACAATATAGTGACGAAACTTGGATTTCATGTTAGTGAAAATGGGGGCGACATGGAACAGTCTGGAAGGGCCTGAGAAGTGCGACGTTTTATAGATGATCCCAAATCTCTCTCTCCCCCTTTCTGGACCCACAACCAGTTAAGTGTCATTTTATTTTCACCAACTTTGATAGATTACTTGGATTGAAATCCAGTTTATAGATCTCTTTGCATGGCTGTTAATTCACAAGGTGCTTGCATGGTATTCAGAAGAACAGTCTCAGTTCTGCCAGAGGCTAGGATCTGCACAGATGGTTCTCTGAGATGGACAGGTAGGCCCTTTTACGGTGCTATTGAAGAGTCAGTTGAAATGAGAATTATAGTATTAAAATAATTTCAGTTCTACAGAAGCCGCTGGGACACAGTTCTCTGGTCAATGTATATCATTCGGCCACTGAGGCATCCCACAATGGCTTTGCATGTATGAATTAGCCATTAAGAACTACCACCAAGTACACTGAAAGCAAGCTTCCAGCCCTCTACATGGCTTATCTGCATTTACTTTCAAACTTTTTAGTGACTTAAGTGTTAAAGGTAAAGGTTTCCCTTGCTCAAAAGCCAGTCGTACCAGACTCTAGGGGCCGGTGTTCATCTCTGTTTCCAAGCGGAAGAGCCAGCACTGTCCGAAGACGTTTCTGTGGTCATGTGGCCAGCATGACTAAATGCTGAGGTGCACAGAACGCTGTTATCTTCCCACTGAAGCGGTACCTATTTATCTACTTGCAATTTCTTGCTTTTGAACTGCTAGGTTGGCAGGAGCTGGGGCCAGAGACAGGAGCTCACTCCAACAGAAGGAGAAGAGGAGAAGAAGAGGTTGGATTTATACCCCGCCCTTCACTCCCCAAGGGAGTCTCAGAGCGGCTTACAAACTCCTTTCCCTTCCCCTCCCCACAACAGACACCCTGTGAGGTAGGTAGGGCTGAGAGAGCTCTGACAGAAACTGCTCTTCAAAGGACAGCTCTGACAGAACTATGGCTTGCCCAAGGTCATCCAGCAGGTGCAAGTGGAGGAGTGGGGAATCAAACCCGGTTCTCCCAGATTAGAGTCCGTGCACTTAACCACTACACCAAACTGGCTCCCGAACAGGTGGCACTAAGGTCTGGAACTGCTGAACTACTGACCTTCTAGTCTACAGCTCAGTGTCTTAACCTCTGAGCCACTGCAGCTCCTGACTTAAGTGTTACGCACTGGATTTCAAAAGGGGTTCATTACTGATAGGACTGTGTCTATGTACAACTGACACAACTGGGTGCTATGTTATGGTTTCCTCTACAACCAACTTTCTCCTTTTTAAAAAAGTGAAGTCGCACTTTGCTTTGGAACTGTTTAATGTCCCCTCTTCATTTTGTGCTGTTTTTTGCAGCCTTGACTCGGCAGGAAGTCCCGCCATATTCCGTTTCAGGAATTCTTAGGAACACAACCTCAGTTAGGGAAAGACTAACACATGTTAAAGGTTGCTCTTCTCAAACCTACAGCTATTGATTACATTTTCAGAAAGCACCAGAGCACCCAGAGGTCACCATTTAAATTCAGAGCAGAAATCAAAGGCGTTGATCAAATATGTTGAACGCGGGGTGAAAACATTACCAGACAAAGACCTGCCTGTAAAATACCAATTTATTTTAATACTTAAAAAAACACAAATAAATCCAGTGATAAATGTTCATTATCAAGAATCAGCATAAAGTGCCACATAGCAAGAACTTTAACCAAAAAAAAAACATGTTGGAATGTCTCAATTCTTTACACTGCTCAGAAAACAAAACAACTTCAGATAAAGCTCTCAGGTTGAGATTTGTCACCCCACCCCCCATTCCACTCATTCCCCAATCAGGACACACACTCACTTGGAAGTACTACTAAAGCCACACTGTGCTTAGCAGTCACTTTGATTCATTGCTATGTACCCGCCCTTCACCCCTTCCCACCTTGGGTGTTTGGCTTTTGTTTAAATAAATCCACCAATCACAAACCACCTCTTGAGGCACCAGAGCGCAAACAAACAAACAAGCAAGCAAACAGAAACGCCAGGGTGCTTGCCGGAAGTGTGAGCAAAGGACATCCACCAAAGGAAGACCGAGGCGTTAAGCTTTGTAGGGGGCCGCGGGATCTGTGTACAGGACGGTTGTTCAGAATGCTGCCTTTTTAAAAAAAAACCAGAGCGTATTCAGTGGCCGTCCGTCTGTCTCAGCAGTGCCTACAACGTGAAGCTTGTTTTCTTTAAAGATCTTCTTTAAAAAAAAATCTCATCTGAAGTATATACGCTTTTAAACAGACACACACGAAAGGATAAAACTTTTTTAAAAATTAAAGGCAATACTTTCGGAAACGAGTTTGGAGTTGTTTGTGTCTTAACAACGGAAGATTCCTCTCCAACGCTTGAGCACCACCTCTTGACATAAAGTTTATCAAAGCGATGCAAGATTTACACTCTTCTGTGTAACTTGGAAGCAAATCAATGTTATTGTTCGGGGTGTAGAAAAGCTGGCGTATTTTGTGTGCATTTGCTTTGAGGGGTTTTTTCCCTAAGCAATTAAATTAATGTTCAGTGTGTTCCCCTTTGTCTTTGGTATGAATTTGACCTAAAAAGTCAGAAAGGGGAATGAAGTTCTTGGGGACTGTAAGCTTTAGCACTTGATTTTGGAAGGTTTAAGCTCTTTTACTTGTGTGTGCAGTGTCTTGTGAACAGCGAGAGTCCTGGATTGGCAAAATCCTTTCCCACATTCTTGACACTTAAATGGCTTTTCTTTAGAGTGGATATATCTGGGGAGAGAAAATAAGAGAGACATATTTGTGAAAAAGTGCATATTTGGCCACATGGCCTCTCTAGTTAAAAATGATTTATGTCTCAACTTCTTGGAACTCAAAAGTGGGGGTCAAAATGCTGACAAAAGTTTCTCAAAGGGAAGCCTTGATACATGAAAGCAAAATATAATACCTATCAATTTAGAAGAAGAAGAGGAGGAGAGATTGGATTTATATCCCGCCCTTCACTCAAGAGTCTCAGAGCGGCTTACAAACTCCTTTCCCTTCCCCACCCCACAATAGACACCCTGTGAAGTAGGTGGGGCTGAGAGAGCTCTGAGGGAACTGCTCTTGAGATAACAGCTCTGACAGAACTATGACTTGTCCAAGGTCATCCAGCAGCTGCAAGTGGAGCAGTGGAGAATCAAACCCGGTTCTCCCAGATTAGAGTCCACGCACTTAACCACTACATAAAACTGGCTCTCAGACTTGGAATAACCATGGTGTTGTGGTTGCCAACCTCCAGGTAATGGCTGGAGATCTCCTAAAATTGTATAACATCTCCAGATGACAGAGATCAATTCCCCTGGAGAAAATGGCAGCTTTGAAGGGTGACTGTCTAGCATTATACCCAACTGAAGTTCTTTCCCTCCCTTCTCCAGGCTCCATCCCTGAATCACTAGGAATTTCCCAGACAGGAGTTGACAATCCTACTCAGTATACTTTCAATCCCACTGTGTGCTCCTGGTGTCTGCAAGTTGCTCGTACACTCCAATGTCTATGTTCCATGTGCAAAGCAAGGTACACTTGGGGCTGTACCCTTCTTTTAAGCAAATGGGCTAGAGGAGAGTTCAGATGCATCGTCAGAGCTTTTATATGCCCATGGAAGATAGCTGGATGGATGTAGTCCGCTGCAGGCAAGCAGACTGTTACATCTTTATGACTGGGGTGAGTTTCCCAGCCAGCTAGCACTTTTGTTGGAAGAATGCAAAGACAAGAGGAAGATACTGTGAACTGTGTACAATAGTGAGCAAAGTCCCCAGAATACAGTCAGCCACCCTGCCGGGAGCTGCATAATATGTGTGAAAGAGCCGCATGCGGCTCCTGAGCCACCTCTGATCTAGTCTGACTGGCAGTGGCTCACCAGAGATCCTTTTTAAACTATGAATGCTAGGGATGGGACCTGAGACCTTACTGCATACAAAGAAGATGCTGAGCCATGGTCCCTCCCCGACTAACTCATTCTACTGTTTCACCAAAGTATGCCTGCACCATGGCTGCCAAACCCAAACGAGTTGGAGAACCAGCTTCTCACCACCAAGCAGATGCCCAAGGGGTGCCTTCATACCGTTTCATCAAAAAAGGCAATTTGATGGACATCATTTCCCCAGACCCTTCTTTGTGACACCATCTACCTAGGATATACCCCATTTTGCTTTCTGGGGTGTATCCTAGGCAGGGAAGCACTACTAGGGTGGCAGGAGGTGGGGTGTGGGGAGAAACTTCTTGAAAGAGGAGCTGTTACCAATGTGCAATACCTGATGTATGCCTGCCTCAGTACTCCAGTGCGAGGGGCAACCTGACATTAAGCACAGATGAAACAATTTGAAGGGCCGTCTGTGGCCATTTCGTGTATGGATCTACTTATGAGTAAGCACACCAGCCTCAAATTTTTGGCTCTGAAAAGGACTGAATGACATGCGACAGGGCAACACTGATGGCCCGGGAATGTGCCCCAGCATTAAGTCTGATTCCCTTGATTTGTGCCGTATAGATTTGATATAGATCACTGCTCCCACCAGGCAGAACTGGCCATATTTATTTATTTACTGTGCATATATTGTATTTATGGTCCGCCTTTCTCACTAAGCCTCAAAGTGGATTACCCAGTGTAACATACATACATACATCTAGGTAATCTGTTGAATGCACGCATATGGTAACGCCATCGCTGTGAAATTAAAACAACACTGCTAGCACTTTATGATATGGCACTGTTTTAGAATGAACTGTTTTTCGATGTTTTTATGGTAATTTAATTGTTATTTATGTATTAACTTTCATGTAAGCCGCCCCGAGCCTGCCTTGGCAGGGAGGGAGGGGTATAAATTGAATGAATAAATAAATAAATACATACATACATACATACATGCTCAAAATGAATTTGCACCAAGGCTTGAACCATATGGGAAATTTCTCTAGTCATAACCTAGGTAATTCCAAGAATTTTTATTTCAGCCCAGAGCTGAGCATGTTTTTTTGAAAGGCCGGCTTTCCTGCTAATTCCATGGGGCTGGCTTCCTAGTATGGTGGATTGCATCTGTGTAGCCTGAGTCTGTGTCTGTTTACTCAGAAGTAAGTCTTCATGGGGTGTGGGAAATATTCATGTTCTGCACATCAGGAAGTACTGTTCAGGGATGATTGCAGCTTATCCCATAAACATTTATACTTTCATGAAGCTTGCGGAAGGTATTGTGAATTTTGACAGAGCGGTACCAAAGCCTGGTTCAATCCTTGACTACTGAACCATCTTTTCCTCTTAGATTTTGGTGTGCTTGCTCACTAGTGATGTCCACATGGGCAAACATAAGCCATAGCAATACTCATCCTCCTGTATTTCCAGTCGCACATTAGAGAGCATGCCAATTTCCAAGTTGTTTAACTCTTGTGGCTCTCAACCAAGGAACTATGGGGAACTGCAGAGAATTCTCAGCACCCTCAGAAAAATTACGATTCCCAGGGCTGTCTTGGGGGGAGCCATGACAGTTAGAGCGGCATCAAACAAGTAAATAGTAAATATGTCCAAGGTACTAATTTAGCAATGTGGCAAGTTGCTGTGTAGAGAGGCGCCTTCTGTTTCCTATTAGGGAATGTCATTTATTTGAGTATTGAGGTTTCAGGCCTTTTGTTTCAACTGATTCCCCCCGCCTCCCCCCGTTTTCTTGCTGACAATTATTTTGAGCAATAAAGCATGAGTGAACTTCTAAGGAACTTTTCAAAACCCACGGACAATGGATCCCATAGGATTTATGTTGTAGTTATTTAATTTATAGACTGCCCTACCGCAGAGGCTTCATAACGGTGTGTTTATTTAAGTCAAACTCTAAGTTCATTATGATTCACTTTGTACAGATGGGAAGAGGGGTACCTGGAGAGTTCCAGGCTAAAATGGTGGATTTGAATGCAAGAACCACAAACCAGTTGCTTTCTAGGATTTCAGTTCCATTCGACTCTCCCTGGGAGGAAGCCCCTTTTAACAAAACTTACCCCTGAGCAAACGTGGGCTCAGGATGATCCTACTGGAATCAAGCAACCATGTGACAAAAAACTTATGCTACATTTGGGGTATATTTCTACCCTAAGCCGGATCCCTGATGCATCTTGGGAAAAAACAAATTGTCACAAAGACATTGATGTTTGTGATGGCAAAAGTCACTGTGTTTTGCAGTACCCATACATCCAGACCTTGGAAAAAAACAAAAACAACAACCCTGCCAGGAGGCAGAATGTTTCTTTTGGTATAAACTCACCCCTCCCACTTTCTATATTGAATAATACAGAAGAACCATTTGACAAAGCTATAATTTTTAAGATTTGAAACAAGAACTGTACTTTGAACCTAAGATATTAGAAAACATTAACACAAACTTTCACAAATTTTAAAGGAAACCATATAGTAACATCTAACATTAATAATTTCTGATGTTTTTGGATCTTGAGGTATTTTTCTACCCCAATAACGTATCTTTCTGTGGTGAGGTGAATATTCTCCAGATTTTCAAAAATGGCTATCAGGTTGTCATGAAGGGCTGTATCTCTCCAGAGCACTTAAAAATGGCTCCCTGGACCAGGATTTTCTTAACAAACACATGGGTACTTTGTACCCCAGAAGGTTAAATGGTCTTGAAGTAAGGGGGGGGGGGGAAGGACCCCAAGGGCAAAATGCATAGATTTCTGGTTGTTATGTACTAGGTGTTCTTTAGTTTGCAGAAAGCAAACTGTGAGCAGTAATTGGGGAAGCTAAATATCATTAGCAAACAAAATCATTGGACAAATATTATCATCAATATCTGCTTTTACCCCTTTTGTTATTATTTTTGGCAGTCTCATTTAATGTTAATAAAAAGCAAATTTGCATATTTTCCAGTTAAAAACATGTAATATTTGTTCATGTCTTGCAGCGCTCAAATATCTAATGTTTCTTCTATGTGGCTCTTAACATTAAGCAAGTTTGGCCACCCCTGGACTAGATCGTACACTCCTGGCTAGACCACCAGTCTGATTCAATATAAGGCAGCTGCATGTGTGAGCAGACCTTTCACTAGTTCCTGCAAGGCTCTAGAAAGCAGGGTAGAATTATTGGGGATGGAACATATCCCATTACAGAATATTTAAGCTGGGGTCCCCAACCTTTTTGAGACCGTGGGCACCTTTGGAATTCCAACATAGTGTGGTGGACACAGCACAGCCACGGCCTGTTTGCCACAACATGGCTGCTGCAGGAGGCAGAGGCAGCCACAAAATGGCTGCTCCAGCTTCCCTTCAGCGACACAGTGCAGATCCTTGTGCTGTGATGGCAGCTGGTGCCAAAGCAACGTCTTTAAAAATCTGCACAGCCAATCACATCTCCAGCGGTCAATCAGAAATCTTGCTGGGCAGCCCTGATCTGGACAGCCCAGGCAAGCTTGATCTTGTCAGATCTCGGATGCTAAGCAGGGCCAACCCTGGCAAGTATTTGGATGGGAATACCTAAAAGAATACCAGGGCCGGGAAGCAGAGGCAGGACATCAAGCTGCTTCTCTGAACATCCTCAATGCCCCAGTAGGAGTCGCCAGAGGTCGCCATGACTTCCAGGCATGGGTGCGCTACAGGGGTCATTTCGAGCAGGAACGCGCAGAAACGCCGTTCCGGGAGTAACAAACCCAGGAGTGGGCACATGTGGTGATGCACTGTGGAAAAAAGCAAAAGCATACTAACTTGATCTGTATTTTCATGCTTGTTGTAGGGTAGCTTCCCTACAAGAGCAAAGGAGACCCAAAGTGGCTTTAGTCAAAATGTTAAGGTGGCTCGCCAGCTCTGAGCTGGGAAATACCTGGAGATTTTTGGGGTGGAGCCTGAGCGGTTGGTGTTGCCTTCTGACACACTTCCAGTGATGTCAGGGGGTGTGCCATATACAAATAAGTTATGCTAATGAGCTCCTGCACCTCTTTTTCTACGTAATGACCCACAAACACAATGCAAAAAGAAAAGAAAAGAAACCGTGCTGGGCAGAACCCTCATTTATTCCTGTCCACTTTCTAAAAACATTGGGTGGCAGTGTTCCCTCTAAGCTGAGTTAGTGAGAGCTAGCTCACAGTTTTTTAGCCTCTTGCTCACACATTTTTGTCTTAGCTCGGGAAGGATGGCTCCAGAGCAAGCTATTTTATGCAGTAGCCAAATCACCTGCTTACAACTTTAATGCCAGTAGCTCACAAAGTAGAATTTTTGCTCACAAGACTCCAAAGCTTAGAAGGGAGCATTGCTGGGTGGGCACCAGGAATGGTGTTGGCAAGCACCATTGGGGATCCCCAATTTAAGATTTTAAAAGTTTCACACCTGGATTTTCTAGCTCTAGACTGATTAAAGGAATAGGAGGCGAACATCCTAGAAGCATATCCAGAAGCTACTTCGCACTTTGGAAAGAAGGAGACACCTCTAACTCTGAATGATGAGACATCATTGCATTCGTTTCGGCAAGTTATTCAAGCTGAATGTGGTGCATATATTGAAAGGTACATTGTAATTTGTAACTGACATGTATACAACTTTGACATTTTTTTACAGGTTTTGTTACAAACTCAAGTAAAAGTATGTGCGTACCTGTGGTCTCTCAAGTGATCTTGTCTTCTGAAGGCCTTGTGGCAAATGTCGCACGTATACGGCCTTTCATCCGTGTGGGTTCTTTCGTGAATCAAAAGGTTATACGATTTGGTGAAGTGTCTGCCACAAAATTTGCACACAAATTCCTTCTTGGTTTTGGACGGTAACCTCCCGCGGGTGGGTTTCTTCTCGGGAGAAAGCTTGGTCACCTCAAGCAATGAGCCTAAGCCCGGCGAGGAGCCTTGGTTATCGATCTGTCCGAGTTTCGAATGGTCCTCTTGGGTGGCTGCCACAGCGAGATTCGCAAAATCAAATCTGGGCTTGGCTTTCAATGGCACACCAGTGGCCTCTTGCTTGGGATGGATGACGTGCGGGAACAGAGGGAAAGCAGGCAATTGAAACCTGGCATCCACCAGGCTAGCCACACCAGGCACTTTGGAGAAGGATGAACGGGGCAAATGCATGGCCGGATAGCCCAGGGTCCATTGGTGAAGGTGAACGGCATGCAAGGCACTGAAGCCGTAGAGGTTTGGAAGGTGGTCCGAGGGCACTGCTGGCAGGCCGTTGAAGGCTTGCAGAAAGGAGTAGTTGGTGAGCTGCAGGGAAGGGTGGATGGGCACGGGTGCTGGCAGAGTCTTACTACCCATGGTAGTGAAGAAGCTTGAGAAGAGAGTGCCTACAGAAAAGAAAAAGAAGCAGCACATGTATGATTCCTGGGCTAAGAACAGGAAAAGTAAATACATGATGCGGTTCAGTACCCATAAGGGAGATCTTTCTACAGTCACCACTTACAGCTCACTGAAACATGGCGCGGGAACAGAGGGAAGGTAGGCAACAGAAATCTGTATCCACCACACTGGTCCCACTGGGAACTTTGGAGCAAGACTCCACAGGGCAAAAGCTAGCACTGCCAGCTGAGTGAGCTCTAAGCTAATCCTGTCTCCTCTAGGTTTGCCAACCTCCAGGTGGTGGCTGGAGACCTCTTGGAATGACAACTGATCTCCAGGTGACAGAGATCAGTTCCCCTGGAGAAAATGGCTGTGTTGGAAGTGATTACATGGGGAGCTCCTCTGTGAAAACCAAAAGGCTTGTTCCAGGATACCTCACCAACACCACGATATAACTGTACACAAAATACCAGTCATTTCTGCTTGCCAGCAAGCTGGCAAAACATGTCCTGCTTCTTGAACAGATATTTGGACAGGCAATGTATCTCATGGCATAGCAGTAAATAAGACTACCTAGTAAATAACACCCTATTAAGTCTACATTAAGTAGGGTTGCCATTCTCCATGTGGTTGCTGGAAAGCTTCTGGGATTACAACTCATCTCCAGGCAGGTTTGCCAGCTGTAGATTGGGAAATACCTGGAGATTTTAAGAAGATATTAAGTACTGCCCTGGTGTTTTACTTTGTTATTGCCATCTTGTTCTATTGTTTGTTTAAACTTGGTTTTATCATGTTTTTGCTATTTATTTATACTTTTGATTGTTGTGAGCTGCCCTGAGGCCATTCTGGGATAGGGAGGGATATAAACCTAAATAAATAAATAAATGTTGGGTGTGGAGCTTAGAAAGGACCTTAGAAAGGGGAGGAAAGGGGCCTTTGCAGGATATAATGACATAAGAGTCTACCCTCCAAAGCAGCCATTTTCTTCAGGGGAACTGATCTTGGTCATCTAGAGATCAGTTGCAATAGCGGGAGATCTCCAGGTGCCACCTGGAGGCTGTCAACCTCTTCTCCATGTGAGAGATCAGTTCACCAGGAGAAAATGACCACATCGGAAGGTGGACTCTGTGGCATTATACCCCATTGAAGCCCCTCCCCACCCCAAAACCCATCCTCCTCAGGATTCACTGCAAAAATCTCCAGGTATTTCCCAACCTGGAGCTGGCAACCCTACTACTGAGGGAGAAGCACCACTTTTACCTCCAGGTTGTTGCCAACCCTACAGCTATTAGAGGGCCACCAGATTAACCAGTTATCAGGCAGGGAGACCAGAGATAGGCTTCAGTGCAACTGTGCTTTATTTTTGCTACCTCAAAGTAGGCACTGACTCAGGAACCATTTGGGGTGAAGAGTGGGACTCATGTTGCCCCGGTATTTCCCCTTTCTTGAAGGGGGAATACTGGGGCAACACGAGTCCCCAGTGCTCCCTCTAAGCTGTGGAGTCCTGTGAGCAGAAATTCTACTCTGTGAGCTGCTGGCATTCAAGTTGGGAGCGAGCCATTTGGCTACTGCACGAAGTAGTTTGTTCTGGAGCCCATCCTTCCTGAGTAAAGACAAAAATGGGTGAGCCGGAGGCCAAAAAACTGTGAGCCTAGCTCACAGCAACTCAGTTTAGAGGGAACACTGGTCCCAATCCCCACCACAAACAGGGCGCTGCCAGGACCCGGGCTACAGGTTCCCTCTCTGCCCCGCAGTTCAGAAATTGGCTACCCGGGATTCACGCAGGCGCACGGCGGAGCCCAAGAACCAGCTTCTGCCGGCTGGAAAACATTCCCGCTGTTTTTATTGGCTCTTTACAGGGAGCCAATGGGAGTCCTCTCCGGCTTGAACTCTCCCGAGCCGCGGTGTGAAGAGTGCGGGCGGGGATTGCAGCCAGCGGCCAATAAGCGTGCCGGAGGAACTGTTCTCGCGAGAACATAAAAAAACGCCCGATTCAAAACCTGCAGGTTTCGCTGGCAGCCGCCGCCTCGAAAGAAAACGCCGCTTTGTTCGCTCGCGTGACCTGCAGCCGCCTCAACTTTGACCCCCAATTTGCTTTCGGAAAGCGGAGAACACGGATTTAGCCGCGCTGACTTCAAAGCCCGGCCTCTGTGCCGGGGCCTCCTCCGCCGCAGTTGAGGGCTGCCTGGCCGGCCGGCCTGCAGTTTAGCCGGGGGAGAAGGGCCGCCAGTTTCTCCCCTACGGCCGCCATTCGAATTAAGCGTGTGAAACGGCGGGGGGGGGGGGGGATTTCGTTCTTTCCCTTGCATTTGGGGTCAAGAAAGGGGAGGGGTTATGTAGAATTTTCCGGGGGGCGTCAAGCCAGCCGAAAACCGTGGAGGAGCCACGATCCTGAAGGAGACCAGGGGCGACTTGATCACAAGATTCCCCCCGTAACGTGCATGGGGGAAGACGATCTCTTATGCTCAGGAGGAGCCGAAATTTCTGACCGCTGGCTTGTTGAAGGCAGCGTCAAAACCAAAATACAGTAAAGGTAAACCAAACAAGTAAAAGAAAAATAATAAAATAAATCCCAATATCATAAACGAACAAAGCCGTTCATAACTACATGAGGCGATTTTTTTTTCAGTTAAAAGGTTGCAGAGATGTCTAAAAGACGTCCATATTACAAACGCTTCCGCGCTGTCATTTCGGTCACTCGTTTGTCCCTATTACTTCAGGGTTCTTCCCCCCCCCCCCAGACACACATGTGTTTTGCTCTCTCTAGTAGTCCCAGAGGGAGCAAAACACGTGGGAAAGGGGGGGGGGTGGGGAGAGAGAGAGAGACCGAAAGCAGTAGGGACAAACGAGTGACAAAAGTGACAGCGCGGAAGTGGCCCCTGTCCATCTTCTGCAGCAAAAATTCAGAGGAGCCGGGTGGCACCTTGAAGACCTGCGCTTCCAGCACAAATTTTAGGGGATTCGGCTCCGTTTTACGGCACAGGTGCTGATCAGTTTATCATAACTGTCCCCTTCACCAGATCTGCATTTGACATCCTGGAACTTCTTGTAGTTCTGCCTTTCGTGAGCCACCCCTTGATCATGGGTTTTATTTCTCAGGAAGAGCCCCTCCTTGCCTCTGGAGAAGGGGGGGGGGCGCCTAATCCAGAGAAGCTCGTGCTGGAGTAAAATGTTGCTGGTCTTCAAGGGTCCCCCTGTGAGTCTTTTAATGTCAGCGGTGTCGCTGGTTTTAGCGACATCTTTTGCCGGCAAACAGGCAACCGACGCCCAAACGCAGCAACTGCAGGCAAAGGACAGCCACCCCGAGGAATTGCCCTCACTCCGTTTTGTCAACAAAGCGAAAAACCGGGTCGGTCCGGGCGGGTCCAAATTCCCTCTGCGTCAGCAGTCTCCCTTGCATTTGAAAAAGGGTCTGAGAGAATAAAATGTCTGTAGAAACGCGTCGGATTTTTCTCAGCGATCTACAGTTAGGCGAAGAACTAGTTGACCCGTCAAGGGTAAGAACATTGGAGGCATCCCCACCCCCAAGTTCTGTCAAGGGTTAGAAGAGCACTGGTGCACCCGTGGGAGTCTATGGGGCCGTCAGAAGCCCGGCTCTTCCGCTGAGAGGAACAGGGGCCACTTCCCCACTGTCGTTTTTGTCACTGGTTTGTTCCTATTGCTGCGCGGGTCCCCCCCCCCCCCATGTGTTTTGCTCTCTCTAGTCCCAGAGGGAGCAAAACGCATGTGGAAAAGAAGGGGGGGGGGGAGACCCAAAGCAACAGGGACAAACGAGTGACAAAACTGACAGTGCAGAAGTGGCCCCGGGGTTTCGTTTTCGGTGGCGGTGTGCGCGGGATGCATGGCGCGTCGAAACCCGAATTGTGTGCATCCAGACCTGCTAGGGTGACTGCCCGACGATGAGATGGGGGTCAGAGACTAACTTTATAAGGTGCGCAGCTCTAGCTGTCCCACGGCAGACCGCCATGGTTCTCTGAAACGAGCTTGATGAAGAGAGGCGAAAGCTGTCTCTGCCTGCAAAGTTATGTAGTCTGCCTTGTCCCGTGTGTTGCCTGGCGGCAGGACTGGAGCGCAATAGTGGAGAGCATATGGGGAGTTGTCAACCTCTGTCCAATCTTAGACAAAAATCAGGGTCTATGACTATTGGCCTCTCCTAATCCTTCCCCAGTTGCGGGTTTGTAGCTCGCATCATGCGTGCTGCGTGATGGCACCTTTTGTGACGTCACGGCATGCATTCTCTTCCGTGCCCGAGTTTATTAGAACATGATTCTGACCCCCAGGGCAGCTGTCTTTTGCGCCAAACTGATCGGCGCAGTACTTTTTCTTTTTAATTAATATTTTATGTTATTGTTTATATATCCAACAATACATAAGCATAATATAACTCTAGAAAGTAAATCGGCGCAGTATTTTTGAAATAAAGGTGGCTTTTCATCCCCTGTCTGTTTCCATGCAGCAGCCAGAGTTTGATTTTCAAAAGCTGCCAAACAAGTTTTAAAAGGGGGGATCTGAGCAACGCGTTAGGTGTAATAAGCAGGAAAACGAACTAAAAGGGGGGGGGGGTGAGAGGGGAGGGATGTGGAATCGGAGGGCAAAAGTAATCGTCGCCTTCCTGGCGAGTAAGTGAAAAGCGAAAGGGGAGAGAGGCGCGGAGTGGGGCGGGCGGGGCGGGCACTGTGGCGGGGCCCTTCTCACTCAAGAGCTGCCCCGAGTCCACCTTTCACACCACTTTCCATAAATCAGCCTCAAAGCCAGGCATCGCGAAGCCTCGAGGAATTCCATCGCACTGACCCAGAATAAACGAGGCTGACATTTCGCCCAGATTTTCCTTTTCTAATTGGACAAATTTGGTATCGTGGTCGATTAAAACGCAGCCACAGACCCGGCAGAGCTCCCTCCCTCCCTCCCTCCGCTCGCTTCCCCTTAACTCGTTAAGAGCCGGCGAAGTGTGGCCAAAGCGGAGCAGCCCCGGCCGTTTTTAAAATCTGCACCTCCGCACATTAGAGAGGGAAAGCCATATCCACTGGGCAGCTGCTAGAAACGGAGCCTCCCACTTTTCCACGGCCTTCTGCCCTAACAGGGAAGTCAAGCCTCTTGAGATCGGCCGCTCTTGCAAAGAAGTGCGCTTGAGATCAGCAGCGCTCAGCAGATTAACAGGAGAACGAAAAATAAATGTTCCCTCCTCTGCTGCGTTTTCTGTGTGACACCGAAGATGTTTGTTCGCCCAGGAGCAGATTTCGCAAACGGGGTTTGCGCGCGCCCCCCCCCCCCCAATTATGTGGGTTTCGGTTTGCAGATCAGCAGGTCGGCTTTTGTTTGTTTGTTTGTTCGTTTGTTTAATTTATCGACGTTGGCATCGCTAAGAAACAGGCAATGGGATCCGCCAGGCCGCTGGTTTCACTCTCCCCCGCGCGCACCAATTCCCCACCGACCTACCTTCCAGGTCTGTTGTAAAGCTCACAACAAGCTCTTTGACCTGTGGGGCGCCAGCTCTACGCCAAGCCCACCCCTCTCTCTTTCCGTTTCTGGGGAGGGTTCATCCCACAGCAGGAAAGGAAGCACCGATCCGACGTCTCGACGCTTTTCGAAATCCAGCGCCAGTATTCGCGTGGGAAATATCGCCACCCCCACCGCACCCCACGGCTCGCTGAATCCCCCGCGTATTTCTAACGGCGCGCTCCCCTGCCTGTCTCCCCAGAAGTCCCGCTTGCGGGGAGGGCGGGATATACATCGAACAACTAAAATAAAAAAAATAAAATAATAAAATCGCCTTCAGCGAGAAGACCTCTTAGGGTGCGGCCTCCAGTTCCCTGCTAAACGTAGCTACATCGATTCTTCCAACGCGACTTTACTTCCGACGGACAACGGGTTTCGGGCGTCGGTTCCCTTCCCCAAGAGTGACGCCCGCCCCCCCTTGTAATCCAGTCACTATTGAGTTTAATCGAGATTCTGGGTCTGGTTTGGCACCAACCGTGCCCTGCCAGAAGAAGGTCTGGCTTGGAGAACTGCGACGGCTTTCAAGAAAGCCAAACTGTTTTGGTTTTGGTTTTTTGCGGGGGGCGGGGGGGGAGTGTAACTCATCTCTCCTTTAGCTGATCCCCTTCCCCCCCCCCCCCCACGGGGAAGAGAAAGCGGCTCCAGCAGCAGCAGCGGCAGCCCCCTGAGTGCTCCGGATCCTGCTCTCTGGGAAGTAGCCAGGCTCGGAACAAAGGGCTCCTGGGACGAGGCTGAGGGGAGCGCGGGAGACAGAGCAGGCCGCGACACGCTGGCTGGCCCCGCTCCAGAGCTGGAAGCGACCCCCTTTGGCTGGCTTTGCGGCGCAGGCAGGCAGGCCCGGCCCGGCCCGGGAGGCGGCGGCGGTGGCGGCGGGTCCCTCACCGGACATCAAAGGCCAGATTCCCCCGGGGTCGAGAGTGACACGCCAGAAAGAGCCGGCTGTTTATTTCGGTGTCACCTCCGCGGTGCAATCCTGTTTCATGTCAGCAGATCTTTATCAACAGATCTCTCCCCCGTCCGTCCGTCCGTCCCCCCCCCCCCCGGTTTAATGAGAAGCGCCTGGGAGTTCTCAGCCACTCCATGCACCCCCCTCCCCCCAGCTACCATAAAACCAAAGTCTTGGGGGGGGGGGGGGAGCACACACTCCAGGAATCAGGAATCGCTGGGTCGACTGACAGCCCGGCGGAGGTATTTCTTATTGGTTTAATTCACCATCGCAGAAGGAAAGAAAGATCGTTGCTTCATCGGGACGTTTATGGGGCTGGGGTGGCCAGTGAAGAGGCAGGGGGGTGGTCCGGGTTGGAAGGGGCAAGACCCCGCAAAAGGGCGTCCCTCCGGCTCAGTTTCGGCCCATTGTCGGCGACCGGCTTTCCTTGGATTGTTCGCAACTGCAAAAGGAGGACGGCGCGTCAGAGCCAAAGGCCACATGTAGTCTTCAGCGCCCCTGACCTCTGCCATCCCCCCCCCCCCCCCGGCCCACTGCTTCGGAGCGGCTCTAGTCCTCAAGAGTTTACACTGGCATAAAACATGGTGAATTTTCTCAGAGTGGTTTCTTTGGGGCTGAGGACTGAGCCCTGCAAGCGGCACCTCTGGGGCCAGCCACCTCTGGAGGAAGAACCACTGCAGTGTTCCCCCTAAGCTGAGTTAGTGAGAACAAGCTCACCGTTTTTTAGCCTCGGGCTCACTCATTTTTGTCTTAGCTTAGGAAGGGTGGCTCCAGAGCAACCGAATTTATGCAGGAGCCAAACTGCTCGCTCACAACTTGAATGCCAGTAACTCACAGAGCAGAATTTTCGCTCACAAGACTCCACAGCTTAGAGGGAGCATCGGACCCCTCCTTCCCCATTGAGACGGGTCTTTGCCTCCGACCGCTCGGCAGTTTAAATTAGGGGGACCTGGTGGGGTGAGGGGTCCTTTCCACAGGCACGAGGCAGCTATCTACACAGACCTTCCTGCAAGGCACTGAGACGCCAAGCGGGTTCTGCCCGAGCCCGACCCTTGAAACCCACCCTGGACGTTCTGCGCAGGCTCTGCTGACGCTCTCTTGGCCTGCTCCATCCACAGCTCCAGAGCGCTCCTCAGTGGGGCAAGGCGCCTAGCAGAGGGCCCCGAAGAGCCTGCAGTCAGGGGCTGGGGGGACGGGGAAATAACAAGTCCCTATTCCTGGTTTCAAGGGAGCTCCCAAACCAGGGGGGAGACAGGCCACTGACGGAAGGGCCAGTTCTCTCGTTGACTTTAAGGGCCTTCAGTGCAAGTTCTGGGGCTCCTTTGACAGGCAGGCAAATCCTACCAATAAGCCCCCACCCCATCTCAATGGCGTGCACCTGCTTCCCTGTGTCTGCAACATTAGACATACCCTCCCCCCGTTCGATTAGGAGGGCTGGGGATCAGGCGAGTCAGCCCACGCGGGTTTACTTAGACGTAAGTGGCACTCTGTGTAGGGCAGCCGCATTATTAGATCCGTCCTGTCTTTAAGGTGCTCCCAGAAGACTCCCTTCGGTTTCCCAGCAGGTCCCATGGATCTCTGTGGTGTTGACTTCTGTGTAGACAAGCTTTGGTTGGGGGGGGGAAGCCTTCAGGCTGCTCCTCTTCACCCAGTTATAATAACGGGGTCACTTGAATTCCATACTTGTCGGCTCCCCCCCCCCCCCCCACGGTACAGGCAGCCCAGGGCTATGCAGATTTACCCGGAAGCAAGACTGGTTGGACTCAATAGGGCCTGCTCCCAATAGATAACTGGGTATAAACCAAAGTAATCCGTCCAAATCGATGGCTTCCTCCCAAAGGCTCTTCCATACCTTACCGATCTTTCTACAAACTTCCAAATAGATCCAGGTATCATGGGGATGAGAACGCAACTTAAGAAAGTGGAGTATAAATCATACTTTAAAAATATATATTGGTAAATTGGATTTTAAGTGTTCCTATGCCTTCAGCCCAGGCACATTCAAGTTATGAACAAATCCTTTTGATTCCCAGTGGAAATTTCATTCCCCTGAAGCGCTTGTCCACATGAGGAGTTTAGCCCGGGTCAGAGTCGAGCTGGAGGTGACTTAACCAACAGCTGTTGGTGGAAACATCTGGAAATGGGCCAGTCCCCCGTTGCTTAGGTGCAGGTCAAATCATACCACTTTGAGGAGGGGATGAAACTCCTTAGAATGGGGGGGGGGGGCGTTTCAGGGGGACCCCCGAGCCCTTCCCTGCTTCTCCATCTTTCATTTTTAAGTAGGTCTCTAGCGTGCTCTCTCTCACACACACACTCACTCTCTCTCTCTCTCTCACACACACACACACCCCAACTCTGCTCCCTCTCTAAGCTGTGGAGTCCTGTGAGCAAAAATTCTACTTGGTGAGCTACTGGCATTACAGCTGTGAGCAAGCGATTTGGCTCCTGCATGAATTAGTTTGCTCGGGAGCCATCCTTCCTGAGCGAAGACAGAAACGTGTGAGCCACAGGCTAAAAACCTGTGATCTAGCTCACACTAACTCAGCCTAGAGGGAACACTGACACACACCCCAGGAAGATATACATTTTAAATGCATTCAGACCAGGTTGCTCCTACATTGATCAATTCAAGATCCATATATTCCGGTCACTTCGGAGAAGGAACTCAGAAGCAGAGAGGCACTGTCAAGTATCTGAATGCTCTTTTAAAAAAAACAAAAAACCAAACACCAACATTTATTCTATTTCAATAACCTTTGATATATAAAAACCTCCCTCTGTTTGGCATTGATATCAGGTCCCGCGACCATTACTTTAGGCCTAATATAATTAGACATAATTTTTTTTTGCGGGGGGGGGGACAAGATCCAAATTTGCTTGAGGAAGAACACTCTCACACAGGGGACTCTTCGCCCTCCAGCCTCACCGCTGCCTTCACCCGCTCTGCAGGAGATCAGTCCCACCTTTCCACCTGTTGGCCTGGCGAGCGTTTTGGTACTCACGTTTTGCGCAGCCCCCCCCCCCCCCATTCACACACACAGAGAAGAGAGTGACAGACCCCAAGAAGGAGGAGCAGAGCCCTCCCGAGGAAGGCACACGCCAGGGATCTCGTCCTCCCCCCCCCGCCCATCTGTGGGTGAACTGTAACCGCGTTCAAAACAGCCCCAGCCGCGGTTTGACGCCCGGGTGAGAAGCGCTGGACTTCGCGAGCTTCGCGGCTCTGGGTTGGTGACCTGTCTGCAGCCAAGAGGCGCGCTGGGCGAAGGAGACCCGGGTCCCGCCTGCGTCCCCCTGCGGCCTGGTCCTGTCACCCGTGTTCGCTGACCCAGAAAGCAGGTCCCGCTGGGCTCGGCTGGGGCTCGCTTCCTAGTCAGCGCGTTCAGCCTTAAGCCTTCGGCATGAGCAGGCCTCGGTTTGACGGGCCCCGAGGGGTTGATGACGCTGGGGGGGGGGGGAGCGAAGGGCGTCTCTGGCACCGGCCTCCCTGCAAGAAGACGAAGCAGACACGGTTTCAGAGGGGAGCCCTGCTGGTCTGCAGCGGATTCGAGTGAGTCCAGGATTTGGGGGGGTGGGGGTAATAAGATTGAGAGAGTCAAAGCTGGGCTTCGGCTCTCCAAAGCTCATACTCCCCAAAAATCTTGTCAGTCCCTAAAGGCGCGCCTGGATTCCAATGAGCGCTCGCTCTCCAAAGTTAATACACACACATGACACGCCCAAATCTTCTTGGTTTCTAAGGCGGTTCTGGACTCGAATCCGATACACACTTGGCGTTGGAAAGTGAAATCGACCGCAGTGGAGAGGCGCGACTGGTGCGCGCACACGCCCTTGCTGCGCGGAGTTGTCCAAGGGCATCCTCCGGCGTTCCTCCGGCATCCACGAGAAAGCCCCTCGCCTGATCCTTGTTGTCCCCCTTCGGCTTCAGCCCCCATTCTCGAGAACGGCTTTAAGAGGCCCGGGGACAGATCGGTGGAATATTTCGGAGAAGGGTGGCAAGGAATCCCCCCCCCCCGCCCCCCGGTAATTTTATGGTCATCTTTCGGGGACTTTTCTGGCTGAATTCTCAGATCGCCTGGAATGTCCTTTTTTCTTTTCTTCCCCCCCCCCCCTTCTTCTTCTTTTTTTTTTTAAAGGCGGGGCGATTGCCGATGAAATGCTCGACTCATAAATAATGAGTTGGGCTTTCCCCCCTTCCTAATTAGTTCCACATGCGGCAATGGCCGGAGTAAATTAGCTTGCTTTCTTTTCCGATGATAAAGTAGCGGAGCGCCTGAAACGCGCGGACTCGAGCGAGGGGAAATGTCACGCTGGAGGCAAACGAGCGCCGTCGGCGGGGAAGCGCGGGATGCGGAGCCCCGAGGCCTTTGCAAAAACGCTACACACTCTACTGGCATTGCTTTTGAGGGGAGGGGGCTCATTTATTTAAAGAGGGCTTCGCCCTTCGTTGGAGCTCAGCATCTGCCAGAACACGACACCTTTCGTCCTGGCTGGCCTCCCTTTTTAAAAAGCTGCGGGACCCACCCGCCTCCAGCCTTAAGGGACGCTGGAAATAATGGGCGTCTCAGAACGGACCTTGCAATTTTGGGGTGCGTGCTTGGAAAATCCATCTCATTGGTTTCGACGGGCTTCGTTCCCAGGGCGAAAACCAGCCCCCAAAGCCACCTGGCCGCCCCTTGAGTTGAAGACCAAGCAAAAGGACGCCACGGGGCGTGCGAGCGGCAGAGGTCCTCCAGACCGCTCACTTAACTGGGTGTCAAAAAAGGAGGGGGGGGGGGATGCAAAGTTCCGGAGGCCTGGAGAGCTGTTTTGTTGGTTGGTCTTCATAAAAAGGACAGGGTCTTCTTCCTCTGAGACGAACGCGGCTACCACCGGGACCACCCCAGGGGCAGAGGATCTGCAGAGTTCCCCCAAACCAAATCCCACGAAATTGGGGGGCTTAGACCGGAGCAACTCTGCATAGGGTCGCGCTGTATTTACGATTAGGGTTTTTGCTGCATTTGAAGCTGGACCTTCTACCCGTCCCTAGAATATCGGTTTGATCCGTAGCAGATTGCAGGTGATGTGATTTCCCTCCATGCCCTGCAAAGCTCCATCTGCCCATCTCCGTACATAAAGGGGCTTTTTTTTTTTGTCTCCTCTCCTGTAGGCAACCCTTCTGGCAATGGCGCGCGCCCTGTTTGTCGAGACCGCTTTGCAGCTTCCTCGGGGCAGGAGGTTTTCGATGCAGCCCCGCGCATTCACGAAGGAAGGCTGTCCTTCCAGCTCCCAGCGCTCGGGGATCGCAGCCTTTCCAGAGCCGGCTTTCCTGGGAACGGGGCTCCCCACACTAACGGGCCTTCCGAATGGCCGGGCTCGATTCTCTCTCTGGGGCGGCGGCAGCCGTCGCCGCCGCGGAGGAAATGGAGCGTGGCCTTCTACCTGCGCTTAGGAAACAAAACAGGAAATGGCCCCGGCCTGGCCGGCCGGGAGTTGGGTCGCCCGCTCGGCTCCAGGAGGGGCGAATCCACCGCGGGCTTGGAAAGGGCTTGGCGCGCTGCACCGCCTCCCCCGCCCGGGCTGTAATGGAGCGTAGGAAGGCTTAATTGCGCCCCTTCCCGAGGGCTGGACGGGCTCCAGCAGTCCAGCGCCGCTGCCGCGCCTGGCCGGGGGGGGGGGGGTGGAGAGAGGCGGGGAGGGCGTCCTCCCAAGAAATCATTCACGTGTTATCGAGCGATCGGTGCTGACAAGACTCGCGGACTCCCTCGGGGTTGTTTGCACACACCGGAGCAACCCTTGCCCCCTCCCCTTAACCTCCCCCCCCTCCCGAGTCTAACTCGACAGGTCGACCGAATGAAGCGTTGGCAACAGGCGCTCCGCAACAGCCTCTCCTCGGGCAAGGCTGCAACGGGGGTGGGGGGTCGGGTAGGCTGCAATCCGCAATCCTGGGATTCCCACAAGCCCAGCAAAGAAAAGGCCGCAATCAAAAGGTAGTCAAGCTGGGCGGTTTCAAAACCCAGCCCCCGGTCGACTGGGAGGAGGTGCCGCCCGTTTTTGTCTTGCTGCGAGAAACGAACACGGAAATAAAGAGGTGCTAAATACCTGGGCGGCATACCCCTGCTCAGAAGTGGGGGAGGGAGAGAGCTGGAAATCGAATACAGATGCCAGAAATCTGGAGTTCTGGGAGGGCAAACTAACCTGATCGAACAGCCCCCGCGTGTGAACCCCGCTGCCTGGAAAGTCAAAGGGAACTGAGACCCAGGGAACGCCGCTCTGAATGGAGTGGGTGCGTGGGAATGGCACATGTGGAGGCCGAGTGGGATGAGCCGCAGAACAAGGACTTCCCCTCACTTCGATACGGTTGTCTCGCTGCGGGCAGAGTCCCCTTGGGGGGGGGGGGGGAGAACACTCTTGGTCTCCTGACTGACTCTAGAGGAGGTCTTTGAGCATCTCGCCCGTCGTCTGTGGGAATGCCAATAGGAGACAGAAAGCCGAAGAGCCCTTGGCATCTTTTGGGCTTGCTACTTCCGCCTCGGGCAGGCCTCGGGGAAAAGCGGCTTATACATTTTCTGCGTAAATACCTACACTCTCAGGCTGCGGTCACACACACTAAATAATCCACTTTCAACCCACTTCTAGTGCACTTTCCAACTGGATGTGTGAACTGGCAAAATCCAGTTGGAAAGCGCATTGAAAGTGGATTGAAAGTGGATTATTTAGTGTGGGTGGCCGCAGTCTGGGACTTTATACCAAGTGCCCTGGACAGGAAAGGCGCTCTAGGAGGCGCCAACGGCTTTCGGTGAAATTGACACGTGGAGGACAGCAAAAGGTGGCAGAGCTGGGGACCCCAAAAGAAGACCGAGGCACCCACACTACCCTACTCCGAGAAAGGCCCGGGCTGCCTCCTGTGGGACCCATCCTGGCACCTGGAGGCTAAAGCATGCCGCCTGGCACATTTCTCTCAGGGGGCACAGGAGAGGGCTCTTAACCCCAGCATCCGCACAGCGAAATCGGCCTTGAAATTGAAACTGCGGATAGACACCCGCCCCCTAAGAGTCGTGCTGTGGGGAGTCCCACCTCTTCTCCACCCTGCGCATGTTTACTCACGAGTAAGACCCACCCTTCGATCGGATTGATTCCAAAATCAGCCTGCGGCTGTGACGGTCAGCGGAGCTCTCACCAACAGCAAATTTCCCCTCTTGGGACAGTTACAGAAAAGACCCCCCAAAAGACTCCGGAAAGGCTCCTTCTAGAAAGCGACCCCGACACACACCGACAGGTCACAGTGTCGCCTCCGTTTGAAGATCCTGGCAGACAAAATAGACACCCTCCCTCTGATCAGTTTGAGCTGCAATTCGAATTCTCACGCTTTGTACACATCACTTGCAAATTCTGTCCTGTCAAATTAAATAATTTTAGCGCCGCGATAGAGACAAGGTGACATTGATTCTGACAAACATCGCTTTCGCTTGGACTGCCATGATACTTATAACACGCCAACTGGGGGGGGGGGGATTTACACACACACACACACACACAAAGGTACATTTTCTTTCCCCCTTAAAGACCGAACCCCTTCCCATAGGCCCAGTTACAATTATGCAAAATCCTGGTGAGGCAGCGACTGGAAACAAATTTCAGAGAGAAGCCGAAGTATGTAAATGTCACCAACTATAAATTCGCAAGACCAATCCGAATGAAAGTGGCCGTCAAATCGGGTAAGGGGCTATCGAAAACCGATTGAAACGACGTTGCTTTAAGAGTAAGGGGAGCGCAAAGAAACTCCCGTAGGCCTCGCAGGAACCCTCTCTGCCGCTGGTACAGGCACACTCCAATTTAGACGCGTATTTTTTTCAGCACAGCAAAGCCAGCATCTAAACTTCCTTTCAGTTTACACCCTTCTCAAACAAACCAGAGACCGTTCTAGTCCTACAAGTGAGGCTAGTCCTTTTATAGGCTCGTGTTGGACCTGTCCTTTTCAGAAAATCGGAGTGGTTAGAAAAATCGGCCCAGCAGTACACCTGCGTCGGATTCAGAAAGTTTCCCCTGCTGGAACCAGATAAATGCTTGCCACTTCTGCTGGCCTGTTCCCCCCTCCCACTTCTACTATTATTTGGTCTGTTTAGTAGAATTGGGGGGAGACGACGCTTCTTTGGGAAGCGAAAGCGGCCTTTCTGAACGCCCTCTCAGCCCGATTTGAGACTCGAGACACTGGGCGGCCGGCGGGGCTTCCGTGTAGCCTTCGGGACTGATCACCGCCGTTTTAAAATGGCAACTCTCAGCCCAGTTCAAGTGGGAAGTAATAAGCTTTACTTCCAAGTAAGCCCGCTGAGGCCACCTCCGCACTGGCACTGTTGTCGCTCGTTTTCTCCTATTGCTTTGAGTTCGCCCCCCTCTTCCACATGTGTTTTGCTCCCCCAGGGCTATTAGAGAAAGCAAAATACATTTTTTTTGGGGGGGGGGGGGAAAGAACCCTGAAGCAATAGGGACAAACGCGTGACAGAAATGACAGTGAGCCTCTCCTTGGGGACTGAGTTCTAATGAACCCAGTTCGGAGGGAAGACGCATCGGAGCGGGTTGTCAGCGTGCCGGAGGCCAGTTTCTCCCAGGGACTCTGCACTTTGGGTTTCACCCAGAAGTTGGTTGACCTGATATAAGGAAGACAAAATACTCCAGCGGTCCCCGCCCAGAGCCACCCTATATCAAACTCTCGCCCCATGCACAGGCAGCGGACACCACCAGATTCATTCGCTAGTTTTTTTTAACATTGTGGGATGATTGTGTCCGCCCGCCCCAATGCACTTTGCGCCCTTGAAGAAGTTTTCTTGCTGGCCTCCCGCAGAGAGGACCCCGCTTGGCAGCCCGCGCCCCCATCCTCCATGCCCCCGGGCACTTCCGCTCCCCAAGAAGTCCGGAGGGCACCCGGCAAGGCGTTCAGGATCGGGGTGCGTGTGTGTCTGAGGCTGCTGGGCAAGAAGAGCCACCCCCCCACCCCCCGGCTTGGGCATCCCGCTGAGTTCCTCTGCGGGGCAACCGGCGGGGCGGGTGACAGAGGGAACCGACCGGGCTGCCTCCGTGGAGTGCCCGCTCCGTCTGACTTCGCCGCGGCGCTGCTTTCCGGAGCGTGTCCGAGCGAGTCAAGCCTCACGCGGCCGCTCGCTCCGCTCTACCCGGCCAAGGGGTGAAGAACCCCGCGGAACTTTCGTCTGCAGGGATGCCCGGGGGGGGGGGGGGGTTGGAAGAGCCGCTGTTCGGCTCCCCTCTGGAAGTCTGGCGGGAGAGCCCGGCATCCGGAGAGCGGAGAGCCCGGCCGGCCGGCTTGCCTGAGCCCGCCCGGACGAGACGAGAGGGGCGGAAGGGAGGCCGGGGGGGGGGGGACCCGGAGTCCCGGGGAAGGGGAAGGGGCCCCAGCGGGAAGGATATTTACCGAATCCCGCGATCTCTGCTCCGCCGCAGGCCGACGCTCCCCTGTCCTCCTAGGCGACCCTGGCAGGCAGGTTGGGCAGAGAGGAGCTGCCCGGGCCGGGCTTGGCTGGGCCGGGCCGTCCGCTCCGTCTCCAGCGGGGCAAGTGCAGATCCTGGCGCGGGCGGGCGGGCGGGCGGGGAGGGGAGACGCCGAGACCCGGGTGCCGGAGCCGGGAGGGCAGGGGACGGTCTCCCCTTTCCCCGCCGGGCTGGGAGGCTGCGGGCAACCAGGCGCCTCGCGGGAGGAAGGCAAGAGAGCTCCGACTGAACGGATCCCTTCCCCGCCGCCGCCTCCTTATTTCAACCCCCTGCCTGCCCCCCTCCCCTCGCCTTCCCCACCCCCGGGCATGCGCACTGCGGACTGGGGGGGGGGAGAGAAAGAAAGTTTCGCGCTGGGAAGCTCCGACTTCTGGCCGCTGGCTCGGCTCCCGGCTGACCGGCCCGCCCCGCCCTTGCTCCGGTGGCATCTCGCCGCCTCCTCCTCCTCCCCACCGGCGGCAGCCCTCCGGGGAACAGAGCCCTGGCCGGGAGTCCGAGAGAGAGGGCCCCCTCCATCCCGTCAGAGGATCCCCGCCCGCCCCGGGGGACAGGAAGGATCGCCCGGCTTCTGAATCCGCTCCTGTCTCCGAAAGGGCGCTTTGCGAGTGACAGGACTGACTCCCCCCCCACCCCCACCCCCCCAACTCGGGGAGAAGGCGGGGAGACGGTGGGACGGTGCGCCTGGGTTGCATCGGACTACTCGCGAGTAAATGAGTTGGGTGTTTGCAGGCTTTCCCCCCTTGGGCCCCAGAAATCCCCCGGAATAACCGTTTCGGACTTTCCCGAGATCTCCCAAGCGGACCCGCGACTCCATACCGGGAAGCCCCGAGGGCACGCGCAGCGGCGTCTGGAGCCACTCTGCCTCGGGTTGCACTACTGCCCCTGTCGACGCGGGCTCGCCGCGGGTTGGGGACCCACCCTGCTTAGGCCAGGTAGATTCCACTCCGAGTATCCCTCTAGGGACCCACTTCCTCACTGACCCACTGTCTCCTCTTTTAAAAAAATAACGACTCCACACCCCTCCAGGATTCTCCTTATCAGGCGGTCGTGAGCCTCCTGTGTGCATGGAAAAGTGGACCCCATAGGGATCCGCACGGAATCATGAGGGTAGAACCCTTGCCAGCGCAATCCCATGCCGATGGATTCTGCTAGTCCCGATCCGATCGAGGAGACCTTGACGGAGTCGCCTTCCTTTAGGTAGCATCTCAGTTTCCAAGCTTTTTGTGCAGAGAACCCGACGTCTCTGCTGAACAACACCCCACGTCACCGGTTCTCTAGAGGCAAAGGCCGGGACCGGGGGTCGAAATCCCGAACTGTGGGTCCTTCCAGGGGGCCCCGGAGACGCTCAGGGCGAAGCAGCCCCGCGTCCTTTCCCTGCGCCGTCGGACCGCGTCTGTCAGCGCCGCAGCCGTCCGACGCCAGTGGGCGCGACGGCCTCGGTGATACCGGCTGGGAGCCCGGGAGGCGGGAGCGCCGTCTAATCGAGAGGTGCCGACAGAGGCGCCCTGATAACGCCGGCTGGGGCTCCTCCAGCCCGGGCAGGTTCTGCTTCTTGTTAGGGAGTACCTTGTCACCGCTTCACAGCCGCTCCCTTCCGACTGAAGGGTGGGTGGGTGGGATGAGGAAGAGCCGAACGGAAGCCACGGAGTCGGCGGCGGCGGGGGAGCGGGCTGAGATCGGCCCAGCCGAGGTTGCTTTCCCAGTCCCAGGTGTGAACCCTCCAGTCCTGCTGGCGAAGGCGCAGAGCCTGAATACTTCCTCTAAGTTGTGGCGTCCTGTGAGCAGAAATTCTACTCTGTGAGCTACTGACATTAAAGTTGTGAGCGAGCGATTTGGCTCCTGCATTTGCTCTGGAGCCACCCTTCCTGAGCGAAGACAAAAATGGGTGAGCCGGAGGCGAAAAAACTGTGAGCTGGCTCACACCAACTCAGCTTAGAGGGAACGCTGTACAAGTGTGATCCCCCCCCCCCCTACACACACACGGTGGAGGCGGTTATTCCCACGGAACAGATCCGAGCAAACCTGCCTGATGCCGATTTCACCGACTGAGGAGTAAGTCCCACGCCACTCGAGGGGGGCACTGCCTTCTCCGGATGCCTGCTGAGAGCTGCTGCCCGTTACTGAGGGGGGCCGTGGTCCGGGAAATTACCCCCCCCCCCCCCGCGCGCTCTTCCCTCTGAGCAAACTTTCCACAGAGGAGCCGGCTGCAAAGTGTTCTGCCTCTGCAATGGATGCGGGGGGGGGGGGATGTGTGTTTACGGGTGGGGGGATCTTTTCAGTGCAGTCGAAAAATAGATGGTGTATGTGTGTGTGACAGACAGGTCCAGCAAAACCAAGAGTTGCAGGGAGGGCGCTTGTGGTCAATATGATGTGGGCACACGGCGTAAGAGGTGACCTCCCCAGCACAAAAGCGCGCGGGGCTGGTGGTGGCTGAAAATAAATAGCGCAACCGTCAGTAGGAGTGCCCAAACTGGAGATACCTTTTAAAGACCCCTGTTGATTTCAATGGGAGGAAGTTCGCCCCCTACTTCCCCTTCCTACTGAAAGCAACGGGATCCCAAAGCGATGAACGTGGGCTGGATCCCGGGATTGCAGAGTCATAAAGGGCAGCGCCCACACTCTCCTGGGTTTTGAAATTAAAAACCAAAGCAAACCGTGCGATTAAAATGCAAACTGGGCATCAGAAAACCCTGCCACGCAACCTCCATTCAGGAAAGTATTCCTGAAACGCAAAAGAATCACCTCTGCGGATTGTCCAGCTGGCCACGGACACATTCGGAGGCCATCTGCGTGGTTCTGGTCTCCCCCTCACCTTCAAGGTGACCTAAATAAATCAAACTGCCCCCCCCCATGCCACAGCTGTCCCAGACCCCAAATTAGATCGTTCCATCTAAAGCTGGTTTTCAGGGGAGCTCGTGCAACCCTGTTAAATTTACGCCCAGGCTTGAATTCTACAGGAGGGAGCAAGTCCCGCGGAATGTCCCAGGACACACTACCTCCTTAGTAAAGATGCTTAAGATTGCATTGCGCTGTGGAAACAAGCGCCACTAACGGTCACGGGGATTTACTCCAACCCCCTCCCCCCCAATGCCCAGAACACAGCTGGATCCTAAGCATTCAACACCCTTCCCCATTCAAGGGGACTTCCAGTGCCATCCTAAGCAGAGTTCCCCAATGAACTCTGTTTTAGAATGGCAGTCTTACCCCCGTCATGCGCAGGGCTTAAGGTGGCAGCCTGCTTGCAAATAAGTGCGGCTAAAACCAAGAACGGTTAAACCAAAGGCGGTTTCCTCCCCGATCCTAAAGGTTTGGATCCCACCGATGTCAACGGAGTCGACCAGCAGACAAAACGCATTAGAAAAGGCTCCGGAGCGAAACCGCCTCAGATCGAACCTGAGCCACGCTGGGCAGGGGGAGCGCCCTCGGGCCCCTTTGGGGACGCGTTTCTTCTGGAGAAGACAGAGACTGACAGGGGCGGTTCGAAGGCGCGGGCCTCGGGACGGAGGGACGGAGCGAACGGAGGGGTCACTTCGAACCGGCCAGTGCTGCACCGCGTCGTGGTCTTTCTGGACATCACTGCGCGACCCTTGCGCGGCTCAGGTCCAAGGGGGAAAGCCCGCTTGTTCTCGAGCATCGGGGACGGAATAATAATATTTTCAAGAAGAAAAATGCCGCCAAGACGGGGAGGGAATGCCCTTGCCTTTCCCAGGCAAGAATCGGCCGGCGGTTCGAAATGAAGCCTCGGATTTAAACAGCCGCCAAAAAAACCCCAGAAGAAGTGTGGTTTGCTTCCAAAAGCAACCTCGGCGCTACGAAGCGGGGAGAGTAGATCATAACTCTTTAAATACGAAGAGAACCCGACTATTCCGAGGGGCTGGCTCCGATACACAGGGACGAAGCCTTCGTGTTTGGGGCAGGAGAAAGAGGGCGAGCTGGGCGGACAGGTTGGTGGGCATCCCGCGCACAAGACGGGAGGAATCCTGAAATGTTGCCATTGATTGGGGCGCGGGGGGGGGGGGGAGATCGCATGCATTCTTGAACACTAGAGGTGTGGGGGGCTGTAAGCGTGTAAAGCAACCCTATTCAGTTGGGATCTGGGCTTTCTTCAGAAGCAGCTAAGAAAAGCGCAGCCTTTCTTAACTGCCCAGTCGAAAGGGGCTTTGTTCCAGGGGGATCGTGCGCCGCGCTGTCCGAATCCCAGCCCCTTAAAGGCTCGCTCGTGCTGAATTCCGAAGCATTTTGAGGCGGAAGTCAATGCCACTGATTTGGAAGGACTTGGGATTTCCTTCCGACTGAGCACCTTTCATTCCCAGGTGTTAAATTCCTTCTGTCCGGAATCTCAGTAATTCGCAGGCAAGGAACCTCGCAGAGGCTGTCCAAACGAGACACAATTTTGTGTGTGTGTGTGTGTGTGTGTTAATTTTCAGCATCCTGATAACTGCCATGCGCGCATTCCTTCAGCTGGACTTCACAGATGCGCAGGTGGAATTCAGAGACAGAAGCGTTCGCCGCCTGCAGCCAGCGCGGTCCCGCAGAGTTCCGCTTGCCGGACGTCGCAAAGGCAAAGAAGCAAGATCGTTCAAAAACGTTACTTCCATGATCTGATTTCCACTCACGCGAGCTCAGGATCTTAGCCTAGACTGCAAGATTCCTACGTTCTAGGACATCAGCACCACTTACTGCTGGAGCAATGGGTTTAGGATCGGGATTTAAACCTGTGTAAAACCCAAGCACTGGGGTTAGCCCGTGAGTGGCCCTGGGGGTTAACTGCGGCCACTTTCTGAAGCCCCTTCCTCTGAAGTAAGTCCCGACGAGTTCAGTGGCACGCCCTTCCCGGTCAGTGGACAGAGGACAGCTGCCTTCGGGATGCGAGCGCCTCAGCAGCACTGCGCCGCAACCAGAGCTGCGATCCTAAAGCAAGTTGACTCCGAAGCCATTCCTGCTGAATTAGAAGCGCGGCCTTATTCGGCGGCAGCGGAGCGGACGTTGCCTCTGCCGAGAAGGATTAGATAACAGCCGCCGAACCCTCGGGGGCAACCCGAAACCTCTTTGTGCAATAGGATACGGATCGGTAGCGTCAAAATCCTTCGCTCCGGCCATCCGGGGTGAGAAAGAGGAACATTCCCCACTTAATTCCGTCTCAATAGCCTCCCTTCTCGATTGTGTCTATTCAATATATTTTTTTTCTTTAGCCCGCCCTTTCTGCAAAGAGTTTAGGGCAGTTGATATGATCCCCCCCCCCGCCCCCATTTAATCCTAACACCAACAACCCGGGCGAGGCAAGACCATTCTGGGAGGGTCGCCCGCGAAGTTTCCTCGCCCGCCGGAATTCGAACTCGCGACTCTTAACCGCTACGAAGCATAAGGATCTTCGCCCCTCTTTTCGCTGGAGCCGACGCGCGCTGCCCGGCCTGGCGCTCTGAAAATCCCGCGGCTTTTACAGCGAGCTCTCCGCCTTTATTTGACAGTTCAGGGCTGGTGAACGAAAGAAAAGACGCGGGAGCGGGACGGGGCGCGCGAAGCTTCTCGGGGAACTTGTTCTCCCTTGGAGAGAAACTGCCCTGGAAGGGTCGAACTGAGGAGCGACAACGCGGCGTGTGGCCAACCGATCTCACACCAGGCGCTGCTTCGCTGTCGGTCTTCCCTTTGCCCCGATTGCGAGCTTCGATTTCTCACTATTTGCCCCCGGCGCATTTTGACCCATGGCTTCGCCGGATTTCCTCCGATTTCCTCCGCAGCTTCAGTGATCCTCAAAAAACAGGATCACTGCGGGGGGAAATCGTGGGAAACCGAGGGTCAAAATGCGCCCAGCGGCAAATAGTGAAGCAGGCAAATGGGGCAAAGGGAAGACCGACAGCGAAACAGCGCCTGGTGAGAAATCGGTCGTCCTGCTACAAGGGGCCAGTGTCTCCCGGCCGCCGCCTCCGGGCAGAGACGGAGCTCCTCGGCTCCACTATGGCCCCTGTGAGCAGCAACCGCGATCCTCGTCCTTGGCCTTCCTTTCGAAACTTTCTTTTCGTGGGCTCAAGCTAGTCTGCTCTCGGAAGCTAAGCAGGCTCGGCCCCCTGGCTGGTGGTTGGAAGGGAGACCCCCCGCGGAATACCAGGGTCGCAGTGGCAAGCCACCTCGGAGCGTCTCTGGCCTTGGAAACCCCACCGGTCGCCGGGAGTCAGCTGCGACCAGCCGCTTGGGAGCACCCAGGAAGGGGGGCATTTTAAAAGCCCTCCCCCTCGCTCTGTGGGGTATTGCCTCTTGGGGCTGCCCGGGCGACCAAGCAGCGCCCGGCTGGAGATTTTCGGGGGCCCGTCTGATGCGTGTCCGCGAGTGTCACGTCAGAAACCACCCCTTCGCAGGTGGGCGGCTGGGCTGGACGGACGGGGTCTGTGTAGGCAGCGCGGAGAGTGGAGACGGAGCAGAGCCGACATTCACACCCCAGTAAGCTGAGGCAGCCCAGGCGCTGCTTGGCGGAAAGTCGCGCCTCACGGTCGGGAAACTGGAAGGCGGAGGGTGGGTGGGTGGGTGGGGGGACCCCGAGGTCTTGACTCCTGGGTCTCTTGACTCGGAAGTAAAGTTCAACGGGCTTGACTCCCAGGCAGGGACTGCAGCCGCAGAAGGCAAGTGAGTCCTTCAGGATGGGGAGGACTGGGCGATCGGCCCCGAGGGGGATTCAGAGCGAGCCAGTGGCCACGATATATCCGGGCTGCGGCGGGGGGGGGGGGGGGGAGGCCAACAAGGGCGCGGCATTGTGTTCTCTCCATAAGCGCCCCGATCCTGCTGCGGAGCTGCGTAACTTGCTCCGAGCTGCCAGCGCCTGGTCTCTTGAAAGCGGCTCGCTTCTTCCCGTTCGCTCGCCCGCCATTTTTTTTAACCGGGGGGGGGGGGGGGCACGGCAACTATGTCAAGCCTGAGCTAGCGCCCTGTAAGGATTAGAGCTTCGGAGTAGGATCTGGGTTCAAATCCTTACTTTTGCTGAGAGGCCTTGAGCTGGTCATCCTCTCTCCCTCACCTCGAAATGGGGAAGGGAGAACTCTGGTGGCACAACCTAGGAGTCCTTGGAGGAAGGGGAGAAGAATGGCCATCTGGCCTCCAAGGAGATCTGGATTGCCCACATGGTTTCCCTCTGCTTGATCCCTGCAACAGCCCTGGGAGCTGGTTTACTGAGAAAGGGGTGTGTGTCCACCTGCAGGGGACATTTTGTAAAAAAAAGAGGTGCAGGAGCTTATTAGCATGGCTCATTAGCATAATTTATTTGCACATGCCACACCCCCTGATATCACTGGAAGTATGTCAGAAGGCAAGAAAGAAAGGAGAGGGGGAGTGAGAGAGAGAGCTGGCAGAGAGGGGGCAGCTACTAATCCAAGCCTCAGAAATACCACTATTCTGGGAGGATAGCTTCAGTGGTGGCTGAAGCCTTCAGAAGGCTGGTCGGAGGAACAGAGGAACGAGGGCCTTTCCAGGGGACGGGGTCATTTTGCTGCAGCCATGACACAAGCAGGCATTCCCCCACAGGGGAGGGGCTGGCACCAACTCCCGGAGCTGCGCTCCCCTGAGCTCCTACTCAAAACGACCCATGGTCACCTGTTGAAATTTGCAGCCCAAACGCACCGCTGCCCACTCCAAATGCCATGCTGAATCTGAAGCGAGGTCTGTCGGTTTATAATTCAAAACACAAACCACTATGTCACACTGACTGTCGCAAACTACTTGCCTATGATAAAGTGCTGATTCTCTATGAGCTGCTGTTACTAAAGAAGGGAGAGTCCTCAAAAGCAACCCAGACATCCCTTCTGGGGATAAAGTAGGCTGCTCCACCAGAACAGCCGCTCTTGAAAGTCTGGGAACTCTTCAGTCTTGCATGATTCAGCCTGGAAAACTGCATCAGCCCCCTGCATGCAAGGACCCCGTCTAGTGCCTGTGGACATGACCAATGTTCCCTCTAAGCTGAGTTAGTGTGAGCTAGCTCACATTTTTTTCGCCTTCGGCTCACACATTTTTGTCTTCACTCAGGAAAGATGGCTCCAGAGCAAATTAATTTATGCAGCAGCCAAATTGCTCGCTCACAATTTTAATGCCAGTAGCTCACGAAGTAGAAGTTTTGCTCACGATTCTCCACAGCTTAGAGGGAACATTGGACATGACATGACAATATCCTCACAAAAACAAACACCTTGGAGATGAACAAGTTTCTTTTTCAAAGCCAAACCTCAGTGGACTAGAGCTCACTTAGTCTCAGTGCTAGGAAGGTATGTCAGGGGCAGCCCTTGTCCTTTTGTGGGATTTCTGGGACAACGGGCTGGACCACGGTGTGAAACAGGATGCTGGACTAGATGGACCACTGGTCCGATCCAGCAGGGCTCCTCTTGGGGCCTTAGATGGACGAAACGGATCCTCGCCAGGCAGGCACAGCTTTAAGAGGCTGTGAAGAACAAAATGGTAAACGGTGGGATCAAAGGAATGCAGGACAGATGGGGGCAAGGGGTGATTGTGCAACATTGAAATGTAACCAGGAAAAGTACAGATACAGTCCACAGTTTGCTTTCAGATTCACGGAGGCTAATCCAATGATCACTGGCCATATCCAAATCTTGTTTGAGCCAGTAGAACTGAACTGCTTCATTTAGCTCTAAAGTTCAGTGGATCTTCTAGGGCCCATCAAATATTTTGCCAGTTTACACATTATTTTTTTAAGTATTATTATTGTTGCTCCATCACACATGCACATGGTTTGATGTACTGAGTACCATGAGCAAAAGGCAGACCCCCTGTTGGCAAACAATGCAATATAATCCTACAGTGAACTCAGAGAAGGGCCCCTTTGACCCATAGTTTTTAATGGCCAAGGACACTTAACCGTAATACAAGGGGGCGGAACATGGCCAAATTATATATATATTTATTTATTTATTTGTTCAATTTATATCCCGCCTTGCCAGTTTTTCAACTAAATATATCAGCCCCATCTCTCTCAAATATCATTTATGAGAGATATAGATGGACCTTTTCGAGAGCACGCTTCGATGCATTTCCTTCCGCAGTACTATTTGGCAGATTTTCCCAGTTGCCACTGCAGAAGCGATATTGTCTCTGATCTGGAAAAGTGATTGAATCTGTTTCAAAGATTCTCCTGCACTGTGGATTTTATTAAGAAGAAACATTGCAGTTAATTATTCCACTGGTCTCTTTCATACCACATGAACTTTAGGTCTGAAGTGCTCTGGAAATACCTCTTAGAAAATACGCAGAAGTCAGTAACTTATGCGGTAGCAAAATTTGTCCCATAGCAATCAGAAAGTGGAAATATTTGGAATTATTGTAATAGTTTGGGGGGTTTTGAGCTCTGAGTTTTATGAATATTAGATGGTTTAAAGAGATGCTTTGATCTTATGCTGGTTTTTGACCATAATAAACACTGACGGACTAACTTGATACACTGGGGCTATAAATTAGAAATGTGAGTTTAAAGTGACTTCAGTACACTCGCTTCAAAAGTCTGTGGCGGAGAGGTGGGCTACCTGTCTGGGTGTGATGTGGCCCACAAAGATACACACCTCAGTGAGTCAAATAGTGCCAGGTCTGGAAAAGGGTGTACTGGGGGGGGGGAGGCTGGAGTAGGGTTGCCAACTTCCAGGCAGGGCTTGGAGTTCCCTGGGAATTTCCACTGATCTCCAGACCACACCGCTCAGTTCCCCTGGAGAAAATGGCTGCTTCGGAGGGCAGACCATAGACTCTAAGTGAAACCCTCCCACAGGCACCGGCCCCAAGTCTCTAGGAATTTCCCAGACTAGAGGTGGCAACCTTAGGCTGAAGCCCCCTTCTTCGCATGCACCACAGACTTAATAAGGCCCTCCTCTTCCGGCATGGCCTGCCTGAGGAGGTCAGGAGAGCTCCCACTCTCCTGGATCCCCACAAACTAAACACAACAGAATCACCAGGAGAGCTTTTCTGTGTAGATAACAGATTCGCTCTGTACCAAATGATTCACAATGTTTCTCTCTTCACAATGATTCACAATGATTAGGGACGGTGTTTAGCTTGTGGAAATGAGGATCCTAATATGTGATTTTTGTATTGTTTAATGTACAGCGTTATGGCTTGAGCTTTGCTTCTGTTCTGTTTTTGGACCTCTGATTGGTTCTCCAACCCTAATTCCTACTGCGGTGTTGACTGCATTGCTTCACTCTGTGTCATCTGCCTTGAGCCCAAATGAGAAAAGGCGGACTACGACCAATGCAAATAAATAGGGAACGGCAGGCAGGAGAATCAGGGAGAACCTGCAAGTCTCTGGTAAAGGTGATCCAGGCCGGGGATCCCAGAGGCAACCTGTGTGGAAGAACTGGGCAATCGGAGAACCATTGTGTCCTTCAAAACCCAGGGAAATCACTCGGCGGTAGAGCTTCTTCCCTGGCTCCCGACAATCCAGCTGTGCACAAAGCTCCTGTTGGCGCGCCCAAGTCTTCTCGACCTCGGGGTCAGGGCTGCAGCGATTCTCCTGCCATGGGCTGCCGTTGATGTCAGCGTTTCCATTATCATTTCCTATTTCCAGGAGTTTTACAGTGGCTATAAAAATGAAATCCAGGTTCAAACTTGGCATCCTCGGGCTGTTCCCTGGAGCCCATTCCCTCCCCCCCCCCTTCCTTTCTCTCTCTTTCTCTTTTTAGAAAAAAAAAAGGTTGTGTTTGAAAGAGGAAACCATCTATCTGTTTTTATGTTACGAGAGTCCAACAAAAGGAAGTGGATGCAGGGCTTACGAGAGCCCGGCTGTGTAGTTTATTGCTGTTTTCTAAAGGCTGCCCAATGTGTGCAAAAGTGAAGACACCAAAAGCGTATAATTAACAGCAGACAAAAACAATCTGGGCTTGTACAGGATCCAGAGCACCCCCCCCCCCCCCAGGCAAGGGCAACAAACATCCCTTTTTTATCATTCCATAAAAGGCCTTATTTTAGCACTGACCCATCGTTTGCCAGTAACTCATCCAGAATACGAACTTGAAAACCATGAAGAATTTGACATCAAAACGGCTGAGTGATTGGACTGCTGGGCCTGAGCGTGAATCTGCTCGAGCGCTTTTATAAGAGCTGCAGATGTTTCTCCTGCAGGTTTCGGGTTCTCTTCTGTAGCCTTCTCTTAGCATATTCCTGCACAGCAGTCAAATAATCGGTGGATTTAGATGTCCCTAAGCAGTCATTGACTTGATGGATGGTAATGACTCAGTGGCTCCTTTGGAGCCATTACAGACGATCTGGTCAAATACCAGCTTACAGTTGCACGATCCGACGCACACTTACGGGTTCTAAATTCCCATTGACTTCAGCACCTGCCGAGTTCAAGCACAGCTAGTCGCTTAGGTCTGTGAGTTCTGATGGTACCAGGGTGTGTTTCAATGTCCTGGACTCCACCCGTATACACCAATCTAGGAACAGAGAAATATGTGCAGGGGGAAAGAGCATGTTTCTGCATGTGCAGCCAGTGTGGATTAAATATTGTTATTGGGGGCTGCAAGGAATCACAGGGGAAATCACAACCAAAGAACTGTTTTCTGGGAGTAAGATCCATTGATTAGACCTGAGTAGGATTCTGAGTAGCCCTGTTTAGGATTGCCCCCGGCATCACCAGGAAATGTCCTCCTTCTGAACCAAACATCTAGTCCAGAATATTCTAAACTCACAGGGGCTTAAGCAGACCAATCCTCCCCAATTTTCCTTCCCTATATATTTTTGTGTCCCCCTCCCCCTTTAACAGTGCTTAACAGTTCTAATTTCCATTCCTCCTGGAGCATAATCAGTCTTTATCAGGCCATTTTTCTTCCTTATTAAACAGTCACAAATTAATTTGATTTCTGTATATTTAAGGGAGTATTACAAGGCTGCCAGTGCTTGTGCCCTGTCTGTGAGAGCCCCTGTTTGGCTGCCATGCCCTTCCTAAGCAGAGACAGGTTGTACTCTTCTAAGCCCATCTGTGACAATGGGCTGAGAACGTTATAACTCTGCTTGGGATGGTGCTGCAAGCTTGATATCAGAAGCAGGGCTGAGTACAATGAATGCATCGCTTTCCCACCGGAAATGTGTTTTCAATGCAACTCACGGATATAGATGAACATCACACGTCTGGATTTGCATCTGCACCGGGATGCTCACCTGGTCACATAGAATGGATGCAGACCGGGCTCATTTCGTAGCAGGAGCTCCTTTGCATATTAGGCCACACACCCCTGATGTAGCCAATCCTCCAAGAGCTTACAGTAGCCCCTGTAAGAAGAGCTCTGTAAGCTCTTGGAGGATTGGCTACATCAGGGGTGTGTGGCCTAATATGCAAAGGAGCTCCTGCTACAAAATGAGCCCTGGATGCAGACAGGAAGGTCCCACCCATGACTGCCAAGAGACTAGAACTTTACTGGGTCAAAAGATTTCATTTGGGTCTGGGAAGGAAGTTCCATTGAAATCACAAAAACATTTCTTAGTAGAGGTAAAGGTCCTTAGGACTGGCATGGATCACACAAGACAAACTAAATGATCTTACCTTATTCCTCTTAGCAGCTGCAAGTCTCGCAATAGCAATGACTTGGAAGTCTGCTTCACCCCCTACATTGTCCATCTGGAGAAACAAAGTTTGGGACCAGTTTATTATGTGCAAGATCACAGGCTCATTACAGAGTCAAAAATACGCCAACGTTACAACTTATTCCAAATTTGTTACCACTTGGTTCCTGTGGCTGCAATACGTGACGGAAAAAGACTTGCTCCCTGTAAATGCGACATACTCATCTCTGATTTCTTTCTGAAGCTATCTCTTGAAAACTAACTCACTCACTTCATGCCATGAATTATAATTTAGTGCTCAACGTATTGTTACAATTCAATTAGAGATACTGAGGGAATGCATAATTATCTTAGACTCACAGTAAATGCCCAGTTTATGCTAGTTACTACATATTTGGATTTGTTCTATAAGCCATTTCCCATACTTCTTTGATCACTGTTTTTTACACTTGTCTATATGTTATTGAAGTTACTCAATAAAAGTTTATTTTTTTAAAAAAAGGATTGGTATGGATCACCAGACATTTATGGGGTGTGATATCCATGCACTGGGCAAATCCTATGGAAACTAGTTCCAGCCCCTAAGAAGCCAGCAGCCTTCTTTTCCGATGTGGACCCAGGAATTGTCCGATGTGGACCCAGGAATTCCCAGTAGTGTGCTGTTATGACAGTAGCAAGAGAGGGATGCCATTGATGACTTCTTAGCTGGCACATTTGCCTGTGATGAATATGATGGACCACATGCTGATGGGGCTGGGTCACTGTCGTTCCAAGGGCCCCGATTGGCTGTTACTGGCTCAGTAAACATTCCAATCATGTTTCAAGGGTATTAGTAGCTTTCAGGCAATAGGCAGGGCTTTGACCTGTCTGTCACAGTCACTACTAGCATATTTATGCAGTGTGCTGTCATTTGTATAAAAGACATAGTATTTCATGTACAATGTGAGGTACTTTCATCCATTCCTTTAATGGCCTGGACACTCTATACCTGAAGATCAGTCCCAGTGTGCTCACTTAGATCAGCTGTAAATGTCTTTTAACTTCATATGTCTGTTACAACAATATACACAGAGAGTCTTCCCCACATTCTCATCAACTTGAACATTGACTCAACTCTGTGCCACACCAGAAGATTCCTCAGCCATATAGATGGGCACTGATGAGTTCTATCCACATATGGGTACACATACATTACCCTCTCAATCTCATCCATGCAACCAGTGCAAATGCTCAAAACCATAAACTATTTCCTACCACAGTGGCTTTACTAAATGTCATGTGAGTATTCTTTGAATGGCTGTGGTCAGTTTGGTGTAGTGGTTAGGAGCTTGAACTCAAGTCTGGGAGAACCGGGTTTGATTCCCCACTTCTCAACACGCAGCTGCTGGGTGACCTTGGGTCAGTCATACCTTCCTTCAGAGCTGTTCTCTCAAGGGCAGTTCTCAGGAGAGCTCTACTAGCTCCACCTACCTCACAGGGTATCTGTTGTGGAGAGAGGAAGGGGAAGGGATTGTAAGCTGCTCTGAGACTTCTTCCGGTAGTAAAGGGTGGGGTATAAATCCAATCTCCTCCTCCTACTCAACTTGGGAAAGAACTCTAGACTTCAGATTCCTTCTATTGTATAGAATCTAATTATTACATCGAAAAGTACATGTACTAATTGAAAGTTCTCATCTACCCTCCATATGTCTATCAAATCTGCCATCTCCTTTTGTTCGGTCCACTTAGCTACCATTGGAACTTCTGTGTTCTGATCTAAATGTTGATGCTAAATGAGAATGGCAGAGCTGAAGGGCCAGTGCTGTCACCGGTGAGTTCACTGCTTCCTTCAGATCCCTCATACATTATGGCTTAGTTCTGCTCTTTCTTTAAAAGGGCTAGAGCTGCTTCTGTGGGGTATCTAACGGTCTTTGAACCAACTACTAACTTAGTGATACTACAGTATCAGATGCACCCAGACAATTTTGCCAGGCAACCACTGGCAAACCACTGCAACCACTTCGCTGATATGGGTGGCTGGGTGGACTCCTGGGAATCCCGTGTAAGCTGCCTTGAGTTCCTTGATGGAAGAAAGACAGGATATAACTGGAATCCATAAAACAGGCGCCTTTAGGTTGCTTTCTGCTGTTAAGCACTGGTATATTTGCAACTGTGTTTTGAAGCATTTTTTTAAAAAAGCTGGTAGATATGTGATAGGTTATATGTTTGGACAAAGTGTTTAATGAATGAGATTTGGAAGGATGTGTGGCTGAATGGACAAAGCTGCCTTGTACTGACCCTGTGCACACTACCTCTTCCTACATGGACTAAAGTTGCAGAGAGAGAAAGAGAGAGAGAGAGAGAGAGAGTATGAGCCTGCTGGCCCCATCTCCACCCCCTTCTGCATGATCACCAGCTCATGAAGATGGGGTCTGTTTGCAGAGGCATTCTCCCTGGCCACAGGTATTCTCCCTCCCCATGATTGCCTCCTGAGTCTGTATGGTCTGCTCTGGGTCTCCAGAAGAAATCTTTCACCTCACCTGTCATCAGATCCTTTTAACAGGGATTGAACCGGGGACCTTCTGCACACAAAGCACGTGCGCTGCCTCTAAGCCATGGCTCTGCTTTATGTAGATGGGTCTCTATAGACACACAACACCGGTGTTCCCTCTAAGCTGAGTTAGTGTGAGCTAGCTCACAGTTTTTTTAGACTCCGGCCCCACATTCTTTGTCTTCGCTCAGGAAGGATGGCTCCAGAGCACGCGGTTATTAATCACTGCAAAAGCAAATGCACTGGAGAAATGACACCTGCATCCTTTCCTTGCTGTAAACAGTTCAGTGAGGCATACATCTGACCCTATTTTAGCTTCACAACAAGAAACAGATTAAGCTGAGATGCCAAGATGGCATCCAAAGTTCCGCCTTTACTTCGGTGAACTAAGAAGGTTGCAACTCTGCTTAGGATGGCATTATCAGGGAGTTTCCTGGCCAAATGGGACTTTGAACCCAAGTTTCCCTGCTCCAACTTTTTTTTTCTTTTTATAAAAAAAATTGTATTTGTCTCATCTGTTGAATGGTAATGCGTACAGATGCAAGGAATGAGCAACTGTGTGTAATCTTTTAATGGGTATACTCTTGGAAGGAGCCCTGGAAATCTGTTCCACAGGTGTGCAAAAAGGCAACCCTCTCACAATATTTCATTTCTATACCTGCATATCAGTGGCCACTATGTATTAGAACATAAGAGACGCCAATGTTGGATCAGGCCGATGGCCCACCCAGTCCAACATTCTGTCACACAGTGGCCAGAAATACCAGGTGCCCTCAGGAGGTCCACCAGTGGGGACAAAATGCTGTCAGACTGCAGTCAATTTCTGCCGACCAAGGTGAGGGGATTTCAAGGCTAGTGAGGAGAAGAGGTAGTTTGCCATTGGTCTTCCCTGGTGTCTCCCTTCCAAATACTTACCCTGCTCAGCTTCTGAGATCTGAAAAGACTGGGCTATACCTTGCCAACTTCCCTCCAGCAATGGCTGGTAGAATAATAATATTCCAATGTGCACAGAATAGCCAGAAAATCCTAAGATTGTCTGGCAGCCAGAAGTTCCAGCTCTTTAACATTGTGCACCACGAGGTGGCGAGCTAGACTTGTTTTTAAGGCAAGAGACCTTTCAGAGGTGGTTTACCATTGCCTGCCTCTATGTCACGACCCAGGTATTCCTTGGAGGTCGCCCTTCCAAATACTAGCCAAGGCCGACCCTGCTTAGCTTTCAGGATCTGACGGGATCAGGCTAGCCTGGGCTACCCAGCTCAGGGTATGAGATGATAACATGGTAACACACATTGTTGATCTGATAGACACCCAGGTTGGCTGTTATGTGTAAGGGACTTGGTAGCTTGTATTTCAGCAAAAAATTAATTCCCAGGAAAAGTACTTTGCTAGTGCAACTTTCCTTACAAATATACACTTTTTTTAAGTTTAAAAAAGCAATTTCACTTGAAGGGGCAAAGAACAACCTCCAACAGCATGTTTACAAAGTAGCTACATGTAATTCCTCCTCTCTTCTCTCTCAAACTGCCAATCTTGAACCAGGGCCTGCCCAAGCATCGTTTCCCTGTGCCTGGTACAACTTGTCACATGGGCCCATACTGCTACACATGAACGCATCCCATCAGCCAGTATCACAAGCTTTTGGTTGAAGGCAGCGATGGTTCCATCTCGTCTGGCCCCCTTTCTGTCCTCTGTTGTTTACATCTATTTTGCCCTCTTCCCCCCTGTCCACAAACTACCTGGCAGTAGGAGTTGGAATTGGGATTGGTTATTCACCATCACCATGCCAACAAAAATCGAGTTGGAGTTGGAATTGGGATTGGTTATTCACCATCACCATGCCAACAAAAGTCCATATGGTCAAAGCCATGGTATTCCCAGTAGTAATGTATGGCTGTGAGAGTTGGACCGTAAGGAAGGCTGAGTGCCAAAGAATAAATGTTTTTGAATTATGGTGCTGGAGAAGACTCTTGAGAGTCCCTCGGACTGCAAGGAGATCAAATCAGTCAATCCTAAAGGAAATCAACCCTGACTGTTCCCTGGAAGGACAGATACCAAAGCTGAAACTCAAATACTCTGGCCACCAAATGAGAAGGGAGCACTCACTGGAGAAGACCCTGATGCTGGGAAAGACTGAAGGTCAAAGAAGAAGGGGACCACAAAGGATGAGATGGTTAGACAGTGTTACTGATGCAATGAACATGAAATTAAACTCCCGAGCATGACAGAAGACAGAAGGGCCTGGCGTGATATGGTCCATTGGGTCGCGAAGAGTCGGACTTGATTGTGCGACTGAACAACATTTGCCATCTGATTGTCTTTATTGTTCTACTAATATTTTAACGTTTTTTATCTTGTTTTATCTTTGGTTGTACATCACCCAGAGGCCTGTAGAAGCAGGGGTTGAACAATTCATAAATATAATAATAAAAAAATAATAAGCATGAAAGAAAAATCAGTTGCATTTCTGAAGTGACGTAAATAGACCAGTGTAGTATCGGAGTCATGGGCTTATAGACTGGGCAAGGCTCCCACGAACTCCCTTCCCCACCTTTCAAGCTTGGACCCAACACACAGCCAGTCTTCCAGCCTTGGGGCCCCTGGGCCTTCAGGAAGCCACAGCCAGCCCAAGCAGTTGACAAAGGTTCACTTCCAGGCCAGAAGCTCAAACAGATAAATATCAGGCAGATGCCTTTATTGCTCTCACATAGTAAAGTCACTTTATATTTCCTGGTTTTGGCATATTCTAAAGAAAGATTTTTTTTCTCTCTCCCCTGCACTGATGTTATAAAAAGATATATAAGTACACACAAACAGTCGTAGATACAATGTGAAGAATCTGGCTGAAACTAGCAAAGCAAAGGAAGTCTTCAGACTGGCAGTTATGTTTGTAGAAGGGCATACGGAGGTCACCTACCAGGGGTTGCCTGTGCCTGTGGTGATCAGAAATACCAAGTGTGTTGTAATATCTGGGCCTTGGGAGGCTAAGTAACAAGAGAGCTTCGGCACTCAGCAAGAACTTGCTATTTGCAGTTTAAGGTCAGGCTGGTGATGTTACATTAAGATACCCATTGTGTACAAACTTGTACTGGAAACACTGTTCCCCCCCTCCCCCTTGAAGGAGTGAGTTCATAAACTCTCCACAAGGACAATTTTAAAGAAAATGCACCACCTGCTGGTCATAGAACGAGGCTCATTTCAGCACTCATACAGAGGGGGTAGACCACACCTCACTGAATGTAAGGATTCAGTTATCCGTTTAAACCGTGCCTATATCAGATCGCTGGCTCATTAATAGCCAATCTTTGGAGAACGCACTTGCTTGCTTTCTTTTCTTTTTTAAAACAGCTTTATTTTCATTTTATTAATAATACAATTCTTCATTTGAAGACATCTATATCCAGTTTTAACAATTGTATTCGACTAGTTATATAAATTTTGCGTTGCGTCTTACTTTTTTAAAAAAATGTTTTTCAAGTCTGAAACTAAACTTCCGTCTGTAACCACAGATACATACTTGACCATCTTGTCCAAAATACATCTTCAGATTTATCCTGCGATATTATAGTGAGTCTATCCATCTCAGCTATATCCAATATTTTACATATCACTTCTTCTCTTGAAGGGGTCTCTCTAACTTCCAGTTTTTTGCAATCAGTATCTTCACTGCTGTGAACAGGGGTCATTTTGAGCAGGAGCTTGGGGGAGTGCAGCTCCGGGAGTTGGTGCCAGCCCCCCACAGGGGAATGCCTGCTTGTGTCATGGCTGCAGCAAAATGACCCCGTCCCCTGGAAAGGTCCTTGTTCCTCTGACCAGCCTTCTGAAGGCTTCAGCCACCACTGAAACTATCCTCCCAGAATAGTGGTATTTCTGAGGCTTGGATTGGTAGCTGTTCCCTCCCTCCCTCCCTCCCTCCCTTCTTTCTCTCTCTCTCCTTTCTTTCTTGCCTTCTGACATACTTCCGGTGATGTCAGGTGGTGTAGCATATGCAAATAAGTTATGCTAATGAGTTATGCTAATATGCTCCTGCACCTCTTTTTCTATGAAATGACCCCTGGCTGTAAGTATATGTTAATACATGTACCTCTGTTTTAAATTCATCTGAGAACAGACTTTCAACTAGTTTTGTGCTGTGTTTTTGTGTGACTTTTTAACTTAATCAGTGCAAATTATAAACCCTAAAGATTTTCTTGGTTTCAGTTGCATTCAACATCTATTTCATCCAGAGCCACATTGAGAGAAGTCCTGGCTCTTCCTCCCCAAGGTAATTATTAATAATCATTCCTAAACACTGGATAGGGTGCTTATATCCTGGACAGATCTGGTCTGACCCAAGATCTCATGACAGAAAGCTGAAATTTAGAAGCTAGTAAACAAAGGAACACAGATTAAGTTGCCTTAGGCCAGCGTTCCCGCTAAGCTGAGTTAGAGTGAGCCAGCTCACAGGTTTTTAGCCTCCGGCACACATGTTTTTGTCTTCACTCAGGAAGGATGGCTTCAGAGCAAACTAATTTAGGCAGCAGCCAAATCTCTCGCTTACAACTTTAATGCCAGTAGCTCACAAAGTAGAATTTTTGCTCACAAGACTCCACAGCTTAGAGGGAGCATTGCCTTAGGCTGACTCGGACCATTGGTCTACCAAGTTCAGAACTGTCCACTCTGGCTGGCAGCAGCTCGCCAAGGGTCTCAGGCAGAGGTCATTCACTTCACCTGCTACTTGAGTCTGGGGACATAAGGGATTGAATCTGCCACCTTCTGCATGCAAATCAGATGCTCTACCCCTGAGCTGTAGCCCCTCCCTGAACCCCACATAAGGGATTGAATCTGCCACCTTGGTGGTTCTGATGCCCTCCACTTGCACTTCAGTTTTGAGCCAGTTTGGTGTAGTGGTTAAGTGTACGGACTCTAATCTGGGAGAATCGGGTTTGATTCCCCGCTCCTCCACTTGCAGCTGCTGGATGACCTTGGTCAAACTATAGTTCTGTCAGAGCTGTCCTTGAAAGAGCAGTTTCTGTCAGAGCTCTCTCAGCCCACACCTACCTCACAGGGCGTCTGTTGCGGGGAGGGGAAGGGAAAGGTGTTCTGAGACTCTGAGTGAAGGGCGGGGTATAAAGCCAATCTACTCCTCCTCCTCTGTCTTCGACTCCATCTGAAATCAAATTCACAGCTGCATTTTATGATATGCTGAAGTCAACATAGGTTAAATTTCCAGGCTGATTTCCATACATGTTCAACCCATCATTACAAAATGTTACACAACACCTCCCAACTGTCCTGTAAAAGTAGGTTTAGTGAACCAGGGTGCGTTAACCATAACATTTGATGAATCACTCCACACGACCAGTTCCAGCACATGCAAACCCACTGAAAAGTCAGTTCTCATTAATTGCAACATTTTAAAATGGTTGAAATCAATGGGACTTAAAAGCACTTAATCCTGGTCAGATATTTAATGAAAGCCCACAAGACAGCATTATTAAGAAAACTAAATATTATCATTTAGATGAGATTTATTTAACAACTGCGTCAGCCAAAGGCCATAATGGAAAATGTAAGAATAATTACTGATAGAACTGTTGGCTACAATGTTAACGGCCAGATCATCTGTGGGCCACAACTGGCTAACAAATGCCGTGTGTGTGTGTGGCTTGGAGCTGATCCATGGGACTAAATATTTGGCCCAACTCATTTGTTCATGACAGTATCCTCATAAGGAAGGGGAAGGGTTGCAAGTGCAAAATGTTTGAACTTCCCGAATGTCATCTGTTCACAGGAGATTACCTAGCTAAATATTAAAATTATATCCAGTGCATGGAGAATGAAGACATTTTTAATTTTTAAAAAATACTGCATTGTAGAAAGTGCAGTGTTCACTGGGCTGATCATTATACGGGTCTGAAGAGAGGTGCAGAGAAATATAAAATTGAGCTTTTAATTCATTAGTGCCCATGTGATCATGTTTGCTATATACCCATGTATGTGCCTTTTGAATCATTTAATTGATTTATTTATAAAATGTATATGTTGCCTCTCCAGAGATCTGCTCCATACAGCTTACAGCTAAGAACAGAAAACCATTAAAGAACATCCATTAAAAACAAAGCCATTAAAGCACAACCATTTTAAAAACATGCCAGTACTATTAAACCAGGGAATAACAACCACATAAAATACTCACTGAGTGGTTCATACACATGTACATCATAGAAGGAGGAGGAGGAGGAGATTGGATTTATACCCCGCCCTTCACTACCCAAGGGAGCCTCAGAGCGGATAACAAACCCCTTTCCCTTCCCCTCCCCTCCCCACAACAGACATCCGGTGAGGTAGGTGGGGCTGAGAGAGCTCTGACAGAAACTGCTCTTTTTCAAGAACAGCTGTGCCAGAACTAGGGCCGAGGACAGATTGGCAATGTAAAGCGGGGCAGCCCCGCATCGGAAGTGGAAGAAAAGAGCCCGTTCAGACATGTGCATCTGTCCCTCGGCTCCATTTCGCACTTACCCGTCTCCCAGTCGCTTTCCATCCGCTTTAACAGGACACCGGGTAAAACTGGTGTTCAGGGGCTGTCCTCCGCATGCCTCCCGCTTCCAAATAGTGTGAACCGGAAGAAGCGGGAGGCATCCGGAGGCGGCAGTGTGAACGCGCCGGCACAAAGTTATGCGCATATGCGCATGTCTGCATGTCCGCATGTGTGAAACACATCAAAGGAAAAACAAAAAAAAGTGCAACGGCGCGCGCGAGCCATGCGAGCCGTGCGCGCCAGCTCCGCGGCAGTCTGAACGCTCCGTATCGGCACCACTGTGCATTGCTCTGGCCAGTATGAACGGCCAGCTCCGTGGAGTTTTTCCCCTGCACCAGTTCCCTCCACTTTGCCCCTGCTTTACATTGCCAGTCTGCCCTCGGCCTAGGGCTTGCCCAAGGTCATCCAGCAGGTGCAAGTGGAGGAGTGGGGAATCAAATCCAACTCTCCCAGATTAGAGTCCGCGCACTTAACCACTACATCAAACTGGCATCAGTAGATGGCATCTAGGGCCTGGATTTTCCAGAATGAACACGCAGTCAGAGATTCACACAACCCATTGCTTGCAAATGCTATAGGAATAGGCATGTGTACAGATGAAAAGTTTGAAACCTTATTGAGAGTTGCTTTGGGAAAGTTCCTTACTGTAAGTCGATCCTTGGAGTGAAGATAACCTGGGATACACTACTTTGAACAGGACTACAATAAGCCACCATCAGCCCCCCCCCCCCAGACTAAACTATCTTCTGGCCCCTCTACCCACATCACCCACTCAAATGCCATATAATAAATCATATAGTCTACCCAGGTCCCTGGGCTCTTAGGAAGATTAGTGTCTCCCTAACTTTGTAGTTCTAGTCTCTTCACCTTGGTGGCCCTGGCCCAAAGCTCACATGAATATTCATGAACACATGAAACTGTCTTATACAGAATCAGACGGTCAGTCCATCATGGCCAGTACTGTCTACTTAGACTGGCAGTGGCTCCCCATGGTCTCAGGCAGAGGTCTTTCACATCACTTACTACCTGATCCTATTTAGCTGGAGATGACAGGGATTGAACTTGGGACCTTCTGCATGCCAGGCAAATGCTCCACCACTGAGAAACAGCCCCTCTCAAACTCTTTGAAAGAAATAACTGGACCCTGGGATACATGCACATATAAATAAATTAACAACACAGTGTAGATCAAATATGGTGAATGCTGTGCGGCCTTGTGTCCTTCCCCATCTGTTTACAGGGTGGCTTTACCTTGAAGCAAAATATGAGGTGGATCCTTCAAGAAGTAGACTTGGCCATTATTAAGAAATCTTGTTCACTCTTTAAATAATGAACAAATCAAAGTCACTTGAGCTAAAGGTACTCTTGAAGAATATCACTAGTGCTTTTGCATCTCAATATTCAGTTTGTTCATCTCAGCAGATAGAGGTTCAGCTGTGATAACTGGCCACTCAGCTAAGCTAGATGACAGTGCAACAGAGTTGTTCAAATACCTGCTGGTTTAGCTCACCACCTGTTCACCGGTTGTGCACAGGGAGCCCGTTGTCCACCCATCAATTTGCTGTTCATGAGCAGTTCAAACCAGTTTATCAGATGACTTTTCAAGTATTCAAACAGTACAGAGCAAGCAGCAATGTGTTACTCATGCACATTCTCACAGAGTCCGATAGCAACTCTATTTTCTTCCATCTCCCAATGACCAGTTGTCCCTGCAGTGAGCAAATTAGTCAGTCAGTGATTGTAAATAAATGCTCCATTAAAAAAAAGACTTACCAGTTATATAAGAGGTGTGGTTCCCTACCACAACATCATGTAATTACTTGACTGCCCATGACCTTGGGTAGAATCATCTCACCTGCTTTCCAGATGCAAAAGCTTCTGTAAGGCAAGGAAAAGAAGCTCCATCACCACAATGAAATGAAACTAACAGCACAGCTTGTGTATAGCTGTGAAGATGTATAACAGCTGTGCAAGGTGGTCTATGGACAGGTGACTAGATCAGTTGATTAGTTCGTAGGACATCACAGTGTTCCACTGATGTATGTTCAAGAAATGAATGTGTTTGGTCTAAAATTCATGGCATTGCTGAAGTGTACAGCTGCCAACTTCCAGACAGGGCCTGGAGAGCTCCCAGAATTACAGTGGATCTCCAAATTATAAAGGTCAGTTCCCCTGGAGAAAATTACTGCTTTAGAGGGTGAACTCTGTGAAATTATACCCTGCTAAGATCCCCCCCCTCCCCAAACCCCACCCTCTCCAGGCTTCATCCTCAACCAATAGCTGGCAACCCTACTAAAGTGGAAAGCAACAGCCAGGGTACATGCCCTAGCAAGTATATGCTAAGCAATTTCACGAAGCTAAAAGCTATAGGTAGACTGGTTTTATATCACTGAAATATCTACAGGTCACTGCATCTCCTTCAGGATGTCCTCTCTGCAAAGGGGTGCCTGGAAGGGACTGGATCCACATGGTTTTAATATTGTGTACTTTTTACCTTGCGGGGAGGGCGGGGTATAGATCTGAAATAAATAAATATAAATAAATAAATACCTAGAGGAGAAGGGAAACTACTTCCTTCCAGCCTCTGCCTTTAAAGTGGTACAGACTTCCTCCAACTGTAGAGGAGGAAAATGGAAAGCATGTGGCTGGAGCAAAGGGTTAAAACTTAGAGAGGACCATGGAAGGAGGAAGTGGGAATAGACTGTGAGTGACAGGAGAAGGGGTTGGGAAGAGGACAACACAACCAATGGAGAAAGGAGACAAAGTGGAAATGTCTCATCACATAACCACATCTGAGAGCTCCACAGGCCTTGGACAGGATTATGATGACTGCAGGGTTACTAGTAAGGGCAAAGATGGGACTAGGGTTGCCAACCTCCAGGTGGTGGCTGAAGACCTCCCACTATTACAACTGATCCCCAGGTGACAGAGATCACCTGGAGAAAATGGCTGCTTTGGCAGTTAGATTCTATGACATTATGCCTCAAACCCCACCCTCCTCAGGCTCCACCCCCAAATCTCCAGGTATTTCCCAACTCGGAGCTGGCAACCCTGGATGGGACAGGGGACCATGTATGCTACTTTGAGTTCCCTGGAGGAAAGGGGATACAAATGCAGTAGACAGAAATGTTCAGGTATTCAGAAAACATCTGAGGGATGTTACTTCCGACTTCTGAAAGTGGTGAGAAGTCCCAGTGTGTTCCTGGGCTGATTCCCATTGGAGGTGGACAGCATTGAAATCTTGTGCCATTTTTGCAATATTGCTTTATGTATAAGTAACATACAAACAGAGCACTGGTGGAGGTGCTGAGAAACTCCTGCAGGGCAGAAGATCCACCACTATACCCCAGATTCCAGGTAGAGATAGGGAGAGAGAGAGAGAGAGATTCTACACTCCTAAAGTGTTGAAGTGACTCACAGCAGTCTCTATCTGCTTCTCTCTCTGTCTCTTTCAACATCTAAAATCTTTCTTCAGACACAGAAATGTTCTCCCTGGGGGTCACTTCCTGAAAGCCTTGATGGGTGTTTGAACAGAGCCATTTCCCAGCAACAAAGGCCCATCAAGGAGCTATCTACAGTTGTGAACAAGCATCACCATTCCTTATGTAATAGGCTCTGACTCCCTAGGCATGCCACATTAGGCCAAGCCCACCATACAGATGCTTCCAGATCCCAATATTTAAGACCAACATTCCCTGAGGAGACTTAGAGGAGAATTTTTGAAGGCAGAAGGGCAAAAATTTACTCCAGTTCTTAGGAGAGGCTGACAGGGTGGTGGTGGTGGGGAGAGTGAATGATAGGCAGCAGGGATCTCCAGACATTTCAGGATTCAAAAGCAACCTCTATTCCCAGCATGTTAGTAACTCTGAGGTTTGATTGAGGGTTCACTGCGGCTGGACAAACAGCCACAGGCAATGTGCCTAAAGAGTAACGTTTCTGGTTCATCAGCTAGCAGCCACAGGGTCCATACTGCATCATGTCTCTGGCCTTCCTTCAGCCATGCAGGTGAACAGGCAGACGGCTCACTTAAATCTAGCATGGAGCCTGAAATCCTCAGACATGCTCCATTCTGTGAGTGAGACAATGCGATCATCGGAGGCCTTGGCAGCAGCCATTCACAGTTCTATTTACTTAAGACATTTTAGTCCTGAGAAAGTATTCCCAAATAGGTTGTCACTGTACATCACAGAGGAGGCCTATTTGGTGGTTTTTGACCCAGCAGCTGCTAGTTCCTAATGAACCAAGTATTGTTAATTCCTCCCTCCAACACGCGTTTACCTTGCAAGACGGGACTTGGTGTTTGGATTGGAAAGGCAATCAAACAGGGGAAGCTTCAAAGATGGCGAGTGGGTCTGATAATTCTCAAGTCTCACTTTTGCTGAAATGGAGAAAGAGACCACAAGAATCTCCTGCCTAGTGGTTCTGGACAGGTCAGGTTTCCACTTGGGATCCTGTAGCATCTTCTCCAATGTCCGTAATAAGCAGTACAGCAAGAGCTTTAACCACAAAGTAACTTGCACCTGGGCCCTCAGCATCTACTAGGAAGCCCGAGGCTCAGATGTTTGGAACTGTGGCTTCATTGTGAACATTTTCCTTATGCCTTTCCAAGACTTTAAATTCCAGCGATCAGAAATACTGACTTGCCATGGTTACTGTTTCATGCGGCTGATCCCCCCCCCCCCCTTTCTTCCCTTCCATCTCCTAGCCAAGTCTTCTTGCTATGGGTGTGATCCAACTAATATTGAGCACTTTTAAAACTTAATGGGATTTTAAAGGGCTTAGATTAAGTCATGCATTTTCAACACCAAGTTTCCTGTCTTGGGATTTAATTGCAAATCTTCTGCTGATTTACTTTATGAACGTATCATGAATAAAGTGATCGAACAGAGAAATTACACATACGCACACGGAGGATATTTTAGGTATTGTACTGGCTCACAAATGTTTTGCATAACCATCTCTGTTCTTGATTGTCATCTTCTTGGACGTTAAAGGTGGCTTCTTGTGTTACTTTTTATTTTAACATAGAATACTGGAATAAGAACATATAGCCCTGCTGGATCAGACCAGTAATCCATCAGTAATCCATCAGACCAGCATCCTCTCTCACACAGAGGGTTAACCACCAGGGCATAGAAGCCAAAGGTTTTCCCTGATGCTGCTTCCTAGCCCTGGTATTTAGTGGTTTCCTGCCCTGGTTCAGAGATGATCCCTTTGGTCATCATGGCTTGTAGCCATGAATACGCCATGAATCCAACTCTCTTTTAAAGGCATCTGTGTTTGTGGCCACCACTACTTGCATCAGTAGTGTTGTACGCACAGTTTATAAAACACTGTTATACACTCTGTACTCTGCCACTGACTTGACATGACTAACCTTGGAGAGCACACTTAGCATCTTTCTAGCATAGACAGGCATACATATGCTAAGTGCCAGTTTGGTGCAGTGGTGAAGTGCGTGGACTCTAATCTGGGAGAGCCGGATTTGCTTCTCCGCTCCTCCACTTGTACCTGCTGGATGACCTTGGGCAAGCCATAGCTCTGGCACAGCTGATCTTGAAAAAGAGCAGTTTCTGTCAGAGCTCTCTCAGCCCCGTCTACCTCGCAGGGTGTCTGTTGTGGGGAGGGGAAGGGAAAGGAGTTTGTAAGCAGCTCTGAGATTCCTTTGGGTAGTGAAGGGCAGGGTATAAATCCAATCTCCTCTTCCTCCTCTCCTAAGTGCCATTGATGATCCTAACCACAGAAACATAAATCAATCTTGAATATATATTCAGAAGTAAACTTTGGTTCATTGCTCGAATGCATTCTGGGAAATAGCTAAATGCTGACAGGCTGCTATTCTGTTAAAGGTTTGTGGCCTTGTTCTGGCCAGCTACAACTGCGCGTGTTTCTCATGTCAGTTAGCCTAGTTAAATTAAGAACATCAGAATTCTGTACTTACATCAGCTACAATAGATACTTTTTAGAGCTTCATAGCCTGGGAAGACGAAGGCTCATTTTTTAGTAAAAAAAGAAACATCTTTACTTGAGAAAGCCCTATTAAAGCCCAACCCGCAGGTCTGAGCCCAATCAGAAAGTTATGACAGATGTATGACAAAGTTTGATGGAACCAATAATTATGATTTATGTGCAACTGTCCTACTGAGTATAAAATCTTATGTCTCCCATTGTAATTTCGGGATAGCTGGTGGGTATTCGAGGGTCCAAAGTCCTGTTGTACCTGTGCGTCCCCCTTTATTAATAAAGTTCTTGGCATTTTCTGCTGTACAGGGTTTTGCCGGGTATTTTCTCAAATCGGGCTGGGGAAACACCACCAGAGACAGCATTTTTGTCTTTCAGTAGGGAATACTGAAATATTTCCTCAAGAATTATCAGAAGTAATACAAAACGGACATGTACTGTATCATGGCATTCATGTACAGAAATCTTCTTGATACCCCTTCCGATTTACAGATGTCTACATCCATGATTCCTAAGCCATAGCTCTGCACCAGCTGTTCCCTCAAGGACAGCTTGGGAAAGAGCTCTCTCAGCCCCACCTACCTCACAGGGTGTCTATTGTGGGGAGGGGAAGGGAAAAGGAGTTTGTAAGCCGCTCTGAGACTCCCTTGGGGAGTGGAGGGCAGGGTATAAATCCAATCTCTTCTTCTTCTTCTTCTTCTTCTTCTTCTAATGTGCTTTGTTTACAGGGACTTGGTGCTCAGGTATAATTTAAAGTGAGGGGCCACTCCAAATTCCTGCAATTTTACAATGCTTTGTGTCAATATTTCAATAAGACCCAGGTTTGATAAGACCCCACTCTGCCATGGATGCTAGCGGGTGACGCTGGATCAGTCACATTCTTTTAGCCTGAGCTACCTCACAGGGTTGCTGTGAGGATAAAGTAGAGGAGATGAGAATGCTGTAAGGTACTCTGAGTCTCCACTGGTGAGAAAGCAAGACTTAGTCAAGAAGGACAACCTGTAAGGCCATCCCACTCTTATCCGATACCTGACTCGGTTGCCAGAACTTGGAGGTGTATTATACTTAATCGTTATAATGTTGGTTCTTTCATCATTCCAGACTTAAAGACCAGCTCTTCCACCAGGCTTTTAGGTAGGGGCCGCCTAGGGTAAACATCTTAGCCCTGGCCCAGTTCCATCAGCCGGCAATTCTACCTGTGTATATGAATGCTGTTCGGACCCACCTGTGGGTAAATTTGTAATGCTGCCGATCTTGTGTGGGATGTGTGTTTATGTTACATTGATTGTAATTTTAATCTTTTGTTGTGGGCCACCCTGAGCCTGCCATTCGGTGGGGAGGGTGGGATATAAATCTCAGGAAACAAACAAACAAACAAACAAATAAATAAATAAATAAATGGAAAGGTTTAAAAAATTACTGTTTTTATAGAGGAACAGCTTCCAAACCCTGCCTGTCTAAAAGCCTACAGTTGCTACCAATGTTCCCTCTAAGCTGTGGAGTCTTGTGAGCAAAAATTCTACTTTGTGAGCAACTGGAATTGAAGGTGTGAGCGAGTGACTTGGCTACTGCATAAATTAGTTTGCTCTGGAGCCCATCCTTCCTGAGCTAAGTGAGCTAAGACAAAAATGTGTGAGCCGGAGGCTAAAAAACTGTGAGCTAGCTCACACTAACTCAGCTTAGAGGGAACTCTGGTTGCTACTAGACGCCCTGTCTAGCCAGGATGCCTCCCATTCCTATCTCTTCAGATCTCAACTCCTCTTTTCACCTGTTGGTTGCTGACAGTTGAGATCCACAGGTTTGCTGGGTGTTTTAAAAAATTCTGTGCAGCCTTTCAAATCTAATTGGCCCACACCAAACAGGGGGAAAAGAGGGCAGAATCTTCTCCTGTCCATCACAACATCCCTTCAGCTTTTCCTTCTCCTGATTTACATTTTTGTAAAAAAAAAAATCCCCTCAAAAATATATCAGTGGTCTTGCCCTCAGATGGATAAAGGAACTTTCCCCCAGTTTTATTTTTAAAGGTGATTTTTTTTTTGGTTTGATGTTTTCTTGATGTTGCACAGTACTGTAGTAGAGCAACAACACAATAGCCCCCCCCCCAAAAAAAAACTAACTCACAATGTGCTGAAAAAAGTAAACTTCTGAAGGGTCACAAAAGGGATTTATCCTTCCCCCCCAACTGCATAAGAGCACTATCATATTTCTACGGAAATCTAAAATTTTGTTACTTCCCAACATAGAGGACACCTGCAACTGTGATTTTCTTTTTGAAAACAAAAAAGTACAGTACAAAAGTCAGTTTAAGATAAGAGGCACTAGGTGAGTTTTTTTTTTTTTAAGTCTGTTGACTTAATTTGTTGCTTTGTATGAACCACACAGTCTAGAGGCCAGACAGTCTGGCATTCTTGCTCACGTACAGCTCAGGATCCATGCAACTATACTTGTTGGCGTAACTCCAGTTCTCCTTCTCTATGGGATGGTGATGCAAGAGTGTTATAGGTAAAGGAAAAGGTTTCCCTTGCTTGAAAGCCAATTGAATACGACTCCAGGGATGTGGTGCTCAACTCTGTTTCCAAGCCAAAGAGCCAGCACTGTCCAAGGACATTTCCATGATTATGTGGCCAGCATGACTAGACACCGAGGCGTATGAAACGCTGTTACCTTCCCACCGAAGTGGTACCTATTTATCTACCTGCAATTTCTTGCTTTCGAACTGCTAGACTGGCAGAAGCTGGGACCAGAGACCGGAGCTCTCTCCGTCATGCGGCACTCGGGTCTCGAACTGCTGAACTACCAACCTTCTGGTCTGCAGTTCAGCATCTTAACCACTTGAGCCACTGCAGCCCCTAAGAGTGTTATACACATGGTTAAATGAAAATGAATTACAGGAACATACTAAACTAAGAATATAGAATGTTCATTAACAGAAATGGCTGTAACAACAATACCAAATGGCTAGGGTTGCCAGGTCCTCCCTGGCCACCGCTGGGGGTGTATGTGTGTTGCTAGCTCCAGGTTGAGAAGTTCCTGGATATTTGGAGGCGGAGCCTGGGGAGAGCAGGGACCTCAGTGAGATACCTTGCCACAGAGTCCACCCTTCAAAGCATCCACTTTCTCCAAGAAAACTGATCTCTGTAGTCTGGAGCAGTGTTCCCTCTAAGCTGAGTTAATGTGAGCTAGCTCACAGTTTTTTAGCCCCTGGTTCACCCATTTTTGTCTTAGCTCAGGAAGGATGGCTCCAGAGCAAACTAATCTATGCAGTAGTCAAATCACTCGCTCACAACTTTAATGCCAGTAGCTTGCAAGGTAGAATTTTTGCTCATAAGACTCCACAGCTTAGAGGGAGCATTGGTCTGGAGATGAGCTGTAACTTTGGGAGATGCCCAGCCCTCACCTGGAGGCTGACATACTTAGCAAATACCAACACAGGATACTTAAAAGATGGTCCAATTCCATACATACCTGTCCAACAGGTAAGAGCTTCACAACAGACCTTGTCCTTCTGAAGTAAGGTGGATGGTTAGAAGCCAGAGGGTCTTTTGGTGGCACCCCACTTAAGGAACTCCTACCCTATAGAGGTTCATCTGGCATCCGGCTATTGTTGAGCAAAAGTGAACACATTCTTACTTCCCAGGCTTTTGGTTGGGAAGGTGAGAAAGCTGTTCTTTTCATCCTTCCTTCTGTCCATAGACTCCCTTCAGTTGATCCAAGTTTATTGTACCCCTGACCCGCTCCAAAATATCAACGGACAGAGCAGTAAATATGTATTTTAAGTGACAGGTAAGTCCTTTGTTGTGTTTTGCTGTGTTTCCCATCTAGACTTATTCAGTACTGCACTGGAATACACAGGCTGGTGCCATGGTTATCTGGACTGGAGAGGCTTAGAGTCAATCAGTCCCTTCAAGTAACCTTCTCCAGGGCAATGGTTGTATTCACAGCAAAGTAGTCCTCTATCCAGTTGCTAGAAGCCTGAGGCTGTCAACATCTCTGATGTCATGACTCTGAGATTGATGTTATGACTCAGTTAATTCTATGAGCCATAATTGTTCCTCCTCCCTTCCAATTACTGGCCAACATTCCACCAGCCATTATTAATGATTAATCACTAATAGCGTTTTTCTCATGGCAGGAATGGATACGTTCATTAATTCCACACGAAAACAAAGCTAATCAGCATAATGACAGTATTTATGGGCTGGATTCATTCTTTTTAAAAAGTGGGGGGAGAATAATTTCAGCAAGATTCACTTGACATAATTTACAGCTGAGAGAACAGTGCCGTATGAAGTTACTTTTCCTCATGGCATTGTTCACTGGGGGGGGGGGGGGGGGAAACGCCGCCTCAAGCCAAATTAATCTTTCTACCTCTGAAGGAGAGGAAGTAGCTATTTCTTCAGGGATCCTGGGAGATGCTCAGGGAATGTATATATTTGCTATTTCAATTCCATTTGTCTCCAACAAGCTTAGAGTTGTGCTTTAGCTTTTCTCTCTTCAGGCTGGTACACCACAGGGTTCACGGTGTTTATATTGCCCTGGGCAGAGTCATTTGGCCCTTTGTTGAATCCATTTCTGATGTCCTTTGACTTTTCCTTATGGCCCTGCTTTCACCAATGAGGTGTGTCAGTGTACTTTGCATGTCTTAGTGCATCTTCAGCACAGTCTGGAATGCCAGAATGGTCTGAAGGAATGCCGGGTACCTCCTCTTGGACAATCCTGGCACTCACTGATCCCATTCCATGAACCCTGTGCTAAATGCTCAGGTACCCACTGAAGTTCCTAAAGTTGCCAGATCCCCCTTGGCCACCTGCAGGCTCTGGGTTGTGGAACTCTTAGAGATTTGGGGATGGAGCCTGGTGAGGACAGGGATCTCAGTGAGGTACAATGCTAGAGTCCACCCTCCAAAGTATCCACAGTCTGCAGGGGAGCTGATATCTATACTCTGGAGATCAGGTATAATTTCGGGGGATCCCCTGGTCCCACCTGGAAGCTGGCATCCCTGAACTGAACATTGACTAGGCTGACTACCTGTTTGGGAGGGAGAAGAGACTTTGTAGGCTGGAGTCAATACCCCATATCCCTGCCCCCAAACAATGCTGTCAAAGCTGACTAGAACAACTGTCTCTTAGGAGAGGTCTGTGGGGATCCATTCCAGTGTGGATCAGCTTTTGTGATTCCCACCCCATTTATTTATCATTCATATGCCACTTTTCTTTCCAGTAGAGACCCAAGGAGGCTTCCAATACAAAAATAAGACATAAACAAGCAAGCAGTCTCTTTGTGTCTCTGCTAGCAGATCTTCCACCCGTCTCCTGGCTATGAACCCCAAGCTAAGAGCTGCTCTTCAGCTCATGCCAGAGACTTTCTCCTCTGGGCCAGTACAGACTTTAAAAGGTTACCAGCCACAAGGGGCAGAGCACAGGCTCAGCTGCAAGCTCACAGGAACTGGTTGACATTCCAATTCCTTCTTCTCCTGGCATGTCTGGGCCAGCTAGGCTTGCCAACTCTGGTCTGGGAAGTACCTGGAGGTTATGGGGATGGAGCTGGGTGAGGGCAGGATTTAGAGATGTGAGGGACCTCAGCAAGGTATAATGCCCTAGAATCTACTCTCCAAAGTAACCATTTGCACCAGGGGAACTGATCTCTGTCACATGGAGATCAGTAGTAATTTCCAGAGATCTCCAGTATCCCACCCAGCTAAGGCTTAACAAGGTTACCTAGCAGAAAATGCAAGGCTGGTGGAATTGTTGTTATACATGATCCATACTGGCATCAGCCAATAAGATCTCAGTTCCATGGGGAGAGTATGACAATGGGAAAATGACAGCTGGGCTATGATTCCATAGATTACACTCATGAGGCACCTAGTAAATCTGACAGTGCAAATTTCTTCCATAGCCATGTAATCCAGCAGTTGTCAGCAATAATGGCTTGTGCTTCAAGACAGGAAGAGATCTTTTTCTTTGTTCAGTTGCACAGTCAAGTCCGACTCTTCGTGATCCCATGGACCACATCACACCAGGCCCTCCTGTCTTTTGCCATCCTCCAGAGTTTGCTCAATTTCATGTTTGTTGCATCGATAACACTGTCTAACTATCTCATTCTTTGCTGTCACCTTCTTCTTTGACCTTCAGTCTTTCCCAGCATCAGGGTCTTCTCCAGTGAGTGCTCCCTTCTCATTTGGTGGCCAGAGTATTTGAGCTTCAGCTTCAGTATCTAGCCTTCCAGGGAACAGTCAGGGCTGATTTCCTTTGGCATTAACTGATTCGATCTCCTTGCAGTCCAAGGGACTCTCAAGAGTTTTCTCCAGCATCATAATTTGAAAGCATCTATTCTTCAATGCTTAGCTTTCCTTGTGGTCCAACTCTCGCAGCCATACATTACTACTGGGAGTACCATCGCTTTAACCATACTGACTTTTGTTGGCAGGGTGATATCTCTACTTTTTATTATGCTGTCTAGGTTTGCCATAGCTTTTCTCCCAAGGAGCAGGTGTCTTTTAATTTCATGGAAAGGGATCATGGCTCTTTAACCCGCTTTTCATGCAGAAGGTCCAAGTTCAATCCTTGGCAACTCTCTTTCAAGGATCAAAGGTAGTGGGTGTTAGAAAAGACCCTTCTTTGCCTGAGGTCCTGGAGAACCATGGGCAGTCACATCAGACAATACTAAACTACAGGGGCCCGTAGTATGATTTGGTATCCAGCAGCTTCCAATGTTCAGGCATCAACTTTGGAAAACGAAGCTACCAAGTTGCTATTTCACGAAACAGTTAAAGAGGCTGAAGTGCCATAAGACAAGAAAGGAAGAAAATGTACTGTAATCCCAGCTTGATGCAATTACTCTGACATGCATTTAAAATAAAATTAAAGTTAACAGTTTAAACTGATGTTTGAGGGTTTTAAAAAGATTTGGTTTCCCTTGGAACCCCTGTGTTATTTGATCCAGTATAATCTCAGTGTGTACCGTTCAGAACTTCTCTTGCCTAGTGCTGTAAATGCTAGATTATGCCCACTGGTTAAGTTACAAATATCTAAAAAAAAATCATAAAATTATTAAACCTAGATTAAAGTGTTCAGAGAATATGGTGTTATTTTAGTCTCCTGCCATATCCTACATTCACTATAAAATGGTTCTATTGGCATTCTCCGAACATGTCATAAAGTAAGTATGTAAGGAGGTGTTTTTGGTTTGTTTCAGGGCATCGCAAGCCAAGTTAACATGGCAACCGAAATGTGTAACAGAAACACTTAAATGTTGTGTGTGTGTTTTTTTCACAAACTGGAAGCCTCGTAAGTCCATGAGCGCATGTTGGCTTCTGGGCAGTGAGTTAATTGAAGATTATGGGCGCACATTCTGCTACTTCATCTCACATCATATGTATAAAAAATTAACTATCCAGAGTGGGAAATAACATATTTTTTAAGGCCACATTCTACTAGGCTTACTCATGTTCCATAGCAACCTGTTCCACTCATGTCATGTTGATTTCAGCATTTGTCATGAACTACTCTGAGAAAGGAATCCCCTTGATCAAGCGATACCTTTCATCTTGTCATTCAGGCCCCAACCTTGAGAGTTTTCCAGAAATTCCCTTACATCTACAGTGCTCTGCTCTTGGGTTGCCTCATTCCTTCTTTCAGCGTGTGCTTAAATAATCTTCCATAGATGCAGGCTCCTTGCAATAATTTTAAAACAATTCCCCAGATATCAAAAGCATAAATAACAATGCTTAACATTGTAATTTTTGTTTTATTTAAAACTCATCGCCCTTTCCCCTTGATGGGCTCAAGGACGCTTACAACAAGAAAATACTGCGGCACCCATGAAACAGCACCAACAATTTCATATTTTTAAGCATATTTTTATTGTGTCCTTCCTTTAATGACCTCGGGATACCATACATCATTCTTCATTTTATCCTTACAACAACAACCCTGTGAGATAGATTAGACTGAGAAAAGAGTGACTGCCCCATGGTCATGCAACAAGCTTTGTGACTGAGTGAGGACTTGAATCTGGGACTCCCAGATCCAAGCTCAACACTCTAGCCACTCTACCACACTGTGGCACTTAGAGGAACTTTGCTCTACACACCACTCTAAAACAAACCAAAACAATAGACCCCCCCCCCCCAAATAGTACACTCACAGTGCAATCCTAACCAGTGTTACATGCTTCTAAGCCCATTGACTGCAGTAGGTTTAGAGGGGTATAAAGATGCTTAGAACTGCACTGTCAATAGCCCAATTCAGGAAAAGGAATTCAAATGGCACTAAAAGCTCTAGGAACCAAAATGGATTTATACCTGTAGAAAAGAGCAAGAGTCCAGTAGCACCTTAAAGACTAACAAAATATGTGGCAGGGTGTGAGCTTTCGTAAGTTACTGTTCAGTTCTTCAGAAAAGAGCTAGAGTCCAGTAGCACCTCAAAGACTACCAAAATATGTGGCAGGGTGTGCAGGGACTTTCTTTTATATATACAGATTTAACACATTTGTATCCCACCTTTATGCCCAATTAGGGCCATCAAGGTGGCAAACATAAGACAAATCAACTTTAAAAACAGTACATATGTGACGACCGGCAATTTAAACAAACAAGAAGGGCCAGTAAGGGAACACTAGCTGAAGCAGGAAAAGGCTTCACCCGCTGACAGATAACAGTGATAGAAGGGGTTACTATCAAGTTCATCCTCAGGAAGAGAGAGTCAAATGTTTCTGTGTCATTCCTCTCAGGTTAGCAAAATTCAGATGATTTACGCTGCTGCAGTCACCTGCCTGAAGAAAGCTTTTTCTCTCAGCTGTGAATGGATTGGCAGTTACAGTTTATCACCACTGAGAGCCTGTGAAGCCAAAACAATAAATAAATCTGCAGTAAAGCAGCCGGAGTAATGGATGTAACTTGCAAAGAGAAGAATGAAGGAGGAAGTCGTGGCATAGAGAAAAGTCAATAATGGCACGATCCAGCTCTGCCATTCTTCCAACTGGACTAGGGATACCACTCCCCAGCTGAGGGCAGGGGATCCCCCACTTTTGTGGGCTTCTGCCCACTGCTGGCCATCCTCCCACCCCCAATGTCGTGTGCAACATGCTGACATCACCCAGAAGTGACACCAGTGTGTTGGTGATGTCGGGGTGGGTGGGGGGGAAGACACTGCTTTTTGGGCAAACTCTATGGTTTGAGGCCATTTTTACCATAGAGTTTTGCCTCAAAAACAAAGCATCACCCCCTGATTTTTGAGGATCGAGAAGACACGGGGGAAATCAGGCGAAGCTGCTGGTCAAAATGTGGCTGTGCAGCAAATAGTGGGAAATTGACGCATACAATGGGGGAAAGGGAAGAGTGAGGGCGGAGCAGTGGCTTGTGGGAAATCGGTCTTGGTATCAGACTGCATATTGGGGGGAATCTTTCAAATCATGATATTCTGGCATTTTTGTTGGCTTCCTCTGTAGAACGTTTTGCTAGCTTCACTGGGTGCAGTTTCAATGAGCTTAAACTGGGGTAATTCCATACAGGACTGCACTATTATTGTAGTTAATAAAGCAGCTTTCAGTCCTTGCTTCAGATCTTGGTTTGAAAGACACTAACTTAGCATAGTTAGTGGTGTGTTCTGCATTCAAACTTCCACACTAAATGCAGTTAATTTAATTAAACCATGTTTTCATGTTGTGTTTGAACCGAACCTGTGGAACATTTATAAAATATATAACCACAAATGTATGGCAGGGGGTTCTTATGTTTCATATCACCCAATGACAGAACACTGTTTAGTAAAACCATATCATAAATTCAATTGCATGCCATCTAGTATTGGATGATCAGATCACAAGAGATCATATGATACATCCATAGAATGGTCCTCCTTGTTCAGGTGATTGAGAGTGACCATTGATCTGTGTGCTTTCAGCAAACCATCAGACTGACAGGCCTCACTGTTTGTAGAGTTTCCATGTTATTTAAATCATACACTTTATCAATCGAGTTTTTTTTCTTCAGAGAAATTAACTGAGTCCCCACCCTGCTACCAACAATATTTCTCCTCCCGGAAAGAAAATATTCCTTCTTCTTCATTTGACTTTGACCAACCACACATGAGTAATAGCGTATCATATAAATCTTAGTAGGTAACCATTTCCCAGAGGCTTACACTAGCTCCCAACTTGTGGCTAATATAATTATCATTGATTCGCTTTACATATTAGTACGATGTGGTTTTTAATTTTTTTGATTATTCCATTTTTACAACAGGATTGCGTATGTTCTGTGTTAACATTCCAGCGCTACCTAGTAAAAACCGTTGAGACTAAAGCCTATTTTAAAGTTACAAAAATGGCTTTACTTTTTCTTTTCAAAATTCTAATTATACTTAGCTCTTCATAAATAGTTTAGCAGAAACTGGAAAGAGTGCTAAGTGCCACTTTTCCAAACCTTTCCTCCTTAATAAGTGGATATAATGCTGCCTCTAACATGCTTCAGCTGCTCAAATCCCTCCCAAATCTAATATATTTTTGTAATTTCCCTTCCTTTGTTCTGTGGGTCTTAGAGGCACCCTGTGCAGTTTATAAAGAGGAAACATCTCTTGTACCTCTTGTACCTTGGCAAATTTTCATACTCTTTATTCCCTGTCCTACTTCTCCAGAATTTAGTATCTTCAAATGAACCATTGGTTGGTCAACAATTGAACTTTTAAGTCTTTTCCACATGGAGCAAAAGAGCAATAGACAGCTTGGTCATACCAACCAATGTGCTTGCACAAGAAATCAGTCCAAAGCAAGTCCATTAAAATAGTACTAAGTGTTTACTCATCTAGTCAGCAGTCAGCTGCTTTTGACAGAGTTGACCATTTGGTCCTGGTGGACTGCCTTGCTTCCCTGGGAGTAAGGCACACTACCTTATAATGGCTGAAGACAGATTCGTTTAGACTGCGGGCGGCTTCCTGGAGCGGCGGGCGAATGCCGCGCGGGCGCCCCTGCCCGCACGCGTTCACACCCACTTTGGTGGGTGGAACGCGCGCGCGGGGTGCGCAAGGAGCGTGGCGCCGGACGCAAGGCGTCCGGGCCGCCTCCTGGGGGCAGATGCGGCCGAGACAGCCAATCTGTCCTCAGCCAGTGTTTCTCCTCTTTCCTCCAGGGACACTCACAAAGGGTGACCATTGAAGGTGAGAGGTTGACACAGCAGCCCCTGAACTGTGTGGTTCTGCAAGGGTCTACCTTATTGAGGGTAGCCAGGTCAGAATGATCCAGTGGTGAGGGAGGGGAAGAGGCTTTCTGGGAGTGGGGGAGGAGTGTGCGACATGCACAGGGCCGGTGCCAGGCTTTTTTGCACACTAGGCAAGGCTACCTTCTGGCACCCCCCCCCCCACATGTCCTCACCAATTTTCAAACATAAATGCATTTTAGGAAGAATGAAAAACACAAAGACGAGGATTCCTGCTTGTAGTCAGGACTGCTCTCCCCATCGTCCTCACCACGCTTTGCCCCTAGGTGGTCGCCTAACCTCACCTTATGGTAGCACTGGCCCTGGACATGCATACAATTTAATGGCTGACTATGTTGCACAGTGACGCTGTTTTTTTGGGCAGAACTCTATGGTTACCAAAACTCTCTTCCCCAAGTGTGTGATAGTAGCTGGCTCATAGCTACAGTGGGGCCTCTCAGGGTCTGGCCCCCCAACTTCCTGCCAGGGCACCCTGAGTTCCCAGCCAGCCAGCCAACCCCCAGCTGGCAACAGAGGGCAGAAGAGGACGTGGTGCAGGAGCGGGGAAGGAGCCGGATCTGGTGTGAAAGCCTGCTGCTGCTTCTGTGAGGCAAGAGGGTCAGACCCAGCTGACCTGGGTTCAGGGTCCCCAAAACAAGCAAAACCTGGCGTGGACTCCAGCCTGGCATTTCTTAGTGGTGTTCGGGCAGGGTGATGCAGATGCCGACTCAGCTCCGGCTGTCCTTCCCAAGGTGTCCCTTCACTGGGCTGGCCATGTTCATCCTTGGCTGGCTGGCAGCTCTCAGAGTGGGCAAGCACACCAGTGCACTCCTCCACTACCTTACCACCTGCCTACCTTCCCTACCCAACCCCTGTAAAAAGGAGAGTGGCTGGCAGTTGGTGCACTGCACACTGGGTAGGGGAGGCCAAGCTTGCAGTTGGCAGATCAGGAGAAGAAGCAGCAACCACCACAGCAGAGGAGATGCAGCCTGCTTTTGCAGCATGCCTGCTGGGTTTCAGCCGCCCTCTGACCAATCAGGGCATGTTCAGAACTTCCCCCCTTCCACCTGTTGGAGGGAGCACCAGGTGAGAGAGCCAGAGGCAGACCCGTCCCCAGTCAGCTCGGGGTGCATTGGGAAGCTTCCCTTTGGAATGAGTGATTAACTTTAATTTAATCAACTTAGTGCCCCCAAAGAAATTTAACCCCCCCCCCAAGAAATCCTGGCTATGAGCCTGGCTAGCCCTTTTAAAACAAGAAAAAAGGGCTTCTAGTGTGTTTGGGGGAGTATGGGGTTGAGAGCAGAAAAGCAGTCAGGGGTGCATTAAGAAAAACTGGACTCAGGACTAGGGTTATCAGATTCCCAACAGCAACTGGAGGGGTATGGGGGATACGGTTGCCAGATCTAGGTTTGGAAACTCCTGGAGATTCAGGGATGGAGCCTGTGGTGGACAGAGAATCCAGTGGGGTACAATGCCATAGAGTTCACCGTAGAGTTTCAAAGCATCCATTTTCTCCAGGGAAACTGACCTCTGTAGTTTGGAGATGAACTGTAATTCCCCAGGTCCCACCTGGAGGCTGGCATCCCTACTCTTATTGGTCTGGGCCCCCCTCATTATTGATATCAAGTATTCTGGGAACGACAATTCCCAAAATTCTGTGGGGCAGTGAAGGGAGGAGCATTTGGTTGTTCTTCTGTGGAGCCGAGAGTGACTGGGGTGCCAGATGTGTGCCCACAAATCCAGCCGTGACAGCACCACTGGAAGTGATGTATAACACTTCCTGCCTGCCATTTTCCCACTCCAGATCATGCCTTTAAGCACCTTGTCAGCTTAGAGGGTTTCAAGACTGTCAGGCTACCCTTATGGGCAAATATAGGTTGGGTCACAGTTTCCACTGCAGCAGAGGCAGCCTCAGATATTCTTGTTATTGTCAATCAGACTATGTCACACACCAAGCCATCATAATTCTCAGGCCATTTTTTGTGTGTGTGTGTTGTTGTTTTTGAAAGGAAACGTACACTTTCCTTTCTGCAACTGCTGTCGAACTACAGAGCTCGCTTATAAAGCCAGGTACTTGTGCCATTGTAAAAATCTTAGCAATTTCTTAATCAAATTCATATGGAATTTAGCAGACTGGGCCAGATATATGTCAGGATCTTTAACATGTTCCAGTTGCATGAAGCACTAATTAAAGGCACTCATTGTTAACTGATATAAATAGACTCCACTTTGCCGGCCTATAGGTGTGGGTTGTAAAACAAACAATTACGTGACAGATGATCCATGTTAACGCAGAAAGATTCTCTAATGACATTTCTGTAATTCTGTAACCTCTTCAAACCACCATGTGTTCCACATTAAACACTAACAGGGGTGCTGATTGGAGTAGTGACGTACTTTTCCCGTTTGCGACTTCGAGGCTAAGAATAGAGAAGGGCCTCCAAGCACCTCCATCTGATTTATATCACATCTTTAGTTCAAGCAATGAAAGCATTAACTCACACTGGAGTCCTCGCCGCTCCCATGTGCTCACCATTCCATCAGTGGTTGCCAAACGGCAGCGATATGTGCCACCTGCCCAAAAAAATTCCGCGGAGAGAATTGGGTCATTCCAGGCAAATCGCTGTCTTCTCTCGGACAACATTTACCTCCAAGCTTCCCATTTCCTGTCCTCCCCACACGGAGATTAAAACGTCTTGACAAAACAGGAAATGGAAGTTGAAGCGTATGCCTTTTGCAAAAGTGGGTCATCGACACTGGAGCTTGATCCCTGGATCGGAGTAATCCTCTGGCGCGCGGATAAAACAGACAGCTTAATTCAATTATGCAGACACCCGCAGAAAGCTGCCGCACCATCCAGCTCATGAGGATAATGTTTGAAGCAGGTGTCGTCCTCCATAGGAAGAGTACAAATGCGGACCAGTATTTATTGGCTAGCACATCTGTCAGGCAAACGGCTCACTCTGTTCTCGGTTTTTTGTTGAACGTTTCCAGAAAGATTTTACACTGCCATTTCAATCGGCCTTTGGAGAGTGGAGCTAAAGCTTTCTGGGAACTGCAAATGGGACCTGCATCTTTCCCCCCCCACTCCTGTGCCCTTAAAAAGCTGCATGACAGGCAGGACTTCTATAGGCAAAATGTCACTGTTGCTGCATCTCTGATGCTGGGGAAAGCCTTGCCTGCTGGATTCCTGCCCGACATTGAATTCATACCTTTCCCTGCTCTCTTAAAACCATTGTCTCTAGCAAAGCCAGATCTGAGATCCAACTCAAAACAACGCCAAGGCCTGAAATAAGTTAGACCAATGTGAAATAGAAAGTAGCCATGTAGTAACCAGTATCTTGCAAAGTGATTTCAGTAAATCTAGATCATCAAGCAAGACAGCATGGTCCTTTCAGAGAAGTACTGGACATAAGGGGTTGGAGCCAGCCAGCTCCTCAACTCAGTCTCCCCTAATTCCCTTCCTGACCCCAGCTCCCACTGCACATGCCTTTTGTTCATGACAGCTTTTTTTGGTAGTCAAGGGGACTTTCTCCTCCCTCTTCCACCTGCAGAAAAAACTAGTTAGATCCAGCCTAAGAAACTCAAGTTCATATGGTCCCATTTCAAAAATGAGCATACAATGTGAAAACCAGCAAGCTGTAGTAATTAGAGTGTTGTATTAGAATCTGGGAGGCCCAAGTTCAAAACCCTGCCTTGCCATGGAAGCTTTCTGGGTGACCTTGGGCCAATCATCCACATGCTTAGCCTAACCTACTTAACAGGGCCGTTGTTGAGGATAAAATCAAGGACACAAGAATATCGTAAACTGTTCAGCAGGGAGAAAGTGGGGTATAAATGAGGTAAATAAAAAAATAAAACTGCCCAATGCATTTTGACTAGCTTATGGCTAAAGATGGAATCCCATGACACTTGTCTGAACCTGTCCCACTGGACTAAGTGGGGCATACTGTAAACGTGCATAAGATTGTGTTGTCTCTTGACCAGTTCTTGAGAGTCCAGATTTGTTGCTTTAAATCCCCACTCAGTAACTAAACCCACACCATACATTTATATCTTGATCATAGTCGACCACAAACACAGAGTGAAAACAGATATAACAAAAGAATCTTTACACTGTCAGAAAAAAAAAAACTTTCTGAACCATACCACTTGAGTCTGCAAGTGGGAGATAGATTGAACATCCCCCCATGAGAAAACAAATCCCTAACAAATCAAGAAAGGGATTCTACTTTTATTTTTTTCCTGGGTTTTATATGAGAGGAATGTTTATCAGGGGTATTTTTGGTCAGGAACACACAGGAATGGAGTTCTGGCTGGCTTCTGAGTTGGCCACGCCTACAGCCTCCCCCCCTCTGGTTCTCCAGGTGCCCCGCAGCTGCAGGGCACCTGGAGAAGCCAATCCAGAGACTGCCTTCCTTCCCTTGGATTCCCAATGTGCCCCAAAAACCAAGGGGCACCTGGGGAAGCCGATCCTGGGAGGGAGCTGCACTGTCAGGGGTGTGGCCTAATAGGCTAATGTGTTTCTGCTGTTGGGTGTGGCCTATTATGCTAATGAGTTCCTGCTGGGCTTTTTCTACAAAAAAAGCCCTGGTTTAAATAAATGCTACCACTGGCTAACATGCAATCTGAAGAGGTATAGTCCACTGAATACTCTATTTCAGGTTTCTTCAGCACATATAAAACTGCTCTGACTCTCCCAAGAGAATGTTTCTCGGCCCTTTAGCTCACTCACAGCACAATGCTAAGGCCAGTCTGTAAACTGCTTAGGATAGTCTCTGAGCCACATATTGGCATGACATGGAGATGTAGCAGTGCAAAGCAGAGACACAACAATATATCTGGAGACCGGCCATGGTAAAGCCCAGCTGACCTTGTACCAGTACAAATTAAGCGCTGAAGTGGCAGTGCTAAAATCAGGAGCTAAAAATGGACAGTGTTGGGAATCTGCTTGGTGAGAACCTAGACAGTCCTAAGTCACCTCAGTCTACATCCCACTCCAGAGTAATGTTACACTGGCAAAAATGCTGGCATACATTTAAATGCTCCCATTGAGGAGAAAACTGTCTCTCTCATTGCCTCTCAGTATTCTTTAAGATAATACAGAGCATAACTGAGGATAACCAGCTACGCCAGTTACAGTTTTCCTGTATGGGTGCGTTCAGACGGCATGCTAGAGCCAGTTCAAATCGCCCCACTTCAATGCGATTTTTTTTTACGCTGGACAATCACGTTTACTTGGGAGTGTATGTCAGGGTTTTTCTCTCTCTCTCTAAGTTTGCACATGCACATAGCCGCTCATCTGGAGATTTGAAAAACTACACCCTTGCACATGCACAAAAGCAGTAGAGCAAATCCTGTCACAGTTCCACAAGCACCGTGATTTCACCACCCTGACAGAACATGCCCCTTCAAACTTTTCACCTGAAACTGGCCCCCTTCAGATCCCAGACTCAAAACTAGTGTCCATTTAATTTTTTTTTATAGACATGGGAGTGGAGCAGTGCTTATGCGCATATTGCTGACAAAAAAATAAAAGTGGAGGGCGAAAAGCGGAAGCCTCTGGCTTCCAAGGCGGGGTATGTGTTAAGACTCGGAAGTGGCTCGACGACAGTGGAGCAATCACACAGGGGAAACTGCACTTTCAACCAGGAGAGCTAAGAAAACACCACTTGGGACCTGGTATCAAAGTACTATGGTTTGCTCCGGAATTTGCTCCGGAAAGCAATGGCTGGGGATGGGAGGCAGCTGATGCTGTCCGAACACACACATTTGATCCGTTTTTGAAGAGTGTCGAAGCTGTATCAAATGGCGCTATGTGAGGAGACAGAGACACATTGTTTGCATAGATAACATTGTCAAATGATATCCCAAATTCTGAACATTTTATAACCAAACTTAAGTTTATCTTTTGTAGAATTGTCTGTGGCTTCCAAAAACTCAAGGCAGAATGTCAACAGAATATATATATATATATATGTGTGTGTGTGTGTGTGTGTGTGTGTGTGTCTATATACAAATCTTCTGTTTTCAAAGTCTCAGGCTGGGCAGAGAAGAGATGGAGGTGTGAGGGTTCTAAACAACACTTTAAGGGCAAGTTTTGTCTAGCAGTCAGAGGGTTCTCCGAGGAACAGGGAGGCCCAGGTTCAAATCTCCACTCAGCTGCAAAGCTTGTTTGATGACCTTGAGCCAGTCACATCCTCTCAGCCTAACTTGCCTCAACAGAGTTGCTGTGAGAGTAAAATGAGGAACAGGGTACCATTTATGCTGTCCTCTGCTACTCAGAAAAAGGATGGAGTGATAGATATCTTATTGGTGTTAAGGTCTAGAAATATTCAAGATTTCTCTAAGGGGAGGGCTGCAGCTCCACTGGAATGTCTAAAGTGGAGGAGTGGTCTCATAAGCAGCTAACCGCTGTAGTATCTGTTCCTGGCAGATGAACTGGTGGATTTTTCAGGATGGGATCCAAATGGGACATGGCCAGAACTTCATGCATACAAAGGGGCATATTCCTGCTGAAGCCAGGTAGAAACCCCCTATGGAGATACCAGGCTAAAGGGTCACGGAACATGCAGTACATTCAAACAAAGACAAATTTCACGAAGCTTGGAATCTACCTACTTTTTTTACGATATGGAACAGAAACAGTCTGTGTGCCTCACACTGTATTTCTGCATTTGTTCATTTCCTGTCTCATGAGGCCCAAGTGCATTATTTTGTACCTCCCAACCTGAATTCACACATTATTCTCTGTTTATGTTTTCGTAGTTCATTTGCGGGGCAAGGATTTAAAAAAGAAGACACATTTTGCAAGAGTGGGAATTTGTTGAAGGGCAGGGTGAGCCCAGAGATATGCCGCTGCTAGTTAACCACTCAGGGTCAAAGGTTCAAGGGCCACCTGTGGAAAGAGCATCCTTTTCAGGATAAAATGGGCACTGGAGGAAAGGTGTGTTGAAAGTGATGTTTTCGGCAAGGCTAAAAATAAGAGGAGGAATTACCCATGAGACACTTGTTTCCTAGTGCATGTCAGTAGCCAATTGGCAGCCAGGTGGCATTTGGCCATGGGAGGTGAGAGGTCAGTGGACAACTGGATGAGACTATCACTGTAATCCTAAACAGAGTTTCACCCTTCTGAGCCCACTGACAGCAGCAGGCTTAGAAGAGTGCAAGATTGCTTAGGATTTCACTGCCGACCTTTTCTTTGGTTATTGAAGAGTTTATTTCTGGGATGGGTAACTAAAATGGAAAGGAATTTACCTATCAGAAGTTTATTTCCTTTTGGACTGCAAAGAACAAACCAATAAAAACTTGGGAACCTGCCATTCAAAAGCCAAAGGTAAACTGTCTCACATTTATCCCATTTCTGGATATGCATTCAAAAGTGCAGGATGCTGATCTCCGTTCATAAATATTTCACTGCGGAGGATGATTGATGAAATGGAAGTATCTTGTCCGTGAAAAGAAAAAATGTTGACGATCGCAGAGAAAACAGCCAACTGGCATCACCTCAATGCTCTTACCCTGGCGATGAGTTCAAAGACTTGTGGCTAACTAATATGTATTAATGAATGGTAACATAATGTCTCTTGCTTCAATTCGGCAAAGCTATCCAGCTCGGGTACATCATGTTCTGCAGGATACACCAAACCGTGGGCAGGGTGGGGGAAACAAGTGTAAGTGCTATTTTTTCATGGTTATGATTACATGTAATTTGTAAAGATGCTCTGTGGAAACATGGGATTTACAAGCCTTCATTTCTGCCCACTTGGGAGTGAGGAAGATACTCAGCCTTCCAGGGTCCCCTGCCCAGCTCAGCCCTTTTCCTGCCATTCTCAGTATTTTATTATCTCGCTGGGTGAATTCATGTGGTAGCCAAATTGGTCTGCAGTAAGACCCTGCTCCTTGGGAGGGAAGCTATGGCAAACCTAGACAGCATAATAAAAAGAAGAGACATCACCCTGCCAACAAAAGTCTGTATGGTCGAAGCAATGGTATTCCCAGTAGTAATGTATGGCTGTGAGAGTTGGACCATAAGGAAGGCCGAGCTCCGAAGAATATATGCTTTCAAATTATGTGCTGGAGAAGACTTTTGAGAGTCCCTTGAAGATCAAATCAGCCAATCTTAAAAAAAAATCAACCTGGACTGTTCCCTGGAAGGCCAGATAGTGAAGCTGAAGCTGAAATACTTTGGCCACCAAATGAGAAGGGAGCACTCACTGAAGACCCTGATGCTGGGAAAGATTGAAGGTCAAAGAAGAAGAGGAAGCAGCTGATATTCATCTGAGGATCTCTTTTTTTCCCACAGTCTCCAGTCGTTTTTTAAGCTTATTTGCTTTGGCATCAACTTCCTTTAATGATTCTGAGGTTTGCTCTGTCTTGAGGTTAGTCTCTTTTAGCTGACATTGGAGAGCCTCAACATTGTCATTGAGTGTAGTCATCTGGTCCAGCAGAGGGTGCAGTGCTGCCGCTACCACGTTAGGAAAGTCTGTAGCTGCTTCCGGTCTCATGACTGCAGAAGCTGGGCTAGCACTTCCTGAAGAAGGTTTTGTTTTGGGAAGGACTTTTTTCCGGGCCATTTATACGATTGTTTACTTTTGAGTAAAAGTTAGGAAAGTCTCTATGGCTTGCATGGTGAGCTAGAAGATTCTGGATTATTCTCTGTCCTGGTTATTTAAAATTTAGCTTTCTGTCCCCTCTTCATTGAAAGTTTAAAAGGCTTTTCTATTTTGCGTGGGTGGGCTCCGCCCTCCTTGCTTTGCTTTTAAAGGAATGTAATTGCTTAGAAGCTTGCGTGTTTCTCTTGCTTTTCAACTCATCAGAACTCACAGTTCATCAGTTGTCTTCCGCAAGGTAAGGAAAAGCACCTGACCGTCTGCACACGTGCCCCGGTGTGTGTCTCTGGAGCCATTGCTGGTTTGTGATGGCGGGACCTTCAGAGCAAAGGAGAGCCTCAATCCCTCAGCTGTTGGCCTTGGGAGAGGCACCCTTCAAGCTCCATGGCTGGGATTGTTCTGAGACCGCTCCCTACCGCCACAACGCAGGTCATGTCCCTCAGAATGCCAAGGAGACGTGCCTGTCCTTTGAGCTGCCAAAACTGGAAGTTCACTTCTTTCTCCTTCCTTGATGACAAGCCAGACTAGTAGAGCCAGTTTAGTGCAGTGGTTAAGAGTGCAGACTCTAATCTGGGAGAACTGGGTTTGAACAGTTCAGAGCTGTTCTCTCACAAGCAGGTCTTGAAAGAGCTCTCTCAGCCTCACCTACCTCACAGGGTGTCTGTTGTGGGGAGGGGAAGGGAAAGGCATTTGTAAGCCACTCTGAGACTCCTTCAGGTAGTGAAGGGCAGGGTATAAATCCAATCTCTTCTTCTTAATACCCCAGTGCAAACACAACCCGCTTACACTATGTGATGCTGTTAAGTGAGGGAAATGAAGGCAATGAAGATTGAGGACAGCTTTTCCTGATTGGGATGAACAACTGAACCCTCTTCTGTCAGGGATTACACTATGAACATGATGTTACAGTGTTACCAAGCCAGTCATTTCTGGCTGCAGGATGAGGGCAAGCAAAGTCAATTGAGAATAAAGACAAGAGAGGGCAATACAAATGAATAGGAGGATATTTTTTTGTAAGAACTGCTGGAAAATCATCTGAACAAAAAAGTGAGGTGCTTTGGGCACTGCCAATCCTGTTCACCCCCCCCCCCCCCACACACCCTTGCACACATACAAACTAATTTCAGCTCATCCCTAGTATGAAGTTGCCAGAGGACCTGGAGCCTTTCTCTGTCCTCATTTAATTCATGGTGGGGGGCAGGGGAGAGGAATTTTAGGCCTCCTCTGGCATAGTACCAACCATCATATCTATTCCCCCAACCTGTGTGATGAGGATCATTGAAGGAATAGGGCTCTACACTTTCCCAGGTTTTCTGGCCTTTCCGGGCCCATCATTCAGGGACTTTGAAAGCCTGCTGTAGTTTCACACAGAGATCCTCCGTTTTCCTTTGATTCTTCTCCCTGATCCTCCAAGGCTCAGAACAAGGACAGAGATTGCCAGAGGAACCCATCTGTCTGTCTGGGGGCTTTTTATTACACTCAGGGAGGCCTGACATTTTGTTTTCTTTTCTTGGAGGGAAACTCGCCCTGACAAAGGCTGCAACCCCCCCCCCCCACTATATGCCCAGCCATTGTAAACCAATGTAGCAACCTTGCTTAATTATATTTATACTAGCTGAGAATTCCACTCTTTGTCTGAGCATTGGCTTTAGGCCTGCCTTGTGTTGCTCCAGAGGGTCCCTTGACCCCTGGACTTGATTTCTTTCCTTCAAAGCCTGGTAGAAGAATAGGTAAGTTACACCTCGGCTTGGCCTGGCAGTACAAATAGCCCAAGGCCTTCTAATATTCTACCACCAATTCGCAGGCCCCTTCTGTGAGCCTCTGGGGTTGCTCTGACAATGATCCCAATATATTTTGTTTCAAATGAAAATAAACTTTATTGCAACTTTCTAAAGCAGCAAGGCCCAGGAGTCTGTCTTCTAGCAACCTAGTGGGCAGCTGTGTAATCATTAGCAATGCCACCAGGACGGGGACCTGGGATCAGTATGGAAGGTTCCTCCGCCCAGCCGGGAGTATAATTTACTATGCCACCGTCATGAGACCAGCAAGTGAGCATAGGAAAAGCATGTCAGGAAGAGTGACGGTAAAACTAAACCAGCCACAGGCGGCGGGGGAAACTTTTGCCTGGAGAGCCCTTTAATTAAGAGTTCTGCTATCAAGGTTTTTGACTACAATGAATATCTGACTCTTTGCCTTCTTAAGACAGCTGCTTGGAGAAATTGTGCTTCTGCAATGAAAGACAGGGTTTACAAACATAACGTTAGCCTTTGGCTTTATAGACTGCCCTGCATGCTGGCAGCCTGGTGGGAGATGTTTAGGGAATGAGCAGAGGAGACATGATATTTTCACTTCCTTTTCATTCTATATATTCTCAGTTTCCTGTTGGTGGGTTATCTTTGGCTGTTGTTGGTTATCTTTTGTTGTCGTTGTTGCTTTCTTGGCTGTGATCTCCAGTGTGGTAACTGCTGATGGGTTTCTTGTCACCCATTTACTTCTTCCCCAAAGCAAACAGCCAATCCTTGCTTTCTTCCAGTACCTTGGAGTAGAAGGTAGTTTGGAAAAGCCCAGGAGGCTTTACCTTTGTGTCTTCAGGGAGTATCCATTCAGAAGACACAGCCTCCATTGTAAAAGGATGCTTGGCTGGCAGCCTCCTGACATTTTGTGATTGACCCCAACATCCCATGGGTGTTACAAGAGGGGCATTGGCTTAGTGGTATCTGCTCGGCATGCAGGGTTCCTATTGGATTAATTTAGAAAAAAAAAAGACTGTGCCCAGTAGGATTCTGCGCACACTTTAGATATCTTGTCTTTAAATCAGTGATGTTAACAAGCTACTTCTATAACACAGTACTCAGAAGCACAAACACACAGAAAGACATCTGAAATGTTTCCCCTGAGAAATTAATAATGTTAAACTTCTGCATTAACCATCAGCCAAATATTATGAAGAAAAGATTGAACATAATTGTGTTTTTCTGTGTTTGGATTGGGGGGGGAGATCATTTTACCACTTCTTTGGGTCTGTTGTTGTGGTTTCACTGTGGAGAAAGACAGCTGCTGATGTTGGATGGCATGCATCTGCCCTAGCTTCACCAGTTAAAAGGATCAGATAGTGGGTATTGTGGATGATCTTTGTCTGAGTTGGATCCAACCAGTTTTTCTGTTGGTGGAAAAGGAAGTGTTTGTCCTCTTTGACCATTCAAAAGGGCTATGCTGAGAATCATGGAATCTTCAGATACAAAAGCCGAATGGGACAGGGACAGGAACATGGCAGGGAATTGAATGCTACTGATTGAAAAATCTGGCTGCTTCCAACCCTATGGTTTCATGTGATGTATGAACGCAACTTCTTGGCTTGTTCTCTGCTGTTGCTAACTCTCCTTCTGGCCAGGTGACAGTGAAAAGGCAACTACTGAAGCAATGAGGATGTGAGTGATTGTTTACGAGCCAAGCCCTGGTTTTACGAAATAACCACAGTTGAAATAAACCAGGGTTATAACTGAACTGAGCCATGTACGAAAAAAGGATGGGAAGCCCACCTTGCAGAGATATGAAGCTGTTTGCTGACAAATAGGCAGGCACTGATTTTTTTAGAACTGGGCTGCAAGGAACTCAATATATGCCATTAATTTTAATCATTTGCGAAGGCTACCTGAAGGGTTTTTTTGCAGCAAGGCATACTGAAAAAGAAGTGCCCCCGCCAAGAATAATAGAATAGGGTAGACTATGTAGCTGTTCTTTCATCCTGACCAATCAACTCCAAACTGTTTTGTCAAATCTACCTCTCCAGGCTACCAAAACACATATGGAAACACCTTCCTGTTAACGAATATTAATTACTGCAGCTAAGTTGGAGGTACATAAAACATATTAGCCTGACCCCGACAGTGGAGACACTCCCTCACAGTCTACAGCCTTGCCAGAGACACTCAGAAGGATACCACCTGGGACAACAAAGCGCAGTGTATAGGATGGCAATGGTGAAGGAAAATGGAGATAACATCTTGATGGAGTAGTGCTGTCTCGCCAGTCCTCTTAAGGACCTGGAACCTCCACCCAGCCCCTGCATTATGGAGGCTGACTTGGAGATGGCTGTTTGGAGCTGCCACGGTGATGACAAGCCTTCAGGTGAAAGAATCCCATTTGACCTTATTAGGTAGTTCTTGATCTCTGGGCAAAATACGGTCCCTGTCGCTGGAGGCGTGCCCTTTCAAGAGGGAAATGAGCACAAACTTTTGCCGGACTCAAAAACGTTTGGTTGCCTGGTGGGATACAGTGTTGATGAATTCTTTTTTTCTTGAACAAATAGGGCTTAGTGGATGAATCATAACTAGATAGTACAGCCTCTCTGTCTATGAGCCCATTTTACAGATCTAGTCCTCCCAGCAGGTTTTGTTCAGTATCCCTTATTTTAAAGGTTAGGAGGACTCTCAGTTCCTGAACATGGGCTTTTTCTGTGTCAGTCTCCTCCTTACAGAACAGGCTGTATCTTGGCATTCAGGCAAATCTGGCAAAGCAGGACTGTTTAGGAGGGGCTTCTCTTGATGTTACGGCATTATTCTGGGGCCTCTTAATTGCACATTGTGATTTCATTTGGAAAGTACTTTTAGTAAAGCGGTAAAACTATCTGAAATAAATGAATATAGAAATGGAATACTCTGAGTACTGTAAAACTCCCACCCCCATGGGATGAGCAAAAACGACCATAATCTTAGGGATATGTTTAAATAGGCAAGAAGCACATGAACAATTCTGAAGAATTTTTTTAAAAAATATTTGAAACCACTCTACTTACTGTTTTCTGTTTAAAACTGAAAGAGTTAAATGTTTTTTTTTAAAAAAACAAAAGCTGGGAATTCAGAGGACCTAGCAGATTATGGGGCATGGAGAGAGGAAAAGCACCACCGGCCTCTGAGCTGGTATGTCACTTCCAGGTAAAACCCAGAAGTGACATTGGGTAGCTGAAGGAATCCGTGAAAACTCAATAGTTTTGCTACTCAGAGCCAACACTGCCAACCTCCCATGCCTATCGCCCTCATGTCCTCACTCCCCAATCCTCCCTCTGGTTGCCAGGCTCTTCTGCAAAGAAGTTATGGAAGGAGATGGCAATGCCTGGAGGACCTCTTCTCTTGGGACAGAATGTCATCCAAGGTGGGGAAGAACTTTTTGGCCTTTGATGCTCACCTCATATTGAAGGTGAGCATTACAAGCTCCAAGCTGTCAGTGTTCAGGTTACAAGTCTGTTCATTCTGACCTTCAGCAGCTTCACAAATGCCATAATTTCCTAGGTTATCAAAAATCTAACATCATTATAAATGGCATGGATCCCAATCTATACCTCATGTGCAAAAATGGTTGTAGGACTGAGCTGCAAAATGCTACTTAGTTAAACTTCATGGGTACAAAAAGTCAGGTCTAGCCCAACTTCAGTTAAGTCCTGGGACATCAATACGAACAATACATAAAATGAGCTTTTGATGTTTTTATGAATTGGGTCCCAGAAAAGAATGTAACGACATGAACTTCTGTCAGAAGAACAGATTTCCTCCCAAGCAAATAAATTTCCCTGCTGCCAAAACCACATGTTGGGTTTTTTAATTATTAGTGGTATATAATAGCATTTTATTGCCATCTGCCTTGAATCAGTCTCCCGGGGAAGGACAGCTACTACCACTAATTCAATTACACACAACACCACCATTTCAACTGAAACATACCTATTGAGTGAAACATGGATTTTTTTTTCTTTTTTGGTTAAAATATGTAAGAATTGAGGGCTTAAGTGAGAAAAACTGTTTGGAGTTAGCTTTCCCTCCATAATAAAAGAATGCTCAGTGGGTATGTTTACATTATAAAGAAAGTTTAAAATTAACACCTTGGAGAGACCACCTCTGAACCCTCGACAAATGTTGTAATAAAGGGCCAAGTGAAAAAAACAGGTGAAGGTTAATCCAAACACCAGGCCAAATAAAGAAGAATTACAACTGCCTAATAGAGAGTTTTCTTGTTTTAACATCTGGAAAGATGTGGGAGGCAAACTTCACTTTTTGTTCATGTTTTTAATGTCTAATTTCACCCACACCTGAAAATTTAGGCCTTTCTGTAGTTTAGAGGAGTGGCCTCATTCTTATTTAAAGTCCATGTTAAGGCAGATTAGCCCACAGGAACTGGTGTGCTTCCCGGAATTCCTCTGGGGCTATCACTATTACTGTATCTTGTGGGCCTTGAGTGTCAGTGCCACCTTAAGCAGAGTTACTCTCTTCTTTTTCTTCTTCTTTTTCTAACTCCATTAAAGTCAGTGAGTTCATTAGGGTGTTAGTTTGCTCGGGATGGTTCAGCAAATGACTTTCCTTTACAGACATATGCACACATCATAGCCATTGGCTTCTGTGGAAGTTTATACTTGTCGAGGACTGGTGCATTATGGTCCTTTCTGCGCTTGGATCTCATCCCTGGTTTTATCAGAGTTCATCTCGCAACACAACACCTTGCAGTTATCCCTGGTTATAAAAGTATCTGTTTATCCTGGGAAAAGTGTGGGGTGACCTCAATGTAATATGGAAACAAAAAATACCCTGAGATAATTACAGGGGTGAACTCGAGTGCAGTGTAGAATGTAAAAATGCCCTGAGATAATTACAGGGGTGAACTCGTGTGTAGTGTAGAATGTAAGAATACCCCAAGATAATTCCAGGGGTGAACTTGAGTGTAGTATAGAATGCATGTTCGGGGACAGGGTTGAACCGGGATTTAAGGTCTAGTGTGAAAAGGACCTATGAGGTCATTTCTTAGCTATAGGTTCTTTTTCCTAGTCAAATGGTGCAATCATAAGAATGCCTTCCTGGGAGTAAGCAACCTTGAAAAGGCCCAATTAAGATTCTGAGTAGACCTGCTTTGGATTGCTCTCAAAATGTCCTTTCCACATTGTTCCAACTCTTCTTGTACTCTAATATGTGAAAGTGTGTTTGTCCTTTTCTCCTCATCTCTTATGTCCTTCTCAACTGCCATCCATCATTAACCATTCATAATGGTATGCTACAGCCATGATGGTCTTCCACAATTTCTATAACAGTAAATATAGTTTAGTATTAACCTGGGTATTACACCAGCATTTATCTTAGAAACTTAACTACTATCCATTCTGATTCCTTATTTTTCTGGGCTTTACACTTTCTCTCTTAAAACCGAGATCAAACTACTAGACAGCAAAGTTTTGTTATAGCTGCTGATTCCCATGATTCAAGTTAATTGAAATTGGTGTCTTTGGGACTGAAGCTCATTGTGGGCTTCTGTTTCCCCTCCTGAGAGAGAAACATACTGTTATGCCTGTGACTTTAAACCCCTTTCTCCAAGATCCTCCATGGAGTATGCACTGTACAACCAGGAGTCCAGTTTCCATTCTCAGTGTCTCATATCACTCATGAGGTGACAGAGCCCTTATTTCTATGGCTTTCTTTGTATCTTAGGGTGATTTCTCAGAGTATGAGTTATGTTCTGAATTTCAGATCCAAATAAAGGCAAAATCCCACAGTGAGACGTAGAGGAAAAACTGCCAAGTTTTATCAGGTTTCATGTCAAAATCATGTGAAAATGTGGCACATAAATCTGCCAGGTTTTACATAACGCTTGCCCCCCTTTCACTCAGAAAGGAGAAGATGGTAATGAGCCTTTTGATAAGCCGGGTCTAAAGTTGTCAGGAACAAAAACAAGCAGGTCTTGACTAATTTGGAACTTTTCTTTTTTACCTACAAGCCCTCCAGTTCCCCTCACATTTAACACTTTCCTCTTTGTTTTATCTATCGACTATTATATGTTTGGCGTCACTTTCAAACATTTATTGCTTTCAGTTGGCTACAATACGGGTAACCCCTTTAGGATTTATTCTGTGGAGCCAAAATTGGCTAAAAGTCTGTTCATCTAACAACCTTAAATCATCTTACAAACAGTATTGTTACATTTTCACTTTCTCACATTTTTCCCCCTCACAGAAAAAAAAAAAATTCTGACATTTATTCAATCAAAAATTCTCGGAACATGTCCTAAAAATGATTCACAGAAAAATGCTTCTCTTGAACAGTGCAGATTGAATGCTCTCTTGGGCATCTTTTATTTGTCTGAAAAACACTCATACACCAGCCTAGGCATCTGTTAGTAGCCATATGTATGAGTAATCTATCATCTAGACTGTAAACTCCTAGAGGCAGGGGTTTCTTTCATGTCAAGCATGTTTGTTAAAATTCATGCTCTGTCCCAAGCTACCTGCCCTCAGGGGCTAGGCCACGAATGTTTCTATGGTGCACAAACTAATGCATATTGTGCCTTGGTCCACACAGTCAACTCTCCTTGTCTTCTCTGTCACATGATTTGGCTTTAAAACCAGACCAGACATATTCATGGAGGATGGGTCCATCAATGGCTATTACCTATTATAGCTGAATTAAACCTTCATGTTCAAAGGCAGTACACCTCTATTCAACTGTAGTTAAAAGGCAAAAATGGGGGGGGGGGGAGAGAGAGAGAGAGAGAGCAGGTCTTTGGCCTTGTGCCAAGTGCTGTGGGCCTTCTAGAGAATCTGCTTGACCACCGTGGAAAAATGCTGGACCACTGTTTTAATCTAGCAGTTCTCCTCTTCCGTTTTTATGTTTCATGAAATGCACATGTGCTAGAACAGTGCTAGTTCTATCTTGGTTTACTCTCTATGTTGTTGGATTTTTCTCTGTAGGCAGAAATCCTTTCGGAGTTATTCCAGCACATGAGAATGAGCAGAGGCTGGAGACATGTGGAAAGATAATAAGAGTATGCATGAACTAAGAGGATGTACTCTGGCTGATCTGGGGGACTATCCGTCATATGATCTTGCATGCCCACAACAATCAGCTGTTCAGTGACATGGTCTGGAATGGGATCTCTTCATGGTAGACAATAGAACTTTGGAGCTACCTTCCAAAACATACCCACCTGAACACTATCCATTCAGAAATGCTGGGGGGGGGGAGTGGGGTTGCATGCTTTTCGCTTGGCAGAACTTTCAAACATCACATCCTCTCTGCATTCTCATCGCTGTCCCATGTGATTCCTGAGACTGTGTAACTTGCGAACTTCTGAGGATGGGATGTGCCCAAATATGCATGTAGTCCCCTAGGAAACAGCCATGCCCAGCTATGTTGTTTGTTTTTAAAATTATAGTATAGTATAACCACATATGATGTGTTTTAGCCAAGCATTTACAGTTCTTGACTCATTTTCGGAGATCAGCTTTAGTCTAAGAGCTAAACTACATATTCTGGGACTGCTGCCCAGCAATTTAGATGGCTTGAATGATTGTGGGACCAGCCTGGGATAATTTCACAATGAGGTCACACAATTGGCTATGGGGAGCCAGGGTAAGGTTGTCTGTCTTCTCCTTTCTGCACCCTAGTTGGATATTCAAAACCAGAGGCCAGGCAGCTGCCATTAGAATGCACCTCCTCATGTTCTCCTGCATTTACTTTAAACTGATGCAGGGTTATGGCTGACTATTCCACCGTACAGTTTTATCTGTTAACTTACATCTGTAGACAATGTGCAGCAAAATTCTTGTTACCGCTTGACAGCAATGCTCCCTCGAAGCTATGGAGTCTGGTGAGCAAAAATTCAACTTTGCGAGCTGCAGGCATTAAAGTTGTGAGCAAGCAATGTGGCTGTTGCAGGAATTAGTCTGCTCTGGAGCCCTCCTTCCTGAGCTAAGACAAAAACGAGTGAGCTGGAGGCTACAAAAACTGTGAGCTAGCTCACACTAACTCAGCTTAGAGGAAACACTGCTTGACAGTATAGGTCAAAAAATGTGCCACCTCTGGTCATTCCATCAAATTCCTACTTATAGCCCTTACCTTACAGGATCCTGTTGCAACAAGGAATGGAAACATAGCCAGTTACATAGCCAACAAGCAAACACAGCCCACAGCATAGCCAGTAGCAACAAACAAACATAGCCAATGTTCAGTGCCTGAATGCTGTTTAAAATGTAATGAAATCCAGGGGGTGGGGTGGGGTGAAGTTCTAACTTCTGTTCCTCACGTGTCAGATTAACATTCCATGCTCATGTATGTAAAGGGGGGACACAAACATGTCTTTTTACTACTTTGATAGGTCATGGGGAAAAGACTAAACTCAACCCTTCTGTTCATTCAATTAACAAGGGTTTGCTGCTATTCTACTAGTAAGTACATTCTAAGTTGCTACCCATGGATGAGAAGGAGTTGAGACCAAGACCAACAAAAAAGGGGATGGAATAAGAAGCTGGGAGAAAGAAGTGAAGGCATATAATGAAAGGAAGAGAGCACAATGAAGAAGGAGAAAAATGTCTAACCAAGATGGAGGTTCTGTGACTATGTGTGCAGATTCAGGATTGGGGCACCAACTTCCTACTCTTGACAGTGTGCCCTAAATATTGGTGCAAACTGTCAGGAGTTTAAGCATGGTTCTGGATGCCTCCTTATCAGTGGAGGCCCAGACCATGAATGTTGCCAAGTTGGCATTTTTCCAGCTATGCCAGGTGAGGTAACTAGCCCCCTTCTTGTCTCACCCCAACCTAGCTGCAGTAATCCATGCAACAGTCACTTCCAGATTGGACAACTGTAACTCCCTTTACATTGGTCTACCCTTGAGACTGACCCGGAAACTCCAACTGGCCCAGAATGCAGCTGCAGGAGTCCTGGACAGAAACATCACAGACAGCACATATTCATCCTGTGGTACATCAGCTATGCTGGCTCCCAGTGGAGTACTGAGTCAGGTTCAAGGTTTTGGCCTTGACCTTCAAGGCCTTGAGTGGTCTGTGACCCACATATCATTGGAACCACCTCCTCCTGTACGCCCCCCGGAGAGCTTTATGCTCTGCAGACAACAACTTAGTGGTGTTCCCCAGCCCAAAAGACATCTGACTGTCCTTGAAAAGAGCCAGAGCTTTCTCAGCCCTAGCTTCTGCCTGGTAGAACTCTCTGCAAAAATGGCGTCCACAGCCTACAGGACCTAATGCAGTTCCACAGGGCTTGCAAGGCAGAGATGTTCCACCAGGCTTTTGGCTGAGGACAGTGACAGGCACCATCTATTCTGGCATTCACTTCTCCCCAGGCCCGTAGCCATAAAACTCTCAGTGTGTGTGTGTGGGGGGGGGCACTGGTGGAGGATGATGTCACAAAACTAAAAATAAATAAAAAAATAAAAAATACACTAAATACACTAAATTTCCAGCAGAAATTTCACTCACTCACTCCAGAAGGCTGTTTCCACATGGGAAAAGCTGTCCCCTGCTCTAGAAGCTTGCTACTGTCCTCCTCCAGCAACCCCCGTGGCCATTTTCTGGCCACCAGGAGCTATGCACACAGCAGGAGCAGCATCAGAAACACGTAGGCAGCTTCCACCCACCTTCCTTGTCCCATGGCCAGATGAGCAAAGGGGATGCTCTGAGCTCAGGCTATAAAAGACAATGGTCACTACAAGCAATGTGGCATGTGGGACTGGAACCCCTGGCAGTAGGGTGGAAAGGCAGCCCTCGGCCCCTACCTGTGGTACTTGCACCATGATGGTCAGGCACAGCAAATCTTTGGCAATGCTGTCTCTGCATTTCTTTCAGGAAGCCCGGACACTCTTGGCATACTTGGCCCAGTACAGCTTCTCAGCAGGCTCCATCAAGACCACACCACTGCCCCTCGTGGTAAACTTCACGCTGAGGCTCCAGGGGATGAGGCAGTGGCATAAACAACTGGCTGGATCATTGCAGAGCCAGCCTCCTGGCTTCTCAGAGGAGAGCATTGAACAATGAACTTGCAGCCAAAAAGGGCTCTGCTCTCATTCATTCAGTAATCGATTAGTTGAGCTGAGTTGAGGAGTTTTTTTTAAGAATGCCTCCTGAGGTCACCACCCCCCAGCTGAGTCAGTCCACAGCCTGCAGGACAGCACCACGTTCACTGGCTCCCCTCTCTTGCCTGCTGCCTTACCTCCGCCAGTCAGGCCATTGGAGAAGAGCACACAGCTCCCAGCAACTAGGGCAGTGGCAGGGTTAATTATTTTAAAAACAAGTTATCTGTGATATAACCTTGTGGGGCGTGGCTGTAAATTAGGGGGGCATGGCCCCAAAATGGTCCACCGTGGCTACGGGCCTACTTCTCCCCTTCATCTTGCTTCCTCTCTACCTCTCCTGTGAGACAGTGACATAATCTTGGAACTTGGAGTTTTAAAGCCATTGAGACTGTTTTAGTTATTTATTGAATTGTCAGAATTGTTTCAGTGTGTGGTTTTTTATTGTTGTTCATCGCCAAAGCTCTGTATACTCAGAGAAGGGTGGTCTATAAATTTAAATTGTAAATAAAAAAAACAAACAATAGTCTAAACCGGGAAGTCTGCAGGCTTCATATGGTGAACAATAGGAGCCAAGAGGTAAGAGGAAAGAAATGGACCTGAGGATGTCTGGCATGGACTCACCATGAACAAAAGGTCGTTTATGACATCCGGCAACTGCCATTAGGAACATCTTCAGAGAATCCTGCTGGAGTGAGGAGGTGGGGCAGCCTCTCATTATGTCAAAGTCAAATCAGAACCTGAATTATTTTACCTCATAGCATTTCTTTTATAAGTAGCCGCTCTCCATCCAAAGTGCTGGAGACCCTGAGAAAGTTGTGTGTGATGATGGATTATTTAAACTATGCTGTGAAACACTTTCAGTTTGAAAAAAAATGCTTTATGCCCTAAAGGATATTGTGAAGAATGACTGCATTCCACAGCAACAACAGTGTTTGGAATGCTTTCCTCAGCTCAGCCTACAGACAATGATGATAAATTGAACACATTATACTCCGTGTGTGTGTGAGGGGGGGGGGGGGAGGGAGACAACACATGTGTGCATGGTTTCTTTGCAGGTGTTTTTGTTTGGTTTCCTTTGTACCAAAAAAGGCCTCACTTATTTTCCACTAGGAACATAAAGATTGATCCCTTCCACATTATTGCCTCTAGGAAACCAAGCAGAGAACTCAAACAGCATACATCAACAAACCACATACCCCTACAAGTACTCTCGTGTGTTATATACTTTGTTCCTCTTGGGGAAAATCTACACTACAGACTAAAACTGGTTTAATGGCCATTTCGTCATACCAGGAAACCCTGGGAATCATAACTTGGGGTAGGGGGTACAGCTATGGATCTCTAGCAAAGAGCTCATAGTGCCTAAAGAAATGACGATTTCCAAGGTTCTTTCTTTGACAATATGGTGGTACAAGTCATTTATGAAAGAAAACTGTACAGAAAATTATCTATGTACAAGCTAAGTAAGTTACAGTTTAGGTCCTCCAATTATAAATTAAAATTTAAAAAATACATTACAAAACTCTAAAATACTAAATTACTAATTTTTGGCAGTGCTATAGGGACTCTTAAATAGGACCTAGTTTAGTGCCTTAGCCTGCCTTAACTAGGCCCTGAACTGGTGTAAGTCTGCAGGTTAGATAAAGCTTTGTTATTACCTGGACACCTGAAGGATAGAGGCAGAGCATTAACATTTACATTAAGACAGTTTCAGGTGGATAGCCTTGCTGCTGTGTCACTGGGTTGCCTACTCCAGCCTGGGACATTCCTGGAGATCAGGGGGTAGGGTCTGTGGAAGGGGCGAATTGGGGGAGGGATTTTTGCCTAGAATCTATGGTATGCCAGAGATTCTGCTCACCAAAGCTATTTTCTCCAGGGGAATTGGTCTCTGTAATCTATAAATCAATTATTCTGAGAGAACCCACAGCCCACCTGGAGTTTGGCAACCCTAGTTGTAGTAGAACAAAATCTGAGTCCAGTAGCATCTTAAAGACCAACAAAATTTTTCCAGGCTATGAGCTTTTGTGAGTCAAAACGCCTTTCATCTAGGAAACCAGAGCAAAAGAAATGATCTGGTCCTTAAAGGTGTTACTGGACTCGCACATTCACACTGATTATCTCACTGTCAGCTCATATATTTTTTAATCAAGCTTCACTGGGTGAGGGAGGTTGGATTGGCCCACCCTCTCCCTTCTAAATTAAGGCTGGGCAAGCCCATCCAGTTCCATGTCACAGCAAAGCTGAGCTGGGAGGATACATCCCTCACCACTGTGAACCCTTCTTCCCCATGCCTCTCTTTGGATTGGGGGGGGGGGGCTGGCTGAGGATGGCTCCTGGGTTCTGGTGGCCCAAGTGTGGGATGCCCCCTGCCATTGGCCTACTAGAACTCTTGCAAGTGGCTGTAATGACCAGTCCACCTTTGCTGAGGGAGACAGAAAGTAGAGAGAGTGGACTTTGTTGTAACTGCCATTCTGTGGCCAGTTTAATGGAATGGTAGAGAGAAGTACTCTAGAGGGACACAGATGCTATGAAAGTATTTAGTAAAAAAAAAATTCCAGGGTATCTCTGAATGCTTCCAAGAAAAGCTCAACCGTAAATCACAGTGAGTGGAGTTACATTAATCCATCACTATTGACGAGTTTTCCTACACCTAGTGAGTTTTCCTATGCCTGGAAAATCAATTACTTTCTGGGTATTTGCGCTTTGAATCTGTGATTTTGCCTGTCTAGACAGCTATCTCTTGCAATTATCGCAATTAGGTCATCTGAACATCCTTCTCACAATGGTTCCCCCCAAGCTTCCGTCTCTGTGCGCCTGAGCAATCCTGTCCTGAATAAATTCAATGTATAAATGTTCAAGCACACATATAGACTCCAGTGCTTGGTTGTACATCACCAGTTAATTTTGTTCGCTGGGGGGGGGGGGGGACCTGCAAGAACAAGGGAGTATGGTGAGTCCCAGTTGGAGCGGCGATTTGGCCATGTGCATATGCGCATGTGCAAAGCCATTTTTTTTTTTTAAAAAACAAGCCATGCCACCCAAGTGGCAGCACAGCTATTTGGACAGTGCCCAGAGCCTCGTCCTGCAGTGCAAGTGGTTCAGGGAAGGATGTGTGGTCATCCCAACCCAAACAAAAATAATCCCGATCAAACCTATAGTGGGAACATATTGGGATAAGATTGCCATGTGACCACAGCCCCTCCCAGCTGGCAGTTCTTATAACACTAAAACAGTCAAAATCCTATTCCTATGTTAAACAGTAAGATGTACACATATTCATTTCAAGTGGTTTGAAGAGTATTGGGTCACTGAGGCCTTTCCTTTGGACAGACATGTCAGATAGCACAACGATACAGAATGTCATTTAGGAATGATAGCAATTAACCCGAACTAAACACAAAATCACAAGTCCAGCACAATTCCCCTGAACATTCACCAAGCCAATAAAGAATGCAATTGCACAGGTTGCATTGACATTCCTCATTTTATTGGGAGTCTCTAAGCTGATTGGTTGGTGGTCGCAAAAATAATCATAAATAACAGAGTCCAACACAGCATGAGTAGCCAAGGAATGACGTTAAAATGTTAATCTTTCTCTCCCCCTCCCTTGCTTTCTTCAAGGTCAGCATCATTTACATGCCAAGTGCCATAAAAAGGATATACTACTGGAAACAAGAGCAGCTAGAAGGTAACCACTGGAGATTTGTACTCTGGCAATCAAATTTTAGTAAACTCCTCGAAAAACGTTAACAAGCTACAGCTGAGGAAAAACCTGGAGCGAAACGAAAAAGAGGTCCTCCCTGTGAAATTATAATTTTGACGGATTTTAAAACAAGGTTCCTGTCAGACTTGTTGACCCTTTGCAATTTTTACTAAGCATTCCCTTAGATCTGAGGCTGAAGCCACATTCGAAAAAAGGGCATTAACCCCCCACCCCCGACTGCCACATTTCAGAATGCAGCAGGGGAAATCATACTGAAAGCTAGCATAACAAGGAAAACACAAGATCCAGCTTCTTCTCCCTGAAATACTAGCTTTCTCATGGGCACAGAGTTTTGAAGTGTTTTCCAAGATCAGTTCCAAAGTGCTGTTGTAAATCTTTTATCTTAGGTCTGGGAGTATCTCTACTAGGAGTTCTCTCAGCCACTGATTCAGGAGCTAACCTGTTGGTCTGAAGCAGGAGAACAAAGTTCGAGTCCAGCGGCACCTTTACGACCAACGAGGTTTTATTCAAGGCTTTTGTGTGCACACACATTTCTTCAAATACAATTAAATTGAAATTACCAGTTCATACATATAGTAAGAGGGTGACTGGTAATTTCCATTTCATTGTATCTGAAGAAGTATGCATACACACAAAAGCTTATACCTTGAATAAAACTTTGTTGGTCTTAAAGTTGCCACTGGAAACAAATTTTGTTCTCAGCCACTGAGACAGTCATGAGAATCTATTTACAATTCTTTCACCTCAAGAAATCACATTTGCAAGGACATTGTGCATGGCCTTTTTGAAAGTGGCCCCTTTGCTGTTTGTTATCAAAACTATCCTAAGCCTATCCCCACCCTTGCAATATACTCAGCTGTGTAGTCTTTATCTTTGACCAGATGCTAAAGTCCATAGGCCCCAGGAAACCTGTTCTGTAAGCATCTGGCCAACAGCTGTTATAAACAGAAAGTGGACAAGATGAACCTGGGTCTAATCCAGCAATACAAAATCCATATTTTTCTCATTATGGTTATTGAGCCAGACTTTGTAGTATGGACATCTTTTAGACATCACTGAAAACTTTTAATTGGAAAAAAAATCACCTCATGTAGGTATGAATGGTTTTGTTCTCTTATGATACTGGATTTATTATTTTTGTTTTATTTTATTGTCTGCTCTGTATTTTGGTTTTATGGTTACCTCCTAGAGCTCTTTGGCAAATGCAGACTCTATAAATTGTCAGAATAAATAATTGACTAGTTCTTTGCTTCAGAACTCTTCCCTTTTTGGACTCACGGTGGGCATGGGAAAGACCCATGTGGGCCCATGCCGAGAGAGTCAAGGAATGCAGTATCACTGACCTGAAGAAGTAATAGATCACGCACTTCACACTTTCACGCACCTCCATCCCTTTGGACCCCAGATGGAGTGGCGTTGGCTTTCTTCTCACATTTGATCCCGGACATTAGCGTCGGTGAAAATGGATACATCCACTATACAAATCACTTTCTTCGCACTGAAGCAAGTGATACTTGTCCCACTGCACGCAAACGTATTTAGCAAACCCACAGGAGTTAAACACACACTGAAACCTCCTGGGAAGCTAGCCACCTTGATGACTGCAGCATAAGTTGAGAAGGCTAATGGGGGGGGGGGGGGGTTGCAAAACTATTTCCCAGCACAAAGATTGTGTTACATCACAGCATAATGTGATTCACAGGGCAGATCCTTCCCAATCAGCCGACGCTCAGTGTGGTCTTAGCTTCAAGAGGTATCTTTCACAAGTGACCGCTTTTAAAGGGATAGGTGTCATGGCCACCTTACCTGAATTTTTGTGAACGAATAACAAAGGCATGGATCCTTTCATGCTAGAAGAAGGCAGCTCAACAGTTTACTGCCTCCCACGACAGCTTTCTGACCCCCCTTGTGGTCCTGGAAATCAATGGACCCAGAGGAACAGTGTAAGGAGAGGCAAATTGGAGCCTGCAGTGGGAGGGAAAAATAAGAATAAGTAGAAATCGCCCACCCTTTTCCTGCCAACAGAAATGCCATTTCATAGACAGAACTACTCTTTTGCTGATGGAAAGGATTCTTGAGATCCATATCAACTTCCTTTTTTTTCCTGCATAGAATAGTTATTTTTCATTTACTTCATCTATACCCTGCCTTTCTCCCCAGCTTACATCATTCTCTTCTCCTTCATTTTGGTGTAGTGGTTAAGTGCACAGACTCTCATCTGGGAGAACTGGGTTTGATTCCCCACTCCTCCACTCACAACTGCTGGATAACCTTGGGCAAACCATAGTTCTGGCAGAGCTGTTCTTGAAAGAGCTCTCTCAGCCCCATCTACCTCACAGGGTATCTGTTGTGGGGAGGGGTGGGGAAAAGTTTGTAAGCCACTCTGAGAATCCAAGTGAAGGGCAGGGTACAAACCCAGTCTCTTCTTCTTTATCCTCACAACAACTCCGTGATGTAGTTTAGGCTGAGTGTGTGGAACTAGCTCAAGGTCCCCCAGCAAGCTTCCAAGGTAGAAACAAGATTTGAACCTGGAGTCTCTCAGATCCCAGTCTGACACTGTAACCAGGGGTGTGCATCAAAAAAGAGGGTTTTCTACCCAGGTATATTGGAATGAAAAATATTGATATTCCCAATTTTTCAGGATCTCAGTACCTGTATGGTATTTGGATTCATATTTTATTCGGGAATCTGATTTTATTTGACTTCATTATGGCCTATAAGGAAACTCTCTGGGGGCCTGGGGGCCTATTTTTGAAGCTAGAGGCACCAAACTGCTCCACAGCTGCTGGTGCTTAAACTCAGAAGAACCCCCAAGTTTGAAAAAGATTGGGATAAGGGGCCTGATTCTATGGGCCTCCAAGCAAGGTGCCCTACCTATCCTCCATTGTTTCCAGTGAGGGGAGTCTTTTTTCCCTCAGGGCAAAAACAAAGAGGCATGTTTTCAGCAACCGCTTGTCAATGCCTCCCATACCAAGAACCAACAACAATCCCAACAGAACCAGTGCAGAACCCAGGAATCTCACCACAACTACAAGGCAATGTGGCAAGCCCCACATAACTATATCAAACCAGATAATCCCATTGGAATAAATTCAAGCAAGGGGAGGCATTTTTGCAAGCCGAACAGAACTAATGGTAATCCACAGAAGCCCAGCAGAACCTGGGGCCAACATGGAAGTATAAGCCAAACAGAACCAATGTCAAACCTGAGAACTCCAGTAGATCTTCCTTCCTTCCTTCCTTCCTCTTGTAGAGCCAAGGGCAATCCACAGAAGCCCTGCAGAATAATTTTAGTCAAAGGGGGTTACAAAAGGACTTTTGTAAGTCCAGCAGAACTAACGTCAACCCAAAGAAGCCCAGCAGAACAAATTTAAGCAAGGAGGGCTACTTGTACAAGCCCAATTAAACCAATAGTGATTCATAGAAGCCCGGCTGCGATATGCTCATTAAGGAAGAAGTTAATTCATTTATATAATTAATTTATATAGTTTATATCTCAACTATATATCTTGATACAGTAAGCCATTCTGTTTCCACTGGAACAGCTCTGGATCTCCATTTTCTGATTAATACGAATTTTGCTTCAGCTAGCAAGTTCCATACCAAAGCTCCATGATCCTTATATATATACATGCACAGATCTTCCTCAGAGCCCTATCTTGGTGTGTCTCCATTGGCAGAAGTATGATGGGTGGTTATCTGGGACAGAGCCTTCTCAACACCAAGTTTCATGCCCAGGAAATCTTTTTTACCCCTTCTCCATCAAAATTTCACAGAAGGTGGTGCTTATCAGGGCCTTTTGATGGCTCTCACTGTTTCTGCTTTGTTTCTGGCTTCTTTCTTTGCTCTGTGGATTTATTAGTTTGTTTGCTGCAGCTGTTTTCCTTTTAGTTGGATTTAAAAGAGAACATCTATTTTAATTTACTGTTGTTAGCCAACAGAGAGACTTAACAAAATTGAAAACTTTAAATGAGCCTTGATCTCTTGAGAGACATACCCCACACATGTCTCTCGCTGAATGAGACACAAACAGGTGCTATGGACACAATCCCTCAGCCCAGTGTACTACTTGGAACTGCACACACTAAGCCCCAGGCATAACAGCACTGTTCAGAATGGGAAGCAAATGGTTGGCTTCAGCTCACCTATTCCTTTCCTTCCAGCCAATACACAATTGGTGCCATTTCAATATATGCACAGGTATTCATGGCTTCTGCAACCCTGTGGAGCTGGATCAAGGCCCCTTTTATAGTCTTTTATAGAACCTTAAATACATCAGGCTAAGAAGGAATTGTATATTTTTTTAGGAATATACAAATGGCCTATCTCATTTCTCCAAGGTCAGGGAGAGGGTGGCGCTGGGAGAGAGGTCATCAACTAGGTATCCCTTAGTATGTGGAGTCCCTCAGGGGGCAATCCTCTCTCCAATGCTGTTTAGCATCTATGTGCACCCCCTCGCCCAACTGGTGTGGAGTTTAGGGTGTCACCAGTATCCTGATGACACCCAGCTCTGCCTGTTGGTGGGTGGCCGGCTGGACACTGCCCCAGCAAATTTGGCTGAGGGGTTGGAGGCTGTGGTGGGATGGTTGCAACAGAGCTGACTGAGACTGAATCCTGCTAAGATGAAGGTTCTGTGGCTAGGAAGGGGGGGATTTAAGTTTTGGGTGTCAACTCAACTGTTGATGGTGTGCCCTTAAGACCAGCACCGTCAAGAGTTTGAGTGTGATTCTGGATGCCATCCTATCAATGGAGGCCCAGGTCACAAATATTGCCAGACTGGCATTCTTCCAGCTATGCCAGGTCAGGCAACTGGTTCCCTACCTGTCTTGCCCTGATCTAGCCACAGTAAGCCATGCAACGGTCACCTCCAGACTAGACTACTGTAACTCACTCTACATATGACTACCCTTGAGACTGACCTAAAAACTCCAGCTGGTACAAAATGTGGTGGTGTGGGTCTTTACGGGGACCCCACAAACAGTGCATATTCAAACTGTGCTGTGTAAACTGCACTGGCTCCCAGTGGAGTACTGGATCCGGTTCAAGGTCTTGGTGTTAACCTTTAAGGCCCTTAATGGTCTGGGACCCATGTATCTTCAGGACTGCCTCTCCTGGTATACCCCCCAGAAGAGCCCTGTGCTCGGTATTGGTGGTCCCCAGCCCAAGAGATACTTAGCAGCTCTTGACCAAAGCCAGAACATTTTCCTCCCTGTCTCCAACCTGATGGAACTCTCTGCTGAGCAACATTCATGCCCTGAGGGACCTAATGCCGTTCCACAGGACCCGTAAGGCAGAGATGTTCCATCAGGTGTTTGGTTGAGGACAGCGATGGTTCCACCTGTCAGGCACTCCTATTGCCTGCCTTCCCTCGGGGGGGGGGGGGGGCAGTAGCACAACTGGAAGTTCTTAGCATCATCTATTAGGCTGATTGAAATGCTTTTACAGTACTTTTTTAATTGCATATTTATTATATAAATGTATCCCACTGTTGTACACTGCCCTAAGCCCTGTCTTTACAGGGGAGGGCATTTTAAATCCAATGTAATAAATAAATAATGCATAAATATCCATTTTTCATTGAATATTCGCAATCACCCTTTTCTGAAATATTTTTACAAGGTCATATTTTTACGATAAGCATTCCTTATTGGTGAGATCTCCCTTTTCTGCTACTTTGAAATGCCACTAACAAGGCAATCTTAAGGCAGTGTTATACCCTAATAAGCTTCACTGACTCCAGGGAGCCAGAAGGATGTTACTCTGCTTAGGGTCACACAGCAAGATCCTTTGTACTTCTCAAACACTTCCTTCTGGATAGTTTGATGCTATGTTAATTGTGCAAATCCAAAACAATTACAAAAAGAAAACATGCAGGAAGTGTGAATTACCACCTGCAGACACATTTCACATTGTTTGGTTCTGTCCTAAGCAGGGATTTATGAGAGCCATAGTGTACTAGGTCAATGAATACGCCTTTTGAGCACAAACTAATCTTATTGGGCTTTTTGAAAGGCTGTGTAGATAAGTAGGGATGTCAGCCTCCAGGTGGGACCTGGGGATCCCCTGGAATTACAGCTTGTCTCCAGACTACAGAGATCAGTTTCCCTGGAGAAAATGGATGCTTTGGAGGATGGACTCTATGGTATTGCACCTCTCTGAGTTCCCTGTCTTTCCCAGGCTCTCTCCCCACTGCCACTGTGTGACCGAGTGTTGGACTGGATGGGCCATTGGCCTGATTCAACATTGGCTTATGTTCTAATGTTAAATCTCCAGGCTTCCCAACCTGGAGCTGGCAACTCTGCCCTCCCACAGACGTCCCTGTTTTCCACATGCTCCATCCCCAAATCTCCAGGAGTTTCCCAGCCTGGATCTGGCCACCAGTGGCCGGGGAGGATCTGGAAACCCTATGACTTGGAATTAGTTTTATGTTTATTCACAGCTGTGATATACTAGTAAACTGGGGGGGTGGGGGTGGAATCACCATATATATATAAAATGGTAACTGCTTTATTTTCAAAAGTAATGTAGAAGTAGTAGAAGTAGAGGGCTGCGGTGACTTAGAGGTTAAGATGCTGAGCTGCAGACTGGAAGGTCATTAGCTCAGCAGTTCAAGTCCCTAGTGCTGCGTGACAGAGTGAGCTCCCATCTCTGGCCCCAGCTCCTGCCAACCTAGCAGTTCAAAAGCAAGAAACTGCAAGTAGATAAATAGGTACCGCATCGGTTGGAAGGTAACAGCATTCCGTGCACCTCAGTGTTTAGTCATGACCACAGAAAAAAGTGTTTGGACAGCGCTGGCTCTTTGGCTTGGAAACAGAGATGAGCACTGCCCCCTAGAGTCAGATCTGACTGGCTTTCGAGCAACTGAAACCTTTACCTTTACTAGTAGAAGTAACGTTCAAGAGCTTGATTTATTTATTAATAATCTATTATATTTTGAAATGAGAAGACATGTGATACAATTATTATGAACCCTTGTATCAGATCTTTTCTTGACCTGTGTGTACTTACAAAAATAAATTAAAAGGTTTTTTAAAAAGAGCAGGAGGTGTCTTCCACAGGCTTTAAGGAATTTCCTAAAATTCCTTCAGAAAACAGTGATTGGGAGGACAGGAGCAAAATGTACAGTTGAACTATCACTACCTTGATAGTTGAGCTGGAAGAGACAGACACTGACGGGGGCTCTTATTAATTAACAGACTGAAACAGTAGCAATTATACTACTTGATCCAACCTAACCTGTGTGTGATTTAATAACCCGAGTCACCGAACTTCTTAATAGATCCAAATTATGCTCCATCTGACTGGTTACATTAGACGGAAAGGAGCTGCCTTGACTCTAAGCCACTTCAGTTTCTTTTTGCCCTTTAGTGCCTTACAACATCGGGGTGGTGATGGACTTTTCCCTCCCCCTCTCTTGGGTTTTAGATATTTTATACAAAGTCTTGGGCTCAAATGAGTTTTCACAGCTGGGTTATAAACCAAATCAGTGGAAATGTTGACACAGCATTAGCTATATCAGTCCAAGCAGGTGTCCCTTTAACTACCCTCATAAAAGAAACACCTCTTGACAGAACTCAAAACAGTTTCCAAGGGCCATGCCATAAGGAGGAAGCAGGTTGAAGCGCTTCATTAGAACGTTGCTACAATCCAGTCAAGCAGAAGACAAGCTCTTCCATTTCCTGTCGATTACTAGTGGTGTCTTGGAGCACCATCCAGCCCTCTTTAAGCAACATAGGCAAACCAGGGCAGTATATTTAAGAGGCTGCAGTTCAATAAGATATTTCAAATATAGCCCAAATAAATAGTGTATAAGGCATCACTGAAGGCAGATGCACTCAACAACCCCAAAAGGAGAGCAGGACTGCTATTGACAGTATGCCACTAAGCACAGTTACACTCTACCTCACAGGGGCTGTGGTCCATGGGCCATTTGGCATGGAGGAAAAGTGCCCCTATTTCATCTGGAGGAATTTGACTTGCAGTCACGCAATCACACATCCCTTTGTGCTGCGGGCTCAGCCCATCACTGCCTGATCAGATACCGCCTCGAGTGATTGGGGCAGATTGCCTTTTGTTTCCCATGTGCATAAACGAGGAATTGAACCTCTGTGCATGGAGTGTTCCCCAAGGAATATGTGGTTATGTGCATACTACTAAGCGAGGGTGGGGGGACAGCACTGTGTCGGGATGGAATGAGCAGACCATCCCGACAGCATGAGAGCATGCTTGAGTGATCAGACTAGGGAAAATCTGTCCGTGGCCTGTTGGCAAGTGTTGGGCCTGGACTTTCCCCAGTGTCTTTTAACTCCGTTTCTGTAATGGGGCAGCATGGGGTGCCGATGAATGTGCGGCCTTTCCCAGATGTTGCTGTCTGATTGTGCCCTTTAGAGCCATCAGGCATTCACAGCTATGTCGGATCTAAAGGCACATTTGACTGCAGCCCCAGGAAGAAGAAGCCATTGACTTCATTGGGCTTAGAATGGTTTAACAGCTTAGGACAATATCATCAGTCCCTTTTGCCTTTGAGGAAAGACCAGGAGTTGTATCATACATCATCTGATTAACCAGCAATGAAGCTTTAATGAGGGAGGGTTTAGCATGGTCAGTCCCAGTTTGTATTTGGTTGGGTGACCACCACGAAAGTCCAGGACTGAGCATACCTGGATTGCTTCATTAATAACCCATTCCTGGTCCTTTCTTCCATTTATTTGTTCAGCTTTTTTCAATGGTGGGTCAACAACAGCATGCCCTGAAGTGCAATATGAAAAAAATGGTTGGTTTTATGCTCCTTGCTAGGCATGCATGGGGCCATTAGGTTATACTCTGAAAGTCTTATTTATTTATTTATTTGGATTTATACCCCGCCTAGCCAGCAAGGCCAGCTCTAGGAGGCTTAACAATCTATAAAATCAACAATTAAAACAGTTAAAATTTGTTAAACTTCATCTACATAAAACACAAGTAATAAAAACATACAAATACAAGTATCCAACAGATAGCGGCAATGCAGAGCCTGCACAACAGGAGCAGTCCCTGTATCCCTAGGCAGGTGGCATTTCCATGATTGATTTCCCGGCCAAGATCGTCCGACCGGCGGCACCAGTGGCCCCTCTTCCCCCAGTGGCGGCTCCTATGTGTAAGCCTGGCGGAAGAGCTCCACTTTGAAGACCCTGCGGAACTGTAAAAGATCCCGCAGGGCCCTGATGTTCTTCGGGAGCTCATTCCACCAGGACAGAGCCGCCACTGAGAAGGCCCGGGTCCTGGTAGATGCCAACCTGGCCTCCCTAGGGCCAGGGAGGGTCAGGCGATGTTGGGTGCCTGACTGCAGTGCTTTCTGGGGTATATATGGGGAAAGGCAGTCCCTTAGGTAGGCTGGCCCCTGACCATATAGGGCTTTAAAAGTTAATACCAGCACCTTGAACCAAATCCGGTACACTATAGGCAGCCAGTGCAGCGACCTCAGCACTGGCTGGATGTGGTCTCGGACCGAGAGGCCCATCAACAGCCGAGCCGCAGCATTCTGCACTAGCTGCAGCCTCCAGAGCTGAGACAAGAGCAGCCCCATGCAGCCCCTTGGCAAATTCTCAGACGAGCTACTTGTGTTCCACCAAAACTCAAGAGTGGATTGATGAATCCAGAACAGAATCCCATTCCAGTTCCAAAACAGAGGTCTGTAGCTGTAGGATGGCTATGTGCACCCCTAAGCAGAGTTATAACTTTCTAAAAGAGATGAAGTCAGTGGGCTTAGAAGGTGCAAGGCTGTTCAGGATTGCCTTGTCGAAACATTTACACGCACCATTCCTGGTCAAGGACCATGATCTACAAAACTGTAAGAGACTTGTAGATCCAGTTTGCCCCTGCGTATTCTAAAGAGGCTGTATGAAAGAAGGACAACGTCTGAAAGAAATAACGTCTTCAAGGTTTCTCTGTGTATAGATTCACATGCCTTTCACAATGGCCCCTTTATTAATCAATGCTTGCAACCTTTTTAAATCTATTGTACTATTTGGCCTTCTTCTGGGCACGTGAGGATTTCCCCTCCCAGTAAGATCCCACACACAATCCAGAACAGAAGATGTTGGCATCCAGTCCTAGCTACCCCCCCTCCCCGAAAAGATTATTTATGTTATCTTACTGCAAAGATAAATATATTAAACACCACTTGACATTCACATTTGTTATTGTCTTGACATCACAATCCCCCAAGGGAAGCCAGTCATATTTCCTTGTAGTGCTGCCAAGCATTGATCTGCCTTTGATTTCCCTTCTGCATTCAATATGTCCAAATATTTAAGCCTTCTACGGGGCCACTAGATAGTGGAGTGAGCATCACCTGTGCTGGCCATTTGGTGTTGTAGGAAGCAAGGGGCCCAAATGCAAAAGCACAGGGCCAGGCTTGGAGATAATAAGGAAGGCAGAGCTATTCCCAGGTTGGATCCTTTCAAACACGCAATTTGAAATGCAGCCAAGTCCCCCATATGTGCTGTGCTCTCTAGATACAGAAAGGGTATGAAGTCAGCAGAATGCACACAACGGCTGGATGTGGGTTGTAATAAAAGCAGCCTTGACCTTTTGGCCGTGTAAACATTGAATCAAAATCGCCGTATATCAAGAACTTGCCTGCCTGTTTCATCACGCACTTCATGAACATCTTAAAAACAGACAATATTCACTTCACCAGGAAAACCATCCAGATGTAAATGGCTTGAAATAAATAAGCTGGCTAGACCAAGGTAGGGACTGCGATGGCTCAGTGGTTAAGATGCTGAACTGCAGACCACAAGGTCTGTAGATTGGCAGTTCGAGACCCAAGTGCTGCGTGACGGAGTGAGCTCCTGCCAACCTAGCAGTTCGAAAGCAAGAAATTGCAAGTAGATAAATAGGTCCCACTTTGGTGGGAGGGTAACAGCGTTCTGTGTGCCTTGGCATTTAGTCATGCCAGCCACATGGCCACGGAGACGTCTTTGGACAGTGCTGGCTCTTTGGCTTGGAAATGGAGATGAGCACCGCCCCCTAGAGTCGGATTTGACTGGCTTTCGAGCAAGGGAAACCTTTACCTTTACTTGGACCAAGGTATTGGGGTTTCAGCCACTGTTTAGAACAAATCCACACAACCCAATTGGTGTGTCAGGAATGCAGTCTGAGCATATCCATGCACAACCTGGCACTCGGGGAAGCATCCTATGATTATGGCACAGAATTTTTACCTTCCAACCCACATTATGTAACACATCATTTCCAACAGTAGTTGGAACAGCAGTGGCTTTGTGGTGGCTGTCACTTTCACATCCCAAGTGTCATGTTCAGACGCATCTCAGTGGCCACAGTTGAAAACAGATAGTAGATTATAAGGATGTTGGCCTCTTTTGTATGGGTGATGTTGGGAGCTGAGCATGTGTTGAAGCAATGGTGCAATGATGCATTATCACCTGCTGAACTTTTGACATGGATCTATGGAACCCAGAACCAATGCAAGACATTTTTCTATTTGAAACAGAAAATCCAAATGGGGCTTCCCTGTTATGATGCACTGTTCCTACCAGATTGATGACCCAGATTGGCCGTCTCGGCCGCTCTGCCTCCGCTTCAGAAGCACAGGGCTCTTCTCGTGTTCTTATGTTTGGACCTCGTATGCAATGTCAAAAAAGTTTATGTCAAAAGAGCACTTTGTTTCAGAATGAGCCTTGATTTCTTCTCACCAGCACAAACATATGCATTTGATAGACCTTTAAAAGGAGTGTTTTGATTTCTGACTGATGTGTCTCCTCAGACCCCATCCTACCCCATTCTAAATTTGATGTTGGAGATGCTGCTCAACTTTGGAAATAATGAGCTCAGAATACAAATCTACTCAGCTCGCAATGCCTGGATATAATCCAAGGAGAACTTTATTGTCCAAAATAGTCCTTGTGCTCATAATTCTAAGTCTAGAATATTATGAGGTATGCTCCCCTTTTGCACCTGCGTGGCATGCATGTCTCCAGTCAGGGGCTCCAAAAGGTAGCCGTTGTATTGGTCCGTGCCTGCTGATTGCTGAAAGCGATTTGGGAACTGCAGTAGAAGTAAGTGATTCATAGAATAATAAATTTGCTCCTGCCTTCTGAATCTCCTCTCCAGGAATGTCCAAGTTAGAAAATCTCATGTACAGCTCAAGAGCAGGGTGCAAAAATGTGTCACACACATGTTTGGCTGCTAGGGTAGTGAGGGAAATCTAGTACTATTATAATGAAGTAACCCTGGCCTCGTGAATAACCAATCCATTAAATTAAACCAATAGATCTTAAATGTTTGCCTACAAGGGCCCCAAATACAAGATGTATAATCTCTGAAGATTTCAAAATCCTGGTCTTTGGAACCTTTCTATATTTATTTAAGGCATTTTTAGCCTGACTTCTCCCCAAAAAGATACAAAGGTACTATTAAAAAAAATTTGATGTGTGGAAATGGAAAGCTGAATCTTTTCATGGCACAGAGGTAAATAACACCACCTCATAAATGACTTCCCATTCAAACTCTGTTAAAGGGGTAGGATATTGTTCTCCAGGCCTATGGGCAACCCTTCCATTGAGCTTGGGGGAGAGCAGGCGACTGGAGACGGAAAACCAGCCTCACAAAGGTCCTGCCTGGTTGAGGATGCAAGCCAGGTGGAATCTTGGAAGGGAATTTTGTACCCTGTCTTGGCTGTCCCATAATACTTTCCCAAGTCTCAAGTTTGCTGAGAGCTATCACGGGCCACTGGCCAAAGGCTCCCTCTAGGCCACACCCCACAGTTTTACAGAATACATGAACATAAAATTAAGTAGGAAAAAGTGTATGAGACTGATTGACTCACGGACTGACTGACCTGAGGGCGTGTGTGGTTCCTTCACACCATGGCAAGCCAGAGAGACAGTGGCCAGTTTGTCAGCCTCTGGATGAAGCAGAATAGTTGACAAGATGAATCGTTGGTCTGATCCATCAGGACACCTCATATTCTTACGTTCTTATGGGAGGGACTTACCATTACCAATCCTGAAGAACAGGGAAAGCTTTGCTTGTTTCGGGAGAGCAGGGAAAGATGGTAAAGTGAGTGATCATAGATTTCTAGAGAGGACTTTCACCATTGCTGAAGCCCCAAGGGCAGCCCAGACCACAATGCATCAAGCTGGCTGTTTCCTAATTCCAAGGAGAGCAAAATGAAGCAGGTGGGCTACATGACATGAGCCCAGGGAATCTTATATCACTTGTCTGCCCCCTTGGTGGCCCTGCCTCTCCACCATAGGCATCAATTTCAGGGGGGCTGGGGAGCTGGAGCCCCCCCCCCCCCGAACTTTTCCAGGACGTGCTGAGCCTCCCCCAGAGACAATGGCCTGTAATGTCTCTGGCCCAGGCCCAGCCCCCCCCCCCCGGGAAACTGGAAAGTCTACGCCCTTGCTCTCCACCTGGGGCTAGAATCAGAAGATAATTGGCTGTCCTCTCCCACTTCTGGAGGAACTGTACAGTTCTCGATGTCTGAAAAAAGTGAAGAACATCCTACAGGATTTGTCACATCCTGCATATTCCTTGTTTGAACTGCTGCCTTCGGGCAGAAGATATAGGACAATCAAAACAAGGACAAATAGACTAAAAAACAGTTTTTACTCGAGAGCTATTATTGCCCTGAATGCTGCATGAGACCGAAGTCGGGGGGAAACAGTGGTTTGGTTGCTATGTAAATCACAAGGGAGAAGCAGTAGTGAATGTCTGTGTGAGTGCGCATGATTATATGTTGTGAGTCACTGAATGATGGCACTTTTTAATTTCATTGTACTATGTACAATGACAATAAAGTATATTATTATTATTATTAGAATCCTGAGCCAACCTGTGCACACCGTACAGCTGGACCGCTACCTCCCCACAATTTAGCCACTTCTCAAGGGAAGTTGGGGGTGCTGCTGTAGCAAAGAAACGGGGAACCGCAGTCATCCACCATGCTCCTTCTTCTTTTAGAAAGGGGGAAAGAGGGGGAAAGAGGGGGCTTAGAATTTGATCAGGTTGTATGGAAGAAGACAGGGACCGGTGAGGCAGGAAAAAGAAATGCAAACCATTTTCAGTGAGTAGCTCGGAGCCCTCTGTTGTACAAGAGACATGGGTGCTCCCAGCCAAAGAGGATTGTAGTGAAACTGCACTGGCTGGGCAGGCCCTTTCAAAAGACAACGATTGAAGTGACAGATGCATACTGCATAGGGTTGCCATCCCCCAGGTCCCAGCAGGGGTTTCCCCAGTTTTGGGGGCTTCAACTGGCCACCAGCCAGCTGGCTGGTGGGGGGAAGCCCTACCCCCAAGCCTGACCTCTGACAGCCACCCTTCTTTGGGAGAAAAAAGGGGTCAGCCCTTTACATGCTTTGGGGGAGAAGTTGGGAGTGTGTGTCTGCAGTTCAAGCTGCTAATTTGTAGCTTGGGAGTGCAGGCGCCAGTCCCCAATGTGATGACATCACTTCTGTGTGATGTCATCACGTCGGGGATGTCCCCCCTGGAATGACCCTGAAAGTCCCTCGCTGGGGACTCAGAGGGACCTGGCAACCCTAATATTACACATAATTTTCTGCTAGGCCGAATAGTCTACTGTCAGCGTGCAAGCTACCACTTACATCTTCCTCTTTCCCCCTTTCTTTGCTCCATGTGTCCAGAAGGGTAGAAAAAAAAAAGACATTCCCCAACTGGCTGCTCTCTGAATTTGAAGCCTGAAGCAGCTTTCCAGCACTTCCTAGGGTTGCTGGCTCCAATTTGGGAAATCCCTGGAGATTTGGAGCTGAGCCTAGAGAGGGGAGGGAGCTCATCAGGGATGTAATACAATGGGCTCCATGCTCCAAAGCAGCCATTTTCTCCAGGGGAACTGACCTCTGTTGTAATCGGGAGATTGGTTGTAGTTCTGGGAGACCTCCAGGCCCACCTGGAGGCTGTTAACCCAAGTGCTTCCTGATAGGGTCAGCTAGGATTGCCTGGAGGGGAAGAAAATGTCCTGTCCCTGTAACAGATGCTTCATGGGGTTTAGTTTACCAGGTGATGCTTTTTACCTCTAAGCCATGAAAAGCGGCCCATTTCCACACATTACGACTCTATTAAAAGGACGGAGCCTTTTCCAACCGGGTTGCGCAGCCCTAATACCAGCTCAAACTCAACTTGGCAACATGGTCCTGAGCTTTGGCCCCTTACTGTTCCTGCAGCACATGCCGAACAATGTCCTGGTTTTTTTTCCAGCCTGGCCCAAGCATGTCTGTTACCTTTTTACATTATGCAATCAGGAGACGTGGTTTGAATAGCCAAAGTACAAGTGATGGATGTATCTTGGTATCTTGCTGTTCCCCATAATGTTTTGTGCTCTCATTGCCAATAAAGGTTTGTCATGGTCATTGTGTCTGTTAGCCGTTCCAAGCACCCATATGTTAGTGTGGCCCGTATTAGGACTGGGATGCAGACCTGTTTGAACGTGACTCCTTGGACTGGCCAGAACTCTGGATCAGGCTGTCCATCCCAAAAAAAAAAAAAAAGAGCCCCAAAATGAAAACATAAAACTCTAATGTTCATAAGAAGAACAACTACCTTCAGATTTCGACTTTTTTTCTCTCCCCCCCCCCACAAGTCTATTGGCAGCATCAATCAATGCTGCTTCAGTTCAAGGAAGGGGATCTGTAAGCCATTTGCGAACGCTCCGCAAGCTGCTACTACGGCCAGCAGCTGCAGTTGCAGTTTGCATGTCGCTGGGGGGTTTGAAGTCAACCCACCCACACGACTCGGGGGGAATCATCGAGGACAAGCTGCAGGTGCTGTGGATATTTTCATTTAATATCCATTCTTGCAGTTCAGCACATTTGGTAATCTACGTGGTAAACTGTTACTTACATTTCCCCCCAGTGGATTGCGGCCAGATGCCGAAAGGAAGACAGCCACTGCAGATAGCGCTGCTGCTTCTCCTCTTTGCAGCTTGTGGCCTTCAGATGGTCGAAAAACAAAGCTGTTTTCTCAGGGCAGAAATATGCGGACCTTTTTTTTTTTTTTAATGAAACAGACGTTTTGTTGACACTAAGTAATGATAAATATTTCCAGAAATTACTTGTTCCACATATATTATGGAGTGATTTCGCTGGATGGGTATCCTCTGGGATATCCAGGGAAACTTAATGATTACGCCAAGAAATTAATATCATGATTTTGTTAACTGAGAGGTCAAGAAAGTCCACGATGACAGTGAGACTCTGTTTCTCGAGTCCTCCGTAGTCAGAGATATTTTTGAAATGCTAATGAAAGGTAAGCCAATGAACTCCTTAAATCAGAAATGGTAAGCTATTCAAAGGTGGGAGGGGTTATGTCTAAAGTTATGGGTGCTCAGGGCCCAGTTCATAGTAAAGGAGGGCAAGAAGAAGAAGAAAAGGTTTTTATACCTCACTTTTCTCTGCCTTCATGAGTCTCAAAGTGGCTTACAATCACCTATCCTTTCCCTTCCCCCACAACACGTAGCTTGTGAGGCAGGTGGGGCTGAGAGAGCTCTGAAAGAACTGTGACTGGCCCAAAGTCTCCTAGAAGGCTTCATGTGGAGGAGGAGTGGGGAATCAAACTCTGCTTTCCAGATTAGAGTCTGTCTCACTGAACTACAACACCATGCTGAATGTTATGTAAGCTAAGAGCTTCTCCCTCCCCTGATCAGTTCACATCTGTAATTGTCTCATGCTACAGGACATGTATATCTTTTGAAGAGACAGGAAAAGTCAAATTCTCATTTCATGCAGAGTGGTGGTGATCAAAATCAGGACAGGGCCAAATGATGCTTGTAGGTAGGTTTGCCAACTCTGGCTTGGGAAATTCCTGCAAATTTGGAAGCGGTAACTAAGGAGGGTTGAGTTTGGGGAAGAGAGGGATCTCAGTGGAGATGTTATGCCATAGAACCCACTCTTCAAAGCAGCCATTTCCTCCCGGAAAACTCATCTCTCTATTCTGGAAATCAGTTCTAATCCCTAGATAACATCAGGCCCCACCTGGTGGTTGACAACTCTACCAGCAGGACAACAGTTGGCTACCATCTGCTTAAAAAGCACTTCTTTTATAACAACTATTTACTTAGATCAGAACCAGCTCCATATTTGGGGCAAGATGCCCTCGAGAGCTCCCTTTTTTTTGTTTCAGCCCCCCCCCCCACAACTGCTCTGTCCAGCTTCCAAAAGACTTGATTGGCTGTTACAGGTTCAATTAACATTCCAACCTAGGCCCTTTCTGTACTGACAGCTTGCTCCAGAGAATCTGAGGAGTCAAGCCTTAAGGATTGACTTTGCAGTTGCATGCATTCCCTCTGCACTGGTTTTCCCTCCCCTCCAGTTTAGTTATTTGTATATTCTGTATGCATTCTGCATCTACAAGCAAACCCCACATTTTTTTGAGCTAACTGGCTGCCAACCCCTCCCTCCCTCCCTCCGTGAACCTGCAAAAAGAAAGGGAAGGGAGGGGGAAATTCAGGCCCACACATGCAAGACTGACACATTTGGGAGCAGGGAATCCCCTCGTCCTTTCTATTTACTGATTCCTTCTGATGCTTTCTCTGGCTTTTTAGAAGTTTGCCTGAGCAGGTTGATGCATCCTCTTGGGGGAGGAGGGAAAGAAAACAGAACAGGGAGGGAGTGTCAACCTAAAGTTAGAAATGATTAGTGATTTGAGAGTGGATGAGAACAAAGAACCAGTGCAAAAAGAGTCTTGGTAGCTGCAGGGCAACAGTGTCCTGGAAGCAGTCTGAATGCAGATTCCTATAAACAAATGCAAAAACAAGAAGAAGAAAGAAGAAGAGGAGATTGGATTTATACCCCACCCTTCACTCACTTGGAGTCTCAGAGCGGCTTACAAACTCCTTTTCCCTTCCCCTCCCCACAACAGACACCCTGTGAGGTAGGTGGGGCTGAGAGAGCTCTATTCCCAAGCTGTCCTTGAGAGAACAGCTGGTACAGAGCTATGGCTTGCCCAAGGTCATCCAGCCAGGTGCAAGTGGAGGAGTGGGGAATCGAACCTGGTTCTCCCAGATTAGAGTCCGCGCACTTAACTACACCAAACTGGCTCTCCAAACAAGAGAAAGCCCCAGAACAAAGTAAAAGTGACAGCAGGAGGGAATGCAGATTGGAAGAGTAGGATGTGCTCAGAGATGGAGGCAAAATATGGGTGCAGAAAGGGCCCTGGTAGCCTTCAGGAAATGGGCAAGAGTTTGACCTGTCCACCATATACCCATCTTTAATAATGTACTGTCTCAGATGAGAACCAGTTAAGGTTTCTCTTGTATATTGGGCCACATTTTAATTATAAACCAAATTACAATGAAATGCACATGCATGTACATACTCTCTGCTGGTGGAGGCAGAAAACTCAGCTCTTTCACATCCTTTGAAGCACCACTGATGCCAACACGGCTGAAAGGAAAAAGAAAGCGCCATGCTTCACTGCCTTCTGTCACTGCCTCTCCCATTAGAAAAGCTGGACCTCTTTGACACAACTCTTTCAACTGACAAGACTTAAAGGAGGCTAAGGCTGCGATTACACACACTAAATAATCTACCTCCAATCCATTTTCGATGCACTTTCCAACTGGATTTTTACTGTGTGAACTGGCAAAACCCAGTTAGAAAGGGCACTGAAAGTGGATTGAAAGTGGATTATTTAGTGTGTGTGACCACAGCCCATGAGAATTATGTTTTCCTTTCTCCTCCAGGCATCACCCCAGCAGTTGATGCGACATTACAGCTACCTCTTGGCTATCTCGTTTCCTGACTGGAAAGATGTCTGTTGGAAGAACCAGAACACAGTTCTGTCATGTTAGAGTTGTACTCCAGTGATCATTTCAGGGGTCTTTGGAGAGACCTCCCTTTCCCAGAGGGAGCAGATAGGTCAAATATCTGTGGTTGGTGGTGGACCTTCTGCTGGGGTGTGAGTCTTAGCAGATGGCCAGCCATGACCACTTTTGACATGGCCCCAAATTAGCTGTTGATCCCTCCCTGCCTGGGAAAGGTAATTTGGTTCCTAAGCTTCTGCAGTCTGCAGGCTATATCGTCATCCCAAAAGCTACCACTGTGTTGTGTTCTCTTCCCCTAATTCTCATGAAGGATCACAAACCTATCAAGAGATCTAACAACCAGCTTCCATTGAGGAAACATCCACCACCCCAAAATGGCATCAGCATTCTCATATCAAAGGTCCTGGTTCCAATCAGCTGTCAAAAGCCATTGTGGCAGACCCATTCTCAGGAGTATAATGATACCTGACACATTTGACAGGCAGGGTAGAGAAAAGGGATGGAAAAATCTGAGTCCTTTCCCCAGCTCTGCTCACCACAAACACTCCCCAAGAGAAGAAGCTGACCTGACCTCACCCTTGCTTTGTTTGCTACAGTGCAATGGCACTCTGATAGGTGAGGCTGCAAAAAGGCTGGACGGAGCGTTCTCCTACACTCCACCCCACCCCAGCCTTCCAGAATTGAATACAGTGCTATGCGCTGAGCTAGGGGGTGGGGAAGGCAGGTCTGTTTCTCCAAACCTGTTCCAGGAAGCCCCTATTGCCCAAACTTATCTAGCCTCCAGAAAGGAGAAAACAAATGTTTCCCCTAGCAAGACAGATGTGTTTCTTTTGTTTATTTGCGGGTTAGCAGTTTGTTTATATAGTTTCTTTCTTGTTGTGAGCTGTTTTGGGTCCCTGGGGGGGAATAGGGCACAATACTAAAATAAATATATCACAGACATGGAGGATCCAAGTAATCTCTGCCACTGTTTATAGGAAAGTCTCCCAAACTCTCCTCCCCTCTGTTTTCCCTGTCCTTTTGACCTGAGATCTCAAGAAGCGTTGTGAACCCACCAATTCGTTATTACTTTCCCTTCTCTGTTCTGGTGCATCTGGTCCCTATCCTGTCTTCCAGAGTGATCTCGTCTTCCTGGCTTGGACTGCGGTTGCCCAGCTCTCCAGATTTTCTATGGCAGTTTTGATTGATTTATTTAAAACAGTTTTATGCTGCCTTTCCATCCAATCAGGTTTCCCAAGGCAGTGCACATGTGAACATTAAAGTGTTTCAACAATTAAAACAACATTTAAAAATATAAAATAATTCAATATAAACTCATAAACAATACCAGCACCAGGGAGGAGGGCCAATAACCATTACCGGAGGTATGCCAAACAAAACAAAGAAGTCTTCACCTGCTGGCGAAGACACCATTAGAGGGTTAGGCTCCCTATACCACCATGGTAAACCATCAGCATTTACATAGCAAGTGATCATCATTTGTCCTTGCTTCTTTGTCTCTTTCCCTCATTCCCATACAGTGCGTATATTAAGACCAATGAAATTGCTGAGCAGTCAGGTTAGAACAGAGAAAAGGAAGTACTTCTTCACCCAAAGAGTGATTAACACATGGAATACACTGCCACAGGAGATAGTGGCGGCTACAAGCATGGATGGCTTCAAGAGGGAATTAGATAAACATATGGAGCAGAGATCCATCAGTGGCTATTAGCCACAAGGTACATATAGGGACTGTGGGGCAAGTGATGCTCTGTATTCTTGGTGCTTGTGGGGGCAACAGTGGGAGAGCTTCTAGTGTCCTGGCCCCACAGATGGACCTCCTGATGGCACCTGGTATTTTTGGCCACTGTGTGACAGAGTGTTGGACTGGATGGGCCATTGGCCTGATCCAACATCGGCTTCTTGTATGTTTTTATGATCTTACCAACTAAAAGAGCAGATTCAACCAGTGATTCCATGGTGTGGTATCTGGGGGCCACCACAGTACCTACCAGTGTGTGCATGCATGCTTCTTGAGTCTTAAGGATAACAATCTAATGAGTTTTGAATGGGACAGTCACCTGATTGGGAGGTCTGGCTACGTGCCCTTGGGCTGACTGTAGACAGAGGCTTTCTTATTTCTCTGGGTTTGGTAATCTCTTCTTGGGCCACCACTGTAGGAGCAAAATCTCTCTTTTCTTTTGAAACACAAAATAAACAGTGTCTCTTCTCCAAGGCAAAAGCCAGCCCCAGTTTTCCACCACCACTTCAGAGCAGGAGGTGCTCTGAGAAAGTCCAGAAAGCATAATATTTGCTTCTGCAGCAAGCCTGCACTCAGAAGCAGCAGCCCCTGTCATAGGAGGAGGAGCCTGGCGTGGAGACCTCGTCGTATCTTCTGGAGCCTCCCAACGTTTTGTAATCTGCTCTGCCATGGTGGCAGCCATTTTATGATTGTCCTGCCACTATGCTGGCACCAACTGTTCTTTCTCAAAATTCCCAAATTGCCTGCAGGCTCAACAGAGTTGGGGACCCCTAGATTAGATGGTGCTGGGTGCTGCTGGTATCAACTTGCAACTTTAGCTTTTGGGAGAGAAGAAAAAAGAATGGCAGCCTCCAACTGAAAATATAAAAAACTAGTAGTAGATCAAATGTCTTTAAGGATGTACTTGTCAGTCTCTGAGACCTCCCCCCCCCCTCCAAAGGACTTCTGAAAACACACCTGCTGCATCAATGGCTCCAACCACAATAACCACATGAAACCCTTTGCTTGGTGTACTGTATCTCTTGTTGCCACTGGATTGCACATTCTTCAAGGCATGGATTCTATGTTTCAAGAATCTGCTGTCTCCTCTTATGTGCCATGTATAAATCTAATCTCTTTGACATCTGAATCCCTCACATCACTGTGTAAATCTGACAGGCAGTCTAAACACAGTCTTAAATTCTGGCGAGGTTTGTTCTTGACCTCCTTTGTTCTTTTTCATGGATACCTGTGCAAGACAGAGGTAAGTATGGTTATCTGATTCAAAGCCTCTCAAAGTAGCCTCCTCCTCCTCCCGGCCCAGACTTAGGTCAAAAGCCCAGTTGCTGTATGCCTTGCCGACATGGCTGCAGGTTCCACATGGCAGCAGCAACAGAGAGCAGGGGAAGATTCAGGCAGGGGCCACATGGGAACAGCAGTCCGTGAAACCCAGTATGCAATGAGGAGAAATAAGTCTGTAGCACAGCAGTGTGGTTTGGATATAAAGTTTTTCTTCATGCCCTCAGTAGTGTTGGGTAGAGTTTCCTGCAAGCACAAGTCTCAGCTGTGGGAAAGGATGCACTTAGTTCTTTTGGAACACACATACGCAAAAAAGTTTTTCAGCCAAATACTCCCTGAATGAAGCTCAGTTTCAGCCCAAAACACAGCACCATTTCAGTGAAGAAGTGCTTTGGGCCCTCGTTAGAACAGGACACATCTCTCAAATCTGAATTTGTGGTCTTCAGTTGCAAGCATCCATCATCTGCCTGTCTGTCATCTATCTATCTATCTATCTATCTATCTATCTATCTATCTATCTATCTATCTATCTATCTATCTATCTATCTATCTATCATCTGTCTCTCTCAGTTTGAGCCTGCCATTCCTCCAAGGAGGGTGGGGCAGCATACATGACATCCCTGTCTTCAATTCCATCCTCACAAAAGCCTGGTGAGGGAGGTTAACCGGAGAGTCAGAGAGTGGTCCATGGTCCCTCAGCAAACTTCCTTGACAGGTGGGGAGGGGATCTGAATCTAGGATGCTTTAGTCATGGTCTGACACATTGACCACTGTGCCACATCGGCTTTTAGTACAATTCAAGGCATGTCCACAATCAGATACCTCTACAGGATAGCATGGTTTGATCCATCTCCTGCAACCTCCAGCAGCTCCAGGTAAAAGTACAATCACAGATATTTGAGGCAATCACTTTTCCTCGCCACTTGTGTATTTAACTGACACAATGTGGGCCCATGGAATTCTTTTAATTAGACAATATATAGACAGAGAGTCGATCTTGTGAGGAAGATGCTCTCATTTCACAAAATTAATGTCTATCCCTAGAAAACCAGCAACAAACATCTAAAAATATCTGTATTGTGAGTTCATCTCTAGCTCTCAATTCCCCACTGGGCCTTCCTATGCTACCCTTCTTGTAAGGTCATCTGCCTTCACCTATGATGGATGAGTATAGTGTCCATCATCTTTCTAAGGAAACCTGTGTCTTGTGCATGACAAGTTTCCACTTGGCATAAAGGGAATGTGCAGCAAAATAAAGTGTAGGGTGAAGAACCCTTCTAGTCCTATCTCTGTGGTATAGAAGGGCAAGGAGCACTGGCATCCAGCATCTTTTGGAGTTCTTCATATAAACTTATACACATGATCCTAACAAAGTGCAAATTGCTAGGGATTAAGGATCAATTACTCCTGGCCAGCTGTGTTTACAGTTGCTGTCACATTGGGTGGCAGGCCCACAGCTTCTAGGTAAGCTATGCATGTGAAGAGGCCCCCAGTCTGGAACCACCAAGGCTTTGCTTACTTTTTATTCTTTGAGGCCTGTTATTTCATTATCCAAACATCATAATATACATCAAATCAACTTTCCTGAGTGTTTTCATGTGGCCTTGGGTACAGGCTGAAGGCACATGAAAGAGCAGTGCAACTGAATCTAAGCAGGTCTGCACCGTATGCTGGAAGAGAGAAAGGATATAAACAATGTAGGACCAAATGTTTTGTTGAATGAGAACTATGGATTATGAGGTAGTTTCCACCCAAAGGCTGAAGTCAGAGATAATAGAAAAAACAGAGGCCGCAAAACATTCACAACAAATGCTCCAAGCCAACTGTTAGAGCAATCATTGTGTGTGTTAAGTACAGTCGAGTGACTTCCAATGTCTGGCGACCCTACAAATTAATATCCTCCAGCACATCCTATCATTAATGGCCTTGATCAGGTCTTGCAAACTGAATTATGGCCCGTGTTTTAATCATTCACTTGCACACTCTCTTGCCAGTGTCTGCCATCCCTACTGTCACTGCCACATCTTCCAGTTGGACAAAGCTATGAAAATGCCTACAAGTCAGTCAAGGATGTGTTCTACCATGTAGCTGCAAAGAGGGCATGAACTACAAGAGAGTCAGTGCTTTATACAAGTTTTATTGAGCCCAACGATAATGACCCTGGAGGATACACGCCTCTTCTTCAGTAAATAAGACAATTTAGTTCTTGGATGAGTAAAAGCAGCCACAAGACGCAACAAACAAGCATCTACTGTGCTGGTGCAAAACAGAAGTATACGGTTCTAAGCTTGAGATGAGCCTCATCCCGAAACATGGAGCCAATCCAATAAGGCGCTTGCCTTGCATTGCATCAGAGTTCAAACAAGGTATGCTTGCCTGGAGAAGTTCTTAACATGGAGGACACACTCCCATCTCTGGCCGAGGACAAGAGCAACAATGGCTGTCACAGGGTGAGGAGGCATGGAAGATGACAGGAGGGCTGGGGGAGGGTCTAGACGCTGTCATACTCTAGAGGATGCACAGTAGGGTCTGGTTACTTCATAATTATCTCAAACTGAGCCCGGGCTGTAGCTAGAATTTTGTAATTTGGGGGGCCTTTAAATAAGTTGGGGGGCACTGACATCACAAAATAAAAAATAAAATAAAAATAAAATTTAAAAAACTCACTTTTGCAGCATTTGCACTCTGCTTGCCTATGTGGGGAAGCAAGCCACATTTGGGGAAGGGGTGGTGGTGGGGAGTTCAGCAGGTGGCCCAGAGTTGGAAGTCCTCTGGGTGGCCCAGAGAGCCGGGGGTCTGGGGTCTGCATGGAAGTCGGGGGGCCAGGCCCCGAAATTCCCCCTCTGTAACTACAGGCCTGAACTGAGTATTATTTAAGGTTGAGGATGAGTTTTCTGAATTTAATTACAAATCATTCCTCGGAGCAGGGGGTATGTCCATGAATTAAAAAAAACAAGTCTGAAAACCCAACAAATGGTTCCATGCGAGGGAGAAGGCAACAAACAGCATGCAGTTAAGATTCAAGACTTGATACTTAGGCAGGGAAAACAGCACAAATTGCTTAGACAGTAGGTGACTTGCAAGGTACTGCAATTTTGTGGAATTTAATAAAGAACATGAAATTAAACTGACATGCTTAAAAACTTGGGCCAGGGGTGGGGGTAATTCCTAAGGATTAGAAAGTGGCAAATACAACTCCATTAGTTTTAAAAGGGTCAGGAGATTAAAGACCAGGAAACTGGAGATCAGTGCGTTTCACATCTGTCCGAGGGAATGCTTTGGAAACTTGCACACACCTGGAAAAGCATTTGGGTTAAGGATAAGCAGTACTGAACTGAGCAGGTTATGTTTAACAAACTATAAATGCCTGACCTGCTGCAGTTGCTTGGAGATACTGGAGTCATTGTCACAGAAGAGGAAAACGAATCCCTGAAAAGGGAATGAAAAATTTTAACACAATTTTTTAAAGAAAAAAAACCCCTCTTTTCACTGAACGGAAAGGGAATGTTAAACCAATCGGCATATCCTGGTTCGAAGAAAGATGTGACGGCTCTGAATTATCAGGATCGTTTCGCACCTTACAGAACAGCAAACTCCAGTTTATTTATTTATTTATTTGCTTCATTTATGCCCTTCTTTTCTCCCCAGTGGGAACCCAGAGCAGTTTATATCATTCTCTCCTCCATTGTATCCTCACAACAACCCTGTGAGGCAGGTTAGGCGGAAAGAGTATGACTGGTCCAAAGTTTACCACCATGCATGCCCTCAGTAAGAAGTCTTTTGTGGTCACACACACTAAACAATCCACTTTCAATCCACTTTCAATGCACTTTCCAACTGGATTTTGCCAGTTCACACAGTAAAAATCCACTTGGGAAGTGCACTGAAAGTGGATTGGAAGTGGATTATTTAGCGTGTGTGACCACAGCCACAGTCAGTGCTTCGTATTCAAACAGTACATGTTATGGGCCTGGCCCCTGCTCTGAGATTGAGCCATACCATCGTGCAACCTAAGAAAGTCACTGAGTTGGAAACTGTCTGTTTGTTTACATCCTGTAGCACACCATCTTAATCAATGAAGGGATTATTACTAGTTCTTTATGATTTTAAGTTTCATTGTAACTGAATGTTTTAAATGGTTTTATGTGGATTTTATGGTATTTGTACTGACTAATGTAAGCCGCCCTGAGCCTGCTCGTGGGGAGGGCAGGGTACAAATTGAATTAATAAATAAATAAAATTAATTAAAATGTTTGCAAATCCATGATTCATCCTTCCCTTTTTTCTCTTTTGCATATATCAGATATCTTAGGTGCATACCTATAAAGTGGAATGTGTAGCAGTCAGTGGCTATTTACTAAGATACGAAGGATCTCTACTGAATGTTCACCACTGAGCTTCTGGACCTACAGCTGGAGACTTCATTTATGTATAGTTTCCCTACCGGAAGCTTCAGCACCAGGTGACAATTTAAATACACTCCAATTCAACATTGTATGTCGAACATGTCATTGTCACGGCTGATTTATGGTGACCCTGTAGGGTTTTCAAGGCAAGAACTGAATAGAGGTGGTTTACCACTACCTACCTCAGCATGGCGATTCTGAACATCCTCAGTGGTCTCCCATCCAAGTACTAACCCGGGCCAGCTCTGCATAGCTTTTGAGATCCGATGAAATCAGGCTAGCCTGGTCCATCCAGGTCAGGGCAAATGCATATTAATCAACATTTAAAAGATATTGGAAAACCAATCCCCCAATATGAAAAAACGACTGCAGTCACAACAAAGCCTTAATCTCAGAACAGCATGAACTGTACATTGAAGAGAAAAAGAAATGAACCCTGGCCATCCACATTTTGTCATCTAGTCCAACCCCCTGCATAATGCAGAAATTGTTGTCCCAAGAGGTAGGTGTGTTATGAAGTTGATGTTGTGTCATGAGGTAGCTGTTGGATGAGGGAGCCCACCCCCATCCAGCAGATGCAGCAATCCACCCAATTGCCAAGATGCAGCCATCCCCCCACCCACAGGCTGGATCACCAGAGAGGAGGAGGAATGGGGGGGGACATGCAGGCGGACAACTATTCCTGTTGGCAGCAGAAGGTAAGAATCACAATAATGGGTTTAAATTAAAGGTGGGAAGGTACCAGCTGGATATTAGGAAAAACTTTTTTACAGTAAGAGTTGTGCAGCAGTGGAATCAGCTGCATAGGGAGTTCACAACAGGGAAGTTCAGACGTCCAGAAGGCAGATGTTGCTGTCTGATGGTCATGCTCTTTAAATCCACAGGGTACCACAACAATATCACTGCAAACTGCCCGTCTGACCACAACCTAACTTAAAGTTACTTGAGAACTTCATGGCAGAGTGGAGATTTGGACCTGGGTCTCCCAGATCACAGTATAACACTCAAACCACAACACTGGCCGTCATAATTGTTTGCAGTAAGCAATCTTGACAGAAATATTTGAATAGATGGATTTTCACTTCATTTTTCACCATGTGCGAATCAGCAGACCCCGCAGGGACTGGTAACTTTCAAAGCTGATGGTGCCAACCATTCATTTGGTGAAGCAATGCCTGCTGTAGTCAAAAATCCATGGTGCAAAAGTCTTGTATTTCCCCAGAATTAAATCATCATTTTGCTTTTGCTTTATTTTGCAGTAAGATGAATTTATTAACAATTTTTGGCTTTGGAAACCAAACCAATGTTTGGAAAAGACAAAACATATTTCAGCTTTGAAAACACAGAGTTATTAATATTTAAAATGTAAATTAGGAAAATGCTTTGGAATAGACACGATAGGAAAGTAGGAATAGGTAGCATTCATGAAACAGAAACACCCAGGAGAAACATGAAACCAAGTATTGTAGATAGAATGTTAACTTCCTGGCTTTAGTCGCAGATAGATCTATGACAAAATTTCTTGAAACTGTTTGATGAATTTTTCAGAATAGACATAACAGATAAGATTGCAAAATTCAGAATGGACCTCATGCCTGTGGTTATAAAAAGCATCAGAAAAGAAAAGAAAAAGCCTGCCACCATGTTCACTTATGCTGGTTTAAGTACCTTACAGTAAAGGTAAAGGTTTCCCTTGCTCGAAAGCCAGACAAATCTGACTCTAGGGGGTGGTGCTCATCTCCATTTCCAAGCCAAAGAGCCAGCACTGTCTGAAGACTTTTCAGTGGTCATGTGGTTGGCATGACTAAATGATGAGGCACACTGAATGCTGTTACCTTCTCACCGAAGCAGTACCTATTTATCTACTTGCAATTTCTTGCTTTCGAACTGCTAGGTTGGCAGGAGCTGGGGCCAGAGACAGGAGCTCACTCTGTTATGCAACCCGTGGGCCTTGAACTCCTGAGCTACTGACCTTCCGGTCTGCAGCTCAGCATCTTAACCTCTGGGCCACTGTGGCCCTTATGCACACTTTAAAAAGGATTCTCGGGACTAGGCAAGGGTCCGACCTACCTGCGGGACTGCCTTTCCCCGTATATATCCCAGAGAGCACCACGGTCTGGGGCCTAACACTGCCTTGTTGTACCAGGCCCCAGAGAAGCCAGGCTTGCTGCCACTAGGGGGAGAGCCTTCTTGGTGGCGTCCCCTTCCTGATGGAATGAGCTCCCAGAAGAGATCAGGGCCCTGCGGGATTTTATGCAGTTCCACAGGGCCTGCAAGACGGAGCTCTTCCGCCAGGCTTTCAAATAGGGGCCGCCACCCCTCTTTTTCTCCCCCATGTTATTACCATCAACAAGAGGCCTCAGAGAATACTATCTGGCTCCTTGACACTGCTGTTTGTCATCGGGGCCTGGAAATGCTGGGGTAGACTGTTCGCCATTTAATTCTACTGAGTGCTGTATGAATACTGCTAGGTTTTATAATGTTTTAATCTGTTTTAATTTTTATTGTATTTATTGTATTTATGAATCTTGGCTTGTCCAAGTCTTGTAAGCCGCTCTGGGCCTGCAGCAGCGGGAAGAGCGGCCTAGAAATCAAATAAATAAATAAATAAACCTGTGTCATTGCCTGTTGAACTAGAAAGGATTGTAGGTATGACCTTTGAGTGGCTCTTGGACCACTGCCCAGCAGCAGAGGTTGCAATGTTCTTCTTCACTTCTGAGATCTCAGGTCGACCACAGGCCCCCTCCCCCCATTCTGCTCCTCCATAGTGCATATTAGCTTCTTGCCTTTCTCATTCTATAGTTAACTATGTAGCTCTGATGCAATGATACTGCGTTCATTGAACAATATATTAGGCTTTTAATGAGCAAAAAGCAAATCAATACAGAGGATGAGTCTCCAGATCTTTTTACCAGGTCTCCCCAATCTGTAAAAGAAAGGTGGTAATTTCTAGAAACCCTCTGCAGTAGCCATAAGGAAATCAGAAGGGTAGATGTTATGGTTTTTTTTTTTTAAGTGAAATAACCAGCAGGCAGTAGACGTACTCAAGGTTCAGTATTTCTTAGGAACAACCACTGCAAACTAAGATCAGAGGCTCGAACATTAAGCTATTATATTTCCCAATGACATTCTACAGCATTCCCGGTGAATAATAACTACAGTGAATAAGCATAACTTTACCGATCTGCATGATGTTCAATAGCCAAATAATGAACATTTGATAACATGAGAGTATTATTTTAATATAATTTACATTCCAGATGTCAACAATCTGAGGGAAATGGGCAATGAAGTGGCAGACAAAGGGTGAGACCGGCCAAAGCCTCACTCATTTTTCCAAGGCTGGCTTATTACAAAAAATGTGTCATTCAAACTCTTGTAGCCACAGATGTACGCAACCAAAATGAATGTTCGTTAAACCTGGCAAGTCAAAAAAGAAGTTCCATGGGTAAATAGTATCCAGACTCTTTACTGGTTGTCTTCACATTTGTAAGAACTCCCCATTTTTTTTTTAGCGTAAGGGAGTGTTTATTGAAAATAAAATTCTAGTCATTAATATGTTTAAGAGGAAACTTAGAGCAATGAAAAATATAACTGGGGCCAGTTCTTGAACACACTGGGGAAAATGGATATATATTTTTCAAACCTGACAATGCTCAGGACTGCCTGATGGAGATGCAGGAAGCTAGTTGGCATCTTTAGAAGCTGGAAATCATTACATGTCTCAACACCGTCCTTAAAAAAATATTCCCAGACAGTATATTTTCCCTGGCATTTCCATATGATTATAGGAAACCCAGAACTGATTTGCAAAGATTGTTTGCAAGAAACACCACGTTTGATTTAATAGCATATGGCAATTTTTTTCAAAAGGCAGACACGATTAATTGTGCCAGTCCAAACCAACTGAGAACTAGGGGAAAATCCATGAGCACTGATGTTAATAATAGACACCCAGGCAAGTCTAGCTCACCACCTAGGGGTCTATAACACTAACAGAGCTAGAATTTCTGGATGCCAGACAATCTTAGGATGTCCTGGCTATACTACACAAAATGCCACATGATAACAATAACAACAACAACAACCCAGGCAATCAATGACAGAGAGCCAGTGTGGTATAGTGGTTACAGTCTCGAAGATAACAGTTTAAATTCCTCCTTTGTCACAAAATTTACTGACTGACCATGGGCTGGTTGCTTTCTCTCAGCCAATCCTACCTCAGGTCCTTTCTCATCCTTGGTTTTATCAGAGTTCAACTTGGGACACAATACCTTCCATTTATCCCTGGTTATAACAGCACCCATTTATCCCAGGACAAGTGTGGGGCAAAACCGGGGTGACCTCAATGTAATGTGAAAAAAATACCCCGAGATCATTACAGGGATGAAGTCAAGTGTAGTGTAAAATCTAAAAATACCCCAAGATAATTACAGGGGTGAACTCACGTGCAGTGTAGAATGTAAGTTTGGGGACAGGGTGAGCCAGGATTTAAGGTCTAGTGTGGAAAGAACCTCACAGGGCTTTTTGAGAGTAAAATAGGGGAGAACAACATTCTCATCTCCTTAGAGGAAGGAAAGGATAAAAATACATTAGACTGATAGAGGGAGAAAGTCAGAATACAGTTAAATGTGTTAGGTCCGCCAACTTATTGGGGCCATCTTCTATGGCAATAGAAACTTTGGTTAAATCAGTGGTCAGTTTGCTCTCTTCCTGCTTGGCTGCCATGGTGGTGGTGGTATAGTTATACTGTCTTTTCTGTGGCCAAATTGCTGTCTTCTCAGGTGCTGGAATGAGAGTGCTGAGGTTGCAGAGAAGGGTGGGGAGTTGCTTGAGGACCTTTATTTTCATCTTTGGCACAAGACACAACACCTTAGGGGGGTTTGTAGCTCACCCTTTTACTTTAATGATACAGTTCTATCGGCCGAAAGACCATGAGCTGAATCACAGTAAAATCACCGGAGACAAAAATCACTCAGTCATTCTCTATCTATCATTACCCTGGGAAAATGTTTCGCAACTCATAGGGTTATGTTAGGATCTGACCCAACCAGCAGAAATTTCAATTTGTCACCTACAGGCACATCAATAATTCCTTAGAAACAAGCATGGACAGCTTCAAGAGGGAATTAGATAAACATATGGAGCAGAGATCCATCATTGGCTATTAGCCACAAGGTATAGATAGGAACTCTCAGTCTGGGGCAAATGATGCTCTGCATTCTTGGTGCTTGGGGAGCAATATTGGGGGGGGGGGCTTCTGGTGTCCTGGCCCCACTGATGGACCTCCTGAGGGCACCTGGTATTTTTGGCCACTGTGTGACAGAGTGTTGGACTGGATGGGCCACTGGCCTGATCCAACATTGGCTTCTCTTATGTTCTTATGAGAAATCAATTTCTTCCTTATCTGTGTGAATAGGCTATACTCTAAAACACAGCATTCCAATATGTCTATCTGCCCTGATGCACACAAGCACATCCTATCAGAATAAGGCCTATTATTATATTGACCATAGAATAACTAAGATGGAATTGCATTTAGCTGAGATAGCACAAAAGCTCTCCTTTAACTTGGTACAGTTAGAAAATATGTATGGGCAGGAGATCCTTGTGAGTACAAAAGACCCAAGTCTTACCTGGCAGGGGAGACACCTTGATCACGAAGGAGGTTTTCCCAGGGTGAGGCTCATCCATTGCACTCCGGGTGTGCTGACCCCTGCGATTTCCCCAAATGCGGGAAACAAAGGGTACAAACCCTTTGAGCTCATATACATGAGCTAAATAGATCTAATTCAAAAAGCTGTTTGGAAATTAAGGTTTTAGCAGAAGCCAGGCCTAAGGGTGTAAGGAGGAGATTGGATTTATACCCTGCCCTTCACTACCTGATGGGAGTCTCAGAGTGGCTTACAATCTCCTTTCCCTTCCTCTCCCCACAACAGACACCCTGTGAGGTAGGTGGGGCTGAGAGAGATCTCTCAAGAACTGCCTTTGAGAGAACAGTTCTGAAAGAATTTATGACTCTCCCAAGGTCACACCAGCAGTTGCAAGTGGAGGAGTGGGGAATCAAACCCGGTTCTCCCAGATTAGAGTCCACACTCCTTGGCAAGCATCTGGCCAATCTGGTAATTTCCCCTATTTGGCAGGAGGAAACTCACAGGAAAAAGATAGGATAAATGACATTCCCAAGATTGAGCTGGTATACAGGACGTTAGCTGTCCCTAGGATTTAAATGAGCTGAAGATGAGGGAGCAGAATGTACTATTATTGCCAATGGCCACAAGTAAAGAGTCCCGTCTCATCATAATATCATGGTTTCCCCCCCCCCTCCAGACCAAGTTCTTCTATTCCCCTTCCATACTCCATAGCAGTGCCAAAGTCTGGTGGCTCTGAGTTCTTCTAAACTCTGGCCGAGGACAAACTGCCAATGTGGGCTGCTATGCCTCCACTTTAAAAGCAGAGGAAGAGGGGCCATGCACATTGCTGCAGCTGTCCCCCGTCAGCAGCGTGGACTCACCCATCCATGAGGCGCTGTTGTGCCGCTTCAGCCAGAGACCCCTTGAACAGGTCTCCAGCCGTCTGGGCGCGCATCGCTGCTGCTTCCTGCCGGTGTAGATGGGTCTATGACATGCAGGAAGCGGCGGCGGAAGTGTGGACATGCTGTTCTGGCGGCTGTGACTATGCAAACAGCCGCGCCTCACTGGACCAGCCAGAAGCTGTGTGCTGCAGCAGAGGAGGCTCCAGAGGATGGACGGCGGTGTGGATGCGCCACTCCTCCTCCTCTCTGGTAGGGTCCCACAGCACTGCAACCAGTGCGAATGGGACGCCCCGCACCCATTTCCCCATGCAGCTTCAGCCCCCACAGCTGTCCCGGGGCAAATTCCCAGTCTGTCCTCAGCCTCTGAAGAGTCTGTCTGAGAAATACCTTCATTTGCTTACAGTCATTGTCACACCACATGTTTCTCCTACCCTGGCACCTAGATCTCTTGGATCGATAAACAATTGCTGGTTTTAAAAAGTCAGACATTCTGTCTAACAAATCCAACAGTTGGTCAGAGGGGGCATTCTTCCGATACTGGCTCTTCTGTTCTGGGCAATAGTGCTAGTGTACCAGTCACTGAAGCTCCTTTAATGAACACCTAAGGACATATAAACAAGTATTGGCCTTAGAGGGGTAAGTTTTTCATATATTCATTAAACAATTTTAGTCCCACCCTTCTGAACATAGGTCCAGGTAGTATATAAAATCAATTCATATTTACACATAGCAAACTATCATAACCTTATAAGGAAAACAACCATCGAGGCTGCACTTAAGACCAGAAATTATATCCCTCTCCAAATAGGTTCTCTAAACATTCGAAGATTCATGTCCTCAGCCATCCATATCTCATCAGTCCATAGAACAAATTTAGAGTCCAGTGGCACCTTTAAGACCAATAAGGGCCGAGTTCAGACTGGCAGTTTGGCCTGATATAGGCCTGCTTTGCAAGCGGATTAAGAGAGCCTGTTCACACAGCCACAGCTGCCTGGCGTTGCTGTGCTGCACTCACCCCGTCCTGAAACACTTTCATCCCACTTTAAAAAGGTACCTGGTGAAACTGGTGTCAAGCCGTCTGGGTGCACGTTCATCCCACTTCCTGGCAGTGTGGGTGCAAATAAGCTGCACATCAAGTGGTGCTGGTAATGTACAGAATCGCCTGACTTGCCCCGGTCCAAAAGAAGCCCGTTTGACTTGCACCAGGGCCAGGGCTTTCTCGGTGGCGGCTCCTTACTGATGGAATGAGCTCCCGGATGACATCAGGGCCCTGTGGGACTTATCGCAATTCCGCAGGGCCTGTAAGACGGAGCTCTTCCGCCAGGCTTTCAAATAGGAGCCGCCATCGGATGGAGAACTGGTTTTAACATCGCCCTGGTCCTGGGGGGAGTACCCCCGCCGCCTTCGCTTACCGGGAAACTCGGATGTCGCCATCTTCGGAAATTTTATGGGAATTTTATTATGTATTTTGTATTTGTATTTTAATGTTTTTATATTGTAAACCTATAAGGTACTGGAATTTGTTAGCCGCCTTGAGCCGGTCCCCCTGGCTAGGCGGGATATAAATGGAACAAATAAATAAATAAATAAATAAATAATGTGAACCTGCTGATCCAGCTGCTGCACCCATGCGCAGGTTGGCAAAATGGACCAAAGCTGCACACCACCTCAGCACCGCTGCCAGGGGCTGCCCCCCACTGTGAATGCTCTGTTCCGCTTCCTCCCCAGGATGGTCCCACATCAGTCCACGCAGTGCGACCGGAAAGCCCCACAACAACTCGGCCCGGGTCTTTTTGCCCCGCTTCCCTTGTACTTCATTTTACCACATTTTCAGATACAATGGAATGGGGTGTAAGGTTCAAACTTATAGACAGACAGACTGAACAGCAAATTAACATGTTCATTCCACTGTATTTGAAAAAGTGTGTTTTACACATGAAAGCCCATACCTCAAATAAACCTTTGTTGGTCTTAAGGGTGCCACTGGACTCTAACTTCGTTCTACTGCTTTAGACCAACACGGCTGACTACCTGGATCTATCACCTGTCCATAGTGAGTCTCCCCTAGAAATGCCTTGTTAGAAATATCTCTGCTTGTGAAATTAATTAGCCCTTTATTTATTTACTGGATTTTTTTTAAAAAAAATCCCATCCTTCTGCCAAATGGCTCAGGTCAGTATATATGGTTCTCCCTCTTCACTATTTTATCCTCACCACAACACTGTGAGATAAATTAGGCCGAGAGACAGCAGCTGCTTCAGGGTTAACTCTAGAGGTCCATGGCACAGTGGGAAGTTAAAGAGGGGCCTCTTGGATCCTTGTTCAACCTTCTAACCACTACACCATGCTGGCTTTCCTTCTCGTTTACAGAAGGTGACAGAAAAAGGATTGAGAAATTAGGAAATGCTTATAAAAGCCTAGTCTGCTTCTTTGGGGATCCCATGTTGATTATTACATATGCCAAAATCCCTCCCAGTTTAGATGTGAGAAAGAACTTGATACGAGATCCAAAGAAAGGAACTTATAGAAGGAAATGGGTGGATGATGGCCTGCCCTTTAAAGGCCTTGCCCAAATTCCCAAAATATGAGGATCTACCGTTAATCTGCCCATGTGCTGATTTTATCACTAAAAAGAGCCACAAATCTCTAGAAAACTGAAGCTAGGAGAAATGGTCAGAAATCCTCAGCATAGCGAACATGATTCATGCCATTTGACAGTTTTGTAAATCCCAGCAGTAAATTTTACAGCGGTTTTATTTGATCCTCTCCTTGTCCAATAATAAATCTGTGCCCATTCACACACTTAAAAAATGAGAATTATTTACTTCTTCCAGATCGAGAGACATCAAATTCCACATCTATTACACACTTACCACAGATGTTACTTTTTTTTAAAAAAAGGACGAACCAGGTGCTAAACATATTTTATTCTGATGGGTAATTTCTGAAATTATTGCAATCAATGAGCTAATAATAATGGTGGCCGATGATTAGGCTAAGTTATTATTACCTATTACATTTAATCATTGACAGAAAGTCAATTGGGCCTAATTAGAGAAATCATCCTTGGGTAGCCTAGAGCAGATGGCAGACATTTGTGCTTCAGCTTGCAACCCTGGAGAGCTGATCGGCAGATGAAGTTGGGATGAGAGTGAGCAAAAATATGGTTAACAAAAACACACTTTAATGGCATGATACAACAGGCCAATGATGGCAAGCCAAGGCTCCTCTAATTTGCTCTTCAACTCACTGTTGAGGCACCATGATTAATGGTGATAAAGAAACAGAGGGTACATCATTCTTAAAGACTTTAATCAGGGTAAGTGATCGCTATCTCCAGACTGGCTAGTCAGGATCAACAAATGGGGAATCCACAAAGACTCACAGGGAAAAGGAAGACCTATCCCCTCCTTCCCCACCACTCCCTAGCCTCAAACTGTGTAAGCCCATAGCACGGTGATTCCTCTGGCTTGAGGCCACTGTTTTGACTCAAAACCTCTAGCAAAGCCCCCACCAGCCACCTGATCAGGCAAGGTGTGAAAGATGTGCTTTCAGCTGCAGATGACTGCCACACAGCTGATAATTATATCTGAACACAAGAACATATGAAGAATCCTTCTGGATCAGACCAGTGGTCCATCTAATCAAGCATCCTGTCTCACACAGAGGCCAATGAATTCTTCTGGAGGTTCAACCGCAGAGAGGAAGAGAAGGAGGAGATTGGATTACAATATGCTTCCCTTCCTCTCCCCACAACAGACAGCCTGTGAGGTAGGCGGGGCTGAGAGAGCTCTGAGAGAACAGCTCTGACAGAACTTTAACTGACCCAAGGACACCCAGCAGTCTGCATGTGGAGGAGCAGGGAATCAAACCTGGTTCTCCATATTAGAGTCTGGTACTCTTAACCACTACACCAAACTGGCTCTCATAGAGGCCAAGGCCTTTCCCTGATGTTGCCTCCTGGCTAGCAGCCACTGCTAGACCTATCCTCCATGAATCCATCTAACCCTCTGTTAAAGCTATCTATGCCTGTCATCATCACTACATTCTCTGACAGTAAATTAGACATCTTAATCACTTGCAGCTCTTGTCCTCTCTCTCTCTCCCTTGCAGTCCTTACACCCTCTGCTGACCTCAACCTTCCTTTCACTCTTCTTCTTCTTCTTTTTTTTTTTAAAAAAAGCTTGATGCTTGGGTGCCATGTTGGGTTGCTAAAGCAAGCTTTATTTGATCCTCTCCTTGTCCAATAATATCACATGATGTGTATATATGGGTAGACAGAGATTTTTTTTTTTTAAACACGCTTTTGGTAATTTTTAACACCACCTCCCCGAAACAGTTCAGATTTCCCCACAAGCCTGGAGTTTCCAGCAGGTCTGTAGAAACATCTTTCATATCCCGATGTGGTCCCATTGTTCAGAGTTTTTGATGCACACAGTGTGGCCAGATTTTGAAACAAACATATAATAATAGAAGAGAAGAAGAGTTGGTTTTTATACGCCGCTTTTCTCTACCTTAAGGCGTCTCAAAGGGGCTTTACAATCACCTTCCCTTTTTATCTCCACAACAGGCCCCATGTGAGGTAGGTGGGGCTGAGAGAGTTCTGAAACAATTGTGACTGACCCAAGGTTGCATGTGGAAGAGTGGGGAATCAACCGCAGCTCTCCAGATTAGAGTCTGCTGCTCTTAACCACTACACCACGCTGGCTCTAATAATGCCTTTCGAGAAGCTAATCTGGGCATATGTACACTATATACAGGTATTGTTGGAGCAAAGGTTCCATTCCACTAACAGTGCAGACTCTCTTTGGTTCAAGGAACATTTGTTTGCCAGAAGAGGCTTTAGGGTTGTCATCTCTGAATTGGAAAATTCCTGGAGATTTGGGGATGGAGTCTGGGGAGGATGGGGTTTTGGGACCTCAGTGATATATAATGTCATACAGTTCACCCCTGAACCTGCCATTTCCTCCAGGGGAACTGTAATCTGGAGATTAGCTGTAATTTCAGGAGTTCTCCAGTCCACACCTGCAGGTTGGTGTCCCTAAAAAGTATGTTCCATAAGTAGAGAAAGGCTCCATCATTAAAAAAAACAAAACAAAACTGGAACCTTTGGATCCAACCAAGGATTTTTTAATATGTAGTGAAAAGTACTGGAGCCAGGAGGCCGGTAACAGTGAAATCAGCATGGTAGTTTATTGCGGGTCAGATGGAAAATGGAAAACCCCAGGCTCAGAGCCCTCTTTTATTCTGGTTGAAGACACACCTCCAACCTCGCTCAAATGTCCTGATAGGACCTTACAATAGTGGTTATATTGCATAGGTCCCCTGGAGGAATCTAGGTACATTATTGGTGACCTTTCAGGATCTGGCCAGCTTTTGTTCTACCTGGCCAAAGCTCAGGTAGATTTTGCCCATTTGCGAATGGCCATGTGGCAGTCGCCATTACATGAGCACATGGCGACCGTGATAGTAATACACAACATGTAGTTTATATCCTTTTTCCTCCATTCAAGGTGTGAAATACATACGAGTTTAACCAGAAAGTGTAGTTGGATGAGAAGTACTGAGAATTCTGTGCTAGAAATTCTAGCCCTCAATGTTCCCAGGGTTCTCTGTGGGGCCCAAAGTTCCCAGGGTTCTCTGTAGACCCTCTAAACACAAAATGTGTTGCTCTTTCACCAAACTATAATTCCCAAGATTCTATAAGAGAGAAAAAATTACCATGAAACTGCTTTAAAATTGATATATGCTTGCAGTGGCAATCAGCCCAGAGAAGCAACTCAGTAAATTATCATTGTACAGAGAGAACTACTACTGGGAAAGGATAGCCTAGTTTTCTGCTAAAGTATCTTTTCTCTAGCATGGAGCAACATAAACAGAGGTGTCTTTCCTCTATACTTACTCTCAGGGCTATTTTTGGGCAGGAACACACAGGAACGGAGTTCCATCTGGCTTCCAAGTTGGCCACACCTACAGCCTCCCCCCCCAGGTTCCTCAGGCACCTTGCAAGCCACGGGCACCTGGGGAAGCCGATCCTGGGAGGGAGCTGCGCTGTCAGGGGTGTGGCCTATTATGCTAATGAGTTTCTGGTGTTGGGTGTGGCCTATTATGCTAATGAGTTCCTGCTGGGCTTTTTCTACAAAAAAAGCCCTGCTTACTCTGGTTATAAGTCATCACCATATTTTAGGTAATGAAGGAAGGAAATCCTAAATTCCTAGGACTATGATCACAACTGCAGTAAGTTAAAGTTTAGTTTGCACACACATCATATATCAATTGAATAAGTACTGATTAAATGTGGACCTCCTATGCTTGCTTCAGGGAGTGAAGGCATGGGCTGGGATGCCTAAATAGATAGTTTTAATTTTATATGGGGTAGAGAAATAGACGAAGGATGTGAGGGGAAAAGAAAAGTAAACATAAGGCATTTTTTACAACTGTTAAAGTCAATGTAAATGTGAATGAATCAATAGGTTTAGGTAAATCATTATAACATTATAGCATTACCAATAACACTTTCCCTAAAATACATTATTTGCTATTCTCGATTTGAAAGGAACTATGAAGAAAATTGTGTAAACAAATGCTCTCAGCCTTTTGTATAAATTTAAAATAAATGGAAAAACCATTTAAAATGATTTATAACAACAGCACAATAACAAATATAGAAAATTCCATATCTTGAGAATCATATGACTATGAAAAATTGGTAACTATTGATTAAATAATCAAAACAGAATACTGTATGCCCACATATTGATGATGATAGCATTACTGTTCCATTGACCTGTTGATTCTGAACAGCTGTATGACAAGCCAAAATAACACCGTGTACAGCCAATAAGGCAATATTTTACAATCAGGCAACCTCTTATTCACATTAAAGATAATGTATTCTCAAGACTATTCAATATATGTAATTTCAATACTTTCTGTAATCAGTGTATTCAATGAAACATTCACAAAATTGGCAGACATCAAAGTTTCTTGTCAACAATATCACACTATCATTTTAAATGTAAACATATCCTCAGGAATGAACAAAAAGGAATACATCAGAGGCTCTCATCAGTAGGACTCCTATAATATTCCAAGCATGACAAAATACAATTTTCATTCCAAAAGCAATATCAAAATAATCGTAACAGTTCTGTCTTTTCAGATAACTGTGAAGGTGGAATCAGCGACAACATGTGGCTCTGCTCCTTAGGTGTTAGGAAGAGCTTCTGCTTGGCATGCAGAAGGTCCCAGGTTCAATCCTCAGCATCTCCAGTTAAAAGGATTGGGCAATAGGTGATGTGAAAGACCTCTTCCTGAGACCCTGGAGAGCCGCTGCCAATCTGAGTAGACAATACTGACCTTGATGGACCGATGGTCTGATGCAGTATAAGGCAGCTTCATGTTTAAATGGCTGGCTTGGCAGCTTGGTTTTGGTGCAGCTGAAAGCACCCGAGTAAAAGCCGAACAAAATCACCTTTTTTCAGGCTCAGCTATATCAGTTGCCAAATATAGACCTCTGATCTATATTCGACTTACATAATACCTGAAAAATACTGACAATGCTTCTGCCAAATGCACACCCCCAGAGGCAACCCAAACATCATATGAAAACAACTCACAGCACTTGCCTGCCTCTGTGAGTCTGGAAATGTTGGCCCTCCTACAACCCTGTTTTATCTTGGGGTGTCCTTCTGTCCCCACAATACAATAATAAGATATCACTGGAGGTAAGAATGAGGTGAGGACTAAGGTCTTTTGCTTGGGTTAAGGGTATGTGTGACATGTGTTCAACAGGAGCAGCGGTAATTTTTTCTTCTGGGAAAGTGAGTACAATTTTGTTGCCAAAGGGGAAGCTGTGGAACAAATGCCACCCTTAATGGTGGGATGAATATAACTGACTAAGCAGTATAGGCTGGTAAACAGGAGTTGGCCTAAAACCACCTGTGGTGTCTAGGGAGTAGAATTCTTAGTCACCTACGCAGTCTGGAAGTATCCATCTGGTGTGGGCAGGCTGTTGTTTTCTCTTTGAACAACTGAAGCTGGTTGCTGACTTCAAATGCAAATGGAAACTCTTCTGTTTCTCTTTGGAACACAGAGTGTACATCATCACTTACTGAGTCCTCTGATCTCTTATGAAACCATAACATGGCTTAATACATGGCCCATTTCATTTTCTTTCCTGTCAATTTTTTCCCCCAGTTCAAAAAGAATTTAAATGACACCTACTATGTAGGCGTACTTAGGGATTTTTTCCCCCCAAACTCCTTCCAAGCTTTCATTTAGATGCTCTTTTACTAGAATTCCAAGCTACATAGGGCACAATCCAACCACAGGGAAGTACTTTTTGAGTTTCATTGGAGAGTTACGCATGAGCTTGACAGTGCAATCCTAGTCAGAATTACTCCATTCTAAATTAATTGGAGTGAAAGGGGATTAGAAGAGTATAACTCAGTTTAGGACTGCTAGATTCAAGTCCAGTAGCATCTTAGAGACCAACAAAATTTTCAGGGTACGAGCTTTCAAGAGTCAAAGCTGATGATGGAAGAAGAAGAGAGAAGAAGAGATTGGATTTATACCCTGCCCTTCACTACCCAAGGGAGTCTCAGAGTGGCTTACAAACTCTTTTCCCTTCCCCTCCCCACAACAGACACCCTGTGAGGTAGGTGGGGCTGAGAGAGCTCTGAGACACCTGTCCTTGAGATAACAGCTGGTACAGAGTTATGGCTTGCCCAAGGTCATCCAGCAGGTGCATGTGGAGGAGTGGGGAATCAAAGCTGGTTCTCCCAGATTAGAGTCTGCGCACTTAACCACGACACCTAACTGGCTCTCTTTGGAAGCTTTGACTGTTGACAGATCACATCTCTAAGATCTTGTTGGTCTTATGCTACTGGACTCAAATCTAGCTCTTCCACTGCAGATCAACATGGCTACTCTCTGAAACGATCTGCTGAGGGCTGCATTGTAGAAGATCCCTCCCCTGGAGGGATCCCCTTTGACTGGCCCATGTCCCTTGTATTAAAAAAAAAGGGTAAGCAGTTTCCAAGGAGTGTTGGAACAATGGCAGAAGTGAACAATGAAGAAAAGCTAGATAACTGTGGGAATGGTGGGAATGAGAGCATTTTGCCTGCTGCATTCAAAATTGGAGACTTCTTAGCCAGGTAGGAATAGAAGGGGACTGATTTGCTACTACATAAAATTTAACAGTGTTTCATGGAGAGCATTTCAGCCAGCACAATATAGGTGGCTTCTAGCACCTGAGAGACAAGACTGGCTTGCTCCTAAAACAAACACTTGCAATGGAACCAGAAGATAAAATGCAGAAAATAAAGAAGAAGTTAAGCATTGGTTTGCTCTTAACAAACATTGAACTGTATCAAGAGGCTGATACCTTTCCATATAATAGGACTACTCCTGAGGAAGATGGGGATGAAATGAGCTCATATCCAGGTGCTCATTGAGTATGATGGACTTTCCTTGTAATGTTGTAAACTTTTATTGAGAGTATAACGAACTGTTCCTTGTAATCTTGTAAGTTTGATTTAAACATATAAAATGTTCTAGTCATTCATGTCACAGTGTTTGTTTGTTTGTTGTATTTTCCATATGGATACCTGTGACCACTTCTTGTTTTTTTTCCTCAGCAGTGTTTGCAAGGGAGCTTACAATTGTAAAAATACAAAAAAAACCCCCAGTAAAACAATAACACAAGATAAAAGGATGTCTTATAATTGTATTATATTAAATTCTGTTGAGTGTTGTATTTGGGTGATATTTATATCTGTGCAGGGGAGGGAGGGTGAAAAGTCTAATGAAATAAATGTATTGTTTTCAGTGGGAAGAGTTTTGGCCTTGCACTTAAAGTAGGCACTAGGAGATCATCAAGGATGCCACCACTGAAAAGGCCCTGGCCTGGATCCTGATGAGCATTTCCATGGGTACAACTATTTCCACTCACAGAGTGCAGTCACATGTGCTTTTAGATCCAACATAGCATGATCTAAAGGGCATGATCAGACAACAACAGCTGGGAAAGGTCCTGCAGTTGTTGGCACCCTATGCTGCCCCGCCGCAGAAATTGAGTTAAAAGACACCGAGGAACGTCGAGTCCTAACACTTGCCAATGGGCCATGGACAGACATTTCCCAGTCTGATTGCTCAAGCACACTCTCAAGTTGTTGGGATGGTCTGATCATTCCATCCCGACTTGGTGCTGTTTTTTTCCCCCTGCTTAGCAGTATGCACGTAATCGCATACTTCATGGGGAGCCCTCAGTGCGGAGGTGCGATTCCTCATTTATGTGCATGGGAAACAAATGGCAAAAAAACCCACTTGCACCTGGTGGTGTCTGATCACACAGTGATGGGCTGAGCCTGCAAGCCAAATTCCTCCCAAGGAAATAGGGGCACTTCCCCTCTGCTCCAAATGGCACATGTGACCACAGCCACAGATTCTTCCTGCCTTCACCCCTTGGTAGAATCCTGAAATGCCCCAAGAAACCATGTCCTCCAGATCTTGCTGAGTATATTCTTACTCCAGCACCTCAGGAAAATAAAATAGCAGGATTAGATTTTGAATCTGCCATTTATTTAGTTCATTTATACCTGCCTTTCTTCCTAGTGGGGACCCAAAGCGGCAGCTTACATTATTGTCCCTTCCTCCATTTTACCCTCAAAAAAAATCTCGTCAGATAGGTTAGCCAGACAGTGTATGTGACTGAGCCAAGGTCACCCAGCAAGCCTCCACTGCAGAATGGGGATCTGAACCAGGGTCTCCCAGATCACCACTGTACCAGCATAGCTCTTGGGCATTGCTAGTGTTTTTAAAAATAATTTTAGATTGAGTGCACAAATTTATAACTAGACAATCCCCCCTATACTTCATTTGGCTCTGAGGAAGGTCTGGATGGTTTCAAAAATTTGTTTCTAAAACTAGTGTTATATTGTTACAACTGCAGTCATTGTGACTGCTGGCATTCTTGTAACTTTTTGGGGGTGCTACTAAAAAGCTTCCCTTGCCCTGCAAACACAAACAACAGCAGTGGAAATGCCACTCACACTGGCAGCAACACTGCTTCCATGCACAGCCTTGACATCTGTCAAAATAACTTTAGAGCGAATTTGCAGCAAACTGGTAACTGTTCAACACACAGGATCTTAGCTAGAGAGCAGCCACAGGGTCTAACAAAAGGCTAAGGCAAATGACCCGTTAAAATGGATGAAATAATATTTTTATTCCCAAATGCAATTTGTAACACATTATAGTTGAAGTGGTCCTTGTGAGACAGACAGCAGCTCAATTCACAAGTCTGCCACAGAGCAGATGTTGCACAAATAACCTCTAGTGAGAACCATCCAGAGGGATGTGATGAAACAAAACAGAGCATGAATGTTTGGTGACATTTAGGTATTCATCCCCTTGTACTAAAAATAGATTTAGTATCCCATAATTGTGTCTTGATACTCAGAGAAGATGGATGGCGTGGTGAGAGTCAAAATTCTGAAGAAGTGCTCCATCTTCTGCAGCAAACGAGCCAAGCCAGAAGAAATGTGGTCTGTGCTTGTTAATTGAAAATAACTTTGTTATTTAATTGCTCCCCAAGAATGAAGTTCTGCTCTTGCGGCTCAAGTAGGAGGATGGAACAGATGCAGGGAATTAGTGGACCCAAATCTTATAGCATAAGGGTGGGCAGACAACCCACCCTCTGTCACCTCTTTTGTCATCCTCAGTAGGATTCTCCGAAGTATTTTGTGTCCATTCATCAATGGCAACTTTGCTATTAGCAGCATCTATTTTCCTCACACAGACCCTGTGCTTTGATGGCATTGCACTACACAAACATAATGAAACATGCAAGGCAGAATTTTGGAAGGATACAGGTCTTTGTGTACCTGCCCAGGTGGAAGTCACCTCCGCTCTGGTTCTTCTGGAGATGATTGGGAATTTCTCATCCAAAATCCCCACTGCAGTTTTGCTTCTCCCTAGAGTGAATGGAATCTGCAATTCTTTATTCTGGTACTTCGGGTGGCCTTGCAGCAAGTTTTCCCCATTCAATGTATTATTTATTATTCGTAACAAGATTTTTGCCCTGCCTTTCTGCCCCCACAGGGCCACCAAAGCTTATTTCAGCATTCTTTGTGGCTCAGCATTATATGTATAAAGGATGTATGTTATGGCTTGGATCCAGAGATGCACAAGCAGAAACATTAACAGACTTGGCACTATTCTGCATATGCAAGACATTGTGTGACACCCAACACTTCCCTCCCTATGTGTTACAGTGCTGAGAAGTTGGTTACAAAAATGTCTTGTACAAGTGGAAAGTAGGGACAGGCATAAACCTGCTGATGAACGAAAGTTCATCATGAATTTTAGCTGGTTCGTGGTTTGCGAAGCAATGCTCGCAAACTGAAGAACAGCCATGAACTTTCACTAATTTTGATGCAGTTTGTGGCAGTTTGTAAAGAGCAGAAAGCAGGGGCTTAACTCCTGCTTTTGGCTCTTGTTGAAAAAACAGCTGAGCCCACCTGTTTTGTTTAAATGGCTCCCAGCCACTTCACACCCTGCTTTCTGCTCGCTGCAGATTTTTGCAGATACCACTGCTTTCTGCTCCCTGTGAAAAGCCGTAGCAAGCAGAACACAGGGCTTTAAACTTTAAATGACTCCATAACTGATACAAACCGGTTTGGTTTGCAAACCAGTGTAAGCGTTCATGATTCAGACACAAACCAGACACAAACCGTGCCATCCATAGTGGAAACCCAAGTTGGAATACAGCAGGTCTGATTCAGGGCAAGTGACTACAAAGGTCTCTTTCTTGCATTTCCACTTGCACAAGAGCTAAAGCTCTGAATCTAACCCTGTATATATAAAGATCAGATTAAATCTATGCAAGATGAGTACACAAATCAAACAAATTTACAAAAACCCACAGCAAAAAGTAGAGAACTGAAATTACCCTTTGTAAAATAAATTCTCTTAATTTCTTTTGATGCAATTTCTCCCTGAAATGTTACAATCCATTTCATCTCCTCTTTTTAGGAATGTGGAGTCTGTTTTAAATCAATTCCATTTTGCTAAGAGAAATTCAAAGAAAGGAGGGGCAGGTAGGGAAGTTCTGTGAAATTTTAGAATTTCACTGTGTGGATGCTCAGAGCCAGACAAGGAATTCCGGAACATTCCTGTCATCCTGCTACAGCATCTTCTTCTTCAAAGAGAAATAAAAAAAATGACAGAGAAATCCCTCTTTTAAAAGAGAAAAACAAGGAGAATAAGCGGAATCAATGGCTATATCTAAAAAAGCGAATTTCAGAAAAAGAAATTCTCCTCTCCACACCAAAAATACTGACAATAATATTTAAAAAATGCAAAAGAGATGAAATAGAGGATATACATTTATCCCTATTGTTGACAAGCACGAAGACTTTTCTCATGCATTGGTTAAACTCTTATGAAGAAAGGACTGCGTGGATGAGATGTGTTAACATCCATCCGGTGCCTGAAATGAGCAGGTCATTTCTGCACTGCCTAACAGAAGACTGATGCTGTCAGTTCAAACAGAACCAAACACTTCTTAAGTAAGGGAAAGGAAGAAAATGGTTAAACTGCCATGTCCCCTACCCCTTCTCATGTTCCCCTGATGGCACTGATCACAGTTTAGGTGGGCATGACCAGGAGGTCCCCACAGATAGGTTGCCTCCCATAACACATCTGCTTTTCCACATGGGGGATACTGGGTTCCATCCAGTGTTCCCTCTAAGCTGAGTTAGTGTGAGCTAGCTCACAGTTTTTTAGCCTCCGGCTCACACATTTTTGTCTTAGTTCAGGAAGGATGGCTCCAGAGCAAACTGATTTATGCAGTAGCCAAATCCTCACTCACAACTTTAATACCAGTAGATCACAAAGTTGGATTTTTGCTCACAAGACTCCACAGCTTAGAGGGAGCATTGCAGTGCTACTCGATTTGGTGGGAGTGTTATCATCCCCCCCCCCATAAACTGGCTTGACCATGTTGAAATCAGCCCCTACTAAGTAAGCATAGAAGACTGTAGCCAAGGTTTACAATCCTGTGTACACCTACGAGCCACTGAAATCAGTGTGACTTGTGAGTATGTATATATGTGTGTGTGTATGCCAAAAATATGTGTTGGATCACAGTCATGGTCCAGGTTTTACCCATCTTGCAAACAACTACACAAAGAGGCAAGATGTGATGATTGAGACTGGAGCGGTGGAAAAGAGGATATTTTGTTCACCCACTTAGTTCCCTTCTTCCAGAAGGCTGTGGCATAATGCCTGGCTGGTGGTAAGAAGCCGAGTTCAAGTTTCCATTTCCCATCATGCCAGGTGATGAGTCTCTTTTGCCAGCAGAAGCCTTCAAAGGACTTGGAAGTCTTGCATCCAGCCTGCATGCCACATGTTGGCAATGGGGATATTGCTCTGGTGGGAAGAGGATTATGCAGTAGCGTCTCCCAAGTTTAAACAGAAGCTTCCTCAGGAGAACATTTGGGGATTGAAAGAGAATAAGGCCAACATCTGCATCACTGCAAACCATTATGGCCAGTTAACTTTTATGAGCCCACTCCAATGTCCACTGAAGTCTGCCGAAAAACCCACCTAGCAATCGACTCCGGTAGGCTCTGGATGAGGTCCAATCACATGTCATTCGAAGAGAAAGAACAGTGGATGTGTTTGTAGCAGAACCAGAAATGCTTTTAGTTGAATGGGGAGGGAATGAAGGAATAAGAGAAGAACATCTGTACTTGTTGTGTAACATTTTTGCTGAGAGGACTGTTATTCATAGACAGCTTTAAAAGGGGATTTTGGACAGATTAAGGGAGGATAGGTCTAAAAGAAACCCCTATATTTGGAGGCAGTAAATCTCTGAATACCAGTGCCAGGAGGCAACATCAGGGGAAGACCTTGGCCTCTTTGCCCTGTTGATGGCCCTGCAGAGTGACTGGTTGCTCACTATGTGAGACAGGATGCTGGACTAGATGAGCCACTGGTCTGATCCAGCAGTGCTCTTCTTATGCTCTGTAAAGCTAGAGATGGGTAAATAATTTTAAGAGAGTTGTTTCAGAGTAGCATAATCTACAATGAAGAAGAATAGATGGATTTATACCTTGCCCTTCACTCAGAGTCCCAGGGTGGCTTACAATCTCATTCCATTTCCCCTCCCCACAATAGACACCCTGTGAGGTAGCTGGGGCTGAGAGAGCTCTTTAAGAACTGCTCTTGAAAGAACAGCTCTGAGAGAACTTGTGACTGACCCAAAGCCACATGGTGTTCTCCCAGATTAGAGTCCGCGCTCTTAACCACTACACCAAACTGGCATACACATCTGCTTCTTCAGCTTCTTCATATCCACTTCTTCGGATCCATAGCTGTGCTTGATTAAATAGGGTTTGTTTTTTTTTGTAAAGAAATTTTTATTTTTAAAAAAAAACACATCAAAAATAATACATTTACCTTATACAAATCCCTTTTTCCATATTATATAACATTTTGTTCTATTTGTACATTCTATTTTTATCTTGTTTTGGTGGTTTCCCACCACCTCTGAAGCATAACACATTTTCCATTTTATTCAAAATAGTAATACTATATCTATGTTTCATTTCTGTTAACGGTTATATATCTTTAAAATACTTATACACCAATTCTTATTTTCTATATTCTTATATATTTCTAAATAAAAACAGCTTCATTGTCTAATTTTAACTAAAACCTTCATATAATATATTTCTATTCCTTTATGCTATTATAACCATGTATAAATGTAGTTTTTCATATCCCAGTATTTTTCCACATATTCTTTCAAATCTTTCCAGTCTTCTAGAAAGGTCTCTGAGTAGAGATTATTCAATTTTCTAGTCCATTTATCCATTTCAGCCATATATAACAGTTTTTTCAACCATTCCCACACCTCTGGTATTTTTTCATTTTTCCAATTTTGTGCATACACCATTCTTGCTGTTGTAATCATATACCATATTATTGTCCTTTTCTTTACATTTATCTCTTCTAGTTTAAGTCCTAGCAATAACATTTCAGGCAACTTCTTAAATGTACATTTCAAGATTTTTTCCATTTCTGCATGTATTTTGGACCAATAAATCTTTGCTTTATCACAAGTCCACCACATATGATAAAAAGAACCTTCTTTCTTTTTACACTTCCAACATTTGTTAGACATATTCTGACCAATATTTGCAATTTTTTTTGGTGTCATATACCATCTATACATCATTTTAAAACAATTTTCTTTTAAGTTATAACACGTAGATATACTCGTAGCATTTTTCCATAAAAATTCCCAAGATTCCATTTCAATGTCTTTGTTAAAGTTTATCGCCCATTTTACCATTTGTTCTTTTACCATTTCATCTGCATTAAACCATTTTAGCAAGACTTTATACATTTTAGAAATCATTTTTTTCCCGCCTTCCTCCCAAACTTGTTCTATTTCATTATTTTTCCCCTGAAACCGTGTTTTTTATCACTTCTATACAAATCATATATTTGTCTATATCTTAACCAACCATAATCAAAGTCAATCTGATGCTGCTCCTTCAGTTTGAAATCTTTACCATGTCTTATTAATAAGTCTCTATACTTCAGCCAATCTTGTCCTTTATATCTTGATGTTGGATGTAAGACTTCTGCGGGTACAATCCACATGAGTATCTCTTCTGAAAAAAAGTTTTTATATCTTGTCCACGTATCCATTAGTGTTCTTCTCAAATAGTGATGTTTAAACATATTGTCCATTTTTGTTTTGCCATAATACAAATATGCATGCCACCCAAATCTACAATCATGACCTTCCAGGGACAATAACATTCTATCTTGTAACATAGTCCATGTCCCTACCCAGGTCAAACATATTGCATCATGGTATAACCTTAGATTTGGTAGTTGAAACCCTCCTCTTTCTTTGGCATCACACATTATTTTCATCTTAATTCTTGGTTTTTTCCCTCCCCACACAAATTTAGACAGCTCCTTCTGCCAACATTTGAATGTTTTTATATCTTTCACAATTGGAATAGTTTGAAACAAAAACATTAATCGTGGTAACACATTTATCTTGACCACCGCAATTCTACCCAGCAATGACAAATTCAATACATTCCACTTTTTAATATCCTGCATAATTTGCAACCATAATTTTTCATAATTATTTTTATAAAGATCAATATTTTTCATAGTTAGGTTTACACCCAGATATTTTGTCTTTTTCACCACCTCACATTCTGTAAGTTTTTGTAACTCGTTTTGTTTCTTATTTGACATATTTTTGCACATTACTTTCGATTTGTTCTTATTTACATAAAATCCTGCTAAGTCACCAAACTCTTTTACTCTCTGTAACAAATGTGGTAATGTGGATAAGGGGTCTTCCACTATAAACATCACATCATCTGCAAAGGCCCTGTATTTGAAAGAAAAACCTTTAGTTGTTAAGCCTTTAATATCTTTGTCTTCCTTCACATTTAACAGTAGAACTTCTAAAATCCAAATAAATAGCAGCGGCGAAAGTGGGCATCCTTGTCTTGTTCCTTTTTCAACTTTAAAATCGTCTGTCTTTTCGGTATTAATTATTAATGAGGATTTCTGTTCTTTATATATTGCTTTAATGAAGTTAAGCATATATTCACCAATCTCAAGATGTTCTAAAACTTCAAACATAAAATCCAAGTTTAAATTATCAAACGCTTTCTCCGCATCTAAAAAGAAAAAGCCCACTTCCTTTTCAGGATGTTTGTCGTAGTATTCTACAGCATCCACTACTACTCTTAGATTGTCCCTTATTTGTCGATTAGGTAAGAACCCTGCTTGTTCTGTTTGTATAGTCTCTTTAAGGTGCTCTTTTAGTCTATCTGCTATAATCTTAGCAAAAATCTTATAATCATTATTCAGTAAAGAAATCGGTCTATAATTCTTAACATTGGTCAAATCTTGATTTTCTTTCGGGATCAGTGAGATGGATGCATCTTTCCAGGTTTCTGGTACCTCTCCAGTAACTCTTATATCGTTCATCAATAGCAGTAACACCGGTGAAACTGACTCCTGTAACGTTTTGTAGAACTTCGCTGTAAATCCATCCGGTCCAGGTGCTTTACCTAATTTTGAGTCATTTATTGCATTTTTGATCTCTTGTAATGATACTGGATTAAATAGGTTTTGAAACAATATTAAGCTTGCGAAACCTGTTTACCAGAATCAAGCGTGATCTGCTGTAACTCCTTTTTCTAACCATCCCCAATCCCCTGGTACAGCTATTGTCAGCATCCAGCCTAAACTCTCTCTACCCCATACTGCTTCTTAATTTATTAGAATTACGCAGATTGCGAAAACAACTAGACCACGTTTAAACAGCTGTGGAAATCTATCACAAATGCATAAAGGTACTCAACTGAAAGAGGGCTAGATCTACTATTATCTTCTAATAAAAAAGTAATGTCTCCATCTAATCTATATTTTGGAGCAAAGGAAGAATTAAAAGATTTCTAGGTGCCGAAAAATAATTGCATTCAAAGGTTGTGTGCTACAGAGTGTCTTCATTAAGCTGCACCATGGTCACATACTCTATCAGAGTATGGTATCTTAAGATACTTCCTTTGCAAAACTGTAGATGGTGAGGCATTAAGGAGCGCCAACATAAAGGCACGCCTATACCAAGGAACAGTAAAAAAAAGGATGGAATCAGGAAGCTGGCCAGGTGGAAGAATACCAGCAAACTGAGTAGAACAAACACATCGTGCTCTACGGTCTCCAGCCTAAACTGAAGACAAGGCTGCTGAGGGGATCTGTAGGACTCAAGGCTGAGTCCTTGCTAGGGTTGCCAGCCTCCAGGTGGGGCCTGGAGATCTCCCACTTTTACAACTGATCTCCAGCTGGCAGAGATCAGCTCTCCTGGAGAAAATGGCTGCTTTGAAGGGTGGAGTCTACGACATTGTACCATGCTGAGGCCCCTCCCCTTCTCAAACCCCGCCCTCTCCTGGATCTGCCCCCAAAGTCTCCAGGTATTTTTCCAACCCAGACCGGTCAACCCTCATCCTTGCCCTCAAATGTAACCAATTTTATTTTTGCCACCTGTCCTGACATCACCTCCTCTTGCCAAGCCCTGAAATAAAATTGCCCTTCTACTTGGAGGCTCTCATTAAAACTGTGCCATTCAACATCCTTGCCCAGTTCTGGAGCCAGTTTGGTATACCGGTTAAGTGTGCAGACTCTAATCTGGGAGAACCAGGTTTGATTCTCCACTCCTCCACTTGCTGCTGCTGGATGACCTTGGGCAAACCATAGTTCTGTCAGAGCTGTCCTTGAAAGAGCAGTTCTGGAAAGAGCTCTCTCAGCTCCACCTCCCTCTCAGGATGTCTGCTGTGGGGAGGGGAAGGGAAAGGAGTTTGTAAGCTGCTCTGAGACTCCAAGTGAAGGGCAGGGTATAAATCCAATCTCCTCTCCTCTTCTTCTTCCTTGAAAAGTGGCACATGGAAGGCAGTAGCAGAAACAAGTCCACAGAGTGCCCAACGAAGGGAAAATGTTCAGTTGAAAAGCTCCTCCCATGGATTCAGAGGAGCAAAACAGGTCATCCAGCCTCCCAGTTTTAAGAGCCCCAGCATATTCAGCCCAAGCACAAAGAAACTGAAAGCATATGTAGGTTTCTCTCTGTCTTTCTCTCTCTCTTTGTGCTTGCCGTTCCATTTTGAAAGATTGAAAATGCTGATAGGTTACTCATGAAGGAACAGAATGTTTTCACACCTGTGCCAACTGCGTACCAGTCCAAGATGTTTCATAATTGTGCTTATTTATGAAATCAGAAACAGGTGCCAAGTCAGGTGGGAAAATAAGAGAAGGAGCTGAGGTCATCGTCAGCACTACCAGAGGAGGGGAGTAAAAGATGCTCTTGTCAAATTTCGCGGCAAGGGGAGGTTAGGCGGAAATTATAAAAGGAGATTAGAGACCGTAAAGAGTAACGGGAGTCAGCCCAGGGAGAGCTTCACTTTTTCCCTTCGAAAAGCCAGGGGTAAAGGAAACAAACCATACACCAGAAAAACACAGTCTTACTTTCTCAAAGCAGCTTGAGGAATAACTGAAACAAAGAGAGCCAGCTGAAACCCTCCCCAAATGTGGACGAGTGCCATGTGACTGCCAGTGAAAAAGCAAACACCCACCTGGATGTCAGTGAAAGGACGGGGGGGGGGGGGAGGGGGTACTGTCTCCACATTCGGGACAGTCTGTCAAATGTTGTCAGAGGGGAACAAACCAAACGGCCATTGATAGACCGATAATCTCAGTGTCCTTTCTGAGTGGCAAGACATTTCTGGGGAGGAGAGGAAAGCGAGAAAGGTGAAACTCTGGAAATATGAAATGAGAAAGACAGTGGTGTATTGGTTAGAGTGTTGGTCTGGAGTCTGGGAAACCCATGTTCCAGACCTCACCTCACTCTGCCACAGAAGCTTGCTGAGTGACCTTGGGCCAGTCAGTCTCTCTCAACTTAATTTACCTCACAGAGTAGTTGTTGTGAAGATAAAATGGAGGAGGGGGAAGGATACTGCAAGCTACTTCCCCTCTGGGAAAGCAGTATAAGTATTTACATAAACAGAGAGGGGGGAATAGGTTAGAAAGAGATGACAACTGTGCCCGCAACACTGGACTTAAGTTTCATATATATGAGATGCCTCCATGTGGTCCTCCCCTGGCCTGTGACATTTGCTGTTCATTTGTAGGAAGGTCTGTGGCTTGGTGGTACAGCGTCTAATCTGCTTGCGGAAAATCCCAGGTTCAGTTCCTGGTATCTCCAGCTAACCGACAGTAAGTGATGTGAAAGACGTCTGCCTGACTAAGGCCCTTGGAGAGCTTCTAGTGGGGGTGTGCAAAAAATAAAAATTGGCATTTCCCAGTTTGGGTCTATTGGACCTGAAAAAAAAAGGGTATTTCCTAAAAATCCTGGATCTCAATACCGGTATGGAAATCCCTAATTTTTTCAGGTCCAATAGATCCGTGGAGAAAAATGCTGATTTTAAAAAGGCCAGCCTCCTGCTGCCCCAGCTGATCCTGGGCTGGCTCCTCTTACTGCTTGGTTTAAACCAAGCTGCAAGAGAAGCCAATCCCAGCAGAGGCGGCATGGAACTCTCAGCTCCTGGCACCCCAGCTGATCCTCAATATAGCTGAATATCTCTGAATAAAAGTCCACCCCCCATCAGTTTTTATTCGGGGTCAGCTATACCAGTAGCCAATCAGATTATCTTAATCTATATTTGGTTTAACTAATTTCAGCTTGGTTTATGCCGAATGCACACCCCTAGCTTCTAGTGATCAGAGTACACAATACTGACCTTGATGGACAAATGGACTGACTCAAGTCTAAGACAGCTTCATGAGGCCACTCGTCACAGCCTTTCTCAACAATCTGCCAAAGCCAAGCAGCCTGTATCAGAGGTGCCTTCTCAGTACCACCCCCCAGCACTCCACTGCCTGGAGAGTCAAGCTTTGAAATTACTACAAAGATGACCTTGGAATAATTGACTGTTTTGTGCTGGATGCTCCTTAGCACTCTAGAAGAACACCATATGTTAATGGAATCATCAAAAGTATTTTTGAGTAAAGCTGAAAATTTCACACACACACACACAAACACACACACACAGTTGCTGGCATACATCATATACTGTATACAAAGTTGATTGCCTGCCTCTCACCTCCAGGATCCCCCATCTGAGCTTCTGCCTCATTCTCCCCCAGTTTGCAAGGCAGATAAACTGCCTGGACAGGAAGTTAGCTATGGAAAGTCACAGCCTCTGCTTCCACGCACTCCAACTGTCCTGCTCAATAATGTGTGTAAGCAAATCTGTGTCCTGCCTAGAAGAAAAGTCCCAAGGGATGTGACAGTTCACACAAAATGGGATCCATGCCTGTATAAGCTCAGAAAAACGCAACTAAGGGTGCTCTCACATTTGCCAGATAAAATGGGGGGGGGGGGAGCGAGGCTACTGTCACGGCAGAGCCTCTGGGTCGAGGCAGCATAAACACCAGCCCAATTTGACAGTCAGAAGTTCACAGCAGGCAGGGAGTTAGCAGTTCTGAGAGCAGCGCATTATCTCAAACAGTCCAGTGGTCAAACCATAAATCACCTTTATAGCCGAAGGGCAGAGCAGGGAGACGTCGTCACAAGGAATGCCAAGAGTCAGATAGCCGGAGAGAGCAACCGAAACAGAGCCAGAACGCCGAAGTCAGAGTCCATAAAGCAAAGTCCAGAGTCCAGAGTCAGAGGTCCGAGGTCCAAAGCCGGGTCAAGGGTCCACAGGAAAACACGGAGACAGAAAGCTGTCCAGCAAGAGGGGTCTGTCAAAGACAGTAAATCTTTGCCAGCACAATTGGCTCTGAACAAGCCCTCTGTTTTTAACCTGTGCTGGCTGTCAGCAATTAGCAGCATACCGGACGTGGCCCTACTGCTGCTAAAACTCTGGACTGATATCCCTCATTCTTCGTTGTCGTGCCGTACTTCATCTCTCCTTTAATTCCTGCCGCCGTCTTTCACGGAGCCGACTAACAGGTGGGGGAGATCCAGGAGGGGATGAGCTTGGGCCAGGCAGAGCAGGTGGATCCTGCTGCTGGCTTGACTCCTCAGGACTTACGTCCAAGCCAGTTAAAGGAGCCTGGTCCTGGTCAGCAGGGGCTGGGTCAGGAGCAAGCATGACAGCTACTTCCTTTGGAGGAAATAGACCCGCAGTTGCACCATCACACCTCCCTTTGAAGCTGCAGGTGCAGCCCATCAGTGTGTGATCAGACACAGCTGCAGGTGAGTTGGGGTTTTTTGTGCTGTTTGTTTCCCATGCGCTCAAATGAGGAATTGATGAACCGCACCTCTGCACTGAGGGCTCCCTATGGAGTTTGCAATGATGCGCATATTGCGAAGGGGGAAAAACAACGACATGGAGTCAGGGTGGCCTGATCAGACCATCCCGATGGCAGGAGAACACACTGGAGTGATCAGACACAGGAACGTCCATCTGTGGCCTGTCGCAACCCATTTTCTACTGGATTTTCCCTGGGGCCTTTTAACTCTGCTTCTGTGGTGTAGCAGAACGGGTTGCCCAATGGCTGCGGAGCACTTCCTGGATGTTGCTGTCTGATCGCACACTTTAAATCCACCTGGCATTCTCACCTATGTCGGGTCTAATTGTTTGTATGATCGCAGCCTAAAGCCACTGAGATGGTACACCTAAAAAGCAACTGGGATGATACAATATTTTGTGGGTGGATCTGTTAACTGTTTCAGCTGGTCAACATCTCTGTCCAGCACATTGCTCTTTTTGTAGTTTCTTTTCAAACTCATGCTACCTGAAGAAATGAAATCAGACATACCAGAATGACTGTGTCCCAAATGTCAAAATGTCAAAATGATCCTTTTAAAATTATTCAGAGATTCATTATCTTTATGTATGGGCATTGTTTGGATCAGATTTACATTAATCCTCTTTGGATCAAATTCTGACTGCCAATAAGTTATGGAGATAATGTTTTTCATAATGCAAATATGTCAAGTAGAAAAAAAATCTTTTTAATAGGATCCTGTAAGTTTCTGGGGACAGGAATCAGGATTTTGTATATTTCTCCATATAAAATATGAGTTGCAGGCCAATGGATGAAAATACATGCAGGGGGAGAGAGAGAGAGAGAGAGAGCGCTCATAATGGCTGACCTTCCTTCATGATGTCCATTTTTGGATGATTGCTCTATGCACAAGAGCTAAATAGATTCTTCATGTTCAAAAGTAGCATCCCCCTGGCCGATTCTGCACAAGTGCTTTGCTTCCCTTTCCTCCCAGGTTTAATTGGTCCGAATCAGTGTATGCGTTTCCGCATTACATGAATCTAACCCGAGTTTATGCTGGTTCTTCATTTCCGCATCTGTCCTTGCCCTGAATCTTGAGCCCCCATCCATCTCTCCCCCCTTTTTTAATGTAGGCGGAGTTGCATTATGACGTCGCGATGCAACAAAGCTGTGATTGGCCATCTGAGCTTCCAAGCCTGCGAAAATTATCCGTATAAGAAAAAAAAAGCTTGTGCCAGGGTTGGAGGGGAAATGGAGGGTGGAAAAGCGATGGGAAATGGAGGGGGAACATGCAACGCTAACACATGTAACCCCTGCAAAAATTGTGTCCACACCACCATGCCACCACGTCCCTGGACTGAGAAATTCCAGACACACCACTGGAGAAAGAATGTTGGAGCAGATGAACCATAGTGACCCAGCAAGGCAATTTCTCTGTTTACTCTGTATAAAACTAACACAATATAAGAAGAACCCTAGTGGAGAAGACCACCAGTTCATCTAGTCCAACATCCTGTTCTACACAGTGGCCAACCAGTTGCCCTGGAGGGCCAACAAACAGGGCATAGGACTCCATATTTTTGAGTTGCTAAAGCAAGGTTGGTGGATTCAATACCTTTTTGTCCCTTTCCATAAAAAGAAACACACTATCTCACCTCTCAGGCTTTTCCACATGCTTCACTCTTGTGACCTCGCTTGGGAATGTACACATTTTATACCTGGACCTGAATCCAGGCAAGGAAAGAGAGCGCAAAAGAGGAGGGGGGGAGGGAACCCTGAAATGTTACCGTGTTTGTTTAACATTCTTTAACAAATACATGTTGTGTGGACAAAGACTATGTTTTACAAGTTTTCACTTTGCATTCTGAAAGAAGTGTTTTCTTTATAATCTATGTGTCTTTACCTAGGCTGTAGGCCAGATTAAGCAATGTGGTGTAAAGCTCAGGCAGAGGGCCTTTGCTCACAAAGGCACACTTATTTCATGGCTATCTGTAAATGTTGAGCTTACTTTTATAGGCAACGAATCATGTAATGTGCCACTGCTGCAGCTGCACTATGGCTTTACTGCATTTGCTAGCAAACGATGAGGGGGAAAAAACACATTCCTCTTAGGACTCCACAGCAGCATTGAGAGTGATGTGTGGTACGGTGCCCATTTGACATTGTCCCCCCTACAGCAGGATCCAGCAACGCTGCTATGGGAAGCTAGTAACCATATGGTGCCCCTTCCCATTGCTATCAAGCCTTCATTTTTGCTGGCTTCATTCTGAGGGAAAAGGGATCCGTTTCTGTCTGCTAGTCTTGAGGCATCAAGAAACAGGGTTCTGGTCTTTAAATCCTGAAAGGACAGAGAGACCGATTTCCCACAAGCAGCTGTGCCGCTGTCACTCTTCCATTTGGCCCGGTTGCATTGGTCAATTTCACATTATTCACCGTGCGGCCGCATTTTGACTCACATCTCCCCCCAATTTCCCCCACATCTTCTCAATCCTTGTTTTTTGCGATTGAGAAGACACAGGGAAAATCAGGGGGAGCTGTGGGTCAAAATGTGGCCACGCAGTTAATACTGTGAAATTGACCAATGCAACCAGGGCAAATGGAAAAGCAATGGCAGCACAGCTGCTTGTGGGAAATTGGTAAGAGAGTGTGAAATAATCCTTGCCTGGGGTATGTAGGATTTTCAGAAGATACCCTGCAACAGTCGGTGAGCTACCGGTTGGAGACCTTGGCTTTAGAAGTACCGAACCCCACATTAACATTTCCTACTAAGTCCAGTCTGATCCAATTTGGACTGATTTGAATTTCCTGTCAAAAACTTAACTCAGTGAGGTAGCTAAAGGCCTAATTGTACATATGTTGTTGTAGCAACAAATAAACAAGTGCTAATTATTCAGTAATTTAAAATTTCATATTTCTACGAGATAGCTCAAGATAGGTAGCCATGTTAGTCTGTCTGCAACAGCAGAAAAGAGTGAGAGTCCAGTAGCACCTTAAAGACTAACAAAATTTGTGGCAGGGTAGGAGGTTTTGTGAGTCACTGCTCACTTCTTCAGATACAGCTAGAATAGGAGTCCATCTGCCAAGCCCTACTCCACAATCACATCTGCGCTAACCCCTCAGACTGAGATACTCACTTGAAGGATCTGCAGCAGGTGTTTTTGCGACAACAATATCCTTTTGATGTGGTAAGAAAGATGATTGGAAAGGTTAGAATGACAACCAGGGACACCTTGCTACAAGACATGTCCAAAGAAACAACTTCTCACCCCCAGTGACAAACCACTTAATGGTAACATGGACTCTGGCACCAAGGCCTGCAACAAACCAAGATGCCAACTTTGCTCTCATATAGATCCTAGCAACACCATCACTGGACCCAGCAACATCAGCCATACCATCTCAGGTTCCTACTTCTGCTCATTCTCTAACACAATTAATGCCATCACATGTCAGCAACGCCCTCCCACCCTACACATTGAACAAACAGGCCAGTCTCTACAACAAAGAATACATGGACATAAATCTGACATTAAAAATCACAACATTAAAAAAAAACCAGCGGGGGAACATTTTAACATTCCAGGACATTTGGTTGCTCACCTAAGAGTAGTAGTTCTCTTACAAAGGATTTTCAAACTGATAATGATGCTCAAGATAATGCATCCTCCTGGACTGAATTGGGACCTAGTTTCCCTGTCTCATTAGCTATGCTGATTTCTCCACACCTACCACCCCTCTACATATCACACTTAATACAATCATGCCTGTTATTGTCATTTACCTGCTATTGTCATTTGGCATCTGAAAACACTCCACTCTCCAAGATATAAGGACAGATGGACTCACTTTCTAGCTGTACCTGAAGAAGTGAGAAGTGACTCATGAACGTTCATACCCTGCCACAAGTTTTGTTAGTCTTTAAGGTGCTACTGGACTGTTGCATATTTCTAGGAGATTTTGAATTGAAGGGAAAAGGAATAGAGATGATCAGGAACTTGCTTTTTTTAAAAAAAAGTGATGACTAAATGGAGGGGTTTTTGTTGGTATTTTTCATATGTGTGTGTGTGTGTGTGTGTGAGTGAGAGAGAGAAAGAGAGAGAGAGAGAGAGAGAGAGAGAATACCTGGAAATCATGGCGACCTCTGGTAACTGACTGTATGTGCATCTGGAAGTCATGGTAACCTCTGGTGATGGACCCCTTCTGGGGGCCCGGAGGATATTCAGAGAGGTGGCTGAATAAAGCTGCCCCCACCTCCTGACTGCTGGTATTCCAAGGAGGTCTTCCATCCAAGTACTTGCTGGAGTCTACCCTGCTTAGCTTCTGAGATCTGACAAGACTGGGCTTACCTGGGCTACCCAGGTATCTGATTAGTGGAACAGAAGACCTCCTGCCAAACCCCCACTGCCTTTGCTTCCCACCAGCCACTAGGCAATGGGAAGAACCTGCAAGGTGAAATGTGTTGCCCAGTGCAAGGACTCCACTTCCAAAGCAACCCAGAAGTGATGTCACTTCCTCTGAAACTGCCATTTTCTCCAAAGGAACTGATTCCTGGAGACCCCCAGGAGCATCATGAGAGGAGAGTTGGATGTCTGCTGCAGGAGAGGGAAATCGGTGGTGGTGGGAGGTAGATCTTTCAAATGAAACCCAATAAATCTGACGCTTGTGTGGTGCATCATGCTACTGAATGACAGTACCAGTTCTGGTGGCACTGTTCATTTCTTGGTCACGAGCACTGACGAGGCAGGCATCTTGTGCTTTTTGGGCAGACTCAAACAAGCAAGGGTTTTGGGGATGTGCCTGAGTGAGGACCCAACCCAGCAAGGACCTCTGCAACCTCAAATAATGCATTTTTAAAAAATGTCTGAATCAGAATGAAGAAGTAGTAGAAGAAAAAGAGTTGATTTTTATACCCCATTTTTCTCTACCTTAAGGAGTCTCAAATCGGATTACAATCACACTCCTTTCCTTTTCCCACAACAGTCACCTTGTGAGGTAGGTGGGGCTGAGGGAGTTCTGAGAGAAACTGTGACTGGCCCAAGGTTACCCAGCAGGCTTCGTGTGAAAGAGAGGGGAATCAAACCCAGTTCTCCAGATAAGAGTCCACTGCTCTTCACCACTGCACCACACTGGCTCTCATCAGGGAATGAGAATGCACTCATCAGGGAACCTGCACATGAATACCTGCTTCTGTGTGGGAATTGTCTTGCTGGATTATGTGCATGTAAGGCACATATATTTGCTACATATTGGCTTTTCCATTCTAAAGCAGTTGCTAGCCTCTCAGGTATTTTCCCCATTCTTTTAAAGGTCCTCAGAGCACCATATAATTATGGAAAAGTAAGCTCACTTTTATACATTTTCTTCATGCCAAATGAAATTTTATTTCTATTTATACAAAGGGAATACTATTTAAAAAAAAAACACAGGATCAATGTATGACCTTTAGTAAATTACCTCTTCACTATATGTGTATGTGTTAAAACACGTTGAATATGGCTAATTGCTTGCTGCATAAATTATTATTTCGAAGTTACAGAAAAATGAGGTTTTGTTTCACTTCAGAAGTTGCGGGTGTCACCTTTAGTTTCTAGTGTCTAACCACGGTTCAACAGGAAGCACTTTCCTGGAAAGGCTTAGTAAACATTAGCAGACCGATTAGTGTCAAATGGTAAATGCTGTGGCTCTTCCCCCCCCCCCTCCTCCACTCCTTCAACAGCGTTTTCTTCAGAAAGGACACCAAGACTGCAATCCTCTACAAACACTTCCCTGAGTGTAAGCCCCACTAAATGATCCTTTTTCTTTTTCTTCTGGCAGCCCTATCCTGAAGGAATGGGCTGCCTAATAGTTCTGGGACATCTTTGCTTATCAGAAAAACATCCCAGGCAGAGCTTTCAAAGAGGACTTCTGACTGAACTAATGTGGTGCTTTCGTTTGGTATCTGTGCTGGTTTTTCTAATTTTGGACCATGATATTGCTGAGTGTTTTATGAGAGTTAAGAGAGCACTGAGGCCAGGGTCACAACATCGCCTGACTCTCCCTGGCCCAAGAGATGCCAGGCTGTCCATTACTAGAGCCAGGGCCTTTTCAGTGGCAGCTCCATGCTGGTGGAATGCACTCCCGGAGAACATCAGGACACCTTATGCAGTTCTGCAGGGCCTGTAAAATGGAGTTCTTCCACCAGGCTTTTGTTTAGGAGCTGCCACTGATGAACGCATGACTGATGACCATGTCACCGGAACATCCTATGGCCCTTATGGCAGACTGCTGGACATCCCTTTCCATCCCTGATTGTTTACTGAATGCCACCACCATCTGTATTTATACTGTTCTGATCTGTATTTTATGTTGTATATGTGCATTTTATTGTATTTATTGTCTTATCACTTTTAATGTCTGTATGCCACCTTGAGCCAGTTTGTCTGGCAAGGCAGGATATAAATGGAAATAATAAATAAATAAATAAATAAATAAATAATAGAATCTTGGAGATTCAGGTTTGAATCCCTGCTGTCCCATGGATACTTGCTGGGTGACCTTGGGCCAGCCACTCTCTCTCAGCCTAATTTACCTCAGAAGGTGGTTGTTGTGAGGACAAAACAGAGTGGATGTGAGCAGGAGAAGTCCTTGCCACTCATCCAAGGACCTTGGCTCAGTGAGAAGGGAGCCATGTGAAAAAAAACAGGGTATAAGTGTCCAAATAAATAAATAATGCCACTTTCAGCCATATGAAAAATTAATTAATTAATTAATTAATTAAAACTAACTATTCATGGTTTAAAAATAAATAGGGCATGGTTTCCAGTCCTGAAAAACAAAAAATGTTCCACATCTTACAATTGCACTACAGATAAGATTAGAATTTCAACAGCCAATTCATATGCAAAAGAACCTCCTCAGGAAAGCTCTTCCATTAGCATGTCACAGTCTGAGAAACTCCTACAGGAGAATGACTCAGCCCTACCCCACCTTCCTGAGTAGATATGAACTAGTGCTTCTTTGTCATCTAGTAAGAAACTAGTGCTTCTTTGTCATCTGGCTTCCAGCTTCTTATGAAGGCAACTCCATAAGCCACTAGGGTTGCCAGGTCTGGGTTGGAAAATACCTGAAGTCTTTGTGGGTGGATTCAGGATAAGGCAGGGTTTGAGGAGGGGAAGAGTCTCAGCATGATACAGTGTCATAGAGTCCAACCTTCAAAGCAGCCATTTTCTCCAGGGGAGCTGATCTCTGTCAGCTGGAGATCAGCTAGAAAAGCGGGAGATCTTCAGGCCCCACCTGGAGGCTGGCAACCCTACAAGCCACACGTGCCCCATTCAGGCCTTTGAATAGGAAGTCCCTCTTCCAAGAGGGTGCAGGCAGATGCCTTGGCAACCATCCTCCCAGATCTGTCTTCCCTTGCCCCCTTGTTGCTACCGCTCAGCTATGCAGTAGGTGACAAATTCTTCCAGGCCCATTGTTTTCCCCCTCTGAGAAGGCAGCAATTATTCCCCACTCCTGAGCTACACTGTGGACCACTAGAGTTATTGAATTTGATAACCGGCCAGTTCTGAATACTAGGCATGGATCTTATTCCTTTTTTCCCCATTCAATTACTCTCCATCTATTGCACAGACAATCTTCTTCTGTGGAGTGCAGGTTCCTCAGGAATGACTCGGTGCTTCTGTTCCCATGAAGACAGCTTCCTTGCAGGAGCTGAAGAGTGTCCAGCGCAAGAAGAATGCACTGTGCCTTGGAGGACCACCTCTGCAACAGAATGGCTCTGAAATGGCTTTAAAAAGCCATCGTATGAAATGTACAAAATGCTTTTAAAGAAACCAATTAACTGGAGACACAAGCAACATAAATACGAAAAAAATGACGAGGCTCACAACAGCAGCTTATAAAAATGAAAACGAAACCTGGCAGATCTGCACATCCTTATAAGTGATTTGTAGTCCACACATGTGTCCCAACGAACTTGCCTTTGCAATGCCCATTTTTCTCGAGGCAGTCACTTGAACTCTAAAATTGCCAATGTGTTTACAATTTAAAATAACGTATTTTTCTAAAAATATGTGCTGATTTTGCAACTGCACAATTGGCTGCATTCATCATCACACTAGGCAGCCAGCCAGTAGCTGCTGTGGGTGTGCTCAGAGCCAGGGACAAAGTAATCTGATGTATAACATGCTCCCAGCATCCAAGGGTTACCCGGGCAACGCAGGGCCCTCCCACCATACATTCTAAGGATACACAGACCTACACACTTTCCACTCTTTTAGTGTTTGCCTAGGTTCAAGAAGGCTAGGTTCTTCCTACCTACATTATTTTTTTAAATCCTTGTTTTATTGACTCTTAGCAGAATAAAATGTGGCTGTTTCACACCTTTTAAATACCTCTTTTATCCCCATCATCTCCCAATGGATTGTAACAAAACAGTTTGCAGATGACAAATTATTTAGACATTCAAGAATCCCAAACTGACTGGAAAGTGTTTTCCCTGTAGCCAAATATTTCTAAACTGCTGAATGCCAGTAAAATTATACAATCATAAAGTTGGAAGGGACTTCCAGGGTCATCTAGTCCAACCACTGCACAATGCAAGAAATTCACAAATCCCCCCCACACACACACACCCAGTGACCGCTGTTCTATGCTTATACCATGACAAAGAAACTCCAGGATCTCCAGCCAAACTGGCTGGGAGAAAAATTGCTTCCTGACCCCAATGTTGTGATCAGCCTTTCCCTATGTATGTAAGAAAGGGCCACAAGAACTAAGCACTGATGCAACCCTTCCTGCCCTCCCTCTCATAAGCTGCCTAAGTTCATACAATCAGCATTGCTGTCGGATGGCCATCTAGCTTCTGTTTGAAAACCCCCAAAGAAGGAGAGCCCACCACCTCCTGAGGAAGCCTGTTCCACTGTGGAACTGCTCTGTCAGGAAGTTCTTCCTAAAGTTTAGCCAAAAACTCTTCTGATTTAATTTCAACCTGTTGGTTCTGGTCCAGCCTTCTGGGGCAACAGAAAACAACTCTGTACCATCCTGTATATAACAGCCATCCAAATACTTCAAGATGGTTATATCACCTCTCAGACATCTCCTGTCCAGGTTAAACATGCCCAGCTCCTTCAACCTTTCCTCATAGGGCTTGGTCTCCAGACCCCTCACCCTCTTTGTTGCCCTCTTCTGGACATGTTCCAGCTTGTCTACATCCTTCTTAAATTGTGGTGCCCAAAACTGAACATAATACTCTAGGTGAGGTCTAACCAGAGCAGAGTAAAGCTAAATCACCACTTTGCATGATCTGGACACTACACTTCTGTTGATATAGCCCAAAATCCCATGTTCCTTTTTAGCTACCACACTGCTGACTCATCTTCAGTGTATGGTCTACTAAGACTCCTAGACTTTCCACACATACCACTGCCAAGACATGTCTTTCCCATCCTCTAATTATGCATTTGATTTTTCCTACCTAAATGCAGAACTTTACATTTATTCCCATTGAAATTCATTTTATTTGTTTTAGCCCAGTTTTCCAGCCTGTCAAGATCATCCTGTATCCTCACTCTGTCTTCTACCGTATTTGCTACCCCTCCCAGTTTAGTATAATCTGCAAATTTAATATGCATTCCCTCTATTCCTTCATCCAAATCATTTATAAAGATGTTGAACAAAACAGGTCCCAGGACAGATCCTTGAGACACTCCACTTGTCACTCCTCTCCAAGAGGATGAGGAACCATTCAGAAGCACTCTTTGGGTATAATCTGTCAACCAGTTACAGATCCACCTAACAGTAATAGGATCCAAACCACATTTTACCAGCTTGTCAACAAGAATATTCTATGGAACCTTATCAAAAGCCTTAGTGAAATCAAGATAAACTAGTCTGGAGATCCTGTCTCCTAATTTATGACTGTCCAGTACACATAGCCAATCACTCTGATAGATTCAGGTGGGTTGCCATGTTGGACTGAAGCAACAGAATAAAGTTTGAGTCCAGTGGCAACTTTAAGAGCAGCAAAGTTTTATTCAAGGTATAAGCTTTTGTATGCATACAGACTTCTTCAGATACATTGAAATGGAAGTTATCAGTCCATACATATAGGTAGAAGGTGAACGACAAATTAGCGTACAACATCATGAAGATGTTTAACAGATGCCAAAATGGCCAACATAGGTCAGCCTAGAAAAGAATTCTGAGAAGACAGCTACTGAGGAAGCCAAAATTCCTTTTAACAAAAGGATCTAAGAAAATTTATCAGTTTTGGGGATGAGATTCAGGTGAATCAACAAAGCAGCAAAGTTTGCAGATAGCAACAAATTATTTAGAGAATCCAGCATCCCAAGCTGACTGCCAAATGCTTTCCTTTAAGCCAAACACTTCCTTTCTGTTGACTTCCTGTAGCCTTGCCTCCCAATTTATAACTATTCAGCATACATAGTCAAATATTTTTCTGAGTCATCTGCATGATGAAAGAATGATCAGGCAGCAGAGAGCAGGTTAAGAAAAAAGAAAGCCTACATAATCCCCAACTTTAAATATTGGTGTCTTTGCTCTATTAAAGTGGAATGTGTTCAGCAGCCCACTGTCATCTTTCAGTTTAATTAGTAGCCACAACTTCTCCACTGAGTTTAAAAGAACTTACACAATCCATCAAAATTCACTTTACCAGCAAATGTGAAAAATGCTTTCATATCTCTAACACAAACCACGCTGAATGGAGAATATATATGCACAGACTATTCGTAATGCAATTTAAAACATTCAATAAATTCTTGGTTTTCCACCCACAGACCCCCGCCGGTGGCCAGGGAAGACTTGGCAACCCTGCCCCCAGCCCAGATCAAGACTCAGGCAGGAGAAAGAACAAGCAGGCAATAAGGTAAGAAAGCCAAGCCCCAATACTACCCACCCCTGCTGAACAAAATGAGTCAAACAATCTCTTTTGTAAGATTTCCCTCCTAAAAAAAATCTTGATGGATTAGACAAGGGGGATGGGGGGGGGACTGGGAAGCCACACAGCTTTGTCCTGGCTTAGTGCTTTCTCACTTGCAGAAACCATAATTATCTTGCTGAAGTGCAAGCACAACCTACTTGCACTCCATTTAGAATATCCAACAAAACACAAGCATTTTTAAAAGAATATTTAAGAACAGTGCTAGATTGGTGATTTCACTGAGAAAACATTGTTCTCAAGCCACAATGCAGGAATGTGCATGTGCAAAGTATTTACACTCAATTTAGAATACTCAGTAGAAAAGCAAGCATTTGTTTCCCAAATGTTTAAGTGCTCAGAATTTGCAATCCAGCCGGGATTTCAGCATGTGACTGTTTGCCATTACTAATCACTATGGTAGAAACCCAAAGAAAATAGATAGCGTGTAACTGTAACGTATCTCAATGCCTGTTCCCTTATATCCCTGCAAGAGTTAACCATATATACACAGGAGTTCTGCTAAATGTCACGGTAGTTAGTATTTTCTAATCCTGATCCCCAACCTACTGTAGCTGCTGTAAAATATATAGTAATAATTTCCTGAGTCAGGGTAATGTATAAGGAATGTCAAGCCAGACTCTGGGAATATTTGCCTTAACTTTGTTTTATTAAAGTGAAACTTTTATTAAGGCATGTGGTGAATTGAGCAATCTGCATGATTCATGCAGTTATAAACCCATTGCTACACTAACTATAAATCAATGAGCCATTGTCCTAAATTCACTCCCTCTTCAATTTAAAAATTGGGGGAAGAAAAAAACCCCTTCAAACTGGAAACATTATTTCGGCCATCTGAAAGCATTAACACCAAATGCTAGATGCTACTAAATGGTCTCATAATTTAGTTCAGACATGCCTTTTTCAACTAGCTTCTTTCACAGTCTATAAAGAAGTTATTCCTGCAACATGTATAAGTCAGTAGACCTGAGTACATGAATGAATGCTATGTAAATTCAATATAATGGATCCTTTAGGCCCTTTCAAACAGCAAGTTGGGGTAGAATGAATGTTTGTTGCCAACCTCCATGTAGAGGCTTGGGATCCTCCAGAATTCCAACTGATCTCCAGACTATGTAAATCACTTATTTATATATTTAAAACATATATTCCACTTCTTCTGGAGAATATGGCTGCTTTGGAAAGTGGACTGCATGGCATTATACCCTACCAAGATCCCTCCCCTCCTTAAACCCCTATCTCTGGTTCCACCCTCAAATCTTCAGGTATTTGTGAACTTGGAACTAGCAACCCTAATGGTTTGTCCTGGAGAACAGGATTGTACAGTAGGCTCTGCCTTCAACCTTAGCATGCTTATTTGAAAGTATTTATTCATTTACTTCATTTATACCCTGATTTTCTCAGTATTCTCCTTGAGCATGTGACTGGCCCAGCAGCCTTCCATGGCAGAGTGGGGATTTTAAACTTTGGTCTTGTAACAGTGGCAACAGCCCACCAGCTAGGGTGGTTATTTCATGGAAGAAATGACCCCAACACTTTGGAGAATCTTTGAACCTCCAATGTTCCCTCTAAGCTGTGGAGTCTTATGAGCAAAAATTCTACTTTGTGAGCTATTGGCATTAAAGTTGTGAGCGAGCGATTTGGCTGTTGCATAAATTAGTTTGCTCTAGGGCCATCCTCCCTGATCTGAGACAAAAATGGGTGAGCCGGAGGCTAAAAAACTGAGCTGGCTCACACTAAGTCAGCTTAGGGTGAACACTACTCCTAACAGCACTGCTCCCCAATAGCCAGGCTTGGCATGAGAGGTGATGTGCTAAGGAAACACAGGGCTGACATTGTTGTCAAAATTCCTCCAAGCAGAATTATACATAGGTAATAATTTTCCTGAAGGGTTTTTTTTTCCAGATTTCACCCACAGGATTAAGTTTTAAATAGCCTCTCACGTTCCATACCAGCTAGCCATTTTAAATTATAGCTCAACTTATGAAATCTGGTTTTCTTTTCCAACCCTTCAGAACAATGCAGTTTCATCCAGAGAGTAGAGAGGATGAAGCTAGAATCAAACTCCTTTTCCTTTTTCAATGTTGAATTGTCATTGTGCTGCAATGGATAAAATGGAGAATGATGTCAGCCACTTTGGGTTCTCATTGGGGAGGAAGGTGGGGTATAAACGAAGTAAATGAATTGTCTTGGGGATTTATTGCCTGTAAAAACTGTCTTCCTTCCACCTCCCAAACACTGTCAAATGGTTTCTTATGGCAAGCAATAGACCTGTTTTTCCTCAGCAAGAAGGATGATCAACAGCATGTGTTCGAAGATTCAGAAGCAACAACCTCTGCACAGACCATGCTTAACTTGTGACGCTCCAGATTCCCAGTATTGCCTGCAGTGGGGTTTAGACCTCTTCAACATCTGTTCTTGACAGTTAATCTCCCAAAGGCAGCCTGACTTAGAAAGAGAAGCAACAGGTCTCCGTCCTCTGTTCTAATTATTCATATCCTACCATTCCAAGTGGCTGTTATTTGGTGCTTTTCGTGTAAGATTTTCCACACTTGCTGCATTTCCCCCATACATGGTCAACAGGGGACCTTCCTTGTTGCATATGACCTTGTGCGTCTTTCAATAAGCTCCAAAATCCAAATGCAAAATCCAGCAGCTGCAGACGCTGAGTCGGTTAGGGGGTCTCTTTGGGGAACACCAGGTCCATAAATCAGTGAACAGATTACTTTCAACGAGGTGGAGAGATTCGTGACTGTACCTGTTAGACTGGAGACAATATCCTCTAGTTTGGAACAAATACTACAGGCTGTTGTACATGAAAGAATGTATCACTTATGCTCTTCTGTACAGTCCAGAAAAGGCCACAGTCCAGAAAATCCATTACTACTAAGAGCCATATTTAAGATGTAATTTTTATCATGATTACAAAGAAGTAACTCCCCTTGAACTTAGTGCATTAGTAGTGAAAAGAGTGGCTGTCAATGACATTTGATCTGAATGAAGGGAGGTGTCCAGTGGGGTACCATAGGGCTCAGTTCTGGGCCCAGCACTTTTCAGTATTTTTATAAATGATCTGGATGAGGGTGTGGAGGGACTACTCATTAAAATTGCAGATGACACGAAATTAGGAGGAGCAGCGAACACACCAGAAGATATAGAATTCAATGAGATCTGAACACACTGAAAAAGTGGGCAGATGTGAACAAGATGCAATTTATCAAGGATAAGTGCCGAGTTCTACATCTGGGTAACAAAAATGAGGAACACACATACTGTATGGGGGATACACTTCTGGCTAGCAGTAATGAGCAGCCAGTATGATGCAGCAACAAAAAAAAGGCTAATGTGATCTTGGAGTGTATCAACAGATGCATAAAATCCAAATCACAAGATGTCATAGATCCACTGTACACTGCATTGGTCAGGCCGAACCTGAAATATTGTGTGCAGTTCTGGAGGTGTTCAGTTGAGTCATTTTGCCAAGGAGAATAAGCCACACTTGTATTATACTCTATTCCTTCCTCCTCCAGGAATCTTTGGAACTCACTGCAAGACTATTCCATCTCATTGTCTGTGAAGAGGACATCTGGAGCTTTATTGCACTTATTTTTCACAATAGTAACGTAACTCTTGAATTTCTCTAGCACTTAATTTTTAGATCTTATCAGATAGACATAAACAAAATGAGTTCCAGCATTCATGAAACTCAAAATGTATTTATTCCCTCCAACTAAAGGACTAAATCTGAGTAGACTTTCTGTAGCAGTCTCTCACTGTGTGCCCCCTGATGCCTTTTGTAACTTGGAGCAGTTCCCTTAGGCTTCAAGCAGATTTCACAGTAAGCTTGCATTTGATTGCATTCAGTCATTTCAGTATTACACTCTTGCAACAGCTTCTGCATGGACTGAAGATTTCTGTGCTCCAGTCTCTTGTGCCACACTAGGATGCAATTAGAATGGGAGCATTTATCTTGCCTTGCATGATTTAGACTGCAATCACATGCGCCAGAAGATCTGACATAGGTGCAAATGCCTGATGGATCAAAAGGGCATGATCAGAGAGCAACATCTGGGAAGCATCCCGCAGCCATCAGCAACCTGCGCTGCTCTGCTGCAGAAGCGGAGTTAAAAGACACCGGGGGAAATCTAGTAGTAAATGGGTGGTAAATGGGTAAATGGATGGACTTTCCCCTGTCTGATTGCGCAAGCATGCTTCTGAACCATTGGAATGGTCTGATCAGGCCATCCCAACTTGGTGCAATTCCCCCCCTTTCTTCGCAGTATGTGCATCATTGCATACCCATAGGAGGCCCTTGGTGCGGAGGTGCGATTCCTCATTTATGCGCATGGGAAACAGACAGCAAAAAAAGAAAGACTCACCCGCAGTTGTGCCTGATTACACAGAGATGGGCTGGGCCTGCAGTAACAAAGGGTTGTGTGATCTTGCAACCATGAGTCTAATTCTTCCAGAGGGAATAGCCTTGCTTCCCCTCCACTTCAACTGGCACATGAGACCGCAACCATACTGGTTCACCAACATGCCACCAATCTTTTCTCACAGTATTTCAACATTGAACTCAGGATGAAAAATGCTACACATATTCTCTTATATTGGAAGCTGTTTCCCCTTTTCACAATCCTTTCAACAGACAATAAATTTTGATTAGCACATGGAGCAAAAACACAGTTCTTTTAGAAGACTTTTAACAATCTCTCCTGCAGCACTTAAAGACTCTCAGTTTAACTGTCCCAGTTCCTTTTAAAGGCAATGGACTTCCATCTGCCTGAACCAAATTATGTCCACTCTCTTCATTCAATTCCACAAAGAAACTTCTATCGTGGCAAATGTGAGAAAAAGATCCAGAATCTAACAGCCAAAAGTTTTGCACATTTGAGTCTTTATCAGAAACAACTTATGTAAACTGCTGAAGAGGCTTTCTTTCTCATTTACTTTTGCCTCTTCTCGTGCTTGGAGCTGCATTATGTTTGGGAAAATGGGCATTCCTTCCCCTTTGCTCCAAATTTTATCCATTCTACAAAATTTTGTAATGTGCTTTTTCTGGCAGTTATAGCAGTTCATTTCCATGCTTCAATCTTAAAACAAACATGGCTCCTATTGCCTTTATAATCAATGTCTTTATATAGGTAATTTAAAGTATAGTCAGCTTCAGTTTGATCTCATGACTCCAAGACTGCAACCTCATTAGAACAGGAGCTTGGAAAACTGTTCAGAATCGTAGCATTTATTTCTCCTGGTGCAAGCTCTATTCCAGCAGCCTGGGGCTCTGTTACTTGCTCCATTATGGCATCCAAATGTGCAGAAACGTCCCCTCCCTCATGCAGCTTAAAATTATACAATTTCCATCTAAAGAACTGTGCATGCTTACCCAGTCTTCTTGAGTATTTCATCTCCAGCTTTGACCACGTTCTTTAGCAATATTACTGCTAGCCACTAGAGAGCTCTCCTTATCACTTATGGAGGTAAGTACTACAAAGCATGCTTTCACATCACCTTCCTGGAATTTCTCACTTTTTCTTTCATCCTGAGGGGGGTCATCTTTAGGATGCAATACCTTCTGAATCTCCAGTGCACAGAGAACTCTTGATTTCCACATTAGGTATTTCTAGTCATTTAACTTTGGAACTTGAAGGAGGGAGGGGGTATTTTCACTTACAGGCTGGTGAGCTGTGTTGCTTTTGTGATCGGTCAACATTCTCTCTGTTGCAGGTGTGCAATTTAAATTCCCCTTTCTTTCATGATACACACATTTCCCTCTCCTCAACAAAAGTCAAAAAGGATATCTTCCTGCTGACTCACTTCAAAGTGGGCTCTAGGGAAAAATCCTTCTGCTTGCAAGTCCAATAGGTTTTGAAAAAAATGCATCCAAGACGAAAAAAAAGTGATTCCTTTAAAAAAATATTCTGCTCCCTGTTGCCTGCAAGCTAAAACACACACGGCTGCTTCTTAGAGTACTCTGGTGCCCATTACTTTACATGCTGGATATTTAGCAGAGTAAATAAAGTGCAGCAGAACAATGTAGCAGAGACATGTGTGTATTTAACCGCTAAGAAAAAAGTTTAGTACAAAGTTAGGGAAAGGATTACATGGAAAGAATACAACAACAGTCTAACTCATCCTTCTAGTTCTGATGCATTCCATATTGTTTCTTTTGTTTCTTCTCATTTCTGACCCTAAGAAGAAAGGAAAGGAAAGTCCCCCCCCCAAAGCTCCACCCCTTTTGAACATGCAGAATGGCATGAACTATTTCCAATATATTGATAAGCCAATAGTCAATCTTAGGGTCACCTTATTAAGAATAAAAGCTCCCCCTTTTGGGTGGGAAGAATCTACTTAACACCTAATTGGCTGTATGCTAAACTTGCTATTATTAGCTTACAGAAACTTCAGCTTAACCCTTTCATAACTGAAGGGATGACACTTGCAAAACCCAACAGTATGCAGCAAGTATGGGAAGTAGTAGAACTCTGGCAGTATGAGAACACACATCTGTGAAAAGACAATTTTACTGTACTGTATGGTTAGTAAGAAACACAGTGAAACAACCTGCTGAACAGCTACAAACAGATCAATGAACTATCAAGCCACTCTTCAAAACTGTCTGTATAAAAGTGTGTATCAAACCCCCAAACTTACACACTATATCACATGTCCACCACATATGATAAAATGTAACCACATGTTTTTTACACCTCCAGCATTTATTTGACATATTTCTGTACATTTTAGCTAATCTCTGGTGTTAAACACCACCTATAAAACATCTTATATAGATTCTCTTTAAATGCCACTTAGTTATTTTCACATTCACTTTCCATCGTTTACTCCACTGTGTAAGACCAATGTTATAACCCAGATTTTGCATCCATTTCACCATACAGTCTTTAACAACTTCATCTTCCATTTTCATTTGCATTAAAAATACATACATTTTCTTAATCAGCTTATCATTAGATGTGCACAACTTCTCAAATGCACTTTGTTCAGAATAGAAACCAACTTTTCTATTCTTAGCATATCTAGATTCAATTTGTGCCCTTGTTGACCAATCCTTTGCTTTATTAAACTCAGTATTATCTACTCTGATTGAAAGTGGCTATTCACGGGGCCCTCTCCTCCCCCCTTATGGCAGTAGTAGAGAAAAGTCTATCTAAGCACCATTTACCTGGAATCTTCTAATTCAAGATACCTGAGACCTTCTGCATGCAAAGCACATTCTCTTCCACTGATGCATAGCCTCTCTGTCTCACAGGATTTCTCCTTCTCCTCACATACTTTTGCAATGGGCACTGTGATGTAGTTGCCTAATGTTATACTGGGCAATAATATAAAATTATATAGGAGTATTGGCAGTTCAACAGCTGTGAAAGTTTCCTCCCCCCCCCCTTGACTCCATGGATAATTATTAATCCGGATGTGTTTTCTTAACTTTTACCTTTATTTATAAAAAACACTTTTTTATCCCTAGAAAGCCAGTGAATTCAGATTCAAAGAGGCACTTGAACAACTTCATTGCCAAAATACCTTCATCCCTGAAGGGTAAACTATGATTTGAAGCAGACTGTCTGGGTCCATTGCTTGGTGTTAGCCAAACGACTTTGAGATGGCTGATTGGGCATCACATTGCGCAAGTTAAATAATTTTTCAGCTTTACTCCATTATATAGAAGTATGGGCAGTATTTTTACAGCAGCTGACATGAAAAGGTAAGCAAAATTCTAAAGAAAACACTCCACACATTTTAAGAAAAACCATTAAAGGTGTCAAGCCTAGAGAGGTCATTCCACTAAAGATGCATCCTCTTGAACATTTTGTAGTGACCAGTATCAGACATATGATCAAGGGTCAACTGCCTCCATTTTCCTCACACCTGCACATTTATACAAACTACCCTTGTTCCACACAACATAAACACTTGACTTTATCCTAATTATAATTCTGTAGCTTCATGAGTGCTCCATTATACACCAAACTTCTGAATGCAGACTCTCCATTGCACCAGCATTAAGGTTTCCCTTGCTCAAAAGCCAGTTGAATCCGACTCTAGGGGGTGGTGTTCATCTCCATTTCCAAGCCGAAGAGCCAGCGCTGTTCGAAGACTTTTCCGTGCTCATGTAGCCAGCATGACTAAATGCCAAGGTGCATAGAATGCTGTTACCTTCCCACCAAAGCGGTACCTATTTATCTACTTGCAATTTCTTGTTCTTGGACTGCTAGGTTGGCAGGAGCTGGGGCCAGAGATAGGAGCTCACTCTGTCACACGGCACTCAGGTCTCGATCTGCCGAGCTACCAACCTTCTGACCTGCAGCTCAGTGTCTTAACCTCTGAGCCACCGTGGCCCTACATTACAGATAAAATTAAAATGTGCAACTAAAGCTCTTTATCATAGTGACATCAGTGGGGGAAATTTGTAGGCAAGCAGGAACTCCATATTGATACTGGAGCTCCCACATATGTAGGCCATAATTTATGTATCTTGGGCCTGCCACTTGGACTTGGATACCTGATTGGGAAGACAAAGGAAAAGCAGAATATAATACATAGTTCATCTTTCCAATGTAATTCACATAGATACTTCGAGCAGCCATTTGTACTTGGCTTTCCAGTTACTTCCTATGCTTGTTTCTGTAGCCCAGTGGCAGTGGTCTTTTAAATATGCAAAATGAGACCGAACAGCAGTGCACCATTTATAAGAATGAGAACTTCCACATGGAAATGTTCATTTCAGCATTTTGTCTGCCACTATTGACACAGGTTGCATCTCCACAGATGCTTTTCTCAACTTTGGCTCTCGAACTGGAGCTGATCTTCCTTGCCGAACATTCACATGGCATTATCCTCTAATTGTCCTCTTCCCAGGGTTTCCCCTACTTTCTTCTGATGTTTCCCCAACCTGCTTTGATACAATCTTTCCTGAAAGATCACCGCCTGAGCAGATTTGCACACTAGGTGGGTGGGAAGACATGCATTTTCTAACCTCCCACTAGCAGTCAAAAGAAATTGTCTTAATTCTTCTTTATCTAATTTTGCCCTGACATCCAGCAGCCCATTTCTTTCTCTCTTTTTTGAAATTTTGAGTCTGTTTCAAATTAATTCCTTTTTGATCAAAAGAGAAATGTGAAGAGAGGAGGGCAGGAAGGGAGGTTCTGCAAAATTTCACTCTGCAGATGTTCAGAGGCAGCAGTGAGTCTTCCCAAGCCTTCCTAACTTCCTGCTAGAGAACTACCTTGTGGTAGGTAACATCAAAAATACCAGGCAAGGGCTGAACTTGCAAAGAGGATGCATATGCAGTATAATGGAAAACTACAAAGAGAGATGAAAGACAAATTCCTCTTTTGAAAGACAAAGAAGAAAATAAGAGGAATCAATGGCTATATCTTTAAAAAAATGAATTTCAGAAAAACAGGTTCCACTTCCCGTAACAGCACTGCCTCCACCTCCATCCATACCATTTGGCTGCCATCAACCATTGCAGCAACCATTCCCTGCCAGAGGCCTCAGGACTTTTTACTGGCCTTTTAAAAAAAACCCCACAGTTGTTATGTATTATATGTTACATGTTATATATGCAAGGAACTGGCCTTGAAAAGTGTTTGGAAACTTTAGTTAGTACAGAACACTGCAGCCAGGATGTTCACTGGATGGATTGTAGGGACCACATCATTCTAGTCTTGGCTTAGTGACACTGGCTCCCAATTTGTTTCCACACACTATTCAAGGTGCTGGTGTTGACACTGGGGACACCACACTGGAGACCTTGAAAGCCCTATATGGTTTGGGACCAGCATTGCTGAAGGAATGCCTAACCCCTATGAGCCCTCCCAACCATCCCAGTCATCTTCAGAAACCCTGCTTTCGGTGTCTTTGCCTTCGGAGATTAGGCGGGTGGCAACCCAGGAGAGCACCTGTAGGGTCCTGGGGTTGCCTGGGCAGACCTTGGAGCTGTGGGGTCCTTCAGGGCATGAATCTGGCTGGTTGGCTTGGATGGGCCTCAGATTAAGCCGAGGGAAGGGGTTAAGCAATGACCCTGGCTCCTCCTCCCGGCCGATGGACTACTCCATGCTCTGACAATTGCTGGGAGCTGACTCCATGCTCTTCCTCCCTGGCCTGCCAGCTGCTTCCCACTTAAGTCTCTGTCCCTGCAGTGTGACAGCTCTCCAATCCTTACCTGTCCTCCCTGGCTGCATGCAAACAGCTACCACTCATACCCAGTGAGTGGGCTATCTCCTGACCACGCCCCTCGGGACAGGGTGGGTTCGTCCCTTGTTCACTCCCCTTTTCCTTATACTTGGTGCGCTAAATCTGGCCACCTCGCATGTACCGGGCCAGCATGGGCTGCTGGAGACAGCGTCCCACTTCCTGGCCTTCGCCCTTCCCCCAGCTGTTCTCAGATGGCAGGAAATGCCTCCTCCTGGAGTCCGCCTCTCCCCCAGAGTTGCTGCCTCGTTCTTGTGTCTCCACTTTGTCACTCATGAGCCTGATGCAGCAAGGTAAGCCTGTGTGTGTGGGGGGACGACGACCTCCAGACAGGGCATTTCGAGCATGACACCAAAGCTCTAGAAATCTCTTCCTCTGTCCCCTTCTGGTACCATCTTCCACCAGAGGGTGAAAACTCCTGGTTTGTTTTGCACTCCCTCAATTATCCCTCCTCCCTAAACCAATGCTTTTATGTTTTGGATGTATTTTAACTGTTTTGTATCTATGTTAACTCTGTTTTTTAAGTCTTTTTACAGGTGTGTTAATGCCTGTAAATGTTAATGGTTTTATAATGTAATGGCATTATGTATGTTTTAAACTGTTAGTCACTTTGGTGGCCTTTAAAGAGCTGAAATATGGGACATAATTTCTGGAAATAAATAAAATATTGCTACTGTGTTATAACACTATGGTGATCTAACAACTACTGATTTATTTTTAACAGCGGGCCACAAGCCCTCCAGGGATGGGAGCCATGATGAAATGACCAAGGAAAAGTATATGGACTTCTCCCATGCAGATTCCACTGTGACTGCTTCTGCTCTGCGGCAGCAGTGACTTTACAGTGAAGGAATTGTCACTGCATAGAAGCAACTGTATTTCTGTGAGACTCAGGACAGCCAGATGAGAAGATTGGAAGCCTTTAATAGAAAATAGAAAATAAATATCTGGCAGGGATGTAACCCTGATCTGCACTTCTACAAGGCTCAGCATAGAGATTGGCAGGGAGGAACACTGTGCTACCATTCAGAGAGCTGTTGCTCACAAATTGTTTTAAATCATTCACAAACTCATGGCATACTCCAGGAAGAGAGGAACCTCATTCTGTATCAAACCTCCAGGGAGGGAGGACTAGCCCTCACTGTCCATTTTAGAAATCTCCCCACCCAAACCAGAATTAAGGAGGAATGAAACAGTTTGGAGCAAACATAACCATCCAAATGCTCTTGTGTAGTGCAACTTGTGTGCACTCTGGGCCCCTTCTGCAAGATGGAGTGATGACCGGCCCAGATGTCTGAACCAGGCCTCTGCCTGCAGTCCACATGTCGAACATCGCACCTTGGGTGGAGTCCAAATCAACCAAGTACAAAAGCAGCGGAACATTCCTCCGAGACAACTGTCTTCTGAACACTCCCCCCCACCCCCAGTGGCAGATTCTTTTGCACGGCAGTGGCAGCTGCCCTCATCACTATTCTCATACGAGGACCTGCTGCTGCTGCCGCAGCTTGGAGAGCTGTGTGCTCCATGTTCTTGGCAAGCACGGCAGCTAGAAACCTCAGGAATGTGTAATTTCTAATTTCAACACAGTGGTACTTGATGCTAAGTATTAGCAGAGCTTAACTTTATCCACTATCCAAACTTAATATTATCCTTTGTTTAATATGCTGATGGGGGGGAAGGGGGGGCGCATACAGTTGCCTGTACGACTGTGTTGTTTTTGTTCGTCAAAACCCAGCTCTGCTCTGATATAAGCAGGTACAGCTCTGCTGAAATGAAAGAAATAACAACCACCCACTGTGACTGCAACCTGTAGAGATAATAGTCCGACTTTGGTATCAGTTTCTGAGTGGAAGGTTAATGTGCAGCAGAGAAAGCCCGTGAAAAAAATTATAGCACAAATGTATACTAAAGAATAAATCATAAGCCCCCTTTAAATGCCAAGGGAGGGGTGTTTGAAGGATGCTGTCCATTTCCTTCCTTCAGTTCTCCCCACTCTTGAAATTTAGATTGTAAAACCCTTAGGAAAGATACCTGTCTGATCCTTTGTTACGCTACATTTTAATGTGACATGGGCAGTGACATACACGTCATGTAAATAGCAACAGAATACACAGATTGGGTCTGGGGCACCCCTCCCTCCCGGTGTTCTGTGCAACAATCACACATGACTTGTGGGTTCTCCTCAGTTCCTATGCGTGCAGTGCTCAATTTGGTTGCAACTGTGGCACCTGTGGAGAAGGGGCTTCAGTCTCCCCACCACCACCACAATTTTCCTGATCTGAAATGAGCCAAGGGGTACCATTTGGCTCTTGAGGAAACCCACAAGTCTACATGTCCCAAATGGGTCAAATAGTGTATTCCTGGAAACACTCAAGTGGAGAAACACTCAAGTGGAGAAGGCTAAAGCCCTTTATCCATGTGTGCTAGCATCACGATGTGAACTGGGCACCCCACATGTGGGAACTGAGGAAAACCTGCAAGTCAAATGTGACAGGACACAGGATGGGAGGGACTCCAGACTCAACCTGTATACTCTTTAATGTGTGAAAAGAATGATTCGACGCCCTAATTTTAGCAGTTTTCTGAAGACCATAATTTAAAATATAATATGGCTATAATATAAACAAAAATCCACGTTGAGATGCTTGTACTGGAGTATCTGAAAGACTGTTTCCTGTAATAACCTACCTGGTCCATTCAGGTCAGGGTGCTTCAACAGCACCTGTGCTCCTAATGTGATGAATACCAAACTGAACAAGATGGCCATATATATCCACAGTATGTTTTGAACTTTGAATGAAATGAGAATTTCAGAATAAAGAAGTACAACTTGAGCACAACTGAGTGAAAATTTGCACAATTATGTGTTATTATGTGTTAACAATCATGTTAATAATTAACAATCTCATTAATCCCTTGTGGTACAAGTTTACAATAAAACTAATCATTTACAGAAATTCTTATTTTGATGCTATTAATTGAATCTTGGTAACATCGCTGGTGGCTAATGCTTTGGAATACAGCCCCCAACCATATTCACCTAACCTTTTTTCTAATTTCTTCCAGATGACACATGAAAATCATCCAGTTTACTAGAGCTGTTGGTGCGTTTTCACTGTAGATAGTTTTTGGATCTTAGTACTGTGGCATCTCATCTTGTATGTGTTTTATATTGTAATCTGGTTCTGTATTTGAAATAGAAGTTTGAGTCCAGTGGCACCTTTAAGACTAACAACGTTTTATTCAAAGTATGAGCTTTCATGTGCACGCACACTTCTTCATGCATGAAAATACATACCTTGAATAAAACTTTATTGGTCTTAAAGGTGTCACTGGACTCTAACTTTGTTCTATTGCTTCAGACTAACATGGCTGCCCACCTGGATCTATATTAGAAATAGTTCTTGAAACTTTTTGTACACCACCTTGCACATCAGATCAATTGAAAGGGTTTTTTTTAACAGAAATAAATAAAATTAAACTTCTGATCAATATCCTGATTTGTTCAAGATTTTCATTTTCCGTTTATCCTTGAAAAGACGTAATTCAATATTATCTCATAGTAACATCATTATTTTACTTATTGTGAGTACCTCCACAAACTGGGTGAGTGGGTGACAATGTGGCAAATGAAGTTCAGAGTTGGTAAGTGTAAAGTGATGCACATTGGGACAAAAAAATATCCCAGCTTCAAGTATAGGCTAATGGGGTCTGGACTGGCTGAGACTGAGATGGAAAAAGATCTTAGGGTCGTAGTGGATAACACAATGAAAATGTCAACCCAAGGTGCTGCAGCAGTGAAAAAGGCAAATTCTATGTTAGGGAAAGGAACTGAGAATAAAATGGCTAATATTATAATGCCCCTGTATAGATCTATGGTACTGGCTGATTTGGAATACTGTGTACAGTTCTGGTCATCATATCTCAAAAAGGACATTGCAGAGTTGGGGAAAGTGCAGAGGAGGGCAACCAAGATGATTAGGGGGTTGGAGCACCTTCTCTATGAGGAAAGGCTGAAGAGTCTGGGACTTTTCAGTTTAGAAAAGAGACAACTAAGGGGGGACATTCATGCATGGGATGGAGAGAGTTGACAAAGAGAAATTTTTCTCCCTCTCCCAAAATACTAGAACTCAAGAGCATCCAATGAAACTGATGGGTAGTAGGTTCAGGATGTACAAAAGAAAATACTACTTTACACAGAGAGTGATTAAAATGTGGAATTCACTGCCAGAGGATGTAATGATAGCCATAGGAATAAACAGCTTTAACAGGTTATTAGATAGATTCATGGAGGATATGTCTATCAATGCTTGTGAGCCATGGTGACTGAGGGGAATTTTCACATTCAGAGGCACCAGAACTCTGAATCCCAGAGCCAGGAGGCAACATCAGGGGAAGGCCTTGGCCTCTATGCCCTGTTGTTGTATTTATATATATATATATATTTATTATTTATTATTTCCATTTATATCCCACCTTGCCGGACAAACTGGCTCAAGGCAGCGTACAGACATTAAAATATAGCAAACCAAGAAATACAGTATAAAATAAAATAAAAATATAGTGAACCAATAAATACAGTATTGTTGGCTCTCCAGACGAACTGGTCAGCCACTGTGTAAGACAGGATGCTGGACTAGATGGACCATTGGTCTGATCCTGCAGGACTCTTCTTCTGTTCTGAACATGGTTATTTATAAAGCATGATCAGTATGTATGGTGCTTTACAGAAAACGGGAACAAAAAGACAAGCTCCTACCCCAAGGAGCTTACAGCCTGAAGATCTGGCAGTGGAGACAGAGAACAAAGCAAGGCGAGGGATGATAAGGGCAAGGAAAATAAGAGGTGAATGAGATCCTATGGTTTCTTCTTTCAAAAAAAGATATACTAGTATTTTACAGATTGTCAATGTTATTGAAGTAAGTTCCCAGCCATATCCCCAAAACCAGCTAATCAGTTATATGGAATGTTCTTTAGGTATAACTGCAACACAATGCAGGAATATATAGCATCTGTATAATAAAACATTTAAATAATAGAATTAGACTGCACAGGATGGCACCGGTAGTAGCTGAAACAATGACACTTTCAGTGCAATGCTGCTTTGATGGGACATGATAGAATTGTCTTGCATTCAGTCAACTAAGGAAAGCTGTCAGCTTTGGAATGTTCACAACACACCAACTTTGGTAGTTGAAGTAAATGCTTATACAGAAAATAAGTAACAGAAGAAGCTGTGAGGACATAGAAATAATGAGGGTTTTAAAAAAATTCCTTGGAAAAGTGCACACAAAATATACAAGCTAAGGTGGAGGGAAAGCCAAGATGCAGTGTGGCTAGAGCAAAGCCACAGAACAGGCAGTGACTAAAAAGCCAGTTGAGTAAGTGATGAAGGGAGACAAAAATCTGAAAAAAAAGAAGGAAAAAGAGATGAAGAGACATTAATGAAAAGGGGCTGTAGAAAAACAGTTGTTGAAAGTACGTGTTCAACAGGTAATTATTTCATTATTTTCCTAAACACACTATCAGTTGTTCAGCTCCTGGGAAAAATTGAGGTTTTATTTGTATTTTCAAGAACCAATCTGTAAAGATAATCTGGAATGTTGCATCTGAAATAAGTATCAAAATTAAATGTACACTTCATGAAATGTACACTTCTAGAAATAGTGTCATTTGATCAGACCTGGACTGTAACCAGAAAGATGGAGTTAGGAAGATGAGGGAAACCAGAAAAGTGGGGGGGGGGGGGTGAGCTCAAAAGGAAACTATCAGCCAAGCATTAAAAAAATACTGTGGCGAAGGAGTTTATAATTCAGGCATTTACAAACTTCACCACGGTACTGGATTGCCCAAAGACTTTGTGTAACATTTGTATCAGCCCAACATGAGAGCCCACACTAGCATGTGTCCATGGGAACCACCAGGCTAAATATTTAAAGGTGAACTCAACATCTGAGGTGAGCACTGAGTTAATCCCCAAAATATGTACGAAATGAGCACACAACACATGTTGGAAGCAGTGCCAGACAAAGCTGTTTCCCACATGTTGTTGTTGTTGTTGTTCAGTTGCACAGTTGAGTCTGGCTCTTTGTGACCCCATGGATCACACCACGCGAGGTCCTCCTGTCTTCTGTCATCCTCTGGAGTTTGCTCAATTTCATGTTCGTTGCATCGATAACACTGTCTAACGATCTCATCCTTTGCCGTCCCCTTCTCCTTTTACCTTCAGTCATTCCCAGCATCAGGGTCTCCTTCAGTGAGTGCTCCCTTCTCATCTGGTGGCCAAAGTATTTGAGCTTCAGCTTCAGCATCTGGCCTTCCAGGGAACAGTCAGGGTTGATTTCTTTTAGGAGTGACTGATTTGATCTCCTTGCAGTCCAAGGGACGCTCAAGAGTCCTCTCCAGCACCATCATTTGAAAGCATCTATTCTTCAGCACTTGGCCTTCCTTACAGTCCAACTCTTGCAGCCATACATCACTACTGGGAATACCATCACTTTGACTATATGAACTTTTGTTGGCAGGTGATGTCTCTACTTTTTACTTTTTATTCTCATGGATCACTGCCTTGATACGGTGAGGGGGCTTGCATAGTTCAATGAGGCTGTGGGCTGTGCCATGGAAAGCCACCCAGGATGGACAGGCCATAGTGGAGAACTCAGACAAAACACGATGCATTGGAGAAGGAAATGGCAACCCACTGCAGTATCTTTGCCAAGAAAACCCCATGGATGGTTTCCCACATAGTGGCTTTCAAACATGACACTCTGTCATGTTTCACTTTAGAAGTCAACCGGTTACATATCAGGCCCCCTGAGACAATGTGTTCTTCACTAAGACTTAGTAGACATGAGGTGTGGTCATTTTTGTCCCACAAGACACACAATTTTTAATGAGAGCTTTCTGGGCCATGTAATTTGAGACCAGTTGCTCTGAATTCTCTTTGCAGTGCATACAGTCTGTTAAAGGCAGAAGAAAGCCTGAAGTCCTCAGTTTTGCACAAAGCTTTGAAGGGAAGAACTTGTCTTCATGCCATCAGGGACAAAACTGAGGGAAGGGCACTCTACCCCTTCCTTTTATGCTGGGAAAGGTGGGAAAGCAGCATGGAAGAGGGGGAAAGGAGTACCCTCCAGAGTTTTTGAGCTTCAAAATCTCTTTGCAGCAGGCCTAGGAGCAGGGATCCGTTGGGGCCAGAGCGAGGAGGAGCAAAGCTCCGTCAGCTCAGGACTGGCCAGTAGGGCAGCCACGGGCTGAATCAGATTATCTAATTTGATTCACCTTGCCGCCGAATTGCCGCCGAAATTTGGCGGCAACTTTAAAAGCCACTGGAGGGGAGGGAGTTTGAGGGAGAGGCTCCAAACTTGCAGGGTAGCTGATGGGGCCTCTCTTCGAAATGCCCACCAAGTTTCAAGAAGATTGGACCAGGGGGTCCAATTCTACAGGCCCCCAAACAGGTTGCCCCCATTCCCTCCATTGTTCTCTATGGTAGGAAAAAAGTTAACATTTTTCCCTCCATAGAGAACAATGGAGGGGATGGGACAATCTGTTTGGGGGCCCATAGAATTGGACCCCGTGGTCCAATCTTCTTGAAACTTAGTGGGTATTTCGAGGAGAGGCCCCATCAGCTACCCTGCAAGTTTGGAGCCTCTCCCTCAAACCCCCTTTCCTCCAGCCCCTCATATACCCTATGAGTTTTTGCCATTGATTTCAATGGCCCAAAGGATATAATGGGGCTGAAACTGAGGCCCCGTCCACACGAGCAAGATAAGCCAGACGGGAAGTGACTCAAATTTGAGCCGGTGCAATTTGTGCCGCTTTTGCAGGATCACACAGGTCCATGGACCTGTGAGGGCGAACTGTCGCTGCGTGATCACACGCAGCCGTGGGCGAGTTGGGTTTTTTTTTTCGGCTGTTTTCAGTGCGCTTATCTGCTTCTACAAGGGATCGATGACTTGCCTGTCCACCCTTGGGATCATCCAATGATGTGCATACTGGGATGGGAGGGGGAAAAAACCCCAAAAAGCCCGCTCCCCAATGCCACTTGTTTGCTCTGGTGTGATCACACCAGGAAAGTTCAGTTCTGGGCCGTCGCAAACCATTTGAGACTGCCCTTTCACTGGTAGCTAAATAAGTCGATTCCCCACCGGCTCAAAGTGGTTTGCGCCACTTTGACACCAGTTGCAGGATGCTTCCCAGATGTGCTTGTGTGATCACGCCACTTTGAGCCGGCGGGGAATCGTCCTTCTTGTGTCGCAAATGGGTGCGTATGATCACGCCCTGACATTCCCTTTCTGACACACTTCTGGTGATGTCAGGGGACGTGGCATATGCTAATGAGTTATGCTAATGAGCTATGCTAATGAGCTCCTGCACCTCTTTTTCTACGAAAGGACCCCTGCCTATGAGTATACAGTAACCCATGTGGGACTACACAGGTACCACAACAATGAAAAGTGTTAATCCTAGTGTTTTGGCAGAATATTTGCATGCAAGCTTCAACTATGGCTACCCATAGCTTTTGAAGTAAAAAAAAAAATGGCTCCAGCTGGAATGATTCAAGATACTGCTCAAGTGCTTTATATAGGCCACGGACAGCTATGAATACTACTGCAAGCCACAGAGGCACATGTACACTGGCATACCCAAGTGAGGTGACCTGGCAGCTGACAGGGTGCCTGGTGTTATATTCGAGCACTACGGGCCAGCATCCATTTGCCAATTGAGTTGAAATCCGGCAGCTTTCTGGCACAGGTTTCATTCGGAAACAATTGGGGACGTGTGCCTACTGTTCTGGGCAGCTACAGAGACAAGTCAATGAAAGTTTGGCTGGAACCTTAAGGGGCTGTGACTGGAAAGGATAGGATGAAGAATAGATCATCTGGAGAAACGTTCAAGAGGGGGAGAAATGGCCCAGTGCTATTCAGAAGAAAGTGTCTCAGGTGGATACAGTTCTTGAGAGGGGGTAACATATTAGTTGCACAATAATCTTCAATATTTGCTATTGCTGCAAAAGACCATTTATAAAAGGATCTCATCTTCACCACTCTCAAGTAGATTTTCTATATACACCAGTACACTTTTTATATTTTTTCACCTGCTGCCTATGTAGAGAAGATTACACTGGGAACAAGGTATTAACTGCTTGCTACAGAGGGAAGGTAACAGCGTTCCGTGTGCCTTGGCATTTAGTCATGCCGGCCACATGACCACAGTAATGTCTTCGGACAGCGCTGGCTCTTCAGCTTGGAAATGGAGTTGAGCACCACCCCCTAGAGTTGGATTCGACTGGCTCTCAAGAAAGGGAAACCTTTTCTAAAAAAGGAATTTGAGCCTGTAAATCATTTCCACAGATTTTCATCCCATTTGAACCCAGTGATTCCCAACATGATCTCTAGGAATGTCCCAATGATCCATGGGTGTCATGACACCCACCAGTGTGCTTCCTGGTGTCCAAAGCATCTCTTCCTCAAAGCAAAGAGGAATCCTGGCTAACCTTCATGTCATTGGATTAGGAGGTACTTCAGTAGACCCCAGGAAGCATCAGTTTTGTGAGCATACAGACAGCTGCCTTCATCATAGGAAGCTGCTTGGCTTACAACTTCTTAACATTTTCTGGAATTTCTCAGTATTTTGTGATTGGACAGAACTCCCATTTCAGCCATTGTATGATTGGCCCCACCACTCCATGACGGCCATTTTGATGGCCTTTTGGGGCTTCTCAAAATTCCCAAAGTGCCCATAGGTTCAACAAGTTTGGGAACCCATGTCCTACACCAGCTGATGCAGCAAATAGGTGAGGTAACTTGCAGTGCGGCCCAGGCAGAGTTATACTCTTCTAAGTACAAAGAAATATACTGTTTTGCTCCACTACCATCGTTCTCCTCTGTTCCTTCTTTTCTGCCTCTACTGCACATATCCAGGCTCAAGTAGAACGGAAAAGCACATGATGCAGCAACTTGCCGAAGCAGAATGGGACTGGAGCTGATCAATGACAGACAAAACCTTGCTTCATGTCCGTAGGTTCATAAGAACAGAGTGGCATGGCAATCAACATATCACAAAGAACACAAGGGATCAAGTGTACAGCAGTAATAACATGAACATGTAATGGATTGTACATTTCATCCACTAATTCATGCTTTAACAAGTGGGGAGCTTTGAGGACTCCTGGGGGGGGGGTGGAATCTCATTTCTTCTTTCTCTCCTGACCTTTTTCTCTTCCCCTCTCCCTGACAGAGCCTTAACCCTTTCCCCTTCCCTTCTGCCCCACCCACTTACCTATCTTTCTCCCCCAGCATCCTCTGCCCCCCCCCATTTACTCTATCATCTTTTTCTGATCCACTTCCCTGTCTTTAGGGAATATATTTTACCTTTTTGTATCTTTCATTTTATCTTTTAATTCCTCCCTCCCTCCTGTTTTTATCACTTTTACCCTGTTCTGACCTTCTCCCATCCGAACATGAACTAATATTAACTGAGGGTTGGAATCATTGGCAACACTGGCCGGAAAAATAGCCACTGTTGCCTCACGCCTCAGAAGATCTCAGTGGCATTCTTTTGTGAAATAATCAGATATTGTTTCTATGATTTTAAGGCACTGAACCCTACATTCTTTTAGATGATTCATATTTTTCTGCAAACCAGGATTGTAGGGGAAATAACCCAACCTAGCTGAGCATAGCGCATTGTAAAGATTTTTTTGATCCACATTTTGAGGCCATTGTTCAGAACTAAAAAGAATGATAAACCAGTCCAGGCTCCTCCCTTTCTATATACCATTTAGACTTTCTGAAAGGGATCCTTTGTAAACTCTTCTCATTCAAATGGCTCCTTCATTTTTGGAATTATGAATTACCTGGTATTGTTTTGGAATTGGAATCAATACTTTAGTAGCTGCTGTTACACATTTGTAAGATATCCCACCCCCACCCCCCAAAAAATCTGGATGTAACTGCATGTATGAAGACATTGAGACAGTTTTTTTAATGCAGTGCGCATTATGAATGCATATGTGTTACACAATGGCAGGACCATAGCCAGTTAAGAGCAGAGAATCATATAGCTGTGACAACACACTCTCCTATTAAAGCATATGCATCAGCAATTTCAAAAACATACAGAAATATTGCAAAATGTAATTAGTTTAATATAATAGGTGAAAGCTTAAAGAGGACTTACAATATCTTCAAATGTAATAAAAGTACTTCTACCATATCTTTATGAATATTATATTATATATTTTTGTAAACTGTACCTGTATTGGTCTTGTAATCTTGCATATTGTATATTGTCTTTTAATAGCTATATTGTTGGTCCACACCTGATGAAGACTTTTGGAAACGAATGTATCTACTGGATGTTTTGTTGTTGATGACTTTGGACCCCCATCACCTATTATATTAAACTAATTACATTTTGCAATATTTCTGTATGTTTTTGAAAGTGCTGATGCACATGCTTTAATAAGAGAGTGTGTTGTCACAGCTATATGATTCTCTGCTCTTAACTTGTTCCATAGCTGTTGTTCTCATAGATATAGGACCATAGCCAGACCACCCCGGGGTGCTGGGGCAGGGGAGTGGGGAATGTAATCAGATTACTGATCAGTTCCTAATCTAATTACCGGGAATCTAATTAGAAATTGAATTAAGGGATGATAGCAACCATCTCCCAGGCTCTCCTTCTGTACCAAGAAGGTGCAAGGTGAATGAATGCAGTGGGCACTGCCACATGAGGTGGCTTGCAAGGTGAGAAAGGACCCTTTGGGGGCAGCATTGGGGTGGTGGGGCCTATATATCTGGGCAGCTTAGGTGTCCTGTATGGTCACCCCCTCCATTTCCCCACCACTGTAGATTTGTGAAGTACAGAGTGAGCCAGAGGCATATCTGTGGGGTTGCCAACTCTGGGATGGAAGATTCCTGGTGGGGCGGCCCCATCATGCCTCACTATAGCGACAGGACTGCACAATGGTGCCAAAATACTGGAACAAAAGCAAGCAGCAAATGAGAGAACTGTCCATGGTTTGCATGCTCCAAATCCTGGAGATATATATTAGAAATTTGCTTAATGACCCAAAATTCAAGAGGAGTTCCGTGCCAGGCAGATCAAACCCATGAAATAATAATTGAAAATCCTCTCATCCTTACTTTCCAGTTCTTTACACTCCACTTGACAATTACTTACCTTAGCAGAACAATTAGATTCGAGTCCCATAGCACCTTAGAGACCAACCAGATTTTCAAGCTATAGGCTTTTGACTCTTGTTGGTCTCTAAGGATCCCTACGGTTTGGGGGTTGGGGGATTAGATTGGTTTTATGTACTTTGTTTTATTCATATGACTACACGGGATGTTACTGGATATTTGCCCTGCTGTTTTTGTACCTACTTTAGTTGATCTAATTGCGCATTGTTGTAAACTGCTTTGAGCTCTTATCTGAAGCAAAGTGGCATAAAAACAGAAATAAATAAATGTGGTGCTACTGGACTCGAATCTAACTGTTCTACTGCAGACCAACATTGCTACCCTCTGAAATGACATTAGCAGCTCTCTTATAATCTTCTTGGAGTCTCAGTAGGAAATGTTGACAATAAACAAACAAAACAAAATAATCTTAGCACTATGTTAACATATTCCCCTAGGACTTCGGGAGTCTCTCTTATCCTATCTCAACAACGTAATGTCTTCCTCTTAAAAAGTAAAAATGAATTCTTACCTCTCTGCTTAGACCAATTTGTGCGATTTCTAGTCGAACCTGTGGATACAGTTAACATGAAGTATGGTTAACAGTGAACTATGGAGCAAACACCACAGAGTTGTGTTGAGGAAGGAAGAGCAATTTTACTTCCCCCCCCCTCTCTTAATGAAACCCCAGATGCACAAAATTGTTTGGCTTTGTGGTTCCCACAATCCCAGGAATAATCTTTCAGGAGGCTGAAAAGGATTGAGCGGGGGTGGGGTGCAAGGCTGAGAAATGAAAAATCAGCATGCTATTGGCCATTTTCTGGATATAAACCAATGGTCCAATCACGTTTTAGTGTATTTTTTTCTACCGGCCTTGTAATGTGTAAAAAAAAATAGAACCCATTCTCAAGGCAAATCAAAACTATCAGGTGCTTTATAGCCAAAGGTCCCCAGACCAATGTGGGAGCAATGCAAATCAGCTTTTAACGAACTGAAATGAGGCGGAGATTCACAGAGGGAGTGTTCTGAGAATGTGAAAAAAGTCCTGTGAGGGAACATGAAGATACAGCGATTCACTTGATTACCTCATGCAGCTACACTCACATAACTGCAGCCTACAGTCTTGAAATGCTTCTCGTAATGTCACAGCTACACTGAAGCCACTTCTCCCAAACACAGGTGATGATTGTGTAATCGTGCCTTGCTTGTTCCTCCCTCTCCAGCTGCCTACTTCCTCCCAACCAATCTTTTCTGCCTGAGGCAATATAGAAAGCAGGGCCGCTACACCAGCTCTTCTCAAGCTGGGTTCCTGGGGTTCTAGGCAGGGGGACGAGTTGAAGAGAAATGTCTTGCATTTCTGGATTCCTGAAATATGAGTCTAATTGAGCGCTGGAGGAGATCCATTAAAATTGTCTGTAAAAATAATTTTCTCCTGAATGATTATCCATATAGTAACATTGCTTATACAGTTGTAAAAAACATTTAGCACTTTATAATCCAATCTTTGCTCCTATGCGAGCCTGGGAACACATTTGACTTTACAAAATCTTGAAATGCCTAGAAGGGTAACAACTTTTACAAAGTGTTCCTCATGGAAATCTTTTGGAAGCCTTCCAGGATGGCATTCCAGATGTTATAGTTTTAGCAGTCACAACCAGCCACTGCATCGTATTTCCAGATCCTATATACAGAGTACGTTCGTTTTTATGTGGAGGCAGGCCTTTCACCTTAAGCTGAGAACAATGTTAATGAATTATACTGTAGCCCAGCTTTAAACATGTAGACTGGGAATATTAACCAGAGCAGAGAAAGATCTTAAACTTTGGTTGATATGATAGTTCATATACAAAAATAGTTCAAATACAAAAAAACCCTCTCATGAATTGGGAAAGGGTATCAAGGAAGTATTCCAAAGACCATCTGGGTAAATTCAAATCAGTGGAACCTGAAATGATTCCGTGAAGGATCATGCATGGGTTAGCAGGACAAATCCAAGCCTTAAACTATTATAGAGAGAGCTGGACTTGAGGGCCACTTGACGCACTGCATTCTTTCTCAGAGGCATGAAAATCCAGGATCATTGTAAGTTACATTAGCAAAGGGATTGTTTCCTGAACTGGGGGGAGTAACAGTACTGCCCTTCCTTTGTTTTGACCTTGCCTGTGCAGCATATTCTGAGTAATGCTCTCTTAATTCCTGGGATTTCATTGGGGTAGCTCAGTTGGATTCTGGAATACATAGCTTGTTGAAGGAGAACATTGACAAGATAGAACAAGAGGAAAAGTAAATGCACTTTTTTTGTATTGTGTGTGTGTGTGCTTGCGAGCCTGGAGGTCATGGTAACTTCTGGTGACGCCTAGTGTGGGTAGGACATTTCAGAGAGGTGGCTTTGATTTTACCTGCCTCTGCCTCCCCTGGTATTCGTTGGAGGTCGCCCTTCCAGGTACTTGCCAGGGTCAACCCTGTGTAGCTTCTAAGATCTGATGAGATCAGGCTTGTCTGGGCTATGCAAGTGAGGGCTAAGTAAATGCACTTTTGAAGGCAAGAAGACCACGTGTCTTCCACACATCAGTGAAGAAATACATCTAAGGAAGAGTGTAAAGCTTCCTTGTTATTATCTTTCTACAGGACATGTACAGCTGGTCCACTAGGCCTTTGGATGACCATCCTTAATCTCACTGGGTTCTGATCTGTGTGACACTGGTTGTGGGTAGGACTTTCTGTGATTCCCCCCCCCCCCCATCTGTGGTAGGTGTTAAACTGCTGGTATTATTTAACTATCTGTACACCTCCTTGAATAATGGAAATATGGAAAATCCCTTTTTGAATAACTAAAAATTGAATGCAGTGGGACTTACTTCTGAAGAGCGGAACAAAACAGGGAGTAGAAGAATAGCTTAGGACTCAGACAAATGGGCTTTAGCTCTGCAACCTTATGACTGCAAAGCTCAATTACACTAGATACACACTGGATCCATTCAATCTATTTCAATTCAAAATCCCACAAAGTGATTTCTAAAATATTCACACAGAATTCAAGTTGGATTTCTGAAATCACACATGCAAACACAAAGCCTGGAGGCCTTGGCCAATTTATCTTCTTGTTACATGGCTGTTCTTGAAATGTTATAGAGAGACGCAGGATGGAAACCAGTACTACAGGTACTGGTTGATACTGAAAGGAAGTTTCAGAGAATTTTATTTTGAAACCCAACTGCACGATGCCACTGAGCATTGTAGGAGGAAGGATAAGCTGCGTTTCAGCTTTGTTACAGTCAGGGTTTCTGTCAGTCTACCCCAAAGACTACCAAAAAAACCCCCAAAACCCTCAAAGAAAGAAAAGGAAATATGATGGAGGTTTATACTAGTGGTTGTAACTTTGCTGGGTCACAAGGGGGAAAAAACCCTCTTTCATATTTAATTTGCCCATCCTGAAGTATTTTCTCCCAGTAATGCCAAATACTATCAAGCTCTCTGTCAGTGATTTGAAATTATTGTATGAGCCGCATATCGGGTACACTATTGTTAATGAAATGCACACAAAGATGATAAACAACTTCCTTTTCCTGCTGAAGCCCAGCTGCAACCAGGCCCTGTATCCTTGATGCTGTAAATCAAGCCTTTGTACTCCAGGAGGATTCAATCAGCTGCAGGTGTGGGCCGGCCAAAGCCCGCCTGGGATTAGGTAGCAGCATTTGATATGAGATCCCAAACAGCACCAGCAATCTACGCACCACATGCGGTCAGTCTGTGGAGAAAGCGAAGGGAAAACGCTGATGAAATGTGGCACCGGCCCATGGAATGCAATTTTCAAACTTCCACATCTGCAGGAAAGAGAGAAAAAGAAAGTTCCTAATTTTACAGCAATGATGTCACAGGGAACACACGACAATGAAAGTGATGGGCTAAAGGGTAAAATTTAACCACTTAGGGCATGGCTCCTTAATGCTAGCACCATATCATCCTAAGCATAAGATGTTTTGAAAAGCGAGGCACAGGGTTTGCCGTTTTGAAAAGCGAGGCACAGGGTTTGCCGTTGAGTTCAATAGCATATACAGACAGCGCAGATTTCTCCATGCAAACTAATTAAAGACTTCAAGTTCTTCACTTATGTTCATGCTGTTACCTTAAGAAGAGACTTGGTATGGGGAGTATCCCCAACACATTTGTCAAAGTTCAACAAGAGAGACCCAGCAAACTCTGTTTTGCCACTGTCTGATTTAATGATTTATTTGTAATCTGGAGGGATTCTTTAAAAAAAAAATCCTTCTGTCTATAATACCTGTGAAAATGAAAAAATGTTCTAAACAGATCTAGCCCTGCAGTGACTCTAAAGATAAAACACAGACAAAAGAGCAGATCCTTGTATGTGTTTTTTTTTAAGTATCTGTTTTTCATTTGGTTATCTTGATAGCTGAAGTTAAGCATTACTTTTGACCATATATGATTTAGCTATTATGTCATTAATTCATGTACGATTCATGTACAATCCATCTGAATAATGATTGTGGTTTTCTGCTTTACAAATTCACCTTCTTCACCAGAAACCAAGAGAGTCAAATTCCACAGAGCATCTGGTTTCCATTTTATGTAATTGCTATTTTCAGGAGTTATAATCATGTGTTATTGTAAGGACCACGGTGTCAATCACTCTACTAATGGGGAAAATTCAATGCCTAAATAATACCTGGGAGAACAAGAAACTGACTTAAACAGGTGCATTTAGACACTTCGTTTTAAGTGTAATGCTAGTCTACCAATTTAAATAAATCATTTTAAGAGGAACCTATATTCTTTCCATACCATTTTAAAAAGAAGACATTTAATTAAAAAAGGGATACTGAATTATGGCTCTGAATGTGCCTTCGACCCACTGTAATCAGAACGCAGACCTGTAGAGCTCAAAGGGACTTCAAGAATCATGTAGCTCGCCTTCTAAGAAAAGGACCCAACCGATAGCCATGTGAAATATTAGGAATTCCAGTGTGACATCGTAACAGTTAACCGATGATTTGTGCCCATACTGAGCATCTGTTTGGCTGGAAGGAACCTTGCAGATAATACCCTGCTTATGTGCGTGAAGGTCTTTGCATCAGGACCTGTACATCAATAGGCCACATTTATTAATTCACATAATTTAAAACATTTATACTCCTCCTGTCCCCAAGGAGCTCAAGACAACTAACTAACAATTGTCCCATGGTACAACAATGAAATCTGCCTCAGGCAGACTATTGCAGAGGACTGGTTCTACATGAGAAAGAGTACATCACTTAGCGGAGGTCTGGTGGGCAAAACAAGGGAAAGGAACCAACAGAAACAAAAAGCAGGTATAAAGTTTTACAGAGGTTCATACCAGGAAAGGCAGTCCCTCAGGTATGTGTGTCCCAGGTCATAGAGGGCTATGAAGGTAGCCACCAGCCTCTAGGCAACCAGCTCAAACTGATTAAGCATAAGGCCAGAACTGATCCAGGAGCATCGAGTTGTCCATTTCCTGGGGGGTGGGGGCCACTGCACATGCGCCTTGCACGCACGCACCCTGGGACAATGTCCCCGCTGTTGCCACTGCCGCCTCTCCCCGCCACCTGGTCACTCCTCCCTCCCCCTCCCTCCTGGGCAAATGCCCAGCGTGATTGTCTTTACCTGGAAGTGATGCCATCACGCTGGGGACGTTGCAAGGGTGACACTCTGGCAATTGCCCTGAAACTCTATGGTGACAGGTGACACAATCACGCTGGGCATTTGCCCAGGAGGGAGGGGGAGGGAGGAGTGACCAGGTGGCGGGGAGAGGCGGCAGTGGCAACAGCGGGGACATTGTCCCAGGGTGCGTGCATGCAAGGCGCATGTGCAGCGGCCCCCACACCCCGGGAAATGGACAACTCGACGCCCCTGGATCAAGGTTACCCAGCTGGCTGCATGTGGAGGAGTGGGGAATCAAACTCGGTTCTTCCATATTAGAAACTTCTAACTATTACACCAAACTGGCTCTCCAGACAAAGGTCCAATGATCAAAGGTCCACTGAGTTTAATAGTATGCAACATGCTTCCAGATGCCACAAATAGAGCACCAAAGCATCTTCCACCACTGTTATATCCAGACGACTAGTATTTAGAGGTGCACTGCCTCATTTAAGTATCATGGTTAATAGCCATTGCTAGACATGTGCTCCATGTATTTGTCTCATGTGCTTTTAAAATAATCTGAACCAGCAGCCATCACCATCACAATATTCACTAACAGTGTATGCCATAAATTAATTCTGCACCATGTTGGATCCAGCAGGAAAGCTCACAGAAAGAACTGGGATATTGGTTCCCCCCCCCCCCCACACCACCTTTTCCTTCTTCACTGTGGGTCTAAAGAGCCTCATAAGCAATATGTGCCACACAGTATGGGCCACTGCAGGTATAATCACCAACTTCTCCACCAATGAAAACTACCTGGGGAAGACGATGAGATGATTTGAACTGTTTCCTTCTAGGCGCTATGGCACTCTGTACTGACACATTTTGTCAGTGGGGCTCTTGTGACCCTCAAAAGATTTTCAGGACAAATACCAGGTTGCTTGGAGAAGGCAGGGAAAAATCCACTCCCCCAAATTCTTCCACAAACTTTTCCACTGGATCCAACCCATCATGTGAAAAGTACTTATTTCATTTTCTTGAATCAGCCCAAAAAGTATTGGATGGTTCCAGGAAGAAAACAAATCTCAGCATGACTCACAGTTCTATAAACCGTTATTTTTAAATTTGTATTCTCCCTTTGGTCATCTTATTTCAAACAAAGGCACAAATGTTATAGCCTTTTCTTATACAGATCGTTTTGACAGTACTTGTTGGCATGTTAACCTGGCTTTTCTTGAGATGGGGCAACCAGAACTGTACACAGTGTTCCTACAATTTTAAAATAATGGGCTCATATTTTCCCTGCTCTTAATACTTGCTTTTGTTTCAAATTGAGACGCCATGACATGAAATTCTTATTCCAATTGCCATTAAAAGTGAGACTTATTTGGGCTTCTGGGGTACTTGTGTGTCTGTGCATACATCACTAAACAGCCGAGATTACCAGTCACAGTCGAGCCATGCTCTGAAGTCATATAGTCAAGACTCTTCATTAAAATTGTAAGGTAAGCCTCATTTGTAAACCTCACTGCCTAGATGCCCACTTTCCCTCATAACAACCCTACAGTTCCCAGCACCAGTGCAAAAATGCACAAAAAAGACAGCCACTTTAGACCTTGATAAAAAAACTTATCCCCTGCCTTAGATACTGCTCATAATTTGGGAGCCAATTATAATTCAAGTCTGGGATTTTGCCAACCAGCAGTACCAAATGTAATTGCTCCATATATTTGTATAATGGCATTAGGATCATATTTGTTTTATTTTAGATATTTTCCCCAGTAATTCCTAGGATGTGTGTGTGTGTGTGTGTCTGTGTCTGTGTCTGTATGAAATGCCATCAAGTCACTTCCAAGTTTTGGCAACCCTATGAATTAATGACTTCCAAAACATCCTACTGTTAACAGCCCTCATGAGGTCTTGAAAACTGAAGGCCATGGCTTTATTTATAGAGTCAATCCATCTCATGATGGGTCTTTATTATTGTCTTTTCAGGGAGTCTTGTCTTCTAATAATGTGACCAAGATAGGATAGCCTCAGTATGGTCGTTTTAACTTCTAGGGACAGTTCAGGCTTGATTTGATCTATTTTTCCCTTTTTTTGGTTTTTTATCACCAGAAAATACTTTTAATGAGCTATGGAGAGTCTCACCAGTTTGAATCCCACCTGAAATAGTTAGACTACTATAACTCACTCTATGCATGGCTGCCCTTGAACCTGGCCTGGAAATTGCACCTGCTACAAAATGCAGTAGCACACCTGCTGACTGGGATGTCTGTGTGGGCATGCATTCAGCCAGTGCTGTGCCACCTGCACCGGCAGCCAGTTGAGTATCAGATCCTTTAAGCTCCTATGAGGTCAGGGACCCAACATACCTGCAGGACTGTCTCTTCTTGACTATTCCTCAGAGAGCCCTACGCTCATCAGAACAACATCTCCTGGTAGTCCCAGGTCCAAAAGACATCCATTTAGCCTCAACCAGAGCCAGAGCTTTTTTAGCTCTTGCTCTGGCCTGGTGGAACACACTTCCAATTGAGATTAGGGCCCTATGGGGTTTACTTCAATTTTGCAAGTCCATTGTAAAATGGAGATGTTCCGTTAGGCCTTTGGTTGAGGCAGCAGATGTCCGATTCCATTGGCCTCCCCTGCACAAACCCACTTAAATTATGCACTGCATCAACTTATGCCAATGCATTAGCCTAAGCCCACATGCTCACGGGATGTTATCGATGCAACGAACATGAAATTAAACAAACTCCAGAGCATAACAGAAGACAGGAGGGCCTGGTGTGATGTGGTCCATGGGGTTGCGAAGAGTTGGACTTGACTGTGTGACTGAACAAAAACATGTTTGCTGCACATAATGCATGGTTATCATTGAATTCTTTTCTACTAACGTAGTATTATTTTTCTACATTATATCTGCACTCTGTATCATGTCTAATTGCTATGCTTATTCAGATTTCTGTCATCCTAGCCCCAATCCATTGCTTATCAGATATGTCTTCATGTCAACTGTATCAATTTGCACCATATAATTAACGTCAAGTCTCTGAGAAAAACAAAGTATAAATACAGTAAAATAAATAAAATAACTCCGCTATATCCTCTTTTGAAGATACGAGTATTTTACACAGTCAAACAAAACTAGATTGATGCAGGAAAGAAGAAATGTAGGATGACCATGCATTTTTGTGAAAGTTAGGCTGAACAACGGCAGGGAACATAAAACTTCTGATGACGTCTGCAGAAGCCTCTTCAGCAAAACTGTAGGAGTTGCCCAGAACGGGCCACTTAAAACAAGATGAAACAAACCACTTAGGAACAAATACCCTGAGGGAAATAATCCTAGATGAGCAGGGAATTGACATAAAGACCCTTTTAGATCTTTTCCATATAGATTTTCTATGAGGCTGCAATGTCAAAGAACCAATGTACTGACTCAGTGCAGAAATTAGCTAGCTTAAGAGGATTTGAAAAGTAAACATGCGGATCGCTGCTGGAAATATTCATGTTTTCCTCTCATAGCAGGCCAATGTAAATATTATTTCATGTGTTATCAAGTCATTCTGAAACTCAAAAGAACTTCACTTAAGAATGGCCATGATCAAAATCTTAGACCCTCCCATAAGAATTTGCACCACAGCCTAATGTCAGCCCCAGGGTATAGATGACGATCGTCATTTGCATAGCACCACCAATGATCTTGTTTCTCCACAGAATTCAAAACCAGGTCCTGACTTTGATGAACACATAATCTAAAAAGAGAGAAAATCAGGGGAAACAAAGAAATACAGAGACAATGAAAGGGCAGGGGTTCTAGAATTATTGACTTCCATGGATTTAGAAGTATGTAACTCTTCTCTGCTAGTCATTTATAAGCATCAGTGGCCTGAAATAAGTAATCCCTCTTGCAGTGCTCCAAGCATTCCCAACCTACTAATGGATAATAGTGATCATTGGCCACTGGCATGCAGTAGAATGGCCCAGATTGCCTTGATTCACTGTAAAAGTGGGATATAAATATTTGAATAAATAAGTAGTTTGGGCAGGTTGATAACATTTAAGCAACTTCCTGTTTGTTAGCTTAGGCAGGGTTCTGACAGTGACTGTTCCACCTCTGTTACACTTGACCTGTAAATCTATATATCTAATAGCCAAGTGCCCCCGTGTGTGCAGATATCTAAATCCGCACATCAGGGGCACTTGGGGGGCAGAGAGATTTCCCTGCACCCTTGGGGGACTCTCCAGGTGTACAGAAAAATCCTAAAAGTTTAAACAACTATACGGGTGATATTTAAATCCCCAAAAAGTTAAAGACTGTTCCCTGCGCATGTTCAGGGAACGCAGAATGATGCTTCACCTCCGCTCCAGGGGGAGGGAGAGGGCTGAGCAGGCCTGGTGGTTGGAGCCACGCAGGCCTCACCATCGCTTGCAGGGGGGTGGGAAAAGCTGGGCAGGGGAGAAGGCTCACCTGCGGTGGCTTCATTCTCTGCACGGAGCTCCCCCCCCCCATGCAAATATGGCAGGTCCCCCCTTCTTGTTTGTCATATTTCACTAAAAAAAACCCACCCAAAGTAGACTCCAAGAGTCCCCCCACAAGTGCTGGTATGTTTTCTAGGGCTCAGTGCAGGGCAATGGTCCGAGGCCAAGTCTATCAGTATGGTGGACTGGGGTGGGTAGACCTGTCCCTGGAAGCTTGGTCTACCCCTATAGAGGACAATATTATCTGTAATGAAATTTGACTTGATTCTCTTTTGTCTTATAATCTTTAAATTATTGATAAAATATAGTTTAAAAGAATTCATTCTGTGATTTTGACAAGGTTATGGAAATAATCTAAGAAACTAATTGATGCAATAGTCAAATGTAGACTTGCTCACAACTTTAACGCTGCTAGCTTTTCCACTCACAAGATAGAATTTTTGCTCACAAGACTGTGGAGCTTAGAGGGAACAGCGAGTCCCAATCCCTTCCAACAATTAGCATTATCAAAGGATTCAAGTATTCCATTCTTCTTAAGCAGTGCCAAAAGCATCTTACAAAAGGGTGAGTGGAGAATCATGATGGCAACATGATGGGGGGGGGGGGGGCGGAATCCAACCTGCATCTGGTGTGAGAGGGAAACCACAGCTAATAGTGGAGAAAAACGAATTATCTGAGCTGTGTGGAACCTCTGTTGCAAGAACAAATTGAGCAACTGTCTCACTGGCAACATGACCACCATGGTAAAACAACCTTGGGTGGAATCAGTCTGGAAAACAAGGCCAACAAGAAATCTCTGTGTTTTCCCCTTTTATAAACAGGGAAACTGAACAAATAGAGAATGAATCCTCTGTTACATCCCCCCCCCCCAACACACAAAGGCAAAATCTCAGATTAAATGGAATAGTCCTATAATTATCTTCTAAGTCTTCAGAAGAGCATTTGATGGAATGGCAGTAGGGTCAAAAAGGCCCTCAAGAGGAAAAGACTCCTTAAGAATTCTTTGAGGCATTATAATCCACCCCACTGGAAGATTACTGCAAATGAGACCAATAAGAGCACAGTCTGTAGGTACACATCAGGAGTACACATCTACCCACTCTTCACATGTTAGAGCAGCTCCCAACAACTGTGAAATCAAAGGCATTTACATGCACAGCAACAAAATCACATAGCTTCACAGTAACTGTATGAGGAAGGCACAACTGTGCAGAACAGGCTTTGAGACATGGTTGCCAACTCCAGCTTTTGAAATTTCTGGATATTTGTGAACAATGCCTGGAGAAGGAACTCAGCCAGGATGTGAGGCTGTAGAGACCACCTCCAAAGCTGCCATTTCCTTCAGCAGAACGTATCTCTGTAGTCTGGGGATCAGTTGTAATTCCTGGAGAAATCCAGGCCCCACCTGGAGGCTGGCGTGCCAAGGAGTGGCACACCACCCAGCCGTGACAAACAAAACTCATAGCCAAAGGTTTCTGCTGCTGCAGTTCTTTTGATGCACAGCTATTTGTTTTGGAGGTTAACTGTGTTGGATACCACTGGATGCTGTTGCCTTTTGTGCCAGTACCTGTCTTCTCCTTCCTCCACAGCTGCTTGAAAACCAACAGTAGCACAACCAGATTTTATGGCTGAATGGAGCCTTTCTCAGTGCAATTGTTACTCTTTTTTTAGCTGCTTTGGCATGGGTGTATATGTGGCTTGCAACTGCAGGATTGCTACCCCAAGTTTGCACACAACAGCTGGAAAATGTTCATCTAAAACTTCAGAAACCAAACGAAAAATAACCACACCATTATCAATCTCACCACTGGGTGATGGCTCTCAATTTCTGGAGGCTTACTGATGGGTAATTGTGTTGTTTTGTAAGTGAACTTTGTATGTTACCCAGCAGAGTACTGAAAAGTGCCTCCATGAATGGAGAGGCCCTGCTGTTTATAGGTTTTGCACTTTAACACGCAGAGAAATGAATGGGTAAAACTGAACAGCTGCTGCTAGCAACAAGTTTCATGAACCCATGTTCAGCTGGCAGCTGGCTGTCATTTCTCTTTCTGGGTTCACATCCTGGGAAACAACAGCAGGCCTACTTTCTGCAGCCATGAACTTTATGATCTTACCTGACTAATATGGTCACCTGTAGAGGCCCCACTTCTGAAACCCCCAACTTCTGATATTAGGCTGGTGGCAATCCAGGAGAGGCCCTTTTCAGTCATGGCACCAAAAACTCTGGAACTCTCTTCCCAGAGAGACTTAAGAAAGGCAACCCCTTTCATAAATAATGTAAAGCAATCTGTGGTGCAAATCTGATTAATGCATTGGCAGTAGCCCTGTAACTGTGCCCTTTTGTATGAATGAAGTTGGTTAATCTGTTTTTTTCGGTGGCTATTCTTTACCATTAGACAGACAGACAGACAGACAGACAGACATATAGATAAAGATTTCCTGTGGCCAACACTATGGTTGCCATATGCCAACTGGCATGCCAGCAGGAGAAAGAAAAAAATATTAAAAACTCTCCATCAGACATCACTTTGGGATTTTCTCTGGAAGTGACATCACACCTCTATAAGAATCTCCAGGAATTTCCAGGAAGTGATGTCACACAGTTGCTGCCAGTTGCTTCTTCTTTTCTTTACCATCCTGGTCTCCCACTGGTTGCCTAGGCCAGTACTCATATGGATTTCTGATCATGTGGCCCACTGCTGAAAAATGCTTGGATGCCCTTGTTGTAGAATACGAACCGATGTATAACCCTGTATACTTCTTCTATGGCCGGTGAAATCAGTCGGCTTAGACTGGATTAATTTTGCATAGGAAGCTCTGTGGATCACTTGTCTAGCATAGCCAAGTACAAGTTAAGAGCTCCAAATGCCTGTTAAGACAACTTCACACACCCCCAGCTTTCAAACAGATTATTGAGCATGACTGAATCAGTTAATGCATATAAATACTGCAACCAAGACAAGCATTGCTGGCAGACAGAGATATGCATATACACATGGTTGACAGGAGGCACATGAGTGTACAATGGATGAGGTTGGGTATCATGGGGACAGCATGTCAAGAACTTTCCCCTGAGTCTGTTAATGTAAATGTCAGGACTCAGGATTAAGTACTGTGCTCTTCTTTCCTCTTCTCCCCTCCACAGTAGTACAAAAAGGCTGAAGTAAGCTTTGCAAGCCAGTTTGTATCTGAACGAGTTAAATCCAGATCGCCAGCTAACTATCCATTGTTTTCCCATTCCTCTCTGCGTGAAAACAGAAATATTGTACATAGAAAGCCTATGGGGAGAAACGTGTTTTTTCTTCCCCCAGCAGTGACCAGATGGCACACAGATTTTGTGCATCATTTGTAAATTATTTCAAAGTATATTTGTCTATTCCAAGGAGATTGCTGGAATCTACATCTGCATTTTAATGTAATTGTTTCCATGTCACATGAACAAGACATGGGAGGATTACGAAGGAATGGAGAGCACCTATAATGCGGCAGGATCACAGCTGCGTGCATTCAGGGGCAATCCCGCCTTCCAGATCCCCTCCCACCCCCCTATTGCTATTTTTATTTTTGTCACTAGGATTTTTAAGTTCTTAGACTTTGATGAAGGATGGGGGCTATAGTTTGGAAACATCTTCCTCACCACTTGGCAAGTCTTTGCACTTAACAAGACTTTGCTTTGTTTTTGTTTTTTAGGGGAGGGAAACTCCAAATTGCACTCATGTTAGTCTTTTGTAATAAAATATAAATCAAATCGCACCTTTAAGACTGACTCCAGTGTGACCTTTTGTGAGTCAAAACGCACTTTATCAAAGGTGCCATTTGATTTCTATTTTATTTAGAAAAGAGAAGCTTCTGTATGTATTCTGTAAGGTACAAGAAGGTCCTGTGTTTTCATACCTTACCCCGTTATGCCAGTCCTATGTTGATTAGTTTAATTAGGAGAATGATAACTTTTCTTCTTAAAACTGTTCTACATTGATTAGGCAACAACCAATTGATGCTATCTGTCCAGTGGTTAAAGCACAATGTTAATTCCCGTCTTTGGTTGCAGGTTTGAATTTTTGTGTGCTGTGGGGCAGGGCTGGACCTTTACCAACATTTTTCTTCTGGAAAGGGCCAGAGGAACACGTATGCAGCATGCACAGTGTCATTGTGGTTGCACCAACTGGGAACAAAGACCACAGTGCTTTTAAGTTCAGCATTCGTGACAACTGCCCCCCCCCCCCAGGTTCAAAACAATCCCTTTCAATTTCAAAAGAGGGAATGTTTTAAAAAATGAAGGGAACTATTCAGAAGGAAGCTAAAGGGGAGAATGGACAGACTCAAACCCCTCCAGGATGCCTGAAAACTATTTAAAATCATAATAACTGAGGCTCAGATAGAATGCATACCTCAGGTCAGGAAAGGTACAGGCAAGTCAAAAAGGATCCCTGTGTCATTAACAACACAAGTCAAGGAAGTCATGAAAGGCAAAATGGCTTCGGTCAAGGAGTCCAAAAGTGAACCCTGTGGGTAGGACTGCCAGGTCCTCTCATCACTCTGGCAGGGGGATTTGAGGGGTGTTTGGGGGAGGGGGACATTACACAATATCCCCAATGCAATGATGCCACCTGGAAGTAATGACATTGTGTCAGGGATGTCACACGGAGGTGTTATGGTATTTGGGTGAAACTCTATGGTTTTTTTCACCCTTTTCATACCAGGGTGTCCCTGCACAACATCCTCAATGCAATGTCACTTCCGTGTGACATCATCGTGTCGAGGACATTGCACAGAGATGTCCCTGTTTAGGGGCAGGGTTTCTCCTGCTGGCCAGCTGGTCCATGGCAGGGAAAAGCCCCTGAAACTGAGGGATCCCTTGCCTGGATGTGGGGGCTGGCAAGCCTACCTGTGGGTCCCCAGGGCTGTTGTGCACAAGTAATCGGACCTCCCTGGAATTTTATTATAATTATATAAAGTTTCAATTAATTTCAGTCAAAACAAAAGATACACTGTACAGGCAACACAGTGCTCTAAATCATACAGCAGAAAACAAGAAAACCAGCTTAACTATTTTCAGACCCTGTGTCAGATGGCGCAAACCTTAAGTCCAAGAATTAAAGGCCACTGCTTATGCGTTCTTTACATTGCTATTTATTGCAATATAAGCATATCATAGCCTAGGACTTCATTCCATCAGAATCCGAGCTAGCCTTCTTTCTCTAGACCCTTAGCGCAATTATAGTTTTGTGGTCAAGCAGCATCAGGTGATGATGATGCCCAATCAGGACCCCCCCCTTTTTTTTGCTGGAACTCCCCGGAAAATTACCTCAAAACTCCTGATTCTTCCTTTCCCACCTGTGTGCAGGTTCTCATGGGAAGCTAATTAGACATTCCCAGCTCTGGCCTTGAAGATGATAAGGTCTGTATAGGCTGAGAGACCAATTAGTAACACCTGCAGTTTGGAACAGGCCCATAACCAGGGCTATTTTGGGGCAGGAATGCACAGGAACGGAGTTCCGGCTGGCTCCTGAATTGGTCATGCCTACAACCAAAACTTCTGGGCATGCGTGGCTACAGAGCACTCTGCCCTCCCCATGTTGCTCACAAGAGGGAAAGGCAACATGTTAAAATGCCATCTTTCCCTCTGGGGAGCCCTTCAGGATTTCCTTGCCAATTTCATTCTCTGCCAGTCAGCTGAGAGTGAAATTGACAAGGAAAAGCCTCTCTCTGCCTTCTCTGCAGGGGGGGAACCCAGGCACATTGAAAATGCCTTTCTTTCCCTCCCCATTCTTACCCTGTGCTCTCCCAGCCCCTTGGCCTAATATGCTGATGAGCTGCCCTGTCAGGGGTGTGGCCTAATATGCTAATGAGTTTCTGCTGTTGGGTGTGGCCTATTATGCTAATCAGTTCCCGCTGGGCTTTTTCTACAAAAAAAAGCCCTGTCCGTAAGCATTCACATTAGCCCTGGGGCGGGGGGGAGCCAGGGGTGCTTTGCCACTCAGCTTCATTTTTTAAAGTGGAAGGTTTTTCCAAGTGTGGTGAGCAGAAAGGTTTTGGCGGGAAAAAAGCAAGTTAACAATAAACTGAGTGAAAGAAGAATTTAAGGAACAGATTGATAAAAATGTTAAGACAAACAATAAGCATTTCCTCAACTACATCAGGAGCAGAAAACCAAACAGGGAGGTAGTGGGCTTTTGGATAACAAAGGATAAATAGTTCTAGCTGGTCAGCCGCATTGGTCTGAAGCAGTAGAACAAATTTAGTCCAGTGGCACCTTTAAGACCAACAAAGGTTTATTCAAAGTGTGAGTTTTTGTGGGCAAGGCACACTTTTTCAAATACACTGGAATGGAAGGAATAAATGAGCTAGATTCAATGCCAGTAGCCCCTTGAAGACCAACAAGATTTTCAGGGAATAAGCTTTGGAGGGTCAATGTTCCTTTCCTCAGAATAAGGAATAAAAGGATTGCTTAAGAAAGATGGTGAGATGGCAGAGAAACTGAATGAATTCTTTGCGTCTGTTTCCTCTGTGAGCAATGTGGGCCACATACCCATTCCAGTGCTGCCATTTTGAGGAAGGGAGTCTGAAGAACCGAGTCAAATTGAAGTGACAAGAGATGACATCCCAGGACTGCTAGGCAAACTGAAAACAAACAAGTCTCACAGATGGCACACACCTGAGGATTCTTAAGGAACTCAAATGTGAAACTGTTCGCCTACTAACCATTAAATGTAACTTGTCACTAAAAATCAACCTCCATACCAGATGGCTGGAAAGTAGCAAATGTCAAAACAGTTCTGAAAAAGAGGTCCAGAGTTACTAGGGCAATTATTTTGGGGTTGAACAGTCTGGTGTATACTTGAGGCCCAGTCTGGCACAGCACTCTGATTATGAATGAAAAACAAAACACAGAGAGAGAGAATCTAAAAAAGATATAACCTTTGTAATCTTTCATCCCCTGATGAGTTACAACACTGGGAAGATGAAATTAAAGGGAAAGCAAAAAACATGAAACAAGTTGCAATACAGTAACTCCATTTTAGTAATGCTACCTTTGACTGTTGCCAGATTGGGATGAATGGGGAATTTAAGGGGAAACAGAAGGTGAAAAAAAATCATTATTATTCAAAAATAAGGTGACCCTGAATGCATGACAACTCTCATTAAAATGTTGTATGCAAAAAAAAAAAAATTGGACTTACCTGTAAATTGAGTCCAGTGGCACCTTTAAGACCAACAAAGTTTAATTCTGGTCATGTGTGCATGCACACTTTATCAGATAACATTCCAGCAGGTGAGCTACTGTCTGTGACAACATCCCGAGAAGTTCCTGCCACTTCAGGATCTTCTGGTTTTGATATCAAACTGGATTATTTGTCCAGGTCTCTAACAGCTAAGTCAGAAGATCTTCTGGGGTGTGTAAATATGGGCGGGGGGGCTTTGCTTGCAACAGATAAGTATAAGATGATATACATTGGAATATATGCTGATGCAGTCTGAACTGGGAGACCTGAGAGGGAAAGAGATTTGGGGGTTGTACTGGAGAGCCTGATGAAACAGTTGACTCAGCATGAGGCAGCAGTGAAAAAGGCCAAGTCCATACTGGGGGTTTATTATTACAGACCTGTGGTGCAGCCTCCTTTGGAATATTCCTTTGGAATACTGTGTATAGTTCTGGTTGTTGTGTCTCAAAAAAGAACAATGCAGACTATCCAATTTAATAGACATTGGATATTATCTAAATTAGGCTGCAATCACATGTGACATTGATGTCAGGGGGTGTGGCATATGCAAATAAGTTATGCCAATGAGTTATGCTAATGAGCTCCTACATCTCTTTTTCTACGAAATGACCCCTGGTTAGTTTTAAAAGGAATGGGTGCGCCAGAACATCTGATTGTTTGATGAACAACCTGTACTCTGGATAAGAGGCTACTGTTAAAATAGAATATGAAGAAACACAATAGTTTCCAATAGCAAAGGTGTTAAATAGGGATGTATTTTATCTTCCTATCTCTTCAAACATATCATAAGGAAAGTTGATTAGATTTAGGGTGATTTTACATCTGACTTTCCCGCTGGAATCATTCTAGTTCCAAAAAAACCTGCCCACACCTCTGTGCGGTGTGAAACTGTGCTGCTACTGAAATGTCCATATCTACTAATTGCCCTCCTGTGGTCAAGCTAGTATTATACCACTTTATTCTGCTTTAAACAATTGTGGTTTCTTAGTGCACTGAGACCCCCTGGAGTGAAATTTCACACCACTGTGAAATCAGCACAGGAAAAGACAGCAGTCAAACTACTTTAGAGGGGAGGTGTAAAATCAGCCTTAGATGAAGGTGGAGTGAAAATTGGTGGAAGGAACATTAACAGTCTAAGATATGCAGATGAAACCACATTATTGGATGGAAACAGTGAAGATTTGAAAAGACTGCTGATGAAGATTAAAGCAGAAAGTGAAGGATTGCATCTGAACATTCAGAAGACAAAAGTAATAATTCCTGGAGAATTATACATTTTTAAGAGAGACTCCAACCAAGACATCAGAAGGAGACTGAGACTGGGTAGGGCAGCCATGAAGGAGCTTGAAAAGATTCTGAAGTGTAAGGATGTGTCACTGGCCACCAAGATCAAGATAATTCATACCGTAGTATTACCTATTACTATGTATGGATGTGAAAGGAGGACAGTGCAGAAAGCTGAGAGGAAGAAAATCAATTCATTTGAAATGTGATGTTGAAGTAGAGTTTTACAGATACTGTGGGCCACCAAAAAGACAAATAAGTGGGTCTTAAATCAAATCAAGCCTGGATTCTCCCTAGAAGCTAAAATGGCTAAACTGAGGCTATCACACTTTGATCACTGGAAAAGAGAATAATACTAGAAAAAGTTGTAGGCAGCAAGAAAAGGGGAAGACCCAACAGGAGATGGATTGACTCGATCAAGGAAGCTGCGGCCCTCAGCTTTCAGGATCTGAACAAGGCTGTTAACAATAGTCCATTTTGGAGGTCATTAATTCATAGCTTCACCTTAAGTCAGAAGCAGCTTGATGGCACTTGACACACACAGAGAGGAAGCCTGTCCCAGAGCCCAAAAAGTACCAAAGCAAAAAGATCCCATTGACACCAATGGAATCTGCATGTGCATATAATTATGTGTACTTCCATGGACAAACCAAAATCTGACCTATTTTCATGAAAGACTCATAGCGTAGTACTTCGGAACGCCTTTTCCCCTCAAGATGGACCATTCTTGGGTGGCTCCTTTGCAAGCTTTCCGGAAAAGTCAAATTGGACAGCATTGGATGCAAAAACTCAGCCAAATGAAGGAGTTGTCATTGCTGAGGCCATTAGTATTCACAGCCTCATTCATGTTCATGCCAGGAAATTCCAAAGCTAAACTGATGGCTTCATCCAACCTGAAATGCCAGCTTGCATTTCATTATGTGTCAGATCACATGCAGCCTAATGACATAAGGAAAGACCATATTTTAAGGTATATGCGCAAGGGTATCCGAGTTATTTTTACATGCCTAACCTTCACCTTTGGAATTTCCGGATTCTTGCTTTCTTGAAGCTATTTTCTTTCCCGAATGGAATTTCCTTGCTTTGTTTTAAAAAGCAAATGAACAAGATGGCTGAAGTTTGGGGAATACTTCCTAGAAAATTCTTTGGTTTGGAGAATTTGAAACTGGTACATAATAGGGGAGCGTACAGTCATAAATGTACAAACGCAGAGCAATCAAAATTTGGATCACACAGTTTGGAATGCAGGGGCAAAACACCTACACCTGCCAAAATGTCCCATTCTACACAGCCATAAAGGGCTTGCACCTTTGCGCCACCAGTCTTGTGAGAACTCTCACTGGCTTGAATCTACCAAAGCATTTTGGTAGGCGAAAGGATTTCCACCTGGGGAGTGTGAGTTTTTTTGCCTGCTACTGTCTGCTGTAGCCAAACATGCCCTTTGCAACATGCAGATTAGAGCAGTACACCTGATCTAGCCTTAGAAGTCCTTTGGGCCTAAAGTGGGAGTTGGAAAGTGGAGAATATTCGTGCTCCGTAGGCAGAAATGCTTCCATCCACAGAAACCCACCATCTACATAGATTCAAGTGGTACAAATAGTTTTATGTACTGATACTGATCTGTTAACCTTTGTTTTTATATTTCCCACACACACGTTTGTACCCTGTATTAAGTTAAACACACACACATACCACAAACTACAAAGCAGGCAGAAATTCACTGCATCCCCATTCTGGAGGGAAAATGGAACCTATTGTATTTCATAGAGTATGGTGGGTGGAGCTGGGCATGTTTGGCTGTGCAGACTGACAATAGAATGAGGGCACTGTTAACCGACTGGATACCTGTGCTTACTACTTATTCTTATAAACAGACACAGTGCAATCTCTGACCTAGGTCCAAAAGCTCATTAAAACTGTGAAACCACAGTAGCCACCTTCTGTAGTTAGAGTTGCCAGCCTCCAGGTGGGGCCTGGAGATGTCCCGCTTTTACAACTGATCTCCAGCTGACAGAGATCAGCTCCTCTGGAGAAAATGGCTGCTTTGAAGGATGGACTCTATGGCATTATACCATTCTGAGGCCCCTCACCTCCCCAAACTCCACCCTCTCCTGGATCCACCCCTAAAGTCTCCAGGTATTTTCCAACCCAGACCTGGCAACCCTATCTGTAGTAAAGGAATGTTACCAGTACAATGACATAGAGTTCTGTTTGACCCTCCATATAAGGGTGGTGGCGGTGAAGTAGATCTGCCATTAAAGGTTTTTAGACAGGTAAAGGTCCCAGAATAACTGAGTCCTAGGCTACTCTTTCAGTTCTCCTTTCAGTTCTCCTTCCTTCCTAAGCAAAAAAAAATCCAAAACAAATAAACACCAAATGATATTTGAGCAAACACACGGCTGAAGCTGCCTCATACTGAGTCAGACCATTGGTCTGTCAAGATCCCTGCTATCTACTGTGACTGGAGGTAGTTCTCTGGGGTCTCAGATCGTGGTCTTTCACATCACTTTCACATCGTTGATCCTTTTAACTGTAGATGATAGGGACTGAACTTGGTGTGGTGGCTCATGTCCTGTCAGAGGCCTGCAAGCTGAGGGGAGGTGACACTGGGCCTTCCTGAGCTAGGCAGTATCTGGTTCAACCAAGGCTCATGCAGTTCGGGGGAAGCAGCGTGCAGGCCACCTGAGGCCTACCCTGCCTAGGGAGGTAGCCCATGGCCCACCAGAGGTCTGGCCAACCCAAGAAAGGTTGCACCAGGCCCACACAGCCCAGAGGCATGGCAGCCAGCCAGCCTGATGTGTGCAGGGTAGTGCTGCCAGGTCCACCAGGGGGAAGGGGTTTGTCTGCTCTAGAGGCTTCCAACTAGGTCTGCCAAGTCCCCCGGTAGAGCGGGGAAAACACCGATTTTTAAAGCTTTCCCCCGCTTTTCCAAAATTGGCCACCGGGGGGACAAAATGGCTGCCAGCAGGGGAACCTCGGAGCCTGCCCTGCTGGCCTCTTGAACTTCTTAAAAGGGAAATTTCCCCTTTAAGAGCTGAGCCAGCTAGAGAGCCCCGCCCAGAGATTAAGGAGGGACTAAGCTCTTTCTACTGCGTGCAAGGTTGCTGCTAAGTAAACTGCTCCGGTAAGCTGGGGTCTGCGAGCTCTTTTCCTTCTCTGTCTCTCCCCCTCCCCCTCTTTCTTTTTTCTGTCTGTCTGTCCACTGTGGTTTTGTCAAAGGAATAAACTGTCACTTCCAAAGAGGTAAACATCACAAGGAGAGGTTGCCTGTAGAAGGTCTGGGAGTGGGATTGTTTAAAATGTCTTGTCGTGGCTGTTTGGGTCCCCCCAATCCTCATTTCCCTTCTGCAAATAAAAGTTGGGATTCCTCATTTTTATGCCAATTTTCTGTTTCTTTCAACCATCCCCCCCCCCCCCCCGGCAGTAAAAATCTGCATTTTTAAAAGCATTTGTACATCAAGTAACCGGTATTTTAAATTAGGGATGGATCCAACTAGCTTTTCTGCTGGCGAAAAGGGGAGGACAAAGGTCCTCTTTAGCCACCAAAAAGCCTATGCTGGGGGGGGGGGGGGGGGGAGAAGTTATGGGACTTACATGGACAACAGCTGGGTGAAACAAGGGCCAGAAATAAAACCTGGGAATTGGGCAAGAGTAAGTGAAAAAGCTGTCTGTCTGTCTCTCTCTCTCTCTCTGTCCCCATCCAGCAGAGGTCTATCAGTGGCTATTATGAGCCACAAGGTCTAAATGGAACCCTTTGTCTGGGGCAGTGATGCTCTGAATTCTTGGTGCTTGGGGGGCAACAGTGGGAGGGCTTCTGGAGTTCTGGCCCCGCTGCTGGACCTCCTGAGGGCACCTGGTATTTTTGGCCACTGTTGTGACACAGAGTGTTGTACTGGATGGGCTGTACTGGATGGGCCGATCCACTGTGGCTTCTCTCCTGTTCTTATGATATGAAAATCATATTTAGCACTTGTGTAGCACTTAGGGCTTCATATTCTGCCGAGATGAGGAAGGATTCAGTAGGGCCGTTGCTCAGTGATAGAGCATCTGCTTGACATGCAGGAGGTATCAGCCTCTTCAGCTAAAAAAGGATCAGGTAATAGGTGACATTAAAGATCTCAGCCTCAGACCCTGGAGAGCCACTACCAGTCTGAGTAGTCAATACTGACCTTGATGGACCAATGGCCTGATTCAGTATTAGGAAACTTCATGAGTTCATGTGGAAGCATGTGGAAGCAACATCACAGGATGTGACTTCACAAAATGATGTCACTTCCTTTCTCCTGGCTCCACCCCCAAAGTCTCCTGGCTCCACCCCCAAAGTCCCCAGATATTTCCCAAGTTGGACTTGGTAGCCCTACTTCCAACCCACTGGCCTGGATCCGGCCACTGGGGGAACCCCACCCCCAAAGTGCCAGAATCGGACCAACGTGCCCGGCACAATGACATCACCCAGAGGTGACGTCATTGTGTTGGGCACGTCATCAGAGGATGCTCTAGCATTCAGCATTACAACTCTCTGGTACCATAGATTTTTAAAGCCAAACGCTAGAGTGTCCCTTGACAGCGTGCCCGACGTGATGACATGGCTCCTGGACACCGAGCTTTGGACCCCCACTGGATGCCAGGTAGTTACCTGGCAACTCTAGTGCAGGAATTGGAAAGTCATGGCTTGCTGGGCAGGCAGATTGCCTTTCCTTCACTCCTTTGAGGGGGGCAAGGCCAGAGCAGGCCGTTTTCCAGGGCTGTTTTCCCCTGTTCCAATCTGCCCCTGCTCAGTGTGGAACCAAACAGAACTGTTTAAAGAAAAAAATGTTTTAAGTTAAGGTATATTGGAGGGGTAGGTGGGATGCTAGAATAGCCAGTATGAGAAGGGAATACAGTTGACAGATCTGAGCTGGAAAATACCCAGAAACTTTGGGGGTGGATCTGGGAGAGGGTGGGGTTTGAGGAGGGGAGGGGCCTCAGCATGGTAAAATGCCATGGAGTCCACCCTTCAAAGCAGTCATTTTCTCCAGGGGAGCTGATCTCTGTCAGCTGGAGATCAGTTGTAAAAGCGGGACATCTCCAGGCCCCACCAGGAGGCTGGCAACCCTAGAAGGGAATGTCGGGCAAAGATTTGTATGGACTAAAAGGCTTGTTTAGGGACGGTTTATAGAAAAGGAAATGGAAGAGGTGAACAGCTGCTAGAAATCCAAGTGTGAACCATGCAGATTTAGGCCAGTGCACTGAACCAATTGTTCAGGGTGCTCCTGTGTATATTTATGGCTCATTGCAAGATCTCATCTCTGCCTCTTCCTCATAAAGGACTCACAATAGCCAGTGTTTAGGCTGCAGAAGCAGTTCAACATGTCAATTACCGCCAATGTTGAGCTGTCTATTTTCAGTCATGCAGATGGGCTTGCTTATAATGGCTCTTTGCTGACCTCTTGCCCTGAACTTTGATGTCATTTGGCTCTTGAATTATATGTTTGCTGATCCCTGAATTCAAGGATTCAAGGGGGCGGGGCGGGGGGGGGGGGGGGGGGGAGAAAGCAATTCAAAACTTTAAAAGCAGATACGACTCCCTTTCTGCCTCTTATTTTTCTGCAGTCAGAAAGCTGGAGCGCATTGAGCCAGATGGGAAAGTGAGAAACCGGGAGAAGGATGCTTGCCTACTCACCATGCGGCCTCAATTCTTTGCTCTGCCCTGGCATCCTGCTTGCACACATTTCCCACATGGGACCCAGGCTTTCCCAATGGCAAGCTGAAAATCCATAAAGAGAATCCACAATGGTTCCAGATGCTGAGTTTTATTTATATAGAAACCTATTAAAGTTTTAAAAGCTACTACTGTATTAACTCTTCCTGTAATGATTGGATGCTAAAGGCATATGCACATTTGTTCCATTAATGTTTAGTCCCTGGGACTAAGGTTTCAGATGCATAATATATTATGCCTTCATACTTTTCAGAACCTTTGGTTTGCTAAAGGCGCATGACCCTTAGCAATGGGAAAACCATTTTTAAGGGTAATTTAATAAACTCAGATTCACTTGTGGAAGAGATAACAAACATGTGGCTGATACAGAGTCCAAAACCTGATTTGAAGCATGCTTAGAGCCTGTGTGGTATAGTCTAAGTGGGAAATGAGGCCCACAAAGATCTGAGTTCAAATCCCACTCTGCCACGAAACTTGTTGGGTAACCTTGGGGCAGTCACTCTTTGTCTTGCAGCCCAACCTACTTCACAGGTTTCTTGCGAGGATGAGAGAGAGGAGTGAAGGATCAAGTATACTTTCCTGAGTTCCTTGGAGGAAAGGAAAGCTTTCTGCACAGGGTTGAAGCCTGAAAGTCTGTCTGAGCTCTATCAGCTTAGCAGAAGAGTTGAGATTTGGTATGGTCTTCTAAAGTAGTAGTTCTCAGTCATTCATATGGAACACCAATAACTCTTTTAAAGAACCTGGGTCCCACTATGATAGAAACAAAAGGCCCAGTCCTGACCTGGATAGCCCAGGCAAGCCCAGTCTCGTCAGACCTCAGAAGCTGAGCAGGGTCACCTCCTTAAAATACCAGAGGCAGGAAGTGGGGGCAGGCTTTATTCAGCCACCTCTTTGAGTATCCTTCAGACTCCCAGTAGGAGTCAGTCACCAGAGGTCGCCATGACTTCCAGGTGCACACACAGTCAGTCACCAGAGGTTTTCCAGGTGCACACACTTGCATGTGTATACACACACATGCACATATTAGAAAATGCAGTAAAAAAACAAACAAAAGAAACAAAAGGCACACTCTTCCAGAGAAGGACATGTTAACAGGCATTATGTTATTTTTATCATTACTATAAATTTACTTATCATTTACTTACCACTTTAAGGATATAAAAACCTGCAAAAGCACAATGGATAATCCTTGGCAGGTAAGACAAACAGAAGCAGCACCTCAAAGTAGAGCTGCCAAGCCTTTCACTGTGGCAGGAGGTATACCACCAGCAGGTATTATTGTCTGCTTCTGATTCAAGTGGTGGAAAGAGATTTTTTTTTTAAAAAAAATGTTGGCATTGTATGCAGGGAAAACCTGGAAGTGACATAGAGTGGTTCTAGGAATTGCTGGAAACTCTGGTGAACCCCCAAAGTTTCTTCCAGCAATTCTTAGAGCTATACCACATCACTTCCAGATTTCCCCCCAGAAGGGACACCGTAGTGCACATGCCACTGCACCCCCCATGTCCCTGCCCCCGAACCACCCACCAGTTGCCAAGCATGGCCTGGCAGCCGTATATGTAAGAGACTTGCTAGTAGGCAGGGAGAAGGAGGTATTAGGAGAGACACTTGAGTATCCAGAGTTACTGCTAAAGGTCACAGATGGATAATCCATAGGCTTGCCATTCCCCCAGGGAGGCAGGGGTTTGCCCGCTTCTAGGGCCCCCAATCTGCCAGCCTGGATCTGGTCAGCAGCGGGAACCCTGCCCCCAAAGTGCTGCATTTGGGCCAACGTGCCTGGCACGATGACATCACCCAGAGGTGACATCATCGTGCAGGGCACACTGCAGGAGGACGCTCTATCATTCAAGGAAAAACTCTATGGTTTTTCCTTGAATGATAGAGGCCCCCACCCACAACATGCCCTGTGCGATGACATCATTTCCAGGCAACATCACTGTGGCGCACACACAAAGCACATGTGCAAAAGATCTCCTACAGAAGAAGGAGGACCCCCCCCCCCCCACTGGCAGACAGGTAAGACTGGGCAACCCTAATAAACCATGGCAGGTAAGTCTGGCAGAAGATGGCACATCAAAGTTGCAAGTGGACATGGAGACTGAAGGAAAATGGATTCTTATTAATTGTTATGAAAACTACATTTACCACAGGTTGAGAACCAGTTTCACAGGACCTACTCTCATCGCATGCCCCAAAAGAGAGCAGAGAACACCAAGACAGAGAGGGAGACAGAGAAAGATGGGTATGACCGAGCCACATTAGAAAGAACAAATCAAAAACTGGACTGTCCTGAAGTGGCAACACTTTCTCGGGCCAGAAACTATGCATCCAATTACAGTCAAACAGCAGCAACCAAGTACAGCTGTGCTAGGGAATGCTGTATGGTACTGAACACACTTAAAGTAAATGAAATGTGTCTTTGATAGAAATCATATGTTGGGCCTGCATAAATGGCACAGTACTGTTTCCCATGGTTCACAGTAATATAAAGCACACCTTGCATCATTTTTTTTGAGGGGGCGGAGATTGTTCAACAGAGTGAGTGTAGCTTTGTGTGTATGTGTGTATTTTGAAACAGCATCTTTCTATATGGCTCATTTGTTAAGACTGCCCTTCACCTTACTGCTACAAGCCCACAGGGTGCACAAAGCAGTCTCACCCCATACACACCATGAGAATGAAATCAGGGGCTAAGCAAACGAACTTTGGCAGAAACCTCATGCTTCTCACAAACTCAATAGATGCCATGAAGCAAGGCCCATGTTTCTCAGGTTCTGGGACATTAAAAGACATTTTAAGAAGGGCCAAAGTAGGACACCGCGGTCCACCTGAGGGAGGGCCCCTACCCGTCTCTCGAGGAGCACTGCTTCAAAGCATGGTCTTGGATCAGACTGTTCAAAATCGGGTATAATTTTGTTCAGATGGATGGACGGTCATTCTTTCCCATGCTACACATGGTTATGTCAGTGCAAAGCTTCTACAGAAAGGCTAGGACTAGGTATGTTTCCTGTCACCAGTTCAGGCTGCCTAAAGCTGCTTCACGGGAAACATTGGACCAGGATATCCAAGGGGTAACGCTGCCCATGTGTTTGTGACTTATCAAGGCTGCCAAGAGAGAATTATTCATTTTGAAATGTGGCTCGGATTGCCAACCTCCAGGTGGCACATGGAGCTCTAGTGTTGCCATGTCCTGCAGCCTTTCCAACAGGGGACTTTGGGGGCATTCCTGTAGAGAGCGGGGGCATCCCCAAGGTGATGATGTCACATTGTGGACATCACTGCCCCAAGCCCTGCCCCCGACAATGACCACCCACTGCTACTGCCTCTCCCTCCCCTCCTGCAAGATTTAGAGCCCAATGATCAGCTGGGCTCTTTAAAACTTGCGGCGGGGGAGGGGTGCAGCTGCTGGCCACGCACCTGAACTCCAAGCAGTGATGCCACTTGGAATTCAGGTGGATGAGGCCCGCCTTGCTGCCCAGCAGCATTTAAAAGGACTTAAAATGCTTCTGGTCAATGGAGCTGCACACGCCTGAATTCCAAGAGGCGAATCCCCATTTGGAGTTCAGGCATGCGGTTCAGGCATGCGAGAGCCAGTCTGGTGTAGTGGTTAAGTGTGCGGACTCTAATCTGGGAGAACCGGGTTTGATTCCCCACTCCTCCACTTGCACCTGGCTGGATGACCTTGGGCAAGCCATAGCTCTGTACCAGCTGTTCTCTCAAGGACAGTTGTCTCAGAGCTCTCTCAGCCCCACCTACCTCACAGGGTGTCTGTTGTGGGGAGGGGAAGGGAAAGGAGTTTGTAAGCCGCTCTGAGACTCTTAAGTGAGTGAAGAGCGGGATATAAATCCAATCTCTTCTTCTTCTTCTTCTTCTCTCTCCCTCCCCTCCTGCAAGATTTAAAGGGCTCGATCAGCTGGAGGGTCCTTTAAATCTCTCTGAAGAGAAGGGAAAGGCGTAGCTGCAGGTAGTTGGGCTTGGGGGCGGCATTTCCCATGTCGGCCAGCTGGCTGGCAGTGGGTTGAAGCCCCCAACATCAGGGAAACCCCCACCGGGACTGGGGGTCTGGCTACTTTATGGAGCTCTCCTGGAATTATAGTTGATTTTCAGACCAGATAGACCATTTCTCTTGGAGAAAACAGCTGTATTATACAGTATTATATCCTGTTGAGTTCCTTCCCCCTCTCAATCTCCACACTTAGGCTCCACCCTCTAATCACCAGGAATTTCCCAACTTGGAGTTGGCAACCCTAAATATTCATCCCCCCATTTATTTATCTGTCTATCCATCCTATCTATCTCCAGCAAAGCAGGACTAGAGTTGCCAAGTCTGGGTTGGGAAATACCTGGAGACTTTGGGGGTGGATCCAGGAGAGGGTGGGGTTTGGGGAGGGGAGGGGGTCTCAGCATAGTATAATGTCATAGCGTCCACCATTCAAAGCAGCCATTTTCTCCAGGGGAGCTGATCTCTGTCAGCTGGAGATCAGTTATAAAAGTGGGAGATCCCCAGGCCTCACCTGGGGGCTGGCAACCCTAAGTAGGACCCAAGGGTGCTTATAATAAAAACAAACCATACTGTGTAATAAACAGCTCCACAAATCTCATGTGATATGGATCAAGTGAGCCACAGTCCTTTCTCTCAGGGAAAAGTAATACTATTCCAGGGGCTCAGGCGCAGAGGTGGATGAAGGGAAGTAGTTGGGCTCCCTTGGCCCAGGCCTAGGGCACTCTATCCCCTGTGGCAGCTGTCAGCTCCTAGAGGTAAATGTTCGTATGGTGTGCCAAGTATAGAAGAGGACGAGGCCAAGTAGCTCCTTTCCCTCAGCTCTGACTAGAGTTCTGCCTGCCCTCTGATGGACCTTCAGCTTAGGTAGTTAAGGCTCTTCTGAAAAGACAGCATTCAACAAAATTGTCTTTGGGGATCTGAATAGGTTAGAGTTGCCAATGTTTCAACTGGCCCTAGCTCTAGGTGCACCGATATTAACTGGTGATAATGCCGATCTCCATGCTACAAAAAGCTTCACCTGTTGATTTCTGTACATGAAATATCTGTTGAAGACACAGGAGTAGGGCCAGGTTTGTTTGCGCTGGTTAGCTGGCACTAGAGCAATCCCTAATGAAGGCAATATTGCAAAGCATTTCAGAAATTAACCCAAAATTTCCTTTCCCCAAAAAATTTGCCAAGCCCACCCCATTTCGAGATGAAAAATGTCTGGACATTTAGAAGCCTCAGAGGGAAAAAAGTGTGTGTGTTGTGGTTGTTTTGAAAAAAATGGGGGGGAAAATTAAATATATGGCTATACTTCTGTTCCTATCAAACCTAAACTTATTTTACTGATTTAACAACACAAAATGCATAATTTATAATTTAGTCAGTGTATACAATTGCACTAGCTGGCATGTTTATGGAATTTAAAGGTATAAGCCTCTTCATTTTCTCTAAGAAAAATCACAAGTATACTCAATACTTGACAAAGAGTTGCAAACTGCTTTACCCTGTGCTATCATCGCATGTGTATCTATAATTCCTGCCATCTGAGAGTTAGGGGAAAATAAATGCTGGAGGTAGAAAATGAATTCTGTAATAAAAGAAAGTATATTATGGCAGAAACTCTCTCATAGAGTCACAATAGGCAGCACTATCAGCATGTTTGAAAATTAAGCAAAAGTTTATAACACTGAAAATGCTGAACTCTTTAATAACGTATTACTATAAAATGCATTATAGCATATTGTTTCAAAAATTATTTACATTTCAATGAAAAAAATCTTGAAAATGTTGTATATGTCTAGAGTGTAAGAGGTTCGCTTCTCCCCCCCCACCCCCGCTTCCACAAAATTTCCTGGTTTTCCATTTGAAAAAAAACATTTAGAAGGTTCTTGGGCATTTTCATGCTGTACATGAGTGAAATGCTTTGTAAGACAAGGTAAGAAAGTATTTCATAGGAGATTTTTCAGTGCTCCACAAAACTTCCACTGGAAAAAGTGAACAAGTTCACAGACTTTTTCATGTGTTACATTTTGAGTGTGGAAAACCTTACATCAAGAAGCTTTTTTTTTTTTTTTTGCCATCAAGTCACAGCTGACTTATGGCGACCGTGCAGGGTTTTCAAGGCAAGAGACATTTGGAAGTGTTTAGCCATTGCCTGCCTCTGCATAATGACCCTGGTATTCCTTGGAGGTCTCCCATCCAAATACTAGCCAGGACCAACCCGGCTTAGCTTCTGAGATCTGACCAGATCAGGCTGGCCTGGGCCAAGAAGCATTTTACCCATTCTAAAAAATAAAATATTTCATTCTTCCCTTCCCCAGGCGGTCCCCTTAAATTCCCATTTATTTTTTTTCCCAGAAAAAGCCCTCTGGGAAAAAACAGAAGAGCCCACATATCTCTAATGCCACCCTGTGACCCAGGAGTACGCTCCAAATTCTCTGGTATCAATAGATGAGCACCGATTACCCGCAGTGCAGTCCTAAGTGAAGTTTCATTCTTGTAAGCCTATTAAAGTCAGTGATTGACCTCAGTCAAAGCATTGCTTATTTGTCTGCATTACTTATTTTTTAGAAGAAGGAAGTATCTTTGTAAGATTAGTATTGCTGAGAGGGAGACTCAGTCGTACATATTTTACAAGAAGAAAACAACAACAACAACTAAATGTGGAGATCTAAAGGTATGTATCAATCATTTCATAGGATTTAGGAATAAAATAAGCCCTTTCTGAATTAGAAAAAATATGAGTTGAAGAAGAGCTCGTTTTTATACCCCTCTTTCCTCTCCCCTAAAGAGTCTCAAAGCAGCTTACAATCACCTTTCCCTTCCTCTCCCCACAATAGACACTTTATCAGGTAGGTGGGGCTGAGAGGTCTGAGAGAACTTGTGACTGACCCAAGGTCACCCAGCAGGCTTTATGTGGTGGAGTGGGGAATCAAACCCAGTTCACCAGATTAGATTCTGCTGCTCTTCACCACTGTGTGTAATATGTATCAATTCCAAACCAATCACCTCAGGCAAACCTGAGTAGAACCACTACAGAAACCCGTCTGGTCCACAGCAACCCCAGTGGAATAGAAGAAACTATGAATGTGTTTGCTACAGGCAATGACAGTATCTCCTCCAATTCTGCGAAAAGACGTCACTTGGACGCAGCCTAACAGAAGCATATTGATGATGCCGCAGAGCTGGTAGACTCAGGAGATGAGAGATGAATCACGGCTTTGGTGATGGGAGCAAATAGTCATCCATCTGCGGCAGAGGTTTTGCATGTGAGTCCCAAGGTAGGTGTGTACAGGTTTCAGGAAGTGTAACATCCTCTTAAGGGTTATAAAGCTCAAAATCCCTTGAGCTCTCCTTATATAATAAATCTGAGATCGCTGTGCAAGCATCTTCCATTATGGAGAGGGAAAAAATGGATTTTGAACGGCTGCCAGCAGGCGACTTGGAGATTTTTTTCGTGGCTTAATGACTTGCAAATCAAAAGCATGGAAACCAGCTACACCTCTTGAACTGTTTTCCCATTCAACCTCGACAGTCCACATAATTTTCTCCTGTTCTGGTCCTGTTATTTTTGGTACTACGTATCAGTCTTTAGGATCATTTTAAAAAAAACATGGGGGGGGGTCAGCAGGGAAGCTGTCCAATGATCTCAAAGCATATGTTTTTGATTTTAATAAGATTATGGATGCCGAAGGAATAAAAATGGAAATCACTACTGCCAAGATATGAAAGAAAGTTTGCATAGTAAAATAATTTAAACTCTAACATTTGGACCTAATAAGTCTAACAGAACGTTTATTCCATGTTTTTTGGAAAGCGTGCATTTTCTGCACACTAAGTGGTACCCATAAAAAATAATGATTCTCAGTTCATTTCTATAAATTATATTGCTTTATAGTTTTCCGGGGTACAGTTGTGTATCAAATTCTACAGCAAACACCTGGGTGAGAAGTGCAATGAACTAGTTGTTTTCCCTGGGGGGAAAATGAGTCTAGTTTTTGTCTTAAAAAGGAAAAAAAAAGGAACATCTAAAAACAGTCATATTGACAACCCCCCCCCCCCCCCAATACTTAAGGAATTATCATGGAATCTGATATGTGGCTCTTGCAGAAGTGAAAAAAAAGCTTTAGGAGCTTGAATCCAAGAACAGTAATTTTTCTTCCGTTATGAATATGAGCTCAGCTGGATGGGGAATGAGAGATTGTCCACCACATGGATCTTCCTTGATCAGTTAACACAGAGAAGAGAATAGAGTGCAACTTGTAGTTATATCCCTTCTAATTTTTAAAATTGTGTTGAAAGTCAAGCTCTGGAGAAGTAGAAACTTGTAATCTTTACCCGTATTAAAGTGTCCCGACACCCCCCCCCCCCTTTTCAGCAGAAACTGGGTATCTTTTTAGCACTTTCCCCCTGGTCTTTACCTCAGTCTGTCCCTGATTTTTTGCCTACATCCAGTTCCACTGCATTCCCATTGTCACTCATACCCACTTGTCAAAACAGAAGAAAATGAGGGAAACACTCTGAAAATCATATGCAGTGCCTCCACACACTGACACACAAACCCCTACCTCTCAAGGAAGGTAGCTCTGTCAATGTGTCTGCTCTAGAAAGGGGGTCTTGTGGCATGGGGGGGAGGCATTTGTGCCGGTAGTACTGAGGGGGCGGAGGATCTCAGGGATTCCCTGAGTCAATGGTGGTGGGGAGCCACTGCAGCGGGTGGTCTCAAAGTGTCTATGGGGCAGAGTTTGGGGGGCCTTGGCCATGAGGCAGACTGACATGCAGGAAGAACAAATTAGGGCGACTGCATGCCTGACTTTGGCAAGGCTCTCTCCCAGGGGGCAGGGCAGGAGAGGTGAATGGGACTCTCCCAAACTTCCCTTCCCCACCTCCTAGGTGTGACACGCAAAGCCATCTGTCCCTGGGACTGGTAGTCCCATTGACCCAAAGTGCCCCAGCCCTCATGTCACCCCACCTCAGAATAGTATGCTGCAGGGCCATGCTGCAGCAGAATCACCATGAATGCAGCCTTGGAAACAGCCAGCTACAGTCCCCCCCCCCCCCCCCCCGCTCCACTGCAGCATAACTTGCCTCTTAGGATATGGACTAGTGCTGCCAAGGTTACATGGTGGCCGTCCACTGCAGTGCAGGCGCTACTCAGGATTGTTCTGTAAATGAATGGTTAGTGACCAGATTGATCTTTTTGACCCAGTATCAATGCCATAGATCAGTAGTAGTCACCATGGGATGGGTCTCCATTGGTCGGGACCCTCTGGTTGACCACAGAGCTGTAAATGCTGGATTATGAACTCCTATAGAGACTCTGTATTTTTGGCCTTTGGCGGGGAGGACTTTCTGCTAGAGTATATACATGCAGTGCATCATAGTTCTTGCCGCTCTTTACACATAGTCTAAGAGGAGTAAAAGGACAACAAGGTGAGACCACTGAGCAATAGAAGAAGAAGAGAAAAAGAGATTGGATTTATACCCTGTCCTTCACTCGGAGTCTCAGGGTGGCTTATAAATGCCTTTCCCTTCCCTTCCCCTCCCCACAACAGACACCCTGTGTGGTGGGTGGGGCTGAAAGAGCTCTTTCGAGGACTGCCCTTGAGAACAGCTCTGAGAGAATTATGGCTTCCTAAGGTCATCCAGCAGGTGCAAGTGGAGGAGTAGGGAATCAAACCCGGTTCTCCCAGATTAGAGTCTGCACACTTAACCACTACACCAAACTGAGAGGATTCCTTCACAGTGCTGACCCATGGCTTGTTCCTTACTGTGGTATATGTGCTGGTGGCTCAGTTTATCCATTGCTTCCAGCAATCCTGGTCTGGTCTCGAGTGAAACTGATGATTTCCCCCGTGTCTTCCTCTTTCTGTCATATGAATGCAGCTCATAGGTACCATGTCTGGGGGGTTAATATTGGGTCCTGGGTTCGGAATAGTTGAACACCATTGCTCTACATGCATGATTTTGATATAGGTTTCTTATAATGACAATAGTCTACCTTAAAGCATCCAACTGGAGAGCCAGTTTGGTGTAGTGGTTAAGTGCGCGGACTCTAATCTGGGAGAACCGGGTTTGATTCCCCACTCCTCCACTTGCACCTGGCTGGATAACCTTGGGCAAGCCATAGCTCTGTCCCAGCTGTTCCCTCAAGGACAGCTTGGGAAAGAGCTCTCTCAGCCCTACCTACCTCACAGGGTGTCTGTTGTGGGGAGGGGAAGGGAAAAGGAGTTTGTAAGCCGCTCTGAGACTCCCTTGGGGAGTGGAGGGCGGGGTATAAATCCAATCTCTTCTTCTTCTTCTTCTTCTACTTCCTTTGTATAAGGTCAGCAGATGTCCGCCTAGACAGAGCTGTGATAAGAAGCTTCTTCGGAGGAATGCTGGATTCCCCCATCCTCACTTCATAGTAACATAACCCTGCACCCTAAAGGCCTTCTGCCCTTCTATATTTATGTTAACCTATATTAGAGAAAGTATTTGAAGGTTTATGTAACCTTGCTTATATAACCTTAGTTGCATAATTGGGAAGGGAGATAATCATTACGAAGCTATAACTAGAGCCTATTTGTGTAGCCTATTTATTTATTTCTGTCTAACAAGACTGCCCCACATTGTGTTTTCTGGACAACCCAAAGTGGTTAACAACAAAAAAATAAAAGCAGTTCAGTTTGTAAAATGCATTTTTTTTGGTGTAGTGGTTAAGAGCGGCAGACTCTAATCTGGGAGAACCAGATTTGATTCCTAATTCCTCGACATGCAGCTGCTGGTGTGACCTTGGGTCAGTCACAAGTTCTCTCAGAGCTGTTCTCTCAAGGGCAGTTCTCAAGAGAGCTCTCTCAGCCCCACCTACCTCACAGGGTGTCTGTTGTGGAGAGGGGACTGCTCTGAGACTCCTTCGGGTAATGAAGGGTGGATATAAATCTAGTCTCGTCTCTTCTTCATATACCTGTATTATAATTAATGCATACATTCATATGTTAGATAACTATGGTACCTTGTCCAGGGATCCTTGCACCTGAGTCATGGAATTTTCCAAGGTGTCCAATGGAGAAGGACAGAAGCGGAACCCCTGCAAGCATTATCCCTATCCTATGAGATATCCCTATTGTTTCTGGCCCCTCTCTTCTCATCTGTTCAGCTGACTTGTTTATTTCATATTGGATAGGGTTGACTCTTACTGGGGAAGACCAAGCATGGTCAGTCTTGCCAGCATCCAGTAATGACAGACACACAGTACACCTATTCTAGGGCTGATTCAGTTCTTCAGGTTTTTCCCCCCCTTCCTAGCATGTTTCAGATGAATGTTTTCATTTTAAAGACCTGCATGCATATCCATTTAGTTAAATGTACATTCATCTCTCTCTTTCAGGGAATCCATTTAAGTATGTTGACTTCGCTAGGTCCAGCCAATCAGTGCTATGCACTAATTTCCTTTGAATCTGATCCAGGATCAATATGTTATCAATATTGTTATTGGTAGTAAGAACTTTAATAGCGTATAATTGGAAAGTCCGTAGAATGCCCACTGTAAAAAAACTGGTGGAAAAAACTTGGGGATTATTTCGTTTTAGGGGGAATAGCTGCAAATTCCTACTTAAATCAAACTGAATGTCAAGAAGAAATGTTTATGGATACATGGTATCCGATTACAGAATATTTAAAGAAACACCAAGTTATACCTAACAACTTTTATGATGCCTTGTTGTATTTTTAAAGGATTCCCCCTTTTTGTTTTCTGTATATCTTATTGACTTATCTGTAAAACAAAACAAGCAGAATTAGGATTAAATAGTACCATATTATATTATTATTTATTATTTATTTATTAAACGTATATCCCACCCTCCCCGTCTCTCGGCAGGCTCAGGATATTAGACTGTTTAGCCTATAAGTAATTCTTAAGAGATAATGTTTGTTCATTTATTATGTACTGCCTGAAAAATACATTGCTTGTTCGCCATTGTTTGAAAATTTAAAATTATAATAAATTAAAAAAAAAAAAGAATTTGATCCAGGAGGGAAATCTGACAAAACACGTCAAGTATATTTCCGCTCGACTTATTTATATCCAGAAGCGCCTTTAGAATTGAAACAAACCTGTGGATAACATTGAAGGAAAACATTTAATGCTGAAGCGCCCATACTGGAGTAGAATCAAGGGTATAATAGGTTTCCTGCAAACAATTATTGTTCTGTATAAAATTTTCTTCATATTATAAACAGATCAGAACTATTTCATTTAAGTCATTCCATCAATCCTCCTTCAAACCACTCATTTAAAGGCTCCAAGGAAAGTTTGGCAGTGGGTTGAAAAGAAAAATGTGTGACACCATGATCTAATCAGTTCTTCATCATGGGTGCGGCAGAGACACGGCCTCCGAGCCGATGTACACAGCCATCCTACTTGTGGCAGCAAGTTCGCTTCCCCCACCATCATCCATAGCAAACAATGCACTTGATTTTTCTCCTTGAGCCCTTAAGAGTATTTGTGGTGATATGGAAAATTGTAGTTGCTACCTGCAGTGAATGCGACAATTGAATCTGACAACCCATTTGACACAAGAAGGGAGCTTCCTGGGTAAAGCAGCCACTTGAAGCAGGGAAGCTGGGTGAATAAGTTCTCACGCATAATCAAATATGCAACATTTGATGCCAGAATTCATCTGTACGTGACTGGTATTACTCCTTTTAGTAGTCTAACGCCAGCATTCAGGTTCACTTAGAAAAGAGAAGGCAATATTATTTGGGACTTTGGTAATTTTATTTTCCATTTGTCCCAATCACAAAGAGGCTTTCATTTCCCCCCCCCCATCCAACCTTCCTCACTGAATAAGAAAGTGAAGCATCTCTTGAATTTCTCCCATCTCTTTAACTTTCTTGAACTCTCTAAACCAGACTGCCAGGCACCAGGGCAATGAATGGAACAAGTGGCATTTCAGTCGATCATTGGTAATTCCATTCATTTCCTGACCCAAACAATGAATTTGCACAGGGGCTTTGTCTCAGTTGTTGAGCTACCCTGCTGGACTCCTACATTTAAATCCTTGGTCCTGGATGGATGAAGAAGATCAAGGGACCATGGAGCACAGTCTTGGCAGAGTAAGTGCAGAGCATCAGTCACTCAAACTGACCCCAGTTCAGTACCTCACTCTGCCATGGAAGGTTTCTGGGTGACCTTGATCCACACACCCTCTCAGCCTAACCTATCTGAGGGGCTGAGGAGAGGAGGTGACTGGGGGGGGGGGACAAAATTCCAAGGGCCGAAGTCAGTTGGAGGGCCCCTGAAGCCAGCGTCATGATGTATTAGTGGAATGCATTTCAATTTTTTTACTTTAAAAAAAAAATCTTCTAATGCAGTTTTGCACTGCAGCCACTATGGGCACAGGAAAGGCAGAACACAGTAAAAAGCTGCAGTTCTGACTATCTGCTAGCCCTGACTTTCTGCAAAACACATCAACCAAGACAGTCTTGGAGCAAGACAAGATCAGCCTGCACAGGTCATCATGGCTGCTTGCAGTCATTGCCAGGATGCATCTGCCGAACAGGCTATGGTTTCCCTCTTCCCTTCGTCTCATCCAGCTCCATAGTTTTGATTGCACAGCCAGGTCTTGCAAAGGGACAACCCTGTTAGCATGTTGTGACTTTCACTGCCTTATTTTTAAATAAATAAAAAGTGCCTTTCATTGTCTTCTTTTTAAAATTTCTCCTCCTCTTTTCCACATGTTCCTCCTCCTTCGCTTTGTTCTCTTTCTTTCCTAATCTGCCATCATTCCTTTCTTTCCCCTTCCCATTTTCTCAACTCCTTCTTATGGTCTGCCTATTGTCTCTGCTCTTTCTTATCCATCCTGGTCGGCAACTTAGAATACATTTAATAGTAGTATAGCAGCATTTCTGTGTTAATATTATGAAAAGAATGGGGGAGTTAATAGTTTCCCATGATCTATCAACGTAGCAATAGGATGCTTCCCCCTCCGCCTTTGACATGCATGATAATGGAATGTTAAACTGCTTTAGTGGTTATAAAGGAGGAACAGAAGTTAAAACTTTTAGCTTCTGTTGCAAATAGTACGGGAGGGGTCAGGGCCAGGAATCCCGATCCCTTTCCTTTTTGGCCACAGAACTTCCATGAGCATCCTTGAAGCTGGTGATCAAGTTGGAGGTTCTTAGTTTTATTTTCTGCCTGCCACAAATGGACAGATAGATGGACATGCGGATTCTTCTGTCATTATAGATACACGGTAACAGCCAGCCAAGTGGATTTGTTTCGTCACAAAATTTGATTTGGATCCGGGTCTTAAGGGTGGGGGGACACAGGTGGAATCTTTGGGGTCACTGTGAGGATGAAACGGAGGAGAGGAGAAATAAGGAGGCTGCTGTGGGCCCCCATTAGGGAGAAAGGGAGGATATCAATGAAGCAAATAATTAAATAATATAGTTTATTAAAGAACTAACATACTGGAGAGGGTGAGAGAGAAAATGCCAGGTACGTGGCTGGGGAGAAGGAATTCAGAGGAGAAACAGGAAATAACTTGATAACACAATTCTGCAGACCCAGCAAGGAAATGACACCCAACAGAGGAAAAAAGAGACCCGCATGCCTACCTGTCTAGCTTTTCATGTGCTGCCCCCTGCAGGAACTGCTTCTCTTCTTCTACGTGAGACATTGCACATTCCAACAACAGTGTGTCAAAAAAGTCATTCATTTGTATGCTACAATGGGTTGCACCCAAGGGTCCTTTCGTAGAAAAAGAGGTGCAGGAGCTCATTAGCATAACTCTTTAGCATACCTCATTAGCATATGCCACGCCCCCTGACATCACCAGAAGTGTGTCAGAAAGGGAATGTCAGTTTCAGCCCCATTATACCCTATGGGCCATTGAAATCAATGGCAAAAACTCATAGGGTATATGAGGGGCTGGAGGAAAGGGGGTTTGAGGGAGAGGCTCCAAACTTGCAGGGTAGCTGCTGGGGCCTCTCCTTGAAATACACACCAAGTTTCAAGAAGATTGGACCACGGAGTCCAATTCTATGGGCCCCCAAACAGGTTGTCCCATCCCCTCCATTGTTCTCTCTGGTGGGAAAAAATGTTTTTTTCCTCCCATAGAGAACAATGGAGGGAATGGGGGCAACCTGTTTGGGGGCCTGTAGAATTGGACCCCCTGGTCCAATCTTCTTGAAACTTGGTGGGTATTTCGAGGAGAGGCCCCAGCAGCTACCCTGCAAGTTTGGAACCTCTCCCTCAAACCCCCTCCCCTCCAGTCGCTTTTAAAGTTGCCACCGAATTTCGGCGGCAATTCGGCAGCGAGCTGTATCAGATTAGAGACTCTGATTCAGCCCATGACCAGTCCTGAGCTGGCGGAGCTTCGCTCCACCTCGCTCCGGCCCCAACGGACCCCTGGTTGCACCCAATGCTCCCTCTAAGGTATGGAGTCTTGTGAGTAAAAATTCCACTTTGTGAGCTACTGGCATTAAAGTTGTGAGTGAGTGATTTGGCTACTGCATAAATTAGTTTGCTCTGGAGCCATCCTTCCTGAGCCAAGATAAAAATGGGTGAGCTGGAGGCTAAAAAAACTGAGCTAGCTCACACTAAGCTCGATCAACGTGGGCAGCCGTGCTGGTCTGAAGCAATAGAACAAAGTTGGAGTCCAATGGCACCTTTAAGACGCATGCACACAAAATGCCCATGAAAGCTCACATCTTGAATAAAACTTTGTTGGTCTTAAAGGCGCCACTGGACTCTAACTTAGCTTACACTGTCTCAGCTTAGAGGGAACACTAGTTGCACCCATCTTGTCTTCTGTAAAGCGAGGGTGACCATTTCAGACTCATTACAGAGCTGCCTTGCAACTGAGGCTGACTTGCAAATAAGCTTTGTTGAGCACAATGGGACTTACACCAGTGTAAACACACACAGGGTTGTGCTCTGAGGGTGGTTCCTCTTGCCTTGCTGACTTCAACTGTTTTAGAAAGGTGTGAATGTGCTGAGGATTGCACTGTTTCCAAACCAGACCTTAGAAGCTCAAGAATCTTCAGTGTACATAGCAGAGCGATATTCTGTTTGGAATATCTTCTCCCAGTCCCATTCAGACCAGGGAGAATGGCACCTGCATTTCTGTAGGAATCCCGACCACCACCCAGTTTTAGCACTGTGTTTGCTGCTGCAATGTTTAAAGAAAGGTCTCTGTGCGAGGAGAACAGCTGCAGCTGTTGGCTCCCAGAGCCTTTCTGAATTCTGCCAGAATACATTTTCCTTTGTACTGGATAAAAGAGCTTTGAAAGTAATAAATCATTCCTATGGCACACCTTAAGTGCTCAAAGCCCTTCATGTACTGCGTGTTATCGCTGCCCTGTGAGGTAAGCCATGATTCTCCTATTGCAGATGAGAGACTACGGACTGAGGAAGGGAAGGATGTTAATCTAAAATTCCTTAGTCAGTTTGGGGCTGAGGTAAGATTTGACCCAGAGACATTTGCTTGCCTTGCTGAACAGAAGCATTATCAATCCCTTGAGCAGAGTGTTGATTGCATTAATGAGTTCTTTTGGGGGGCAAGATTTCATACAGACTGCCAGTGAGTTTTATACTGCAGTGTTAAAACGAAAGCTCGCTTTAAACAAACGAACAAACAATACAAAGAACAAATCTTTGTACCAGCTGGAATCTTGAACAATCCAAGGTATCTATAACTCTTCTGTCATATTTTCTTCCACCCGTCCTATCTCAAGGTAGCATCCATGGCTCTCCACTGCCCGTTTTATCTTCATAGCAGGGCCGTAGCCAGGATTTTGTAATTCGGGGGGGGGGGGGGGGGGGCTTTAAATAAGTCAGGGGCACTGACATCACAAAATAAAATAAAAAAAATTTAATAAAATTTTAAAAACTCACTTTTGTGGCATTCGCACTTTGCTTGCCTGCGCGGGGAAGCAAGTCGTGTTTGGGGATGGGGTGGTGATGGGGAGCCCTCCAGGTGGCCCAGAGAGCCAGGGGGGTTGGGGGCTGCATGGAAGTTAGGGTGCCTTGGCAGGAGGTCAGGGGGCCAGGCCCCCAAATACCCCACTGTAGCTATGGGCCTGCTTCACAGCAACCTTGTAAAGTAAGCTGAAGAGGAGGAGGAGGAGGAGATTGGATTTATACCCCACCCTTCACTCCCCAAGGGAGTCTCAGAGCGGCTTACAAACTCCTTTCCCTTCCCCTCCCCACAACAGACACCCTGTGAGGTGGGTGGGGCTGAGAGAGCTCTTTCCCAAACTGTCCTTGAGAAAACAGCTGGTGCAGAGCTATGGCTTGCCCAAGGTCATCCAGCAGGTGCAAGTGGAGGAGTGGGGAATCAAACCCGGTTCTCCCAGATTAGAGTCTGCACACTTAACCACTACACCAAATTGGCTCTGAGAATGACTGGCCCAAGGTCACCCAGTAGTCTTGGTGGCCGAGGGGGGATTTGAAGAAACCAGGGTTCCTCCAGTCTATCCGAGATGCCCCACTGTAGCTACGGGCCTGAGGGACACCCTCACTTGGCCTGCCTTTGCCATGGGAAGCAATGCTCCTGCCCAGCCTGGCTTCACCATGGTGAGGGACATCAGCCTCACTCCGCCTGTCCCCACAGCTGGGCCCGGCACATCCTGCTTGGGACTGGCTAGGCATGCTTTCCCTCCCACCTTTGGCAGGTCCTTTCCCAGGGCCATTTCCTCCTCCCCAAACCACCCCTATCTGAACAGGACCCTTGGATTGCTATTGTAGGCACAAAAGCAGCTGCTGTGATACATAATTTATAAATGTAGTTATTTACTAAGGCATGATTTGGCCACGGCAAGTGACTACTGCGGAGGCGCAAAGCTGCTTAGTATGCTGTTTTGAGTTTAACTTTGAGTAAAAACATCAAGGCAATCAGACGAGGGGCTCGACTTGCATGCAAATGAGGAATCTGATCAGGGCCAGTTTGACTGACATTTGTCTCAGGGGTCTTCGCACCCCCTGGAAATCAGTACTGTAGAGCAAACAGGACCTCTGTCACACAGGATTCAGTAGTCTGATACAACTGTCTCTGTGCAGAAGGGGCTCAACTTTGGAAGCCCTCCCCCCACACACACATACCACCCCCTCAAGAGAATCACCATTTTTCAGTTTAGCAGCCCCTTTCTCCCTTTTCTTCCTCAAATGGATTTCCTTTTGAAAGGCACCTTTACAAAAAAAAACTTTTTGAAGCTGACAAGGTGAGGGTTTGCTGACATAACTTCTAAATTTTCTGCTACAGGCTGATGTCTCTGTCAGAGGACAGGATCCCTTTAAAGAGTAGCAGATACACTAGAAGGGCACCAGAGGAACATTCTAGAGTTCTGAACCACATCTTTCAAAGCAGCAGTGGTGCCGGAGCAGGCCTGCTCTGGGGATTCCACAGAGCCACTTATTCTTTCTTTAAAAAAAACAAAACACCACCAAAATAAAATAGAATAAAGCTAGTAATCCCTGGCTTTGTCGAAGTTACCAATGATCTGTCATTGTTGGTTGAAAATGAAAAATGTATACTTTTACATTCTTCACACTCGCGGAGGTTGCCAGCTGGCTCAATGGCTGCACATTGCAACCTAGGGGGCTCACAGGATCTCAACATCTGCAAAATTACACTTTGATTTCTGGCACCGGCCAGGCCTCAGTGGGGGGGGGGGGGTGAAAAGCAAAGTGAGCGACGGCCAGGACTCGCATTCTGACATGTTAAGCAAGAGACTGCTCCTCAGTGTGCTTGCCATTTGGAGGAGAGGCGTGAGCAATATACTCAAAGGGAAGGGGGGGCGGAATAGAGTAGCCGGCAGACATCAATGCTACAGTATTTCTGCTACCAGGGAGAGTGGCTATTGGACCCAGTGCAAAGGAACAAATTATGAGAGGGATGGGAATGGAAGTAAATTGGCAAGCGCTGCACCCTAAATGCTTATTTTTCAGCTCCACCGTGTTCATTATGTTCATTGCAGAAGTCTAAAAAGTGTAATTACTTAATGTTTGGGCTGATGGCGAAAGAAAGAAAAATATGATGAATCCGACACTGGGGAAAACTTGCCATTCCCCCCCCCCCTTTTTTTTTTGGCATTTTTACTGTAGCAACCTGGGATCCTTCTGAAAGTTTTGATAGCTGTGTAAACAAACTTGCTAAAATCATCTTGATCTGTATTAAAATAGACAAGCGTATGGAGACTGGAGCAAGCGGCGGGGGGAAAGACAGGTGTTCTTTCCATGTGGTACCTTTCTTGTCCAACTACATAGTGTGGGTAAGTATGGGGTAATCTTTCATCTTCAAAAGTCCCATGTTTCGCTTTTGAGCGGATCTTTACGATAAAGTCTGCTTTTAAACCTCATTGTTGCAGTAACTCCTAGGACCATTTCTCACACACTCCATATGCTAAGTCTGGGACGGCTGTAGAGCCAGCCAGCTCTAGATTTCAGACAAGTGTATTTGTGTGAGTGTCCCACCAAGATAGTTTCATAGCTAAGGTTTCCAACTCCTGGAGATTTAGCTACAGATAGAGAAGCCAGCCTCCTGGTGGGACATGGAGATCAACTGGAATTATAGCTCAACTCCAGACTATAGAGATTGGTTGCCCTGGAGAAAATTGATGCTTTGGAGGGTAGAGGCTACGGCATTGTACCCCACTGAGGCCTCTGTCCTCCCCAGGCTCCACCCCCAATTCTCTAGGAGGTTCCCAACCTGGAGCTATCAACCCGAACTCCCCACCAGTGGTTAGGGGGACCCTTTAGTGTAGGGCTGCGAAGTCAGCCCAGGGGGCGGGGGATCCCCTGCTAAAGGGGTTCCTGATCCACTGGCCAGCATTCGGCCGGCGGGGGAAACCCCACCCCTGAAGTCGTCCAGCCAGGACGACTTCCCCCATGCAATGATGTCACCCGGAAGTGACGTCAGCCCATTGGGGGGCGTTGCCAGGGCAACGCTCTGGCAATCGCCCCAAAACTCTATGATACCATAGAGTTTTGGGGCGATTGCCAGAGCGTCACCCTGGCAACGCCCCCAACGTGCTGACGTCACTTCCGGTGACATCACTGGGTGCGCACGCTTTGTGTGCGTGCCAGGGAAACTCCCGGCCAGAGGAGGACTCCCCCCCCACCGGTGAGTACCAAAGACTTGGCAACCCTACTTTAGTGGCAGAGCCTGGGGAGGGCAGAATTTGGTGAGTGAGCTCAGCAGGGATGTGATGCCATGGAGTCTGCACTCCAGAGCTGTCATTTCCTCCAAGGGGACTGATCCCTGTTGCCTGGAGACCAACTGTAACTCTGGAAGAACTCCAGGCCCCACCTGGAGATGGGCACCCCTCCCTCATACAAGTCCAAACTCCTGTGTGTCACACTCACAGTTTAAATTTTTAGCTGCATGCTTAAAACTATGAAGGACAAAGAAACCCTAATGCTCAGATGTATGTGTGCATGTGCATGCATGAAGAAGAGAAGAAGAGTTTGGATTTATACCCCGCCCTTCACTACCCGAAGGAGTCTCAGAGCAGCTTACAAACTCCTTCCCCTTCCCCTCCTCACAACAGACACCCTGTGAGGTAGGCGGGGCTGAGAAAGCTCTGACAGAAACTGCTCTTTTCAAGGACAGCTCTGACAGAAGTATGGCTTGCCCAAGGTCATCCAGCAGCTGCAAGTGAAGGAGTGGGGAATCAAATCCGGTTCTCCCGGATTAGAGCCCACACACTTAACCACTACACCAAAGCCATATGAGCACGTATGGCTTTGGTACAGGGTTACCAGCTCTCTTTCACCTTTTTATTTAGGGGTTCGTTGGGTATTTCTTTAGTGCAGTGTTTTACAAACCTCATTATGCTGAGGTCGACTAGGGCAAGAGACCGCATCTTGTTCCAGTTCACCCAGTGAACGATAAGGAAACATTAAAACATTCATTCCTTGTTTTTATTAAAAACAAACAAACCTAGATTAGGTTTTGCTAAATTCATTAATAAAGCTATTCGTTTGGCTTTCTGCCATTTTTTATTGGCTTCAGTGGGAAACACAACTTTTCTCCCCTCACCCAATTGGAACGTCTGAGTTTCCCAGGCAAGATAGCCTTGTACTTTAATTTATGTATAAGTAAACATCTGAAGAGGAGATGGAATCTATTTTTAAACAAAAACACAATGCTTGGGTGAGGGGTGTTAAATCCTGCCTCAGGCCTTCAGCATTTTCCACGGAGCAGAGTTCAGCTACCGGAAGTGAGCCTGGGATATGGCTGCCGACCTCCAGGTAGCAGCTGCAGATCTCCTGGGATTACTTACAGCTGATCTCTAGGCAACAGAGATCAGTTCACCTGGAGGAAATGGCTGCTTTCAAAGGTGGACTCTATGGCGTTATATCCCATTGAAGTCCTCCCCCTCCCCAAACCTTGCCCTCCACCCCTCAAATCTTCAGGTATTTCTCCACCCAGAGTTGGCAACTCAAGCCTGGTAGAAATGCTAAAAGCTCTGGTGCCCAGCCCGGGAGGGTACGTTATTTAGCTATCCTTTTCCATGCACTCCCTTATTCACAAACAGACTTTCAGACCCATTTTACAGATGAAAGTATAGGTTTATAGAAGAAGAGGAGGAAGAGGAGGAGGAGGAGGAGGAGGAGGAGATTGGATTTATACCCCACCCTTCACTCGGAGTCTCAGAGCGGCTTCCAAACTCCTTTCCCTTCCCCTCCGCACAACAGACACCCTGTGAGGTAGGTGGGGCTGAGAGAGCTCTGAGAGGACTGTCCTTGAGAGAACAGCTCTGACAGAACTATGGCTTGGCCAGGGTCATCCAGCAGCTGCAAGTGGAGGAGTGGGGAATCAAACCCGGTTCTTCTAGATTAGAGTCCATGCAATTAACCACTACACCACTACACCAAGCTGGATGCTTCTTGATCCTTTCATTCAGTTAACTAAACAAGGTTGCCTTTCCCCCCATCTGTCAAGGCTAATAGCAGTTATTCAGGGGGTATATCAGGGTAATGGTACTAGGGGAAAACAGTAACCACCCGGTCCAAACCACTTCCTCCCACAGTTGCTTTCAAAGGGAAAGTAAAGTTGTTGAGGGACCTGATTGCCAAAGCTCTCCTGTCCTGCAGCCCTTGGAATCAACTTTCTCAGGGCTGGAAAGGACTCCTGGTGAGCAAAGAACATGGCAAACAGCCGCACTCCTTCCACTGATGATTCTGCTTGTTCCAACTCATTATATTTAAAAGATGGTTACCAATAAATAGAATTTGGTGAAATAGAGAAACAGATTGTTATGAACAGGCAGGGGTCCTTTCGTAGAAAAAGAGGTGCAGGAGCTCATTAGCATAACTCATTAGCATATGCCACAGCCCCTGACATCACCAGAAGTGTGTCAGAAAGGGAATGTAGGTTTCAGCCCCATTATACCCTATGGGCCATTGAAATCAATGGCAAAAACTCATAGGGTTTATGAGGGGCTGGAGGAAAGGGGGTTTGAGGGAGAGGCTCCAAACTTATAGGATAGCTGCTAGGGCCTCTCCTCGAAATACCCACCAAGTTTCAAGAAGATTGGACCACGGGGTCCAATTCTATGGGCCCCCAAACAGGTTGTCTCATCCCCTCCATTGTTCTCTATGGTGGGAAAAAATGTTAACTTTTTTCCTTCCATAGAGAACAATGGAGGGAATGGGGGCAACCTGTTTGGGGGCCCATAGAATTGGACCCCCTGGTCCAATCTTCTTGAAACTTGGTGGGTATTTCGAGAAGAGGCCCCAGCAGCTACCCAGCAAGTTTGGAGCCCCTCCTTCAAACCCCCTCCCCTCCAGTGACTTTTAAAGTTGCCTCCGAATTTCGGCGGCAATTCGGCAGCGGGCTGAATCAGATTAGAGAATCTGATACGGCCCATGGCTGCCCTAGTGGCCACTCCTGAGCTGGCGGAGTTTTGCTCCACCTCGCTCCGGCCCCAACGGACTCCTGTGAACAGGAATCTTTTCCACTCAGCATATACTAGAAAACAGTTCACCTACAAAACCTCTAAATATATGAAGTAGATTGCACATCACAAATCAAAGTATTTCATGCTTCCACACACACCCCCACACACACCTTAAGTGGCAGAAAAAGTGGGACAGACTTGCCAGACCTGATTTTTGTGAAAATTTGTTGCTATAGTGCTCTATCGGTGCTGACTCACAGGTTCTAGTACTCATAGATAGAGACCATTTGTGTGAGCTGGAGGGAAAAAGGTACCCATCTGTGACACACACCATGCTTGCAAATTGCTCCCAGGAACAAAACTGTTCATGTTTCTCCAAGAAGCAAGGGAAATGAAGCGGAGGTTCTACCATTTGATCCTCACAACAACTTTGTGAGTTAGGTTAGACTGAGAAAGCAACTGGTCCAAGATCAGCCTGTGTAATTCATGGTCAAGCAGGGATTTCAGTCCAGTGCCCCATGAGACAACTTCATGGTGGAGACGGTAGGGGCGGTCCTTTGCTGTTAATGAAAAATGAAGCTACATAATGTCAATAGCCCTCTTCAGAATTTGGAGACCCAACTGCATGTAATAGGAACAAGATCACCATTTGGGGTGAACAGAGCAATACATATATATCCAACTTTGGAACATGCAGTCAGAAACATGGGTTTGTTGCACTTTGGGTGTCTTTCCCAGAGCCAGAAAGTGCATCTTGCTCTATTTACACCAAGTTGTGACTGCGCACATTGGGAGGATTGTGGGAAGGATGCCGTCTTGTTAAACTAAACTGGAGCATCAAAATCATAATGACCAAACAGAGCTGTAATCTATTGGTGCCCAGTTTTCAAAGTCAGGAGAAGACTCAGGTAATTACTTTGATTTCCATCTTTCCTCCAGGGAGCTCTGGAAAGCATTTTGATGCACAATAATCCTGGAAGGTAGGTTAAACTAAAAGGAATTTGAAGCTGGGTTTCTTACATCCAATCCCATCTCTTATCCACAAGGCTTCAATGTGACTCTAAAAGCTTTCTAAAAACACATGCCCCCTAAGTGGCCTTGAGCAGGGACCTGCTAAACCAGAGAGAGGATTCGGCAGCCCACTGCACCACAGGGAGCGCTCGGCTATCGGCATGGAAGTGCCCCAATGAAAAGCCACAGTTTCCTGGCTCGGTTACTGGTCAGAAGACTGAGTTCTGAACATGGCCCAATTCTGCATCTCCTCTGCTCAGATCACAACACACTTGCCAGCTGTTCCCTTCATTTTATTAAGCTCATTCTTTCCCCTAAGTATCATAATGTTTCCTCAGCCATTTAAACTTTATTTAGCTTCTTTACAGAGAGGCCAGGAACCTCTCCATAGCAGCTGCAGGAAAAACCAGAGATTGCAATTGCAGATGATGTCGTTGTAGATTACGTTCTTGTTACCACAGAGATATCCGCAGTAATTAAAAGGTTGCCTCAGAATTCATATTTAAAACTACTAGGTTCTCTCTCTCTCTCTCTCTCTTTTGATAGCTGGCAGAAAAGCACAATTTCTTTTTGCCACCAGAAACATGTAAAAAAATTATAGGAGGCCAATAACAACTGAAGTAATTTTGAAAACTGACTCTGCTGCTGTCACTCCCTACCCCCAGTTCATTCCTATTTATTTATTTTTGTTGAATCCATGGCTAACTGGGGGGAGGGGGGGCATTTCACTGGGCCTCAAGCTCAAAGGGGCCTCAGATTCAGACGTCTTAATTTTGAGGCATTTGATAAGTTTCACAACTTATTTTTATGCGTATCTCATGTCATCACTTTTAATTTATATTACGGCTCAGGTCTCGAAAGCTGGAAGTGCTCCAGGCTTCTCTGGACCTCTGAGAGTCACCTGGAAGTATCCCTCCTTTTCTCAAATAAGCTCAAGACTGGAGACATGCACTTATTCCATTTTATCCACATAACAACCTTGTGAAGAGGGATAAGCTAAAAACGACGACTTGCCCAAGACTAAACAGTAAATTTTGAGGAGGAAGCTGAGGAAGCTGATAGAGTAGCAATTTTCAGTTCAGCCTCTTTCGTGCATTCCAACCCTCTATCCCAAGAGTCTCCAGAGAGGACTGCCATTTATCCTGTTCTCACGAGGGTCCTTGTGGTGATGTTCCCTGTCCCCCACCATTGCTCAAGGAATTCATAAAGACCTGTGATCTCACTTGAGCCAGTGTTTTTCTGGTATTTATTCAGCCAAATAAAGATCAGAGAGCTGTATTCAGCTACTGAAGTAGCAATATCCAAATAAATGCTGATATTATTCGGCTTTTATTCAGGCATGTGGAATAAAGGGAAGGGGTTTAAACCCCTCCCCTCCCAGGGTCAGGCCACTTGAGCCAGTGTGGTGTAGTGGTTAAGAACAGTAGACTCTAATGAGAACTGGGTTTGATTCCCTACTCCTCCACATAAAGCCTGTTGGGTTATCTTGGGCCAGTCACAGTTCTCTTAGAACCCTCTTAGCCCCACCTACCTCACAAGGTGACTGTTATGGGAAGAAGAAGGGAAGGAGATTGTAAGCATATTGCTTCAGCTTTAGTGCTTGATGTGAAATCACATTGACTGTATTGAATCCTTTGGCTATGTGAAGGTATTGTTCCTGTACTCTCTTCTGAGGAAGTGTTCTGTGAAACGATTTTCAAGTTGACGGCATTGTTAAGATAAGAAAAGAAAACAAGGAACACCCACATTCTGTACTAGCAAGAACTATGCACACAAGCACTTTGTTTTCACAAGTAATCTTTACTCATGTCATTTCATATTATGGATCATTTTGAATTGGACTTGGACTTTCCAAGGAAATCTACAGTTTGAATGCTGAACTAGTGACTTTATTGTTCTCCACTGGACTTTATATGATTGGAACTTTATTGGACTTTACAATTGGAACTTTATTGGACCTTATACAATTGGAACTTTCTGATATAATTTGTGAATTGTCTTCATTATTTTCCACAGTGTTTCTGTCTGGCTTTTGATCTTTTTCTGTGGTTCTCTCTGGTTGTAAGTTCCTGCCAGGGGCAAGGGGTCTACCAGCCTCAGAGGGCCCTTCCTGTCCCCACTTATCAGGGTAGCATGAGATAAATGGGGAGAAATGGGAAGGGTGATTATCTGTGTCCTGATATGCTAATATCACATCTAGCATGTCTGGAATGGATGTTATTGCATCACTGGTGACTCTCTAGCATTCTGCCAAAACTCTATGATTAACCCACGGAGCTTTAGCCAACTGCAAGAGCATCACCAGCTACATGCTGACATCACTTACGGTAATGCCAGAAATGACATCAGTGTGTTGCCTTTGACATCATTACATCAACGGTGAGATCCCATTCATAGTGAGTCTCTGCAGGGAGCTGTTCCTGTTGGCAGCAGAGGATAGGACTCACAATAATGGGTTTAAATTAAGGGTAAGAAGGTACTGGCTGGATATTAGAAAAAACGCTTTTACAGTAAGAGTTGTCCAACAGTGGAATCAGCTGCCTAGGGAGGTGGTGAGCTCCCCCTCACTGGCAGTTTTTAAGCAGCATGTGCTGCCCCCAGTCAGCGTTACCTGTAGTTAGTGAAGCTGCTGTGTGTATCTTTAAGGCAGCAGTTGCTCCTGGGAATTGTAGTCCCAGCTAGCCCCGCTCTCTGGTTGGCTCATCAGGTAACTTTTTGAGCCATCGATGCGAAAGGAGTTCCCGTCTCTGGCCCCAGCTCCTGCCAACCTAGCAGTTAGAAAGCAAGAAATTGCAAGTAGATAAATAGGTACCACTTCAGTGGGAAGGTAACAGCGTTCCATGTGCCTCAGCATTTAGTCATGCTGGCTACATGACCACGGAAACATCTTTGGACAGCGCTGGCTCTTCAGCTTGGAAATGGAGATGAGCACCGTCTCCTAGAGTCCGATTTGACTGGCTTTCAAGCAAGGGAAACCTTTACCTTTTCTTTTACTCTCTTACTGTTGACGGAATTATTGTTTTTTATTGTTGTTAAAAATAAAATTAAAATATATTTTAAAAAACTACCCTGGTCCCAAACTGTCTAAAGCATTAAATGTAGAAACCAGCATGTTGATTTGTGCCAAGAAAAAAAATTGGTCAACCACTACTGCTGTTTTCAGCTCAGGTATTATACAAACTAAGTACACGCATTCAGATATGTCTGGTCCAAAACAATGTCTGAAATCCCCTGTTTAATTTTGGATTGGGTATTTCCAGTCCCAAAACTGAACGGGGAATTTGGGGCATGGATATATCCAAATGGACACCCTTAAAACATTCCCTGCACTCAGCCTTCAACGATAGCCTAGCCACCACATTTGGGACCAACTGATGTTCCCAGGCAGTTTTCAAAGGTAGTCCCACATAGATGTGTTGAAAGTGTGGATCAGCCCAGCCAGATCATCGCAGAAACTGTCAGCCCATACAGGCAAAATTTGAGTGGAGCTATCTGTTTTCCTAATATTCAAAAACAATGTCAATTGTAGTTCTGTGAGGAGCATATAAAACCCCACTTCACCTACTGTTTTTTTTTAGGGAGAAAACTTTTTTGAAGGAAGAGTGAAACAGAAAAGCTACCCTCCAGTTGTACAAGGGATGTAGTTTGGCAGAAGAATATGACCAATGGCTTCAGCAGGAAACAAGCCTTGTTTTGTCATATCTCACTCTCCTTATGCTACAACCCCTAAGTCAGAGCACAAAGCAGCCAGTGTTGTTTCAAACTTAGCATATCTGAGATGGGGTTTAGGAAGCCCCCAGACTCTCAGTAAAGGGATAACTGCTGAGCCAGCAAACCCTTGCTCTCACTTGATGAAGCAGCAAGAGCAAAATAGAGGGCAGAAATGACATCACGGCATCCACAATGCTCTAGAATTCCCCTAATCTCTATGGTATTTACCAAATAAATTATGGGAGTTCCTAGAATGTTGCAGATGCATCACACACTATTGTTTTCCAGTCTCCGCCCCCCCCCCCCCAAATGCTCCCAGCTGGCAATGCTAGTAGGTAGGGATGTATCAAATTCTTATACAGATAATTTCTTTCACACACATGTATGTATATAACTCTGGTTTTTTTAAGTCTTCACTGTAGTTAATTATGGCTTTAATACTGTCTTGTGCAGCAAAACAGAATATTATTGACTGAAGAGAGAAACATGCCTATCCTTTGGTAGAACCAAGAGCTAAAAATGTGTTTGCTTTCTTTGGGAGAAGAGCAGAGAGGATCCACCCTAGTCCAATAGCTCACTAACAATTGTCTCAATGTGTCAGTATGTCTAGTAGTCCATCAGGATGGCCTTCTCAGCAGGTTCCACCCTGAGAGGAAACAGTTATATATTATGTGGATGCAGGTTAAAAATCATCCCACGCTGCAGTTCTAAGTCTGTGGGCAACTGTTCCAGCTACAAGTTGTGCCAAGCATGTCCATTCCTCCTTGGCTGAGCTTCACCACACTCCCACAAGTCAGCATGGGGTCACAGCCTACAGATGGCTGTCTCCCCACACGGTTGGAACTGCCACATGGGACCTTTTTAAGCAGCTCCCATGCAGTTAAGTGGCTGTCTGGTTCCATTTCTGTCTAATTTAAGGTGAATTGAAGGGAATAAGCTTGAAGCCATAAATATTTCACCTCAGAATTTTGGTTGAAGAATTCCAGAGTTTGTAGAGTCAAGAAACAAGGCTAAAGAAGGAGAGACATAAAGCTGTCACAGCTGTGATGTTAAGTCCTCCATTTCATTTATGCAATGAAGCTTCCCCAGTAATATTTTGCCTGAAACCAGAACTGACTTTTTAACACCGGAATAATAAGATAAATGTTGCCAACACTGTCCTGACCTCAGCCTCCCCTTTACTCATGTTTTCCCAGATAAGAGAGAAGTAATTCAGGAGTTATTAGAAGCCATGCTATGAAGCTGTGGAAATCCTAATTAGAACTGGTTAAAGTGATGGACACTTAGGAGGATATTAAGAGAACCAATCAGTTGATACATGTGAGAATGTTACATAACCTCCATGAAGCTTCCAGTTATGACATGTTTGAAGGAGGAAACAACTGACCTGCTGGTGAGACATACAAAACACATGAAAAACAAAAGGAGGTTCATGGGTGGATTGTGGGACCCTCTGGCTCACAAACCATGGACTGGCATTGTTCATGTTCAAACCAGGGTTCATTTGTGGGTTTGTGCTCATCCCTAGACCTCACTGCTTACTTCCCTCCATTTTGAAAACTGTCCATTGATTTCTATTCTTTGCTTCCTGTAATTTAACCAATTTTTAATCCATAAGAGAACCTGTCCTCTTATCTCATGACTGCTAAGTTTACTCAGGAGTCTTTGGTGAGGTGCCTTGTCAAAAGCCTCTTGAAAGTCCAGGTATATAATGTCTACTGAGTCACTATTGCCAGCATGCTTGTTCACTTTCTCAAAGAATTCCAAAAGGTTGGTGGGGCAGGACTTCCCTTTGTAGAAGACATGCTGTAATCTTTGATTACAGTTTCTACTAATTTGTCTGGGACAAATTTTAGGCTGACTGGCCTGTAATTTCCTGGTTCCCCTCTGGATCCCTTTTTAAAATTTGGTGTAACATTTGCTATTTTCCAGTCTTCTGGGACAGCGGCTTTATTGATAGTTGATCTACTAACCCATATATGTAACCTATCTCACATCTGAGTTCATTAAGAAGAATATTAAATCAGTTTCAATAGATTCTAAAGAAAGTTGATGAATTTAAAAGGGGTATTATTAGGATGACGTGTAAAATATTAATTGACAACTTCTCTGTTGGTTTAACTGGTTTTCAGAAAAGATGGCAGTCAGATTGTAATCTATCTTTTCCGGACGAGAATTAGAGTACAATTTTGAGATCTTCTATCTTCACCTCAGCATCCATTAGTATTAAACTCCAGTCTTAAAAAATCTTAACATGGTGGTATCTCACTCCTCACCAAAGGTTCCACATGAAGCAGTCACCCTCACCCTTATGTTGGAAGCTTTGTGGGGAGGTGGGATCCTTCAATCACTGTTAGTGGCATTGCAGCACTATACATAAATTCTGGGTCTTGGTTTTAGAAAACATCCATCAAATAATAAGTTATGAAATCCTGCTTAAACCTGAAATTTTATTTTTAGTTTTTTGTTCAGATCTGGTTATTTTGAAGATATTTAATTTTGACCCTATTAGTAGTGGCTAAAAGTGTCATTGCCTCAAAATGGAAAACTAACTCAGCGTCTACACTATCTCTTTGGTTAGACAAATTTTGGAATATTTATGTAATGGAAAAGATCACAGATTTATTGCAATTCAAACTCTGCCATAGGCAGTCTGATTTCACTGAGAAATGGTTTTCTGTGGGTGCATTCTGACAGCTCTTTTGAGCCATGCCAGGCACAAGTCCCTGGTAGATTTAAAGTGCATGTCCAGACAGCAACATCTGGGGAATGGGCCGCTTCTGTGATCAGCGTGTCAATCCCTGTTGAGGAGCCGTACTTAAAAGATAGTGGTGAAAGTCTGGTCCTAAACTTGCTGACAGGCCAATGGTGGACTTTCCCCCACCAGCACACAATCAGCCCATAAGGATGGTCTCCAGACCATCTTGAATGGCCGCCATTTTTTAAAAAGTCTTAGCGATGTACACACAACTACTTAAACATGCGACATCCACAGAGCTCTGCTCAAACGATCCGGACAATTGAATGTTTCTGAAGGTTCTGTGATATTTATGCACTTTGTTAACTGAAATGGTACCTAAAGGAAGGTACTGCTGGTGGTACTTTTACCATTTAAGTTTGTGCATGTGTGGAAAAACAAGTGGATGGTAAGGCACATATGCGCATGTGCAAACTGATTTTTCTTTTCTTTTTTTTAAAAAAAAAAACCCTACTGCATGGCTTTTTAAGGTGGATGCTGTCTAGACAATCCATTATGGAGTCATGCATGGTAAAGTGATTCACAGGGGAGCTGTCTGGTAATGCAACACTGGATAAAAAAGATCTAGATCAAATTACAGCCGGGCCAATGGCGGGATTAGCTACCCGTCTGAACACACCCTGTTTTAGATTTTATATTGCCCCAAAATATAGTTCTGGACAAAATTAAGTCCGTAAATTATTAATTTAATCTTTCTTTGTTATAAGTCACTGAGAGGTTATTGTTATTGATACTCTGTATTACTTTGTATAATTATGTCATGACATTGACATATTTACCTCAGAGTTCTGAGGTAAAACCTGCCTGCTTGCACCCACCTCCATCTGATTGCTCAGCTGTGGATCTCAATGTTCTGGTGTAAAAACACAGCTAAAAGAGACTGCAGACAGTTGAGGACAGTTACAGAAATCAGCAGTTCAAGACTCCTGAATTGACATTTCTCATAAAAGCCAGCATGGCAATTGAGTTTATGAATGTTCATGGGGAGACAGTAAAAGACCTTTCTAGGAGCCATTTTGATGTGTGCCTCCCTCATGAACCTGAAGAAATGTCCACCACATCACCATTCTTTCAGACCAACTCCCTCTCACAACTCTCACCTCTTACTGCCCCCGAGAAAGCTCCTGGCAAATGTCAAGCCAGATACACCAATGCTACAAGGAGGAGACAACTTAGGAATGCAACAAAGTTCAAGGGGCTTCAGTTCCCCTTCAAGTTTGCTTTGCTATGACCATCAACAAGTCCCAAGGCCAGACACTGAAGGTGGCAGGAATTGACTTAACAGATAACTGCTTCCAGGGTTCATTACGTAGAAAAAGAGGTGCAGGAGCTCATTAGCATAACTTATTTGCATATGCCACACCCCCTGATATCACCGGAAGTATGTCAGAAGGCAAGAAAGAAAAAAGAGACAGAGAGACAGAAAGAGACAGAAAGAGACAGAGACAGAGAGAGAGAGAGAGAGAGAGAGAGAGAGAGAGAGAGAGAGAGAAAGAAAGAAAGAAAGAAAGAAAGAAAGAAAGAAAGAAAGAAAGAAAGAAAGAAAGAAAGAAAGAAAGAAAGAGAACAGCTACTAATCAGCCTCAGAAATACCACTATTCTGGGAGGATAGCTTCAGTGGTGGCTGAAGCCTTCAGAAGGCTGGTTGGAGGAACAAGGACTTTTCCAGGGTCATTTTGTTGCAGCCGTGACACAAGCAGGCATTCCCCTGCGGGGGGGGGGGGGGGGGGGGGCTGGCACCAATTCCCAGAGCTGAGCTCCCCCGAGCTCCTGCTCAAAATGACCCCTGATTGCTTCTCACATGAACAATTCTATGTGGCCTGCTCGAGAGTGAGCTCTCCATGTCACTTGGTGATCTTAGCACCTGAGGGCAGAAACACCAATGTGGTCTATGAGAGGTCCTTCAGTGGAGAAAAAAAAACCCAGTACATATGTCTCACTTCATTTTTTACACTACAGTCTTCTCCATTAGAATTCCTACAACAAATGTTACATTTCAAACTTTACATCAGTATTATAACTGGATTTACAGAACTTAAATACCATTGCGAAGCATGGGTATCAGGCGAGTATGGAATAATTCTGGGAATATACTACAAATACAAATAAACAGCACATTAAATGTTGCACTGCTGAATACTTCCTTATTTCCCACCCTGCTCGCTCTCCCAGGCTACATATGGCCCACCTTTGTTTCACAGGGTAACCTATTGCCTCTTGCATTGATGTAATTTCCACTGAAGTGTGTCTGGAGTATGTTTAGGGTGAAGGTATGATTTAAGTGGCTGCCTGATTGAAGGATATAACACCAGCCTCTGTTCCTCATACTCATTCAGGGTGACCCGATCAATGTGTATGCCAAGTTTTAAATGATTGCTGAGGGATCTCTGGCTCAGGGCAACTAACTGTGCCAGCACTGAAATACAAACAGCTTCGCTATTGCTAAGTGAAGATGGATATCTTGACACTCCACCCCCCACTTTTACTGTGCTCTTATTTTATTCAGAGTTCCAAAAGTCTCCAACAACTAGTCAAGGCTGCCAGATCTGATGCCTACCCATCTGACTGGCAGCTCAGTAGGGGGAATGCTGATCACAGCCTTACACAACGTCTATGTATCAAACTGCAGGAACATTTTTTTAAAAAAAAATGGCTGAAAATATAGCTAGATTGTCTCCAGATGGGGCCAGCCCATAGAAGATTGTGTGGTGTGTTCATATGAACATGGCACAGAAATAGGGATTTAATTTGCCACTAGTGAGACCAAACCAAACACGTATCTAGCCCATTTTTATCCCAGCCTTCCGTGAAGGAGCTCAAGACAGTGTACGTGGTTCCTCCACTGCACTCTCACAACAATGCTGTGAGGAAAGAGAGTGATTCGTTCCGTTAGCATCATGGCTGGATGAGAATGAGAGCTTACGCTCAACTTACTCCTGATTTTCTTGGCAGTTGCTCCACAACCATTGGAATTGGTTTGAGCACTATTCTTCCATATGTCTTCCCTCCCTCAGCTTTATTTTCTTCCTCACAATAATGAGGGTTTTCAAAGGAGAGTGTTGTCATCATCAGTTGTATCATTGGTGGTACCACAGAACCTTCCCCCTCCCTAAAAATGGCACTAAAATAACAATATATTGCTACAGGATTCTAACAATAGGCTTAGCAGGTCCTCTGAATTCGCAGCTTTTATTTTTTAAAAAGTATGTCTCTAACCCTTTCCCTTATGGAGATATGGCTTTTTCCTTACACCTCTCTGAGGGAAAGGGCTAGAGACTCACTTTTTTGTTGCTGTTGTTTAAATGTTTAAAGCCTTTTGTTACAAGGCTCTAGAGATGCATCAATATTTTAGTGCCATTTTTTAAAAAAAGAAGAAAACGAAACCACTCATCTTCAGAGTTTTGAGGAGAGGGAGTGGTTTGGAGACAACAGTCCAATCATCAAAAAGTGAGCTGGAGGTGAGTGGTAGTGGGTGGGACAAAGAAAACCAACAGAAACATTACAGAGGAAGGAAAAAAGCAACTCAAAATTTACTTTCAGAAATACAGCAGAGTTAGTCATCTCAAAAGTACTGGGGGAAAAACAGGGACAAAACAAAACAAAACTTTAAAAAGACCAAACTGAAAACTAAAGAAGACCAAACTGAAAACTAAAGGTGCAAAAATGTGTGCAGAAATCAGGGGATAAACCAAAGTAATATGGGGCCAGAAATTTGGGGTGGGGTTTTTTGAACATGTGAAAAAAACCCTCAGACTAGCTCCAACCACTACTCTACACTGGCCCTCCATTGTTAACACGCAAGAGATTTGGATCCATAGAAACATGCAACCTATTCTGTGTGGACAACAGCCTCCAGAGCAGCAACCCTCATTTAAAATGGAGTGGTATTTCAGTTTGGAATTTTAAATATAGGCCAGCAATTCAAAGCGGGGAAAAGTCAGAAATCCAATTGAGCAAAAGGAACTCTTCTGGAAAAGCACTGAAAATGGAAACAAAAGAAACAAATCCTCTCCTCGGTGACCCAAGTCTGTTCTGAAGGTTTCATGTATTATCATTTCAGTTCTACAAAGTGGAATGAATGAACTCTCCTAAGCTTGTAAAGGGCATTCTTGAGGATCCAAATCAAGCATCTACAACCCTGAGTCAAAGGCAATGAACAGACTGGAAGTAAATAAAAGACATTGTTTTCTCCACGAAATGCATATATTCTCTGTCAAAGATTTGGTTGATTATTAACAGTATCTCTTTCTCAGAGGTGGCAATACACAGTAAATGTTTAACAATGACATGCTACTAACCCCCATGTCCTTAAATGGTGAAACGAGGAGCAATCCTTAAAAGCAATTTCTCCTGCAAAACTACTTAATCATTTTTAATTGAGGGGGGGGGGGAAATGTCACTGTAAGATAAGACACCTCCATTACCTCTGTATGGCTTTCGTCCTTGTATTTGTGGGGGTTGGGGAAGGGAAAGGGGTTTGTAAGCCGCTCTGAGACTACAAGTGAAGGGCGGGGTATAAATCCAATCTCTTCTTCTTCTTCTTCTTCTTGTATTTCTCATCCTTCATGTGAAACAAAGAAGACAACAGATAAAGTTTTTAAAATGGAAGAAATGCCACAGACATATTTTAGTTGTTCAGTCTTTGTAAGTTTCAGCAAGCAAGACATCGCTGTTGGGTTGTTGTTTTTTAACCTCCTGCTGATATTTTATTATTTTTAACAATTGTGTAAATTGGAATATGTTTCTGGCTAACTAAACTAGATAAATCAGCTCAATGTTTGCTATCAGTAAAGACTTGATGACTTATCTGAGTAGAGTTAATGCAGCTGAGACTTGGGTAGGCGGTCTAAGAGAGAAGCTTGAAAGACAAAGGCAGGTATGAATATGTGAGTTTGGTCCTAGAAAACTGAAAAAAAATTACCATTGTTACAGTGAAGCTACTTGGCCATCATATTGGTGAAACTGAACCTATATCGCTTAGCTATTACTCTTGATACAAGTTTTACTTTAATTAGGCCCATAGCCACAGTGGGGCCTCCTGAGGCATGCCCCCCCAACTTCTTTCCAAGGCCCCCCAACTTTTGGGGAGAAGCCGGGGGAGGCTGTGTTTACCTACACTCCAAACAGCAAATGCTTGCCTTAGAGTACAGGCACATGCAGGGCCTCCCCCTGCTTCTCCATCAAAGCATTTAAAGGGACCCTTCAAATGCTTGGGGGGAGCGGGGCAGTGCACAGGAGGCACGTGTGAATTTCAGTGCCCCCCAACTTTTTAAAAGGCCCCCCAAACCAAAAAAAAATCCTGGCTATGGGCCTGATTTTAACCCTCTGTAACGGCTGGATGATTGAGAGTATGCCACTCAGCTAGTGACAACATCAGACTTGACAGTTAACTATCAACTCATTCAAGAGGGTCAAAACTTCTTCTGATATTGAGTTCATGCAATACACTGGGTTGCATTCAATAAGCTGCCACTAGAAGAGATGATCTTCCATGCATTCTCCATTCTTCAACAGTTCCCTGTGACCCCTGATAAGAGGGTGACTGGACTTGCAGAACCCACATGGAAAAAAAGCCATGCAGATCAGGGGACTGAAGCGAGAAGGGGGAATCAGGTAAAAAATATCCTTCTTCTCCCACTTTCCCCTCCTCAGTTTTCACCAGGATAAGCTGTGGCTGAATGGTAGAGCATCTGCTTAGCATGCAGAAGGTTCCAGGTTCAACCCCCAACATCTCCAGCTAAAAAGATTGTGTAGCAGATGATGTGAAAGACCTCTGTCAGAGACTCTGGAGACCCTGTGCCAGTCTCAGTAAACAATACTGACCTTAAGGGACCAATAGTCTGACTCAATATAATGCTACTTCATGTGTTTATGCGTCCATATGGATCCTACAACTTTACAGATCATCTTTTGGGGTGAAAAGAAATTCCTGGGAGGAGGGGAACAAATGGAAAATCTATGAACTTTGTGATGGTGTAATACAACTATGCTATTGTGTGTCCTCAGATTAACCCTCTGTGCTTCAGCAGATACAATATTGGATCTGGATCTTTTCAGAATTCACTATTATTTGTTTTAAAATAATTATATGCCATTTTATAATATATATTGAAAACAATTACAGCAAGAATATCTAAAGTATAAAATACAAACACCCGTTGACAGATAAAACAGCAGGGTGGCCTTCAGCTAACTGGTAATCAGGTTCAGTTCTCTTCCTTCTCCAGAGGAGAATTGTACTGTTGCTGGATCCACAGTTAAAGACTAACTTGAATGAGGAATAACTTAAAGCAGCTTAAATGGGAAGAGCGCCTAACACATTTTATACTCTTGCTGAAGAACAACTAAGTGCCACATGATCTTAGGGCAGAGCTGTCAGGTTGCCTGCTATGGCCGGCAACCTTTTGTTCCTGGGGTCAGTGACTCTGCTGCTGTTTAAAGAAGCAGTAGGAGCAAAACAGAGCGGAAAACTGGCATTGTGAAACACTGTTTCTGTTTTCACTTATGGAAGTGATGCCCTGGCATTACACAATACTCTAGGAAATCCCTAGAGTGTCTCTAGCATCCGCGGCATTACACAATACTCTAGGAAATCCCTAGAGTGTCTCTAGCATTGTGCTATCACTTTCAGGTCCAAAATGGGAAGCAACATCACACATAGTGCAATATTCATTTTCAAGGTCTGTGCCCCCTCACCAGGCAGGCAACCCGATTCTAGGAGAAGTCCATAAATTAGCAATTTCTTAACACTATTAAATAGGGAAATGTCTCTAAATTGTAAATTCTATTGCTACAAGGATTGCTTATGATTTTTGGAGGAAAAATTATGGAAATGACAAATTATCTAACATATATCCAATAGTGACAAATGTAAACCTTTTTCCTACACCACATAATATAGTAAGCAACATAATATAGTAAGCAACATAATTGATCACAGATACAGGACAGACAGTATTCATGATCCAGCTGGCATTCAGTGAGCCCTTTTCATTGTTACCACCAGTGTTGATCATAAGAAGTTCCACAGAACACTGTTTGGAAGCCACTTTGGAGGGGAAATATTGAACATACCTCAAAAGATTTGGTTTAAAACAAGCTTCATATCTGATATAATTAAAACAGCATACCTTTTAGCCAAGCAACACAATAAATGATCAGACTTCAGTTGCCTGACATCAGATTGTAATAATGTTCTACAACCAGCAATTACAGTTACATTTTCACAAGGCAGAATGAAGACTATTTAGCCACAGTGACATTTCTATAACCTCCACAGAAAGTCTCACACCTATTCCATATCACTCACAGTGTGTCACTCTTGTTATACGATCACATAATGAAAGACCCCCATCATACAATGTAATATGCACACGGGGGGCAGTATTAGGGCTACCAAGGGAGTCTTAATTTTGAATTTCCTGACTGTTGTGAGTTTAAGCCTCAGACTTATCATCGTATTAACATTCTTCTAATTGAGAGAAAGATGAAGAAAGAAACAAAGTATGCAAGAAAAGAACTGTATGGGCCTGAATACACATCTTTTTCTTGACCTATTTTTGTTCTTTATTTCCTTTGCTGTTCAAAACCTCCTCCTCTACCTCTCCCACGATATTTTAAAAACCATTTATCTCAATCAGGTATAGAACAACCACCAACGTTTAAGGCAAAATCGCTGACAACTTTGGGTGTGGAAAACCCATTGCGAATCACTGTCAGTGAACCTTCTGTATTTGTAATACACACAATTATATATTACAGGGATTGCAAAAAAAAATGTTGCATATGAGGCATATTTTGAAGGGGGCGTCTATAGTAAACAAATTATGACAATGGAGAATGACACTTAGGTAGCCATTTTAGTGTTGGCTCAGAGGCTAAGACGCTGAGTTGCAGACTGGAAGATCGATAGCTTGGCAGTTTGAGACCCGAGTGCCGTGTGATGGAGTGAGCTCCCATCTCTGGTCCCAGTTCCTGCTAACCTAGCAGTTCGAAAGCAAGAAATTGCACATAGATAAATAGGTACCGCTTTGGTGGGAAGGTAACAGCGTTCCGTGTGCCTCGGCATCTAGTCATGCCAGCCACACGACCACAGAGATGTCTTTGGACAGTGCTGGCTCTTTGGCTTGGAAACAGAAATGAGCACTGCCCCCTAGAGTCGGATCCGACTGGCTTTCAAGCAAGGGAAACCTTTACCTTTACCTATACTTTGTGGACAGTCCATGTATTTTGTACATTCTAAAAAAGTCTGTATGAACTGCCTTCTTAATACCCCACTGGGAAATCAACAGAACTTTATGAGAATAGCTTCAGGTTTTGCATACGTACCTGCTCCAGCATAGTATGATGGCTTGTCAGTGTTAACACAGCTTGCGGTGAGGTTCTGCTGTCTTATGTGGAGGGTATTATGTGGACTTCTTTGAAAAGCCTACATCAAGGTTTAAAAAATGTGCTAAGATGAAGTCATGCCTTATTTGTCTGTCATGTTTCCAAGTAAACTAAATTAGTTTTGTTATCTCTGTGGATTTCAGATCCTGGGAAATGCAGAACAGGCCCATAGCCAGAAATTTTAATGGTGTCTGTGTGCGGTGGATACTCTTATATTGTAAGCGTATATTGTGTGGGCAGGGGAATCAATGCTGAACAGCAAGAAACTAAATACGAATAGTTTACAGTACAATCCTAAATTTCAGCTGCTTCAGATCAAACCAGCTACCCATCTGAATCCTAAGCAGAGTTACAGGCTTCTAAACCTATCTATTTCAATGGACTAGTAAACTCTGGTTTACTAGTATAAGCCAGTGAAAGGCTCTTCATTCTAGACAAACTATCTGAGCTTCCACAGCATAACTGCAGGACTTCAGCGAAGACATGTCCTAGTCTGTTACTTTTCATTTACTCTTTTCATTTGCAGATGACCTTGGGGGCCAATCCATTGATCAGTTACTATAACAGAAGAGTTGCCCACCTTTTGAATGGGGGAGGGGATGTCCAGAAGTCCCTTGTAAATTTATGGACTTTTATATATCTCCTGACTCAGATGTAATATGTCTGCAATGCATATCACCAGCATATTGATAACTCTGCTCCAAATCTCTGGGCTTTCCAGACACAGTGGGTTCACATAAACGTTAAATAGCATTGAGAGAGAAATAGTGACATGATGCCATACTTCAGCACACCTTCCTGGATTTATGTAGCAAGTAGTATTAAACTCAGTGGAGAACTGAGTCCCTGTTCTACAACCCAAAAAAGCAGTCCAAAAAGACAGCCTGAAACAGAAAGCTACTGTGCCAGAGACACAGGCAGGCTGAGGAGCCAAGTTCCAAAATCAAAGTCAGGGTCAAATCCAGAGGTCAGTTACAAAGAAGTCAGAAAGGAATTCAGGGAGTTGTCTAAGAGTGAGGTCTAGTAGTCCAAAGCTGTTTACCAAGCAATTATAGCAGTTCCAGAAGGTCAGAGTCAAGAGCTGGTCCATGGGTCACAAGAGCAGAGTCCAAAGCTGTGGTTGCAGATTCAGAGGTATGGTGACTTGTTGCTGGCTTTTGGTCAGGAGGTGCACACTTTGTCATCTTTCCTGTAGTTCTGCTCATAGCCTCTGTCTGCAGCGCTTTAAGGTGTGGGTGATATTGGAGGGCTGGGGGCAATTAGCTTAGTTTCACCTGTTGAATTAGGGTTGGAAAGTGTCCAGTGGCTCTCTGCACCAGCTGTTGGCTGTGAATCCTGACAAGCCTGCAGTTCATCTATCTGCTTGCTGACTTCTGCTGACTCAGAGCTGGCTACATGGGGCTCCTCTTCTCCTGAGGAGTCTTTGCTGAGCCCTGGCTGACCCACAACACACTGAGAGAGTCCGGAGAATTAACAGAATCATATTCCCTTTGTCTTTATGCCAATATAAGTCATCAGTGACAGGATGTCCAGGAACCAGACTGCATGGAGATGCATCTATTTAATCTGGGTCAGCCATTAGTTTTCACACAAGTAATCAGCTTTGTCTTACAACTACCTCTTTCTAGACAGCCAGTACCACCCTCTCTCATAATAAGCCATTAGTCAGCTCTTAGACCCAATAAATCACTTTATCCCAGTTAGATTTTATCAGCCAAAAATGTTGAGGATCTTTCTGGAAAGTGGTTAACCACATCTCTCTGGCCTGTCCGTCCACTGCTACTGGCTGCAATAACTGAAATTTATACAAGAAAGATAATTCTCCAGAACTACCATCCAAATGGAATATACACAATTTCAACAGGCAAAAAGTTTCACAGGTAAGTTACATTGGCCCTGCAAGAGTTCCCTCTGTACCACCTGGGTGTGCATACTAACTAGGCACCATACCTCCCCGAACTGTCCAAAGGATGACACTCTGCTTAAGCAGCAGTGGTGGGAAAATACTCTTTGTTACCACTACTACCACTTTAGAAGTGACTTTAAAAGGAGCACTAGGCTGTGCTCGGTCTAACTCAGCCTTAGTTTTTAGTCTTTTACATAAGTTATGTTCTTGCCTTCTATCTATCTGCTTCAGCAGTCCTAGTTCCCTGGTGGACCAAGGAGCTGATCAAGTTCTATTTAGCAGGGGAGAATACTTAAAAGCAATCAGGTCTGCAGCCTGAGTCATCTCTTGGATCTGGCTCACTCCGGACCAGCCCCAGGTTTTTTTTCCACACTAGGCGAGGATACCTTCTGGTGTCTCCTCCCCCCCCCCCCCCCGCCGTGTGCCCACCAATTTTCAAAAATAAATGCAAAAACAAAATTTGAAATTGCTATTTTTTAAAAATTTTTGAGAACAAGTAATACAATTTCTGATTTTCTCAAGCAGAAAAACACAAATCATAACGCTTTTTGATAAATCCTGTTAGTTGTGATGTTCCATTTAAGTCTCTTTAATTTTTCCATTTCAGGCACACCAGAATCTAATTTTGCATGCCTTTTCTTTAGCAAATGTGGTCAGCAATTCCTTCAGGTCAAGCGCTGATGCTTCAGCATGTTCAGTTGAAATAGTTGCCAAACCAAGTAGTCTCTTTTGCAGAGTTGTCGAGCGTCTTTGTGTTTTTATAAGTTTGAGTTTTGAGAAACTGTGTTCACCAGTTGCCACTGACACTGGAAGTGTGAGGAGGATCCTTAGAGCAACAGAAACATTAGGCATGCTATCCTGGAGGGTTTTTTTTAAGTATGTAGAGAAGTACTCTTTGTGGTGGCATAGAATTTGGAAGTCTTCGAGCTACTGATTGCAGTTCACCACACAGATCTTCAGCCACAATGTCTTTGTTTCCATTGTGCATCAATGCTTGTTTCAAATTCTACCGCAGAAACCACCATTCCTGGTTCTAGAGCATGGTGCCATCAATGCAGTGATGACACTTACCTTACATGTACCTCCCTAGCAATGCTCCCTCTAAGCTGTGGAGTCTTGTGAGCAAAAATGCTACGTTGTGAGCTACCGGCATTGAAGTTGTGAGCGAGCGATTTGATTCCTGCATAAATTAGTCTGCTCTGGAGCCATCCTTCCTGAGCTGAGACAAAAAAAATCTGTGAGCCGGAGGCTAAAAAACTGTGCGCTAGCTCACACTAACTCAGCTTAGAGGAAACACTGCTCCCTAGCCCTCCTGTGAATAAAACAAAAACTCAATTTTAACAACAGCTGCCTTTTGCTTCCTTTCTTACTCCCAATTTTGAGCTTTCCTCCTCTACCCACCTTCCTGTTTTTTTAAAGTGACAGTACCATTCTGCACAGGCTCAGAGGCACTCCAGCCCTCTGTCACTTTAAACAGTGTGTGTGTGTGTGGTGGGATCAGATGCTCAGAAACACTCATTCTCCTTTTTAAAAAGGACTTAGGAGCATCTAAGCATGTGCAAAGGGATTCACCCCCCCCCTTGTAAAGAAAATCTGCGTGCCTTTGAGCTTGCGCAGAGTGTCCTCAATTTGCACATTTTTTAAAAAAAGCAACCAGGGAAGGGGAAGAATGGAAGCTCTCCATGCCCCCATGCCTTCCAGCCCCCGGAGCTGGCTGCTGGGCAGGGTGGGCAGGGTGGCAGTGTGGCAGCTGATTGGCACCCCTCCAGAGACACCACACCCTGCGCTGGCATGCGGAGCTTCTGCAGCAGCCCCCAGAGAGGAGGGGAGGAGGAGGAGGTGGCAGCAGCAGTGGCCCGCCTGACCCCCAGTGGTTGAGCAAGTGTGGAGCATCCCTGGTACTTCCGACGGGGTGGGAGGCCAAGTCACCTGCTCTCAGTTGACAGGCTGGTCTCACCCACAGTCCTGTCTGGGAAATCTGCTCCATCGCGGGATGGCCAGGTGGACTCCAGCCAGCTCTCCCGGTGCCCAGCTCCAACAGCCAGTTTCTGCCCGACCTCCCGCTCCAGCCCAGCCCAGCTGGGCAGCTGTGCAAACCCACCACAGCCCCTCAGCCCAGCCCCTCAACGACCAAGCCCCACAGCCGGCCATGTGCCTCCTGGCTCTGCTCCTGCTCATCCACCAGGCAGTCACTTCTCTTAAAGGGGGGACGCAGGGGGGAGTCAGATGGGAGGCCAGTTTAGGCGCTCACCAGCAGGGGGAGTCATAGGCCATTGACTAATTTGTGTAGCGGGCAGGCCGGCCCTGGGCTCTCTCCATAGCACCACAGAAGCATTAGCCATGAGAACAGGGAACTCCCACAGATATGGGAAGTAATTTGGACCCAAGTGTCTCCAGAGAAAGACCCACTTAATAGGTCTCCGACACCTGCAAAGAGGTGAGGCTGATGTAATCAAATCCTTCCAGTTTTGCACTTAAGGACCAATTTCCCACAGCCACTGCTCCACCACCACTCCTCCCTTTGCCCAGATTGTAAGTGTCAATTTCTCACTATTTGCCATGTGGCCACATTTTGCCCCAGAGCTTCACCTGATTTCTGCCGATCCTCAAAAAACAGGATTGAGTAGACACGGCAGAAATCAGGTGAAGCTCTGGGGCAAAATGTGGTCATGTGGCAAATATTACGATCGGGGCAAAGGGAGGAGCAGGGGAGGAGCAGCAGCTGTGAGAAATCAGTTGAGATGTCTTAGGCCCACAGATATTAGAAAGCAAAAGAGCATGCATAACAAGATACCATGCTATCATCATCCACCGCAATAAGCTGTTGTAATGTAACACACAAGTGTTATTTGAAAGTCTTAAAGGTCTTATTCAAATCATGTTTCATCCATGAACTTATTACTAAGCAGTAAACTTTTCAATAAAAGTCTGATTCAAGTATTGCTGTATTTAACAACAGTAAATATAGGTGGAAATACTTATAAAATATGCCACTGGCTCCACAGGGAAAGCCGACCCCTCTCCCATGAAAAGTATTTGATCCAGCTTGCACTTGTAGGTCCACAAACCCGAATCAATGCTGCCAGCAAGCAGAGATACAAAACTGAATGTACTTGTAATGTGGATCAGCGCGGCATCCATATTTGCTCAGATACCTCTCCTGACACAAACTCTACTGAGAAAGGAATGACCTCAGAGTTTGTTGTTATTCATTAGAAAGATTTGTGTGTTGAGTCTTTGGCACAAACAGAGCCTTTTAAATACACTCCCATGCACCAAGACAGACAGGCCAACATGTCACTGAGAGGTTGAAAAGAAAAACAGTTTCAGTGCAAGGCGATTTTATCTGATTATTTGGTTAAAGGATTAGAAACTGAACCGTTTACTTTTTCCAAAGACCCAGAAAAATCGCAGCTGCAAAAGGAGGACGTTTCCTTAAGCTGCCCTTCCTACGACCTCGGCTCTGACCTGCATGGACCACCCTTATTAGAGGTGAGAGGTAATTCAGCCTCCGCTTCTGCTTCGTCTGGGCCTCCCTAAGCAGAAACGGTTAGCGTTTTATGAGGAGATCGCATGTCAGGGAAGCAGCCTCCACATCAATTGCAACTCAAGAGATAGAGGGCCTGTGTTTTATCCTGCACCACCCCCCAAGTCATGAGTTCCAAGCCCTCCAGCACAGAACTATCACAATTCAAGAACCAAATTCTGCCTTCACTTTCACCCATCCCTCATATTAAGGGTTGCCTCACTCCACTGGAGGGGAGAGGAGGGGAGGGGAGGGGAGGGGAGGAGGGAGGCTGTGAGGTGTCGAGAGATAATCCTGTGTCCTGTAAATTGAACCCTACACTTTTTCCTTCACAGGGGATTTCAAAGTACCCACTCAAATGGTCTTTTTACCACAGCCCTTACCACACTTCTTACCATATGTGCACATGTACCATGTGGTAAAGTCTTCCGCTGTAATTATAAGATTATACAGATGATCAAGATATTCCAGGACAGTTTGGCACTACGTACAAGCTGACTGTATAGATATTTAAGAAAATTAAAATACCTGTTACAACTCAGAACTGAAATATCACCCTCTCATCCCACCCCCAACTCCTTCAAGCATAACATCAGCTTCTGCTGTTTGGAAAATAACCCTTTTAAAGAGCTGATTAATTTTTAAGATCTTTCAAGAGCCCCACTGCTTTGCTTTAAAAAAAAAAAGTGAAAGGCTGATCTGAGCTGTTAAATTTTATGTTGTGTGTAACGTTGTAATTGATGTCAAGCCTTCTGCATACACCGAACACTGACAGTCTGGGTTCAATGGATGTGGTTTCTGGAACCCAAGAGTAAACTGGGGGGGCAGAGTGGGAGTTTAATTTCGCAAAAGCTAAAATACCCAACAATTAAGACCATGCCAAATTTAGCCAGTTTCCTGCCCATCCTTTTATTTGGGTGACTTTAGGTCTTTTGCTTCAAACTGGGTCTCCTGTAAATGCATATAAAACTTTATTGCCCTTGTAAAAGGCATGCTGTGACTTTGGATGCTTCTGCGGGCTTTAGGAAGGACAGAACTCCCCCGCCCTGTGCAAAACCATGCTCACCTAGACCATTAACAGAATGGACAAGCTTCCCAGCTCTACCAGGTTTGCAAAGCATGCTAACCTTGAGCAGTCAAACCCAGCTATTAACCTAGGCAGTCACTTTTTGGAAGCTTCTGCACCTTCCTATGCAATCTCTTGTTAAAATTTCTTAAAACGTTTGCACTTCATTATTAAGATCTTAAGAATGAAATCATTTATTGAGAGAGAGAGAGAGAGAGAGATTTCTCAATTTAATATCCTGTTATGCCCATTAGGGCTTGTGGTGGCTCAGTAGTTAAGACGCTGAACTGCAGACTGGAAGGTAGGTAGTTCGGCAGTTCGAGACCCGAGTGCTGCATGACAGAGTGAGCTCCTGCCTCTGGCCCCAGCTCCTGCCAACCTTGCAGTTCAAAAGCAAGAAATTGCAAGTAGATAAATAGGTACCGCTTTGGTGGGAAGGTAACAGCGTTCTGTGCGCCTCGGTGTCTAGTCATGGCAGCCACATGACCACAGAGACGTCTTTGGATAGTGCTGGCTCTTTGGTTTGGAAACAGAGATGAGCACTGCCCCCTAGAGTTGGATTCAACTGGCTTTTGAGCAAGGGAAACCTTTGCCTTTACCTATACCTTGTGGACAGTCCGTGGGTGTTTAGAGATTTCCCATAATTACAATTGATCTCCACACTACAGAGGTCAGTTCCCCTGGAGCACTTCCTGGAGAGAGTGGCTGCTTTGGAGTGTGGATGATGTGCCACTGTATCCCACTGAAGTACCTCTAATTCCCAAACCCCACCTTCCCCAGGCTCCATGCCCAAATCTCCAGGAATGTCCCAACCCACAGAAGGCACAGAGCCAACAAGCAAACTTTGAACGAACACTAAATATGTCTTTATAGTCCTGTTGACTTTATCATACAAGAAGACTCTTTGAATTGACGGATTTTCTCCCCTCACTGTTGGGAATCAGCATCTAGTTCTTCTGGAATTATCAAGCCCAACATCTCAATGTGGATTTAAGTGGCTGCTATCCTAATTGAGTGGTCTGTAAAACTCCCTCCTGGACCAGATGATATTTAAAGATAAAATCCTATTAACACTTACTTGGAAGTAAATAAAGGGAGCCTAGCTTCCCAAGTAAACAGGCACAGGACCGGTTTTTAAATACATCCAAGAAAAATTCATCCCCCAGAAGATTTTGGCAAGTATTACTGTTGTGCTGAAAAAATTGGTAAATCTAATTCATGCGATTTGGATGGCATTGCTGATTCCACCACACTTACTAGGAAAGCTGATGGTTATCTTTTCAGGGAAAAATATAGTCTCCTTTTCCCCTTGGTCCTGGGGACTTAAGATACCAAAAGCAGCAGGAGGGCCATCCTGCTGGAAACTAAATGACACTCAAGCAGAGTAGAAAGTGTGAAGAAGTGGGGAAGAGGAAGCCATACTGACGGAAGCAATCTGCTAATGCAGAACCCAAGTGTTTTTCTTTCCCCCAAATGGAGCTAATGGGAGAACAACAATTACATGAAACAAACAAAAAGGAGAGCTGTGATTGTGTTTATTTCAAGGACTAAGAGGGAGGGTCACACATTCATTAACATGAGGGAAAATGCTACAGTCAGGACAATCAAGACTTCGTTTCCCTATGTATTCAGAAGATTCTTATCAAGAAGAAGAAGAAGAGATTGAATTTATATCCCGCCCTTCACTCACTTAAGAGTCTCAGAGCGGCTTACAAACTCCTTTCCCTTCCCCTCCCCGCAACAGACACCCTGTGTGGTAGGTGGGGCTGAGAGAACTCTTTCCCAAGCTGTCCTTGAGGGAACAGCTGGTACAGAGTGATGCCTTGCCCAAGGTCATCCAGCCAGGTGCAAGTGGAGGAGTGGGGAATCAAACCTGGTTCTCCCAGATTAGAGTCCGCGCACTGAACCACTACTCCAAACTGGCTTTCTTTCAATCAATTTATACCTCACCATTGCCAAAGCCACAAGGCAGTTTTGTCCGTGTTTCCATCCCAAGTATCCTGGTGAACAGATTCAAAACAGAGAGATCCATATAACAATACAACACTGTACTACTCATTCTCTAGGCCTGGGAGTCATAGAGCTGCAAACATGGGACACAGGATACTAGGGTCACATGCAATGCTCCCTCTAAGCTGTGGAACCTTGTGAGCAAAAATTCTCCTTTGTGAACAACGGGATTTAAAGTTGTGAGTGAGTGATTTGGCTACTGCATAGTTTGCTCTGGAGCCATCCTTCCTGAGCTAAGACAAAAATGGGTGAGCTGGAGGCTAAAAAAACCCTGAGAGCTAGCTCACACTACCTCAGAGGGAACACTGGTCACATGACAGGAAGAAGGGAGCTAGAGTTATGATCATGCTGGGGTCAAGGCTGGGACTGCAGACACCTGATCAGGAGCAGAAGCAGCACACACAAGTTAAGCATAAGTGGGAGTATCGGGGCAAGGTATCATTTATTTATTTATTTCTCTGCCTTTCTCCCCAATGGGGACCACAAGTGGCTTACATCATTGTCCTCTTCTCCATTTTTTCCTCACAAAAAAACCCTGTAAGCTACATTAAGCTGAACATGTGAACTGGGATTCTAGGAGAATCAAGCGGTTGCCCCCCCACCATACATGTGCTTTCTTCGTTACAACCCTGACCTTCTGGAATGGCCTGCCTGAGAAGGTCAAGAAGGCCCCCACATTTCTGGCATTTCAGAAAGGATGTAAAACTGAATTGTTCAGGAGGAAGACAATAGAGCTGTATTCTGATGCAAAGGGAATGGGAATGTGGGCTGGACTACTATGTACAGCAGATATTATCAGGTAGTCAGCCATGTTGGTCTGAAGCAGTAGAACAAATTTAGAATCCGGTGGCACCTTTAAGACCAACAAAGGTTTATTCAAGGTATGAGCTTTTGTGTGCACGCACACTTTTTTCAAATACACTGGAATGGAAGGTAGAGTTCAAACTTACCGACAGGCTGAACAGCAAATTTACATGTATATGTGATTAAGAAGTTTTAAGTTATGCAAAAACCAAACTAAACAACAAGCTAAGTTTATAAGATCAACAGTTGTCAGTAGATATGAACATAAGAACATAAGAGAAGCCAATGTTGGATCATGCCAGTGGCCCATCCAGTCCAACACTCTGTCACACAATAGTGGCCAAAAATACCAGGTACCATCAGGAGGTCCAGCAGTGGGACCAGGACACTAGAAGTTCTCCGATTATTGCCACCCCCCCCCATCAAGCACCAAGTATACAGAGCATCACTTGCCCCAGACTGAGAGTTCCTATCTATACTTTGTGGCTAATAGCCACTGATGGACCTCTGCTCCATATGTTTATCTAATTCCTTCTTGAAGCTGTCCATGCTTGATATTCAATGCTCCCTCTAAGCTATAGAGCCCTGTGAGCAAAAATTCTACTTTGTGAGCTACTGGCATTAAAGTTGTGAGCAGGTGATTTGGCTACTGCATAAATTAATTTGCTCTGGAACCATCCTTCCTGAGCTAAGACAAAAAATGTGTGAGCCAGAGGCTAAAAAACTGTGAGCTAGCTCACACTAACTCAGCTTAGAGGGAACACTGTATGATATTATATTTGCAAAATGTATTATCTTTCTCTCATTATGTTATGTATGTATATAAGTCCATCTTTTGGCAGTGTTGACATATGTCTAACATGTATGTTTTGTTTTCAGACTTCTGTAATCCTAGTCCCATTACTTTGTTTATCAAATGTCCTATTCTATGGATTGCACCAATTTACATTGTCTAATCTGCCTTGAGTTTCAGTGAGAAAGGCGGACTATAAATTATGTAATTAAACCAATAAATAAGTCATCGGGAAACAAGTCCCCATTGGTATCAATGAAATCTATGTCCAAAGAAGCATGCGTAACAGCACTGCAGCCTTAGTACTTAAAATACGTCAATGGGATTGCAATTTGCTTCATGATTAATCAACATCTGCTGCAGCTGCAGAAATGGCCTTCTTTGCCACTTAATGAAAAGAACCCCATAAATTCAGGAAGGTAGTATTTATTTACATTGAACATGTGTCCCCTGTGCTCTTCATCCATTGATGCTTGGCGTACAGGTAACTTAACGTTTTTTCAATGAGTGAAGATATAGTGGAAATGAATGGATAAAATAGCCCGAGTGACTGACAGATCTTATTCTAGGTACCTAACATGCCAGCATGTTCCACTGACTTTAGTTTTCTTGTGAATTCCTTCAGTGTAAACAAACTCTGTGTCCTTTAGCCATATGCTTCAAAAGACCTACAATTACAACTTTATTGCTCAGTGTTACAAGATGATGGTATCTCCAGAGAAGGTGACAGTAAGTTAACAGATAGGTCCCCAAGGGCAGCTGGTCCAGACCTACAGACTCCCTTCTCCAAACAGAAAAGCAGGTATAATTAGCAACTATCAAAATGATAAATTTCTTTGTTTCAGTAACCCAGCCTAATGTAACTGGATGAAATCCCCTTTGCATTTCACTTTTTTTTTGGTACTAATTAACTCATAACAGAGGGATTTGTCAGGTACCGTTTGTCCCGCTGTTTTCTGTGGCATCTCTCGCGATGGCAAACGATAGCAGACAAACCACAAATAACCCCTGAACAAACTCATATTGAAAGGAATGTGTTTTGAAATTCAGATTCAAGACATTTTTGTGGTCCAGGAATTCTTTCCTTCATCAATGCCTGGTGATAATAACTAAATCCCAGAAGTAAGCAATGGCATGTCTGTGCATTAGGTTACAAAAAAATGCATGCCTATTTCTAACTAAAATGCTTGAGCAGTGGGACTGAGTTTGAAATGTAGCTCTGTCTGGTATGACAGTGTAGCACACTAATGCAGAGAGAACCTTTACAAAGTTTTGTCTTTCAAATGTGTTCTGGATTAATACTATTCCTTTTTTCCACCTGGCACTTTTGCATTTTGTGTGTGTGTGTGAGAGAGAGAGACAAAGCCTGGAAGTCATGGCGACATCTGGCAACTCCTGCTGGGGCAGAGGATGTTCAGAGAAGTGGCTTGATCGCCCGCCTCTGGCCTCCTGGTCCTGGTATTCTGTGGAGGTCTCCCATCCAAATACTTGCCAGGGTCGGCCCTGCTTAGCTTCCGAGATCTGACGAGATTGGGCTTGCCCGGGCTATTCAGGTCAGGGCCAGTGTTCCCTCTAAGCTGAGTTAGTGTGAGCTAGCTCAGTTTTTTAGCCTCCGGCTCACCCATTTTTGTCTTAGCTCAGGAAGGATGGCTCCAGAGCAAACTAATTTATGCAGTAGCCAAAACGCTTGCTCACAACTGTAATGCCAGTAGCTCAAAAAGTAGTTTTTTTGCTCACCAGGATCCACAGCTTAGAGGGAGCATTGGTCAGGGCAATACAGATGATCAGCTTCAGACTAAAAAATAATAAAACTTAGGCCAATTTCTCCAAAAGAGTAGACAAGATGATAGATCTGAGTCAGGGTTATACCTCTTCTCAGACTGCAGGTGGAGGCTTGCATAAATGACTGTTCCCCCATGAAACAGAATATATTCCTACTTGTATAAAACTCATATTAGAAGGGGGGATGGCTGCACCCACAGAGGTGATTTCAGAGAAACATGACACATACCACTGCCAGACTATTTAAGTGAAAAATAAATCAATTTGGCTAGTAAAAACCCTAAGCAAAAAGCCTTAAATTGCTTGCAAAAGATAAGAATTTTTACATATCTTGGAAATTGTATTTCAGGACTGGAGTACCTAATTCATTTTGCCCAGGGCTTTTTTTGTAGAAAAATCCCAGCAGGAACTCATTAGCATAATAGACCACACCTAACAGCAGGAAACATTAGCATATTAGGCCACACCTCTGACAGCACAGTTTATTAGCATATTAGGCCACCCCCCCCATGTTACCAGAAGAGTGGTTATCTAGCCACACCCACCTTTTGCTTCTTATTCTGTTTACTTTGTTTGTTGTCAAAACCCAGGGCTTTTTTGTAGCAAGAATTAGTTTGCATGTTAGGCCACATACCCCTAATGTAACCAATCCTACTGAGTTTCTGCTGTTGGGTGTGGCCTATTATGCTAATGAGTTCCTGCTGGGTGTGGCCAACTCAGGAGACATCCGGAACTCCGTTCCTGTGCGTTCCTGCCCAAAAATAGCCCTGATTTTGCCTGATATTTTTTCTAATTCTTGCTCCCCTCTATCCGGTTCTTCTAATTCTTGCTGTCCTACATCTCCCCTTTCCATTATACTATTTATTTGTGCAGGGAGTTCTAGTTTTATCTCTTAAGGGGTGGGGGACTTCACATATGTATTTTCTTGGCTTCTGCTATTTCCCACCAGTCAGAGAGTCATTCAAACGCAGGGAACACCACATCTGTTTTTAGCTCTGTGACTCCATGCAGCACCCCCGTCAAAAAGTGATGACCATGGCTATGGGAACAAAATATGCGGCTGAGAAAAAGATGCCATACACTATAAATATATTGAAGCGCAAATACGGATAATAACCATACAAAGGTAAGTATCAGATACAGAACAATTAGAAGATAAACATACAATGAACAAAAGATACACTTCGCACAACTAAGGCAATGATATATGCAATGTGTGTACACCCCCAGGGGTAAGACAAGCCCCAAACGGGTAAGACAAGCCACAAAGACTTTGGACGATTCTTCTTCATTTCATGCAGCTACTTCTTCAATGACATATATTACATGTTTCCTTTTTCTTTATAAATCTGGTCAGTAGACCTGCACAATGTTATCCTCACCATTATGTGACCTTCACTTAAACCTTAACTGGAATAACGGGAGTCAGTCAGACCCTGTTAAGCAAAATTAATGCATGCTACTACCGCTGAACTGCCTCAGACTTGTTCCATGGCTATGGGAAGGCATATCAGATATGTAAATAGGTACTGCATTTATAGACCACCTTCTTCACAGAGATTCAGGGCTGATTATGCCATGAAAAACAACGTCATAAAACTTGATTACAAAAAAGCAGAGACCAAAGCACCGAAAACAGTGTAATACATACTGCAGACAATGCAACCCTGCAGGATCACAAAATCAGAGGACAGTATATTAAAAACTGTAGAGCACAGAGAATGAATAAAGCGATGTGCAGTTCCAGAAACTTCACACGGTTGACTGCAACCCTGTTGTACATGCACTCCCACGCACAGCAGCAGCGATCATAACCCACAGAGAAATTTGCCCTGGCAATATTGCCCTTCTTCACCTATTTATCTTGTTTGTGTACCAACTCCATTACACCCATTTGAGAAGGAACTGCTATGGTCCTCAGGCAGGAAGTCTAGCAGTGGTAATGGGATGCCATTTGGCTGGAAAACCAGACAAGCATCAGAAAGGTTGGCAGCTGGTGCCCAACTTAACATTAAAGAAATGAGAGAGAGAGAGAGAGAGAGAGAGAGAGAACCACCTCCTTCAAAAACTGGCCTAGCAGCAACTTGGTGATTCTGGTTGATCTTGTGTTTTGCCTTTCCTTTGTAACAAAGAGCTCTGCTCAGTGAGTGTATATAAAATAGTTTAAAACATTATGACACACAAACATGTTCTACTGGACGTGTTTTGAGTCACAATTTCACCACAGCATTCATGTTTCAGGGAAGAAAGTGATCAGGAACTGTATTTTCAGACTGCTTGGAGCAACTGAACAAAAACCTATCTACCGCCCTCACCTGGATAGCCCAGGCAAGCCTGATCTTGACAGATCTTGGAACTAAGCAGAGCCGACCCTGGCAAGTATTTGGATGGGAGACCTCCAGGGAATACCAGGACTGGGAGGCCAGAGGCAGGCTATCAAGACATAATTCTCTGAATATCCTCCATGCCCCAGTAGGAGTTGCCAGAGATTGCCATGACTTCCAGGCACACATACACAAAATTCAAAAACGGGGGCCGGGGAGGAACCTTCTGTCTACTAAAACACTGGGGGAACAAGCCACAAGCATTAATTTTAGCTCAAAAGCAAATATGGGCTTAGAGAATTCTCATGGGTGTGGGTGGGTGTGGAGGGAATATTTTTTGTTGACTCCTTTAGGGTTGTCGGCTCTGGGTTAGGAAATATTTGGAGATTTTGGGGTGGAGCCTGAGGAAGGTCTAGAGAGAGGAGGGACTTCAGAGGGATATAATGCCATAAAGGCCACCTTCCAGCATGGCCATTTTCTCCAGGTGAACTGATCTCTGCCTCCCGGAGATGAGTTGCAATCCCAGGAGATCTTCAGCCGCCACTAGGACTTCCTCCTCTCACGGCAGACCTCCAGCTTCCCCCCCACCCTCCGACATGCTCTACATGGGGATCCTCTGTTTCACCGGGAGGGGGGAGCCAGGGAAGTCACACTCTGTGGACAGAAATCTCTTCAATGTGGAAACTTTGCAGAGGATCCCAGGCATGATGTGGATGCTCTTCTAGTAGCCAACAGGGCGATGGGACAAAGCTAAGACCAGGGGTGGCCAAACTTGCTCAACGTAAGAGCCACATAGAAGTAACATCAGATGTCTGAGAGCCGCAAATCATGAACATATATTACACACATTTTATCGGAAAATATGCAAATTTGCTTTTTATTAACATTAAATAAGACTGCCAGAAATAAAAACAAAAGGGGTAAAAACAGATATTGATAATGATATTTAAAGAAAGACATGGTTTCTCCAAGCTGGCCATGGGGGTGGGGGGCTTTGAGAATGCATTTAAAGTTAAAGTTGCTTTCTTTCTCTGCTCCCCGGCCACCTCAGGCCTACCCAGGGAGAAGACCACTGGCTGGGGAAGGGAAGACTGCCTCCTCTTTACTTCCCCAGCCACCCTGCTGGGAACCCACTTCCAAAGAGACCAATTTCTCTAGGTGAACTGACCTATTTCCCCTGGAGATAAGTTGTAATAGTGGGAGAAGTATTTGTGATTTTCCTGCATTGTGCAGGGGGTTGGACAAGATAGCCCTGCAGGTCCCTTCCAACTCTATGATTCTATGATGTCTCCAGCCACCACCTGGAGGCTGGCAAGCCTACCCCCAAGACTCCTGGGCTGCAGCCAAAAGCTGGCATTCTCCTTCTGAAACAGGCAAGGACTTCACTGGCAGTGGATATTTCAAAGAAGCTCTTCTGGTTTTTGGAGAAGCCAAATATGTTCCGTATTCGAGTGTGTGGGATCAGTGTAGTAAAGTTGGCTAAACTATACAGAACAGTATTCAGCTTGTAAAAAAACCGAAACATTTACCAATGCATTCTCATTTCTGAAAGCAAACTAGGGCCCCATTCTAAACTCGAACCTGATCTCCTGTCCCTTCTTTAACCACCACAATGCATCCAGCTGTTATCACCCACCCCCACAGAGGTCCTGACCCATGTAAATGTTGGTGGTGGTCCAAAGGGTGAAGCAGCCCAAGAGATCCAGTCATTTTGACTCTGTTAGTGTTGAGTCATAGCACTGTATGATGGGCCATGTAGTCCTATCTACAAAAAGTTATGTATCTCTGAGAACATCTGCAAGAATTTTTCAGTGGCCCGAACTTTGGTGCTGGTAAATCTAGCAAGTTAGAAACATGCATGCGCGCACACGCACACACACACACAGATACAAAGCAGGATTCTGATTGGTCAAGAACATGGAAGTAACATAATAGCGAGACTCCCCCCCCACACACACACACATCTTGACTCAATTAAGACAAACTGCATGGAAACCTTTCACTCTTGAATTCATTCCCACCTTTCCCAAGCACAGGAGAGTACAGCAGGCATGTATTTGGGGGGGGGGGGGGGGGTGAATCCTGCAAAGCAAGTGCATCAACCAACAGATCAATAGCAGTGTTAGGTTTTCTCCCATCCCCCAACATGGGATCAGTCTTGTCAGAGCCAACTGTGCCAGTCATGGTTTGGATGAGGTTTCTGTGCATCAGCAGCAAGACCTCTAAGAACATAAGAGAAGCCAGTGCTGGATCAGGCCAATGGCCTATCCAGTCTAACACCCTGTCACACAGTGGCAAAAAGTACCAGGTGCCATCAGGAGGTCCAGCAGTGGGGCCAGGACACTAGAAGCCCTCCCATTGCTGCCCCCCCCAAGCACCAAGAATACAGAGCATCACTTGCCCCAGACCGAGAGTTCCTATCTATACTTTGTGGCTAATGGCCACTGATGGACCTCTGCTCCATATGTTTATCCAATTCCCTCTTAAAGCCGCCCATGCTTGTAGCTGCCACCACCTCCTGTGGCAGTGAATTCCATGTGCTAATCACTCTGAATCAGGACCCTCAACTATCTTTTTTTTTTAGCCATGCATTGTCCATGGGTACTGGGTTGCAACCTATGCTTGGTTCCTGTCATTCAAAATCTGTTCCACTGCAGAAAGGTGCAAATGGGGACAATCCAATCCTGTGAGCAATGCTGGATTCCTGGTGCTTAGGCTTCAACTCATTGGCCTAGTTTCTCATTACCCCAAACTATCTTTTAAAAAAGGTGCTGCTAACTTGTCATCCCCCACCACTAACAAAATGATTCAAACTTCAGAGAGGCCCCTCATCCTTAATGTGTTGATTTGTTTGTGAAGTTTCTTGGATGCAGAATGTTACTTTAATTAAACTACAAAGTAACAGAAGTGTCATCTGAAAACATGTGGGGCCGGGAGCCACACACTGTCCTTGAAACACACTTGCAGGCACAAGGCAGAGATGGAGGGAAGGCCGGGTGCATTGTCAAAGCTGTTTTCTTAACCTCTGTAAGGCAAGTCTCTGCTCTGCTCGCCTCCACCCTCACCCTTCAGACTTCTCCCACAGTGTGCTGTGCAGTGTCAGCCAAAACCCCCAACAGCCTGAGCAAAAACAGCACTCCACCAAAGAAGGGAGTTGGATGGGGCAGAGGATCTGGCTCCTCTGTGACGGTTTGTGTGGCATTTTTCACCCGAGCGGGTGACAACTGCTAGTGTGTGGCCAGAGGCATGTAATCTGCACTGTCACTGAGTACTGGATACTTCAGAAGTTGTTACTGTTGGGCAAGGCATTATCTAGCCATTCAGTGGCTTTGGGGAGACAAGTTGATGGCCTGCGTCTGGATCCCGAGTACCAACAATGCAAGCCATCCCTCCATTTGGTATTAATTATCTGTCTAAACAAAAGAAGAAGAAGAGATTGGATTTATACCCCACCCTCCACTCCCCAAGGGAGTCTCAGAGCGGCTTACAAACTCCTTTCCCTTCCCCTCCCCACAACAGACACTCTGTGAGGTAGGTGGGGCTGAGAGAGCTCTTTCCCAAGCTGTCCTTGAGGGAACAGCTGGTACAGAGCTATGGCTTGCCCAAGGTCATCCAGCCAGGTGCAAGTGGAGGAGTGGGGAATCAAACCCGGTTCTCTCAGATTAGAGTCCGCGCACTTAACCACTACACCAAACTGGGTTCCATAGAGCCATGGTTTTTTGAGGGAATACACTCTCCTCTCAGGGTGCAGTCCCCATTCCATTATGGTCACAGGGAAGGATGCCATGATGGTGAACTGCACCCTCAGTTATCTCGGCTAGCTGCTTTTGATCCTGACTGGAATGACTATGTCACGTGTCTCTTGTAGTTGGGCTAAATAAGTGATTCTGACTCTATTAACATAGTCCCTTTCCTGGTGTTTCAAGGGAGGGGGGAAACCTACTGGACTATGCCAGATGGGGGGTGGGCAGGGGAATCTGAACTTTAAGGAAGCACTAGGCTAGATTGAGTGTTGTTAGCACTCCAATGACTCATCACCATGGACTGATGAATAGGCTGGGAGGGAGGGAAACTCTTCTCAGCTGCAGCAGATTTTTATCATCTCCCCACCACACTTGGGATGTATATTCCAGTGTTGGCTTACAATTAAGGGGAACAGAAAAACAAAGGTCATGGGATTATAGGTGGCTTCTGCAGTGTGTTGGGAAATTGCAGTTTTTGTCTCCAAATGAGAGGAAAAAACATATCCAATCGAGGTTGCGATCATATGCACAATTAGACCCGACATAGGCACGAATGCCAGGCAGGTTTAATGGGAGTGATCAGACATCTGGGAAGCACCTCACAGCTGTAGGCAACCTATTTTGCTCCACCGCAGAAGCAAAGTTAAAGGACACTTGGGGGGGGGACAGTAGTAAACAGGTTGCCACGGGTGGACTTTCCCCTGTCTGATCACTCCAGTGTGCTCTCATGATTAGGCCATCCTGACTCTGTGCCGTCCCCCCCCCCCCCTTCGCAGTATGTGCACTATCGCAAACTCCATAGGGAGCCCTCAGTGCAGAGGTGTGATTCATCAATCCCTCGTTTAAGCACATGGGAAACAAATAGCACAAAAAAAAAACCCAACTCACCCATAGCTGTGTCTGATCACACACTGATGGACTGTGCCTGCAGCTGCAAAGGGAGGTGTGATCATGCAACTGCAGGTCAAGTTCTGCCGGAGGAAATAGACTCTCTTTTTCCCCGCTTTATCTCGGGTATATGACCGCAACCAAAGTTACCCAAAGCAAAATTCCACCCATCTCAGTCAATTGACGTTAATGGGCTTAGATGAAAGCAACTCTGCTTAGGATGGTTTCAGGTGGGTAGCTGTGTCCAACTTTGTTCCCATATACACGCTAAGAACACAACCACTGGACCCGGCAACATCAACCATATCATCTCAGGTTCATTGACCTCCATGTGTCAACAGCACCCTTCTACACAGTACACCACACAAATAAGCCAATCCCTACACAAAAAAGAATAAATGGACTTAAATCTGACATTAAAAACCACAATACTCAGAAACCAGCAGAAGAATATTTCAGTCTCCCAGAACATTCCATTGTTGACCAATTCTCCGACACATTGTGGCAGTTCTCCAACACAGCAGCTTCAAAGGGAGATTACCATCTGAGATGGCTGAACTAGAATTCATTACTGAGTTAAACATAATGGACCCTCCAGGGCTCGACAGAGACATAGGACTCCTATCTCAGTGCAGATGCACATTTTCTCCATTTCCTACCTCTGTGTGTATCTCCTAGCTCTAATTGATTACATATTTCATCATACCTCTGCATCCTGACTGCAACTGGGCCCTTCTTTGGCCGCGGTCACACGGCCCCTTTAAATCCGGGAGGGCTCCCGGATTTAAAGGGGCCGCATTTTTAAACAGCGGGTTGGGATGTCTATACATCCCAACCCCTGTGGCCATGGGATCGGCGGCCGCGGCCGCTGAAGAAATGGCCGCGGCGGGAACAGCAGCCACGGTGGCCGTCGCAGCGGCGGAAGCGGGGGCAGCCACCCCGGCAGCGGAAGCGGCAGTGGTGGTGGCGGCGGCGGCGGCCCGCCGCTGAAGAAAGGAGTACAGAGGTGGCGGAGGCGGCGGAGGCGGGCCCAGCAGCACTTGAAGCGGCGGTGGCGGCCTCCGACCCGCCATCCGCCTGGGTAAGTCGGGGTTTTTTGTTTTTTTTTTCACCCTTTTACACTTGGGCGCATGGATAGCCATGCGCCCAAGTGTAAAAGGGGGGGGGGAATGGCCGGCGGGGCTATGTGGACAGCCCTTCTCTCGCAATGCATGCGAGAGAGGGCTGTCCACATACCTCCAATGCGGTTTCGTCCCGCAACACCCGGGAAAATACTTGATTTTCCCGGGGTCTGAAAATGCGGGAGGAACCCGCATTGGAGCCCGCTTCGGCACGGGACTTGGGGCTGGCCGTCTGGTCGGCCCCTTTAAATGTGGGAGGAAATAGCCCTTCCTCCCGCATTTAAAGCCCGTGTGGCCGCAGCCTAAGTGACACCCCTCCCCACCTTCTGTGCTGGATATAAGGACTGATAGATCTTCATCCTCATTTTTATTTGACAAAGTGAGATTTGACTTGTGAAACCCTATACCCTAGACAATTTTGTTGGCCTTTTAAGGTGTTACTGGACTCAAATAATGCTCAGGATGGCACTGCAAGTGTTTCTTTGATAGCAGTACAGCAGGGAGTGCTTAGCTTCTAGAACAGCTTGTTTTAAAAAATGAAAGAAAGGGGCGACTTTAAACGTTTCAGATTGGCTCCAGAAATGTCAGTTGTCACAAACAATGGTAAAAAGCAGGGGGAAATCATACAAATACAGAACTGCTATAGAGGTTGTTTCCTGGGAGAAGTTTGGCATTCAGGCACAAGGCTTCTCGGAAATAAGTCCCATGTTATTCAATAGGGCTACTCCGAGGAAAAGCATCCCTAGGACTGGAGCCTCAAGTCCTTAAAAATGTGAGTTCTCCTTGCAAAAGGGAATGTCACTACACAGTGCAATCCTAATCAGAGTTACACCCTTCCAAATCCATTGAGGTTAACAGGCTTAGAAAGGTGTGACACATTTAGGATTGCACTCTGCTTACTAGGTCCTATGTGAAAATGTTCAGAGTAGCTCTTATCACTTATTGAAGCAGCTGGCAGGGCAAAGGGAATTCAGAGCATGATATACCAGGCCAGGCAAACTACACACACAAAGGGCAAAATTAATGGCATACTCAATATTAGCTTAGAAATGTAAGCAATGTAATTTCCCCTCTGTTTTATAGTATGTTTCAGAGGTCTCAGTGACGAATGGCGGCTGAAAAAAATCCCACGGTACAGAATCAATCTTCATTCGCAGACTTTCTTTGGGTTGGCTGCGCTGATGGGGCAGCAGCAAGATAAATGTTCCACTGAAACATTCTTGCTGTAGGAACAATACAATCCAAGCAGAATCCAGTCAATCAGCCACACTGAGCTTGCCTCCTGCACGGTATGTAACATGATGGCGTTGCGGAAGAAAAATTACACTTCATCTTTGACTAAGCGGTGGCTCTCTTCACCAAAATTGCAGAGCTGCTCAACTTCAGCTTCTGTTATAACTGTCAAACAAAAACAAGCTGCTACCGAGAACCAAGGATGATGGGAACCGCCACGATATTCTGGGGCAAAGAAAGAAACGGCTGAAATCTTCAATGCACAAAATTCAGAGATATGTAGACAGATGACCACACATGCACCTCCCTCAATTTGAGTGCCACTGTGCCAAGTAAACAAATGCGAAAAATAACCAAATAACCATAAACTTGATGTTACCCATGTTCTGCTGATGGAAGCCAATCTTTCCCACCTTCCCCTTCCTCCAGAAGCCCTCTTTGACCACCACAAGACCGGTGCTTGCCATGAGCAAGCACAAACTTTTGCCCACCCCCCACATCCTCAAAGGAACAAGGGTGGGAGAGCCTGTTAGGAGCCAATGCAGCAGCTCTGGCCTATCAGAAACAGTTGGCTGGATGAGGTGGAGGGCAGCAGCCATTCCTTGGCCATTCCAGCCAAGCATGAGCTCCCCACCCACCCTCTGTTACAGACCATGTGGGATTAGCCAGTTGCCAGTTGTGGGGTTGAGCAGGAATTTTTTTTGGGGGGGGGGGGTCTGATTGGCCCGGGGGAGCTCTTTTTTTGCCTGCTTCACATGTTCCAGGGGGGCACTGCATAAATAGGCCTGGTAACCTGGTTAGGCCCTTTCTGTGAATGCAGGAAAGCATAGGTTTATTCGTGTTGGTTTATTCGTGTTGGCAGGCCCCCTGAGATATCAATGATAGGAGGGGTCCTCAAACTGGGTACCTAGCAGTTTAGCAGTCTGGGAGACCCAGAGGGGGGCCTCTTCGGGGTTGGGGTTGACACCGGTTTCACGAGGTACCTTTTTAACGCGGGATGAAAGCGCTTCAGGACCAGGTGAGTGTGGCACGGCAGTGCCAGACAGCTGTGGCTGTGTGAACAGGTTCTCTTAATCTACTTGCAAAGCAGGCCTATATCAGGCCAAACTGCCAGTCTGACCTCGGCCTATGTTCCTTCGCCCATTTCTTCTCCCACTGCTCAGTCAAGACAGCACAAAAACCAGAGTGTGGGGCTGGGATCTTGCCCAACACAGGCAGGCCACTACAACTGTAGTCATGGGATTTATCCTGCTTCTTTCTGCTAGGTTAGAAACAGGACTAATGATGCTCTTCGTTTTCTCCTCTTAAAAATTTACCCCATTTCAATTTCCTCGGGGAGAAAATAGTTAACTGTCAATATTGCATGTGTGCATGTGTTCAAACAGATGTGTCTTCAGTTGGAGCATACTTCCCTCCTCCCCCCGATGGCTAGTGGCTGGCTGTAGATCCCTGTGATCTATTTATTTTACTGGAGCACCTTCTTCAGCAGCAAAACCTCAATTCATTGGAGAGAGACAGAGAAACTTTCCAGAGTTATGCCAAGAAGCACAATCTTCCCCCCAAGATTTATGCCAAAATTCCTTCCTCACTTGATAGCCCTTCTGGCTTGCCACCGTGAGCCATAGGGACTTGGCATACCATTAGGACTCCCATGTCCTTTGCATCAATCTGCAGGGCAAGAGCCTTCAGCATGTTTGACGTAAGGCATGAAGCCATACATTCCAGGTATGAGAGCTCATGCTTCTTAATTGCCCTAGCAGAAAGCGTTTGATAAGGGCATTACACAAGATATCACTTTCTGGCAGATATATTGTGCAGCAGCTTTGCCAGACTAGTAGATCTGAGTCAGCACCATCTTGACTATTTCCTTCTTAGCCCAGTCACCCTTGCTGCACTAAATTATTGGACACAGTTCAACATAAATAAGGTGAGTAGAGGGACAGGAATGGATTTTCTCCCCCTCCCATTCCCCTAATGCTGTATATAACAGGCAAGGGCATGCGATTCCGACTCAAATAGAACAGAGAATTTCCAACTGATTCTAAGTGATCAGTGAGTTTTAAGGGCTTTATGGGTCGGCCAACTTGCAACGCATCAATTTGCTGTTGCTTCCCTTTTATGTAATTATGCAACTAGAGTGCATAGGTATTGACAGAGGGAGGCTGTCTCTAGAGGAGGATGAGGAGATTGGATTTATACCCTACCACTCACTACCCGAAGGAGTCTCAGAGCAGCTTACAATCTTCTTTCCCTTCCCCTCCCCACAACAGACACTCTGTGAAGGAGGTGGGGCTGAGAGAGAGTTCTTTTGAGAACTGCTTGTGAGAAAACAGCTCTGAAACAACTTGTAACTAACCCAAGGTCACATCAGCAGCTGCATGTGGAGGAATGGGAAATCAAACCCAGTTCTCCCAGATTAGAGTCCATGCTCCTAACTGCTATGCCAAACTAGCTCTGAATCACTACACCAAATAGGCCTGAATCTAAATTACACTGGTAGAAACTGCAGTCTGGTGTCTACATATGCAGTAGAAGGAGATAAGAATGAGGTGACAAGAGACCCAAGTGCCTCAGAGCTGGGGGAGGGCCATGGCTCAGTGGTAGAGCCTCTGTTTGGCATGCAGAAGGCCCCAGGTTCAATCCCCAGTATCTCTACTGAAAAGGATCAAGTAGCAGATGATTATTTATTTATTTATTTTATTTATTTCTACCCTGCCCATTCCAGCCTAGGCTGATGTGAAAGACCTCTACCCAAGACCCTGGTGAACCACTGCCTGTCTGCGTAGACAGTACTGACTATGATGGACCATCTCATTCAGTATAAGGCAGCTCCATATTTACTGATAGGGGATGCAGAATCACATTTTTTTAATTGTTTCACTGTGCTTAAAAAGAAAATTATCCCTCCAAATAAAAACCTAACACCACAAGGAGATGCCAAGACAGAGCCCATCTTCCTGCTGTGCTAGTTGGTAGGGTTTTTTTTTTTAACTTTAGGAGATATCTTTTTTAATGGGGGAAGCATTTAAAAAATGACATCATCCTCCACTTCCTGCCTGAACTAGGCACCATCCCACCAGATTCCACTACCTCATTCTGCTGCATGTATAGGAATACAATCCAGAATTCTAGCAACTTTATCTGTGTAATGCATAGAACAGCTTTTAATGTACACTTGATGACCACCACTTTTGAACATGTAACTGGGGGCACTTAAGGATTAGGTTTTTAACTTACACTGGCAAGGAAGTAGATTCAGGTTGATGGGCTTTGGGGTGGTTCCTCTCTTCAAATATAGCTAGCTTCAAATCTACACCTTTTAAAATCCCCACTATACTCTTACTATGGAACTGACTCTCAAAATTTTGTTCCCCAGAAATCTTGTTGGTCTATTAATTGTGACTGGACTAGGGTTGCCAGGCCTTCCAAGCAGAGGTTTGCCCACCCAAAGGGCCCCTTACCCACCGGCCAGGTTCTAGCCGCCAGGGGGAACCCCATCCCCAAAGTGCCAGCATCACCGTGACATGCCTGGCATGATGACTTCACTCAGAGGTGACATCATCATGCTGGGGCACGTTGTGGGGGAACGCTCTAGCATTTGAGGGGAAACTCTATGGCTTTCCCTCAAATGACAGTGGCCCCACCCCTAGCATGCCTGACATGCTGAAGAAGTCCTGGAGAGGGACCGGGATACCCCCCTCACCACCTCAAGCCAGGTAAGACCTGACAACCCCAGACTGGACCCACATCTAATAGTTCTACTGCAGACCAACACAGGTACTCTCTGTAATTAAGCTGCCATAGATACTATTTAATTAACAGAGAGAAGTAAAAATCTCTAAACACAAGTACAGCACAACAAACATATCTGTTTATAACTACTTCAGGCTACACATACCGTATCACTCCATTGTTTCAGCTAAATTTACCTGAAATGTGCATAAATCACTGTTGGGATTTTAAAAGCAGGAGATTTTCACTCCATGGGATACCACCTAATGCTTGTCTCAGATTCCTAAAATAAGCTTTTCTAAAATCCCAGGTACACACCTGACTTCCTACCATAGTGCCCTTCCTGACAGTCTTAAACTGTACACTGCCATGATCATTTCCACCAAGGGTTCCCACAACTTCAGCCTCCTCTACAAGGTCCTCCCATTAGCAAGGGTGAAATCTAAAATAGCCAAACTCCTCACTTTCTCATTCACCTTCTGTAACATAAAGTTGTCTGCAAATCAAGCTCAAAGGTTATTAGACCTTTCAATACTAGCAGAGTAAGACTCCCAACAAATACCAGGGTAGTTAAAATCCCCCATCCTTTTGACCTTCCTCCTCTTACAAACTAGTGATAAGTGATAATACAAGGCCTTGTCTGATGCCTGCATTTGACTTGGTGGGCTATAACAGGGCTTTTTTTGTAGAAAAAGCCCAGCAGGAACTCATTAGCATAATAGGCCACACCCAACAGCAAAAACTCATTAGCATATTAGGCCACACCCCTGACAGCACAGCTCCCTCCCAGGATCAGCTTCCCCAGGTGTCCCACAGCTTGCAGGCCGCATGGGGAACCCGAGGGAAGGAAGGCAGTTTCTGGATTGGCTTCCTGAGGAGGGGGAAGGCAGTTAAAACGGCCTTCCCTTCCTGGATCAGCTTGGCTTTCCCAGGTGCCCCATGGCTTGCGAGGCACCTGGGGAACCCAAGGAGGGGGAGGCTGTAGGCGTGGCCAACTCAGAAGCCAGCCGGAACTCCATTCCTGTGCGTTCCTGCCCCAAAAATAGCCCTGGTCTATAATAAACACCCACGACAACATCACCATCACCAGGGCCTCTCCTTTTATTTTCATACAAACACCTTCAACCAACTCCTCTCCCTCCAAACCATGAACTTCCTCACAAGTATAAACTTCGTTAATATTCCATGCCACTCTCTTTCTTTCCTACCAATCCTATTATTTTAAAAAAGATTGTATCCCTCAATTCTTATATTCCACTCAAGTATCTTATCCCACCAAGTCTCAGTTATTCTGATCAGGTCATAATTTCCTCCTCTTTTAAAGATTTTGAGCTCCTCTTGTCTGTTTCCCATGCTCCATGTGTTGGTATACATACAGTAAAAGTCACAGGCCATACAACCTACCTACCCCTTTCCCAGTCCTGCTCCCTCGTCCATCTCCCAACTTACAACCTCCCCCCCATCCAACTCAGTTTAAAGCCTTCTTAATCAGACATGCAAGACTCCCACCTGTCAGTTAGCACTGCCAATGATTCTGTTGCAAGCGTGTCAGAATGGCAGTTACACCTGCCAATGATTCTGTTGCCAACATGTCAGTCATCACTGCCAATGATTTCTATTGCTATTCCTGCAATCACTTAACATTGCCTTTATTTTGAATTCCCTACCTGCTCATCTAGATCCCGGACAGGAGATAGCATCGGTAGAGTGACTCCCACCGCAGGAATGCGCATCTTACTCACTTTGCACATGCTTACTGCTTCAGAGCTTCTCTTCGCTCTTATCTCTTTCTCGCTTCTTGTTAGCTTGAGCTAGAATCCTCCTGCTACATGTTATTTTATTCACAGGTGCAAATTTATCCTTTGCTTGCTTTTACCCTTGGGAACATCCGCCCCACAAATCCTGACAGTGTCTTTGCTTGGGAACCTGATTTGCTGCGCTTTCCTTGGGAACAGGGGCCAGTATATTTGAGCGCCAATAATTCTTTCAACTGATTGGTGGAAGTCGAGGGGGGCTCATTTCATATCAGGTATAACTATAGTTGTATTCCTATTCTTGGGCATTATTAACAGAAGAAGTGTATTTGACCAGTAAGATCTTTTCTGCAAATAAAGGACTTTCTGTTTAAGGAGACCTGTTGTGGACTACATCTATTGGCGCAATCTCACACCACCAAATATTCTCCTACCAGCTGTTGTAATATGCAGCCCATCACACTCCAGTAGACCATCTCCCCATGAGTATAATCCATTATTCCGAAAACCAAACCCTTCCTGATGATACCACCTATGCAGCCAGTTATTCACTTCTGCTATCCTCTTTGCCCCTTCCACTCCCACAGGAAGAAATGATGAAAAAACAAACCTGTGCCCTGAGTTCTGTAACTAGCCAAAGCCTCAAAGTCCTGAAAATACATTCCAGGCTATGTTGTACAGTGTCATTCATCCCCACATGAATAAGCAAGCAAGGATATTTATCTGTGGGTTTAATGATCTTTGGCAACTGCTCCACTACAGCACAAATCCTTGCCCCAGGGAGAAAACACAGGTCACAAGGAAGTTTCTCAAGGTGGCACACAGCTGACTCTATCCCTCTCAATACAGAGTCTCTAATAACTACCATTCATCTCTTCTTCTTCCTCTCCCTCTTCTTCTTTGGAACTTGTAGTCTCCTACCATCTACTAGCACAGCAGTGTTTCCCTGGTCACATTAGGGCTGCCCTCCTTTCAGTTGTCCGGGCACAATATCCAAGGGGAGACTCTCAGATCAATTCTGCAACTCCAGAGACCCAGGGTATTGCCTAGAAGTCTTCTTCCTGCATTTACATTCTTCTGTGGCCAAGTCTCCCTTCTTGATGCATGTTCCAGCTCTCTTTCCCCCCGATTCCTCTGAAGCTCTTCTTTGGTTCTGTCAATAAATTGTTCAACTGTCCTGATACTCCTCAGGGTGACTAGCTGCACCACCACCCCCCGCTCACCTTCTCCTCCAACAAGGCTACCAACTTGCATTTGTTACTGATGTATTTTTCAGTCTCCTTAGGCAGAAACAAAAACATTCCACTCTCGATATAGGACACCACATCTTCTTTCCCAATGAACAGTCCTCCAAACTTCTCACTTCTTCCTGCGTCCGTCTTAAATTCCTGCATTATTTTCTGAAGCTCTTAAAAGATGAAAAATCACTTTTTAGTATCAATACATAACTGTATTTTTTTAATCCAACAGTATCCCTGTTCCTTGTAATTGCTCTTAATCAGATTTCTCTCTCAGAACTCAGCAAAGCCCAAAGGCCATACAAAAACCTTCAAAAACTTATTCAACTTTTTAAAAAGAATCACATATAAATGTTTCCCATAGGGAAACATTCCCATCTTGGGGATTTGAGGGCGGAGCCTCAGAAGGTATAATGCCATAGAATCTACCCCCCCCCCTCGAGCAGCCATTTTCTACAGGGGAAAAGATCTCAGTGGTCTGCTGTAATTTCTTAGAGGCTGGCAACCCTCTGTCTCACACTAGGATTGCCTGGCCACTATCAGGGGATGGGAGGTAGGGTTGGCAGATCCAGGCTGGGAAACTCCTGGGACCTCAGTGAGGTACAGTGCCATACAATCCACCCTGCAAAGCATCCATCTTCTCCCTGTGAACTGATTTCTTTAGTCTAGAGATAAGCTGTAATTCTGGGGGATCCCCAGGTCTCACTTGGAGGCTGGCATCCCTAGTCTCACACACACCAACCTACAAAACTGGCCCATACAAAACTGGCACATCGAGGAGAAAAGAGGTTCTACAGTCCTGCATGAGATGCCGGAAAACTTCCATCTGATGCCGCTCCACCTGCAGTCTTCTAAACTAAAGCCGTACCATGTGTTTCTCCCACTCCTGCCATTTCAGCTCCAGGCAAACAGGTTGAGAGAGACAGCCAAAGGTGGAGCGCAGAATTTCATTTTCTGCATAATTATCCCCCAGAAAGTGGAATGCAATGTTCCTCTGGAGACAAATGTCATTAAGCAAGCCTCGTTTCAAAGGAATTAGCTTTGACTATTAACAACATTGTAACATGAGCTAAAGATATATGGAACCCCTTTTTAAATAAAGAATTATTATGTGATAAAAGTCAGTGCAATTCATATTTTCAGCAGATTTATTCCTCTCCAGTGCAGATTCTGCATAGGAATCCAATTCTTTTTTTAACTCAGCAGTCCAGATTCACAACATCAATTAAAAAATTGTGAACTGACTCTCATACGACGTCTTATATTACCTAACCGGACCTGAAAGCTCCGTTTGGAATCCCTGCCCTCTGTGTTTCATAACGTGCCCATAACTCTTCTTGGCAAACTTTTGTTTTTCTGGGCTTACAATACGTTGGCTGTTTTTCTTTTTCTGTTCAGATTACTGCTTTTTTGATATGAGTGAACCATTTATCAAAGCAAATATCAGCTGTTGGACTTCCTTTTGGCGATATAACATAAATAACCAAGCTCTCAATCCCATGCACACCGATCTGGGAATTAGCCCCATTGCACAAAGTAAGACTTACTTTTGAGTAAACATCCATAGGATGAGATGTATATGTTTTTTTGAATGGTGCAAAACACCATGAAACAGACTGGACAGTTTCTTCTTGAGATTATCTCATAGTTTAATCACACATTCATTCTACACCACCTATAGAATCTATTCAGTAAACCCCCTGTGAAGGTTGGGGTTTTAAATGACATTTAAACCGAGGTAGTCTGTGTAGTTTGACCAGAGTGGTCTCTACACCAGCCTTTTTCTTAACAGACTAAACCCATGTGGTTTTCTAAATGCAGTTAATCCATATGAGACAGCAGGGAAACAGTATTAAAAATAAACCCTAGTAACTCTTACTCACTACTAAAGAAAGGGGAAATAAGGACGTTCAATAAACACACGGCTTTTGCTGGACTCATTAAGTTACAGCATTTCAGTTGTCAACTTGTAGATGCACAGAACAATCATCAGCCAAGCTTTTATTCTTGAGGTGAATACTGGCCTTCCCTCAGCCTCCAAAATGTCAAGACTGAAGCTTCTCCCAGAAACTATAAATCTTTAGCCAGCTTCCCCTAGAAACTGTACTTTGAGATAGTTAAACTCTCTTCCTCAGGGATTCCCACAAAAACCAGACTCTGGCTTTGATCAGATGGGTCTTTAGATCTGACCCAGGCACTCATGCCTGGCAGATTTAAAGAGAACAACCAGACAGCAACATCTGGGAAAGGTGCTGCTTCCATGATCAGCCCATTCAGCCCTGCCAGGAGCTGTACTTTAAAGATACCAGTGAAATTCCGGGGCTAATGCTTGCTGACGGGCCAATGGCGGACTTTCCCCCATCTCATCATTCCAGTCCACAATCAGCCCGTCAGGATGGTTTGACTCCAGACCATCCCAAATGTCTGCCATTTAAAAAAATTCTTAGCAATATGCACATAAATGCATAAACGTGCGATGGCCGCAGAGGTCCGCTAAAGCATTTTGGACAATTTCATGTTTTTGAATGGCCCATGACATTTATGAACTTCATGAATTGAAATTCAATTCCACGCATGCGCAGAAAAACAAGTACACAGTGAGGTGCATATGCGCATGTGCAAACAGATTTTTTTTTAAACCAATTGCGTGGCTCCTATGGGTGGATGCTGTCTAGACAATCCACCATGGAGTCCATGTGTGGTAAGGCGAGTCACGGGGGAGCTGTCTGGTCGTGCAACACTGGATAAAAAAGATCGGGATTAAATTAGAGCTGGGCCAATGGCGGGATTAGCTGCCCACCTGAACGGGACCTCTGAAACCTAAATAGTTTTTTTGAGACAGCTTCTCTTCCACCTGTGGAGAAGAAAACCCTATCTCCACACATTCACTCATTTAGCCTGGTTATGTACATGGCAGATCCACCCAGTCTCACTCTCTGAAGGCTTTGGCCCAATCTGATCTTTGATTACAGTGTAACAGATTTTTCTCTCCCACTTCCGTCTCCCTCCTGGCGTCTTCTGGCTTCTTTAGCCATTCATGGGCCCTAATTGCTAGCTGCTTTGCATACACATCATACAGGCATACAGGGAATTGGTGACTGACAGAAAGGGGGCAGGACATTTGCCTATCAGCCACCTCCCCCACACAACCCAAACCACAAGTTAGTAGCTGCCTTAATATTTCTATCTGGGCATAAGAGCCACTTAAGTACGAACAAGGCTCCTTGGGCTATAGGAAGTCTTTGCATTTTGCTCAGAGGGGTGGTAAGATAAATGCCAATTTATAGTTTATGTCTACAGTTTTCTTTCTTTCTTTCTTTCTTTCTTTCTTTCTTTCTTTCTTTCTTTCTTTCTTTCATAGTCTAATTTGTTGATATTCCTTGTTTTCCAAGTGTCTATTAAGCTCTGTTCTTCTGCAAGGCTCAAGAAAGATCTTGGCAATAAATTTTCTGACTTTTTCTTTTTTGATTGATTCTTTCTGTCCATTCTAGCATCAAATACAGCATTCTAATCTCCTAAAATACATATTTCCTCTGTTTTTTTGCAATGCTAATACCTCTCTTAGCGCCTTATAGAATTTTTCCTGGTTTGTAGCATATATATTAATGACTAGCATCTTTTTGTACATTCTTGTGATTTTAATTGCTACCATTCTACCGTCTTTTGCTGCATAAACTAGTTCTGGGCATAGATATTCTTTTGCATAGATCACCACACCCCTTTTCTTTTTTATATCTGAAGCATAAAATACTTTGCCTAGTTTCTTATTTTCCAAATATTTGATGTCTTTTTGTTTAATATGTGTCTCTTGTAAGCAACTGACATCCACCTGTTGTTTATTTAACTGTGTAAATATGCGCTTTCTCTTTTGTGGGCTATTCAGCCCATTACAGAAAGTATTTTAATCTTTTTTTCCTTTTCTCCATCTTCCTCTTTGTTTCCTATGCCCTTCTTTCTCAGTTTATATCTTGTAGTCATTTGGGAAGGTGTTAGATATTCTCGTTTCCTTAGCTGAGATTCTCCCCCCCCCTTTTTTTTTTCCTTCTCTGCTTCTGTACTTGCTGCTTCTTCCTCTTCTTCACCACTTACTTCTTCTCGACCTTGCCAAACCAAATTCTCTCCAAATCTATGCAAAAAATCGTCTGCTTTAAAAACTGAATCTATTTTATGTCTTCTACTTTTGTAGTTAAATATCAAGCCTTCTAGAAGTAACCACTGATACATAATTTCATTTTCTCGTAATAGTTTAGTTAATATTGCATAATTTTGGCGTTTCTCTCTAACCAGTTTCATATTTTTAAAGGGAAAGTGACCACACACGTGGTCAGAGACCATGCACACAGTCAGGCAAGCTACTAAAGCTTTGCATTAGTAGACAATAGCCCAAGTGGATCCTAGCATAGACCAATCGGTTGAGCAGGATCCCAAAAGGGACCTATGGTTATGGGAGCACTGTAAATAGTCCCATCACAGGGATCGGATGTGACTGGGGGTGTGGTTTGTACTGGCATAAAAGCAGACCCCCGGGTCCTGCTCAGTAGTCCATGTTTTCTTGTAAATAAACTAAGAGCTGATTTCACTACAATGTATTTGGACCCAGTATATTTCAGCATCCATGTACCTGTAGCTGTGTTATTGTAGCTGTACCTGTAGCTGACATCTAGTTTTTCAACATATCCATAATATCTTTTATCTTCACCTTTTTGTTGTTGTTGTTGTTTGTTGTGGTTAACATTCAAGCTGACAAGGATCTCCAGGAAACTGAAATGTGATGTTTTCGTTGGTCTTATAATAGGTGTTATAGTATTTAAAAACAACAATCGCAGCGACAACAATTTAGAACCAAAATGGACATGACAAAGATCACATATCCCTGTCCATCTGTAAAATTGCTCATGCATGCAGACCTGGTTTGGATCAGGGCAACGATCCCTACTCAGTATTGCTAATAAATATTATGATCTGAACTGGGACGCTTTACCTCTTACAGGTGGTCAGTGATACATGGTCTTTATCATATCTGTTTTGGCCCTCAAAATCAGTCTACCGCTAGGAATTATGGTGACACAGCCAATCAGGATTCTCTGTTTCCTACTAATGCTGTGGATTTGTCTGAAAACATCTGAAAAGCATGAGTTATGACAAGGGGGGGTTAAAAAAAATACTGGAACTCATATATAAAGTTTCACTGATATCTACCAATTTCCTTATCAGGACTTGGGACAGCCCCCATCAAAAGGTGTCAGTACTCAGTGCTGGTAAATACTACCACAAAAAAAGCCCTGGTTATGATTGTAAAAAATAAACATGTTATATGGTGCTGGAGAAGACTCTTGAGAGTCCCTTGGACTGCAAGGAGATCAAATCAGTCAGTCCTAAAGGAAATCAACCCTGACTGTTTCCTGGAAGGCCAGATACTGAAGCTGAAGCTCAGATACTTTGGCCACCAAATGAGGGGCACTCACCGGAGAAGACCCTGATGCTGGGAAAGACTGAAGGTAAAAGAAGAAGGGGACAGCAAAGGATGAGATGGTTAGACAGTGCTATTGATGCAACAGGCATGGAGTTGAGCAAACTCTGGAGGACAACAGAAGACTGGAGGGCCTGGCATGATGTGGTCCATGGGGTCGCAACGAGTTGGACTTGACTGTGCGAATGAACAACGACAAAACAAAAAGAAATAATAGAACTCTCTGAAAACAGCACAAGTACTCTGTCTGCTGCTGAAATGTGTTAAAGCCGTACTTCCAAAATGGATTGCCATGGCTACTTTTCTAAAAACAAAGCTGATTGTCCAGTGACCAGTTCTCTGAAATGACTGGGTATTTATAGAACACCAACGTTTTGGGTTCAGAATTGCAGTGATGTTTGTGAAAGCTGAAACGTAATATAGATCTTAATGAATGCACTACAAAATGTAAGGACAATTACATGGGAGATGCATATATTAAATACAGGAATCCCCTAAACTATTGTATAAGAAACAGAAGACAATACTTTTTTTTCACTAGCTGTCATTCAAATTCATGGCATGTCTGGCTGTCCATCACATCTGACCTATGCAAACAGAATATATCTCCATACAAAGCCAGGAAATTGCTCCTTAATCATTGTAAGATCTCTCCTGATTTTGATGATTAAATCAATAGCAGAATGCCCTAGTCCTTAGTTCACCCTCTCTAGGGCAATCGATGAGAGTATTTGAGAATAATTAACCATGTCGGCCTCCATGATTAGACAGCTTGGCCTGATTTCATGTATTACATATAACCCATTGCATAACACTGATCTTAGATAAGAGGATGCCTAAAAAGATCTCACAGGAACTCTTATGAATTATATACAAAGGCTGAAGTCCCAGATTACTTTGGCGTGGCTTGAACCCTCACCCTCTTGCTCTGATAATGATGCTGCCATCTTGAATCACTGTGACTCCTTATACCATAGTAACCAAACTAGATGTGGCCAAATAAATCCTCAGGCACAACTTTTAATGTATGTCTGGATTTAAAGCTGATAATATGTACAAATCAGTATGTGGGCTAGATGGTGGGCTTGTTAATTTTTATAAGGTAGCAAGAGCCAGATGATGCAGAATTTTCATGGGATATTTGTACAAAAAAAGAAACACTTTCTCATTGCCTTATGGTAAGACTACAGGACCAGACAGATAGCCTTCATGGTCAGCAAAGTTGACACAGTTCTAAGTTGTATACCATCATCAAACTCATAGGAACAGGGAACATGGACATAACCATACACACGCAAGCAATCGACAGGCTCATGGGAGCATGATGTTAGGCTGAAAAAAACTAGCTACATTTGAACATGCTTTTATCATTATAGCCACTAAGGGAGTGCAGAAAGACTAGACTAGGAACAGAGAATAAGAGGTTCTCAGGGGGGAATGATGCAAAGTTTATGGACCTTCTTGGAAAGTTTCCCACACAGTTTGATAGCTCTGAAGCATTAGGAGGCTGTTCAGCAGAAATTATCTTTAAAAGCTATTATATTTTAAATGCTTTTCATATATATTCTTGTCACATAATTGTTCCAAACCTTGATATAGTCATGCTGGGGAATTTAGATGCTTTGTAGATGATACACTAGAAATTAGAATGCAGGCTCCCTTCTCTGAACTTGCAATGGGCTGCTCATATATACGGGCTCTTAGATCATGTAAGTGATGGATTCCATAGAACTACAGCCATAGGAGGGGCTGTGGCTCAGCAGCAGCGCACACGTTCGGTATGCAAATGGTCCCAGGTTCATCTCCCGTTAAAAGGTCACATAGTACTTGAAGTGAAAGAATTCTACCTGTGACCCAGGAGAGCTGCTGCCAGTTAGGGCAGACAACGTTGAGCTTGACAGACAAATACTCTGATTCAGTTTGAGGTAGTTTCCTGTGTACAAGTCTGGGCCACAGCAATGATAAGGTGGCACATGCGGCTCTCTGTGGGAGTGGGTGGCAGCAGGGGGGGGGTAAGGAAACAGCATTTATGCTTTTGGTTGGCTGTGGGGGAACTATGCATGAACTTGCATGGCGGGTATGAAGTACTGGGATGAGGCAGCTCTTTTCAAAACAACATGCTTCTTTATTGAACTGTGAATCAAAGAACCAGGCTCAACAGGAGCCAATTTATACTATTGCAAAACCACACCCACCTCAAACAACAACCAATAAGAAGTAGGCAGCCAGAATTCTTCACTTGCATGAACTATATACAAAGTAACTTTATGCCCTTGCAGCTATTGGGTTATATTCCATAGTTCTGATTGGCTGTTGCCAGTAAAACCACCAATAGTCTCTTAGGCTTTTGGAGCCTTGCTGACACTGAAGCTCCACCAGTACATAACAGTGGTCTTCAGTACTGACAAAGGAAATGCTTACTGTGTCCAGAAGGGGAAAACACACTTGTATTAAAAAAATATATAGGACATTAGAATGAGCAACTGACAATACCAAAGGAATGCCAGCACCAGTGGGACCATCCAGAAGTTGACTGGAGAGAAAGGATAATGCCATGGAAACCCATTGCTTGGGGAAAAAGCTGAAAATGGAGTTCTACTTATGGATTTCAACCATTGCAGTGTAACATTAACCAAGATACTCACATGCGGTCTCAAGTGAGGTGACATGATTTCCATGCAAATTTTCGCACTTTCCTGTCAGTGTTTCCGAGTCTGATTCTGGAAAGTACAGAATGTGGAATTTTTGTTTTCAGCTTTGAATCATGAACGTTTCTCACTGTATTGTGTTGCACTAGTCTTTGATTAGAAGTGACAAGTGTTGCTAAGAGATCCTGGAAGCCATTTGGTGTCCAACTTACTCCGGTTTCCCAATAAGGCCAGGGCTTGTTCTCACCACCCAAATATAAATCTGAACTTGACAACAAAATAAGACAGTATAATTGACAAACTATTAACCACTCAAAGGATAGGAAACCCTACTGTTCAGAGTACACAGAAGATTATGGACAGTGGAGTTCATACATCGGCACAGCAGCCTACTCTATCTCCATAAATGTAGAGGTATTGTCAAGGAAGGAGAAGCAGGACAAGGCTTGCATCACACTGAAAAGCATGTGGCAGTGGAGAAAGGGGGAAGCAACACTGAAAGTGGCGGGGTACGCAGTGGATGGGTTTAGGAGCTACTTCAGAAGAAGAAGAAGAAGAAGACGAAGAGGAGGAGGAGAAGGAGGAGGAGGAGACTGGATTTATACCCCGCCCTTCATTCGGAGTCTCAGAGTGGCTTACAAACTCCTTTCCCTTCCCCTTCCTACAACAGACTCCCTGTGAGGTAGGTGGGGCTGAGAGATCTCTAAGGGAAATGTCCTTGAGAGAACAGCTCTGACAGAACTATGGCCTGCTCAAGGTCATCCAGCAACTGCATGTGGAGGACTGAGGAATCAAACTTGGTTCTCCCAGATTAGAGTTCATGCACTTAACCACTACACCAAACTGCCTCTCACACCAAACTGCCTCTAGCAACAGGCCATGTTCCAATTCTGGTAACAGTTGCTTACCAGCAAGTATTTTATTGGTCCAACTGTACATCCATGCTTTATCAGGGAACCAGGACTGAAATCTGAACCAAACAGCCAGTGTGCTTGTGATTCCACGACTTTCTAACTATGACTGGCTGGATGGTGCTGAGCCCTATCCTGAAACTGCTGGCTCCAACCTGCTCCAGCCCTTGCCTCATCCAAGGCTTCATCCTAGGTCACCCTGCTCAGTGGTCAGATTCACCCACAAGCTAGACCCTCTGACCAACCAGAGCCACCAGATTTGGCATCGGAATGGTTGCATTCTGTGATGGTGTCAACCAGTACTTTTAAAATCAAAAGCCAGCAGTCATAATCAGAGAGCACACTGAGCCGACTCAAAATGTAACATACTCTGTGCAAAAGCTGCCGCAAACACTTCCATGTGGCAGCCTGCACACTTTTCCCACAAGTCAGTCCAATGCTGTGGGAAACCACCACATTGACTCCACATCCACACGTCCCAGGTGGTCACCAGTACTGGCGTGGAGATGTTCCCATGTGATTGGGAAGATCCAACACAAATGCATAAGTACTTTTAAACAGACAACATATGGGGTGAGTAATGTTTGAGTTGGCACACACTCTTGTTGGTAATGTAAAACAAAATGGAAGGAGAAGCCAGGGATTTATACGCTGGTTCACTTGGCCTCTGTATCAGGATAGATAACAGACCTAATGATACATAGCTCTTGAAATCCTAGAGCAAAATGAAGTGATTCCTGGAAGCCGGTATGACTTTACTAAGAATAAACCATATCAGACCAGAAAACAAGGACTTTGGCATGATTTTTTTTTAAAACCACATAATCCCATATGACTTTTTTCCTAAGAATACTAGTGAGACATTGTCAAGGAAGAGCTGGGGAAGGATAGACATGCACTTGGTTGGAAAATATATATTCAAAGGCTATGCCAAGGGTTGTTCCTGATTCATCTATGTCATGTGTGTCTTGGGTAATTAAATTAGGCTGCCATAGATAGCAGAAGTTAGGCAGATAGATGAAATGAGGCTTTTTTAGTGGTGGCAGCAGTGAGATCCAAAGAAGCTTTTGGGGGAAGGAGAATGTCACCATGACCACCAACGTAGACACACCTTGTTGCGTTAAAGCTGCTATTATAGTCCGATTTGGGATGCCTTGAAAGCTATTGAACGTTCTCTCTTTTGTATTTTTAAAGACAAAGAAACAGAGCAGGTCAGGTACAAGAGTTACCACCTTAGGGTGGGCGGTTTAACTCGATGATCCATCAGCACACATGGAATATGTGATTCTTCGAACTCCAGGAACACAAGGTCATTGCTCGTTGGACGATTTCCAAATAAAGCTATTTTGTATTTATAGGTAGGAAGAGGAGACTAAACCAAAACCACACAGCATCAGAGTCAGCTGGAAAACACACAAAAGAAGTGGTGTGGGACCTACAAACCTGATTGATTGCCAGTTGGCCTAGGGAAACAATGTAACCCCAAGAGGACAATAATTTAAAGAAGGTATATAGCATATATTTACCCTTTCCCAATATACAGAAATAATATGAGGCTGCCCCAAAGGCAAAGCACTTAACATTAATCAAAGGCAAGGCTTTCATTACCCCAAGAAATCACCCTCTTTGTTGTGAGATACTAAGACCAGCAGTTTAATAGGCAAGCTTAGGAAACGGGTTTATGATGTCTAACTGCATATGGGAATATAAAGTGCAAAGGTCTCTACTATTATAACACTCTGAATTTAGTCTCATGGCTTTGACTACAGGAGGCAAAAACAGCCATATTTTTCTAGGAGCCAGATTTCATCAGGGTTAGAGTCAGTCATAAGATACTACTGTCAGCAAATGAGGACAGGATTGAGGCACCGGCAGAAGTTTCCTTACCAATTTAAAACAATTCTCAAAATACTGGTTGTTCAAGTGTGATCTTTTAAACCAAGGGATGAAATTGTGGCTGCCGAACAAGTTCAGTATACAGATGAACACTGACAGAGAACATAGATGTAGAAAATGAATATTATTCGAGGTGTGGGGATTAAATAGGGCTTGTTTTCTCCAACCTGCAGCAGATAGAAGATCACTCTTTCGTTAGGTTGTCTACTCACAAATGTCCACTGATGTTTCTCAATGGATGCTAATTGTTAGATGATGTAATCTCCTGACTGTTGAGGCAATGTTTTACAGTCCTTTTATAATCAGTTTAAGACTTCGAGGGGAAAATAGATACAGCTATTGGAAAATGTTTAAACAAAGCACTTCGTAGTCAGCCTGGGGGACTTACGAGGAGAAAGAGGATGGCCCAGGCCACATTACCAGTGTCACACAGGAAGTGGCATCATCACGCCAGTGCTGTCTGGGCGACACTCTGTTACTTGGGCAAAAACTGGTAGAAGTCATTTTTACCATAGAGTTCTTGCCCAAATACCAGAGCATCACAATGTGATGATATCATTTCCTGTGTGACACAGCTGGGCTGTGTAGCCAGGAGGATCCTGGCAACCCTAGCTGAAACTTAGCCAGCCCTTGCATATCTGGAGTGAGGGGAAGGATTTCCCTCTCTGCCTTCTCTCTTTCTCTTCAGCATGAGGCACAGCAGGTTGTGTGAGAGAGAATGAGATTTCCAAGGCACCATGAGGAAGACCAGCTGGTGGTGGTGAAATGGGAGTAAAATCTGCCCCTGAGTCAGCCTGTTCTTCCTCCTGGGTGGCTGTGGTTATTTTACTCTCTCTTCTCTGAAGTCAGATTGTTTTCATAAGAACATAAGAGAAGCCATGTTGGATCAGGACAATGGCCCATCCAGTCCAACAGTCTGTGTCACACAGAGGCCCAAAACCAGGTACCGTCAGGAGGTCCACCAGTGGGGCAGTAGCCTCACTGGCAGGCCCATAGCCAGGATTTTTAAATTGGGTGGCCTTTAAATAAGTCAAGGCACCCCACACAGACACCCCCCACACCATCAAGGGAGGGCCACAAATAAAATAAAAAATTGGAAGTCGGGGGGCCTGGGCTGGATGGGAAGTCAGGGGGCCTTGGCAGTAAGGGGTGGGGGGTGGGGGGGGGTGAGATGCCCTATTGTAGCTACAGGCCTGCCCAGTGTTGAGATGAGAGCCCAGAGGCTAAATGTGTGTGTGTGTGTGTGTGTGTGTGTGTGTGAAGAGAACAGGCCCTTTACTTCCAATACTGGAATAAGGCCCACAACTCAGGGAAGCTCACAGCTTTCCCACCCTCTAGTTTCTCCATTGGCAGCTGTTTCAAGATATAATCACCAACCAACCACAAGCCCTACTGGGCAATGTCCTTGTTCCTTTTTCCTGGAACAGGGAAAGGGTTCCGCACTGGGGAAAAAAGCACAGGCAGCATGGCAAAGAGGCACACGTGGCTCCCTAGCCACAGGATGTCACAGACGTAAATATTAAAAAGCATGCAGGTAAATATAGAACCTTGTGGTATCTCATAGGCCCCAGGCAAAGCTTTGCCAGTCACTAAGCTGTCAGGGTTAGACCCAAACTTTCCCATTTGTCTGTTCCATTCAACACCTTTTAGATTTTATCCCAGAGAACCAAGTAGCAAGCAGGCTCCAGGAAATACTTCAACAGCTATCATGCCATGGTGCCCCGGTTCACTCCTCTAAATCACTCCTCTAAATCATTTATTGCTATACACAAACTTTGCTTTCACAAGCAATTTGCACATCAGGAGGCATTACAACCAGCTGAAAAGTGCTTCATGTGAATGGATATATTTTAGTCAGTTAAAAAATCATCAGAAAACAATTTAAGCAGGAAGAATTTGGACTTCTTGAGCAACGGTGAATCCTAAAAGAACCGAATGTACCCATTTGTACATGCCTAAAAGATATCCCCTAAGCTAAAAGAAAATGTGTTTGACCCTTGGGGCTAGAGAGTGATTATCTGGGAGGTCAGTTTTGACAGAGATGCCAAACGCATCTCCTTTGGCAGGAATTACCTGCAGCATGCTTTAATTTGAAGTTGTCATACAACATCCAAGGGCCTACAGCACTTGTTCCTGTGGTGATGAGGTAGTTTGCCAGCAGATCTGCCAGTTTGCTCATTCGATCTCTTCACGAAGACTTTGCCCCAGAGAAACAAAAAGGCTGGAGGCAGATGATAGTTTCTTTCAGAAAATTCAAGGCGTTATGACACAGACATACCATGCAATCCTAAAGAGAGTTTCTCTAGTCTAAGTCCATTCATTTCAATGGGTATAGACTGGAGTAACTGCATAGGATTGCACTGATAGATGCACGCAGTGTGTATCCGCATCCTGCTGCTGCCTCTCTGGTGAAACAGGTGATGCATGTTTTTATTGGTGCTTCAAAAACCTGCTTGACCAGTGGGACCAACGAAATCAGTCTGCCTCCGTCATATCACCTTCAGTTCTTTTGTATTTCCTGTCTCCAGTTTATGACATTTCAGGACATTGATGTTTTAGCATTCTAGGCCAGGATAGCCAGCAAGTCAGCACTGAATTAGTTGTGGAGGCAGGTGTCCTGAACTGTAGCAATGGAGGTGAAATTCAAAAGTGCAGAAGGCTGGAATACGGATGCCACCAACTTTTAAGAGGTTCACTGCATTTTGAGTTTTGGCCCCAACCCCTTGGAATGTGGTTTGACTTGAAATGGTGTTCAGCCCCCACTGATAGTCGCGCATTCCTGCAGTCTCCTCCCTCTCAAGGGGGGGAAAAACCCTTACCTTTGTGAAGAGAAAGCAGGTCAACTAGCAGCAGGAAAGGGGGGGGGACCTCATTAACTGGAAATACCATCCTTTGCTATTCAGGTGATGGGATTCACAGTCCTTTCTGCCTTCTGGTTCCATTCATGAGCTCCAGCAGAAAATGACACTCCTGAGAATGCTTGCGGATATCATTTCCAGATAAAATGGCTCTGAACAATGTGTTACATTTTACCATATATCTAATGAAAAAGGCACACACACAACACACATACACACCCCTTCCATTTGGTCTTGACTCAACCCAAATATCACCTTGGCTGCAGCCTCTATGCTTTCTCTCCAACCCCATCCCACTTATTCCCTTACAGCAACTATTTCAAAAGATAAGTTTTTTTTTAAAGAAACTTGTCCAGATTAGTGCTGAACGTGAATGGGTTGATTTGAAATATTCATTTTGCATTGGCAAGGTTTCTCTTTTCAAACACTTTGGCAATCTCAGTGATTTACATTTGGTCCTCTTGCAGACCTTCTCCTCAATTCATATTATATCACTGCCCCAGATTTGTAACCTGATAGATCTGTGTTGTTGCAGCATGCTTTGTGTTGATAATATCAACAAATCAAGATGTGCATTTATTAGCACGTTTGGGTTGCCAAGTTCTGTTTGTACTCCCCACCACAACCATTCTGCCCCTTTTCCACCCTGTGAAGGAACTTAATCATATGACAAACAAGCTTTTCTCGTCCAGCAAATGCCCCTGAGGACTTCCTTTGTAGCAGGGTGCCCATAGCGGGAGGACATCACATCTGGATTTATGCCACTGGAAACCAGGTTAAGTCAACAGATATTAACTTCACTTTGTATTCAGTTCTGTTCATGAAAGTCCATCTGACCATCTCTTTCCAAATGCTGTTCAATGCATGTGGGACCCCAGTGACTGTACATGACCCTATTAAGATGCTGGACCATTTATTCCAGGAAAATATTAAAAGAAAGACCATTTGAAACACAGTTAACACTACAGTCAACAATCAGGAGGCATCGAGGCATTCCCAGAAGTTTCTTGAGACAATGCCATCGGTGAAAGGGTCAACTCTAGCAGCACAACGCAAAGCCTCGTAGCCCTATTCTTTCTCATCTGTTTCGAGAATTTAGAACAGTGAATGCAAGAGTCCACTTGATGTACTTCCCTGAAGCACAGGAGACAGAGGGACTGTCCGTCGGTGGGGGGGGAGGGCAATTTTACTACCGTACTTCAAGTTTGAAGAAAGAGTACCATTTGAAGAAAACCCACCGTTTGACCCTAGGCCGGGGGGCAGAAGTAGTCTACCGAAGCAGAGTACTCACATAAGTCCAATCCTATGCAACGACGGTATTCTTCTTCTCCAGGAATCTGGAGGAAAAAAGGAAAAAGCCAAGTAGTCCAGGAGAAAAAAGTACTGACCGAAGTGGAGAAGATCCTACCAGTGCAGTGGTCAGAAGAAAACTGGCAAGATTGCCGTGCCCCTCCCCTAGTCATGTACACTAGAGTCCTGCACGTGACTGGGGAGCTGGCACGAAATTCCCTTTTCACTTTCGATTTACCGATCGGGATCGGCACAGGTGCACTATATCCCAGAGGAGTGATGCACAGAGGCCACGAAGAAGATCAACTCTTGCTCCTGAGGGTTACTAACTCTCTCTCTAGTAAGCAGGCTAGAGGCAACATGGCATGAGGGCAAAAATGGGATCCATAGCAACAGAACAGGCCGGCCGATGATTTTTGGAGGTAATGACAGAGGTGATGGTCAACAATCAGGGTCAACAATCGCTCATTCTTAAAATGATTTCCCCTGGAAACTAGTTCCTGGGAACCAGTGTAGAGTAATGGTTAGAATGTCGCAGTGGGATCTGGGAGACCCCAGTTGAAAACGACCCTCCACTATGAAGCTCTGGGCCAGTCACAGTCTCTCAGGCTAACCTGAGGACAGCAGAGGTCCATCAGTGGCTGTTAGCCACAAGGTATAGATAGGAACTCTCAGTCTGGGGCAAGTGATGCACTGTATTCTTGGTGCTTGGGGGGGCAACAGTGGGAAAGCTTCTAGTGTCCTGGCCCCACTGGTGGACCTCCTGATGGCTCCTGGTATTTTTGGCCACTGTGTGACAGAGAGCTGGACTGGATGGGCCATAGACCTGATTCAATATCGGCTTCTCTTATGTTCTTATGTACCTCATAGTGCTTTGTGAGGTTAAAATAGGGAAGAGAGAATTGTGTACACCACCCCGAGCTCCTTGGAGGGAGGGTGGGATGAAAACATACCAGATAGACTACTTTCTGAAGAGAAGGCCATATGAAAAATTTACCATACATATCATGGCCTAAATGTATTGTATTGGCCTTAACAGACATTCCTTTCCCATCTTTGTTTTAATAGGCCTTAAGTCATCCGCCCAGAGTTCTTTCCATAAAAGTACAAAGTTACATTTTTTCATTGTTAGTCATAACAATTGTTATGACATGTTTTGGGGTCCTCTCATCAGAGAGAGTCACAGAAGCACTGCAGTGAGAAGCAAACAAGAAGGTTAGGGATTGTTATGAGACCTATGAAGTCATGTCATCTCGGCCTTTGCCAAAGCCCATCTTGCTGCATACAGCACACATGACCACTGGAAAGACGAGGCCATGGCAGCCAGCACAACAGCAGCAGATGTGACCCAGGCATGAGGACTAGGCAGCAGTGAAAGAGATGGCCCCCGAGAGTAAACCCAGGAGGCAGCCTTGCTGAAAGGAGAGCCCTGGAACCTTAACGGACAGCAATTATTTATAAAGTTGGTTGTTATGCATTCAAGCTGATCTACAGTTTTGCAGTATATTTATTTTGTCAGTCTCTTCCCCCTTTGGGAGGAGCACTGTGGTGTTAGCTTGTTCCAGTTTCAGATACAGATCTCTGTATAGGAGTGCGTGCCTTCACTCCAGCCCGCCTGTCTCTTCAAGAAACTTTCCTCCAGGATCCTGCATTCTGTCCTTTCAACAGCCATCCCAGTGTACAGTGTAGTATTTCACTTACTGTTCAAAGTAATTGCCTGAACGTCAGTGGGACCGCTTTGCATACTGGATCTCCCGGCCACAAGGCAGGAGCCGGCTCTGAAAAGTGGCAATGGTGCGCTTGCAGGTCTGTTTTCAGATGGATATGCAGAGAAATAAATTGCAGCATACCACTTGGCGAGTCACTGTTTCACTTAGTGTTAAGAACCATATTTTCTGCATTCCCGCTGCAAATGCATTTTTATTTTCTACCGCAACAGGAGTCAAACTGACACCCTGCTCCTTGTAAACTGCAAAGACTTCTTTTACCCATTGGAAGTAGAAATGTGGGTTTCTGTGAGATACGCTGGTAGGAGGTTAGCAGTTGAGGCTATGTAGGGTTGGGAGCCATGCACTGCATGCTTCAGCGGCTGCCCGAGAGGCTGGTACAGGGCAACACCTGAGGTCAGTTCACTAGAGAATCCTATTTCCCCAAATTCTACTTTCCCTGAACAATAATCTCTTATTTTCTCATGAATGCTATAGAGGGCACAATGTTGGGACCAACTTCCAATCAACCCACAGAATTTGGATGGTCAAATACCCTTCAGTCACACTTTGTATCTTTCCTATACCATGGCAAGAAAAATTGGGCTTTGTGTTATACATTCTAATGCAGGATTATGCCTGAAAGTGATTCCCAGTTCTTGATGCCCAAGACAATAGCTATGCGGCCAGGAGAACATACCCTGTCCAAAGAGCATCTTCCAGGTGAGAAATATTGTATCCACTGGGAGACTGAAAACTGAAGGCATCCAGGGACGGCAGAAATAATGGTAGAATTTTGGGGTGGTGGAGAACCCAGACAGTTAGGACAACACTCCAGCATAAAAGAGGAGATGCCTGCATCAAGATATGCTGCCAGCAGAGCTCCACTGGGCAAGGCTGTTTTCTACTTCAACTCAAGAAATATCCATATGCATGAAATATGTGTAGTAAAATAGCATCCATGGACAGGGAATGGGAATTCAGCCAGTTAGCCAAGGATCCAGGTTATTAGAGATCACTTTTCCAGCTTTATTCTACCATCTCAACGGAAATAAGCTCCTTTAACAGCAAGTGCCACAAGACACTTGTCATAGGGTTGCCAACCTCCAGGTGGTACCTGGATATCTCCTGGTATTATAATTGATCTCCAGATGACAGAGATCAGCTCCCCTGGAGAAAAATGGCTGCTTTGGAGGGTGGACTCTATGGCATTCTACCTTGCTGAGATCCCGCCTTAAGTCCTTCCTCTCCAGGCTCCACCCCTAAAATCTCCAGCTATTTTTCAACCCAGAGCTGGCAGCTCTATTAATGTACAGGTATGTCAGCATAGGTCTTCTAGAAATTAAACCATCTCCTTTGGACTTTTTTTGTCATTAAACTCTGCTTTAAACATATAGCCAGTTGCCTTTCTGGGCTATCTCCTTCTATCTGCTTCTGGGCTATCTGCTTCTATGAGAGCCAGTTTGGTGTAGTGGTTAAGTGTGTGGACTCTAATCTGGGAGAACCGGGTTTGATTCCCCACTCCTCCACTTGCACCTGGCTGGATGACCTTGGGCAAGCCATAGCTCTGTACCAGCTGTTCTCTCAAGGACAGTTGTCTCAGAGCTCTCTGAGCCCCACTTACCTCATAGGGTGTCTGTTGTGGGGTGGGAAAGGGAAAGGAGTTTGTAAGCCACTCTGAGACTACAAGTGAAGGGCGGGGTATAAATCCAATCTCTTCTTCTCTTCTTTTTCTTCTTCTTCTTCTTCTTTTTACCCCCAAAGCAGGGGGAAAAGGTATGGGAGTCCGGCCTGTACTAGTAATCCAAATACAAACAACTGTTCCCCCCACTTCCTCTTCAAGCGTTCATATGCATGTGCCAAACTCAAGCTACGAGGCACAAATTTTATAACACCCCTCAACTCTTTGCTTATATATAAACCTGGTGGTTACAAAAATGGGGGGAGGGACAGATATAGTGAGTAGGAAATGTGTGATGGATTTATAAAATGTGTAATAAAAACTATCCTATATCTAAAAAACAACAACATGGTGATCAAGAGTTAGAAGAAGAAGAAGAAGAGAAGAGAAGAAGAGATTGGATTTATACCCCGCCCTCCACTCCCCAAGGGAGTCTCAGAGCGGCTTCCAAACTCCTTTCCCTTCCCCTTCCCACAACAGACACCCTGTGAGGTGGGTGGGGCTGAGAGAGCTCTTTCCCAAGCTGTCCTTGAGAGAACAGCTGGTAGAGAGCTATGGCTTGCCCAAGGTCATCCAGCAGGTGCCAGTGGAGGAGTGGGGAATCAAACCCGGTTCTCCCAGATTAGAGTCCACGCACTTAACCACTACACCAAACTGGCTCTCATAGAAGCAGATAGCCCAGAAGCAGATAGAAGCAGATAGCCCAGAAAGGCAACTGGCTATATGTTTAAAGCAGAGTTTAATGACAAAAAAGTCCAAAGGAGATGGTTTAATTTAAAGATAGGAGCTCAGTTACTTGCAGTGCAGACTTAGGAGGATTAAAGTCCTTCTAAGCCTATTGACATCAATGGACATAGGAGAGTATAACTTTATTTAGGATTGCAATTCTTTATGTTCTGATTAGTAGGTAGGGTTGCCAACTTCCAGGTGTGGCCTAAAATTCTGGAATTAGGACAGATCTCCGGACCACAATGATCCATTCCCCTGAAGAAAATGGCTGTTTCAGAGGGTATCATCACATTGCTGCTGAGCTGCCTCCTCTCCAAAGACACCCCCCCCCCTCAATCTCCAGGCATTTCCTTACCCATAGCTGGCAACCCTATTTAGGATCCTACCTCCTGACACCATGTGAAGCAATGCATTTTTTCTTTGGAGGTTTGAAATGGTTCAGGAAGGTGCTTTATAAAGGGAACAGGACTCTAGAATATAACATTGGATATTGTGCATTACCCTGCTTTCACGGCATTGTTTTCTCCTTATGCAATGCTATTTTCTTCATTGTTTAACATATCATGTCTAATACTTTATGCTTTGTTCCAGATTTCTGTAATCCTAGTCCTAGCACATCACTTGTTTGACTTCACTACATTTGACATCACTACATCTGACTTACACTGAGTGATCCATCCTGAGTCTCAGTGAGAAAGGCAGCCTGTAAATACCTAGATAATGCTACACGTAAGGATAGGTAAGGTAAAGGTAAGGTTTCCCTTGCTCGAAAGCCAGTCGAATACGACTCTAGGAATGCAGTGCTCATCTCCGTTTCCAAGCCGAAGAGCCAGTGCTGTCCAAAGACGTTTCCCTGGTCATGTGGCCAGCATGACTAGATGCCAAGGCTCACAGAACACTGTTACCTTCCCACCGAAGTGGTACCTATTTATCTTCTTGCAATTTCTTGCTTTCGAACTGCTAGGTTGGCAGGAGCTGGGACCAGAGATGGGAGTTCACTCTGTCATGCAGCACTCAGGTCTTGAACTGCTGAACTACCGACCTTGCAGTCTGCAGTTTAGCCTCTTAACCACTTGAGCCACTGCAGCACTGCAACATGTAAGGATAGCTACCCCTAATTGTCACATCTTCCAACTTTTGTAAAAAAAAAAAATTTTATATATAACTGTGTTTATAAAATTATATTTTTATAATCAAACATAATATTGGTCTAACTCAGGATGACATACATGGTTGTTCCTTTCTCTGTTTTATTCTCACCACAACACTGTGAGGTATCTTAAACTGAGTCAGTGTCATGGGTGAGTAGAAATTTGACCCCTCATCACCTCAGTCCTGATCTGACACTCTACTGCTACACCACACTCCCATAAAATAAAAAGTCAAAACCTTTTTTAAAAACTATCTTCCTTCAAGCAACATCCTTAAACTGCAAGCTTATTTCCTCATGATTCAAGGTTCTTACTGACTTATTTCTTACTAGTAGCCAAGCCCATAGCAAAAACAATACAATGGGCTACAGACTGGGCTGCGGGCAGCTGTCTGTCCAGGAAGGCTGCCCGCTAGCCAGTCCCCTCCTCCCTCCCTCTCACTGTGGGGCAGGGGGCACAGGTAGGGTGTGGGGAGACGGGGAGGATTACAGTGGAGCCTGCCGCAATGGTCTGGGCTCACTTATCCCCGGGCAAGGCGGGAGGCACCTGGGGATGCTGCCCAGGATTCCCTTGGCTGCAGCAGGCCTTTGGAGCTGCCACCACCACCTCCAGCCAGGCTTGGCCTCTTCCGAGTGAGCCACGGCAAACAGGTGAGTGGCGTCACCCAACACATAAACTGGCACTCCTCTATCCTTGAGAGTGCCACCTTTGTGTCTCTGGCTGGAGCTTCCTGGGTGTCTGTTGCCAGCCGCTGGGCTTCTGTCGGTCTGAGGAGGCCTGCTCAGGCCAGGCCAGCCTGTGTACTTGGAGCATTTCTCTCCCTGGACTGAGTGAGTCACCTCTCACCCGTTGCCTTGGGGAGCTGTTGCATGGTAGCAAATGTGAGGTCCTTCGGGAAGGAGAAACAACTATCTTCTGAGGGAATTTGTATCCAGTGCCGCTTCTGTGGGTGGGACTCAGGCAACGCAGCCAGTGAATGGGGACACCTTCTGAGTGGCAGTTCAGGGAGCCAACTGATTTTGGCACGCATAGAACATTGCCACCCAAAAATACAACTATATACAAGGACAGGATGATACTGCCACAGAGTTGTGCAGACCTGTTGTTTAAATTACCCGAATGTAATTGTGGTGCAGCCTGTGCAAAATATTTTCCATCTGTCACAGGGATGTATTGTGCTTTCCAGGGAGATGTGATAGAGCCCCAGCTGCAATTGAGTGGGCTGAAAATTTGGATATTAGAATTTAGGAGTATATCCCAATCAGTCAGCATACCTGGTTGTATCAACTTGGTAACATATTATATATTATTATATGTTTCCTGTGTGTAACTCTGCCACATGGTAAATAAATAGCCATCATGGAACAGAATCCACTGGTCATGGCACTACATGGTGTTCTCCATTTCTAAGAGAATATTTCAAGGAAAAAAGGGCTCTCTGGAAAGGGTCACATACAGGAGCCATTTTTCCCCCTGTGACCATCCAATACAGGGCCCTGCACGAAAAACCATCTTCCACATTGTTACCTGCAACCTTTTTCATTAGGAGCCCCTCCCTGCCCTGTTTTTCCCAAAAAAACCCCTAAATTTTTGAAGTTAATCTTGTGTAGCCAACCAGCATATTTATAGGATGTCACAGTGACTGCAGCTGTTGTGCACAGTTTGGCAACAAAGTAATACATTTGTTTTAAGAAAAGTAACATCCAGGTTCTCTTTGGGATATTTGAATGGTTATAATTTATAAATGGTGTGGGTTCCAGTTCACTGAAAATGTTTTGCAACAAGCAAGTAAAAATAATTCTGTTGCCGATGTTGCTTAGACGGTGTCCTTTCAAATGACAAATCCAGAATAGAAGAAAAGAACAACCCAAGAGTGAAGTCTGATGCTTCCAAATGCTAAGGGAGGAAGTTTAAGAAACCTATCACTGTAAAATCCCCCTTGGGAATTTGCTCAAGAAGTATGTCACATCCAGTGTTCCCTCTAAGTTAGTGTGAGCTAGCTCAGTTTTTTAGCTTCCGGCTCACACATTTCTGTCTTCGCTCCAGAAGGGTGGCTCCAGAGCAAACTAATTTATGCAGTAGCCAAATCACTTGCTCCCAACTTTAATGCCAGTAGCCTGCAAAGTAGAATTTTTTTGCTCACAGGACTCCACAGCTTAGAGGGAGCCTACGTCCTGACAATGAGAGAGGGCCACAGAAATTTTTCTCTGCGCCAAGAAACAAGGACTTGTGACCAATAATATTTACCCTGAACAGGAATGCATCTGCAATTCCTCTCATTCAAATTATTAGATTTCAGAGCATGTGCGTGCTCAAAATCTGGAATCAAAAAGAAATGAAAGGCAACAGAGAGCAAAATTTCAGGGCAAAATTTCAGGAAGGAAGGAAGGAAGGAAGGAAAGAAGGAAGGAAAGAAGGAAGGAAGGAAAGAAGGAAGGAAGGAAGGAAGGAAGGTTGGTCTACCCATCCTTAAACCATAAAACTAAGAGGATAGTTCTTACATTACAAGTCCACAGCTCTATCCTACCTCACTTCAGTAACATTACAGCTAAGCAAATGGTATGTAGACCAGTTTAGGCTTGCTCCCTATGTTTCCTTTCAACGCTAGAATACCCCAACATTTTTTGTTCTGTGTGGTTTCCCTGGAGAGGCATTGCAAAAGGGTTGCCAGCCTTTGACAACCAGCAGGAGACTTACCACTGAGGGGCCCTCACCAGCAGTGCAGTGATGCTACTTTCGGTGCAACCTGAAAGTGATGTCATTGCATAGGGGTGTCACTCTAGTATTTGTCTCAAACTCTATGATTTAACTACAGAGTTTTTGGATAAATGTAAGAGCATTCCCTGACATGATCACTTCCAGGTTACGCCAGAAACAAAATCATGGTGCCTCACCATTTCCCTCAGCATTTGCCCCCTCCCCAGTACTTAGCTGAACAGCAGCGAGCAGAGCCAGTGGGGGAGTGAAAGTCTCCCTACAATGTGATGGAGTCATTAGTGTTGAGACTAGAAGTGGGGAGACTTCAGGTGAAATCTTCCCTCAGCCATGAAGCTCCCAAGTCAATCTTGGGTTAGTCATCATCTCTCAGCTTAACCTACCACAGAAGAGTTTTGTGGGGGTAGAAAGATGAAGGAGAATACTATATAAGGTTCCTGGGGGGAAGGACAGGATAAAAATGTGACAGATAAATTTCAATATTACACAAGAAGCACAGGATAGAGCCACTTCTATTCCTGTGCCTTTTCATAGAAAGGGGGTAATATACATTCATGTGAATACTGAAATTAAATAGACATATTTTTTTAGGGTTGATCAAGAGACTTACAATGGCTGTTTCCACCATGACATGACGTCGATTATATCCACAAAAAATGTATTGAACAAGCTCATTTAATAAGAAAAGGCCATTTTAATGAAATGAAAGCAACTCAGGGCAATCCTATCTTCCCACCTGGCCGAAAACCATTTTTTCCCTAGAGTTAGCACAACTTAGGTTTACACGTCACGGGTCATAACCTAGGTGGGGCTCTCGCCTGTTTATTTGTTTGCAACCAGGTTTCATGGGAGTTGCCTATGAAAGAGGAAGAAAAACGATTGAAGCTACAACAGTGGCTTCGGCAATCCCATAGTTAATTGTGGTGCTTGAGTGCAAGCCGGGCGGGGGAAAGCAAGCGATGAAGGATTATACAGCAGTGGGGAATTGCCTGGATCCCTTAACTGCTAATTTGCAGACATTTTCACATGAGTCTGTTTGCAAAAGTCAGAAATCCTTGGTGAAGAAAACATACTTTATTGTCCTGGGAAGGAGCGAGAAGGGAACCAGCTTAGCCTAAAATATGTATTAAAGATACAGCAGTAAAAGAGGGGGGGGATGTTGCAGGACCAAATACATGTTGTGCAAAACTGGATATGAAAAAAAAATCAAGTTTATAAAAAGTCTACATAAGATACAGGCAGTTTTCATTTTACATTGGAACAGATTATTCTTGGTTCTGATTGTACCAATGTAAATGTGGGTCACTTTATCCCCACTCACAAAGCTCATTATACAACCAGTTTCTCAAGAACAGCTCTCTGGTGACCCCCATTTATTCTGGTAAAAATGTGTGCAAACACAAACTGGTTTTACAAGCGTTTTGCAATCCAGTTTGGTGAAATTCTTCCATCCTTTGCAAGAGAGAAAATATTCCACAAATGGCTTTGAAGGAAGAAGCATAAAACTGTAAACACGAGCTATGAGCCTGTGGAATATTCGGATTTGTACAGACTTTTGTGCAGCTCCCCAATAGAGTGACAACTCCAAGAGGACGCATTAAATAACAACTCAAAAAGGCAACAGCTATAAAATCAGGCTTCCTTTGGACTTCTTACTGGCATAAGATGATACACAAATCAAAACTATCTATAGATGTGATTTTTCCAACCTGTTGTTCTCAACATTCAAATAAATCATGATACACATTCTAAAAAGCTAACAACCACGCACAGGTGAAACCAGTCATCCAGCACTTTCTCTCATTTGTCCATAAGAAACATGCAGGGCTCCGTTGGGGCCGGGGCGCGCCGGAGCGACGCTCCGGGAGAGAGTCGGCGGGGGGGCGGGTACATAATCAAGCCCCGCCCCCCAGCTCGCTTTCCCTGGCCCGCCGGCCCGTCGCGGCCTCCTGGGCGCTCGCGAGTCTGCCCTGCCGCCTCATCCTCCCTCCCTGGCCCGGGGTCAGGAAGCAGCCTCCAGGGCCCCCCCCGCCCGATCTCCCTCCCTGGCCCGCGGCTCGCCGCCAGGCCAGGGAGAAAGCAACAGCCCCCCCGATCACCCTCCCTGGCCCGCGGCTCCCCGCTGGGTCAGGGAGAAAGCAACAGCCCCCCCCATCTCCCTCCCTGGCCTGCGGCTCGCCGCCGGGCCAGGGAGAAAGCAACAGCCCCCCCCGATCTCCCTCCATGGCCCGCGGCTCGCCGCCAGGCCAGGGAGACAGCAACAGCCCCCCCCATCTCCCTCCCTGGCCCGCGGCTCCCCGCTGGGTCAGGGAGAAAGCAACAGCCCCCCCCATCTCCCTCCCTGGCCTGCAGCTCGCCACCGGGCCAGGGAGAAAGCAACAGTCCCCCCCCCCCGATCACCCTCCCTGGCCCGCGGCTCCCCGCCGGGCCAGGGAGAAAGCAACAGCCCCCCCATCTCCCTCCCTGGCCCGCTGCTCTCCGCTGGGCCAGGGAGAAGGCAACAGCCCCCCCCCGCTGCCCGGGAGAAGGGGGAAGCCCCCAGCCAGCCCGCCCACCCCATCTCCCTCCCTGGCCAGCGGGCACGCCGCCGGGCCGGGGAGAAGCCCCCAGCCCGCCCACCCCATCTCCCTCCCTGGCCAGCGGGCACGTCGCCAGGCCGGGGAGAAGCTCCCAGCCCGCCCACCCACCCCATCTCCCTCCCTGGCCAGCGGGCACGCCGCCGGGCCAGGGAGAAGCCCTCAGCCCGCCCACCCACCCCATCTCCCTCCCTGGCCTGCAGCAAGGTGCTGGGCCAGGGACAGGCCCCCAGCCCTCCCCCTCCTCACCATTCCTGGGTCGTGGGGGGGGGTAGTAAGGGAAGAGCTGGGCCTCAGTGGCTTTAAGCCACTGGGGCCCAAGCAAGGGGGGGGAGGGAAACACCTTGTCTGCCTGTCTGTCTTTCTTCCTTCCTTCTCTCTCTCTCCCCCCACCTACTTACCTTCCTGTTGCTTCCTTCCTTCCTTCCTTCTCTCTCTCTCCCCCCTACCTACCTACCTGTTCCTTCCTTCCTTCTCTCTCTCTCCCCCACCTACCTACCTACCTACCAACCTACCTTCCTCTGTCTGTCTGTCTTCCTTCCTTCTCTCTCTCTCCCACCTACCTACCTACCTACCTTCCTCTGTCTGTCTGTCTTCCTTCCTTCTCTCTCTCTCCCACCTACCTACCTACCTACCTTCCTCTGTCTGTCTGTCTTCCTTCCTTCTCTCTCTCCCCCACACCTACCTACCTACCTACCTTCCTCTGTCTGTCCGTCTTCCTTCCTTCTCTCTCTCTCCCACCTACCTACCTACCTACCTTCCTCTGTCTGTCTGTCTTCCTTCTCTCTCTCTTCCCCCTACCTACCTACCTACCTCTTGTCTGTCTGTCTTCCTTCTCTCTCTCTCCCCCCTACCTACCTACCTACCTACCTACCTTCTTCTGTCTGTCTGTCTTCCTTCCTTCTCTCTCTCTCCCACCTACCTACCTACCTACCTTCGTCTGTCTGTCTGTCTTCCTTCTCTCTCTCTTCCCCCTACCTACCTACCTTTGTCTGTCTGTCTGCCTACCTGCCTTCCTTTCTTTCTCTCTTCTCTCCCCCTACCTACCTACCTACCTACCTACCTCTTTCTTTCCTTCCTTCCTTCCTTCCTTCCTTCCTTCCTTCCTTCCTTCCTTCCTTCCTTCCTTCCTTCTCTCTCTCTCTCCCCCCACCTACCTTCCTTCCTTCTTTCCTGTTCCTTTCCTTCCTTCCTTCTCCTTTCCTCCCTCCTTCTTCCTTCCTTCCTTCCTTTGCCATTAGATAGGCTTGCCAGCTCTGAGTTGGGAAATACCTTGGAGATTTTTGGGGTGGAGCCTGAGCGTGGGTATTGCCTTCTGACACACTTCCAGTGATGTCAAGGGTGTGTGACCTTCTGACACTTCCGGTGACATCAGGGGGTGTGGCATATGCAAATAAGTTATGCTAATGAGCTCCTGCACCTCTTTTTTTACGAAAGGACCCCTGGAAACATGTTATTGAAATACTCCATACAGATGCAAACCTTCCGGAGGTCCTTCTCTTAGCTCCAGTCTTGGACACACTGAAATTCAACAGAGAGATTGAATGAAAGAACACATGAAGTTGGCTATCACTGAGTCAGAAAGTTGGTCTGCCACAGTCAGCATTGTACTAGCAGAGGAACTCCAGGGTCCCAGGTCTTACACATCACCTACTAGTTCATCATTTTAACTGGCGATGTTGGGGATTGAACCTGGGACCTTCTGCATGCAATGCAAATGCTTTACCACTGAGCCACTGCCCCTCACTATTGCTGATTTTCATTTTTTAATACAAAATAATTCAAAGAAGAGAAGTAAAAGAGAACTACGACGCAGATAATATAAAGACAATCAATGTAATGCAATACACAAAGTAATCAAGAACCACCAGCTCCAATAAGATCACTGCGGTTGCAGTCACACGCGAGAGATAAAGCAGGGGGGAAGAGAGGCTATTTCCTTTGGTGGAAGTTGACCCACAGTTGCACAATCACACAGTCTTTTGAAGCAGCAGGCGCAGCCTGCCACTGTGTGATGAGACGCAGCCATGGGTGAGCTGGGTTGTTGTTTTTTTCCATTTGTTTCTGATGCGCTTACATGAGGAATCAATGAATCACATGTCTGCACTGAGGTCTCCCTATGGAGTATGCTGGAGTGTGCGCTGATGCACATACTATGAAGGAAGGGGAAAACAACAGCACGGAGTCGGGGTGGCCTGATCAGATGTGGGAAAGTCCATCTATGGCCCGTAGCAACCCGTTTGCTACTGGACTTTCCAAGGTGTCTTTTAACTCTGCCTCTGTGACGGAGCAAAACGGGTTGCCAGTGGCTGCAGGGCGCTTCCCAGATGTTGTTGTCTGATCGCGCTCCTTTAATCTGCCCGGCATTCGCACCTATGTCGGGGCTAATTGTGCATGTGACTGCAGCCTGCATGAGACAAACACAAACTCTTCCAACGTATCAGTGTAAAAAGACATGGAGGCCAGAACTGAGTATACATTGCTTTCTAATTCTCCTTCTCTATTGTATTGCACATCATGTTGGAGATGTATGTATTATTGATTACAATTCTGAAAATGCATCTGCCAATTTTGAGAGTAATTCATACGCTATCATTTTAGAAGTCTTCATCTGCTTAATAGTAAATCCTTCCTGTTTGCCATTGTTCCCATAACAAAGATGCTGCAAATATGAATTCTTTCTTCCCAAGCTTATTTACCAGTGCAGTCCTACAGTCTACTCAGGCCAGCTAGAGAGTCAGAGGATGCCAACCAAGTCCCCATGCCAGCAGATCCCAAAGATATGTTCGAAAATAATCACTGTGTATTGGTATGCCTATATTAGCAGGCCATTGGCACAACAGGAGTAGCTATTCTGTAGGCTATTTTGCTCATGCAATTCTTATATTCACTAGCATAATGTGCCCAATATTTTAAAAATAATGAGTATTCCACATTTCTTTTATTTTTTTTATATTTTTGGTCAATGCTTGTCCACTTTCTCCTGCTTCTGAAGATCAGCAAGGAGGGGCAGCAGTTCCCACTCCTCCTTCCTACACACCCGCCCACTCACTGGGAGTGCAGCCACTGCCTCAGCCCCCCCCCCAACTCTTCCTCCCTTTCTCTCTCCTTCCGCAGATAGCCTCCACCTGCCTAGCTCAAGCAGTGGACAGCCACTACTCCAACTCTTCCGCCAACTGCTGCCTCCGCTGCGAGGAGGGTGATGAGGCCAGCTGACAGAGTCATGCTCTGTGTGCAACCACAGACAGCCTTACTGTGTTTGGGACAAATTAAATCAGGCCAGTAGCTACAGTGGGACATTTCGGGGCCTGGCCCCTGACCTCCTGCCAAGGCCCCCTGACTTCCTTTCAGCCCAGCCTCCCGACTCTCTGGCAAGATGTGGTGGCCGGCACAAACTCCCCCTGCACCGCTGCTTCTCCTTGCCTCCCCCCTGCATCACACCTCTCTCTAGGACCGGTTGAAGCATGTGAGTTAGTTTTAATTGATTTGGCCAGTGCCCCAGTGCCCCCTGAAGAAATAAAATGTTCCCCAACTTAGAAATTCCTGACTACGGGCCTGAATTTAATCCTCCCCCCCACCTCCATTTTTGTTTGAAGTCTCAGATTTTTCTGCAGACCAGGAGGGTCCTCCAAGTTTGTTGGAAAATCCTCTTTCCGTGTAAATGGGCCCGATCCATGGATTTAAGTATGTGGAGATTGGTCCCCCCCCCCACACACACACACTATTAGATATATAGACATCCAGTCCCCTCACAGGTCAAGAACACCTGTGGACACGGAACTATTTGGCATGGGGGCTGCAAGAATACCATCATCCATCAGTGAAGCTACTGCTGGCACAAGAGGATCTACAGGTGGAAGAAGGAAGGGGTGTTGAATGCATATCAGTTTACCAGTGTCAGGAGACAACATATAACAGTCTTACATAATTCTGTAGTATTGGCCTTTGGGCTAGGGCCTTCATTCCATACCAAATAAAAATCTGTTTTAGTGGACTGTCAAGACAAGCCTCTTGCATCAGTGAAAGTCCCCTTCGATCAAAAAAGAACACCACCATTCATGAAATGGACCTGTGAGATGCAACCCAATGAACAGAGCTCCAATATAGTTTAGTATAAACTGTAATGAACCTCTGGTATCAGGCAATACATTAGCCGCTTCCTGCATTTATTACAGGCATAAGTATATGCTTATTATCTGCAGCAAATTCATTAGCTAAAAACATTTACTCAGTTCAGGATATGATTCCTACCATTAGTACAAAGCAAAAAACACTGGGCACATAATTCCACTTCTCCGTGCTATTAGTATATAAGTTATAATTAAGGTACATGTTTGTTGATGATTCTGATTTTGAATTCTGATCTTGGATCGTAATAATAAATCAATCAATAATTCCACTTCTGCTGTCCATGTGAACAGAAAATTGGAACCTACTGGCTGGAGAGAATTGGTTACTTTTAAGTATTGAGTCAGGAGGCAATAAATCCAAAACAGGTTTTTATTCTAAACATCGTTCAGCTCAAAAGACAGCTCTGACAAGAGCGGCACTTAACTTACACTGTTCCAACACATAACTATATACATTGTAACTAAGAATGTGCCATTATTATCTAGGGGCTGCGGTGGCTCAAGTGGTCAGCAGTTCAGCAGTTTGAGACCCGAGTACTGCATGATGGAGTGAGCTCCCATTTCTGGTCCCAGCTCCTGCCAACCTAGCAGTTTGAAGGCAAGAAATTGCAAGTAGATAGGTACCGCTGCAGTGGGAAGGTAACAGCTTTCCGTGCACCTCGGCATCTAGTCATGCTGGTCACATGACCATGGAAAAAGTCTTCGGAGCTGAGCCTGAAGAGCAAGAGAAGCAGGCATGTGAGGGAAGCTATACCACCCTGCAGCTAAGCGCCCCATCCACAGACTCCTACCCTTTTCTCTCAGCTTGGACTCATGTCCAATTTCAACGGGGGGGGGGGGGGGGGAGAGAAAGTTTCAGCAACTTACCACAGAGAGGAACCACTATCCCACTTTGAAATCAAAATGGGTATTCGCTGAGGGAAGTAGCATTCCTTTATTTATCTCTCACCCCTTTTGCAGCCCATTTGCCCTCGTAACAGAAATCCCACTCCCTCCCTTCTGTGTGATTGGAATGGACCCAGGTCTAAACAAATCGGTCTGCCATCATCATCATGTACAGTTTGAGTTTAAGGATCAGATGTTAGTGGGAAATCTGTTGTTGGCAGCTAGAGTTGTTCTGCTATGGGACTGGAAATGAGTGTTGAGTTAATATGTGGATTCATCTGCCTTGATTTAGAATGGCGATAAATACTCTGACATTTTTTGAAATGTACTGGCAAAGGAAAAAATGCCTAAAGTCTCATCTGAAGACGTTTGCAAGTCTCTCGTGTTCTGGAGTCAATATAATTCAAACGACAAAACAGAATATTCTGTCCTTCCCATTTTACAGTTGTGTCATCTGTGGAACCGAACAATATTTGTGGCGATATGATTGACCTTCTCTGATGTAATATACATACAAAGGCATACAGTTTTGATATATGATTATACATTATGCAAAACTACTCAAAAATGAGTAATTTATAAAAATGTATTGTAATATTTTATCTAATTATTAATATCTAATTAATAATTAAAAGAAAACTCAATTTTATCAGAGGACTAATTCACAGGCTTGCATCCCTAATAGGAACCTCCTGCATGAAAAAAACAGATTATTTAAAAAAAAAAAAATTCTCTTCATCAACAAGAATTCCTTATGAAGAACATCTCCTGTTAAGCAAAGAAGTATGCTTGCAGACAGTTTGGTCCAGGTTTATATGCCAGAAATTTTGACTTGTAGATCCCTCTTAGCATGCTTGGTCAACCAACACCTGAACTGTACCCATTTTCCAAACAAAAGCTGCTGTCGTTGAGGCTACTTTTCAGTACTAATACTGAGTTCAAAAACCGCTGTGATATTGAAGTAACCAATGTCTGGTGTACAAAATAGGAGGAGAAGACCCGGGGGGGGGGGGCAGTTATATCAGGAAAGTGGGGTCAGTACCTTTTTCCTTGATAAAGGTCATTCCTTGTCTGCCTCCGGTTTGCTACTCTCAAGGATATAACCTCCTCCTTCTCAGAACTTCGGCAGAATAGATCTTGATCTCAATCTCTCTCAGCGAGCAAGGTACCTTGGAGCTCATCTCTCTTTACTATCAAGTATGTTAGTTCCTAATAAAGCTTTCTTTAATACATTCATGTGGTCACCGCTCAGCAATCACTGACTCTGCCAACATGGGCAAGCACTTGGATCATTGCATTGGATCCTATCACTTTGCTCAGCCAAGAACAGAATCTTTCTCTGGTGCAAGAAGCCTTCCTCTAGAGCAGGGGTGGGCAAACTATGGCTCGGGAGCCGCATGCAGCTCTTTCACATATATTATGTGGCTCCCGGCAGGGCGGCTGGGGAAGCTAAATATCATTAGCAAACAAATATCATTGGACAAATTAATATCATTATCAATATCTGCTTTTACCCCTTTTGTTATTATTTTGGCAGTCTCGTTTAATGTTAATAGAAAGCAAATCTGCTTATTTTCCAATAAAAGCAGGTAATATTTGTTCATGTCTTGTGGCTCTCAAACAACTGATGTTTATTCTACACGGCTCTTACGTTTAGCAAGTTTGCCCACCCCTGCTCTAGAGGGACTAACTCTTCCTCCAACAGACAAGGCTTCAAAGGAATGCTCATGGGATCCAGTGAATCTTGGCTTGAATCATTTATTGAATCAGGGAGTATGAACTGAGGGCTTTTCTCTCTGGGCTGTTGTAGTGTCTGCTCCTATCTAATCACTCAACGTTTTAAGAATGTTTTCTCATTTGCACGGAGAACAGAAATCCTCGTATTAGCACGTCTATGATTGGCTTACTTCAAGACCTGTCTTTGAGCTTAGTTGCTTCAAAGTCTGAGGGCAGGCAAGTTACATATTGCTAAGTTTTCTTCTATTAAATGATGGGATTCTAGAATCGGCCACATTCAGATACGTTGAAAGTTGCAGTGATGAGGTCAGCTTTGGGTGGGTGTTCTCTAATATGCTGGGGGTGGGGTTTAAGTTGGGGGGCTGCAATTAAAAGGGAAATGGGCAACATTGCCCTTCCTTTCCTCTACAGCGAGTGTTATGAGCAGAAATGTAACTTACAAGCCAAGCCCCTGTGTCACACTTACACCACTCTGTTGTATTACTGTAAAAAATCATATACATCTTAAGGGCAGCTAGAAAAAAATATTAACTTTTAAATATTATTTATTAAGCACTCATTAAGAGTCATGGCAGTTTTGTTACTACGGTTTGGGGGGATTTGTTGTTTGGATTTTTTAAAAAAAAATTGGAAACAGCCGAAGACGTGAGATGACTTGATGACCCTGTAAGCGTTCTACTAGATGTTACAGAGGGAAAGGGGGGAAGCCAAACATATGGTTGCCATTTTGGCAGCAGCCGCACATTTAGTGTAACATCTAGTTTGATCCATGGTCTGTTTTCATACAGAGGAGGATTCTGTATCACTCCTATCTGCATTTCCCACTTTGGGGGATGACTTGGCGGGCCGAATACACACAGTACCGGAATGTGACATGCAAAACAGAAAGAGGCCATGATTGCTCAAGTCAGCACACTCCCCTCCTTGTTCTGATAACAAATGGATACCAGGCAACAACAAAGATCGACTGGAGTGTGCAAACTGAAGAAAGTTGCTCCTCGCCTTTCATCTACAAACAAGATTTTATGAAATTACGCAAACAAGATGAGGAATGTTCACATGGAAACAAAGCAGGTATGGAAAAAAGACTCGGGCAACAGCATCGGAGATCAGCAAAATTTGTTCAGCTAAAGGATAAAGTTCAAGACCCATTGGGACGTTAGAGGAATATTTCCCCACCCATCCCGTCTTGCCCATTCGTCATAAAAAGTCCATGAGAACTGCCTGCTTGGAATGTTTTGGTTTGTAGCCTGACTGAATCTTGGACAACAATTCGCGCACGCACACACACGAACCGTACAACAAAGAGCAACTTACCAATCATATTAATAGCTGTTGATTTCAGATGTATCACCACCCTTAGGGAAATAATATTTCCTAATGTTGCAACTTCCCAAGCTGAGAAAAGCAGCCAGAGGTGAAACAATATGAAGCCTATTGGTTTCTCTGAATTTCTCTCTCTTTATTTGGGACTGTCCATGGCAACTTCACATTTCCCGGCACATCAACTGATTTGTGTTCGCGATAAGAAATTTTTAAAAATGCTGGGGCTGCATACTGGTTAGCAAATTAAGAGGTTTAGGAGTTAGCGAATAGAATCTGTGGTGGTTCTGGCTGTCCCAGTTTTTATATGTTTCACAGAGGTCCAGAATTCTGGGACTGTGAATGTCATAGGTTCTCCCCAAACATTTCCATTCTGCCTCCTTTGATACAAGTTTTTGTTACCATATATTGGAAATGAATACAGGGACCTGTGATTTGTAGCCCTTTTCAGACGTTACATCTACACATACTGGGAATCTAGCAAACATGCATATTCTACTCCTGATACTCCCGATATGTAAAGTTGCCGTATTGTATGAACAGGGACAATGCATTTGCTTAAAGATTCGGAACACATGAACAAGAATCCTTAAAAAATAGTGGTCAGCTGTGTGCAATGCTCCTTCTAAGCTGTGGAGTCTTGTGAACAAAAACTCTACTTTGTGAGCTACTGGCATTAAAGTTGTGAGCGAGCGATTTGGCTGTTGCATAAATTAGTTTGCTCTGGAGCTATCCTTCCTGAGCTAAGACAAAAATGTATGAGCTGGAGGCTAAAAACCTGTGAGCTAGCTCACACTAACTCAGCTTAGAGGGAACACTGGTTTGTGTGTGTCAAAGTTGTACATACACGTAAAATACATGAATTGTCTCTGTTCATACTACATGGTGAAAGCGTATATCAGGTAGAATTACATGCAGTTGGTGGGTGCTTGGCAGTGTTCCTTCTAAGTTGAATTAGAGTGAGCTAGCTCACAGTTTTTTAAGCCTCCAGCTCACACATTTTTGTCTTAGCTCAGGAAGGATGGCTCCAGAGCAAATTAATTTATGCAGTAGCCAAATTGCTCGCTCACAACTTTAATGCCAGCAGGTCACAAAGTAGAATTTTTGCTCACAAGGCTCCACCGCTTAGAGGGAGCACTGGAAATTGCAGTTCCAGCAAATGTAAACAAATAATTACATCTAGAAAGACAGAACACAAACATTTAAGAGCAGAGGATAGAAAGAGAGCCCTTGATTTCTAAGCTCTTAAGTATTTAAATCTGGTGGGGTGGGAGAAGAATCTGTTTCTAAAGTCTTTTTTCTAATTAAAGGAATTGGAGATGAACTTACAGCTGATTCACATGGCCACTTAGGTAGTGGTAACTGACGTGACAAACCCTAGACAAAGGGGACACAGACAACAGACCGGGCTGGGAAGAATGAAGCTACTGTACAGGAATATGCAGGAAGAGGCAGTCCCTTGGGTATGCCTCACACACCCCAACAAATGCTACAGTCTCCCACTGTAACCAAGAAGCACACACACGGAGGGGAGGGACACCCAAACTACAGCAAAGCCCTTCAATCGGTGTTGGCTGCACAGCAAAACATTTCCCTCCAGTATCACTAGCGCTGGAGGATTAATCACTGGCTTCTGTTTCAAAAGAATAAAAACAAGCCGTTGGCTGCCAAAGTTCTCCCGAAACCAGACCGTATTTGCACCTTCTGGGGAAAAATAAAAGGCCCTCTTGCAAGCACAGGAGCTGCATTTCTTGTGCCAATAAAGGTAAACAAAAATACCAATGCACTCTGAATTATGAGGCAGATTGACTGTGGCAGGTGAGGTTTGGCAGTCTGGTTCTGATTTGCAAACAAGGCATTAGAGCCAAAACTGAGGCATTGCCACAGTAAATTAGCCATATTCCAACAGTTACGTGGCTCATTTCTTTTCACTTCTACTTTCATTTTACATTAGCAACATTTGGCACTTCTGATTTAAAACCCAGCGTTTCTGAGTTAACTACAGAGCCAGATTTACACTCAGTGCTACGGTATTCCGGCTCCTCTGGGCACCAAGAAGAAGCAGATTCTATTTCTGAATTAAACAGAACATGACAGTTCTGTCTATCTGGGACTCATCACCAAATACCCAAATGGAGAAGAAGGCTGCAGAAATTACAACAGTAGAGTTGCTAAGCTCCTGGTGAAGCCTGGAGTTCTCCTGGAGTTACAACTGATCTCCAGTCTACAGTGATCAGTCCCCCTGGAGGAAAAGGCAGCTTCAGAGGGCAATCTCTAGGGCATGCCATCATTTCTAGGTGAAATCCCTCCCTGAGTTCTCTCCTCCAAAAGCACTGCTCCCAAATCTTCAGGAGTTTCCTAGGCTGGATTTGGCAGCCAAAAATAGATTCATTTAAGCCCTTCAGCCACATGGCATAGTGGGGTATGCATCAACATGCAGATTTAAATGAATAATCTCTGTTGTGCATGTGGGTATCTTGTCACAGATACGGTCAGAAATATCGGATCACAGTTCCTGGTATTGACCCAAAAAAGTAATGGCGGATGCTTCTGCTGGCCAGAATCAGAGCCGGCCTGATCTCTCAGCTAAACAATGAGACATGCCAAATGAAGAGTCCAGAAACCCAGACTAGAACAGCCTTGGAGAAGGGTAAAGAAGAAAAGAGTAACAGAAAATATGGCCTTTAGAAATTAGAAATAATACAATTAATAATGCATCTGTCTGTCTGTCTGTCTGCCTATCAGCCCAGGTGCAAGAAGCATCAGAGAATGTCAATGAAGCTATAGATCAAAGATGGATACAGATAGCCAGAAGTATGACAAACTTTTAATTCCTATTTTTGATATTCTTTGTTATGATAAAAAATATCAAGAATGAATTAACACAGTTCTTATATATTTGAAAAAGAAATCCCAGTACAGCTAACTGTAAAGGTATAAAATACTTGAGCCAGTTTGGTGTAGTGGTTAAGTGCGCGGACTCTAATCTGAGAGAACCGGGTTTGATTCCCCACTCCTCCACTTGCACCTGGCTGGATGACCTTGGGCAAGCCATAGCTCTGTACCAGCTGTTCCCTCAAGGACAGCTTGGGAAAGAGCTCTCTCAGCTCCACCTACCTCACAGGGTGTCTGTTGTGGGGAGGGGAAGGGAAAAGGAGTTTGTAAGCCGCTCTGAGACGCCCGTGGGGAGTGGAGGGCGGGGTATAAATCCAATCTCTTCTTCTTCTTCTTCTACTTAACGAGCCAAGAATGTGAGCCCTATCAGGTGGGATGGCTAGCTATTGTTAGAAGTTGATGGCCCCACTGGTGGACCTCCTTAGGGCACATGGTACTTTTGGCCACTGTGTGACGAAGTGTTGGACTGGATGGGCCATTGGCCTGATCCAACATTGGCTTCTCTTATGTTCTTATGTGATTTTGAAAACCTATAAATATAGTAAACGGAACTGATCTGGAGCATCTTCTTTCAAGATTCTCCTTGCCTGTAACTTGATTACTCTCAGAAAGCAATTTCAATGCACTCAAGTTAATACGCTCCTTTACTGATCTATGTAAAAACACTGGATGGTATTATTATATTATTTTAAGTGAATTTATGTTAAAAGTGTACATAAATCCATTTCAATAAAAAGATAAAATGGAAGCAAGATTCTCTAGTAAGAGAGCATACTTGTGTACTAGAACCCAAAGTGAAGCAAAAATGTTGCTGAAGTGTACCTCTTGCCTGGAGATAAATGATCTGATATAGGAATCCTAGATAGATACCTAAGGCTACTGAAGTACATGCCTTTATCTGAGTCATGCCTGACCAGAGTTATTTGGAACTCACTGCCTGGAGTGTCCTCAGTTTAGCAGCAAAATCAGTCAATGAAAGCTCATACTGGGTTGGATCCAGTGGAGTCATCAGAGAAAGGAGTGCAGATGTTCACTGTGTTTTCCTCCCCAGTTTCAACCTCAGGGAATTCCCTGCAGAACCTACATGAAGAGAGAACAGGCACATGGATCAGGGGGCTAACGTGAGGAGGGAAGAAGGAATTAACATCTCCCCCTCCCCTTTCCACAAAGACAGTTCTGTTGATGGAAGATGAGCAATCACACCTCTTCCCTTCTCCAAACTGCATCCTTCCAACTCATGTGGCTGCTGGTCAACTTGCCCAGAGGGAGAATGGAGCAAAAATCTGCTTCTACCAGCACTGTGCACTGATAGATCACTCAATCCAGCATTATGCATTTCCAGCACAATATTTGAACACAAGTGCTGCAAGGTTTGCAACAATCAACTCAAAACCTTTTGATCAATTATTTTTGTTTTATTTATTAAACATTTAGACCACACTTTTCCCACTATCAATGGTAGAAATTAAGCAGATGCCCTAAGTAACTCCCCACAGCTTTTTATTACACTCTAAAATTATTTTTTTTGTTTAAGTATTTACCATAATCCCAGGTGGCTGGTGCCTTTGTAAGAGAAACACTCCTCCCTCCCTCTCCCCCCCCCCCCCCCGTCTCTCTCTCCAGAATGCATTTTCCAAGATGGTGCTGGTTATGTCACATGAAAGTATTGTCTAATAAAATATGCTTTTCTCTTTATAATTGTTGTTTTACTCCTGTGCACATTTATACATATTGAATTAATCAACTCATAAAATTAACTAAGATTTCATTTCCTGCTGGACAACTTTAGATGCACCAAAAGTCAAGCAATAATTAACATGATAATGCCAGGGGATCATACAACCAGGTCTCATGAAACATACAATTAGTCCTCCAAACTGATCGAGGACACAAAGGGAAAAAATGTAGCGCTGGCTAGCATAACCAGTCACCCATCAAGCTGAACATAGCACAATAGTCATGCACTGTAGCCTTTCTGGTGCTTGAGAGGTAGGAGGGGAAATGCCTCTGGTGACCTACTTTACATGGGTGGAGGGCTGTGCTCAGTGTTGTGGGACACAAATTATTCTACTCCATACTGCTAACTAGATTTACTAGGCCTGGCCTAGTAACTAGCAGGTGATCAAGGGGATGGGGACATGGGGACGTCTGTCAGTGATGGCATGACATCACTTCCAGGAACTCCCCAGAAGTTATGTCAAAGCTTTCTAGCAAACTACCATAGAGTTTCTGGTAATTCCTAGAGAGGCATAATGTCACTTCTGGATTTTCGTCAAAAGTAACATCACACCAGAGGCCCAAGGGTCATTTTTAATTTAATTTTTCTCCCACAGGAAATAAGAGCCAGAAAGGGGGGGGGGGTGATTTCCCTCCCCCACTGACAGACTGGCAACCCTACTGCTAACACTCCAGTCCTCTTTTCATTCTGTCCGTTCCATCCTCAACAAGACTTCTCAGTTCAGTAACAAAACCCCAAACTACTTAATCACAATTGGGTAAATTAGGAATATTCATTCCAATGATTTGACCTTTGTAATCCCAAATTTAAGAATGCCACAGTATTGCTGATCAAGGAAGGTCAGGAAATCCAACTCTCAAGTTCAACTCTCTTCAGGAAAACTGGCCCACCACTTAGGCTAGAGACAACTGCAAAGAAACGTTAAGGTGATATGAGAGGCATATTTTCTTGGAATCACCTTAGGGATTTGAAAGGTAAGAAAATCTGAAAGACCTAGGAACAGGATAAATGTACAGAAAATGGGCGGGGGGGGGGGTTGTATCTGTCATACCATTACAAACTCTCTAAAAAAAAAACCCTATTATCATTTACCAGCCCTTGACTAGAATCCCTGGAATGCTCTGAAGACATAAGATGCAGAGATACCGCTTAAATCCTGTAAGATCACGGGATGGCCAACTGTCTTCAGACTTCATGTAAGCTGGTCAGAAGCCTTTGAATGAAGAGCAGCATATATGTGTAGTACTCACACTGTGTTTCCTTGCTATGAATCAACATTTGATTCACCCAGACCCTCCATTAGGGAGCTAAACGAACTGAAATTAGAATGAGCTTTTCTAAGCCTGAATTTACAACAGTAATTAATGTGCTGCATACAAATTTATGTCCCATGTAATATGGTTAAATCAGATTTCCAAAGAATGAAATCATTTATACTTTAACATCTGCGGCCTTTATGGACTATCCCAATCATTCACAGCCACTGGTGAAGACTCTAATAATAATGATATTACCGGACATATTCTAGGCTGGTATAAATCAGCACAACAAAACGGACTTTTGGCATTCATATAATTAAAAATAAAGCTTTTGTGAGTCCATTTGCAGCTCTACCTATAAAATATAAAGATCTAAAAGAGTTAATGGTCTTCAATGCCTCTTATTATAGATGTTTCTACTTTTGTGGTAACAGAGAACTCTGTTCACCTGGAATTTGACCAAAGAAAAAATAATGGTCTAAATTTAAGTTCTGTCTACAGTCTGGAAAGTTTATATTATGAGAGCAGTGCAACCATGTGCACTTTTTTCTTCCCTTAAAAAAAAAAAACAGATTTGCTGAAGACACTGGTTTGAGTGACAACTACTGCATTTGTATCCTTAAAACCAGCCTTTAAGGAGCTCTAAGAACATTTTCCAGAAAAAAGAATTAGATCTTATCCAGATACTCAGTCAAAACATGTTCCAAATGAATTTGTAGGACATTCCTACAAGCCCTGGGAACAGAGAAAAGAAAAGAAGGGTGCCTTCAAGGCAGCGCTAGGAGGCAATATCCTCTATGCCCTGTTGTTGACCTTGTGTAACAACTACTTGGCCACTGTGTGAGCAGGATGCTGGACTAGATGGACCACTGGTCTACTGGCTCCCTAGAAGCTATACAGCTGCTCCTAGAGAGAGAAAATGCTAAACTTGATGGGTCACTGATCTCGCCTAGAAAAGCTACTATTATGCCACAAAGTTATGGGACATTGCTGATCTTTACCACTGAACAGAGCATTACATTACAGCAGTTTTACTGAATTTTTTGCAGCCTTTGGTTTCTCCTCGTACATATCACTTTCAGGCAGGAAATTAGTTGTTCCATCATCACCTAAGAGATACTGGAGTTTCTGATGATGGACCAAGGCTAGATATGCCCCTTGTCAGAAAAATACAGGCAAGGGGTTGGGGACCTCAGAGCGGATTGTTGTGACTCTCTCACAGATGGGTCGCAAGGTTAGACAGGAGGAGGTGGAATAGTGTGAGCAGGGGAAGGAAGCTCTGAGGGGCAAACTGGTATTCATCTCTGTATAATGTGTAATACAGTCACAAAATATGGCTGTTTCTCAGTAACTCTATGCATTTAATAATACAACAGCTAAACTATAAACAATGTTGAGAGATTCTTGCATCGTATGGTGGACAGAAGGAAAGTCGCATGAGGTTATTTTGCAAGTAAGTCCTGGGTAGGGTTGCCAGCTGGCTTGGAGAAAAATGTCCTGTCTCTTTAATGGAGGCTTAATGCATGAAAATTGACAGTTGACATTTTTCATGGGCAAATAACATCCCATTAAGCTGCAGGACATTTTTCTCCAGACCAGCCTGCAACCCAAGCCCTCAAAAGTAAGTTTAGAAAAGAGTCTCACGCGTGCTATGGAGGTTTACCTTGGTTATTCCGGAATGTGGACTGTCGACCGACACTACTCAAGCAGGAACAAAGTTCGATGGAAGGAGGGGATTTTGAATAGAAAAATGATGGGGGAGGAGGAGGGGATGTTCCACTGTCTCTCCACAGTGGTACTTTTGCACTCAGCTCTCCTTCAGCTGGGTCCTGTAAGTTCCACCGTTTTTTTTTGAGGGGAACAGACACTGAGGGAAAGGTCATTCAGAGCACATTGCTATGCAAACATTTTCCACTCTAAGCCCATCGTTTTCAATGGTGGAAAAAATTAAACACCCCCCTCCCTCATCAGTGTTCCACTCTGAAGTCCTTCGCCTCACAGGCTTTATTATTATAATTTTTAAAAAGTAGCAGAGCATTGTGACAGTCATGTGTTGTTTGCAGCTAGCCCTGAAAAGTACATTAATACGCTGCTTCTGGTTGATCCCTCAAATTTTGCTTATTGGATTGGATCCCTACCTGCTCTGTTTGTGTAAATGGGAGAGGAGGCCTGTGATTTTCACCAGATTCTCCCACCTCACCTCTAGATGCTTTTTCCATGTCCCACATTGTTCTGGTGATTAAGGCTTGGATTAGTAACCATCCCCTCTCTGCCAGCTGTTTGTTTGTTTGTTTGTTTGTTTCTCTCTCTCTCTCTCTTTCTCCCCTTTCTTTCTTGCCTTCTGACATACATCTGGTGATGTCAGGTGGTATAGCATATGCAAATAAGTTATGCTAATGAGTCATGCTAATGAGCTCCTGCACCTCTTTTTCTACGAAATGACCCCTTGTTATGATTCTGGTATTTTGAGAACAGATCTTAAAAAATCATAATAAATTCAACTTATGAGATTTCCATTATTGTTACAACCAGTGCCTACTGATGTCAGTAAAGGAACAAAGTTAACTGTAACCCTGCTTGAGCCAAAATGAGTATTGTTCCAATACTTTCTAAACTAGTCCAATCTATTTCAAACACATTAAGTTTTGGTCGTGTATCCTCACCTGGATATGACTTGTTGGAGCCTTCATATCAGCATATTACCCAGTTTTACCAAGTTTATTAATAGGATCATTGTAGTAACAGCAAATTAATCTCTGTGATCTCACAAATCATTGATATTACCTGATGTTGTTGGTATTGTGAGCTAATGCAATAAAGCTTATGACTGATTGCTTGAGATTATCTCTGACAAAAATTATATGGTGTTCATACACGTCTACCAACAACGTAAACAATTTCCTTTTATTTTCCAATGCATTACTATTATTGCCTATGTATTTTACATCTTTTAAATACCATTTTGTTGGTGGCTGACAACAAAGACCTCTTACATTGCAATTCTAAGGAGTTATACCTTTCTAAGACCACTGAAGTCAATCTGTTACCACAGTTGTCACTGGTTCCAGCACCTTCCCCTGCCTTCTATGAAGAAAGCCTATGAGGGAAGACAGAAGTGGCTGAGAATTGTAGCAATATCAGGATCATACACCATTTCTTGTTGCTCCGGTGATACTTGAAGGTGGTAATCCATTCAAAATGAGCCAGTAATTGTGTAGTAATTCAGTGATCTGGGGAGACTTGGAGGGGAACCCTTTCTTGAACCTTGACGCTTGTGTTAGGAAACACACTATCACCAAGCAAATGCATTGTCCTGAGTTCCATAGAGGAAGGGTTGGGTATAAATGTGTGATATGAACAAATGTGTGATTGAAACCAAGTGATTCTTCAGCACATACGAGAGAGAGAGAGAGAGAGGTCCTTTCCACACTAGACCTTAAATCCTGGTTCAACCCTGTCCCTGAACTTACATTCTACACTACATGTGAGTTCACCCCTGTAGTTATCCCGGGGTATTTTTTGTTTCCACATTCAATTGAGGTAACCTCGATTTTGCCCCACACTTGTCCCAGGATAAATGGATGCTGTTATAACCAGGGATAAATGCAAGGTATTGTGCTGTGAGTTGAACTCTGATAAACCAGGGATGAGATCCAAGTGCAGAAAGGACCAGAGAGAGAGAGAGAGAGAGAGAGCACATGGTCATGACATTAGTAATAGCATTGGCATGCCATTAATAATTCTGCCTAGCAATTAATATTTCGCCCCTCTGAATAGGAACCTGATTTATTCCCCATACAGTCAGCACATTTACTTCAGTTACAAACTATTCTACTTGGGGTCAAACACTAAGTAGCTAAGCCCTCTCACCTTCACTGCCATTGCTAACAGAACCCTAACCCCCCTCCCTTGTGACCTTAGCATTTCAGTTCCTGTCAAAATGTTACATTACTCAAGGAAACAAAACAAGAGAGAAAAACTGACCAAGTTTTTAAATTCAGATTAAGTACTTCTGTACCTCAGGTTTGAGCTAATTTCCTTAAACCATCATCAACTAATCAACACGCCCTGGAGAACGTCTTAACTCTGTCCTTCTTTGTGACAGATTGACAATTCCTGTCTCACAAGTCTACTGCTCAAAGCTGATGGAACGCCTTCTGGGGAAAATGCTATTCACCCCACCCCAAGGAAGTACCAACAACAGGTCAGCTATGGTGCGAACCAACAGAACAGAACACCAAACCATTTACCTGTTGCCTTCTCAGGGATGTTCCCTTTAAGGGAGCATGCCTCATCCCTAATAAAATCATAGTACATATGAGTAAAAATCACACCTTATTTTCACAGATGAATGTATGGACTCATTAACGGTTGCCCAGCTTTTCTTTGGCAGAAATATTTGTGCACTGCAGCCATTTTCTCCCGTTCCTCCATATTCTTCACTGTGCCTTAAAGAACAAAACCAGTAACCTTTGCCAGTGCAGCTACTTACCTCTAAACCACAATAATGAATCCCAAGTGGGTAACAAATACTGTGCAATTTATTCTTGTTTGGCTGCAGCTTGAAGGGGATCTGGGCTCTGAATTAGCAAATGCTTTGGGTTCAGTCTGGAAAGCATATGTTTCCCTTCCATCATTCAATCCATCAAAATGCCAACCAACCTCCGTCCGCCCGCCCGCTCCCCCTTTTCAAAAAGAAAAAAAAAAGTTCTGGGAATGGTGCATGGCAAATTTTGATATTACTCATTAACATTAATGTCCTGTTATAAAGATATGTTTTATTTGCAGGTAAACCAACAGGCTTGTGGGCATCTGGGAACACTTTGAATGATTGCCAAAGCCGGGGAGGGGAAGAAGGAAGGGGGGGAAAGAGAAAGAAATGTGGATCAGCTAATGATCAACATCCCCTTTTAATCAGATGAAGCTGTTATAATGTGTCAATCCTCTGGAGGAACAAGGACCTTTCACCTCACCAAAGCCTGCAGTAGCATTAACCTATCCCTTTCTTTTGCGCGCGGGGGGGGGGGGGCCGGAGGACAGTCTCTCTTGTGTGCGCGCATGTGGAGAAGCAGAATCCGAGTAATTGAGACAAAGAATGTCAGTGTCCAGGGCAGGGGTCCTTCAGACTTAGCATGGTGATGAATCTAGAAGTGTGGCTGAAATACCCAGGCGTGTATACGTAGTTGGTTTGCAGGCACTTGTTTGCAGGCACTGGGAACGGACTTCATTGAGCTGCACTTTGAAGTGGCATCAGGCGAGAGGAGCCCTGCTCAAGTGCTGCAAATATGGGCAGAATCAATGCAGGGAGGGGAATTTCGAGCCAGCGTGCTGTAGTGGTTGGATGAGGATCCGAGAGACCCAGGACTGAATCGTTGCTCCGCCATGGAATTTCTCTGGGTGGCTTTAGGCGAGTCACTGTCTTTCAGCGTAGCCTAACTCAAAAGGCTGTTGTTAGAGTTGCCAGGTCTTACCTGGCTGCCAGCGGGGGGGGGGGATTCTACTGTTGCTCTGGGATACCTTCGGTGCACGCGCTTTGTGCATGTGCCACGATGACGTCACCCGGAAGTGATGTCATAATGCAGGACACGTTGTGGCCTCTATAATTCAAGGGAAAACCATAGAGTTTTTCCTCGAATGATAGCACATCCTCCTGCAACATGCCCTGTGGGATGACATCACCTCCGGGTGACATTATTGTGTGGGGCAAATTGGTGCAAATGCAGCACTTTGGGGGCAGAGTTCTCACCGCCGGCCAGATCTGGGCCAGTGGATCGGGGGCCCTGAAAGTGGGCAAACCCCCACCCCCAGTGGGGAATGGCAAGCCTAGTTGCTGTGGTGTGGATTAAAGAAAAGGAGAGGAGAATGAGGATCAGCCATTTTAGATCCCTATCAGGAAGACAAGGGGTATAAATATCTAGCTGCAATCCTAAGCAGGCGTACTCAGAATCCTACTGAAGTCTACTCAGTGGGACTTCCTTCTAGGAAACAGTCTTTCAGATTACACTGTAAACCAATCCATCACTCCTGCCCAAGAACCAAACCCTCAGCCTCTGCACCTTGATTGCTTCTGTGCCTACACTACACACCTCGAAGCTGTTCGCATGGTTTGGTAATGACCACGCAATGTGTTGGGGGAGAAAGGGTCTGGCCTTACAGAGATGTTCAACCTGTGGAGGTCAGGGGCATGGCCTGCCACTAGGGATGATAAGAACTTCACAGTGAACATGTTAGGCAGGCCAACATACCATTTATTTTCGACAGCCATAGTCGCTTGTGAACTGAGCTCCCAAGCCTTGCCACTGTCCGACACAACCAGTGCGCTGAACAGTTATGCAGTAGTCGCAGTGGTGAAGCTTCATTTCCAGCATCTCCCAATGGGTTGATGTACTTAATATTGACTTTAGAATATGCTTTAATACCCATTTCAAATGGTCTCAAAATGTCCCTGTAATTGGTCACATTTCAAAATTTTCTCAGGGGCTTGCAGCACACAAACCCCCAGCTTTATGGGCTTGCCAAACTTGCCAGAATCTATTCATAGTCTACATTTCGGCAGCTGGATCCTCGAATCCTTTGTCAGTGCACGGCTTAATAGCTCTACAGCTCAGCCCTTAGTCAATCAGAACCATAAAAAGATATCTGAATTTTCAGTTCAGGCCCTTTGGACCTTGCTGGATGTTGCCCTATTGTTGCTGATTGAGAAGGGACCCCCGTAACAGTTCAAGTTTCAGGGTCCTGAAACTGTAGGTCCTCCCCTGGATGGGCCAAACTGTTCCTTCTTACCCAGGCTTTTAATCAAGGGGCTAAGCTTTTAAGAGAATTTGTTATAGTTTGCTTTTAGCCTGAGAACTGTTTTCAGACTCATTTTAAACTGTTCCAAGTTTTATGCTGTTTCAGTGCTCTGTGTTTTTAACCAGCTTCTGGTGCTTTCAGGCAAAAAAGAGACCCAAAAATATTATACACAAACAAACAAACACTGATAACAGTGGCTTACTCAGGCTGCGACGAAAGCGTCGGAGGCCATGGTGGCGGCGGAAATGACGGCCGTGGCTGCGGCGGCCGCAGTGGCGGCTGCTGCCACTGAAGAGGCAGCAGCCACGGCAAGAACAGCTGGCAGGAATAGCGGCGGAGGCGGCCGCAGCAGCGGGAGAAGCGGCGGTGGCGGCCAAGAACCCGCCATCGCCTGGTGAGTTGGGGTTGTTTTTTTCCCCCTTTTACACTTGGGCGCATGAGTGGCCATGCACCCAAGTGTAAAAGGGGGGGGGGGGGAAATGGACAGCGGGACTATCTGGACAGCCCTGCTCTCACAATGCTTGCAAGAGAGGGCTGTCCAGATACCTCAAATGCGGGTTCCTCCCGTAACACCTGGGAAAACACTTGATTTTCCCGGGGTCGGAAAATGCGGGAGGAACCCGCATTTGAGCCCGCTTCAGTGCGGGACTTGGGGCGGGCCGTGTGGTTGGCCCCTTTAAATGCGGGAGGAAATAGCCCTTCCTCCCGCATTTAAGGCCCATGTGGTCGCAGCCTCAGGTTCACATTCTGGAGGTTTTGTGGGATCAACTTGTGAACTGAGGTGGCTTGGAGCATCATTCACCATCTCCATCTTGTAACAAACCTTCCAATATTTTTCAGCAGGTAAGTGCCACTGATGCCTTTGAAATCGTCAGAATTGATGCTACTCGCTGGCTATTTAGAAGACTGGCTTTTACAGAGCATGGTACCCAAATGGTTCGTTACGAAGATATAACAAAAAGAACTGTGTTCCAATATGTGGCCTTCTCTATAGGAATTTGGACATGCTTCCAGATGATGGCCAGTCACCTAAAGTAAAGGTAAAGGTTTCCCGTGCTCAAAAGCCAGTCAAATCCAACTCTAGGGGGCAGTGCTCATCTCTGTTTCCAAGCCAAAGAGCCAGCACTGTCCGAAGACATTTCTGTGGTCATGTGGCCGTCATGACTAAATGCCGAGGCGCATGGAATGCTGTTATGCGACCGAGTTACCGACCTTCCCTTCCCTTAAACCCTTCAGGGCCGCAATAGCCACAGGTGTGCAAAGGAGTCATTTAAGAACATATTTTAAATATGCACAACTGACCATCCATGATAATTCACAGTGCTTGAAAGCAACTGTAAAAAGAAGAAGGGGACTAGGGGACTGTCTTTCACACCCTCCCCTGGTGACCTCATTTGTCAGCTGTTTTCATGAATCCAAAAAGATAATACATTACCCATACTCTGAGTTCTTGAGGGTAGTGGCTTTGTCACAGTTGTACCCTCCTACATGAGTCCCTTCTCAGCCTTGGCTGCTGCTCATCAATGGTGGCTGCCCTGACCTCTACAACCCCATTGTTCTCTTTTCCATCTACTAAGAGAGAGCTGTGAGATTTTTGTGTCCCGTAGAGTGCCAAGCACATTGGTGGTACAAATAAATGTGACAGAGATCAAAACACTGAGCTGCGAACCAGAAGTTTGGTAGTTCGGCAGTTTGAGACCCGAGTGCCGCACGACAGAGTGAGCTCCCATTTCTGGTCCCAGCTCCTGCCAACCTAGCAGTTCGAAAGCAAGAAATTGCAAGTAGATAAATAGGTAGCCCTTCAGTGGGAAGGTAACAGTGTTCCATGCACCTCGGCATTTAGTCATGCCAGCCACATGACCACAGAAAAGTGTTTGGACAGTGCTGGCTCTTCGGCTTGGAAACGGAGATGAGCACTGCACCCTAGAGTCATATTTGACTGGCTTTCGAGCGAAGGAAACCTTTACCTTTTTATTAACACAGCAATACTTGCACAACCATCTTGTCAAACCCACACAGCTTATCTTTGCACATTTGGTTAAGGTACACACAACATTACAAATGCTTCAGAAATAGAACACTGAGGACCACTTGTTCATGCTACAACACAGATTCAGAAACACACCAACAAAGTGTTGGCGACATGCTTGAGTGACAAACCTGGGAAGCTTCGGAAGCCTACGCTAATGACTCCTGCCACAGCAACTAAGGAGAGGAAATAATAATGAAGATTGAAAGGCATGCTGAAATTGACCTTTCATAACCTATCCATTCTTTGGAAGAATATGATAGGTAATGGACACATCTGCTCTCAATACCAAATGCTAACAAAACTGCAACTGGTGCCTGCTAAACAAAGCAGTATTTGAAGGAAAGACCAAAAACGAGGAGGACAGGATGGGGGAATAATCACAATAATTCTGTGTACTCCATTAAAAAATAAACCATGCTAAAGTAAGTGATGTGCCAACGGTTGACATTTCTAAATGAATGTGAATTTTGGAGAAGGTGCAAATGCACTGCATCTTGGAAGCTTCCCCTGTGCCTAGGTTCACCTGACTAGAATAATCTCGTTTATTCAAGAGGCAGAAGTTAAAACAACTTGGCCTTCTCAGTTCACCCAGGAAGAGACAAGTTAGTCCCACCCATTGACATGTGCCACCACGAACAGAAAGGAGAAAGCTCCATCCAGTCGCCTTCATCACTGGTCTCATCAGGTCTTGTCTTCCACTGTCCAAGCAGGGGCATAGAGTTTTGTGAATTCCGGGGGGGTGGGGGCTCTTTAGCGTGCGCGCTTCACGCTCACTGGGGTGATGTCCCCCCCGCCAGGAAACCTCCGCACCTCCCCGGGCCCCACCAAGGCCCACCAGCCCCTGCTGCTGGGGCCTCTCTCCCCCCCCACTCCTTCCCTCTCCCTTCGCTGGGAAAAGAGGGAGGGAGAGGGAAAGATGGAAGAGTGGCCAGGCGGAGGGGGGGAGAGGCACCGGCAGCAGCAGCTGCCGGCCTCGGAAGGGCCCCGGGAGGCGCGGCGGCAGGTGCTATGTTTTCCTGGGGAGGCTCAGTCCCCCCCGGGAAATTTCGGGGGAGGCTCGAGCCCTCAAGCCCCCCCGTAGTCTACACCTATGTGTCCAAGAGATGATGAAGAAGAGTAGGTTTTTATACCCCACTTTTCTCTGTGCTAAGAAGTTTTAAAGTGGCTCATAATTGCCTTCCCTTCCTCTCCCCACAACAGACACCTTGGCTGTGGTCACAAACACTAAACCATCCACTTTCAATCCACTTTCAATGCACTTTCTAACTGGATTTTGCCAGGTCACTCAGTAAAATCCAGTTGGAAACTGTACTGAAAGTGGATTGAAAGTGGATTGTTTCGTGTGTGTGACTGCAGCCTTCGTGAGGTGGGTAGGGCTGAGATAGTTCTGAGAGAAATGTGATCGGCCCAAGGTCACCCAGCAGGCTTCATTTGGAAGAATGGGGAACCAAACCCGGTTCTCCCGATTATAGTCTGCTGCTCTTAACCACTATGCCACGCTGATACATTTCAAAGAGCAACACGTCAGCTGTTCAGCTATGCAAAAAAGAAGTTGACCCCACATTCTCACTTTGTGCTGCCTTGCACTGAATGGCGTGATGAATTTATCATGCAGCAAGCTGGCTGGCTAGCTCTCTGAGTCTGTCTCCATTGTTATGGGTGTTTACCTATCTTCGAATCTTTCCTTCCCTGGAACTGAGGATTTTTCTGTTCCCACTGAAGACTTTTTAAAAAAAATTGTTTTCTGAACTCCGAACATGGTGGTTCTATTTAGTTATTGTGGCTAATAGTCATTGATGGATCTCTCCTCCATGAATTTGCCTAAACCAGTGACTAAACTTCATGTATGCTGTATTATTGCACATTTTTCAGAATCTGATTCTCTTTTCTCACTCCCCCCCACCCCAAGCTCTTCATATTGATTCTCAAAGTCTGTTTGTTATTACCAAGTGGTAAAAGAAAGACATTCTATGCCCGCTCAGAGGCTACTTTCTGCAACTTCACCATGGCATTCAAAACTTTCACTTAAGCCCTGGCAAGTTCTGAAAACTTTTCTTGGCTTTTCTTATCTAAAAGCACTGATTGAGGAATAAGTATTGAGTTATTCCAGTGTTTTGTAGGACAGAAGGCTATAAAACTTCGTATTTTGGAAACCATGGGCATTTGTGGTCAGTCTAGAGAAAAACAGCATATATATCTAATTCTTCAGGGTGCTCAAAAGGCTTCACATAGAACCATTAATCTCAGACATAGTTACCACACTGTAAAGGAGATTAGGAGATTACTGCCATGTTGTAAATGGAGATGATGAGACACAGAGTGAGTAGATGGGCTAAAGCCATCCACAGTTTCGTAGCTGATGCCCATGGATAGTTGCCACACTACGCCACGTTTGGAATCTGTAACACAGAGATAAATTCCCTTTTCATTTCCCCCCTTGTTTTTAATAATATTTATTTATTTAAAACATTTCTCTCTTTACCTTGTTCCCCTCAGACTTGAGAAAGCTAACAATACAGCAACTGAGTTGCAAGAACACAAAATCTGCCAGACAGTCTGCAAGGTTAAAAGACAGACCGAACTGCACAGCACAAATCACTTTTTTTTTTTAAAGGAGAGCTAGAACACACCCAGCCAAATCTCCAGAATTTACAGCCCACCAAATGCTCTTGGGAATAAAACTGTTTTTACATACCTTCATAAATGCAGCAGGTGAAAGCACCACCTGCACTGGAAAAAAAACCCTGTGACTTAGCTGTAACTATATAGATAATCCTAAGTATTTAGACTATAGCAATAAATTATGCTTACCTGATCCAAAATGCAGGAAGCTTTAATATGTATTTCTCTTAGATATTGTGCGAAGCCAGCTCATGCATATGTTTCATCTAGGCCTCAGTTTGCCCAGATTACTTGCATAATGGGTAGGAAGATCAGCAGAGACTAGAACAGGTTTAAAAATGGCAGCCTGGTATTTTGTCATGTTTTTGTATTATTTTTGTAATAATATTTTTTAAGGCAATCTCTCTTAATGCAAAAGGCTCCACTAGCAGCAAGCGTGCTGGACAACCTATCTGCCGCTGAAAGGAGTCCAACAGAGCCATCCTAGAAGGGTACCATGCTGCTTAGGATGGCAAAGCAAAATGTGACAACCCACCCCACCCCCAGTTTAGTTCCTCTTCCCAGAATGCAAGCAGTGTCATCTAACACCAACAGCAAGTCAAAACGAGAAGCTGCACAACCAGGGTTGCCAGGCAGTGCCTGCAGTGCCTGGCAACCGGATAGAAGGCTGTGGGCAAGGATATGGGGGGGCCATGAAGCTAGCTGCGACATCACATCCCTGCCAGTAAAAAAAAAAGGAAGTGACATCATTAGCTCTAGTTATCTCCAGAAACTCAACATGTCACTTCCAAGCTTTTCTTTTTTAACTGGACATGACATTATACTGCATGCTATGTGTGTGGTCCTATTATTATTATTATCATCATCATCATCAACAACAACAACAACAACATTATTATCATCATTATTATTATCACCAGGAGTCCTTTCGAGCAGGAGCTCAGGGGAGCGCAGCTCTGGGAGTTGGTGCCAGCCCCCCCCCCCACCACGGGGGAATGCCTGCTTGTGTCATGGCTGCAGCAAAATGACCCTGTCCCCTGGAAAGGTCCTTGTTCCTCCAACCAGCCTTATTAAGGCTTCAGCCACCACTGAAGCTATCCTCTCAGAATAGTGGTATTTCTGAGGCTAGGATTAGTAGCGGTCCCCTCTCTGCCAGCTCTTTCTTTCTTTCTTTCTTTCTTTCTTTCTTTCTTTCTTTCTTTCTTTCTTTCTTTCTTTCTTTCTTTCTTTCTTTCTTTCTTTCTTCTCTCTGTCTCTCTGTCTCTCTTCTTTCTTTCTTGCCTTCTGACATAGTTCTGGTGATGTCAGGGGGTGTGGCATATGCAAATAAGTTGTGCAAATGAGTTATGCTAATGAGCTCCTGCACCTCTTTTTCTACGAAATGACCCCTGACCCATCATCATTATTATTATTCTGCCACACGGAGCAGCGGAGAGCAACAGGAATGGGGGACGGCGTATTCCCCATCCCCGCTGGGGGGGATGGGATCCCCTAGGAACAGCATCTATACCACATATTGGCATAGAGGTCTTAAGAACACAACTTGAAAACTGGCTTTTCCCCTCCTATCCAAAATGTTTGTATTCTGTATAGCATGCACCTTGGTGAAGAGTTCTGGTGTTTTGTATATTACATGGATTAGGGTTACAGCAAGCTTCTGCCTCAGAACTTGAGGCGTTGAGTTTCTGGAGGTTCCTAGTTCTAATGGTGTCACTTCCTTTTTTAAAAAACTGGAAGTGATGTGATGTCGCAGCTAGTATCGTTGGGAGCAGGGCCATGACAGTAAGCTGATTTCCTATTAAAAGAAGGATAGGATGATTCAAAGTGTGTCAAGAAAGGGCAGTAGTAGAACCGGAATGCTCCATCTTCATTTTTACACCCAGAACCATTCATGTTCAGATTTTTAACTGCTAGCATGGGCTACTTTTTTTTATCATAGACTCTGGTTCAGAGAAAACGAGTTTCTTGAAACGTGGTTATGAGTAAACAAGTGGGGGCGGGTGGTGAGGGTCGGCTTTAAACTTCCCCCATGTTTTATAAAGTATTTTTCTAGCAGACCTGATTCTGCCCACAGCAATGCCAGCATCCTCCAAACAAACTACCCTGTAGGGTTGCCAGCGTCCAGGTGGGGCCTGGAGATCTCCCACATTTACAACTGATCTCCAGCTGACATAGATCAGCTTCCCTGGAGAAAATGGCTGCTTTGAAGGGTGGACTCTATGGCATTGTACATTGCTGAGGCCTCTTCCCTCCCCTCCCCAAACCCCACCCTCTCCCGGATCCACCCCCAAAATCTCCAGGTATGTTCCAACCCAGACCTGGCAACCCTACTACCCTGGGTCTGTGGGTCATATAAGGCAGCTTCATAGGTTTCCACCTACCCTACCCCCAGAGCTGAAACCCCATTTCAGCTCATCCAGTCCAAAACAGACCCATCTAACAACTGTCCCTCATTTCCTTTCCAACATCATTTAAAATATTTGAACACTGTCAACAGTCCCAGCAGTAGTGAAGAAGGTATTATTTTTCCATTATATAGCGCAGAACTGGAACTCTGGGTATTTGTTTTGCTGTAAATGGCCATTTAATGAAGAAATATGGTGTTTCACATTTGGCTAACTATAAACAGCAGCCTGCCCGGTAACTTAAAACTTTCAAAGGATGAAACTGGGAATGGGGGAAAAAATGGTCTTTGGAAAGTATTTCCTGTGTACCTCCGAGAGTCTTATCAGACCTGCATCTTTCATTTGTATTTACTTTTTGTACTCTTTAAGAACACTTGTGGTACTGACAAAGTCATCAATAAAGGGCGCACATGAAAGGAGGGATGAAAAATAAGCTGTCTAAAAGAGCGCTGCCCAGCAGGAAACTTATTAGCATTTATTGCATGGTTTCAGGTTACAAGTGGCTACTTTGAAAGGACAGGATTTATTTGAGCAGCACAGAACAGCCCGAGTTGCAGAAGCGATGCTCAAGCAACTTGGAAGTATAAACTGGGACTCTTAGAGAGGCAAAAATATGAAAGCCCCAACTTATACTTCCAAGCTGCTTGAGCAGAGCTCCTGCAACTCGGCTCGTGGATAGCTAGACAGCTAGAAAACTACCAAAGAGGATTGCTTACCTTTTGAAGAAGCAGCTAGTTGACTCTGTGACAATGTTTATGCTCAGGCATCTCATGATCAGAGTGTACATTCATCATGGCAGAAATGTCTGGTTTATCACATCTAAGACTGGCAGCACATCAATGTGATCAACCCAGGGCATGGGCTTCCCAAAATGGATTCTGTGCATCTGGAAGATTTCTCAGTTGTGCTAGAAGCCAAGTCACAAACTCCCACATCAATAGAGTCTGACTGCTACTGATGTGAACTTGAAGGGGGGGAGAAGAACCTTTGGAAGTTGTTTCTTTTTTTTCTTGCAGTACAAATGCAGAGAGAGAGAGAGAGAGAGAGAGTACACCCCCACACACACACATGGACTACAGACATATGCAGCCTATCAGCAAGGCACGGAGTTAACAAAGGCTGAAGATTAGAGCTCTCTTTGAGTGGGATAAGAGGTATCATCCAAACTTTAGCAGCCCTCCATGCAACTAGTGTCGGGGCGATTCTTTAAAAACATTATTTCATATACCATGCTCATTTCTCTCCCCCAACACATTTTTCAGCCCCTCTTGGCTAAATCCTTGCAGACTGAAGGATGTTGCTGTGGTACGAATATACCGATATGAGATTGGGGGGGGGGGGGGGCATTTTCCAAACGCACTGGGACACTTCCTGTCAGTTGGCCTAATTAAGTATTATAGCATTTAAGTTACCAAAAAAATGAAGGTTATTTTCACAGGTGCCATTTTAAATAGAATATGAAAATTTTTGACATTACATCAGTCCAACCTGCAAAGGCCAGCTGCGCTGGGCCTCGCACATGTGATGCACATGGCTGAAATTTTGTTCTATGACATCATGGGCTAGAAAAACACACCACAGTATAAATAGACGATGTAATAGTTGAGAAAGCACTACAGTCCTGGCTGCTCCTTAAAACAGCCCAGGAGAGATCTAACAGGAACATGGAAATGTAAACTTGTATTTTAAAAAAGAGTTCAGTGGGAGAATCCAAAGAGAGGTCATTGAGAAGAGCAGGTGGAGGTCACATAGAGCAGTGCTACATTGCCCTCCAGTGGGCAATGACTGTCCGTATGAGGAGTTATCAGAGCTCAGGAGCCGGGAAGTTAAAGCTATTCTGACAGCCACAGATAGAGAGAAATTGCTCGTGCTGGCAAATCCGCTCCACAACAAAGATGTTAGATCAGTTAAGGAACACCTCTTAGGACATGGGTTGGCTTTGTAATCTGCAAATCATTCTCAATAAAAACAGAAAACGAGCCTTTAAACCGGGGTCATTTGGAATGGCTTTTCAAACGTCTTATTATTACTCTTTCATTTAGTGAGTTCGATGAAATGGTCCTCGGCAGAGAGGGGAGCCTGGAAAGAAAATATCCTGATCCACTCCAAGGGTACTCACAATCTGTTCAAATCTTTGTGTGTGTGTTTTTAAAACAAACAAAAACTCACACCTTCTTAATCTAACAAGCCTTGTTCAAGCACTTTTTTCCCAGCACAAATGCCTTGGCTTTTCGAGATTCGAGACATTTGTGTACAGCCAGGGTCCAGGTTTGGGAGGAAACAGACATGTCCAAGAATATGAACATCCAAACTGTCTAGGATTACTGCATCCAAATCTACAAATCTGTAATTTGGAACCATCAAATAGGCAACATTGCAGTGCGTCTGGAACTGAGGACTCCAAATGTTGGCAGTTCTATAGCATAATTTCAGAAATTCTTAAGGATATGTTAACATAAACACGTAACCTAACAGTTACGGCACGCCTCTCCTATGTTTGATTTCTTGCAAAAAAAGTGTGGTTATTAGTACTATTAAAGTTATTCTGCACAGAAGAATCTCATCAGTCCACATCAAGTAGATTTTAATTTAGTAGCAGGGCAACTAGATTGCCATAGCAGAAGCCTAGGGTAATCCTGTTTGGATTCAGTGCTGGGGGGCGAGGAAGCATCATCTACTCGGAAAGATGTTGGTGTGCCAGTACATAGGAAAGAGAGGGGCTGTATCTTGCCAGATACACAAAGAACAAGCTAAGCCATAAGCAGTGTTGTGGGCATCTCATGGCTTTGCCTCAGGCCTGGCTGGCAGCTGTGCATGTTTAGGAAGCTATGACAGGCCTCAAGCATTTCTGTTCCCTTCTCTCACAGTGATGCCAGTACCTCAGGGGCTTGCCTCAGGTACCTGAGTGGAGAGCTGGCCCCTGTGTGCTGAGCAAATTGGTCTTAAGAAAATATGCCCACAGGATTGCCAGCTGAGGAGGTATAGGGGGCAGGAATATTTGGGGCAGAGAGTAGGGGGAATGACATCAGATGACACTCTAGAATCCCTCAAACTCCAGTAAAAACCATAGAGATCTGGGAAATTCTTAGAGAGACAGGTGACATCACCTGTCTCTCTAAGAATTTCCCATGACATCACTTCCAGGTACTCCTGTAGAAGTGATGCCAAGGGTTGCCAGGTCTCCTGGCAACTGGTGGGGGGGTGGATGGGAGTTAGCAGGAGGAGGAGAAAGGCCCAGGCCATGTCGCCAGCATCACACAGGAAGTGATGTCATCATACCAGTGACTTCTAGGCTATGCTTTGGTATTTGGGCAAACACTTTATGGTAAAACCAGTCTGGTGTAGTGGTTAAGTGCGCGGACTCTAATCTGGGAGAACCGGGTTTGATTCCTCACTCCTCCACTTCACCTGGCTGGATGACCTTGGGCAAGCCATAGCTCTGTACCAGCTGTTCCCTCAAGGACAGCTTGGGAAAGAGTTCTCTCAGCCCCACCTACCTCACAGGGTGTCTGTTGTGGGGAGGGGAGGGGAAAGGAGTTTGTAAGCCGCTCTGAGACTCTTAAGTGAGTGAAGGGCGGGATATAAATCCAATCTCTTCTTCTTCTTCTTCTTCTTCTAAAACCAGCTCCTACTATACAGCAGACAACCCTATAGAGTAGGCAACCCTATGCCAAGGCCTCAGATGACACTGTTCCTCCCGTGGCTTGTACTGCTCCATAGAGAGAGGGTGGAGGCTGGGGCAATGGGGTGGGAGGTTACCTGATGCATCAGGCAATTGGGCAAAACTACATGCCGGAGGTTGTAAACTATGCAGCTTTTCTCACCCATGCAGCAGCATGGTACAATGAGCTGCATTTGCTGAAATGCCCTACAGAGCTCTCACAGGAATATCACCCTTATCGCCTGTTGATTCCAGCCATCCTACCTGAAGGTGTCCCTTCACATACTAACTTCTATAAATACAGGAAGCATAAGGTTCTCCATGAGAGACATTTGAATCTGCAGCACCAGGAGTGCATGCTGAAAACACAGACAGGGAGAAAAGTAGGACCTAATATTTTAAAATATAAGCAAACAGAAAGAATTCCTAAACAAATAAAACCCACTTAGCAATAAACAGGAGGCACAGCTTTGTAACTATAACATCACTCTCCCAACGTCAGACCAGTTTATGTTCCATGTGTGCATGTAAAGTGCCATCAAGTCACAGCCGACTTACGGCGGCCCCAGCAAGGGGCTTTCAAGGCAAGTGAGAAGCAGAGGTGGCTTGCCATTGCCTTCCTCTGCAGAGCTTTCCTTGATGGTCTCCCATCCCAGTACCCATCACTAAAGAGGCCAGACTGGCCATCACCAGGGCTAGAGCCTTCCCTGTGGCAGTGGCACACTGGTGGAACAAGCTCCTGGAGGGTATCAGGGCCCTGCAGAGCTTGCTACAAGACAGGCAGAGCTCTTCCACCAGTCATTTGGCTACATTTGACCACTAACATCTAGTATAACTGGTGTATCTGGATATAACATCAGAGCCTGCCCTGGGACTTTGCCATCACCACTGTAGCAATGACTGACTCCTGTTACAAAAATATTGGATCTGGCAATATTGGAACATGTTCGCCGTTGCATAGGAAACTTGGATGTAATTGTTCTAAAACTGTTTTAAAAGTTCCGTGTAAGCCACACCCTGAGCCTGCTCTAATAAATAAATAAATACCTACTGTGCTTAGCTTCCTAGAGCCGACGAGATCAGGCCTTTTCAGGCCACCTTCCCTCCCTGCATACCGTAGATTCCCACAAAAGCCTGGAGCGTCACCTTGACATGGTGACATCACTTGTGGGTGCATGCCGGGTGTGATGCCACCACATCAGTGCAACACGGATTCCAGCTAGGGCTGCCAGCCTCCAGGTGGGGCCTGGGGATCCCCCGCTTTTACAACTGATCTCCAGCTGACAGAGATCATCTCCCCTGGAGAAAATGGCTGCTTTGAAGGGTGGACTCTATGGCATTGTACCATCCTGAGGCCCCTCCCCTCCCCAAACCCCGCCTTCTCCTGGATCCACCCCCAAAGTCCCCAGGTATTTTCCAACCCGGACTTGGCAACCCTAATTCCAGCTCCCCCCCCCCTTTTTTTTTTTTTGCTTCAACTGCTACACTGAGCAGCAGTGGAAGCAACAGAGCCCAGGATGGGAAGTCTCCCATTACAGCAGAGGAGACCTGGCCACCCAAATTCATCCCAGCAGGCTGAGGCAAGGAGTCTCACTTCTCCCTGTGCTGCAGCCAGGGAACATGACTACAAGAGAAGCAGTAGGGAAGGGCCGAACCAAATGACAATATTATGGTCAGGGACCTATATACCTGAGGGACCGCCTTTCCCCACATGTTCCCCAGAGAGTACTGCAACATCGATGGGCCCTCCCCAGACCCAAGGACACCAGGCTGGCTATGATTAGGACCAGGGCATTCTCGGTGGCAGCTCCTTTCTGGTGGAATGAGCTCCCAGAGGAGATCAGGGCCCTGCAGGACCTTATGCAGTTTCGCAGGGCCTGCAAGACAGAGCTCTTCCACCAGGCCTTCACTTAGGAGCCGCCCCAACAGAGAACCCCCGATAGAGAACCTTGTTCCCTGAAGTCATTAGAACAACCTGAGCCAGCTGTACAAAGTCAGATCTATGGGCTGAGCACTAGGATGGATAGGGTCGCCAGCCTCCAGGTGGGGCCTGGGGATCTCCCGCTTTTACAACTGATCCCCAGCTGACAGAGATCAGCTCCCCTGGAGAAAATGGCTGCTTTGAAGGGTGGACTGTATGGCATTGTACCATGCCGAGGCCCCTCCCCTCCCCATACCCCACCCTCTCCTGGTTCTCCTGGAACCACCCCCAAAGTCTCCAGGTATTTCCCAACTCAGACCTGGCAATCCTGTACTGAAAGTTGGCCACCATAATTTAACAACTTGTTAGTATCATTAATGTTAGCACCTTTTAATGCTGAAATGTTTTATATGGTTTTAGGATTATTTAGATTGTTTACTTGTGTTTTTATTCTTTTCTGTAAGCCGCCCTGAGTCGGCCTTGGCTGGAAGGGCAGGGTATAAATCTGAAATTAAATAAATACATGCACGTTATTTAATACTAATTTTGCAGCCTCAAGTAGCCTGCAAGCACAGAACCCAGGAACTGCGTGTCCCAGTTTCTTTTGCAGCATTGCAAAGGTACCTGTCCTGCATTTCTTAGATTGCATTCTGGCTCACTGGTGGCCCTAAATGTAAAGTTGTCATAAGTGACTGCATGAGCGGCTTGTGGAATCTGGCTAGTAAGAGAACATGTTGAAAGTCTGCTATTTATACAGGGTTTCACTCTGGAGATATTTTTTTAATGACTTCAAATCAGAAAATCAAAGCAGTAACCAAAAAAAATGGAGGGATGTGACCCCATGGTGGCCCGAAACCAAAGCAAATGTTTGCAGAAACTCCTGAGAAATGAAAGTGCTGAGCTCACAACATTCTAATTATAACATTTGATTTCTGAAAGGTTCATAAAAGGGGTAGAACTTGTGGAAGTGAAAGCACACAAAGGCTTTTTCGCCATAGGGAAGTGGACTGAGAAAGGCATGTTGAACGCCCCAAGGAATTTGGACTAGAATTCCACAATGTATAAGAAATCTGCTGGAAAAAAAAATTGGGGAGCTACTTAAAAGCCAGATGGAGAGACCGTAACAGAAACGCATTCCGGTTAAATATAAACAAGGGGAAAGAAGGCAATGGAGGCCGGTGTGGTCACACTGGGATGTAAAAACCTCATATATCCTGCAACCAATAAGCTAAACACAGAGCTTTTAAAATATAACTAGTACTGGGAATTATAATATAAAAAATGAGCAGTAGCTAGTTAAAATGAATAATTAGAGGGGCAAAGGGATGTAATGAATGTTAAACTGCTCAGGGTACGTCATCTGACCCTAAAGTGGCGACAGGGGTATATAGGAAAAAACAGTTCCTTAAAACAAAAACTCTAATGGGACTGTGGAGCCAGCAAAAAGAGTCCCGGACTCACAAACATCACTGTGGCCACTCCTGATTTACATCACAGGGTGATCTGGCTCTGACCCACGTGACTGAACTTTCTGAAATCTGTTGTTCATTGAAGAGAATAAAGATATTTACTGACTTTAAAAATATGTTAACCCACCACTCAACCGAACTTTAGGAAAGCAGTCATCAACATTGTTAAGTGTTCCCTGCTTAGCAGTGAAAAGTCCAGGGCTGAGTTTCCTTTGGATAAGAAAGCACTAGTTTGTTATGGATGTCTGTTTTGTTAGTGATGTCTGTTTTGTTTATAAATAGACAAGTGGAGCATAAATGGGAGCAAAAGATGCTTCCCTCCCTCATCAAGATTTAATCCCAGTGTTAGTGTTAGTTGAAAGGCAACCAAGCACTTTCCTCTTCTCCCAATTTAATCTGCTAAATTGGCTCCAAACCGTTTCTCTGACTAGGTAGCTGTCTCTTTCCAAACAACAGCAAGAAATTCCAGGCCATCAGGGAAGACATCCCCATGGGGCTTTTCCGCATGTGTTATTTCCTTGCATGTGCCTGCATTGTACCGCTATTTCCCTTTTCTGCATGCAATTTGCTCCCTCTAGTGGTCACTTCGATATTTTATCACTGTATATCTTTTTTACAAGCAACAATTAACGCGCTCATAAATAAAAGCTGGAGATACCACGATGATGATAATAAATAAAAGCTGGAGATACCACGACTGTTCCGTCAACTTTTTGGTTCTGAACAGCTGTGAGATACAGGGATAAAATACTGAAGCGGCCACCAGAGGGAACAAAATGTATGTGGAATGGGGGGGGGGGAAGTATGCAGTATGGGCACATAAGCAATGAAAATACATACAGAAAAGCCCACAAAGACACATTTAGTGTTGTTAGATTTCATGGTTACTCAACAGTTGTCCAGTTGCCATGACAGATCCATTCACAGAAGTCAAGATAATCAAACTCTTACCTCTTAAGAGTAAGTCTGGCTTTTGTGCACTGCCAAATCATCTGACCCACAAGAATGTCAGTCAGGTTCTTCATATATTCAGAGGACATGAACAGGGGTAAAGTGGATGACGGTGACATGCCCTGACCCCAACTGACACATCTTCATTGCAAGATCTCTATAAAATGCATGGGCATCCAAATGTAATCACTCTGAGTCATCAAGAACACTGAAAAACTGGGGTCCTAGTTGCCTGGAGATAGCTGTACGAGTGCCGGCTTTATACCGACCTTCTAGTGAACACGTACACATTGACAGAGGAGTCCTCTACAGACACCTGCTTCTTCTCTCAATGTCTTCTTTGCACGCACTTGCTTCTTTGCAAGGGATAAAGCTAAAAGGCTGTGTCCACTCCTAGGGCTACTTGGTAGACTCCATGGTGGTCTCACTTTCCAGGGTTCCTTTTTGTAGGTGAGGATCTTCAGATGGGCCTCAGTCAGGCAACAATTGGAGATGGGGTTCACATGCATCCAGCTTCTTGTGTCCTGCAACTGCCAGGACCTTTCCACACCCAGCACTAGGAATGGGCCTTGCTTTTCCTCCCTGGCCCTTCCCCCATCCACCCTTAAAAGGCCTCCCCAAGGTTGTGTCGCCTGGGGTTCGATCCTCTTGCCTGGCAGGGCCTACGACCAATGGCATGCCTGTCTGGCATTCCCCTCATTCCCCCCACAGCCCACCAGCTTTCAAAGGCCTCAGTGAATGATTTTGCCGGTTTCAGATTAGAGACTTCTTCATTGGGCAGAATACAAACATAGCTATTTTCTTATTTTATATATTACACACAATGTTATCTGAAGATTCCCACATCTTCTTTGTCAAAGCATTTGATAACTGTTTAAGCATCAGGTTTCTGACATGCAAAAAACCAGAAAGCTTTCAGAAACAGTTGAGGGCCATGCAGGAAGGTTGCTTCACGGTCATATTCTAAACTTTTTGTGCATTAGAACACATGTGCTTTCAGTCCTTTTTCAGACATTACAATGTACATGCGCTGAGAGGCCAGCAACTGCATGTAGAGCCCCCCAGTGCATGTCTGGAATGGGCAAAATACAGATTTGCAGCTTCAGTATATACAAACCAGAACCCTGAAAAACTCAGAGGTTTCATGTAGCATGTAAAGAGTCTACATGCAAAAATCCACACATTGCCCCTTTCAGACAAGGTGGTGACTTGTGTGTATCAGGAACATTAAAGGCTGCTTGTACTTCCAATCCACACATAGGGTTGCCAGCCTCCAGGCGGGGCCTGGAGATCTTCCGCTTTTACAACTGACCTTCGGCTGACCGAGATCAGCTCCCATGGAGGAAATGGCTGCTTTGAAGGGGGGACTCTATGGCATTGTACCATGCTAAGGCCCCTTCCCTCCCCAAACCCCGCCCTCTCCCAGATCCACCCCCAAAGTCTCCAGGTATTTTCCAACCCAGAGCTGGCAACCCTATCCACATGGGTGGCAGATTCCCAGTATGCATGATTTATTTATTTGTTTATTATTCCCATTTATATCCCGCCTTGTTGGACAAACTGACTCAAGGTGGCGTACAGACATTAAAATATAGGCAACCAATAAATACAGTATTAAAACCATAGTCACATATACAACAACATACTGATAAAAACAGTGTAAATGGTGGCGGCATTCAGGGTACAATATAATGGTAAAAGGCAGCATCCAATGGTGTATCATAAGGTCAGAAGATTTTCCTATGGTGCATTCATCAGTAGCGCATTCATCAGTGGCGGCTCCTAATCGGAAGCCTGGTGGAACATCTATTGTATGTTGCATATCAGATCACACAGTCAGATGTTATAAAAGACAAAGTGCTTCTCACTGGTCTGTGTCTTTTGTCCCCCTTTTCCTTGCCACCTCTGATTGAATTGTTTGGGTCCCCCCGCCTATATTTTGTAATCTGCTTGGAGTCTTGGTGAGAAAGGCAGGCAATAAATGAAATAAGCCAATAGATACATAAGGAGAGCATGTCTAGCTGCATGCAGTGTATGATCAGGTGATACGATTGTGCTGGCTGTTGCCTTACTGGCTGTCAGTGGCAAGGCGGGACGATGCATAGCACAATGGTATCACGAGACCATTGTGTTGAGCTTGATTTTAAGATAAGCACAGGGAGAAAGGAGGAAAAAAATGGCAGAGGCTCTTCTGTGTTGCTCAAAATCTGTCTTTATTGCACTGTTGCTGCTGGAGAACGGTTGTCTACATTGTGGTGGTGGAAAGCGCTGGAGAGACAGACAGAGACAGACAGACAGGCAGACAGACTATACTTGGTATAGTAAATGCCTATAATATACCAAGATCCAAAGATGTGAGGTGAGAAGAGGAAAACCAGAATCGCATTAACTGCAGGTCGAACAACAGGGGCTCATGATGGCATAAATGCTAAACCCATCAAGGTCGCTGCCTAGGAATAACCCACTAGGTTAAAACTCTTCTGCTAAAACCAACATTTTCAACCAGCCAGCCTTGTTCCGTTAAGTTCCAAGTGCAATTTTGTGGGTTAGAAAATAAAGCTTATATGAGGAAAGCAAAATAGTTGAAAGGTGTTCCATACTTGTGCAACAAAAATACCCCTTGATTTTTTTAAAAAAAGGGACTGTTTAAAACAGTCATTAATCAGCACCATGGCTAAAAGAAATATCAGAAATGGAACATCACTTAACATGCCAGCAATTAGCAGATTAACAGTTCTGTTGGTTTTGAACCTTTTCCCAATCTATGACCTAAGAAAATACCAAGGAACTCTTAAAAATACTCTACTGCTCAAGCAAGAGCAAAGTCCAACTCCATTAGAAGTCACAGTAAATTTAGCTCTATAGAGCTTAAGCGTGTTTGATGTCCCGTCCCTATCAATTTGGACGGGATGCCAGGCTGAGGGTTTTCTGTTCATGGAGACAGCGCATGAGGAGAAATGAGACTGGAAGAGCTCCAGTGTTCAAGCACAGCACAGCGTATTTAAACAACTCAGCTGTTATCTGTTTCTGGAGAAACAAGGAAACCCGATGCCAAACATTTGGATGATGCTGACCTTTTGAAGCACCAGACTAAAAGCAGAAAAATGCACAGGTGACTTCTGACCATTTCCAAAATGCCTCAAGACCTGCATGTGTTCATCCCCCCCCCCCCCCAAAAAAAAAACAACTTGGTATCTTTCTCTATTTTAAAACTGCCACAGATAATGAGAGGGGAAGCATGATTAGCTAAAATAAAAAGTTGGGCAAGGAGATCAAAGGTCAAATGCAACAGACTGGTCACTTGTCTCCTCCAATCAGAATCACTAAATCAGCAGAGCTTCTTCTTAGTCCAAATCCTTCCTCTCATTGAAAAGACAACATTCAAGCATTAAAATAATTCTGAGAAAGCCCTGTAAGGTTACTGTCTTAATCCTTCCAATGTCAATGGAAATTGTCCGTAAAATTATTTTCTCTTTTAATCCAAAAGACTTACTTGATATAGTCTAGGCATCATGTCTGGGTATCCTTTACTGCTGAAAGGTGACCTGAAAAAAAAATTAGGTTTCCTACAATTAATGCTCTGTGAAACATTACATTAGCCATGAACTTCCTGAGCAGTGCTTTCCTCATGCTCACTTCTGAACCCAAACTTTGTAAGCGAATGTCATGCATGTAAATGAACTGCTCGCACAGACACCCTCCCTGCTCCCCCAAAATAGGAGAAGAAAGGGAAGGCAGCCCACAAGGTTCATGAGTTTACTTTGACTATGACCGATGCAGTCACAGAGAATCATAGAGTTGGAAGGGATCTCCAGGGTCATCTAGCCCAACCCCCTGCACAATGCAGGAAAGTCAGAAATACCTCCCCTTCCATACCCCCAGTGACCCCTATTCCATGCCCAGAAGATGACAAAAAACCTCCAGGAACTCCAGCCAAACTGTCCTGGATAAACTAGACAGAAAACTAAATAGAGAAGAAAGTCATTGGGAGCCCTTTTGATCTCAGTAATGATTGCATTAGAATGGCCAACAGGTCAAAGTCTACTTTTGGTGGCTTCTCACCACGACCTCTGTGAAGGAACTCTTTTCTGCATTCATCTGAAAGGTACACCAGGTTGAATCCAGCCAGCTTTTCCACTTGATCTTACCTAATTCCCTTCCATCCCACATGGTTTTTGTACACACAGGTTCCGTAAGCTCCAGCAAGCCTTTTTGGCGGTCAAAGGGAGCCACTGTGGTAGAGCAGACAATGTTAGACTAGGGTCTGGGAGAGCCAGATTTGAACCTCCACACTATCATGGGATCTTTCTGGGTGACCTTGGGCCAGTTTCTCTCTCTCAGTATAACCTACCTCACAGGCTTCTTATGAAGATAAAATGGAGAAGGGAAGTATGTTGTAAGCCTCTTGGGGTCCCCATTGGGAAGCAATACTTTAGACCACGTGGTTTTTGGAACACAGACAGAACTAGGGCAGAAAGCTGAGCTTTGGATGAGACCCGGATATTGTTTTATTTATTAAAATATTTACATTCCAGCTCTTGATGTGCAGTCTTCAATGCTGACAAAGATTAAAACACAGCAGTACAAATAATTAAAATACAGCAATACTTTTAAAAAAAAACAGCAGATCAAAAAAGCTAACGCAGTATCACAAGTTCTGACAGCCATCAGAGTTTCTCATAAAAAAAAGAACTGCCTTGGACAGCAACACCAATGGAAAGGAGGAAAGAGATCTTCCCTAGAGAAGGATACCAGTCTCGGTGCCACTGCAGAGAAGGCTGCACCCTGTCCTGTACCATTGCGTGGAAGGAATCAGACCTCCAAAGAAAATCTTAATGCACAAGTTAGTTCATACTTGAGAAGGCAGTCAGAGTATCTTTACAACTTTAAACCTATTCAATAGTCCGTGTGCTATATCTGGTACTAATTTATACGTGCTCTTTGTTTAAAGTTATTTGATTAAAAAAAATCTGTATTCTGCAAGAATGTTTGCTTTATATTAAAACCCAAATGGATGAGAAATATATCCCAGCAAACATTGGCTTGGCTCAACTAGAGTGTTTCTGCAGATTTGTCTGTTCTTGCCCATGGAGCATGACTTTCTCACCTCTCCTCTCTCGCTGCAGGCCAACCTAACCCTTCAAATGTTGCTCCGGGGGGGGGGGGGGGTCCCCAAGATGTGAAGATGAGCTGCTGTCTTGGAGATACCTCTTTCATTCTTTCTTTGCTTATTTGTTTTACTTCATTCATATCCCACCTTATCCACAATGGGGACCCAAAGCGGCTTCCATCATTCTTCTCTCCTCCACTTTATCTTCACAATAACCCTGTGAGGCTAAGTTAGGCTGAGATTGTGTGACTAGCCTGTGGTCACTCAGCAGGCTTCCCTGGCAGAGTAGGGATTCCAACCTGGGTCTCCCAGGTCCTAATCCAATACCCTCACAGCTACACAATACTGGCTCTCATCTGCCTTCGGTAACTCCCAATATGATATCTACAAAGATCTATTTGCTTCTTCAGCAAAGCATCTCTTCCCTAAAGTGAAATCTTGGCTTTCTTCAATCTCCTCAGACCAGGAGGTGGTTCAGAAAACCACAAGAGGGAGAGCACACATTTCAAAACAGCTGTTTTCATCATAAGAGGATGCTTACCTTGCGACCTCCCACCATTTTTGGTTGGCTGCAGCACTGCATGGCAGCCATTTTGTGGTAGCAGCTGCTCCCTGTTCTCAAAACTCTCCAAGTGCCAACAGGCTCAACATTATTTTATTGGGGATCCCTGCCTTACACTGTATTGTTGTGTTTCACCACCATGGGAGGATGCAACTTTGAAAACAGAAATCCAACATGACAATATAGGCAATTAGATAATCAGATAATTAACAAAATGGTTGTGGTAGCTGGAGAGGGAAAATGGATGCATTTTTCCAGTGATAAAACATTGCTGGATGATTAGAGCTCTACCAACCCCTTTAAAGGGGTCCTGCTGCAGAATGGCTACCTGGAAATACAATGTCTTGATCTTGCTGATCAAAATGACCGACAACTCTGTATTGACTATTCTGTTAATTGACAGTCTGGAAAGAACTACAGAATACACACAATGAACACAAAGTACCATTAAAATTCACAAGACAGACAGCCCAAACAAATGTCTTGATCTAAACTTGGACCGACCAGCTGAGCACTATTATTTTTATAGAATCCCTGGACAATTCTATATTGTGGCATTCTGCATTTCATTTTCATAAAATATGTACCAAGATGAAATTCAAAATGTCATATGTTTGGAAACAATAAGATTTTGAAAGTCCAGAAGCCAAAGGTGATTCTGCAGTAATACAAGAGTTAGATATGAAGAGGGAGAGGGATGGAGATGTTCTCTCTTACTTCTGCTTCTTCTCTTTCTATTCTTTGTAAGTTGTTCCTCCCCCTTGATTCTTCCGATTCCTTCTCTTGCCCCTCATTCCTCATAACCTCTCCAATGCTTCTTTCCCAACTCCCCTCCCTACTGTATGCTTGGAATATTAGCTGAGCAAATCCTCTTTAGTTTACTACCAGTGGCCTTCTTTCTTGCCTAGGGTTGCCAGCTCTGGGTTGGAAAATACCTGGAGACTTTGGGGGTGGATCCGGGAGACAGCGGGGTTTGGGGAGGGGAGGGACCTCAGCATAGTAAAATACCATAGAGTCCACCCAAAAAAACAACTATTTCCTCCAGTGGAGCTGATCTTGGTCAGCCGGAGGTCAGTTGTAAAAGTGGGAGATCTCCAGGCCCCACCTGGAGGCTGGCAACCCTATTCTTGCCTACCCCTTCTTACCTTGGCCCTTCTGCTTTTCTCTTTGCAGGATAGCAGCAGCTCACTCTGTGGCATCCAGAGATGCATCTTCAAGCCCAGTGCAGCACAGCCAATGACTGCTAGAGGCTTCATCACCAAAACACTTCAAGTCTCCCTCACAAAACATAATATAGATACACGATATAGATACAGAACAGGAAGCCAAAAGCAGTTCTAAAAATGCATTTCATTTGGAAGAAGGAAAAAGCCTATATTCAACATTTGTTTGTTAAAGAAGACAACTTTGGAGAAGAAACATGTTCTGAAGCATGCCTGGTGTTTCCAACCCATGATTATTATGAAGAACTAATGAAGTACTAATTTAGAGGCCCAGAGTACCAGCAGAGGAGACTCTGGTTGCTTAACTTTCCCACTACTTTCAAATTGTCAAACACAGCCAATAAAACAAGATTTTCTTTTTAAAAAATTAATTAAACATCCATGGCCATCTTTACCTACATGTTCCCCTAATCATCAAACCAAAAACAATCCTGTCAGTGGAACAGTCGTGCAAATACTTGTCTGCTAAAGTAACATGTTTTTCTGTCCCAAGCATGGAGCAGATTCCAACCTTATGAACAATGCCCGCTATTACTAATTACTGATCTTGCATTTTTTTGTGTTTCCAAAATGCCATTTCAGTTTATGGCCAGAGAAGAAGTTTGGGGATCAGGGAAGTTCAGAATGAAGACTCCCACTTTGGAATCCTAGAGCTGTTATGCCAAACCATAACCTTCTCAGCTGTCAGACCCTTCTCCCTGCCATACTTATGTGATAGAAAATAAATGTTGAGCTGGGAGAGCCTGGAAAAGTTAAAGAAAAGGGGGGGAGAGGAAGAAAACTAGGGGACAAGAGCTTGGTGATGACAGAAACAAGGATTGCCGGGTGTTCAGTTTTGAACTGAACAGTCCAGTATTTTCCCTTTCTGTCCAAAATAAGAAAATAATGGACATATAAATGCTCAGTATTTTCTAATTACGTATTCCCAGGGGTCATTTCAAGCAGGAACACACAGGAATGCCATTCCGGGAGTAACAAGCCCAGGAGCGGGCACAGATGGTGATGCGCTGTGGAAAAAGCAAAAGCTTACTAACTTGATCTGTATTTTCATGCTTGTTGTAGGGTAGTTTCCCTGCAAGAGCAAAGGAAACCTAAAGTGTCTTTAGACAAAGTGTAAAGCTAGCTTGCCAGCTCTGAGTTGGGAAATACCTGGAGATTTTTGGGGTGGAGCCTGAGCGGTGGGTGTTGCCTTCTGACACACTTCCAGTGACGTCAAAGGGTGTGGCATATGCAAATATGTTATGCTAATGAGTTATGCTAATGAGCTCCTGCACCTCTTTTTTTATGAAATGACCCCTGAGTACACCTGAACAGCAGCCAAGCTCCATGCACACACTCTTTCTTTCCCCTGTGGCTTGACAAAGCACCAACACCCCGTCTGCTTGTTCTCCATTGCAGCCAGCAAGGTTTGAAAAGAATCATATCCACCACTCAACAACCAGGCAGGATGCTCCTGGAGAAACCCAATTGGCTCGACTGAAGAAGCTGGAAAGCTTTCATGGCCAATCAATTAGCTTCCCATGTTGGTTCCAGCTAACTGTGAGGGTAGATGGTTCTAGGATTGATTCCTCTAAAAAATATATCTTTGGGAGTCATGGTGAGAAAAAAGCCTGGAGAGATCGGAGGCAACGAGTCTTCTTATGTTCTTATGTATATACTGTTTTCCTTTCAGGACAATCAGGGTTTTAAAATGTTTAGCTTTGGATGGATTGCGTCTCTCACTGTACCCTTTTTATAGTATATGAAATAATCCTATGCAGATTTACTCCTTTCTAATTATTTCATTGATTTCATTGGGCTTAGAATGAAAGTAACTGCATAGGATTGAACTATATATTGTGTTAAATATAATCATGATGTTAGAAATGTTAGACTTTTTATTTAGAAATGTGTAACTATGACATTACAATAGATTTATTAGGCTTTAAGTTACCACAGGACTCTCTGGCCCCGTTTTCACAGCTATAGTAAATCGTAGGCACTCAATTAAATTTATGAGCAGTAAGCTTAGAACAGATAAAAGGAAGTACTTCTTCACCCAAAGGGTAATTAACATGTAGAATTTTCTGCCACAGGAAGTACTGGTGGCTACAAGCATTGGTAGCTTCAAGAGGGGATTGGATAAACACATGGAGCAGAGGTCCATCAGTGGCTATTAGTCACAAGGTATAGATGGAACACTTTGTCTAGGGCAGTGATGTTCTGTATTCTTGTTTGCTTGGGGTGGAACAGTGGGAGGGCTTTTGGAGTTCTGGCCCTGCTGGTGGACTTTCTGGTGGCACCTGGGTTTTGCCCACTTTGTGACACTGAGTGTTGGAATGGATGGGCTACTGGCCTGATTCAGTATGGCTTCTGTTATGTTCTTATGGGTCTGGACTGTATCACTTTCAGATTCAAAATGGAACAGTCATATTCAGAAATAAACAACAAATAAGAGAGCCAGATCTGGGAAACTCAGGCTCAAATCTCCATCGTGCCATGGCAGCTTGCTGGGTGAGTTCTGGTTACATGATAACGGTTTCTTGGTGTGACAAAGGTGGAAGACCGAGTGTCATGCATGATAAGATCCAGTTTGGTGTAGTGGTTAAGAGTCTAGACTCTAGTTGGGGAGAACTGGGTTTGATTCCCCACTCCTCCATGTGCAGCTGCTGACTTTATTTTTGAAAGGGCAACAAGAAGATGAATTTCAAAATACATGGTCAAGATTTTATACATGGTTGGAGGAATACAGTAAATGAACCATAGAGACTTTTAATATAACTGGAGACATTATAAACATTATTTACACTTACATGCAACTTTCATAGATAAACTACCTTGGTTTTTTACTTGTATTCAACATATAACTGGATATTGTAAGAAGTAAATCAACAGATACTACAAAGAGGGAAAGAGACCCCCCAAAATTTGTATGTATTATGTGTTTGCTTTTCTTTTGTATGTTTTATCTGTTTGTCTGCATTACAATAAAAATTAAAACAAAACAAAACAAAGAAGTGTCGATTTTGATAAGAGACCTGAAATCAGGCAGACCTCCAGGGATACACCTAATACCAGCTGAAATATTCAAGAGCAACCCAGGATGGTGGAGTACTTTATTAACACCTGTGTTCACCAGAATCAATTTGATAGGTACAATCCTGGAAAATTGGAAACATGCTCTTAGTTCCTACATTTAAGAAAGGTGAATAAACAAATCCAAGTAACTACTGGCCAATTAGCCTGTTACCAGTGATCAGTAAATTATATGCATTTCACCTGTATTATAAGTTAAATGACTGGATATACTCAGAATCAGTTCTGGGAATAGAGCAAGTAGGATTCAGACAGGAAGCCTCAGCCATTGATCATCACTGTATTATTCTAAGCCACTTAGCAGAAAAAATATATTCATTACTATGTTAGGGGAAAGTTATGTGTGGCTTTCATGGATTTGAAACTCACATTTGATTCAATCCCCAGGGCATATTTGTGGCAAAAAAATTAGGAAAACCACCATCAATTGTAGATTGCTGTGGCTGATACAGTCTCTGTATGATAATCCAACAGCCTAGGTCAGATGTGGGCCAGATGGGCAACTGACAAGAAAATTTATCTTGAAATCTGAAGCAAGGATGCCTGATGGCTTCACTACTCTTTAGCCTGTTTTTAAATGTTTTAGCACTTGCTCTTAAACAAGACCAGTTCCACCTGCCAAAGCTTGGGGCTCCAGAAATGCCTGTTTTATTATACATTGATGATACAGTTTTAATATCGCAATCTCCTATTGGGCTATGAAGATCCTTCTCTAACTATTGTCAGGAACAAGGCCTAACAATCTGTTTAGTTTCACAATTCCAAGGTATAGACAAGCAATTATGCTCACAAAATTAAATGTGCTACCACCCACAGTTTCTGAAGGGTGTATGTTCAGAATACTATTCTCAGATAGATACTGCAGTAGTGGTTTAGGCAAGATAGAAAGTCTGACCTATGTTCTGTTTGAATGTCCATGGTATAAGGAGGCTAGTGAGAAATTGATTAAACCCCTTATGCAACAGTGGAATGATTCTCCTCCAGATATTTTAGTTACTAAATTTTTAATAGATTCTAAACTAGAAAACATTATTTTTAAAGCTAAATTTCTTGTTCAGGCCATGAGAACTTGGGCAGCCTGTAATAGGACATCCTCCTTTTTATATATGTCCTTGTTCTCTCTGGCCTGAATTCTTCCTTTCTTCCTCTAATTACCACCCAGGTCTGACCAATGGTACTTAAGACCTGTAGGTCAGAGGAGTAAAGTAAAAAAGAATGCGGGGCGATGTTGGGCCAGTTATATATTCTCAGACTAACCTATCTCACAGGATTGTTGTGAGGATAGACTGGAGGAGTAGAGAATTATGTAAACCACTTGTGGTCCCCATTGGGGAGAAAAGTGGGGTTAAATGAAGTAAATAATTATAATAAAAGAAATAAACCCTTATACACCTCGAAAACTAGATGTCAGAGAGAAGAGTTCCAACACAGTCTTTTCCCTGGCAAAGATGTCTGCAGAGATCATTCATGCTGTGTTATTGCCCCTCCAAAGTTGAATAAATCGGGGCGGGGGGGAATGGACTAGCTGAAGGAGTTTGAGGAAAGTCGTTTGAACCAGCACCCATGACAAAACATGTGCAACGCTTAAACATATGTTCATATTTTATTGGTGTCCCCTGGATAACATAATATGATCAGGAACTCAGTGGTTTTGCTTTTCAGAAGCTATAAAATAGCTCCATAAAGAACACTTAACTTATTATTGGCTTTGTCTGTTGAATTTCTATGTCACACAACCATTTTAAAACCCAGAAATCCCTGTATGTATTTGTATGCATTAAAAAGGGGGGGTATAGGATGTTATAGTAATGCTTAGGGTGTCAGATTAGAACTGGGTAGATTCTGGCTAGGATTGCCAACTGCCTTAATAGGGTCTTATTTACCTCCATGCCATTTAAAGCTTTGTTGACTAATTTCCACACATAAGCCTCTGTTAAAGGGACATGGCATTTTTCTTTTTTATTGTGTGTGTGTGTAAGTAGGTGTGGCCCTGACACAGATGGCTTTAGCTACTGTAATCCTGTCTAGGGATGGGCATGAACCAGCTCACAAAGTAAAGTTTGCGATGAATTTTGACTGATTCATGGTTTCATGAACTGAAGTTTATGGCAGGCCAATTGACACGAATTTTCAAGCAATTTGTGGAGGTTTGTCCTAGTTTGTGAATGGATACACTTTAGACAGTCTCCACTCAAACAAAATGTTTACTAAACTTCAAAGCAATGGGGGGGGGGGCAGACATGGAATTCTCTAGCCTTGGAATCACTGTTGTCAGTTTCAAATTAGTCATGTGAGTTTCAAGAGGCCTCTCCCCACCCTTTGCTGGCATTCCTTTGGGTTCACTTCCCATTTTTTTTTTGCACAGAGCTTGCAAAATCCCACCCCTCTTGCTTGGATTTGTGACTCTGTGCTTTGAGATCAGTCCTTTTAAGCTTGTGTTGCCAGTGGCACTGGGTTCTGCTGGACATTCCGTACACTGAACCGGTAGTGCTGGGCTTGTACACCCCCTTGCTTGGATTGTGATTCTGTACTTCACATCAGTCCTCTTGAGCTGGCATTGCCCCAATGGCACTGGGTTCTGCTGGGCACGAGTGCATTGCTCTGGTTCTTCAGGGCTTGCACACACACACTTTGCTTGGAGTCCAATTCTGTGCTAGACATCAATCTTGTTGAGCTGGCATTGCCACAATAGCACTGGATTCTGCTGGGTGCTCTTTGATTGCACTGGGCACTCAGCACATTGCAATTGTTCTGCTACACTTGCACAAATGCCCCTCATACCACCGCCTTCAGTTTTTACTGCAAAGATTCTCTGGCTTGTCCCAGTCCTGTTGGGTTTGCACTGTCCTGGTAGCACAGGTTCTGCTGGGCTTGCACAATGTCTCCCACCTTCCATTTCTACTGTAGAGATTCTCTGGAACTTTGATTCTGTTCTGCTGGGCTTCTGCTACCCTTGCTTCTTCTTTTTGCAGTTTTCCCCCCTCTATTGGAACTTTTGGGGGGGCTGTAACTCAGACCCCATTAATCCAATCCTCACCAAGGGTCAGACTAGCCTGAACTATCCAGGTCAGGGCAACAAACTTTTATCAGGTGTGTCCAGTATTTTTCTTGAAACCATCTGGCAATCCTACAGAAGAGCACCTTGATCCACTGTTCCCACCCAGGATCAATCTTTCCAAGCTTTACAAAATGTTTGGGGAAACCCTGGATTATTTTTATGAACTCTCCCCAAAAGTTTCAGAAACATGTTTTGCTTTCCAAAACAAGATAGGTGGGTTTTTACCATTGCTACTATTAATTGTTCTCGGTAAGTCTCATTTGCATTCATAAAAACTCCCCAGCCCTCCATGTTGTTCTATATAAAGCCACAAGTGGTCTCTCCATTCCCTCACCCCAGATGATGAAACAAGCCCTTTCCCATCTGAAAATTATTAGAACTGCATCCACTTAGGCAGGGAAACTCATAACACTTCTTTGTTTTTTGTTTGTTTTTTAAAAAAATCCCCAACAATCTTGATGTATTTTTGCAAGGTGAATTATCTTGATCTGAAAACTCTGCAACTTTAACTGATTACTAACTGGGAAGGACATGAAAGTAAAACCGCAAAGAGTTCAAGGTGAAGGGGATGTACTCCTTGTGGACATTTCCATTTGTCAAAGGAAATATGTAACAGCAAATCCTAAACTCTGGAGGATGATTAGTATCCGTTTTACTAATTCAGGATGCAGTTATTGCCAAAGTTCTCTTATTCACAGCTTTTTAAAAATCAAAAGCTTATCTAAGGAGATTTATTTCACTCCACTTGAACTCTACATGTAATACATATGAAGGATTATTGTAGTTATTTAGTTGAAGGTACACATTCAATATGCCATGTGGAATTAGTCTTCCCCTTTACATCACCTTCAACTGTAGACAGGGTTGCCAGGTCCATGTTGGGAAATACCCAGAGATTTGGGGGGGGGGGAGCCCAAGGAGGATGGATTTGGGGAGAAGAGGGACTTCAAAATGGCCATATTCTCCAGGTGAACTGAGCTGTCACCTGGAGATTAGTTGTAATCCTCTCAGGACACTTCTAGCTGCTACCTGGAGGTCGCTAACCCTAAGAATAATGCTGCAGTGTCTACCTTCCACAGTGGTCATTCTCTCCAGTCTCCAGCAACCACCTGGAGGTTGGCAGCTTCACCTGTAGAGCAATCCTAAACAGAGTGACCCCCCTTTTGAGCCTATTAATTTAGAAAAGTGTAACACTGATCAGGATTCTACTTTTAGCGTAACAAGAAACATAAAGGAATGTTACTCTTTTAGAAACAATAGCGTATGTGAAGAAGGGGAAGAAGAAATTGTGAAGATCTGAAACTGAAGGCATTTCCTTCATGTAGAATTATACCCTTTCATCACAGATGAATGACTGTGCCTCTCAAAAACTCAGATTTCGGGTGCAAAGCCGGTCGCTTTACAAAACCTGCCAAATAGGTCCCAAGTGTAGAGTAAATTTCCAGTGTTTCAGAAAAAACATATGTGTAGTGTGCAATTCCCTTTTGTACCTTCAGATTCGTTTTTCTGCATTTGTTCATAGAGTAAAGAAGTGACAGAAAATAAAGGTCCAGGATATACAGTTAGACCTGCTGGTAAGAGAGAATATTGACTTTTGAGATCTCATTTTGAACGTATGCTTCTGAACAGCCCCTCATCCAAATTTCTCTCTTGAAGAGGGGTTTCTGAATTACCTGGCATTGTTTTCAAATAATGCAGATACATGAAGAATTCTCTTGTTTCATTTTTATTTCCAGCTTTCATACATGGATCATATGAAGCTCACCACATTTCCCCATTGTTTCTCAATCCTCTTGCATTTTACCCTATTCTCCCTCCAGGTTGTTCAGAAGAAGAGTTGGTTTTTACACCCCATTTTTTCTCTATCCTAACGAGTCTCAAAGTGGCTGAAAATCCCCTTTCCCTTCTTCTCCCTACAACAGGCCTTATGTGAGGTAGGTGGGGCTGAGAGGGTTCTGAGAGAACAGTGACTGGCCCAATCCTGGGTGAACAGGGATTTGAAGTCACGTCTCCTTAGCCAAAGTCCAGCACTCTAGCCAGTACACCCCATCGACCCACAGCATCACCACTAAATTACCAAAGTGCACAAATGGGTTGACAAAATACAGAAAAAGCAATCTATGGTTGTGTTCAGATGGCTCTTTTGAGCCACGCCAGGCATGAGTGCCTGGTGGATTTTAAAGTGCACGTCCAGACTACAAGATCTGGGAATCATGCCGCTTCTGTGATCAGCCCGCCGATCCCCGTTGCTGATGCACTACAATAATGTGGATGCTTTCCCACGGGATGTCTCCATGGGTAACCTGCAGTAGGGTATGCTGTGTAGCTGATATGTCCTGCAAGATTTTAAACTAGGTCAATTAGAGGCGGCACTCTTATCGTGGCAAGCTGCCAGTCTGTCCGCAGCCTCTGTATAGAATAGTGCTGTAAACATGTTTCATCACCAGAATTCCAGGCTGTTGAAGGGGGCCTTTTACTCAGCCCTCATGCTCCCAGCATATCCTGACCATGGTCAATTGACAGGGCTGCATCTTCCCCTTGAAGCAGAAACCAACATGAGAAGCCACAAAGCACACTTTCAGTGCAATCCTAAGGACACTTTCCTGGGAGTAAGCCACCAAGCAGACTTCAAGAGAATTCTGAATAGATCTGCTGTTCAATTGTTACACAGTCGGGGGGGCGGGGCGGGGGAAGTTGGACATTTGCTTTAGTAATAGATAAGCCACTGTCATATGGTACCTTCTCGCACTGCTCTGAAACATCACACCCCTGTAAATGGTGGTTGCCTGCCCATGGACCAGGCGCTGGCATTTGCCTACCCTCCCACCTCTTCAGAGCGAAGCACGAGGGTAGGGGAGCCTATCAAGGATCAGAGTGGGAGGATGGTGCAGAGTTGTTTTCTGTTGCCCCAGAAGGCTGGACCAGAACCAATGGGTTGAAATTAAATCAGAAGAGTTTTCTGCTAAACATTAGGAAGAACTTCCTGACAGAGCATTTCCACAGTGGAACAGGCTTCTGCGGGAGGTGGCGGGCTCTCCTTCTTTGGAGGTTTTTAAACAGAGGCTGGGTGGCCATCTGACAGCAATGCTCATTCTGTGAACTTGTGCAGATCATGAGAGGAAGGGCAGGAAGAGTTGCATCAGTGCTTCTTTCTTGTGGCCCTTTCTTCCACAGCCAGGGAAATGCTGATCACCACTTTGGGATTAGGGAGTATTTGTGAATTTCCTGCATTGTTCAGGGGGTTGGACTAGATGACCCTGGAGGTCCCTTCCAGCTCTATGGTTCTATGATTGATAAACACAGAGACATCTTTATAAATTTTCCATTCCCTGTTTCAGGGAACACCTCAGAACCAAAAGAGTCCTCAAAAACCTTAACAAGTATGCCCTTCATTGAACTGAAGCATGAATGGTAATGGATTAATTTTAGGCACCCCACTTAAATTGACAGAAAATGATTGCAAAACGTTGGATACCTGCAGTGCAGAAACAGGAGGAGGAGAACATACAAGGGGGCTTTGGCAGAATTCTGAAGGCTGTCCAGATCAGATGTGTTTGTGGGAGGGGAGGTATTGTGTAACTGGGTAAACTGGAGCAGACTGCCACAACTATGAACTTTCAATCAATCTGTAAGTCCCAGGAGTTTATTACGCTGACATTGTGGGTGACCAGCTCTAAGCAATTTCCCCTTCAGATTAATTATCCCATAATTTCCTATTTATATTCTTCCACATTCCTCCAAATTATACAATCCCACTTATCCCCACTGACATGACACTGTATTTGTGTATCTTTGAATGGCGAAGTGGCAGAGACTTCTTTCTTTTTTTGCCACACTAACAGCTTCGTCTTGAACCCTTTGCCTTTCTAGGAAGCAATTTTTGCTCGTGCTGCAGACCATGCTGAAAAGATCTTGCACGGTTTCACTGCTAGGAGATTATAACGTAAACCATTTCTTCATACCAGGTCTGGTAACACTTTAATATAATAGCCTCGTTAATTAATGATTAACTACAGAGAATGTTCTTACACAAGCAGATATGACACACTCATTAATGCCGAGTGAGTTCATCATGATTAGGGTTGTTATAATAAACACAAGACAAAGGGGCTACCTGGGATTAAATAAACCAAAAACTCTACAATCAGACTCTCATCCCTGCAAGGCATTCAGTTCCATTTTGGAAGTACTAATGAAACTTAAACAGATAGTCCCCAAAGTCTCCAGGTATTTTCCAACCCACACTTGGCAACCCTAAAGGGAGAAGGAGTATTGGAGGTGGGGAGTACCACATAGGCGTCAACTACAAGGGGGCTTGAGGGCTCGAGCCACCTCCGAAATTTCCCGGGGGGACTGAGCCCCCCCTGGGAAAACGGAGCGCCCGCCACCGCAAGTCCCTGGGCCCTTCCTAGGGCTGCCGCCACCTCTCTTCTTCCCTCCCCCCTGCCGGCCTGGCTGCCTCCATCCCTCCCTCCCTCAGTCCATCCAGTCTGGGCATTTGCTTAGCTGGCCCCAGACAGATGGAGGGAGGGACGGAAGCAGGAGTGGCCAGGCCGGGGGGGAGAGGCAGCGGCGGCGGGGACATGGTCCCAGCATGCACGCATGCTTTGTGTGCGCGCACAAGCCCCCCCCCCCCCCCCCGGGAATTAAAAACTTGACGCCCCTGGAGTACCATACCAATGGTGCAAATTGTATTTCCCTCTTTTGCAATAAATATAGTTGCTCTGCTTAAACCAAGCTGTGTGAGTAGAAGAGGAGGGGTCTTTAAGAAAGTAGGTCCTAAGCCTTGAACTTGCCCTTAGTTCCAACACCCAGGTTACATACTATATATGAAAAGTTTGAGTTGAAATTTGGTGAATTCTATTTCTTTAGGTCAAGGAGGAACATGTGCCAAGGGATCTAATGTTGCTGGCTGACTCACTGGAACATGGAGATGTACAAAGAAGCTTCTACTCCTTACCCAAAACCTTGTCCTCCTTGATCTCATTTTTCTCCTTTCTTCTATCTCCTTAGATGTTACCCAAGGCTGATATATGTTACCCAAGCCCAAGCTTTCATCTCTCCTGGAGGGGAAATATGACTACAAGCATACATCTCTGACTGGGGAGACAATAAACACTGGAAATAGGTCATGGCTGTATGATAGAACATCTGTTTTGCATGCTGAGGATCCCAAGTTCAAACCCTAGCATCTCCAGCTAAAAGGATCAGGTGGTAGGACATGTGAAAAGCCTTCACCTGAGACCCTGAAAAACTGCTGCCATGTAGAACAGACAACAGTGGCTTTGACTGACTCGGTATAAAGCAACTTCATGTTTGTATGGTAAACCCAAGACAGAAGTCACAGAGAGTGATGGTGCTGATTGAGTAGCCCTGACACTGCTACCATTTGTGCTGTCAGCTCTTATCCTCCTACCACTACCCTAGATAGCAGCTCCTGTCTCTGCTCGCCAGTAGCATAAATACTTTTCTAAGCAAGGGCACCCTTTAGGGAGATGTGCAGTTGTGTTTCTTCCATGATGGGTGCACAGAGCCACCTACATTCTGGCTCATAATGCTATCCAGAAATACTTTTTTCTGGAATTTCATCTTGGAAGGAAACCTTTGAATCTTGCTATGAATTCCTATACACACGCACTGAGGTTTTGGGCAAATCCTAGAGCATTGCTCGAAGCAATTGTGCCATTTCCTGTTTTGGACAAATCCTAGAGTATTGCCCCAATATGTCACTTTCTCTTCATGGAACACTTTAGTAAAAGGTAAATGATTTATATGATCTGAAGAGAAACCAGAATATGCTGGCCAGCCACCCACCCACCCCCAATTAACTTCCCACCAGCCTGTCAAGCGGTGGCAGGGAACAGGGTTTAATGCTGTGAAGTCCCATACTGCAGCTCCCCACACACATCACAGACACACTGAAATCTCTCCCTACCGCTCACCCCCTTTAAACCTGGAAGAAAACAGCTTTGGCTTGCCTTACTCAGATCTAACTCTGGATGCAACATAGTTGGCTTAACTAGCACTTCCTTATCACTTTTGTGCATGTACCAGCATATCTCATTGATCTGCAAGTCAGGGACTGGTCAGCATTCATGAGAATGAATTGGTGGGGTGAACTCACTCTTCCCTTGGCATCCTGTGCTAATTAACTGCCTCGATGCTAGTACCCAGGTGTGACAGGATTAAAGAAAAAAAACCTATGACCAGCAGAGTGTGTTCATAGAACCCTGCTGAGTCACATGACAGAGGGAGGAGGGGGCCGTTTGGGCTCAGAGCTCTTGGTTATTGTCGGTTAACAGACTCAGAAGGGAAGCGCTGAGGGAGTGAAGCGACTTTCGCCTTCTGAAGAGACTGTGGAGAATTCTGTTTCTAGCAAGGAACAGACTCAATCATAGTGAACTAAGCGAACACAAACACTAACATACATCGATCCTGGCAAGCCTGTGAGATGTGGTGGTGGGAGGGCTGAACTCTGGCAGGGTCTAGACAGCTGTGTAGAGGCCAGCTGGGACTCAAAGAGACCAGTAAGACACAGTTATAGAAGAACCACAAAGCAGGACAGGAAAGAGCATAATAGAAGAGTTGAGTGAACATGTAACCATCTGTATGCAACAACAACAAAAAAAACCCATAAGCATACGGCCTGAATGTAGTCTGAGGACCAGTGCCAGCCCTTTCAACCACAAAGAGTCCTCTGTACAAACAACCGATATTCCCCTATTGTGTTCTGCCAATAAATTACAGTTTTATTTTATCTTGAGAAAACCTTGGTGCCTGACTCAGAGTTTTAAAAAAAAACCAATCCCCGAAGAGACTAGTTAAGAGGAGAGGGACCTGAGTAGTATTCATAGACCGCTGGGCCAATCTGTTCCCTCAGAGGGAAAGTTCAAACCACAGCTTGAAAAGAGGAGTAGGGTCATACCAGGCTACAGAATTGCCCTCTTCAGCTCTCACCAAGGTGCCTAGTGAAACCAACAGGAAGATCATTGCCAGTATGTTTTAGAGGAACACCCCCCCCAGGGCATTTAGACATATGAAAGTCACTGTGTAATTGACATATTGTTTTGGGCAAGACAGACAGGCCAAACTATTTTTCTGGCCTTTCTGTATTGTTTTATTATGCACAGCTTTCATACGAATGCTGAACTAAGGCCCCTCTCCATCACCCCACTCTGCCCTGGTTTCCCATCTTTTCAGCTTTATCCCAGCCAGTTTATAAAATCAGGTCCAAGAGAAAATGACCCGAAGTTCAACTGGAACAAGTTTTAAATAATAATTCTAAAAAGACTCCAGAAAGGAGGAATTAATTCTGACACATCCTATCAGCAATTTGTGTCATCGTTTGTCTTTCATTCCCCCAGATAATTGAAATCAACAAAAGATAATCGCTTTTGAAATTACCAAAAAATTTCAACTGGAAAGAATTTTCTTTGCTCCTCAAGCTTTTATTGCTATTTTTTAAATAAAAAAATCTCCACATCTTTAATCTTTTTGCTCGTCTGCGATCGTATGCAATGCAGATGGGCAGAAGAGGAAACACTTGGCCACTTTCCACTCCCGAGTCAAAGAATGAGAAACAAAGAAAATTGAAAGCAAACCCACCAGATAGGGGAGAGTCAAACAAAAAAAAGGAACACTTTTATTACTCAGAAGCTGGCATGAGCACTCGGTGGTATTTGTACAATGGTGAGGAGGACTTTAGGCCGGAACGCACTGGGCCGTATAGGAAAGAAAAAGATCCCACAACTGAAGGAAGCTCCTGTCAGCAGAGTCTTGTAAACAAAATGCACTCCAGGACAGGGGACAGCAACAATAGGAAGTCAAATTAAATTGCCTCCTTTCCCATCTTCTGTTCATGCCTTGCATCTGAGTAAGAGAGGGAAAGAGGCAATCTATTTCCTCTCGTCACTGCAGACCCTGCCCTGTGGAACATTTTGCTTGGGAGGCTCTACCAATCCGCAGAGAGCTGCTGCAGGATGAACAGGAGGCTGCTTGAGGAAGAAGAAAGCAGGAAAAGATATGCTCTGCCAACACTTCCCAGGAACTCTTCCCATCGTGCCAAACCGCCCTCTCAAGGCCAAACGGCATGTTACGGTAAACAAAGGGTGTCCATCAAAAACAACTTCACCTGTGATGCATCCTCCACTCCTTCCCCCATGGTGCAGTTTTACTTAAGCTATGCTTCTCAAGGCATCACCTGGAGCATTTCCTTGACTCCCCACGTTGTTGACTGTCATTGGTCAGAGAGGTGGGTATACACCACATGATGGAGTAACATCACAGGTGAGTGGCAGCTCGGGTTCCAGGCTGTGGTGGCACCAGCGCTGAGAGGCTTGGGATCTGGGGTGAGCTGGCTGGGAAGCCCTCCGGGAGTGCCGCACTAGCTCCTGGCACCCCCACCTCCCCGCCCAGAGCAAGGAGGAACTGGCTGGCTGGCTTGCCCCACACTCCACTCCGGGCCCCGGGCTCCACCAGCTCCAGGCCCCAAGCCCCGCCAGTTTTTTTAAAAAAAATATGTTCCATGGTACAAGAGGGAAAACATGACACAGGGAAGCAGTGTTGGGCGGGCAGGTGTGCCTGTCATAACACACAGCTTGAAAAGTGTTAAATACTGGGTTCTGGATGCATTGCAGTGATCAGCTCATATTTATTTAGTGATTTCAGGAACACAACAAGGATTGAATCCAGGGCTGGCTGGCTGCCCTGTTTATAAAGCATGCCAAGACCACACCCTGACACACCCCACTCCCAACAATAGGCTATTTACATAATACCACATCTCTATTGGCCCTCTCCAGGATCCTGGTAAGCTATTGTTCTGGGGTAACAAGCTCAACCTTTTCCAGGTGCTAGCTCTGGGATGACTCAGGCTGTGGTCACAAGGGTCCTTTAAATCCAGGAGTCATGCTGTTTCCTCCCGGATTTAAATAGCCTAGGAGTTTTTGTTTTGGGTTGGGATGATCACACATCCCAACCTGGCGTTGGCAGCAGCTCGGGGTCCAGCCTGTGGTGGCACCGGCGCTGAGAGGCTTGGGATCTGGGGTGAGCTGGCTGGGAAGCCCTCCGAGAGTGCCGCACTGGCTCCTCGTGCCCCCACCTCCCAGCCCAGAGCAAGGAGGAACTGGCTGGCTGGCTCGCCCCACACGCCGCTCCGGGCCCCGAGCCCCGCTGGCTGCTGCCTGATTAAAAAAAGCAGGGAGAAGGGGAGAAGCATGCCGAGGGGTACCAGGTGGCGGCGGCTGGTGGGGCTCGGGGCCTGGAGCTGAGCGCGGGGTGTGTTTTTTTTATTTTCTTGCACTTGGGCGCTTGAGTGCCCAAGTGCCCAAGTGCAAGAAAGGGAAAAAAACGGGAGGGACAATCAGACAGCCCTCTCTCTCAATCATTGCAAGAAAGGGCTGCCCAGATCAGCTCAATCGCGGGTTCCAAGCGTGACTCCTGGGAAAATACTTGATTTTCCCGGGGTCAGAAAACGCGCAAGGAACCCGCAATTGAGCCCTCTTCAGTGCGGGAGTAGCCGCGGCCGGTCTGATCGGCCCCTTTAAATGAGGGAGGAAACAGCAGTTCCTCCTGCTTTAAAGGGCCGTGTGACTGTGGCCTCGTGCTCAGTGCACAACAAAAAGTCTGCAGAACTCTTGCCTCTTGCCTTTCATCATTCTCCTGGAGAACCCTACCTTCCAAGCATGCTTTCAAAGGTCCCTTCTTCTTTTACCCCAAGGAGCTTGTCTGCCTTCCCCCCACCTAGGATCCCATCAGGTTAGCCAAACACTGCCATAAACCTTTCTGACCAACAGCCTATAACTACGCCTGTGTATGAATCACAGTTCGGTCACCAGTTGTGAGCAATACTTGCAACTACTTGCTTGCTTATTCTAAATTTTATTGCAGCTTGTTTCCTACAGGCATGTTCCTACCCGGCTCTCCTGCAACCATCCCTGCCCCCTCCGCCATTCACAAAAGAAGTGTTTCCTGGTTGTCTCAAACCTTCTGGGATGAGCACGGGGGGTGGCTCTCTCTAATACTCCAGCCTTGTCTATTTTGGCTGCCAGGCTCTGAATGGATAAGCATGTTTGCATCCATCACATGTGCTAAAGTGGATTGCAAAAACTTGATACCCATCTTCACAGCCACCTGGGAATTCTTCTTTGACCCAGCAAGTTCCGAGCACGCGCCAATACAATTAATGCCAGCCATTAATTAATGCCATTGATTGTGCTGGCACAAACACAGCACAGATGAATTTCGAGGCTCTATGGAAGACCTTGCCCAAGCAAGCATGAGCCCAGAGCAGCCAGCCATCATGTTCAGTGCTGTCCACTGTGCAGATGGGAAGCTACTTAAAATTCTGCCAATAAATCATCAAGGAACAGGGTTCCTGACTTGAGAGAAAACAGGCAAATAAGATACATTTGATTTTCAAACAACTTATTTGTGAAAACTGAACCATCTCCTGTTTGGACCTTACGGCAGCTTGCTGACATGTAGGAAGCTGAGCCACTCGGTACCAAAAGCTGCATATTCCCCACAATCGTCACTAAATCCTTCTGTGCCTGACGTTATAGATGGTGGGGGATGTGCTCATCAGGATCCCACACAGAAGCTTTGTCCTGTGCTGCCACAGCAAGACAAGCAGCACCAAGACATCCAGATTTACTCTACCTGCCATAGCAGTCCTAGACTACAACATGCTGCCATTCAGGGCTATTTGGGGGCAGGAATTCAGCTGGCTTCCGGCTGGCTTCCGAGTTGGCCACACCTACAGCCTCCCCCCCTTGGGTTTCCCAGGTGACTCGCAAGCCATGGGGTGCCTGGGGAAGCCAAGCCGATCCAGGGAGGGAAGGCAGTTTAAACTGCCTCCCCTCCTCAGGTTCCCCAGGTGCCCCGCAGTTGCGAAGCACCTGGGAAAGCTGACCCAGAAACTGCCTTCCTTCCCTCGGGTTCCCCATGAGCCCTGCAAGCCACAGGGTACCTGGGGAAGCCAATCCCGGGAGGGAGCTGTGCTGCCGGGGGTGTGGCCTAATATGCTAATGAGTTTCTGCTGTTGGGTGTGGCCTATTATGCTAATGAGTTCCTGCTGGGCTTTTTCTACAAAAAAAGCCCTGCAGCCATTGTATTGTTTCACCAGTACATGAGGGATGGACTCGCTCCAATGATATTCAAGCCCCTTCATGGCTCCTCCCCAGTTTGATTGAATTGAAAATCCCCTTGCACGGCTGAACTGCTTCAGTGCTGACCTAATGCACAGGGCAGGGCATGCAACAAAACAGTGTCTCTGAACATGCCAGAAAAGAAGCGATAAGGACCTTAGATGGCTCCACATCCAGTAAAGGGCCATATATCAATACAAAAATGGATGCAACTATCATGGCTTTGTCCACAAGAGATCCTGGGAAGTGTAGTTTGTGGAGGATAACTGAGAATTCTCTACTGGCAGCATCCACACCGAATTCTTGCTCTCTCTCAGCTTCGTAAGAGGAGTGGGGGTTTTGAAAGCACCCACGGAAAATCGTCCCTGAAGTTTTCCCCTACTTTGTTCCCCAGCCAAGAAAAGATGGTCTAGAACTGCATCTAAAGGCTGAGTTACTTTGGGAATACAGAGGGAAGGCGCATGTGTGTTTTTAACGTGTTTTTGCTTGCTTTTAATTTAACAATGTTATTGTTCTTGCTGTAGTTTGTCTATGGTCCCGTTTTGTTATCAGCCATGCCATCTCACAGAGGGGCAGTTGGTTCTCCGATAGGAAGTAATGCCATACACCCTTCATATAAAAATCACTCCAGATAGAAATTAAATCTATCTCATAAGCCTGGCCTGGGACAAGAAATGAATGGCAGGCACAGCCTGGGGGAAAGTATCCAGGAGTTCATCAGAGGAAGCTGGCTTGATAATAGTTCTCACCCATCCTACAGTAATGTACATTGGACAACACTGAGGTCTCTCAGGGAAACAGCATCATACCTCATGGTAACCTCTTTTGTCCCCATCTTGCTTCCCCCATGTGCCCACTTAGCATATTGACAACACCTGGAAGTGCCTCTTCATCCTGCTCATCAAGGGGCACCCACAGATATTATCAGCTCTGGGGTAGCCATCAAGCTCTGCCCAGTTCTTTGATCTCAGTCCAGGGATATCACTAACCATTTGCCGTAAGTTATCTGTGACTTGATGGTCAAAAAAAGTATTATGCTATTTAAGACTATACTGTTAACTTGCCACTTAAGGCAGCAATCCTAGGTATTCTCATCTGGGCGTAATCTCATGGAACCCACTGGACCTTTCTTCTGAAACTCTGAAAAAACATACACAGGCTCAACATGGGTATCCGTTGGAGATGGCAGCCATGTGTACAGAGGAAGGGAGAAGGCCAGTTGATTTTTTTTCCTGTAATCAAACTCTCATGTTTTATTTACATTTTCCTACAACTGGAATATGATTAATATGTACATATTAATGTGTCAAATGTCATACTGCTGTAGTGGAAATAAAATTAAGTGATTAATAGCAATAAGAAAACACACACTGGTTGTTGACAGCTGCCGTCTCTGAATTCTCACTGTAACAAGCCATATGCTGAAACCCAAAATTGGGATACTTGCAGTAACTGGAGGGTTTTTTAAACAAAAACCATCATCATTTATTTTTTTCCATTATAGTCCGAACAATGAGGGGACCACAGAGATCGAGTGATCCCAAGCCAGCAAAGGCTTGGTGAATACAAGGAGAGACTGTTCCAGCATCGAGTGCTTAGAAAGTGGGGTACACACAGTACTGACACTGCCATTAAATACAGTGCAACAGCAAAAAGGGGAAAGTGGAATCAGAGAACAAACTGAACCCAACAGATGAGCTAATACAGAGAGCAGAAGGGGGTTGGGGGTTGGCCAACCCTGATCACTTGTAGCATCAGCAAATGTGTCTGAAATAGAAGCTAAAAGCTCAAACACCAGGAGATTCAAAAACCCAACATATTGTATGAGTAAAAACCCTTCAGAACGAATCCAGTCCACAAGATGGAGAAGGTGGAGGGGGGGGGGAGAGGAAAAAAGGAGGGCTGAAATGGCTTGCATCCACTTCAGCCAAACAGCAAGGTTAGTGTACTCATCAGGCGTTAGGCTGGAATGGATGCCAGCCATTTAAGCCATCCCTTTCTCTACCACCACCCCAGCTTGGAAGTGCGGGGGAGTGAAATGGACAAGCCACAGCCATTTAAACCTAACAGCTGGGTGGGTCTGCCCGTCAGCTGTTAGGTTTAAATGGCTGCAAGCCATTAAACCTGTCTGTTTCGCTCCCCCCACTTCCCGGGAAGGGAAATAGACAGGTTAAATGGCTTGCAACCGTTTAACTTTTCCCGGGCGATCCCCCGCCCCTTTTCTGACTGCAGCTTGCCGTGGCCAGGAGAAAAGCAGCCTGAACCAGCCCAAACCAGCTGGTTCGATTCAGACATTTTTTTTGCTCAGTTCGGGGTTTGGTTCATGTTGTGATGATCTGCAGGTTGAAAGTAGGGGCTTTAGGCAGAACTTCCAAAGAATCCAAGGAAAGAATAAGGTAAGGCAGTGAAAGGGTGCTCCTGTGTGGCAAGTCAGTGTCCCAAAGTCCCAGAAAAAGAAAGCGAAGTTAGCAGTCTCTTTGCAAGGATGAGACTGTACAGTTTAAGCCTCAGCAGCTTCACAATGCTCCCTGGCCCCCCGGGGGGGCACTACCCCCTCTAGGAAATCCTGGGGAGAGGTTGCACTCCATTGCCCCCCAGCAGTTTACACCTCTGGGTAGGGATACAGTGAAACTATCTTTTTGACTTCCCAATTTCAAAACCCCACAAGGCCCCACCGTTTAATTAGCTGGACAGGCATTCCCATCACTAAGAATGCACACAGCATCATGCATAGAGACTTGGCGACCTCTCCCTCAACAGCCTCCTTTCACAGGCTCCGTTTACACGGCCCCATGTCCTTTTGCAGCAAGCAAGGCCAAAAAGGGAGTGATGAGAAATGTTTCTTGCTACCAAAGCTGATTATCTCAGCAGATAACGCTGCCAAACTGCCATCATTAGCAGGAAAAAAAGCACCATTTACGGATTTGTCGGGGGGGGGGGGGGGGAGAGACTAAAACTTGCATGGGTTCCAAATGTCACTACTCCCAAGCTTATTAATATTTCTTCTTTTTTCATAAGCTGTATGATATTCTCAACAGCAGGGGTGCTGTGAACATTTCTTTTTGGCAAGACTCCTTCAGGGATCCTACATTCACATGCATTACCTGCCACAATGAAGTTTGCCCAGCCAGCCATCATACATTGACATCCCTGGATCTCACTGTGGCCATTACCTGCCATGTCCAGTTACTTTCAAACTGTTTACTTCCCTCTCAGCGAGGTGACCCACAAGCATCCCCTCGAAATCTCAGCAGAGGGCTGATACAGCACTTGGAAAAGCCCGGTTTTGAGACAGGATTCTCAGCAGCACTTATACACTTTTGGAACAGAGGTGGCAAACCTTTTGAGATTTTTTCCCCCAGTGGCTGTATTATTCTAGAGTTCTGCACCCTGACCATCTCCATTCTGCTCAGCAGAATTGTCACCCTCGTCTGACATGTCTAGTATCTTCCGGGAGAAACAGAGCATGGTGCAAAAGATATGGGAATGAAACCACAATGAACTTAAGGTCTTCACCAACCCTTTTTCCCCTCTCCAATCCAACTCTGTCCCTTAGGCAATTTTTTATTTATGGACCTTACAGAAGATACTTTAATACAATAGTGTGGTGGAAAGCACCATCAAGTCGCAGCTGACTTATCATGACCCCACAGGGTTTTCAAGGCAAAGGAAGTTCAGAGGTGGTTTTTCATTGCCTGCCTCTGTGTCATGCTTCTGGTATTCCTTGGAGGCCTCCAATCCAAATACTAGCCAAGACTGATCCTACTTAGCTTCCGAGATCTGAAAAGAGTGGGTTAGCCCGAGCATACAAGGCGAGCCTGGGCTACAATTTACCTGCATGCCAGGCAGTACCACATCACCTCCGTCATTTCGACGGATATGATCTGTGAGCGTCTTTAGCTTTTTCTGTTTGCTAAAAAGAAGCCTGAGTCCAAAAGGTATGTGTCCTGATTTACTGTCATGTCTGGTTCACAACTCGATAGTATTTTATCTGTGCAAAGATAACTCCATTCTCCATAAATCACAAATGCTCTTCGTTAATATAAATTTACAATGGCTTGCGGAGTTAATCCTTTCCAAATTGGATAAAGCCATTCTGAAATCTGTTTCTAGTAAAATCAAGTGCAATTTGTTGTATGAAAAGATCTTCCTTCTTTACCAAAAGGAAAAAAAATCATGGAAACAGAACTCATTGCAATGCATTGTTGGCTGACCTTTATATAGTTCTTCTATTCTTTGACTCAGAAGGCATTATATGTATGTAATTTCCAATATGGGAACAATTTGAGTTGTAATTAGGCAAATCTCAGATGGTTCCGCCACTGATTTGTTCATTCTTTCAATATTATTCTATGGGACACACCAAAAACGTTAGGTGGGTTCAATAAAGGGACAATTAGGGAAACTTTAATCTTCTTGCAAGGGGTATGTAAACACATCATCACTTCATAATGGTGTTCATGCATTTGATGTACTAGGCTATGAATCATATGTTTTTTGCCCTGGCATTAAGCACAAAAGAACCACCTCTGTTAGATGACAACTAGTATGGCACCCAGCTCTTAAGACAGCAACAACTGCCTGGCTACCTCCAACCAAGGTCCATCAACTGCAGCACCCTCTTGCCAACAAAAGTCTAAGGCAAACTGGTAATAGAAAAGGATCAACAGATGCACATGGAGCCTTTGCAGTATACAGCCCTGTGCTATAAATGTAGTGCAAACTCACTCAGATGGTTTCAATTGAATACATAATGTATTGACACGAAGCCATACATGTTGGTCAAAATTAAATCTGCTCTACAAACTGAACCAGGCTCTAATCTTGGCGCCCACACAAGGAACTCTGGGAACTGCAGATCTGTGGGGATAGCAAGGGATCTCTAAGTATTCTCAGCAGTCTCCCTGAATGTCCATTTCTAGAGCTGAGTGGAGGAATCCACACATATTAAACCCATTTCAAATCAGTATAAATTTGCAGTTTAGATGGGTTGAGGCTCTAGTATCCATGCCTGAGACTGGAACACATGTTGGGGCACATGTCGGTTCGAGGGATACTGTAACACTTCTATCTTATGTAGGTCTACTCAGAATTGTATTCAGGTCCATTCAATGGGTTTGACTCTCTGGAAAATATTCTAAGAAAGGCGCAGTAAAGAACTGGTGTCTCCAGGAACACTGAGTTTTTATTGTCTAGTAATTTACATTCCAGGACAATGTTGTATTCTGTGTTTTCTTCAGGTGCACAAAAATCCCATTCACGCTGGGGGGTTTTCTGTGAGATCAAAAAAAAACTCCACTTCATTTATTGTTTTTATGCAAAGATCAATATCATTGAGAACTATCATTTATCCATCACACACAATACATTGTTGAGAATATCACAGTAAAAACAGCAGATTCCATAACACAATCGTTATTTGCTGTTCCATCAACAGATGGTTTTTTTTAAAAAAAAACCCAACACTTTGTTTCTGTTTCACGTAGATCATTTCACATTCGGCATTTGGAATTTCGCCTGGTTTTTCAGTGCAGTTATGCTATACCACAGTGAGTGAGATGCTCGGATCCCTAAGCCAGTGTGTAATGGTAAGAAGATAAAAACAGAGAGGGTATGTCTATGAAGAGGCAACCAGCAAAACAACTAATAGGTGCCTATGGACTTGAAGAAGAACGAGAGAAGACTAGTTTCAGCAGAAGACCATGTTCTCCACTGGGGACTCCTCTGAGCACTACTGTAGATAGCACGCCCTAGCATGTACACAGGAGGGAAGTTCCTCTCCTCCTCAAACTCCCCCTTTTGTCAGGTACTGCCCACAAATCTCCTGGGATTCCCCAAGGCAGAGCTGGCATTCCTAGATCACTGGCATCTGGCAAACTAAGGAGAGCTCAGGAATGACTCCCTCAGCAGGGGTCTCACTTTCTAAATGTTGGAAAGGCATAAAGTACTGGACAGAGCAATTTTATATCAGGTAGCAAGGACAAGAAAGGCCCTGTTCCGAGATCTTGGAGAGCTGTTTCCTATTGAAGTAGACAAGAATATGTTCAGACAAATGGCTGAAGTTAAGAAAAAAATTAGGAATGAGAAGAGACATATGGATAGCCTCTCTCGTATCAAAATAAACCACAGGAAATTAGGTCTTCAGCTGCATTTTCCTAATTGTATATTTTCTCATTCTTCCAAGTGGACGTATCTAAAATCTAAAGTTATTACTGACCTCCTATACTACGCCATAACCTTATGCCACATGTGACTTTATGGATCTTTTCCAGTAATTAATATAATACCAAAAAGAACATAGATGAAAACTAATGCTATAACAAAGGCCCATTAATCATTTGCTTTCCATGAGACAAATTAACTACAAAAGTTTTGTGCTGATAGCATGATCGAAATTAAGTGCAAAAAGCTGCTAGTTAAGTATAACAATAAATCCTTTTGCCTTTGGAGCTCCCCCCCTCCTTTACAAAAATAAAAACTTCAGAAATAACCAAACAATGGCCTCTCTTACAGAAACCAATTAGACTGTGTTTAGGGCAAGGAGTATGAGAAGCAGAAGGCTTAACAGTCAAGGGCTTGAAAGAGAATGTTCTGAACTGGTTACCATTCTTAGTTTCTAGCTAGGGGAGAATCTGTGAAGGAAAGTAAAGGGGTCTTTCTTCATCTGAACTTAAAATTCTTCATCTGCAGGCGTCGCACTTTGACAAAACTTGCAAATGGAAACCATTCATCTCCTCCATAATGAGATCCATCAGACTCAACAAAAGACGATGACAGCTAAGATCTCTGAGGGGCCATAATTCAGCCACTGGCTATCAATCACCTTTTTTAACCAACTGTACCACCAAGGAACTCAGCATATCATACATGGCCCACTCTTCCTGCATTGTGTTGTAACAACAGCCCTAAGCCCAAAGAACCTTTTTAGATGCTACAATCTGATGGGAACACACACTGTCCATGAGCTTCCCCATACACACAGTTGCAAGCTGCATGAATGGCAGCAACACAAGCATTTACCATGGGCATACAGGGGTTTTCCTGCATGTTTGGCTGCAGTCTGACATGCCATTTGGTGCGAAGGAGAAGTGAGCCTATTTCCCTCGGTTGAAATTGACAGTGTTGCTTGATCACACATCCTTTGTAGCTGCGGGTTCAGCCTATCACTGCCCAGTCAGATGGCACATTCAGCTGCGTGCTGGTTGGGGGGTTGCCTTTTGTTTCCCATGCACATAAATGAGGAATTGCACCTCCACACTGAGGGTTCCCCATGGAGTATGCAGTTATGCGCATACTGCTAAGTGGTGGTGGTGGGGAAATAGCACCAAGTAAGGAATGACCATACCATCCCAATGGCATGAGAACATGCTTGAGTGATCAGAGAGGGAAAAGTCCATCTGTAGCCCATCGGCAAGCATTAGGACCCGACTTTCCCAGGTGTCTTTTAACTCCACTTCTGTGGCAGAGCAGCATAGGTTGCCGATGACTGTGGGACCTTTCCCAGACGTTGGTGCCTGATCGTGCCCTTTAGATCCGTCAGACATTTGGAGCTGAGTTGGATCTAAAGGCACATCTGACTGTGGCCTTTGTTTTGTTTTTTTGCCATCGTCACAGCTGACTTATGGAGACTCTTTGGGGTTTTCAAGATGAGAGACATTCAGAGGTGGTTTTGCAATTGTCTGCCTCTGCATAGAAACCATCCAAATACTAACTAGGGCTGACCCTGCTTAGCTCCCAAGGTCTGATGAGAGGGCTTTGGCACTCATGAAATGACTGCTGGATTTTTCATGGTTCTCAGCCATGTGCACTAAGGCTGCTGTGATCTGTATCATGGCTGTGCCAATCCTACCCATACTGGGAGGACTACAGGTAGGGCCAAGGGGAGAGGCCATGGCTCAGTGGTAGAGCATCTGCTTTGCATGCAGAAGGTCCCTGGTTCAATGCCCAGTATCCCTGATGAAAGGGTTCCGGTGATGTGAAAGACCTCTGCCTGAGACTCTGGAGAGCCACTGCCAGTCTGAGTAGACAAATACTGACTTTGATGGACCAAGGGCCTGATTCAGTTATAAAGGAAGCTTCATGTGTTCACAGGTAGGGCACATTCCTGTTATGTTTATTTGGCAGGCTGCCAATATGCATGTCTGAAACAGATCACTGATAATGCAGTTCTGAAGAGAGGTACACCCTCCCAAGTCCACTGACTCCAAAGGACTTATAGGGGTCAACGGGTAGGAAAACAGTATGAATAACTTTCATTGCTGTAGACTTCAATTACATTATTCCCGGCTTTGATGTTTCTTTTGCGATTCCTGCCTCCAGGATTGATTTTACAAGGCAGAGGAGAGAGAAACTTTTTAAAATGTTGTATTTTTTTTTTTAAAAAAAATGTTATAGGGAAGAGGAGGAGGAGGAGGAGTACATTGGATTTATACCCCGCCCTTCACTACCCAAAGGAGTCTCAGAGCAGCTTACAAACTCCTTTCCCTTCCCCTCCCCACAACAGACACCCTGTGAGGTAGGTGGGGCTGAGAGAGCTCTGACAGAAACTGCTCTTTCAAGAACAGCTGTGCCAGAACAATGCCTTGCCCAAGGTCATCCAGCAGGTGCAAGTGGAGGAGTGGGGAATCAAACCCAGTTCTCCCAGATTAGAGTCCGCGCACTTAACCACTACACCAAACCACTACACCATACAGAGTGAAATGTCACCCATATCCCACTCCTGATTCCTCACTGATAAGATGTTTTCCCCCCTCTGAAAAAAAAATGAGTACCCATAAGTTGGGAGGTTGGGGGGAAGTTTAATGGTATTCCATACTCTAGTATATTTTGCCAGTGTGGTGCTAACCAAATTGACTCAGACAGTATTCTTTCAGATTGCCCTAAATTTTCAGATTTGAGAGCTGAACTGATTTTTCTTTTGCTCAAGCAGGACTCTTGTTTTTCTAGAAGCGCAGTCTTCTTGGTTATGACAGGATGAAGACTAAGAGATAAAGTAACTTTTGCATGTGGCTAATTTTTTGGGTACCTGTAGTAAAATCATGTTGTATGCAATGTCCCCTCTAAGATGTGAGCAAAAATTCTATTTTGTGAGCCACTGGCATTAAAGCCCTGAATGAGCGATTTGGCTACTGCATAAATTAGTGTGCTCTGGAGCCATCCTTTTTGAGCTAACAGAAAAATGTTGGAGCCAGGGGCTAAAAAAACTGAGCTAGCTCACACTAATTCAGTTTAGAGGGAACACTGGTTGTAAGTCATGTAGTAAACCTTAGGCTTCCCCTGTTAGTGTGCAATAGCTTTGCTGTTTATTACTTTTGTCATGAAAGCAGTAGTGAAGAATAAGAGGGGGAGAAGTGCTGTGGTCTGGACAAGGTAAAAACTGCTCAGGGTGGCTTCTTCTAGAGCAGAGGTGGGCAAACTTGCTCGGCGTAAGAGCCACCTAGAACAGGGGTGGCCAAACTTGCTTAACGTAAGGGCCGCACAGAATAAACATCAGATGTTTGAGAGCCACAAGATATGAACAAATATTACCTGCTTTTATTGGGAAATAAGCAAATTTGCTTTTTATTAGCATTAAATGAGACTGCCAAAAATAATAACAAAAGGGGTAAAAGCAAATATTGATAATGATATTAATTTGCCCATGATATTTGTTTGCTAATGATATTTAGCTTCCCCAGCCACCCTGCCGGGAGCCACATAATATACATGAAAGAGCCGCATGTGACTCCCGAGCCAGTTTGCCCACCCCTGTTCTAGAGAGCCAATGACAGTGGAGGAATAGGCTAAAGTACCCACATGGTTCTCCTCCTTGATAAAGTAACCTTGATGGCTAAACTTGCAAGTGGGGGGAAAAATGTGCAGTTGAGCCCGGGCCTAGACTGACACTCTAGCCACGACACCACAAGACACTCAAAGGTTTATTCAAGGTATGAGCTTTCACATGCAAGGCAAACTTTTTCAAATACACTGGAATGGTAGATGAGGTTCTAAACTTATAGACAGGGATTTAACAGCAAAATAACACGTAACATGATGATGTTTCAGTTATGCAAAGTGAAAAACTAAATAACAAGTTAAGGTCAACAGTTGTTAAGCAATAAATATGTCACAATAGCAGATAAATGTCTGAAGGTGTTTTTTTTTTTTTCCTAATTGTGGGAAGTAACAGAATCTGAATGATCTCTTCTCAGGTGTAGAGGGCATGTGGAGGTATATTTTGAGCTGGATGTAATGACAGTATATTTTGAGCTGGATGTTGTCAGCAGGCATCCATTCAGTATGCTGTCAAATCTGTTAAATCCCGTCTACAAGTTTAGAACTCATCTGTTCCAGTGTATTTGAAAAAGTGTGCCTTGCACACGAAAGCTCATACCTTGAATAAACCTTTGTTGGACTTAAAGGTGCCACTGGACTCTAAGGCTGCAGTCACACGCACATGATAAAGTGGGGGGGGGGGGGGGAGCGATTCTATTTCCTCCAGAGAAATTTGACCCTCAATTGCACGATCATACCTCCCTTTGAAGCTGGGGGTACAGTCTGTCAGTGCGTGATCAGACACAACTGTGGGTGAGTCATTTTTTTTGTGCTATTTGTTTCCCAAGCGCTTAAACGAGGGATTGATGAATCGCACCTCAACACTGAGGGCTCCCTATGGAGTTTGTGATAGTGCACATACTGCGAAGGGGGGGGGGGGGGAACAATGGCACAGCATTGGGATGTTCTAATAAGACCATCCTGATGCCATGAGAGCGTGCTGGAGTGTTCAGACAGGGGAAAGTCCACCTGTGGCCAGTCACAACCCATTTACTACCGGATTTTCCCTGGTATCTTTTAACTCCACTTCTGCAGCGGAGCAAAACGGGTTGCCGACAGCTGCGAGGTGCTTCCCAGATGTTGTTTTCTGATCGCTCCCTTTAAATCCACCTGGCATTCACGCCTATGTCAGGTCTAATTGTGCATGTGACTGCAGCCTAAATTTTTTCTACTGCTTCAGACCAATACGGCTGACTACCTGGATCTAACCACAAGACACTGTTCTGCTTTGTGGAAGAGCTAAGTCTCCAGGGGATGGAACAGGGAAGAGTTAGGTAGCAGAGGGGAACAATCTGGCCAGTCGGGTCCCGAAGCCTGAATGTGAGTACAAAAACAAAACCAGAAGAAACTTTAAACACATGTTGAATCAAGAGCCACCCTTGTGAGGAACATTTCCCAAACGAGTACATTGAGCAGAGGATGCCCATAAAAGAGATCGCACAGTGCCTCATTTTTCTCAAGACATATAATGCATCGCCCTAGAGAGATACATGTCTCTCTCCTTACTCACAACTGGCTACAAGCCTCCCCAACATGTTTTTCTTAGTCAAGCGATAAATTTCATGCTTAAAATCACATAAGAAGAATAATTTCTGCAGAGTTAGGCTGAATCTGTGAACTTTGCGTCTTTCCCTGTCCTATATTTCCCCAGATTTTTAAAAATCAAATTATTTAAAGAAACAAAGTGATTAGAAACTTGCATTGTAAACCATAGCCATTCCACATCATTATCAAATCTAGGATTATAGTGAACAGTCACTACCCAGCATGCTGTAGTGGTTAGAGATCTGGGAGACTTCAGGCCCAAACCCCCACTCTGCTATTGGGCCAGATGGGCCAAGGACTATCTCTCTGCCGAACATAACTTCTCACTAGTTGGTTGTTATGAGGGTAAAACAGAAACAAGATAGAACACTGTTGTAACCTGTGATGGGTCCCTACTGGGGTATAAATATCTAAATAAATAAATAGTTTCTCCAAATCATTTTCTTCCCAGTGTCAGTTAAAGGTATGCACTCTACTAGGGGAAAAACTATGCGCATTGCAAGCTACAGAAGTAACAGAAAATGAGAGAAGATGGCTGGCCCAGAGAGGGACACAATAACTGAAGGAAAGAGACCAAAAACTTGACAGGTCTTCTCTTCCAATTAAATTCACCTAGTAAAATATATCCAATGCCGCAATAATAGGGCTGCCAGCCTCCAGGTGGGGCCTGGGGATCTCCTGCTTTTACAACTGATCTCCAGCTGACAGACAGCAGCTCCCCTGGAGAAAATGGCTGCTTCGAAGGGTGGACTCTATGATATTGTACCATGCTGAGCCCCCTCCCCTCCCCAAACCCCACCTTCTCCTGGCTCCACCCCCAAAGTCCCCAGGTATTTTCCAACCCGGACTTGGCAACCCTACGCAATAAGCACAACCACAGAGTAACACTTCCATATGGAAGCAGGGGGTTGTGTGAACATTTGAATCAGTCTGTAATGGAATTGAGTGGACACAGTCTTTCCAGCTTATTATTATGTATTTATTTAATTTGGTTTATACCCCGCCCTTCCCACCAAGGCGGGCTCAGGGCGGCTTACATAAAATTTCATATAAATACCATTAAAATCCATCATAGGTAAACATAAGCATAAAATAACAGCATTCATTTAAAATACTCCTAAAGCACTGGAACATGATCGAATAAAAAGCTTCGTTTCTTAATCATTGTTTCTACAGCATTGTGAACAAATCAAAATAACACCAAAAATAAAAACAGTCATCCTTATCCCCAAAATCCAAAATAAAAAGATGAAAAAATCTAAAGAAGGGGGGACAGAATTAAATTTCCTTCCTGTGAATGGTCTGAAAAAGTAGCAATTCCACTCAACAGCCAGGTCTAGGATTATAGCTAAAGGCTGTGATTTTCTCCAAACCATTTCCCTCCTGAGTCACCTCAATCAATGTCTGAACCACTTTAGGAGAAATTATTGGAGTGGCAAAGGTAAACTGTAAGATATATATGAAACTTCAGTATAACTAATGCCATAATGGACAGCTTGTGCCACTGCGGCTTTGGGTATGGGCTCCTTTGCTTAAATAAAAATAAAAATCAATCAATCAATGCTTCTAGTTGTTGTCAATAACCATTACTTCAGTGGTTCTTTTCCCCCTCCTCTTGCTACAATAGTGCCCCCCCCCCACCAACTCAGGCCATGTAAAACATTTTTACTAACAACATTTTGGGAAGTCTCCTTTGTTCAGCAAATCAAGTGGTCGTTTAAAAAGGCACAGGCATGCAAATGAAATAATGGAATGTTCCCATTCTCTCTGACACATTCGGATGGAGGCCCTCCAGTTGGCTATTCACCCTACTCTTAAGACAATGTCGATTATGCATTCAAGTCAGCTCCAAGGTAATCATCTCTGTTCATTACTAGAGTGGTGACAAGTCTTTTATTTACATTTGTTGGAATGAGGCATATTCTGCCATGGAAAGACCTTCATTAACCCCAGAGTTCTCTAAAATGACAAGCTCGACTTGCCAAGGCAGCCAGTGATTACAGATCATGGGGATTTACGATAACCCTCTCACCCCCCCCCCCTTCTATGCACACAGAGGAATTGGAAGCAATGGCTGCCGTTGACTAAACAGCTGATGACATGAATTAATTGCCCCTTTTTTGGTTCACATTTCATTCCTGTTTCCCAAAGGTTGCACACGTCTATGTTCAGACTATTGGACTTGAATTACAAGAGGACCTGGACAGTTGCTACTTGGGCCTGGACAGTTGCTACTGACAGACATGTGATGGACAACCTTCTACATGGTGACACAGAGATGCAGAGTCAGATCCGGGCTAAGGTTACCACAGGCACCAGAACTTCTGGTTATAGAGAGCTATTCCTCCCCCCACCCCAAATCCTGCTTCAGAGAGAGAGGAGACAGGAAAATATTTTAGGGGGCATTTCAGGCTTCTGTGTGAGAGGGGAAGGGGAATCACACCTCAGAAGTGGAAGTCCCCCCGCCCCCGAAGATGGTTTGTCATGCCTTCCCCTGCAGACTTTTCCTTGGAGGTCTTCCATCCAAGTACCAACCCAGCTTAGCTTCTGAGATTTGAAGAGGTCAGACTATACCACACTTCCTTCCCTCCCAAATTATATTACATTTAGGTATATATCAATGTGTCCAAACAAACAAAAAGTAACCGATTCATCTATCTTAGGAAGGTTAAATCAGACTGGTGATCACTGACTTTTAATAACTATTATTTTTTAAAAAAGTGACAACAGGTATCATTCTCACATCTGGATGTTGTGCTTTTATACAGGATGTCAGTAATTCAGGCTGGAAATAACTTTACAGTGCCATCCTAAACAGAGTTATACCCTTCTAAATCCTCTGAAGTCAATGAGTTTTGAAAGGTGTAATTCTGGTTGGGTTGGTGCTGTCAAAGTACTAGAAATTATCAGATACCAAAACTAGCAAACCAATGCATCTTAAAAACAACCTGGACAGGGTGTGCACACAAACTTTCTAAGCCACCTATGTTTCCCTGTTGATGTACTTAAAAGAAATCATAACACAAGACCCCCATGGATTTCGCTGCAGGATCCATTTTGCTACAAGTCCTGCAAACTTCAGTTCTAGCATGTCTCCAGACAGCTACTGAAAATGACAACAAAATAGCTTTGCTTTATTAAATGTCCTGATTGCGCACCAGTGAAGTCAATGGGAACACTGCCATTTGTTTGAATTGAGGCTGGAGCACTTAATATCTCACATGATCTGGACTTAAACTAATACATCAGGATGGCTTATGTTCAGAACGGTATCAAATGCTGTCTTAGGCTGATATTCATCCTTCTGTTGCTAATTTTCTTGTTTGTGTTAATTTCAGTCAAAACTTCCATCCTATATTTTGGAGTCAGTTTCCCATAATCATAAATGTAACTCTTATTTCTAAGGGGAATGCATAATATTTCCAAGACAGCAACATTTGTCATTCAAGTGGATTTCCTAACCCTGGCATAAGTCACTCTAGGACCTTTTCTTCCATACAGGGCATGCTTTCAAAACTTTACAGCCTCTAGCAAAGCAAAAAAAAAAATCACTGTAAACCCTGAACCACAAACAAACCACATAACCCATGTCCAGTGGGTTGCATTTACTTTTTCTGACAAACTTCAGGAAAATTTTAAAGAGGAGGAGGAGGAGAGGAGGAGATTGGATTTATACCCTGCCCTTCACTTAGAGTCTCAGAGCGGCTTACAAACTCCTTTTCCTTCCCCTCCCCACAACAGACACCCTGTGAGGTAGGTGGGGCTGAGAGAGCTCTTTCCCAAGCTGTCCTTGAGAGAACAGCTGGTTCAGAGCTATGGCTTGCCCAAGGTCATCCAGCCAGGTGCAAGTGGAGGAGTGGGGAATCAAACCCGGTTCTCCCAGATTAGAGTCTGCGCACTTAACCACTACACCAAACTGGCTCTCAAAAGCAATTGGTGATGTGGCTGCATACAGAAAAAGCACAGAGGGACTATCATCACAGTTGTAGAGTATCTGCTCGGCATGCAGAATGTCCCACATTCAATCCGTGGCAACTCCAATTAAAAGGACCAGGTAGTAGATGATTTGGGAGGAAAAGGAGCATGGAATAGCCTGATCTAGTCAGCTTGCAGAAACTAAGCAGGATTGGTACTTGGATAGGAGACCACCAAGGAAGACACTGCAGAACATGGCAATGACAAACCACCTCTACTTCTCACTTGACTTGACAGCCCCTTGTTGGGGTCACCATAAACTGACTGCGACATGGCACCTATGTACATACTACATGTGAAAGGCCTCTTTCTGAGACCCTGGAGAGCTGCTGCCAATTAGAGAAGACAATACCAATACTGATACACCAAGGTTCTGTCTCTGTTTAAGGCAGCTTTATGTGTGCTGATATACATGAGAAAAATCTCACTGTGTTATCTGGATCTCCGCCATAGAACATAAGGCTAGTTCTGCTGGCTCAGACTTGGTCCATCCATTCTAGAGCCCTGTTTCACACAGTGGCCAGCCAGAAATCTCTGGAAGGCAACCTTGCCTACCATGTAGGGCACGGAGACCAAAGCTTCATCTTACTGTTGATTCTCACTACTGGTATTCAGATTACTGCCTCTGAATGTGGTGTTTCCATTTATTAATCAAGGCTAATAAGTCCTGGATTTGTCCAATACCCTTTTAAAGCCATCTAAATTAGTGGTCATCTTGTAGCAGAGAATTACACGTACTGATTCCCAATACAGATCTCTATGAGACCCCGCTGCTTAGTTAGCTCCATTGTGAGAACTGCCGGTTTACTCCTTCTTTCCAATTCCTGTTGTTTAATCACTTTCTAATACGTGAGAGGATGGCTAATTTTATCATGTCTGCTAAATTTATTTAGGAGCCTTTGGCAAAGGATTCTGTAACCTTTCTGGAAGTCTATACATATAAGGTCTACCAGCTTGCCTTTTATATACATGGTTGTTAATAATATCAAGGGTTGCTGAGACAGGACTTCCTTTTGCAGTCATGCTGATTCTTCCCCAGTAGGGCTTTTCCCTCCTTGTTCTCAATAGTTCTGACTTTAATTACACTTTTCACTAATTCACTCAGAAAAGACATTAGGTTAACTGGCCATTAATGTGGATTCCTCCCTTTAAAAAAAATCTGACATTACATTTGCTACTTTCCAATCCTATGCAAAGGAAGCCAGTTTTAACAAGTTGCATATTTTTGTTAGTAATTCATCGATTTCATGAGTGAGTTCTTTGAGAACCCTTGAGTGTATATCATCCAGAACCGGTGAGCATGTTAGTTATTCACTTGACCATTAGTCCTAGAACTTAGTCTGCCTTGGGTCTAACTGCCTCATATTTCCCACAGTGAAAACCAATGCAAAGAATTCATTTAGCTTCCTTGCAGTCTCTCACCTTCCTTTAGCAATCCTTACACTCTTTTGTTACCCAAGGGCTAGTTTTCTCTTTCTAATGTTTTTAAACAAACATTCATCATTTACTAGCTTTCTATTTGCAGTTTACCAATCTGGAATCCACTCTGATCTTTGTTATTTTGGTCTTCTGCATATATGAACCAAGCTGCATCAGATTTGGTGGCACCTCTTCTTATATTCGGTACATTCTATCTGAGCTTGAGTTATTATGGATTAAAATCAGATATGCTGGAAGGATATCTTTACTCTCCCCTTTTTGCTTCCTCATGACAAACCCCTTCTCTCTTTTATTTTATGTTTTGGGAAAGATTCATCTTTTGAAATCGAGGGTGACCATGTTGGACTCTGTGGACAATAACTAAACTTCAGCTTGACAGCACTGTGATGTTCTCCATTGATATAATGCAGGCTGGCGGGGGGGGGGGGTTAACAGGGGGTATGCCACCTCACAGGTATGCCCCACCCTCTCAGGGATCATACCAGACCCCCCCCCGGGCCACTGTCAAGCAGAACAGTCCCAATCAGCAGCAACAATTGGAACAGTGGCATGAATGGGGCTGGGTGGGAGCTGGCGACAGTTGCAGCTGCCACAGGAGGTGAAGACAAAGCCGTAGCAGGAGACAGTGGGGAGGTGTGACCAGGCAAGCAAGGCCTGCACACTGGAAGTGAGTGTGGTTGGAGCTGGCTGAGGACTTGGAGATGGGGAGGAAAAGCCTGGCCGTCAGCAGGAGTGGCATGGTGACATTTTGCAGTGGTGGCAGCTGCAGCAAGCCAGGATCTCTTCTGAGGGACAGGAGCAGCCCAATCTGGTTGGCGGGGGAAGCCCTCTCAGGAGAAATTTGCTTTAATAATGGGCAATTTTAACTATGGCTCATTGACTGGGTAAATTAATTAGCTGAGGAATGGATGGTCCTGGAGCTATCTCGAGGGCAAGCAAACCTGATTTGATCATGGCTAGACATTCTGGATCACATCTGAAATAGCCCCAGTCTGAGTGCCCAAGGCCCAAGCCACATTGCTCATTTATCTTCTTCATATAAAGTCCTCTTTGGACATGATAGTAAAAGCACAAAGCACCAACAATGGTGACTTGTCAACATTTTTGTGTCACTTGAAAGTGGTCTGTGAACAAACCCACTAAGCAGAAGGGCACAGAGCCCTCAGTTCACTTTTTCACCTTTGCGTTTGTGGAAGTGCTGCTAGCCCACTTGAGCATATAGAACATAGTCAAAAACAGATGTGAAGAAAGTGAGTTTACAATTCGACTGTTGCTGGAAAGTAGGGCTGCTCGTCAATTTGTTCCTGTTGATGTCTGATTAAAAGGCCTGTGAAATATTTTCAAACTTAAATCACATCCAAACAAAGTGAACTGTTGATGAATGTCTATTAAGCATCTTGAGATGCTCCGATGCTGCAATAATGGAGGCCATATAGAGATAAATAGCAGCAGATATACAATTCAAGTCCCCCAGCTGGTCTCTGTGAAAAGGAATGAAAACCATATGCGGTGACACTTGGAATAAGGCCTACAGTTAAGAGGAAGCCCTCTTAGATTGCCTCTGATAAGAGCAGTTTGCATTGCACTTGACCGACAGGGAAACAGGCTTGCCTACAGCACTCATACAATTAAAAGGAAACAATTCCAATAACAATAAAGCTCTCTTAATCAGCCTTGAACCATATTTATCTGGCGTCCAAAAGAAGTCTCTTGGGGTACTTTTCTACCTGCATGCATAACCTGGACTCCAAAATGGCAGCTGCGGCCATCAAACTGGGCCATATTCTCTCAACATATTATATCCTGAAATCCAAGAAATTAACTTCTCTTCCCCAAGCCCACCTCATCCAGTCATCGCCAGGCAGCTTTGTGTAGTGGTTAGAGTGCTGGACTGGTGCCTCTGAAGGTAATGATTAGAAAAAGCAGTAATCTCATCCAGCCAGGAATCACTTGATTAAATGTTAAGTCACAATAACCTCAATGAAGCTCGTTCATGATCACCCGACCAATACAACATGGTTGCTATAAATCTTACCTACTTGTTTTCTGTCACCCCCAGGTCAGCTCCAAAAAGCTGAACTTTCAAGGGGGAAATCTCAAAGCTAAAAAGTCAGACTGTAAGTAGTTTAGTACTTAGGAGGAGCATTATTCACAGCAGGACACCATCTTAAGCAAGATGCTGAATCTACTGCCAGTCACCTATTTAAGTTCCAGTGTTAGGCTTGGATCCAGTGATGCACAAGCAGACACATGAACAGTCTTAGCACAGTTCTGTTTGTGCAAGATCTTGTGCCAAGGCCTAGCACTTTCCTCCCTTTATATTATTATGATTGTTATTTGCTGTCAAGTCACAGCTGACTTATGGCGACCCTGTAGGGATGTCAAGGCAAGAGGCACTCAGAGGTGGTCTGCCATTGCTTGCCTCCACATCATGACCCTGGTATTCCTTGGAGATCTCCCATCAAAATACTAGCCAGGGACCACCCTGTTTATCTTCTGAGATCTGACAAGATCAGGCTAGCCTGGACTACCCAGGTCAGGGCCCCTTTATATTATAGTGCCCAAAATTGGTTGCACAAGATCTTGTGCAAGCAGAAATGAGAGTGGAGATACAATAAGTTAGCGCAAGTGGCTACCACAGTTTTTTGTCTTACATTTCCCTTTGCACAAAAGCTCTAGCACAAGTGGGGATTTTGCACTGGATCCAACCCTAAAACTGGTATCAGAATTCCTGGTGGTTGGAAGGAACAGCAAAGCATTACAGTCATTCAGGGTTCAACAAATCCTGGGTGCCTGCTTGCCATGGTACCCAAAGATTTCATTGTGGTACCTTGTATTAGAAAATTAAAATATCAACTCCAGAAGACTAAGATGAGATTGACTCCTTGGGGCTGGGTCCTAAAGTTGAAGAACATTTGTCAAGGTCTACATTTATTTTTTAAAAGGAACATCTTTGTACCAATGGCACAAGAGGAAACTCATTGAGTGAGTGATTCACTGAACAGAAATCCTACCTGGACAAGTTTCTGGAAAACACACAAACTGGGAAGAAGCTCACACGGGAATGGCTAAAGTGAGTTAATCTTCTAGCTCTTTCCCACCAATAGCTGTCCAAAAGCCCAATCTAGTGTAGTGTTGGAACTGGCTTCTCATTAGGCACATTCACTTCAACCCTAATTTATAAAAACCACACCAAGTTCTATTTAAATTCTTCCATTAATGCCTCCAGCTTAATGAGATCCATTCTCAGGAAGTCAAAGAGGGGGGAAATTATAAGTGCTTAATTCACGTCAGTGATAAACACACCTGTAGCCAGCGCCAGATGCCGGCTCAAGCCACTGCGTCCAGATCTGATGTTTATCAGAGATTAGAGGTGTCTGGAACCAAGTGGCTAAAACTGAGGCCAGCTTCAAAGTCTGTTTATAAAACATTTTAGACTGGCTGGGTTATCGGGACCCTTCTCACGTCCTAGATTTGGACTGGCATATCGCCTCCTCAGAAAACGTGCTGGCAACTGCAAAGAGATCAGAAAAAATCATTTTCTTTGTTCTGTACAATGTTTCCAAGAAGCAAAATAAAGACTTTTAAAGGGGGGGGGGGGGGGAACAGACAACAACAAAGAAGCATACGAAGAGGCTGAAGGGAACAGAAAATGTCAAGAGGGCTCTTCTACAGCCATCAGCTGTCAGCATACAATAGGATGAGAGACAGTGTGTTTGGAGCACCTGACTAGGATCTGGAAGCCCCAGGTTCAGATTTTGACTCTACCACCGATGCTCGCTGGGTAGCCTTGGGCCTGCTAACCTCTCTCAGTTGAATCTGATTATAGAGTTGTTTCTGTAATTATAGAGTTGTTTCTGTAAAGGTAAAACGGAGGACTGGAGAACAATGCTGTAAACTGCTTTGGGATCTCCCTGTGCATAAAAGCAGGATATAAACATAAGTGCCATCAGATAGACCAATAGAGTTCTGTTCATAGAAAGACAGAATGGATCTTTCTCACCTTTTCCTTCCCTCTGTGTCCCTCAAAGCACTTCTCCTGAAGATCAGGAAACCCTCAAGAACAGTGGGGGATGCAGCCCAGGGCCAAGAAGAAACCAACAGAAATTCCTGCACAGTTTCCACAAGTGGAGGAACTTGGATCCAGCTGTTTAAGTACCACAGAAGGTATGTCCAAATCGATGCTGCCAATAGCCCTGTAGCACAATTCTGTGTAGCACCTCACTTGGAGAAGCGGTTCACTCCAACTAAGCATGTTTTGGAAAACTGGCTTTAAAACTTGGAATAGGGTCCTTCCAGTCAATGGTTAAGCACTTTTCAAAAGACTAGGACATTTTATAGCCCTGAAAGTACCCAGGATGGCAAATGGAACTTCATCAGTATTCAGCAAGAGACTGCCAGTGGCTATATGCTCAAAAATCAATTTAATTCAATGGGATTAGAATAAGGTTGCCAACCAGTGGCTTGCACCTGATAGGAAACTTGGGGATCAGGGACTTGGGGGGGGGGGGGGCAGGGGCGTGGCATTCAGCAATGCTATGTTGTCACCAGTTTTACCAAAATGTTTGGGGCACATAATAAAGCCCTGCCTCAACGTGTTGATGTTACTTGCAGTTCACTCCACAAGTGATGCTGCAGTGTCAGGGGGAACACCGATTTTCCCCGCTGCCCTACTGTAATGTTCTCTTATGTTGTTTTACATTGCATCATTAGGGCTCTGGTATTCTAGCTCCCTCAATCTTATTGGCTGCTGAATAAAGACTTCCTATTGGTCCTTAAGCCAATCCTAGGAACCAATCAAAGAGCCCTGCTTAGGTCCAATCAGATTTCGCATCCTTAGTTACAATGTATATAGTTATGTGTTGGAACAGTATAAGTTAAGTGCCGCTCTTGTCAGAGCAGTCTTTTGAGCTGAACGATGTTTAGAATAAAAGCCTGCATTGGATTCATCGCCTCCTGACTCAATACTTAATACCTACCACGTGGAGGACCTCTGTCTGAAAAGCATGACTCCAGCTGCAGCCCCACACACACACCCATGTTGTTGCAAAATAACAGCATTTGGGGGAGACCATTTGGGGCTGCAGCTGGAGGGAGAAAGTGAGAAAGTCATGCTCCCGAGGTGGCCTTCCATCTGTGGAAATGCTGAGATCCAAGCTATGATCACACTGTTTGTTTTCCAAGTATACCGATTACCTAACTTACCACAGATGCACCATACCACAGATGCAAAGGAGTCCAAGCCAACTTGTACATTCTTAAATAATGCCCCCTAAATAAGAGTCACTAGAAGGTTGATGTTGCAGAATACTGTGAATGAAAGTATGCTTGTGTTGTGACCCTGTAAACTACCCTAGGGCTGAGGTCACACACACTAAATAATCCACTTTCAATCCACTTTCAATCCACTTTCCAACTGGATTTTGCCAATTTACACAGTAAAAATCCAGTTGGAAAGTGCACTGAAAGTGGATTGAAAGTTGATTATTTAGCATGTCTGACCGCAGCATTAATGTGCTTAGTAAAAAGCCATAAAAGCTCATATGGGATAAAAAAAATATTTGCCTACCTCCTTAGATTGCTCAGATGATACTAATGACCAAAACACTGAGTTCTTAAGAAGCTTCCTTAAAAGAGAAAAGCCAATAGATTGGTTAAAATTACCCAGGTACCAACACATAACCCTGTGCTGAAATTCAATGGTATATTGACTCCAGACAAATGTCTGTTCAAGCCACAGGGGATGCCCATGACATACAAACATCCAGCCCTACTTCCAAGCATGGTCACTGGTTTATTTGCTCTCCCGTGGTCCCCAAGTCTAGCAATGGTGGCACTGAATTGTTCTTAAAAAGTGTAAGTCAGAGAATTTGTGACCAAGGGGAAGAGGTGCCGATGGAAGCCTGGTCAGTCCTCTTATAATCACTGCTTCTCCTGTGAGAGCCTGAAGCAATGGAATGAAACAAGGCAAGGAAAAATGCACACAGCACATTAGGAACAGCCATCCAGTCTCTCAAACCCGTAGACCAAACTCTCAGAGAAATGCTGGCAGCCCTTATCCCTTATGTCATTCCAAGTCGGGCTGGGAAGCTCTCGGCTAAGCAACAGCCCTGGACCAACTAGCAAGGAACATTGGTTGGGTGACCTAAGGGAGTTTATTCCTCTTTCTCATATATACGGGGAGGGGGGGGAGAGATCTATATATATAGCTATAGATATAGATATATACACACACATGTATCTCTGTTTTTGGAGTTGGCTAGATGTTATGCAAGAACAGCCCGGGATGATTGGCAGACAGCATGGTCCCAAGTAATGTTCTGGACGCTTTCAGTGCCACTTGTATCCCAAGCACTGACTGCATTTGCTAGGCATGTTTAGCCACCTGGCAGCCGCTCCTGAGCCAACCCAAATATTTCATCTAAACTGAAATGAAATAGCAAACAGCCATCGTTCACAGAAAATGTTAATTTTGCCTGGGATTTCTTTGAACAGACAATCTAAAAACAAGCGATTGAACCTAGGTGCTTGCCGAGCACATTCGGGTTCCAGCAGATTCCAGTCTACTGCTGAGTGGAGTCTGGCGGAACTGTTGATGGAAACAATTTTCGGCATTAATTGGGGGCAACATCCACATGTTGTATTTGGACACTCATGCAAGCTTCACTTGGGGGCAACAAGCTGCTCCTCATCTGATGTAGGAAAGGTAGAAGTACTCAAAGTCAAAAGAACGGAACATGAGGCTACCTCTGCCTTAGAAAAATATACTCTGGCTGTTTCTGGATTTTCCACCCATATCCACTTCTCCTTTTTTTTTTTGTAATATAAGTCACAAAGTTGAGAAGTTCTCCGACACTTAATGCAGCTGGTGTGTCCCTCTTCTCATCAAATGCCCATTGCCCAAGTCTTAGGACTGGGATTTCCCACAGCTTTGGCAGCAGACCCAACAATTTCCATTGCTAGGATTGGAAGTCAACAACCCTAGTCGCTGAAACATTTGGTGATGGCATGTAGAAAATGTGTTGTGTTTTTTCCTACCACAATCTCAACCCATGATTTTTCTGCACCTTCTGAAGATGAGGAAATTCCAAAGGACAGCAACAGCAACTTATGGTTGCTCTCCCTTAGCCAATCTCCTCCATCATGGAGCAAGCACAGTGGTGGAGGGAAGAGGAAGACGGGGTAGGGAGAGGAGGACAGTTGCCATCCAATCCTCCCTCCCTCATTCATCTGTCCCCTTCTGTTGCTATCTTCCCCCAGCATGTGAATACTTTTGTTTGGCATTCCCTCAGCAATCCCTTTTTCCTAACTAATGTTTTAATTGTTGTTTTAATGTCTTTTGTATGTATTTTAGCTCTGTTTTAATTGTTTTAATGATGTGTGTGTTTTTGTTGGGAGGGTTAAGTGGTTTTAAAATGTGATTTTATTACATATATTTTAATTTGCTAGCCACCTTGGTGGCCCTTGTGGGGGCAGAAAGGCAGAATATAAATTTTGTAAATAAATACATAAATAAAAAAACACTCAGGGGAACATGATCTCTGCCGTCCGTGTTCCCATCCCATGTTTTGAGCCCTCCCTTTCCAGAGCCAGGCTAGGACGATGGGGAAGAAAGTGGCAATCTGGAGGGTGGAGGCACCCCATTGGAGATGGGTGTCATGGATGACAGAAATGACCATGGTATTGCTCGCAAGAGGGCCAAATTACATCAGGCATTAATTAAAATGGGTGCTGTTTTTCTAAATCAGCTTTCAGCGGAGTCAGTGCATTACTTATTTCTAAGTAAACACGTAGGATCATGCCCACAGGTGCATACACTGCAGAAATGTTGTAGAAATCTGATGCTGTGTTAAGTGCTGCATTCCAATTCTGTTCCAGCAGGTAGTGAAAAGGTAATATTTTAGGACAATGACTTAGTTTCTATGGGTGCTATACTGCCCATCAAGGAAGTTCTTGGGGCCCACCTGCTTCTCTTTCAAAGTGTCTTCCACAGCAACCTGCCAGTCTAGGCTCTCCTCCACTTCACTATAGTAGGAGGTGGCTCTGAAGAGCCTAGGGGACATCATGTTTATATCTACAGAAAGCATCCATTTGAAAACAGCTGCTTTCACAATAGGAGCATGCTTAGCTTGGATCCTCCTAATATTTTATTTAGCCTGCCTCCCAATGTTTTGTGATTGGACCCAATCCCTATGGCAGCCATTTTGTGATTGGTCCCCCTCCCCTAACAGCCATTTTGCCATGGCAACCACAATTTGTTTCGTGAAATTCCAAAAGCAGCACAGGTTTAACAAGATTGGGGAGCCCTTAGTAGTATTAATGGACTTTAAGTCTGGGAAGGACCTAGTTCTGTGTGCTTTCATAAAACAAATGTTTTCATGTATTAGGTATTAATAAAAAGACACAAATCCATTCTCTGAAGGAGGGAAAGTAGTGTTTGATCTATATGATGTTGTGACTGCTATTGTGTAGGTATACAATGTAGCCACAACAAATAATCTTTGAAGATGTTACTTTTAAAAAGTTGAATCTTAAATATATTCAAAAACAGCCCTTTGAAACTGGCTGTGAATCTTGCCTGTGGGCACGTCCATATGGCTCTTTTGAGCCATGCCAGGCACGAGTGCCCAGTGGATTTAAAGTGCACATCCAGATCACAACATCTGGGAATCATGCCGCTTTCATGAGTAGCCCATCGATCCCCATTGAGGATCCATACTTAAAAGATAGTGGTGAAAGTCCAGTCTAAAGCTGGCCGATGGGCCAATGCTGGACTTTCCACCATCAAGTCATTCCACCAGCACAATCAGCCCATAGGGATTGTCTCCAGACCATCCTGAATGGCCGCCATTTTAAAAAAGTCTTAGTGATGCATGCATAACCACTTAAATATGCAATGTCAACAGAGCACTGCTCAAATGATCCAAACAATTTTATGTTTCTGACGGTCCCCTGAACTTGATCAACTTTATTAACTGAAATGGTACCTAGAGGAAGGTACCGCTGGTGGTGCTCTTACCATTTTAATCCGTGCATGCACAGAAAAACAAGTATATGGTGAGGCGCATATGTGCATGCACAGACAGGAATTTTTTTAAAAAAGCAGACTGCACGGCTCCTTGTGGTGGATGCCATCTAGACAATCCACCACGGGAGTGACAGATGGTAAAGCGTCATGCAACGCGGGATCAAAAAGATCTAGATCAAGTTACAGCTGGGCCAATGGCGGGATTAGCTGCCCGTCTGAACACACCCTGTGACCTTTTCCATCCCCTGACAAATGTCTTTCCCCTTTCTGTCAATTTCCAATCCCCTTTATTCCTATTTGGTAGGTATGAAGAGCACTAACAGCAAATCAGAACCCATTGAATGCTGTAATAGACAAATGGGAGGGAAGAACAAGGAAAAAAGAGGTAAAATCATCAGCTTGAGTGAGATAGAGCTTGCATTCCAATGAATGACACACTTCATAGGTCATAGAGCATGGTTCTTCAGGAAAAGCTGACTAATACATAGAACATTTTGGGAGATAGGATTTGAGCCTCCAGAGAGTAAGACTGGAGGGATCCTTTCTCAGATGACTGTGTTGTCTCAGAACCTTGCTTTCAGGGAAAGCTGGCTAAATTTAATGAATGCTTTAAAGAGGAGACTGTAACTGTGTCAGAGCCTAGTTTCAGGGGGAAGCTGGCTAAAGAACTGGAATTTCAAGAAGGAGTTCACACTTATAGTGTGCTTTTCCTCAAGTTCTGGAAAAGCCAAAGAGTTTTAAAAGCTGGGTTGGTAACTGTTCTCTGCACCCAGACATTAAGTGAAACATTCTAACTGAATGAGCCCAGTAAATACTGTGTGGTTATGCTTATAAGTAGTTTCTACCTCTTTGCTTTAACATCCTTATTCCCCTATCCAAGAAAGCCATAAAAAGTTACTGGGGTTTTTTTCTGTTTCTTTAATGTCCTATTTGAAATAACTGCATTTAGACTTGAGGACAATATGTCAGGTGGAAGTTGGGGAAGAAAACACACTGGTCAAACTTCACATCACACTACCTCTATTCAACCATCATTTAATCACCTACATACACCCAAATTAAAATGGAGACCCTGTGTAACACAGAGAATATTTGAATGCTATAATTAAGGAAAACCTGGCAACAGCTTAATCAGCTGTGAGTTTCCTTAAGCAAACAGAAATGTTGCATAACATTGAAGCATCCAAGTGAATGGAGGATGGCACTGGTAAAATTCTTTATTCGCTCCTCCCCCTACCTCTTAGAAAGTAAGTCAAAGCAAATTAATTTGCTGACAGAAAGAAAACTGAAGCCTTTGAGATCTGGTGCTGGTAATGGTTCTTGCACATCTCTTGGACAGAAAAAAGATGACAGATGCTTATGTTAGAAAAGCTATTGGAGAGAAACAGGCCCTGCTGTTAAAAATCAAGAAGGGTAAATACATGATCTTTCATTTTTTGAGGCATCCAGATGGAAAGAATATCGAGAAATTATTGCTGATGGAATACTAAGGCATCATCACAGCTAACAGGTAAGGTGATCACACAGAGAAGGTGCCACAGGCTTGCAAGGGGAGCCACTGAGCAACAAAAGTGAGTGATTAGTGACATCTGAGAATCTTGTAATGATGTCTGCAGTAACAAGTGTGGTTTACTCAACAAGTTCAACCAGTGGCCCAACCCTGTGAGTCCTGGAATATCAGCAATGGCAGCTGGCAGTACAATCCTAACCAGAGTTACACCCTTTTAATCCCACTGAAGTTAATCAACTTTGAAGGACATAACTCTTTTTAGGATTGCTCTATAAGTCTCTCTCAGTGGTTAAGCAACTCCAGTACTAGATAGGAAGCTTGGACATACCAGGTTAATGGCACTTACATAATACTAGAAGAACCACAAAGAAAGTAAGGAAGAATCACTAACCAACCATAATGCTACGTCATGGATAGGATCAAAAGTATCTTTGGTACGGGGAGGGGAATTTATTTTCCTGAAATTCACTGGAACCATTGATTCCTTATTTTCCCTTTTTTCTTCTAAAAGAGAGGTATTTCTCTGTCATTTCTCTTCAATTTTTCTTCCCTTTGAAGTGAAATCAACACACCCTTCGTAATTTCAGCCCTTGCTGATTTTAGGTTTTCTGTTACACACCACAGGGTGCTGCTGTAGCAGGAGGGCAGGAAGGTTTGGGAAGACACTGCCCATCTCTGAACGTTTACAGAGTAAAATTCTGAAATTTTGCAGAACCTCTTTTCCTACTTAATTTGGCTTCAGCTGACTAAATATACCTTGCAACACTGTAAATTTATATCCTGAGTTAATACAACTTCCAAGTGATTCCTAGTCTCATGTCCAAAAATAGACTCCCACTGGTTAAGAGAAAAAGAAGGGACATGGGAGGGGGACTTTGTGCCGACTCCCAGCACACAGCAACTTGATGCCTAATCCTTCTTTATCTGTCAGAAGATCCACCATGACCTAAAAATCCTGCTTCCCCCCCTCTTTTATTCTGTAACATCTGGCCTGATGAAGAGTTCTGGTAAATTTGAAAGCTTGTGCACTGTTCTGTCACTGGGCTGGTCCAAATAAAAGGTCTGTGTTCTTGTACTCTGCTATGCCTGCTTTGGGAGATCAATTCTGGCAGCGTGTCTCAGAAAAGGAAGTCACCAACAGAGAATCCCAGGGTCCTTGAGTGCAGCTCTGAGCCAGCCTAGAGAATCAAGGTATCCAGCATCATCCCCAGGCTTGTTCGACACAGAAGTTACTTTTGCAGGGAACCACTATTGTGTTAAGTGGATAGGTGGGAATCCAGCCTGCTCAGCCACACAGCTTGGATCTGTTTGGGAACTGAGGCTCGCTGGCATGACCTCTTCAGCCAGAAGCAGTTGTTATTTATGATTGGACAGTAAAAATGGTTCTTCATGCTACAGTTGTGTTTCTATCAAGTGGCATCCTCAGACGCTTACGGGGGCTGGATTTTTGTGCTCCACTACCAAACCGAGCCTTCGAAGTTAAACAAACAAACAAAAACAAGATGTTGTGTGACTGTAAGCAAAATATTCACACGGTAACAGCAGCTTAAAGCAAGGGACTGCTAACCAGACACTGCCAAAATCCAAATGACATTATAGTAACATTATTTTGTTTATAATTTCCAAGGGCAGTGCTCGACTTCTTTCTTTACCACGGCAAAGGCTGCTTTTCATTGCATAACAATATGACATTCCTCCGCTAAACACGATCTCGTGGTCTCTTGATTTGTAGCCTCAGTAGAAATACGTTCCCCAGCTGCTTTTAGCTTCATACAAGCAATTGAGGGGGGAGAGAGAGAAAGAACGAGATCAGGGAAGGGAGGATACAGTGTCGTGCAGTCAGAGGCTGCCACCTGGCGCTCACAGGTTTGTATTGACTCTTTTGGCACTTTGAATGAAGAGAGAAAGGATTTATTAGCCATGAAAATCCAATGTTTCACTGTCTGGAAATTACATACTTGGTCACTCACCAATACCCCCTTCTGCTTAGGATGAAAACTGGTGTGGCCCAGAGTGGGAGGAAATAGCAGCAATGTTCTGAACAAGTAGTTTTAGACTTGACACTGTGTTGTAGTAGGCTTCTATGCATTCCTAACTGCATTAAGGACTTTGGCCTTATTTTGACTAAGAAAGATAGTAAGACAGATTTCCTATAAAAAATTCATTTCAAAATTGCCTGTTATCTGCAAAGTGACACTGACATGTTCCACAAGAATTAGCTAAGTCTGCGTTTCTATGATGATCTAGGAAAAAGTGCCGGTAGGATGAACAGAATGCAGTTGGAGCCCTGTGGCACCTTTAAGACCAACAAAGTTTAATTCTGGGCATAATCATTCGTGTGCATATGTGGATGGCAGGATTTTGTTACTGAAAATGAAAGGGGTTTGCTCACATGCAAATCATGTGCTGAACCATAGCTTTAGTTTTTAGCACTGCTCCATAGTTCACTTTGATTAATAACACTCACTCTGGGAGTCGGTGAGTTAGTGTTTGGTTTTACCATCAAAATTTCCCGGCAGAAAAGTCTGTATCTGTGAACAAGATGAGATTCATCAAGCTACTTCCAAATGCTGGCCATGATATTCTGCCTATGTACTTCACGAACAAGAACTAGCACAATTCCAACTACATACTGATCACGTGTGCACCCCACAGTTTCTCCAAGGAGTTCAGGCCAGCGTACACAAGGATATCCTAACGACCCTCTGAAGTTGGTTAGGGTGAGAAATGTTGGTCCTATGAGATTCATAGCAGTGGGAATTTGAAACCAGGTATCCACAGTCTGAGTCCCAAGCTTTCCCCAGAGAACTCTCAGAATTCCCTGTCCACTCTCCACCATCATCAGTGTTCTCTGCCACCATTGCTCACCTTTCTCTGTTTTCACAAGATTACCACATGAGAGCGGGGGGGGGGGGGGGGATGACCAGCATCAGGAAAGGGCGGTCCTTAAGTTCCTAGCATTTCTCACAACACAGAGTCTTCTGAGCATGCTAAGGGGGGTCTCTATTACTGCTGGGAATCTTGGGATTTGTAGGGGTGGGTTTTTTAATCCTTCTTGTACGCGAGGCTGACCCATGCATCGATATATACCTGGTTCAAGCTTAGTCATTCCCCATTGGATATTACCTCTTTCATTTTGAAGGATAAGCACAGTTCCTGTCGGATTAGGGCTGTATATCAGAGGCTGGCTTGGCTTGGCTTCTCACCTGAATCTCTACAAATGATGGCCTTAAACCAAGCAAGAGCTGTGGTAAAGCAATGACTATTTGATGTAGAGAGACAGAATGACATTGTTAGAGTCCCTAGTTTTTTGGCTCCCTCTCAAATAAGATATGTAGTCCCCCCAGCTCCATATCTGATGAATTTGGTAATTCCATCTCCTTGAAGGGCCTTCTCTATGGATCGTTGTAATATTTTCCCTTCTGAAGTCATAACAGGTCGCTACAAGAAGATACCTCTGCCTGAGCGTATTAGTCCTTGTGGCATTGGAGAGGCTGATACTATCAACCATATTTTGCTTGTGTGTGGGTTCTTTACAAATATACGAGCTGCATTTATTCAACCCATATGGGAAAGACTCTCAGGCCTTTCAGATTCTGATAGTATTATGCTTATAATAGACGCCAATCCACAGGTGACATTAGCATGCGCCAAATTTTTGGCAGCAGCCTATAGAATTAGGAAAGATACCTTAAGTGTGCAACTTAAAGACTCCTAGGCTAAAGTATGTATTATTTTGAAAATGGTTTTGAATTATTTCTGAGCAGGATGTATTGGAATATGCTGTGGAATTATTTCTGAGCAGGATGTATTGGAATATGCTATGGTTGGATTGTTTGTGCTGGTTACGAACCATAATAAAGATTTCTGGACTTCTGGAAACCAAAAAAAATAAAATAATCCTCCTTGGTCAATAGAGGAGGAACTAATTTTGAGTCAGCCTTGAGGCATGGTTTGACACTGGTTTTCCAAATGGGACAAGTTAATTTCTAAACTATTGTCTCCCAAATTACAAAATTGTAAAAGTGGGAATCCATCTCCCAGTGGATGATTACCCTTTGTCCATACAAATGAAGCATCAAATGCATTCCAGTGGCAGAAGCTGGTAGCCTGGTAATGAACCTAAGGTCAGCTGCAGGCTATCACGACTGATATTGTTCACCACACTAAGTGCTACACTGACCCAAACAAGACATGTTGACTGGCCAATCTTTTGTATGACCAGGCTGAGCCATACATATGACTACTAAATCATGCTGGACAGAGAAAATAACTCACACTGGATTCTTTATTAGCTGAGTTTCAATCCTATTCCCTTCCCGGCTCTCTGAACCAACAAAATGTCAGTGGACCCAAAGGGGTTGCAGAAAGCCATGAAAGTTTATTTTTACAGGAATAATGCAATGACACATTTTTCGGCAACCTATAGCCAATTGTCAAGTTGTGCTTGGACAAGCCAAATATTTTTGTGTGATTTCTGTAATAAAAATATGAACGCCGCAGAATTCAGACAGGCTGGCTTTTGTTACGTTGGCACTCCAAGAATAATAGTGACCCGCGTGAATTCCCAACAACAACAAAAATTCCAGGAGGGGAGAGGGAGAGAAGAGCAGATTGCCATTGTAGAGAAAAAGCATTAGGCCAAAGTCCGTATTAACAACTACATCTGCCCTCCGACAAAAAACAACTTTAGACCTGTGCTTCCTGTTTATACCCATATGATGGTGTTCAAGGCCCTGCATCTAGTGACCTGACAAAGCAGCCTGAAATTTCTAGGATCCCAACCTTATTTTTTTTTCCCCCAACCAATGTTAATGATGGTTTATGACTTGCATTTCGTCCATTTACAGCAGCACATTTACAACTAATTTAAGATGTTCTTACATTACCACTGAAGTATACTTCTTTCTGGAGTGAAACATGGCAACAGTAAGACAGCCCTGCATTGTTGCTGTCTGGTAGAACTGCTGAAGAAGAAATAACACTCACTTCTATTCTAATCACCTATAATTTTCAGATGCCAAGCATTCACGAGTTATATTAATCAGAACTGTTACCAGTTCTTTTCATTTCTTTTGCCTGTTCTTTGCTTTGAGATCATTATGACACCCATCTGAATCTCATTCCGAGCTCTGCAGTCAGCTTCATGTGCCATAGGTGGCGGGGAGATAAGCTCAGCCAGGACACAGGAAGGGTCTTCTCTGATGTGGCACCCATTCTGCAGAATAGCTACCATGAGCATGCCCCTCTGGAAGGCAAGTAAGGAATTTTCTTTTTTTTCAAAGTCATTCTGATCTCTATTAGTGGCTGCAAATACTATTTTCCCCTGCTGTAACAGTTTCGTACCTGCATTTCTGAAATAATTTCATCCTATTTCACTGAATATTTGTTGAACATAAAAACCTCTGACTATCACCGATGGAAGTTAGGGCCTGGATAAAAGCATTTCTCTTCAAAGGAAAGGTTTTAAAATCTGAGGGAGGATCTACTCTACTTGGGCTTATCCAGGCAGATAAACATTATAGCCAATGGGATCAACTATTCAAAAAGAAAATGAAATGCCTGGGAATAACAAATGATATGATTAAGAATACAGAAACTAAAGACATTATAAGACAAATTTTAAAAATGTGTAAAAAAGTTGGATGTTACAAGTACGTCTATTAGGGCACACAGGATATGTTCAACACTCCATTTGGGAATTGTCCTCCTGATGCAACTGCTGAAATATTTTTATCAATTGACAGTCCAAAACTAAAAAGAGCTTTTACTTCGGCAGGTTCTTTCGGCAGTTTTGGAGGGCAGATAGAATAGAACTTCATACTCTAATAGAAAATGCAGATGCTCATATGATAAAATTGAAACCATCGAGCATATGATTATGGAGTGCTCTATATTCAACAAGTTGAGAGCTAACTTAGTTACCCCTTTACTTCAAGATACAGAATTGCTAAATGTGCAAGCCCAGGTGTCATGGCTACCATCGAATACAAATGATCATGTCACCCTCTCAGTGACAAAATTCATAGATGCAATAATGAAATATAAAAGAAATAATACTGAGTTAGGTCTTTTAATTTTTTTTTTGTTCTAATTTCAGCTTAAGGTGATAGCCATATGAGCAGTACTTGATAAATAGATGGATGGATGGATGGATGGATGGATGGATGGATGGACGGACGGACGGACGGACGGACGGACTATCACCTTCAGCTAATACTGTATGGACTGTTGTCTCAGTGGAGGGAAATGAGCAGTGCGGTCCCACAAGGATCAATACTGAGGCCAGTGCTATTTAATTTGTTCATAAATGATCTGGAACTAAGAGTGAGCAGTGGAGTGGCCAGGTTTGCAGATGACACAAAATTACTCAGGATGGTAAAAACCAAGGCTGACTGTGAAGAGTTCCAGGAGGCTCTCCACAAATTGGGTGAGTGGGCAACTACGTGGAAAAAGAAGTTCAATGTAGTTAAGTATAAGAACATAAGAGAAGCCAAAGTTGGATCAGGCCAGCTGCCCATCCAGTCCAACACTCTGTCACACAATGGCCAAAACAATGCCCTCAAAAGGTCCATCAGTGGGGGCAGGACACTAGAAGCCCTCTCAATGTTGCCCCCCCCCCCACATCAAGCACCAAGAATACAGAGCATCACCTGCCCCAGACTGAGAGCTCCCACCTATACCTTCTGGCTAATAGCCACTGATGGACTTCTGCTCCATATGTTTATCTAATTCCCTCGTGAAGCTGTCCATGCTTGTAGCTGCCACCCCCTCCTGTGGCAGTGAATTCCATGTGTTAACCACTCTTTGGATGAAGAAGTACTTCCTTTTATCTGTTTTAACCTGACTGCTCATTAATTCCATCGAGTGCCCACAAGTTCTTGTATTGTGAGAAAGGGAGAAAAGGACTTCTTTCTCTACCTGCTCTATCCCATGCATAATCTTATAAAACTCAATCATGTCACCCCTCAGCCATCGTCTCTCCAAGCTAAAGAGCCCCAAGCACTTCAACCTTTCTTCATAGGGAAAGTGTCCCAACCCTTTTATCATTCTAGTTGCCCTTTTCTGCACTTTTTCCAATGCTATAATATCTTTTTTTTTTTTTAGGTGTGGTGACCAGAACTGTACACAGTACTCCAAATGAAGTCTAAGGTGATAGACACTGGAATTTTAAAAATCCCAACTTGAAGTATATGCTCATAGGATCTGAACTTACTAAGACCGAGAAGGAAGGAGCTCTTGTGACCATAGTGGATGACGCAATGAAAATGTCAGTGTAGTGTGCCACAGCAATGATCTAGCAGAGCTCTTTAGTAAACTTTTTAGTAAATAAATGAACTACAGTTATATTTAAGATTTTCTTCCCATACACTTCCTTTAGCAAACTCTTATACACTGGAAATCAGAAAGAAAGAAAGAAAGAAAGAAAGAAAGAAAGAAAGAAAGAAAGAAAGAAAGAAAGAAAGAAAGAAAGAAAGAAAGAAAGAAAGAAAGAAAGAAAGAAAGAAAGAAAGAAAGAAAGAAAGAAAGAAAGAAAGAAAGAAAGAAAGAAAGAAAGAAAGAAAGAAAGAAAGGGCATCATCTGGGCTAAAGGGAGTGATGCTTATGGAAGATGATCCTTCTCCATGTTGTCTGGACCACATCTCCATGGCACCAACTGACCTTCAAAAGGTCAAGAGCATCCTTGAGGCAGTTTCCATCCTCTTCCTATCTGCTGTCAGATCTTGGCCTTACGACCTTACCCTCTCTCTGAGCAAACATTTTAGATTTGATTAACACAGAACAACTTCATGACAAAAGCAAGGGACTCAAACAAATAGTAGAGATGTTGTAGTAAATCTAACCTCAGTAATCCAATATCCTGCAAGGCCACGTATGGAACACTTATACTACAGAAATAAATATTTCATCCCAGACGTAGTTTATAGATGGGAGGTGGACCGAGCTGCAAGTGGCAGAGATGCTTAAAATGAAAAGAAAACACAGAAAGATTCCCAATAACACTCAGGTCTCCAGCAAGATTGGTTGCCAAAAGACTGTCTTATCAATGTAAGAAAGCCAAGGAAGCTTACTCCTACATGTCACTGTCTTTTACCAATCAAAAGCAGTTATGCTTTGGCTGGATTAAGGCAAAGCTGCACATAAAACCCCTGGAGACAGGCTATCAAACAAACCTTTAGACAGCATGGAGACGGCCATGGCAGATCTGATACAAAAGGCAGATCCATGCAACGTGTGCATAACAATTCATACAAACTAATCATGGTTTGACACAGCAGTAGACAATCACAATGTGGATTTTTCTCTCTAGGGAACGGGCAGGCCCCCAAAGCATCCAAGCATTGACCTCTCCTCTCCAGAACATGTTTCCCATATTGCTCGAGTTAACATTCAAAGTTTCCTATCCTCCTAACTTTCCTTTTTCTTTTTTTCTTTTTACTGTTGATGCGATCTATTCATGCAGCATCTTGCTAGTATATTTCGTCCCATTCCGTATCAGGGTAGAAGCCGAGATGAGGCTGAAACTACCCCCTCCACCCCCACCCCCAAACATGGATTCCTTTTTGTGTCTGTGTTCTACACAAGTCATGGCATGAAATATCACAGTTCTCAGAAGCTGGATACAAAATGTACTTTCAAAGAAGTTGAACACACTGTGACTACAGACATGAATGCCCAGAAGAAAACAAGTACTCCTGCCCTCACCTCTCCAAGACACATTATTGACCCTTAAGTTTTCTTAAGAAAGGACAGTGGTTTCTGCTGATTCCTGTCTTTTACTACAGGCACCCACCATGCTGCTTCTGAAGGTCCACTGACCCCAAGCAATATTTTCGGGAAACTTCCTCTGCTTCTGAGTGTTGGGGGGAATTGTCTGGAACTGCCACCTCCACTTAAGCAAACATTTCAGAACTTCATGGTTATCAACAGGCCAGTGTTCAGGAATAAAAAAACAGCATTAATGTCTCAATTGTACCCACCCCTCTGCAATACTATTTACTGGACCGTAATGAAGCCCAAGTTCTTCAAAAGATATTATCAAAAGCAACCCCCAAACGGTATTTGATGTTCGTGTCCTGAGTTAACATAGTTCACAATTTGAAAATGATGCTTCCATTGTAGTAGTTAAGGCTTGTAGTTTTATCTAAAAAATAAAACCTACAGAATTTTTTTTAACCCAGTTCCATTCCTGCATCCCATGGTTTGCCAAAACAAATTCAGGACATTTATTTCTTTATTTTGCTTTACTTATATCTAGAGCCGTCAGCTCCAGGTTGGGAAATAGCTGGAGATTTAGGGGGTGGGGCCTGCAGAGGGTGGGGTTTGGGGCGGAGAGGGACTTCAGTCGGGTATAATGCCATGGAGCCCACTGTCCACAGAGGCCTTTTGTCCAGGTGAACTGATCTCTTGGAGGTCCTCTTGGAAGTCTGCTGTAATCCCAGAAGGTCTCCAGCCATTACCTGAAGAGGAAGCAAAGTGATACGGCAACTGTAAGCTAGCAGGGCCGTCATGGCGAGAAGAGCGGTGAGAAGAGCTTTATGAAGAGTAATTATAAACTATTTATTTTTATTTATTTTATTGGAGATTTCTATCCCGCCCTCCTCGCCATTTACGGCGGGTACGTCATTTATGCCAAACTATGATGTTTGGACTTTTCACTGCTCGAGGAATTTGATTTGGACTCTCTGAAGGCTATTTGTGTATTTTGACTGTGTATTTTGACTTTGTATTTTTGAGTTTCTGACTATTATATTATATTTTTGATAAACTACACTATTTACATAGGTTCAGATTGTTATAAGTGTTAACTGATTAATGTTTTTTGTTATTTTTGCACGGTTTGTTTCTTTTGTATAATTTACTCCCTTCCGTGCTTCTCTGCTGTTTGGATCACCTGGAGATTGACAACCCAATTTATATCCCACCTTTCCCCCACCTGTGGGGCCTCAAATCAGCTTACATTCATCTCCTCTCCTCCATTTTATCCTCATAACAACCCTGGAAGTTTAGGTTGAGAAGTGTGTGACTGGCCCAGTGTCACCCAGCAAGCTTCCATGGCAGCTGGGGGATCTGAATCTGGGTCTCCCAGAGCCTAGTCTGAGCCCTACACAGCCCCGTAGCCAGAAAGTTGGGGGGGGGGGGGAGAGGGGCAGTTTAGCCCAGTGACTGATGTAATTAAAGGTGCTAATTCAATTCCCGGAGCTAATTTAATTGCCAGTCTTCAAACCAGTTTTCAAACCAGTCACAGTTCAGCCTCCCTTCCTGCCCCATATCGGCAGCCTGGAGGCTCGCACAGAGCATGCAGAGTCAAAGCATCTAAGGACAGAGCAGGGTGGGGGAAATGGTGGTGGCGGTGCCTGAGGGAGGCCATTCTCTGGCCGCCCCCCTCCTCTCCATGGACACGGAGAAGACCCAAATGTGCACCCACCAAGGGAGATGAGGGGAGCCATGCTGAGCCCACTTCGCTGCCCACCACAACTTGGCTCTGTAGCTCTTACCTCAAGTGCAAGCAATGAGAGCCCAGAGCAGGATGGGTAGGAGCTGGCGCTCATGGCCCACCACCTCTACATTGTCATCCTCTGGCTGCGAAGGGGGAGAGGAAATCACCAGTCTCGCCACTCCCCTCCCAACCAGCAGCCTCAAGATCCATCTGCCTCCCAGGGAAGGGGAGGGGGAGCCAGTAGAGGAGGGCGCAGGGAGGGGGGACCAGATGGCAAATTCTTGAAGCAGGATGTACCATTCCATAGATTAAAATGGCCAGGTATCCCTGGCCACTGGCAGGGGATGGGGGGGTAGCATAGACAGATCCAGGTTGGAAAACTCCTGGAGATTTGGGGATGGAGTCTGGGGAGGACAGGGACCTCAGTGGGGTAAAATGCCCCAGAGTCTACCCTCTAAGGCATTCATTTTAATACAGGGGAACTGATCTCTGTAGCCCAGAGATAAGCTGTAATTCCGGGGGATCCCTGTGGGAGGCTGGCATCCCTACCTTAGATGGTGAAAGCAAAGTTGAAGAAACTAGAAAACAAAATGAGATTGAGAGAGTGAATCAACACACACGGAGAAAGAGCGTTCTGTGCAAACAGAGCAGCAATCAAGAACTAATGTAATTTAGACCCAAAGATGTGAAACTGGGAATGCTGAAGACAGAGGTAAGAACATGTGCACTCCTCCTGACACTATGAACTTCAACAGCTCATAATCCTCACCTTCAACACAACAGTGAGCAGCCAAGTCCCAAACTTTTCTCTGCTTTGGACTGTATAGGCAGGCAGAGAAGACCTCATACACTCCTCCCTCCACCTCCTTCCCTTGTGGATGTTGTCACCTGCTGGGCAGCAGACAGGCAGAAGAAAGAGACTCTCTCTTTCTTTCTTTCTTTCTCTTCTGACCTCAGACATAATTCCAGAAACAGATGAGTTGTGTGCCAGGTAACCAGGGAAACATAGTCCTCAGGACATGGGGAAAGCACCATCAAGTTGCAGCTGACCTATAGTGACCCCATAAGGTTTTCACTGCAAGACACTAACAGAGGTGGTTTGCCATCCCCCCCCCCCCGCCCCCGTGGTCCTAAGTAATGCCCAAGACTTGGCAAGAGATGCAAATTTGATAGCACCAGTTGGGAACAGTGGCCATAATATTATTAAGTTTAACATTTATGTAAATATGGAGTTGCCTAAAAAAACCTTTAAAAGTGCAGAAAAGGGCAATGAAAATGATTAAGGGGATGGAACACCTTCCCTGTGAAGAAAGGTTAAAGAGGTCAGGGCTCTTTAGCTAGGAGAAAGGACAGCTAAGGGGTGACATGATAGAGGTTTACAAAACTATGCATAGGATAGAGAAAGCAGAGAAAGAAGTACTTTTCTCCCCTTCTCAGAATACAAGAACTCATGGGCACTCAATGAAATTAATGAGCAGTAGGTTTAGAACAGATAAAGGGAAGTATTTCTTCACCCAAAGAGTAATTAACATGTGGAATTCCCTGCCACTTGAAGTGGTGGCAGCTATAAGCATAGACAGCTTCAAGAGGGGATTAGATAAACATGTGGAGCAGAGGTCCATTAGTGGTTATTAACCACAAAGTATAGGTGGAACACTCTGTCTGGGGCAGTGATGCTCTGTATTCTTGGTGCTTGGGGGGGGGGGCAACAGTGGGACAGCTTCTGGAGTTCTGGCCCTGCTAGTGGACATCCTGATGGCACCTGGGGTTTGGCCACTGTGTGACACAGGGTGTTGGACTGGTTGGGCCATTGGCCTGATCCAACATGTCTTCTCTTATGTTCTTATAGGTGGAACACTCTGTCTGGGGCAGTGATGCTCTGTATTCTCTGTATTCTTAGTGTTGGGGGGGCAACAGTGGGACGGCTTCTGGAGTTCTGGCCCTGCTAGTGGACCTCCTGATGGCACCTGGGTTTTGGCCACTGTGTGAAACAGAGTGTTGGACTGTACGGGTCATTGGCCTGATCCAACATGGCTTCTCTTATGTTCTTATGACTACTCTTTACGGAGGAGCCAAACACCACAGGGTGTCGGAAGTGGGTCTGATCCTTCATCAAGCTTGATGTAGCCCTCCCAGGACCTGTGGTTTCTGTTCAAACCTGTAAGATGCAGTCTTTCAATCCTCTGTGTTGGTCTTGACTGGCAATTTGGGAGAGAACAGGAAGATATTTGAGCCAAAGCTTCATCTTTACCTCACAGTATCCAATGCAATAAATAAATCTGAAGAGTATAAGATTGCAGTCTTACTGCACTACATTGCTGATAAAGCCTTGGAAATATACAGTAATATGCAGAATGTGTTTGCGGATCCAGCCAGTAAAACCCTGGAAGAAGTCCTAACAGCCTTTAAAAATTATTGTGAGCCTAGGGGGGGGGGGAAATCCTGTGTTTGAACGTTACCAGTTTTGGCAGCTCAGGTTCAATGAAGAAGAAGGCATTGATAGTTTTGTCAAATAACTAAGGTGCAAAGCTCAAGATTGTGAATTTGGAGCCGCAGAGGACATTATTTTATTTAGCATTACTGATAATAAGCTAAAAGAGAAGCTGCTAGAACGCGCTGGTCTCACCCTTGCAAAAGCAACTGATATTTGCAGAGGTCAAACCTTAGCTCATGTATAAGGCCTAGCAATGGCTGCAGAGACTCCATTTTGCATGCAAGAGCACAGAAACAAAAGCAAAGGCAGCCAAGATGCTAAGTAAGTAAGTTTCCAAGCAACACTCCAGCCTCAAGAGATTGCTCATCTGAGCAGAGATCCTCTTGCAAGAGGTGTGGCTGCAGTCAAAAGCCCAAAGCCTGCCCTGCTTTTGAAACTACTTGCTACAAATGTGGCACACAGAATCATTTACAAAGGTGTGCAGGAGCAAACAGACCCTCACCTAGTGAGAAAAGAGTTCAAACTCCTTGTTCATGGGAGTAAAGCTGCCAGAACACCCCCACCTCCAGGGAGGGTGAGGGTTTGCCCGCTGGTAAACTCCAAGTTGGTATATCCTCACTGCAAGACCCCAAGGGCTGGAAGCTGGGGTGCAGAGGAAAACTCACATGGGTGGACTGGAAAGCCAGTGGTGCAACGCGGGGCAGATGCTCCTATGCTGCTTGACTGCTGAAGGCAAGGTTGTTATGCCATGCTAAAGCCACAATCACAGTAGCTCCACCCACTCACCCCCCAGCAGTCTCCTGTTCCCTCCCTTGCACCAGTTGCTCACAGGCTGCATAAGAGCCCTGGACAGGCTGGTTTTGGCCCCTGGGCCTTATGTTTGAAACCCCTGATCTAGAGCATCTCAGACTAAAAGGGGTTCCAGGTGACCGTTTGTGGAATATATGCTTTTAGAGAACATGAATGTCCAGCTCCGTCAACCCAAGTTCTGAATTCACTTGGATAGCTACAAATTGCAGCTTCTCTCTCTCTCTCTCTCTCTCTCTCACACACACACACACACACACACACACACAGAGAATGCTGAATCCGCATTCACTTTGTGGAAGTTGTACATGTGAATTCTTTCTAATGGCTCTGGTTGACTGAACATAAAGAGAACACAATGACATGAAAAATTAAATAAAAACCCAATTGGGTTCATGTGGCTCCTCTGAGCTGCATAATTATCAACCCTCACCATTTTACTATTCAGATCTACAAGCTGTCTGCTCCTATATAAACACTGCTTCCCTTTAATACTGATATTACAATCACTTGGCAATTTGCACTTTCACAGTCAGACAACAACGGCACAGTGATTCAGCTCTTCCCACCAGCCATAAAAAACATCAACAGTTTCGAAGCACATTGCTACAACCTGCTATTCTTGGCAACTGGACATTGCTCCCCCACTTCCTAGCCCCCTCCCTTTTTGGAGAGGGATCGGAGAACCAATCCCATCCTTGTCATGTTGAAGACATCTCAAGAAATCCACAAGACACATTTATGAGCACCGTTTCATTGTTTTCTCAGCTTTATCGCCTTCCTGAATTATACAAGTCTGTGTTCTGAAGACCCTGTCAGACTACTTTCATATTCCATGCTGGATTGCAGAACACAGGAAGAAAGCCAAACATGGCTCTCGGCTAGCTCTCTCAATTCAGTGGTGCTCTCCAAGTAATGAATCCAACTCATCTTGTATAGAATTCCTTCAGACTGCTACAAATGTCTCACAAAACAGCATCTCTGGGGGTCTGGCCCACTGCGCTATTCAGCACATGGCTATTTTGGTTGTGGCTTATTCTTTAAGGATATCGGTTTTCTACTCCCTCTGACTCTAGTGGTGCAATCCTATATAAATTCCTCCAGTCTAAGCCCACTGATTTCCACAGACTTAAACTGGCATAAGTCTGTACTGTTATTAAAGGAGCTCCAGGTTTGCCATATATGTTGAACTGTTTATCACAAAGCAGAGTACAACGCTGGGCTGCCAAATCCCCCCTGGTAGGGTTGCCAGATCCAGGCTGGGAAACACCTGGAGATTTTGGGGTGAGGAGGGGGTGAGGAGGACAAGGACCTCAGTGGGGTACAATGCCACAGAGTCCACCCTCCAAAGTATCCATTTTCTCCAGGGGAACTGTTCTTTGTAGTCTGGAGATGAACTGTAATTGCAGGGGACCCCCAGGCAAGGGCATAGAGTTTCCAATTTCCGAGGGGGGGGGGGCTGGGGCTGGGCCAGAGACATCACAGGCCATTGTCTCCGGGGGAGCCTCAGCACTTCTTGGAAAAGTTTGGGGAGGCTCCAGCTCCCCAGCCCCCCTGAAATTGACACCTAGGCCCCCAGGTCCAGCAACCCCATGCTGATGGACAATAATTTAGTAGGCGCAACCGAAAGAAGCTCTGAGACTCCCCGATGCACCTCAGCAAGTCCCATCTCTGAGCCGATTTACAGAAGGAATCAGCACTCAAATGTTAAGCAGCAACTTTTGTTCCATGTTTTGCCACTCGTTTTGGAAGAATGCCTTGATGGTGCCCACTGACTGAGTGGTTTTGAAGACTTTAAGTCAGAGGTGTCAAGCTCATTTGATACAAGGACTGGATCTGACATAAATGTCACTTTGTCAGGCTGAACCATGCGTACCATAAAATGTAATGCCAGGTACGGGAAATAGAAACTGTATAAAAGACATCAGCTGGTAAAACTCTGAGTTGGTGTATCCTCACTGCAAGGCTCCATGGGGTAGGAGGGGCATGCAGAGGAAAACCAACACAGGGCAGACTGGAGAGGTAGCAGTGCAGCACTGGGCAGATGCTGCCACAGTGCTTGACTGCTGCAGACGAGGTTGTTATGATGTTATAACAATGGAGTGGCTCTGCCCACTGCCCCCAGCACTCCCTCCCTTGCATCAGTTACTCGTGGGCCACGTGAGCCCTGGACGGGCTGGATCTGGCCCCTGGGCCTTATGTTTGACACCCCTGCTTTAAGTGCTCAAATGTAACCAACTTGTGTTGTGTCTGCAGTTGCATATTAACCAGTTGATGATCCCATCATTTTAACTGAAAGTTGTAAACTGCTTTGGACCTTCCTGGGCTCTTTTTTCAAATGAGATGGTCCCCCATTGTGTGTTTCCGCTTCCCAGAATGTAAGTGATGTACTCTAATGCCTACAGCAGTCAAATCAGAAACTGTTAGCTTACCAGCATCCCGCATCAAAAGCTGGCAGGACAAGGTCTTAAGATCTGGACATGAATATTTATTTTATTTATTTAAAACACTTACTAGCCACCTTTCTACCTTATAGGACCTCAAGGTGGCTTACAATGTAAATAATAATTAAAAACACAATAAAATACATAAAACCCACTAGTTAAAATCAATCCTTTTTTCAAACTTCTGGTAGGCAAAAGAATTTTTTCCCCATCCTTCTTTAAAAAAAAAAACTCTTTTTTTAAAAAAAGTTTACACAATGTTTGGCATCAGTGTTTGAGAGCCAGCATGGTGTACTGGTTTCAGAGTAGTGGACTCTAATCTGGAGAACCTGGTTTGATTCTACACTTCTCCACCTGAAGCCTGCTGGGTGACTTGAACCAGTCAGTTTTCTCAGAACTCTCCCAGCCCCACCTACCTTACAAGGTGCCTGTTGTAGAGAGAGGAAGGGAAGGTGATTGCAAGCTGCTTTGAGACTCCTTAAAGTAGAGAAAGGCTGGGTATACAACTCTTCTTCTTCTTCAAAAAGTATGACATAAATTTTGTTTCCATCGTTTTAACTACACTCTAATTGCCACTGGTTTATATGGTAATTAGGGACAGTGACCATTTCCTCACAAGTACAAACCTCCAAATACGCACTCTTAAATAATCAAAGTTTGTAAAACTTTCCACACAACTTTTTGCCTCCCCTAGTCGTAGATCTGAATTTAGTGTTCCATTACCCACATTTTCTGAACCCTCTTTCCCCACTATTTTTCCCCCTTCGGAACTGTTCTTGCAGTTTTCCAGTGAGGAATTCCTGACTTTGAATTTTGTTTCCTGCCACCCTTCTATGTCGTCAGTCATGGGTTCGCCACCACCCCTTCTCCCCCCTCAGGTTGTCCCCTGAGCAATCCAGTAATTTTTAAAGCATAATGTTGATTGCATTATAATGCGATTTTTAAAAATTATAATATAGCAATGTTATAACAAATGGACAAAACAGGCAGTGAGGTTTCATGTGATCTTCTTCATGCAGTTACCCGTCCATGAAGATCCTTTCCTTTCCTTTTTTTTTTTTTTGGGGGGGGGTAGGTTTTGACATCATGTGCTTGTGTTGTTTCTTCATTCCCCCCCCCTTCTCTTCCCCTATAGCTCCTGGTGTGTTTCCTTTATTTTACAGTGTTATGATGTTATAACACTTCTGCTTGTGCAAAAAAAGGAAGTTCCCTTGCTGACAAAGTACATGACAATACATCTAGCATGCTTTATAATTACTGGATAACAATGTTATGAATTGGTGCCCCCAGTTCAATGATCACCAGCCATTTTCTTAGGGTGAGGACAGATGGAAGTTCTGCCGCGCTCCTGCAGCACGGCAGAACAAGCCGGGGCGAACTGCCCCGCAGTGCGGTGTTCAGATGCCGCCGCAAGGAAGCCGCCCGCAGCATCCACACTGCAGGCGGCTTCTGGCGGCGGCAGAACGCCATGTGGCTCCGCCCGCGCGCTTTCACGCCTGCCAGAAGCGGGTGGAATGCGCATGCAGCCGCTGGGACACCACTAGGAAGTGGTGCCCGGCTGCTGCGGGAGGAGCGCGCCGCTGAACCAGGTGAGTCTGGGACGCCTCCAGGGGGCAGATGTGGCAGTCTGGACAGCCGCTCAGCCTCTGCTTTTACAGTGGAGGCAGAGCGGGCCAGACTGCCAGTCTGTCCTCAGCCTTAGTTGGTGACTCAGGAGGAGCAGGGAACCTTTCAAATGGCAGCAACTATGCTGTTCCCACAATACATCCAGCCTTTTTTTTTTACAATGTTATGATGTCATAACAGTACTACACATGTGCAAAAAAAAAAAAAGGGGGAAGTTCCATTGCTGACAAAGTACATGATGACACAGTGGCACAACCCCTTTTCAAGGGAGCAATGCTCCCTCTGAGCTGTGGAGTCTGGTGAGCAAAAATGCTACTTTGTGAGCTACTGGCATTAAAGTTGTGAGTGAGCAGTTTGGCTACTGCATAAATTAGTGCGGTCTGGAGCCATCCTTCCTGAGCAAAGACAAAAATGTCTCTACATTTGCTGCTAAAAATCTAAAACAAAAATATTACCCTTTTGGCTCTGGCCTGGCAAATAATTTTCTTATCCATCAGGCAAAACAACAGGGAAAATAGCCTTCCTGCCCTATTCTTCTCTTTATGGGAGTATAATGCAGCTCCTTTCTTCTTTCTGCCTATCTTATAGGGCTAAAAAGGAGACACAAGTTGACAGAAAACATGTAGATTGTGTAATGCATAATGAGGACTTGAGAGACTAGCAGCACATGTACATACACAGTTCCTGTTGCCTACTATGATGGTATTCTGTTTGTCTACAAGATTCTCTCCCTTTCCATAGCCAGCAATGGGGAAACCCTGTTATTCACCCTATCAAATCTGTTGATTACATCCATTTCTTTCAGGCAACAGAATAGTATGAGCCATGTTTTACTTTAAGTATCAGCCACTGGTTTAAAACCTAGACATGTTTTGCCCTTTGGAATGAATATCTTTGTGACTGAAATGGCTGCAAAAGTCATTTCATATCCACCATATCCTTGCAAAGCCATAATCATCCCTTGGACATTGTTCAGCTTAGGGTTGCCAAGTCTGAGTTGGAAAATATCTTGAGACTCTGCGGGTGGATCCGGGAGAGAGAGGGGTTTGGGGAGGGGAGGGGCCTCAGCATGGTCCAATGCCATAGAGTCCACCCTTCAAAGCAGCCATTTTCTCCAGGGGAGCTGATCTCTGTCGGCTGGAGATCAGTTGTAAAAGCAGGAGATCCCTAGGCCCCACCTGGAGGCTGGCAACCGTAGTTCAGCTCCTTGCAATATCTAAAAATTATACTCAGACAGTGCCTAACACCAGCTCCTTTCTTCAGTTGTCCTTCACCGCCTTTTGGGCAACCTTCCCCAAGCGTTAAATGGGCTTCCTTTAAAACAACAAAAAAGGTCCCTCCATCTGCTCCGATTCTGATTCATGGATCTCTTAGGTAACGTCTCTTTTAGTACGATGGAGCGGCTGGGACCTCAGTGACCCCGGAGACATTACATCTTCATAAATAGGGGGATTTATTTAGAGATATAAATCAAGGCGCAGGGATTGAAACATACTTTGCAGTAAAATAAGGGGGGAGGGGAGAGTAATCAAGCAAAGGGGTTCTGGGCCAAAACCTTCACAAAAATAACCCTTCCAAAACATAGCAAACATTGTTTCAGGCTCACATTGGACCTGTCCCCAGCATTTGAGCCTCTTTCATGATTCATTTCCCACAGATTGGCAAGTCACAGTTTCCTTCTGCTAACAACTGGCTGACAAGGCACAGCTAAAACTGAGCAGATGTATTTTGATTGACTGGGTTACTTTGGTTCTGAGGCAGGAGGGGGTTGCAGTTCCTCAAAGGCTACTGTGCATCAAAAGTTCTGTGGCTGAGAAAACAAATCTATCTTTTTAAAAAAACAAAAACAAAACAAAACCAGACATAAGCATGTTGTTAAGTTCTACGCTCTTCAGTACAACATTCAGAAATAATCACAGGCGAAACATCTGGTCAAAGCATTGCTCATCCAACTATCATGTTTACTCCAAGAAACATACCTGAAAGGCTTTCAAGACTTCCTCGCTGTGTCAGAGCTTAGGATCTTCAGTGGGGTTAGCCAAAGGTTTCACTGCCCAGAAGGCTTCTTTTATTGAAATAGGTGTACTTGCGCATCTTCTGTTCTACTAGACAGAATGAAACATGGGAACATTTTAAGGAAGAGGCTCCAAGAAGAGGGTCAAAAGAAGAATGTCTAAACAGGTGCTGATATGAGCTAGAAACTATTCAGTGGAAAACATGGGACTACCTAATCATTGCTTAGCTTGCAATCCTTGATGCTTTTTAAAATCTACTGTTTAAAAATTGGTTTTAACTTCAATGAATAAAGACTAGCACCAAAAGGGACTATAGATCATTTTTCTGCAAACAGATCTACCCATAATGCATGAGAAATAGATCATCAGATGGGTGCATGTGGATGTTATGACCAAAGCAGTTACCAGCACAGTATTATGGTGCAAGAGAGAGCTCCTGCAGGTGATCAAAAGATCAAAAGCGTAGTCTATTCATTCCAATCTCTGTACAAAAACTGACTTTGCAATCTGTGTACAAAAACTGCAATCCAGCGGTTTGTACTAACCCATCACCACACTGGCTGAAAGAACACCCAGAATATACAAAAGAGAATGGTTCCTAGCCATAAACCCAGCGCTCTTCCTCTCTCTGGGGCTCTTGCGGTCTTATCTACAGCACCAGCACAGTATAGTGACTGAGTCAGCATGGTGTAGCAGGTGGAATCTCAGAAGATTCGGACCTGGGAGACCCCGGTAGAAATCTCCACTCTGCCATGAAAAATTGCTGGGGTGATGTTGGGCCAATTAGACACTCTCAGCCTAACCTCACAGGCTGTGAGGCTAAAATGGAGGAGGGAAGAATGACATGGTATGCCAGCTGGAGTATCCATTGGGCGGGAGAGGTATAAATACCTTATTTATTTATTCCTTACAGTCAAGTCACAGCCAACATACAGTGACCCTGTAGGGTTTTTAAGGCCAGAGACTTTCAAAGGTAGTTTGTCACTGCCAGCCTCTGCACAGAGTCCCTCCTTAGCTTCCAAGATATGACAAAAATTGGGCCGGCTTGAGCTATCCAACTCAGGGCGTCTTAACAAATAAATAGATCTAAAACCAATGCCAGCTCACAGTGCTCCAAGGCTGGAGAGACATCATAAAAGATCTGGAAGCATCATTGGTCCTGATATATACATTTCTCCACACACACATGCACAGAGTCATCCTTACACAGGTTTTTCAGACTTCTGAAATACAACCTACAGACCAGAAATTAATAAGAGGAATGTGTAAAGCCCCCTATGTGCCTCTGCAAAGGGGAGCAACTGGCAGAAAACACCAATCATCATCTTTCACCCCCCAACACCCTCTTTGTGTAAGTACTAGCCATGTCTGGCCTAGAAGTAGGCCGGAGCGTGGCCTGGAAATGTACATGTAACCAACATGGAACAGAGCCAAACAAAATGGTTCCTGGCAGCAAAGAACAAGCCTGAGCTTGCTATGTTGGGGAGGTGAATTTAGGGCATCTCTCAAACTAATAGTTCCCCCCTCATTCAAAACAATGAGATATTTCTCTACATAATGGAGCCCACAGGAAAGATGTCCTCCAGAATGCAAAATTTTAACACCTGGTTCCTCCCTTCCTGGTCAAATCACCCCAACCAATTGGCTATTCACACAGCTGGATAGCCTTTTCTCTCCAGCAATCAGGGATCATCAGTGGATCATTAACTTCTCACATTCCTAGCTACATTCCAACAGAAACATTAACCGTTCCTGTTTGCGTCAGGAAATCCATTCATCTACACAGATGCAAAATAAGACAATATGGCAACATTGTCTTCTCCTAGGAACACGACTCAGAGCTTCCCCTGCACACTGTTCTTGTCCCATTTAATCCCTTCAGTACTTTGTTTCACAGGGCAAACACATCACCATGCCCCAAGGCATCATTTTGCCCTATATCTGGATAAGCATTTCTCCATTGTGGTGTGTCTTGTCTTGGGCATCTACAGACTTGCAACCCCAAGCTTCATTTGGGTAAATTTCCAACTTCACAGTCTCTGCTCAATGAACTCCTGATCTGGATAAGTAAAGTATACTTCCCGTGAATCCCTGCCTTCATTCCCGCTCCCACCTATTTTCTCTCATCTTGTGTTTTTGCTTTCAGTGTGCATTTATCTTCTGTATATGTGTTATTTTTATACTATTTTCTTCTTTTAATAAAACTACCTTTTTGGTTATAGCAACAGACTGGTTATTTCTGAGAGTTCTCTAAGACTGATTTTCCACAAGGCGCTGCTTTGGCATCGTTCTTCCCTCTGCCCCGATTGCATGCTTGAATTTCCCACTATTTGCCCCGTGCCGCATTTTGATCCGCGGCTTCGCCCAAATTCCCCCCGCGGCTTCAGTAATCCTGTTTTTTGAGGATCACTGAAGCCGCGGGGGGAATTCGGGTGAAGCTGCAGGTCAAAATACGGCGTGGGGCATATAGTGGGAAATTCAAGCATGCAATCAGGGCAAAGGGAAGAATGACACCGGAGCAGCGCCTCATGGGAAATCAGTCTAGAGAAAAGATCCCCATTAAACATAGGTGGAGATCTCGCTAGATTACCCCCTTCTTGCAAAGCCTTTGTCTCCTTCACTAATCCCCCCAACCCAAATAGGAGACAAGCCCACTTTTGGGGCAACACAGACCATATGGGATATGTGTGTATCACAGGCAATGATGTCTCCATCAAGCCACCTCCAACACTCTGAGCCAAAGTGAAAGCTGCAGACGTACTGAAGGGGCTTATAATGCTGGTACAGAACATCAAGTGCAGTGGTGTCTGCATCTCATCTCAGATCATCCTTTGATAATGCAGAAGCAAGTTTATACAATTAGGCTATAAAGTGGGGGTTTCCTTCTATATAAGATGTTGTAACTCTTACATCCAAAGAGAAAATATTGAGAGTACCGATCAATATAATTTACAGAACAGTACAAAAAATTTAGAGCCCAATAGCAACCCACTCCAGTATCTTTGCCAAGAAAACCCCATGGACAGTAACAAAAGGCTAAAAGATATGATGCCGGAAGATGAGCCCCTCAGGTCGGAAGGTGTCCAGTATGCTACTGAGGAAACAACAACAACATTTGGGCTTTCCCATTCAGGATACAGTGTTTCTGTTGTGCTCTTTCTCTTGTAGAAATGACTGGTGATCCTAACACTGTCCTGTAAGATAGATCCATTTGGTCAGCCATGTTGGTCTGAAGCAGTACAACAAATTTAGAGTCCAGTGGCACCTTTAAGACCAACAAAGGTTTATTCAAGATATGAGCTTTCGTATTAAGTGCCCTCCCTGCCTGATAGGAGAGAATGAAGATTCCCAGTCACTTCCCACAACTAGAAGAGACACTTTTAGATATTTATCAGCTAGTTTGACATATTTATTGCTTCACAACTGTTGACCCTATAACCTTACCTTGTTATTTAGTGTCACTTTGCATATCTTGATCATCATCATGTTGCATGTTAATTTGCTGGCTATAAATTTGAACCTTTTTGCCATTCTAAGTGCAATGACAGAACTACTGCTATAGTGCAATGACAGAACAATATCTAACGATGTGTGGATGCAACCTGTACTCTGACCGCTACATACTGAATATCAGAAGCCTGGCTGTATTTCTAGTGGGTGAAGAAGACAAATATATTTATCAGTTTCCTTTATCAGATCTTATCATGAGAAAAACAGGATGTGTCACAAGCAATAGTACTGGGGCACACCATAGATATAGATGAGTGGAAATTTTTTTGGAAATATATGAAATATATGAGATCTACCTCATATAAGGAAAACATCTACAAAATGTTCTATAGATGGCATCTCTCCCCAGATAAAGTAGCAAAGGAGTGACTAACAAATGTTGGAGATGCAATGCAAGTATAGGCACCTTTTTTCTTATGTGGTGGAGTTGCGATAGAGTACAGAAATTTTGGCTAAAAGTATGTAAAATAATAAGAGAAATATTTAAGATCACAATACCTATGTTACCGGATATTTACTTGTTAAATATGTTGCCAGATAGGGTTACTACAGATATATACGTCATAACTTATATATTGACATCAGCTAGAATCCTTATAGCAAAAAATTGGAAAGCCGAGAAATTACCTACAGAAGAGGACCTAAGGACCAAACTATTGGAAATGGCAGAAATTGACAAACTTAATGTTATATGGCAAAACAAAAAGGAAGAGATTTTCCAGAAAAGGTGGAAAAAAGTATATGAATGGATGAAATCAATATAATTGTATAGACTCTAAAGTATATAAGCTAAAGGTGTCTAGATAATAGAAATAGGAACAAACAATGATAGAGGAACAAATATAAAGATAGGAAATGGGATAGGAACAAAAGACTAGATTGGAACAAAAAAAATGAAACATAGACCAAAATAAATATAGTACCGTAGGTGAAGGTTTTTAGGGGCTCCCACCTTGGTCACTTATAGTAAAACAATAGTTCTATGATTGGAAATTGATTTAGAAGCATGATAATGTAGGAAATGATATAGAACGTATGCAATGGTATTGTTCTTCATTGTTGTAACTGATTTTGGACACCGGATATGGTAATTGCTGTAATGTTTGGAAAACGAAAATAAATTTGCAAAAAAAAAAAAAAAAAGCAATAGTACTGTCTACGATGAGATGACAAAAGGCTCTTCCTTTCCTGAAAAGGAATTAACCGTACCTGTTGTACCAACTGATGCTTCTACAGTAGTTTAGGAGAGGGCTGCAAGCAGGATGTTGAGCCACATTCGCGAAAATCCAAATCACCAAAAGGGCATGCACGTTCCTTTCAATTCTGAGCAAATCACAACTTGACTAAAAAGCAAATTCTGAGGGCCTGTGACTGCGCTGTTCTTCAGCAAAAGCTAAATCTCGGGAGCCTTCTGTTCCCACAGGACCTTTTTTAAAAAAAGAAAGCCCACATGGACTTTTATTTGCCCATGGGACAACTTCACCCCTCCCCAGGCCACTGCCACTGATGGATGGCCGCCTGTGGTTGTGGTTTCTTGGTGCTGACGCTCTCGCTGGATGGATGCAAGCCTCTTCCAAACCTCAGGCTTTTGAAATGAGAAATTGGCAGCCCTGTTAAAAAAAAAAAATGATTTCATCCAGATACTCGCAAAGCCAAAGAACACAAGACTGTGCCCCTCTGGTGTTTATTTTTAAATAATTATTACATGTTCTCTTTTTCATTAGGGAACCTTAAAATACCCTATTATGCATGATTCAGTTCAGAAGGACCACAGTTGCTTGTAAAAGGGGGAAACTCAGGGACAAAACCTTGAAATGTGGCACTGAAGTTTCGTAGGCAGCCATGCTAAAGATCTTCTCGAGAACAGAAATAACCATTAGCTTTTTCCTTTTAATGTGGTTCGTCATGAAGGTTTTTCAATTCATTTTGCTGGATTGAAAATTCTGTCAGGGGCAGTTTACTGCTTCAAAACTGCCTCATGCTCAAGATTCAGTTCAATAATCTCTGATGTTGACATACTTGGGTTGGTGAGTATTAGTGGACAGGAACTTTTGAGAAGGGGGGCGGAGTTCTTCACAGTTTATGGTTTACACTCACAATTCAGATGCGAAACCTCCCTCACCTGGACCATATGTTCCATTTCAAAAGGACCCTCCTCTGCTTTCTTATCCTGCATGTGTATCATTTACAACGGAAACAGCCCAGAACAAGAACAGAATGCACAAGGCGAAATGATGCAAGGAGTTCAAATCAGTCAATCCTAAAAGAAATCAACCCTGACTGTTCCCTGGAAGGCTAGATACTGAAGCTGAAGCTCAAATACTTTGGCCACCAAAGGAGAAGGGAGCACTCACTGGAGAAGACCCTGATGCTGGGAAAGATTGAAAGTAAAAGAAGAAGGGATGAGATAGCTAGACAGTGTTATTGATGCAACAAGCATGAAATTAAGCAAACTCCGGAGCATGACAGAAGACAGGAGGGTCTAGTGTGATGGTCCATTGGGTCACGAAGGGTCCAACTTAAATGTGCAACTGAAAAACAACAACAACAAGCCCCTGTAAACAGGGCTCAGGGCAGTGTACAGACAACAGATAAAACAACCTCAGTTTAGGCAGGACTATTTTGGGGCAGGAACGCACAGGAACGGAATTCTGGCTGGCTCCTGAATTGGCCACACCCAGCAGGAACTCGTTAGCATAATAGACCACACCCAGCAGCAGAAACTCATTAGGATTGGCTACATTCGGGGTATGTGGCCTAACATCCAAATTAATTCTTGCTACAAAAAAAGCCCTGGGTTTTTGACAACAAACAAGGTAAACAGAATAAGAAGCAAAAGGTGGGTGTGGCTGGATGATCACTCTTCTGGTAACATGGGTGTGTGGCCTAATATGCTAATAAGCTGTGCTGTCAGTGGTGTGGCCTAATATGCTAATGAGTTTCTGCTACTGGGTGTGGCCTATTATGCTAACGAGTTCCTGCTGAGCTTTTTCTACAAAAAAAGCCCTGAGTTTAGGAATGTATTGCAAGTCAGCTGTAATTCACACAGTGCTGTCCATGGACACCTAGCCAAAGCTATGTGCACCCGGCCAATGTGGAACTGAAATTTGGGGGGTGGGGTCACTTTTTCCTCAAAAGGTGTACTTGGGTCCCCGTTAAACGAGCAACATAATCCGGGGGGGGGGGGGGGAGTGAGGCTATTTGCTCCAGAGTAATTTGACCCGCAGTTGCGCGATCACACAGTTCTGTGAAGCTGCAGGCCCAGCTGCCACTGCGTGATCAGATGCAATCCCCTAAAGAAAAATCAAGTGTACGAAGATTACATTGTGTGTGTACTATAACATAATCAGGGCTACTAAAAATAGTGTGGGGAGGCTTCAGTTTAAGGCACAAGGACATTGGGGGGGGTAGGGTTGCCAACTCCAGGTTGGGAAATAACCAGAGATTTTGGGGGTGGAACCTGAGGAGGGTGGGGTTTGGGGAGAGGAGGGACTTCAATGCCACAGAATCCAACTTCCAAGGTGGCCATTTCTCCAGATGAACTGATCTCTGAGGACTGGAGATCAGCTGTAATAGTGAGAGATTTCCAGTCATCACCTGGAGGTTAGCAACCCTACTGGGGGAGGGGCAGAGATTATCAACTCTTCATCTGTTCACTGTCTCTCCACTCCATTGCCTCCTCACCTGCTTTTCAACTGTTTGGTGCTTCTTAACTCTGTTAGAAGTTTTAGAACCCTACCAGAAGAAAATCAGCTCTGGGATGGGGTTTGGAACAATGGCGTTTTCCAGATTGCTTTAACGTTCCATTTTCACTCCCCAATGTTACTGTGGGTTTTTTTCCCCCTTGTGTCAAGGCAATTTCATTAACATTCCCATGCTATCCTCCTTCTCTCCCCCCCCCCCCCCATTCTTTCCTAGTTGTTCCCATACTTTTTCCCCCCATTGCGGAATGAATTCTCAAGATAGCCTCCTGCTTGGAATCTGAACATTTTTTTCCATCTCCTGGATAACTGCCCCATTGGGAGGAAACCGGTACAGGGATGGCTGTTTCACACAGCATTTTCCTTCCGGTAAGGAGCTGTGTCTGAAGCACTGTGACCATTTCAAATTGTGCTGCTTTCTTTTCCTTCCATTTCCCTCTGCATGCACAATCTCCCTGAGAGGTTTGTTGTTGCTTTTTAGCATTTTATTGGGAGCGGTATGACGCTGATTTTATGTCCTGTTGTAGCATTATAGGGCTCCCAATAGAACACAAAAAAAGAGAGATTGCATATACTGGGGGGGGGGGGGGGGGAATGGTGCACAAAACCCCATCACTGGAGGAAGTGCTATGGGGCATTTTACACAGCCCACTGTAGCGATTCAGATCTGGAAGAAGGGACTGAAGACCTGAGGAAAGCAGTTTTCGTCAACAATGCCTCAGGCATGCTTCCCAAACGGGAGACAACCAGCATTGTAGGAACAGGTCAATATATTCCATTAACAGCCAGTTACTAAAATGGGTCTGTCTGAAATGAAGGGGGGAAAAACACTAGTAACCAGTTCCTGAAACAGAATAGACAGGCTGTCTGAAATCCTTCCAAGACACATTGGTCGCTTTCACACATGCTAAATAATGCAGTTTTAATCCACTTCAGCAACCATTTGTGAGTGGATTTTGCCATTTCACACCACAAAATCCACTTGCAAAGTGCGCTGAAAGTGGATTAAAAGTGTGTTATTTAGAGTGTGTGAAAGCGCCCATTGTTTAATTCTGAAGTCAGACCCAGGGAAGACAACTGGAGCAAAGAAGGGGCTTTGAGGGAGCCTCTCCCCCAAGAAAGGGCACAGGTGCTAGAGACCAGGGCAGAGACCCTTGAGGCTGCTGAAATGTTGCAACGCTTCAGAGCATATCCCCCCCCCAAAAAAAAAAAAACCCTGGGGAGAACCTAGAAAATCAACCCCCAATGTAAATGTGAACAGACAGAACCATGATGGGGTGGGGGGGAGAGATGTAAGTGTGAACTGACTGCATCAATAGTGTGGAACTGCCACAACATCCATGGAAACCCAAAAGGTGGCTGCAGTCTGGAAGCTGCCAGTGAATCTGCCACTCAATTTGCCCTCCTGTGAAGCTTCAGAGAGGCCCCTACAGTTAACATTTAGTTTAACACTGCAGGAGGTCCTTAGTATTTCCCTTAGTGTTGCTAGCAACACGTGTGTTTTAATACTAGTGTGTGTAGGGGGGGGGGGGGGCTTGGATCCTGCCAGCTAAACCTGTGCCTAATTTCTGGGCACATTGCAGTGGAAATAGACCATGTAAAATGTATACAAATTTGTAGTTTGTGTCTAGGGTCAAAAAGACAGTTTAACTTAGAAATAATTACAAGGAAAGTGTCTCCCCACAAGCTGCCAGGTAGACGTGACGATTGCCCAGACTTTCATTACGAAAAGAAACCCGACCAGGAAACAGGTCCAAACATTCTTTAACTCGATGAATTGTGTCAGCACACTGCAGCTGATGACAATAGATCTCGCTGGGTGTGCCAAAAAAGAGATGTTTAAATTTATGAGAGGCCTGTATTGTATTATTATTAATTCATTGCTTCAAGCAGAGACAATTTGCTGGGCACAAACAGGGATTTGTGTGGGTTTTGTTTTCGCGCAGAGAAATCAGTTTGATTATTGCCAAAACGTAAGATCCCAAGCCAGAGCGTCTTCCCCACCTCCTTTCAAAAACACAACACAGATCTTGCGGTGGTGTTTTTTTCCCTCCCAAAATGCCCTTAAAAAAAATCACCATGGCTTACTTCAGCTTTACCAGTGAAGAGTTACAGAGAATAACTATCTTGCCAAAAGCTATTTCCAGTGGACTTTGATCAAGTAATGCTGTAATCCCTAAAGAGAGGCATACTTCACTGGAAAGGTATTCTTTGGTGTTATTCCCATCGAACAGACATACGTGTGTTCTGAACAGCACAAGCTCCACCCCATCCCCCTTTCCTAGAAGAAGAACCATTTTTCAATGGATGCAGAAAGCTTTTTATTCTCAAGCGATGCTACAGTGAACCCCTGAGTTAAAATGACTAAGTGGACAATTGCACCAGGTGGTGGTGAGCAGTGCCATCAAGTCACAGCAGACTTATAGCGACCCCAGAGGGTTTTCAGGGCAAGAGACGTTCAAAGGTGGTTTGCCATTGCCTGCCTCTGCATCATGACCCTGGTATTCCTTGGAGGTCTCCCATCCAAATACTAAGATGGGTGGTCTCCCATCCAAATACACCCTGCTTAGCTTCAAAGATCTGACAACATCAATTGCACCTAGACATCACCAAGTATCTTTGCCCACTCTGTGCATGCATATCTTGGGGGGGGGGGGGATGTTCCTGTTTCCAAGAGTGCAGATTTGAGGGTGAGTGTGGTAAACAACAGGAAGACTTTCCTCCTTGCCACTACTGTGGCAATATGCTCGTATCAGTCGTGATAGTTTGAGAATGGTGCAGTGAAATTAACTGGACCAGATTGCAAAGGGAGGGCGGGGTAGATATTTAATAAATCAAATCAATCAAATCAAGGGTGCATCAATCTTACAGTTAAGGAAAACTTCAGAAATGTCAGCTACTGCAGAGAGGATCTATTTTTTCTGATGAAAGGACTGTGCAGAGGGTCATATGTATTTTTTTATACAACAAACAACCAAGTATTGGCTAATCATGTCCAAGTTATAGGTTTAAACACTATAAAAACCTACAGGACACGTTTGACCAGAGAACACAATGACCGATTTCCCACAAGCGCTGCCCTGGCATCGTTCCTCCATTTGCCCTGATTGCCTGCTTGAATTTTGACCTGGGGCTTTGTGTGATTTCCTCCGCGGCTTCAGTGATCCTCAAAAAACAGGATCACTGAAGCCGTGGAGGAAATCGCGCGAAGCTGCGGGTCAAAATGCACCCCGCAGCAAATAGTGGGAAATTCAAGCAGACAATTGGGGCAAACGGAGGAACGACGCCGGGGCAGCGCTTGTGGGAAATCAGTCAACGGGACAAGAAAGGGAACTTGTATACTATATCATGTTGGCTATACATTATTGCTTCTTACAGTACTTTCCTAAGAACATGCCCATGGGAGTATGCCGCATTTGAATGATTCTTAATCAAACTGCTTAGGGCTGTTCTCTAAAAGGCAATTCTCTACAAGTTTAAATTTTCACTATTACTGAAGGTGACCCATGAATGAAGAGTCAAAGGACAGTTCTTCCAAGAGGTAACATTTTGGCAGGAATAGGAAACAATCTGCATCTACATAGATACTTTATCTGCAGATGGATCTAAATTAATTCAGTATTTGTGGTTGAAATACATGAATAACACATGGCACTCCCCCCACCATGTATTCAGTGATAGCCAGTGCTGTGGTTAGAATGCTGGGCCAGAACCCAGTAGCCTGTGCTCAACACCCCACACACACACACACGCACACACTGCTTGTGAAAGCTTTCTAGGTGGTCATGGCCCAGTCACACACTTTCAGCTGGCTTACCAGATGAGTTGAGAAATACCTGAGGATTTTAGGAGTGGAGCATGAGGAGGGCAGGGCTTGGGGAACATCAGCAGGGTAGAATGCCATAGAGTCCACCTTCCAAAGCGGCCATTTTCTCTGACCTCTGCCGCCTGGAGTCCAGTTCTAGTTTCAGGAGATCTCCAACCACCACCTGAAAGTGAGCAACCCGACTTACCTCACAGGCTTGTTGTTAAGATAACACTGGGAAAGGAGCACCCTTTATGCTGTTCTGAGCACCATGGAGGAAGTGTGGGATAAGGGAGGAGGGGGAGTACTAGATGCAAATTCCGTTCCCACGTCTGCCAACAACAGACAATAGAATGCCTGGCTGAGAACACAGCATTTAAATTTTGGGGTTGGGCCAGCCCAGTGAAAGTGGCAAGAGAGTCTCAAGATATGTTTTAAGGACCCAGAGGAATCGGGTTCCAACTGGGAAACAAAGGCTGCTCTTCTGGTTCGCGGCAACTAATTGTGATCAACAGAAAAAGGCCAGGGGTTTCACGGTCTCGTACCGAAGCTAGCAAACCATCTGTCAATCTACGCAAAATGCCAGACCTGATTGGGAGAGCTGCAGCTGAGCTTGGGGCTTCTTCAGCAAATGGTAATGGGAACCTGCCTGGCATTGTGAAAATCACGCTTTCCACTAAATCGAGGGCTTTCAATAACATTTAACTATATTGCCTGAAAAAGCCAATGATGACCAAATAAGATAAATGTCCATATGTGGAAGTTTTTCTTTCAGACTCTCTTCCAGATCCATCCAGCAACACCAATGAACATCTGACAGATTTGTTGTTCTTTATTGTTTCCAAGGTTGAATCCATTCTGCATGAGCCACTCAGAGCTTTAAAAGGGAGGGGGGGTCTCTACTATGTCCACTTTGGTTCAGCCTGAACTCCACTATGTCACTAACTGGAGAACTATTTATCTTAGTACATGATTTGAGCCCATTAACATGCCTAACCTTCACAAAGGGTAATAGCCTCTAAAATAAACACATTAGGTTTTTTAAAAAAAGGATAAGTCAAAGAAAAATTACAACACATTTTTACACATTCATTTCTCTGTTTATCTTCAGGCAATTCTTTGGAACCCAAAGGATTCCTTTGTTCTTTGCTGCTGCAAGCTTGGTAAAATTGTAAGGTGGTTTGGGAGAACCCCAGACCCTCTGGTCATCACCTGCCCACATGGCTTTGGTCACAGGCATCTCAGCCCCCAATCTGCAACAACAGGATGTGCAGCAAATTTTGCATAGCCCTGGATAGGCAAAGTCACATGTGTGAGAGCAGTCTGTTAGGCTTTCCCTCTTGGCAGTGGCAAGAACAATAGTACTTTGCATTTATATAGCACTTGCAATGTTAAAAAGGTAATTGTTCAGGAGGATGTTTTTATAAAGGTAATAAGGCTATGGAATAGTTAAAAAACACATTAGTAAAGAAAAAGGGACTGTGGACCATATATGCTACTGTGCATAGGATGCATTATCATGGTGTCATGTGCAAAATTTTTAGCAGCAACCTACAGAATTCATAAACAGTATGTAAAGGTGTGATATATAGATTGTATGATATTTCATTCTAATTACTTGTAAATGCTTCAGTTTTGTTCCTTCTCTACATTAGCTTCTAAATTTCATATTATTATAGTTATATATTGATATCCAGTTTTTGATATATCTGGACTGTTTTGTGCTGGTTACGAACTGTAATAAAGTGATGAGGATGAGGATACATTATCTGTACATATTATCTTGTTCTCACTGCATTGTTTTCTGCTACATAACTCTGTTTTCTGCAGTGTGTAATGTGCAGGACCCCAATGTGGTCCCACCGAAACCCTTCCTTTTGTCCAGCAAAAGTTTTCAAAAAGTGGGTGGGGCTTTTGCCCAGCACAGCTTCTGATTGGAGATTTGACTGGCTGCGCAGATTTTTTAAAAACATTGCCTTGGCAGTGGCTGCCACTATAGCACAACGGTCTTCACTGCCCGACTGAAGGTAAGATACAGCAGCCATTTGATGGCTGCCTCTGTCTCCTGTGACAGCCATTTTGTGGCTGGCCCACCATCCTGTATCAAAATTCCAAAGATTCCTACAGGCTCAAAAGGGTGTAGGGGGGAATCCCTGGTTTAAATATATCATGCCTCATACTTACACTTAGTTTCAGATTTCTGTAATCCTAGTCATATTGCATTGCTTATGAGATGTCTTGCTCTATTGATTTCATTCACTTACACTTTGTAACCCACCTTGAGGCTCAATGAGAAATGCAGCCTATAAATAAAGTATATACGTAAATAAAGCATGCAGCATCTTGTAATCCTTCTATCAGCCCTGTAAGATAGGCCAGTATTATCATCCTCATGTTATAGACAGGAGGTTGAGAAAGATATCCATGCAAGGGAGTTAATGGCAAAGGTGAGTTTTTATTTCCTTAAATATTTCTTAAATATTTATTTCCTTAAATATTTCTTAAATATTTATTTCCTTAAATATCTATGCCACATTTTCCTCCTCATTGGGAGATCATTCTCCCCTCCTCCTTTTTACCTTCCCAACATCAGCCCTGCGAGGTATGCTAGGCAGAGAGCATGTAACCGGCCCAAGGTAACCCTACAGGCTTCCATAGCAGAGTCGGGATTCAAACCTGGGTCTCCCAGATCCTAGTGCAATATTCTCAGCGCTACCGGCTAGGGGACCTCCCAAACCTCAACTCCCTCTCTTAATTATTATGTCACACCAGTTTATTTATTGAAATGCACACTTCTGAACTGATTAGGTTAGCATTCAACATTTCAGGACAAAAAGATTTCTGCTGTTACCATCGTACCCCACTAAGCTTTTCAAGCATTAAAATGAGTTTATAAGTTGAGTTTGCTACACATTTTAAAAATGTGCCTAGCAGATTAGAATCTAATACTCATTTCCAGAAGAAGTTAAACAGTCAGACATAACTAAATTAATTCAGTATGAAGGTTTCTATACTGCCTGAGCGGGATTGCTAAAGGTCCTCTCCCCGCCCCCCAAAAAAAGCCAAAGCAAAATATTTAAAGAAGTGAATTTTGAATTCAAGCCATTAGCAAATATCGCCTGTGAAGGAGGGGAGAGAACAGAGTTGAGTTGGCTTTCAGAAACTGAAGGATGAAATCACAGGAGTCTATCTCTACCATACAGCCTTTAACAAAGCTGCTGTTGCCGTGTGATAAGAGGAAATTGGAGATGCGGCTGCTCTGGGGCCAATACATCTGAGGACGGCCCAGCACCTGTACTCTCTTGTGTCAATTCCAAGCTCTTTCAGCAGAATCCTAGAAGCAACTAGAAGCAACCAGGAATGCAAAGTCTTAAAGAGGTCGCCAACTTTCAGGTGGGGCCTGGAGATCTCATGGAATTTCAACTGATCAGCAGACAATAGAGATCGGTTCCTCTGGGGGGAAATGGCTGTTTCTGAGGGTGGACTGTATGGTGTTATATCCCACAGAGGTCCCTCCCATCCCAAACCCCACACTCCCCAAGCGCCACACCCAAATCTACAGGAATTTCACAACCCAGAGTTCTCAGCCCTAGTCTTCAACGTCCCTGAAAAGCAGTCCCCAAACCAGGAAGATCTGTGAAGGAGAATGCACTCTGTACATGCTCAAAGGTATTTCCCTCCAATTACTATTTCACATGTTACAGGAGTCAACGATCATCGTCCTAAAATAGATTAGGGATGTCAAACAGCCTGAAAACATGCTGACTTGACCGTTTTTGTTTCCCAGTTGGGCCAGTTGCCAGAAAAGCAGTAACAGTGGTGAAGTCCCCGTTGCCCCCACAGTTATTCAAAAAAACGTACACTTTAGGTGAGCAGCATCAGTTTCTCCACTAGGATCTGCCCCCTGCTAACCAACCAAGATCTCTACATTAAGCTCCATGCCTTGTTTTCTACCTCCTCGTCCAGAGGGCTCTGTCCCAGGCCTTGTCCAATGCTGAGATTTTTTAACCTACATCAGGTTCGGGTCTAGAGAGAAAGAGGTTAGGAAAGACCATGGCTCAGTAGCAGAATACCTGCTTTTAGGGATGCCAGACTCCAGGTGGGACCTGGGGATCCCCAAGAATTACAGTTCATCTTCAGACTCCAGAGGCCAGTCTTCCTGAAGAAAATGGATGCTTTGGAGGGGGGATTCTATGGCCCTGTCCTCCCCAGTCTCCATTACCAAATCTCCAAGAGTTTCCCAACCTGGATCTGGCAACCCTCCCGTCCCCGCGTCCCCTGCTGCTGGCCTTACGGGACCTGGCAACCCCATGACTGCTTTGCACACAGAAATTCTCAGGTTTAATCCCCGTGATCAATAAATAAATAAATGATCATACATTGAAGAGACCAGGTAATGGGTGATGAATTATCTTTGGAGAAACCCCGGACAGCCGCTGCCAGTCTGAGAAGACAATACTGACCTTGACAGACCAGGGGTCTGACTCAGTATAAGACAGTTTCATGTGTTGGACACATGAAGCTGCCTTATACCGAATCAGACCATTTGTCCATCAAGGTCAGTATTGTCTACTCAGACTGGCAGCGGCTCTCCAAGGTCTCGGGCTAAGGTCTTTCACATCACCTACCACCTGATCCTTTTAACAGGAGATGCTGGGGACTGAACCTGGGACCTTCTGCATGCCAAGCAGATGCTCTACCCGATGGCCACAGCCCCTTCCCTTCACACTGTTAATCTCCTTGTTGTCCCAACATTTCTTCTGACCCATTTGACAGCAGTGCTTGGCAACCCTACTTATTGGGTAAAGAGGTGTTTTCTTTTGTTTGTCCTGAATCTATTGCCCATCAACTTTACTGAGGGCTGCCCAATTCTAGTATTATGGGAGAAAGAAAAAAAGCTCTCTTTTCTCCACCCATGCATAATTTTATGAACCATATTTCTTTTATGGTAAAATGGAAAACAATTTTTCACTTCACTGGAATGCAGCAACATCTTCAGTGAAGGTGAAAGTTTATCCCATGATCAGCCCTCAGCTTTCATTTCCAAAATTGTTTTAACCTATTTAATATGTCTTTTGTTTTCTGATTGCTTTGGAAAAAGGAAAGCAAACTCAAATATGTCAGGTTATTCAACATGTATTGCCTTTGGCTATTTTCCTGATTTTTTTTTATTCTCCTAACGAACAATTTGGGTTTGAGGCCTCTCCATTTGCTTTAAATTAGGTTTGACTTTAACCATTCTAGGACATCTACTGAAATCAGGGAAATAAGTGCCTTTGTGTGAAACAGTCCACTTTGACTTTGTGACAGTGACATTTAATATATAATATTAATTTGAAGAAAAAACAATACAGCTCAATACAGCTCAATTGCTGGTTCAACAACCTGTCTAAATTTTATAAGTTTCCTTGCACTTAAGACTATTTAAGTCCCCTGCGTAAGCTGGATGGAATGAGTTTGTAAGTATATATCAGAGAGGTTGTTTTACTACACAACACTGAACACATTGACACTAAAAAGATTTCAGCAACATGTTCAGCGTTTCTTAGTAAAACAACTCTTTGGTATGTATGTACAAACTCATTCTAATTCAGTGGGATTCTGTGATTTTAAATGCAAAGGCCATGCAGGGGCTGTGGCTGAGTGGCAGAGCCTCTGCTTTGCACACAAGAGGGGTCAGCTTCAATCCCCTCCATCTCCGGTTAAAAGCATCAGGCAGTAGGCGAAGAATCTCCGCCAGAGACAAGCTGCTTCCTGTCAGAGCAGACAGTACTGACCTCAATGGACCACTAGGTTCATAGGCAGCTCCATGTGACTCACTTCATACAACCTTCTGCTCAAGATAAACCTGTTTTCTGCTTAATTGGAGATGGAGTTGGCTGTATAAAGCATTGATTGGAGGGTTGATGGACTTTTTGGGGTCACAGTACCACTTTCCCCCTTTCTGTTCAACAGATTATGATATTAATTCATTATCTCGCTCTCGTACCTACTAGGTTTTGGCATTGCCTTTGCAATCTTGGCTTTTAGGACCTTTTCTTTCTTTGGGGCTCTAACTTATCCACTGTTCAAGTCATTGATTAGTACCCCTGTCTTTGGGGATCCAAACATGGAAGGAAGCTAGGCTTATCCCATTGGAGTAATGAGTGCCAAGGCTCTTGGTTTGTGGTCTGAGCACACCTTAAGGCAGTGGGGGGGGGGGGGGGGGGATATCACCTTCACAACCCCAGCTATGCATTTGTGAGAGTTAAAAACACTGTCAGTACAGAACATTGGTTTTCTAGGAAAGCAGGAGGGGGGGAAGAGAGAGAAAGAGCACTGACCGCAGGGTCCTGTTCCCTTACTCATTGATGGCTACCTTTTTTTAAAAAAAGAAAATCAAACAAAAAATGCACTGCTTCCAGTATCCTGATCTTTTTTAAAATGGACATTTTAAATGAATTATCTTGATTGATCTGCCTGTCAAGAAAATTAGATAAATTATTCCTTCAATCTACATTTACAAATTCATTCAAACAGGTACAGAAAATTATCCAGGCTAAAAATTTAAAGGATTCTGACGTAAATCAACAATGAGATTAGTGTTCCAATCTCTCTTTCTTCAGCTGAGAAGCTGGACAACCCACTGAATAAGCTTATGTTTCAGGTCCTGATACATTTTGCTTTATATTCCACCACCACCACCCCCAATTTTGGCTCTGTTTAAATGTAAAAACATACGAATGACGGGCACTGAAGTTTTCTAAAGAGCATTCGTGAGAAGATAGTGAAGTACTTCCAGATCTTGGCTGCCAGTTCTTGGCAAGGTTGCTTTGATAGACAGAGGAGAAAAAAAATTACTTAAGGGGAGGGGGGAAGGATTGCATTTAAATTGCATTGATACACATAAAGACCAAGCTATTCTTAAAAATTGTTTAATTCCAGAAGATTAACAATGCAGACTCTTTGATATGATGTATCTAAGGCACAATTTATCCAAATCTAAGTACATGTAAATCCTATGAATTTCAATTAAAGGGCTGAAGCACAGACACGGATCTTTCATATTAAAATCGGTGAGACAACTGTGAGGGAATCCTATGCTCAATAGGCATCTTCCTTCCATAGCCAGACTATATTGTCTTTAGACCAGGGCCTCTTTCAAACAGCCTTTGTATTTTTTTTTTTTGTCATTTCAGAGAAACCCGCTTTAGTAACCGGTTGCTAATGGATTTTATTTACCTTTTCATACACAGCTGTTTGCGTCCAGTTAGCAAAGCATGGCTTAGCCATTTTTAAGGGAAACTGCTTTCTTCCATTTTTACCTCTTTGTTGTGCTTCTGAATCACTGTGGTGTGCTGTTTAAAATGTCTGTAGTACTTCCTGCAATGCTGCTTCCCCCACACCACCACCCTTTTTCACAGCGAGATCTTCCCTGAACTTTTCTTAACATTCTAAGTTGAGTGCTAAAGCACTAAACCAATACAGCATTTCAGTGCTACAGTGGTACAACTGAGATGCCTTGGCACCACTATCTTGGTCTGGTGCTATAGCGCTCAACTTAGAATGTAAAAAATATTCAAGGAAGATTGTGCCGTAAAAAAGGGGCAGGGCGGGAAAGCCACACTGTGAAATGACCACTGTTTGAAGTGACCATAGCACTTCAGAGAGAGAGCTCATTAACAGAAGGAAATTCATTGTATGAAACCCCTGTCCTGTATCACTTTATTCGGAACTTGGCCAACAACAGATAATATTCAGTTTAGAATAGTAATGTGAAAGGGGCCCAGGAATCCACAGCCTGTTGCTCCAGAGCCAGGTATTGCTCAGCACAGAACCCAATATGGCTCTTGAAAAAAGTTAATGAGCTCTTTAATTACAGAGATAAGCAGCTGCCAGCAATCAAAGTGCAAACCATGTTCAGATTTGTGCTAATGTATAAATGAAGGATATTTTGGTATGTATTTTGCAGATATTGTGAGATCACAACAACTAGTGGTTGAGCTGCAAAACTTTATGGATTATTAATCAACATGTCAATTATCAGTAACATTAAGTTGTATATTTTCAGTTATGCAAATAGTCTTTTTTATACTGGCTTTCTGTTGATCTCCCGCTCCAAATTTTGGCATAATTTGGCTTTTTAATTATAAAAGGTTTAGACGTATTCATTGCACACAATTTTTCACTTTTATATACACACATCCCTTTCAAGTTATTTTTTCCAGAGGTTAATAATTAGTATTCTACCTTGCAATTTATTTTAGGCTTAAAAGCATTAATCACCACCTTTAAAAAAATATTAGAACCAATTTTAAAACTGGAGCAATCTCCTCTAACTTCTGCCAATGTCTTTCCAGTAAACAATTTTAAAGTATTTTTCAAATCTCAAAAAGCATTAGAAGATGGCTTTCTAAACAATAGATTTAATTTCATGAAACCATTTATTATTATTATTTTCAAAGATCACCAGTTATGAGACAAATATATTTATACAGGCCAAGAGCTGATTTGGGGAACAGACAATAATATAAATTTAAAATGTAGGGACTGATGGCTATATTATTTATAACTTCGTCTCCAGTTTTAAAACAGATGTTCAATGAGGAAAGGACACTGATATAAACAAAGATTTTCAAAATGTGTTTTATTTATCTTAGCTATACAAAAAATCAAAATGAAAGAAAAACCCTGAAACATGTTTACATATGTTTCCCTAATGCTTTGATTTGAGCTCATATGATACTTAGACAGATGTGGAATCAGTTTAAAATCTTGGAATTAAAAATATCCGCCAAGGTTTTTTTTACCCCTGAAGCTAATAAATCTGCAGCAGATTAGGTCATATTGAGAAGAAAAGTATGCAAATTTCATAATATATGAAACCCTACCTCAATCATATATTTTGGATCTATAAATAAATAGTGCAGAAATATATTTACACAAATCTCGAGATTGGCCATACAAACTCCTCTTCCTCTCCTTTCTCCATTCTACCTTCTACCCCAACTGCACCCTTTCCCTCAGGCTCCAGAACCCCTAAAACCTCCTAGGTCAACAACCGAGGGTTGCACAATGCTCCCTCTAAGTTATGGAGTCTTGTGAGCAAAAATGCTACTTTGTGAGCTCCTGGCATCAAATTTGTGAGCGAGCGATTTGGCTACTCCATGAACTAGTTTGCTCTGGAGCCATCCTTCCTAAGCTAAGACAAAAATATGTGAGCTGGAGGATAAAAAACTGTGAGCTAGCTCACATTAACTCGGTTTAGAGGGAACACTGGTTGCCAGGTACTCACCATGCATCAGCGGGAGGTGGAAGGGAGCCTTCTGGGAGTGGGCCCCCTAAACAGCGACATTACCAACACAATGACATCACGTGAAAGTGATGTCATCACATCGGGGACATCATGCAGCGATGCTCTGGTTTGAGGGCAAAACTCTATGGTAAAATTGCCTTCAAACCATAGAATTTGCCCTCAAACCAGAGCATCACCATGCGATGTTCCCAACATGATGACTTCACTTCCAAGTGACATCATTAGGGTTGCCAGGTCTGGGTTGGAAAATACCTGGAGACTTTGGGGGTGGAGCAGGAAAGGGCTGGGTTTGGGGAGGGGAGGGGCCTCAGCATGGTACAGCATCATAGAGTCCACCCTTAGAGGACTGGCTCTTCCTCCCGGCTGACCCTTAACACAGCTTTTTAGAGGACAGCCTGGAGACAGGCTGGCCCTGGGCTCTGCCAATCCCAGCAGCTCTGGGGATGGGCTTGCAGGAAGGACAGGGGGCCCAATGCCAATGGATCCCCCCCGCAGGCTTCTGTGCCTTCTGTCCCGCCATCTCTCCTGTTTGTCTCAAAGGGCTGTGTGCTTGGCCCACACAGGATCTTGTTCCTCCCTCTCCCAAGACTGGCTGTTCTGGCCATGTCTCCCTCAGGCGTGGCTGCTGCTGTGGCCTCTGCAGGGGGAATCCCATCAGCTGGTGCCAATATGTGGCCCTCCTGGCAGCCGCTCTCAGCTCAGCTTAGCCTGTGTGGGCCTACTCCACGCACCCTGTACCTTGCGGGTCCAATCTGCATTGGCCTTTCCCGCTGCCGTGCCAATGATCCCACATCATCCCACAAATTTCCATCTGCATCTCATGCCGCATCCACTCTCCTGTTGTTTCACCTCAACATCAGCTGTCTGCATCATTTTATTGCCATTTAGTGGTGACTCCAAGGTCACTACGGCATCTCACCATGTTATCTGGATTTGGTTTTAAGTTGGTCCAATTGCTCCTCCCTGCCCTCGAGCCACTGTGAGCAAAAAGCAGACAACTGGAGCCGAATTCTCCCCCCCCCCCCAATCTTTTCTAAGGAGACACGCAAATTGTCACAAAGGAAACAGGTTAGCTGAAAATCCAGAGGCCTGCGTTTAAAAGCAGCCAGGAAACATTTTTCTGTGATCATATTGGGGGGGGGGGGGGGCTGTAAGCACGCCCACCCCAGAACTATTTCCTGGGGCAGTCTCCAGAACGGCAACCTGGCAACTGCTGTGTGTTTCATGTTTTTTACCCAGCTTGTTCCATCTTTCCTAGACTGAGACCAAGAAGGCAAGGATGTCACTGACTAAAGATTTCTCTGGAATCATTCTCACGCAAGGCCAAAGCATAAACCCTCAAGATACATCTCAAGAAACCTGCCCTGTCTGTTCATTAGCCAGGAGAAGAGGGTTTGTCCTTCCTCCATAGACAACTACAAGCTTGCCCAGTAGGGCATTCAAACAGGGGGTTCCAAATGGCATTTTACTCCTGGGAACATGCCACCTGTTCCTTTTTACTGGAAACCTGACCAATACAAGCTCCAGGAGCTGTGGCTCTCTTATCAGTAGATAATGCTAGAACAAGTTTTATCACACCAGATTCACCTTGAGTGATAGGAGGACACTGGAGAGGGAATGAGGAACAATTAGGCTTGGGGGGGGGGGTCATCCATGGCTATGGTTGTCAACCCCCAGGTGGTGCCTGGAGATCTTCTGGATTAAAACTGAATTCCAGACTAGAGATCCACTGCCCTGAAGAAAATGGCTACTTTGGAGGGTGGACTCTATTACATTGCACCCCACTGGGGTCCCACCCAAGTATTTCCCAACCCAGAGTTGTAGGGTTGCCAGGTCTGGGTTGGAAAATACCTGGAGACTTTGGGGGTGGATCCAGGAGAGGGTGGGGTTTGGGGAGGGGAAGGGCGGGGTTTGGGGAGGGGAGGGGCCTCAGCATGGTACAAGGCCATAGAGTCCACCCTTCAAAGCAGCCTTTTTCTCCAGGGGAGCTGATCTCTGTCAGCTGGAGATCAGTTGTAAAAGCGGGAGATCCCCAGGTCCCACCTGGAGGCTGGTAACCCTACAGAGTTGGCTAACTTATCCATTGCAGACCACATGAGGTGACTCCAGATATCCACCTTTTGGGTTGGATGGCTTACGTAGTAACAAAATATCCCTTTCTAAACTGGGAGGGGGGGTCTCCCGTTACATTTTGTGTGTAATCATGAGAGATACAGGAGAGCCATTTCGAAAACTGTTTCAAGGTTTGGAAGTCTTTCCAGGCCTTTCCGCAGCTTGGATCACTATCACACTAAAAACAGAGGATAATGACAGGCAAGTCTTCTAACAGAGGGCTGCACATTATTTGCCATCACATTTAATCCACTTTGTGTTTCCTTTCATGCGCTCTGTCATGCCAAAGGCTAGCAGCAACCAGGAGCATTTAGAACAGGGGAGGTTTTGTCTCTGGGTTTCACATCAATCTACTTCAGTTTTCCTTCTTGAAGGGTTTTTTTTTAACCTTTTGTGGAGGATGTCACAATTCTGAAAGGTGAACGCTTAGAAAACAGCACAAGCTGTTTCAGTCAGCTCAGTTCCCGTGCCAGTAGCTAGACTAACATAAATACAGCGATCTATTCCTGCAATAATTGGTTAAGCATGTCTCCTCCTTTCCCTGAAAAATGACACACACAAACAGAATGGGGGGGGGGGGGGCGGGTGGAGGGCACCCCACACTCTGGTACTTACAACAGGACAAAATAGCTGTATCTCCCAGCATGTCACAGATCTAAGACTTCTGACCTTGCAGTAAGTGGAACAGCAAAAATGAACCCTACACAGCAAGCTCATCGTCACACAGAAGAACCAAATGACAAGGGGGACATGCCAGTGCTCCCTCTAAGCTATGGAGTCGTGTGAGCAAAAATGCTACTTTGTGAGCTACTGGCATTCAAGCTGTGAGCGAGCGATTTGGCTGCTGCATAAATGAGTTTGCTCTGGAGCCACCCTTCCTGAGCAAAGACAAAAATGTGTGAACTGGAGGCTAAAAAACTGTGAGCTAGCTCACACTAGCATACAACAGGTGTACCTGGTCCCCTTACTACTGGAAACGGCTGTTGTTCATCCGGTGCTCTTGCATGGATGGAGGGTCAGGTCTCCTCCGAGGCACGTAGCGCCTTTTGTGAGCTTTGGCTCTTAGCGCCGGCTATGACCATTCCTCAAAAACATAATTTGGCGACTGAGATCCATGCTCTGATCACATCCGGTTTAGGCCCGAACTAAATGCTACAACTGACACAAGTTGGGCCAGTGTTCCTCCAGCTTAAATCCGTTCTTTTTATGTTTTGGCTGGGGAAACTGGTGCAGGAGGCTAAATCTCAGATCAGGCACCCCTGACATCATGTCTGGCTTTAAAAAAATAATAGGGTCAGGCTGGATTTCCTCCCAACCAGATTCGTGTCAGATCTTACATTGGACCTTACATAACTGCACAGGGCTGCCTTTGAAAACTGCCAGAAACTTCAAAATACAAGGGCCAGGCTGTTGTTGATGATTGGGTATAGGGATCATATCACATACACACACACACACACACACACACACACACACACCTGCCTGCCTGCCTGCCTGCCTGCCTCTGGTGCTGAAAGATCTGCCCATCTCTTTCCAGGCACAATTCAAGGTTCTTTGAAGCCCCTACTTAAGGGGGGGGGGGAGGATACTTTAAGGGCCGCCAGCTCCTGTATTGCCCAGCCTGAAAGTTAGGATCCCCTCCCCTAGCTCTGCTCTCTGAGCCCCCACCCCATAAAGGTAAGGTAGGCAGTGAGACCACCAGGTAGGTGGCTCACTTTCAGAACACCCTCCCCTTTCAGGTTCACCTGGCATCTTCCTTATTGTCCTTCAGGCACAAGACCAAAACATTTGTTTCACCCAGGGCTCGGGGGGGGGCATCTTCTTTAGGTACTTTGAGCCTTGAAAACCATTTCATGAATATAGTTTTAGGATGCTGCTGAGTGGTGTTTCCTGCTAAACAAATAAGTAGAACCACCTCCCATGTATAGAAAGTAACTGGGGGGGAGGACCCTCATATTTTTTGCTGGAAGCTTGTTATCCGTATTAACAAGAATCCCCCATCCCTGAAGAAAGGGACAATCTGATCTACCTGGAAGAGTCATAAAGCCCTGTTACAGTGAATGCATGTACATCCTTGCCTGGGCATGAGAACATCTGTTTGCAAGAAAAAGCCAACACATATTCACTTTATGAATGAAACCAGGAACCAGTACTTCAATATACATGGGGTTTGACTGTAACAAGAGAATCACTCAGCACGCATGCAAAGAGCAATCAGGTGTACATTGGTTGTACATGCATTCACTGTAACTTGTGAACAGGGCTATAAATAGCAAAGAAAAGAGCACCTGAGCCAAGCCATAGTAGGTGATGAGTAGGGTTGCCAGCTCCAGGTTGGAAAATAACTGGAGATTTGGGGGGTGGAGCCTGAGGAGAGGGGGTTGGGGTTGGGGAGGGGGGGACTTCAATGGGGTACAACGCCATAGAGTCTACCTTCCAAAGTGGCCATGTTCTCCAGGTGAACTGATCTCTGTCAGCTGGGGATCAGTTGTAACAGCAAGAATCTCCAGCCACAACCTGGAAGTTGGCAAGCCTAGTGATGAGGAAGACCCCACTCCTGGAACAAGACAACCATTTCTACAAGGTACTCATAATAAGCAAGGACTGCAATCTCCTAGGTAGAGAATCCCCAGTCCTTCGTAGAGGAACAGCTCACTCCTTGGCAAATGTGAAGCATTTGTCCATTTGACATGGTAGAAAAACCAGCAGCCAATGGGAAATAACCTCAGGGCCCCATAGAAAGAACAGTACACACACCAATAGAAAGAACAATACACCTCCATAGAAAGAACAATACACCTCCCCCCCCCACCCCCTGAAATCTACACAGATGTTTTTGTATATCCATCTAATAATTAGTTTCTGTAGCACAAATAAAGCAGCTAGGAACTGAAAACCCTATAACTGCAAACCCTGGCCCACATTCAAGTACCCAGCAAAGAAAAGTTAAGCACCCTTAACTTTTCTTAAGAGGGGGTCGCAATTTCCATCAATTTCCCCCTCCCAATGGAACCCACAGAGTCCCTGGAAATTTTGATCCTGGGATTAAGCCAACCCTGGGGGGCAGCACAGCAGGGGTTTGCAGTGGGAAGGGGTAATCTGCCAAGACCGCCACCCCCTACTTCAAAAAGACAAATGCCCTTAAATCTTCAGAATGTGGCTAGAGACAGGCCCCTGTTTCCTAATTCCAGATGTATGCAACAGCTGCAACTTTACATATACCCTCCACCAAATGCCCATACACATGCACGCACACAAAATCAGACTTACATGCATATTCTCGGCCTACTTCATGCACTTGGTATCAAGCAACTGTCTAGGAAAAGTGTGCTCAGTTAGGGACGCCAGCCTCCAGGTGGGACCTGGGAATCCCTTGGAATTACAGTTCATCTTCAGACTACATAGATCAGTCCCCCTGGAGAAAATGGATGCTCGTCCTCCCTAGGCTCCACCCCCAAAACTCCAGATGTTCCCCAACTTGGAGATGGCAACTCTATGCCCCCACCCCTGTTAGGGGGGAGTAAATTCTACTGAACTCAATAGAACTTAAAGGTTTCCCTTGCTTGAAAGCCAGTCGAATCTGACTCTAGGGGGCAGTGCTCATCTCCAGGGGTCATTTCGAGCAGGAACGCGCAGGAATGCCGCTCCAGGAGAAACAAGCCCAGGAGCGGGCACATATGGTGATGCACTATAGAAAAAAGCAAAAGCATACTAACTTGATCTGTATTTTCATGCTTGTTGTAGGGTAGCTTCCCTGCAAGAGCAAAGGAAACCTAAAGTGTCTTTAGTCAAAGTGTCAAGCTGGCTTGCCAGCTCTGATTTGGGAAATACCTGGAGATTTTTGGGGTGGAGCCTGAGCGGTGAGTGTTGCCTTCTGACACACTTCCAGTGATGACTGAGGATGTGGTATATGCAAATAAGTTATGGTAATGAGTTATGCTAATGAGCTCCTGCATCTCTTTTTCTACGAAATGACCCCTGCTCATCTTTATTTCCAAGCTGAAGTCCGAAGCTGAAGTCCGAAGACTTTTTGTGGTCATGTGGCCGGCATGACTAAACACCGAGGCACATGGAATGCTGTTACCTTCCCACCAAAGCTATTTATCTAATTGCAATTTTTTGCTCCTGAACTGCTAGGCTGGCAGGAGCTGGGGCCAGAGACAGGAACTCACTCTGTCACACGGCACTCGGGTCTCAAACTGCCAAGCTACTGATCTTCCAGTCTGCAACTCAGCGTCTTAACCTCTGAGCCTACGCCAATGTAAATACACAGCACAGGTTTTCTAGGCATCACAATGCCTGGAAAACCTGTCTTCAGCCTGATGCATCTTTTATCTTTTGCCCTATATTACTAGACCAGCCTGAACTACCTGCCATTTTAACCATTCAGGTCCAATTTCTTTCAAGACCCTCTGTGGCTCAGCAGTAGGAAAAGGCCAAGGGGAAAAGATAACCTAACCCTGACCTGTAGAATTTCCCTCTCCTGCTTCCAGTCTCTGGAATATTATCTTCAATTAAAACGTTTCATGAATTAGGAAGCCTTTCACCCTCACCCTGCTTTAGAAACGTTCCTCAGTATGAAGGATAGCCCTGACCTGCATTCTTCAAAGTTCAGGTTTATTTAAACCCCTTAGGCTCGTTTGTTTCCATTTAGGGAATACAGCCTTGCCTGGAAGGCCGGGGGAAAAACGATTTCCCTCAAAAGTGGTGAAGAGAGACACCTAGTGGAGAACCAGATTGCAGCCAAGCAGAGAGTAAACCAGTTGCCTCCGTACAAAACGGTGGGGAAGGCATGAAGAACTTTTGGGGCTGCTACAGGGAGTGGAAAAGACATGAAATGAAAAATATTGAATCTCTCTAGCCATTGTTGTAAGAACTTTCTGGTGGTTTTTTGATCTAGGCCAGGATTTTACACTAGCTTGTGTTGTTAACCACAGGGTAATCCACTCAGAACTTTTTTTTTAAAAGGAAGTCTTAGAAGCAGGCTGAGTTAGTTGTGGCTGCAGCGCTGAGAAGGAACATCTTTACTGAACACTGCATACATTTAAACTCATGCGGCCACCACGTGCCTGACCTTCTAGATACATTTCCTCAAACCCTGGGTTGTCAACTTCACGTTGGAGAATTCCTGGAGATTTTGGGGTGGACCCTGGGGAGGCTTGAATTTGGGGAGGGAACTCAGCGGGGCAGTGCTGATACCCTGGGACTCCAGTTTCTCCCAGACCGGGGGTGGCCAAACTTGCTCAATGTAAGAGCCACATGGAATAAACATCAGGTGTTTGAGATAGGGCTGCCAAGTCCAACTTGGGAAATATCTGGGGTCTTTGGGGGTGGAGCCAGGAGACTTTGGGGGTGGAGCCAGGAGAAAGGAAGTGACATCATTTTGTGATGTCACATCCTGTGATGTTGCTTCCACATGCTGACACATGAACTCATGAAGTTTCCTAATACTGAATCAGGCCATTGGTCCATCAAGGTCAGTATTGACTACTCAGACTGGTAGTGGCTCTCCAGGGTCTCAGGCTGAGATCTTTAATGTCACCTATGACCTGATCCTTTTTTAGCTGAAGAGGCTGATACCTCCTGCATGTCAAGCAGATGCTCTATCACTGAGCAACGGCCCTACTGAATCCTTCCTCATCTCGGCAGAATATGAAGCCCTAAGTGCTACACAAGTGCTAAATATGATTTTCATATCATAAGAACAGGAGAGAAGCCACAGTGGATCGGCCCATCCAGTACAGCCCATCCAGTACAACACTCTTGTGTCACACAGTGGCCAAAAATACCAGGTGCCCTCAGGAGGTCCAGCAGCGGGGCCAGAACTCCAGAAGCCCTCCCACTGTTGCCCCCCAAGCACCAAGAATGCAGAGCATCACTGCCCCAGACAAAGGGTTCCATCTAGACCTTGTGGCTAATAATAGCCACTGACAGACCTCTGCTGGATGGGGACAGAGAGAGAGAGACAGACAGACAGAAAAAAGAAAGAAAGGGGGAGAGAGAGAAGGAAAAAAAACTGGCAGAGGCACTTACTTCCATTTAGACCTTGTGGCTATAATAGCCACTGATAGACCTCTGCTGGATGGGGACAGAGAGAGAGAGAGACAGACAGACAGACAGAAAAAAGAAAGAGGGAGAGAGAATGAAAAGAGCTGGAAGAGAAACTCACCTTGCCAGCCACATGCAAAAGCAGCTCCTTCAGTCCCTCCTTAATCTCTGGGCGGGGCTCTCTTGCTGTGGAAGAAGCTCTCTTGCTGACTTCTTAAAGGGGAAATGTCTGGCGAGGCTTTTTACTGCAGGGCAGGCTCTCTGCAGACATTTCCCTTTTAAGGCAGCCATTTAGTCCCCCCGGTGGCCATCTTTGGAAAAGCGGGAGGTAAGCACTAAAAATCAGTGTTTCCCCCGCCCAAGCAAGGGACTTGGCAGGCCTAGTTTGAGAGCCACAAGACAGGCACACATTTTTATTGGAAAATATGTTAATTTGCATGTTAAATTAAAGAGACAAATGCCTTCTCCGAGCTGGCCACTGGGGGGGAGCTTTGAGAACGCATTTAAAGTTAAAGTTGCTTTCTTTCTTTGCTCTCCCCCACCTCAAGCCTACCCAGGGAGGGGGACACTGGCAGGGGAAGGGAAGACCAATTGGGGAGGCATGCCCAGAGCCCTACATACTCAGAGATGGGGTGATTCAAAAATTTAATAAATAATAATAATAATAACAACATCAGTTGTAATTCTGGGAGAAGGACTGCTTGGGATTTCAGGATTTTAAGTAACTCCTTCTCCCCACTCTGAACAACTTCAGTGGAGCCAGTGAAGAAGAGATGGTTTATACTTCTCAGGGTAAAATCCCTGATCTTAGATTTCTTGCCCAGGCCCTTTAAAAAGTGGCGCACAGCACAGAAATCACGTAACATTGTGGGCTGCCTGAAGAAAAAAAGAAGTGGTGTCCCTTTCGCAGAGGTTTAATGTGCTATTAATTACCAGGTGATATTATTTACCCCCATGCCATAAAAATCTTCAGCTGCCATTGCCACACTTTAAGCCTCTGTTAAAGGGATAGGGCATGTTGCTCCAGGTCTCTTGGTGACCCTAAAATCACATCGTAATACATTGTCCCTGACTGGGGACAAAAAACAAAGATTACCTTCTACCCATGACCGATAGAGCAACTCTTTTATGTCCATTGAAGTTAGCAGGCTGAATCCTATGACTCTTCAGCTAAGTTTGATCCTGACTTTCTCCAATAAAGAGACTTCCTTCAACAACGACTTTTTTTTTTCATCTGAAAAAGCCGTTCTCCATCAGAAAAAAATGATTCTTCATTGGATAAAGGTTTCCCCCCCACACCCTTGATGAAAAACTTAACAAAAGGCCATCAGAATATCCAAATTAGTTGAAGGGAGTTGTATGAAATAGCCCAGTTGACTCAGAAGGTTATAACTCTGCTTGGGATTACACTCCAAGGCTGCGGTCAGACGTGCCTTTAGATCCAACTTCAAAGCTGATGCCTGATGGATCTAAAGTGCACAACCAGACAGCAACATCTGGGAAAGTTTCTTCAGTCGTCGGCACCCCATCCTGGTCTGCCCCTGAAATAGAGTAAAGAGACACCTGGGAAAGTCTGATCCTAATGCTTGCCAATGGGCCATGGATGGATTTTCCCTAGTCTGATTACTCAAGCGTGCTCTCAGGCCATCGGGATAGTCTGCTCATTCCATCCTGACTGGGCACCATTTTTTTGTTTGCTTAGCAATATGCACATAACTGCATAATCATCCCCATCTCTAGGCCAGCTTTGAAAATGAGCAGGAAAGGGAGTGATCTTTGTCAGGCGACCACAGCTCACTGTGAACCAAAGGGATCACAGTGCTCCATGAAAGTGGAGACTAGACTTCTGGAAGTTGGAAAGCACATGTGCAAAAAAACCTGCACTTTCATTTATGCGCATGTGCAAAAGCAGGCAAAAAAATAAAATTCTCACCCTTCTGTGCCATTGGGCTGAGACAGCAGCAAAACGGATTATACTGGGATGTCTGATTGAGTGACTCCATTTCAAATACCAACAGATGAAACAGGAGCACTTCCCAACCATGCCAAATGGTACATCTGACGGCAGTCTAACTATGTGTGTTGAACTTCCAGATAGAAACCAACAAAGGTGGGTGCTGCAAATAGCACCAAAGACAAAGGAGTCACAGGTTCTCCAAGAAGTACTAACAGAGCTCAAATTAAAACTGGTACTTTTTTGGAGAACCTTTTTTTCTCCAAGCTTCCAGACTTTGCTGCCTTATGGTCCATCTTTTCTAGGGTTGTCAGGTACCTTCTGGGGCCAGAGATCCTCTGCCCTCAGCTCCCATTGGCTGCTGCCACTCTGGTGGCCAGCAGGAGAAAAATAACATTAAAAAATCAAAGCACAGAGTTTCCAGCAATTTCTAGAGTGACATGATGTCACTTCCAGGTGTTCCTCAGAAGTGAAATAATGCAACCCTAGTCTTTCCCCATCTCTACCATCTTTCTAGTCCATGTTCTAAGAACAATTCCATGACCCACCCTCAGTAACTGATCTGGTTGGCAAGAAATGGGGCTGCTTGAGTATCATGGATCAGAGGGACTCAAGCTGTCCAGTTCTATTCAGCCTAGCATTAAGGAGTTGGCTGGGGGCCACCAGGCACAGAGGTCTCACAGAATGTATGCCTGAGATCTGTGTATCCTAGGCTTATCTTATAAATATACCTACATAAATAAAGTTGCCTTTCATGGAGTGCTGTTACAATGTCCTGATTTTGTAGGCTTGGCAGACGTTCAGCGATAATGTTCCATACTTGGTGGGCTGTAGTGGATTAAAGGTTAAGAACCACCGGTCTAAGAAAAACAAACTCCATTATAAAATGATAACACATTTGACATCAATCCAGGCCAGTGATTCAACCTACCCTGATAGAATTAATAAACATAAACCACAATACTGGGTGGAAACAGCAGTATCTTTCAAGTATATTTTTTATCTTGCCGTCTTCCAAAGAGCTCAGAGTGGCATGAATAGTCCATCTTCCCAACAGCCTTGGAAGGTAGATTGGGATGTGAGAGGATGACTGGCCCCGTGGGGTTGTCAGGTCCACCCAAGCCACTGGCAGGGGGAGAGGGCCAGGATCAACAAACATAATTCATAGCAGAGTGGGGATTTGAAACTGAATCTCGCAAATCCAAATCTAACTTTCCAGCTATTGGATCCCATTGATTCTCAGAAGCACAGAGGTTCTCTGCTCACAAATGCCTTTCTAGATATAATGCCTTCTCAAAACAGCAGAAAGCAAGGAGTGAAGGATTCCTAATGGGAGAAAGTTCTGAATAGGTTTGCCAAGTCTGGGATTGGGAAATACCTGGAGACTTTGGGGGTGGAGCCAGGAGAGGGCGGGGTTTGGGGAGGGCAGGGGCCTCAGCAGGGTACAATGCCATAGAGTCCACCCTTCAAAACAGCCATTTTCTCCAGGGGAGTTACTCTCTGTCAGCTGGAGATCACTTGTAAAAGCGGGAGATCCCCAGGCCCCACCTGGAAGCTGGCAACCCTAGTTCTGAAGTCTGGGCACAACAGAAGCCTACTGATTTCTGTTTACGATAATGCCATCGAGAGACATGGCCCTTCCCCTAGATGTAGGATGTCTAATTGTGTTCATGTAACCTGCACAAATTCAAAAACCTCTGCCCTGCCTGTCTGTGCTCTTCCCTCTCTCATCATCGTGGATTCCCAGAGCATAGGCTTGCCACCTGCCTGGAGAGAAAAATGGACTGTTTTTAAAGAAATTTCCTAGTCCTTGTTAAAGACTTTCCTGGTCATTTACCCCCATGCCATGAAAAGCTTCAACTCTCCATTTTCAGGCAGGACATTTTTCTCCAGGCCTGTTGGCAATCCAAACAGAGCAGGCCTCTTCCACAAAAGGTTCATGAGGGCAGACACCCTGGACTTAAACTGCACTGGGCCTAGAAGCACACTGGAAGCCAATAAAGGGGAGGCAACACTCAGTGTCTGTGATGTCACCTTAAACAGAACTGGACCATTGGTTCACCTAAATCAGTAATGTCTGGTTGGCAATGGACATGCTCAGGGTTACCAGGCCCTCCTTGGCCACTGGGGGAGGGGGGTGTAGGGCTGCCAGCTCCAGGTTGGGAAACTCATGGAAATTTAAGGGTGGATCCTGGGGAGGACAGGGACCTCAATGGGGTACAATGCCATAGAGGCCACCCTCCAAATCAGCCATTTTCTCCAGGGGAACTGATCTCTGTCATCTGGAGATGAGCTGTAATTCCGGGGGATCCCCAAGCCCCATCTGGAGGCTGGCATCCCTACGCATGTTGAGTTTTCAGGCAAAGTTCTACCCACCACCTGGTACCTGAGATGTTGTCATTGAAGAAGTCAGGAACAGAACCTAGAACCTTCCCCCGGAGCAGATTCTCTCACTGACAATTCCACCCTAAGTAGAGTTACACCTTTCTAAGCCTTTTGACTTCTGTTTAGGACAATGCTGCTGTGAGACATGGTTCTTCCCCTAGACATTAGAATGTCTAACGGTGTTCATGTAACCTGCAAAATTCAGAAAGCATACAGAGTTGAGAAGAGCGTCTCTTTGGCATGTAACTTTAACTGCAAGCTGACTCTAGCTAGTTCAAATGGTTGTAAGGGGACATCCATAGACTATTACTCATCCAAAGAATATTGTTTTTATAATCCTGACATTTTTATTTGTCACTTTTAGGCAATAAAATGCATGCCCCTGCCAGTTATTTGACATTACACTGGCTTTGGACGATTGCCTTTCCCACATATTAATAGTAACTCATTATGGACCCGGCGCTGGTATTTGGTTAGATCAGACCAAGCTTATTTTTAAAAATGAAACAACTATTGATATAAAAAACAGATGTTTTTCATTTTCATTCAAGGGTGAAGAGACCCCCACAAAGTCCCATTGTTCAGTGGAATGGACACAAACAAGAAAGCATTAAGAAATTAACAGCAACCCCCCCCCCCCCCGCGCCAATCTGTAATTGCAAAGACACATTTTTTGATGTGTACTTTCCTTTCCCGCTCCCCAAAAGCAAGACTATGAACAGTGGATGTTCAGTCAGGGGACAAAGGTCTAGGAAAACACTGCAACACCTTAGCATTCAAAGTTATACCTGCGTTCAAAAAAAAGAACGAAATGTTGCTGATTCCAGTGATGAACCGCAAGGCTCTACTTCCCCAGTACTGAATGTTTTTACTTGGAAGTAAACCCTTCTGCAGTCAATGGAGCTTGCCTTCTGGGAAGTAATACTTAGGGCTGCAGCTTTACAGCAGGAGCTGAGGCATGATTATTCAAAAGTAAGGCCTACTACAGGGCAGCAACTCAAAGCACAACTTGCATGTAGGGCTGCCAAGTCAGCCCGGGGGGTGGGGGATCCCCCGCTATAGGGGTTCCCAATCCGCCGGCCGGCATTCAGCCGGCGGGGGGAACCCCGCCCCAGAAGTCGTCCGGTGAGGACGACTTCCCCCGTGTAATGACGTCACCCGGAGGTGATGTCATCACGTTGGGGGCGTTGCCAGGGCAACGCTCTGGCAACGCCCCCAACATGATGATGTCATCTCCGGGTGACGTCATTACATCGCTGGCGCGTGCGCAAAAGCACACGCGCCAGAAGAGCTCCCGGGGGGAGAACAACTCCCCCCCGCCGGTAAGTCGCGGGCACTTGGCAGCCCTGCTTGCATGGGAGTTAACTGCATGGGATTTCGTTCACAGTAGGCATTTATTGTATTTTTTTCAAAAATCTATCCCCAGCTTTTTCAGCCACTCCCTATAAACATGAGCATGATCGACTTGTAAGTGTATTTAGAATCACAGCCTTACAGTGCAGTCGACTGCTATTCCATTGAGAAGTAAATGCAAATAGTTAATCGTGTGTTTAAGCTAAGCATTAACTTAGCTAAACTACGCTGGGCTTAACCACATGATTGCAGGCCACACACATGACCTCAGTCACAGATTCTACATTAAAAATAATCTCTTCGAACTCCTGGCCATCCACATGTACCCACAGAAGCTCTTATGAGGTCCACTGGGTAGGACTGCTAGAATTTTGCTTCCTCTGGTTTTAATAGCAGCTTGGCCCTGAGGAATTTTTGGGGGAGGGAGATTACCTGATTTGAGGGGAGGGGATGTCATCTACTTAACTGTTTGTGCTGTGATATTAAAGATGCGTGAATGGGGCAATCCTACATGAATTAGTCCAGAAGTAAATACTACCTATGTCAATGGGACTTCCTTTCGAGGAAGCATACCTAGGATTTCAAATCCAAGTGGTCCATGTGGAATTCTGATCAGCAACTCTGCCTTCAATGGTTAACCATTACTCCCCAAGCACCTGCCCCTAATTCAGGGAAGTGATCTAGGAAACATCTTCTTTATAAGTAGGACTCATTACATTTTCTTTTTGTTTCAAGTCTGTCCTCTTCCTACAGTTTATCTTGTGTCTGTGGGGAGCTACGCTGTAAAAGCTGCTTATTGACAGTTTGGAGTGCCTTGTGATTCTTTGATAACATGGAGACTACAAGCAAACTGATTTGCAGGTAAAGCGATTTGAGTTACACTGACCTTTTTGTCTTTTTTTGATTTGTTTGTTTGACCTGTTTGTTTAACTCTCTCTTGCTCTGTGTTATGTGTGTAGAAGAATCTTGCTGCTTCTGCTGCTCCAGACCAGCATAGGAAGGCCTCAACTGGCATTAACTCCCCCAGGTTTGTGAAATGGTTACGAACCTCTTCCTAGGGTTATTAACAGCCTGTCCTCAAATTGCAGTGAATGGATGTATAATCTGTATACAGTGTACAAGTGATTTGTCTTTATACATGCACTGAGTAATCCTCATACTCAGTATAAATGCAGTGAAATGTCTCTCTAAAGCCTCACATTTAGCCAGGTATTGATCCCCCATTTCATTTGTTCAGTGAACATGTGTTGGATTTTATTACAAATAGGTATATACATGTACATGTAGGTCGTATGAGCATTCACTGGAACGTGTGAACAGGGGATAAAGTGTTGCCCTTTAACAGAAGCAGAAGCTTCATGTGAAGTATTTCACAGCACAGAGATAAATAACATTCAGTTAAGCTTGTATTAAGGAGAAGGGCATTTCTTTCTTCAGTTTGTTTAATAGCCTTAGTCTTCTCCTCCCCACACACACAACCTTTTTGGGAGGATTTTGAGAATGAAGTTACTTGCCGTGACATTATTGGGTCATTCTGATCGCTTTCAACTTCTTTCTAGGTTTCATTGAGAACACTTGTCACTCCACTTTGTTTTGGATGAAGCTGGATAAATCCTTTCTTCAGGGAAAGTTCTTCAGGGTAGACATAATTGGTGAGCCATAATCCATGGGGAGGGGAGGCTAGCGTTGCCAATTGTGGGCTGGGAAATTCCTGGAGATTTAGGGGGTGAAGCTTGGAGAGGACAGAGTTTGGGAAAGGAAGGGAGCCACACAAATTGTGCTCAAAATGAGGAAGCGACTTGTGAAATGTTCAATAAAATCCAGGGGTGCACTGTATTCCACGTGGGCAAAAATCCCTGCTTGGCAGCAGCCTGTGACTGGCTTTTCGTTAATATATTGTGAAATATTATATTGTGTTTTGTTGTTTGCAAAGCCACTTGGACACCTTTTCTCAGGTGGAAAGGCAGCTTGGAAAGCTTCTTAAATTAATAAATGGAGGCTCCATGGGACTTACCTTTTAAGCAGTGTTGGTATGAATGCACCCCCCTAATAACCTTTCTATGGCAGGACCCGGATTTGTCTGGTATGAAAGAAACATCTTAGTTTTAGCCTAGGCAAGTTAACCTTTCACTTGCACCAATCTGTGTTTATCTTTGAACTCTTCCTGCATAAATCTCTTGGGATTCTCTGGAGCAACAGTTGAAGAGTTTCTGACCTCGACTACTAGGTGATCTTAGTATTGATGAATATGTTGATATTGTATTAGCCCTGCTGGCTCCAGGGACAGGGGCATCAATTGTCAGTGCAGAGTGTTGAAGCACGCCTCTTTGCAATTCAAGGTGTACTTAAATTATGAAATGACTCGAATCCCTTTCTGTCTGTCTGAGATCTATCCTAAACGCTATCAGCTCTTGCTCCAAGAACAACAATGCAGTGAAAATTGCTCCATGCCTAAACCAATATGACTTTTAAAAGCCACCCAGAAGTTTCCCAAGTGTTTCTTAGCCTCCTGTTCTAAACAAAGCAGTGGAACGCCAGTCTAGAGGAGCCAAATGCCTTGAGTATATGGGTGGAAGCGTCCCAAGATAAAGCCACCTCTGAAGTGTTGCATTGGAGTGTTTCGATGGAATGAGCCAGCTGCTTAGGTATTGCAACTCTCTTGTGTCTTCAGATCCCTCCGGTGCCACAATCCCACTCAGTGAGGAGCTGGCAGTGCGCTGCGGCTATGTCCTGTCTGAGGATATATGGGGTAATCCCATCTTCCGGGCTTCTGTGCTTGGCTGCCATGTGACAAATGAGGTGAGACCAAGGATGCTTGGCAAAAGATAATCTCGGACGAGCAGCCAGGAAAAGAGGAATTCACAGCATGGTTATTCAGTCCGTCCTAGCTGCATTATGTTAAAAATAAAATCGTTTTAGGAGATTGAGGATCTCTGAAACTCCGGTCCGAGAACTGATAGAGACTCCGCCATAGTACCACTAGAGAACTGTTCTTTAAAATCTATTCTCCATTTTAAAACATTGAGTCTATTCCTTTCCACTTTGGTAACTCCAGGAGGCCTCTTTGCACAAGGGCAAAGGGATGAGACAGGGAATGAACTGTAATTCAGGTAGCACTAGAGGTTCCCTGGGATAGATGAGTTCTCATAATGAGGTGCTACATCACTGCTTTTGGTGCACGGCCAGTGTGGTGTGGTGGTTAAAATACTGGACTAGGGTCTGAGGTTTAATCCCCACTCTACCATGTAAATTCACGGGGTGACCTCGGACCCATCTCCCCCCCCCCCCCCCCCGGCAACCTATTTCACAGGGTTGTTGTGATTAGGACAAAATGGAGAAGGAGAGATCAGTGTTGTAAACTGCTTTGGGTCCTCATGTGGGCAAAGCAGTCTATAAATATATTTAATACAAAACAAAATGCTGTTTTAAAATCAAGCGGTTCTATCCAAATTAATTTGGATATTGTTAATTTGCTATGCATTCTCTGGCTATAAGTTTAAAACTTTTTTGCCATTCTATGTATTTGATAAAGTGTGTGCACGCACGAAAGCTCGTACCTTGAATAAACTTTTGTTGGTCTTAAAGGTGCCATCTGACTTTAAATTTGCTTTCCAAATTCCTGACCTCCATATTTTTAAAGAAGCCAGCCTTGAATCATTTGTGGAGATGTAAAGTGCACCCTCTCCTGCCAACCTAGCAGTTTGAAAGCAAGAAATTGCAAGTAGATAAATAGGTACCACTTTGGTGGGAAGGTAACAGCGTTTCGTGCGCCTCAGCGTCTAGTCATGCCGGCCACATGACCATGGAGAAGTCTTCGGACAGCGCTGGCTCTTTGGCTTGGAAACGGAGATGAGCACCGCAACCCTAGAGTCAGATCTGACTGGCTTTCAAGCAAGGGAAATCTTTACCTTTACCTAAGGTGCACCCTCACCATACAATAGGTCTTGCTCTAATTTAACCCGTTAGTATATAGATCTGGCCTCAGGCTTTCTCAAGTGCTACATTTTTGGGGACAAAAGCATCTTCAGTTGCAAATTTCAACATCCCTTCCAGATCCTACATAACAGTTTCCTAAATGATTGCAGGTTGATGAAAGGTTCTCTCTTAATGTGAACATCAAAGTGTCCTCATTCCCAGACATGAGGGCTGCTACAACATACAGAAACTCCATGCGTTGTTCCTATTCCCCATGGGCTCCACGGGAAATTGTGTGTGAAGAGAACTACATGGAGGTAAGTTGTAGTCCAGTGTATCTATTAGAGCGTATAGGCAAGGAAAGAAGCAATTTGCTTTGCAGCTTTATGCTTGTTGACGATAACCTGATGCCATACAATAGTGATTAGGGTTGCCAAGTCCAGGTTGGAAAATACCTGGGGACTTTGGGGGTGGAGCCAGGAGAAGGTGGGGTTTGGGGAGCAGAGAGGCCTCAGTATGGTCCAATGCCATAGAGTCCACCCTTCAAAGCAGCCATTTTCTCCAGGGGAGCTGACCTCTATCAGCTGGAGATCAGCTGTAAAAGCAGGAGATCCCCAGGCCCCACCTGGAGGCTGGCAGCCCTAATAGTGATACAGTAGTACTTTGTGCCAATGCTTCCTCTAAGCTGTGGAGTCTTGTGAGCAAAAATTCTATTTTGTGAGCTGCTGGCATTGAAGTTGTGAGCGAGCCATTTGGCTACTGCATAAATTAGTTTGCTCTGGAGGCTTAAGACAAAAATGTGTGAGCCAGAGGCTAAAAAACAGGGAGCTAGCTCACACTAACTTAGCTTAGAGGGAACACTGCTTTGTGCTGCGACAAGCAGAATAGAAACAGCTCATTAAATCCTGCTACATACAGGATTTGGAGAAGGGGAAAACTTTGTAAACATAACCCCTTTTCATAAAAAGCCAAATGAATGGTTTACAAGGAGAAAATGGAAAGAACTATTGCTTCATAGGGGCCTGTTTTAGTCCATATTGAAAGAAGGGTTAATTTCCATTTCAAGGTGTCTGTGAAGAGTGATGTCCCTGTGATTTCAGATAAGGAGACTGCAGGATGGATGTCAGCACTGCCAGAGGTAGGGAAGGAACAATCCATCTCAGACTCATCTCTTCTCCTCTTTGCAAAAGACTATTCTGGGGTTTTATGGATTCTTTATCATAACCTGCCTGCTTAATCTCTGCACTTGCATTAGAACAGTAATGAGCATTGTGCTGGTACTTCTTGGTGTACATGAGTTCTGTCTGCAAAATAAACCTATGAGGGTTAGTAGATTCAGGATGAACAAAAAGAAACAGTAATTTACTCAGCAAGTGATTAAAATGTGGAATTTGCTGCCAGAGGATGTAGCAATGGCCACAGGTTTGGATGCCTTTAAAGGGGGATTCAACAGATTCACGGAGGACAAGTCCATCAGCAGCTACCAGCCCTGGTGAATAATGTAAGGTTGCCAACCCTGGAATGGGAAATTCCTGGAGATTTGAGGGGTAGATCCTGGGAAGGGCGGGGCTTACATGGGGAGGAAGTTCAGCAGGGTTGGGGTGCCATAGAGTCCACCCTCCAAAGCAGCCATTTTCTCCAGGGGAACTGACTTCTGTGGTTGGGAGATCAGTTGTAATTCCAGGAGATCTCCAGGCTCCACCTGGAGGCTGGCAACCCTAGACTAAAGGAACCCTCCACATCCAGAGGAATTGTGTCTGTCGTACACTGCCTAACCTAGAAACCAGGTTTCACGACTGGACTTAGATTTGTGCCGATACCCCATCTGCCAATACCCCATCTGCAACATCTAGAACTGGCCATATTTTCTCTCCATTCTTAATTTCACTGCCGTATTGTACACAGTTGAAAGATTCTTATAACTCTAATCATGTCTCTTCTTTCCCCCCTCCCCAACTTTTTAGGCACAAAAGGTTGTGTATCACATATGGCAGCTGGTATTTTATTCACCTTCAGGGAGAAAGACAACTGTGGTGAGTGATGCTGATAAGCTAGGCTATGGTTTCAATAACACACTGGCAAGAGTGTTCCTCCGCTCTCCCTATTCAACAAATGAAACGGACATCTCAGTGGTAAGTTATCCTCCAATAGGGAGCAATAACAATGGCTTTGTTCCTTCATTCTCCCTATTTCAGCTGGCCTAATTACCTTACCATACATATCCCACAGGTTAATGGAGTCACTATGAGCACCATCAGCTCTACTTCAATGTACAAGCAACGGTGGCTCCTTCTGTTGATTGACACTACTGTATCGTGTCCAGTAGGCAAGTAACTCAATCCGCCAATTGTTTATAAGTGCATAACTTTATTCCTATCTTTCCCATGAAACTGATTCTCCTGGGGAAGCTACGCAAGGCAAAGCATATTGACCTTCACCCTACCACACCAGTAAGCCATTGTATGTATGTTGATATAACCATGATGACCTATTGCCTTAGAACTCCACTTGAAACTGAACCAACAACAGAAGGCAACTTATGTGCAGAACTTAAACATGCTAATGTTAAGTAGGGTTGCCAATATCCAGGTGTGACCTAGAATTACATATCGATGGCACATTGTCCTTGACAAGGCAATTTTACTCGCACTCTAAGGACCTAAACTGGAAGGTACATATTGGTATTGGTATTATTTCCAGTATATACAACTACTTCTGACACAAGGCCAGTTATATTTGTGCCCCCAGATAGAAACCTTTTGGTGTGTCATTCAATTCCATACTGGAACATTCCACTTTTGGTCCTATATTATTTATTGTTTATTGCCTTACATGTGTTACAGGGACTCTGTTGCTTGGTGTATTTTGTACTTTTTGACCTCTGAAGAAGGCTCTTGTGAGCCGAAATGGATCAGGTCATACACTCGGGGGGGGGGGGGGGTTGTGTGTATTTGTACCTTTAAATGTTTTATGAGGCTTTGTTTGGGCCCCTACAAGATTTTTATATGTCTTTGAAATAAACACTCTTTAAAAACTTTTGGCCCTCAATAAGTTTTCTAAACTTCTTTAGGAGGTTTGTGCTTGGTTGGTTTGGATTCCACCACCACCCCCTTTTTCTTGGGTGACCTAGAGTTACCCTGGAATTAGAACTCATTTCCAGACTACAGAAATCAGTTCCACTAGAGCAGGGATCCCCACCGTGTTTGCCTGTGGGGATTCCTAGTGCCCACCAAGTGTTTGTGGGAAAGTGGGTGGGTGGGTCCAGGTGGGGCTTTTGCCCAGCACAGCTTCTGATTGGCCATTGGAGACTTGATTGGTTGTACAAATTTCTAAAAACATTTCTTTGGCAGTAGCTGCTACCACAGTTCAAGGAATGAAGGTAAGCTGTGTGGCCGCCATTTTGTTTCTGCGCCCACCATGCTGTGCCAGAATTCCAAAGATGCCCACAGGCTAAAAAAAGTTAGGAAAACCTGCCCTTGAGGAACCACAGGATCTAGGAGAAATGGAAACTACAATGGCAACAGATGAAGAATGCTGTAAGACTTTCATGTCTCTGTTGTATACCATACTGATAGTCACCTGTAAAGACCCTAAAGATTAGAGGCTGCTAACACTGAAGAAAAACCTGAAGACAATTTTGAGAGTTATTTTGAAAGTCTGAGGGATAAGAAGCAGGAAATCTTATTCCAAATTTGAATTTTGGTGTGAAAGTGACCTTGCAGGAAGGGGGGAAGTTGAAGGAGCCTGACCTTTGACCTGGCTGTGACACCATTTCACTACTCCACTCCAATTCTCCCAGAATTCCCCTAGCTGGAGTTGGCAACTCTAGTGCTACAATGGAATTACCACAAGATTTATCTCTCTTAAGAACCAGTGGGACAAAATGATACCTCATAAAGGTTCTCTGGAGAAGCAGTACAGAAATTTTCTAAACAAATATTAAGAAATCTAACTGCATGAAGAGTATGTTTTCTAGAGTACACAACAACATTTTTGTGAGAAACTTGGTTTTTAATCCAACAATGATCTGAATCTTTTTATGAATCAACAGATGGTATTAGTTTCACAGATGCTGCCCTAATATGGACTGTACCAAGTATTAATCCTAAACTGGTTCTTCAGGAACCCACCTTTGCATCCCATACTGTGTCAATGGGAATTAATGGACAAATAATACAGAATCCTGAGAAACTCGGCTATACACTGGAACGCAACGTTTCTCACATTGGGATAACTGTCCCAATTGGTGCATCAGGAGGAAGACTTAAGGTAAATCTATGCACCAAATGTTTGTAGTAAAACTTTTGAGTTTCTACTGGATTCATGAGCTAAACTTTGCTACAAAGCAAAACTCTGAAACATCTGCAACCCAGGGAAGCAAAAGTTTAATCAATCCAATTGAACAGGGGGTATTGAACCCCCTGTTGAACAGGGGGTATGACTGCTTCATGCAGAGTTCTAGCATGTATGTTTCCCATGTGCCTGCATCAAAGGGGTGAATTGTGGTTCCCATAACATATATGGTTGCATCTTGAAGAGCTATATGTTCTGGCTTGGTTTAGCTTCTGTGTCTAATGAAAACAGTGCTTCCTGCCATCTATATCACATGGATCAGTGGGAGCATAACTAGTTCCTTATGGATGTGCCAACTGTATTTGAGGTGTGACACATGATCTGATGTCCTGAATGGCTTGGGCCTGACATATCTAAGGTTGCTTCCATGCCTATGTTCAAGTATCTATCCCAAACTGAGTGTGTAAGTGTAAACAGACTGGAATTCCTGGAGTGCTGTCCTGCTACTTCCAGAAGATGCTTTTATTTAAACTGGTGTTTGGTTGGAACAGAATAGAATAATTAGTATACTGTTGTTCACCTTCCATGTCAAGTAAAATAATTTGGTCTGTAATTGCTCAGCTGGTCATTGTACTGCAGCCATTGCTAACTAAGATACTAGCAAGAACTCTGCAGCATCTAGTTGACTACCACAAAGCCTAATGACAGAAACTCCTATTTTGTACTAGTTCAGATGCTTCTTCTGTAATGCTTCAGTATAAATAAGAGTTGCCTTTGTTTTCATGCTTTCTCCTAGAGCACAGTGTCCAATGGAGTCTATGGGATGATATATAGTATCAACTTATTGTTGGAACATACCTGGACAGATAAAGACTGGCACCTGACCAAGTATACTGTCATTAAGCCAATCACTACACCTTTCATGTCTCAGATGCCAGCAGTAGTCAACAGTAAGTCTGGTGTTGGCTGAGTTTCAGAACCCAGTGAAAGGAGATGGAAAAACTGCCTACTTTTTAAGGGAAAAGATGGAGTTCAGCAATAGTAAACCTACACAACTTGTCTTTAAACGTATCTGCTTTCTTAAGAGATGCCATTGCTGTCGTTTGAGACCTAATAACACTAGAAAGGGTAGATTGTGATGGCCAGTCAAGTATCCCAATATCCGTTTCAAAAGATGATGGGGGTATGGAGGGATTCTGTAATTTATTTCATGTATATACCACACATTTCTCACCAATAGGACCTGAAGCAGTTTACCTCAGTCTTCTGTCCTCCATTTTTGTTCTCTTACTGTGAGGTAGATTAGGCAGAGTGAGTGCAACTGGCCCAAGGTCACCCAGCAAGCTTCCACAGTAGACCACACATTCAGCAAGGTTGGCACATACCCACTGAGGGCACTCCAGTAGCTGGTGAAAGAGAGAAGAAAAAATTAACAATGACCATCAGTGATGTTTTGATACCACTTCTGGGAAAACCTGGAAATGATGTCATGCCTCCCTAAGAATCAGTGGAAATTTTGTGACAGCTGCCCCTTCTGATCTCTCACAGATTGCCAGACCTTAAAATTTGAATCTGGATCTCTCAGATCTTAGTTTGACCTTCTGACCGGTATACCACACTGGCATATAGATTAGCTTAACTAAATAATGATTAAATTGTTTACTGAGGCATAATTAATGTAAAGGCTCATTTCACATTGTGGAGCACTATAAAAAAGACTGGGTTAGATCCAGTGATCTGTCCGCAGAAGGTGCTAACAACTTGCAGGTCTTTCCCATATTCCTCTCTCCACGGTAGTGCTCTCCATTTGGGGCAGAGTGTTCTGGGGCTCACCTTCGTGGTGTAATGGTCATACAGGTGTGAAAGGGAACAAAGTTGCCCTTATGTCATCAGAGATCTGCCGATGGAAGAGAGAAGAGAAGATAATCTTTTCTCCCTGCCCACTGCAGCTTCACAACCTGTGCGGCTGTTAGAACCTGTGGGGCCATTTGAGACCAGGAATGGGGTGGAACAGGAGAGGTCCTTTATCCTTGTATCCAGGGCTATTTTGGGGCAGGAACGCACAGGAACGGAGTTCCGGCTGGCCCCTGAGTTGGCCACGCCCTGCAGGAACTCATTAGCAAAACAGGCCACACCCAACAGCAGAAACTCATTAGGATTGGCTACATTGGGGGTATGTGGCCTAACATGCAAATTAATTCCTGCTACAAAAAAAGCCCTGGGTTTTGACAACAAACAAGGAAAACAGAATAAGAAGCAAAAGATGGGTGTGGCTGGATGACCACTCTTCTGGAAACATGGGGGTGTGGCCTAATATGCTAATGAGTTCTGCAGTTGGGTGTGGCCTATTATGCTAATGAGTTCCTGCTGGGCTTTTTCTACAAAAAAAGCCTTGCTTGTATCCATGGATCACAGGGCCCCCCCCCTCCCTTAGGAGTTGTGCAACAGTGGAATCAGCCACCTAGGGAAGTGGTGAGCTCCCCCTCAGTGGCAGTCTTTAAGCAGCGGCTGGACAAACACTTGTCAGGGATGCTGTAGGCTGATCCTGCACTGAGCAGGGGGTTTGACTAGATAGCCTGTACGGCCCCTTCCAACTCTGTGCTCCTATGATTCTACTTAAGAAATCTAACATTCCTCATGACCTTCCAAATGATGAAATGCTTTTTGCTCTCCCAGACACTGTTCCAGATTCTCGGCTATTCGATGTGGCCTTTGGGGTTTTCCTTCATGATGTCACTCTAGTAGCACTTACAATAGGTGGTGAACCATTGTCTCCAGAGGAAGCAAAGCAAAAGGGCTACAAGGTCAATGAACGCCCTTTCCCTAATGGAACAAAAAGCTTTAATTTGGAAGTGCTGTTTGATGATCCCAGTGTGTTGAAGGAGGTAAGTTGGCTGGACCCTTAATTGTCTTGATGGAGCCTATAGGGTTTCTGCTAGAGAATCGTGGGAGTAGGAAGGGCTTAGGCACTGGCTCTCCAAACATCTGCCATGGCCACTCTGCATGGCGAAGGATATTAGAGACTCCTCGCTATGTAGCTTTCTTATTCTAACCTATCTACAAATCTTGATGAGTGGTTGGACCAAAACTGCTGTAACTGCCCCCTTCCCTTGATAGCAAGAATGAGGCTTTCGAACACTCAAGAACGTAAGAGAAGCCAATGTTGGATCAGGCCAATGGCCCATCCACTCTGTCACACAGTAGCAAGCAATACCAGGTGCCCTCAGGAGGTCCACCAGTGGGGCCAACACTGCTTGGCCAACGTCAAATCCATGGTCCAACAATTTGATGTCTGCAGTTCTTAACCAGTGAATCTTGAATATTCAACAGCACAGCTATGCTTAAAAAAAAAATTCCAGTAGTCTTCACCAGAGCTTTGTTTAACGAAACCTGAATGTTCTAGCTAAACAGGAACTTAATAGCATATTATTCTCCAATAAAGCTAATGCTGTTTAAACTTTCGATCTTCCTTAAAGTATGTGAATAGAAATGAGACCAGATATAATCTCCTCGTGAACTACACTTTGAACGTGGGTCCGGAGAGGATGCCCTATCACCATGCTGCAAACGTAGAATGTACAATTGCAGATGTTGGTAAGTTGACTGTGTGTTAAACTATGATTTATGGGTGGCCAGCCTAACCCCAGTAAATGATAACCAAATGATTTTTTAATGGAACCCCCCTCCCCCAAAATGTAGTCCATTGGGAGAAATTAAAACAGTGCAGTAGAGCTGATGAGCTAGTAAACTGTCTGAATAGCTGCTCTTAAAACAAACAAAACCCTGATTCACTTAACTTCATGTCAGAATGACATGTCATCCGAAAATCTCCTGCCTCCAAGGTCTGGCAAATACTACTGAATTGTAAAGTTCTGGCACGATCGCAAGAGCAGTTCAGCTGTCCAATAACAATCTCAGTCCTTTTCAGATGGTGGTATACTTACTTTCTGGTTTTCAACATAGGACCAACTTGTCTTTTTTAGGCAGAACTCTGTCTTCATTCCCCCCAGTTTTTAATGGCAGCCGGACCTGTAGTGTAAAACCTCTGAGGCCTTGCAGAGATAATGAATCAGTGGAAGTCCAGTGATTAGGCTGGCCAGGCCTCCCACCAGCAAGCTCCATCATCACCTGTCTCTTGGGAGTGGTGGCGAAAGCAAATTTTTTAAAAAGCAGCCATGTTACTATATGTCACTCTTGGTTACAGCCTGCAAGTGACAAAGGGTAGCTGCAGTTAAAAATTCCTGATGGCAGCTTAACAATTTTGAATTACAGCACCTGCTGTGCTAATGTTAGGAAGGGCACATTTGCCACCCCAGCAGGAATAACGAGACAGACAACAGTATTGGAATTAAACAAGGGCCACTTTATTAACTTACAAAACATTGCAGCAACGGGACAAAACAAAAACCTAAGCAAGCCTGGAACAGGCAAGGCAGGCGTCATTCCCTGACCTGCCTCCTTGCCCTTGTAGGGCGGGTCACCCCAGCTCCGGTCTTGAGCCAGTGATCTAGCTCGTGCCCGGCAGCCTGGCAAGCTGGTTGCCACCTAGGAGCCCCTACCCCTGAAGCCTTAAAACTTGCAGGGAGGCGCCGACCTAAGAGGTTCCCAGAGGCGATCGTCATTTCCTGCCCTGGACCTTAAAACCCGAAGGCAGTTCCTGACGACCTCCTGTTCCCTAACGGGATATGCCATGAGGTGCTCACCAGTTCCGTTTACTTGCTTGCACAACCTGCCACAGCCAAGGCCAAGCCTCTGCTTTGGCCTTTGCTCCCCATTCAGTGACCCAGCACTAACCGAATCCCGTGCTGCAAATCCCTTAAAATTATTTTATTGCCCTTGTCTGAGAAATGCACCCCATCTGGCCTATATAGGTCTGAGAATTCAACCCGTATATCGGGGTGCTGTAAAAGACACCCAACCCGGATTCCATGGCCTTCTGCATTTGCCTGTTGACCTTCCGCCCAGCATGATCAATACACCCGGGGTCACCCAAGTTCCTCCACACTTTGCGAGGTAGGATGGCTGGATGGCTGACCAAACAATCTGCACACCGGGCCACCTTGCTCTTTTCCTCACAAGGTCGGCCTCCGCCGGCACCACAAGGGCCTTGCCCATCATCGCAGTCAGTAGCACCCGCCCTCATGTAAGCTCTTCGTGTGGAAGGGGCGAATGCCAAATACATCGCCCTGTCGGCCTCAGCCCTCCAATCTGCCCTCTGCCAATCTCCAATCTCGTCACCTGTTTGCGAGAGAGAGCGTCAGTGACCCCGTTACTGACCCCCGGAACGTGCCTGGCCTTAAACATGATGTTATGACGCAAACACTGCAGCGTAAAGGCCCACACCCGGGCCATGACCCTGGGAGACCTTGATGTCAGGGAGTTGATAACGTGTATGGTAGACATGTTATCACACCAGAAGTGGACTGTCTGATTAGAAACTTTTGCTGCCCATATCCACACTGCTGCAACTACCGGAAAAAATTTCAGGAAGGTCAGGTCCTTGACCCATCCCTCCTGGAACCATTCCTGTGGCCAGTCACCTGAGCACCAATGCCCCCTAAAATATACACCAAACCCTGAAGAACCAGCAGCATCTGAAGCCCTGGTAACCCTGGCTCTATGGTGCGGTAGGCGGAGGCCCGCCATTGACTCGCAGAGTCTCCTGACAAAGGCCCTCCCGGGTGCCACAACCCTACATGCAAAATTGAGATGGCCAGCCAGTCGTTGCAATTCCAGCAACGTAATTTTAGACTGTGACATTGCCGTGTCCAGGTGCTCTCTTAGGCACAACTCCTAATGGGGAAACCCTCAAATTTTGAACAGGGGGAGAATTAAAAGGGGGCCGAGGACTCTACCTTCCCTGCATTCTTTAGCAATCTTTTCCCGCACTTTATGCTCCATTCCGCAAACTGATTTTAAATTTGGAGCCATATATGAAACCCTAGTCCCCTGGTAAGGTATCCTGAAGCCATTCCGCAACCCTTCCAAGAGGTAAACCCGGTCGCGGACGCGAAGGCAATTCCGCAACCAGTTTTCCAAAATCAGTAAGTTAATTGGGCTGTGCCCCTTTTTCAAGGGGGGGGGTTGAGACCACCTCCTCCCCCTCCGTGCTTACCGCCCCTGCCACTCCCCTTATCCCATGGCTTGGGGCAGCTGGCAAGGGCATGGGGGCCTGTGCACAGTGGACACTCATGTCTAAAGGAACATGCTGTGTGGCTACAGGTCCCATGGGAGGTGAACTCCAAGCAAAGCGGGCGTCGTTGAACCACCTGCCCTGCCTGGGCGCAGGTACCTGGCTGTACTGCAGCTCTCCTCATAGAATGGCCGCTATGTGTTCTCTCCCCCCCCCCCCGGTGTTTTGGCTGGGGACATTACTTGCAACCATAAGTGAGGGTGGATCTGATCCCACCTCATTGCTGGATTCATGGCTGCGCGCATGCGAAATTCCTTGTCATATTGTGACCATGCCGGGCTTGGGAAATCGGTAAATGCCTTATAAATGATGTCCATATACTGGAGCATCGCAGAAGCCCTCCACGGGTGGTGCCTAACAATCACTGCTGCATATATTAAAAACCCTGGGTACCAGTTTGCCCAGTTTCTATCCACTACCCTCCTTTTTAAACGCTCCTTTTCGCGTTCATCAAGGTCCTCCCTGTCCTTCTTTTCTAGCTCCCTGAACAGTAATGAGAACACGTCCACGAACTCGCCCCTAAGGATCTTCTCCTTAGTAGCGGTGGACAAGTAATCCCCCAGGGGGAGAGCTGCATCCCCGCTTGGTATCGCACCTGCGTGCACTTGAGTCATAAGACGCAGCACTGGGAGAACCCCACCCGGGCCAATGTCCCTGGTGTGAAGGTGGGGCCACATGTGCACCCGATGGGCCACTGACTGGTGTTGGTTGCGACCCAAGAGCACCCTGAGAGTAGGGGCCCCAAGGCCAGCCTGACCCTGGGTTTCCCCAGCTGTCTGCCTTACCTCCCTGCCTCGGTAGCCTCTTGTATACCTCCACCTGTTGGTCATTCAAGCCCTGATTGTGTGAACCAGATGGTGCCTCCTCTACGTCCTCCACCGGTGCGGGCCCCCCGCTGTCCTCCAAGAACGCCAAGCGGGCTAACACCTGCGCTTGAAAAGAAGCATTAGAATCCGTACTAGCCCTTTTACTACCACCCCCCTTCAGTGGCGCACCCCTTTCCCTTTCCAGGGCCTCCAGGCGCCGGAGAATTGCCATGTTAACTGGGTCATCCTCCTCCTCATATGGTGGAGGCGGAGCCGGACGCGCCGGGGGCCGTCTTGGAGCTGGCCGTTTTCCCTTAGGTTTGGGAGCGGGCTGCTTGCCCTTAGGCTTGCCTTGCCCCTTTTTCGAAGCCATGGTATCCAGACACGTTAAGTGGCAACGAACTGTTAACCAAAACAAAAAAGCAACAGCAACAAACACACAGAACCAGGCTGTTAGAAGAATAAGAATAAGAGAAGGAGATTAGATTTATACCCCGCCCTTCACTCACTTGGAGTCTCAGAGCGGCTTACAAACTCCTTTCCCTTCCCCTCCCCACAACAGACACCCTGTGAGGTAGGTGGGGCTGAGAGAGCTCTTTCCCAAGCTGTCCTTGAGAGAACAGCTGGTACAGAGCTATGGCTTGCCCAGGGTCATCCAGCCAGGTGCAAGTGGAGGCGTGGGGAATCAAACCCGGATGCTCCCAGATTCCACTCCACCAAACGGACTCTTAGGGAATGCGAATGGCCTAATCTGAGGGGGCCCCTGCCTCCAAGCAGGCCACCGTTGGCACTATGGGATTGGTAAAGTGGAGGGGAAAAACGTACCCCCTTGGCCTAAACAACCCCTTGGAGGGCCTGGCCGGCCCTATCGGAGAGAAGAAAAAGAGAAGAAATTGGATTTATATCCCACCTTTCCCTTACTTGGAGGCTCAGAGGGCGTACAAACGCCTTTCCCTTCTCCTCCCCACCACAGACACCCTGTGACATAGGTGGGGCTGAGAAAGCTCCTTCACGCTCTTAGCCACTACCCACTGGCTCTCAGAAGTGGGCAAAGGGGGAGGAATAAGCCCCCTCACACAACCTCCCCACGGAGTGCAGGCCCGATGCCTCCAGGAAGTTCCTGCCGGCCTATTATGCCAGAGCGTCCCCCCCCCCCGCCGCCGTGCAAGAGAGAAAGGAAGGAAGCACCTGCCCCCACAGGCCGCGGCTCCAAACCGGCCGCTGGCGGCCTAGCGCGCAAGAGGGAGAGAAAATGAAGAACCCCCCCCCCGTCGTGCCGAAGCGAGAAGGAAGTGGAGCACCCTTCCGTCACCCCAACCTCCCCCGTGGATGGCAGGCTCGCGCCTGCAAGAGGGCCGCCCCAGCAACAAGCCCCCGCGACCCCGGACAAACCACCACACGCTCTTTGGAGCCGCCACCGCCGCGGCCTGTCCCCCTCGAGTCGAGCAAGAGGGAAGGGAAGGAAGCACCCGGACCGCGGGGCACCGCTCCAAACCGGCCGCTGCCGGCCAAATGTGGAAGAGGGAGGGGGAAGGAAGCACCCGATGCCTCCAGGAAGTTCCCGCCAGCCTATTATGCCAGAGCGTCCCCCCCCTGCCGTGCAAGAGGGAAAGGAAGGAAGCACCTGCCCCCACAGGCCGCGGCTCCAAACCGGCCGCTGGCGGCCTAGCGCGCAAGAGGGAGAGAAAATGAAGACCCCCCCCCGTCGGGCCCGAGGCAGGAAGGAAGTGGAGCACCCCTTCCATCACCCCAACCTCCCCCGCGGATGGCAGGCTCGCGCCTGCACGAGGGCCGTCGCTGCAACAAGCCCCCGTGACCCCGCACCAACCGCCACGCGCTCCTTGGTGCCGCCGCCGCTGAGGCCTGTCTCCCTCGAGTTCCCCTGCCACCAAAACTGCCGCCCAAGGGGCCGTCTGCCGCTAAGGGACTTCTGCTGCTGCTGCTGAGGCCTGCCGCTGTCGGGTCTCCCCGCAAAGGTCTGCCGCCGAGGGGCGTCTGTCGCCGCTGCTGGGGCACGCCGCCGTCGAAGTACGCCCGCCGAGCACGTGGACCAAGCGAAGAGGCTGAGCTAGAGCAGGGCTCGGCCTTTTAACAGGCCGGCCCCGCCCCCACTGGCTGCAGGACACACAGCATCCCCCTGTTGCTGCCCCGCCCTCCCGCGGTGCGGCAAAGCAGCACCCGGGCGCCATCGGCGGGGCCGGGCGTCCGGGAGCTCAGTTCTCTTCCGTAGGGATGCCAAGTCTTTCTTTAGTTTCAGCAGGGGAGTCCAGGACACCATCCTGAAGATTTTCAGCGTGTGCATACACCACGATGAAATCACCCAGAAGTGATGTCATCGCATCAGGCACGTTGGGGCGTGACCACTACCATTCAAGGGAAAACCATAGAGTTTTCCCTTGAATGATAGTGTCCCCCTGCAACTGAATGATAGAGTGCCCCCCCCCCCCGAATGATAGAGTGTTCCCCCCTCCAGGTGACGTCATCACACTGAGCATGTTTCCGCGATCCCAGCATTTGGGGGGTGGGGTTCCCACCAACCTAGGCTGGTAGGAAATGGACCAATAGAGCACGTGTTTCCCCACCCCCGGGGGGACCTGGCAACCCTAGCCTACAGAGACTTAAGTCAGCTGGTGCTGATGACAAGATAACAGCAGTGCCCTAAAGTAGGAAGGCAAATTGGACAGATTAAGTGAGCGAAGCAGGGAAGGCCAATGTCGTTAAGACATCCACCACCTCAGCCAAAGGTCTGGTGGAACAGCTCCATTTTGCAGGCCCTGTGGAATTGTAATAAAGCTACTCTTTGTCACTTCAGGGTTGTAGCCAGAAGTGACCCAGTGATGTCGTACCCACTCCTCATGTCCCCACCCCCCAGCCTTCCTGCCAGTTGCCAGGCTCAGCATGGCAACCATACCAATAATGTCTATTAGTGTACATTTTTGCCAAATGGAGAAATCTGAAAACTGTGCTCACATTTTCTACCTTTTAGGTCCTTTCTGCACTTGCATCTCATCCTTGGTTTTATCAGAGTTCAATTCGCAACACAATACCTTGTACTTATCCCTGGTTATAACAGCATCCGTTTATCCCAGGACAGGTGTGGGACGAAACCGGGGTGACCTCAGTGTAACGTGGAAACAAAGATAATTACAGGGGTTAACTTGAGTCTAATGTAGAATTTAAAAATACCCTGAGATAATTAAGAACATAAGAGAAGCCAATGTTGGATCAGGCCAATGGTCCATCCAGTCCAACGCTCTGTGTCACACAGTGGCCAAAAATACCTGGCGCCATCAGGAGGTCCAGCAGTGGGGCCAGGACTCTAGAAGCCCTCCCACTGTTGCCCCCCCCCCATCAAGCACCAAGAATACAGAGCATCACTTGCCCCAGATTGAGAGTTCCTATCTGTACCTTGTGGCTAATAGCCACTGATGGACCTCTGCTCCATATGTTTATCTAATTCCCTCTTGAAGCCAACCATGCTTGTAACCACCACCACCTCCTGTGGCAGTGAACTCCATGTAAACTTGTGTGTAGTGTACAGGGGTGAACTTGCGTGAAGTGGTGAATGTAAGTTCGTGGACAGGGCTGAACCAGGATTTAAGGTCTAGTGTGGAAAGGACCCTAGAGGAGTCTAATAGAGAGACCTGTCAAATCCTCTTAAAAGGGAATGGGATAGCCATTGCATACCTTACTTTAATGTTAATTTTCTGGATTTTTACTGTTTTCCACAGAATTGCCAGAAGGAGTCGGGTACTGTGATGGAGAGAATATGTATTTAGCTATTTCAGTTTCAGGCCTATACCAACACTGGAGCCTATATGTTGGCAATTATCCTCTGAATCAGGGCACTGCCCTCTCAAATGGATATCGGATCACCACAAACGATACTCATCTAGTGCTGCAAGTGCCTCTTTTTGCTGTTGGGATTATCTATGAGGTATACAATTAACATTCAGATCTAAAGCTTGCATCTCAATTGGTGGGGAAGCTAGTTACCAAAGCAGAGCAGGATTTACTATAGTCAGTGTAATTTAAGGTTGCCATCTCTTGATGGTGAAATTCCTGGAGATTTGCTGGGGTGGAATGTTGGAGGCAGGTTTTGGGGAAGGGAGAGATCTTAGTAGTGTATAATGTCCTAGAGTCCTCCCTCCAAAGCAGCCATTTCCTCCAAGGGAATTGATCTCTGTAGTCTGGAGATCAGTTGTAATTCCAGGAGATCTCTAGGCCACGCCTGTAGGTTAGCAACTCTTCAACTGAGATGGCTGGCTTTCCCACTATTCTCCTGTTGCAGGGAGCTGGGAGCCCTGGGTTCATAGGAGAAGTGAGGATGGGTGAGGAGGAGAGTGATGAGGTCCCAAATTAATGAGTGCCTTTTGCTAGCTTTCCCAAACCGGAGAAATAGCAGGCAAATCATGCTTGAGTAATGTTGGGTTAGATAAGTCAAGCTGGATCAGAGATTTGTTATTACTGGCAAAGAGCCAAAAGAATAATAATTAACTAATGGGTTATGGTCAAGACCAAGATGAAATGTGCATCAGTTGCTATAAGGAAGCTGAATAAAACTAATAACAGGAAGGAAATAACCAAGTAATGAAACTGAATACAGCTCTTTTGCTTGTAGCTCAGAGGCGAGCTGTAAACTATGGGCTGAAGAAGGAACTGGTTCCTTGACTATCCTTTCTTTCTTGCTCTACTTTTTCTGTGTGAGAAGGGGCCTGTTAAATTATTAATATTATCATGGGTGAATACTTAAATCCAGAGGCTGGGGTCGTGAACAGACAAGACAGATCTTTCTGCAAACTTGAGATAAGCCCCAGGTTTACAGAAAAATTGGTGGGGGGGACACACACATAAATACAGGGTGGGAGAGATAATCTTCCAAATAATAGAAACAGTGCTTGGAGGTTTAAGAACAAATGCTTTGACAGCAGTGGTTGTGGCAGTTGCTAGGCAACCACAACATTATTATCAGACTTCAAGCTTTGGTTTTTGCCAGTAAAAGGCAGGGGGAAAGGGCAGAACCCTTTCCAAGGCTGCTTTGGCCTTAGAGGGAGGAATCATTGTAGCTGGGCATGCCAACAACCCCTGGCTACTTGCTACCACCTGATGTGTACGACCCAAGTCCATGCAACTGGGCCCAGTAGGATTGCCAACTACAGGGTGAAAAATTCCTGGAGAATTGGGGGGCAATGCCTGTGCAGGGTAAAGTTTGGGGAAGCGAGGGAGCTCAGCAGGGATGTAATATTGTAGAGGGGGAAATGAAATGCCCTCTGCAAGTCCTTGTGGTTTCCTTACTTGCCTAACTGACTGAACATGTCAATCACAGTTCTCATCAGTTATGCTTTAACTCTCTTCATACTGTTCCTACTTTCTGAAGAGCTGCACATGTTGAATTATCTGACTTTGCAAGTCTTTACATGGATGGCTCCAATGCTTATTGCTTAGGGTTCAGGGAGATAAATGAACAGTTAGACTACATCTCATCCCTCTCTCGCCTTCTTAAAGGTGGTATCTCTCGAAAGAATTCAAGCTCGCTTTGACCTTGCGCTGAAGAAAGCCAGGACTATGGAAACCTTGGACATCTTCTCTGTTCGATGCAGTTATCACTCCTCAGAATTTATAGGTGAACTGGATTCCACCTTACATCTAGAAAATTAACTGTGAGGGAGAGGGGTCTTGTAACTAAGAGTCTTCTCTCTCTGTTTTTAGTGTGTTACCCTAATGGAACCGTAGCGGTATCAGCTTTCATGAAGACTGCTCCATCCATTGACATGAGCAAAACAAGACTGAAGGATATTGCCTGCAAGCCTAAATGGTTTACCAAGGAACAAGCCTTCTTTCAGTTCCACGTTTCAAGTTGTGGGACCTCACTGAGGGTAAGTATCTCTTGAGAGTTGTGGTGAAGGAGAGGTTGAAAAAAATCAAACACCTTCTGTCAGATTAGACCTGAAATCATTATCCCCAATACAGTTCGAAGGTGAGCATCTCATTTATGAAAATGAAATATCCTTTGAAAGAGAGACTCTCCCAGTACAAGGACCACCGATGATCACAAGAGATCCAGAGTACAGGTAGAAGTGACTAGAATTGTGTCAGCTTCTTCCTTTTTAAAATGGCTGCAAACTGAAAAAAACACTTTTTATTGCAGAGTAACCATCCTGTGCTACTACCCCACCAAAGAGACACTCATGCAAAGCGCTTCATTCGATGGCTCCTCGGCTCCTACTGTACATCCTCCTTTTGGCTATGGTACCATGATGGTTAGGTCCAACATCGCAGGTAGGCAATTGGTTTGTAAGCAAAAACCTGGAAATCTGTGGTCACATTCTCTTTAGCAAGATGAAAGGTTGAAGCGCTTGGGGCTCTTTAGCTTGGAGAAACGACGGCTGAGGGGTCACATGATCGAGGTTTATAAGATTATGCATGGGATAGAGCAAGTAGAGAAAGAAGTACTTTTCTCCCTTTCTCACAATACAAGAACTTGTGGGCACTCCATGAAATTGCTGAGCAGTCGGGTAAGAACAGATAAAAGGAAGTACTTCTTCACCCAAAGAGTGATTAACATGTGGAATTCATTGCCACAGGAGGTGGTGGCAGCTACAAGCATGGATGGCTTCAAGAGGGAATTAGGTAAACACATGGAGCAGAGGTCCATCAGTGGCTATTAGCCACAAAGTATAGATAGGAACACTCAGTCTGGGGCAAATGATGCTCTGTATTCTTGGTGCTTGGGGGGGGGGGCAACAGTGGGAGGGCTTCTAGTGTCCTGGCCCCACTGGTGAACCTCCTGAGGGCACCTGGTGTTTCTGGCCACTATGTGATAGAGTGTTGGACTGGATGGGCCACTGGCCTGATCCAACATTGGCTTCTCTTATATTCTTATGATGCTTTTAAAAACATTTAAATCATTTGCAGCCTCCAGAAGAGCAAGACAAGTTCTGGACGTTGTCTTAAATGTCTTCAAAGGTAAGACTTCATTGGGGATGGGGTGGGGTACTAAGCAGTCTTTACAACCCTGAAAATCTTTATCTCTTCCCCCCACCCCAGATGAATCCTTCACAGAACGCTATGAGCCACATTCAACGATTGTCAAGTATTCGTGGGAACCTATATTTATTGAAGCTGAACTACAAAACGAGGCTCCTGATGTCTGGTTGTATTTGGAGAACTGCTGGGTGTCTGGGTCAAAAGAATTCATCGGCACGCCTCAGTGGAACTTTATTGTGGATGGGCAAGTAGCTGTTACATAACCTTGGTCAAGATGGGGAAAGTCGTTCATTAAATGACATTAATCTCTCCCCAATAGGTGTAAGAACGAAAACAATTGGTCTGTGCTGGACTTCTACCCAGTAATTAAAAATGACAGAGTGAAACATCCCAATCACTTCAAGAGAGTGGGAATACAGATGCCGACTCCTCTGAGGGAGGTAGGATGAAGGGATGAAACTGACTACAGAATATGGTCCTGTAGCCTTAAGGTGTGACCTCCGCCGTTAAAGAAATGAGTAGCTCTCCCCAGAGTGCCGCTTGTCCATAATCATGCAAGCGTCCTTTAAAAGCTGACACCATTTCCAAGTGATACTATTAACCATACTATGAACCAACAAGTTTAGCGGGAAGTGGTAGACAGGCAGCTTTATTACAATGCAGGTGCTTCAGTATTCCGTTCTACATGGTGCAAAATCTCTTCTGCAGTTTAACTCTTGGTACAAATTGGGGGGCGGGGAGAAGCAGGCATGAGATGCTGCAGCTCTAACAAAGGCCAAGGCAAGTGCCATAGAGCTATCAGATGAGAAACACAGACACAAATATTGCTACATGCAACCCACTTGCAAAGTTCTGGGGCTAACCCTCAACCAGGATGATTTCCTTCCAGGGCCAGATTAAGCATGCCGATGCCCTAAAATATGTCAGCTTGAAGCGGCACCATTTTCGTTTTTTTGTTTCTGCTGTCAAGCCACAGCTGACTTATGACAGCCCCCTAGGTTTTTCAAGGCAAGAGATGTTCAGAGGTAGTTGTGCGTCACAACCCTGGATTTCCTTGCTGGTCATCAAATAATCACCAGGGCCAACCCTCTTTAGCTTCTGAGATCTGACAAGATCGGGCTAGCCTGGGCTATCCAGGTCAGGGCAAGAGGCACCATTACCGACCGCCCCGCGCACATTATTCCGACACTGAAATATAGTTTTTTTAAAAATGTGTTTAGCAGCTCCTCATAGTCTTCAGACCCTTAACAGTAGTCTCTTTGTACATCAGTTCAGCTCTGTTCCCTTTGGGAAGAAAGTGAAATGGAGACTGTTGTAGGATTTGCTTTGTTTGCAAATATATGAGCAGAGGCATTCCCAGAGGGCAGATCACAACGACCCAACATGAGATCCCCAGGAGATCCCCCAGGTATCCTCCAAGGTGCTTCAGCCAACTCACAGGAGCGGCTGCTTGCCTCCCTTGTTTCCAGCATATATTGCTGCATCTCCTTTTCGTGATGCAGAACCCATCTCCCCTCTCCCTCTGGTGTGGCAGGAAGCTCCCTTCTTCTGGTCCTGATGGGCACTTTGCCAGAACCACCTCCTGACACTTGAAGGCAATATCTGTGGGGCAATGCCATTTCTTTTGATGTCTTCAGGCTCACCCTTTTAAGCCAAGCTTATAGAGCAGAGCTATTTGAGAACCTCGGGACCATTACAGTACAATGGGCTTATGCTTACAATTTTTCTAGCAAGCCCTAATGGTAAAAAAGATCTCTGTCTCCCACACCCCAGGTCTACTTCCACTGCACAGTGGCCGTCAGCGTTTGCCGTCAGGCTCCTGGCAATGCTGTTTCCTGCAGGGAACAGTGCCCTTCCCAGAGGCCTGGTACGTAAGGCACTGAATTTGGGGCAACACAATCTGTGCATGGGACAAACTGTGATATTTTGGCGAGCTGTTCTGTGCCAGCTCAGATCTTACCCCACCATTCACCTTGCCATTTTAAAATAACACGTTCTCTGAAAAATAATAGCTCTTGTTAAAATTTCTCAGCAGTTAAATGCTAGGAACAGTTCTAATTATTTTTTTTCCCTTCATACTTTAGATTGGCATTTTGGACCCCATCCTAGCCTCCATGGTTACGTCATGGCCGGGCCAGTCTTCTTTATTCATATATGAAAAGAAAACCAAGGAGTTGGGCATGCAAAGAAAATCTGGTAGGTGCCCTGGGCTGAACAAAAAAAGACTGGCAAGGGGAGCTTGCTAGAAGGAGAGTATCTTCAGTCACTAAGCCTGGTATGAGAGGACTGCAGTGTGCATAGAGGCTTAAGATCTCCTTTTCTTGGCTGTAGAAGCGATTCCTGGCAGGTTTTTAGTGTGGCCCCACTGCTAAGCGAACACATGAAGTTGCCCTGTGCTGAATCAGACCACTGGTCCATCATGGTCAGTACTGGTGACTCAGACTGGCAGCAGCTCTCCAGGATCTTGAGTGGAGGTCTTTTCACATCACCTACTACCTGATCCCTTCACTGGAGATGCCAGGGATTGAACCGGGGACCTTCTGCATGGCGAGCAGATGCTATCTCCCACTGAGCCACAGCACCTGACTTCTTGGAGGGTGCTGTTTTGAGTTAACAGTCAGAAGCCATTATGTGCCTTCAAGGGCCTGGAACACCTGAAAGGTCCTTTGACTGTCACTCAACAACGCCAGTTGCCATTTGCTCTAATGTATAATGATCAGTAAACGTTAGGACAAAAGTGCACAAGAGCAAATCTGCATAGGACATGGCGTTGCTTTGTAGGTACACAGACGTCTGGGAACTCACTAATGACTGCTGTTTTCTTCTAGATGAAGCTCTACCATCCAAATTGTCACAACAGGCCTCTGTCTTCACTGGGTTAAACTGGAAAGGCTTAAAAATGGACACGTCTGTACTTAACGGCGTCAAAAGCTTCAAAAATTAAAAAACCAGGGAAATGCAAACTAGAAGTAGCATTCTTTATTGTCTGACAACTTGCACCCATTTCTCTAATAGAAGAAGAGCTGGTTTTTATACTCTGCTTTTCTCTACCTTAAGGAGTTTCGAAGCAGCTTGCAATCTCCTTCCCTTCCTCTCCCCACAACAGGCACCTTGTGAGGTAGGTGGGGCTGAGAGAGTTCTGAGGGAACTGTGGCTGGGCCGAGGTTACCCAGCAGGCTTCAGGTGGAGGTGTGGGGACCCAAACCTGGTTCTCCAGATCAGAGTCTGCTCTTAATCACTATACCACACTGGCTCTCAGTGTCTGCAGCAAGTCTGTATTTGAGAGAGAGATGAGTAGAAGGTTCTTTGCTGTGCTTTGCACAGCTAACATCAATAGTAGCCTGCACGGGGCAGTATGGGTTTGGTCTCGGGGATGCCAGTTTGATCCTGGTGTGTATCTTGTTGGTCAAAAGCCTATGCAGGAGCTTCCTGGTGAAGTCACCAATTTTCAGCCTGGCCTGTGTGTGAGGAACAAATGAGAAAGCCTCTGGTCACTTAGCAGGAGGGGAAAAAATGGTTTATATCAACAGGGGCAAAAACATCTACTTCTCTTTAGCCTTATATCCACTTAACTGGACTTTGGGAAATGTCCAGTATTCAGCTAGTGAAGTTTTTATTAGCAATAAAAGTTTTAATACTTTGTGTACTTGGAGCTTGCTGTATTCCCCGTCCTCAGAGTCCAGGATTGACGTTGGTGGTGGTCAAACAGCTGTCTCCCGACACCCCGTGCCAGCTGTGCTGCGGAGGCCATGCAACCTCAGGGGAAAGCAAAGAATTATATCATGCAACACACCACTTTTTAAGGGCCTAGCACAATCACCCCAAGTATTTATTTTTTCATAGTTCCTGATATAATAGGGATCAGATAGAAAGGAAATGAGACTCCAGGCCCCCAAAAGAACAAACTGTTGCCAGTGGGAGAGATGCATGAAAGACTCTGGCAACGAGGCAGATATCTTCTACCTATGTAGCTTTAGTGTTAGAAATCCCCAGGGAAGGTTATGAAAATTACTCATGTCTGAAGCGCTCCTAGCCAAGGTAATCTGCCAGCCCTTCCACACTAGCATCAGCCCATCTGCTGGATTTACTTGTGTGGCTCCAGGCAGCGGAAGGCATTGCCAGAATCGCCTCATGTGTTCAATAAGGGCCTGTCGGCAAGGGTAGCCTTGGGGGGCTTTGCAGTCCTCATGCCAAAGTTACCACATCCTCTTATAACTTTCTGAAGCCCTATTGTCCACCACGGGCTTATCTCACAATTTTTTAGAACTGCTGTGGAAACAAAAAAAGCTTCAGATTTCAGGGTCTCCCCACTGCTTTTTTTCTGCCCTTCTCTAAGCAAAACCAGAAATTTCTATGCAAAAGACATGGCTTTGGCTGTGTTTTGCGTCTAATGCCATGGCCGCAAAGGTTCTGTAACAGGAATCATCTTAAAATCCTGACAGTCTTTTTCACACCATGCTTACTCTTCACGCATGTGCTTGCAATCAAAATCCTTCCCCCCCTCCTTTCCATGTGTGCTTCAGAACAGAAACATATGGCTATTGTTCTAGCCATCATAATCAGATTCCATTAGTACTTCAGGATAGCTGGATACTATGCTGAGTGACGGGAGATAGAACATTCCTTGTTTCTTACAGCCAACACTGAAATTAAAAACCACAGAACTATCACCCAGTGAAGCTTTTATTTCCTGTGTATGTTGTGGTTTTTGGGACATGCTACAAATTGGAATTGTATACTTATGTTCGGAAGTTCTCTACGGTGGTTGAAGCTGAGAAGAAGAAGAAGAAGAAGAAGAGATTGGATTTATATCCCGCCCTTCACTCACTTAAGAGTCTCAGAGCGGCTTACAAACTCCTTTCCCCTCCCCTCCCCTCCCCACAACAAACACCCTGTGAGGTAGGTGGGGCTGAGAGAACTCTTTCCCAAGCTGTCCTTGAGGGAACAGCTGGTACAGAGCTATGGCTTGCCCAAGGTCATCCAGCCAGGTGCAAGTGGAGGAGTGGGGAATCAAACCCGGTTCTCCCAGATTAGAGTCCGCACACTTAACCACTACACCAGACTGGCTCTCCAGAAGCACCATAATACTGTAGACCTGCAGGCACTTTGACCTTGATAGCCAAGGCAACCCCGATCTTGGAAGCTAAGCAGCAGTGGGGCCCCGGTCTCAGTATTCAGAAGGGAGACCACCAAGGAAGTCTAGGGTCATGACATGGAGGCAGGAAGTGGCCAAACACCTCTAGACTTCTCTCGCCTTAAAAACCCCACGAGGCCCCCATAAGTCAGCTGTGAATTGACAGCAGGAAAAAAAAAAAGTCTTGCAGGCAAGGAAGGGCCCCTGGGCTCTCTCAGCCAAAGTCTTTATTACCTTGTTTCTCACAATGCTCCAGACTTACAGGGGTGCATCTCCTGCAACGAAAACAATCTCATTGGTCATTACACCAAACCGAGGAGAGCACTTAATATAAAGCAGCTTCATCAAGATGACAGAGTCGGATGGTTGATCTACCATCTTACTGTGATCAACAGCTTCCCGAAGTCTCAAACACGGTCTCTCACGTCACCTAGCACTGAATATTTTAACTAGCTTATTGTGAGGATAGAAACCGATGGGACAAGAGAGATGCTGTCCTGAGAAGCTTTGACCCAAGGATATGCTAAATACAATTGCCGCAGTCTGCAGAGGCCGTTTGTGGCACCATCCACACTGATAGCTTTTTGCCTTCTACAAGGGGACTGGTGCCTTCTTAGAGGAGCGTGTGATTCCCAATAGCAGAGGGTATCAGCTTGAACGTAAAGATTCTATTCGCTCTGTGTAACCCATAAAATAAGCACTCTACAAAGCTCCTAGATGCTCTTTTCCAACCTCATGCAGTACTTAGTTGACAATACAATTGTTGCAGCGAAGTGTGGAAGGATACTTACACATATAGAATGAGGAATACATACATAGTATCTGTTTCTTATTACCTATCAGGACAGTGGTAGCTAGCAGCCACCAGGAAGCAGGAATGCCAGATCCCCCCTGGCCACCAGCAGGGGATGGAGAGGTAGGGTTGCCAGATACAGGTTGGGAAACTCCTGGAGATTTGGGGATGGCGTCTGGGGAGAAGAGGGACCTCAGAGGGGTACAACACCATAGAGCCCACTCTCCAAAGCATCCATTTTCTCCAGGGGAACTGGTCTCTGTAGTCTGAAGATGAGCTGTAATTCCAGGGGATCCCCGGGTCCCACCTGGAGGTTGGCATCCCTACCAGGAAGTGACTCTAGACTTACAGAAACATGGCTTGTCTTACTGCATGATTTAGTTTAAAAAAAAACAACAGTAAATGCAAGCTCTGGAATAATGTCATAGTATCATCATTGCACTAAAGACTGTCTCAGGTACTCTACAGTTTCATCCTGTTTATCCTCCCAGAACTCTGCAAGGTGGGACATTGTTCAGTTCAAGGAAAAGCAAGGATGACTGCCTCAAGGCCCCCAAGTACATAAGTGAAGTGGAATTTGATTCCCTGATTCAGTCCCACTGTATTTACTGAGGGCAGCTTTGCCAGTTAATTCAAAGGGCTTCACGCTAGGATGTATGTTGTTTTTCCTGGGCTTTTCCAGGCGAGTTAAAGAGTCTTCTTTAAATGAGATGCAGACTGTTCAGAGCTTAAAAGATGAGTTCTTGTGGTCTATTCTAATCTGGAGTCTTAGGATGAAAATGCATATTTGGACCAGGAAAGGCACAATCCAGCCAAGTTAAACCCTTTTGAGCTTCATGGGTTTAAATGGGAAAGACTGGAGCTTGTGTGTAACTTTTCTGGATTGTGACCTGAGATTTCAAGCTTTTGTGAAGTATATAATTTAGTATTGTTTTAAGGACACAACAGGGGATTTATTTCTTTAATTTTAATGGCTTGTCAGGGTTAATATTCTTTACTAAACACAACATGTGTTCTGTTATATATAAAGTTTATATTATAAACCATTTTAGCTTGCAATGAACAGCATCTCAGACAAGGTTCATAACTGTGCTTTTGTTCGAGCCTGGTATTACAGAAATACTACAATGTATATACAGTTTACATTATAATTACAGCATATACATTTATTTATTATTCAGATAATTCTTTCCCCCCCCCCCCCCCACTTTTTGGGGCCAGAGGTAGAATAAGGGAAGGGGGTGAATAGAAAGAGAACACTTTTTTCATTATCACTTTTTCAGATGATTCAGTCTCAGGTCCACAAAACACAATTTCCATCAATGGCAGTAGATTTTTAATAGGTCCTTTTTTGTTTTTCTTCTTTATCCCTAATCGTCTGCTTCAAGCTCAAAGAAGCATCTTCAAAGTTGGGGTTTAGCTCTAAAACCTTCTTGAAGTCCTTCAGGGCTTCATCGAAGGACCCTGTTTCAAAAAGACAGAAAACAGAAGAGATACTTTTTTCCCCCCTGGCAATATCAAATACTTTCATGAAAAGACACAAACTGTAAGAACTACCCACTCCACTCCATGCACACACCCCCAGTTTGGAATGCATCTCACATTCCGTCCTCCAGTTAGTACAGCACAGACACCTTTCTTGGCATATATCGGATTACAGGTAGAAACAATAAACAGATAAGGAGGTGGCAAGGGCAAATGAATCAATCATAGGCATCTAGACATTATGCAATCGATCACCGTCCTCCAGTCCTGCTCTACATGCTGTAACAGTCTCTGATCATACATGTAGGGGTTCCCATTGCACAGAGGAGATAAAAGGAGTCTTAGCAAATGACTTGGCCCACATATAAGAACATAAGAGAAGCCAATGTTGGATCAGGCCAACGGCCCATCCAGTCCAACACTCTGTCACACAGCGGCCAAAAATACCAGGTGCTATCGGGAGGTCCAGCAGTGGGGCCAGGACACTAGAAGCCCTCCCACTGTTGCCCCCCTCCTCAAGCACCAAGAATACAGAGCATCACTTGCTCCAGACTGAGAGTTCCTATCTATACCTTGTGGCTAATAGCCGCTGATGGACCTCTGCTCCATATGTTTATCCTAGCTCCCTCTTGAAGCTGTCCATGCTTGTAGCCGCCACCACCTCCTGTGGCAGTGAATGCCACTTCTCCAGTGCATGTGGAAGCTATTGCAACTTGTGCATAGCCAAGTTGGGAGGACAAAATGGCTGTAGAAACTGTTGTGATCTCTTTTCATAAAACATTATACAGTGAGAAAGCAATTCAAATAAAATGAAAACCTCTGAAAGAAAAGCATGTGTTGTGGAAAGCTTTTATACACTGGCCAGCTATGTCTGGAGCCAAACAAAGGGGATTCAAGGGGGATTCTCTAGGAAGCCATTATAGCATGTGCTGTAACCCTAATTACTACTGCAAGTGAGCTAAAAGGGAATGTTTTGCTTGCGGGGAGGGCGGGATATAAATGCAAAAAATAAATAAATAAATAATATAATATAATATAAATGTTACAGAGCAGTGTCTTTGTTTAAACACATAGCATTCTGGGGAATTTCGGGGTTCTTCAGTGAGAAACTCAATAACGAGGAGGCTTCTAGAAACTCAACTTGCTATTCAATATGTCCACTGTCACTTCATCCACAACAAGAATGGAATCCAGCACTCCTAACCTAGTAGTCCATATGAACTCCCTAGAATTTTCTACAACAGAACCAGCCAAATACCAGCATGGGAAAGGTCCCATGAAGGCAGATAGTTTGAAGATGGCGATTACAGAGAACTTGGTCCAATGTTACCAAGTGAAAGAGTATGACAATGAATTGTATTGAGGACAATTAGTAAAACCTTATTTCCATACCTAGCCTATATAATATTAAACCCCTGTTATAATACGGTACTTCAAAATCAGGCTGGGCTTCTATAGCTGATGTGTAATCATCCATTGCTTCATAGAAGTCGACTCTCAGGTACTTGATCTGTCCCCTGTTGTTAAGCGCAGTTGCAAGATCTCGGTTGCCGCATTTGCTTGTCAAGAGAATTTAAAAAAAAATGTTGGTTAAATATGGTTAGCGAGAATTACCAGCATTTTTTAAAAATAGTGTTGCTTGAATTCAACAAGCTCTAGAACACGTTTTTCATTTTTAAAAAATGAATAAATAATTTAAACGAAGCAATAAAAGTCTGGAAATCAAGCACCACAATTGCTTACTTCCATCAAGGCCGTTGAGAGGAAGCGCAGTGCAGTGGTCAGGGTAGGATCTAAGAGACTCCATCCTTGGACCAGTTACTCTACCAGCCTAACCTACCTCACAGGTTTGTTATTGTGAGGATAAAATGGAGGCAAGGGGGAAAGGATGTGTTCCCATTGGGATAAAGGTGGGATGTTAAATAAATAAATAAGTGGTCAGACTGTGTGAGGACAGCACTGTTCAATTTGATCCGCAGAAGGCACTGGGAAAGGATCTTACTACCACACATACACAGGGAGTTCTGTCCCAAAGCTTCCCATAATTTTCTAAACTTAATTTTCTGGCACACAGACCTGCAACGGCATGTGTGATTTGGCCCTGAGCTGACACTTCCTAAAAGCTCACACAAAAGTCTGTACATCCTGAAGTTTTGTAATGTTTAACCAGAAATTGTTGCAAGCAATATAGAAGAAGAGATTGGATTTATACCCCGCCCTTCACTCACTTGGAGTCTCAGAGCGGCTTACAAACTCTATTCCTTTCTTCTCCCCACAACAGACACCCTGTGAGGTAGGTGGGGCTGAGAGTGCTCTTTCAAGAACTGCCCTTTCAAGGGCAGCTCTGTCAGAACTATGGCTTTCCCAAGATCATCCAGCAGGTGCAAGTGGAGGAGTGGGGAATCAAACCTAATTCTCTCAAATTAGAGTCTGTGTACTTAACCACTACACCAAACTGGCTCTTTTTAAAACCTTTTTTTAAACAGAGCTTCCAAAAATAAGAGTGATCCTATCTCAGAATTTATCATGCCAAAAGAAAAAAGTCTATTTCCCCAAATTTATCTGCATGCGTTTTCATCATGTAGTCAAATAGTTTTGAGCAAACCACCTGCAGGACCACTTGTTCAATCACCCTTCTGCTCCTGCAGCATCCCTATGGCACACAAACCACTGTTCACCCAGCCACACACACACACACAAAACCTTCCCCAGCAGCAAAACTTCGGGCAGTTGTTAAGAGCACGTGGACACCAGGACACTAGGAAAATGTTGACAGCCCCCTAGGGTTGCCAAGTCCAGGTTGGAAAATACCTGGGGACTTTGGGGGTGGAGTCAGGAGAAGGCGGGGTTTGGGGAGGGGAGGGGCCTCAGCATGGTACAATGCCATATTGTCCACCCTTCAAAACAGCTATTTTCTCCAGGGGAGCTGATCTCTGTCAGCTAGAGATCAGTTGTAAAAGCAGGAGATCCCCAGGCCCCACCTGGAGGCTGGCAACCCTATAGCCCCCGTGTATGCTAAAGGACTTGGGGTTTTGTTGGTTGTATACTATTGGTAACAATGGCTTCCACAGGCACAGATTTTCATTTAAAGACAACGCAAGGATTTATTTTGACACTTAACCCCCCCCCCCTCCCCAACTACCAGCTACGAACCTCTCCACCTCCTCTCTCGTCCCTGAACGCCCCTACTCAGCTCACGTGGTCTGACTGCAAGCCTCCGGTTCTCTCTTCCTCCTCCTCCTCCCCACCCCGTCCATTTTAAAAGACACGGGCTGACCTCGAGCCGCAGCAGGCGCAGTGCAGGAGGAAGCGGCTGTAGAGCTCCTCTGCCTGCTCGAATCTCCGCTCCCGGAATTCTGCGTGCGCCGCAGAGAGCAAATCTGGTGCTACTTCAGCACTGGGTTCTTGGTCCATGTTATTCTGTAAAGCCGACCCGGGGGGGGGGGGGGGTCACCACCACCATCCTCTCCCACCCCCTGCCTTGAGGGCGCCGGGCGGGGGGGGGGGGGGGGAGAGAGAGAGAGATGTAACTTTGGGACAGAGCCCGCGCGCTCCGATTTCTGCCGCGGAGGGACCTGCCTAAACGGCCTTCCTTCCGCGAATGACGTCAGCAGGAAGGTCTTCTGGATCGGTCGTTCCTCTAGGGGGCGCCGAAGGCGTGTAGGTGTTTGCGTGTGTGTCCCGCCGCCGCATGCAGATTTTTACCCCCTGGGCACCTGTTGACAGCGGCGACTGGGTGCTTTTAGCAGAAACCTGAGCCACGTTAGAGGATTAGCGTATTTTAAAAAAAAAATCGGGGGAGGGGGGAATCATAGAACTATACTTTAGTAAAACCTGGGCCGTGGAGAAGTGGAAGAAGAGATCGGATTTATACCCCGCCCCTCACTACCCAAGGGAGTCTCAGAGCAGCTTACAGACTTCTTCCCCACAATAGACACCCTGTGAGGTAGGCGGGGCTGAGAGAGCTCTGACAGAAACGGCTCTTTTTCAAGGTCAGCTCTGATAGAACTAGGGCTTGCCCAAGGTCATCCAGCAGGTGCAAGTGGAGGAGTGGGGAATCAAACCCCTTCTCCCAGCTTAGAGTCCATGCACTTAACCAGTACACCAAACTGACAGGTGTTAGTTAGCTAGCAAAACTAGGGAGACTGCTACATGCTGCTTCTGTGAATGGTCTCTTGCTTTTCCATAATGACATTTCAGTTTTACATCAGTACGCTCCCCCCCCCCCCCCCGTCCCCAGTAGCCTCTGCATTTCATAGCCCTTTGTACATTTTTTGTTCCTCAGCACCTTATATATGTATGTCTGCCTGATGAAGAGGCTGTAGTCTGTAGAAGTGCACGTTGGAATAAAATCTTGTTCAGCTTTAAATTGCCACTAGTTTATATTATTTTTAAAAAAGTAAATTGCTGCTTCTTATTTCACTTAGCTAGGTGGTTAACAGCTGGGAATTGTTCATGTAGAGCTTTTTGGTTCAGTTACTTTTTTCGTGGATCTCATTTTTACCTCTGCTCCACAAGGCAACATACCTTTGTCCTAGGAAACTTGGCCTTCTGGCTTCTTTTTGTAATAGCCCACTGCTGTGCCCAGCCTTAAGTTGTTTGTAGGCATGGGTATAAACCTCTCTGTCAACTGAATGCAACATTTCAGGCATCTGACGGAGTGGGCTTTTGGCGCAGGAAAGTTAAAGACATAATAAAGTGGTTAATCATTAAAGTGCCACAAGACATTAGTTGGTACACACAGGTCCCTGCTTGTTTCAGAGATGGGTGGATGAGACTTTAGTGAGCTATGAATTTGTGTCTGCTACTGTCTGACCGTTTTGGCTGCAACGACCAACACAGAATAACACTTTTCCAGGGCCATTGCGGCCACCTATTGCACTTCTGATCATATAATTGGCAACAACCTTGTAGGTCTCCTTTCCCCAATGCTGGCTGATTGATAGGCAGGGCAGCCCTGCAGAGCAGGCCTTCCCATCCCAATCCCCACCTCATGACCTCCCAAACTTTGTTCTATCATTACAGAGTTATGCCTATGAATGGCTTCCTGACCAACAGATCTTTGTAAACCAGATTCCACGGATCATTGTACCCTATGTTGGTTTTCCCTTCCCCAGACCCCAAAGTGTGAAGCTTTGTGTGCAGCGAGGTGTGTATACTTCTAGATCCTCTAAATACATTCACAGCTTTGTGACTTCCTATTTTTTTTCCACTTAGGACTTGCATGAAAATTAAGTTTTGAATATTGATTTACTTTTCCATCCTTTGAGGGCTTTTGTTTCTGATTGTGAGCAGAGCCACCTCCTGGTAATCTCGTAGTACTGCTACGAATCCAAAATAAAATTTCTTGTTGGCCCAATCTCCATCTAGCATTTGCTCCCTTGTTTTACCCACACTGGAACAGAAAAAGATGTGGCTCGAAACCACATTCAAATACCCTGGGCCAACGCTGTACTGACTGCAGGGTCAACCCTGAATGGCCATAAAACGGGCCATGAATCCATGCAGACTTTGTAACAAAAGTGAATTTGATTCAAACTAGGCTCCAGATTCCTAAAAAGAGGAAAATAAACTGATTGTTGTATTCCAATATTCCCTGCTTTTCACCACCCTGAACAACTTTTTTTTGCCAGAAAAATATTGCCAGGAAATCAAGTATTCTTACCTGGAGACATCTAGGACATGTTCACTAGATTTTTCATGTCATGTATTGACTTCCTACTTTACATTTGTTGGTTTATTAAGTTGTTCTTAATCTTTACAATATGTATATCTCAGTTGTCCATTTGTAAGACGTGTTGTGTGCATGTTAGTAGAAACACAGCACATAATATAGAATAAACAAATTCCTTAATACCATAGTGAAACGACAGATGTAAAGTGAACTCTAAAGGGCATGGTTCGCCAAACTTGTTGAACCTCTGGGAATGCTTGGATTTTGAAAACAATTAGTGGGCTCCATCACAAAATGGCTGCCACGGGAGCTGGTGCCAGTCACAAAATGTTGAGACGTTCCAAGTTAAGGATCATTCTAGGATGGAGGTAGCTGTTTTTCAGTGGGACATGGCTGCAGACACAAAGATGATGGCTCTTGGGTTCTTTCCTGCTCCAGTGAGATAGAGGAAAGCCAGAACTGGCTATCTAGTTTGGAAAAGAGATCCTTTGGGGAAGATGTGGGTGAGAACCAGGAAACACACCAGCAGGTACCATGGTATCCATGCTGGGGATCTCTGCTGGAGGATAACTGCTGTATATGTCCATAACTATGTCCGTAACTATGGTTGCCAGATGATTTCTGTATCTGGGGCATGTCGTAGATAGAATGCCAGCTGAGGATTCTAGAAGACCTGGGTTCAAATCCCTGCTTCTACCATAGGAGGTTAATGGGTGACCATGGGCCAATCATTCTCTCAGCCTAACCTACCACACGGTAGAGGTCTTGGTTTTCTCTCCTCCTTGAAATGATGCTTAAGGGTTAACAACTTGGATAGCTAAAATTACTGCAGTTGTTATTTACACCTGTAGCCTATTTGCTGTTGGGAACAGACTGATTCCCGTACTCCCCTTGTACTATCTTTATCGGTTCAAGGCAGTGGTGGGGTTTAGGAATGTTTTCCAATTAGAGCTCTGATTAGTAGGATTATGAAAACCTGTGAGAGGAAACAATGACATCACCCTTCAAGAAAATTTACCTAATTCATGCCACGTTCTAGGTTAATAGGTATCACCTGACTAGTAGGCCACAAAAGTATAGTTGTAGTGGGTCAGCTGGCTTAAGTAAGAGCGTTATTGTTAAGGAGGGACATGGAGCACCTTGGTTTGTATGCTGGAACCCTACCTTTTTGTCCTAAATTCCTTACAGGTATTTGCAGGTACTTACTTCGTAACTGAGAAATCTTCAGCTGTTTGCAATTACTTTTGGAATTAGGTGTTCTGTAGTTCCAGTTAGATTTCTTTTGTTGTTGTTGTTTCTTTTTTCTCCATATTGAAGTCTGAAAATTTACACTGTGTTTTTTTAAACTTCCTTTTATTTAAATAAGTCTGTTTCTTGAACCTTATTAACTGATGTGGTTTACTTTTGGCCAGGGGTCCGTTGGGGCCGGAGCAAGGCAGAGCAAAGCTCCGCCAGCTCAGGAGTGGCCACTAGGGCAGCCATGGGCTGAATCAGATTCTCTGATCTGATTCAGCCTGCTGCCGAATTGCTGCCGAAATTTGGCAGCAACTTTAAACGTGACTGGAGGGGAGGGGGTTTGAGGTAGAGGCTCCAAACTTGCAGGGTAGCTGCTGGGACCTCTCCCCCAAATACCCACCAAGTTTCAAAAAGATTAGACCAGGGGGTCCAATTCTACGGGCCCCCAAACAGGTTGTCCCCCATTCCCTCCATTGTTCTCTATGGTAGAAAAAAAGGTAACATTTTTTCCCACCATAGAGAACAATGGAGGGGATGGGACAACCTGTTTGGGGGCCCATAGAATTGGACCCCGTGGTCCAATCTTCTTGAAACGTGGTGGGTATTTCGAGGAGAGGCCCCAGCAGCTATCCTGCAAGTTTGGAGCCTTTTCCTCACACCCCTTTTTCTCCAGCTCCTCATATACCCTATGAGTTTTTGCCATTGATTTCAATGGCCCATAGGGTATAATGGGGCTGAAACTGACATTCCCTTTCTGACACACTTCCAGTGATGTCAAGGGATGTGACATATGCTAATGAGTTATGCTAATGAGTTATGCTAATGAGCTCCTGCAGTTCTTTTTCTACGAAAGGACCCCTGCTTTTGGCGCAATAACATCCTGGTACCGGTGCGTTTTCTGGCAGGCTTGTCAAGGTGTTAGGGGTGCCTGTATTGTTTGCCTGGTTTGACGCGGTGCAACCACCTGGGGGAGCGGTTGGTTCCCAGATAATAGTTTGGATCTCAAGGGCCTGGGCTGTTGATTGTAAAGAAATGGAGGAAAGGAGAACCATGTTCTATAAGCAGCTTCGATTCCCCATCGGGGATCAAAATGGGGTATAAATAAATACAAAATGCAGTCATGAAAATTGATGTGAGCTGTGTTATGAAACAATTGTCTGGAAAGCAGAATACAAAAATATGAAATAAATCTTTATAATGGAAACACTTTGATCTGCTATAGTTAATTGACGTATGGAACACACAAGTGGGAACCTGCAAGAAACTTGTGGGAGAGGCTATCACATTCCCTCCACCTCTGCTTCTTCCTCTCTCCCCCTACTTCTCTCACACTCTTTCTCCTTCTGGCCACCCCTTTTCTTACCCTCTCTCTCTCTCCCCCCTCCATGCCTGTCACTTCCTTTCTGCCCCATCTCTCTTTCTGCCCCAGTCATTCTCCTGGCCTCCCACCTACCCCCCCCCCACAGCAGCAGTGGCAGCAGCCACTCTCCAGGAATCACAATGGATTGCCCAAATACAGAGATCAATTCCTCTTAAGGCTGCCAGCTCCATGTAGGGAAATTCCTGGAGATTTGGGGGTAGAGCCTTGGGAGGATGAGGTTTGAGCTTGGAAGTGACCTCAACAGGGTATAATGCCATAAACTCCACCCTTCAAAGCAGCCATTTTCTCCTGGGGAACTAATTTCTTTCATCTGGAGATCAGCTGTAATTCCAGGAAATCTCCAGCCCTCACCTGGATGTTGGCAACATTAGTTCCCCTGGAGGGAATGACTGCTTTGGAGGGTGGAGTCTATGGCATGGTTTTCACTATCAATGTCTCTGGACTCAGTATATTATATGCTCTGAGAGTCCAAGTGAAGGGTGGGGTATAAATCCAATCTCTTCTTCTCTTCTTCTGCAGACCCACGAAGTCCCCTGGGTCTGTAGAGAAACCTGTTGGGGAAGAGTGTGTTCCCTATCTGCAGAAATAAGTATCTGCACATAGGGAACTGTTGGGAATATGGATTATTTCTCCCAGTTAATGCTGTTATACTCAGGAGGTATCTTCTACTGACTTTATAGAATCCTTTACAGCTGCCATGTATCTTATTATTGTAAAGCAAACTATCCACTGTCTTTTAATGGTATTGCTAACTAAGCTTAATAAAATCATGTGGACAACACAAGCTAAAACAGCTGCCCAAAGCACAAGAAGATAGCATCTTGTTCCCACCCAGCAAGAACCATATCACATGCAAAAGCTGGATTTTGTGTGCATATTCCCCATTTCAATAGAGATCTCCAGATATAGATTGGCTCTGCATGTACAGTTCCCCTCTTTAACTGGTTCAGGTTGATACAGAGTACCCATAACCAAGTGGCACTTTCTATCTTTTGCTTTGACTCCTCCCACCCACCCAACTCTTGCCAAGAGTGTGCCAGTTGTGTGCTTTCACACTTTGTGCTTTCAGCCTTCTTCAACAGCAGGGGCTGTCTGTGAAGAGGCATCAGGTATGGTTGCGAGCTCTGGGTTGGGGAATACCTGGAGATATGGGGTATGAAACCTGAGGAAGGCAGGGTTTGGGAAGGGGAAGGACTTCAAAGCCAAAGAATCCACCTTCCAAAACAGCCATTTTCTCCAGGTGAGCTGATCTCTGTAGCCTGAAGATCAGTTGTAATAGCAGGAGATCTCCAGATACCAGCAGTAAGAGTCGTTCAACAGTGAAATCAGCTGGCTAGGGAGGTGGTGAGCTCCTCCCTCACTGGCAGTCTTTAAGCAGCAGCTGGACAAACCCTTGTCAGGGATGCTCTAGGCTGATCCTGCATTGAGCAGGGGGTAGGACTAGATGGCCTGCATGGCCTCTTCCAACTCTGGGATTCTATAAGACAACCTGGAGGTTGGCAACCCTAGATGGGGGGCAGAGGCCTAGCTTCAGCCACCCCCACCCTCTAATGCAGGGGTGTCGAACTCATTTGTTATGAGGCCCGGATCTGACATAAATGAGACCTCGCTGGGTCGGGTCATGTGTGTCATAATGCCAGGTAGTAGAGATATAAACTTTATAAAGGACACAAACACAAAGTTTTTTCAACTTAAAATAAAAACATGCTTAAAACATGTTTAAAATATCTGTGCTGTTGCAATCTTGAGTATGCTGTTCAAGTGTGTATCTGTGAGCTGCAAACCTACTTTTGATTTGTTGACATTCACCACAGAAGTCTCATGCTCAGAGTTCTCAGTCTAGGACCCAGGAGAATACATGAAATGGCTGAGCAATTGAGAGAGTCTGGCAAAGCAAGCTATGATGCAGCAGCAGCAACAGAACTGGAAGCAGGAGATGGCCAGTTCCAGCGCGGGCCTGATAGAAGCCCTCCAGGGGCCTGATCCGGCCCCCAGGCCGCATGTTTGACACCCCTGCTCTAATGCATGTAGCTTTGAAGAAGTGAGAGAATGGGGTTTTAGCCTTTTAAAGGTCTCCGTGTTCTACTCTGCACACATGGTTTGTGTGTTCCTTTGAGTCAGAATGCTTAATGTTTTTAGATCTTCGAAACAACCCTTCCCCGCCCCATATTTTGCTTAGAGAAAGTGACATCAGCATAATTATTTTATGCAAATATAGTTGGACTAGGGAGTTTCCATCTAAGTGTTAAAACTGGCAATATTTTTGTGTTACGAAGGCTATTTTAACACTGGTTACCCATCACAAATTCTTTCCTTCAGGAGTCCCAATGTTTTTGGAAAACCGATCTAGCCAGTATGTAGTGTATATAAAAATAAAGAATGAAAGCTCTGTAAAGTAGGGAATGACTCCAGGTAAACACAGAGAAAGACAGGACAGGCATTCATTTTGTTTGATTTTGGTCATAGACCTCATTTACACTTAGAAAGTGTGTTGCCAGTTTGAAGGTGTTTTACAGAAAGGATTCAGATTAGTTCATTTTTTGACGAACAGAAGGTGGGAGGTGCCCATGTGCCCCATTTTCCCAACTGGGAAGGAGTGCCAGGAGCTACTGCAGTGATCCCCAGTGCCATGCCTGCTGGCATCATGCTGTATGTTTCCTGGCATCCACTTCCTTATTCTCCTTCTTTCTGCTGCACTCCCCCCCCCCCCCCCCACAATGCTGCCCAAGAGTTCAGGGGACCAACAGGGTGGGTGTAAATCAGATAACACTCCCTGCTGCTGCCTTCTGATGGAGAAAGTGCCTTTCCACCTACAGAAAACAATGGGATGCAGTCTAGTCCCCAATATCTTCACAGCAGATAAAGAGCTGTAAAACAGAGAACATCAAGGCTACAACATGGTCATTTGTTGTTCTAACATAAGCAATTGAATCACAGGTTTTGTCTCAGTCCGTTGAAATCAGTGGCTGAACTCGATTCCCAGATGCAGACCTTTCCTCTGGTAAAGTGGATGCATGTATGCACCTGTCTCTTCCAAATTCACTTCAAAGAGCTAGCACGGTGTAGTGACTAGAGGAATTTCTAGAGTTTTAGTACCAACCCGGAGATTGCCAGGCTCCCACTATGGTAGGACTCTTGCAGCCAGCAGCTGCCACCCGCTGCTGCTTCACTATCAGCTGGGGACAGAAAAATAAATTTCAAAATTGCCATCAGTATGATGTTATGACATCACATCCTGGGGAAACCTGGAAGTGATGTCACTCCACTCTTGGAGTCACTAGAAACTCTATTTTTGTACCATAGAGTTTCTGGCAATTTCTGGAAAGGCATGACATCACTTCCAGGCTTTCCCCAGAAGCGACATATCACCACCATGCTGACTGTACCACTCCCAAGTCCTCATCCGTCCAGACTCCCACCAGTTAGTAGCCACTGGCTGGCAACCCTATCCAAGTCCCTGTTCATCAGTGAAACTCACCATGCAACCTGGGGACTAGTTATTCAGGGTCAAGCCAGAAATTAACTGGGAGCTTATTTACAGTGTGCCTTTCAAGACGGATTATAAAATTCCATGATCAGAACATCGAGTATATTCTTAATGCAACTGTCAGATGTATAAAGCCTCAGTCATGATCAGGGTTATGGTGTGAGAGAGGGTTGTGAAGCCTCCACCTCTTGCCATTTTCCCATCCCGAAACAACTCCTGGAAGCTTCTTTTTGCCCTGTTGGGAAGCCTTCATAGATTGTCCTCAAAACGGTGGATCTCTGGGGTCATTTAAGGTCAGGGAAATGGTGCAAGGAAAAATTTCATCCTGTTGCACCAAGGTACCAATCAGAATTCAGCCCCATGCTCCTGGTAAATACTTCTCAAAAACACTGGGCTCTCTGATCACGGAATTCCCAGTGTCTTGCCTGGTATGAACCCTAGTCTATCCTACTGTACGGGACTGTTAAGTCTTGGTGCTTGAAGGGTCACAGAGGGAGAGCTTCTGGAGTTGGTCCTGCTGGTAGACCTCCTGATGTGACACAGAGTGTTGGACTAGATGGGCCAGTTACCTTATCCAACATGGCTTCTCTTATGTTCTTAAGAAGGGTGGGATAAAAATGTAATGGCAGCTGAAAGGTAGCTCTTGTATACATCAGAGCTCTACACTTCTGACTGCAAGACTTAAGCAGCTATGTTCCCTGTTAAGGGAGTCAGATTTTTATAAAATCTGCTCATAGAGCCAATGTCCATTCCCACATAATGATTCCAAATTAAGAACTCTGATGCTTATTCGGGGCTTCGCTGGGTTTCCCATTATAAAGAGTCCTCTCAGCATACATCAGAGAAGAAGACATCTTTGCAAGTGTTTATCTGAGCTCTCAGTAGAGCTTTGCTGTCCTGGACAAATATCTTTTGAGAATCTGTGAGGGAGAATTTAATGTATTTGCTTAACAAATAAACACCTAATTCATAGGAATACTGGAACCTGAGCACTTGGGACACAAGTGACTATGTAAAATCAAATTTACCAGGAGTTTCTGTTGCATGGTAACTGACAGTGCAGTCCTAAGCAGTTACAAGATAAATGTGCCTTTAGAGCAACACAAGTGTATATAAAGGAACAGGACAACTGGATCCTAAATAAGGTTGCCAGCCTCCAGGTGGGGCCTGGAGATCTTTCAGAATTACAACTGACCTCCAGAGAACTTTCCCCTTGGAGAAAATGGCTGCTTTGGAGGTGGACTCTGGCATTATATCTGGCTGGGGCCCCTGCCCTCCCCAAACCCCACCCTCCCAAGACTCCACCCCCAAATCTCCAAGAATTTCCCAACCTGGAGCTGACAAATTTGATCCAAAAATTACATCTCAGGAAGGGGAAATGCAGGTATATGGTGATCTATGAGTTTACCCAAATCTTGGACTCATTTCATCATTTGCCCAAGCTGTCAAAGGGGCCACAATGGATAATTTCTAATTTCCCTCCATGGTGTCTTAATCTTCATTATCCAGACTTTGAAAATGGCGGATCAACAGCAGGGTTGGAGAGAAACTTTGAGTTTGTCCCGCCTCTAGAAATCTGATTGGCTTCGTGAGGGAACTTCCAGACTGCAGGGGATTCTATAAAATTGTTAGCCTGGACTGGAATCCCATGTCAAGACTCTAAAGGCAGGCCCCGACAGGCCGTGCCAGAATGGTCCCTCATGAACCCATTCCCAAGAAGAGGAATGTGAAGGCTCTGTTCTAAGACTGGCTAGCAAGATACCATTACATATTTTCTTCCTAGTGTTCTGCCTGCCCTGCCCTGGGTAGCCCAGGCTAGCCCAGTGTCATCAGATCCTGGCATCTCCCCAGGGTAAGCTCGGATTAATATTTGAATGGGAGAGAACCTAGTAGGATTAAATGCCGGCTTTCACAAATTCCATTGTTATTTTCAAGCGAACATGGTACAGCCAGTACTTTTTGCTGTGCTAATGTACCACCTACGGTCCCCTGGTATGGTGACTGCCAGTGTATTTCCTGGCACCCATTTGCTTTTCCCTCAAAATGCCTCTTCTCCAAAGAAAAGATGTATTCTTTATTAGCTGCTTTTCTACCTTATAGGGACTCAAGGAGGCTGACAATGCAAATAATAATAGAATAATAAAATAAAACATATGAAAATCACTAGTCAGAATTAATAATTGAAAACTGCCAGTAGGCAGAAGAATTAATCAGGTAATCACATGTTGTTGTGACTAAAACTGTCTTCAACTACCTCCTAATGACTGAGAGGGAAGGGCCTGGGCATACCTCCCTGGGGAGGATATTTTATAATCATGGGGCTGTGCCCACCAGATGAGCTTTTTAAAAAAATGGTGGGATACTTAACTGGCCATCCTCCTGTGATCTTAGTCCCTGGGCAGGAACGTATGGGGAAAGACAGTCCTTCAGATACCTCGGTCCCAAGCCATGTAGGGTTTTAAAAGATGAAACCAATACTTTGAACTGGGCTCAGGAGAAAGATCCGAAAGCAGTGTAATTGTTGTAGGATTGGGGGGGGGGGTCACATGATCCTGGTAACTGGCCCTGACCAGTGGTCAAGCCACATCATTCTACACTTGCTGTAACCTCCAAACACAATTCAAGGGTAGCTCCAAGTAGAATAGGGTTGCCAGCCTCCAGGTGGGGCCTGGGGATCTCTTGCTTTTACAACTGATCTCCAGCTGACAGAGATCAGCTCTCTTAGAGAAAATGGCTGCTTTGGAGGGTGGACTCTATGGCATTGTACTATGCTGAGGCGCCTCCCCTCCCCAAACCCCACCTTCTCCTGGCTCCACCCCTAAAGTCTCCAGGCATTTTCCAACCCAGACTTGGCAATCCTAAAGTAGAGCACATTGCAGTAGTCCAGGCTAGACATAACTAAGGCGTGGATCACCGTGGCTAGATCAGACTGATGCACCAGCCGTAGCTGGATGAAAGCACTCTGAACCACAGCAGCCACCTGATATTCTGAGGTGACCGTGTCTCAAGCAGCACTCCCAAGCTCTGGATCTAACTTTTTAAGGGGAGTGTAACCCCTTCCAAGACAGGGAGAACTCAAAAGTCTTTCTGTTAACCCAGAATACCTCTGTCCTGCCAGGATTACCTTTCGACTTATTTACTCTCATCCAGCCCATTAGTGACTTCAAGAACTGGCCTCCCAAACAGGATGTGAACCAATGTAACACTGTGCTCCTTAGTCCCTGTGCCAAGAGTCAGCCCGGTAGGAAACATGGTCAATAGTATTGAAGGCTGATGAGAGATCCAGCAGAACTAGTAGGGTCATACTCTTCCTGTTTAGTTCTTGGTAGAGGTCATCAACCAAGGTGGCCAAAGCAGTCTCCGAAATCCAACCTAAATTCTGTCTTTCTTCCAGTGCGTTGGAGCAGGAGAAGGTTCCAAAGACACCAGGAGGCATCACTGCCCCTATCATATTAAGAAGTCTGGTTTGGAACCTCCCAATACCTTGCAATTGCCTGTCATGGCAGCCATTTTGTGATTGGTCCCACTTTCCATGGCAGCCGTAGTCTGGCGGTACCAACTACCTTTTCTCAAAAATTCTCAAAGTGCTCAAAGGTTTAACAGGGTTGGAGACTCTTGCTTTACACTGTTAGGATTGTCAGAGAACCCACCACTGTGTGTTGGGCTGTGTCTGCCATCGTGTCTTGCAGAAATAATTACAAATAGTTCAAAAATGTAGCTGAGAATTACTATGAAAACAGGGAAAAAATAGGAACAAGGTTGTGAACAATTTTTTTTTACAGTTCAACACTACCCTCATAGTATCTCCTGAATGGGAACTTTGGTCTGGCTACTCGCATTTTGGTTTTTCGAAAATTAAACTGTTTACTATGGCAATGATATGTGTCCTCTGAGCCACGGACCATAACACAAGTTTCCAGACCTGGTGCAATTCAGCCTTCTTTTTCCAAAGTACTTATGTACAAGGCCTCTACATAAATTACAGGATGCTCCGTTAAAACACATTGAAGGCTGCACTGCACTCAGCACCGTTCTATGGAATACTTCACAGTCCCCAGGGTTATTTCAGGATCCTAGCAAGACTGAGACAAACCACACACGTCTCTTGTTAGATTTACGAATCCCACTGGTTTATTAAGCACAACAGCACACAAACAGTCAAGTTAAAAAGCACACAAAACACGTCATATTGCCTCACCCGCGGTAATCAACTGAAAGCTCCAAGGTGGCCAAGCCATTCCCTTCAGAGGTAGGGACCATAATGGGTGGTCCCAACGATGGCATAGAGGAAACAGACACTCAGTCAGTGTTCCCTCTAAGCTGAGTTAGTATGAGCAAGTTCACAGTTTTCCAGCCTCCGGCTCACACATTTTTATCTTAGCTCAGGAAGGATGGCTCCAGAGCAAACTAATTTATGCAGTAGCCAAATCGCTCGCTCACAACTTTTTTGCTCACAAGACTCCACAGCTTAGATGGAGCATTGCTCAGGATTGCGGCTAGCTTTGTTCCGGCTGTGTTGGAAAGCATCAAATAATTTTGGGTTCTTGGGATGGTATCTCTCTGAGTTCCTGCTTCCCTGTAGTGTTCTCAATTTCCATGGTCCAGTGGGTCCCAATAGAAAGGAAAATGTTTCTGTTGTTTTTATTGAGAAAGTTGAGAGGCTAACTGCACCATCACCTTGCCACCATCACTTCTACCTGTGCTCTGACCACAGTTTGGATCCAGACTAGCATTTTCACTGACAGGGACCAATTTCCCACAGCCGCTGCTGTGCCCCCGCTCTTCCCTTTGCCTCGATTGTAAGTGTCAATTTCCCACGATTTGCTGTGCAGCTGAATTTTGCCCAGCGGCTTCGCCCAATTTCCCCCGCGCCTACTTGATCCTGTTTTTTTGAGGACTGAGTAGATGTGAGGGAAATCAGGCGAAGTTGCAGGGCAAAATGCAGCCATGCAGCAAGTAGTGGGAAATTGACACTAGCGATTGGGGCAAAGGGAAGAGCGGGGGCAGAGCAGTGGCTGTGGGAAATCGGTCAGAGTGATTTTTGTCCACAGATGGATTTTTTTTTGCCTCTCTCCACTGTTTCAGCCCAAAATGACTCCCCAAATGCTTTTTTTGGGGGGGGTCCCATCATGCCTGCAGGAACAGTATGGCAGGAGGCGTTTGGTGCTACAGTGGGAAAGGAGAGGAGAAGTGAATGGAAATCCTTTCATCTGGGGGAAAGCTTCAGTGGATCCAAATCTGTATCTTGCTCAAGACAAGTACCATCACTTTCATGTGTATAGTCAAGGACAAAGCTGAAGTAACATACAGCCATTCCTACCCACTCAGGTTCCATCTTCCTCCTAAGTATTGGTTGGATTCAGTGAAAGGATCGTACAAGAACTTCCCCCACTTTCCCCTGCCCCAAGTAATGCTCCTTCCTTTGTTGTGTTCTGCGGCTGGTTGGGACTTTTGTGACATCAGAGGCTTTGCAAGTGTCAGTCCTCATTGGTTGGCTTCTTCTGTATATGGCTGACAGTGGATGTCATCAGCATGTCTTTCTGTGGTTGGTGGGTGTGTTGGCATTGTTATGGATTCAGGTTCAGTTGTTTCAGCTCCTTGGAGTTGGGTCGCTCCGACATAAGCTGCCCTGGCGTTGGGATTCCTCTGAAAAAGGGAAGCCAGAAACAGGCCCTTTGGCAGGAGAGGAAAAAATTAATAAGAGTGCCATTGACTATATGAGGTAATATGAAAATGATGTCAAAACATAAAGTTCTGTGAATTTTTCACAAAAGCTATTTCAGATCTTTTACTTTAATAACTCTCTTGGCTCATAAATCAACCATCAGAAAGATAATAGAATAGGCAAATGATACTATACAGGAAGAGGAGTTTCAAAACCAGAAAGCACACCTCTCTCTCTGCGTTCTTTTCTAGTCTGTGAGATCTGGTTAATCTCCATGGCTGTCAGTTTCTTGGTGACACAACACTGTCAGATACAGCATGCTTCTTTCAAAGCCACTAGCACTTGAGTTTTGGTCACAGTAACAAGCAGCAGCACTGGCACACAATCCAGATAGAAAACACAACTTGAATAGGCACACTGAATGCTTTAGTACAAGATAGGAAGAAGATGGCAGAAGTCAACATTGCCATCTATAGGAAATCATTGCCAGTCTTATGGTTTGGATTCAAAGGTCTCTGTGTATTCAGATACATGCATGGATCTTGCACCTATGGACTGTCCACTCACATTTCTTTAGCATGCCGGAACAGGGCCCCTCCATTTCAATGAAGCTTTAGCAAGCAAGAAGACTCTGTGCAAACAGCCAGGCACCCAGACTTGTCAACAGTCTCTCAAAGAGCAGTCTGCCTCACCTGCTGAACTGATTTTAAAATTAAGAGTAGCTTCAAAAGTAAGAACATAAGAACATAAGAGAAGCCAATGTTGGATCAGGCCAGTGGCCCATCCAGTCCAACACTCTGTGATGTAGCATGGCCATTCAAAGAAATTTTATAAAGTTCACCAGACAAGCACAAATACATTGTGTAGGCCTAATGTAGGTAGCCATCCTCCCAGTGGTGGTTGGAGATCTCCCGCTATCAGTTCAGCTGGAGAAAATGGCTGCTTTGGAAGGTGGACTCTATGGTTATTATACCCTGCTTGGGTACTTCCCTCCCCAAACCCCATCCGTCTTAGGCTCCACCCCCCAAAAAAACTCCAGGTACTTCCAAACTCAGAGCTGGCAACCCTAGCCTAATCATATCCTTGGGTCCCAGACAAAAAAATGTGTATTATTAGTAATAATAATACACAGCTAGTGTAGTTGGCCTGTATCTTACAATTCTGCTCAGCCAAATTTGAAGCCTTCTTCCAAGGCTTCCTCCAACTTAAATGGCATTTGAAAGGCTTCTAACTTTGCTGAGGGGAGTTGCTAGCATACAGGCCACCATCTAATATGAGTAAAGAAAGCCAAGGGACCATATGAATTAACATAGAAGGACATTATGAGAAACTGATGTGAAATCTGCTACATACTTTTTCCTAACCTCAGGAATACTTTGAACATGAGGCTATGTTTGTATTTAAATTATTCTAATGAAACTGAACAAAAACTGGAAAACCAAAACATTGTGTTGCAACACTGAGTAATTCAAAGACTTTTAAATAAAATTGGCAGGCTATCTCTGACAGGAATTTTACAGGATGCACATGAAACAAGAATGTTGAGTCTTTAGCTATGTTTATGACAGAGCAGTGAAAGACATGCTTGTTAAATCTAAACTAGTGAGACTACAAAAATCTTTCGATTCAAGAAAGCAAATAGTCCTAGTCTCAGGTATTTACCTTTCTAGGAAGGTGATGGATTTACTGCCATTTTTATAGATGACGTACAGATGCTAGCAAGGGAAATGAACAAACTATCTACTCAGGGTAGCTTCTCCTCCCCCTCAAGATTAAGAGAAGGGAGGTATTTGTTTCTTCATAATTTAAAATTGTGTGGATTTTTAGTAGGAGAGTGCAGCAATAATCCACTGACCAATAAATTGTGGTTTTTGGTTGCCAACTGCCAGGTAAGACCTGGAGATATCCTGGGATTACCACCGATCTTCAGACTACAGAGATCAGACCCTTTGGAGAAAATGGTTGCTTTGAGGGGGGACTTCATGGCATGATACCCTGCTACAATCCCTCCCCTCCCCAAATCTGGCCCACTCCAGGCTCCACCCCAACAAATCTCCAGGAATTTTCCAGCCCAGAGCTGGCTACCCTATCTGGTCCCAAGAGGTGAGCAGAGATGCACCAGTTCAGTTCATAATGAGATCAAACAGGGAGGTTTAACAAGCAATATGAATAATAGTTACCATGGCAGTCCCAAATTTAGGGCCAAAATAGAAGAAAGTCTTCTAGTCACTTTTCCTCGGAGTCACTGAGAAGCCACGTTATCTCCCAAACATCAAGCAGCCACTCTTCCTCACAGGACTGACAGCTCAGTCCAGAAGACAGCCACTCCTCCACTAAGTGCCTTTCCACTTTTCCCCAAGAACATCTTCTTTAGAAATTCTCCTCACCATCAGAAGGAAAAATGCCTCAGGTTCTTCTGTGGCTTTCTCTCTCTTGGAGTTTTCGCCCTCCTCCTGCCCTGTTGCCAGGAGAGCCCTCACCAAGCCTCCCTGCAGGGAGCACCTCCTCCAGAGGGCTGAGGGCAGTATCTTTAGGCAAGGCCTACTCTGCAGGTGAAACCATGTTGCAACCAGAAGTGACATCACTGTGTTGTGGGACATGTTACCATTTCCCTGAAACTCTATGGTTTTCAAGGAAATGATAACATGCCCACAGCTCTGTGGCTCTTCAAGGCACAGTTGCAGTAGGGTTGCCAACTACAGAAGTAGGAATAATTGAATATTGCAATATTGTTGTGCTACTGCAATGTTTTGCATGAAAATCCCCTTCCCAGCTAGGGGTGCCATTTGCCCACTATGGGGGATTTTCCTGTGTGTTTTCTATCTGGACTGTGTGCCGACGCTGCTGCTTGTTACTATGACCATAATTTAAGTGATAGTGGCTTTGAAAGAAGCATTTTCATTTTCTCTTCAATCCTCAGAATTAGCTCTCATTAAAGAAAAGGTTGGCAACCCTTGATATAGATTTTCATCTCTAGCTCAGTAAAAGAAACTGGAACCTAGAAATCAGAACCTCTTCTATCCCTCTATGGCTCACTGGTGAGGTTAATGTAATAACCAGCGCACTACTGAATCTTCCCTTTTCCGTCTTCTCCGGAGACCTGGCTCAAAGCCACAATGAACTGTGTGAAGGGCCAAGGTGGCAGCTGGGAAGCTGTGCAATTGTTCTTCCCCCACCCATTTGGTCACATTTCTGTGGAACAGTGAACTTGATACCGTTGTTTTTATTCTATTTTTTTGGTTAAGGTCCAGTTCAGTAGTCAGGTGACTAAAACCCAGTGGAGTGGTGTGAATGCAATGCTATCTCCCCACTATGTGCCTTTTCAAAGAACCAAAAAGGCAAGGAGCAGCCAAGCAAACACCATCCTCACTTCTGCTGCTGCTGCTGCTGGTGGTGGTGGTAGAGCAAGAAGGCAGATGACACTCCACTCCTCTTCTGAGCTGAGAGCCCCGCCATGTTCCTACTGAAGCTGGTTGGGCCAGCAGCCCAAGACCAATTTCACACAGGCGCTGCCCGGGTGTTCTTCCTCCATTTGCCCCAGTGCTGTGCTTGAATTTCACATTATTTGCCGTGGGGCGCATTTTGACCCACGGCTCTGCCTGATCTTCCCCGCAGCTTCAGTGATCCTCAAAAAACAGGATCACTGAAACCACGGGGAAGATCAGGTGGAGCTGGGGGTCAGATGCGCCCCTCTGCAAATAGTTTGAAATTCAAGCACAGCACTGGGGCAAATGGAGGAAGAATGCTGGGGCAGGGCTAGTGGGAAATCGGTCCAAGCTTCCATCGTTACTTTGTTTCGGTTACTTTTTCAAAATTGTATTTTCATTATTTTAGGGTTCCACTTTAGGGAGAAAAACAGTGAACACAGGGTTGTTATTTGGAGAAAACGTAGGAGAGTAGAACCATGCAAACTGCTGTTAACTGTTTGGAAAATATATTTTTAAAAAACTAAACATGGGAGAAAGAGCTCCTGTATGCACATTTTTATTAAAATAAAAAGTTACAAGATGTCAGATTGCATTAGCATGTGTCATGGATGAACAATGTCATACAGAAACTTCACATCGCTTTACATTGTGCAGCACACAGTTTATCCAATACAAGACAAGATTTTATTTTTCCCTGTAGAGGAAACTCATTTATTCAGTCTAGTCTGTTAAAGAAGTTTTTTGTTTTACATTCCGCAATATTATAAAACATGGCTAGGTCAAGCTATAGTCTGAAGGCACATGATGTAGCAACTTTGCTGAAGCAAAGCAGGCTGCTCAATTCCTAAATGGGAGACCTCCTGAATGCCACCTTGGATTCCACAATGGAAGGTAGAATTTACCTTTATAGCTACCCATATTGCATAGTTCAGCTTCTTCCACAGAGAGACAGTCTTCAAACAAGTTGAACACTTGTCAGATGTAGAAAGGTGTACCATACCAGAGATATCTGTCATGATGTCTTGACATGCATCAGGCGGTGATAATGGGAAGAGAGGAACGTGGGGCATTTATTTTTAAATAGAGTATACTAATAAAGTTGTGGGGAAATATAGCAAGGGTTGCATCTACATTGGGGTGCTGCAGCAGCAGCAAGCACAGCAAGAATGGGCAAGAACTGGGTCCCCATATAGTCATTCCCACTCTGCTTGCTGCTGCTACCGCCCGAATTCCCTCCCCATTCCTCCATCACAAAAGTGCTACAGGACAGCAGTGGCAGCAATCTCTCTCCTCTCCACAGCTCAGAAATTCTCCTTCCCTTTCTCAGCTGCACTATTAGTCTACAGGTTAGGGTTGCCAATTCCAGCTTGGGACATTCCTGGAGATTTGAGGGGAGCTGGGAGGGTGCTCAGTGGATATGTGATGTGATAAAGTCCACCTTCCAAAGCTGCCATTTCCTCCGGGGGAACTGATCTCTGTAGTCTGGGTATCTGTTGTAATTCCATGCCTCACATGGAGTACAGTGGGGTTAGGCTGGGAGAAGAAAAGTGCCCTTTAAAGGGCTATAAAGGAAAGGAATGGCACACAGCAGCCCCAGGCCATTTTGAAAATATAGCTTAGTTTTGCCCCCTCTCACCCAGCATCTCCCCTTTGAGCTAGACAGAGGATTTACTCTTGATCTGGTTTAAAGAGGGGAATTTGACAAAGCCTATGAAGCAGATCCTTCATGCAGACATTCCCTTTAACTGCGGGAGCCTCCCGCTGTCCATGACAGGATAAATCCACATGTAAAAGCAGTGATTTATGTATATACAGCATGGTGGTTCTTCAGTCAGACAATACATGCACCAACACAAATGGCATGACCAATCAGACTTGCTGTCTTGCACCATCTTTCAGAATAATGATATAATATAAACCACTCCTTTGATAGCTTGCTGAAAGAAAATCTTGCAAAGTACAATAGCGGAATGTTGCTTTAAACTGAAGTGGGCTCAGTAACTCTGCTTAGACATGCTCCCCTCTGTACTGGTAGGTTTCTAGTTTCTCGAAGAGATCATCTAGTGGTCAACAGTTAAGGACATGTTACAGATTTCACCAGATTTACTCTATAGGTATATACTCCTCTGTATTATTCCAGTTTTAGTATGTGTGCTGCCACACTGTGAAAGGATTTGTTCTTGAGTTTTTGAGGTGCTTGAAACCCTGACACACTTTTTCTTCACATGCAAATTCTGTGGCAGTTTAAGAGCTTCTCTGATAACTTACCTTCTTGTAACTTTTCCCAGCTGCTTGGAGGACTACCTCTTACTTAATCTTCTGTCCAGAAATGAAAATCACATCTCTCTGGCAGTGGCCAAATATATCTCAGCTGCACTAAAAATTCAAGCTACTGCCATTAATTCAGTGCCTAGTTAAATGTGCAGTGATTCTTTGGCTATTTCAATTTTAATTTGATATTTTAGATTATGTATTTAATATTTACTTTTTTAAAAATGCTGGATGTTCTTTTTTCTCGGGCATTTCAATTGTTGTAACATTATTCTGTTTTGTCTAAAAGCCGATGTCCTTAATACACTTCCTCGAATAAGTGTAAATATATATGTATATATACATCTGCGTTGCTTCATTTCTCAAATATTAAAAAATTATTTTTATCCAAAGGTTATATTTACATAACCCATGAGGTCGTTACATTTGCAGGTCCTTAATATTTTAATTTTTTTTTCAAAGTCCATGAGCCAAAATCATGATAATCTCACAGTGCAATCCAGAATAAAGTTAACTTCCTTTTAAAACCATTGACCTTAGTGTACTAAGAAGGGTGAACTCTGCTCAGGAATGCACTGGCGGTTTCCTTTCTGACACCAAAATTCCCAACGTATTGGCTTAAAAATACACTTACGCTGCAATCAATTGCATTTATTTAAAATTACATCCATTGAAGATTAAGGTATTAAAATACTGACACTGCAATCCTGCTTTTCATTATTCATGGATAAATTCCACTAGAATCAGTGGGTTTTCCCCCACCAATGACTACTGACAGGATTGAACTCCATACCATTTGTTCTGAGAAAAGATTTTAATTTGCTCCCCTAACTGCAATAAAGGATGAGAAAATGAAAGTTTAAATCATAAAAATGCATGATTTATCAAAAAAGAGGTTGAGAAAGCTGCAGTTTGTAATAGAAATGGGGGGAAATGGTGATTATTAGCTACAAACAAATTAATAAATGAGAATGTGATCTTTCAGTGTTTCCATTAGCCATATTTGAGAACCCACTGACTAAAGTGTGGCTGTCTTAAACTGCCAGATTCCACAGGATAAGATGAAATATTTGTGCATTAGCACATATATAATGTGTGTAATTGTTCTTATTTCCAAAAATTGCAAAGTGATAGATTTCTCTCTGATTTAGGCTCCCCAATCACAAAGGATAGGGCTGGGGGGGGGATCACTCCCTCTTAGGATTGCCAGGCCAGTTCTGGCAACCAATGGGAGGGCTGGGCGCACTTACATGAAGAAGTGCGTATGATGTTGGTGATGTCGCTATCTTACTTGAGGAAACCTAGAAGTGACAAAGTGTGGCCTTAGGCATAGCTAGAAACTCTGATAAAACCATAGACTTCTGTACATTCCAAGACCTATCCTGTGTCACTTCTGGGTTTTACCTGAAAGTGATGGAGCAACTTCAGCAATATTGCTGTTCTTTTTTAAAAATCATTTTTTAAAATTAATATTTTATATATCTTTTTATTGACATTGAAGTAAACATGTGAAATAATCGTGTAAAATTATATATATGTGTATCCCCTATGGGTTTGGGCCACTGTTGGAGTTGGGGGGGAAGTATTTTATTCCTGAGAGGAATCCATAAGAAGGGCCTGAGCGGGAAAGAGATTTCTGAGGGAAAAGGAATTTTTGAGGGGAAAGGGGGATATGGAAGCCTGAAGACACCTACAGCCATGAAAGATCTGGAGCACCACCACCACCACTGAGAGCCAGCTGTGCGGCAGCCAAGACTGAGTGCAAGAGACTTGCAGAAGGCCTCACAGATGCAGAAGGCCTCACAGATGCAGTAAAATACTTTTATCACCTCTTTTGTTCCACCTTTAAGTTGTGTTGAGTTTTTTCTATGTGTCCTATTTTGATTTCCCACACCTCCTTGTTAAATTAAACACTACTTGTATTTATGGTTATAGGTGATCTGAAGGTTTGGGGAGCTGTTTTCAAATTGCATTCCCCCTTTATTTTGCCTACCAATCATTTCCTCGCTCGGCTAGGAGTGGTGGAAGCCATTGAGTTGGAGGCATTGTTTTTCACATGCCCTGCCAATAACCAATCCAGGTACCCTAATTTCTTTCCTCAACTGGAGTTGATGTAGGGTTGCCATCCCCCCAATGAGGGTGGGGATTCCCCCGGTTTTGGACCCCCTGATCCACCCACTGGCCAGCTGGCTGGTGGAGAGAGCCCCGCCCTCGAAGAGCTCTGCAGCTCCGACATGCCCAGTGCAATGATGTCGCCCAGAGGTAATGTCATCACACCGGGCACATCACACGGGGGGACACTCTAGCGTTCAGCCAAAAACTCTATGGTAACCATAGAGTTTTTGGCCGAATGCTAGAGCATCCCCCCCCCACAACATGCCTAGCACAGTGATGTCACTTCCAGGTGACATAATCGTGGCACACACACAAACATCCAGGAGAGGAGCCTGGAGCCCCCTGCTGGAAAGAGGTAGGGACCTGGCAACCCTAGGTTGATAGAAAATGGAGTTGCATTGTCTCTCAGGCCATCCTTGATATGCTGCATTGTCTCTCAGGCCATCCTTGCAGAGGGGCCTGGAAGCTTCACCTCATCCAAATAACTGCCATTCTCCTCTCAGAATCAGAGCAGCTTCTGACTCCTCCCTGTTTGCCTCTTAGGACACTCAAGATTTCTCATCCTGGGAGCAAGCACTAAAACATTTAAGCAGCAGGACTAACGCTGGGAATGAGGCAAGATAGTCAATGTATTTTTTAAAAATTGTAAGCTGTTCTAAAGACATAAAACACTTAGAGAGATAATCTGTACAGATGGATTTGTTTGTTTTCTTGTAAAAAAATTTGAGCAATGAGGAAAAGTGGGGTAGAAATTGAGTACAATAAAAATACCGAAAGAAGAGATTGTGCATCATCATCAGTAACCAGGAGCAACAGTGAATGTATTAAACTTTGTGCACACCCCACCCTCTCCTTACCGGTAGCCATCATCTCCATGATGGCTTACATGGAAGATCTTCCAGTGTTAACATATGTGCCTCGAGAGCAGCATCTAATTCATGTTTCTATTTACAGAACTATAGCTTTGAGGGTGCAATAACTTTGCCAGCCCTGCAGTGGAGGCAGGGGATTCCAGGCCCCTGCCTCTTGTTTCCTGCCACTGCTTGGGATAATTTTTTTAAAAAGGGATCACCAGAAACATTATGGTTTTACCAGAGAGTTTCCAGTGACTCCTAGAAAGGCATGACATCACTTCTGGGTTTTCCCAGAAGCATTGTCACCCTACCTCTGATGCCTTCCCTCCAGTCTTCTGATGGTTGCCAGGTCATGCCTGCCAACCCTTTCTGGTAGCTGGATTAAAAAGTGTAACTGAAATCCATCCCCTTTAGGCAAGCAGTGGATTTGAATGCAAGTGGTTTGTTCTCCTTCTGATAAGCAAGATTCTGCACTCAATATTTCAAAAGCTTTGAAAAGAAATTAGAAGAAGAAGAAGAAGAAGAAGAGATTGGATTTATACCCCGCCCTCCACTCCCCAAGGGCGTCTCAGAGCGGCTTACGAACTCCTTTTCCCTTCCCCTCCCCACAACAGACACCCTGTGAGGTAGGTGGGGCTGAGAGAGCTCTTTCCCAAGCTGTCCTTGAGAGAACAGCTGGTACAGAGCTATGGCTTGCCCAAGGTCATCCAGCCAGGTGCAAGTGGAGGAGTGGGGAATCAAACCCGGTTCTCCCAGATTAGAGTCCGCGCACTTAACCACTACACCAAACTGGCTCTTAGGAACTCCTACTTCTGTGGAGTACATATACTCCACTGATTTTGTAAGTCAAGGTTAGTTCAGAAAAGATGTGAAAAAGCAAGAAACCCATAATTCAAAAAAAAAAAAGAATCAAAGAAAGGATATGTTTTGTTGATATTGTCTCAAAATACGAAGTGGCCAGTGTGTGAAATTTAACAAAAGCTTCACATTTACATGCTTCTTCCGTTACCTCAGAAGAAAGACTGCTTCTTGATATTCCTGAGGAGAAAATAAACCACATATAGTAGTGATATTAGAATTTGAGAAGTACTGTCCTCATTTTGATATTAAACTAGGAAACTACTAATTAACAAAACAAAATAGAGTATGTAACATACCGATTCTTAATTGAAAACTACATTCAAATCCCAGTTAACATTCCCCACCCCCCTTTTTTGTGCAATTCAAACTGGATTTTATGTCACTCTGTTTTGAGTCTACCTTGAGCATGGAAAAGCAGCACATGTTTTGGTTTTCAAAGAAAGGGGAAGGTTTGTTCCGTCCGTGGCCACAGACACATGAGGAAATCTGTGTTTATATATGGCCAAGCCTAGGGTTCACAGCTATAACAAGCGTACTCAGGATGAGCACAGCCTTTTGCTAGTCACTCCGTTGTCAGGGAGCAGACCAAGTCCCCCATTTTTAAATTTTGTTGAGTAGGTGCCTGTAAATACGTTGGCAAGTGCTGTGGCAGCCCCAGGAACCACACTGGGGATTGCTGCTATAATCAATATTCATCCAATGAAGCTGATGGGCAGTAGATTCAGGATGAACAAAAGGAAATACTTCTTTACACAGTGATTATAACATAGAATTAGCTGTCAGAGGATATACTGATGGCCACAGGAATAAAAAGGTAAAAGTAAAGCATGGACAGCTTTAAAAGGGGATCAGATAAATTCATGGAGGATAGGTCTATATCAGTGGCTACTAGCCATGGTGAATAAGAGGAACCTCTACACTCAGAGGCAGTCGACTTCTGAATACCAGTCCTAGGAGGAGGCAATATTAAGGGAAGGCCTTGGCCTCCATGCCCTGTTGCTGGACCTCAAGAGGCTGGCCATAGTGTGAGACAGGATGCTGGACTAGATGGACCACTAGTCTGATCCAGCAGGGCTTTTCTTATGTTCTTAATATTTATACCAGCACTAGGTAACTTTTTTTGGGGGGGGGGGGGGAAGCAACCTCTACTTGCCGGCTTGTATTTGGAGACACTCCTCTCTCAAGCCAAGCTCCGATAGGACAATCAGCATCTCAGGAACTTACCTTGAATTTGGCCGGTGGCTGTGACAGACAGACAGACAGACTTTTATTGGCTGTGTAAGTCTGAGAGGCAAAAAAGGACATAAGCCCTGGCAACTGCCTTCTCCCACCCACTGACCCCAGTGCCGCGACTGGTGCCTTGGTCATTTGAGCAGAGATCTAGCCCTGGGTACCAAGGGCTGTGGTGTTGTTGGCACCAAGACTATATGAAACTGTGGGGTTGTTTTGCTCTCCTGCATTCAGTCTATGTAAATTATTCAGTGGTGATTGCTTGCAACCCACCAGCTATGAAATGCAAACTTCTATTAATAGTTCAGAAGCAGCAAGGTTTTTTCCATTTATAGCACAGCAGAGATCGAATCACTTTTATGTTGATGTTGAAACCGATTGCCTGACTGACTTGTTTGGGTACTATCTGTGGAACATTTTTACTAGAACTAGCACATAAAAGATGGGTATTCAACTGGGGAAAGGCGAGAGAACAGTATGGAATATTCCTGTTTCAGAGAGAAGACAACAAGTCTAGTTTCATCTTTCCCCTAAAGGTTTCTGAACATGGAATGACACAAGAGCTGGAAAAATGAATTTTTTATGGACTTACAAAAACTTCTAAAAGTCATGATTCAAGGAAAACGAAAGGAACACTTGACTGGAAAAGATTACATTATCTTCACTTAAATGGGATCTATTTTAAAAAGTTTAACTATTTTTCAAATAGGGCTTATTTCTATTGAACTAAGCTACCTAGATATATATATATATATATATATATATATATATATATATATATATATATATATATATATACACACATATATACACATATACACACACACACACACACACACACTTCCTGTGTGAAACTCTGCCATATGATAAATAAATAGTACCCAGAAATTGAAATTAAACCAAATATATGTTCTGCTGGGAGTGAGCTTGGACACTTAACAGAATATTCGTACATGATATAAATCATATACTTAATTTATAACATGAATCCAGCATACCTAAAGGTTTTTTATTTGATACTATAGAAGGTTTCCAGAATATGCTGGAGCACATGAAGAATACTTCCATCTCACAGAAAAGGAGTTTGCAATTTTCATTCCTGGCCCGTGATCGTTTCCTGACTTTCACCAACCATAACTTACTGTCCAAAATGGTAAATCATTGTCAGTGCCTTGCCTCAAAACTACAGTTTGAAATCATGGTTTCAAATGGGTTTGAAAACCACCGTTTGGAAGGAAGCATGAACTATAATTTACATTTTGGATGGCCCAGCATGGTGTGGTCAGCAGAACCTGGGAAGCCGAGAACAGAACTCTCACACAAGGGTAGAAAGGAGACTACACAAATCCATGGAAACATTCTGAATCAATATACCCTGGTTTGCTGTGATGTCTGAAATGAGCTCATGGCTCCCCTGTGAATGCTTCCCAAGCAAGCAGAGATGAGGCTTTCAGCTCATAAATGACACCCTTTAGTCCCACCTCTTGCAGCCATGCCTTCCTCTTTCTCTTGGCCAGCCTTAGGCTGAGGACAGACTGGCAGTCTCGGCCGCTCTGCCTCCGCTTCAAAAGCGGAGGCAGAGCAGCCGTTCAGATGGCCGCATCTGCCCCGAGGAGGCGGCCCGGACGCATCGCATCTGGCGCCGCGCTCCTCCCACAGCAGCCGAGCACCACTTCAAAGTGGTACTCCGGCTGCTGTGGCGCACGTTCCACCCGCCAGAGCGGGTGTGAACGTGCGCCGGGAGGGGGAGCTGCGCAGCGTCCGCACGCCGCCGTAGGAAGCTGCCCGCAGTCTGAACGCTGTGGGCGGCTTCCTTCCGGCGGCGTGTGAACACCGCGCTGTGGGGGAAATTCCCCCCGCCTTAGTCTGCCGCACCGCAGAGGCGCAGCAGACTTTAAGTCTGTTTTCAGCCTTAGTCTCTTGTGACCTCTTCTGCTATATCATATCTGCCTGTTCCTTAAAGCCATACTTTCTGCCATTGGGATGGGGCCATGGTCCATTGGTAGAGCACCTGCTTTGCATGTAGAAGGCCCCTGGTTCAATTCTTTTCATCTCCAAAAGGGTTCAGGCGGCAGGCAATGTAAAAGACCACTATATAAAGACCTAGAAAGCCACTGCCTGTCACATTAGGCAGTGCTGATCATGATAGACCAAGGATCTGACTCATTAGGAGGCAACCTCATGTATTGGAAGACAGGTCTACCAATGGCTACTAGCCAAGAAAACCATGTCCAGAGGTAATAAGCATCTGATTACCAGTGAAGAGGGGCAAGAGCAGGGAAAGGCTTTGGCATCTATAGTTGGTCACCATGTTAAACAGGATGCTGGACTGGACGGACTACTTGGTCTCATCCAGCAGGGCTTTTCTTATGTTCCAGGTGCTAGCAATTTCCTTTGTATTCCTCTTCATGGGACTGAAGGCTCAGAAGTAAATTTGCCTTTTAAAAAGCCCTTGGTGCCCATTTCAACTCCGAAACACTTTCATTGATAACAGCAGTCAGGTTTTTACTTGAGCATGTCTTCTTATCTGCATTCAGGGAGTATCCTTCATAGCACTCACAGTCATAAGACTGGCCACTAGGAACACAGATTTGTTGGCAGTCATGGGTTCCAGATGCACAGACATCCTCAGCAGAAGACTGGGCTGTAAAAGAGAATCACATTATACAGAAAATGAGTGGGGACATGTAAATATTCACAAAGGAGAAGAAATCCCAAATGCCATTCCCTCCCCAGCCTCACTCCACCAGTTCCATTTTTCCCCAGGTGTCCCTCTGCTGCTGCTGATTTCACTTACCCCTCCCTTCCCTCCCACTGCCTCCAACTCCCCCACTGTTCCTGCCCTCTCCCCTTCATTTCCTCTTACACACAGTACTAGTGGCTGGCACCATGAGAGGGCTTTTTTTTCTGGGGGAACATGCCAGAACGAAGTTCCGGAACCTCTTTGAAAAAATTCTTTTTAAAATGTTTAAAAGTTCATGAGTTTTCACAGACTGAAGTCTTCACTTCCCTCTTGAGAGTTCTGGTAACCTCTTTAAAAAAGAAAAAGAAAGGAAAAAAGCCCTGACCATTACCACAATATCAAGAGCTTCAGCATCTCTCCGTGGTATCTGAATTCCAGTTCTTATTAATGTCTGTACACATTGTTTGTAACACTTTGTGTTGGGGGGGGGACCCCAACAAACCTATGTCCAATTGGGCCCATTGTGTGATTTTTTAAAGAATTTTTTTAAGAATTAGCTTCTCTTTTCTCTCAAATGCAAAGTATAGGGCTGGCCATCTCCATACGTTGGCTGGAGATCACCTGCTATTGCAACTGATCTCCAGGCAACAGAGATCAGTTCACCTGGAGAAAATGGCCACTTTGGAAGGCGGAATCTATGGCATTATACTCCATTTTAGTCCTCCCCTTCCCAAACCCCACCCTCCTCAGGCTCCACCCTTCAGACCTCCGGGAATTTCTCAACCTGCCGCTGGCAGCAACACTACCAAAGTAGTATTGAATTAGCTGCCACATATGTTAACCAAAGGAGTACTGAATTAACTGATCGAGGATATGTTTTGCGGAGCAAAGCTGAAGGAAGAAGTTACTGGCAAACAAGGTTTTAATTTGGGAAGTGTTTTTAACTGGCATTAGAATTTCGACAGCGTAAACCAGCACTGTACTGAATTTGTAGTGTAGTGAACAGCTCTGAGCTTTGAAAGAGCTGAGCAGAAATAGTTTCAAGCAAAAATAAGTAACTAAATTTTACTTGAACAAGTCTTCTTATCTGGATTTAAGGTGTACCCTTCATAGATATGCTCATAGTCGTGTGTTCCAGCGGTACAGATGTCCCTAACTAGGAAAAATGTTAAGCAATAATGCTGTTAAAAGAACTTTTTATCTTCCTGACTACATTTATTGAGGGAATACATTAATATATCACCTGTTGAGGCATTACTTCATAAGAGCTTGTATAGGCTAAAGCTATAGACAGACAGGGTGGCAGACTGGTGGAGTAGCTTGAGCGTTGGACTAAGGCTCACCGACACCCAGGTTCGAATCCCCATTCAGCCATGGAAGCTTGCTGGGTGACCTTGAACCAGTAACAGACACTCTCAACCTATTCCACAGGCTTGTTATGGGAATAAAATGGGGGAGGGGAGCTGCTTAGGGTCCTCCGGGAGAGGAAGGCGGGGTAGAAATGAAGTATATGAAATAATAAATATAGCTATGACATGATGTCTCTGCGGGTTCAAAAAAGCTTATTTCAGCCAGCAACTCACTGAGGAATAGGCTTGTCAACCTTCAGGTGGTGGCTGGAGATTTGATTATAGCTGCTCTCTAGGTGGCAGAGATCAATTCCCCTGGAGAAAATGGCCGCTTTGGAAGGTAGACTCTATGGCATTGTACCCTGCTGAGGTCTTTCCCTCTTCCAAACCCTGTCCTCCACAGGCTCCACCCCCCAAATCCCCAGGTATTTCCCAACCCAGAGCTGGCCACCCTACTGAGGAGCCTTAGAGAAGCAACTACCTCAGCTCTTTATCTTCAGCATCTTGTGAGCCAGAGTGTTGCAGTGCTTAAGAGCAGCAGCCTCTAATCTGGAGAGCTGGGTTTGACTCTCCACTCTTTCACATGAAGCCTGTTGGGTAACCTTGGGCTACTCACAGTTCTCTAAGAACTCTCTCAGTCCTGTCTACCTCACAAGGTGCCTGTTGTGGGGAGAGGAAGGGAAGGCAACGGCAAGCTGCTTTGGGACTCCTTAGGGTAGAGAAAAGTGGGATATAAAAACCAACTCTTCTTCAGTATGGGGATAATGATACTAGGATTACATATGAATAGAAGAGGAGAGATTGGATTTATACACCACCCTTCCCTGCCCGAAGGAGTCTCAGAGCGGCGTACAATCTGTTTCCCTTCACCTTGCCAAAACAGACACCCTGTGAGGAAGATAGGACTGAGAGAGCTCTCCTGAGAACTGCCCTTAAGAGAACAGCTCTGAAAGAACTTGTAACTGACCCAAGGTCACACCAGCAGCTGCATGTGAAGCAGTGGGGAATCAAACCCGGGTCTCCCAGATTAGTCTGTGTTCCTAACCACTACACCAAACAGAAAGTTTTGAAATGCCCTGTATAAATATTATAGTATCATTGCTTATTCAGAATTGCTTATTCTAACTTGAACAGTCTTATTGCTTATTCAGAATTGCTTATTCTAACTTGAACAGTCTTATTGCTTATTCTTACTTGAACAGGTTCTCATATCTGGGTTCAGGGTGTACCCTTCATAGCAGTCACAGCGCCAGGAGTCATCAGTACTCACACAGATTTGCTCACAGTTATGAGTTCCAGAGGCACAGGTCTCCCTAGCTAGGAGAGAAGTTGAAGAATATATTAATACTGTCTTTCCCCCTGGAAAAAAAAAATTCTCTTTACAAAATGTGCTGACCAGCAACTTGCATACTTGAGCAAGTTCTCTTATCTGGGTCCAGGGTGTACCCTTCATAGCAGTCACAGCGCCAGGATCCGTCGCTGGTCACACAGATTTGTTCACAGTTGTGTGTTCCAAGTGCACAGGCATCCACAGCTGGGGAGAAGATTAGAGATGAATCCTGTTTAATATGGCCCCATGTAAAACTTTTTTTTAATTATTCCATGCTCTTAAGATGGAGCACCTGTTTAAAAATTGATTGGCTAGAGTGGTAAAGTCCTCTTATAGCATTATACCACTCAGTTTCCATGGCTGCGATTGCACACACTAAATAATCCACTTTCAATCCACTTTCAATGCACTTTTGAATTGGATTTTGCCAGTTCACACAGTGAAAATCCAGTTGGAGAGTGCATTGAAAGTAGATTATTTAGTGTGTGTAATCACAGCCCATGTAAGTTAATTGTCATGTCTCACACCAAGCCTTGCCACCTCAGGCAGAAGGCCAGTTTTCAAGATTTCTACCTCAGATGGTAAGTTTTGATGCTAAGCATTATTTTAACACAAGGCCTTTGTGGAAAACGTGATGCCACATTTGAATTCACATAGTACAGTGACATGAAAACATTCACTTCAGCCAGTGAATATTTGAATAACCAGCTTAAAATGTATGGCTTGTACTGCAAATAACAATGACAGAAAACAATGTCGGAAATAATGGAGATCCCATATTGTGTAGAATTTGGATTTGGGACCCCAAGTTCTATAACTTATAAATTCCTGTAACTAGGAAAGGAGAAAGAATTAAATTTTAGCTACCATTGTCATGGTATCTCCCACAAATAGATTGTGGGCATTTTTGTGCATAATTGGTGGTGGAAAGTACCATCAAGTTGGCAGCCAACTCAGGGCAACCCCATAGGGTTTTCAAGGCAAGAGGCAAACAGAGGCAGTTCGCCATTCCATGCCTCTGCATGGCAACCCTGGACTTCTCTGGGGGTGCCAGTGTTCCCTCTAAGCTGAGTTAGAATGAGCTAGCTCACAGTTTTTTAGCCTCTGGCTCACACACTTTTATCTTAGTGCAGGAAGGATGGCTCCCGAGCAAACTAATTTATGCAGTAGCCAAATGGCTTGCTCACAGCTTTAACGCCAGTAGCTCACAAAGTAGAATTTTTGCTCACAAGACTCCACAGCTTAGAGGGAGCACTGGTGTCCCATTCAAGTACTAAGCAGGGCCAACCCTGCTTAGCTTCTCAGATTGGGCTAGCCTAGGCTACCAGGACAGGGTAACTTCTCACATAATCGTGAGCCTTGCTGTACCTTTTGTAAAAGGTACTAGTCACACATCACAAAACATGTTTCTGTGATTGCTGAGAGCTCCTCACATTGGGTTAATCCACAACAAATCTAGTACATTAAATAAGCTTGCTATTGTGTGGTATGTATAATTACTGTGCATTCCTAAGTACACTTCAGTGGGCTTAGAAAGGTGAAACTCTGCTTTAGGATGGCACCCTCAGTGAACTGAGCATTGCTTCTTACAGCAGCAGAGAGAAAGAGGAAAGAATGACCTTACCACAAAAAGTCTCTCTGAATTTCGAAGCCAGCTTTTCAATCACACCATAAGTCTCCACATAAGAAACATGATCATTCACTGGCTCGCTAGCCATCAATCGTAGGGACTGCATGTCTGCTCGGTCAACCCCAACTGCATAGATCTCAATTCCAGAAGCTCGAGCCCTGGATGCCACCTCCTGTACCTGATCCTGAGGCCGACCATCTGTCACAATTATTGCCACCTTGGGAATATTGAGGGAAGAGGGTCTAGCGCCTGATTCTTCCGTGAAAGCGTCATCCATGGCTGCCTGAATAGCCAGACCAGTCATAGTGCCTGCAGCTAAGGGGCTGATACGGGATACCGCTTGCTTCATGGAAGCCTTGTCGAAATACGTCCGAAGATTAAATTCAACCTTTACTGTGCTGGCATAGTTCACCACCGCTACCCGAGTGGCTCCCTCTCCCACATCCAAGGTGTCAATCATTTTGGCCAGGAAGGTTTTCACTTTTTCGAATTCCTCTGGTCGGACACTGCGGGAGCTGTCGATTACAAACACAAGATCCAGGGGCCTGCTCCTGCAAACATCGTCTGCAAGGAAAAAACAAGCACAGAATTGCATAGTTGCTGAAGTCAGGTTTTGAAAAACGGCTACGAAAAATTTAAATTCCTGGGCGACGTATGTGATGGGGCCTAGCAGGGTTGCCAACCTCCTGGTGGAGGCTGGAGTTCTCCCAGAATTACAACTGATCTCCAGGATGACAAAAATCACTTGTTCATTCATCATTTAAAACATTTATTCCACTTCTCCTGGAGGGAATGGCTGCTTTGGAAGGTGAACTGCATGGCACTATACCCTACCAAGGTCCCTCTACTCCCCAAACCCCAGGTTCCCAGGTTCCACCCTCAAATCTCCTGGTATTTTTGAACCTGGACTTGGAAACCCTAGGATCTAGGAACTTGCCTTGCTGAGGCAGTAAAGTGCAAGGCAAGGGTTAGCTTTCTAGAACAGAACCTGATGATGGTATCATTGTAGGTATTGAGAAGGATCCAGAATATCAAACCAGGTATGTTATGCGTGTGGAAGGTGTAGTCAAATAGAATAGCAATGCAATATCAGAGAGCAGGAGAATATATACATTGGGGATCATCAGCTGTTTACAATTAAAGGGTTAAACTATGTCAAACTTCAGAGCAAGAGATCAACAGACAGTCAGTATAAGAAAGCCCATTTACATAACTGAAACTATGCAACTTAATAATTACCAATAGCTGACACATTGACCTGCAAAATTTCTGCAGCCCAAACACTGGTTGTTGTGAGTCCTTTATTAGGAGGGGGCACACATGAGGTCTCATAGTAAGTCGTAAATGAACATAGGAGCATCCTGTGTGATTCCTTAGCACACTGACATAAATATGTGCATGGTTTATGCTTGGATTACTGGTAACTGTTCACCTCTCTCATTTCCCTTTCTTTAAAACTTCTCTAAGAAGCCTTTTTGTTCCATAACCATCTTTGCCTGTCGTTACCTTGACATACTGGTGATTCTAGTATCCAACCTATGCATTCAAGACACCTTAATGTAAAGATTTCTTTTCTGGAAGATCCATATTTGGCTGTCTCTAGCCACAGGTTGCTGGCCCCTGCCCTATATACAATCTCTACTCTCTGTTTGAAGCTCCCATTTTGTTTCTGGATGTCATTATTTCCAAATGCCACACATTTACATTGTGTTCTAAATGCCAGATTGCAGACATTTCTTAGCTTAACCGCAATTACTGATGCTGTTTTAAAAAAACGAAACAGAAGGCACAAAAACCAAACTGAGGCAGAATATAAGGAGAGGTGTCTATAAAGCACATTGCAAATATAATAAAATACACCTTAGATTGGCAACAGGTGTATTGAACTGTTATTATTTAGTTCCAAGGTTAAGACTATCCAAGGCACATTGCGACAGAAGACATTTAGTTCAGGACGGCATTTTTTATAAAGGTAATAGGGCTATAGTATAACAGTATGGTTCAGGTTAATAAAAGGAAGAGGACTGTAGTCTATGCCATTGTGTATGGTATGTATTATCTACTTATTATGTATTATCCTGCTTTTACCACCCTGTTTTCTACTTTTGTAATTCCATTTTCTCCATCGATTGGCCTGTCCTGTTTGGTACCTTTTTTGCACTGCTTCTAATTTTTGTAACCCTGGTCCTATTGCATTGCTTATTAGACGTCTCATGCTATCTGACTGCATTGTTTTATGCTGTGTGATCTGCCTTAAGTCTCAGTGAGAAAGGCGGGCTACAATAAATAAATCATAGTGTGTTATGCATTAGCAGCAGTGTCCCCCCGTTTCATCCGTCAATGTACCATGTCCATGTATGCACAATTCCTTCTCCCCCCAGTCTGGTCCAGTGGTTCTTAACTTTTAATCTCCTACAACCAAAGAAGGCTGAAACATCAGCACCATATCCCACTCCTGTCCCCAAGGGAAAAAAATAGAGCATAAACAAGGCAACAAACACACACACACACACATAATGAATAGATCTCCAGCATAAGTTCAGTGAGACCCTTATGGCCATCAGACAACTGCTCAACATTAGATTTGATTCTTGTTTGCTGTGTAACACTTTATAAGGGTATGTTGGAGAAATCTAGGATTTGGAGATTTGTTCAGGATGAGGTAAACAACATAGAACAACTCTCATTCACTCACTGACAGAAGCCATTGCAAGTGGGAAGAGGCAGCTGTGTGATATCCAAAGTGTCCTCTATAGTTCCAACCGCACCCTAAAATATGTAGATTGCGTATGGTTCCAATTAAGAATAGCTGTCCTAAACTATCTGGATTCTAGCTTCCCTCACAGTCTCGTAGCTTTGCTTCTTGGGTTCGAAGTATGAGGGTGGGGGGGAAATGAGGACATTCTAAAAGTTAAAATAGTCTGTAGGTATTAAAAAATGTTTAAATTCGGACTTCATCACTCCGTTTGTTGTGATTTAGGGAGCTATGCTGCTTTTCTCTTTTGGTCACCAGAGAAGTTGCAGGATGAATCCTCAAAGGGACCGCTACAGCCCTTGGTTGCTCTGGAGTCCTTGCTGCTTGATAACTCACAGCTGGACATGTGAAGGGCCTCTTTAAAAATACTGTGCCTATGAGATGGATGTCTGTAACATCTGATCGGCAATGGATATTGTGTCCCGGATCCAAAACTTCAAGGGATGAGGTTATGCAAAGCATGCTTGAATTTGCTTACTTATATGTATGTTTGGGAGCAGCAGCTCCTGTAGGTTCCAGAAGGAACACACTGTTGATCGGTAGGTATGTTTGAGGCATACCTCAGTCTTTTTTGTTGTTGTTGTTAAATAATCCAGTTTAGGCCTTTTAACTGATCTAGTATAATAGTAGACTGATTATTTAAAGGTTTTTTTAGTTGATTGCATGATGAAAAGCATAAAAAGTTCACTACAGGTGCAGGTGTCTAGGAATCCTTGCAGACCTTTATTGCCATACTGCAGCCGCCAATTATTTCTTTAATGGGATCTTCAGTTGCCTCTGGTTTAAGGACACAGGCTATGTCACACACACACACACACACCCCCACACTTGTTACCAGCACTGATCTCAAACTGGGCTATTCAAGCAGTTATTGAGAGCTATGATCTCCTGTAACTCTTTCCGTTGATTTCTGAGCTGAGCGTATAAATACTGCTTAAGAAAAACAGAGCAGTTGAAACCTATCTTCTCAGTCATTCTCACAACAACCCTGCTAGGTCAACTATATTGTGGCAGATATATTCTGCCACCTCATCTGTTGCAAGGGGGGGAAAGCTGTACAAGGTAAAGTTTTGTGTCTTCTGGAATACTTGTCATGGTATAATGATTGACCTGTCAGACTAAGGCAGGGGAGACCTTGGCTCAAACTCTGCTCAGCTGTGAAGCTCACTGGGGTATCTTTGGGCTAAACTCTCTCTCTCTCTCTCTCTCTCTCTCTCTCTCAGTGAAGCCTACCTCACAGGGGTGTTGTGAGAAGGAGGAACAATGTGAGCCACTTTGAGTCACCATTGGCATGAAAGGCAGGGTATAAATGAATACATGAATTGGGAGCAGAGAATCAAACATACCAACCTGAGCTCTTTGGAGAAGAAGGTCATGTAGAAAATATATAGTAACTGGAGAAGCAAGATAGAAATATAGGGCATAAAAATGAAACACTGCTGGGGGTGGGGTGAGAGATGGAAAACAGGTTCAAGCTACCATGTACCTTTGCTAAACGAATAAGCCCGCCTTCCCATCACTTTCCTAAAGGCTAGCCTTCCTTCTCACCCCCTGCTATAGCTGCTGGAGTATAATTTACCTGTAGGGGAGATGGCTGAAGAATAGCTGTCAGTTCCTCCGGAGTAGGGCTCATCCGCCAGCAGTGTGGCAGGTCTTCTGAAAGCTTTGACCTGCTGTGGGACAGAGGCTATGCTTCTTCGGGCTGGGAAGTTGGCAAAAGTGTGCCGAGCCCCACAGGTCACAGGTAGCAGCACACAAAGGCAGCAGCTAAGGGTCCTGACCAGCTGGAGCATTTTAGCTGCCTTGGTTTGAGCACTAAATGATCCACCTCTCTCAACCTTCCCTGGGTTTCCCCCCTCTTTTCCTTGAAAGAGCAGATTTTAAGTTCCCGGCCAAAGAGCTAGTGTGGGAGGGGTAGGGGAAAAAAGTGGTCACTGCCTTCCCCAGACAGCAAACACTCCTTTGAACACATTCTCTGAGTGGCCCTCTCAATAGGGATGAGCTTAAAAGGACAGACTCTCTCATAAAGGAAACAACAGAATTAGCACATAGTTCAAATATACTTCCATCAATAATCAGTTTAATTGGAGTTTAATTAGATAGCCAACACAAAGTTAGACTGCTATAGTAAAAAATAGCTATATCCAAGAAAAACAGAGAGAGAGAAATATTTGAACACACCTGAAGCTGCCTTACACTGAATCTGACCATTAGTCCATCAAGGTCAGTATTGTCTACTCAGACTGGCAGAGTCTTGGGCTGATCTTTCACATCCCCTCCTACCTGAACTCTTTCACCGGAGTTAACCGAGGATCAAACCTGGGACCTTCTGCACGCCAAGCAGAGTTCTATTCACTAACAAAAAGTGGAAGGGGACTTCTGAGTACCAAGCAGATCATACATGAACACACCTAAATCAATATATTTAGGATATTTCTATGCCGCTTCATCAGAAGCCTCCTTGAGGTAGCTTACACATCCAACCACTGGTCCATCAAGGTCAGTCCTGTCTATTCAGACTCTCACCTAGATGCACCAGAATCAAATTTAAACTCATAGGGAACTGGGCAGCTGGGACAGAGGGATTATCCCAGCCTTGTTTGTAGGCATGGTACGTGCATCTAAAAATCCAGCTCAAGATGACCTAAAGCGATTGGTCAATGGGAAGCTAATAAGTAAACCAGGACTGCTACATATATCCAAGCGCAGGCATCCACTGAAATCAGCACAGTGGATGTAGAAAGTTCAGATTCAGGCAACTCAATGTTTAGATAATGGTGCTGAAGCTGCACTTTCTGTTCTCTGCACAGTGCCAGAAAACCAAGGACCAGATGTCTGTTTATCTACTCTGGGAACCTCTCATATAAACTCACCTTAAGTCTCCTCCTGCTGTTGTAAGCTCGTGATTTCTGAAAACACTCGTCCATGACACCAGTAGAGCCAAAGACCTTCCAGCTTTCTAAAAGCATCGATTTTTTCCCCTTCCATTAGGACTGGTTGCTACTTAGAAATAAATGGAATGGCTTGCTCCTATATAAGTACTTCAAATGGAACTAAAAGTAAGTTAAAAGTTAAACATTATTAATTATTTTAGAGATTATAATATTATTCCATTCAGCTGCATGTCCCTCTTAATTCTAATAACCATGTTTGTTTTAGGATAGCCAGCAACTTGAAAAGAGAGCTTTTACCAGCCTTATAAAAAGAAGAAGGCTTTCAGCCAGATATTAAAGAAAGGACTGGTTGCTACTTTTAGAAATAAATGGAATGGCTTGCTCCTATGATAATTTGATGAAAGCTGAAAAGAAGGTAATTTGAAATTGGATCCAGAAGAAAAGAAAGCTAAAAAGGACTTAAGCTCTAAAAATTTGAAGATTCCAGAGGCTGACACCTTTTACTTAATATAGGACTACTCCTGAGGAAGACTGTTGAACCGGGTGCTCATTGAGAATGTTGTTGTTTTCTTATAAAATAATTGATATGTGAGGATGTTGTACTTTTCTAACACAATAATTGATATTTATAAGAGTTATTAAATGTTAAGAGGATGTTGGACTGTTTTTGTCATTTTATCACAGGGCTTGTTTGTTTATCAGTTAGGGCTCAGTCATGATCATGGGTGCCTCTTAAACCACAGGCATTACTTTATCAAGTCTAGTCATGATTAGAGTTGCCAGCTCTGGATTGGGAAGATGGGGGGGGGGGGGGAGAGACGGAGCCAGGGGAGGCGGGGTCGGGGAGAGGAAGGATCTCAACATGGTAGAATGCTGTAGTGTCCTGTGTTCACCCTCCGAAGCAGCCATTTCCTCCAGGGGAACCAATCTTGACTGTCTGGAGATCAATTGTAATAGCAGGAGATCTTCAGGTACTACCTGGAGGTTGGCAGCCCTAGATTATCGCTCTGTTCACAGGTGAGTGACCGCCTGTTCATTCTATATATGTGCACTGAATAATTCTCATGTTGCAATTAATGGATGCCGAGCTGAGCATGTGAGTGAAACCCCACATTCATCCAGTCCCGTTTCATTTGTAAGGTGAGCACACAAAGTACATACGCCATGTGGGCCAATGGTACAAGCTGTTCACTGTGACACCTGAACAGGGTTCAGTGCTCCAGGGGACAGCCACTGTGCTTAGCTTGAATGCATTTGAGTTTTGTATAGAATGTTATGGGCGGTAGTATTATCGTTTGATGCCATTTGATTTCTCTGTGCATGGTGCGTGTATATATCTGGCAAGCAGGAATATCCGTAGGCATCTGATTCAGTACACTCTAGTCCACAAAAGCTGATGGAACAACACACTGCATAGTAAATAGCGCGACAATTTATAGTTGAAGCACCAACGGGACTTGCCCTAGTTCTAGCAGGCTCTTTTATTTCCCATCAGAGTGACAGCACAGCTTAGCAGGGCCTGAGATCACAATTTTCTTCAACGGCACAGAGGTGCAGACAGTGGGTGCTAACATCACCGTTTTAACCAGAACTCTGCCCACATATGTGATCTTCCATTCTCCATTTATGCCCCAAGAACCCAATCTGGGGAACCCAGGTTAAAATCCCCACCCTGCCACGGAGGTTTTCTGGGCAACCGGTCACACACTCTCAGTCTCACCTACCTCACAGGGTTGCTGGGAGGATAAAACAGAGGAGAATGTTGTAAGCTGCTTTGTGTCCCTATAGGGGAGAAAGGTGGGATTATGAGTAAAGGAAATAAATCATGAGGTTGGATCCAGACTAAATTGGCAATTTCCACTGATGTCCCCATTCTCGGGGCACACATGCCTAATCTCCAGGAGCAGCATTCTGGGAAGGAGGAGGAGAAGCAGCGGCAGCCGCAACAGCAGCAGCAGAAGAAAGAAGAGGAGGAGGAGGAGGAGGAGGAAGAGAAGATTGGATTTGTACCCCGCGCTTCGCTACCCAAAGGAGTCTCAGAGTGGCTTACAATCTCCTTTCCCTTCCCCTCCCCACAACAGACACCCTGTGAGGTAGGTGGGGCTGAGAGAGCCCTTTCAAGAACTGTTCTTGAGAGATTTGTGACTGACCCAAGGTCACACCAGCAGCTGCATGTGAAGGCGTGGGGAATCAAACCCAGTTCTCCCAGATCAGAGTCCACGCTTCTAACCACTACACCAGACTGGCTCTAAAGATCAGCAAGCTGTGGAGTGGTGGTAGTGGAGAAGCAGCAAAGTCATGTTCTGCTAACTGAAAACAGTCTGAAGGTTGTCCACGGCTACCAAATTAGATTCCATTTCATATTTAGGTGTAGAGAGGCGGGGGGAACAGAACTCTCCTATGACTATCTGACTTTGCTTTTAGCTGCCACCATTTCTGCTTTCTAGACAGAAACACCTACAGCTCTGAAGGACTGCTAAAGGCAAATGGTCAGTCCTGTTAACAGGAGGGAGTCCTACACCTTCCCCCCAAGTCCAGTTTTAAGAGACAAATTATGGCAGAGTCGGAGAGCCAGTATGATGTAGTGGCTAGAGCACTGATCTAAGACCTGGTAGACCCAGCCCCAAATCCACATTCTGCCAATAGGAATGACAGCCTCCAAGTGGGGCCTGGGGATCCCCCAGAATTACAGCTTATCTCCAGACTATGGAGATCAGTTCCCCTGAAGAAAATGGATGCTTTGGCAGGTAGACTCTATGACACTGGGGTCCCTGTCCTCCCCAGGCTCCACCCCCAAGTCTCCAGGAGTTCCCCAACCTGTATCTGGCAACCCACCCACCCGTGGCCAGGGGGGACCTGGCAACTTTATCTGCCATGTAAGTGTACTTTGGTGATCTTTGGCTACACTTGTAACGTAGCCTACCTCATAGGGTTGGTGTCATAAGGATAAAACAGAGAAGAACAAATGAGGTAAGCCACTATGAGTTCTTGTTGGGTAGAAAGGCATGGTATAAACGAAATAAATATATACCCAAGGCAAGGGTTCAGGCAGTCTTGTATTCAAATGATACTAGAACAGGCAAATCTAATGCCAGATTTACGCCCAGGCTGGCTTGAAAGTTTATTTACGTACAATCCCTTATTCTTGGATCCTGGCCTATGCCACGCAGTCCAGCAGCTGCCTCACAAGCCCGGCTTTGTGCCCCCAGCCTTCAGATAGGAGGCAGGTGGCAACTGGAGAAAGGGCTTTTTCAGTAGCTGCACCTCGCTTGTGAAATGCCCTTCCCCTTGAGGTCCACCAGGAACCTACATAGCTTCCTTTTAGTTGCTGGGTTCAAAACATTTCTGTTCACCCAGACTTTAAGTAGCTGATTCTTAACACTATTTTAGTCTGGAAACCGTTTTAAGCAGCCTGTGCTCTGTTTCTATGATGTATGTTTTTATGCAGGGTAGTGCCTTTTAAATTCTGGATTCTAATTAATTCCTTTAAATTTGGTAAGCTGCCTTTAGGCAGGATCCAAGCCATTGTGACACCAAAATACTGTGAATGTTTAAGCACAAGTTAGATGAGCAAGGTTTGTGGCCCATAAAAACATGTGTGTTTGAAGGTAATAATAATGAGAAGTTGCATTTGCTACCCCTGCCCAGACTTAAAAAGAAAATCCCATTAGCAATATGCCAAGTTATCTCATAATGGTTCACCTCCAAGTCTGGTAATGTAATGACTATGATCCAAAGTAAAGTTAGCAAGATGACGAAATACTTGGGGGGGACGGACAGGGGGAATAGATGCAGTTGGTCATTAGTATACAACACTTTTTAATACTCCATCTTCTACCCCTAGCAGTTTTTGCTTCAAGGCACATTAATAGGACAATAATATCCTGAACAAAGTATGAAATTTTATTTCAGAAGAGCAAGAAACCAGAAAACTTTTTTTGTAACTTTTTCAATTCATGGAGTTAACTTTATTGCAGGTCCTTGAGGAATTTCAGACAGCTGATATGTTCCGTTTCAGGAACTGCTCACTAACGGTTTGTCATTTCAGACAGAACCATTTTAGTAACGGTTCCCTGATGGAATATATTTCCCCTTTTAGACAGAAATGCTTCTGTCCCGTTAGGGAAGCTTTCCTGAGCTGTTTTACCTGCAAACTTCTTCCAAGCCGTCTTCAATTTCTTCTACTGTTCCTGAAGCGCTTCGGGGTGTTGTGTAAAATGCCCCCATAGCACTTCCTCTGATGAAGAGGTTTTTGTGCCCTTTTTCACCTACGTGGGTGATCTTTTTTTTTTAATGTTCAATTTAGAGCACTATGGCGCTGTAACACAATTCCAAAACAGCGCAATAGCGACCCCATTGGGATGCCTGGGCCACTGAGATACATGAGATTTCTGGATCTGGGGAGAACAGTGATTTCAATGGAGTGCAACGCCATGGAGTCCTCCTTCCACAGCATTCACTTTATGCCTGGGAACTGATATCTGTAGGCAGGAGATAAGCTGTAACTCTGCAATGCTCCCTCTAAGCCTGAGGTGTCAAACATGTGGCCCAGGGGCTGGATCAGGCCCCTGGAGGGCTTCTATCAGGTCCACACTGGAACTGGCCATCTCCTGCTTCCAGTTCTGTTGCTGCTGCTGCATCATAGCTTGCTTCGCCAGACTCTCTCAATTGCTCAGCCATTTCATGTTTCCCCCTGGGTCCTAGACTCAGAACTCTGAGATTTCTGTGGTGAATGTCAACAAATCAAAAGCAGGTTTGCAGCTTACAGATGCACACTTGATCAGCGTACTCAAGATTGCAACAGCAGAGACATTTGGATGCAATAATTCAGAGCAAGGGGTGTCAGCTAACAGAGACTTTTAAATAAACAAAATATTGCACAAGTGCTATTGTTTTAAGCATGTTTTTATTTTAAGTAAAAAAAAAGCCCTTTGTGTTTGTGTCCTTTATAAAGTTTACATCTCTGCTACCTGGCAGTACATTTTATGACTCACATGGCCCGGCCCAACAAGGTCTCATTTATGTCAGATCCGGCCCTCATAACAAATGAGTGAGACACCCCTGCTCAAAGCTGTGGAATCCTGTGAGCAACAATTCCACTCTTGAGCTACTGGCATTTTTTAACCTGATATCCAGGTGACACTGAACATTCCAATAATTGCTCCCTCTAAGATGTGGAGTATTGTGAGCAAAAATGCTACTTTGTGTGCTACTGGCATTAAAATTGTGAGCGAGCGATTTGGCTACTGCATCAATTAGTTTGCTCTGGAGCCATCCTTCCTGAGCTAAGGCAGGCTAAACAACTGTGAGCTAGCTCACACTAACTCAGCATACAGGAACACTGGCGGTAAGTGCAGGGACCCCCAGGTCCCACCTGGAGGCATGGCATCCCTTTATGCTGACCATCAGGAGGATACTGTTTGCAAGGCTGGAAGGAGCTAGTGTGGCTTGGAAAAGCAGGAGGGGGGATTTTAAAATCCTGCCACAGGTTTTGAGTTCCTGGAATTCTCCTTGGACAAGATAGCTATTTGTAAAACAGAGGCTGGGAAAGAGGGGATTGAAAGAGGCCTGTTGTCCTGTCCCGAAGTACGGTGTGTGGTGGGGGGAAGCAGTTTGATTTAAAATGCCTGAAGGAGAAAAGGTAAAGGAAGAGATTTTTAAATTCCAGGCAGCATGAAAGAGAATGCAGTCATTGTGGGGGGGGGGGGGGGGGGGAACAGGACAGTTTACAAACCCAGACAGCATCCCTTCCTAATGTTCCAGAAATCAAATCCAGAAGTGTGCGTGTGCGTGTCTGAGCTTCCACTTGTTTTCAGATGGCAGATACAGTGATCTCATGTATCACAGTGGTCCAGTCATCCCAATGGGGTCGCTATAGCGCTATTTTGGGGTTGTGTTACAATCCCATAGCAATCTTAAAAGAACAGGTTTTTAAAAAAAAAGAAACATGGAAATCGCCTGTGTGGGCGAAAAAAGGCAAGAAAATGAAGTGGTGCAGTCTGAAATGACAAACCACTTCAGAGACAGCTCCTTACCGGAAGGGAAAGGCTGTGTGAAATGGCCGTCCCTGTACCGCTTTATTCCAAGATGGTACAATAATGGTTTTTAAAGAGTAATGTGAAATTCCTCCTTGTAATTCAAAAGTAATTCTGAAATCAATACTAGTGTGACTTTGCTGCAGTATACAAACAATTCAAGTAAGTTCAGCCATAAGCGCTTTTGTAGTTCAAAGTGCTCCTGTCTACATTGGGGAATCACTGTTTCCCAAACTGAATGGAGGTGGCTTAGCTAAACCAGCTGGGCCTGCAATCCAGGCAAAGGAAATCTGTCTTTCTTAGGGTTACCCGAGTTCATAGTCTGCAGTTTCCTACCCACGTGTCCTGCCTAAAAGTTTATTTTTTGGTTGAGATGGCACTACTAAGCTTAGACTCTCTGGTGTGTTTTTTTAATTTTTTCATAACACAAACATACATACAAACATAAATGGGGGTTATCACTCAGTATTCAAATTATATCTTTCACATAATCGTCTGCCTAATTGTAATATTTCAAATGTTTCACCTTATATCATTAAACTAATAATTAAAATACTGCAAATCTTATGTTGGTACCATATATGACCTTGACAGTTTTTAAGTATATGTTATCTACTTATAAGAGTCTTCATACCAATTGTAAAATCTTGCCCAGGTATTGTCAACTGTAGATTCTGGTCGACCTTTCAAAATTAAAGTCAATTTATCCATTTCTGCTGTTTCCAAGATTTTGTTTATAATTTCTTCTTTCGTGGGTATTTCTGTTCTTCACCAATACTTAGCATACAATATTCTGGCTGTTGTAGCAATATACAATATAAGATAAAAATCATCCCCTTTACAGTTTTCAGGTAATATACTTAGCAAAAATATCTCTGGTATCAAAGGAATGGTACATTTCAAAAAAAAAAATGGAGCATTTCATGAATCCCAGCCCAATATTTTTTAGCTTTGTCACATAACCACCACATATAATAAAAGAATCCAACCTTATTTTGACATTTCCAACAGGTATTTGGACATTTGGGATCAAACTTTGCCAGTTTATCAGGTGTAATATACCATCTATAAAACATCTTATATATATTTTCTTTGTATGGGATTGCTTTTGTAGTTTTTATATTTTTTTCCAAACCTATAGCCATTTATCTGTATCTATATTGTGTCCCAAATTTTGTGCCCATTCAACCATAACATTTTTAACCATTTCATCTTGTGTCTTATATTTTAAGAGTAGTGTATAAAGTTTTTTTTTTATAAGTTTCTCTTCTGTATGTAAGAATATCTTATCTAATTCTAAGGTTTTATCATAAAAACCAATTGGTTTGTCTTTGCTGTATCTAGATTCAATTTGACTTTTCTGCCACCAGGATAAGTTTTCTATTGGTTTAAGTTCATTTTTATTGTTCAATAAGTCATCATAACTTAGGGTTTCTTCTTGGTACACATTTATTTAATTCAATTTCTAGGCCGCTCTCCCCGCACATTAGGGTTTGTAACTCAGTGACTGATGAAATCACACACCAATGCTGCTGGCAATTTTTTTTTAAACAAGATTTATTAAAGCATCATTTATAACAAAGATGAAAATACATACAGATTAGAAGCATGCGACTGACATCTGACACAAATGTAGTTTTCTGTGTGCATTTTCCCGGCATTCACAGCAAGTAGTAAAAATTTCAAACTGTAGTGCCAACTTCACGCTTCCTGAAAATATGGTTTCAAGGCATTGGGTAACACAGTAAGGTAAGATAAAGGGTAAAAGTGCAAAAAGTAAATATATATATATATATAGTTGTATACCACATTTGAACTCCTTCCTCTCCCTCTATAAAGTGAGGAATGGAAAAAACCTTATTGCCATCTGATCAGACTGTCCTTGTGAACTGATCTGTAGAAAAATCTTTCTGAAGAGCCTGATCCTTTGAACACTCATCTCCCAAACTAAACATTTGTCTCCCAAACTAATCTTAGTTATCCACGCTAGTGCTAAAAAAAAAGGCAACAGAAACATGAACAAAGTTAAATACAAATATAAAGGTACTTGCAGAATTAAACCCTAAGGCAGTAACTGTGTAAAGAGACCAATAAAATTAAAAGCTACCAAGATTGGGGGGAGGGGAGGGGAAATCATCCCAATATGAATCTTTTGTTTAGTGTCGCTATATCAAATGCCTCTCAGCCCAACCACACAGTTTCGTCCCTAAGGCCCTCAATATTTATTTAAGCAGTTTAACAGTATAAAAAAAAGAGAAGCTGGTACAGATGTTTCAATGTCACTTGTGTTGCTTCAAGCAGGTATGTAAGGAGGTGGAGGTTCCTTCTCCGGCATTTTCACTGCCATCTCATAGGTTGGCAGAACATACTGTAAGGGGGAAAGAAAGAGAGCATGAGAGGAAAGACGTTGCAAGATGGCGCACATGAAGACCATCCACTTTGGGTTTGCTAGGTGCAGATCAAATTCTGAAAACCATATTCCGGTATTACTAATTGCACACTTCATGACAGTCCGGGGCTCAGAGGGGAATTCCGTAATGCCGCATGAAAGCTAGTTCTATTCTAGCTGAAAGACCCTAAAACAAGAACAGTCAACTCCTGAGCAGCACTGAGCGTTAGAACCTTTGCAGTAAAGTTCAGTGGTTGAGCCACTGGATTTCCATACTGCTGTGGACATTTTTATCCTAAAAATGATGGGTCCTGTTGGTGATCTTGAACTACATGAGGCAGAGTTACAACTTGACAAGACTTCAACGGAATCAGGAGGCTGCCAACTCTGCTTAGGATGACACTGCACGTCACCATGAATTGGGGGAAGGGGGAAGCAGAAGTCTTACCCAAAGCTTCCGCCTCTGGTGTCGCAAAACTGGAAATTACCACAAACTTAATCTTCGAGTTTTGTAACTATTTCCCCAGAAAAACTTTTGAGAAGGTCAATCTGAGATGACTGTTTTATCTCAAAAGCAACAGCATGAATCATCACTTTTGTTATCTTGTCCAAGAACACATTGATCACAGTGAGAATTCCGAAGCCATCCCCCTTCTGAGAACTTCATTTGGCACAGCGCCTTAGAAATCCATACCCACAAATCTAACGCTAGACTAAAAATACTGAATGAATAAAGTTCCCTTTATTACAGCTCACAGCTTTTATGTATGCTACAGTAACTGCGGCAGACGCTTACAGAACTGTAATCCAAAGGGCTTCTCTGCTTCAAGAAGCCGCTGTATTTCTTCAGAAGTAGATACAGACCAAATCTGAAAGCGGGACACCTGCCAAGTTTAAAAGCTACCAGATCGCCGGATGTATGTGTTCAGAACATAACCAGAGGAACGGAATTTTCCAACTTCCATGAAACTGCAGAGAAATGACTTGCTCTGAATTTATTGTGCTGTTCATTTGCTACGTGGCTTCTGCGATTTAAAAAAATGGCATCTTTGCTCAAGCCCTTACCTGAGCAAGGCCTGTGATTAATAATACATTTTGCAACCAACTTTATTCTCATAAAATGAGGGAACTCAAGCCAAAGGCCATTAGACTTGAACAGAGTTGTTAGATTTTGCCTCTAAAAAACCTATGCATGATGGAGAACATTAAAGTCTGAAAGCCTGTGAGCATTTCTGCTACTCCAAATGAGAGGTACAGTCCCACAGATTCTCTGTTTCAGCATGCAAACTGACAGCTTAATTAGTCAGGCTTGATGAAGATTTTACCTGCGGAGGTGCTTCAAACGCAGGGTACACGGCTATCTCGGGCATGTTTCTGTTGATGATGTATTTATAGCAGTTCCATACACAGTTAATTAGGTAGGCCTGTAAAAGAAGGGGGGGGGGTAGAGAAGAGAGAAAGGACAGTGTACTAAACAGCAACAGATTATCTGCGAATTACACAGAGCCCAAACCAAACACATACAGACATCAGCAAGTAAGTTAGGGAACCTAACGAAATTATTTTCCCCAGCAATTAAACAGTTTGACAATACAAATCACCATTACCGTGTAAGGGACTATGGGCAATTAGTGCTACAACTTGCTGTACTTCCCATTATGAACACTCTACAGAACACAGCATCAACACCAGAGGGCTATCACATCAGAAGCTAATACCTTCTACTTCGCTGAAGAGCATGCAAACAGCAGCAGGATGGTGACAGAGGAAGACCAAAACAAAGCACAGAACAAAATTTACAAATGGAGCCTGATTGATCCTAAATCCACTAATCTTGCAAAAAAAAAAAAAGAATTGTGAAGTATAATCCCTTAGAATAGCAACTGTAAATTCAGGGCCAGCACTCCAAGCAGAAGTCTAAATCAGACAACACAAATGCCCACTGGTGCATCACAAGAGCAGCTAACATGTCGCTTGGAAAACGCAAGGCATCTGGGTGGATACAGCAAAAATGAACACGCACACAAAGCTGGTGGTGGGAATTCTCAACCCAGAACAGAGCAGGTAACCCAAACAGTTGAAAAACAGAAAAATCCTTACATATGGAATTATCAGTGTCAATTAAAAAGCTAACATTCTATTCTGAAAACCTTTAATTAAATTATAAATATAAAAAACTGCATCAAAATACATCAGTCTTTGGTAACATATACAGGTACTTTCCCCTAGCATGAAAAGCCTATTTAGTAAAATGGCACCTGTATAAATGTGGGTCACATAGTTACAAGCATCCTTCCTACGGCCAAGTACAGTTATAAGTAACATAAAATACATGTAAACCAAACCAAACACATTTTGGCCTTGAAGCCTTTCTCAGTGGTTTAAATCTGTACAATACAAACCAGTGTTTCATTAAAATTGCGAACATGACTGACCAAAGCACTAAGCATCCAGATGTAACATTTACATGGACTGGGTATCTCTCTATGTTTTTAATCAGGATCATCAGAAAAACTATCCAGGTGGTTGATGTTAGTGGTACAAATTTCTCCGTAAGCAGTGTCAGGAAGAAGTACTGCCCAATGGTGTACAGAGGTACATACAGGAAACAAAATGCATCTTGGTGGATACATTCACCATCTCTGGCTCATCAGAGCAGGGAGGCTTTTGGTAATATTGAACACCTATGTGCTCCAAAAAAAAGATCATTGTCAGGGCTCATTTCGTAGCAGGAGCTCCTTTGAATATTAGGCCACACACCCCTAATGTAGCCAATCCTCCAAGAGCTTACAGAGCTCTTCTTACAGGGGCTACTGTAAGCTCTTGGAGGATTGGCTACATCAGGGGTGTGTGGCCTAATATGCAAAGGAGCTCCTGCTATGAAATGAGCCCTGATCATTGTATGACGTTCGTAAAACCTGTGACTCCCTTCCCATTACAGGTCTTAACTAGTTTAGAGAAACTAATGAATGGTATCTGTATTTTTTTTAAATAGAAGTGAATTTTACATAGTTACATGTCGCCCTGTACCTCCTGTTACTGTTCCTTTGGCAAAGTTTCTGTGCGCTGCAACGAAAATACGAGCTGAGATAATAACATCCAGCGCATAATTTACTCAGATTCTAAACATTTAACTGTAGGTACCTTAAGGTAAGTGATGTATCTACAGCTTTTATATAGTAATTAATTTTATATTAGTGTTTTTCTCTGTTTTACTTTGCTTCTCATAGCCTGCGGGCTGTATGAAGGACTGAACTGAACTGTGCCTGTTGTACAGTCTAGAACCCACTGTAACTCCAGGAAAGAGATATCAAGTAGCAAGGCTGGTAGAAACACCTACCGGGACCTGAGAACTGCTACTGAAAGCAGGTAAACTGGAAAGACCAGTCAGAAATGCTCAAGCCAACAACTGTCCAAAATACAGAGAAACTTATCAAGAATATATCAGATGGACACTTACACCTTAACAAAAGATCCAGTAGTTCTGCAGGATCTCAAACTTACCTTTAAGATGATGACTAAGGCAAAGAACACCAAGACAATGAACAGAAGACAGCTTGAATCAATGGCAAGGAGGTAATCTTTGTACGGGAAATCTGGCTAAAGAAAAGAGTCACACCGTTAACAGCGGAATCGTGCTAGGTTCCCAGGAGATCTGACGGTAGGTACTTATTTCAAAGCAACTTTATAATGCTGACTTTTGCCTTCATTTTCTAATTTCCTTCCTGTTGTGAAGAAAATACCAACAAGCCAGCAGCCCACGGAACCCAGACCATTTGCGGTTGCTAGGAGGGTGCTGCTACCACCGCTACTTTGAAGCCATACAAGACGGAACTATATGAGTCTCCTGACTCATATGCATCCAGCGTTCTACTGGAATCAAAAGCAAAGACCAACTCCCAGGACAATTTCCAAAGATGGCATCAAACAAGAAAGTTTATTAAAAAGTTGTAATGTCACCCATCAGAAGTACAAGCAAACCTCTACTCCCACCTGTGTGTAACAGGTAACAGAGATATGAACTAGCATGTATAATTCCAAAAGCACTCATGCTAAGTAAGAGATTAAGATGATCCACAGACATAGTGTGTTCCCTAGGCTCTGCATCCTTTCCCCCTTCTTTTAAATACTTCTTAAGTCTTTGTACATTTTATTATAATATTCCCACACAAATGGCTGTGCACTTTCTATATTTTATGTAAACTAGTTTGCTTCGATCTATGCTGGCCATGGTCCATAATAGTGACAAACTATGAAACTATGACGTAGTGTGTGAGCACAATACAATAAGAACATAAGAGAAGCCAATGTTGGATCAGGCCAGTGGCCCATCCAGTCCAACACTGTCACACAGTGGCCAAAAACACCAGGTGCCCTCAGAAGGTCCAGCAGTGGGGGCAGGAAGCCCTCCCACTGTTGTCCCCCCCCCCCCCCCAAAACACCAAGAATACAGAGCATTACTTGCCCCAGACTGAGAGTTCCTATCTATACTTTGTGGCTAATAGCCAATAGACCTCTGCTCCAGATGTTTATCTAATTCTCTCTTGAAGCCGTCCATGCTTGTAGCCACCACAACCTCCTGTGGCAGTAAATTCCACGTGTTAATCACTCTTTGGGTGAAGAAGTACTTCCTTTTATCTGTTCTAACCCGACTGCTCAGCAATTTCATGGACTGCCCACAAGTTTGTGAGAAAGGGAGAAAAGTACTTCTTTCTCTACCTGCTCTATCCCATGCATAATCTTATAAACCTTGATTATGTCACCCCTCAGCCGTCGTTTCTCCAAGCTAAAGAGCCCCAAGTGTTTCAATCTTTCTTCACAGGGAAAGTGTTCCAACCCTTTTATCATTCTAGTTGCCCTTTTTCCAATGCTGTAATATCATTTTTGAGGTGTGAAGACCAGACCCGTACACAGTACTCCAAATGAGGTTGCACCATCGATTTATACAGGGGCATTATGATACTGGCTGATTTGTTTCCAATTCCCTTCCTAATAACCCCCAGCACAGCATTGGCCTTTTTCATTGCAGTCACACAGTGTCTCGACATTTTCATTGAGTTATCTACTGCGGCTCCAAGATCTCTCTCTTGGTCAGTCTCCGCCAGTTTGGACCCCATCAACGTGTATTTATAGTTAGGATTTTTGGCTCCAATGTGCATCACTTTGCACTTGGCCACACTGAGCCCCATTTGCCACGTTGATGCCCACTCGCCCATCCTCAACAGATCCCTTTGGAGTGCCTCACAATCCTCCCTGGTTCTCACCACCCTGAACAACTTTGTGTCATCTGGAAATTTAGCCACTTCACTGCTTACTCCCAACTCCAAATCTTTAATAAACAAGTTAAGAAGCATTGGACCGAGTACTGATCCCTGCGGTACCCCACTGCTTACCTCCCTCCACTGAGAAAATTGCCCAATGTTCTGTTGTGGCTAGAAGGCTGGACTAGAACCTGGGTTCAAATTCCTGTTTTGCCAGGAAGCTCTGTAGGTGACTCTAAACCCGTCACACACACTCAGCCTCAACTATCCTGTATTAGGATTTCAGTTCTCTCCTGTTTTCCTTTAGTTTTGCTACACCAATAAAGGTTGTTGTTGTTGATGTTGTTGTTGACAAATTAGGGGGAAGGAAGGTGGGCTACAAATGTGTATAAAACAAATAAGTTACAATTAAGATATTTACCAGCTGGTTCAGGTAGTCTTTTATTCTTGGCAAGTACGTCAGAGAACTTACAGCCACCAGACAACTGAGGACAAAATCAAAAAGCTGGTAACAGAAGAACGGAATCAGCCAGCCAACTCGGTGCTAGAAACGCAAAACAAAGAACAAGCCGGTCAGTTTAGAAATTCAACCAGAACCATTCAGAGCTGAAAAGCATTCATGCATACTCACCGCAATGGCTCCGTACACCATCATAGCACTGATTGTGAACATGAGGAGAGAGATGGCGAAGACAACACACGCATTTTCTAGTGGGAGAGGGGAGAAACAAAACAAAACAGAAGCGCCCATCAAGACTCAGATACTGTCAATACAACATGAAATGTGTGTTTTCAATAAAGCCAATTTGTCGAATGTGTAGTTCAGTGAGACAGGTAGTGGGCTGGACACCAGCCTTAACAGTACGTATCGGAACACTACACGCGGGATTAGATGTGGTAGAAAGGAAGACACAAGAGGCATACATCTCTCTCTGCTGCAAGATTTCTGAACCACAGCTTTAAACTGTGCAGAATATCCATAAGGCCAAAGGGACCTCCAGCACACGGCAGACCCATCAGGATGAACGTTTACACTATGAAAAGAAGTTCAGTTAGAAGCCTGAAGGCGCTCACTTCCAAGTTACCAGTCATATCCTTCAGAGACAGTGGGCAGAGCTGCATCTCTGCTTTCTGGCTAACCATAAGGTCTATGTAAGCTCCTTTATATTTGAAGCATGTTTACTATAAGTATTACACCAGCTATCATCTTCAACTTAGAGAAAACAAAGGGGGAACCTCAGCGTATAGTATGCAAAAAGGAAGAAAACACTAAGGAAAAAACATCAACAATATGAATGTGTTCTGTACTGAAATAAAAACACGTTTATTAAGCAACAGTCTGTTGCATATTATTTCTATTGCACGCTAATGCATTAATTCTGTATTAAGGTTGGCAGTCACAACCCAACAGTTACTGCTTATAATGTTAGTATGCTCCCAGGCACTACCTCACAGCAATAAAACCCTTTAACATGACACAATACATATTGAGAGCCAGTTTGGTGTAGTGGTTAAGTGTGCGGACTCTAATCTGGGAGAACCGGGTTTGATTCCCCACTCTTCCACTTGCACCTGCTGGATGACCTTGGGCAAGCCATAGCTCTGTACCAGCTGTTCTCTCAAGGACAGTTGTCTCAGAGCTCTCTCAGCCCCACCTACCTCACAGGGTGTCTGTTGTGAGGAGGGGAAGGGAAAAGGAGTTTGTAAGCTGCTCTGAGACTACAAGTGAAGGGCGGGGTATAAATCCAATCTCTTCTTCTTCTTCATATGTATGGATATTACACTGAGTCTTCAGACAACATACAAAAAGTGTCCATAGACTTCCCACAACAAAATGATGTCACTGATAAAAGACAGAAATTTCCTACACAGCCATGTGCAGCAGGTGAACAGGCGCATGGCCTTTCCCAGGTATGCCCATGTTTCAATCTATCTTCCTCTCAGATCAAAGTGGCTGTGCGTATAACTCAGAAACAAATTTCACAGAATATATGGTTATGATAAACTGAGAACTGCTGGTATGCAATAATTGTGTGAATATATTCAGTGAAATCTGGTTCCAAATATTGAACGGGGCTCCAGTGAGTTTTGAGAACTTCCAGATTCTGAACAAGTTGAAAACTGTTGGTCTGCAATAGTTCTATGAATATACTGCACAAAATTTGGTTCCAAGTTATACACACAGCTGCTTTGATCTGAGGAAGACAGACTGAAACATGGGCATACCCGGGAAACACATACACTTGCTGTACACAGCTGCATAGGAAATTTTCACCTTATGTCAGCACAGTGACCCAAAGCAACAAAGTAATGAGAATTAATTTTCCACACAACACACAACCTAGAACTCCCCCAAATCATAAGATATTATGTTGCTCTAGAAAAGAAATATGAAGCAGCGTGACTCAGCAGGGACTTGTTGCAAACAGCATATCTAGCTAACCGAGATAATGTTTGCTTAAGAAAAACTGTACAAAATTGACGTTATGAGGAAGTGCACCTCCGGATGAACTGTCTCATTTAGATTTCTTCCATAAACATTTTGTTATTCAAAAGGAAAGGTCATTTCACAGCTCCCCACAAATCCACTCAGTAGTCTGCAAGGACCACAGGCTTTCTCAGGTGAGGACCCCTGACCCTCCCCCAACCCTACCCCTGTTCCCTCAGCCAAGCCTCTCCCACTGCTTCAGCCACCTCCAGGCTTCAAATGTCAGGTTTGCAAGTCAGCCCCCCCCCCACCCCTCCATTCCCCTAAGTTCTCCAGATCACACAAAGGACTTGGTGGGGCAGGGGAAGGTAAGCAGCAATGATGCTATGACTTTGCTCAGTAGCAGATTCTCAACAATATACATTACAAATCATTGTTTAAAAAGAACTGAGATATGTCACACCCATATTGCGATAGGTTTTCTGAGAAACACAAATTTGTACTTAATGGGGGGGGGGGTTTGTTTATGTGGGAAGAGAACAGCAGTCTTTGACTATACAACTATCTACACCTACCAGCCACTGTCTCAGAGGCGTAGTAGTTACCAATGACTTCATACTGGATGTCAACGGTTGGCACGGTGTTGGGGTGAGTCACTTCCACGGTCAACAAGATGCCCATCAAGAGATTCATCACCTGCAAGAGAACACAGTTGAAAGAAACTGAGTACCCAGAAGACTGATTTACATGGACTAATTTACAATTTTCTGACATGGCCATGAGCACATCTACTCAAGAGCCAGACCTGGGGCATCTTGCTAATAACCACATCTTGCTAATAACCACATAATCCCTAATAACCACCTTCATTTCTGCAACCACTGGGTTCATATCAACTCTCCCTGCTCAAGCTCTACAATTTTGGGAATTGTGAAAAGGCTAAAAAACGCACAAGCCGCAAAACCACATACACTAAGGATAACCCAATAAGCAATTAGCTACTTACCTATGACCCTCTTGAGCAGCAGCAGGACCCCGAGGCCATAGCAACGAGCCTCCCCAAGGAGGAAGAACAGTCCCCCCCAGGGTAAAAGGGAGGATGGGAATATTATTGTAGCCATTCTTCCCAAGCATGGGTGCAAGGGAAAGCAAGGCCAACAGCCTGGATATTTATACTCTGCTACTGCTGTTGTTTCACTCTGTCTTTAAAGGCCAGGAGGGACAACTTAATAGTGCTCCAGTGTGCCCCCCCACCGAGGCGTTTATGGAAGTGGAAGGAAAGAAGGAATGGATAAGTGAACGGAGGAGCAATTATGTGAAGATTTAATAAGCTTCTGGAGATGGACAATAATGCAGCCCCCACAAGCGAAACAGTTATCTACATTTTGCTGTGATGGGTGTCTCAAGTTCCAGATGGGGCTGTAAACAGGAACAGAGCCTGTGTCAATTAGCAGAAACAGGATAGCCTATCTTTAATTTCCCCAAGATAATGCACTTCTTTTACAAATCAAACGACCTGTTAAAACGTAAATGCCTTAACGGAGCAAACTTCTTAATTCCTTTGGCACTTGTTACATATGCACCAAGCTGAGCCCTGCTATGATCAACATGACAAGATGTATCTTTCATCTAACTATGATGTGTTTCTCATAAAGTGATATGCCATGTGTGCACACTTGGGGGAAGGCTGGCATTCGAGTGGGACTGATCAGGTAGAAAGGCAAGGCGAAGTCACAGTTGAACAGTTTAAACACAATGGTTCTGGATGTAAGATTAACATTAAGATTAAGATGGTGAGATGCAGACCAGAAGGTTGGTAGTTCAGCAGTTTGAGGCCCGAGTGCTGCATGACAGAGTGAGCTCCCGTCTCTGGGCCCAGCTCCTGCCAGCCTAGCAGTTCGAGAGCAAGAAATTGCAAGTAGATAAATAGGTACCGCTTCAGTGGAAAGGTAACAGCAATCCATGCGCCTCAGCGTCTAGTCATGCCAGCCACATGACCACGGAAATGTCTTTGGACAGCGCTGGCTCTTTGGCTTGGAAACAGAGATGAGCACCGCATCCCTAGAGTTGTATTTGACTGGCTTTTGAGCAAAGGAAACCTTTACCTTTACCAACACTGTGACACTTTTTTATTACCGTACATGTGTGTGCAAAAGTAATATGACCCCCCCCCCCCAGCCCTACTTTTGGGTAAATCAGTAATTTTAGGGTGATGTGATTTAGAAACCAAAATCAAACCACTTGGGAGTGACCAATCATATAATCATGTGGCAGTGACCAATTTACAGGAATGTATATAAAGGCCATGAATCTGGGTAAAAGTTGAGAAGACTGGACCCAATGCAATCAAGTTGGAGCGATAAGCTTACACCTGTCCAAGTGATCAACAGAGGTTCTGTCTTGATCTGGGCCAACTAAACTCAAGGCTCTACTGACGCAGCTGGCAGGGTTAATCACAACAATGCTGCATTACTCTGGTGGTCCACATAAGGACTTATATAAACTGCAGAAATATGTGAATAATAGAAGTGTGTGTTGCTTAGCGGGGCTTGTTCTGTTCCAAGTGTAATCCGCCACAGGTTACAAAGGTCCCTTGAACGGTAGGGCTACTGGGTGACACCAAAAGTATGAGGGTCAGCAGGATGCTGCAGGGACACTCTGGGAAGGGGAAACCCCCTAGTTGCACCAAGCAGGCAGACTCCAGGAGTCCCTTTGGCTGGTGGAGAAACAGGAACTGCACAGGCAGGACATCATTTTCAAATGCAACCGGGTAGGAAAGTTACAGGGGCCATGGTGGCTCAGAGGTTAAGACACTGAGCTGCAGACTGGAAGGTCGGTAGTTCGGCAGTTCAAAACCCGAGTGCTGCGTGATGGAGTGAGCTCCCGTCTCTGGCCCCAGCTCCCCCTAGCAGTTTGAAAGCAAAAAATTCCAAGTAGATAAATAGGCACCACTTTGGTGGGAAGGAAACAGCGTTCCGTGTGCCTCAGCATTTAGTCATGCCGGCCACATAACCACGGAGAAGTCTTCAGATAGACTCTTTGGCTTGGAAACTGAGATGAGCACTGCCCCCTAGAGTCGGATTAGCCTGGCTTTCAAGCAAGGGAAACCTTTGCCTTAGGAAAGTTACAACGCTGCACTTGGTTCATGCTAGAAAGTTCACCAAGGATTAAGCAGAACAAAGGCTGTAAACCACCTGTTTTCAGTGTACTTTTATTCAAGTAAATATCTGCAAGACAGTCATAGGTGTTGCATCCACATAAAATATGGTGGATTTGATCATGAAACTTTAGTGGTGTACCAAAAAAATTCCCCTAAAGCTGCAGAATGTTTGGATTGGCACAACCCAAGTGTGAGACTGGACAAAGCAAACGCTATGCTATACCACTTCCTCTTGCTTTCAACCTTGAGTGATAACTGCAGCTCTTTAAAACAAAAACTGCAGCAAACCTTGTAAAAATGCAATGCCTTTTAGCTTTGTTTATTCAAACTGTGCCTTTAAAAGGACAGCTACTCTCTTCCTTTCCACTGGGGTGGGAGAGAAACAAAGAGACACAGGAAGAGAAGAGACACCAGCTTCCACTGTATTGCTGACATTTATCCTTTCTACAGTGGGGGAAGGGAGCAAAGGAGGTGCTCTACCTGTCTCTATACCACCCCCTCCAGATTGGAAGAATTTAGTGTGACCCACATGGATGTATTAATTCTGAAAAATCTGAAATCATGGGGGAAAATCCAGATTTCTCTCCCCCCAAAGGGGTTAGGGTGTAAGGTATAGAAAAAAGGAAGTTTGGCACGAAGCTGAAATAGACACAATACTTGTCAATTTACAGCTCAATCCTACCCAGAGTTACTCTAATCCAGGGGTGCCACCCTAGCCTTTTTGTCCCTGAGGGCACCTCTGGGATTCTGATATTTGGGGGGGGGGGGGGGGGATGATGGAATGGCTGCCTCAGGAGGCAGACCCAGTCACAAAATGACAGTCCCAGGATGCGGAGGCACACACAGACAGGAAGCCGAAGTGCAGGGGAGAAGAAGGGTAATTAAACATACACTGGGAAGAGGGGAGAGAGAGAGGGAATAGAGTAGACTAAGACTGTGGTGGCAAGCTGCCACTGAACCAATCTTATTTCAATCTACGCAGCCAATCAGATTTTTAGTGGCAAATCAGAAGGCCTGCTGGCCAAGGGCGCCACCTGTGCCCCACCCACTTTCTAAAAATACTTGGTGGGTGCCAAGAAAGGTGTCAGTGGGTGCCACGGCACCCATGGGCATCATGTTGGGGCCCCCTGCTTTAACCTGAAGCCCACTGAAAAACCACGCCACTGCTACCCTGCCGCTTTATCGTAAAAAGCATCATTTAAAATTTAGTTAGAGCAGAAACTGTACTATTTGGCATGTTTATAAAAGTTTGAAATAGAGCAAAACTGTAAAAACTGTCCCCCCCCCCCCCCCCCCCCCGGGTTTTCACATCTCTGGCAGTCTTCATTTTACTCAGGATATTTCATCATTTTCATTAAGCTGTGCTAAAGCTTAGGAGATTTTTAGGGGACCTGGCCAAGCTTAATAAGGGTTTACTAGAAAACAGAAAGGGGTTTTCTGTTCAGAGCATATCCTGTTGTCCAGCAAAGCCCATCAAGGCAAACTTTAGAGCCAATACTTATCAACCAGGAAATCCTAAGTCTCCCAGCAATCAAATAAAATTAATGATATTGGGTGTTCCCCACAAGACCTTAGGTTAACACTGGAAATAATGGTTTCATTCCCCTGGACTCTGTCTACTTGGATGATGGACATCATAAAATTAGGAGCAGAGGACCCTGGATAGCAGCCCAAGACCAGAAGCAACCTAAATGGGAAAAGCTGTGGCAGTACTACAGGCGGAGCTCTTACGCTAACCACTCCTAAGAGATAAACATCAAGGTTACCAAAAAGGGTAACACCTGTTATTGTGTGCAAACGAAAGGTTAACAAGATCAAGTTGGTCACATGGCCCTTGGCCAATTTAGATTTGGCAGATTTACGTAACACATTCGTATCCCAACACAAGGCGCTCAGGGTAGCAATGTGGTTCTCCCGTCTCCGCCTCCATTTCATCCTCTCAACAACCAAGTGAGGTGGGTTTGGATGAAACAGAGTATGAGTGGCCAAAGATCACCCAGTAAGTTTCATGGTAAATGGGGATTTGATCTTAGGTCAGCCATTCTAACCACTGTACCATGGAGTTGTTTTTCCCCCCAAGCAGAACAGCTTTAATCAGTCCTTATTTATTTATCTGTTTTTGAAGTTTATATGCCATCTCTCCAGGGTCCTCCTCAAGTCAGGTTACAAACACAAACAATGCCATAAAATCATAAATATAAAACCACCGCAAGCTATTAAAAACAAACTGGGGCCCATAAAAACAGCACAGAACCATCCATCTAATAGACTCCAGACCAGAAGCGGACCATAGAACAGCTAAGAAGATTAAAACCCTGAGCTAAAAGCTTGGGTAAAAAGAAATGTTTGGGCATGGTACCTAAAAGACAGTCTGGTAGATGCCAGGTGAGCTTTAGCAGGGAGGACATTCCAAAGGGGAGGTGCCACCACAGAAAATGCCACGTGTCTCTAGTTGCCACCCACCTCACCTCTGAAGGCCAGGGGCATAGAGAACAAGGCTTGGGAAACAGAGCTTAACTGGCAGGCTGGAGAACAGTGGACAGAGAGCTGTCAGGCAGCAGGACAACCATCTGACACAACAGAAGCAGCTCCTGTGACACTTAGCTGAACTATCAATACCCCTGGAAGTGGTCAGAATTCCCACTAGTTCAGCAAGTATTATCACAACAGTAGGCATCAAAACTCAGGGGTAGAACCATCCTGACTGGCATCATTATCTGAAGATGAAATGTGTCACTGGTGGGAATGCATTCGAAGTCTTTGTAACACTTCTACAAAAACAACTCCGTTTCACTCAGGCCAGTACTCTGACGACAGACAATGGCCACAGTTCCTGCATCAAGGTCAGATGACAAAAATAATCTTTGGATCAGAATGCAAAGCTAGGGCCTGGATACAGAACAAAATGTGTCAAGACCACAGAGTACTGATAATTCTCAACTTAACCATGCAGCTTCTATTTATTTTCACATTGTTTTCCCCAAAACCTTATCAGAATAACATGTCTTTTTTTCCCCCTGGAGTTGATAAGTTTGCAGGGTTTCACTGCAGGTTACTGGCAGAGCTGCCTGGAATGAGGTGGTGGTAAAGCAATTGTTTCACAAGTTTCACTAGCCATTAGCCAGCCTGCTTGCAGGGGCCAGAACTAATCTTCAACAATTTCATGAGCCATGCCATGAAAACACCCCACAGAGGTGACACTGAGCGTTCCTGAATATCCTAAACCCAAACATCTAGGAAGAGTGAGATAATGAATGATGTTCCCATAATAAAGGCGAGAGAGCCAGTATCAAAGTTTGCAGAACACAAGGAAACAACCCTTGTTAGATGCTCATTGCTTTCCCATAACACAGCCAACATTTTCTCAAAACATCACCACCCCAGAACTTTCCCAAAGCTGGGAAACAGGGTTGTGAAATCTTGGCATACAACTGGCTAATTGCTGTTGGGGAGGGGGGCAAAAGCTAAAGAGGCTGTAACCCCTAATCAATAAAACCAGAGGTGGGGCTTAGAACTGAATACGCATTCACCGTCATGAAGACCCCATAAGAGTAAAAAAAAATACCTCCAGGGGTCCGGCGCTCCCTCCCCCACCATACAAGGAAAAATCTATGGAAGACTAAACCAGCCGCCGAGTTTGAACTGTGAACTATTTTCGCAACTCAGCTGTATTGTTTACTGGTATGTTGGTAGACACCCCTCTCCTTGTCCTTGCTCCCACTGATAATGCAGGAGATACAGCATCACTGCCAACCCCATACGTCTCTCAGTTTGACACATGGTACAAAGTTTCAACCAACACGGTAAATAATTTTTAAATTTTAATATCAGGGTATGTGGGTTTATACTGGGAAAATACTTGTCAGGCTAGAGTTGGACACATTTGTGCTGTATAGCAAAGAGGGAAACTTTGTGAAAATACTGGAGCCACACTATTTGCTCAATAGCTTTTTGGGGGGAGGGGACCAAGGTTCTGTTCTGCAACCTAAAATATAGCATTTCACTGTTTCATCCAAGTGAATATAATTCAACAAGTTGTTTGCAAGAACTGTTTTGGACAGAGAAGTGGATATTTTACACTATTATTTTTACATGGATTCAGCCTCTTCCCCACCCCTCCCAATCACTGAGTATTAAGAAGAAAATTCATTTGCTATTTGGTATATTCTTCCCTATATCCTAAATCTAACTTATGCACCTGATTTGAGCAGCAGCTCCAGATCTGCCCCAAAGAGAAAGCAGCAGTATTGAGAATATTCTGACCTTTTTCCAGCTTACTCAACGTTTCGGCAAACAAAGTGCCTCATTCAGGGAGTGACAGCTGTAGTCCTATTACTTCCTGCGTGCACTGACTAAGCGCATGATGCAACAACAGTGTATAATGTTGAGATACAATACTCACAATAATCCTTGACCAAAAGGGAATTCGCCAAGTGAATCTTCCAACAAGAATTCACACTCACTGAAGGAACTGTTGTATATTCAAGGAAAAACACTATCCCACCCCTGAAAAAACCAGCCAGTGAAAGGTGGCAACTTGGGTCCAATCCTTTCTACCAGCCCGAAGTAATAAGATGATTGTATGTGGTATTTCAAGTATTTGAGGATTTGACATTTTGTTCCCCCTATGCAATTTTGCAAACCTGATTTTTCATATAACTGGGAGTGAAGTTGCAGATGTCTTTGTGGCTTCGTTCTTTACGTTTGTTCAAAGACAGATAATTCTCAAAACAGGAGGGAAGCATGATTAGAACTTTACAACACAGATTATGTAACTTTGGTTTCGAGTGCTCAAGCTCACTACTGTTCACATGCAATCCAATGACTCAAGCTAAGCAGCTGCAGAGACAGCTATATAATAGGGACCAATGCAGTCTCCTCACGATTTACAAGAGAGGGTTTAGTTCAGCAGAAAGCATTATAACCCATGACAGAAATTAAAAACCAACTCACAAACAGGGATGCATTTTGTGATCTGTCCTCCAAACTTCTTTTTAATCTACCGTAGTGCAGATCATCCTGAACGTCACTGCACAAGAGCATTCTGGGCCATAACAGATTCCATATACCAACAAGATTCCACAAGGAGCTGCCCACTTAAAGAGGACCAAACAACAGTTTAAATATTTAAAGCAGTAATTTAGGGCAGGGGTGGGCAAACTGTGGCTCGGGAGCCGCATGCGGCTCTTTCACATATATTATGTGGCTCCCAGCAGGGAGGCTGGGGAAGCTAAATATCATTAGCAAACAGATATCATTGGACAAATTAATATCATTATCAATATCTGCTTTTACCCCTTTTGTTATTGTTTTTGGCAGTCTCATTTAATGTTAATAAAAAGCAAATTTGCTTATTTTCCAATGAAAGCAGGTAATATTTGTTCATGTCTTGTGGCTCTCAAACATCTGATGTTTATTCTATGCGGCTCTTACGTTAAACAAGTTTGGCCACCCCTGTTCTAAGTGGCTCTTACGCTGAGCAAGTTTGCCCACCCCTGATTTAGGGGAAACTGAACAATAGACTTCAGCTTGTTACCAAAACACAAGGTGTGGCTCTGTCCCAAACACGTCTGTACAGAAGCCCTAGTGTGTTCAGTGAGACTCCTAGGGAAATGTGGACAAGACTGCAATCTGGCATAACCGTCATAAGACAATGAGTGGCATTCTACGTGACTGCAAATTGTTTGTCACAGTTGGCAAAGTTATGTAATAATGGCTTGTGAACAACAGCCCCCAAAATGGAAACGTTTACAGAGTTTTCATTGTGGAACCCCATGGCAAGTTTGAACACTTTTGGGTAGCACAAATTAAACACCTAAAATGCGGTTAGGGCAACAGTGCAGGGGGCACCTTGTTCTCATACAGTCCAGGTAGCAAACGGACTCTGCTGTCAGATGAATGCCCATTCTAAAGGAGCTGGCTGCCACTTAATGCAGGCTATTTGTGGCTTCATGGACCACAGTGACTTAGCTAATAGGAAGTTAACTGGTGGGGCATCCCAACAGTGACGGAAAGCACACGAAATTAATTCCAACAGAACGACTCTACCATAGAGGAGAGAAAAGAAGAATAAAACGTACACCAGTTGCAAACACCTTTGCTGTCACTGATTTTCAAGTCATGTTGTCAAAGATCAGGAAGGCCAATTTCCCCCCCCTAAAAAAGTGTATTATGACACCCTGTATGGGGGGGTGGGTGGGGGGTGTTCTAATGTAATCACCAGCACTAGGAGCTTCCCATGAAATGAACACCCTTAGATTACAGCAGCGTCAAGGGAAACGGCAACACTGAGTTCAGAGTCAAGAGTCTAAAGTTCAAACCACTGTTCAGCAAGGAAGATCCACAGATGACCTTAACAGAAGCCACTATCTCAAGGCCTAACATGTACAGACTGTTCTCATGGGACTTTCTGATAATGTCAGGGCCCATCCTGAAGATTAAGCAACGGGACGTGAAAGAAGGTCAGAAATATTGCCCTGTAATAGCTGCAATTATCTCTCCCCGACTTCCCCAGTTGTGTACTGACCTGTTTTATTCACAGGATGCCTCAAACTGAAATGGTTTTAAAATACATCCCTTGATTTCTCCACAAGCAAACTAGAGATAAGTGCAAAAAGTTGCACAGGGGACTGGGACACACAGTGGCTAGACCCCATGAAGAACTTCCATGGGTGCAAAGAGGGGGGAAATCTTCACCAGCCTCCTTCCAAAGGAGACCCCCCACCAAGCTGTTCCTGGGGGTCTCGTGGGAAGCTTCTCCAGGGCACATTTAGGCTACTGATAGAGGGAACTGAAAAAATCACACACACCCCTTGCACTCACAGAAATTCTCAGTGGGATCCATGGCAGCGTTTTTACTTTTCATAATACTTCGTGTATTACAACCAGTGTTCCCTCTAAGCTGAGTTAGTGTGAGCTAGCTCACAGTTTTTTAGTCTCTGGCTCACACCTTTTTGTCTTCGCTCAAGAAGGATGGCTCCAGTAAAGACTAATTTATGCAGTAGCCAACTTGCTCACTCACAACTTTAATGCCAGTAGCTCACAAAGTAGATTTTTTTGCTCACAAGACTCCACAGCTTAGAGGGCGCATGGGTTACAACCATCTTTCGCTCCTTCTCCAAGAAGGCCGAATTCTTGAGAATGACATCAGCTATAAGTCTGACGCTGGCAAGCATTAAATAGGACACTGCCTTAAATTTCACTCCTTGAAGAAACCCACGCAGCAGCAATTCTACAAGATATCCTTAGCCTGCAAGTGTAGTGCATAAGAGCATGACGCTGACTCTCCAAAGAGTTCTCTCTCCAACCCGTGAGAACACAAGCAAGCATTCACCGCATAACAACAAATGCAAGGGCCCAATCTGACATGCTTCAGGCAAGCGCAGAAGGCTCGCACCCTCTCACAGAGAAGAGATGTAGCCAGATTCTTTGGCTGTAACTCTAGAATTTTGGGGAATTTCCTTCTGTGCTGGCACAGAATGCACAAGTAGGGCTGATGACAGAACAGGTAATTACTTCCATTGTTGCACTGCTGATCACCAACCAAAAGGGCTGGAAATTTGATCTCATTCCTTCTATATTTTCTCCAGTCCAAGAACTCTGAAGGAGCCAACGGTCTCCAGTTTCTCTGACACAAGAGATCACTAGCATGTAACACTAAATCCCTTAAACAACTTCTGTTACATATTGTAATTTCACCAATACCCATACCCTTAAAGGAGAAATAATTTCAATCAATTTCCACATGCTTAGATGTCACAGTCTCAAAACACTACTGTCCATCATTTTTACTGTGTGAGATTTACAAGGATGGACCTTTCTTCAGATAGTCCTACTGGCTAGGATGACTATGGCGCATCTAATTAAGAACAAACTGATCCTTGAAGCGTCAATCTCCTGCCCTACGAAGAAGAGGTTATTTACATTCAACAATCCTCACCCACTTATATGATGGGAAAACTTTACTCTGCCCAAAGCTCCATATCTATAATTTAAATATGGCATGATTCTTGTGTAACACTAAAAGTAGTCAGCTAATTTAGAAACCTATACATTTAGGTCAGACCTGATAGCCAATCAGACTTTGTGCTTGCCACTGAGCCTACACAGGAGGGAAAGGAAGAGTCAGGCTTGCAGATATCATACTGTGAAGGTGCGTCTAATGGTTCCAAGGGCCGACATGTGTGCTGGGACAAGCTCCTTACAGTGCCACCCCTGCCCTAAACCCTAGAGAGGCTCCGAAAACTGCTTTCTGAGCCTCTCTGAATAATAAAGTCTGGGATATCTCCTGCCTTTCTCCAAAACAACAGGAAGGGCAGGAGACATCCCAGATTAGGAAAAAAGTACACTTGCTGACATCAAGTACATGGCTAATGTAGGTGCTGTTTCAAGGATACAACTCTGGCTGCTCACGCATAAATAATTTCCACAATTACTGCTGCGTGGGATCAGAGTCCATCCTGTTGCCTATGAAGATGCAATCTCTTCCTTATGAATGGAAGAGAACCCACACGGAGCAACCACCAGGCTAAAATGGATCCGTCAACACGAACGGCAAAACTGGTCTGCAAACCAACACAAGAAGCTGAAAAGATAAGCTAGCAAGATAGGCAACCGTGACAAAAGTCCTTTCCTTTACTGGTCAACATATCTGACCAAAGCCACACTGAATTATATATTTCATACCTAACGCCTGGGAAGTGACACGCTAGCTCATATAACCTCCAGGTTTCCTTACAAACACATACAAGCTTCAAGAAACAAACGTGACACCTCCATCTTACCTTCCGTCTACGAAGGAGAATAATTTCAATAATCTTCTTCCATTTTATAAACTTTTACAGTAAGAAGCAGCATCTTTTAGCTCAATTCCTCTCCTTCCAGAACACTATGCTGCCATTTTGCTACTTCAGCATCATGCATTACATTCACATGCAGTGTCCCCTCTCCTCTCCTCCCCTCCCCTGCCCATCCAAGTGGGAATTCTTTCCTTCCCACCCTGTATTTAAGGGTCCCTAACAAGAGATAAGCATGACAGATCTTGGGATTAAACCACAAGGTTCTAAAAAGCGTTCCATACCAAGTTGCTGACCAGAGGGGTCTTAACGTTTGTAGTACAGATATGCCCAAATCAAGTCAGTCGTTTCTATGAACTGCAGTTCAGAGGCACCATGGACTTCTAGAAGAATTCTCAATACCCTCACCAAACTACATTTCCCGGGACTCTCTGGGGGAAGCCGTAACAGTCATGAGATAAAATCAACACATTTGGCAATGAATAAAGCAGTGGGGAGTTGGCCCAGTTAAATTCACCGGAGTTTGCATCCAAATAAAGAAGCACCGGACCGCGCTGTAGGGAAGTGTCAATGCAGCACAGAGACCTAAGCAGGCTTCAGCTCTCAGTCAAGGACTGGACCTGCCAGGAGATTTTTAAAAAACAGCCTAGTAAGCTCATGCAGTATTCATTGTATTTTTTTTTTAATCTCAGGCCTTCAAAAAGGTTTATACAACTAATCTGATGACTTTAACCTAATCCGTGTTGCTTCCTGTTAATAAGGTTAACAATAAAAAGAGAGTCAGGCTAGTAAATGTAGAACAAACATCTTACTTGACTTACCAGCCTGTAATGTGCAACATATGTAAACTATTGAAGGTAGCACAGCTTTTCAGGTGAGGTGTAGTGGTTCAGCCCTGCACTAGATCTAGAGGAATCCCCCACTCTACCGCCACACAACCTCACTAGGGTGACCGTGGGCCAGTCAGTGGAGTGGATCCAATCAGTGGAGTGGCTCCCAACCTGTTCACTATGGTGGCCTCGAAGTCCAAATTTACTCAGCATGGTGACCCAGCCAGAACTGGCCCAAGGTCTTTTGGCACCCTAGGCAAACTGTGACCATGGTACCCATCTAGTTCAGTATTCCATTTTCTACACTGGCTAAGCAGGTGCTTTTGAGGAACCAATAACCAGCACACAAAGGGCGCAACTGCCCCCACTGTGAACCCCAAGCAAGTGGCATTCTAACATCCACAGCCTTTGCATACAGAGGTTACATTTCATCCCTTGACCACCCTCTCCTTCTCCATTACTCCCTCTGATCCCTCCCAAGATTCTCACTCACTCTAGTGACTATCAGAACACATTTTACTTGATCAACATACATAGGCAGTGAGGCGGGGAAGCTAACTAATATACAATATAAAAGATACTGTTTCCAAGCTCAGATCTTGGTTCCCAAGATACGAATGAGAGCATTGGAAAGGGCAGAGGTGGCCACTAGGGAGGGCTGGCCTGCAATCCACATCCAGAGGCTTCACAACCCACTTTTGGGTCCTGACCCACAGGTTGGGAAGCACTGCTCAAAGAACCCTCGCTCCAGCTGAAGGAGCCTTCCTCCAACTTAAGTGGCCCTTCCACTGGAAGAAGAACCAGTTACACTGGAGGAAGGTTTCAAACATGAGCCAAAAGTAAAGTGGGGTATTAATATTTTAATAAATAAGCTTTGCTTAGTAGAGTAGTGGGATAGGAGGAGGACCCTCCCCACTCTCTCTCAGCCTGACCTTCCAGACTTGGCAGTTGATGTGAGGATAAAATGAATGGGACAGAATAATGCATGCGTCTCCACTGGGGAGAAACCCATAGTAGCGATACAGCTAACTTACAGCGTGACCAAATCAATGGCTATTTATAGCCATAGACTGGAGCCATTGACAAACAAAACAGCTCTTTCTACAATCGTGAGAAAAGCCCCAGGTTTATAGAAAAATCTGAAATATAAAAAAAACAACACCTGTCCCTTCAAGAAACAGATAAATTCTGCAGTAGCCATTGTAGGGGGTGCTACACAACTATAACAGTATTGTCAGTTGAACTCCTGCTTTCTATCAGTAAGAAGAAGGGAGAGGAGGCACAACCCTTTCCAGGGCTGTTTTGGTATTCGTGGGCAGCCTTATCAGGCCTACCAGCAACCACTGGGTGACTTGCAGCCACATGACTTACACAGGGCCAGCTGCTTTCTCCTGTTAAACAGCTGCGACTACACAAAAGCCCATGTAGTACTACAATCTTGAGAGACCCAGGTTCAAGCCCCCACTCCACCACGGAATCTTACTGGCTGACCTTGGGCAAGTCACGTGATCTTATCCTACTCTACTGACTGACAAGGTTGTTGTGAAGACAAAACAGAAGAGAATGATGCAAAGCATTTTGGTGCCTTGTTGTGGGAAGAGGTGGAGTCGTCCATATAGTAAATAAATAAACATAGCTGAAGCCAGGGCTTTCTCGGTGGTGGCTCCTTACTGGTGGAACGAGCTCCCGGATGACATCAGGGCCCTGCGGGATCTATTACAGTTCCGCAGGGCCTGCAAGACGGAGCTCTTCCGCCAGGCTTTCAAATAGGAGCCGCCATTGGAGAGAAAGCAGATGATACCATCTCCCTGGCCCTGGTGGTTGCACCCTGCTGCCTTTGCCCACCTGAGTGATCTGAAGTCGCCACCTTGTGTATTTGTAATGTAGTATTGGTTTTTAAATGTTTTATATTATAAATTTGTTTTATCTGTTTTATGTTGTTAGCCGCCTTGAGCCGGTGAATAACTGGCAAGGCAGGATATAAATGAAATAAATAAATAAATAAATAAGATGGGGGGGGCAGATAAAATGTAGGTTGGTGGGAAGAAGAGATGGAAAGGTAAGAATAGGGAGGCTGCCAGGAGGAGGAAAGGAAGAAATGGTACAAGGAAAGGGATACTGGGAAAAAATAAGGTGCTCCTCACAAGTTCCCCAACTGGGCCTGGCCTGGCAGATGGTAGTGTGCAGCTTAGCCAGACTTTTCCCTGAGAGAAGCTGCCAGGGGGAGGGAAGGAAGGAAGGAAAGAAAGAAAGGCAAGCTTCTTGCCAGGAGAAGGCAAGAAGCTAGGAGAAGGTGCCAGGGACAGGAAAGCAGAAATAGTGAGGGAGGAGAAAACCCCTCCCCACAAGTCCTTCACTTGTAAATACCTAACTGTATCAAATATCCTTCCCATTGGGCAGCATGAAGGCATAGAATCAGTTGCTTTGGCAGGCCGTGGGAAGGGTGGGGAGAGAAGAGCCCAAAAGGACATTACAAACCATTACATAACCCTTTCAGACTCCAAAGAAGCAAGATTATGTTTACTTTTTTTCTTACATAAGAACATAAGAGAAGCCAGTGTCGGATCAGTCCAATGGCCCAGCCAGGCCAGCTCTGAGTCCAGCACAGAGTGGCCAAAAACACCAGGTGCGCCCTCAGGAGATCCACCAGTGGGGCTTTTAGCTTACACTTTTAAGCGGGCTGATAAAAACCCACAGGGAACTTGCCTGCGAGTAAGCGCTGCAACTGCATCGCAGAACCTACAGCAGGCGCCCAAGGCCTGTCGACCCTCCTATTCTCGCCCTACCCACACACGTGTGGGATAGGCTCCCTCTAAAAGGCCAACGCGCACGCGCAACATTCCACAACGCTTGCAGGATTCTAAGCCTCGTCCTCCCTGCGCAGGCGCAGTACTCGGCAACGTCACTGGAGAAACTACACATATGCGCCGTGAAGAACATCAGCCGGCACCCCCCCCCCCTCCCACGAACGCTATACAGAAAGGGGGGAGAGGGAATCTATCCCTTTCCCCGCTTTAAACTCCCCGCCCCCACTTACCATATACCAGGTGCCCAGGATGATGGTGCCCGTGCGGACATGACAGCAGCCACAACAGCGAGTGCTGTAGAAACGGTTTCGGCTCCGCTTGAACGTCATCGCGGTGCCGGTAATGGCGGCAGGACCAGCACCCTCTCCCTATCTCTTCAACAACAGCCGCTCCTTCGGGACGGCTCGCGGAAAGGCCGGAGCGACGCCGCGCGTGCCTCCCCTCCCACCAATCAGTCACAATCGGTTCTAGCCAATCGGTGACAAGGCTCCCTTTGCTACATCATCGGGGGGCGGGGCCGAGAGCCCTTGGCAATGACTTGCCCAATCGGGAGGGGCGGTGGCGCGAGACTCTTCCGCCTACTCCGTCGTCGGGAAGGCAGTAGGAGGATGGAGTGGGCGGGGTGTGTCCGGAGGCGTGGCTTCGCCGAGGCTATTGTGTTCAGTCCTTTGGTATACAGTGAAGAGAGGCTAAAGCTTCGATATTGTTCTGGCATTTAGACTTTTGCACTCTCAGTAAATATGGTTAGACTCCTACGACAGTTTTCCTGGGACTGTGACCTATTGGATAAAAAAAGGAGACCTGCTTAGGCTTGTTCTTTATATCTATTAGCTCCAAAGGGTTGCCAGCCCCTGAGTGAGGCAGGAGATCTCCTGAAATTACAAATGATTTCTAGACGACAGGGTTCAGTTCCCCCTTGGAGAAAATGGCAACGTTGGCAGGTGGGTTCTATGGCATTATACCCCACTGAGGTCTCTCCCCTGCCCACACTCTGTCCTCCCTAGGTTCCCTAAACCCCCAGATAATTCCCAACCTAGAGCTGGCAACAGTAACCCCTTCCCTATTTTTTCCTGTTTTTATCTCAGCAGCACCAAACTAATAACAGTCTGGAATTCTTGCTTGCAGATCAAATGGGTGGATCCTGATCCAAACTGGTGTGGAAATAAACTGTTGCTTCCTATTTAATTCATTTCTAGGTAAAAAGTGGCAGTGGGACAGCAAACTGGCTTTTCCAGGAATAATGAAACGTTCAGGTGGAAAACTAAAGAAAAACAAGAACCTCTTAAAGGGAAAACAGTGATTTCCCTCTAACTCAGGACCATCCATCAAGGGTGTGAGTTAAAAAAGAAATCCAGCACAGGATTGTTTTGCAGGTCTTGATCTGACCCAGTTCCCTGACCCAGATCACTTGAAAAATGGAACCTAAGGGGGAGTCCAGCAGAAATTCCTGCTTCCCTTGACACAGCCCTAAGTTCTGGGACTGGCCTTTAAGCCTCAACCTACAACGGCGAACCTACTTTTAATTTCCCATTCTCGCTCTCTTCTTTTGTTGGGTCAAAGAGGAAACTTTGGCCAGGTTAGAAAAGCTGCATGTAATAAAATTTCTTCTTCTGCAGTAGTCTTTAAAGAAAAGGAACTCTCCTATTTTTTCCTATGGCACTCTTTTCTGTTGGTTTCCCCTTTAAAAACACAAGCCCTAAACATAGAAACAAGAGTGGTAGTGTCACTGGCGGGACCCTCCAGTTGGATGCAAGTTCCAGCCAGCATCAGCAAGAAAGAAAAATGAGATCTGTGACTAAGAGGAGCCTGAACCTGCATGAAGCTCTTTCCCATTATGGTCTCCCTTGTGCTAAGAAAAACTTCCACGGCTTCATTTCCATGTGGCGGACTGGCATTAAAGGCAGTAGCAGCAGGGCCAGAGTGAAAAGCTGGCCAGTTTACCGGCCCTTCTTTTAGAGAGGACTTTTTACATATGCTATGCACACCCCTCGCATAGGCAGAGCAGCAACTCTGTGTCTTTAACAGCTGGCTCTAAGGGTAGAAATTCAGCAAGAATTTTTTACCACTGGGACTACCATGCAATGAAAATTGCACTTGGCTTTATATTCATTCCATCTTAGCCTCACAGCAGGCTACATATATTTGTCTCTTGTATCAAAAACAAAATCAGAAGTCCACTTCTGTCTTAAACTGGTTTACAGTCCAAATGATGCGCTTGATGCGCTTCGTAGGGTTGCCCAGTGGCTTGGAGAGAAATGCTCTGCTCCTTTCATACAGGGTTAATGGGAGGCCAGGAAAAGCTTCAGCTCCTCATTTCTACATATTAAGCCTCCATTAAAGGAACAGGACACTTTTCTCCAGGCCAGCTGATTTTTTTGTCCAGGGGTTATGTTTTAAGGGGGTTATTTTTCTCTAAACAAAGCCTTGTTTCTCTAAACAAAGCCTTGTTTCATCCTGCCGGTTCCAATCTTATACTAAAACATACACACACACACACACACACGTTCCTAAATTCTAAGCATCCCAGTCCCCTTCCATAGTCCCAGCCAGCCGGGGGGGGGGGGGGGGGGGGCGTGGCTAGGAAAAGGCAGTGTACTACAATGGTTAGAATGATTGACTAGGACAGAGAAAAGTTGAGTTCAGAATTCAGTTTCCCCTCCCTGGGGGATGACACTCACTAGGTGACCTTGGCCAGCAGCTCTCTCTCAGGCTAATCCACCTTGCAGGGTTGTGACAAGAATAAAATAGGGAAGAGAGAACTATTTGTGTTGCTGTGAGCTCCTTGGAGTAAGAATGGAATAAACAAGCAACAAAACAAACAACCCTTTCCCCTATTCTCCAAACTCCAAGACAGCAAACGAATGTAAAAATAGCTTCTCTAAAGGTAAAAAAGGTTTCCCTAAAATCGCACCCAAATGTGTTCTGGTTCCTCTGAACTAAACTGCAGCAACCAGGACTTTCATCACATCTGTGTTGCTTTCTCATCCACGAATCAGTCTTTCCACTTATCTCCAGCTGCTTCCCTGGCTGACTATAAAAGTCTGAAAGCCAAAACACCAATCCTTTCATTTTCTTAAGAGTCAAATATCACAGATGGGGGATGAGTGGAGCATATTAATGCATTTTTCCTTCTTTGCCATTCAGTTGTCTTCTTTCAGGTCTCGAGTGACTGGCTGCTTCTCCAGAAGATCATGCATGGTGCGTGAAATGGCTTGATAAAACTCTGTCTCTAGACCTTTTGTAATATTTCACAGTCCTTAATTAATTTCCTTCATGGTGTCCACGTAGCTTGAAATTTTCTGATCTAGTTCCTCACAGTTAATACTTCCTTATTGGCAAAATTTGAGTCACTGATAGTATCCCATGTGATATACTGATAGCCAATCTGCCCTTGACACTTTCTGTTGGCAGGGCAGGCAGCAGGTCCAGTAGCTAGAGTTGCTAGTAGGTGCCAGTCCCCAGGTCCTGGTGGAGGTTCCCCTGGTTTTCAGGGCTTCTGCCCACTGCCCACTCAAACAGTGACATCACTGTGCAAAGTCCCCAAAGCAATAATGTCACCTGGAAGTGATGTCATTGCACGGCAATGCTCTTATTTTAGGGCAAAACACTATGGTTTGAAGCTGGTTTTACTGTAGAGTTTTGCCCTCAAAGCAGAGCATCGCCATGCAACATCCTCGATGTGATGACATCACTTCTGGGTAATATCATCGCATCAGGGATGTCCTAGAACACCCCCAAATACCCCTGCCAGTGCGATGACCAGGGAATGAGGGGGTAGGGTTGCCAGATTCAGGTTGGGAAACTTCTGAAGATTTGGGGAATAGAGTCTGGGGAGCGACTTCTATGCGATAGAGTCCACCCTCCAAAGTGTCCATTTTCTCCTGGAGAACTGATCTCTGTAGCCTGGAGATAAGCTGTAATTCTATGGGATCCGTAGGTCCCACCTGGAGGCTGGCGTCCTTACGAGTTACAGCAGGGCAGTTAAGTTGCCCAAGCTACCAATCAGGGCCACATTATGACTTTTGTAGGTCTTAGGCACTTTTGCCCTTGTGGGCCCCTTCCTCCATTAAAAATATATAAAATTATATTTTATGACAGTGTTGTTATAAAAACAAATATAATTCAGGCTGGATTATATTTGCAGAGGACTTTGACCATAACAGTGCATTTTTTCTTCTAATTTTAAAAGAAATTAAAACATTTTCATGGGCCCCTAGAAGTATCGTGGTCCCTAGGCACTGTGCCTTCTGTGCCTAATGGATAAGTCAGCCCTGCTACCAGCCACTCCAAACATATCCCAGTCCACACTCCCCTAACCTACCACAAAGACACTTCATACTTACCCTGAATGCCCTCCAAACTCACAGCAAATGCTCTTCAAAATACCCCCACTTAGGATTGCCAACGGCAGGGGTCATTTTGAGCAGGAGCTCGGGGGAGCGCAGCTCCGGGAGTTGGTGCCTGCTCCCCCACCTCGGGGGAATACCGGCTTGTGTCATGGCTGCAGCAAAATGACCCTATCCCCTGGAAAGGTCTGTGTTCCTCCAACCAGCCTTCTGAAGGCTTCAGCCACCACTGAAGCTATCCTTCCAGAATAGTGGTATTTCTGAGGCTTGGATTAGTAGCTGTCCCCTCTCTGCCAGATCTTTCTCTCTCACTCACTCTTCTTTCTTTTTTGCCTTCTGACATACTTCCAGTGATGTCAGGTGGTGTAGCATATGCAAATAAGTTATGCTAATGAGCTCCTGCACCTCTTTTTCTACGAAATGACCCCTGGCCAACGGGCTTGGAGAAAATGTTCTGTCCCTTTAATACAGGCTTTAACATGTGGGAATGGGCACATGGTAAATAACATCCTTTTAAGCCTCTTTTAAAAATACAGGACATTTCTTTCCCTCCAGGCAATTTGCAACCCTACCAAGAACTCCACAAAAACATGTCACCACTCATCATGACCAGTAACGATGGGGCTTCCTTCAGTTCAGTCCAGTCATTTTGGATACTTTGACAACATGTGTAGTTTGCCAGTTGCCATGCTCTTTTTAAAGAGGCCTAGTAAGGAAAAGGAGGAAAAAACAGCTGAGGAAGACTTCCTCAAGCAAACTGAGAACCTTCATCTGCAAACCAGCTTCCAATGAGGAAAAACTGGTCTAGCTGGTTTATTTCAGGACAAATGGCAACTATAATTGACTTCCTCCAGACCAATCCCTGATGAATGCTTGCTGAGACACTTTCAGGCTCTACAAAACTGAGAAGACACAGTGTAACACTCATGTGGGACATGAAAATGAGATAAGAAGAAGAAGTAACAATATGGCCTTAATTCTTTTTAAAAAGCTGGAAGTCATATAATAACTATTCACAATGAATAGGTATCCAACAAAATAAATGGCATACTTTTTAAATCATGGCTTTCTTGAATTTGTGGACCTCCTAAAAATGAGAAGATCTTATGGAATTTACTGTTGAGAATAGGAACTGACCTGCATTCATTCCACTACTTTTTGGCATTCTGAATCCTAACCTTCAACTTTGAACCACAGACTTCATGGAAACGCCACCATTCTGTGGAAAGCATTGTTGGCGCTTAGCATTTTGTAAACAAGGACACTTCTAGGATTATATTTACCAAGAAAACGCCACCTTCTGGTGTCAGGCAATTTAACAACTTGTGGGCATACAACTGCTAGGGTACTTAACAGAAAGAAAGTTTACTGGTATGCTCATAGTCCAAGGTTATGTACAGATAATTACTAGTGATGATCTCATGTATTTGTAGTTAAAAGCTCATGACCTGAAGTTTGCTGCCTAACAGTGTCCAGTGGCTCAGCAGAGAGTAAGCCAAACATGTGGAAGAGTTCTGGGCTGTTGGTGTTTCCCCATTCACACACTTCAGCTGGCCTGAGGCCACGCTTGCATGTCCATACTTGCAGAATGCAAGCTGCATTAAATATTATTTCTGCATAGATATTAACAGTGATATTACTTCTTCTCTAGAACTAGAGTTGCCAACCCCCAGCTGGGGCCTGGAGAACTCCTGCTTTTACAACTGATCTCCAGCTGACAGAGATCAGCTCTCCTGGAGAAAACAGCTGCTTTGAAGGGTGGACTCTATGGCACTGTACCATGCTGAGGCCCCTCCCCTCCCCAAACCCCACCCTCTGCTGGATCCACCCCCAAAGTTTCCAGGTATTTTCCAACCCAGACCTGGCAACCCTATCTAAAACCCATATTTCTCTGGTCTTTGAAACAGAAAACATCAACATTACTTAAATTTTTGTGACACCCCTTTCACTCACAGAGACCTTATCACTAGGGTTGCCAGCAGTGGTTGGAAAATACTTGGAGTAGGGTTGCCAAGTCTTATAATAACACCAGTCTCATGGTGTTGTTACGAGGTTAAAATGCCACTCAAACTTGGAGGAACTGAGTTGTACAAATATGGAATGGAAGAGGGCAAGCATTAAATTTGAATGAATTATATAAATTTTAATAGATAAAATTTAAAACTTCACACACTTGAGAATAAGGTGTCTCCTTCTCAGCTCTTCCTTTTCGTCTTGGCTTATAAGGGTACACCCCTTTTTTCCCTGCTAGCAAAAGAGATAAACTGCTTGGATTTAACAGCTCTTAATTAAGAAAGCCTTTGTAATGTAGGCAATTATGCCAGTTCTATAAATCAACTGTAGCCTTTTGTGGCAAAGAAATTAGTCTACAGGATAGCCTGAATTACTGCAGAGAAATGCTTATCTTTAGAGTCATTAAGTACATCTTGCCTACATGTAAAGCTGTTTTCCTTTTTGGTGTCCTCATGAGAACCCAATCTTCCCTCCAAAGCCTGAAGTAAAAGTCTACCTCCACAGAGTGCCAAGTCTGCAAACTTCTACAATAACTCACATATACAATAATTTGTTTAGGGAAATGGCATCAGTGATAAAAGAGTGAAGCAGGGTTGCCAGCCTCCAGGTGGGGCCTGGGGATCTCCTGCTTTTACAGCTGATCTCCAACTGACAGAGATCAGCTCCCCTGGAGAAAATGGCTGCTTTGAAGGGTGGACTCTATGGCATTGTACCATGCTGAGGCCCCTCCCCTCCCCAAACCCCGCCTTCTCCTGGCTCCACCCCCAAAGTCCCCAGGTATTTTCCAACCCAGACTTGGCAACCCTAGAGTGAAGGCAAGGAAGAGGGAATGAATTGTAATGTGCAACTGGATAATATCGGTTTACACAGCACAGCAGCCAAGTTATGTGCCGATGTTTTGGGTTGCCCCCTCCCTCAGCAGGGAAAAAACCCACACAATTTATACCTTAGGAATGTGACCAGACAGACAATGAATGGGAGATGTGCTGCCAAGCTCAGATGAGGCTGCTCTTTCCTGCTGAAAGTTGTTCCTTGCCTTCATTACACAGTCATTGTTTTTCTGAGGTTGTCTGGAAAATTCTTTCCAGGCTGGTGGTACTACACGCACATATCTTTGACTGCAAAACTTGTGGCCCACCAAATAACCCAAAGCCCACAATCTGCATATGGTAGTATCTCAGAGCATTAATAACTCACCTCTTTTTTTTTTTTTTTGAAAATCCAAGCAAGCAACAATGTAGAATTATGATGTGCTGTAGGTTACCTTCTGGATGGCCCAGGATGGCCCGGTCTCCTCAGATCTCAGAAGCTAAGCAGGGCTTGCCTTGGGTAGTACTTGGATGGGAAGGCCACCAAAGAAGTTCAGAGTTGCTATGCAGAGGAAGGCAATGGCAAACTACCACTGAATGTCTCTTGTCTTGAAAGCTCTAGGCCATAAGTGGGCTGCAACTAGGGCTGCCAAGTCCAACTTGGGAAATATCTGGGGTCTTTGGGGGTGGAGCCAGGAGACTTTGGGGGTGGAGCCAGGAGAAAGGAAGTGACATCATTTTGTGATGTCACATCCTGTGATGTTGCTTCCACATGCTGACACATGAACTCATGAAGTTTCCTAATACTGAATCAGGCCATTGGTCCATCAAGGTCAGTATTGACTACTCAGACTGGTAGTGGCTCTCCAGGGTCTCAGGCTGAGATCTTTAATGTCACCTATTACCTGATCCTTTTTTAGCTGAAGAAGCTGATACCTCCTGCATGTCAAGCAGATGCTCTATCACTGAGCAACAGCCCTACTGAATCCTTCCTCATCTCGGCAGAATATGAAGCACTAAGTGCTACACAAGTGCTAAATATGATTTTCATATCATAAGAACAGGAGAGAAGCCACAGTGGATCGGCCCATCCAGTACAGCCCATCCAGTACAACACTGTGTCACAACAGTGGCCAAAAATACCAGGTGCCCTCAGGAGGTCCAGCAGCAGGGCCAGAACTCCAGAAGCCCTCCCACTGTTGCCCCCCAAGCACCAAGAATGCAGAGCATCACTGCCCCAGACAAAGGGTTCCATTTAGACCTTGTGGCTAATAATAGCCACTGATAGACCTCTGCTGGATGGGGACAGAGAGAGAGAGAGAGACAGACAGACAGACAGACAGACAGACAGACAGACAGACAGAAAAAAGAAAGAAAGAGGGAGAGAGAGAGAAGGGAAAAAAACTGGCAGAGGCACTTACTTCCATTTAGACCTTGTGGCTATAATAGCCACTGATAGACCTCTGCTGGATGGGGACAGAGAGAGAGAGAGAGAGACAGACAGACAGACAGAAAAAAGAAAGAGGGAGAGAGAATGAAAAGAGCTGGAAGAGACACTCACCTTGCCAGCCACATGCAAAAGCAGCTCCTTCAGTCCCTCCTTAATCTCTGGGCGGACCTCTCTTGCTGTGGAAGCTGCTCTCTTGCTGACTTCTTAAAGGGGAAATGTCTGGTGAGGCTTTTTACTGCAGGGCAGGCTCTCTGCAGACATTTCCCTTTTAAGGCAGCCATTTTGTCCCCCCGGTGGCCATCTTTGGAAAAGCGGGAGGTAAGCACTAAAAATCGGTGTTTCCCCCGCCCTACCGGGGGACTTGGCAGCCCTAGCTGCAACTTGACCTCTCCTCAAAGGTTAACTTCAGGCTGGTCTGCCACAAATCAGTGCATACCTAGCTCTATTTAAAAATGTTCAGGTTCTGTGGGAAAGGCATCTCTTTTTAACCTGTGACCATCATCAGCAATAACTCCATAGCTTATAGAGCTGTTACATCTCGTATAGACAGAACTGTGAAGATAGCAAGGCAAATACAAGATCCAGGGCAAAACTTGGCACGTGTAAAACAATAATAAAGCATATACCTATTTCTGGCCATTTCTTTGAGTCTAGCTCACTTCTGAGTCCTTGGAGAAATTGGAGAACTAGGGTTGCCAGGTCCTCCTCCGTTTGGTCATCCCTGGACTCGATGAACCCTTGGTCTTTACCAGCAAGGTAACCTTTTTTTCCTCTTACAAATGTAAACTTTTCTCCTCTTATGAATGCTTTCTAAGCACAGAATATTATGGGAGTGTCTTGGCATCCGCAATGGGGGTGCTTCTTTACACAAACATTGCTTCCCCACCCCTGTCAAATTTGCCCTACAGTTAAACACTACAAGTTGCTACATCACTTTACACAAAATTAAGGACTTGAACTCCTTATGTTATTTGGGCAGCAGATCAAGTCTTAATTGCAGAGCTACATTTCGCACTGTGCCCAGGAACCAAAAAGCCTAAAATTACTGAATTGCTGAGAGATGTGTTAATCTGTCGAAAAGAATCTTTGCTGTGACACAGTGAAGGAGATCCAGCTTGCTTACACACATTACACAGATATCTTAACTGAAGTCAAAGTCAATAGTAATGTGTTTTTCCCCCTCCTTCCAGAGAGTGGAAGGCAGTTGAAAAGAGGTTTACTGCTTATGGTGTGTTTGTTCATCCAACTGATGCTTCAGGCTTCCTGGCAGTTCCTCGGAGCCCAATTATCCCAACAGGATGTTTACACAGCTAGGCTACAAAAGCCACAATGCTGCTACCTGATCTGATAGGGCACATATAGAGGGACAGAGGAATTGCATTTTACCCATTTCTTTTAAATCTCTTGCTCAAGCTCGTGCTGTGCTAAAAGTATGCTTGTGAACATTTTCTCTTTAATAAATACTTTATAACTTTGGATGCTGGTAGAGGTTCTCTGTACCACATAAACCTCTACAGTCTTGGACAGGGCTTTTTTTCTGGGGGAATGCACCAGAACGGAGTTCCAGAACCTCTTTTACAAAATTCTTTTTAAAATGTTTAAAAGTTCATGAGTTTTCAGTATACAGATTGAAAACTTCATTTCCCTCTTGAGAGTTCCAGCTTTTCAAAAAAAAAAAAAAAAAAGCCCTGGTCTTGGATGCACTATTTTAAAAGGAGCTCCAGGGGGGAGGCAGGCAGTTGGCAAGTGGCAGCAATTGGTCCCTGTGGTGTCCAGGTGCTGGGCAGCAGGAAACACAGAGGCAAGGCCTCAGAACTTTGAAGGGAAGCTGGGATTCCTGATGCTCCCAGTAAGCAATTCCTTACAAAGGTCAAATGGTGGCAGTGGTTACCCAAGAAAGAAAAGCCTCTCCAGGTGTTGAGAAAACCTTGGAGGGCAGGGCAAAACAAGGGCCTGCAGGCCGGAGCAAGCCCATTCCACCACAAGCTGTATGGAAGGTAGTTTTCTAACACTTTTCTAAGGAAGAGTGTCACCATTTCTTACATCTGAGTAACACATGAAAGGCTTCATTAATGAATCAAACATCAATTACAAATTTGTTTTTAGCAGGGGTCCTTTCGAGCAGGAGCTCGGGGGAGCTCAGCTCCGGGAGTTGGTGCCAGCCCCCCCCCCCCCCCCCCGCGGGGGAATGCCTGCTTGTGTCATGGCTGCAGCAAAATGACCTCATCCCCTTGAAAGGTCCTTGTTCCTCCGACCAGCCTTCTGAAGGCTTCAGCCACCACTGAAGCTATCCTCCCAGAATAGTGGTATTTCTGAGGCTTGGATTAGTAGCTGTCCCCTCTCTGCCAGCTCGCTCCTTCCTTCCTTCCTTCCTTCCTTCCTTCCTTCCTTCCTTCCTTCCTTCCTTCCTTCCTTCCTTCCTTCCTTCCTTCTCTCTCTCCTTTCTTTCTTGCCTTCTGACATACTTCTGGTGATGTCAGGTGGTGTAGCATATGCAAATAAGTTATGCTAATGAGCTATGCTAATGAGCTCCTGCACCTCTTTTTCTACGAAAGGACCCCTGGTTTTTAGTGTTACTATGGTACTTTTTGTAATCTAGTAAATACTCAAGAGTGCATTAGGTCAGAGCCTGCTGCATAGCTGACCTACTACATAGCAGTGGGGGAAGATGATGGGAGGAGCTACTTCCAGGAGGACGAGAGAGGGTGCTAGCCAAAATACACTGCTCTTGTTAGTTAAATTCACAATACCGACTACTATACTACTCTACACAGAATATTTTATTTTATAGCAAAAATTACACCCAGGACAAAAAGTAATGTCATATAGCACCTTCATCAGAAGTGTTATAGGAGCTATTCCTGTATACAGAACCCTTCTCACAATAAAGCCCACCAATTATTTATTTGTTGGTTGGTTGGTTTACTTATTTCATTTAACCCTGCTAAAACAGCTTATATTGTTCTGTTCTCCATATTACCCTCACAACAACAACATATTCTGCTGTTCCTGATCCAAGTCAGCTCACATGACATTTCTTCATGCAGGGAGGGCCATACCTGTAGGGTTACTATGGTGGCTATTGCAGGGGCGGGGTGAGGGACTCCGAAGCAACTGCCTTCTGGACTGAAGAACGTCCAGCCCCCCCCCCCCCCCCGGCCTCTTCTATCTATATAATAATAGCCAAGTGTCTCCTGTTTGTTCGGATATCTAAATCTGCACATGGGGGGCAGAGACATTTTCTTGCACACTTGGGGCACTCCCCAGGTGTGCAGAAAAATCTGAAAACTTTTTAAAAAACTATACAGAGATTATTTAAATCCCCCAAAACTTTTGCTCAATAAATGTTACCAGTCTTATTTTGACATCTCATTAAAAATAAAGACTCTCTCAACTAATTATCAAATTCCTTTACTGGGCTTATCGCCCGCTCATTAAATGTCTTAGAAACTATATGTGATATCTTCTTGCTCTTGCTAGCTTTATTTCAGGGACCCTCAAATGCTTTCCCCAAAAATATTGGGATCTATGGAATAAATAATCATCAGACTTATAATTCAAACCTCTGAGCTCTCTCTACAACTATAATATAATATCCTCTGTATTTCTCTTGCTTGACTTACTGACTTTCTCCTGTCATGCTGTGGGGGAGCCTGAATGGATCTCAAATGCAGGAGGCCAAGCCCAGGCATCAAATTGAGGCATAAGGCAGATACCCAATCTGGAAACAAAGAAGAGATCAGTTCCATGAAGGCAGAGGAAGCAAATGGAATGGGGCACAAAACAGTGGAACCTCTGAGAGTGGTTTGCTGGTAAACTACCACCTTCCACCTCAGAAAATTGCTAAACAGAGGTTGTGGTCACATACTCAAGATAAAGTGGGGGGGGGGGGGAAATCAAAGCTATTTCCGCCAGAGGAAATTGACCCACAGTTGCGCGGCCCTACTGAGTTTTGTAGATGCGGGCATAGCCCGCCACTGCATGATCAGACACTACTCTGGGTGAGGTTTTTTTTTTTTTTTTGCTGTTGTTGTCTGATTTGCTTAAACAGGGGATCGATGAATCGCATCTCCACCCTAAGGGCTTCCTATGACAGTATGTGATAATGTGCATACTGAAAAGAGGGAAAAAACAACAGCATGGCATCAGGCTAGCCTGATCAGACTATCCTGACGCAATTGGAGCTTGCTGGTGTGATCAGACACAGGAAACTCCATCTGTGGCCCATAGCAACCCATTTGCTCCTGGACTTTCTGAGGTGTTTTTTTACTCCGCATGTGTGGCGGAGCAGAACGTGTTGTCAACGGCTGTGGGGCGCTTGCCAGGTGTTGGCAACTGATCACGCTCTTTTAATCCGCCCGACATTCTCACCTATGTCGGGGCGAATTGCGTGTGTGATTGCAACCAGAGTGGGATCCCACCTTGGCAAATTTCAGTTGCAGCTCCATAGTTAATAGCTTCTCCACCCCCACCCCTCCAAAACCAGCTGTCCCTCATCTCCTTGTTTCTTGCTGACCTTCTCTCTTTTAGTGGGCATGGAGAGACACAGAGAGAACAGGACCAAAGTAGAAACATTTAATCTCCATTCAGTACTGAAGGTTTTGTGATAAGCATTTAGAAGGGGGGGGATCAGTTTTTTCAATGAAATATACTATTTTGCTAGTTTCTTTTGTAAAAGTTATATGATGCTTATGTATTCACCAGTTATATTTTTCATTCACCATAAAATCAAACATAAGAGGGTTTTTTGCATAGTTTTAAAATCATTTTTATGTATATTACACACATTCAATACTCACTAAATACAGTCCATAAAGGCACAGATCTTATTTGCATTTCTATAAATCCATGGAACAAGTTAAAGAGTAAATGGTATGGCTTGCCCTTTTGCATTTTTAGTGAAATTAGCAGACAATAAACGAAAATATATTTTAACACATCTCAGTGAAAAGTGAACTATACATCATTATAATACTACCACCAAACTGCTGCCACTGGTACAATAAAATTTCATTTCCACTCATTCACACTGTGTTACAAAAATGCTGCTAAGTTGAAAATATCAACATCTAAGTGGAGTTATCTTCCCCCCCCCCCAAAAAAAAAAATCAAAGAAAGATTTCAAACTAACTGAAAACTAGGACCAGTGAACTTGTCTGTCTCTTAATCTTAACAACGCTGTCAGTTTAGGGAGTTTCACTGACTCCCAGGCTTTATTAATCCAAGATGGGCACAAACCTAAAAAAAAACCCTGGTGGCCCCCGAACTGAACTCCAAACTGAACTGAGCTGAACGGCTCCCACCCAAATCAAGCCAGTCCAGCGAGCTGGGTTTCCCCTTTCTCCCAGCCATGGCAAGCCACAGCTGGGAGAAGGGGGGGGGGAATTACTTGGGAAGTGTTAAGTAGGGAGGGGAGGTGGTGCTGTCACTGCAGGGTATTGGGGGGGGGACAATAATGGAGCTGCTGTAGGGCTGCCAAGTCCAACTTGGGAAATATCTGGGGACTTTGGGGGTGGAGCCAGGAGACTTTGGGGGTGGAGCCAGGAGAAAGGAAGTGACATCATTTTGTGATGTCACATCCTGTGATGTTGCTTCCACATGCTGACACATGAACTCATGAAGTTTCCTAATACTGAATCAGGCCATTGGTCCATCAAGGTCAGTATTGACTACTCAGACTGGTAGTGGCTCTCCAGGGTCTCAGGCTGAGATCTTTAATGTCACCTATTACCTGATCCTTTTTTAGCTGAAGAAGCTGATACCTCCTGCATGTCAAGCAGATGCTCTATCACTGAGCAACGGCCCTACTGAATCCTTCCTCATCTTGGCAGAATATGAAGCACTAAGTGCTACACAAGTGCTAAATATGATTTTCATATCATAAGAACAGGAGAGAAGCCACAGTGGATCGGCCCATCCAGTACAGCCCATCCAGTACAACACTCTGTGTCACAACAGTGGCCAAAAATACCAGGTGCCCTCAGGAGGTCCAGCAGCGGGGCCAGAACTCCAGAAGCCCTCCCACTGTTGCCCCCCAAGCACCAAGAATTCAGAGCATCACTGCCCCAGACAAAGGGTTCCATTTAGACCTTGTGGCTAATAATAGCCACTGATAGACCTCTGCTGGATGGGGACAGAGAGAGAGACAGACAGACAGACAGACAGACAGACAGAAAAAAGAAAGAGGGAGAGAGAGAAGGAAAAAAAACTGGCAGAGGCACTTACTTCCATTTAGACCTTGTGGCTATAATAGCCACTGATAGACCTCTGCTGGATGGGGAGAGAGAGAGAGACAGACAGAAAAAAGAAAGAGGGAGAGAGAAGGAAAAGAGCTGGAAGAGAAACTTACTACAGCAACATTGCCAGCCACATGCAAAAGCAGCTCCTTCAGTCCCTCCTTAATCTCTGGGCGGAACTCTCTTGCTGTGGAAGCTCTCTTGCTGACTTCTTAAAGGGGAAATGTCTGGTGAGGCTTTTTACTGCAGGGCAGGCTCTCTGCAGACATTTCCCTTTTAAGGCAGCCATTTTGTCCCCCCGGTGGCCAACTTGGAAAAAGCGGGGGAAAGCACTAAAAATCGGTGTTTCCCCCGCCCTACCGGAGGACTTGGCAGCCCTAAGCTGCTGCGATCACAGCTGCAACACCGTGCAGGCACACAACTACTGATTGGCTAATGAAACACAGAATATCATCACACCAGGTTCCACTAGCTGCTCAGCAGCTAGGGTTGCCAAGTCCTCTTCTCTGACTGGGGTGGGGGTAGGGGTGGGGGTGGAAGGGAGCTCTCTAGGAGTGGGAGGTGGGGCGACGTCATGTTGCACGATGTCCCCAGAGTGATGACATCACTTCTGTGCAATGTCATCATGCCAGGGATGTTGCGATAGGTGGTGGCTGTTGGGACTGGGGCTTCCCCGCTCCCACCTCGGGGTTGGAAACCCTACCAGCAGCGCCAAGGCCCCAGTAGCATTGTCACCAATACCATCCAGTAAGAGTGCTGCTCCTTCCCCTTCCCCTTTCAATAGCACTGCTGGGATATTTCCAGCAAGCCACCCCATGAGTCGCTACTTTTTGGAAAGCTGCATCCAAAACCCACACAAACCAGCCATTGGAATGTTAAGCTTTGAGGTTCTTTTCCATGTTTTAACGTAAAACATTATACTATATACATAATAAAATGCTTTCAGAGCCGAGTGGAACCTTTAAACAAACAGGAGTATAACTTCCTTAATGAAACAAGCAGGGCTATTTTGGGGCAGGAATGCACAGGAACGGAGTTCCGGCTGGCTCCTGAGTTGGCCACACCCAGCAGGAACTCATTAGCATAATAGGCCACACCCAACAGCAGAAACTCATTAGGACTGGCTACATTAGGGGTATGTGGCCTAACATGCAAATTCATTCCTGCTACAAAAAAAAGCCCTGGGTTTTGACAACAAACAAGGTAAACAGAATAAGAAGCAAAAGGTGGGTGTGCCTGGAGCCATTTGACTTGTAGAACCGAACTGCTATGAGATGTGGTATTGGCCACTGACTTGGGGCTGGACAGATTTATGGAGGAGCCGGGAACTCCTTTGAGCAGCAGAGGGAGTTGGAGACAGCAGCATGAGATCATCCACTATATAGTGTGTTAGTTGTCAACTCTAGACGACTCTCGCTGGTTATTAGCCAAGATATCCAAATGGGATTGTAAGATGCTAGAAAGTACTAGACAGGTTAGAGTTGTCGCCAGTAGGACCTGCTTGAGGCATCTGATGAGAAGATGAGAAGAAGGATACTGGGTGAGATTAAACATCTGTCTGGTACAGCATGTGTGACTCTTCTTTTAAATTACTTTTACTGGGAAAAAAAATAGAAATATACATAGTTACCTATAAATTAAAAACACATGCATGTAAAGAACTGAAAAGGACCGATAAAAAAATTCCTCTGGTTTCAACACACTTTCAACATAATTCCAAGCCCTCTGAATTTGTAGCTAGTTTAATAAATATTAAATAGCAACAAAAATACATTTTATAACAATTCTCTTTTATTCCTGTATTAAGAGATATTCCTGGAATTCCTCTTAAGAAAATTTCCTTGCTTCTCTACTGAGATTGAAATATTCAAATCTCTTTCCTATTTGTTTTATAATTCCGAGATGTTACATCATTCTTTATAGACAACAGTATAGTTTAGATAATAAGTCCTTATATAAGCTTCAGTTCAATAACAGTTTTTCAAATCTATTCAACAACCTAGAACCATTATTCATCCTTAAAGATAGTTCCAGGTGTTCAGCTGTGTTGGTCTGGAGCAGTAGAACAAAGCTAGAGTCCAGTGGCACCTTTAAGACCAGCAAAGGTTTATTCAAGGTTCACCACAGAAATCTCATGCTCAGAGTTCTGAGTCTAGGACCCAGGGGAAAACATGAAATGGCTGAGCAATTGAGAGAGCCTTGTGAAGAAAGCTATGAAGCAGCAGCAGCAACAAAACTGGAAGTAGGGGATGACCAGTTCCAGGGCAGGCCTGATAGAACCCCTCCGGGGGCCTGATCCAGTCCCTGGGCCACATGTTTGACACCCCTGCTTTAGAGCATGTACAGCTTGCTGCTTCTAAAGAGGGCTGGAGGAATGAGCAGTAAGAAGTATTATAGATAAGGGTGAGAGAGAGGTGGGGACAACTGCTGCTTCCGCCTCAGGCAGCAAAATCCCTTGAAACATCACTGATGCTTCCTTGAAGCACATGCATCTTTGGAATATAGCAAAAAGGGTTTTTTAAGCTTCGTAAGGTCTCTGTTCATGCTGGGTCTTTGTTGGAAGAAAGACATACTGCCTTCATCACTCAAAATTATAAATTAAAAGACATGATCTCTGCTTTCAGTCAGAAGTAGGCTATAAACAATCTTGTGCATTTGAAACTGAAATCTTTCAGAATCCAAAAATATAACTTAAAGGGTACTGAACATCCTCTCCTAGTGTAAACTGTACCTAGCTAGATAGAGATGCAAGGCCACCAGCTGGCACCCCCGGAGATTTCAAGGTGGGGCAAAGGGTAGCCATGATGTTAGGGTTCCCAAGTCCTCCAGGGGGCAGGGAATCCCCCGCTTCAGCACCCCATTTTCCGCTGGCCCGGATTGGGCCGCCGGGTGAACCCTGCCCCCAAAATGCCAGGCTCTGAGGACGTGCCCGGCGTGAGTGCATCACCCGGAGGTGACGTAATTGCGTCGGCACGTTTCGGGGGACGCTCTACAATCCGAGGGAAAACTCTATGGTTTCCCCTCAAATTTGGGAAGTCCCACCCCCAGCGTGCCCAATGCGATTACGTCACTTCCGGGTGATGCAATTGCAGCGTGCACGCTTTGTGTGCGCACAAGAAGTATCCCAGCGACAGATGGAGTCCCCCCACTCCCAGCCAAGGTAGGACTTGGCAGCCCTACAGGATGTTGTGTAACATGTTGACATCATGTGGCACCAGCGTATCTGCTAACGCTCTGGAAACTCTGGGGTAATACCCATTGTCACAGGTGATACCCAGCATTGCATGATGTAATTTCTGTAGGGTTGCCAGCCTCCAGGTGGGGTCTGGGGATCTCCCGCTTTTACAACTGATCCCCAGCTGACAGAGATCAGCTCCCCTGGAGAAAATGGCTACTCTGAAGGATGGACTCTATGGCATTGTACCATGCTGAGGCCCTCCCCTCCCTAAACCCCGCCCTCTCCTGGCTCCACCCCCCAAAGTCTCCAGGTATTTTCCAGCCCAGACTTGGCAACCCTAAATTTCTGCCTCCATTATTTCTCCTACTGGCTTGGATGTGAAGGCGGGGGGGGGGGGCCAAGCCACTGGGAAATTACCCACCTAGAGTGGGCATATGGCATGTTTGCTATAGGATTCAGAGGGAAATTTCAACCAGTGGGAAAGCCCTGATGCTTTAAATGAGGCCACTGTCAGTTCACCTCAAAAGTGAGAAATTTAGCATCTGAATGCAGTAAACACACAGCTAAAATGATTAAAGGATTAAGGCTTGCTCCCAATGAGGAAAGTGTTCATCGGGTGGTTATTTTTTCAGGGGAGGACACATTATAATATTATGAGACAGCATGGAAAGCAAAGCTAATGTAGTAGATATCAACCAGATGCATCTAAGGGCAGCTGTCAGTAAACAGCTGAGGACTTGCCAGCATAGAAGCCCTTAGCCGAAAGCTGCCTCAGCACAGTGCAGCCTTGCAAGACCTTACAAAAGGTCGTGTGAGACAAGGTCTTCTGGATGATTTCCAGAAGCCCATCCTGCAAGGGCAGGATTAGCAATGGAAAATACTTTTGAGAAGACACTAGCAGAGCAGGCAGAGAAGGCGCTACAAGGAGAAACTGCTAGTAGGGTGCCCAGCAGCCTGGAGACAAAAATGCCCTGCCTCTTTAAGAAATGCTTGCTGGGATGTTGTTTACCTCCATGTGATGGAAATCTTTAGCTCCGCATTTCTATACATTTAACTTTTGTTAAAGGGATAGGAGCAGCCTGAGTAGCCCAGCTTCGCCCGAGCTCATCAGAGGGTGAGGTCCCACACACTAAATAATCCACTTTCAATCCACTTTCAATGCACTTTTCAACTGGATGTTGCCAGTTCACAGAATCCAGTTGGAAAGTGCTCTGAAAGTGGATTGTTTAGTGTGTGTGACCACAGCCAGAGTTTGGGAGCTAAGGACGGTCACCCATGGTTAGTACTTAGATGGGAATCCGCCAAAGAAGATGGGGGTTGTTGATACTCTGAGGGAGGCAGTGGCAAACCACCTCTGTTCATCTCTTTCCTTGAAAACCCTGTGGGGTTGCCATGAATCAGTTGCACACTTGATGGCATGCTGTTCAAGGACAAAGGACATTTTTCTTTTCTCCTAGTTGATAGCAACTGTGTAGGAATACCAGCTTCCAGGTGAGACCCGGAAATCCCCTGCAACTACAGCTCATCTCCAGACTACAGAGATCAGTCCCCCCCCCACCCCCGGAGAAAATGGATGCTTTGGAAGGTGGTCTCTATGGCACTGTACCCCACTGAGGTTCCATTTTCCAAAGTCAGGTTCCAAGACTAGGAAAACAAGCAACCTCTTTAAGGCCTGAGCACACGCTATCCTGATAAATCAAGAACAAGAAAGCCTACCCGATTACCACAACCCCTTCTAGAAATGTTTGGCTGTGAATGAAATCTCCATCTCCTGGGCCTTTTAACAGAGAAAACCCATGGGGGGTATGCTTGTATCCCTTTGGTGATGACGACTGATTAAAATCATATAAGAGCACAAGTCAGAGGCTTGTGAAAGCCATTCAGGGCTGGCCAGGGGACTGATGTCATCATGCAAGCCAAGCTAGGCAACCACCTGGCACCCAGGCAGATTAGCATTTAAATTGTGGTACTTCAGGAGGGCAGGTTTCCCTGGATGATGCTTCCTGGGTCAGGGAGGAAAAGGTGTGACCGGCTCTTTGTTGTGTGTAGATAACCTGATTACATAAAGGACATGCAAGAACCACACAGACTGAACTGGTTAGAAAAACTGCATCACAAGCCCTGCTAGCTCCTAACCACAGAGGCGGGGCCTTTACAAAAATGGAGGCCAGAATAGGAATCACCACTGGCCACATAGGCAAGAGTTGATCGCAAGGAACTCTGCAGGAATGTCTTTAAAGTTTACTGGAAACAGATAATGAATTGTTTAGTAGAATGTGGTGGGTGACAAAGACAGGGAACTTCCAAGGATCATTTGGAAGTAGTTTTTTAAATGGGAAAAAAAATCTATTATTCCAACAGCCTGGGAACAAAATTTATGTTTTCTTCCAAAAGGAATAGAAATTATGATTTAAAATACGCCAGTTATGAGAAGAACCCATGTGCCTTTGACTAGAAGTTACAGGTGTGGGTTTTTCAGGATCCCCCTGGCCACTGACAGGATCCTGAGGCCGCCTCCTTGCTACAAGGAGTTTTTATAATCTTTGTTTCTCCACCCACTGACCAGGTCAGGCTGGGTCAAGAAAGACATTTTCCTTAAGACTTCAGAATTTTCCTTCCTGAAGTACCTAGTGTTTAATTTAAATCACTGTTCCCTGCTTGGGGGGGAGGGGGGCTTGACTATCCCATTGTCTAGACCTATTAGCATTTGTATGAAGGTGGGCTGAGGTAAGTCTGGAAAACAATTGAACTGACTTCCTGCCTTCCTGCCTGTTCTCTGCCCAGAGACGAAAAAGAACTTTTAAAACTCAGCGTGAAGGTTTTGCTCATTTCAAACCTCCAAAGAAAAAATGCATTTCTTCACATCTTTAATAGAGGCTTAATAGAATGTTATTTAGGGCCATGGTGGCTCAGTGGTTGAGATGCTGAGCTGCAGACTGGAAGGTCAGTAGTTCGGCAGTTCGAGACCTGAGTGCCTCATGACAGAGTGAGCGCCCGTCTCTGGCCCCAGCTCCTGCCAACCTAGCAGTTTGAAAGCAAGAAATTGCAAGTAGATAAATAGGTACCGCTTCAGTGGGAAGGTGACAGCATTCCGTGTGCCTTGGTGTTTAGTCATGCCGGCCACATGACCATGGAAAACAGCGCTTCAGACAGCACTGGCTCTTCGGCTTGGAAATGGAGATTAGCACCGCCCCCTAGAGTCAGATTCGACTAGCTTTCGAGCAAGGGAAACCTTTACCTTTACTAGAATGTTATTTACCAGGTGATAATCTCCTGGCCTGTTGGGAACCTTATTATACCTCCAAAAGCTCCAATGTGTTTTGCTGTCCAAGAGACAGTATGTGTTCTTCAGACTATTGCCTGTTTTGCAGCGTCTTCATTTGTGCTACATTTAATCTTCATGGACATGGAAGAAGAGAAACTGTAGTGCTGATAAAGGGCTACAAGTTTTACCACTCTTGATCATAATGCTGGCAAAGTGCAGCCTAATAAATTAACTGCTATTGTACAAAGTTCTGGGTGAGATATTAGCAGGACTTTTCTGAACAGAAAGGTGATCTTGAGCAATATTCTGTGATGGAATAACCATCCCCTTCCCTAAGGAAACATGTGTCATTTTGATCCTATTTTTATAGAGAAAACCTTTATACAGCCATGGGAAAAAATGTTGACTATTTTATGTACTTTCATAATTTCGACAGCAGGTGGCAGAGTCTGAAAACAAAGAAATCAGAATCGAAATAAGGCAATGTAAGAACGTTTATTGAACTAGAAAGTATTTTTGAAGCAAAATATACATTTCTCCTGTCTCATCCAGCAAGTATATTTCTGTTTCTGTGTGTCAGTTAACTGCCATAAATTCTGTTCAATAGCTGTGTTACTGCTACTCAGGGGTCCTTTCGTAAAAAAAGAGGTGCAGGAGCTCATTAGCATAACTCATTTGCATATACCACACCCCCTGACGTCACCGGAAGTGTCAAAAGGCCACACATCCCTGACGTCATGGGCAGTGTGTCAGAAGGCAAGACGGGAGGGAGGGAGGGAGGGGGGGGAGGGAGGGAGGGGGGAAGGAAGGAACAGGAAGGTAGGTAGGTAGTTGGGGGGGGAGAGAGAAGAAAGGAAGGTAGGAAGGAAGGAAGGGGGGAGAGAGGGAGGAAGGGGGGGAAGGAAGGAACAGGAAGGTAGGTAGGTAGTTGGGGGGAGAGAGAGAAGGAAGGAAGGAAGGGGAGAGGGAGGGAGGAAGGGAGAGGGGAAGGAAGGAACAGGTAGGTAGGTGGGGGGAGAGAGGGAAGGAAGGGAGGGGCGCTTCTCCCCCCCACTGGGGCTGGCATTTCCCCCCCCCCTTGCTTGGGCCTGAGTGGCGTTAAGCCACTCAGGCCCAGCTTCTCCCTCCCTTGGGCTCGGGGAACTGGTGAGTGGGGGAGGGAGGGGGGGTTCTGGGGGTGACTGGGGGAGGGAGAGTTTTTTTCCCGGGGCCGGCGGCCAGCCGCGGCCCCTGGGAAGGCGACTGGGGGAGGGAGGGTTTTTTTCCCAGGGCCGGCGGCCAGCCGCGGCCCCTGGGAAGGCGACTGGGGGAGGGAGGGTTTTTTCCCAGGGCCGGTGGCCAGCCACGGCCCCTGGGAAGGCGACTGGGGGCGGGACGGGGCTTCCTCGGCGGGGCCGGCAGCCAGCCGCGGCCCCGCTGAAGGCTTCCGGGGCTGGACGGGGCTCCTCGGCGGGGCCGGCGGCGGCCAGCCGCGGCCCCGCGGAAGGCGTCTGGGGGCGGGACGGGGCTCCTCGGCGGGGCCGGCGGCGGCCAGCCGCGGCCCCGCGGAAGGCGTCCGGGGCGGGAAGGGGCTTCCTCGGCGGGGCCGGCGGCGGCCAGCCGCGGCCCCGCGGAAGGCAACTGGGGGCGGGACGGGGCCCGCCCGGCCCCGCCCCCGCCCCCGGCCCCTTCTCTCCCGGAGCGGCGCTCCGGCTCGCTCCGGCCCCAACGGAGCCCTGCTGCTACTGAGTGTATTTACAGGACCCCTGAAAAGGTTATTGGCTTTCATTTGTTTTTTCCTCCTACTTGGTGACAGGTCCCGCCCGGGAGTTCTCAACGGGGCCCTGACTCCCTCCTCAGGAATGTGTGCTTTGCTTCGCTTGCTTGCTTAGCTCGGCTTGCGCATGCCCGTCTCAGTGCTATGCTCTTCCCTGTTATCTCTGTGCCCTGTCCTTGAAAGGAAATGCTTGCAATTATGTGAAAACCAAACACACAGGTGTTTTGTATTCCTCTTATCCATGCCTTGAGAACTGAACTTTAGAGATGTTCAACATCATTATTTTCTGGGAACCCTTTTTCCCGCGTTTTCTATGGGAACTCTAAACCAGTATATTTGAACGCCTAAAATCCTGCCTAGTGATTGGTAGAATCCTTAAGGCATCTTTCATATCCAGTATATCAATACCTGTAATCCCTAAACCCAGGATTACTAACAGTCTGTGAGAATGTCCCAAGAGATATAATCCACAACAGGTCTCATGAAGGAGTAAGTCCTTTATTTGCAGAGAAGATCATTGGAGTCAAACACTGTTAGTAATACTGGGTTTAGGGATTACAGATTTTGCTGTACTGGATATGAAACATGGTTTAAGGATATTCTACCAATCACTAGGCAGGATTTTAGGCACTTGCTTTGCAAAGATACCTTTGACATCTGTATCAGCAATTTGCCTGTTTTCATTTTCCTGACCTATATTTTTCTGCATCCCCCATACTAAAATGTTATGAATAGCAACACAAAATGCACCGTGTAAAGATTGTGAGATCCATTTTCCAGATGCCGCAAGCACTTCTGTGGCACCAGCCAAATGACAGAATGAAGGGTTAAGCTCCAATGTGGGGGACACATTTTGTGCACACCTGCAGTCTGGCACATGATGGGGGGAAAGGGGGTTTGCTTAGAAGGTATGTATAATTTATATCTGATTTTCTGGAAGAATTTATGTAGCACACTTCTTCCTCACAACAACCCCCCAAGGTGGACAATAATGTTCTCAATAGGAGACAACTGAGATGCTAAACTAAGACAACAAATACAGAATTGGCTATTGGAGGTTTGATTGGCTGCGCAGGTTTTTAAAGACATTGCCTTTGGCAGCAGCTGCCAACACAGCACAAGGATTTTCACCATGTCACTGAAGGTGAGCTGTGGTAGTGTCTCCATCTTCCATGGCGGCCATATTGTGGCTGCTTCCACCACGCTGTATCAGAATGTCAAAGGTTTCTGCAAAGTCCAAAAGGCTGGAGACCCTGCCCTGATATAGATCTTGATCTGCTTCCATGGAGGGGGCAGAAAAAGCTGTGAAAGGAACAGCAAGGAAGACAAAAGTGCACAGGGATGGCATCGCTCACTGTTGATGCCAGTCCCCACGCCCCCTTCTGCCTTACCACAATAGTGTTGATTCAAGAAGAATCTTGCCCCCCCCCCATGGCCTATCAATCCCCCTCCTCCAGCAGCTGAGCCACAGCTTGCAGCCGAGTCATGGGCTGCGGCCACATGGCCCCTTAATGTGGGAGGAACTGCTGTTTCCTCCTGCATTTAAAGGGGCCGATCAGACCGGCCGCAGCTAGTCCCGCGCCAAAGCGGACTCCAGCGTGGGTTCAAAGTGCTTTTTCCGACCCTGGGAAAATAAACCATTTTCCCAGGAGTCACGCTTTGAACCCGCAATGGACCAATCTGGACATCCCTCTCTCACAATCATTCCGAGAGAGGGATGTCCAGATCAGCCCTCCCGGGTCCCCCCCCCCTTTTTGCACTTGGGCACTCAAGCGCCCAAGTGCAAAAAGGAGGGGGTAAACCCCGGTCCGATCTGTGCCCCACCAGCTGCCGCTGCCTTCCTCTCTTCTCCCCGAACTAACCTGGCAGCCGGCGGGGCTCGGGGAAGGGTGCCTCCCCTGGCCGCCACTGCCACAGCTGCCAGCCACCTCCGTGGCCTCCGCAGCCTCCACTGCATGCCGCTGCCTACACCGCACAGCGCTGCCGCACACTGCTGCCTCCAGGGCTTGGGGAAGCCTCCCCCAGCTGCCGCCGCCACCGCACACCACCTCCTTCACCTCTGAGGGTAATCTTCCCAACCCCAGGGGGAAAAACGTGGTCCCTTTAAATCTGGGAGGGCTCCCGGATTTAAAGGGCCATGTGACCACAGCCATGACTGAATTGCTGTTGTTGTTTTACAAAGCCTAGTTAAAGACCCAAAATGGTGCATGGGAAATGCCTGAGCGGAGCATCACCATTTGAAGATGACTCTACCTCCCAAATGGCTGTGGGCAGAACTTTCACACAGGCAACCAACACTGTTTTCCCCCTTTAAATCAGAATAAAGGAGATTTTTCTTTGTTCTGGCTGAAAAGGGAAAGACCTGGGAGCCCCATGAATCATGCTTGGAAAGATCAGGGTGTCATGTGGAAGCTCCCCAATAAAATGGGGTGTGTGCTGTGCTTCACTTGGGGAAAATCCCAGGATGGAAGCAGCCCATAAGTAACAGTTTACATGGCATTCCTGGTAGCCTTCGCAGTAGGTACTTAACTGCATCAGTGCCATACTATGGATGCTCAGCCATTTGCTGCCTTCTCTCATCATATTTCCCAACTGTTGTATTGTGAGAACTGCACAACAGATGTATCTCTGCCTTAACTTTATCATATGTATCAAAAAATTAACTATAAGATCCAGACAATGAAAGTCAATGGGCTTGGTGATAGAGCCATCATCACAGCTGACCCATGGAGTTTTCAAGACAAGTGACATTCAGAGGTGGTTGGCCATTGCCTGTCTCCATGTCACACCTCTGGTATTCCTTGGAGGTCTCCCATCCAAATACGAGCCAGAGCCAACCCTGCTTAGCTTCCAAGATCTGGTGAGATCTGGCTATCCTGGGCTATCCTGGTCAGGGTTTACAAGGGGGTGATTGTTTAAGATTGCACGGTGAGAGTGTGTAGAGAAAATGTACACTTATCTATGTCCTCTTTTGAGAACTAGGTCCTCCTGATTTCAAGTCCCCCAGATGATGTGAGCCTGCTTCGGCGGGGAGGGCAGGATACGAAAGAAAGAAAGAAAGAAAGAAAGAAAGAAAGAAAGAAAGAAAGAAAGAAAGAAAGAAAGAAAGAAAGAAAGAAAGAAAGAAAGAAAGAAAGAAAGAAAGCCACAGCAAGGTTGCTGATGTGCCTCCCTAGATGGGAGCACATCCGACTGGCACTGGCGGCACTGCACTGGCTGCCTGTAGCATACCAAATTTGCTTCAAGGTGCTGGTGCCAGCCTTTAAAGCCCTGAATGGCCTGGGTCTGACCTACCCGAGGGACTGCCTTTCCCCATATATACCCCAGAAAGCACTACAGTCTGGGGCCCAACTCTGCCTGGTTATACCAGGCCCCAGAGAAGCCAGGCTCGCTGCCACTGGGGGAGAGCCTTTTCGGTGGCGGCCTCTTACTGGTGGAACGAGCTCCTGAAGGAGAGCAGGGCCCTGCGGGACCTGATGCAGTTCCGCAGGGCCTGTAAGACAGAGCTCTTCCACCAGGCTTACGAATAGGGGCCACCACCTCTTTTTCTCTCCCCCCCCCCCCATTCTATGACCACCAAGGCGCGGCCAGAAATTACCATCTGGCTCCAGTGCTATTGACATTGGGGCCTGAAAACGTTGGGAGTATACGGTATATAATCTATTACCCTGAGCACTTTATTTAAATTATTACTGCAACTCATGAATGTTTTTAAGTTTTTAAATTGTTTTAATTGTTGATGTATTTATGAACCTTGGCTTGCCAAGTCTGTAAGCCGCTCTGGGCCTGCAATAGCAGGAGGGGAGAGTAGCCTATAAATCGAAGAAATAAATAAAATAAATAAGAAGAAAGAAAGAAAGAAAGAAAGAAAGAAAGAAAGAAAGAAAGAAAGAAAGAAAGAAAGAAAGAAAGAAAGAAAGAAAGAGGAGAGGTTAACCATTTTATGCTATTAAGGCATATTCTGAGAACCCTGACCACATAAAATTAGAGACCATTTTTCTTACAGATCGATTTGAGTCTGATTGGTAGGGAGACCGTCCGCTAACAGTCAGTGGTATGTGTGTTTTTACAGGGTCTGGTAAGTGGTCTGACCTCTCCAATCCTGTACAGATACTAGAGATGTTCATTCCTGCTGATCACAGCCACCAGCCTTAATTCTTTCCATTTCTTCTGAGGTATCCTGTCTATGGATCTGAGTGGGTTTTTAAAAAATCCAAAATGGGAAAGATACTGCTGGAATGATAACACTGGAACGTTTAGCCTCTCTAACAGTTACATGAAACCCTTTAATCTGTATTATCTCTGCAATGCTTTGTTGTTGCTGGCTGAGCAATGAGAAAAACTGTAGAAGATGAGTCCTTTAGAAAGAGAAATACAGCTTGGGATTTCTAAACGGTAAGAAAGGCCTTCAGATTATATTGAACAGAGCGGGACCAAGTAAAGTTGGTCGGGAAAAGGAGAGTGCCCATAAATGCAGTAACACTAGCATTTTTAAATGGAGAACAGCCAACATGAAACCGGACACAAGGCATCACAACTGGATGTGCTACAAGCATAGAACAGCTGCTGAGAATACACTTCTTTCCCTCATATCTCCCCAGTAATGTCTGGTACAAGAAACATGTGAAGCCATCGTGTTTAGCATTTCTGTGGCACCTAGAAGGAGCAACCAATGAGTTGCAATGACAATGGGAAACTGCTGAACCCAGTGATATTGCAGGACACATTTCTTTGATAGATGTTCTGAAGGGAGGTTCCTATGGTGTTGCACCGATGCATAACAGATTTTCCTGCAAACTTGAGGGATCCCCTAGGTTGACAGAAAAATATGAAATAAAAAATAAAATATATAGGGAGGTTTACATCCCCCCTGTTAGGGACAATTAAAGACTTCCCCCTCCCCCACACCCTCATATACAATTATGTTGGCTGCCAAAATCAGTGGGTAACTGGACATATGTTTCAATTTCTAGGACAAAAATCAAAATTTTGAGAAACTCATGAAGCAAGAAGCATGTGCTGTCCCAGCTTTTAAATTTATAGTGTTGACCTTCACTGTTCTTCCACATAAGGTGAAAATGGGTTAGGACATCAGCATTCTATGCCGACATATTCTCTCTAGATACCTAGAATGTTGTAAAGTATCCATGACGCACAGCAGTGCAGACTAAGTCCTAGAGAGAGCTTCTTCATGAGCAATTATTTCATGGCAGGGGGTTGTCCCACTCAAATAAACGGAGATGCCTTTGTGGATGGCGAGCTACCAGAATATTTTAGAGTCTCCGTACTTACAGAAACCTACTGGACTTTTATTTATTTACAACCATCTTTTCTCCCCAGTGGGGACCCAAAGTGGCTTATGAAATTGTCCCTTCACACTCCATTTTATCCAGACTTCAACAACTCTGGGAGGTAGGTTAGGCTGAGAGTGAACCCACAAGCCTCTTACTAAGGGGCCATGCAATGGAGTCTACCAGCTAACTATGTCTATATAGGTGTTTAGTTAGATTTAGATTTGGGGCTTGGGAAGTGATTCTAAATTTAGAGTACCTACTCACAATGCCAACCTAAGCAGAGTTACACACCCTTCCACTGAAGTTTATGCTTAGCCGGCCAATCACTGGCTAGGCGGGATATAAATCCAATTAAATAAATAAATAAATTAGAAGACTGTTGAGCTTTGGCTTACCTTCTAATGAACTACTAGTCCCATGCACCTCCAACAGAGTCGGAGGAAGTGCGTGGGCTGGACCAATGATATGGGAGCGAGGATAGCAGGTAAGCACGTGGGCGGCGGGGTGAGCAAGCAAAGCAGCAGGAGCCAGAGGCTCCAGGATCCTGGGCCAAGAGGGCAACAAAACTCCCCCTGCGTACCTGTCCGGACACTGCTTCCCATGCTGCAAGCTGCCTTGTGGCCAAACAAAGGATGGGGGCAGCTGTGGAGCGGCCAGCCCTTTTCCCTGTGTGATGGCACGCCCCCAACCCTTTGGGACCCTGCCATTGGTCCCTGGGATGAGTGGGAAGGGCCACGTTACCTGCTGCTCCATGCCCTGCCCCCAGCCTCTGGGCCATTCCCCCCTTCCCCACTTTGGCAACGTAGGTCAGGCCTTCCCCGCTTCTCATTCTGTTATCCTCTCCCCAGAGCCCGGAAAACAACTCTGTGGGAAGAAGCCATGTGATCCCTCTTTGCTGAGATATTACCTATACGCTAGACCACAGGAAAAGAACTCCCACTTGGTCTCCATAATAAATCAGGCCTCTGTCAGACTCACGGGGGAGGACAAGTTTGCATCTGAGAGGTGGGCATCCAGAGAACCTCTCTTACAGGCCTTTGTTCTTTCCTGCCGCCAGCTCACTCTGGCTTACCTCAAAAGATTTCCGTGGAAGATAAGAAAGAATATGCAATCAATACATGTAGAAACCAGGCTTAGTCATATTCAAATCAATAGGACAAAGAGCCTGTGCGCTTAAGTATAGTTTTGTGGGTTGCAGCCTAAGGCAGACTGTTCTGGTGGCACAACTCATTTCATCCACCCTGCGCTGTAACAAAGAAGTTTGGAATGGTTGCCAGGTTTAGGCACAAGGTGAAAGTCACTCTCCTTCCCCCCCCCCCCCCAAGTCACGTGTGATTCCCATGGTGGTTCACTTCACTTTCACTCTTGCGCGGTTGTGAGCAAGCAGAGGCAGGCAGGGATTTTACAGTGTACGGCTGTATTATGTTTGTAACACTACTGTGGGTTAAAGAGCTTGAGGACTGAGACTTCCATCCACCTCAATATAATTCAGTTGTCTTCTTTCAGACACCTGCAGTACAAACTGAGAGCCAGCTTGGCGTAGTGGTTAAGTGTGCAGACTAGGGTTGCCAAGTCCGGGTTGGAAAATACCTGGGGACTTTGGGGGTGGAGCCAGGAGAAGGTGGGGTTTGGGGAGGGGAGGGGCCTCAGCATGGTACAATGCCATAGAGTCCACCCTTCAAAGTAGCCATTTTCTCCAGGGGAGCTGATCCCTGTCAGCTGGAGAATAGTTGTAAAGGCGGGAGATCCCCAGGCCCCACCTGGAGGCTGGCAGCCCTAGCGCGGACTCTAATCTGGGAGAACTGGGTTTGATTCCCCACTCCTCCACTTACACCTGGCTGGATGACCTTGGGCAAGCCATAGCTCTGGAGCACCTGTTTTCTCAAGGACAGTTGTCTCAGATCTCTCTCAGCCCCGCCTACCTCACAGGGTGCCTGTTGTGGGGAGGGGAAGGGAAAGGACTTTGTAAGCTGCTCTGAGACTCCAAGTAAGTGAAGGGCAGGGTATAAATCCAATCCCTTCTTCTCCTTCAATCCTACACAGAGTTACTTCAGTGAAAGCCCAGTGAAGCCAATGGGTTTCAGCTAAATAGTACTGTTAGCCTGGAGGAGCACCTCAGTCTTAAACATGTTGTGCTGTGCAGCAGGGCCAGTTCCAGATTCTGAGGAACCCTGGGCAGAGAATTTCCATGGCCACCTCCCCTTTTTCTAGGGTTGCCAGCCTCTAGAGACCAGCTGACAGAGACCAGCTCCCCTGGAGAAAATGGCTGCTTTGAAGAGTGGACTCTCTGGCATTGGACCATGCTGAGGCCCCTCTCCTCTCCTCCCCAAACCCCGCCCTCTCCTGGCTCCACCCCCAAAGTCTCCAGTTATTTTCCAACCCAGACCCGGCAACCCTACCTCTTTCACCTACTGCCAGATCCCCACCCATGCCTTCCTTTCCTTCTCCCCACCCATGTGCCTCCCACCTGATTGTGTGTCCTTCCCCTGCCCACTTGTGAACTCTTCCACTGCCCATGTTCACCCCTGCCCGCAGCCCTTTTCCTAGTGGCAGTAGGCAGTGGGTGTAGCTGGGAATGTGGTAGAGAGCTAGCAAATAAGTGAGCAGGGGGTCAACAGCAGTCGGCCGTGCCAAAATCCATGGGCCTTGGCAGCTGCCCCTCCTGAGGTTATGCTGACACCAGCCTTGGTGCCCTGTATGGGGATGTAAAGGCCCAGGGAAGTAGTTCTTCTAGAGATAAGTCAACAGGGCCCTATAAACTGCCTGGAGCAGGGATAGCCTTGGAACCATAAGCAAGTTCATGGTAAAAGACTGTATGACTGGTACCAGTAAGAGTTTTTCCACACAGGCACAGGGATGTGTTGTTTCCCCACTGCTGCAGAAGATGCCAATAGGGCTTCCACCGTTCAAGTTTCTTGTAGTTTTTCTGCCACAGTCCCCTGGTAGAGGAAACCCCCGTGCACCACCGGGGCTTTTTCAGTCTTTCTTAAATTGACAATTGAATATATTTGTATCCATAGGCATCAACTACGGGGGGGCTCGAGCCTCCCCCGAAATTTCCCGGGGGAGGGCTCAGCCACCCCTGGCAAAATGGAGCGCCCGCCGGTGGCCAGTCAGCCGGCCAGCTGGCTGCCGTCGCTGCGTCTCCTTCCCCTCCACCCCCGGCCTGCCCTCCTGCCTCCCTGGGGCGGGGGGGGAGAGAGAGGCGGCAGGGACATGGTCCCGTGCTTCGCGCGCGTGGCAGTCAGCCGGCCAGCTGGTTGCCAAAACCGGGTCTACCTCCCTGGGGCCCGGGGGGGGGGGGAGAAGTGGCAAGGACATGGTCCCGTACGCTTCGCACGCGCTTCGCATGCGCACACGAAAGAGGCTCCCCCCCGGGGATTTACAAAGTCTACGCCCCTGTTTGTATCATTATACCCGGGCTGCTAAGAGAGGAGCTGGGTGGGACAAAATCAGGGGGCAAGTTTGCTGGGGTGGGGTGGCTGAAGCTGGCATCATTCTGTATTCATGGAATGCATTTAATTTTTTTTTTCCAGTACTGTTCTGACGGCAACCATTAGGGGTGAAAGGAATGCAGAGTGCTGTCAAGAGCAGTATCTGACCCTGCCGGCTTGGCCTTTCTGCAAAGTTGACGAAAAAGGCTAAGATAGATCCAGGGGGGTCAGCCGTGTTGGTTTGAAGCAGCAGAACAAATTTAGAGTCCAGTGGCACCTTTAAGTCCAGCAAAGGTTTATGTAAGGTATGAGCTTTCGAGTGCAAGGCACACTTCTTCAAATACATTGGAACAGTAGGTAAGGTTCAAAACTGTCTATAAGTCTGAACCTTACCTGCCATTCCAATGTGTTTGAAAAAGTGTGCCTTGCACACGAAAGCTCATACCTTTACAGGGCTCCGTTGGGGCCGGGGCGCGCCGGAGCGCCGCTCCGGGAGAGAGGAAGCGGGGGGGCGGGCACTTAAGAAAGCCCCGCCCCCCGCTCGCTCTTCCCAGGCTGCCGCAGGCTGCCGCAGGCCTGGAAAGAAGCCCCCTCCCTCCCCCCGTCACTGCTCCCGGGGCCGCGGCAGAGCGCTGCCGGCCCGGAAAGCCCCTTCCCTCCCCCCCAGTCAGTGGTCTTGGGCAGGTCGGTGGAGTGGCGGGCACCGCTTTGCTCTCCCCTCAAAGTTTCCCATCCACTGGGACAAGCCAGAGAGGAGAGACACTCGTTGGCCCGTCGGTCTTTGAGCAAGCAGCTGCGGCCCCTCGCTCCCGGCCGGGCTTGGCAGTTCTGTGACTGCGCGGTGCCCACTGCCCGCCCCCAGACTCCACTGAGAACGAGGCAGCCGCGCTGGCATTCCTGGAGGGCTCCTGCGCTTGAAGATGACCCTCGGGGGTCAGGGAGCCGCGGGAAGAAGACGAGGGTGGCGGGGATGGCCGCTGAGCAAGACCCGGGGGCTCGCCTGCTGGCCCTGGGGAGGAGAAACCCCTTCCCTCCCCCCTCCCACTGCTCCCGGCCGGGCTTGGCAGCTCTGTGACTGCACGGCGCCCCCCGCTCCGCCCCCGGACTCCGCTGAAGGCGAGGCAGCTGCGCTGGCGTTCCTGGAGGGCTCCCGCGCTTGAAAGGGAGCCGCGGGAAGAAGACCACGGCGGCGGGGACGGCCGCCGAGCAAGACCCGGGGGCTTGCCTGCTGGCCCGGGAGGAGGGAGGGGGCACAATTCGCCGCTGCGTAGGGCCCGCTTGGGCAGGGCTCAGCTCCCGGGGGGTGGAAAAAAGGCGCGAAGCTGAGGCCAGCGGGACCACTGGCTCGAGGTTCTCACGAGGCGGCCGCTCTTCAAGGAAATGGGCGCACTGCCCGCCGGATTCTGAGGGGCCTTTCTGCCCAGTCTTTGGAAGGGGGGGGACTCGTCGGGTCGCCGGCCCCGGGGAGGAGAAACCCCTTTCCTCCCCCCTCCCACTGCTCCCGGGGCTGCGGCAGAGCGCCGCCAGCCCCGGGAAGCCCCTTCCCTCCCCCCCCGTTACTGCTCCCGGGGCCCAAGCAAGGGGGGGAGGAAACGCCGGCCCCAGTGGGGTGAGAAGCGTCCCTCCCTTCCTTCTCTCTCTCTCTCTCCCCCCACCTACCTACCTACCTTCCTGTTCCTTCCTTTCCCCCTTCCTTCCCCTCTCCCTTCCTTCCTTCCTTTCTTCTCTCTCTCTCTCCCCATCTACATACTTACCTTCCTGTTCCTTCCCCTCTCCCTTACTTCCTTTCTTCTCTCTCTCTCCCCCACCTACCTACCTACCTTCCTGTTCCTTCCTTTCCCCGTCCTTCCCCTCTCCCTTCCTCCCTTTCTCCCCCCTTCCTTCCTTCCTTCTCTCTCTCTCTCTCTCCCCCCACCTACCTACCTACCTTCCTGTTCCTTCCTTTCCCCCTTCCTTCCCCTCTCCCTTCCTTCCTTCCTTCTTTCCTTCCTTCCTTTCTTCTCTCTCTCTCTCTCTCCCCACCTACATACCTACCTTCCTGTTCCTTCCCCTCTCCCTTCCTTCCTTTCTTCTCTCTCTCTCCCCCACCTACCTACCTTGCTGTTCCTTCCTTTCCCCGTCCTTCCCCTCTCCCTTCCTTCCTTCCTCCCTCTCTCCCCCCTTCCTTCCTTCTCTCTCTCTCTCTCTCCCCCCACCTACCTACCTACCTTCCTGTTCCTTCCTTTCCCCGTCCTTCCTCTCTCCCTTCCTTCCTTCCTCCCTCTCTCCCCCCTTCCTTCCTTCTCTCTCTCTCCCCCACCTACCTACCTTACTGTTCCTTTCTTTCTTTCTTCCTTCCCCCCTTCCTCCCTTCTTTCTTCCTCCCTCCCTCCTTCCTTTCTTCCTTCCTTTCTTTTTCTTTCTTCTCTCTCTCTCTCCCCCACCTACCTACTTTTTTTCCTATTCCTTTCCTTCCTTCCCCCTCCCTCCCTTCTTGCCTTCTGACACACCTGACGTCAGGGATGTGTGGCCTTATGACACTTCCGGTGACGTCAGGGGGTGTGGCATATGCAAATAAGTTATGCTAATGAGCTCCTGCACCTCTTTTTTTAGGAAAGGACCCCTGCCTTTGTACAACAGATCAGTGGCCCCGTGTGTCCCTAGCCTAACTAAAGGCTGGAGTCCAGTGAGTAGGCTTCCTCAGCTGTTTATTGCAGTAAGCAGGAGGGACACTACGTGGGGCCTAAGCAACCACAAATCTGGTCTGCCCTCTGCCGAAACCAGGAAGGGCAGAGAGTTTTACACCCAAAATGACATAGATTTCATTTATAATCCATCAGAGACATCGTTGGTTACAGGTACATTGGCATCATTTGAGTTGGCAGATTTCCATCAGTAACCCACAATTTGGGGTTCAGTTGCATTCATTTACATTGTTTATTTGACAAGGAACACAAAGGTCTTCATCTGGAGAGTCTCAAAGACTTTACATATGTATGCAGGGGAAGCATCCTCCATAAGAGGTATGAATCACGCCCTGATGTTTTGGCCTTATCAGCCTCTCTGGAGCCAGTTGTGCCAGTTATCCCAGCAGGGTGCCCCTCTGTGAAAGTCAGAGCCTGCTTTCTTGTACATTCTAACGTAGGGTTGTTGGGCCATAAATCTCAGTGCAGAGAGGCAATACAAGGACATTTCAAGATGACCAAAAATGCTTCCGGTTTTAGGCAGGCTAGGCAGGCCTCCCTTTCAGCAAGAGATTCTTCAGTGTTTGAAATTACAAGGTGGGTGCCTCTTTGTCAAGATGCAGAGAAAAGCAAGGCAGTGCTTCTTTTATTCATTCAACTTCCATGAGCTTGGCCTATTATGCTAACAGGCAAAGAGCAGAAGCTATAACATAGGTACTAACATGTCTACATAAGATTACTATGACTTCTATGTCACATGGGGTCTGAATAAAAACATAACTTGGTTTCTGGTCCCACACCTTAAATAAACTTTTGTTGGTCTTAAAAGTGCCACTGGAGAAACCCTTGCTTCTCAGATCCGGCTAAACCCATCAACCCAGCCAGCACTGGAGCAAGGCAAGACTAGCCAGGACAAGCTACAGTCTAAGCCAGGATGCAGCCTTCTGACAAGATCATTATCTTCAGCCGTCTATGGTTTCCTTTTTCCTTTAGTTCCACCCAGCTCATGCATAGCCAGATCTTGCAAAGGGGCAGCCCTGTTAGTTAGTGGTAGCAATTAAAAAAAACAAAACCCTTTGTTGCCCTTTCCTACATTTTTCTAGCACTTTTCACACTTTCCCCCTCCTTTGTCTTCCTCTCTTCCTTTCATGATATGCCATTTTTTCTGTCTCTAATTCTTCTCCCTCCACCCCCTTATTTTCCAGTCTTAACTCCTTCTCATCCACCCTGGTTGCTAACTCAGAACATATTTAATACTAGTATAGCTGCAAACCTTTGTTAATATTATGAACAGAAGGGGGGTAGTTAATATAGAAGGGGGTAGTTAATATTTCCCCATAATCTATCAAAGTAGTAAAAGTATGCTCCCCCCACCTTTTACATGAATGATAATAAATGATAATCTGCCTCAGTGGTAACAGATGATGAACAGGAGTTAGAAGTTTGTATTTACTTATTTACTTACTTTATATGCCACCTTTCTCCCCAAGGAGGACCCAAGGCAGCTTACATCATTCTCCTCTCCTTCATTTTATTCTCACAACAACCCTGTGAGGTAGGTTAAGCTGAGGTAGATTAGCTAGGCTAGGCTGAGAGTGCGTGACTGGCCTAAGGTCACCCATCAATCTTCCATGGCAGAGTGGGGATCCAAATCTGGGTTTCCAACACTTTAACCAGGGTACAAATTTCCACTGCAAATAGCATGCAGGGGAGGTCCTAAAAAATCACCTGGACCATAGTATTTCAGTTCCTTTCATTTTTGGCCCTGAAACTCCCATGATCATCCTGAAACTGGTAGCCAATTTTGAGATTCCTAGTTTTATTTCCTGAGTCGTGCCTGCCACAAATGGGCAGACAGATGGACACACATATACTTTTATTATTATAGGTGGATGGTAACAGCCAACCAAGTGATTTGTTTTGTTATGATATTTGGTCTGGATCAGGATTGGGGGGGGGCAGATAGAATCTTTGTCTGGGGGCCGATGGTTGCTCTCGGCAGCCCAATATAGCAAACTATGTATCAGGTTCTCTAAATTCCCAGCTTTCATTAAAAAAAAGCATGCAAAAGAAAGGTACTGCAGTATGGTGAGCATCCCTATAGGTAGTCTGCAGTAAGCCCTTGTTTTCTTCGCCCCCTTCTGCCGCCGCTGCCCCCCCCCCCCCCGGATACAAACTAAACTCACCCAATGCGCTTCGAAAAATCTCCTTACTATTATTCAGATGGTTTTGACATTCTTGAACACTCATCATATTCTCTTGCATTGCCAAACCCCCTTCTGAGTCATCCCTGGGTTTAACTCTCTGCTTATTTGTCCTCAGACGATTGTGCGCTTTCCCCGTCTGTGGTCACAGGATGACACAGTCACCTAGTTGCTAATTAGGCCTGCACCTCTCCTTTCATCCAGCAATGGCTTTCGACATCTGATCTGGGTAAAGGCAACTCCAGGTTGTATAACAATGTGTTTAGTCTTGTCTCTTTCCCTTCCACTCCATCCCAAAGGCTGCTCGGGATTACCTGACCCCACCCGCTACTGATGGGCATTTTGAGTCATGCCCCATTAGACATATGCCCACGGATGCCAGCTCAGCATTCTGGCCGCAGAGCCAACGTCACTCCATACAGAAAATGCTGATTGAATCATTTGGATGTAATTAGACTGGTTCCATGTCTGTCTCGTTTAAATACTAAGTGATGGGCCCTGCATGGCTTGACACACGAATGCTTCCTTATACAGCTCGTGAGGCAATTTGTATCATAAACATGGAAAAAGCATGCGGTTCTCTATGAAGGCCACAAGGCAAAAAGGGCTGTTTTGAGTAAAGGAGACATCTACACCACACTAGACCTTTACTTATAGTTTTGTTTGTTAAAAAGGAGTTTTTATTGCTGAAAAGCCTGTTGTTTTTTTTAAAAAGGGCACAGTATTATGTCTGTTTGGTACTGAGACACGGAAGCTAGCAATACTCTTCACAGGTCCTTTCTTGTGCACTGTATGTTCTTGTGTGGGCATGCCACTCTTTGTTTATATATTGTTTTCAATTGAGTGAAATTAGGGGAAGAGGTCAGGCTATATTAAACACCAAGCCAAGCATGTGACAGAGAAGAGCAACTCGAGCCAAATGTGCAACCCACAAGCTAACAAGGTGCCCCAATGGGAATGGGGGAAAAAAACAAAACACAGGAGAGCTGTCAAGCACCTAATAAACCACAGACCTGGCTGGGTTCAGCTTGGTGGATCACAAAGGTACTGTGCAAATTGGGAGCCCTGTTTCAATGCAGTTACCTGAGAGCATCTGACTGCAGAAAGTGGTCTGGAGTCCTGGTTCATGTGCCAGGCCTTGTCCAAACTTTTCCAGAGTACAGGACACGTTGACTGCCCTGTTACTGATGTCTCGTTCTCGTTGAGGTTGTAAATTTGTGTCTGAATTGTTCCCCTTCAGGCACTAGACGGTAGCTCACTTGGAATCAGGGATTCAGACTAAATCTAACCCTAACCTAAACCTCAACCTTTAGCCCAAAATTGATTTATTTTCTTCTGTGGACTGGAACTAAACCTAAATCTAGCATCTCTTGATTACCCTGAATGTGAACTAACCCCCCCCCCCCCCCGTTTCCCCACCATTTACGATTTTGTTTCCAGTTCAGTTTGAAGGCAACCATGAGATTTTAGATATAGGTTCAGTGGGGGGGGGGGGCTTCTATGAACTTGTCTTTAAATTAAGGCACACATTTAATTTCACTTAATAGTTTCATGGGAGTTTCCACCTATAGGCTTATGGCACAGCCCAGACACTAGGGTTGCTAGCTCCTGGTTGGGGAATACCTGGAGATTTGGGGGGGGGGGTGTCCCTGGAAGGGTGGGGTTTGGGGAGGGACCTCAGCAGGGTATAAAGCCCAGAGTCCACCCTCCAAAGCAGCCATTTTCTCCAGGGAACTCATTTTGGTCTTCTGTAGAGTGATTGTTAACAGTGGAAAATCTCCAGATACCACCTGGAGGCTGGCAACACTAGGTTTATCACTTCAAAGAGAAATAGGCCTCAGTAACAGAATAGTCAACATGGTCTATGTTATGGAGAACTTCCAGGAAGCCACAATAGTGATAATAATTCTATGCCACTTTTCATAGCCTTCCTGACATCTAGTTTTATATGTGGAGGAACACATTTTTCAAGCAGCATTTAATCACCACCTGAGGTCTGAAATGATTAACCCCAAAAGACAAAATAACAGTGCCCATTTCCCCAGATGTCCGATGAATGTTGAAATAATGGTCAGAATCGTTTGAATGGTTAGAGAAGGACATACATTCTTCCTAACTCAGCATCTGAAAGCAGCCTTTCCCTTTTCCCTTTCCCATTTAAGACAGCCTACCATCTTTGGTCTGAACAATTCAGAAAGTATATAGGAAATATTTGGACACTGCCCCTGACACCCAATGTGCAGTTTTATATTATCAGTGACTGAAAATAGATTGGCTGAAATATAGGAAAGTGTGGTAGCAACACACTGGGTACACCCTTTGTAGGTGTTTGTGGAGGAGGACAGAGGAGGACAAGTGTTGGGGGTTTGTGCCCCAGCCTGGCCCTCTGCCACACAGGGGTCACTGGGGAGGGTGCAGAAATGTTTCTGAACTGTTGGCTGGAAACCATACCCCAGGACTGGAGAAGGAGGGGAGACAGCTGCTTTCTGGCACTGAGCTGGCAGGGGCCATGGAGGGGTGTACTAGAGGCAGGAGAAGCAACAGGGAGTTTTGTGTAAGGGGAGGATGCTCCTCCCCCAAATCAGTGTCAGAGATGTCTCCAAAGAGTGCTATCAGCTGCTGTTGTCTGGGCAGTGCTAACAACTCTTTGTCCTCTCTGGAGAGCCTCAGGAACAGAAATGGGGAAAGCAGCTCTGAGACCTCTGGTGATTCCCTCTAGGAGCAGGCTCCTGTAGGCTGGGAGGATGGGTTTGGTGCCCAGGGATGGGAGCCTGTGGTACAGGGGTGGTAGAGGACTACTTCTTCCCCATGACGAGCGCTCTTTGTACCCACTTTCACCCTCATGACACAGAGGGGATGGTTCACAATCAGGACGGGTGAGAGGGTACAAAATGTGGGTCCTCAGCCAAGGAACCCACTACCTAAGCCCCTCTACTTGGTGTGAACAGAGAGACAAGTGGCTCAGAGCTCTGAGTCCACCAAGACCCCCAAAACCCAGCAGGGGAGAGGAATCACAATCAAAATGTGGATCCTCAGCCAAAGAACCCACTAGCAAAGCCCTTCTGCTCAATATGAGCAAAGAGACAGGGTGGCTCAGAGCCCTGAGTCCACCTAATACCCAAATCCCAGCAGTGGAGAGGAGTTCCCAACCACAAGGAATATGCTCTGCTAGTTTGCTTATAAGAAGTTCCCTGCTTCTCTCTGTAACTGCGAACAGCCAAGAGAAAACAGGTTGCAAGATAGATAGATTAGATAGATAGATAGATAGAGAGATAGAGAGATAGAGAGATAGAGAGATAGAGAGATAGAGAGATAGAGAGATAGATAGAGATAGAGAGATAGAGAGATAGAGAGATAGATAGATAGATAGATAGATAGATAGATAGATAGATAGATAGATAGATAGATAGATAGATACCGACTGCTGGTAACCCACTGCAAGAAAAACATAAACTCATGCCCCGGTACCTGACCAAGAGCCCCTGTTAATGCTACTTGAGCTGTGGTTTCAGGTCTGTCAGCTCCAAGGGTATCTTTATGCCTCACATCTCCACCAGTTACCGCCCACGATGCTCTCCAGTTACACCGAAGCCGAGAAATAACTCAGCCAAACCCCAACAAGCTGAGGCCCATTTGTCTTTTTCAACACTATGAAAGGTGGCAAGAATAGCATCATTAACCTTCTGTGTAGATTCAGGTGGGTAGCCGTGTTGATTTGAAGTAACAAAACAGAATTCAAGTCCAGCGGCACCTTTAAGTCCAACGATGTTTTGTTCAAGGTATAAGCTTTCGTGTGCACACACACTTCTTCAGATACATTGAAATGGAAGTTACCAGTCCATACGTATAGGTAGAGGGTGAGCAGCAAATTAGCATACAACATAATGAAGATGTTTTAACAGGTGCAAGGACCAAACAGTTATAACAAGCTTTGTTTATAATATGGTGACCATTTGTTTGGATTCCAATCCTACAGACAGAGATTCTCACTTGAGAGGTCTACAGCGAACATTTGGGGACTAAAATACCCACCTGATGAAGTCAAGAAGCAGATTAACAAAGCCAGAGTGGTACCCAGAGAAAGTCAGTTAGAAGACAGGCCAAAAAGAGACAATAACAGAACACCACTAGTAGTCGCATTCAGTTCTCAACTCAAAACTGTTCAGCGCACCGTCAATTATTTACAACCTCTACTGCATAATCAGTTATCTTTCACAAACATTGGGGAGGGGCAAACCTTTTCTTACACACGGACAGCCCCCCAGTCTTAAACAACTCTTCATCCACAATAATACAACAACTAACTTGAACATGGACACTGGTACCAGAGCTTGCAATAAACCCAGATGCTAACTTTGCTGCCACATGCACCCAGACAACGCAATCACTGGACCTAACAACATCAACGACACCATCTCAGGCTTATTCAGTTGCTCATCTTCTAACACTGTATATGCCATTCAATGCCAACAATGCCCTTCCGTTCTCTACATATGGCAAACAGGTCAAACATTTTGCCAAAGGATAAATGAACACAAATCTGCCATTAGGAATCACAAGACTGAGAAACCTGTAGAGAACACTTCAGCCTTCCAGAACATTGAGTGGGTGACCTCCAAGTAGCTGTTTTATTGCAAAGGAACTTCAGGAACAGACTGGAAAGGGAAACTGCTGAATTACAAGTTATTACAACACTTAGAACAGCCCCCACCCCGACTTAACGGGGATATTGGTTTCTTATCTCACTACATATGCTAATCTCATTCAGTCCTTACATCTGTATTCTCACCAGGGCTCATTTCGTAGCTTGAGCTCCTCTGCATATTAGGCCACACACCCCTGATGTAGCCAATCCTCCAAGTGCTTACAGTAGACCCTGTAAGAAGAGCTCTGTAAGCTCTTGGAGGATTGGCTACATTAGGGGTGTGTGGCCTAATATGCAAAGGAACTCCTGCTACGAAATGAGCCCTCATTCTCACCAAGAAGGGCCATACATCCTCTTTATTTTATTGTATTTCTTATTTGGAATAGTAGATTGGAATAGTGATTGTAATACAATGCAATGAATAGTAGAATGTAATGTAATTTTGAATGGTCAATTGGAGTGTGTTTCTCTGGTCTGGTGAGAGAGAAGACATAACACTGCACAACCAATCACCTCACCTTAAAGAAAAGGATGCTGTTAGTTACTTCCATGCTTGAGAGGAGATGGCCGGAGCATACCAGGGTCTCAGTTAATTACTCTCAGCATTCCACAATTAAGAAGGGTACACTTACACATCAATCTCCAATTCTGATATATTTATTTGCTTCATTATGTTTTCCTCTGGAATTAAATCCAAACAAATGGTGACCATATAAACTAAGCTTGTTATTCCTGTTCAGTCCTTGCTTCTGTTCAACATCTTCATTATGTTGTATGCTAGTTTGCTGTTCACCCTCTACCTATATGTATGGACTGGTAACTTCCATTTCAATGTATCTGAAGAAGTATGCATACACACAAAAGCTTATACCTTGAAAAAAAACTTTGTTGATCTTAAAAGTGCTACTGAACTTGAATTCTGTTCTCTAACCTTCTCTGTGTCACTGCGAATTTGGGGAAAGCCCGGGATTGCTACACTTTACATTTTTCCAGCCACAGGACTATAATAATGAGTCATCATGAGTAGTTAAAGTTCCATTCATGATAAGTATGTTAGCAGTGTCCTGTTGGGCACATGAGAACAGGAGAGAAAAGGAGCCACTTTAGCTCTCCCCTCGAACACATATCTGTGGGAGAGGCTTGAGGAAATCTAGAGGCAAATTTGGATCAGTTCCTTGGCAAATTAGGACATATGAACACACAAACATAAAGCTGCCTTATACTGAATCAGACCCTTGGTCCATCAAGGTCAGTATTGTCTACTCAGACTGGCAGCAGCTCTCCAGGATCTCAGGTAGAGGTCTTTCACATCCTGCCTGGTCCTTTCAACTGGAGACGCTGGGGATTGAACCTGGGACCTTCTGTGTGCCAAGCAGATGCTCTATCACTCTGAGCTGTGGCCCCTCCCCAAATCCCAGCTTTTGCCTGATCAAGAGGTCAGTGTGTTTGGATGCCCACTAGGATCTATACTGCAAGAGGGTTCTTCTCCATGAATTTCAGTGAGGTGACCCCCATTCCAGGCTCAAAATATCAGCCAAACCATCCTGTGTCAATTCCTTCCCTTTGCATAAACAAGGAGTCTGTTTTCCGTGGAGCATGTCCCTGCTTGAAAGAAACCTGGCCATTACAATACTTAGCATCAGGGGGAGCTCTGTGCATGACAGATAAGTATGGCCACAATGGCAATAGTTCTCATTCAAGTTTTTTTCCCCATCTCCATTTACATTATGTCGGCTTCTTCGCTTAATTACAGAGGGCACAGGACATGATGGCCATCATTTGCTCAGGTGGCTTTGGAAAGACAAATTCATGGAGAAAAAGTTTATGAATGGCTATTAGCCAGGCAGCTAATAGAATCTCCACGTACAAAGGTAGTTTACATGCTGGGAACAAACAACAAAGAAAAGCCATTACTTTCGTGCCTTTGCTGTGAGCATTCAGCACCTGGCTCTCTACTAGAATAACTGATTACCAGCATAGCAGGTACCATACCTTTATCTGAAATGGACAGAAAGTTTCTAAACTACCCTCCATTGCCGCTTTCAGCTAACCTCTTATACAAAGCCAGCATGGTGTAGTGGTTAAGAGTGGCAGACTCTAATCTGAGAACTGGGTGTAATGTGATGCCCCTTTAATAAGAGCAGTCTCCCCAGCACAGGAGTAAGCTGTAAAGCCCAAAGTATTTATTACTCTACTGAGTTGGTGCCAGCCAGCATGTTGCTGATATCTGGCTCATCTGAGATGTTAATAAACTAAGTTGTTTGTTCCTTTCAATGCCTGAATATTATTTGGGTATTTTCTACATCTGCGGTTGATGCCAGATATTACATGGTGTTAGCAGTGGGATCACTTACTCCATCTGAGCAGTTGTTGTTCAGTTACACAGTCGAGTCCAACTCTCTGTGACCCCATGGACCACATCACTCCAGGTCCTCCTGTATTCCATCGTGCTCCAGAGTTTGCTTAACTTCATGTTCGTTGCATCGAGAACATTGTCTAACCATCTCATGCTTTGCCATCCCCTTCTTCTTTTATCTTCAGTCTTTCCCAGCATCAGAGTCTTCCCCAGTGAGTGCTCCCTTCTCATTTGGTGGCCAAAGTATTTGAGCTTCAGCTTCAGTATCTGGCCTTCCAGGGAACAGTCAGGGCTGATTTCTTTTAGGGCTGACTGATTTGATCTCCCTGCAGTCCAAGGGACTCTCAAGAGTCTTCTCCAGCATCATAATTCGAAAGAATCTATACTTTGGTGCTCAGCCTTCCTTATAGTCCAACTCTCACAGCCATACATTACTACTGGGAATACCACTGCTTTGACCATACAGACTTTTGTTGGCAGGGTGATGTCTCTGCTTTTTGTTATGCTGTCTAGGTTTGCCATCGCTTTCCTCCCAACGAGCAGGCGTCTTTTAATTTCATGGCTGCAGTTACCATCTGCAGTGATCTTGGATCCCAGGAACATGAAGTCTTTCACTGCTTCCGTGACTTCCCCTTCTATTTGCCAAGGAGTGATGGGACCAGATGCCATTATCTTAGTGTTTTTGATGCTGAGTTTCAAGCCAACTTTTGCGCTCTCCTCTTTCGTCCCCGGCAAGAGACTCTTGAGGCCCTCTTCACTTTCTGCCATTGGAGTGGTATTGTTATGCTCAAATAGAGAAGGATTATGCCCAAATAGAGAAGGAACTGCTTGCCGTATTGCATGCAATGAGAAAATTCCATCAGTGTGTGTTTGGTAAAATTGTTCTAGTTCAGACTGACCATAAACCAGCAGAAGTGAATGAACTAGAAGAGCATTTTAAAGTGTAGACAGTTCTGGTCAGGAGCCGAGTGCAAGGGCTGGAGATTTAAGCATGCCTCATCCCACCATGTTTCTAACTGGAGATAGTCCCACAGAGCTGTTGTTTGCACCACTGGAGTACCAAGTACAGGCCTAGAGCATAGCTTGCCAGGGTCATCTCAGGTTGGCAAAACAGCCTGGGGAGGAGGTTGCGTTTCCCCCATACTATGTTTCTGAGCCAAACTGCAGCACTGTGGCCTGCTTTTTAAAAGGGGGGGGGGAATGCTTCAGAACTTAGAACTCCTACCCGAAGCGTGGTTTGGCTCTCAATTGTTACCTGTTGGAACACTGGAAGATGACTGGGTCATTCTAGTTCAGCTGGCTACAGCTTTCACTGAAGATCAACAGGCAAGGAGGAGGGAAGGACTGGAACTGGTGCAGAAGCTAATGAAGAACAGTCTCAGACTTATCAGTTCATGTGAGTTCTCCGTCCTTGGAGCTAAAATTGGCATTCAGACTGTAGAAGCATCAGATAAAACCGGGGCTGCTGTCCAAAGAGTCCCTTCAGGCATCCATGAGGGCTCTCTACGCTTTCCATTCTGTGGACTGGTTCAACATAGTTACATTGCATTGTATTTGCAGCTCCAAGGAGGTTCTTTCACTTGCACAGCTGAATACAAGTTTACAACCGATGAGAGGATTGAAAACCCTGATATTTAAGAACAAATTGATCAGTGAAAAAAATTTCAGTTCAAGACACTTTATTACCAATGTTATGCTTTTCCATTTTGGGATTTTTTGGATGCAAAGTCTGAACCATCATAAACTGAAAGGTTCCTTTTCGACCAGAGGAGCTTAAAGGGTCGTGCCAAGGATACAGAAATCTTACATTCCCCCTGCATAGCAAGAATTGTTAGTCAAGCTAATTAATCTCCAGTAAGAAAATGATCAGAAAGATATGCTCATAACATGAAAGCTTGAACAAAATTTTCAGTTTGGAAAGAAAATTACACTGAAGGGGGGGAAATGGAATTTCCCTTACTGGGAGTTGAACCCAGGCCAAGTGGGTGGAAATCAGGAATCCTAATCACTGGATTTTCTTTAAAATGAGTAAAGTGATCTACATGTTGATGTATAAAATTATCTAGATCTACCCTTAGGAGCTTCTGCCATAACCTTCTTTGTATTTGTTTGCAGATACCTTCATTTTGCACCATATTTAATTGTAATGTATATTAATTTTGTTTCAGTTGTTACATTTGGTTTATTACTCTCTACTTAGTGCAGGGGTCATTTCGAGCAGAAGCTTGGGGAGCTCAACTCCAGGAGTTGGTGCCAGCCCCCCCCCCCCCGGTGGGGGAATGCCTGCTTGTGTCATGGCTGCAGCAAAATGACCCCGTCCCCTGGAAAGGTCTTTGTTCCTCCGACCAGCCTTCTGAAGGCTTCAGCCACCACTGAAGCTGTCCTCCCAGAATAGTGGTATTTCTGAGGCTTGGATTAGTAGATGTCTCCTCTCTGCCAGTCCTTCCTTCCTTCCTTCCTTCCTTCCTTCCTTCCTTCCTTCTCTCTCTCCTTTCTTTCTTGCCTTCTGACATACTTCCGGTCAGGGCTTTTTTTGCAGAAAAAGCCCAGCAGGAACTCAGTAGTATAATAGGCCACATCCAACAGCAGAAACTCATTAGCATATTAGGCCACACCCCTAACAGCACAGCTCCCTCCCAGGATTGGTTTCCCCAGGTGCCCCACTTCTTGCAGGGCGCATGGGGAACTTGAAGAGGGGAGGCAGTTTAAACTTCCCGTCCTGGATTGGCTTGGCTTCCCCTGGTGCCCTGCAGCTTGTGAGGCACCTGGGGAACCCGAGGGGGGGAGGCTGTAGGCATGGCCAACTTGGAAGCCAGCCGGAACTCCGTTTCTGTGCATTCCTGCCCCAAAATAGCCCTGCTTCTGGTGATGTCAGGTGGTGTAGCATATGCAAATAAGTTATACTAATGAGTTATGCTAATGAGCTCCTGCACCTCTTTTTCTATGAAATGACCCCTGACTTTGTGTGTATCTAACACTGTATTTATTCATTTATATATGTTATTTATGTAGTCTGCCTTTGTTACTGAGACTCATGGTAGATTACATAATGTAAGTCAGTACAATCAATAGGATGAGGAAACACCAAGAAAAACCAGTGTAATAACATTAGGGTAACATAAATCTGAAAGAAGGCATAAGTATTACACATGACATATTGAACAACACAAGAAATGGTGTTACATGAGTAGAAACAAATCTACGGAAACATTTTACCATGTCATTTTGTACAAGAGGGGAGCCCACAAGGACTTGAGGGGGCATTTCCCTTCTCTCACTATTCCCTTACTTCTCATTTCCCTTCTCTCACTATTTTTTCCTCTTCCCTCAAAGACCCCATCATTTCTCCCATTTTCCTGTTCCCTTCCTCATTTCAATCCATCAGCCAACATACCTTTATCTGCCCCTCTGTCTTCAGCTTTCTGTCCCCTTCCCTGCTCCTGGCAACCTCCCCTGAGAAAACCCCGTGCAGTGCTAGCTGCCGGTGGCAGGCACAGTTGCACAGTGGGGAACCCATGAGGACTTTCAGGGAGTACATCACGTTCCCCTGTATCCCCACCCCACACAACTTCCTCTTTTCCTTCCCCTGGCAACTCCCATGTCCTCACCGTTTCCCTGCTTCCTTTTCTCTTTCCCACCCATGCACCCACTCAACCACCAGCTTTATTAATTATTTATTTCTTCACTTATATCGCACCTCTGTCCACAATGGGGAACCAAGGTAGCTTACAAAATACTTTTCTTTTCCATTTTATTCCCACTCCAACCCTGAGAGGCAGGTGAGGCTGTGTATTACTGGCAGGTCACCCTGTGAGCTTCCATCACAGGGAGGGGATCAGACCTGCATATCCCAGATCCAAATCTGAAACTAGCTACTACAGGACACAGGTATTTGTAGTGTGGCTGCTGCCAAGCCTAGGTAAGTCATGGAAGTTGAGTTGTATCAAGTTCCCTGTGGTTGCTGGTGGTCATGGCCCAAATGAGTCCTCCCTCAAAGGTCAAAACAGCCCTGGCAATAGCCATTTTGGTGTAGTGGTTAAGAGCGATGGACTCTAATCTGGAAGAACCAGGTTTGATTCCCCGCTCCTCCACATGCAGCCAGCTGAGTGACCTTGGGTCAGTCACAGTTCTCTCAGAGCTGTTCTCTCAGAGCTCTCTCAGCCCCACCTACCTCACAGGGTGTCTGTTGTGGGGAGAGAAAGGGAAAGAGATTGTAAGCTGCTGTGAGTCTCCAAGTGAAGGGCAGGGTATAAATCCAACTCTCCTCCTCCAGGCATGCAAACCCCCTCCCCTAATTTCCCCCTTCCCAGCCATACACTGAGATCTTCAGCTCCCATTGTGCCACAGGGCTTTCCTGCCTAGTACACTGTATTTAGCCTCAATGGGGCAGTAAGTAGGGCACTTGATGGTGGGCCAAAGTCAAGGGCACTGAGCCAGTTCGCTGGAAAGGCGGGATAGAAATGCAAAAATAAATAAATAAAAATAAATAAATAAAAACTGTACAGTCAGGTCTCATAGTACAACAAGAGCCACACTTCTCAGAATCTGTCAAGTTGTTACAGTGATCCAAAAGGGTATCCAAAGTCTCATGAGTCATCTTGCGAGACTCTGGGCACCATACGGGTTGCCAAGGTAACCAGGCCAGATGCCTAGGCCTCCTTGCTAGCCAAGCCAGAGGAGAACAAAAACAATAAGGAAGATGGAGGGAATGTATAAGGGGAAAGAAGGGGAGACTGAGGGAAGAAGAAGGGAACCTTCCATGATTCCTCACTGGCCACATACTTATTGTGTTATAAATTACAGGAAGGGGAGGAACTGACCTTTGACCTGGAGGTGTCATCTCATCCCCACGAATAACTCCCTCCCTTTCCTAAACTCTGCCCTCCCCAGGACTACCCCCCAAATCTCCAAGAATTTTCTAAGCAAGACTTGCCACCCCTAAAAACAGATCATCTTGGCTCCGACAATATGACTGGTTGTTTCAATGCAGGTCCCTGGCCAAGGGTTTTTCCTTCAGGACAGTCCCCATTCCAAAGATCACCGGCTTTGATTGTGTAGGCCTCGTTTGGGACACTGAGGATATTCTGGCTGTCTGGCTGGAGAGAAGCTGTCAACTAGGTACCCATTAGTCTGTTGGGTTCCCCAGGGGGCAATCCTCTCTCCAGCGCTGTTTAACATCTGCATGGGCCTCTCACCCAACTGGTGCAGAGCTTCAGGCTGGGATGTCACCAGTATGCTCACACCGAGAACAAAAGTTATGTACTCAGTAAAACAATGAGTTACATCCAAACACTGAAATTGACACAGAAAAACAACTGTCTTTGTGCAACTTAAACACTTGGTGGTCTGCCCTTAATACCAGCACCAACTGTCAAGAGCCTGGATGTGGTTCTGGTCGCCTCCTTGTCAGTGGAGGTCCAGATCACAAATGTTGCCAGACTGGCATTCTTCCAGCTATGCCAAGTTAGGCAACTGGCTCCCTACCTGTCTCGCCCTGACCTACACAGTAATCCATGAAACAGTCACCTCCAGGTTAGACTACTGTAACTCGCTCCACCTACAGCTACCCTTGAGAGTGACCCGGAAACTCCAATTGGCCCAGAATGCGGTGATGCGGGTCCTTATGGGGACTCCATGAATGGCACACATTCAACCTGTGCTGTTTGAGCTGCACTGGCTCCCAGTGGACTACCGGGTCAGGTTCAAGGCTCTGGTGTTAAACTTTGAGGCCCTCAGTGGTTTTGGGAGGCACATACCTTCAGGACTGCCTCTCCTGATATGCCCCTTCCCCAAGAGTGCCGTGCTTGCAAATAAGAACTTACTGGTGATCCCCGGCCTGAGAGACATCTGGCTGTCCTCAACCAAGGCCAAAGTGTTTTCTGCCCTGGCCCCAACCTGGCGGAACTCACTGCTGAATAACAGCCAGACCCTGTAGGATTTAATACAGTTCTGCAGGGCCTGTAAGGCAGAAATGTTTCACCAGGTGTTTGGTTGAGGACAGCAACATTTTCCACCTGTTTGGCACTCCTGTTTCTTGCCTCCTCCCCCCCCCCCCCCCCCCACGAGGCAGCAGCACAATCAGTAACCTAATGTCATCTTATTGGGCTGGTTGTTGTATTTTGTATTGTATTGGCCCATTCTGCATCCAGCATTCGCTCCGTCATTTTACCAGACCCACACTGGAACAGGCAAAAGATGTGGCTCACAACCACATTCAAATACCCTAAAGATGTGGCCCTAAATCTATGCAGACAGTTCCATAAAACCGACAGTGGAGCAAATGCTAGATGCAGAATGGGCCTCTGTTAATCAGAAGGCAAAAACTGGACTCTCTAGTACTGCTGGATTGAAAATTAGATTATTCCATCAGATCAAAAGAAATATCAAAAACACAATTAAAAAAACTTATTAAAAATGACCTCAGCTGCTTCAGCTGACAAAGATGCAAAGAATATTGCATATTACTTCACTAGGCAAAAGCAAAGATTATCCCATGAATTTAAATAAGTCTATTCCAATGGACCACTTAGAAAGCAAAGCCACGTCTAAGCCCCGGCATTAATTGCTGATACATTTCAAATGAACAGTCTGACATAGCTGTTTAAAAATAAACCATTCCACAATAGAGATTGTGTTAAGGGAATGTTAGAGCTGATGGCATCACATCGGTGGTAAGCTGTCGTGCAACTCATCTTTTCCTGGAGGTCGAAAATGTATTTACTTAGACATCCAAACACAGAAACAATGGCCGCTTATGCGTTCCAATGAAAGACATTAGGCAATTCTCTTCTGTTGAGAATGGAAGTGGACGGCTTCTATAAAAGAAAGCAATTCAGTTTGCTAAGTCTGCTCAGTGATAAGAAGAGCTTCTAGCTATTGAAAGGGAGGCAGATGAAAACAGCCTTTTGAAATCCGTGATACTGCAAGCCAACAAATGGTACTGTACGTAATGCCAAGACAACAAACATACAGAAGATCAGCTGATCAGCTCCTGGTCAAAAGGTAATCCATGCTCAAGGTTCACGCATGTGTACATTTCATGGGAAAGAGGGGAGAAAAACTTGTGTGCTTACTTCTCTAAAAGATTAGATTTCTTTGTAATTAATTGTGTTTATAAAGAAGTGAGCATTGTACAGTGTGTTGGCAGAACCTTTATGGCAGATGCAAAAGACCAGATGTACTGGTCTCTTGGCTCCATGTTCCCACCAATGGTGATACAATGGAAAGGGGCCTTAGGTAGCTTGCCGCAAGAGGATTGCTTTGCAGGAGCCATACATCTCACTGATACTTCAAACTAGGCAAACAAACACAAACCAGTTTCCCACAAGCAGCTGTGCCACCCTCGCTCTTCCACTTGCCCCGGTTGCATGCGGCCAGGGCCAGTGCTACCATAAGGCGAGGTTAGGCAACCACCTAAGGGTGCAAAACCTCGACGGGCGCAGAGGCCAGCAAACGGGGTGAGGACGATGGGAAGAGCAGCCCTGACTACAAGCAGGAATCCTCGTCTTTGTGTTTTTCATTCTTCCTAAAATGCATTTATGTTTGAAAATTGGTGAGCACACGGTGGGGGAGGGGTGCCAGAAGGTAGCCTCGCCTAGTGTGCAAAAAAGCCTGGCACCGGCCCTGCATGCGGCTGCATTTTGACCCGCATCTCCCCCTGATTTCCTCCGCGTCTTCTCAATCCTTGTTTTTTGAGATCGAGAAGATGCAGGGGAAATCAGAGGGAGATGTGGGTCAAAGTGTGGTCACGCAGTGAAGAATGTGAAATTGACCACTGTAACTGGGGCAAGTGAAAGAGCGAGGATGGCACAGCTGCTTGTGGGAAACTGGTTTGTGTTCGTTTGCCTAGTTTGAAGTATCAGAGAGTTATATGGCTCCTGCAAAGCAATCCCCCCCCCCCTTTTGCTTCCCTTTCTGACACACTTCCGATGATGTCAGGGGTTGTGGCATATGCTAATGAGTTATGCTAATAGGTGTGCTAATGAGGTCCTGCACCTCTTTTTCTATGAAATGAGCCCTGGTCATTACTATTGAAAGGCAGCTGAGAAATCCAGCAGAACCAGCATGGTCACATTCACCCTATCTAGTTCTCGGTAGAGGTCATCAACCAAGGCAACCAAAGCAGTCTCTGTTCCAAACCCTGGCCTGAAGCCAGATGGAAATGGGTTGAGAAAATCAGTCCCTTCCAAGAGCCCCTGGAGCTGAGAAGCAGCCACCTGCTCAAGCACCTTGACAAAGGATGGAAGACTGGAGACTGGCTGGAAGTTCCCCATCATAGTAGGGCTTAGGGATGGTTTGCTTTTTTCAGAAGAAAAGGAGGAGGAGGAGATTGGATTTATACCCCGCCCTTTACTCAGAGCGGCTTACAATCTCCTTTCCCTTCCCCTCCCCACAACAGACACCCTGTGAGGTAAGTGGGGCTGAGAGAGCTCTTTAAGAATTACTCTTTCAAGAACAGCTGTGACAGAACTATGGCTTGCCAAGGTCATCCAGCAGCTGCAAGTGGAGCAGTTGGGAATCAAACCCGATTCTGCCAGATTAGAGTCCACACTCCTGACCACTACACCAAACAAGTCTAATGACTGCCTGTTTGAGCACAGATGGAACTGTCGGCATACTGTTATGTATTGCACGCAAGATGACAGCTGGAGAGATATGAGTGAGTTAGATTGTTCTGATCTAGAAGTGACAGGAGTTATGTCATGTGAACAGGTCACCTGATCAGGATTGCATCAGATTCATAAGAATCACAGTGAGTCAGCACTTCAATATGATTGGTGCTCCATAGTATATATTCAGTGCGCTCTGTCTGTGTATTATCACACTGGATTATTGGATGTCTTGCGTAGCAGTCTGTCAGTTAGTTCAAGGATTTGGATCTACCAGTGCTTACAATGACTGTATATATCATATTGTAAATAAACCACTGTATATTGCTGCACTAGCCAACTTTGCATTGTGGATTATTCACCGCACTTCCATCTACGCCGTCAGGAACAACCCCCAGCCTCAAGGAAGCATTTAGCATTCCCCTTACCCACTCAGCCAGCCCCCTCCCGCAGCATTTATGAGCCAGGAAGGGCAAGGGTTGAGAACACAGGTAGTAGATCTCACCTCTCCAAGGATCTTGTTCACATCTGCAAGCTCCACAAGCTGAAAAGTACCCACACAAATTGGATAAGCAGAGGCCAAAGGTGCATCATCTGAACATGCATCCATACCAGCATCTAACCCAGAGCAGATCTGGGCAATTTTGTCTGCAAAATAAGTAGCAAAGTGATCATCATGGGTCATCATGTGGTCAGAATCCAGTTCCCTGGGGCTATTATGTAAAAGAACCTGGACCACATAAAATAGACCAGCAGGACGATTACATGGAGATGCAATGGTGAAAGAAAAATATTGCCATTTTGCAGCCATCACTGCCATGAAATAGGCTCAAATATGGGCTCTATCCTGTGTGCAATCAGTCTCACTCCAACTTTTCCACCAGCAACCATCTAGCTTCATCACCACCACTTCCCCAGTAAACCAGGGAGACTGCTGGCTCTGTCGGGGGGGGGGGGCAGAGGGTGTTAGGGGCAACTATGTCAACAGCCCAGGACTCGACAGAATCGGCAGCAGCCGAGGTGGTAGTTTAAAGAATCCTGGAGGTGGACAACTAGGATCAAGGGATGTACACAGTGAAGGAATATCTCCCAACCCATCCACCTAGTCCAAGTGTTTAAGAGGTCTGACCATTCTGATACTAAAAGAGTACCAGGATGATTTATTAGAATGGAGGGAGAGTCCTTTCTCAAATCCCAGGTACCCAGCCCCCCAGACTCTGTCAGCTGCAAAGGGGGCAGAACACCTACCATCCTGAAGCATCCTGGAATGGGGGAGGGGACAGAGAGCAGAGCTGAAGAATGTATGACAGGATAAGCTTGTCCCCGCAGCCCTGATTTTCCTCTCAGTTCCTCCATACAACATATGGTATGTTTTAAAAATAACCCACTCAACTGTGTACTGCTCAGGTTGGGACCAGGCACTTATCTGTCACCAAACCTCAGTCAATGTAACAGGACAACTCATTCAGGCAATGAAATGAATTGCCATTGGAGTGCTGAGCAAATGTGGTCTCCCTGTAGTAAACTAAGCCTTCGTAAACTAAGCAGAACTTACTTCCAGATAGATAGATAGATGATAGAGGATGGATGGATGGATGGATGGATGGATGGATGGATGGATGGATGGATAGACAGATAGACAAACAGACAGACAGACAGAGATGAGGAGGAGGAAGAAGGAAGAGAGAGAGAGAGAGATGGGTAGCCATGTTAGTCTGTCTGTAGCAGTAGAAAAGAGCAAGAATCCAGTAGCACCTTAAAGACTAACAAAATTTCTGTAACAAATTTTGTTAGCCTTTAAGGTGCTCCTGGACTCTTAGTTCCAGGGAGGCATGCACTGTATTGGGCTGCACACCACCCATAACAAAAGATCAGCTTATAACAGGGGTGGGCAAATTGCAGCCCGGGGGCCACATGCGGCCCGCCACAGAGTTTTTTGCGGCCCGCCAAGACAGTTGGCCACGTGGTGTGATAGGGTACATTTGTCTCATTAAACTGATTCTAAAATTAAATGTGCTTGCAGCTATAGATGATATGAAATTAGCACAATAAATAAATTGAATAAAACTACCACTATTTTATTTAATTTATATTTATTGATTTTTATGATACAATTTATACCTTTTCTGAAATGCAAAGTTAACTAATGAATGCAATCATTTTAAAAGGTGCGGCCCTCCGCTAACCTCCGCTCCCACAAAGTGGCCCCTGAGCCAAAACAATTGCCCACCCCTGGCCTATAAGAATGCACTGAGCTTCCAAGAGCAGGATTTGTTGAGCGTAGCTGATTCCCGAAATGAGTACCATGTGAATATACTTTCCAGGGGCTTCTTGAACCTGATCCCACAACAGAATAGTCAAATAGATTTGGCAGGAATTCTTTTTAAGCTCCTGAGAAACTCCTAAGAAGATATCATGAAATTGTGGGTAATTTGAGGTTTATTCCATAATGTTCGAAAATTTGGGGATACTTTCTTCCCACAGTGTGCTGTTTGCTACGTCTGTGCTTGTTACCCAGAAAATTCCCATGGTTCTTTACTTGATTCTGTGCCCATAACTCTTTCCTTTTATCTATCTAAATTTCCCAATGACTGCTCTTCACTTTTTTGGAAATATGCCATCTGCCTATAATTCCCATTTATCATCCCCTTATCACAATTCTCTATCTATAAATGGAAACAAATGTACTTCCCTACCTCAGAGGGATGGAGCAAAAGGGTGAATGCAGTCATGTCTCAAAGATGGGGAGATACCGTGATGATGGATGCCATATTTCCCATGACATTTTTTTTGAAAAGCAAAACAACCCTTTCCCATTGAAGTAGATGGCAAAGCTCCCAAGAGCCATGAATGGGAACCAATGCCGTCCCTGTAATTTGTTCGTTAAAAATTATCCCATGGCTAAATGTTTCAGTTACGCTGGGGTTGGAATCCACCCTGCACTAATAACTTCTGCACACCGAACAGCTTGGCAAGTAGGAAAACCTGTTGGAACAAGTGAATGCATGTTGACACATCTTTCCTAGGTACCTGCAATGTTTCCCTAGGACGGGGAGTGGGGGGGGGGGGCAATAAAATTGCAGCAAGTCCAACCTGTCTTTCCGACAAAAGCCTTTTTGTCTCGCTAAAGCCAAGGTGCTGCTGAATAATTTAAGTCTGATAGACATAAAGTCCCTTCTTCATCCCAGAAAGAAAGGCACCTTGTCAATCAGAAATGGGTTAACAGCTGGATGGCCATATTGGCAGCCTGCAAGTGGATGTCAGCAAAATTGGATGAGTGATGTTTACCTGGCCATGAAATGTTGGAGAACATTTCCAAATCAGAACACATTTTCCATTTGGATTTTGATCTTTGCAACCAGGAATTCAGGTTTGACACTGAACTACGACGTTTACTTAAAAAAAAAAAAACCTTAGCAATGTCTCGGCGTTTGGATCAATGAATGACTGAAAGGTAGTCCCAAATGTGCTAACTGCTGTTTTGTAACTCAGCTTTCAGACCCTGATTGCATTGCATCTTACCAATGAGTGGAGGCCTGCTACGGAAAAACCATTCCTTGGGAAGCACTGATGCTAAATATCAAACATTGTCGGGACCAGTCACCCACCATCAGGGACTTCTTGTACTACTGGTGTGTCATTGGCTTCAATGAGGCAACAGCTGCATAGAGTCTATGAACTGGTTTGCACAATCCAGGGACAGAAGTGGACAAGGGGATCGGCCAGCTTGGGTCATGGCTGCAATGATGAACCACCCTGCAATGGGTCTCTGGACAGGGTTGCCAACCTCCAGATCTCCTGGAATTACAACTGATCTCCAGACAACAGAGATCTGTCTCTCTGGAGAAAATGGCGGCTTTGGAGGGTGGTCTCAATGTTATTATATCCAGCTGAGGCCCCTTCCCTCCTGAAACCCCACTCTCCCCAGGCTCCACCTCCAAAATATCCAGTAATTTCCCAACCTGTGTGACCCTATGGATGACTTTAGGCCAGTCATTCATCTGCAGCCTAACCTACCTCACCAGGGTTGTCAGAAGGACTAAATAGGGAAAGGAGATCAATATATGTTATTCCAAGCTCCTTGGGGGAAGGATGGGTAAAAATGTACTGTAATGTAATGGTTGTTAGTTTAGACTAGAACTTGCTTGAGCACTGCAGAAAGTGGGGATGCTGCCTTAGGAATAAAGTCCACTCAAGGCTTGTTGCTTTAGGATAGAAATGAAAGTCTTGTATTGCTAAAGAACTACATACTAGTATAGAAAAGGTAGAAAGAGCATTCTAGCTGTCTATCTAGACTAGGGTCCTTTCCACACTTGGATCTCATCCCTGGTTTTATCGGAGTTCAATTTGTGACACAATACCTTGCATTTATCCCTGGTTGTAACAGCATCCGTTTATCCTGGGACAAGTGTGGGGTGAAACTGGGATAACCTCAGTGTAACGTGGAAACAAAAAATACCCCAAGATAATTACAGTGGTAAACTCGACTGTAGTGTAGAATGTAAAAATACTCCGAGATAATTACAGGGGTGAACTCACATGTAGTGTAGAATGTAGGTTCGGGGAAAGGGTTGAACCAGGATTTAACATCTAGTGCGGAAAGGACCTAGGATGCAGTAAGATTGCAGAGAGCATGTCTTATGTTCATGGCAGTTAGACAAAGAAATTGGAAGGGAAGGAGGCTATCCAAGCAAGAAGAATCCCTGACAGTAGCAGCCTATGGAAACAAAGAGCGAGTAGCACAGTAACCAAGAGGAAAAGATACATTGGAGCCTGACCTATCTAGTTGCTATCTCTACAGCTCCCTCTGGTGTACTGGTGTACTCTGTACAAAGAAACGGTGCACAGTGTTTTACTTCCAATAGCAGCTCTGTAGCAATAGAAAAGATCAAGAGTCCAGTAGCACCTTAAAGACTAACAACATTTGTGGCATGGTAGGGGCTTTTGTGAGTCACTGCTTTCATGAGTCACTCTAAGTGAGCTTTCATGAGTCACTAAGTGAGCAGTGACTCACAGTTAGGGCTGCCAGCCTCCAGCTGGGGCCTGGGGATCTCCCGCTTTTACAACTGATCTCCAGCTGACAGAGATCAGCTCCCCTGGAGAAAATGGCTGCTTTGAAGGGTGGACTCTATGGCATTGTACCATGCTGAGGCCCCTCCCCTCCCCAAACTCCACCTTCTCCTGGCTCCACCCCCAAAGTCCCCAGGTATTTTCCAACCCGGACTTGGCAACCCTACTCACAGTAGCTCATCCCCTGCCACAAGTTTTGTTACTCTTTAAGATGCTACTGGACTCTTGCTCTTTTCTACTGCTACAGACAGACTAACATGGATACCCATCTTGATCTTTTACTTCCAATGGTGATGGAAAGTGCCATCAAGTCACAGCTGACTTCTGGAAACCCTGTGGGGTTTTCAAGACAAGAGACATCCAGAGGTGCTTCGCCATTGCCTGGCTCCATGTCACAACCCTGGTATTCCTGGGAGGTCTCCCATCCAACTCCAAATACTAGCTAGGGCCAGCCCTGCTTAGCTTCTAAGATCTGGCAAGATCAGGCTAGCCTGCACTATCCAGATCGGGGCTCAGTTCCAATAATGGTGAGATGTAATGAAGATTAGGTACAACCTTGCATCGTGGGAACCCCAGTGAAAGACAAATTGCTGCTCTCCCTATAGTTCTTAACAAACCAAGAAGGGGTCACAGGTATCAAACAAAAAAACCACACAAACAAACCCTGTGATATAAATGACACTTAGTAAGAATTATATTACTTTCAAAACTTTACAAGATTACAATTTGTCCAACATTCTCAACTTTACAATATTGCAAAAAAAAAAATCCAACATTCTCAATGAGCACCCGGTTATAAACTCATTTCAACAGCAGTCTTCCTCAGGAGTAATCCTATATTGTAAGGAGGTGTCAGCTTCTTAATCCAGTTCAATATTATAATAGGAGCAAACTTCTTTAGTTCTTTATTTCCTTCAAAATATCCTGGAAAAAACCATGGTAAATAAAAAGCAACATGAAGCTGAATGGAATATAACTATTTTGAACTTTTAATTATTTAATATATAAAACTTACTTCTGGTTCCATTATGAGTGTTTATATTGGGAGCTAGCCAATACTCTCTGGGTGCAAAAAGCCTCCTCATTGTTGCTGGCTGATGCTCTCCATAAACACTATCCATTATAGTAGTAGCAAACCAATCCTATCATTCTCCCCGGCTAGGAGCCTTAAATTTTCAAATGGCTGGCAAATGTTCTGTACAACAAACTGAATCCAGACTCTATAAAGACTGTTCCAGTTAATTCCATACAGCTGCATGTTGAACATCTCTTTCTTAAAGTTACATGACATTTAACACAATTACTACAAGCTGTAACCTCTTTGTAATATTTTTACTATTAAATTTCTTGTAATCAATGTAATAATTTAATACATTAATACTTTTTAAGTTCATAATGTATCCATTTAGTCTATATCCCCAGTAGAATCATAACAAACCAAGAAGGGGTCACAGGTATCAAACAAGAAGGAATCAGTCCTAGCATTGATCAATGGGAACTGGATCCACTAGAATCAGAAAGGTAGAGGAAGTAAAGGCTGCAGTTGTTTGCACACTTCCTTGGAAGTCAGTCCCATTCAGCTAGGGATGACTGATCCATCAATGGTTTTCAGCTAAATGGAAATTTAATCTAAGGGCCAAAACTAATCAAATCTGCTTTCCATGCTATTACTAGCATTTTAAAGGGAAAATATGTTTTAAAAGGGTATGTCTTTTTTTTCCTAGTAAATTTTTTTATTAACAGTGAAAGATCCCAGCTTTTTCTTTCATTTCTATTCTGCCTCTCTGCCAAAGGAGACAAAGCAGATTATGATGCAATCACATGAAGCTGCCTTATACTGAATCAGACTGTCGGTCCATCAAGGTCAGTATTGCCTACTCAGAATGGCAGCAGCTCTCCAGGGTCCCAGGCAGAGGTTTTTCACATGACCGACTGCCTGATCCTTTTTAACTGGAGATGATGAGGATTGAACCTGGGACCTTTGGCATTAAAAGCAGAGGCTTTTCTATTGAGCCACAGCCCCTTCCCAAATTGAAACATATATAGAAAACAAAATTTAATAAATACAAGTCAGACTTAAAAGCCAGCTAAAACCTATGAGGATCTTGAAAGAAAACTGATAAATTATATTTTTTAAAGGCCCTTTCTATAATTTAGGCTAGCCATGCAAGTGAAAAACCATCTTCAGAGCTGCCATAGAAAAGCCCCGGCCTGGTGAAATGTAGCAGGATTTAAAGTCAGACTGCAACATCTGGGAAATGTCCCACAGTCATCGGCAACCCGTGCTGCTCCGCCACAGAAGCGGAGTTAAAAGACACCAGGGAAAGTCCGGCTCTTAGTGGTTCCGACAGGCCACAAACAGACTTTCCCTTTCCTGATCATTCAAGCACGCTCTCATGCTGTTGGGATGGTCTGAACAGTCCATCCCGACTCAGTGCCTTCCCCCCCTCCCTTCACAGTATGCACATAATTGCATACTCCATAGGACCCTTCAGTGAGGAGGTATGATTCCTTGATTATGCACATGGGAAACAAATGGGGGGGAATGACTCACCCATGGTTGTGTCTGATCACACAGTGATGGACTGAACCCGCAGCATGAAGGGATGTGTGATCTCGCAACTGTGTGTCAAATTCCTCTGGAGGAAATAGCCTTGCTTCCCCTCCACTCCAACTGGGGTGTGTGCCCGCAGCCACAGAGAGTTATCCTTAACAAGATTAGTTAATTTCATGTTGGGGTTCCCAGATGGTACATTGATGGTTTGCTCTGTGTTCTGAGCTCTTGTGATATTACATCTGTCATACAGTCAGGCATTCACAAGACACACATTTTCCTCTCATGAAATAAAAATTATGGAGAGGAGGAATCTATCTATTGACTTTTGGCTTGTCATAAGAACATAAGGAGTTGCCTGCTGGATTAAACCAATGGTCCATTTCTCCAGAATCCTGTTTCACACAGCAGCAAACCAGTTGTCCTGGAGGGCCAAGAACTGAGACATAGAGGCCTCTCTGATGTTGCCTGCTAGAACTGGTATTCAAAGCTTTCCTGCCTCTGACTATGGAGGTTCTCTTTACTCACCATGCTTAATAGACACCTATCCTCCATCAATCTGTCTAACCCCCTTTTAGAGCCATCCATGAACATGATCACCAGTTTGTCCACTAGGGTTGCCAGTTGGGAAACTCCTGGGCCTATTCCACACTAGTTGTTGCCCCAGCGTCACTCCCCGATAAAATCCGGGGCAGAGCAACAGTTCCCCACTTGTTGCTCTGGGTCTGCAGTTGGCCTGAATGTAATCCTCAGTTCCCCCGGATCTTCCGTTTCCGGGATTTTCAGGTGTGTGTTTTTGCCATGGGAGTGAAGTCAGGGCATTCAAGTGGGGAACTCCAAAATCGGGGTTTCTTGCTCCACCCCTTTAACGACCCTCTGCTTCTTTCCCTCTCCTTTCCCGCCTATCCTCTCCCTTTCCCACCCTGGTGTGAGCGGGGGTTTTTTTTTGTTCCCCCCTTTGTTGCGTTACAACAACACGACACGATATTGATCCACCGTTGACTGGCATTTAAATGTCTTTTTAAAAATGTACATTTGTTGTTGATGTCTCCACATTTCTGTCTTAAATTTCTTGCACAAAAGTCGTGCCTGAGTCATGCCACTATAAAAAGATGTATTGATGGCTTTGAGGCGCAGTGTGAGCTGTCCCCCCCCCCCCCCCCGTTGCATTACAACAACACGACATGACATTGATCCATTGTTGTGTGGTTAACATTTTTTGTGGGGCCAATGTATTGCAGGTGGCGTGGTGGTGTGGGCACAATTTTTGTAGGGGTTACATGTGTTGTGTTGCATGTTCCCCCTCCATTTCCCGTCCCTTTCCCACCCTCCATTTCCCCTCCAACCCTGGCACAAGCTTTTTTTTTCTTTTCATGGGCATTGCCAAATGGTGAAAGTGATAACATGATAACAGGGAAAGGATAACTCCTACAGCTCTCATTCGCCTAGGAGACATGATGACGACAATGGCTGCTGGTGGCACCGATATTACATGGATGATTTTTGCGGGCTTGGAAGTTTAGATGAACTTTCCCGGGAATTTCAAAATTCTTGGCCAATCATGGCTTTGTTGCATCACGACATCATAATGCAACTCTGCCTACGTTTTTAAAAAAGGGAAGACAGGTGGGGGCTCAAGATTCAGGGCAAGGACAGATGTGGAAATGAAGAACCGGCATCAACCCGGGTCAGATTCCAGTAATGCGGAAACGCGCAGACTGATTCGGACCAATTAAACCCAAGAGGAAAGGGAAGCAAAGCAGTTGTGCGGAATCGGCCCTGGAGATTTAAGAATGGAGCCTGGAGTCTTGGTGGTGTACAAAGCCACAGAGTCCACTTCCAAAGCATCTATTTTCTCCAGGGGAACTGGAGATGAGCATTAATTCTGGGGGGATCACCAAGTCCCACCTGGAGGCTGGCATCCCTATGGCAGTGAATTCCACCATTTAATTACTCATCAAAGAAAGACATATCTCCCTTTGCCTCTCCTGTCAGCCTTTAGGAGACACAGTGTCCTGCTTTTCAAAGACAGAACTCTTAAAAGTGCAAAAGCCTTTGTAAGAACAGAAGCATGGCAATTCTGCAGGTAACTGCTGGGAAAACATTCCCCATAAATGATCTCATCATACTTCTCACCCACCCACTTTGCATTCCCCTTAGGCTGGCACTGAAAGAAGGTTCCAAGACTGACTGAGCCGTGGTGAGGCTTGGCTCACATTAAACCTCTGAGACCAACAAACTCAGCAGGAACCAATGGGTACAAGAGCTGGTGCTGATTTCTGGAAAGAGAGGGGCAGCGCTTCAAGCATCCATAGAAGGGGAGGCTCCCTTTTGCTGAAGCTTTGGCCCATAGCCCAGAAACAGCAGGGATGGGCTCTGGTGACTCAGTGAGAAGGGAAGGGCATTTTGCTCATATTCAGGAGCCCTACTGTTTACAGGAGATTAATAAATTCAGTTTATTGATCTAGTAACAAGTTATTGTGACACAAATATAATTTTCCATTCACATTGCAGATTCTGAGAAAAGTGGATTGAGACAAAGGCACCTGGCATTTGGCAAGACCATGATGAAATGAAACGTTTTTAAAATGGCCACTGCTGCATTTTCCTCACTGTCACCAGAGGAACTTTGGGGGCCTTTAAAAAAATAAATTATTGATATAGTGCTATAGCACAATAATGTAATGATCGACTGTCACAATCTTCTAGGTCTTCAGATTCTAAACTTTCATTTCTTTAGTGCTTTTATTGTGGAGCTATTCCCCCTATATTTGGGCAACAAAATGGGCTGGAGGCTTATTTGCGGGGGGGGGGGGGGAGAATGAAAGCTAAGAATGCAGAGGGATTAGTAGATCATAGCAAATGATCATTATAACGTTATTGTGCTATAGCACAATAGCAATCTTTTAAAAAGTTAAAAGCCCTCTGGGGATGCAGGGTAGGACATTGCAAGGGAAATAATGGCTAGCTGAGAAGAGTACGCACAAAACTGTCATCTAGATGTTCTATTGCCTGTGCAAATGTCTGCATTTGCGCTGGCGACAAAAGGGAAATGAAGAATTGACACTGTGTAGATGCAGCCTTACACTTGTATCTCTCTGAAGCTTACTTGTGCTATTCCACTCATGTTCTCATTCTTCTCCTAGCATTGTAATGTAAGCAAGCATTTTTATGATTCATTAAGCCAAGTGACCCAAATGAGTCATATAGCATTAAGCAATTTGCTAAAATTAACACATGAGACATGTCAGACTTGGGCAGGATTAGGATTTGAAAGCAGACACTTTCTCCTCCAATGACAGTCAGCAGACCTCCTTCACTCACACAGGATCCCACCCCCCCACCCCCAAGTCTAGAGGCCAGGGTAGATAAGAGTGGTATAGAGGATGACTTGCCCAACAGTTCAAATAACTTCCTGGTTCCAGTTGTACCCCTTAAAGCCAGCGACCCATCAGACCATCTTCATTCCTGCATTCATCTCACTTCTTTAGGAGCGACCTCTCTGTGCCTTCAATGAGATGTTCTCATCTGTGAGATGGGACCAACCCCATTGCTATGGAGAAAAATACTGCCATCAAGTTTTGAGAAAAAAATGTATATATTAGACACGTATTGACCATAATCATTTTTTGTTATTGTCAAGTTGCAACTGGCTTGTGGCAGTCCCATAAAGTTTCCAAGGCAAGAGACAGATGTTCAGAGGTGGTTTGCCATTTCCTGGCTCTGCACAGCAACCTTTGACTTCCTTGGAGGTTTCCCATCCAAATACTAACCAGGGCCGTCTCTGCTTAGCTTCTGAGATCCCATGAGATCAGGCTAGCTTGAACTATTCATGTTATAGATGTGCATTAATTGAGCAGGGATTAAATATTGTAATTGTGAAGACCTTCCTAAATTCTGATTGCTGGAAATCAGAAGTAAAAACAAAACAAGTGACATCTGCTCTTTACTCTCCTTGCTTTGTGTGTATGTGCATGTGTTTTTATATAAAATAAAATAAAATATAAGACCCTTGCAACAAGGAACTCAGGATGACATACATGGGGGATTGTGCTGTGTTTTAATTGTCCAAAACAGCCTTATAAGGTCAGTTAGGCTGATTTCTGCAGAGTGTCATGGCAGAGAGAAAATCTGATCTGTTCTGTCCAGGTTCAACATTCTCCACTATACCCCACTGGTTGTAAGCTGCACACAACCACTGATTCAGTTCATATTCCTGTAATCAAAAATTTCCACAATGCACGTCAAGAGATGTGATTGTGATCACATAAATACATTCCAACCTTCTGAACTCACCATAGAGACCTTTCTCATTATCTAAAACAGTGTTACTGGCTAACTGTTGGTTAGCAATCAAAACTATGCACTTTCAATATAGATGCAGTGTTCCAAATTTCATTTACTCCAAAATCTAATTGTTGGAACAAGTCTCTTTTTGCAATACTGTACAATATCACTGCATTGATTAAAAATAAACTGCATCTCAGGCACATCTCTGAGATGTGTTTTCTCTGGGTTTGCGGAATCACTCTCCAGGCTTTCCCCCTATTACAGTTTTCAGAAAACTGAACTACCTTTAGCTCAGACAACTGGCAATGCATAAAATAATGTGAAAATCTAAGATTCAGTTGCATTGAAAAATTGGTCTAGGCATTACATGTCCAGCTGTGCACTAACAGGTAACATGTGGATTTTTGTGTCAGTCTGGATATAGCTAACATTGTGACAAGGTGGCAGTAAGGTATGCTGCCCTGTGAGAAAACCTGACATAGATCGCTCCCAGACAGTTTGTTTAAAAAAATAACATAACTCAAGCTGAAGACCTGAGATAGTATTATGTAGCATATTGCTCAGGGTTATCTAATCTGGCAGAATGCTAACATTCTATAACCTTTTGGTACTAGTGTGCCGTTGGAATGGCATGAGCAAAAAACCAACCAATCAAATCCTTCCACTGATTTGTTCCCCTGACTTCTAATTATGACCAGAGTTCTTTTCATGTGAAGACAGAAGCAATACACACACAAAAAAAACCATACTCAGACCTGGTGTGAGTCTGGTTGTGTCCTAGTTTCTTAAGTTAAATGACAAACACAAATCAGCAAACGATAATGTTGGTTGAAACCGCCCCCCGCCCCCCCCCCCCCCGGCATGTGCTACTATATTTATTAACTGTCTTTCCAAAACAATCTCCATCTCACAGCGATGTGCAACAGAACAAGCAAGCAACACAATGCATTAAAACACATTAAAAGAAATAAAAAAAACCAACAATAAGCATAACCTCAGTAAAACCAAAGTCAAATGACAGTGTAAAAACCACATCACCTAACATTAGCTCAAATAAATTAAAAAGAACTTGACAGTATTAAAGAACAGCCATTAAAACAAATTAAGCAGTAATCAATAAAAGTTTCTGAATACTGATCAAAAAGAACAGACAAACATAATCCATAGGATTCTATAACAGTTGGGAAGTCCCTGGCTTGCAGAAAAATATGGAATGTTAAAAAAATACATTGAGGGTTAGACCCCCCCCCCCAAAAAAAGCATAGAAACTGTGTTTGCTTTTTTTTAACTTTTTAAAATTTAATAAACATAGAAAACAATGCATAGAAACAGTGTTTGCTTTTTAAAGAAAACTGTGCCTCTGAGATCTCTGAGATTTTTGTCACTCATTTGTCCCTATTCCTTTGGGTCCCCCCTTTTCTACATGTGTTTTGCTCCCTCTGGGACTACTAGAGACACAATAGGGACAAACAAAAATATCAATGCGGAAGAGCCCATTGTGAGATCTCAGTGGCCATCTTGCAGGTTGCTAAGCAACCCACAACCAGCAGTACTGGGGATTTCAAGTCTCAGTTTGTATCAGCATGGGAGAGGGACAGACTTTTAAAAAGTAAAAATAGGGAGGAGAACAAAAAGGTAAAAGGGGAACATGGAGAGGAACAGAACAAGATGGCTGGGTGAGTGAGCAGGGGGCAGAGATGGCCAGGGAAAGAAACAGAAAAATATAGGTGGTTGGTTGGTTGGTTGGTTGGTTGGTTGGTTGGTAACGAGGGAGAGAAGGAAAGGGGAGAAGTGTCAGGGCACCTCCTGGGGTAAGCAAAGAGGAACAGCAAGAAGGAGAGAGAGAGAGTGGGGAAATGATGTACGCTCCCCATCCAGGAATCCTCACAAGTCCCCCACTTGTATGGCCTCATTTTGTAAATCTGTGTTCTGCTTTCAGTTGTTGTGGGAAGGAGCAAAGGTTATGTGAGACACTGAAACTCCACCCCCTGGTCAGTGGAAATCTTACTCAGCCTCCCCTCCTACACAAAAACTCTATTGATTTTTCAGGTTGCTTGACAGGCATTACCCTTAGTCCTTGTTTTTGCAGCCATAAACACAAGATAGACAAATACCCAGGAAAGACATTCTTAGGATACCGAAGTCCATCTATGGCCAGTATCAGCTCCCATCATTTTGCTGTACATGCTTATAAAATATGAACCCAGCCAAGGGCCCAGTCAGGTACCTGGAGATTTCCTCTTCTCTTTCCTGCCAGGCAATTCTCCAGAAAAGGTAAGGAAGGACCGGATCCTGCCTGCCTGATCATGTTCCAGGAAGCTACAGTTCAGCAAGCAGGAACCATTCTGGAATTCCCCTCTTCACTGCATAGCCTAGAGCCTGGGCAGGGGTGAGCAGGAGGTTGCTTAAGTTGGTAGAAAGGATCCTAGAAAGGAGAAATCAGTTCCAGTTTCTCTAATAGCTGGGTAGCTAAGGAAATTTCAACTGGTGTTATTTCTCTAAGTGCTGTGAGGAGAAGCCACACCTGCTAACATTTCTTCTTCCTGCACAGCTGAAAAGGGTACAGGAGCCCTGTCTGCCTTTGCATCTGCTCATCCTGTAAGGAGCGCAGGAATCCTTAGCTTCCCTAAGGCAAAACAGTTGCAAATTGCCAACCACACCTGCCAGGATAGTAGGAAAGAACTCTTCTGGTAAAGGCAGGGAATTATTATTTCATACTCTCCAACTGTCCCAATTTAAATAGAGATCACCTCCCACTTTTTTTGGTTCTCCTCCCTAGTAAATTACTGTCCTTGTTTTAGCCTTTAGGAATACCTTGCCGAAATGTTTTTTGTATGAGATGCAAAAACTATCATTCTTACAGTTTTGATCTAGAATCTCTAGAAGGATATCTTGTTTCTATCACATGGCCACAGACATAGCAGCACATGCACACTAAAGCACAGTGAGGCACACAGGTTGCATTTCACAAATTGTACCTACTGAGGTATCCTTCTGCTGGTAATATATTATTCTTCTAGTATAGCTTTAATCAAAGGAAGAACCATCCAGCCAATCAGAAAAGCAAATAATCACCATCCAGACTATAGTACATGGCACTGTCAAGCAAAGAGCTCTTACATCAGTAAACCCTTTAAGAACAACAAGATTTCCCAAGTATAAGCTTCGAGTAAGGATGGGCCCAAACCAGCTCACAAACTAAAGTTTGTCACAAATTGTGGCTGGTTCATGGTTCGTGAAGTGATATTCGTGAACGAAAGAGCAGCCATGAACTTCCACACATTTTGATGCAGTTCATGAAGAGCAGAAAGCAGAGGTTTAAAGGGCTCTGAGCCATTTAAACCCCATTTTCTGCTCTTCACGAAAAACAGCTCCACTGTTTGGTTTAAATGGCTCAGAGCCATTTAAATCACTGCTTTCTGCTCCCTCTAAAAAGCAGCGGGGAGCAGAAAGCACAGCTTTAAATGACTTGGAGCCATTATACCCCCTTCTTTCTACTCCCCACCAGTTTTTGTGGGGAGCAGAAAGCAGGGGTTTAAATGGCTCACAAACTGATATGAACGGGTTCGGTTCACAAACCAGTGTATCGGTTCATGGTTCAGTTTGTAGTTCGGCCATGAACCACAAACGAAACTGCAAAAATGCAGTCCGTACCCATCCCTACTTCCAAGAGTCAAAGCTAACTTAGTCAGATACCTGACAAGGGGAGCTTTGACTCACAAAAGCTTACACTTTGGAAAGCCTGTTAGTTTTTAAGATGCTACCGGACAGCAATCTCACTATTCTACATTACACCAGGACGGCTACCTACCTAACCACAGCAATAAATACTCGGGTTTAGATCCCACAGAAACAATTTCTAAGGATCTTGAGTTCTAGGGCTAAATCTGTTACATTGTTCTGAATGTTGACCAGCTGCACCACTGACATTTAGGGAGAAATGCCGGTTTGTTTTTGCCTGTCCCATTTGCTTTAATTGGGCATTTACAGGAGACATGCCAGCAGAGAGGTAAAACTAGCAGAAACTGCTGTTTGCTTAATATTGTAGGAGTTGCTTTATCCCATTGTATGAATCACACTGAAAAAAAAATTCTGGTTCCTTGTCAAACTACTCATGAGAGTCTTTTCCGGTTCTTGGGTATACAGAGCAGTGTAATTACACTCATATATTCACCCTCCCTGAAGCCTGCTTCAGTCAGACATGCTGTTACCCGTCTTTCTCCCTCCAGAAGCAGAACAAGTTCCAAGGAAAAAGAGAAAGAACAACTGACATTCTTCCTTTTTAAAACTCATTGCATGTAGATTCGCATTCTGTATACAGAGGTCACAACTCAACACCAAGCCAGATATGCATTTGGTCCAATTAAATCAATAGAGTGAAAACAATAATCACAAATGTACCGAAATCCCTTCCGATGCACAGAATTTGCTCGTTGTATTTCATGAAAAAGACTAAAGTATCTTGGAGCTGGTAATCCGGAAAACTGACATTACTGGTTTTCACTTTTCTATGCAGAACTAGATTAATGGGGGCAAATATGGGAATTAAGGATCTGGAGTTCATAAAGACCCAGGAAAATGTAAGAAAATTTTGTACAAGAATATTTGTTCACTTAGTTTGTTTGAAATACCACCTTATCCAAATTCTCATGGATATGTAACTCTAGAATAACCCCATAAAATAATCCCCCAACAAGTCTTGTGTTATAGCCCCCATAAAATATAAATGGCATTCCTGGTTGAAACTAAGGTTGAAATACAGGACCTAATGCTGCCCTATGTATGTATGTCATCACCAGCTGGCCAAAACTGGACAGATCAAAGATATGGGCTGTGGCTCAGTGGTAGAACATCTGCTTTGCATGCAGAAGATCCCAGGTTCAATCCCTGCTGTCTCCAGATAAAAGGAACAGGCAACAGTTCATGTGGAAGAGCATTATCTGAGATCCTCAAGAGCTGGTGTCAGAGTAGACAAGATTGACCTGGATGGACTCAGTATAGTGCAGCTCCTTGTGTTCAAGGGTAGTAACTCTCCTGTTTTTTTTATAATCTCTGTTTATGGAAGATAGTAATAGGCCCACACTAAAAGTATATGACTTCTTGATAGCGTTGCTAGCTCTGGGTTGGGAAATAACTGGAGATTTTTGGGGTGGAGCCTGAGGAGGGCAGGGATTGGAGAGAGGAGAGTCTTCAATGGCCATAGAGTCACTGTTGAATCTCATAGAGGCCACCTTATAAAGTGGCCATATTCTTCTGGCGAACTGATCTCTTGTCACCTGGTGATCTGTTGTAATCCTGGGAAACCTCAAGTCGCCACCTGGAGGTTGGCAGCCCTTCTTCTTGGTCAGGAGACGGAACCGACAGGCTGAACTCTGAAGTAACTCTGCGCTTTATGTTCTCTTCGTAAAATGTTTGGGATCAGTATTAGATGTCTCCATGTCACTCAGCAAACTCGTCTTCCAATATAACCAAAAAATACTTTAAAGCGGATCTCCTGGGCATGTTTTTATGCACCTTTGCTTTTCTCTTAACCTTTGTTGCTAACCCCACACAGCCCAGTCTCTTACCCAGGTAACATAATGAGCCAAATAATACTTGGCTGCCCTGGCAAAGAGAGGCTACAGGCAATCGGACAGTCCTGCTTTTCTGTCCGGCTCAAGGCTCTCAGGGACAGTGAGCATAGTTGGGTTTTGCAACCAGTTAGAACTGTTCCACCTCATGAAAAGCCATTATTTAATCGGCACAGGCAGCTGTTGATGGGTTCCTCCTCAGGGAAAGCCATTACGCTGGAGACAAGATTCTTCCTGTAAATGGAACTGCGCTGCACAGAGGTCAGGCAACCTTGGCAACGTAATTAGCTCACCTTCATTGCAGTGTCACCGGGGAAAGCAGAAACGACCACCTTTTAAAATTCCAGACCCTACTTTCCCCCATACTTTCGAAATGAGGTGGGGAAGCCACCTGAGTTCTCGGCTTTCAGTGGATAAGGCAAACCTCTTCCAGAATATATGAAATGTCCCCCACAGAAATCAGCTCTAGCAATGTTTACAGGTGCTGATTGCATATCCATAGCATTCCATAGGGAGAGGAAAGCAGCATCCGTTGAGAGGAAGGCCTCCCATGACAGTTTTGTGGGGCTGCCCTTGGAGATGGCCCAGAACCTTCAGAATGTAGACTGTGGTTGCCCAATTGCTGTTAGGGTGAGTCAGCATGCTCAGTTTTTATATTTTGAAACAGCTGCACTGGACTTCTAGTTCGTTTCTGGGTTTAATTCATGGTCTCGGTTTAAACCCTCAAATTGCTAAATGGCTTGTGTCCAGAGCATTTAAAAAACACACACATTTCTTCCTCAATGGAGACATCCCCTCAATTTGTAGAGTCAAGATTGTTATTCACAAGAAACAAGATCTTTTTTGTTGCAGCCCCCAAAATATGGAACACTGGGAAATTAATCTGGCTCCCTACTTCTTTTCGTTATGAAGACAGGTGGAAACTTTTTTTGATTCAGTGTCCCCTTGGTAATGAATGTAGTTTTATATTGCTATGTCTTTTTATTCCATTATTATTAACTCATCTAATTGCATTTACTGCCTTGTATTTTGTCGCTCTTATTTCTTTTATTTCATCTGCTTTTAAATTCTGTAACTTGCACTTGTGACAATGGATCTCATCTCCCTGAGCCCCCAAGGATGTAGCAGGGCCTGCCTCCGCAGAGGAAGCTCTAGCCATGTTTGCAGGAAACTGCTAGGCCTGAGAACAGAGAAGGTAGGGGGTTGCTTCCACCTGATTCCTCTAATCCTCCTTCTCCCCTGCAAGGCCCTTCCAGCACTGCCTGAGTTGTAGGGAGGCCAGGTTCTCCACATGGGCAGGAAACTTCCTGGCCCCCACCAGATTTGTCCACAACCACTCAGCTGGGTGGCCGGGAAAAGTTCTGTAGGTGTTGCGCTGATGCCATGATGTCACTTTTGCATGAAAAATATATTCTTATATGAATTAATATCTAATAGTATCTAATAATACATTCACAGTGTCTATTTATAATGCATTAAATATTCAAAAGACATTACATCATACATTCAAGAACATTCAAAAACATCAAATGTTGTAATAAATGTCCAAAGTTAAGTAGAGTGTTCTAACAAAGTTTCTGGATAATATGTTCATTTCCCAGGTCTTCCTCGCTGCATAACCATCTTTTCATAGAATCCCACAGACTAGTCAGGTAAGAACATCAATCAATACTCCATATGATGGGGAAAAAATTACTTCATTATGCAAGGCATATCAAGAAGCTATTAACGGGCCACCTCTTTCAATGTAAGATATTCAAAATGCAGCCTGTAACTTTTCCTATAGTTATAGTGGCTGTGGTTTTCTCATTGTCTCCTCTCCTGATGTCACTTTTGGTGTCACTCAGAAGTGACATCATCACACTGGGCAACGCTCTAGCATTCAACCAAAACTCTGTGATTAAACCATAGGCTAAAGTGTTGCCCCTACATGGTGACATCACTTCCAAGGTGATGTGATTGCCAGCAATGTCTCCATGTCAACCGCAAGCCCCCCCCCCCAATCTCTTAGGCTAGTTGCCACCTTGAGCTGGCAACCTGACTGGGGAGAACATTCTTCCAGTTTGGTGTAGTGGTTAAGTGCGCAGACTCTAATCTGGGAGAACCAGGTTTGATTCCCCACTCCTCCACTTGCACCTGGCTGGATGACCTTGGGCAAGCCATAGCTCTGTACCAGCTGTTCCCTCAAGGACAGCTTGGGAAAAAGCTCTCCCAGCCCCACCTACCTCACAGGGTGTCTGTTGTGGGGAGGGGAGGGGAAAGGAGTTTGTAAGCCGCTCTGAGACTCCCTTGGGGAGTGGAGGGTGGGGTATAAATCCAATCTCTTCTTCTTCTTCTTCTTCCTCAGTCAGAATTCTAGCCCTTTTTGAGACATCAGCAGCAAGCGGCACCGACCAAGTGAGAGGAGGCCCCAATCTCTCATGGGAGGGAAGAGTCCCATGAGAGGTGGGAGCTGATGCAGGTACCCTTCCTGCCCTGGCACAGCTAAGCCTGACTCCCACCTCTGTTGCTTCTCTGAAGGCAGCACATCCTGGCTGTGTCTGGATACAGAAGTTCCCAGGTTCCATTGCTGGCATCTCCTGTTAGGGTCAGGTAGTAAGTGATGTGAGAGACCATGGAGAGCAACTGCCAGCCAGAGCAAACAGTACCGATCTCAATAGACCAAGGTTCTGACTCGATAGAAGTTAGCTTCAAGTGTCAATGTGGCCTGAAGAAAGAAGAGATAGGATTTATACCCCACCCTTCACTTGGAGTCTCAGAGCGGCTTACAAACTCCTTTCCCTTCCCCTCCCCACAACAGACACCCTGTGAGATAGGCAAGGCTGAGAGAACAGCTCTGACGGAACTACGGCTTGCCCAAGGTCATCCAGCAGATGCAAGTGGAGCAGTTGGGAATCAAACCCGGTTCTGCCAGATTAGAGTCCGTGCACTTAACCACTACACCAGACTGGTTTTAGCAATGACAGGCGCTAGGGCTGTGCGTAAAATGTTACTGCTTAGTTTCTTCCAGATACACCAGGTTTCTTCTGGTGTAACTTCAGAGAAGGAACATCTGTTCAACACCAAGGCAACAGTGGAAACATATCCTGAGCTATAGGTCTACCCTTCTACTCAGATTAGCTTTGATTTATCTCCATCGGCAGAATGGATGCCAGTGTAAAAGTAAACATGTGTTCAGTGTGGAAATTAGACTCCTAGGTTAAGAAAAAAATTCATTGACACGCAACTTTTTTCGGAGGCTGCACCACAGATTTATACAGGGGCATTATGATACTTGCTGAGTTGTTTTCAGTCCCCTTGCTAATAATCCCCAGCATAGCATTTTCCTTTTTTATTGCTATCGCACACTGAGTCCAGAGAGAGAGAGAGAGCTGGTGTAAACAACTTTGGGTCCCCATTGTGAGGGAGATGAGGTGTAAATAAATAAATAAAGCTTCAAGCCAAATGCTTTTGTGTGTGTGTGTGTGTGCGCGCGCGCGTCCGTCCATCCGTCCAAGATACCTCAGGGTATCTGGAAATGCACCAAGGAAAAGCTGACATGATTTCTCAGGACACTTTTGATTTTAATACCAGACTCACTGCCCACAGTCCTTTAGGCTATCTATTAATATTCAGATCACTGACCAACAGGGGAGAGGCAAATGTAAGAGAGGCAAAGTTTATTATTTTATAACAAGCTGAGAGTAGAATTCAGGAAACATTTAAAAAAGGCATTTGCTGAGACAGCATTGAAGTACTCTTGCTTAATGGTCTCTGTCTGTGGATTATTTGTGATATTTTATTCATATTGTATTTAATGTTTCATTTTTGTAGCTTGCCTTGGAGACCTTATCTTTGAAAGGCAGAATAAAAATACACATAAAGATTTAGGTGATAGGAAGACTGAGCCATTTTATTCTCTCCAGTCTAGTAATTTCCTTAAGACATTTCGGTAAGGCACAAGATACATTGTTTGTTTCAGATTTTCAAGCAGGGTCATCATCCCATTTAAGGACTCTTAGAATGTGTTTCAAAACATTGATAGACTGGCAGTGTGATCCTAAGCGGAGTTATACCCTTCTAAGTCCATTGACTTCAGTAGCTTTAGAAGGGTGTGATTCTACTTAGGATTGCATTGTACCTCTGCAAAAATATAGGCATATCACTTCCCCAAGCAGTGAGAACTTTCCAGTGGTTGGTTTCATTTGGAGGAGAGAATATTCGAGAGTTATGCTTTTTTTTTCTTTAGTATTTGCTTTATTTAAAAATGACATGGAGAGTGCTCCAACACTACAGCGGATCAGGTTCCTGGAGAGAGAGAGAGATTCAGCACCCTGGGAGCTTCAAACAGCTTACAGCACTGGTTGCTTTCCACTTTTCCCCTTCCGTTATCCAAAACTCTGCTCCTGTAAAACCCATCCACTCCTGCCAGTTATGTGGGAGCTCATCTCTTCAAGCCTTGATGAGTAGTGGAACAATATCATGTCTCGACACCTAGTGCCCATTGATGGGAGCTCTACAGTCATTAAGACTCCTGACCCTTCCTTTTGTTGTGATCGGCACTTAAAGAAAGGCAGGTCTGTGTAACTATACTGGTTTTATGTTGGGGGGGGGGTGGATTTAGGTTGTTTTTAGGGTTATGGATTATTGTTGGCTATTTTTAGTGGTTATGAATTGTAATGCTTTTATCTTGTTTTACTTTGTGAACTGCCTCGAGGGTGTCTGAAAAGGGACAGTCTGGCAGCCCTAACCCCATGGCATTTTCAGTCAGTCAAGATGGCTGCCAGTCCGGTGCACAGCAGGTGAGGATTATGTTTCCACAGGACAGTCTCTTGCTTTATTAGAAAAGAAACCACGTAGCTGGGACAGGGGTGGCCTCACACACACCTCACGTCACCAAGGCCCAAGTACGTGAGTTAGGAAAGCTACATAGGACCCACATTATGCCTATCCTATAACTACCCACCCACCCAACATTTCTTATCTATCTGGAGGGCAACATTTAAAAAAAAAAAAGGAATCTAGTTCATGGAAGAGTATGCCAGAATAAAAACATATCAGTCTTTAAGGTACAACTAGACTTGAGTTTATTTTGACGTTTCAAGAAAGGTGATCTTGTGCAAAAAAAAAAGGGGGGGGGGCAATAGCTGAGCACCAAGTGGAACTAAGTTAGGGTTGTCTGGAGTTCTTCTGGAATGACAGCTGATCTACCAGGCTACAGCTATCAGTTTCCTTGGAGAAAATGGCACCTTTGGAGGGAACATTGTAGGTAATCAAATCACTGTTGAGGTCCCATCTCCACCCCAAAACTCCACTGTCTGTAAGCTCCACCTCCAAATCTCCAGGAATATCCCAAGCTGGAGCTGGCAACCATAGCAATGGTCCTGTCCAGGGACAAATTACCCCAGCCCTTTAAAGCTTTCATCCCAGAGGATCCCCGCAATAGACGTTACTGTAATCGGCAGGGCTCATTCCGTAGCAGGAGCTCCTTTGCATATTAGGCCACACACCCCTGATGTAGCCAATCCTCCAAGGGCTTACCGTAGCCCCTGTAAGAAGAGCTCTGTAAGCTCTTGGAGGATTGGCTACATTAGGGGTGTGTGGCCTAATACGCAAAGGAGCTCCTGCTACAAAATGGGCCCTGGTAATTGGTTATATGCAAATTGGCATATGTCAGAAACATAGAGGGAAACTGAAAGGGACCTCAAGGATGATCTAGTCCAACCCTCTGCACAACGCAGGAAATTCACAACTACCTCCCCTCCCCTTCCTCCAGTGACACCTGCTCTATGCCTAGTGGAAAGCAAGAAAAACCCCAGGATCCCTGGGCCAGTCTGGCCTGAAGGAAAATTCCTTCCTGACCCCAAAGTGGCAATTGGCATTTCCCTGGGCAGGTAAGAAAGGGTCACAAGATCCGAGCACTGACTCATCCCTTCCTGCCCTCCCTCTCATGATCTGCCTAAGACTAGTTCACAGCACCTTCTCTGCGATTGGTCTTTGGACTGTGGGGTAACAATGATGCCACCATCATAAGTTTCCCAGGTAATGTTACTTAGAGTGATGAGCCGAACCACTCTCAGAAGGAGACTACTGACACTATTTGCATGCATGCTGTGCGCAGGAAGGAGCGGCACAGGAGACAATCAGGATGCTTCTGGGCATACCGCCAGCCTGCTTGCTTTGTCCTAGAAATGAACTATGGACTCTTGCAGAGTAAACACAGCTATAGAAGCTTTGTGATGTAACTTAATATAGCCAGGCTACGCTTTAGAATTCCAGCCAGGCCATCTTTGATTTCAAAGCTGAGGAGGAGGTTCTTGTTCAGCAAGGTCTGTTCTTTTATGTGCTCGAGCTGAAGTGGCACAAAATGACAAAAGCGTCAAGTTCCTCACAGAACTTGTTGCAGAGACTTTTTAAAACTGCATCTTATTTATAATAATGTTGTTCGTGCAGATCGACAAAAAAAAAGTGCCTGAGTACGAAGGGAGACACGGTGAAAGTAGGGGAAAACACTGGATAAATCAAACCGACGCCCACCAAAACATTAAGAGTGTGATGAAAACTGTCCCCAAATCACATTACAACCGATATCTCAGTATACATTTATCAGTGCAGATTAGACGTGTGTATTGAACAACCAGATAGGAACATTTCTTCATAAGAAGGCAACACTGATGATGAACTGAGCCAAGAGCCATCTAGGCCAGTATTCTGTTTCCCACAAAAAGGGCAAGAAGGCAAAGCCCTTTCCCACTGTTGATGCCCAGTGACTGATATTTTGGGCACGCGGTCTGGGAAATATTGGAGTCGGGAGGCTGGTAGCAGTGAAATCAGCATTGTGGTTTATTGAGGGTCAAGATGGAGCATGGGGACAAAGGGATGAATAACCCACTTATATGTACAGGTAAACCACACCATGACTGTGTTTCCCCTTAAGGGGATTGGTCCAACAGGGAGTAGTCTCCCGCCAGGGGCTGTCATAGGTCCATTCAAATATCCTCAGCCCCTGATAGGGGGACCGGCAGGATCCCTAGGTCCATTGTTCTCTAGGGATGGAAGCTCTGTTGTTCTCACATCCCATTACAGGCAAACATGCCCAGACATGTTCCCTGTCTGTGGACAACGAGTCAGGTACCAGACATAACACGGTCCCTTGGGATTCAGCTGTAGGTTTGTTGCAGACTTTGCATCACGTGCCATAGCTTGGGGCCTCTCAGTTGTACACCGGCTCTTGTCTGCTTGGGACCAAATCATGCAGGGAGAAGCAGCTGTAGCCTCTTCTGCCCCCATGCCTTTGCATCCTCAAGCTGCCCCAAAGAGCTGCTGGTTCCGTGGGCAGCTGGCCAATGTGGTTTTTACAGTGGAGCCCATAGCAGCTCAGTGGAGCTGTTTGAGGATGTGAAAACAGCAGAGGTGAAGCCGCTGCTCCCAGCCTGCTGTAGTCACAAACTCAGGACCATTCTGCACCTAGCATTTGCTCCGGCGTTTTACCAAACCCACACTGGAAAAGGAAAAAAGGCAGCTCAAAACCACATTCAGATACCCCGGGCCAACGCCTTACTGACTGCAAAGTCACCCCTGAATGGCGATAAAATGGCCATAAATCTATGCAGATGGTGCCAATAAAACCGAGAGATCAAACAAAGTGAAAGCGGCATGCAGTCTGGATGCTGCCATAAAATACGACAGTCACTCAAAGTGAAAGTGGCATCCAATGTAATGTAGAGCGGAATTTCTGTTCCAGTGTGGGTTTGGTAGAACAGCAGAGTGAATGCTAGATGCAGAATGGGCCTCAAAAGAGGGTGGCCAGGTCTCCTGGGTTAGGGATGTGTGGATGGGAAAGTGCAGATTTTTCCAGGTCCCTGCTCACATTGGCACCATATCCCCCACCCCAGTCCTTTCCTGAATCCACCTCCTCCCCTGCACCATCAGAAGGCTTTATGTTCCCCCCTCCTTAATCAGTAATTAACATACCACTATCTATATATCTAATAGCCAAGTGCCCCCCCCACATGCGGATACCTAATTCCGCATGGGGGGGGGCACTTGGAGGGCAGAGGGGGGGTTCTGCAGGTGGGGGGTGACCCCCCCGCCTGCAGAAAAATCCAAAAAGTTTGAAAAACTTCTCGGGGGATATTTAAATCCCCCGAAAAGTTAAAGCGTTCTCCGTGCACGCGCGGAGAAAGCTCTGGCCACTGTAGGGGAGGGGGTGGGAAGCGGCGCGGCGAGGCCTCGCTGCCGCCGTTTTCGAGGAGGGGGGAGAGCCTCAGCGGACGGCAGTCTCCCTGCCGCCGCCGTTTTGAAGGAAGGAGGGGAGGGGGGAGCCTCGGCGGACGGCGATCTCCCTGCTGCCGCTGCTGCCGTTTTGAAGGGAGGGAGGGGGGAAACTACCAAAGGGGGAGGGGGTAGAGGCTCGGTGCGCCGGGAGAGAGGAGGAGGAAGAGACTCACTCCCCCCCCCCCCCCACGAGTATCGCAGGTCCACCGGCTTGTAGCATTATAATCCTGTAGCATTGGCCCACTCTGCATCTAGCATTTGTTTTACCAAACCCACATTGGAACAGAAAAAGATGTGGCTCAAAACCACATTCAAATACCCCCGGCCAATGCCGTACTGACTGCAGAGTCACCCTTGAACAGCCATAAAACGGCCATAAATCTATGCAGCCAGCCACCATAAAACCGAGAGATCAAACAAAGTGAAAGCGGCATGCAGTCTGGACACTGCCATAAAATCCGACAATCAATCAAAGTGAAAGTGGCATGCAATGCAGAGGGGAATTTCTGTTCCAACGGGGGGGGGGGGGGGGGGGTTGCTAAAACAGCAGAGCAAATGCTCGATGCAGATTGGGCTATTGTCAGTTTCCAATTGAGAACACTCCCAGGTCCCCTAGTGGCTCATTGGTGCATGGCAGTCATGGGGCTCTGGGGCTCTGAAAGTGTGGGGAAGCCCACCTTGTGGATGCGCCACTGCTGTGTTGGGCATGAGAGACCCGTCACCAGTGTTCCCTCTAAGCTGAGTTAGTGTGAGCCAGCTCACAGTCTTTTAGCCTCCAGCTCACACACTGTTGTCTATGCTCAGGAAGGAGGGCTCCAGAGCAAACTAATTCATACAGCAGCCAAATCGCTCGCTCACAACTTTAATGCCAATAGCTCACAAAGTGGAATTTTTGCTCACAGGACTCCACAGCTTAGAGGAAGCATTGCCCCATCACTGTGTGAAATCAGTCCCAAACCACTGGACCAGACGCAATAGTTCTTGAGCAGTGTGAAGAACCCCTTCTAAGATGACAGCAGGCTCTAGATATTTCAAAACCCACAAAAAGCTTTTAGTTCAGTATGGATAGAGTCCTAGTGCTGTGAAACTGTCCATGAGAGGGAGATGTTGCCAGCAGATGTTTTAAAGCAAAATCCTTGTGCAGAGACGTAGATGGGTTAATAAAACACCCACAGGAAAGAGTTGGTTCCTCTTATAAATAGGTGATAAGCAGTATTTGTTTCCAGCCTTTCTTCTTGCCATCGCTTTCCTTGTATAAAAGTCTAATAGCCTTTCAAAGGCATTATATATGCCAGTTAATAATGTGTGAAATGTTTGTGGCAAGATGTTAAGCCAACTGCTGCATTATTTGCTTTGTTGCCCTGGTGTACAGATTGGAAGCAATTTATTTTATCTGAAAGCCCTTTCTGTTTAATCCCGGAGGGTGTATTTCACTGAGTGATTCACAGGAGAGGTCTGTAGAATTAGGCAGGTAACAGTGGGAAGGATTTTGAAGATTTCCCTGTCGCCCACTATTGACTGCTGTGTATGAATCCAATTCTTCTTCACACTTATATCCCACCAGGTAGCTCAGGATGACATATATGATTTCTCCACCCCACCACACATTTTAGCCTCATGGTAATAGTGTGAAGTTGTCAAAGAGGCTGGACTCTGTGTTGAATGGGGCTTCGTACCCAGATCTCTTCAATATGACAGGACCTAAAACACATCTAAGTACTTATCCTAATATGGACCTTGTAGCAGAAATTGTAAATTCAATGGTGGAGGTGGTAAGCACCATCAAATCACACCCGATTTATGGCAATCCTGTAGGGTTCTCAAGGCAAGAGATTTCAGAGGTCATTTGCCAGTGTCTACCTCTGCCTAGCACCCCTGGGTTTCCTTGGTGCTATCCCATCCAAATACTAATCAGGGCTAAACAAACTGGTTCCGTTCATGAGGTTTGTAACCCCCCCCCCCCCCCCCGGTGTGCTATAGACACCAAACTTGCAGGGGATCTCTGACTGGCTGTCCTCTGCTTGCTCTCCAATTTGGTGAGGAATGGATTTACGAAGTCTGGGTTATGCCCCCCCCCCCAAAAGGTGCCCCCTCAAAAGTGCTTTCTGGGGAAATTACCTCCTGTCATTTCCCCAGAAAGCACTTTCCTGGGGGCACCTTCTTTGGGGGGCTGTAATTTGGATCCCAGAAATCCAATTCTCACCAGATTTGGAGGGCAGGTAGAGAAGAGTCAGTCAGAGATCTCCTGCAAGTTTAGTGTCTCTAGTTTTCACAGGATCCATTCCATACACTCCTAAATCTCCTCAACCTGCACCTGTCAAAATGACGGTCTGTCCCTGACCACCTGTATAGAACAAATCCTGTCCAAGCTGGAGACATCAAAGTTGCAGGGGACCTCCCCCAGATGCTCCTCTATATGCCCTCCAAGTTCAGCCCCCCCCCCCCGGTTGCTTTGAAGTTGGGTCAACATTTAGATTGAGCGGAGACAGTCTGTCTTAAAATGTATTAATTCATGAACCAGCCCAAACCCTCACAAACAGCTGGGAAGTTCATGGAAAGGTTGTGCTGGTTGACGTGCCACGAACTTCACTTCACAAACCATGAACCAGCCAAAATTCATTATGAATGTGAGTTCGTGAGTCAATTTGTGCCCATCTCTACTGTTTACTGAGACACCTTTTAAAACTAATGTATTGCTTAAAAATATTTTTCTTGCATACGCAAAAAATATGTATACTTGTTGAGCAAGCTAAGATGCCTTCATCTCGCCATATTTGTCTTCATTTGGCAGACATCTAGTGTACTTAGGCAAAAGGGAAAGGAAGAAAATGCTGCTTCTTTACAGGTTTTTACAGAAGCCCTTCTTACATTTTAGTCCTGTACTATTGCTCATAATCCTGACAATGACATCTGGTGTTGAAGGGCTGGGGAGAACTCCTTGCAATAAGAGAAAAATCCTGGCCAGATTTTGAAAGGAACATAAATTATTTCTGAAAAATGAACAAAACAGAGATGTTATTATCAGCTCCCACCTAAATAAAAATAATACATTAAAACTGGGAAGATCTGACAACTTCAATAGAAGTTCCAGTGAGGTGCATTCAGAATTTTAGCTGTGTATCCCAATCATATTTAGTCAGAATCAAGTCCCACTATACCACTCTGTTATTTGCACAGGTAAAGTACTTTACATAAAGCCTCTGTCTATGTTATACCATAAATATCAAATGCCCTCTGGGCCTGGCCCACTTTCTAAAAACCCTGGTGAATGCCAGGAAAGGTGCTGGGGTGACCATGGGCACCACATTAGAGACCCCTGGGTTAGACTGTTGGACTAGGATCTGAAAGATCCAGGTTCAGATCCCCATTCTGCCTTGGAAGCTTGCTGGGTAACCCAGAGCCAGTCTCATTCTCTCCTACCTCATAGGGCTGTTGTGAGGATAAAATGGAGAACTATGTAAGTCACTTTGAATACTATGTATAGTCCTGGTCACCACTCCTCAAAAATGATATTATAGCATTGGGAAAAGTGCAGAAAAGGACAACTGGAATGATAAAAGGGTTGGAATACTTTCCCTATGAAGAAAGGTTAAAGTGCTTGGGGCTTTAAGCTTGGAGAAATGATGGCTGAGAGGTGACATGATCGAGGTTTACAAGATTATGCATGGGATAGAGCAGGTAGGGAAGGAAGTACTTTTCTCCCTTTCTCACAATACAAGAACTCGTGGGCACGCGATGAAATTGCTGAGCAGTCGGGTTAGAATGGATGAAAGGAAGTTCTTCACCCAAAGAGTGATTAACACGTGGAATTCACTGCCACAGGAGGTGGTGGCGGCTACAAGCATGGATGCCTTCAAGAGGGAATTAGATAAACATATGGAGCAGAGGTCCATCGGTGGCTGTTAGTCACAAGGTATAGATAGGAACTCTCAGTCTGGGGCAAGTGATGCACTGTATTCTTGGTGCTTGGGGGGGCAACAGTGGGAGGGCTTCTGGTGTCCTGCCCCCACTGCTGGACGTTCTGAGGGCACCTGGTGTTTTTGGCCACTGTGTGACAGAGTGTTGGACTGGATGGGCCATTGGCCTGATTCAACATTGGCTTCTCTTATGTTCTTATGTTCTTCTACATGTAAGATCTGAGCTGTGGCGCTCCCTTAATCTTCGTGAGAATCCTCCAAAGCATATCAAAAGGTAATCTCCAAACTGAATGCAAATGTGAGTTCCTATCTTCCCTGTTCCTCACCCGGCATTCTAACCACTACCCCACACACCAGCTCATCTTCCTTCTTCTCTTCTTCAATTGGATGTGGGACAGGAAAGAAGATATCCGATCTCTGCTTCTTTACCACTGTGGGGAATGTGTGCGTGTGTGCGTGTGTTAAGTGTCCTCAAGTCGCTTCCGATTTATGGTGACCCTATGAATCAATGTCCTCCAAAATGTCCTATTGTTAACAGCCTTGCTCAAGTCTTGCAAACAGAGGGCTGTGGCTTCCTTTATAGAGTCAGTCCATCTTGTGCTGAGTCTTCCTCTTTTCCTGATGCCTTCAACTTTAGTGGAGAACAAGCCCAAATGAAGAACCAGTGGCTGGATGCAGAACACAGCAGTGCCAGCTGGAGCTTCTTATCCCACTGGCACCACAGGTACCCCTCCCTCCAGTGCCAGCTCTTCCTCATTCCTGCAGTCACATTTCTCAGCAATATATGAGAACTAAAAACCAAAAGACAGACAGGCAGAGAGAGAGGGAAGACCATGCCTTGAAAGAATCACATGAAAGAGAAATTCTTTAATTTCAACTTTATTCTCCTCTTCAGCCCCCAGGGTATAGAGTCTGAACATACTATTTATTGCTTAATTCACTAGTTGGAATAACATGCTCTTGTTTATTTAATTTCTGCAGACAAGGGAGAGGCTTCTCGCAATAATTCATTACTAGAAGAGAGGAAAAAAACTGACTGGCAGTTACTCCCTGTGTAACCAAACGTCTTAACTGTATATAACCTTTAAAGTATCTATAAAACACGTTGTTTATTTGCTGTTGGGGCCTGCTCTTCCTGAATGCCAATAAGCAGCTTCTGAAATTTAGTGAGTCTGGAGGAAACGTCAAGTATTAACTCAGGAATGCACCCGAGTGCCTAATGCTGTTGAACATGAATGGCATTTAAAATATATACATATATGATCTAGAATGGGTATTGGAGAAGAAACTTGGCTCAAAAACCCATATGTGACATAAATGTGTTGGGTGAACTCCATTTGGGGGGATGGTCAGAGCATTGTCCAGTTCGGTTACATCCTGGTTTTCAGGTGGATATGACATCAGACATTGCCAGATGTCCTGTCTGGCCTAGGCTTTCTCCCACTGCTCAAAGGAGGAAGGGCCCTACCAGTGGGAGGCCTCTCACTATAGTGGGCTAATGGCACCCCTGGCTGTTATGTTTGAACAATGCCTCTCAAAAGTTGCTGTGATGTAGAAGAAGAGATTGGATTTATATCCCGCCCTTCACTCACTTAAGAGTCTCAGAGCGGCTTACAAACTCCTTTCCCTTCCCCTCCCCACAACAGACACCCTGTGAGGTAGGTGGGGCTGAGAGAGCTCTTTCCCAAGCTGTCCTTGAGAGAACAGCTGTGCCAGAGCTATGGCTTGCCCAAGGTCATCCAGCAGGTGCAAGTGGAGGAGTGGGGAATCAAACCCAGTTCTCCCAGATTAGAGTCCACGCACTTAACCACTACACCAAACTGGCTCTCCCACTACCTTTAAGTAATCCCTTACTAGTTTACTATTTTCCAGGTCAAGGCCTGAATGGGAAGGGCCTCGCTGAGATCTTGTTCTTGTGTGTTGCAGGCCCATAGCCAGGATTTTTTTTTAATTCAGGGGGCCTTTAAATAAGTCAGGGGGCACCCTGCACACACACCCCAAGGGAGTGCCTGAGCTGGATGGGAAGTTGGGGGGCCTTGTTGGTAAGTCAGGGGGCCAGGCCCCGAGATGCCCCACAGTAGCTATGGGCCTGGCATGTTGGCTGACATCTCCCAGTATGTGTGCATTAGTGCTCCCCATCTATTCAATGTTCTGTCCCAGATGGAACCAGAGTTTTTTTGTTGGAGCCACCAGAGTGGGGTCCTTTGTGTTGGCTACAGGGCAGGGCTAAACATTAAACTGAGGTAGGATAGGTAACCTCACTCCTACTCACCACGTCTCAGAGGATTTTACAGTTAACATCTGTATATAGCTCATATGGACACAAAAAGATCATCTTGACCTTCAAAGCCTTGTACAGTTGGGGACTAACATACCTGAAGTACTGCCTACTCCCTTACGAACTCACCCAACCCCCATGGTCATTTTCTGAGTCCCTGGTTGAATGCCTCAGACTTCTGGGATTAGGTGGGTGGCAGCCTGGGAAATGGACTTCTAAGTCATGGCACCAAAGCTCTGGACCTTTCTCCCCAGGGAGATTCACCTGTCCCCTTCTGTTGTTGTTTTCTGCCAGCCAGAGGAAGAGGTTCTTGTTGTAGGCAGTTTGGCCTCCCCTCAGTGGTCCCTCCTTCCTGACCCATATTTAATCGCTATGTCTTGTACATATTTTAACCCTCTTTTTAAATTGTTTACTGATCTGTATTGGGGGGGCGTGAGCTTGATGATTTTAAAATGTGATTTTTATCTACGTTTTAAATTGTTAGCCGCTTTGGTGGCAGGGCAGAAAGGCGGGATATAAATTTTGTAAATAAAATAGTAAATAAATGTCTGCTCTGAAGTAGGAGGAGGAGGAGGCGAAACAGGAGGAAGAGGAGGAAGAAGGAGAAGAAGGAGAAGGAGAAGGAGAAGAAGAAGAAGAAGTAGTAGTAGTAGTAGTAGTAGTAGTAGTTGGAGCTGGCTGCTGGGTCCAGTCATGGGGCTCTGGAAATGTGCTGCTGCATTTTAGACAGATGCTTCTGTCATATTTGCTTTTTTCTCTGTCTGCTCACTATTTTCTCAACCCATACATTTTTAAGTAAACACACAGCAAGAAACAGTGTAAATCTCTCCAAATGGAAAGCAATCTGCTAAACGAGTGTGGAAGTTCCCAACCCTTAGGGAAAGTGCAAAAAAAGAAGAGAGGTTTATATTTTAATTTGTTACCAAAAAAGTCACAGATATTTCACTTCCATTTTGTCCAGGTTTATATTTAGTCAAAAGTATTAGTTTAAAAATAGATGATAGGCAGAACTGGGACAGGACTGAATGCTTTCGTTCAAAATAACTTCACATTTAGAACCTTTCGTGACTGTGGGTTCTGATCTTTGCAGGTTGCGGAAGCTGGTCTTTAAACAGCAGGACTGCACCGTGTGTGGCCAGAACTGTGCAAAGGAAAAGCGCTGAAGACTTTATACATAAACTAATCACGTACAACAGAAGGTGACTCTCAGATGATCTTCCACTCCTAGCACTAATGAAGCGAATTAACAGTACTGCTGAGATCAATCTTTCCCGTCCTTTTTTTTTACAAGACTTTAAGGTATCGAAATCTTTGCTTTACTTAATATGTTGAGGCAAGCCCGTGTTCTTTAAACAGTTTACTTTATTGCTTATTAAACCATGTAGTCATATTCTAATCTGTACCAATGAAAGACCTGATCCGTAAGATTAAGCCACTACTTCACTCAGAAACTTTGGAAGAAAATACTCTCGCAGGAGCAAGTTGGAAAGATGGGGCGAGCTGAGAGACCTCCGTCTACACATGCCTGAGTGGCTAAGCTCCTGATACTGCAATTAAAAAAAAACAAAAACCTCTTGATAGTAGAGAAAGTCATATAGGGGATTCATAAATTTGGGATTCCTTTTACATTTCCCTTGCTTTTAGAGTCTTTAGCCCTCTGCTGATGCTACATTAGTATTTTGTTCATGTGGAGCAGGCAGGGGCAAACTGGGAGGGGGGAAATGGCCCTGGGAAAGGGTCCTGCCCTCCAGCCTTCCCTGGTCCCACCCACCCAAAGAATGAATGGAGGAAAAGACAGCCTCCCTGCCCCCACCCAGCCCATCCTCTGCTCTGTGTGAGGCTCAGACAGGCCAGGTGTGGCCACCCCCTCACTGCGTGAGGCTCAGGTGGACCAGGCATGGCCGCCCACTTGCCACACAGGGCTCAAGTGAGACCCCTTTCTGTCACTGAGCTGGACCGGCTCAGCTGTGTGAGGACCACCAGGAAGAGGAGGAAGAGGAGATTGGATTTATACTCCGCCCTTCACTCGGAGTCTCAGAGTGGCTTAGGAGCTCCTTTCCCTTCCCCTCCCCACAACAGACATCCTGTGAGGTAGGTGGGGCTGAGAGAGCTCTGACAGAAACTGCTCTTTTTCAAGAACAGCTGTGCCAGAACTATGGCTTGCCCAAGGTCATCCAGCAGGTGTAAGTGGAGGAGTGGGGAATCAAACTCGGTTCTCCCAGATGAGAGTCCGCGGACTTCACCACTGCACCAAACTGGTGTCGCACTGGTGGCCATAATGGCCAGTCTGCCCCTGGGAGCGGGAGCCTGTCAGTTGCGTGTTCCAGGAGCATGGTTTGTCCAGTTGACGTATCAAGTGGATTTCCCATGTGGCTTCCATCCAGGCAAACTATGTTCTGTTCTGTGCGAATTAAAGCGCACCCCTATGGAATATCAGGCACCATGAAGGTTGAACAGGAACAATGTTAAAAACCAATTAAACAAAATTGATCAATTTATTGTATAGTGCACTGAAAATACAAATTAAAAACATAGGCCTTGAATTTAACCTCTAGAAAGAAACCACCAGACTAAGCAGTCCTCAACAGACATTAAATAATATAAATAAAAATCCACAGGCTGGTGATAGACAAACAAGAACACAATCGCAATAAACAGGACCATGTGTTCCAGCCCAATGGGCCTTTTTTAGTGGTCACTAGTACACAGATATACATACACACCAAGAACAATTGTTGGTATAATAAGCCAAAAACAGTGTTGAATGATTCTTGCACATTTTATACCATGTGGCCCAATGGTGCCTTTGCTGGGATCATGGCTCTAATTCTATTATTTCTATGCTTATGCATCAAAATATATATGGTTGTAAATTAAATCTAATTTTGGCAAATTCATTCCCTTGTGATGTTTATGCATTCATCAACAAGCTATCTGACAAAATACCATTTTGTCAGATGGCTGGTTGCTGTATGTTAAGTGCACTGTGCAATAACTTTATTTTTGTAAAGTAGTGGGTTCTGAGATGCGTTGAGTGATTAAAGCTCATAGTTTATTGAGAGGTCGAGATAAGGATAACAAACTGGACTTGCAGGTCCACTTGTATTCCCCTTCATGACCGCACCCATGCACACACCCAACACCCATGATTGGTTATTTACAACGCCCCTTCCACCTATAGGTCTCCCTACAGATTGCGGGCTTCCCCATTGGTCCCCAACTAGGATCCTCCAGGTCTATTGTCCTGGGAGTGAAGCTCGACGGCTTCTCCTGGCCACATGTGTGGTCAACCATGTGTGTGGTTTAATGGCCGTGACATAACAATTTTGTATACTGCATTTTTAACATTGTTCCTGTTCAACCTCCATGGTACCTAATTTGATTTCTGGGTTGGGTTTGTATTCCCTTTTTCTCCATGCTGTCCTATTCACACAAAACAGTGACAGCATGAATCGTGCTTCCGCCCCGTGAGATCCTGCTCTGCAGAATGGGACAGCAACATAACCTCATTTCAGTAATGAAGCATCCCATTTCAAGGCTTCACTCTATAGGCACATGTTTCTGGAACATAACAATTCCCTTTGAATGAAATGTGGGATTTCCTCCATCCCATTATAGACCATAGTCAATCAAACTTGGGTTGCGCCTGCTTCATACGCAGTGTTTTCCCTACAAGGCTGTGAAACTTACCCACTGTCTTCTTTGAAAAGGTTTGCATTTCTTATGACACACTGAGAACCATCTGCCAGAGTTGGAGAGACCATAGACAGATAATACAGCACCGACAGACTGTATGAGATGGTTCACTGTGCCGTGAACCCCTCAAGAAAACAGAATTTTTTACAACCCAAATGCTAAAGGCACATTCATGCCAGAATTCTGCATCAATAAATGTCCAACCTGGGGAAAGCCAGGCATTCACAAATGGGATCACTGGGGGCTAGCAAAAATGTAAGTCTGGAATTGACCAGCAGGAAGACTCCCTGTTTGACTTTCCCCAGCCTGCCTTCTTGTGTACTGCTTGTTTAATTGCACACATGCAGTTTGCCAGAGCCTGCTAGGATGCTGGTTCAATGAAGCCAGTGGATGTCATGGGATGCAGATCACTGGTCACCAAGGCTGATGTTTCTTCTGTTACTTCTGAGAGTCTGAGTACAGTTTTATTCTCTGATCTGACAGTGAACTTTGACTATTTCCATACAGTGTTCGATGATGTTGGGAAGTGGATTTGTCATGCACCTCTGGAGGTTGCTCTGGCTTTTCTCTCACTAAACCAGGGGTGGCCAACCTGTGGCTCGGGAGCCACATGCGGCTCTTTCACACATATTGTGCGGCTCCTGGCAGGGCAGCTGGGGAAGCAAAGGGGAGGCATGCTTTTTCTCTCTTTCTCCCTTCCTTCCTTCCTTCCTTCCTTCCTTCCTTCCTTCCTTCCTTCCTTCCTTCCTTCCTTCCTTCCTTCCTTCCTTCCTTCCCTCCTCCCTCCCATCTATTTGCTTTCCTAGTTTCTCTCTCTCTCTTTCTTATAACTGGTTTTCCTCGTTTGTTTTTATTTTTGGCAGTCCCATTTAACATTAATAAAAAGCAAATTTGCATATTTTAAAAAATAAAAAATGTGTGTGTGATATTTGTTCCTGTCTTGCGGCTCTCAGGCATCTCTATGTGGCTCTTACGTTTATTCTATATGGCTCTTACGTTAAGCAAGGTTGGCCACCCCTGCACTAAACACTAAAAAGTTAGCATGCATCTGTGGACTGCTACAATTGCTGCTCTCCATGGAGTCACTGAAATGCGTTTCTGCATCCAGCCCTTCCCAAGGATTCACAAATACAGGATGTGTTGGCTTTCTTCTTTTCTTCTTTCCCCCTCTCTTTTGTACCTGATGCCTGGGGAGGAGGTTTTCCTGAAGGGGAGTGGTGACTGTGTGCGTGTTTATATCAATTCCTCCCATCCAGTTAGAGCTGCCAGGTCCCTCCTGGCCACTGGCAGGGGGTGGGAGGGTAAAGTTGCCAGCTCCAGGTTGGAAAACTCCTGGAGATTTAACATAAGAACATAAGAGAAGCCAATGTTGGATCAGGTCAATGAACCATCCAGTCCAACACTCTGTCACACAGTGGCAGTGGGGATAGAGCCTAGGAAAGGCAGTGAACTCAGAGGGTACAGTGCCATACAGTCTACCCTCCAAAGCATCCTTTTTCTCCAGAGGAACTGATCTCTGTAGGCCTGAAATGAGCTGTAATTCCAGGGGGACCCCAGGTCCAGCCCCATAGACAGAAATTTTTGTTTTGGGGGGCAAATTGGACCTGCAGCTCCATCCCCATGGTGGTTTGCTCTGGAGAACTTGAATGGCAACCTGAGCTGTGGAGGGACTTGAGCTCAAGTCCCTCCATGGCTCGGGCTCCCATTGGAGGGGAAGTAGAGGGGCGACCACCACACAGCCTCACTGGGTCTTCCTGCTTCCACAGCCAGCTTCTCAAACTTTGAGAAGCTGGCTGTGGAGGCAGAAAGACCCAGCAAAGCCACCCCTCTCCCTCCCCTGAGAGGGCTGGGCATATTTGGGGGGCATTGCCCTTATCAGCCCCCCCTTCCCATGGCTAAGGGCTTGCCCAGGTCCCACGTGGTGGTTGGCATCCTTACATCCTGTTGATAATACTCAGCCTTCACAACCTGCCACTATAGTGAAAGAGGTACTCACAGAGCCTAACTAGATGCTACAAAGCACTCAAGTCCTCCAAAGGTGAGAGCATTGTTTTCTCTGTATGGAGCCAGCACATGCAGGCCACATGCTGACATCCAAATGAGCAACTATTGCTTCCCCCACAGCTCCCAAGCTATTTTAGCTGCTGAACACAGCACAGGTGAAAAGGCAGGGCTCCGTTGGGGCCGGAGCGCGCCGGAGCGCCGCTCCGGGAGAGAAGGGCCCGGGGGGCGGGCCTCATCGTTCACCCCCCTCCCTCCCCCAATCACCGTCCCCGGGGCCGCGGCTGGCTGCCGGCCCCGGTGAAGAGCCCCCTCCCACCGCCAGTCACCAGCCTTGGGGCCGCGGCTGGCCACCGGCCCCGCTGGAGAGCCCCCTCCCTTGCCCAGTCACCTTCCCAGGGCCGCGGCTGGCCACCGGCCCCGCTAGAGAGCCCCCTCCCTCTCCCCGTCCCTCGCCCAGTCGCCTTCCCTCTCCCCGTCCCTCGCCCAGTCGCCTTCCCTCGCCCCTCGCCCCGTCCCTTGCCCAGTCGCCTTCCCTCGCCCCCTCCCTCGCCCCGTCGCCTTCTCTCGCCCCGTCCCTCGCCCCCTCCCTCGCCCAGTCGCCTTCCCTCGCCCCGTCCCTCGCCCCGTCGCCTTCTCTCGCCCCCTCCCTCGCCCCGTCGCCTTCCCTCGCCCCGTCCCCTTCCTTCGTCCTTCGCCCCGTCGCCTTCCCTCGCCCCGTCCCTCGCCCAGTCGCCTTCCCTTGCCCCGTCGCCTTCTCTCGCCCCCTCCCTCGCCCCGTCCCTCGCCCAGTCGCCTTCCCTCGCCCCGTCCCTCGCCCCGTCGCCTTCTCTCACCCCCTCCCTCGCCCCCTCCCTCGCCCAGTTGCCTTCCCTCGCCCCCGCCCTCGCCCAGTCGCCTTCCCTCATCCCTCGCCCCGTCGCCTTCCCTCGCCCCGTCCCTCACCCAGTCGCCTTCCCTCGCCCCCTCCCTCGCCCCGTCGCCTTCCCTCGTCCCTCGCCCCATCGCCTTCCCTCACCCCGTGCCTCGCCCAGTTGCCTTCTCTCGCCCCCTCCCTCGCCCCATCGCCTTCTCTCGCCCCCTCCCTCGCCCCGTCCCTCGCCCAGTTGCCTTCCCTCGCCCCGTCCCTCGCCCCGTCCCTCGCCCAGTCGCCTTCCCTCGCCCCCTCCCTCGCCCCGTCCCTCGCCCAGTCGCCTTCCCTCGCCCCCTCCCTCGCCCCGTCCCTCGCCCCGTCGCCTTCCCTCGTCCCTCGCCCCGTCGCCTTCTCTCGCCCCGTCCCTTGCCCCGTCGCCTTCCCTCGCCCCGTCCCTCGCCCAGTCGCCTTCCCTCGCCCCATCCCTCGCCCCCTCCCTCGCCCAGTCGCCTTCCCGGGGCCGCGGCTAGCCGTCGGCCCCGCTGGAGAGCCCCCTCCCTCGCCCAGTCGCCTTCCCTCGCCCCCTCCCTCGCCCCGTCCCTCGCCCAGTCGCCTTCCCTCGCCCCCTCCCTTGCCCAGTCGCCTTCCCTCGCCCCCTCGCCCAGTCGCCTTCCCTCGCCCCGTCCCTCGCCCCCTCCCTCGCCCAGTCGCCTCCCGGGCCACGGCTGGCTGCCGGCCCTGGGAAGAACCCCCCCCCCCCACTCAACAGTTTCCTGGGCCCAAGGGAGGGAGAAGCCGGGCCTGAGTGGCTTAACGCCACTCAGGCCCAAGCAAGGGGAGGGGGGAAACGCCAGCCCTAGTGGGGGGAGAAGCGCCCCTCCCTTCCTTCCCTCTCTCCCCCCACCTGCCTACCTACCTACCTGTTCCTTCCTTTCCCCCTTCCTTCCCCTCTCCCTTCCTCCCTCCCTCTCCCCTTCCTTCCTTCCTTTCTTCTCTCTTTCTCCCCCAACTACCTACCTACCTTACTGTTCCTTTCTTTCTTTCCCCCTTTCTTCCTCCCTCCTTCCTTCCTTTCTTTCTTCCCCCCTCCTTCCCTCCCTCCCTCCCTCCCTCCCTCCCTCCCTCTCTTTCTTTCTTTCTTTCTTTCTTTCTTTCTTTCTTTCTTTCTTTCTTTCCTTCCTTCCTTCCTTCCTTCCTTCCTTCCTTCCTTCCTTCTTTCTTTTTTTCTTCTCTCTCCCCCCACCTACCTACCTGCCTTCCTGTTCCTTCCTTTTCCCCTTCCTTCCCCTCTCCCTTCCTCCCTCCTTCCTTCCTTTCTTCTCTCTCTCTGCCCCCACCTACCTACCTACCTTCCTGTTCCTTCCTTCCTCCCTTCCTCCCCCTTCCTTCCTTCTCTTCTCTCCCCCAACTACCTACCTACCTTACTGTTCCTTTCTTCCTTCCTTCCCCCCTTTCTTCCTCCCTCCTTCCTTCCTTCCCCCCTCCCTTCCTTCCTTCCTTTCTTTCTTTCTTTCTTTCTTCTCTCTCTCTCCCCCACCTACCTACCTACCTTCCTGTTCCTTTCCTTCCTTCCTTCCTTCCCCCTCCCTCCCTCCCTTCTTGCCTTCTGACACACTGCCCATGACGTCAGGAATGTGTGGCCTTTTGACACTTCCGGTGACGTCAGGGGGTGTGGCATATGCAAATGAGTTATGCTAATGAGCTCCTGCACCTCTTTTTTTACGAAAGGACCCCTGTGAAAAGGTAAGAATTCCCCTTCTCCTGCAAAATGGTTCAAACCTGAATTAGGTCCTGCTGCACGTTTACTCACAAGCTGCCATCAGGAACAAGCAGTTACAGTATAGCTGCAAGTCCCTGTGGTGAACTCATGTGTATAATGTCCAGTTAGGATCTTTAGACTCTATATTTTGTTAGTATCTTTTTAAAAATCCTTAGTCTTGTGGCAGGATATAGTGGAGTCTTTCCCCGCTGCTGGTTATTTTGTTTGTTTACATATTTATGCTCTACTTTTCTCCACGGTGGGGACCCAGGGTAGCTTACAGTATTGTTCTCTCTTCCTCCATTTCCAGAATTAAATTTCTGATTGGCACATTTATGGCTGTCCAGCCATCCCCAACAACTGTTCTGCTTCCACTTCATTTGAAACCTACTCTTGAATTGTCCTGTTGCTTCCAGATAGGTGTGTGTCATTTCGCACTCTTAGCATTTATATTGGATGTGAAGATTTAGGGTTCTCAAACAGGAAGCGTCCCCACATCATACTTTGAGAATCCCAGTCTCCATAATACCAACAAATAACGAATGACTCCTCCAAGATTGTAAAAGGACACACATGTACCTGGAAGCAATAGAACTGCTTTCAAGGTATGCACATTTAAGAACATAAGAGAAGCCAATGTTGGATCAGGCCCATCGAGTCCAACACTCTGTCACATAGTGGCCAAAAATACCAGGTGCCATCAGGAGGTCCATAAGTGGGGCCAGGACTCTAGAAGCCCTCCCACTGTCCCCCCCCCCCACATTCCACACATTTAGTGTGGAAGATCTTCCCAAGGTAGCCATTTTGTGCTTGCCTCCATCTCCTGTGGCAGCCATTTTGTGTTTGTGCCCACCACCTGGTGTCAGAATTCCAAAGGTGCCCACAGGCTTGAAAAGGTTAGGGACCCTGGTCTAGAGCCATGATTCTCCCTTTGGATGCAAGATGTCCTAGGTTCAATTCCTGGATCATCTGTGTTGCATGCAGAAAGTCTTGGTTCAGTTTGCTAAAGGATCTCAGGTATCCAGACTGGATAAGACCTCAGCCTGAGGTCTAGAACTGCTGCTCCTCATGCAGTGTAAAGGTCAAAGTCTTAGGCTTGGACTGGGGAAACTAGGGTCACCAGCATCCAGGTGGGGCTGGAGAGCTCCTGGAATACAACTGATCTCCAGAATACAGGGATCAGTTTCCCTGGAGGAAATGGCAACCAGAGAGCAGACACTACGGCATCATATTCCTGGTGAGCTCCCTCGACGCCCCAAGCTACACCCTTCCAAGGCACTGTCTCCAAATCTCCAGGAATCTCCCAAGCCAGCATCAGCAGCCCTAATTCAGGACCAAATCCCCACTTGGCCATGAAACTTGCTGGGACAGTCACTTTCTTTCAGCCTAACATCCCTTGGAGAATTGTTGTCAGGATAAAATGAAAGAGAGAACAGAGTACCCCACCAATACTCCTTGGAGGAAGAATGCTATAAAAATGGATAGATAGTGCGGGGCTGGATCATCAGCTTCATATGTGCAACTCACAGGCACTTGAAACAATGTATAAATATGCCAAACTAATTTAGCCTAGGAAAAGTGGAAAGAGGATACATACCACAGTAATCTTTCCTTTTCATGGCCTTCAACTCCTTGGAGAAATGCCCATATCTCTCCACCCTTGGTTCTTTCTTGGCCTTCATCCTTGCTCTAATTGTGGTAAAACTTACCGGGCTAACTAAGCAGAGCTACACCCTTCAAAACGTCAGTGACTCTTAGTGTAAATTGTTAGGATTTTGAGAACTGGCAGAAAACCAAAGAGAATGCTACTGGCCTTAAACATTATAAGCAGAGCTTGCCACAGTCTAGATGTGAGCTGGAGGAAGAAGAGAAAACCAAACAGGGTTTGATTTATATTCCCTGTTTGGTTTATATTCTGAGCCTGCTTCGGCAAGGAGGGCGGGGTATAAATCAAACAAATAAAATAAATAATATATTGATTGGGAAACATGACTCAGTGAAATGAACAATTTTCATTTAGTAATAGTCACTGATTACATCTCCATTATCTACTGAAGTGTTATAATTGGTCTGCACTGTCCATGTTTGTATATTGGGAGTAATTCCAGATTATTATGTTTCTTTCCTTGTGAAAAATCTTCTGTCTTTGAGTAATTGTTTGTGAAACTTGATAGTGTTTGAAATCTCATATGCTATATGATATTGGACCGGTATATTCTAATAATTAATATTCAGTCACTGTTTTGTGTATGGTGTTACTTTGTTGCTTGCAAGCATTCTGGACATGAGCTGGTGGAAGAAGAGGCAGTAAACAAAATTATTTGAATGCTGATTTTGTGTTTCACATGACCTGACTTAACATGCCGGAGGGCTATACTATTGGCCTCAAAGACCTTCTTGTTGTGGAGAGAGGAACTCAGAGAGAGAGAGAGAGAATGTGCATAAACAAAGAAAAACTCTTCTCAGCAGAGCATGAAAAATCATTTTGTTTTTAAATCTCTTTCCCCGGTTCTCCAAAGATGTCATATACATAGTATACCAAACCTCTACCTTAAGGAGTAAAAACAACAAAACAATTCACACATATCTATGGGGTTTGTTTAAGCGTTTTTTGCCATTGTGATTATGCCTTGTGCCAGTGCCAGCATATCAGTACAGATGTGCCTATTTCCCTGAACTTGGCAGTCCTGTTTAACCATTGTGGCTAATTGGCACTGATAGGTCTAACCACAATGAATTTGCTAAAACCTTTTAAAATGCCTGTTTAAAGTCCCCTGTGCTACTAGCTATTGATATTTCCTGTGGTAGTGAGTTCTACAAGTTAATTATGTGTTGCCTGAAGAAGGAATTTCTTTCCTGAATTAACTGCTCATCAACTTAATAGAGTGTGCTTGCAGTCTGGTATTTTGAGAGAGGGAGACAGAGGTCTCTCTCTGCTTCTTTCATACCAAGCAAAAAATGGAAATATGCTGCTCCATCCCACCACCCTATAAGGTATGCCAGCTAGGGATACCAGACCCCCCCAGTGTGGGTGGGGGTCACCCAGTTTCAGGTGCTCCTCTTTGCCCCCCCCATTACACCCCCAATTACCCCCCCCCCCAGAGGTAAGAAGCCAGAAATATATGCAATGTGCCTACATGACCCGGAAGTGATGTTGGGGGGACACTCTGGTTTTGGGGGGAAACTCTATGGTAGAAGCTAATTCTACCATAGAGTTTTGCCCAAACACCAGAGCATCAACCCCTGACATTCCTACATTACTTCTGGGTCATGTAGGCACATCACGTTTATTATCAGCGTTCCTTCCCACTCCCGGTAAGTTCACCTCCTATCTGAGGGACCTGGCAACCCTAATGCCAGCACAGCATTGTGCCAGCATCAAGGTAGGGCTGCCAAGCCTCTGGCTGTGGTGGGAGGCTTCCTGCCAGTAGTTGTCCTTGCCCACTGCTGCTCCCAGTGGCAGCATGAAAATTTTCTTTTTAGAAGGTCAGTGTCTTATGCACCACTACATCACTTCTGGGGAAAGCCCCAATGTGATGTAGGCTAGTTCTAGGAATCACTGGGAACTCTATGGTTTACCACATGATTACCACAGTGGGATATAATGCCACAGAGCCCATTTTTCAAAATAGCCATTTTATCCAGGGGAATTGGTCACGGTAACTGTCCGGGTTGAGGCACCTAGGGCAAGAGGCAATAAGCACAGTCCAAACACAGTCCAGCACAAAGCACAGCTATTCAAAAGTCCAAGCATCAAACCAGAAGGACAAATCCAAAGAGCACAAACCAGGTCACAGTCCAAAAGGTCAACCATATAACAATGCACAAGGGATATACACAAGTTGCTTCAATGCCAGCACTCCCTTTTCTAGCTGCTTTTAGCAGGAGTCATTCAGGGCCAGGTGCCACTCATCAACCTGCTGAGTCATCCAAGGACAGGTGCAAGTCCTCAGTGGCTGAGCAGCCTAAAGGGCTGTCAGCCCTGATCCAACAATGACTCCAGCTCACAGGCAGAGGTTGATCATGCTGGGCTGCCAACCACACACGACGGTGCCCTCCCGTGCCTTCCTCTGGGCCCGCCTTCTCTGGCATTCCAAGGGCTCTGGCAACCACAGGGGTGAGGCTGGCAGCTGCAGGGCCTCTGATTCAGATCTCAGGCTACAGGACTGAGGCATGGCACGCTGACTTCAGCCTGAGACTCGCTGTGTGCAGTTGATGGAGTCTCCTCCTTGTCTGGTGGGTCTTCCTGCATCATCCAAGGGCTGGGGCCAGATTCCTCCATCTCCTCCTCATCTGAGGAGGTGTTGGCAGGTAGCCCCACAGCAATAACCCAGAGACCAGTTTTAATTATGGGAAATCTCCAGGCCCCACCCAGAGGTTGGCAACCTAGTGGAGGCATAGAACAAAAATTGGGAACAGCGAAAGATCTGGTTGAGAAATGAAAAGACAGTATAAACTTAGGAGAAACTTGTTTGAGGGAACTAGGTCTGTGACCTGGGGAAGCTACTTATTTCTAGCCAAACCCAGTGTTCCATTTCCAAGCACGGCCAGTTAAATGCTACAGGGAAGCTTACGAGTAGGCGTGAGCGCAACACTCCTTCACCTGTTGTTTGTTCCCAGGATCCAGGAGTCTGGTATACTGCTTCAGATCATGGAGGTTCCAGTTTCCCCCCACAGCAGAAAGGAGAGGCTCCCATGGAAAGAGTTGGGGGTAGACCAAGTAGGAGGAACTGTTGGAAAAGGCAATGCCTGGTATACAAAGAGGAGGAGAAGACCCAGAAGGAGGCAGCAAGAAGGTAGATAGGATACTGAGGTCAGCATCTTCTCTCTCCTGTTACGTGTCATTCCTTGTCTGTCCCCAGATTGCTACTTGTAGGGCAATTTCCTTCTTCATTCAGTCTTACTGTCTCTCTCTCTCAGCTAGAGATGTAGTTAATAACCTATTTCTGTCTCTCCTCTTTCCTATCAAGTATATTAGTTCCTACATAAACTTTTGTCTACCCTTTAATCAGGTTGTGCACCGTTGCTGTGTTAATTATCCTGCCAACAGGAACGCTGGGAATTAGCCCGGAGGGGATCAGAATTGCAGCTTCGATTTTTTGGAGGGCTAATCCCATGTTAATCCAGTGGAACTGTTTGTTAATCACATCTGTCTTTACATCCTGCCGCTCCTTGAGCATAGCACACATTGGAATGTCCCTTGCTTCAGAACACACAGCCTGCAGGCATGTGCAGTCAACTGGCCTGAGAGAAGCATGACTGACACAATAATGATGGCGTCTTCCTGCAGCTGAGTCACCGACAGCCCCCCCCCCTTAGCAGCTTCACAGAAAGCTGAAGTCATTACAAAAGGAAGCATTCTCACTAACAAGGGAGATCAAAGTCCTGGGAATCCACTGAAAATATCCCCAGGCTCACACTGAGGTTGCTATTTTCCTTCCTGAGGGGGACGCCATGTCTTTAATAGATCTATGACAAACAACCAGAGATGCTTTTCCTGGTGTCAAGATGCAGACAATGGATCCTGTAACTCCAGCCCAGGACATTTCACAGAGCAGAATGATCACAGCAAGGGTTGTGAGGTCCTTCCTGGCCACTGGCCGAGGATGGGAGGGTAGGTTTGTCAACTCCGGGTTGGGAAACCTGGAGATTTGGGGATGGAGCTTCGTGAAGACGGGGATCCCAGTGGGGTACAATGCCACAGAGGCCACTCCCCGAAGCATCTGTTTTCTCCAAGGAAACTGATGTCTGTGATTAAGAGATGAACTGCAATGTGGGCATCCCCAGGTCCCACCTGGAGGCCGACATCCCTAGTCACAGTGAAGAGCTTGACACGGATGCTGACTTTTCTAATGGAATGGCTCTGCATCTCACCCACAAAGCAGGCCTTAATAGGACTTTTTGCATAAATATCTTTAGGCATTCTCCTGTCCCAAAACTCTCTTCATATCTTTTTAAAATATTTATTTATTTATCTATCGTAACATCCTGCCTGAAGAAGAGTTCTGGTGAACTTGAAAGCTTGCTCTCTAGGATGTGCAATTTGGTTCCTCCTAACAAAAGGTCTAAGTGAATTAGGGTTGCCAGGTCTGATTTTCACACCAGCAGGGGGATGGGGGGCATTCCAGGAGTGGGGGGCGGGGGGGACATTGCAGGATGTGCATACCTCAGTTAGAAGTGACATAGACATGCTGGTGACATCAGGGGTGATGCTCTGGTTCTTAGGCAAAACTCTGTGGTAAAATCGCTCTCACACCATAGGGTTTTGCCCAAAAACCAGAGCATCACCCCCCTCCAACGTCACGAATGCACCTACTTCACTTCTGGGTGATGTCAGCGTATTGCGCATGACATCACTGTTTGGAAGGTGGGGAAAATTTCCTCCCAACAGCCAGCTGGCCACCAGCCGGCAGAAGCCCATGAAAGTGTGGGATTCCCCACTCCCACCTGGGGAATGGTAACCCTAATGTGGATTGTGTACTTGCACTGCTATGCACACTTACTCTGAAGCACGCCTCGCTGAAGGAAGAAGGACTTACTTCTGAGTGAAGTAGCAGAGGTCCAGGCTGCAAGACGCTCCTGTTTTAGCCTGCAGAATTTCAGGAGGTACTCGTCACATTGTTCCAGCCTGCAAAGATCATGTACCCATGCAGTCAGAGAGTACAAGTCGAAGCAGAGGTCTGAAATCTTGTTTCTGGAGGCCCGCCAGATGAGGAGCCAATCACTAGAGAATTTTATGCATCAAATGCTTGCATAATTTTATGTACGTTGTTCCCTTGGTGTGTTGACAGGGATTTGGAGTCCTGAGGTGAGGGTGACATTTGGTGCCTCAGCCTCTTAATATACAGTTCCCTTTTGGCAGGATTAAAAATATGGGCACTATTACTACTTGTGGTGGGATGGTATACAAGAGCAAGCATGTTCACATTTTTTCCCCTTAATTTTTTTTAAAAACTTTCATCCTTCACTTCAACTTGTTGACTGCAATAGCTGCAGTCCTAAACTGGCAGTAGTTATAATTGCATGGGAGACTGTCATATCACAGGTGGTAAAGTGAATAGCACCACATAAGCAGTCAAATTCCACGAGTTTTACACCACATCTGTTATTCATTCCCATAAGCCAGTGCCTATTATCAGCCAGTTATAGGCCTGTGAAATTTCAGGAATGGAGAGTGTCGCAGGGAGAAGGGCCCCACTAGTGGCTTCTAGGCATGGTGGGAGCTTCAGATGGCCACGAAAGAAAATGAGGAAACTGGTATATGCAGTTCTGAACATTAAGGGAAACCCCTGCTAGTAAGGTTACCAATTCTGCTTGGAAAATCTCTGAGCACTGGGGGACAAATGGGCAATGCCTGGTAAGGGAGGTCAGCAGGGATACGAAGCAGTAGAGTCCAGCCTTCCAAACTGTCACTTCCTTCAGGGGACCTGATCTCTGTAGCCTGGAAATAAGCCGTAATTCCTGGTGAACTCCAGCCCTCAGCTGGAGGTTATCAACCCTGCCTGCCAGCCACAGAAGCTATTGCAGCTGGGTCGGAGGCCAAGTCTACTCAGGCCTGTAGGCCTGGACCTATCTTCCCCTTTGGTTGCTTAGCAACAGGAAAGAGCTTATGTATGGACGAAGCTCCAGATTTGTTGTAGGGTTCCAGAGGGGCACCAGTTTTAGTGCCTTGAGGCAAAAATAAGCTGGATTCTTGTGGCAATTTACAGACTAACAACATTTTGTTCCAACATAAATTATGCGTAGAGGACGAAAAACAATAAAAACCATCAGATTGCCGTCTAGTCTTCCACACTTCATTTTCTTGCCACAGCCCCCCCCCCCCCCCCCATTTCTGGAAGCTGTCTATTTCCAGCATGACCCTCTAAAACCATTTCCAGAACTTTCCCTCTGTCCTAGAATAGTACTGAAACATATATTATAACATGAGTCAGTTTTCATTATACATAAATTCCCAGTGGTTTCCAAAATGTAACTTTTTTGTTTGCCGAGAGTTATCTTCCCTTCAAATTTCGAGCACATCTCTGTCACATACGGTCATTTTCCGAAATGCACAATGTGATCACAGTGATTCATACAGGTTAAATCACTGTAATGCGCTTTATGTGGACTGCTTTTGAAAACTATTTGACAACCTGTTTTAATACTGAAAATGTTATTATAGTTCCTATGATTTTATTATATTGTTTTTACTTTCCAGAAACCCTGGCTCTTTTGCCCGGTGATATGGATCCTAAAATCACGGTAGCAATTGCAAAATTTGTCTCAGCCCTTTTAGCCCTTTCATCTAAAAAATAAGAAATGTGTCTTCTGCTGTTCAAGATGTCTGAATCAATAAGCTTCTAAGGGTACAAAAGGAAAGGAAAGAATTTTGTTCATGAAAAGATCTCAGGAAAACTGATTTGCAAATTTTCTTTAAAAATGTTTAATTCCCCGGTTTTCTGAGGAGTTCATGGTAGCGTTGCTGAATGGCTTGAAGCAAAATGCAACGGGGTGTTATTTACAAGGTGGTGTTATTTAGTTCCATACCTTGGAAAGCTTCAGCAGCTCATTTCCACACACTGAAGTAGGGTTGTCAACCTTCAGGTGGTGGCTGGAGATCTCAGGATTACAACTGACTTCCAAAATAGGGATCAGCGCATCTGGAGAAAATGGCCACTTTGGGAGGTAGACTCTATAGAACTATACTTCATTGAAATCCCTCCCCCAAACCCCACCCTTTTCAGGCTGCACCCCCCCCCCCAAAAATTTCTAGTTATTTCCCAACCCAAAGCTGGAAATCCTGCACTGAAGGGACATTTTTCTCCGGGATAGGTGGCTGCCCTAGTTCAGGATAGCATACAGGTTTCTGGCCTCTCCCATTTTACCCTCACATGGGCCTATGAGTTAAATTAGGCTGAGAAACTGACATTCGTGGCTGCCCAGGATTTTGATCTCTTAAGTCTTCGTATGATACTCTACCCATCATACCACATTGATCCTCAGTGGTATGATCCTCAGCAGGATGCCATAGATTCTATGATTCCATAGATTCTACCTTCCAAAGCAGCCATTGTCTCCAGAGGAACTGATCTTGGTCATCTGGAGTTCAACTGTAATAGCAAGAGATCTCCAGGGGCCACCTGGAAGTTAGCAACCCTAAGGAAAGGAGAGAGACAGCACACACACACCCCCCAGAGAAGCCAGGTTTATTTGTGCCATCTGACTGCAGTCATAGGAACATGAATGTTAAGGACCTGAGAGAGATAAGGAGAAAGATAATAACATAACTGTGGAATAATTGTGCACTCGCATGGCATAAACATCAAATCAGTCACATGTTAACAAAAGTAGTTCATTTCCTTCTCACACCCCTATGATAAATGAAAGACAGAGAAAGAAACCAGGCTCTTAAAGAGAAAAATGTTAAAAGAGAAAAGGGTTTTTTTAAAAAGAAAAGAAATGAAAGTTTGTTTTAAGGAGGAAGAATGCCAGATATGAACAAAAAGAGCATTCTAAGCATATGGAGAAGCCAACGCAAAAGGAAAGAGTTGAGAGATGGAATGAGCAATCCAAGAAGGAGAGTGTGGGAAGAGCACAGATGAAAGAGAGCAAGAGATAAGAATAAGAATGAGGCAGGTCATTCAGGAGGACCAAACTCCAGGCTGGATACAAAAGAGAGTGGACAGCCTTGGGGTGAGCTGCAAGAAAGGCAACAACATGATCAAAGCTGAAGTGACATTAGAGCCACCACTGACATCACTTTTTTATTTATTTATTTTGTTCTTTTAAATTATTTATTAGGAGTGGGCATCCAGTGCACCACAGTGCACCCTTCTTCTGTGAGCTACAGAGGGCAGACATGCAGGCCCTGTGCTTCTGTTAGGGTTGTACTGTTAGTGGGTCTTCTCTTCCTATCCTCTGGCACTCCGTGGGGGGGAGTAGTGTCAAGGGGCAGCGGCTGGATGGGCAGGAAATGGCAGGCCGCGCCTGTGCATGCCACTTGAAAGAATATGATGAGGTGCCACTGCCCAAATGGTGGGTGTTACCAGGGCTATGGGCTCCAGTGTGCTAGCTGTGAGGCCTGTGCCTTACAGAGGGGCATGTGTTGTTTTTCCCCCACTGTAGAATGTCCACAGTGGCCAGATCAGCACTACTGCTATTATGTTGGCAGCTGACCACCTTCACCACAGCAGCCATGAGGACTGGGCTGCCCAAGAAAGAAAAGGGAGAGACTGGGAAACGCAGGGGTCATTTCGAGCAGGAGCTCGGGGAAGCGCAGCTCTGGGAGTTGGTGCCAGCCCCCCCCCCCCGTGGGGGAATGCCTGCTTGTGTCATGGCTGCAGCAAAATGACCCCGTCCCCTGGAAAAGTCCTTGTTCCTCCGACCAGCCTTTTGAAGGCTTCAGCCACCACTGAAGCTATCCTCTCAGAATAGTGGTATTTCTGAGGCTAGGATTAGTAGCGGTCCCCTCTTTCTTTCTTTCTTTCTTTCTTTCTTTCTTTCTTTCTTTCTTTCTTTCTTTCTTTCTTTCTTTCTTTCTTTCTTTCTTGCCTTCTGACATACTTCCGGTGATGTCAGGGGATGTGGCATATGCAAATAAGTTATGCTAATGAGCTCCTGCACCTCTTTTTCTACGAAATGACCCCTGGGGAAACGTAACTTACACTTACAATGGAAAGCTTTGTTAGTATTTTAATAGTGGGCCCAGGAATGGTTCGAACTTTTGGCCATTTTAAAACAAAAGTGAGAGATGAATCATTATAATCGGGACAATAATGGGAAGAAAACCAATACCGCACAGCTACACTACAGACCGAGGGGGTGGGGGAGGATACAAGCGCACATGCCAATCAAAACTTGGTTCTTTGGTATTCTCTATCGCTGAAGTTTTTCTCATCTTCACAACACATTGGTTCTGGTCAGAGGACTCAGTCCTGACTGGGAAATCTGCCTCGCCTCTCTCACCACACTCTAAAAGTGGTCAGTCCACCTTTTTGGGGGGAAATTTAGAAGTACCGTGTGTGTTTACATTGAACCAACAGTTCCTTACTGTCAAGGACAAGATCCTGTCCCCCAAAGCCCTGGTTATGAGGAGTAGCAAATATCAGGAGTCATGGATGTTTAACCAGTCATTCTTTGCTTGGGAGGCTAGTGAGAAATATCAGAAACTGAAACACAGCTCCAAAAATTCTGAACAGGAACCTGCAGTACCTGGACTTCAGACTACTTCATATCCTCACACGGTGGGGACAACAAGCAGCAGGGGCTGGTTCTTCAGTCCCAGGCTGGGAAACTCCTGGCGACCTGAGGGTGGAGCTTGGGAAGGATGGGGTTAGGGGAAGGAAGGGACTTCAGCCAGGTATAATGCCACACCCTCCAAAGCAGCCATTTTCTCCAGGAGAACTGATGTCTGTAATCTGGAGATAAATTATAATGTTGGTGGATCTCTAGGCCCTACCTGGAGGCTGGCAACCCTATGACCAAGGAGAAGGAGGAGCAGACACCATCTAGGATTGAGTTAGAAGGATTACACTCTGTTTAGCATGGCACTGTTGGAGACCCACTGATACTGTGGTGCCTGAGAACCCACAAAAATCTAGAACTGCCCCTGGAAATTACAGCGTGTAGGTCCAATGACCAATGCTCACTCTAAGCTGTGGAGTCTTTTGAGCAAAAATTCTACTTTGTGAGCTACTGGCATTAAAGTTGTGAGTGAGCAATTTGGCATAAATTAGTTTGCTCTGGAGCCATCCTTCCTGAGCAAAGACAAAAATGGGTGAGCCAGAGGCTAAAAAACTGTGAGCTAGCGCACACCAACTCAGCTTAGAGGGAACACTGTCAATGACTATGTCCTGCTCATTTAAGGGTGGTGAATAAAAACAAAGAGGTGCTCTTCCATTCCGCCTAAATCCTCTATCCTTCCAATCTTTTGGATATCTCCCTTCGGAGCTTCGCCTGCGGGGATAGAAAATGTACTCATGGGAACATTGCAGCTCATGCATTCACTGTCTGCAGTTTGTTCATGCTGTTCCATGTGCCCTGGCTTTGATCCTGCCTGGCAAAGGAGTCGCAGCGTGGGAGGTGCAGGATTAGAATTTCCCACAGATATTTTTTTTTTTAAAAAATCAAAGTGGCTGCGATAGGATTGGGAAGTTGTAGCAGGTGGAGGCTGCTTAACCCTGTCTCCCTGCATCTTGAAGTACACTTGTCCATTCAGAAAATATGAAACGTCCAGAGCTTTTACTTGCTGCCCTGCCCCAGTCCTATGCCAGCAAAGAAATGCTTTAGGATACGGAGTGCCACCCATTCCGCTTGACAAAATGCTGGATGCTGCAGTGGAGCTAAAGGGGCATATCTTACAGTGGTGGGGCAGACAGTGCCTTTGGCAGAGATGTGCGGTATAAAATAATCAAGAGAACGTTTTTTATTTATCTGGGGAGTGTCAAAGAAAGGTGCATGATATATCTTCCCATGCTTCCCACCCTTCCCAGGCAACCGTAAGGTGAGACTGCCAAATGCTGCTAGCCACAAATCTCAACAGTGCTGTCTGGCCCAGAGCAGAAATCCCAGAGTGTCTAGACCAAGAATTTAGGAATTCCCTGGACTTTTAACCTGAGGTTATTCCCAGCCCCTCCTGCGCTTACAAGCCCTTATTCTGGAAGGATGTGAAAGAGGCCGCAGCAGAGGCTTAGCGAGATGCCAGTATAAACTCCGTAGCCAAACGTAAAACATTAAATGAAAGGCGGAGCTGCTGTTCGAATGCCTTCCCCACTGTACAGATGTTAGCAGTTAAGATTCTTGCGGGACCTGGGAACTGCAAACCTGACACATCAGAAAGTTTCCTGTGGCCGGCCGTCAGCTCCCTGCAAGCCGTGCTCATGAGGACTGGGAAATGACTCTGCTCAGAGACTTTACTGCATTTGGGCTGGTTTCAATCTCTGCGCTATGATTAATAGGTCTATATATAGATCAAAACGTTATCCCGGAATCCGCGTGAGCAAGAATTCCAGGGGCAACACCAGCCTACCTCACAAGGCAGCCGAATTTCCAAATTCGAGATTCTATTACTTGATCGGTGTTCTCATCTCCTTGAGAAGCCCTTTGTACTGAATAATAATGCCCAGCAAATCTAACACTTTACTCGTTCGATATGAACCCTTCCAAGCAGTCAGCTGAAATGCCTGAAGTCCTTATTCCTGAAGCAGACTTTCCGCGATCCTTGTTAGAGGCTCATCACAATCTGTTACCTGATTGTAATACATACTTCAGATATAGAGAGCTGGAATCGTGGTTAGAGTGTTGGACCAAAACTTAGGACAACCCCACTCTGCCCCACTTTGCTGTTCTGAATATTCTACTTTGTGAGCTACTGGTATTAGAGTTGTGAGCGAGCTATTTGGCTGCTTCACAAATGAGTTTGCTCTGGATCCATCCTTCCTGAGCTAAGACAAAAATGGGTGAGTCGGAGGCTAAAAAACTGTGAGCTAGCTCACACTGACTCAGCTTAGAGGGAACACTGGCCTTAGCCAATGGGCAACAGGGGAAACTGCCCTGGCCCCAGTATTGTGGGGGCCACATGTCATGTTGATGCCCACAGCTCTATCCCCGCCATGGAGGGGGAGGAGAAGAAAGAGGATAGGGTCCCACCACTACTACTCATATCCACCCCGCCCAGGGCTTGGGCCACCCACTTATAGCATCAGCCACTCACATGTGGGGCCACTTATGTCAGTTTGGTGTAGTGGCTAGGAGCATGGACTCAAATCTGCGAAAATCAGGTTTGATTCCCCACTCCTCCACATGCAGCTGCTGGCGTGACCTTGGGTCAGTCACAGTTCTCTCAGAGCTGTTCTAGAAAGAGCAGTTCTTGGAAGAGCTCTCTCAGCCCCAGCTACCTCACAGGGTGTCTGTTGTGGGGAGGGGAAGGGAAAGGAGAATGTAAGCCACTCTGAGTGAAGGGCAGGGTATAAATCCAATCTCCTCCACCACCTCCTCCTCTTCTTCTCTTCCATCAGAGGCTCAGGCAACTGGCTTCTGCCAATGACTCCCAACCATTTCACATGGGGTGAGGGCTGCCCATCGGCTAGCCCCAGTGATCTAAAGGCAACCAGCTGACTATGGTTGGAAGCAGAGTGCTGACCTATGGGGTCTGATCTGGCAAAGTAATTCCTGCATAGTTATTAGCATCTTTGAATGCAACAAACACACTCCACAGAAGAGCTGTTTCCATATGGCAATGGTTCTCCATGTATGTGCAGGGGCAACAGGGCATAGATGCAGCATTTTCCCCTGCACGTACTTTGCCTCAGCCCCCTCTCTGGCTGCTGTTCTCCAGCCACCAGATGGCTCGATCTAACTAAACTGGCAGTTGACAGATTGCTACAGCAACATAACGTTGTAATGCTCTATCTACTAGATCCTCTGAATTACCAGTTTCCATTTAAAAAAAACAAAACTAAGTCCTCTTAAGTTGTGGAGTTATATGGGGAAAGGCATATCTCAGCAATGAAAAGGGGTAGATATTTTTTTAAAAAAAATAAAAGAAAATAAAACCTGTAGCTGGGAATTCAGAGGAGCTAGGAAGGGGGCTAATGCAAGGGAAATAGTGCCAGTGTGAGCAGGACCTGTAAAAGGTGTATCTTCTTTTCCTCATCCCCCAAACATGGTTTGACTGTGATCCTTCCCCAAAGATCATACTAAACCAGGTTTGGGAAAGATTACTGGAAAGTGGGGGGAAACACTGAAAGTGGACAATTCGGTAATAATTCTTCCTTTCTGTTTCTCTGCTTCTCTGATCTACAGGTCTTGAGTATTATCAGTCAATCCCAACTAGGAATAAGAGGAAGAAAGGAAGCATTCAGGCCAGAGAGGGCAGGTGTGACGGGATGAAAAATCTGGGACCAGCAAAAATGTAAACACAGAGCATTGCTGAGTCACATGACTAAGTGAGGAGGGGCCATTTAGCTCCGAACATTCAGTGACTGACACTTAATGGGCACAACTGACAGTTGGGAGCGGACAGTTGGGAGAGTGAGTTGAGAGGGGGAGTCTGTGAGACGGCGCTCTCTCAGTAGCTCTGTGTGAGCTTGGTATGGCTATCTGTAGCTCTGTGTGAGCAGCATAAAAGACCAGTTGAAGCAGATAACTGGTGAACTGGTGAAACTGATAACTGGATAGTCTGGTTCATGGGACAGTGAACAGTCTAGTGAAAGTAGAGCACATAAGCGGTCACAAACACAAACTATATAACTCCTGAAAAACCTGGGATAAGTGGTTAAGTGATGGCTAAGGCAAGGACGGTCAGAGTTTGGACAGCTGGTTGGTGACCAGTTGGGACTCAAGGAAAAGGGCCAAGAAGCCAAAGGCTAACCACTAAGCAGGACAGGAGAGAGTACATATGAGTGTGTTGCGTGAACTTATGAACAGCTAAAGAAACTGAAAACAATATAGCATACTGCCAAAGTGTATTCTAAGCAAAATGCGCCAGCCTATAAAGAAACAAAGGGTCAACTATATATACATCCTCCATTCCCCTGTTTGGCTCTGGAAATAAAGTTCTGTTTTGTTGTGAAGTAAAAAGCCTGATTGCCTGACTCTCATAACCTGCACCGAAGATATCTAGCAGTGGTCCTCAACGTACCTAGAAAGCAATTTAAAATAAACCCCGAAGCGACTATAAGGTAGATAGAGGGTGCTGGTCAGTAAAGCAAAGTCAAGTCTGATCAGTCACCTCACAGAATGCCACAAAATTGCAGATTATAAGGCCGCGTGTCATATTACACCATATTAGAGAAGACTCTTGTCACAAGCTGCCCAAGCAGCCTGAACTAGGAATTTAGCTAACAAAAGAATCCATTAAAATTTTAGTAACTAAAACATCTAGGGGAAGCTCATTTCACTGGCACATAAGTGGTCTGATCCATTTTTTCTCTAGCTTCCTTATGCCACGGGCATTCAAACAGAACAGTTTCTATTATCCCTAAACCACAACCACAATATCTACCTGAAATGGTATACCTAATACAAGACCTTAAGAGATCACGGGAAAAGAGTGCATTTAATCGTGCAAGCATAATTGCCTGTATCTTGGAACTGTAAGGTTAAACAAGTACTTTGGGATTAGAGCGAACGTGCCTAGCCTGGCAGATGGTAATTTGGTAATAATGACATGTGGAAGCTCCAAAAAACTTGCATGTGGAAGCAGCCAGAGAATTCAAGTTACATCTGGACTGGGAAATACAACTGTGGAAGAAAGAGTGCTTTGTTTGTCAAACAAGGAAAGATCAACATTACTGGATGTGCTGAAGTAATGGAAAATATCCCAGATCACAAGCAAGCAAGATAGCCGTTGAGGTTCATGCACCCTGAGGAAAGTTGTAATATGCCTACAGGTTTGCATTTCTGCACAGCCATCAAGGCGAGGCTGCATAGGGGCCGGACGTACACAGTGTCTTGAAGTGGAAAAAAGTTTGGCAGTGGTGCAAAACAACACAACCTCCATCTGTCAGCAAACAAAAAGACTGACTTAGGCAGTGCTGAAATTCTCGTCTTCCCCTCACCTCTCCCTAGCATTGATATCTTACAAGCAAGGGACGGTCAAGGTTTTGCAGGGAGCATTGCATTTTCCCTCCTCCACTACTTCCGGTTTTCCTACTCCCAAAGTCCCTATATCCTCTCCCGTTTCCCCACCTCTTTCTCTTGTTCCTACCCACCAGCCAAACTTGCTTCATCCCACATTTTTAAATGTTTTAAATAAAAATAAATACATCTTCAGTTTACCTCCTTCCCCACTGGGAAAAGTCTGGCCAAGGCCAGGCAGAGCTGTGCAATGAGGTGCCCAGAAAGACTTGCAAGGGACACACTTCACTTTACTATATATTCCGCTCCCCACACTTTTGTTTTTCTCTCCTCCTGGCAGCCCCCATATTCTCACCTTTCCCTGCTTCCTTCTCTCTACCTTTTATCTGCCCCCCCAGTGGATGACTGTCCCCAGGTGGGAGCAGGGGATCCTCTGATTTTTGGGGCTCCTCCAGACACTGACCAGCTGGCCCGTGGGGGAAGCCCCACTCCCAACAGTCATCCACAGCCCCATCTGACCGTGCGTACCTGCCCTGCAAGCCACAAATTTGTAGCTTGCAGGGCAGGCGGACAGGCACCCACTCTTTCCAAGGGAAGGTCCCCTTTAAATGGTTGGAGGAAAGTGGAGGCATGTGCATGTGGTGCTGCACCCCGATGTAATGACATCACTCTGTATGATGTCATAGCATCAGGGATGGCTCCTCCCAGACTGCCCCCCCAAATCCCCCCAACGGGGAGAAGATGGGACCTGGCAACCCTAGTTCTGCTATAGTTATTATTTATTTATTTCATTAACCTTTCTCCCCAGTGGGGGAGAAGCAGCTTACATCATCCTCTTCTCCTCAGTTTCCTCTTCACAGCAAACCTGTGAGAAGGATTAGGTTAAGAGTGTGTGATCACTCAGTGAGCTTCCGCAGATCCAAGATCACTCAGTGAGCTTCCGCAGCAGAGTAGGGATTCAGACCTGGGTCTCCCTCATACTAGTCTGAAACCACTACACCCTACTGGCTTTCATGGGTTGGTTGATGTTGAACAGTTGCAAGCAACTAGGCCTGGGTGAGTCGTGCAAGTCCCCTGGGGTTGCTACCAGGCCTTGCCCCAATGAGTCCTCTCTCAAAGACTGTCCTGCCCCTTCCCCTTGCTTTTTACTGACAGAAACCAAGGCTTGAAGGCTGGCAATACTGTTGTGGTTCCCTAGCAATTGCCACTGAGGGCATTCACTTCTGAAAGCAATAGAGACTGCTTTTAACATTATTGGGGAGTTAACCCCTCCCATTTTTTAGACTAGATTTTTCTACAAACCTGGGGCTTTTCTCAGGTTTGTCAAAAGATCTTTCTTGTCCCTCCATGGCCCCAGTCTCTGGATTTAAGTCTCTACAGAGATGCCATGTTGAGAATTAGATATATGGATTGATCATGTGTCAAACCAGACATTTATAGCACAGTATGAAACCCTGTTCCACCCTACTAAGCCCATTGACTTCAATGTAGAAGGGTGTGATTCTGTTTAGGATTGTGCTGCAAATTCTCCATCAGTGTGCATTTTGTGTATTACTATTTTCCTCCTACTTTTCCTCATGGCTTTTCTCTTTACTCTGCAGCCTGTTTTAAATTCGGGATTTGTTTCAACTGTCTCAACTCCACATAGAAGAGTCCTTTAATTCTCATGTTGGTGTTCCTTTGACCAGTTCAAAAGGATTTGCTTTTGTCTTGTCTAATGTTTAAGGTCTAGGCACATCCAGATGATCCATTTTTGGATAGCCATCGTCAAACACTGTTTGGCACTGTGACTCACCGTTTGATTTTCATCAAACACATTTGGTACATATTAGCCAGATCCGGATTTTCTGTATTGTCTGGTTATAGGAATTCTTTCTGTTTTCAGATGTGGCAATAGGATGTAAGAAACACTCCTGTTTGCCTGGATTTCTGAATATATTTCAGATTTCTCAGTTTGCTGCAGATGGGATCGAGTCCCTCCCTCCTGTGCATGAGTGGGACCTCGATAATGGCTCACCTTCTTTGTATGTGGCTAGGGTCTCAGCCAGTAAGATGTGATGTTTAGAGTGCTGCACTAGGATCTGGGAGAACCAGGTTCGAATCCTCACTATGTCATGGAAACTTGATGTGCGGTTTTGTGTCAGTCATTCTTTCTCAGCTTAACCTACCTCACAAGGTTATTTTTGTGAAGATAAAGTAGAAGAGGGGAGAATGAGATACAGCATCCTGAGCTCCTTGGAAGAAAGGCAGGATTAAAATGTGCTCCTTAAACCACTTATAGATACAAATATAGAGAGGTGACATTTCCTTCCTGTGTCAGCTCCTTGCGTCTTATCTGGAGGGCCTACTGACTTGGGGGTGGGGGAGGTTAATCTGGGGTACAGTGGACAGTTGCTGGAGGAGGGCCCCAAAAATCTCCAGGAGTAAGCAGTAGTTTGATGCCTTCTAATATTCCCATTATAACAAACCAGGCTTAAATGTTAAATGTCTTATTACCTAAGCATTGCACAAGGAAGTTAAAAAGACCAAAAGAGGTCCTGCTAGGAAGCTTTAAAACCAGAATCAGAGGTGATAGGGCAGCCACATTTGTGGATTCATTGTGTCTGCTGCATTTAAGTAAAAAGTGGGTAGACAAGATCTAATTGGTGGTGGTGGAAGGTACCGTCAAGTCATTACTGACTTATAGTGACTCTGTAGTGTTTTCAAGGCAAGAGACATTTAGAGGTTGCAAAGTACTGAAGTCGGAGACACGTTGCAGTGAAATCAGCAAGCATGTTTATTAGTGGGTCAGATGAAGCATGACACCCCGGGCTCAGGGGCCCTCTTTTATTCCAGCCGAAGCCACACCTCCAGCCTCACCCAATTGTCCCGATAGGACCTTAAGGTTGCGGTTACAGATCATAGGTTCCCTAGAGGATCCTAGGCACTAGATTGGTGGCAAGTTACGATCCGGCCAGCTATTGTTCTACCTGACCCAAGCTCAGGTAGCTGGCCTGGCCATGTGCATTTGGCCACATGGCGGTCGCCATTACAGTGAGCACATGGCTACCGCCATTACATACATTACAGAGGTTGTTTGCCATTGCCTGCCTCTGCATCACAACCCTGGTATTCCTTGGAGGTCTCCCATCCTTTTACTAGCCAGGGTTGACCCTTCTTAGCCTCCAAGAACTGATGGGATCCAGCTAGTCTGGGCTATCCAGGTCAGGATAATATCTAATTGCTACAACTAACTATATGCATAGGTTTAAGAAAAACCCTCCTCACTGGACTTCATTCCTTAAAATACTTTTCCCCCCTCAACCTTGCTCGCTTCTGCAGAGGTCTCCAGTAGGGATATGCAACAGAAAAACATTCAGTATTTTTTGGATTCAGGAGTTTTGGACCCTTAAAATTTTGGTATTGCCTTGAAAACCTGAATTCCAATATCAGTATTGTATTGGAATTCAGGTAAAATTCGGGAATCCTGAATTTTTCAGCTACATTATACCCTATGGGGTCATTGTAGTCAATGGCAAATCTCCTAGGGTATATTCAGTGGGGTGGGAGGGGTGGGGTGGGATTTGAGGTAGAGGCACCACATTTGCAGAATAGCTGCTGGAGTCTCTCCCCCAAAGAACCCCCAAGTTTCAAAAAGATTGGGCTGGGAGGTCCAATTGTATTTGACCTAAGATTTGACTTTAGTCGTGTTGGGTTTTGGTACTGCCACAACAACGCTGGTTCTGCTGGGCACATTGCACCGGTTCTGCTGCTGGTCTTGCAAACAGGCCCCCTCCCCACACTTCATTTTCTACTGCAGAGATTCTCTGGGAGAATCTGCTGGGCTTGTTGTATGCCTGCCTTGATTTCCCACCACCACCACCACTTGGGAACAATGGGCAATGGGGACACCTACTTTGGATGGCCATAGAATCGGACACACACACACCCGGCCCAATATTTTTGAAAACTGGAGGTCCTTTTGGAAAGAGGCTCCAGCAGCTACACTGCAAATTTGGTGCCTCTACCTCAAACTCCCTCCTCCCCTGCCCACTGAATATACCCTAGGAGATTTGCCATTGACTATAATTTGCCATAGGCTATAATGGAGCTGAAAAACTCGGGAGACTATAATTTGCCATAGGCTATAATGGAGCTGAAAAACTCGGGATTCCTGAATTAATTCAGGATTCTCTTATTGGTAAGCCGAATCAGATCAGAGAATCTGATCAGTTTAACTAATGCCTGAATCATGCCAAAAAGGCATGACTCGAGTAATAATTCAGCTCCGAAACACTGAATGCACATCCCTAGTCTCCAACAGGTAGCTTGCAAGCCACTGGTAGCATACTGGCTGGAGAAGAAAATTTCCCACAGCTCCTGGAAAAGATCATGAAAGAGAATGCTATTGTAATAGTCGAAGACCCCAGGAAGCCCCAGTCAACTGACCCAATGTGTCTGTCTACATGAAGGGAATTGGAACCAGCCCTGTCTTTAGCTGTATTTGTCAGGGAGAGAAGCAAATGCAATATATTAATAGAGTGTATGTGTGTGTGTTAGTAGCTCAGGTGATGGTGCAAAGTGCTTTCAAGTCACAACCGATTTATGGTGACCCCATGGGGTTTTTCAAGGCAAGAAGACCAACAGAGGTGGTTTGCCATTGCCTGGCTCTGCGTAATAACTCCTGGCTTCCTTGGTGGTCTCCCATCCAAATACTAACCAGGGATGCCCCTGCTTAGCTTCTGAAATCTGACAAGATCAGGCTAGCCTGGGCCATCCCATTCGGCACTACTCTGCTTGCAAACCATCATTCAAATCCTGGTTTACCTCAACAAATGCTGCTTTATTACTTCCCTCCTCCCCCCCCCCCCCCCAGCCTCTTCCCATATCCCAAGCAGCATTGTGGTGAAAACAGTGCCAGGAACCAAGCCAAGATGTCCACAATTGTGTATTATGCACAACCATAATTAAGTGTGGCAGTGCAATCCTAAGCAGGGGGGGGGGGGGTTAGTAATAATTTTTATTGTGTTTTCCATAACCAAGATCAAACAAATCATTTACAGTTCTTACAGTTGTTTATATAGGTTACATGCAGGGGTCATTTCGGAGAAAGAGAGGTGCAGGAGCCCATTAGCATAACTCATTAGCATAACTTATTTGCATATGCTACACCACCTGACATCACCGGAAGTATGTCAGAAAGAAAGAAAGAAAGAAAAAAAGAAAGAAAGAAAGAAAAAAAGAAAAAAAAGAAAGAAAGGGGACAGCTGCTAATCCAAGCCTCAGAAATACCACTATTCTGGGAGGATAGCTTCAGTGGTGGCTGTAGCCTTCAGAAGGCTGGTTGGAGGAACAAGGACCTTTCCAGGGGACGGGGTCATTTTGCTGCAGCCATGACACAAGCAGGCATTCCCCTGTAAGGGGGGGTGGGGCTGGCACCAACTCCCGGAGCTGCGCTCCCCTGAACTCCTGCTCGAAATGACCCCTGGTTACATGGGTAAAACCTAAAGGTTTTTCTAGTCCCATACCTCTTAGTGTGTAGTGTAGCATTACAAGAACAAACTTTTCTTGTTGTTGTTAATCCTAAACAGAGTTAAACCTTTCTAAGCCCACTGACTGCATGGGACTCGGAAGGGTTGTACCCCTGCTTAGGATTGTATATAATTGTGGTAAATAAACCAGCTGCAAACCCTGGTTCAGGCCCTGGTTTTACATCCCTTAACCAGTCATGATATGGCCAGCATTCAGTCGATTACAGTAACCATAATAAGTTTAATTCCGCCATGGTTTCAGATGGTGTTGTTTGCACTGAGCCTCAGAACAGGGAGGAGAGAATAAACACACAAGGATCGGAAATAGAAATGAAGTAGCACATGAACAAGATTAAAAAGTATGTTTTTAAAGATGGCTAATAACTGCAATCAACTGAGATTAAGTATATTCCAGGACACAGGGTATCCTTTCCGAAAACAAAGTATAGCAAATGGAAACAGACAAAAACACATCACAGAAGAAGGAATTTTTGGAAGAGAATGTTTAAACATCAGAGAGAGAAAACCAGAAGGGGATCAGAGTATAAATACAGGGAATGCAGAGTTGATTTTCATATTTAAGTAGTGTTTACTGTAAGGCTTTGAGCGGGAAGGTGGTGTGGTGTATAGCCTGATCTCATAAGATCTCGTTAAGCTAAACAGGATCTGTACTTGGATGGGGGATCTCCAAGGAGGATTCTGCAGGAGAAGGCAACAGGAAACCACTTCTGCTTCTCACTTGCCTTGAAAAAGGCCCTTGCCGGGGTCAGCATAAGTCAGTTGTGGGGACCTGACAGCATTTGTACTCTCTGCACAGGTAAATGTCACTTATTCAAGAGCTTTGCCCATCTTGGCAGTTTAAGGGCTGGTTCCCACAACCCAAGGATGAAGAGCCAGCTCCCGTTCCCTGGCACATGGCACACATTTCATCAAACACATGCCTATTGATCTCTAGAAACATGTGCATGCAAAAATGTTTAGTATATTTAAAAGTATACAATGTGGCAAGTAACCTGACCTGGATAGCCCAGGTTAGCCCAACGTTATCAGATATCAGAAGCTAAGCAGGGTCAACCTTGGTTACAATTTGGATGGGAGACCACCAAGGAATACCAGGGTCATGATACAGAGTCAGGCAGTGACAAACCACCCCTGAACATCTCTTGCCTTGAAAACCTTCCAGGGTCACCATAGGGCAGCTGAGCCAAGAACAACAACAAAACCTTTAACCTACTGGGAATCATAATGAGAATACATACCAGTGAGGCTGCAAAAAGGGTATACATAGGGGATTGTACTAATGTATGCAGGGAAGCAGGAGCTAAATGCTCCCAGAGAATTAAGGGGGTGGAGCTTTGTGGGGGGGGGGGAACCACTGGCAGGATTTTTTAAATTCCTTTGTATCTCCGTATATTGAAGATATTATTATCTTGGATGAATTTCCTAACATAGTAGTATCCAGTGAGGAAGTGTTCTAATTACATGGCAGCAAAAATGCATCTCTTTCCTGCTGGTCACCCAAGCATGAAAGATTCTGACTCCATTCAAAAAAAGGCAGTGTCATGTTTTCCCCCTCCCTCCCTCCCCCAGTGGTGGAGACCCTGTGGCCTGTGAGTGAGTGCAGATTGCGCAGGTCCCGCCACTTCCTCTTGGCCACCTCTGAGTCATGATCAGATGTGGACTGCTGCAGATCCCCTCACAGTACAGCCTGTACTGAGTTGTGTCGCATCATGCTGCTAATTCATTACCACAGAAAAATGGCTGGAACATGGATTCGTTTGGGTGGCTCTCAGCTTTCCTCATAGGAGCGGTGCATGCTGTAACGAGGAACAGATGACCGGCTTTAAAAGGGAGGAGGGAGTGGACAAGAAGCCAATCCCTGTGCAGTTTTATGGTACCTTCTAAGTGACCCCAAATTCCTCTGAGCTTGCACGTTCAAGTGGGAACTGTCACTCATTGACAGGAACTGGATTCCACAGCCCATGCTGTAAGTCCAGCTGCCCTGCAAAACAGCTCCAGTGTCACACACAACAGGCATTATTTTCTATGAGCCTTGAGCGATAAGGTTCCAGCTGGCTAAGGGGATTGGAACACAATGCTAGAAGATCAGTTCAGCTTCTGTCCAGATCACCCACAACTTGTGAAAATGGGCCAGAGAGAAGGGAAGTCATTTTAAAATCCATTGTACATTCTCACTGGTGGTATAGGTTCAGCATGTATCCTGTGATTAATGGATCGCATGGAACAGAACTTTCCCACTTCCCTCCCCCATTGAGCCCACTGCAAAGTTTTAGTCTGAGGTCAACAGACCCTCAAGAACAGCGTAAGAGTGAAATTGAGGGTCAGGAGCAGGAGGGGGAATTGGCAGGAAGTCGCCACTCTCTGCTGTAAGTTCCTTTAAGTCTTTGGAACTGCATGGTAGGATTTCTCCATGGCCCCTCCGGGTATATTGAAGCTGCATACACATGAATCCAGAAGCCAATCTATGAAATGACTGCAAAATTGTTTCCACAGTTTATATGCTTATTTTTGCATTTAGCTTCAAATTAAAAGTTTCAGATTTGATGCAAAAATAGTTAACAGTGGAAATTGTGGCAACAGCTTCAGAACTGTTGTATAGGAGACTTTCCATGAACTGATGGAATTCAGTTGTTGTTATTGTTGGCAATGTTGTAGTTTTGATTGTATTGGATTAATAATGTTCAATATTATGTAATTCTTCAAAAATTAATAAATTGCTCAAACGTTTTTTAAAAAAGAACTGGTATATGGGTTTTATTCATAGGGTGCTGTGCATAGAAGCCCCTAGGTTCCTTCAGAGTCCATAGTTAGCACAGCTACTACAGACACATACCCCTAGTATATCCATCCATTCTACTTTGCCCCCAGTAAGGAAAAAATGCCAGTTCTTTTTCATCACTAACTGTCATCATCACAGTCTTGTTTGTTTGGGGGGTTTTTTAAAAAAAAGAAGGAATAAGGAAGCCATTGCCTGGGTGTTTGTCTTCCTTGTTTTTTCTGGCATCGGCTGAAAATATGGCCTGAAAATATGGCCAAGTGAAGAGTGGATTGGCCTTTGCTTGGGATCAAACTGACACTGATTGATCTTGGGTAACTTTCTCATCTACAAAATGGAAAACCAGAGATTGGTGTATTCACGGTTGTTGAGACAGCAAGTTCTGGGCAGGTGAACAAGGAATTCTGTGGTAATTTATCAACCTGATCTTGTGATATTGGCACTAACAACTCAGTTTCTATTGCTCCCTTCAGAAAATCACGCTCAGTACACCAAACATGTGTGGGTGTGTGGGTGGGTGGGTGGGTGGGCGGGTGGGAGAACATGTTTTCTGTGACAGGTCCTGCCCTTGACCTATGCTCCTCCAGAAGAACAAACTTAGAACAAGCAAACTGCTCCAGAAAATATCTGATCTATGGAGGCCACAAGGGGGACACAACAATTTTGTATCATGCAAACTGACCCCAGAGGCTTCTATGGCTGCAATCAGATGATCACAACAGGCTGCAATTAAATTCCAACTGGGCACGAGCATAGTTGGCTGCTGCACTTGTGAACACTCCTTCCACTTCCCTTCTCCTCTACTTCTTAGATCTTGATCAGACATCTCCCAAGCTGATGGAGCTCTAAATTCCTGTGACTTCCATGTGCCTGCCCCTTGGAGAATTGGAGTCCTCCTTCCCTTCTCCATGGAAAATGAGCCTACAGCACACAAACTGGGGGTTTCATTACACATCACACACTCAGTGTGGTTTCTGTCAACTTGTATCTCTTTTCAGGCCCTGTGAGATAGGTGGAGGGAACAGAGGAGATACACCATCCTTGCACAGAGAGGCTGACAAGAGGTGGGACACTATTCTCCCTAACAGTTTGCCAGACTGGAGCCAAAATAGCAATATATCAAAAGAGTAATACTTTTGCTTTACATTTTTAGCATCAAATACAGAGATATAGAGATACATAAAGATCACATACTGATATTTAAGAATTTTAAAAGTGCCATTCTTTTTATGGAAGATGATCCTTTGAGGTCCATAAGTAAGTTCCCAGGCAACAAGTCCCCTCAATGTCTCTAATTGCCCTATAAGCCACTGGTAATTAGAGGGCAGCTAAAATAATGGCGCCCTCAATTGGCTAAGAGCAATTTTCTAGTCCAGTAGCACCTTTAAAGACCAACAACGTCAGGCACAGATATGACAAAGGGAGCTTTGACTCTCAGACACTTATACCCGGAAATCTAGTTGTTCTTTAAGGTGCTACTGCTCTTCTACTGTCAGCCAACATGGTTGCCCAGCTGAAACTATCAACTGGTGAGCTCTGGAGATCTCCTGCTTTTACAACTGACCTCCAGGTGACAGAGATCAGTTCCCTTGGGGAAAATGGCTGCATTGCAGGGTGGACTCGATGGTACTGTACAATGCTGAGGCCCCTCCCCAAACCCTGACTTCTCTAGGCTCCACCCCCAACTCTCCAGGTATTTCCTGAATCGGGCTGTGATCACACACATGTTTAGATCCAACATAGCTGTGAATGCCTGATGGATCTAAAAGGTGCAAACAGACAGCAACATCTGGGAAAGGTCCTGCAGTCATCAGCAACCTGTGCTGCTCCACCACAGAAGTGGAGTTAAAAGAAACCAGGAAAAGTCCAACTCTAACTGGTTCTGACAGACCATGGACAGACTTTCCCCTGTCTGATCACGCAAACATGCTCTCATGCTGTCGGGATAGTCTGATCATGCCATCCCGGCTTGGTGCCGCTTTCCCCCCTCCCCTTCACAGTATGTGCATCATCGCATACTCCATAGGGAGATCACAGTGTGGAGGTGCGATTCCTCATTTATGTACATGGGGAACAAATGGCCAAAAAAACCTGACTCACCTGAGGTTGCATCTGATCATACAGTGATGGGCTGCACCCACAGATACAAAGGGATGTGTGATTGTGCAACTGCATGTCAAATTCCTCTAGAGGAAATAGCCTTGCTTCCCTTCCACTTTAACTGGCACATGTGACCTCAGCTTCACAGCTGGCAATCCTAGTCTAGTGGCACCTTAAAGACTAAAACCATTTATTTCAATATTAGTCTTTAAACTGCTACTTGAGCTGTTGTTTTATTTTTGCTAGGACATATGTTAACATTCAGCTTTAGACAAACGCAACCTGGTTATGTTTGCTCACTCATTATTCAGTTCTTAAAAACAGTAAGCCAGATGTAGGCCCAGGAGCAGTCACACAGTTACAAAGGATAAGGCAGACAACCAGGGTAACCTGTAATGAGATCCCAGGATGCTAACAGTTAACCACAGTTTGTAGTGATGCAATCTATGTCATTGTGAACTCATCCAGTCAAAGATAACATCCTTGCTGGTGCTTATACCAACACTTCACTTAGGATGACAGAGAGATGAGTCAAAAACCCAGGTTACTGACTGACTTCCAATTCATTTCAGAATGCCATGACCATGAAAATAAAGGTAAATGAGAATTGTTGCTTCACCTGTCTTGTTGCAAAGCCAAGTTGCCAAGACAAACAAAGCCTACATTGTTGACGTGGCAAAATGGCTCAAATAGAGTAGCTTTGGCCATGGGGCAGCAACAGGATTGTAAACAGCAAAGTTCTTCCTGGTGCCTGTTTCTTGGCTTCTCTGTCTCCAACTTTCACAACTCCCCCTGGATGGGAACAGCTTGGACAGAAGCACAAAGCTACTTGTGGTTCCTGTTCTTCCATTGCAGACCTCATCAGCACATCCAAAGCCAGGCTCTGTCATCCGCCACAGCAGCACTGCCAGACCATATGCATACCAAAGTCCCTTCCTTGCTAACAACAGAACTCTGAAGGACACCTCTTTCACTTCCTTCAAATCCCTCCACCTCTTCTGTGAAGGCTTTGATGCAGCCCTCTTTCCCTTCTCCACTGAAAATGAGCCTAAGTACATATTTCTGGAACAAAAGCATACTCTTCTGACTTTTTTTGACACCACTTCTACTTCCCTCCATCTTGTGTCTCCACTAGGCCCAGTCTTAGATTGTAAACTTCTATGGCTAAGGACTGCTGATCTCTGTTGTCTGGAGATCAGTTGTACTTCTGGGAGATCTTTGGGCTCCCCTGGGAGGTTGGCAACCCTATGTCTTCTGTAAAGAACCACGCCCACTGAAGGTAATACGTAAATAAAATTCAGGCAACCATCATATGTTACACTGGTAGAGAAAAGGGTAATTTATTTAGCATATTACAACATGATTCTCCCCTCCTCCATTTTATCCTCACGACAAGGTAAGTTAGGCTGAGAGAAAATGACTAGGACAAGTTCACTCAGCAAGCTTTGAACTTTGGTGGTGGTAGAAAATGCTGTCAAGTCACAGCCAACTTAGGGCAACCCAAGAGGATTTTCAAGTCAAGAGAATTCAGAGGTAGTTTGCCATTACCTGCCCCTGTGTCACAACTGTGGCCTGCCTGCGTCTCCCAGAATCAAAGTCTGACACTCTAACCACTACACCTTACGGGCATGATTCTGTTTCTGTCCCTATAAAACACTATCAATGTCACTTGCTCATTGAGGACAAAAGTATTCAATTGCATACACATGGTGTGATGAATTTGTAGGCAGGACTCGCTTTTAGGTTTGGGTGTTTTGACTGTCGATCTTCTTTCCAATTTTTATTCCGCAAACTATGTAGCTTGTGCTTCAAGACACCATCGAAACAAGACTGACGAAGCAAATTTCAAGTATGTGAAAAACCCAGCATGATGGTTGTCTGAAGCAGTTTCATCAAAGAACAAAATCTATTTACATTTTTCATTTTTGAGAGAACCGATATGGTCTAATGGTTAATGTGCTGGATTGAATAGACCAGGATTCAGATCCTCAGTCTACTATGAAACATACCATGTCACCTTGGACCACCACCCTCTTTGAGACTGACCTACCTCATTGGGTCATTGTGAGGATGAATTGGAGGGGGGGTTTGGGGGCACTCTATTGAAAAAAAGACAGGAGAAAAATGTAAATGTGAGATAAATCTTTTGAGTTTTCATTATTTAAAAAAGAGATGTCAAAAAAAGCATACCATTTCTTTCAAATCCTCAGAAAATGACAGGACATTTAAACATTCACTCCTTCAGCTTGTTTCTCTCCCCCCCCCCCCTTCAACTCTCAGTAGCACAATTTTGACCTTGCTGTATTTATGGTCCCTGTATCTGACCTCCTGATAACTCGTGGCCTGGGAGGGAAAGATTTGTGTTAACCAAGTCTGCAAATGAGTAAGACTGAGATCATTTGTGCCTATCCTTTTTGAAAAGCATCTCTATGGTGATTTAAAGACTCCAGGGAAGGCCAATAGTTTGCAACAGTTTTCAGGGGGGGGAGCTTCTGAAGAAGAGAGGAAAGCAGGCCCTCCCCTTCCTTCCACCAAGACAAAGCCAACAAAAAATATAACAATTCCTTACTGCTCTTTCTACTTCTCAATTTCCTTCTCACTTAGGGAGGGCAGAGGATGAACTATGGACATGTGGTTGCCTAGTAACAGCCTGACTGGTTTCCAAAGAGCCCTCAAGCTCTGAGAGAACACTGCCCCGTATTTGTTCCCCTCCAATTTTGGAGCAAATGGTCTATTTACCACAACTGTGTCTGAACAAAATTCTGAGGCTTATACCAGGGCCAAACCCTCCCCCCCTTTAGTTTTCAGGAAATGCATTGCATCGTTATCCGATTTCTGGTGTATGTACTGACTGTGTGAAAAGGGGGGGGGGGGAATCAACAAAGGTTTTTGCATCAGTTTGCCGGGAAATGCTTCACCTTTTGAATTTTGGCCATAAAATCTCAGGAAATTTTTCAAAGATGTTTACAACATGCTGATATATCTTTTACATCCCTATACTGCCTGGTTGGGAGGCACCGGTGTTGCTGTGTCGACCATTTACGTGGGCATTAAGGAAGGGGGAAACTTCCATGGGCTTTTGTTGTTGTTGTTCATTCAAAGATCAGCCCAGAGGTTTTGTTTTGCTGCTTTAATTGCAAACAAATGGTACATGTTAATCTTGACCCATGAACTGTTGAGATATTGCAGCATTTGTCAGAAATATGTGTAAATTCTTTAGATCTACCACTTAAACAAGCAATGAAATGGATCTTAAGAGCTGTGCGTGGAACGGCATTTGGGGGTGTTGTGTACTAGTCACGTAATGGCGATCGCCATGCGGTCAGAGCACATGGCCCGATTCTACCTGAGCTTCAGCCAAGTAGAACAATAGACAGTCGGATCCAAAATGGCCACCAATAGCCAGCCTAGGTCTCCCGTGGGGGACCTATGAACTACAACTTAAGACTTAAGACCCTATCAGGACTATGCGCATATGCTAAGCCCCTATCAGGTATTTTGGGTGCGGCCAGAGGTGTGGCTCCAGCCAGCATATAATAAGGGCCCTGGAGCCCTGGCAGCATGCTTGATCTGACCATCTCCTAAACATGCTGATTCACTTAATAAAGTCTTTGCTATGATCATCCTACAACTCGCCTCCCAACTCCAGTACATTCCAGGGGGAATGGAACTTTCCTCGCCCTCCCTTCCTGTTGCATCTTGCTATGCGCCCACCAAGGCATATTGCAGAGGACAGTGGGCCCTTGGGCTACAGAATGGGGAGCAGTGGGGGGAGTGGAAAACTTGCATGAGCAAAAGTGCTCCTTGCACCTGTCTAAAGGAAACTTTTAGAGAGCGATTCTCAGCAGGTCTATGTAGAACAAGCTGCCAACCTCAAAGTGGTACCTGGAGATCTCCTGCTATTACAGTCGATCTCCAGATGACCAAGATCCATTCCCTTGGAGAAAATAACTGATGGAGTATGGACTCTATGGCATTATCCCTGCCCCCATGAGGTCCTTCCCCATGGTGCAACCCCATTTGGAGTATTGTGTACAGTTCTGGTCGCCACACCTCATAAAGGATATTATAGCTTTGGGAAAAGTACAGAAGAGGGCAACTAGGATGATAAAAGGGTTGGAACACTTTCCCTATGAAGAAAGGTTGAAGCTCTTGGGGCTCTTTAGCTTGGAGAAACAACGGCTGAGGGGTGACATGATCGAGGTTTATAAGATTATGCATGGGATAGAGCAGGTAGAGAAAGAAGTATTTTCCTCCGTTTCTCACAATACAAAAACTCGTGGGCACTCAATGAAACTGCTGAGCAATTGAGTTAGAACAAATAGAAGGAAGTACTTCTTCAACCAAAGAGTGATTATCACATGGAATTCACTGCCACAGGAGGTGGTGGTGGCTACAAGCATGGACAGCTTCAAGAGGGAATTAAATAAACATATGGAGCAGAGGTCCATTAGTGGTTATTAGCCACAAAGTATAGATAGGAACTCTCAGTCTGGGGCAAGTGATGCCCTGTATTCTTGGTGCTTGGGGGGCAACAGTGGGAGGGCTTCTAGTGTCCTGGCCCCACTGCTGGACCTCCTGATGGCACCTGGTATTTTTGGCCACTGTGTGACAGAGTGTTGGACTGGATGGGCCATTGGCCTGATCCAACATTGGCTTCTCTTATGTTCTTATGTTCACCCTTCCCAGGCTACACCCCCAAAATCTCAAGGCATTTCCTGACTCAGAGCTGGGAACCCTACCTAAAATCCTACTCAGGTCTATTCAGAGGTGCTTACTCCCAGGAAAGCAGACTTGTGCATGGAAGTTTGAGTTGTTTCTTTCATTTTTTGTAATTAATTCCCAAAGAGATTGGGTTGTTTCATATGGTTTAGTTTTGCTACTGTGGTTTCATTTTCATCATTTAATTTTGTTAGTATTTGCCATTGGTTTCTATGGGAGACCCCCTTCTTCTTGGGACTGTACCTTCATGGTCTCTCATCCAAACTGGACAAAACCTGGAGAGATTGCAGTACTCCCCCAGGACATTCAAGACTGCAAATTTCAGTGGCTTGCACAGCCTGCAGTCAATCAAGAAAGCCCCCCCCCCCCAGCCTCAAGGAACACAGCTTATGCCCAAAACTCTGGCTGCCTTGCAAAGGTGAAACCAGTTGAGTCAGGCAAGACTGCAATAACAAAATAAATGGAACAAAACTAGAAGGTTTTTTTTCATTAGAGGCAGCTTAGATGGGGAATTTGTCTCATTTTCATATTAATTATGATAATTACAAAACATACAATTTTCATATTTTTTGTAATTAAGAACTAAACAAACACACAAATGTACAGGGAACTATTCTTAGGAGTGTTACAGTGAAATCCTAAGCAGAGTCATACCTTTCTAAGTCCACTGAAGTCAATGACCTGGGGAGGGTGTAGCTCTGCTTAGGATTGCACTAAGATCCAACACCATGTTGCCACATTTACTGTGTGCATTTCCTCATCTGCACTGATGAATGTTGACATTTTCCAAGTATACATCATGGGAATGGAAAAGAAATCTGACTCAAAACCACCTGGCAAGTTTTGAGATTTAACTGTTAGATATTCTGACAGATCCATTAGCCTCTTGCAACACTAAAGATCATGAGAAAATGCCAACATTGTACAGGTCCTGGCATTTTCTTTGATTTTCTAAAGGCATGCCATAGTTAATATGGTAAATTGTAAAAGGGGGGAAAGTAGTGGGCAAAGAGATGGGCAAAAGATCTATTTGTTATTGATTCCGCTGAGGAAACTCGGGATTCTGAGAGAAACATAAAACTTGAAATTTATCGACAGCTCCCCGCCCCCCACCCCTTCCCTAGCATGGTTAACTTGGGCTTAACTCCTGAGGCATTGTCTCTTGTGCCTAGAGAAAGAGAATCTAATTTGTACTGGACCCCAGTTTTCTACGTTATCCCAGAACATGACTCTCTGGGTTTTCTGAGACATAAAAAGCTGGGGGGAAAATGTGTCATTTGACTTGACCGTTGGAAGTTCCAAGTAACAAAATCCTGCAGTCAGTCCTTGCTGCTGACCAAATAAGAAACACTCATTAAAATGACAAGTATTGTTCAGGAGTCTAGAGGCCATCCTAAAAATCAAAGAAAGACTCACCAATTTGCTTCCCCCCCCCACTCTTTGGAAGTGACACAGGTGTTCCTGTACTAAATATAGCTGAGGCAGAGCTTTTCATAACTCATTAAAAAAAAACCCACACCTTTATCATATTTTGTGATACTACAGCAATTATCAGCAGGACTGATTGCACAGTGAACTGTTGAAGCAAAGGGAAATCTACTGGAGTATAATCAGATAGTGAGTACAGGCAGAGGTGATTCTTTGAGTCTGGTACTCATATTACCTGCTTGGTTCCCAGCATCCAGAATTATATTTCACACGGCTTTTGTGTTGTTATTTTTTTTTTCAAATTGTATTTGAGTTACACTTTCATCTTAGGCACAAGAAAATTGGAAACTAACTTGTAATAGCTGTGGAAACAGAGTTTGCCATATGTGTGCCAGCGCCTCTTTGAAGACAGGACTGGCCTTGCTATGAACTTCAGCAACAAGTGGCCTGAGGCATGAGAGAGGGCGCCATTTTCCGGCTTCCAATTTTACCTCAGGGTGTCATTTTTAAAAAATGAGATTCAACGCAGAGAGATGGAGGCACACAAAGCTTCGTTTTGGGTGTGTCACATATCCAAGGCCAGAATGTTTGGCGGATCTATCCCAGAAGTTTTAAAATTACTTAATTTTTAAAGGCCTTACAGAAACTGTCAAGCTACTTGGCGCAGGAGTTAACATTCTTGTTCTTCTCCCAAGTAGCACTTTTAAAAATTGTAGTCATGTTATATACTTTTTCTAAGGGTCATATTTTTTTTAAAATGGATTAATTTTACTGTAATACTAAACTTAAACTAGTCCCAACCCAAGGGTTGCCAGCTCCAGGCTGGGAAATACCTATTGATTTGGGGAGTGGAGCCTGAGGAGGGCAGGGTTTGGGGTGGGGAGGGACTTCAGTGGGGTATAATGCCATAGAGTCCACCTCCTATAAAGTCCACCTCCCATTTTCTCCAGGTGAACTGACCTCTTTCATTTGGAGAGCAGTTGTGATCCCAGGAAATCTCCAGCCACAACCTGAAGGTTGGCAACCCAACCAAAACCTGTGCCAGTAGTGCATAACATGCTTCAGTGCAATAAATGGATAGAGTTAGGTTTCTGGTGGAAATAGCAGAATTCCTGTTTACGGTTATAAAAGGAGGGGTATTATTTATTTATTTAGTACATTTTTATCCCAATCTCCCTCTCCTCCAGTTTATCCCTTGTGAGATAGATTAGGATGAGAGTAGGTAACAGGTCCAAGGTTACTCAGTGTGCTTCCAAGACAGAGTGGGGATTCAATCCTGGGTCTAATATAGCACTACTCTGAGCCAAGCTAGACGTTACAGTGTTCCCGAGTCCAGCGCAGGGGTGTCTCTGCCATTTTAGGGACGAAATTCTCTCTATTTACAAATGCTGCATGAGCCCAACCATGATCAGAACTACAAATTTAGAGTCCAGTGGCACCTTTAAGACCAACAAAGGTTTATTCAAGGTATGAGCTTTCGTGTGCACGTACACTTCATCAAATATGTTAGAAAGGCAGGCAAGGTTCAAACTTATTGTCAGAGAATGAACAACAAATTAACATGCAACATGATGATGATCAAGATATGCAAAGTGACACTAAATAACAAGTTAAGGTTATAGGGTCATCAGTTGTAAAGTAATAAATATGTCAAACTAGCAAATGCACAGCTGCTGAATTAGAACATCTTCCAATTTTGGTCCAAAAAGCACCTGTGTGGCTATTTGTTTGACACTTGTTAACACTTTTTGTTTGACACTTGTTAAAAGCACCTGTTTGACTAAGCTCAAAGCTAGAGTGTCCTGTTCTTGGTCCTGTATATATATTAGACTTCTATATTCAACTTCTTTCTTATCCTTGTGGTTCTTGATTCCGGTTTTCGAGTCAAGTTTGTTTTTCCCTCCCTGTGTCCAGGGCTCATTTTATAGCAGGAGCTCCTCTACATATTAGGCCACACCCTGCTAATGTAGCCAATCCTCCAAGAGCTTACAGTAGCCCCTGTAAGAAGAGCTCTGTAAGCTCTTGGAGGATTGGCTACATTAGGGGGATGTGGCCTAAAATGCAAAGGAGCTCCTGCTACGAAATGAGCCCTGCCTGTGTCTCACTGATTTTGGAGCCTGAGGAAGATGGGGTTTAGGGAGGGGAGGGACTTCAAGGGGTATAATATCATATATTACATATATTAATCAGTGTAATGCCTTCCAAATCAGCCATTTTCTCCACATGAACTGATGCGTGTCACCTGGAGATCAGTTGTAATCCCAGGGGATCTCCAGCCACCACCTGGAGGTTGGCAACTTTGGTTTTAGTGTCGAGTCTTTGGTCTAAGATGTTTGTATTCAAATCGCGACGTATCTGCGAAGCTCAGTAGGTGATACTGAGCCAGTTATTTGCTTTCTCAGGCTCGCCTACCTCACAAATTTGTGGTGAAGATAAAAATTATTAATCTAATAATGCCTCCAAATACAACAAAGATTAACAAGTGTTAACAAACAGGCACTTGTAGAAATCCAAACTGTTTCTATAAACCTGCCAAATGCAAATTAATGTTCTTTCAAGGTATGTGTTCACTCACCATTTTTAAAGCTGAAAGATCAAAGAGATTTTAGAAAAATCTGTTCAAGCATTCCAATCCTAACGTGGTTTATTGCAAACTTGCCATTATAGCATACATTGCATTGTGTACAAAATTCTAAATTTGTAATCAAGTGTAACCACTCGCTGTTAGACAAGTCCCCACAGATTTTCTCTATTCACAATATTATAGAAAACTTTTTCATCCCTGTGCTGGAAGAGCACAATTATGTTCTCTGCAAAGGCATTTTCCCTAGCGGTATTATCAAGTGATAAAAATATATCCAGTGCTCTCAGGTATTTGGTAACTTCAGGCCATTCATAGAGATGTAAGCACAGAGTACAAGAATCCCTGAGTGACAGGGACTGTATGAAGTCACAGGGATTATATCACACCTTAAAAATTCTATTAAAAACAGAATAAACTTAATCAGGGTAAGATGCACACACTTTGAAAAGAAAGAAATATATAGATAACACAAAAGCCGTGTAGTGTGCTAAACACAATTTATAGACTAAGTGATACAAAAAAGTTTGCAAAATTACATAAAGGTCCAAAAGGCTGTCGCTGGTTAACAAAATTCTCTGGAATCTACAAACTGCTTTACAGACCCTCCCTACTTCCTTCCACAGCTCTCCTTCGATGAAGTGTGTCAGCATAACCACGTCTATACAGAGATTAATACTTGACCAAAAGGGTCATTATTACATTCAGAATGGATTAGAACTCCAGGGCTCTTTGGCTTGCAGTCCTGTCCTTGGTTTATCACACCACACTGCTGACCATCTGTGGCATTCTGACAGGAGGTGGCAAATTGAATAATGCATTTGCCCAACAGCATAAACATTTTATGGCTTTCTCTCAGCTGGCAATCAATCATCTGGTGGCTGAGATATTCTCTCTCACACACACACACACACACATGCACACACACACACACACTCACACATACAGAGAGAGAGAGAGAGAGAGAAATGAAAGGTAACACGTTTTCAGGAAGGTTGCTGGCATACCTGCCCAGCCATCTGGCCAAGCTCCTCCTTCTGGTTCCCTTTCGTCAGTGTATGTGTGTGTTTTCCTTCCCTTCTCCGTCCCGTGAATTGGATCCAAAGGTGATTTTCCATCACCAGAAGGAAGGAGGTGATTTTCATTGATTCTTCCCTGCGTCTGAAGGTCTCGACTTTGCCCATCACACACTGCTCCTTGAGGGTTTCCTCTGCACCAGGAGCCAACAGTTTAGAACCTCAGTGAACTCTAGCACAGGAAGGACACAGTGAAAGCTCCTCCACTGGCAGAGAACCCAATGACATCAGTTGCAGTGCTGTAAAAAGAAGAGACGGTTAGAGCAAAATGAACCCAGACGTATAGACACTTGGAAACTTTCTATTTTCTAGAAAATGGTGTTATAGTTGGGTGGGTGTTATCAAATCCTAATTATACTGGAATGCGCTCCTCTTGGGGCTGCTTTGAAAAAATTCTCAGAAACTTCAATTAGTTCACAATACAGCTGTCCCCTTGACAAGGGTTAGCCATTGTGAGCATATCAAATTAAATCTTAATTCAATCGCAATGTTGTTGTTTTAAGATTTCCAGGAGCACTGCAGATGTCTGGTGGGTCTTGTGACCGGGTCTTCTCAGTGGTAGTGCCAAGACCTTAGAATTTCTTTCCCCAGGATGTACTTTTGGACCTATCCCTTTTAGGAAGTGAAGTCAAGACCATCCTTTATAGGTAGACAGATGGACTCAGCTGATGATAATTATTAATACTCTGTTGCTCTGTCATCTGGATTTTATATACCGAACATGGCAGCTCGGACTGATGCTGATTTTTATTTGCAACTCACTTCTATTCCTTCCTGTTTCATCCATTCTTTTTTTGGCTGTTCATTTCCTGGTGCTTTACTAGCTTTCTGACTTTCAGTGGTTCTGAATTTATTACGGATTGTTATTTTTTTACAATCAGTCACCTTGAGATGCTTTAGGAAGCCATGCTATAAATGCTTCAGATAGAAAATAATTCTTATTTATTTTTTAATGTATTTGGATTGCTTGAATATCAAAACTCCTGCCCCATTTGAGAGATCTGTGGATACAGCCAGGGATACTTTCCAAGGTTTCCCATGTCTCTGTGCCTTCCCTGTTAGCTTATATGGGACCCTGGTATTACTACTCGGGCTGTGGCTAAATTTCTGACAGCAGTGGCCTCTATGTGAGGATGGGGAAGATGGTTCTGGTTATCACACCTCAGAAAGGATAGTAGAGCATTGGAAAAAGTGCCGAAAAGAGCAACTAGGATGATAAAAGGGTTGGAACACTTTCCCTATGAAGAAAGGTTAAAGCGTTGGGGCTCTTTAGCTTGGAGAAACGATGGCTGAGGGGTGACATGATCAAGGTTTACAAGATTATGCATGGGATACAGCAGGTCAAGAAGGAAGTACTTTTCTCCCTTTCTCACAATACAAGAACTCGGGGGCACTCAATGAAATTGCTGAGCAGTTGGGTTAGAACAGATAAAAGGGAAGTCCTTCTTCACCCAAAGAGTGAGTAACATGTGGAATTCCCTGCCACAGGAGGTAGCGGCAGCTACAAGCATGGATGGCTTCAAGAGGGAATTGGATAATATATGGAGCAGTGGTCCATCCGTGGCTATTAGCCACAAGGTATAGATAGGAACTATGGGGCAAGTGATGCTCTGTATTCTTGGTGCTTGGGGGGGGGCAGTGGGAGGGCTTCTAGTGTCCTGGCCCCACTGGTGGACCTCCTGGGGGCACCTGGTGTTTTTGGCCACTGTGTGACAGAGTGTTGGACTGGATGGGCCATTGTCCAAGACCGCTGGGTCATTGGATTATTAAAAAAGAAAGAAATATCAAAATGGGTGGAATGGAAGACAACTCAGAGAGAGCTGATTTTTCCAACTCTGGAGAGAGGGGTTTGGAGGTTAACTTATGTCTCCAGACCTCCCCTGGGGATGCTGCTCTATATCTCAAGGCATTTCACTGCAAGGATATTTACTACCTTGGACTCATGAGATATTTGCAGCATTATTACTTTTTTGCTCCTTTCTGGGGGGGGTTTCATCCTTTGGCAGTTATTTATTTGCTTCATTTATGGCCTACCCTTCTCCCCAATGAGGACCCAAAGAAGCTTCCATTGTTCTTGATTTTATCTTCACAACAACCCTGTGAGGTAAGTTAGGCTGGAGCATATGACTAGCCCAAATTCAACCAGTAAGCTTCCATGGCAGAGCGGGGATATAGATCTAGGTCTCCTAGATACTAGTTTGACATTAGAAGAAGAAGAAGAGATTGGATTTATACCCCGCCCTTCACTACCCGAAGAAGTCTCAGAGCGGCTTACAAACTCCTTTCCCTTCCCTTCCCCACAACAGACGCCCTGTGAGGTAGGTGGGGCTGAGAGAGTTCTTTTGAGAAATGAGAGAACAGCTCTGGGAGAACTTGTGGCTGACCCAAGGTCACACCAGCAGCTGCATGTGGAAGAGTGGGGAATCAAACCCAGTTCTCCCAGATTAGAGTTCACACTCCTAACCACTACACTACTCTCACTATTCACTACACCCCACTGGGTCACTGGTACCTTTGGAGAGCATGAGGAAAATGGCCTTGAAAAAATAACCCAGTGAATTTCTGGTGTCAGTTCATTAAAGCCAGGGAAAGGTGGTAGCTGGGCAGGAAACGAGCAGATAGACTGGAAGAGCAGAACGTTAGACTTGTATGTACTGTTTGCATACACCATAAAGGAAATGTCACGAACCAAACTCCCAAGAGCATACGGGTTGAGCCTAATACCCCCCTCTCCATTGCAGCCCCCTGACCCCCACAGCTTTTTATCATCGAGGGTCCTGCAAGCACCAGCATCAGTTTTTTCAGGGTTTGCAGGCTGCAGCTGGGGGAAGGGGAAGGAAGGGACTGATCTACTTCTGCCAGCAAAAAGCTCTCAGCATCCAGCTCTGTATCTTTCGATACAAGTGAGAGAAATTATTTTCACTCCTACTCAACATATTTCTAAATTTCTTTCTTTTTTTGAAGATGTGCTTCACACTTTTTTTGCCAAAAAATAACATCACATCACTATTTCTTTTTGCTTTTAAAAATTCTATATAGGATGTATCTCAGTCTGTTTCTATTTGTATCTAAAGAAGTCTGCATGCACACAAAAGCTTGTATCTTGGATAAAACTTTGTTGGTCTTAAAGGTGCCACTGGACTCAAACTTCCTTCTGCTGCTTCAGCCCAACACAGCTACCCACCTGAATCAATCTTCCAACATAACAAGAAGAGCTCCTATCAGCCAGAGACCCTGCTAAAAGCTCTGCTATCCTGTTTATTACTTTCCTTGAGGATTATCTCTGCAGCTTTCTCAATATTGACTTTCCTTCCATGTCAGACCAACATGGCTATTCACCTGGAATCTAGACCCAAGTTGGTTGGTCAGGAAACTTTTCAGTAACACCATCTAGACACTGAATTTATGCAAAGAAAGTGCCTGAGATTTGGCCAATGGTTTTAGAAAGGCAAAAAGTACAGGAGTTTGAGTCATATTTCCAGTCTGTGTCTTGAATGGCGGTGCTCTTTGAAGAACTTTTGAAAGAGCCAATATACATTTAAAAGGGGCCTCCACAACAGCACTTGAGCATCAGTGAATTTGCAGAGGCATGCCCCTCCACTAGATGCCTGCAAACTCAAGGGATGGCTCTAGGGCTGCCAAGTCCCCCAGTAGGGCGGGGGAAACACCGATTTTTAGTCCTTCCCCCCCCCCCACGTGTTTTCAAAGTTGGCCACTGGGGGGACAAAATGGCTGCCTTAAAAGGGAAATGTCTGCAGAGAGCCTGCCCTGCAGTAAAAAGCCTCACCAGGCATTTCCCCTTTAAGAAGTCAGCAAGAGAGCTTCCACAGCAAGAGAGGTCCGCCCAGAGATTAAGGAGGGACTGAAGGAGCTGCTTTTGCATGTGGCTGGCAAGGTGAGTTTCTCTTCCAGCTCTTTTCATTCTCTCTCCCTCTTTCTTTTTTCTGTCTGTCTCTCTCTCTGTCCCCATCCAGCAGAGGTCTATCAGTGGCTATTATAGCCACAAGGTCTAAATGGAAGTAAGTGCCTTTGCCAGTTTTTTTCCCTTCTCTCTCTCCCTCTTTCTTTTTTCTGTCTGTCTGTCTCTCTCTCTCTCTGTCCCCATCCAGCAGAGGTCTGTCAGTGGCTATTATAGCCACAAGGTCTAAATGGAACACTTTGTCTGGGGCAGTGATGCTCTGCATTCTTGGTGCTTGGGGGGCAACAGTGGGAGGGCTTCTGGAGTTCTGGCCCCACTGGTGGACCTCCTGAGGGCACCTGGTATTTTTGGCCACTGTTGTGACACAGAGTGTTGTACTGGATGGGCTGTACTGGATGGGCCGATCCACTGTGGCTTCTCTCCTGTTCTTATGATATGAAAATCATATTTAGCACTTGTGTAGCACTTAGTGCTTCATATTCTGCCGAGATGAGGAAGGATTCAGTAGGGCTGTTGCTCAGTGATAGAGCATCTGCTTGACATGCAGGAGGTATCAGCTTCTTCAGCTAAAAAAGGATCAGGTAATAGGTGACATTAAAGATCTCAGCCTGAGACCCTGGAGAGCCACTACCAGTCTGAGTAGTCAATACTGACCTTGATGGACCAATGGCCTGATTCAGTATTAGGAAACTTCATGAGTTCATGTGTCAGCATGTGGAAGCAACATCACAGGATGTGACATCACAAAATGATGTCACTTCCTTTCTCCTGGCTCCACCCCCAAAGTCTCCTGGCTCCACCCCCAAAGTCCCCAGATATTTCCCAAGTTGGACTTGGCAGCCCTAGATGGCTCTCCTGTGCAAATGGCTTGTCCTAGATCAACCGGCTGCATGCAGTTTTTACCTTGTCTTGTGTCGCCTTGGGCACAGTTCTCTTCAACAGAGGCAGTTTCTAAGTTTGGCAGGGAGTCATCCAGCTAGGATGCATCGAGCGAAGCAATTATGAGAGATGAATATGTATGAAAGCCTCAGCTCTTAGTCTGAGTTTGTCTGAATTAGGGTGGGGGGCAGGGTTACCAGCTCCAGGTTGGGAAACTACTAGAGATTTGGGGGTGAATCCTGGGGAGGACAGGGACCTCAGTGGGGTTCAATGCCATAGAGTCCACCCTCCAAAGCAGCCATTTTCTCCAGGGGAACTGATCTCTGTAGTCTAAGCTGTAATTCCAGGGGATCCCCAGGCTCCCCTTGGAGGCTGGCATCCGTATGCACTGTTTAAAAAAGGTAACAGCCCCAGAATATGAGTAGAAGTATACATGACACTGATCAGACAGTTGTTGCCCCCCCCCCATTTATTCCCTAAAACATGTAATAAATAGCATTGCCAACCTCCAGGTGATGGCTGGAGATCTCCTGGGATTACAACTGATCTCCAGGCAATAGCAATCAGTTCACCTGGAGAAAATGGCCACTTTGGAAGGTGGACCCTATGGAATTACACCCCATTGAAGTTCCTCCCCTCCCCAAACCCCACCCTCCTCAGGTTCCACCCCCACAAATCTCCAGGTATTTCCCTACCCGGAGCTGGCAACCCTAGTGATAAGGCATTTTCCTGGCCTGTTGCCTGGGATTGGCTGTTATGGGTGCCAATGGTAACGTACACAACATGATGTGTCACATGACACCTTCCCCTTAAGAAGAGGGGGAACGAACACCCGGGTTGCTGTTTCCAGCGGCAACCTTGTGATCAAAGTTAGAGTCCAGTGGCACCTTGTGATCCGTCTCACATCTAATTGTACCGTCGGCAAAGGGTTATTTAATGTAAGAAACCTCAGGCAAAAAGAAGGGTACACTCATTGCCTTTGTCTGTGAGCACACTCAGCTTTTAAAAAAAAAAATCTGTTCAAGAGCTCTTTCTCTGGCTGATCTATGGTCAGTGGAAGATACAGTGGAGAGAGAAAGCTTGTTTACCCCCATGGGATTTTCTCATCCATCCCACCCCCTTTTCCTTCAAGAGATCAATCCACACACACACACACGCGCGCGCACAAAAGAAAAGCGAGAGAGATCAATCCACACTGTCAAAACATTCCAGCCGTTACAAGAATTGTTCCAATAGACCTGCATGTTTCGTTTGTTAGCTGTTAATAATAATTACCTCCTGTGATCATCCATCAGGCACAAGCAGAGGCCACAATGAGCCACACTATTCCGTGATCTAACTCCATTACACAAGAGCTTTAACAGCTCTGAGACTGGGAAGACTGCATGTCATAATCTCCGAGGAGTTTAAAGGCTATAAAAAGGGGCACGTGGAATTTTTTATACACATTTGCAGGGGCCATAAAGGAAATTGGGGAAAGTCAGAATAAAGATAACTAATCTAAGGTCTCAGGAGCAAGAAAGCCTACTAAATTCCAACAGACAGCCCAAGATAGCAGCAAGACGTCCTACTTGGCGCAGTCTCCAGAAGCCGTCGTTTCAGTTTCTCATTGGGCATGCAGCGATTGCAGCCTTGGCTCCTGTGGAAGCACCACGTCTCGGTGGCCTCCTCAGAAGCTTGTTGCTAGGCTCTTTTGCATGGACAGTTTGAGTAGGGTTGCCCTCCACCATGTGGTGGCTGGAGATCTCCAGGCGACAGAGGTCAGTTCCCCCGGAGAAAATGGCTGCTTTGGAAGGCGGACTCCATGATATTATAACCCACTGAAGTCCCTCCCCTCCCCAAACCCCACCCTCCTCAGACTCCACCCCAAAGATCTCCAGATATTTCCCAATCTGGAGCTGGCAACTATAGATTTGAGGAACTATTTCCAGATACCCTTTCCCTGTGCTCCTTACACCTCTCTAGTGCCTTTCTTCCTAGGGGTTCCAAGGCATGCATGGCCTTCCCTTCCTCATTTCACTCACCAGTTTGGTGTAGTGGTTAAGTGGGCGGACTCTAATCTGGGAGAACTGGGTGCGATTCCCCACTCCTCCACTTGTACCTGGCTGGATGACCTTGGGCAAGCCATAGCTCTGTACCAGCTGTTCTCTCAAGGACAGTTGTCTCAGAGCTCTCTCAGCCCCACCTACCTCACAGGGTGTCTGTTGTGGGGAGGGGAAGGGAAAGGAGTTTGTAAGCCGCTCTGAGACTACAAGTGAGTGAAGGGTGGGATATAAATTCAATCTCTTCTTCTTCTTCACCCAACTCCCCAGTGACTGGTATATGAGGGAGGGAGAGAGTGACTGGCTCAAGTTCTGCCTATGAGTTTTATGACAGAATGGGGATTTGAACTCAGATTTTGTCCCAGAGCCTTGCCTGTGTGAGACTGTCCCAATAGATATAGTCCACAACAGGTCTCCTTAAACAGATAGTCCTTTATCTGTAGAAAAGATCATGTTGGTCAGACACTTCTTCTGTTAGTAATGCTTAAGCTTTGAATTACAATCATAATTATACTGGATATGAAATATGGCCCAACTACCCTCTACCAATCAATACAGAGAATTCTGGGCACCCAATTATACCCAAGGAAAGCGCGGCAAAATGAGTTCTCAGGGAGAAATACTGTTGAACATTTTGGGAGAACGGTTCCCAGAGAAATCAAGAAAACAGAATACGTAACACCTGTGGTTTTTGCAACACAGAACAGGAGGCACTTCCTTTCAAGGTCATTAGCTGAGGGGGCTAGGGATAAGAGCGAATGAGTAATGAGCATGCGCAAAGCAAAGCGAGCGAGGCGAAGCGAGGTGTGCATTCCAGTGGTGGGGGTCAGGTCCCCGATGCGATCTCCCGGTCGGGACCTATAAGTATGGAGTAAAACATTCAGACCCAAAACAATGCAAGTTAAACAGAAAGGCTTAGCCAGATGTAACATTGTGATATTGGTGCTGTCACCCCAGTCTATGGCAGTTTACTGACAGCCTGACACTTTAACCACTACACTGCACAAGCTTTGAAACAAGGACTGGTAAGCTCCGACTGCACCTGTTTAACAGAGGCTTTATCTAACTTTTCACTAAGGTCTGGAGCCACAGAATCAGATGAAGCAGAGGGTGAGACCGCATCTGGCATTCACTCCACATTTTCTCAACACTCAGGAAAAGGTGCAGCTCAAAAACACATTCAAATACCCCGGGGCAATGCTGGACTGACGGCGAAGTCACCCCTGAATGGCCATAAATCTACACCGAAGGTACCATAAGACCCTATGATCAAAGAAAGTGAAAGCAGCATGCAGAGAGGAATTTCTGTTCCAAGGTGGGTTTGGTAAAACAGCAGAGGGAAAAGCCAGTGCAGAATCGCCCAGAGTTTGCCAACTGAATTGCATGTAGCTGCTGTTAACCTGAGCAGATACACTGCAGGAGGGAAAGGCGGTCTCAGTTCAGTTCCCATTCCCACACACAAGCCTTAACCATCAGAGCTTTCCATGCTGGCAGTGACAGTCATCATTTGGGTGCTGTGTGCACAATCCCAGTAAGAACAATCTAAACTGCACCCTTTTTGTACACACAGAATCCAGTTAAGGAAATGCAAACAGCCTGTCATACATCCCTTTAAACCTGCCATGAAAACTGGTCTCATTGCTATGTTAAAGAATGATATATTTTGATTATTTTCAATACCATGATTCATGGAAGGGGTGCTTGACATGGGACCCTCCTCTGGGGGTGTGCAGAGAATTTTTTTTCCCATTTCCAACACTGGCTTATCCTTTATTACTCCCCTGTTCATATTCCAATCCAATTGTTTATTACGGCACAAGCCAGCAACGTTAACAGTTCGCAATAATAGCCAGTGAATTAGTGGCAATACAAAAATAAAGTGTGAGGTATATAAGAAGAAATAAAATCCAGAATAAATAAAAACAAGTTACAGTATATCTTCCATTACAAGGGATTTACGTTTCCTAATCACTAAACAACAGAATCTGGCCACAGAATAAGATATGAAACTCTGAGAATCTTCTAGGAGAAAGTTACGCAAAATTTCTAGCCTAAATTCCAGATAAGATTGCAGAGGGTTAAATTTAGACAGAAGTGGTAGTATAAAATAAGATCATTCTTAACTTGTTTCCATTTCCATTGGTTTCAGTGGAAAACACATTTCTAGCTGTGATTTGCTTCCCCGCACAATTACGAACATTGCTCAGAACTGATAACCCTCACCCAAGAAAGGCAAATGTCATACAGAGAGGAGACAGGGCCACTATTTTACAGGCAATTAAAATCTGGCTTCCTGATGGGATATGGAGCTATTGACAACACTGTCGTGTGAGCTGTCCCTCTTTTCTTGCAGTCCTGGGACAGGGGTGGGAGGTGTCTATTTTTAAACCAAAAAAGGGAGCACATATGCCAGAGGAGGCAGACTAGGGCTGCCAGCCACCTTCTTTGCTCCAGTGGATTGAAAATGGGTGTGGGAAGTGATGGCGTGTGATGTTACAATATCACTTGTGGCTGTTCCTGGATGTGGCATTATGATGCTCTAGGAATCCCCTGATCTCTATGACTTCAGGAATTCCGACAGCCGTCATGATGTCACTTTTGAGTACAACTGGAAGTGACAGTGCAGTGTCACACAGTGTCCCTTCCCACCCCTCGTTTTTGCAGCTAAAGTGGTGGGCAACCTGGTAATCTTAATATAAACCCTGACCCTGCTGACCTCCTTACCGTGTGCTGGTTGGTTCATTTCAGGATTTCTCTTCTCACCTGGCCAATGCCGTGCTGGAGTCAGTCTGAGAGAAAAATATTGATGTGTATCCAATCGTTTGTGGACTTCAAGGACCTGTTCCCTCTGGCAATGTTCCCTCTAAGATGAGTTAGTGTGAGCTAGCTCACAGTTTTTTAGCCTCCAGCTCACACATGTGCACCTTAGCTCAGGAAGGATGGCTCCCAGGTAAACTAATTTATGCAGTAGCCAAACTGCTCACTCACAACTTTAATGCCAGTAGCTCTCAAAGTAGAATTTTTGCTCACAAGACCCCACAGCTTAGAGGGAGCATTGCCTCCTGGTACCACACCCTATTGACCCTCCCCCGCAAATTTTGTTCCTAGGGGTTAATAAACCCTCAAGAACTGCGTAGCTGGCAAAATTAGGGCCTGCACTGGGAAGGGGGAATTTTGCAAATGGAAATGCAGTTCTGTCAGTGGAACAGCACATGGGTTCAGTACATGGGTCCCAAATCAACCACAGAACCAGGCTTCAGAAATAAAGATTGACCTCCCCTCACCCATGACCCTTTTATTTCATTTACAGCTCAAACTCACACCCGCTTTCTCTCCCTTTTACTGCTGCCTCACGTGACTGTGAAAAGCGGGCCATTCCGGCACCAGAAATACAAAACCTAACGTTTCTAAAGATTTCTGAATACCGCAGCCCATAGTAATTTTAGCAATCAAATGCTTTTTGCAATAGTGAGAAAAGCAAAGCAGAGCTTTCAGAATGACTTTAAAATATTCGTACTTCTCGCCTTGAACTGGATAGCCCAGGCAAGCCCAATCTCGGAAACTAAGCAGGGTCAACTCTGGCAAGTACGTGGATGGGAGACCTCCTTGGAATACCAGCAGTTGGGAGGCGGGGGCAGGCTTTATTCAGCCACCTTTCTGACTATCCTCCAGGCCCCCAGTAGGGGTCAGTTACCAGGGGTCGCTGTGACTTCCAGGTTCCCACACACTCACACACGTGTGCACATGCATACACATATTCATACTTCTCTAAGCTGTCAGAAGTCCACAGGTCACAGTACAGGGTGTAGTTCAGAGTTGCCAACTTCCAGGTGATCTCCAGATCACCGAGATCAATCCCCTTGGAGGGACTGGCCATTTTGGAGAGCATCACATCCCTGCCGGGCTCCCTCCCCAAACTCCACCCACTCAAGACGCCATCCCCAAATCTCCAGGAATCTGACAACCCCAGTGTGAACTCTAGTTGGTCGGCAGCCTTGAGGTGAAAGAAAGTGCTGAGGTCTTTGCATTACTTGTAATGCCATCCGAAGAAGAATTACACCCTTCTAAAACCCATTGACTTCAATGGACTTAGAAGGGCGTAACTCTGCTAAGGAGGGCACAGGTATTTACCTACAGTTATACAAGCAAGGCCCTTTGGGATTAACAGGTCTCCCAAGGCACCACTGCTAATCCCGTATCAGGTTCCCCAAAAGAGCAACTGCTCCCAGAGTGCTCAAGCTTTAGCTAACTTCACCTCGAAACCCTCTGCTTTGAGTCCAAGTTCAAACTTGCTGCAAACTATTTCTGTGCCCCTCCCAGTAGCTGAAGGGCACCGCCTTGCAAAAGCAGGAGAGAGAGATTTCCAGCCCTCAAGGAATATCAGTGCTCTTTTGTTAAGCCCCTGACCGCCCATTCCTTGGCTGGTGATAGGTCCATTCACAGTAATCAAGGCAGTCAAACTCATAACAACACCTTAAAATGATGGGTGACCTTTTCCCATTGTGCCTAGGCTACAAATTTTCAAAGGTGCCTTAAGTATTTCAAAAACCAGACTTTAAAATGTTGTTTTGGGGGCTCTACTTTAGCACCAGGATGCTTTCATATGGAACCTCCCCCCTCTCCCATTTAAGCATTTGGAGAAGTGTGTGCCTTCTTCCCCTCACTGAAGTCTCACTGGAGCAAATATATTGTCCTAAGGATAGGAGTAACAAGTTAGGAGTAACAAGTGGTAAGCGTGCATGCACAGAGATAGATAGATATACATTTAATTTGGGGGGAAATTTAAGCTCCCAGGGTTTGTTTTTAATTTCAGATTTTTCTGCAAACCTGGGGGGTGTCCTAAATTCACAGAAAAATCTGTTGAGAGTTGGTGTGGCCCCGATCCACAGATTTAGGTATCTGCAGATGGGGGCCACACATCACTATTAAATACATAGATGTGGACTAGAGATGCACATGGCAGGGGGCCGTTCAATGTAGGGAGACAGGGCCCAGCCCTCTGATTCTCTGTAAACTAATGCGACTCACTGAACAGAAACAGGAAGCATGACATGATACCAAAATAAGCATAGTTTAGTGGACTGATAAAAGTTTAATGGATTTACTGTTGTCATTTTTTAAATTGTGCTTTGTTATAGGGGAGCAAAATCCTTCGCAGAGGGGGCTGTAGGGCGATATCAGGGGGCACGGCCCCATGTTTATTACATTTTAAATTGCATCGGTGCCTTCTGATTTTTGCAGAGGTTGTTTATAAAGGAAAAGAACTTGAGGGAAGTCTCCCTCAAACCACTGTACATCTCGGTTCCCCCTTTGAAAAGTAGAGATGACCAGAGGTCTGCATCTGAGTCTGTTATTGTTAGAGAATGAAATACAAAGGGTACACAGTACGCTCCTTAACTGTTAGAAGTTTAGTATACAACCCACTACTGGGCTGTGCAGGAAGAGTGTACAGTGCTGTGTGGACACTATTTCTTGGTTCTCTCAAGAACATCTTATTTTATTTATGTGTTTAGATGTGTTTGCCTGTCTCCCAAAGGGTTCCAAGAGGCAAACAATGCTTTTAAAGTGGATGAATAAAATATAGACAAAGATAATAGAATCCAGGCGAAGATATAAAATATGCCACTCTGCAAGCACCCACTGCCCCAAATCTCCCATTACCTTCCATACAATGAGCAGCTGGGAAACAAGTAATATTAGAGTCCAAACTCTTTTGGAAACGAATTGTGGAACATGAAAGGATTGCTAAAGGAACACATCTCAAGGAGTCATTCAATGATGTCCCAAGACATCACATCCTTGTGGAAAGCATACTCATCCATCAAAAGCCCTATGACCAGTCAGTCTGTTAGCCATGTGCAGACTTCAAGCCATTTAATATGTCACAATCTTTCCTTTGGGCCCCAGCTGGGGATAAGCAGTTCTTAGCATACAAATGAGATCATTTTGGATATCGTGTATACTTTTCTGATTGCACAAATGCTTCATTATTCATACACCTGGAGGTTTTCCCCAGATGCAGAAATTGCCACCTCTCTTCCTTGTGGAAAGTCTCCATCCCAAAGACAATGCACATCAAGTGTGTTTTACATTTCTAGTCAGTATCCCAACACAACTTTACATTAATATCCAAAGTTGCAAAAAGAATAATTTAACTTATACCGGAACTTGTTCCAGGAACACTTACTCATACATACCACAACAGAGGCTTGCAGAGGAACTGAACAAGGAAGTGGAGTGGTTGAGCATCTGCTGGGCATGCAAGTCCCGAGTTCAGTCCCTGGTGCCTCCAGTTAAAAGGATCAGATTGTAGGTGATGCAAAGAACCTTTGCCTGAGACCCTAGAACAGGGGTGGGCAAACTGTGGCTCGGGAGCCGCATGCGGCTCTTTCTCATATATTATGTGGCTCCCGACAGGGCGGCTGGGGAAGCTAAATATCATTAGCAAACAAATATCATTGGACAAATTAATATCATTACCAATATCTGCTTTTACCCCTTTTGTTATTATTTTTGGCAGTCTCGTTTAATGTTAATAAAAAGCAAATTTGCTTATTTTCCAATAAAAGCAGGTAATATTTGTTCATGTCTTGTGGCTCTCAAACATCTGATGTTTATTCTATGCAGCTCTTACGTTAAACAAGTTTGGCCACCCCTGTTCTAGGTGGCTCTTACGCTGAGCAAGTTTGCCCACCCCTGCCCTAGAACATTGCCAGTTTGGTGTAGTGGTTAAGTGTGCAGACTCTAATCCGGGAGAACCGGATTTGTTTCCCCAGTCCTCCACCTGCAGCTGCTGGATGACCTTGGGCAAGCCATAGTTCTGTCAGAGCTGTTCTTGAAAAAGCAGGCCTCAAAAGAGCTCCTTCAGCCCCATCTACCTCACAGGATGTCTGTTGTGGGGAGGGAAGGGAAAGGAGTTTGTAAGCCACTTTGAGACTCCAAGTGAAGGGTGGGGTATAAATCCAGTCTCTTCTTCTCCTTCACTGCCAGTCTGAGTAGACAATACTGACTTCGATGGACCAGTGGTCAGATTCTGTATAAGACAACTTCTTGTATTCAGTGAGGTAATGCTTTCTCTAAAGACCTCTACCATACATCCATCCAGTCTTGTTTCACAACGATGTGCTAGGTTGGCTGCGATGCCAAATGAAAAAAAATTGAGAGGGCATACAGCACAGGAGAAAGCAAATCTGTGATCACAACAGATTAAGAAATTAATTAGAATTTCCACGGTATTTCATTTCCACAAACTGGCGTGCCTCAGTTTTAAGCCTTTATCCTGAATAAATTATTGTCTGGCATGATGGAAACTGATGCCCAAATCCAGTTGGTCTGTTTATTTATTTGTCTATGCTGGTATTTCTAGACCACTTCTCTCCTCAAAGGGGACGTAGAAAAAAGAAAACTCCCAGAAAAATATAATTCAGACCAAGAAGGAAAAACAAACACATATGGCACAACTTTAAACCCCTGGGCTTTTCTGGAATCCATTGGGCCAGCTCACTCAAGGTCACAGGCTGCTGAGCATGGGCTGAGTGCCATTGGTCATGGTGCCCTTTGGCTTGTGCCAAAAGACTCGTGCCTCTGACCACATCGAGACTAAATACCGATAACAGAGGAGGAACAGAAGTTCAGCCCAGAGACGGATTCCTAGCCTTCCCCTGATGCCATTGCCATTAACAGACTGTTTAACTCTTGGAAGATTCCTCTGCCTTATCATGATAAAAGTCTTCTTCTAATCAACAGCTAAGTCATTCCTTCCATTGGCTATAATCTTACTGAACAAGAAAAGGGGATGGGCTTTGCAGATTTTGGTCCAAACGCAGAGCAGCAATCACACATCAACGCTGCTGGCTTTGGATACAAGCAACATCTCTGTCCGCATCCTGGCTGAGCACTGCAGTGTGGAAGATGTACATCCAAGAAGGGGCTGCCATCTTGGTGGCTTGCTTGTGAGGGTCATAGACATGTCTTACCGGTCAGTGTCAGAAACAGGAGGTTGAATTCAACGCACCTTGGGTCTGCTCGAACAGGCCTGTTCTTCTTATGCTCCCATTTAGATGTACACTGACATCAGGAAGACGTCTGGGCTGTTTTTTTAATGCAAGGATCTCACTGGACATTTGTTTTGTTCTTTAATCGCAGACTGAAAGTTTCAGTACTAACATAAAGCAGCACACTGCATGCAAGTGGTCAGGGGGAAAATTGTTCCCGAATGGCAGGACGTTGCTGGAAAAAGAAGAAGAAGAAGAAGAGATTGGATTTATACCCCGCCCTTCACTTACTTGGAGTCTCAGAGTGGCTTACAAACTCCTTTCCCTTCCCCTCCCCACACCAGACACCCTGTGAGGTGGGTGGGGCTGAGAGAGCTCTGAGACAACTGTCCTCTAGAGAACAGCTGGTACAGAGCTATGGCTTGCCCAAGGTCATCCAGCCAGGTGCAAGTGGAGGAACGGGGAAACAAACCTGGTTCTCCCAGATTAGAGTCTGCGCACTTAACCACTACCACAAACTGGGAAGGATTTGGGGTTACGGATGGGTGGAATTTTGTTTTCAACTAAGGGTGCCATTCCCCAGTTGCGGGTGGGGGGTTGCCCAGTTTTGAAGGCTCCTGCCCACCGACTAGGTGGTTGGCAAAAGGAAACCCACCCACCCCCAACAGCAACGTTGCACAACGAGCCTACGTACATCACCTGGAAGTGATGTGGGCATGCTGGGGGTGACACTGTGGTTTTGGGGCAAAAATCTATGGTTTGAGTGCAATTTTACCATAGAGTTTTGCCTAAAACCCAACACGTTGCCCCCAGCGTGCCTACATTACTTCCGGGTGACATAGGCACAGTGCACACCATCACTTCTGGTGATGTGGGCACATCAAGGTGATGCTTCCGGCTCCCAGAATGTCCCCCTCCCCGCTGGCATCTCTAATGGAACTGGCAACCATATTTTCACTTCAGGAATACTTTCACACTTTTGTTGTTGTTGTTTTAAATTAGATTTCATTTTACACATTCACTGTAACACAAGACGCAAAATTACATTTTCTCTGGTTATATTTTATTGCCTCTTGAGTGATAGGAAAATGCAGTTTGCCCGTGAGCCCTGAGAAATTCATTGCTGGGGAAAAAACCATCTGGAAATCAGTCCTTTTGGCAAGTAGCTTCGACCGTATGTTGCCGTGGTGGTATCATCCTGTCACCCGGACCCACCTACTAATCAGTCAACAATTTCCTACTCTGCACACCATGGAACAGCTACAAACAGTTTTAATGTCATGTATCTACTTTGCAGGGGTTAGATGAAGTCTTTGTAGATAGGGTGAGTTTTTGCTTCACATAGTATCCTCACGAGGGTTGCCAGGTCCATCTTCATCCCCAGAAGGGGACTTGGGGGGGGGGGGTGTTCCCAGAGGTGGCAGGGCATCCCCAACATGATGATATCACATTGAGGATGTCCCGGCTCCAGGCCACGCCCCCACAGGGCCCTCCAGCTGCAGGCACTTAAAGTGACTCCTTTAAGTGCCCAAAGCTCGAGGGTCCCACCTGCCTGATCTCTGGGCAGCATTGCTGCTCAGAGATCCAGCACATGGAGCTCTGTCCCACCAGCTATGAGCACTTAAAGGGACCCCTTTAAGTGCCTGCTGCAGGAGGGCCATGCCCACCCAATCTCCGAGCAGCAATCAGGCATGTGGGGCCCTCTCCCACCAGCTGCGAATATTTAAAGGGGCCTCTTTCAGTGCTTGCAGCTGGAGGGCCCTGCCCACACATGGCTCACAGCCGCCCCTCTCCCTCCACTCTTTTAAGAGAGAAGGGAGGGGGGCTGCAAGTGTTGGGGAAGGGCTTCCCCCACTGGCCAGCTGGCCAGGCAGTGGGTAGAGCCCCCCCCCAAAAAAAGTGGGTAACCCCCACCAAACCAGGGGGTCTGGCAACCCTAACCCTTACAGTACCAGTCCTTCTGCTGGTGTCCAACAGCACTGAGCAAAGAGGTGGGCTGCAGATTATTTTGACCTCTAGTCTGTGACACGGACTAGACCAGGAGCCCCCAACATAGTGACTGTGGGCATCGCAGCACACAGAAACACCTTTCCTGCTGCCTGCCAAATGCCCTCATTAAGGGAACAGAGCCAGGTGGGGCTTTTGCCATTGGAAGTTTGGTTACCTGTGCAGATTTTTAAAAGCGTTGCCTTGGCAGCAGCTACCAGCACAGCACAAGGATCTTCACTGTGTGACTGAAGGTAAGCTGTGGCAGCCATTTTGTAGAAGGCTCTGTCTCCTGTGGCAACCATTGTATGGCAGCCATTCGTTGACTGTGCCCACCATAACAGGTCAGAATTCTGGGAAGAACTTTTCATGACCAAGACTGTGGCTCAGTTGTAGGGCATCTGCTTTGCAGATAAAAGATCCCAGGTCCAATCCGCAGCATCTCCAGAGGTCTTGTGAGGATGAAGTCAGGTGATGTGAATCTCTACCTGTGACCCTAGAGAGGGGTTGCCAGACAAAATAGACATTATGTACCTTGATAGAACATTGGCCTGACTCAGCATAATGGAGCTTCATGTATTCAGTTTAAGGCCTACACAACTGAGATTCAACAGGCAATGCCAGTTAACATCCATCCAGTTCCCATGGTTTGCATAAGCTAGCTCCACATTTACAGGAAAGGGAAATCTACTTTGCCTTCCTTTTATAGTCGCAAGCCACTCCTCTTTTGCTGCTGTTAGTTCTGCCATAACCTCATGATGGGTTTATAGGTGCCAATTATAATGTTACGGTTTGATGCCAGGCATAAGCTGCTGCTGTGCCAGGACTCCGCTCCAGAGAATATTTAAGATGCCAGGGTTCAGCACTGAAAGAGGTGAAGAAATCAGAACAAGAGAGAAGTTCCTCACGGTGTGCCTTCCTCTGACGGCTGAAATTGTTTTGAGCAGCCTCCACACTCACCTGAGAAGAGACAGAAACATTTCCATGGGCTGGCTTCCTTCAAGCCACAGAGGTTCTTCAAAAAAAAAAAAGTTTCTCATTCCATCATGTGTAGCCCAGGATATTAAGAATCCCTGTTGAGAAATAAGAGGGGTGGGAAAGATCTTAGGGTTGCCAGCCTCCAAGTGGGGTCTGGCTGTCTCCTGAAATTGCAACTGATCTTCAGACTACAAAGATCAATTCTCCTGGAGAAAATGGCTGCTTTGGAGGGTGAACATTATACACTACTGAGGTCCCTCCTCTCCCCAAAACCTGCCCTCTCTGGGCTCCAGCCCCCCAAATCTCCAGGAATTTCCCAAATTGGAGCTGGCAATCATATGCCAGTAGCTCACAAAGTAGAGTTTTTGCTCACATAGGGTTGCCAGCCTCCAGGTGGGACCTGGAGATCTCCCACTTTTACAACTGACCTCTAGCTGACAGAGATCAGCTTCCCTGGAGAAAATAGCTGCTTTGAAGGGTGGACTCTGTGGTATTGTACCACTCTGAGGCCCCTCCCCCTCCCCCTCCCCTCCCCAAACCCCACCCTCTCCTGGATCCACCCACAAAGTCTCCAGGTATTTTCTATTGGAAATGTATAGGTTACAAGGTCCAGATTGCAGCCATTACAGGGTTAATCTGTTTACCTTCAGTTCTATTGTTTAGGCTGACCTGAAAGGAAACCTGGCAGACAGCCAATGCTTTGTAAGCAGGGAATCTAGGTGTGTTTACTGGTATTGATTAGTTAATGTAATCCAATGACTTCCTTCTAGGGGTCAAGAAGAAGCAGATTTTCCATTATTGTCTGACCATGCTTCGTAAAGAGTAGGATGCAAAATGTAGCTCCTAGATATGTTGTTATTTTGTAGGTGTCCTGTGAACCCTTACCCTTAGAAATAAAGCTTTTTTAAACAGAAAGAAATGTCTCCTCTCAAGTGAAGCAAAGATCCATTGAAACCACTGAATATTTAAGTATTCTGACTATTTTTCTCCAACATTTTCCAACCCTGACTTGGCAACCCTATGCTCACAAGACGCCACAGCTTAGACGGGGTATTGCTTGAGGCTCTTTTAGCTTCAACTGAAAGGAAGGGCCTCAAAGGCTCCTCCCATTCCAGACGTCCCTTGAACTGGCTTTTGAAGGTAGCTCTCTGTCCCTGCTCATTTCCTGTCTTCCTTCCCCTACTTGTGAGTAAGCACTTACTCATGAGCCGGCCTTGATTTGTAGGAGGAGGCTTCTCTTGGGTTCCAGAGAACCATCTAATGGGATGCTGCCACTGGAAGGCTGTTGTTCCCTCGCCATGGCTGTTCTCAGCTAGGTTTGCCAGTGCCAGCCTCCAGATGGGGCCTGGAGGGGTCCTAGAATAACAACTCCAGACCAGTGTTCCCTCTAAGCTGAGTTAGTGTGAGCTAGCTCACAGTTTTTTAGACTCTGGCTCACACATTTTTGTTTTCGCTCAGGAAGGATGGCAGTGTTCCCTCTAAGCTGAGGATGGAGTCCAGACTATAGAGATCAGTTCCCTTGGAGGAAATGGTGAGTCTATGGCAGGGGTGGCCAAACTCGCTTAACGTAGGAGCCACATAGAAGAAACATCAGATATCTGAGAGCCGCAAGACTTGAACAAATATTACACACATGTTTTTACTGGAAAATATGCAAATCCGCTTTTTATTAACATTAAATAAGGCTGCCAGAAATAAAAACAAAAGGGGTAAAAACATATATTGATATTTAAAGGTATTTAAAGAGACAAATGATTTGTCCAACCTGGCCGGGGGGGGGGCGGGGTTTGAGAACCCCCCCCCCCCCCATCTCAAGCCTACCCAGGGAGGGGAACACTGGCTAGGGAAGGGAAGACCGGTTGGGGAGGCATGCCTCCACTTCTTCAGCCACCTTGCTGGGAGCCACACAATATGTGTGAAAGAGCCGCATGTGGCTCCCAAGCCACAGTTTGGCCACATGCGGCTCTTTCACACATATTGTGTGGGCCCCAGCAAGGTGGCTGAGGAAGTTCACATGCATCTATGGTATTATACCAGCTGAAGTCCCCCCCCCCCAACCCTGTTCTCCCCAGGCTATAACTCCAGATCTCCACAAATTTCCCTCCAACCCTCTGCTTTTTTCTCTCCCTTTCCCCATTATGTAGCCTGCTCCTGCATCCAAGGGTTTCAACAAAGTGGGGAGCTCAAGTGAACTCCTTTTCAGACCTGCTCTGTATTCCTGTAGACACTCCCATGTTTATGTCTTAGAACTCCTCCTTGCTGCAGCCTCAGGTTTACATCCTCCGACCAATGCTCCCTCTAAGTTGTGGAGTCTTGTGAGCAAAAATTCTACTTTGTGACCTACTAACATTAAAGTTGTGAGCAGGTGATTTGGCTACTGCATACATTAGTTTGCTCCTGAGCTAGGAATATCGTTTTTTTGATAAGGAAAATGGAACAGAGGAAGTCCTTGAATTAGAGCTGCCAACTGGGTTGGGGCATTCCTGGAAATTTGAGGGTGGAGCCAGGGGAAAACAGAATTTTTTGGGAGCAGAGGAAGTTCAGCAGCAATGCAGTGCCATTTCGTCCAGGGGATCTGATTTCTGTCGTCTGGAGACAGTTATAATTCCGAGACAACCCCAGGCCCCACCTGGAGGTTGGCAAGCCCACCTCTCATCAGTTACCCTCTTTAAATCTCATCTCCCAATGGTTGCATTATTCAAAATAAAAGGTCTGTGAAAAGAATCACGGAACTGTACATAAGCACAAAGCTCTAAGCTAGGTATTCTCAAAAAGTGGTGGGTGCTAAGAAGAGCGATAGCCAAGGTTTAAGTGAATGAGTTCAGCCTGAACATGAAGTTATGTTAATACTGTGCTTTTTAAAAAAAATTTGTGAGTATCTACACAAACACACACAGAACTTAAGTCTTGTTTTAGACACTGTGTGGCCCAGAAAAGGTCACGGAAACAAAGACCCTTGGGTTTTTAACACCTTAGCTTGCCTAGGCTAGCACTCATATTTCAGTAAAGTCTTGTTTCAAGAGGAGGAAATGACACTCAAGAAAACTTGGCTGGCTCCAGCAGAAGAGCTCTGTCTTCCTAATGGAGGGAAAGCCACATAGAAAAGACCCAGATGTGGGTCTCTTTTTTTTGATTCCTCAAAGGAGGTGATCACAAAGGAGAAAATTAGGATGGCAAAGGGCCAAACTGAAAGAAACATTTGGACTAGGATCCACAAATGGATCTCCTAGGCATTTTTCATAATAGCAGCCATGAGAGGCCCTGATTCATAGAGGTCAAGACATGTATCCAGTCATCCATGGACTGCAGAAAGTGGAACTTTCCCACTTTCTGCTGCAGCCTTTCGTCCCCCCTAGTGTTTTGCTCCTGGGGTCAGCAGGAACAGCATCGGGGGCAAGCTGAGGGACTGCAGTGGGAGGGCAGGACAGAATAAGGAGAAATCACCACATCTTCTTCCGGTGCCATTCAATTGGAGAAATGGCGAGACTGGCTATATAGCGGTCTCTTTGTTTCTGCCATCCGGCAAATAGAGAGGTTTACACAAACAGTATAATGATGCCCCAGTCAAGCTCTGAATTGACACTCCACTATTATTTATTGTTATTTTTTTGAGAAAGCCATTTTTGGATTTCATAGCAATTAGTTTGGTTCTGAACTACTTGGAAGAAGGAAGAGATCAAGAAGTTCCACGGAGTAGGGTTGCCAACCAGGGTGGGAAATTCCTGGAGATTTGAGGGTGGAGCTAGGGGAGGGTGGGGGTTGGGGAGGAGAGAGAATCTCATAGGGTATAATGCCCCACTCTCCGAGGCAGCTATTTTCTCTAGGTAAACTGATCTCTCAAGTCTGGAGATCAATTATAATTCCAGGAGATCTCCAGGCCCCACCTGGAGGTTGATAAGCCTACCAAAGAGGTTCGCATCCATAGGGAATTCAATGGGAAGTTCCACCATTGGTGAATAACTTGTGTCTCCAAGATCTCAAAGCCCAGATCATCCAAGCTCAGGAATGCAGTACTACTGAATTATTTAAAATCAGTTTAGACTATTTTCCCCCATGCAGTTTACCATACAAATATAATCTGCTGTTCCCCCCCCCCCCAAAAAAATGATTAAACATAAAATACCAAAGAAAGGGGGGAGGGGTGACCACCAACATTCAGCTGCCATCAATTAGATCTGAATGGCCTACAAATTGTCTCAGCAGCCAAAAGTCTTCCGGAACAAACAGACTTCACAGGCCTTCTGAAAGGCCTTGAGGGAAGAGCAGTTTCTGACCCAACTGCGGAGGTCATTCTGAAGCCTCAGGGAAATTGTGGTAAAGGCCTTTCTCTTTTCAGTTGAAGGTTTTCTCTCACATAATAATTAAGGTATGTGGGACTGTCAGCAGTGAACGGAGAAGCAGTCTCTAAGGTACGTCAATCTCAGACCAAGAAGGGCTTGAAAGGACTAAGCCCCAACCTCTTGACTTGGGCCCAGAAGTTCACTGGCAGCCAGCAACACAGAACTGGTTGAATGTATTCCTCAGGAAGTGATCTTTGACATTCTTCACCAGCTGTAAGCCTTCTTCAAGAGCATCACCATGTGAAGCACATTCCAATAACCCAGGACATTTGCAAAAGAATGTGTTATATATTCCTGCAGGAAATTGGTTCATTTGCTTGGTTAGAAGTAGCAAGCGACAGACTTCTCCTGCTTGTTGACGCTCGTAAAAATTTCCTTGCAGTCTGTTACGCTGACAGCCCTTCCCAAATACAGTAAATGAAAACACAAAATACAATAATGAAAATAGCACGGTGGTGAAATGCTTCAGAATTTTTATGGGAGGTTCTAAGAAATTATTGATTTTCCATTGGGAATCACTGAGGATTGCTGTATCTGAATATACTTTATGGATGGCTACATGTATCTTTGAAATGTTGAATCCAGCCTGATTCTTGAAAAAATTATTGGAATGGATTTATAACCGTCCAGTCAGCTGGCAGAGACACTACTACCTCTTTACAGTTTAAGGACTTTTTTGGAATTTATTACTACAAATTGTTTTTGGAAAAACTCCACCTAGGAATTTCTACCTGTGATTAACTTTTCCTGTGAATTTCTACCTGTTTCCTCTGTTACAGAAAAATTTGTTCTGAATACTTTACATGTCGTATTTATATAATTTATGAAATCATTGATTTTGGGTGTCAAAATTTGGGCACATGCATTTTTTTCTCGTTTACGTATATTGCTGTGCCACTGCCTTTCATCTTGTATCCCCTTCCAAAATACAGAGCAAAATCCAAGTCCAGTGGCACCTTTAAGACCAACAAAGTTTTACTCAAGGTATAAGCTTTTGTGAGCCACACACTTGTACTACCAGGTATCTGAAGAAGTGTGTGTGCACACAAAAGCTTATACCTTGAATAAAACTTTGTTGGTCTTAAAGGTGCCACTAGACTTGAATTTTGTTCTGTGGCTTCAGACCAACACAGCTCCCCACCTGAATCTATCTCCCAACATACAGTTAAATACAAGAAGAGATCCAGTCAGCCACAGTGCCTGCCAAAAGCTCTTCTACTGTTTATTACTTTCCTTGAGGATTATCTCTGCAGCTTTCTCAATATTGACTTTCCTTCCATGTCTTGCATTTTTCCCTCTGCCTTTTAAATTGTATCATTCTCTTTAGCAACTAGAAAGAGACGCCCCTTGCCAACAGGGTATACATTGGCACGATGCAAGGAAACTTCATGAACCTGCCCAAACGCTCTTCCAAAAATACATGATGTGCTGACAGATTTCCTTCAAATGTCACTTGGGCTGAGAGGCAGCAGGATACTCAGAGGCAGAGCTCCTGCAACTTTGTTGTGACTGGCTCAAGTCCATTACAGGGTGGCATTTGGCTCATACACTGCTCTGCAACATCCACAGCGAATGAAAATCTCTTGATAGGTGGCTCATTTTCACTTCTCCTGCCCTTTGGAGCCTTCCATTTTGGAGCATCAAAAAGTAGGACTGTCACAGTTACATGAACATTACTTGTATGGCGTTTTTTTTAGTTTATAAATCAGTATGGTGTAGGGGCTGGAGTGTCAGACAAGGGTCAGGAGCGACGAGGTTCAGACCCCTCCCCCCCCACCCATACTGCCACACAGGAGCTCTCTGGATGACCTTGGACCAGTTGCTCCCTCAGCCTAACCTACCTCACAGGGTTGTGGTGAAAATAAAATGGAAGAGGCGAGAATGGATGCCATACTCTATTTTGAATTCCCACTACGGAGAACACTGGGGTATAAATACCTAAAGAAATAAATTGTATCTGTGTCTAGTTCTAAGGGGAAGAGCCACATGATACATGTATATGCCTTTCCATGCATTAGCTGTGCAGAGATGCTTTGACTGTGATCTGCTCCCAAGATTATATCAAACCAGGTTGGGGAAAAGATATCAGCAGATCTAGGACAAGGCAAGTTTTACTTTTAAAAGCCAAAAATGGGCCTGACCTATGTACTTAAGCAGCTTCTACCACTGTGTCCATTTTCCAGAAAGTTTCCATATAAATACTCAGGTCTTTTGTCCAGGGACTTTAGCCTTGAGATAGCAGAAATTATGCTCCATGGATTCCATGTTGCATATTCTGCAGGGTGCCAGAAAGAGACTCTGATTTCAGTCTTGACCTGGACAGCCCAGGCAAGCCTGATCTTGTCGGATCTCGGAAGCTAAGCAGCGCTGACCCTGGCAAGTATTTGGAAGGGAGACTTCCAGAGAATACCAGGGCTGGGAGGCAGAGGCAGGCTATCAAGCCACTTCTCTGAGCGTCCTCCATGCCCCAGCAGGAGTCACCAGAGGTTGCCTTGACTTCCAGGCACGGGCACACATACACACATGCACACCCAAAAAAATGCAAGAAAGAAAGAAAGAAAGACCCTGATTTCTGATAAACTATTATACTTCTGCCATGGATCTCCTGCAGCTGAACAGACTGCATAATATGAACTGTTTCCACAGAGAGCATTTGCTCTGCCTCATGTTCTGTTTTCATCCCACCTCCGTGTTTTTCCTGATCGGCTGATATCTTTTCCCCAACCTGGTTTGATATAATCTTCGGAGCAGATCACAATCAAAGCACCTCTGCAACAGCTTGTGTATGGAAAGGTGCTTTTTTTTTTTTTTGCAGCTCCTGCCTACACCAGTGCCATTTTCCTTGACTTGGTCCCCTGCAGCTGCCATCCCCCCAAAAAACTGGTAATTGACCTATTGCTGTAAACGGGGAGGGGCAGCTGCAGGAAGGAAAATGCAGGGGGAACTCTGACTCCCATGCTCCATTGCTGCTACAAATGCCTCTGCATTCACCCTGGCAGCCAAAGGAACATGGGAAGCCATTGGCAGGGGTGGGAGAAGCAGCCTGGGTTGCTAAATCCCTGACGTCCCAACCCGTGGAATGGGACTGGTGATGTTATAGGGCAGGACCTGGCAATGTCATGTGGAATAACAGAACTAATGGTAGCACTTCAACACATCACTAGAAATTGTACTTCATGGAATCTGGGCATGTGTCTAGTCACAATCATGTGGCTGCAGAGATGTAGACTCTTCAGCACACACACGCACAACAAAATAACATGGAAATCAACTGCTGCCTTACAATGAACCAGACCCTTGGTCCATCAAGGTCAGTATTGTCTACTCAGACTGGCAGCAGCTCTCCAAGGTCTCAGGCAGAGGCCTTTCACATCACCTCCTATCAAGCCCTTTTAACTGGAGATGCCGGGGACAGAACCTGAGGCCTTCTGCATGCCAAGCAGGTGCTCTACCACTGAACCACAACCCCTTCCAAGTAGTGACAGCAGTAGGGTTGCCAGAAACCTTCCCTTTAAATGGTTGTGGAGTCTTGTGAGCAAAAATTCTACTTTGTGAGCTACTGGCATTAAAGTTGTGAGTGAGTGATTTGTAGGGTTGCCAAGTCCATTTTGGTTACCAGCAAGGGGAAGTCCTCTGCCGGCCGGGAGCTTCACTGGTGCGCACACTTTGTGCGCGCACCGGCTGATGTCACCAGAAGTGATGTCAGCACGTTGGGGGCATTGCCAGGGCGATGCTCTGGAAATCGCCCCAAAACTCTATGGCAGGGGTGGCCAACCTGTGGCTTGGGAGCCGTATGCGGCTCTTTCACACATATTATGTGGCTCCTGGCAGGGCAGCTGGGGAAGCTAAATATCATTAGAAAACAAATATCATTGGACAAATAAATACCATTATCAATATCTGCTTTTACCCCTTTTGTTATTATTTTTGACAGTCTCATTTAATGTTGATAAGAGGCAAATCTGCGTATTTCCCAATAAAAACACGTAATGTTTGTTCATGTCGTGCGGCTCTCAAACATCTGATGTTTATTCTATGTGGCTCTTACGTTAAGCAAGTTTGGCCACCCCTGCTCTATGGTATCATAGAGTTTTGGGGCGACTGCCAGAGCATCGCCCTGGCAACGTCTCCAACGTGATGGCGTCACTTTCGGGTGACACCATTGCGTGAGGGAAGTCATCCAGGCTGGACGACTTCGGGGGCAGGGTTTCCCCCGCCGGCCGAATGCTGGCCGGCGGATCAGGAACCCCTGTAGCGGGGGATCCCTTGCCCCCCCAGGCTGACTTGGCAGCCCTAGTGATTTGGCTACTGCATTAATTAGCTTGCTCTGGAGCCATCCTTCCTGAGCTGAGACAAAAATGGGTGAGCCAGAGGCTAAGAAACTGTGAGCTAGCTCACACTAACTCAGCTTAGAGGGAACACTTGTCCCAACCCAAACTGGGCCCACGAGTACCTGGGCATTAAGTTCCCAGCAGGGAACTCTCAGAAAATATCTGTTCATGTGGAGTACACATGGACTTCATAATCTGTGAATCTCAGGCAATGAGTCAGCTCCAGAATATGGTTAATTATAAGGATGTGGGTATCCGCTATGCATTTCTAACCCTTTTAAGCTTTAAAACCTCGGTAAAATGATGGATATCTTTGGAGCTGTTTCTCAATCCCAATACTTTCTGAATTGGAATTTTAAGCATGAGTATGTCTAGGAAATAAAAATATAGAACCTAAATATTTCTTATGCCCAGAATGTGAGTCCCAAATTTGATCCCCCCCCCCCTGAGTATTTTACTGAACTGGCACCTCTGTTGACTTAAACCCTGCACGTTGCAGAATCAGATGAGTGCGCCCTCTCTCAAAATTCACCTTTAAACCTATCATCATTATAGCTGACCTTTTCCACACAGGGATGCTTTCCTGTGAAAGCCCCGATGTTGCTACAGCGGCTAATGAAGTACAGTGGGAATGGTGCTTCCTTATGGTAGAGCCCCACATTTTCCCCATGGCTGCCAACCCCGCCCCCCCCCCCCAACTCCCGCATCACTGAAGGAGTTTTAGAATATTGTTTTAAATTGGTAACTGTCTGACATATCAATGTACAGCTATATTGCAGGAGAGGACCAGCAACCACAGGGAGTGAGGGAAGGAAAATGAAAGCTATGTGGGCAGAATCAGGAAAATCCAGCCTTTCCCAGCTATGCGGCCATCTTATCCCAAAACATCTCAGCAAAGCAGGTTTGGGGAAGATCGCAGAAAAGATAAGGAAAACCCAGATGGCACATAAAAGCACCGCAGTGCCTTGGAGAAGCTGGGGCGGACCCTGCCGCAGAGCATGGAAGTAACCATTATTTGCGCTTGTGAAACCACCTCTTTCTGAATTCAGAAGAAGTCTGTTTATATTAAGCAGGCGGAGCCGACTGTGACATGGAGTTCTCAGATTCTCGTCTCTTCTAGGATATTTTTAATGGGAAGCAGAAAATTCCTGAGAGCAATCACTCAGGCTCTTTCTGACTGAGGACACCGAAACAGTCCACTGGGCATACCGGGAGATGATTAAGAGCAGACGTTGGTCTAGAAAGATCAGTCACTGGAAAACAAACCTTTGTGTGTGCAGGGTCATTGGATCTGACGGCATCCATCCATGTCTCTGTCTGCTTGAACGAGAACAGTCTTTTCTGTCAGAGCCATGTGGCTATGAAATCTTCAGATGTGTAATGCATGCAACCTGCCTCTCCCATTCAGCCAGGAAGTTCTTAATCACTGTCGCCCCCACAGACATACCCCACCTAAATCCAGAACTATTATTGGGTGGGTAAGGCCATCCCCCATACTACCAGATGTAATAGTTACTGCTGATGCCCACTTGATGAGATTTTACATATATTTATTTTTTAAAACAAATGATTTGTTGATGAATTCAAGTCCTTCTTGCAGTACTCAATGCTTAAGGGGATCGGTTACAGTGGTCCTCGGCTTGGACCCCTGTGCCTTCCCTGTCTGTCCTGCACAGATATCATCTGCTAAGCCTATACACAGGGTGTAACATCTGTGGCAATGGAACATTAGCAGACTCCTTAGAAGGGGATGATGTCTTGGCCTGCTAGTGCAAGGGACACCAACCTTTTTGAGCCTGCAGGCACCTTTGGAATTCAGATGCAGTATGGTAGGCACGGCCACAAAATGACTGCTGCGGGAAGTGAAGGTAGCCACAAATTGGCTACTCCAGTTTACCTTTATATACATGGTGAAGATCCTTGCACTGTTGTGGCAGCTGCTGCCAAAGCAACATTTTTAAAAATCTGCACAGCCAATCGACTCCAGACCAATCTGAAGCCTTGCTGGGCAAAAGCCCCACCTGGCTCCAGCCATTTTTCCTGGTGAGTACCAAGAAAGTTTTCAATGGTCACTTAGGGATGTGCACAAAAAAAAATCTGTTCCAATCCAGATTTGGCTGAATCAGGCCGAATGTGATTTGGCCAGCCGAATGACCCCAAATGCCACTTTCAGCAATTCAAGCCAACTGGGGTGGCATTCGGCTGCCCGCATCACATGCAGCTTGTGGGGAGGCATTTAAATGCCTCCCCGTGGCTTCTCCGGCTCACCGGATAAAGCAGGTGAGCCAGAAAAACCTGGCAGAGCCCCCCCTGCACCTTTCCCAGCTCACCCGTCGAGGCCAGTGAGCCAGGAAGGAACCGGGAGGGTGCAGAAGGTCTTTAAATGCCTCCCTATGGCTTCTCCGGCTCGCTGAAGTGGGCGAGCTGGAAAATCCTGGCAGAGCCCCCCCCCCCCACATACACACACACCTCTCCTAGCTCATCCGTCAAGGCAGGCAAGCCAGGAAAGGCCCGGGAGCTCACCCAGCAAAGGGATGCCGAATACATGGGGAATCCCTGTTCAGCCAGGCGAATCAGATCAGAGAATCTGATTCGGCTTTCGGCAGGCCGAATAATGCCAAATAGGCATTATTCGGGGGGGGGGGGTGTCAGTTCATCCGAACTGACTGCACATCCCTAATGGTCACCATGGCACCCACAGGCACCACCCTTGCTTCTTCCTCGAAGTGGGTCTCCAAGCGTGCTGGCTGTTGGTCTTCATTCCAAGAATAATAGCATTATCAAAAGCAGAAAACTCACAAAGTAGAATTACACATGGAACTAATAGAGAAATTAGGAATGCATGTATTTGCTGCTTCTGGACACAAGGTTACCAGGGTGGCTCACAAAAATGAAAAAGAAACGCTATAAAACAATGGACAACGAGATTAATTAAGAACAGTAAAAACAGTTAAAAGCCATATAATATAATAAAACTGGGTGGGATCCAGCCAGCTTTTCACTAAAACTTGCCCAATCTCCCCTCCTTACCACAGCCTCCATCCAAGATGGCTTTGGTACATGCTGGTCTCATGATTCAACATTTTCAAGTGGTCAATGGGGACCGTTAATCCCTTTTTCGCCACCGGAAACAGTGGCTAGATCCAACCCAATATGAGGGATAGGAAGAAAAAAGATTAGTAATGGCTCGGATATTATGGAATGCGCAGGAAAAAGCACTCACCACATGATTTTCCCCTCTCTCACACACGTTTCACCTTCCCAGCCACCTTCCCTGAGACCTCAGATATGCGGATGTTGGAGTTTGTGGGACTTACCTGGATAGAAAGCTTCAAGTCCCAGGAGGGCCTCCGTTGGTTGGAAGAACCAGGTGAAATTCCTCTTCCTTTTCTCCACTAGCGGTGCTTCACTGGCTTGAAGAATTCCAGTGGTGCAGAATCCTATAGCCACATACGCTGATTTGAGCTCATCGGATGAGGAGTGAGATAAATAAATAGACAAAAGATACAAAAGCTGTATCGGTGGCATTTCACCTGTGGTTGCTGTTTCATACTCCCAAATTATTGTTTGGTGTTGCAGCACAGTTATGCACATGCATGCATATGTGGCTTATCTCATTTCTGGCAAAATGCACACCGTAAGGTTGGGACAAATAGTTATGCTCAAACACCAGCTGGTTCAGCTGACATCCTACTTGCTGGGCATGGGCAGGAAGCCAGTAAGTTCAGAGGCATCTGCATGAATTCAGATGTGTCCATTTGTACGATAGCATTGCTTTTTTGCACAATTAATTGGCTATCCTGCAGCAGCCACTGCCCTTGGCATTTGACCCACTGGCACTTCAGATTTTAAAAGGCATGTAGTAAAAAGGAAACAATTAACTCTGAGATTTTTTAAAGCTGAGATTTAGGGTTGGATCCCACATATGGTTGCCAGCTCCAGATGGGGAAATTCTGGGAGATTTGGAGGTGGAGCCTGGGGAGGGTGGATTTTGGGGAAGAAAGAGACCTCAGTTGCCCATAATGCCATGGATTCCACCCTCCAAAGCAGCCATTTTCTCCAATTATTTCACCTCTTCCCACTGCATAGGTTGCCAGGCCCCTGCTAAGGTGGGGGATCCCCTGCCACTGCTCAGCTGGCCAACACAAAGGAAATTACATTGGGGGGGGGGGATAAGCACCATCCCAGTGCACTGACATCACTTCTGGTGCACACAAGCAGGGATGCCAGTGTGTCACCAGTGACATCAGTGCATCTCCACTGAGGACCCCCACTACCCAGTGAGTTGCCCCCCATGGGTTGCCAGGGAGGACCTGGCAACCATATCACTGAAGCCTCCGGACTCACATAGCTATTACTCCATGTGGGTCTTGAGTGTTGGCAGGGTGTAGCTATGCAGTGAAGTGGAGCACAAGCTGTTTAAAGAATAAAGTCGGTTTATCAAGAAGAAAACAAACTTTGTAAGAGAGAGAGAGAGAGGTCTAACTGTCTAACTAGCTAGGAGAGAGTCAGTGGACCAAGAGATCTCAGGAGGAGGAGGAAGGAGATCTAACTGAGCCAATCAGAAGACATGAAGGAGACTATTTGAAAATAGTAGGAGATTCTGAATCTCACTGTGGTAACTAGTTGTCCCCTCTGCTGCCCCCTGCAGGATGTTCTTGTCATCTTCTCTGTCTATGCACAACAGACCTTGCATATTCCAACACTGAGACCCCAGAAAAAAACCTTCCCAGGGTCAGAAATGGCTGCTGACAGGGGAAGTTAAAGCCAAAAAGTTTGGGGTTCCTTGTGTGGACCCACAAGACTCTTGCAGTAGGTCCAGTCCTTACTCCCTGCATGTCTGCAGTGTCTGCCCGGGAACCCAGCTAACTTGTACACAGTTCTTCCAGTCACTTCTTGAGCAGATGCCATTGATCATAGATGAAAAAACAGGCAACGCAGTCTTGTCCAATGCTGGCCATTGAAAGGAGGCATGTGAGTGACTGCACAGGCACAAAGAGGGGGCAAATTGCAAGCAATTCTGTGCTACACACAAGTAAATTAAGTTAACTACCTGGGGATATTGCCTCATACCCAGTAAATGAGAAGATTTTGTTTTTGGACTGCAATGGCCAAGAGGCTCCTGCACAGGTGCAAACCTGCTCGACATGGTGCAAGGCTCCGGATGAACTTCAGCAAGGAACATGAAGGTGATATGATGAGGAATTCATCCCGCACAGGCAGTTGTAACAAGCTATGTTTACCCAGTGAGCATGCCTGCCCTAAAGATCTTACCACATCTAGTGGCAGGCAGGAGTTTTGTAGAAGACTGGAGATGCTGGGAGGAAATAACCAGCAGTATCCTATCCGATTGTAAACTGGCTTGAAAAGAATTTAACTATTGTGGCTTTATCCAATCAATGATGGTAACTGTAATTTGGGGGATATGCTGTTTTTCTGTCTTCTCCCCTTGTCCTAACACTGCAGAATTTAATAGATTAGAAACTAATTTGCCATACTTAACAGGTCCTAGGAAAAGGCATTTCCTCTCTTCCACAGAGCTATCACTCTGGACACATTTACAATTCATATTGGTTAAAGAATCATGACTCTGAACAACAACTACCCCTCCACTAACAACAGTCTATGAATGGCCATTCTGGCAGAGCTATGAATCTGCCAGATGTTGAGAATTCATCATTACACATTCTCGCCACAGGGAACTATCATTCCCAGGTTGTTGTTTTTTTAAGTTTTCTTGGGAGGGGAGCCATCATAGTTCAATCAACTTGTCATTGGCTTCAGTCTTCAGTGTTAAAAGCAATAGGATTTTTGGAGTGGATTGGTGGGGAGAATGGTGCTTGATTAATAATCAGTTCCAAATATCACAGTAGGACTTGGTTGTATTAACCACCCAGTTTTGTGATTCCAGTTAGCATGTCACCAACAAAGAACTTGCATCAACAGAGTTATTTACACTGATGTGGCTATGGCTGGAAACAGAATTATTCTGCCAAAGAAAGAGGGAGGTAACAGAGTCTTAGGTTGAGGTCACACGTGCCAGTTGAAGTGAAGGGGAAGTGAGGCTATTCCCTCCAGAGGAATCAGACTCGCGGTTGCAAGATCACACAGCCCTTTGTTGCTGCAGGCCCAGCCTGTTACTGTGTGATCAGACGCAACTGCGGGTGAGTCATTGGGTTTTTTTGCAGTTTGTTTCCCATGCGCATAAATGAGGAATCACACCTCTGCACCAAGGGCCCCCTATGGGTATGTGATGATGTGCATACTGCGAATGGGGGGCACCGATCTGGGATGGCCTGATCAGACCATCCCAACAGTTTGGAAGCATGCTTGTGCAATCAGACAGGAAAGTCTGTCCGTGGCCCACATCGCAACCCATTTACTACCGAATTTTCCCCAGTGTCTTTCAACTCCACTTCTGCAGTGGAGCAGTGCAGGTTGCCAATGGCTGTGGGACGCTTCCCCGATGTTGCTGTCTGATTGTGCTCTTTTGATCCATCAGGCATTCACACCGATGTCAGATCATCTGGCACGTGCGATCACAGCCTTAGCTTCCATTATCCATCTTGGAATGGTGACGACAAGATGAGGTGCGTTTTTGCAATGGAAGTTGTATGCTGGAAGATGTTGAAGGTCTGTCGGGAAGGCGTGGAGGAATCAGGATAGGCAGGAGAAGTACTTTGCGCTGTGTATAATTGACTTATGGAATTCGCTGCCAGTATCTTAGCTGGATCTTCATGGAGGGTAGGGTCATCAATGGCTATTTGCAGCAATGACATCACAGAACTTCCTTGTGCAGACTTGGCATGTTTTTGAATACCAGTTGCTGGGGGGGGGGGGAAAGGGGGGGGAGGTTTTGGCCTCTCTGTGCCCCAACTTGTGGGCCTTCAAGAGTATTTGTTTGGCATCTGTGGGCAGCAGGATGTGGTGGGCCGCTGATGCAATCACTTGATGTGTCCTTCTTTAAATTCTTCCCTGACAAAGTTCCACTGGAGTGAGGCCTCCATTCAAGTCTCATGTTTCCTGCTGTGCCCCTTTTTTATGGCTTCGGCACGGCATTTAATTCCTTTGCCCAGCACCTCACTGGCAGTTATAGGGGGAGGAGGGGAGAGAAGAGAGGCTGACATCACTTCTTTAGCATTCAAAGGAGTGTTGTGAGAATGAGCTGACTAATAATTTGAAGGTGCTCAGATGCTGTGGCAGTGAGGGCCTTATAAGGATCTTAGGAAGATAAAGATCATAATAATGTATATTATTCAGGACATGCTTGTCCTTCCTTAGGCACTTTCGTTGCAAAGCACAAAGTTCTGACATGTTTCTGAACACTCCCTAATAACCCCCCCAGCATCTCTTCAAAGGATAATCCCGCACTGGTTAGAATGCAATAACCTAGATAGACAATGAACACTGTACACAGGCTGGAATTTTGCTGGAATGAAAATTCTGCCTCCTTTTTTCGTTTTGTTTTTCAAGTCAGCCGGTCCATTGTTATGGTTGTGTCTTTATTTGTTGTGCGTTCCCCTCCCATGGCAGCCAGCAATGTGGAGGAGAAGAATACAATGTAAGTTTTAGTTATGCAGGGTAAGTGATCCTACAGGTTGTAGGATTAGATGGGAGGAGAGGGACTTGACATAGGAACATGGTTTGCCAAGCCAGTCCTGTCAAGGGCAATCTGCAGTTCTACCCGGAGGACATTCTGGCAGGCTTGCCCTCATTCTCGTTATTATTTTCATAGGATTTTTAGTATTGTCTGCAACCTTTTCCCTGTTCTGCCACTCTTACTCAGATCTTAAAACAACAGAAGAAATTGCTGAAGAAATAACACCAGATGGCAAGATCTCCCTCCCCCCCCCCTCACACACACACATTACACATTTCATGGAATTCTGTGATTGTTCCTTCCACAGGTTTTCTGAGGGTTTTTTTTTTAAGTACAAAGCAAACTTGGCTGGCTGCAAGGTGGAGGAGAAGAAGGGCATGCAGAAGGAGGGTGCTAAACCCTTTCCCCTTTTCCCCCAGCTCGATATCATCCTTCCAAAGCTGCTTTTTTTCAGCCATGGGGGGATGCTCCTGGAGCCTCCATTGATCATTCTTCCATTCATGTCTTGTGGAGGGTGATTTTCACCTGGAAAAGGTCCAAGGTAGGAAGAGAGCAAAGAAGCTTCATCCCACCTTGCTCCCCTTTGCGTAGATGCAGCCAGGGTTGTTTTGGTTTGCTTTAAAAAAGAAAAGAAAAGAAAGAATTACAAAATTTGGTGTAATCTGTAGTTTGAAGATCCAAGCTATATTTCATGGAAAGACGTGATCTCCCAATCCACTTTTTTTTTAGCTTAAGAGGCTCCTGGAGGAGGTTTCTGATGGGATCCAAGGTGCTAATGGAGTGGCATTAACCCTTTCTCCTATCATCGTCCCCAAGTTGCTATTAGCTAGGACTGCCAGCTCCAGGTTGGGAAATACCTGGAGGTTTGGGGAGGTGGAGCCTGAGAAGGGCAGGGTTTGAGGAGGGAAGGGGCTTCAATGGGGTATGATGCCATGGAGTTCACCTTCCAAAGCGGACATTTTCTCCAGGTGAGCTGATCTCTGTCACCTGAAGATCAGTTGTAACCCCAGGAGAACTCCAGCAACCACCTGGAGTTTGGCATGTTGGCAACCCCACTATTAGCCCTAGTAAAGAAAAAAGACAAGCATCCATACCGTGTCTATCTTTTTTCCCCATAAGTGCAGACAGCAGCTATTCCTCCCCCCCCCCCCACCATTCATATTGGAAAGCCAATGTAGAGAAAAGAGTTAAATCCCCTTCCCCAATTTATTTATTTATTTTTTAAAATAAAATCCAGGGTTCTAGCTCACTATTTCTTTAGAAGAAGGTTGATATAAAATCACCAGTGAGAAGAACGTCCTCCTATCTTTTTGGAGAACAGGGATTAAGCTGTTGCAAGAAGTTTTATCGACTAAGATCTGTTTTAAACCTGAAATGTTTCTGTTAACTATTATACCGGATATATATTCAAAAGAAGATCGATATTTTCTTACCCATGCCACAACAGCTGCCAAAATTGCATACGCTAGTAACTGGAAATTGGAACAAACTCCTAGTAGACAACAATTCATTGACAAGCTGTTTAATATAGCAGAAATGGACTTGCTGACAATAAGACTTAAAGGCAGAGAAGACAAGAGTTATTTCAATATGTGGCACGTTCAAAAGTGAATTTGTGTTTGTTACTGCCATGTTTTTTTTTCTTCTGTGAGTGTTTCGTTTTGGCGAAGACAACGTTCTGGGTATAAGCCAAAGGTATAGCTAAATTGTATTAATGTTAGAATTTTTAATAAAAAGAATTGACAAAAAAGAGAGAGAGAGAATAGGGATTAAGCTAATTCTGCAGTTCAGAAAAGTGCTAAATAAAATCTGAGCACGGAAACATGACATTTATTTGCAAGGGCAGAATGTCCATCCTTGATTGTACCACCTCAAGCCCACTGTCATGTTTTCAGTGGTGTCACATTTGGCATTGAGTCTTTTTGTGATAGATGTGCATTTAATATCTCCTCCGGCCCTTCCCCTAAATACTGAGAGAATGAATGTTGATCATGGTCCGGGATTGCAAAAGAAAAAAGAAAAAAAGACAAACACAAGAGGCCTAGTTTGGGTTTCCCCATATGTTGGAACGACCTTCTTCCCCGCTGCCTATGACACAACCTCTGCGGGGTGTGTTGTGGCGAAAGCCTGTGAGCCGGATGTCTTGTGTCACAATAGGCATCTGGGAAATTGGAGGGCATTGAACTTTGGACTCATGGAGGCAGAAAGATAACAGAAGCCATGATACTTGTTCTGCCACCTGGGAGATGGATCAGAGAGGGAGCAAAAAAGAAACCGTTGGTAAGGTAAATATTGGTGGAACAGAAAGATAGGCAGGCAGTGATCCCGTTTGACTACAGCATTCAAGTCTCATTTAACTTGGTTGGATGTTTTGGCCCATAATAACTCTTCGGGGAAAACATACCCTGATTGCTGCATTTTCCCAACAGTGCCACGTCCATTCAAAAACCGCAGGATATTTCTAACTTTCATTGCATTCTGCTTTGTGAGTACCTAACAAACAGGATCCGTTCATGCTTCATGAAACTGCTACACTTTAAAAAGTTTACTTCTACAAAACAAAGATGGCTTCCAGTGGCGCCTTTAAGACCAACAAAGTTTCATTCAAGGTATAAGCTTCTGTGTGCACACCTTGAATAAAACTTTGTTGGTCTTAAAGGTACCACTGGAATCCAACTTTGTTTTGTTTCAGACCAACACAGCTACCCATCTGGATCTATCTATTTTCCTACGATGTATTGCTTACTGCCTTGTTTCAAAAATATCCAGAGCAACAGAAGACACTTTTTTTCACACAGCCTACAACATTTACAGCTAATCTTTGCCAGTGACATGTGGCTTCATTACTGTAATATTACCATGTGCTATTATTTGCTCTACAAACGAGAGCAAAATGTCATCATTGCCAGGAAGAATACTGCTTTGGGGCTTTTGTGGAGTCTAATAGTCCCTCTCTTCATGACCATTCATTAGTTTCTACAGGTGTTCCCTATTATAAACTGGATTTCCCTTTCTTCCTCCACCCTGACTCAAGGCCATGGTGGACCAAGAAGGCAGTATTCCAAGAATTCTGGTGACTCTGGGGGTCCATGGAACTGTACAAGTCAGGTGGTTTCCTTTCCTTTCCAAGATGCTCCCCCCCCATCTGCAATCCCACACTGTTCTAAGACTTCTGACCTTCAAGAGTACCTTTTGGGGTAGCTTGGAGAAAGGACTTCAGCATTCTGAAGAAGTTGGGCAGATGCTACCATGTCTTAGAAATTGAACCCTCTGTCATGGCGATGCCCTGATTAGGATGCCCTGATCAGGCTAGTCTGATCTCATCAGAGCTTGACTGCTAAGTGGGTTTGGCCATGATTAGAACTTGGATGGTAGACTACCAAGGACAACCAGGGCTGCTGTGCAGAGGCAGGCAATGGCAAACCACCTCTGCTCATCTCTTGCCTTGAAAACCCCATGAGGGGTCGCCATAAATCAGTTGTGGCTTGATGGCACCTTCCACTACATCTCGGTAATGGGCTTGCTATCTGTGGAAATGTATACCTATATCCCCTGTGGCCATGCTTCCAAATATATTTAAATGGATAAAACAGGAGTCAGCAACCTTTTATAATTAACGAACCAAACCAAACTATGCTATAATTCAGAGTAAGAGATCAATAAACATAAGAAAGCCTATTTGCATAACTGGATATATAAGATTTCTGATAATTGCCAGTTTCTGCAGCCCAAATACTGGTTGCTGTGAGTCCTTTATTAGAAAGTGGCAAACACAAGAGCTCATAACAAGTCATACGTATACACAGGTGCCCCCCTGCATGATTGCTTTAGTGCACTGGCATAAATCTGTGCATGATTCACTCTTGGATTGTTGTCAATTGCTTAACTCTCTTATTTCTCTTTCCATAAAGCTTCTCTAAGAAGCCATTTAGACCCATAAAAACTCTTGCCAATCTTTTCCTTGCCATACTGGTTATTCTAGCATCCCACCTACCCCTCCAATACTAGGGGTGTGCACAAAAATTTCTCAGTATGTTTCAGTGCGGGTCTGTTGGACCCAAAACAATTTCGGGATTCCCCAAAAAAACTGGGATCCCAATACCAGTAAAGTATTTGGACCCAGGATTTTTCGGAAACTGGAAACTGGACCTGAATCTATTGGACCAGTCCAATAGACTTGAACAGAAAAAGACAGAGAGAGAAAAAAGCAGTGGCATAGCTGCTCAGCTGGGACTCATTTTGGCAGTCTGCCCAAAAAAAAGCCCACAAACCACAATGCAGCTGAGCCTGTGAGGAGAACTCTCCTGAAAAATCTTGGATATGTTTGGAATGCCGAAATATACCCGAAAAATACTGTTATTTTTTGGGAATACTTTTCAATTGGGTAGATCTGAATGCACACCCCTATCCAATACATCTGAAGGCTTTTGACATGGTTTTTCCCCTCATCGGTTTTGGCCCCACACTGCTTCAGTTTATCCTCTGATTTCCACTCATTTTTCTGCCTTTAGATTTTGCTCTTTTTTTCTTGTTTGTTTTTCCCCTGGGGGTTTTCTAGCTTTTTTGAGACCACTGCTACCCTGATCGTTTTTTGGAAGCTGATTTTGAGGTGGCTTTTTTCTAGTACTGTGTAATGTTTCTGTCAGATTTTTTTACCCCACCCACCTCCAGCCCACTTTTCAATTACTGTACCATCATTGTTAAACCACTCTCTCTCCCCCTTGCCCTGAAGAGAGTGATTTCAGGGTTTTTAAAAAAAAAAAATCCCCTAAAACATCAATATAACTTTGTAGTGATGATAGTTTAACCAGATTCTCTGAATTCCCAGCTTTCATTTTTAAAAAAAGTACGTCTCTAGCTCCTTCCTTCATGGAGATATAAGGCAAAGGGCATATCTCCATTAAATTTCATTTTCTTTTCTTTTTAAAAACATATTATTTTGTTCTATAGCAAGCCACAATTGGTCATAGAGTCATGGCCTGCAGACCTCTGGGTTAAAAACTGAGATTCCCCTACCAGCATCAGAGTGATGTTTATCTGCATAGAGTGCATACTCAGTATTTCTGCCATATATTTGAAAGTTATTTCTGTTCCCAAGCTGTTCTGATTCTAGTGTAGCTACAGACCTAAACCCATCTTCTAGCTTTGTTCTATAAAAGCTCAGAATGTCCAGGCATTCTCCATAATGTCATAAATATAAGAATTCTCTTCTGCAGGTGACACTGGATTACATTTTCCTTTAGCTTTATGTTATGGCAAAGACTTGGTATCACGGTGGGGGTGCCAACTGCAAGGTAGGGTCTGGAGATCTCCCAGAATTACAGCTGATCTCTACCTTACCCAGATTAGTTCCCCTGGGGAAGATGGCTGCTTTGGAGGACAAACTCTATTGCATTGTACCCCACTGAGTTCACTCCCCCCCCCCAATCCCTAGTTCCCCAGGCTGCACCTCCCAACCTCCAGCCCAATATTCAGGCCATACTCTTCCTCATACTGTGGTCACTGCTGAACTAGATCCAGTTCACAAACAGAAATGTTTTAGTAGATCGACAGCATCAAAAATGTACATCTCCTTTGGGGGAGAGTCTGCAGTGGGAATAGAGTCAAAATGATAGGGCACACTTCCTCACCCTGAGGTGCAGCCAAGAACACCACAAAGCCAGGCCTTCTTCTCTCCAAGGGGAAAGAATTTGCTGGCTTGGCCTTGGGAAAGAGGCAGACTGGATTGGTCTATGGGAGGCCTTCACAGGCCCTCCCAGGTAAGTAATGAGTGCAGCGCAGTCACACCTGAGGGAAAGCCTGGACTGGGGAAGAAGGAATGAGGACTCGGGCCCTGTGGCAAATCCCCTCCTGTGGAGATGAGAGAGAAATTATACCCTTCGTCTTAGAACAAGGACTCTAACAGGTTTGCAAAGTGAATTTCTATTGGAAAGCACAGTAATGGATTGGACACTACACGCGCATGTTTCCCTCCCCACCCCTAAGGCTGCCAACCGCCAGGTGGGGCCTGGAGGTCTCCCAGAATTCCAGTTGATCTCACAGATCAGTTTGCCCAAAGGAAATGGTTACTTTGGATGGTAGACTGTATGGCATTATGCTCTTCTGATGTCCCTCCTTTCCCCAAACCCCGCCCTCCCCAGGTTCCTCTCCCCAAATCTCCAGGAATTTCCCAACCTACCATTGGCAACCCTACCCACCCCTGAGGACCAAACCACACACCACATCAGAGTTCCATGACCGGATCCTCCCAGTGTTTTCTTTCGTATTTAAAAGCACAGCGCCAGAGAAGAGACCTCTGGCAGACAGCCAAGGGAGTAGTGGTTAAAGTGCCTGGCTAGGTCCTGGGTTATCTGGGTTCGCGATCCCTAACTTTGCCTTGAAACTTGCTGGGGGACTCCTTAGGCCAGTCATTCTTTCTTAGCTTCACTTGCCTTATAGGATTGTTGTAAGGATAAAGTGGGTCAGAAAGAACCAGGTATGCTGCCCTGAGCTTCCGGGCCGGGGGGGGGAGGAGTAGGATAAAAATGTACCATATATATTGTTATATCTATTTCCCCAATAGTAGGATGAGGTGATTTTTCATTAGCTGCAGAAGGGGGGGAGCAGTTGCTCAAGTTTTATTTACCAAACCTCACAGAATCTTCAGGAAGGAGGTTAGTGATGTCTGTTATAACAAGAACTCGGGGGCACTCCATGAAATTGCTGAGCAGTTGGGTCAGAACAGATAAAAGGAAGTACTTCTTCACCCAAAGAGTGATTAACATGTGGAATTCACTGCCACAGGAGGTGGTGGCAGCTACAAGCATGGACGGCTTCAATAGGGAATTAGATAAACACAAGAGGTGAGGACCTGCGGTGAGACTCACGGGGGGGGGGGGGGGAATTCCTAAAGGCTGTAGCCCCAAGTAAGTCCTCTTCCCCCCCACCGATTCTTCCTCCAGAGAACAGGTCTACCCAGCCCTTCCACTATACTGGTAGACCTGTTCTCCGGAGGCCAGGTCTACCAATAGAGTGGCAATGGATAGGTAGACCTGGCCTCTGGAGGACCTTTGGAGGTCAGGTCTATAGATATAGTGGAAAGGGCTGGGTAGACCTGGCCTCCAGAGGAGCTCCGTGCAGAGGAGGAGGAAGAAGAAGCAGCAGACTCAGGTAAGCCTGCCTTCCCCCCTCCCGGGCTCCCCCCCCCACGGCTTCTCCGGTGAGCCTGAGCTCAGGCTGCCAGTTTCCCTCCCCCCCCCCCCCCATGGCTTCTCCGGCAAGCCCAAGCTCAGGCCACCGGTTTCCTCCCCCCCTCGGCTTCTCAGGTGAGCCAGAGCTCGGGCCGCTGGTTCCCCCCCCCCCACAGCTTCTACGGCGGGCCCGAGCTCAGGCCGCTGATTTTTCTCCCCCCCTCCTGTGGCAGGCTGCAGAGTTCCAAGACCGTTCCCTGCATGTATGCAGGGAATGCTCTTTAACTTTGGGGGGGATTTAAATCCCCCCGAATATTTTTAAAAACTTTTTAGATTTTTCTGCACATCTGGGAAACCTCCCAAGTGTGTAGAAAAATCTCCCTGCCCCCAGGTGCCCCCCCCCCACGGATTTAGATATCCACACGCAAGGGTGCCTTCACTGTTAGTATATAGAAATGGAGCAGAGGTCCATCAGTGGCTATTAGCCACAAAGTATAGATAGGAATTCTCAGTCTGGGGCAAGCAATGCTCTGTATTCTTGGTGCTTGGGGGGCAACAGTGGGAGGGCTTCTAGTGTCCTGGCTCCGCTGCTGGACCTCCTGAGGGCACCTGGTGTTTTTGGCCACTGTGTGACAGAGTGTTGGACTGGATGGGCCACTGGCCTGATCCAGCATTGGCTTCTCTTATGTCCTTATGTGTGATCCAAATAATTTCACACACACATCCACACCTGCCTTTATTATTTATTTATTGTAAAAAAAAAAAAAAAAAAAGCTCAAGTGATTCAATTTTGAATCTCCCACACAATAGTTTGGCCCCCGGATAATTAACATATATTTAGTTTGGCTTACTAATAACTCCTTCAGTGAGAGCAAGTGGACTTTCTGGAACATTCTCACCATGAACAAATCAAGTTGTGGTCATGATGCCCGGATGCAACCCGTATCTGGTAAGGGGAGGAGATGGATAAGGCATTTGGCTAGCACCCTGGCATTAGAGAGGTTAAACCGACAGCTTCCAGGAACTTTAATCAGTAGTTAATCCCAAATTAATCCCAGTAGTTAATCATAAATTTCAGTTCCTTCTGCTGGTAGTGCTATATCCATCTGATCCGTTACCTTTCATGAAAGGCAAAAAGACAGCTTTTACTTTCCTGTTATAGGATACTTGGCTATTCCCCATGGCTTTTACTGGAAACCTTTAAGCTCTTGTGGTTCATCGTCGTGGCTTCCATGCAATCTAACATGGAGCACATGACTAGGCAGAGGAACACCACTCCCTCAAGGGCTCTTTTTGAACTTGTGAGTCCCTACTGGGGAGTAAGATCAGCTCTGTACCCATCTTCTTAAAGGACCGTCTCATGCATTCCAAACAGCTGCCCCACAGAGCAAAGTCTTTGATGTGCAACTTTTAGCTGATGTTACAGCCTCTACGAGAATCCTAGTAATCCACTTTCAATCCACTTTCCAACTGGATTTTGCCCGTTCACACAGTAAAATCCACTTGGAAAGCACATTGAAAGTGAATTATTTAGCGTGTGCGACCGCAGCCATATGCTTGCTTTCACTGGTCATTTCTATTGCCCTTGATGGCTTGCAGGTTAAACAGAACTTCATCTCTAATTCAGCCACTGCAAAGTGTGTTAAACTGTTAGCCTGGATGGGAAGTGGAATTTCACTGTCACACCTTCCCTTTAAGTTGTGAATGAACAGGTCAATAGGGCCCTTTTAGTATCCCCTTTGAAGAGAGCTTGAGGCATTGTGTGTCTCACAGCCTATGCTGGTGATGTACTTGATAAATCTGTCCTTTAATCTAGGTCAGTCTTTTTACACTGCCCTAGTTGGTGCTAGGATTTATTGATTGATTGATTGATTTATACCCTGCCCGCCCCACTGGAGCAGGCTCAGGGCAGCTTACAGAAGGATAAAACATAAGTAAACCATTTGAGAACTCCCAATGTGGCCAGCTTGGCATGATTAAACGCAGAGGCGCACAGAATGCTGTTACCTTCCCACCAAAGCGGTACCTATTTACCTACTTGCAATTTCTTGTTTTCAATCTGCTAGGTTGGCAGGAGCTGGGGCCAGAGACGGGAGCTCACTCCATCACGCAGCACTCAAGTTGAACTGCCGAGCTTCAGACCTTCCAGTCTGCAGCTTCAGAGAACTTCCTGCTCCTCGATAAGGCAGTTCTGGGTGAAAGTCAATGTGGGACGCTAAACAACTGGTGAGAGGGCAGGCCTTCATGGTCTCTTCCTTTGAGAGCTTCACACCCACCTCCTTCACTCAGTGCGCTGGCTGATCTCCCAGCGCGGCACTGCACAGAAACCATGATGATGAAAACAGGGTTGCACTTACTGTTGCTCATCAGGTGGTCTTCTATTCAGGCACACATCCCTCCCTCCTGTCCTGCTGTGAACTCTCTGGGACCTTAGTATCCTGGGGTCTCCAGTGGCGGCATGGAGAGAACTGAGGGAGTAGTGCCCCTCCTCCTGGTCATGTGATCATTTTGGCAGGAAAGCGCCAAAGGGAGGAGGGGTGCTCCTAGCCTACTAGAAAGCTTTGGAAATCTTTTCCACAGCTGGCCTGTGGACTCGCAGTCCCCAGTGTGTGCCAGCATAGAAGACCACTTGATGAACAATGGTTACAGGTAAGTGCAACCCTGCTATTTCCACAGTCATCTGAAGATTTGCAGGCAGTCAGAATTTTTTTAAAAAAAAATTAGCCCTACAATGCATCAATTCAATGAAAATATGTTACTTCATTATTTTGACCGAACGGAATATATTTCTGGATGACAATGAAGAGCCAGGCTGAGACGCAGTGGTGACAGAGGCAATAAAAATTATGAAGTGTTTTAGATTCCATCCTGCTCCCTGATGAGATTATTCCCAGTCCCATTTGCAAAAGGAAACACTTGAAAAGCTGTTCAGAAAAACTACAATGGCTGCAGGGCATGAATAAACGTGGGCTCATTTTGTTTGTGACTGACCCAGATGTAAATCTGGACTCAGACCTCAGTGTGTTCCCCATGGGTCAGCACCAGCCCTGTCCTGCCTACCGGTATTGAGGCAGCAAAGTGCTTTGGAGAGAAATCTTTCACCCTAGTTGAAGCTGCTGTGGTACACAAACAGGTTTATCAATCCTCTGCTGGTGGCGGGGGTCACCCACTGCCAGTGGGCACTTCCCCACTGCTGTTCAGCTGAACAGTGAGGGGGAAATGGGGGGGGAGGACATCTTGATGTACTGATGTCACTCCCCATGCACCCAGAAGCATTGTCAGCATATTGCAAGGGGACACTCAGAATTTTTCCCAAATGCCTGAGCATCTCCAGCACACGGGGAGTGACATCACTAAGCTGAGTTAGTGTGAGCTAGCTCATAGTTTTTTTAGTTTCTGGCTCACACATCTTTGTCCTAGCTCAAGAAGGATGGCTCCAGAGCAAACTAATTCATGCAGTAGCCAAATTGCTCGCTCACAACTTTAATGCCAGTAGCTCACAAAGTAGAATTTTTGCTCACAAGACTCCCCAGCTTAGAGGGAGCATTGATCAGCACATTGCCAATAATGTCAGCATGTCACTAGTGAGGGCATCCCCAGAAGGTAAGTCCCCACTGGTTTCCAGGGGAAACCAGGCAACCCTATGTAACGTGAAAGGTATACTTGAAATCCATGAGGTCTCCGATTCCATCTAATTAAAAGGGTTTCAAAGAAGAAGGATGAAGAATCTTCTTTCACACTGATTTATATTGAACACAGAATATGGTCTACTCCAAGTTTCCCCAACCAATGGATGTCAGGATGCCCACCAGTACTTCCCCCGGCACCCGCCGAGCTTTTCAGAAAGCAGGTGAGGCCATTGTAAGTCAGGGGTTGTTACCGTCTGACCTCATTCAAACGAAAGGGTTTTCTGCTTCAATGCCTACTGCAGCCACTGGAGGATTAGGAGGACTGGGAAGCACCCGGGCTTCTCATAGTTAGTGTGTTGTTCCATTCCACCCCCACCCCAGGGCAGGTTTTCTTCTTTGTATTCCTCTTTCTTCCTCTCCTGGGTTTTCTTTCATTTATTTTTTTATCTCCTTTCTGCGATTCTTTTGCAAGGAAAAGAGGGAGGTGCAGCTTTTGGCCCCATCTCCTGCAGCAGGCATGGTAGGCTTGGCTCCACCGCCCACGGTAGTCATTTGGGGTTTGGCTTTGCTTCCTGGGGCAGTCATTTTGGGATGGGTACCCACTATCTCCTCAAAAACTCCAAACATGCCACAGACTCAAAAAGACTGGGGACTTCTGGTATATGCCAACTGACAGTAGCTTTCCAGGCTGAGAAAGATCTTTCCCCCAGCATCTTTTATCTGAGATCCCAAAAACTGAACCTGCAATATTCTACATATAAAAGCAAGAGATCAGCCACTGAGCCACCATGTCCCTTCAGAGACTATGACCAATTTCCCACAAGCAGCTGTGCCGCAGTCACATTTCTATTTGCCCCGGTTACATTGGTCAATTTCACACTATTCTCCACGTAGCCTCATTTTGACACGCAGCTTCCCCCGATTTTCCCAGTGTCTTCTCAGTCTTCAAAAAACAGGAGAGCTGCAGGTCAAAATGCAGCCATGGGATGAATAGTGTGAAATTGACCAATGCAACCAGGGCAAATGGAAGAGAGACAGTGGCACAGCTGCTTGTGGGAAATTGGTCCATGTGTTTTGCACAAGAAGATTTGAACCCTTCACTGTGGAGTTTCCTGGAGTGTAGTAGTTATGTGGCTCCTGCTGGGCATGTTTGGGTGCACTGTCATTCATTTCCTGCATTTTGGCGTTGCCCAGTCCTCTGAGGTCCCGAAAAGAGAGATCTATGTAAATGCCAAGTTCTACCATTTGATTATGAATCTGCCTGTAAATAATTAACATGTTCTAAAGCTTGATTACAATATAAAACCTTTGAGCTTTTTCTTTTTAGCATAATACTAGGGCTGGAAGCTTTAATCAGTAGCGTATCTGCTATAGCATTGGGTGATTAATTAGCAGAGGCCAAATTTAATTGGTAAAGGCAAATTTTAATCATGGCAATTGCATTTTAAGGTCACTTTTTATGTCCTGAGGCTATTTTAGGTTTGGGGTGCATTTGTAACATGTATTGAAGAAGACTACAAATGTCCTTTCCATTTAACAATAAATGGTAGCTTTTTTAAATTAAATGGTGAGCTATCGTTAAAAAAAAAAAAGCATTGATATAGAGATTTTGGTAACAGGCAAATTTAAATACAATCCATTAATGAATTTTCACAGATTGCTTTTAAAAGGGCAGATTATCAACAACTTTAATTGCACTCTGGAATTGGGAGAACAGAAGTAGAGGATGGCAGGGCTTCTACAAGAGTTGCACAGAAGAGGAATTTTGCCCCTGTGCAAAAAGTAGGGTTGCCAGATCCAGCTTGCAAAGCTCCTGGAGATTTGTGGATGGAGCCTGGGGAGGACAGAGACCTCAGTGGGGTACAGTGCCACAGAGTCCAACCTCCGAAGCATCCGTTTTCTCCTGGGGAGCTGATCTCTGTTGTCTAGGATGAGTTGTAATTCTGGGGTCCCTTCTGGAGGCTGGTATCCCTAGCAAAAAGCTGCTAGGGATCTATTATCTATTTAAAATCCTTCTTTGCTTCCATTGCATACTGAGCAATCGCTGCACAATAGCAATCCTTTGCAATCGAATATCCTGTCTGGATATGCCAATACACTTGCAAAGGACTACCACTGCACAACGAGGGTGCAATATCCAGCAACGTGTGGATGTAGTTGGAGATCCCCTCCAAAGACTCAGGTCAGCGCTACACATGGTTTAATTTTCTGACCCTGCCAAAGCTTTAGGACCACTTATCCCAATTCTGGCATTCTGCATTGTCCGCTCCCACACGCTGCCAATAACAGTCAGTGAGTGGGGTGGTGAATACAAAATGCCGCAGTATCAGGGCACACATATGTAGATACCGCAAATGGGGAGTGAGGCATTAAATCAGAAGAATTAGACCAATAGTGGATGCTGAACATGCAGTTTCCAGCCTAAGAAACAGAAAGGCTGCTACCAAAAGGTACCACCTCCTTCAAACTGCAGCTAATTAACATGGAATTACACCTGCCTTACTGGTGGAGTAATTTTGGGTTTCATAAAGAGGAAACAGGGAGGGAGCCCAGATGCATTGGGATAAAAGGTTAGCTTAGCAATTAGGTCCAGGCAAAATTGCAGGATGTTTTCAAGTATGCTCACTTGAGGGCAATGCCCCAGACTTTGCACTGTGTGGTCTAGGCAAAGAGAATTAAACAGTCATTTTCACTGTGCACCGTGGCTCCAGTCACATAATGAGCCCCACTGTGGATGCTATAGTGACAGCCTTCAAGACACACCCATTTGACTCATCAGCCATCTGCCACCAGGATTGTTAGCCATTCTCTTTACCTGTTCTCATATGGATTATCAAGGCACAGAGACTATCCTCTTCGGGTACCTCCCCGCTTATGCCATGAACACCACCAACAGCTAATGCCAAAGATAGGAGTGCACCCTACTTGCCAAGTCTATCATTTTCCAGGTAAATGATGGACCTGGTCTCTGGGAAATTCCTTTGACTAACGTAACTGAACTTCATCTGGAACTGAGATCAATGGAATTTACTGAATCCACGTTCCACAGGTAATTGCTGTGTTTCAGGGCTCATTTTGTAGCAGGAGCTCCTCTCCATATTAGGCCACACACCCCTGATGTAACCAATCCTCCAAGAGCTTACAGTAGCCCCTGTAAGAAGAGCTCTGTAAGCTCTTGGAGGATTGGCTACATTAGGGGTGTGTGGCCTAATACGCAAAGGAGCTCCTGCTACGGAATGAGCCCTGCTGTGTTTTACGAAGAAATGAACATATCTGCCTGTTTTATAGAGTACCGCAAGTGTAATTACAGATGTCGTTCCCTTTTTGTGAACAAACTACCAACTGTTCCTTGATGGGTGTTTTTTTTCATTGTGTCAGTCCTGAAGTGCTGAGTTTCCAATTTCCTACCACATGTGAACACGCCTGGTATAGCAACTTCTCTCTTACTATAAAGCACAGGTGACAATCTTCTGTTTCTTCTCAAGGGAAATTCACAGCTATCAGAAGCAATCCTACAACAATATCTCCCCCCGAAGAACTTACAAGTAAAATATGGGGGGATACCCAGATTATGTTTGAATCAAAAAAGACAGAGCAGGAATGGAGTGACACATTGCCAACAAGATATTTAAGAGAACATTGCTGCTGCCAGTCCCGTGTGACTGCAGGAAAAGCAAGTTGGTTCTCGGGCACTCAGTCCTAACTCACTAAAAAAAATTGCGTAGTTTGGCCCTCACTTCTGGTATCAGAACTAAGAAAAAAGCACCTGGAGGGACAGAATAGGGCAGGGGCAAAGATCAATGCTACGCAGGGCTACCATTTTCCCAAAGGGGGCAGAAGTTTCGAGGAATTGCTGAAAATTCAGTGGTTTTAACATAGAGTTTCCAGCAATTCCTAGAGAGAACTGGTATCACTGCCAGGTTTTCTCCAGAAGTGATGTCATGATGCCTCCCCACCAGACTATCACCAGTTGCTATACCATGCCTAATTTGTTACCTCTGTACACCTTTTCCCTTTGAGCAGGAATGAGGAAGATTCCAATGAAACCTTCGTTTTGGCAGTAATTACTCTTTTTTGGGGGGGGGGGGGAACCCACTAAATTATTTAAAAAAAATTAAGTATGTCTACAGTGATACTCCCACAACTTGGATAGCCCAGGCTACCTCGATCTTGTCAGATCTTGGAAGCTAAGCAGGGTCGGCCCTGGTTAGTCTTTGGATGGGAGACCACTCAGAAGCACCAGGTCATGACATGGAGGCAGGCCCTGGCAAACAACCACTGCATGTCTCTTGCCTTGAAAACCCTATGGGGTCACAATAAGTCATGTGTGACTTGACAGCAAACCCCCCCCCCCCCAAAAAAAAACCCAGTGATAGTATAACAAACTAATTATTTCAGTAAAGGCATGGCTGACGAAGCTCGGATATTTACAATTGTTGTTTGTGTTGGCTTAGATCCCACCAGGGCTTTTTTTTGAAGAAAAAGCCCAGCAGGAACTGATTAGCATAATAGGCCACACCCAACAGCAGAAACTCATTAGCATATTAGGCTACACCCCTGACAGCGCAGCTCCCTCCCAGGATTGCCTTCCCCAGGTGCCCTGTGGTTTGCAGGGTGCATGGGGAACCAGAGGGAAGGAAGGCAATTTCTGGATCGACTTTCCCAGGTGCCCTGCAGTTGTAGGGCGCCTGGGGAACCCAAGAAGGGGAGGCAAATTAAACTGCCTTCCCTCCCTGGATCGGCTTGGCTTTCCCAGGTGCCCTGCAGTTTGCGAGGTGCCTGGGGAGCCCGAGGGAAGGAAGGCAATTTCTGGATCGACTTCCCCAGGTCCCCTGCAGCTGTGGGGCACCTGGGGAACCCGAGGGGGGGAGGCAGTTTAAACTGCCTTCCCTCCCTGGATCCGCTTGGCTTCCCCAGGCGCCCTGCAGCTTGAGATGCACCTGGGGAACCTACTGGGGGGGGGGGGAGAGAGGCTGTAGGTGTGGCCAACTCAAAGCCAGCCGGAACTCTGTTCCTGTGCATTCTTGCCCAAAAATAGCCCTGGATCCCACACAAAATCTCGACTGGCAAAAGGGATTTCTGTCAACAGAGCAGGACTTCTTCACCTCCTCTGTCTCTGTAATCCAAAATGTCTTCCAAAATGCTGTTCCTGGGAGACAGAGGACCCCCCAGATCCAGCCCAACGTTCTGTAAAATGAACATAAATAAATAGAATTTTAAAAGTATGGTGCTTGCCTAAGTAGATTGTTGAAGTGTGATGCAAATGTTCTTGGGCATTTTTCTGTTACGAGCAATAATAATGTCACAAAAGGCCAAGATTCACACATTTGGCTCCACGACATTAAATCTCAGCAAGCAGAGAGTACATCTGCATTTCAGAGCACTGAAGCACTTCCTGTCCCAAAAAAGTGGAGAAAACCCAGGACTGGCTCTTTGCTTGGGGAAGAAGCAGGTGCTGGTAGTTACCAGGAAATCTGTTGGTGGATACCCACCGGCACTACTTATGGAGACCACCAATTAGGGTTGCTATTTTCCAGGTGGTGGCTGGAGCTCTTCTGGGATTACAGCTGAACTCCAGGCAAGAGAGATCAGTTCACTGGAGAACATGGTCTTTGGAAGGTGGACTCTATGGCATTATACCCCATTGAAGTCTCTCCCCTCCCTAAACCCCACCTTCCAGTCCTCACCTACAAAATCTCCAGGTATTTCCCAGTCCAGAGCTGGGAACCCTAATCAGCATTCCACTAGAGTCTAGTGAGAGGACTAACAACAGTGTTAAATGACATCACTAAAAAGAACACATATTATGCAGGCAATAGCTTTGCAATGATTGCTATAAGGAAAAGGAAGCAGGAAGACCTGATGAAGCCATCCCTTTCCCTCCATGGCTGCCTTAATTAAATTAATTAAATTAGCACGCCCCCCCCCAAAAAAAATTCCTAGCTACAGGCTTGCCTTGATAAATGGGGAAAGTTGGACTACATGTTCATTCTTCATGGCTCAGTTTGCCCTGGCAAAATCAGGCATGAATACAGCCCTCTGCTGATCCCTCATTCTTTTACCTTCCTCTCTCTTTTGTCACAAACCCCAAAATTAGAACAGGAAAAGTGCTTGTCCGGAATAACTCCCAGTGAACAGGGAAAAGCAGAGTGACTGTAAAAGGTCGAAAGACCTGTTCTCATGTTTCGCCAGCAGCACGGTTGTCTCTGAGAACACAAACCACAAGGGAAATGATTTGTGTGAAGTGGCTGAGGTAATTTTTAACCTTGCCACACAAAAAAATCAATTGCAAACGAAAGCTCTTGCAGGTGTGGTCGAAATCTCCTAAAGCACATCAGGAGCTGCTACGGACCTGTGTCCCTCCCTTCAACCAATCACAGGTCCTCAGGTGACACTGGAGAAAAGGTGGTTCCACCACCTTTATCAGTGAGTGAGTGCTTTACCTCCACCTCTGTTTTCCAACTTACTCTTAAGGAGTTTGCCTGTCTCAGATTTGTTTTTCAGCTCTAATGGGGAAGGTGTGTGCAGAATCTCAACAAGGATGATCCCACTCACCTGGAAATCACACCTGTGGGCTTGACAGCCTGCACCAAGGCCACGTTCAGATGGGCAGCTAATCCCACCATTGGCCCGGCTCTAATTTGATCCCCATCTTTTTTATCCAGTGTTGCATGACCAGACAGCTCCCCCGTGAATCGCCTTACTGTGTGTGGATTCTGCAGTGGATTGTCTGGACGGCATCCACCTAAAGGAGCTGCACAGTCAGGGTTTTTAAAAAAAATTCTGTTTGTACATGCGCATATGCGCCTCATTGTGTACTTGTTTTTCTGCACATGCATGGAATTGAATGGTTAAAGCACCGCTAGTAGTACCTTCCTCTAGGTACCATTTCAGTTAACAAAGTTCATAAATTTTGTAGGCCATTCAGAAACATGAAACTGTCCAGAGCACTTTAGCAGAACTCTGTGGCCATTGCACATTTATGTGCATATTGGTAAGATTTTTTTTAAATGGCAGCTGGAATGATCAGACAGGGGAAAGTCCACCATTGGCCTGTTGGCAAGCATTAGCCCAAACTTTTACCGATATCTTTAAAGTACGGCTCCCTGGCGGGGCTCAACAGGCTGATCACGGAAGCAGCGCCTTTCACAGATGTTGCTGTCTGGACATTCCCTTTAAGTCTGATAGGCACTCTTGCCTGGGTCGGATATAAAGACCCATCTGATCGTGACCCTAGGGTACTCTTTAAAAAATCCTTTCCAAAGGGTCTGAATTAACCAGCACTAGGTTTTCATACTGCCTTCTACATTTTAACTAAGCACCACCATTTTCCAGTTCAAAATTAGGGACTGAGCACAAGATTACAGGAGCAGCCTGAAGAAGATCTACTCAGAAGTAAGTTCTGTGTTATTCAATGGGGCTTACTCCCAAGAAACTGGGAGGATCGTATCAGGACACTATGATGTTATTTATTTGTTTATTTCTAAGCTGCCTCTTCATCGAAAGAGAGTCTAAGAAGGTTTACAGCACATAGTGCAATATTTTACCCCACAGTAATATGCCTAAGGGTGTGTTCAGATGGCTCTTTTGAACTGCCTGGTGGATTTAAAGTGCACATCCAGACCTCAACATCTGGGAATCATACCACTTTCATTAGTAGCCCATCAATCCCCATTGGGGATCCGTTCTTAACAGATAGTGCTTAAAGTCCGGTCTAAAGCTGGCCAACGGGCCAATGCCAGACTTTCCACCGTCAGGTCATTCTACCAGTGTGCAATCAGCCCGTAGGGATGGTCTCCAGACCATCCCAAATGGCCGCCATTTTTAAAAACTCTTAGTGATGCACGCATAACCGCTTAAACATGCAATGTCCACAGATGGTGAAGCAGATATGCACATATGCAGATATGCACATGTACATATATGTAAATGCACAAACAGGATTTTTTTTAAAAAAAGCCAACTGCACGGCTCCTTAAGGTGGATGCCCTCTAGACAATCCACCGCAGAGTCACGTGCAGTAAAGCGATTCATGGGGGAGCTGTCTGGTCATACAAAGCTGGATTAAAAAGATCTAGATCAAATTACAGTGGGGCCAATGGCGGGATTAGCTGCCCGTCTGAATGCACCCTAAAATGTAGTCTTCAGCCCATCTTTAAAACATTGACAAAACTGCCGGGAAACCTGCCCAAGTAGCATTAAAACAACACTGAGACCAGCCCCCAAATTACTTCAGTTCGTAAGCCTGCAAACAGCAAATTGAGATTCCCAAGACTCTGTCAGATGAGTAGGGTTGCCAATCTCCAGGTGGCACCTGACGATCTCCTGCTGTTACAACTGATCTCCAGAGAACCAAAATTAATTCCCCTGGAGAAAATGGCTGCATTGGAGAGTAGACTCTATGGCATTATACCCTGCTGAGGTGCCGCCCTCAAATTCTGCCCTTCACAGGCTGTGCCCCCCAAATCTCCCAAGTATTTCCCATCCAGGAGTTGGCAACCTGACCTAGGAGGTCACCAAACTCATGCTCAGAGGCTTCCCCTTCCCCTCCATCCCCAAGCCATTTCAACTTTGGACAGTGAAGGTACTCCATCTCGCTCAGATTGCACAATGGAGAACTGCACTTGAACAGGCAATGGAACTTCTTGTCCTGCCAAGCAGAACCAAAAGGAAGGGTAAGCCAGAGACCGGCCCCCAAAAGGGCCATATGCATCTGGTTTTCTCCCTCAGGCGACTGCTTTCCAAGTTCTTGACTTCTGACAGCATCATAGATTTAATTTAACCCTGCTTAAAACCCAGCTGTGATAACCCCACTTCATCCTTAGCATGCAAAGGGTCTTAGAGGCTGCAGAGATCTCCCCGTCTACCACCCCCACATAACTGCTGATAGTTTCCATGGTAGCCAAGACTTCGAAAGATTTTTCTCAGGACTCTTGGGAGGTGCTTGACGCAGCAAAAATAAGATAGCTCTTGACTCACACATGGTCTGTTCACTCCCAGTCACACAAATCAGCCATTAAATGTTATTGTTTATTAATTCGTTGATAAGTACTTGAGGGAACACCAGCATTTTTAGTTTTCTCTGTGTTTGAAGGTTTCTTGGCTTCAGATTTGACACAGCCTTCATTGCCTTCGTGCAGCAGTGTCCACAAACCTTAACAGAGTAGTTCTGCTGTGGGAAGTCAACTATTTACAGCATCTACACAGCACAGTTAAACTAATTTGAAACTGGTTTAACTTTTATGGTTTTGCCCAAAGAATACAGAAGATCGTAGGGATCAGGGTTTCCTGAGAGTAATATCAGTTCTTTGCTAGAGATCTGTGCCCATTTCACACAATACTACCCTCAAGGTTCTTCGGCACTTAAGATTTCCAGTTGTCAAGTTTTGACCTGGATGCTCAGTTTGGGTGAGTTCAAACAGTACAGTTGCCAGGTCCTACCCGGCTGCTGGCGGGGTGGGGTGGGGACTCCCAGTCCTTCCTGCAGTTCATTGTGTTTCTGATGTTGGGGGTGATGCTCTAGGTTTTGGGTCTCAAAACCATAGAGTTTTGCCCAAAATCTAGAGCATCATCCCTAACATTGGAAACACGATGACATCACTCCCAGGTGATGTCATTTCGCCAGCACCAGTGGCGCTGGGAGGGGGCTTCTCAGGGGTGGGGCTTCCCCTGCCCACCAGCCAGGTGGGCTGCAGCAGATTGGGCTCCTGAAATTGGGGGATCCCCTGGCTCCACCGAGAGAATGGCAACCTTATCAAACTGTAATGTCCCATAGGCTTCTGTGCTCCCTTGTGCACTGACAGGGCCAGTCCAGATGTTCCAGAGTCCTTGTATCCCATGTGCCATCTTGGGCCCTGACAACCAGATGTGCTGTAGGAGAGTTGTGTTTGGAACTTGATTGCCTCATGCATAGGGGCCCAATCTGGACTGGGAACATGGCATGCAGGGAAAAGATTATTAAACCATCCCCTCTTATGCCATTTCCCCAGTCTAAGCTGTTATTGGTTCCACTGGGGTCTACATGAGTGTTGCCAAATTACACATAAGTTTGCTTAATGCAGAAAATAGTGCCCCTCCCCGGGACAATGGCATGAGGAGGAAGTCTGCTCTTCCCTGATCCAAATTGTGCTCATCCATGCCTGGAAATTACGTTCTGAGCACAGACCTCCAAGAGCACAAGGCCTTTGTAGCACATGGTCTGACCCTCATGAGATTCCCACCCTTCCTCTTCTGTGGCACAGCATAGCTTGTCATTATATTAGATCACAGATTCCAAGTCTCATTTGGAGGGCAACCACAGACGGTAGGTTGCTAGTTCAGCTGTAATGGCAAATGATGGTCTGTTACGAAAGGGAGGGAAATTGGTAGTGCCTGAGGGGAAGAAGAAGGGAGGAAAGTGTGCCCAAGACTGCAGCTCACACAGGGTTGCCAACTCAAGGTTGGGAAATTCCTAGAGATTTGGGGATGGACCTTGAGGATGGCAGGGTTTGGGGAGGGGGGTACCTCAGCTGGGTAAAATGCAATAGAGTCCACCCTCCAAACCTGCCATTTTCTCTGGGGAAACATCAAGTTAATACAGTATACGGTCAAGAGAAATATGTAGAGCTTGGTGCTCCATCACTGGAGGTGACCTGATGAGGTCCTGAAAGGAAATGGATGGGTCCCTAGGCGGTCTGTCACCACACCTCTTAGCAACTGTGTTTTTGTGGACACCTATCAACTATTTTAGCTCTTTAGTTTTGTGGACATTTATTAACTGTTAGGAATAGGTTAAACTGTATTTGACTATTTACATCGGTGTCTTTGGAATGGATCTGAATAGTATTTAGAGTACTACACTGTTAATATAAGAATGTTTTGAGCCAAGTGTCAAGTATTTTTGTGTGCAGTGTTACAGTTTTTGACTGTGTTGTTTTATGCTCAATCTCCATGCGGTAGTTGGAGATCTCCAGGGCTTACAACTGATCTCCAGGTGAAAGAGATCATTTCATCTGGAGAAAATGGCTGCTTTGGAGCATGGACTCTGTGGCATTGAAGTCCCTCCTTCCCAAACTCCCCTCCCCTCAGGCTCTGCCCCCCAAATCTCCAGGTATTTCCCAACTTGGAGCTGGCCACCCTAAAACAGCCATAATACCCAGAATCCTCTATGATATTACAAGGGATTCTGGGGGCATTCTCTGAGTCTGCAGAGGCAGACTGCAAGTCTTGCCCTATCTTTAGGCAGCTAAAAACCTTGAGCATTTGCAAATGGAGATAAGAAAAGCCCATTTAAACAAGCAAAGCAGGAAGATACATTCCCACATTGTAAAATGACACTAAATGATTGGGGGGAGGGGGGGAGCTTAATTTGTTTTCAGCTAGTTTCTGCATCACTAGAGCAGAAGTCAGTAAAATTAAAAGACAAGGAAGCTACCACTGGACTGTGGTTTGGAAGCTACCAATTCCCTTATATGCCTATAAGAAACTTCCTGCATCAAAATTGAACGATTCCAGTAGCAAAGTCATCTCACTTAGGTATAATCATACTGTGAGTCATGCTCCCTGGAGGAAAGACACTGCCTCTTCCCCCTCCCTCTGACATCCTTGATGTAGAAATAAAATAAATGGGAGAACCTGCACAGTTTACACTCCTCGAACCTCAGAAGTCACTGACAACAGTGCTGGCTAGACAGAAATCCCCACTAAGTAATGTGTCTGCTGGTACTTCAGACACGTAATGTTGCTCTTAGGGCCGCCTCTGTTGCATCAGACTTGTTTTAACTTTACCTCAACTAAGCATCTCTCTCTCTCTCTCTCTCTTTCTCAATTTGCTTGTCTTATTCCCTGATGAGAGCACAGCTAAAGGATGCATTTGGGTTCTTTCAGCATATTCAAATGCTTCTAATTTGGATTAACACAACCAAGGAGGAAGGGGAAGAACTGGGGAAGATCTTACTAGCTAACTGCTGGGCAACTACTGAATAACATCTCATTGAGCTTTTTCTCATCTCTGTTCACAATTATTTAGGGCCTGGGCATGCCCAGAGGCACGAGCCCTAGGGCATGAGTTGAAGGGCAAGACCCAAAAAGCTCTTATCCTTCAGCTCTTAGCTGAGGGTCATAGGCTAGAGCTGGGCAGAAGATCCACTAGCTGAGTGAATTAAGGCCTGCATGGCAATCAAAGGCCTCCCCTCCACACACACCCAATCTCCCTGTATGTTTTTGTTCTCTACTGTTAACCGCTTTGGGTTCCCACTGGGGAGAAAAGTGGAGTATAAATATATAAATGAACCAATGGACAGAATCCCCATTCATTTTTTTCTTTAAAAAGAGACTGAAAAATCATCGCATGTATTTAGGGCTGCCAGCCTCCAGGTGGGGCCTGGGGATCTCCCGCTTTTACAACTGATCTCCAGCTGAGAGAGATCAGCTCCCCTGGAGAAAATGGCTGCTTTGGAGGGTGGACTCTATGGCATTGTACCACGCTGAGGTACAATGCCCTCTCCTGGCTCCACCCCCAAAATCTCCAGGTATTTTCCAACCCAGACTTGGCAACCCTACATGCATTCCTGTATTCCACCACTTCGCTGAGCAAACCCTTTGGAGGTAGGGTTGCCAGGTCTGGATGGGTCTTGGAGATGGTGGGGTTTGGGGAGGGGAGGGGCCTCAGCATGGTGCAATGCCATAGAGTCCACCCTTCAAAGCAGCCATTGTCTCCAGGGGAGCTGATCTCTGACAGCTGGAGATCAGTTGTAAAAGCGGGAGATCCCCAGGCCCCACCTGGAGGCTGGCTATTTGGAGGCTTCCACCAACATTCCTCCAATGGAAGGGCCACTCAAGTTGGACGTAGGTGGCGCGGTCTGCAAGACTATATGGTTGCCAGCCTCCAGGTGGTGGCTGAAGAAAATGGCTGCTTTGGAATGTGGACTCTATGGCATTATACCCCATTATTCCCTCCCAGACTCCACCCTCAAAATTCCCAGGAATTTCTCAACCAAGGTAGGACACAGACTAATGTCTCCAGAGCTGTTTGGGAACCAAAGTTCAACATGTAACCCAGGTAAACTGCAGGTGTGGTGGTGCAGAGGATGAGTGAGGACAGCCCCGCCCTCACCCAAGGCCTTCAGATTTCAGCTCATCCATCACCCTTCCAGGTGGCCTTCGTCAAGATGCTCAGGCATTTTCACACATGCTCTTCAACTGGTTTGCAAAATCTGTAACCCTGGAATGCCTATTTGCATAGCAATTTCCTCTCTTTTGTCTTTTTCTTCAGTATTTATCAGCACTGACCAGAAGCTGACCCAGAGTGCACACTGACCTCTTCTAAACTGGTTTGGGAGGGCAGTTAGCACAAATGGCAGGGGGGTCTTTTTCATGCCTACTGAGAATTTCAGGAAGGTTTTAATCTGGAAAAGAGTTGCACATGGTAGGTCAGTGACCCTCTCCCCTAGTGCAGTGCTGGACCCAACCCATTATGTGCTGGCACAACTGTTTCCCTTCAGTAAAAGGTGCATTTATGTAGTGAGTGACTACAGTTCAGGTGATTCTGCATGTAGCATTTGCTCCACATAGGGTTGCCAGGTCTGGGTTGGAAAATACCTGGAGACCTTGGGGGTGGATCCAGGAGAGGGCGGGGTTTGGGGAGGGGAGGGGCCTCAGCAGGGTACAATGCCATAGAGTCCACCCTTCAAAGCAGCCATTTTCTCCAGGGGAGCTGATCTCTGTCAGCTGGAGGTCACTTGTAAAAGCGGGAGATCCCCAGGCCCCACCTGGAGGCTGGCAACCCTAGCTCCACATTTCTTCAACTGGAAGAAAACAGTGCAGCTAAAAACCACATTCAGATACCTCAGGGCAATGTCGTACTGACTGCAGAGTCACCCCTGAAAGGCTATAAAACGGCCATAAATCTATGCAGAAGGTACCATAAAATCCGATGATCAAAGGAAGTGAAAGTGGTATGCAATGAAGAGGGAATTTCTGCTCCAGTGGTGGGTTTCGTAACACAACAGAGGGGACAACCAATGCAGAATCAGCCTTCATTTATAGTGCAGCACAGAATCTGAGCAGCAGCATAGTTGTCTTGGGAAGCTGGCGTTGTGGTACATTTCCAAGTCGTCATCTTTATGAAGCAGCGGTACAGCTGAATTCTGGCTCCACGCAACAGCCCAGAGGCCTCTGCCCTTTTCCTTAACAGGAGCTACTTCTGTGCAGCCCTGACCTGGATGGCTCTGGCTAGCCTGACCTCATCAGGTCCCAGAAGCCAAGCAGGGTCGAGCCAAGGAAGTTCAGAGTCGCTACGCAGAGGAAGATGATGGCAAACCACTTCTGAACATGTCTTGCCTTGAAAACACTACAGGACTGCTGTAGGCTAGTTGTGTGACTTGACTGTACGGCGACTCGAGAAAGATGACATCATGGTTGGATTGCCTCAGAAGCCAAGCAGGGTCAGAGAGCCAGTTTGGTGTAGTGGTTAGGAGGGTGGACTCTAATGTGGAAGAACTGGGTTTGATTCCCCACTCCTCCACACATGCAGCTGCTGGCATGACCTTGGGTCAGTCATAAGCAGTGTTCCCTCTAAGCTGAGTAGGGCGAGCTAGCCCTTTTTAGCAGTTTTTTAGCCCCCGGCTCACCCATTTTTGTCTTAGCTCAGGCAGGAGGGCTCCAGAGCAGACTAATTTATGCAGTAGCCAAATCGCTCGCTCACAGTTTTAATGCCAGTAGTTCACAAAGTAGAATTTTTGCTCACAAGACTCCACAGCTTAGCGGGAGCATTGGTCATAAGTTCTTTCAGAGCTGTTCTCTCAACGGCAGTTCGGGAGAGAGCTCTCTCACCCCACCCACTTCACAGGGTGTCTGTTGTGGAGAGGGGGAGGGATTGTAAACCACTCTGAGACTCCTTCGGGTAGAGAAGGGCAGGGTATAAATCCAGTCTCTTCTTCTTCTTCTTTAGCCCTGGCTAGTATTTGGGTGGGAGACCACCGAGGAATACCAGGCAGAGGCAGGCAATGACAAACCACCTCTGAATGTCTCTTGCCTTGAAAACCCTACAGGGCCACCAAAAGTCAGAAGTGACTTGACCGCAAAAAACAGCAGCAATAGTATAACATTTTAGAACAGAAAAATACAGTTAAGGGCAGATGTGTTAGCATCGTGTAAGATTATGCATGAGGGGGAGCGACTGGAGAGAGAGAACTTTCTTTCTCCCTCCCCCATAATACAAGGAGTATTATCACCAGAGTAGTGGATTCAGAACAGACAAAGCGAAGTAACTGTTTCACTCCACAGAACGAAGCAATGGCCACTTAAGGATGGAATTAGACTGTTATTATCAAGGGTTATGAGCTGTGATGGCTCCAAGGGCCCTCACTCTTTAGAGGAGTTGTGCCTCTGAGAAAACAGCTGGCACTGCTGTAGGACTGAAGGGGTGAGTGGGGAATGCGGCCTGTTGCCATACTTCTTGCCGTGTTTGCCATGCTTGCGTAGACTTCACAGCGACATCTGGTTCACCCCTGTGGGAAACCGGATGATGACAGATGTCTGGTGTGATCCAGCTGGGCTGTTTGGAGACCGCATGGTCTTCATTTCCCCGTGGTCTCGAATTAGTCATGCTGTGTTTGAGTCACGGACCCTGAGAGCTTTACAGAGTTGTGCAACGCTGTACTATAAACATCGCTGCGTGGATGACCGATCCTGATTCTGCCACTAAAAAACAAATCTGTACAGAAAACGTAATCCCTTCTGCATTGTGGCCTTCAAGAAATCAGATACGGGGAGTTTAACAACAAGGATAGAGGCTGTACAGAAAAAAAAAAGTCATATATGGTCATAGGCAACCAATAGGAGGATATGCTTAACTGAGAAGTCTTCCAGTGGAAGGTACATCCAGACAAGCTCAAGCCTGTAGAGCTTGGGTGTAAGTGTGTGTCTATGGGGGACCCAACCTGCTGTTCAGGTGCATGTGTGACCCTTTGCCTGGGCCATGGCTCAGTGGTAGAGCATCTGCTTTGCACACAGAAGGTCCCAAGTTCAATCCCTGGCATCTCCAATTTAAAAGTTCAGTTAGCAGCAGGTGAGGTGAAAGACATGAGAGGCCCTGGAGAGCCACTGCCTTTCAAAGTAGGCAGTGCTTACCTTGATAGACCAATGGTCTGACTCAATATAAGCCAGTTTTATGTGGACCATGGATGGCCCTGCACTGACAGAATGCTGACACCAGGCTCACGCGTGGAAACTCAGGCCATGTAACTCACCCACATAAAACTGCAGAAATGACCATCCAAGTTCACAAGTTGGACTTGCGCACATGGGCCCCTCAGTACAGCCCACAACGGGGACACTGGCATCTAAGAAGCTAAGAAGTGGGGCAGGGACACTCCTTGGACAGCTTTGGTGTGGTTCCACTCCTCCATTCTAAGTAAGCTGCGTCCTAAATGTCTCATTCAAACTATCCTGGGAAATTCTGTTTACTGCAAACACAGTGGCCATGATGTCACTGCATAAAGAGCTTGATCTACAAGGCAGTTTTACCCTCCTTTTCAAGATGGGCTGGTCACCATCCCCCAGGAGAGTCCCAGTGTGAAAGCATCTGCCTTTTCCAGGGCCACCTCAGCCTACCAAGCTCTAAATGCCCCTTCTGTATAAGCTTCAATGCATAAAATACTAAAGGGTGGACCCCATCAGTTTTTTAGCAGGTGGAAGAGGAAGCAAGGTACTTTTCTCCCACGGAAAAAAGTTATGCCAAAAATTGTGGGGGGAAGAAGGAGGAGGAGATTGGATTTATACCTCATCCTTCACTACCCGAAGGAGTCTCAGAGCGATTTACAATCCTTTTCCTTTCCCCTCTCCACAACAGGCACCCTGTGAGGTAGGTGGGGCTGAGAGAGCTCTCTCGAGAACTGCCCTTGAGAGAATAACTCTGAAAGAACTTATGACTGACCCAAGGTCACACCAACAGCTGCATGTGGAGGAGTGGGGAATCAAACCTGGTCTGACCACAGATTTTAGTTTATTTTATATGGATTTGTGCTGTTAGGCCAGTAAAGGTTTGTGATTTGATTTGAATCAAACCCGGTTCTGCCAGATTAGAGTCTGCACTCTTAACCACTACACCAAACTGGCAACCTGGCTTTGGGAGCCACAAGGACAAAAGCCATGGTGGGTGGGAAGAAGAATAGGGTAAATTCAGTTGACAAGGTGATAGGATCCAACTTTCTCCCGACTTTTCATCTTCTTGCCAAACTCTGTAGACGCTTACCATTTGCTGGAGTTCTGTTCCTGGGATTACTGTGAATGATGAAATCCACAAATGCATTCACCCTCCAACTTGCCTAGACACACAGTTCTGAGACGCTGGTGATCATACGGAGGCAGGCTGGGGGGCCATGGTGCTTGCTCCTTCTCCCCCGCTCCCAATGTGCTGGCGATTGTGTCTTGAGGACTAGCTGTAGCAGATGGTTGAGCTGTGGACTGCAAATAAGTGGAACCATGACTCGTGAATCTGTGAATGGTGAGGGCCTGCTGTACACAAAAGCACACAGGGCTGATTCAGGTAGGTTATAAGCTACTTTGGGTCCCTACTGGAGCGAGAAGCAAGACATAAATATCTAAACAAATAAAAGAAGCAGTCACATGCCTGACAGGGATATTGTCCAACCTGAGCAAGTAATAGACCTTTCCCCTGAACAGCACTAGTGTTTTTCTGCACAGCATTCCCACCAGGTTGCCTCACTTCCGTGGCTTTGAGAGGGTCTTCTTGGGTCCTGTATGGAAGCTATTTTATTATCTGGGGCTATGACTGCTAGGCAGTGGCAAAGCTTTACATTTACTTGTTGGCAGGCTGCTGCCTCAGTAGGAAACTCATGAATGCACACACGCCAAACCAGAGAAGTCACGAAAGGTCAGTGGTGACCAGAGAATTCTCTAGGTAGGAAAGAATCAGTGATTTAGGATTTGAGGTCTCTCACTGTCTTCAGTTTTATATGAAAGCAGCCGTAACCGGAAGGCAACTGGACTGGGAGGAAAATGCTGAGCTCAATCAAGACAGGGTGCGGCCCCTTATTCATGTGTGGCCAGTTGTTCTTTCGCAAACAGACCTTCCCAGTCCCTGCTTGAGCATCCCTGGAAAGGTGGGGGTTGATTCATTCACCCACAAGCTAGTGTTGCCAAATGCCTTGCCATGGGTGCTGCATAAATGAGCATTTAAAATGGTTATTAGAGGGAGATGCTTGTTCCTATGTACCTACAATCTGGCAGAAAGGATCCCTTGGTTAAAAAAGAAAAACCTTGGAGAATCTCACGCAAATCTAAACAAGCAAAGAAGATATAGATGGAAAGTCATTTCTCTCTGATAGTTAAATCTGAAACCAGTGGAAATAAAGAATTGGTGGGGGACTGAATAAAGCGTTAACTATAACGTAATGAATAAGTACCAAGAGTAAAGATCAAACCAAAACAACATAAATCTAAACAAAACCGCACCTTCCTAAGGAACACATAAAATTTCAATTTTGTGTTATTTTAGGGCAGCCCCACACTTAACCTCCAGTTGCTTAACCTGCCTCACAAGGTTATTACAAGAATAAAATGAAATGAAGAGCATGGTGCAGTCAGGATGATGGTGTTCAAAGAGTACTTGCTCAATCAACTTTGGTACACCGGAGAAGGAAAGCGAGTCAGCAAGGCCGGTCTCTCCCCTCTGTCAATAGTCCACGACTTGGAACCTGCTGCCGTAGTAAGTAATCAATTACCTCAGCTCTATTTACAGACTCCCCCCCCCCCTCACTAATCTCAAACCCGCTGGCCCTAGAAGCCAGCCACATCACAATTAGTGCGCTTGTCATGAGTACGTTGCCGTTTATGCCAATCAGGTGTTAATCTTCACAGCGATCCTTGTATCAGATTTCAAATAGGACTGTAATTTTAATCAATTAGAGCTTTAATTACATAATAAAATCTCCCCTCGACCAACCTCTGGTTAATCAAAGCGGCTGGCAACCAGCAAAGACTGCGGGACTTGAAGGGCTGGCTCTGCTTTGCAGGCACAATGGACAGGCCAGCTGCCTCCTTCTGAAGCCAAATTTAAAAACTTAAAAAACCGACTCGTCTTATTTGTACTGAAACTAGCAGGGTGTTTTGGGTTGTCGTTGTTTTCTTCTTCCTTGCCTCTCAGAGCAAAACTGCAACAGCTTTCTTTTGAGCCATAAGAACCACAGGCAAACGAGAACATATAAATATGGATCTTCAACACAACTTTTTTTACCGGAAGTTGCATCACCTTTGAAGGCTACAGCCTTAGGATACTGTCTGAGGATTATCCCCACTAAATAAAGTGGGACTTACTTTCTAAGAAGACTTGTTTAGGATTGCTCCCGAAGAATATTCCATATTCTCTGATTTGATTAAAGATGGCCTCATTAAAACTAGTTTTGGGAGGGTAGCTGGGTTGGTCTGCAGTAGAAGAGCAAGATTTGAATCCAGGAGCACCTTCAAGACTAACAAGATTTTTAGGGTATCTCTTATGTCCACTGACCGCCACTGGGCGCCAGCGGCACACAGTCAGAGCTTGACTCCGAGAGACAATAAGGGTCAAGGATCCTAGACCACCCCTAGCCCTCCAATAAGAACTCTGGCGGGAAATTCAAACCTGCCAATAGGACTTTTGGGTGTGTCCTAGGAGTTGTATATAGTTGGCCATCTCAGCCAGTATTGCATGCTTGTGTACTCAGTAAATCTATGCTGATCACTACACCATAGTCTGGGCTTTCCATGCATCGAACCCAGTACACAATAGTATCTGACAAAGGGAGCTTTGGTTCTTGAAAGTTCATACCCTGAAAATCTTGTTGGTCTCTAAAGTTCTACTAAAACTCAAATCTAACTCACTTAAATTAGCAGCTTTTTCTTACTTATTTGTTCTATCTAAGGAGGCTTTCCACTTTCTTCAGGATCCTCCAAGAACATCTTCATTGAGAGACATTTGCCATATATTTATCGTTCTCCGTTAATAAATGGATTAATCAGTAAAAGCTAGTTAAGCCATTCAAGGGTTATTTTTTAGTCCATTAACAGAACTCACTGCAAACAAGAGCATGAAACTATAGTTGCTTCCACATGGAGCTCTTATTTCACATCCCCACCACCCAGCAGAAGGGTGGGGAGCTCCAGTGTGACATCCATCGTGACATTGCAGTGTATTCCTTAGCTTCACTCTACACTTTCCTAAACAGGCTTTGGTATGATCTTCTGGGAAGACTGTATCCAGTCTTCCTGCCATTCCCCTGTTCACTGCTGGCTAGCTGGCTTTTTTAAAGTCACCATCCTCCTCCACCCCCAACTTAAAATGCAGAAATCTCACACATCACTTAACACTAAACCAGTCAATGATGTATCTTTTTCTGTTTAGCATTCCTAAAGAAATGGCATTACTGTATTTCATGGTTGTATTTCATGGCCATTTCACACCTCATCCAGGGACAAACCGGTATCTGTCCTTGAGCTTCCCAAAGTCACTTCATCCTATTTTTTTTCCACCTTCAAGAGAGTCACACAACCCAATTTTGGATGCTAGCCCACAGCCCGAGAACCCAGACTGTCACCCAAACAACTGCAGACTTTGAGCTAAGTTTTCTACAAAGCCAGGGTGGGGGCAGTGTGTGCAATGCTCCACCCTGAGCATTGATTCACAGCATCCCCCCCCCCCCCCCCCACAACAAACCCAGGAATTTTAATTGTGTCATTTTCATTTAAAGAATAAGAGCTCCTTTTTTAAAAAATTGTAAAACTTTCTGGTCACAGTGACTACCACCCCAAAAGTGGAAGCACTTCAAAATGTCACCCACCAGATCTTCCCACACAAGCTTCCTTCAGGTGAATTTTCCCCAGACCACTATCACCTTTATGCTTAAAGGATCCTGGGGGTGAGGGGCGTGGAATTTTTAGCAATGTCATGGCCTTAAAAGGGAAAACTGAAGGTAGTCATTTAAGAAAGGTGGGTAAATACTTCTAAACCTTCCTATTTAACTTAACAGGTTTCCAGGAAGGACCATGGCTCATTGGTAGAGCATCTGCTTGGCACTGCAGAAGCTTGGCACTGCAGAAGTAGGTGATGTGAAAGACCTTTGCCTGAGATCCTGGAGAGCCACCACCAGTCTGAGTGGTCAATACTGACTTTGATGGACCAAGGGTCTGATTCAGCATAAGAACATAAGAGAAGCCAGTGTTGGATCAGGCCAATGGCCCATCCAGTCCAACACTCTGTCACACAGTGGTCAAAAACACCAGGTGCCATCAGGAGGTCCAACAGTGGGGCCAGGACACTAGAGGCCCTCCCACTGTTGCCCCCCCCCCGGTCAAGCACCAAGAATGCAGTGCATCGCTTGCCCCAGACCGAGGGATACTATCTATACCTTGTGGCTAATAGCCACTGATGGACCTCTGCTCCATATGTCTATCCAATTCCCTCTTGAAGCCGTCCATGCTTGTAGCTGCCACCACCTCCTGTGGCAGTGAATTCCATGTGTTAATCACTCTTTGGGTGAAGAAGTACTTCCTTTTATCTGTTCTAACCTGACTGCTCAGCAGTTTCATGGAGTGCCCATGAATAAGCAGCTTCACATGTTCAGTATGAAAAATCCATAGACACTAATAAAAGGCAGGCAGATGCCTGCGCTTGGCAGGAGGGGGACAGAACTCTGTTGCTTGTGAAGAAACCACTGATTCTCAAAGAATGCTTGGGGGGGGGGGGTGGTTCTACCTGGAAATACAGAAGCCCAAGGTAGCGAGGAAGGCTGGGGACAGCCTTGGTTTCCCTGAAGTGAGTTCTCAAGGACTAGACACAATATTGTTGACTCCAAACACTTAACAGAAAACTTACTTATGCAGGAATCTGGTGCTAACAGATACTCTTGAGGTGGGAATAATGGGTGTCTGGTTAGCTGCCAAGCAACAAGGTGATAATACTTCTGGCCTAATCTCCAAAGCCTCCTTTCCCTTCCCCTTTTCTCGAAAAAGAAGAAGAAGACGACTTCTCAATCACGTACAGCCCCTTCTGGGGGAGCAAAGGCATGGCTGAGTGACTGGAGAGCAGGATGTAGTTCCAGCACTGGAGACACCACACACCATTACTGAGAAAGCGATCGGGGATTTTAAAAAACGCAATATTTGACATTTCAGACTGCATGGAATGAGTAGGCTAGGGGAGGAGAGCGGAAGTAATGTCAATGGGCTGTAGTCTGTAATATTTGGATATTTTGTTCTTCTTGTCATTGCCGCCAAGTCTCAGCTGATTTATGGTGACCCTGTAGGGTTTTCAAGTCAAGAGGCATTCAGAGGTGGTTTTTAAGGATGGGCACAAACCAGGAAAATGTGGTTCGTGATGGTTCATGGTGCGTGGCATGACCAGTTCGAGAGCCACGAACTGTCACAAACCTTTAGGCTCCAAATGAACCAGTTTGGTTTGTGCGGCAGTAGAATGCATGCCTCTCACAGGTTTAGAGACACCAACCTGACAGGAAATCTCCAGCTGACTCTCTTCTACCTGCCCACCAAGTTTGGTGATGATCAGATTTACGGGAGCCAAGTTACGGCCCCCAAAGAAGTTCTTTCTGGGGAAATGACAGGTGCAGGTTCAGGAGGTTCAGCAGCATACAGAATGAAACCTGTATAAGTTAGAGGCATCAAACTTGCAGGGGACCTCCCCTTGATGCTCCTCTACATGCCACCCAAGTTATGTGCAGGTTGGACTTAGGGGTTCTGAGCTATGGTCCTGCAAAGTAAATGCCCCCAGGAAAGTACTTTTGGGGGAAATGTCAGGCACAGGTTCAAAAGTGTAAAGAATGGACCCCCTACAAGCTACACACACCAAACACACAGAGAACCTCACCCTGCCGCCTGCTCCTCTACAATCTCTCCAAATTGGGAGTGGATTACATTTCTGGGGGCCCAGCTTGTTGCGGTAGATGTTTGCTGAGGTAGATGTTGCTCCATGAGATAGGTGTTGTGTCATGAGGTAGATGTTCTCTCATGAAGTAGGCACTTGATAAAGTCTGCATGCACACGAAAGCTCACACCTTGAATAAACCGTTGTTGGTCTTAAAGGTTCCATTGGACTCTAAATTTGTTCTACTGCTTCAGACCAACACGGCCGACCAACTGGATCTAGAATTCAGAGAGGTATGGGACAAGAATTAGGGCTGCCAACTCCAGCTTGGGGAAATTCCTGGAGATTTGAGGGCAGCGCCTGGGGAAGGGAGGGGAGGGAGCTTACCAAGGATGCAAGACCATGCAGCCTGCCTTCCAACGCTTCCATTACCTCCAGGGGAACTGATCTTTCTAGACTGGAGATCAATTGTTAATTCCAGAAGAACTTCCAGCCCCATCTGGAGGCTGGTAACTTCCAGTCAATGCTTTGTTCAAAGGAAATGTACAATCAGTCGCTAGACTTGCCAACTTCCAGGTGGGGCCTGGGGTTCTCCAGACTACAGAGATCTGTTTCCTTGGAGAAAATGGCAACTCTGGAGGGCAGACGAGGAGAAACAGAATTCCTACAATGACATCATATCCCTGCTGAGCTCCGTCCCCTCCTCGGTCGCCACCTCCAAATCGCCAGGAATTTCCCAAGCTGAAGTGTGTCTGTCTGTGAGAGAGCAAAAAAAGAGAGAAGCCTAGAAATGGCTGCTTAATCTGGGTCCAGTGGGTGCAGCCTCCACTTGGGTTGCCAACCTCCAGGTTTTGGCTTGAGATCTCCTGCTATTACCACTGATCTCAAGGTGACAGGAGAAAATTAGCACTTTGATTCTATGGCACTGAAGCTCCTCCCCTCCCCAAACACCATTCTCCTCAGGCTCCACCCCCAAAAAATCTCCACAGATCCAAGCATCCCTCTCTCTTAGAACCTCCCCTCATCTTGTCTCTATGAACCATCCCTGTTTTAAAAAGGGCATTACAGAAACAAAATGCAACCCTCTTGCCTAAAGGCTTTAGAAAGTATCTCTGAGTTACTGATTAATATTTTTCTTTCATGTCTTTCTCCTGCATCAGATCAACTTCAGACTTGGCTTTACTGAATAATCATAAATTTCTTATCTGCTGCCTAAAGATAATTGCTCCTCTCCAGCTGCAGAGCTCTGACTTTCTCCAGCATTCTTTCATTAAAGCCAGGGGACTACTTGAGAAGACATATATTGAGAGCAGAACAAGAAATCGTTTCTTTCAGCGTTTTGTGTGTGTGTGTGTGTGTGTAATCTGGAGGGAATTGGATTACCTTTCATCAGTCTTCTCTTTTGTTTCCTGATTGCTTCAAACAACATATTTCAATTCTCCTGTTCATGGGTTTAGACTCTGGATCCAAGACAGACACCCTGGAAGGGAAGGTAGCTTGGAAACCTCTTTGGGCTAGCTGTACAGGACTGGGGCTGAGCTTCTGTCTCTCCTCTGTTGGGGGTAAAGGTGAAGGTTTCCCTTGCTCGAAAGCCGGTCAGATACGACTCTAGGGATGTGGTGCTCATCTCCATTTCCAAGCCGAAGAGCCAGCAGTGTCCAAAGGTCAGCCGTTCGAGACCCGAGTGTTGTGTTCAATACATTCCTGGAATGTTCCAGTCCCAATACACAACAGGTCGCCAGCTCTGGGTTGAGAAATACCTGGAGACTTTGGGGGTGGAACTTGGGGAAGGAGGGTTTTGGGGAGAGGAGGGACCTCAGCAGGGTATAACGCCATAGAGTCCACCCTCCAAAGCAGCCATTTTCTCCAGGGGAGCTGATCTTGATCATCTGGAGATCAATTGTAATAATGGAAGATCTCCAGCTGCCATCTGGAGGTTGGCAGCCCTAGTTGGAGTATTTCTCTCAGACATGGCCAGACATACAGTCCTCTTGGTGAGGGCTGAAAGCTATGAGCCAAAGGTGCATGGCCCTTCATTCTCAGCCTGTGGCCCTCAGCCAGCCAGCCCTGTAAATGTACAAGCCCAGGAGTTGGAGCTGCACTGAATACATTTGTATGTGTTTTCCCTTTTGCCTTAAGTATATTTTTTCTGTTGCTGATAAGCCTCTTTGAGTCCCCAGTGAGGAGGAAAACAGGATGCAATTTCCTCTGCCAGTCCATCAATCAATCCTTGCTCCTTAAGTGTGAGCTAATTTCCACAGCATTATCTGTAACACAGCTGCTACTTTGGGGAAGGTGAAAAGCAAATTCTCTGTTACCTATGTGGCTTCGCCAAATAACAGCTAGGAATGAAGTGCTTAGAGGAGGCAAAGGAGATGCTTTTTGTCACAGGTGGGATGTATCTAAGTTACAATCTTCAATCCATCTCAAAGCTAGAAAAAGCTACAACTAAAGAATCTTGGGATTTTTAGTACTAAGAATTCTCTAGTAGAGAGCCTTCACACCAACTGTATTTCCAAAGGTTCTCTGTGAAGTAGGGTAGACAGCTCTAGGTTGAGAAATACCCAGAGATTTAGGGGGTGGAGCCTAAGGAGGGTGGGTTTTGGGGACTTCATTGGGGTATAATGCCATAGAGTCCACCTTCCAAAGTGGCAGTTTTCTCCAGGCAAACTGATCTCTGTCACCTGGAAATCAGTTTTAATCCCAGAAAGTTTCCAGCCACCACCTGGAGCTTAAAAAGAACCAAAATACAGACGTGATAGATTTACTTAGTGTAACACTGTATAGTCAATTATATTGTTTATCAAACACGTTCATATAAACATATACATGCAAAAGTTATAAAGGATAATTGTTTTTAAAAAATGAAGTACTCCTGCCAAAGTTCAGTTCTAATTATTTCCTTATCACTTTCTTCTCATGTATATTTAGTCCAAGCGTAGCAACTGTCAAGACTTCCAACCACCATTCCCTCTAAGCTGAATTAGTGTGAGCTAGTTCACAGTTTTTTAGCCTCCGTCTCACACCTTTTTTGTCTTAGCTCAGGAAGGATGGCTCCAGAGCAAACTGATTTATGCAGCAGCCAAATCGCTCGCTCATAACTTTAATCCCAGTAACTCACAAAGTAACATTTTTGCTCACAAGACCCCACAGCTTAGAGGGAACATTGCTAAAGATCCCCATTTCCATCCTTTCTCAAGGTAAACCTGGCAGTCATTGAAACATAACAATAATTCTTAAGATCCACAGTAAGAGAAGTGAGAAACTCACCACTTTGAACACAATAACCTACTTAATATACTCACAACCAACCTTGTCGAATTTGCTTGTAGAATTCTATTACACAACTTCAGTCCAGCTCAGTCTAAAGTTCTTTGCTGTAGCTTGCCTGGTCTGGGTTGGAAAATACCTGGAGACTTTGGGGGTGGAGCCAGGAGAGGGTGGGATTTGGGGAGGGGAGGGGCCTCAGCATGGTACAATGCCATAGAGTCCACCCTTCAAAGCAGCCATTTTCTCCAGGGGAGCTGATTTCTGTCAGCAGGAGATCTCCAGGCCCCACCTGGGGGCTGGTAACCCTAGGGCTATGGCAGTCAGGCAAGTCTTCTACTAGGAACCAACATTTATTGACAACTCTTTGTACTGAAGTAGCCATAGGTGTATAATCTATTGGCCATCTGATTCTATTAACATTATCTCAATGTTTGTCATTCAGCAGTGCTTCTCTTGTCTGCCTTGACTGCCAGGTTTGCCTTGAGAAAGGACGGAAACGGGGATCTCTAGCTGGCCGGTCAGAAGCCTTGACAGTTGCTGCGCTTGGACTAAACAAACGCAAGAAGAAACTGAGAAGGAAATAATCAGAACTGAACTTCGGCAGGAGTACCTTATTTATTTAAAACAATTATCCGTTATAGCTTTTGCGTGTAGATGTTTATACAAATGTGTTTGGTCAACAATATAACTGACTATACAATGTTACACGGAGTAATTGTACCACGTCTGTATTTTGGTTCTTCTGAACTGCTTTTCCCGTGATCTCTCGTATATTACTAACCACCTGGAGATTGGCAGCCCTACTGGGAAGAGAGAATTCCTGGATTGGTTTACATTTGTGGTGTCAATACTCCCGTGGGCTCCCTTCCTCAAGGGTTTTTGAGCTTAAAACACCATTCTCCCTTTCTTCATTTTCTCCAGACAGCAACCCTGTGAGGCAGGCCAGGCTGAGAGAATGTGACTGGCCCAGAGTCCCACAGTGAGCTTTTGAGGCAGAGCTGAGATTCAAACCCGCATCACCCAGATGAAAGTCGAATACACTATCTGCTATGCCACACTGGCTCTCAGAAGCTAGACAGCAGAGTAGCGGCCTCCCAGTATGACGTCCCAGGTCTTCTATCCCTCCATTCACCTTCTTGCTCCATTTTAGATCTGTATTATCTACGCACACCTGCTGCATGGAAGCACCGTTGCCACAGCACACACTGCTGTGTTTGCTGAAACAATGAATGGCGAATCGTCACCACGTGGATGCGGCCTGCGCACGCCCCGTCTCATGACCCGCTCATATCAATCATGCCAGCAGGGCTAAAAGCAAATATAAACTTGTCTTTCAGAGCATTCGTTTCACTCAGCCGTCCCATCTGCTGCCGTACTCCAGTTGGAATCTCCCCTCCAGGATGGGAAACTGATAACTGTGTAAACAGTGAGATAAACGCAGCCAGACGCCACACCTTCGCAGCCGTGCACCCTCCCGTGAACTCCAGATTCTTAAATGGTGCTTAGTGCCTTAGACTTTCTCCATGCTGGGCAACACAAAAAAAGGAAAAAAGGATCAAAGGTGGCTGAATGGATGTCGACGGATACTGGTTTTTAAGCACCTGCCTACAAGTGCTTTTATTTATGGCTTCCAATATATCCTATGAACGAGCTGGACAGAGCTCGTTCATTTGCAGCTCCAAAAGAGAGAGCGAGAGAGTAAGAGAGACAGCACTGCTAGTATGAATCCTGACAAGTAAAACAAAGCCCTCTTTTCATGGAGGGACCCAGCCAGGCCAAGGCATGCTCCAACTTCCTTTTGAAAGGAGTATCAAAGAGGGGAAAAATACCTGGCAGATTAAAGGCAAGTGCCTGCCTGTTTATGACAAACAGAGGCTGGATGTTTGAAAGTTAATGAGCACTTTCAAGAGGAGGAAAACTGAAGAATGTTCAAGGCACACATGTACACAAAAGTAGCTTTTCCCCTCACACAGAGAGCCAGTTTGGTGTAGTGGTTAAGTGCGCCGACTCTAATCTGGGTTTGATTCCCCACTCCTCCACTTGTAGCTGCTGGATGACCTTGGGCAAGACATAGCTCTGTACCAGCTGTTCTCTCAAGGACAGTTCTCTCAGAGCTCTCTCAGCCCCACCTACCTCACAGGGTGTCTGTTGTGGGGAGGGGAAGGGAAAGGAGTTTGTAAGCCGCTCTGAGACTCCGAGTGAGTGAAGGGCGGGATATAAATCCAATCTCTTCTCTCTTCTTCTTCTTCAGTCCTTTTTTTTACAGCAACACGGGCCAAACTACACATCCCAGTTTTAATGAACTGGATCTGGGTTTCCTGCAGCCACACAACAACTGTGGGGAAAAGCGTCACCAGCCTCCATGTGGGGCCTGGAGTTTTCCCAGAATTCCAACTGATCTCCCGACTACAGAGACCAGGAAATGGCTGCTTGGGAGGGAGGGCTCTCTGGCATCACATCCCTGCTGAGCACCCCCCCCCCAAAAAAAAACAAAAACCCTGCCCTCCCCAGGTTCCACTCCCAGATCTCCAGGAATTTCCATACCCAGCACTGGCAACCCCTGCAGGGAATGGCTTTTGGGAAATAAAGGAAAGCTCCGACGGGCTCAGAACACTATCATAGGAGAGGAAGAGCTCCTGCTCCCCCCCAAAAAAACTGTTTTCCCACATGGAAACAGAGCTGGGGGGAGTTATTTTTCCATTTTTGCTGCCCTAAATGAAGTATTCAGCACAAATGGAGCAGCAAAAACCAGGAAATGACACCCCCCCCCAAGCTGTTTCCACTAGGGTTGCCAGGTCTGGGTTGAAAAATACCTGGGGACCTTGGGGGTGGAGCCAGGAGAAGGTGGGGTTTGGGAAGGGGAGGGGCCTCATCATGATACAATGCCATGGAGTCTACCCTTCAAAGCAGCCATTTTCTCCAGGGGAGCTGATCTCTGTCAGCTGGAGATCAGTTGTAAAAGTGGGAGATCCCCAGGCCCCACCTGGAGGCTGGCAGCCCTATGTCAAGACAGCATTAACAGTTTCATGATTCTTCACCTTATCCTATACTTTCAGAGCTCTCCTTTTCCTCCCATATTGTTCATCAACTGAAATTTCATTACTTTTAGGTGTACCCCAAAGCTGTTTAAGCATACATCTTCAGATATCAAGTCTAACTATGGCAGATGCACTCACTGTTAAATTCACTCAGAAACCCACGATTGGCTGCTGATCCTTGTTAAATATACACTGAGTGACACACTTGAACATGCCTCTGCAGAATGCCAAACACCACCCAAAATAAGCCTCGCCCTCACACCTAAAACAAAGCTGTCCACTATCTGATCTCCCCTCTGCCTTGCACTGAAAACACGTTTATACAGCTTCAGTTCCTGTTGCTTACAATGCAGTTTGTCATTTATTTTTATTCTTAAATCAACTTCATGGCATGCTATGATAAAAGGAGTTGGATCTAGTCTTGCCAGGTGGTTCTAGCGTGAGACCTCTCTGCAAACTTGTACTTTGCCTACTGGCACCTAAAATGCTAGTGAGAGGAAACGGGGAGGAAGACTGCAGAGCGTGTGATAAAACCCAGGAATTGCGAGAAGGACATTCTAGAATTTTCAAAAACTTTCACCGTAGAGTTTTTGAAAGTACTAGAGCATCCAGTGATGGCTCTTCTGGTTTTTACTGGAAGTGACATCAGCACACTAGTGTGCCAGGTTCTTTCTCTGTGGCAGCTGTAGTAACTACTCCCTTTTTCTCTGTACTTGCCCACATGAAGACCTGGAGTGGGCTTCAGCAGTCTGAAACACTGGTGTGGATTAAAGGAACACACCTGTCACAAACACTAAATATTATTATTATCATTATTACTTAATGTTTATTAGCACCTCATAATGTTGGACTGTTTTTAGATGGTTTTAAGATTGTTTACAATTGTTTCCTTTCGTGCTTTTATTCTTTTTATGTAAGCCACCCTGAGCCGGCTTTGGCTAGGAGGGCGGGGTATAAATCAGATGGACAGACAGACAGACAAGATGAGCCTTCTCCTGCCTCAGTTTAAGTTTTCTTTGAAAAAAGCCTTTGGTTTGCTAAGAGATCTTTAGTAGGCATATGTATTTAGATGTTAAGTAATCAGAACCCAAACAGAAAATATCTTATTTTGTTACTGTAGTTACAATAATTAAGCTTAAATGAAACATTAAAGGGGATGTTCCTAATATTCAAAAACCTCTAGATGTGGCCATTATTCTCTAGATGTGGCCAGGGTCCGACATACCTGAGGGACCGCCTTTCCCCACATATACCCCAGAAAGCACTGTGGTCAGGGTCTCAGAACCGACTGACCCTCCCGGGCTCTTCCATTTTACTCTGTCAGCTGGGGATCAGTTGTAAAAGCGGGAGATTCCCCAGGCCCCACCTGGAGGCTGGCAACCCTACTCTTAACACCTTGTTTAAGGTAACTATGATTTATGGATGGACACTGGTAAGGGCGGGAGACTTTTGTTCTAAACTGTTAAATTTTAGCATTATTGTTTCAGGGCTGTGTTATCTAATGGGGAGCTCATTTGGGACCTTCAACTTGAAAGCTGGCGCATGGAGTGTTCAGCTGGAGATTTCTTGGGCCACCAGCCAGAGGAAAATGATGGACTTTGGGGGTGACAACTTGTGAAGGAGGGAAAAGTTGATTGCTTGGACTTTAAAAGATCGTTGTTACTAAGGTCTATGTTTTTGTTACGTGATATGATGTTAAGTGAAAAGTAAAAATGTTTTATTCCCTTTAAATTATTGCAAGATTTATTCCAAGTTTTACCCCTCGAAACCTACAAACTGAGGTCACATCTCCACTGACAACTGTCCCACCTAGGGTTGCCAAATGTATGAAACTTACTGGCGGGGGGCGCGCGCGCCGGGCGGCGTCACCGGAACTGACGTCAGCACGTTGGGGGCGTTGCCAGGGCGACGCTCTGGCAATCGCCCAAAACTCTATGGTATCATAGAGTTTTGGGGCGATTGCCAGAGCGTCGCCCTGGCAACGCCCCCAACATGATGGCATCACGTCCGGGTGACGTCATTACGTGAGGGAGGTCGTCCAGGCTGGACGACCTCGGGGGTGGGGTTTCCCCCACCGGCCGAATGCTGGCCGGTGGATCAGGAACCCCTGTAGCGGGGGATCCCCCGCCCCCCGGGCTGACTTGGCAGCCCTAGTCCCACCAGACAAGTGCCAAAAGATGGAAACAGCGGTAGCTGTGTTTTGCAAGAACAGTTACACAAACCTCCCTACAATAGTAATCCTTCTATAGGACTACCTCCCCCTTCCACACTCACACCCCTTTTAATTTGCCAGTTAAGGCCTTGTCCCTCTTTGGCTTCATCTGGGTTCATGAGTGCCCAATCTCTGAGGCCTGTTTTAGGCCTTCTACGTTCCCGTGGCAACATCCTGCTCAGCTCCTGGACTGTACCATCTGACACACTCAGTTCCTGCAAGAGCTGGTACCGAACCGCTGTTTCCCAGTCACGATACTAGTGTTTTTCGATCCTCCAGTGACTCAGCAGCCTGAAAACACTGTCTGAATCAGGACCTCTTTGCAGAGCAGCAGATGATGGAAGCTGGGAAGAGGAATCTGGGCCAGTAGAGACACTCACCACGGCAAATAGGCCATGGCTGAAAAGTTGCACAATCTGGGAGAGAGAGCGACACACACACACTAATCCAGAAAGCTGCCTCTTAAGGTAATGAGCTTCAGTATATTACAGCTTGGGCGTAATTTTCCCAGAGATGTGTTTTTACAGCTGTGGTTAACATATAGCTAATGCTTACTGTGAAGTAACCACATAACCACTCGTTTAAAAACTCTGCAACTTCATTAGTAAGTTTTGGGGAAAGGGGAAAGTTAGAAGAACCGGCAGCTTCTGAAAGCCTAGCGTATTCTTCTCCATTACATTTTTTTTAAACTGGCTTTAGCTGTGGACACACTCCTGTGAAACAGTCTGCCTAGAGTGCCTTTATGACAACAAAAAAAGGTCACCAAACCAAGGAGAAGCCTTTGACTTATGTAGGCAAAGGCCCTCAAATATTAATAGCCATAATAAAGCCGGCCGTGCTTCAGCCAGCATTCTTTCAAATCATTAACACGCAGCAGCGAGCTCTCCAGCCCTGCCAGCCTAACCACCCAAATCTAATAAATTTGCCTGCTTCTTTGAGCACAATGAGGTCCAAGGACCAAAAAGAGAAAGTATTGTGAGTTGCTTAAGGCTACCATCCTTTTTCAGAGTCGCACTTCATAAAAGATGGCAGAAGGGGGGAAAGTTTACCTCCAGGGCAACATATGGGCCATAACATAAGCAAGCAAAGGTTCAGCTCCAATCAAGTCCAGCTCTAGAAGAACAACTCCCAACTCTATATATACTCAAATATGCACATTACCCATGTATATTTATGTACCGTCTGGTTCATCTCTGTATCACGGACATTTTATATATACAAAAATGGGACGGTGCCCCTCCAAAAGAGACCTGACCTCCACACATTTAGGAAGAAGAGCTGGTTTTTATACCCCGCTTTTCTCTACCTTAAGGAGTCTCAAAGCGGTTTACAATTGCCTTCCCTTCCTCTCTCCACAGCAGTTACCTTGTGAGGCAGGTGGGGCTGAGGGAGTTCTGAGAACTGTGTTTGGCCCAAGGTCTCCCAACAGGCTTCATGTGGAGGATGAGTGGGGAATCAAACCTGGTTCTCCAGATTAGAGTCTGCTACTCTGAAAATGACTTTTTTTAAAAGAAAAAGGCAGAAACCAACCACATTTGGTGTGCATATTTTTGCAAGTTTGTATATAAGGCTTGGTGGGGCAGTAGGGTCATACCCCTGTACTCTGGTCACTATATGTGTGTCTATTTGTAAGGGATACAAGGGTGTGAGACAGCCTGAAGAGGGGTCATGGTTCAGTAGCAGAGCATCTGCTTTGTATTAGAGGCCCCACAGTCAATCCTTGGCATCTCCAGTTAAAAGAATCAGGTGGTAGGTGATGTGCAAGACCTCCAAGGCTAGTCAGAGTAGACAAGATGGCCTTTGATTGACAAGTGATCTGATTCAATCCAATATAAGGCTACGGTGTGTGTTCTAGACCTTTGTAACAATGCACATAGCTTAGTACACATGTTGCATTCAAATACGAACAAACAATATTGATGCAAAGAGGCATGCAATCCAGTTGTGCCACTGTACATTTAGTATAAATGCATATATGACCATGTGTAAAAGGCCTTTCACCCTAGTACAGTGGTTGGACTTTTATGCGCCAGTAGGTTATGTACTAGATTAAGGTCAGCTTCTGCATGAATGAGATTCAGATCCACTAGCACATTAAAGGCTGACAAAACTTTCCAGGGTATAAGCTTTTATGAGTCGAAGCTTACTTTGTCAGAGAACACAGTGAGCTTTGACTCACCAAAGACTATATCCTAGAAAACTTTTCTTGGTCTTTAAGATGCTACTGCTCTTAAATTTTGTTCTGTTGCTACAGACTAACATGGCTACCCACCTGAGACCTTCGACATGCACGGTTTCCTTCCATTTTTATCCATTGTTCAGGATCAGAATATTTTGGCCAACTCTACTTGGAAACCGTTTGTTTTCACTTGATGGCTAGGTTCCCAACCAAACCTTTGTTCTCATGAAACAACTTCAACACATAAAACAAGAGAATTGCATTTTTTAAAAAGTCTGTGTTCATATTTCTGGAAAGTTTTGCATAGAACTACTAAAAGCTGAAGTAAACGGAAGCCAGGCTTCTCCCATCAGTAATAACTGAAATATCAACACAGTTACTTTGGCGACTATGGAGACCACTGTGGACTGGAGGGGGGCAAAAGACCAACCTTTGCCATGGAATGCAACCTAGCCAGTTTTGCTACATTAAAGAATTCTGTATTCAGCCCACCACCACTACCTATAAAAGGTGATGATTCAATAGCTCAAACTGCCAAAAATTCCAAGCAGAGAAGAACGTTTTGTTCTCAGCCAAAGTGTTTCCATAGTCAGGGTTTTATATTGTAAACTGCTTTTAGTTCTGCAAGGGAGAAAGTTGGCTAATAAATGTTTTAAATGAATAAAAATACAAGCACTGACTAATTCATTTGGGTCACTTTAGATGAGACTGCAAGCGTACAGTATCATTAGAATGTAGAGTGAGAAAATCCTACTTTTAACTCAAAGAAGCAACACTATGTGATTTCCCTCATACAGTTGTCTGTGTTCCACCTGAAAATGACAATACTTAATACCTAAAGAGAAAGCAGTAATGGTGACACTTTACTTTCCACCCTCCTTATACCCAAAATTGCTTTTGCCGGCTGCTCTGTAGACCAGTTAAGAAGATACCCTTTTAAAACATGCACTCAAAAAAACAGTGGGAGAGCATTTTAATCTTCCAGGTCATGCCACTGCTGACTTAAGAATGGCAGTCCTCAAGCAAAGAAACTTTAGTTCAAGGGGCACTTACAACAAGAGATTGATGGACTTGAGTTCATTCACAAGGTCAGAACAATGGACACCTCCCCCCCCCCCCCTGAATAGAGATATAGGATTATCTCACCCCAGATACTAATTTTCTACCCCCAAGCATTTCACCTAATCAAGCTGATCACAGTATGCATTGTACCTTTACAAGCATTCTTTACAACACCCCTTCCACCTTCTGATGGGGATATAGAGACTCACGCCCCTTCTGCATCTAGCATTCGCTCTGTTGTTTTACCAAACCCACACTGGAACAGAAAAAAATGCAGCTCAAAACCACAGTCAAATACCCTGGGCCAATGCTGTACTGACTGCAGAGTCACCCCTGAATGGCCATAAAATCTATGCAGACGGTAAAACCGAGAGATCAAACGAAGTGAAAGCAGCATGCAGTCGAGACACTGCCATAGAATCTGACAATCAATGTGAAAGTGGCTGCAATGTAGAGGGGAATTTCTGTTCCAAGGTGGGTTTGGTAAAACAGCTGAGCAAATGCTAGATGCACAATGGGCCTCAGAGCTGATGGAAGGAAGCTTCGACTGTCAAAAGCTCATACCCTGAAATTCTTGTTGGGCTCTCAGGTGCTACTGAACTCAAATCCAGCTGTGCTGCTGCAGACCAACATGACTACCCTCCGGAACTTTTAAAAATTAAAGTTGGGTTTCACTGCTGTGGCCCAGAAGGATCCTTGGGTGCTTTAAAAAAAGGAACCAGAATGGCTTGCTTGCGAACAGAGTTCTACATACGGTTACAAGTCAGTCCCAGTGAAAGCAGAGCGTTATAATTCCAAGGAATTATAAAAAGGACTGCTGTTGAATGAGCATCACAGTTCCCTTTATCTTGATTCTAAGCATCTGCTGAACTGTGTTGATAATGACCAAGATCCCGTGGATCCGTTCCACTTACTCTGGTGTAAGACTTCCGCTGGTGGAAGAGGCTCAAGAAGGAAAGTGCCGTTCACGGAAAAGATCCACAGTCCACAACCCTTGCTTCACATTGCTCTGTGCCATCTTTGGTTACTACGTTAACTAAACCCCACGGATGAGCCTCCAAAGCCCTTCATAGGTTTACTGGTCATTACAGATTTCTGAAAAATTTCTGGAATTTTCAAAGTCACAGGCGGGGGGGGAGAGAATTGGGGTTTTCCCCTAGAAAAAAGACATTTGTGGAAAAATTGAAATATATGCAATAACCCAAACTTTGTACTGATTAACATGAAATGTGTTACTAACAGTCAACAATATTTCTATAACAGTCAACATATACAATTGTACTTATTTGGCATATTCATGGAATTTAGAAGTATAAATATCTTAATTTTCTACAGAAAATTTGGGAGCATATTTAGTACTTGAGAAAGAGCTGCAAACTGCTGTACCCCAGGGCTCATTTCGTAGCAGGCGCTCCTCTGCATATTAGGCCACACACCCCTGATGTAGCCAATCCTCCAAGAGCTTACAGTAGCCCCTGTAAGAAGAGCTCTATAAGCTTTTGGAGGATTGGCTACATTAGGGGGTGTGGCCTAATATGTAAAGGAGCTCCTGCTGCAAAATGAGCCCTGCCTATGGTATCCATAGGATGTGTAGCTTTAATTTCTGCCATCTGAGAGGTGGGGAGGGGAAGTTGAAGGAAGAATACTTCTACTAAACAAAAGAAAGCATCACTTGGGCAGAAACTCTCAAGAGCTACAGGTAGGACTGCCAGCATGCCTGGATATTCAGCTGAACTTGGTAACACTGAACTCTTTATAACGTATTATCATTAAACACATTATAGCATGCTAATTATCGTCAAAATGTACATTTAAACAAAAAACATCGTGAAAACTGTATATGCCTCTACTGTAGGAGTTTTTTCTCCAAGCACTCCCCCAAATTTCCCATTTTTCCCATTGGGAAAAAAATAAGTATTCACTTTCTTGTGCTATGCCTTTCAAATGTGAAAACCTTGCCTCACGTGTCTTACTTATTGCAAAATAGGAAGTATGTCCTAAGAGGTTCTTTCCCCATGTTCTCGAATTTTCTATTGGAAAAAGCCATCAGAGAAATGGAGAAGAGTTTCTTCCAGAATTGCTGGTCACGGGCTTTCACGTGCCGTTACTCACTTCAGAGCAGAAGTAGCCCAAAGGTTGGATCCCATGAAAAATTCCTGTGCACACAACAGCCGTGCAAGCAGTAGCATTAGACCTATTCCTTGCTGTCCTTGAGCTAACCGGAAAGGAACTGTGAGCCATGAAGGCAAAGTGGGGGCCACACTCCATTGCACAAGATATTTCTTCTGACACTTTCAGAAGAAAAAAAAGTGTGCTCCCTTGCACATTACTTCAATGAAAATTACAGTGAAGTTCTGTTTTAGACGATTGCTTGTGCAAGCAGAACTGTGCTAAGTACGTTTTCCTTTCCACATGCAATCCCAAGGGAAGATGCACACACGCTTGGGTTTAAGCGCACTGAAATTTAAACCCAGTTGCCAAAGCAAGGCCACTCTGATAGAATTCCATGGGAGCATCTTACAAATCTAGTGGATTGCTCCAAGAAGTATCCTTTGGAGGGGAAGAGGAGAGAGAGACACTGGAGATGGAACAAGAGGAAGAAAATGTTCAGGTAAATGACATGAGGCAATTTAATTTGGCAGAGTGTCTTTTTATTGCATGTGGATGCTTGTGGGATACAAAAAAAAAATTGAACCAAACCGAAGTGACTTGCGTTTGGAAATCAGCAATTCATCTGCACCATCTACAGGATTCCAGTTTCCACTTGACCATTTTTTTTAAAAAAAACCCCACCAGTTTTATATAGTCAGTCTTGCCAAACAGAGGCCATTTCCTATGCACAAGAATGTCAACGTCATTATCTTTTTCACAACATAAAAGGACACACCAACATTTAAAAAAAACTAATTTGTAAAAAGGCAGTAGTGGATATATATATTTGTAATGATTATGTCAAAGAGTTTGGCAGCCAAGTTCTACACACTGAAATGAGTGCTTAGTCCATTATCAGAAGAAAGATGAAGGTCTCTGGGGCGGGGGGGGGGGGATTCTGAAGGCATTAACTGATTGGCAGCACACACTGTTATGCTGACCGAGGGGGGGATTCTGACCGAGATCTCTCCCCCCCACCTCCCCTTTCCTCCTCCTTCACCTTCTCTGTAGAGTACCCCAGTGTCAATTCAGGCTTTTTGCCAACACCTTTGCTTACAAGCAAAAGTGTGTTGCAAGTGAAGACGTGTAAATGGTGAAATAAAAGGAAAGCCTGTGATGGTTGTGTATATATACGTCTTTAAAAAAACAAACCAACCCTAAAGCCTTTACAAACAAATCCGTTTTAGCATCGATCATTTCACATCCATGTCATCCTGTCCATGACAGAAATCATACATCTACAGTTATTCTACATCAGCCACTGTTTCCAAGAGAGCTCCCCCCCCCCACTCCAAGGCAAATGCACACAGAGTTCTTAAGACGTTTTAAATACTGCTTTGGAAGTGCTGACATTCATGGGCTGGGGGCCTCACCAATATACAGCCCAACAAGACCCTGCCTTTACAGTTTGGGCACACACAGGAGATGAAGGCACATGGTTCATCATTAACTCTCTTCTACACGGGATAGCTTCTGAAGACACTCGGCTCTTCAAACCGTATGCTGAATGCTCTAGCACAAGTTGGACTGAGATAAAAGCCAAGCATTTACATAACAGATGCTAACTCCCCTAAGGCTCTGCATGCTGAGTCTATACTCAGAGAACCTTACTATATAAAAGACATATATTTGCCAATCTAATACGATTCTAGTCCCTGGGTCTTGGCAGCAGCAAGAATTCCTCATTACTTCTCAGCATGCTCAGTCCTGTATGGCTCCGTGCCACACCCTTGCATGGTAAGGTGAGTTTTGGAGATCTATAGTTGAGAAGTAGCCACTATCGTGAACGGTTAATGCAGAAGAGGTAGATAACCAAGTGGTGGCCCCAGTACTACTATTATGGACTTTATACACTGCGAACAGGGATAACACCACAGTCAATAAAACCAGAAGGAACTGGGGGGGGGATGTGCACATTTCAAAATACCCGCTCCCCAGGAGACGGTGTTGCTTCAGATTCTAAAGCACAGTGTATAAATTTCTCCCACTGATCTCTCTCTCTCTCTCTCTTTCTTTCTCTCTGTTTCTCAAGGCATTCTAGACGAAAGCCAACTCTGACCTAGCAAGGGCTACAGTTTAACCATCTCACCACTTTGGACAAATCTTTTAGCTTTCTGGGGACGACCTCCTCCCTCCACCTGATTCTTGTGTTGAGCTGCAAGATTAAGTGACTTGCTGATATGACCATTCCACAGTTTATCCTTTCAAAGCCACTTAGCAGCCTTTTTAAATGTATAAAAGAATACTCACTTGTGGCCAATAAAGGCTGACGGGTGGGGGGAGGGTCTTTAATATACACAAGTTATACTTTACTAATTACTTCGCATTTTCTAAGACATTAAGGCTATATACAATCTGTTCTTGATCTCCCCCAGGAGTCCTTAGATAAGACAAAGGTAGTCCCCCCACACCCCAATCTGTCCAACTTTATAGATGATCTCTGTGCAAGAAAGCAGGTTAGGGTTTTATTCATCCAGATTGACTTTGGAAAAATATAGTCATTCCCAGTAGTAAGGAGGCAGAGGTTTACACTCAGTCTTATGGCTTGTAGGTTTTTTTCCCCCCTTTTAAAATGCAGCGAGAACTCCCGATGTCCAGAGACAGAAGAGAAATCCAAGCAAAAACAAAAGTGTCCTTAAATTCAGTTCATTCATGCATAAAATTCTTCTTGCTTGTGTGGTTTTTGATAGCCTCCATTTGATTGTTTCGGTTCGTCCAGGGAATAACTTCCTTCATCTTTTTTCTTCATTCGGTACAACATGAACCCAACTAGGAAACCTGCGAACAGCAAGCCGACCAGTCCACCAGCAATGACCCCTGTGGGAAAATGAAAGGATTAGGGGTTGGAGTTTTCCCTCTCCAGAGTAGCAATAATGAAACAAAGATCCCTAATCTTTTAGTCATGTATGACCAAACTAGAATTTTGCACAACAGAGGGATGCCACCAAGAAATATGGCTATGGAGAAGTTCCGCAACCCAGGTAAAGAAGTCCATAGAGTCATTCTTTGGGGCTTATGCACCTTTGTCACGTGCTGTCAAAAATCAAGAGGATTCTTGATTACGCATGAGCCAGATTTCAACTCTGCAACACAACCTATAGCCACAAATTCTAAGGAGCTGTAGAGTACAGCTGAGTTAGGACACTTTCATTCAGTGGTATGGCAGAGACTGCCAAGGGCCCCACATGAGTAGATATCTCATATGGATTTTTCTTTTTAACAGAAAAATACTGCCACCTGAACACAGCAAACAAAGGAACAAGTTATCCACAGACCCTGTGTTGTTACTTCTCACTACTGAGACTGAGGAATACAGCTGCTCATTATAAGGTTGTGCACTGGTTCTCTAATGGTAAGAACGAGAGAGATTTGAGGGATGCCTAGAGCAGTCTTCCCCAACCTCTAGGTCAGGACACAAAAGTGGGTCACGAAGCCTCTGAAAGTGGGTCGCAGACCAGCCCTCCCTAATGGTTGCCCCCCGCCCTTTCCATTGCTCTCTTTTGTATTCTGGAAACCAAAATCTGAATCCGGAAACAGTATTTCTTCCATGTCAACCATTAGTTGCTATTTTTTCCCCACTGCAGACACGTGCTGATCAAGTAAAATGTGTCCTGCTGGTCACTAGAGTGAGTTTCTTAGAATCTTGGGGTGAGGAGGGGGATTGGAGGGAGTAATGGAGAAGGAGAGGATGGTCAAAAGCTGAGATGTAACCTCCACATGCAAAGGCTGTTTATGTTGGGATGCCACTTGCTTGGGTGCAGCTGCACCCTCCGCACAACGTTTGCTGGTTTCTCAAAAACATCTGGTTAGCCACTATAGAAAATGGAATGCTGAACTTGATGGGTGCCAAGGTCATAGTTTGCCCAGGGCACCAAAAAACCTTGGGCCTGCCCTGGATGGGTCATCATCAATGCTCCCTCTAAGCTGTGGAGTCTTGTGAGCAAAAATTCTACTCTGTGAGCTACTGGGATTAAAGTTGTGAGTGAGCAATTTGGCCACTGCATAAATTGGTTTGCTCTGGAGCCATCCTTCCTAAGCTAAGACAAAAATCTGTGAGCCGGAGGCTAAAAAACTGTGAGCTACCTCACACTCACTCAGCTTAGAGGGAACACTGGTCATCATACCAAGTAAATTTGGACTTGTGGGTCACCATTACAGGAAAGGTTGGGAACCACTGGCCTAGAGCATCTTGATGTCATCTCTGGATACAATCAGGAGTGACAGGCTCCCACACCCCACATTTTTGCTTCTGCTAGAACAAACAAATCTGACGGGGCTTGGGAGCCCATGGGTGGGACTTTGCCTGCCACCCTCAGGGAAATAGCAAACCTAATTCATTACCAGCTTCCAGCTGTAAGATGGTTAAAAATAGTTCTAGCTTGCTCTAAGAATGGTTAGCTGTGCCCCGTGGCCAACAGCCACTGTGACAGCTTCCAAAATGTGACTGGAGTTGAGTTCTCTCAGTCATGATGTTACGCACCACAAAGAACTTTTCTAGAATAAGAAGATGTTAGATCTAATTGTAATACTGTCTCAGAAATTGTGGAACATGTGAACTGCATGGAGAAGAACAATTCTTTGTCACCAAATATTCCTGCATACCTGCTAGAACGTCTTTTCTGTCCATAAGTCCTTGAGAGGCCCCTGCAGATTTCGTATCGTGTGTTTCAGGATGAAGTGCCCTGCTTCCTGTTCCAGGTTCTTCCACTGGCCTGATTTCTGTTTCAATTTCTGTTTTTTCATCCACTCCACCAAACATGAAATCTCCCTGGGAACAGAGATCAGTCACATCATATTCCTTCTCACTGGTTTATTTACAATCCACCTTTTTTTGCAGAGACTCAAAGCAGGCCACAGAATCAGGGAAAACCATAATCAAGAAAAACACTATACAACATACCCTGAAACAATTCAACAACTGTAATTTGTGAAATTTCAGTTTTTAAATCACAGCATAGGTCATCAGCTAGGTCTAACATACAAGTACTGGTATAAAACTTGGTAGCATTAAGGTGCGTGGATAACTAACTGGATTCTTACCTGATCTCCAGATCCATCTTCAGGTGACGAAATGCCTTCTTCAGGCTGGGAGGAAGTATCCTTGATGAAAACCAAGGACGTTGTGGTGGAACTGGTAGCATCCAGACTGTTAATTGTGGGTACAATATCACTGGCAGGTTCTTCTTCATCGTTGCTACTTACTTCATGGTAGACATTGGGGTAGACTTCAGGCTCAAGAACACCAACAGTACTAGAAGCATGTGAAGTCGTGGTTCTCAGTGTGTAGGTGTGATGAGTCACTGGGACTCTCGCTGTTACGACTGCTGAGCTTGTTGTAGCTGAGCTTGTTGTAGCTTGCTCAGTGAATACACCCACTTCCTCTTCTACACTCCCCACTGGCTTATCAGTCATCAGACCATTCACAAGGAACACATGCGTGTCTGTTGGGGATACAGGTATTCTTTGATAGTCTTCTGTTCCTTGGGCTTCATGGTCGTGATCTTCCACCTCAGGAGCCACTGAAGGACTTGATGATGTGTTTATGCTTTCTTGCAGTGGAACATCCCAGGCAGACACAGATAGCAGAGAACCTAAAACATCAAGATTTATTTTAGCCAATATTTGGGAGCCCATCACCAAGATAATAAAGACAGGACTCCAGCCACTGGATCAGAGAATTTTTGTAGGAATTACACTCCACGACCACAACTCCACTTCTCCAAGGCCAGATTACAGCAATTACTAATCAGTGCTACAGCAACTCATTTCACCCTCTTTAAAATTAATACACAAACCCTGTACTTCATCTAGATTTAGAGTTTTATTAATTCTGATGTGCAAAGACTCACTCGCTGAACTACTGCGGTTCCCCCCCCCCCTTCTGTAAAGGGAAGAGATCTTCTATCATTACCTTGAAAGTTCTGTAGACAATGTTAACATGAATTAGGTAAGGTGTTTTTTTTTTTTAAATCAACCTAGCCAATAAGAGTTTGGGATCCAAAGAACCACAATCACATCTCCACTTTCCCTGCCACCTCTTACCCTCTTTTGCAGCCCAAGCATTACTTCCCCCACCCTGAAAGCTGCTCCTGGGTGTTGGGGGACCCATAGGAATACTACAGATTGCACCTGGAGTGGTAAATTCATGAAAATCAGGTACTTTTTGAGTGACTGGAAGTGCCCTCCATTTTCACAAGTGCACCTTTAAGGATCCAACCCTCTGTGGGCCAACCTTCCTTTAAAAGGAGATGAATGACCAAGGTGTTTAAAAAACACCTGAATTCTAGGCACCCACCTAGCAGACCATTTCTTCCCCTCTAATTTTTAGCCTATCCTGACCTGGATAAGCCCATGCTAGCCTAATCTCATCAGATCTCGGAATCTAACAGGGTCAGACCTGGCTAGTATTTGGATGGGAGACCTCCAAGGAATACCAGGGTCATGACAAGGAGGCAGACAATGGCAAACCACCTCTGAACGTCTCTTGCCTCGTAAACCCTATGGGGTCGCCATAAGTCAGCTGTGGGCACTTCCCGCCACCAATATTCCAATAACTGGTGGGAATCTTATGAAAGGGGCTAATGCAGACTGAACAAGCCTTGTGGCCCTGTTCGTAATTGACAGAGTGGCCAGAAAGAAAGAGTGTTTATCACAACTAGCCAGACCCCATGTCGAGCTATACACACCTGCCCCAGAACCAGAGAAAGAGTCATCGTCGTCGCCTGATGAGTCGAGATCTTCAGGAGGGAAATTGAAACCCGTGGTCTGCTGTAAAATAGAAAGCAGTGGACGTTTTAAGAACTTATTCTTTCTGCAAAGAGCATCTTGCTGATGAAGTAACACTCAAATCTAGACCGATTGTTGAATTCTGGTCAAAGGTCCATCATTGTGCCACGCGGGGCAGAGGCCTTGTGGGTGCTTGTGCATCCTCTTCAGACATACTGCACACGTATGCTTCCTTCTCAGTGAGAGCTGGGTCACCCTTGCCCTCCAACAGAGCAAAATGGCCGAACCACAGGACTTTCCTTTGCCCCAGAAATGTGGGAAAAAAGCTCTTTTGTGTATGAGGAATGCTCATTAGAGGCTAGCGGCCTAGAGAGCCTAATTTGGCCTGAGCTTGTCAGGGACTGGGAGCTAAGAAGCCTTAGCCATGAGCAGTACTTGGATGGGAGACCAACAAGGAAGACTGGGAATGGCCAGCCTCCTCTGCTCATCTCTTGCCTTGAACACTGCGTGGTCGGAGGCAACATGAGTCGGTTATGACTCAATGACACATTCTTATTCTTCCTCATTAGAGACGAGCCCATGCCCCCACTTGCCACAGATAAGGCTGGTGCTGAGAACCACAGAACCATCATGGCCTATAGCTTATTATGCTAGAACATAATGAAATATAAAAACTGTTCAGCTTCTGAACAGCCAGATGACAAGAATTTATATGGTGTTCACTCTGCCTACGTAGCAAACTTAATTTGTAGAACTACAAGAGGGATTCATAGGGTTGGATCCAGCAATCTATCTACTGGGGAAATGAGGGGTGCAGGAACCTTTCCATGCACCCTCATTCTCACGGTGTTCATTTTGGGGAGGGGGAGAAGCTGGCTTCCCAATTGCATCAAGAGAGGGAGAGACAGAGAGAAACAGACTGAGAGATGTCCTAAACCGAAACTCAGTTTCTTCTGTTACACACTCTTGTCAGAAAACATTTTGAAAACACTTTTGTATTTCAGCATTCAACACAGACTATTTCAACACAACCCCAGTACATAAATAGGGCATGTATAATTCTATAAAAGATATCCTTGGTTGTTCTGCCAAGACCCATAGCATGGTACTTGATCAGAACAACAAAGAACAAGACTAAAATCAGACACTGAGGTTTTGCAGAGTTTTAGCGGAGGACTGAGACTTAATTCTGCAACACTATCAGGGAAAAGCACTGCTGGTCATGGATTTCCCCCTCCACCAGCAGCCATATCTGAGCGCCAGAACCAACTTTCCCATGTCAGAAATGGCTGCTGGGGGAGGGATGGGAAACTGGAGGTGATCCATGATCCTCATGTGAGTGAACTGCTGGATCGAGCCTACAGGAAACATTTTTTGCACAGTAAAAGACACCAAGATCTAAACTCAGGATAATCGCAACAGTCTGGAAGCTCAATATTCACTGAGGAGTTCAGCTCCGTCCTTGAAGAAACGGGACTATTCTTCAAAGGGAAGCAATAAGGGAATAAAGGCGACAAGCACCAGAGAACTGGACCGCATGGAGAAATAGCCATGTGAACACAATGCTGCATTTGGTTGCTGCTATTTCTACCAGTTACACGAGCTCTTCCATGTGGTTGCTCTCATGCGGAATAGCTGTGGTTGCATTTGCATGGACCACGTAGAGCTGTCTGTAGTCTCTCCTTTCTACTGGGGCACATGCACAAAACACAAAAACACTGAAAATGGCCTATCGCATTTCTGAACCAACTCCTGAACTTTACGATTCTGTACAATTTCAGCCTTCAAGTCTCTTCTTCAGTTGTATTACCCAAGTTGCCAAAGACCCCATCGGGGACATGATGAACAGCATCCCTAACATCACAAAACCCAAACATACATAAACTACATAAACAACATAAACTACATAAAGTAAAATGCCCTGATAATGCCACTTCCTCGTGTCACAAATTAGAAGGATGCTATTTTCTACCAGTGCTCTTAGCCCTGAAGAAAAGATCTTTTACTACATGGGTCTAATTTGATATGATACTGGTCTACCTCTACAAATACTCACACACACTTGGGCTTTCACTGAAACAAGCAGGTTACAGCTCACTGATTTGAGATGTGTGGATGATATCACATTTCCCAAAAGGCACTAAACCTCTGAATCCCAGACGCAGAAGACAACATCAGGGGAAGGTCTCGGTTCCTGTGCCCTGTTGTTGGCCATCCAGAGGAACTGATTGGCCACTGTGTGAAACAGGACACTGGAATAGACAGAGCATTGGGTCTGATCCAGCAGGGCTCTTCTTATGTTTTTATGAGTGTACAGAAAACACTTTCAGCATAGACCTAAGGCAGGGGTCCCCAACATGGTGCCTGTTGAGTGTCGTGGTACCTGCCAATAGCTTTTCTGGTGTCCACCAAGTGATTTAAGAAAGGGGCCAGAGCCAGGTGGGGCTTTTGCCAGGTAGAGCTTCTGACTGGCTGTGCAGATGAAAAGGCATCCTATTCAACAAAATTTCTGCCTGAAATGTTGAGGAGTTACTGACATTTTGTAGCTGGCTCTGCCTTGGGTAACACCCATTTTGTGGTTGGCTCCACCTGCTATAGTGGCCATTCCGTTGTTGTGCCCAAAGGTGCCCACAGGCTGAAACGGGTTGGGGGCCCCCCTAAGGTAAGGTGTCCGGGGAATGACTTCTAGCAAGCTGCGTGTGACAAACCCATAAGATCTAAAATGGCTTCCAACTAGTTGCTAGTTGGAAGAGTTTACAGCAGACCCTTGTCAACATATCAACCATGCAGTATGGATTCTACTCAGAACTCTTTCTTGTAGAAGCTTGTTCTATGCAGGTGTGCAGTTAGGCAACTCCTAATGTAAGACGTAGCTAGATGGGAGGCAGACCTCTGGTAGTAAAGTATAGTCTTATGAGCTAGCCAGGAGTGCTTGTTATTTTGCACCCCCCAGGCAATTTTGACTATACCTGCACGAGAAGGTAGCATTACGAGTTCTAAGGTTGCACGTCAGAGGCTGATGCAAGTGAAATACTCCTCCATACAATCAGAAAAGCTGCCAATTTTCAACAGACAACTTGATTTCCAGCCCTCGGCTGCTTTACAGAGGTCTGCACTTAGCTTCAGCACCCCATTACGATCCCATTTTGTCCACGGTCACCCAGACAGCTGAACTATGTAAGTGCTCACAAAGGGTGACAAGTAAATGATCTGCCACCTGCCGGGAGTAGGAGCAGGAGCCCTTATAAAGAATGCACAAACAAGTACCGGCCTCCAGCTCAGTTTCCATAACCACCAGTAAACTGAAGTACTGACAGCTCGGTGCATTTTTGCATTGCTGCTGTTTTTGCCACCCTGGAGATAACCCTCCTTCCCTCTTTGCTGACCTGGCTTTCTTTAACAGCAGCAAGGCAAGCTGCAAAGGCTCCAGAACTCTTGGGAGATCTCCTCCCCTTGCCAGAGTTCAGTTCCCTTTTGGTGGCCCTGATAAGAGGCAGCCAGAAATGGGGGTCAGGCTCTCATGAGAAGAAGCACTTTGAGAGTTCAGGAGCTGGCGTGTGCAGGTTGCTGCGCTACTTTTAAAAAGGCCTGAAGAGGAAGGAAGAATCACAGTTTCTTTTAGTGCCCCATGTAGGGATGAGAGATGAGACAGAAGATCTACAAATCTTTAGGCCAAAATTTCCAACACAAATGGGTCGTGATTGTCTAGAATAGTAGAGTTCCACTCATGGGTTGGGAGGTATGTCCACAGTTCACCTCCTGGGTTGCAAGCACTTGTTGGCCGTGGTCACACACACTAAATAATCCATTTTCAGTGCACTTTCCAACTGGATTTTGCCAGTTCACACAGTAAAAATCCAGTTGGAAAGTGCACCGAAAGTGGATTATTTAGCGTGTGTGACTGCAGCCATAATAGAGTCGATCGTTGCTGTCTATTGGAAAGCCCCGCTGATCTTCTGTACATATAAAGCAGGAGGAGGCTACCTTGCTGCCTCATAGTTTGCCCGCTGAGAGGAGCAGCAGGATGGCAAGGCAAGATCACTCTGTGGTGGAGACGATTCCTTCCAAGGCCCTGATCCTTAGCCTGTCCCTCACGACAATACGGCTCCTGCAGGTGGGCTCCCTGTATTGCTTGGTCAGATGACCACAGTCTTGAACTAGACGTGACTGAGGTTGTAAACTTGGCTTCCTGTCACGTGGCTCTGATGTCACATCCTTGCAGTTTAGTGGGACTTGGGTCTGCAAAGTTTGAAGACCACACTCTACCTCTATACCTACATCTTAAGAACACCCCTAAAGAGGCACACGACTTGCTGTTAGAGATTATGGCAGCCAGCACTATATTACTTCCAGAAGACTGAGACATGGACTAGACCTATACACAAAAATCTGTGTCTCTTTAAGACAATCTTATCTTTAGGGTTGCCAGCCTCCAGATGGGGCCTGGAGATCTCCCACTTTTACAACTGATATTCAGCTGACAGAGATCAGCTCCCCTGGAGAAAATGGCTGCTTTGAAGGGTGGGCTCTATGGCATTGTCCCATGCTGAGGGCCCCTCCCCCTCCTCAAACCCCACCCTCTCCTGGCTCTACCCCCGAAGACTCCAGGTATTTTCCAATCCAGACCTGACAACCCTACTTATCTTGCAACAAGTATTGTAGCGTAAGAAAGTGAATACCAACTATTTCTGAACCCCAGTTAAGAATAGCTATATAAAACAGGGGAGGGGGGGGGGGGGATGGCAAAACTTGCTATTTTTACATTTTGAAGCGATGACTTGAAGAATTCCAAATGTACAGTTTTGCATCCTAGTTACTCCAAAGGCAAACGCCTAATGAGCTGTAAGATTCTGTATACTTCTCAGCTGTAGCCAATTACTGTGCTTCAAGCAGTTTTTCAGCTGCTTATATAAATCCCCAGACCTTTGTTTAAGGTTGCTCATAAAGCAGTAGCAGACCTCCAAGTCAAAAGGAAGGATCTGTTGCTAGACGGGGCTCAAACGAAATTGGCGTCTAGAATTCTAGTCCACCCTGACCTGCATGCTGATGATTCTATCCCTTACGGAAGCTACTGAAGAAGAATGCTGGGACAATACATATTTTATTGTAGTTATATTTCCTTTCCCCAGTATGGCCATAGTAAACAGAGTGTCAGACTAGGGCCTGGGAGACCCCAGTTTGAATCCCCGCTCTGCCATGGAAGCTTGCAGGGTGACCTCGGGCCAATCACAGTCTCAGCCTCACCTACCTCACAAGGTTGTTACTAAAAGGATAAAATGGAGACAAAAACAATGTAAACTGCTTTAGGTCCCCATTAGGGAGAAAGGCAGGATACAAATGAAGTAAATAAACACAACAGACATCTGCCGTGAACATATACGGTGGAAAAGCAGAATCAAAGTATTTCACAAAAGATCTGCATATGATCATGCAAGACAGTAGTGTGGGGCTTCACTTTACGCTACCAGCATAGGATTGCATGACTGAGCTTTTCCCAGTTTTATAAATAAATAATCCCCGAATATACAACAGTTATTTCAGAATTCTCTAGCAGCAGCCTCCAGTCTAGTATTCTGGCCACAAAAATTTCCCCTAGGTTTTTGCACCTATATTTTGAAATGGTACCAGCCAAACAGTTCTGTGTTCTCAAGAGGTGTTAGTGTGGACAAGACTGGGGGCCCCAAAAGGAGTTCATGAGATGCCATTATCTCACTGACTGCTGCTACTAGTACCTTGTGTCCCCCGTGGAAAACCCAGGAAGATAACTTTTTAAAAAAAGATCTGCAAAAACAAAATTTTATAGCATTTTCCTTTGTGCTGCTTAGCTGATAGCTTCGTTTTTTGGTGCTTTATTTCTTGGTGCTTTTCCTAGTCCAGGGGTGGGCAAATTGCGGCCCGCAGGCCACAGGCAGCCCACCACAGAGTTTTTTGCAGCCCGCCAAGACAGTCTGAGTCTGTCTCTCGTAGAATTGTAGAAAAGTGTGATAGGGTACAATTGTCTCATTAAACTGATTTTAAAATTAAATGTGCTAGCAGCTATAGATGATATGAAATTAGCACAATAAATAAATTGAATAAAACTACCACTATTTTATTTAATTTATATTTATTGATTTTTATGATACAATTTATACCTTTTCTGAAATGCAAAGTTAACTAATGAATGCAATCGTTTTAAAAGGTGCGGCCCTCTGCTCCCACAAAGTGGCCCCCGAGCCAAAACAATTGCCCACCCCTGTCCTAGTCCATATTCTGTCTGTAAGGTAAAGGTTTCCCTTGCTCGAAAGCCAGTCGAATCCGACTCTAGGGGGTAGTGCTTATCTCCGTTTCCAAGCCAAAGAGCCAGCGCTGTCCGAAGACTTTTTCTGTGGTCATATGGCCAGCATGACTAAATGCCGAGGCACACAGAACACTGTTACCTTCCCACCGAAGCGGTACCTATTTATCCACTTGCAATTTTTTGCTTTTGAACTGCTAGGTTGGCAGGAGCTGGGGCCAGAGTTGGGAGCTCACTCCATCATGCGGCACTCGGGTCTCGAACTGCCGAGCTACCGACCTTCTGGTCTGCAGCTCAGCGTCTTAACCTCTGAGCCACCGCAGTTCTGTTTCTAGGAATAAACAAAACTTGCTAACATGCCAGGGGGGGAAAGCATGCTTCATACATTAACGGGGAATTTTAAAGAGATGTTTTAGTAGCTTGGTATTTTCTCACTACTCAGAAGCCGCTCATTAAAGAGAAGGCTTGTGATCCCTGAACCAGACCAATAAGCCATCATCCCATACAGAGGGGCATCATTACCAACCAGAGGCCCCAGAGGCTAGCCTAACGGAAATCATGCCATTCAAGGCAACCCACCCAAACTGCCTCCTGTGGAAAAGCAAGCAGATGGGAAACGCTTCAGGAGCTACCACATCACCGATACAGTTTATCAAGCTTGAGCAGGTAAATAAGGGAAGCCAGAGATTCGGCCCTGTGTTAAAAGCACACCAGCAACTTGTCAAGGCCACTTTGAAATGCTCCGAATGAAAAGCAAGATTAGGCTGCCCTCCAACAGGAAACTTCTCGCTGTGGCTGTTAGTCCCCCTGCTTCCCTGTGACTGCCGTACCTGCCTCCCACACCCCAGACGTTTTGGCATGCGCCTGACCAGACGGCAGGAGATGTCCTTGGGAGGAGAGGCTAGGTAGAGTTTCCCTGCTGAGTCACTGCTGCCCTGGCTCAGACACAACAAAGGGAGAAACTGGACACTCAGGAGGAGAGAGGGGACCCTGGCGATAGATGCCCCCTCAAGAAGATGGATTATGTTGTCCAGACAGTGAGCCTCCCTTGCAGCCAAGGGCTTTGCCATGACAGGGTGTTTTTCCATCAGAAGGCTTAATCCCACCACTCGGCTGGCTGCAATACGTCACCAGCAAGGAAGACAGTCACTGGAAAGGGTTTTCGTTCAAGGCTAGAGAAACGGTGATGAGTTGGAACAACACTGGGTGTTATTCCTAACAGTTCCACAAGCCACAGCGCTAGTGCACTGAAATATTATGCACTATAAGGCAGAGGTTAAAGACTCAGAGGTTAAAGACGCTGAGCTGCAGACCAGAAGGTCAGTAGTTCGGCAGTTTGAGACCCGAGTGCTGCGTGACGGAGTGAGCTCCCGTCTCTGGCCCCAGCTCCTGCCAACCTAGCAGTTCGAAAGCAAGAAATTGCAAGTAGATAAAGAGGTACCGCTTCGGTGGGAAGGTAACAGCGTTCCGTGCACCTCGGTGTCTAGTCATGCCGGCCACATGACCACAGAAATGTCTTCAGACAGCGCTGGGCCTTCGGCTTGGAAACAGAGATGAGCACCGCCCCCTAGAGTCGGATTCGACTGGCTTTCGAGCAAGGGAAACCTTTACCTTTATGACATACAGCCTCCCCACCCCAGCCTTGCAAACAACAGCTTCCTGTGCTTCTGGACTGGCTGCACTGGGGCAGAGAAGCCAAAGAGTAAGCTAGCTTTATGAGATGCAGCAGGTTTCTGCCTTGATGAACTTCCATACTCAGTGGATGCACAGCCCATGCCACTGCTCTTCCCAACCACCCCCACCCCCCAGCATCCCTCCATGGTCTCTCCACCTTTGAACTTCAAAACAATGGGGTGTTCAAAACTGACCAGCTACAAAGAAAAAGCAGTGTTCGTAATGAAGTTTGTACAGTCAGCAGAGTCACTAATGAGCACTTGCCAATTTACCACCTCGCAGTCACCTATACAAACCCTTTTTTAAATAGCTGATTTGGAGGGGTTGTTTTGTATTATTTCTAAATGTATAACGCTTCAAGTAGTTTGTCAGCAAGAGTCGTCTTGGTGGAGGCTGCTAAGCGATATGACTACTAAGTTATGACAAGTTTACAAAAAGGAAAGAGGGTAACTGTGTTAGTATGCTGCAGCAAAAACAGGAGTCTCGTGGCCGTATTATTTCCCACCAGGAAAGCTGGCAATTGTTGCTACTTTTAGTGAATGAGGCAGCGCCACAGGAAAAACTCAGAAATACAAGGAAGCTATATTGAAACAGCAGAGTTTAAAAAATGTAATTTCCTTTTGCAGATTTCCATCGGAGTAAACAGAGGGCCTAAACTGAGGGGAACCTGGTCCACTGTAGGCCATCCTCTGAAAACTGTGGCATCTAAGCACCTTTATTTCTAAAACCCACTTCTTAGACAATTCAATAAAAGTCTTTTTTTTTTTAAATAAATTTTTATTGATTTTTCCTATATCTACAACTAATACGCTACAACCTAAGCTACATATACCTTATACAGAGAGTACTTTATCATTTGCTTAATACTACCATGTTACATAATATAATTATGAAGCATTTAGAACCTTGGATAAATTTCAATTATTTTGTTACTGCTACTATAAAAATTATCAAAACTATTTGGCAGACACGCCCACCTAGAGAAATACGGTTAATTAAACGATTTATAATACATAGGTGCAATGCTTAATAAAACAGTTTAATCACTATTTCTTCTTTCGTCCTCTTCTTGTCTTAACAGTCTCATCTACTTTTTGAGCTGCTGCTCCTTTTTCCGAGTCAGACACTTCTTCTTCACTCTTTGAGCTATCAAATCCATACATGCTTTCTTGCGAGGCCAGTGAACCATCTGAGTCTCTCCCAGTTTTCTTTTCTTTGCTTTTTTCCAGAAATTTTTTCGCTTGTTGAACAGAGTCAATCTTATACTTCTTATCTTTGATGCTGAAGCATAGTCCTTCTGGAGTATTCCAGCGATAGATGATAGACTGGAGCCAAGATGTCAATTTTCCATAGGCTTTCCTTCTTTTCCTTATTTCAAATGGGATATCCTTCATCATTTTTACTTCTTCTCCCAGGATCTTCAGAGCTGCTTCCTAAGCACCACGTCTCTTGTAGATTTTTTGGAGAACCTTATCATAATTTCACCAGGCAGGCTTTTCTTTTTAGTATAATCTGGATAGGTTCTGTAAACCATATCCATATCGCTTTTTATATCCGCTGCTTTCATGCCTGTCACTGGTTCAAGTGCTTCACTTAGCAAATTTTTAAGGTCTTCTCCTGTGTTTTCTGGCACATTCTGATGTCTTAGGAAAAAATTCGATCTTTCCATTTGTAATTTCAAAAGCTGATCATGGTGGAAGGCCTTTTCCTTCTCTGCCTTTTGTAGTCTTGAGTCTTGGTTTTTTACTGAAGTTTTTACTTCCAGAAGTTCTCGCTGCAGCTTCTCTGTGGTTTTATTCGACTCTTTTAGTTCTAACTGCATTTTGTCCATCTTCACGTTGAGAGCTGTCATTTGGTCCACTAGAGGTCGCAATAACGAGGAGAACACCGCGCTCATCTCTGTGGTATCAACCTTTGCACTCGGAGCTGTACTTCCTAGTTTGGGGGAAGGTTTCGGTTTCCCCGCCATTGTTGAGGCTGTGCTCTTTGTTTATAGATAGATAAGATGAACGAAAGGAGCAAATTTTCGAACAGCACTTATGTCCTTTTAAAGTTTATATCTCCAAGTGAGCGATGCTGCCATCTAGCAAGGCGGATGGGCTTTTATTCATGCAGTAACGCCACGTGAAGAGTCCGGTAAGTACGCCAGTCCCGGAGAGGGGGGGAGGTGGGTTTCACTCCTCCTGCCGTCTTCCCGCTGTATTCTGGTTTTCTTACTTCAGACTCACGTTTTCTCCATGCGTAACTGTCAGTTCCAGCCTCATTGCTTCGCACTCTCTGCTGCTTCACGGATTTGCGCTTTCAGCCATACGGCTCCCACGGCGGGGGAACCTATGGGGGTGATGAAAAGGGATCTTGATCCCTCGATCGCCACCGTAGGGAGAGATCCCCTTCGTGCCACCCCAGGCAGAGCCCCCTCACTGGGGTCTCTGGGGGCTCGGCACCAGTCCAGAGCCCCTTCTTCCCGTCGGGTACGGATCGCGCTCCCCGCAGTTGCGGAGGAGCACGTCCGCCATTATCGCAAGTCTTGCCGGAAGTCAATTCAATAAAAGTCTTGACTCTCACACTTTCATCTATCTATGTTCTTCAAAAGGAAGGATGTATCACACCTATATATTCCCAGAGCTCCACTCTTTTTTCTACTGAGTAAAGTCCCATAGTAAACGGAGCTTAGAGTTCTCTCCCAGAGTGCTTGTAAAACTGTAACATACACAGCACTGGACACAACGTATTAGCATGTCAAACAGAGGAAGGCCCTGTCTACACATGCACTTGAGGGGTTGGAACTGCTTTAGTGTTTTCTGGTTGCTGCTGCTGGCGGTGAGGAGATAATGCATTTTCTGAATACTAGACTGTGTTTTAAAAAGGCTCAGCACACAACACACTGCAAGTATAAAACTAGCACAGCAGACAGGATTCCTTTGCCATGCCGGCCTACTCACGAGGAATCCTCCTCTCCCCTCCAGAAACAGCAACCCAAATGTCCTCCCTACCAGTGTTCCCTCCAAGCTGAGTTAGTGTGAGCTAACTCTGTTTATTAGCCTCTGGCTCACACCTTTTTGTCTTAACTCAGGAAGGGTGGCTCCAGAGCAAACTAATTTATGCAGTAATAGCCAAATCGCTCACTCACAGCTTTAATGCCAGTAGCTCACAAAGTGGGATGTTTGCTCACAAGACTCCACACTTTAGAGGGAGCATTGCCCCCTACCATTCAATCTGCCATATAAACAAGCTCAGGCTTCAAACTACTGTAATTTTTTTTTTGGGGGGGGGGGGAGTTGCAGCATTCTGCCTCTATGATAAGATCCTCCCATCACTGCTCCTAGCTACTGTTCATCCTGCAGGAGCCAAACAAACCCAGGTTTCTCTGCTCCCAACTTTTTATCACATTAAAAAGTTAACTCAGAACTATGACATCACCACCACCTCTCTCGTTTTTGTTGACTGACACACCAGTTTCACTGTGCCCCAGGATCAAACCAGCTCCTAAGTGCTATATAATTATCCTCAGAGACCTGAGGGCAGATGGTCAACTTGAAACTAATTATGGGAACAGGATGTCCGACTAAGCCAGACTCTTGTGGAGAGGACTAAATAATATTTTAAAAACACAGTTTGTCTGCAACCCTTCTACCATTTTGTAAGATAAACCAGCATATTCCCTATATTTCAGGAGTTGTGGAGAGTACGGAAGGGCTGAAATTCAAAAGTCAAGTGAACATAGACCAAGACGGATCAGCAAGTTCATGTCACAGCTGAATTTTGAGCTGAGGAATTCCCAAACCACTGGCTATGAGCCAAAGGCTTGTTCAAAGCCAGTCTTATCCTTTCCCCTGTGGCTGGGAGAGAGTAAACAGCAAGCAGTACGTCCATAGAACTCATCTAGATCTGCCTTAGGCCTGCACATGAAATTTCCAGCCAGTCTAGAAGCTTCTGTCCCATCCCGGATCACACACGCCCTGCCCATCAGTTCTCTCATGTGGGTACAGGAGGAGGGCTCAGACGGGCTTGCCCACGACATAGCAAAGCATGTAATTTTTCACTCTCCGAGAGGTTATCAACCCGGAACCGTGAAGGTTATCCACCAATAGCACTGAGCTGCATACACTGCTTAAAAAGATAAGCCAGCTGAATGGCCTTGAACAGTCTGGGCTTTTTGCCTGGGCATGGACGGAGGCCAGTGCGTAGGCAGAGGACCTTCTGCTGACGGTCTCCATGAGCAACGCTCAAGGTTTATAACAGAGACCCTGATGCAATTAAAATTTATAAGGTGTCAACCTCAAACTCGACACAGGACAGAAATAGCCCTGACCAACATGTTCAAACTGTAGCAAAGCTGACACTTGGGAGCTCTATACAGGCTAGCAGTGAACTCTCCATTCAAGTTTCACTTCAGATACAAACGCTGATTAATTGATGGCCTTAAAAAAAAAACAAAAAACCATCCTCTTCGCTTTAATCCCATATTGGAAAGCGGCCAACACTGACACACATCACACAGTTAGTGTGTAATGATTACCGAGGTTATATGAAGCACTATATGAATGCCAGGGCAGAAGCAGTACAACCAACCAAATCAAACAGTAAAGCTATATACTGTGCCAAGCTAACAAGTGGAGGCCTGAGTGTTTGTAAATTCACACTGAGAGAGAAGCCGGTGTGACATTGTTGTTCAAGCATCAGGCTAGGGTCTGGGAGACCCAATTCAAGATCCAGCGTGCTGCAGTAGTTAAGAGCGGCAACCTCTAATCTGGAGCCCCGGGTTTGATTCCCCACTCCTCCTCCACATGAAGCCTGCTGGGGGGCCTCGGGCCAGTCACAGTTCTCTCAGAACTCTCTCAGCCCCACCTGCCTCACAAGGTGCCTGTGGGGGGGGGAGAGGAAGGGAAGGTTGATGGAAGCCACTTTGAGACTCCTTAAGGTAGAGAAAAGAGGGGTATAAAAACCAACTCTCCTGTTCTTCAAATCCCTGCTCTTTCATGTAACCTGTCAAGTGATCTCGGCCTGGTCACACTAATTTGCCTTACCTTTCTCATAGTGTAGTTGAGAGGATAAAATGGGAAAGAGCCACCAAAAGCACTCCCCTGAGCCAGTTTGGTGTAGTGATTAAGCGTGCAGACTCTAATCTGGGAGAACCGGGTATGATTCCCCACTTCTCCACTTGCACTTGCTGGATGACCTTGGGCAAGCCATGGTTCTGGCACAGCGGTTCTTGAAAAAGAGCAGTTTCTGTCAGAGCTCTCTCTGCCTCACCTACCTCACAGGGTGTCTGTTGTGGGGAGGGGAAGGGAAAGGAGTTTGTAAGCTGCTCTGAGACTCCTTCAGGTAGTGAAGGGCAGGGTATAAATCCAATCTCTTCTTCTTCTTGGAGGAAGGGTATATACTAAGTAGTATGCTGGAAATTGGGGAACTGAGGAGCTGCTGAATCCCTTCACAGAGGTGCTTTGCATGTCAGGTGTAGACTACTCTGTCTGGACATGTTATTCTTGATTTGCAGAAAAGTCTCTGAAGTTCTACGTATCATCTAAGACTTCCCACCCCAATGATATGTTTTTGAATTAGTTTAACCACCCAGTTCGGATTGTATTGACTGGTCCTTACTTAACCCATGCCAGGTGGCTCTCCTGAGACTACAGCAATTTGAGCCATATTACCGGAAGACCTGCCACGCTTTCATTTGAATTGACAAATAAGTTTGTAGCATAGTGGAACTCACCAGTTTCTACACTTTCCCGTATGGAGAAGTATCTATTATCCCACCTCTCTCCCACAATAAAATGTAGCTGAAATCAGTATGTTTGCCAATGACACAGAATTAGGTTCCCAGGTGTAACCAAGGTCATGTTTGTTATTTAAGTCTTTAAATTTTGGCTCTGTTTTTATGAGCTGTGTACTTATTCCAAGTGATAGGGAACATCAGTTGCTTTAATCAAGCCCCCCCCAAACCCTTTACTTCAGCCTTCCTCGGTTGCAATGCTGCTTCAGTCCCAACCCTAACCCTCATATTTTGGGCTGCCTCGTGTCCCCAATAACATCATTAAGCAAAAACTTGTTTAAGGCATACCAAATACTGTACAAAATGGGACCTTTGTGTGATGAAGTGTGGTTTTAGAAGCATGTGGAAGCGTACACTTATTACAGCAGAACTATTGAGTCTGCTACTCAAATGCCTGAGGACATAATACAAACCTAATGCAACCTAAATTATCTTGCAGGCTTAATAAAGAAGTAAGATAATCCACTATAAACCCCTTTGCATGTATCCAGAAAGTAGGAAAGTTTCTAAATTACCATCTTTTTGTGTGTGGGGAGCTGACTACCTGGTATATCATGAGAAGGTAACACTAGCTCTATAAGGACAGCTATGAAATCCACACATGTACCATCTTGCAGAGGATCCCTTTGTGACATGCACTTCAACTGGTACTCCCTCAGCAAGCAAACAGCCTTCAAAATAATGTTTCTCTAACTCCAGTAATGATCTCACACTTCTAGCCATATTATACTCCTGAATTTTTCCTACTTAGAAGGCAGAAGAATTGATCAAACTACTAGCCTGAGCTATGATTTTTAAGATAACGTATGCGTGCCTGGGATACTGGGCGGCTGCTCAGTGGTTAAGATGCTGAACGGCACACCGGAAGATCGGTACTTCAGCAGTTTGAGACCTGAGTGCCGCATGACGGAGTGAGCTCCCGTCTCTGGTCCCAGCTCCTGCCAACCTAGCAGTTCGAAGGCAAGAAACTGCAAGTAGATAAAGAGGTACCACTGCGGTGGGAAGGTAACAGCATCCTGTGCACCTCGGTGTCTAGTCATGCCGGCCACATGACCACAGAAACGTCTTCAGACACTGCTGGCTCTTCTGCTTGGAAATGGGAGATGAGCACCGCCCCCTAGAGTCGAATTCGACTGGCTTTCAAGCAAGGCAAACCTTTACCTTTACACATGCCTAGTAAGGCCACACTTTTGCTAGAGGTTAACTCATCCAAACAAAAGCAGACTTTTTTGGTTTCCGCACTCTACCGTCAGCATGCTTTTATTTATTTATTTTTGGCACCATGTATAATTTTTGGCACTGAGGAAAGAAGCAGCCCCTATAAGTGAGCTATTTAACTATATGTAGTTTCAAACTGACATTTTTGGTGCCTGTTCAAGGATACAGTGTTACAAGAGCACAGCTCCAAATTTCCAGTTCTTCTAACTAGCAACTTAGTGAAAGACATACAACATGGCCGCCCCACTGATCTGAAATAATTTTTGCCACCAAGCCCTAACGCCATGTTGAACATGCATATTTGAATTTTGCATTTTTGTCTGAAGCACGTTGCAGATAATTGAGAGACAGCTCAAGTAAAGATGCTTTGTACACCACTGTACAGATGTATTTGTTAGAAATGGCAGTTACTCATGGGGGACCAAGATTCAAAATGGAAACTTGTAGTTTACCTGGACCTCAGTAAAGCTTTTAACAGGGTTCCCCATGATGTTCTGATGGGTAAACTAGAGGACTGTGGACTGGACTCTAGGATAGTTGGGTGGATAGGGAACTGGTTGGAGAACCGCACTCAGAGAGTAGTTGTCAATGGCATTTCATCTGAATGGAGGGAGGTGTCCAGTGGGCTGCCACAGGGCTCGGTTCTGGGCCCGGTACTTTTCAATACTTTTATAAATGATCTGGATGAGCGTGTGGAGGGGCTACTCATCAGATGACACCGAACTGAGAGGAGCCGTGAACACACCAAAAGATAGAGGTAGAATTCAATGAGATCTGAACACACTGGAAAAATGGATGGATGCGAACAAGATGCAATTTAACATCGATAAGTGCCAAGTTCTATAGCTGGGTAACAAAAATTAGGAAGAGACATATTGGTTGGGGATACAATTCTAGCTAGCAGTGTGTGTGAACAAGATCTTGGGGTACTGGTGGACTGAAAGTTAAATATGAGCAGCCAGTGTGATGTGGTGACAAAAAAAGGCTAATGCTATTTTGGGGTGTATCAAACAGAGGCATAACATCCAAATCGCAAAATAACACAGTCACACTGTATGCTGCATTGGTCAGGCCACACCTGGAGTATTGTGTGAAGTTCTGGAGGCCTCACTTCTAAAAGGATGTGGACAGAATGGAGCGGGTGCAGAGAAGAGCAACAAGGATGATCAGGGGCCTGGAGGCCAAGCCGTATGAGGAAAGGCTGAGGGACACAGGAATGTTTAGTCTGGAAAAGAGGAGGTTGAGGTACAGGCCTCACCAAGCTATTCTTTCCTAGTGAATTCTTTAATGGCCACTCTGCCATTATCCAAAAGTTTCCTAGATACGCACAGAAAATGCTTAGCCATCAAGTCTGAACAGGCCTTAGGAGAACAAGTACTGCCTGCTAGCACTGGTGTTTTAAGATCATCCAATATCACCTTGGGCTTTATACCATGCCAAACAAGATCAGCTGCGCTCGCACAATGCTTCACAATTCCAACTGTGGGCATCCTGCAGCCTAGAGCATGGAGTCATGTTTTCGGCTATTGGGAGGGGGGGGGGGAATGAGTATCAGTTTGATCAGTACACTTGCATAAACAGTTGACAAGCCATTTCAGACAAAGTTTAAGACAGGTGCTCCAACTGCAAGGCTTTCCCAACACTCTCCCTAGAGAAGCCAAGCTAGTTTTAAGAGCTGGTGTTATTTTCCCCCGCTGCAAGGATTCTATTTTACTACAGAAAGGAATACTCCACAGAACTTTAGTGCCCTCACTACTAACATTGTAGACATGGGTGTTCCATTCCCTCTCCACGGCATCACGAATGCCTCCATCTATGTGGGCTCTGCTTATTCCATAAGACTGTCACATAAACTTAAGGACAAATATTACAGGCTAAGTGTATCGTGGTCAAAGGGTTACTGTGTCTTACCTTTCTATAATCTTCAGACAACATATATTTTCCCTTATAATGAGTACCATGCCTTCAAGGAATTAATAACCCACATGCACATGTCGATGGAGATTTAGCACCTCTGTACATTGAAGAGTAACTCCACAGCACTTTGCCATTTTAAGAAGAGTTGGTTTTATACCTGCTCTTCATTCCCTGAAGGAGTATCGGAGCCGCTTACTATCACCTTCCCCCCCACACAACAGACACCCTGCGAGGTAGGTGGAGCTGAGAAAGTTCCAAGAGAACTGTGACTGACCCAAGGTCACCCAGCTGGCTTTATGTGGATGAGTGAGGAATCAAACCCAGTTCTCTAGATTAGAGTCCCCCGCCCTTAACCACTACACCACACTGGCTCTCTTTAAGTAATCTGACAGCTCGTATGCCTCTAGTTGATTACATCCATTTTCTGACCATATAACTAACCAGGATACATTATGATAGATTGTGGTGGGTAGCCAAGTTGGTCTGAAGCAACAGAACAAAGTTTAAGTCCAGTGGCATCTTTAAGATCAAGAAAGTTTAATTCTGGGCAGAAACTTTTGTGTGCATGATATCTGATGAAGTGTGCATGCACGTGAAAGCTCATACCCAGAATTAAACTTTGTTGATCTTAAAGGTGCCACTGGACTCAAAACTTTAGGAAATATTATGTTAGACAAAGCCAAATACACCAAATTCCTTTGTCAGTCTGAATGGACTGAGTGGATTAATTACTCTTGATTCCATATTTTTTTAAGCTGGCCTCCCTCTCTAACATCTCCCTTCACCAACCATCTTTCAGATGTCTGCAGATTTGACTGTACAGATCTTGTTAATCTTGTAAATTTTGTTTATCTTTAAGGAGCTGGTGGACTCCGGTTTTATTTCGTGCAAGACACGAAGCTCAGAGTTCAGTTCCAGCAGTTCAAGAACTTGGGGGTAAGGCTCCTCATCACACTGAGAAACACTGAAGTCAGTTAATCTCGGGCAGCCTCAAGGCAACTAGAAGTGCCAGCTCACGCCAGAAGTTCCCAGAAGAAGGCAGAACAGGGCAACGTATCTTCCTTGTTAGACTGGTAAGTCTGTATTCATATGCCAACATGACAACAATGTACTTATACTATTTTCTTAGCTGGATGACAGCAAGTAGAATGCATGCTGAATCTTGTGCAGTGTAGCTTTCTGATGTGGATAAACACCTTCGAGGGTAATCCTCACTGGGAATGAGTTTCCATCTACCATTCCTGAGGCAGTCAGGCACCCCAAACTAGAACTACCCTTTCAGGACTTAACACTCCTAGCCCAACAAACAGGACACAACAGCTGGCATATGCAACTGGTGTTGCCAAAGCACGAAGCTTAACCAGGAGGTGGGTAATGACCAAACCTTAAAATTGTATTTCCACCTACACAAGTTAGGACCACCCTACGTGGCAAGACCTGAACCTAAGACCACTTTATCTTCTACACCACAATGACCCTCAACCACTTGTGCACTAGTTTAATAATCCAACCATGCTTCTAACTATACTAATAATACAGTCCACCAGATGCAAATATAGTAACTCCTTCTACTCTGCATCACTAAACCTCAATTGTGTCAAACACATAATGCTCCCTAAACAACTGCTTTCCCAATTAAATTAAGCAGGTCCAATCCCTTCTCTAATTAACTGTTGACAAAGCCAAGCTCCATCTAACTCGTGGGAAATTAAATATCCGAGCCTGTTTCACAGACAAGATAACATGGTCATGTTTCTCAGTCTGTTCAATATTGTGGAAGTTACAGAAATGCACTGCCAGGGGCTTTGGAATGCAGCATTAAGACCCCATTCCATAGCCAGTAATATTTTGTGACATAGTTATGAAAACTCTTGCAAAAACAAACAATGTGCGTGCAGAGTTCACAACTGTTTTTAGGAAAATTTACTAAAATCAGTAAACTTTCAGAATATGTAGTGAAGGGATAACTTTGAAAGACACTGAAAATACAGAAATGGTTGACAGTTCAGTTAAGTGACAGAGTCCTGCATTTGTCCACAGGAGACCTTTTAAAGAAACAGTTGCCAGGATGTTACTGAGTTTTTCTCTTAGGAATCTCATGGGCTTGTATCTTCTAGAATTCTGAGGAAGTTGCAGGATTCCATTATGCTATTAAATCCATGCCTGACCTGGGTTGCCCACATTAGCCTGATCTCATCAGACTTCGGAAGCTAAGCAGGGTTGGTCCTGGCTAAAATTTGGATGGGAGACCTTCAAGGAACACCAGGGTCGCGACGTGGAAGCAGGCAATGGCAAACCACCTCTGAATGTCCCTTGCCTTGAAAACCCTACAGGGTTCACCATACATCAGCTGTGACTTGACAGCAAAAAGAAAAATAAAAGATCCATGCAGATTCAGAGATGCTCACAACTATTCCGAGGCTGGATTTATCCACTGGACCGAGACTCCTAGGTCCTGCTCTGTGGATGCAAAGCTCAAGCACACTGAAGACATCCTTTAATAGCTCTGCAGACAGTAGACACAAATGCAAATCTTTAAAGCAGTTTGCTTTTTCAGTAAGCATTTGATATACTATCTTTGCTGATTTGCTTTGGAGGTGGAATCATACAGGCTGTGCTTCGTTAGTATTACTAAGGAAAAGGGTTTGGACAGCAGACCAAATCACAGAACTTAAGGGGTGGCATGCCAAGCTTTTATCTGGAATCGCTTTCCCCAGTGTCTTGGAACCCATCGTACAACCCTTAGACAGGGTGATGAACCATCCCACTTCTCATTCTTCCTTGATGAGCGCATTGAGGACCAAATAGCAGAGTGAGCAGCCAACTTTGACTCGGCTGAGTGTTGAAACCAATGTTGCTAGCAATGTGTTTGGTCAAAGAGTTACATGTTGGCAGAAATGCCATTTGAACCAAGTTGTTTCAAATGTCCAGGTTTCCTTCAGCCAGAATAGGTGGTAACTTTCAGAGATAAAACTCAGGATCAGTGGCTGGGGCTGTACCAAGTCAGCAGGGGGGGATGGACATAATGTCTGAATATTTCCCCTGCCCCAGATTCCCAGGGTCATCAGTATTAGCCCAAAACAGAGAACTCTCCTAAGATACTACCAATCAGACAAATGCCAGGAGTGACTGGCCACGTAGTTTCACTTTTTGAATACTCCAGATATCCTTGTCGCCTACTTTAAGTACCTTGTTACAGACAGGAAGTGCTATGAATAAGATAACAGTTGGATTTTACAGCGCCAACTGCTAGGAGATCCAAGCCTGCTACACCCGCTTTGAGACTAGCTAAACCTGGACACGGCATCCCGAAAGACATTTCAGAAACCTCTCCTGGCTTAGCAGAGATGAGACTGTACCATAGGAAGCTTTAATCTTTTGCCCCAATTTTTAGTTTAAACTTTGGTCTGCAGTACACCACACTGTAAAGCAATTTCACATAACATGCAGCCTTATTAGAGCTGTAGTAAGTCATCTTCCAAGCGCAGAAGCGTGACAAAGTATCTTACATGCCCAGCTGTATATTGGTCACCACTATTATAATGGAAGTTACAGGCCCTAAAATGTCGCTAGAAAACCTAGGCAGGCATAAATCAATGACACCTATGGGAGCAATCCTAGGCAGGTCTGTCCAGGACTCAGCTCCCATTCTCCTGAATGGGGCTTACTCCCAAAGATGCATTCTCAAGATGACAGCTGAACTCTAGAATCCTAGTGTGCACAATTACCACCAGAAGAGCTCAACGCCTTTTAAGTATGCCACCACAGGGATGAAAATCCCCCATACATGAGACCTGGGGAACAAGTCCACAGCAACCCGTATGTTTAATACACACCACACAGAGATCCTAAAACAGCTACACTTCAGAGCAGGTCACAGTGACTTGCTTTCAAGTAAGCATGCTTATAAGCTTAATACCTGAATGGCAGCTAGATAAAAAACAAGGCTGCTGAAGAGGTGGCAACTCTAAGCTAGCATTCAGTGTACTCTTAAGACTGGAGCTTGCATATAAAAACAATGGGAGAAGTAGAGGAAGAACCTGTTGGGGCATTACCTCGCTCTCCGTGAACATGGCAAACGTGTTGCTCAACACAGAGAGAGCCAGGCGGTGTCCTTGGGAACTGCACTACTTTCTGCATCATTAGAAGTCACCCACATCTGCATTTATAGAGACAAGGAACTGACAGGCTTTCCCCCAGGATCTTTCCATAAGCAGCACTGCAGCCCGAAGGACTCTGCCTGCACACTCTCTGACCTTTGCACTGTGCTGATATTGCAAGTGAGTCAAATCTAGTTGCAAGCACACTAAGTAATCTACTCTGCCTCTCGCTCCTCACCACACAAGGGATCCCTGGTCCCCAACACAGGCCCTTCCTGCACTCTCCCTTTAATCCATGTTCACTGTGGTGTCCTCCAAGCAATTCTGCACCAAAATCAAATTCAGCCTTTTTAACCCGGGTTTTCCCCCCATTCTGCACTAAAATTGAGTTCAACCTTCTTTTTACTCCGTGTTTTCTCCCCGCCCCCGGCCGCCTTCGGCATTATATTACCTCCCTTCATGGTCAGCTCGGTTTCAGCCTGCGGTTTCCCCGGGGTTATTTGGATGCTGTTCCGCACTGTCATTTTTGTCACTCTTTTGTCCCTATTGTTTTGGGTTCCCCCCTCTTTCCCACGTGTGTTTTGCTCCCTCTGGAGCTACTAAAGAGAGCAAAACACATTGGGGGTGGGTGGGTAAAAACCCCCAAACCCTGAAGCAACAAATGAGGGACAAAAACGACAATGCGGAAGTGTGGACTGAAATTGCCTCGACTCGAACACTGAGAAAATCTCAAGGGGGAGGCAAATGCGGAAAGGACCACGGTGTCCGCCAGTGTGTTCTCTGCTGCCCCCTTGCTGCTCCCCAAAGCAAAAGGCCAGCCTGTTGCCTGCACTGGAAGAAGCACTTCAGAAGAGTCCCAAAGGTGCCAGCAGGGAGCGCTTCTCTGGAAACTGCTACCACGTCATAGGGGGGATGCTTGGCTTAAAGCCTCTGGAACAATCCCTGGAACTTCCCAATGTTTTGAAATGGGCACCAGCCTCTGTGGCAGCCATTTTCTTTGCCACTGCCTGGTCTCAAAATTCCAAAAGTGTCCACGGGATGACAAAAGACTAGAGATCCCTGCAACAAATTAGTTTGTTCCAGCCAGCCATCAACCATGACTCTGATGTTTAATCTCTGAAGCATCTCAGATATTTTCTTAATGATACACAATTGTGCCATGATAAGAAATATAACTTGTAAGCAATTACATTGACACTAACACGCCTTAGGGCCAGCTGATATATAGGCACCCATCACACAAATACCTGCATGTGTGAATGATCCAGCACCATTTAAACTCACAGAGAGAACTGCCTCTCACATCACCTCCAGCACAATGATGTGTGTTGAGGTCAGCCTGTACATTCAACTGAAAATTTTAGCAGTGTCTGTACCTTAAAGGCCAACAAACGGCAAGTTTCAGCATCGATACTTGCAGAAACGTGGTTAAGATTATCACACACACACACACACAAATGCAACTGTTGTACCGGTCCTGAGAAACTATGCAGCACATATAACTCTCGAGATTTTACGGCTTGCAACTTGAACTCTGGAGAAACGTGTGTTCTGGCAGTCTACCACACAAGAGCTTCCAAATGCAGAGCTTTCCACAATCAGGCTAAAAGACAATGGGAGTGGCAGTTATGAGATCCAGCATGGTTTAATTCGGTGGCGACATCTGCTGGTTGCAGTCTTGAGGGGGAGGAAAACTCTTAACAATGAAGTTCACGGTCAAGCACCTATCAGGAAGGCAGTGCAGCAGAGCCAAGGTCAGGCTTTCAGGGGGCTCCGTAGGCTCACAGGAAAATGTAGTCCTACCTAACTCCCACCAAACAGCCCAATGAGAACGGAGCATACTCAGAGGCCTTGGAATGTTGAGTTAACTGAGCCTCAGCCAAGGGAGAGGGAATTGACCTTGAAATATTTGGACACAAGGCTTCCCCCCCCCCCCAAATCATTTTGTGCTACACACCCCAACCATGATTCCCTGCACACCCGCAGCGTGTCAGAGAGATACTACAGCCAAACTTTGGCAGCTCTTTCCCATTCAGAAGTGTACAGCCATTCTTTCAGTTTTTACTAAAAGTTGTGGAGTGAGAAGGGGGGGGGGGGGAAAGAGTCTAAATTCCTTGGGAGTACAGAAGCATTTCAGGACTGTGCTCGCCAAAACAGAAGGCACTAGTTCTGATGTTCAGCGCTGAAGCCCTAAGCCCTCCCTGGGACTCACTCCCCCATCAACACGCCTAGACATCCTGAACCTCTTCCAATATGCCATACTTAGGGAAGCCATGTCAGTGATCAGCAAGCAACAAGTATTATGCAGGCAGAGAAGGGAGGAGAAGGCAGAGAGAAAGTGTCCTTTCAGTGCTTGCATCCAGGTTTCATGCTCTGATTCCAAAAGCCAGGACAGAAAACCAAGGAATCTTAAAGCACACACAGAATTTTTGTCATCTGCCGAGAGAGGCGCCGATGCAGAAAGCTACAGGCATCTTAACGAGCACTTATGCCCTCTCTTGATGATACAGTGAGGGGAGCAAGTTAATCATTATGTCTAATTGGGAGGGCATCGAGAAAGTCAGGGCCCTGGAGAACTTTCCTGTCTGCATTCTAGTCTTTTAAATGTCAGTTTTACAGCTGGTATCAGAACTATTTGATTAAACAAGCTCGGGAGAGTAAGGGGGGGGGGGGGGAGAACCAAACCAAGTCAAATGCACAGGACACACCATTCTTGCTTGTGTAAGCAAAAGACATATTAGTGCTCCAAGTTTAGGCACTGAGGAGTCCTATTCGACTTACGTAGAGCCTATACCGAACAAGAAGCCTAAATCCTGCTTTAAGGACCTATGCATCCGGTAAAGGACCTGCCCAGGAAGCCAACCTGCTGTGCTCTCCGCCTGCTTTGATTCCCAAAGATATTGCACGTTTCTACAGAACTAGGGACCGAAACCAGGAACACTTAAGTTCAGATCACTAGTAAAAGTGCTCTTTGGGGTTTCCTTTTGCCAAACACCCATCATGAGCCACAAAAGTCACTACTGAGATTAGCAGCTACTGAGGTTCTGCTGTCTCAGCCAACACACTTCCCCAGCACTTAATGCCACCAACCCTACCTGAATAACTTTGATCTTTCTAAAGTAGCCTCCCTTGCCAAGCCATCCCAAGGCGAGCTGTTTACCTGACTCATCTGCAGAGATCACGGCTCCCCATTAGGTGGGAATGCAGTCTTCCACACACCATGTCGGACTCCAGAGCTCATTCACACAAACGCACAGCAGGCACTGACTCCAATCTGGAAGGAAATACCTTCCACAGAGAAGCTCTGTCACCTGGGACATGGTCCTCGCTGGCTTTGGGCTAACCTGCTTCCAGGGGCGGTTCTCACACACATGGGCAAACCCGTTTAAGAATCACACTGGACAAGGCAAAGGCTAAAAGGGAGGGGGAGCCACGGTGAAGGGGCAAAAGACCTGGCCACTTTCCGGGGCACTCTGAGCCCGTGTTCACCTTTCTGTAAGGGTTCAAGCCCAGGGAGGGAAAGGGCGCACCACCTCCCAGAACAAGACAAACATCCGGCTGGCTTCGCTGAGGTGGGGAGAGAGGGGGAGAGAGAAGGGGAAAGAAAGGCTTTGAGGCTGAGGGGAGAGAAATTCCAGTCAGGTTATGAGAGTCAACGGTCTGGTTTGAATTAAGCCTTCAGGGGCAGCCTCGGCTGGATTACACCCCCACGCAGCCAACACAATAGGCCATTGAGCCCCCCCCCCTCTCAACATGGGGGGGGGGGGGTGTTAAGCTTCCTCAAGTCCCCGCGAAAACCCACCGAAAGGGAGGGGGCGCAGTTCTCAGCGAAGCGCAGCCCGGAGGGGGGGGGAGAGAAAAGGAGAAGAAAAGCGCCTTCACGTGCACTCTGCCCTCCACTCCAGCTGGAACCGCTTTGCAGGCAGCGGGGAGAAGGGGACGGGAGCGGCGGGCGCTTTCTTCTCGTGTCTCTCCCTCCAGGTCCTTTTGGGGGGGGGGGCGGAGGGGGTGACGACTAGCGGGGCTTAGGAAACTTCCATGACCGCCCAAGTGCTGGAGAAGGGGCAGAAGTCGAGGCAAGGGAAGGCAGCCCGCGCTGGCGTGCCTGCTTCCCGGGAAGAGCAACCCAAGAGCGGGCGATCCCCGCTGGCGCCTTCTCGCTCGCTCCTTTCCAGCCACGTGTAGCCCAGGAGGCAAAGGGAGCCGCCGGGGCAGCATCGCTTCAACCAGGGCGCCGCCGCCGCCGCCGCCGCCCCCCACCCACCCACTCACCCACTCACTCACTTACCCACCCCCACCCACTTACTTACCGCCAAGACTGCTTGGAACCCGAAGACCAAAGTGCAGAGCAGCACCCGAGCGCGGATCAGATTTGCCATTTTGCAGCCACTCGCTTTCCCAAACCCAGCAGCAGACGAGCTTTTCTTTTCCCCCTTTGCCTCCAGATCACGTCACGACTGGTGGGAAGATAAAGGGGGAAACCCAGGACGGAGCTCCAGCGCCCGGCGCCTCCTAATATAAATCCAACGCTACAACCTTCACCTAGCCCGCAGGCCCCGCCCCGGCAGGGCTCCGCCACGCCCCCTCCCCAGCCTTCCCCCCCCCCTGCCCATAAGGAGCGCTTCCTCCGCCCTGCGGGACTCTTGCCGAGGCTGACGAAACAGGCCGGACTCGCCCGCTCTCACCCCATTATACCTTCGCCTCACCTCCGCGCGGAGGTTGCGCAACTTGCCTGAGCGCGGCTGGCTCGCGCCGTGCATTCGCCTCTCGCCCAATCGCGAAATCTAGACGCGTGGGGGAGGTTTCATGGGGGTCCCCAGCACAGAAAGGGCGGAAAATCCCCCCCCCCCCCCGCTTAAACCCGTCTTCTCAAGGCCGCTGAAGAGAAGGGCACCTGGTAGTGAGAGAGATAAAAGCAACGCAGAGCGTCCAACGAGGCTGGGAGCAACAAAGACGCTGGGGGGGCTCCGAATTTTCGGCTCCGATCAGGCTTGCGAACGCTTCGGATTTCCTACCTTGGGTTTAGACGGCTCCGGCGCGTCTGCTCCGAAATAGGACCCCCACACCCGCCGGTCTTCAATACTGCTGACTTCCGTGAAATAATTCATAAGATCACCTCCAGAAGTTTTCTGCCCATGATCCGCAACCGGTCGAGTCATGGAGGCTGCAGTCCTTAAGAACCACGTGCCCTGGAATAAAGTCCCATTTTATTCAGTGGGGTTTATTTTGGAGTAGAGCTGCTCCCTCTACGCTGTGGAGTCTTGTGAACAAAAATTCTACTTTTGTGAGCTGTCGGCATTAAAGTTGTGAGCGAGCCATTTGGCTGCTGCGTAAATTAGTTTGCCCCGGAGCCATCCTTCCTGAGCTAAGCCAAAAATAGGCGAGCCAGAGGCTAAAATACTGTGAGCTAACTCACACTAACTCAGCTTAGAGGGAACACTGGCTCCCCGCACATGTTGCCCTCTAGTGGAGGGCTCGAGGATATGTCAACCAATTGACTTCTGCAACACCGCGCAATCCTGTGCGCGCTAACCCCGGCGAGTTACTTCCGAGTAAGCGTGCATTGGCTTGTACTGTGCGTACACTCTACGCACGCTGATCTGAAGAAGAGACATTTTATTATTGTTGTATTTATCGTCGTCACAGCTGATTTATGGCGACCCAGAAGGCAAGAGACACTCAGAGGTGGTTCGCCACTGCCTGTCCCCGCGTCCCTCCGGTGGTGCTCCTAGGAAGTCTCCCATAAGAGCATAAGAGAAGCCAATGTTGGATCAGGCCAGTGGCCCATCCAGACTCTTGTCACACAGTGGCCAAAAACACCAGGTGCCATCAGAAGGTCCAGCAGTAGGGGCAGGAAGCCCTTCCACTGTCTCTCCCCCCCCCCTCCCCCCCCCCCAACACCAAGAATACAGAGCATCACTTGCCGCTGACTGATACTACCCAGGGGGCTGACCTTGCTTGCCTTCCGTGATCTGACGAGATCAGGCGAACCTGTGCCAGTCAGGCCAGGCCGATAAAACGTAGGGTTTATATATCTGAGTAGTCGCGCCTACGGTTGGGCGCTGTATTCGAAGTTATTCCCCCCCCCCCCCCCCCCCCCCATTCCTTCACTGCCTTCGATCCCCGCAAAAACCGCCTTGGATGTAAAGCCGGCGCAATTGATTTGGGCCTGGCTGTTTGGTTTCGGCTCGGAATTTTAGATCTTTCTGTTTGAGCGCTGGGAATTAGAGACAGGTTTTATTTTTTCCTAAAAGGAGACGTACCACAGTGGGAAGCCCGAAGGGGATTTAAAAAACTAGGTAACATATATATTATATTAGACTTAAAAGAGGCTGCTCCCCGCTCCCGTGCCTTTAACATCTGCTTGCTTTGCTCGAAGGGAAATGATGTGACGTGGAAGTCCCCCGCCCCGCCCCCTCCCCAAGCTGTCAGTTCGCTCTTAAAGGCACCAGACCTTTGCCAGAAAAAGGTGGCCACCCGAACTGTGGGCGGAATAGTCCGATGCGTGTGGCGCCTGATCTGACCGCAGAAGTCCAACAGCGCTGAAGAAGAGCTAGTGACAAGTCGTTCCGTAGTCAGCAGTTTTAGAAAACCCGACGCATCTCGAAGTATTAAGCGCTTTCTTTCACCCGTGAAGGATGTAAGATGCTTGTTTCGTCAACACAGAGCATCTGGCAGGAGACGTTTTGCATGTTTCCCAGTTTCACCAGGTAAAAACCCAAGATGGATTAATTCCTTTCTGATGTGTATAGTGGTGAGAAAAATAGAGTACTCTGTACATGCTCAAAACCACAGTCTTGTTACTCACTTTTTTTCTGGCCAAGTTGTGTGTAAGTAGCCGTCATGTTAGAAAACGGGAAATTCTCTCCCTGTCCATCCCAATCTTTTCAACATTTACTTTTAATTATTTTTTTCCTTGCTGTCAAGTCACAGCTGATTTATGGGTTTCAAGGCAAAAGACCTTCTGAGGTGCTTTGTCATTGCCCTGACTCCCTATTACTACCTTACTGGTATTCCTTGGAGGTCTCCCATCCAAATCTTTCTTAACTTCCAAGATCTGAGGAGAGACCAGGCTAGCCTGGGCCATCAACAGAGATTTCCTTAGTACAAGGTTTTTATTATTTTCACTGTATGAATGCTCTTGTGGATGTATTGCACTTTGATGGACTTTCTTATTTGTATGTTTTGAATTTGTTAATAAAATTTTAAATTAAAACAAAAACAAAAACAGAGATTTCCTTCTTTTCAATGGAACTGATTCCAAGCAAATATGCATCGGTTTGCAATTGCAGGTTCCCCAGCGCAATCTTGGCGGGAAACTGCTCCTCGTTTAGTCCCAAATCTAAGCTGTATCGAACAGGAGTAGGGTTTTTATGAAACTCTCCCTGTGGGTTGTGGGAGAGCTTGGGGCACAGGGAGCAAGTTGGACACACCTTCCCCAACTCTAATTTCAGCCCCCCCCCCCTTCCAATTCCAAGATACTCTAGAAACCATTCCGTCTGCAGGCAAAGAGTTCCTTGGGTGGGACTATGACTAATCAGGGTTGGTTGGAGTTCTTTCCCTTTTACCCTAATGAATTCCCCCTGAGGACTCTTTTAGCTTCATGTTGGTCAGAGCCTTTGAGCAGCTAGTGGAGTGGCCCAGCCTCCCCCCCACACACTTGCCACCACTACTGGAGGACGTTTGCTTTGGCATTTCTCAAGGCCATATTTATTTATCCAGACGATTTCTGTTCTGCCTTATCTCCTTGGACTCAAGTGGTGAGGATGGGGTGGGGGTGAAGGGGTCTTTTTTTGTATTTATATTTATATGCTGTTAAATGCTGTTATTTATATGCTGCTGTTCTCTCCACTGGGGATCCAAAGCGGCTTACAAGAGCATTCTGACTTTATCCACAACAAACACCCTGTGAGGAAATTTAGGCTAAGGAAGGGAAGCTGCTTCCCAGTCCCTTATTTGCACTTCCTCGTTCCTTATTTGTGAACCCAACTGCAATCATTAAGGAAACTTAGAAAACTCTTCCAAACCTCCCCACCCCCCAATAAGCACAAATCATACATCCCCGCATTCAGGAGACTCTGCCCTACAAGGGGACCTGTGCTATTACCTGGTTTAAAGCGGAGGGGTTTGCATTAACTGCTGCATAGTGCCATGCCCCCATGAGAAATGTCAGCAAAGAAACTGGATAATCTCCACCCCCCCCCCCAATAACGTAAGGGCCATCCGAAATTATACTCCCACACACTCTGGGAACTATGCCCTGCAAGATGACTTGAGTAAGGCAGAGTCCCTTGAATGTTGAGATGTATGAGACCATGTAGAGCTTTCTAAGTATCAGTATTGCAAATAAGGAACAGCTAATCAACTTCAGCCCCCTAAAAGCAGGAATGACTGAACTGAGGGCCACACTGCAAAATCCCACAGCAGAGCCCTCCTGGGTCTTCCAGTCTGGAGAGCCAGTTTGGTGTTGTGGTTAAGAGCAGCAGACTCTAGTCTGGAGAACCAGGTTTGATACCCCACTCCTTCGCATGCAGCCAGCTGGGTGACCTTGGGTCAGGCACAGTTCCCGCAGAGCTGTTCTCTCAGAGCTGTTCTCTCAGCCCCACCAAACCTCACAGGGTGTCTGTCGTGGGGAGAGGAGGGGAAGGAGATTGTAAGTGAAGGGTGGGGTATAAGTCCAACTCTTCTTCCTCTTCCTCTTCCTTCTAGATCAGCACTCCACTCACTATGCCTAGACTTCCTGGGAGTCCCTTGCATATCCCTGCCTCATCGATGGCTCCGCTTGCAGCCAGGAGTGCATCAGCTTAGAAGAAGTACTGAGCCAAATGACCTATCAAAGTCACAGGATGTTTGTTGCAGAGCAGCCATAGTTCAACCCACAAAGCCAGAAAGGAGAGCCAGCCCCCATGCTGCTTCGGAGGGGTCAAGTCACATAGACTGTTCCTAGGTTTCAAGCAGTAGTCCTGTGGTTTCAAAGGCAGAGTGGTCCACTGCACTGCATAAAGTGTGGAACAGAGGGAAGGAGATAGACGCTAAAGGGTTTACTTCTTTCCTTTCAGTGCAAGGTTTTCTTTGCCATAACTAGTGGACTTCATTTGTACCCTGGCTTTCATCTCAATGAGGACACAAAGTCTGCACAACAACCCTGTGAGGTAGGTTAGCTGGCCCATAGCTACAGTGGGGCTATTGGGGGTTGTGCCCCCTTCCTTAAAGGGCCAGCTGCACAAGGGTTTTTTGGGGGGAGATTTTAAAAAAGGGGTTTTTTTAGAAAAGGGGGTGCACATACACCCTCGCTTCTTTTCAAAAGCATTTAAAGGGATAGATTAAATGCTTTTAAAAAGAAGCAGGGGGTGGTGTGCGCCCCTCTCCCTCCCTCCTGCAAGACTTAAGGGGCCCTCCAGCTGATCAGGGCTGCGGTGGCTCAGTGGTTCAGAGGCTGAACTGCAGCCCAGAAGATCGGCAGTTCGAGACCCTAGTGTCACATGATGGAGTGAGCTCCCGTCTCTTTCCGAGGCTGAAGCCATCTGCTTGTACGACTTTGGCCACCGCTTTGTGTTCCTCCAGGATTCAATCAAGGAACGCAGCCATTCTTTCCCACAGGAACATTTGGGAGTGCCCCACAATGGCATTAAAGTTTGCCATGCGTAGAGTTAGGGCTGACGATGTGTAGATCTTGTCGCCAAGGCCATTAAAGCTTATGTCCTTCTTGGTCAAACAGTGAGGAAGGCGGCCCGGAGCATCGCTTGACGGGGACTGACCTCTGTCATGATGGAGTTAGCAGTAGGGTGCTTTGGGTTTGGTTTTTTCCTCTTGCAGTGGTGGTTCTGAGGTACTACGTGCCACCGAGAATTACTTTGGAGCCAATAGTGGTCCCGCTTCTGATACAGATCCTGACACTGCAGACCCCAAAGGAGGGTATGGGCCTGGTGGTCTGGTTCTGACTTTATGGAAGGTGTCTGATCTTTGCCCGGAGCCGCTGAAACCCGGAAGTTGACCCCAAAGGGCAGCCTTCAGTCTGGAAGCCTGCTCCACGCAAGCCTTTGGGGTCGACTACTTGCAAACCGAGCAGGCAGAAACAGTGAGGACCTCACCCAGGTAGGGGAGACAGTGGTCATGGACACCTGACTGAGCCATTTTAGAGCCATAGCTCAAAAACAAAGTCCTCCTTCTTATCCCCCTTTGTAGGAACAGAGCAGGGTGAAGAGATGATGAGAAGAAGAATGAAGAAAAGGAATCGATCACTAGAGAAAACCGGCAAGGATCTGAAGAGAGCGAAGGCATCCAATCTCCACAATGGCGAAGGAAGGACTGAGAGAAGATGCTCTCGGCCCTCCCTGCCATGTGTCTGCTGGGCAGGAAGGAGCCAGCCCATGAGGGGAGGGGGCTGAGTCCTCTGAACGTCCGAGAGCTTTAGAAAAAAGATCTCCACGGCAGCCTGTGCAAGCATGGTCCCATGCAGGACTTCACCGAAGCCGCAAAGATGGACCCCATGAAAGTATAAAGCTGCCAAGTACCAAATGAGACCATTGGTCCATCAAGGGTAGTATTGTCTGCATAGACTGGCAGTGGCTCTTCGGGGTCTCGGGTAGAGGTCTTTCACATCACCTACTGCCAGCTCGTTTACAGCTACTCCTGAGCCAGGGCTCCTCTTCAAATCCTTCTTCCAAAACTTGCAGGCTCGTGGAGGATCCCTTTCCCATCTTTGCAGTGAATGAGGAGCG